>CM062920.1:130959771-140959771 GCA_031878705.1 Tapirus indicus | reverse complement strand
CTCAAATTAATGCTTTCACATTCTTTGGACAGATACCTAGAAGTGGAATAGCTGGATCATATGGTAATTCTATTTTTAACTTTCTGAGGAATCTCCATAATGTTTTCCATAGTGGCTGTACCAATTCACATCCCCACCAGCGGTATACGAGGGTTGCCTTTTCTCCTCATCCACTCCAACACTTGTTATTTCTTGTCTTTTTACTAAGAGCCATTCTGACAGGCATGAGGTGATATCTCATTGGGATTTTGATTTGCTTTTCCCTAATAATTAGTGATGTTGAACATCTTGTACATCTTTGTTAAAATGTCTATTCAGAGCCTCTTCCCATTTTTTAATTGGGTTGTTTATATTTTTTTGTTGTTAAGTTGTATGAGTTCTTTATATATTTTGGATATTAATCCCTTGAAAGAAGTAAAGGGGGATATTTGTATGGTGATGGATGGCAACTAGATTTTTGGTGGTGAACATGATGTAGTCTATACAAAAGTCAAAATATAATGATGTACACCTGAAATTTATATAATGTTATAAACCAATGTTACCTCAATAAAAAATATTAAAAAAGAATTTAAAGAAGCTTAAACAGAAAATATTCAATAAATTTTAATAAGCATATATTAATGAAGCAAATCCTATGCTAAAGACTTTTGTTAATGGAATTCAGATTATTTCAAATTAAATTTAGATCTTAATCTTTCTGTACAGTACACCTTAAAGAAAATTAAAAATTGAAATAATATTTCCCATAACATATAGTTTTAGTGTTGTTCAAGAATGTATGAGGCCATATTTCAGGCCTCACAATGTGTTTCATGAATTATATCTTAGTTGGTATTCCTTATAACCCGAGAGAAGGTATTATTATTACTCTTTTACAGATGAGGAAACTGAGGTGAAAAGCAATTTAAAAAAGTCGTGCAAGTTTACACAAAAGTAAGTGATGGAAGTTAGGATTTAAATTCTGATCTCTCTAATTCCAATGCAAGGCACTTTCCCACTGCTTAACATATCCCTCCGTGATCTCTCCCGGAACACATTCTTTGCAAGTCACCAAGTCCTGCAAGGAATGCCACACACACACAGAGAAGAAAGTCTAATAATAATAAATTAAATATAATAATTAAGGTATTTAGTGGAATATCTATTACATTTTCAAATATAACCAAAGATCTTCTAGGTAAACTTATTACAGGATATTGGCCTAAGAAGTCACCAGAAAAATAAATGATTTATGTGTTACTTATTGCCAATAGTAATCCTTACTCTAGAGAAATGAATCAATTCATACTCTCCAGTTTCCTGACTAAAATCACGTTAATGTTATAATATTATACGAACAAAATTGTTGCCTATTTTGATGAAATTAGCTTATAAATATTTTAAAGTCAGATATTAATAATTAATATAATATCCACATTAAATTATCATTGGTAATGTCTGAAATGATGGTTACTTGGACTAGGATGGTCACAAAGGAAAAGTTAATGAATAAAAGAGAGATGGAAGACACATTTAATGAAGCTTGATAAAGGACTGGATACAGAGAATGAGGAAGAAGAAGTCAATGATGACTCTTCACTTTCTGATATGTGAAACTGGAGGAAGAAAACTGAAAGGGTGAGTTATGAGGTGACTTTAAATAACTGTGTGATAATGCCAAATATGGGTGACTATATCCTTCTATGCTGAGAGGAAAAATTAGGGCTGGAAATATAAAGAAAATGTCTTTAGTTAGAGAAGTTCATGAGAAATACATGCATGTGGCTAAGAGAGAGAATTTAAAGTGAGAAGAAAGGAGACTTAGGACTAAGCCTTTAAGTAACTCCAGCGTTTAATGACCAGGCAGCAGAGAATGAGCCTAACAAAGAAGATGACCTAGGAGGTACCAGCGATGAGAAGGAAAAATGATGTAATTCCACCAATGTAGGTGAAAGAAACCCAAAATGAGAGAGAACATTCAATAAGTAAAATGCTGCCCAAAATAAAATGAGTTGAAGCCTGAAATGTCCATTTTATTTACTATAAAAAAGCTTTTATATTTATGTTTGTTTCCAACTTAACCTATTAATGTATGGGGTTTTGCCATTATTTTAATGCAAAAGTTTTCTGTTGGACACTTAATTGATAAATTCCATCAACTCTTTAGCTTCCAAGCATGAGCAAATTGAATTCAATGAAAGAAATTGTAATGGAGAATTAAGGATACAGGTCTTTAAGGCTTAAAAATTTCAAAACTTTCTATAGACCCAGATTTATCTTTGAGAATTATTTGCAAATTAATATAAACAGCTTTAATATAATATTATCTCTTGAAAACTAAGAATAGATATTAGGTTAAGTAAAATAATTTAAATAAATTTAATTATTTAAAATAATTTGCAAAGGATGAAGATTACATTGAAGAATCAATTTTCTCTTTGAAGTTCTTAAGTATATTTTCATCTTATCTTCTTAACCTAAGTGCAATTTAGATACAGAGAGTCTTTGCTATGAAAGTATCTCAAACACGTCATGAGGAAGAAAAATAGTTACTTTAAGTTACATATAACTGAATTTACAGAAATCAAGTTTCAATCAGAATAGAAACATAATTTATTATCCAACTGAGAGTTGACTCAAAATGGGAAAATAAATTTCACAGAAAGCTCTTATGTGGATTCCTCAGTGTGTGGATACCTATGCACACACATATACATTTTAGTGTTTCCACATGTGGATTAGGTGAATATGCGAAATATTTACCATACTGTTGTAAATGAAAATTAAAACTGAAGTCTGTTTCTTTGTGTTGGGGTTTTTAAGTTCGAATAAAAAACATCTTCCCCCTCCCACTCTTGAGTTGGGAATTAATTGTGATATAAGGCATAAGAGACAAAGATGTTAAGATGAAAATGTCAGTGTTATGATGGTAAGGCTGTGTTGAATATTTGCTTTAAATCTGCTTCATAGAGGACTTGCTAATACTTCAAAGAGAATTAAACACGCTGAATAGACCTAAAAATTCAACGCTTCCCCTGACAAGCTTTAGACTGAAGGCATAAAAATTTGAGATTTTTGAGGCTGGTACCAAAATAGAGAAGGAGAAGTGAGATGAATTGAATGTACATAATTCCTTCTACAAAATTTAGCAAATGATTCAGTCCTTTGTCTATAGACATGTGCATGTGAGTAGTAGGGGAAAAGGCCAAACATTGCTGTAAGCCAGAAAGTCCTTTCACTTGGAAATCTGAACTGAGGAGAAAGGTTGGTTCACCCACTCAATACTATGCATTGATAACATACACTTAAATTAATCTGAATAAAAACTCATTAATCTGAATAAAAACATATATTTATATATATAAATAAATACATATGTGTGTGTGTGTGTGTGTGTGTGTGTGTGTGTATGGACCTGTCAAGTATACTGTAGCAAATTCTCATTCCATTAGTCTCTTATGTCATATTTTTAAAAATAGTGCAATTCTTCTATTCTAGGGTAAAAAAAAGAATTTAGACTAATAACAAGACTAATAAGTAAGTCAAGACTTTCATTGATGCAATGAACTTAAATTTCAGCAAGTTCATACAGCCAGTGAGAAAAACAGTGGCAAAAAAAATTACATTTGCAAGATGCAGAATGATTGTATGACTATAGAAAGAATTGATTTGCAAATATTTTCTTTTTTAAAACACCTCCATCTCACTTATATCAAAAAAGTGTATATAACACATATCATCCCTGTCATTTTGATGATATTTGCTAACTTCAGAGTTAATGTTGACCTAATGTGGTCTATAAATTGCATCCCAATCAAAAGTATCAAACATCTGGTACATTTCTCTAACATAAAAACATCCTTATTGGCCAAACCAACATTTTCCATCTTAATTGACTTTTAGTTTTATTACAATGTCTGCTGTGAGGAGAAGCCACTGAGAGTTCTTGTCTCTTCTTCTTTACACCTTTGGCCTATGTGATTTCAGGCATCTCAAAATATATACCAGGGCACCATATTGAGCTCTCTGGAGAATCTATGGGCCAGCTTCAGTCCAATCTGAAATTATAACATTTTTGAATAGAAAATGATCAAAATTTGAATTTCTAACTCATTATAACAAATGGACTCCAAATTCAGAAATTAGGAAAAAAAAAAAAAAAAAAACCCTGAGGATACAAACACATATGAGGCAGAAATGCTAGTGAAAAACAAGACAGTTTCAGCAATCTAACAGCCAAGTCTGGAGAGGATTCCAGCTTCCCTGCCAGCTTGTTCTTAGTGGCACCTCCTTATACTCATACAGTCACTGACATGGTCCCTGCCACACTCTCACTCATCACCCACTGGGGATAATTTTTTCCTTAGTGGCAACAGAAAAATGGCACAGAACACTAGTTGGGAATTCAGCAGTCTCCCAGATCTCTTCTTTGCATCTAACCCTCTCAGTGTAACAGGCATGGACCAGTCAAGCCAGCAAACTTACAAAACAGCCGGCTGACTTTAATTCTGCCCCCATTAATATATTGATAGATTGTGGAGGTTCACAGAAAAGGCATACACTCCATGAGCAAGAGGAACGTGTCTTGTTTACTACTATATCCCTAATTTCTGGACACATAGTAGATGCTAAAATAATATTTGTGAGATAGGAAGAGAGAAAATAAGACACTGGTGTAAAATTGGGGTGGGTGAAATATAGAAGAGAGTAGAATTAGAAGATAGAGCTTGATTATCACAATTAGAGGAAAAAGAACCTTGGGGATTTGTTTTTATTGCTTGAATGGCCAAATGGACCTTATGTGTCTGGAGAACAATCAGAGTGTTTTCTCATAGCAAGAAGACTCCATCAAGATTCACTGATTTTTAGCCACCCTTTTCAATGAAATCTTTTCCTGGAAAATAAGGTGATTATAGGTTGGAAGAGATGTACATTCGTCCTTTCAAAAGTAGACCAATATGCAGGGAATTTTAGACGAAGCATTTCCCCCACACTGCCCCACCACCCAATTCAATCCCTTCTCTTCCTTTCAGCTGCTTGGCCAACATGGAAAGCTAGAGGTGCTTTTCTTAAGTACAGGATCTCAGACCTTTAGTACAGGAACCTCTGTCTCATTCTGCTTTTTCTCACCAGGCATTAGGAGGTCAGGTCTGTAAGTTGTGCAATAAAAATTTTATTGGGAAATCCCCCAGTCTTCTATCCAGGAGATAGATTTATTCAAGCTCATACCCTGAGTGATGAAATAGAATAATGTATCATGTCAGCAGCCATTGGCTCGGTTCATCTAAAGTTAATTTGCTAATTTCCTGCATGGTAGGAAGAACATAATTTGCTTAAATTTTAGTAAGATGTCTGCTATTGCTAGATACAATGAATGTATACCACATATGAGCCTCCTCGCCTTTCTGCCATCAAACATTTACTCATCCACTCAAAAGTGTTTGTTCAATGATAAGCACAGTGCTAGGTACTGGGGAGGCAACTGTGAACTTGACTGATGCTACCCCCCTCTGTAGAACCTCTCTGCTAGAGGAGATAATTTAAAATTTTTAAGCAGTAAATATAATTCAAAATTCTAGTAAACGCTATGAAGGAAACAAAAAAGAGGCCAAAATAGAAGATAACTGAGACTGCTGAGGACATACTTTAGATAGAGTGGTCCAACCATTTCCTTGGGAGGTAAAATTTCATCTGAGAAATGAAAGAATAATGAAGTTGCTGGCTAAGAGCTGAGTTGGGCAAAGAGCATTCTAGCATGTACCCCTGATGTAGTCATGGGAAAATACTGTGTCCCATTAAGAGCCAAGAGTCACACATGGAGAACTTTTTGATGGATTTCTGACTAAAAGAGCCAGGCAAGTTTTTTCATACTGCAGACCGTTTTCATGGGGAGTTTTTAAAGGTCTCAGACATTTCCCATCTGACTCTTAGGCAAAAGCCTATTTCCTCAAAATTTGTTTCCAGCCAGTTGTCAATCCAACCACCAATAGTTTCAAACAGTTCTTGCTAAGGAACTAGATGGCAATGACCTAACACTCTGGGATATTTCTGTTTTAAAAGTGGACACAAGACACATAAATCCATTAAGAGGCCAAGGAGTGAAGCTCTAATGGATCACCCGGCAGAAGAATGAGTTGGGTAGGTCATGCCCACCCGCTGTTACAGAAGCTAGTTTTGTAAATCTTTTCCCATCAGGGTCCATATAAAATTGGGACTTATACACTGAGAGAAGTAGAGAACTGCTGATTATTTATATAAAAAAACGTGTTTGGTTCTAATTCGAGGAAATTACACACACACACACACACACACACACACACAATGATCGATGTTCTGCCGTGACCAGGTCACATTCTTAAAATTGGTTCCTTTCCCCTTTAGTCAATTCAAGCTATTTTGACAATTATTAGAGTCATTAAGTTTTAGAACAAGTTCCTGTTTTCTAAAATAATTATGTTATTTCTGTGAAAAAAATAATTCTATGGCTGTGCTGTTCTACGGCTATTAGCTTGAGTAGAGGACACTTTTTATAGCTCTGTCAATTCTTGACCGCTGCTAAATTATCAATTTACATTAATACCCGGAATAGTTTGACACATTGCCCCATAATCACTTAATTTGTACCAACATAATATGGCTTATGATTCAATAAGTAAACACAGATTTTTAAGGAATGTGTATACTCAGTAGCATTTTGACTCAATAAAAAGTTTTAAAACTATTTTTTCAAACATTTGAGGTTTGGCAAAACATAAAATGTCTTGGCCAAGCAGTCTTCCTCCCAGTTTTTAAACCCAGTGCATTTCAAGGGAAATTTAATTCTTATGTTTCCAGTATATTTACACTTAGCTTATTTAAATGGTGTTTTGTAAGAGCTCTGTGGGGTCCAAAAAGTCAATAACCAGTTTATAAAGTGTTTTAAATTTCCTTTATGCTGAACCAGGTGAGCAAATTTTGTTTAAAATAATAAAAATTCATGAATTGACCTTAAAATGTAATATTCTATAACATTTATTGTATAATAAAATGTACAAAAGTCACATATTATTCCCAAATAGGTCTCAATAATATGGCATTAGCTGCCACCCAAGCGTCCTGTGTAGGGCTGGGCTGGAACTGAGTTGAAGGAGCCGGCTGAGATCAATCTAGGATGTGAACCATCTGGCCTGTGGCTTGATGACCAGGCTAGTTACACAAAGGAAACTTCTCAAACTCTTCTGGAAGTAACTGGCTCTAATAACCATATCCTTGTCCTCCCATTTACTAACAGTGACTTTGGACAAACCACCTAACTTCCCCCCGGCCACTCTCATTTTCTTTTAGCCAAAAAAAGGTGATAATGAGGAACTAATTTCACAGAGTTAGATTGAGGACTACGTCAAAAAATAAGGGTAAAGTTAGAAGTCTCTCTGATGTGGGTCTGCCTGCAGTAAGTGCTCAGTAATAAAAATGATAGGTATGTGCATTTAATTTAAGATCACCGACAAGAGCTACTTCAGCTAAACTGCCTTTAGTTAGATGCCCATTAGTTGAAGATCATTTTTTAAAAATTTTATTTAAAGTGATTCTGGCTTATGTGGAAAAATGAGTCAAGAAACAGAAAATAAGCCACAATCAGAGCAAAAATGAGAGCTTTCTAGCTCTGTCTATAGTGTTGGTTAGTGATATTGGACTGGGAAAGAGGACAAGAGTTCCCATTCTCTGCATTGCTATTAGCTGTGTCATTGCAGATAAGTTATATAATGGTGCTGGTCTCCAGCTTCAGTAGCAAAATGACATTACTACATACATGACCCGAGGTTCCTCCCAACTTTCAAATAGAATGGTTCTATTGTTAAAATAAGCTCAAAATCTATCATGAAAATTAACTAATAATAATTATTTTTTCAAAATATATTGGGTTGGGGACACTATAAGTTGCTTAAATTTTAGAAAGATGCCTGCTGTTGCTAGATACAATGAATATAAAACATATATGAGCTTACTCATCTTTCTGCCTTCAGACGTTTACTCATTCTAAAGTATTATTCAATGCCAAACACAATGCTAGGCACTGTGGAAGTAACTATGAACCTGACTAATAATGTTATTATTATTACATTATTAATATGTGTAACAGTTCTTTCTTCACTTTCTAAACAGTCTTAGGATGAGGGGCCGGCCCGGTCGCACGGCGGTTTAGTTCACACTTTGGCAGCCCAGGGTTCTCAGGTATGGATCCTGGGTGCAGCTGCTGCACTGCTTGTCAGCCATGCCGTGGAGGCGTCCCATATAAAGTAGAGGAAGATGGGCACGGATGTTAGCCCAGGGCCAGTCTTCCTCAGCAAAAAGAGGAGGATTGGCAATGGATGTTAGCTCAGGGCTGGTCTTCCTCACAAAAAAAGAATAAGAAAATAAAAGGATGAGATGTCAAAAAGAAGTATATCTAAACCAATCCATATAGGCAAGTATGCTTTATATTCATATTTTCAAAAATAGGAAATGTAGAATGATAAACAAAAATATAATTATCATTCCAAGTATCTGACAAGGATCAGCTTGGAGGAATTTGTATCATATCAATCCATTTTGCTTTTTCTAACTTTTAATTCAGAAAAATTTCAAAAGTAAGAAGTCAATATATTTTTATTCATAAGAGCACAAGCATTTTCAATACATACTTTTATCATTTGTCTACTATTTTTTGTCATATGTTACCACTGTTTATCACTTCCTCCAGACCTAGTTTGGTCACCTTGCAATTGGGGAGACAGAGCATTTTCTGAGTTAGTCTAATATCAAGCAGAAAGTGCAGGCCACAGACAAAATAAGAGCCTTGAAACCCGTTAGTCTATCAACCACTGCACACAATCCATGTCGCAGATAATCATTATTCAAATTAAGAGTGAATTATAGGGGCCGCCCAGTGGCGCAGCGGTTTAGTCCACGGTTGGCAGCCCGGGGTTCGCAAGTTCGGATCCCGGGCGCCCGCAGACGCACTGCCTGTCAGCCATGCCGTGGTGGCGTCCCATATAAAGTGGAGGAAGATGGGCACGATGTTAGCCCAGGGCCAGTCTTCCTCAGCAAAAAGAGGAGGATTAGCAACGGATGTTAGCTCAGGGCTGGTCTTCCCCACAAAAAAAAAAAAAAAAAAAAAGAGTGAATTATAAATGAAAACAAAGAAAATCTTACATGAAGAGAGAAAGCAAATTGTCAAAGATCTGAGAACAGTAAGTGCCGAGCTAAAATTGTGATTACATCATCTCTCTCTTAATCCAGAAATATTTCCATTTCTGTCTCAAACATCTGTCTTTTAGGGCCTTTCTTCTTCCCACACTATTGCCAAGATAAATTCAAGAGGAGCACAGATTCTCAGCCAGATTGAGCCAGGCACGTAATTATTTTTAAATTTTGTATTGAGGAACAAATGTTATTGTTCTCGTCACAGACATCTTTCTATATTCCCCTCCTTGAACTTTCTCCTCAGGTTAATAAAATAATCATAATCTAATACATGCAGTATGGCTTTTGCCACTGTATCACTTCTGTGAAAATAAATTATTGTTGCCACCTTAAAATATATTAATACTCATACATCAGTTATGTAACTTTTGTCTCTCTTTTTCCTAGATCTTAAGGGATATGAAAGTTTAGGAAATTAATCTGCTTTCCAGATGCTAACATTCTTGTTGAACGGAGAATATTAGCATATATGACGTGCTGAAAGTCAGGCTGCTAACTAAACATGAAAGCAGGACTCAGAGCAGAGAGAGTTGTCTCCGGGTTTTGAGGAATTAGAATTACTTTTCAAAGTCCCCAAAGGATGTTGCCCACGGACCCACAAACCTCTCAGATTTTGCCCTGATGTGCTTCATCCTTCATCCCTTGGTCTCACCTATTCATATCTGCTACCTGAGATGCTTGCTAAAGAAGCTTCATTACCATCAAGGCCCATCAGGAGAATTCTGACATCTAGGCTATGGTTGTTGGGATCAACGGTCCCCAAATTTCTATTCTTCCCCAGGTACCAAAATAGTGCTGGTTTGCATGCAAAAGTAGAGGGGGGAGAGTCTCTCCTTTGTCCATTGTCACCGTGGGTCCCAAGCCTTGACTTTGCCCAGATCTAACAGAAAGTTTTGAGTGCTCTATTAGCTCTGCCTCTAAACATACCTAATCCCCACTTCCCCGGGCTCAAAAACCAGTATAAGAAACCCAGTGGTGGGTAGATATCCTAGTTTACAAATTGTGTCCTTTTCCTCCTCTTCTCCCCATATCAGTACCTCTCTTGACAACACTTCCTCTCTCTAAAATTCAAATTTAAAAATCCCACAAATCTGAATGGACTGGGAAAACATGGGAAGGCAGGGGAGGAAGCTGCTGTTATTAACATAATCAGTAATCTCCCAAAGGTCATGAGATACATTCCTTCACAGAATTGAAGACTGAGACTTAGACAATTTAGGTGACTTCCTGAAAATCACTAAGGAATAAAACAATGATTAAAACCAAGTCTAGGTATAGTCACTACCACCTTCCCCAATGAAATTAGAAAGAATTTTTACAAAACGATGAATGCTAATCCAGTAATTCTTCATAGAATTATTTGGGATTCAAATCAACATTTGAAGCAGACTTAACCCATTGGAAACACCATCAAAGACAGAATACTAAATTGGTCAGATTTAACACAATATTATTTCTTCATTACATTGATAAAGTTCATGATCTATTTTGTATTCATTGATTTTTAATTAATGTGTGTTTTGTTTCAGAAAATAATTTATATCAACTGCTACTTGGGTGCATATGCAGAAAATTTAAGTATTTTTAAAATGAATTAATATATTTGGAATATTTTCTCTGAGTCTCAGTTTTATTCACTATAAAGGGATTGTTTTAGATGATCCCTTAAAACTCTTTTATCTTTAATACCTAATGATTCTATGAAATCTATCTTTATTTAGATAAAATGTACAAATATAGATATATGTATACAAGAATATATAATGAATATGTTACTATTTCTTGTAAATTTCTTACAAAGCACATTTGAAACAAAAACAAAATTTGCTACCAGAGAAATATAAATAAGATATTCTGGAAAGAAAAGTATAGTTTAAGTTTCTCAGAACATTTTACCCTAAATGTAGAAAACTACCTATTCTTTACAACTATCAATTTTAGAATTCTGACAATAAATTTGAGCTTTTAAAGTTAATCCGATAAAAAAGAAACTTGCATTAATTCCTTTAACATTATAATCACTAGAATGAAATGGAATTCAGCAATATAACTCAAGTTTTTTCATTAATAAATTCTCTATTAATGCTGTAAAAGAGTCACCTTTTGATGGATCCATTTATTTTTTAGTACATTAGGAAAACATTAACTTTAGCTGTATTGTAAAATGTCGCTAATATATGCCCAGAAAAAAAAATCATAGCAAACATAAATCTCTTCAACAGGCAAAGTTTAAAGCTTTGCTCCAAGCACTATATTTCTTTTAAGCCTCATGTTATTGCAGAACAACATGTCACATGCTGTATTTGAAAGCAGAAGCAGGACAAAGAAGAATTTAACTTCATGATGGGTTATTACTTTGCTTTTATATTTAGGAATTTTAAATATACCCACACTAAGGTTTCTCACTTGGTTTTCTTTAAATATTATCAGTGACTTATTTCTTCCTACCTCTGTTACATTTCACATATGAAAAAGATTAACACAATGTATCATGTCTCTCCTTTGTATGTTAGCCTTTCTACTTTTGATGTCTTTATTCAAAAATTTCCAAAAACAGTTTAAAATACATGGTTTTGGAGAGCTCCAGGTGAGAAATTCTAGGCTGTCAGTGGAATTCTGCCCAGAAATAGAAATCATTGTGACTCATTTCAGAAAACAATTTCCCCTGCCTCACACATATGTGATTATGAAAGACAATCTGGAGAGTGTGGTTTAAACCCATGTTCAGTGTTCAAAGAGAGGCTTTTTTAGAATTGTGTAAGTTTTCGTTTGTCAATTTCTGAATAAAGGTATCTTTATACAAATTATATTCAACTCAATAACCACTTATTGAATCCTCCCGTATGTCAAAGTATTATGGATGCCTAACAAAAAGAAGTATAAACTCTGATCTCAAAGCATTCAAAATCTAGCATAGGAAACAAAAATGGAAGTGACTAACAATTATTTCTTCCTCATCCTCCCCATGGCTTCATTTTCTTCCTTAGACAGTAAAGTGAAACACTACAGCCACTCTTTTGCTAACATTCTATATCCTGGTCTTCTTGCCACTGTGTCTCACAAGACTCTACACTTTCTAACTTTTAGATGATTCTATTTCCTAAATTCCAATGGCTAAGCAAGGTAATCTAGCAGCAATTTAAAAACATGGACCATAGTCAAGCAATGTTAATGGCAAGCAACATTAGAAAATTGAATAATAAAAATTAGCATATTAGCAAAGGGGAAAACCATATCCAAAAATGCCCCAAAACCCATTTGATAAAATCAAACCCTAATTTATGATTTAAAAATGACTCTTTGCAAACTAGGAATACAAGGTAATGTCTATAATCTGATAAATTTATTGTTCTCAAACATACAGCAATCAATCATCCTACTTAATGGTAGAATTTTAGAAGCCAACTATTTAAATTTAGAGTAAATCACCACTTTTATTCAACGTTGTAATAGAGGTTCTAGGCAAGTTGATAAAAAAGAAAAATAAAATTATGAGAATTAGAAAGGAAAAGGAAAGACTATCTTTATTTGGAATAACATTAATATGCACAAAACAAGGGAATCTACAGAAAAATAGAATGGAAATTTTAGTTCAGTAAGATTGTTGAATACAGGAACAGAAAGAAAATTCCATAACAGAGTGAAAACTAATTAAACAATAGATCCCATTTATAACAGAAACCAAACACAAACATCTGCATATGCACATGCCCATGCATTCACAAACACACACAGAAACACAACCAAACCCAATATATAAAACCAAAGAGAAGTCTTGAAAAAATGTAGAGGATTTATAGTACCTTCATTGGTAGAAAGATTATATATTGGAAAGTCACTCTCCTCAGATTATTCTCTAAATTCTCTACAATCCCCATAAAATTCCAAGAGTTTTCTTTCTATTTAAAATTTCTCAAGTTTTAAAGTCATTACAGTGCTATGGTAATTAAGAAAGTATAACATATTTTCAAGAATTGACCCATAGAACCATGGATCAGATTGAAGACACAGAAACAGATTAATGAGAGGGAAAGAGAGAGGGATAGATTTTCACAACAATGAGAAAATAATGGATTATATAAACAATAATGGTAGAATTATTATGAATCCATATAGGAAAAATGAAATTAAATACTTATCTCACACTGTACAAACATAAAGTACAAGTGGGTGAAAAGTCTCTAGGTAAAAAATAAAACTTGAAACATCTTGAGAAAAATACAAAAAAATCTATTACTTTAGGATAGATGAGTTTTTTAGCAAAACTCAAAAAAGCACAGACGATAATACAAAGGACTGATAAATGAGAGTAAATTGAATAAAAATTATGCACGACAAAATATAAACCTAATTATCTAAAAAAGATAATCTACAGATAGAAACATACTTTCAGGATTAATGTTTAAAATATACAAAGAACTCTCTCAAATAAATAAGAAGTCTAAAACTATACAACAAAATACCCAAATGATTTAACAAATAGTTCATAGAAGAGGGAATCTAAAATTCCAATAGATGTGTTGCAAGATGGTCAACCTCACTTTCATCCAGAGAAATGCAAATTAAAAGCATGTGATAGAATTAAATAATCAATTAAAAAAGTAAAAGTCTGTTTATAAAAAACATTGTTTAGAATGTGGACAAACACAAACTCTAATAAACTGTTGACGGGGACATAAATTGATAAAATCATTTTTTCTACTAATTCAGCAATAATGAGTAAAGTTAAAGATAAATACCCTGGACTTAACCATTCCACTTGAGGTATAATATTTTAGTAATGCATAGTTGTACCAGAAGACATGCACAAAAATGTTTATTGAAACATAATAGCAAAGATAAAGCAAATCAAGGAAAATCAATTTAAAAAAGGGAAATTTTTAAAATGTTCAACGAGTAAATGGATTGAACAATATCACTCAAACAATGGAATACTATAAAGCAGCTAAAATGAATGAAACTAGAACTATGCATATTAACATAGAAAAAATATCTTAGGATAAAAAAGCAATTTGTATAATGCAGTAATATAATATTTCTATGAAGATTAAAAATTTCTCATCTGTACTATTGTTTCTTAAGTGTATATTCATACCTAGTTAACGTGTATACATGCATGAAAAAGTGAAACAATTTCAGGGTAGTAATTAACTCTGGAAGAAAAGAGATGACAATGGAGTAAATGGTAAAGAGTTAAACATGGAGTTTCAACTATCTCTGGACTGCTTGATTTCTTAAAAAATAATGTCTATAGCAGATATGGAAAAATATTTAGTTTTGCTAAAACTCAGTGGATGGTATATTGGTTTTTATGCTATTTGCTATAATTTTATTTCTGTTAGAAATATTCCACAATTTAAAAAATAAACAAAAACAATAACCAAAGTGTCCTTGAGGTAGATATTCTTGTTTGCAGATCTTCATTCTCCCCTTGCCACTCTGTAGGGGAAGAAAATCTTTCCCAAACCAATGATATGCCACATGGTCTAAGGACTGCTTTGGCCAGTAGAATACGGACGGAAGGAACAAGGTGCCAGTTTTGAGTTAAGGCTGCGAAAAGCTTGGAAAGTCTCTGTCTCCCTTTTGTGTTCCTGTACGTTTCCATGAGAATATCACATCCCAGAAGAGGGCACTGCATCATGCTGGTCTGGGAATGAGAGGACACACTGGAGCAGACCTACATCTGACATTGAACTTGGACAAGAGTCAGCATCTAACCCACAGGCACTGACATAAAATGTGAGCGAGAAATAAATCCATAGTTATGCAAGCCACCGAAAGTCTGAGGTTATGTTACAAAGGCTTTTTGCAGCAAAAGCTGTCAAATAGAGTCCCATATCATTATAGTATAGAATATTAATGCAAAACATCATAAAATTGCATATTAGTATACAAAACTGGCTCATATATTCAATATCAGAGACATGTTCATAAAATATACCAAGTGACCTTGATTTGAAGTTGGTTCATGTTCACTACCCCCAACTCAATATAAAACATAAACACACGTACCATGCAAACTTCTACAATTAATAACCAGCAAAAATTAATCCAGTAGCTAACATGTATAATTTGTTCTAAGGAAGAACAGAATGAGGTTTGGATATTGCTAAATTATAATGCATAATTTAAAGTATAAAATTAGCAAAAATAGAATAATATAGTTTTGAATTGATACTGTAAGACCTTTCTCATTTTGGGAACAGATTTTTGAGGTTAATTTTCATTAGCCAAAAACTACTCATATTCTGTCACATAATATTATTCATAGAGAAAATAGTCTCTGAAATATAGGAATCCCTATAATAAGTGATTATGGGAATTTTCTAAGCTATCAAGCAAGGGTGTCGACATCCAGTTTTTGCTTGTTACTCCTAGAACAAGAGAAGAGAGGGCCTCGGAAATGCTGTGTTCTGTCTAGTGGAGCTGAGAGCAGGGAAGAGGCAGCAAGGGTTTGGATTCCACCCAATCGCTGCTTCACAATTACGGAGTTGGAGCCTTACCCATCCCTCCACTCCCACACACTGACAATGGGAAAAATTGTAGCCCTGTCTTTGTAATCATCAGACCTCCTATTCAGAATAATCCTCCCTCTGAAAGCAATTAAAATGCTAATTAAAACATTTTAAGAAATTATTTTAAAAGCTTCAAAGAATTGATTATGATAAAAGGAATTAAAGGGCCAAAATCTGAGTATGGAATTACCCAGAAAAGCAAGCAAAGCACAGAACCCACATTTTCCCTAAAGGTATTTTCCAACCATGACAATGTTGCGCTGATGCATTTTTGATCTTGTAAAGCATAGAAACAGAACCCAAAGCCCTAGGCCTTCCTATGATGGGGAGTCTAATAGGATACCATCTACATTCCTCCATCAAGAAAGCTAGGACTCTAGGGGCCGGCCCAGTGGCATAGTGGTTAAGGTCTTGCACTCCAATTTGGCGTCCTGGGATTCACAGGTTCAGATCCTGGGCAAGGACCTACACATTGCTCATCAAGCCATTCTGTGGCAGTGTCCCATATACAAAAAATAGAGGAAGATTGGCACAGATGTTAGCTCAGGGATAATCTTCCTCAGCAAAAAAACCAAAAAACAAAAAAACAAAAAAGGTAAGAAATCTAGGACTCCAAAATCTACCTTCAATGTAAGGGTGAATCAAGAGTAAACCTATCTCCACTCCCTCACTCCCAGGGGACTTTAATAAAAGTGATTTGGCAATAGCAGAGTTGAGAGTGTGTAGGATATGCATGTAATAAATCCAAGTCTCAGTTGTAACCACAACACTTTATTAATACAAACACAAAAGTGCTGACTGCTATCAGGGAAAGACATCACATCTGATCTACATCACCATATAATGGTTGTCTAATTTGCATATACATAAAACTGGAGCCAGATGGCTGGGGTACCAAAGTTAGATGTACATAAATCACATCAAGGGTTAACACTTTACAGTTGCCTGATTTACACACTGGTGACTCTCACAACCAGTTAGTTGGGATTAACAACAAGCACGTGCACTTATGGTGAGGACCACCTACCATGGTTCACTAAGTATATAAACCCCCAACCTTCATAGCGCAGTGATACTTGTTCCCACTGCAAGGATTTCTCCGCTTTTCCAAGAGTGGTGTTCACATCTTCAGTCAGAATCGGAACCTCCCTCTGAGGAGAAAACTTGTAAGAGGCCCACCCCACTGTGAGGAGTTGTGGGCAGAGGGGTGGGGTAGTGTGGGGTGGGGGAGACAGAGACACTCAGAGAAAGAGTGTCAGAGAGTTAGAGAAAAAGTTAAAGAGAGAGTTAGAAAAAGAGAGAGATGGGGAGAGAAAAGAAGAATTGATTCATATCTACTAGGTGACTAATGGACTATTAGAGATACCTGCCTGAATAAAGTATTTTATCCTCCCCCAATGAAATATATGTATGCATTAATAGGAAGGCTTACTTTAAATGAATGAGATGTTTTTATATCGGATAATCTTTTGCTATGTTGAATAATTCCATGATAAGTACACAATTTGAACACACTACCCCTGGTTCGTCACACACAATATTTTGTTAAAGATAGTGAACTAAATGTAGTGCAGTTTACTGTAGATCTTAGCCCCTTCTCTTCCTCATTCCCACCATCGCTTTAACAAGTTGTGGTAAAAACCATCTCTTAGAAGTTAAAACCACTCTTAAGCCCTTTTAGCCCAAATTCACATCACCTAAGTAATCAAAAAATATATTAAGCTGTAAATTTCAATTGCCCCTAGTAACTTAAAAGAAGCAAAGACAAATCTTCTCTGGAAGTTTTTCACTTCATCCTAGTCACAGAGAATTCTCACCATTCTCCAAGCAAAGAAAAAGCTCCCAGCCAAATTAAGACAGCATGCTCAAGAACCAACTTATACAACAGAATGCAGAAACCCACAATGAGTTGAGTTGAAATTTACAAGTCTAGATTATAAATTAACAATGATATTAAAATGTTTAAAGAAATAAAAGACAAGATTGACAATTTCTTCAGGGAATGATAAACTACAAAAATAATTACTCAATTCTGGAAAAAGAACAAGTGGAAATTCAATCTGTGGGGAAGATATTGCAATGTGAAATTTCTAGGCACCCTAATAACAGCTACGTGTATCAGCATTAATGAATCTTACATATATAACGTTGAGCAAAATAAGTCATCAAGATAAAGCTACACTATGATTCCACTTTTATTAATTTTAAAAAACAGGCAAAACTAAATGACTTTTTTTAGGGATACATATATATGTGGAAAAAGAGAAGGAAAACAAGATAATGAGTAACACGAAATTCAGGGTCGTGAATTTTCTGGGAGGAAAGGGAAGGAGATGCAATAAACGAGGGGCATCTCAGGGAGTACTAAGTAGATGGCAATATTTTCATCATTAAACTGAGTGGTGGTAACAAGGTGCTTGCTTTATTATTTTTCTTTAAATTATGTATGTATATTTGTATATTTCTGTCCACATATTATATATTTCACAATCTAAAAGATGTGAAACTTAAGACCCAAAAAGGATAAATGGCATACCTAAGGTAACAAAGCTAGTAATAGCTATAATCTCTGGCTCCTATGTTATTTTTCCTTTTACAATATGACTGATTTTACTTCCTTAATAACATCTCATTCTCTATATACCTCAGTGGCCCATTTGTACAAAGATGTCTGAAGTGTTTATACATACCTCATAGATTTCTTGGGAAATGTATGTAACATTTTTATTTTATCAACTCATTTAGCAACTCAAATATGCATTCCTGAATAATGACACAGTTCCCTAGTGTTATATCTTAATTTGTAATTGTTTTGGACAACTGTCATTTTGCCTGACCTAAATCTCTCTCCACTTCTTCCATGAACAGAATTCTTCTTTACTATGGGCATGTGATTCCATGAGTTTCAGATCAAGTTGACTCTTCTTGCTCTTGCTGCAGAAATGAGTCGATAACCCAGAACCTGGACCTGGTCGATGAGAATACCACACTGCCCAGGGCAACAGTGATTGGCTAGGTTGGGCATGTGGCCTGACTCAGGCCAACGAAAGCCCTCCAAGGTGTTACACTGGAATTGTTGGGAAAGATACTCTCTCCCTTCATCCAAAATTATGGGCATTAAAGACTATGTGAGCCCAGGGGGACCAGTGGCCTTTGTCATCTCACTGCCAGAATCAGGCTGAGAATGTGGCCATCGGAGAGCACAGTGTCGGTAAATGGAGAACACAAGAAATAGATTTCCGATGACATTTTTTTGGCCCCCCTGGAACAAATGATGTGAGCCAATAACTTCACACTTTTTGTTTAAGGAAATTTGAGTTGGTTTCTGCCACCTGTGACCCAAAAATATTGACTATCTCAATCTTTCTAAAGCCTGAAATCAGGGATTGAAACTCAAGGGCCAGGAGGAGCCAGACAAGCAAATGGGTTAAGCAAGCCAGGTAAACAGTTGTTACCTCCTTACTCTCTTGTTTCCCAAAAGAATAAAAATATTACTGTTTTTAAAGAAGAATTTCTAAGTTTTCTTTTGCCTTAGCCAAATGCTATAGGCAATAGAACACTTGACATTGATGGATCTGGAGAGTTCATACCCCATCAGAATGGATAGCTGCTATTAGGCTACAGCAGACTTTTGTCATTCAAGCATGGGAGCCCAGTATGGATGTACTTTCTGATTTTTCAAGGGAAGATGGATTTTCTTTTCATTTTGGAGAAATTCCCCAATTTTTAAAATGTGGCAATTAATTCAAGTTTGTTTTAAACACTGTGTGTGCCAAATAAAACACATCTGCAGACAAGATTCATCTGGGGAACCAGCAGTGTAGAACATTTCCCTCAATGTAATTGCCTCAGTATGACCTTTTAGATAGTTCTTGATCATTCTCTCCTTCTGTCCTCTCTCTCACACACACTCACGTCAAAACATGGCTTCTACCCTCCTTATGTTCAGCTTGACCATGTCTGGTAGTTAGAACAACTGTAACTCAGTGAAGTTAAATAGGAAAAATTTTAAGTTTTTCATCCTATAAGGAAAAGATACATTCATAGCTCATATCAGTTAATGATTATTAATTGCTAGTCTTCTCAATAAAATAAAGAAAAAAAGTAGATGAAGAGTAATAGGAAGTATTTTTAAACAATAGAGATACATTGTTAAATATAGAGAAAACATCTCATTCGAGGTAATCTAGGAAAAAGTTTTAATTATATCATGTGGTCAGGCATATTTTGGAATTCACACACACACACACTCACACACATCATAGCTCTTGCAATAAGAAACAATGCATTGAATTAGAATTAAGTTTTATTTAGTCGACAAAGGGAATTGCTTTGTTGAGGAAGATAGATGAAGATTCCAACAGCTATGGATATGTTGATATTCTCTAAGATATTTTGGTCTTCTTAATATCATAAAGCAGAAAGGAAAACTGGGATAGATTGTAGAAATAGTTTTTTCGGGAGAAGAATGTCTGAGCTCATTTGGTTGAAGAACATCAGTAATGGATAAAAGAGAAGCATGAACCTGTTACTCAAGGAATATTTTAGCAAAAGCTCATGCCTCTTTTCTTAATGGCATAGATGTAAAAGTTGTAATTAAAATAAATATTTGTAAATACATTTAATATTTATTTAATTATATTATCTATCTAAATAGTGTCCATTTAATCATAGAGTGAGGGCAAAGGACATGATCATTATAGCATTTATAAATTGGTTTGGATTGCTAACCATAACCCATCAGCAGAAAATTTGAGTCCATTATGAGGGCTATGATTAGGAGTGGCCAAAAAAACCAAGAAGTTATGATTCATGGAATCTGAAACACTGTTCAGGATACAACCACCCTATAAACTCACAGTTAATCTCATACACCTTAGTTATGGTACTAAGATGATATTTCTACAATTATGGTACATAAAGAATTTCATCAGTCAGCTATTGCTGTATTACAAACCACCCCAAAACTTGGTGGCTTAAAATAACATCTGTGCCTTATTGCTTACAAATCCACACCATGGCTAGCAGTTTGTCTGGTCTCATCTGGGCTTTCTCATGCATCTGTGGTTAGCTGTGGGACAGATATGCAACTATGCTAATTTTCTCTGGACTCATTCACACATTTAAAGTCAGTCCACCATTGACTGTGGCAGATCAGCTCCCTTCCTTGTGCTCTCTCATCCTCCAGTAGGCTAACCCAAGCTTATTCTCATAGCAAAGGCAGAAGAGCAAGAGGGTGAACAAAAGTGTGCAAGGACTCTTAAGTGTTAGGCCCTGAACTGACACACTGTCACTTCTGCCACAATCTGCTGACCCAAACAAGTCACAGCCCAGATTCAAGGACTAGGAAAATAAACTCCAGTATACAATGGAGAGAACCATAAAGTTGCATTGCAAAATGTGTGGATACAGGGTTGGAAAATTTGCACCATTGTTGTAATCAGTCCACTGAAAGGTATCCAGCAAAGATAATGGACATGGAAGGTCTTTGAATTTTGTTTAAAAGAGGAAATATGGTTTACAAACACCTTACCTAGTCCGTCACACACTCACACACACACACACACACACTCTCTCTCTCCCTCTCTCTCATTCCTCCTAAAATTGGTGCCTTTTACTACAGCTCCAAAATCAAATGAGAAAAGCTTTAGCTAAAAGCTATTTTTGATGCAACATCAAAGAGAAAGTAAACAGCAGTGGTGTATTAGTTATGAAAAAGTGCTTCCTATGTACTAAGGTTGCAAAGGTGGAACATCGCCTATGGCAGAAAGCATCCCAGAGCAAGGGGAATGCCATGCCATGGCCTTGGGAGGACTGGAAGCTCCTTCAGAAATCCAAGTCTGCACCATAACCATACTGCCTTCAAACACAGGAAATGATGTGTCATTTTTAGGGCTTATAATCTTAGCACATGTTGCTTTTTATTAGACAGCAGTAACTGCTTGATGGATATTAAGGGAAATATTAGGTTTCAGAGACGGAGATTCCACAACAAGCTTTGTTTAATTTGACAATTTCTGCGTTCGATCATGAGAGACTTTAAATGTTAACTTGTATTTCATTGACTATATTATCTGTGAATAATTGAGTCAAATATCTTTCTAACATTTCAGGGTATCATTTATTTACTAACAATGTTTTACAGAGGTTTTTTACATTGGTTTTTGAAGGGTTCTGAAATTTACTTAAAACTCATTTAAGGGAATGTCATCATCATATATCCATTATCCCTATCCTCAAACCCTGGTACCATTTTTATTTCCCCCAACCCACCCTAATTCTTGCCTACATCTCTCACAGAATCCATCCCTACATCCTATCTACTTAATATTTCTTTAATTTTGCTCTAATTCATCCTCTTCTCTCATTTCCAATATCACAACCCTCAATACAATCACATTTTCTTGCCCAGAATACTCTCTAAAATTTGATTTATAATTAATGCTTTCCAATTTCTCTGTATAATTTTATCCACATGAATTTTTTAAAACACAAATCTGAGCAGGTCATTTCACTGTTTTGAATCCTCTCAGCATTCCCTAAAAGCACGGGAGAAAGTAACGACACCATTATTAAGACATCAAAGGCTTCCACAGCATATTTCCAGCCTACCTCTACATTCCACTTCCTACCCCTTCCCCTCCACTTTTCATCTGGATTCAAATCCCTGTAGATCTACAAAATTTGTATCCAGCATTCCCTATGCTGCAAATAGCCTGTGCTTTATCTGATTAATTCTAGTACATCTTCCCAGTTTCATCTTCAGAGTTACTTCCTTAAAGAACCTTTCCCTGATTCACCTACTTTACATTAGCATTCTTCTTCTGCTTGTATGTCTCCCATAACACTTACTACCCTACATGGCTGCCTCCATCACCAACAGACAATATACTGTTTGAGGAAAGGTTTCTTGTTGTGTTTGGGACATATGTGTGGTTTGAAAAAATCTTTATAAAGTGGTTGTCATTTCACCAACAGAAGCCAGAGCCAGAATCCAAGATTCCTGTTATCCCATATTTTACTCTCAAAAAGTGAAGCTTAAATAAACAAAATATTTCAATTACATGTTATTCTAAGAGTATCCAGCTTCCAAAATGTAGAAACTAAAATATTGATGGCTCTAAGGGAAAACAACATAATTCTGAGTTTAAGTGAAAGAGAATCAAAGAGTTGGAGGAAACCCAAATTCATCTAGTAAAATCCCATCTACTGCAATAATGTCCTTGGTAATGTCTAAATGTCTATTTTGAGTGTGTTCTTAGTTGTGTTTTATGAATAACCATTTAGAGAGTCGTTCAATATGTCTGTCTTTACTAGAAAATTATCCTTATACTGTTTAAGTACTGAACATTATTTTTAGAACCTTCTTGAAGTTGATATTTCTTTGTTAACTTCATTATAAACAAAACTAAAACCAAACTGTCCTGAGCAAGCCTATGCTGTCTATTTAACAGATTGCATCTTTAAAATGGACTTTATTAGTAGAAAAGACATGATTAACCATTTGAATGTGATAAAAATGAAATGAAACCATGAAAGAAGTAAAATAGCCTCTTTTATTATACATTCGACATTATAAAAACTCATCTCTGTTTACTACTTATGTTAGAATGTTACGAATAGAATCATAGCCCTAATCCATATAACATTACAATGATTTTCAGAGTAATTCAATCATAGACTAAGGGCAAATGATATCCACTTAATTTTTAATCACTTTAGAAAATCATAAACACAGATGGTATTAAAATATAAAATAGCAGTGCCTATAAAATAATAATAGTTTTTTCTATCATTAAAGTAACCTCCACTCACAGTCTTAGGAGATATTTCAATAGAAATAAATCTATTGTGATTCAAATGATAAACTGTAACTCTGAGCTTGGGATTTTGTGTGTGTGTGTGTGAGGAAGACCAGCCCTGAGCTAACATCCATTGCCAATCCTCCTCTTTTTGCTGAGGAAGACTGGCCCTGGGCTAACATCCGTGCCCATCTTCCTCTACTTTATATGGGATGCCGCCACAGCATGGCTGACAAAACGGTGCATGGGCTGGTGACCGGGATCGGAACCTGTGAACCCCGGGCTGCCAAAGCGCGAACTAAACCGCTGCACCACTGGGCCGGCTCCCTGAGCTTGGGATTTTTATTTTATTTTTTCCCAGAGATTTTGTAATTTTTGACAATATTTTCTTATTTTTGGAAAATGTTATTTACCTACTTACACATATATGTGGACAAATTATTTGTTGCAGTTTACATACTTTCCCTTCCTTCCATCTCTCACCTATACAGTCAGCTCTCCCATGGAACATTATGTGTTTGTCTTCTAACCTCACCCATGTACCCCCTTTTTCTTAAGGGATAATGGGCAAATGCTACATGGGGAAATCAGTGCATTCTCCAAATAAAAGTAGTTGTCAAAAAACATAATGGCCCACATTCCCCCAAAGAACTAAATATCATAAGGGAGCATTTTTGTTGGAGATTTTGTAGGAAAGACTATGTAGTAGATACAGGGCATACAAAGAGCAAGATAATATTCTTGAGTAGTGCCAGGGATTCCAGAATATGTGTGGACAGAAGAGTTGCAAAAATGAAGTACTGGCACCCCTATATGATCTTTGAGCACAGTTAGTAAATGTTGGAATTATTTTCTCTAGTGCATATCTGTGAAACAACCTCACCAAACACCCTTAGTTTATGGCTATAGCTTTGGGTCGTTGGCAGAAAATTCTTCCTAAAATAGTCTTAAGCAGTAAGGAAACGAATAAACTCAAATATAAAAGACATGGCAGTTGATGGAGCTCTATGCTGGGTCTGCTGGTGCATTGTTTCCACTTCTCAGTGCTCCTCTGGGTTCTGTACTTCTCTTTGTATGTTGCCATTTTATCAGATTTTCAGTGGGATGGCCATGGAAATTCTAAGCTTAACATCTTCATTTGTCTGTGTCAATATGAAGAAGATGTGCATATCTTTCTTACCTCTCCTTTTCAGAAGCACGTAAACCTTTCTGAGAAGACCTTAGTAGATTTCTCCTTAGTTCTCACTGGTCAGAGTTGTATCATGCGTTCAACCTGGCATATCATGATATGCCAATCATTGCCAATAAAATAGTCATGCCAGGATGGGCTTAGAATAATCATTGGGGATAAAATGGATATTAGGAAATTAAACAAGGACATACTATAGCCACAAACATTTAGTAATTTTGTGAGCCAACTCAGGAGAACAAATTTCAAAAGCAAATGAGTTTGCCTTTCTTGCTTATCATTGAATTTATATTATCAAGCCCTATGCCTTTTTTTCCTAAACGATTAAGAGAATGGATATTGCAAAAGAACCGCATTTTTCTTCAACATCTCCAAGTAGACAACCATTAGCACGTGGTGGGAAAGAAAACACACATAGTTTTCCACATTCAGTACCTGAGATTCATCCGTCCATATATTTTCCAAAGATATTTTAGGGTAAATACAGAGCTCTCTTTGTAAAGATCTGATGTGACTAAATGATGAAGTATACGTAAAGTTATGGGGACATTCATTTTATATTCCTATTTAACTAGGTTAGGTAAGGGTGACCTCAAACTCATGAAGGTGAGAGAGGAGAAAACAAGATGACCAAGGGTGGACTGGACACTCTTCTTCAATGATATCAATACCCTCTCTGAAATTTCTTCAAATGCCAGACAATTTTGGACTGTTTCCTTTTTTAAATAACAAATGCCTCTTGGTAAGCTCAAGCCTTATTCACACCTTCAAGTGCATATTGAGTTATAGTTCTATTCTAGTTATCTTACTAGGAGAGGAGCCTGTCTTTAAACACTACCTGGTTTTCTGAGGCTTGCTGTCCTCACTCCTGGAAGCTGGAATTATTTCCTTGGTCACTGAAAGTGTTTCTGATATAATGTTGCAGGTCACACCATGACTAGGACATTGCCACCCATGCCTCTTATGCATATACTTCTTCAGTGCTTCCAGGCACACTCTCTAACACTGTTCATCTTAAGAACAAGATTTGAGTTAGATCCTTCTTCATATCTACCATGATCCCTGTTAAATTGTCTGAGGATTCTCTGTGAATAATTGTGAAATGTACATAGGAAGAGGAAACTGCTGAAATATTTCCCCAATAACATAACAATTAGTGTAGTGATCTGGCTTTGGAGTCAAACATCCCACTTACAAAACCTATGT
This sequence comes from Tapirus indicus, assembly GCA_031878705.1. NCBI lineage: Eukaryota > Metazoa > Chordata > Mammalia > Perissodactyla > Tapiridae > Tapirus > Tapirus indicus. Next base: position 140,933,855 of record CM062920.1, on the reverse strand, counting down.
GACTAAAAATAAGTTAATCTCTTTGAGCATCAGTTCTAAAGCCACAAAACTGGCACAATAGTACCTAACAATGTATACATAGTAATAGAATTGTTTGACAATCAAATTAGGCAATAAATGAAATAAATTTGGAATGTGTTTGACATATAAGACATACTCAATACAATACAGCTCTTGTTATTATGCAAATTCTCAGTAGTAAAAGCTTGATTAAAATGTTTTTGAAAATAATTCTACTATTAAAATATGGACAACTCTTTCCTAAAAAAAAAATCTCTTAGCCATAGAAATATATAAATTCCAAGCAGTCATTCTAAATTGATAGTGTGTATCTTACTCTTCATATCTGCTCTCCACTCTTAAACCCTGCTCTCTTTTGTGAGGCAGATTTGTAGGAACTACATTATCAACTTCCCATGTCTTTGGGATTCAGGTTGCATTTGGCCAATAGGAAACCCTAACAGGAGAACAAAGGAAGATAGAACAAAATGGCCAGTTATTTTGCCCTGGATCCTTCCTTGCAAGGAGTCTTGAGCTGGCTATTTCCTTTGACCGAAGATCCACACTAACTGTATAGAATTATTTCCTTCTGGGTTCCTGTAACCACCAACCCCAACCCTTTTTCCATTGGGACTAGGAGTGGTAAGAGGTCCATTGCTACTAAGCCCAGCACTATCCCTCATGGTTCTACTACATGTAGATGTTTATAAATCATCCCTTTGTAAACAAAAGGTCTTCAAATTATCCTATCTTGAGTGGGTCACCTATCTCCTACCGAAGCCCTGGTTGGTAAAGTAACTGGGATATGAACTGACCTTGAGGAAACAGATACTTATAATGGTATCCTGGGATTGGATTGGTTAAAGAGTAAATAAGAATTGGGAGAAATTCATTGCTAGTCAGGGATGAGGTGGAGAAAAGGGCCATGGGTAATCGATGTCAAGCAGAGGCATTAGATCCAATCAGATTATTATCTGTTGAGGCATGAATAGAAGTGTAGGTAAAAGAAAGAGAATAAGTCCCTATTGGTATTAATAGTAGTGATTATAAAGATTGTAGAGTCAGTTGGCTGTTTCCTATGGCTCTAGAGAGTTTACATAAGGAAAAAGAGAACTAAAATCCACAATCTTACAATAAGACATTTGTAGAAACAGAGAGCCTACATAGAACCTTTGAAAGAGCATCTTATCTCCAGTAATAGAATAGCAAATATGGCTGATGACAAAGTTTAGGTTGGATTGTAGGGGTGGCTGATTTGCAGGGCTGATTGTGTAACCATGCCTGGTAGAGGCATCAAGGGGAAAGTAACAGATCTTGAGATATGGGAAAGGGATGTTTGGGCATACACGTAAGAGCCTGACAACTTTGAACTTCCAAATTCCATTGAGGTCTTCCTGGACAAGGCAGCCCTTCCCTTCCCCAGGAACCAGCTCTCCTTTGCACAAAAGCCATTCCATTGTTTATTCTGAGAAAGTTACTTCATAAGTTAATGCCAATTCTCCTCAGGATAATCTCTTTTCGCAGTATTGCCTCCAGGTCTACATATAGATGTAAAGTCCTATTTAATTCAAAGAGATACTGAGGCTACCTGGAAAAAATGTTCCAAGATCTAAGCATCTGTTTCTTCAGGAAACTGGCAAGTACTGGGGAGTGCAATCTAAAAGTGTTGGACTGTATGGGAGAAGAGATACATGACTTGATCATTTATCATGATCACACACCGTACATGACTTGATCAGGCTGAATTCATTAACAGGGCTGCACTGCCAAGAATCTGAGGTTTAATGTGTTGTCTTTCACACGTGTGATTGGTGTTACTCTAAATAGTCAATCAGATTAGTGATCAAGGTTTGGACTCAACAATTGCTTACGATCAATGAGGTTGAAATGCAGCAGCTTCAAAAGCTCAGGATTGAGAAAGGATACTGAAATGGTAGTGTTTTAGGATCAACCTACTCTTCCAACCCTAAGGTCTAGAAAACACTTCTGTCCAAAAGCACTAAGAAACACCTTGGGTTGGGGGTGGGTACCAGAATATTTGAAGAGCTCTATGCTAGTTTTATTGTGCAAGCTATGATGACAGCGGGAAATGCTTAAATGGACTGGGTTCCCTTATCTCAAAAGAAAAAAGGAGACCCCAGAAGAGTAGAAATCGGGTGGTGTCTTTCAGCTCTCCGAGACCAGGTGTGTGCATGTGCACTATAAGGCACACAGACAAAAGGGTAATTCAGTGGTCTCTGAACCTTGCTGCATATCAGAATCATTGGAAAGCTTAAAAAAAATTCCGATGTTCAGGTCACACTCCATACAAATTGAATTACAATGTATACAGTGGGAGCCAGGAATCAGTGTTTCTTTTAAAGATTTCTCAGGTAATTACAATGTGAGAAACAGTTTGAAAAACAGTGGATTAATGAGTTTCTTGACCCCAAGGATCTGTGGCAAGGGCCTATTGATCACAGTTTCCCTAGAATGTAAAAGTAAACAGGCAGCCTACTAAGATATTATTTGATACATATTGGAAGAAAATTCTGAGCCTTCTGCGCTGAAACATACTAAATCATCACTATCGCAGTGAGAATCTACAAGTTGTTTATTGGAACGAGGCCTAACAAGATTCGGAAAATACTAAACATGATGAAGAGGAGTAGGACTGAAAATAACAATAGAGTTTGAAATTCTATGTCCAGAGGGGTTAAATTGTCAGTTATTAAGGGGCAGTTGCTGGTTTACACTGGAAATACTTCAAGTTAAGTCTAGTTGTCCTTCATTACACCACCATTGGCTATAGTTTTTTTAATTTACTTCATGAACTTTATGCTGTAGTTAAAAATGCAAGTATATATTGATTCTTATATATTGCAAGAAATGATACTACCTAAATATCAAAGTGCTCAATATCCAGAGTTCAGAAACTGGAGTGGCCATAGGGGACCAAAAAGTGTCCAGGCAGCTTCCTGGAGGGTGTGATACACCAATGTAAATCTCCATATAGACAGTGTGAGCCTGCTTGCTTCTCCCCCTGCTAGCCATTGCACTAACTCTGTATTCTGTCTTCCATTTATCCCAGAGATGGCAGAAGGATCAAAAATTAAGTGAACTCTGTCTGGGCCCTAGATTTTCTTTAAGATAAATTCCCCAAAAAGTAGACTGATAAGGAAGGTTTTCTCTTGGCTAATTTCTCTGTTTTAGAATTTATTCTTTATTTTCCTTTTTTAAAAAACAACTCCCTCCTACTAATTGATACAGCAGCTCTCCTCATTCCCTCCTTTAAAGAGTCATTCTCTGAGGCTGAGTGAAGACATCTACTGAATTTCATTATTCTCCTTAATCTGCAATCTGACTCCAGTCTCCCATATGTTGCCTGAAACTGTTTTCTTGAAATCAACCCAGGAACTCTTTGTCAAATCCAACAGTCTTTCCAGTTCTCATTATTTTATTCTTTTCTATAATTTGATACTGTTGTCCAAATCCAACTGCTTTTGCTTATTTCTTCCTTCTCTTCCTGGTTATTTTCCTCCTCTTGCCTTCCTAACTGTGGACATTCCCATACTGTCTCTCAAACTTTTGCTCTTCACTCCCATTCTTTTATCCTTAGAGAGCTTGTTCTTGCTCAAGGCTCCAGCACTGCAGGTGACTTTTATAGAGTTAAATTCACTTGTTACTTATTCAGAACTGCAACACAGATTCTTGTATTATACTCCAAATAGCCACCACAATTTTGAGTTGGGAGTGTTGCCATAGTTTCAGATTTCATTGAAAACCGATGAATGTTTGTTTTTCCTCTCTGATCAGAGTGACTCAGTTATGTGACTTTGTTGTTCAAAATGATTCTCTTAAACTGCCTCTTTCCATTCCCTATGCCATCCCTTTTGTCTCTTGCTGGGATTAATACAGTAACCTCTTTAAAGGTCTGCTTGTCTTCAATTTCTCCTCACTCCACTCCCATAACATATGGCCACTTGATTAATCTTTCAAAAACACTGAATTTATTAAAGTGTGTCTCTATACACAAACATGCTCTCAGGACAAAATTTGAACTCTTAAGTGTGACTTTCAAAGTCCTTCCTTATCCAACTCTCCCCACACCACCCCTCCTCCCATCAGCCTTATCTAATCACTGTTGCATACAAACATTTTATAGTAATTTTATTCTCATTTTGGTTTTAGCGTCTGTTCAATTCTGGAGACTATCTTTGATAACTGTTCCATATACTATTATATCACTGCCTGCCATCCAATAATTTTAAATTATACTTTCTCAAGATTAAGAAATAAATTATGATGTAGGCATAAAATTGACTTCTATGAAGATAAATGGATTCTTTAGTATCATAGGAAAATGCTCATGGTTCACTGGTAATTTTTTAAATTATAAAATGTAAATTATACACTGTCAAATTAATAAACAGAAACCTCATGAAATTCGAGTCAGGTGGCCAAAAGGGTGAGCTTTCCCTCCCTATGTGATAGCAGAGCCCAACAGGAAGAAGAAAGACTTCCTCTTCTTGACTGGCGAGAAGTTCAGCCAATGAGAGACTGTCACAACTCAGCCAGTGAAAACCCACTATACATCAAACTCTCAACTCCTGCAATGGACTCTGTTTACAATAGCCCTCCCAACTGTCTCTTCCCCTCTATAAAAGAGTTTCTCCTTCCTTGCTGCTTTGGGTACAAACGTAGCACATCATGGCTGCAGACCCTAAATTACAATTCTTTACTGATACCAAATAAGCCCATTTTTGCTGGAGAAATAACTGGCTGTCTATTTGTTTAAGGTCAATAACACACATAGATATTATACTACATATAGTATGATATATTGATATATGTTTATATATCTAAATATTTGCAGAGCTTTCTTTTTAATATTGAGAAGATGAGTGACTAATTTCATTCTTGATGATTTTCTGTGATTTCAGAGTTTTCTTCAAAAAATACTAGTTATTCATATAATGATAAAAAAATAGCTATAGGATTATTAAAAATGTACACATCACACTTCTTTAGCTATATTGAAATATTTCTCTTATATAAAATTTTTTGGAAATTTTTTATAATTTTGTCTATTATTCATTATATTTATTTTACATTCTCTCTCTACACATTTTATTAATGAATCCTAGCTTTATGATTTCCATACTGAGGTTTGGTCCTGGTGTTATAATGAAAATCTGGCTTCAAGGTAGGTATTACTTGGAATATTAAAAAAGGTTTTCTGTCCTCTGCTATAAACACTCCAGGCTATTCTACTGACATTCTTGGAGAAGTGCTGCTTAAAATTTTTCTGTAAATGGTTTCTGGGTCTCTTATTTCTAACCCTTGAATTGATCATCAAATGTTTAGTTACAGAAAGAAGGACTCAAAAGCTGATTTTTTTCCTTCAGTGGTTACTTCGATACTTGGAGTGAAAAAGCCGGTTGTTACACCTTTAGTAAATCTTTAAAAATCTACACTTTGTTTAATACAAAGAGCAACTGGAAAAGTAGGCCTGAAAGACTGTACAACTTAGTCATACAAGTAAATTTTCATTATTCACACTGTCCCAGTGTATGTGATTTAGTTCAAAAGGAGGCAATGAGGAGGAGGAAGACAAGATGCAGCTTCTGAATCCAATGAACTGAAAGACGATTGTTGAATACATATTATGTATTCACCTTGGGAATTTTCCCCCTACTTATTCTAATGGGAGCATTTTTCATGCTATTTAGTTTCTTTGAAAATATCGTTGAACCAATTTACAGTTCTCCAATAATATATAATAGTGCCATTCTCATCCTGAGTAATGTTATTTTCCAAAGTACATTCTTGATAACTGCAAAATTTGTATTTCTTATTCCCTCTTTCTCTTTCATGCCGAGAGCCATATTTCAAAGTACCCAGATGTCCCAAAGCCACCTCAGATTTAGTAAAAGCTAAACTAACTCATTATCTTCCTCCAAAAGTTTATGCCTTTTCCTGTTTTCTATCTCCATGAATAATGTCCGAACTGTCTACTTCCCCAAGCTCAAAGCTTCAAACTCATCCTCAACTATGATCTCTCCCATTTCTCTCCAAGGCAATCAATTGAGTCCTATTAAGTTTATATGATAAATATATTTCAAATATTCTTTTTCTTTCTCCACCTAATGTTATTGCTTTATAGCTGTCTTTCATAGACCCCCAACTAGTACACAGCAACAGCATCCTAAGTGGTCCCTTTCTACCCCCAAGCATCTTTTAACCAGTCACCAAAATTACCTTCTTAAAAAGATAAAAAGACAGACATTTTAAAAGTCAATCTCTTGCTTAATATATTTCATCACCCTCCAATGATTATGAAAAGTCAAATTCCTAAACATGACATTCAAGTTCTCTACAATCAAATTCTTCAAACCAGATTTCTCACTTACCTGTCTTCCTCCCATTATGCATGTCAAAGCTCTCTCAAAGAAATGTTGCCTGAACCCCCAGCCAAAAACGAGCACCATTGTGACATATATGAGTAAGTCATCTTGAATGTTCCAGCCCTAGTCAAGCCACTAGATGAAAGCAGTCCAGATGTTACTACATGGAACAAACAAAACTAGTCCAGCTTAGCCCAGTTAACCTCAGAGAACTGTGACAGATAATAAATGGAAGTTGTTATTTTAGTGATGCACCAACTAATACATAACTGAAATAGTTAATAAAAATCCAAAAGGGTTTCATTAACTATGCATTTATGTATAATACATTTATGTATAATGCATTTATGTTCAATCCAAGCAGGCTTCTGGTTAATGAGTATTCTTCACCTCATTCAAAATTCCATCTCTTCAGATGTGTTTATTTTACATTTAGAATGAAGGAAATATTTTCTATACTTTACCTAAGAATTCTGAAACCTAAAATGTAAATTTGGATCATGCAACAGAACTAAGATTTGTCTTGTTAGAGGAAGCAAGTTTTCCAAGTATTCTCTTGTCAAATATTTATTGCTTTTATTCAGTTTGTATTTATTTAAAAAGGAAGAGAAAAAAGAAAGACAAACAGCAATGTATGCAAACAAATAAAACTGCAAATATTAACTATGAATCCAAGGAATACACATTCTAGATGGGGATTCAGACAAGTGAGCAAACAATTATGATACAGTGCTAATCCCGTAGAGCCGTACATGGATTGCAATAGGAGTAAAGTAGGCAAGTACTTAAGTCCTACAGGGAGAGGTAGTAATTGGAACAATTTCCTATGAGGAGGAAACTCATTCTGAAAGATAAGGAAGACGTAATCAGGAGGGAAAACAAGAATAGGTAAATTTCCTGACAGAGGGATTAATGTATACAACCTAAAGATCCAATCTATGAAATATTTTAGTATAACTTGAATATATGAATGGTAGGTGTTCGGCCATGACAGGGGTCAGAAATGTAAACAGGGAGCTGGGTTATAAGATATGTATGTCCTCAATGAGGAGTTTCAACAGTGTCCTGCTGGTGATGAGGATAGGAAAAATTTTCTGTTAATTATTGGTGCTATCAGATTTCTATTTTACAAAGATCTCACTAGAAACAGATTGGGAAATTGGTATAAGGGTACTAGAGATGGAGGTTGGTATAACAGCTAGGTAAATAATGCAGTAAGGCAGGTTAAAATACACATACAGTATATTGATTCATAAACAGTGACATTGGGCATGGAGATAAAGGAACAAAAGTATGACAGGTTTTTGGAGGTACAATTTAAAGGGCCTGGTGATTGGAATTGTAAGTGTGAGAAGTTAAGAATGGTTCCTAAGTGTTTGCCAGACCTGATGGAGGGAAGTGTGATGCCATTCCCCAAGAAAGTGAATTTAGAGGGAGGAACCATGGTATAGGTGGAAACTGATGAGTTTGAAATGCCTATAAAATATTTGGTGCAGATTTTAAATAGAATAAATAAGGTTTCTACTATACCACCTTGACTTTTCCATTTCATTATCATCAACAAATATTAGTATTTAGATATAGAATTAGATGAAGTGTTCTTCACAGACTTATTTCTGCCTTACAGGAACAGTGTTTTTAACGTCTTGTCTACCTCCACAATCTAAGGTTATTGGAAGAGACTTCATTAGCCATAGATAGATTGTGCTTTGCTTTCCCTTTCAGAATGATGTATTGATAACAGGAATACAACCAATTGCCTCAAATTGCATGTATCCATTGAAAACATGCAATTGAGGTATGTATTCAAATTAGTATTATGTATGTTCAGTGGCAGCGAGAAGGGACATACCTATCTCTCATAAATAGAAAATATCTATCGAAATTCTGCCCCTTTGCTATGGACTGAATTGTGTTCTCCTCCCTCTAAATTCATATACTGAAGTTCTAGCCCCCAGTACCTTGGATTATGACTGTATTTGGAAATAGGGCCTTTAAAGAAGTAATTAATGTTAAATGAGGTTAGATGGTTGGACCTTAATACAATATGACTGGTGTCCTTATAAAAAGATGAAGAGATACCAGGGATGCCTACACACAGAGAAAAGGCCACTTGAAGACAGAGAGAGAAGGCAGCTGTCTGCAAGTCAAGGAGAGAGACCTCAGGAGAAACTAAACCTGCCAACACCTTGGTCTTGGACTTGCAGCCTCCAGAACTGTGAGATAATACATGTCTGTTGTTTAAGCCAGTCTGCGGTATTTTGTTATGGCAGCGCCAGCAAACTAATATATCCTCTTCCTACTTGGAGGAAATAATTGAAAGAACTTTTGATGTCCTGTCCATCACTATGCCCCAGGAAATAAATTTGTTTGTCCTCAATTTCAGTGTACTCCTCACTCCACATTTTACTGATGGGCAGTATCGCTCCAGTCAAAGCCAGTGTTCCTGCATTTTGCATTCTCTTTCTTTTTTTCCCCTGTAATAAGCATATATGTCTTATCCCCTAAAGAAGTCGGGTCATACTTGTTTATGCTGCTGCTCAGAAAAATAAACTCAAGTCTGTCTTTCAGATGCATTTTTTAAAAACTTAAAACAGCATAAATTAGGAAATCCTGTTTAGGCCTCTTATTCAAACTGTATTTCCTGATACTAGCAGGTTTCAGTGAAACTGCACTTAAAATATTGGTATTGGGAAATTGCTTGGTGATTTATAAAGGCATTATTTAATTTTCTTTATTTGTTTGCTTATTGACTCAGAGAAACTTGGAAGAAGAGGAATAAGATGTAGGATTTTTGCTTCAATACCTTAACTCAACCCCCTAAAAATAAATATCATATTTCCTATTAAAGTGATCTGCTAAAGAAGTCCTATTGTAAAAACACAGCATCTATTTTCCATGTTCTCATGAATACAGAAAACTGCATGGCTAGATAAAATTTGGGGTATCTTTAAAACATTAAATTGGAAGTGCCTAAAATTGAGCTTTTTTATTAAAATGTCAAAATGATTTCTTTAGTATGGCCAATTACCTGATTACTTTGTTCACTCATCAGAAAATTTTATTGTCATATTAAAGATCACACTTTTTGAAGAGCCATAAATTATTGTACAGTATGGCCTTCAAAAGTAGGCTGTAAAATCAGAACTGATTAAACTAGAATTTCATAGATCAAGAAATTGTTTTATTTGTCTTATTTTAAGTTATTTGTTCCAGAAACTATATTTGTATGATAAGAGAAATGAACCTGAAGGATCAGTGCATTTAAGAATAAACTGTAGATATGTTAAAATTAGCAACAAAAGCATGACATTATCAAGTTCTGTAGTTTCGAAATTTAAAATTTTATTGTTACAATTTTAATGAACCTATAGGGAAACAACCCACATAGACTAAAATAAGTTTAAAATAATATAGAGTGCCTAAAATATAGTAAATTAAACTACTTCTACCTAATGTAATGGACTTTGCTAGAGGAAGAAAGTTAAGTTGTATTTAATGTTAAGTGCTCTCTTTGAAAAACAAAAATATTCCATTTGAGAATGATACTTGAAATGTTTTTGGGTAAAACATGCTTTATTGAATGCTTTTTTTAAACTGAAAATGGTTTACATGGACTTTTAGTGAAAGATAGTGGATTGTACACATACATTTAACTCCATCCCTTGCCAATACCCTAATAAATAACAGTAAAGAATTTTTAAAAACGTATACCCATGAGGAGTAATGGGACATAAGATATAATGGCAGAAAACAAGCAGGCAAACAAACCAGCAATTGGATCAATATGGTAAAAGCCTAGAAAAAGTTAAACTGTACTGTAAAACATACACACTAAATTGACTAAAATGTAAAAATTTAAAAATACCTAGGTTTAGCCAGGGTGTGGAAAAACTGGAATTCATGTACTGCTGGTGAAAATATTTTTATACAAACACTCTGGAAAACTGTTTAATCCCTCCACTAATTCTAAGTTATGCATGTCCTATGATCCATAAATTTTAATCCTATTTGTATTCTCCACACAAATGTGCACCTATGCACACCCAAGATATTTACAAGAATGTTCACAACACTGTTCTTTGTAATTGCTGCCACCTTGAAACAACCAAACTTTTCATCAATAGTAGAATGGATAATAAATCGTGGTATATTTTATATAATAAAACATTATACATAATGAAAATGAATGAACCACTACATTGTACATGAATTAATCTCAGATAAAATATTGGGTAAAAGAAGTCAGACACTCAAAAGATACTTACTTTTTAATAACAGTTATATAAAGTTTAAAAACAGACAAAATTAATGATTTTAGGAGCTGGACTAGAGATGAACATCATATCCTTAGGAAGTTTTCTATCAAGTAGGGGAGATATACTTGGAAAAGAATCATAGCTATCACTGTAAAGAATACAATCAACTAAATCAGTACAATGCACAGGGATGGCAGTTGTAGCAAAGTAATTAACTCTTACTTGGGGCAGCTAGATATTTTGGAGGGTTAATACAAAGAAGGCAAGTACCATGTTTTTCTCTGTTGATTTCTGGTTAACTCGCTTCTCCATTGAATATATGTTTATTGAGCACCAATTACATACCAGAACAGTTTTTTACATGCTGGGGATGGAGCAGTGAATAAGACAGATATCCTTGTCCTCCAGTAGCTGACATTCTAGTGGGGGGGGGCAATGAACACACACAAATTCTATCATCTAGAGATAAGTGTCAGAAAGAAGTTATTAACTGACATACAAAGTTAGAAAAGCAAAGGAACCAGGGTGGCATTTACTAGGAACTAAGAAAATCCGTGGCAAGTTGCCAGCAAGAGAAAGGGGAAGGAAATAACAATAAAGACAGGTTGGGTAAAGTCTGCGATATCTTCTGAATGTTGTGTGAAAAGTGATTTTACTCTGAAGGCATTGTGAAACTACTGTAGGGTATCAAGCAAGGGAGTGACTTAAATTTTTATTTTAAAAAAATGCTTGGACAGTGGTATAGTGTTTGATCACAGTAGAGAGAGACTATAATCAAGATAGCCTTTTAGGTAGAAAAGAAGAAAAGAAAGACAGAAAGAGAGAGAGAAAAAGAAAAGGAAAGAGGAATGGGGAAAGGGAGGGAGAGAGAAAAAGACAGAAAGAAGGAAAAGAAAAAATTCAGACAAAAAAAGCAAGAAAGTATTTTGTATGAAATATAGAGGTTGAACTCAAGTACAGCATAATTATTCAGTCTTAGGATCTACAGCCAGGCTCCCTGCCTCCTAATTCCATCGTGTCTACTCTCTCTTGTGTGAACTTGGGTAACATCTTCCTTTGTCTCAGATTATTCATAAAATGTGGATGATAACGGAACATAACTCATGATTGTCATTAGGAATGAACTAATTAATACGTGTGTTTTGCTTTGAAAAGTACCTGGCACATAAGTGATCAATAAATATTAGAAAAGAAAATTAAGAAGCAGAATATGTCAGCTTGGAAGATATAAAGAAAGAAACAGAAGGATGAATTGAAGATGACCTCAAATTTCTTGTTCAGTTAATTGGACAGATGATAGTAGCACCACTTTAGAGAGGGATTAAAAGGGAGGCAGATTTGAAAGACAATAACAAGCTCAGTGTTGAACATGTTGATTTTGAATTACCTGAGGGACATCTTATTAAGTTTGCTCATTAGGCAACTGGATTTTTAATCAGGAGTTCAGTGAGGAAGTCTGTATTGAATATAAATATTTGTGAATCAGTTCTGTGTAGGAGCAGATGAAGTCATTCATGGCAGATGCTATTATCCAGGGAAACGATGTAGATTTACAAAAGATAATGTTGCACCCAATATATACAGAATTGAACAAAAAAGAAAACTGAGAAGGTGTGGTCAGATTTGAAGAAGAAATATGAAAGAAATATGTAAAGATATTAAGGAAATAAAGATTTTCAGGAATAAGAGTGTTTAATATTGCCAAATCTTAACATAGAAAATAGGAAAAGAATATAAAGTCTCTTCACTTCTTTCCGAGTCTTCTCTAGCAGAGTCATTAACATCCATATTTCTCCTAATGGTCTGTTCAAGGCAATCTAGGCTTTTTCCATTATGCTCCTCAAAATTCGAGAGCCAATTGCCCAATCCGAAAGTCACTTCCACATTTTTAGGTATTTGTTACAGCAGCTCCCCACTTTCAGAAACCAAGATTTATATTAGTTTCTAACTGCTGCAACAACAATTCCTCACATATATAATCACTTAAAACAACACAAGTTCATTATCTTACAGTTTTGGAGGTCAGAAGTCCAAAATGAGTTTCACTGGATAAAAATCAAGTTGTTGATAGGCCTGCATTTATTTCTGGAGGCTGGAAGAGATTTCATTTTCTTGCCTTTAACCTGTTTCTAGAGATTGCCTACATTCCTTGGCTTGTGGCCTCTGCTTCCATCTTACAACCAGCAGGGGCTAGTCTAGTTTTCTCATGATGCCATCTCTCTGGTTCTAATCCTTTCCCCTCTTCCCCTTTGTCACTTAATATAATATTGAGTGACAGTAGCCAGATTAAAAATAATGCCTATTTTACACTTCCATTTGTATAGGACTTTAAAACAAACTAATTAATAATTAAGTCTGGAAAGAGATCCAGACTTTGGGAATGAGAGGAGTAGTGACTGGGATGGAGTACAAAAGGGCTTCTATGAAGCAGCTCAACTTCTGTTTCTTCATATGGGTGATGATTACACTAGTATATTCACTTTGTGAAAATTTGTCAAGGTATGTATTTATAATTTGTGTACTTTATATGTTTGCTACATGAATAAATAAAAAAGTGACATGAAATGTAAATTTAGAAGTAATGAGGAGGTGAGAGATATTTGTGCCAATTTGATGTGAAAATATTCAGAGTACTTGGTAATGGCAATGAGTGCATATAGCCATTTGTTTTTTTAAAAATTCCAAACTTAAGATTAAAAAGAATTGGCAATATTTAAAGAAGATTTCAAAATCAATCTGTAGCTTATTGCTCATATACTTTATTGAAATCAGAGAATATAAATGAGAAAACCAAATTGCTTGGAAAATAAATGTTATTTTAGCCTACAAACTAGAAAAATTTCAAAATGGTCATTAGAATTCCAAAGAAGTTTTGATGCAACTAAATATAAGTTGTCATGTGCACAGATGTTCCTACAGTTTATCCTATATTAACTATAATTTTAGCTTGTGATATTTCTCCTCCTCAGGCAAAAGCTATGATCCCAAATGAAATTCCACATGACAAAAAGGTCATACTATACACTTAGGAAACCAAATCCCCAAACTTTGAGGGCTGTGTTTAATAGGCCATTGTTATATTTGGCTAGATTATTTAAATATTTAGCAGGATGTAAAGCCCAGACAAGAACTTTAAAAATCATCTGACTTTTTATATTATGTAATTTCTATACATACAATCTTTTTTTTTTTCCTGCAAGTTGTTTTCCTTTTAATTTACTACGATTGCCACATAACCACTCATTTCATCCCTTTCCTCAGACATAAATGCTGGAATAGTCATTGAGTTAAGCTCTGGATCATTTCATAACATCTACCTTTTGACTTCAAGTGGCTCTAGCAAGTATATGGTTTTAAATATACTTTGCCAAGGAATCTGGCAACTGAAGAATGTCAATTTTTTTTCTGAAATCTCTGTGTAAAGCCAGTTTTTAGCTCTGCCAAACAAAAACGATGAATTCAGAAATATAAATAAGTATCCAATTTAAAAAATAAATCCCGTCTACTTCCTAGGAGGAGGGAACTGATCATTTATGAAGACTTTGGTAACTGAGAACATGCACAAATGGAATATGTTCCATACAAGACTAAGAGTGCATATTTTTATGCAAGGTGTATCACAGGAAACCATCCCAACGACATTTGCTCCTGTGAAGTCAAAATAAAGAAACACAATCACAAATGTGTTGCTTATAAAACATTTCTTCTGTAAAAGTAAATATTGAAAGTAACAAAACTGGTACCGAGCAAAGACAAGTTCATTATTTAGGAATATACGATTCCTACGGAAGAAAGCATTATTGTATCTGGGAAAGAATATCATCAGAAAATTTGATTTCTAATCTTTAGTATCATTAACTCTGCAACCTTGAACAAGATGGCTAAAATTTTGATTCTTCTATCTCCTCCTCTGGCAGGCATTTGCATTTTATGTAAATAATCCCCATCATCCTATTTATCTCTAAAAGTCTATAAATTAACACGAAAATTCAGGAAAAGTATGCTTTTGTGTATTGTTTTTAAGCTTACCATCTGTGCTATTCATACATTGTGAATAACCAGATCATTTGGTTTAACTGTTTCAGCATCAAATACCATCTTTCAAGTGAAATCTTGGTACAGAGCAAAAAAATAAAGAAAATAGACAAAAGTTGCGCTGCTCCTGTTAAAAGTGTTGGGGAGCTGCTGGTCTCTTAATCTCTGTTTGACTTTTCTCTTTTGGCTCCTAAATAGGACTTTCCAGAATCTCTAAGACTTTTTGAAATACAGTTCAAAAACTTACCACAGTAGACAACTCCTAAGAATAAATGTTTTGGACTCTAGGATTGTGGTATGGAAACTGGGAATAAGATAAGCTATTACCTGGGGCCTACCCTGTGGTGACGCGGTTGTTTGTGTGCTCCGCTTTGGCAGCCCGGGGTTTGCGTGTTCGGATCCCGGGCGCCCGCCGACGCACTGCTTGTCAGCCATGCCGTGGCGGCGTCCCATATAAAGTGGAGGAAGATGGGCACGATGTTAGCCCAGGGCCAGTCTTCCTCAGCAACAAGAGGAGGATTGGCGACGGATGTTAGCTCAGGGCTGGTCTTCCTCACACACACACAAAAAGATATGCTATTACCTATTTTCCACTTTAAAATTTCTAGAGAATAATATATGCCTTTCTTATCCTTTACTTATCACCAGCCATAATAATTAGCCATCATATATTAAGTAAAGTAAGCCTCTAATACTTTCACAAATGAGATTCCTAAATTAGGTTGTGATTTAATGAACTTCAACAAATCACATTGTCAAATGTGATATTATTTTCCCTTCAAACATATAATGTCATAGACTACTAGAACTATAATGTATATTATCAATGCAAATAAAATAAAATTTAACATAATTAATATAATTGTTAATGCAAATACATATGAGGAAACAAATATTTTGATAGTAATTTAGCATGCAAAACACTCATTTCTGCATTAATAAAATGACCCTTTACACAAAACTTCCCTGACTACCCATCATTGAGTAATGCCTGGTCAGAATACAATCTGGTATTTATGGAAAAAATGATAAAGATGGCATAAAAATGGGAATCATGCAATACAACAGGTTTTGGAATATGTGACCTTGCTTCATTTTGAATATAAAAATCTGTTATATAGGTAGGTAGAGAGAGATGTGGAAGGATTGAATAAAATCCACTAAACAGAATTTCTAAAATAATGTGGCAGGAAATTTACAATTTTGCACATTCTGCATTTAATAAATTATTCTCTCTTTAATGTTCCATGTAAAATTAGAAAATATAATTGAGTTATATTCAAAGAAGAAAAAGGCCTATAAAATATGCAAATGCAATATATGAAATTACACAATTTAACAGAGTTACACAATAAGGCAGTGATTTTACAGGCCCACAATAACGTCTAAATTTCTACAAAGTGAAAACACACCAAAATATTTCTTTTTTTTTGTTGTTTTTTTTTTTTTGTGGGGAAGACCAGCCCTGAGCTAACATCTGTTGCCAATCTTCCCCTTTTTGCTGAGGAAGACTGGCCCTGAGCTAACATCCATGCCCATCTTCCTCCACTTTATATGGGACGCCGCCACGGCATGGCTGACAGGCAGTGCGCGTCCGCGGGCGCCTGGGATCCGAACTCGCGAACCCCGGGCTGCCAAGCGCGGACTAAACCGCTGCGCCACCGGGCGGCCCCACCAAAATATTTCTTGAACACCTATTATGTAACAAAATTTGAAAATTTTAATGTCATAAATTATGTATTTTTTTCTTTAGGATTCTATATCTTACCCGGAATAAAGTAGCAATTTATCAAATGATTGATGAAATGTCAGTCATCATGAGGATTTATTACTTTGTTTAGCCTCACAACAAAATCCTGTCACATACAATGAGGTGCGAAACTAGGAAGAATATTGTTAAAGTTGGTGAGTCTTTTTTAGGAATAAACAGTTTTATATGTGCTCAGGGTTGTATTAGTTTGTAGGGCTGCCATAACTAAGAACCACAAAAGGGTGGCTTAAAAAACAAGAATTTAATTTCCCACAGTTCTTGAAGGTAGAAGTCTGAGATGGAGGTATCGAAAGGGTTGATCTTTCAAGGGTTGTGCGGGAGGTACCTCTGTCCTAGCTTCTGGTGGTTTGCTCTCAATCTTTGGCATTCCTTGGTTTCTGCTGCATCACCCTGATCTCTGCCTTCATCTTCACAGGGTGTTTTTCCTGTGTGTGTGTCTGTGCCCAAACTTCCCTTTTCTATATGGACTGGTCATATTGGATTAGGGAATCATTCTACCCTGTATGACCTCTTATTAACTAATTATGGCTGCGATGACCCTGTTTCCAAGTAAGGTCACATTCTAAGGTACTGAGGGTTAAGACTTTAACGTATGAATTTGAGGGGGATACAATTCAACCCATCCTACTTGTAGAGTCCCAGCCAGTTATAGCAATAATAGAATTATGAGACAAGATAGCAGAAGAAACTGAGTATTATAATAAAACAAATCATATTTTCTAAGAATTTATCTTCCTGGTAGTAGTCTTCCTATTTGCAATTGCAAATCACAAGGATCATGTACTTGGAGAGAATACAGTGTAATGAGCTAGTGCTAAGGAAAAAAAAAAAATCTGAAAGTGAGACTCAGAGAGGAGTGTCTAGTTCAGACTAGAAAACAGTCCAACACAACATGAGGGCAAGTATTCCCATCATCTATTATGGCCAGCTGGACAATGCCTCCTTATCATTTAACAAGCCCACACCAGAAGGAGGTGAGCCGTGAAAACTGCACCTATTGGCCATGGGACCACAGTAGACTTGGTAACCTGAGACTTCTTATTTAGGGAAGCAAATTGTCAAGAAAAAGTTTAAACTTGAGCACAGATGTCTAACCAACAACAAAATGAAACCAGAGGGAACTTAACTCATTATAAGGTATGCAGTGAACAAAGATTTGCAATGACTAAGAGGAAGCAATTGAAATTAAATAGAGAATCTTTCACGGGAAGGGCTGAAACATACTGTAATTTAATATCGGGACTCTAAGAAAATATAAAAAAAATCTAAGTACCAAAGACACCTGGAAATGTGAAAGTGCAGAAGAAATAGTCTAATCAGAATTGAGATTTAATAGCTAGAAAAAAATATGAACTCCTATGTGTCATTTATAATGAGCTCATAGAAAGATACATATTTAATATTTGAAATTGGTTATTTAGTTCAGCTTGCGTTAATTGGTTATACTCATGTATCTTTTATATTTCTGAGTTATCTACTAGTCTTTAATTAGGGTGTGTAGATTTTCAAAACTGCGAGTTGATTATGTGTCAGTTACTCTAACAAGTGCTGAAATATAAAGATGAATAAGACAGGAGAGCTTGTCCTCCAGAAATTCACAGTCTAGTGGAAGAGAAAGATTGAAATACGAGTGGCTAACTGCTGAGGCCAAGGAATGAACAAAGGTTTCAGGAAGCCTAAGAGATGGTAGCTTAAAGATTAGATCCCCTTTAGTTTCCCTCTCCAAGCAACATGTCAATTTTTCAAGCCAAAGAAATTAGAAGACTCCTTCAGTTGCTAGAAACCAAACATCCTACTTAATCTTACAGATGATCTACTTGTGGCTGCTGATGAGATCCAGAGCAAACTAAAGATATCTGTGTGCATACATCCTGTTGCTAAGTCTGACAGTTTATGGATCACTTAATAATTTCCTTGACCAAGTATCCAAAAAGGCACCTAGCCCCAGTTAGGAATAGCAATTTACAAAGCATTCAGAATTTCCACGGAGTGCATCTTTCCCATGTGATGTGTGACCAATTTCATTTTCATCACTTACACGGCAAACAGCAATTTCTTTGGGCAAATTCATCAAGCAAGCATTTGTATTAATCCAGTAATTCTCCAGATAAGCCAAACAACGATACTCCTGCAGATTAAAGGAGAAAACATGTAACACTGCCAATTAGATAAACTAAATGTGCTATGACACATTCCTTAAAATTTCTTGCTTTCTTTCGTACTGAAAATTTAAGAACGGCTATTTCCTTTCTATTATCAGTAGATGGAAGTGTCCAAGAAGGCTATTCACCGTAATACGACTGTGAGAGTTTCTAGACCCTAAATATGCAAATAGCTTATCAAACTGATTCTAAGCCTAAAATCATTACTATTTCTGTATTCATCTATAAAATAGGAATGATAACAGAATGCAACACAAAGAGTTACTGTGAAAACTAAATGAAATAACATATATAAAGCTTTCAGAAGAGTGCGTGGCACAGAGGAAGACTATAGCAGTATTCACTTTTATTATTCTTCTTTAAATTAGTTAGTAAAGTGAATGACACTCTATAATAAACAACAAAGATCAAAGCCTGATTTCTCATAATTACCAATTGCAAAAATTTATGCTAAAAGTGATAACCAGGGTAGCATACATGGACATGGAAGTTGTACTTTCGATTCAACTAACTAATTCAAGCTTCCAAATTAATTTCATTTTGTTCACCTGGTCACAGTGTGGGTCTATAAAAATGGATATTTAAATGTTTAAATAGCAGTAGCAAGTATATTATTATATCATAAATTCAACCAAACTTAAAAACCTTAATATATGTAATATATATAATAAAACCAATATTTTTGATTAAGTAAAAAGGCAAACATGGCCATAAATCTTAACTTCATCTTCAACTTCCTTCAGGCATCTTTTCTTTAAGCCATCGGTGTGCCTAGATTCCTCATCTGTAACAGAAAAATAGCATTACCTATAGGGACACCCTCTTGTTAAAATGAATACAAATTGACTTATGTATCAAATATGTATTCAGAACCAGGTGAGTTGATTTAGTACATTGTTACAAGTATGTGTCCTATTGGCAAAAAGCTTTGCTTTAAAGTTTCTATGCCTTCTGTTAGTCTTGTAACTTCAAATTATTTAACTTCTCTGAAATCAAGTTTGTGCAATAATAAAGAAAATGCTGAAAGTAATATAAGGAAAATAACAGTACCTTGCTATGGTATTGCCATGGGAGTTGAGAGATGGAATTCAAACTAATTATCACTAAGTAAATATTATCTTTATTCATTGTTATTGAAAGGTTAAAAGAATAAAGGAGAGAAATAATCACTATCCTCATGCAGCTATAAAAGAGATGAGGCTTTTTCCCTCTCATGAATAAAAGAGTTAAACCTATATAATTTAGGCAAAGTATATAAAAGTTTTAATAGGATTCAGAGATTCAAAAATTTTTCTAATCAGAGTTATGAAATACACAACAGAGACATACATTTACATGCACACTTCAAAATATCCTGTTATCTGTTTTATCCTTTATAAAATTTTCAAATACTTTTGGCTCTGGTTGAGTTTGAAAAGGAGCAAAAGAGGTGAATGTTAGAAAAACAAAATATAATTATCTTCGTGGGAAATTTTTCTGTACACTGAAAAGTTAATGTTCTCTTATTATGAAAACCTGAGTTATTTTATTACTGCAGGTCTTCTGGATCTTTGTTTTAGATTTCATCTGAAATACACATGAGAGGATTAATTTCTTGCTCTCTCAAATATGAATGGTGATAAAATTATTTTTAAATACTTTGAATCCAAAGAAAATTCAAATAAACTAAAAGATGAAAAATATGTAATTTTATACACAAGATACTGAAGGAAGACTGCTTATCACAACTAGTATAATTTTTTATGTGGTAATTCAGAAGGAATGAAATCCTATTGCACGAATACTGTTGCAGTATGGTTATTTCATTTCACAACCTATCTTTTGAAATTTCAGGTGCCTCTCTGGGTTTTGAAATTTTCTTAAAATTTCTAGTGCATCAAGAACATTTGGTAATTCAGGGCTGTTGGGAGCTAGTTTTGTTTCACTTTTCCCTTCCTCCTAACAGAGGGAACAACATTGTAGCGCACTTGCTTCAGCTTGTATGATTACTTGAACTTAATGAGCACCATCTGGAGGAAGAGAAACCTGAACATTTGCATACATCTGGGCACAAACAACATGTTGCTATAAAACTGATTAATAATCATATTTAGGAGGCCACAATTAGCTATATTTACATGTTGGTGCCAGTGGGAAAGTAGAAAATGAATATTTATCATTGCTCCCTTGTCTTAATTTGAGAAGCCTGTTCACCAATGTTGTAACCTGTGTGAGCAGTATTTCTGAAAAGTTGAATGTAAAAATGGATGCTTTCTTTCTTTTTATTCTGCGTGGTAGAGGGTATATAAGTACACCAGATGATTTATTAAAAAATGGTTTAAATCCTGTTTCTATTTATATATTTTGATAAGAAAATAAACACTTTTTTATGGTGAAAGGAATCATACATTTCCTATTAAGATCTATACAGCCCTGAGACTATTTTCAATGTTAAGTAAGCTTTCAGAAATAAAATTGTACAGAAATAAAATTTCTGTAATTCTGTGCAAGTCTAAACAAAGTGTGGATATTTGGCTTTAAATAATTCATCCACACCAGAATTATGGGGAGAAAACTTTTGATTCCACACATCTGACAAAATAGAGAAATAAGATGATTCTTTGTAAAGTACTCTAAGTGGAATTTTAAAGGGCAATTTAAAATACTCTCATTCAGCTACCCTTTTTGTAAAGAGATCAGTTGGAATCAAAACAATCATTTTTTTCCCTTACCAACTATGACATCTCAAAAGTATAGCATTTTCCCTTTCCCTGCCTCTCTCCTTCCTGTGCCTCTCTGTAACACACACACACACAAACACACACACACGTGTGCCCCTGCACACATGAAACCAACACCCCAAGCTGTATAAATTTAATGTAAATAATGAGATAGTGGATAAAAAAAGAGCTTTGAGCAATTTCATTTCTATAATACCACAATTTTTCTCTATCCATATTTCTTTTAGTATAATTAGAACAACATTTAGTGAGGACACATTATATATAAATACAGTTATGTTTTACATGTGCTATCAGTAGTTCTCAAAATTTAACGTACATATAAATTACCTGGAGATTTTGTAAAAATGCAGATTCTGATTCAGCAGGTCTGTAGGGAGCTCCTTGCTCACAAGCTCCCAGTGTTTCAGATGCTGTGGTCTGAGGATCACTTTAGAATAGGAAAGTACTAGACCATTTACTCCTCCCAGTATCCCTCAAAGTAGGTATGACTAACGTTCCATCTTACAGAAAACTGAAGCACAAGAGTTTAAGCAATTTTTTCAGGGGAAAAATTAAGTTAAATAAAATAAAAAATTAGCAATGAGTGTAATGTGTGTTCACATCCAGGGAGTTTATCTTCCAGCCCCCACACTTCTCATTCCAACCCTATGCTGTCTGACAGTTATTTAAGTCTGAGTATCAGAATATACTCATATGGGTAAGGCAGAGAGAGAGGGATCCTGGGATCGAGGAACAAAGGCAGGAGGCAGAAGAGGGCTGGAGAGGGGGGAAATGGGGAGAAAAGGAAAAGCAAAACAAAGGACTAAGTTTATGATAAAGTATATGCTAATTACTTCCTTTCCTTTTTAAAAAATCAAAATCTATAGTACAATCACCTGAAAATTACATGCAGAAACATTTGTATGATAATCTCTGAAAGACAATGACTAGGAAACCGAATGTCTCATTTAATTAGGTTTGTCCTACTTCTGCTCTCTGAGAGAGATTATTGATTGGCTATCACTTATGGGCTGTTTAGACTTCATTTGAGATCAAGTTAGAGAGAGACATCTGGAATAAAAAGATCTCATTGAGGGTAATTTTCAAAATCTATAGTGGGGTTGGCTCACCATCTTTTTTATTGAATTATTTTTGGAGATATCACTCTCTTTTTTTTATTATAATCATTTCCACTTCATTGATGTCACAGACCCAATTTGCTTTTGATGCTATAAACATATAGTTATACATTAAATCTCTGTTACAAGTGAAACACAAGATCATGAGGATATAGGAGTATTAGAATTAAAATTTTTATATAGTCAACAATCATTGCGTGCTTTCTCTGTGCCAAATAATATTACAAATATATTCTGGGTATACAGTGGTGAAAGAAAAAAAAGGACCCTTGCCTAATGGTGCTTACACTGTAGTAGTAGGACAAACAAGTAACAAATAGATAATAAAATGTCAGGTAATGACAAGTGCTAGGAAGAAAAAAAAATAAAGCCCCAGGCTAAAAAATGGTGGGGGAGATGATACCATTTTAGACCGAGGAGTCAGGGAGGGCTCTTGTGAAAAGGTGCATTGGAGCAGGAGCCTGAATGAAATGAGGGAGGAAACCAGATAATTATCTGCAGAAAAAGCATTTGGGGCATAAGGGTGCATGCGGAAGGCACCAACATGGGAAAGAGCTTACTGTTTCTGAAGAACATCAAGGTGACCAGTGGGGCTGGGGAGACATGAAAGAAGAGCAGAGGGTAGGGAATAAGGTGACTGCAATAAGGACTGGATGTTTTGCTAAGAGTGATGGAAACCCATCGGAAGGGTTTCAGCTGAGGAGTAATATGAACTACATTAATGATAGAGCTTTAGATGCTGCTTTTGGGGAAATCCACTAGGGCAGCATGTTGAAATTTTTAGTGTTTTTTTTTCCCAACAACATACCACTATATGGGTGTGAGAGCAGAATAAGTAGAGAGGTAAATTTAATCAGGGAGGGTTATTTTCATTAATCTTATCAGAAATATTTCCATACATAAGTAATATATACATATATATGTATGCATATGTCATATATACTGGCTTAGCTTATGTAAGTGCTTATTTCTAGAGAAATACCAACAGAAAGCACTATAATTTTTTCCCAACTGCAAATTTTGATTAATAAACTATTTTCCTTTATTCATTTAAAACAGTCATTGAGCATTTTCTACATGCTAGGAAAAATTCTTGGTGCTGGGGATACAGCAATAAACAGAAAGACAAAAAATATTTATTTGCCTTTATATATGATTACATTTTAATTAACATAACTAAATTATGCACACACATAAACATTAACAAGAGAGAAACATTGTGCAGAAAAAAAGAACACAATTGATGTCATTAAGTGTAAGTATTTAAAATAATATGTTGCCTAGGAAAAGAAGTGAGAGTTGGAGGGGGGAAATATTCAAAACATTGATAAAACATTAAAAATTACTATGTGAAAAAACAGAAAAATGGTTAAACAGAATTAAAACACTTGACAAAAGGAAATAAGGATTAAAGGAAATAATGTGAAGAGAAGAATTTATTCATATTCATTTTGAATACCTTCTGAAATTTCACATGCTTGCCACTTCCTTACCTCATCTTTTTTCTCTTTTCTGCTAATTCCAAAAATCCATTCTAGCCCTGTATCGGGACTTGGGGCCAAATCACTGTATTATTTCCTTAAAAAGTCCCATTAATGGGCTGGCCCAGTGGTGCAGCGGTTTAGTTTGCTCTTGGCAGCCCGGGGTTCGTGGGTTCAGATCCCGGGAGCCTGCCAACGCACTGCTTGTCAGCCATGCTGTGGCGGCATCCCATATAAAGTAGAGGAAGATGGGAATGGATGTTAGCCCAGGGCCAGTCTTCCTCAGCAAAAGGAGGAGAATTAGCAATGGATGTTAGCTCAGGGCTGGTCTTCCTTACACACACACACACAAAAGTCCCATTAATGTGTTTCTTTGTGTTAAATATGTGTCCCAAAGGGAAAGGCAAGATAATTGACAGATGTGAAGGTTTTCTATGTAGACAATCATGTCATCGAAGAATAGACAGTTTTATGCCTACCTTCCCAATCTGTGTACTTTTTCTTTTCTTGCCTTATTGCATTAGCAAAGACTTCCAGTATGATGTTGAAAAGGAGTGGTGAGAGGAGACATACCTGCATTGTACATGATCTTAGTGGGAACGCTTAGAGTTTCTCCCCATTAAGTATGATGTTACCTGTAGGCTTTTTGTAGACACTCTATCAAGTTGAGAAGTTTCCCTCTATTGTTTCCTGAGAGTTTTTAATCATGAATGGGTGTTGGATTTTGTCAAATGCTTTTTCTGCATCTATTCAAATGATCATGTGACTTTTCTTTTTTAGTCTGTTGATGTGATAGATAACATGAATTGAGTTTCAAATGTTGAACTTGCCATGGATACCTGGGAAAAATCCCACTTGGTTGTGGTGTATAATTCTTTTTATACTTTTTTGGACTCAATTTGCTAATATTTCATTGAGGATTTTTTTACATCTATGTTATGAGAGATGTCGGTCTGTAGTTTTCTTTTCTTGTAATGTCTTTGGTTTTGGTATTAGGGTAATGCTGATAAAATAAATGTTAGACCTATAGTTAGTTACAAAGCTCTTTTACATTAATTTGCTTTCCCTAACATATACTTCCTTCTCTACATAGTTGAATTACTACTATGTCTTTTCCATACTGCTATGAAAAGATAAATATTATTTTATTTTATTTCTTTTGGTGAGGAAGATTGGCCCTGAGCTAATATCTATTGCCAATCTTCTTCTTTCTGCTTGAGAAAGATTGTCCCTGAGCTAACATTTATGCCAATCTTCCTCCATGTTTCATGTGAGACACTGCCACAGCACGGTTCAATGAGCGGTGCGTAGGTCTGTGCCCGGGATCTGAACCCGCAAACCCCTGGCCACCGAAGCAGAGTGCATGAACTCAATCACCAAGCCGCTGGGCCGGCCCCAATATAATTTTATTTAAAAAAGTAATTTATATATTGAAAGACTGTGATTTAGTCCAGAGATAAAGTATTACTAATTTGTTGACAATATTCTCTCTTTGCTGTTTTTTGTCAATAAAGTTGTAAATGCCTAAAAAGGTAAAAAGGCAATATATTCATTTCCCATTAAGAAAGTGCAGATAAGTACATAATTTGAATTACCAAGAAAATTGAGAAAGTTGTTTGAAATTCACATTGGCAAATTAATTTCCTTATATGATCAAATTTGTCAAAGGGTTATATGATATTGAGTAGCTGTGATGATATAAATTCTAGAACATTTGTATATCTACTTAAAATGTATTTAAACTAAAGGCATAAATACATAAGTTAATATGTATTATGTTTGAACATATATTTATAAAAGCATGCTTTTCAATATGTTCATTAATATTCTCTTCTTTTGAACATTTGTTTTGGAACATTAGTGATTTTATTGCATTTTATATACCTTTCTTTTATCTTTTAGTTAGTATGTAAATTTACCATCTTTCTATCCTGTATTTCAAAATACATGATAGACTGATTTGGGTTAAACATAATATGTTAGCACTAGTACCTGAATAAGTGAATTCAGCCAGTTCTAGAAGGCTTTGCAGCCATATATTTTACTCTCCTGAGGGATAAACCTACAGGACAATATTGCTTCCAAAACGATCCTGTTTCATCTACAACAAAATTTTGTTAGCAGTATAGCCTCCTTTGATTATTATTATTTTTTTTATAGTTAGAACAGGAAAATAGCAGTTTCTTCATAGAAAGTTAACACAGCTTCCACTATTATTTTGATGATATGGGCTGTCTTAGTCTCCTTAGGCTGCTATAATGCAATACCATTGACTAAGTAGCTTAAAAAACAGACATTTATTTCTCAGTTCTGGAGGCTGACAAGTCAAAGGTCAAGATGCCAGCAGATTTGGTTCTTGGTGACGACCCTCCTCCTGGCTTGCAGATGTCCAGCATCTCATTGTGTGTTCATATTACCTCTTCTTTGTGTGCATGAAGAGAGAGAGAGAGAGAGAGTTCTGGTCTCTCATCCTCTTCTTATAAGGGCACTAATCCCATCATGGGGGCTCCACCCTCATGACCTCATCTGAACCCAGTTACCTCCCAAAGACCCCACCTCCAACCCCCACTTTGGGGGTTAAGGCTTCAACACATGGATTTGGAGGGGTACACACAAGATATACACATAAATATACATAATTGAATACATTGTTGCTATTATTATTTTGAACAAACCATTTTATATTAGGTCAATTAAGAGTAAGAAAAATAAGTTTTTGATCTATATTTTTTTCCTTCATACTAAAGAACTTCTTTTAACATTTCTTACAAGACAGGTCTATTAGCAACAAATTCCCTCAATTTTTGTTTGCTGAGTAAAGTATTTCTTCTTAACTTTTGAAAGAAAATTTTGCAAGGTACAGAATTCTAGGTTGGGTTTTTTTTTTTCCTCTCAACATTTTGAATATTTCACTCCACTCTCTTTGTGCTTGCATGGTTTCTGAGGAGAAGATGGATGTAATTCTTATCTTTGTTCCTCTGTAGGGAAAGTGTTTTTACCTTCTGGCTTTTTTTTTTTTTTTTTTTTTGTATTTATCCTGCTTGATGTTCTCTTAGCTTCCTGGATCTGTGATTGGTGTCTGACTATAATTTGGGGAAATTCTCAGGCATTATTGTTTCAAATATTTCTTCTGGTCCCTTTTCTCTTCCTTTTCCTTATGATATTCCCATTACATGTATGTTACACCTTTTTAGTTGTCCCACAGTTTTGGGGTACTCTGTTCTGCTTTTTTTCTGTCTTTGCTCTCTTTGCTTTTCAGTTTGAGAATTCTATTGATATATCCTCCATTTCATAGATTTTTTTTCTTCATCCAGTGTCCAGTCTTCTAATAAGCCCATTAAAGTCATTCTTCATTTCTGTTACAGTGTTATTTCTAGCATTTCTTTTTGTTTTTTTCTTAGAATTTCCATCTTTCTGCTTACATTGCCCATCTGTTCTTGCATGCTGTCTATTTTATCCATAGAGTCCTTAGCATATTAATCATAGCTGTTTTAAGTTCCTAGTCTGAAAAATCCAACATTCCCACCATCTCTGGTTCTGAGCTTTCCCTGTCTCTTTAAGTTGTGTTTTCTGCCTTTTGGTATGTCTTGTAATTTTCTCTTTTGATAGCTGGACATGATGTCCTGGGTAAAAGGAGCTGCTGTAAATAAGCCTTTAGTAATGTGGTGGTAAGGTGTGGGGGAAGGAGAAGTGTTCTATGGTTCTATGATTAGGTCTTAGTCTTTTACTGACCCTGTGCTTCTAGACTATGAACTTCACAAGTGTTTCTCAGTTTTTTTCCTCCCCTTTTAGGTAGGCTGGATGGCTAGAGTGGACTGGAGTTGGGTATTTCTCTTACCCCAATCAGTTAGGCCCTGATAATACCATGGCAGGTTAGGCTCTGGTTAACTAGTTTGTCTTAAAGCAGGGCTTGTTAAGAACAGTGCTCTGGCATATTTGAAAATGATTATCTTTCCCTCTCCCTGCCAGAAGCCAGAGCGAATTTTTCTCTGATGTTTACTGTTAGAATCTGATTGAGCACTAGAGAGAAATTTCACAATGTGGATCCTCTATGACTGGGTCCCCTGGAGTTTTTAATTCTCACTGTTGTCCACACCGAGTCTCTAGCAATTCATCAATTACAGTTCAGGTTTTCCTACCCCAGCACTGGTTCCGTAGGCCATTTCCAATCCTGAGTCTCTGATCTAGTAAGCTGGACTCCATGTGCAATCTTCGGGGCAGTGGTTTGCCCTGTGACCTCATTCCTCTTACGGATCTAAGATGAGTTGTTGATTTTTCAATCTGTTCAGCTTTTTCCTTCCTAAGACAGAGTGGTGACTTCCAAGATCCTTACACATGGATCTTGAAACCAGAAGTCCCTATTCCTTCTTTCAAATAGTTATTTTGTTGTAACATTCAACCTAACACAAGTTAGCTTAATGCAAGCTCAATATAAGATAGCTGCACATGGAGTGATATGAGGAAGGCAGGCCACTCTATGGAAGGAATGGCTCCCATCTCTAGAATCTCTCAAGCAAAAGTTAATTACCTGCCACTGATCCCATAGAAGAGATTTCTGACCTGTAGGAGAAGAAATGACATCTGAGTAGAGTGGCCAAATAATTTATCATTCAAATTGGGAAAAGTGAAGGAGAGTGAATGGGAGCACAATCACAACTGTAATGGGCAATAACTGTAAATCTGGACTGCCTCAGGCAGAAAAGGATGAATGGTGACTGAAACTCTTCAATTCCCTTCAATCTTATGATTTAAGAGATTAAGACATGCCGACACATCGCAAGACCATTTTCAGAAAGTTTTAATTAGCTTTTGTGGAGACCAGATACAGCATGAATTCCTTCTCTAATGGATAGACTCTGGCAGCAAAAATTTAAGTCCAAAGATCAAGTCAGATGGACCAAATCTAAAGACCAACTCTGGACCTCTGTCTTTGATGTCATTACATAAGATGGAAAAGCTGATACTGGAAGATAAAATAATTAACTTAGAAACATAGCAATGTTGAAAAAATTAAAGTAGGACCTAGCTGCAAATCATATCACAAAATAAAGTATATATAGAATTAAATGATAAAATTAGCATAGTTGTAGATGATCCTTCTAAATACACTGGGAAAATCAAATCTGTGTAACTAAGAAACAAGTATAATATATTTACAGTAGACAATAGAGGAACTAAGGAAATAGAAAAAAATGCCAAGAATTGAAAAGTTCTAATTGCTTAAGATAAATTATTACTTTGTCCTGTCAGTCAGATAGAGAGCTACAGGCTACCTGATTTCTTCTTGATTAATTGTCCTCAGGAAGTAATCCTGCCTATCGTTTCATCACTTGGTGAGAAGGTGTAGGCTTATGATTCCTTTAGTCCAGTCCAGTTCCTTAAATAAGGAAACACCGAACAAGAATGCAGACCCTTATTAAAAGTGCTTTAAAATACTTAAGGGCAGAGCAGAGCCATAAATGGAATGACATCAAAAAGAAATGATATGTGAAAAATGAATCTCTTTTGTACAGTTATCCTTTTCATTTTAATCATAAAAGGGTAGGATCAAATATCAAGGCCTTTGTTTTCTAGCTTTTGAGTCCTGAGTAGCAGGCAAGAGAAAGGTTTAATCTTTTTACTCTTAGATACTCTAAATTTAAATTATTTCAGTCTTCCACTTCTTTAAGAAATGTTTATTTGCTTCTGTGAAAAATGTGGCAATACATGTGACAACAGTATCAATAAAGAATTATAGAATAGTTGAAACAATGATTTCTTTTGAAATAATTATAGGATCTGAAATATATAGTATTTATCACAAGCATTTGCCACAAAGTATAGTGGTTATACAAAATATTGATAATGTTCTGAAGTAAGTTCCACTGTCATATTCTTTATAATAGACTCAACCTCAATGGGTTAATTACTTTTAAAAGGCTGGTATCAACCAAATAATCCAATTTTTTCTTACTTCTATTTACTTTTATAAGCAAAGGAGAATTCTATGCCCTCAATTTCCTATTCCAGAAATTCTAGTCATTTTTCATAAACTCCCACATTTAATTTTACGTCTCTGACATTTCTCCTGGCTGCTGGAATCCCTGGCATCTTTATCTGCCCCTGAGGACATTAGGCTTTTGCTTATAAGAACAACTACAAACTCCCATGATGTCTTTTGCAGGGCAATGGTTATAGAATTTACTAATGACCCTCCTTTACCTCCACAGTAACTGATACCACTGCCCTGACATTACTCTTTCTCAGTACTTTCATTGACCTTCTAATGCCAGTAGTTTGGTCTTTGTCTCGTGAAGATGGTAGAGATACTAATCAACATTCACATTTAGGTGAAAAATTAAATAAATAAATAAAATTGGCAGGTGCATGCCTGAATCTCTTCAGCTCTACTTTTACTTCCTGTTACACAAAGTTGAAAACAAGCAATCTCAGAGTCACAGAATCTTTTTTACTCTTCTTCCATGATGTCACATACTGGCCTCTACAGAGTAGGAAGTGGGGCCATGCAGGTGTAGTAGAGGTGGTTGTTTTCTCCCTTGGTTGACAGCCTCCTCACAGAGAATAACACTCTTCACCGAGTATACTGGGGCCTCCATTCATTCAGTTATTCACATATTTATTATGCCCAGGTATAATAAAAATTAAAATATGTAACAGGCACGAGACCAGGCCCTGAGAGGAGAACAAAAAACAAAACAACATGTACTGCCCTCATGAAGATTATAATCCAGTGGGGTAACAAGACATTAAATGATGATATAAACAAACAGTTACTCATGATAATGCATCTGAATGAAAAATAAAAGATGTGTAAAGTCAAAAATGAGTTACCTGAGGAAGTGGCTTTTATTTTTTTATTTGTTTTTATGTTAAACATTTTTTATTAGTTCATCCTTCTAATTACATTTTGATTTCAAGCAATTTAATTGTATGATTTTATTTTTAGTTTTTTAAACTTTTTAATTTTTATTGATGTCTTAATAGTTTATAACATTGTAGGGGTTTATTTGTACATTATTATTTGTCCGTCACCATATGGATGGATCCCTTCACCCCTCATGCCCACCCCCAACTCCTCTTCCCGCTGGTAACCACTAACCAGTTCTCTCTGTCTGTGTGTTAGTTTATATTCCACATATGAGTGAAATCATGCAGTGTTTGTCCTTCTCTCTCTAGCTAATTTCACTTAACATAATACCCTCTAGGTCCATCCATGTTGTTGCTAATGGGACAATTCTGTCTTTTTTATGGCTGAGTAGTATTCCCTTGTATATATATATATATATATACACCACATCTTCTTTATCCAATCTTAGTTGAGGGACACTTGGGTTGCTTCCACTTCTTGGTTATAGTGAATAATGCTGCAATGAACATAGGGGTGCATAAGCCTCTTGGGATGGTTGATTTCACGTCTGTCTGGTAGATGGCCAATAGTGGGATTGCTGGATCACAAGGTATTTCTATTTTTAATTTTTTGAGGGATCTCCATACTGTTTTCCGTAGAGGCTGCACCAGTTTGCATTCCCACCAGCAGAGATTAATCCCTTGTCAGATATACGATTTGCAAATATTTTCTCCCAGCTGGTGGGTTGTCTATTCATTTTGATCCTGGTTTCATTTGCCTTGTAGAAGCTCTGTAGTCTGATGAAGTCCCACTTGTTTATATTTTCTTCTGTTTCCCTTGTACGAGTAGACATGGAATCCGAAAAGATCCCTTTATGACCGACGTCAATTAGTGTACTGCCTATATTTTCTTCCAGGAGTTTTATAGTTTCCACATGCAAAAGAATGAAAGTAGACCACATTCTATCACCATACACAAAAATCAACTAAAAATGGCTTAAGAACCTGAAAGTGAGACCTGAGGAAGTGACTTTTAAAACACAACCTGGAGCATAAGTTGATGCTAACCAAATGGAGAGAGGAGAATGTAGAGAAGCTCAGCAGAGAGTTCAGATTAGGAGACAGACAGTGAGGTGCATAAACACACCAAAGTTCAGGGTGGTGATTTGGAGATTTAGGTTGTTATTCATGTGCCCCCATTACCTCAATTATGTTTTACAAATTATGAATATTTTTAAAGGAAAAGGTTTTATGTTTTTGTACTTTTGCGAACTTTTTTCTGCTTTTGTTGAACAAGGGACTTATATTTTCACTTTGCACTTCTCTTTGCAATTTACGTAGCCAGCGCTACCTCTTAAAGCTATGTAGAGAATGAATTAGATGAATATAAGTATGGAGGCAGAAAGAATACCAAACAACCTCAATGCTGCATCTTTCCAGTAGAAAGTGGGAATCTTGAATTGCCCCCAACTTGGTCTGCCACCTTCCAGAGCATATGCATGTTAATAAGGCCTTCAGTTAGGGCTTTCTAGACCACTAGATTACATAGGTACCTAATTTTTTAGTTGGTGTGGTCCTTTATTTGCATAATAATTCTCAATTATTCTCAAAAATATTTCAATACTATAATTCTTAAAATGTATTTTATAAAACATGTAATATAGTTTATTCAAACTGAATACAACTAAATTGAATTTTAAGATTAGGAAGAGAAAATAGATTATAAGAGATTCTGAGGGAGTTTATGATATGGGAACAGATGCCACATGTGTGGAATCCAACTGTGAATTTTATAAACACGTGAAGGGGCCAGAGAGATGAGTGAAAACCAAAAGGTGATGATATTGCTTTAATTTATGACTATATTTGCAAAAATTTAAATAATGTTTCAAGGTAAATATTTGAATATCAGATTTAACAGATATCTTTCTATGAATCTCAGCACTTCCCATAAGATAATGAAAAGAAATATGCGTTTCTAGGATTCAGAAACCAGATGTTTTGGCATCTCTTATAAATTAATGTTCGATATCTTTTATAAATAGCTTCTGAATCCTCCATCTAAACTCAAATAAAAATACTTCTAATGAAACATGCATTTTCTTTACTCCAAATCTTCTCTAAGTCTATAAATATTGGCAGCTATCTTATAAAATGTATTATTTTTCCAACAAGCATGTTTCTAAATAAAAATTGCTTCTTAGATTATAGGCCACAAAGCAAGGCACAACATATGTAGGATGTATTATAAGTTGATGTTCAGAGAAAGTGTTGTTTTTCTATCTTATTCTACGAGTTGGCTATAGCCCCCTACTGCATTTCTTTCTCTTCAGAACAACAGAACAAGGTGGAATGACTATCTTGTGACTGGAATAGAAAGAAAAGAACATTACTCTAAAGATAAGATAGTACATAGAAAAGAAGGGGGAAGAAATCAGCAAAAAATTTCAGAAGAAAGGGAAATAAGAGAAAAAGATCATAACACACAATTTTTAAATTTCCTTTTTGCCTATGGAACAATTATTCAGTGCCTACATTGCTGCTCTTTGGGATAGGCTCTTTGGACACAAGCACAAATAAAATATTGATCCTCCCTTCAAGGCTTCCCGTCTAGTCAGAAGATTGTGTGATAGATCTTGTAGCACATTTTGAATAGTAACACACCTCATGTGGAGCACAGATGAAGGTTGTCAATCCATCCCAAGAACCAATTTTCCAGATAAGAGGAAAAATCTTACTAACTTCAAAGGAACTTACAATTTAGAAGTAATTATACTTAAACAAGATGCATTTATTTAAAACTCGATTCACCTAAATAATCAAAATGTAATTTAAAAGTAATGACCTTCACTCAGTTAAAGAGGCTTTTAGAAATAGAAATATCAGAATTTTAAATCTTGGAAATATCAGAGATGAACCCTTTTAATCCTCTTTCCTGCCTCTCTAGATTACCTGGCCTCACCATCGTCTGTCTGAGACATACTGACTGTGCCTTCAGTGCCCTGAGCAGACCTGTGGAGGCGGCTCTCCAGCCTGTCCACACACTTCTGCTGCCCCCAGTTGAATTGAATGTGATCAATGGACTGTTTTATATTAGATAAACTTCTATTTTAATTACATAAAGTAATTAAATACTACTTAAACAGAAAAGAATAATGTGTTACTTTTTATGGTAACTAAGTTGAATGTTTCAGAAAGGTTTAATAAAGATGAGCTAATTTAAAAATTGCTATCTAATTAGGTGTAGGTGAAATAACAAAAGTTTGGGGGAAAAAAGAAAATGTGTAAATAATTCCACATCTGTTTGCTTCAGTAGCACATATACTAAAAGTGGAAAAATACAGAGCAGATTAGCATGGCCCCTGTGCAAGGATGACACACAAATCTGTGAAATGTTCCATTAAAAAATTTTTTTAAAATAATTCTGCATGCAAGTTGTTTTACGTTGTGTCCTAAGAAATCAGAGCAGAGTGCATTTTGGGTGTAGTTTACATACCAAAGGCAGAATTTTTTAATCAACACACTCATATTTTAAAAAAAAAGTCTTGCTCCTTCATGAAACAGTTGACAAATAAAATGTGCATTTTCATATTTTAAGATAAAATATTCGAACTATAATGAATTTTTTATCCTCTATTTTAATCTTCTTTTCTAAAATCATCAGTCATTGACTCATTCTAATCTCAGAGAAGACAGTGTTTAGTAGAAATAATGATTTTGTTCTAGACATACACAGAGAGATGAAATACTAAAGGAATACATCTTACATTTTAAAAGATTGTTTTGTCTAAAATATCCATTTCATCAAAATCTTTAAGGTAGTTTTAACTGTGCCTTAAAATTGAATGCCTATTATTGTTTGTACAAAGGCAGAAAGATGTGGATCTAAAAACATTGAAAGAACCTTAAAATATTTTTCAAAAGATGTTTCCAGCTTGTTATTGTAGACAACATAAGAACTGACGGACCTGTCAAATACCTCTTATTGATAAAATCATCTACAGCTATTGGACGTTTTTCCACCAATGTAGTATATACGATTAAAAAGAATCAGTAGTGTCGAATATCCACAATTTTATATTTAAACAGTACAAACCAAGTATAAGCTAGGGTCAGCTTCTTTTAAAATTTATGTAATGGTTGCTTATAAAGATTTAAACTACCAACCACATAGTAGGATATGTCATGTCTTGTCCAGGAACCAGACAATTTTTCCTTCACTTGTGCATATCCTAATCAATTTAGCAACAAATTCCTACTCAGCAGATTTCTTAATCTCTGCAGCATCTCATGTCCTCTAACTGTGTCCTTCTTTCTGCTCTGTATAAACTTGGATATGGAATAACACAGTAGTTCTTAGACTTTAGCTTTCATCAGAATCACCTGAAAGGCTCCTTAAAACACAGACTGCTCAATTCTGCCCACGGAGTTTCTGACTCAGTAGGTCTAGGTTAGGGCCTGATAATCTGCATGTCTAATAGGCTCCTACCTGATGCTGATGGTGCTGTTCTAGCCATACATGTTGAGAATCAATGAAATATAAGCCCTTTTCCTTGATTTCCCCCAATTCATTCATACAACGAATTTGTTTATTTGGCATACGTCATTAAAGATTGGGATAAAAGGAGTTTACAGTGCTTCAGAAGGGATAAATTAACACTAAATACCTCCCTTGGCCTCATTGTAAAGAATTTCTCACTAGCCCATATTCTCCATGGACTCCCACTTCCCTCACTGTAGCTTGGTGACTTTCTTTTCTTCTACCTTCTCCCCTCTCGCTGTTTGACTCAGCACCAAAATTCTTATTAACTTTTTATAAATAGCACTCGAACATTGCTTAGCAATCCCTTTACAAACTGTAATTTCAGGGATTCAAACTCCCCATCCAAAATGGACTTTCAAGGTATTTGGAGGATGGGGGAGAGCCTCTTAAAAAATGTTGATGTGAGCTATTTTAATATCTTTCACTTTTCAACACATAGATGATGAGACCAGGTTTGTTCATCTTCATTTGGAATGCTACTCTTGTAATTAATGGCTGAGACAGTAGAAAACTAGTACCTGCCTCTTTTTGCCTTGTGAACTCAGGGATGATAGGAAGTACCCAACTCACAGGCAAATGAAAGAGAGAAATGCATGTTTTTTTGACAGTTATTACAGTGGTGGCACAAGCAGGTAGCAGACTCGATTTGACTGGGTCACTATGGGATTCATTAATGCCAACATATCATAAAAAGGGGACATAAATAAAGACCCACAAAGTCAATTCTGCATATGAATGAGCCAAGGGAAGAGTAACTTACAAAATAAGATGAACAACTTGCCACTAAGCTGAAGGCCGGGTTGCGAAGGTTACGTGTACCCACACACTAGCACGCTGGAGGACACGTGCTCCCTCACGTTGACTACTCTACACTTGCAGGAAATGAGAAAGGGTCACGTTTGAAAATTTGATGAAAACAAACCATCATCCCATATCCCAAGCAAAAGAGCATTTTTCTTCTGATTTAACTTATGAATAGGTAGGTGCATTTGGAGTTGATTCCAATTCTGTTCACAGCAATAATTTCATTTCCTACTGAAAAATATTTTAGATAAGCTTACAGAGAATTTTAAAATATTTTAAATAATATTATGAATCTCTGGCCCGGGGCCTCTTACCTGTTTCGACCAGGGCTCCTCAGAGGAAGAAGAGTGGACTTTTGCAGTAGAAGTTCTAAGGGCAAAATCCAACGCAGCAGCAAGTATGCTATTCCCTCGCAATACCATAATATAGCCTAAATTTTCATGGTGTTTTGGTATTCTGTTGCCTAATATATTTGTTTATTACTTGATATCAATTTAATCAATACACAAGTTTGCTCTTACCTTGATATGAATCTTGAAATTGAGTTTCATTCAAAGACATACCTTCCTATCAGTCAATGTAATGGAAAAACAATTTAAGTATTTATTGATCTCTCAGAGACTACCAAATGGACAGCCTAACCACATCACATAAATAAACTTGCTGAATTGAGTTATTTCTCTCTCACCCTCTGTAGTTATCCCCAGAATCCTTTCTCCAGATGCAGAAATTCACTGAAGTTAATTAACCAAGACCATTCAGCTGGTTTGCAGCTTGTCTGTGAGAGATTCAGAGAGAAGGAATCAATCAATCCCCCAGCTGTTCTTTTCTTTCTGATAATCTGCTTCTTTGCAACACTAATTATAGGGACAATATCTTTTTTGTAACTGGATCTGTTTCTTGAAGTGCAATGTTTAGATTTGGATTCAAAAGTCCTCTGTATTAATCCAGGCTGTCCCATTTACTAGGTGTGTAATAATAGGTAAATCTCACAATTTCTCTAAATTTCCTGTTTGCTCTTGTATGAAGACAGAGCTAATGTAACAGGACTCTCAGATTAGTTAATAAATATGAAAATGTGTGTAAAGTAAAATACTAAACAAATTTAAGTTATTGTTATTTCTGAATATTATATAGCAATGCAAAAGCAATCACATAAATATGATAGTATGTAGATATAAATTATCATATTTTGTAAAGTATAGTAGACCTTAATGGAATTTTAAAGAAGAGAGGAAATCTTTACATAATACACGAATGAGAATAATAATAGTATATAAGTAGTGTTGCCTATTCCAACCTGAAAAAATAAAGCATTTCACCATCTGCAGTGTTTCATAACTTTAAAAACAATCACTTCAATGTGTTTTAAAAAATATCATAACCTGAGTTATTTTGACTTCTGACATGTAATTTATCTTATTTACTTCTATAAGAATTATGATTTTTTAAATTAATACAATTTCAACAAATTTCTTCTATTGGTGACTACTGATTCTACTTTATCTATCAGCTTGTTGATATAGAGCCGTTTTTCTCAAGTTTTATCATGCACCAGAATCACCTGGAGGGGTGGTTGAACCACAGTTCTCTGGGCCCTAATGGGCGTTTCTGATTCAATATATCTGTGCTGAATTTTTAACAAGTTCCCAGGTAATGCTGATGCTGCTGGTTTGGAGACGACACTTTGAGAACCACTGATATGAAGGGGAGGGGAGAGTTTACTACTAAAAGGGAAAAGGTGAGAATGGATCCTGGGGGACAGTGTAACAGTATCTACTACATGTGGGAGTGTACCGGGTGAAGTAAAGCAGTTCCAATTTTAGTTGAAATAAAAGGCCTTGAATGACTTAACGGATTCTTTAAAGAATTTCTGAAGGAGGCTACTTGCCTAAAGAGGATTGCAGTATTTTAAATTTAACATTCCAGAGATGAATTTATGGCCCAATTTATTTTTAAAGAAAACAGCTTAATTAAAAAAAAAAAAAACAGAGTAAGCTTCTTTTCTTTTCCTGGGTGGGAAGGTTCTACGGTTTTGTATATGTCTTTAGGAGGTGAAAGAAGAGAATAGTGATACTATTGTGTAGTATTTTCCATTTCATTTATGTCAATACAATTCATATATCTAACAACAAAGATGAAAACTTTTATGTTTATTTTATTTCATTAGTGATAATTAACAATCAACATTGTAGCAGAATTTTAAAGACCCTCTTTTTTTCCTATTTATTATGTGCTTGAACATGTGTTGAGAGACTTGGGTGAAAGGAAGCCCTGTTGCAGGTCCAGCTCCTTCACACAAACGGTCTCATCGCCTTTATTTTTGCTTAAATAAATGTCCGGCCCCAAAGTTATTTCTATGACTTCTTTCTACCGCTATTTGTTTCCTGCATTCTTAGTCCTAGCTTTCATTCTTATTCCTTTGAAAAGACTAGAATTTAAAAGTACAATAAAGAAACTGTTGCCAATATGTTTTACTAACGCAAGGAGAGCTGGTATTTACAGGCACACTGACCTCTTCTCCACTGAGAAAACAAGGAATCGTGTTAATAGAACAAGTGCCTAAAACATCCAGTCTGTTCTACAGGGCATTTGGTTATAAGGGTGGGTCACGAATAATCTGAGTGTGTGATTTCTTTTGAGAAAGTCATAGGACGTTTATATATCAAAATAATAACACTTGTCTCAACTCAACTTTTATGACTTTGTGCAACTGCAAGACATAGATCAGCTCCTTCCAGGTGTATAAACTTCCTACTGTGAAATCTGACACTTTATATAGTGCTTTAACACCTATAAACTTCAGAGATAGTGAGAGTTTTCTGTACTTACGTACAATATTCCATTGGTAAGATTTTGTTTCATATATGTGAAAAGCTGAGGTGAACGTTGCAACACCAAGGCAGGATCCAATTCACATAATACTCTGAATTGTGTGACAGATTGGAAGCAGTGTTGTGATATATATATTCTATCACATGAAAAAGATGGAAAGCTTACTATAGCAACTGTGACGGCGTTGCCCCGCTCTCTATCACTGGCCAAATTTTGGCTAAACTCTTGTAGAAACTATGGAAAGCATCATCAACCATACCCTTTCAAGTCATAGTAAGAGTTTTAAACTCCAACCCAGAACAGCAGACGTTATCTTTGCAATAGATTCTGCATTCACTTAGGGAGGAAACTCAAATAAATGGCCATCTCAAGTAAATACGTGTCACCATTAGCAAATTTAGTTGGCCAAAAATTCCTTTTTAAATTTAGACATAGAAATGAGAGGAAGAATGGGACAGCCAACCACTCAGCAAGAAAAAAAGTTGATTTTTGGAGATGTGGTAAAAGTTACTGGTGATGTGGCAAAATATCATAATGAGTTGCACAGTATTAATTACAGCTCACATTCAAGCATATAGTATACCTATGAAAATTATCACTTCTAATTAAGTATCAAGCCAGGAAAGACTGCATTTATCTAATTAATCGACAAACCTCAGGTACTTGGTGGGAAAAAGGTGAAGCCAATTCTTCAAATGTAAAAATATATTATTATTCATTATGATGACTGAATAATCTCATGTCTCATTGAAATTATTTAAATCAACTATTCTAAACCCAAAATTTTACTTTTAAAATATCAGGTTTTAGAATTGTCTGCAAAGAAAAAAAAAGGTGGTTTAATTGTCTGTTAAAAAGATAGTTTAATCTATAAAATTAAGAAAATTGTTCCAACTATGAATATTATATGGTTTGAAGAGCCTTTAAACAACTATTGTTTCTAATAATATAAAATTGCCCAAGGTAACTTTTGTCTATATTATAAATTATAATTTATGTCTATATTGCATAAGAAAGCACGTCATCAATATTTCTGTGTAGTAGATGATCTGTTTTTGTATATAACTCACACCCAACCTAGAATGCATTCCTAAATCAGAAGGCACTGGGGAATACTCTCCTCCACTGTTCTTGCAATATATGAAGGTGAAGAAGAAGGAGAAAAAGATGGAGGAGGACAAAGAGACAGAGGAGGCAGAAGAGGAGAAGAAGGAAAAGAAGGAGAACAAAGCTTCAAACTAAAGAGAATAATGGACACAGATTAGAGAAATATTGAAAGCTCCAGAGTCACAGAAACAGTAGAAAAAAAATCTATTGAGAAGCAAGAAGTAATACATGCCTAGAACCGCCTGACTCAGGGAAATGAAACCTATTTAACAATACACGTGTTAAGAAGTTTGGGATGAATTTGAATTATTGCCTTGGGAAGGCAGTCTTCTTAAAGGAAGATCTGTGGCATGATACTTAGGCATCTAGTAAAATACAGCAAACTGCTACCTGATCTGAGTATTATAACCCGTGTTTAAAATCATTAATGTTTATTGAGTATTTTCTATGTTCTAATCTCTGTAGTAAGCACTTAAGAGTATTATTTGTTTAGTTTCTATAAAGCCAGGACAGGAAATAATACACAATAAGGCAAGTTTCAGTAAAACTGGAGCCTGACTAGACTTCTCTGATTGATGATTGAGCTGAAATCTGGAGGTTGAGCAGGAGTTATGGAATGAAAATGGTTGAGCAGTCTTTGCAGAGGGAAATAATACTGTATATGTAAAGGTCCTGTGGTCATAGGGAGCATGCCTTCTTCAAGGAACTGAAAGAAAATGATTTGCCTGAAGCAAATTTACCTAAAGAAGGACTAATGCATGAGAATAGAAGAACATTGGTACAGCCTATAGAAACCTTAACAGTCTCTGTCCTAAAATCTTGTCATGTTATAGTAATACAGCATAAAGAAACATCAGGTTGTGTTCTAGTTCATTGTTTGTGCCCATTTTCATGCCATAAGAAATATAAACTTCACCAAATTAAATCTTTCTTAAGAAGATTTTTTCATAAATTTATAGACTTGCTTAATATCCCAATGGTTATTTTTCAGTTCCCAAGTTATTAAAACATAATTATTTCTGTTTCAGCTAATTCATGTGAGGTTTTTCTCCCATATTTAGTTCTTTGTCCTCTAATCTTTGACTCTGTCTTTCTTATTTGTTTACATTACATAGCTGAGTTTTACTCCCTTTTTCCTGTTAATAACCCTTCTGACCCACGAAATTATTAGCATTAATATGTCTTACATTTACACTTAATATTTGTAAAATAGCATTTATATGGGACTGGCCTGGTGGCATAGTGGTTAAGTTGGCGTCCTCCACTTTGGCAGCCCAGGGTTCACAGGTTCAGATCCTGGACGTGGACCTACCCACTGTGCATCAAGCCATGCTGTGCCGGTGTCACATATACAAAGTAGAGTAAGATTGGCACAGATGTTAGCTCAGGGACCATTTTCCTCACCAAAATAAATAAATAAATAAAATAGCACTTATATGGACAACAAGGGTATTTCATCAAGTAAAATATACTTGGGGAGAACTAATTATTCATCTATCGTGAACTTTGAGGTTAAGTAACATACTAGAAGATAATCATTTTAAGTGGGAAACGTGGCATAGGGAAAAAGAATGAGATTGGTTGTAACAAGACTGTATGTGAATGAGAAAAATATCAAAGATTATAAAACCAAGATCAGCAAAGGAGAGAACCTCAATGATCTGTGTTGTAGCAAAGGCTGAAACTAATGTTAAAGGATTGGATAAAGTCAGGTCATTACCTCTGCATGCAATCAATCTGATTTATAGATAGTTCTTGATTCAACCAAGATTCATGAATTTTTCAGGTCCTCATTAATACCAAACATGAACTCAAAGTGAGTTACAAGAAGTATGGAGAACACTGAAGAGTGAATAATAACAAAGAGAAAATAATAAACAAAAATGATTACGTTTCTTGGTATTTGGGCATGGTTGGAGATAACAGCAAACTCAGAATGGCCGGATGTTAGAGCACAAGAAGTCTGCTCCAAAAGTACTCTGATAGAGAAAAATGTAATCCACTATTAAGTTCCGTGATTAAAATGATGGTGGTGATGATGATGACAACACTAAAGGTGAGAATAAGAGAGAGGCTTTTACTTGAAATCAATATTGGATATGTTCTCCTAGTAGGTCAAAAATAGTATTCTTTAGTTTCAGATAGATTAAGACATAGAGACAATTACTTTGAAGATGACTTACCAATTACTAATATGGAAATTTGAAAGTGCTGTCATGGCCACTGCCACCACCAAATCCCCATTTCTCACTACCGACAATTCACATTATCTAGTAAAGTATCTTACGCAACAGAAACTTTGCTGTTCATGCAGAATCAGCTGGAGATCTTGTTAAAATGCATATTCTGATTCAGCAAGTGTTGAAAGGGGCTGAGATATAATAGCTCCCAGCTCTCTGACAAACTCCCAAGTGATGTTAATGTTGCTGGTCAATGGACCACATTTTGAGTAGGGAAGCAATAATGCACACTCCAATTTCCATGATGGCATAAAATGGCATAATGGCATCCATGGTTCTATTGTAAACTCTGGGTAGAAAGGAGCTAGACATGAATAGAATTTTGACCAGTATCACTCTGTCCTAAGGGTCCGAGCGCAGCTAAGAGGACACAGGAACTAGTGGACTGAGAGCAGCATTGCGCCACTCACAGAAAAGAACAAAGGGGCTGACCCAAGATCAAAGCTCAGATGTCACTGAAGTTCTTTCCAAATTTTTAGTGCTTGGTAATACCTTGTCCTCCAGAGCCAGATAAAATCACAAGCCAATTCTTCATCTATCCTGTAGGAGACAACCATCCAATCTTATTTATTCTTCCAAATCCAACTTAAGTCACATCACTATTGCCTAGATTGATCTTTTTCCCCTCTCGCATTTTCTGGCATGTACTGTGTGTATTACATATTTAGGCATCAAATACTGTAATATCTTTTATTATCTTTTCCTCGCTTCCATCATCTCTTCTTCACAGATTGATTGCAAGGTCAATGAGGAATCAGGCATAGCGTTCTCTTGTTTCACCCCCGGCAGCTAACGCTAAGCTCATAGTGCT
This sequence comes from Tapirus indicus, assembly GCA_031878705.1. Classification (NCBI taxonomy): domain Eukaryota; kingdom Metazoa; phylum Chordata; class Mammalia; order Perissodactyla; family Tapiridae; genus Tapirus; species Tapirus indicus. The sequence continues at coordinate 140,890,734 of CM062920.1, read as the reverse complement.
TCCCACTGGATTAGGAAAGGAATAAATACTCTCTGGTAACCAGAGTAAGAAACTTTCTTGTTTCTTACTCAAATATTTTGCTGTAATCCTTAAAAAATATATTTTAACCATGTTTTGTGGAATAAAAATGGTCATTATCTTTCACACTTGAATTTAAAAGCCCATAAACAGGGATATCAAGGAAAAGGATGTTTTCATAACAAAATTTGTTTTCTCAGTCAGAAAAGGTTAGGCTTATTTCATCATTTATTTCAACTTATGTAATTTGGAGTTAGTTCATTTCCATCTTTTCAAATGTGAACTAAATGTATCTAGTTGATATGTCATTGTAAAATAATTGATAAATGTCTTAGTGAAGCTTATTAATAGTATACTTGTTTGACATAACAATATTAAATAAGTAAAAACTTATATTTTAACTGTAAAAGGAAAGATGATCATATTCCTTACCTAAGTAATTTAATTTTTTAATTTTTATTTTATATTTATTTATTAAGTATAAATACTTATTTAAGGAACTCATTCTTTAAAATATTTTATTCACACAGTGAATAATTTGTCAAAAATATCTAAAGTGTTTACCACCTACACGTAAGTGTGTTTTCCCATTAACACACTGTAATGGGAATTGCTGTAAAGCTCTAAAACAAAGGAAAAATTTATTATTGGTCAATTTTTTAGAGAATTGTCAGTTCTGCATTACTATTATAAAAGAATTGAAGCAGTCAATTTCAAGCAAATATTCCATTTCCTATATGCATACGATCCTAAATGAATACTGAAAATAGCTAACATTATCATTACATTTAGGAAAGAAGAGATACGATTCAGCTTCATCGTTCACCTCTTAATAGCTTGCACACCACTGTAAAGTACTTGAATGCGTGCAGAACAGCAGAGTGTAATAGTTCCTGGTTTACATCTCAGGCAGGTTAATAGGTCTTCAGACTTCATTTAGCACCACATTTTCAGACTGTCATAAGTTTTAAACTTACTTCCATGTTGACAGTTTAATGTTCGAATAAGCAAGGAGTTAACTTACTTTTAACTTCTAAACCTTAGGACCTCTCTCAAAGAGCTATAAAATTGACATTTCAGCATGAATATTTTTTTCATGATGTATCTTTCAAATGTGCACATGTTACAATGTCTAAAACAGCTGTCCATGTTTACATTAAAAGCCTTTCAAAATATTTTTTTTAGGATGCCATTTGTGCAGAAAGGCAAATAAGCAAATCAACTGCTCTTTTCTGTCCTTCCTTCCCTCCCTTTCTCCTTCCTTCCTTCCTTTCTTCTCTCTCTCTAGCTTTCTGATTTTTTTCATTTCCTTTTTTCTTCCTCCTTTTTTTTTCTTACCTTCTTTCTCTTTCTAAAGTACTTCAAAGTAACTTTGTGATGATTCCAGCAGAGTGAGGAATGCTAGCAGTTTAAATCTGCCCTCTGCCTTTAATCCTTGCAGAGTTTCACGTGCATATATCAGAAGTGAAATGTTCCACTATATATCATGCTTAGCCAACTAGAGGTCACAGAACTAAATCACTGCATTCATGAAAGTAAAATGTTGTGCTTTCCAATTGCCTTCACTTTGGGAGGCTCTCACTTCCAATTACCAAAGTGACCTTCAAATCTGATATTGACCACTTTACAGTAAAATTTATTACAATTGTGACATTACATACAAAAAAAATGACTTTAGTAAAATAGCTGTAAAGATGGTAGTAAGATTTTTTTAGACTTAAGAAATTTTGTTTTCAATATTCTGCTTGGTTTTCTTTTTTCTGATTCTTTATATTGACTTTGCCCATATACTGTTTATAAAATTATACCACCGTTTAAATGTGTACACTTTTTAAATTTCTTAATATAGAGTCATGGTTGTCTAAGGATTCACATCTTTTGTAGAAAGATGTTCTGTATAACATATTAATATTTCACATTTTATTAATGCAGGGGGAGGGGAGCACTTGGAAATTCCAGGTTTGACAATGAGATATTACATCAATGTTCCATAGCACTGATTTGGAACTTCCTTATAATACAATTCCAGGATGCCAGTAAGAAGTAAAAACTAATAATTATCGTGTGCCTACAATCTGTTATAAAAATGAAAATGAATGATAATGGACTCTGCTCTAGGACAGAACTTAGATTCTTCCCAAGGGCTTTATTGTTTACTTCTCAGAATAACCCAGGTTTTATTAAAGAGAAACACACCCCAGAGAAATCAAATAACTGTGTTAAATCACATAGCTGGGAAGGGGCAGTATTTGAAAGCAGGGCTAGGCCTGTCTTCAAAATATTTCCACTGTTATGTTCTTATGACTGGCAGGGGACTAAAATCCAACTCTCATCTACTGCTTTGGTTTACAGATGAGGAGATTGAGGCCACAGATGCACCAGATTTAACAAGGCTCAAAAAAAATCATCTCCTTTTGTTTTCTTTTTACTAGTCTAGTCTATTTTCCATATCATACTTACTGTGAGCTCATCATTTACTCAATTAAAACAAGAGGTCATGTAAAGGCCAGGGCCCTTCTGGAGACCCTGTGCTGGAATCCAAGGAAGTCACCTTGCATAGGAAACAGACAACACTCTGCTGAGAAACAGATTATGAAATCTAGATTATTTTTCTGTGAATGTTTTTGTGATGTAAATTATGTTTATGCTATTAGGCCTGAGAGTAAGGGGATAATGGGGACAAGCTGAACAGATAGTCTAAAGTATTAGAGGAAAAAATCAATTCTACTTGTTTTTTGTATGCATTTTTGGAATTATCTTTCAGCAGACTTACTGCAATTCTGATTTCAAAAAGTTAATATAAAAATATATGCTCAATGTAAAAAAAAAAAATCAAACCAAACATAATGTATAGAGTAAATTTTGAAGCTCCTCTTTACCTTTTAACCCAGTTCTATTTTCCTGGTTTACCACTGTTCACAATTTTTATGCTTAAAAATGGTTTGCTTTGTATTTAGGTCAATAGACAGATATTAGGAAAATTATATTGATACAAATTAGTACACTAATTCAATGAAAGGTAAAAAAAAGAATAGGAAACAAAGTGTCCAAGAGAGGGACCAATAGAGATACAAAATAAGATGGTAGACTTAAATCCAAATATAGTGGTAATTAGATTAAATGTGAATAGCCTAAATGCTTTGTTATGAAAGAAAAGGATTGTCAGACTCTGCTAAAAAATAAATCCATTATATGCTGTTTAGAAGAGGCATATCTAACACAAAGAGCAAAGAAAATTTGAGCATTACAGTATGGAAAACACACACAAAGTTAAAAGATGGATAGAGGATATATATATATTTGAAGATATTTTAAAGACAATTTAGAATTTAAGGCAAAAAAAAAAAAAAAAAAAAAGGAGACCCAGCAATTCCTCTCTTAAGTAAATACCCAAAAGAAATGTGTATATAAGGGCATCAAAAGCCATGTATTACAATGTTCATGTCAGCGTGATTCATGACAGCCAAAAACTGGGAACAATTTAAATATCCATCAACAAGAGAATGGATAAATAAACCTCACAAATAGGATGAGTGAAAGAAGACAGATACAAAAGAATCTGTGTATATAAAGTTAAGAAAATAACAACAGCAAAACCAATCTATGACATGCTGATGGCCACCTTTCAGAAGAGGGTGGATGGTAACTGTTTGGGGGTCCAAGGGGGCTCCTGCACGCTGGGGATGCTCTGTTTCCAGATCTGGGTCATAGTTACAAGGGTGTGTTCACTTTGTGATAACTCATCAAGCTGTAGACTTACAATTTATTCATTTTTCTGTATGTGTGTTATACTTCAGTTTTTATTAAAGCCATTCCAATAAAAAATAGAGATAAAGAGGAACATGTTATAATGATGAAATGTTTAACTCTCCAGAAAGATAAACCAAATTTAAACTTGTGTGCATCTAATAACATAGCCTCTAAAACACCAAAAACTTAGAGGAAAATAAGGAGATATAGACAAATCCACAATCAAGTGGTATTTTGCTCACTAATAGATGGAATAAAATTTCATAATAGCATGAAAAAAATTTTAGGAAAGATATAGATGATTTGATTAACTTGATTGAAACAAAACCTAAGGAACATATTTAGAATCCTACCTCCAACAACTGCAAAACTGCATTTTTTCCAAACACACATAAAAATTGATCATATGCTAGGCTATAAAATAAGTTTCAACAAATGTTAAAGGATTGTGAAAGTATATACAAAATATTTACAAACCATATGCAATTAAGTTAGAAATATATAATGAAATATAACAATGAACATCACTATATGTTTGAAAATTTATACACATAAGTAATCTATAGGTCAAAGAAGAAAGCACAATAAAAATTGAAAATATTTTGAATGGAATTTTAATGAAAATGCTACATATATCATATTTTGTGGATTGCATTTAAAACTGTATTTAGAAGGAAAGTTATGGCTTTAAAATTAACATTAGAAGAGAATGAGGCTGAAAAGTAACAAACAAATTGACCACTTTAAAACTTTTGAAAGCAAGAACAAAATAAACAAACATGTAGAATGAAGGGAATAAAAACTTAACTGTGGAAATTAATGAAATGGAAAAATAAATAAAACAGAGAGGACAAATAAAAGGCAAAAATTGCTGCATTAAAGAATACAATTTGCCAGAATTCTGGCAAATTTAATTACGAATAAAAAATAAATATCAGGAGTAAAAAAGTGACCATAATAACATATGATGCAGGCATTAAATAGCTATTTAAATAACAAGAGGTCCTTGCTCTTTCACATACTAAGATTTGTTTTAATTACAGTAATTAAGAGAATGTGGTATTAATGCAGCAATTAAAAAATATGCCAATTTAACATATGGAGAAGAATGAGATATTCCCACACATTTGTCAAGGTGGGACTTATGACAAAGAGACTGCAAAGCAGTGCAGAAAAGGCAGATCAAGCCTGAGATGATTGGCCACTACCTGGGCAAGTTGTCCATTGTCTACAAGTCTGTGAAGCACAGCCGGCTGAGTATCAGGGCCATCTACTCCTCCAGCTTCATCCCACTTAAGTAGCCTGCTCGGCCAACAAAGGCACAAACTTCCCTGAAAAAAGAAAGACAGAATTTTCCATTAATTATGCTGATATAACAGGATAATATATCATTATTAAAAAGAATGAAAACAGTCTTTTCTAGTAATGTGAAAGATCTCTGACATATATTATTAGATAAGAAACAAGGTGCAGAACAGTAGGTATAGTATGCTACATTTTATGTAAAAGTAACTGGAGGGAAGAATCTATATTTATATTTGCTTCTATATGCATTAAAATTATATATGGAAGAATATACAAGAAACTAACATCCGTGGTTACTTATTGGGGCAGAAAGAAAAAGGTAGATAGTTTAAAAATTAAATACATTAAAAATTGAAAATTGGGGGCCACCCGGTGGCACAGCCGTTTAGTGGGCAGCCTGGGGTTCGCGGGTTCGGATCTGGGGCGCTGGCCAACGCACTGCTCATCAGCCATGCTGTGGCGGCGTCCCATATAAAGTAGAGGAAGATGGGATGGATGTTAGCCCAGGGCCAGTCTTCCTCAGCAAAAAGAGGAGGATTGGCAATGGATGTTAGCTCATGGCTAACATCAGTACATCAGTAGAGAGGTATACAATGTGGATGACCGCCAACAGAGAGATCCATACCATGGCGTTCAGAAGAATCTATATTTAAATAGCAAGCGCTCTAAAATACATTTTTGAGTAAAATTAAAAATCGAATTTTAGGAGGAATGTATTGAATGATATTAATGTGAAAATCTGTAAAAGTTATTTATTTAAGTGTACATATGAATGCATACACTTGGAGAATGCATGATATATCTCTTAATGTACACATACTGAAGTGTAACCATGGTTATTACACAGAGGTGAACTGTGATAGGGCATGATAATCAAAAAGTTTAGCTTTATTTTTAATGTTTTTACAAATTTTAGGAAGAATGTTTTCTTAAATTACTTATGCATTTAGGATATAATTTCAAATAAAAATGAATAAAAAAGGAAATAACTTTGATAAACACTGGTTTTAACTGCCTAATATTTGGCACTATATTCACAATTTCATTGGACCATTTATACTTTTTATTCTAATTCTCATTTAAAAGCTGAGACTAAAGAGTTAAATTTAAAAACTTGTGAATTGCTGATTCCACTAAATTGCACTACTTTATCGGAAATGTACTTGGAAAGGAAGTTTTCAGGAATAATGAAAAATATCTATTCGGGGATTTTGAATTAGTCTGAAACTTTTGATAAAAAGTTTTTCACCTATGTCTAAATGCCCCTGAAATTCATGTTTAAGGAAAAATTCTTGTTTAATGCTAACCACATACATGAGTGGTGAATAAGAAAAAAATAAAACACTAAAATTAGGGACAAAATGTAGAGATAGATTGAAAGAAGTTTGAGAATATCAAATAAAAAGATTGAAGTATTAACTTCAAATGAATATTTGAAGAGTATTACAAAGAAATCACTGTCTCTCTCCAAAGACTATTATTTCTACTGCCTCTTTATAGTCTGGCTTGCATTTAAAAAGAGGGTTATACTGAATGCCATTATACCACAGCCTCTGTTAACTTGTTTATTTCCTAAGAAAAATAAAACAAAACAAAGCAGAATGCCATTACCTTGAAAGATCCCCCTTCATCAAAGAACAAATACTTAGAAAATAATAAACTTTGCTAGAAATAGCTGTACAAACTGCTCCCCTCTTGCAGATTGGTAAGCAGTGATCATTCTATCAGATTCTCAAGCATATTTTATTTTATTATTTTTTTGTGAGGAACACCGGCCCTGAGCTAATATCCATTGCCAATCCTCCTCTTTTTGCTGCGGAAGACTGGCCCTGGACTAACATCCATCCCATCTTCCTCTACTTTATATGGGACGTCGCCACAGCATGGCTGACAAGCAGTGGATTGGCCAGTGACTGGGATCCGAACCCACCAATCCCAGGCTGCCAAAGCGTGAACTAAACTGCTGTGGCACCGGGCCGGACCCCTCAAGCATATTTTAATCAGTATTTTGGAAAAGCTTTCCCAACTCCAACATTTTTCCTTTTCAGCATTCTAAACTGTAGCTTGAAGTCATGAAAGCAAAAGGAGACCCTATTTCTATCCCTTCATCCTTCATTAAAGTGAATGTCAAATAATACAGTGTTCAAAAAAGTAACTGAGTTTGTGAACGGCATTCTGCCTTTCTAATTCAAGATGTGTGAGCATTTGATCACCTAGAACTTGTCCTTTTATTGAATTTTAAACTTTTTTTCTTTTTTCTTGGAGACTGACTGCTTAGATTGAAATAAGCTTAGCATAGAAAGAGGATGATTTCACTTAGGGAGATTGTATATCTTGATGGATTATGAAAAAACACTTACACTTCAGTTTTAAATTTTTTAAGGCTTTTACAACATTCTACTTAGTATTCAGAAAAAAATCATGATTCATAATGATCTTTATAAATTTGTTATTTTGTAGGATATCCTAATTAAATTTGACAGTGATCTGAATAGATTTCCTTTTGAAAATGGTATTTGCTGATGATACATGGCAATAAAATTACTACATAGAATTTGGGGTTCAGTGATGTAAACCATCCTTTTTTCTAACTCAGATTAGTATTTTTTGGCAAAAGGAAAAATGATTTTGGAATAATCATGAGTTGAATTTTCACATTCCAACCTATTGAGATATTATTAAACAAGTCCAAGGAGATGTCACATTAATCCTATTTAATAGACAAAAATCCACCTTCTGTAGCAGTTTGTGTGTTAGGGTCTTAAAACAGACACAGGAAACACACATTGGAATATCATTTAGTGGATGGATGATACGTTTATTCCCTAGAGATTGAACCTGTGTACATAACAAGGCAAAGAAAAAGTGTTGACAATGTCCATATCCAAACCAGAGGACCTCCCTAGAGAACTTGATTATTATGTCTCAACTACTTCACCTTAAAATGAATTTGTTACTAGGAGAATACCAGATTCCAAAGGAAAAAATATATATGTGTGTTTTTTTAAAAACAGAGCTCTAAACATCTTTTCATTGGAGCTGAAGCTTGGAAGAGAGGAGCCAAAGATCACTTCTTTGGATACAGAGTTAAGCCATCATCTTAGATTTTATCAACTGGTTAGAGTTTCATTGAGTTTCTCCACTTTCCTCTTTCCCCTCAAAATTCTTGGCTTCGTGGTATAATAGCATGCTTACTGCACATTATGGACCTAGACTTCCTGGATTCAAAAGCCTGCTCTATTACCTCCTGTGTAATTTTTTGTTTTTTTTGGTGGGGAAGACCAGCCCTGAGCTAACATCCGTTGCTAATCCTCCCCTTTTTGCTGAGGAAGACTGGCCCTGGGCTAACATCCGTGCCCATCTTCCTCCACTTTATATGGGACGCCGCCACAGCGTGGCTGACAGGCAGTGCGTCGGCGGGCGCCCGGGATCCGAACCCGCGAACCCCGGGCTGCCAAAGCGCGAACTAAACCGCTGCACCACCGGGCGGCCCCCTTCCTGTGTAATTTTGAGACAGTTACTTAAAATCCTTAAGTCTTTGTTTTCTCCTGTGCAAAACAGGGATCATGATAACGGTACTGCCCACAAGTCCTCCATAGCATCATGGTGATGATTAAATGAGCCAAAATTCCTACAGCATTGAAGAGGAGGCAACATTTTACCTCTACCCTCTTAGGGCTTTTCAGACAGGCCTGAGAATTAAGCTGACATGAGAAGATCAACATGACAGAAGCACGCAAATTTATGTTTTATGTGACAAAGGGGCCCTACTAAGAAAATGAAGACCCAAAGAAGTCACAAAACCTAAGTACTTTTATACTAAATTGAACAAAGACAGGCAACTGTGGAAAAGTAAAATATACAGGGAGGCTAAAGGAAAATAAGAATTATTTTAAGAAGGTCTGTTTGTACAGAATTCTCTTGGCTTTGACTTCCCATCAAAGAATGTCTCTTTTCTCCTGGTACTGGAAGGGCATCTTTCACGTGGGAGTTTTTAATATCCTGTTTTCAGGAAGAAAAGGGAAGATCAGAGTGTTCCTTTTGCATCTACTGTTTTATTAAGTGCCTTTAGCTCAAAATAATCCTTATGCCAAAGTGACATATTTCGGCATGGCATAGCCTGCCACATTACAGCACTTAGTATCTAGCCTATAGTACATGCTGTATGAGTGTTCATTACTATTTCCTTGGAGTATAAGAACACTTTGTTTTTATTTTTTACTTATGTCATAAAATTGGGATAATAAAATAAGACTCTATGTTGGGGGGGCCAGCCCGGTGACATAGTGGTTAAGTTCGCACATGCCACTTCAGCAGCCCGGGATTCGCAGGATCAGATCCCAGGTGCGGACAGACGCACTGCTTGTCAAGCCACGCCGTGGCAGCGTCCCGTATAAAAGTAGAGGGAGATGGGCACAGATGTTAGCCCAGGGCCAGTCTTCCTCAGCAAAAAAGAGGAGGATTAGCACTGGATGTTAGCTCAGGGCTGGCCTGCCTCACAAAATAAATAAATAAATAAAATAAAAAAAAAGAAAAAGACTCCATGTTGGGAAACTCTTGCAAGGAAGGTCCTAAATCACATTCTTTTGGGAGCCCTCAATAATAGTAACAATAACAACAGCAACAAACATAAGAGCAACAACCAAAGAGAGTATAATTTTTAACTGCCAGACCCTGTGCAAGATGTTATACACACCCTTTATTCTTCTTTAAACTTTACATCTTCCTTGAGAGAGAGTTTTTATTATCCCTATTTTACACAGTAAGAAAGGAAAACTTAATCACGTTTACTAATGTCTAAGTAGTCACACAGGAGGTAGCACAGCCAAAACTGGATTCCAAGATCACTGTTTCCAAAGTTCATGCTTAACAACTAAGATAGGGTTTCCCAAATAGCAACCACTGTCACACTTTTTGCCATTTTGTTTATAAGAAAAATAAAATGATACCAAGTATTTAAAATAGAAGAAACATAAATCCAGGGATTGGTTACCTTTATGAGGGAAGAGCTGAGAAGGTAAAGAGGAGACCACGAGTCTACCTAGAGGTTAGCAAGAGCCATGAGCCAATGTGGAGGAGCAAGGGAGAAGGCCATGTTCCCAGATCAAAGGGCCAGTGTGAGTGGAATCTGAAGAAACCTACAATCAAGGCAGGTGTGACCTGTGGGAGCTAGGAAAGAAACAAAGGCAATATCAGAGATACTATCTGAGGCAGAGAAGGTGGAGATAAATTGTTGTATCTCCCTCCAGTCTCCCACCAAGAGCTCTCATTAGTCAATGCCAGCCAGAATCCCACTGACATGGAAACCCGGGACCCAGAGGTGTAGGGGGTCAGGCCCTTGTGACACAGAGAAGAACACAGGAATAGATGGCAATGAACATGATGGCAGTCACGCCTAAATCAACATATTCTGTTGTTCACTTAATATCTTTCCTTCCAATTGGCTAACAATTTTAATTATATAAAGATTTGTAGTAAGAAAACTTCCTATCATTACCTAAATAAGAATTAGAATTGTAGTCACAAATAGAAAATAGTCATAAGCTTAAATACAATTTAAAGAAAGTAATTTCAGTTTTGAAATTAGCCTTAAGTCTATTCTCTACCACTTACTGGTTGCTAGACCCTGGGCAATTAATTCAGTTGTTTCCACTTTTCTGTTATCTATAAAAGGGAATCTAATGGGGCTGGCCCTGTAGCATAGTGATTAAATTTGTGTGCTCTGCTTCAGCAGCCGGGGGTTCACAGGTTTGAACCCCAGGTGCAGGCCTATGCACTGCTCATCAAGCCATGTGTGGCGGTGTCTCATATACAAAATAGAGGAAGATGGGCACAGATGTTAGCTCAGGGGTAATCTTCCTCAGCAAAAAGAGGATTGGGAACAGACATGAGCTCAGAGCCAATCTTCCTCACACACACACACACAAAAGGGAAACTAAAAGCTCCCTGAGGCCTGTAAGCATTAAAGACATTAACAGCACCAAACTGAAATGTGTTCCTTTAGATAATCAAAAGGTTGGTAGAAAATTGAAAAGAGATTAATTTTCCCTATATGTGAGTCAATATTATTCACAGGTGTGTGTGGTCAAATCATCTTATGAACCACTGCTCAGAAATACTTACTAGGTAATTCTGCCTCTCTCTAAATATATAAATGTAAATATCTTGTCACATTCAGATTTGTTAATTTAGAATATTCTTTTTTTTGTCAATGTTTATATTTACACTTTAATTATGTTAATTTGTTAGGCAGCGAAAATAAAGTCTCAAACCATAAAGAAGAATATGTGTTTCCAACATAGCGAATTAATTCAGTAACATTAATGTAGTGCATTAAGATATTTCCTTTCTTTTTTTTTCTAGCTTTTTAAAATTGATATCTTAATAGTTTATAACACTGTGGGGTTTTAGTTGTACATTATTGTTTGTCACCATGTGGATGTATCCCTTCACCCCTTGTGCCCATCCCCCACCCCCTTCCCCTTGGTAACCACCAATCAGTTCTCTTTGTCCGTGTGTTCATTTATATTCCATATATGAGTGAGTTCATGCAGTGTCTGTCCTTCTCTCTCTGGCTTATTTCACTTAACATAATACCCTCTAGTTCCATCCATGTTTTGCAAATGGGACAATTCTGTCTTTTCTTATAGCTGAGTAGTATTCCACTGTATTTATGTACCACATCTTCTTTAACCAATCATCAGTCAAGGGACACTGGGTTTCTTTCACTTCTTGGTTATAGTGAATAATGCTGCAATGAACATAGGGGTGCATAAGCTTCTTGTGATGGTTGATTTCATGTCCATTGGGTAGATGCCCAAGAGTGGGATTGCTGGATCATAAGATATTTCTATTTTTAATTTTTTGAGGACTCTCCATACTGTTTTCCATAGAGGGTGCACCAGTTGGCATTCCCACCAGCAGTGAATGAGGGTCCCCGTTTCTCCACAACCTCTCCAGCATTTGTTTTTTTTTTTTGTCTTGGTGATTATTGGTAATTTAGAGTATTCTTATGCTCCACAACAATATAGATTCAGTTTCTCCTGATATTTAATGAATATTCACAATGTTTAATATGGTTATTCATATAATGTGTTTATTCATGTAATGTGTTGCCCTGAATTGTTGCATTTTACTTTAATATTCTATAAATAACAATTATTCATATTTACAGGCAAAAAGTAATTAGGGCATATTTAATAATTTTAGTAGTCTTCAAGAAATTGTATATTAGACATATTCAAAGAATTTAAGGAAACAACTTTTAATGAGGCGTTTAAGTAGAAAATAAAATTTAAAAACAGAAGCCAATTGCATAGAAGAGTGGAAATTAAAATTTTAATTTAGTATATAACTTTTATCTTGATGTTTTATTCATCTTCAAAAGCCCTAGTTAATTAATATTTCTAAATGGTAGAATGTAGGGCCTTCCTTTTAATCAGCTGAGACATTAGTATTTCCAGGGAGCAAGATCATTTTATAAAATGATTCCATGTAAATATCTGGAGTTGAAGGCTCCAGCTGCCTTGGAGTCATATAGATGGAACAATAGCACCTCTGTGGGAGTGGATCCCTCCACTTTTCAGTATGGGCAGAGATAATATGACAGACTATAGCACGAGATGGTGATGAGAACAGTAGAAGCACAGAGAAGAGTTGCTACCCACAAAAAAGAAAAAAAAAAATAGAAACACCTGCTTACATTGAGAATTCATATTTCAACTACTTCAAAACATTCAAGATCATTTGTACTTAATGTTTAAGGGTTCTTTAAAAACCTTCCAGCAAAAGAACTTTCTTTACATTCTTTGTTACAATATTCCAAAATAGCACATTTCCAATGGCTGACTTTGAATAATTTGCACAAATAAACAATCCCACAAACTTCTGTAGCCTAGGTCTAAAAGAGGTTTATTATACTCCTCACCACATTTACAAATACTATTCTTTTTTGTCTTCACCTCTTTTTACTACTTTAAAGAAACTAACAGAACAGTGCATTGAGGTTGCATCTATATAATAACACTAAATGTGAGAATTTTATAAAACTGGTTTTTATGACTTTCATTTAAGGGATTCTTAATATTTAAAATTTGTAAACATGGATAGCTACAAAATAATTTTAAAAAATTATCTTTGTGGTGTCTGGATGAAAGGGTAAGAATATTCCTATTACAGTATAGGACCACTACTACACATATATCTAGGTGATGATTGGACAAAACATTCTAATAATTAACTAAATCCATTCCCTATATTTCCATGGAATGAATGAATATATATATATATATATGTATACATATATACAATAATTTTCAAAAAATCTTTGAATGCTCATTATTTGGCTCTAAAAACTTACTATTTCAGGCTGACTTCATAATTTCATGCCATTCCACCATGGACCCTAGGTAACTGTTGTACTGATCCCCTGAATATTTCTTCTTTCACATTCACCTTCCCTTGTCTGGAATGCAATAGCTTCCTTACTTAGTCTAACTCAAATATTATCATTTGTGTCACTTTCTCTGATTTTTCCAGATAGAATGAATTATATACCACTAGCTGTCTGTTTGCAAAATATTACTACTACAATATGTTTCAGAGCCTGACTGTCATCAGAGTTGATGGTGAATTATGAAGGTAGGAGTGTATTTTCAGGTACTTTACACAGTAAGACTCACAAAGTATGCAATGTATTTGTTGAGTAATATACCCAGAATGACTATATTAGAAGAAGTCAGAACAATGAATACTATAAAAGGCAGAAAAGGGCATTACATTAGGATAATTGGATCAATTCATCAAGAAGGCATGATCTTAAAGGTGTATGTCCCTAACAGCAGGGCTTCAAAATTCATGAGGTGAAAACTGGTGCCTGAAAGGAGAAATAGACAAATCTACAATTATAGTTGGAGACCTCAACATGCCTCTGAAAAATCACTAGAAGAAGTAGACAGAAAAAAATAAGGCTGAAATAAAGTAGAAGACAGAAACATTATCAGCTTGGCGTTGATACTTACAGAACACTCTACCCAGGAAAAGCAGAATACACATTCAGTCCAAGTACACTAAAATGGACTATCTACCAGATAGACTATATCTGTGCCTTAAAAATAAACCCAAGAAAGTTAAAATAACTGAAGTTATACAAATCATTTTCTCTCATCACCACTGAGTTAAACTGTAAATCAGTAATAAGAAAATATCTTGAAATGCCCAAATATTTGGAAACTAATCAACACATTTCTAAATAACCCATAAATCAAAGAGGAAATCAAAGTTAATTTAAAAAATATTTTTAATTAAGTAAAAATAAAAACAACATAAAATATGCAGGTCTTTTTGTTCTGGGACTCAATTCAGGGTATGTGTGTGGGGCAGAGGGTGGTTTTCCCCACAATAAGCCATTTCCAGACACCAAGAGGGTGTCAGAAAATTCAACTCGATTCTGACACTACCTACCTGAAGATAGCATCAGATCCCACAGGTTAAGGGCTCAGTCCTACAAGACTGCCTCCCCCCACCCCACTTCAGATGCCAAATGCAAGCCTATGTACTTCTGACTGATGGGCTCTAGATGAGAGGTTCCCACAACCTCCTCCTTGGCATTGATTAATTTCCTAGAGCAGCTCACAGAACTCAGAGAAACGTTTTACTCACCAGATCAAGGGTTTATTATAAAAGGATACAATTTAGGAACAACAAGACAGAAGTGATGCATAGGGCAATGTAAGGTGAAAGGGCCCAGAGATTCCATGTTCTGTCAGAACAGAGCACTCTTCCTGAATCTTCCTGGGCTCACTAATCCAGAGGCTATCTAAACCCTGTCCTTTTTTGTTCTTTTATGGAGGCTTCATTACATAGGCATGAGTGATTAAGTCATTGACCATTGGCGATTGATTCAATCTCCAGTCCTTCACCTCTCCCTGGAAGTCAGAGGGGTGGGAATGAAAGTTCCTGCCTTTAAATCACCTGGTTGGCTCCCCTGGCAACCAGCCCCATTATCAGATGGGATCCAAAAGTCGCCTAATTAGCATAACAAAAAGATGCCTTTGTTCTCATTACTTAGGAAATTCCAAGGATTTTAAGAGCTCTGTGCTAGAAACAAGAATGAAGACCAAATATATATTTCTTATTATAGATCACAATTTCACAGCAGGGCACAAATAAAGCAATACATAGAGGGAAATCAATAAAACTGAGAACAGATAGTGCAAAAAATCAATGATATCAAAAGCTTGTACTTTAAAAATATCAACAATTAACTTGAAATAGATTATAGACCTAAATGTGAAACCTAAAAATTCTAGAAGAAACACAGGTGAATATCTTTATGATATTGGAATAAACATTTTTAGATAAAAGGCAAACTATAAAATTTTGTGTATATATATGTATATATATAATTGGATATCATCAAAATGTAAAAACTTCTGCTCTTTAAAAAGCATTGTTAGAAAATATGGATATCAGCCTTAGACCAGGAGAAAATTTTGCAAAACACGTGTATGGTAAAGGTCTTACTCCCATAATGTATAAAGAAACCTCAAAACTCAATAATAAGAAAACAAAAAAAATTCAATTTTAAAAGGGGCAAAAGCTTTAAAAGGTTTACCAAAGAAGATATAAGCATGGCAGATAAACACAAAGAAGGAATGGAAGGATGCTCAACATGGTTAACCATGAGATTAACAAAAATTAAAACCACAAAGTGAAACCACAACAAACTCACTAGATTGGCTGAACGTAAAACTAAACTGAAATAAAACAAAAAGTAATAAAAAATTGGAAATACTAAATACTGACAAAGTATTTAGTGGGATAAGTAGGGAAAACTCTCATTCACTGCTGTTGAGGATGCAAATTTGTATAGTTGCACTTTGGTAAATCATTTGGCAGTTTTTATAAAGTTAAACATAAACTTGCCGTATGACTAGCAATTCCACTCCTAGTTATTTACCCAAAAGAAAAGAAAATATGTCCACAGAAAGCCTGTATAAGAATGTTCCTAGCAGCTTTGTTCATAATTTCCCCCAACTGGAAACAATCAAAATATTCATCAACTGATGAATAAATAAAACAGTGTGATAGATCCTTTCAAGAAAATTCTATTCAGGAAACACAGATGAACTACTGAAGCATGACAATATTGATGAATTTAAAAAGCATTATTCAAAGTGAAAAAAGCTGGAGATAAAAGGCCACAAACTGTATGATTTTATTTATATAAAATGTCCAGAATAGGCGTGTCTGAGAGACAGAAAATAGATTAGCGGTTGGCAAGGTCTTGGGTGGGAAGAGAAAATTGACTATAAAGGGGCATGAAGGACCTTTTAGGTGTGATAGAATTATTCTGTATTTTGATTGTAGTGGTGATTTCACAACTTTATACATTTGTCAAAATTCATAGATCTGTACACCCAAAAGGGTAAATTTTAATGTATGTAAATTGTATCATGATGAACGATTTAAAAACATAGTAGAGAAAAAGAAATACAGAGTATCACTTAGCAATTTTAATATATAAATGTTAGAATTATTTAATAAGAGCTCAAAAATATGGAGGAAAGGAGAGTATCAAAGATAAAAAAAAATGTTCCCTCAACCGGAGGATGTAAATCTCCACATTATAAAGAACCACACACGTATGCATACACACATACAAATACAAACACAAGATCCACATCAATGCATTCAAACTGAAAACTGAGATCAAGAAGTACAAAGATGAGAATCACAAAATCTTTTATTTGGAGAAAAACGGAAGACCATAAACAGAATGTCAAACCTCAGAAAGGCATCAGTCATCAGCAAATGTGGAAGCTAGTAGACAGTAGAGCTAAACCTTCAGAATTCTGAGTTTGAATTATTTCTGCTTAGATTTATCCTTTACCAAGTGTGAGGATGGAATAGGCATTTTTAAACATGCATGTTATCAACAATTTACTACGTATGAATTCATTCTTAAGATACGTTCCACCACTATGAGGAAAAGTGGACATAAGCTCCAGGAATCAGGAGATCTAGTATCAAAATGGTGAAAGAAGTCTCCAGTACACTGAAAATGTTACCAGTTTACCCTTGAATTTTTTGCATCATATTTCACATCAGCTAAATATGTTATTGAATTTTAAAATATCCAACAATGTTTTGTACTTTGTAGCTTCTAGAAGTGTTTTATAAAGAATAGATTTAACCTGTTTTTAAATTAAGCTTTATATTTTATTTTTCCTATCTTCAGTGTACATAATGTGTTCAATTTCAGTTATTAGAGTTTAAGCTCTTTCAAACAATTTAATAATGTATAATTATTTTCGGTAACTACTTGGAAGTCTGTGAGTTCATCTCAATACTTTCCTTTTCTTTAAAATAATTATAAAGTCAAGAAATGGTAGATGAGCAACACTCTCGTTCCTGTTTTGAAGATTAGTTGCTTTGGACAATATTAAAAACAACCTAATTCATCAATGACTTGTCAGTTTTTAATATGTGATGACAGCCTGTCAATTGGCAAGACTGTAGGAAAGCATTTTCATTACTAAATTGACATTATGACTTGATGAATCCTGTGTTTCAATGACTGTCATTCTTTGCCTTTCAACCAGCATATTCTATTTGGAATTCAGTACAAGACACATTATGATAAAGGTCATTGGTTTAAAAACTCTATGCCCTTTCTGGTCTTTTCACTTTTAAATGGAAAACACAAAGCCCAATTTCTGACACTCGGAATCTTATGTTTTTAGAATATTATGATTAGTTGGCTTACACAATTGCAAATATTTTAAAACTATGCAAAATTAATATCCTACTGTTTTATTTTTGTGAGGAAGACCAGCCCTGAGCTAACATCCATTGCCAATCCTCCTCTTTTTGCTGAGGAAGACTGGCCTTGGGCTAACATCCGTGCCCATCTTCCTCCACTTTATATGGGACACCGCCATGGCATGGCTGATAAGCGGTGCATCAGCTGGCGCCCGGGATCCGAACCCACGAACCCCGGGTTGCCAAGCACAAACTAAACCGCTGCGCCACCGGGCGGCCCCTGATATCCTACTGTTTTAGACTGGCTATCGCAGAAATATTTACTTTGAGATATATCATCAAAGTGATCACCAAATGAAATTAAAATTAATAAATGAAGGCAATTTATTATATTGAGAAAGATAGCTTAACTCTTTTTCAAAGCTTTAGATTTATTTTAAGGAATAAAATAAAGTAGGCTTGATTCCAAATCATCTAAAACATTATTCTATATATGAAATTATGCTATCACCCAGAATAGGATATACAATATCCATAACTAATTTTAACCTAGATTATAGTCCTTTGAGCCCCCAAATTTCACAGAATCCCATCTCTATTATCAATATCCAGTGCTCCTACATTGAATTTGATTGACTAGTCTGTGCCTGAAGTTGCTTTGACGGAAGCTCCCAGTTATCCCATCTTTATTAATGTTATGTGACGTCGTTCTTGTTAGTTTCTTTGTCAGAGAATGGAGAGCAAATCCAAAAATTCTAAGGAGATGGCTCTTAAGTGACCCTGTACCTTCACAATGAAAATTTTGACTCCATGAAGCTGCAAGGATGAGGTCAATTATATGTAGAAGGGACTGAGATGCTGAAGCAATTTCTGAGAAAATATTTTGAGAATGAGCATTCTATATTGGTCTCATGTTTTATTTAAGCATCACCTAAAAGCAAAACCCTCAAGAAAAAGGTAGTACTCAGTTGTAGAAATGTGTTACAGAACAATGTTCACACATGCATATGAATTTGAATAATGAGGCAAGGTGTTTGGTGGCTAATTTCATGCTTCAGGGCACAGACTTTGGACACAGTAAGAATTGAGACTGAGAATCTTCCACTTATTAGCTGTATAAGCTTGGACACATTTTTCCTCCTCTGAGCTGCTGTTTCTTAATCTGAGTGTAACTATATTTCCCTGGCAATTATTCTCTGGATAATTGCCCATGCTCACATGCTATGGAACATCTAACCCCTTTTCCAAGACTTCCCCAGTGTTTTTTTTGGAGGCCTTGGGAATGTCTCAAATGCGCTTATGAAGAGAATTCTTATGTTCCTTGCCCTCCAGTCTTCTCATGATTTGATATCATTGCAAATCGCATGACTTTGGTGAGGTTCCTGCTGGTACCCGCTGTAGGACCACTTGTCCCTGTTCTCTCCCATTACTCCTTATTTTATCCTCCTCCCTTTCCAGGCCTCCATCCCTGTGGAAAATCAGTTCAGGTGAATTAATATCCAATGGCATCAATTGACTCCAGTCCACTGGGTCTTCAATAAAACCAGACCCTGAATCCCAATTGAGGCCTCATCAGGATCTGTACTAGGTATAAAACTGGAATAAGGATTGATATTGTTCAGGCTTGTGGGAAGATTAATAAGGCAATTTATGTATAGTTATTACATTTCTTCTGTGTTCCAGACACTGTAGCAGATACTTATGTGTGTTAACATATTTAAAACCTATACAATGCAGGCTATGCAGAATTACTATCTTTCCCATTTCACAGATGAAGCAACTGAAACTTAGAGAAATTTGTTCAAATGGAAACAGCCAGTAACTAACCGAACTAGATTTGAAAATTTTTCTGCTGTCATCTATAGCTGAATCAACATAGTATTTTTTTCTCTCTCTCTCTCTGTCTCTTTGTAGTTATCTATCTCAGATTGTCTGACTCATTATGTCTAACAATGCAAATGAAATGCAAATTTGTGACACTGTTTTTTTGTTTTGTTTTTAATATTACCAAGAAGCTAATAATCCCCAAATTCAAATATAATGCTTGGGAACTGCAAATTTAACTCAAGATTATTTAAAAAATAAGCATAAGAAAAGTTACATTTATAACATTACTCTAGAAGAACATTTGAAGAAAGTATAAATGTTTATAAATAGAGGAATATTTAAATATGTTGCGGTAGATTCAAATAATAATAAAAAGAGTAATAGTTAATATATCAGAGGAGATGTTCTCAACATGTGGTTTGCAGACCTTTAAGGTCTCCCAGATGCTTCCAGGGGGTTTCAATGTTAACATTATTTTCATCATAATAATGAGATGTTACTTATAATTTTCAGTGTGTGACATTTGTACTGATGGTGCTAAAGTGATGGTGAATGTGTTAGCTATTGTGTAACAAACCACCCCAAAGCTTAGTGGCTTAATACGATTGCTTTACTACTTACAATTAGATGGGTCAGGAATTCGGGACTAGTTTGGCTGGATCTGGCTAGTTTCTCATGAAACTTGGTCAGATGTTGGGCAGGGCTGGGTACTATGAAAGCTTGATTAAGACTGGAAGATCCTCTTTAAAACAATGTCTCATTCACAGGGCTAGGAATATGGTGCTGGCTATTGGTAGGAGACTTTATTTCCTCCCCACTTGGGCCTCTCCACAGGACTGTTTTGATTGTCCTCACAACATGGCATTTAGCTTCCTCCAAGAGTACCAGATAGAAATGTCAATGCCTTTTGGGTCATTTTGGAGGCTGGCTACCACAGTGAGTTAATCTGCTGGCCCCTTAGCATAAATCAAGGCAGTGGCATCCAATAGTACTAGTAATCATCATATTTTTCAACATCTATGTATATGTTCTTTAACATTTTAGATTTGGCTGCTTTGAACATTAAATAAATGGAACATAGTATATATTATTTTATGTCTTGCTTCTTTTACTTAATATTATAGTTGTATTATTTGTATACCTATCCTCCTCTGTCTTAAAAGCCAGAAAAGATGGGTCGGGTCATACTCGGTCACATGTCTCTGACCCACTCTTCTGTCTTCTTCCACTTTTAAGGATTCATGTAGATTGGGTGTACTTGGATAATTCAAGATAATGTCGCATCTCAAGGTCCTTAAAATCAATCACATCTACAAGGTCCCTTTGGCCATGTAAAGTAACATGTTCATGGGTTCCAGGAGTTAGGACTAGGGCATCTCTGGGAGGCCATTATTCTACCTACCATACGGGTCCAGAGAGGCTTATAGCAGTCTATGTAACTTTCAAGGAATAAAACATTAAAACAAATACAAGAAGTTATGCAGCTATCCAGCTCATCTGAAGAGAACAACGTAAATCTAGTACTAAAATCAGAGAAGAATAGGACGTACACAAAAAATGTTAAATAACTTTCATCTTTGCAACTACCCTTATTATATTGTTAGCAAATCAAATCAAGCAGTACACTAAGGGAATAATAAACCCTAATCATATTGAATTTATCCCAGTAATACAAAGATATTTCAACATTAGAAAATCTATAAATTATTTTATCAATTTATCTATCTCATTAATATCTCAAAGGAGAAATATATCTGCTTATAAATATGTGTGTATATGTATGTGTATAGATATGTGAATACATATATATTCATCCAAATAAATACAAGAATTTAATGAAAGTCAATTCAAATCATGATTAAACAGAAAGTATGTTAGCAAACTAGAAATGTACTTTTAAACATCTATCTACTGTGCAACAAAGTGCATATAGTTTACTGTACAATACACTTAAAAATTTAAGAAGGTAGATTTCATATTATGTGTTTTTTACTACAATAAAAAATTTATTTACCAAAGAACTATTTGCAAAACTTATACTCGATGGTGTAACATTAGAGATATTCCATTAAAATGAGAAATAAGACAAATATCATCTTTAGTTGTAGATAATCTGTTTCTCTACCAGAAAGTACAAAAATCAACTATGAATTATTAGAACTTTTAAAAGATTTCAAGTAGGCGAGAGAAAATGAGGTCAAATAAACCCATATCAATAACCTTTTAAAATCACTAACAATGGTATTTAAAAATATAATAGGAAAAAAATTATTCCCATAGGAAATAAAGACATCAATGTGCACAGAAATAACATTAACTAGAATAATACAAGATTTTATAGTTTTTTAACATGAAAAAAACCCCCAAATGTATAGAAAGAAGTGCCATTTTCTTGCATGAAAACCCTCATCATTTAAAGATGACAATTTCTTCTAATTAATTGATAAACTCAAACATCACAATTAAAAATTCAAGAATTCAAATCTAAATTGCACATCAAGTTCACAATTTATGTTAATCTTATTTCCTTGCTTAGGACTTTCTTACTAGAATTTGATACTATTGTTGGTGAAGATGTGATTTTTGCCCACAAGTGGAGTGAGAGAATGATAGCTAGATGGACAAGTTTGGATAACAAGTTTTATGGTGTCATTTCAATGTTCAGGATAAAGAAATGAAAAGAAGGAAGAAGTAAAGAAATAAAATATATTGAAAGCTCATAATTGTGCCAGATATTTTCTTTATAAAACCTGTTATTTAATGCTTGCAACCCTGTGGATTAGGGATTGTTATTCCTCCTTTATACATGAGAAACCCGAGGCTTGGAGAAGCTGGGCAAATTACATGAGGTCACATGCCTAGTAAGTTGTAGAGTGAAGGTATAAACTTGTTTTTTTGTCATGTTGTTGCTGTTTTCTGATTCCAAAACACATGTTCTCATATAAGCGACTATGAGAACAAATTTCACACATGGTATTTGTATAAAGGAATTACATTATTTCAAAAACATGACAAAAATAAACACTGCAGGAGAACACAAATCAAAAATATGAGAAATGCATTAAAGCACCCACCACAAAGGAAAATGTATGATTTAAAGGTACTCATAGTAACTTACCAATGTCACCATTGATGGCAGCTACTAATACCAGAAGGGTTAAAACAGAAGAACGTTTGTGAAAAGTCATGGTACAAGGTAAACATGTCACTACAAACTTCATGGTAGCATTGACACTGGATTTTTCTTTATTTAAATGAAGCAAATATCTGATGTGCACACAACACAGAATGTTAAATATTTTTTACCTTGTGAAAATACTTAAGGAAATATTAATATTCAAAATTCTCTAAAATGGCATAAGGGTTTCCTTTAAATTCTACAACTTTATAGAAAACACAAAGTTTAATTTCTTTATGTCATCAAAGGCTGAGCAAGGGTAGGTTGCAAGGGAGATCTGATTTAGGGGTTTAGGTTTCCTGAAGGCAATGCAGGTGGGTGAGGGCCTGTAGAAAACAGCTAAAGATGTTACTCCTGGGTCATTTAGAATATTCATGATTGAAAATGGAGGTTATTGGAAGTTAAGGGTGGGGCTATATCTATTATCAAAAAAATTTTTTTTAAATATGAAATATTTTAAAAGGAAAATGCCTTACATTAGAATATGTGATCATAGTGTTTTTATTAAAAATTTTTCAGAGCCTAAAATTATCAAAAACACATAATACATGTCTAAATAACAGAAAGCAATTTATAACTACTAAAAACTGCATTGAATTAATAGTTGAAATATGGAAATTCTACGAATTACAGGGAGATAAATATTGTCCTACAACTGATCAATGTGGCTTGTTAACTAAAGTTTTCACATACAAATAGAGATCATCATATAAATGATACTGGGCATTGTCAGACTCTAAATTTATGAATCAAAGAAATACATTTTAATTATTATTTAAATATGTTTAATTACCATTTATTAAGCCTATATACAATTAATGTTACTTGAATGAATTTTTATTTTTTATTTATTAAATATTCATATTAGCCCTTGGAAATTGGCAAATCAACCATGACACTTTTTCTTTATGACTTTTACATGAAAGTTATATTCTGTGAGCTAGTTTTATATATATATATATGTATATATATATATATATTTCTATACAGTTCATATTTTCTAAATTACATTCCTGTGACTCAGAGGTGATTTTTTGAATTTAGATGTTATATTGTTTATGCAATAGAAATGCATGCTTGCATTACTAAATGATAATAACACTTTTATTCCTGGAATATTTCTACAGCAACACTGGAAACTAGCATTTTTTAAGAGTATAGGCCATGTCAAATTCTCTGTGTTGCCTTCCAGCTGCTCCAACTATGAAAGTTGTGACACTGAACAAGTTACTATTTAACTTCTCTAAGCCTTATTTTTTCCATCTTTGAAAAGGAAGATACAGTAATACTTAACCCAATTAAAAGTATAGGCATACTCACTTGATTGCACTTTGCAGATATTGCATTTTTTACAAATTGAAGGTTTGTGGCAACCCTGGGTCGAGCAAGGCTGTCAGCACCATTTCTCCAACAGTTTTTGTTCACTTCGTGTCTCTGTGTCACATTGTGATAATTCCATCAATATTTCAAAACTTTTTATTATTATTATGTTTGTTATGGTAATCTGCGTTCAGGGAACTTTGGTGTTAGTATTGTCATTGCTTTGGTGCACTGCAAACTGCCCCTATATAAGTTGGTGAACTTAATCGATAAAAGTGCATATTCTGACTGCTCCATTGAGGGGCCATTCACCCATCTGTCTCCCTCTCCTTGGGCCTCCCTATTTCCTGAGACACAATATTGAAATTAGGCCAATTAATAAACCTACAGTGGCCTCTAAGTGTTTAAGTGAAAGGAAGAATCACACATCCCTCACTTTAAATCAAAAGCTACACATGATTAAGCTTAATGAGGAAGGCATGTTGAAAGCCCAGACACACTGAAAGGTAGGCCTTTTGCACTAAATAGTTAGCCAAGTTGTGAATGCAAAGGAAAACTTCTTGAAAGAAATTAAATGTGCTACTCTAGTGAACACACAAATGATGATAAGAAAGTGAAACAGCCTTATTGCTGATATGGAGAAAATTTTAGTGGTCTGGATAGAAGATCAAACCAGCCACAACATTAACTTAAGCCAAAGACTAATCCAGAGCAAGCCCTAACTCTCTTCAATTCTATGAAGGCTGAGAGAGGTGAGGATGCTGCGAAAGAAAAGTTTGAAGCTAGCAGGTCTTGGTTCATGAGGTTGAAGGAAAAAGCCGTCTCCATAACATAAAAGTGCAAGGTGCAGTAGCAAGTGCTGATATGGAAGCTGTGCAAGTCACCCAGAAGATCTAGCTAAGATAATTAACAAAGGTGGCTACACTAAACAGCAGATTTTCAGTGTCAATGAAACAGCTTTATATTGGAAAAGGATGCTACCTAGGACTTCCATAGCTAGAGAGGAGAAGTCAATGCCTGGTTTCAAAGATTCAAAGGACAGGCTGACTCTCTTGTTAGGGGCTAATGGAGCTGGTAACTTTCAGTTGAAGCCAATGCTCATTTACCATCTGAAAATCCTAGGGCCCCTAAGAATTATGCCTAATCTACTCTGCCTGTGCTCTATAAGTGGAACAACAAAGCCTGGATGACAGCACATCTGTTTATAACATGGTTTACTGAATATTTTAAGCCCACTGTTGAGACCTACTGCTCAGAAAAAAAGATTTCTTTCCAAATGTTATTAGTCATTGACAATGCACCTGGTTGCCCAAGAGCTCTGATGGAGATGTCCAATGAGATTAATGTTGTTGTCGTGCCTGCTAACACAATATTCATTCTGCAGACCATGATTTACAGAGTAATTTTGACTTTCAAGTCACTATTTAAGAAATACATTTTGTAAGGATATGGCTGTCACAGATAGTGATTCCTCTGATGGGTCCAGGCAAAGTAAACTGAAAACCTCTTGGAAAGGATTCATCATTCTAGATGTGATTAAGAACATTCGTGATTAATGGGAAGAGGTCAAAATACCAGGATTATCAGGAGTTTGGAAGAAGCTGATTCCAACCCTCATGGATGACTTTGAGGGGTTCAAGACTTCAGTGGAGGAAGTAACTGCAGATGTGGTGGAAATAGCAAGAGAACTAGAATTAGAAATGGAGCCTGAAGATGTGACTGAACTGCTGCAATCTCATGGTGAAACTTCAACAGATGAGGAGTTGCTTCTTACGGGTGAGCAAAGAAAGTGGTTTCTTGAGATGGAATCTTCTCCTGGTGAGTATGCTGTGAAGATGGTTGAAATGACAACAAAGGATTTAGAATATTACATAAACTTATTCAATAAAGCAGCAGCAAGCTTTGAGAGGATTGATTCCAATTTTGAAAGAAGCTCTACAGTGGGTAAAATGCTATCAAAAAGCATTGTATGCTACAGAGAGATCTTGCATGAAAGGAAGAGTAAATCAATGTGGCAGACTTCACTGTTGTCTTATTTTAAGAAATTGCCAGTCACCCCAGCCTTCAGCAACCACCATCTTGATCAGTCAGCAGCCATCAACACCGAGGCAAGACCCTCCACCAGCAAAAAGATTCCCACTCACTGAAGGCTCAGATGATGGTTAGCATTTTTTAGCAAGAAAGTATTCTTAAATCAAGATATATACATTGCTTTTTAGACATCATTCTAATGCACACTTAACAGAGTACGATGTAGTATAAATATAACTTTTATGTGCACTGGAAAACCAAAAAACTTGTGTGAATTGTTTTATTGTGATTTTCACTTTATTGCAGTGGTCTGGAACTGAACCTGCAATATCTGTGAGGTATGCCTGTAAATGAGATACTCACAATGTCTGGGACATGGATGATGTTCACTAATTATTAGATAATTTTTCAAGAAATGTTCTTACCTTTACCAAAAAATAAGATACACCAGCTAATACTCATACCAAATTTTACTTCAATTTATCAAGAAGTATTGTGAACAATACTAATTTTAATAAAAATACTCAGAATTGTAGTACTATAAATCAAATAACTAAAGTAAGAAATGACATTTGGAATATATATTACAATTGAAAGATAAAATATCACCTTTGCAGATTTATTTCGATCGTAAGTGGAATGTGCACTAAATTTACCTTTGCTTTTTACCATACAGAAACAGCAAAGGAATTATGGCTTTCCCTGTTTTTTGTTTTTTGGGTATTTTGTTAGCCTTGTGGGAAGTTATTCAAATTTTAACAGGTTTTATTCACAGCATACTTTTATTGAATCATATCTTATATAATTGATTTGATTCACGTTCAAATTATTATCTGCCTACATTTTGAAATCAAATCTTTTTTTCTGCCTTTACAATTTTTTAAACAGACTTTATTTTCTTGAACAGTTTCAGGTTTACAGAAAAATTGCGGGGGAAAGTACAGAGAGTTCCTATATAGCCCTCTTTCCTCCCCTCCAGTTTCTCCTATTATTAACATCTTGCCTTAGTATGGTACATTTATTAAAATTAATGACCCAATATTGATACATTATTATTAACTAAAGTCCATAGTTTACCTTAAGTTTCACTCTCTTTTATATTGTATGGCTTTTGACAAACATATGATAACATCATATTATCACACAGAGTAGATTTACTGCCTAAAAAATTCCCTGGGTTTTACCTATTCATTCCTACCTCCCTTCCACCCACCCTCTGACAACCAACTGATCTTTTAACTGTGTCCATAGCTTTGCCTTTTCTAGAATGTCACATAATTGGAATCATATAGTATGTAACCAACAGATTGTCTTTTTTCACTTAACAATATGCTTTTAAGTTTCCTCTGCGTCTTCTTCTGGCTTGATAGTTCATTTCTTTTTATTCCTATATCCTACTGTGTGAATGTACCACAGTTTGTTTCTCCATTAACCTATTGAAGGATATCTCATTTTCTTCCAAGTTTTAGCAGTTATGAATAAAACTGCTATAAACATTTGTGTGTGGGATTTTTTGTGGACAGAATTTTTCAACTTCTTTGGGTGAATACCAAGGAACACCACCACTGGATCATATGGCAAGAGAATGTTTAGTTTTGTAAGAAACTGCCAATATGTCTTTCAAAGTGAATGTGCAATTTTTCATTCCTACCAGCAATGATGATGAAACACCTTACAATTATTTTTTTAGGAAACAGAAAAGGGGGTTACTTCTTTAATTTTCAATAAATTTATTTAGGTTCCAAATTATAAGAACAAACTGTTTTTCTAAGGTAATGGAATAATTGATTTAAGGCATTGTTTTCTATAGAGAGTGGTCACTTAAAAAATAAAGATGCTATTGGTGTCTGGTTAAAGGGTAATTTTGAGACAAAAAATTTGCCTAGGTAAAAACATATAAACTTTCAATGAAACTGCTAATTGAATGAATGAATATGATGAAATGCTAATTAATGTAGCTTTGATCATAAATACTTTGTTCTTTCTCAGATGCAGTCCCTAGTCTAACTGTGCAACATTATTATGGTTATAATTAGATAAATAGATTTTTTGTTTAGTTTATAATTCTTTTAACTGAGGGACATAGTTTTATTTCATATTTAAAACTGACTGGTTTTGGTGCTGAGTAAATGCAATTTTCGCATACACAGACCTTTGTTTGCCTAAGAGTGAGAAAATTAAATTTTTATGCTCTCCAGCCATTCAAGTGTTCTGACTACTTACACGGGTTCTGCTCAAGTCCAAAAGGAGAGTCAGGCACATCGTGCATTTCAGCACAGCTTTAGGAGTAAGCAGAAAGTAAATTATTTTTTTAGTAAGAGTAGTATATTGATGTAGTGAATTACCTGACATCATTTATTGTTTTTGAAAATAATGATTATTAATAAAGTGACTCGACTTTATCTACTATGACTATTAGATTTTATAATGTCGCCTTTTTGTGGATTCCAAAACACTTTCTTTTTATATCCTTCTGCATTATCTGTAAATGTTCTATGTTTTTGATGACTGAATAATTGTCTCTGTCTCTCCTGAGACAAAAGTGATTTGAGGGTAGGGAAGCCATCAAGGTTTGGGCTATGGATTCAGGATCCTGGATTCAGATATTGGTTCCATAATAAACCTTAAGAAAATCACTTCCAAAACCTCACTCAGCTGTATTTTTCTCCACTGTAAAATGTGAACAATCCCCTCACTGTTTTCTTGTGGTTGTGGCTGTAGACTAGCATGGAGCACCTGTCATGCTAGTGGCATAATAAAGGATGTACACATGCTGACTGCTGTTGCTATAATTATGACACAGTGTCTGTCATGTAGCAAATATTTGATGAATGAAGAAAATGCATATGGAAAGAAGGAGAAACTGACATTATTTTTGCAAAAAAAAAATTGTTGTATTTCAGAGAAAACACTCTACCAAAAGATTTTCTTTGATCTTCTATTTTCCAAAGGAAATGAATAGACAGAACTGGTAGTTTTCATTTAATGGAAAATACCCTTGCTGTGACTTCATGAATTTTCCTCTAAAAATCATCACTACAAATAGTTTTATAGTGAGTTCCCTGTGCATGTTTGCTGGTACTTCCTTCACACATTGGAACATTTGAGTCAACCCAGACACTCTCCCCACATAAAATATTAACATAAATTGCATTAAAAGGGCATTTTAGTTCCTGAATTGAGCATGTAAAATACACCCTCATATCCCACATAGAAGTTTAAAAATGTTGACCATCTTTGATGGCAAGAAACCTTCTGTCACTCATGCATACCACATCTTGAACCTCATTTGCAGCATGGAAAATAAGCTCCAATCGTGCCATATCCCAAATTTCCTACCCTTTGAAGGCCCTGGCTAAAGAAGATTTTATCCTTTGCTGTTCATGTGATAATACTTCCATGATTTCATTGAAGTTACCTCATAAAATATAATGATAAACAGAAGGGTTATATTATTTCCTTTTTTCTAGTGGGAATGCTTTATATAAAGAACTATAATTTCTCTTGTGGTTTGGAGTACCATATGGCTTTTTCCCACTTGCTTTAGACTTTTTCTTAAAGACAATAAAGATTAGACTTATCCTTTAAGGTTGAAGAGACCCCAAAACTTATTATAGCTTTCATCAGGTCACAACATGTTGCTAATATTATACACCCACTCTGAGATAAAATAGCAATGTTAACAGATTCTAAGAGCTGTCATGAGCATTAAATCAGGGTGTGCATTGTTCAACACCTGGGTTTTTTGTTGTTGTTGTTTCTTTTCCCTTAGATAGATTTTTTAAACTGTGATAGATTGAGCTATTTATACAGCATTTGTAAATACACACTTGTTTGACTGTATTTTCAAATGCCACAAAATGCCACATCACAGTCACCCAGTTTGGCTATCAACATAAGTGGAACATACTGACTTTTCTGGTGCCTCTTATTCACATTCAAAAGAAATATGTCTCCAGTTGATTTTAAAACAAAGTGTGGCCCAAGCAGTCCACACCATTACAAGGCCAGTGTCTAAATAAGTCTCTCTCTCTTTTTATTCACATATATGCCTTGATTTTTGACTTCACACTCTTCACCTTAACCACATTTATCTATTTATGAAGTTCTTCAGATTCTTACCACTAAAACCTGAGTTAGCTAAGCCATGAGGCCCTCAAACTTTCACTCTAAATGTAGCAAGATGATGGGGGAGGGGAGACTAAGTTGCAATATCTTCTTATTTCATATGTCAAATTTCTGCCATATTCTATATTGTCTCTTACTCCCTGTGTGTTGGTAGACTCATTTCTCTACTTTCTCACAAATTTCTGTGTACTTCTTCACATCTAATGTAAGACCCCTGGTTTTTTCTTAGACTCTAGTGTTCATGCCATGCTCCTGTCTAGTCACCTCCCTGACTGCTGTGACTCTTAATGACACCCATTAAAAATTAAAAAGCCATTTGACAGACATCTGCATCATTGTCGAATCTTTGAACTTTTATAGGCAATACTTAAGCTGTGCCTCACACTTTCTTTTGGTGTGTTAATGTGCTCTAAGACAAGGCCGTGCAAGAGAATGTCCTGGCATGGATATTTTTTTTCTTTTTGTTTTTATGTTTTGTTGCTATTTCTAAAAACTCTCGAAACTACTTCGTCAGCAACAACATGGAAGCAAACTACTATGGATTACAAATGTACTCAGGAAATTCAGTGCCAAAATATTTTATTTGAAGACATTAATACTTAAAATTACCCAATATCTTTGTGTAATTTTTATCCAGTAGAATGACCGTCTCATTTCTTTGTCTCCAGTGTTTTTACTGTGCTCTTCTTTTAAACATACTTCATACTTCATTATTCTCACATCACTTAAAATTTTCTTAAACCAAGCCATTTGAAAATAAATACGATTCAAAATAACTGTATAAGGTAAAATTTATATATATCTAAAATGTGTGCATATGTGTGTATATACGTATATGTTTCTGTATATATGAAAAACATACATATATATCCATTCAGAACATAGAAACAGTTATTTGCTCGAATTTCATTCTAACTTATGACTTTCATTAATCCCATGTTGGATGTTAAATCAATGAAAGGTTTAGATTTGTTCCCCTACATTTAAATATTCAATATTAGAGAAGGTTTCCATCAAAGAAGAGCATATAAGTATAACACTGGCTTTAGGAAATAGAAACCATGGTAGGAAATCAAGAAATGGTTAAGATTAATCATTATACATGTATACATAGTATGAGCTCCATATAAATTTACTTTGACCAAGGTTTTATACAATCCAAAAGAAAAACAGAGTAATATTAAACAAAGAATAATAGAAAAAACTTCTATAAGAATTATTAAATGTATTCTCTGCACTTCAGATAAGAACCACTCTGAGACATTACAATACATGAAAACATTGACTCTTTTTGCTTTTAAATCTTAACTTTCAAGAAAATTTTTAACATCCCAGTAATTAACAGTCTATCCTTTTTCAATGTTCATTAAGTATCTATTTACATCAAACTGTGAACTATGCTTGTCACAGTAAAGGTACTCAGAAAAGTTCTCACAGTTAGACCAAACCTGTAGAGTGACGGGGAGAAAAAGCATTCTCTACCCACTCTGGGTCCTTTCTGACTGGGCTACAAATCAAATTGACATGAGGCCAAATAGCAGGAGAAAATCGAACAAAGCTTTATAAAACACGTACATGGGAGAGTCCAGGGAGTGTCTCTCGACAAAATGGTGGAGAGTCAAACAGGATTTTGGGGGGCAGTTGGGAGTGTTAGCCACAAGGGACTACAAGAAAAGCACAATAAAGTTATACAGTTTTAAGTCCTCTCCTTCCACACTGACCAGTTTCTAGAGATAAGGTCATCCACCTCTCCTCCCCCTACAGAGAAGGAGATATCTTTACAAGGGGAGATTACCAGAACTTTGATAAGAATGGGTGTAGCAAAGACCCTCCTGGTTTATCCATACCAAGAGTCTTCCAAGGTGAGGCCTGTTCTTGGGCCCATCCCAAATTCCTTTAGACAGTTGGGAAGGGGGGAGGTCAAAGGTCCTTCAGAGCAAGGTAGAGACAGATACATCTTGAGGTGGCCAATTCTGATCCCCCACAAGAGAATCATTCATTCTCTTTCTTTGGGTCTTGATTTTTTTATATATAAAAGAGAGCAATGTACTATATGGCTTGAAAGTAGTTTCTGTCTTTCATTTTCTATAATTCAGTGGTTCTAAGTTTTTCTCCAAGACACCATTTCCTAGGCAGTGTATTCCAGACTGTGCTCTTCAGAACTCCAACTTCCTGGGGAAGCATAGAGTTCTAAAAAAACTCCTAAAACATTCAAAGGAATAGAAGCAAAAGCCAAAATAAAATTATTTCCATTCATTCTCTTGTTTGATTTTCATTAGGCTAGATGCCCAATTTCCTTTTTGAACACCCCAATTCCTTCAGATCTTTGAAAAGGGCTCTGCAGCATCATAGAATAAACATTAGCTGAGAATACGAGACACTTGGCTTCTAGACCCCGTTCTGATAGTGTCATTCCCAACAAGTCTTTTAACTGTTAAGGAATCCTATTTTCTCATTTTCAAAAAGAAGAGATCAGACAAGATGAACTATCCAGTTCACTTTCTGTCTAAATGATTGAACACATTTTTGCGGGATGATTTTAGAATTTATGTGTTCAAAATCTTTCCTCTTTAAAAAATACATGTGATCCCTTAAAAGTTGAACAAATTTGGTAGGTTTAGTACAGTTTGAGAATTAATTTAATATATTTATTTGCTGAGGAAGACTTGCCCCAAATTAACATCCTTTGCCAATCTTCTTCTTTTTCTATTTGTATGTGAGCCACCACCACAACATGGCCACGGACAGACAAATGGTGTAGGTCTGTGCCCAGGAACCAAACCCATGCTGTTGAAGCTGAGCATGCTGAACTTAACCATGAGGCCACTGGGGCTGACCATTGAAAATTAATTTTCTATAATAAAAAGGAATAGGGCTTCCTTGACTGTTGTCGCTAAAGCTATTTGGTTTCTTCATTTTTAAATAGTTTCTTGTTTGTTTTCTTTGCTTGAATGTAGGTCCCCAAAAGACAAAATGATGTCTTCTTTATTTTCCCATTGAATCTACAATAAAATGCCTGGCATATAATAGTAGTTTGACAAATTTTTTGAATAAATAATTGAAAATGAAGAAGAGAAAGATCCTTTATCACATATTTTAAAACTGTTAGAAGAAAGGAATATTTATAGGATGGAGATGGGTAGAAGGCATACTAAAATTTGTTCACTTGAAGGATAATTTAATGAAAGGTAAATATGTTTCATTTCTATCTTTTATGACACATTCCTTGTATCAAAGTTTTAATTTAATTCAATTCATTTTTATTAAGTGCCTACTCTATTTCTGGCAAAAAAATAAATGGAGTTTAGAACCAGAAGTGGATATCAATTCTGGCTTTTTCATCCATGTTATATGACCCTGGCCAAATATCTCACCATTCTGAGTTACAATATTTTCAACTGTATTGTGGGAATGATAATGTTCCTGCACAATATTGGGGTTCTCCTACCAGATGTGCAATTATGATTTTTGCCCAATTATGTGAAAAATGACAATTATTATGACATCAGCTTTCAGGAAAAGAAAACAGCTTTATTGATAGATTTATCTGCAAGGAGACAGGAGGCATATGCCCTCAGATCATTCTCCCTAATCCAGGGCTTGGGGCAAAATTTATGGACTGAAGGGCAGGGTGATCTGAAGTATAGAGAGAGATGATTGGAGGCAAGGAGAAGTGAGGTAATTGGTGGTCTGTGCAAGCATATTCAAGCTTCATGGCTCTTCATAGGATGTATGTTCATAAA
This sequence comes from Tapirus indicus, assembly GCA_031878705.1. Classification (NCBI taxonomy): domain Eukaryota; kingdom Metazoa; phylum Chordata; class Mammalia; order Perissodactyla; family Tapiridae; genus Tapirus; species Tapirus indicus. The sequence continues at coordinate 140,856,669 of CM062920.1, read as the reverse complement.
ATGGTGGTGTTAGTATGATCTGAAGGTGGAGTTTTCAATCTCCTGACATCAAAAAGATCACTTATCAGGCATTTTCACAGGCCCAGTTGATGGGTTGGTGGTCTCAGCTGGCCTGAACTGGACAAGGGGTCTCAGTTCCTGAAAAAACACTCAATTATTCTGTTGATAAGGTGGGGTGAGTTGAACTGGTCCTAGAGGGCCTATGGTTGCAAAAATACATATCTATTTTCCAGTGTGGTACCAAGTGTTAAATTAAGTAATGTATGGAATGTGCTCAGAACAGTGCTTAGCTCTGAGCAAGTACTTGATTTTTCTTTGCAAGTAGTGTTCAGTGTATTTGGTCATAGGGCTGAATGGATATAACCCTAGAGCATATTCCTCCATCACATGGAAAGACTGAGGCTGCATACAGAGACACAGAGACTCATACAGAGACTAAAGCAGAGACAAGAGACAGCAGACACTCACCCTGAGAATGTCCTTTCACTATGCCAGAAATGCCCTGACACCCATAGTTCTTCCTTCAATTCTATGAAGTATGCTAGTCTCTTTTCAATAAGTTTTCATTTTGCTTAAAATTGAAATAAAATAAGCTAGATGCCAAATATCTGCAGATGGGAGAGACATATGACTCTTCATGTTGTTTTACTTCTCCCTTTGCTCCCAGGTGTCCATGCCTGAACTCTAATCATCAAAAATATGTATCTGTACTATTTTCAAAATTGCAAACCTTTTTTCCCCCAAAAGTTGTACACCAAAAAGCAGTTCTATTTATTTCTCAAATATTCAAATTGTAAGTATGACAATAGATCATCTTTATTTAGTCTCAGGCCAGATTCCCTGGGAGCAGACTCTGAGATGGAGAGGAGTTGAGCAGGGGAGGTATTTTGGGAGTGCTCTCAGTAGCAAGACCTGTGAGGAAGGAGGATAGGCCAGACAGAGAAGCTAAACTGTAACTCAGCTATAGCAGCACCCTCGGCACATCCCACAAAGATCTCTGGAGCAGGGGGAGTACTTTGAAATTATTCTCAACCAAGATGAACGGTCAACCATTGTACCCCACTATGGGCCAGTCACTACATACAGGTTGCTCTTGGGGAGAGCATTGTATCTTGGGCAAGGCAGCTTCTTTTTAGCCAAGGGCAATTTCCAGAAAGATGCAGCTATGAGTTATAAGATGCCAATATTTCCACTTGAGGCAATAAGTGCCTTGGTCTTGAAGAGGAAAAGGAAGTACACAACAGCATTACACTATTTTATTAGTCTCTCGTAGTAGATACTGTTGTGAATTATATTTTCCTAGTTGAAATATAAATGTGAATGGTTATAAGAATGTGGAGAAATATTAATAATTTAGAGTTCTGTTTGTAGATATACCTATACACACACACACACACACACACACACACACACATATATATATATATATATATATAACAAAGCTGATACAATTTTACCATCATAAAGCTTTAGCAGGAATTCATTTATCTTCAGATTCTATATTTATGTAGCCCACTAAAGATATGATTTTAAAAATTTCCTCTTGAAAATCTTGCCCTGATGCAAATTAAAAAGAATTATCAATGTAGCCTCATAATAGAAAATGATAACTGATTAACTCTACTCAGTTTCATCAGCATTGTCTTTACTAAATTTACATATTTGTTATTTTATAAATGATATTAAATATATTTTGTGTGTTTATACCCTGCCTGTCAGCTAAAAATCAAAGTTTACTTGAGGATAGATACTGAGTGTTCATTTTTATTTGTTGTTATACACACCCAACATCAATCATTTATTCAATTACCATGTTGACTCACTGGTTTTATTTTTATTTTTTATATTGTCTGTTTTATCATGATCCAGTATCTCTGTCTACTTTTTTTGTGGCTTAAAACAACAGAAACTTATTGTCTCACATATCTGGATGCCAGAAGTCCAAAATCAAGGTGTCCCCAGAGCCATGCTCCCTCTGAAACCTTTTGGGGAGACTCCTTACTTGCCTCTCCCTAGCTTCTGGTGGTTTGCCCGTGATCTTTAGTGTTCCTTGTTCATTTTTTTTCAGTAATAAGAGACACTATACACTCAAAGATATCAGATGACTTTAGAATACATGTAAATCACATTTAGTAACATCATGGTTGACTCAGTTCCATGGCTAAGTTTATGAATAATAGTTCTAGGACTAATGAACACGTGATGATAGAACAACCTTGAGTTAATCAGGAAGAATTTTTCATGCCACGTCTGATTTAGCCGTAGCTGTATGTACATTTATGGCCTTTTTAGCTGACTGTAATTGAGTAACTTACACTTGGAATTAAATCAGGAGCACCATTATCGCAGCTCACTTAATATTTTCTCACCAAATAAAGTCAGTTCCAACTATTAATAGGTATCGTTATTGACATAAAAATGAAGAACTTAAAGTGTTTTAGGTAGCCTAGACCAATTAATGTTACTTTGTCTTTAGGTCCTCAAATTATTCAACAATGTTAAGAGTAATTTGATTTAGTCTCGAGGAGCTCAAATGACATGCCTTCTGTTTTGGTACAGATAGTAGAAAACTTACTGTTCTTCAGTAACATTTGTTATTACCAGACAGGTATACTGTTTTCTCAGGGATTTCTTGAACGTTACAGTTTCTCTACATCAAAATAGTACTCCAGAGGCCTAAAAGCTGACATTCTGTTGTTCTTCATAACCTAATATACCCTGAAATCTTGCTGGAACTAAGGAATAAAACCAATGAATATTAAAGCTGTTTCCTAAAAGTAGAATGTTTTTTCTTCTTTTGTTGCTTCATTTCTTCATCTTGGTTGTGTAATAAGGTAATGAGTATAGATGAATTTTTTGACATATACATATGAAAGTGTGAAAGCCTGATCAATCAATGTTTCTGAATGTTCCTTTCTCGTTCCTTATTAAAGACAAAATATACTGGTAGATAATATATAAATAGATTGATGTACACCCAATGAAATGCATATGAAATATTTTACTTCCCTGATCTGTGAATTAGTCAAACTTTTTACCCGTAAGATAAATGTTACTCCAACTAATTAACTGACTTAATAAATATTCATTAAGTTTTTGCTATGTGCATTGTACTGATGGACATTGTTAATAAAGTAACAAAGTACAGGGTGAGTTCCTGCCTTTGAAGCCATTAAGAATATTTTATATGCATATGAAAAGATATAAATAATTCTAAGAAATAATGCATGATAAATGGTAAATGAATGATACAAACTATGAGTTCTGTATTAGTTTGCAAGGGCTGCCATAACAAAATACCATAGACAAAGTGGCTTAAATAACAGAAATTGATTTTCTCACAATTCTGGAGGCTGAAAGTCCAAGATTAAGGCACTGGCAGATTCAGTATCTGGTGAGAGCCTGTTTCCTAGTTTAGTGATGAATGTAGAATATGAACCAATTCCCTTCTCATTTGCAGAATGGTGAAAAACAATCACATGTTGACCCTGTAGATAGAAGAGAGAGCAGTGCTGTCAATGTACTTTCCTTGGACATGACAAAAGGCCAGCATAACCAGTATATTGAAAGTAGTCATCATGATCATACTCAGCACGATAAAAAAAATAAATCAATGCTTTTAGGCCCAATGGGGCAATTTGGCAGGTAGGAGTTTATTATGCAGTAAGTTATATGACTGGAACTAGTCATTTATAATCTTACCATTGGAAGAAGGTGGCAAAAGAAAAAATACAGACTTGAAAGCAGATGTCAAGCTCTCTCACATGAAAAACAATCCCCACAAAAAGTCTCAGCATGACAAAGTGAAGACTATATAGTGACAAAGATGGCCAAAAGAGCAGAAACAAGAGTACAGAGAGCTCTTATCCAGGTAGAGGTAAAGCACGCTTGAATTGTTGAATTCTATGAGCATGTGTTGAGAACTTTGAAGGTATCAGTGCAATGCACGGTCTGGGAAACACGGGAATAAATTAGACATGGTCCTGGGAATCAAAGCTCTCACAGGTCAGTGGGGTAATACTGAGTGTGTTATAAATTGAAAAGTGCACTAGTTGCTGTGATAGAAGCATGTACAGAGTACAGTAGGTACACCAAAGAAAGAGTGGTCAAGTTTAGGTATCAACAAAGACACCCTCAACGTGTTTGTATTGTGTCTTATATAAAGAGAAAGTATACTGTTAAAAATTAAAGGATGCTCAAATTTAGTAAGATGCTGAGAATCCTATATCCCAATCAAAACAACTATTGTAGCATCAGCAAGAGCAGTGTACAAAACAGCATGGCATTAAGGGCCATTACCAGATTTATGACAATAAAGCATAGGAGCTTAGAGCAGGAGACATGGAGACAGAGTGTCCTCTGGAAATCCTGGTTTTGCAGTTACTATGTTGGCAAACTTAGTCAACACTTTGTGCCTTAGTTTCCTCATAGTAAAATGTTTTATTTTGTAAAGGTTAAATGATTTGATATTTATATGTAGTCACACAGAGGGATTGGTTAATGAGGACCCGCTCTTCTCAAAGGGAACAGTCATTCTGGGACACAGAAGAGGAAGCCTCACTAAGACACCAGAGAAACATTTCACTTTTTCTAATGAGGTAGATTTATTCAAATATTGGGTAGTATGGAGTGAGGGAGCATTGTTTTTCTTTTTATTCTAAAAAACCTTGCATGTGATTCAGGTTATAAATATAATGCAGGTTCAGGTTCAAATATAACGCAAAATTCTTGAGATAGTTGCCCATTCTCCTTAGCTTTAAGTATTTCTTTATTGGAAAAGATAAAGAATCACAGCACTAACCACATTCTGGAAAGACACCAGTTCTTAGTATAAAGGAATAGGATCCTCACATAGGATCAGCTCTATGTAATACATATTTAGTTAATTTAATATATGTGACTACATTTACAAAAAAGCATATTTACATAGGATTTTTCCATAGTGTTGTTTGGGATTTTGCATTATTATTGGAAGTCTCAGATTAATCAGTAATTATATATTTCAAACCAAAATTAATTAAATTTAATACAAAGAAACATAGGGAACTTTTTCTGTTGTCTGGAAATTTCAGTTGAGCTCCAAAACTGGTATCAATAGTCACAAAAAAACTCCACAGAGTGGCAAGATACTGCCAGAATGCTTCATCTAGGATTACTAAAATGTAACCAATCTAGGCCTTCACACATCACTGTATTACCATATCACCTTCAGCCTATACAAAGAAGAGACGAGGCAAGACAGCCTCCAAATAAAGGCAACCAGATTGTTGTACTAAATCAGTGTTTGTATGCACTGGCGGCAACAAAGCTCTAAGGCCACAGTTCATCTCTTGTTGGGGTTGATTTCAACACATTGTCAGAACCCTGCAGGGAATTTGGTGTCAGCTGCAGAAGACTGCAGACTGATAGAAGGGTGACAGCTACATTGGGACTAGAACAGACACTGGGATAATTTCAGAGAAACAAAAAAAGACACTGAAATAATGAAATGTAGAGATGGTGCAGGGTCAGAATTAAGACATCAATGTTGATGCCATTTGTGGCTCCACAAAGAGCTGCCATGGGGCCAGCCTGGTGGTTTGTGGTTAAGTTTGCATGCTCCACTTCAGGTGCTCCCCAGGTTTGCAGGTTCAGATCCCGAGCACAGACGTTGGCACACCTTGTCAAGCCATGCTGTGGTGGCATCCTATATAAAGTAGAGGAAGATGGGCACGGATGTTAGCCCAGGGCCAGTCTTCCTCAGCAAAAAGAGGAGGATTGGCAACAGATGTTAGCTCAGGGCTGGTCTTCCTCACACACAAAAATAAAAATTAAAAAAATTAAAAATTGAAAAAAGAGCTGCCATGATGTAAAATAGGAAAACATAATTCTTCCAATAGAGAAAGTTCTCAAGTGGTTTCTTAATTCCTCTCTACGTATCATGGATTGCAGTTTTATTTTTATTTAATCTGACCCAAAAATTACTTAGATGGAATCTTACATCTAATAGGCTAGATTGTTTGATCAATGATCATGCTGAAAATAATTCCATAAACTGGACAAAATATTTTTTAAATCTCTTGGTGAGCCTCAGGAAATCACCAACACAGTTGGGCTAAGAAGAGAAGAGAAGACGAGAGAAGTTAACTCAAACCTTGAGGCCATTTCTTCCCTTTTAGCAATTGTTGATTCCAAAAGTGAAATTGGTGGCAGAAAATATAGTAAACCAAGTAGAGTTTTAGAGGTGTCACAAGGCTGGGGAGAAAAGTCAGAAGTCTGAGAAGGAGAAGGGCCTCTGGTAAAAACTGTAGGCTTCTGGTGGGAGCCCGGAAGGAATGAGGGTGAACCAGAAATAGACTAACTGTCAGGAGGAATAGAGCCAGCATGTAAGCATCTCAATCCATCTTTGGAATGAGGCTAATTTGCCTCTGGAAGTGTTTCAGGCCATAAGCAAAAGTCAGTCTTCTCTAGGGGAAAATAATATCATTGATCAGAATTGCCAGGAAATAATACATTTTATTAATCCATCCTCCTTTTACTGTTTAATTCTGTTTCACTGATGCCTTTATCTTTATTGTTTTCTTTTGCTTCTTTTGTTAAACTTAGTGGGATTTTTTTTTCTTAACTTGTGAGATGGATACTTAGATCACTGATTTTTTGTGTTTATTCTTTTCTCACATATGCATGTAAGGCTAAACATTTTCCTTGAAGCATAGTTTAAGCTTAAATTTCCTGAGTGACAGTTAAAGAGTTCACCATTTTTGGATATATCTATCGTAAATATCTAATAAATCATTTTACTAATTATATAAATCTAAGTCTTTATGATCTTTCTTATTTGAAACCTACTTGACCTGGCCAAATGTTGAAAGGAATATATTAAAATTTCCTCCAAAATTACTCAATACCTCTTGATTTCTCTTGTATATGTCATACAGTTTTTACCTTATATATTTTGCTGTGGAATTACTTGTGCCAAAACCTTCTTGGCAGCTATATTGCCATTGTTCATTTTGTTCTTGGTCACGATAAAGTGACCTTTTTCGCTTCATTACATGTTTTGTACCTTGTCAACAAAATTGTTTTAATACTAGGATCACAACTGCTATTTTCTAATATTAAAGCCTTTGCTTGGGCTGTTGGTCAAGACTCCTGTATTTGCAAGTCCACCAAACAAACGTTTAACTAGTTTAAGGGTAAAAGGAAATTTGTTGGCCCGAAGAACTAGTGTAACTCACAGGATTGAGGAAGCAGCTACAAAAATATGGCTTTGATGACTGAACTAAGATTCAACTTAGTCTGTATTCCCTTATATCCAACTTCAATCACTCTCAGCTCTTCTTGCCGTTATTTCTCCTAATTTCAGCAAGTCTTCTACACATGACAAGTAATATAACAGACCACAATCATATTCCTCCATTATGGACCCCAGAGGCAAAGCCCCAAAATCTAGACTGATGGTGAAAGGGAAGAGCACCGTTGGGCCTGCCTTCCATTAAATGGACCTCCCCTCCTCTCCACTCCCACCCCAGGCCTGAGCACTTAGAAGTGAAGGTAGAGGGAAGGAGATGGGAAAGCTTGCTCAGCAGTTAAAGATAATGAGTACAATGATCCACAACACCTGATATACATTTCACCATATTTGCCTTCAACGTCTTGGTTTTAGGTATGTCTCTTGAGACCAGAATTTGTTTGTTTACGTAATCCAACTGGAATGTCTGTTTTTCTCCTTTAAGAGGTGACTTGAACACATTCAACCTTTCACTTTAAGAGGGTGTATTTACCTTAATTCTATCATTTAATTTTATATGTAATATTTTGGAGCTTTAGCTTTTTTTTGCTGCTTTTCTTTTGCCTTCTTCATATTTTTCCTATTTTTCTTCTCCCTTTTCCTTTCTCTGTGGATAAGAACACAGTACAGGCTTCCTTTTTAGCTCTTATGGTGGATACGTTTATATGTTTAAGTAAATGCTTGAATCTATAGTTCTCAATTTATCAATTTCAGAATTAAACCAATTTTTATGCTGCCTATTATAAAAGATGATGAAATTATCGAGCTAATTCTAGTTTTCCTTGCATGCCCATGTTTGTTCATTTTTTAATTGATTTTTCTTACTCCACTAAAATGTAAATGCTGTAACAGCTTAGACTATTCAAAACTGTATCTCCGGTTCCTAGAATATTTCCTGGAACAGAGTAAATGTTCAATACATATGTGGCAAAAAAGGATATGTCAGGAAGGATCTACATCATGCTGATAACTATCATTTCCTCGGGGAATGGGGAGATGCGGGCAGGTAGGGTAGTGAACAATAGGATTTTAGTTTGTCTGTAAATTTAATTTTTATAGTGTGGCTAATTAAAATTAATTAGAAGAACTAAAAAGTTGTCACATCCTTTTTAAAAATTTTAAACTTCACAGACTTTACAACAATATATTGTACCCTCACTGAGGGTGTATGGAAATGTGAGATTTCCATGATATTTTTATATTTGTAAATGATCTGTTTTTTTCTGTCTGGACGTTTGTAGTATTCTTTTGTTTTTGATCTAATCTTCTGTAACATCACCAGGAAGTTGTGTTGTTTTTGGTTGACTGTTTCACTTTTTCGTTTCTGATACACTGTGAGTCAATCTATTGGAATTACATCTCTCCATAAATGCAAGAAAATATTCTTCCATTATAGATTTTTTATACCTATTTCTTTTTCATATTTTATTTTTACTTTCTAAAATCACACTTTTTACACATTAAAAATGTATATCATATCCTACTTTCCATATATCATTTGATCTACTTTAACGTTTTTGAACTTTTGCACTGAATTTTGACAGCTTTTTGATCCTTTTCCATTTCTGTCAAATTTATCCTACATGGCTAACTTTAATTTTATGTTGTGACTCTACATTTTGCTGCTTCTAATTGTTTTAAATTTCTAGAATGATTTTAATATTTTCTTCACTATATTTAATTTGTACCACCAGCTATCGTTTTATTTTCTACTGTCTTTTTATCTGTCCTTTTAGATTTCATATATTTTCTTTTATGTTTTGTTTTTAAAAGTCTGTATTATTTTTTAACTTATTTCAGACAGTAGGAAAGTTTTAAGCTAAAATTGTCTTTAATTTCCTAAACTAACTATTCTTACAAAGTAAATTATTTTTAGTCCTTTGGTGTCCTATGTCTTTCTCCTTCTGTTTATTCTGTGTGTGTGTGTGTATTATTTTAACATATTGTTTAGGGGCCGGCCTGGTGGCGCAGCAGTTAAGTTCGTGTGCTCTGCTTTGGCGGCCCCAGGTTCGCAGGTTCGGATCCCAGGTGTGGACCGCTGCACCACTTGTCAGCCATGCTGTGGCGGCGTCCCACATAAAGTAGAGGAAGATGGGCACGGATGTTAGCCCAGGGCCAGTCTTCCTCAGCAAAAAGGAGGATTGGCAATGGGTGTTATCTCGCGGCTAGTCTTCATCACAAAAATAAATAAATAAAATATTGTTTATGTATAGGGTCCATTTTGGATTTGTTTCTGAGCATCCTTTTTCCTGTAACAGGGATGGTCATATCCAGATATGGCATTTTCTCTGAAATAATATGGGTGTGTTCTCTTTATGTCCCATCTTCATTTATGAAAATTCTCTTTTAAGTTTGCTCTTAGAACTTGAGCAGGAAGGTGAGAACACTTGTCTGATCCTTCAGCATTGGGACTGGTGAGAAGACAGTGGGCAGGGGTGAGGAGAAGCAGCAGTTAGGGCAGAAGAAATATGATATTTAATAACAGAATGTTCCCAGAAAATCTGATGAATCCTGACATATGCCCATCTGGTTCTATGTGAGAATCCTCTTGGATTTCAACTATGGCCCAGCTTTTAGGAGAGTAGTACCCTTGGTGGGCCATCCTGGTAAGAAAGCTGATTCAAAGAAAGCAAAGGGCATTGTGGCATATTTCTCCTTCAATCCAGGATATCATGACTATTTGTCACCCTGATGCCCTAGATTTGACCTCCTAGTTGTTTCAGTGGCTCTCAATCATCACCTGAGTCATTGGCTAACCAAGTTTAAGAAAATTTAGGGGGACCTTTTTTGTACCCTTTGAATTATATTTCCAAAGATGCACTCTGCTTAAGATAGGCAATAAATGCCATCTTTTAGGTCCTAATTTTGATGTATTCATGCATTTAATATATACAAGCTTGCTATCATATTCATACTCTCCTTCTTTTAAAAGGATACAAAGGTGTTTTTATTTATTTGAGGGAAAAAAGGCAGCATAAACACCATCATATTTCTACAAAACCAGATATTTATTTTGTTATTCTTAGAATTCACCACTTTAATAAATTTACAATTTTTTTTTAAATTTTCTTTTAAATTCGTCTTAAACATGGTGACCTTCAAATTAATGACATATTACAAAAAAAGCCTTTTTTTCTCAATTTTAATTTAGGTCATCATTTCTGTTATATTTTGTTCTTTTACTCCTTTATGAAAAATAAGGGAGTAAAAATAAGAAAAATTTATCTGCATTTTGGTTTCTACTTTCTGTTTTACTGTCTTTTAAAATTTTTATGTTTTCCACATTCTCATATCTTTGTCCTTTGATTAAATATTGTAGGTATTCTCAAATTTGTTTTCCAAACAATTGATTATTTTGGGAAGTTGTCCATTCTGTTTTATTTGGCTTCCAAATATCTTTTAATTTAGATAATTTGTGAGGTTGTTTTCCTTAGAAAGACCTGTTTACAGGGTTGGTCCTTGGTTCTTTGGGACATCAGCTTTTGAACAGTTTCCTCCATTGATAAGATTATTTTGCCCACTCGGGGCACTAAACACCTGCTTTCTTTTCTGGGAGTCTAGAATTTCAGTAATTATGGTTGGTTTTTGTGCCTGTGTAACTAGCCCTCAATAAAAACGATAGAATCAAACAGGCTTCCTAGGGCAGAAACACCGAGCATGTGTTACTACATTTCAGGGCTGTAAGGGAGGACTTGCTCTGTGAGGCTCCTGCAGGGAGAGCTTGGGAAGCCTGCGCATGAATTCATCCAGATTTGCCTGATGTGTCTTTTTCCCTTACTAATTTGTGTATCCTTGCTATGTCACTGTAATAAATCTTAGCCATTAGGTATTACTATATGCTGAGTCCTGTGAGTCTGTCAAGCAAGGCACCGAACCTGCGGCTGCTCATGGGTCTTTTGTCATAATTCTTACTCCTTAACAATTTTTATTTAATGCAAAATATCATCTTACATCTTTTCAAGAGCAAGAAACTAGTATTTGCTAAAATGTTTGATCTTTTCCTAAAAGTATTTTATTTTTATTTATTTATTTTTTTTGTGGGGAAGACCAGCCCTGAGCTAACATCTGTTGCCAATCTTCCCCTTTTTGCTGAGGAAGACTGGCCCTGAGCTAACATCCGTGCCCATCTTCCTCCACTTTATATGGGACGCCGCCACAGCATGGCTGACGAGCAGTGCGCGTCCGCGGGCGCCCGGGATCCGAACTCGCGAAACCCGGGCTGCCAAGCACGGACTAAACCGCTGCGCCACCGGGCGGCCCCTCCTAAAAGTATTTTAAAGGAAAATTCCAATATTCCAGAACTTTAAATATTATTGCTGTCTTCATAGTAATAATTTATTGTTGTTGTTATTTTGTTATTTTTTGAGGGGCAGTTTTTATGCTATTGTTCTCTGCCTATTCATCTTAAGAAAGGGAGACCTAATGACTATAAACTCTGTAGAAGATTGATAAAGAAAGAAATAGATGCTATGACACTGAGAAAATTTAAAATACATGAATAATCAATCTCTGTGCCAGTTATGAGACAAGACCTTGAGGGGTCTAGTGCTCTGCTGTTCTCTTTCTTGAAATATTGCCCTTGCCATGAGCACAAACCCAGACTATCTTCCTAGAGGACGAGATGAATCAATCAGGAATGATCATCCCAAGTGATGTTCTCCTTGTCTGTACATGCATGAGGAAGGTCAAACCATGTTTGGTGACCCAGCCAAGATCAGCAGAACCACACAGCCAACATGTAGACTCACAAACAGTAACAAATATTGCTCTTCTTTTCTTTTCTTTTTTTTCAAAATTTTATTGAGATAATAATGGTTTATAACACTGTGTAATTTGGGGTGCATATTGTTATTTATCAATTTCTGAGTAGACTTCATTGTGCTCACCACCAGTAGTCTAATTTTTATCCATCACTCTACATGTGTGCCCCTTTACCCCTTTCTCCCACCCCCAGCTCCCTACCCCTCTGATAGCCACTAATCTGTTCTCTTTATCCATGTATTTGTTTATCTTCCACATATGGGTGAAATCATGCAGTATTTGTCTTTCTCTATCTGGCTCATATCACTTAACATCATACCCTCAAGGACCATCCATGTTGTTGCAAATGGGACAATTTTGTCTTTTTTAATGGCTGAGTAGTATTCCATTGTATATATATACCACATCTTCATTATCCATTCATCCATAGAAGGGCACTTGGATAGCTTCCATGTCTTGCCTATTGTGAATAATGCTGCAATGAACACAGGGGTGCATACATCTCTTTGGATCATTGATATCAAGTTCTTTGGATAAATACCCAGCAGTGGGCCCACCTGGGTCATATGATATTTCTATTTTTAATATTTTGAGGAATCTCCACACTGTTTTCCATAGTGACTGCACCAGTTTGCATTCCCACTAGCAGTGTATGAGGGTTCCCTTTTCTCCACATCCTCCCCAACATGTGTTGCTTTTTATCTTGGTAATTATAGCCATTCTGACCAGTGTTAAGGTGATATCTCATTGTAGTTTTGATATGCATTTCCCTAGCGATTAGTGATGTTGAACATCTTTTCATGTGCCTGTTGGCCATCTATATATCTTCTTTAGAAAAATGTCTGTTCATATCCTCTGCTCATTTTTTGATTGGGTTGTTTGTTTTTTGTTGTTGAGTTGTATGAGTTCTTTATATATTTTGGAAATTAACCCCTTGTTGGATACATGATTTGCAAATATTTACTCCCAGTTGATGGGTTATCTTTTCATTTTGTTCATGGTTTCCTTTGCCTTGCAGAAGTTCTTTAGTCTGATGTAGTCCCAATTTTTAATTTTTTAATTTGTTTCCCTTGCCCAAGTAGACGTAGTATTCGAAAAGATGCTGCTAAGACCATTGTCAAATAGTGTACTGCCTATATTTTCTTCTAGGGGTTTCATGGTTTCAGGTCTGACATTCAAATCTTTAATCCATTTTGAGTTAATTTTTGTGTATGGTGCAAGATAATAGTCTAATTTTGTTCTTTTGTGTTTGGCTGTCCAGTTTCCCCAACACCATTTATTCAAGAGACTTTTCTTTCTCCGCTGTATATTCTTGGCTCCTTTATTGAAAACTAACTGTCCATAGATGTGTGGTTTTGTTTCTGAGCTTTCAATTCGGCTCCATTGATCTGTGTGTCTGTTTTGTTCCAGTATCATTCTGTTTTGATTACTATAGCTTTGTAGTATATTTTGAAGTCAGGAAATGTGATGGGTCCAGCTTTGTTCTTTTTTTCTCAGGATTGCTTTGGCTAGTTGAGGTCATTTGTTGTTCCAAATACATTTTAGGATACTTTGTTCTATTTCTGTGAAGAATGGCACTGGGATTCTGATTGAGATTGCACTGAATCTGTAGATTGCTTTAGTTAGTATGGACATTTTAACTATGTTTATTCTTCCAACCCATGAGCATGGAATTTCTTTCCATTTCTTTATGTCTTCTTCAATTTCTATCAATAATATATTATAGTTTTCAGTGTATAAGTCTTTCACTCTTTGGTTAAGTTTATTCCTAGATATTTTAACCTTTGTCTTGCAATTGTAAATGGGACTGTATTCTTGACTTCCCCTTCTGCTGGTTCATTCTTAGTGTATAGAGATGCAACTGATTTTTGTGAGTTGATTTTGTACCCTGCCACTTTGCTGTAGTTGTTGATTATTTCTGATAGTTTTCTGATGGATTCTTTAGGGTTTTCTATCTATAGAATCAGGTCATCTGCAAACAGCAAGAGTTTCAATTCTTCTTTTCTAATTTGGATTCCTTTTATATCTTTGTCTTGCCTAATTGCTCTGGCCCAAACCTCCAGTACTATGTTGAATGAGTTAAGAGAGGGGGCACCCTTGTCTTGTTCCTGTTCTCAGAGGGATGGCTTTCAGTTTTTCACCTTTGAGTATGATATTGGTTGTGAGTTTGTCATATATGGCCTTTATTATGTTGAAGTACTTTCCTTCTATACCTATTTTGTTGAGAGTTTTAATCATAAATGGCTGTTGGATCTTGTCAAATGCTTTCTCTGTATCTATTGAGATGATATGAGATTCTTATTTCTCATTTTGTTAATGTGGTGTATCACATTGATTGATTTGCAACTGTTGAACTATCCCTGCATCACTCGAGTAGATTGAACTTGATCTTGGTGTATGATCCTTTTAATGTATTGCTATATTTAGTTTGCCAATATTGTGTTGAGGATTTTTGCATCTATGTTCTTCAGTGGTATTGGCCTGTAATTTTCTTTCTTTGTGTTGTCCTCATCTGGTTTTGGTATCAGGGTAATGTTGGCCTCATAGAATGAGTTGGAAGTGTTCTGTCTTTTTCAATTTTTTGGAATAGTTTGAAAAGGATAGGTATCAAATCTTCTTTGAATATTTGGTAGAATTCTCCAGAGAAGCCATCTGGTCCTGGACTTTATTTTGGGGGAAATTTTTGATTACTGTTTCAATCTCTTTACTTGTGATTGGTCTATTCAGATTCTCTATTTCTTCTTGATTCAGTTTTGGGAGATTTTATGAGTCTAAGAATTTATCTATTTCTTCTAGATTGCCCAATTTGTGGGCATATAGTTTTTCACAGTATTTTCTTATAATCCTTTGTATTTTTGCAATATCCATTGTAATTTCTCCTCTTTCATTTCTAATTTTATTTATTTGAGCCTTCTCTCCTTTTTTCTTAGTGAATGTGGCTAAGGGTGTGTCAATTTTGTTTATCTTCTCAAAGAACCATTTCTTAGTTTCATTGATCTCTTCTACTATTTTTTGGTTTCTATTTCATTTATTTCTGATCCAATTTTTATTATTTCCCTCCTTCTGCTGACTTTGGGCTTTTTTGTTCTTCTTCTAGTTCTGTTAGGTGTAGTTTAAGATTGCTTATCTAAGATTTTTCTTGTTTGTTGAGGTGGACCTGTATTGCTATGAATTTCCCTCTTAGGGCTGCTTTCGCTGTATCCCATGAGTTGGTATGGTGTATTTTCATTTTCATTTTTCTCCAGGTATTATTTGATTTCTCCTTTAATTTCTTCCATGATTCATTGGTTGTTCAGTAGCATGTTGTTTAGTCTCCACATATTTGTCATTTTCCCAGCTTTTTCTTGTAGCTGATTTCTAGTTTCATAGCATTGTTGTCAGAAAAGATGCTTGAGATGATTTCACTCTTCTTAAATTTATTGAGGCTTGCCTAGTTTCTCAACATATGGTCTATCTTTGAGAATTTTCCCTGTACACTTGAGAAGAATATGTATTCTGCTGATTTTGGATGGAGTGTTCTATATATATCTATTAAGTTCCTCTGGTCCAGTTTTTCATTTGGTTCCACTATTTCCTTGTTGACTTTCTTTCTGGATGATCTAGCCATTGATGTAAGTGGGATATTAAGGTCCCCTACTATTATTGTGTTGCTTTTAGTATATCCTTTTAGGTCAATTAATAGATGCTTTATGTACTTTGGTTCTCTTGTGTTAGGTGTATATATATATTTATAAGTGTTATGTCCTCTTGGTGGAGTGTCCCTTTCATCATTGTATACTGCCCCTCTTTGTCTCTCATTGCCTTTTTTATCCTGAAGTCTACTTTGTCTGATATAAGTATGGTAACACCTACTATCTTTTGTTTGCCAGTAGCTTGAAGTATTTTCTTCCATCCCTTCACTCTAAGCCTGTGTTTATCTTTAGAGCTGAGATGTCTTTCCTCGAGGCAGCATATTGTTGGGTCTTGTTTTTTAATCTATCCAGCCACTCTGTGTCTTTTGATTGGAGAATTCAACACATTTACAGTGATTATTGATATATGAGGGCTTAATACTGCCATTTTATCTCTTGTTTTCCAGTTGTTCTATGTTTCCATTGTGTCTCTTCCATTGTCTTTCTGAGTGCCATTTCAGTTTGGTGGTTTTCTGAGTTTCCTCTTTTTATGAATTGTGGCTCTGCTCTGATTTTTTGTTTAGTGCTTACAATGAGGTTTGTATAAAAGATCTTATAGATGAAATAGTCCATTTTCTCATAGCCTCTTATCTCCATTAGTGTAAGCAGATTCCATTCCGTTCCTCTTCCCTTTCTGAGTTATTGTCACAAATTATTTGGTTTTGTATTGTGTGTTTTTGATTAAGTTGAAGTGTTTATAGTTACTTTTGATTCTTTCCTTCCCTTTATCTTTTAAGTTACAATTGAGAACTTGCTTCACCGTTCTGATAGACAGCTACAGTTTTCTGATTTTGTCTGTCTATTTATTTTCCTGCTCAAATCTTTGTAGACCTTTGTCTTTTTGTTTCCCATATGAGGGCATCTTTAATCATTTCTTGTAGGGCAGGTCTAGTGACAACGAACTCCCTCAGCTTTTGTTTATCTGGGAAAGTATTTTTTCTCCATCATATCTGAATGCATTTCACTGGATAGAGTATTCTTGACTGAAAGTTTTTGTCTTTCAGTATTCTGAATATATCATTCTATTCTCTCCTACCCTGTAAGGTTTCTGCCAAGAAATCTGCTGAAAGCCTGATAGGGATTCCTTTGTAGCTTATTTTCTTCTGCCTTGCTGCCCTTAATATTTTTTTCTTTGTCATTGGCTTTTGCCCATTTTACTATTATATGACTTGGAAAAGGTCTTTGAGCATTGATGTAATTAGGCATTCTGTTAGCTTCATATGTTTGTAAATCTGGTTCTTTCCCCAGGTTTGGGAAGTTTTTAGCTATTATTTCTTTGAACAAGCTCTCTGCTCCTTTCTCCCTCTGGAAAACCTACAGTCCTTATGTTGCTCTTCCTAATTGAGACAGATATTTCTTGAAGAATTTCTTCATTTTTTAAAAATAGTTCTCTCTTCTCTTCCACTTGTAGTATTTCTATATTTCTATCCTCTAACTCACTAATTCTTTCCTCCATAACATCAGTTCTATTTTTTAGGATTCTAGATTGTTTTTTATTTCACTAATTTTGTTTTCATATCCAGAATTTCTGCTTGTTTTTTTTTATAGTTTCAATTTCTTTGGTGAAGTATTCCTTCTTATTATTAATTTATTTCTGAGCTCATTGAACTGACTTTCTCAGTTTTTTTGTAACTCATTGGGTTTCTTTATGACAGCTATTTTGAATTCTGTCATTTAGACTGTAAATTTCTGTGCCTTCAGAAGGAGACTTTTCATTTTCCTTCTGGCCTGAATTTTGCTGTAGTTTCTCATGATGTTTGATGAACTAATCTTCTGTTGGCCACATTTGTGGTAGTATTAGGTCAGAGATTCCACCAGCTACAGCTAGTGGGAAGCAGGAGATGAGTTTTTGATCCCACTCTCTCTGCTAGAAATTGTGGGCATACTACAGGTGTTTGTGCCAGCTAGGGGAGCATTCGGGAGTGTGTGTAGACTGTGCTTGGTGGGTAGGGCTTCCTCATGGGGTCTGAGCCAGGGCCACTCCTTGGGGCTGCAGGGGCACAGTGGGCTCCCCAACCACCAGGAAAGCGATCACAATTGGGCTAAAGGCTGCCAGCACCTCTGCCTACTGTCACCCTGGGGTGTATTCCCACTTTTGGGGTGCAGCAGTACTATGGTCACTCACGTGGTCTGGTAGTGCACTCATCCTGGTGCGCAGATCTGCCACCACTGCTTTTTGCAGTCTGCTGGACTCTGCGCTTGGTCAGCAGGGCTTCTTCACGGGGACTGAGCCAGGAGCACTTCTTGGGGCCACAGGGTCATGGTGGGCTCCCCCACTACCAGGAAAGCAACCACAAGCAGGCTAAGGGCTGCTGCATCTCTTCCTACAGTTGCCCAGGGGCATGCTCCCACTTTTGGGGCTCAGTGGTATTGTGGTCACTCACACTGCCTGGGAGTCCACTTGCCCTGGTGCATAGATCTGCTGCTGGCCCCTGTGCTTCATGGGTGGGGCTTCCTCATGGGGACTGAGCCAAGGCCACTTCTTGGGGCTCTGGGGCACAGTGGGTTCCTCCACCACTGGGAAAGCAATCACTAGCAGACTAAAGGCCACCACTGCCTCTTCCTACAGTTGGCCCAAGGTGCATTCCTGCTTTCTGGGTGCAGCAGTACTATGGACACTCATGCCAGGCTGGAAAGTGTTGGGCCACATGCACAGGGCTGCCAGCAAAGGGCAGGGAGTGCTCACCTACCACCCTCCCGGAGGGCTAGTCAATCCACCATCAGATGTACAGCTATGTGGTTCTCTCAGGCATCCTGGTGTGCCATGTGGGTGTCCTCCATTGGTCAGTGAGTGTCCATTTAGTTGTAGTTCAAAGGAGAGAGAAAGTGAACAGCCAACTCCACCATGTCACTGATATAGCTCTTCTTATTTTATTTTTAAAAATTTCTTTTCTCTCTTTTTTTGTTGTTTTTTCCCTTTTATTTATTTATGGTTTTCTTTTGGTTGTTTCTCATTTGTTTTTTATTGTTACATTATATATTTAATTTATATTTTAATATTACTTCTTTTATTTTGCTTATTTTGTTTTTTTAAAATTGTTTTTATTAAGCCACCAAGTTTGGGTAGCATATCACCTAGCAATAACTAACTGATAGTCTAGAAGGGTATCAAAAACATTACTGTAGTAGATTACTTAACAATTTTGTGAATTGTAAATCAAAGAAACCAGCTAGAGGCACATTTAACTTTGGGGTATTTCAAAAGAATTGAAGAGCAATTTTCAACATATCATGCCAGGGATAAATCTCCAAAGAGTCTGTGGTGTAAGCACTCTCATACACCACCAGTCCTCACCTGCTCTTTACAATGTTTGATTAATTGGTCTTACTAGTCTCGGTAACACACCATCTGAATTAAATAACATATGAGTATGTTGGTGAGGACTTCCATTAAAATATTTGGACTTAAGATATAAATTCTGAAAGTGGTAAGCATGTAATTAGGTCCATCGGGGCAAGAACAGGAGACACTATTCCCTTACTATTCCCTTTGAAAGACTAAGGGTTTTCATGTGTTTTTTAGCATGGTAGAACAATATAACATTGGAACTCTATTGTTTATAACTTCTTGTTATGAGTCTTGCTACAAGGCATTTACTGTAAGAAAGGATAGCAATGGAAGGTGGACAGATCTGAGCACAAATTCTAATTCTGCAACAGTCAATCTATCTGTGGGATCTGACATGTCACATTACTGGCTATAAGCCTCAAATTTTCTCATCACATTAAAATTATAAGACCCTATCCTTTATGATTTTGAATGGCTTTACGTGTAAGTAATAAAAACCTCAAATAAACCTGGATTAAAATGAGAAATTTTATTGTTTCATATAACATGAAGTCCAGAAGAATAGATGATTTCAGATTCTGAATCTACTTCCTAGGATTCTATTGACTCTGCACTCCCCCTTGTATTTGCTGCATCCTCATGTGGATGATAAAACAACTTCAGCCATTTTGAATCTCATTTTCATGTATAACACCTTCCAGAAGAAGGGAAAAGAGAGAGAATGTTTCATTCTCAGCATTCTAATCAAGCGTCCTTAACCTCATTAGATTGCTCTGGCCATATGCACTGCTGAAATTGTGACTTTGGCTAAGGTAATGTAATGGCTGATTGGCTGAGGCCTTCCAAGGCTCACCCACGGGTTGACTTCCCCTAAGTCAAATGGAGTCTACATGAGAAGAGAAGAAATCTAGATAAAATCAGGGTTCTGCTAAGATAGAAGAAAGACACATGAGAACTTGGTTGGTGAGCCAGGCTGCTCTCTGTATGGCTTATATAATTAACACTCTGCTTTTGTTTGAATGCATCTGTGATTGACTATACTGTGAAGCATTATGAATATATCCTTTATATTGTGAAGAATGAATCAGTTTTTAAAGGATTTCTTAAACAATGAAGAACATAATACTTCAGTTGTCACCATTGTTAATGGGTTTATGAGAGACAAGGAAAGTGGTTGCCCTTTAAAACTCTGACCAGTTCTCATATTGGATTTTTTCCATTCCTCCTTTTTTATAAAATGGCTTTGAAGAATAAGTGTAAAGGAGACATATACAGAAGAAGCAATAATAAGTAGGAAAAAAAAGAAAATGATGTAGAAAACTCCCTGTAATGGGTAGCATATGTTTAGGGTGAGAACCAATTTTAAAAGGAACAGGATAATAGATAGTAATTCTCCTATTCCCTTATCCTCCAATCATCCTGAATGAAATAATTTAATATTTGGGGTGGGCATGATTTTATCCATTTTACTGACGATAAATTTGTGACACAGAGAGGTTAAAAAAATTTCCCATTGACCATAATTTTGTGAAACGTAACAGGTATGTGATACACCATCCTTACTCTTTCCACTCTTCACATCAACACATTTAAAAACTAATATAAAGTCCATACAAAAATTTATAACTTTTTACTCAAAGAAATACAATTTGAAGAATTTTCTTTCTTTCAGGCAATTATAAGATTTCTATACTAGTAGAAAAGCTTGTAGCATCTTCAAAGTATGCTATTGAAGGTGCAATATTGAGCAAAGTACATAATATTGATTTCATAGATAAAAATAACTGCTGTTGCAAGAGAGCATAATATAGAAATGTGTTCATTAGGCCATTTCAATTGTAGTTTCAAAATCAACTTTCCTAAATATTTAGCATTTAGAAAAATTTATCTCAGACTCTGAAAGTTATGTTGGTGGGGGTGGGAGAAGTTTCAATATTTTTATCAGATGAAAATAGATTTTACTGGATATTTCAGGGAGTGTGTGTGTGTATGATGGTAGTTATGACAACACCATAATACCAACCATAATATCAATCCTTTTTCATTATCCTAGCAATAGATCTAGAGAAGAAAATCTAGAAGGAGATTGATCTTTCAAGATTAATATTTTAAATTCCCTTAAAAATTATTTCTAATATGTAGCTATGATAGGATCTTCTGATTATAAATATAGCACATGATAAAAAAAGGTAATAGGTAGAAAAACATGTTGGGTGTACAGTAACATTAAGACATCTTGGTCTCTCTGAAAAAAGGAAGGGATAATACATGACAACTTATCAAGGCAATGGACTTGATATCATGCAATGTGCTTGTTCTCACCTTTACTTTTAGGTAGCATTAGGAATTCAGATATAACCTGTGTAAAACCTCAAATGAGAAATAGATTCAGGAAATTTAGGTTACCAATCCTCCACCAGCAACATAATTTTGAAAATTTTCCCTATGCTTTCTGATTGACTAGCATAATTTTTGTCGTCAACAAACACAATATAATACTCTATATTACTAGAGATGGTTGAGCAAATGTCCTTGGATTGTACTTTGGTTCACTAACAAACAGCAGGAACTATGTGTGTGCAAGGTAAATAGCACATTAGTAGGCATAAAAAATGAGTCAATATATTTTGTTGATTGGTTGAAGTTTTTGTGTGTGTGTTTTGTGTGTGTGTGTGTGTGTGTGTGTGTGTGTGTGTGAGGAAGATTAGCCCTGAGCTAACATCCATGCCCATCTTCCTTTACTTTATATGTGGAATGCCTGACCCAGCATGGCTTGACAAGTGTTGTGTAGGTCCATGCCCAGGATCCAAACCTGCAAACCCCGGACCACTGAAGTGGAGCACGCGAACTTAACTACTACCCCACCAGGCAGGCCCCTGGTTGAGGTATTTTTAATTTTGCCATTTATTTGCCTCAAATCTGAACATTTCTACTCATATCACAAATGCATTTATTTAATGCCTCTGACAAATAATGGAACACATGGTATTACTGACCAAACAGTGATTCTGTCAGACTATAACAATTATCTAGAATTCATTCCTAAACACTTTCAGAGTAGAGATTTCTTTCTTTGTCACCAAATTACACAAGTGTGTGGCACTGAATCATGCATAGCAGCATTCAATAACTGAGTGTGGTTTGAAATTATTTGATTTCAATTCCTTAGATTCTGAGAAATCAAAAGATGTTTACAAGTATTTTGCCCCATTAATTCCAATTCTTTACTCAACAGTACAATTTATTTGTTCAAATTCCTTAAATTCAACATGTGTGCCACCTGAAATTCAATGTGTCTTGAACCAGAATCAAAATTGTCTTCACTCTCAAAGTAGTAATCCTCTAACAAGATATCTCTCTTTCTGCCACAAGTTTCTTAATATTCCTAAGTTTGTAAATCTTTGTGTAGCATCCTTTATATCTGTCCTTTCCTTTCAATTCTCTCTTCTACTACTGCAGTCAAGTTGTCCAGTTTTGATGAAGACTACTTCTGTGTTCTCTCTAGCTCCTGAAACATGTTTTTGTAGCCCAACCTCTTTCTAATGTTCTACTTTGCACTCATAACATGTACCTCATCCATGCATTAGTTCATTCATTTAACAAATCTATTTGATTCCTATGAACAAAAAATAAAATATGATAGCTTACAGGAGACTGGGTGATCAGGAAAGACTTTGCATAACAAATAACATTAGAACTGAGATTTGAGGAGCGAGGAGGAAATAAATTCAGGAATAAAGAAGTGGAAAAGACCCAGAGACTGAGAGGGGCTTGGAAACTTTGAGTAACTGAACGAAGGTGAGTGTGGTTGAAGCACACACAGCAAAAGAGAGAGTGACATGCCACAAAGCTGCGTAGGAAGGGGGGATTTTCTGCTTCAGGTTTCCCCATTGCTTTCCACATAAAGGCCACATTTCTTAAACTAGCATGAAAAGATCTCCTATGTTTTAATTCTGGCCCTTTCTGTTTGAATGAAGATAACCTGGCATAGTGATGAAACAAATGAGGGGGTCTAACAGCCATGGGCTTGAATTGCCGTTTCAGTCCTTGCTGTGTAATTTGGGGCCAGTTAATTTACCCCTTTGATAATAGCAAATTACTTGACTATGTGACGCTTAACTGTAAAATGGAATTAATAATACCTTTCAAGGGAGCTGTGAGTATGAAATAATTTAGCATATGTAAAATGTCTTGTCTCTATTATCATTAAATAGGATAACACATAAAATTAACAAAATTTCTGAAATAATATAGCTCAATAGGGGCAATATTATTTTTACTCTATTCATATTCAGTGTCAGAGCTCCAGAAAGCAATTTTAAAATTACTTTATGACATTACAGTTGTAGTGAACAACAAAAAACTTAGATACTGACATTAGACTCTGCTGTTGATCTTGGAAATTTAACTGAAGAAATTAGAACCATCATTAAGCCGCCTTAAGCCCATACTTTAGCAGCTTTTGAAAAGGAATTAATTGTGTTCTCATTGAATTCTTTAGCTTACCCTTAAACATTTTCAAAAGGAAGAAATTCTATAATATCTAGCATCAATATTCAGATATAAAATGACATTAGAGAGGCAACGAGTTTGTTAAAACATGCTATTTCACACCATAGACTTTCATAAAACTGCCCTAAACTTACCATTTAAAATTATCTGAACAATCAGAATAACTAGCTAGAAATCAAGAATTTAGAACAATTTTATTTCTGTCATTTTAACAATTTTACTAAATAGCAATTGACTAAAATTAATAACTATAATATTTATTTTTTACAATTATTTATACATTAATATACAAAATTATCTTTGTATCTGGAAAAGTGTCCAACATAAAATCCACTTAATAAACTATTTATTTAAAACACTATTCAGTGGCATGAGGTAAAAGGTTGAACAGCGTAATTAACATTGCCTTTGAAGGTCACGATGGGGGGAAGCTGTGTGATGAAGAAAGACCGGACATCTGGCCAGATTGGGTTTCCCAGGGTGGCATTACCTTGATGAAACCATTAGGTCCAAATTTTGTTCTCACCAAGCAAGGCCTAGAAAAATGGATTAATGCAAATAAAACCCACAAACCAAATGAAAACAAATAAGTAAATAAACACAAACCAAAATCTGAATCTTTTCATTTACAGTTTGAGTATTTCTCTCCTGTCGCTAGGTCATTTACAACTGTTTTCCCAAGTGTGCATTCTGGGAAAGGTACTTGGTAGCTGGAATCAGATCAAAGGATATAATTAAGAAATTAAAATTAATGACAATTAATGATAGTAATGATAGTTAGGTGTAATTGCCATGTTCCCTGCTCCATATTAGAAATATATATGTCCCAGAGACTGAACAGGAGTTCATCTGGACAATACTAATGGACACTAAACAATTTTATCTCTAATCTATAAGTACCACAATGATAGGGATTCTGTCTTAATCATCTTTTTGTCTCTGACACTTAACCCACTTCTGACAAAAAGTGAGGACTCACTATTTTTAAATCAATTCCTTCTTTTCTATATTTTTTTCCATTTCCACAATGACAGAGTCCCCTTTTTGGCAGTCATTTTTGTTTTGTTTTTTAACTTTAATAACGCTAGCAATTTGGCTACTTCTACTTAGGGTAACCCTAACTTTTATAACATATAAACCTCCAAATCTCAATGGCATAACAAAGTAAAAGTTTCTTTCTCATTCATAACAGTACAATGTGGGTTGTCCAGGTGAATCAGCTCTCCTCCAGGAAGTGATTCTAGGGTCCTGGCTTATTCTATCTCCTGGGTCTCTCAGCTTCAACACATAACTCCCAAATTTTCTCTGGGGTTCCAAAGAAGGTTCCAAAGGAGATTCCAAATGAGAGTTTATTGGAAAGGTTTTGAAAGTGGCACTTCTGCCCTAGTTCCTTTGTCCAGGATCCAGTCACATGGCCACACTTACCTGGTTGCAAAGAAGTTAGACAAATTTACTCTGTGTGCAGATGGGCATGCTGCCAATTTCTGCACGACATACAATTAATATCTCTCATTTTATTTATGCTTGTGTTGCATTATTTTTTCTCATGAAGATTTTGATGATTATCTGTCCTCACCTGTATACTTTGAGTTCTAAGGAATCACCTACTCTTGTCACCTTTATACGTCACCTGCCTCCAGTTTCTTAGTATTTCCCCAGATACATGGCTTGCTCCACACCATTCAGGCCTCCAAAAACATGGTCTCCTCTCGGTGAAGCGCTACAGATTTCCTAAACTAAGATAAAAACCACTCCTTATTCCCACCACCTTCTGTGTCCTTATCCAGTTTAATTTTGAATCATAGCATTCTTCATCAAATGAATTGTATCATCTAATTCCTTGTACAGTAGTTCATTTTCTTTTATTGCTTGTCTCTTTCACTATAATGCGCACACCAAGAGCATATAATTTGTTGGTCTTTTGATTTGTAAATATCCCCAGACCCTAGAGGCGTGCATTTTTCTGGTGCTCACTAAGTATTTTAATTAATCAATTAAGTATTTTCCTTCATATAGGGTAGGCTTAATGGAATAACTGTGAGATAAATTGTTTGAAAAAACAGAAGCTTCACAGATATGATAAAAAATTTTAAAATATTAAAGGTAAAGTCGTAAAAACAAGAGTGATGACAAAATATTTTCTATACAGTGATGATTTACTAAGCAGAATATTTTAAATTTTTGATTTTTTAAAAAATTATTGATTTTGTGATATATAATAATATACCATAGAACCACATTGGTGAAAGAATTTGTGGTATCACTAGTTATCTCCATTTAGTGTAGCTGTATGTTGATTACATTGACAAATAGAAATAAAAATAATCTCCTAAGAAAATTCCTTAAGCAACTTTAGGAAACAGGTCAAGATAGTAATGATCCTCACTTTCTAAAAATTACTTTTAAAAACTCTATCATATTTGCCTTTTTATTATACTCTTTAGTCATAAAAGTAGAAAATAGGCATACACACTTGAAGAAAGCTACTTATCATCCTCTCAGCCTTATTATTATATATATTTTAACCATACAAAATTGTTCTTCTGATATTACATTACTGGACTGGATAATTTGGGTATGCACTGCCCCTTAACAATTCATCAATATCTTTACGTGATTTGGTATTCAGAAAAAAATAATTTATTTAAAAGTTGTGGGAAAAGAAGAGCCATGGGTTTAATTGGTTATCTGCAACTTACTACATGTGTGAACTTGTGCAGATGTCTCCTGGCCACCATTTTTTTCTCCTCTATAAAACTGGGCAGTACTCCGTTTAGCAATTTATTGTGGGGATTGGATAAAATAATGTAAGAAAACTATGATATGACTCACCATATTCTCAATAAAAAGCTATAGCCTCCTAATTTTCCTTCACAAGATTGACAATATTTATGAAAGCTTCCAATCATGAAGCAGATGCCCCTTTTCATTTTCCCTAATTTACTTCCCCCTCTCTTAACATTATTTTGCTTTGTGTGTTTTTGAAATGCACTATTGTATTTTTAAAAATGCAATGTAAAAATGCCAAATGAAATAGTAGCTATAAGAATAGATTTTCTATTGTGTTCTAAAATTGCAAAGTCAC
Organism: Tapirus indicus; assembly: GCA_031878705.1. Lineage (NCBI taxonomy): Eukaryota > Metazoa > Chordata > Mammalia > Perissodactyla > Tapiridae > Tapirus > Tapirus indicus. The sequence continues at coordinate 140,830,081 of CM062920.1, read as the reverse complement.
TACTACATCAATATTTTTTAAAAATACATTTTTATTTTCAATTTTACATGCCCATTTTAATAATGCAAGTTAGGCTTTTCACAAGGCCTGCTTTTAAACCTATTAATTTTTAGGGAAAGAAAGAAATGAGATAGGCTTTAATTTGCTTCCTATGGGGCAGATTAAGTTGATTTACTTTATTTCTTGTTTCATTATTGACACCCTTTGTCAAAAAGAAGCATTATTTTTAATGCAAATCCAGGATGTGGAAAATACTTGGTTGAATTTACACTGATCTTCCTTAAGAAATCGTAACTATAGCCTTTTCCTTAAGATTTTACCTACTTTTCTGGAACTGGTGTAGTATTAACCTTTGCTAAAATTTTGAATTCTAAACAAAAGGCTGACAGATATCTCTTTTTGAGATTAACAACCACATTTTCTCTTCACATGCATGTGCACCTCACCTAATAGCTTCAGCAGCTAAACCAACGTGTAGCAATAAATTGTAAGACAGTGAAGATGATATCAAGGCTTGAATGTGCTCCACTTATACATACACAGAAGGAGGCAGAGAAGGGAATGCAGTATACGGCTTATGTTTTGAATTGGGATAAAAATAGAGGAAATACCTTCCTGTAATTTCTGCGTCAGAATGTGCTAAGGAGTGAGTATCAGATAAAAGCATGCTTGGAAATTTCAATGGAATGTTAGTCCCTGAGGAAGACAGCTATGGACCATTGAGGAAAAAATATACACACTGGGAAATTTGTCTAAAGTTAAAGGGACCATAAATGCATCAGTTGACATCTTTATTTTTAACTTATTTGACTCACATGCATTAATTGACTCTAAGAATTGATGAGAACTAATCAATCATTATACCATTATGAAAAGAATCTTATAGATAATCTAATTTGACTAATCTTATCAATTTCTAAAAGTACTACAATAGCTACTTACTCTTTTTCATAGTTGCTTCAGCTCAGAGCACAAAACATCTGGGGGAAGAAAGATGTTCAAGATCTCTGAAAAGGTGGCATTAGAGTAGAGTGGAGACATAGTCACAAGTAATTGTGATATAAACTATAAAATAAGTGGCACAACAGGTAAAGAAAAAACCAGAGTGGTGTTTTCCAGGTTTAGAAGAGCCATCAATTTTGTGCTGTGATTAGATAGGAATGAATCTGTGAAGTCAAATGATGAGCTGGGCTGGGAGACATCTACAGGTTTTGATTGTCAGAGATGGAGATGAAAAGAAGAGTAAGTTGAGGAAATCCTCTGCTTTATACGCAACGTGTTCCTGAAACTGTGTCTGAAAGTCAAATACATAAAAGTTGAACAATAGACTTATGTCTTATAAAAATGAACTGTGACTAGAAACCTAATATATATATATATATATATATACCATTTTTAGTATTTACCATACTATTTTAACAAAATAATTCTGTCTCAGCAATATTTAAAATGGCTTGGCCAAGCTTAAGAAATAAGGGCAGTGATGAGAAAGCATCCCCACTGGCCAGTGTCACAGAAAGTTTCTGTTAACCACTCCATGAGGGGGACAATCTCTCCAGTAGGACACTCACATTGCTTGGACATCCTGAGGATCCTTCTCCCTTAGTGAGGCTGCTTCTCTTTCCCTGCCTCCTCTCTGAACCTAGAAATGGGATACTCCTCTCTGCATGAAACCAGAGCCCAGCCTGGGTACTGCTGAGGTATGGGAGAAGGACAGATGATCACGGAATATGTATAGGATAAGGAAGAGAAAAAGGAAGAGGAGTAGGAAGGGAAAAGGAGAGTATGGAAAATGATATCACTTCCAATTCTAATTCAATCTTTCTCATCCTCTCAAGGCAAAATACTCTTCCCTTTAATATTCAACAATTGCAAGGAAATTTATGAGTGTGTGTACATGCACGTGTGTTATACTGTAGCTTCTTTATCTGCATTAACACAAAGGTGACAAACTGTCTGGATTCTGGAAGAATTTGGCATGCAGATGAGTTGGGATTGGCATGAACAATTATATGATTAGATAGATGATAGATAAAATAGATAGATAGATGGATAGGTATGTAGGTAGATAGAGATGGATGGATGGATGGATATATAGCTAGACATACAGACACAGAGACACAGAGACGTAGAGATACTGAGACACAGGATGTTAATATAGACGGAGCCCATACTCTCCAAAATGACTTTGTTGCCAACATTCCCTATTATGTCACACTGCACTCCATTATGTGACTCTTTTACCCTTGAAAACTCTTGTGTTTGGGACCACTGATCTAAAAGGTTTCATATTACGGCAAAAATTCCTAAGTTTTGAATCTGTCTAACCAGTTTGCTGACCTGAATTTCTGAACCCCTATATGCAACTCCTTCAAGGCAGAATTTTTTGGTATGAATTTTTTTTTTACTAAGGAAATTTCACACTGAAGCCTAATATATAACTACATAAATATGCTCCCATCTATTGATGACATTGGAGTGGGGCCTAGGCAGGAGGAAAATCTTCACTTTACTGTGCTCTTGAAAATAGTTTGAAGATCTAGTTTTAAATGTTCTGTAGAATTAAAAAAAAAAAAAAACAAAAAAAAACAACCCTGAGAAACATAGGCATTCTGACCAACAGGAACTGACTGACCAGTAGTCTCATTTAAATCAGTCAGAATCATTATTGGTCAGGGGACTGAGAAGAAGACCGGTTTTAACTTGAGAAATATCTGAACACCTTTTCCCCTTTGATGTGAAATAGTAGGAATTGTACAAAATATATGAAAGTCAAGGACTACTTATGAACCAATTTAGTTAAAGTATCACTTTTGAATGGGACATTGCAGATCATCAAGCTGGAAGAATGTGTGGGAGCAGGTTAGGGGTGCCGTGAACATTCAGGCTAAGGCATTTCAGTGAGCAAAGAAATAGAGAAGAGAGTCAGAAAGGAGCAGATTCAGTGTTTTCAATGTGGCAACCACTTCTTATCTAAACCTCACAGAAAATATGAAATTAGTGTTATTATCCCATTTTACAATTAAGAAATCAGAGGCAAAGAAAAGTTAAGCAACTCATCTAGAGATGCACAATTAGCAAGAGGCCCGAGTCCAGATGTGTCCTCAAGTGTATTTGTCTTTAAATCCCAGAATTCTTCCCACACTGGTGAAACTAAATTCATATGACCCAACTCTTGCCACTACACCACACTCTTGTGGATTAGTGCTCATGCATATGCATTGCCTTAGTTTTAATTGATCCCCACATTTCCTCCTTCCTTTACTCTAACTTGACTTAGCGGAAACTTATTTCCAACTTACAATAGTTTTCTTTGCAGTAAGGGATCCAGAGTCTTCAAATATAACTGGGAAGTAGACTTCATTTATACTGAATAATCTTAAAAAATGAATTTCAGACTCATGCACATCATCTTTGTATGTTGCATTCCCTCTACATTTAAGGTTAATTTATTGCTTTCAATTTTTTCTACTATTCATTAGTGTGCTGCATATTTTGAGTTAATAGACTCAATATTGATTGTGCTTGTGGGGTTTAGTGCTGGTCCTAAAAAATATGAATCAATATCTTCCACTCCATTTTCTCTTCCAGTGTGATTTGGCTATATGTACTTTAGTAAAAACAGCCACAGGCTGGTTATAAATCATTCTACCTATCTTCCTGCTGACAGTCTGCAACCAGGTTGGTAGATTTCCCCAAGAGAAAAGAAGGCAGGGCAACTATAGGTCATGATATGCATTCCAACTGCAAGTGCTTACAGCTGGAATGTGCCTGCCTTTTAAGGAACAGAAGGAAAAGTCCACAGAGAGCTATTTTAAAAGATGCAATTCAATTTTAAACGTATCCATGCATTTCTGTTTAGGGACTTTAAATTACCATTTAATGTTAACATAGATATCTTATTAATGGCATTGAGATCATCAGTATTTGAGTGTTTAAAGATCAGGCCAAGAATGTTTAAGCAAAGAAGTAGTGTATATATAATTGAGGTTGTGTGCAAATATGATTATATGTGCCTATCACATCACACTTGCTAAGAGTATATATTTTATTAATCCTCAATGAAAGCAAGACATGATGATGATAAGAAACTATTCTATATGTTACAAGTGTTAATAAACATTGTGCTAACCAAAATGTGTCATCCTTTAGATATGATATACCTTAAAATTGCATAGGCTTTTGTTTTTTAAGTACCTTCACGTCACTGTGACAAGTGTTGGGTTGTTTTAAAGGCAAAGTGCACTTTTGTCATTCATACCTGGTCCTACCTGTGGCTCACATTTTTAAGGATTAGGGGTACAATCTCTCCTCGAATAACATTTTCTTCTAGAGAAGCTACTGAGGCAAGAAAAGATCAAAACTGTAACCTCGATCTCAATATAACCACATTATGAGTAATCTATCCTGACTATATGATCTATTGTAATAGAAATATACTGTGTACCTGCATCATTGATTAAATAATCCACTTATGCTAAGGCATTCCAGAACATCAACTTCCTGAAGAAAATGGATAAAAATGCGGTATATGCAGAGATGAAGCTTATGGTAGACTGATTTTGACCACCTGGATTCAAATTCTTGCTCTGACACTATCTAAAGGAAGTTTGAGCCATTTTTTTTTATTCTTTAAGCATTAGTTTCCTTATTTTAAAATGAAGATAAAAATGGTACTTACCTAAGCATGTGACTGTACAGGTTAACATAGAAATGTAAAGCACTTAGCATTGGCATATTGGTGGTGGTCAAGAAATGCTCTACCATCAATGGATTTCCAAGTTCCATTTGAAGAGAATTAAAATAAAGCTGGTCCTTCTTTATTTTTAGTTAGGATATATTTTGGTCTCTTATTTAATGAGGGCTTTTGACTGTCAAAGGCTATCACGTGAATGCTTAGTATCAAAGGTCCCCCGACTGTTGTCTTTCTCAAAGGCAGATGGTAAATCTGTCAGCAGTGGCATTCAGAACAACAGCAACCCAGATGCTTTTAAGTGCTGCGTGTGAAGCCGCTACCCCCACAAAGAGAACTATTGGGCAAAATGCCAAAAGAAGGTCCCCAAGGCAATTAGCTGCTTCTGACTCCAACTCTGGCTGTCTGGGAAGTCAAATGAATGCAGCTTGCTTAGCCATACACCATTTAATGCGAAGAGCATGCTCCTTATTTATAATCAAGCCAGTCTTCCATATTTCAACCTAGCTACAGTCTAACAAGAAATCTGTATGATCTTTATTGTTCCTAGAAGAAAGTTTTGCATTACTTTATAGATGCTAGTGTTCTTTTTCAATAACGTAAACCTATCAGATTTAATTACTTACCTGTCATTATTTTGCACAAGCACAATTATCTTTCATGATTCATGATAAATCCAATATTTATGAGTCCCTAGGTGTAATTTGATGTACGATGACTACAGTAAGCAGGGGAGATCTACTCATAAGTGCTGGGTAAAGTCCTCAGGCTTTTATTCAATATGATTGAAATATTCTGTAAAAATAATAAAGGGAGTGGAAAACAATGTCCTCCAGTAAAAGTAAATAATATTCATATTTATGAAAATATCCTCTATATTTAAAGAACATGTTTTTAAGTATATGGATTAGTCAAGTGTTACTTATAGCTTCCAGTAAAATTCAGCAGAATTGAAATATTTGCTGCACATTTACTACGTATCAAGCATTGCTCTAGGCACTATGGATTTATTTTCTATAAACTTCAAAAGAAAACTACCAATAGCTTTATTATCCCCTTCGTACAGGAAAAGGGACTTGACCAGGCCCACAGAGCTTTGTAGTATGTGCTAGAGGGGATATTTGAATCTGGGAGTATTTTGTTCCAAAGACAGTGCCCTTTTGATTATACCATCCAAAGAAGATGAGAGAGGTTTCAACTTTTGCAATGACAAGTTTCTCATATTTGAAGGCAGAGTTCATTTTTTCTTAAACAATCAAGACAACTAGCCTCATGCTGAAGAAGTGGGAGAAAATCTGAAGGCTGGAGTGGTAGACAGCACTGGTTTTAATTTCTGACTACATGACATCTCTAGAGTACTCCATCCTCCTCTACGAGAAGAGATTAAGACACTTATCTTAGAGGGGTGTGGCAAGGACTCAGGAGGATAATTAGGGGTTGCATGGTACCAGGAATATACAGATTAAAAGTAAAGCTCAGAGAATTTTAGTAACTTAATTAGGGTCACGTGAATTAGTAGCAGAGCCGCCCTCAAACCCATATCCTCCATATGCCTTCAAACTGAGAAATCATTGAGGCTAACAGTAGGTTATAAAACGTGAATACATTATAAAGTTAGAAATCACTCACTACCATAAGCAGGACAATATTGTTAAAAATAATGAAATAATTAAAGAAAGCAATTTTTCCCCAAATAATAACAGCATTTAGTGCATAACATAACTTGTGCTGTATGTGTGCTATTAAATATCCTGTAGAGATGTAGCAAAAGAAGAAGAAAAGAAGTCTGGAAAGACATACCAAATTATAGTTGATTTTTATTTTTTTCATTGTTTTCTTGTCTGTAGTTTGTATCCATATATTTTCCATAATGAAAACATATTACTTGGATTCTTACTCAAGGAACACAGTCTGAAGTAATTACATTCTGAGTCTCAATATCTGTTTTCCAAATACGCTTTTTCATTATAATCTGCTTATTTTATCTTGGAAACTCAAATGTTCTTAAACTTCTAATTTGCATTGCAAGTTGAATTTTTTTTTCTGCTATGGTCATCACTTACCAAAAGAGATGAAGGCAATGCCTGGGAATCACTCCTGCCATGCCTCCAGGAGGAAACAGCCCAGGGCTCAGCTATGGAAATAAATGTTGTCTTCTACTGTCCATGGCATTAATTCTCACACTTTATTGTACGTAAGACTCCTGCAAGATATCAGTGAAAATCCAGATTCTATGGCCTCCTTTCAGAAAATTTGATCTGGTAGATTTAGGGTGGGTTCCAGACTCTGTGTTTTATTTAAAGCTCCCAGATGATTCCGGTCAAAGAATCCTCAGGTCTCTCACTGAAACTTGTTCCATCAGAATTGACCTTCCAACTATTGTGGTGCATCAGTGAACATAATGTCGCAATCATGTATCTGGGCATAAATAGATTGCTGTTCAAACAGGAAACAGAGATAACTGAAAGAAAAGGCATGGAAAATGATATTTTTTTGAGAAGAACAGATTCTCGTTATATTAGTTAGGATGGACTTGGTTAATTTGCTGTAATAAACAACCCCGTATGTCAGTGATATAACACAATATATATATATATATATTTTCACATTTATGGTATACACACAACATAGACCAGCACTAGGGCTATGATCATTGTAGTCACTCAAAGAACCAGTCCGATGGAAGCTTCCAAAATCACCTCAGCAGTGGTAAGAGAACGTGACAGATCGCAAAATGGCACTCAATTCTGTCAAAAAGGGCACTGTCATTTCTACTTTAGGAAATCACATGGCCACACTGGAATCAAATGGGGAGGGAAAATTTAATTGCATTGTGTGTCCGTCACTTAACCTCCATTACACTCAGCTTCCTTATCCCATTGAATTTCCCAGGTCTACTCTCAGGAACCAGTGCAAGAATGTATAGAAGTATGTTGCACAGTGTCATACATGTAGTATGAACTCAAGTTTATTAGTCTTATTGGCAACTATGAGTTATAGTAGGTGCATCAAAATATTCATATTCTATTCTAGTGTGAAAATGTAAAAGATGCTCTTTATCACTAATACAATATATATTCATTTAGCTCTGACTATTTACAAAACACTAAGGATACAGAAATGAATAAAATACAGTCTCTGATATGAAGAATCTTACAATCTATTTGGGGAGGGAGGAAATTAGGTAATAAACATTGGACAGATAATGTCATGTGTGATATAACAGAGGAGCTATGGAGAGCTATGGAGGAGATGAAATTAGATTTGAGGAAATGGTAAGTCTTTCTTGGAAGAAGTGGCATTTCTGTAACTACTATGCAGCAAAACATTAAAAAACAAGTTTTTAAGATAAATATGTAGCTAGTAGAGACAAATGGAAAAACACTCAAAGCAGGTGCTTCTAAGGGAGGTAGATGTAGGTAAATAGATGACTGATCTATTGATACAGATATAAATAGATAGATGGCTGGATGGATATAGGATCTAGTCTACAGACACTCTTATTTGAGAAAATAGTTGGCTTAATTACCAGTGTGTCATAGGAAGTTATGATAACGTCCTCATAACGTCGCTAGAATCTGGGGCAAGACTCACTCAGTGAAGCAGTAAAGAGTACATTTCCATATGCATCTTTGTTTGAGTATAAGTAGATAACTGTTGCAAGTATATCGTCCTCACTTTGGTGATGGAGTTATTCTGTTTTCTAAATTCAATTTGCATGCTTAGTGGTGTTTTGTGCAGTCAGACCACATTGCCAAAATTACTGTTCCTTCCTGCTGCACCTCCAGCACTTGAGTTTAAGGAAAGAAGTCCTGCGGAGGGATGGAAGTTGCAGAACAGTCTCGGGGATCCAGGCATGTGACAATTTCCACAGACGTCAAGCATGGAAATTTGCCTCAGGGAGAAACAAGGTCATTCCGTGCACCATTATCAGGATTGTGGCAGACAGATTGTGAGCAGGCAACTTAATGCTTCTCTGGTTCAACCAGTCATTCTTCCTGTCTTCAACCGCTTTGTATTCAGTTGTTGCTGAACTCTATCAAGTCCTTTGAATACACAGAAACTATTAAGATATACTATCTCCTTTATTAAATTGAAAGATTGAGATCATTCAAAATTCTACTCATAAATGTCTGCCATCCAGGGAGCTATTTAACTTGATATATAACTTAAATGGGCCCAGACACCATCAGATATGAGATTGAAGCCTCGAGCTACCTAAGGCAAGAAGAGAAATTCCCCATTTTCAGTAGGTGAGGTATTAAATATAAAAACATTTATTCTCAATTATGGCACTTGAGCTCCTGATTAAACCCTTCTATTGCTGCCTAGGAGGCCTGCCAACCTTGCCTGTAGGATAAATCAATCAATTATAGTTCAGTTTGATGCTTTTTATGTCATGATTCTCAGGGTTTCTTAACAAGACATTAACATTATAAACTCAGATGTTCAAATAGTGGACATTAAAAAAATAAGGCAAAGCAAAAATTTTGATTTAAAAAATGAACAAAATGGAGGATAGAAATTGCAAAAATGTGGTGCACAAGACATAATAATTGAAACAAGCATTTATAACTAAAATGCAACCATTTTCTTTGTACTTTCAATTTTTCTGTAAACCTAAAACTGCTCTAAAAGAACAAGATCTATTAATTTAAAAAACATGCAACCATCATCTGCCTACAAGGCATATTTAGCAGTGTCAGATTTAGAAAGTTGGCTCAAATTAAAAAAATGGCTACTCTTTAAGATTTTCATATTGCAGGTTACTTGTGCATACACATTTATAAATGTTAAATGTATTCATGATATCAGAAAAAGAATTGAAGCACATGGTGAGGTGAATTGGAAAAATATTAACAAAATATTTCCTCTCTCATTATACATTTTTAGTAATTTGAGAATTTCTAATGCATTAGGAAAGTTTCAGCCCAACCATCTTCTCCTAAAACTCAGACTTCTATCTTTGGTGACATTTGCACGTTTTGTTAAAATTAAGTGATTTGATTGAAACAAATGAAATTCCTAGCATGTTATTTAGTAATGTATTCACAGATATTTTCTGATACCCTCCTTTTGAAAGGTTCTGGGGGGAACAAGGATGAAAATGACATATTATGCACTTTAGAACGTTATAACCTAGGGATTTAGGTGAAAAATGAACATCTCGGACTAAACATGAATCTATATATGGAAGCTTTAGTGATTAAGTGTCATGACAGTGGAGTTCCTCAGCTCTGCTCAAGTGCTAAACATGGATGCTTCTCTCAATACAGAGCTTCAATAAATCACAGCTTTAGCTGAAATTTCAGAGTTTATATTGAAATGATCAATATACGAGGATGATTAAGAAAGAGAAGAAAAAAAACAATGCATTCTGTAAGTCACAATGCTTAATCGTAAAAGAGTCACTACTGCCAGGAAGTAAGAAATTTCAAGAGACTTGAAGTATGTTCATCATTTGTTGGAGGATATGGACATATGGCAATCAAATTCCTGATCAAAATGTTTGGAGGCACTTTCATACCCAAAATACTGTTTTGAACATCATCTATTCAGACACTTGTATGCCTCCAGAATAAGTTGGCCAATGAAACATATTTCCATTTATGTCCTGCCAAGTCACACTCATTAGCTAAAAATTCTCCTCTTGAAGCTTTTATAAAAAGGAATTGCAGTACCATGTTTCAAAGTTAAGATTTTTATGATTTTTTTTGTTTATTTTTAACTTGCAATGTTACCAAAAGTACTGCAACTTAACTTTGAAACATTAACTTCATCCTTGTCTTTTGCTAAATCTTTGATCACAGATGCCAATAAATTTTAAAAGATTTTCATTGAGAATGTTTTCTGGCATTGCTCACTCTCTGCTCATAGGCAATGATATAATCAAAAATCAGGAAGAAAGAAGAAGTATAAGGACATGAAACAAATGGATCTGAATAATCCACTTATAAGGAAACCATAGTAGAATTCAAATATGTTTATTAAAAAATGTAGATAAATTACTTAGTTATTTGCACTAGTTTTTATCTTACCGTATATTTTTACCCCAGTTTTTGAAGTATTGATTAAAAAAATAAATCCAAGTTCTTCCTTTTTTCCTTTGTAAAGTGAATGTTTGATCCAATAGAAGTTAAGACCATTTTTTAAACTTGTAGGGTGATACCTATTTCTAAGCAGGATAGACCCAGGCCTTGTATTCACTCCTTTACCATATGTAAATATATATTTAAGAATGAACATAAAACTGGGAACTGACAGAGCTAATGATTCCTTGAAATGCCAATTGCATTGAGTTTCTGTTACACTTTAGAAATGGGCATTATTAGAGAAAAGACACCATATTCGTTTTCTATTGCTGTGTAACAAGCTACCACAGACCTAGTGACTTAAAACAAGACCCATCTATTATCTCTTATTTTCCATAGATCAGAAATCCAGGCACATTGTAGCTGAGTTCTCTTTTCAGGGTCTTACGAGGCTGAAATCAAGGTGTCAGTCTAGCTGCCTTCTCATCTGGAGCTCAGGGTCCATTTCCAAGTTCATGGGTTGTTGACAAAATTTAGTTCCTTGTGGTTGTAGGACTGAGGTCTCTGCTTTCTTGCTGGATGCCAATAAGGGCTGTTCTCAGATCCTATGGGTCCCTGCCACACAGCCCTCTCCACAATATGGCAGTTTGTTTCCTTAAGACCAACAGGAGAATCTCACTTCAGAGCTCTCTGATCACTTTTAAGGGCTGAGCTGAGTAGGTCAGGCTACCCAGGATAAACTCCATTTTGATTAACTCAAAGCCAACTGATTCTAACTAAGGTTACATCTGTAAAATCCCTTCTGCCAAAAGACCTAGTGTGATCACCAGAATGATTTGTCATCCTTCATAAACTCAAGAAAAGGTGTTTACATAAAGGGGCAGGAAACTTGGGTCATCTTAGAGACCTGCCTACCACAGACCTGCCTAAATAATATTTATTATGATATGATAAAATTTTGCCAATGTAGAAGTGAAAAAGATGTGAGTTGAAGATAATTTTAAGCAAGAAAATTAGGAAATCTTTTGTGGCTATGAAAACAAATTAGTTCTCATGATTTCTCTTTTATGTGAACACAGAATTTAGGAACAGATAGTAAAGCTTAGTATTAGTAGAGCAATCTCATTTTCTTTTATAGAGACTGATGGTAAATCCCATAACTTGATGAAACTCAGGTACTTCTCATATCAATTGTTAAAGAGATGAAGCATTAAAAATCAGAAACCGTCTTATCCCCTGACTCTGTTTTTTTGTGCTGTTTTTGTTTGTTTGGCTATAGAGATAAATAATTTTGAACTTCTCCTTGTGTTTAATTTGTGACTAATATAATATGTCTCTTTCTGAGATTTCCACTTGAGCTCAGGAGATATTGGAATATTATTCAATAAATATATTTGTTTGGGAAGCATGACATTTACTTTACTCTCTCTGGAGTCTCGATGCAATAGTTATGGTCCATTCTCTCAATTACTTCAGGGTATAGATAAAACAAAATATCAGTATCTAGATTCAGGAATAGATTATCCTCAGTTTGCCAGCGTCCACATAGCAGAACTGTCAGATAACTACTGTGACCGAAATTAAAAACTTTTCTCGTCATTCAATGGACTGGACAACATGTTTTATCTTCCTTTCATCAGATTGCGCTCGGGAATATTACGCAACGGTTGTATCGCAGCATATGGAGAAACAGCCTCAGGGGAACTAATTATTATTATTGATTTACAAGCTGCCATATCTTTTAATTCCAAGGCTTGTATAAAATTATCAGCAGCTGAAAACGTTCGTAAGGATTAGTAATCTCAAGGAAAAAAGAGGCAGACAAAATTAGGAGTTTAGAGAAAAAATAAAACTTCAATCAGGCATTATCAAAAGCGGTGGCCAAAGCCAAATTATATGAAAGGTGAGAGTTTCATAGAGTTATATTCGCAGCTCAGTAGGGTCAATGAGGTGAAAAGCCACATAGGCCATAAGAGTTAATTATCTAAATACGTAAAATAAAAGTTATGTTTCTAAAGCATCTGGAATTCTTTAACAAAACATGCTATTTAAGAACCAAAGCTGGGTCCTGACTCAATCCATGTTCTTTGTGGAGTACGGTGTGTATACAGTTTTAAAAATTTAAGCAACTATGACATGCCTGTTCTAGAATATGGGAATCACATCATAAGCATAAACTTTGACAAATTATTCATTTAGAGACCAAGAATGAAACATAATAGGAATGTGGCTGGAACCAAGTTACATGGAAGGGTAAAATACTGTCTGTATTCCCAAATTCAAATGTAGGCCAATCCAAACATTATGAAATAAAATTTTCTTCACTGTATATATTATGCTGCCTTGTGTAATATCAATATAATAACTGTGAAAACAAAAATGGTAAGAATAACCATAAGCTATGTATGCCACTATATGGGTTTTGTAGTTCTTTCACATGTAGTGTCTCCTTGGACATCAGGCTTAGAAATAATTATTAGTATTATTTTCATACACTGATTTGTTCAATAAGAAATTAATGGGATCCTAATATATGCCAGAATTTCTGATAGTAAATAGACATGTAGTGGCTCTAGGGGAGGAAAAACTTTTCCTCCACCCTGTTAGATTCAGTAACTGGGGACTGTGAATCAAATTGGTAAAAGACACACCAAGAGAAGAAAAGAATGCAAACTGTGTTTGATGTTGATATTTTTATGTGCACAATGACTTCACAGAAGTGAAAAACTCAAAGAAGCATGTAGACTCAAGGGCTTATGTACCATTTTAACAAAGGGTGACAAATTGTGGAGAAGTGACTGGACAAAAAAAGGGGCTTTGGGCTTGTCAGGGTGGTAAATTGTGGGAGGTAAATGTATGAGGGAAACTAATAGTAGATACGGGTTATTTAGGATGGTTTTGTTTATGCAGACTCATCTTGGTGCTGTCCCCCTGTCTGATAATAAGGGCTGCTCTCCTCTTCCTGGTATGGAAGAAGGGAGGACATCTTCACAAGAAGTTATGCCCTGCTTTTAGGCAGATAGGGGGAGGGCATGGAGCTCTTCCTGTGTCTGCTCTTTCTTGATTGCCCTTAGCTCAAACAAATCCATATGCTAAAGTGGCAAATTTTGAGGTAGCATTCTAATCTTCAACAAACAGGCAAAATCACTGTAGAATGGGAGAAAAAGCACGTGCGTTTTCAGACAAAGACCTTGGGGTCTTTGCACTTGCTGTTTTTTTTTTTTCTTCACAGACCACTCTTTATTTTCTTCATCCCAAGGTTTGCATTTTTATTCTTTCACATTTCATTTTACATGTCACCTTTCAGAGGTTTTTCTGACCAACCAAAGTAAGTTAGTTCCCCTGGGTTATTTTCTCTATTCATAGACTGTAATTTTCCTTCAAAAGCCATGTTAGGGAGTTGGCATTTGATTTGGAGTTTTTCAACAGTGGGTAAAGATAGTCCTCAATTTGCAAATGAGGAAATAGAATACCCAAGAATAAAACAATACAGTAAAAGTCAAAGCTAGTAAGTTACAAAGTTGGGACTTAAATTCTGGTATACAGACTATAACCTCTTGTTTTCTAACATGCTGTGCTGTTTCAATAAACACCTTAGAGCAGTCGTTCTTAACTGGGCATGGTTTTGCTCCCCAGGGGCCATTTGGCAATGTTTGGAGACAATTTTGGTTGTTACCACACTGTGTGTGTCTGGGGGGGGGGTGGTCCTACTGGCATCTGGTAAATACTGTACAAGGACGCTGCTACACATCCCACGATGTGTAGGATAACAAAATATTATTCAGCCCCAAATGTCAATCGTATTGCTGTTAAGAAACCCAGGCTTAGACCACTTAAAAGAGTAAAAGCAATATCTAATTATGTCATTATGTATTGTTGACATACAAAGAGTATAAAAATAACACCCAAGTTCTCTCTATTACTTTCAAAGGGCTATTGTACACACATCATTCAATGTGAATTATTATCAAAAAATAAATTACAAAGGTAAGTAGAATTCTCTGAAATTGAATTCATGGTTTGATTTGACAAATATATATTATCTACTATGTGTCAAAAACTGGAACATATACATGTATTTTGTAGCACTTTCCCACAGGATTGTTCTGCATCTCTCTAGCATCCAACGAGTAATATAGTCTAAACTCACAGACGAGATTTTTATAAGGAGGCATATGTAAATTTTAAGATCAATTTCTAATTTTGCCATATGGAAAACTTGAAAATGAAATTGTCAGTCTTCATATCTGTGAAAGTAAAAGTGAGAATTGTATTTTATAAGCAATCATCTATTATAAACTATTATGTAAAAGTCACACATATTTTAAGACTATGAAGTGGCCCAGAAACAATTTTTTTTTCTACCATTTATGACTATGAACAAGTGACCAAGTCATGTAAGAAATGGATGAAAACGTTCACCTAGAACAAAAAGAAGGTTGGTTGGTGTAGGACATCTGTGCTCACTTTTGAAAGGTGCAGTGGCTCAGGGGCAAGCAAAGGCTACTGCGTGCATTCTGCATGGAGATGCCAAGAATCGATGGGCAGCCTGCAAGCAGCATCATAGCAGAGTTGCTCAACCCTCAGAGAAAGGTTCAGGACCACCAGAGCCAGAGGAGAAGGCTGCCTCTCCACCTAGCATCGTTCTTACTAGCAAAGCATAATCCTTTCGTCTTTAGCAAGGGACGACTGGTTTGTACTTTTGCCTTTGCACACTCTCTCTAATTACAGGTTTCCCCTACAACCTCTCAAAAGCAGCCATCAGAGAGGTGAAGAAATCAGCTAAAAGGGTTAGTTAAGATAATAGCAATCTAAAAAAATAACATGTTCAGTGAACACAAGTGATTCTCTTACTGGATTAAGCCAGATCAATTTGCACATATATCTTGCTATAGAAAGGTAGTATTAACACTTATTATTAACACATCTAAAACTGTTTTACTAGACAAATGATCACTTCATGATATTATTTTGCTTATACAATTGTTTATTTGTTTGCTGTCTCACTCTCTTAACTCTAGCCCTAATGATAACTTGATTAAAGCATGGAGATTGTCTTGTTCAAAACTGTATGCCTTGGACCTGGAAGAGCACACAAGAATCTGCCACATGTAAGTGCTCAACAAAAGTGTGTTAAATGGATAAATAAATAGAAGGTGAAATATGTGCAATTTTATTACCAAAGTATATATATCAAGATTATATGAAAACTATGTCAGTATGCAAGTGTTGCCTTAACAAAGCATCAAGACAACAGAAATTTATTTTCCCATAGTCCTGGAAGCTAGAAGTCCTAGATCAAGATGTCAGCAGCGGTGGTTTATTCTGAGCCCTCTCTCCTCGGCTTGCAAATGGCTGTGTTCTCTCCGGGTTTTTACGTGGTCTCTCTGTACCTGCGTCCATTCACTAATCTCCTCTTTTAATAAGAACACCAGTCATATTAGATTACATCTTACTCTAGTAAACTCATTTTAACTTAACTACCTTTTCAAAGGCCCTATTTCCAAATACAGTCACATTCTGAGGTACTGGCGGTTGAGGCTTCAACATGTGAATTTGGGGGGACACTATTTAGCCCATAACAAAAGCTATTGCTAAGTCTTTGCACTCCTTTTTTACAGTATGCAGGTATTAGTCATGTGGCCATGAAGCACATATCATTTCACTACTATATGTAGGTCTCTGAAGTTTCACAGATGAAACTTGGTAATGTACACTATACTAGGTGATTGCTTTTGTTTATCAAATTCATAGTAAATAGCAACCATTCTTGTCACAGGATCTAAAACAATAAGATCAGATACTAATTTAGCTTAAAGCAAACAAAGTAAGGTTTAAGAATTGGACTTCTAAAACTATGTGTGCTTAAATTTACTAGAAGCTTTTAGTTTATTAATTTGAGAGTTATATCACATATATATGCATATGTATGTATAATGCACAAACCCAAGAAATTATAAATGAATAAATAAAGAATGATTTCTTAGTACATGTGTTGTATATCTGGTTAGACATGTAAAATATTTGAAGCAATGCATAAGAGAAAAGTGCTTTATTTACCCACTTAAAATTATGTTTGCTATAGAAAATAAAAAATATTTTATTACTTATACATCGTAAAAGACTATGGTCACAATCCTTGATAATTTTTGATGTTATGTAATCACAGATGATATTAAGTAACTTAAACGATCTCCTTTTTTAAAATAAATTGCACTATCCCAACAAGATAACTGTATCTTTTGCAGAAAGATCATAATTTTTATGTCTACATGTTTTAAAATTTGAAATTTAAAAACTTGACACATGTTTTCTCATTTTAAATCTGGTGAATTTTTCTTAAAAGCTACTCCCCAAATGAGAAAGAATTAGCATTCGTAGTTATTAACTGAAATAAAAAGTTAGAAAATTGACTTTACCTGAAAATGCAAGGGGAAATTATTTAGAGATGCAAAAAATAATGACAATTTACAAAATTAGTGATAAAACTATGTTCTTTATACGAAGCATTTGTAAATATATTTCCCAGAACAAAGATGAAACAAAGCAATACGTTTTACATATTGCCCACTAAAACACATAAGAATTTAATTGTAGGTTAAATAGAAATGATACATATATCCTTTTACAGTTTGCAAGTACTTTCTGTATCAGAAGGCACTCATTGTAATATACATCACTCATCCAAATCTTAGGAACATCCTTCAAAAAGCCCTGAAAATTTTCCATTGAATTTGTCCATTGTGGTCTTGCTTTAGGTTCTTTTAATTCAGGATTTTATAAAGGTAAGACAAAGATTAATTGAGAGCTTTTATGGGCTGAATTGTGTCTCACAAAATTCATACGTTGAAGTCCAAACCCCCAGTACTTCAGAATGTGACTGTATTTCAAGATATGGTTGGGCCCTAATCCAATATGGCTGATGTCCTTAAGAAAGAGAATAGGTTACAGACACTCACAGAGTGAGGGAAGGCAATGTGAGGACACAGCAAGAAAGCAGCCATCTGCAAACCAAGGAGAGAGGCTTCAGAAGATACCAAACCTGCCAACATTTTGATTTTGGACTTCTAGCCTCCAGAATTGTGAGAAAGTAAATTTCTGTTGTTTAAGGGACTCAGTCTGTGGCATTTTGTTATTGCAGCCCTAGCAAACTAATACAAGGACTTCTGAACCTACACTATAGAAATGGAAATACACACATTTAAATATATAACAAAAGGACGTGTGAATATTTACAAACAAGGTAAAACTAATACACAGTGTTTTTTTTTAATTGAAATATAATTGTCATACAATATCCTCTTAGTTTCAGCTGTACATCACAGTGATTCAATATTCATATGCATTACAAAATGATCACCCTGGTCAGCCTAGTTACCATGAGTCACCTCACAAAGTTATTACAATATTATTGACTATATTCCTATGCTGTATATTATATCCCGATGATTTATGTATTTTATTGCAATGTTGTTTTGATATTAAATTCTAATTCTCACTTTCCAAAGAGTTGTGGGAATTTTTATCCAGGTAACATCGCCACATCTTTGTCTTATTCTCAGATTTTCTTTTTTGCAATCTCTTGATTTTACACACAGACTTATGTCCATACTGTTTACATCTCATTGTAGCCTACATCAAAATGATTCTTCAAAAAGAATACATGCAATATGATTACATTCATATCAAGTTCTAGAAAATGCAAACAAATCTATTAGTGACAGAGAGTCAGTGGTAGCCTGCATTGAGGAGAGCAGGGAGGGGCAGGAGGAAAGAAATCATAGCATGACTTCTAATATCAAGTGTAAATTATTCTCTTTCATTATCATAATAGTCCTTCAGTTTTGGTTTTTAAATAGAGCTTTGATCAACTATTGTCTAACTGTAACTTTATTTGATCTGTAACCTATCTATGCATTCATATAGCATTGGAATATACAGTAAACTCTTCTTTTTTGATAACTCTGACAATGCCTGGTGCATCTGCTTATTATCACACACACACACATGTACACGCAGAATGTGGGTTTTCTACCTCTGGGTTAAGGGTCTCTACTCTGTACCGTTATCTTTCTCTATGCCCAGTTCTGTATTTCTTTGAATATACTTTTGGAGAAATAGAGTATTATAGCACCCCATTTTTTTTTGGATGGGACAAAAACAATTTGCAAGCTGAGAACAACTGCCGATAGTTCATCCAGCACTTAGAAAGTCATGCCATTGTGCTGAAGTCTTTGAATTCTTGGATAAATTTTTGGACCTAATGTTTAAACACTTCCCGAGAATAGAATTCACTGAATTTGTGCTTAATTGTGCTAGGCTGCTTTTTTACGGGCTGTTCTATCATTGCCATTGTAGAATTCCTCCGTACCACAAACTCTGTAAGTGCAATTTGCTATTTCCATTTTGCACTCCTCTGTAACGCCTTCTGAAAGATTGTGACTTGTAGTAGTTTAAATGGAAATTATGGGAATTAGAGAACTTGTGTTCTTTCTAAAAATTAAAGAAAAATTTATTCTTACATCAGTTTATAAACAGCTTATAAACACACTTAAAGAATCTTCTGGGGGCCGGCCCGGTGGCGCAGCGGTTTAGTCCGCGCTTGGCAACCCGGGGTTCGCGGGTTCGGATCCGGGGCGCCCGCCGACGCACTGCCTGTCAGCCACGCCGTGGCGGCGTCCCATATAAAGTGGAGGAAGATAGGCACAGATGTTAGCCCAGGGCCAGTCTTCCTCAGCAAAAAGAGGAGGATTAGCAACGGATGTTAGCTCAGGGCTGGTCTTCCTCACCAAAAAAAAAAAAAAAAAAGAATCTTTTGGTCTTCATTTCAGTAATCTGTACTTAATGTCACTAATATATGTAGACAAAGAAAAATTCAAAAGCCCATTCAGATATCTCTGAAATTATTTTCCACCAAACAATTATAATTGACATGATAGTTATTATGCCCTTGAATAATAGAATTTTTTACTCTTTATCCATATGATTTGGGCTTTTATTTCCAAAGGGGGGACATAATTTATTATTGACCAAGGCTCCTAATTCCATAACTTGTATTATGACTTCATAAATTTTGTAACTCTTGTAAGGAATATTCCATAAAAATGTATAATTCCCCCAAAGAACTGCATTGATTTCATAAAATTAACAATGTGTATGGTGAACATTTCCACCACAGTCCTTTTGTAGGGGCATCAATATTTTATTCATCCCTAAGAGAAAGACTTAAAAACTTAGGGGTTTTTTTCTCTTTTTTGTTCTCAATAAAATGCTTTTTTACTATCTGAATAATAAACCTAGACAAGTCACCTTCTAGGCAGAGGGCTTACTTCATTTCTAGTTTAAAATTACATTTCTCATATCGATTCATACTTCATAATGTACCTCCAAGGGCTAAGTTCTCCAGAAAAAAAAGTCAAGGACAAAATGGACACTTAATTATTAACTATGCCTCATATATAGTTCACAGCTCATCTGGCCTATCAAGGATTCAAAAATTGCAAGTGCCTTTCTTTTTAAGAACACTCCATTCTAACTGTAATTCCATGAACTTTGTTTTAAAACATCGCAACCATCTTGATGAGTTAAACTTCCGTTAGCATCATGCCGTATAAATACATCTTTTATCAAAACCCAGAGAAGATTTCTGATTTAAAATCTCTTTTCTTTACCTCTCATAGCCGTACAGTCCTTCTCAACTGACCTGAGATTAGCACTATTTTTTCCTTTTTGGTCAAACAAAATCTAAGTCACAGTCTTTTAAAAGATTCTCTTAAAAATATGCCTACCAAAAGGGGAACAGTGGTCCTTTAGTTGCCGTCATTAGAAGAGATGAGTTTATCAGATGGGTGAGTCAAACTTTGAAGACAGAAGAAATGACTGTGTGCCTATGAGCTGGTGACTCAGAACACTCTAAGCCACAGTTTCCTCATCTTCAAGTGGAAAGTGGCACTAACAAGCTTACAGGAATACGTGATGAAGTGAGACAATCTGTGAAAGCACCCAACTTGGGGCACACGATGGTTGAATCTGGACTGTAGTATGGGCATTGGAGGCAGGGGACATGAATTCAAGGCCAGATAGTACTTACAAGTGCAAACTCTTGACATTGGGAGAGCAACATAATACCTGGAACAAAGCAGGGATGTCCCAGATGACAGGGTGACATGTGAGAAAGCAGAGGAGGACTTAGACCAGGGGGTCATCCAAAAGATACGTTTTACGTAAGTATAGTTTTTTAACTTAAAACAAAATTTTCCCTAAATATTGTTTTAAAGCTTTTCTTGACAGTCTGAAATATACAACATTAAAATCGTATTATAATGTTCTTAATTTTTATTTTATGACTGCTCAAGGAAAGCGACAAGGAAATATCAAAATTTCAGTAGTAATGCTAAACACATAGAGAACTCTATACTAGAAACCATATGTGTAGTTTGATTTAATATCACTCTTTCTAGTATTAATTTTCAAGGTGTAGTATCTAAGTGATAAATTCAGCTTTAACATGTATTCACCTGACATTCAGCCTTTGTAGACTAGAGCTTTAATGGCTCAGGCACCAAAAAAAAAAAAAAAAAAAAAAAAATCAGTGTAGAAAATAGTGAATAAATAGTGAATAGTTACTACTAGGAGAATGTAAGCTGTAATTAAAACTGCAGCTGCTAGGGCAAAAGGGATTCATTGTTGTCATGGAAGCATGGTTTTATTAATTCATGTCTTTCAACAGATAAAATCAACTAATTCTCTGTAATTATCAACATAAGAATGTAGATTTTTTACATTGTTTAATATTTTTAACAACATTAGCCTACAGTATAACATGTGTTACATTATAAAATACCTCAAAGCTAATAATTGAGTTTGAGATGCAAAGATGAGTAATTAACGAGTTTGTGTATCAATAGCCTACCAAAATACCATAGTACATTGCACAGATATTATGAAAATAGAAGAACATTAGCTGCTAAGGTGAGGCAGTAGCAAACCATAAATGGACCAAAAAAATCATCAGGCAATGTAAAGTACCCACGCCTTTTCCCTGAGATATAAAGAAACAAAGCCTAACATATTTGTCATGCTAAGAAAATCTGGATATCAAATATCTCATTGTCCCAACAAGTACTTCTCTGCCTAGTAAGTTACCTGTGCCAATTGTTTGTTTGGAACACAGGGACATTGTATATATGTGACAACTTCCATACTGATTTTCTTACTTTTAGGATTATATCTTCTATTGTAAAATAAAATACAGTTTGTATTCCCTTCATATTTTTCCGTAATATTGTAAGTCCCCTAATTCCCAAACTATCGTGTAGATCATTGGCTCTCAATGCCTACTGAGTGACATTTGGTAATGTCTGGAGACATTTTTTGATTGTCACAACTATGTGAGACTGACATCTATCAAGTAAACACTGAACATCCTACAATGAATTAGACTGCCTGCCACAATAAATAATTATTTGGTTCTAAATATCAGTAGTTCCAAGTCTGAGATACCCTGCTGCAGAATAAACAAGTAAAAATGAAATGAAACATTGTCAACAACAATAACAAAAGAAATTAATATTTTTGGCATGGAGAATAGAATAAGCAGGTCAATTTTTAAGTTAAACAAAATTATGTTGCCTTATTTTTTAGGGATGGCAATGAGTTCTACTTTTTTGGTTTATCAAGATTTAAGTTTGAAGACAGAAACCTTCACCATCAAAAGGAATGAATAGGGGGCCTGGCCCAGTGGCATAGAGGTTGGGTTCACACCTTTCACTTTGGTGGCCAGAGGTTCACCAGTTCGGATCCTGGGCGCAGATCTGCTCATCATCCATCAAGCCATGCTGAGGCAGCGTCCCACATAGAAGAGCTACAACTCTACAACTGTGATACACAACTACGTCCTGGGGCTTTGGGGAGACAAAAGAAAAAAACAAAGGGGAAGATTGGCAACAGATGTTAGCGCAGGACCAATTTTCCTCAAAAAAATAAATAAATAAATAAAGGAACGAAAAGAAAGGAGGAAGTGAAAAATGACTATTCCAGTGTTGCACATAAAAATGTGTGCCATCAAAAGTACCCCTCATGCACTTTATTCTTTGAAAAGTGTATGAAACTATTGCATTATTTTTCAAGTTTCATTTGGATTTAATTTTCTCTACATTTACAAGTTGACATCTTGAGATTGTCAAAACTTCACAAATCTGGAAAAGATTGTTTAGTCCTTTATTTCATTTTCTGTAGAATCTATAGCTGCAAATTCAATCTTCTTTATCAGGAGCAGTTCTTAGAGGTTTTACCATATTTATACAATGTTTAGACTTGGTAGCTGATATAAATGATTATATTTTTCCCTCACAACCACACTGACATTTATTTAGCACTGGCTTCAGCTTTTTAAATTTATATAATCACATATGCTAACAACTCACAAACCTATAAAACCTCTTATACAAATCTCAAAGCAGGATAAATTAAACATAAATATTATTTTTAGAATCATACCACCATCACAAATATGCTCAAGTGAAGAACTGGCTGGGAATTTGCTTTCATGTATTTTGAGAATCTCAAGATATATTTTTAGAGACTATAAAAAGCTATGGAAAAATTGTTGCCAGGCACACCGATCAAAAGAAAAAAGGACAAAATTACTACTTTGAAAAGTTGTCACTGATAGTCACATATATACAAGTTCAAAACTGGGACTTCCTCTAAAAATATTCTCAGTTCAAAAATGTTACGAATCAATTCTTCCTGGCTTCTAATGTAAGTGTGAGCACGTTCTAGCATATGCTGGTATGTTATTACAGTGGTTTCCTGTGCTTTTACATATGTTCACCAAATCTAAACCATCATATATCAGGAAGACATAACTGCCTTCACAGCATTTTAGATCCATTGAGCAACACATTGTCCCAGAGACATGATATTCCCCCATCTGTGAATGATAACATAAAGCCTATTAAATATAGATATGGAGAATATAATCCCCCCAACACACTAGTAAAAAAAGGTGAAATAAATAACACTATTAAATGAAATTATAGTAATAAAAAGCTAAATAAGATTAGTCCACACATATTCAAAATACTCCAACCCTGAGCTGGGCAATGCACTCGGTTCTACAGAGAAATGCAAAAGAAAGAAAAAATCCTGTATAATTTAAGAAAATGTCCACGTGCTGCTTATATATCAGTATCTTCCCTAAAAATAAGTTGGGGCTAAAATTTTCTAGATATGAAATGATTAGAGGGCTGGCTTTTTGCTAGTGTTCGTGAATCACGGTATAAAACATGCTCTTAGCACTCTGTCATTGCAAAAATTATCATATTTCGCTGTTGATTAATGGAGCAGTATCCAGAGGCAATTTCATGATATAAAGCAAGAAGATGAGGAATGAGTAGTTAATTGCTAATAGGAGAGAAGAAAATAATCAATGTAATTCTAAAATCCTATTATCAGAGCCCTAATACTAGGGCTGTAGTAAAGTTTTGTGAGTTGTTAACATTTATGATTACATACGTGTGAGAAGCTGAAGCACATGCTAAATCAATGTCAAACAGTACTGTTATATTGCCAGAGGGTCTCTTGCAATTTCTTTTGCTGGACTCAAAAATCTGTGCAATCCTTTGACACCTTTATTGACTCTTAGTGCTCTCAGAATATTGAGACCTAGCTATTACTGTTACAGAACCAGATAGTGTTAGCTGATCTTTCATTTCTCAAGCTCCAAATAAAATTGTTCACTGGGGGAACTGTCAATAGAATGTTCAAGAAGGCAATGCTTCAAACTTTATTTTCCTTCCAAGGTACTCAATGATCCGTTTCTCTTTTAAGTCACATAGGAGCTTCTGTTAACCTACCTCAACTTTCACATCTTTTATCTCAGTTTTAAAGAAATTGAAACAGCTAGACTGAGTCAAAATGGGACTGGGCCAAGACTCAGACAATTTTCAGAAAAAAGAAATTCCTTCCGCCAGAAATTTGGTATATATCAGCACAAGTCTGCAAACTTTTCACATGATTTCCTGAGAAAATGGATAGCAGTTTTGATGGTGATGAACATCATCATCTTGGAAAAAATTGCTAATTATTTTTTCCATATTTGCTAAGCATGCTTGACCAGATGATGGATGTATTCAACGCCTAGATAAGTTTGTTGTTCTAAAACCTCATTTCTTGGCTCATCTTAATTGGCATAGTTGCTTCTTCAAAGGTTTGAATTCTCCTGAGCTGTTTGTCACTTGAAATGCTCTCAAACGTGCAGAGTGACACACATGACTCAGATCACCCTTGTCACTGCTCACATATTAAACTGAACCAGATATGGGAGAGTAGCATCCCTCACCCCATTCTATTTGGATTGCAACCCACTTACATGTCATTTACTTCAAATTAGCTGTTTTCTTTCCTCCATTAGTTCTGCTATAGCAGATGGTATCACGGAAGTGTGACTATTTGCTATTGGCACACTACATGCCCTTCCGATGACCAGATTTTGTTGATCTGTTGATGTATGCCTAGAAAAGTTTTCGATGTTTTACTTTATCATCATTCTCCCCTACTCCATGGAACTACCAACCTGAAAAAAAAAATTGTCCTATTTGGCCAGGGAAAGATATAAAATGTGAGAATGAAAAAGAGAAGACCCACATTTACCAAAACAACTTTAAAATTTCAAGTATAATATACCCAAATAGGGACAAAATAATGAGAGTCTTGCACGTAGATGTCACTTAGTTGCATGCTCATGTCTTTCCATGACTAAATTTTAGAAAGGTAAAAACATGTATATTTTGCAGAAAAATTATCCTTGTCTCTTTAATAGTCATTTACATTAAAAAAAATTGTTGTGGATCATGGTAATTAAAAGGGATTCATCAGACATGAAAAGCAGGGGCCAGATGGTCTTGAATTAGAAAATAGCTCATACAACTCATTCATGGTTTATTGTGTTTGTTTGTTTGTCTGTTTTCTCCAAACATGAACCAAAAAAAGTGCTGGTAGTGGCAGAAAAAATATAAGGCCAAGAGAGGGTCGTTGTAGGATGAAAGAAATAACAAACAGTTCATATGTTCATAGGAATGATCCTGTGAGCCGGGAAAGGAAAAGTGGATGATTTGGGTGAAAGTAGGGAAAACTGCTGAAGAGATATTCTTTTTTTTTTTTTTTTTTTTTGTGAGGAAGACCAGCCCTGAGCTAACATCCGTTGCTAATCCTCCTCTTTTTGCTGAGGAAGACTGGCCCTGAGCTAACATCGTGCCCATCTTCCTCCACTTTATATGGGACGCTGCCACAGCGTGGCTGACACGCAGTGCGTCAGCGGGCGCCCGTGATCCGAACCCGCGAATCCCGGGCTGCCAAGCGCGGACGAAACCGCTACGCGACCCGGGGGCCCCCTGAAGAGATATTCTTGAATAAGCAAGAGGGATCTGGCGCACAAGTGAAAAGCTTGGACTTAGGTAGAGGAATAGAGAGATTATCCATTCCAAAGGAACAGGAGGGAAAACAAAGGTATGAACTTTATGGAAAGAGATTGGTAGAAGTGGTAGTGGAAATGTGAAGGATTTCTCTTCTGGTTTATTTTTTCAATGAAAGAGAAAGTACAGGCATTGTTTGGAAGCTTGGGATGGGAAAGACATATTGGATGTTGGAAGAGAGAGAAGCAGTTACGTGGGAGAGTGGCAGACTGAATGGACCAGGTAATGCAAGGGGACTCTTGGGTAGCATGGAGGACTGACTTGAGGTTAATGATCCTAAATTTAGAATGATTCTTGTCATCATGGCCAGATGGTTTTCAACCACCACACTCAAAAAAATATGTGATGGATTGCAGTTTAGGTAAGGAAGACTATGCAGAACTCAAATAGGCAGATCCATGCTCAAAAAGATGGCCTTGCCTTACCTCAGAGGAGTGGTAAATAAATGCCCATGTATATGCTTTAATTAAAACATTTCAATATAGGTGCCGTATTTTCAAGATCTCATCTTTTAACTAAAGTTTTCAATTGATGATCATATACTACTGAGAATTGTTTTGAATAAACAACCTTCAGGAAAATCCAGGGGGTATAAGTTTAAAATGTAAGAATTAAAGAGTAGTCAGACAAGAAGCATCTTTTGCTTATTCTACCAACAGACATTAAAAGCTATTTTTCACAATATTATTTAGATTAGTAATATAATTATGAAGGAGATCAGAATAAACTTAATAAGAGATATATTAGGAAAACTACTTCTAAACTTTAGTAATAAAACTAAAGTAAAATTTAATGTCAACTGAGATAAAATTTTCCTTAGTGTGAAAACTAAATTTTAGAAGATATCAACTCTTTTTCTCACATTAATTGTTTCCATGAAATTCTATTGAAATTTCCAATTGTGTTTTTCATTAGTTCTTTTTATTGTAGTAAAATATGCATAACAAAATTTACCACTTTAACCATTTTTAAGTGTACAGTTCTGTGGCATTAAGTTCATTCACATTGTTGTGTAACCATCACCACCATACATCTCCAGAACTTTTACATCTTTCTCAACTGAAACTCTGTACCCATTAAATGGTAACTCCCCATTCTCCCCTCCTCCCAGTCCCTGCAAGCCACCATTCTGCTTTCTGTCTCTATGAATTTGACTACTCTAGGTACTTCATATAAGTGGAATCATACAATATCTATCTTTCTGTAATTGGCTTATTTCACTTACCATAATGTCCTTAAAGTTTCATCCATGCTGTAGCATGTGTCAGAATCTCCTTCCCTCTTACAGATGAATAGTATTCCATTGTGTGAGTATACCCAATTTTCTTTATCCATTCATCAGTGGATAGAGTCTTGGGTTGCTTCCACCTTTTGACTGTAGTGAAGAATGCTTCTAGAAACATGGGTGTACAAATATCTTTTCGAGTCCCTGCTTTCATTTCTTTTGGACAAATATTCGGAAATGGAATTGACAATTGTGTTTTTTAAACCATAAGTAAAAGCTCTAGTCTTAGTCTAGAATAATTAAGAAACAGGGATATATTAATTTAATCAATAAATAAAACTATATAAACAAAAAAAGTTTGAAAAAGAGTAATAATACTGGAATCTGGTAATAATGTTAAAATATATTATAGAAGTATAATAATTAATCAAAAACTTATGTCAGCTGCATGGATATATGTAGCAGAGCTGATATCCTAGAAATAGAATATAAGCTTTAAAAATAACTTCATTAGTCATCAGAGAAATGCAAATCAAAGCTACAGTGAGATACTACTTCATACCCACTAAGATGGCTATGATAAAAAAGACAGATAATAACAAGTATTGGCAAGGATGTAGAGAAATCAGAACCCTCATACACTGTTGGTGGGAATGTAAAATGGTGCAGCCACTTTGAAAAATTGTCTAACATCTCCTTAAAGGATTAAACATTGAATTACTCCTAGGTATATCCCAAGAGAAATGAAAACATATTTCCACCCAAAAAAGTGTACAGGAATGTCCATAGAAGCATTATAGTAGTAGCCAAAAAGTAGAAAAAAAACCCAAATGTTCATCACCTGATGAATGGATAAATAAATGTGGTACATCCATATAATGGAATATTTTTTAGCAATAAAAAGTAATGAAGTACCGATACATGCTACACCATGGATGAACCTTCAAAACATTCTGCTAAATGAAATAAGCCAGTCACAAAGACAACATAGTGCTTGCTTCCGTTATATGAAATAAACAGAATAGGCCAATCTATAGAGACAGAAAATAAGTTAATGGTTACCAAGGGCTAGCTGAAGTTTGGGGGAAATGATGAGTGACTTTCGAGGGGTGTAGGGTTTCTCGTTGGGGTAGTGAAGATGCTTTATTGATTGTGATGTTGGTTGCATAACACTCTGAATATATTCAAAATCATTGAATTGATCATGTTAAATGGATGAATTGAATGGTATGTGAATTATATTACAATAAAGTTATCAAAAAATAACTTTAATATTTGAAAAGTGAAATATCTAATCAAAAGGGAAAAATTAACCTATATAAATAGTTCTTGGTAATTTATTCTTTTACTTGAAATGAACATTATTTTGAATTGCGTCCATTCACAAACACAAATAGATGCCCATGAAATATAACACCAAATCTGAGATGAAGGGGTCTGTGACAGGAAAATACTTTCTAAATTGACATTGGAAGAAAAATCACAAAGAAAATTATCAATAAATTTGACCATATGGATTTTGTAAAAGTCTTCTTTGAAGCATTATGGTAATATATATCAAGAACCTCATAATCATTCATATCGTATTGTCTCAGTAATTCTACTTCCTGTTGTAAAGTCTAATAAAATAATATAAATTGTAAGCAAAAATATATGCAAACTCATTTTTACTACATCATTATTTGTGATAGTAAAACAACAAAAAAATAAGATTATTCATGAATTATTTCTGTAAATAATAGCATATTTATTTAATGGATTACTACATAGCTACTAGAATTCATACTTAAGTTTGAAGGACTTGGGATAAAACTGACTTTTTAATGATAAGTGGAAAAGTACACAATTGTATATAAACTAGGTATTGCAGTACATTAAAAAGATAAAAAATGAGAGAAAATGATAACAGTGGTTGAATTTGATTAATGAGATTTAGCTTGATTTTTCCCTTACTTTATTCTATTTTTCTATTGTTTCCAAGTTTCTATAATAAACATTGAAATAATAAAATCATTAAAACTATATTCATGATTCAATGTAAATTTTTAGAATTGTTTTAACTAGTATCATGCAAGTACATGGTAAGCATATATGATTCGAATGTAATTTTGATTAGAAAAAGTTTATTTAAGCAGCAATATATAAGAAAAGATGAAAAAGAGGACAATGGTCAGGGGTTTCCTCAACAGGCTTAAGAATTTTTTGTATAATCATTTTTCAATTTTGTCTCATTTTCTAAAAGTCTTAAATTAAATAAGTATATCAATTTTCATATTTTTACCTTAAATTGTTAATTTTATTTAGAAAAAGTAAAATAAGTGCTTAGCCCATGGAAGGAAGTAAAATAAAAATGGATCAATGATTTATTTTTTTCTTTTATCTTTTCCATCTTTACCTAGAAAGACGTCTCTTCTGAGGT
Source organism: Tapirus indicus (assembly GCA_031878705.1). Classification (NCBI taxonomy): domain Eukaryota; kingdom Metazoa; phylum Chordata; class Mammalia; order Perissodactyla; family Tapiridae; genus Tapirus; species Tapirus indicus. The sequence goes on along the minus strand of CM062920.1, from coordinate 140,800,236 downwards.
TTATGTTGCCTAGGTGTCTAAGATGTGAATGACTATATCTAATTATTTGTTATGGAAAGAGTTCTGTGACATAGGAGTAGTAAAGTCATGAGGGAAAGGTTATAGATATAGGCTTAAAGGACAGAAATCACAAAGAAATTGAAGTTACCTTATACCAGAGTATAAGAATCAATGAAGCCAAGTGGCTAATCCAAGGCAGATGTATGAGTGCCGAAGACTGACCTCGTCTTCTTCACGGTCTCACCCTGATAGAGTCCACTTAATACAGACTTGTTATCCAAAGATTCTGATTATAACATCTGAGAAATCATTACAGTGAACGAGAGCATAAGATAATTAGAATATCACTTAGTAAGAGAAAATGATAATAACCCAAAACTGGCATCGATAAAACCTGCAACAATCATTTTAATTGAGCAGTCATGACATAGCTTCTAGTTTTACATTTCTTTAAAGGATTCTCCCAAGGTTCCTTGGGACAGTGTAATAAACAACAGAGGTCTTCTTTGAAAGTCTTGATTTTAGAAAACATAACTCACTGATCCCTAAATTAAATGGCTAGCCATGTGGGCAAAGAGTGGACAAATGGACAAACTGGTTGGATGCATTTTTATGTATATTAAAGCCTACTGTCAATGTGTATAAAGATGGAGCCTGAATAGCCATAGACAACAACTATGATTTTTAATATACTTTAAACCATGAGTACCAAAACAAGAAGACAGTTTAACAACTTTCCAATCTACATCAAAATTGCTTGGGTTAATACAATATCTCAGGAAAAAAGGCAGAATAAGGGGGCATGTGTTCCCATCCCTAAGGAACCCTCAAACATCCAATTACACTATCTCCTACTAGGACAATAAAGATATAAAACAAAGAAACAGCGTCTGGTCTATAAATTAACTATCAAATGTCAACAAATGTTCGATAGCTAGAAAAAATTTTCAGATAAAATATGAGCACAATATAATACCATATGGCAAATGTACTTTACTGCACAGATGGCTCATAGAAACTTATTGAAGATGGTTTGGAGATTTACTCTACACACATAAGTTAGGGGCTTTAAAATGAAGCAATACAAGAGAGGAGATTAAACAATAAAATGAACAAAATGGGTGTAGAAAAATATGCTATCATAAAGGAGATGAAAGTAGATGTGAATCAGGAGAAGAACAATATAATAATTTGAAAATATCATTTTATTGTAAAATAATGGCAACCCATATTACTGTGACTTAAGATTGAGACTACTGAAGTCATATTAATAGATGACAGCAAATGATTAATGAGTGAGTACTCAATTCAGATTATTAAATTAATAAATTACTGCAACATGGTATGGTCACCAGGAATGGTTTACAGGTCACACAGACAGATTTATTTTAATAACATTGGATATATTGCTTCAAATAGGTGGCAGAAGTTTTATTGTCTTAAAAACAGTTGCCTTTTAAAAATTAATTAATTATCTTGAGAAATGAAGAAACATGTTCTGATTAAGATGATAAAGCAGTACAAAAAGTCCCTAACAAAGACCGCAGATAATCTCCTAGTGATTAATGAGGCAGTTCGGCATACAGGCATACTTTTTAAGGTCCTCTGATAGAAAGTAACTATATAGTCTTTTTTAATCTAACGAAAATGATATGGTGCATTCCATCTGCTTCACTGTTGTTGTCAATTTAAAATCATATTCATTATGTATTCAATATTCAAATTTAACAGTTGTCGGGCTAACAAATGTCTCTAAAATGTATGTTCTTTGTTGTTTTTGCACAGAGCAAAATTAAAATCAGCTCATTATGTAGTTAATACATATAAACCAAATATTTAAGGACCCTAACTTTGCAGAAAAGGTTGATATATAATGTAATATTTTATTCATTTATAATAGATAAGTCAATTTATTTAGAGGAAATACATACTCATAAGAAATTAAGAGTACGGAAGTGCATTCAAGGAAAAGCAATAGTCACTTTCTTGACTTGCCCTACTCACCCACCTAACCATGTCCACTTCCATAGGCAACAACTGTTAACCATATCTTATGTATACTTTGAGAAATTTTCTATTCACAGGAAAATTCAGTTTGTGTGTGTGTGTGTGTGTGTGTGTGTGTGTGTGTATGTATGTTTGGGCATATACATATATGGACGCACTTGCCTTGAATATATATTTATAAATGTATATGTATATTTAAGAATATAAAAATCATATATATATATATATATAACTATTTTCAATTGCCATTATTTTATTGTACCCTGTGGTCACACCATAATTGGCTTAATCATTTTCATAGATAGAGATTTAGATAAACCCAGTTTTGCATTAGTATAAATAATGCTGCAATGAACATCTTGGTATAAATATCTTTGGATAATTGTGTGACTCCACCTGTAAAATAGTTAAAATGAAATTTCTTCATCAAATGTTATGTACTTATAAACATCTTATATACAGTGCCAAACTGCCTTCCAAGATGACTGTATCAAATTACATTCTTAACATTTTCCCACACCCTTACAGTTTTCTCTGCTTCCACTTTTCAAACAATTTTTCAGATGACACAGTAATCACTTTAAAGTGTAAATTTGTCACTTTGCTTAAACACTTCCAATACTTTCCTACTGTGTTAGTTTGCTGGGGCTGCCAACAGAATACCACAGACTGGGTGGCTTAAACAAAAGTTTCTTTTCTCACAGTTCTGGAGGCTTGAAGTCCAAGACCAAGGTGCCGGCAGCATTGGTTTCTGGTGAGGCCTTTCTTCCTGATTTGCTGAAGGCCACTTTCTCATTGTGTCCTCATATGGCTGTTCCCCTGTGTGCACACGAGAGATCTTTGGTATTCTGTCCTCTTCTTAAAAGGAGACCGATCCTATCAGATTAGACCCCACCCTCATGACCTTATTTAACTTTAATGACCTCAGTAACCCCCAGTTATAAAATAAATAAGTCCTGAGGATGTTATGTACAGCATGGCGACTATGGTTAACAATACTACAATGCACATTTGAAAGTTGCCAAGAGAAGTGATCTTACAAGTTCCCAGTATAAGAAAAAAATTGTAACTATGTGTGGTGATAGATATTAACTAAACTTATTGTGAAATCATTTTGCAATATATACATATATCAAATCATTATGTTGTTCACCTAAAAATAATACAATGCTGTATGTCTATTATATCTCTAATTTTTTTTAATAAAAAAAGAAAAAGTTCAACTATCCTGAGGCTGCTATACGGTAAGGAAGCCTAAGCCATAAGAAGGGACAACATGTAGCCATTCCAGTTAATAGTTCCGGCTAAGCCTAGCCTTCAAGCATTCCCAGTCCAGACACCAGACACCTGAGTGAAACCCACAGATGCTTCTGGATCCAGTCATTAAAGTCTCCCCCAGCTATCTGAGACTTGCCAGCTGAGAACCCAGACATCATGAATCAGAGATAAGCCATCTCTGTTGCACCCTGTCCAAATTCCTGACCCAGAGAATCCATAATGACAATAAAAGTTGTCATTTTATGCCACACAATTTTGAGATGCTTTGTTATACACTAATAGATAACTAGGATTCTTTGAATACAGTTACATTTTATTTTTTAACTTAGATCACTTTAGATCATTGAGAATGATTATTAGTTTAACTAGTGATAGAAAATCCAGAAGTGGAGGGAAGAAAAGGAAGTTTAAGAGGAAAAAGCAGGAAGAGGTCCTTCCAGTTATGGCAGCATGAGGGAATTGTGAGTTACCGAAACATAACTGCAGGTTTTGATTCCACCTTTGTTTATGACTTTTCAACCTTTTATTCTGCTTTGACCTTTATTAAAGTGTGGGGTCTGTAAGGGTCACAGTGGCAGAGGAATACTCTTAACTGAAATGCATTGGCCAGCAAATTTGCAAAAACAAATAAAGGGGAAAAAGTCAAAAGTCAGTACAATGAAAGTAAGATAGGGTTTCAATGTTAAATTGACATTTTTCACATCTTTGAAATGTGATGATAAACCCCCTTCCTCCCGTTTTCCTTCTTCCGTTCTTCCGTTTTCTCTTCCCCTCCTTCCTTCTCCTCCTCCTCTTCTCTCCCCTCCCCTCCTGCTCCTCTTTCTTTGTTGTTGTGTGTATTATTTAATGCAGATTATTTCACATGAATCTCATACTGCCATTTGCTGAGTGCCTCCTCTGTGCTGGTGATTGACACATGTTATCTTATTTAACTTAATCCTTACAACTCTGAGTTTGTAACCTAAAAATTCCTAAAGTGTGTGTGTGTGTGTGTGTGCGCGCGCTTGCTCATTAAGACCTTGACACTGTGCCAAATGCTTTATATGTACTAAATTATTTAGTCCTTGCGATGATCCCATGAGGTAGTGAGGTAGGTACTCTCATCATTTTTATTTCAAAGGAAACTAAGCTTATCAATGGGTGAATAAACTGTCTGGAGCTGACTTCTGTAGTAAATTCCGTAACTGGGATACAGTTTCAGTTCTGTTTGATTTCCGAGTTCTAGTTCTTTACCTACTGCAATTCTCTCCTGTATTTCACTAAAGTAGGTTCAGCATTTTTGTCATCCTGATTTGAAAGTAATTAACTGACAGAGCTAGCTAGAACTTCTGATTAATAATGAAAATGATTTCTTCATAACACGCTCTATTAATTCCTTGCCTATCAAAAAGTCACCATAAAACTAAAACTTGTAATGCATACTTCTCACCATCAGAAGTTTATAGTCTGATTGTGAAGACTGGCAGATACAAAGAATTTCACAGATTATAGGAATGAATTTCTAAGTCCTTGCATTTCAATCTTCCCTCCATTGGCTTTCAATTCTAACTCTTAGTTACTTCCCACTGCCCTAGAATGTGGCAGACCAGGTGTATAAGAATTTCTTTGTACAGCATCAGGAGGAGGTCCTGTCTTGATCCTGTCTATTATTTATTCATTTATATATCTTATTATATTTACTCTTATAAAATAACTTATGTGAGAAATAGAATGAGCTATAAGTGAATAGAATAAAGACAAAATTTAATTTGAAATTATGTATAAATTATACTCGTGGGAAGATTAAGACTGAAATAGTAAGTGGAAAATTCAGCAATTTTATTTTTTAAATTGTACCCTTATTCTATCTTGAGCCTGAGTAATCAAACTTCCCTTGGACTCATTTCAAAAAATATATATTGAGTGCCTGTTAAGACACACCAGTGAATAAAAGAGGAAAATCAGTGAAGAAGAGAACAAAGAGGGCAGACACATCACCTCATGGAATTCCTATTCTAGAAGGTTTGAGAAGTGATAATCAATAAGAAGAAAAAATAAAATTGATTAGTGCACTAGAAATGAAAAGTATAAATGAGAAAAGTAAAGAATAAGTGGTACATAATGCGGTGGAAGGCAATGTAAATACTATGATAGGAAAAGAACCACAATTTTTACAACATAACACGGTTCATGAATTACTTTGAGGCATGTTCTCATTGCAGAGTCCATGGAACTTGGGGAGGTCTTTGGGCCAAGGTCAAACTGGTTGCTATTCTAGTGATAAAGGGAACCCTAGGTTTTGTCTGAAGATTGGAAATAAGGTACCTGTGAAGGGGAACTGTAAGAATATACCTGCCTGAATAATAGTAAAAGATGACATTTGTTGAGTGCTCATTATGCAACATTGTACTAAGTTCTGTGAATTATTTCAGCAAAAACACTTAAAATAATCCTATGGCATAGGCAAATGTTATGTCCATCTTGCAAATGAGTAAAAGGAGGCCAAGCGAGTCAATGGGTTACTCACGTTCAGAAATTTAGTAAGTGGAGGAGGAAAATTTTCTGAGCCATCACTCCTGAGACCGAGTATTTAACTATTTCTACCTCTCATCTAGGTGGACATATATCTTTATACCTCAGAATCTCTAAGACTCAAGTAAAGATAAAATCATTTAGAATCCCATCTAATTATATTATGTCGAAGCAAACGTGGTGAGACGTGTTCTAGCAGAAGCGTGGAGGTAAAAGATGGAGGGTCTTTTGTCTTGAACATTCTTTCCATAATATAGTAACAGCAGTGGGAAGTGACTCAAGCAATAAAGGAACCAGCTTAGTGGTGGGGTAGAAGTGGTAAGGAGTCCTTTTTCTCTGAATACTTCTTTTTCTTTCTTCTTTTTTGGAATCGGCTAATGTGAGGAATAGTTCTATCTTCTCCTTAAATGGAATAGTTTGTCTCTGCCCACATGCTCATTTAATTCTACAGGTTATATGTGCTGAAGGTGAGTTGTCTGGTTTTTTCTTTCTCTCTGGTGTTCTTCCTGATAACTCCTTTAGTTTAATGATACTTCAAAATTTATACAAGGCAGGAGTTTGGCTTAGCAAGCAGGCTGAAAATAAAAGTTCAAAGCTGTCTGCATAAAAAAAAATATCGGTAAATTATATCAACTACAGGGATGTGTTTGCTGGACAACATGGTCTTCCTTTGGTGTATTCATTTTCCTAGATCAGAGTATATATGTGAGAAAGCTCCTCAAATAATTTTCAGGTTGAAACTTGGTGTACTTGAAAGTTTGATGGTATATCTAAGATGTTTAGGCAAACATCCTGATACAGACAAATCATTTCACTTTTGTCTTTTAATAAAACTCCTCTGATTTGTGAAACAAATCTACTATCTTCAGATAGAATTTCTTGAAGTAAGGTTATTAGTGTATGAAAATATTTAATAATAAAGGAAATGCTCTAGGAGTCAAAACTGCCTCTACCATCTCCCCTCCCGGCTGTGGAGTATAGCGGCAGTATAATGGGATAGAAGGATTAATCTCTATACCTTGGCATAAAACATTTTCAAGGTACATTTATTTCTTTCACGTTATTTTTTAAAACCAGTGAGTATCAGAATCTAACATTTCTAAAACAGATCAGCTCATTTTTATTGTTTTAATTGTAATTGTTCTTTGTTTTAGAAATAGTTTAGGAATTTAGTTTCTGCTAAATTAAATGACTTTCTGGATATTTTCGTAAGGATTTGTAGGATACTCTTAAGAATAATTACATTGGGATGTATAACAGGGGAAAGAGGGGGCTTTCATTTTTTTAATTCATCCTGTTGGAATTTTAAATTCAAGAATATGTATTTACTATGTAATGCAAAACCCTCATTAAAAGTAAAAGGCTTTTTGAATAGAAAACACAACTTTCATCAGAATTTCTATTTTATTACATACAGAAGATGATCATTACCTTGGCTGCCAAGAGTTTCTTAACAAGCAAAGTATGTTTGAGATGTTTGTTATTATTAGCAACATCTCTGCTGCTGAAGATTCTACTGGCTGAGCAGTTAAAGCTTTCTCAGCACCTTTGGCAATGACATAAGCATGCTACTCTTCATGATCTTGGCCCTCCGTGAGTAGAACATATGCCTTGACATGTGTTTGCATAAATATAGTGAGCTGTGCTGTTATCTACACCGATGTCTTTTAAAGACTCGCATCCTATAAAACGGATTTAATCAGGGTTGGGGATGTATGTTTTTTCTATTTAAGCATCAAAATCTCAAAGCTACCTCTCCATCATTCAAGCTTACTCACTCTAGTACCCAAATTTGAACAATTTTTCAACTCCATCAAGAACTAAAATCAGTTAATTCTATCACATTTTCACTGTTTTTAAAGAACATTTCCCTCCTTTCCAGAATCAATCATATGCATTTATTTCATGCTTAAATGTTCTTGCAGTCATCCTCAACCCCCTTGAACCTCTTACTTGCAAACCTGGTTCAGTTTAAATATCAGTTTTACACCGGCTAGTTCTGGATCAACTGGATATAGCTGGAGAATACTATATAACCATGCTGATTTTCTTATTTTAAATTCATGTATGGCAAGTATACATGTGTCACCTATGTCTTCCTGTTTGTATATTCCCACTCCATTCTCTTAGATGGCACTACCTTACCTCCACTTTTTATGCAGTCCTACAATACCTCCAACTCTAGGACTCCTGCCCTAGGAATAACTAGCACATGCTAAAAATATTTGTTGATGGATGAGTCTATATGGTGACCATTTTACCCTTGCTTGTTTTAATTTTTGCACTATCTTTTCACATTGAATTATCCAAAAAGAAAAAAAAAATTGAGGATGCATTGTTTTTCTTTTTTTAGGTGTTTTTTAAAATTTAAATTGACAAATTATCTCTTAGGATTTAATTCGATGTGGCTTATCTTCTTTCTTATTCTATTGTTTTGTTTTTGTTGCTGTGTTTATTACTCAGTCAAGAGTTTAAGACAATATTTTCAATTCTTCTAACATTATCTTTTAGTGAAAATAAAATTTTGCTTTCATAATGTTTCCTATTGTTTTAATTGAGAGTCAATTCTTTATTCAGCTTGCATTTATAAGCATGTAGTACTCATTGAATACCTTAGGCAAATTCACACACAGCCAGGATAAAAAAAGTAATGCTCTTTTATAAGATAATGCTAAGAGAGAATAGGAGGTTATTCCAAAATGGCAATGATTTGTAGAAATAAAATTCAAAATAAATTTCAAAAAAGGAGACCACTTAATTGTCTTCTGATTCACCTAATGAAATAAAGACAAAGATGATATTTTGGAAGTTGATGAAATTTTTTTAAAATACAGTTTGTTCTATCATCTCCATTCAGTGATGACTAGGAAAATAATTCTGAGAAAACATGGGGGTTATAACCTAATTTTAATTGCTTTGTCCTCTATTGCATTTATCTCATGCTTTCAGATTGTTTCTTTAAACATTGCCAATAGCCCACAGCCCAAAAGGATCTATGAAAAAAGAGAGAGGGCTTTGCCAACCAATAGTTCTCATTTTGCTTTTCTACTTTTCTTCTGGATTAAACAATATCATCTCAGTGGAAATTACAAAATAGTCTCTACTAAAATAATATGTGCTATTCAGATGTAGGCAAAATTTTCTTTTAACTTTGTGCCTAATTTACCATAATCTGCCACAAAGTTTGAGAATGCCTCTGTAATCACCCATTTATAGAGGCAGTTTGCTTTAGAAAAATTGCCATATTTCATATATCCTATGTCCTACTTGTATTTTGTGGTGTTTTTTTTCCAAATGGAAATTGATAAAACAAAACTTTTCACATTATACTATTTCATTTGTTGGAAGACATACTTATTAGGTAAGACATACTTATTGGTAGTTTGTTATTAAGTTCAAGAGACCACTATAATAAAAGGAAGTAAATTACATAATCAAATATTTCTTTGTGCATTCAACACAAATATACTTTGTATAATATAACTTCAGAGCCTTATTAAATATTTTAAAGTAAATGTAACAACTTTAAAAACAAACTGAATCAAACACAATATATTAAATTATGGGAAAGTGACAGTAAAATTAAGGTGTTATTCATGTCGTTTTTACTTAGCACTATGAGGGACTGGTCATAGTCATGGTTGCCATAAGGGGGTATACTAAATCTTAGAGTTGAAAAGAACTCAGGGTCATCAAATTTTGAAATGCTATCATATCAAATGTGAACAGACAAAAGCGTGCCTGCTATTATTGAAGATTTTCAGTTCAGCTCTGAGTTTAACAAATATTGATTTCACAGCCCTCCTCCTGATGCATGAATGTCATGTACAGTAAACTTGATAATTGGCCATTGCCTTGGCTTCACCTGATAAGGAACTCCTTTTTCCCATGATAGTTTTCCTTCATCTTGCTGATTACTCTTCAATAAATCTACTAAAGTTTGACTACACCCTCTTGAAACAACACATTTCAACTGTGGCCTAATTGTATTAAAATGGATTTTTTCCATTATGTTGGAGAATCTATGCCAATTAATGCAGCCTAAGCAGTTTAAGCGTACATTAACTTTTTTGGCAGCCACCATATAATTTATCAGAAGCTGTATGGCTGCATCAAACAATACCCTTAATATCCTAATGGTCATAGGGATATTAATTAAAGTAAATGTCCCCATCTTTCTTACCTTTTTCCCTACTACCCTCTTCCCCTCTCTTTTATTTTATATACTTATATAGCTAGACATGGACATAGATTTAATATAGATACCATGTAGTAGATATTCTTTGGAGTAGCTGCCAGAGTCATGGTTCATGCTCTTCTGGATTAACTCTGGAACTAAATGATGGGGTCTCAGTGCCCATGTCTGTACTGCTTGACCACATCTCCTTGTAAGCAATTAGTAATCAGCAGGTAAACACTTGACTTAGTTGAGACTTTCAGGATTCTTCACTGGTACTTTTTAGACAGGATTTAGAAAAAGTAGACTGGTCTCTCTTTGGTGTATTTGCTATGTGAGAGAGAGTTGTTGGCAGCCATGCTATGAACTAACAGTGACAGGTGATCTGCAGCAGGAAAGAATGAAGTTGATATGCAGATAGAAGTAGATGAAAGGGGGAAAAAGAGAGACAGAGAGAGATTCTGAATATCTGGTTCTACACGTCCATATGCCTAAATGGATTCACACCTTGCCTTTTGTTTAGGTATTACATGAGAAAATCAAATATGCTTTCAATTTCAAATTCCCTTCTTTTATTTAAGGAAGCACAAGTCAGCCTTCTGACATTTAGAACCAAGTGTGAAATGTCTAATATCATGTATATTTGTGTGTCTGTTCTTTTTATACAAAAATATTCATACTATACATATTACTCCTTTCTTATTTTTTTCAGACTTAACAATGTATCACAGATATTATTCTATGTACTTGAATTTTGGGAATTTATTTTCAGTAGTCTTTTTTTTTTTACCTTCGTTATTTATTTAGCTTTTTTTTAAATTGCGGTAACACTGGTTTACAACATTGTATAAATTTCAGAGGTACATCATTATACTTCTATTTCTGCATAGATTACATCATATTCACCACCCACAGACTAATTACAATCCATCACCACACACACGTGCGTAATCATCCCTTTCACCCTCCTCCCTCACCACTTTGAGCCTGCCCCTCCTGTCTGTCATGTTCACCTTCTTCCCTTATCTCTATCACCCAGAATTGGTTGTTACAGTGATGTCCCTGAATATAAGAAATGTATTGTATTCCAAGGTTTACTCTTATTTTTATTATCTATTACCAAAGGTGGGTCCTTTTATATAGCTGAAATCTCAGACTGTAGACAGCTCACTCTCTGTGATTTATGTAGCTGATAAGTCAAATATAATGCAAGGCAGAAAATAGTGACTCAAGAGTATGACAAATATAAACAAGAATAATGGCAGCTATCACTTATTGAGTGCTTACTATATGACAAGAGTGTGTGTTCTTAACATGTATTAGTATATTTTAATCTTCACCCAAAACTTCTAAGTTAGGTGCTATTTTTCTTATTTTACAGTTAGGAAATCAACTCTAGAGACTACATTCCTTGTCCAGGATCGGAGAGATTATGGTAGAAATAGAGTTCAAACCAACATTTTTCCGACTACAAATGTTTATTGAAAGAATGTGCAGTAAATTAAGATACAAGACATCAGATATCTCTGAAATAAATTATAGGTGATAATTTAAAATATAAGCTTTGGAATAAATCCAATTTAGGCTGACAAAAGGAAGGTCAATTATAAAGAAGTAACAATCAGACTATTTGCTGTAAAGTTAGTTTGGAATTCAAACTAGTTCCTCAACAAACTCAATTGACAACCTCATCATTTGCAGGGATTTCAGAACTCCACGGGGATCTTTTTTTTATTCTGTTTTTAAAACTGAAAAGTATGATAATAGGGATGGCTCAGTTCTCAAAAAACCTAAAGGATGTGTAGAATGGAGGAAGCACATTGTGGAAATAAGGGACAATATAAGAAAACTAAGTGAATACTGCACATTTTCCTGATTTATTAGACAAATAAATAGTTGACAAAATAAGACATAATAACATGAAAAGGATTGAGGATGAACAATGTGGTAAATTGAGAGATTGTAATAAAGAGTCTGCATTTGGAAAGAATTACCCACTCTTTCTCTGCCATCTGCCATCTCATCTCTATCTCTCACTCTTTGTGTGTCTCTCTTTCTCTTGCTCTCTCCCCCTCATACACACACACGGAGATGATGTCACTATAAGTCTCCAGAAATAAAGTGAATAAATAAAGCAGTACTTTGCAATTGTTATATTAGCTAAAGTAGAAATATAGTCAACATAATAGCTTCAGATTTTGAGCCTAAATTATTTATAGTATCACTTTCAGAAACTTATTACCTTTTTTGCTGTTTTGTAAGGCTAATAGACAATCCTGTCATTTTTGCCATACTCAAAGTCTCATATGTGCATGAGATGTTTTTTGGGGAAAATTTCAAATAATGATTGACTGTAAGGAGAAATATTCAGCAATGCATTTGAAAATTACAAAAGGCACTGTGGTATATTGAAAACATATTTTTACCCTGGAAAAATTGGCTAACATTGGCTTCAAGTCCTAGTTTGCCCACTTTTTCTCTATGGGGTTTGACCAGGTGAATTAAATTCTATAAGCCTTGTTTTTCCCATATATAAAATGTAATTTATAATCAATTATAGTACTGTAAAGAGGACCTGATATGATAAGGTAGATAAAGAACAGAGCCAGAGAATTCCAGAAAAGATAATAGCTAATGACAGTAGCCAATTATCAAGGGCTTATTATACCCCTGTTGTAAACTCAGTATATGAATGAACACATTTAATCCTCAAAACAATACCATGAATTGGTGACTATCATTATCCTCATTTTACAGATAACAAAACTGAGACAGAGTTTAATAACTACCCTTAAACCACAGAGCCAGAATTCGAATTCAGACACTCTGACTGAGAGTGTAATCCTAACCAAAATGCCATCTTTTCTTGAGTGAAAAAATTAACATTTATTTTGCAACAAACAGTGAGCATAAGACCAAAAGCTACAGATACTCAGCAAACAAAATGTAATTAAAAAGGAAATAAAATTTCACATGTTCACATCCTCTACTCACATCAAAGAATAACTGCTAGATATTTAATGTGGAGATAACCAAAAGAGGATTTTCACATTGCCACACTCTCCAGCTTAGAAGTAGAGTGAGTCATGGTAGATTGGAAAATAAAATAAATTCTTAAGATTTCTCCAATAATAATGAGATTGGCAGGATAGAGCTGAAAATTTATGGAGGCTATGAAAAGACCATGAAACACCTGTTTGGGAGCTAATCTACTGCAGTTGTGGGAGAAAATTCATTGGAGAAGAAATTTCCCAGCTAATATTTTTTTTTTCTCCTGAATTATTTTTCTGACTGAGAGAGTGAGTTGTGCACACAATTCTGCTTTTTAACTACAGAAAAGAGGTATCTTGTGCAATGAAAATCATGTACTGACTACGAATGGTACAGCCCATGAACTATAGGGCTGTCACTACAACACAACATCTCACCCAATTGGCTGCTATCCCTGAGCAAGAGACCAAACGGAATCCAAGTGGCATTTTCCCAAATCTCTGTGAACAGGTTAAGTTTCCCACCTGGAGGAGCAAGCCCCATGCTTAGGACTCAACAAAAATTTTAAAATAGCAAACAAAGCATAAAGAAAACACAAGGTTCTCACAAACTTATCTCTCTCCTAACAATATTTATGATACTGGCATTATTGAATTTCACTGGGGAAAAAAAAAAACCCTGAAGCCATCCAGATAGAAATGTAAGCTCATTTCAAAAAGATAAAAAAAATAAAGATGAATTTGGGATGACTTTACTGAAAAAAGAAAATAAAACAATATCTTTATTGTTTGCAATGCAAAAGGCAAAGAACCAAGAATTACAAATGTGACCAAATTGCCATCTGCATGCCAAAATGTACTTGAAGAGGCTGAGAAGTGATGTAAGTCAGTTTAACTCATATTTCATTGGCCAAGTACATCGTATAGTCACAACGACTTCCAAATGCAAAGTAGGAAGAATTCTCCCATGTCCCTGGAGGAGGAAGTGAACTATACGTCTCTCCTTCTCCCTCCCCCCTTTCCTTCTCCTCCTTTCCCTCCCATTCCCTCCTTCTCTCTCCTCCTCTTCCCCTCTGTCTTTCTTTTAAATACTGTTTACTGACTTTCCAATTGTGCTATCAAATATGCTGTAAATGAACATTTTTTCCTTGTATTATAAAACAAAAAGAAAAATGAATCTTACAGTTATCAGACACTGTATCATGCTGGCTGTCAAGATATTTTTAGATGTGACATTGTTATGTTATATACAATCAAAAGGTATTCAGGGGGCCGGCCTGGCATAGTGGTTAAGTTCCTGCCCCACCTTGCCTGCCCGGGGTTCCGGGGTTCGGATCCTGGGTGAGACCTACACACCACTCATCAAGCCATGCTGTGCCGGCATCCCACATACAAAATAGGGGAAGATGGGCACAGATGTTAGCTCAGGGACAATCTTCCTCAAGCAAAAAGAGGAAGATTGGCAACAGATGTTAGCCCAGGGCCAGTCTTAAAGGTGTTCAGTATCTATTATGTGTGTTAGCTGATGTTGTGAAACAAAAACCATTAATGTATGATGCTAAGCTTTCTTTTCTTGTTTTCATTTCCTTTTGGGTGTGGTCCAAACAAACCATTCTGAAACACTGTTGCTGTGAGGTGATTTTAAAACAATTTTCAGTATAGGAAAAGCCTCAGACCCCTCCCAGAACTGATTTATTTGTAATGTAATGTACTTATTTTTAGCAGTCATCTGTGATCATAAATATGATGCATGACTTCTAATTTATAAAAGTAACTCTGTAAAAATAATTAATGACCAGAAAAAAAATCAGTTTCCTATATTCATTTTTCATTGTCAGCTTTATGATTTCATTAACGCTTAGTTTCTTCATCTATATATTGGGGCTAATTATAAACATATTTATTGTGGGAATTAAATGAGATAGTATATAAAAAGTACTCACCATACTGTTGCTTTGTAATCAAATGAAGAATAGTCCTCTATTAACCCTAAAACCTTATAAGTACTAAGTAAACATATCTTAAAATTAATGTTAAAAAGGAGGAAAATAACGTAAATAAAAAGCACATGTATAATACACAGAAGAAGAAGAATTAGTTCAGAAGAATGGACACTTCAAAAAATATTTTCCCACTTTCAAAGAAATGAAGAGAATATAGATTCTGAAAGTGTTGAGGAAGAGCAAGAGAGCAATTGAGAGAGAAAGAGAAAAAGAGACTGAGTTTAAATAAAAGGGAGGAAGGAGTACAAAGATAACAAAGAAAGAATTAATGACAAAAAAGAAGTATGAAAAGTAAATTGGCAGCGATTTGGAAACAAATGTTTTATTAAAGATGTTTTGGAAACAAAAACTGTATTAGAAACAATAAAATATAAAACAGACATAATGAAAATTAAAGTCAAATGTATGTAATACAGGCTTAAAGAAATTATACAAAACAAAATAGAAAATAACAAAGAACATGATTAAAGAAACGATGATAGATAATTAAAAAGAGAATTCATAAGCATAATTGATATTCTTTAAAACTAGAAAATAGCAAATGAACTAAAAAGTATTCTGACATAAAAAAAGAAAATTTTCCTGAAATAAAGGAATGTACCAGAAGCAGATTTTGAGATGAAGAATGTATGAAAAGGATTACAAGTTTTTCTGAGATGAAACTAGCAAGGGAGTGGAGCAATGGCAACAGGAATAAAGGAAGCCAAACAGTGGTGAGATACCTAGTAAAATACCAGGAGAGGGAAATAGGACCTCAACCCTGCGGGGCAGCTCTGGAGACAGTGTAGCTCATACCTGAGAGTTGTCCCAGCCAGAGGCAACCATAGTCTTTATACCCTGCACGCAGCAGTCCTTGTTTAACAGCTACTCCCAGGTCAGGTGGGGATATAAATTCTCAGGACTTCTAGGTTTTAAAGAGCAGGCAAAATGAGTCTAGTAACCTGAGGACTCCCCTCTAACAGAGAGATGCAGGTGGTCATTGTGGTGAGTGAGCACACGCTGGGAGTTGGTGTGCATGGATAGGATAAAGGTAATTGAAATGTTATAGGGGGAACACGACATTGACTACAACCTGCATCTTTAGATTGAAAGGACAAACCAAGTTTCAAGAAAGCTTGGTACAGGATGATCGACAACACGCTATAATCTCTTGTTTTTTTCATTTCAAAGACAAAGAAAAATGCTATGGTCTCTGAATACAAAAAGCCAAATACTTATTAGTGAAAACAAACAAAAAATCAATCTGACTTCAAAACTTTTGGCATAGGATTCATTAATCAATGCTAGAAGATCTGTTTGCCAGCTCTACAAAAGTTTGAGACAGAAGATATGACTGAATAATTTTATTTCTTGTCAAGATATTATTAATTTCTAAGGTCAATTAATAAAATCTTGTGGTTGAAATTCAGCCAACTAGGGATGTATCAAAATAATAATAATACCTCAGTTTTAGAGAAATTGTGATAAAAGGATAACAAAGAGCATGAAAGGCATTTAAATATAAAACTATAACAAAAATTTTCTGGGAATTTTGTGTGTAGATCAGAATGTCAACGTCTTAAATTTTGACAAGATAAAAATAATAAGTGAGACTCCCTTGAAAAAGATGGTGGAAGGGAAATTACAGAAATGTGTAAGTGTGCTAACTTCCTTATATTTCATAAAGGAATCAACAAAAACTGTCTAAAATCGGAAAGTCATGAGAGATTTATGTATATTTTTAAATAAAAATATCTCTAAGCTATGTTATTAAGTGAAAGTCCCAGGTACAGAATAATGTGAAAAAGAAGAGTAATAAAAATTTCTTGAAGGATCAAAGAACTTGCAAAGAAGAGCTCTCTTTTAGCAAGGGAGGGAGTTGACGTCATGGAGCGGGAGAGACGGGCATTTACTTTTCACTTTATCTCCTGTACTATGCAGATCTTAACATACTCATGCATTACTTTAAAAAGAAAAAACTGTAGCTACATTTATTAAAAGGAATCTACATTATTATCTCATGACAGGATTATACATGAAAAAAAATTAGAGTATTTGGAGTTTTCTTTCAAAAACTCACCCAGTGCTACCGATAATGTTATTGCTTAGAGTTTTGGGCAGTCTTCTTTTTGGTAATCTGATTTCTTCTCAAGACTCTTCTAAAGTCTCTGAAAGAAATTAATTTTGAGTGGCCACAGGATTCTATTTTACTCAAAGATTTTTTAATTCTTTTCTGAAACAGTTATTTCTGAATCTCCAAGTTGCAAGAGTGTTATACATATCATGTAGGATTTTTCAGCACCCCTAGATTCTATTAAGGATCAGATTGAACCATATATACTGAATTCTAGACTTAAGTAGAGTCTCTACACAGGCTTTAG
The DNA here is from genome assembly GCA_031878705.1 of Tapirus indicus. NCBI lineage: Eukaryota > Metazoa > Chordata > Mammalia > Perissodactyla > Tapiridae > Tapirus > Tapirus indicus. The sequence continues at coordinate 140,782,910 of CM062920.1, read as the reverse complement.
AACACTATATAGTTTATGTGAGAAATTTGCAGATGTTTCACATACTGGCAATAGTTTTATCAACAAACTTCATGTTTACACATAGAAATTATGCCTCAGTAAAAATTTCCATTTCAGAATGGACTCTTGGACCAGCCCCGGTGGCCTAATGGTTAAGTTCATCATGCTCCACTTTGGCATCCTGGATTTGGTTCCAGGGCGCAGACCTACACCACTTGTCTATCAGTGGCCATGTAGTGATGGTGGCTCACACACAAAGTAGAGGAAGATTGGCGACAGATGTTAGTTAGCTCAGGGTGAATCTACCTCAGAAAAATAAATAAATAAATAAGAAAAATAAGAAAAAATTAAAAGAATAGATTTCTTACTCTCAAAAGTTTTTGCTAGGAAAAAGCAATTTTAGTATTAAAAGCTGTGTGTTATATGACAAATATACAAAAAAGAAGCAAACACTCTATTAATTGCAATAAGTTAGATAATACTAAAAATTAGTCCCTAATATGAAATAGACTATTGAAGATATGAAGTAAGGTTATAATTTACTCACATACCGTCTTGGTTTGCTTCAGGAAGGCAGGATAGGTGGGGAGTAGATAAGGATGCTTTGTTTACGGTTATTCAGAGAATCAGGCTGAGGAAGTTTGATCTTCAATTTTCAAGGCCACCTTAGGCATTACAATCTTGATGAATTGGAAGGGAAAAGACATAGAGAAGTATCTGTGAGAGGTTTTATCAGTCTGAGGGTGGCCATCACTTCATCTCAGTATTTTGCAAGCTGGAACCCAGTCACATGGCCACATCCAACTGGACTGGAGGGTATAAAAACTAGATTAATTATGTGTCTTTGTTAGATGTAAAACTGTCCACACATTTGTGTACCTCTTCCATCAAGGGGTGGGGTCTTTTTTCCTCACATCTGGTCTTGCCCAAATGACTCGCTTTAACTAAAAGAATGTGATTAAGTGACTTGCGCACATTTTGAGCCTAGGACTCAAAAGTTTGAAGCTTCTCTCTCTCATATTATTGCAGAGATTGGGAGTCAGTCTAAAGTGGATGGAGAGATCACACAGAAGAGAACCTGACCAACAGCCTGCCAAACACGAGACATGTGAGAGGCCTTCCTAGACCATCCATGCCCAGTAGGTCTATTGGCTGACTGCAGGTGCCTTAGTAAGCCCAGCCCAGACCATAAAAACGTCTCAGCTGAGCCCAGTCCAAATTGCTGACTCACAGAATTAAGAACAAAAAGGAAAAAAAAAGGATTGTTTATTTGAACCATCAGTTTTGGGGTGAATTGTTAGATAGCACAGGCTAACTGATTCGGTGTCTGTGAAGAAAAGAAATAAAGATTGTGGCAAACAGCTAGCACCTTTGTGCCACTCTTCATAGGAGAAAGACTTAAAATTGTCTAGAATTTCACTATTTTCCAAGTCCTTAGTGTTAAAAATTAGTACTTCCTTATGGTTTTCAAGTTTTATTAAATACCTGGAGGAAATAATATTAAAGGAGGATTGTGATGCTTCTTAATTCAGAATATTCACGAATCTATATTCTGTAATGTAAAGAATGTTAAAAGATGATGCATATATCATTTGCTATTTGCAAAATCTCTGTTTTTCTGCCTTACGTTTTTACATTTTAGTAAGAATTAGAGGCAATCCACACAATGCCTAGCTTTAACTCTAATAGATTTTGTAGATTAAATGCTTTTAATTGAAAGAAATATACTCAGAATATGTACACTGTTAAAATATGTCCAATTTGAAATTTACAAATCAAGGATAATCTAACCAAGAAGGAATAAGGATATAAAGAGAAAGAATGGGCTATAAAGGAAAAGAAAGTTGAGAACATTGTGGATACACCAATATTTCTAAATCTTTATCAACTACCCCCAGGTGTTTTTAGCACTACATGGTAGCAATATTTTCCAAACCAAATATCAGGTATACAAATGTATGGATAAGGACTATTTGTCAGTTTGAATTCAGAAAAATCTAAGATAGAGGCTCTTAGATAAAAAATTTTGGATTGCTTCTATGTAATGTATGACTCATTCACATCTTTGTTTCAAGCTATACAATAAACAAAGCCGTTAACTTACAGTAAAATTTCCAACTGATCTGTGACATGACCTCAATTTTTGGCATTAAAAATACAGTTTCTTTCTTACCTCATGTAAACTAATATATGGTTTCTAGACTAAAAATAATACACATATCTTCAGTTAAATTATATATTTTAAAATAACTCTCAAGACAGATATTTATAAATTCAAGTAAGATAAAATTTCCTTGTTTTAATAAATGATTAGGTTTTGCAAATGATTCATGTTGCAACAAAATAAAATCCATAGCTTTCTCTGAGCTTCCTTGTTTCCTTTCTAGAATAGTCCAATTTCTCTTGACCATTTCATGATAAATGTGGTTTCAGCAAACATAAACAATTGTGATTTTATAAGAGAAAGTTTATTCATTAAATTTATGCCCTAGGTTTACCTCAAAAAAATTTGGATTGACAGTTAAAGTAGGTAGGGATGTATTAAGGTTGGCATTTTCAATAAAGATTGTACTTATAAACTTTCATTTAAGGGGATGGAAATGGATTTGCCTAATAAGGCATTTCCATAAGGAGAAATTTCATGATATATTATATAGGAGGTAATATAGAAGTGGGTGACCTCTAAGTACATTTTGGAATTTCAGAAACAATCAAAGGTAAATTGGTTCCTTTACCACAGGGATATCTTCTCAGAGATTTTAATATGTTAGTTTCATGTGAATTTTGCAAGGGATGGAGTTATATGCAGCATTTCCACATTGGTATGACCATACCTATTCTCAAGTAAGATCTCGATGGATTAATGTTGGACATTAAATAATAATAATTTGGAGAAGAAAATAATTTGGAGAAGGGTGGCTTAAGAATTTTCAAAAGTTCTTTGCAGTGCAAATTTAAGATAAAGATGCCCATTGATCATTAAGATTTTAGAACTGAAAAGAGTGTCACAAAAAGATGGCACAGCCAGCACCAACATCCTAAGGCATGCTGACTTGTTTGAAGGGCAGCAAAGACACCACTGTGGCTGGAACAGTGATAAGAGTCACAGGAGATGAAGACCATGTCTTATTTATTTATTTTGGGGGTAACAGATTTATTGAGATACAGTTCACACACCATGCTATTCATCCACTCAAAGTGCACAATTCAATTGTTTTAGTATCTTTAGAGAGTTGTGCAACCATCATCACAGACCATTTTGGGACATTTTTATCACCCCAAAAAGAAATCCCAGACACTTTAGCTATTACCTCCTAGTTTCCCCAACCCCTAGCCTTAAGCATCCACTAATCTACTTCCTGGGTCTCTATAGATTTGAGGCCCAGGTCTTTTAGGGCTTCTGTAAACATTTTGGCTTTTACTTTGAGTGAGATAGGAGACAACTTGAGGGTTTTGAGCAGAGAATTGGCATGACTGAAGTAACAATTTAACAAAATCCCTTTATGTGCTGTGCTGAGAATAAACTGATAGGAAGACATGGAAATAAGCCATCAAGCAATGATCTTGCCTTGGAATAGGAATAGGGTAAAATTGATGGAGGTGTAGATTGGATATTGTGATGGTTACTTTTATGTGTCAACTTCACTGGGCTAAGGGATGCCCAGATAGCTGGTAAGACTTTATTTCTGGTTGTGTCTGTGAGAGTATTTCCGGAAGAGATTAGCATTTAATTGGTAAACTGAGTAAAGAAGATCCACCTCACCACTGACAGTGGATGTCATCCAATCCGTTGAGGGCCTAAATAGAACAAAAAAGTGGAAGAAGGGTGCATTTAGTCTCGTTACTTGAGCCAGAATATCCATCTTTCCCTGCTCTTGGACATCCATGCTTCTGATTCTCAGGCCTTTGGATCCAGACTGAACACCACCAGCTTTCCTGGTTTTCTAGCTTACAGAAATTGCAGCTTGCAGATCTAGGGACTTCTTGACCTTCATTATCTCATGAGCCAATTCCTGTAATAAATCTATAGAAATATAATAAAATATATATTAAACATATATAATAAGAATATGTAATAAATATATTAAAATAAATAAATACATATTTTGGTTCTGTTTCCCTGGAAAACTCTGACTAATACAGATATGCTTTATGTTTAATGAAAATATAATTAGATGAGCTGAGAGATAGTGGGATCCTGGTGTGTTCTGAGTATATTTGCCTTACTCTTTTCATATATGATCCAAACATGCAAATCCCTCTTCGCACCTTACCTCTTGTACCGTATTCCAGTCAAAGAACTTGCTGAGTATTTCAAACGAAGATATTAGGAAAGTTTTCTTCCAAGCAGAAACCCAGCTTTAATCTTTCTATTAGGAGCTTGTAGATGTTTGGATCTGCTATGTCTATTGGGGTTGTGAGGTGGAAGAGTAATATCTATTTATGAGATTTTGGTTTTACATTTTTAAAAATATGAGGTAGGTAGACATTATTATTTACTATTAACATTGTTATTTCCATTTTAAAGATGCATAAGAAGGTAAAGTTGTTGGAGATTAAATACCTTGCCTATTTATAGCAAAAAATTACCCAAGTCAGAATTTTGACTCAGGTCCGTGTGGTTACAGAGGTAGTATTCTCAGCCATACCAAATTAATAAAAAGAAGTAAAGAATAGTGCCTTATATCTGTATGTCATCATGAAATACAATTGCCCTATTTTGATTCTACTTCTCGTTGAATAAAAAGGAATGAGATATTTCTTGAGCAAAATTACAAGAAAATATAAATAATTTAAAAAGTCCTGATTTGCTCTGTAAGGAGGGAAATAAAGTTTTATAATCTTATAAAATGTCTTTGGAATCGTGGAGATAAAATGGAATGAAGCTTTAAAATTGATATCCTGGTTTAATATTAGCTGTTTATTATCTCAACCTTTTATTACTTGAAAAATTATGAGATTTCTGAAAAAGTACCTTTGAGGACTATTATGTGAATTTAATTATTTAGGGAAAGTGGCATATTTTTATTTTGTTATGAAAATATTCATTACAATGGAATTTTTATTATCACAGAAGAATGCTTATAGTATTAGAGTTGTAATATATACATTTTCAAGTAGATATTAAATATTCAAAGCATTTTAAAAACATTTCATTAAATTTGCTTCAAAGGCAAAATAAAACATGCATACATATAGGCACACGCATATAGAAGGAAATGGTAAAGCTAACATTTATTGTACTTTTGTTTTTATTGGCATTTGACATTGCCTTTTGAAAATTTAGGATTATTTTGTTTTATTATTGTAATTTTTCAATTCAGAGAATTTTAATAATATAACTAACATTTTATTTTCATTTTGCTCCTATAGTGTGTCTTCCTGAGGGCAGAATATTAAAGTGTGTTGAGTTTCTTCAATCGTTCCTCCACATCTACCTTTCTTTTCCTACTCTGATCTTTAACCAGGATGTTGATATTTATAAATTACGTCATTGTAATCTGGACCCTCTGCCTTCGGTATGAGTTGTATCAGTGAGGATGCTGATCAAGACACCTGGGAAGGAGGAGAGAGAGAAGTCGTGTGTTTATTTCCTGGTTCCTTGAGGTCACCAGGACTGACTTTCCTGGAAGGGAAGATAACTGCCACTCTCAGTGAAGTCAGCACTGCTTGGATCTCCTTCCTCCTGGTTTCAATAACTCTCTCCCCTCGTCCTTTGGGCCAGGGAGTGATGACAGCCCACTGCTGCTAGCTCTGCTTCTACACTGTCCTTTTTATTTCCTCTTTATTCACGCTGGTGTAATTAATCCCTTATCCATAAATCCTCTTCTAACTATCCTAACGTGAGAATGTCATCTGTTTCCGGTTGGTTTCCTGATAAACTCACAAAAGCAAAGCAACTAAACTCAGCTAAGATGTACCTCAGAATTCATAGAATTTTCCTTAATATTTTGAACCTCGTAGATACTACTGAGCTTTATTCCTCCAGAATGTTGTGCAATTGGGGATATTAATTTTGATCATATGAATCATTTCATCCAAAGTTTTTTAAAGTAATAATTATGGTATGGTTTATGGATAGCAAACATGAGCGTAGTTACAAAGGCAATATACTTTTGGTAAGAAATCGCTTATTATTCTTCCGTATTTTGCAGACAGAAAAGTGCGAAACAACAGATGTTGAAATTATTAAGAGTATTCTGACAGTGTCAAGATTTTGGCTTTTTATTTGGTCTGGCTAGAGACCATGGGCTCAGATTTTATCTGAACCCTGTTTGAACTAACTTAAGTAAAACTTACAGGCTTAGGTTCACAGAGATTTAGCTGCACCTCTTTTTGTGAGTTCATCTTGCCAGCCGTGAGTTTTACTTAGAAGTTTGGGTTTGCTCCCAAAACGATTTTCAGAAATTATTTCTAGAACCTTAGAAACTTGAAGCATTTTTCAATAGTACAAGAAAAACCGAACAGTCAGAGAGAAGAGATTTGACCCACGTGAAAACATACAATGTGGATCCTGTTTATTACTATTGCTTTATGACTAATAGAGCACATTTGAATATAAATAGAAAGGGCTATTTTCAAAGTAGATGCAAATTCCATTACTCCCAGAGAACCAAAATGAAAAATTTACTTTGGTCATTTGACCTCCAAATCACATCTCTGATTAACTCAAATTTTAGTCGTTAGAGAAGAATATAGATTTTGCCTTTTAAAAATTTTTTATAAGTTTTATTGTGAACTTTCTCCATTTTATTTTCTAAGTATCAACTTGATTATCCCTTTTAACCATGAATTCTGTCAGGATAGCATGATCATTTGGGATTATTTCAATTCTAACTTGATTTTTCAACACACTAAGTTAGATATTATTGTTGTTGTATTATTTGGTCAGTATTTATTTAGTTCACCCACAGGTTAAGCATTTTATTTGATAACCTTTCCTTTTTGTATTCCGGTCCTTTCTTTAGGAATTGCCCAGAGCCAAGGTCTAGGTAGGCATGCCCCCCTCCCTGGGGCAGGCTCCTTTCTGCTGTACCTACTAAGGCTGCACCTCTTCGCAGATCTTGACCTTTTGTGAGTGAGTCTGTCTGTAGCTCCCCCCTTCTCCACTCCCCTCCTTTCAGGTGCCAGGCTTTGGCCCTGTACTTGGTTCATGTGGTTAATCAAAGACACATTTTGAGATGGGCAGTACATCCAGGCTGATCACTGTTTCCAAAATTTTCTTACTCCCATGGATTTGTGCTTTCTTGTCATTTTGACCTCAGTAAAATCCCTAGTTTACTTCCATAAAACTAGAGACTAGAAATCATACTTAAAACTATATCTTGGCACCGGCCCCATGATGTAGTATTTAAGCTCTGTGCACTCCACTTCAGTGGCCTGGGTTCATGGGTTTGGACACAGACCCACACCACTTGTCAGCCATGCTGTGGTGGCAACCCATATACAAGATAGAGAAAGATTGGCACAGATGTTAGCTCAGGGCTAATCTTCCTTAGAAAAAAAAAAAACACTATATATTTGAAACCATATTTCATCCAATGTTTATAGCTATGTTTAAGGTTTTCTGTGAACACCTGGCTCACTATATTGCTGGAAGTACAAGTCTAAACATATATGCTTCTAGAATATATTAAATAAATATTTTTGGAAGTCTATATTATTTTTGCATACATTATTCTCAGAAATAAATTATGAACAACGTGTTCATGAATGCACTATCAAATATACTCTTTAATGTGTTCACATTATAAATATAATATATGCTATAAATGTGTATTTATATGAAACATTTTTCAAGTAAATAGTTAAAAGAAACAAGTTAATTTAGCCAATTAATCATTCCACAAATTGGCTCTTTAGTACATTGGTCATCTGGAGCAATTAATTGGTTTTCCATGGATTGACTGCTGTGGCAGTGGCCATGCAGTAAATTGACCAGGTGAATTGGCATTCTGGTAATGTTCTTTTGTTGAATGGGCTTCCATCCATCTGATACACCACTGCAGAGATGAATCTTTTTTTATCTGTAGAGTGCAGGTGGACAAAGACAATTTTCTTTGCTGCAGGGACTAAAGGAAGAGATCTGAGATTCTTAACTGCTCTTTTTACAAACTTTCAAACCTTTTTAGTTTTAGTTCCATTTTCTCTTCACCCAAAGGTACTTGTTGCCATCAGTTATTCATCTTTCCTGGAGTTTTGGATCATAAATCTACTTGCTTCTTGCAAACCTTCCCCTACTGTAGGCACGTAGGTTCCAGCTTCCTAACCTAGGTCAACGGTCACTACTCCATCTCTATTTTAGCTTTCTAAATTTTGTTGACACCCCTCCTCTGCTATTACCTTTTCTATCATTTCTTTGTTAATGTGGGTTATTATTTTTAAGAATTCCTTTACTACTGTTTCGATGAAGTTATGAGAGGAATTAGAAATAAGTGCTTATTTAATCCTGCAGGTTTAACTGGATGTCTTTTCCCATTAACTGACTTTAAAACATATGATAACTAACTTTAAAACATATAATAAATATGATAAATAATGCACTGATAAACTTCCTTGTCCCAACATGTTTTGTGTTTGATAACTTTTAAAAGACGTTGACGGGGGCCGCCCGGTGGCGCAGCGGTTTAGTCCACACTTGGCAGCCCGGGGGTCGCGGGTTCAGATCCCGGGCACCCGCTGACGCACTGCCTGTCAGCCATGCTGTGGCGGCGTCCCATATAAAGTAGAGGAAGATGGGCACGGATGTTAGCCCAGGGCCAGTCTTCCTCAGCAAAAAGAGGAGGATTGGCAACAGATGTTAGCTCAGGGCTGGTCTTCCCCACAAAAAAAAAAAAAAAAAAAAAAAAGACGTTGACATTTTAAGTATTAGGCATTTTGATTAAACATTTTTAAAAATGTATTTAGATAATTATAGTGCATATTTTCATACATACATACATAAATACATTTAATTTCCTAAGGATAATATCTAGATCCAAGTGGGTTCAAGACCTCTTGAAAATTTATGTAATGTGCTATATATCTTAAATATTTTATTTATTTATTTTTTTTCTATGAGGAAGACCAGCCCTGAGCTAACATCCGTCCAATCCTCCTCTTTTTGCCGAGGAAGACTGGCCCTGGGCTAACATCCGTGCCCATCTTCCTCTACTTTATATGGGACGCCGCCACGGCATGGCTGACAGGCAGTGCATCGGCGGGCGCCCGGGATCCGAACCTGCGAACCCCGGGCTGCCAAGCGCGGACTAAACCGCTGCGCCACCGGGCGGCCCCTATATCTTAAATATTTTAAATCCTTGTTCATTTTCTAGGAATAGGGTCTTTCATTAGATTCTCAAGGGGTTCCATAACAGCAGCAACAACAAATGTTGATATATTGGATAAGTAGAATTGGGATTAAAATTCCCAAATTCTTTCTGTTTCATCTACTAAATCTTGGAAATATTCATAAACAATTACTGTGCATAAGAAAATTCCAAGGCTTAATACAACCTGAATTATATGTGTTTAAATTTTCATGGATTTCACTAAAATAAATGACTATCAAGACGCTATGTTCTCTTACACCAGACACAAAAATTAACTCAAAATGGATTAAAGACTTGAAGTTAAGACCTTAAACCATGAAACTTCTAGGAGAAAACATAGGCAGTATGCTCTTTGACATTGGTCTTAGCAACATAATTTCAAGTACAGTGTCTGACTGGGCAAGGAAACAATAGAAAAAATAAACAAATGGAACTACATCAAACTAAAAAACTTCTGGACAGCAAAGGGAACCATCAAGAAGAGGAAAAGACAACCTAACAATTGGGAGAAGATATTTGCAAACCATATATCTGATAAGGGGTTAATCTCCAAAATATACAAAGAACTCATACATCTCAACAACAAAAAAACTAACAACCCAATTAAAAAACGGGTGGAAGACCTGAACAGACATTTCTCCAAAGAAGAGATACAGATGGCCAACAGACACATGAAAACATGTTCAACATCATTAACTATAAGGGAAATGCAAATCAAAGCTACAATGAGATATCACCTCACACCCCTCTGAATGGCTATAATTGACAGGACAGGAAACAGTAAGTGTTGGAGAGGATGTGGAGAGAAGGGAACTCTCATACAGTGCTGGTGGGAGTGCAAACTGGTACAGCCACTATGGAAAACAGTATGGAGATTCCTCAAAAAATTAAGAATAGAACTACCACATGATCCAGCTCTTCTACTGCTGGGTATTTATCCAAAGAACATAAAAACACCAATACGTAAAGATACATGCACCCCTGTATTCATTGCAGCATTGTTCACGATAGCCAAGACTTGGAAGCAACATAAGGGCCCATCAAGGGATGAATGGATAAAGAAGATGTGGTATATACACACAATGGAATACTACTCAGCCACAAGAAACGATGAAATCCAGACATTTGTGACAACATGGATGGACGTTGAAGGTATTATGCTAAGCAAAATAGGTCAGAAAGAGAAGGTCAAAACCTGTGTCATCTCACTCATAAGTAGAAGATAAAAACAACAACAAACAAACACATAGAGACAGAGATTGGATTGGTGGTTACCAGAGGGCAGGAGAGTGACAAGGATGATTAGGCACATGTGGGTGGAGATGGATTGGAATTAGTCTTTGGGTGGTGAACATGATATAATCTATGCAGAAATAGAAGTATAATGATGTACACTTGAAATTTATACAATGTTATAAACCAGTGTTACCACAATAAAATAAATAAATGTTAATTAATTAATTTAAAAAGATGCTATGTTCTCAACCGCTACCTACTACAATCCATTTTAGGATAAATGTTTGATAAAATGTGGGCCAGATTAACAGTAATACAATTATTGCTCAGGGTAAAAAAATTCAACTGGATTATTATTTGTATCAAGAACTTAATTTTTAAGCTTGTCATTAAGATACTATTTTTCTTTTACTAATGTGAAGTATTTTAAAATGTACCTCCATCCAAATCCTCTCATTATTAAAATGAGCTGTGAAAAATGTTGAGGTTGGTATTTACAACAGTTTTAGATGATTTACTGGTTGCGATTCTTGATTTATGAAATTTATCTCTTTTCAACCAGTTAAATATGTGGTTAAATTTTTTTTAACCATGTATAGCACATAGAAGATCCTCTTCATTTATTTGTATGACTTGAGATTTGTGATTTTATTTTACCATCATGATAAAACTCCATCAACAGATTAAGTTATGGGGTAAACAACGTTTTGTTCAGAATTTATAATAAACCCTGAAAGTGAAGTTAATAACAATGATATATTTGAAAAGCTTTTTCACAAAATAAGAAGTTTTTAATTTTAAAAAATGTGTACAGTAATATATTAACTTGTAGATAATACTGCTTAATTATATCAATCAGTATTTAGGTAGAACAAAATGTTCAAGATTGGTAAATCCAAATTCTTTTATTATAGTTTTTAAATGCAGCATTTTTGGAGGTATTATATGAGATTTTAAACAGCAAGATGAGTTTTATAGCTTCCCACTTAATATTGTTAAAAATATATGACAATTTTATATCATAATAAAGGTAAATTGGTGCACTCCTTTCATTTGCCCATTCTGTTATCCATCTCTAGTTATATAGTGTGGTATCTTTAAGTCTATTTTTTTATAATTACTTTGCTAAATGAAAGAAACCAATACATTTTTTATTTGATAAAATGAAACATACTACTTCAATTAAAATAGCACAGAAGAATAAAGAGAAAGAAAATCCCCAAATCCTCACAATATTAAAACTCAGACAATTACCATAAACATTTAGTGTATTTTCTTCCAATTTTTTTCTCTGTACTGATTTTATATACTATGTATATGATTTTATGTTCTACTCTTTTTTTTTTTTTTGCTTTACAACATATCACACACGTTTTCCCACAGAATTACTATCTACTTAAAATCTTTTTTTGATTTCTTTTTTAATATGTGGGATTATATTACATCTTAGCTCATGGATATATCATAAATTGTTTAACCAAATTATTTTTTACATTTTTCACTAATATAAATAAGGATAGAGTGAGTATCTTTCACATGAATGGCTCCACTTACTGACAGCTCACTCTCATCACAATTACCCCATGACCTCGGTGCACTTATTCCCACTGTGTAGATGAAACCGAGGATTGCCAAAATCCTAGTTTTGTAAGTTATGGATCTGAGATTAAACCCAAGTGACGAATCTGAGATTAAAACCTGAAATAAAATTTTAACAAAAAAGAGTCTATTCTTACTGTTTGTGAGTAAATTTTTGCTGAAGTTTCAGATTAGTTCCTTACGATGGATTCCCAATCAAGTACTAGATATAAATATTTTTATATCTCTTAGTAACTGCTAAACTGGAGCCTTTTCCTCTGGATTTTGAATTTTGAACACTGAAAAGTGTAGGAACCCTTCAAATTGGCAGGGGCACCCTGAAGTGACTGCCATTCTTTTTTACTCCCGCAACTGCAGAGCCTTCCTAGACTTGCCTTCCCTTAGGTTTGGTTCTTTACGTTTTTCTTTTATTCTTTTTGCTAACCCATATTTGTAAAATTAATTATTTTTTGCTGAAGTTGACTATAGTGAGTTTCTCTAGTACATGTTAAAGTTGTCATTGAATTTTTTTCTAAATTTCTTTATTTATTAAATAATCCTTCTTAACCAAAATTGTTCTTTACCAGTGATATGTGCTGTCATCTTCATAAAATGTTATATTCTTATATTTAATATAATGGGCTTTTTTATTGATTTCTTTATATTTTCCAATTCTAATAGGACACACATTTTAACAAAATTATGTAACCTATTGTAATGTGTTATAGAAATTGTTTCTCCAGATGATTCTTCTTTAGATCATTTTATTTTAAAGGATTCATTTTATTTCCTTTTTATGGCTGTTTCTCCAGGTAGCACAATATTAAAATTATTCTTTGAATTTTGTAAAAACCCTATATTTATTCTCCCTGCTTTTTGAATATTAATTTTTAGCTATTCTTTTAATTGCCTTTAGAATTATTATAATTTTTCTAATAATTCTATTTAAATCCATACAGAGATTTATGATAAACTAGCATCTTCATAATATTTATTCAAGTACTATTTTATTTGGAAGATTTCTTCAAAAAAGATCCTACTTATGTTTATCATCTTTCCTATGTTCATTTCTATTCATATTTGTGTGTGTTTGTTTCAATCAAGCATTCATCATATAAAAACTTGGATTACTTTTGGTGTGAAAAAAGCACAAACCATACAAAATAATGCACATATGCATATAACTAATCATATATATATATGCATAGATATAGACATGATCTAGGCTACTTATTTCCAGCAGCTGCCTTGCTCAATGTTGCACTACTCTGGGTACAACTCTTATCTAATGACTGATCAAGGGGCCCATCACAGGCCCTGCTTGTCTTGTCAACATTTTGCTGTTGCAGCTGCAGAACTTCCTGAGGCATGAGGACGTGTCTTGCTTTCCTAATTTCTTTACATGTAGTATTCCCAAGAGCACTCCCCTATAAGTCTGCAAAAGGAAAATCTATCTTTGAGACCATTTCCTGGAGAACCTGACTAAAAACATGGGCATTTATGTATCTAGCCGAATGTGAGCTTCTGGCTTTGATGATATAGCAGGGAAAGACAGGGGACGCAAAAAGTCAGGGCCTCTCTGAGGTGGGAAGACCAATAGGAAAACATCTTCACCTTCTGCTTGGACCTAATGGGCTATATTCACAAAGCAAGCCTGAAAACCAAACAACAAGAGTATTCCTAGCCCCCCCCCCCCCCACAGGAATACAAAAAGGTTGCTTTGATGCTAAAGAGAGCCTAGGGGGAAAAACATCTCTTTCTATAATATTGCACACACAAACAAACTAATAAAATGAGCTTTTCCAGGGCAGGGACTATGTTTTTGATATACTTTTATTACTAACACACTGTAGGAGAGCATTAAATATTTGCCAAATAAACACTTAGAAAACAAATATGTTGTGTACCAAGTCCTGAAACCAAATAAATTTACTTAAGGTAGCAAAGTACATTTCAGATGGCTACAAAGGATTATAACGGTTAATTGATGGTTGCATTTTCTTGTTAGCAATGGTAATAACAAATCTAATTTTTTCAAGATATTGCCCTAAGCTTCCATGTTAAATAACTAAAGTTAATGTGACAACATGAACACTGCAAATTTTCTTATTGTTTGAGGAATAATTTGTATTAATTTGAGTGGCAGACTAAAGACGGCCTGGTTAAATTAGCATAACATCTGGTCATTATACTAATTTCATGCTATACTTTAGATGAGCAGCAGAAGGTAAAATTCTTTTTCAAAGGAAAAATAAAAGTGATAGCATTCCTTCCTTGAAGAATATTAAAATTGTCTTAAAACATACAGTGGAAGCACATATGTCTCAATAAATCATTGTGACAAATATCTACAAAAGAAAAGGATTTATCGGGTTCACTGAAAAGTTTGAGGGCATACTGTGTGTGTGTGCGTGTGTACACGTGTATTGTAAAATTTCATTTTTCCATTCCATGAATACTAACTAAATTTAATTCTCTACAGAGAAACTGAAAAATCTGTATCGTTGCTCAGGAAGCAGGAACTGGCTTTTGATAAAAGGCTTCCCTTTCTTTTCCACAATGCATCTGGGACCTTCACAGTTGATTACTGTAATATTTATATAATATAGCTTTGACGTGCAATTGAGAACTATAACACATTTAATACTGGAAAGAGTTGGCTAGCATCAGATATTTTTAATGAATTGGAAGACAGCCTATTTTGTTTCGTCTGAAATCAAGAAAGAGTGCCAGCTTGTTCACTAAACACTAGTCAGTTTCCTTTAAAAAGAATGCTTAGGATTTTTTTGGGGGGGATGTGGTTTCCAAAAATCCTTCATCATTACGCTATAAAACGCAAATGAAAATGGTACCTTCTTACAGACTCCATTAACTGGAGTATCAGATGGATGCTCTTGCTCTTATAAAAACAAAAGTAATTGCACTGTGTTGTTTTAGATTACTACTTTTCTTTGTATGGATATGGAGAGAAATTTTATTACACTGATTTGGAAGACTTAAAAATATGAATTTTTTTTTCATTTTGCCATGCCTCCATTTATTTGAAATGCTATTCTTATGGGTATTCAAATCAGGCAATTAAAATGAAAAAACAGTTGACAAAACTAGAAACATATTTAGTATCTAGGGCTATAAACTAGGTTGGTAATAACTTAATTATTGCACCATCTTCACACTTCTATTGATCACTCCTTGTTTTCACTGATTATATAAGTTGTACATGTTTATTATAAAAATATATAAGAAACATTTTCTTATATATTTTTATTGAGTTAATATTGGTATAAAACTTTGTATAAATTTCAGGTGTATATCATTATATTTTGATTTCTGTGTAGACTACATCATGTTCACCACCCAAAGACTAATTATAGTCCATCGCTGTGCACATGTGCCCTATCACCTCTTTCGCCCTCCTCCCTCTCCCCTTCCCCTCTGGTAACCACCAATCCAATCTCTGCATCTATGTGTTAGTTTGTTGTTGTTGTCTTCTACTTATGAGTGAGATCATATGGTGTTTGACTTCCTCCATCTGACTTATTTCACTTAGCATAATACCCTCAGGGTCCACCCATGTTGTCAAAAATGGCAAGATTTCATGTTTTTTTATAGCTGAGTAGTATTCCATTGTGTATATATACCAAATATTCTTTATCCATTCATCCCTCGATGGGTACTTAGGTCATTTCCAAGTCTTGGCTATTGTGAATAATGCTGCCCAATCAGAATCATAGGGGGACACATATCTTTATGCATTTGTGTTTTTATGTTCTTTGGATAAATACCCAGCAGTGGACTAGCTGGATTGTATTCTTAATTTTTTGAGGAATCTCCATGCTGTATTTCATAGTTTCTGCGCCAGTTTATGTTCCCACCAGCAGTGTGAGAGTTCCCTTTTCCCCACATCCTTTCCAACACTTGTTATTTCTTGTCTTGTTAATTGTAGCCATTCTGATGGGCGTGAGGTGATATCTCACTGTAGTTTTGATTTACATTTCCCTTATAATTTGTGATGTTGAACATCTTTTCATGTGATTATTGGCCATCAGTATATCTTATTTGGAAAAATGTCTGTTCAGATCTTTTGCCCATTTTTTAATTGGGTTGTTTGTTTCTTTGTTGTTGAGATGTATGTGTTTTTTATATATATTGGATATAAACCCCTTATCAGATATATGGTTTGCAAATATCTTCTCCAAATTGTTAGGTTTTCAGTTTGTTGATGGTTTCCTTTGCTGTGCAGAAGCTTTTTAGTCTGATGTAGTCCCATTTGTTTACTTTTTCTTTTGTTTCCCTTATCTGGTCAGACACGGCATTTGAAAATATGCTGCTAAGACTGATGTCAAAGACCATACTGCCTATATTTTCTTCTAGAAGTTTTATGGTTTCAGGTCTTACATTCAACTCGTTAATCCATTTTGAGTTAATTTCTGTGTTTGGTGTAAGACAATGGTCTACTTTCATTCTTTTGCATTTGGCTGTCCAGTTTTCCTAATACCATTTATTGAAGAGACCCTCCTTTCTCCATTGTATGTTCTTGGCTCCCTTGTCACAAACTAGCTGTCCATAGATATATGAGTTTATTTCTGGGCTCTCAATTCTGTTCCATTGATCTGTGTGTCTGTTTTTGTGCCAGTACCAGGCTGTTTTGATTACTATAGCTTTGCAGTATATTTTGAAGTCAGGGATTGTGATGCCTCCAGCTTTGTTCTTTTTTCTCAGGATTGCTTTGGCCATTCTAGGTCTTTTGTTCCACATAAATTTTAGGATTCTTTTAATTCTGTGAAGAATGTCATTAGGATTCTGATTGGGATTGCATTAAATATGTAGACTGCTTTAAGTAATATGGACATTGTAACTATGTTTATTCTTCCAATTCATGAGCATGGAATTTCTTTCCATTTCTTTATGTCTTCTTCAATTTCTTTCAATAATATCTTATAGCTTTCAGTGTATAGGTCTTTCCCCTCCTTGGTTAAACTTATTCCTAGATATTTTGTTCTTTTTCTTGTGATTGTAAATGGTTTCTTTTCCTGACTTCTCTTTCTGCTAGTTCATTGTTAGTGTGTAGAAATGCAACTGAGTTTTGTGAGTTGATTTTGTGCCATGCAACTTTGCTGTAGTTGTTGATTATTTCTAATAGTTTTCTGATGGATTCTTTAGGGTTTTCCGTGTATAGAATCAGGTCATCTGCAAATAGTGAGAATTTCACTTTCCCTTTCAAATTTGGATGTCTTTTATTTCTTTTTCTTTCCTAATTGCTCTGGCCAAAACCTCCAGTACTATGTTGAATAGAAGTGGTGAGGGTGGGCACCCTTGTCTTGTTCCTGTTCTCAGAGGGACAGCTTTCAGGTTTTCATCATAAAATGTAATATTGGCTGTCAGTTTGACATATATGGCCTTTATTATGTTGGGGTACTTTCCTTCTGTACCCATGTTATTGAGAGTTTTTATCATATATGGATGTTGGATCTTGTCAAATGCTTTCTCTACATTTATTGAGATGATCATGTGATTTTTATTCCTCATTTTGTTTATGTGATGTATCACATTGATTGTGCAGATGTTGAACTGTCCCTGTGTCCCAGGTATAAATCCCACTTGATCCTAGTGTATGATGCTTTTAATGTATTGCTTTTTT
The DNA here is from genome assembly GCA_031878705.1 of Tapirus indicus. Taxonomy (NCBI): domain Eukaryota; kingdom Metazoa; phylum Chordata; class Mammalia; order Perissodactyla; family Tapiridae; genus Tapirus; species Tapirus indicus. Next base: position 140,765,144 of record CM062920.1, on the reverse strand, counting down.
GGTTTGACAATATTGTGTTGAGGATTTTTGCGTCTATATTTATCAGTGGTATTGGCCTGTAATTTTCCTTCTTTGTGTTGTCCTCAACTGGTTTTGGTATCAGGGTAATGTTGGCCTCATAGAATGAGTGTCCTGTCTTCTTCAATTTTTTGGAATAGTTTGAAAAGGATAGGTATTAAATCTTCTTTGAATATTTGGTAGAATTCACCAGAAAAGCCATCTGGTCCTGTACTTTTGTTTTTTGGCAGGTTTTTGATTACTATTTCAATCTCTTTACTTGTGATTGGTCTGTTCAGATTCTCTATTTCTTCTTGATTCAGTTTTTGGACATTGTATGATTCTAAGAATTTATCCATTTCTTCTAGCTTATCCAGTTTGTTGGCATATAGTTTTTCATAGTATTTTCTTATGCTCCTTAATATTTCTGTGGTATCCATTGTAATTTCTCCTCTTTCTGTTTTGATTTTATTTATTTGAGACTTCTCTCTTTTTTCCTTAGTGAATCTGGCTAAGGGTTTGTCAATTTTGTTTGTCTTCTCAAAGAACCAGTTCTTACTTTCATTAATCCTCGCTACTGTTTTTTAGTCAGTATTTTATTTTTCTGCTATAATTTTTATTATTTCCCTCCTTCTGCTCACCTTGGGGTTTACTTGTTCTTCTTTTTCTATTTCTGTTAGGTGTAGTTTAAGATTTCGTAGCTGAGATTTTTCTTGTTTGTTGAGCCTGTATCACTACAAATTTCCCTCTTACAACCTCTTTTGCTGCATCCCATAAGAGTTGGTACGTTGTGTTTTCATTTTCATTTGTCTCCAGGTATTTCTTGATTTCTTCATTGATCCAATGGTTGTTCAGTAGCATGTTGTTTAGTTTCCACATATTTATGGCTTTCCCAGCATTTTTCTTGTAGCCAATTTCTAGTTTCATAGCACTGTGGTCAGAAAACAAGCTTGATATGATTTCAATATTCTTAAATTTAGTGAGGCTTGCTGTGTTTCCCAACATGTGGTCTATCTTTGAGAATGTTCCATGTGCACTTGAGAATAATATGTATTCTGATGTTATTGGATGGAACAGTCCGTGTGTATCTATTAAGTCCATCTGGTCTAGTGTTTCATTTAAAGCCTCTGTTTCTTTGTTGACTTTCTTTCTGGATGGATCTATACATTGATGTCAGTGGGATGTTGAGGTTCCCTGCTATTATTGCATTGCTGTCAATTTCCGTCTTTAGGTCTGTTAGTATTTGCTTTATTTACTTTGGTGTTCCTGTGTTAGGTGCATATATATTCGTAACTGTTATATCCTTTTGGTGGTATGTCCCTTTTATCATTATATATTGCCCCTCTTTGTCTCTTATTGTCTTTTTATCTTGAAGTCTGCTTTGACTTATATGAAATGGCAACACCTGCTTTCTTTTGTTTGTCATTTGCTTAGAGTATCATCTGTCCCTTCACTCTGAGCCTATGTCTGTCCTTAGAGCTGGCATGTGTTTCCTGGAGGCAGCATATTGTTGAGTCTTATTTTTTAATCCATCCAGCCACTCTGTGTCTTGACTGGAGAATTCAATCCACTTTATTTAGAGTGATTGTTGATATATGATGGCTTAATATTGCCATTTTATCTCTTGATTTCTGGTTCTATATTTCTGTTGTTTCTCTTCCTTTGTATTTCTGACTGCTGTTTCTGTTTGGTTGTTTTCTGTGATGGTTTTCTCAGTTTTCTCTCTATTTATGATTTGTGGCTCTATTCTGATTCTTTGTTTAGTGGTTACCATGAGGTTTTTATAAAAGATCTCATAGATGAGATAGTCCATTTTCTGATAGCCTCTTATCTCTATTAGCCTAAGCATGTTCTGTTCCTACCTCTTATCCTACTGAGTTATTTGTTGGCACAAATTCTTCTTTTTTATGTTGTGGCTTTGTGACTAAATCAAACTGTTTATGGTTATTTTTGATGCTTTCCTTCCTTTTATCTTTTATCTTATAATTGCTAACCTGTTCTGATAGGGAGCTATAATTTTCTGATTTTGTCTGTCTATTTATCTACTTGTTCAGAGCTTTGTAAACCTTTGCTTTTTTGTTTCAGGTAGGAGGGCTTTCTTCATCTTTTCTTGTAAGGGAGATCTAGTGACAATGAACTCCCTCAGCTTTTGCTTATCTGGGAAAGCTTTTATTTTTCCATTATATGTGAAAGAATGTTTCACTGGGTAGAGTACTCTTGGCTGAAAGTTTTTGTCTGTCTGTATTTTTAATGTATCATTCCATTGCCTCCTAGTTTGCAAGGTTTCTGCTGAGAAATCTGCTGAAAGCCTGATAGAGTTTCCTTTGTAGGTTGTTTCCTTCTCCCTTACTGCCCTTAATATTTTTCCTTTGTCTTTGACTTTTGCCAGTTGTAATATTGTATGCCTTGGAGAAGATCTTTTTGCATTGATGAAATTAGGAGTTCTATCGACTTCATATACTTTAAATCCAGTTTCTTGCCCAGGTTTGTGAAGTTCTCAGCTATTATTTCTTTGAATAAGCTCTCTGCACTTTTCTCTCTCATTTCTTCCTCTGGAATATCTATAATCCTTATATTGTTTTTCCTAATTGAGTTGGATATTTATTGAAGAATTTCTTCATTTTCTAAAAAATCTTAGTATTTTCTCCTCCTCTACCTAAAGCATTTCTATATATCTGTCCTCTCACTAATTCTGTCTTTCATAATATCAGCTCTATTTTTTATGGTTTCTAGATTATTTTGGATCTCATTAATTGTGTTCTTCATATCCAGAATTTCTATTTGGTTTTTTTTTTAGAGTTCCAATCTCTTTGGTGAAGTATTCTTTCTGTTCATTAATTTTATTCCAGAGCTCACTGACCTGTCTTTCTGAACTTTCTTATAACTCTAAGTTTCTTTACAGCAACTATTTTGAATTCTCTGTCATTTAGATTGTTAATTTCTGTGACTTCAGGATTTGTTTCTGGAGACCTGTCATTTTCCTTCTGCTCTGAAGTGTTACTGTAGTTCTTCATGATGTTTGATGAATCGATCCTTTGCTGGTACCTTTATGGTAGTATCTGGTCACAGATTCCATCTGCCACCACTTGGGGGGAGCAGAAGATGTGTTTATTGATCCTGTCCCATCTGCTGGAAGTTGTGCAGGTAGGGCTACTCTGTGTTTGCCCAGATTGTGCTCACATGGGCAGGGCCTCTGCACTGGGTGCTCGGTTTGGGTACTGTAGGTGGGGACTCTGTGCTCAGCAGGGGACTGGCTAAGCTGCTGAGTGCTACTCAGGAGGGGTGCCTATGCAGGGGCTGAGATGCCACTCAGTGGGTCCTGTTGGCTGCTTTGCTTCATGAGCAGGGGTGCCTCCTGAGCACGCAGGGCACCTTCTCACCTTTGCTGTGCTAGGGGTGAGGGGCATCCATGCAGGGGCTGAACTGACACTTAGTGATTCCCATGGGTTGTTGTGCTCTGGGGGCAGGGGTGCCTTCTGAGTGGGTAGGGGGCCTTCTTGCCTGTGCAGTACTCAGTGTGTGGATGCCCTTTCAGGGTACTGCCACATGGTGTAGAGCATTCTTACCAGTGGAGCCACTGTGGCATGGTGGGTGCTTCTGTGGGCCAGGCTGCAACTCCAAGAGTGTTCTCACAGGCCAGGCTGTCTCTGCCTCCTCTTACAGTTGCAGCAGCTGCTGTGTGAGGATCTCCAAAGTGGCTTGCTGCTGCTAGGGAGGGGGAGGGCTGCGCTCACCTAGTCCCAATGCCTCCTGAGGATTGAGTCCACCCACCTTCAGATGTATAGCTGCATGGATCTCTCAGATGTCCTGTTGTGCTGTGAAGGGAATCCCCTGCTAGTTAATGAATGTCTATTTAGTTGTAACTTAAAGGGGAGAGACTAAGGGAACAACTCACTCCACCATGATGCTGACATCACTCTCCTTGATGTAGTATTGTTTACTACAGAACTTTTAAAATTTATTTATATATTCAAATTAGGAGTCTTTTCTTTTATAGTTTCTATGGTTTCCATCTTAAATTAAAATTATCATCTTCCCAAATCCCAGGTAGAACGTATATACTCCTAAATTTTTTTCTAAGTGTTTTATTTTTTTTAAACATTTAAGCACTTAATACAATGGTGACTGGTGTGATATTGCACTCATTTTTGTTGTTGCTGTTGTTTGCAGTCTCCCCTTCCTTGTCTTATCTCTAACCCCTCAAAAGGTGTTTTCTCTGCCTCCCAGAGAAACTACTTGCATTCAAATCTTTTTCTTGAAGTCTGATTCTAGAGGTACCCAGACTAAGGGATAAATTTTTTTACATATTTGATTGAGGTTTTTGAATATTTTAATTTTTCTGACATGTAATTTCTCAGATATTATGATAAGATATCAATCCCCAGAGTTAACAAGAAAATATTTATATTTGCATTTAAAATTAGTCTAATACAAGGGGCTGGCAGGGGTTTTGATTAATTCAATCATTTTAACTTGAGCAATAATCTTACTATGGTTGTCTAACCAGAAGAATTCTCAATATGAATGGAAAGTCATATAACCACCTAAAATTAGGGCATTAAAAAAAAAGAAATTTTAGTCAATTAGACAAGGAGTATGACTAACCTTGAAAATACAAATGATATTATTAAAATCTTTAAGCTAATTTCTTCTTCTGAATTCCAATAATGGTGTTTTCTTTTTGTTTTGTTTTGTTTTTTTTTGTGGGGAAGACCAGCCCTGAGCTAACATCTGTTGCCAATCCTCCCCTTTTTGCTGAGGAAGACTGGCTCTGGGCTAACATCCGTGCCCATCTTCCTCTACTTTATATGGGATGCCGCCACAGAATGGCTGACAGGCAGTGCGTTGGCGGGCGCCAGGGATCCGAACTCGCGAACCCCGGGCTGCCAAGCGTGGACTAAACCGCTGTGCCACCGGGCGGCCCCCCAATAATGGTGTTTTAGCTTCCTAATTTCTGATTTAGATGGCAAAATTATTTTTTCACTGCATATGTGCATACTTTTACTAATATACTTTATTATTACAACTAACTCTTATTTTTAAAGCCCAGGCACTATAATGTTGCTTTGAATCTAGTAGGTATTCAATAAATGTTTGAGTAAATGAATGACTTTTGTATCTATCATTTACTTACTTATATTATTACTTCAAATTTTTATGGATCTTATCTCAGCCATTTAATTATATGGTCAATGACTTGTGAGCAAAAATTATTGTTCATTACATTAATTGATTTGTTTATTGAAAAATATACTTCAGCAAATTAGTAAAGATATATTTTGGCCCACACTGTGGAATTATTTCTCTTAACTGCTGTGTTTATGTTAACACTTGCATACATTTTTGTAAACCACCTCAAGTGCCTTGTCATATAGGTGGGAGTGACAGATAACTCTCTTATCTTTAAAATTGTTTGATTTGTTTCTTGACTGGAACAATGAAGTACTGTCAAATCTTCCTTCTAAATATTGTCTCTTATTGCTATTCTTTCTCCCTTCCCCACTAACACCACCCTACTGCAGAAGGCCATTATTTCCTGCTTGGATTAATACAATTGTCTCCTGACTGGTCTCTTAGCCTCAAGTTTATTAATACTGATCATTCCTTTGAAAATGCAAATCTGAACTTGTTCATATCATTCCCTGCTTAGTAACTTTTAATGACTTCTGCTTGCTCTTAAGCTAAAGTGCAAAATATTCAACACATTTTAAAACTGCTACCTCAATTTAATTTTCCTCTCTCATCTCTAAGGACTCCTTCCCTCTATGTTCCAGCACTCTTGAATGTTTTTCAATTCTCAGAACTTACCATTCAATCTTGTTTTTGTGTCTGCTACCCACTCTGTCGTGAGCATTCTTATACTGCCCTCCTTACCCTATGTGATGTATTTAAAACTAGAGTCAATCTTTGTGTCTCAGCATAGCTGTCACTTTCTCAAGGTCACAGTCCTTTCCAAGATAGGCAGGTGGCAATGTGCTTCTTTACTCCCTGAATTTCCTCATCATGCAAACTTTCACACACAACTCTAAAAGACAGGAAGAAATCAAACAATCAGGTCTCTATGAGTACTGATTGAATATAAGGTCAAGGGGAAAGGCAAGTTTTTATGTTGCCCAACATTTCTGAGTTAATCAGATATTATTTGTTATTATATTCTCCACACTGGTTCTTATGTGTATTATGTGCTAGATGCTCAAATAATTATTACTCTGTGAAGATTGTTAGGTCAACATTGTACTCATAGTTCATCAAGAATTTCTCAAAACTTACTATAAGTGGGATTCTGTGCTAAGTTTATCAGCAATAAACTAAGTATGAGATATAGTCCTGGACTTCAAAAAACTAGAGTCAAGTGGGAATTATATGATTATATTTTCTAGTGTAGTGTGATAATCTCTTTTCCATACTAAGAAAAGGACAAGGTCTGGATTTGGTTACATAGGATCTTGATAATTACATGACATTACTGAATTCTCAGTAGATAATTCTGAGCTGAAAAAGAAAGAGTTAAATCTTTGAGGCAGCCACTGTGATATTTTTCTATTTTATCACCAAGACACTTATTTAAATAAATACAATAGAACAAATGAATCAAAGAGCTATTGAATCAGAATTGAGACTTGGCACTATTCATTTCTTAATTAAATTTTTACAGATCACTGCTTTTAGAGTAGCAAGTATAATTTATGATTAATTATGAAAACAATTTTCTCAGATTCATGTCTCTTTTGAGCAATATATTGGAAGATCATTGAATATGAAACCCCAGGAAGCAAAGTCCATGAATGTTAACAATTTAGAAGCTGAGGCATTACTATTGTTTTAAACTAAATTGACATTCCTCACTTGTCTAAATTATCATTTAGTGAATTCTTTTTTAATTTCCTTTTATAAGTGGCACACTAGTTCATGTTTTAGGAAATGGATTCTTTCAAAAAAATCATACTAACTTTTGTGAAATTTGTAGCAGATAATAGAATTAAAACAATATTAAATCAGAGTCTTTGAGGTGATGAACTCCATGTAACTAAATTCATATTAACGTAAAGTTCGCCCTAATTGAAATTGTATGATTTCTAATTTCAATAAAGGAATAAGAAACAGAATTGAGATAAATTAAATCCTTCCTGATGTCTGCACTGTTTTTGTTGTAAAAAAAATCAAAATTGTAGATAATTGCTAAAGTTAATTTTTTTTTTACTTTGTTTAATAACAATTCCACACTTGAGGAAAAGGTGCAAAAATGGTAAATAAATTCCCATAAACCCTTTATCCAGATACATCAGTTATTTGCATTTGGCTCCTTTCTCTCTCTTTCTCTCCTTGTCCCTCCCTCTCTCTGTCCCTCTTTTCTCTCTCTCTCCCCCTGCCCCCTCTCCCTCTCTCCTTCTCTTCCTCTCTCTCTCTAGATATCCAATATCTATAAGGATATATATAGAAAGAGAAAATAATCCCTATCTCTATCGCTATCTATCTATCTACCAATCTATCTACCTATTTATCTACCTATTATCTATCTATTAGAGAAACAGATGATATATTTTCTGAAATATTTGAAAGTAAGTTGGAACTATCATACACCTTTACCCCTAAATACTTCAGAAGGTATTTCCAAAACAAGAAATTTGTCTTGCATAAATATTTTTAGCATATTTAACTATCTTATCTGGAAATTTAACATTGATAACATACTTATAATCTGCAGTGAATATTCAAATATTGTCAAATGTCCCAAGAACAACTTTTTCACCAGGTTTTGGATCACATCCAGGATCATGTATTTTATTTTGTTTTCTTATCCTTTAGTCTCCTTAATTTGGAACACTTCAGTTTTTCTTCCTTTCTTACCTTCAATATTTTTAAAGAGTACAAGTCTGCTATTTTGTAGAATGTCCTTGATTTGGGTTTCTTTGCAGCAGAAGCACTGAAGTAATGAATCCATCTCAGGGCATCATGTTAGAAGGCACATGATGAGTGTTTGTCCCATTATGGAGAGTGGTTGGCTTTGATCACGTTTCAGGTGAGATCTGCCACATTTCTCCACCGAGGAGATGTGATGTGTTCCTTAGGAATTAACAAGTATGCAATTATGATGGTATACTTTAAGATTATGTAAATATCTTGCTTCTCATCAAACATTCATCGATTACTTTTAGCATCTAACAATGATAATCTAGCCACATTAGTCCTTCTATATTTATTAGCTGGCATTCTAGTTTAAGACAGTGTTTTTCAGTTTCTTCCATGCATTTATTTATTTATTTAATTTCTTCCATGCATTTATTTAGGCATCTTTGGCCAGTGAGAGCTCCTTCAAGTTGGCTCCATTAATATTCTCTCTCAATAGACAGATATAGATATATAATTATATATACATATAATTATATCCAGAATATTAAAAAATAATTCACAGGTTGGAATAATTGAAAAGACTCTCAAGACTCAAAAGGATGTATTCATATAAGGCTTTAATAAATGGAAAACACATATAATACAAGAAAGAAAGTACAGGCAAGTATTGGAGTCTTAAGACACTGACATTAGTACCTCCTTGTAGTCACTATTTAGTCACAAAGGGAGCAATTTCTTTCTGGATTATCAATTATCAAGATATATGTGAGGAATTTTTGTTTCAGGAGAACTTAGACAAATATTTCAAGTAGGGTCTTTGATGCCCTACTGGTAGGGTTGCCTGAATTAGCAAATAAAATACAGGATCCCAGTTCAATTTGAGGTTCAGAAAAACAGTGACTTTTAAAAAAAATATGTTAATGCCAAATAATTCATGGGTACACTGTATTTTATCTGGCAACTCTACTGAATGGTCAAGTAGCCAAGCCAATCAGCACACCAATTAGAACAAGTTGTAAGCCATCAATTGACATGTCTTTAAACAATGTAAACAAACTTGCCATGGGTGTCACCAAGGGGATTTCAAATTTTAAATAGCATATTGTAGATTACTTGGAGTCCATCTCAACCTTATCTTGACCAAAAGTTAGTACCAGACTCCCACATGTCCACATAAATAAGCATAGTGCAATCCTAAACAAAGTTGAGAGATAAATCTATTCTACACAGAACCCCTACAACTTAATAACACATATTTGAAAAGTTCTTGGGTCAAAAGGAACAGTAGAAAGTATTTTGAACTGAATGTATTTTAAAACACAAGTATATCACCCATCTTTGTTGGTTGGTTTGTCTTTATATTATTGAGTTATATATACTTTGGGTTTAAATTACTCCTATTATTAGCTTCTAAGATAGAAGTTTAGATCACTGATTTTAATCCTTTTTTTCTATTATGAGCATTTAAAGCTATAAATTTTTCTCTACATACTGCTTTAGCAGTATTCCACAAATATCAATATATTGTGTTTCCACTTTCACATCTTGGAATATTTCCTGATTTCCCTTATGATTTCTTCAACTCATGAGTTATTTAGAAATGTATTGTTATAATGCCAAACATTTATTTATTTTCTACATATAGTATTGTTATTGATTTCTAATTTAATTTTATTGTGTTTGTAGTACATATGCTGTAAGATTTTAGATTTGTTTTATGACCTAGCATATATTATATCTTTGTGAAAATTCTATATATAGTACTTGGAAAGACATATTTTGTTTAGTTAGAATATAGTGCTCTATAAATGTCAATTAGGTTAAGACAGTTAATAGTTCCATAAACTTAGTGAGTTTTATTCTTTTTTCTTTTTGGTTGTTCTATAAATTACTGAGGGAGGGATGTTAAAATCTCCAATTATGATAGATGCATCTATTTCTTTTCTTAGCTTGCAAGTTCTGGCTTCAAGTGTTTTGAAGCTCTGTTATTAGGCACATATACTTTTTACATCCTCTTGGTGAATTGTCGTTTCTTATCATGAAACGCCCTCCTTAGCTCTGGTAATACTTTTCTTCTAGAAGTCTGCTTTATTTAGTATTAATATGGTCTCCTGTTTGCATCATAAATCTTCCCCCATTCTTTTACTTTAAAACAACAGTTATATGTTGCTTGACGACAGGGTTACATTCTGAGAAATGTGTCATTAGGTGATTTTGTTGTTGTGTGAACATCATAGAGCGTACTTACACAAACCTAGATGGTATAGCCTACTACACACCTAGGCTATCTGGTACTAATATTATGGAAACACTATTGTATATATATTTAAAGAGAGAGAGAGATTGATCATGAGAAATTAGCTCAAATAATTATGGATGCTGAGAATTCCCACGAACTGCCATTGCAAGCTGTAGACACAGGAAAGTTGGTGGTGAAGTTCCAGTTGAGTCCAAAGGCCTGAAAACCAAGAATGCTTATGGTGTAAGTCCTAGTCCAAGGGTAGGAGAAGATTGACTGATTTGGCTCAATAGTAAGGCAGAGAGAGAGAATTTTCCCTTCCTTCACCTTTCACTATATTCGGGCTCTCAATGGAGTAGATGATTCCCACCCACATAGACTTTACTCAGTCCATTGATTCAAATGCTAATGTCCTCTAGAAACACCTACACAGACACACCCAGAAATAAGGTTTAACCAGATATCTATGTATCTCATGTCCAGTCAAGTTAACATATAAAATTAACCACCACAACAACATTTAGTTGTCTTACCTTTTTATTAGTCTCCTATTTTTACCTTTTAATTGGAATATTTAATCCATATACATTTAATGTAAATATTGATAATGTTGAATTTAATCTATTAGATTGCTTTTAAATATTTTTTCTTACATTTTTGTTATTTTATTCCTCCTTGCCTGAATTGCTTTGGATTAATAAAATATTTTATAATAATTTACCTTTAATATGGATATTGGAATTTTAGCCATGATTCTATGCATTATGTTTTCAGAGCTTATTCTAGAAATTAAAATAAACATCTTTAGTTTCTCATAGTCTTTTTGTAGCTAATATTGTACTATTGAGAGAGAACTACATGCAGGAAGGAAACATGCAGTAATATACTTCCATTTACTCTCTCCCATGTCTTTCTAGTGCCTTCAAAAATCTGTATACTTTATACAAAAATCTGTATACTTTATACAAAAATCTGTATATATAATACACACTATACAGTTTTATAAATTTTGCTTTGATCAGTCATATATCTTTTATATTAGTTAAAATGGTAAATTACCACTCTATTGTTTGTTTCTTCCTGAAGATCCAAGTTAATATTTATTATTATTTACCTTCAGCCTGAAGAATTTCCTTTAGCATTTCTGAAAGTATAGCTCTGATGGTACAAATTCTATGTTATTGTCTATCTGAGAATGCTTTAGTTTGCCTTTATTTTTGATAGACAATTTTGCTCAATACAGAATTCTAAGTGGATACTTTTTTTTTCCAGACATTTAAAGATCAAATTGCATTGTCTTACAGACATTATTGTTTTTGAAGAGGAGTCAGCCTTCATTTGTATTTTGGTTTTCTCTATGTAATGTGGCATTTTTTCTGTCTTCAAAGTTTTCTCTTTATTTTTGGATTTTTGCAGTTTGCCTATGATATACCTATGTCATATTTTCTTTGTATTTATTATGCTTAGAGTCTTCTGAGCATCTTTGATCTGTCATTCCATATCTTTCACAAATTTGTAATTTTCACAAATTCACCAACATTTCTTTCCATTTTTTTTCTGTCACATTATCTCACTCCTTTCCTTTTGAGACTCTAAGCACACAATACACTGCTTGATATTGCCCAACAATTCATTGAGGCTTTGCTCATTTTTCTTTAGTAATTTTCTGTCTGTTCTTCAAGTTTGATAACTTAATCAATTATCAAGGCTAGCCCATCTCCATTCTAATATTAAGCTCATCAGTGAATTTTTCATTTTAATTATTGCAGTATTCACTTCTAGAAATTTAATTTGTTTCTCCTCATATTGTGTTTTTCTTTTTGCTGATATTTTCTATCTATCCATTTATTAGAATTGTGTTTTTCCATATGACCTAGACCATATTTAAAATAATTGATTTAAAGTCACTTCTTGGGTAATTTTAACATCAGTTATCTTGTGTTTGGTTTTATAGTCTATTTTTAAATTTTCTCTTCTCTGTGTTTTTCATATTTGTTCCTTTGTGTGTCTTGTAATATTTTATTGGAAGCAGGACATTTTGAATGACACATTTTACAGATTATAGGTTTTGTTGTATTTCTCTGAAGAGTGTTGGTTTTGTTCTCTGAGGAAGTTAACTTGGCTGGCCTCAAACTCCAAATTCTGTCTTCTCTGTATTGGATAGTAACGGTAACCTTTGGTTGGTTCCTTTGTTTTCCAGCTTCTACTTCTGTCTCTGTGCATGCTGAGTTAAGCCAAATATTTTGAGAAGTTCTACACAAATTTTAGGTATTACTTCATTCAAAGATTTGCCCCTATATTAGCTTCCTATTGTTGCTGTAACAAATTAATGCCTCAAAACAATAAAAAAATTTATTATCTCATCTAGTCTGGGAGGTCAGAATTCTAAAGTCAGTCTCATTGGACTAAAGACAAGGTGTCAGCAAGGCTGATTCATCTGGAGGCTCTAGGAGAGAATCTGTATCCTTCCTCTTTCTTGCTTCTTGAGGCTGTCTGCATTTCTTAGCTCATGGTCCCTTCCTCCATCTTCAAACACATCACTCCAACCTCTGCTTCTATCACAACATCTACTTACTATATATCTGATCCCTCTGGCTTCTTCTTATAAAGATCCTTCTGATTACTTTAGGACCACCCATAAAATTCAGGATAATCTCATCTCAAGATCCTTAAAATATATTTTCAGCAAAGTTCCTTTTATCATATAATGTAACAAATTCACAGTTTCTAGGGATTAGTATGTGGACATCTTTCGGTGGGCATTATTCAGTCTACCATAATGCCCTAAGTTTCAAGCTAATCTGACTCCTTCAAATTCTGTGAGAGTTCAAATATTTTATTTGTTGACTGAAAAATACAAAACAACTGAGAGTCTACTCAGACATTGAATTTTATCAGGAATTCAGCCTGCAGTTAATATGCTTTCTTGGTGAGTAAAATTTATCCTTTGAATGTCTCATCTGCTAAATTAATATGATGCTAATTGTCCCACCTCAAGTTAAAAATGCAACTCAGTGGAGGTCTGTTGGGTGATGAGTAGATGAACTTGCTTTCTGAAGTACCTTCTCTAAGTAACGGTTTTTATATAAGTTAAACCTCATTGTAGACAAACTAGGGATATTGATACATAAACTGAGGTTTTGGTAAGGTAAATAGCTAATTCTTACTTTATCTTTTTCTTGACTTAGATATCGCGGAGTTGAAGCCAGTACACAAGGACACCAAGTCCCAATAACTTTGGAAGTCTTCAGTGCAGCAGGTTTACTCTGGAACTCCCATCTCTAACCCCTCTGCTACTCTGCTTTCTTCTTCACCAAATGTTTTCTCAGGTAGGATGTAACATAATGTAGTGCAAAATTATGTGACGGTTTCTTTTTTTTTTTTCTTTTAATGCCTATATGATGGTTTCTAGTCTTCATTATGACATCAATATATGTCAGTGTTCATCTTTTACTTTTTCTGATGGTGTTTTTGTTTTTGTTTTAAGTGCAAAAGGAAATACAGTCATGTGTCACTTAGCGATGGGGATACCTTCTGAGATATAAATCATTAGTTGATTGATTTCATTGTTGTGCGAACATCATAGAGAGTACTTACACAAACCTAGATGGTATAGCCCACTATACACCTAGGCTATACAGTACTAATTTTATGGGACCGCCATTGTATGTGCGGTCCACCATTGACTAAAATATCATCATGTGGAGCGTGACTATACATAATTTTGAATAAAAACATTTCACTTTTCATAAAATTCTGGTAAATTGTAGCACATTTTAAATAACAAGGACATATAAAAAAGGAAGCTGCATAAGAAACAAATTACCAGTGACATAATTAATTTGAATATTTTTTCATTACTGAAATATTACGGGGTGTCTCCCAAATGTTTCATTCCAGGAAACATTTGACCTTAAAATATTGTGTCTATGATATCCAGTGGGGAATACTAAGCTTATATTTTCCTAGGTTTTATTCACAAGACACTTGAATCTTCAGAGCCATTCAACTGAGGCCATATTTGAGGACAATTGTAACCTCCTTATAAGAGGAGAAGAACATGATTTTGTTACTTAGACAATAGATGTATATTACATACATTTAGGTGGGATCTGGAGGCACCAGACACCCACTAAAAATAGAAACATTTCTACATGTGTTTTTTGAAATAATTTACATGGCCCAGGAGATCTCTGCATATGGCAATGAATAAGGGAAATCAGAGGGTAATGAGTTCCTATTAGATGTGAGTCTCAAAAACACCTACTGATATAGAAAGAAAAGTAAAGGACAAAAGAACTGGGGTAACTTTAAAGCTTACAATACTCCCCACAATTCATTCACATGCTTCAGGGGATTTTCTTAGGCTAACAATGAATAAATAAATTACAAACAAGAGATGCAAAATTCTGTTTTTTAAATTGTACAAATTTATGTGATATATAAACAACATATAATATGAGTAACACATGTGTCAATAAGACACTGTGACTTTTCCAAAATAATATAATTTATAAAGAATAGGCATATATTTTTTCACAATCCTTCAGTTCAGATATGAAAGGAGAAAAAACTCCTTAAACTCTATGATACCTTGTATTTGTTTTTTGAGTGTAAGCTTAAAAGGCACTTTTTCTTTAAGTTCTGATTCTTAACGTTTTTTTTTTTAACTAAAAAGCTGCCATGTGCACGTGTCATGAAATGCTTAACTTGACTTTGTGCGTTCATTTATACTGCTGATAGCTTTTCCTACTGTGACTTGTAAAATTTTGTGTCCTTTCATCATGCTGAGGAACTTTTTATATAATCTTATCATTGTTGGAAACTCATTCATTGTGGAAGGTTCAGGTTCACATGTCTTTATGCCTTAATTTCCTTTCATTCACTTATTTAGTTCTCTTATACGTAACACACACACACACACACATACTCACACACACACAAACACACACAGTCTGTAGGTTTTTCCAACAGATAGTATCAGATTTGATTTTTGCTTTACTGTGATGACTTCACACACTTTTACTTCATGCTTAGAATTGTTTTCAATATTCCAATTCCTCATGAATTGGTGATAATAGAAAACATTCTTGCTCACTTATTAGTTGGATTTTATATGCTCTGAAATTCCCAAATTGATCATTTAAAGGAACTAAATATTGTGAAATCTTATCACAGTGTATTACTGAATATATTCCATATATTCATTTCTTCTGTTCTTCCTCTCTTCTTTTATTTACTATCCATTCATTCAGTGTCTGCTATTTAGTACATTCTTGGCTATGTAAGGAAGTTAAAAATTAACAAACCAACACACTATAAGAAACTTATGATGATGAAAGAGGAATCACTATTTCCAAGGCAGAAAAAGTCACATTGTATATGTGTGATGGGGAGGAGTGGAGGGAATGTGATTCTCGGCAGCAGGCCCAGCATGAGCTGGAACCATATTCAGGAAACATATGAAGGTTGGTGTGGCTGGAGTGTAGGGTTTTGTTTTGACAGATACTGAAGAGCATCTCAGACTCTCTGTCTTCCAGGAAAAGCAGAATATAAAAATGCACTTCTCATACATAAACTTTACAGATATATTGTTCAGTCTAGTATAGAGAATCCAAAGAGCAGTCTGCATCTAGGATAAATGCATTTCCAAATTATGTGACTAATGAGATATTCATCTCAAAACTTCATGTTTCTCTTCCCCTTTAATTGCAGATATTTTTCCTCAGCTACTTTATCAGCAATATACCTAAGGTTTAACTTGTCAACTGCATAAAAGTATTTGGTAGAATTTGCAAAATATATCTGAAATTGTATAAAATTCCCATTTAAAATCAATCACTATCAACTACAATCCATTTGTCTGACAGCGGATCTCCCTGGTATAAGTATTTCAGAAGAAAACAGTTTCCAATGAGATCTGAGTGGCTTGCCTAGTGTACTAAAGCAGAGGAGCAGAGCTTGCGGGTAGTGGTAAGACATTGATTACAATTGATGTTGGCCTTCTACAGAGCATATGCCGTGTTCCCTCGGGGAATCTCAATGTCTACTATATTTTGTTTTTGGTTAGAACTACAGGCCAATCTGAATAGAGATTAGGCTTTCCACATCATCACCTGTCTTGAAGCATAGGCCTTGACTGATAGAAGCCTACACACAGCGCCCTATCCTGCATGGTGGAACGAGTAGCGATTTGACATTCCAGAAAGATTAAAGCATGCAGTCCCAAATACACACACTTAATTTTTTTACTTTTTACTCTTTTTGAAGAATCGAAAAGACTAAAGGAGAGTCATGGATAGAAAAGGGGGATATGTTTTTAACTAAATATTTTTTTAGATTTTTTTTCTGAATGTTACTGCATTAGAAAGCAGTCCTGTGAATTCTTTGAAGGCAATGGGTTATGTCTTAGCAATCTTTGTATGTTCATAACTTAGAGTAGAACCTGGAACATGAGAGGGATTCAGAATTTTTTTGAGTAGTTGAGCAAATCCAAGCTTTTTTTTCTAGCATCTACCTGTGGTCTAAATTTCCAAAGGAGCATTAAAAATTCTGGAACATAAGCATCATTGCCTATGTCTTTGGGAAGACCATCAAGGTGCTAATGTTTAACTGTGGTGGGTTGAAAGTCTATTTGGGGCAGGGCTAGCAGCCTTACCCTGGTTAAAGCCAAATGGGTCATCAACTTTCTCCTTCAGTGGAATGCAGCTAAGTACAGTGATCGCAAGTTTGTTGTTAGAGTGCCAATGGGTGCAGAGGTTCACATCATAGTCCTATTCATGTGTTTGGTATGAAACTAACAATAGCAGCAATTAAATATTAATGTAAATAATAAGGTCTTGGGGACAAAGCCAAAAGAAAATGCAGCGTGTTTATCTAGAGCTGGTAGAAACCATTTCACCAATAGGGTAACTGCGGTAATAAGATCTATGTTCCATGTTTTTGTATGAGCCTAAAATTAAATAATTTGAAATCATTTTGTATATTATATAAACAAAAATGCTGCACTTTATTTTTTTATCTCATATTTTTGAGAGACCTAATTTTCTACCTTTTTAAAAAATAAGAGATCTACTCTTTGATTTAATGTGATGACAATTCTGCTTCGGACGTGGATACAACATTCTTTGTGAATTTTGATAGTTTAAATCAAAATATGCTTATCCTTTGATAGTCTCCAAACTTTCTATGAATTTTGTATTCCTTCTGACAAGGATGATGCACTTTAAATGGTGGCAAACTTGGGTAAATTAAAAACAATGGCATATTAAAAAGAATTTTAGTGTGAGAAATTCTATACTTCCATTCTTCCATTTTTAACATAGAGTAGATTAGAAAATGAAAATATTCTAACCACAAAGGATTAAAATGCTGGAACAGGAGACAGCTCTAAGAGATTATTTGTAAACTCTTTATACACAGCTTTTTGTTCATTTTTTGGTTTTTTACATTCTATTGAAGTATAGCATAAGACATAAAGTGTATATCTTCATAAAGTGAACTCAGCTGTTCAATCGGTACCCATATCAAGAAATAGAACATTTATAAAACCCCAGAATCTCCCTCATTGTTCCTTTTTTTGTCCCTACTCCACTCCTTTCCAAGGGTAAAACCTATCAGGTTTAGGTTTTAAAAGGCATGGAAAGATGGAAAAGAAGGCTTCGAGTCTACAATTTGATGAGTTCAGGCTGAGAATTTGAAACAGGTGATCCCACCTAAAGAAGGACTGCTGCTCATTGAAATGATAAACTTCACCACCACCACTATCACAACAACAAAATCCAATCCAGAAAGGAAACTTATGCCCTGGTCTTGAACTGGAAATGAGATTCCCCTAAAAATTTGAAGTCATAAGTATCCCTCATGAGAGTTCAGAGTGCACATCCATGTTACCTGAGTCTCCAAAATAAACTATAGCCAAGAAACCTTTCTAAAAAGTTATCAGGTAGTTTGCATCCTGTAGCAGACTGTAATTTCCAAATATGACCTCACCAGTATGTATCTGGTCTCACATCCTCTCGTCTTGTCTCACAAAGCCCCTTCCTCATAAACCTGGGTATAGCTCTTAACCTTCACGTCATAGAGCATGATGGAAATGATACTATATGACTTCTAAGGAGAGGTCATAAGAGATAATACAGATTCCATCTAGCTGTCTCCCTTAAGGAAAATGCCTTTGGAGCTCTAAGCTGCACTATAAGAAATATGAATACCCTGGAGCTTTTGGCTGAACAGAACTCATACCTATGTACAAAACTGATAGCCCCAGCTGTTTAGCCCCCAGATGTTTGAGTTTTCTCATGCAGATACTACACTACAAATGTGAGTGAGTGAGCCTTCAGATGAGTCCAGCTATTGGGCTGCCCAGGCAGCTGACCAGAGTAATATATAACCTTTTGAATGAATATGATTCCCATGAATCCTCAGGTTTATAAAGCCCAATATATTCTAAGCAGGACCCATTGTAGAGAAACTTTATCATATCAAAGTCAAGGAGAACATCTTAAGTGCATACAGAGAAAAAATCAGTATTGCTTACAAAAGAATATCAGTTAGACTGACAGTTGACTTCTCAGTAGCAATACAGATGGAGGAAGAAAGGAGAATATCTCTAAAGTGCTAAATAAAAACATCACACCTATAATATATACACAGTGAGATTATAGAAATTAAACACATAATATTAAATTTTACCAGCTAAGGCAAAATCTCTTCATAGGAATTCTTCTAGCACCTAATGCATATATTTAAAAAAGACTAAAAATAATAAGCTTGGATCCTGATTTAGATGTTTCAAACAAAATATGCAAAAAATACGATACATGAAATGATAAAAAGAAGAGCAGGAATTATTGAATTAAAATCAACGAGTAAATAGAGAGGATGGACAAACTGGAAGTTGCATTTTTGAAAAGTTGGGCAAAACTTAGCAATCTTTCACAAGAGTTGTCAAGAAAAAAACCAGAAAAAGAACACAGAAAATTATTAAGAAGGAAAACAGGCAATAACTACAGACACGATAGGGAGCATAATGTGAAAAACAAATAAACAAGCACCATACAAGTATATATTATATGATTCAATTTAGCTAGAAATCAACAACAGGCAAATTTCACAATGTGTTATTTATCTAAAATTATCAAGATAAGAAATAACATGATAAAAAATAATTTTAGACAGTGAGAGGGAAAGGGATGAAGATAAGGACATTCAAATGTTATGTAATGTTCTATTATTATGCTGTTTGATGGATTCACAATATTCATAGTATATTTTATATATTATACTAATTCGGCTTGATGTATAAAATATTTTGTAACGAAATTTTTGAGAGGATTTTCCTAGAGGATAATAGATTCCCTAGGTGAATCTATCCAACTATATGAATACAGACTACTGTCAATTAAGAATACATGATAGTGGGGCCGGCCCAGTGGCGCAGCGGTTTAGTCCGCGCTTGGCAGCCCAGGGTTCGCCAGTTCGGATCCCGGGCGCCCGCCGACGCACTGCTTGTCAGCCACGCTGTGGCAGCGTCCCATATAAAGTAGAGGAAGATGGGCACGATGTTAGCCCAGGGCCAGTCTTCCTCAGCAAAAAGGGGAGGATTAGCAACGGATGTTAGCTCAGGGCTGGTCTTCCTCACAAAAAAAAAAAAAAAAAAAAAGAATACATGATAGTTATACGTCTTTCTCATTAGATATCTATCTTGGAAGTAGAAGAAAATATAACTGTTAATATAGTTACACTACTTACATTGCAGAAAACAACTTGCATCTTGAATATTTCATCTATGACTATTCTATCTTATGTCTTCTCTTCACCACAAGAGAGAAGATTTAATTAATTAAAACTTTTTTCTGGCTAAAAAATAAATCATATTTTTGTTGAGTTAGTTCACATAACAAATATTCCACAACTAGAATTTTAATAAAATAGCCTTATTTTTATATTTAATATTCATATTATTTAATATTTCTCCACTCTGTTCAGGAAATTTCCTATGCAGTTTCAATTGGTATTTTTCATTGTTCTTGCCTTGTCTTAATGATCCAGAAATTTAAAAGTGGTTATGACATATTCAGTAAATTTTTTCAGACCTTGAAATATTCAAATAATGGAAAATATTCCTTTGTAAAGCACAGGCATGTTAGTCTTTGATTTTTTTTTATGGTTTAGACTGCTTTATGACTCTCTCAATAAAAACCATAAAATTAAAATGACCATGCAAGAGTTTATGAGGCGCCTCTGACCCAACATGATGAAGCAAATGGTAGCAAAATTGTTTCCTGAATCAGCTAAAATACCTGGAGTGAACCATTTTACAATACTTAGGGAGACAGGAGGTCTGGGAAATCCATTTTGGAGGAAACTCCTCACCTTGCAGCTGCGCATGGGAAGAAAAGTGTCAATGTCCACAAATTATATTTTAAACACTTCAAAATATATATCAAATGACTCCTTAGCCATCATATCTTGGAGCAAAACAAATAAGAAAGACCTTGACAAAAATTAAAGTACAATTATTACTGAAATCATGCACATTAGTAGTTACTAGAATATTACTCAAGTGCCATCTCTCCTTGCATTTCTTTTTGAATAGTAGGAACAGAGATGGGTATAAAAACATTTGGTCTCACCATTATTTCTTTCCTAAGAATAAAAATCACACTATCTGAAAGATTTAAGTTTAGGGGAATAGAATCTATGTTCAAATTATACTAACAAAATTTTTTCTCCAAGCACCTTAATAGATTTAACCCTCTGCCGTACATACTTTTACATAATGAGTTTGAAACTTGCATATATTGCTCAATATGTGAAAGTACACAATACCATGGCCATAAAGTCTTACAGTCATTGGCTGTGTATTGTCTGTTGAGGGAAACTGAGATCAGAGGACTGAGGAAAAAAAGACAATATGATATAACAATAACAATAAATTGAGGCATTAACTGTTTTTCAGGAAATCTACAATCTGGCTTTCAAAATATTATATTATTATTATCTTAGTTTTCATCAAGGAAACTGTTTAGCAGGGGCTTAAAAATTAGTTTTTTCTTTTTCTTTTTATTACATAATGAGAAGAGGTGGTGATAGTAACAACTACGGCACCTCAATAATCTTGCAATCTGCTGTATCTGCAATCATCGTGGCCACTCCCCAAGACTCTAAGATGACCTCGGTGGCTCCAGTAAAAATGTTCTTAAATGTCAAGAAGAAGGGGGATGAGTGGTTCAAACCATAACTGTTCTTTATATAAGGAAATAAAAGTTTTCTTATGAACACCCCTTGCAGACTTTCATATACATCTCAGCGTCCAGAACTGTGTCATTTGACCTCCTCAGAGGGCAGTGAGGCTGACACAGTTGGACTTGACTCTTCTAGCCTGTACAAGTGGTCGATGGGACAGAACATCCTTGGGGGTGGAAATTTGATTAGCCAATGACTAGGGTCTGCCAAAGTCATCAAAAAGTTATTCATATATTCAGCATATATTTGTTGAATGTCAAGTATTGCTCTAGGTTCTATTAAAATAACACATTCACATATGTTAAATAAACAGACTACTTGATCTGTACAAATATATTTTTATAAGTATAAAAGAATTAAAAACACTTTAGAAGAGGTACACCACTTCAAACAAAAAGATTGAAATAGAAGTTTGCAATATACATTATTTTCAAATGGGCTTTTGAAAA
The DNA here is from genome assembly GCA_031878705.1 of Tapirus indicus. Lineage (NCBI taxonomy): Eukaryota > Metazoa > Chordata > Mammalia > Perissodactyla > Tapiridae > Tapirus > Tapirus indicus. The sequence continues at coordinate 140,743,358 of CM062920.1, read as the reverse complement.
ACTGCACCTGGGCATTCTTGAAAATGTTCTGAAAAAGTATTGCATTTTGAATAGTACTACACCAGAAAACAGACATAAATATTTCCAGAAAATGTATAAATCTAAAGATGTTTCTGTGAGAAGATAAAGGGTCTAATGCACCCATAATGCATGTGACAGTGAGCTTGACAATGTGCTCTCAGGCATTATGCCTTTTATATACTTGTCAATCCTCTGCTACTGCTATTTAATTTATTTTTCTTACTAAGGCAATAGAATAGACTTAGGGTAGATGATAATAATACATTTTTTTTTCTGTGAGAAAATACTGGGCAATGGAAAAGAGAGAATTAAAGGGAATAATTTGTGAAATTACATACAAGATCCTGAAACATATAAAGAAAGAAGAGGAACAGTATCATCTCGTGATAGATTTTTATTTGGTAAATTGAAGAAAAGTGTTTATTATTATGTTTAAGATAAGTAATTTTTCAGCTCTGATCTCATCAGTAATAATATAAAAAGTTGAGGCAAATTCCTTTCCTTTTTTGACTCTGAAAAAAGCAATTTGGGAAGTTTCAAAAATGAGAAAAGCACTATAATGTGTTTCATTAAATTGTTTTTTTAATATATGTTTTTAATATCTACAACAACGTATATGTGCATACTTTTATTGTTGATTTTACCTCGCAGACATGTCCATGGGACTGGAATAGAAAGACTATTTTTTTTCTTTTTTGCTGAGGAAGATTTGCCCTGCACTAATATCTGTGCCAATCTTCCTTTATTTTGCATGGGGATCACACCACAGCATGGCTGATGAGTGGTGCAGGTCCGTGTCCAGGATCCAAAGCTGTGCACCCAGGCCACTGAAGTGGAGTGCATCGAACTTAAGCACTAAGCCATGGGGCCAGTCCCAGAAATGGACTTTTTTTTTTTTTTTTTTTTTTACTGATATGCATTTACTTCATAAGGGAGCTCCTAATTGCTATAACACTTAGGTCAAATCATCCTCTCTATTCTGGTCTCGTATTCTGCTGAGCCAGTATGAGGTGGAGAGAACTTCACCAGGATTTAACCTGTTTAGTTTGTAGGCTCCACCTTTGCTTCCCTTGCAGTAAAGTCGAGTACTTTCACTATCAAAGTAACTTCCCATTCACCATTTGGCCCTTCAGTGGCCCCCTTATTCTTTCAGGAATGAGTACATTCCTGCATTAAAGTCTGTTAAATAGTGCTGAATAATGAGAATTAAAAATAAAAGTAAAAATAAAGAGGTGAAATTAATTTTAATGATATATTTTATTTAATCCAATATTCTCAAGTATTGTAATTTCAATATGCATTTAATGTACACACTATTAATGAAATATTTTATCATTTGTTTTTGTACTAAGTTTTCCAAATCCAGCTTTTACAACATAACTGAATTCAGACTAGCTGCATTTCAAGTGCTAAATAGGCAAATGTGACTAGTGGCTGCTGTGCTGGACAGTGCAGCTCCAGAGCACCTGGGATTTAGCTACTCCTTTTTCCATTTGACTAAAGCAGCACATTTACCTTAACAGTCAAACTGGGTGCTGCATTAAAATAGTTTTATATAATTGGTGGCGCATAACAAAGATGCACACCTAAGTAAAATACAAAACCACTTGCACTTGGAGATAAACCAAGCACGAACCTAAGAAAATATTTAGATAATCATAACAAATCTGCTTTTAGTTTTGAAATATTTGAAACATAACCATTCAACATCAGATGACTAACAAAACAATTTTGATACAACTCAATAGTTAAATTTTATAGAGGCAATAAAAATGACGCATATTTAATATATATTGTATTTAATAGCATGGGTAACATATCCATGAAATATTTTTAAATAAAATGAGTTACAACATTATGTCTGGTATGACTTCATTTTGGTGAAATAAAAATATTTATCATTATTTGAACATACATATGCAGTAAAAAAAGAGATTGAAAAGCTATAGATCGAACTCCTTAAAATGTAATATATAGATGTCTGAATTATGAAAATTTTGTATCTTTTTATGTGCTTATCAATATGTTTTAAAAGGTACTATTTTTTGTTCATAACGAAAAATAAAATTTGGGATAGAAATATGCAAGAATAGATAATATGAAAACCCTTCTACTATAAACACTTGGGTATGCAAGACAAACTATATCAAGCTTTCTCATACATGCATAATTGAAGTTATATAAAGGAAAGCTCAATTCCCTACTTTCCACAAAAGATGAAAGAATTCAAAACAAGCTCAGTAAGCATCTGATGCTGAGGCTGGTGTTGTAGCTTCCCTAAGTCGGTGGGTATGTGGGGATGGAAGGAGAGCTTCTTTATAACCTAAAAGATTGGGTTTTACTATCTGTACAGGAAGAGGAACTCTATATGGGGACCCAGAAGGGTCAATATTTGAAAATGAAATCTCTACCATAAAACTAACCCTCAGTGAAAAAATTGGCTAATATATTCATCCACAGGGAAATGACAAATAGGTATTTATGTGTTTTTCTTGGGGCCCAGCTCTGATGTCATCTAAGAATTTGTAACTCCACATGTACCATCCAATAGGTGTGGTACAAATGGATTGGGAAAAGTCTAGCTGATAAATAAACATAAAATTTCATCTTAAACTAATTTCATTTCTAAGGCAGGACAAACTCTAAACCCAGACTACACAAGAGTTTCAAAACAAAGCATTGCAAATTTTTAGTTCATATTATAATATAAATATACAAAGTCTGTTAGGGTTTCTATCACTGTATAACAAATTCTCACAAAACTATTGGCTTAAAACTGCCTCTGCATACACTCACAGGTTCTGTGGGTTAGAATTCAGACAGAGCATAGCAGGAATGTTTTATTTGTTGCATGGTGTCTGGGTCATAGGCTTATGAAGACTTGACAGCTAGAGGTGACTCCAAGGATGATGGCTGGAATCAACCAGAGGAGTCTTCATGTGTCTGTAAGTTGATTCTGCCTGTTGTCTAGGACCTCAGCTAGACAGGACCTGGGTTCACAGGAGCACCCACATGCAACCTTTCCATATGACCTGGCTTCTTCATGCGTGGTGGCCCCAAGTTTCCAGAAAGACATGTCCCAGCAAACAAGTCAGAATCAACATTGCCTTTTATGACATAGCTTCAGAAGTCCTACAGCATCATTTCCACTATACTCTATTTGTTAAAAATAAGTTATTTATATCAGCCAAGATTCAAAGGAAAGCCACAGAGAAACTACCCTCAATGAGAAGTGTGTTAAAGGATTTGTAGACATATTTTAAAACCACCAGAGTATGCATTTTGGCCACAAATTATTTATATTTATCCCACCTGGAAATATACTGATCTCCTCAAAAATCTTCTTTCATTACAGCATTAGGCTCAAGTTCAAGGCCCAGAATCTCATAATCTACATCAGATCCAGGTCAGATGAAGTTCTTCAGGTACAGTTACTCTTGATGTGAAGACCTGTGAAGCAAAGAGATAAATTATTTTCCCCCTCTGGCCACATTTCTCTCCCAAACAAATGTAACAGCTATCATGATACAGGCACTGGATAACTGTGATTAAAAAGATGACAAAAAAAAAAAATGTTATGTAACATGTTTGGGCCACAGCAATGGTGAAGTCCACCTGAGTGCATGTTGGCAGTTCTTTGATGAAGACTTAGTCCTACTCTCTGGAGGTTTTTTGTTCTTTTATTTTCCCTGTGGCACTTGGCTTTGACTTATGAGTTCTTGGTTCTGCTCTCCGACAAGCTGTACAGCATTTCCATAAATAAAGCATGATATATTATGAGCTCAAAATATAAAATTACAGGGCCCATTAAGAAACAATCTAATATGATTGAATGCAATGAATATCAACTAAAAGTAGGTTTAAAATGCCAAGAATTTATGAGTGTTATGATAGTAAAATTAATATTTTAAATGATAAAGACACAAATTCAAATCTTAAAAATAAGATGCCATGAAACAATGAAAATACAGTTAAAAATAGAATTTTAGAACTAAAATTATTATTAAAACTTAAAACACATTGCATAGGTAAAATAGCAGTTTAAACACACATTGCATGATTAAAATAGCAGCTTAGATACAACTGAAGGCAGAATTAGTTAACTGGAAGAAAGTACTAAGGAGAATGCAGATTAGAGTAAAAAAAGGATAAAAAATATGTGAGGTTTAAGAGACTTGTGGGATAAAATTATATGGTGTAACATATTCTAAAGGAATCCCCTTGAGAAAAAGAGGCAATAAATGATGGAAAATATTCTAGGGTTATCTTAAATCTTCAGATCCTAGGAGTATAATCCATCCCATGAGAGAATAAATAACAACAAATCTATACCTAGAAATACTCTAAAAAATCTTCAGTGTCAGAGAGATCTTATAAGCAACGTGGGGAGAAAGAATAACTACAAATATAAGCTTGACGTTAAAGTTGACATCAGCAAAACATCAAAAGATAATATTACATGTTCATAGTTTTCAGAGAAAATAATTATTAATCTAGAATTCCAACCCCAGGTAAACCACCATTAAAAGTAGGCATGAGGGCCAGCCCTCGTGGCCTAGTGGTTAAGTTCAGCATGCTCCACTTCACCAGCCTGGGTTTGTATCCCAGGGGAGGACCTACACCACTCATCTATTAGTGGCCATGCTGTGATGGTGGCTCACATACAAAATAGAGCAAGATTGGCAACAGATGTTAGCTCAGGGTGAATCTTCCTAAGCAAAAAAAAAAAGAAAAAAAAAGAGTAAACATGAAATAGACATTTTCTAGAGAAACAACGAGTGAGAGCCCAACACTCATAGACAATGATAAAAAAAATGACTTAAGGATGTCATTTAGGAGGAAGAAATCTACACACCAGGAAGGAGTAGAATACTAGATACAGTGGTGATCAAAGAATCTGTTAAACATATTAATAAAATCAGTGAAGCCTTACTTAAATTTTAGAGATATGAAAAATTATGGACAAGAAAATTGTGTAAAACAGGAAACAGTGGAGTAATTGGAGATGATAAATAATAAGCATCTCCTATATCTTGGGAGGAAACTAATTGTAATAACCACCTTTAAACATTTTTGAGTAAATCATGCTTATTAAAATTGTGAAAATATCATGAAAGTAAGAGAAAGAAGACAAAAGGGGAAAAAAACTCTTTCAGAAATATAGAAGACAAGTAACTGAAAATTCTCTCATGGCAAAACACTTAGAATATTGCAAATATCATTGCAAATGCATACTGAAATTCTCAGGATTGGAAATGCAACACCTCGGGTCCAAAAGCAAAGAGTAGATGGAAAGCTAGAGTAGAAAGTGAGAACGGATGCAGCAGCTATGCTAGGAGGCAGGTCTTTTGAGTGGTAACCAAAGGCGTGGCTGACAATAGTCCAAAAGACGAAGTGTAAATTAAACATGAGGCCAGAAAGTGATTACTGATGCTTCAGTTGTGCTTGCTGGCATTTGTTGATAATGGTGAACAAAGGGCTTGAGTGCTAATGGTCATGTAGGTACAGGGTCAAGGTAGGATGTGGGAATTTGAGAAAAAGACTCTGGCATGAAGCCTGAACTTTCAAAGGATCTTTGCCTTCTGTGTAAATGTGGACCAAAAAAAATGCCCACCTTCAATAGGAAATAAAAAGAAATATTGTCTGTTTCAGTTCGGCTGTGGATAAGGTAGAAAAAAAATATTCTTCCTGACATTTTGTGACCACAAGCTTTCATTCACAAGGATTTTGTATTAATATTTATACTACTTTACGTGTGAGGTCTGGGAACTCAGACAACACAGGATTCCTGAGATAAAGTCCCACCAAATATAAGCTTTTAATCTAAAATAACAAAATATAAGAGGAAGCAAGCTACCATGATGTCAGCAGCAGCCAGAAACAAATAGCATGATTAATCTGTCAAGAAAAGGAAAATAGAATTATAGGATGGAGACTACATGGCATAGACTGGCTAGCTGCTCTCCCCACCTATTTTATCTTCCTCTTGGATTCAGAGACAGAGTGATTACATTTCCACGTTTACCTTGTGGTTGACTATGGCCATATGACCAACTTCTGGACTATGGAATGTGTCTAAAACTGATGCCTGTCACTTCTAGGCCTAGATGATTTAAATTTACAACACACAATCCTCTATTCTCCTTTTTCTCATCCTTACAGAATGGAGAGGACAGTACAGGTTTGGAGGAGGGGACCCAAGATGTTGAAGGAGATTGTATGCTCAAATAGGCCCAAGGAGACCACTCAGCCCAAAACACCTGACTGACCTGATTTACATTTGCAAGGAATAGATGGCACAGAGATTTGTTGTGTGTTTGGAGCAACAGCTAGCACTAAACAGATTAATAAAGTATAAAATATATATAAGTGACTAAATAAATTAAAAGAAGGAATTGAAAATAAGAAAAAGAAAAAGCCCTTTCAGTAAGGACCAGACAGATTTGGAAAAGAACTAAAGTGAATACTTACAAATTAAATATTTAGGCATTAAAATGAAATACAAAATTTAATAGTTTTAAATTCAGATTAATTGGAATTGAAGGGAGAAGTAGTAAACTGAAAGAATTATCCAGAAGAGAAATTATGCAGAATGTAGCACAAAGAGATAAAGGGGTGGAAAAATGATAGATCAAGAGAAATGGAGAAAGGCCAAAATACTTCTTTTTTTTTTTAGTGAGGAAGATTGGCCCTGGGCCAACATCTCTGCCAACCTTACTCTATTTTGTATGTGGGACTCCACCACAGCATGGCTTGATGAGCAGTGTGTAGGTCAGCACCTGGGATGCAAACTGTGAACTCTGGGCCACCAAAGTGGAGGGCGCGAACTGAAACACTACACCACCAGGCTGGCCTCCTAAAGTACTTCCAATAATTGTTCTTAAAGGAGGGGAGAGAGGGAAAGGAGGAGCAGCACAATTTGATGACATAAGGAATGAGAATGTTTCAGATCTGATGAGAGAACCATATTAAGGAAGCACAATTTATCCCAAACAGGTAAGAAGAAATCTATACTTGGACACTTACAAAACTGAAGATCACAAAAATTAAAAGATGATCTTAAAAGCAATCTAAGAAAAGACATATTACCTAGAAATTACATTGATTGCAGATTCTCAACTGTAAAAACAACATCCATAAAAGTGTGGAAAAATATCGTCAGAGTACTGAGAAACATTATGTGTCAAAACAGCTAACCTACTATTCAAATTGAAAGTGATTATTTTATTTTATTTTTTATAAACTAAGAATGTTTACTATCAATAGGTCTTCATTAAAGGAAAATCCAGGAAGAAGAAAACAACAAACTGAAGGAAGAACTTAGTTGAAAGAATTGTAGTTAAGCAAGAGAAAATATTAATTTATTCCACAAATATGTATACTGAAAAGCTATTATGTGCAAATCACTGAAATAGTGACATAAGGACAGAAGTGGATAAAGAGACAAAGTCCAGCCTCAGAGAACTTGGACTCTAGAGGGGAGAAACAAAAAAATTGTAATAAAATATATAGTGCTAAGTGCTATGGTAAAAATTAAAAGAGAGGATGGAAACATAGAATGTTCAGAAGAAGCTTCAATTTTTAAGTGTGCTCAGGAAAGTTAAATCTGTTTTTCCTCCTTGTTTGCTGGCCAAAGGCAAAGTTTTTCCTTTACTCTCACAATATTCTCACACAAAATGTGTGGAGGTTTTCTCAAACTAACCAATTCTCCAACTTTCTGTGGACACCACCTGGTTGTCCTACAATTTCATTCACTCTGACACTAACTGCCCAGTGTTAGGACAGAACTCACAGATTAGGAGCTCAGTCCCACAAGACTACATCCCACTTCTGAAACCAATAGCAAGTCCAGGTTGTCACCTGTGCTTCTGACTGACCAGTGATAAATTGGAGGCTGCCACGAGCTCTGGTTTAATAATCTGCTAGAACAGCTCATAGAACCCGGAAACACATTTATTTACATTTATCAGTCTATTATAAAGGATATGACAAAAGATACAGATGAATAGTCAGATGAAGAAGTACATAGAACAGGGCATAGGGAAGGGGCAGGAAGCTTCCATGCCCTCTGCAGGCACTCTACCCTCCCAGCACCTTGATGTGTTCACCAACCCAGAAGCTCTCTGAATCCGTTTGGATAGGGTTTTCACAGAGGCTTCATTACACAGGTGTGATTAGTGAAATCATTAGCCATTGGTGATTAAACCAGTCTCCAGCCCTCTAATCATGTGGTGAGTTTCTCTGGTAACCAGCCCCTATCCTCCAAGAGTCACCTAACTTGTATAAGCTCAGCTATGGCTGGAAGGTGCTTATTATGAACAACAAAAGACTCTCCTCTCAATTCTATCACTAGGGAAATTCCAAGGGTTTTAAGAGCAAGGGTTGTAGTACCAGCACAGTCACCATGGTGGGTAGGTTCCAAACTAAGACAAACTAGGAAGAAGGACCTGGCCACCCATTTCTGAAAAAAAAGGCCATGAAAAGCCTATGAAGAGCAGCAGAGCGTTGTCTGATGCAGCGCTGGAAGGTGAGAGGATGGAGCAAAAAGACCGGGCAGGGTTCCACACTGCTGTCCACACGGTCGCTAGGAGTCAGAATCCACTCCGCGGCACTAACAACAACTGGGGAACCAGGGATGAAAACTAAGCATGTATTTCTTATCACATCACAATATCACATGGGCTGACACGTTTGGAGAAGAGCCCAAAGCTTAGCTCTACTTCTTTGTCATAGGTAGAGTATTTATTTAATTTATAGTCCAAATGGGGTATATTTTAACATTAAACTGGGTGCTATTAATAATTATTTTGGTATAACAGGTCAAAATAAGAACTGTCCTGGCAAAGGTGGACAAAGAGCCACCACACCTATCTGTGGAAAAAGTTTTGGCAATTACTTTTAAACTATGCTTTTATCCTCCTGGAAAAGTGAGCTTGGAGCAAATACTATATTATCTTAGCATAAGTAAATCTAATGCCAGGTGATCAAGACTGGAGTGTATATGTATAGAAGTGTTTGTATTATTCTATATAGAATAATATAGTCTTAATATATATAATATATATTCTTAATAATATTAATATAATATATTATAATTATAATATATTATATTAATATATAGTATATAATTAATTAATAGATAATTATAATATTAATATTATAATTAATAATATAATATAATATATATAATAATGTCTTAAAGTAAATGAAGTTTAAAATGAGAGATATATAAAGAAAAAAATATATAAAAAGATATATAAAAAAAAAGAATTAGTCTGCAACCAGAAAAACCTAGAGTAACTTAAGCTAAAAAAGTAAAGGTAAAATTAAGAAGATAAAGAAAGTGATCTAGGGAAATCGAAATACAATTTTAAATAAGATAAAAATGGAAAGCCAACTAAGAAATTAAATGTTTTAAAAGAAGTAAAGTTAAAATGAAGTGAATCCTATTAGGTAAATAATAATCTAGGGTAAGTAGCAGAAGAAAAAAAAATAAGAAAAAGACAAATGAATCCAGAGAAAATAGGCACAAGAGTTCATGAGGAAGTCCTTGGAACAGCTCAGCATCCTTAGGAAGTGGCTTCTGTTGGGGTTGTGGCTTGCTCCTCTTTAGATCTCCATCACTATGTACCACCCTCATCCTCTTTCATTGTCACCTGTGTGGGTCCTTTCTGCCTTTAACCCAATATAGACTTCCTTTTCATCTTCCTATGGAAAAAAGGACTCACAAATTTGTAAATTTGAGGACACAAACAATAGTGAGGAAATACATTGAGTGAGAATCTTCCTCTTCTCAAGAAATGTACAAGATGTCCACTTAATTTTTTTCCACTCATTTCTCCTTAATTATAAGCTGTTTTTTTTCCCAGATCAGGTATTGAAAGTTCTCCCCAATTAACCTTTTCTAACATAGAAGTATTTTCATTATGAGATGCAAATTTCAATCAATTAGGGAGAGTATACACAAAGACTTCAGTTTTCAAATTTAGCTAGAATCACCTAGAAGGCTTATTAAAACACAGATTGCTGGGCTGCACCTAGAGTTTCTGATTCAGTAGGTCTGGGATGGGGCCCAAGAATCTGCATTTCTAACATGTACTCAGATGATGCTTACATTGCTAGTCCAGGGACCACAACTGAGAATGACTTCTTCCTTCCACTAGGAACCACACTAACACATTCTTTTTTCTGCCTTTTGTTGGAATATTTTACCCATAACATTCCTGTAGGAATGTTAACTCCAATGAGGCAATATTGTTTGCCTTAAAGTTGAGTTCATTTATTACTGGCATCTATTCGAATGGCTGCGCTCTCTCTAAATTTTGATTTCCTTTTCAATATGAGAAGAAAGATAACACATCTGGACTGTTAATGTTTGTACATGTGGGGAGGTATAATAAGAGATTCCAACAGTGTTTGATATAATGTCACATAGTACATATTCATCACGGGTAAGAGGATGATGAGACAAAGAAAAGAAAGAGCAAGAGAAGGAGAACATTAGAAACGAAAACATTCAGTGTGCCACCCATGTAACTGCAAGGTGAAATGCAATATTGTAACTTTTCAAAAAACACTAAGCAACTCTTTTATATTTCATGTCCAATTCTTCACTCTAAAAGTAAATAGTATTAATAAAAATCTAAAAGTTTCTTCTATATGTGAATGCAGTGATTAAGCATTTTTATTAATCTTACAAACACATTGTATGTAATATTTAAAATTAAGCAAATACTATGTAAATACATCCTCATACACTGAGATATAAATATATTGTAAATTGTAGGCATGGAAAAGATTATGGGAATCTTTTCTTTAGCTGATGTGTTAAATATATATAATATATTAACATGTGATAGTGATTTTTTTCTTATTTTTTCCTGATTTTGCAATTTCAATCTAAGGTTATTGAGAATGGAAGATTCTGCTAGCTGTTATGGAAGTAAAAATGTGTTTCCCAATTACAGATAGATAAAAAGGATTAAACAAATTCACTTCCTATATGACTAACTTTACAAACAAATTAAAGATTCTTAATGATAACCTCCATGCTCTTTTTTAGGAATGTGTTTCTTAGGTTAAAAAGGTGAGTGAGGGGCCAGCCGGTGGCATAGCGGTTAATTTTGTGCATTCTGCTTCAGTGGCCTGGGTTCGCCGGATGAGATCCTGGGCGTAGAAGCCACGCTGAGGTGGTGTCCCACATAGAAGAACTACAACTCTACAACTACAATATGCAACTATGTACTGGGGCTTTGGGGAGAAAAAAGAAAAAGAGGAAGATCGGTAACAGATGTTAGCACAGGGGCAATCTTCCTCAAAAAAAAAAAAAAATACTCCTTAAAAAGGCAAGTGATAATAATTTTATCTCAAACTTATTTCTCTAAATAAAATATGTTACATCACATTTACTTAGCACCCCTCTTAAATTCTGTTTTACATCTACATTTGTGAAGTGCTCAGAACTTTTCTTCTGATACATAGAAAGGCAAAGAAATTTATGTTTTTCTCAATCTTTCTTGAATGAAGTGATTGTTCTCTGCTAATGCAGTTGGGACAATTTACTCACAGTGGGATGGGAGAAAAAAAAGAGGGAACAGCACACAGCCATTAATTCAAAGAATCCTTAAAAATTTGTGTACAATAGTGATTTATGAGAATACACTGACTAGGGAGACACCCAAACTCTGTTGATAAGTGAAAGAAATAGCCCGATCTACTGTACTACGAATTCCTGCCAGTTCTCAGTGTGGGTTAGAGTTCTGTTTTGACTATTTAACAGCAAATAGTAACATCTGGAAATGTGAAGGTCAAAGGACATTTTACTCACAAAACTGCATCAGCATGATTCTTAATAACCTGTATTTGACCTTTGCCTGAATTGATGCCTGCTGCTGATATTGCTGTATAAATAAATAAAATTCCATTCTTTCAGTTGTGATTATATTTTGGTGTCTTGTGTTACTTAAACAAGTAGTATAGAATTCAAAAATTCCAAATGCTGCATCCTTATGTTTAAATCTAAAAGTATCTATTTTTGCTGAAATTCATTTCATCGTGCATATGTTATAATAACATTTGGCAGACAAGGTTTATTAAAGTAAAAATATTTCCATATTCAAAGCTTGCACGTTATTTTTCACTTCTTATGTTGATAATCAAAAGTATTATATTTACATTTGAAAGTATGCACTACTTTAAATGATATTTAAAACAGAGCTCCTGAGTTTTCTTTTATTCTCTTATCTCACAACATACTTATTATCGATTAAATGTTTGTGTGTCCTCAAAATTTATATGTCAAAGTCCTAATCTCCAAGGTGGTTATATTTGGAGATGGGGCCTCTGTAGAAGCAATTAAGGTTAAATGAGGTCATAAGGGAGGGACTTTGATCTGATAGGATTGGTGTCCTTAGAAGAAGAGAAACCAGAGATCTTGCTCACTCTCTCTCTCTGTGTGTGAGAAGAGGTCCTGTAAGCACACAAGGAGACAGCAGTCACCTACCAGCCATAAGGGGCCTCATCAGAAACCGACTATACTAGCACCTCGCTTTTGGATTTCCAGCTTCCAAAACTGTGAAAAAACAAATTTCTGTTGTTGAAGCTACAGAGTCTGTGGCATTTTGTTACGGCAGCCTGAGCTGACTAATGCAATACTTTACTTGGGGTTTTCCCAAGATGATTTGTACATAATTATCCTCTCAAAGCAATATTTCATTGAGGTTAGGGCATGGCATTGGGGTGCATGCTGTTCATGGATATTGAATAATATTGAGGGAGAATAGACTATCTTCAAAGATAGGTAGTTGTGATGTTTTGAATGGTCACCTCTATGTTCATAGATGTTAGAATTGACCAGTAAGTACAAGGAAGTCTTAATTTTAGCTGGCCAATTTCTAAAGATTATATGTAACTGAATAAGATGTCATTTTGTAGAAGGCAGCAAGTAAAAATATCCTAAAAGTGTCAGATGTAGGAATGTTTTTGCATGTAATTAGGGCAGAGAAAATTTATTCTCTTTCCCATCCCCCTCCTTTTTTGGGTAAAATTTGCCCATATCTGTCTCTATTCAGATTGCTGTGTAAATTTAAGTAACCTCTGTCTGCACTTCTGTTGCACCATTGATCCACAGAAATCAATCTGAAAAATTTGAGCAGAAGTTGTGGGTTCATTTGGAAAAGCAGAATTTCCGGAGAGTGGATGTTCCAAAAGTGTGTAAATTAGATGTCATTGGCAAATCAATGTTCTACTTCTGCTCTCAGGTCTTTTCTTTTTCTAGTACTCATTACTCTTTAATCCATCTATTAGACCAAGCTGTTATTTAACTACTTCCAACTTACTGAAAGGGTGAGTCTCTGATTGGGTAGACTGACTTTTAAAAATCATGCTTTTATCTCACTTGAATTCTTTCTTAATTCAAGAAGAACGTTCAAGCATTCAATGGTGGTGCTCATTATATCAGCACGTGATTGATTCCTTACTAACTGGGTTGGGTGGATAATGGTTGGCTGCAACGGGATCGCTGAAGAGATCGTCATCCTAGCTGGTGAACTAAAGACAGCAATTGTTCCTGGCAAAATTAAGACGTTGCTCCTAGGGTAAGGGGTGAGGTAGGGGACATGAGCATAATTAAATTTTATTTTTTAGAAAAAGTCATTGACTTTTTAATTATATTTCCATCATAATAAATATTTTTCAAGTATTTGAAAAGTTCTTTAAAGAGTTTCTTTGTATTGAGTTTTATTGCTGAAAAAGGTATATGGTCTATGATTAGCTGTAGATCCTGTTTAATAAGTACCAGGTGCTTGTCAGTTAACATTTGTCAGTTTTCTACTGTTATCTGTAAACAAATGTTTCTAGTTAAATAAAATAAGAGAACTGGAGACTATGAAAGGGTGAGCCTATACCTGGGTCATAGCTGGCTTCATTTGATATGATAAAGGTGATGTCTGGTTTCTTTATATAACATATTAAAGCCAAAGGATTGAGAAAAAAATAACAGGTTTTGACTTTACAGACCTTAGCAGATGAATTTAAAAGACTGCTTCTGTAAAATTAAAAAAAAAAATTTCAAAAAGGACTGCTTTGACAAAAGAAAATAGAAATTGTGATACAATTACATTTAGATCAGCATATTTTGGGTAACATATATCTTTTGTATCACTTTGGCTTTTTATATGTTATTATATGGAATGTCTTGAAAACTACACAGTATTTAATTGGCGTACTAAAACTCCTGATCGAATACCTAAAGAAGACAAAAATATACAGTAGAAATAGAACTATAATAAATAGCTCCTGGTAATTTTTCTTTATATTGAATTTGTTTTACGATTGTAGAACTTGATGGATGACAGACGGAGGGTGTATGTGTGTGTGGGTGTGGGTGTGTGCATGTATCTGTCTTGTGATAGCAGATTTCCAACACCCAACTGGTAAAGACTAAGAAGACGAGTGAGAATTTATTTGTATAGAGAAGTACTCAGATCTAGATCATTGCATGAAGCTTTAGACTTTTCTCTAGCATCTAACTCAATTTGAAAAAGAGGCTTACCATCTGGATCTTATTTTTTTCTTTTTACAACTTTCCACTGTTGCTCCATTTTTCTTCACCTTTAGATTGTCTTTCTGTGCTCCATTTCATGAATTAATCACTAAGTCTTACTTTCACTCTAATACACTTAAGAACTTCATGTATTGAAAAGGTTATCATTGTTAGGTCAGACTTCCTGGAAGAAATAACTCTATTGATTCCCATTTTTTCAATTATTATTTTCAATTCCTGACCAATGCTCCAGACACACGATGCAAATGCTTGCTTATCTTTATCCAGTCTACCCCTAAAGTGCATAAAAACCACTTATCTTCCTTTAAAACTTTTATTCACTTTATATAATCAATTGCTATATCTTGTGTTTCACAAATAGAATTTAACATTACCGTAAGTGTAATGGAAGTACTTCTCATTTAACTTAACACAAAAAGTTCTGACTCCTGTGTAGGGTAGATTGGAGTGGAGCAAGAATGTTGAAAGCTGCAGCAATTGAGGAATGAGATAAGTTGCCACAGGTAAAGATGGAAATAAGCGGGACATTTAACATAACTTTAGAATTACAATAAACAAGACTTCAAGCAGGACTGAAATTTGCGGTGGGGGGGAGAGATTAAAGGCTAATAATATCATCTAGATGATTAGTGTGGGCAATGGGGGAAAGAGAATGCATTTACTGAGATGGAGAAGAATGAGGGAAAACCAGGTTGGGGCATATAATTTTTCCTCCAGTATTAGTGGACAAGCACGGACTTTGGCACACATGAGATTTTTTTCAGTGCTTCTTGGTATTTTCCTGTGAATTACCTACCTCACTGCTGTAAGCAGCTGCGATCATCCTCTGAAGTTTCCTGTGATTCTTGCAACAGCCTGACACCCCGGGAGAAAGCAGCAAACTGGAGAGCTAACTGTGACTTTGTACCTTCATATATTCATTATCAATGATTTTACAAGCATCTAGTCACCTCTATTAAACTTATTCCTGTTTTCAATAGCTGTCATGATTTCTGTTTTACTGACACAACTGACATTCTTTATCTCAATTCTTTAAAACAGAAATACATTAAAAGTATTCTGAAAGGAAATACGTCAAAAAGTTTCAATATTTTCTCTTGGAATGAAGGTGGGGAATGGTGATTCTTGACAATATAATTTTTGCCAAATACTTTATTTTCTGAAATTTATAAATTTATAAGTCATTATAATTCAATAATCAGAAAAAGAAATGTATATATGCTGGGCCATATTTAAATAATTATAATAGTAATTAAATTAATTAAATAATATTAGTATCTACTGCATACTAGTCACTGTTCTAGGCATTGGGGATACAACTTTGAGTAAAACAGAGTGCTCATGCTCGTAAAGCTCACAACTATGTGTCAAACAGTGTCACAGAAATAGAGTGATAGAGAACAGTGAGGGAATAGACAGTGGATGAATTTTGAGCAGAGGCCTGAATGAACTGAAATACTGAGTCATGTATTATAACTAGACAATAACCAGCCAAACCCAAAGTGTCAAGTGCAAAGGTCATGAGGTGGAAATGTGTTCGGCAACATCAAGAAGATGGAGCTGGATGATTTGTGATGAACAAGTGCAAGAGGAGCGAGATCTTATTAAAGACTTTCTATGTTATTCTAAATGCAGTGAGGAAGCACTGGAATGTGTGAATAGTTGTGGGCACAGAAGTGGAATAACATGATTTAACTCACATTTTAAAAGCATCCTCTGGCTAGTGTGTGGAGAATAGTCTGAAAAGGGTGTGAATACCCAAGTGAAACCAGTAGACCTGTCAGGACAACTTTGCAGGAAGCCCAGCTTAAAGATGTTGGAAGCTTGAACTAAGGTGTTGCAGTAGAAATGGTGGGAAAAAGTGGAGTTCAGAACATATGTTGAAGGGAGATAAAAAAGATTAGTCCTGGGAAAAAGAGAAATGATGGCAACTCAATTTTGGTTCTGAATAACACATTCAATAATTGAATGTTGGTATATTACAGTTCCGGTAAATGTCTCCATGGGTCATCTCATTATATTTTCACAACACTATGGGAAACATCCTATCTTATCAACTTTTTTGGGGGGGATGAGAAACTGAGATATAGATAAAAAAAAATAACCAGTACAAGGTCACACAACTACTAAGTAGTGGAGAAAGAAGAAAGTTTTTCCCAGAGAGCAAGTTATTTCAAAATGGTAACATATTCTATTATGGAATTTTTGCCAGATCCTATTATGTATATTTCTGCTGTCTTATTTCCTACTACATTGTTTAAAAATGTCAAATGACCTATAATCTTTTATCCATGAAGGATATTATTAGAGATTTACTGACATAATGTAATCAGTTGAAGGGAATTATTAACTTAGTGACATGTTCCAAAACTTCCCATAATCAGCTAGAGACACCTCTGCCAAAGAAGCATTAACTGTGGCGGTCCAGAGAGTCCAAAATTTACAATGTGATGGAGAATTTTTATCAAGGGAGGATTTTTGGTTCATCACTGAAAAAATTATCTGCAAAAATTTACAGGGTTTAAGGCCTGTAAATACATACGTTTGTATATATTAATACTAGATAACGCTTCTTGTGTGCCTACTGTTTGCTAGCCGCAGTTCTAAGTACAACATGTGTATTGATTTATTTAATACTCACAATAGTCCCAAGAGTTCCAAGAGTTCCATTACCATTATAGGTTAATTATAATGATTTTCATTTTTCATATGAGAAAACCAAGTTGCAGAGAGATTACATCTTTTGCCTAAAGTCACACAACTAGTAAATGGAAGAGTTAAATCAGAAGACACTACTCTGACTTTAGGGTCCATACTCTTAAGCACTGTACAATACTTACCTCTTGGTTTCTTGTTGCCTATCAAAGTGAAAAGCAGGTTCTGTTATTATTGAATATATTATTTTGTCATAATAACTACAGTAATAGTTTAGCAATTGTAATAGAATACTAATGAGTATATCTGATTTTGACTTGAAATTCCTAAAGGTATACATAGGAACTTGTCCTCTCACACAATAACATTTCTTTGTATTTTTCAGGAAATTGTTAGATGCATGTTACTGTGGAGAGAAGGACACACATGGGAGATAACATGGTACACCAGTAAGGTGTGTTATTTTGTTAAATACAAACAATAGTAACAACACAACAATTTTATAGTTATTTTCTGCATTTAGATATATTTGTATTTTCCACTGTTTTACTCTTTTTGTACCTTAGTTTTACTCCCCAGTTTCTGAAGAATCTAGTTTATTATATGTAGTTGTGAATAAACCTGGTTACCCTTGACATTTCTCCCGTTTCATTCTTTTTTTATTCAAGTATGGAAATTGTGAGGAGCTTATATTGCTTGACCTTAAGATTATATAACTTCTAGATTGCATTTTTCTTGAGTATTTATTCTCATTTTTTAAATGGTATGTGTTTACTTCCTATACAGAATTCATAAACATTGAAGTCAAAATATAATCCACAAAATGTCAAGAATATGAAAATAAATGGTCTGTGATCTCCCAAGTTGAAGAGTGGATATTCACATGTATTTTAACACTTACACAAAGTAAGCCTAAATGTCACAGCATGTATTATACAAAACAATGATTACATACTATTTTTTTAGGATGATTAACGAAATTGGGAAAAAGAAATGGGTTATCTTTGAAGGTCAAGATAGCCCATATTGATCTTGTGTTTGTTGGATATTTTCCTGTTTTGAATTTGTATTTCAAGAATAGTCTATATTTGGGGCCAGCCCAGTGGCATAGTGGTTAAGTTTGAATGTTCCGCTTCAGTGGCCAGGTTCAGATCCCGGGCGCAGACCTACACATTGCTCCTCAAACCATGCTGTGGTGGTGTCCTACATACAAAATGGAGGAAGATTGGCTAGATGTTAGCTAAGAGACAATCTTCCTCAAGCAAAAAGAAGATTAGCAATAGATGTTAGCTCAGGGCCAATCTCCCCCCCGCCTCAAAAAAAGAACGGTCTATATTTTTTAAACATTAAGTTAAAAAAATTCAAAGAAATGCATAAAATGACCATTTTACAATAACAGTAATTAGAATATTATGAACATTAACAAAAAATTGATTCCTAAATATGTGCAAGCACTATTCTGGGTTTTATCTTGTTCAATTTTCACAACACACCTGTTGGGTAAGTGCTATTATTATTCACAAAGAGAAAATAGCAATTTATTTTGTTTTTCTCTCTTTCCTCCACTAATCAAAATTAATAATTATATCTAGCAGTTACCAAATGATAGTCATATGCTAAACACATGAATTATCACATGTAAACCTCTCCACAAGTAGAAGGAAGCAGTACTATTATTCCCAATTTATAAAAGAAGAAACTAAAGCTTAAAGAATTAGAAAAAAAATGTGTAAGAGTCAGAAAATATTGTCAAAGCTTGTATTCAAATCCAGGCACTCTGGTCATTGAGCCCATATTTAAATATTCTTTTCTCCTGCTTCCCAATAGTTATTTACATGCTGACATTTTTAAATGGGTGTAATCATAGTATTACATACTAAATAGCATCTAGTAGTTTATGATTCTATTTTTATATTTAGTCTAGTATTATAAACATTTCCCTTATGGATATATAGCATGCAGTCATTTAATGATTCAATTATGACCCATGGAGTTTGATATACCACAATTTTCTTTTTTTTTTTTTTTGTGGACATTGATGTAGATAATTGGATAGAGGATACAAAGAATGTCCTTTTGCATTTTTGTTTTTTAAAATATATTTATTTATCCTATTTAACTTTCCCCAAATATTTGAGAACACTGAGCCATAGGTTTCTGCCCTTAGGGATTTTGTGGCTCATTCCCTGTTTCACTAACTGACTTCTTTTTTATTGGCTCCAGCTTCCAGCAGTACCATGTGATTGCCAAATCTCTTCTCCCAGGTCTTGTCTCTCTCTTAAATGCCAGAATCAGATATTTCTAAATGCTATCTGGACATCTTCTCTTTATTGTTTCACAGGCACCCCCAGTCAAGATTTCCAAATTAATTTTTACTTTCTACACACGTGGCTTTTTTCTTATAGGCATTATCTCAAGTACAACATTTTTTTTATTCTCCCACAACGTGAGCATATTTTAGTCATCCCTGAGTTCTCCCTTATCTCACAAGTAATTACTTAAAATAAATTGTGTCAGGGGCCAGCCCCACGACCTAGTGGTTAAGTTTGGCATGCTCTGCTTTGGCAGCCTGGGATTGGTTCCCTGATGAGGACCTAAACCACTCATTGGTGGCCATGTTGTAGCAGCGACCCACATACAAAATAGAGGAAGACTGGCACAGATGTTAGCTCAGGTCAAATCTTCCTCAGCAAAAATATATAAATAAATAAATTGTGGCATTTCTTTCTCTTGCATATTTCTAGACTCTCTCTCCTTTGCTCCAAGCTTATTGCTTTTGCTTTAGTTCATCCTCATATTCCCTATTTAGTGCCTTAGCCTCCTAACAAATCTGTCTTCAGTCCTCTCTTCCAAATGCTGCCAATTACCTTTTTTTTTTTTTGAGGAAGCTTTGTCCTGAGCTAACATCTGTTGCCAATCTTCCTCCTTATTTTTGCTCCCCAAAGCCCCAGTAGATAGTTGTATGTCATAGTTTTTCATCCTTCTAGTTGCTCTATGTGGGACAGCGCCTCAGCATGGCTTGATGAGTGGTGCATTGGTCCACGCCCAGGATCTGAACAGGCGACCCCCAGGCCACCAAAGCAGAGCATGGGAACTTAACCACTATGCCACCTGGTCGATCCTTGCCAATCATCTTTCTAAAAGACACATCACATGATGTCGTATCTTTTCTTAAAAATGTCAAGAGGATCCCCATTTCTTATAGATAAAATTCTGTTTTTTATGATACGAGAAAGGATAATTACTCTTCTGACTAGAAAAAAACACTTTTATATGGTGACTTTGGTCATGAAAGGCAAGCCAAGATGGGAGAGGCTTTGACAAACAAACAAATGAAACCTTGCATTGATATTATACCAATTTTGTTGTATGAATTTTGATTATCTCCTAAGAGTTTGGGTTAACAAGGTGGAGGAACCTGGAACTGGAGAGAAAAAAAGTGATTAAGAAAAGGAGAGTTAAGTTGCCAGAGACAGGGGCCAGAGTAAAGAAGTAAAATTTTGAGAAAGAAAAGAACAGGGAGAAATATCCACTGGTGGGGATGGTCAATGTCACCTTATCTGTGATTCTTTTTATAATTTCTCTTTAATGTCTTGTTTAATATATTGTCATATATGTTTTGGTATTTATTGTGTTTAAAAGTGTTGCTTCATATGGAGTACATGAAATAAATCCAGATTTACATGGATATATAGTTTTCAGTTAACTGTGGATATTCTATATTCTTAGTACTTGTTAATTTATAAAGCATTAATTGAATACCACGGATTTTTCTAGGTACTTGTAACAAGGTGGGCAACAAAACTTACATTTTAATAGGCTGCATAAACAAAGGAAATATGATATAACTTTTAAGATATATCTTAAAACATCTCACTTTCTATACTTATTTGTAAACAATTAAGACCAACATTAAAACTAAGAAAAATTTTTTAAATTATTGGCATTTCAAAGAAATGCATATATTCTTTTAATTTCTCAGAACAAGTTGCTGGCCTATTAACAGTTGAGCATAGCCATTAGCCTTTGTCAATACACATCTATGAATTCTCTCATATGCTAACTACATACACACATACTAAACTTTAACTTTAACTCAGTATTTCTGAGTGGTTGGTTGCACTGTGGGAATTGAAACCAAATCAAGGACTATTTCTTACTCTCTTATATTAAAATTCATTGGTCTACTTGCACTTTGAATGGATTCTTTACCCATGTATGATTTTGAAAAATACTGGTTTACTGAATTATGTACATCTTCCAAACATTGCCACATTTCATTATTCAGTCATTATTCATGACTTTTCATTTCTGAAAGTCATATTAATAACACTATTGATAGCATCAGAAAATTCTTTAAGTATTGAGAAGATGTCAAGCTCATGGTGGCACATACAAGTTTTCTGAATGTCTAATTTTCCTCCAACATCCCCAACCAGCCTCCTCAGTTTTGGCTCTTATATTTCTGTTCTGCTTTGCAGATCCACGTGGACTCTAGGAGATTCCCTGTACTTTATTTCAAACAAAGACCTATATTTAATTCTTTTTATTTTTAAAGCATTTAATGTAATTTATTGTTACAATTTGATGTTCTGGAAACTAGAAATCTTTTAATCAGTTTTCAGTCTTAAAAAAAGGAAAAAAAATATCCATTCCTCCTATAGTTTGCACCCCATCCTTTTCCTTGTGGATTTAAATCTCATTTTATTCCTTTACCCATCATTTTAGTGGATTTTTGAGAGATGAATTTCTCTAAGTAATGATGAATATATCTAAGTGAATTATCAGCCTCTGTTTGTCACATTATCTATGCATCATCATTCTAGTTCACTCTCAGACAGATGTCCCGCATAAAAACTAATAGTGACTACTAAACCTTTATTATAATTACACAGTATTTTAAACTTTGAGCTTAAAAATATGATTTAAATAGAATCACAATGTGCATAAGATAGTAGAAATAAGTGAAGTAAATAAACATCCTAGAATACTTAATTTTGTCTTAAAGGTAACGATGTTACATACTACATCAATAGCACATGGTAGTGACTTACATATTCACTTTTTTTACACTATCATATTTAACCTCTGCCTATATCAGTAAGGCAGATAATGTCCTCTTATTGTCCTCTCTAGGATAGTGTTGGAAATCTACAGGATAATCTGTGACTTCTGAAACCAACAGTTAAAAAATTAAGAGATTGGAAAAGGCAAAGGAAATTATTATAATTCACAGAGGGTAAAAAGCTTATAAGCTTGTGTGTAAACAAATAATTATTTGTTGAATTTCTGCTGCTGAAATGCTTCTAAGTGTAAAGGCAAAATGTAGAGTGCATGGTGAATCAAGGCTGTTTTCCATTCCCATTTCAGGTAGAACAAAGGAAAAACGAGGGGAATTCAGGCCAGGTGAGATATTGAGAATATTGACAGTGAGCAGATGTTCAAATTTGTTGAGAAAGTCATTGCTTCCAACCTTCAGTTCTTAGTGACCTGGAGTCTCAGGAAATGCCTCCAGATTTCCCAGAATGTACAAAAGGAAATTTTGAATACAGATGTTCATTTTATAAAACAGTTCACCATGTACCTTCCCTATTTATCAGCTTATCAATAGTTCAGAGGGAAATTTTTAGTTAACTGAAAGTGGCACAAAGAAAATCTGGATCTGGGGATTTTTACTTTTAGTTACTTTTCCATCCTTTCACCTGTTCTATTTAACCCAAGAACAGTGAAAAGGAGGACAATTGGGTTTTCTCTGCATTAACGTATGAGATCTGATCTCTTCTGAGATATGGTACTGATTAAGGAAGATTTTGAACCATTTGGAATGCATTACTAAGTGATGTTATGAAATATCTTTTCTTAAGAGCTTTAGGAACATGGTATAAAACTATTTTCTTTGTATATCAGACAGAGGAATGAATAAAAGCAAAGGTTCTAAACCCTTTGAAACTGTCTACACAAGTTTGTGGGTGGGGCCTTAGGGCATTATTCTGAGGAGAGGGTACACAGCTTTCATTACATTCTCAAATGGGTAAGAAAACCTCAGAAAAAGAACAGATATTCAATGAACACAGTCTTCCCAATCGTATAATTGTGTAACTATGTTTGTATAATCAGGTTAACAAAACATAAGTGAAGTGATAAATAGGAAGGAACAGCTTGACTACATGGGACTTTTCAAAAAGTAAATATTTAGAAATAAAAACATATTTCCTTAGAGCACTTGGCATTGTAGCCGATTTTTATAATTTAGAAAGGAATGCTATTTACTTCTTTTACTGCAAAAAAAAATATAGAAGTGTGTACTTGCCATTGACAATTCCTTTATTATATTTTTCAAATCCTTACAAAAAGCTGTTAATTTTTGGGTCTGGGCTAGTGGCATAGCTGTTAAATTCGCATGCTCTGCTTCCACGGCCCGGGTTCGCAGGTTCGGATCCCGGGCCCGGGCAGATGTATCGCTTGTCAGGCTGTGCTGTGGCGGTGTCCTATATAGAAAAAGTAGAGGAAGATGGGCACAGTTGTTAGCCCAGGGCCAGTCTTCCTCAGCAGAAAAGAGGAGCATTGGCAATGGATGTTAGCTCAGGGCTAGTCTTCCACACACACAAACACACACACAGCCGTTAATTTTCATTGGTGACTGATAATTTGCTAGCATTAGGATAGTCTTTGACAAAGAGAGGACACCAACAGTATTAAAGATAGGGCTTGTTTTCCTTTTGTATTCTTTTTTGAGAAACTATGTGCTATTATGCAGAAAGCATTTTCTGTTTAACAGAGGAAGGAAAGGGTCACTTAAAGAACGTATTTTGTTAAAGGTGATTTATTTCACATTATTCACATTGACCCAAAGAGCAAAGTTTTGTGACCTTCAGGAAACAAAATACTTCACAGTGAAGCCCAAGTAGTTGAAATCCACACTTAGATACTTTGTGAATGTCAATCACGTTTACCAGACTGGTAAAAATGCTATTACTCTCCTCTTAAATTTTTCCATGTTTATTAAATGTACTTAATCTCTCTCATCTATAACTGTTAGCATGACTTAACTTGCAGTAGAACCTTTCAAATGCTGATTTAGTATTCTTTCAAGGATACAGTACTGTCCTTACATCATCACACCCTAGGATTTGGGACAAGGAAACTGAAGAGTAGAAACAACAAGGGTTGTCAAGTTTATTTCCCACATCATTGATTTACCTCATCCCTGAAATGTGAGCAAGTCCTCGGAATTCAATAATCCAGTCTCCTTGTACTTCTTCAGATCTGATATATTGCATCTGTGGTATTGGCTACACTGAGTTTCCTTTAATTAACTTTATAGAAGTTGCAACATGCAGGTTTCCATTTGGATTTACTAACGTGGTTAGAATTGCTTTGATGTCTAAAGTAAGTATGTTAACGAAGTTTGAAGAGATAAAGTCCTATACTCCAGTAAATCTAATGTGTCCTTACATATTGTTTTACCAGTGTTATTTATAAGAACACCAACTATACTGTAAACAATCACAAATAACATCAAGAAAACTCTTCAGTGAATAAGTACTTGCTAAAAAATTATAAATCATGCCAATTAATCATGCTGATTATGAATTATAAATAGTGCCAATTAATTTTATATGTAGCATTATATCAACCCCCAGGATACTTAACATGTCAAAAAATAATTACTAATACCTGATAAAGGTACCAAGTTAGGTGTTTCAAGAATGTAAAAAGGAGTGATATCATCCTCAGCCTCACGGAGATTATCTGCTAAATAATTTAAAACACTTTATGACTAACATGTTGTAGAGCCCAGTAAAATCCATAATTGAATTGCAAAGCGATAGAAGGACTCAAGAGATAGTGAGATACAATATCAACAAATAATTATGAAATTTTATTTCGATGATGTTGAAGAATCACTTATTTAAGTCGAGTGACATCTACCCATACTTTTTGAGCATATCAAGCATATTTTATAAGATGTCGTACTTGCCTGTCTCTCTGAATTCATTTTGTACTACTTTTCCCTCATATTATGTTCCAGAAGTATGTATCTTCTTTCTGATACTCATATAGGCCAATATAATTCCCATGTCAAGGCCTTTGCTACTGCTGTATCCTTGGAACATATCCCACCCTTACCTCCACCACCAGTTTTAACATGGCTGCCTCCTTTTCATCGTTAATGCCTTGATTCAAATATCATCTCTTTAACAAAGATGTGCTGACCACCTGTCTACATTACTCTCTAGATCTGTCCTGTTTCTGAGTTTCTTTCAATCATATTACCCTCATATTATTACCCATTACCTCCTTTTATTTCTTCATATCACTTTTTATTGACCAAAATTATAGTACACTTTATTATATTTATTTATTCACTTATTGACTGCATCTTTTCCAACTAGACTATAAACTTCATAATGGCACACTCCTATCTGTCTTCCTCACTGTTCTAACCTCAATGCTTAAGACACTGCTTGGTGTGTAGTAGACATTCAACAGTATTAATGAATTTTACTTCAATATGATTGGGGAGTTCACTGAGCAGAAGAAAGTTCTGTTTCACATATTTTATATTTTAAAACTAAACACATAAATCTAGCATTTCTCTTATTTAAATATCTTTAATAATTTTTTAATGCAAAACCTCAGCCCTATTTCACTCACTATTTAAACCCCCAATGGGACTTTAACAAACAGCATTTAACAATTCATACAAGTCTTCAAGATATTAAAAGGATTTGAATGTCCAGAGAATCAGAAGTAGAGGAAGAAAACTTTATACAGTGGGCATAGCTTATGGAAAGGGAAGACAACAAAGCTGGTGAGGAATAGCAAGTAGTTGAATTAGGCAGGATCGTAAAGTTTATATAGTAGACTAAAGGGAGATGAGACTGAAAAGAGAGAGAAGATGACGTGGGTTAAATTCTTTTAGGCTAGTATATTAACATTTTATAGAGATGACATTTAAATTCAGGCATAAAAAATGGGTAGAACTGAGGCCAGCCCAGTGGTGTAGTGGTTAAGTTCGCATGCTCCTCTTTGGTGGCCTGGGGTCCACAGGTTCAACTCCTGGGCGAGGACCAGCTCACCACTTATCAAGCCATGCTGTGGCAGAGTCCCACATAAAAAAAGTGGAGTAAGATGGGCACGGTTGTTTTCCCAGGGTCAATCTTCCTCAGCAAAAAGAGGAGGATTGGCAAGAGATGTTGGCTCAGGGCCAGTCTTCCTCACCCTCCCCCCCCCCCAAAAAAATGATAGAACTTAGGAAAAGGATAATTCAGGTATAAGAAGCTTGTGAGCCTGGAACAGAAGCAGAAAAACATATGTACTACCATTCAGTCAATGTGAGCTCCAACATGGAGGACACACCCGTTTCATGCCCAGTATGACAGCTGCACCCACTTACTTAACCCCACTGTGAAACCTTCTCTAATTCCCTTGACTATATTAATTTCTCTCTTCATCTCCCTTGATGCTTATTTTTGTATTTTCCTGTGGGATTCCTATTTCACAACACAATTTATTTTGTTTGCTTAATTTTTGAAAAAGGTGTTTCCTATTTAGAACCATAATATATATGTAGATACAGACTTCTTTTTTTTATTACTGTATCTCTGATGGTGACTAAGATTAAACCTTATATCCTATAGTTAGGCAAAAGCTCCCTCATTCTCACCACCACACATACACTATCCATCATGCTCTGCTCTGATCTCATCATGGTCCTTCCTTTGTCTGTTGTTATGGAATGGTGTCCTTTACATTATTACTCTGGAGCAAAGTTTCTGGAAAGGCACTTTTATTTGTTTGTTTTTAAAGTTTATGCTGTAATTCCTAGTATAAATATTCTATCTTTCCACAGGCTAATTGCATTAAACCTAATGTTTTCATGAACATATTTCTGCTCAAGAGATTGCATCTCTCTTAGAATTTTTTTTTTTTTTTTACTCCCACTGGGAAACCATACCAGGGCAACCTGACCCTCAAAAACACCTAATCTTTGTTGGTATATTTTCCTAGCCATGCCTTACTGACCTTGACTCAAGTACCTACTATTTCTTGGTCTCCACATGAGTATATCATAGTTTATAGTCAGTATGTATTTGAAAGACATTGGCATCTTAACATTTTTTATTTTTCACCTTGACCACATCAGAAATGATGTATTCTTTAAATACAACCAGTAGAGTAGTTTCATTTTAATGACATATAACACTGAGACAAGGCTGTAACTCAAAAAAAAAAAAAAAAAAGCTCTAGTAAACAACTTAAAAGCTGATTAAAATTAATGGACTTGGGTTTTATAAAAGTTTAGCCCCCGTGTGGAATACACAACGCAACCTATAATAGATTTTTAAATGATTATGTAACAACTTATAAAATATGGATTATTTTCATAGATTTTAACCTGACATTATCTATTTGAACAAAATAAAAATGTAATTGGTCCTAATTTTTGGACTACTACATACATGTGCTTGAAAAACAAAGCAAAATAATAGTTCCCTTTATTATCCTGAGCATCAAAAAAGATTTTAGGAAAAAAAAGAGATTTTGGAAACAATGCAAAGTAAGTAGAAAACTGAAAAAACAAACTTTGGGGATTCACTTCTGGCATGATGGAGTGAGAAGGTCAATAAATTTTCTCCCCCAAATGCAACTATAAAGCTGGACAAAGCAGTCAAATCAACCATTTTGACTCTCTGGAAATCAGCTGGTGACACTGAGCAAGCTGAGAAATGGTTACTCATGAAAACTACTGAACTTAAGGTGAGAATAGTTTTAAGTGTCAGGCATTCTTGCCTGGAGCTGCTTCTGTCTCCCCAGCTCTGTTGGTATGCAAGTTCAAACTGGGCAGGGCAGGCTACTGAAATGATCTCACTTGACTTACCAGCAATTACAGTTTTAGGAATCTACTCAAAGTAAATGACAACAAATTCACCCAAAGACTTGTATGTGAATGTTCATAGCAGCATTACTAATAATAGCTAAAAACTAGGAAAATTCAAATATCTCTCAACCAATGAATAAATACACAAAAGTGGTATATCTGTATAACGGAGTACTATTCACCAGTAAAAATTAATGAAATATTGACTTATGCTACAACATAGACATATCTCAAAAATATCATGCTAAGAGAAATAAGCCAGACACAAAAGGCTCTCTATAGTATTACTCGATTTATATGAGATGTCCAGAATAAAATCAAATTTATAGAGCTAGAAAGCAGATCAATATTTACCTGGTACTTGGGGATAGATAGGGATTGTCTACAAATGGGATTGAGGGAAATTTGGGGAGTGATGAGAAAATTCTAAGACTGGATATACAATTCTATAAATTAACAAAAATCATTGAATCATATACTTGGAATTGATGACATTTTATGGTATGTAAATTATATCTTAATAAACCTCTACAAAAATAAAGATTGTAAAAAAAAACCATTATGCCGATTTAAAAAATAAGACCACATTGTAAACCAGGGGTAGTGAAAACAAATCTTCAATGTTTTTCTTAGTAATTAAATACCTGGTAATATTGGGAATATGTCCAATAAAGAACAACAACAAACCAACCAATTGTGTGAAAAAAAATAAATGTTGCATTATTCCTCACAGTAAAAGAAAACAGTACATTCAAAGGACCTTTGTTTTATATACTTTCTAAAACTGAAAAAAGTTAAATTAATATATTTACTTAATTGCCATAATTTAAATAATTTAAGATATTAGAAGAATAATTAAAATAACTCCTGGCTGGTCATAAAATTACAATTATAAAATTTGGAGATTTTCCCTCCACCACTCATTTTGAAAGATAATGCTTTAAAAACAAATACAATTAACTCATTAAAGGTCGTGACGTACATTTTAAATCTGCCAATTATACAAAAATTTATTTTGCTGGTCTGATGATGGTATTGAGTGTGTTTTAAGGAAAATGACTTTTGGCCAAAGAGTGAGAAACCAAAACACATTCTGACTTTGGATAACCTCTCTAGAACTCTGATTTCTGTGTTCTTCAGAGTACTGATTTGTGAGATGTTAGTGGTTCAGCATTAAATAAGTTTAATAAAAATAGATTACATGAAGTCAAACACATATAGTAACTATGTTATTATGTATTGTAAATCTCCAAAAAGGAGATACAGGGTACAGTATTTCTGTAATTTAATTGATAATGAAATATTGCTTATCATTAACAAGAATAATTAAAGATAATATGAATGTTTTCTCAAAACTTTATGTATATGAAATATTGCATTTCTTTATTGCTCGAGATCAGAAAACTTTTTCTGAACTCTCTTGTAACATTCCAGTGAAAATTCAACCTCAGTTATTATTGGGGCTTTGTTCTTTCCTCCTCCAAGGATCTTGTAAGTACCTTGGCTTATATGGAAGACGAGGGGAGGGTGTGGTCTTTACCCATAGGGATTATTACCTTTATTATCGATCATTCTATCAGCTGCTGCTGTGTGACAATGAGGTCTGGAGATGGTCCTCTGCCAAGCAGATTCAGAAATATTCCCTTCAGTGACTAGTCACTCTGACCCTAGATTAACTCATATAAACCGGGATAATAAGCATTTTCCATGAAGCTAATGAAGCTCAAGCTTCAGGGCCTCACACTTGCATGTACCCCTTAAAGGTCTTGGGATAGGCTCTAGCAATTTGTTCACCTGGTCATATGTTTTTAAAAATTTTGCAAATACTTTTTACATTCAATTGTTAGACTCCTGTCTCTATCTTCTTGACTTTCCCTACATCACACGTTCTCTTGTGTTAGAAGACTTTAGAGTAACAAAGTTGACTTAGGGATATGATTAAGTTAGATTGAGTAGCACTGATTTTAGTTGTTTGCAGTCACATCTGTGTTATGTGGTTTAAAACTGATGTAGGAAGATTACTGTGATCCACTGTGCTGACTTATCCTGCATCACTGTGACATGAAAGTGCCAAAAATTTATGTCAAGAGCTGCTCCTATCCTTTTTTCACTGGAGAAAGTGCTTCCACCACGGTACCTCATGTTTTTGACTATTTCAGTATTTTGCAATATTTTATATTTTCTTTTGGAATTTGACACTTATGTGGACTATTTTGAATACAAAGCAAATTAAGCTTTTCTTTATCATTTAAGTATAACAAGATGCTCATTATAAAGCTATTCATTTGTAAGGCGAGTAAACAACTTTTTGAAAACTAAAATTTATTTTCATGGAATCAGGGGAGAAACCCATTCACAAATGAGTTGCAAAATATTTATTTAAAAAGTTAATAAAGGGGTCGGCCTGGTGGCATAGTGGTTAAGTTCACACACTCCACTGCAGCGGCCCGGGGTTTGTGGGTTTGGATCCTGGGTGCAGACTTACACATGGCTTATCAAGTCACGCTCTGGCAGGCATCCCACATAAAGTGGAGGAGGATGGGCACAGACGTTAGCTCAGGGCCAATCTTCCTCAGCAGAAAAGAGGGGGATTGGCAGCAGATGTTAGCTAAGGGCTAATCTTCCTCATACACACACAAAAAAAGTTAATAAAGCTTGAATACACTATTTTAACTTGAATGACATTTGGAACAATTTCAAACCAGGTTAGAAATTGCAGATACCTGGTTTGAATTGTAGGAAGTTTTAGTAAATAGGAAGATGGAGGCTCAGATATTTTAAACCCATCTGTTTCTGTGCCCTTTGCAATGTGACTTGCAATGTATGCCAAATCAGCCCTTTAAGACTGGACTAG
Organism: Tapirus indicus; assembly: GCA_031878705.1. Taxonomy (NCBI): domain Eukaryota; kingdom Metazoa; phylum Chordata; class Mammalia; order Perissodactyla; family Tapiridae; genus Tapirus; species Tapirus indicus. The sequence goes on along the minus strand of CM062920.1, from coordinate 140,712,380 downwards.
ACTTGTGAGTTGCTGTTGTCAATAGAATGGGCAAATGTGCCCTTGTGCCAGTTCTGACCCTGGGCCTTAAGAAGCTTTGTGTGCTCCTGGACTCTATTTCACCTCCGTCAGAGTCATGAGAACATGCCTTCATAGACTGTTGGAGGATAAGAAACCATATAGAGGAGATATGCATTATTCCCTTCAGACAACATTCCAGACCAGCCAGCACCCAGCTGACTAGCCAGCTGAATGCAGACACCTGAGTGAGCCCAGCAGAGATCAGCAGAACCCATCCCAGATCACCACAACCAACCAGCTAAACCAGAGACTTTTAAGAAACAGTGATTGATGTTTTTTTGTTTTGTTTCATTTTTCTATCCAAGCTACATTTTGAAGTGGGTTTATTATGCATGCTATCGTGACAATAGATCCCTGACATAGCAGGGTATATTTTCCATTCTTATTTTTATTAATGAAAGAACTAAGAGAAAATATAGATAAGAATTAGTGAAATAAGGGAAATGTAATAAAATGAGCAATAAACACAATAGATGTATAGTGAGCTTCACAGTGGCCCCCAAAAGATATGTCTACATCCTAACCCCTGAAACTTATGAATGTTACCTTGTTTGGAAAAAGGGTCTTTGCAGATGTAATTAAATAAAAGACTTTGAGATAAGGAGATCAGCCTGCATGATTCAGCTGGGCCCTAAATCCAATGACAAGTGTTCTTATAAGAGACACAAGTGAGAAGACAGACTTAGAGGAGGAGGTGATGTAAGGGCAGAGATAGACTGAAGTGACGTGGCTACAAGCTGAGGAAGCTGTTGACCCTCAGAAGCTAGAAAGGCAGGAGTGGATTCTCCCCTAAGGTCTCCGTAGGGACTGTGGCCCTGCTGAAAAGTTGATTTTAGACTTCTTGACTCTAGAACTGTGAGGGAATAAATTTATGTTGTCTGAAGCCACCAAGTTTGTGGCAATTTGTTACAGTGGCCCAAGGAAATTAATGCAATTCTCAAGAAGTAATTTGTATTTTAGATCACATGGGTAAATGATAATTAACTAAGAGGAATTTACTTCAAATTAAAGTAAAATATAAACTCATAGGTTGTTTGATAATCCAATTAATATTAAGGAGTAAATCACATGAACACATTAAAAATGTAAATTCTTCCTGATTTACCTGAACTACTATGTAGAGATTCTTAAAACTCATAAAATGCTATTCTAACACAGACATCCATGATAAAGAGGTTAATGAATGTTATCAATTTAAAGTTTGCTTAGAATTAGTTACTGCCAAAAGGAACTTGAACATCCTGATAGACATTTCTCAATTTTGACAATAATCCTAAAAAATACATGATATTTCCAATAACAATTTTTGAAGAATTTTTCTAAACAACCAATGACAAAAAATTGATTTTGATAAATAAACCTGGAGAAAGACAAACTTTTTTTCTCTCCTCTGCAAAGAAATCATATTACAAAATAGTTTTTATAGAAGGAAAATACGTACACATCATACAATATCTAGCCAAAAATGAGGACCAAATATGTATTACAGAGATTTGGCAAGAGAGTTAATAAATTTCTATTTTATTATTTTGAATGTTTATCTGGTATTTAAAAATGTATAATTTGTTGGATTTGTTTTTCTTGTTTAAATAAACTTGAAGAGTTTCCTCCTTGTAATTTGAATAAACTTCACAACCTACAAAATCTCCATCTGTCCTTGCCCTTAATTACATTCTTAAATCTGTGGTGATTTTCTTCATCCAAAAATAAACAATTTGTGATTTGGTGAGCCCTGACCTCTGCTACTAGAGCGAAACCCCAAAGTTTTTTTCTCCCTTCCTAAAGTCTGAGCTTCTCTCTCTATTTCTCATGGTCCAGAATCCTTGGCGAGTAAGAGACAGTCTTATTTGGCACAGTCCAACTATTTGCTTTTCTGATCATAGTCTCGAAAGAAAAAAACACTCTTACCTTTTTAATTGGTGCAAAGGAACCCTATTCCTTGCTCATTCAAAGCTCAACTTTCCTTCTTGCAAGGAGAAAGGGAAACTGACTTCTCCTTCCTTTTATCACGTCTCATATTGCTGAGGAAAATTAGACCACATTAAAATCTTCACTGAGAGACGCTGCAATACAAGGTATTGAATTAACCAAATTTAATAATGGCCTAATTTGAATGTCAGAACATTTCCCCTGACCATCTTCCCACCTCTGCATCTCATTCCTTATCGCATTACTAATCTCTGATTCGAGTCCTTGGATGTAGGAAATATTCATTTTGGTAGTAATAATAATAATGTTCTTTTATTTTGAACCCATGCCATTTGTAATTGGTAAGATTTCAAATCCCAAATTTATTTTTTTGCCTCTGTAAGAAACTAAAAGAAAAATCCACATTTTGCCTTGACAGCAATTAAAATTAACTGCAGTCTGTGGTGTCCATCTACATATATTTGCCTCTAGGCCTTCTCCAGCTGTTACAAGTTCTGTCTCATGGTTCATGCTTGACATTGCGGTTGACATGTAGCTCTCCTTTCGTTGTCACAGTCATTGCTCCTTCTACCACTGCCAATCTTCCACCACAGTCCTCACGTCATTACTGAGACTGCTCTGACGGTCACTGAAGCGCGTCCACTGATGAGACTACTGCTCTCTTATTGTCTTACAGCTTCCTATGTCAGGAAACTCATCTCGCCCCTTGGTCAGGGGATATTTGAGTGTCACCACACAACATGTGCTAGAAAATATTCTTCTCTGTGCCTTTTAATCACTAGTAGAGCATAGATCTTTGTTCTTATCTTAGATAAGTTTCCTCGCTCTTCATTCACAGGCATTATCAAATAGGGGAGGGATGGTCGTGCCCCAGTCCTAACATTTCTTTAAGAGATTTTGCCTCAAATTCTAACCCAATATCTTTCCATGTATTTTTTTTTCTTATAGAAAGCTTATCTGTTATATATGGGCCACTAGAAATCGTGATGGCCCACCCATACATGCCAGTGGAAATGTAGAATATAGAATAGCTTCTTTACTGGGGCCAGAAAAGAAAATTATACATCTTTTTAGGTAGAATCTGTGCTTTTGTAATTTTTGTATCTCCACAGAAAGCATCATTCTCTAATATGTAATATTTATGTATATATCAAATATATACTCATAATATGAATCAGTTGTGTCAAGTATGTATATACGTGTATACGTATACACATATATTTGTACATGACTAAATAGAATATCTCACAAGACTGTCTCAATGACACTTCTCACATCACTTAAGCTGCCCACTAATCCACAATTAAAATTTTTCCACCTCCTATACGAGAAAAGATTATTGACATTTTGAAACATTTCATAGTTGATTTCTCTACATCACTGTGAGATAAATTGCATCAAAAGTACATAATATGGGCTAAAAATGTTTGAAACAAATCATTGTTATAAAAATAAAATTTTAGAGAATAGTTTTAGAATTAATAAGAATAGCATTCCTTTTAGATTTTTACAGATTGAAGGCATATTAATTGAAGAAAAGTAGGGACACGTGGAAAAGTACAAAGAATACACAATCACTGTCTAATATTCCACTTCATAGAGGTAACTGTTGCTAATTTCCTCTTCCATGTATATCTATGTCTATACCCAGAAATATGCACTCAACTGGAATCATATTAGACCTACTTATTTACATACTTACTGTAACCAGTTTTTTCATTTAAATATTGTGAACTTTTCCCCAGTTTATTAAAATTCTTCCAAGTCATGACTTTTAAAGAATAATGCTATGGAGTTTTTTAATCCATAGAACAAGACATTATCATTTAGATATATGTAAGGAATGGGGAAAGGCCAAAGCTATAGCTAATCAAAATGATACTTCAATGAGGCATCTTTCTCAAATTCTATTTTCTTCAGGACTAATTGTTTGACTACTAACCCCATAGCTAGTGATTCTAGCCCTGAAATTGCAAATCACACAGATTATCAGGAGCACAATTCCATAAAAGCAAATCATGCCCAGTAAAGGCCAAATGCTTTTAGTGATTTATAAATTTGAAGAAAAAAAAAAAAACTTTCAGGTAATTGGTTTCTGTGTATGGATAAGAATGATTAAGAAACGTTCATAAGTATTTATTTATTTTGCACATTTTGCAAAACCAAAGAATATTTTGCCTGAGGTATCAAGGTATTTGACAGTAACATCAGAATTATAAAGAATTCCAGAATGCACATTAAAAAATACCACCACTAGGAATTCTGATAGAGTCATATTTACAATAAATATTTTAGGAAATTCTCGTGTCAAATAGCAAACAAGTCTGAACTTAGTAAAAAGAGACTTCCATTCAAAAGGATTACTGCAAAGGGAAAAAGAGAATACTGTTACGATAGGGAGAATGGTTTGACCATAAGGTCTGCAAAGCATCTCAAGAGTTAGACCAAAAGGGGTTTTCTTTTATAGAGAGGAGTAAATAAATCTGGCAAAAAACAGGTGTGGGCAAGTGGGAGGAAAGAAAGGGTGGCACATGGAGAGTAACTCAGAGGATATTTCACCTTGAGCCAGCCTATTTTCAGGAGGGGCTGTCTAACTGGCTCAGGCTGAGGGTGGGCCAGACTTCAGGGACCCAGAGGGAGGAGATAAGCTTAACCAAAACCTTGTTAAAAAGCATTTTGTTCTGATTGATCAGGTGGGACAAGCAGTTCAGATAATCATTTATGCGGCAAAGAAAGGGAAGTTTGAGGGTCTGTATCTGTCATAGGTAAACAAGGGTGACATGTAATCTAAGCCCCTGGGGAAGGGTAGTTCTTTGCAGTAAGCTGTTTTCCAGAACACAAAGGGTGTGTATGTGGGGGTGGTGGGGGGCGTTTGGCGTTCTTTTAGCCTTTCCTGTTTTCCAGGAGCACACAGCTCACCTAAAATTCAACATTGTTACTCAACTTCAAAAAATACTGGCATTGCTGCTATATATAATAGTAATTATACATGTGCCTACACAGACACACAATAAATTAGTAAAAACATGAATGCCAGTCTTTCCCTGGTATCAAAACCATGCTAAGGTCACCCTTCCCCCAACTCATAGTGACTGAAGTAACAGGGAGGTGTCTATATTTGGCTTCTCACTGGCTTCTGCCACATTGGCAGCTCATTCTCACCTTTCCGGTCACCTCAGTTCTATGCAGAATGTCCCGTTGGCTACATCTGGGTCCTCTAACATTTACGGTACATTTCTAGTTGTGTGCTTGAGTCCGCGTACTAATTTTACATCCATAGCTCATAACTCTGATTAAAAATAGAAATATAACCTCACTTTTTAAAATAGACTTTATTTTTAGAGCAGTTTAAGGTTCACAGCAAAATTGAGCAGAACGGAGAGATTTCTTCTATACCACATGCCCCCCACACCCATGCATAGTCTCCCCCATTATCAACATCCCACACCAGAGCGGGACATTTGTTACAATTAATGAGCCTACATTGACACATCATAATCATTCAATGTCAACAGTTTACATTAGAGTTCAGTCTTGGTGTTGTACATTTTATGGGTTTGGACAAATGTATAATGACATTTATTCATCGTTATAGTATCATACAGAGTATTTTTACTGCCCTGAAAATCCTCCGTGCTCTGCCTATTCATCCCTCCCTCCACTCAAACTCTGGCAACCACTGATCGTTTTACTGCCTCCACAGTTTTGCCTTTTCCAGAATGTCAAATAGTTGGAATCATACAGTATGTAGTTCTTTTACACTGGCTTCTTTCACTTAGTAATATGCACTTAAGTTTCCTTTATGTCCTGAAGTTTTCCTTAAGTTTTCATGGCTTGATAGCTCATTTCTTTTTAGCACTGAATAATATCCATTGTCTGACTGCACCATTCACCTATTGAAGGGCACCTAGGTTGCTTCCAAGTTTTGCAATTATGAATAAAGCTGCTATAAGCTTTTGTGTGCAGGTTTTTGTGTGAACATAAGTTTTCAGTTCCTTTGGGTAAATACCAAGGAGCACAATTGCTGGACTGTATGGTAAGAGTACGTTTAGTTTCGTAAGAAGCCATAAACTGTTCTCCAAAGTGGCTGTACTATTTTGCATTCCCACCAGCAATGAATGAGAGTTCCTGTTGGCTCCAGACCCTTGCCAGCATTGGGTGTTTCCATATTCCTGGATTTTGGACATTCTAATAGGTGTGCGGTGGAATATCATCATTGAATTCAGAAATTCATCAATTCCAGTTCAGGTTTTCCTATCCCGGCACTGGTTCCCGCAGAGGTTGCTTCTTGCGGGTTTCTGCTCTGGCTAGTTGTGATTCTCCGTATCAGCCTGTAGTTTTCTCCAATTGTAGGGGCAGTGGTTTGCCCCATGACCTCACTTCTCTTATAGATCTAAGAAGAGTTGCTGATTTTTCAGTTTGTTCAGCTTTCTACCTCTTGTTAGATGAAGTGGTGACTTCCAAGCTTCTTACTTGCCAGACCCTGGCCTCACTTTTAAAAGCTAGGTTACCACGTCCTTTTATATATCTTTCTTTTTCTGTTTTCAGTCCCTTTGCAGACTCTTCTCTGTCAATCCATAGACCTCTTACTCCACTAGCACTTCGTTTTTCACACAGATCCAGGCTCGGTTTATAGTTCGCTAATTGCAATGCAATCTAAGGCTATTCATTAAACATATATACTCAAAAATGTGAAAAATGTACTACATTTATGGCTTCATTCTAGTAAATTAGGCACTTGTTCATTTCTCTTTCCTCCACCAAAATTGTTCATCTCTTTTTCATAATTGCTCATGACTAGTTCTATCAAAAATAAGAGAGACAAAAGAAAAAAGCGAAATGTTTTAACTAATTGTACAGATAAATATCCTATTCTCAAATTGTAAGTAAATCTCCAGCTAAATGCAGACATCTTAATATTCCAAGAACACGTTGGTAGTATATTGAAAGACATTCAGAACTGCATCAGAGTTTTAAAAGTGGAGCAGTTTGACCAGGTATAGACTTACAGGCTTAGCTTGTCAGAAAAGCAACATAATTAAAATTAAGCTAAAAAATCTAAGCCTTCTACGTTGTTTAGGGGAGGATTGTATCGGTCAGTGTTCTCCAGGCAAACAGAACCAATAGGATATATATAAGATATATAAAAGAGGAGCTGGCTCACGTGGTATGGAAGCCAGGAAATCCCACAATCTGCTTTCTATAAGCTGAAAAAACCAGAAGAGTTGGTGGTCTAATTCAGTCTGAATCTGAAGACCTGAGAATCAGGAGAGCTGGTAGTGGAGTCCTGGAGTCCGACGACCTTAGAGCCAGCAGCTCCACTGTCAGAAATAGATGGATGTTCCAGCTCAAGAAGAGAGAGAGAGAGAGAAAATTCACCCTTTGTCTTTTTTTCTATTCAGGCTCTTAATAGATTACATGATACAGCCCACCTTGGTGAGGGCAGTTCCCTTAACTCAGTCTACTGAATCAAATGCTAATCTCTTCCAGAAACACCCTCACAGACACACACTCAGAAATAATGTTTTACCAGTTATTTGGGCATCCTTTAGCCCAGTCAAGTTGACACACAAAATTATCCACCAGAAGGATTAAGGTGAACACTTGAAAGAAGTCTACATGTTGCCTACCCCCAGCCACTCATTTTGCCCAGGGCAGATTCTTTCTTTGCCCTCTCTGGTCAACTGCAGTGCTCTGGGGGGTTCTGCTGGGGAAATCTAAAAAGTAACCTATGTCAATACTGAGGAAGCCCATTCCTGTTTATATTATTCCTTAATCTAAACCTGAATTTTTGACTATAAGAAAATAAACTTGAGGATAATTACCTTCCAGAAAGAGGAGAATTAGTTATCAGAAAAAAAAATGGTTCTCATTGAAGCAGAAATAACTCAGGAAATAAGCTGGTACTTAAAAATATTATAAGAAGTGTCCTCAGTGAGATGAAGAAAGACAATATATTCACAAAACAAAAATATTCAGCTATAAAGAAAGAATAATTACATCTTTAACAAAAAATTGGACATTTAAAGAGAAATTTGCCAATAGGATTTGTATGCAGAGCGTATATTAATTTAGATTTGAAGGAATGAGTTAGGGAAGGGCATCTGAAATGAAACCAGAAATATAACTAGGAAATAGAGCAGTGAAGGACTAATGAAAGAATGCCCCATAGTTGAGAAAAACATATGCTGAAAATGAAAAGCTGTTGGTCAGCCTGAAAAACCATAAAAAAAACCCAGTTTGGTCGGTGAGAGCAATATTGCCAGATGAATTCAAAGAGGAAGTCTGGGGTTAGACTTTAGGGCCTTGTTGGTAATGTAAGAGTTTGAAGATTCTTAAAATTGTAATGGTACACCACTGAAGGAATTAAAGCAGAGATCTGACCTTTTTTTTTTTTAAATCATGCGGTATGCATTGTGGAAAATAGACATGAAGAGGGGCAAGACTGGAATGGGGAGCACTATTTAGGAAACTATTTTTAGCTAATTTAAAAGAATATAGTAATTTGGACTAGAGTGGTGGCAGTGGAGATCCAGATGAATTCCAAGTGCATTTTAGAAGTAGAATTGGTAGAAATTTTTGATGACTTGGTTATGAAGGAGAAGGAAATGTCAACAAAACAAAATAGGGAGTTCAGGAAGATAATCAGTTATTTAGAAACATTTGGTATATTATAAAGATGATAATTTAGATCTATGGGGATGTACAAATTAACCTTTTATTTTTTATTTATTTTGTTTTTGTGGGGAAGACCAGCCCTGAGCTAACATCTGTTGCCAATCCTCCCCTTTTTGCTGAGGAAGACTGGCCCTGGGCTAACATCGTGCCCATCTTCCTCCACTTTATATGGGACGCCACCACGGCAGGGCTGACAGGCGGTGCGTCGGCGGGCGCCCGGGATCCAAACTCGCGAACCCCGAGCTGCCAAGCGCGGACGAAACCGCTGCGCCACCGGACGGCCCCTACCTTTTAGTGACTTAGAACAACTGTTTCACCATTTGGAAAAATAAATTATATACCTGTCTGAAAACATTCGTAAATCTCAGGTAGATTAAATATTTAAGGTTTAAAATTTAAAACTATAGAAAAATATAAAAGAATATCTCCATAAAATTGGATAGGAAAAATTTTTCTAATTGTAACACAAACCCAGAAGCCATACAGGGAAACTTGGGCAGACTCCACTATGTATAAACTAAAAACATCTGTATAGTAAAAAACACCCTAATAAAAGTTGAAAGAAAACTACAAACTAGGAAAATATGTCAATGTATATGGCAGACAAAGGATCTCTTTTCATAATATATGAGCTGCATCGAATCAATTATATGAAGATAAAAAACTGATAGGAAAAAAGGACAAATAATTAATTGTATGCTTATTATACCAGATTTTGTGCTAAACATGTCACATACATTACTTCATTTATTTCTCACAAAACAACTATGATATAGAAACTAGGTTGAATCTTCATTCCACAGATGAGGAAACTAACTATGATATTCTGGATTTTGTGCTTACACATAAATTCTGAACTGAAATTTAATGTTATGGTTTAACTATGCTTTACTCCGATCTGCTATAATCTACTATATCATATTCTACTGTAACATCCTTTCCTATCTTATCTTATCCTACGTCATATTCAAATCTACTATGCTGTACAGGACATGCATAGCATACTATTCCACACCAAACCACCTAGCTTCAGTATGGTTAAAAGCAAAGACACTTCATTTTGAACATGTATGTTATGATAGCTCCCCTTTCTGTTGGCAAAAAGTGTATTTCTTATTTCTACTGTATCCTCTGTGTTTGAGCACACAAACACATACGAATATTGCCTAATATCTCAGCAGCACTACAGAGATTAATTAATGAATAATAGCTTTTTATGAGACTGTGTTGAGCACTGTTTATTATGATTGTGTATTTCTAATATGAATTCACTGTTACATATCAGAACAATAAATAATATGCTCATAGTCTGAAGGGAGTCAGTTCAAGAAAAGAATTATTCTATATTAAGATGTTTTATTGACTTGATGAACTAAAAATGTTAATATACTTAATAATAAACACATTGCTTTCTTGATTTGACAACATTGCTCACTATAAAATTACTAACTTGCTGGTTTAGTAAAGATTTTGAAATCATTTCTACACCATAGTGCTGCATAAGCATCTAAACATTACAATTTTTTTATGATCAGATTGAAGAACATAGTTTTTATTAGCTGAATGGATATACTCTAGAGTTTATCACTGAACTATTGAAATATTTAGCCTACAAACACTCTACAGAAATATTTTCTTACATGTAAGTATTCTCTAGAGGAAATAGACATATACTAAATTATACTTCATGTTCAACAAAAATAGAAATTAACATGGAATTGAATAGTCTAACTCTTGCATTTCCTTTTCATAAGGAGAGAATCTGGCAGGGTGACGTGGCTGTCCGGTGCTGTGAGACTGATCACCTCACTAGGTAATTTATTAGGTTCTTATCAGCACAATCTAGCCTTATCAGCACTGCTCCAGCCAAAACATTTGATTTGGCAGAAGAAATGGATGCAAAGTCTGACGCTTAAGAGTTTATTAGAGATGCACTTTTTAAATTTGGGAGAAATATGCTTTGATTGATAGCTCTAGGCTGGCCTATGGAAAAAATTGGGGGATAAGTATTCATAGGCATATCGTAAACTTATATATTTGGAGTTAAATAAGCATCCCTAAAGATCTTTGCTTATAAGTGTCACCACGTGTTTAATATTTATAATAAAAGCACCAGTATTCTTTTGAAGTAGAATCTCTCCTGTTTTAGGACATCGATTTTTGGCATAAGGCCAACAAATTGCAGTCTGAATATAAACAAACTTCTTCCAAAAGCTAAAATATATCATTAAAAATAGTTCTTTTTTAGTGGTCTAGCAAATATTACCACATCACAATGCTCATAATAAACCCAGCACTATAAGATTGTATATTATTTTAACCTCTGAAATGGGAGGCGAGTAAAACCAGTCTTTACAAAATATTATTTGATGTCCTCCAGTGGCTGAACGAATTGTAATAACACAGGGGATATAATTCCTTTGGCAGAGCATCCTATTTAGTTTCTTTAATGGTGCGCTAGTTTTCTTGGGCCTGAAGCAGTTCTGATTGATAGAATTAGAAAAGGCTAAATTCTTCACAATAGATATCTGATTGGTTGCTTACTTGGAGATTTCAAATGCTGTGAGTGTGTGTGAAGTGCAGGGCATGGCCTTAAGCTGAGTGTATAGTAGACTATCAAACAAGATTAAGGATGTCCTTTTATCATAAATGAGAACGATTCATGTAGCTATATTGAAAGCTAAAATATTGATGTCGGATTTAATTTGATAAATCTTTCTTTTTAAGGATGAGGGACTATATAATTTAATGTCTGCTAACACGAGCCAGAGTAATGTTTCTAGACAGCTAATATTATTATTTTTTCTTTTTTCTACCTCATATATTAGTATAAGCAAGGGGCCAAACATTTTCTTTCTCAGATTCTCCATCCAAAAAAGATTTTTTTAAAAGGTGTATATCTGGATTGTCTTATATAGTCAGTGTGTCTAGTTTTCTCTTTTCACTCAATCAATTCTAGTCTCTCGAGAGGAGAAATACAGGACAGCAAACACAGCCCTTGAGCCTTTCTTTATTTAGCTTGTTAGCAGGTACTTATCGATGGTACGCTGGGTTTAAAGCATTTTTTTAGCAGTTGTGCTCTTAATTAGAGTACTGCGTGTTTGAATCTTAGTACAAATTGGGGGCAATTCTTCCCAATTATTCGGAAAGTCATTTTTTTCCTTATATATGAGAGTGTGTTAGGGATAACTTGAGTCAAAGAAGAAATATATGTAATCAAGAAAACAATCTTTAAGTCTTAAAATTTGATTTCAGGGAAAATATTTATAACAATACAATTCAAAGGATTTAACATCATAGCAGTAAGGAAAAGAAGTGATGGAATGATTTGATGGGATTTTGTTAAAGAGACTTTCAGACTAGTATTCTTACATATACCTCCCTAGGGGCTACAAAATAGAATCCAACCTCAGGATACAATTGAATGTTAATATGTCTTTCACTACTGTCTTAGAATAAGGTTATATTTCTAACGCATGGCTTCCAATTACTTACAAAATAAAATCCAAGTTTCTTTGCAAATTATCCAAGGCCAATTAATGCCTGTCTTACGTCCGGGCATTTTGATTGGTCGTATCATGTAATGTAGACAAATTGGACTCTCTGCTATTTTCTGGTGATGACCCAGACTTTCACTGCGTTATTTCTTGGCCAATATTCTCCCCTTTAAGAGGAATGGCCTTTCTCTAACCTCTCCCATCAAACTGCAGTAAATTCTTTAGCATTTGGATCAAACATAATGTTCTCTATTATACCTTTTTAAATTCTTCTTATTAGAAATAATCTCTCCTTTCTGAAATCCAACAGCATTTGTTAAAATATTTTTTTCTTATTATACCAGTAATACCAGGCATGGCCTACATTGCGGAGACGTGAATGTCTGAACAAACTCAGATGCTGTTAGGCAAAAGCTCTGTGGAGCGAGACTGGATAGGATGCCAAAGGTGACCATACCACCTATTTAGACAATTGGGTGAGTTCCTGTAGTCCATTGTGTGAGTTCTCTGTAAGCAATAGGGATACTGCTTGTGGCATCTCAATATACAGGGCAACTAAAACAAAAATGATTTTAGCCTATTAAGCTGTTGCTTTTTTTTAGCTCAATGGCACTATGTACCTATTATTTGCCTCAGAATTCTCTGGTCATCTGTAAGAATGTTTGTGTCCATATGGATATGTTTGTATGTGCTCATGCATGCTTTTGCATGCTTTTTGAGTTCAGGCCTCGCTAAGGATTCCTTCTCTTTTTATTCTCTTCATCGAATCCTCATAAAGTGGAAAGGTGAGCACTGTAGATCCTTTGGTGATTCTTGGAAAAGGAAAAAAAACAGACTTTCCTTTGGTCCAATCACTGAGAGAATTGTAGGTTTTTAAAGGAAAAAAATTACAGCTAGAAAACTCCCTAAACAATTGTGAACTTGAATTCTGAGCACTGCGGAAAAATCACACTTACATGATTAAAGATTATAGAAACAAAATATAGGGAAAACCAACTAAACAAATCTAAACTCCATAACCATACAGATACTACATTTTTATGTGATCTGCTAATTTAAAAAAATTAATCAACGTTTGCTCTACTGTATTTCTTTTGTTGTTAAATTAAAGCAACATGTGTATTCATTCTGATCTCTAAAATTGCAAATTTTGATATTTATGCCCTTTGCTTGATAAAGATGCTGAGTAAAGAGTAACAGCAGAATAAATATGTATTATTTGCATGCTATTAAATTCTGTTTGAAGTACATGACTTTAGTTCTGTATTTTAGTTATTAAATTATTCCCACCTGTGCCATTTGCAGAATTATTGTAAGACGGTAGGTAAAACAACAAGGACAGTTAGTTCTGTGTTTACATAACATTTGGCAAAGAATACATGTCTAAGGATAAAACTCTGGGCAAAGAACAAGACATAATGAGATAACTGGAGAATTTCATTGACTCGATCATTTAAATAAATTAATTATCTTAATGCTTGTGCAAATAGAGTTATTATCATAAGTGAATCTTTGAGAATATATAAAACTTACAAAGTGTACCTCAGAAAAACTATATACTTAAGAATGCACATTTGTACTTAACTTTTGTTGTATAGCCTTATAATCAGCCTCCAAACAAATTACAATTTAGTTCCTCCAAGGATTGAATTTTAATTCAAAATCACGCAAATTTCATGAAACAGAGGTTAATTGTCTATATCCCTCAAACTTCAGGAAGAACTAAAAATCTGTTATTTATTTAATTAATGAACATTTTCTGATAACATTTAGTTCTCCTGTTCATCCAATTCTTATTTCTAGCTCTGTTGAATATGTTTTATAACTGGCACTAAGTAATTTTGGTTTAATAAATAACGTATTTACCTCTATTATTTTTATATAATGTATATATTAAATATATGTAATTTATTTAAACAATATAACTCAGTAGGAATTAGAAATTTACTCTTTTCATTTTCTCTTTCTAATACTTTTGAGAGCAATTTGAATAATAATGCTAGTTAACCAACTTGAATAATAATTGAAATACGAAATTTAACCCACATCAACAGACTCTGTCTAGAGGAAATAATAAGTAGGTCCAGATGACCCTACTGGTGATGATTCAGACTTTTAGACATTGACTACATCATGACTAAATGAGTAATATATCACCACCCAAAGGTAGTTTATTAATGAATATAGTTTCAAATATTTTGATAAAAATCCCTTATCTATGCTTCTAATTCAGCTGGCTGATGAGAGGGTGTTTCTTTTTCTAGGCTTAATGTAATGAGGTCTGTTTCATATTTCCACTGTTATCAATCAGGCCGAGAGAGAGAAAAAAGTCATTTAGACATCCTGGAAGAAATCCTCTATGTAGATATAACCATAAAATTGTCATTAGTGATGATATTAAGAATTTCTGATGGTCTCAAAGTAGATAAATAAAAGAATTGAGTTTCAAAGCAAAAGAGAATGGACAAGAGATTTTAGGAATAAAATACTTGAAGCATTACAGTGACTACAAGTCACACTAAAGGACATTTTTCAGCTCCTTTATTTTTTTCACATATTGTGCTGTACTTATTGTGAAAAAGAATTTGAGGCAGGTTGCATTCAAAGATAGAAAGTAAAGTTTTAAAGGGAAATAACCAACAAATGAAAACATGAAGAAAGAGAGAGAAGCTATGCCTAAATATTTGCATCCTGACTTAAAAGATCCTTACAAACTCAAACTTCTAGGTGGAGTATAATCCTAAATTCAGTGTCGCCACTGCTTCACCGCATGCTCATTCCTCCACCTACTATCATCTGTCCTCGCTCTACTACTACACTGGATCTACCCTTTCTGGGGTTATCAACTGCTTCCTTGTGTTAATAAGTCCAAGAGTATTCTTCAGTATTTACATTCTTGACTTTCATTTAGCTTCCCCTCTCCCCAGCAGTAAGCATCTCTTTGCTTTTCAAAATATGCTGTTTCCTTGCTGCTTTTTCCTTCTCCTTTTACAGCAGTGCACTAACTACCTTAGTCAAGGATAGCATGATTTTTCCTGCTCCGGAAGCTAGGCACACACTTTTTTTTAAAAGGGCATAGATGTGTTATACTAATATAGCTCTACAAATATGCTGCCTAGCTTGTTAGACAATATATGAACTATATGTAAAGCAAGCAATACTTCACAGGTTTTGCTAAATTACCATGTGTATCTGCTGCTCTGCAGTGAGACTGGTGGAGAAACTGAAGTATGGTAGTCAGGTTCAACTCAGAGATATAGAAGGAAAGAAATTGAACCAACTAGTTAAGAAAAGAATGTTAGGTCACGCACAGTTGCAGGGGATGTCTGTGCTTGTGCCCAGGTGGGAGAAATTCTAAATTTCATGTTTCTGCCAAGTAGTTTGAGACACAAATACGATAACGTGAGGTGGATAGTGTCATCACAAAAGTTACTCTCAGAAGGCCCCAGGATAGTTGGCTGTCTAACCACATGGAATGTGATCATAGCAGAAACTCTAAATTAGTGGAGAGATACTTTGAAGATTTATTCTCACTGCTTAATTTAAAAGGCTCTAGAAAGCTCTTGGAATAGGGATATTCATGTCCCTGGTCTCACCAAGTCCCAGCCAAACCCAATGTATAGGAGAGTAAATAGGCTTTTGCATTTTCAAGACATAGGTGACCTTTACTCTTAGGAAAGTTAGGAGCTTTTTAAACTGCAGGAAGAGAACGATTTTAACATTTGAACCCTTTCCTTGGGTTTGAGGAGTTAAAAAGCAAAGACTAGATTTATGGGAGTGATTCCTAGGATTGTAAAGGGTTACAGTGGACCTCTGAATCTGCTGTGGTGGAATACTACTGGGGTGGGATGAAATTGAGTCATCTCAGAGGCCAATGATTGTGTGGAGAACTACTTGAAATGTGAATGGTTTTAAAACATCAATTAAAAGACAGAGACTAGCAGAGTGGATAAAACAAGAAGACCCAAATATATGCTGTTTATAAGAAACCCATTTTAAATATATAGACAAAAATAGATTATAAGTAAAAAGAAGGAGAAACATATACCATGCTAACACTAATCAGAAGAAAGTGAAAATAGCTATATTAATTTCAGATGAAGTCAACTTCAGAACAAGGGAAATTATCTGCGCTAAAGAGAATCATTCTCCTATGGTTCGTCTCTGTCCTACATCAACATCAACAGTCATAAATTATGTTGATAGTATGTACCCTTGATATGATGTGATGAAAATGTCACTGAAACTCTGTGATTCTCCTTCCTAAAACAGATAACCTCAATGTAATCATGAGATAAACATCAGACAAATGTTAATAGAGGGGCTCTATAATACATATGACCAGTGCTCCCCAAAACTATCAAGATCATCAGAAACAAGGAAAGGTTGAAATCCTGTCCCGGGCAAGAGGAGCCTAGGAAGACGTGACTGTTAAATATAATATGGTATCCTGAATGGGATCCTGACACAGAAAAATGGCATTTGGTAAAAACTAAGAAAATTAGAATAAAATATGGACTTTAATAATAATGGATCAAAATCGGTTTACTAATGTAACAAATGTACCATACTAATGTAAGATGATAATAATAGAGGAAACTGGTACAGGAGGTATATGGGAAACTCTGTAACATCTGCTCAATTTTCCTATAAATCTAAAGCTATTCTAAAATACAAGGTCTGTCAATAAAAAATTAAAAGTCAATAATAAAAAATATGTCCTTGAAATGTGTTCATTTGGTTACTGTATTAGTCAGGAATCATGTACAGATTGTTCATGATTCATAATTCAATTATCAGGAATATCTGAGGATAAACTCAATTTTGTCATATAACAATTGTGGATAGATCTTTTAAACTCAGCAGAGAACAAGAGAAAGCTGGCTACCTTTTGAACACACGGCATTTGAAGAAAATCTACAGAAGACATTTTCCAAAAGCGAAGAAGGTTAAATATTCAAATTTTTATCAGGAGAAGTTGTGAAATTTCTTCTACAGGTGTTTATAAGGAGAATTATTTTAGACATAATTTAATCAGAAGACAGAGTGATGGATGAGATGACTTCCTAGATTTGCTTCTTCTGATAAATTTAATATTGCAGTAGCAAGTTGCCATCCTGAAGAAAATAATTGAACGTTGGAACATGATGAATAATAGGAAGGTATGACATAGATGAAATAGAGGCCTACACTGTGCTTGAAAATATTAACGTGATGAAAAGCCTGCATTTTGGTACAAGGCAGATATTTGTGTCCGTTTCACAATGTTAAAAATGCATTCATTCAATGATCCATTTGCTCAACAAATATTAAGTGGTTATTATTAACACACTTCGATAGTTGATAGGTGCTGGTGAATTTTTAATAAAATGCTTTTTCATGAGGCGGGATATTTGGAATTTAAAAAAAACAATAATTAGGGTTTCTGACTTCTTTGTTTACAAAACATATCTCCAGGGTTATAATTTATTCAAAGAATTTTGTCTTGGTTAGTTAAAATGTAAGAACAAAGGAAAGACAAATCTATATTGTGGAACACTTTCCTTACAAATTGATACTCTCTCAATTTCAACTAATTCTGTAACATGGCTAAAGAATCCTGTTTTTAGTTTAGTTTTTGTTTTTTAATAATTTGTTTCTTAGTCTCCTCTCAATTTCTGTAAAATGTAACCGCTTTCCTCAAGGCTACCATCCAAGACTAAGAGTCTTACTTTTAACAGATGACTAAGATTTCTATTGAAATCTTAGAAATTAATGCCACTACATACAGGCAACCTTAACTTCCTGGCCACACGCCCCACCCTTACATATTTATCTGGAACTTGATAGAAAATAGTTCTATCCTATAGGTTCAGGGGCTAAAACCTCTCTCCCTAGAGTCAATAAGAAGCTATGAGGAGCTCTGTCTAAAGCCATGTTATCATTATATACTCTTGATGGCCTTCTCCCCATAGACTGCTTCAGAATTAATTCTTCCTCTCTTTTTTTTGGCTAGTTTATTCATATCAGCCTGTAACTAAGCCTGTTTATTTTCTGTGATTTAAAATGACAAAAAAGTGAATTTTAATCATGTTATCCCTCAACTCTTGGACTTTTTTTGTCCATTATCAATTTTCATAAAGTCAACATCATTGTCTACTTAATTTCTAATATGTCTTCCCACTACAACACATACACACACACACACACACTCACACGTCTGTACCCACACACACAGACACTAGAGAAATTGCTCTTATTAGGAACACCAATAAGTATCTGATTGCCAAAATGAACAAGCATTTTTTTTAAGGTTTTCTACTGGACTTCTCAGCTACTTTCATAGCTGTAACACGTACTGCCTTGTGGAGTATCTGTACTTCCATAGGCACAGAGACGTTATTTTCTCGTAGTTCTCTGTCCTAGCTTATGCTCTCTTTCACTGTAAGGTTCCTGGATTTTGTTCCCTTCAAAATGTATGTTTCACAATAATTATTTTTTGAAATTACTGAGACCTTCAAAATCTTGACCTCTCTCCTCTGAGCTTCACATTTTATATCACACTTTCTCATAGCAGTGGATAGGGAATAATAATCCACACTGATCATTTTACCTATGGAATATTTTAATTCTCCCTTAATAATCAATCCCTACTTCCATTTCTGTATTTAAGACCATTATTATCCATATCTTGAGATATTGCAATAATTTCATACTTGTTCACCTGGACTTTAATATTGTCCCTTTCAATTTATTCTTTATCTAACTTCTAGATAGCTCCATCTAAAAGCAATTTAGCCTAAATTTTTATAAAGCATTTCAATAATTCAACCTCATGTTCAGAAAAACATTTTTAATATGATCTTTAGGACAGAATTCAAGGACTTTCAAGGCCTAGTCTCTACCTATTTCTTTATCCTCATATCCTGAAATGGCTTTTCATATCCTGAAACTATATATATATCATATATATATATATATGATAAGTCAGGAAGGTCAGCCCTGAACTAGCATTCCCTGCCAATATTCCTCTTTTTGCTGAGGAAGATCAGCTCTAAGCTAACATCTGTGCCTATATAAATTATGCCAAATTATGGCTTTTCATGTGAGAACCCTTTAGGTTGGATTTTTTTTTTCTGCGTTATTTAGTGAATTTTGCTTAAATTTTAAGACTCCATTCAGACATCATATCTTATAAGAAATAGTCCCTGAACTTCTAGTTTTAGCTGAGTAGTCTTCCTCTGAGTTCCAGACAAGGGTATATATCTATTTCTTCCCACTTACATCATTTAGAAATAATCTGTCTAGGTTTGTTTCTTTTCTAGCAGAAAATAATTTCCTTGATGTCTAAGCTTTCATTGCATAGCACAGTGCAGGGTGCCTAAGAGATATTAAATTATAAACTTGTGACATTGGCTTCCAAGAAGCTGGAATAGAAGTACTTTTCACTATTCATCTGACTAGGCACAACTAAAAACTTGGAACATCACATATAAAACAACCATAAGAAGACTCTGAAGGATGGAGAGAAGAAGGCCAATGGGATAACCATCCAAGGAAAGACACAGTGGTGAGTACCCTGGGTTTCCTTTTTGCCTTATATATCTCAGCCTTGGGGCTGAATGAACTGAAAATCCCAAAACACCAATGAGCACAAAGGAAAAATTAAAAGCACTGTAACAAAACCCTCTAAACTTATTCTCTCTAATCAAAGGACCAGGGAAGGAGCTTAGTAAGACAGAAAATTTTTAGACAATAACTGCTCTATTTCAGCCAAACACCACAGAAATAGTTGTGTCCCCACCGCCAACTTTGCCAGCAAAGATTGAGTCCAGAACCTAGTTATCCACCTTTGCCAGGTTGTAATGAGGTGGCGCGACCCCTCGCTCTCCACATAGTAGTCTCAGAGAAGGACTTCTAGGGAGCAGGGACTTTACCCCATTGGGCAGTAAGATCCCTCCAACCCTCTATAGTGTAAGCAGGAACCATGAGGAGCCTCGACTCTCACTACCACCAATTTCTGTCAAAATCCCAGCAAGACTTTTTGTAGTTATAGACAAGATTTTCCTAAAATTTGTATGGAAAGGGAAAGGAAAAAATTTGAAAAACAATTTTAAAAAGAAAAATAATGTGAGATGAAGCGCTCTATCTGATTTCAGGACATATGATAGCTATGGGAATCAAGACTATGTATTATTGGTAGAGGAATATATGCAGAGATCAATGGAACAGAATGGAGAGCAGAGAAAGAATCCCAGAGAAGTGTGGCCAAGTGATTTTTGATAAAGTTGCAAATGGAATTCAACGGAGGAAGGATAGCCTTTAAATAAATGTTACTGGAGCAATTGAAAATCTATAAGCAAAAAAATGAACCTCACTCTATATCTTACCCCTTTTACACAAATTAACTCAAAATAGATCACAGACTTAGATGTAAAATGTAAAATTTTAAAACTTTTGGAAGACAGTAGGAGAAATTCCTCAGGACCAAGGGTCAGACAAAGAGTTCTTAGACTTGACACAAAGAGCATGATCCATAAAAGGAAAAAAATGATAACTTGGACTTCATCAAAATTAAAATTTCTGTTCTGTGAAAGGCTATTGAGAGGATGAAAAGACAGGCTACAGACTGCAGGGAAAAGTTTGCAAATTACAAATCTGATAAAGGAATCATTACTAGAATACATAAAGAACTCTTAAAACACACCAGTTAAAAATAAACAATCTAATTAAAAAATGGACAAAAGACACAAAGAGACATTTCACTGTAGAAGACATAAAGACGGCAACAAGCACATGAAAAAGTGTTCAATGTAATTAGCCTAGGGAAATGCAAATTATGACTATGATGAAATATCACTACATACCTATTATAACAGCTAAATTTTTTTAAAAAGTTGCAGTACCAATTGCTGGTAAAGAAACAGAGAAATTGGATCACTCATATGCTGCTGGTGTGAATGTAAAATGTTACAGCCACTCTGGAAAAATTGTCACTTTGGCAATTTCTTTAAAAAAAAACTAAACAGGGGCTGGCCCAGTGGCGCAGCGGTTTAGTCCGCGCTTGGCAGCCCGGGGTTCGCGGGTTCGGATCCCGGGCGCCCGCTGACGCACTGCCTGTCAGCCATGCCGTGGCGGCGTCCCATATAAAGTGGAGGAAGATGGGCACGGATGTTAGCCCAGGGCCAGTCTTCCTCAGCAAAAAAGAGGAGGATTGGCAACGGATGTTAGCTTGGGGCTAATCTTCCCCCCCCCCACACACACAAAAATAAAATAAATAAATAATAAATTCACCAATAAAGAGTGAGCCTGTGAAACCCTTGGCACCCAGAATGGACCCCAATAAAAGCTGAACCCCAGGTTTCTCTGGGGTTCTCTGTCTACCTGTGACCATGCTGTGTGGCCTCAGGCTGTGCCACGAATCCTCCAGGATATGTAATAAACTGATTTTTTTCAAAGATCCCTGATGGTCATTGCTGAGGTGCGTCTTGCAATTATAGTGAGAACCATAAGGGCCAGTGCAGCCACAGCATCAGCTCCATTTGGGGAAATGTCTGTGGGGATTCCCGCAGGCCCAGATGACTGCCCCCAGGCATTTCTAGTTGATAGCATTTCTGTGGATAGGTTGTCACCTGCACAAAACACTCTATTTCAAAATAAGAAGCTAAAACACACAAAAAAATTAAAAACTTGAAATAAGTCATACAGAAAAAGACAAATACTGTAGAATCTCACTTGTATGTGGAATCGAAAGAACTGAACTGACAGAAACAGAGAGAGGATTGGTGGTTGCGGTGGGGGAGTGGGGGAAATGGGTGATGTTGGTCAAAGGGTACAAACTTCCAGTTATGAGCAAGTTCTAGGGATCTAATGTACAGCTTGGTGACTATAGTTAACAATACTGTATTGTATGCTTGAAGGTTGCTGAGAAAATAAATCTTAAAAGTTCTCACCACACAAAAATGATAATATTAGTTGTATATATATATCAAATCAAGTTGTACACTTTAAATGTTTTATGTCAATGGTATCTCAATAATGCCGGGGGGGGGGATTTGTTGAATGTGAGGGTAGATTATGGATGGGTAAATGAGGCTATTAACGGAATGATGTGAAGTAAATTGAAATGCTTCAAGGCCGTTTTCACGTATATCTTCCTTGTCTGAAAGATGCAGATCTTAATGCAGAATTTAGTGGAAATGAGATGATTTATGCACATAGACTCATGTATGAGATGGGGAGATCGAAGGTGAAGCAGGATACTGAGATGTCATACAAATGCTGAATTACAGAAATGGACCATCTTGGGGGGGGATGTGTGTGTACATGCACAACACTGAGCTGTCTACTCACTGCCAGCTGCTGTTGAGAGCAGCCCTTCATTGAGGTGCGGGCCAGCTGGGCAGATGCCTGGCACCCATCCACAGGGATGATAAGCCATCACTGGAATATGTTTAAAATATGAAGCCAGTTAATAGAGTTTCTTATAGGCCCATATTAACATAACTGGCAGAAAGTAAGTTTTCTTTCTGCTCCAATTAAAGTAGCAATTTAAAACGTGGTGAGGACCAACATATCTCTAAATATTTGGGGGATCAGCGTCTTCATGTTGTATGTTTTAACTAAAGGCTACACCACCAACTCAGAAACAAGCCTGAT
Source organism: Tapirus indicus (assembly GCA_031878705.1). Classification (NCBI taxonomy): domain Eukaryota; kingdom Metazoa; phylum Chordata; class Mammalia; order Perissodactyla; family Tapiridae; genus Tapirus; species Tapirus indicus. The sequence continues at coordinate 140,689,578 of CM062920.1, read as the reverse complement.
GGTAGTATAATCTTGGCAGTCACAGCTAGCTGAAATTCTGAAATTAAATTTAAAATGCATGGCATAATATTATTCATGGTGAATGGATGAGTTATTTTATAAAATCTAAATTTTATACAAATTAATATTCCTCAAAAAATATTGCCAAGTTCAGAAAGCTAATATTGAAAAAGAGAAGGAACTACTCAAGAGTATAAAATATTTTATAACACTGAAAAATCTGAAAAATATGTTTTAAACATATTTAATACCAGTATATACCATAGCCCAAGTAGGTATGACTTTGGATGGTTTTCTATCATTTTCTGCAAATAAAATAAAAAGCAGTTGAATGCTAATTGAAAATGCTACATTTTTACTTGTTTCTCTCACAGAGGATCAAAGAAGAAAGAATGCAATTCATAAGTAACATCACTTTAGAAATTTTCAAAGGGTGCTCTTAATTGTTAATGAATGTTAGGAAACTTGGTGTCTGTTCTTTCATATTTTTACCAAATTGTCTTTGTTTACACAATGTATCAACAACAGCTTAATATATAATTGATATGCCTACAAATTAATTGATATAAATCTAATTCTATCCTTTCTTCCACCTACTTTTGTCAGGCATATATCCACAAATTTTGTATATACACACAATACAGATAGATGTATACACATACACACACCCCCACAGATATACACATATAGAATTATTCTTCCAGCTCTTGGAAAACTGTATTACTTTCTAGACAGCAAATCCTTTTTTTTCTCTCTTTTTGCTAAAAACACCCTTGCTAATTATTTTGACACAAGAGTTTCCTATCAGAGATTACCAGGTGGAACATGTTTTACTTCATGTGCCTTGAACAAGTGATAGGGATAAAGTGGAATAGCCTCTTCCTAAACACTTCAGGCTCTGTGTAGTAGGCGATTTGACTCTGAAGCACCCTCATATTTAATCTTTATGTTGCTATAAAGCTGTTTTCTGAGTTATTACTATTTTTAAGTGCAGTTGAAGTGCAAGATAACAAGACTTCCAAAAGGTTCAAAATTGGTGGAAAAAAATCATGTATTATTGATGCTTGGTAAGTATTCTTGAAATTGTATAAACACAAAAGAGAAAATATTGTCATAGACTGAAATTAAACAAATCCATTTCAGCAAAACCCAGGATCTAGTGTAAGATTAGATTATGAGGGAGAGGATTCCATGTTGCAAATGTCCCATATTTTGGTGGAAGGAAGGAGAATTAGGAAAGTAGAATCATGGGTTTCTCGGAGTTTTTGTTTTTTTAAAGATGAAGGAGGGTATAGATCAGCTTGTGGAGAAAATAATTGGTATCTTGTTTCTCTACAAATTAGAGATATAGGTGCATAAGTGTGAGCAAGAGAAAGCAGATGATGCCATTAACAAAATGGAAATACGGAGTTGAATGCTATACTGCCAGAGGTATAGGATAGGAAACACTTGCCACTTTATCACTACAAAACCATCTGGAATCTAAGGCACAGAAAGGATTCTCAGGAGAAAGTCAGGATAATTACTCAATTTTAGCAAAATGAGTCTACCCTATGTGTAGAGCCTTGCTTGCTTAGCAATAACCTACATGCCCCATTACAACCATGTGTCCTTCTGGCCCCCTTCTGGGCAGGACACCAACCATCTGGGATTTGTAATGATCCAGGAGCTGGCCAACCCAGATCTTAACTTATCTCACTCAAGAACAACACATCTTAAAGGAATACAGAGCGCTTGCACGTGAGCTACTGTTCCTGGGGATGTTTTCACTTATGAATCTCAGTGCTTGGAATATGCTGGTGCCTAGTAAGCACCCAGATATACTTACTTAATCAATGAAGTGTTCTCACTCTTTTTAGTTTGTTTATTTAATTTATGGTTTGTTTTAGGTTTTTTGTTCCTCTATTAAAGCTGAGCCCCCCTAGTAGATTTGATTTTATCTTTTTTGTTGTTTTTTAAGTATCTTAAGTACTTGTTTCAAAAGTCTTTGTTTTGCTGCCCAGAATAAATAATATATTTCCCAGATTCCTTTGCAACTGTAAGTGACCATATAACTAAATTTTCATCAGTAAGATGTAAATGGATCTGTAGCAGCCTAAGAAATCCTTTCTTAAGGAGTTGAGATCACTGGCCCAGGACTGGTGACCTCTATACTTCATTTATGTGACCAAGAAACTCTATCTTGTTTGGGACTTTTTTACATTTTAATTTTCTGAGACTTTTAGATGAATCTGCTGAATCTAATGCTAACAAATGCACCACCCCTTCTCCAGGTTCTGTATGTTAGTAAATGTGCATGATAATGCTACCAGGTATGAGTAACAGACAAATGAAAGTTGAAAGATAATTCTAAAAAAGTTAAAATATTATGTCAGATTTATTTTTTGTAATATAGCGTGTCTTTTAAATATCAGCGTGTTTACCATTTCTATTAATAGACAAATATTTTGTTCCTATTCCTACTCAATACATGTGAATCAAAAATACAAGCATATTGGTTAGAAGTCTATCAAGAGATAGTCTCACAATGTGCTTATATGTTTTCATCTGACATGCACATTCTTATTCTGAGATGAGGAGGTATTTGACAATAAATTATCCCCTTGATATGACTGTAAAGTCAGTCCGCATTTTGGGGTGAGGAGGGATGTGAAACATGCCAGGATGTGCTGCTTCTGCTTAGAGCAGATATAAACACATACATTTACACAAAGATGCTGTAGGGCAATGAAAACCCTGGACCAAACTCAAAGGATTCAGCTCCCTCCCATTCCCCTACTTAGTGCTACTATATCAAGAAAGCAGAGGTGAAAACTCCTAAACCAGAGGACAAATCAGAACAACTGGGAGAATTCTCAGAATATCAGGTACTGATATAGATGAAAACACATCTTTCATGCAGATCAAAGGCCAGATATTCTGTTACCAGGATTAATTTAAAGCCCTTCTCCATCTTCATTGGTCCTTAATATATCCTATATTTGACATACTAGGAATCTTATATACTGGAAGCTGAGAGCTGGGGACATGGGAAAAAGAACGTATATTTTTAATTTTGCCTTGTATTTAAGACAAGTTTCCTATGTTCTAGTTATACTACTGCTGATTTACAAGAAAATATCACATTGACATGTGAACTGAAAACTGGCCCAGATTAAACAGTACAGGATTTTCCTAAATTTAGATTTATAAAAGTTGAGCAGGCCAATGGATTTTTGTTTCCATTTGCAAATTTAATCTGCAAATTACTATCATGACTGACAGCCACACAAAAAACAACTGCTGGGTCTTGAGAGATCCCCACATGCTGACACTGGGGAATTTAGGGTGGGTAAAGATGTGATGCCCACTGTTGTCATTCACAGGTAGCCACAGTCAGGTATCACAACATTATTGATATAATTTTATATCACATTATTGTATCCCATAGTTGTTAATGTGCTGGAATAATAAAAATATATTATGGGTCAAGTATTGCAGAATGTGTCCAAAACATTTAGTTTGTGCCAAAGTAACTTAAATCAACTTATCCTGAATCAAATACCAAAACAAATTCCATCAAATTCAGCTTCTATATACATCATGGACTGTTTATAACATATGTTACTTTATAATTATTTCACTATTGAATAGTAACTTCAAATAAATCTGGTGCTGAAAGATGGCATGAAATTTTAGACATATTTTTCTGGGTCAGGAATGTCAATGTTAGAATTAGCTCCATCTACTTGAAGAAAGTTAGATAAGTCATAAATAATAAACACGATTTTAACTTTTTATTATAGTGGGAATAAACTCCCTATTTGTTTTAGAGAATCTGAAAGGATTAGTTGTATATTTAAATAGATATTTTACGGACGTTAACTAGAGTTATTGTGGTGATCATTTTACAATATTTACAAATGTTGAATCATTAAGTTGTACACCTGAAACTAATATAATGTTGTATGTCAATTATATCTTAATAAAAAATGAAAAAAAGACATTTTAATTAGATTTCCCAAGATTTTTGAGTATTTAAAATTATATTAATTTTTATTGCCTTAACATTAATTAATAATAAGTACAGATAAATGGAATTTCTAAGAAATAAATTAGTTCGTGTCGACACTAGAGCCTGATTAAATGTCAATGCAGTTTAAGAAACTCATATATACGTGAGCTTATTCTTTGAGTGTCTGTGTGTGTGCTTGTGTATGTGTGCACTGCCTGTGTATTTTCCTCATAGTACCACTGACCTGTTATTTGCAGAGTGTTGTTGGGTTGCCTGGATGCCTCAGAGGAAGAACAATGAGATGAGTATATATCTACTGGCTATAGCAGAAGTATAAAGTTTCATATCCTATTTGGGCTTTTGTTTGTTTTTTAAAGGTTATACTTAACCACTGTTTATTTTGTTAAATTCTATCGTATAACATAAATAGACGAATGGCCGTTTTAAAAGATGACCATATAGTTAATGTTAAATACACAACTCTAACAAAAGAGAGTAGACAGGATACTCTAAGCCAACTTTCTATTATTATATCAGAAAATGGTGTGTGCTATGGGCTATGTTTTTATGCGGACCTTCTTGAAATACACATCTGAATAAACTCACATCTTATTCTAAGTTTCCATCATCTCAATCAAAAATAAAATTCTAGGTGTTCTGTAGGAAATATGAAAAAGTATAGCAGCATATGCAGTCCGTTCCCCAAATTATCATTTTCCCCGAAAAAAGTGTTGATAGGTTGAACTTTTATGGCTTGGAACACATAAATAATGCTATTCATGGTGGTTTGGTTCCAGGCCAGTCTTCAAATCCACTTAACCCCAAATGTAATCTAAAAATTGATTTTAATCTCCATATGTAACTACATTTTTATGGGAAAATAAATCAATATCTTTCTTACCAAAGCACTAATGTCAGACTAGTTACTATTTTACTTCTTTAGACACTTAACTTTTGAAAAGAGTTTGTAAACACTCTACTGGTGCAGTAGATTATTTTCCAGCAAATACCCACTACTTAGCCCCCAGCCCCCACCCCCTCCATGAGAAGGGTACACTTCCTCACCTCTTGACTTTGAGCTTGACCAGGTGACTTACTTTGACCAGTGGATACAATCCACACAGAGCCTTTAAATGAGCTTGCCCTTGCTGTCTTGGGTGTTGCCATGGTCTGAGGAGACCATGCCTTGAGCAGCCTCTGCCCCTCCATCCTTGGGCCCAGAACAAATGTGGAGAAAAGTCTCCACAGACAACCCTTAGATATAAGAATGAGAAATACATTACCAATTCCCACTGGTATTTTGTGGCGATTTGTTAGGAAGAATTCCTGAAACAATAGTTAACACATGTAACCACTTGCAAGTCCATGGAGACTGTCTCAAGGAGATTCAAAGTTTGAAAAAAATGCTACAAGATGTGCGTGAAGGTTAAGCTAAGGGTATAAAATTTTTCATGTGAAGGGGATGACACTCTAAATTTTGTCACTTAAATTAGTCCTGACTCTTAAGAAAAACCGGTAATATGTTAAAAACTGAGGCAAGAATGGATTTTTGGAAAATACCTCTTTCATCCACACTCCCTCCTTATAACTGGTTCCACTTCAAATGACCCAGGGGAAGATGAATAACAGTAGAAAATTAATGATGGACATTTAAAAACATTGACTAATGATAAAATTAATGGACATAAAATTTGGAACATAATGTTGGAAAAATAAAGAAACAGAGGCTCTGAAAACAGGAGAATATTAAAAATCTATTTGATAGTCAAGAGATAAAAGAAAATGTTTGGTGGTATGAAGTCTAGACAGGTATCAGGGGCAAGGGGAATTAGGGAAAGATCCTAAAATTACATAGGCGAATATATTGATAGTGCTGGGAAAGGAAGGAAAACATTACAACTCAAAGTGTTATGCCAATTGACCCTGAGAAAGATCTGGAAACTTATGAGTAAGCTTAAGAATGGTTCACCATCATCAGAGGTGAACATCCTTAGTCACCAATAGGATTTTTTTAGTAATAAGGATACAATCAGAGAGACAGCGTATCGGGTATTCCTGACATCATATAAGGAGTACCCAGAGAAATAAGGTGTCTAGCTCTTGGCCAGCTTATTTCTGTCATATTATTTCTCTCAGAATGGTTCTGCTCCAAACCACATTCTGACTACTGAGACAAAATTGGCATTTGCTTTCCATGAGCAAGTCATTCATTTCCTTGATTACTAGCAATCAATAATAAGCACCAACATTTAGTACATTTAATGGGACACTGATGGTCTAAGCCTGCTTATTTTAAAGTTTGATGTGGATGTTTATTCAGATGTTATACCACTCAAAGCCAAAGGAGTATAAAACAGAACATCCTTAAGAGATTTGTGGGAAAAGGTGATTGGCTGCAGTTTTATTAATTTTGACATGATGCATCACAAACATCCCGAGGTAACTTGTCTAAATCTTTGTTTTTGCCAGGAGATAATAAATGGATCCTTATTTATCAGCAATATTTTCTCAAGAGGAATCATACTAAAAACCCAATTCCATTCCAATGTTGCTTTTTTACCACAAACTAAAATCCGCTTCAAGATTCAGGCATTCTTTCAAATAAAAATTCACACCTCAAGCATTCTTTAGCCCTTCCCTAAATTTATATTTCTACACTAGGATTGTGGAAATAAAAACAGAAATCTTAACTTGCATAGACGAATGTGCAGAAAGTTGCAAAATGTTATAATTTTTCTACATGGAATAAAATTGGTGGTGGATAGTTATAAGTAAATGCTAATGTTTTAACTTTTCTAAGAGATATGTTAAGCTGTGGCAAGCAACTCATATTTGCTATCAACCTGGATATAGAATTTAAATATTTATTTCAGTGATTATGATGACATAAATGATAGAGATAAATGCTGAAGAGTTGTAGTTGTGTCTCTTAATTGTTCAGATGTCACTGTATTTCCCTAAATTATTTTCCTACTCATACATTAAAAGTCCAGAAATTTTGGCATTGTTAATCCATTAAAAGAGGATTTCCTCAAAATTGTTGTTGTTGCTTTTTTTCCATTTAAATGTGTGACTATTTTAAAGGCGCCAATGAGGTATAACTGATATAAAATAAACTAACATATATAAAATGTACAAGTTGATGGGTTTTGACATATGTCTATGCCCATGAACCCATCATCCCAATTTAGATCATGAACATGTGCAAAATCTCCAAAATCAACTTGTATCACTTTTTAATTCAGTTTCTCTCCACCACTACCCTTTCCCCAGGCAAACATTGCTTTGTTTCCTGTCACTGTAGATTAGCTTGCATTTTCTAGAATTTTACCTTAATAGAATATTAATTTATGAATTCTTTTGTCCAGCTTTTTCACTTAGGACGATTATTTTGAGAAACATTTGTTGCATGTATCAATAAGCTCTTCTTTGTATTGCTGAATATTGTTCCATATATGGATAGAACACAATTTATATAATGATTCACATTTGATGGATATTTAAGTTGTTTCTAGTTTTTGGTTGCTACAAATAATGCTACTATGAACATTCAGGGACAAGCCATTGTATGAATATATGTTTTCATTTCTCTTAGGTAACTAACTAGGAGTTGAATCACTGGATCAAATGACAGGTGTATGCTTAACCTTTAAGAAACTGTCAATCTGTTTTCCAAAGTGATTGTAGCATTTGACATCCCCACCAGAAGTATTTGAGAAAAAATCTTTGTGACCGTGCATGGAGCAAAGATTTGTTAGTACACCACCAAAAGCATGACCCATTAAAAAAATGATGATTTGGACTTAATCACAATTTTAAAATTCTGTTCCTTGATAACCAAAGTTAAGAGAATGAAAACTCATAGACTAGAGAAAATATTTAAATTATATAGATAAAGGATTTGTAGCCAGAGTATATAATGAATTCTCAAAACTCAATAATGAGAAAACAAAAACAAACCAAATTTTTAAAAATAGACAAAAGTACTAAGCAGATACTTCACCGAAAAGATACATGGATAACAGTTACACACATAAAAAGGCATTTATTATTAGTTATTATGGAATTGCAAATTAAAGCCACAATGAGATACCACTTTAGATGGATGAAGTGGCTATATTAAAAAACAAAGAAACAAACAACCTGAGAATACCAAGTACTAACACAGATATGGAGCAATTGGAATTCTTACATTGCTTGTATGCAAAATGGTACAGCCACTTTGGAGAAGTGTTGTGGTTTCCTATAAAGGGAAACACACACTTACTGTATGATCCAATTATCCCACACCTAGATATTTACTCAAGAGAAATGAAAACTGATATTTACACATAAACCTGTATTTGAGTGTTTATAATAGTTTTATTATAATTTCCCTAAACCTGGAAACAACTCCGATGTACTCTCAACGATGTTTGGCCAAAGGAACTGTGCTGCATCCATACACTGGACTACTATTAAACAAGAGAAAGCAACAAACTGGCCATTCATGGAACATGTCTGAATTGCAAATGTGTTAAGTTAAATGAAAGAAGCCAGACTCTACAGTCTTCATATTGGATGGTTCCATATATACGGCATTCTGGAAAAGGCAAAATTATAGGAACAAACAGATCATTGATAGTCAGGGGTTAGAAATGGGAAGACAGTCTGACTACCAAGTACCATAAGTGAATATATCTAGGGGCTGATATAACTGTTCTCTATCTCAGTTGTGGTCGTTCATTACATGACTTTATCATTTATCAATACTCAAAGAACTGTATATCAAAAATGCTGAATTTTACCATATGTACTAAAAGTACATTAAAAAAATTTTGTCTGTGACTCACAGAATTTTAAACATAATATGATAAAATTTGTATATTCTTTTTCATTCTTGCATTTTGCCTCTATTTAAAAAATGAATTTCTATCCAAGGTCATAAATAAATTTAAAAGTTTTCTTTTATTTTTCATGTTTGATTCTTTATTTGAAGGATTATTTTTTTAAATACAAAAAACCATAACCCATTCAAAGATAGGATACCTACTTAGTAGGTAGTAGGATATTTTCTTCTACTTTTTAAAATGTTTTAATTCATAATTTATGCTTTAATATTCTTATTAAATGGTGCTTTCCTTCTTATATGGTTTATATATTTTTCTATTGTATTTTTGATTGGTTATTGCTGTTATATAGGAAAATAAAGCTACATGTACACATTCACTCATATTTGCAGTGTTGAGACACTATCAGGAATCATAATAGCTAATTTGGAGGTGCTTGCTCTCTATTAAACTCTTTACTTCTACTATCATTTTTCTTTTTGTGTGTGTAAGACCAGCCCGGAGCTAACATCCATTGCCAATCCTCCCCTTTTTGCTGAGGAAGACTGGCCCTGGGCTAACATCCGTGCCCATCTTCCTCTACTTTATATGGGACGCCGCCACAGCATGGCTGACAGGCAGTGCGTTGGCGGGCGCCCGGGATCCGAACCCGTGAACCCTCAGCTGCCTAAGCGCGAACTAAACTGCTCAGCTACCAGTCCAGCCCCTATCACTTTTTTTATTAAGGTATAGTTGACATAAATTATGTTTGTTTCAGGTTATAAAATAATGGTTTTATATTTGTATATATTGTGAAATTATCACCGCACTAAATCTAGTTAGTATTTGTCACTATACGTACTTACAGAATTTTTTTTCTTGTGATAAAAAGTTTTAAGATCTGTTCTCTTAGCAACTTTCAAATATGCAATACAGCATTATTATCAATACTCGCCGTGCTGCACATTACATCTCAATATTTATTTTATAACTGGAAGTTTGTACCTTTTGACTCCCTTCACTCATTCCACCCACCCTCCACTCCCTATCTCTGGCAACTACCAATCTGTTTTGAGCTTGGTTGGATTTTTCCTTAGATTTCACATACAAGTGAGATCACACAGTATTTGTCTTTCTTGGTCCAACTTATTTTACTTATCATAATGCCCTTAAATGTTGCAAATTGGCAGGATTTCATTCTTTTTTATGGCTGAACAATATTCCTTTGTATATACACCACATTTTCTTTTTCCATTCATCCATTGATGGACATTTAGGTTGTTTCCATATCTTGGCTATTATAAATGCTACAATAAACATGGGGGTGCATATATTTTTTTAAATTAGTGTTTTTGTTTTCTTAGGATAAATACCCAACAGTGAAATTGTTGGATCATATTGTAGTTTTATTTTTAATTTTTTGAGGAATCTGCATACTGTTTTCCATAGTGACTGCACCAATTTACATTCTCATCAACAGTGCACAAGTGTTCTCTTTTCTCCACATCCACATCAGCATTTATCTCTTCTCTCTCTCTCTCTTTTTGTTTTTTTTTTGTGTGGAAGATTCACCCTGAGCTAACACCTGTGCCAATCTTCCTCTATTTTGCATGTGGGATGCCTCCACAGCATGGATGATAAGCTGAGTAGGTCTGTGCCCGGGATCTGAACCCATGAACCTGGGCCACCAAAGCACAGAGTGCAGAACTTTAGCCACTTAGCCATGGGGCTGGCCCCCTTTCCTGTCTTTTAAATAATAGCCATTCTAACAGTTGTGAAGAGATATCCCATTGTGGTTTTGATTTGCATTTCCCTGATAATTAGTGATGTTGAGCATCTTCTTACAAACTTGTTGCCCATCTGTATGTTTTCTTTGGAGAAATGTCTCTTCAAACCTTCTGCCCATTTTTTAATCAGATCTTTTTATTTGCTATTGAGTAGTATGAGTTCTTTAAATATTTTGGATATTAACTTCTTATCAGATATATGATTTGCAAATACTTTCTCTCATTCTGTAGGTCGCCTTTTCTGTGCAGAAGCTTTTTAGTTTGATGTCATCCTACTTGTTTATTTGTGCTTTTGTTGCCTTTGCTTTTGGCATCAAATCGAAAAGATCATCACCAAGAACCGATGTCAAAGAGCTTAGCACATATGCTTTCTTTTAGGAGTTTTATGATTTTGCATTTTACATTCAAGTGTTTAGTCCATTTTGTTTAGTTAATTTTTGTGGATTGTGTAGGATAGTGGTCGAGTTTCATTTTTTTGCATGTGGCTGTACATTTTTCTCAACACCATTTATTGAAGAGACTCTCATTTCCCCATTGTGTATTCTTGACTCCTTTGTCATAAATTAATTGACCATATATGTGTGGGTTTATTGCTGGGCTCTCTATTCTGTTCCATTGTACCGTGTGTTTGTTTGTATGCCAATACCACAGTTTTGATTACTATAGCTTTTTAACATAGTTTGAAATCAGAGACCATAATACCTGCAGCTTTGTCCTCCTCTCGAGATTGCTTTGACTACTTTGGGTCTTTTGTGGTTCCATACAAATTTTAGGATTGTTTATTCTATTTCTGTGAAAAATGCCATTGGAATTTTGATAGGGGTAGCATTGAATCTGCAGATTGCTTTGAGTAGTATGGACATTTAAACAATATTCTTCTAATCCATGAGCATGGAATATCTTTATTTGTGTCTTCTTCAGTTTGTTCCATCAATGTCTTATAGTTTTCAGGTCTTTCACCTCCTTGGTTAAGCTTATTTCTAGATATTTTATACTTTTTGAAACAATTGTCAGTGGGATTGTTTTCTTAATTTCTCTTTCTGATATTAGTGTACAGAAATGAAACAGATTTCTGCATATTGATTTTGTATCCTGCAGCTTTACTTTACTGAATCATTTGTTCTAAGTCTTTTGGTGGAGTTTTTAGGGTTTTCTATATATAATATCCTGTTATCTGCAAATAGTGACAGTTTTACTTCTTCCTTTCCAATTTGGATACTTTTTATTTCTTTTTCTTGCCTAATTGCTCTGGCCAGGACTTCCAATTCTATGGTGAATAAGAGTGGCAAGGGTGGACAATTTTGCCTGGTTCCTGATCTTAGAGGAAAAGCTTTCAGCTTTTCATTGTTAAGTCTGATGTTAGCTGTGGGCTGTACTATCATTTTTAATCTTCAGTGCAAACCTGCAAAATATATATTATTTTCTCCCCTTCTACAGGTGAGGAAACTGATGTCCATTCAAACTAAAGAACATATTCTGTAAACGATGCTGCTCTGACAGAAACCAGGACTACCTGCTTCAAAGCTTTATTTTTTTCTTTCTAATGGTAAGTTAGTATTTCTATTACTTATTGCCAATTCTAAGTGTTTTTTATTTGAGTTTTTAAACATTAGCTGAGTCATAAGCATATAAATTAATGTTGTATTTTTTCAACTTTATTGACATATAACATTGTGTAAGTTTAAGGTGTACAATGTATTGACTTGATACACATATATTTCAATATGAAGGGTACAAACTTCCAGTTATAAGACGAATAAATTCTGGGGATCTAATGAACAGCATTGTGATTATAGTTAACAATACTATATTGTATACTTGAAAATTGCTAAGAGAGTTGATCTGAAATGTTCTCACTACAAAAAATGAAATGGTAATTATGTGATGTCATGGAGATAGTAGCTAATTTTGTATTTTGTGAAACAAACTTCTTTTTTCCTGTCATGCTGTGTTACGTTATTAGAACTTTCAAAAGCATACTGATAATGGTGCAAGCAAACATCTTTATCTATTACAGATGCCAATGGATTTTGTCACTCCAGTGCTTGCTACCCATAAACACTTTTAAAGTTTTTTTAAAATAAAATCTAAACTGCTTACTTTGGGCTTTTAGACCCTACATAAAGGAACTGCATTACTTTGATACAATGGACTACAATGAAGTAATAGGTAGGACAAACAGTCGATTCATATAACATATCTGAATTTCATATGTTATTCTTAATGAAAGAAGCAGGCTCTGACTCCTACATACCTTTTTTCTCTCATCTTTCTCATCCTTCCCATTTGTGCACTATGCTGAACACCCATTAACCTCTTATAAGTTACTTATACACAACAACATGCTCTTCCACGCCACCTAGGCTTTCACAGTTTCTGCATCCTCAAAAATCCTATCCTTTTTTCTGTGCATGCCTAGATTCTTCTCTCTTTTCCAATCTTAATTTAATGTCATGTCCTTAGAGAAGTTTTCCCTGACCTCACCAACCCCACTATTCCACTATATTACCGTCTATTATAATCTATCCACATTCTATTAGTTTCCTTCTACCATGTTTTTGGTAATGAAGATTAAAAATAAAACTATAAAGATATTGTATGGTCACACATTCTAAAATATTTTATGTTAACATTATTTTCTTCTAAGATAAGGGATGATTTAATTTCTCTCTTCTTTTGAATGCAAGTTCCCAAGTTAAGCGGTCTAATCACTTGGAAAGTATCAATTAGGCAATTAAGCAATCCTAGACAAGTTTAAGAAATAAAGAAAATAGCTTCATTAAGCACCGCTACAGATAGAATGCTGTATACACCATTTATTTTGAAAAATAGGAACTAAGCCTCTAGCATAAGACTCACTTTTCATGAGTATGGTAAAGAAAATTATATAAAGCAGTGATTCTTAAACATTAACATGCACCAAAATCACAATCCAACACACTGATTGCTGAGCTCAACTCCCAGAGATTCTGATTCAGTAGGTCCAGTATGGGGCCTGAACTTTTGCTTTTGTAACAAGTGCCCAGTTAATTCTTATGTTCTGGTCTATGCACCACACATTGAGAATCACTGTAATATAGAAGAAATACTGAGGAAGAGGAATGGGGCAGAAGTACTGTGCTCAACCTCAGGTAGGAGGGAGAAGAAGCCAGTAATTGGCAACTGAGGAGGTAGTAGGGGCAGCAGAGGAATCCAAATTCAAAGATTAATTTTTGACTCAGAGTTTTTATTTATGAAATTTTAAAAAAAAGAATGAATCAGCTAATAAAACTGCTACTCATGAAAATATATTATTTGAGATATAGTCAAGGAACTATAGTGTACTTGACTAAAAACCTGTAACAAAATACTTCCTGACGAATATTAGATTTAATCAGTTTACAACACTTTGAAAGATTGTATAATCATTAACATCTGTCTTCCTGTGTGAAATGCGCCAGAGAACCCCATCAAAATCCGTTTGAATCCAATGTTTGAGTAAATCTGGTTTAAATAATTTTTCTGTGGATAAGGGACAGCTTCGTTTCCACTTTTGTATGTGTCATGTTTTAAAAGCTTTACCTCTGTCCCTGGAAAGGTGGACTAGAAAGTGCACGAAATTGGAGTAGAAATACATGACCTCTACTTTTCTCATGGGGATTTGGATTTTTTTTTTAAGTTTAGCAAGATTTTCACTTGTTGCATGTTTGACATCTTTTGATGAGAGAAACTATAAACATCAAATAGTATTCTAGGCAAAGAGTTCATTAGTGCTTTATTTTCCATTAATATTTGCCAAAACCAAATTGGCATGGAGTGTAATTCTAAAGAATGTTTGGCAACCACTTGTTTTCTGTCAAAGTCATGTCAATATACAGATGGATTCCATTTTCACAGGCACCCAAATAAAGTGACATTCAAGATTAAAATTGGGGATGAAATAACTATTAATGTGTGAAATGCCTTAAGGAATTTATGTAGTGATGGAATACAATAAAAGGTAAGTAAATTACAAAAGTACTCAGGAAGATAGATGGAGTTGGATATGTTATTATGACAACCATTGGCAATCTCATGTAATCACACTATACCAAAAGCAAAGGGAATATGTTTAAATCACACATTATGTAATTTTTAGAATGAGTGACCCTGGCCAGAAATAACTCCTAATGTTTATATAAAGAAACTACATTTCTCTTGGGAAAAGTGGTGTTTGTTACTGTTAAGGCACATTGTAAAACTCTAATGATAGATTGTAAAGAAATTGTGTGTGTGTATGCGTCTGTATGAGTGTGCACAAGGCTGAAACTATTGAGAGTCATGAAGGAGATCCTGTAAAAGTAGACTAACCTGGCAATATAAGGCGTGAACACTTGATCTTTCACAGGGCTGAGTGTTAGTTAATCTTCTATACTTTAAAATTATCTGAGATTAATGGATTTAATCATGTCTAACCAAAGAAACTTAACTGGAAAGTTATGCAGAGAAATGCAAACTGTCCTTACTTCCTTCATTCTTTCAATGACTCTTTACTGATGGCAAATCATGTAGATAATACAGTCTTGGATGCTAGAGCTATAGCACCAAATGAAACAATATGTGTGTTCCTATGGGACTTATGGAACTTAGCTTATATTCTATTAGGGGAGGCATATAATTAAAAATATATTTGTAATTTATAAAATATATCTTAACTATAATATATAATATGAATATATATAAAATGCATGGTCAGGGTCATAGTTTTGTAGAAAAAAATGGAGAAGTTTAGATGATAGCAATTGAGAAGATGCCATTTTAAGAGGGATCAAGGCAGGTGTCTCTGAGGGAGTGATATCTGAGCTGAGATCTGAAAGTGAGTGACAACCTACGGAAAGAGATTTCCAGTCTGAAAACACAGGGAGGTGTGAGTGGAAACATACCTGTATTTTTAAGGAACAGCAGTAAAGGCAGAATGAGCAGGGGAGCTCATGGAGGAAAATAACGGCCTGGGCCAGATCATGGAGGCATGGAGATCATGCTGGCCACATAAAAATTTAGTCTTTAATCCAAATTAAATGTAAATCCATTAAAAAGTTTTAAGCAAGAAAGTAACAAGATCTGAATTATTTATAGGTGAGAGAAAAATTCTATCTCAATGTGGAAGGCTGCAGATTTAAGGAAATTTGCTGTGATATAGGCACATGCTTTTGAGCCTACGAAGGCTGTGATCCTGGTAAAATGTTAATTCAGAATAATACTTAAATGCACTTTACCTACAGGTAATAATAACTAACTATATGCTAGGAATGTTCTCTAAACATTTTATTCTTGCTAGGCAACATATTCATCACATCTACGCGCAGTTTTAAAAGTAATGGTAAAATTAACATATATGTAGTCTCTATCCAGCTTACATTAAAGCCTCACAAGACCTCTTTTAGAGGACTTTCATGACTTTTGTTAAATGTATTTCTAAGAACTTTTTGCGTCCGATGGTATTATAAGGGGAATTTTTGAAACATAATTTCTAGTATTGTGATCCTAGCATATAAAAATGGATTATTATAAGTTAACCTGCTATCCTGTGATCTTGCTAAATTGATTTACTAGTTCTAGTCACTTTTGTAGCTTCCTTAGGATTGTCTATATAAACAATCTTGTCATCTGCAAAGAGAGACAGTTTTATTTCTTGCCTTCTAATCTTTCTGCATTTTATTCTTTTTCTTACCTTCCAGCAATAGTTAGTACCTCCAGACAATGCTGAGAAGCAGTGAGAGCATGCATTCTTTCCTGTTTTCCTGACTTTAGGGGGAACTTGCCCATTTTATCACTGAATATCTAACTAGTGTGGTTATGTAGATGCCCTTTATCAGATTGAAAAAGTTCCCTTCCATTGTTATGCTTCTGAGAATTCTCATCATGAATCAATATTTAATCTAATCACGTTTTTCTTCATCACATCAAGGTCATCTAAATGTAGGTCCCTTTTCGTTGTCTTGTCCTTTAAATACGAGTCAAATTTTCTGATTCTTTGTATTCCAAGTAATTTCGGATTATGTTCTGCATGCTATGAATGTTATGTTATGAAGACTCTAAATTTTGTTTTGTTTTGTTTCGTTCTTCTGAAGAGTGTTGATTTTGGTTTATTTGTTTGTCTTAGCAGGTGATTACTTGGCTTTACCCAAACTGAAAAATCTGTCTCTTAGATGGAAACTTAAACATTAATTCAATTTTTTTATTCTCAAAAGAATGGTGTCCAGTATATTTGTGGTTCAGAGTTCAGCCAGATATTTAGGAAGAACTTGCAAACAACATACAGGATTCCCAATCAGTGTTTCTCTCTTTTCAGGGATTTAAACCTCATTTTAGAGCAGATATGGTTGCCTTACACTCTGCCTCTGATTCTTCAGGCCAGAAAGACTGTGGGTTTTCTGTTAGTGTTTTATCCCTTCCACCATGCACTGACTTTAGCCAACCCTCAGGCTAAAAGCTGGAAAAATGTGTAACTATATCTATGCGACTCCCTCCTTCCAAGTACTGACTTGCCTTCAGAATCCGCCTGCCTTCAGATAGTTGTAAGTTTGTGTGTGTATTTTTTTCATGAGTTTATATTTGCTGCCTCTGTCATGGTTGGATCTGGTAGGAACTGCTTAGCCAGAAAATAAGCAAAAAATCTTTATCTTTTTACTTTTAACCTGTCTGAATTTTTCAATTTCAAGTAAATTTTATGTGGACAGCTCTTAATCTTTGAAGTTTCACTGTGTTCATTTTCTTCTAAATCTTTCTTAACAATTTAGCATGGTAGTCTATCTAATTAGATAGCCATTTCTCCCACTGAAGTTTGAAAATATCACTAAATTTTCAACTGACCTATCTTGATTTGCAGATGATATAATCCTATATATAGAAAAACCCCAAAGACTCTACAAAAACACTAGGAGAACTAATAAACAAATTCAGCAAAGTTGCAGGGTACATATCAACATGCAAAAATAAACTGTTTCTATAAACCAGCAGTGATCAATAAAAAAAGGAAATTAAGAAAGTAATTCTATTTACAATAACATCCAAAATAATAAAACACCTAGGAATAGATTTAATCATGGATGTGAAGAATTGTATACTGAAAACTATAACACAATGCGGAAAAAATCAAAGACTTTAAAATGGAAAGACATTCTGTGTTCATGGATAGGAAGACTTAATATTGTTGAGATGGCAAAACTATCCAAAGTAATCTACAGACTCAATTCAATGCTTACCAAAATTCCCAATGGCCTATCTTGCAGATATGGAAAAGTGGATCCTGAAATTCACATGGAATTTCGAGTGATCCCAAATTACCAAAATAATACTGAAAAAGATGAACAAAATTGGAATTCTCACTATTCCTGATTTCAAAACTTGTATGAAGCTACTGTAATAAAAGCAGTGCAATACTGACATAATGATAGACATTTAAACCAATCAAGTAGAATTGAGTGTCCTAAAATAAACTCGTACATCTATGGCCCTATGATGTTGGACAAGTTGCCAGGAGCATTAGATGAGAAAAGAATAATCTCTTCAATAAATGATAATGAGATGACTGGATATCGATAGGCAATAGAATGAAGTTGGACTCTTATTTCACAACATATACAAAAGTTAACTCAGAATGGAAAAATGACCTAAAGAGGAGAGCTAAAACTATAAAACTCTTAGAAGAAAACATGGTATAACTCTTCATGATTTCAAAGATGAATCTATGGCAGTGGATTCTTAGATATGACAGCAAAAGCTAGAGCAACAAAAGAAAAATAGATAAAATAGATTTCATCAAAATTAAATACTCTATGCTTCAGAGGACATTATCAACACAATGACAAGTCAACCATCAGAATGGGAGAAACTATTTGCAAGTCATATATCTGATAAGTGTTTACTATCCAGAATACATAAAAAACACTTACAACTCCACAAAAAATAGACAAACAAGCCAATTAAAAGACGGGCAAATGACTTGAATAGACATTTCTGCAAAGAAGATATACAAATTTCCAACAATCACATGGAAAGGTACTCAACATCATTAGTCCTTATGAAAATGCAAATCAAAACCAAAGTGAGTTACTACTTGACACCCACTAGGGTGGCTGTGATGATGTTAAGGAGAAGAAGGAGGAGGGGGGGGAGGAGGAGAAGGAAAATAACAAGTGTTTAGAGGGGATGTGGAAAATTGGAACCCTTATACATTTCTGCTGGGAATGTAAAATCATGCAGCACTGTGAAAGCAGTTTGGCAGTTCCTCAAAAAGTGAAACAGAATTGCTATATGACCCAGTAATTCCACTCCTAAGTACAGATCCAAAAGAATTGAAAAGATACTGAAACAAATACTTGTACAAGAATGTTTATAGCAGCACTGTTCTCAACAGTCAAAGGATGGAAACAACCCAAATGTTCATCAAGAGATGAATGGACAAACAAAATGTGATATATGCATTCCAAAGAATATTATTCAGTTGTTAAAAGGAATGAAGTACTGATACATGCTACAATTGTGGATGAACTTCGAAAATTATGTGAAAAGAGCCAGACACAAAAAGCTCACATATTGTATGATTCAATATGTATTAAATAACCAGAATAGGCAAATCCATAGAGATAGAAAGCAGATTGGTGGTTGTCAAGGGAAAGTGTAGGGGTTGAGGATAAGAGAGGGAATAAGGAGTGACTTCTGAATGGGTACAGAGTTTTCTTTTGGGGTAATCAAAATGTCTTGGAAGTAGATAGAAGTGGTGGTTACACACCGTTGTAAATATACTAAATACCACTGAATTTCGTGGTTCCAAATACCACTCTAAAATGGTTAATTTTGTGTTATGTGAATTTCACCTAAAAAATAACACTGAGTTACCATTTGTTACCTATCAGATTGGCAAAAATCCAAATTGTACAACGTGTTCTGTTGGGAAGGCTGTAGGGAAACAGGTGCTCTCATACATTGCTGATGGGAATGCAAAATAGTACAGACCCCAGTGAGGAGAATTTGGCAATAGCTAGCAAAACTACATGTGCATTTACCCTCTGACTCAGCAACCCACTTCTAAGAACAGATCTCACAGATGCAGTAGTAAAAAAACTAAATGATGTATGCACAAGCTATTCAGTGGAACTCTTTGTAATAGCAAAAGAGTAGAAACAGGATAAATGTCTGTCATTAGGGACTGGTTGAATAAGTCAGGATTCATCCACACAATAGATGGTTCTATATCTGTAAAAAAAGAATGAGGAAACTCGATATACTGCTATGGAGAAATCGCTGCGGTGGGTTGTTCCATGAAAAAAGCAATGTGAATGTCCAGAATGGACAAATCTATAGAGACATAAAGTAGATTAGTGCTTACCTATGGCTGGGAGGAGAGGGAATGGGAGTTTCTTTTTTGGCAATGAAAGTGTTCTCAAATTTAGTGCTGATGAGTGCACAACACTGAAAATACTAAAAACCATTGAATTGTATTCTTAAATGGATGAATTTTATAGCACGTGAATTATATCTCAAAAAAGTTGTTACAGAAAAGGATAATAAGTGATAGATTTGGCATGTGAACCCTGAAAGTGACCAGATTCCATATTTTTGGTCATTGAGCTATGATTAATTAATAGCCCAGAGACAATGGTTCAGTTTAATGGAGATTTTCAGAAAATATTGCTATTTGGAGAGACCTCCAAAATGGGGGTAGCAGTGGGGAGGAAGTGATTTCAAGTCTAGGTTAAATTAGCACAAAGTTCAGGGAAATAATTTTTGAGATAAAGCAGGGAGTACTTCCTCATCTAGAAGGCCAAACTATTGGAAGCAAAGTGAAATGAGTCTAGAGAGTTATTTTGGAGCTCTTTTTTACCTGATGAAAAAATATTACAAACTGGATCATGAAGGGACAGAAAAGCAAATGGAAAAATAGCAGACAAAAAATATAAGTAAGCTGATCTGGTATCTATTCTTGCCAGAATTGGTTATAGATGATTTGTAAGAAAAAGTCTAGAAGAATTCCACAGAGAACATTAAAAATGGAATTATGGAAGGAGTCTGGGAAAGAGCTAGGCTTGTTGGCCATTCTCTGTTTATCCACATCTGATTCTATATTCTTAACTGGAAATTCCTGCAGAATGGGTTATTTGTGCACTTTTCAAAATCAGCAAGTTGGAGGAAAATGAGAAAACCGAGGTGAAAATCAATGGCACAGAAGGTGATGGTGAAAGAAAGGAGCAAGCCAAATTTGTGGAGGCTGCAAGATGTCAGGTGACAATATAAGTAGATAAAAAGTAGTTGGTTATAAATTACCCAACCAGAAAAATTTGCAGTGATTTAAAAGCAATTAAAGAATCACATCATCACATTCAAATCACTTTAATATTCAACTGATCTGTCACCTGTCAAAACAAGTTTTTTAAAAAATAGCTTTCATGTAAAATATTCCATATTAAATTCAACAACATTCAATCCCTGATTATATTTTTATGAGTGAAGGACACAGGAATAAAATGAGTCCTACAAATAATTTGATAGATCTTTTTATAGTACTTACTAATGATTGAATATTTATGGAGTTAATTTTATGATTAAAATTTACTTATGCACCTTAATATTCCAGAGACTGGATAATAAATGTAGTGAGAAATGACTCACCTTTAATCTGTCAAATTAGGTCTCTTGATTTGAAGAGTTTATATCAAAGACTTTCTAAAGTAGTGTTTTTAAAGGACACCCAGTACTGATATGGTGATCTGGTATAGAAAGAATGATCAGTGCATTTTGTTCCCCCTGACCAATATCCAATTCATTCATTCAAAAACAAGGGGGAAAGCTGGTTTGAATGATGAACATTTCATGGGAGACTTTATGGTTGCTAATCATAGGAAATATGAGTTTTCTCATTTCCTCACCTTACTTCCTCCTCAAAACATTTTGGATGCTTCCCAAGTGTTATTTCATATACTTAAATCCAAGATGTAATATATTTCCTTGTTGATTTTAACTCTAAAATGTGGATTCAGGATTAAACTACTACTAGTTTAGTTTCTTTTGGCATGCTATCTTCTTTTCAAATGTTATCCAAATGGAACAAAAATGTTCTCTAACAATTCACAGGAGAAAAAAACATTTTTGATGGGTTGCTCCATCTTTTAAAACTTGTTCTCATTTTTACTACTGTATAGAAACACTCTAAAAGCTATATATCAAATTTGAGGAAAGAAATCCCAAATGCCAGAGACCAAGAGATTTACTTATTTAATTTGTGGTGGTTGAAAATTACTATCTGGAGGTCATGATATGGCAATTACTTTTTATAAACAAAATATTATTCTATTATTATTGCTGTTATTGTTGTTACATTATTGCAGTTCAAGCAAATTGTCTCAGCAACTTGCCTTTTCTGGTAAAATATTGTCCCCTTGGTAGCTTTCAGAATACCAAGCCATGAGCTTCTAAATGTTTGTATTTCACTTGATACACAATCATTTCATTAATATTCTTTTTGAAGAGCTTTCCCACAATTAGTCTATTTTGACACTAAGCAATAGCATGTAATTGATATCCAAAATATTAAATCTAAATACATCTCACAATTAATATTATGTGTCAGTTGTGTTTTTTATCTTCTTTTCATGAGAAATGTATTTCTCATTAACTTTTTTATCCTTCAGCATAGATTTTCAAATCTGAATTAAATGTGTTAAAACAAAATACACGTCTACTAGGGTTTGAAGTGCTGGCAATTCTGTTTTTCATTTCCCAAATATTTGTTGTGTATCTACCACATGCAGTCACTACTCTAAGCATTGAAAACGAATGGTAAGGCACATCAAAGTCAGGTTAGCCCCTCAGGTGATTACAGATTCTGTTATATAGTAAATTGTAGAAATATGTAACTTCAAGTAAGGAAAAATACAGGGTGCTGTAAAATTTTAAAAGGGAAACGGATCCATCAAGGATGTAATGTCATGGATAAATTTTGTGTACATGTAAAGTTTTAGTTGATATCTAAAAGAAGAGTAGAAGTTAACAAGACAAATAAATGACCAGAATCCACATTCTAGGAATGTGGAAAGTTCCAAGGAAGTGGGAGAATAATGGTTGCAAAAAACTGAAAGAAAGTCAATATTATCCGCAGTTTGAGCTAAGGCTTAGAGTGACTTATTATCTGAGAGTATCTTACAGTGATTTTATCAGTATTTCACTGCTAACCAGGTGGAAGTGTATAGAGCAAACCTGGTCTGTCTGATGGTATAGATAAATCCAAAATCTTAGTCACAGTATGGAAGAATTGTAGTGATCTGGCCCTAGTCTCCCTTTCAATCTAATTTTCCATTCCATCCCATCATATAACCCACATTCCAGACAAATGATATGGCAAAATCTTAGAAGTCACAAACCAAATCCTATTTATCTTTCTATTCCCCTCAGGACCTGGCAAAATGTCTTGCTCTGGTAGGAACTCAATAAATATTTATTGAATTTTTATTAAAATTTTTGTTGCCATGAAAGTGTGGTTTCAACTGTAGAAAACAAAATGGATAGTTCCTATCAAACAGAAAAGGAAAGGAGATTTTTTTGTGGTTTTAATTGTTCTTTGTTTTGAAAATAAATACCAACTTTGCCAAAATAATATAATACATAAATATTCTGTGACAATTGTTGCATAACACAGAGTGGTTAGCTTTCAGTAAATGTTTAATTAATCCCTTAGCAAAAGAAGTATGGTGTCAAATATGTTATTTAAAATATTTTGTTTTTGTTTTCATAAACACCTAATTTATGTCATTTTGCTCTGTTTTACATAGTTTATAAGAAGGCTTAAATGTTAAACATTTTTGGAACTTGGAAGACTATGAATAAATAAAATAATAACTAAGGGTTTTTTTAATCTCAGAAACTCAACTGGTCATTTGTCTGAAATTCTGTCATTTGCTGTGTATAGACAATTTATAATGGAGAATTGTCATATGAATTAATAACCTGAGTTCACTTTTCAATTATACGTACAAAACTATATTACTAAAGAAGAGATTTCCTAATTATAAAATACAGTTGAGATACTATTTGAGATACATTCTTTACTAAAGTTTCTAATGAAATTCTAAAACCAGATGGTTGGTATTTTTATCATTCTGAGATGACTTGCATTCTTGGTGTTTTGTGGGTTTGTTTTATTATTCTCTGTTGTGTCCCCGGTACATTATGCCTTCTAACCAATTATCTAACTCTAAGCCCATTTCATTTGGGGAGAAATCTGTGGCCAAGCTTAAGACAATAACTTTGACCTTATGCTTCACAATGATGAAGAAGGAGTATTTATGACCCCTCTGCTGGTGGAGTGCGTAGGGAGGGGTTCCTCAGTGGTGGTGAGGTAAGCGCATTAAATAAATTCCTTACCTAAACACCACAACAATCTTTTGAGGAATGAATTCTTCCTGTTCTTATTCAATATAAAGAAAGTGGCATTCCTCTGGTGACACAGCAGTGAGAAATACTGGACTGGTTTTCTCCTATAATTTTCAGTTCCATGTAGTTGGAATGCTCTGAGTTAACCATTAAATTCTATTGCTTCTAAGGGAGGTAGATCCATTAGTTGCATTTTTAGCTTGAGAGAGCTGAGAGGAGGTCTCACACTTCCATTTTCTATCTGTGTGACCTTGGGAAATTTAGATGACCTTCCCGTGCTTCAGTTTCATTTTCTATAAAATGAGGATATTAATAGCACTTGTCTTGTGAGGTTACTGGGATAGATAAATAGCGTAAGGTGTGTAAACCACATGCCCAGTGCCTGGCAATGAAACACCTTTATTGTTCTTATTCTTTTGTGTGTGTGTGAGGAAGAGTAGCCCTGGGCTAACATCCATGGCCAATCCTTCTCTTATTTTTTTTATTTTTTTTTTTTTTTTGCTGAGGAAGACTGGCCCCGGGCTAACATCTGTGCCCATCTTCCTCCACTTTATATGGGACACTGCCATGGCATGGCTTGATAAGTGGTGCGTCTGTCCACGCCGGGAACCGAACCTGACAAGCCCAGGCTGCCAAAGCAGAGCACGTGAATTTAACCGCTACACCACTGGGCCGGTCCCTGTTCTTATTATTCTTAATGGCAGAAACGCTGAATGCAGTAACCTCCCTGAGGCTTTTTTTCCAGCAGCCCAAGTTTAGGTGAGTTGCCTCCATCCAGTCATCCGTATAACTAAAATAAGTTTACCACCTCTAAGGATTTTTGCAAAGATTAAAACTACTCATCCCTATAATGCTCCTAGCATAGTGTCTGACATATTGTGAGGTCATAACATTTCTTACTCTTCTCTGTGTAAACTACCTTGGCTACAGTTTTAATATATGGGGAATGGAACCATGGGAGGATGCAGGGACCACCACCTGAGTTTTAAAATCTTTACTAGTTTTTAAATCTGTGTGGAGCACTATTTGGTCACAGTATTTGGACTGGGAGAAATATTCTCAGGTGCCAAGTTGCAAGTGCATGATTTATGTGGCTTTTCAGATTAATATGTTATAAAGGAATGCGGCTACTAACATGGCAATTCTGCTTTTACAAGTTTAACAGCATTACATAATGAAATCAGAACCTATGTTTTTAATGTATTCTAATAATGCAAATTTCACAACCTTTTGAAATATAACTTTTTAAATTAATTTTAGCCAGAGCAAATACTTTAAAATATATAGACTTATTTAAGTAATTATTTAAGCACATTAAACTATCTACTAAACTAACCTCAATAAAACTATAGTTATATTAAACAACTTTAATATTGAATATGAAATTTATTTTTTTTATCTCTGTGGAGAGGCCCTATTAATTGCCAAGGGAGATCTGGGAAAACACTGCATGTAAGTAAGCATTTATGTGATCAGCTACACCAAAATCAATTTTGGTGGTCAGTTGTAAGAATTTAGTGATGAAAATCAAACATTATGTAGTTTTATAGTAAGACTTTTGAATCATTCTTTATATAAAATGGATTACTAAACTCTTTCTATCACTTGAAGATATTATCATTTAGCAGAAATTTACATTTTACTATTTTAACTATACTAAGTTTTGTATTACTTCATGAATCATAGCCAGGGATCTCAATTATTCCTAAAGTTTCTGGGAAATAGTCCAAGTGTTCTAGATTATATATATCCTATATCTGAATGGTGGGATTCTAACATATGTTCCTTTAATGGAATTCGATTATATATGATCACTGGCTTATATAAATATTTTTTAAACTCTTAGAATTTGCATATGTATTCTGCAAAATACTTCAAGTTAGTTTGTATATTATTTATTTTTGTAGACTATCACTCAACAGGTTAGATTTTTATACACCTTCAGGGTAATTTACAAAATTATGAAGGGAAATTTTGATTATATGTACCATACACATTCATTTTAGAACCTAATTTATAAGTAAAATGAGACACCTCTGTTGAATTCAACATTTATGTAAAGCAACATAATTTTTGATCAACATTTTACTCATGTCCTACACTGCAGAAAAAAATTTCAAATTTTTCAATCATATAAGAAAAACTAACAATAATATTTTTTAGCTATGTGATTTTTTTCTTGTTATTTTATAGTTTTGGTTTCAGGAGTATCAAACCAGAGGACTTCTAGGCATTTCTAAATTAATAGCTAGCTGATTTAATATTATAGCCTTCTCATTTATAAACTAATCATTGTCTATAAATTCAAACACCATGGAAGCAGCAAAAATAAATATTCATAAACACCCTAAAATCAAATATAAAATTTTAAATAAGATTTAAAGAAATTATATTCTCATCACAGTTCAAAATATTTCTGTTGAGTTTAAATAATCAGTTAGGTCAGTCAACACAAAATAGTACTATATACCAACAATTTTCTAGGCAATGGGGCCACAATAATGAACAAATCAAAACAAAAAATCATTGCCCATAGGAACTTTCATTTAGTGGGAAAGTCAGGCAAAAACCAAGGTAAATAGTTAACATAATGGTATGGAAAATTGTGATATGTGTTAAAGAGAAAAATAAGAGGAGTTTTGTAATGAGGTTGGGGAGTTGCCTAGAAGAAAGTATTGGTATTGAAAAATTAAATAGAGTAGTCAGGAAAGATTTCATTGAGAAAGTGACATTTTATTAAAGATCTGAATGTGGAGAGGGAGTAAGTCTTGCAGATATGTGAGGGAAGAACATTTTAGGTAGAGAAAATAGAAGTGCAAAAGGCTTCAGGCATAAAATAGCTAAGAGGTCAGAGTGAGAAAAGAGGATAGTAATAGGTGTCAAAAACAAGACAGCAGGCCCAAAATGGAGTTGCTTATGCTAAGCCCTATGTCACCAAACCACACCAGTGTTTAGCCCTTGGTTAGCCTGTGGTTCCAATCTAGAGTTTAGCCAGTTGACTTGAGCTGGCAGATGGTTCCACCAACAACCTGAATCCCTAGCTCTTGGTTAGTCTTTAGTCCCAATCCATTGGGTTCTGGTGGTTTAGTCTATCGTTCCACTCTGGGAAATGCTAGTTTTGTTGGTGCCACACCATGGCCTTCTCTTGGTCAGTCTACAGTACCATTTC
The DNA here is from genome assembly GCA_031878705.1 of Tapirus indicus. Taxonomy (NCBI): domain Eukaryota; kingdom Metazoa; phylum Chordata; class Mammalia; order Perissodactyla; family Tapiridae; genus Tapirus; species Tapirus indicus. Next base: position 140,662,434 of record CM062920.1, on the reverse strand, counting down.
TTTGGTTACTGCTGGTGTCCACAGTTTTGTTTCCTCAGTTACTGTTGGTTCTGCTAATGTGCATGTGAGGTAAAAGAATAATAGATCAATTGTTAATGGGAATTTTGGAAGTCAAAACCAAAAAATTGGTAGGCAATGGTCAAACACTTAAAAGCTGATAGAGTGCTCACCATCTAACTCTAAGGCTCTCATGCTAGGATAAGTTGATTATGGAATAGGTTAGAGCAACACTAGGTTACTGCCAACCTCAAGAAAATTTTCATGCGGTAAGGTACACTGTAAAACACCACAAGTTTCCCAACTCAGCAGCACATCCCTCTTAAATATTTATTTAGCTCAAGAGACCCAAGGCTTAGCTAAAGAAATGGAATCCTTGAGTTTCAGCGAATTGTGTATGCCACCTTCCAGCATACCTGTTTATTTTATGTCCAAGAACTGTGGCCCCAGAAGCTGTAGATGTCTATAAAAATGGCAAAATCTTACTAAGACAACCTAGAATTACAATGACCATTATGGAGAATGTCCCAATTAGATAAGATTGTCCATTTAAGAAGTGCCCGGAAAGCAAGGGCTCCCAAATCAAACAGAATGGGATACCTATTTTAATTGGTATACAAAAGTTTCTAAATGCCTTCAAGATTCCAAAATACCTTCATTGAAAGATTCATTGCCAAAGGCTAATGAAAAATTAAACACACAAGAGGTACCTAAAGCAAAAGATTATAAGACTGACATGACTCTGACTACTCCCTTCTATCTTCCTTTACCTTGTTTTCTCAGTACTTGGTCTACTAATCCTTTATCTGAATTGTCTTTCCACTCTGAAGAGACTACAACACCATAACAAAAGTCCATCAAGTTAGTGGAGCAACAGCTCCAAGGCCAGAAATCTAAAACAACACCTAAGCCTCCCTCTTTGCACCTTCCTAGGGGTCTATCATCAAAACATTGGCCAGGCCCAGAAATTGGTGTCTCATTTGCAGTCAACCAGGACAATGCACAAAAGATTTTTCTCAAGGGTTTGGCAAATCCTTCCACACCAACTTGAATACCCCCGTATCTACCCTAAAAGGAGGGGCCTCAATATGGGCTCCTCCCAAGGCTGACAGGACTCTGAGGGATTCTCTGGTAAACTGCTACCAGTTATTCCCTTAAAGAGACAAAGGAAAACTAAAATTAATGAAAAAATTTCTAAATTCTGGTAGATATTGGAGCCACACTCTTTACTTTAAACCATACTTACTCTGAAGACTGCATATGGGATCCTGGGAAAACTGGTGGAAGCTGGCAAAGGGAGAAAATTCTTACCAGAGTCAGCACTCCCAGATCTCTGTGGTGCCCAGTCAAGAGAGGAAATAAAATTTCATGTTGTTCTTTTCTTTTCAAATTCAGGATCTTGTGAATTTGATTTGGGGCTTGTGACCCTTTCTCCCCCAGGGACAGCTATTGCCTTCTTGTTTCTCTCATTTTGTGTCCTGAGAACTTAGCTTGACAACCATAAGGTTGGGGGCCCCAAGATGTGGCCAGACAGAAATGTGGGTGGTAATCCATTCACAGCTAGATATGGCCAGACAGAAATGTGAGTTGCACCCCATTTATGACATTTGGTTTTCTTTGGAAGTGGTTCTGGATCTTGAGAGGGTAGTATCTGTTGTGCCCTCTTTGGGCTGCCTTTTGTGTCGAAAGGGCTATTTGGTACTACAAGGAATATTTACTGTTTGTCCTGGCTGAAACCCAACAAGATGTTTGAAGGGATTTTTTTAAGTATCTCTATGGTGAAAAGTTGGCAAAATTGGAAGCTGATAACCAGAGCCTGATAGGAACACCTTTTTTAGGCCTTCTGCACTAAGCTAAATGAGGAGTCTTGTACCCAGAAGGAAAGAAAAACATTCCAAAAATGAACAGCCCTAAACCTAGAACACAAAAATCTTTTGAGTTCCATCTTAGTTGAAGATCTCTTCCCAGATATAAGGAAGCAAATTGAAGATAATGTAGTTGGATGAGGAAGTCACTCCATTGATATCATTACAAATTGAGCCTTTACAGGAACAGAATTGCATCTATAGAAGCAATCAAAGACCACCTATCCTTTTGACCAATCCTCAAACCTCTCCTATTCATCTTAAAAGGCTTGCACGTACTGTAAAAGATCTGGACTTAAGGAACAAAAGTCCTTCTTTGTGGAACTTACATTCTTTCTCTGTGCCTTTTGAGATGTAAATGTCCTACCTGGTCTTCTCTGGGAACCAAAGTAATTCTTTTCAGGAGGAAAAAAATAAAATGAAAGTCTATTTGAAAACTAGCCCCATAAAATCTTTTCCACAAATATTAGTAAAAAGCTTAGCGATCTGAGCTGGTAAACTTAACTTATTCCATCTGTCTGAAACAGGATTTAGATCCAATTGTCCTTTTATAAACTAGTGAGTTTTGCATTATTGTACCTGTGTCGTGGCTAAATTTTTTTTTCTTGATGAGGAAGATTAGCCCTGAGCTAACATTCATGCCCATCTTCCTCTAGTTTATATGTGGGATGCCTGCAACAGTATGGCTTGATAAGCTGTGCATAGGTCCGTGCCCAGGATCTGAACCTGTGAACCCCAGGCCACCAACATAGAGTGTGTGAACTTAACCACTATGCCACTGGGCAGGCCCCTCATGGCTAAAGTTTTAAAACAAAAGCTGTATAACCTCAGTTTGTTTCTGTCTGTATGTTTGTGTGAGACTATGTATGTTATAGATGTCTTTTGTTCTACCTCTGAATAATACTGCTAAAATTAATTTGTAAAGAGCTCTATTTAATTGACTTAAAGACAAACAAGAATTTATATAAATCAAGTATACTCTCAGAAATATAGAAATTGATGCAAATGTATTTCAAGTTCACATGATATTGGATAATCTTTGGTAAATAAAAGTTTAGTTTCAGTTTCTTGGTTTAATCAAGACAGGCATGGCTTTAGCGTTAGCATCAAATATACTTTTGTTCTACTTGGGTTTACAAAAAAATCAAATAAGCTCATGTTATCTCTGTCACAATTTTTCAGCAAGAAAGAGAACTTAAGATGATGGTTAACTATTTAATGCTTTGTGAAACTTTTATTAGTAATCTAAACATAGTTATTAAGAACAAGTAAATTAAATAGTTGTAAGATAAAAGGAAACTTTTCAACAATAATTATGCTTTATTATATGTCTACTTAAAAATAGTTTCCAAAATCTTTTTGGTAACTTGAAATCTTAAAGTTACACTGAGATAAGTTAAATGATGGATATTCATTAAATATCTAGATCATTGAATATCTAGATAAATAAGATAAAATAATAAAACATTAATTACTGAGCATAGGTTTATCCACTTTGCCTTCCTTTTACAGAGGAACTAAAGATATTTGGGTCCATCAGTCCACGTGTTTTGTGCCACATAGAAAATTTTACTATGAGGAAGAATATACTTCTAGAAATTATGAAATGTATTTATAAATTTGCCAGTCCACAGAATCCTAGTGTAATAGACAGTTCACAATTGCTTACTTAGTTTTCACTAGGAATAGAGCTTTCTAAGGGTTAAGAATTCTAATCGACACATGTAATTAAAACTACTTAAAAATAATAAGGGTGTAAGGAAACAACTGTGTAAGCAAAGTGAAATGACTGGTTGTTCCAGAATGAGAAAAAGGGAATAAAAAAACAGGACAAAATCTGAATGCCTTTAAAAAAGTTGTAGAAGTTTCTGGAAAAGGAATCTGGGGAAAGAAATTGTATGTGTGATCAAACTGACTAAGATTGGAATGGATTTAAGTTTTTAAAAGAATGAGTTTTAACATCAAAAGTACACTGGTGCAAAATTAGAATTTGGTTTTCTCCCTATTAAAAGGACAAAGTTTTTTCAGACTATTGGTCTGCTCTTGATAAGAGATTGTAAAAGTTTTCTTTTTTTTTTCTATCTTTTGAGTAATCTACCTGGAAAGAAAAGACGTTGTGGCTTACCAAATAATTTACTGTGGTTCACATTGTCTCTGAGTTTTTTGACCTGAGCAACTTGGAAAATAAAACCGTCTTTTGCAAAGATGGAGAAGAAACAGATTCTCAGGGGGAGAGGTGGTCAGGAGCTCAGTTTTCAGTATGTTGATTTGATAGTTCTATTAGACATTCAAGCAGAGATGTCAAGTAATTAAGTTGGCTACATGAGGTAGATGAGGAGAAAGCTGTGGGCTCAAGATATCAATCTAGAAGTTATCAGAATATTTAAAGCCCTTTATGAGTTCACAAAGATTTGATAGAAATTAGAATGTAGATGGAAAAGAAATCCAAAGAGATAAAGTTTGGGCATTCCAACTTTTAGGTTTTGGGGAGTAAACAAAAGATTAAGAAGTAATTTCAACTTTAGGATTTGAAGATAATCAAAAGATTGAGAAAGAGGCCCTAGAAATAAAGAAGAAATACCATGGACCATGGATTACAGGAAACTGGATGAAAACAGGAGGTGGGAATGAGTGATCAACTCTGACTAATGGGGCAGGTAGAATGAGAACAGAAAACTGATTTTAATTTAACCCTTTAGTTTAGAATTGTCAAATTCAAAAGAATCTTAAGTTTTCAACACAGTAATTTTACAAATTAGAAAGTAAGGAAAATAGTTAATTGTATTTTCCTAGCCTGACCAGATAATTACAGAAAGTTGGGAGCACATTAAAAGTTGGGAGCACATTAAAAAATACAAAATAACTAGTTCTCAGTCTACTATTATGGAAATAAAATTTTCTGGCACTTGGATAAAAAAGAGACACTGTTCCCAGCCCTTTTGAAAAATAGCTCTGAGACAGAAATATCCACTTTTTGGTAGATTTCTGTTATTATTACCTCATATTGTGTTTTTTATCTAGTCTATTTTTCATGTTATTGATTTTTTCTTTTTGGTATTTTTCCTGCTTGACTTTTGACATTTGCTGTTAGACTCATAAGTATAGAACTTGGTGGCGTATTAAAAATTTTCCCTTTGCCCTCTTAATTAAATCTGAAGTTCATCAGCCTCTTATCAGTCATTTGATCTCCTTTATTTCTCCTTGTTTCAGTCTTATTAAGCCCCTGATTTTGACAGGTATGGCTGGTATTCTTATGACATGATGGAATCTTTAGCTAATTGGCATTTAAATCTGCTAGGTGCTTTCCTTAACTTCCTAATCTTGAACATGTTTTTGAGCAAAAAGGTAAAATCCTTTTGGCCATACCTAGGCTCCCTCATTGCTGGTCTCACTGCAAGACTATTTCTGACCAATGAATTGTTAAAGAAAATGTGACACTTCCAGGCCAAAGCATTTAATTGCCATTTCAAGTTTGTCTAGAGTTTTCCTTACTCTTGCGTGTCAATGGAACATTGAGATGGTAGTTGCTCCATCTGTCTGGGTTTCTGAGAACCCCTGATGAGCAGAGCTCTCTCTCCCTACCCTGCTGATCTATGACAGATGGGTAGTGAAAAATAAAATACACCTTTGCTGTTGTAAACCTCTTAGTTTGAGATAGTGTTTTGTTTTGGTTTTTGGTTTTTTAAAGCACAGCATAACCCAGCTAATCCTGGCTGAAACAGTCTTGTAGGAAGTCTGCTTCCAAAAGTCTTCAAAGGATCTAGGAATGAGTGGTCAGTTGACAGGCCATAATAGAGTTGATTTTTGTCATTTAGAGTAATTGCTACCTGTATTTTTACTTTCCTAATTTTTATTGTAAAATATTGGTTTATTTGTAAAAGTATTTAAATAATTAAAAAAATAGGAAGTTAAAAAATTTTAAACAAAGCCATCATTGTTAATCTTAATGTATAGTTAAAATTCTAGTAATTATTTCAATCTTTTTATTTCAAAATCATTGATATTACATTAGAGTTATAATAAAATACTCATAATAGCTCATCTTTTTGAGCATTAATTACCTCCCAAGCACTGTTCAAAGAGCTTAATGTGTTACTGCACAAAGGGCTCGATCTGCTCGCTGCGAGACAAAAGCCAATCATCAAGAGGCAAGATGGTGGAAAAAAGAAAGGGTTTATTACAGTTTGCCGGCAAAAGGGAAGATGGCCGACTCATGTCCAAAATGACCATCTTAAGGGGCACAGAATCTTACAGCAGTTATATAGGCTGGTGGGTTACAGGGGAGGGGGTTAGGAGTGTTGACTCTCGGGTGCTACAGACTGGGAGTCACCACACCAGATCTTTCAGTTGGCCTTGGTGATGGCTTTTGAGGGTCATCACATTCCTAAGGAACTCAAAAGAAGACAGTTACCATCTTATTGCACCTGGGAGGTACATGCACAAGCAGGGCTTGTAAAATCCACCAGGTGGTTAGATCTCCTGGAGGGTGCAAATCCAGCTGGGTTAGTTAGTCAGAGGTCATTCAAAGTTACAATAGCTTTCTATTCTACAGCGTGGATTCCCTTATGTCAACTTTGTGTTGAACCGGTATCAAATGTGCCTTAATTCATTAAATGTTCACAACAAACTGTGACGTAGCTACCATCTACCTTTAATGGCTGAGAAAAAATGAGGCAAAAAATAATTTGCCCCATACCGCTCAATTAGTAGTTTGTGGGAGATATTTTATGAGAGCAATTTATAGGAGAACCCAGAAAGTCTAACAGGCCCTACACTCAACCACTAGACTAGATTCCTGTGTGATTAAATATTCTTTATTCACATTAATTTAGATGATGTGTAATGTACTTGACATATGGCTGACGCTGAACATTAAAATTTTTTCCAACATTTTATATAAATAATTTTGAAATAAATATTGGGCAAACTTTCCTCCTTGTAGTTCAGAGTATTTCCATGACTTAGGTGCCTAGAAGTGCCTATGCTGGTTTAAAGAACATAAGATTTTTTTGGCATCTTGAATAAAAATCCCATGTTGATCTTTTCTAAATTATTGTGTTAGTTTAAACAACTGCCAGCAGTATATGAAAGAGTGACCATTGAATGAAAGTGGATGTAAATCCAGCCCTTAGTCATGGGTAAATATCGTGTAAGATGGACTGAGGCTCTCTCAACTTTGAAACCAGAAGTAAGTAAAAAACAATCTTGGAGTTTATCCTGCCTACCTTGTGACTTTCCAAAAATCTACTTGCTATACACCTGCCTATAAAATATTCATATTCTATATTCACATAGGCCTGATCGAATGTAAAATAGCAGTGTTCAATATTAGGAAGTAAGCGAAATAAATGAAAAATCCTGTGCAACATTGTATCAGAACTAGGGGGAATGTCACACTGCTCAATTTCAAATTAAGAGGACCAAATAAACTCATAATATGATAGATAAGTGCAAAACCATGAAGGAAATGTTTACCAGATTGAAATAACAAAGGAGAACAAATGAACCTAATCCAGAAATGAATAACAGAATTAGTAGGCTTCTTTTGTTAAGCATTAGTTTTTCATAGGCTTTAAAATGATTTGACTTATTTCTTGTGGTTATAGAATGTACAAAACCCATTGTCAATGACACTCTTTATTATGCATAGCGAACCTGGTGTGTTAGCAAAGAGGTGAAACAGGTTTAAATGTAAAGAGTAATGCTGAGAGAATCCTCTGCACCCTTTTCATTTGCATCGTAAGTAGATTTCGAGATGTAATCAAAGGTTTACTAGAAGAAAAAATATTCTACATTTTCTCTGTTTTTTCCAACTGTACGAGAAGAGTTCTTGCCCTCAAAGTTACATTACTGTTGAGCTGAGCCCCTTCTTATGACTTGCTGTTGGTCACTCTGATTTATTCTGAAACAGTGGAAAAAGAGAGAAAAATATTTGAAAGATCTTAAGATTGTTTTGTAGCTTTTATTTCTAAAAGGAGAATGTGTCTCAATGAGGGTCCACAATAAAATCTTGGCATTTAACTGTGACAAGTCATTTAAATTTTCTGATTCTAGGTTATTTATTTTAAAAAAACTTAGCAGTAATAGTAGTAGTAACTGCACTATAGAAAGGGTTGTGAGGTTGTTTTTAGTGAGCAAGGGTATGTGGAGATGTGTAAACTGTAACAATTATGTAAGATACAAAAAAGTGTGAAGTGCCATAAGAAATCCAATATTTCACAGATGTTTATGAAATTTCTTCCCCAAAATATATCTGTTCTATAATTAGATTTTTAAAATCCCATTCGTAGCATGATCTAAATGGCTTTTATAGTCTCTTAGACCACATTGCTTTTGTTCATCTCTGTGACCTCAGGAGTCACCCAGTGGAAGCACCCAGCAAATAGTTGAAGTAAATAGAATGATATTCAAGATACTCACAATGGGAATCCAATGTTATACAGAATACTAGAAACTTATTTTACTGTGTTGAATCTGATATTCATTCAAACTCTCTCCTTCTGGGAAGTCCAAAAATAGTAAGATTTGCAAGTCTCTATTCATGTCTTCGAGGCCCTGAATGAGAAGGACAGGAACTTTCCTTCATCAGTCGTAACATTGCCATACACTACAACACTTGATTTAACAGAATAGGAATTTTAGTTTCTGGTTAGATTTCACGACCTTCACATAGAAACACAGTTAGAATTGAACTCAGTTGTTGTTTTCCAGTTTCACAGATGTCCTTGCTAAAAATTTTAGTGTCATTTTCTAATATTAATTCTCCTTATTCCATAAAATTTGAGGGAAAAAAATCAAGTAAAATTTGCTATTTCTGCTAAGTATTATGCTACTATTACTTTAGGTAAATATACCAGTCTAGATATTAAGTATAAAAAACCAAGTTGCAGCTGTCTGTAACAGACTGATTGTACACAAATAATGAGATCCTGGATTTTACCAGAAAATAATTCAAAATACAAGGTACCATTTAAAACACACATACCCCTGGGCCCCCAAATTTTATCTGTCTGTTTTTCCAAAAATCAAATTGAGAACCCATAAAGTGAACCATGTTGTTATAAAAACGCAGCATAAAAATTAGGCATCGGAGTATCTGGACCTCAAGCTGCCTTTAAACATTAAAATCAATGCTTAAGTCGCGTCTAAAGTGAATAGGAAATGGGTCCTGGCTGAGAGTTTTATGTGGCCAGGAACTTTCTGCAGGTGGGCTCTTGAGTTATCCAGTCACTTGGTGTGAAATTGGACATATTCAAGATGAATCTCAAACAGTTGTCATTAAAATAATATGACCTGGGTCTTCAGTTTGATGTGTGTATTTGGCCATTTTCAAAAACGGGGAGGTTAAATTGTCCTGTGCATTATTCACAGGTTGGTTATTGTAAATACGTTTATGTTTGTCTCTGACCCTCTGTGTCTAAATGATAGCAAGTTCAAACTGGAATGAACAAGATTAATTTAAACTGATGAAGGGCATGCATTTATTTATTTATTTTTAATATCCACGATATGAGGTTTTAGACTTGACTGAATTTTCAAGTTTTATTCAGATCACTGAATATGAGGCCATAAGAGATAATTCAATAAAATAGTCTGTGTTCTTTTAATTAGTTCTCTGCATTTATTTAAATACAGTATGGGAGTCGGTGAGTACAAGATTTGTTGTCGCTGTGGTTATTTAATTTTTTTACTGCTATTTTAAGAACACGTCAAAATTTAAAGATGCAGAGAACTAGCCTAATGGAAAAATAAGTTGGAAGAGCGAATTGTTTTCCTGACTACTCACTATGTTTATAATGTGTCAAAATAAAGACGCTCCTCTTCTCTGTTATTTGTAAGACTGAGGCCCCCTTTGATTGCCCTCGGAGTGTGAGAGAAAATAATTCCTAAGTCACACTGCAAATATCACCGTTCTGACAAAGAATCATCTCCCTCCTCTTACTGAGGAGAGCAGGGCCTATGAGTGATACTTGATGTCAGTGGTCAAGGCCTGAAGCCAAGGTTTAGAACTGTCTCTGAAGCCAGGGAGAAGGTTTAAGATGGGGAAGTAAATATTCATCAGCAAAGCTATTACCAGAACCACCAAATCAAAATAAATAGAAGGTCATGAAAGCCAAACGTTGAGATTCACCCCAAAGCCATGGATAAATTGAAAATAAAACAGATATAAATACAGAAACTCCAACTATCCTACTCTCTGCAATGCTCAAGGCCAAGTAAAATGGGGCTTATAATGCCTAACTTACTGGTTTGACATAAATATGAAATGTAATAATGTACATAAGTATATGGCAAAATATCTTAGTAAATGGAGCACCTGTCTGACAAGCAGTCACTGAGTCAGGGAGTTGTGTCAGACTGAGCCAGTAGTCAGGAAAGAAGAAATTTTTCCAAACAAGTGAGATGCAAAATTCAGGGAGTCAGCATGTGACCAAGCACTCTGAGCAGTAACAAGCAAACTGAAATATATTTTTCTTTATCTATTCCATAACTATAGGATATTCTGTTAATTTCACTATTTCTGCAGTATCCTGTAATAAAAGGCACTTTGCCCCAAATAGAGTAAATAATCAATAAATGTGTTGAATAAATAAATAAATGCAGATAATGGGAAGTAATGGAGTACTGGACTTGAATTAGGTCCTTAGTTCTAGTTCCAGGCAAGTCGTTAAATAACTAGGAGACCTTGAGCAGGTGATTTCATCCCTGGAAGCCCTATGGACAACTGGATGAAACAATCTTTAGAGTGTAGTGGATGTGATTTTTCCAAGCCATAAACAAAATCTATTTTTAATCTTAACCTTTCTTTCTTAACTCTGCTCTTATTTCCCTAAATGGCTATGGCTTAGGTTCCAAGTGCCAAGATTGGCAGTGAATCCGCATGATATCATTAGATGTACTATTTAAATAAAATAAAATAAAATAAAATAAAATAAAATTACTACTAATATAAGTAAAACATAATTTAAAAAGTAACTAAAGTACTAAACTAAACTACAAAGTACTAACTAAAGTACTAAAAAGTAACTAATGTACAACCAAAAGATGTGAGATATTAAAGTAAATATAAATGGTATTAATCTTATACCACGTATTGCCCCTCCTGAAAAATAAACTTGAGAATGGATAAGGCAGACTTGAGATAATAAACTTGAGAATGGATAAGGCAGACTTGAGATAATAAACTTGAGAATGGATAAGCCAGAGAATGGATAAGGAGAGATTGTCTTTCTGTTAAAAAAAAAATAACAGCATTAATCATCACTGTCTGTATGACCAGGGACTGTTCGGCTGAAAACAAATGATAATCTATTCGGCAATATTTTAAACCTTGCACATTTCATGTTGTGATTGGTGAACTTGCTCATGTTAAGAAAGACTCAATATGGTTACAAAAGAATTAGAAAATAGGAATTTAAAAACATCAAGCTATGGTTATAGCATAATATAACTTGACTTTTTTGTTATTCATTTATTCAACAAATATTCATCGAAGACCTATCATGTTCTGGGCCATATTCTAGACGCTAGTGAGAATGTCAGACACTGCCCCTGACACCTTCATTTCAGTAATCAGTACAAGCAGGCAAACATTAACACATAGATAAATAGTAAAAAATTCCAAAATAATGAGTACAAGCCAGAAAATTAAAATAAAGTGATATAATTGAGAATAACTAGCTGGTCACTTAGATTTTCTTACATGTAAAGAATAGGTGACAGAATAAGTGGCAGAATAAAAGCAGTGATGGCTACTAAAGGCTTTGGCAGCATTCAGTTGCAGGAAGATGGTGGTTTTGAGCTAGATTTAGGTTAGTGAAAACAAAGACAATATTAATATTGGTGATGTGTTTGGGATATTATTGACAGAGGTTGCTCATATAGTCAATGAGGGAACTGAGAAAAGAAGGAAATCAGGATAAAGCCTAGGTATTTGGCTTGAGCTTCTGGGTATATAGGTTTAATTACAGAGCCAGGAAAGACTGAGGGAGGCGAATCTGAAGGAGAAAAATGAAAGTCTTCTTGGGAAAGGTGCATTAAAGTTTGAGAATCCTTTTCTATACATCAAGGAGACAGCTGGAGTCCTAAGGAAAGTTCTGAATGGAGGTGTAGATCTTAGAGTGGCCCACATATCTTAACAGCTCTGTTTACATTGACTCTCAAGACTTTGCACGACTCCTCTTGGTTTTGGCTTTCACCACCTGGAACTTCCTTGATTTTACATTTTTAAACTATAAATTCCAAAGACTTTCCCGCCACTTTCATTGGCTCTGCACTATTAACCTCAGGAAATTTACAGAACCTTTCCAATACTTAGACTATAGTATAAAAAATGGTTTCATGCATGAATTGAACAAAAGAACATTTGTGCCTGAGTCACAGGACTCTCTCCACTCTTGGAATTTTGATTCTTTATCTGTAAAGAATGAAACTTGGTAGTGTTTTCACTTTTTAAAAAAATCTTTGAAACTCTCGTTGAAAAAAGAAATGTCTCAAGTAGAGCCCCAGGAAACAGAAGAAGTAAAGCAGAGGTGTTCTGTTTGAAGGAGACTGGTAGAGTTCAGCCTTTCAAGTCAACACTCTATGCTCCTCATTGGTATTGAGAGCTGTCCACTTAGGGTCTGCTTATGTGTCACAGGATTAGATCGGATCTCTGGCCCTCTCTAGGACTAACTTACGAATTTATTGTTATTGCCTCAGGATGGAAATATCTCCTATGGATTCTGCTGGATCTGAATCAGTTTTAGGCTGTTGCCAATTCCAGAATCTGCAGGTGGTAGCCTATACATGTGGGAACAACTGGATAGGTAGAGGTTAGAGATGGAGACGGAATCTGACAGTCAGAAATGTTCTGTGTAGCTCAGAGCAGTTGCTGTGTGATTTGGAACACATGGTGCATAATCCACAGAATCCACAGACTGGAAAAATTACACATTGATAATTGAGATTTCACAGTGTGACACTGTGCATCTCTTCTTTTATTTAGAATCACAAGCAAAGGTGCTAATCTACGTTAGTATTTTGTAAATAACCGAGAAATTAACCATTTATACTTTTTACTATTCAAACTGTTTTCAATTATACAAAATGAATAATAATGAATAAATGCATTATCTCCTTCAAACTTTTGTAGAGTACACATGGAATGCATTTTAGCAGCATTTCCTTTATGAATCTTGAGTCTTCACTATAAACACTTATGCTTATGGTGTGCTGGAGGTAAAGAAGAAACTCTGTGGATGTCAATGAAGTTTCAGAGGACCAATTAATTTAGTATAGCATTGTTTTACCAACTGTATCAATTTCTCCTCACACAGGTTTGAATTGTTTGTCTCCACTCTAGTTAACAGATACCCTCAGGAATTATTCAGATGTATATACTATTTTTCAACCCTGCCTCAACACTCCCCTGAAGTAAGAGACTCTCATTTCAAAGGCTATTATAACCAAAGTGGTGATTGTTCTCTTGTTCTAATTCATTCTATAAAATTTATCGAGCACCTACTTTATGCCAGGAACTGTTCTAGGCACTTGGGATATATAAGTGAACAAAAGAAAGATCTTTGCCTTATATTCTAGCAGTGCAGAGAGACAAAACACAGGTAAAAATACTTAAAAATATGTAAAATAGACAAGGTATTAGAACTTGTAATGTGCTATTTTAAAAAAAGGAAAAGTAATGGAGGAGAGTATCAGGTGTGAGTGATGGTGGAGGAAGAGAGCGATTGTATTACAATATGGACCCTATTCACAAGGTGACTTGGAAGAAATATTTATAGGAAGTGAGGGAATTAGTCATGCAGACATCTGGGATGAGAGCCTTCCAGGCAGCAAGAAAATTAGTAAATGCCCTGGTTTGGGAGCATCCTGGAACAGCACAGAAGCCAGTGTGACTGGAATAATAGTGTTGGGGAAATAACAGAAAATGAGGTTAGAGAGAGGACAGAGGACAGATCATGCAAAACTTCATAAGCCATTGTAAGGACTTAGATTTTTGCTCAGAATCACAATTCTCCCATAGGGGCTTGCCATAAACTCCAAAAGCACCTTTTCCTGCTAGAGGTACCTCTAGTGCCCTAAGTCCTGCCAAGTCACATGACCCAAGTGGTAGGATTGCTTTGTACCATGGCCTGGGCCTGATGCAGAACTCTTCCATGCTATGAAAAGATGACAAAGATGACAGCTTTTCTTGTCACTCAGTGAATGGTTGGAGAAATATTAAGTATGAATAGGTTGCTTCCAGAACCCAGAGAAGCTTATCAGGTGTTGTGCTTCCTTCTTAAGTGCTAGCAGATATGAGGTGCAATGATATATCCTTTAAGTCGGAGGTAATGTCCCAGCATCTTGAAGATTACTACATTCCCTAATACTCCACTCTGTACTGGGCCCCTAAGTCTTAACAGTGTTTATCTCCCCTCCTTTGGAGTACATAGGTTTTACCAAGGCTTCCAATTTATTTGCCATTCCTTGATCATTAGATCTGATCAACATTGTATCATTGATAAAATGGATGTTGGGCCAATGTGATATTCTACAGAATGTCCAAGTGGTTTAGATCTCTTTAGACTATATTATGACAGAGGGCAGAAGGGTTAACATAGCCTGGGGCAAGACTGTAAATGTATATATTACATATTTTCCACTGCATATGATTGTGAACTGCTTCTGATTCTCTTTCCTGAGAGGTGTAACAGAAAGTATTTGTCATCAATGACCCCATACTATGTACCCAAGTACTTTGTTCATTTTTTCTAGCAAAGATTCCACGTCTGCCAAGCAGCTTCGATTGGGGTTACTATATGGTTAAGCTTGTAGTATAGTCTATAGGTGTCTGCTATTTTCATCTTCTTTTTTATAGTAGGAGGACTGATGAATCAAATGGGATATGATAGTTCCATTGACTTTTTATTGGATCAACTTCCTTCAAAATCCCAATTATTCATCCTTGATTTCTTTTTGTTATATTACTGTAGTGATATACCTTTCGGCTATCCATCTATCTTGATCTATGCTCTATTAACTATCTCCATAGCTCTCTGAAGTCAGGCCTGCGTGCTGCCTTCAAACGTTTCTACTCTTTATCATCATCATGCCTGTCTTGCTTTGAAGTCTACAGTCTCTTCCAGAGATGCTGTTGTCCACAAGGGAGGGCCTTATTGCTTTGGAAAATAGTATATTCTAGGAGTGCCCACACAAGATAATTGGCTGAAATTTTCTGGTATTATATAGCATATACACTCTAGCACACACACTTCTCTGAGGCTTTTGGTCCTTTTTTCTACCATCTCCCACAGCTATCCTGGCATTTCTAACTCATTTAAGGTGGGACATCACTTTCAGCAAGCTTTTAGCTTTCAAGCCCTAGCCTAGCAGCAGCTATTAGCTTCATTTTTGCAAGGTTCTGCCCCCAGAGTTAAATACCGCATCATGAAAAAGTGTTCACATATTAATAAACTCTCCTTTGTCCAACTTTATGTCCCTTTCCCTAGATCCATTATTTTCAGAATCCATTCCCATAAATACGCAGCAAGCTTCTGCTTGCTGTACATGTTGGCTGGATCCTCCTCTCCTATACTCCTTCTGGATATAATTCTCTCACCTTGGGAATCTCAGCACTCCCTTGGATATGTGGTGACTCAACCATAGTTACTGGTCTAGTGGCTGAGGAGGAAGGTGTATATCCTCAGAGGCGCATGTGTTGTCTTTCAAGGAAGAGACTTCTGCATCATCTTTAAACAAGAACTGGAAATTGGGTCACATCTGCAGATTTTCAAGTGCACTGAGCCAGATGTACACATCCCAAGTCTCACATTTCCTTCCTCCCCAGTTAGGACTTGGATTGAAAATCAAACCTTCCCTGGAAGTCTGTTACCCTTATAATTACATCCTTTGCCTTATCCTCAGCTTCATCTGTCCTCTTGTTCCAGGAGAAGAGAATCTCTTTATATACTGCCAGGAAAGCCCTCTAGTTTTCAGATTTCACCTTAAATTACTGATTAGTTACCCTGAGCCCTCTGTTGTCTTCCTCCAATGCATTCATTGTCCTGTATAATTAGTATTTTCTCTAACTTCTCAAATGCCTGATGTATACTGCACAAGACCTTGTTCTCTCTTACTAAGATTCATCTACATCTGTGAAATGTATAACAATGGCACCACTAGAATTTTCCAAGGGCTGTCAGTACTATATCTACCACCAGTGATTGCTTTTCCATGCCAGTCATCCAGCTGGTGATTCAGCTCCAAAATCCCATTTTAGAGTCTGCTTCCTAGGACCACACTTACGATCAACTCTCTTCAGTCAAAATCACCAGTAAACAGAATCTAGATGGAGATTTCACCTAGAGGGTTTATTAAGGGAGGAATAAGGAAAGAAGGATAGAGCAGAGATAGTAGTTGAACTATGATTCAGTTACAACAGAGGCCTTAGCTGATGCTACTAGAAACTCTGGAGCTAAGATAACCCTCTGAGTTGTCTAAAGTTCAGGCAAGAGTGTCGGGCCTTTGTACCTCTACACTGAATAGTCATTGAAAGTAAACTACCTCTGGAGATGGGGCATAATCTTGGCACATTAGCTCCCATCCATTCAAATCAGAAAATTCTGGAGAAGAACTCAGCTGTGATCTCTAAGCAGCCAAGGCTCCTGGCATCTGGGGGAATGAGTGCCTCAGTGCTGATGAGGGATCTTGACAGCAAGTACAGCATCCAGGACATAAGCAGAGATATAGAACATTGTGGGTAAGACAGATTTTGGGAGAAGACAGAATTTAGTTTTAGAGGTATCCAGTAAGAAAGTTCTATCTGACATTCAAATGGAGATTTGATTAGGCAGTTTGATATCAATCTAGGACTTGGTAGACAAGTTGGACTAAAAAATAGTTGATATTTTCTATGTGTGTGCTTCTAAGAGCAGCAGGCCTGATATTAATGGCTATTTAAACTCTCAAACTGTGTACTATTGTTCACCTGTCATTTATTTGATGTCAGTTTCTCACATTAGAATATAAACTCCACAAGTTTTTGGTCCACTATCCTATTCCCAGTATCCAGCACATAGTAGAAGCTCAATATAATTTTGCTGAATCCCTGCCCTATCAGAGTATACTTTTACTTCTATTCAGAAATTTAACTAGTTAAATATATAAGATGTAATCTTTTTATTGCTTTTTTTTCCATTATCATTGCATATAGACAGGCTGCCTCTTTATTACTTTAGAATTTAAAGCTCTTACAGAAAAAAGGGTTTTAGCTTATAGTTAACCAGGAATTTGATATAGCTCAATATATTTTTAAACCACTATTGATATAATTCAGTATATTCTACATTATAAACTTTAAAAAAATATATAGTACATGCATGTATGTATAGTAAGCACGTTGAAACCAGTTGCAATAATTCTTACTAACTAGGAAAGGCTATTGATGTGCTTTAGTAATCCTGCAAAAATAATATAAATCATTCATTATTTTTAGCAATCATTTATTAGCAAACATAAGCAGCTTTTAAATTTGTAGCTTACCTATTTTTGGAGGAGATTCTATCAAATTCCATGACTTGACACATTTCAGTCTATCATAATCAAAGGTAAGATAGCTTACTGTTCTTTTTAAAAATTAAATGTCTTAATTTTGATTAAGCTAAATTTAAGGAAACTGCATTATTCTCCAAGATATGTAATAAAAGGAAGTAGGGCATGCTTTTCATTAGTCTCTTCAAAAGTTATTAATTTTCCTTTTATGAAGAACCCTTCGGAATTACAGCTCATCCTCTGATATCAATGACTTGACAAGAGAAGAAAGCATAAAAAATGAAATCTATATGAATTATCAAAGTGCTAACTATTAGTGTAAAAATTTGAGGAGTTGTGAAATTGGTGGAGTGTGACTGTTTACTAGGTGGCAAAGATATTGCAGATATGATGATAGTTAAGAACAAAACCTTGATAGCGAATCTTTTAAAATGTTACCCCTAGCATGAAAAAATGCACACATAATACCTTTTAAATACAGAGCAAAGTTATACATTATATATAATTGACTATGTATGGAAGAGATATATGAAATAGAGATAGACAAAAGGTGAAGCGTTTCTGTCAGAAAACCATTCTGACCACTGGATCTGGTAAGAATTGCATGAATAATTTCAAAAAAGTATTATTCACTCTAATGTGTGAGGACTTTTTTACTTCTTGTGGACTGAAATTCGAAGGAATGACATATTTAGCCATAGGTGGATGTATGTCTTTAATGAGTTAGAAATGACCAGATTTCTTACATGGACTTATATTGTCATTAACTATAATGAAAAGCACTGCCTAATGATTAGATATTTAAGGAATATTGCTAGGGCATTGATGCAACAATCTCTCTTCTTATAATGGTCTGTTAGAAGGAGTTATGCTGAAAAATAACATACACATATGGGAAAGGGACAAAAACTTTTCTTTATGATAAGCTAGAAACACTGTATAAATAACTACATGTTGGATAAGAAGTGCATTTTATTTCAACAAGTACCTTTTGAGCGTCTACATTTGACATTTTACTAGTTTCTGGATGAATGGAACCTGACAAGTGATTTCAGAAGGGATACGACGAGAGGAGGTGACAGATTCTAAATAAATAATCATTGAACCATTAAGTATAAGTAGGTTATGAGTGTTCTGTAAATTTACAAAGATTTGTTCTGTTTGTGGACATCATTAATGCCTTCTTAGAGGAGGATTGTGATTTGAGCTAGTTTCAAAGGATGGAAAAAAATGTAGCTGGAGAAGAGAATTCTAGGTCGAAGGACTTTCATAAAGATGAAAATTGTGGAAAAACCATGAGCATGATTCAAAATCATTTATAGCCTGCCACTTGAACTGTTAGAAAAATGCTCTGGTGGCCCCAAGTCCACCTTGTTCTCCACTCCAAATAGAAATATTTTGAAGCTATTCAATGATTTCCAAATGTCCATTGAATCTACTTGTCACATATTTATAGACCATTGTTTATTAAGGAAAGCAGAGAGATAGGCTACCTTCTTCCTATAACTAGGTCATCTCTAGGAAAATTCAAATTTTCATCTTTACATCAGAATAACTTAGCAAATATAGTCAATTATCCTAGGGGTCTCTGTTTTGATAGTCCCAGATCTAGAACCCTGGTCCATGACATAACAAAGGTAACCTTTGAAGATGGACCCTAAAGATATCTCCCCTTTTTTTGACTCGGTCTAGCCAAGAGTATGTCATTTCAGCTTGTGCATCAGCTCATCTAAATGTATATAATTTTTTCTGAAGTTTAATGCAGATTCTCTGCCATCCCACCAGATGGAAGGGAGACATCAGAATCTGTTTCATCCTTACAGAGTCTAGAGATCTTTGTAAGGAAAAAGCATGTTGAGGTTCATCTAACTATGTTTTGGCTTCACTGAAGTCAAAATCAAAGATCATTCCTCCTGCTTGTTTACCAGTCCAATTCATAGAGTGTCCACAACCCAGGAAGAGTAACTCTGCAAAAGAAGACAATGGATTCAGTTTTGGGTATGGTGAAGTTTAGATACTCATTGAATGGCCATTATAAATACTACTACTACTAATAGCTACCACATAACAAATGCTAGTTTTGTACCAGGGCTGGTATTATGTTCTTTACACGAATTGGCTTATTATTTGTATAATGAATACCTTATGTAGATAGATAAGGAAATTAAAGGTTAGAGAAGGAATCAAAGGAAAAATTAAACATGTCCCATACATTTGAAAGTTATCCAAAGAGATGATAGTTGAATTTGTGTAAATGAATATAATTGCTAAGTGAGAGTGTATATGATGAGAAAAGAGGATTGATTATTAAGTCTGACTAAATTATTAAACCTTCTTATAATGTAGGGATGAAATGGCAAAAACTGGGAACTACCAGTGGAATTCCAAGTGGCTGGACAAGGAAGAAAAATGTCTTTTCTTAAACAGAGAAATGTTTATATGTAGCCAAAAGCAAAAGCCCTATAGAAAAGGTGTGATCCAGAAATATTAGAGCCAGGTGAGTATAAGAGCAGTGAGAGGAATGTAAATGTGGATCAAGATGGGAACAGAGGGTGGTTTCCACTGTTGGCTTATTTCTACTACTTATGTCAAGATGCTTGGTGATAAAAAGCCATTTAATAGTCCAGAGGCATGGTAAAGAGAAGTGAAAATTTGCTTATCTTTCAGGGATAGACATCAAAAAGAAAACAACCCAAAAACATGACTGAAAATGAAAATTCATAGATATATGAAGAGTGATATATCTGGCAGTGCCCTGAGAGGAAACAGCTGACATATTTTAACTGGGTAATTTAAGAAGAGTTGACTAAGATGTTTATGGAAACCATAAGAGATATTAACTGCAGGATTAGTAGTAGCTATTAATACCCCTAACTCTAAAGAAAAGGAAATTGATACCAGAATTCAGAGTGAAAGGACTGTGTGGAGAGGACCAACAGGTAAAAACTATGACAGTTGTCTATGAATGCCGCCAAACTTTGGGAACCCCACTGGAAGAGCGACAGTGGCGTGCATAATTAAATTTTACTTTCCTTCTTTCATTGACTTTCTGTTACTAGTCCTCACTGGCCAAACTCATCCATAAGCTTTAAAAGAATTCCTTGATGTAGATCAAATAGGTCAGCCTCCTGAGACATACAGCAGAGTGGAGAAGGGTGAAGACTCATACAGGTTTGTAAGGTTGCACATAGAAGTCTGGTGTTCAGTAGCAACCTTTCATCTTAAGACTTTTCCCAAGGATAACACACAAAAGGTATACATTCAGAAGATAAAAAAAGTGAAAATATAAGAATTCCGAGGAGAAAGTTCACAAGAACACCAAACTTTGAGATAAGCAGAATATATGTGTTTTTCTTGTTATTTGTCCCCATGGGATGCCATATAGCCATTCCTTTCTGTCCCTTCCTCTATCCCCTGCCTTTTTGTAGATCTTAGGGACAAGTCATGGATGTATAAAAGACAGATGGCATTATCAATTGTATCATATACTTCAATGTAATTATGCAAAATAAAAACCAAAAACAGGTCACTTTATCTCTCAAATACTTGGTCATTAGTGATATAAAAGAGAATTTATAATAAAGAAGTCGAGTAGAAGCAATATTTCAGAAAGATTGAGGCATAAATGCTCCCAGGAGAATTAGAAGACATGAATCTAGATTATTCTTTCAGGAAATGTGATGGTAAATAGATAAGATTGAAAGAAAAACATTGGATGAAAGAGGATTCTCCTTTAGAATGCAAAATAATATAATAATTTCTAAATAGAGGTAGAGTAATTATAAAATAAAAAAACATTTGTCAGTAAGGAAGAGGCTGGGGAAGAGTGATGAAGGGAATTTCTAGAGGAGATTCATTGGGGGGTAGGCACAAAAGAGGGGATGCAGATGAAAGGAGAGTTGGCTCCTCAATAAACATATGGAGTATTTTTTCCTTCAATACCAAAAAATTATTGATGACTCAGAAAAAGTTGAAGTCATGAGAAAGACAGTTGAGAAATCCCATCATAGTTTATACCCACGGTGTCAGTAATATAAAAATTATGGTCATCTGGGTAAATGCAAGCTGCATGCAAGAATATTGTAAGTGCTTTTTGTCACACGGAGCAGAGATTCACTAGAATTACTTTAAATAATAGGAGAGTAACTTTAAAGCTACACAGAGAATAAGGTCATGGCTCACACAAAACATAAAAAGACAATCAGGCCTTGGGAAGAGCAAAAATATAACAGGTCTAGCACTTTTCAGGGAAGAAAACAGAAGGTTACCCAGAGTCCAAGGCTGCAGACTGTGGGTATGCATTTTAGCGCTGTCCCTCAACATAACTCAACTACTCTCTGTGTATCTATCTTCCTTCCCCACTATAAACTGAATGTTTGTTATTATGCTATTCAGTTGAAAATATTCTGAGTAGCTTTGTTAGAAATCACCACCCAGAATTGGCAAGTACTTTGTATTATACTGAAAACATAGCTTGTCTGTCCTTTGATCAAGTGCTCATCTGTGATTTAATAAGTTGTGTAGAGGGTCTGGAGTCACAGAACATGGCTTCCTATGGCTACTTTTCAGCAGGATATGTGAGCACAGCTCATTCCATAGAAGTGGGAGGTGGGCCCCTGTATTGAAATATCTAGCATGAAGTGTGAGATACTAACATTGCAGATGAGCCAAATTCTCAAAGAAAGCCAAAGCTAGTGCCAGTCAGACCAAAGAGGAGGACAATCCTCAAGGTCGGAGAAGCAGTCTTTATCAACGTGGGCAACTTTGGTCTTTTGAGAGATAAATGATATGTATCTGGGCCAAATAGGTATCCTTCCTGCAAAAGAGAATAATATTGGGTACCACAACCTAGTTTACTGAAAATTTAAGATCTTAAGTAAATATCTACCTCAAAGATCTGTATTTAATACTATCTCTTCACCCCTTAATTTGCACCCAGAGAGATTTCTGTGAGAAATGAGGACAAGGGTAGACTGATATTTATTGAGAGGCTACTACTGGATGCTCTGATTTAGTGCTGTGATATACTGAGGATACTGTTATAAACAAAAAAGTATTAGCTTTTTTAGTATTCTTGTTCTTCTCTATTGTCAGACACAGAAAGAGAAACACTGAATAATGTCACTTATCTGTGGAATCTACAATAGTCAAAGTCATATAAGCAGTGTATAGAATGGTGGTTGCAAGGGGTTAGGGAGTACAGGAAATGGGGAGATAGTGGTCAAGGGGTACAAAGTTTCAGTTATGCAAGATGAATAGTTTTGGATATATAATGTACAGCAATGTCACTGCAGTGAACAATACTGTATTGTGTACTTGAAATTTGCTAAAAGGGTAGATCTTAAGTGTTCTTACCACACACATACAAGCACACACACACACACACACACACACATGCACACACGCACACAAGATAACTATGTGGGGTGATGGATACATTAACTAGCTTGATTGTGATGATCATTTCACAATGTATACATATATCAAAATACCAAGTTGTACACCATCAAGGTGTACAATTTATATTTGTCGGTTATACCCAAATAAAGTTGAAAAAAAATTAGCCAAGGAAAGAAGTGCGTAAAGTCAGAGTCCAAGAAAGGTAAAAAACACACAGCTTCCATTGTCCTCTCCCTGTGCAGTCCCGGATGCCTTACTCTCCTGCTTCGATGTGTGATTACACACAGTGTATTGTCAATCAGGGAAGCTCACCCAACCCTTGGTGCCCAGTTTTTTGGGACTTGATCACATTCTTCCCATCTTCAGCCCTTCCAGAAGTTTGGCTGATACATTTAGTCTCCAGTCCTTGTGGAGAAATGACTGATACTACGTGACTCGAAGACTCCATTATAAATCAGATTATTAGACTGTCCAGTAGTAAAGCTCCCACACAAAGGTATTCCTAACAGATGTGACATTCCAAGGGCCTGGGCACCATCTCCCAAGAGTAGGGGATAAAGACCAGAGTTTAATTTCCTCATTACACAAACACAAAAAGAATAAACTACTAGTACATGTTACAATTTGGTTGTATTGTAAAACATTTTTTGAGTGAGAATAATCACAGAGAAAAGTGTAGATACTGTATGATTTTATTTATATGAAATTCAAAAACGGGCAAAACTAATCTATGGTGATAGGACTCAGAAGATCATTAATCAATGGGGCTTGAGTTTGTCTGAAAGGCACAAGACCACTTTCAGAGTGATGTAAATTATCTATATTTTGGTAGGGAGAGTTGTTGCAAAGGTATATAGTACATATATATTTATCAAAACTTGAATTGCACACGTATGATCTGTATGAAAATTTTTCCACAATTAAAAAATAAGCTGGGTATACAAGATTATTGCTAAGTCTGTATGGTGTGACTAGACTGAATATAGAAGAACATATTTAAATGATCTGATTTCATAGAAACAATCTGAAGGAAATTTGTAAAATTGATCTGGTGATTCTGGGCCATATTAAAATGTACAGTCATGACAAATAGTGAAAGGCTTGATCTGATTCATTTCAGCCACTTTTTAATATAGCCATGGTCTCTTTCTTTTCCTAGAAGTGTAGTGAGGCAAAAGTAACAGTCCCATTTTTCAACCATTCCGCTCTAACGCATTACTAAATTGGTTTATTAACATGACATATGCATACTGATTTAAAAAAATTTCCTACCAGGGAAAATTATCTTGTGCAACAAAATGCAAACCCTTTTATTAATATAAGTTATAAGGATAATTCTGACATTGCGATAATTGTAAAGGATACCAAAGATACTGTTAATTATCTTCAGAATAATTTTGATAAACTACAAAGCACATACGTGGGCCATATATTTTATTTTATATATTTAAAATGCCTTAATATATGGAAGTTTGCGTATGTTTCATTTAAATTGGATCTAGTCTCTAGATAATTTTTTATTCCTTGTAATTAAAATCCTTTCTATACTGCTCAGTATAATTGGGGAATAGGCAACATTTGTATCATTTACATTTACATAAATTTCCTTTGAGTTAGCAGAAATGAGCTCAGAGATACTGCAATACTTCGGATATAATAATTATGGCAATATCTTCCAGTGTTTTTCACAAAAGTGATCATCCTATCAATCACCTGGTATATACATATATTTATAAAAGAATTATAAGACAATTTCTGAGTTATTTTCTTTCTGTGTTAAATAGATATTTATTTTGATAAATAGCCAAAAAACTGCTTTTGCTAAATTTGTAAGAAATATTGTAAATCAGAAGTTTAGGTGATAGTAGAAAATTGGCAGACCTCACATAAAGAAGTGAGAGTGATAAATTAGAATGTGGAGGTAAGTATTGACAGAGTATATAAGGAAATATTTTTCTGTTTATGATAATCTACAAGCAAAAAGACCAATACAGCAGACTACCCAACAAAAGGAATAACACCTATTATATGAAATCATTTTGCATTAATACTGGATAAAACATGGAAAATAAAATAAAAGGGACTTTTTAAAATAAACACATTAGTCATGCATGAGCCCTTGAGAAAAGTTTCTACCTCAATTTTAAAATGATCAGGTTGAATTTTTCTATGAGTTTTATTTTCATACATCAAATATGTGCCAGCTATGGGTAACTGCCAGCTTATGAATATTTATAGAACATTTCCTAGTTTCTCATGCAAGATAAACTCTGAAGAATTTCGTGGACAGAGAGTTTGATTTTGCATGAGTCCCAATAGTATATTTCCTAAAAGTGAAGAGATGTTACATTGAAATCACAACACTTCTTGGGTCTAAAAGTGAATTTGGATTATATGCCATGCAAAAAAAAGGATTGATTGAGGTGTGGAAATGTGCTCTTATATTTCTATGAAATGCTGTAACATTTTTCTCTGTGAATCTTAGAAAATATATTTTTCCATCTGATGACATTTTTATTAGTGAAGATTTTGGAGAATGAAGAGGAGAATCATAATCATGAACCAGTCAAGTGTGGTAGGAATAGGTTTTTTTTCCTCTCTCTTAGATATATTTAGAAACAATCTGGGTTTCCGTGCAGGCAGACAGACATGGTTAGATTTCTACTATTTTTTCCCCTGAGATATGTTCAGAAACTGGGACTCTGTATAAGCGTTAAGTCCTATTTCTGTTCACAAAACATTACATTTTTAATGTTTTCTTCTTAATTTAAAATTAAAGTGAGTTTTTAAAGTGATCATTCTAATTCTAAAGTGACGAAAGGATACAGCAAAAACATCAGTTTCTTTTGATATATGACGTCTTTGGCAATCATTTTAAATAGAATACCTAGTATACTTAGGTTGATGATATGACAAAAAGATGGTGGTGACCCCTCTGTTTCAAAATCGTGTAATTGCAAAACTCGTGTAGCGAACAAATTGAAAGACTGACATTAATAGAAGCATGGATAGTTCACCTCTGGTATCAGACAGGAAGGCAGAATGTGTGAGTATGTATGAGAGTGGGCATGTTGATGTTTGACTTTGCTTCTTTTTTCTCAATAAAGTAGGAGGCAGGTCATAAATTGAGCATTTGTGCTGAGCATTTGGTTGGAGCTTTCAGAGGAGAGGAGATGAGATTAAATTAGTCACATCTGATATGGGAAAGTGAGAAAGTATGATTTCTGGGAGTCCTTAAGGATCCACTTGAGCTTCATTGGTTGCCACAACTTTAAAAAGAGACAAGCCAAAGAGACCAGTCAAAGCCGCTGTGTTTTGCTCCAGCCAGTGCAGACATACAAAAGGTAGATTTAACCTGGGTATAATATCAAAAATAGTGAGCAAGAGAAATACAAGAGGAAAAAGGTACATGCAAAAGACTGATGGTAAAAGCTGACTATGGAATATAAATGAGGTAAGAAGAGAAGAGAAAGGTGTAAAATGATGAGGCAAAGCAAGGTTAGTTGGGTCATCCATGTGCATGCTATGTATAAGAAATATGTGCATCGTGTTGTATTATAAATTGTGGTTAGGAAGTGAGTTGTGTACACAAAGCTCCAAGAAACAATTGGCTTGGGTTGAGATAGCTGTTTAGGATCTACCGTCCTGTGCATAGGTGGAGATAATTGGTCTTTAAATGAAAAAAATTAAATCTAAGCTTATGTCTATCTCCTGACTAGGCATCAGGGAGTCCCCAGTTTCAGATTAGTAGGAAGGTGTTAAATAATAATTTTTTTTTAAACAAGTATTTAATTTATTTTTTTGCTTTTTTTCTCCCCAAAGCCCCATTAGATAGTTGTATGTCATAATTATGCATCCTAGTTGCTTTATGCTGTATATACAGCCTCAGCATAAATCATATGATAAGTTAAATAAGTTATAAGTTATATAATAATTTTATAGTATTGAGTTATTGAATAAATTCATTCAATAGAATAAATCATTAAATAAATCTACCTTACATTCTCTGCAATAGCTAGAGAATTCAGCTAATCACTGAGATGAGCTTTGTTTACCTTTTAATGTAAATTTCTTAAAGCCTCACACTAAATATTTTGTCAGTTGCATATAGAACTTTATATATTGTTGTGTCCTGCAATGTACAATGTTCTGCTAATGTTTCCTAATTCATTCTAATGAAAATAAAGTGAACTAAATGTGATCGAAGAGAGATTTGAAATCAGTCTTAACTATTTTTCAGTGTGAGGCCATTGCCTACCAAGTATCAAGCTTGTGTTTTGTTTATTGGTTGGTTTTCTAAGTGCCTACTAGATTTAAGACACTTGGCTAGAGTCAGTTATCCCCTGGGTACTGTGCTCAAAAGTAGGTCCCTTGTGCCTTGTATATAGGCTATGAGAGAAGTTCAGTTTAGTGTTTGAAGTTCAGTTAGTAATATCATAGGTAGCTACCTCCAATTGAGTTTAAATTCAATAATTAATTACTTATCTTAATATAAATTTAAAGTTATAAATTATATTTTTGTCAAATGCCTCAGACAGATCTTTTTTCTCCCAGTTTTATGGAGGTATGATTGACAAGTAAAATTGTATATATTTAAGGTGTACAACATGATGATTTGAGACATGTATATATATTGTGAAATGATTACTGCAATCAAGTTAATTAACACATCCATCGCCTCACATAGTTACCATTTTGTGTGTGTGTGTGTGTGTGTGTGGTGAGAACACTTAAGATCTACTCTTTTAGCAACTTTGAAGTGTACAATATAGTTTTATTAATTATAGTCACCACGCTGTACATTAGATCCCCAGAACTATATTCCTCTTATAGGTGAAAGTCTGTACCCTTTGGCCAATATCTCCCCATTTCCCCCACCCCAGAGCCCTGAAACCCACCATTATAATCTCTGTTTATGACTTCTTGGATTCCACGTATAAGTGACACCATACAGTATTTGTCTTTCTTTGCCAAGTATGGAGCTTGATGCCCAACAAATGAACTAAGTGAAAGGCAAAACTTTTAGACATTATCTCTTGTCTAATGGATCTTGTTTTGTTTTCAAATAATATATTATGATCTTCAGTACTTATTGATGTACTTAGAGAAATATATCACTTTATAGTCTGTGTGATCAAATATCATTAAATGACTTTTGTCCGGGTGCTCAGTGAATCTTAACCTGGGAACAGTTGTTCAGACTTTCTCTCATAGATTTAGACAAGCTGCCAGTCTTTAGACTGTTTTATATTTAGTTCATCCTAACCTCACTCTGTTCTGCTATGTTGTAGTACATACATGCATACATACATATTATTATTATGCATATATAGTAATACACAGAGGCTGCATTCCCAAGTTCCTGTGGCATATTGCTTCTGGCTATTGGGATAGTAGGAGTCATTGGCTGGAGATGGTGTGGTATGTCTCCCCACCTTCATGCCTTAGCCACCATCTCTGGAAAAGGTTACATTTCCCCCATGACTCCAGCACACACAGAATCCTCCCATTACATCCACTTGCAGTTCATGATACCACCCTCTCTACTTATGTAATCTTACCTCTTCCCTTTGTCTCTCCAGCCTGGGGGTTAGCAGCTTCCTCTCTTTGAAATCTCTGGTTTCCTTTACTGTCCCTAGTTAGCTTCTCAGATCTTCTGTCAACTGTATAACCAATTCACTGTAATAATCTCTCTCCACTTTAAATACTGGTTTCTTTATCCTTACTTGACCCTGAATGATAGAAACATAATATGAGTTTCACTGATTGTTGTAGACCAAACTATATCAATATACATTCATTTATTCATCCCACAAATATTTATTAAATATCTCTTTGGGTTTAGGTACTGTAGAGGGTTTTGCGAATATATCAGTGGGCAAAAGTAGACACAGTCTCTGTCCTTATGAAGCTCAGTCTAATGAGTCAACAGACACATAACAACTAACACAGAAATTCTTGGTGTTGGAGTGGCTGTGAACAAGGTTGGGGGTGGGGAGGAGACGGCTCTTGCATAAATTGATAGATGTTTGTGCAACTGCTCAGACAGCAGTGTTGCATGAGGACCAGGTTTTGTGGGGGAAGGTATTGAGATTTGTTTTGTTTTGTTTTGAAATGTTGAATTTTATGTGTCTTTAAAATAGACACATCCAAAAAGAGGTGCAAAGTAACTAGCTGGCATAGTCAAGGCTAGAGATAAGCACTTAGTTGTCATTTGTGGATGACTGAAATCAGAAGCTCTGAGAATGGATGAGCCTACTTCAGGGAAGAGTATATATATAGACAAGTGAAGATGGATTTCTAGAAATGCATAAATCTGTAGACTTAAAAATAGCCCAAATTGGGAAATAAGCAATCATAATTTTCCCCAGGACTCCCTTTAAATATTCACATAGTTATATTTCTACTATTTATAAATAGATTATTCCTCAAAAATCTAACAGAACAACCTTAAAATTCCATCACACAATAATAGTTTTTAAACATATGTTATAGTTTTTATGTGTACCTGTTTATGAAACAAGTGTGTTAATACTACTCTCCAGATGTTGAGCTTTGAGTATTACCTAAAACTTAAAGATAACCTTCTGACCCAACCCTGGCCATAGACCAAAACATGTGGAAAAATTTAACAGATACCACTTTTTTTTTTTACTTAGCCTCACATATTTATTCATATTTCCCCCCAAATGCTAGTATTTGATATACATTATGCTTATATACAAAGGCATACTTTCACTGACAAATGAAAAAGCCCTACCAATTTCTCACAAAAAAACTATATTTCTCCAAACATTCATTTAAAATCCATTTAAAGCCCTTTTTAAGAAATAGTTTTAGAATATATTTTTCTTCAGCTTTATTGATGTATCACTGACAAAAAAAATGTATATATTTCAGATATACAGCTTGAGGTTTGCTATATGTTTTCATTGTGCTCAGGCAGAACATCTCTTCAGTTCCAGAAGCATGATACAGGTGGGCAATCTCAGAGGAATCTTCATAAATAACAAGAAAACCAAAGACCATTTAGTTCAGTTAAAAGTGCAGCTAAAATTTACACATATCATAAGGGGAATCAATCATATATAGATTAGTTATAACCAACAAAGCCAAAGCAAGTTTCTGGAAATAAAACCTTGAACAATGAGCTGAGTTTTGTTTTCTTTCCTTCTGATGAACTAATTGGCTGGAAGCTAATAAAGGTCAATGAGTGTCCGTGAACAGACTGACTGTGTCATCAGGCAAAACAATTGATGTATTTATGGGTTTTCTAGGAAATTTCGTATGTTAGTTGTGGCGTGTACCTGACATCTCTGTGTAATGGCTAGGCTTCCTCACTTTTATTAAGATAGAACTACATCATTTTCCTCTTTATAATTTTATTTGCATTTTCAAGTGTTCTTTACATATTAAAGATAGTATCACCTTGGCAAATATATATATTATGTAATATATATACAAAATATGTAAAAATTATATATAACATTATATATATAATTTTTAATGTATTGACTTTAGTGTTCTGAAGGGACTCAATAGCATAAATTTGGACTTGTTTGCTTAAAATATGGAATCCATCACAATAAAGAACCACCATTAGTAGGTTAATGCTATTGCAACTCCTGTGCCTAAAAAAGTCTTTAAGATAAAATTTATAAAACATCAGATCTAACCTTAAAACAATCAGTTAAATAAATATAAATGGTAAGAATTTTGAACACTTAATTAAGTTGGACATAGTAAAGTGAAGGGAATATGATTTCAATAAGAACCGCTGCAATACATGTTCTTAGTGAGGTAAAATATAGATTTGTTTAAGAAAAAACTAGGAATTCAATTAGACACTCCTATAAAAGTGTGAAACTGGCTCACATCCAATGTTACTTTTATCAACCCCAAACTCATTAGTAAAGAATATATATTAAATTTGTACGAGAGTATATAACAAACCAGATGGATAAATGCAAATTCCATTACTTGGAGATGGATAAGGAACTAAATGTTTTAATGATTGTTAAGGGTACTACTTCTATCTTCTTTCTATGTATCTGTCTACCTATCTATGATTTACCTACCTACCTGCCTATTTATTTATTCCTTAGAAATGTAGTTCTATTGTTTTCTGGTTGTTAGTATTTTTTGCTGAGAAGAGAGCTGAGAGTCTGACTATTGCTTTTTTCTCATCAACATGTCTTTTTTCTTTTTTTTTGCTCCTTTTCAAGATATTTCTATTTGTAGTCATTTTGTCATTAAATGCTGAGGGATGATCTTCTTTGTATTTATTATGATTTGAGTTTGTAGAGCTCTTTGCATTTCTGAGTTGATATTTTTTATCAGATGGGCAAATTTTTGGCCACTATTTTTCATACATTTCCTCTATACCATTTTCTCTCTCTTCTTCTAATACTCCAATTATTCTTATATTTGACTTTATAGTTTTCTACAAGTCTACCAGGAATTTTTTTTTTTTTGCGAGGAAGACTAGCCCTGAGCTAACATCCACTGCCGATCCTCCCCTTTTTGCTGAGGAAGACTGGCCCTGGGCTAACATCCGTGCCCATCTTCCTCTACTTTATATGGGATGCCGCCACGGCATAGCTGACAGGCAGTGCGTCGGCGGGCGCCCGGGATCCGAACCCACGAACCCCGGGCTGCCAAGCGCGAACTAAACCGCTGCGCCACCGGGCGGCCCCCTACCATGAATTTTTTATTCTCCATCCTTCTGTGACTCAGTTTGTATAATTTCTATTAATCTGTTTACATTTTTCTTAAACCTATTAACTTTTTAAATTCAAATATTTTACTTTCAACTCTAGAAAACCTACTTGATTCATTGTTAAGGATTTCATATTTTTCCCTATTTTCTAAAATGTGTTAATCATAAACTTTATTGGCTAAATACAAATAAAATTCATTATCTAAATCAAACTTTGGACTGCTATGGACTGTTTTTCTTCTAGATTATTGGTCCTACGATCCTTTAAAAAAAATTCTGGTAATATGTTATTGAATGCTAGAGATGCCTTGGTATAACAAAATTTTAGGGGCCATACATAAAATCAGCATCTTCTAGAAAGAGCTCACACTTTCTTCTTTTAGGATAGACAGAGTGTGAACTGAACTCTGAATCCAATCAAAGAGTGAGCTGAGTCAAGCCACGGTGCGGTTTGGCAAGGCTCTGTTAATGCCATTTACCACCTGTTTTAAGGTGTAATTCTCCTGATCTTCCATGTAAGGGCCTTTGTTTTATTTGTTCACTTGTTGTTTTTTTTTTTTTTTTTAAACCAAGGTCTTTTCCCCATTGGGTCTTTATATCTCTCCCATCACAAGACTGTAGAAACTTCTGTTCTGCAATTCAGAGATTTATCTTAGATTTTTAGCATCCTGCCGCATACACATCAGAGTTTGTCAAATATCTCCAACGGAAGTCACCGATGTGAGTTCGGCGTCTTAAGTTTCAGCCATATTGCTCTAGCAGCACCTAACTGATGAAAGTTCACTGGTTTCTCCAACCCACAGCCATAATCCTCTGTCCAGGTTATGTTGTGTTCTCGGCCTTTTGTCCACGCCCAGAAGCAGCAAATATGCCAGGAAAAAATCCACCGCAGATTATGAACTTTCCCCTTTAGATTTCTCTCTTTTCCAAAATCTTAGCCTGTATGGTCTTTTCTGTTTTTGCAGCTCTCTGATGCTTTTAAGTAAATTCTTTGTTTTATTTGACTTTTATAGTTGCTGTCTATGTGAGCATTGATCTATTGCAAATTATTCCATTCTAACCAGAAGAAGAAATGGTTCTTAAATTTGTTTTAGAGTTTGTTTATTTCCATATACAAGTTATGTGAATAATGCTTAGTCTTGAATCTTGAATTCACTCATTACTGTATATATATCTAAGAAAAAGTAATTTATTTTTTTACTTTTGTGAGTTAATTTAAAAATATATATATTTTTAATTTTTATATATTTTTTATTTTTTAATATTTTTATTGATGTCTTAACAGTTTATAACACTGTGGGGTTTTAGTTGTACATTATTGTTTGTCCGTCACCATGTGGATGTAACCCTTCACCCCTTGTGCCCGCCCCCCACCCACCTTCCCCTTGGTAACCACCAATCAGTTCTCTCTGTCCGTGTGTTCATTTATATTTCATATATGGGTGAGTTCAGGCAGGGTCTGTCCTTCTCTCTATGGCTTATTTCACTTAACATAATACCCTCTAGGTCCATCCATGTTGTTGCAAATGGGACAATTGTGTCTTATGGCTGAGTAGTATTCCATTGTATGTATATACCACATCTTCTTTAACCAATCATCAGTCGAGGGACACTTGGGTTGCTTCAATTTCTTGGCTATAGTGAATAATGCTGCAATGAACATAGGGGTGCATAAGCCTCTTGTGATGGTTGATTTCATGTCCATTGGGTAGATGCCCAAGAGTGGGATTGCTGGATCATATAGTATTTCTATTTTTAATTTTTTGAGGACTCTCCATTCTGTTTTTCATAGAGGCTGCACCAGTTTGCATTCCCACCAGCAGTGAAAGAAGGTCCCTGTTTCTCCACAACCTCTCCAGCATTTGTTGTGTTTTGTCTTTGTGATTATAGCCATTCTAACGGGTGTAAGGTGATATCTTAGTGTAGTTTTGATTTGTATTTCCCTAATGATTAGTGATGTTGAACATCTTTTCTAGTGTCTATTGGCCATCTGTATCTCTTCCTTGGAAAAATGTCTGTTCATATTTTCTGCCCATTTTTTCATCGGGTTGTTTGGGTTTTTGTTGCTCAGTTGTATGAGATCTTTATATATTACTGAGATTAATCCCTTGTCAGACAAACTATTTGAGA
This sequence comes from Tapirus indicus, assembly GCA_031878705.1. Taxonomy (NCBI): domain Eukaryota; kingdom Metazoa; phylum Chordata; class Mammalia; order Perissodactyla; family Tapiridae; genus Tapirus; species Tapirus indicus. Next base: position 140,628,792 of record CM062920.1, on the reverse strand, counting down.
ATATTTTGTCCCAGCTGGTGGGTTGTTTATTCATTTTGATCCTGGTTTCATTTGCCTTGTAGAAGCTCTTTAGTTTGATGAGGTCCCATTTGTTTATTTTTTCTTTTGTTTCCCTTGTCCTAGTAGACATGGAATCTGAAAGGATCCCTTTATGTCCAATCTCAGTTAGTGTACTGCCTATATTTTCTTCCAGGAGTTTTATAGTTTCATGTCTCACTTTCAGGTCCTTGATCCATTTTGAATTGATTTTTGTATATGGCGATAGGAGATGGTCTACTTTCATTCTTTTGCATGTTGCTGTCCAATTTTCCCAGCACCATTTATTGAAGAGACTTCCCTCTCTCCATTGCATGTTCTTTGCTCCTTTGTCGAAGATTAGCTGTCCATAGGTATGTGGTTTTATTTCTGGGCTTTCAATTCTATTCCATTGATCTGTGTGTCTATTTTTGTACCAGTACCATGCTGTTTTGATTACTATAGCTTTATAGTATATTTTGAAATCAGGGATTGTGATGCCTCCAGCTTTGTTCTTTTTTTTCAGAATTGCTTTAGCTGTTCGGGGTCTTTTGTTGCCCCCTACGAATTTCAGTAGTTTTTGTTCTATTACCGTGAAGAATGACATCGGGATTCTGATTGGGATTGCATTGAATTTGTAGATTGCTTTAGGTAGAATGGACATTTTAATGATATTTATTCCATGTGCATGGAATATTTTTCCATTTCTTTATGTCTTCCTCAATTTCCTTCAATAGTGTCTTATAGTTTTCATTGTATCAGTCTTTCACCTCCTTGGTTAAATTTATTCCCAGATATTTTATTCTTTTTGTTGCAATTGTAAATGGGATTGTCTTTTTGAGTTCTCTTTCTATTAGTTAATTGTTAGTGTATAGAAATGCAATTGATTTTCGTAAGTTGATTTTATACCCTGCCACTTTACTGTAGTTGTTGATTATTTCTAGTAGTTTTCCAATGGAATTTTTTTTGGTTTTCTATGTATAAGATCATGTCATCTGCAAATAGTGAGAGTTTCACTTCTTCATTGCCTATTTGGACTCCTTTTATTCCTTTTTCTTGCCTAATTGCGCTGGCCAGAACTTCCAGTACTATGTTGAATAAGAGCGGTGAGAGTGGGCACCCTTGTCTTGTTCCTGTCCTCAAAGGAATGGCTTTCAGTTTTTCCCCGTTGAGTAGGATGTTTGCTGTAAGTATGTCATATATGCCCCTTATTATGTTGAGGTACTTTCCTTCTATACCCATTTTGTTGAGAGTTTTTATCCTAAATGGATACTGGATCTTGTCGAATGCCTTCTCTGCATCGATTGAGATGATCATGTGGTTTTTATTCTTCATTTTGTTGATGTGGTGTATTACGTCAATTGATTTGTGGATGTTGAACCATCCCTGTGTCCCTGGTATAAATCCCACTTGGTCATAGTGTATGATCTTTTTGATGTATTGCTGTATTCGGTTTGCCAATATTTTGTTGAGGATTTTTGTGTCTATGTTCATCAGGGATATTGGCCTGTAGTTTTCCTTCTTTGTATTGTCCTTCTCTGGCTTTGGTATCAGGATGATGTTGGCCTCATAGAATGTGTTGGGAAGTATTCCATCTTCCTCTATTTTTTGCAATAGTTTGAGAAGGATAGGTGCTAAATCTTCTTTGAATGTTTGGTAAAATTCTCCACGGAAGCCATCTGGTCCTGGACTTTTATTTTTTTGGGAGGTTTTTGATTACTGTTTCAATCTCTTTACTTGTGATTGGTCTGTTCAGATTCTCTATTTCTTCTTGATTCAGTTTTGGGAGGTTGCACGTGTCCAAGAATTTGTCCATTTCCTTTAGGTTGTCCAATTTGTTGGCGTAAAGTTTTTCATAGTATTCCCTAATAATCCCTTGTAGTTCTGTGGTACCTGTTGTAATTTCTCCTCTTTCATTTCTAATTTTATTTATTTGAGTCTTATCCCTTTTTTCTTAGTGAGTCTGGCTAAGGGTTTGTCAATTTTATTTATCTTCTCAAAGAACAAGCTCTTTGTTTCATTGATCCTTTCTACTGTTTTTTTGGTTTCAATTTCTCTTATTTCTGCTCTGATTTTTATTATTTCCCTCCTTCTGCTGATTTGGGGCTTTGTCTGTTCTTCTTTTTCTAATTCTCTTAGGTGGAGTTTAAGGATATTTATTTAGGATTTTTCTTGTTTGTTGAGGTGGGCTTGTATTGCTATGAATTTCCCTCTCAGGACTGCTTTTGCTGCATCCTGTATGAGTTGGTATGGTGTATTTTCTTTTTCATTTGTCTCAGATAGCTTTTGATTTCTCCTTTAATTTCATCAACAACCCATTGGTTGTTCAGTAGCGTGTTGTTTAGTCTCCACATCTTTGTCCCTTTCCTAGTTTTTTCCTTGCAGTTGATTCCTAGTTTCACAGCATTATGATCAGAAAAGGTGCTGGTAATGATTTCAGTCTTCTTAAATTTATAGAGGTGTCCCTTGTTTCCTAATATATGGTCTATCCTTGAGAATGTTCCATGTGCACTTGAGAAGAATGTGTACTCTGCTTTTTTTGGGTGGAGTGCTCTGTATATATCTATTAAGTCCATTGCGTCTAGTTTTTCATTTAAGTCCATTATTTCCTTATTGACTTTTGGTCTGGATGATCTATCCATTGATGTAAGGGGGGTGTTAAGATCCCCTACTATTATTGTGTTATTGTTAATATCTCCTTTTAAGTTTTTTAGCAGTTGTTTTATGTACTTTGGTGCTTCTGTGTTGGGTGCATAGATATTTATGATTGTTATGTCTTCTTGGTGAAGTGTCCCTTTTATCATTATATATTGCCCTTCTTTGTCTCTCATTACCTTTTTTATCTTAAAGTCTACTTTGTCTGATATAAGTATGGCTACTCCTGCTTTCTTTTGTTTGCCATTAGCTTGGAGTATTGTTTTCCATCCTTTTATTTTGAGTCTGTATTTGTCTTTAGAGCTGAAATGTGTTTCCTGGAGGCAGCAGATTGTTGGATCTTGGTTTTTAATCCATCCCGCCACTCTGTGTCTTTTGATTGGAGAATTCAATCCATTCACATTTAGAGTGATTATTGATATATGAGGGTTTAATGTTGCTATTTTAATGTTCATTTTCTTGTTCTTTTGCATTTCCTTCATTTCTTGTCCCTTGTGTTTCAGACTGCAAATTCAATTTGGTATTTCTGCATGCTCATTCTCTTGGTTTTCTCTTTATTTGTCATGTGTGGTTCTGTTCTGGTTATTTGTTTAGTGGTTACCATGAGATTTATATAAGCAATCTCCTGGATAAGATAGGACATATTCAGATGCCTTTTTTTCCTGAGGCTGGGTCAATTCAATCCCTTACCTCTTCCCCTCCTTATTTGTTATCTCTATTTATTCCATCTTGTGTCGTGAGTGTGTGTTTCCAGTGATGAGCTTGAATTAATTTTTTATGTTATCCAACTGTAGTTTGTTCTGGTTTAGTCTCCTTGCTTTTCTCCTTGCTGAAATCTTTGTATCCCCTTTCTCATTTTTTTTTTCAGGCCTAAGGGCCTTCTTGAGCATTTATTGTAGTGGGGGTCTTGTGGTGACAAACTCTCTTAGCTTTTGTTTATCAGGGAGAGTTATTATTTCTCCATCATATTTGAAGGATATTTTTGCTGGATAAAGTATTCTTGGCTGAAGGTTTTTGTCTTTCATGATTTTGAATATATCATTCCAGTCTCTCCTAGCCTGTAGAGTTTCTGTTAAGAAATCAGCTGACACCCTGATGGGGTTTCCTTTGTATGTTATTTTGTTTTTTTGTTTAGCTGCCCTTAATATTATTTCCTTGTCATGGATATTTTTCAAGTTTGCTACTGTGTGGCGAGATGATTTTTTATTCCTGTTTATATATTTAGGTGATCTATTGATTTCATTCACTGTTTTTTCCCTCTTGTTCCCTAGGTTGGGGAAGTTCTCAGCTATTATTTCTTTGAACAAACTCTCTCCTCCTTTTTCTCTTTCTTCTCCTTCTGGAATACCTATTATCCTTATGTTGCTTTTCCTCATTGAGTCTGATATTTCTCAAAAAATTTCTTCATTTCTTTTTAGTCTTAGCTCTCTCTCCTCCTCTATCTGGTGCATTTCTGCATGGCTATCCTCAATAATGCTAATTCATTCCTCCATATTGTCAGTTCTGCTCTTTAAAGACTCCATTTTTTCCACTATCTCGTTCATTTTGTTTTTCATCTCCGATAATTCTGATTGGTTTTTCTTTATGGTTTCAATCTCTTTTGTGAGGAAATCCCTGAATTCGTTGATTTGTTTCTGTGTGTTCTCTTGTATTTTGTTGAGTTTGTTTATGATAGCTATTTTGAATTCTCTGTCATTCAGGTTATCAAATTCTGTGCCTTCAGGGTTGGTTTCTGGGTGTTTGTCATTTTCCTTTTGGTCTGTAGACATAACAAATCACTGCATGGATCCGACCGCTTTACTTTTTCCTCTCATCTTGAAGTTGGTCCTGCAGTTTCCACCTGCTGCCACTGGATGGAGATCGTGAGTGGTATGCTCTGAGCCAGCTGCAGTCCCCAGAGGGATTATGCTGAAATGCGGGGTGTGTGGGGGGAAGGGTTCTCTCTTTCTCCTGCTCGACCTGAGTGTTTCCTTTCTGGCTCTCTTAGGGTGTTTACTACACCCCCAAAACAGTCCATCATTGTTTCCCAGTGGGGATCTCTTGACAGTCTGTGAGAGCACCTGGAGGGCGATAGATTTCCCCCCTGCAGAGGGCTGCCCCTCCCCCCTCTGTCTGCAAGCCACACTGTCTTTGCTGATCGATTGAGGAGGGGGAGTACAACTTCTTACCTCTCCTCATGTCCTTTGGAGCTTCCCGTGCCTCCACCATCCGATGTATGGCAGTAGGGGTTTCTTAGAAGTCCTTTGTAGTGTTTGATTGAGCTCTGTTGGAATGCGAATGATGTTTTTATTGTGTCTTAGGGGGCAGAGGTTCAAAGAGGGAATCTCACTCCGCCATGATGCTGACGTCACTCTGTAAGAAAAAGTAATTTAATCTAATATCATTTAAATTTTTAATCGTATAAACAAGAGAAAATAAATCTACCTACTGATAGGCTTGTAATGAGGATTAATTAATATATAGAAAGTGCTTGAAATAGTGGCTGGCTTCTTTTATGTGCTCAATAATATATTAGCTATTCTTCTTCTTATTGCTTTTATTTTTATTATTTAAAATAATGAATTTAGCATATATCTGTGGCTCCTTTAGGGTAATAAAATTCAGAAGGCTAATTCAATTTTACATTTATTAAATAGGGGTCATGTGCAAGGCTTAGCATAATTGCTATGCACTGTGATGATCCAAATGACAGCAAATATTACCTAAATAAGTATATGCATTAGCAGTATACTTATGTAAAGCACAGCAAGTTCTATAAGAAAAGCAAAAACAAAGATAAGTCTAGAGGCAGAGCAGACAAAGCTGCCCCTCCCCACCAAATGTCAGATTAACATATTGGCAGCTCAGAAAATAAGTACAAATAGTCCTACCTGCTTAAGTCACTTTAAGTACTCCCCCTAATGAGTTCCACTTGTGTGGAATAGAAGTTCTAATTACCAAAACGCTGCCCCTAAGCACAAACTAGGTTCCTGAAATATCTTTGGAATTGGCTCATTGGCTACACTGAATGTGCCACTAAGAACCGATAGAGAAGCTGCCAGGGAAGAACTTGGCTGCAAAACAAATTACATTTAAAAAAATGTTTCAGGAGTGTTTACTAAGTTCCAACCTGTTTAAGAGTCTCTTTCTTAATCGTCTCCATCTAAATGCAAATCTCATTAAAATGCATGTGAATTCAGCATTTTTAAAGCAATATTTTTCCTGTACTTCTTTGATTGTAGGCTTACAGAATTTATATTCTGAGTGAATTTGGTTAGTGCCAGTTTGAATTGGGTTGCATATATTTTGATTAATATTTGTGATCAAGTCAATGATTTTTTTCTGGTAAACCACAGATCTGAAGAATTTATTGGTTGTTTTTAAGAAGGGAGAAGATGAGGAGAAAGAGAAAAAAAGAATGTGTTGAAATAAGTTGAACCAGAAGTCTGTGTTATATCTTTAAATATTCTTTTAGGTCATTGTATTCAAAAATATTTATTGAGCACTACTCTGTGCCAGAACTATGAGAAAATCAGTGTTAGTCTATAATTGTTTTCACCACCGGCCCCATTCTTCTCAAATGAACATGGAATCAAAAAGTGTTAACAACTTAATGCTGTAAATGGATATATTGTTGATACAGTTAATATGTTCCAGATAATTCAATACAATGCTTATTTTATTTTAATATAATAATAGATATTGAATTTGTAAATGAAATCCTTTATAATGAAACATTGAAATTGCCAGTGAGAAAATTGGTCGTTATTGCATGAAATGTTTTAAAACTGTTAACAAATGTCTTTTAAAGATCTCATGAATATTATTTTTAATGTTTTATACACTTTTAAGCAAGCATCAGTAAATTTTGCAATAAAAACATAAAAAAATGAACAAGTCAGAAAACTTTTTAATTTAATCATTACAACTATAACAAGACAAAAAAGTTGAAATTTCAAGTAGGCACTATGGTTTGGCATGTGATGCTGTGTGCAAATTGCAATGTGCAGATTTTTAGGAATATGGTCAGATACTTGTTCCATGACTGCAGCATCCTAGACACCCTTCCCAGCCACCAACCATTTTGAGAACATAAAAAGGATGAGAGAGATGAATCAAGTGGATTTTTGGGAGTAGGATCTGTTTGATGAAAGCAAGGCTGTAAGCCTCTTTTCCATCCACTTTATTGGAATAGTATCTACCTGTCAAAGATAGTGAGGATGGGACTTCTATCAAGCTACTCAAAATAGACCAATGTAGACTGAATACCACTCAGAAGATCTCACTCCCACTAAAGAGTTTTAAAAAGACTAGAGACAGTCTGGAGAATTACTTAGAATTTGGAGACTTTAGAGTGCTCCTTTGCTGGGATCAGCTGGGCTGAACTCCCAGAATTTGTAGCACACAGGTATGCATGACCATTTCTTGTGGAAGATATACTAGTCCCCTGTGACTCTGTGGGATGGTCTTGGATGCTTCTTGAAGTCTGCCTGGAAAGGTGAAGGCATTCTACCAGCAAAAACCTAGACATGAACTCCTAGAGCCTGAGAAAGGAGCCAACAAGTAGTACCAGAAAAAAGTAAAAGCATTCCAAGGCGAAAGAATTTCAGAATAGAGGGGCCTACTGGGGATCTTCTGAGGATTACTTGACAATAGTCCATAAGAAAATCATCTTGAAACACTTACCATCTCCATATAGTACAAACCCAGTTTAAGATGTTATCAGTTTCCATTCCTGTGACTTTAGAAAAATTAGAGAAGAAATCAACTACATACACCATTTTCCTATGGTAGGTTTGCAGCCAAAATCTGGTCCAAACTACACAAGGAGAGAATATTTAACTTTAAAGAAAGCTTAGAGTTTTGATTGGCATTTCAGATTGAACATTTTTACTACTAATTGAAGACTGTGTTTTTAGTCTGAAAGAGAAAACTGAGCAAAAAATAGGAAAATATTTATGTATGGATGATGGTAAATTCAAGAGTCAACTGATTGACTAAATTTCTCAATTTTTCCTAGAAAATTGACAAAGGTGGTTGGCTAGATTGCAGTCTTACTAAACACTCCCCCCATAGTGTTTCCTCTGTTGGTCACATTGACAGCTGGAGGAGTGGGCCTTGATTTTCCTAAGTCTATAGCAGTAATCTTCCCACACCCCACATCCCATCACAGGGATTAGGATGGGCAGTGACCTGAGTTTAAGCTAATCAGTGCAGGACATTTTCCAAACCGAATTTTCCAAACCATTTCCAGTCCAGCTCTCAGGGCATCTGTTAGATGGGGAGAGGTGAAAAATATTTTTTCTCTTCTTGGATTTGAAAGAGAAAGAATTTACCTTTAGCATCTGAAAGTCACCTTGGGATCATGAGGACAATACATCCCTGGGGGAAAGCAAGTATTTATAAGTTATTTAAGAGGATTACATAGATAACTACTTTTTTAAAAATGTTTTTGAGGAAGTTTGGCCCTGAGTTAACATCTGTTGCCAATCTTCCTCCTTTTTTCCTTTCTTTTTTCTCCCTAAGGCCCCAATAGATAGTTGTATGTCATAGTTGTGCATCCTTCTAGTTGCTCTATGTGGGACGCCGCCTCAGCATGGCTTGATGAGCAGTGCATAGGTCTGGGCCCAGGATCCAAAGCGGCGCACCCTGGGCTCTGAAGCGGAGAGCTCGAATTTAACTGCTATGCCACTTGGCGGACCCCAATAACTACTTCTTAAGATGACAAAATAGCAGTGTGTTTGATAGTCTAGGCACTGGGATTGTGTTACTGAATTTTAAGACCTATTCTAACAGCTAGGATCTGCATATCCTTAGACAAGTCACTTATTCACTATAAGTTTCCTTATTTGTAAATTGAGGGCAATTCCATCACTTATATTAGGGGATTGTGAGGATTAAAAGAAGTATATATGCTTGACCATCGTGTTTGGCACTTCTGGATAAGCATTCACAGACTTTTGATTAATGCAGTTCTTATGAGAGGTTATAACATAATTGAGTTATATTTAAATTTTTTAAATAGTAGTCTTGAAGATATAACAGTCATGTTGACTAGATTTTGTGATTTTTTTCAGTTGCACTATCAAAAAGAAATTAACAAGCCATATATTTTAAGGAGTTATTTCTAATAATCTCCAAACTCAATGTCTTCATTGATTTTGAATAAGTAGAATATCTCCAAATCTCCAAACTCAACGTCTATTGGCTTTTATTAACTTAACTGTCATAAAGTAAGCCCTAAATGTAATTGTAGTCTTCAGAAAACATACCAAAATATGTTATGGTTCTTATTTTGGTCTTTTTTTTTTTTTTTTTTTGCTGTTGTTACTGGTTTTTGTAACAACATCCTGTTATTTAAGATCCTTTGTCTTCTTCAACATTAAATCAACTTATTCTACCACCCTAAGTCTTTATAAGCCATTTCAGTTTTAGGCTTGGACAAAATTCAACCTTGAATTAATATTTCTCTATAATTCATTTAAAGGTGGGATGTTACTAGAACTATAGGGGCAAGTAGTTGGTTACAACTGGTGTATGTCCAGTGTCTGTGTTCATTCACTCTCTTGGCAGCCTCACTCTACATTGGTTCTTTCACATTTGAGTAAGTACCTAGATTGCTTCTTTTAAAGGTTTTTTAAAACAGTAAGCAGGGTCCATATCACAGAATAGATTAAATTTTAAGCCATTGTAAAAATTAGAGAGTGAGATTAGATTTATTGTAATCGTTTATAAGAGAGAGAGCTTATTGGTTTGAAATTGAAGACAGGAAAGTAACCAACTTCATTTATCTAAATAGTTTTCCTTTTCTTGCTTTAAAGTATTTAATTTTCTTCTGAAATGTTATTAATCCAAGAAGAAAATATACAAAATAAAACTTACATTTGTTGTCACTTTCTGAACCTAGAAGATACCAGAAATTATAACACAGGAAAGATGAATCAACTTTTTTCCACAGGAAGCACCTAAAGGCTTTGGTGCAGCCCAGCTGGAAAGCTGCAATGTAAACTTGAGCACCCATCACACAGCCAGAGTGAAAATGTATTTTATCCTCAAGATTTGGCATTAGTCCATCTGTTTTCATATGGTTTTATTTTTAAAAGTGATTATGATTTAGATTAAATTCTATGAAATACATGACTAAATTCCACTATTTATTTGACAGGAAATAAATAAATTTGAAGCATAATATTAAGCTCAGCAACATATTAAAATATTTTTTAAATTAAATATCCACAGTAAGAGAAAGATAATATTGCACTTATATGCCTTATGTATTCCCAGCCATGGTGTGTTTCTCATGGTAAGATATATTTTTCTTCATGTTATTGTGCTTTTCTGTATGGTCTCTATAGAACATGCAAAAATGTACAACGTGATTTAACTACGTGTATACTTCATAATAAAGAAATAATTTGAACTAACTAGATATTTGGAAAACTAACTTATGTAGCCACAGATACCTTCAGGGCTCTAGTTTGGAAAATGAGTAAAATCTTCCTGGGAGGGACTGAGGTATCAGAGAAATCATTCCAAGGAGCTAAACATTCCAAGTCTTATGTTACTACTAAGATCTGCAAAGCTTGTCTTTTTTTTTCTTTTTTGACAACTGCATGAAAACTCATGATAGCTTTTAATGTCCTCTGTAATTCTGTTCTGTCCTATTGAATGAAGTTTCCACACTTGCCTTCTCCATTAAAACAGGCTCCGTTGTTCTTAGTCTCCTACACATGCTGTACTCTTTCTCTGTATGAGGAACCCTTAATTGCTCCAATTCCCAAGTTGTGAATAGAACTCCAGTGGTAGTCAAATTGAATTCTGCTGACCCCTAAGGTTTTTGGGGGTGCTGAGTACCAGAGAGCAAGTATGGAAGAAATTTGGGGGCCATGTATAAAAAGCTAAATGAATTTTTAAGAGTTGGACTCCAAATTCCTCACTGTTATTGCAGCCCAAGCATCTCTCGCTCAGTCTCTCTCCTCTCACCTTCTCCTCTCTTGTCTCTCCATTTATGTTTCCATTCATGTTGTGAAATTTTTAGGACAGCAATTGTCTTATGATGTTTAATACAGTATTGAACATGAAATAGAAACATAGTTGGTTGATTAAAATCTGCTTTTGTTGCAGGCTTGCTTAAGTTTCTTTCAGTTGATAATTACTTATACTGCCCATTTGTTATTGAAATGTATTTTTATTTCTCTGATACTATGGTGACACTAATTAATAGAATTGATTTTTTTTTTAGAGATTTCAGTTGTAAAACAATTACATTTAAGGTGACTATTTCTGGATCTTGTTGCTGAAATCATAGAACCTGCTGCCACTTTCAAATTCCTCCTTTATCCACATTGAGTTATTTGTGGGTATAATAGAATGGTTTCATAACTACTTGCAGATAAGCCTTGTCAAAAATTGGTGTTGTTGCATAACACATTCAAAATTTGCATGTCACCAGCACTTTTATTAATATCTCATTAAATTAATTCACATTTAAATTTTAAGTACTTACTTAAACTTTGACCTACACAAATAAATTTTGGTCCTAATCAGTAAGTGAAGGCAATAAAAATGCTTTAAGTTCCGATTTAGTAATTTAAAATGGCAGTGAGGAAAGAGCTCCCTCAGTAATTGCAAGTGTTAGTGTGTAATGGAAAGTACACAAAGCAATGTACTCTCAGAGTATTTTCTCCTGTGAAGGATCTAGATGAGAACACATTACATTTTGTCATGTAAATATCGTTCCACAAGGCTGGTGAATTATAATACACTATAACTTCTTTTCTTCTCTTTTTTGCCTTCTTACACAAAACCAAATCACTTAGAGACTCATATTAACCTAAAATGTTACTTCATTCTGATGAATTATATTAGGGTTTTCACTTTCATAAAAAGATTTGAATGCTCAGAATAGAAGACAAGTATCTTTGAGTTGAAAATACATGTTTATATGAATTTACATTTAGTATTATTTTTGGAAATGATTCTTATAAAGCTCCTGCTTTGTTCACATTGTACAGATACAAGCAATAATCAATAATATTATATTTTCACTATTATTTATCAATTATAACTTTTGGTTGCCTGAAAAAAATCACAAATATATAAATATATATGTATGCGAAAAAAGTAGACTGAAAGATTAAAATAGTATAAATAGTAAGAAATACACTTAGGTATCATATGATTTCTTTTGTCATACTCTCAAACTTTATTATTTATATCTATTCAAATCATTACAATTTTCTTTAAGGAGAGGAGAAGGAAATTCTCAAATTTAGAATATCTACTATATAACAGGGAGGGATGTTTTGTGTTTTACCTTTGGTGCGATTGGTATACTACACACACTGACATTGGTACAGTGATAGTAATAATAACAGCAACAATGACAAATAATGTCTGTAAGGCTTACAAAATTCCAGGTGCTGTTCTAAATGTTTTGCATGCATTTTGTTATTTTTCTTCATAACCAGCCTATGAGATAAAGTTAATTAATTTCTCCTTATATTTTCATTTTTCCCTTGCATTTTCTATGTTCATCTTTTTTAGAGGATTGTGCTTTAATCTGATAAAATTAGTCATTTCTCCTTCAATTCCCTTAAGACTTTCTTCAACTGTTTATTTTATAACTGAGATTTTAAGAGCCAGCGCCTCTGCTTGATTAAGAGCATTCTGTAGTCAAATATTGAAAAATGTTGTTACATATATGATTTTTGATGTCAGACAGGTCTCATGTTCAATTCTAGCTGTACTATGTAATCTTTGGAAAATTGTTTAAACTTTCTAAGCCTCATGTTACTTACCAATAAAATGGAGTCAGTCAGAATTAATCATTCATCAGGGTACAGAAATTAAATCAAATATTTACTGTATATGAAGTTCTTAAATATCTGGTACCTGATAAGTGTTTAATAAAAATTATCACTCATCTTAGATATAGCAAACTTTTCTTACTGCAATATGTGGTTCAATTAATATATTTAGGTTGTTTCATGGAATATGTTTCTTCTTCTTCTGCAGACGAAGTACGGAAACATCACAAAGAGTTCATTCAAACCACGATAACGGGGCTATTTACAGGAAACCATGAAATCTTTTTTTGTTGTTTTAATGATTCATGTAAAAGTAATATGTAAAAGATGGAGCTATTTTAAGATTTTATGTTTGGCTTTTCAGAGAATATGATAGTAATTGGGAGATGGGATTTTAGTTTCTGATACCTTTGATAGTTTGACAATTTAGAATCTCCTTTAAAGCTTAGTAGAAGTGGGCCATCCCGGTGGATTAGTGGTTAAGTTCATGTGCTCCGCTTCAGCAGCCTGAGGTTCCCAGGTTTGAATCCCCAGCATGGACCTATGCACCACTCATCAAACCATGTGGCAGTATCCCACATTCAAAATAGAGGAAGATGGGCACAGATGTTAGCTCAGAGCTAATCTAGCTCAGCAAAAAAGAAGAAGATTGGCAACAGATATTAGCTCAGGGCCAATCTCCCTCACCCACACACAAAAGCTAATAGAAGACCATACTGTAGTGACGAACTGCAGTTATCCAGGTGCTGGGATGTCAGCCTGAGTTGATTCCAATGTCTGTTAAGTGGCCATAGACAAAGTAATTAACCTATTTTACTTCAAAAGTTTAGTTTTCTCCTAGGTTAAATATGAATAATAATATCTACCTCTTGTTAGTTATAAAATTTAAACAGTATTAATTAATAAAACACTTAAAACAATGTCTAGCACAGACTAAATGTTCAGTATGTGCAAACAATGATTCTGAAATTGAATCTTAGGGGATCTCCTAATTCTATGCATATCCTTGCTTCAGCGAGATGATGCTATTAACGGGGATATTCTTCTAAATTGTGAAGGAATATTTCACCCATATGCTACCATTTAAGGCAGTGCTTCTCAAACTTTATTGTGTATGCAAGACCTGGAGATCTTGTTCACATGTAGTTTTTGATTTTGTAGTTCTGAGGTGGAGACAGAGATTCTGCATTTCTAACATGTTCCCAGATGCTGCTGATGTTGCAAGTCCATGGGCATTTTAAGCCATATTGGGAAGTACCCACCCATTCTATTATATTTTCCCCACCTGTCTATCAGAATGATGGAAATTTCATCATTTTTCAAATTCGTTACTTTTGAGCTGTTTCTTCACGTATCCAAATTTGAAATGGAAATATCACCGGGGAAGCAATTCCTACCGTTCTCTCTAGTATCAGGCATACTGAAAGAAAAAGGGAGTTTTGATGGGGTTGATTTTCAACAGGTGTATTTATCTTGACAGAACTATGCTTAGTAGGGAGCTATAATACAGCCAGTTGTCCTTGGATGGCTTCAGAAAGAAAGGGAAACAGCAAGAAGAAAGGAAAAAAAGGTAGAAATTAATTGAATTAAACTTTAAAGCTTTATCTGCCTATTTTCCACACAAGGTCAAGAGGACAGGTAATGTACTAGCACCTAAAGCTGCCATTACTACAATTTACCAAAAATCTAGTGGCTTAAAACATTTCATTTATGATCTCACATTTCCGTAGGTTAGAAGTCCAAAGAAGCTTGACAGGATTCTCTGTTCAGGGTCTCACCAGGCTAACATCCACGTGTCAACCAGGGTTGCAGTTGTCTTCTGGGTCTTGGAGTCCATCTCCAGCCTCACTAAGTGTTGGGAGAATTCACTTGCATCCAGTGCTTTCCATGTGGTCCTCTTTACCTTCAAATCACAAATGAGAGATTGAGTCCTTCTCATACTTTTAATCTCTCACTTCCTTTCTGCTACTAGCCAGAGAAAGATCTCTACTTTTAAGAGTCCATATGATTAGATTAGGTCCACTGAATAATCCATCATCTCCCTATTTTTGGTTAGCTGATTAGTAATTTTAATTACATCTCTAAAGTCTCTTTTGCCATGCAACATAACATATTCATGGGATTCGTCAGAGTAACACCAGTGGGCAAAGTTCATGGGACTACCACAGGTTCTGTAATTTATTTTTTGAGAGAAAGCATGAACATGCCAGAATGAAAAGCACTGATTTATACTCTAATCTGGGTTTAATTATATGCTAATTTATTTATATTAGACAAGCACTCCAGGTATCATTTCCTTCACACATTTGAAAAAAACATTGTTTAAAAAACAAACAACAAAAACTTGGCTGGATATATTAATCTGTACAAAATCAAATTTATACAAAAGCTTGATATCATTCTTTTACAATCTGCCTAATGCCTATTGCAGAATTTTGCAAACATCATTCATTAAATAAATTATTGAGTTGTTGCATCTGCAGGCTGTAGAAAGGCCAATAACGTAGTAGATGACATTTGCTTGGAACTTTGTATCAGTCATAATTAAAAATTCATATGAGATCTGCTCTCCAGTAACTGCCTTTTGCAAATTACAATGGCATTTCCTGAGGCCTTAAATATTTTTAATTGTTTGTAACAGTCTTTGCAAAGCGCTCTGATGGACTGGAGCTCTTGACAAAGATAACTCATGAATCAAAAGTCTAGTTGGAAGACAAGTGTTAACAGTCTTAGAATCCACTCACGTGTTATTCAACTTGCGTAGGTCAGCTCATTGTGGTACAATAGCTGTGACTAGAAAAAGAACCAAGGAGTTGAGAGAAAGGCCAAATACCTACTTTCTAAAATAAAAAATAAAATTTCAATATAGTTTGGTTTATAATACAGAGAAGATTATGGCAACATAAACTATCTTTTTAATGAAAAAAATTATGCTGAATCCTACAACAGAGCATAGAATTTTTCTTTTTTTTTATATTCGGTTCTAGCCTTCTATAATTCCATGCACATATTTCACAGTCATAATCACAATATACATAAAATCATGTATTTGCTTCTCTCCACCAAATGTTACTTGGTAAACACTTTTCCATTTTTCTGCATGACCCTATTCTGATAATCGGCCAAGAGTCTATCAATTTCATGAAACATAAATTCCTTAACTTATTCTCCTGTTGTTGAACACTTAGATGACAGTGTGTTTTTAATAATATAAATAAGGCTGAATTTTTTGACCCAGTCATTTAGCTTTTAAAATGATAATCCATTTCCAGAAATTAGATTATTTTGAGAAGGAATTGCACATTAGAAAGAAATTAGGCAAATATTTTGAGAAAAATCTCTGAAAAATTTTTTTCAGAGGACTTATTGGATACATATCTTTTGTGGGTATATGTGGATTGTTTTGGCTGAAAAGATAAGGCCACCCACAGCAAAGATTTGTTTTCACACTCCATCTGTTTGGTATGTACCGCATAGATTAGAGAAAAGTTCTGACCCCAGTGAGACAGAGCCTTTTTTCGGTAATACTTATAACGTATTCTTCAATTTTTCCGTTAGTCATTCTCTCCATATGACTAATAGGGTTGTGAGCTTTGCAAAAACTTTCCAGAAGTGCAATCTACTTCTTAAAAATGAATGAGGATTAATGAACGCATTGCGTTCATCATGAAAAGTGCTCCTTAAATACCAAATAGTGGTGGGTATATAGCAAGTTTGTGGAGACACAAGGTATGTGGACTAGGCTTGCTGTCTAACTCTTTGTGATAGAAACACACATCCCTGAATGGGGCTGTTTGCTTGTGTGTGTGAAAGACGTTGCAAATACTGTTGCAGAAAAATTTTAGCCACACAGAAATCTTTGCATTCATGGTGTAAGTTTAGACTAACTCTGATTTAATGATATACTCTTTACCTTCAATTCCATCTTATGAGTTGATTTAATTTTCCATCTAAGTTTTATTCATAATTTAACAACAAACAGTAATGAATTTGAAAGATAGAATGTGATATTTCATCCAACCCAAGAATGACCCAAACCTATATCTTCATCAATGCACTGAAGTTTGCTTTTTATTGTGTTTTCCTTTCCTAAACGAATAGCACTGATTTTCTATATTATTGCCTTAGGAATTATTTATGTATCATCTTGGAATAGGTATTATATTGATATTTTTAACATTGTTAATATTGTTAACTTATAATTTATTTTTAAATGCTCTTAATGAAAAGCTAGAACATATAAAAAATAAGCCTGAATCTGGTAGCAATTCAGGGTCTATTTAACATTTTTGAAACTCTAGAAAAGAATTTTAATTCTTGTTCACTAAACTTCCTTCTGGTTTTAAAACCTTGACATTTCTAAATGCCTTTGACTTATTTTTCAACATGACTGTAGATTTCTTGATGGCAGAGACTGTGAATTAAACGTCACTGTAAGCCACACAGTGCCCAGCAAAGTGTCTTATATACAGCAAATGCCCGATAAATGACAGTTGATACAGTTGAGGAATTAACTAAATTTTTAGAGCAGAACTTTTATGTAGGAGTTATCAACTTTGTCACTTTTTATTCTGCTTTATCCAAACCACTTTTTCTTCTTCTATTGACAAATGGTTTTTAGACCAATAATTTCCTGATCAACTATCAATAATTTGGTTAGGCTTAGAGAAGAAAGTTGATGTGTTTTTTTCCCACTCTACCTCATTTTAAATATCCTATTTTCATGTAAACATACAATTACAAATATCAGGTTTTTAGTCAAATTGTTCAGTCAGAAAACATTTGCTTCAGGTGGTGTAGAAATTCCCTGTGCTCCTGAGTTAATTTGATATCAGAGTTGACTCTTTCTATTACATATTGCTACTTTTACCTTTCTACAAGCATCTTCCATCTCATTGGCTTTTACTGTAGTTTCCACGTTTGTGGAAGATTGGGACATGGGCATGGTTTATAACAGCTGAGTACTTTTTCACTCTTCTTTAACTTGTGTTTTCTAATGTGGATCATTATTCAAGGTCTAATCTCATAGAAATATGAGTATAAAAGTCTTAAGTGCCCTAAAATATATACGCATGTTCCTTAATTGAAAGAGTTTTGAACTGAATTTTGCTCTATTTTAATACCTAAATGTTAATATATTAACATTTTGCTGACAGTGTGCTATCCTGTTTCTCCTCTCACCTGAATACTTCTTTCTCTCTTCACCGCCTCCTCCTCTTCGTCTTGATTCCAGTCATGAGCGTCTCGTAATACCAAAGCCATGGTCTATTGATCTTCTCCTCTTCTTCCTGTGACAAATAATCTTCTCTCATTCTTTCAGACTTTGCATTTATAGAAGTAATTTCTGAATGTGCTACTACTACTAATTAACCTTAAGTCTTATATTCACTTCTGACAACAGGAAATCTCGAACGCAGGATCTTTGTCACCTCAGATTTATGGTGTCAAAAATGAATTCACCATTTTTCTTTATGAATGGAATTATTCTTATGTAGTTTTGGTAAACGCTGTGGCTGTTATGCCAGTATTCCAGATCAAAACCTGAAATTCACTGTTAACGCCTTCTTCTCTTTCAATCTCCAAGGAACTGCTAGTTATCATTTATATGTGTAAAAATGCATTCTTTCTATTCCAGCCTCACTTTCGTTATTCCCATGTAGATCCTATTGAACCTAGGCTTGAATTCCTGGAAAAACTTACAGCTAATCTTTTTAGACTCTGCACTTTCCTTTGATTTAAATATATTCAGTTCTCTGATGCCTGGTGAATACCTGGGAACTGTTGTGCTTGTTAATAATATCTCTTAAAATGTGAGGTGGCGGTGGGAAAAGTACAAGGCTATCACATACATAAAATGTCCCTAATATTTAAAAAGGATTATAACTAGGCTCAATTTCCACACTTCAGGTCACACTTTCCTCACTCTTTCCCAATATAGTCTTTGCTTGCCTATATGCAACATCAACACACACATAAACACACATGCACATACCACTGAGAAAGTATATCCAAGGATTACTTTTGGAAAGCTTTTCAGTGTTTTCTTGAAACACAAATTTTGCAAACCACAGAGCCATAGCCCTGACACATAGTAAGTGCTCCATGAATAGACTGATCAATTGTTTATGACTTTAATTTAGCTCTTTGGATTACATGAACATGCAATTCGAAATCTAACATACTATAGGTTATCAAAATAACTGAATTTTATATCAGGTTTTACTAGTATGCTTTAGAATGTAGATTTTATTCCTTGAAAGGACAGGCTAGAACTTCCTCTACAGCTGGGCAGATATTTTTTTCTTTTGGATAGAATAATGTGTTATGTAACATATTGAAACACCTGTTTTCTAGTTTATTGTCCAATATAAAATAAAAATCTGAATATGAAATCATGAAACTATAGACCTTGAGGAGTGAATGTAATGGATAGATTTGATCACTTTCATCCCCAGGATGTAATTACAGATGTCTACACTATCTTGTTACTGACAAATGTGTTGTAGAGACCTCCCACCAAAATAATTCATTCTATTAAATTAAATTTATTTTTTTAAATAAAGATCCCATTGATCTTTTATTCAACAACTATTTTTCCTACCCTTTGCCAAGCCACGTGCTAAACTGAGCACAGAGAGAGAAATACAGAGGTCCTGGCTTTGAGATGCTGTTTAGCAGGATAAAATAATTATGAACATAAATAATTACATATAAGATCTATTTGCATCAAAAAACTTATGACCTAGATGCAGTAGTAAAACAAACAGGAGATTGATCAACTCTGATAGGGTTAATCAATACTTCATAGAGAAGAGACGCTGACACTAGGTTTTGAAGGATTAATAGTTATTCAGGTGGAAAAAAGGCATTATTTTAGGAAAAACTGGTGGGATCCAAAAAGCAAATCTGCCTGAAATTAACATGGAGTTTGGTGAAATTCTACGTTTGTTACGTTTAGGCCAAATATGTGTAGATGTTTGGCTAGGGAAGACATTGAAGAAATAAACCAAGGCCAAACAATGAGGACTAGTGCAATGAGCTTGGATTTTTATCCTTTTTGGTGACTGGAAACTAGAAACTGAAGGATTTTACTATGAGAATTGTGGGATAAAATTGGCATTTTAGATTTTTGTTTTCTAACAAGTCAGAGAAAATATTGTGAAAATAGTTTGAATGAGGGGTTAGAAGACCATATATAAACGTTTTGAAGCACCCAGGAGAGAGGAAGAAGTATTGCAGATGATGTCTAGAGGGCAGAAAAGAAAGAGATCGCAAAGAAGGAGACACAGCTGAACTGAGAACCCAGACCACTGGTGTCAACATGCCCTAACCATTTATTCCAGGAAATTCTTTACCAGGAAGGTCATGCTGCAGACCAGTAATTACTTTCACTGTTTTCCTGTTTGCATCCGGAAGCTCTTGCAAATGAAATTTTTTGAGCAGTTTGTTCATCTGGGCAAACAGATCTCCCATTAAGATAACATCTTGCTCACCTGGACAGACATCCTGCTTCTCAGATACCAGTTTGCTTTGAAAGACTTCTTAAATTCTTGTTGCCTTCAGTCCACCAATCTTAAAGTATTATATTATAAATTTTGCCTAATTCCAACCAATTAGCCATTTGAGGAACCCACCTAACACCACTCGAACTTAGACTTCAGGCTCTGTAAATACCTCTTCCTAAGTTGCCCCTTCTGAGACTATTGAGACTCTCTTCAGCTGGTGTTCTCTTTTGTTGTAGTTAAGTCTAATAAACTCAGTTTTGCTTGATGAAAATATTTTTTCTAGTGATTTTTGTGGGAGAGTTGACAGTCAGGGGGACTTACTGATTTTGGGGGTATTATAGGTGAAGGGAAAGGAAGGAGGCAGGAGAAATGTGTATGAAGTAAGGGGGAAAAGATAAGGAGAAGATGATGAGTTTTCTACCTTAGAGAGTGAATGAGTATTAACATTTAAATCAGTAGACCTTGAATAAAGCTGATTGCCCTCTGTAATATGGGTGGGGCTCATTTAATCAGTTGAAGGCCTTAATACAAAACACACTGAGGTCCCCTGAGGAAGAGGGAATTCTGCTAACTGACTGTCTTTTGACTTGAGCTGCAACATCAACTCTTCCCTGAGTCTCCAGTCTGTTGGCCTATTTTGGTCTTGCCAGGACAACTGTGTCAGCTTATTCCTTAAATCTCTCTCTCTCTCTATGTATATAAATGTATATATGTATATATGTGTGTGTGTGTGTGTGTGTGTGTGTGTGTGTGTATGTATACACACACATCCAATTGGTTTTGTTTCTCTGGAGAACCTTAATATACCTATCAATTAGTTTATTACAAAGTTGATTAGTTATTTATGTATTTTGTTTTGAGTACCTAATATGCTTTGCTTTTTGTACTGAATGAGGTTTCATGTACTTTACCTAGAATATGATACACTAGCAACATGTCAAATTTACTACTATTATTGAGCCCGTTTATGGGATTTTATTCTATTTGCCATTATTTCTACTCTAAATTTTTTTCCAGATCAATGTAAAAATTTATTTGCTTAAAAGAAAGATTCTTGGTATCTTTATTTTATGCACATTGTTTTTAACTACAGTACCACTTTTAGTGTGTTTAAATTGTTTCATGAAGCATGCTGAGGGTAACACATATTTTATAATTTAATCATCAAAACTAAGGAATGAGGTAAGTACCATGGTCATGCCTATTTTTCAGGTGAGAAAATTGGGAAGAGTTAGATTACTTAAGATCACATAGCCAGGGCCCACCTGGTGGCAAAGTGGTTAAGTTCGCTTGCTCGGCTTCAGTGGCCCAGGGTTCCCAGGTTCGATCCCGGTGCAGACCTATGCACTGATCATCAAGCCATGCTGTGGCGGCATCCCACATACAAAATAGAGGAAGGTGGGCACAGATGTTAGCTCAGGGCTAATCTTCCTTAGCAAAAGAGGAAGATTGGCAATGGATGTTAGTTCAGGGCCAACCTCCCTCACCAAAAAAAAAAAAAAAAAAAATCGCACAGCTAGACTGTGGAGCAAACAGGACTGAACTCAGACCGTGTGAACCAGGGCCCATGAACTTAACCTGTATGCCATCCTCCAAACTCATAATAGAAATGACCTATAGGCATATTTCTAGGAGTTTCAAGGCAAACACTAAATAAAACATGGCATAGTAGAAAGATATTTTGCCAATTATAAATAGAATGGAGTTCTCATCTTGTTTCTGTTATATTTTGTTAAATTTCATTTTAATTAACCCTTCTGGTCTTAAGTGGAGTAACTGGAATTGGACAAAATGGGCACTATTTTTTGAAAGTCCTTGAATAATTTTATGAAAATGTAGATATTTAAAGGAATGTTGGCTTAGTACTTTTCATACGCTGCAGTTTTTGTTGTTTTTTATATCTGGAAATAAGTATTGAAAGTGACAGGCTGATTTGATACCATTCTGCATAATTTTTAAAACATAATTTTCGTTTACTAAATATAAATTGATAGACTATTCTATTTACAATAATTCAATGAAGACATCGCAGGTGAGTAAGAAGAGTTCGGTTGTTGTGCCGGTTTCTGATTTATCTTATTAGTATTCTCCACTTTTATTTTTACATTTTAAAAAATGACTTTTTAAGCGTTCTTAATCCTTTAATTCTGGGAGCAGAAGGTTTAGAAATCCTTTCAAAGATTGCACATATGGCAAACACAAGTTTTAATTTTAGATTATGAATAGTTTGTAGAATTGTTTGAACATTTCATTTGAAACCATCCAGCAGTCAGCACTGAGTTAGCATTTTCTCCTCTATGGTGACTCAGTTCCAACTGTCTAAGATTAAGTCACATTTCACGACATATCATTGACTCTT
Source organism: Tapirus indicus (assembly GCA_031878705.1). NCBI lineage: Eukaryota > Metazoa > Chordata > Mammalia > Perissodactyla > Tapiridae > Tapirus > Tapirus indicus. Next base: position 140,606,470 of record CM062920.1, on the reverse strand, counting down.
ATTTAATATTTACTTTGCAAGACTGTTTGAATATTAACACTTGTGCTTGCATATGTTCTATTTTTCGCTACAATCTACAGTCTGTAGTTTCATATTAAATGTAAGAAAGGAGGAAGAAACACAAGTGATATAAAAGCTTTACATTTATTAACATATGTATTCAAATGTACAGGATTTTTTCCTATTTTGATAGAAAGATCACCTTTTAAGAGGCAAATTAGACAACTTTACATTTATACTTTCTGAATAAGAGAAAATATACTTTAGGTACAGTTAGATTAGTGAATATGAGGAAAAATGAATCACAGAAAATGACAACCATCCACTTGCTGGTTGTGAACACAGTATCTTTATATGTAAACCCATAAAGTAGAGCTGTTTGTAACGCTGAGCCAGCTACCCAGCTTTTGGGGCAGGGAAAGCTGGAAATAGGTAGGCTTTGGGATATATCCTTTATCTCTTCTAATCTTTTCCAACTTTTTATTCTTTACCTTTTTAATTATTGGCCATTTTCTCTATTAATTACTTAAATACAACTTATCTGCTTTCAGATGTGCTTGAAGCTACATGCAATATAAACACCAAACACAGTAATACTGCAAAATCTAAAAAACTCAGTAAATTATCTAATTATTTAATAGTTAATTAATTAATTACTGTATATGTTTGTAATTTCCAGTAGTATATTAAAATAGTGGATGAAAATTACATTTTCTTTCTACACTACTGTGACTATGGGTTGAAATTAAATAATTCTAAAGATATTATCTCATTTGGACCCCATTTAATGGTGCATCCAGGTGCCCAGAAAGAGGCAAACACAAGGAAATATTAAGGACTAAAAAATGCAAAAGAGGAGGAAACAAAGGAAGCAAGCATTTAGCATTGTTGGCAAGAAAGAAAAATGTCACCCAGGAGCCTGAAATTATAAGGAATTCTTACTAAATACAGTAAGAAAATATTAGATTAGAGGTTAGAGGAGGCATGGGTGACTGATTCGTATTTTCCTCTCCTATGGAAGAGAGTCACTGTGATGTACCAGTTTGAAGTCCACAACAGTTTGAAGGATAAGGAAAATGCCATAGATTAAATGATTAAAACAAGCAAAGTAAATAAATAGGTAAAGAAAGAAGAAAGGAAGGAGAAAAGAGAGAGAGAAAGCAAGTCAGCAAGCTAGCTGGCTTCCAGGAATCTTTATCCACAAAATCCACAGAACACGTACATGTCGACTACCTTCCAAAGAAAAGGCGCCGTATCATGATTTGCATGCTACAAGCCTTTAAGTTAGAGAAGCTACATCAAACTGTCATCCATTTAGTTTGAAAAACAGGCTGAAAAAAAGTTACATGCTTATTTCACATTATATGTTAGCAAGATAAATACCAGATTGATTAACATGTTAAATATAAATATTAAGAAACAAAAGCCTAAAGGAATAAAATTTAGATGAAAAATGCATGATTATAGATTGAGATATACTTTTTTGAGTTAGGAACATAGCAAATGATACTATGAACAAAAATACTGATAGAGACAAATTCTTGAATTGTAATATCATATATCTATACATATACACTTGAACTTGATATGTGCAAAAATTAAACTAAAAAATATTAGCAACATATTTTGTAACCAAAGGATAGATATCTCTATTGTATAAAGAATTTCTGTAGACAAAATACAGAATCAAGTACCACAACAGAAAAAAAGCCATGGGCTTGATTCAATGGGCCAATAAACTTGAAAATAAATCCTCCCCTCCATACACAGTAGTAATCAAATTAATGTACATACTAGAAGGGAAATAATTAATTGAATACTCACATAGCTGAGAATATTTTGTGTATATTTCAGGTCACTATTACTCTATTTTGATATATAGCCATCCTTTGCTGACTAGAAATGCCACCTTCAGAATAAAGTAATTAATTTTAAATGTCTTAGGTTATTCTAACTTTCTGTTTTTGCTCCATCAGTATTTTTATTTATGTGCCTTCAACATGCTTTTTTAAATTTACTTACATGTGTAGAATGTTTTACAATTTGGTGTAGAAACTCACTGTCCCCTTTTCTAAATTTCCTTAGCCATTACTGAGTCCCAGTGTATATTCAAATTGTTATTCATATTTTAATAAATGCAATTTAGTGTTACTTTTCTCAAAATACTCTCAGGTGTTTAAAGTTATATACTTACTAGTAATCTTGTGTTTCCCATCTCTTTCCGTATATACTACACATCCTTCAAATTCATTTTTCCTCTGGTAATTTATATGGTGTATACACTTATTATGTGTATATGATACATACACTTATTACCTATTTTATTGAAATATATATGTATACATCTGTGTGTATGTATGTATAATTCACATATTCGAAGTGTGCAACTCAATGAATTTGCACAAGGTGAGATCACTCATGTAATCAGCACATAGATAAAAAAAGAGAATATTACTAGCAGTATAGTAATTCCATTTATGCTCCCTATTCTAGTCACTGACCTCGTAAGACAACCTGTGTCTTAAATTATAATATAATAGGCTAATTTTGTTTATGTTAGTGTTCTTTTTAAAACCCATTCAGTTGTTACTTTAATTTTTTTCAATATCAATACTATATTTTCCTCAGCCTTGCCTAATCATTATGTCTTAATATTATTAGTATCATTCATTAAATAGGTTCTTGCCCCAGAGTGTTTAACGAGAACTCTCTCTTCTAGCCATGGTGAAGTATTAAGGATACTTCTACCTACTATCCTATCATATGAAACTAGAACACTGTACAAAATATACAAAACAAATGTAATCAGACCTCACAGAACAGGTAGCACAAAACTCATCCCTGAGAGAAGGAAAAAACAACATAAGGCCTATAATCATCTGCCTTTCTGCCTAGAAACATTGTCTGGACACTGGTGCAAGTGTGAGTATTGAAGCAGAACACAGTGGTCTTTTTGAGTCAGACAGAAGTTCAAGTTCAGAGGGCAGAGGTGCCTAGAATTTATGGGGGCAGAATACTAGACAGGAGGGAACTCTTCAGAGAAAAAGTTCCAAAAATCTACATAATCATTCTCCTTGAATCTATTGCTGAATATGAAGCTGCACATATATAGGGTGCAACTGCCTGAGTCTGGGGAAGAATGACTGAGAGCTGTAGGATAAATGATTCCCAGAGTTCACAAAAAATGGGAAAATATTGCAGTTCCAATGAATCTGAGAAGGGAGACTTTTTAAAATACTTGGGCATTCAGAAGAAAAGCCAGAGGAAATACAGAAGAGCAACAAAAAAGATTAGGCAAATAATAAACACATAATGAGATGGTAAATTTAAACCATATCAATAATTGCATTAAATACAAATGGCCTAAATACTCCAATTAAAAGGCACTTTGTCAGGAGCCGGCCCGGTGGTGTAGCGGTTGAGTTTGTGTGTTCCCCTTTGGTGGCCTGGGGTTCGCTGGTTTGGATCCTGGGCACGGACCTACTCACTGCTCATCAAGCCATGCTGAGGCAACGTCTCATATAGAAGAGCTACAACTCTACAACTGTGACACACAACTATGTACTGGGGCTTTGGGGAGGAAAAAAGAGGAAGATTGGCAATAGATATTAGTGCAGGGCCAATCTTCCTCAAAAAAAAAAAATGGTACTTTGTCAGATTGGAAAAAAAATGCAACTGTGTGCTGTATACAAGACATCCACATAAATTATAAAGACACAGAGAGATTAAATGTCAAAACATGGAAATAAATGTACCATGCCAATACTGATTATAAGGTAGCTGAAGTAGTCAATATTCAAAACTAAAAGAGCAGACTTCATAGCAAGAAGATATTAAAGGAGTAAGGAGGGGTATTTTATAATGGAAAAGCAATTGATTCATCAAAAAGACATGGCAACCTAATATTTGTGTGCACTAATAATGAAGCTTCAAATACATGGCACAATGACATAACTAAAAGGAGAAATAGACCAACAACAAATATAGTTAAAGATGTCAACACTTCTTGCTCAATAATTGGTAGAACGAGTAGACAAAAGGTCAGTACGAATATAGAATATAGAAGACCTGAACAATACTATAAAACACCATCTGCCAGTGACCAAAAAGCCCCCATGCAAAGCCCCAGCTGGCAAGGAGGAATGTCTGTGCCTGCATATTGGCTGCACTGGACCTGCAGAGGCTGTGCCATCTCCAGGGTCTGTATGGAAAGGCTGAGTACAAACTTCGTAGTGCCTAGGAATTGATGCCCATAGGGGAATATTTTAGTCAAAGGATGACAGAGATGGGAAGGAGTCAGTAGATAAATTGCTTAGCTCCTCCTTCCCAATACCCCAGACTGTTTGAGCTGCTGTAGTATCGTACAGGACTGATCAATATGTTCCTTGTGAAACTGCGGCCAGCTCAGTAACGCAGCCCTTTGTAATTGTTCTCCCTTCTTTTGAATCTCATTTTCTTATTCCCCTCATTTTTTTTTCTAAGATTTCACAACCCCTCTCCACATTGTTACCATTTAAGTTTTTGCCTTAGGCTCTGGTTCTAGATTAAGTGACCTAAAGAATTGCAAGTGTTTTTTTCCACCCCTCCCACCACGCAGATGATATCAAAACATGATGTTGAAATGTCACCTTGAGCCTGCTCATGTCTGACACCTGAGAAGTTCCCACCTGTTGCTCACCTTCATTTTTGTTATGTTAGTGTAAATAGCAAATTATGTGTTACATATCTTCATTGTTTGACTACCTTTTGTCCAGCATAGCTACTTGATGGAAAACCCGCAAATCAGGAACCTTGAACTGTAAAGGCACTTTCCCCTGGTGTGTGGGTAATGGTTCAGAGAAATCTGGGCAGCCTGATACTTGGATTGCTTTCCTTGTCCTTATCATGCCAGAGTGTTCTTACTTCTTGAGTCTCCATAATGTACAGTGTGCCTGGATGTTCCTATAAAAACTGGCCCCACTTGCCCAAGATGTGGCCAAATGTCTTACTCCAGATATATATATATATATTATTTACCATTTCTGGTTTTCCTTTTCACTTTGTTATTTCTTTGGCTTATGATCTCTCATATCTCCCACTTAAAACCATGAATTTAAGCCTGAACCCCAGAGGATATCATACATAATGAATTGTATGTGAATGGTGTTTCCTGGAGTATTCTAAAACTGAGGCCATGAATATATAGCTAAGCAATAAACATGAGTTATCTCTGTAAAAAAGAGAAAACTGACTCATATTACTTTCAAAAGCACAGACATAATTTTACATCTATAATCACCTTTATGACACATAAGCCAATATTAATATAACCTGTCACATAATAATTTTGCCACTTTTATCATAATATGTACAATCAATAAAGAATTGAATTTCATTTTCTGAGCCATACTTTGGACTCACTCTGCCTTAAAAGAACCTTTAGTGTTTGGGAGCACGACTGTATCATAGCTCTAGAAAATTTTGTATTCGGGTTTATGATACAGTTTAATGACAAAAACATAAAGACTATTTCAGGTATATGAAAACCATTCCAGCATGGTTGATGATACTATTTCAATCTGTTTGATATATTTAAAGCATGTAGTTTAACCTTTTTCAGGACAATATACCACTACAGTGTTCATTTACAGAATATTAGCATTTAGTTAGTAGCAGTGAAGTAGATTTATGGCATTGAAAATATCCCAGCTGATGACAAATAATAGAAAAAGGAGATAAGATATAGCTGGTTAAATTTTATGAAGTTTTTCATTTAAAATCTTGGGTTGCTTTTAGAAAATATTAAAAAGGAGACTAAAGGCTCTGTATAACTTTCAGGTTTGGGTTTATAAAAAAAGAAAGTTTTATTTGTTTTTTAATGAAATCTGGTAGTCTTGGCTATAAGTTCATTAAACCTTAAATTAACCCCATTAAACACCTAAAATCAGATAATATATATTTTCTCTTTTACAAGTATTTATTCAATCATTTTAGTTTAGTATAAAATGAAAAAATTAATATTTCTGAATTTTATACTCTTTTAATGTCAAAAAATAGTTTATATTCTTGGGGCCGCCCGGTGGCGCAGCGGTTTAGTTCGCGCTTGGCAGCCGGGGGTTCGCGAGTTCGGATCCCGGGCGCCCGCCGACGCACTGCCTGTCAGCCACGCCGTGGCGGCGTCCCATATAAAGTGGAGGAAGATGGGCACGGATGTTAGCCCAGGGCCAGTCTTCCTCAGCAAAAAGGGGAGGATTGGCGACGGATGTTAGCTCAGGGCTGGTCTTCCCCACAAAAAAAAAAAAAAAAAAACAAAAAATAGTTTATATTCTGAGGTCATTAGCCTGTTTCTCATTATCCCAAGTGGTTATAAAATGTCAAAAGCGCGCCATCTACTTATGTGCTTTTATAGAATAATGGGGAAATATTTTATTCAACAAGGATGTTTAAAAGGATGTGAATAAAGGACAAAGAAACAATGTGCCAGAAGACCTATATTAGTCTATAAATTTAAAATTGCTTAATGTTATAACTTTTAATTAGACTCATCTACCTCTTATCTATCTCCCCTAAACAGTGTAAACTCAAAATCCATGCAGCTGGAATAGAGATGGGGATGATGGGAGACAGACAGTGGCTACACTAATGGAGCCGATGCCGAACTGATAATAAACCTCAATGGCTCCACCAGTGCCTAAGGTAATTCCCAACTAGTGAGTCTGACATTCAAAGTACTTTTCAGATCACTTCCAAACTATTTTGTATTTTGTTTTAACAATTTAATTTTAATTTTAAGTGAAAGTATATATTTATTTAATTTTAAAGCTAGATAGTACAAAGCACATTACATAAGTAGTCTCCTATGCCACCTTTCTACTCTGTCATTCAGTTCCATTTTTATGATTTCAGTTCTTTCTTTTAGTTGTTAGCTCCATGTATCGAAATATTGGCTTATATAGCTATGTCCATATTTATTAGGTTTACTAACTACAACATGGAGACATCAGATTTGTATCTATTTCTACACATCTCACTTGGTGTCCTGAAACTTCACAATCATGTGCTTGGGGTGTGTGTGTGTTCATTTATTTTGCAAGAATCTCAGTTGGCTATTTCACTCTCGAAAATTGTATTTTTCAGTTGTCAATATTTTTAAAAATATTATTTTTTTGATAATTTTCCCCCTTCCTTTTTTTTCTGTTTTTTTTTTTCCCCCGATTTACCCAGAATTTGTATATTGAACCCCTTGGCTTGATTTTGATCTTTTAATTTCCAAACATTTCTTCCTGTTTTCCTTCTTTATTTTACTGTCTGGACAACTTCCTTTTAGCTTTATTTTTCAAAAATTAACTTATCTTTAAATTTTAATTATTTAATTAAAATGTAATTTGGTTTTCCACAATATTAATTATATAACTTTTTGTGTATGTGTGTGCACACGCGCATGTATGGTGGCAAGTAGACTTGTTTATATTCTTTTCTCTGTTGCAGGCCATCTTTATACAAAACAATCTCTAATCTACCTTTGAATCTCTTATTGAGATTAGTGTAGTTCCTAGCACACATAGGTAGTAGCAAATGATAGGTGAATTGATATATGTTATAAAACGTACAAGAGAAAGTGAATGATATGGTGATGTTATTTATAAAATACTTCCTTCTGGGTTTGTCACATTGAAAAATCAAGGATTGAAATTTTGGGTTTCTTTTTTTTGGTGAGGAAGTTTGGCCATGAGTTAATAACTGTTGCCAATCTTCCTCTTTTTGCTTGAGGAAGTGTGGCCCTAAGCTAACGTCTGTGCCCATGTTCCTCTATTTTGTATGTGGGATGCCTCCACAGCTTGGCTTGATGAGTGGTGTAGGTCTGTGCCTGGGATTTGAACCCATGAACCCGGGCCACTGAAGCAGAGCATGCCGAGCTTAACCACTATGCCATTGGGCTGGCCCCTTGGGTTTCTTTAATGTAGGGTACCACATCGGTGTGTTTTTATTATATAACAAGCCAATTGCATAAACAAAATTTTTTTATAATCACTCGTACATCTTTGGGGCACCTGCATGTCTGCTGATACAGGCTAGGCTCAGTCAAGGCAGCTCAGCTGGTACATCTCTGGTCCACATATCTCCCATCCTCTTCCTAGGACCGTGGGTTAGCCAGTCATGTTCTTGACAGAAGCATTGAGAGAAAGTTGAAGTTAATATCACTGTAACAATTTAAATCTTTTTTTCATACAATTGGATTTTACACATAAGTATATTTTCACATGTCAGCACGTACAGTGACATTAATATGTCCAAGTAGAATGAAAAAATATTAGATGGTGGGAAAAATATATACATTAGGAATAATCAATAACACAAGGACTATTCTTCAAGCCATTAATGTTTTCCTCTTTTCAAATTCTTCATTATTGGAGCATTGTTAGTCATCTACCAAAGGTAGGATTCATGAACATTTTGAGTTTGGGCTAATGCATTAGAATTCACATTTGACCAATAATAAAATAATATAAATATCTCCACATTAGTCTTAGTCAGAAAATAAGTGTTCCATACTCAGCATTTGGTCAAGTTATGATTTATAAAGAATAATATAGATGAAAGGGATACACGATTACCTAGAACAATCCACACATTTTCTCCTCAAGAAAATTGGAGTTCAGAGACTGTGTTTAATCAGTTTTAGCAGAAAGTAAACTCCCTTCTCTTGAGTCATATAGAAGCATTTATTGTGGCCAGAATTCAATATTATGTTAGCATCTTTCCATAGTTTTAATTTAAAATTTAAAGTTTCAATTTAAAATTGGGTTGACTGTTTTTTTTTTTGGGGGGGGGGAAGATTAGCCTGGAGCTAACCTCTGTTGCCAACCCTCCTCTTTTTGCTGCGAAAGATGGGCCCTGGGCTAACATCTGTGCCCATCTTCCTCTACTTTATACGTGGGAGGCCTGCCACAGCATGGCTTGATGAGTGGTGTGTAGGTGCACACCCAGGATCTGAAACTGAGAACGCCAGGCTGCCAAGTGGACATGCAAACTTAACCACTATGCCACCAGGCTGGTCCCTGGGTGGACTTTTTTAAGAGCCTTTGTTCTTTTAGAGCAGTTTTGGTTGACCCTTAAGCTTGAAAACAATACATATGTGTTGTAGAAAATCTGAAAACTCTTGAAAATATTGGGAAGAAAATTTAAAAATGTTCATAAACCATTTAGTTTCTTTTCAAATGAACCAAATATTTCACACACATTAAATTCATTCATTAGTCAAAGAAAGTGCAGCACAGGGAAATTCATTTGTTTATCAGGGGACTAGAGGCTTAAAACCTTTAAAGAAGAAAACATAAAAATTATGCTCCATTGTTCTCCAATATGGGCACAAGCTCCACCTGGCTATGGGGCAAATGGAAGACATTAAAATCAGATTAGAAGCCCAGGATTGTAAAGTAAAGGCAGTTTTAAACTTGTCTTATTGTTTCTGATCCCCCATTTACAGAAGACTTCATTTTATAAAAGACTTTACTGCCTTTTATGGTGGGAATGTTTTAACACAGATTTATTTTTAAGGCTTGTAAGGATTTATAAACATTATGTTTTAATGGTTGTTGTTAGACTGATGTATTATGGCTGCTGCTTTCTTCTGCTTTAGTTCAATAAATCTCCAAGTTCATACCCCCAGACTTGTGATTGGCCATTTTAATACACAAGCGATGATTTTTCTCCCTGATTTTGTGTAACAAGGAGGAAGAAAGCCATGGAATGTATTAAACAATTAATGTTTTTTGGTATTCTATGTATATTATAGATCATTTGAAAAAATCTTTAAGATATTAATACTGATCACTTGTGAATTGCGAAGACATACCATTCTAAACTTTTAATTTCAGGGATTTTAACATTTTTTTGCATACTTTTAAATATTTAGTAGTTATTATTTTTACATTACTATGTCACAAGTACTAACTTACCTATGGATACACTGACAATAAATTCACTTTAAAATTTTAATGAATTAAAATGCTAACATTCAGTTTCTGTATAAAAACAAAGCTGAATTTGCAATATCTTAATAATTTGAAGTTAGAGCATGGAATGAAATCCACATATTGACTGTATGCTATTCATTGATTCATAATTCTCCTATGGCTCTCCCTCAAGATCTCTCCTCCCAAGCTATCCTACTATTTTCCTGAATAGTATTTATCCCAATTCAATAAAACCAAATTTGAAGGTAGTTTGGTTTGAGTGTGTGATCCTGGGTGTATCATGAGACCATACTAAACTCCCTGCCATGTAACATTTCATCTGAATTCACTGGCCATATATGCACCTGATTTTGTTCAATCAATACATATTTATTAAACACTTGCTATATGCCTCGTACATAATGAAAAATGTGTGATCATAAAGCAGAATAGATTTTGGTACTGGATAAAATAATCTGCTAGATAAGAGGAATATTTGGAAAGCTAAAATTGAAAGCTGATGATTTAGCTGAATGGAAGAACAATTCTCTGGTTTTGTGCATGCAAACTCCTCTTTGTGCATGAAGAACCCTCTGGGTAGGACTGTAGGGTTTGGTCAAATAAGCATCTTTACAGGGAAGGCAGTGTTAATCATGGATTGACTATCCTGGTTCATAGAAATAATTTTTAAGCAAAGTCAATCACAACAGCAAGAAGACTGATTGATTTTACTACCTAAATTCATCAGAGATTATCAAGAAGATGTGATTTTCACACTGGTAAATTCTGTAAAACATAGACCTTTGGAAATTGAAGAATTTGTCTAGATGGTTCCTTGTCTCCCTATTAGCTTCAGAATAATGTTTCTTAATTTTGAGAAACCGTGTTGTCTTTGCTTCCAAAAGGAATTGCTCATAAATTTCTTTGTAACTATCTTTTAAGAGAAAAAAATTTCCATTTCAAAGGAAAATATAATTAGTAATATTATAGGGAAGTTAATCTATTTTTTGGATGAAAATAGTTTTTGAAATCACGTATTTCATTAAACCTTGCCCCAAAGAACATGTTATTAAGAGAAGTTTTTCACAATTTTGTATTATTTTGATAGTCTTGGGAAGGTTGGATGCATTCATGCCTGCAGCTTTAGATGGAATGTCCTTCATTTTTTTGAATCTCTTGAAACTTCTTTTGTAAACCATAATCCAAGTCCAGTTAACAAAACAATCCTAGAAGATCTAATAGCATGTGGCTTAAAGTAGTAGGGACCAATCCTCCAGTACATTGCTACATAGGACACTCAGGTTTGAGCTACTACAAAGGCCTCCAGACAGAATGAAGCATAAATCAGTGCAAGCTGTGGAAACAATAGCTTTCCAAATATTGTACTCCAGTGTCGACATAGTGCCACAACATGCAAACATAACAGAGTCTGAATAGACCACACTCAGGATTTCAAAGGAAAATATACACTTCAGCACAGCGCAGATCCCATCTCTCCTGGTGTACACACATCTGTCGCAGTTCTGCACTAGGTCTGTTTTGGTCAGAGGAGAGGCAGTGATGGCGCTGCCATTAACTGTTTGATTTCAGTGAAACTCGCACAATGTGGGGGCTGTGGGAGGATTTCTGCAGTGCCATTCACTGAGATTTGTTTCTTATTGATGTCTTACCACTCTTTTCTTATGTTTACACAGGGCCAGTTAAAAAAAAAATTGCAATTTAGGTTTTCTTTTAATAATCTTCAGTGACAACAATGCCTGCCTGCAATATGTAAACGAAATGCTTTTTTTCTTTGTACAAGGCATTCTATAATAATTAACTTATTCATCTTTCTAACCCAAAGTAACTGAAGAATGCTCTAGATGTAGTAAGTTCGCTGCTGCCCTAAATGCCCCCACCACAAAATGATAAGGAGTCAACATTGTCCCTGTCCTCTGCCCTCTTACCAATTTACTGACATTAAGGTACAATTATTGTCATAAGATATAAGGCTTAGGAAATTTTACAGATTTTAGTCATGACGTTTTATAAGTTTTTACAAGCCACTTAAGTATTCTTACGAATAAAATAATGCATAGACTTCCAGAGGCTACAGTTCAATAAGATGATCAATTTAGGCCCCAATCTTTGAAGAAGCAATGTAGTTGGAGGAAAGATGGTAGATTTAAAATTTGGTGCTAAAAGAGCATCATGAACCTATATACCCACAGTTATCTTTTAACTTTCCATTTTAATTACAAATAAGTTCAGAAATTAGATTTTAAATGTACCTCTTATAATTCCTGTTTATTTACATTGACTTTGGGTGCCTGGTTAAGTTGAAAGAAAAGAAGACCAAAAAAAGGTGGCTCAGATTCAGTGTCCCCCTAAAGGTTTCCCCAGTGATGCATGGTACAGCTGAAAGAGAATAAGAACTCTAAAAATTCTGAACTTTTTCTTAAATATATGTATATTCAGCAATTAGTAATAACTGACATTTATTGCATGCATTATGTGCCAATGTGTTTAGAGCTTTACATGTATACCTCAGTTAATCTTTGAAGAAGCTCTAGGAAGTAGATACCATTAAAATCCCATTGTATAAATGAGTAAATCAAAGCACAAACAGTTTACCCAAGATTACACAGTCACAGAGTTGTAGTTATGAATCAGACAAACTACCCTGGAGGTTGCTTTTAAAAAAAAAAAAGTGGTTGCTTTTTAAACCCACAATCATGTGGTAAACTATGCAGAACCACTCCTAATTGGATTAAATGATTTTTAAGTTTAAGGTAATCAGCAGACATTAGCTCTTAATAGCTTATACTTCCATATTATCTAGTACTCTAGGCTACAAGTGACAAAAGTCTCTGGGAGCTACATGGGGTTTTTATTTTATTATATTGTTTTATTAATAAATTAATAAATAGTATTTATTATACTAAATTGCATAAGTGATAAATAGTATTTTTTTATTATAATGACGCAGGAGCTATCTCTTGAAACTCAAGTCCATAGGAATACCCTAGAAGCAGATTCTAAAGTGCAGAGCTTTGAATAGAAAGAGAAGGGATCAAATAATTCAGAGCAGAGAATTGAAAAGAATATCTGCTGACAAGCTATGTTTTCTCACCACTCAGAGATGAGATACGGAGTCTTTCTGACCTAGGATTTTGGAAAGGATGGCAAAAGATAAGAGAGTCTGGAGGATGATGTGTGGAGGGATGGTATCTGTGAGAGATTTGTGAGAGAAGCAACAGATCCTTCAGGGCAGACCTCAGAGAAGGGGAGATTTTGCATCAATTCCCAAGATTTATCTTGAAAAGAGAGCAAGACTTACAGAAGCCCTGAGCCAGCATGGACCTGGAAACTGGCAGTGCAAACTTTTGTCCCCCTAGAGCACCATGGGAGCACACATGATATAGTCTAAGAGCAACCAAAAGGGACAGAAGCCCAGTTGAGAGCAAGTGTTAGGGAAGAGGAAATAAAGAGGCAATGACTGTGGATATAAACAGCAGATGAAGTGGAAAAAAATTTGTGTCAAATCCTTTTTATTTTTAATTTCTTTTTTCTTTCTTTCTTTTTTTTTTTTTTTTTGAGGAAGATTGCCCTGAGCTAACATCTATTGGCAATCTTCCTATTTTTCTTTTTTTCTCCCCAAAACCCCAGTACATAGTTGTAGAGTTGTAGCTCTTCTATATGGAATGCCATCTCATCATGGCTTGATGAGTGGTGAATAGGTCTGCACGAAGGATCTGAACTGGTGAACCCAGGCCGCCGAAGCAGAATGCTGCAAACTTAACCGCTTCACCACTGGGCCAGCCCCCTCATTTATTTTTTCAACAAGTATTTATTGAACATATACTATGTGCCAGACACTATTCTAGGTGCTGAGGATACAGAAAAGAACAGAACTAAAATTTCCTGCCTTCACAAAGCTCGGATCCTTGGGGGAGGGCTGGCCATAAACAGAGAAGTAAATAGAGAAAATAGCAGATGTTGGTAAGTGCTATGGAGCAAAATAAACCGTGATGAGGGTGCTCAGGGAGGGGCATTTGCTCTGGTCTCCTATAACTTGCTCAGGGAACGACTCACTGATGAAATGACAACTGAGGAGAAACCTAAGGGCAGTATGAGAGTAAGTCACTTGTACATCTGAGGGAAGAAGCATGGAAACAGCAAGTGCAAAGGCCCTGCAGGAAGAGTGTATGTGGAGTGTACAAAAAAGCGCAAAGAGGCAATGTTGCTGGAGTGGAATGAAGAGGGGAAGAGAGTCAAAAAGGTGTGGTCTGGTAGGGTCAGTGGAAGCCAGTGAGCAAAAATAACACCAGGGATGCCCCAAATTCTTGGATATTATCTAGGTCACCTCTAAGTCCAAATATCACCTGGGAAGAACATAAAAAGCATGGGAAGGCAGGAGAATATTGATTGACTGAGCTGTTACAAAGATTGAATTCCCAAAAGGAAGTGGCTCTGAATAATCTTGAATCTCCTAGATTGTGATTATCTGGTGAAAACTGGACCATAGCATAAACTGAATTAATTATGAAGAAATATTGAAAATTTTTGCAGGTACAAATTTTTGATATAACCTACAGCTTGTGCACTGAGAAACCCATGTGAGTCACCAAATGATGAAAAATAAATATTTGTACCTTTTAAAAAAACCTCTTAAATAACATTTCACAGGCAGTGTTTGTAATCTAACTTTATTTATTTTGAATTATAATGAATATAGATGAAAGATTAAGCATCTTTAAAGGGATTTTGAGGCAGTTAAAGGAAAAAAATGGCCAAAAATAAGACAAATTTCAAGACAATGTAAACAATGAAGAACCTAACTTGGACTATTCAATGAGGGAGACAAGAAACATTAAAAAAAAAAAAAGCTTTAGCAGAGAATTGGGTGATGGAAATGTCTTGTGACTTAAAATTATTTTTAAATGTTTTCTGGAGGCCTGGATATTTAAATAGGATCTTTTTAGAGTATTCTAAATAATTTTTTTATGGTTAACCAAATAAATTTCATCTAGTGCTAATTTGTATCCTGTAAATAGTAAGAAGATTCTCTATTTCAATTTCACAATTGTTTTAAGTGATGGTTTCATTTTCTAAGAATGGCTAAGCCTGATTATGTTGGGTCTCTGTTGAGTGATAAAAAGCACAGTTTTAATATATGCCAGAGAATGCTTAATTCCTCGCTAAACAAATACAAGAGAATAGCAGATATGAGTTAATGATTTTTCATAAACAAACCAATAGAACTTGTACTTGTCATTGTGCCTTGGAACTTAGAATACTCATTTACACATGCTAATCATTTTGCCCAGTTGTTTAGAGAATGCTATCAGGATCAGGGTCAGGTCCACTGGCTAATCTCGTAAAATTTACTTTCTTTTGCTCAGTTTTTTAAGTCGCATGATATCATAGGTTTTTTTGGCCATGATTAGGCAGGGCTTATCCATGTTCATGATGGAATAATAAATAATAAACAAATTTACCTTTAGATAGCAGTGGTATTTTCATATCTGGTTAAGTGATGTGGTTAGTAGTTTGTCTCCTGTCTTTTTCTCCCATAAACTAAGACAATCTTACATACTGAGAATGTAAGATTTGCGAAGTTATTGGGAAATGAATTTGTTGGTGGACAAAAGATTATTGTGATGAATTGATGGATAGATAAATGGATGGACGAATGGTTACATGGACAGATGGATGTGTGGATGAGAAATATAATCTACTTAAGAAAAGCTTGGACACCCCTCCTCTGGGAAGGGCATATTTTCTCTATTATTTCTGGTTGACATTAAAAGAATGAAAATCTGTGAGAATTAAGAAAAAATTACTTCAGCTGGAGTCTGTGACACTGAAACAAAGTAGGTCATGAGGGTCAAAAAAGAAAGGAAGAAATTAGGTTGTCAGATGGATTCTTCCCATTTTGGCTTTAACACAAGCCTTCTAGAAGCAGTGTGAATAGAGCAATCAATCTCAGCAGGTGGAAACTTCAAAGGGAAATATTTTGATGGATGGAGTTGGCAGAAACACAATAGAATTCTCCGGTCCAGTCTAGCTATTTTGCACTTATACACATTAGATGAACCTGGTTCACATTGAGTGATGGTGATGGAATGGAGGAGTCAAATGGAGACACCTGGTAAGAGATGATAACTCTTTTTTCATAAATTATTTTATTGCATTCATGTTGGTTTATAACACTGTGTAAATTTCAGGTGTACATCACTATATTTCAGCTTTTGTATAGACTGCACTGTGTTCACCACCAAAAGTCTAGTTGCCATCTGTTATCATACATATGTGCCCCTTTACTCCTTTCACCCTCCCCCACCCCCTTCCCCTCTGGTAACCACTAATCTATTCTCCTTATCTGTGTGTTTGTTTGTTTCTTTATCTTCCACTTATGAGTAAAATCATACGGTGTTTGTCTTTCTCTATCTGACTTATTTCGCTTAGCATAATACACTCAAGTTCTATCCGTGTTTTTGCAAAAGGCACCATTTTGTCTTTTTTATGGCTGAGTAGTATACCATTGCGTATGCATGTGTGTGTGTGTCTGTCTCTCTCTATATGTGTGTATATATATATATATATATATATATATATACACACACACATAAATATATATGTATATATATACCACATCTTCTTTATCCATTCATCCGTTGATGGGCTTCAACAGATGGGCTTCACGACTGCTTGCTTCCAAGTCTTTGCTATTGTGAATGATACTACAATGAACATAAGGGTGCATATATCCTTTCAAATTACTGTTTTCATGTTCTTAGGTAAATACCCAGAAGTGGAATAAGCTGGATCATATGGTATTTCTATTGTTAGTTTTTTGAGAAATCTCTTTATTGTTTTCCATAATGACTGCATCAGTTTGCATTCCTATCAGCAGTGTATGGGGGTTTTTTTCTCCATATCCTCTCTAACACTTATTATTTCTTGTTATTTATAGTCATTCTGCCAGGAGTGAGGTGATATCTCATTGTTGCTTTGATTTGCATTTTTCTAATAATTAGTGATGTTGAACACTTTTTCATGTGCCTGTTGGGCTAGAAAAAGAAGAATCAGCAAAGTGCAAGTCAGTGGAAGGAAGGAAATAATTAAAATCAGGGAAGAAATAGTAAAGAGAGACTAAAAACCAATAGAAAGGATCAATGAAACTAAGAGCTGGTTCTTTGAAGAGATAAACCAAATGGAAAAACCCTTAGCCAGACTCACAAAGGAAAAAGAGAGGAGGCGCAAATAAATTAAATCAGAAATGAAAGAGGAATAATTACAATGAATACCACAGAAATATAAAGGATTATAAGAGAATACTGTGAAAAGCTATATTCCAATAAACTGGGAATAACCTAGAAGAAATGGATAAATTCTTAGAATGATTCAACCTCCCAAAACTGAATCAAGAAGAAATAGAAAGTCTGAGTAGTAGAGAGATTGAAAGAGTAATCAAAAACCTCCCAAAAAACAAAGTCTAGTACCAGACAGCTTCTCTGGTGAATTCTACCAAACATTCAAAGAAGATTTAATACCTATTCTTCTCAAACTCTTCCAAAAAATTGAAGAGGATGGGATGCTTCCTAACTCATTTTATGAGGCCATCATTACCCTGATTCCAAAACCAGACGAGGACAACACACAAAAAAGGAAAATTACCTACCAATATCACTGATGAACATAGATGCAAAAATCCTCAACAAAATATTAGCAAATTGAATACAGCAATACATTAAAAAGATCATACACCATGATCAAGTGGGATTTATTCCAGGGATGCAGGGATGGTTCAACATCTGCAAATTAATTAATGTGATACACCACATTCACAAAAGAAGAAGAATCACAAGATCATCTCAATAAATGCAGAGAAAGTATTTGACAAGATTTAACATCTATTTATGTTAAAAACTCTCAATAAAATAGGTATAGAAGGAAAATACCTCAACACAATAAAGGTGATGTATGACAAACCCACAGCCAACATTGTGCTCAACAGTGAAAAACTGAAAGCTGTTCTTCTGAGAACAGGAACAAGACGAGGGTGCCCACTCTTGCCACTCATATTCAACATGTTATTGGGAGTCCTAGACAGAGAAATTAGGCAAGGAAAAGAAATAAAAGGGATCCAAATTGGAAAGGAAAAGATGATAATTCTTGATACATCCTTTTGAGGTAAACTTGAAAAGGGAATATTGATAGTGCTGGATTCAATCAAAAGGCAACAAGGAAGGTGGACCAGAGAAAAAGATATCTGTCATTATTTCATGGTTATCCTAGGCTCTAGTGGCCTGGGGGAGGGGATTACATTTTACACGCATAGTACTATACCAGTTTCATTATTTCTTCATTAAGCTATAATATTAAGGCAACCTGAAATTTCAAAGAGAAGCACATTATGTAATAATATGATCTGTGAGGGAGAGTTTCCAAAAATTACATAAAGATATTTTGGGTTTAAATAACCAATGTCTGATGTCAAATTCAATTGAATATTAGACATATGGAGTGCTATTGCTTTGCATTGTGTAGGATAAAGGCCATTTCAGTACTTCAAAATATACTGAATAATCATTGAATATTTTGTATGTTCAAACTGTGGTAAGTGGTACATATAATTAATTTAAATCTCATGATAACTTTGTAATGTGACAATTGTTATTACACCAATTTCAAAGAATCAGAGGAGTCTAAAGAATCAGAAGATTAGAGAAGTTAAGCAACATGCTCACAGTCATTCAACTGTTGAATTTCCATCCAGAAGACAAAGTTCATTCTTTGTTTTTCCATACCCAAATCTACTCATTGTGCAGTATTGCTTTATTTGGTAATTTTATCCAAACCAAATTTTAAAGTTATACATCTCCATGAGTTGTGATTGAGGGGATATTCTTAACTTGAATCAAGTATGTTTAGAGAATGGGGGTACCATCTTCAATCTAGAAAAGAAATGGAAATAATTTCTCAGTGCTATGATTTTGGAAAATCTTAATATTTTTTGTATCTTTAGAATTCAGAACACATAGTGAGAAATAAAAAGTTGGAGGGAGTGAAGGAAAGTGCTGGAAAATATCTAGCTTTTTCTTACTCATCATGCATAGTTTAAATGGAGCACAATAGTCGAAAGAGTGTGTTTGATGACAACTCCAGTCATTACTGACAAAATATTCCTTTGTATTCAGAATCATGAAATGGCACTGTAGCCTGAGCATGGAAATATTTTCAATTTGTGGGGGAAAAAAAATGATGAATGGGATTTAATTGCTTATTCACTGTTTTGTGCCACAGTGAGTAGAGGATTTGCTTTGGGTAGATTTTCAGTAAGTAGACATCTGGAATCTTGATTATGTAAAATAAAATTGATCTCTTCTTCTTTTCTTCCTCAACTTGTCCCCAAGTTATAAAATTGCTGGCAGAGAAGTTTTTGGGTTTTTTTTTTTTTTTGGTATGGAAACTGTTCAATAATATATCGTACTAAAAACTTTCTTTTCTTTTGTCGCAAAGTAAAAGTGGAATGGGAATTAGGTTGATTTTTATGTAGACAAGCTAATATTTGATATAAAATAATTCATAGATTAAATTTATTATGTGGACTATTCCAGGTCTATAAAATGATGAAGCAATCGCTATAAATGTGGAAATGCACAGCTTTGTTTCACTTTCATGTTTCATGTGAATCAACAATGTACATGATTTTCTGATCATGAATTAGAGTTAATGCAAAATCCTTGCTATTCATCAATCCATTAGAATGATTTTCAGTGATTTGTTACCTGTCTCACTTTACTACCTGCACTTTCTGTTCCTGTCTTTCAATTCTGTAAAAATTTCTAATTCTAACCTTTGAATATATATATTTTCTATGGCCCTTTTGCTCCCCCAAAGTTGTGCACATCTTAATAGAGACTTGAAAGGAAGGCAAGCCATTGGCTCTGTAAATATTCCATAGACTTTTATTTTATTGTTTTATGTTATCAGTATTTATTTTAATTAGGTCACATATGATTACTAAATTTATTGAATATAAACATTGTTTCAGAGATTTTTTTCCATTAACTTATAAACTTAGATTATACCTTTCTATGAACTCATAAAAATTAACAATCTATTTATAAAGGTCCAATAATAATTATGGTAATTCATAACTCTGATTATATCTCCCCTAAACCAACCAAAAGTTAGCAATCTTGGTTCACTTACATAAAATTTTAGACCTTGGAATTCAAGGCTTTCTATAACAAGTAAGGCTTTTCAGGCCACCTATCCCAGACTTATGCTAATCACACTGTTGACTTGGCCAAGCTCACTATTTCCTTATTCTACATAAAATTTTCTGCCTACCTTTATTCATTCCTTAGATATCATGAGAACAACACTAATATGACTTAATATCTGCTGGACATTATATGCTTTACAAACTTCTACAAATACATAAGTTATTTTGTCTGAAAAAAGTCCAAAAAACAAAACTCTTAGGGTGTCTTCATTTTATTGATAAGATATAGGGACTCTATAAACACAACCCATATATCAAAGAGCAGAGCCAAATTTTACATCCGCTTCTTTGCTGTTAAAGATTATCCCACTTAACACAGCTTTTTCCAATTTTCTACATACCATGGAATCTTAGATCAGGGGAACATCTTAACAATCACCTAGTCTAACTATTTTATTTTATAGACAAGAAAAGAAACAGTTTCCTTGGCTTGGAAAGGCCTCTTCTTCCCCACCTAGGTTTGAAAAACCTGTACTCTATGTACAACACTTCAGGGAATCAAAGATGACTAAGACATGGTCAATGAATAACCAAGTAAAATACATCTGCTAGGGCAGAGGCATTTAACAAAGAGGTGAAGAAAGGTAGGTAAAGAAGCAATCAGTTCAGAATGGAGCTCCGAGGATGTCTCTTCTTAAATATAACCTTATGATATTTTATTGAGGCATTATTCTAAATTTATTACATCCTTTTTTAGTATATAGATTTTTATAAAAATATTTTAAGGACATAAGCTTTCTATTTCTCCAACAAAATCTTGAATAATACTTGTACATAGTAGTTATTCAATCAATAATTGTTTAAATGAATCAAGTGATCACCCAGTATAGAATTTGCAAAGAAAATAATAACTTTACTCTGTTTAATGTTGATTTTATATTCCAATCACTGGGCTAAACATTTAACACATATCACAAGTCATGCTTAGAATAAGTGTATGAGACAAATATCCCAATCACGTTACATTCTCTAATCCAAATCCAATGCATACTAAAATGTTTCTAGTTACTTGATGATTTGAAAGCACTAAGAGTAAGGACCATTAGCTCTGATTGGACTGTGAAGATAATTTATTTGGAACACGGGAAGGGAGAAACATGATAAATTAGACCTATAGAAGCAACAAAATTTGATATATTTGATTTCCTTCTATCTGCTATTTGAATATAAAGGAATTGAAATTTAATACAGAGAGATTTTACTAGCAGAGACAAAAGGAAGTTGAATATGTCATTTATTCACTCTCCAGTTCTTGGCATTTCATGTTAAGCCATTTTGGATATGAGTCCAGATGGAGCCAACTTGTAAGTATGTTCCAGTTTGGAAATTCAGAAGCCAGAATGTGGCTCAGAATTTATTAGTGGTGAAGACCATTTTCAAGAGAAAGAGGGAGGAACAACCCCTTTTTAGAAACTTTTTGTTAAGAAAAAATTTAAACACATTAAAAAGTATATAAAATGGTATAATGCTGTATAACATCCAGATTTAACAATTGCAAGTATTTTTCTATATTTGCTTTATCTACATCTTTAAATAATTATTTGAAAGTAAATAAAGTAAATACAAATATCCTAATAGTTCAATATATATCTCTAAGAAAATTGCCTACCTAACCAGAACATTATTAACACTCCTCATAATTCCATTTTTTTCAAGATCCCAATAATGTCATTCTCAGTTATCATTTAAAACCAGGATCCAGTCAAGAATCACCCTGTACGTGTGCTTAGATCAGATTTATTAAAAACAATTTGACCTCTGAAACTTACTCACAATAATAGGGGCAGATTAACAATGATTTGTCAATAAATATATGGTGTGTCAGTTATCTATTGCTGCATAATGAACCAGCTCAAATATAGTGGCTTAAAACAATGACAATTAGTTTACTCGCAATTTTGTGGTTTGGCAATTTGAGCTGGATTCAGCAAAGAATTTGTTTTATTCTTGGCTCAATTCTCTTGTGCATCTGTGGTCAGCTGTCAGCCAGTTGCAGAATGGCTAAGAGAGGTAGGCCTAAGATGTCCTTATTCATATTTGTGTTAGTTGGCATTATTTCAGCCAGAGCAGTAGGAGCAACCAGCCATATGTCTCTCATCATCTACAGGATAGTCCAAGCTTGTTCAAATGCTGCCTCAGCTGGCTTCTAAGAGAAGGAGTAAAAGTTGTGGTCTGTTGAGGACTAGATGCAGAACCTGGGTACCTTTGATTCTACCACTTTCTATTGGCAAAGCAAATTGCAAAGCCACCCAGATTCAACATTTGGAGGGATGCATTTTATTTTAGGTCAATAGAGCTGCAGAGCATCATTGCAAAGGAGTTTGTGTAAAAGAGATAGGGAGAATTGTGGCCATTTTTTGCAATCTACCACTTGTGTATTGTCTTAAGAAGTCACCATGTGAAGAGCATGGTAGAACTCTGTTTTTGAATCACTAGAGAAAACTCTTGATTCACGCTTCTTCAGTACAAATCACAGCCTCAAACCTACTACCTGGGCATATTTAGGCAGGATTCTTAACATCCTGTGGGACTCAATGTCATGGCTTAAAATCATGGCTTATGACATAATGAGTTTACTTCAAGGTGGAACAAGAAGCCATGTACCATGTTGTCCATAGATGCAATGTTTGCAATAGTTAAAAATGTAATATAAATGCTCATTATTATAGGAAAAGAAGTATAAGAAGTGTTTTTCATATAATAAAATCCTATTCAGGTAAACAGGAGTAAGATAATTTTATCTATAAATAAACAATCTACTCATCTATGTCTAAATATTTATGCAAGAACACACTCCCAACAGAAAGACAGTTATGTAATTCAGATAGTAATTCATCTATAATCAATTAAAAACAAACAAAACTATAATACAATTATTCACATATATGTGTTATGTGAAAAATATAACAAAGAGGTTGGATGCACCAAATTCAGGATTGTGGTTACTTTCATATTGAAGGAGTAGTTTCGAGTGGGTCAGTGTGTATGGTTCAAAGTAATACCTCAACTTTAGTTGTAAAGTTTAGTTACTTTCATATTTAAAATGACCTTATGGACCCTAAGGTCAGTCTTTTTATGTTCCTTTATTTTCCTATAAAAAGTATCAATAAATGGAAATATTTGTATGTGAAAAACTAGAGACAACATAATCAGATAAGTTGTGTTGAATTTTGGTGAAAAATGAGAGTAAAGAAATGGATTGGTCCAGGGCTGCCCGGTGGCGCAGTGATTTAGTTCGCTTTTGGCAGCCCTGGGTTCGCGAGTTCAGATCCCGGGCGCCTGCTGACACACCGCTTGTCAGCCATGCCATGGCAGCGTCCCATATAAAGTAGAGGAAGATGAGCACGGATGTTAGCCCAAGGCCAGTCTTCTTCAGCAAAAGGACGAGGATTAGCAATGAATGTTAGCTCAGGGCTGGTCTTCCTCACAATAAAAAAAAGAAATGGAGTGGTTGCTAGAAAGGCTGTGGAGACAAGGAAGACATGTTTGCTTTTCTCCTTTTAGTTTTAAGTCAATTCAAGCTTCATATGAAAAAGTTAAGCAGAAAGTCAGCTTTATTATTTCTAATTAAAATCTGTACTGAACTTATCCTTCTAATGACGCTTTTCATTTCTTTTCTAAGCACTGACTTTGATTCCATTTTAGGGCATATACAATACCTCACTATTAATTTTGCAAGTATTTAAAGTTTAATAGGATGCTCAAATATAAAATTTCAACAAATATACAATATGTAAAAATGTGGAATTGAAGCATAAGCTATAAAGTATTTGCTAAATGTCCAAAGCTGAACACAAAAGTCACTAAATATCCCCATATTCAAAGACAGCCACCAAAGAGTCTTGGCACTCCTGTGACTGTCTATTTAACTCCCACATTCTCACCTTTCCCATCCTCAGTATTGGCCTAGTCTTTTTCTGAGGTTCTTGTCTGAGGTTCTTAGTACCACTAAGGAGTAGCAGAATAAGCCTGATAAAATCTCCCACTTTTCCAGTGATTTAAGGTCAGCTCTGAGAAAGATGGGGACAAGCTAGTGGAGAAGAAAGCTGTTGGAGAAGCTGAGTTCTCAGTAACTTTCTTCTCTCTTTGTGGAAACTAAGAAAAGGGACCTCAAAAAAGAGTTTCTCATAGAATTTGGAGTGTTTTGCATTATTTTCCTGTAGGCTTGTGTAGCCTGTTGCTTGCTCTGTCTCCAGCCCTAATCAGGGAAAAAATAGAATTTAAGAAAAAAAACCTGAGGGTAGAGGAGGGGCAAAAATGTGTGTGATGAATATGCCACCCACAAAATATGCCACTTCAGCACAAGGATTGTTTTGAGCTAAAGGCACTTGAAAAACAGCAGATGCAAGAGTGTTTTGATTTTTCCTTTTTCTTCCCCCAAACAGGAGCTAAAACCCCCATATGAAAGATGGCTTCCTTATACCAGAAAAGAAACATTCTTCTCATCAGTTAAGACCAAGAGAATTCTACACAAGCAGACCTTGTTAAAATAGTTCTTATCTCCCTTTAGCTTCCCTGTATATTTTAGTTACTTTTCCACAATTGCCTCTCTTTTTTCAACCTATTATAAAAGGATTTAGGTTTTGCCACTTCTTTGAGTCTTCATTTCCTTAAGAGGGCTTCTGTGTAATGTAAAACTTAAATATATATGTTTTCTTTTGTTAATATGTCTCTTGTTACAGAGCCCCAGCTGAGAGCTAAGATGGGTAGAGGAAAAATTTTCTTCCTCTGCAGTGATATATCCAGAATGCAACAGTTTTCAGTTATCAAATGATGCTAGGGATATCTGACCTTGAGCTATCTTACAAAGACTCACCTAAGTCAATCTGCCACTAAGCTGCCAGGAGCAGAAGCTGAGGGGTTGACATAAGAGATTACATTTAAACACATCTCCCATTCGATATACATGTGGGAGGGCTCCAGCTAGATCTGCTAAAGAATTCACACACATAACACCAGAAGGCACTGTGGTAATGATAATCAAAAGAGGACTTCAGAAGTGCCAGTTAACAAAGGATACTTGCCCTCTTCCCCCTCCCTTTCTCCTCCCAGGTCTCAAAATACCAGAAGAGAAATGGATCAAGAAGACGGAGGAAGGAGAAAGAACGAAGAAAAGACTCTATCACCTCGCTACTCCAAGAAGCTCAGACAAAGACCAGACCAAACTGAGGGTGGGAAAGGGGAGAATGTGGGAGTTAAATAGATAATAAAAATCTTGAATTAGACTGTGCTGTGATGGACTTTTAAAATCCATAACTGTGACTGGGAGGAAAAGAAGTCTTCCAAAGACATCATTAAAGGACAGAATATAGCTTAGTTGAAGCCAGTGAGTGAAAGTAAATAAAATCATTTTGTGTTTGTCCACTACCAAGAGTGGAATTTCTAAAATCATTTGCATTGTTTTTGTTTATTTTATTTGTATTTTTACATACTTGTACTTCATTCCCAAAAGAGTATTGAGAATATTTGCATTAAATGATTAAATTTAAGAGGCATAGTGGTAAAGGAATAAAGTAGAGGTAATAAGGTAGAAATTAAAAGACAAGGGAAAGGGTATACCAAATACACGCGGTAATATATTCTCTTCTTTGCTAGAGGTGACTCACATAGCCAGACAATTGTGAGTGTCCTAATAGCCAATGCAGAAAGAGGAACATATTCAGTTTCAATACTCACAGTGATTGTGAATAAAAGTAAACCAGTTGCTATTTAGAATAATGACTGACCAGAGAACAGATATTTATTAATCAGCTGCTGTATGCCAGACAATGAGAATTTTGTAACCAGACAATGTCCTTTCCTTCATGGAGCTTGCAATCTAGTGTGAAAAACAAATAATTTCTCTTTAGTTTGACCTCTATCTAAAAGCTCTACTCTTTTACTCACCTCCTCCCACATTATATGGTTTTGACATCATGTCTATCCTCTTTTTTGTGCTTTTATATCTGTCACCCTCTTGCCATGGAAATAGATGATGTTTTCCTATTTGTGGTCTTCTCTTTCCCCCTTAAATAAGTCCCCTTAGCATTTCCTGTAGGACTGGTTTCTTGATGATAAACTTCTTTAATTTTTGCTTGTCTGGGGAACTCTTTCTCTCTCCATAAGCAGTACACTCCTCGACATCGGTCTTAGCAACATATTTTCAAGACCATGTCTGACTGGTCAAGGAAAACAATAGAAAAAATAAACAAATGGGACTTCATCAAACTAAAAATCTTCACACAGCAAAGGAAACCATTAACAAAACAAAAAGACAACCTAACAATTGGGAGAAGATATTTGCAAACCATATACCTGATAAGGAGCTAATCTCCAAAATATACAGAGAACTCATACATCTCAATGACAAAAAACTAACAACTCAATTTAAAAATACCTGAACAGACATTTCTCCAAAGAAGATATACAGATGGCCAACAGGCACATGAAAAGATGTTCAAACATCATTAACTATCAGGGAAATGCAACTCAAAACTACAATGAGATATCACCTCACACACCTCAGAATGGCTGTAATTAACAACACAGGAAACAAGTGTTGGAGAGGATGTGGAGAGAAGGGAACTCTCATACACTGCTGGTGGGAGGGCAAACTGGTGTAGCGACTATGGAAGATAGTATGGAGATTCCTCAAAAAATTAAGACTAGAACTACCACATGATCCAGCCATTCCCCTGCTGGGTATTTATACAAAGAGCATGAAAACACCAACACGTAATGCACCCGTCTGTTTATTGCAGCCTTGTTTACAATAGCCAAGACTTAGAAGCAACCTAAGTGCCCATCAAGGGATGAATGACTAAAGAAGATGTGGTATATATACACGTTGGAATACTACTCAGCCAATGAAATGATGAAATTCAGCCATTTGTGACAACATGAATGGACATTGAGGGTATTATGCTAAGCAAAATAAGTCAGAGGGAAAAGGTCAAAAATCATATGATCTCACTCCTAAGTAGAAGATAAAAACAACAAACAAACACATAGAGACAGAGATTGGATTGGCGGTTACCAGAGGGGAAGAAGGAGGGAGGAGGGCGAAAAGGATGATTAGGCACATGTGGGTGGTGATGGATTGTAATTAGTATTTGGGTGGTAAACATGATGTAATCTATGCAGAAATAGAAGTACAATGACGTACACCTGAAATTATAAAATGTTGTAAACCAATGTTACCCAAATAAAAAAAAATAATAATTTCAAGTATAACTGAGAAGTACAACATATAAGGAATGAGCTTTTTTATACATTGCACTCGATTGCTATTTTCCTGACAGAGGATACTTATGGGGTGTGTATATATTTGTGATTGGGAGTATACACACTTTCATATGTATATAATGTACTATTAACCAATATTTAACAAGACTTTCACCAAACTCAAAAATTAGGAATTGTATGGGGCCAGAGTATATTTTGCTCAACCTTATTCCTTACAACATCAGCCACAATCCAGTTGTTGAGTTACATTGAGGTGTATCAGTGATTTTTAAGTGTAGTTATTGGAACTCTACCAACAGATTGTGGAATCTGAAATTTTACTTCTGCTCTTAACTCAGTGGCTTTCTCATAGATAACACATTGCTCAGTTTCCAAGAAAATTACAGGAACTGCTAACAGAAGTGGAAAATAGTTTCAGAAATAGAGATTTTTAGGAGGGATCCAATATAAACAAATAGTAATGTGGTTAATAGTGAGAACTCATGTGCTGACTAGAAATTTCTGTCCTGTTTATATCGTCAACTTGAAGGAATCCTGAGGAGATTTTACAGCCATTTTTTAGCTATTCAAACAGAAAATTTTCAGGTAGAAACATTATGAAGTCATGTTTCAGTTTTAAGTTTCAAATAAGTAAATGAAAAAATTTAGGAACAGTATTTTTGGATCTAAATTAAAGCTTAAATCTAAAGTTAAGTGATAATTAAGGATTGAAGTAATGGCATGTTAACTTAAGCTCACAGGAAATAGTTAATAAACAATAGGCTTTGAGTTATGTATTAGTTCAGGTATACAATAAGCTTCTGTTAACAAGAGAGGAGACAGAGACCACAAAATACTGTGGATTGTTGGGAAATTAAGTCCCAACAATCCTGATGGATAGGGTCTAGAGTTGGGTGGGGAGTTCTGCTACCCTCGACACTTGACTTCTAAGTTTGAGTCAAAAGATGCTCATCTAGTTCTTGCCATCATTTAGACAATGGGAAAGGAGACAGGGCCACAGGAATGCATGACAAAACCTTTTCAACCACAAAATATAGTGCTAATAGGAGATAGATGGACAAACCAATACTCTAGGAGATGTAATACTCAAATGAAAAAGATGGGCTTCTCTAAATAACTAACACAGGGCAATGAACAAAGAGACAGGAGTAAAATGCTGGTGTCTTTGAACTTGGAGCCTTCCAACTTAAAAATTCTTCTTCATATCTTCAAGACATTCAATAAATAATTTAACCCCCCCACCTGCTATCTGTTCCAGTTTCTACATACATAAGTAACACTGTTTAAAATAGAATATGGTGATGTTGGGAATGCTATCATCCTAGCGCATTTATCAATTACACATCTGTTTTCCTGCCCATATGCAATATGACTGCTCAAATATATACACTTTCCATTTTTACTGTAGGTCTACTTTAAGAAGCTATTGATTTTGGTAATACATTAGCAAATTTATTTATTCCTGCTTTAGCACTAAGCTGTCTTCATTATGATGGTTTATAGAAACTCTTCATTTCTTGTAAGCTATCACTTATATAGAATATAATTTGGCTATGAGTAAAATAAAATAAAATTCCAAAATAAATGTGGATTAAACACAGTATAGATATGTTTCTCTCACACATAAATGTGTAGTGAATGGGCCAGGACTGGTAGTCAGCTCTGCGAGCATCAGGACCTATGTTCTTACCACCTTGCTCTTCTACCATACTCTGTACCTGGTTTCTGCTTCATGATTTAGTTCCAGCTACTGAATCCAAATCCCAGCCTCAGAGAAGAGAAAAAAAGGAGAAAAGCAGTACTTTTAGTCTTTAAGGACAGTTACTGGAGGTAAAACACGTTGCTATCCCTTATGTTCCACTTACCAGATCTTAGTCACCTACATTTCCAAAACTGCCCAGAAAATATTCCCGTATTTTCAGAGGTATTTCTGCTTGGTTGAAGAAAAATATGAAAACAGACAATAAGTCAGTTACAATTTTCTGGAACATCTCTCAATTGAACTTTTTTGGGGAATGTGAAGTCTCTTGACAAACTCTTCCAGGTACACGTTAGAATAATCTTCTCAAGGTTTATTTTCAAGAAAAACTTGTAGAAAAACCTAATAGATTATTTTGGGGATAAATTATATCTTTAAATTTTTCCATAATTAACACTGTCCACTTAAAATCTTAAGAGATACAGAAAATTATGAGAAAGTTGATGGAAAAAGTTAAAATTTCTATAATTAATTGCATTCTTCTACAGCCCCATAGTGCAGAAAATACAACTTAGAAAGATGTCATCTAAACAGCAAGAGAATACGTAAGATTGTGAGGCGTACACTGAGATTTCCAAGTGGACAGTAGTGAATAGTGATTGTTTTGTTTCTTTCTTTCCGAATCCTTATATATATATATATATATATATATATATATATAATTTTTTTTTTTGCAGCACTTGCAGAACATTGTTGTACAGAATCGATGCCAGCATCATTCTCTATTTTATTTTTTAAGGGGAAGTTTTCCATTTTTTAATCACGTATTTACTTAGCTGTAGGTTTCTGGCAGACTCTTTAGAAACATAAGCAATTTCCCTTCTGGTTTGCTGAGTATTTTTATCTTGATGAATACTGAAATTCTCTAAATACTTTTTTTTTCTGAATATATTAAAATGACTACCTGGTCTATTTCTTTTGCTCCATTCAGGTGGTCATTTATGGGTATAAAAATCTCAAAGAAAAGTTGTTCATTTGATAAGTTTTATCCATTAGCTTTGATTTCTCTAACATCTACTGCTTTTTTTTTTTTTTTTTTTGGTGCAGAAGATTCGCCCTGAGCTGGCATCTGTTGCCAATCTTCCTCTTTTTTTTCTTTGCTGGAGGAAGATTAGCCCTGAGCTGACGACTGGGCCAATATTCCGTGTTACTATTTTTATTGTTATAATTTCCTTTCTTCTATTTTCTTGGAGAGTATTTTTCTGTTCTTTTTCTCACATCCTGAGATAGGTGATTGTCTTATGCATTTCTAACAATACCTCCTTTTTTGGATTCTCTGTGAACAAGGTTGGTATCTTGTCTTCTAGATACTCCTTTACTTATAACTCATCATTGCCTGTTTTCTAATTTCCTTTGTAACTTTGTTAAACTAATTTTTATTTAGAAGAGCATTTTTTAAATGTCTCAATTATATTTAACTTATTTTTGTTAAATTTTTGTTAACCTTAGTCTATGACACTGATTTTTAAAAATAGTTTTTAAAATTACTATATAATTTTAAATGTCCAATATAAATCAGAAAATAATGCATATTCTCCAGCTGTTGTGACATGTTTTACATGCATCCAATAGATCATTCGTTGTGTGTTTTTCAAATTGTCTATATCATTATTGATTTTTGTCAATTTTATCAATTATTGAGAGATAATGACAAAATCTCCCACTATAATAGTGCTTTTATCCCTATTTATAATTATATCATTTTTACTTTGTGTATATTATTCCATGTCCATATCAATGCATATTTGGAATATGTATATCTCTTTTCCAATATGTAGTGTCCCCTTTTGTCTTTAATTATATTTGGATAAAATCTATCTTATCAAATAAATTTATTAAGACAATTCATCTTTATGTTTATTAGCAATTGCCAAGTAAACATTTTCACCTTCTTAAACATAACTTTCTATGTTTTTATATTTTTGGTGTATAATTTGTATATGACATATGGCTGAATTTAAAAAAATGTATACATATAGAACTTTTCAGTATCACTAATGGTACATTTGGCATTATTTTTACTACATTAACTTATGCTTTCAATCTTTCCTGTTTCAATATATATTTTTTGCCTTCTGTTTTAGTTCTATTCAATTTTTCCTCTAACTCTTTCCACTTAGTCTATTGCCATTCTTCTATTTGTTACCTTTTAATTTTTCTCTTTGCCAGTTTTTACAATGTCCTTTATGTCTTGGGTGTTTTGGAGTTTCATTATGATGAGTCTAGGTATGGATTTTTTTGTATATACCCTGCCCATCATCCCTCACTTGTTGTGGAACCTCAGAAACTGTATGTTGGCCTCTCATTATATCATCTCTTAACCTCTCTTCTATATTTTCTTTCTATACCCTTGCGTCCTCTGTGTAATCTGCTATTTAACTGGCTCCTTTGAATTTTTAAATTCAGTTATTGTTGTTGCTTTATCAGTAGTAAAATTCTAGATATTCTATGAAGGGATTTGTGTACCAATTTCCCACTTGGAGAGGACCAAAGGCTCCTATCTCCACCCAGGTCCCTGGGCAGCAATTAAAACTCAAGTCTCTAGTTTTCTGAAATCATCAAAAGCCCACAGGTCCACCAGATTTTCAGCATTAGTTTATCACAGTGGATTCCAGCTTTCTATAGGTTACAACCTGTGGAAATTTTCCTTATTTCCTTACAGATTTAGGTGTGCATTTTGTAGGAAGTTTGCTGTATTTTGTCAAGCATATTTGGTGTTTGGCAGCTGGCATATTTTCAGAATAACTTTTCCATGTTGGCAGAACTGAAGTTTGTGCATCTTCTCTTATAGACTTCTATGTCAGGAAGTATAAATATAACATTTCAGTACTAGAGAATTTTCTATTACTTTTAAATATGTTTAATTTTTAAGGATGGTATTTTATTTATATGCAAAAGAATTTTACTGCCAGAATGGATTATCCATCTTAGTAAATATTGTTTTTAGAATGACTAGTAAAAATGCCATCATGTTAATGTTAAGCCATAAGAAGTGATGTGACCGTCTTTTGTTACAAAGTTATGTCAGAATAAATTTAACAAATAGGATAGAAACCAAAATACAATATTTTAAGTAAAGACTGAAGGTAGACTAGAAAAAATGCTATGCCATCAGATGCCAAAAGCACAGAATAGCTTCACTGAGTAGTTGCAGCCCTGTTTTCTCATAAAGCCGTATATTCTCTAAGGAAATTCTCTGCTTGAACTTAAACAAATTGATTTGAAGTATGAAGGTGTCAGATTAAGCCTTTCTTCACATTGCTCTGTTGTAAAGCTGTCAGTGTCTACTTGGGCTTCAAGCTTTACTTGCTGACTTAATTTATGAAAGAAAGAATAGTTGAGAGGCTCACAGGTGAAAATTGCTAGACAAAGTGATGTCCTGTAATCAGGCATGTATTCTGGATGTTCTTGAATCCTTTTTCTCTCTTCATTTCCCCTCCACCAAGCTCTGCCTACTCCCCCAAGTCTATACACTGTTGTCACATTCCATTAACTCGATCTCAATAATGGCTTTCTTATTTATTCATGTCTCTATGGTTTAATTTTGTTGGCAATTTGGGGTTGCCATATGCAAATGGAGGATTCCAAAGGCTGTTTGTTTCTTCCTGTTACTCTTCTTCCAATGTTAATCTCATCCCATTGCGTAGTTTCAGTTATCACTTCTACATGGATAACTTCCAAAACTGGGTCTCCATATCTTGTTAGTCTCCATGTGCAACTCCCAGTGTGTAGCACTAACTATAGACATCTGGGACCTGAAACTTTTTCATGGCAAACTGCATTCATTATTTCCCCTGATAACCTCTTGCTTCTGAATTCCCCCTTCCCATTTATGACACAATTATCATCCCATTCTCCCAGTCTTCTTTGGCCTTGCTTGTCTTTAACTCCTACAACAAATCTAAAAAGTGTCAAGTTTAAATTTGTATTATCTCTCTACACTTACCAATCCTTTTTTTAAATTATTATGAAATATTTTAAGCATACTTCAAATGTTAGAGAATAATATAACAAACACCCATGTTTCTTCTCATATGGCTGGTCAGATCGTAATATTTCACCCTATTTGATTTAGATTAATTTTTATATTTCAAACAAATTATAACTTTAGAAGTTGAAGATCCCTACTTATATTTTCCTCATCTCATGCCCATCCTTCCATTTCGGAAGTACCTACTTTTCTAAGCTTGATGTTTATTATTTTTATTTATCATTTATTGGCATTATCCATAAAAATATATAACACTGGTTTACATGTTTTTAAATTTATATAAAAGGTATGATATTGTATGTACTTTTTGCATTTATTCACACATTATGCTTTTGAGATTTACCCAAGTTGATGCCTGTATCTCTATTTAATTAATTTTAATATTAAATTGTATGACTATAATGTCATTTATCAATTTGCAATTTAGAGGATATTGAGATTTACTCTAATTTTTAAATATTACAAGTGCAATAAATGTTCTTTAAAATGCCACATTGTGCAACTTTATAAGGATTTTATATGATATTTACTAGTAATGGAATTATGAGTTTATAGAATATGTTCATTTTCAATTTTACTAAGCTTTTGCTAAATAGTTTTCAAAAGTGGTTGAGTCAATTTTATTCCCACTGGTAACTAGTAAAACTTCCATTGCCCCTCAGCCTTGCTAACATTTGTTATTGAATTGCTTTAATTTTTGCTGATCCAAGGAAGTGAATGACATCTCATCTGTATTTTCCTGATTACTAGTGAGATTAGAACATATTTATTGGCCATTCTATGTGTCTTCCCTCAAATTGCTATTCATATTTTTTGCCCACTTTTCTATTAAGCTGATACTTGTTAGTGTATGTTTCCTATGGCTTTTAAGAAGCTATTTACATGTTCATTAAAAAATGATAATAGTAGCTAGCATTTACATTGTGCTCATTATGTGACATATACTTTAAAAAATGCTTTATTTTTATTAGTATATTTCATAGACACTAATCCTGTTTTGGTTATACATGATAAAATATTTTAGACTTATACAGAATATTTTCATTTTGGCATATTTAAATTCATCAGCCTATCATGATTTCCCTTCAGTCTCTCTAGGGATTCTTTTTTCACTACAAAGACATAAAGATATTTCCATATATATCCTCTTAAATAGTTAATTTTTAAAAATTTTCACATTTAGGTATCTAGTACCTCTGAATTTACTTTTAGTGACATTGGGATCCATTTATTGTTATTATTTTTATATATAAACTATATAAAAGTTTCTGAAATAGTTATTTCAGCACCATTTATGTTTAGTCTGTCATTTTCCAACTAAACTCTAATGCTTTGTCTGTCATATATCAACTTGCCATAATTGTGTGAGTCTATTTCTGGGCTCACTATTATGTCCCATTGGTCCATTTATCTATCTTTATGTCAACATGCTCTATTGAAATTAATATAACTGCATAATACATCCTAACTGATAAAATTTATTCATCCACCTTGTTCTTTTACAATTGTCTTGGTTATGCTTGTTCTGGTAATTCTTGACAAGTTCCTTTAAAAAACATAATAAGATTTTTAGAATTGGGTTGTCTATATAGATTATGTTTTAGTAAAATTGTCATGTTGATGATACTGAGCCTTATCCATGAACAGCATTATTTTTCCATTTATTTATATCTTCTTTTATGTCTTTGAATTAAGTTTTGTCGTTTTTGTTTTTAAACACCAGCACATTAATAGATTGGATCTTCATTGTTTTGCTGCTATTGTAAATAATAATATTTTTCTAAAGTAGTTTTTGAATGTTGTTTCTGGTATATAAGAGTGCAGTTTAATTTTGCATCACCCTTGTTTTTCCTTTCTCCATATTCATTCTCCAGATTCAAATTCTTAACCACCTCACTCTTAGATTTGCTGGAGATGGTGGTTTTCTCCTTTACATCATACAGTCGTTCAACATTCTCCTTCTTTCGTCATGAATCTTCCTAAAACACAAGACACTCAACTAAGAGCTTTCCATTTTTACCTATTGCCATTACGATGAATTCAAAATTTGTTAGACATGACTACGTAACTGATGGTAGCCTAGGTTTTCAGACTCATCTACTCTTTGTCAACTTTATGATCTGCTCCGAAGCTCATGTGGTTTTTGGCAGCTTGCTGTTTCTTGCAGGCTGCGAGAATGCCTGCTTCAGTTTCTTGGTGTGTCTGTCTGCTGCCCTCTGTCTCTGACACATGGCCCTCTCCATAGGGAAGCTCATAACAGGGCAGCTTACTTCTTCAAAGCCAGCAAGGGAAAGGGTCTCCTCACAAAGCTGAAAGCTCAGAAATTTTCACTGACATTTATTCAGTCAAAAACTGTTTGAGATTTATAAATTCTTTCAACAAATATTTATCGAGAACCTACTCTATGCACCTCAGTATGGTATGTTCAGGAGCTATAACTGTGAACAAATCAGACATGACCATTTACCTTCTATTATAAAGAGTAAGACAGGCACATAACTACATACATCTCAGCACTTTTGACGTATTCTCTTGGTTAAAAGCATGTCACAGGTCTCAGCCACACTTGAGGTGAGGGGATCACATAAAGGGTGTGGATATCAGGAGGCAGGAATCATGGAGGCGACCTTAAGGTCTATCCCACACTATCTTCTCTTCCAAGATTTTCAGTGGCAAAACAATCAGAAAGTTTCCTTTTTAAAATTTTCTTTTTCAATATATAGAAAACTGCACAGAAAAACAAAAACACAAGCACATATGCATGTAAATGCTTATTATTTGTGAAATGGAACTGTACTGTTCATACTGTTGGACAATTTAATCTTATACCTTACTACTCGATTGTGGACATCATTTCATACCATCAGTATTTTACACATGAGTGTACATGTGTCTGCCTTCTCTTTAATTACTACACGTGACAAATAATAATCCTTACAATGGATCGTTATGACGACTAGATCACAGTTATTAATTTGCCATATATCAAATTTAGAATGATAAAGTGTACAAAAGGCCAGAACAGTAAGGAAAGGCAACACAGAAGTAATGTTGCATCAACTGACAGATAGATATTTCTAGACAACACTGTACAATATGGCAGCCACTAGCCACAGGTGGCTATTAAAATTTAAATTAATTAAAATTAAATGCAATTGAAACTTAGTCTCTCAGTCACATTAGCCACATTACAAGTGGTCAATAGTCATATATAGCTAGTGACTACTGGTAATGGGTAGGGCAGATATAGAACACTAGCACTATCACAGAAACTTCTGTTGGACAATACTATCATAGGAGACAATGATGAGTGGAATGTGGGGTTAGAGTCCAAGTTATTTCCTGGGAAATCCTGTAGCCTTTCATTTGGTGAAAAAATATATAACACAACAATAAAAAATACAAAATTTTAAGAAGTAAATAACAAATAAATGTGGAATACCTATTTAAAAATATTTTTTAAAATATACACAAAATTGCTTAAATCATTTAAAAGAATAAAAGAAGATGTCATAATGGACACAAAAATTTTTAAATATTCTCATTATTCATTTATTTGATAAAATTCCACTTTAAACTTACGCTATTGTTCCATAGAATCATTTCTAGGATATTTGTCTTTTCTGTTCTTAGCATCAAATTATTATTGTGTGTTTGTGTGTGAGGAAGATTAACCCTGAGCTAACATCCGTTGCCAATCCTCCTCTTTTTTTTTTGCTGAGGAAGACTGGCCCTGGGGTCACATCCATACCCATCTTCTTCTACTTTATATGGGACGCCGCCACAGCATGGCTTGACAAGCAGTATGTATGTCCGCGCCAGAATCCGAACCTGCAAAAGCCCGGCCGCCAAAGTGGAGCATGCTAACTTTACTGCTATGCCACTGGGCCAGCCCCAGCATCAAATTATTAATTACTGAATTTAATTTAATAAATGTAATATTTATTCTTGAATTAGCAACCTAAATATATTCAAGCTTCTATATTTAACGTAGTAAAACTTTCATAGGATATATTCAAAATATGTGACAAAATAATTGTAAAGTCTATCTGGGGAAGAATTAAAACAAATGTGAGTACACACATACATATACACATACATTGTAGGAAGAAAAATTATCGTACTTATCGTCTTAGGTGTGTAAACTTTCCATTAAACGACACTAGATAAAAATATGGTATTGGCCAATTAATGACATATCAAACGCATTGAAAAGCTCTGCAAAAGACCTTACTATATATGAGTGAAAAAAGGAAAAAATAAATAGAAACTTAAAAAAATATATATATAGGAGAAATAAATTCAACTTATCAGGGTGGCATGAAAATAACCCTAAACATACCTGTAGCAGGGGCTGGCAATCTACCAATCAACCTGTGAGTCAAGCAATTAATCAAGGCACTTGCAAGAATTTACTGGGGAGGTAGACATAGATGCTGGTACTTATGCCTAGAAAGACACATTCCAGAGGTTTAAAACAGGCTGCTGAATCTACCTTGTATTACTGGCTGTCAGAGAAAGCACAATAGGATAAGGATGATGGAGACCAGACCCATAACCAGGAGGAATGGAATTATTGCCAAGTTAGTAGTTACATTCTATTTATGTGAACTATAATTTTGCAGGTAAAATCTTGAAAAATATATACATGTAAATGAAATATGCATGCAGTTGTAGAAATGAGTGCATTAAAATTGTGTGTTAATTTTGTTTACTAATGGAGTAAAAATTATTACTAAATTGTAAGTGTGTAAGCATGTTGCTGACTTACATCGTGTTTGCTATATAATTATTGGTGTGCAAAAATGAGAACAGCTCTGTTTTAATTTCATTATACCAGAAAACCAATAGAATGAGTGACTCGACCACAGATATTTAAGTAAACTTGAGGAAAATAAAAGGGCATTGGGCAATAAAACAAACAAAAATCATAATTCATTCCAATAGAATTAATGTAGAAATGTCTGTATTAAAAAATAGATAAATTCTGTTAAAATTAATTAAAAGAAAGAAAAATATTCAAATTAGAAATGAGAGAGGCAATATAAACAACATGTAAGATATTGATTAAAGTATAAAATAAAATACCATTGTGCATATACATGTAAAATGTAAGATTTCTGAAAAACTAAAATTTATGAATATTAACAAATAAATAGAAAAGTTAAACTGACCAAATATTAAGAAAAAATTAATCACTTATCAATCATTATATTTAATTATATACACAGGCTGAAATTTTGGGGAAAGATTTTTCAATTTTTTATGAAAAACAATACTCATGTAATATGTAGTTTCAGATGATAAAATATATGGACATTTTCCCAATTGATTTTATTAACCCAGAAATAAATAAAAAAATTCAAATTAATGTCCTAAAATATGTCAAATTCTTAATCTCTCTCTCTTTCTCTTTATGTGTGTGTAGATATGTGTAATATATACTATACTTATAGACATTAAAATGAATATGTATTACCTTTGCAAATTTCAGCACGATTCTCCTAGAAATAGATAAACCAAATAGATAAAAAAGTTTGTAAGAGGGCCGGCTCGGTGGCGCAGCGGTTTCGTCCGCGCTTGGCAGCCCGGGGTTCGCGGGTTCGGATCCCGGGCGCCCGCGGACGCACTGCCTGTCAGCCATGCCGTGGCGGCGTCCCATATAAAGTGGAGGAAGATGGGCACGGATGTTAGCCCAGGGCCAGTCTTCCTCAGCAAAAAGAGGAGGATTAGCAACAGATGTTAGCTCAGGGCTGGTCTTCCTCACCAAAAAAAAAAAAAAAAAAAAGTTTGTAAGGGTACAGAAGACTGTCAACAAACTTGACCTGACTGACATACATGGTACTTGGCCCTCACAACAGCTACAGAGCACATATTTTATTGAACTGCATGTGAAACATTCATTAAGATGGGTGCATAGTGAACAATGAAACACCTCACAGGAAACTGAAAATGATTGATTGAAATTGTACAAAGTATGTTATCTGATCACAGTGGAAATGTATTAGAAATCTATTTCTAAGGTACCTGCAAAATCTACAAATATTGGGAATTAACTATGACACTTGCAATCATTCATTGAGCTAAGAAAAAAATTATGAAGTAAAAAATATTTAGAAGTGAATAACGTAGCAAAGAGTATGTAAGAATTTGTGGGATGCAACTATAGCAGTACTTAGAATTTTGCAAGTTTTCTTGTTTATATAAAAAAGAAATGTTTAAAATCAATGATCTAAGTTTATATTTTAAGAAAATGTTTAGAAAAGGAAAGACTAACACAAAGTAGAAGGAAGAGTGAAAACATGTGAGATAGAAAACAGATAAACCATAGAGTGAATCAATGAAATAAAAAACTGGTTCATTGGAAACATCTCTGGCTAGAGAGAAAATATAAATTACTAATAATATCATGCGTGAAACAAAGGACCTCACTATGAATCCTCCAGTTATTAGGTTATAAGGAATATTTTGAAGAAAATTATGACAATAAATTTAACAATTTTACATAAAATGAATAAATTCCTTAAAAGAATTTTCTCAAGTTTATTTGGAAATCTGAAAGCTCTATATTTATTAAATAAATTAAATATGGCAATAAATACTTTCCCACAAAGAAAATTCTAGGCCAATATTACATAATGGTGAACTCAAACATTTGATGAAGAAATAATATAACTCAATACTAAGAAAAGTACAACCCAATAAGAACTGAGCAAAAGATTTTAACCTCAGGGATATTTGCAGTAAAATTATATGTCTCAACACACCCAGTAGAATGTCGAAAACTAAAAAAAATTTATAATATCACGTGTTGGTGAGGATTGCAATGACTGTTAGTCTACACAGTGAGGGCAGGGGTGTAAAATGAGGAATCACTTTAGAAAACACTTTAGTGAGCTACTTAAGTTAAACAGATACCTATCCTATGACCCAGTAATTCACACTTAGATATTTAACCAGGAAAAGATAAAACATAGTTCCACAAATAACTTACATGAATATTTGTAACAGCTTTATTCCTAACAGTCACAAAGTTGAAACATTCAAATAAGTAAATTGTATGTTCATACAATGGACTAGTCAGCAACAGAAAGGAAAAATTAGAGATGCCTGCATTAACATGGAAGAATCTCAACAAAATTATGCTCAAAACTAGAATCTACACAGTATGTAGGTTTCTATTGATATGACATTTTAGAACAGGAAAAACCAATCTACAGAGTTATAAACCATATTGATTTCTGCCTAAAGTGGCAGGGAATTGGGTGATGGAGCTGTAGAGTCACAAGGGGAACTTTAGGGTGTCCTATATCATGATTGATGTAGTGTCATATGGGTGTATATAGGAGTCAAAACATATCAGACAAAACTCTTAAGGATTGATGCATTTTATTGTCTATAAAGAATTCTTCAGTAAAACTGATTTTAAAGAGGAAATGTGAAAAACCTATGTGGAGAAAACTGCAAAATATACTGAAAATCTGAACAGTTCCTTAACAAATGCAGAGAGACACTTTACTTCTGGCCTAAAAGTTCATTACTGAAAATCAATTTTCTTAATTAACATACATATGATGTAATTTCAGTTAAAATACTAATATTTCTTTTTCTTGAAAATCACATATGGTTTTTAAAGTTCTTTTGGAAGAAAATAAAGTATTTTGAAACAAAATGATAGAGAACTTGCCTTAAGAGATACTAAAATGTTCCGTAAAGAAATAAAGTATTGGAAAAGTGAAGTATTAAAAAAGAAATGCAAGAAAGAAGAGTATAGTTTAATAAATAACTTATAAATTATAGAATAATTGGTTAAGTTTTGGTACAAACACTTTCATCTTCCGTCACATTTTATGCTAAGATCAGAAATAAAATTTAATTAATTAAATTCAAGGATTAAAATTTATCTTAACTATAAATGAAATACAATGATATTAATTTTAATTATTTAATTGAGCATAATTAAATATTTGACATTAAACGTCCATTAAATGGAGATAGACTTTCTGGCCATGATCCGGGCATCAAGTCAGACAGGGAAATGATAATTTCAACTCATAGTTAATATTTTTAGACATTGAAAATAATATGAAGAGCTCAATGAAAAATATTGAATCAATATGTCAAATAAAATATTACTATCTATAAATACAGTTCTTGCATATTCATGAGTGATATCGTAATAAGAATTAGCAGACAATATGAATAAATATTTCACAGAAATTTACTTGAGAAATTAATTCTAAAAATCTGAATGTCACTAGATTACAGTCCATGTCAATAAAAGGTAGGATGAACTTTTGCCCATGCAAAAGAAAATATTGAAATATACAATAAATATTTTCAAGTGTATTTTGAAATGGGCATTCTCAACACACTAATTGTGGATATGTAAATTGGTAAAATTTTTGAAAATCCTTATCCAAAGTCTCAAGACACTCAGTGTTCAAATCCTTTTCTAGTGATTTTCTGAGAATTACTACAAAAGCAATAATCAGAACTGTAGTAAAATTTTTTGTATAAAGATGTTTATCACATAATTATTTAGATACAGCCTCAAATATAATAGTAAATATTAAATGCAGTGATTTATACATATATAATTTATATGATCCCTATCATATGTAGGGATGATTCCATTTCAATATATATAAAACAATGAAAAATTATGAACATTTATAATTAGGTTTTTTAATTGTATAGGACATACTTAATTAGAGAAAACATTTACAAATTGTAGTGACAATGTAGAGAATATAAAACAGTACAAATGAATTATTAAACATAAATATGATTTGGTTTATATTAATAAGAACTGATAATTCATAATAGCCTTGCTTAATTTACTGAAATTTTACTTCTATTTCTTTATAGCCAATAGATATAGCTTAACGCTGTTAATTTTTTAAACTTTTCATCTCTAAAAGTAGCTGTCAAAGTGGAAAAATAAATCAAAATCTTACATGTGTTGATCATCTGTCTCCCTCTACTCTTGTTCTTCTAATTCAACACCATGAAAAAGTAAATGGAGAATTTATTTTATGTGTGAAATCAAGGAACTAATTTGCTATTTCTTTTTCTTAAAATCCCCCAAATATAAAAGATGCGCCCATGGCCATTACGAGCTCGCATTGTCACCGGTGAGCCTTGTTTGAACATTTTAGCAAGTTGATCTGGATTTAACAAATGCTGCTAACTTAAAAAAATGATATAAATGTTACATTTTTAGGTAAAGTTGTGGTTTAAAAGCCATTTTTAAGTAGGAGAATTGCTTTTAACTGGAGACCAGAAAACTTGCCAAGTGTATGTCATAAATGGGTTGTGAAAATTTTTGTAAGTTCAGTCACTGATTGATATGCTTTGAAATGACTTTTCACTTAGGAGAAATCCCTGTTTGCAATGCTAGAAAATGGAAAGGGAGAAAAAATAAACTTACTCACATCATTTATAAGGAGATTTGCAGAGGCAGTCATAATTTTACCTTTAAAAAATTATCAGTGAAATTAGCGCTGGGGAAACCGAGGGACAGAAGCCAAGCACATGTTGGCTGGTGTTCTGTTGACTGTCCCTCAGTCTCTGCCAGCAATCCTTAGCTCCGACCTTGAAACGCCTGTTTGTTAGAAGAGGCTGTCTGTCAAACTGAACTATGTAAAAATTGTTCTGTGCTTGAAAATGTAGAGGAATAGAATAAAATCTTAAACTCTCTTTTCCTCTGTAATCTGAGCATTCAAACAAAAATATTTGGGATTAAACTAACCGGTTCATTAGTCCTCTTCTCAGTTACCAAATCTAGAATTTGCAGAAGAAAGTGTTATTTTAAAACGTGAATTAAAACTTATACAAACTTCCTAAGTGGGGATTAGAAATCGTACAGTGTTTATTTAAACTGAAGCAAAAAATTCAAATTATTATTTTAGTTTGGAGGGATTAAATTTAAAATAATTTAAAATTAAGAAAATTTAAATTATTGCTGATATTAATACCATTGTTACTCTTTTGGTAGTTTATACTACAATTTATGGAATGAAATAAATGGCATCAGATATTGCTCTTATCCCCATTAAGAAAGTGAAGAGAACTGTGTGTAAGTCTACACTCTGTTGATTAACTGGTGTTATAGTTTTGAACTCAAGTTAGTCTTTCTAAAGCTCAGATTCTACTTCTGTAAAAATCAGATGGATAATTCTCTCTTCTGTAGTGTGGAATATAACATTCATATGTCCCTCAGTTGGTCATTTATCAAGCAACTTTGAAAAGAATAAAATGATAGAGGTATAGTTTGTTGAAAAAAAAGCATTCAACTAGTCTTCAAATTCATCTAGATCCATGAAAAAG
This sequence comes from Tapirus indicus, assembly GCA_031878705.1. Classification (NCBI taxonomy): domain Eukaryota; kingdom Metazoa; phylum Chordata; class Mammalia; order Perissodactyla; family Tapiridae; genus Tapirus; species Tapirus indicus. The sequence goes on along the minus strand of CM062920.1, from coordinate 140,562,950 downwards.
ACCAGTCATTACTTACACACTAATTACTATAAAATTAAAATTAACACATGCTTACTTTGTATTTCTCCACCATAAAGTTTTTTCTTTTTACATCTTTTTGATAAAAAGGATAAACAAAAATCCTATGATATTGATAGGTTGTTTTCATAGTTCCAAGGACTGTTAATTATACTTATAACTTGGGGATTATAAATTTTATTGAAGAAAATTGAATTTATTAATATTTGGTTATAGATAACTTCAAGGTATTTATTCACTTAAAATTGTAAACTATATTTGTCATAGGAGATTGAGTATTCCCACCAACGTTAGAATTAGCTATCTTTGATTTCACTTTATCCTGTGAACTTGTAAGTTAAATTTCTTGACTTGGTGTTATGAAAGCATTAAGATCCTTTAAATCTCTATTCTCTCCCTATAGCCTTGTTCATTTATTTTAAACAACTCAACAGCATGCTTATTACATATATATCCAGAAGTTTGTAGCTAATGGAAAACCTAATGTAAGATTTTCATGAATTTACAATTCAATTGAAAACCATGCTTACCATGTCTGAGCTTCTATCCTAGATAAAATTATACTAAACAGAGATTTGAAAAGTGAGGAATTTAAACATCTAGGACAAGTATTTAATAAAACCTCAATCTCAATTTTTTTCATAAAGAATATAGTCCAAATACATGAAAGTCATTTGATATTTAATGAATAGAGAACTTGAAATACCTTAGTTTATTTGATTGAAGAAAATGTATCTGCTATTCCTAGAATTGCATCAATATAAGGATGTTTGGTTGCCTGTCATTTAACACCAATATTGGGCCTCCTTTACTACCCTCCTCCAATTTACCACTATGGCATTCTGCACAGAGTTCATATTCCTCATATTCCTTAGCATGGTGCATCATGACCTATCTCCATATTTAACTGGCACATACATCTGATACCACGTGAAACTTATAGGCCAAAAATAATGAATTACGTTCAGTGCTCAGAATCTAGCATACTGTTCCCCATCTCTGTATATTTGTACACGTTATCAACTCCATTGATTTTCCTTTCCATCTGTACATTGGAAAAAATCTACCCATTCTTCAACACTTAATTGTTTTTATTATAGGCTTCTCCTCCTCAATCACACTATAGATTATTCCGTGGCTAAGTGATAATATGTTCCAATTATATGTCTAATTTTCTCTCCTGTCCATTAGTATTTGGGTTTCTGGGAATGCATTTTATTTCAAATTTTTTTCAAAAGAGTTTCTTTCAAAATTATTTATAGGTAGAAGCTCTTTGAGAACGATTACTCCATTTTATTTATATGTGTCGCATATTCTAGGAGCCTCAGTGAGTTAATGATGAATGAAAATGAAATGGCTAGAGAGGGAAAAAAAAATAAATTATTTATTCAATGGAGGATCACTCTTGTCTTCTTTAAACTCATTGTGCTTAAATAAAGTGATCTATCCATCTCTCTCATGTTTATAGCAGCTTTATTCATAATTCTCAAAACCTAGAAGCAACCAAGATGTCCCTCAGTGGGTGAATGGATAAACTGTGGCACATCTATGCAATGGAATATTATTCAGTAATGAAAATAAAAACTCATATTGTTTAGTGAACGACGCCAATCTGAAAAGACTACAGGCTGTATAACTTAGTAACATGACACGCCCCAGGCACTCACCTGGGTGCTGGAGATAAAACAGGGAAAAAACCAATAAATTCCTTCATTTAAACAAGAATGTGTTTAAAACACTCACAGTCTATTTTCCCTCCTAATTCTCTTTTTAGGGTACATTTTCTTTTATAATTACTTATAAAAATTAAGAAAATCTTAATACGCTATGGACTTTATTTAATAATGTGTCAATGTTGGTTCATTGATTGCAACAAAGGTACTGTACTAGGATAAGATGTTAATAAGTGAACTGGATGTAGAATATGTGGGAACTCTCGGTGCTGTCATCACAGTTTTTCTGTAAATCTAAAACTGTTCTAGAATATAGAAGTTGTTATGGGCTGAATCGTGCCCCCCTGACCCGAATTCATATGTTGAAATCCTAACCTCCAGGAACTCAGAATGTGAGCATATTTGGAGAGGAGGTCTTTATAAAGATAATTAAGTTAAAATGAGGTCATTAGGATGAGCCCTAATCCAATATGACTGGTGTCCCTATTAAAAGAGGACATTGGGACACAGACACACAGGGAAAAGAGGACCAACTATAAACCAAGAAGAGAGGCCTCGGAAGAAATCAACCCTGCCAGCACCTTGATCTTGGGCTTCTAGCCTCTAGAACTGTGGGGAAGTAAATTTCTGTTGTTCAATCCACCCAGTCTGTGGTATCTGTTATGGCAGCCTTAGCAAGCCAATACAGCTGTTTAAAAAAATACAAAGTGTAAATTCAGGTCACATCTCACATCATTCTGTTTTTAATTCTGTTTATTGCTGATGTCCTGTGCTCGGTGGTTGTCTTCACATAGATGACATACACTTACCAGTACCTTTTTCTTTTCACCTTTAAAGTGTGCTCTCTGTGAAAATCAGATCTCATCATTATTTGATTATGATTTTGATTCCTACTCAAGTTTGTGTATGTGCATAGTTTCTATACCCAATGATTCTGTCTGTATATCCGACATGCATATCTCTTAATCAAAGAGGACTTCCCTGACCTCCCTGAAAAATGTCTATGCCTCTTTTCTTAGTATAATTTTTATTCATAGCATTTATAAGCATATAATATAATCATTATGTTCAACCACAGTAAAATGAAAGCTTGATGAGATGAAGGAATTTGTTGGTTTTGTTCCCTGTTTTATCTCCAGCACCCAGGTGAGTGCCTGGGGCGTGTCATGTTACTAAGTTATACAGCCTGTAGTCTTTTCAGATTGGCGTCGTTCACTAAACAATATGAGTTTTTATTTTCATTACTGAATAATATTCCATTGCATAGATGTGCCACAGTTTATCCATTCACCCACTGAGGGACATCTTGGTTGCTTCTAGGTTTTGAGAATTATGAATAAAGCTGCTATAAACATTCAGGTGCAGGTTGGTTTTCTTGGTGCATGAGATCATCCCTGAGCTAACACCTGTTGCCAATCCTCCTCTTTTTGCTTGAGAAAGATTGGTCCTGAGCTAACATCTGTGGCAATCTTCCCCTGTTTTATATGTGGGTCACCACCATAGCATAGCTTGATGAGTGGTGTAGATCTGTGCCTGGGATCCAAACCTGTGAACCCAGGCTGCTGAAGCACAGTTCACTGAACTTAACCACTATGCCACCGACCCAGCCCCCAAGTGCAGCTTTTTATGTGACATGAGTTCTCAAATCAATTAGATGAATACCCAGAAGCATGACTGTTGGATTGTGTAGTAAAATAACTTTTAGTTTTGTAAGAAACTGCCAAACTGTTTTCCAAGATGGATGTACAATTCTACATCCCCACAAGAAATGAATGAGAGTGCCTATTGCTCTACACGTTTTCTAGCATTTGTTATTGTCATTTTTTAAGCCATCCTAATAGATGTGTAGTAATATCTCATTGTTGATTGAATTTGGAATTTGCTAATGAAAAATAATGTGGAAAATCTTTTTATATGCTTATTTGCCATCTATATATCTTGTTTTATGTGTGCTTGTTCATATCTTTTGCCTGTTTTCCATTGGGTAGTTTCTTTTCTTATTGTTATTAGGAATTCTTTGTATATTTTGGACACAGATCCTTTATCAGTTATGTGTTTTGCAAATATCTTCTCTCAGTCTGTGGCTTGTCTTCTCATTCTCTGGGCAGTATCCTTCAAAAAGAAGATGTTTTTAATTTTAACAGAGTCTAATATCAAACTTTTCCTTCATCAGTCATGCTCTTGGTATTATACCTATAAACTCTTCATCAAACCCAAGGTCACATAGATTTTCCCCCATGTTTTCTTTTAGAAATTTTATCATTTTTTTGTTTTACATGTATGTGTGTGATTCATTCTGAGTTAATTTTGGTAATAGATGTAAATTCTGTTTCTAGGTATATTTTTTGCATATGAACTTCCAATTATTTCAGCACTAATTGTTGAGGGATTCTCCTTCACACATTTATTTGCCTTTATTCTTTGTCAAAGATACGCTGAGTATATTTGTGTAGGTCTATTTGTGTGGCTCTCTGTTCTGTTTCATTTTTCTATGTGCCTCTTTTTTTACAACTCTGTCTTGATTACTGTAGATGTAAAGAAAGCCTTGAAGTCAGGTAGTCCTCTAACTTCATTCTTCTTCAGTACTGTGCTGTATATTTTGGGACTCTTGCTTTTCCATGTAAACTTTAGATTCAGTTTGTCAATATCCACAGAATAGCTTAATGGGATTTTGTTTGGGATTGTGTTGAATGTTCTGATCAAGTTGAGAATAATTGACAACTTAACCATATTGGGTGAACACAGATACTCTCTCATTTATTTAGATTTTTAAAATTTTCTTTCATCAGAGTTTTGTAGTTTCCATGTATAGGTGCTGTAAGTGTTTTATTAGATCTACACCTAAGTATCTCATTTTTTGGTGCTAATGTGTCTTTAATTGCAAATCCTAATTGTTCATTGTGGGTATATAGGAAAACAATTGACTTTTGTATAATAACCGTTATGTCCTGTGACCTTGGTAGTTTCAGGGTTTTTTATCATGTCATCTGCTAAGAAAGACAACTGTATGTTTTCCTTCCTAGTCTGCATTTTATTTTATTATCTCATTACGTGAGTTTGGACTTCCACATAATGTTGAAAAGCAGCATTGAGAAAGGACATCCTGCCCTCTTCTCAATCTTAGGAGAAAAGATCTAGTTTTCTGCAATTATAGATGAAGTTAGCTGCAGGGGTTTTGTAGTTTCTTTGCAACTTGAGGAAGTTCCTCTCTATTCCAAGTTTGCTGAGAGTTTTTATAAAAAAAAAACCAAACCTAGTTTTTACCAAGAATGGGCATTGAATTTTATGAAACGCTTTTTGTGTATTAATTGATATGGTCTTATAATTTTTCTTCTTAACTTCTTGAATATGGTGGATTACATTTATTTATTTTTGAATGTTGAATCAGATTTGTATAAGTGGACCAAGTCTCATTTGGTTGTGGTGTATAATTCTTTTCATACATTTCTGCATTCAATTTGCTAATATTTTGTTGAGGTTTCATTATATCTATATTTATGAGAGATATTGGACTGTGGTTTTTACTTTCTTGTATTATTTTTACCACATTTTGTTATTAGGGTAATGATGACCTCATAGAATGAGTTAGAAAATGCCCCCTGGTGTTTCTAGTCTCTGGAGGAGATTGTAGAGTATTGATATCTTTTCTTTCTTAAATGTTTGGTAGAATTCACCAGTGACATCATCTGGGTGTCATGCTTTCTTTTTGTAAAGTTATAAATTATTGATTAAATTTCCTAATTGCTATAGGCTTATTCAGATTATCTATTTCTCTTTCTTTGAATTTTGGTACCTGTGTCTTTCAAGGAATTTATCCATTTCATCTACGTTGTCAAATTTGTGGGCAGAGAATTGTTCATAGAATTCCTTTATTATCCTTTTAATGTCCATGTGATCAGTAGTGATGGTTTCCCTTTCATTTCCGATATTCATAATGGTTTCTTCTCTCCATCTTTATTGGTTAGCTTGGCTAGAGGTTTATCAATTTTATTAATCTTTGCAAATAACTGGTTTAAATTCATTGATTTTTCTCTACTGTTTTCAATTTTATTGATTTCTGCTCTAATTATTATTTCTTTTTCTGCTATCTCTTTTTTGCTTTAGTCTAAAGTTGCTCTCTTTTTTCTAATACCCTAAAGTGGAATTTTGATTATTGATTATAGATCTTTCTTACTTTCTAATATATATAATGCTTTAATTTTTATTTTAACCATTTACTCACTGCTTTCACCACACCCAGTAAATTTTGAAAAATTATGTAAACTGTTCTATCAAAAAGTTTACCATTAGTTCAAAATATTTTAACATTTTTATTGAGATTTTTTCTTTCACCCATATTTTGTTAAAAACTATGTCATTTAATTTCTGAATATTTTGATATTTTCCAGGTATCTTTCTGTTATTAATTTCTAGTTTGATTCCATTGTGGTCTAAGGACATACTTTATATGATTTCTGTTATTTTAAATTGTGTTAGGGGTACTTTATGGCCCAGATGTGCTTATGTTATGGATTTTCTATGCTAGCTTGAGAACAATGTGTGTTCTGCTTTTGTTTAATGGAGTATTCTATAAATGTCAATTACATCAATTTGATTGATAACATCTTTCAGGTCAACCATATTCTTATTGATTTTCTGCCTGCTTGATCTATCAATTACTGAAAGAGGGATGTTGAAGTATCCAATTATAATAGTGGGTTTGCCTGTTTCTCCTTGCAGTTCTATCATTTTTGCCTCATGTAACTTGACAGTGCATTAGGTACATACACAGTAAGGATTGTTATATCTTCTTGGAAAACCATTTTCTTTGCATAATACCCCTTTTATCCTTGATTATTTTCCTAGTTCTGAAGTCTACTCCAGCTTTTCTTTTGACTATTGTTATCAATGGTATATCTTTTCTCTTCCCTTTTCTTTTCTTTTCAGTCAATCAGAAAGTTTTCATTGGGTCATTGCTCTACTTTTTCTATGTGTGTGTCTGGTACAATACACATAACAGTTGCCATCTTAACCTTTTTAAGTGTACAGTTGTGTGGTATTAAATACATTCACGTTATTGTGCAACCATCACCACCACCCATCCCCATAACTCTTTTTTTGCTGAGGAAGATTTGCTCTGAGCTAATGTCTGTGCCAATCTTCCTCTATTTTGTATGTGGGTCACTGCCACAGCATGGCCACTGACGAGTGGCATAGGTCCGCTCCTGGGAACCGAACCCAGGCCACTGAAGTGAAGTGCACCAAACTTAACCACCAGGCCATGGGGCTGGTCCCCCACAACTCTTTTTATCTTGTAAAACTAAAACTCTATACCCATTAAACAATAAAGCTCCCCATTTTCCTCTCCCTCAAGTTCCTGTCAACTGCCATTATGCTCTCTGTCTTTATGATTTTGCCTAAGTATCTCTTATAAATGGAATCATACAGTATTTGCCTTTTTGTGATTGTCTGATTTCACTTAGCATAATGTCCTCTGACTTCAACCATGTTGTCGCACATGTCAGAATTTCCTTCCTTTTTAATGCTTATTAATGTTCTATTGTATATATATTATATATCCATTAATTTATCAATGGACATTTGCATTGCTTCCATGTTTTAGCTATTTTGAATAGTGCTGCTATAAACATGAATATACAAATATCTCTTTGAGACTCTACTTTCAATTCTTTTGGGTATATATACCCAGAAGTGGAATTGCTGGATCATGTCGTAATTCTATTTTTAAGATTTTGAGGAACTGCCATACTGTTTTCCACAGGGAATGTACCATTTTACACAACAATACACAAAGGTTCCAATTTCTTCACATCCTTGTCAACACTTCTTATTTTGGGTTTTTTTTTTTTGATAGTAGCCATTCTAATGGATGTGAGGTGGCATCTCATTGTAGTTTTGATCTGCATTTCCCTAATGATGAGTGATGTTGATCACCTTTTCATGTGCTTATTGGCCACTCATATATCTTCTTTGGAGAAATATCTATTCAAGACCTTTGCCCATTTTTGAATTGTGTTGTTTGTTTTTGTGCTATTGAGTTTTAGTTCCCTATGTATTCTGAATATTAATTTCTTATTAGATATGTGATTTATAAATAACTTCTCCCATTCTATGGTTTGCCTTTTTACTCTGTAAATAGTGTCTTTTGGTGCACAATTAAAAACAAATATGTAGTCCAATTTGTCTATTTTTTTCTTTTGTTACTTATTCCTTTGGTGTCATGTCTAAGAAATTGCCAAATTCACTGTCATGAAGCTTTAGTCTTTTGTTTTCTTCTAAGAGTTATATTGTTTTAGATCTTACATTTAGGTACTTGATCTATTTTGAGTTAATTTTGTATATAGTGTTAGATAAGGGTCCAACTTCATTTTTTTTGCATGTGGCTATCTAGTTTTCCCAGCACTATTTTTTGATAAGACTGTCATTTCCTCATTGAATAATCTTAACACTCTTTTCAAAAATCACTTGCCCATATATGTAAGGGTTTGTTTTGGGGCTCTCTATTCATCTTCCAATCTATAAATGTGGGATGTATTTCCATTTATTTATATCTTCTTTAATTTCTTTCAGCAATGTTTCAGGTTTTCATTGTGCAAGTCTTTTATCTCCCTGGTTAAGTTAATTCTTATGTATTTTATCTTTTTGATGCTATCGTAAATGGAGTTGTTTTTGTAATTTCCTTTTCAGATTGTTCATTGTCTACAGAAATGCAACTGATTTTTACATGTTGACTTTGTATACTGTTACTTTGAATTCATTTATTAGTTCTAATAGCTTTTTTGTGGAATCTTTAGGATTTTTTACATATAAGATTATATCTTCTGCAAAACAAGATAATTTCACTTCTTCCTTTCCAATATTGATGTTTTCTGATGTTCCAATTACATATATACTACACCTTTTGAAGTCCAAGAATATCATACATTTCTTGCATGTCCAATCTTTGTTGTTTTGTTTTTAATTCTTTTTTACTCTTTGCCTTTATTTTTAGTAGGTTTCTATTGAACTATTTTCATGCTCATTCATTCTTTCTTCACCAGTATCCAATCCACTATCGAGTCCATCAAAGGCATTCTTTTTTTTTTTTTTTACAGTGTTTCTGATTTTTCCATTTCATTTTGATTCTTAGAGTTTCCATTACTCTGCTTATATTACTCATCTGTTCTTACATATTGTCTACTTTTTCCACTAGAGCACTTAGGACATTCATCATAGTCATTTTAAATTCCCTATTTGATAATTACAACATCTGTGCCCTGAGTCTGATTTTGATGCTTTACTTGTCTGTTCAGACTGTTTCTTGTTGGATTTTTGTGGGGTTTTTTTGCCTTTTAGCATTACTTGTCATTTTTTGCTGCAAGCTGGACAAGGTGAATAGAATAAAAGAAACTGAGTTAAATAGGCCTTTAGTGTGAAGTTTTATATTAATTTGCATAGGGGTTGGGCTTTATTTAATGTTTGCTGTAGTGGTAAATGCCAGAGGCTTCAAATTCCTCTGATGTCATTGTTTTTATCTCCCTTGTTATCTGTGGGCTTCCCTAAGAACTCTTCCTGAGATCAAATCTGTGTCTTGCAGCTGCTTTAGCTTTAATCCATTATACCAGAGCATTGGTGATGTGGTGGTAAGATGTGAAGGGGAAGCTTTCTAGAATACTATGATTAAATCTCCACCTTTCAGAGAGCCAGTGTCCCTGGGCTGAGACTATCATAAGAGTTTCTTAGCTCCCCCCACACACACCTTAAGTGAAACAAGAAGGCTAAAGGGGACTGAAATCAAGAAATGCCCCATCCCAAGGTAGCTAAAACTCTGGTAAAGTCTTTTCTTCTTGGAAGTAGGCCTTCACTGTGCTTCACCCTGGTTACTGCTCCCTGACCAATGCAATAGCCAACATGGGATATTTTTTGGCTCTTCACCATTAGAATCTGCCATGGTTCCTGTAGGTAAAATGCACAAGAGTGTGGCTTCCCTCCTGTGACTGCCACCTACAATAGTAAGAGTTTCTCACTGTCATGTGTGTCCAAACTCAGGCTCCAGGAACTTGTCAAAATTACCATTTAAGACTTCCTAAAAGTTCATTGCTCTCCAGACTCACCCAATTTGCTAGATTTTGGATGGTTTGTCCTGTGATCTCAGTCCTCTGATGGGTCCCTGAAGAGTTGTTGATTTTCTGTTTGTTTAGCTTTTTTCTTCTTGCAAGTACGGGAGTGACAATTTCCAATCTCTCTACGCGTTGGAGCTATAACCAGAAGACTGAACCTAATATTTTATTATGAAATTTCCCAAAAACTAAAAATAAAGTACTTAAGACACATCAGTGCACAACTTAAGTACATAGGCACATAACCAACATAAAGAAATACAGAGAAAATTGATCTGAATGTATGTTTTTTACCCAGTTTCAGCAATTATCAACATGTTTACCTTTATCTGAACTCTCCTGCAACTCACTTTATAATGGATGTAACGCAAAGGATTTCAAAGAAAACCCAGAGACCATATCATTTCACCTAGAAGCAATCAGTATTAACCTTAAAAAGAACATTTTCTCCATATCCACGATATCATCATCATGCCAGACAATAATAACAATTATGCAACATTCTCTTATACTCAGTTCTTTTTGAAACTTTCTAGGATATCTAAAATTTGTCTTTATATGTTTGGTTAGTTTTCTGAACTAAACCTCATTCAATCCTCTATCAAGACTCATTAAAGAGGTGCTGGCCCAGTGGCACAGCAGTTTAGTTCGTGCTTGCCAGCCCAGGGTTCGCGTGTTCAGATCCCGGGCACCTACGGACGCACTGCTTGTCAGCCATGCTGTGGCGGAGTCCCATATAAAGTAGAGGAAGATGGGCACAGATGTTAGCCCAGGGCCAGTCTTCCTCAGCAAAAAGAGGAGGATTAGCAAGGGATGTTAGCTCAGGGCTGGTCTTCCTCACAAAAAAAAGACTCATTAAAGAAAAACAGTATAACCCAGACTCTGTATAATATACATGCACAATGTCCATCCTACAGTAAATAAAGGATGAGTCATACAAGGTAGCAAGTCAAATGTGACCCACTGTCAAGAAAAATGTGATAAATAGAAATGGATTCAAAGACGACTCCATTATTGAAGTTAACAGAGAAGGACTTTAAAACATCTACAGTAAATATGTTCGATGCCTAAAGGAAGAAATATGCATAATGAAGAAAAAGATGGAGAATGTTGGTAAGGAAATGGATATTATTTAAAAAACAAAAACTAAAGCAGCCAAATGGAAATTTTAGAACTGAAAAAACACCACATATGAAGTAAGACATTCCCTGGATTGTCTTAATCACAGATGGAGATTGCAAAATAAAAAATCATTGACAACTAAAAATGAATGTATAGAAAACATTCATTTTGAAGAACAGAAGAAAAATAATGACTGAAAAGAAACAAAAAAGGCAGAGCCTCAGGGACATGAGAGATAATATCAACTGTTTAAGTATATGTGGTATATGAGTTCCCGAGGACAGAAGAGGAAAAATACTGCATGAAATATATTCGAAGAAATAACGTCTAAAAATTTCTCCAAATAAGCCAAAGACATACACTTACATATCCAAAAAGTTCAGCAAACTCCATATAGGAAAAAAATCCAAAAAAAGCAAAACTAGTAGTTAACCTGCTGTAAACCAAAAATAAAAAAGAGGAAATCAAAATGCTGCAAGAGATATAACACAACTTATAAACACATACAAAATAATACAAGTGTGACCAAAAAATGGAGGCCTGAAGATAATGGAATGACAACTCTAACATACCAAAGGAAAATAATTGTCAACTTAATATTCTGTATCCAATGAAAATATCCTTAAAAAATAAGAGTAATATTATGAATTCAATATGAGAAAACTCATTGACAGCAGAACTGTAATAGAATAAAAACATGCTAAATGGAATGATGCTAGAAGAAAACTCACATCTACAGAAAAGAATAAAGAGCAGCAAGTATTTTAAGTTTGTGGGTAAATATATTTGGCAATCTTTCTTTTCTTCTTAGTTTATTAACAAGACAACTGTAAAAATGCAAAAATCATAATATTGTATTGTGAGTTAAATAATGTATGTACAATGTAAAATATATAATCACAATAGCACATGCAAGGGGTTTAAATTGCATTTTGTTGCTGAAAGTGTCTTATGTTTTGTGTGAAGTGGTAAAATATTAACTCTATAGAGACTATAATCAGTTAAGTATGCACGTTTTGTCAAAAATTAACTGCTGAAGTCATAAAATATAATTAAGGAGCCAACAGATGAGTAAAATGGATTGTTAAAAATATTTTTAAAATTATTTGAGGTCGTATTGGCTTATGACATTGCATAAATTTCAGGTATACATTATTATATATCAGTTTCTGTATAGACTGCATTGTATCTGTGACCAATAGTGTAGATTTTATCTGCCACCATACATATGTGCCCCCTTTACTCCTTTTCCCCTCCCCCCACCCCTTCCCCCTGGGAACCATTAATCTGTTCTCCTTATCCATGTGTTTGTTTATCTTCCACGTATAAGTGAAATCATACAGTGTTTGTCTTTCTCTCTCCATCTTATTTTGATCAGCATAATACCCCCAAGGTCCATCCATGTTGTTGCAAATGGCACACTTTTGTCTTTTTTTACGACTGAGTAGTATTCCATTGTATATATATACCACATCTTCCTTATCCATTCATCCATTGATGGGCACTTGCATTGCTTCCACATCTTGGCTAATGTGAATAATGCTGGGATGAACATAGGGATGCATAGATCTCTTTGATTTGTTGTGTACCATAGAATTATTTATTTTATATTTACCTCCTCTTTTATGCTCCCTCCCCACTTTTTTCCTTTCACTTAGAGTAAACAAATGTTTATCATTATATTTTCCTTTAAAAAATAACATAATTAGGTCTAAATTTACTGTCTATGTAACTATATTCATGAAGATTTATTAAACTTTATAAGATTTTCTTGAAGGAAATTAAAATGGAAAAATACGTCATATTATTAAGTGTCTTGGTATTATAAACATAGCACTCATTCCATAATATTATTTTTAACTTAATGTAGAGAAATCCAGAATTTAGATGAACAAATAAATATGAAAACTAAATAATTATTGAGAATAATTAAGTATAATGCCTTAAATGATAATATCACTTACCAGAATCATTCTACAAAAAAAAGTGTGTTACAGACAACAAATAAAGGAATTGAATAGATATAAAGGGGAAATCATTATATGCCAAAATAGATACTTAGTTTAATATGGAGGAATAAATTGGATAATTAACTCACACAAAATTAATTTCCAAATATATTAAAATGTAAAAATAAAGTTGTAAGAGAGTTGGAGTGACCTGTGCATCTCAAATAAAGTCAAAGGGGAACAAAAAATGATAAAAATATCTACAACACATGCAACAGATCAAACATTATAGAAAGTGCATTAAATATACCTATCCATTTGTTATAAAAGAACATACACCCAATAGAAGCAAAAGGTAAATGATTTAGTTAAGCCTATTCCAAAAGTTGAACTTTAAATCTTATAAAAATTTGTCACTTACTACTTAAAGAGATTCAACAATCAAAGAAACTATGAAATTTTTTAAAAATTTATTTGTCAGAAATTGGAAAGAATTATGATACCCAAAGACAGTAAAAAGTACTCTCATACATTGCTTTTGGAAATGAGATTCATTGTAATTTTTTGGACAAATTCATCATTAATATTCTTTGTCAGCAATTCCCCTTCTGGCTTTCTATCTATAAGAAAAATAAAAAGCACCCATACAAAAGGATAAATAGAGAAAAAGAGCTATAGTTACATGATTGATGGGAGGATGGTTCTGAAAAAAACCTGAATGTTCATCAAGAAGGGAAAGAGGAATACACTGCATTACAACTACACTATAGAGTACTCTGGTGCCATTAAAAGGAATCTATAGGAATTATGTGGAAGAATGCTCATGATGTCTTCATAAGTGAAAATTTTAAGGTGCAGAGAAATATCAGGAATAGTATACCATTCCATAAAAGAAGAATTGAAAACTTCTAAGTATGTATTTTAAAATATTTATGTACATATGTGTATATTTCGAAAAGAACATTGGGAAAGATTATGGCATTAAGGCATCAGATGTTCATATTTGTTGCGTTTGTCAGGGTATTAGGAAAAGAGAGGAATAGGGAGATATACGAAGGGAAAAAACTATAGATAAATAACTATAGATCAAATAATTATTGTAATACTTCCACAAATATATGATATTAAATATGCAAATGAACAAGAACTAGAGGCCTAAATGGAAAAATAAATGCACTGATTTTATTAGGTGATGGAAGTGTGGGTAATTTGCATTTTAGATTACTGTTATTATTTCAATATTAGTTTTTCAGTAAAGGTTTTTTTTTTTAAACCACAAAAGAAAGAAATAATTACCACTTTGCACAATAAAACCATGAGAATTATTACCATGATAATACCATAGTATATCTCACCTAGAAATTAAAAAATAACTATCTTTAATCCATAATCATTGACCATCTAAGTGATTTTTATAAACAAATATAAGCAAGTAATAAATGCATACACGTTTATTGTAAATATTAAAAAAAGAATACAGAATTAGAGTGTACTTTATTCCTCAAATATAGCTGTCATCTAAGGTAAGTCATGTGTACTACTGGAGGACTATCCGTGTATTCTTTTGTGCACACTTGTGCACATCTTTGTTTGAATACAGAGGAGAGGATGATGAGAGACAGAATCAGGGAGACATAGAGAACCTACCATTTTGTATTCATGCTATCTTACTATCTCTATGGTTCTAAGAAAACTTTTGCTGCAGCAAAAGTCAAAGGTTTGTTCAACTAATCCCCACATATATAAAATTAATATCACTGTGCAAAATCCTTAATTTATGGGGAATTTCTTGTAAAAATCTCTGTGCCTGGAAGTGTATACATCAGGAAAATGTTTTTAATGTAGTGCATTTGTTTTTTATGCAAGTATATAAAATTGTGGTCTAAATATAGACACAGAATTAAGGGCAAGTACTGTGGAAAAAATTAGAAGATAACATTTCCTTGAAAAATATTTCTCTGGAATATACATATATATTTGAATATAGCGTCTTTAATTATTTATCTATTAATTTGTTTGGATAAATTTATAAGAATCAGAATAAGAAATTTTACTGCTATATAATACAAAAACTACTTTGTCCCTTCAAAAATACAAAGGATCTTTTCTTTCTTGGACCTTTGCTCACCTGGTTTTCTTGAAACACACTTCTATGTTGTATAAAATAACTTGCATTTGTTCCTCAATTTTTTTCTTAGACTCTAAATGAATTTTATAGTTTGTCTAAAATGAAAAACATTGTAAAGATTTTAAATTTTTTTATGGGAAAAACTGGAGAGTAAATGCACTTTTCCCTGAATTACAATACTATCTAAATGGTTGGCATAATATACATTCACATTAAGCTGAATTTGAATTTTTCTTTTTTATTTAAATGCACACACAAACACACACACAAGTTGGGTTTATTTACAAGAGGAAGATGTGACTTATGAATGGTGATTTTAAAAGGCTCACAAGTCTCCTTGGTGTCCAAAAATCTTTACTAAGGAACTTTTTAATTAGCCAATTGTAAATGAATCTGAAATGCAGATAGATTTAAATTTCTAACAAAATACACATGGGCCTAAAACTTAATAGAAATTGTATTTGGCATTACACATTTTTAGTTTAATTGAACCTAAAGCCTCAAGAACATAGATGAAAAGTCTGTGTGGTTCTAATTCTCTAATCTGTGAAAAAAATCTGCAGTAATTTGCATTTTGTGCTGAAAGCTTTTAAGAGTTATAACATTAGCATTTGCTACAACTTATTTATAAACTTAAAAGTCTATTTTCTTCTACAGAATTTGAGTCAAACTGTAGCAAGCAATTCATTGTTAACTCTCCTTTAATTTAATTAAATTATATAGTCTATTCATAATTAATATTTTCCATTAAAGCTATGTTCTAATTCTATATAAATCAATGTAAATGACTATATTGAATCAATCTGAGCATATACTGATTGCATCACAAATCCAGAGGTAAAATGGTTCTTTTTTGAAAGACTTTTTGCATGGCTCATAGACTGCCAAATTCTATTAAAGTGAAAAATTTTGGTCAACTGCCGTGTGGAAATATCTCTTTAAAGTTAATGCCATTAGCTAGTTTTTTTCACTATGGAAATGGAAGATTATAAAAATGTATCTAATGAGGTAAGAAAACTACAATTTTCTCTTAAATTAATGCAGTAAGATGGATGTTTCATTATATACTGATATTTCCAGGTGTTTAAACACCAAGCAGAAGTACAATTCAATCCATTTTCAAGAATGTTCGTTATCTCATCACTTTAATCAATCAATTTGGAACATTAGTTGCACCACCACATTGAACATGATCTGTCTCTTGATATCCATCATATTTTACAGATTAAAAAATATCCAAAGTAACCAGGAATATATAAACCACATAACATATACTTTCCCCATCTGAAGTATAGCAGGCGATCACAAATATAGCAGGACAAAGGAAAGGTGTTCCCTATTTTTTTAATCTTAAAATTGTGTCTTTATAATTTGGGGGGAAATAATTCTAACAGGAAGGCCATTATTCAACCATCTGGACCTTCACCACTTTTGTACATTGCGCAGATGATGTAATATACTTAGCAGAGAATACAGGAAAACAAATAGCCCTAAGCCTCAAGCCAAAAATTTATTTTAATCTGGTCCTAGGATTGTATATAGCTGCTAGTCATCTAGTAGAAAAGAATAAAACTAGTCACAAGAGGACAGCATCTTTAAGCAATGACTTACAAAATATCCACAGACAGAGTACCATCAAACATAAGATCAAAATTAAAAAATAGGTAAGAAAGGAAAAAATAGTAATGATAAAATAAAATAAAAATGGAAAATACAATAGAAGCTAGTTTGCTAAGTTAAACTTACAAAGTTACTAAAAAAATGACTGATACAAGATTGAATCATTTTTTTTCCTATTTAAAATGAATGCTTTCCCTTATTGTTGACAGACCTATAAAATACCGTGTTTCGCAGAAGTTACTACTTCACTATTTAAAATATCTTCCTATTCCATATTTTCCACTTCTTTGATTTAGAGTTTCAACTCTCATTTTTCCCCTCAGAATGTTATGTAGCACAGTCTAGCCATGTTATGTATTTCAAAAAATAATGGTTTTGTCAGCTCGGCATCAAGAATATGTGAACTCTGTTAGAGGAGAAAATTGTCAATTATTTAAAGATAAATCAGCTTCTGTTGCCTTCTCGTCCTTTTACATAAAGTACAGAAAACTTCTGTGAATGTCTTAAGCATACAGTGCTAAGTCCACTATTTCCTACATATATCAGTAATACACACCACATGAGATTTCTCTAAAGTTTATCATATTACCATGAAACTATATGAATATAACATGTGTGTGCCTGTGAGATATTTCCTACATATTCATTTTTGGTTTTTGTTTATTTCCAAATTTGTGCAAGAAGGGATTTCTGAGTGTTATAACAACAAATAAGAATGGCAAAATTTGGGTGAGAGAACAAAAAAGGGAAGTGTGGAAAGCTGGGAAGTAATAGTGACGTTCATAATGACAAACATATATATAAAACAAATGAGCCACAAATCTGATCACAAGCTTTTTCACAGCTAACATTTACAGGGGATATTTATCTAAATTCACAGTGTTTATGGGATGAAACTATACTGATCCATCAGAGGATTTGCAACAAATTTTAGTATTAACATCAATAGAAATTTCTCCCAGTAGCCTTTACAGAAGTAATTTTTTTTTTTTTTTTTTGTGAGGAGGACTGGCTCTGAGCTAAAATCCATTGCCAATCCTCCTCATTTTGCTGAGGAAGATTAGCTCTGAGCTAGCACCTGTGCCCATCTTCCTCTATTTTTGTATGTGGGATGCCCTCACTGCATGGCCTGATGAGCTGTGCATAGGTCCAAGCCTGGGATCCGAACCTGCGAACCCCAGGCCACCAAAGTGGAGCGCACAAACTTAACCACTACACCACTGGGCCAGCCCCCAACAGAAATAATTTTTATCTAGTTACATACATTTATTTTTTATTTTATGTTTATAATATATTTTATAACAGTATATTTTCTGATTTTCATTGTATACTGAAAAAAGACAATTTTCCTAAAATATGTGGAGAGTATAAAGTAAAAGAATAATTCAAACCCTATTGTAGCCATTACTCAACTTGAGACAGCACAAAACCATTTCATTACCAGAGGTTACCATCTCCCTGAATTTTACATCTTCTTCTGCAGAAAAGCTAATTTTGCCATGAGAGTTTGTTACCCCAGATTATAAATTATATAGATTTCCATGTTTTTTAAATTACACAGATTGATTAACATTATGTTCCCTTCTCTGATTTTTCCCCTTAATAGTATATAGAGATTTATGTATATAGAGATTTAGTTGATGCAGCTAAAAGTAGTTAATTTCACTTCATTCCACTTCATAAATATACCATAGTGTGTGTGTGTGTGTGTGTGTGTGTGTGTGTGTGTGTGTGTATTTTTTCCTTTTGATATTTTTCTCTTGCTCACAGGCTTTTGCTGCTTCCAACTTACTAGCATAAAGATTCTTGTACATTCTTATACATCTTGTATACAAATTAAGAACTCTCTTCTCCAGGTTATGTCCAAAAGAAAAGAAGCACCTGAAAATAAGGTTTTGTCAAATTATTTTTAAATAACATTTCTCTCTTCCACATGCTTACCCACTATTGAAATATTTAGGCTTCTTTGTTTTTACTAATCCCTTAGGTTTAAATGGAAATTTATTGTGGTTTATTTCCACTTCTGATTATAAATTAAGTAAAACATTTTTCACGTAATTTTTGGCCATTTGTATTACCTCTCCTCCAGGACCTCTGGAAATCTATCCATTTCCTCTTGTGTTGTTTGTCTTTGTCCTAAACATGTAAGAAGATGTATACATAATATTCTTGAATATATATGTTCATAGTCGATAAAAATTCTATGTTGGATATGTGTGGCAAGTATCTTTTTCCCAGTTGGTGGCTTGACTTTTTCACTCTCTTCTTGTTATCCTTAATGAATAGATGTTCTTAATTTTAGGAGGGCAGAACCTATCACTATAATCTCTATTGGTTTGTGGCCTTCCTTAATTTAAAATCATGGATTTGTGTGTGCTTATATTGTATATATGTAGAATACATATTTTAAAAATTGCATTGATTTTCCTTTCACATTTAAGTAATTAAAATATTTGTGGGTTTTCTTTGTATGGTTCACTATTTAGTAAATAGGACTTTATTTCATTAATGATCTGTCATGCCAGTTGTCATTTATTATGTTTCCAAATAGACATTAACTTTTTCTCAAGCTCTTTATTCTGGTCTATTCATCTATTCCTATTTCAACATTACACTGTATTAATTACTATAGCTTTATAGTCATGGGCTATATAGCTTTGAGTATTTCATGGTTTTTACTAATTCTTTAACCCTTGCTGAAACTCGGACTTATTCCATGTTAAATTTTCTTCTCTAATCTTCTTTTACATATCTTTTATGTTATCTTTTTCTTTATTCCCTACATTGAATTTTCATATTTATCTTCCTATTCACCATCTGTTCAATTTTGTCTAATCTGATGTTGGATCCTCCTATGTTTCACTTCTAACATTTTTAGTTTCAGGAATTTTATTTTCCATAACTACTTCAATGTTTTCACAGTTCCCTTATCCTTGATTTTTCTTAAAGCACTCTTTTATTTGTTAAGTAGAGTAAATATATTTATTTAATAATCTCCGTCTGATCATCCTCACATCTCCGCCAGTCTGATTTTGCTGTCCGATGTCTCTTGGTTATGGAGCCTTTGTTCTCTGTGTGCCTGTGATTTGCTTTGTTTCCCTGCATTTTACCTGTGAGAATCTTTGAGACCTTCAGAGATTCGCTTCTGCTTCTGCCAGGTGTATGGGTTACTACAAACCTAAGACCACCTTAAAGTAAAACATTTGCTAGAGATTTGGGGGAACAACACAGATTTGGTGAAATCGGTTACCATGGTTAGATGAAGTCTGTCTTGTGATTACAAGTCTTTAGGATAGATTTATTTTCCCCTTCAGAAAGCCAAGATTCGTTTGAAACTGTTAACATTCATTGCTCTCTTCACCTAGGGAATGGAACTATTTCCTGGCCTTTGTGATCCAGTCATTATATTAGGGTCTTCTGTTAGTCATTGAACCCTAGGAGATCCCTAGACAGTATTTGTTGTCCTTTACTTTACCTCACCCCCACTACCACCTTGCAAATTTCCAGTGACCAGGGCTTAGCAGAAACCCTCTGGGTGGAAAGCCAGGTTCTGAATTCTGAATTTGCTTTCTACATAAGATCCTCCTTTTCATTTTAAGTTTGTCTTTTGCTGTTCCCTATATTCTTGGTAACTTGACAATGCAGTTAAAATGAAAATTTCGTGTCTTATGTGAAATTTTTAGCTACTTAATATGAATGTCATCTAGGGTATTTAACTCAACTTGCCATATTTTACAAAATAGAAATTTATCTTTATTTTGTATCCATGTTTATGCCAAATATGATTAGAGTAAGCTTATTAGAGGACATATATTAGAACAAATGTGAAATATGCATATAACCAAAATCAGAGAAAAATATATAAATGAAATATTAATTATACTTACTAGGCTACTGAAAATTGTGGGAATAAAAGAGTGACATAAAATGATTTTCAACAGAAAAGGCTAAAAATAAATCCCATAGAAAATAATTATTTTTTCAAAGTTCTGAAGGAGAAATACTTGAATTAATCTTCATCCTCTATCTGCTGAGATTTTCCCCTTCTTATTGTACATTTATGGATTATTTCTTCAACATGAGTGCAATTGACAAGACAGAGTACTTTCAAGACATTTTTCTTGTGCTGCCCTTTCTTATCTGCTTGACACGTTAGTGTCACATGAATAATTAAATATAAGGAACTTGGGTATATTTAGCCTGCTTTTAAGGCTTTGTTTATTTCTTTCTTATCTCTTTTTTTCTCCTTTCTTCTTCTTAAATCTTTTGAATTTAAATAAACCAAGGAGGACAATTTCTTTGGAGATTTCACCACAACACATACAAAAATTGGAAAAAAAAAAGCATATCCTAAGATGTAAAAATAGATGACTTCACTGCAAATAATTCCACAAACGCATACACAATTTTAGCAATCAATATCCATTTGGACAAGATATGTCCTGTGAGCTTAAGATGACACTGTCCATTCCGGTAAAAAGATAGTGATACTATAGCAAAGAACATCTGCTAGTATTGTGTTGTTTTTGGCAACAATGCATGTTGGAAAAGGAAGATAGTTCTGCAATTCTTTGGTAGGTAACCTAAATACATGGGGAAATTATTTATATTTTCCTCCAAGATCATGGCTACCATGATATACTGAATATTTTGCAATAGTTCTGTGTGCTAATTGAGATTCATATTGAGATTATTTCTTAAGTTTTGATTTGAAATATAAATTGATTTGACAGAATCTGTTACTTCGTATATTTCTTTCCAAGCAATGTGCACATGTGGTTATATCTTTTTCCTTTTCCCCTAAGGTTTCCTTTGACCATCATTTAAATGTTATTTATGTAGAGAAAATCCTCTATTACTGAATATATTTTCCCTCTGTGGTTTTCCAATGTTTTCAGTTTTCATATGCTGGAGAAAGAGAGAGAGAGAATACGACAATGAATGATAGAGAACAACAACTTTTGTTCTTCCTCCTCCCTTTTTTCCTCTGAACATATTGAACTAGCACTTAAATAGACACAGTTGTACCACAGAAAATTTTACTGGCTATTATCTTACAGTAGGCTGACATTTCTTCATAATCAATAAAAAGTAGTAACTGTGTCCCTATGGTAACTTAAACTCTTGAAAACCGATTACAACAGTGAAACCAAAACCTGAAATAATTCTACAATAACACGCAGATGTAGAATATCTTACTTTCACTATTGAAATTCCCGATATCTGGTCTCAACTTATAATTTTTATGCGATTTTCTCAAAGTGGATGCATTTAACAAAGGGAAAATACGTGACATTTTACAATGATGTAAACATGTCAAAATATATCTAGAGTTACCTAAATAAAGGATCTTAATGTGACAGGGAAGAACTTTTACTGTGGACTAATGGTACCATTGTAAGGTAGACGGGATTCAATGCTTCACAGAAGAGATGTGTTTTTGAAAACGTCTGCTAAAAATGGACATCTTGAAAACTGAGTCATTTAATGCCCTAAAAAATTGCCATTTAAAACCAATCTGATATAAATCTCTTTTAAAGAAGATATGGTATAAATCCCATTTAAAGGAAAATAATTAGTACCTGTGTACATTATATTTTTTAACAGTGAATCTCTCTTTACAGAGAGGCTTAGAATTCAATACAAGCAATTAATGTAGCACTTTAACAATTTCTAAACTTATATCTAGGTCTGTCATTTTATGGTATTATGGGATTTCAATTATAAAATAAACAGAATTACTGTATTTTAATTAGCAATTTCATTCTTTTTTGTGCTTGCTGGTGAATAACTTGATCAATTGTTTATGGAAACATATATTAAAAGATCTGAGGGTCTGGCCTGGTGACCTAGTGGTTAAGTTTGTGCATTCCACTTTGGTGGCCCCTGGGGTTCAGTGGTTTGGATCCTGGGAGTGGACCTACTCACTGCTCATCAAGCCATGCTGAGGCGGTGTCCCATATAGAAGAGCTACAACTATGATATATAACTATGTACTGAGGTTTTGGGGACAAAAAAGAAAAAGAGGAAGATTGGTAACAGATGTTAGCACAGGGCCAATCTTCCTCAAAGAAAAGATTTTTTTTTTTTAAGAAAAGAAAATTCATTAAAAAAAAATAAAGACCTGAAAGGCTCTGATTGTTTTTTCCCCACAAGGCACAAAGAACAGGAATAGTACCTATCTTAGCCTAAATTTCCCTCAAACAAAAACTTGAGAAAATATGATCTCAGGGAGCAAAAATGCAGGATATGGAGAGTGAAATTAAAAAGGTATAAAAGTCAACGCAAGGATGTTATGTTGATTTGACCAATGCTACAGGCAACTGGTATTTTATCTTTTGAGGATCTTGTAAGAGGCTTTATGCAATACGTCTCAGAACTGTCCATCTGAGCCACAAAAATTAGGTCATATTCATCTGTCTGTTCAAATATCTCGTTGGCCAAAAGTGGTTCCATGGACTTTGACTTCTGCCTATTTCTGATTCGAACATATGTAAGTGCTGGGCAAATTCTCACATGTGTCCTTACCACAGTTTCAGGAAAATGCCAGGGCAAGAAGTAAGGGATATGTTGCTCCACTGAGGTGAGGCATCATCCAATTATACCTGCATGAAGCTGGTCGAAGTCTGCATAGAACTGATTGCTGTAGTGGTGGCTAGAGTATGAAAGGGGACCAAGATTTTGAAGTAGTTACAAGTGTTATCCAGGGCCAGCCCCGATGGCCTAGTGGTTAAAGTTTAGTGTACTCTGCTTCAGCAGCCCAGGTTTGGTTTATAGGCACAGAACGAATACCACTAGCCTGTCAGTAGCCAAGCTGTGGCGGCAGCTCACATAGAAGAACTAAATGGACTTACAGCTAGAATATACAACTATGTATTGGGGCTTCGGGGAGGAGAAAAAAAAAGAGAGGAAGATTGGCAACAGATATAACTCAGGGTGAATCTTTCCCAGGAGAAAAAAAAAAAAAAGAATGTGCTTAATGTGAAGATAGTATACGATTACTACAGTTGAGCTCTTTAAAAAAAAAAAAAGAAGCGTCCAAAAGAAACCCATGATATTCTTGGATTTCAATTTTATTTTGCTTTGCAAAAGACAACCAAGACAGACTATACAACTTCAAGCATACATATGAATCTTTCCAAATAAACTCAAATTTTCCTCAGCTACTCTCTCATCACTTCCATAATTTCTTCCAGTGTCAACATTTTGTGACATACCATAAGTAAATTTACTTGATGTTGTTATTGCATATACATTTTTTTATTTTGAAAATCCTTTTCAAATTAGATCTCTAAAAGAAGATTTTACATAGGGAACAGTCAATATAACATTGC
The DNA here is from genome assembly GCA_031878705.1 of Tapirus indicus. Taxonomy (NCBI): domain Eukaryota; kingdom Metazoa; phylum Chordata; class Mammalia; order Perissodactyla; family Tapiridae; genus Tapirus; species Tapirus indicus. The sequence goes on along the minus strand of CM062920.1, from coordinate 140,539,007 downwards.
CAATGAATAGATTTTTCAAAATACTGACTGTTTATGCAACTCTCTTGCTATAATTTTAGGTATAATAGTTCTAATTCTCTTCTATTGCAATTCTTTGAAAAATTATAAGATGTTTTTTCATTAATCTTGAGATTCTCTTGGGGTTTCTTATTGGTCTTGGCTTACCATTGAGTCTTAAATTTCTTCTTAAATGTTTTGATCATCATCACTTCAAATATTTTGAAGGGTAGCCCCTTTCCACACATAGAATCAAGAAACTTCAAGATGCAAACTAAGGTTGCTATACCTGTGAGTCATCCAGACTAAAATGGTGATATGAGAATAATTATTATAAATAGACTTCTCCTATTTAGCTTTTTGGAAAGCCCATATACATTTTTTGAACAGCAGAATCCATTGGCACACTCTGAGGTTGGCTCTCTTAAAACTCCCTGTTTGGCTGGCTTTGAGACAACTTGTGAAACCATAAGGCCTGATCGTGAGAAGTTAGCTGCAATTATTCCTGCTTTTCTAAGTAAATTTCCAGTTTGGAATTCTCAAAATATATGTTTCTTTCGCGGTATTCAGAGGAGTTCTAATACCATGATTTAAAAAAAAAAAAATCATTTTTATTTATTTTTTTAATTTTCATTTTTATTGATGTCTTAATGGTTTATAACATTGTGGGGTTTTAGCTGTACATTATTTTTTGTCCGTCACCATGTGGATGCATGCCTTCACCCCTTGTGTCCACCCCCACCCCCTTCCCCTTGGTAACCACCAACCAGTTCTCTCTGTCTGGGTGTTCGTTTATATTCCACATATGAGTGAAATCGTGCAGTGTTTATCCTTTTCTCTCTGGCTTATTTCACTAAACATAATACCCTCTAGGTCCATCCATGTTGTTGCTAATGGGACAATTCTGTCTTTTCTTATGGCTGAGTAGTATTCCATTGTATGTATATACCACATCTTCTTTATCCAATCATCAGTCGAGGGACACTTGGGTTGCTTCCACTTCTTGGCTATAGTGAATAATGCTGCAATGACATAGGGGTGCATACGCCTCTTGTGATGGTTGATTTCATGTCCATTGGGTAGATGCCCAAGAATGGGATTGCTAGATCATAATTCTATTTTTAATTTTTTGAGAAATCTCCATACTGTTTTCCATAGAGGCTGCACCAGTTTGCATTCCCACCAGCAGTGAATTGGGGTTCCCGTTTCTTCACAACCTCTCCAACATTTGTTGTCTTTTGTCTTGGTGATTATAGCCATTCTAATGGGTGTAAGGTGATATCTTAGTGTAGTTTTGATTTGCATATCCCTGATGATTAGTGATGTTGAATATCTTTTCACATGTCTATTGGCCATCTGTATATTTTCTTGGAAAAATGTCTGTTCATATCCTCTGCCCATTTAAAAAAATCAATTTTAAATATCATTTTTTTGTATGACGATATTATGTATGGTTAAGATAAAAACTGATACTTTTAATGACTTCTGTTTCAATTCTCTAATACATGCCCAAACTAGTGTAACAGATTGTGATTGTTCTTTTCTCCATACTTTCCCCAAACCTAAGTATTTATTCCATGTGAAGAATACACTGACTTCAAAAGCATGCTCTGAAATTCTAAAGCAATAAAGCGGTTGTGAGGAGAAATGTGAATCAAACATTAAGTTTCTAAAAAGGAAAATTATACCATTTTTAGGAGTATTAACTTTTAGACTGATTTGTCTGTAGTAAGGGTCAAATATGGGGGCAATAATATTTCACCATTTTCCCTAGCTGTAAATTTCCCACATGATGATGTAATCATAGCAATTAAAATAATACTTTTCATTTATATAATGCTTTAGAATTACAAATTATTTCCACTTTATCAATTGCCTTTAAAAACCATAATTTAAGATTGTTATTATCTACATTTTACACAAGAAAACTAAATCTTGGGGCTATAAAATGAACTGCCAGTCATATAGCTAACATATAGGAACATTCTTTCCTACATGAATAAAATGAGTAAACATGAAAACATAATTTAATAAGTATCATCATCTTAATTGGTTGATTAGTAATAATGATCCACAGAATTATTAGAGTATGATGAGTTTGAGTTAATTAATATATAAATTACATATCCACATTTTCAGTTTTGAAGTGTATGTGATTTCTTGTCATATTCCAAAAAATAAAAAATAAAAACAAAGTAGATAGACAAAAATCTTTCAGTTTGTGAGAGACACTGTTGAAAGTACGAAAATACAAGTCACAGATTGGGAGAAAATATTTGCAAATCACATATCTGACGTAGGATTTGTATCCAGAATATGTAATGAACTCTCAAAACTCGACAATAAAAGAAACAATAAAATAAAAAACAAAAAGCAATGGACAAAATACCTAGAGAATCTCAACCAAAGAGATATACAGATGGCAAATAAGCATATTCAAAGATGCTCAACATCATTAGTCATTAGTAACTGCAAACTAAATTAACAATGAGATGCCAGTGCACACCTACTGTAACATATAAAAGAAAACTGACAATATAGAATGCTGGCCATCACTGGGGAATTCTTAAATAGTGCTGGTGGGAATGCCAAATGGTATAGCCACAGCAAAGAATAGTTTGGTAGTTTTTTAGAATGTTGAGAAAATTTTAGAAAATTAAACGTGCTTACCATATGATCCAACTATCCTTTTCCTAGGTATATATCAAGAGAAATAAAAATTACATTTCTACAAAAACCTATACATGATCACCAAAAACTGGAATAAACAAATATGTATTTTAACCAGTCAAATTTTCGGTATCTCTATATAATAGAATACTACTCAGTAATAAAAAATATATATATATACACTCCTGATGTATACAACAAAATGATGAATCTTAAATGCTTTTACTAAGTGAAAGAAGCCAGACACAAGAGTGAAATTGTATGGTTTCATTTATATAACATTTTGGAAAAGACAAAACTATAAGGATATTTCTATGGGTAAAGGGGTAGAGATATGGGTCCTCTATAAAGAGGCAGCACAAGGATATTACTGGGTGATAGCACTGTTCTATATCATGACTGTGGTAGTAAATATATGACTTTTTTAATTTCTCAAAACCCATAAAATGATACCTCACAAAGAGTGATGTTTGCTGTACATAAATTAATAAAAATCAAACAGGATGTGGGAAGAGTCTAAAATGGTACCGACCCAACTGTATTACAAGTAAATAGCATAACTACACTAAATAGATGCAAAACAGATAGATATAGAAGTAAATAAAGCTCCCTAGGTTAGCATATCTACACATATTTATTTATAAGTTCTGTCTGCTGACAGTGCCTGGGCACAATGATACTCCATAAGCAATGAGCAAAGCTAGCACACAGATGTTGTTTTTTTTTTTTTTTTTTGGCTGAGGAACATTTCCCTGAGCTAACATCTGTCACCAATCTTCCTCTATTTTGTTTGTGGGCCGCCACCACAGCATGGCCACTGATGAGTGGTGTAGGTCCGCACCAGGGAACTGAACCCTGGCAGCTGAAGCGGAGCACATTGAACTTAGCCACTAGGCCATCAGGCCGGCCCCCAGATGTTGGTTGCTAAATATCATCCTCAAAAAAAAGGGATCAGGCTCGTTGAAGAAGTTGATTCCAGAGCTGGCATAGGGAAAATAAAAGATAAGCTTGGAGCATCTTGTAGTGCCAGACTGTAAGGAAATATTCAAAAAATTAAGAATTAGGGCATGCCAAAATGGTATAGGAACCAACCTGAAAGAGTTGGAACAATTTGAACAACAAAATAAAATAATTAAATATTAAAAAATTATACATGTGCCCATACTAATATAAATAAATAATTGAATAAATAGATTCTTCTTTACAGGAGAATTCTAATTTATTAATGTAGAAAAAATGAGGAAAATTTTTAAAAATCACCATTAGAACACCGCAGTGATCATTGTTACAGGTAAGATCCACTGATGGATGATAAAACTAGTGAACAAACTTTTTTGAGAGAAACAGGACATTTGGATAATCTCAAAGAATCTCTTCTAGGATATATATTAATTACAAAGGGAAAAGTAGTAACTTTAAAGTGGAGCAATGGGGCAGATACCACCTTTACCAAGCAGTTGAGGTTAATAGCACCAGTAATAAAATGGATATCGTGGACTCCCTGATGTGATTCCCTGAGCAGGGAATGCCTCTTGCATGGTATTCTTGCAAAAAGAAAATTCTAACCTCAATCTAATTATGAGAAAATATCAAACTAAACCAAACTGAAGTATATTTTACAAAATGACTTGGCAAGCACTCTTAAGAATGTCTTGGTCGTAGAACACAAGGCAAGACTGAAGAACTGTCACAGTTTGGAGGAGACTAGGGGACAAGAAAATTGAATGCAAAGAAAAAATCCAATATTGGATCCTGGAATAGAAAAAGGACATGAATGGAAAGCCATATGGCATCAATGATAAATTCTTAGTTTTGTTAATTTATTGTTTTTTAAATAATATAATTATATATATATAATTATATATACATATAAATTATTATGTATACATATAAATATACTTAATTATTTATATGTATTATTTTATTATGTATACATAAATACATATAATTATATATACATATAAAATATTATGTTTTTTATTTTACATATATTTATAAGGTATGTTTGTTACATTTAATGAACAATATTGATGCATTATTATTAACTAAAGTCCACAATTTGTTAATATTTCCCTTGCTTTTATCTAATGTCAATTTTCTGTTCCAGGATTCCATCTGGGATACCACATCCAGCATCCCACATTGCTTTTAGTTTTCATTTCTCACTAAACAATTCTTGGCTGCATTTCCAGGCTTTCTAAGCTTTTGATGACCTGGACAGTTTGGGGGAGTACTGCTCAGGTATTTTGTAAGATGCCACTCTATTAGAATTTATCTGAAGGTTTTGTTGTTGTTTTGTCTTGTCTTGTTTTCCATGATAAGACTAGGGATATGGGTTTTGGAGAGGAAGATCACAGAGGTAAAGTACATTTTCATCACCTCATAATAGGACACAAACTATCAGTATGATTTGTGGCTCTTGATGTTGACCTTGATCACCTGGCTGAGTCAGCGTCTGCCAGGTTTCTCCACTGTGAAGTTTCACCTCTCTCTCTTTTGATACTGTACACTTTGCAAGGAAGTTGCTCTGAGCAGCCCACACTTAAGGAGTGGGAAGTTTTGCTCCACCGCCTTGGGCATGGAGTAACTACATAAATTATTTGGAATTCTGCATTGAAAATTTGTCTCTTTTCCCCCTACTTACTGATTCATTGATTAATATATTCATTTAAATCACTATGGACTCATGGCTATTTATTTTATACTTTGGATTATAATCCAATTGTATTTTATTTATTATGTTACTGCTTGTCTTCTCTGAGCATATACTGTTTTCCAAAGTCTGTCTGTTTCTCTTAATATCTAGTGACTTCTGGTTATTTTCTAATATGTCAGGTTTTATAGTTGTTTCTCTGGTGAAAGTTCTCCAGCTGGGTCTGACGGCAGCATAATGGGAAGTCAGAAGTTGAGAAATGATTTTTTAAGTGATAGAAGTCATACAAATGCTGCATTTCTTTAATAAAAACGAATATGATGAAAACAAGACTGTAAAATTTGTTCAGTTTTGAAGAGGAAATAAAAGACTACTCTTTCAGGTTAGTAGAATTTTTTTTAGTATTATTATTCATAAAAATATGGCTGAAATATACTATTATGTTTAGAAATCCAACTTCACCCATATTCCCTAAGGGAGTACCGCTTTATTTTCTGGAATGAGATAAGCTATTTTATATTGTATATTATGCTAAATACAGAGAAAGAAAAAGGAATGATCAAATAGTGCCATCCGAGACGTTGAAATACTTACATGATTTATAAAAACCTATTCATAGAGGTCTTGTTTTCTAACTACCATTTGCCTTAGAAAAAGAACAGATCTCATCAGGAAATCACTTACATTGTTTAAAACCTGAAATAATTTATTTGCTATATCAACAATTCAGTAGTGAACAATTCTAGAAATGTCTAGTAACAGTCTATATTATTTAAATAGGCAAGTATTCTGTGATATTCAAAAAGTCATTTTCACAGACATCATTTTGATCTTCATGACACAGATTTCATTCTACTTTGGTTGACTTTCCATATATTATTTTCAAAATCATATAGTATTAAATAGGCATTACACAATTATTTTTGTTTGTGGGTATATAAGAATATGAGAGATATAACATTTTTCAAACCCTCTATAACTCAGTTCAGATTCAGTTTAAAAATCAAATTAAAGGTTTAAGTAATCACAGATGAGCTTCCAAATACCCTTCATGCTATTTATCGTGCTGGTTGTTATAATATGAATTCTTTGACCAAACTTTTTCAGAAAATAGGTGCTAGATTATTATGGCTAAATTCCTTTCCTCTTCTTCTAATAGGTAAATATGAACTTAAAATCACAAAGCTCACTTCTGTGGAAAACCATAATAGGGAAGCAAAGGATCTTGTCATAAGTTACTTTAAATGTAGAATGTTTGAGATTTCAGGATTATTATTTTTAATGCAAGAAATTATATGTCATATCTCTATGAAACAGGGTTATATTTTAACCCTGATTAATTTTGGTTGAAATCAAACGCTTTTGATATTGCAATAATACAGTTAACCAATTGTAATTTTTGCTATTTAGGCACAAGAGCATGTTTATCTTCCTCAATGCTGTTTGCCAAAAAAAATTTCAAACTTCTCAAATTTATTTTTAAGGTTTAGTTATGTATCTTATTTACACAGCACAGTGGGTTTGCTGAAAAGACTGAATCTCTAACATAGTTTTTGGGTAAATTAAAGCAATGCTCAGGACTATGACCACCGAACAAGGTCATTTTTGAGAATCAGTTACAATAAATGTTGGGAAAAGCATTTTGAAAACAAAAGCACTACATAAATGTTGGTAATTATACAATTTTATAATCATCTTTTTCCTAAATTAGAATCACCAGGATTTTACCTGGAGCAATCTTCTCAGCGCCCTTGAGAGTCATCACAACGGTTTCTCATATCACATTACTCCATCTTTTACAATGCACAGTTCCTTTTCTTCCTCCATCAATCCAAGTTCCATCACTACTTTTAGGAGGAAGAGCTTGAGTTATTATTTCTCAGCAAATATTCCAGTCTACATTTACATTTCCCTCTATCCTTGTTCTCGTATAGAACAATGTATTCTGTGTAAGTATTCAATTTGACCTTGAACAAAGACCAAAATATAATTTAATCATATCACAGAGCTCCTTTCGGAGGTTGCCATTAACACCTCAGAGAATCTTGTGCATCTCTGGGGAGCTTGTTATATATTGCAGACCTCTTTTAATTGAAAAATATTTTATAATTGTCTACTTTTTAAACTGTGTTTTAGCAAGCAAGAGGCTATTACAGCTGAAAGAAGGATATACTCTCTTGCCAATGAATATATATTCTTTTATACTCTCTGAGAAACCAATTTTTAATTTGTTTTGGGGACGTACATTTATTGTATAAAAAGTACTTACATGGGAAGAATGATTTTTTTATTAGCAAATTCCAGTGACAAACACATCTCTTTAATGAGCCAGAATATAACTGTATTCATAACAAGAATATTAGAATTAACATTTCTTTCAAATTAATACAAAGTCCAGATTTGAACGCATTTTGAGTTTAAGAAAGATTGTCTTTTCTGTTGGTTTGTTTGTTGACTTTCTCTCCTGAAGCCTCTTATTATTACCCTTGGAAAAATCATCCTCTCAAAGCAGCTAGCAAAGAAACAAAGGAAAAGCAAAAAACAACCAAGCAAAAAAGCTTAAGAAGTTTTGGAAACTGAGTAAACTTATAGAAGTAAAGTAAGGTATATATCTTCGAAAGTTTAAAAATAAGTAAAGCAATTATATTCAGCTTCAGATGACTTAAATACAATAGTATACATGGTTATTATATTAATTTTGGTTTCATTTCATCAGGAGAAGGAACACTTTAACAGAATGGAATATCTGAAAATGAAAAATTTTCATCTTTGAAACACTGAGTTTCACATACCTGAAATTAAAGCAATTATGCACTTAAGCAAATATGAATTGATTCTCATTCAGGGTTATTGTGGGAGGATTCCTTAAGTGTTACATGATTGTAGTCAATGACAAAATTTTCTTTTAACTCTAGTGTACATGTGATTGTGTATAAAGATAGTGTTGCATTGACATCTGGGGACCTAGACTGTTAGATATGAGAGCCAACAGAAGAAAAGAAATAGAGTGTGAATAGGGGATGATTAAGGACAAGTAAATAGATTGCTGAATTAAATGAGTCCATGTGAATTTAGAGACCATACATTTTTAAGAATAATCAGTGCCGTTTGGTGTCCTTTTCAGCACGTTTACTAAACCACATTTCTGGACCAGAAAGAACAATTATAGAATGGATTAAAAGATAAGGGATAGTGGAGAAGGAGTGGTGGGAAGAGAATGGGGCAAAGTGGTTGGGGATGCTGTCAAGAGAGTGGTTGAAATGATGTACCATGAAGGTGGTGTCCTGTAGCTTGGGCTGTATTGGCTCAAATAGATTGAAAAGAAAACATAGGAAGAATATAAAATAAGATCAAGTGAGAAACCCACATACTAAAATATGTATGTAGAAGAAATGATTTAAATATCTTACCAAAGGGAAGAACTCATATATACTGCATAGGATAAAGAAGTGATAACAGTGGTGAGAAAGGTCAATAACCCACCCAGTAGCCCAGATGTCCTGGATTCCAAAAGCTGCATAATATCAAGATCTGTATGGTATAGTCAAATATTTGTTTTTCAAGAAGTTGAAATATAAAATCTGTCAAGGAGCCAACTACATGTGCTTTTTGCATTAAAATATGGAAGATGTTTTGGTTTTCATTGAAAGCTCAAGGGAAGCATTTAATGTTCTTGAAGAATGGAGGCAAGACACTACTATGTATTTTGTCATTAAAGAACCAGACCCTTCACTAGGTCAAGTTTTAGAGTCAAGGACAAGTGTTAATGCTTAGTTCGGAGTGCTTATAATGTGTTTTCCAGAGTTAGTATGATGTAAACCAACTGTCTCTTACTATTTAAAATCACCATAAACATACTGAATATGAAGCTAATGAGAAATCCCTTGTGCCAAAATCTCAAGCAATAACTTCATGATAAACTCCCCAAAAAGACACATAAAATAAATAAATAAGTAGAATATTATGTCACTCTAGCAATCTTCCTTTGGATAATTAGGCACCTTGAAGGGTAGAAAACAATTATAATTTTATGAAGGGTGATTATAACCGATGTCTGTCTAATATCAGTAATGCTATATTATGAACACAAACACACACATACAATTTAAATCCAGAAAGATAATTGAAGGTCATATATACAAATATTTTGATTTTGCAAAAAAGAAAATGAGGCCCAGAGATTAGATATTATCAGAGTACAAACAACTACTTATTAGTTGAATATTTGACTCACAACCTATGATTCGTGTCTCCAGGTTCCAGGATTACAATACATTATTTGTCTGTTTTATTATATCAGTATATCTTAAAGTGTATATGTGTTTTGTACAGACATTTGAAATCCTTCCAAGTCAATTTTCCATTTTAAAGTATGCAAAATATGTATTAAAATGTCTTTTGTGTTATTACAGTTCATACTGATATTTCATTATAACTTACTGTAAAAATGACTAAAGCCAGAAACAACCAATTTAATGTAAATCATTTCCCATTAACTAAAATCTGATTAATACCAGATCATGTAGATTAGCAAATGCAACCCCAAGGTTTATGAAACATCAATGTCGCCAATTATCCTAAGTGGTTTGCAAATTAAACAACAATCAATGCAAAGTCATTTTAATTCATTTTAGTTCATTCAGTATTGGGTGTCATAGAAGATTCATTTATGTCTTTTTTTTTTTTTTAACCAGACTTTGTTTTTTAGAGAAGTCTTAGGTTTACAGAAAAATTACATATATACTTCTCATGTCTGGTTCTCTATCCACATGTAGTTTCTATTACTAACGTCTTGCATTAATGTAGTTACAATTGATAAGACAATACTGACACATAATTATTAATTAAACTCCAGTTTACATTAGTTTACTGTTTTACAGTTCTATAGCTTTTGACAAATGCATGATGTCATGTATTACAATATCATACAGAATATTCCCAGGGCTCTAAAAACGCCCTGTGCTCCACTCATTTGTTCTTTTCTTTCTCCCTCTGAGCCCCTGTCAACCACTGATCATTTTATGGTCTGTATAGTTTTGCCTTTCTAGAATGTCATAGAGTTAAAATCATACAATATAGACTGGCTTCTTTTCCTTAACATGCATTGAAGAATCTTCTATGTCTTTTTGTGGCTTGAGACCTTATTTATTTTTTATCACAGAATAATACTCCATTGTATAGATGTAACACAGTTTTTCACACCCGTTTACCTACTGAAGGACCTCTTGATTGTTTCCAATTTGGGGCAATTATGAATAAAACTGGTTTAAATATTGATGTGCAGGGTTTTTTTGTGGACATGAGTTTTCAATTCATTTGGATAAATACCTAGGAGTGTAATTGCTGAACTGCACGGTAAGACTGTATCTAACTTTGCAAGAAACTGCCAAACTGCCTTCAAAAATGGCTGTACCATTTTTCATTCCCACCAGCAAGGAATGAGAATTCCTGCTGTTTCACAGCCTCACCAGCAATTGCTGTTGTCAGTGTTCGGGATTTTAGCCATTCTAATGGGTATGTAATGATATCTCATTGTTGCCTTAATTTGCAATTCACTAATGACATATTATGCTGAGCATATTTTCATATGCTTATTTGGCATCTGTATATCTCCCTTGTGCCCAAGCCTTTTGCCCACTTTTGAATTTTTTTGTTCTTATTGTTGAACTTTAACAGTTTTTTGTATATTTTGGTTACAACTCCTATATCAAATATGTGTCTTACAAATAATTTTTTCCCAGTCTGTGGCTTGACTTTTCATTTTCTTAACAGTGTCTTACAGAGAAGAGTTTTCAATTTTAAGAAAGTTCAACTTACCAATTCTTCTTTTATGGGGAATGTTTTTGGTATTTTATCTAAAATGTCATTGCCAAATCCAAGATTTTCTCATTATCTTCTAGAGGTTTTTTCATTTAATTCTCTTTTGTTGAACCATTTGAGTATATACGTTTCCTCCAGGGCCTCTGACTGATATAGGGTGGGACAATAAAAGGTATTTCCCAAATGACTGCCATCTCAGCAACTGAAGATTCAAATCCGAAGAATACAAAGTCTGAAGGAAAGAATTGAGTTAGAAAATGATTCTCTGAAGAACGAAATATCTGGAATCAATTTCAGTGAGTGGATGGAGCTAGTCTCTCTGGGAAGTTAAAGATGAGAGGGAGTCCCTAAGGTTAAAGAATTAGGTGACATTGGCAGCTTTTATATTGCAATCTATGTGTAAGAGTCAAGAGATTTTTAATATAAGGGTTGGTTATGCACATAATCTGAGGACTGAAACAATTAGAATAGTGCACTGAAGGAATATAGATTTAGTCACTTCAGTAAGCAACTACTGTTTTAGGAATGAGGAAATAAGGGTAAGAGCTTGTGGTTACTGGAATCTGGAAGCTTGGAGTAGGAACTTTGTGGTTCTGATACCAAAAGTTTGAGGAGGGTGGCTGGTGATGGTGCCGCCTCAGAGAGAGGCTGAGTCCCCCCAGAGCAGGAACTCAGACCTCAGAGGAGAGAGGCGGCCCAACTGGTGCTGATCTCTCTCATGGGCACAAAGAGTCTGGGCAAAACCTGGGAACAGGAACCAGCTGTACAGCCTGGGTGTGATGGCATTGTTGCATGATGCTATTAAGCACAAGTAAACAGGAAGGTGTGTTTCCTTCTGCATTCCAGTCTCCTTCTACTTTCCCTCCTTAGAACTTAACAAGACTCAACTTTACAGAGCAGAGCACAAAAACGATGTGTTTGGAGCTGAGAAAAATAACTGTTACAGTTTCCTTCTGGCTAATCACGGTGAGGAAGGAAGTTAGAGCCTCTGATCTCTTTTAGATAATAAGGATATCACCAGCTTGCGTTTCTATTTCATTTTCAAAGCAAACAATCTATGCTAAATGCTCTCTGGCTTAAGATCGTTTGAAATAGGTAGGAAGATAAGTTTTACTTAGTAAAATTCCTGTTATAATTTTCTTTTCATATTGACTGAGAGCTGAGTTTGCATTATCCAGTCAGATGCTAAGATATAAACGTGATTCTTTCTACCTTCCTGTTTTCACTCTTCCATTATTATGGTTAATTCTCTAGTTTAGATCCTCATCAGTTTCCACCTGGTTTAATGAATGTTTGTCTCAGTTTTCATTGACTACATTTTTTATATTGCAGATGGTCTATTTAGTCATTTTCCTAAAATAAGAAAAAGATAAATAAGAAGAGATAAATGAGAAAAATAAAACATCAACACCAATAACAAAATTTCTATTGATCCCAGGTACCTTACAAATCTGTAGCATGGAATAAAATGCTCTATAAATGCACTTGAATTTAACCTTTCAGTCCTATCTATTCTCATTCTCCTCCTATGGCATATTCTGGGTAGAGCAAACTACTACCTCTTCCCCAAATATGTGGTGCATTTTTACACATCCATATCTTGAGTTATTCTGTCATAATCTTTTAGGAAGTAAATGGCTAATTTCTAGGAGGTCCTCAAGAAGACATCTCTCATTTAAAAAAGTATATTACACTGTAAAAATTCAGAGAAAAATGAAGGGCTACTCTTGAGGACCTCGAAATAGTGTCAAGGTGTAAGAAGGAGGCATAAAGACTTAATAATCAGTACCCAATAATGATATAAATAATGCCAATAATAAATCCACACCAATGTTTTAAACTCTAATTATAAACCAGATCTTGTATTAATTTTTATACAAATTATTTTATTCAACTGGCACAACATTGTTATGTGGGATCTATAGTAGTGAAAAAAATGAATCTCAGAAATGTCAGGTAAGTTTTGCAAGATTGAGATACTGGTAAGCAGCACCTTGAGTGCCTTAGAGCCCACTCACCCCAAAAGCTTTGGCCTTAGCATGTAGATACTGCTTCTCTCTAAGTATCTTGAGGATAGAAGCTATGCCACTTAGTTTTAACAGCTAGCCAGACAGTTTATTGATAGGGAATTAATAAAGTAAACAATGATGTAAGGATAAGGTAAACAACATTGATCAGATAACATAGACACTAGAGAATGACACCAGGACAGGGGAGGTCAAAAACCAAGCAGATTAAGGATTAAGAGGAGGAGATGGTCTGGATATTTCCACAAAGTGCAGAGAAGACTTGAAGGGCCAGGAAAAGAGCAAAAAACAAATCCCTAGTAACTGACAAAGGACAGGACTAGAAGACAGGGAGCTTGTGGAGAATATGGATCAAAAAGCAAGATTTTTCAGAGACTGCATATTGTTCTTCACAAATCATTATTCTTTTTGGACTCTACAAATTGTAAGGAAAACTTGCCAAAATGTTCATAGGTGAAAAAAAGAAAAAGATAAAAGAAAGACTTTCTGACTGGATAGTGAGTCCTGAGATAAACCACATAATTCTATGAAAGCCAAATTCCTCACACAGATCATGTTACATTATTATAAAGTTTGAACTGAGAATTTGAAATTTCCATTAAAAATACGAATTATTTGCTTTTTTAAGCAATGACTTGAGATTTTCATTCAAAAATTTTCATCATGTGAGATAATATTCCCAAGATTGATTTCAATTATTTCTTCAAGAATACCTCCCCCTTGAAGGATACCTACACATAAAGAAGATTTGTTCCCCACACATTCAAAAATCTTGAGGATACCACATGAAAAGCAAAAAAAAGTTCGAGAAGAATTTGAGATGAAACCAATAAATGGAATTTTAGTCTTAATATGTTGTCATATTCATGTTATCAATTAATTTTTAGGGTACTTTCCTCTGGATTGATTTTACGACCTTTTGAAATTGTGTGGCAGAGTGACATAATAAGTCATTTCTTAAATATTTAAAAAAAATCTAAATATAACCTTAAATGTAGATTTATATTAAATGATAATCTATGAATTTATTTATTGACTAACTTTATTGAGCATCAATTATATAGTAGCTACTATAGAAATAAATAAAAATATTGTTTTATCCATTAAGCAGATTACAGTCTGTAGAAAAATAGAAAAGAAAATAAATAATTGCACAGTTGGGTAGTCTGAAATTTGATTTACATTCCATTAAAGTTTTGTAGTTGACTGAATATTCTTGAAGTTTCTTCCAGTTCTAAAGAAACACCATGCAGAGACTGTTTCCTGAACCACAGTATTTTGTCTGCACCTGGAATCCTCTCAAGTCACATAACTAGAGCCAGATTTTATTTAGACTAAACACCATCTAAATACCTACTTGATAATAACTGGCAATCAAGCGTGATTTAGATATGTTTTGTTCTAATTACTAGTTTGAATAATGAGAGTCCAGGATGGCAAAATTGTCAGGTTGTTGGCAGGGACCCAGAGTCAAAATTTCTCCATTTTACATTGGAGTGAAGAGTAAAATGTGTTACAGATGATTGGTCATGATACCTTGAATACACAAATCTGTGATGCTTTTCTCATCCTTAAACAAAGTGGCATAAATAGGTTATATCACAGACTCCAAGATGTTAAGAAAATTTATTTCAGTGGAGATATTCTCTGGTTATTTGCCAAACATTTAAAAGGGGCAACAGACACTAAATGTTACATGTTCCACTGAAAATATTCCATAAGCTTATCTTGTATTGTTGAATTTTGTTAAGTAAAGGAAACTGAATGTTCTCAGTAATACAATGGTTTATAGGGAAATGCAAGGAATATAAACTAAAGAGCTTTTATGTCTCATGTAAAAAAGTAAATATTGGAGCACTTAAAATAATTATAAATAATCTCATGGAAAAACAACCTATTAATAATAGAATTCTACTTGAGAAATTGTTGCACTTTGGCTTCATTCATAGACTGTAAAACACAAAATTCAGTAGGCAATAAAATAGAGTAGAGAGAACTGTTAAAAGGAAAAGCATTGTATATGCCTATTTTCTTTTGTAGTAAATGCATCCGTTGCTTCTCTGAGATTCATGAAAAATACTTTTCTTTCAAGTTGATATATTTAGAATTAAACATGCACTTCATTAGTCATAACAGGAATAGATTCCTTAATCAGTAAAAATGATTCATTATGATATAATATTAGGTCTCTGTGATCGGATGTATGATGTGTTTCCTATGAGATACTGGGTGTACAATTATATAAACTAGGCTGCTTGGGGAGCAGAAGTGTCAATATAGGGACAGAATTGATGGCACTGTCACCTAGCTTCACATTCTATGGAAGATTTCCTTTCTTCTTCCCTCTCCCTCTTCTGACCCCCTTCCTCCCTCCCTCATTTCCTTCCTTCCTACCTTCCTTCATTCCATCCTACCTCCCTTCCATTCCTTTCCCTTCCTTCCTTTCTTTTTCCTATGTCTTTCCTTCAAAATATATTTATAGAACACCTACTATCTTCCAAGAACATGTCATATGTGCCTTTTTAGGTTTGTGAATTGACGAGAGAGAGAGAAGAAACAACAACATTCAATCTGTTGATTAAAAGAGTTAATAATTGGTCAAAAAGATTCTGTTATGTCATTATCAAGACAACCTTGATTTTATAACAAAAAGAAAAATGATACCTTCAGCTTCTCGGCAACATTCTTGTTACCTAAAGAGATTTGGCTCCTAGCTTGATATCTACATTAATTTAATATCAATAAAACATGAAACATAACCAGAATTGTCAAACACAGAATTCTGCCAAATATAACATCTTAATATTGGTATTGCAAAGAAAATAAAAGGCCATAAAATATTCATATTTTCTTATTTGAATCATATTTCATAGTCTATCCATATGGCTTTAGATTATGAATTACAAAAAGGAAGAAAAACTATCCAAAACATGTAATTCATGCCGTGATTTTTGAAGGAAGATACACACAATTCAGAAATAGTTGTGTTTGCCTACATGGTCCATAAACATCTAGTTAGACATAATAGATTAGTGTATATAAATTATAGATAAATGCTAAATGTTCCTGCTCTGAATTTCTATTGCAATACAAACCATAATAACTTTCTTACATATATTTTCAGATGTGCTATACCATTTGACTTACAATTATTTTTAATTACTCCATTTCTCTTTTATATAAGAAGTAAAATGAAATAATAAATTAGCAAACATAAAGACATTATCAATAATGTAATTCAACAGTTAAATGGTTTGCCTGGATATACCTTGCAATGACCAAATACGATAATCGTAATTATCATCTCTTAGATGCACTAATGGGAAAGAGAAAGGGACTTTAATTATTGAGCTCCTGCTATATCCTTGTTCTATTCTGTAACGTTTAGTTCACTCAAAAAAAATTTAATGAGCAGTTACTATATGTCAGGCACTGTTTCAGACCCACTAGATACAAATTTAAAACAACTCATAAAGCCCCACCCCTTAAGAAACATACAACTTAGTTGATAAGGGGTGATAATCAGTTTGGGGGAGAAAATAAAGCAGAATAAAGGAAAAGGGAGCTCCATGGTATGGCTTGGATTTGATTCCAAGTCGCTTGTGTCTATATGCTGGATTCTGAGTGAGACTGAGATTTAGGGAATGGTGTTCAGACTAATGCCCTGGGGGAAAAATTTGGATGGAAGTGTGTATTGGATATTACATTGGAACTCTGTCTTCCTACTTTAAGCAAAGTATTCACTTCTATTCTCCTTCTGGAAAAGTTCTTCTTCATCTGTGAATACTTTCACCATGGACAATCTTTTTCTATATATGGAATAAAAGTATCTCCTATCTTTGTTACTCTCATAAAATTTGGGCTGGAGTGCAAACTTATCTTCCTAGATCAATCTTAACCTATTTAGCTAAAAGGGATATATAACTAAATACATTAATAATAAATACTAGCTAAAGTTTACTGGACACTTACCATGCCAAGCATACTTCTTTGTGCTGTGCGTGCGTTGTCTCATTTAGTTCTTTCAACAACTCTATGGAGCTGGTAGTGTCATTCTCTCTATTACAAAGATGAAGATACGGACTAAGTAACTTGCACAAAATTCACATATTCTGCAATCTCACTTCAGAGCTTGCATGCATCTAGAAGTTTCTGGATTTTTGTTTCTGGGTAGTTAGGCAAACAGCACTTCTCCCCATCTATTTTTGTTCACTTCACCAAGCCAAATAATATCACGTCATTAAGTTAATTATTACATCTTATGTGAAAAACACCTTCTCATTTATAGACTAGGTCAGGGACCCCTACTTATTTCCAAAGCACTATGGGGTTGCCTCATCACATTTTTAGTTGCTTGCTTAATTGTTTCTGACACTAGACTCTCAGCAGGAATCAGGCCCACTGTCATTTTTATTATATCTCAAGAATATGAAATAGTCCTGGAACATAGCCAGTTCCTTAAATATTTTTGGAGTAAATGGATTAAAAAAAAAACCTGAATCAACTGACAGAGTAATATCTAGGAGAGAGAGAAAGAGAAAGTTTAAATTCATAAAAATTTGATATAGTTCTATTGTTTACATTATTTAAAGCAATTCAATAATATGAAATACACTAAACTATTTCTAACTTCAAATATTTGGTAATTCAAGGAATAAGGGCCATAACACAATTTTGGCAGAGTCCTAGTTTTACGATCTTTTATCATCAGAATTAATTTTTGAAAATGTTGAATATTTGTAATAAATTAAATATTCATGTTGAATCTCATGATGACTTTTTGATCTCATGTTAGTTTTGTCTACTTGTCATTTTTCATCAGGAGCATGCTCCAGACCTCTGGGGATATAGGGTATTATTACAAAGACAGATAAGAATTGAGCAGAGAAATTGAATAGGATAGATTAGAGTTTGGAGACAGAAGAAGAAAGTGTGCTTGTGTATGAGTGTGTGTATGTGTGTGTTGGGACAGGTGCCATCAGGATGACAGTAGAGCTGAGCTTTGGCAATGGCATCAGATTACAGAAAATTGAATCTCAGAAAATTCAGTTTCAGAAATCATTTTAAAATCTCTATTAATTTTGCCTTTTTCTTTATTAATGTTAGTTTGTGCCATCAACTGCATCTTTCTTAGGCTTCTTCAAGTTAGCATTCTTAGGGAAAACTAAATCAATCTTCTTTTCTACATGTTACACTCTTATGTCCAATTAATATACTTTCTATAATTTATACAAAAATGTTTGAGAAATACAAGTTCATATATTTCAACTTAAAATGTACATTAAGAATGTGTATAATCATGTAAAACGCATTAAATAAAATTAAAAATGTGATTCAATTATTTTTAATAATTATAGTTTAAAGCAGTGAAAGAATATATCTTCTTCTGAAATACAACCTCAATGACTCTTTCAATTTTAAGCATAGATTATTGAACTTGAGATTTTGAACAAATCTGTATGGAGTGATATTAACTGTTTTTCCTTCATTGTTATTCTATTTTCAAAGGAGACTTAAACTGGTGTTTCCTAACATGTGAGTAGAATTCTCCAGAAGCCTTCAACATCTACAGTTTAACGTTTTCATCCTATAGTTTATTTAGTTCAATCCCTCAAAGTCATTCAGTTTTACATACATGTTTTATCTATGAACATTCCCTAATATATTTCACAGATGTGTTTAATTTTCTCATGATTATCATTTTAAAAATAATGATATAGACTATATTTTTTTACTTTCCAGACACAGTTAAAAATTATGTTTAGGGTATAAAACATAGAGAGTATTTGCTAGTTGATTTCTGAGCAGCGTTAGCTCCTTCTCCTTTCCTTCAGGTACCCTGACTTGGTGTCCATTATTTCTCTTCAAGTTTCATGTGCCTTAAGGGGGCTGACACCACCTCCAGCTCCATGGATGGGCTTTCAATGATCTGAACCAATTTGGAGCATCCCATCCACTCTGACACAGGGTCCTGTTCAAGGATGTACATATACCAAAGGCTTATTAGTGCTCTGTACTTCCCTAGCATCATGAAATTGGGCAAGGTCAAGCAGGACCAAGTACGTTTGTTCCTCATTTGTAGCAGCGGACTCTTCCATCTACTGGTCATGGAAAAGAAGCACATAGCCCCTGTCCCTGCAGTCTACTCTTGACACTGTAAACAGCTGAGCAGAGAGGAAGTACAAAAGGGGATAATTAGAAATATTATGACATTGATGAATCAGCCAAGGTGGATGTGCCCTGATCTCTAGACTCTCCAGCTCTGTGGTGTGTTAATATATTTTTATAATCTTACGAAGCCAGTTTATATTGTGATTTTGTGATTGTCTTCATCAGATAACATCCTGACTTATATAAGAAGTCACTAGATATATGTGATTCAAGAGTTCCTCCTCTTTTCCTATAAAGGTAAACTTTGGGTTATCTATGTTTCTTCTCTTATATGAACTTATAGATTCTCTGGAGAAACATGTGCTGTCCATTACCCCTATACTTTGCAGGTGTTCAGTATGCAATGATCCAGAGTCTACCTAAGTCTAACTTCACAATTGCTCACGGCTGCTTTTGTCTCCCTGCCCTGGTGAAAATCCAACGCACCAAGCACCTTCTGGTGTAGGTAAAGAAGGATGGAGAATATGCTCATTCCAGATCATTAACTTTCTTATCCCCCTAAATAAGTTGAAATAAGTTAAACACCTTTTACTTCAATCACATAGATATCTCATTATTTTATATAGAGAGGATAGGAAGTAGATTTACGCATATTACTGAATATAATTCTTCCTTGCTCTATTTCAACTCCAGCTATAAAGAGAATGTCCAGGTTATAGTTTGTCCAGGTACATCTCAGTTTGATAACTAAGTGGATCCATGTCCTTTAATATATGTGAGGAAAATCAAGGACAATTTCAGTACAAATACTATTAACTAACTGATAAACTGCTACAACAATATGGTTACAAAATTCACTTTAAAGCCATGCTTTAAATATGGGGCTTACGAAGACTGCTTTAATTAAGATTTCCTTTTTGTTTGGTGTTTTCTAACAATATCCTCATCACACTTCTATTGTGCCTGATTCACAATTAACATAAAATGCATATTTGAATTAATGGATCATTTTGTAATAAGTTGTTTATATTATTATTTCTTTGACTAGACTATAAACATTCAAGAGCAGGTGCACTTTTGATTTTATCGGAATCCCTATAGCCTAGAACAGCATTGGATCATACAATAATAGTTAATATTTACAAATAACAGAATCAACATCCTCGTTCTTTCCTCCACCACTGCAGCCAAAATTACAATTTAGCTTGGGAATCATGGGTAGAGGGCTGTGATGGACAGAATAATGGCTCCAAAGATGGCTTATCTTAATCCTCAGAACCAGTGAATATGGGAGATTACATGTAAAGGGGAATTAAGTTTGTATTTATGAATTAAATTTGCTAATCAACTGATCTTCAGATAGGAAGATTATCCTGGATTATTTGAGCAGGCCCAATGTGATCACAAAGGTTCTTAAAAGTAGAAAAAGGAATCATAAGAAAACCAGAGCGATGAAAGAGTGAGAAGAGTCAGCCCAACTTTGCTGGCTTTCTTTTGGTCCCAGACAAGGGAAGGAAAGCCTCTTGAAGTTGGAAGACAAGGACATGGAATCTCCCCTAGAGTTTCCAGAAAGGACTATACTTTTTGCTTGAGGAAGACTGGCCTTGAGCTAACATCTGTGCCAACCCTGCTCTATTTTGTATGTGGGAGGCCGCCACAGCATGGCTTAATGAGTGCTGTGTAGGTCCGCACCCAGGATTCGAATCTGCAAACGACGGCCACCAAAATGGAACGTGCAAACCTGACCACTATGCCACCGGGCCGGCCCCTCCAACATTTTGATCTTAGTCCAGTGTGATATATGTTATCCTTCTAACCTATAGAACTGTGAGACAATAAACTTGTGTTGATTTAAGCTCCTAAATTTGTAGAAATTTGTTCCAGCAGCAATCGGAACACTAATACAGGGACAGTGGCAGACCCCTCCTTTAGGTTGACTTCAGAGGAGCTTCTTCTCCCTGCCATCCAACTGGCTTCTCTTACTTTCTGTGGCCTGAGACTTTCTGTGCCATGAAGCCTCCCTTGTCCCCAACTACATCAACTTGATGTCCTTTTCGCATCGCCCAGATAGAAAAAAGAGTCAATTTAAAGTGAAGAGAAAGGCAAAGGTCAGAAATGAGAACTTAATGACACTTTCTATGTTTGCTTCTCAGTTGAAAATGAAATCAAGTAAAAACTATTAAAGAAAATGACTTCCCAAAAGCAATATAAATTTTAAAAACTGAAATTTATGTGCAGATACTGAGTTATTCATTAATTGTATAACTTTATTACGGATTTAATAAAGCCGTGTTTAAAGAAAGACTTTATCTCCTATACTTTTATTCAGATGAAACAAGTTTCATATTTGCATATTTGGGTCATTGCAAATGCTCTTTTCGATAAAATATCAGTAATTAGTGCAATGAAGCTTGAAAGATCTTGCTTTCAGTGCTCTGGCTCATTTGTGACCTGTTCATGCTAAAAGCCTTAATGGAAGTATTTAATTATTTCATTCTATATGTAATCCTGGAAGTATTTTAACATTTGTCATATTTCTGCTTTTTCTCTATTTGATCAGAACCTATATAATATTGAGAATAAAAAGTTCTAACAAAAAACGAAATAGTAAAATAATACTATATTTCAAGTGGACTCTAATTCTAATGATTGACTATTTTTGCAATTATAAGCATGTTTTAATTTTACTTGCCAGGTGACACAAGTTATGGGAATAATTCTGAAAGTGGAATGGACTCCAAAAGAAAAATCTAAACTTAAAAAAAAAAAAAACCTGAAATTTGTGTAGAGACTCTTGTTTTATTCATAGAATTATATGACCTTAATATACTGACCTGAATAAAGCAGTATTAAAGTACAGAACTTATTTTAACTCTTAAAGTGTTTAAATAGAGTACCTTGGTGATCTTTGTATAGTGGATATACTTGGATTATATATACCGGGCAAATTGACTAGAGGCTAGAGGAGAGGAAATGGGTGGATTTTGGAGGATGGGGTGGGCAGGAAAAGGGGGAGAAGAGGGTGGAAGAGGAGAGAGCACTTGTATTTAGAGAACATGAGAAAGCAGTATAAAGGTGATCATGAAAGATCAACTTTCCTGAATATTTGCAGCCTATTTCTTTGCTTTTCTCCATTCCATTCTACCTTGTTATAATTAAGGATTTAGAAAATTAAAGGATCTATATACCAATTCTTCCTGTGTAAATTGTACGCTATAGGATATATACTTTTAAGATTATAGTCTCAGAACAAAACTATGCAAAGTTTAAATGATATTTTCATTGATACATTTGGAAAAAAAGAGTGAACCATAGAAATGCAAATTTTTGTGTTTATATGCATGCTACTATGATCCTGATTGTCTCATATTTTATCAGGAATTTGAGAGAAGTATACCAAAAATATTGGCACTATTTCAGGGAGCTGTAAAAATTTCCTATCGAAGGAAAGAAACAAGTGTCCTGTTACCTCTAGAAAATTCTTCCATCTGGCCTAAATACATATACTTGTCCACTATATTTTATAAAGTTACTTAAATTTGTGAAGGTGAGTTTACCTCAGATATGTGGGATGTAGTTGAGACTCTCATAACTCTTTATGAAAGATTAGGTGAAAAAACAGAATTAATACAAAAGCTCGTGTTCCTAGACACACTTTCTCTAGAAGTGTATTGATTTGCACCCAAACCACTCCAATCAAACACTAGTGAGTAGAAAGCACGGGAGCCTAAGACAGAGCAAAAAACAGCAACTCTCATACTGGTTTTCTGTTATTTAAGGAACATAAAACAATGGATTTTCACCAATGCAACAATTTTTTGAGTAAACTCAATTCTAGATAATTCTTCAAATTTAAAGTGATTTTAAAAGAACTATGAATAAATACAAAGGGAGGTAGGAATCCTTTATTTAAAAAGTGAAGTAAGCTTGAAATTTCAAAAAACTCTAATTTGGTATTGTACCTCATTCAGGTTACTTAGATTATGATTACGAAACTAGGGGGAAACACTGGATATTCACCAAACACATGAAAATAATCATTCATCTTCTTGTAGCACCAAAGAACAGAGGTCAATAATACTCAATCATGTAGGGAAAGAGCTTTTACTAGAAGGAAATGAGAAACATAGCCAGTGCCAAGAAGTTTTTTCTAAGTAAGTTATTTACATTTTGATCCAGGGGACAAAGGATGCATTCCAGTTAAAACAATCTTTTAGAAGAAAGCTGGGAAGAAGAGTATGGTAGGAAGAATATACCAACCAATATGAAGGGGCAGCTTTTGAATCTTTCATAGACTATAGTTGTCTTTAAGTAATTTAAAATGACCAATTATGGAAAGGATTTCAAACTGGGAAAACAACTTTATCTACATAGATATATCCTTGTTTAAGGAAAAGATGACTTTGCAACAGGAGGTAGAATTCTATTCCTTTATATTTGGAGATCAACATCACTTTTCCATGAATTTCTGTCTTTTGGTAATTCATTTGGAGGCAAATCCAATTTAACAAAAGGGCCTGTCCAAGAAGCAAACCCCTATCAACAATCTTTGGCATCCCTCCTCAGACTTCCTACGACAATTGTGTGTAGGAATGCCAACTCTGGTCAGGAGGTAAATGGTTTCTGAGAGCAATTTCAGGCTCAGCAGAAAGAAAAGTACTTTAAAAAACGCTTTAAGAAGTGATATTTTGGCATTACGATTTCAGGTAATGACACTTACCAATTATGATGATACCAATTTCAAGTGAGAAAATATCCTACAGAACAAAATTTAATTGTCCTCCATGTTTGGATAAACCCAAATCACTTTGCTTTGCAAACACATACTCAGTGAGAGGGGTGAAGGGGTAGCATCTTCTATGACTCTTCAGTCTTGTGTACATGTGATAGTTCCATGTATTTCAAAGCTTTTTCATGGTTAGACTTTGTTTTGCCCTAAGGCTGTTTTACTGTTCTGTAATTTTAAGTGCAGTTTGAGTACAAGATCATAAAGAACCCAAAAAGACTGCCGGTCTACAAATTGACTCCTCACCACCTTTCAATGAATTTCTTGCTTCCATCCCTTCTCCATCACTATGCCACTAACCCTGACCTCTCTTCTGTACTGGAGAGTAAATAAGCCTTCACTACATTATATTGATATACAAACTGATTTTATTAATTTTCAATAGTATTTTATTATCTGGATAATGTGATATGCAACTTTTTTATTACTTGTATACTCTAATGCATAATGTTTCAATTGATCAAATGACATAGTATGTATCTTTGAAAATTGGCTTGGTACCTTGGGTTGGAATAGGGCATATCATAATTTTTCACATTAAAAATTTTTTTCATGTGAGAGCTTTTCACTTAATGGTGGGATTTTGAGGGACGTATTTAGTGGTTAAGTGAAAGATAGATGATACTATCAGGAGTAATAGTAGTGATAAAGAAGAGAGTATCCAGTAGCTGCCTAAGGCATATGAACCAACATTTTATTGTTTACTGTTTTCACTTGAAGATGACAGTAGAAGGTATCCTAAGAGTGACTAACGATTACTGATGATGTTAACTTTAATAAGTTACCAAAACATATTTTTGAAATGTTTTCTAAATCTATGAATTAAAGGTATCCATAGTTCCTACTTCTTAAAATAAACTGAGGACTACCTCATGTA
The DNA here is from genome assembly GCA_031878705.1 of Tapirus indicus. Classification (NCBI taxonomy): domain Eukaryota; kingdom Metazoa; phylum Chordata; class Mammalia; order Perissodactyla; family Tapiridae; genus Tapirus; species Tapirus indicus. The sequence goes on along the minus strand of CM062920.1, from coordinate 140,514,066 downwards.
ATTAAATAAATCTTGTTGAGGTTGTGTTGCTGTTATTTAAATAGCATATGAAACTATTTACATGATTCAGGCAACCTAAAATTCCTATCCTACATTGTCATCATTAGAATGTTAATGAGATCTTCACAGATAAATGTATCATGTGTTGGGAAAATGTATCTGTTTGGATTTTCAGGAAAATTGATCTACTACTAGAATCAAAAAATGAGGTAATTAATATAGGAAATATGGCTCACAAGAATGTGAGAGGAGCTCGCATCAGCGGGGGTCTGAAAGGCCATAGGCAATCACTACACACTCAGCCACAAGAACAGGGAACAGGATAGAAACCAGAGCTCATGGAGACGTCAGCTGACTTGCTGCTGTCTCCATTCATCACTGCCATGAATGAGAGTGCTTGAAGAGCTCTGAGCTCAGCAGATTCTTCGCATCTGGCTGCCGTGACCCTTTGAGCAGAATAGCTTCTTTATCACTTCTGCCTCCCAAATCTTACTTGACTTGCCCCTCATTAGCATACCCATAATCAGGTATGGAAAAAGATTCACGGAAGCGTTGTTCCCAGCTTTAGAAGGGCATGGTGGTGGTGCTGAGTTATGGACAATCAAACACATTACAGAAAATACCCTAACATATATCTATAGATATAAACGTATAGTCGCTTTACAAGGACTTAATGAAATAACCAACTAATTATTGTCAGAGTTGGAATACAGTCTTCCTACTTCCAGTCTTAGATATTTGGACCCTTAATTTGTTGGCTAGATTTTCAGGTCTTGTCCACTGTTTTCTTTCCTTCTAATGGGGCTTAGAAATATTCTTCACCCTTTAAAGTCCATGCTATAAAGAATCAGTACTTCCCTAACAATGTAATTGGTTTCTCAATCAAGTATTAGCTATAATCAAATGATGCACTCACTTACTATCTTATACAATCATAAAGATTCAATTTTTGAATAAATTATTACCACCAATTTCTATTTAAAATATTCAATTTCCCCAAAGCAATTATTTAAACTGAAATTACTTGTGGGCAGAAAAACCAGAGTAGTAATAAAATAGTTAATATTATTATTTCTTGGCAATTTACTATGTATGAAGCAGAAACTAAGACTTTTATATATTCTAGCTCATTAAATTATCACCCTTAATTACCAATCTTATTTAAGGTAGGTTTTATGAATCCCTCTTTAAAGTTGAGTAAAATGAAACAAAAATGGTAAGTAACCTGTACTTAAATTCAAAGAACTAAGCAATGATAGAATTTAAATACAAATTTAAATGCATATTATTATGAGTTAGCTTGAACTCATAAACCTTCCATAACACTTCCAATAATTTTTAGTATGATGTGACCAAAAATTGGCATGTGGTGGGAATATGGTTGGGAGAGGTATATGGGAAGGCTGGGAAACTGGAGAAGTATGTGAGAAATTTCACCTCCGTGAGATGGCACACATTTCTGGACCCCAAACTCTTCTTGATACAAGTCCTTCCTCTGACTATGATTTTTTAAAATATTTCTTGAAAGCTACAGCAAATATTTAATGACTAACCAAACCCCAATAATCCAAGCAATCAGTTTTATTAAATATAGTCTAAGTGCCAATAGAATACAATTTGTAGCACTTTGCCAAAATAAAATTCACCTGTGCCATTCATTTTTAAAATTCTAGGCAAAACTTTATATAAGATTTAAAAATAGATTATTTAAGATCTAGAAAGGTAATGATTTTCAAATGGCTTAATGATTTTGAATATTAAATGTCATATTATAGATCTTAGAATGTTTTGCAATACAATATTAATTTACCTGAGAAGTTATCCCACAAGAAATAAAAACATGTGTTTCTAACTAAACGTATTACTTTAAAAGCTTGACGAATGACAACTGTGAAAAAAAATATTCCCTTAAAACTGTAGACTAATTGGCTGAATATAAAGTCTCTCGGGTCAGAAACAACAGCTGTGCATATACATTAAGGCAAAATATGAGGCAAGAGGAACAGCTAACAGCAAATAAGTCTGTCATTTTGTGTTGAATGATACAAGACCTCTTAAATGTTTCCTTTCTCTCCTGCATTCTGTTCGCAGACCCACATGTTCTGTGTCAATGAGTAATGACTTGCCATTCCCTATGGTTTTTTCCTGTTTCTGTTGCTCTCCCTCATCACAGTTGTTCTCACTGTCTGCTCACATCTTTGGCTCAGTTCAACCTGCCATATGGACGCCAATATGGGGAGCAGGTATGATCTTCTCCCTCCACTGCCCTGTACTCTTCAGGGTCTCCCTTAAGCCTGTTCTACCTTTGACATCTTTTGCACATTTTTTTTTGTATCTACAAGATTTTAAAAATATTCCATCATATTCTTGCTCAACTTTTACTGTCCCCTGCAATCTCTTTACCTGTATGTAAGCAGACTGACATTCTGAAATGAAATGAAAATCTGCTTATGCAAGATCCAAATTAAAATGGTTTCCCTTGTCCGTAGGATAAGTAGCCAAAGTCTTTAAAATTGCTCACAGAACCATTCAAACCCTGGTCCCTGCATACTTCTCTGGCTTCATTGCTCATCTTTACCCCCTTGGCGCTCTATTCTTGGGTTGCTTGATTCTGCTCTTCTTTCTCATCCTTTAGCAGTAATACCTGCTGTAACCTCTCTCTTGATCATCTCTTGCCTTGTTTTCCTGAATAAATCCTAGTCATTTTTTTCAGGTATCAGCTTAAAAGTCTTGCTCTTTCTGTACTTCAGGAACTTTTCTCTACTCATCATCCTCCCCATTTTGTTTAGCTGAAGGTTCAGTGCTTCAGCTACCACAACATCACATTATTTTTCGTATTCATGTTTTAATTGCTTGCTTTCTGCTTGATATTGCAAGCATTCAGAGGAAAGGGCTACCTCTATCTTGCTTTCCATTTCAAATTTAACTCCTAGCACAGACTGAAAAATTATGTTAAGTGGGTATTTCGAATTTCAAGTTTCTTTACCTAGATGTCCCTTTACCTACACACATTAAAATTTTAATATGATTGCATTGTCAACATTTAAGTCAGAGTCATGGAGTTTGTAAATTTTCAGAGGGACTCAACTAAACAAAATCAAGCATTTTATGTTAAAATAAATCTTAAATTACTAATTATAGGGATATTTTTTCTAACTAAATTTCATGTCTGTGAATGATAATTAGCTTGTTCAGTTGGTATTGTTCTGGCAGTGTTCAAACTATGAGGATAAAGAAAAAATACTATAAATATGTTTATATATTTGTGTGTGAGGGGGTGTAACTTTAGCGGACACTACATTTATTAGTTATACAATGCCTCAGAAAGATGTAGTGAAAAGAAAAACAATCTAGAGGCTGGCCTGGTGGCATAGTGATTAAGTTTGTGTGCTCCATTTCAGCAGCCCCAAGGTTTGCAGGTTTGGATCCTGGGCATGGACCTACGCACCACTCATCAAGCCATGCTGTGGCGGTGTCCCATATACAAAATAGATGAAGATTGACAATAGATCTTAGCTCAGGGTGAATCTTCATCACAAAAAAAAAAAAAAGAAAGAAAAACAATCTAGAAATAAGTTGGTTAAATCTTAAAACAGCTAATATCCTAAAAATTATATATACACCTTGTATGTTCCCTTTCTCGTTATAAATAGCCCAAATGTTAAACTAAGAAACAAAGCTGAGGAAAAAACAGACTTTGGGTAAATAATGCAAATTGAGAAACAAATCTGCCTTCTAAATAAAATATAAATTTCTTGTGGCCAGATTAAATTTCCCTGAAACACCATTTTGGCATGCTGCATATTCAATAACAAAATTAAGGCAAACAAGTATTGACTTGTATAGGAGAACAGCTATAGCTCCTAATTCCTGACTATTATATGTCTTTCTAAACTGAGTTGAGAAGGAATTATGAGTTAATTTGGCCATAAATCACCATTTTTCTGATATCATGTATTGGATAGCTTGAGGAAAAAGATCACTATTTCTTTCAGAGATGTGTGAACTTAAAATTTTGAAAATTTACCCACCTCCCCTTTCTCCTCAGGAAAAAAAAAAAAAAGAAAATTGAAACTTTACAAAGCTCTTCTGCATAATAGTAGATTTCCCTGTGTTTTTGAAATATATGTTTTCTCATGTTAGGTCAGTTGTGTTTCTGTGTGTCTGTAACAATTGATTCAATGTGTGAAAAATATGTGCATATATGCATGTTGGTTTGAAGGAGGAGAGAAGCAGAATTATATAGGAGTTAATAGTACATATTATCTCTACCTTAGATGCTAAGTAAAATATACCTTTTGCAACGTATTTTAAGAATTTGGGTAAGATACTGAATTTCTCTACATCTCCATTCTAGGATTGTTTTAAGTATTAAACAAAATAAAGAATGAAAAGTAATTAGTCCAGGACTTGGCTCAGTATTTATTTTAGTAGCAGTAGAGGTATTGATGTGTCCATAAAAAAAAAAAAATCAAAATTTGGGGCCAGCCAGGTGATGTACTGGTTACATTTGGCATGCTTCACTTCAGCAGCCTGTGTTCACAGGTTCAGATCCTGGGGGCGGACCTACACCATTCATCAAACCATGCTGTGACAGCATCCCACAAACAAAATAGAGGAAGATTGCCATAGATGTTAGCCCAGGGCCATTCTTCCTCAAGCAAAAAGAGGAAGATTGGCAGCAGGTGTTAGCTCAGGGCCAATCTTTCCCCTGCCCCCCCAAAAAATTTAAGAAAAAAAATCAAAATTTAATTTCTATTATGCTTTGCATGTTGAATTTGTCTTATTGATAGTACTTAGTATTCTAAAAATAAAGACACTTTCCACCCAACATTGTGTTGCTCAGGGACAGCAAGTGGAGAAGACAGTTTCATAGTCTGCATTTTTCTAATGAGAAATTTTCATAGAAATTAACTGGGAATCAAATGTGAAGATATTTCCAAGAAAAAAAAAAACCCTCATCTTCAATCTTAAGGAACACTTTTATTAACATCTTTATTTTATAATTTTTAAAGAAGCACTACCCTTAAAGACTTTCAAGTAGTTTAGACGAGAGTGTACATTTCAAAATGTCTGATCATTTGCTCAATGCCTTATTTATTCTACAGAAGACATTCGCTGTATGAAATTACAGGAAATGGAATAGATATAAAAATTCTCTGTGTTGTAAATGGAACCATTAAACAGGGCCTTGCTTTGTCCCATTTTATTGTGACTGGTTGGAGATGTGGCATTTACATTTCAGAGTGATGAGACAAGGAAATTAGATACTGAATGCTCTGTGGTTCTCAATATATAATATATAAAATGTTTAAATCTCATTTAAGGAATGACACATCCATGAAGAGCAACGAACCAAAGCGTCTTCTAAATTCTTGAATTAACAATAACAAGAAAAATTGACTTATGTTTTTAAGACAAAAAGTATTTTTTTCACTGGGATCTGAATCATGACATAAAGCCTTTGTTAGAATCACAGCCAAGCACAATCTATGTTTTTATTCAAGGTTGCTGTATTTTGCATTATTGCACTTAAAAATTTAATTAAAATAAGTAATTATATTTAAGTATTTATAATAAATTGTTTCAGTGTTCTATAACAGACCCAGCAAATGGATATGTATGCAATGTGATATTTTAATTTTCTGAGATAAAAGTACACTTTTATTTCACTCATTTTCAGAATTGAATTATGTGAAACCCAATGTAAGAAGTAAGGATACAATCCCTAGGATAACAAATGTTGAATTATTGATGAACTGGTGGGATTTTTCGTAGCTTATACCTCAGAAGCAGCAGGATATTCAGAGAGAGTAATGATAGAAATACTTTCAAAGGAGAGGTGTAATTATAATTGAAGTATAAAGAACTTAGATGGGCAAGTTCAAATGATCAGCTGTGTGTCCTAAGGAAAATAATGAAAACAAACCAACCAACCAAAGAATTGAAATAAAAATTTAAAAAAATAGAAAAACATCAGTTAAAATCTAACGTAAGCATAAAATAAAAATGTAAAAATGGACAGGAAATAAAATCCTTATATGAAATACTGACTAATTCTCTTTGATTTTCAATTTTAACTTTGAAGTTTAAAGGCAGATATACTTTTAAGTAATTGCTCTCTATCTGGCAATTTTGAATTTATACTTTATGAAATAATTCCTGAAATTAATAAATTGAAATGTCAGACTATACTAGTTTTATGAAATTTAAAACATGTAACTATATTCAATATCTATTTTTAGAGTACCTTTCTGTGCAAGACATTGTGTTAGATGAAGTGAAGGATTAAAAATGTGTACTAAGAATTTACTCCCGCCCTAGGGAAGTTGGCAATCTTGTGTAGGGACAGGTAAGTAAGCTGGTAACTGATGTAAGACATTCATTTTGTATTTATGGGAAAGTGCTTCTAATGTTCTTCACAGAGGATAGATATTCATTCTACTTAAAAATAGCAATAACATCTTTTTTTAAAGGGAAGGTATTTGAACTGAGACTCACTAGCAAATATGTGACTTCATCTGGTACGATTTTGAAAACAGTCTGAGTTTAGGAAATATGATATAAAAATCGTACTTGACAAAATGTACAGGATATGTTCGAGAGACAAGTCTAGTCTATCAAGAGGAGTGAATGCAATATCTTGGTTTCAGGAAAAAGTTGTTGCAGGAAAGAGAAGGACTGGGGAGTTATAAGTGGCACCACCTAGGACAGGCAAGCGTGGGTCCAATCATGGAAGGCCAAGAATGAGCCTCATTCGTTGAGAAGTGGAGAGTCAAAGTAGATTGTTGAGAATGGAAGTAACACGATCAAAGCCACCATATTTGAAAGAATTCAGTGAAGGCAGTTAGTGTTCTAAGGGGAAAGGCAACAAGACTCTAAACTATTATAGGATGGAAAGGAGGAATGAATGAAGATATGTCTGAATTAGAAGTAATATTTATTCATTGTTAAAAAAAATAATGCCGACTACATGTCATGCATTGTCCTAGGACCTAGTAATAGAGAGATTTTCAAAACAGAGAAGTTCTCCACTCCCCACTCTTGGGAGATTATGTTGTATCTCAGACTGGTCAGAGAGGGCTTCTCCAGGAAGATGATATTGAAGATGGAATGTGATAGGAGAGAGGCAGCCAGTTGTGCAACAATAAAAAGAAAGAATGTTCCAGATAGAGGGTACAGTTAGGGCAAAGGCATACTGAGGAGGAAATGTAGAAGCTTAATGTTTTCAAAGGACAGGAAGAAGGTCTTTATGCTTGGAGCTTGAGTGGCAAGGAATGGAATCACAGATGCCTAGGAAGGAAAATATCACAGAGGATAAGAGCTGTACTGACAAATGCTGTACAGAAATCAAGAGTGATGAAGACAGAGAAGATGCAAATTGATTTATCAATTACAAGGTCACTGTAAATCATCCAGATAGCAGATTGCTTGAGTGATGAGAAGAGAAGCCAAATTATTAAAGTTGAAATGGGAGGTGAGAAGTGGAGAAAGCAAGTGAATTCTATTATCTTTAAAAAAATTAACTGTGTAAACCAAAAGATTCAGTTATTTCGTAGCACTTAAAAAGAACTCTTTCCTCTAAAATATGAAGCAAACATCTAAAAGCTGATCTCTGGTTATTTTGATCAACTTTCTGCATTTTCAGTTTTGGAAGTAGAGTGTCACCTATTTCACAATTACACATTGTTTAAATTTAGAAATAAATTGGTGGTACATATTGGTCTGATTTTGTTTGATTGCTTAATATAACAAAAAAAAGTGAAAGAGTGCTTGAAACAAGGAAAATAATTTAATAGATAAGAATTTGATTTCTATAGTTTTATTTTTTTATATGCAGAAGTTTATTTAAGGACACCATTATAATTTAGTGGGGTTATGATGTAAATGAAAATAACCCCAAATAAACCTTTAAATAATGTGCCCAGGCCTTTGTTTCCCACCAAGTAAAACAAAGGCCATTGAACTCAACTTAAAGACAAATTTCTGGTCTAACATGCTATAATTAAACATTTCTATAAACTTTTAAAGTTCAAATGACAGAAATAATAGAATTGCCAATGACTCCAAAGCACCTTTTGGAGTTTTGGCTCATTTGATCCCCATGGTAACTTTGTAAGTATGCATATTTGTCTCCAAAGTTGAAGAAATTGAATTTTAATGGGGGCGAGTTGAATTTTGTAGTTTACCAATCATAGAATTAACATTTCGCCCCTAGTTTTCTGCTACCTAAATCAGAGTTGCCAATAAGCAACATCCAAAATATTCCAAGAAAGTCTGCAATGGATGCAAAGAATTTTATAATTTATTATTTTTTCTGCCATGGTTTATGGAAAGTTCAGAGGTCAATGTTACAATTATATAAGCTCTTATTAATCTAGTTCTATACTGTTTTATTACATTATTGTTATTTTGCATTGCTTTATCACTATGTATCTAGCCATTCTTGGTTGTCACAATTTGATAAGGAACTTTACATTGTATTTGAAACTGCACACCTTGATTACAAAGGATGAAAAAAATGAATGAATGAAAGAATCAAATAGTTCTTTGACTTTTTTGCATGTATTTGAAGGGACATTATTCAGCTGGGAGTTCCATTTTAGTAGCATATTCAAGTACGATTTATTTAGTAAATGTTCACTGAGTGCCTGTTAAACATATTGATGGTTATCAAAGATTTGAAAGAACAGCATGATACACAATACGAGCAGAGGGTTGTTGCCAAGGGAGAGCCATCTGGTCATTCATCAGGAGGTTTCACAAGATGGTCTTTACCTAAGTAAGTTCACCTTAGTCCAGAGTAAACATCTAAGTTTTAGACTTAGAATCGTGACTCTTCTGCCCAATGACAGTAGCTCCTTCTACCAAGGGTGAATGTACAAAACAGCAAAGTTCAAAGATACTTTTACATAAATCAGCATTGCAATGTGTTAATTTAAAATAAAAATATGTCTGCTGAAGGAAATACATTTGTACCACTGGACAAATGCTTCTTTCTTATTACAAAACAATATAGGAAGGCCAAATTACAATCATAAATTTGTTTGGTGAATAAGAATAAAACCTTCAAAGAATGAAAATATTTCCTGTGGAATAGACAATGTAAATAAAGTTAGAAGTCACGTGGTAGATTGAAAGAAAATATTTTCATAGTATGTAACATACAATAAATTGACATAAGGACAATATAAAGTATCTCACAAATCAAAAAGAAAACAAAACAAATAGAATTAACAGAAACAGATAACATCAAAATAAAAGAATGTATTGGAGATTAGAAGAAAACATATAAAGGACCAATGATTAGTAAATACATGAAAGTATACTCAGTCTCACTATAAATCAATAAAATAAAAATTAAAACAGATGGTTGTGATTGCCTGCATCACATCGGCAAAATGAAAAACTAAAAAGATTTTCTTAAATAATCTTATTACTGATATAAAGTCCTTGTAATTTATTTCCATAAGACAGCTTTGTAAACCATTTGGACAAGTTCGTCACATCCTTTAGGCCTAAGAAGTCTTTCCCATGGACTAGATTTGGAAGTCCTTTGCCTCAGTGAATGTCCTTCTGGATATGTTCCAGCAGGACAACACCCTTAGTGGATTGATGTATTTTTAATTAAAGTTACTATTTTTCTCACTCTTGTTCTCATATGTGTCAGTGTCCTAGGTGTCATTGTAGTTGTTTAAGGTGATTTTACCTATTTCTGGTATGGAATGACTTTATAATTTTCATCTCAAAGAGCAACCTTATTTTTCCCATTTTCAAGTTCATAGAGACCATGTCCATTTCCACTTATGAAAATAAATGTACGAGGCCAGACCGGTGGCATAGTGGTTAAATTCACATGCTCTGCTTCGGCGGCCCAGGGTTCACAGGTTTGGATCCCAGGCACGGACAGACACATTGCTTGTCAAGCCATGCTGTGGCAGCATCCCATATAAAGTAGAGGAAGATGGGCACAGATGTTAGCCCAGGGCCAGTCTTCCTCAGCAAGAAAAAGAGGATTGGCAATGGATGTTAGCTCAGGGCTAGTCTTCCTCTCACACACGCAAAAAGAAATGTATACTTAAATGTAATATTAGAATATGTACATTTTCTGAAAGTCTTATGCCTCTTTTTACAAAAAACAACAACAGTTCTCCATAGAAAAAACAAAGAAGACTAACCCCACACCCCACATTGAATCTGATTCCATGGTTATTTAAAAATCATTTAACAATTTTTATTAATAAGATCAAAGTATAATTTTATTATATAAATTTTCTTCTGTAACTTGACATTAGTTACTAGTATTATTTTAAGTAAATTTTAATTTTTAAAGTGAAAAAATTACTTCTAATCTGATTAGGTGAATGATAATGCACCTGCTGTATAAAATACTCGATGTTAAAGAAGTGTTTAAATTGTAGTGATATGTCTGTTTCACCAATACAATGCTTTAAATTTAGATTTATTCAAAACAAAACTATAAATGGAATCACTAAACTGATTACTATTCAAGATTTCAGCATGCTTTCTTAATCTTTCCACACCTCTTATCTCAGTGCATACCTGAACATATGGCTTTGCAGGATTCTCTGTAGCCTGAAAAAGGAAGTGATTTTTTTAAAAAAAGAAATTGATTCTAGTGTGTACAGTGAGCTTGTATGTCTGTGTGTATATGTGAATGTTCGAATATGCTGCACCATATGACTCTGAGGATTTTTGCCAAGGGAGAGAATGTGGCTGTTCCTCACAGGGGCAGTCATGTAAAGAATGCTCCCTCCCTTTTCCAGAATTAAGTTGCCAAATGTGAAAAAGTTACAGAACAAAGGTTATAGGGTTATTTATACAATAACTGTATGTGTACAACTATGTGCAAAGAATATATATACGTGCATACAAAGAATTTTTGCTTTCAAGAAATAGTTTGTATTTAAATGTACATAGTTTTTATTTTAAAGCTTAAAAATATATTAGGGTGAGGTTCTGTGGAAAAGTAAAATGGGAATTCAAATTCAATACATGCAACAATGATTTCAAGCAGCAATTTAGAATTTCTGATTGTCTAAAGTTATTTACATGGACATTTAAATGAATGTTGATGGATATTAAGTGGTTATGGTATTTGGAGTTTATTGCTTATATTTAAGCATTGTTGTAACAGTTTATTTATTTATTTATTGCTGAGGAAGATTAGCCCTGAGCTAACATTTGTGCCAATCATCCTCTATTTTATATGTGGGTCACCGCCACAACATGGGTGATGAGTGGTGTAGGTCTGTGCCCAGGAACTGAACCCAAGCCGCTGAAGCAGAGTGTGTTGAATGTAACCACTACGCCACAGGGCCATCCCCACAACAGTTTAGTTTAAAATGTCAATCTTTATAATTTTTTTATAATTGTTGAAACAAGATGAACAATTTCATATTTCATCTTAAAAATGTATGAGTATATACATTGCTTTTCAAATTCTTTTAGGGAGGTAACTGAGTAAGCAAATTGGAAGAACATTGTTGAATTACACAAGTTGAGAAGGAATAACATAGATAATAACATGACATAAAAGGGTGGATGGATACATTTTATATTTGAAGATAGAATTCAGTAAGACTAATGAATTGCCAGAAATAGGTTGATGTTGAGCAAAGAAGGTGTTAAATATACAGCTAAGTTTAGAATCTGAGTAATGAGAACGTTGGGAGACTGGAAGTGTTTTGTCAGAAGAAAGTTTTAAACTTTTTCCTTGATTTTCAATTGGCAGACTCCATCTAAAATGATTTTGGGACATGGATCAGTCTGGTCTTGTCAACTATTTAATCATTCATCTATTCAGGTTAATTTAAGTACCAAGATATCTCAGTATTTAAATATAATTATTACAATTAAGGAAAATAAAACACTTTACCTTGATCAACTGAAATATATGGTCTGAATTATCTACATTTTTAATTCACAAAAGTTTACATTATTGGAAACTAAGTCAATATTCTCCTTAATCTACCTTTTTTGTCTTATTTGGTTTAGTTGAAAATTTGGTAAGATCATAAAAGCTCACTACCATCACTTCTTCCAACCCCTCAGTTTTTATTTTATTATTATTTTTGTGTGTGAGAGGAAGACCAGTCCTAAGCTAACATCCATTGCCAATCCTCCTCTTTCTTCTGCTAAGGAAGACTGGCCCTGGGCTAACATCCATGCCCATCTTCCTCTACTTTATATGGGACGCCGCCATAGCATGGCTGACAAGCAGTGCGTTGGCCCGCACCCAGAATCCGAACTCACGAACCCTGGGGTGCCAAAGCACAAACTTAACCGCTACAACACTGGGCAGGCCCCCAACCCCTCAGTTTTTAAATTCAAATTGTCCATTTATTGTCATGCATGTGGTTATGAATATAGTCCTAAATAATACTACACACACACACACACACACACACACACACACACAGACATATAGGTCTCTCCAAATATAGCTTAAGCAAATAAGTTTATATGCTTAACATCTGATAAGTAGTATATTAAGTGCTAAAGAAATATACAGAAATAAAACACGACTCAAGTTGGTCACAGATCAGTGGATACACCTAGAACCTGATTTAATAATGGGATGGTATAAAAAAAATGATTGAACAATATTCAATGTACAGGGACAGAGTGATCCTAGGGTGCCAGAAAGATGTCAAGGAAGGCTTCAGAAACAAGCTGAAATCAGAGGGAAATTTTGAAGACTGAACAGGAGATCTGCAAAGAAATCCAAAGGAGGAAGGGTATTTTGAGTGGAAGAAATTTCATGAAAGTATCTGATATTTTTATGCTACTGCTCAAAATGCCACAAGTAACTCTGGAGAATAAAATGTGGGTATAGGGGAATGTGGTTGGGAAGAGGTAGAGGAAGCAATTTAGGATGGCAATGATGGCGCCTGCAGGGCCAAAAGAATGGATCCCGCCTGAATACTTTGGCTTAGCCTCAAGGTCTCAGCAGTCTTTCCAGTACCCCTCCTCCGCCCACCCCAGTCTGTTGATTGGTTTGGGTCTACAACGAAAGGGAATTGAGGTGTATGCATTTCTTATTGTGTGCCAGCCATCCAGTCCTGTGTAATCCTCCTAGCAAACCTCCTCCAGTAGGAAGGAAAGATAAGCAGGAGCCAGCAAGTCCTGAAGCCATCTGTACACAACACTAAAAAGTTAAGATTTCATCCTGTTTGTGATGAGAATTCAGCATTTATAATAATAGAAAGAAATATCAGACCTGTTTTTCTGAAACATCTCTCAAGAAGCAGTGCGGAGAATGTATCAGAGGGGCATTGGGGGGCACATGTGGAAGCATATAGTTCAAGTATCAATACTCACATAATTTTAATGCCTTTAGTTGTTAGCAGATATTAGTTTGTTCAATGTTATTACCATGAGTAAAAGCAAGTTACATATTAGATAAACTAAATCTACTTTATTTTATCATTTACTTCCGGGAAGCCAGATGTTAATGTCATATATTTAAGCATGGATTGTATAAACTAGAAGAGAAGAATCCAATTGATTGAGAAAGTCAGAAGAATTTGAAGTTAAAGTTTTTCTGAAAATGTTCGAACTCACTTGGGAATTCTACTTATGGTTCTGTTAAAAGCTATTTTTCTACTGTACCCTAGATTATGCTCAAGGAAACCACTAATAAATAGTAATAATAATAACATGGCAAATTGTCCCTAGTGGATTCCTATACATTTCAGTAATGGCTTGTATAACAAGCTTAAACTATATAGGAAAGAATAATCAGGTAATATTTGCACATATTATACTCTGTCTCATTTCATATTATTAGATGTTCATATGTTGTGGGTGTAATAAACATCCACTCAAGACAATGCTATTAAAAAGGAACCCATAATTAGAGCAGAGAGAATAAGCCTTGAAAGTAGAATCAATAGGTAAACTTCAAAGTTTTTGTAGAGGAAAAAAAGATCATTTGGGGAATTTTTGAATACTTTTGATTCTGTGCCCACGCACCTAAATTATGACCTACAGAACTCTGGCATAATTTCACCATGGCTTGGCTTTTTGCACATCTGGATTTAGTTGGTGGATTCAGTAATATGGGTTTTTTCAATAATAGTCTATATTTAGTTTCAGTATTTTGTGTTAAGAGGAGCATTGGAGAAAATTTGAAAGGCTGGGGAAGAATTCCTTGAAATGTAGGCTTTGGCAGAAAGAATTATCATAGATAGCTTTTCGTATTTCCACACGGGAAAACTATCAATACACAAATATTCAGAAAGTCAAGAAAATGAAAGTCATGATGCTTATCTGATCTGACAATCTGCTCTTTAAAGGAAAATGATGTGAAGGATCAACTAAAAGATAACACTAGAATTAGTCTACACATGTAGTCAGAGTTTGGATTTGAATTGGACCATATCTTAAAGTCAGGAAGATGAAGTGAACAAGTTAATGTATAAATTGCTGGGAAATATTCCCATATCATTCCCAATGGTATATATTGAAAACAATGGATATATTGGATAATTAATATGTGTCAATTAGCTTCACAATTTATATTCTATTTATAGCTTGAAACAGATCCCATACTGCATTATCACTCCCAGGGTACAAGTAGGAAAGCTGAAGAATAGTGAATGTTATGGTCCTGCTCAGTAAGTGACATTCAACATGTTTTGATATTTTAAAATATATATCCTCTTTTTGTCCTCTCTGCTAGAATCCATGTTCTATGTGGATAGGAATTATAAAAGCAAAAATTACACTGGATAAAGTTATACAAGTAAGGAAGACTCTGTTCAAGCCTATTCCCATAGGGGAGAGAGACCAGAAAACAGTCCGAACTCAACTCCACTGGAAAAAACAATGCAAGGGATTTTAGAGAATGGATGGGCATATCATAGGCCATCTGTGCTTGCTCATAGAGGAAGGGCTCTGAAATTGTAAGTTTTGACTTAGTAAGTTTTCACTTCCAAGAATTTTATTCTTGGAAAACAATCCAAGAAGCACACAAATATATTTTTACATATCAATTTTTAATGTAGCATTATAATAGTGCAAACCTGGAAATGACCTAGATGTGCAACACAAGGAAATTAGGAAACAAACTGTTCTATCCAAATGAAAGCATACTACATAATCATTAAAAGATGTTTGAAGTGTGGATTTATTGACACAGAATATTTATGTATTCATCAAGTAAAAAACTATGCAGATTATACATATTTATGAGGAATATATATCCATTTTTCAAAAAAATATTGCATATGATAGAAAATCTAGACTTCTATGGAGTAAAGGTTTAGCAGTTTGTATTTATGAATTGTGCACTTAAGGTGATATATTTTCTAATTTTTGTATTTTTTAATTTTACCAAAAATAAGCACATCACTTATAGAACAAAATAAATGAGGAAAACAAGGAGACATGGAGAGAGGTAATAAATAAAAGACAGAGAGAATGTGAGGGGCATTTAAATATAAGAAACTTAAAACTTTAGAGCAAAATGAAATTAAAATGATCATTGGATTCATTAAAAATTAGTATTGTATTAGTAATGGATTGTATTGCATTATTTAGCGTTCTTTTACTTGTTACAAACATAAAAAGTCAACTCTAGCTTATGCAAATCATAATAATTATATGTTCATATAATATATAATTATATACAAATTATTAGTTTAATTCTGAAATATGTTAGTATTTATTAGATGAAGGCATGTTTGTGCTTAGATAAGGAAAATGTATATGCAAATGTCTGGTTCAGCCATGACTGAAATAGGATCATCAGGACCAGCCTTTCTCCATCACTTTGATGTGTTCGCTTTTGTGCTGTTTGTGTCCTTTGGTAGAACCCAACTTTGCTGGACACTAAGTTACATGTTTTCTATTTGTTAACAAATTAATATCCAAGTAGCTGGAGGTATTTCCTGCCATGATGTATATACTCAAGGCGATCCAACATCTTGGCCAAGACCTGTGATACTCTAACCAGGAAAGTTCAGGTTGAAGTCCTCAGCCCTTTAATTACACGAAGTGAGTAGAGGAAAGATGGCTCTTGAGATGAAAATCAGGGTTCTATTTAATATATGTGAAAGATTTCTGTGTCTGAAAAGAATCAGCTGGCCACTAAAAGTATGAATTACACAGGTGTAAGGTGGAGATTATAACCAGGCTAGCTAGATAGAAAACTACTATAATGACTATATAATTACTGTACTAATCAATGAATAAGTGATATGGATATGGATTCATGCAGAAGAATTAATGATATTATATATTACAATATAATATAAAATTATTAACTATGTTTTATACTAATATACTCATATTAGTATAAATATATATGATATACAATGGAAAGATATTAATTAGAAAAGTGTGACAATAGTACAGTAATTCTGGAATTAAAACACAAATTAAATGATGTTTTTACATTTCTTCACAAGATTTATGTGCAGTTTCATGCAAGTTTTGTGAAAAATTCTTTATTCCACTAAAATTTGACCTTATCTCTTTGGAAACAACAGGTACAGAAAACAATGAATAAACACAAATGCACAGAACTAAAGGAGAAAAATTTAAAAGAACTAGAGTTTACATCTGAAAATTTCTGAGTCAAAACATTTCTGAAATTCCTTTAATTCTTAGAACACCACATATTTTCAGCCCCCTGGCTGATAATTTGTTAACAGAGGTAAAAATGCAGGATAGTGCCACTTTCAGGAATCCAAGCTCAGAGCGAGACCGCTTGAGCTTGAATCTTAGCTTCGTCCTTCTCCATTAGTGACTTAATCTCTTTATGCCTCAGTTTCTTCACCAGAAAGCAGGTCTGAATCTAGGACTTAATTCAGGGATTAAATGAATATGCATACACATAGAAACATACAAATTGACACAACAGTTTTGGCATATAAGAAGCATTTCAAAATAATTAGACATTGTGAATAAAAATCAGTCATATTAGGTATTATTTGCATTTACCAGCACAGCTATTTTTTAAAACAATTTAATATTTTATATAAAAAATGAGGGGCCGCCCGGTGGCGCAGCGGTTTAGTTCGCGCTTTGGCAGCCCGGGGTTTGCGGGTTCGGATCCCGGGCGCCCGCCGACGCACTGCCTGTCAGCCATGCCGTGGTGGCGTCCCATATAAAGTGGAGGAAGATGGGCACGGATGTTAGCCCAGGGCCAGTCTTCCTCAGCAAAAAGGGGAGGATTGGCAACAGATGTTAGCTCAGGGCTGGTCTTCCCCACAAAAAAAAAAAAAAAAAAATGATTGTATGTTGCTACCTGTATTCCAAGTCAATGTTTTTCTGTTTACAGAGAATTTATAATATGGACATTAAAATTGTCTTTATAGTAAAAAATAAAATTTTCTTCTAAAATAATTTGGCAGACCACCTTCATACTCGGTAATTGAGCTGCAATCACAACAAAACTCCAACAGTCATAGAACAATTGAAAATAGTTTCCTATAATCATCATTATTTAAGATACAAAATGTCTTCTATTTTCACTAGGACATCTACTTTTTTGCATCTGTTTTTCTTTACCTTATAATCTTTTAAATTTTTCATCTCATTCAGAAATTATATCCTGAATAAGAATTACTCATTCTTGTTCAGAAATTACATCCTCTTACCTTGAAAAACCAAGAATTTTCTGTCTCTAAAAGAAGTAGAACTCTTCTAAGATCTGTAAACATGAAGGAAGACACATACACATAGGTAGGTCAAATATATGCTTACGAAAATTGGGGGAAGCCACGAGTATGGGTGGAGAGTTCAGGGAGAGGAGTGGGAGAGAATAGAATTTTGGGGTAGAAAAACAAAAAGAAATCTGAGAAAGGCAACCTAAAATATATAATTGTCAGTTTCTTTTATCTGCTCAGTAACTAGCATCAAATGTTGAACAGACTTTCTAGAGTCTCTACTAGAATCTTCTGATGAATATCATGTATATTCAGTTTGATCATTGAATCTATTAGTAAGTAATCACATAGTCAAAACTAAATTTAAAAAATGGTATCAGACTTTTGATGTCAACAAATGTAAGCAATTATGCACCTTTTCAAAAGCATTCCTGGGAACAAAGTGTCTTTATCAGAGTTAGTAATCAAAAATATGGCTCAACTAAATATATGACTTATAAGTTTGAAGTTTGTCATCTACTGTCATATATAAGGATATTTGCCTATCCTGGAAATTAGTTCTGATCAATGGGTGGGGGGCACTGTGAATTTGGACTACAGAGTATTTGCATACTTTATGTCTCACAGTAGTGTGCTGGAGCCAACTTGTATTTTCCTTTGAGAGCAATTTTGTTCCAGATCCATGTTCAGTAACAACACATCGATAACATGAAATTGGACATAGTGAGAGTGAAAATCAGCAAATGCTATAAATCAAGGTTTTATCTATTTTTTTTCTTCCAGAGAGCCTGTTGTTAAGCATTTACCAGCTTATATCTCCTCTACTCAAAAAATGGCCTGATTTCTCTGAGAAAATTTAAAACACTGAGTTTTTTTCTCTCAAAATGTGGGTCATTTGGATTATAAAGTAATCCCACTACTGGACAGGTGACTAACATACCACGTGTTTGTGGGTACCATTAAGCTACCCCAAACAAAACAAACTAATAGAAATCAAAAAGACAAAAGCTATCAGTATTATAGTTCCATGTTTTTACACTCACAGAGGAGAGCTGAGATAGCTAGAGTTTCCCAACCAAATTCAGAAACAGTAAGAAGACTCCTTCTGAACAGGGAAGAAAATGATGGTGAAAAAGAACAGTTTTTAAGTGGTGATATAAGAAAAAGCATAGACAGTGTCAGACTACATCTAGGACCCATTGAAAGAGTGGTACTCTTTGGTGTAGGTCTTCATTTTGCACAAATCTGACAATAGTCCTGAAATGTCATTGTGAATATTTATCATTTCCCTACACAATAAACTACTCTATATCTCAGAGTAAAGCAGCTTGGCACACAGAGAAAAGTGAACTGTTGGAAACAGTATTAGGATGAGACTCTGGCAAGACTCTGAGTGAAGGCATATTTTAGTCATGCCATAAATAAAATGTCATCAGAAAGATAAGGAGTTTAATTCTTAAGTAAAAAATGCCACTTGTGACAGCAAAATTGGTCAGTGGCATATCCAATTCTTTCTGCAGGCCAAGTCACTTGATGTTCAGCATCTGGTATCAACAGTTGATAGGTGACTGTATAAACATATGGAAAATAATAGAGGGACAACATCTGGAATATTTGATCATTAACCTGATTCTAATGTGATTGGCTCAACCAGAAACTTAACACTAGTAGGAACTTTTTGTCATGGTTATGACACTGCTGTGTTCATTCTGACCTTGAAGGGAAGTAGGCCCGCTCTTCTACTCTGCTTTCCTTAACTTTCTTTCCAAACTACTTCAGTTGTGATTTTTGAACAAGGATCCATTGTGGGAAGGAATTCTCAAAGCAGGTCAGCACTGTTGGGAGGAACTGTAGCAGTCAGGGCCCAGCCAGAAGACAGTATCACAGCAATTATTTTAAAAGGGTATTTACTACAGAATATTTTGTATAATTATTGAAAAAAAGGAAAAGGAAATCACAAAAGTAACACTGAGAGAGTAGCTGTTTACAGATAGACCTGCCACCACCCTGAGTGAAGAGGTTGGAGTTGTTAAATCTTAGAAACTTGAAACAGATGCCAGGCAGCCCTGTGACTTAGATCTCAAAGTGTACACTGCTCAACTCATGTCAAATCCTCAGGGCTATCTGAAGAGGCAAGAAGCTGGTTTCACAGGTTAGAATAAATAGCTGCTGCCAGGATGAAGAAATATTGCTGTGACAATATTGTCAAGAATAGGAAGCAAAGAGTTGTGAGCAATCTCTTGTTCCTCCAGACTTCCAGACTCCCTCTAGCATCCTATTTGTCAAAGCCTAACAGGGAGCCTGCTGGCAAAGTAGAATGCAGTTTACAGATTCCCAGCCCTCACATCCCAGAGCAGCAGAGAGAAGAATGAGTTTGAAGCTGATATAATGCTGGAATTTGGTCACGATAAGTAGAAATGTCTGCTTTGGCTGAAGACTCAAAACTAATAATATGTGGTTGGTATTTTAAGTTAATAAATTTCATAGTGGCTTGTTGTGCAGCAATAGATAACTACTGCACTACTGTTTTGCTAAAAATGCTATTTTCAAACCTGAAGAATTCAGGGATTCTCTTTCTCCATCATTTATTGAACAAACAACTTAAGTATAAACTTCATTCCTACCGTGTGATAAATGGAGAAGATACAAAAATTATTGACTCCATGTAAAAGTAGAATTGAACCAAAATGTAAAATGTCCACAGTACGCTAAGCAATCTACAGATTTAATGCAATCCTTATTGAAACTCCAATGGCATTTTTCACAGAAATAGAATAAATGATCCTAAAATTTGGGTGGACTCAAAAGATCCCAACTAGCCAAAGCAATCTTGAGAAAGAAGAACAAAGCTAGAGGCATAACGCTCACTGATTTCAAACTATATTGAAAATCTATAGTAATGAAAACAGCATGATACTGGCATAAAAACAGACACATAGATTAATGGAATAGAATAGAGAGCCCAGAAATAAACCCACATATATATATGGTCAATTAATTTACAACAAAGGAGTCAAGAATATACAATGGAGGAAGGACAGTGTCTTTCATATATAGTGTTGGGAAAGGAGTTTGGAAGATGGCTGCATAAGAGGATCCTGAACTTGCCTCCTCCCACAGATACAACAAACCTACAAGTACCTGTGGAACAATTCCCTCTGAGAGAGATCTGGAAACCAGATAAAAAGAACCTCTACAACAAGAGACAACACAGAGAGGGGTGGAAGAGGAAGCAATATAGCTCTGCTAAGGAAAAACTCACACCCTAACTATGGCACTACATGGTCAGAAATTATCTCAAAGGCACAAAGATTTTCCCGGAGGAGTGGGGGATTTGAGGTCCACATTAGGCACCCCATCCCTTAGATAGGGCACAAGATCCCAAAATACCTGGCTTTGAAAGCCAATTGGGAATAAGCTCAGGAAAACTATAGAAGTCCAGGGAAAGGAAAACCTGCTCTTAAAGGGCCCATGAGCAGACTCACTTGACCTGGAAACCAACACAAAATAGAAAAGTGCATAGTTCACTTGTAAAAGAGACTTATTCATTAAGCTCGGGGCACATCCAGAGAGGCAGGAGGTGGCTGAGTCCACTCCCCAGGGACTGGGACACTAGCAGCAGCCATTTTTGTGACCTAGATTAGCTGTGCTAACACAGATGCTGGCAGGTGCCATGGGAATCCTTCCTCTAGCCAGTTAATTCAAGGATCTTCCCTGCCCTCTAACAGCCAAAGCAGTTATATGCTGCCATGCCTGGGGCCTGCCCTGCCCACCAGCACACCTGAGGCAGCTGTGCACTGCAAGGCCATGCTACCAGTATGTGCCAGAGACCTGTCAAGCCCAAGAGTGAGCTGGCAACAGCCACATGCATTCAGCTAGCCTCACTAAAAGCCTGCCCCACCCACAAATGCATCCCAGGCAGCTGAGTGCCACAGGGCTGTGCAGCCAGCCACACTGGGGGCCTGCATCTGTTGTGTACCTCAGGGCCTAGCACCAGCCACACTGGGGGGCTGACTTGCTTACCAGCAAAACCACAGTAGTTGTATGATACCTGAATTCTCAGCCACCTGTGCCAGGGGCTTGCCCCACCCAATAACATGCCCATAGCACCTGCACATGGCTGGGCCTCACAACTCACTGTCCCAAGGGCTAGCCCAGCCTACCCACATGCTCACAGCAATAGCAAATCCACCACAACAGAAGGGCACACACAGCCCACACAGCAGACACCCCTAGAGCATTTGGCATGGGTGAGAGAAGGGAGCATGCTACTGGGCCCCATAAGACATCTCCTACATAAGGCCATATTTCCAAGATTAGGAAATGTAGCTGATCTACCTACTACATAGAAATAAGCATAGAGAAGTAGGCAAAATGCGAAGACAAAGGAATATCTTCCAAATAAAACAACAGGACAAATCCTCAGAAAAAGAACTAAATGAAAGAGAGATAAACAATCTACCTGATAAAGAGTGCAAAGTAGTGTCATAAGAATGCTCACTGAACTGGGGAGAAGAATAGATGAACACAGTGAGAATTTCAACAAAGAATTAGAAAATATAAAACAGAACCAATCAGAGTTAAAGAATGCAATATTGGCAATGAAAAGTTCACAAAGGGAATCAGAAGCAGACTAGATGACACAGAAGAATGGATCAGTGATCTGGGTGTAAGAGAAGAAGAAATCACCCAAGTGGAACAGAAAAAAGAAAAAAGAATTAAAAAGAATGAGGACAATCTAAGTGATCTCTGGGACAACATCAAGCACACTAACATTTGCATTGTAGGTGTCACAGAAGGAGAAGAGAGAGACAAAGGGACAGAAAATTTCCCTAAGTTGGGGAAGAAAACAGACATCCAGGTACAGGAAGCACAGAGAGTACCAAACAAGATGAACCCAAAGAAACCCACACCAAGACACATTATAATTAAAATGTCAAGAATTAAAGAGAGACACCTAAAAGCTGCAAGAGAAAGGCAACAAGTTACATATAAAGGAAACCCCATAAGGCTATCAGCTGACTTTTCAGCAGAAACCTTACAAACTAGAAGGGAGTGACACAGTATATACAAAGCACTGAAAGGAAAAAACCCACAACCATGATTACTCTACCTAGCAAGGTTATCATTCAGAATGGAGGACAGATAAAGAGTTTTCTAGACAAACAAAAGCTAAAGGAGTTCATAATCACTAAACTGGCCTTACAGGAAAAGTTAAAGGGACTTATTTAAGTGGAAAAGAGAGGCCACAAATAGGAATAAGAAAATTATCAAAGAAAAAATATCACCAGTAAAGGGAAATATGCAGTAAAGGTAGTGGATCAACCACCTATAAAGCTAGTACAAGGGTCAAAAGACAAAAGTACTAAAATCATCTATATCTATAATAAGAGTTTAAGGAGTACACAAAAATAGGTAAAATATGATGTCAAAAATATAAAACACAGAGCAGGGGACAATAAAAGTGTTGGGCTTTTAATAAGATGTCGAACTTAAGAGACCATCAACTTAATACAGCTTGCTATTTACATAGGTTATTATATATGAGCCTCATGGTAACCATGAACAAAAAAGCTATAATAAACAAACACACAAAAAAAGAGAAAGAAATCCAAACATAATATTAAAGAAAGCTATCAAATCACAAGGGAAGAGATTAAGAAAAGAACACAGAAGAACTATAAAAAAACAGCAAAAAAGTAACAAAATGGCAATAAGTACATACTTATCAATAGCTACTTTAAATATCAATGGACTAAATGCTACAATCAAAAGACATATGATAGAGGTTGGCCCCGTGGCCTAGTGGTTAAGTTCGTCATACTCTGCTTCAGTGGCCTGGTTTCAGTTTGCAGGCACGGACCTACACCATTCATTGGTGGCTGTGCTGTGGTGGCAACCCACACACAAAATAGAGGAAGTCTGGCACAGATCTCAGCTCAGGGTGAATCTTCCTCAGCAAAAAAAAAAAAGACATAGGATAGCTAAGTAAATTTAAAAAAAAAGAAATATATATGTATATACTGCATACGAGAGACACACTTTAGAGGTAAAAATACTCACAAACTGAAAGAGAAGGGATATAAAAGGATATTCCATGCAAATGAAAATGAAAAGAAAACTGGGGTAGCAATACCTTATCAGACAAAATAGAATCTAATACAAAAACTGTAACACAAGACAAAGAAGGGCATTACACAATGATAAAGGGAACAATCCAACAAGAGGATATAACACTTGTAAAAATCTAAGCACCCAATATAGGAGCACTTAAATACATAAAGTAAATATTAGCAGACATAAAGGAAGAAATTGACAGTAACATAATAATATTAGGGGACTTGAACACCTCACATCAATGGATAGATCATCCAGACAGAAGATCAGTAAGGAAATATTGCCCTTAAATGACACACTACACCAGGTGGACTTAATAGATATATACAGAACATTCCATCCCAAAACAGCAGAGTACACATTCTTTTCAAATGCACATGGAACATTCTCCAGGATAGATCACGTATTAGACCACAAAACAAGTCTCAATAAATTTAGGAAGATTGAAACAGTATCAAGCATCTTTTCCAAACACAACAGTGTGAAACTAGAAATCAACTGCAAGAAGAAAACTGGAAAAGTTACAAATATGTGTAGATTAAACAGAGAACTGCTGAACAACTGTTGAGTCAACAAAGAAATCAAAGAAGAAATCCAAAAATACCTGGGGACAAATGAAAATGAAAATACAACATACCAAAATCTACAGGATACAGCAAAAGCAGGACTAATAAGGAAGTTTATAGCAATACGGGCCTACCTCAAGTAACAAGAAAAATCACAAACAATCTAACATACCTAAAAGAACTAGAAAAAGCAGAACAAACTCAGTAGAAGGAGGAAAATAATAAAAATCAGAGTGAAAACAAGTAAAATGGAGGCTAAAAAGACAACAGAAAAGATCAAGAAAACTAAGAGCTGGTTCTTTCAAAAGATAAACAAAATTGACAAAGCTTTAGCTAGACTCACTAAGAAAAAAGAGAGAAGGGGGCCAGCCCAGTGGCATAGTAGTTAAGTCTACACACTCTGCTGCAGTGGCCTAGCGTTTGCAGGTTTGGATCCTGTGCACAGACCTATGTACCACCTTCTGTGGCAGGCATTCCACATATAAAGTAGAGGAAGATAGGCATGGATGTTGGCCCAGGGCCAATATTCCTCAGCAAAAAAGAGGAGAATTGGCAGCAGATGTTATCTCAGGGCTAATCTTCCTCATCAACAAAGAAAAGAGAGAGAGAAAGAGAAGGCTCAAATAAATAAAATAAGAAATGAAAGAAGAGAAATCACAACATACTACAGAAATTCGAAAGATTACAAAAGAACACTATGAGAAGTTATAGGCCAATAAATTGGATAATCCAGAAGAAATGGATAAATTCTTAATATACAAACTTCCAAAACTGATTCAAGAAGAAATAGAGAATCTGAATAGACCAATCACTAGTAAGGAGATCAAAACAGTAATCTAAAACTTCCCCCAAAACACAAGTCCAGGACCAGACAGCTTCCCCAGTGAATTCTACCAAACATTCAAAGGAGACCCAATACCTATCCTTCTCACACTCTTCCAAAAAATTTAAAAGGAGGGGATGCTTGCTAACTCATTCTACAAGGCCAACGTTGCCCTGTTACCAAAACCAGACAAGGACAACACATGCATGCAAAATTACAGGCCAATATCACTGATGAATATAGATAGAAAAATCCTAAGCAAATTGAGCACCAAAATATATTAAAAGGATCGTACACCAAGATCAAGTGAGATTTATCCCAGGGATGGAAGGATGGTTCAACATCTGAAAAATCAGTGTGCTACACCACATTAACAAAATGAAAAATTAAAATCACATTATCATCTCAATAAGTGCAGAGAAAGTTATTTGGCAAGATCCAACATCCATCTATGATAAAACCTCTGAATAAAATGGGTATGGAAGAAAAGTACCTCAGCATAATAAAGGCCATATATGTCAAACCCACAGGTAACATCACACTCAGTGGTGAAAAACTGAAAGCTATCTAAGAATAAGCAAAGAACATCGACTTTTGCCACTCTTATTTAACATCGTATCGGAAGTTCTAGCCAGAGCAATTAGTCAAGAAAAAGATGTAAAACGGATCCAAATTGGAACAGAAGAAGTAAAACTGTCATTATTTGCAGAAGACATGATTTTATGTATAGAAAATCCTAAAGAATTCACCAAAAAATTATTAGAAATAACAAACAAATACAGTAAATTTACAGGATACAAAATTAACATACAAGAATCAGGTGTTTCTATAGACTAACAACCAACTAGGAGAAAGATAAATCAAGAATACAATCCCAGTTACAATTGCAACAAAAAAGAATAAAATACCTAGGAGTAACCCTAAATAAGGAGGTAAAGACCTGTACACTGAAAGTATAAGACATTGTTGCAAGAAATTGATGAAGACACAAATAAATGGAAAGATATCCTGTGTTCATGAATTGGAAGAACTAACATAGTTAAAATGTCTATCCTACCCAAAACAATCTACAGATTCAATGCCATCCCTAACAAAGTCCCAGCAACATTTTTCACACCAATAGAATAAAGAATCCTAAAATTTATATGGAAAAACAAAAGACCTTGAATAGCCAAAGCAATCCTGAGGAAAGAGAACAAAGCTGGAGGTATTGCACTCCCTGATTTCAAAATACACTGCAAACCTATAGTAATCAAAATCTCATGCTACTGACAGAAAAACAGACACAAAGGTCAATGGAACAGAACTGAGAATCCAGAAATAAACCCACACATTTATGCACAGCTGATTTTTGACAAAGGAACCGAGACTGTACAATGGAGAAAGGAAATTCTCTTCAATAACTGGGGTTGGGAAAACTGGACAGCCACACGCAAAAAAAATGTATGCCTTTATCTTACACCATACACCAAAATTACCTCCAAGTGGATTAAAGACTTGAATGTAAGACCTGAAACAAGAAATCTCCTAGAAGAAAACATATACCGTACACTCTCTGTCATCAGTCTGAGCAATATCTTTTTGAATACGTCTCCTCAGGAAAGAGAAACAAACAAACGAAAAAACATATGGGACTACATCAAACTGAAAAGCTTCTTCACAACAAAGGAAACCATCAACAAAATGAAAAGGAAACCTACTGAATGGGAAAAGATATTGCAAATTATATATCCAATAAAGGGTTAATATCCAAAATATATAAAGAAATCATACAACTCAACAACAACAAAAGAAACAATCTCAACGAAAAATGGGCAGAAGATCTGAATAGATATTTTTCCAAAGAAGACATACAGATGGTCAACAGGCAAATGAAAAGATGCTCAACATCACTAATGATCAGGGAAATGCAAATCAAAATCACAATGAGATCTCACTTCACACCTGTCAGAATGGCTATTATCAACAAGACAAGAAATAACAAGTGTTAGCGAGATGTAGAGAATAAAGAACCCTTGTACACTGTTGGTGGGAATGTAAATTGATACAGCCACTGTGGAAAACAGTATGATGATTCCTCAAAAAATTAAAAATGGAACTAACAAATGATCCAAAATTTCCACTCCTGGGTGTTTATCTGAAGAAAATGAAAACACTAACTTAAAAAGATATATGCACTCTCATGTTCATTATTTACAGCATCATTTACAACAGCCAAGAGGTGGAGATAATCTGTGTCCACTGATGGATGAATGGATAAAGAAATTGTGGTATATATATACAGTGGAATATTAGTCAGCCATAAAAAGAATTAAATCTTACCCTTTGCGACAACATGAATGGACCTCGAGGGCATTATGCCACGAGAAAGAAGTCAGGCAGAGAATGACAAATACTGTGTGATCTCTCTTACATGTGTGGAATCTAAAAAAAAGTTTATAGATACAGAGAACAGATTGGTGGCTGCCAGAGGCAGGGGTTGGATCTGCGAGAAATGGGTGAAGTGAGTCAAAAGGTAAAGGAAAAAAAGTATTGATTTCATGTAAAAGTAGAACTAGGGCCAAAAACAACTATGGAAATTATTATTGCAGAACAGAATGCAAATATTTTAAACCATAACAGTCGTAGAATAATTATATGTATCCCAAGAGTGGAGGTGGAAACTGACTATGGTAAATTTCTATTGAATTTGTGCTTATCACTTCTGGCAAAATTATGATCAGTATTTTTTGTGGCCACATTTCCCTCTTTCTCACGCCATGGGAGAGTTGATCCTATTCTTATCTTTGGGTAACCACTGATAGATTTACACCTATCAGCACATCCTTTCCCCCTATTTGCAGTTACTGGCTCAGGTGTAAACACATCCTTCATTTTAGAACAGGGTTTCTCAACCTTGACACCGCTGACATTTTGAGCCAGATAATTCTTTGTTCTGGAGGACTGTCCAGTACATTAGAGGGTGTTGAGCAGCATCCCTGGCCTCTGCTAATTAGCTTATGGCATCTATCCACCCCATCCCAGTTGTGACAAGCAGAAACGTCTCCAGATAGTGCCAAACATCCTCACGGCTGCAAAACTGTCCCTGGTTGAAAACCACTGATTAAGACAAAAGGGGATGCCAAGATTTTTTTTTTTTAATGGGAATAGAGAAATTCTTTTAAAATGAGATTATATGTAAGTTTCAGAGTGGTTACAGCAACTTTGCAACCACAAGAGAAGTCGGGAAGTAAGAAAAGCTCAACAAAGTAAAAACAGGATGGAGAAATTCAGAAAGAGAATCCTAATCATATTAATTGAGCTCCCAATACCAGTAGGACCTAGACTGCTAAGCTCGATATATCCTCTTTCTGATTCAGAGTTTCTGTTTCTTGCAACAGAAAAAAAAAACCACTCATCATAGGTAGGAAGTAGTATAATATGCTGCTTTCTCACATTTCATGATATTTAGTATATATACATATACACTGTATATATAGTATATGTATATAGAGAGAGAGACAGAGTTTTAAAATTACATATCAAGTAATAGGGCTATATTATTTAAATATTTAAGACCATTTGATAGTGGATTACTATTAATACATATGCCAAATTCTGGTGATAGAAAGGATGGGTGGTTATAGAAGGTGTCATTACAATAATTTCCTCCTAGTTCATATTGAGAAATCAATCAATAGTTCTAGAGAAATAAAATATTAGTTATAAATGTAACCACTAGGACTTAAAATGAAATACATCTTTCAAGTTATTAGAAAGAAAAAAACATTTAAAAACCAACAAATATAATGAATTTAGAAATTTAAAGAGCATTGGAATAGAGTGCTTAATTTAAGTATGAGGATAGGATTAAGATTAACACATTAGCCTATCAGAGAGTTTCAAGTTTTTTCAGCTTATCTACTAAAGGAAGATTGTGAGATTATATAAGGAAGAAAAATTAAATAATATGGGGCATATAAGACAGATAGAGTAAAGAAATTATCTCAGTATGTAGATTGCATAAGTATTCCCAATTACTTGCTCCCTTTCCCATAAAATATTCTGCCCCCCTGCCAGTTGCCCTGTGACTTACAGTGACTTCCTTCAGGGGAAGGGTTTGCATCCACTCCCCAGTGACATCACCCTTGGTCATGTGACCAGTTTTGACCAATTGAAAGCCAGCAGCTGTAACAATATACCTATTCTGAGCAGACTTTAAGAAACACCACATGATTTTCCAGTCTCTTACTCCCCGTCCTCTAACCCCTCCTCACCCCAATGAGAACTATGTGTAACAGTTACGGCTGCTCCTTCAGCCTGGATTTTAGAACAAAGAAGACATGTGGAGCAAAGGTAAAGCCAACTATAGTGACTTGTAGCCACATATGATGTGAATGAGAAATAAATATTTGCTGCGGTAAGTCATTAAAATATTGAGGCCATGCTGCCGAAGCGCAACTTAATGAATCCTGTCTAATCCTAATTTGATATCAAAAATACACCTAAGAAGTGAGACAATGGGGGAAATATCACATATTAACAGGCTGAAGAGCCTCTTCTTCAGAGCATCTTCTTCAGAGAATATTCTTTATGGTTCCCAGAAAAGGAGAATTCTTCTCAGAAAGGTTATCCTTTTCCTTTCACACGCTCCGTGATTTTAACTTTCCTTAAGTTGTTTTTCTACAAATACCACCTATATGGTTATAATAAAATGACAGATGCCCAAAATGATCATTATAGTTCTAAAACATCCTGAGATATTTTCTGAATCACCAACAGAAAATTTACAGTAATTTTGGGGGTGAAGTATTTGAATTTCATTTGAAAATTATTTTTGCATGAAATATGCAATAACAATAATAAAATACATATTATATGCTAACTCTCTGAAGATTCTATTCTAAGTTCTCTGTATATTAGTTAATTTAATTCTCCTAACAATCCTATGAGGTATGTTTTAACCTTATTTAACTAATTAGGATACTGGGACTCAGAAAGATTAAGACCCATCCTCCTTGTCATATTATGTGCCAGAGACAAGGTTTATACCCTGTCTGACCTCAGAACCTGTCCTCTTAACATCTGTATACTTGCATTCATTAAATTCATTTTAGGAAAAAAATATATTCTAGGATTTAACAAGTAACGCTTATCTTTCAACAACCAAAAGGTATAATCAGAATACCACCATGCTGTCCAATATTATATTCCATCACAGAACACATATGTTTCTTAAAAATAAGTAAAATGAAAAATACTTAATACGTTTGAATAAGACAATTGATGCAAATAGAAAATTGAGCACTGACCAAAAAAACAGCTGTCTAGATATTTGTTAAGTGAATAATTAACGTCCCTGATTTATGTGACCATGAGGTATGTTTTAGAGGGCATTATATAATGATAAGATACTTAAGCTCTCGTTCTTAAAGTTTTGAAATGATTTAAGTGTGTGAAAATGTGAGTGACTGACCTGTTTTACACAGCATGTACATATTTAGAAGATAGATACATAGTTACATATGTCATAACTTTCTTGTTCTTACCTAAGTACACTTTTTATTCTGCACAATATTATTATTTGTTTTGTGATGAAGATTGGTCCTGAGCTAACATCTGCAGCCAAGCTTCCTCTTCTTGCTTGAGGAAGATGATCCCTGAGCTAACATCTGCCAATCTTCCTTCACTTTGTATATGGGACACTGCCACAGCATGGATTGACGAGCAGTGTGTAGGTCTGCCCCCAGGATCCAAACCACGGACCCCAGGCCACCAAAGTGGAGCATGCAAACTTATCCACTACGTCACCAGGCTGGCCCCTTCACAATATTAATTTTTAAAAATACATTTCTTATCATTCTTTCTCAATAATTGACATCATTTTATCTGGGGAAATTTCATCTGAAGTAGAAATTCTGAGATCATTGAAATTAAAAAGATCAAAGGTACAACTGTTAACACATCCATCAAAATTTTGGTTCTAAATTTAATCAATTATTTTTCGGTCATAGCTTTCATCCATCTTCTGTCAATTGCTCCCTTTTCTGTTCATAAAGCAGGTGTCATCTCAAAGTTAACCCTAATGGAAGGTGGGACTTTTTTGATTAGAATAAATAAACAAAGGCTACAACATATCTGAGAAAATAACCTGGAGTGGAAAGAAATCTGCTAGAATTAATCTACAGCTTTTCTTAACCCCTCTAGTGTCCTGTGCAATTTGGAATCTTTTAGGTGACTCTCAGAGTCTTCCCAGACTAACTCTTGAATTGTTTTCATGTGAAGCTCCTGCTAGCATATAAACTAATTACTATAGGTCAGGACTCCTTGGTTATATGTGACTAGAACAAGTCTAAATTTCTCTGTGAATTTCTCAGTATCCTCTAGATTTTGCAATGTCTTTAATACTCACTCTCAGCTCAGATTGAGACCAGAACTTAAAGTCACCCATAAGAGACTTGGCCTGTTTTTGAAGGGAATTTAACTTTGTGATGCAATATATCCTCAAGGATTTCTGGCCTGTAAGAGGGATAAAAGTGTGGGTCATGATGAGAGATAAAGACAGATATTAAAATGAGGAAAGGGTAAGAGTAATAGTAGAATTCAGTCGGTTGGGTGTAAGCTTCCTCATGACAATAAAAAATAGAATCAATAGATGTTTGGAATTTTGCTTCAATTTCATTCTAATGTTCCTCTCAAGAAAACAACTTTGTTCATATTAAAAATTCCTCAAGGGAGGTACTATAATTCTAAATTATCCTTGGTGAAATTAGGCCATTTAGAAAGATAAGCTCATGAATTATAGTCACAGAGCGAATACAGGTAAGTGTTAGGAATCTGACCAGGAGGAGGAATGGACTTAAATTTAAAAGAACCCATAAGAATTTAGTAAAAGTTGTCAAATGTATTGCTCATATCTCAGATCCCCAGACTAATGTAGCCATTTCCAATTGCAGAACTAACAAATCCATAATCTCCAGATGATGGAAATTTGGAAAGGGCATGTCTCTCAGTACCAGATTTTCTTAAACAAATAAGGCAACACTGTGGAAATGTCTCATAAGTTTTTGATATATGTCAAAGGCAAAGTTTTCTTGTAAAGAAATCAATTAAATAAGATTATTAGCTCATTATTCATCAGAGCTAGTTCAAGAGATGTGATTATTAGATCTATTTGTCTTTTAAAGTTTCTCAACAGAAAGAGAGGAAAACATCTGTGAGCTCAATAGAAAGAAGTTGGAGCTAAGACACAGTATGAGACCTAGGACACCATCGCCATGGAGAGACCACAAGCAGAAAGCCCAAGAAGTCTCAGGGGTTCCTGCTTATTCCAAGTCAAGGGTCTTGAGCCATGGCAGTGAGAGAGTTTGGCTTAATGGCAATGGGAACTCCAAGATTGTTGACTTACCCCAAAGAGACATCCTAAAAAATCTGTTGATCAAGCAAAACTGAGTTAATTAAAATATAGTAAGAACATTATCATGAAAAGTCTCAGTAGTATCTCAAAAGGTAGAAGTTAGGGAAGGGTATTTATAGGTTTGGGTTTGGGGGACAAATTGTTTAACATGAGTATTTCAAGGTGACTGACTTTTGAATTGGGCTAAGTTCACAACATTATAGTTTAGGATAAGAGGGCATAGTAGAATAAGGGTCTTGAGATGAATTTTGAGAAGCAAACTATTGCTTTATAAGCAAGCTATTTTTTTCCAGGTGAGACCTGTTGGCCCAGTAAGAAAGCTGTTTACTCAGAT
Organism: Tapirus indicus; assembly: GCA_031878705.1. Lineage (NCBI taxonomy): Eukaryota > Metazoa > Chordata > Mammalia > Perissodactyla > Tapiridae > Tapirus > Tapirus indicus. The sequence goes on along the minus strand of CM062920.1, from coordinate 140,481,191 downwards.
GAGAAAATTGGTTGCCTGGTTAAATTGGTTTATACTAATATTCTAAGGCAAACAATGAAGAGATGTATTCCTTGTAATTTGATCTTTCCTAAAACAAACAGATAAGTTACATTTACTTGAGTGGGCTCAGTTTTAGTGTGTAATGGGGGAGCAAGGGTCTGGAACCTACCTTCCCTGATAGTTTTGAGGTACAGTTTTCCCATGCACGTACCAAGTTTCCTATTATCCATTTAATTTTCTAATATCTTTTAGAAAGTAGTACATTTATGTGTTTATTTTTGGATGAGCCAAAATATTATTTTATTTATTTATTTTGGATGAGCTAACATCTGTGCCAGTCTTCCTCCACTTTGTTTGTGGGTCAGCACCACAGCATGGCTGATGAGTAGGGTAGGTACATGCCCAGGATCCGAACCTGCAAACCCAGGCAGCCAAAGTGGAGAGTGCTGAACTTAACCACTATGCCCTGGGACTGGCCCCATGAAACTAGTAGGTTTTATTTAATTTAGTCTAGTTTATCATAATTTCTATTTATGGAATTTATTTTTACATGTATGCTTTGAAAATTCCTACTGAACCTGAGACCCTATTCATTTGCATTTTACTCTACTATGTATGTAGTTGACATCATCTTCCCACTTTTTTCTGGGATCTTTTCTTCCACTCCCAAGATTCATGTGATTAGAGTAGAAGCACACATACTTAAAACTGACCAAAGATAATTTAGAGTCTCCTCTCTGGGAATTTATCTCTGAAAAATATTTTTGTGACTGATGTAAAAACTCACATACTTGCAGTAGTCATATTTATGTTGTCTGTGTGTGCACATGTGTGTACATTTGTGTTTGCCTTATGGGTCAGAATATCTGAGGAAGAGTTGAGCTATAGGAAGAAATGGAAAAATGAAGCAGATATTGAGAAAGCAGCAAAGATGAGGTAAAGAAGAAAAGTGTTATTAGTATTAGGGTTGGCTACGTAAATTGTGGGGCCCAGTGCTAAATGAAAACACGGGACCTCTTGTTCAAAAAGCAGGGTAAAGGTGCTGTTAAAGGTACTGAAATATAAACTTTTCCCTTTCCTTTTGTGGTGCCGGTCTTGACCTCATGCTATTCTTAATTTCCCATGTAATGTTGCCACTTCCTTGAGAATGAGGATCCAGGACAAGTGCAGACCCTCAGAAGCACCCACCAGTGTATGCACACTCTGGGGTCCCCTGTTCCCCCAGCCACTGGACCAAGATGCTCTCACCCCGAGCAAGGAAATCTTTCCCACAAGACAGTTGCCCCAACCTACAGTGACAGAAGACACCCAAGAGATTGTGACCTCTGTGCCAGGACACATTCAGTACCTGAATTATGGGTACATGACAGTCTCAAGGTGCCAAGTTGCCTGAAGAATGTGCCTGGGCTTTGCCAGCCATCCCCATCCCAGGCTGAGAGGCCAAGATGCCAGAGGACAGGGGAGCAAGCAGCCTGGCAGGAAGAGATGCAGTGGGAGGCAGGGCGTCACAGGTGCTCAGCTCTAAGCCCTGACAACATGCTCCATTGTCCTATCAAACTTCACTTAAAAATATGATTTCAAAGATAAAATGTTTAGTAATTTCATGGTGGCAACAACAGAACATTAACCCTTAAGCACAGAATTTTCTGAGTGAGACACTCTGAGTGACAACAGTGGTCACAACTAATGAATCTGACCCTGGCATGTATTGTAGTCTTTGGTTTTAGTTTGTTCTTGAGACTCAACTGTACCCATGCCCTTGGATTTTTGGAGATACCTACGTAGCATTATAACTTGCTCTAATTTTTTGCTTATGGTAGCCAGAGTGAAAATCATTTATTTTTTATTAGAATCCCACTCCTTTCAATGACTTATTTCTCTCCCATCCCCCTCTTCCTCCTTTCTACTACCTGCTCTCTCCACATTACTCCCTCTCCCTAACCTTTTCTCTCATTCTCATTTAAATCTTTAATCGTAGAACTTATTTTGTGATATATAGCTATGAAATACCTACTATGCCTCCAATTCTATGCCTGTGATATGGGAGAAATAAAGTTATCTCAGAGACACATCTTCTCCATAAACTTATGATATTATAGTCTCTTCATGTTGAAGTATTTTAAAAAATTGCTTAAAAAAACTTCAGCTGGCCTTATTTCAGAATTCACTAAGACAGTGGTAAAATTTTTAATTAATTAAAATGACTAAGAACTCTTAAGTATAAACAACCATTAGACTTTAAGAAATAATAAATAATTTGTTCTATTTACCTTTGAGTAAATGAATGTAAAACTGGTAAAAGTAATTGCAAACAATAGAAAAATGACATTGATGTTCTTAGCAAAACAAAGCATATCAGATCTGAAAAATCTGTAGGTAAAAAAATCATCTTTCTCCTTAAATAGTTTCTGCTTTTTAAGTCAAATTCTTTAACTGAACTTTCTCCAAACAGCATTAATATTTAAAGTGCTAGGGAATTTAATAGTGGTTTAGAATGTTGCTTTAAACAAAAATCCTATTTAGTAAATTTAATATACTTAAGTCACAAAATGTATTCTTCACTCATATAACTCCCAAAGTATCCACAATGTTAATTCAGTTGAGGCTTTTCCAGTAAAGGGCAGCTCCTGCTAGCACATTAAAATTCATAAAAAGTGATAGCTTTTAGATCCACATTTTAAAATAAAATGGAAAAGTAGTATTTATCGACTTAAAAAAAGTCATTTTGTAATATCTACAATAATTCTAAAACACTTTTGTTAGTGCTAAAAGAATACAAATATTGATGTGCTCTGTGATCTAGAAAAAGACTACGGAGAGATAAAATAGAACAAATGAGAAAACCAAGAGAGCATTGTCTGTAATGAAACAATGGATCTATTCTAAGCTATTGTTTTGTGTTATATTCCATTCCTGTGCATTAATTTGAAGTTCATAAAATATGCAGAAACTGTTGTCTGTCCAATGATTTATCTATACAGTTTTCTACTCTATTTTAAGTAGTTTTAAAACATACAACTCTCCAGATACCATGCTGAAAGGATCCAAGTGTAGTTATTTTTACTTCATATTTTTAAAGACAAAGAATGTTAAATCTTCGCTAAAAACACTGTTGCAACCATGATTCCTGCGCCCTTGCCATCCTTCCTCTTTTGAGATCCTGCTTTTTTAAAAGTCCTTTTCTTCTGTGTATTTATAAGCTCCATCTCTCTATTGACACATTTTTCTCAGGAAATTAATGTTTGCCTTTATTTTTTTATTAAGTAAGGGCTTCGAATGAGTCAGAGGCTCCTCTGAAGCCACCACAACTGACCCCATTATTTACCACCAAAATTCTTCATGCCAGTAGAGGAGTTAATATTTATCATCTCAAATTCCTCAGTTCTACCAACCTCCTAATATCTAGCTCCACTTCTGACATTCTACTCAAATTAGTTTTCCCAAAGACAGCCAATGACCTAATTGCCGTATTTCATTTCAGTCCACATCAGGCTTTAAGATATTTGCTACAGTTTAACAGCTTATTCTCAAAATATATATCTATATTGATATCTATATCTATATCATCTATATCTGTACCTATATCTATATCTATCTCTTACCTCAGCTTCGAAAATAATACTGACCTTGTTCTCCTTTAATGAATTTGGCCACTATGCAATACCTTTTCACAGTTTCCTTTACTTTGTCTGATTTTAAAGTTAACAGGTTTGTCCCTACATCATATCTTCTCATTTTCTGCAGTATCTTTGGGCAACCAACTCTATACCCATAATTTCACGTGGCCAACATTGAAGCCAAGTTTTTATATGTGTCCTTTAAAAGATTGAGGCATTTCTCTTCTATTCTAAATTCTCTGAGAGTTTTTTTTTTTTTAATATACATTGTTGTTGAATTTTGACAAATATTTTTTCTGCATCTGTAGAGATGATCTTTTAAAAAATTTCTTTTCTTTTTCAGTCTGTTAATATTGACAAATTTTCCAAACTTATATCTCCTTTGCATATATGACATATCTTGATTTTTCAAAAGTTAAATCCACTTTGCATCCTGGGATAAACCCAACTTGATCATGATGTACTGTCCTTTTTATATATAGTTGGATTAGATTTGCTAAAACTGTTTTAAGGATTTTTGTAACTATGTTCATGAGCACATGCTTCTGTAGTTTTCTTTTATTCTAATTTCTTTCTTTTTGGTATTAGAGTAATGCTGGCCTCATAGAATTAGTTTTGAAGTATTCTCATTTCTTTAATTGCGATTTAACTCATCTCTCTACTTCTTCTCTTGACACACTTTGGCCTTTTGCTCATACAGTAGCCAGAGAGATCCAGTTAGAAACATGTCATATCATATCTCATCCTTTAATACTAGAGTGCTCACTACATTTATATCTAAAAAAGTATGAGACTGCCATTCCTAGATTCATTTCTCTGTGAGAATGATATATATTTAACTGCTCCTGACAGCAATTCTGTAATACTTATGGTTCAGTTCCAGACAAGACAAAGTGCTTTTGTAGGAATGACTATAACCAGGTCCTAGGTGGCTTACAAATCACCAGGAGACCTAGAGAGGTAGGCTCTGGGCCAAGCTTTCTGAAACAATTCTCAGCCTCCAGGGGTATGTTGTTGCTGCCACTATTGACCAAACTGCCACAGGGGTCTCAGGAAGCTGCTCCCTCAGAAAGCTACTACAATGTGTGTCGATGAATGGATGCTTTGACCACACTCGTCTGCTCTACCTAATTCAGTTCTGAATTAAAAATCACAGACGTGCACCAGTTTGTAGACTCTACATCCTTCCAAAACAACCAAGCTGCAGAGAAGTTTAGAAATGTGTAGATTTAAATTTTCTAGGTGTGTGTTTCTTGTTAAGTTGTTTGTTTTTTGTTTTGTTTTGGTTTGGTTGTTTTATTGTTTTTGGTTTTTTTAGTTTTTTAGCTCAAAAGATTCACTGTGAAGAGAATGGAATAGGCAGTGAATAAACCAATCTGCAGAAGATACCTCCTTCAAATGGTAGCCTTGGATCTGTGTGTTGCAACAGCTCTGCTCCATTAAAAAATTATGATTTCTTCAATTTAAGAAAATATATGGACTATATCTTCAGATTTCTTCCATACTTAAAAAGCATAATAGAAATACAGAAAATAATCAAGATTCATATTGTCTTTGAACATCATGAAATTTTTGTGTGATTTAAATATTTTAATTAAATGAAACAAACATCTACACTAAATGATTTTATGGTGCCTACATATAAAACATAGGAATATATTTACAGGATGAAATGCAAGTCTTTCTAGGTGCAATTTCTCCATGTTTAAAACATCTGATTCAGTTATTGAATCTTGTTTTGCTTCTGAGAATGATACAGAACTTAGAATTAACTGATTATGTTTTAGTACTTAGAGTATGTATATCTCTCTATATATTTACTGACTGCAAATATAAAATAATTGGGGCTACTCCCAAAAACTCCTCAGAGAAATTTGTGTATTTGTGTATTGTGTATGTATTGCTGTATCAGCCAGCGGATGTCAGAAATGAAGCAATCAAATTAAATAATTTTAGTGCTTACTACAAGAGAAAAAATTCTTTGCAAAATTATGAAGTATTAAATATCCTATTACTTAAAATAAGGCTTATGTGTTTTGGACATCCTGACCTTAGCTTAGACTTCTCTACTTTTATATTCAAAATATTTGGAATCAATGTTCTTTTTGGTTTTACTCAGTTCTAGTATGTTCACACACACAAACATATTTCATGTGCTCATGTACACACACACACACACACACACTTTGGCTATTGTCGGAGATCAGAATTGGCTACCTCAAAATGTCTATTTTCTCTGAAGGAGGCTTTGACCTTCCCCCCCGCGACTATCTAAAGTGATTTGGGATGAAGGCCTGTCCTGGGATGGACCATCACCTTGGATAACTCTGTGTATCAATAGATTGGGAGGGTCTTTGTTACATTGCTATGCCCATTCTTATCAAAGTTCTGTTTACCAAACATTTACACTTGTAAGAGAAATCTCCATATGTAAAGGTATCTCCTTGTCTGTACTGGGAAGAGGGGCAGATGACCACATTTCTAGAAACTTGTCAATGTGGAAAGCAAAGTCTTGAATCTGCATACTAATCTTACTGTGCTTTTCTGGTAATCTCCTGTAACTGACCCAGACCCCAATATGCTCCTTTGTCTATTTAAGAGGAGAACCTCTGCCATTTTGTGAAGAGATACTCAGTTTCCCTGAGTCTTTCCCATGTATACATGTTATAAAGCTTTGTTTGATTTTCTCCTGGTATTCAGCCTCAAGTCAATTTAACTTTTAGCCCAGCCAGAAAGGGCTGAGTAAGTAGACAATGCTCTTTCTCCCCTTCACTATCATCACCCTGCCAAGACTATAGCAAACTGATTTTTTATAGTTCTGCTCTGGAGGCAAGATTGAAAAAAGATGTCACTATGTGAAAACCTTCATCAAAACTCTTCTCTATTTAGATTCCAAACCTTGCTCTCAATGCTACATTTATCCATGTCATTCCTTTCAATGGTAGCATTTTACACACCTCAGTAAAATACACTACAATATTTAATCCTCTGTTTTCACTTCTCCTTATTTTATTACTCCTTATTTTTATTTTATTTTAAGAGGTATAGTTTACTAAAGAGAGAAAACTCACTCACACACCTTTCTAAATATAATTGCCTTATTGTAACTCTTATGTGACATTTTGATGCACAGTCATATTTTGTTTATGTTAAATTCAGTAGTGAATTATATGACACTCTAGGTGATCAGAATTGGCCAGGCCAAAATGTATCTCTTTGCCTTGATTGTTTTTAAGGACAAAAACACTCTGAAAGAAAGTTTGGCATTCTCCTCTAACTGCCTAAAAGAATTTAAGATAGAAGGCCTGTTCCAGGGAGGAGCTAATACCATAAGTTAACTGTAGTGTAATGTACAATGTGCCTCATTGTCTAAGTTGGCCCATTTGCTTTTCCAGCTCCATGTAAATTGCCTTCCACCCCTCTGAAGTCCCAAACCACTACCCCCAACATCCTTCTTTGTCTTTAGCTGAAGATGGTATTTAAGGTGGTGGCTTCAACCATTCTGGGCAAGTTACCCAGTTTTCCCTGAGTTTCTTTCATGTATACATGTTATAAAGCTTTGTTTGACTTTCTCCTGTTATTCTGTCTCATGTCAATTTAACTCTTAGACCAGCCAGAAGGACCTAGAGGGACTGTCTTCTTCCCCTACAGCACACTTGCCCAATAACATTAAATTAAGAGTGTTAAGACTTATGAGACAAGGTAGTACCTTGAAATTATTTTTTTTTCTTATCTTAAACTGGGCACTTTCTAAAAGTTATTTTAAATATTCCATCAACATTTAAAATGTTATTTTAAATATTCCACAACAATAATGATAAATATTTATGAACATTATTTTTAGCCAATGTTCAAAAATTCCAAATTATATGGATGTTGATACTTTGAGCCATAATAACTCTTGTGGCTTTCTGGTAAGCAATGATCCCTTCAAGATAAAAACATGTACTTAGAGAATGTTAACTTTTCTTTCTGTTTTGAATTTGGAAATAGCCCCAGACAGATTTTCACAGCATGTTAAATTATCAGTAAATACATCAAATTAGGAGATTGCTGAACTACACGAGCAGAGTGAGGTGAAAAGAATTTTTGTCAACATTTCCTGTTAGTATTTAAAACTGCTCAGCTACTTTAGTCAATGTTCCATCTGTCTGCACAAATAGACTTACTCGTCAGGAGGAAAATTCTATTTGTTTTTAAAATGCATATGGGAAGAATTTTCCCATAAATTGGTGGAGCTCTTTTTTGAGTGTAAGTTATGCAGAAAAAAATTTCTGTCAGTATGCTTAGAAATTACCAGGAAGTATACTATTCTATTGTTTGGTCATTATAAATATAATATAATTATCAGATCACAGTAATGCCTTAGACTTCTTGGCTTCAAATGGATCTGGGCAAGACCTCTACAATTTTTTGTGTGTGTGAGGAAATTAGTCCTGAGCTAACATCTGTTGCCAATCCTCCTCTTTTTGCTGAGGCTAATTGGCCCTGGGCTAACATCTGCGCTCATCTTCCTCTACTTTATATGGGACGCCACCACAACATGGCTGACAAGCAGTGCATCAGTCCGCACCCGGGATCCAAACCCACGAAACCGGGCTGCAGAAGCGGAGCATGTGAATTTAACCACTATGCCACCAGGCTGGCCCCAGATCTCTACAATTTGAAAAAGCAAAATGGCTCATTATATGCAAACTTATCTGCAAGGAGAGCCAGATCTTTAAGACTCAGTCAACAATTGCTCAACTATTCCAAATTTGTACATGCCTATTCATCTATTCATCATTCAGTTTAGGGTTTATAACATCAAAAGTGCTTAATAAATATCTGTCATAGAACTCAGCAGGGGATATTTATACAAATTGATAAGTAAATGACAAACAATAGGATATACTGGAGTAAATGAGGAAGCCATTTGGTTTAAAACTAATAGGCCTGACCTTGTTTTTCCAAAAGGGCCTGACATGGCCATTGGGCATTCATTGTATATCTGCTTTAGGTATTCACTATGTCCCAAAGATGAGAACAATGCCCTTTAAGATAAAGAAAGATGTAACTTCCCCCACATCAGCATTACCTTAAGGATAAGCATCTCTCCCTAGGCTAGGGATTGAATTGCTGACCTGCTGTGACACCCAGCTTGAGACCACAGACTTGCCATCTGCTGTGTTCATCAATTGCTGTGTGAATCACTGTGCTAGCTAGGCAACCTTGTGACTGTTGTAAAAGGGACATTCCAATCACATGTGATACATGCTCTTTGATGGTATATAACCACTCTGTGCACCCCACTTCTTTGGTGTCCTTCCTTCCTTGGGAAAGGAAGGCCCAAGGCTAGTCCTCAGATCTGGCTCATAATAAATTCACTCCAATTTTGATTTATAGATTAGTTATGGATTTTTTGCATTGACAAAATGCAATCCACAAAAGTATATTTATTTGCAAAACCATGTCAAAAATGTGTGTGTGTTTATGTCTGTACTTGGGAACTGAAAACACCAGTGGATATTTCTAAAGATGATAAGGTCCTGCTCTCAAGAGATATGTTGCTTACTGGGGAAGTGGAAAAACATCACAATTCATGAATTCTAAGGTGTGTATTTTTCACAGGGTAACATCTCTAAAATTGGGATGTGTCTTATAATCAATAGTGTATTACAATTTGTTTGTCAAGCTGTTATTGTCATATACTTGCCACTGTTTTCACACACATGAAACATTGTTGTATGCTCAAGAAAACACCAACATCAAAAATTACAGAGTGGGAAGCTATGGCTTGGAAGAAAATCCCAGAGGCAGTGCCAGAGCCCTCTCTTAAGAGATAAATTACCAATGCTCTTGATGACAGAAAGTGGTATTGAATGGCAAACACTGACAAGGCAAAAGTTGCAGTTAGAAATTGGAAAAGTTTTAGAAACACTCTACCCTCTTTATTTCACTTTTATATGTCCTCTTTATGTATACACAAGAGTGTCACATGATAAAATATATTTTAAATAGATCTAAAAGACCTATTTCTGCTAGTATCAGATAATTCTAAGTAGAATGAAGCATTGTATACGAATTATATCAATGGTGAGTTTTGGTTTCTTAGAGGATTAAAAATTTTGGTACATGATACACCAAATGATGCTTTAGATTTGATGAAATATGGCAAAGATGATATATTATGAAAACTACTGAAATAGAGAAAAAAACAAAGAATCTGCAAGATAGAGTGAGAGTAATGAATTAGCCTAGTCTGCAGAAGCCAGGGGAACATTTGATAAAGAAGTGACAATGGAACTGAGGCTTGAAGGATACACCAGGTCTTACCAGTAGGAGGAATGTAGAGAGTGCCTTCCAGTCAACACATAGAGAGGCATGACAGTGCATGGTGCTGAAAAAAAAAAGCCATAAATGCAGTTGAAGTATTTTGCAGAATGTATTCCTTAAAGTATTATTCCAGAGAAATGTTCATGAATGAAAGAAGTCCGTGGTCAAATAAGTTTAAGAAAAATTGTATATATCTTCTCCTCCTTGGAAATTTCACAAAGATGTGTTAATATATTAGGGATTGGGCTTAATTTTTTTTAACTAAATATATTTTAACCCAGAATGCACTCTTAGGAAATGCCAGGGTAGAAAATGAATTAAAAAGGAAGTAGTACACAGAGATGGGACTGGTCATATAAAATAGACTCTTAGACCTTTTGCATATTGAGCAAGATTCTTCAGAGGGTTTTGGGCTTTATTCTAGGAGACATTAATAACCATTTTGGAGTAGGCAGAGAATCCCTATTTAAGATAAAAAATAAAAAAACAAAATATTTATTTATTTAAATAAACACATTTATATATTTAAATAAATTTAAATAAACACATGTACATTTAAATAAATACATAAATACATTTAAATAAAAATTTATTTAATAAAGTTAAGTGTTAGCTTCCCAAGAAAAAAGAATAAGTATTGTGCTTTTTCTTCCACTACATAATAGGTATTCAATGTGAATGCTAATAATATAGACATGCCAAATGTAGTTCTAAAATAACTTAAAACAGAAAAATGTCAGTATTGACTATCTTATTGATTTTCTCTGAAGCATCTTCCAGCTAATTGCTTTTTAAAATATTTGTAAAACTATTGAAATATAGATAAACATAATAATTCAATAGGATTTAAATTATTGGAGAATAATTCTCATGACAAAATCCATTCATTTCAAGGAATATTAAAATGAAATTTGCTTATGTAAGGCAAGAATGTTTGTAGGATTACATGTAAATTCCTGTGAAAGATGACATGAGTGGAGCCCTATTAAAATAGAGCCAAAGCAGCGATTTCAGAGGAATTGTCTTGCACATCTTGTTTTCATTATCTTCCAAACTGGACCAACAAAACTGCCAACATTCCAAGAAGTCAGTAGGAACAAGAATATCTTGTTTACAAGGACTGATGGAACTGGACTTTGCTGATGACAGAATCACTAACCAATCAATGAAGTACAAGTTTAGCCTTTTGCCTTGTGACCAAATCTAAAGCCAATCTATGAAGTACATAGTCTAACCTCATCTAACACCAATAACTCTTCCTTAATACAAGTTACCTCATCTTTTTTTCCTTTTTCGATAAAAACCCTGAGCCCCTCTCCTGTGATTAGGACACTAATTGTATGTCTACCTGAATCTGTGCTCCCAAGTTGCAATTCTTTGATCCAAAGTAGACACTTTGCCTCATAAACTGTTTTCTGTTTTTGTAGGTTGACACTCCATATGTATATAAATATACATTTATATAAAATTTAAAAATTCATTTAGTTTGCAACCTATTTCTTCAAAAAGACGATAAATTAACCATCCATATTAAAGCATACCCTAGAATTAGTTCATGTCTTACCTTCTTCAATGTGATTTAGCAAAATTGGGTAAAAAAACAAAATTTGACCTAGTAAATTTGAAGATCTAATGGGCTTTATTCAATGATTCATGAATCAGGCAGCATCTCATCTAGCAAGCAGAGAGATACTCTTAGGAGTTATGCTAAATGGAAGGTTTTTATAGGAAGGAGGGTGGGGCAAAGAAATTACTAGCAAAGGAAAAGAAGGAATTATTTGGGGGGAAGGGAACAGGAGGGGTTTTATTATGCAGATCATCTCTTGTTTCCCTGGGGGATGAAGAAGGCCCATCACCTCATTGGAACTGATCAGAAAATTCCAGATTGGTTGATTAAGATTATATTTCTGGAGAAGGTCAAAACTGCAATTAGGTCAGGTATTAATCTAGGTTTGGTATCATGGGCTTTAGCACAAGTGATGCATTTTGGGCCTGTGGTTTTCTCTTTAACAATATACTATAAAATAGATCTCCAGGCAAAATTTGATGTATCTTTAATATTAATGATTTGGAAGCTTATCCCCAGAGTTTGCTATGCAGCTCACAAAAGATAGAACTCATTCTAACAAGGCCTTATAATAAATCACTTTATTCAATCTTACTGAGGAGAATTGAACCTTGGGTGTGTTAACATCATCTACAACAAGGGGATTTATTGTTTTGATGTGGTCAGATGTATTAGGCATGTCTTTGCATATCATTAAGTATGCAGTTAAGTTGGATAATACTATTAAGGCCACTGGGGTAGCAACACAACCTCCACAACAATGAAAGAGCATTATGAACACTGGTCAAATACACTGAGCACTAGCAAGAGCTCAACATATTGTTTTAAGCTAAGAGACATAATTGATAGGTGAGTGCCCTTTTGAATTCCCAATGTCTTCCACATGATGTATACCTCTTTGAACTTTTTTATTCTAATTTTCCCCAGAAATAAAATGAAAAGTACAGTGGATGTGTAGGGAATAGTACAGCTGCTGGTCTCAGTACTTGGTTGACACACAGTTTTTTCAGCAATAGTAACAGCAGCAGTGGCAACATCTGGATCCTTGGCTGACTGCACTATGGAAAGTGACTGGCCAGATACTGCTTACTTACACTGGTGTTCATTGACTTGCCTGAAGATCAGTCAGTTGGGGGTTATCCAGGAGAACCTGCCCAGATGGATGCCATACTCCTTTGATAGTCCTGTCACTGTCAAGAATTGGTTCAATTTTATATGTGTTAAGAATAAAATCTTGCTCAAGTTTCTGATGATTTCTTCCACATGTTAAGACTCTTTTTATGATACAGAACAAAGGCCAAAAGCATTCAAGTGGAGGCAAAAGGGAGTGTTCAAAAGATCCATTGGCTGGCTCATATTTGATGAATTATTAAACTACAGATTTCATCACGTGGTAGAAAATTCATTTTTCAATGTGCTAGATGAAATACAAATTCTACGAAAACGAAAGAACTCTTCCGAGATGACAAATTTACAGCAAAGCTAATAAGATTAGCCATTTTAACCTAAAGAAATTTTATTTACAAGTAATGCAAAGAAAGAAACAAGCTGATATCATAGTTTGACAACAATGAATGAGCAGAAGATTTATATAGTAAGTCAACTTTCCCTTAGATGTCTAGACCTAATTTGCAGAGATGAACCACAAATTAAGGTTTATAGCATACAAAGATTAGATGACATCCTAAAAAAATGCTAATTTTCTAGAGTTGAATTCCTCTGCAAATGCCTGTTTTTGTCAGGCTATTCTTTGAGTCCATCAATGATAAGACTTCACTACTTTCTGAGGCAGACAATTGGAAAGTACAACCTTGTCTTTCATTGACATCATTAGCCCTCCAGTTTATGAGATCTAATTAAATCTGTGGGGACCATTGTATCTGATCTCATTCATATTAGTCTGCTTTTCAAATATTTGAAAGCAACAATTGCATTCTACCACTCCTCCCATCTTGAGTCATTTCATCTTCAGCTTAGCAAACTCAGCTTCCAACAATTTTTTTAATATATATTTCAGAGCCATTTATTTTTCTTGTACACATTTCAACTTGAAGATACCTCTCTCAAAATGTGATCCTCATAACTGAGTAAGATTAAATGTGATCTCACCATTGTAGAATATACTCATTCAGTAATGACAAGCTAAGATTTCATTAGATAATTCAAATATTGCACGTGGTAGTTCAAGGAGACAGAAACTTCACAGGACATCCCAGGGATATCAAAGTCCAGATGGTCACTATTTACTCTGCCTGGCTAAACAATAAGAGTACCTTGCTCCTGTCTACTTTCCTGAGTAGTGACAATTCTCTAGACTCATTATTACCCATGTTGACTAACACAGGAAACCCTAGTATGCATCCTTTACCCTCACAAACCTTTTAGTCTAATGACTAAAAGACTGATAATCACAAGATAAAAATAGATTGTAGTGAGTACTCCTATTGAAGCAGAACACATTCAATCTTTTCTGTTATGGGTGTGTGATGTCTCCAAGGTCCCCAAATTCCCTTTGTTCAACATCATTTATGACTTGGATAATCAACCTAAAGAAATCACATCTATTATCTTTAACCTTTTATATATATATTTTTTTGCTTTTTCATCATTCATTTGTTTAACACATATATTTACTTGCTCAGTAAAATCACAAAAATCTCTCTCACTTTGTCTGTGTAATTTTTTTTTTCCTGATTGCTTTTACTTCTTTCAATACAATTTTCCTAAGACTGAAGTTTTCATAACTTACCTGTCATAACTAAAAATTAAATCTACAAAGTCCATAAAAGCAGCACTAGTAATATGTTTTTTAGCAAATAAAAAAGCCTTTTCTTTAAAAAGGAAATAATAAATAAATCAAGGTCATTTTCCTGACAATTTTGAAAGTTCTCAGAAGATCCCTTAGGGATCCTAAATCATGTTTCCATTCACTACTTTCATTTTTGCTTAATCTGAAACATCAATGCTCAAGATATTTCCTAAAAATCATGCTACTTAAGCTCTTTTCCTACTTTTGCTTAATTACTTTTATTATAAGAGCAATATATAAAGGCATAAGGGTCTAAATACATCATATTAAAAAAAATTTTCTGGAATATCCTGAAAATCAAAGATTTATGTGCAAATAGAAAAATGTCTGCTTGTTTCCAAGTAACAAATGTATAAACACCAGTGAACACAACTTATATATGTTGAATATTTCCTTTCCTGTTTCTTGAGATATTCATATGAATAAACTCTTGGCTCTTTCTCAAGGAGATAATCATGCCCAAGATTTTTATATTATTTCACCCATGACAACTTTTAATATTCTATTCAATTTGATGGTTTATTTTGAACATTAAGAACTCTTGGCCTGGGACTAATCATCAGCTTAACTTGCTGAAGTCAATGAGATGATCATGTGGACCAGTCTTCCTGCAGTCGAATAATTATTCTTCTTCAAAATAGTTTTCTAGGGTTAGATTTATCAAATAGGAACAATCTTGTTATGATGGTTACCTTGAAAATACCTTACCTTCAGTGTTTTACAAATACCTTTTCAAAATGTTGGATTGAATGGTCAAATAAACTTCTTTATAGCCAGAATCTTCATATCTTGTGTAATATGTTCAAGTGCTTTGTAAATCTAGAAAGGATGATATAGTAGGCAGCATTTCTGGGGAAAAAAAAATATGTGTCTATATACACACAGACACACAGACACACACCACACACATTTCTGAATCTCTCTCCTCCCTCTGCCCCTGTATTTCTCTTTATATTTATATACATACCCACACACAAATTATCTGTCTATCTATCTATACAGATACACATATTTTTTGTAGGAATATCTCATGGGACTATTGTTCCAAAGAACACACTTCAAGAAATACTGCTACAGGTGAACTATTCACCTCATATCAATGTAAAAAAGGACTAAGAGATAATATGTTTGGTGTTTTGCTCAGAGTCAAATAAATAACTAATGACAGAATTTCTTTTGACATATATGTCTTCTGTCTACTCAGTACTCTTTTTCATTGCCCCATATTGTGATCACATTCAGAGAAGAGCTGTTGAGTTATAAAATCTGATTTTTTTAAAAAATTGGACAAATGGCAGTGATAATTTAGTAGAAAATGAAATTTCAAATTTTCTCAAAGTAATTACTTTCAAACAATATCTAATATCTACTAAAATATTCTTCCCATCTTTATCCTTTTGCCTTGGTCAATCTCTTAAGCTATTTTTTAAACATTTTATACCTACTTTTCATTCTTTTCTCTTAAATACACAACTTGCTCTCTAGATATTTCTGTGTGTGTGTGTGTGTTCTTCTCCCCATTTGTATAGTCTATCTCTATCTCTGTTCTTTTTTAACCAATCAAACAAATATCATATGTTAATTATTCATCTCATACCACTGTCTGCTAGAAATCGAAGAGATGCAAAGGAATCTAAGGCAAGATTCTTTCCTTCAAGCAGTTTATCATAAATGTAGGTAAAGAAAAGCAGCTTATTTAAGTTAAAAAGTTACATGTTGTAATTGCTATAAAGACAATGTAAAATAAGAAAACCTGGCATTGGTATGGATTCTAAGAGTCTGAGAAGAAATTTTAGAATTGGAGTGAGGAGATATAGCCCCCCAACTTTTTAGAGGAGGAAAAACATACATTCTATGCAATGGTGGAGACTCAGAAGTATGACGGAAATAAAGTAGTCAGTCTCATACACAAAGAATATGCATACATTTTGGAGAACCAGAGAATGAGGAATAAAATGACTAATGCTAGAATATTTAATCTAGTAGTAAAATTTACCTTCTTATCAGACTAAAATTAAAAAATTTGATAATTTCAACATATGCAAAAAATCATGTGATAAATATTGAATACTTATTACCCAAATTCGAAATTTTTGCACAGAACAATAGAAACAAATCTCTCTAACCAGATTAACAAAACAAAACCAAAAAATCTGCACACATTTTAGTAACTGGAGAACTATTAGAAATATTTCCTTTAGTATCAATAAAAACAAAAATATCATCAACTCTTTTACTGCTTTTGGTATTGCATGGGTAGTCCTATGTGAAATAATAATAGTAATAATGATACAAATATTAGAAATGAGGATTATTTTTCTTCATTTGCAGATAATGTGCTTATTCCTAATAGAAAATCTAACAAAAGTTTTCATTAAGTATTAAATATTACCTGAGCACAGCATGTTCATGGATATACACTCATGTAAAATAATTTTATATGCTAGCAATAACTAATTAGAAAGTATAATTAAAAAATATCTCACTCACAATAGTAACAGCATTTTTTGGTACCTAAGAATAAGTCAAAATATGCAAGATATTTATAGGTATAATTATAACTTCTAATGAAGGTTTTAAAATAAGACAGTTACATGGAAAGGTATACTGTATTCATTGAATGGGAATGCTCAATATTCAAAAGATATCAATTCTCTTTAAATTAACCTACAATTCAAAGCAATGAAATTAAACCCCAAAGTATTTTTTCATTAAAACTGAGAAATCCTTCCTTAAATTAATAAGGAATTTTAAAGGCCAAGTATAGCCCACACGCTATAATATATAGACATGACCTATAAAAGTTTAAGACAAAAATCTATAAACTTAAATAATTTTGGTGTCAAACCAGGCAAGTAGATTAATGAAATAAAATAGTAAATTTAGAAACAGAGCTTAAGCATTTTGGGAAATGTATATATGACACAGATATCATTATAATTAAAGGAGATGAAAGCCTTAGAAGATACTTATATCCTAAGACCCAGAAAAAAATACAATACATCCTAGAGAAACTTTCTTGTACTAGTATAACACAAGAAGTGCAATGTTACTCATTTTAGTATTATTTGCAATAAAAAAGCAAAAGGTGAAATAGACTTCAAGATTGGGAAATATAATAAATTATGAAATAGTCATACAATGGAACATCAAGCAGCAGGAAAATGAATGCACTTGATTTATATTTACCAAAATAGATCAATCTTTAAAAAAATTATGTGTAAAAAAAAAAGATTGCAAGCATACATTATGACACCAAGTTTTGCATGATTACAAACACAAAACAATGTTTTGTCACTGTTTATCCAGGTATGTATGTACGTATATGCATGTAGACATATGTGTATATAGGCGTGTGCATAAACAACAAATGATAAAACATAGATGCAGTAGTAATCTTTGAAGAGGAAAGACAAATAGATTGTGGAGGAATTACAAACACAGCTTCAACTATATCTGTAAAGCTTTATTAGAAAGATCTCCAAATTTATTGTCTTTAACATCTTGTCACTGGACTGGAGTTGATGGAAATCATCCACCTGTGATGTAAAAAGCTAACAGCTCTTTTATGAAAAAGGCCTCACTCTCTATTCTCATCAAAATCTCAATAAATTCTTTGCTTCTCCTATATTGCCTGGTGGAAGATGAAAGACTAATGCTAGTAGAGCCACTTTCAGTACTTCTTAGCATATCCTGCACCAGTGATTCAGCAACTGGATTGGAACATTGGGAGTATTTATATCTATTTTCTAGTCTTGACCTTTTTAGCCTGGACCACCTCTGAGATAGGAAGAATCATATTTTTGCATGTTTCACTAATTGTCTCTATATATTTCCCCCTTCAAATAAGCCTGCAGATCCCTCACATAATTATCCTGAAAAAATAGAATTCAAACCATGATCTTACTTTGCTTCAAAAACCATGACTATTTTCCATTGCTGTCCAAATAGGTAGACATTCTTCACTCTGCATTCAAAATCTCTTGTAATATGTAACCAAACTGTATTTCTGACTTTCCCACCATGTTTACTCCCGCAATGGAAAAAAAATGGACCTCTCTGTCCTTTGTTGCTTTTCTTCCATAGTGGGATGAGGGCTTCGTAGGAGAGGACTGATAATTATCAGTTTCTTACTAATCTAGAATTTTCTTACTTTCCATATCTGATTACTTAAATCTGAGGTATTTTTTCAAATTCCATATCCTCTTTGAAACATTGTCTTTCTCCTCTCAGTGAAGCAATTTATTTAAAAAAATCAGTGCCCACTATGTGCTTGGTTTTCTTTTATTCACTGAGTATAAAGAAATGAATTTAAAAAACACAAAAAGAACAAGGAGTAAAATAGAAAAATTTTATTTCCTCCTGGTCTTATATTCTGTGGAATATAATCTGTCATTTCAATTTCTCCTACCACCAAGCTTCTCTCTACTCTACATCTAACTTTACCAAAGTTAGTACTAATTTCCTTAAAGTATCTATATTCTCTATATTGCTATGTTAATTTCTTGATAGCCCTGACTTGATTATGTCTATTTTGATTACCACACACCACAAGCAGAGCACATCTCAGGGGCTTGATGTATCTCTTGATCTAACTTCGTTCATTCAATAACACATATTTGGTGTTATACAATATGCCAACTCATTCTAGAGTAGAAACCAGATCTGAGCAAATGTAAAATGAATAATACCTTGGGTGAAGTAGACGTCATATATGAATTGAAGATCCTTTGTTGAAGTTTGGCATACAATATTAGTTCCTAATTTGGCAAGAAAAAAGAGGTCTGCACAGGCGTTAAATAACTATATGTCCAAGATTCTAAATAGTAAAGAGATTGTGCTGTCAGGTTGCTAATAGCAGGGGCTTGATGGGAAGAATGTGAAACAGCTGTTATTATATTCTAGGAAGTCTTAAATAATACCAAACAGTGGTTTTAAAAAAGATTATTTGAAAAGTTAAGGAGAGAATCAGGTTTTAATTACAGCAAAGTGTAGGATAGAAGAAGCATATAGAAAAGCATAACCACAATGAATTAGTGAAAAAAGGTGGAGAACAGTGACTTGAATAAAAATGATACTTATTTTTGAAACCATTTATATAGAGTGAAAAGTACTTTTCCCTTGTCATATTCTATCTTACAACAATGCTTTAAAACAGAAACATGATTAGAGCTTTCACTAAATTCTTCACACCTCCACCCCATTTCCTGTTGCATTACATTCAAACTATTTGTCTACAGTTTTGGTAGAAGTTGCTAGCTTGAGACAAGATATGTTCTTCTAGGATCATGTGAGAAATATTATTCCTATCTGCTTGCTTATTTTTCAAACAAAATAATTATTTATACTATTAATTTAACATGGCTATTTAATATCTATAGTAGTGTGCTTTTTCTAAAATTTTCTATTTTATTTTGGATTATTATTGATCCATCAATGAAATATGAAAGATAATATTAATAGAAAGAACATTCTGAGAGCAATGTGGAGAATAGAGAAGAGTGGAGAAAAGGCCAATATAGAAAAAGAAAGAACAGTTAGAAGGCTCTGGAACTAATCTGGTGAGAGGTGACTGTCATGTGAAATAAGAGGCACAAAGGAGACAAGAATGGAGAGGACTTCCATCATTGTTTGGATGCAGGTATGAAAGAGAGGGAATAATTGCAACTGAAAACTAGATTTCTGGCTTTAGACACTGGCTAGTACACAATATCCTTCACTGTTAACATCGGAAAAGAGAGAGATTTAGTGGTAAATGGGAGATCATAAGTTGATTTGTGGACACATTGAGTGAAGGGTTTCTTCTAGGATGTCCAAATCAGAATTTCTATTACAGAATTAAACATGCAAATATGATCTCAGGACAGAACTCTGGGCAGGTAAAAAACATTTGACATTCATGAGCATGTAGGTGATGAGTGAAGTAGTGGAAATGGATGTTTTCACCAAGAAGTATGTGTCATTAGAAGACATGATGGTGGGTGGTGAAAACTGGAAAACACCAACAGATAAGAAGTGAGCAGAGAGAAAAACTCCACAAAGAGATGGAGAAGAAGTTGCTGTATATAGGGTGGTGTATTACACTAGATTTCAAGGCAAAAGAGCATGTAAATTTTTGTTTTTGTTATTTGTGCTTTTGATGTCACATCCAAAAAAATCATTGCCAAGACCAATATCGATGAGTTTCTTTCCTATGTTTTCTTCTGGGAGTTTTATCGTATCTGGTCTTATGTTTCAATCTTTGATCCATTTTTGAGTTAATCTTTGTGAGTGGAGTGAGATAGGGGTCCAATTCTGTAGTTCTACATGTGTTTCTCCAGTTTTCCCAGCACCATTTTTTGAAGGGACTATCCTTCCCCCATTGGGTGTTCTTGGCTCCCTTGTTGAATATTAGTTGACCATAAATGCTGAGATTTAATTCTAGTCTCTGTATGCTGTTCCATTAGTCTATCTGTTTATTTTTGTGCCAGTGCTATACCATTTTTATTACTCTGACTTTGTAGTATAGTTTGAAATCAGGAAGTGTGATACCTTCAGCTTTTTTTTTCCTCAGGATTGCTTTGGCTACTTGGAATCCTTTGAGATTTTAAGATTGTTTCCTCTATTTCTATGAAGAATGCCTTTGGTATTTTGATGGAGAGAGCATTGAAACTGAAGACAGCTTTGGGTAGTATGGCCATTTTAACAATTTTTATTTTTCTGATCCATGAACATGAAATGTGAAATCTAAAAAAGTCAAACATGTAAACAAACAGAGAGTAAAATGGTGGCTCTCAGGGGATGGGGCTGGGGGAATAAGGTTGATAGTATAGTAAATAAACCATAGCGATTTAATGCACAGTATAATGAATATAGTCAATGGTACTGGACTGTAATGATGTAATGTGACAAATATTGCTTGAGTGGCAATCATAATACAATATATTATGTTTCAAAGCAACACTCTTTACACCTTAAATTTAGAAATTGTAGCATGTCAAATTTATGAAATAAAAAATCATGTGAAGAAGAAAAGTCGTGGACAGTGTCAAATCAAAGAGAAACCAAGAAAAATAACAACTGAAAGTCAATCTTTCTATAAAGTGACCATTCACTTTAACCAGACTTATCTCAGTAAAGACTTGAGTGTAGACACCAGGTTGCCATAGATTGAGATGTGAAGAGAAGAAAAGTTGGAAACAAGGCCGAGTGAGAATGAAAGAGACAATTGGTATCCTGGGTGTGAATGAAAGAGACAGTTAAGGGACATTTGTTTTCTCCATCAAAACTTAGGGCATGATTAAATAATGGTGAGAAAGACTTAGTACAAAACATAGGGAGGAGGTGATAGAATATAGCATAGAGATGGTGGATTGAGCCTTGCATGTGGGAGGAATATTTCCATTTTTACCAGAGAGAAAGAGGCAAAGATGTTGAGTCAGTTTAATCTACTTTGCAACACCTCATAGAATCAACAGAAAAAGAATAAATGTCCTTAATAATGATAGCCACACTTGGTTCAAACCAGAACCAGTTTAGATCTTAAAGTTTATCTTTAGTGGAAGACAAGAAAAAAGAAAAGAATGAGCTTAAATGTTCAGATGGTTAAAAACAAACATCTAAAGCAGCAATTTCAAGGAAAATGATATAGATCAAGAGAGTCTAGTTAACCTCTTATAGTTAGTGGGTATTTGCATGTTTAATCACAGATGGTGTGTACAGATTTGTGCCAGAACATGCTATCTGTAACTGGAAACACCTCAAGTGAATTCCAGTCCTCCTCTTCAGAAGCCAAGTGCACTTTTAGCCCAATGCTCCTGTTAAAATTACAGGTTTTTTAAAGATGTTCTTCCAAAAACTCATTGCCAGAGAATATATATGCATTTTATTTTCTCCCTTATCTACATCAATACTCTCAGAGTGTGGTTTTTCACCTAAATATATGTATTTAAAACACATTGATTTTAAAAGATTTGACTGTTTAATTTGCCTCATATGGAATTTATTTATGATTCCCACCCCCTTCATTTTTATATTCCTAAAAATATGTTTGGACTATCACTCAAAAAAAAAAACCCACTTACTTTTCCTACATTTATATCTATTTTTTCCTTACAGGCAATATTTTCCCCACACCTACACATAGAATTTACACCCTTTATATTTCCTAATGTCTTGTCTGAGTCACTGGTCATACTTTATTAACAGATCCATATGGTTATTGATAGCTAGTTCATTGTTAGTTGCATTTTTAATTGTCCCCTAAGCACTTTAAACTTTTTTTCTGACATTTCTCCATAGTCCTTCAGCTTTTCCATCATTTCTGTACATTTTAAGTAATAAGATACACTCTTATAGTTCATACTGAGTTATCAAATAATCTGTTCTGTGTTTTTATTTTTACTTTACCAAAATAGAATATATAAATGAACATATAGATAAAGGATAATTCCTTTTAGAATTATCATGGGGTTATTTGAAAGTATTAGCAACTGTACCTGTGCATCTACACAAAGGGGATGCAAATAAATGTGAGCTCAAAACAGTTAGGAAACAAGACAAAAGTGGAAGGGGTGTAGAAAGAGAATACTAATAGCATTGAATAATCGTGATTAATATTTAAGTTCTATATTTATTGGAAATATTATCCTCTTATATTATTTAATTATTTTTCATAATCTGATGAAATAAGTACATTATAATGACCACGTCAAAGCAGGTAGAGGAACTTGAGGTTTAGAGGTATTAAATGACTTGTCATACAGTTAGTAATAGTGGAGCCAAAATTTGAACTCCAATTTATCAGAATATAGGGAGGATTTTTAAGCACAAATCATGTTTCTGGTTAGGGCTTGTTCTATAACTTCAATTTGAGCATTGGCTCTATTAATTATTAGTGATGGAAACTTGAGGAATGAATTTCTGAATCTTGGTCACTTCTGCTTTTATATTGGAGTAATGTTTCTTTGTATTAGGTAGATTTAATTGCTACTACAAAGAGACTCCAAAGTCTCTGCACCAAACAAGATAGAAGCTTAGTTATCTCTCAAGTAACAATCTAGAGATGGTCAGTTGACTTAGAAATGGGCAGCTCAACTAGCAATGGCAAGTAGCCCACCTGAAGGTCATAAAGAGACTCTGGTTTCTTATACCTTTTTTTATTTTTAATGGCACCTTTTATTTATTTATTTATTTGTGAGGAAGACTAGCCCTGAGCTAACATCCATTGCCAATCCTCCTCTTCTTTGCTGAAGAAGACTGACCCTGGGCTAACGTCTGTGCCCATATTCCTCCACCTTATATGGGACACTGTCACAGCATGGCTTGTCAAGCGGTGCGTCTGTCCGTGCCCTGGATCCGAATCTGCTAACCCCGGGTTGTGGAAGCAGAGTGTGTGAACTTAACAGCTATGCCACCGGGCCGGCCCCCTCATAACTTTTTGATTTATCATCACCTAAGGTCTTATCTTATTTCACATGATATCATCCAAATTTTAACCTTTGTAATGAGGGAAAAAGAAGAAAGATATGGAAAGCAAGAAATTGCCTTATAAAATACTATACTTAAGTTGTAAAAATCCCTTCTTTTATTCCATTGATCAAAATCAGTCTTGGCCACACCTAGCTTGAAGAGAGACTGATGAAGGTAGTTTCTTGTTGAGTAATGTGTCAGTCATGGAAATACTTGACTCAGATCTCCCTTTAACAGAAAATGCTATGAGGAATGTCATTGGCTGACAGCATCCAGTTGCTGCACTTTTGGATTCACTGTAGCCTTCCAGCCAAGGCCATGCTCTCCTTGGTCTATACCAAGCCCATGATCATGCTCATTGGGTCACAAGAGCTAGTCCATTTCTGCTCAACTTGCAACTCCTCTAATGGGCAATCACTTTTTTCTGAGGCTCCTTATTGGTCTGGTATATACTTCCTCAAAGCTGCACTGAACTCTGAGACTCTTATTACCCAATCATCTTACCTTCCATTCTTCCTTTCACAGATGCTGTACTGTACCATAGTCTGAAGATGCTCCTTGCCAGCTCTTAACCCTTTTCCACTTAACCTAGATGTTAAATCTCCTTCACATCTAGTTCTGCTTTGTCATGACTCTCAGAGGACCCAAAATGTCATACATGGTCATGTGCTTAACTAAAATCTTACAGGTTCAATCACACAAGAAGAAGTTTATAATGGATCCCAGGAACATTTAGCTTTCTCTGTAGTCATCTTTAATTATGTCTCACCAAACATCCAGTCATATCATTTTCCCCATACATAGAACACATTTACTCTCTCTCTCTAATGAAGAAAATCCATAATCCCATGCAGTTACTTCATCCAGTTCAAAATCCAGGATCTCTGAATAATTTGATGTCTCTTCTGTCCAGTTTGCACATGATTCTGAAACTGACCTGTAAATTAAAAAAGAAAACATGCTATTTATCTTCTCATATTGAATACACAATGACAGAATTGGAACTGTTGAATACAATAAAAATGCCCATTTGAAAAAGGAAGAATGAAAACATATTCAGTTATCAATTCTTGACAGGCAGGAATCAAGGAGAATCCTGTTCTGTCAGTAGAATAAGTTCTGTTAGCCCATCAGGCTGCACCTGGTTCTTCTACCTGGAAGTTACTCTTTTGTACCTTGTTCTCTATGGCTCCTCATTTTGCTCTTAAAGAGATATTGTCTTATTGATTTAGGGTAGATATTATTAACATTCAATACTAATAAGCTCCCTTTCGCTAATAGGCAGAGGGACAATTGTTCTTCCACGCCCCCTTGAAGTTACTTAAGTCCACATGACTTTCTTTGGTCAGTAAAATATGTGGAAGCATCTTTATGCTGGTGGAAACATGTATTGATGTGGGGGTCATCTGCCCTGGAGAAATGTCTGATTTCACATCAAACATTGTAGGTCCAAGAAATAATTTCTTTTTGGTCTTGTGCAATAGAGATTTTGATTTTGCAGCAAACCTCAGTGAACACTGACTGGTGCATCATTTTTCCGCATGGTCACATTTCAATGAGTGTTGGATATTGTACATTCTCCAGGAGATGGTGAGCTTTTGGAATCTACTTCCAGCTAGAGCAAGTTTGGGAGTTTTGAGGTTTTTATAGGAATGAAACAATCATAGATAATTTTGTAATTCAGGCTTGTTTTTCTGGCAATGATGAAATTATTAGTAGATTGCTAGTCTATTCATTTTCAGAAAATTCCACTGTTAATTAACCAAACTGAAGATCTATTCTTGACATCATGTTTAAGTCTATTGATTCTCTTCTTTTGTTTACTGACTTCTCAGCTTGACTCACCTCTTTCCCTGTGGTTTTAATGAGCCATGTGAAGCAGTAAGCCATCTGAAATACCTCCTTTAGACTAATCTTTGCCATGGGTCTGACTCACAATATCTGGCTGAAATTCTTAATGAGAGGCCTCAGAGAAAATCTCTGAATAAGAATAATACCTCCTGCTGATTACATTTGAACGTTTTTTCCAAATGCAAGAGAGACACCAAATTGTTGGAGTCTCATCCATTTCTCTATAGCTATAGACTTAGTGGGCATGTGGTCTGCTTTTTAGGTTAACAAACAACAGCAATTTAACCAAATGTTTGCCAAAACATAATGAGGTTTACCAGCTTTTTAGCCTGCAGTACTGTCTGCCCTCCCAAGTTCTAAGCTAGCAGTATATATTTCAGAGATTTTTTTTTAAACTTTATGGCAACAGAAATTAGTCAGTGTTCTGAGGAATTAGTATATATGCCATTGTGTTGAAACAAAGATATCCGAAAATAAAGCGCTAGTTTATTTTTTTCTCCTAGGTGTCCAGAGGTGAGCAAATGGTTGAGAGTGGATCTGTATTCTGTTCTACATCATCATTCAGGGAACCAGCTTCCTTCTCTTCTTGTTTCTCTGTTAGCCTTTATTGTAGTTGTCACCTACATGGTTATTGCTGCTTACCTCATTATGATCTCACTTCACCAAACAGGAAGAATGAAAGAGACGTGTAAGGCAAGTGATCTTCTTATGCAAAAACAAGAAGTGAAAATTGTGAACATCCCATAAATTCAGATACTACTGACTAAAATGGTCACATCTAGCTGAAAGGAACGTATTTATTAACAGAGTGATGTTTTAATCTCTCCAGTTAAACCTTTGGAGGGAAGGGGAACATTCTTTCTAAAAGGTGAATGGGAATATCTTTAGAGGGAAACAACTAACAGCTATCTCAACAATATTTGTAAATTATCTAGCATAGTAGCTGGCAAATAATGGTTATTTAATAAATGTTTCTTTTATTGTTTCCCATGATGTGCCTGAATAATTTAGATTGATAAAGAATAAGACCACCTAGGCCAATTGGATTAAAAAAAAAAAGACCCATTTATATGCTGCATACAACAGACACACTTCAGATCTAAAGACACTCACAAACTGAAAGTGAAGGGATGGAAAAAGATACCCCATGCAAATGGCAATGAAAGGAAACCTGGGTTAGCAATAGTTATATCACACAAAATAGACTTTAAAATAAAAACCATAATGGGAGACAAAGAAGGACCCTACATAATGATAAAGGGAACAATCTAACAGGAGGATATAACACTTGTAAATATCTATGTGCCCAACATAGGAGCACCTAAATATATAAAAAATTATTAACAAACATAAGAGGAGAAATAGACCACAAAACAATGATAGAAGGGGACTTTAACACTTCACTTATACCAATGGATAGATCATCCAAACAAAAGATCAATAAGGAAACACTGTCCTTGAATGACACATTAGACCAAATGACCTATTAAGAAAAAATGACCTATTAAGAAAAAATTTTGTTAAATATTGCACGTAATATATTTTAACCTTTTGAAAAGATGCTATCATCAGTATATAGATCATGTTACATGCATGTATTTAAATCCCTCTCACTCCCTCTTTTTGAGGTGATGCAGCATAATTAGTATTCTCATACCTTTTGATGGAGTAGGAAGATTAATATATTTCTGTAAAAGGTAGTAAATTAAATTAAAGACCTTAAAAATGTAAGCATCCTTTAAAGCTTCAATTCAAATTATTGGAATGTACCCTTAGCAATTAAATGAATGCACAGAAAGATAACTCTACAAAGATTGTCACTACAACACTCTATAATAATTATTATAATAGTAATAATTATAATATTATTATAATAATAATTGCATTGATCATCTTTTGCTTGGTAATAAACAACCCCAAAATCTCATTTAGAAAAACAAGCATTTATTTAATGCATTTGAGGCTGCAAGCCAGCTCTGACTCTACCTGACTGGTGGGTTCATTCTCATCCTGTTCTACGCTGAAAGAGCTCCGTTATCAATGACAGAGAAGTAAGCTTAAACACTTGGTATCACCTAAAGTATTTTCTGGAAACAGAAGCATTATCTCACTTTTCCCTATATGCCATGGTCCAAAATGAGCCATAAACCCATGGCTCAGGTCAATGGAAGGAAGGCAAAGGGGGTTTATATTCAACCTTCTCACTAGGAGTCACTGCAAAGTCACATGGCAATGGGCCTTTTTAATGGGTAATTTTATTACAAAGAGGTAGCAAAGATTTGACAATTGTTTGCAAAATGGAAGTAATTTAAAGCCAAGGATATAATTAAACAATTTATTTTTCAATGATGTGATTAAATACTACCCAATCATTAAAATGGTGTTCTACAAAAGGATTTAACTGAGACAATGCTCACAGTACATAAAGGGGAAAAGCAGATTACAAGTTACTATGTAATTAATTTTCTCAATTTTATAAAAGAACATTATAGTGTATATACATACATAGTATGTATGTAATGTGTATATAATATTATTTTTATATATATATAACCTCAGAGGAATATCTATATCTATATGTGTATCTATTTCTCCCTTGAAAATAATGCCATTTTAAGTTTTTTGGCAGCATTGCATTATTGGCAATTTTTATTTTCTTTTTTGTGCTCTTTTCCTCTAATGTTCAAACTTTTATAATTTTCAAAATTTCAGAATTAAAAATACATAGCTTTCCATCAGTTGTAACTAATGTACCACTCTGGTGGAAGATGTTGATAATGAGAGAGGCTGTCCCTGTGTAGGGGCAGGAGGTATGTGGGAAATCTCTGCACCTTCCTTTCAATTTTGCTGTGATCTTAAAACTGCACCACAAAATAAAATCTTCAAAAAAAACACGTAGTTTTTGTAAACAAAACAACACCATTACATTGGTCTAGTGGTTAAGATTTAGTGCTCTCACTGCTGGGGGCTGGGTTCCTTTCTTGGTCAGGGAACCACACCACCTGTCACTTGTCATACTGTGGTGGCTGCATGTTGCTGTGATGCTGAAAGCTATGCCACTGGGATTTCAAATACCAGCAGGGTCACCCATGGTGGACAGGTTTCAGTGGGGCTTCCAGACTAAGACAGACTAGAAAGAAGGACCTGGCCACCCACTTCTGAACAAACTGGCATGAAAACCCTATGAGTAGCAGCAGAGCATTGTCTCATACAGAGCCAGAAGATGAGACTGTCACTGACTAGGTGCCCTAAGGAACTCAGGGTGGGTTTGGAAGCATTTAACTGTTTTTCCAAATTGCTCTTTTCCCTTTTTGCTATGTTAAGAAGATGCAACCACCAAGCACCCTGAACCAGACCAAGCCTCACCATGAGAGCTGCGCCCATGATCTTTGCCTTATTTTTAACGCTAAGATCTCTCTGTGAGGAGCTTAGGCCTCGTTACCACAACCTGCGGTGTGTGTGGGAGCTTGTTTTCCAGCTGAGCCTGCACAAGTGAATACCCACCTCTCCCTTTTGACTATTCATTCCCCATCTGAAATAAAGGTCCCTGCTTCCCGTTGTTCAGGGACGCCATGACGTTGGAAGTGATTCTTCATGGTCTCCTACTTGCCGCAAATATACTTTACTTTGTGAGACAGCTTCCACTGGTGTAGAGTCTTATTTAACTTGCCAGGAGGCAAACCTTCTTGGTTTGGTAACAAGAAGATGGTGCAAAAAGACTGGCAGGGTCCCGCTCTGCTGTGCACAGGATCGCTAGGAGGTGGAATTGATTTGATGGCATTAACAAACAATTACATTGAAATTCAATTTATTCACTTTTTCATTTCCAATTTCTTAGTATCCTGTTTGGATTCAATGATAGAAAATGCATCTTTAACTTAAAGAATGTAACAAATGTACTATTTTACTGAAAATCACCTGGCTCATTTCCTACTTTGCCTAGCCTCACCTGTGAGTTGCTTCACCATATATCCAGCTTTGCCCAGTTCTCAAGCCAAACACAGGGTCATGCCATTGGGATAGGAGTTATTGGGAAATAGCCTAAGCAACATTATTGTCTGCTGAGCTACAAACTTGTTCCATGGCTTTGTTAATTCATTCAATGAAACTGGGCTTCTGATGATATTTCCTAATGTACAATTTGAGTTTCTTTAAGAACAGAAGCCAGGAGCATAGATTCAATAACTCAGAGAATTATTATGTATCCTTGTTCTCAACTGCAATTATATGACTGGGAAGGACTGGAATAGCTGGAATTGTAACCCAAAATAAATCATCTGCATTTTGGCATTTGGGAATACTCAGTAAA
Source organism: Tapirus indicus (assembly GCA_031878705.1). NCBI lineage: Eukaryota > Metazoa > Chordata > Mammalia > Perissodactyla > Tapiridae > Tapirus > Tapirus indicus. Next base: position 140,451,273 of record CM062920.1, on the reverse strand, counting down.
ATGGTAAACTCTTCACCAACTCATCCTAGAATGAAGTGTATCAGTTGGCAAGTTTCATTGGTGAATGAAGAACACATAGTAGCCTCTCTCTTTTGCTTCATTCTTAATATAATCAAATAGTTAATTTCTAAACAAAACAAAAATTTCCCTGGTGGAAAAATATAATATTAGGGAATGGAAGAAAACATAAATTAAATAGAAAAAAAAAATCACAACCGAAAAAAAAAATTAGAGAAGTTAGGTTAACTGATATTTAAGAAATCCACAACAACCAATTTCAATCCAAAAGAATTGTGTAAAAGACAAAATCGTGCCATTTGCAACAACACTGATGGACATTGAGGGTATTGTGCTAAGCAAAATAAACCAGACAGAGAAAGACAAACACTGTATGATTTCACTCATATGTGGAAGATAAACAAGCAAATAAACACATAGACAAGGAAAACAGATTGGTGGTTACCAGAGGGGCAGGGGGTCAGGGGAGGGTGAAAGGGGTAAAGAGGCACATGTCTATGGTGACAGACAAAAACTAGACTATTGATGGTGATCTTAATCTAGCCTATATATAATAATATACACTTGAAATTTACACAATGTTATAAGCCAGTATGACCTCAATAAAATAATTTAAAAAAAAAGAATTGTGTAAAAAGAGACCAGAGGAAACTGAACATAAGATAGTATCAAAAACAATTCAATGAATTATTTTTAAAATAAAACCCATCTTCAAATAAAAATTATATATAAATATAGAATGAAAAATAATTTGAGCTTAGATGCTTTGGTATTGCATTTAAGAACATCAAATATTAATAGAAGATTCTGAAAGTCTTTTAATTTTTCTTCATTTCAACCTGCACTCACTTGAAATAAAAAACTACTTCTCTTCATTTGAAATAATGACCGTAGAGGTGTCAAGATAATCAGATCGATTGTGGTAATGAAACTAACTGAAATAAACATATTTTATTTCAAATTTTGTTGAAATATTTCAGATTCCTTTCACTGTTTACACATCACCAAATTAATTCCGGGTTTACACAGGACAAGAGAGTCTGTTAATTTCAAGTAATCACTGCATTTTGAAGACTTCTGATTAGTCTGGAAAGCCAATGAACACACTGATGCAGCTGATGAAGAGGAAGTCTGTTTAATCTCAGACGAAACTGAAAAATAGTTTGAACAAATAGTGCTGCATTCCTGAGGTTTTTATACCTGGACTATACTGTGGGTTTCTCTTTATAAAATTCAAATGAGGAAAGTTGTTTCTCATGAATTTTCAATTTAAAATTATATGTATGGACATAACCCTCAAGCCTAGCATTTTCCATTGTAAATTGTAGATTGCTTGAAATGCCCAATTTCTCATTTTTCAGAAAATATACAAGCTTAAATAACCATATATCTGATGACTGATTTTGGCTAGATACTGAATTAGATCTGAATGGATACAAATACGAATAAGCCATCATATGAAAGACCATAGAAAACACACTGCTTAAATTTGGTTTTAGATCTATTGAAATTTAATTAAAAATAATTAAAGTGCAACTCCATTTATTTGGACCCATCATATTGCAATTTATAAAATTGTAAAAACTTCTGGGCTGAAAGTTACAGCTATCTCAAAATGAGAGTTGTTTTGAGAGATAGTCAGTTTGAGAGATACGAATACAGAAAAGTGAGAGAGAGTGAGTTCTGTATTCATATTACAAAGGACTTCTGATATAACAACTACACACACGTAAGGAAAGACTCTGGTTATATTGATGTGTTTTTCATTGACTCTGTCATGAAAATACCAGCTTTTCTATTTAGTCAAGGTGTTTTGAACACCAAAACAATGCTACATTATCTACCCCAAGAATGTATAATTTGGGGTAAATAGGCTACTTACTAATATCAAAGTTGTTATTAAATCAAAAAAATTAAGATTGTGGATTTTAGGTTGGTTTAGGATATTTCTGGAAAAAAAATAGATTGTGCTGCACTTGTAGAGCCTTTCCTTTCCCATCCAGACAAATTAAATATACCCTTTTTGTGCTCACAGAATATTTTACACATTTCTATGTTCTGTGTAAGCACTGTGCTGCGGTTGTTGCTTTAGATCTTTCCCGTGGCAATGAAGTCTCTCCAGGGCAGACACACTACATTAAAGCAAATGTAGGATGACATATAAGTTCTCACTGTGTGTTATAGCATTGAGTATTTGTTTTTTCATAAACTAGTGAAGGATTAGATATGAATTTAAACATAAGTTAAAATGGAATGTGTTAAAATATTTTTTTAAATATAAAAAATTTCACAAGCAGCCAAAACCATATTAAGGATTAGAAATGTATATTAGGATATTCTGAGATAACTTTAGAACAGATCCTGTTATAAGTAGAAAAAAAATATGATCAATGATCAAATAACACCAACGTAGTTGTTAGAACAAAAGAGTAAGTATTTTGAAAAATTAGTAAAATACACTTTAAAAAATGTGTAGAAAATAGAGATTTTAAAAATGATCAAAGATTAAATTTAATGTTTTACTAGGGATTACTGAGATCTCGGGAAGAGACTTGGGAAATGGCTTGCTGCTAAATGCTGGATTATATTGCCAAATAATACTTGCCATTGGGCATTGTCTTCTAGTATTAGTACTAAGATATTGCTTATAATCTAAGATGAGAGAACTCAGTTTCCTCAACCACAGCAGCCCTGGAGGCACAAGTTTAAGTAGAGCAAATTCAGTAGTCATAATTCTGTGCTCAAACCCTCTTCAGGATAATTGCTCTTACTCCGTGCTCCAGAGTGACTACCTTTCTTGTGGGGTTTTCCTAGTATTTGTTATAGTCCTTGTATTTGCTGCCGTATAGCCTCTCTCTCAGCTGCTTTTTGTTCTCACTTTTGTTGCCAGCATAAAAAAAGAAAAAATTTTCCAGACATGAGTGTTGCTGAGCTGAATCAGGGAGAGGGGTCTAGAAGACAGGTGGGAGGTAAGAGTGGGGAGAACACAGACTAATTGGAAATACTTGAAGAGTTACATCTGTCTTCAAAAGTGAATTTTTTTAAACAAGAAAGATATTTTATTAGAAATTTGTCAATATTTTTAAAAATATAGAAATAATTTAGTACAACTTTTTAGTCTCCATGAACAAATATTGAAGAGTAAAAAATACATTTACAACGAGAATTTTTAAACACTGGCAAGTGTGTGTGTTAGTAGAATGCAAAGCTAGTAGAGAAGGTGTGATTAAAGAGTCACTATGAGTTGACTATATCAAACTTCTGATGAATTGTTTTTCTATTTTTAAAAAAATCTATATTTTATACTACTGCTGCAAACCAAATAGAGTAGTAGCTTCTATTTCACAATTTGTGTTTCTGACTTCAAGTTCCTCTCACAGCTTTGTCCTACAAAGGTGTCATTGCCCTCTAGAAATTGAAGCTGACATGTCCCACTTTTGCCTCCAATGTTTCTTTACTATCACAGATAATGTCAATGACATTTTACTGGGCCTGGCTATTGTGCTCCAACTATTACATTGCTGAGTTATAAAAAAGAGTTCTTCACTTACTGAGTTAGAAAAAGATTTAAGAGTTATGAGTGTAAATTGACCATAGACCTCTAGAACTATGCCCTACCTTAGCAAATTTGTAACAAATTATCTGTAAAATACATATATAAGTGCATCAATACTCAAAACAAGGAATGAATATTTGCTAGACATAGACTTAAGTAAACAACAGAAGACTCATAGTTTCCACTCCTCATTTCCCTCCTCCCACCCAACAGAGAGGAAAGATCTGTGGAAGAAATCACTGGCAGACATCCTATAAAGTAGAGAGGTAAGAACATTGAATCATTTTTGGCAATACCATTATAGATGGAAGAAGACCTAGGCAGATACCCTACAACTAGAGAAGTAAAAACATGGCGATCAGCTTTCCAAAATTCTTCTGGTTTTGTTAACTGTCTTGGAACCAAGTACCAATAAGGAGAGTCATGATTTACCCCTGACTTTATGGTAGCTTTGCCATGAGAAGCAAGCATTGTCTTACATACCAATGCATAAAGCAGATAAATCATTGGTTATGAATCCAGGCAAATCTGGGTTCAACAGGGGAATATTTTCTAGCTCTATGACACTGCTCAAGTCACTTTCCTTGGTTTCTTGCTTAACTCTTATAAATGTAGAAAGCAATAGGACTTCTTTGTCATATTGAAGTATAGTCTTAGATCACTGTTTCTCAGCCTTGGAAAGACTGACTATTGGGTCAGATAATTCTGTTGTGGGCTGTGCTGTTCATTGTAGGATGTTCAGCAGCATCCCTGGCCTCTACCCTCTAATTACACTAGCATTTATCCTCCCCAGTTGTGGTAACCAAAAATATCTCCAGGCCCTGCCAAAAATCCCTTGAAGGGCAAAATTGCCCCCCATTGAGAGTCATTGTTTTAGAGTAAAGAACTGAGATCAATTCATGGGAAATGAGAAAGACAGATAGATGAAAAGACTGGAAATTTCATTTTTCAGAAACTGACGTACATAGTGTTTTAGAATGACAGGATCACAGTTGAAAGTTGCTTTGAGTTTATTCAGAAAAACTTTTAATTTGATAAGGAAATCACCTGTACTTGGAATCCACAGATGTTGTTTCCCAACTTCCTCTTTTGCAACTTCCTCTTTTGATAGGCTAGTTTTTCTCTAATTTTCTTGCAAATCTAGAATTAAACAGTTAAGAAATGGCCAACAATTGGAACAACTCAACAATGGAAGGGCTCGACTCATATAGCCTTGTGTTGGAAATATGCAGAGTCTGAGTGGACATCTCAATGGAATGTGGAATGGAAGGCATTCCTACCTTAGATAAAATGACTGAAAATCTCTAACAACTATAATTTTGTGCATCTGATAAAAGCAATTTCGTTGCTTACATACGCAATTGTGAAATAGCAAGATTGTTGCCTACCAGCCGCTCACATATAAAGATGTTGAATCCCTTCACTGACTTCGGCCAGATTGGATGGCACCTTTCACTTGACAGGCAGCTTGCCATGACTCACTCAGCACTTCTATAAGTTCAATAAATACAACCAAGTGAAAATTGGTAAGAAAGAAAGTGTGCGTATGGTCTCCAGATGCAGTTTTGCTACTTTAGAACCTCTAATACAGTCCAGGTTCAGCCACTTCAACCTGGAAGACACCCAGACAATATGGAAATGTTGACTCTGTTAACAGGTAGAGTAAGCTCAGTCTCTGAGGCCATACCACACACAGAAAAGTTCTACTTCCCAGAAATCATTGATTTTACTATTATGTTCTTAGAGATTCTAAGATCACATGAGTACTAGTTTTCTTGTCAATATTATTTTCATCAACTTCCATGATCCACCACAGTTCAACAATGGGAAACATACCAAGTAGCTGCCGTAAACTTGTCAAAATCTAATTCATCAATAGTCTCAAATGTCACCCATTCAGTCAACTATTCACTTATTGACCACAGAATTTTGCTCTCCTTTTTCATGTATAAATTCTCTTGTATGTAATCGGCCAGCTTCACAATCATATTAGATGTAGAGATATATATATAAACACAGATATAGATATCTAAAGGTATATATAGGTATATATACAGATATCTATTTTTAGATAGATAGAGGAATAATAGACAGGTAGTAATATTTAGAAAGAAGTGATGGAAATATGTTTTGGAAAAATTGAAAAAAAATTGATGGTTTTGTTTTGTTTTTTTGTGTTTTAAAGGAGAGCTATTCAGCAATGAAAGAAGATGTATGATAATAAATGAGCTGCCCACTAAGAAACATTCAAGCAGGATTAATTGTTCCAATATATGATAAAAGGAATGGTTTGGAAAAAATGAACTCTAAGTTTTCCTCAGTGGAAATCAACTAATGAGAAAAAATCCAAATAGTGAGTGTTGCTTTGGCAAATACTAGATTATTGGCACTTAGTATCTTTGACCCAGGTAATTAAGACAGGAGTTTCTCTAGATATATGACAAAATGGCAGCAAAAAAAATGTAACTTTTATTTTTTTAATCCTTCCTGTAATATAAATAAACAGAATGACATAAAAATCGCAGGCATTGTCATATCTGATTTTGCAACATCAGGATGTATTAATTATTCTTTTGGTTAATTAAAAAAATTAATTTCTATTTTTCCATCAAGCAACCTTATAAGCAGCCTCATGTGTCTTCTGATTGCAGGGGCCTTTCCATAAGTCCTTTGTATAATGAATTCTTACTCTCCATCAAATAGTGCAAATAGACCAAGAACAAAAAGAATTTGCTTGTCTAATAGACATATTCATGAGTAGTGCACTCTGTTTCAACAAAACATGTGCACACACTATAAACTGGATTAATAAAAGGAAATCTCTTTTTAAAATAGGAACAAAGGAAGCTTTCAAACAGTTTGACTCATAGGAAAAACCACAAGCCCTTTTTCTCTGTTTCATGTCCTGTGGTCATGCATTGAAAGTCTGCTCACAGATATGAGTATTGCTGGGTACAAGAGGTATCAGGTGTGTGGATGAAACAGAATAAATAAATTACCATTACAGGCAGGCAGTTTAAAATGCCTGTGGTGACTGTGGATGTTGCATTTTCTTAAATGAATATCACATCATTTTCTTAGTAAGATAGGGGACTCACCACCTGAATACACTTAATAGAGTAGCATGAAACCACCTACTGGTTAATCCACATGAAAACTCTGTGGGATGGTTAAATATTTCCAGAGTTGTCATGGAGAAGCTGAGAGGCAGACAGAAAATCAATGCTGGAGTAGAAATTGTACCTTTAATGTTTTGTATTCCTGAATGTGTCCAGAACACTCTTATGATTTTTCTAATACAATTATTTATATAAATAAAGATAATCTATATGCCAGGCACATTGCATGCACATTTCATGTATTCTTCCTAAATGTACTGAAAAATAATGTTTCTTATCCATATTTTAAATGGATGGAAGTTGTCACAAGCTAGTGTAGAGCTGGATTTCGAATTCAACTTTCTTAAACTACAAATTTCAGGTTCTTTCCAAAATACTAGACACATTTCACTGTGTATTGGAAAAATACCGTTTTGTGCATGCAGATTACATGATATATACCAATAGCATTAATGTTTGATAAAATTTCTAAAACTTACCACAGTATCTTGTGCATACCGGAACACATAGTTTGTCTATATCTAACTCTATATATGTATGTCTATGTCATTTTTTTGAATAGTAGAAGTGGGAGGAATTGAAAATGTGAAGAATTTGTTATTAGTATTATTTCTGTCCTTAACTGAGGAGATGTATATTATCTCTATATTATGATAATCAAACTGCTTTACAACTTTCTAGTTCACAGAGTTCTTCAGAATGTATTTGGGCAAATAGAAATAATACAAGATGTGAAAATAACTTTTTGAAAAATATAAAATAATTAATAATTGATAGAATTGATGAGAATAATATTAACCTAATGACCTGGCATTATTAGTTTTCAAAACAAATTTTCTCTTTAAATAGAATTTTAAGGTTCATGAATCTTTAAGATTCATTATTTTATGTGAGGAAACTAAATGTTGTCCAAAACCAAAAAACAAAAAAAACAGCACATGCTTACTGGCAGAAACAAAACACCATGAGTGAACTGGATTTCAGATAAAAACTTAACCTGTAAGTTCTTACAAGAAAAAAATCAAACAAAAAAAGTTGGCAAAGATTTTCCCCTTAGCATTGAAAATATGACATTATTTTTCAGGGGGAATGTGAAGAATTACTGTGCCTTTTGAAACTAAAAATGTTTGTGAAAACACAATTTCACCTCAGAATATTTAGTTATATTAGAGGAATATCTACCTATAATTTATATTCATCTAACTCTATAATTTCAATTACTTTGGTAACTACTTTTCTTAAAACAACAAAAATACTTTTTATGTGGAGATGTTGTTACAGTTAAGGATAAAACTTTGATTTTTTTAAAATTGTTTTAGGAGTTTTCACCAGCTAAGTCTTTATGCAGTACCTTTATATACTTAGGTATGCAGCACCTAAGTCTTTATGCAATACCTCAGTCATCTCTACTTTTACACTTTTTCCTTTTTGATTGTTAGTTCAATGAAGTTGAGAATGAAAGTCAGAAAGGATTGTCATCATATTTATGTATTGCAACAGTCTCTGAAGCTAAAGGCCGTGCTACTAATGAATCTGAAGGTGAGTAACAGCTCACCCCCCACGACACAACATTGATGAGATCAAATATGCTGGCTCTGGCAGCTATAGCAGCAGCTTAGCAGGTGTGCTCACTTATCAAAACCTGTGGCCCACTCTCAAGTCAACTTGCACTTGGTGAAATATAAATGCTCATCTCCTCACTTTATCTAGCAGACATAAGAAGGAATATGCTGTTCAGGCAAAAGAAAAATGAAAAAAGCAAAACAATAGGATATATCAATTTCCACTGTTACTCTATTCATAATTTCTAGTAAATATTACAAACTTAAAAAACAAGTGAAAAGCAAGAAAATGGAACTCATAATCAAAACAAATAAATGCAGAACCACTGATAACTTAGACATTGGAATGAGTAGATTATGACCTAGAAGAAAAGATGGAAATAATGAATGAACAGATGGGGAATATCTTCAGAGAACTGAAGACTATAAAATACAATCATTTTAGGACAATGAAAATGATCTGTGTGATATTATAATGATGGATATATTTCATTATACATTTTTCCAAATCTATAGAATGTACAGCACCAAGAGTGAACCCTAAGATAAACTATTGACTTTGAGTGATTATGATGTGTCAATGTAGGTTCGTCCTTGGTAAAAGTGTGTCATTCCGGTCAGTGATGTTGATAACGGGGGAGGCAGTGCATGTGTTGGGGCAGAGGGTACGAGGGAAATCTCTGTACCTCCCTTTCAACTTTGTGGTAAATCTAAAACTGCTCTAAAAAAAAGTCTTTAAAAGTCTTTAATAAAACCCACACACACAGAAAAACAATCAAATTAAAATCCTAGAACTGAATAATTCAAGACTAAGGATTAGTGATCTTAGAGTTATCAATGACTTGAAGTCTAACACATGTTTAACTGTAGCCAGTAGAAGAGAGAAAGTGGAGCAGAAAAATTATATAAGAAGAAAAATGGTCAAAAATTTTCCATGAAAAAAGTCAATCTACAGATCCTAGCACCTCAGAAAATCCCAAGCAGAGTAAATATAATAAAATGACACCTAGACAGTTAGAAGTAAATGCTGAAAACCAAGTATAAAGGGGAAAATCCTGAAGCTGCTGGCGATAAAAGGAATGTAACAGATAGAGGAACAATGATAAGAATATACCTGAATTTTTGTCAGGAATAATGCAAACTGGAAGACAGTGGGCAGCACTTTTAAAGAAGTGAAAAAAAAGAAAAACATCCTGTCCAACTAAGAATTCCTAATCAAGCTAAAATGTGCTTCAAAAAAGAAGATACAATTATGATGTCTCACTGGTGGATTGCTCCTTTCATCATTTCGCAACCCCCCTCTATCTCTAAAACTTTTCTCAGCTCTAAAGTCTACTTTATAAGATATTAATATAGCCACTTATCTTTTAAAATTAATGTTTGCATGATGTATATTTTTCCATGTTTTTACTTTCAACCTACCTATAGTGTTGAATATGAGGTGAGTTTCTCATATTCATAGAGTTGGGCCATTTTTTAATAATCTACTTTGTCACTTCTCTCTTTTATTTGAATAATATTTAGATCAAATGGCAAATTTTAATATTAAGACATATATACTAGTGATTTCTCTAATTTCAAAGAAATTATAAAGATCAAAGAAATTATATTCAAAGAAATTCAGTGACTTGCCCAAAATAATACAGAAAGGATCAAAATTAGGATATGATCAATAACTTTTGACTCGTCTCCAGATAAAACAATTTCTAGTTTCTTCTTCGGAACTTACACACCATATTTAACATTAATATGAATATACATTATTATAAATTTGATTAATTCTAAGAATTCTACAAAAATGTATAGTTAATATACAACTGTTCTCCCACTGGTATATAAGCACATTTGTTCCAATGATGAGAACAACTGTTTTTGAGTCATCTGAAGTATGTAAAAATTGATCTGCTTGTATAATTTTAGATATTATTTCTACATCAATTTTATAAAAGCTGACATATTCTTTGAGCCCCAACACTTTCTAATAGTTACTTAACTTAGTATTTCTGAAAACTACTATTTGTAGGACATGGGTGATTTCTTTTCCATCTTCCAGAAGCAGGTCATTTTAATACATGTTCAAAGATATACCTTTAACATTATTTTAATTGGTTTTTGAGTCCTCCAGGAATTATAATAAGATTTTTAAAACCAACTATAACCTTTTAACCTTTGCTTTCAGAGTTTACTACCACATGGTGACAGCAGATATCAGGCGTGTAAGAGAAATAACTCTACAGTCACAGGACCACAGGAAACATAGCTCAGATTTAAAAAGTAACACAAATCAAATCTCCTCGGCAGCAAACATAAAATGCAGTACATAAAATAATCCTACAAGAGACAAATGACAAATGATAAACCACAAAGTGTTTATGTTGGAGATAAAATACTTTGAAATGGGCCTGCAGTCCTGTGTTAATTTTCTAAGTTAAAACCCGATTTGTAAAATTAATATAGACATTTAGGCCCTCTAAGTTAAATGTGGTCTCTACTGGGTAAAAATGTTCCACCTACCCGTGAAAGTAGCACAATTTAGCAAATGCATCATAACATTAAATTTTAGGAATTGGATAAGTTCTGTGAAGTTTACGTAACTGAATAAGCCCACTTGGTACAAGCATTTTAACTGAAGAGTTTGGACATTTAAATTTTAAAAAATACTTCTGTAGAAAACAAACAATAATTTTTCTGACATGGTCAGCCAATTCACTCAGTTTTCCTCTTGTGGTCCATGTGAACCTAGATTTTAGAACTACTTTATTAATCACATGGGTGAAAAACCTTAGCAAGAATGCATAAAAAGAATAAGTACACATATGTAGGTTGGCCACATATCTCCTCTTTAGAAAGACTATGGAGTGGTTTTGAAAATAAATGGAATAAATATCTGTGAGCTACATAATCAGACATTAGAATCATTTTTTTTCTTAAAAGATATAAAATATTTTGTTAACAAATGGCTTAATGGATTAGAAAAGGGAGGCTGCAAATTATAGTGGCTGCAAGTGCAGTTTCTGGAATCAGACTGCCTGAGTTCAAGTAACCTCACTCACTCTTCTACTCACTGTGTCTGTGACCTTGGATTATTTATTTAACTTTTCTGTGTCTGTGTCCTCATCTATGATATACATTTTAAATTATGGAGTAACTCCTGTATTATTATTATTTCTATTTCTACATTCTCAATTATAATACAATAATTTCTAACATATCTCACAAAGCTATTGGAGCATTTTATGAGAGAATACACATATTCACATAGCATGCTCATTGCAGGTTGTAAACTCTTTATATAGTTAGCTGCTGTGGTATTTTTAAAACAATTGCAAATGCCTTTCCCTACATTTTGCCAAAATACTGTATAGTTTATTGCTTTCCATGTTGGCGATTCAGAAATTCACATCATGTTACTTTGGGTGTGCATGTGTGAGTGTGTATACACTTTTTAAAATAACACTTCAAAGGTTTGGGAAATCTTTGAGATCTTATTGAAACCAGAGCATATGAAACATGAGTGGCCTGATGACCCAAAATACCACTATTTTTTTTTCCCACATATCAACCCACCCTTTGGTGAATTTTAAAGATTTGAATGCAGTCAGGCTCTTCTAAATGCACCGTGAGTTTTGTCAGTATTCTTTCTGTTAGGTTTCTGGAAAATGGCCAAGCTATAAAAATAGTTTAGACGTGAGGGAAGTGATGGAGTCACTCATGGGGAATAGCCCCGTTATCCTCCTTTCTTAGAATGGGAGGTTGCAGAATCAGTCAAATAATTTAGAGGAGAAACTTGGCCCCCTCTTTGTTAAAAGAAAAAAAATCAGAAACAAAAAGGTATTCTTGACTACTGGAGACGTTAGCCATTTGTATTTGCAATTAGATGTAAATAACGGAACTTTCTGTATCCTAGTACTAGCATGTTTTGAGCTAAGTCAAGAACCATTAAAAAACAGTTACAAAAAAATTATTTGTAAAAATTAATAAAAGTAAATATTTTTTAAATTCTGCTTTTGGATTCTTGAATCCACTATTGCATTCACTTTGTTTCTCTTTAAGTTTGATCCATTCATTAAGAAAATCATATCATTTTTTTATCTCATGCAATTTTTCCAAATAATGAGGAATATTTTTTAAGTAGACCATTTTAATATGAATTAAAGGTTTTGTCTGTATAGCGGCTGTTACAACCACTGCAAATACATTGAAGTGTATTTAATATGAGGATTATTTTATTTTAATAGGTGACTGCAGTGCCCTTCTATCTCTATAAGCAATGAAATTTGAAACTATTTTCTAAATGCACAGTCTAAATACATCATTTACAGAAAGCTACAACAATTCTCATGTGAAACATCACCATAGAGAGAATTTAATTATCTATTGTGAGAGTCAATGTCACTTAAGCCTAGATAGGGATATTGCAGACTTGAATTAAGTTGGCCCTTATACTTCCGTGCCAAAATATCTTTCTGAGTCAGCCAAATTGCTAAGTGTACTATGCTTGTCCATGCCAAATGATAAGATAACCCAACTATTGTTCTAGTAACTAGGCTTATATTTAATATTAATTTACTTGAATCATACAGTTTCAAAAAGGTAAGACCTCTAGCCACATACAGGAAAAGTTCCCTAAACAGCACTCAAAGGTTAGTTATTATAGAGCAATTTCTTCACGGGACTTAACAAAAAATACTTAAATTTTTTTTATTCCAGTAAATAGATTCATGTTTTTGTTTTTCAAATGAAAGTTAACAATTTCTCTTCATTGGGTATTTAGTCAACAAATATAATTACATCATATACATTGAACGTTAATCTCTGCGAAACCACTGACAACTCCCATTTGTCTATTTTGATGACTTTGGTTTTTATTTTCACTGTCTCAGATTTCATGAGGTCATAATGGACATTTGCTTTACATCCTCTGAGGAGGTTCTTCACAGTTCTGTTTGCCTGCCTTCTGTTCAAAATTCTTAAATAATTTTGAGCTCAAAAAAACATTCTCTATTATCAAAAGCCAAGCAACCTTCTTTTTACGCAAATTGTAGTTGTCCAAAAAAGTTGGTTGAATTGAAATGAAAAGACTTATCGAAATGCATTCTGGGAGTATAGAAAACAATTAGTAAAACAAGATAATTGTCAAATTTAATTTCATCCCTTTAATTTCAACCTCATTAGAATGTTGGTGAATAATTCCCATGGAGTGTTGACAATGAACCACTTCTATTAATTGTACAGTGCTTATCAAGAAAGAATAAAAGCCAATGAATCCCCAAAGAATAACATGATTAAACTGATAGCTGCCATGTCTAATTATGATCATCATAACCATTTTGAAAGAATTCATTTAAATGTCATTTATCCCATTGGACTGAAAGGGACATTTTAACAAAACAACAAATAAATGACATTGTGTAGAAATATAGTTAATAAATATTTTAGGAAGTATTATATTACATTATTTTAGAGCTTGAGAGGAGTCTCAAGAATGTAACAGAGGGCAGATCAGGAGTAATTGTAAGAAAAAAAAAATGAGATCTGATATTATAACAAAACACCACGCTTATGTCATAGGCCCTGGCTTTTTTCTTAATGAAGTCTTTTAGGCAAGATGAGGTCACTCAAAAAATCTGCTCATTTACTTCTTTTCTCCTTCTCCCTCTCCTTCTTTACTTGTCTCTGGCTTATTCTATGACTGTGTATGTGTGAATATAAAGCTTAGGTCCTAAATTACAATATATTCTCTGTTGACACATTGCTAAATGCTAGTGTTTCTACAATCAACTGGATGATCAATTAATTTTTTCAAATGATTATGTGGACATTTTATTCATTTGCCAAATATCTAAGTCAGAAATTTGAATATAATGATAAATATATAATAGAAACAAATTAACATTTAAAAATAAAATAGAGTTTCAGTTCATTATTCACCTTCTGAAGATAAGTTGATGCATATTTAGAATATTTCAAACCCATATTTGTCTTTTTTTAACCCAAATAAATCTGTTCTCTAAATTAGGCTTTTATTCTAAAGTTGTTTTTTTTTTTTTTCTATTTCAGATAGGATGTATTTCAAAGCAAAATTCCAGCAGTCACGAAGATTCTATCTATTGAAAATAACCACATTTCCACTAAATATTCTTTAAGGGCCTATATCTGCCCTTTCCTTTTGAATTTATGTACTTACTTTGACTCTCCCATTTTTCTGCACTCAGTCCCCGACTACAAGGACCAAGGGAAAAAAAGAAATAAAATATTTGATTCAGTAATATAAGTATGGTCCTATTCTCTAGTTACAGATAAACAATTATAAATCTCTTTATAGTCTGTCTTTAGAAAAGAATACACTTATTTGTCATTTTCTCCTTAAAAGTAAGTGTATGGGGGTGAAAGCCAGAGAGAGATACGAGTGACAGCTGAGGTTGGAAATTACCTTATTCCAAGACAATGCTCATTAATAGGAGGGCAGTTAAGTGAGTAGTGACAATAACTTCCTGCATACTATTAACTATTTAATGTTTTAAAACTAATGCCTAAAGCATTTTCTTTCTTTTCCATTGAATTTTCAAATAAGTACATGCTTAAAGATATATTATGCCTCATACTTTGTTGTGCATTGATGCATGCATTCTTTGAAGTGCTGAAAAGTATATTACAAATCTTTTTCTTTTCTTATTTGCCTTGAAAGTGAATTCAGTGAACCTAGCAGCTCTGAAGTTTGCATTGCTTCTGTTGAAACTTTTAATGAAGTTTAATGAATGCCCTATTTATGGCATTCCCAGAAATAACAGGACATAGGGAAATTCTATAGACTACATCTTACCAAGGATATGAGATGGAGACTTTTGGATAAAAATGTTTTTGACAGTATGTATACAAATACCCATTATTTCTCAGGAAAAAAAAAAATCTGTATTCTTATTCTGAGATCACTGTGCTGTAAAGCCCTAGAAGGAGCTGAAGAGCAAGAACTTCCAGAAAGATCCTTCTAGAAGTAGTTTGGTAACAACTAAGAGAGACGACTCAGTGGGTAACGAGGATGACCCCAATGAAATCACTTCCCTGTGAGATTACACCAGAACAATTACTATAGCTATGCTCATGTGTTTCTTTTTTGATAACCCCACCGAACTTTTTCTGGAATATATTGGCAGTTAATTCTCATAGCAATTTATCATAGCATCTCCTAAACCACATCCTGAGGATATTCATTGCAATTGACATTGAATTGGTTTAACAGAGAAGCTCCAAGAGAATTCCTCTGTAGCCAAACCATCTCAGTGCCCCCAAGATCTAGAGATTTGTTTCAAATGCCAACAAAATGATCAAGTTTAATGCAACATAACTAGTCAAATATTTTCAGCACTTTTGCCAACAGACTCAAAGCTGCAGCAAATAAATCAGATGAATTTTCATGTAGGTGACAGTCAAAAAGTTAGCATTAGATATTTAAAGTCAAAATCATACAACTTTGTAAACATGCATGACAAACAAAATGTTTTTCTATCCTTATACATCAAAATAATATCTAAGTAACTATAGTTACCTTCATAAACAGTATCACTTCCCATCTCAATGCTTAAGCCAGAAATTCATAGCTTGCTTGTTCAAATCCCTCCACAACTCAACTCCAATGTAGCTATCAGTCTTCCTTCTCACTGAATTTTAGTTTTAATCCTGGACAAAATCCCCCACATACACCTTTCATCTTCCTGATTTAGTGTTTTGGACCTACACAATCCCTTTGTGCCAGAATATTAATCCTCCTTAAATCTATATTTTCCAACATGGAAATCCCAACTCAAATCCCTCTGCCACCATGAAAATTTACCCCCAGCCAGAATTCATCTATTCCTCTTCTCAATTCCCATTACACTGGAGCAATATCTGTGTCCTGTCCTATGTTATTTTGTATCCCTTGTTACAGTATTGGGTCTTCTCTGCTCTTACTTCCAGTTTGCATATTCTTCAAGAGCAGAGAAAGTGCATGTTTGTGTATATAGTTACATATCCTTCACCCAGCATAGTGCTTCACACATATTGTGTGTGTGTTTCATAAAGGAATTAGTATTTCAGTCACTGTAAAATGGGGTATCAAAATAAATCTTAAATGAGAAAACCCCAACAAGATTTCTATTTCCCAGAGAGATGGAACTGACTTTCGATGAAAGAATGTGTTCATTTCTCACAAAATAACAATAATTGATAACTCTTAAATGCAAATGTATGAAAGTTTCCCATTTAAAAAAAAATCCTGTGTGAGGTTTAGATCACTATTCTTAGTAAGTGTGACTCACAACTATTCAGATCTTAAGCACTGACCCTCTACCCTCATTCCAAGGGCATTTTCCTCTCTGGATACCATGACATTCAAAAGGCCTTTTACTTTATAAAACCGCTACACCTCTGAAGTCTCATTAGACAAATCTCTAATAGGTTGTGTTTTCCTGTCCACCTGAAAAGATATGTATGAGAAATTAATATAATGTTTTCTCTAATTTATGTGCATTTTCTATATCATGAGGTTTAGAAAATATGTTGTGGCATTTCGTTCATGAATGCTACTGTGTAACGAATATTTAAGTTCTTTATACTATTTATTGGGGAAAAAATCTCCAAAAAAAAAATAATAATAACAGTAGGGAAAGAGGCGCCTGGCAAGATGAGAGCTAGACTTATCACCAAAGATAAATATTAAAAGCTTTTTATAGAGTCTCCTGTCCTAACTGCATTCGCATCTGGGTTGGTTTAATGTTTTCTCATGGAGGGAAAGGGGAAGAACATAAGCATCCTGTAATCCTTCTGCTTCATAAGGAAGAGCTCTGGAGTCAATGTTTGTGTCCTTCCAAAATTCATTGGTTGAAATCCTAACCCCCAAAGTGTAGGTGTTAGGAGATGGGGCTTTGGGAGGTGATTCAGTCATTAGAGAGGAGCCCTCTTGAATGGGATAGTGCTATTATAAAAAAAAAAAAATCTCCAAAGAGCTCTCTTGCTCTTCCGCCATGTGAGGACACAGCAAGAAGACAGCAGTCTATGGACCAGGGAGAAGTTCTCACCAGACATCGAATATGCCAGCACCTTGATCTTGGATTTCTAGCCTCCAGGACTGTGAGAAATAAATATCTATTGTTTATAAGCCACTCGGTCTATAGTATCTTGTTATAACAACCCAAACAGACTAAGGCAATGTGTGTGCAAGAGGCAAAGAGGTGACATAGTGCTGTCCATTACGCTACGAGCACCATTTATTTCTATGATCTTTTCACACTTTATAGACACTTTTGTATTTTTCTGATATTCTATTGTTTCACTGAGGAACTGATTCAAATAATAATTCATTAGCAAAATGAAAATGAATTTCCTTTGAACATTCCTGTTGAATTCCACAATAATCCACACATCATTTTGAGAAACTAATCTATGGTCTGGAAAAGCCACTGGGAAGATTAGAAAGTGCATTCAGCACGCATATGAGCAGGGGATAATCAATTTTACTTTTTAATACATTAGATCATATTGGTATAACACGATATCTCACTGAAGGTAAGCTTATTTTTATTTCGTACTTCACTAACTTGTTTTCCGTGTAAAAAGGTGTTATTCTTTTATTTTACAAACATCATTAAGTTTCCCATTCTCCTGGTATTAAAGGAATTGCTCTCTGTTATGTATTGATCCTTGCTGTCAAGTCGTGATAAAAGACCACCTTAAAAAAGAAAAAGGAAAACCAAAAGCAGATCAAACAATAAGGATGAGCCCAGGAGAAAGATAATGGTTTAAGGCCATCATAACTTACTAATTTAGACTTAAAAGTCAATAAAAGCTTAATGTCCTGGAAAGAGTCTTCAAATCTGTGTTTACAGAGCCATGGTATGCTATTTTTTAAGAGATGACAAAATAGCACACCACCAGCTCTTTTATAAGAAAAATAAGTGGCCAGAGGAAAAGGTAGGAGAAGAAAAAAAAAATAGGAACAGAAAAAAAAGGAAGCAAAGTAGAATTAAATTCATTTTAATAAGAATTCATTTTACACTGTTCTTTGCCAGATGCCATATTAACTTTTGTTGTTAGTGCAGTGGAGTTGATTCCAACTCCTAGTGACCCTGTGGACAGCAGAGCAGAACCCTGCCCGGTCCTTTTATGCCATTCACTCACCTTCTAGTGCTAGATCACACAATGCTTTGCTGCTTTTCATAGGGTTTTCACAACCAATTTTTTTGGAAATGGGTGACCAGGCCCTTCTTCCTAGTCTGTCTTAGTCTGGAAGGTCCACTGAAACTTGTATAGCATGGGTGACCCTGCTGGTGTTTGGAATACCCATGACATAGCTTTCAGCATCACAGCAACACATAGCCCCCACAGTATGACAACCAACAGAGGGGTGGTGTAGTTCCCTGAGCAGAAAATGAACCTGGAAAGCAGGGCGAGAATGCTGAATCATAACCACTAGACCAGAAGCTATGTTAATTGCTAAGAAATAACTAATGGAAAAGATATGTTTAAGA
This sequence comes from Tapirus indicus, assembly GCA_031878705.1. Classification (NCBI taxonomy): domain Eukaryota; kingdom Metazoa; phylum Chordata; class Mammalia; order Perissodactyla; family Tapiridae; genus Tapirus; species Tapirus indicus. Next base: position 140,432,513 of record CM062920.1, on the reverse strand, counting down.
TCCCAATCCTCAACTAATTCATAATGTAATAGAGGAAATTTGTAATAATAATAATTGTGAAAATAAGCATTTTATGCTGTAGGTACTAGAATAAAAGTTTATAGGAATATCTTTAAAAAGAATACCAAAATGAACACATGATTTCTTATTTCAATTTGTGCTTAAATATGGCATCATATTTACAAGGATAAAGCTTGGATTTAAGGTAATAATAAATTACTAAAATAGACATAGAAGTCAATGCAAGTTTAATGACCTGGAGAGAGTCTCCTCACCTGCGAGTATTAAGACAGTATGACTTTTCAGGAGGTGACAAAGTGACACAATATAACTTTTTAATAATGAGAAAAAATTCTAAACTTTTGATATTAGAAAAACTTGAAATTCTTGAGATACTTGTATTGTAGTTTTGGGGGGGGTGTGTGTGTGTGCGCTTGTGTAGACACTCACATGACAGAAAATATGGATGTGATTTATAGGGTAGACTAAGAAAATGACCCTTTATCTTTCAGTTTTAAATTATCCCTGTGACCAATATTTTTGTAAACAAATGTAACAATTAGACGTTTAGAACCACATGATTTTCATGTACTTTTTTTAGTGAATGTTTCAAACACAATCTAAGATAGAGGGAATTTATCAATGAACTGCTATGAATCTATCCCCACCTTCAATCTTATTTTATTTATATACTTATTCACTTTTCTCCTCCCAAATGTTATATTAATGAGTCATAGTCATCATTTCACCTCATCTGTGATTATTTAGGCACACTCAGAGCATTTCAGGTGCCATAAAATGATTATTTACTTCCCTTAATTTTCCAGATGACAAAACTCAAGCCAAGGGACATACAGGAATTTTATATGTCATATGGCTAGTTAATGATAGAGTTAGGATTAGTGTTTGACCCCAGTGCCTCATCTTGTCATTATGCAGCTGGGTTTTAGGAAGTTGTAAGAATGGAAGTTTCTTGTTAAGGAATGACAGAGGAAAAGATGACATATCAATGAGAACATGAAGGCCTCACATTCTATTTTCAACCCTCAACTCTGAAGGCTCATTGAAGCTCCAGAGCTGCAAACCCCTCAGAGCTGTAGTTCTTAAGAGCATTTCCTAATATAATTTCTGCATGCAAGTCTCAGTCTCAGAATATTTCCGAGAAATTGATCTATGACAAAGTTGAACTTTAGAAGTATCTCTGTCCTCATTACAAGCCTATGTTATTTTGAAGGCTATGAATTTGTTCTGAAAACAATTTGCATGGTTGTATGACTTTTCCCCATCAGTGGCCAGCAGTACAAGTATACAATAAGAAAGTAAACGACTGAGTTAAGCCAAAATTGGGATGCAAACTTGATTACAGGATCTTAAGTAAGTAACACAGGGTTTATACTGCAGATTTGATGGGAAATAAGTGCCTTTGCAAAAGTCTGTACTCCTGACGTAGTAAGGAATTTATTCCTATATAACTGGCTCAGCAAAAACAATGTGTAGGTGAGTAGGCTTGGGTAGTAGTCTGCCATATCCATTGAGTTCTCATAAGTGGCAATACTTGCAAGGATGTGATACAAAGACTGGCAAAAGGAAGACACAAAAGTCACAGGCTGCATCTTTTTTTTTTTTCAAATAATATGGTAAGGACAAAAGTCAGAAGGCAGTAGTCTGTAGTTGCCTGTAATTTGACTCATGTTGCAACTGTGAACATTTGGCTATTTTCTACTTTGCTGAGCTGTCAACCATTGCTAGAGCTGAAATAATAAGTTTCAATTGGGAGGTCTGTCCATGCTTCACAGGGCCATTCATATTGTTCTCACTGACCCAGAGATAGCATAGTTCAAGACACCATGAAGTAGCTAGAGGAGATACAATCTTGGAAGAGAACTAAGTTTTAGGAACCAGGGAATACTACACAAGATTTTTTGTTGGATAGTGGGATGGATGAAACTATAGGCAGTCTTTCTCCCCTTGATTGTTTGTATTGTCTTGCCTGTCCATGGGGTATTTCTTGTTTCAATATCTTTAAACTTCATCCTAACATGTAAAAATAAGTCCCTTAAACACCTGGAATTAATAAGCAATTATAACAAAGTTGCAAAATACAAGGTTAATATTCAAAACTCAACCTCTTTCCTATATACCAACAATGAACAATTGAAATTTGAAATCAAAAACACAATCCCATTTACATTAACACCCACAATGTGAATACTTAGGCATAAATCTAATAAAATAAATAAGGATCTGTCTGAGAAAAATTACAAAACTTTGAAGAAACAAACCAAAGAAGAACTAAATAAATGGAGATTTCATGTTCATGGATAAGAAGACTCAGCATTGCCAAGATGTCAGTTATTCCTAACTTGATCTATAGATTTAATGAAATCCAAATCAATTCCAATAAGTAATTGTGGATATTGAAAACCTGATTCTAAATCTTATATGGCAAGACCAAAGACTCAGAATACAATATTAAAGAAGAATAACCAAGTCAGAAGATTAACGCTACCTGACTTCAACTTAGATAAAGTAATCAAGACAGTGTGGTTGGTGAAAGAACAGACAGATCAATGGAACAGAATAGAGCCCAGAAGTATTCAACTGATCTTTGACAAAGGAGCAAAGATAGTCTTTTCAACAAATGATGCTGGAACAACTGGACATCCACATGCAAAAAAAAAAAAAAAAAAGAATCTAGACATAGACCTTACATCCTACACAAAAATTGTTCAAAATGGTTTATAAATCTAATTGTAAAATGCAAAACTATAAAACATCTAGAAGATAGGAGAAAATGTAGAAGACCTTGAGTTTGGCAATGACAACTTAGATACAACACCATAGGCATGATCCAAGAAAGAAATAATTGATACGTTGGACTTGATTAAAATTAAAAACTTCTGCTCTGTGAAAGACACTGTCAAGAGAATGAGAAGACTAGCCATAGATTGGAAGAAAATATTTTCAACAGACATATCTGATAAAGTACTGTATTCCAAAGAAGTCTTAAAACTCAACAGTAAGAAAACAAATAATTCTATTTAAAAATGGGCAAAAGATCTGAACAGATCATTAGTCATCTCATCCAGATACCTTACCAAAGAAGACATACTGGTGGAAGACAAGCATATGAAAAGATGTTTATGTCATCGGAAATTGTGAATCAAAACAATGAGATACCACCATGCACCTATTAGAATCGCTAAAATCCATAACACTGATGATATCAAATGCCAGTGAAAATGTAGAGCAATAGGAACTCTCATTAATTGCTGGTGGCAACGCAAAGTGGTACAGCCACTGTGGAAAACAGTGTGGCAGTTTCTTAACAATTAAACATACTCTTACAGTAGGATCCAATAGTTCTGCTCCTAAGTGATTTGAAAATTTATGTCCATACAAAAACTTGCATATGGATGTTTAAAGCAGCTTCATTCATAACTGTCAAAACTTGGAAAAAATCATGTTGTCTTTCAGTAAGTGAATGAATAGACATCTTTCAATTTTTTGAATATATCATTCCACTCTCTCCTAGCCTGTAGAGTGTCTGCTGAGAAATCCACTGATAGCCTAATGGGAATTCATTTGTAAGTTATTGTCTTCTCTCTGGCCACCCCTAATATTCTTTTTTTGTTATTGACTTTTGACAGTTTTAATATAATATGCCTTGGAGAAGGTATTTTTGTGTTGAGATGATTAGGTGTTCTACTAGCTTCATATACCTGTATATCCAGTTTCTTCCCAGGTTTGGGAAGTTCTCAGCTATTATTTCTTTTCTTTCTTTTTTGGTGAGGAAGATTTGCCCTGAGCTAACATCTGTGCCAATCTCCCTCTATCTTGTATGTGGGGCACCTCCAGAGCACAGCTGATGAATAGAGTAGGTCAGCACCTGGGATGTGAACCCACATACCTGGGCCACCGAAGCAGAGTATGTGGAAATTTAACCACTTGGCCATGGGGCTGGCCCCTTTTATTTCTTTAAATAAGCTCTCTGCTCCTTTCTCCCTTTCTTTTCCTTCTGGGAATACCCATTACCCTTATTTCGCTTTTCCTAATTGAGTCGGATACTTCTCATAGAATTTCTCTACTTTTTAAATATCTTAGTTGTCTCTCCTCTTTCACCTGAAACATTTCTAGATTTCTATTTTTGAGCTTGCTAATTCCCTCTTCCATATGGTCTGCTCTATTTCCAATGTTTTCTACTTTATTCTTCATCTTATTAATTGTTTTCTTCATCTCCAGAATTTCTGTTTGGTTTTTGTTAAAGTTTCAATCTCTTTGGTGACGTACTCCTTCTGTTCATTAATTTTATTTCTGAGCTCATTGAACTGTCTTTCTGAATTTTCTTATAACTCACTGAGTTTCTTCATGACAGCTATTTTGAATTCTCTGTCAGTTAGATCACAATCTTCCATGACTTCAAGGTCGGTTTCTGTAAAGTTCATTTTCTTTTTGTGCTACTGTCTTATGGTAGTTCTTCATGGTGCTTGTGAATTTTTCCTCTGCTGGTGCATTTGTGGTAGCACACACCTTTCTTATTTTGGTAAGGCTTTGTTTACTTTGATTCTGAGCTGCTTCTGGTTGTATTTGAGAGCCTGCAATTTCCACTCTCACACTGCCTCTGATAGAGACCTTGTCAGTGACCTACTTGTGCCTCCAAGGTCGTGGGTACCTTGTGATGTCACTGTAGTTGTGGGGGTCACCACTGGGGTTACTATGCTGCGAGCACCTCTGCTGCTTCTGGGGTCAACTGGGTCACATGTTCCCCCACTGCTGCAGGGGGAAGGGAGAGAGTAGGGCAGGAGCCAGGGTCACGGGCACCTCCACCATGTCTGGGTTTGTTGGCTCTGCTACAAGTGGTTGGGCTGATGTTGCAGGCACCTCTGCAGTTGGGGGGAGACTAGGGTTTGTGGGCTCTGCTGTCATTGTTACCTGGCTCTCCACTGGCTTGGGTGCTGCTGCTGCATGCACTGCCTGTGCTGCTACTCCAGGGTTATCTGGGGGTGCTGGCAACACTGCTGTGGGCGCTGGATTCATGGGTATCATTGCTGCTGCCAGGAGTCCAGGATTTTGTATGCATCCTCCCCTGCTGGAAAGGCCACTGTAGAAGGCACTGCCACAGAGATGGGGGAGGGGGCTGGGTCATGAGCATCACTGTGTTTCCTGAAGTTTCAGTCATGGGGCCACCTGCCACTGCTGGGAAAAGGTAGGGACTGAGCTGTGAGTGCCACTGCCTCTCCCGCAGCCTCCAGTCTATGGTGCTGGTGCACTTTTTAGATCTCAGGTCAGGGGCACCACCACTGCTGCCAGGGGTATCTGTGTCTTGGATGCAGCCCCCACTGCTGGAGGGGCCAGTGTCAGAGGTACTGTCACCGGGGAAGAAGGTAGGGGCTAGTTCACAGGTATCTCACAGTTCCTAGAGTCTCCAGTCACCTGCCCACAGTGATTTTGGGAGCCTCCAGGAGTGTCCCAGCCTGGATTCCTGGGGCTTCTGTGGGTGGCCTTACCTCGGTTCCTGGGGCCTCTGATTACAGGTGTGGCTGCAGATCCTGGAACCTCTGGTCTTGGGAGCTGCCACTACTGCTCTCCTGCTCCCCTAGTTCCACTGCCACCAGGGGGTCCAGTCCACTTACCTTCAGATGTAGAGATGTATGGATCTCTCAGGCATGTGGTGTGCTGTGCAGACAGTCCTTTGTTGGTCAATGGTTGTAACTTAGAGGGGAAAGACAAAGGGAACAACTCACTCCATGATGCTGACATCAGTGCATGAATACAGACACTATGGTACATCCAGACAGTGGAATATTATTCAGCTCCAAAAAGAAGTAAACTATGAAGCCATGAAAAGACAGGGAGGGGCTTTAAATTCATATTACTAAGTGAAAGAAGCCAACCTGAAAAGGCTACATACATTATCAGTCCAACTACATGACATTCTGGAAAAGGCAAAACAATTGAGACAGTAAAAAGATTCATGGTTGTAAGGGGTTGAGGGAAAGGAAGAATGATCAGCAGAGCACAGAGGATTTTTAGGGCAGTGAAGCTATCCTGTATGATGCTATAATGGTGGATTATGCCATTATACATTTGTCAAAACCCATTGAGTGTACCCCACCAAGAGTGAACTCTGATATAAATTATGAGCTTTGGGTGATAATGATGTTTCAATGTAGGTTCGTTGATTTTAATAAATGTACCCCTCTGTGGCAGGAGGTTGACACTGGGAGAGGCTATGCATGTGTGGGGCAGGGGGCCTATGGGAACTCTGTACTTTCTGCTCAATTTTGCTGTAAACCTGAAACTTCTCTAAAAAAATAGGCTATTAAAAATACAAAAATTGGGAATTGAAAAATTTAATTGCCTGAACATCATTTATTCTGGCATAGCTCCTTGAAAACCCTTAGAGTCAGATAATGTCAATATAATTGACAACAATTTTAAAAGTCAAAACACCAGTTAACATTAACTGCAAACATCTGACTCAAACTCAACACCATTCACTAGCAAAAAAAAATAATGTCAATGGGTTAAAATCATTTGAGAACTGAGTCCTAGGGCACACATAGGTTTTAGAGTTTTGCAAAGGGTAAAAAGGCAGCAGGAGTATCTTCTACTGATGGGGGGTGTTAGTCTACTTTGTGATTGGCACATGGGTGAAGAGATGGCCTGATGTGAAGGGTCAGAGTATGTTGTATGGAGAGCTTGATATACCTTTGAATACTTGATTTGCTGCTTCCTTTCTAAGGGACAATTTAGTTCTCTGTAAAATGAAGATAAACTAAAATGTTTTGAGTTAATACATATTCTAAAATGCTTTAGACATGTCTCACACATGGAAGATACTAGATAAATATCAGTAATTTTATTAGGATTATGGGACTGGTGGGGAACGTGTAGGCAGAATATGAGAAATGGGTATATAATGGAAAACACTTCCTAAACCACAGCTTGAAAACTGGCAACTCACAGGCTCATTGCAACTTAAACTCTCACAGAAAATGTTGACTTAGCTTGAAAAACAGGGAGATTTGGCAACACTAGCCATGAATTCTCCCATAACCACAATTAACTAGAACATAGTGGCAGCTATTCCCTTTAGATAATCTGTGGCTCTCCTGTCTGCCTCAGTCTCTGTCTGGTCTTATTTACTCTTGTATATCACCTGTCTAGCCTCTGCAGTCATTTGTGTTTGAAACCCCCAGTCTCAAACAAACTAAATAGCATACAGCAAATCTATTTTAAGTAATAAACTATATTTTTGTAAAAATATTTAGTGTTATTTAATGATACTAACATTTAATATTTAATGTCTTTATTTAGAATGTATTAACCTCATAGTCCAACATGTAATGTGTCACTAAAATTTAGTATCCACTTAAATGTGGATTTAAATTTTAGTTTTAGGTTTCGTTTAGTTTAGGTTTCGATCAAGGTAAATAACATGGGATAGCCCTTCTAGACAAATTTCTTGCTTGTCTAACAAGTTGATAAAATGCATATGAGCAAAGAGGAAGTGAATTGGATGGTTTCCAGCTAGAGTCCTTGAGAATTATTGCAGACTCTTACAGGATTCATGTGTTCAACTCTGCCCTGGGTCCTGTTCTACCATGTTCCTCGCTGAACCTTGTCCTGAAGATCAGCAGTTGTAGTTTATATAAACCTATGACTACACCACTGCCAATCATATGAATTCACAGGAGTACATCAAGGCTAATTTTCTCCTTAAGGAAGCTTTTTGTAGTCAATTGTAAAATTTGATAAGCTGTTGTCATTAGGTTACCCTCTAAGACTTATGTATTATACTTTATTGAAATAGAATCAAAACCAGAGAAATTATACTTTTAATAAAGTTACTTTCTAATAAATTTAACTTATCTTTTCCAACCGTAACTCCAAAAGAAAACTTGTTCCATATAACATCTGCTTAAGATTTTCTAATATAAATATATATAGTCTTTTAGAAGAGAAATATTTCCCACATGGAATGGCAGTCAGAGTATTACCTATATAAGATTTCAAACAAAGCCATTAAAATGCAACACTGTAAATTTTTTATAAAAACACAAAACATATACACAGCTCAGAAAGACAAAGAATCTCATTTGTATGAGGATCAAAGGAAAAAGCTTAACAAGATGACCAGTACGTTTTGCAAAATGTTTTCTGGAAATGAATGTGAATTATAGTGAAATTTCAATCATTTATACAATAATCTTTTCATTTTGTCCAGAAATATGTTGAACATATCTTTTGCATCTTAGTACAAAGTTTATTCCCTCTGCATTTTTTTCAACAAGAAAAAATACTGAGATATTGTTTAAGAATATGTTCTAATATAATATATTTTCAATTTTCTCAGCATGCTTATAACAGACATTTCATTTGAATAACACCAACACTATGGTATCATGGGAAAAAAAAGACAAGACCTTCTAAAAAAAGTGATATTTTTTCCAAAGGAAGAAGAATTGGATGAAAATGGATAAATGTGCCCTACGAAGCAATCAATGATGTAGAAAAATCGCCAAGGTTAGTCACATTGGGAAAAAAAACAAAAACAAAAATCTCATTACAAGTTCAGTGAAACTCAACATTTTGAAATATGTACTAAAATTTTGTAACACAAACTTAATTTCATAAATGCAATCAAAGTGTTGAAATATTAAACAGAATAGACCCAGTCTGATCATTGATTAGATAGATTTGGTGTCTGTGATTCTATTACATTTTGAGAAAAATGTGGTATACCATTTCAGTTAAGAGCGTTAATTCTCACCAGAAAAATTACCTAAGTTCCCTGTTCCTCAGTTTCTGCATTTATATGGGGATTTTAAAAGAACCTATCATACTAGGCTATTGAGACAATTAAATAATATAACAGAATTAAAGTGCCCAGGACTGTAGTTGACACACACGAGTGAGTTAGTTAAAAAAAAATTAGTATCTATAAACATTGGAGACTGATCAGACAGTTGACACTTCAGTGACACACACACCCCTCATTCTAAGAATGGTGGATCAAGTTAAAGAAATGGCCTCTTATTCAGCTGAGTGACTACATGATTTTTCCATATACATATATGGTCCAAGATCTGGTCCCAGAAGCAGGAACTAGTGCAATCCATGAAGAAAAGAGGCAATATGGAGGTAAATAAAAAAGATAGGTGTGAAAAGAGTGAGAATGGAACAACAAAATGGCAGAGGGCTAGTTGACCGTTGGGCGTTACTAACAGTGAGACACCCTTGCTGGGGCTGAGAACAAAGATGCTTCCTCTACAACGTCTTTACAGTAATATGACCCTTAATGGAGGCTCAAAAACTTCAAAAATATTCCATATGCTGCTACCTTTAATTTTTGTTTAGAGTTGATAAAATAAAGTTTTGGGAAGGATCTGTGCCATAGGCTTGAATGGATTCAAGGTCAGTGTTAGAGAAAGTACTATAAGACATAGCCAAAAGATTGAACTTGTACCTGAGATGACTGTGAGACATCAGGTGCCTGGGAGATCACAGAAATCTGTAGTTTTATGGTATGTGCTTTCCTCAGGCAGTGGTTTGAATTCGTCTTAGGGAAAAGCAAGAGAATGTTTAACTGATAGAAAAGACAATTTAGAAAAGGAGAAGAAAGAATGCGTCATCAATGTTTGAAAGCATATCTTGGGCTAGAGGGATTTGATTTATGTAGCTGAAGAGTTATGGAATTCAAGACAGTTAAGAAAAAGTTTGTAATGCATATTTTTAGTCAATTAGGTAGAATTTTATAAATACAGGCAAATCTACTTCTAAATATGCTACCCACCTCATGAAGTAGTAAATCTCTTATCCTAGTCACATCTAAGAGAAGAAAAAACTGGCAAATTATCATAGTTAATGGAAAAAGTTATGCTGTGTTTGGTAGGGAATTTAGACAAGAAGATCTCCAACTACCATCTTTCCAACTCGGACAAAATTCCAACAGGTAAAATATTTTCTGTTTTAGTTATAGTTTTGGTCCACATATATATAAAGAAATGAATATAAACTGGTGTTCAAATTTTGACTTACTTTTTGGTTGTTTTTTCTCTAGAGACATACAATTTTATGAATGAAACAATAATCTGATAGTGTAGAGACTCAGTTTATTGACAGTAAGAAACAGATGACATGAATGTATTTCTTCAGTTAGCAAGATATTTAACTGTAGCTTTTTTGGCATAATATAAAATTATACTAACTTCATCTAGCTAATATAGATCTTTAGTTGAAGAACAAATTTCTAAAATTTGAGCAATGTGCTATTTTAAAACCAGCACAACTAGATGGATTTATGACTGATTCTATCACAAATACCAAGAAAATGAGAAACTTCAAAGAATCTGCAACTCCAAAAATACCTTCAGATTCTAATTATAGTTTTGTAAAACTTAGAGTGGCAATCCTGACTGACAACATAGAGTGGGATATGTCACAGTTGTCAAAATTTGTTAATGCAACAGAAGGGTACTTTTTGCATTCTTAGAAGATGATGAATAAATAAAGATTTAATTATACAGAAGGAGAATACAAACAAAGCAAATTATACCAATTTGTAAGTAAATATTCATATTAAGTTGGGAACTGTGAAAGTAACCAAGAAAATGAATACTAATATTAGTGTAGTAAAATCAGATCTGGGACATATTAGAAGGCGCAGTGAAATATTTTTATTTTGTACTTTGTAGAAACAATGAATTAGATGTTTCACATAAAAGTAAATATGGAAATACTCATACTACATTCTTTCTTCTATTGCCCTTGATTCCACTGAAGAAGAAGCCTCCTTTTAAGAGATAAGGCTGATAATGTATTTGTCATTAGGAGATGGGAAAGTAGTAAAAATAGAAGCTGATATAAACTTTGAAAAAAAAATCTGAAATCTTGCAAATACAGGCAGAGGTTCCTACAAACACACCCAGGTTTGTAGGAACAAACACATACTACCACACACAGACACACACACACACACACACACACAAAGTCTTACTACCCTTGAGGAAAAGCTTCCCTTCGCTTAGTGATCCCTCACTCACTCATTTTTAGGAAGATGTATTTGCCTTGTTAATGTTCCTTGAAGAACCCAGGACTTTGTTTGATTGTTTTCTTTAGTTGGAAGACTTTTATCTGTGTCCCCAGCCCCAATATCCCCAATGCTCACTCCCTTACTTCACTCAAATATTTGCTCAAATCTCAGATTTTTTTTTTTTAATAAACATTTTATTTTGGAATGATTTTAGTTTTACAGAAAACTTGCAAAGATAATCTATAGAGTTCCTGTGTATCCCTCAGCTAATTTCAATTTTCTCTGACGCTATCATCTTACAGTCCTGTGTGGTACGTTTGTCAGAACTGAGAAACCAACAGAGGTATATTACTATTAGCTAAACTCCAGACATTATTTGTATGTCCACTAGAGTTATTTTTCTCTGGGGATCCAATTCAGGATATCACATGGCATGTAGCTGTCATGTCTCCTAATTTTTCTCTTTAGTGACAGTTTCTCAGTCTTTGTTTTTCATGACCTTGATAGTTTTGAAGAGAACTGGTGAGGTGTTTCATAGAATGTCCCTTAATTTAGGGTTTTCTTGTTCTTTTTCCTTGTGATTAAACTGGGATTATGGGTTTTGGGAAAGTATACCACAGAGATGAAGTGCCCTTGTCATCACATCATATTAGGAGATAAATGGTATCCACATGACATCACTGAGGATGTTACTCCCGATCACTTGGCTAGGGTAGTGTTTATCAGGTTTCTCTCTTGAAAGTTACCATTGTTCCCTGTCCTTACTCTATTATTTGGAAGCAAATCACTAAATCCAGCCCACTCCCAAGGAAGATCGAGATTAAGCTCCATCAACTGGGAGGGTGTTATCTACATATATTATTTAGAATTCTTCTGTAAGAAAGACTTCTTCATTCTCCCCTATTTATTTATGTATCTATTTATTCAGTCATCCATTTATATCAGTATAGATTTATCGAATATTTATTCTATACTTTGGATTAGAATCTAATACCACATTATTTATTTTGTCACTCAAATTGTTCCAGCTTTGGCCATTGAGACCTTTTTAAGATTGGATCCTGTGTCCCTTTGATATACCCCCTCCTCTTGTTTTTTGTGCATTCCTTCCTTACTTTCTGGTACTACAAGATGCTCCAGGATTATCTTGCATTTTTTCTGTTCCAGTCCTAAAATCAGCCATTTCTCTAAGGATCCCTAGTTCCTTTTATTGGAGAGTGGTATATAGAAGCTAAGACTTCCATGCTAGTTTCTACTGGGGAAAATCTCACCATTTTAATGAGACTACCCTGACTGTCCTGTTTGATACTGAAATCTTTCCCTCCCCCATTCCAAATTCCTATTATCTTTTTTATAGCTTGCTCCCTTTTTCACAGCACACACCACTTTCAAAAATGTTAGAGAATTTACTTGTATTCTGATTAATTTTACTGTCCATTTAATCCTGCCCCTACAGTTTAAGTTTCATGAGGGCAGAGATTTTTGCTTTGGCCATTATTGTATATCTAGCATAGAGAGCAACATCTGGCACAGAGCTAAGAGTCAATAAATTTTGTCAAAAATGTATTGATATCTGCAAGAGAGATTGAATAACCTAAATACATGTTAGATCTCATCTCATCAAACATAAACATCTCAAATTATGTTTAAATTTTGAAAAACAGAGATAATTTAAGACAATTCCTTTATTAGGATTGGAAAAATCCAAAGAAAATCAGAAATCTGCACTGTTAAGACTATTGATTAAAGGCCGCAAACTTAGTGGATTCATATGTTAAGATGTATTAATAGTAAATAAAAGTACAAATCATTTCTCTTCAGTAGAAGATTATTGCTGTTATCCTGTAAGACATAATCAATTTAGTATCTAACAGCAATCAAAACCTAACTTCCATTCATTAAATTGTCTGTAAATATGAGATTATCAAATTCTTTTTGACCTAATTTTAACATCTTAATGTTCCCTAATTAAATGAATTGAATAAAATGTTTGACACATGCTCATTTCATATTTGCATGAGAGTCATAGTTCTACCTTTGGAAATTACACTTAGTGTGTTAAATGAGCATTAACAAAATAAGAGTAATGGTTAAGGGTAAAAAAAGAGATACAAATATGAAATCAAGTTTAAGTAAAGACCTTATAATCTTTAACTTCAAAAAAATGGTTTGCAATAGAAGTAATTGTGAAATGAGTGCATTAATTTGGTAGTGCATGGAATTTAAAACTGTTTTAAACATGAGCTTATACAAAATTATCCAATTATAGTTTAAAATCAAAAGATTACTTGTACAAAATTTGAACAGGAATCCATATCAATGCTCATGAACTGTGATCCCAGTTTCTCCTCTGCTACTTTTTCAAATACCTGAAAACACACTTTGATGATTCAAACTCTGTTACAAATATCAAACAATAGAAGGAAGAAAAAATAATCCTCCTTTGGAATATTAACTCAAGAGTAAAAAGAACATATAAAGTAAAATAAAAAACAAAGCAGAGAATACGAATTTAACTATAAAAAACCCCTCAAAACCTTTTAATACATTATTGATATTTTCATTAAGACATCTTGTCATGAATCATTTATTATCCTCCCAGTAAATTATATGATGTTTTCTTGAGGATTAAGCTTGTTGATAAAATGAAAGATAATTCTCTCTCTCTCTCCCTACTCTCTTTTTCTTTCTTTCTCACCAATATATTCATCTTCATTCTCATCCACAAACGCACCCACATCCACAAAGATGTACACCCACACACTGCCCTTTTAGGTATTAAGAAGGATGACGAAAGAAAGAACATTGATTTTCAATCTAACCATTTCAATCTAAATATTTTATGAACAACTATCTGCTGATAAGTAGTAATTATTTAATGTAAAGAGGTATTTATAAATAATAATTTATATCTTTAAAATAAGTACTAATAATGATATTTCAATAATGTATAAAACTTTAGAAAAAATCAAGAAGATCGGTTAAGTATCAAGACTTAGAACACTTTTTGCCCTAAGAGCTACATATAATGCAAATAGGCTATATTCCTTAAGAATGTAATTTTACCAGATGGTTGGTGAAAATTTTATATTTATGAAAAAATTTATTTAGCGATAGAACCAGTAATGTGCTGGAGTCAGCTTTTACCAGCCTGTGAGAGTTGAATGTTTTTGTCACTTCCTGTCTCTATGTTCTATCTTTATTGATATCTTGGTGGTTAGAGATCAGCCGTGGTGGCAGAATTTGCACAACAAAAATTGGCAAACGCTACAAATTAAGGGGTTGTTTGTGTGTGTGTTTGGAGAACTGATTGTTAAAAATTAGCAGCACATCAGTGGATATCATCTAAGTCTTGCACATATAGCAATATAGTCATCTTTTTTTTCCTTCCTGTGTCAGCTGAAATTACATTTTTGTTTTTTCTTTAAGTATATTCTTTTTCTTTTGTAGAGCCATTAATTTAAAAATGTGATTTCTGATAAAGAAGTACTTTTACTTGATTTTATAGTGAAGGGGTGCAGATTTTGCCACCCCAAAATATGTATCTTTGTCATGAGGGCTATTTTGAGCTAAAGGCAATTAAAACCCAGCAGATTCAGGAAAAACTCTTTACCTCTTCCTCAACTGCCTAGGTTTACATTGGAAAGTGGGCCTATACCAGGAAAAGAGTTATTACCAGAAATATATTTTTACCTAAGAAATTTATCTACATAACAGGGCAACCTTTGTTTTCCAAACATTTCCTCACCCTTCCCATGTGAATGGTCATCCCTCCCTTGGCATCCCCAGACTCCTACTTCTTTCCTTAGCTCAGGATGGTATATAAGCCTCAGTTACTTGGCTGCCCTCTGAGTCTTCATACATTTATGTGACTCCTATGTGCACATAATTAAATTTTGTTTTTTCCTCTGATTCTGTCTTATATCGATTTAATTATTAGACCACCAAAGAACTTAGAAAGGAAAAAGGGAAAATTTTCCACCGCTACATTTGTGTGAAAGAAATAATGAACCATCGCTTCAAAATATATTTTTACTTTTTGAATATTCAAGTTTGAAGTAATAATATTTTAGGGATCATGATTTTTATAAAACTGAAAGTGTTCTTTAGAAATTTTCCAGTCACTGTTCATCATCTTTCACTGAATTTAGAAACTATCCAAATCTATCTGCTTGATCAATTTCACCATTTCAGAAAGCTTTCAGAAGACAGAAAAAAATGGGATGAAATTCATGGATTGATTTAATTGTGACTGAGATGCCCATCATAAATCTTGCAAAAAAAGTTTGAATTAATAAGCAAACAAGAAGGTGTTCGGCAAGTCAACGTTTCCTCTCTGGGGACATTTCCCTCTTCACATAGTCAGAGAGCCTCCTGTCCTTACTTTATTT
This sequence comes from Tapirus indicus, assembly GCA_031878705.1. NCBI lineage: Eukaryota > Metazoa > Chordata > Mammalia > Perissodactyla > Tapiridae > Tapirus > Tapirus indicus. The sequence continues at coordinate 140,417,084 of CM062920.1, read as the reverse complement.
TTGAATTTGGCAACATCTGTGCTATTTTTCGTCCATGACTGAAAGAGCTACAAAATGTGGTGTCACATACACCATTGTTCCCTGGAGTAAAGCTGGAGACTACATAATGAGACTAGTCAAGCCGCAAGAATATATCTAATTATATTTACTTCCAGGTTGTACGTAGACTTCTAGGGTAGTAATTTGCATTCTTGAATCAAGAAAATTCAATAAGAAAGGCTGCTCCTTTGTTGCTGTTGTTTTTATCATTATTTTTCAGACATGTAGAGTATTATAAGGAAAACCTTTCTTATGGTCAAGAACAAATTTTCTAGGGGGCCGCCCGGTGGCGCAGCGGTTTAGTCCGCGCTTGGCAGCCCAGGGTTTGCGAGTTCGGATCCCGGGCGCCCACCGACGCACTGCCTGTCAGCCATGCCGTGGCGGCGTCCCATATAAAGTGGAGGAAGATGGGCACGGATGTTAGCCCAGGGCCAGTCTTCCTCAGCAAAAAGGGGAGGGTTGGCAACAGATGTTAGCTCAGGGCTGGTCTTCCCCACAAGAAAAAAAAAAAAAAAGAACAAATTTTCTAAACTAGGTATCTTTCTAGGCACATCAAAATCAGTCTGTGTTCATTATTATGCAAATTTTCCCCAACTCTCACAGTGAAGACAAAAAGGGAGATTGTTTCTTTTAGTACTTGGCCAATTCACATTCTTTCTAGGACATAAATTTTGTAGTTAATATTTGAGAAGTTCAAAAATAGGATCCATTTCCAATAGACCTATCCATTGAAGACCTATCCATTGGAGACAGAATTTTACTGTAAATACAGTCAGTCAATCCTCTTCATTTGTGGATTCCCTGTTTGCAAATTTGCCTGCTTGCTAAAATTTATGTATAACTCTCAAATCATACTCATCATACTTTTATGGTCTTTTGTAGACATGAATGGAGAAGTGAAAAATTTGAGTTGCCTGACAAACATCTTTCTGCTGAGGTTGAACAGAATGATTCTCTGTCTTCTTGTTTCAGAGATTATACTGTAAATTTGTATCCTTTTTTTAGTCTAGTTAGTGCCACATTTTTTTTTTAATTTTTATTGGTGGTTTTGCTGTTCAAAATGACACTAAGCATAGTGTTGAGGTGGGTCTCTTGTTCCTGAGCACAAGCGGGCTGTGATGTGCCTTACAGAGAAAATGCATGTGTAAGATAAGCTTCATTCAGGCAGGAGTTATAAGGCAATTGACGTCTATTTAGTTCATTGAATTCAATGTTAATGAGTCAGTAATGTATATTCAAGTGTCTTTAAACAGAAACGCATAAAACAAGTTATCTAATGATCGGCTCTGAAAATGTTGTGAGCAGAGGCTTGCAGGAACCTAACCCTGTATTTCCCCTAGGAGCAATGATTCAGTATTCACTAATTCAGCATTTGCAGCAACTATGTAGATATAACTACTGAACATTATGAGAAACAACTGTATCTTGAAATAATTAATATAAGGAGATAGAATGTCATACATAAAAGGGATTTTGTGAACTATTAATTTTCACAAAAGCTTTTAATATCATCAAGTGACATTCAATTAAACAAAATATAAATATTCATAATAAAAATTTAACAAGTGATAATAATGATATAAATTTTAAAGCCACCTTAAAACTGTCAAATTGATAACTATCTGTTGGCTGAGGCATTTCTAAAATTTGGCTAATTTGAGAACACTTGTTTTTGATAATCAATATTAGTTCTGTATACTCTAGTAGATATAGTTATTCAATTATTAGGATTAGTCAACTCAGTTAAAAACTATGATACATATAATAGAAAAATAAGGAACAAAGAGTAACAGAGTCTAAATCTTCAGGTCACCTGTATTTGAAATATAATAAACTTCCACAATTTATGTATATCAGAAAATGTGTTGTCTTTATAATATTAACCTATATCATTTAATAAGAGGAGGGAGGACAAATTGGAGGACAAGGAGGAGAAAAATAGCTACCATATATTAAATACTTATTACGAAGCAGATATTTTCCTTTGCTCTTTATATAGTTATTCTATTTTGTCCAATAACTCCTGTCTTGAGTAAATTTTACTAGTATCCCAATTATACATATAAGGTTACTGGGGGCTGAGTAGATTAATTAACAAGTCCAAAGTCACGCAACGGGCGAGGAAGAGAGCCCAGATTCAAAAGTGGGTAGGCCTGACTCCACAGCCAGGAAATAAAGACATAAAGCAGATAAACTCTTCAGCTGATAAGATTTTACCAGTATGTGAAAGTTCCATTTTCAAATCTATTCTCCTCCATCCATGATACCTAAAATATATATGCATTTATCATATGATATTCATTCCTTTTTTTAGATTTTATTTTATTATTTTTACTGAGGTAACTGGTTTATTACATTATATAAATTTCAGGCATACACTATTATATTTCGACTTCTGTATAGACTGCATCATGTTCACCATCAAAAGTCTACTTGCTGTCTGTCATCATACATATGTGCTCCTTAATTTTGCCGCCCTCTTCTCTGGTAACCAATCTGTTCTCCGCGTCTATGTGTTTGTTTATCTTCCACATATGAGTGAAATCATATGGTAATTGTCTTTCCCCAGCTGACTTACTTTCCTTAGCATAATAAGTAAAGATCCTCAAGATTCACCTATGTTGTCACAAAGGGCAAGTTTCACCTTTTTCTAAGGCTGAGTAATATTGCATTGTGTGTGTATGTATATCAAATCTTCTTTACCCATTCATGTGTTCATCGACACTTAGGTTGCTTCCAAGTCTTGGCTATTATGAATAATATTGCAATGAACATAGGGGTGCATATATCTTTTTAAATTTGTGTTTGCAATGTTCTTTAAATAAACACACGGAAGTAGAAAAGCTGGACCATATGGTAATTCTAGTCTTAATTTTTTGAGGGATCTCCATACTGTTTTCCATAGTGACTGCACCAATTTACATTCCCACCAGCAACGTATGAGGGTTTACTTTTCTCTGCTTTCTCTCCAATACTTGTTATTTCTTGTCTTTATAATAATAACCATTGCAATGGGTGTGAGGTGATATCTCATTGTAGTTTTGATTTGCATTTCCCTAATAATTAGTGATGCTGAACATATTTTCAAGAGCCTGTTGGCCATCTGTGTATCTTCTTTGGAAAAATGTCTGTTCAGATCCTCTGCCCATTTTTTAATTGGGTTGTTCATTTTTTTGTTGTTGAGTTGTATGAGTTCTTTAAATATTTTGGAAATTAACCCCTAATTGGATGTACAACTAGCAAATATCATTTCCCAATTTGGTAAGTTGTCTTTTCATTTTGTTGATGATTTCCTTTGCTGTGAAGCACTTTTTGGTTTGATATACTCCCATTTGTTTCTTTTTTCTTTTTTTTCCGTTGCCTGCAGGGACATACTGCTAAAACTGATGTCAAAGAGTGTACTGCCTATGTTTTTTTCTATGGTTTCAGGCCTTACATTCAAGTCTTTAATTCATTTTGAGTTAATTTGTGTGTATGGTATAAGATAATTTTCATTCTTTTGCATGTGGCTGTCCAGTTTTTCCAACTCCACTTATTGAAGAGACTTGTCTTTCTCCATCTTATGTTTTTTGCTCCTTTGTCAAAATTTAGCTGTCCATAGATGTGTGAATTTATTTTGGGGATCTCAATTCTTTTCCTCTGATCTGTGTGTCTGTTTTTTCTGCCAGTAACACTGCTGTTTTGATTGCTATAGTTTTGTAGTGTATTTTGAACAAATCAGGAGTGTGATACCTCTAGCTTTGTTCTTTTCTTTTAGAATTGCTTTGGCTATTTGGGGCCTTTTGTTGTTCCACATAAATTTTAGAATTTCTGGTTTTATTTCTGTGAAAAGTATCATTGGGACCCTGATAGAGATGTCATTGAATCTGTAGATTGCTTGAGGAAGTGTGACTATTTTAATGATGTTAATTCTGCCAATCCATGAGCATGGAATATCTTTCCATTTCTTTGTGTCTTATTCAATTTCTTTCAACAATGCCTTATGATTTTAAGTGTACAAGTCTTTCACCTCCTTTGTTAAATTTATTCCCAAGTACTTTATTCTTTTTGCTGTGATTTTAAATGGGAATCTATTCTTAATTTCTCTTTCTAATATTTTGTTGTTCATGTATAGACATGCAACTGATTTTTGTATGTTGACTTTCTTCCTTGCAACTTTACTGCATTTGTTTATTATTTCTAATAGTTTTTTTGGTGGATCATTTAGGGTTTTCTATATATATAAAATTATGTCATCTGCACATAGTGACAGTTTTATCTTCCTTTCCAATTTAGATCCCCTTTATTTATTTTTCTTGCCTGATTGCTCTGGGTAACACTTCCAATACTATGCTGAATAAGAGCAGTGAGAGTGGGCATCTTGTCTTGTTCCTGTACTTAGAGGGAGAGCTTTCAGTTTTCAGCATTGAGTATGATGTTAGCTGAGGTTTGTTGTATATGGCCTTTATTGTGTTGAGGTACTTTCCTTCTATACCCATTTTATTGAGATTTCTTAAATCATAAATGGATGTTGAATCTTATCAGATGCTTTCTCTGTGTCTATTGAGATGATTATGTGATTTTTATTCTTCATTTTGCTAATATGGTGATTGACTTGCAGATGTTGAACCATCCCTGTGTCCCTAGAGTAAATCTCATTTGACTGTGGTGTATGATCCTTTTAATGTATTGGTGTATTTGATTTGCTAATATTTTGTTGAAGATTTTTGTTTCTGTGTTCATCAGTGATATTGGCCTGTAATTTTCCTTTTTTCTGTTGTCATTGTCTGGTTTTGGTATCAGGGTAATGGCCTTGTTTAATGAGTTAGGTAGCATCCCAAACTTTTCAATTTTTTGGAAGAGTTTGAGAAAGATTGGTATTAAACCTGCTTTAAATGTTTGGTCAAATACAGCAGAGAAGCCGTCTAGTCCTGGACTTTTGTTTTTTGGAAGGTTTTGATGACATTTTCCATCTCTTTACTAGTAATTGGTCTATTCAGATTCTCTATTTCTTCTTGATTCAGTTCTGGCAGGCTGTATGATTCTAAGAATTTATCCATTTCTTTTAAGTTATCCAATTTGTTGTCATTTAGCTTTTCATAGTATTCCCTTACAATCCTTTGTATTCTATGGTATCCATTGTAGTTTCTCCTCTCATTTCTGATTTTATTTATTTGAACCTTCTCTCTTTTTATCTTAGTGAGTCTAGCTAAAGGTTTGTCACTTTTGTTTATCTTTGCAAAGAACCAGCTTTTAGTTTCATTGATCTTTTCTATTCTCTTTTTAGTCTCAATTTCATATTTCTGCTCTGATTTTTATTATTTCCTTCCTTCTTCTGACTTTGGGCTTTATATATTCTTCTTTTTCTGGTTCATTTAAGTGTAGTGTTAGATTGTTTATTTGAGATTTTTCTTATTTTTGAGCTAGGTTGGTATTGCTATAAACTTCCTTCTTAGTAATGCTTTCATTGCATCCTGTAGATTTTGGTATGTTTTGTTGTTATTTTCATTTGTATCCAGGTATGTTTTGATTTCTCCTTTGATTTTTTTTTCATTGATCCAATTGTTATTCAGTAGCGTGTTGTTTAGTCTTCGTATGTTTCAGATTATCCAGCTTTCTTCTTATAATTGACTTCTAGTTTCATACCATTGTGGTCAAAAAAAATGCTTGATATATTTCAGTCTTCTTAAATTTATTGAAGCTTGATTTGTTTCCCAACATATGATCTATCTTTGAGAATATTCCATGTGCACTTGAGAAAAATGTGTATTCTGCTGCTTTTGGATGTAATTTTATATATATATATAAAGTCCATTTGTTCTGGAGTTTCATTTAAGGCCAATGTTTCCTTGTTGACTCTCTGTCTGGATGATCTATCCATTGATACCAATGGGGTATTAAAGTCCCCTACTATTATTGTGTTGCTGTCAATTTCTCCCTTTAGGTCCATTAATCGCTGCTTTATATGGTTTGGTGCTCCTATATTAGGTTCATAAATATTAATAAATGTTATGTCTTCTTGGTGAATTGTCCCCTTTATCATTATATAATCTCTATCTTTGTCTCTTATTTTTATTTATTTATTTTTTGGGGATTTGAAATCTCCTGTGTCTGATATAAGTATGGCTACACCTGCTTTCCTTTGGTTGCCTTTTGCTTGGGGTATCATCTTCCATCCTTTTATTTTGAGTCTGTTTGTCTTTAGAGTTGAGATGGGTCTCCTGGAGGCAGCATATTGTTGGGTCTTGTTTTTAATCCATCCAGTCACTCTGTGCTTTTTGGTTGGTGAAATCAATCCATGTACATTTAGAGTGAATGTTTATATGTGAGGGCTTAATACTGCCATTTCATCTTTAGTCTTCTGGTTGTTCTATATTTCCACTATTTCTTTTCCTTGTGTTTCTACTGTCATTTCAGTTTGGTGGTTTTCTTTGATGTGTTTCTCAGTTTCCTCTTTTTTCAAGTCTTGTTACTCTGCTCTGAATTTTTGTTTTGTGGTTGCCATGAAGTTTGCATAAAAAAATCTTATAGATGAGATAGTCCTTTTTCTGCTGATAGCATCTCTTCTCCATTTGCCTAGACAGTTTCCATTCTTTCCCTCTTCCCCTTCTATGTTTCAGTTGTCACAGATTATTCCTTTTTGTATTGTGAGTTTGTTACAAAATTGAAGTGGTTATAGTTATTTTTGATGCTTTGTTTCCCTTTAGCCTATATAATTGTTTACAAACCTATTCTGGTATAGAGTTTCAATTTTCTGATTCTGTCTTTCTATTTATCTCCTTCTTCAAAGACTTTCTACCATTGCCTTTTTGTTTCAGATAGAAGAGCTCTTTTCAAGATTTCTTGTAAGGCAAGTCTTAATAGCAATGAACTCCCTCAGCTTTTGTCTGTCTGTGAAAGCCTTTATTTCTCCTTCATATTTGAAAGATAACTTTGCTAAATAGAGTATTCTTGGCTGACAGTTTTTTATTTGTATTTGTATATCCAGTTTGTTCCCCAGGTTTCAGAAGTCCTCAGCTATTATTTTTTCAAATAAGCTCTCTGCTCCTTCCTCTCTTCTTCTGGAATATTCATTATCATTATGCTTCTTTTCCTAATTCATTTGGATACGTCTTGTAGAATTTCTCCATTTTTTTAAATCTTAATTCTCTCTCCTCTTCCACTTGAACCTTTTTTAGAGTTCTATCTTCAGTCTCACTATATGTCTCTTCCATATGGTCTGTTCTATTTTCAAATGCTTTCTACTTTATTCTTCATCTCATTTATGTGTTTTTCTGTTTGGTTCAGAATTTCTGTTTGGTTCTTTTTTAGAGTTTCACTCTTTTTGGTGAAGTATTCTTTCTTTTCATTAATTTTATTCCTGAGCTCATTAAACTGTCTGTCTGAGTTTTCCTTTAACTCACTGAGTTTCTTCATGACAGCCATTTTGAATTCTCTGTCAGTTAGATTACAGTCCTCTGTGACTTCACGTTTGGTTTCTGGAGAGTTGTCATTTTCCCTTTCTGCTACTGTGTGACTGTAGTTCTTCATGGTGCTTGATGAATTGTTCTTCTGCCAGTGCATTTGTGGTAACAAACACCCTTCTTATTTTGGTACAGCTTGGATTCCTTTGATTCTGAGCTACTTGCAGTTGTATTTGAGAGCCTGCACTTCCCACCCACACACTGCCTCTGTTAGAGGCGTCATCAGTGCTCTTTTTGTGCTGCTTCTGCCTCTGAGGTTGCTGGTGCTTTGCTGTTTACAATATTGCTGCAGTCACAGGTATTGCCAGCAGCGTCACTGGGCTGGGGAGCAACTTTGCTGCTTCTAGGGTCACTTGGGTTGCAGATTTGCCCACTGTGGTGGGGGGAGAGGGAGAGTGGGGAAGGAATTGGGATCATGAATACTTCCACATCTGGGTTTGTTGGGTCTGCAGACACTGCTGCTACAGGTGGGGGGCCGAAGTTGCAGGTGCCACTGCAGCATGGGGAGACCAGGGTCATGGGCTCCACTGTCACTGCTACCTGGCTCTCCACAGGCTCTCCATGGGCTCAGGCACTGCTGCAATGTGTGTCACCTGTGCTGCTCCTGGGTTTTCTGGAGGTGCTGGCATCACCACTGCCAGGGGCACTGGATTTGTGGGTGTCACTGCTACTGCTAGGTGGACCAGGTTCATGGGCAATGCTGCCTTCATCACAGGGAGAGGGGTACAAGGGTTTCAAGTGCTGCTGTGGTTCCTGAATCCTCTAGTCTCATGTGCTTCCTAGATCCTGAGGTCATGGGCACTGACACCACTGCCAGGGGCACAGGGATGTATGCTTCCCCAGCTGCTGGAATGGCCACTGTCAAATGTGCTGCCACCAGGGGGAGAGGGAAGTGACTCTCTCATGGGCACTCTTGTGGTTCCTGCAGCCTTTGGTCTCAGGCACTGGTGCAATTCCTGGAATCTCAGGCACAGGCATCACTGTCACTGCTGGGGGTTTTGGGGTCTTAGATGCAGCCCTTGCTGCTGGGAGGACTGGTGTCAAAGGCACCACCACCAGATGAGGGGTAGGGGGCTGAGTCACAGGTACCATCATGGTTCCCCGAGCCTCTAGCCCTGGGCCCAGGAGTGTTTCCTGGCGCCTCTGTAAGCATGGGCTGCCTGGATTCCTCCATTTTCAGGTGTTACTGCGGTTCCTGGGGCCTCTGGTCACAGGTGTGTCCAGAGTTCCTGGAACCTCTAGTGTCAAAAGCTTCCGCTGCTTCTCCCCTGGTTCCACTGCTTCCAGGAGGTCCAGTCCACCCACCTTCAGATGTATAGATGTATGGATCTCTCAGGTGTTCTGGTGTGCTGTGCAGACAGTTGTTTTTTGGTCTATGAATGTCTTACTGGCTGTAACCTAGAGGGAAGAGATGAACCAAGAAAGAACCCACTCCACCATGATGCTGATGTCACTCACGAAGTTCATCCTTGATAAAAAATCCCCACCTTCACCTCAACAAAGAAAAGCAAACAAAATAATTATTTTTTATCCACCCTCACCAATTGTTCCCCCTTTTGGACATTTGTAACTTGAAATATTTCATTAGTCCAGTATTCAACACTGTTAATTAAGAAACGGAGAGACAGAGAATAGTTAAGAATACAATTAGGTGCAAACTGGGCTAAGACTATAGGGCATTTCAAAATAAAATCTGCCATACACTTTTTTAGGGAAATAAATAGTTCCAAGTTGTTGGAATGGGTAAATACTTATCGAATGATTTAAAGAAACAGAAAATATTATCAACCCCAGAAAAGAACTCCTCATGAATTTGGAACAATTATGGGCATCATTGTATGCAGGAAAACTGATGACAAAACAAGCATTTCTCAGAATATAAACAACAAAACTACAGCAGCCAGACACTCTGTTCTTGTAAAATTCTCAGATTAATTTGGTTATGGTGTTATTTTTTTGTTTAATATGCTCTATACATCATTTTAATAAAGTTATCATTATTCCTTCTTTCCTTGTTCCTAGTAAGTATATTTCTCCCTCATTTTGTTTGAGGCAGGATTTCCACATACCCTCAACTCCACTGGGGATCGTTCCAATTTTTCAAAGAAATAGGTTTTTGGCATTCTGTTTTATCAGTCTAGTGAGACCTTTAGTTCAAATATTACTGCAGTTCTTTTATTTCAGTTAAAATCATTCAGAGAAAACCAAGGTAGATGATCAAATGCAATTCTTCCTAGGGGCATCATAGTACAACAAATGTATTTGTTTTCTGGATATGTGACAAGTAGCAAACTCTGTTTATAAATACAGATTGCACCATAGGTATTAGTGAGACTGTCACATCGCATCACACAGTTTCCACTGAATAATTTTAAGGTGTCTGATTCTCATTCTTTCCGTGTCAGATTTTATAAGCTGAAGATGATCAGCTTTGTTACATTGAAATAAGATTCACAGCAAAACATAAATTCCACCCACCCCGTCAACATGTCCATCCCTGTTTAGTCCTGGGTATCTGAAGTGGCAGAAAGGCAGGTTTCCTTTCACCTTCAAAGAAAAAATACCGCAACTGCTCTTCTCCCCTCTTTTGTGTGTGTCCCCTATAGTAGCCGAGTCCCCTATCTCAAAACACTAACCAATTTACTATCTACTCTAAAATTTTATGGCAAATTAGGCACAGCTGAAATCGAGGGAAATTCCCTCCTGCAGGGTTTCTCAGGGTTTGATTCTCCGCGCGGGGGATTTGCCAGGAAATCTCAATAATGCTTTGGGCTCTGCTGGAGGGTGTGACCCCCTATGAGGAGAATCTCTTGCAACAGGGATGAAAACCCTCCCTGCTGGACTGGTTCTGAGTAAATTAGAGGATAAATAGACGACATGGTCCCAAGAGCCTCAGTCCAGATCCGGAGGAGGGATTTAGCGGCCACTGCCATCTCTTAATTAGAAACAGGTGCACTGAATCTTTCACTAACAGCTCAACTTCTGCCCTTCTTTATGTTGTAGTGGTATGTCAGTGTTTGACAATCAGTTGAAAAATGTAGATATATAACTATAATAGAAGGGAAGATGAAGTGAGGAAAAGAGTAATTCCCAAGAATAAAGTTCTGGATTCAAAATATATATATAATGGAGTCCCTTTATGAATTCATGTACGTTCTTAATTTATAAAAGGGAAATAACCTAAATTACCCATAATTATACTAAATAAGCAAATTCCATAGACAATGAATGCATTGAAGCCTGAAACAGTCGTTGGCACAGCTCGTAGAAAGAATATACAATGCTTTCACTTGTTCTCAAACATTGACAGAGATACAGTTGCATAAAAGGATGGTTAAGCATGTAGACTCTGGAGCCAGGCAGCCTGGGTACAAATCCTGACTCTTCTACTTACTAGTTGTGTGATCCTGGACACGTCACTTAACCTTTGTGGGCCTCAAAGTACTCATTTACAAAATTGGAAATATACTAGTACTTGCCTCATGGAATTGTTGTGAGGGTTAAGTGAATTTTAATAGACTAAAGTTCTTAGAACTTTCCTTGGCCTAAGGTAAGTGTGATAAGTTAGCTATTATTTTTATTGTTATTATTATTATGTCTTTGATATTAATTATATTAGCCATCATGTGGCATAGTTGATCACTTCCTCTTAGAAAACTTATTTTCATTTTTCATCTGAACTACCACATTTCTTAATTCTCCTATGTCACCACTGTTCTTTTTCAGCATCTTTTCCTCGAGCTTTTTCCTCTTGTTGCAGTGTCTCTAACATCAGATTCCCCAGGGCCCCCAAATTTTGAGTGCGTCTCTGGAAACATTCCTTGGACCTCTTTTCTATCCATACTTACTCACTCAATGATGTCATACAGACTCATGGCTTTAAATTCCCTCTATATGCTGACAGTTCCCAAATATGTATTGACAGTCCATACATATATCCTAAACTTCAGACAATTGCTTATTTCAATTTTCCTATTTGAATCTGTTTGAGGCAGGAGCAAAAAGAGGTTTTGGGGGACCTAAAAATTATAAAATGTGTGAGACTTTAAGAAAAATAATACAATATTACAAATATAAAATTTGGCATGAAAGTGATATTCCCCCACATGTGCTGTAGAGATTCACACCAGTTTCTTCTGAGATGTCTTTTGGCATTTTACCATAAATACTCATAGTGTAGCGCTTCCTGTTGGCAACCTGACTTTCCCTCCTCGCTTAAAACACTCTGCACCCCCAAATACTCCAAGATTCATTCAAATCTGTACAAGAGAGGTGCTGGGGCTTATCCCTCACTAGCTGTATAGTAAATCTGCCTCAGTAGGGGGGGCGGTATTTGAATTGACTCTAATATATTCCTCCCTCCTCCTGTTTAGAGAAATTGAAAAGGTAAAAACATACATTATGGAGACTCCCTTGAAGCCAGAATTCTGGATATGAAGTTTTTTTTTCTTTTTTCTCCCCAAAGCCCCAGTAGATAGTTGTATGTCACAGTTGTGCATCCGTCTAGTTGCTCTATGTGAGACACCACCTCAGCATGGCTTGATGATTGGTGCATCTGTCCATGCTCAGGATCCAAACCTGTGAACCCCAGGCCATTGAAGTGGAATGTGAGAACTTAACTGCTACGCCATTGGGATTTTTTTTTTTTTTTTTGACAATTAGACGTACTTGTGCAAGAGTTGGAAGAGGAAAGTAGCATGTAGATCATTTTCCTGGGAGCCCTCACTGTTGCTTCTAGCAATCAAAGTCACAATAACACGAGGCTCCCCTGTAGTGCTTTCCAATGTCCACTCCCCAGCATTGTGAGTAAGAGGCAACAATGGTCATAGCAGGGAATTTTTCATTTGACTCTCAATTCTTGGACCACAGATTGATGCGTCTGTTCTTCAGCTTCCTGGTGAGGAGGGGAAGTCAATGTAATGGTAGAAGAAGAGCTATTGTCGATACCTGAGCTCTAGGTCCAGAAAATTATCTCTGAAAAAGGACCTGGTATGGTGGGGCAACAGAAGGACTTCAGACACATTTGTTGGATAGGAGTCTAGAGAGTTTGTTTTTGCTTTTTGCTTCCCAGATAGAACCAGTAGAGAATGCAAGGTACCAAAAGAGAAGTGTAGATGAAAAGGGCCTAGTGAGCCAAGTAAAGTTCTTATGTCTCAACTTTCCAAAGGAGGAGCAGGAATATCCCATTTGCCTCAGTGTGACATGAAGGGATCTGAGAAACTCCCTGTCTTTCCCACAGCCTAACATGAACCAACTGTAAAAAAAATGACCCCTATTCTTAAGAGAAACCTATAAGCAGTTGAGAGAGAGTGCCAAATCTGAAGAGTCCTATGGTTGAAAGTAAGAGACAATTTAGCAGTGAACTGCATAGACTACATAAGAGTGAGGAGCACTCAACAGACACCAATGTGGAAAGAAGATCTCCCAGACAAAATATTTCCCTGTGATTTTACTAGGTATTACCCAGGAAAAATAAAAACTTGTATCTACAGAAACACTTGCAAAAGATATTCTATGCAGCTTTGCTCACAATAGCTACAAACTAGAAAAATACTTAAATGTCCTAAAATAATGGATAAACGATGCTTTATGTTTCCACCATGGATTAAAAGTTCTCAGCTGGGACAATGTTGTCTCTCTGGGGAATATTAGTAAAATGCAGAAACATTTTTGACGATCATGACTGAGGTGGATAGTGGTATCAGCATCTGGTAAGTAAAGGCCAGGGATATTGTTAAGCATCCTACAATGCACAGGACCCCTCCTTTATAACAAAGGATTACCCAGTGCAAAATGTCAATAGTCTTGAGTCTGAGAAACCCTGTATGTGCAGGGAATCCGAATATCAGAAACTGGAAATTTCTATCTCATAAACGCAGACATTCAGTGTATCAATTCTTAAAGGGTTCCAATTTTATTAAGTAGATAATCAAGTTTTTTCCATTTGCTTTGAGCTCTAAAGTTATTTTCTGCTTTTTTTGGAAATTACAGATACACCAAATTGTGAATTTCTTGGGAAAATAGATTTTCTTCCTAAATGGAAAAATAAATCCTTTCCAACTCTTAAACATTTCGCCCATCTTCTCATTCTATAACTATTATACACAACTGGAATTCCCAGCAGTCACTTTTGTGCTTCTATTTTAAATCAGCAAATATTTCTTGATAACTATGTACATTGTGCCAAACAATAGAGAAAACATCAATGGGTCATTTTTACTTGTTAGCTTAGGCCTTAATTACATTATTTTTCCCTGTTTATGTTTGTCTCTTCAATTCCAAATAACTTTCCACCAGCTGTATTTTTTCTTCTCTGTTAGGATGTTAGTTTTCTCATGCCAAGATTTTAGAATATATCTTACATTTATGTCATTGGTATCTAAAGTACTAAAATACAGAGATTAGTCAGAGTTATTGTAATTCAGCAATAGCCTATATTTAATTGCTTTGCGGAAGAAAATAAGGAGCTTATATTGTAAAAATATCTACCCACCAAAAAGTTTGAAATGGAAAGTTAGTTGACTAAACACCTAAGTATATAGAAAAATGCATAATGACATTCAAGCAAAATGGTAGTTGATAGTACTTCATTAAAATTATTTATCTTTTTAAATAATTCATTTTGTTATACACTGGTGAGTTTGTGATCTCTGGATCCTTTTTTCTTAACTGACACATATTGAATGTCACTACACTTGTGTTGTGGCTATCAAATATGAAAACAATATTTCAGAAAGGAGAACCCTCTACATAGATCCTGTGCAAGATCTGCTTTCAAATATGGCTAATAGCTTTTATTTGAACAGGTGTTCAAAGATTTTCTTGCCACCTTGGCCTCCAGATTTCTGCAAATACCTGCATCAATTCCAGAACCTTTCTTGTAATTATGAACATGTTCATTTAAAAAGTGCACTCTTCAAATAAGACGTTGTTTTTAAGTGTTAAAGGGCCACAATAATTGGTCTAACTTAGTATTACAATATTAAAAAAAATAATATAACTCTTGATGGAGACTTCTTTAATCCCCTGGAGAGGATTGCGTTTTTCAAGTCAACAACTAACATCTATTTAGGGATCTATTTTGAAATAAAAATACTGAATAGATTGCAACTTCTACACAAAGGTCAATCCCATGCAACTTAATGTAATCAGAGATTCCTATCTCATAAATCGAAAACACATTTTCTTAAGAGAAAATATGGACAAAAACTGCAATAAACTAAGTTAAACATAAATATTCTTCTATGCTTTCAAATTGCCCTGTTCAGGCTATTAAAACAGATTTTTAGGAATAGAAATGTTGCAAATCATTTTACAGCATCAGCAATATTTTCAGTGTTTCCTCCTTTCTTTCTCTTACTGTTCTAAATATTTAGACCTCCAGCAATCCCTATTTTTTTGTCACTAAATGGTAAACAAAAATTGTGGAATGTATTGATGATCATGATATAAATTTGGAACAAAATTAGATTCCAATAATTGAATTACATAAGGGAAAACTGAGAGCGGAAACAGGGACTGATATTTCCCCGATGCCTCATACACGCCAGGGGTTTTGCAAGCCATATTAACATGAATCAAAAGTGACAGCTTGTAGCTGTATCATTATCCCCACATTTAGAAATGAGAAGTCTGGGATTCAGAGAGATTACATACTTTTCCCAATCCACAGAGTTAGTAAAAGTCTACTAATGATTTTATCTACGTTCCTCTGACTCCCAAATCTGGCACTTTCTTTTTTTGTTTTCTCTAACGGAGGTTTTTGTCTATTTCTTTTTAAAACCACTTTATAGAGATACGATTGACATACAAAAAGTTGTGCATTTTTAATGTTTACAACTTGATGAGTTTGGAGATAAGATTACATCTGTGAAACCATCAGCACAATCTATGCCAGAAACATATCCATCACTTTTAAAAGTTTTCCCTTGCCCTCTCTACTGTTATTATTACTTTTGTGATAAGGACACTTAACATAAGATGTATCCTCTTAATAAGATTTTAAGTATACAATACTATATTGTTAACTACAAGCGCTATACTGTACAACAAATCTCTAGAACTTATTCATCTTGTATAACTGAAGCTTTGTACCCTTTGAATAATACCTCCCTGTTTCCCCCTCCCCCCCAGGTCCTAGCAACTGCCATTCTACTCTCTGCCTCTGTGAGTTTGACTATTTTAGATTTATCATATAGGTGGTATCATGTAGTCCAAAATATATAGGGAACTCCTATAACTCAATAGCAAAAACAAACAAATAAACAAACAACCATCCCAATTAAAAAATGTGCAGAAGAATGGAATAGACATTTCTCCAAAGAAGACATACAAATGGCCAGCAGGTTAATGAAGAGCTACTCAGCATCACTCATCTTCAGGGAAATGCAAATCAAAACTGTAATAAGCTATCACCTCAGACCAGATAGGATGGCTATTATCAAAAAAAAGATCACAACTGTTGATGAAGATGTAGAGAAAAGGGAACTCTTGTACACTGTTGATGGGAATGTAAATTCATGCAGCCGCTATGGAAAACAGTACGGAGGTTCCTTAGAAAATTGAAAATAGAACTACTATATGATCCACCAATCCCATTTCTGGGTGTTTATCCAAAGGAATGAAATCAGGACATCAAAGAGATATCTGCACCCTCATGTTCATTGCAGCATTATTCACAATAGCTGAGACATAGAAGCGACCTAAATGTCCATCAATACAAAAATGGGTAAAGAAAATTTGATATAAACATGTTATAGAATATTATTCAGTCTTAAAAAAGGAAGGAAATCCTGCCATTTGTGACAGTGTGGATGAACATGGAGGCCATTATGCCAAACAAAATCTGATTCTTTCTGCTCATTGGAATATAGTATTTTATTCAGTATTAGAAGATAGTGTTAGTATTGGTACTTATATTAGCAGTTGACCTGAGAGTGGTGGGAGAAGTAGCAGTAGTAGTAACTGACAAAGGAGAGAAAAGGAGAAAGGGAAAGAGACAAAGCTAGAACTTATTTAGCATTTGCTATGTGCTAAAGACTTGGAATGGATTACTTACTTTAATCCTCAAAACACTGACATGAAGTGGGTAGTGCTATTTTGCACATTTTAACAGATGAAAAGCCTTAAGTGGTGTTAGATTAGTTGTCCAGGTAACACAGCTAAGAAATTATATACTTCAGATTCAAATTGCGGGAATCTGATTTCATAGCCCATGTTGTTACTACTTGGCTGATAATTTATTATGGTTCGTGATATCACAAATAAAAATATAAATAAGTAACAATAATTCCCCTCTGATACAGAATGTGAGAAAACTTGGAATGGATAGGAAAGATCTTCAATGAACAAAAGCAGGATAAAAAATGACATATGTAGTATAATCTTAACTATATTCAAAATTATTTCAAGAAAAGAGAACAAAGTGTGTCACACAAACTTACTGATTGTTTTCCCTGTGTTGTGGAATTATTACTACTATTATTATCATTTGCTTTTTGCTTTTTTGTATTTTCCAAAGTTTCATCAATTACAATGTATAACTTTAATATTTTCCTTAGACAATAAAAAAGTATTTTTAAGAGCTTTTTAAAGATTAGGAAACTGGTAGAGAAAAATATATGATTTCTCCATATCAATTTTTTAGACTAATAATCAAATCAAGATAACTATCATAAAAGGATTATTACTTCTCTGCTTAGAACAGGTAAACACATAATACAGATGGAAAAGACTTTGGTAAGCTCCAAGGGGTAACATTCTATGAATGCTTAACAACTGAATGGATTATTTTGTTGTTTTTGTGTGGGCAGCAGCCAAACCATTATAGATTTTTTTATCTTTAACTTTCTAACTAAATGTTACAGTTGGAAGAGTTTTGTAATTTCTTCTGCTACATATAAAAACTGTGATTTTCCCACTGAAATTCATAATCAGCATATTCCATAAAGTTCTTCCTGTGTAAAGAAATAGCTGAACAGAAGTGGCCATAGCATCCTTTGAATTGACAGATCAAATTATTTATAATAGGAATGTTCATCAGCATGGAATAATTTAAATAAAATATGGATTGGAGGATTATTAATGAATAAGAAGTATATAAGGTTTTATTCCATTTATATTTTAGCTTCAGTCAGTGACCATACAACATAATAAATGAAATATGGCAATAGAGAAATGAAAGACTCTAAGAAGCATCATTGAAAGATAAAAGGATGCAACTTAAGAGACAAGGTTTGTGCAGAAGCAGTTTAATTTTAACCTCAGTTACACATTAATTTCTATTCAGAACATAATCTTTCCAGAAGTTAGAAACATTTCTGGATGGGCTGTTTTTGTGATAGTACCTCTTCAACATTGGAATCAAAAGGATTGTAAATCAGAATTAAAAAGAGAAAGTTACTTATAATGGTTAAGGAGTTCATTCTTTGTTTCAAAGTAGATATCTCAAAGACCCAAATCTGAAAGAGTTAACTTTTTTGGGTATCTAATTTATGAAATATTTTTTTTGCTAATGTTTAGAAATGTTGAGACTTGAATTATTCAGGTAAGCAATATGAAAACTAGGATGCAAATAGCATGTTGAGAAAATAAGTGACAGGCAATCACCATTGCCCTCTCTCCATGCATGTCATTTCATTTTATTTCAATTAAGATTTAAATAAAGAAAAATTTTACTATATTGAAAATATGATTTATCCATTTTAAAGATATCACTATTTTCATTAAAGCTGATAATTCTTATTAATGCTTTTATAGTCAAATAATTTATCCACAAAAAGCCAAGTAAATAGCTGCTACCTGAGTTGAGCTATCAAATTAAAGAGAAAAGAAAACATATTTCCATCATTAAAGATTTGAGAATCTATTACATGCATAACATATGTTATCTCACCTCAAATTCTACATAAACTCATTGGGAAATATGAAAAAAATTACAGCACAATAAAACCACTATTTTGTATTGCAAAATATAATCTCTCTTTTATATTTATGATGTGACTTCTCAGTAAATTATATAATTTGGCTGGCATTTTATGCAAGTTCGTTTAATAGCTTAAACTCAGTATTATAACCTTAATCAAATTCTCTTTAGCAGATTTCTAAAATAAAGTTTTTAACTTAACCTGAAAACATTCTAAATTGATAATTTAGACCCCAGAATTAATAGAACATTGAAGAAGAACATATGAGAAAAAATGGCAACTGTTTTCAAAAAGGAGGTACAAGGAGAAAGATAAAAAATCAAAAAGAGATATCAAATTTGACTTCCATTAGGCTACTACTGCCCAAACTTTTCCACTAAAGAATAAAGTTACTAACTACAAAGCTGTCAAAGAGCATCCTTTGCCCACTTAGCACTTCCTAAATTTCATCTCCACTATGTTCATCATTCTTTCCCTCAGAAATTTGCAACTTGGAAAATCTAGATCTTCCTAGTTATTAAAACAATAACACAACAGCGTTTACAATAGCGATGACAACAGTATACAATGGTATGCTACAACAATGTAGCTATTGTAGATTGTATTTTTATTGATGCAAATTTTTTGTGTGTGTGTGAGGAAGACCAGCCCTGGGCTAACATCCGTTCCCAATCCTCCTCTTTTTGCTGAGGAAGACTGGCCCTGGGCTAACATCCGTGCCCATCTTCCTCCACTTTATATGGGATGCTGCCATGGCATGGCTGACTAGCAGTGCATCAGAGGGTGTCAGGGATCCGAACCCATGAACCCCTGGCTGCCAAAGCGGGGACTAAACTGTTGTGCCTCGGGGCAGACCCCGAAAATTTTTTTAGAGTGATAATATCATCAAATTGAGATAAGGAATCCTCTTACATTTTTATATGAAAAAATTTCTAGGAAATAATTTCCTAAAATGATGAAGAAAAGTGGAAATATTTGCGGGGTCTCATTTATATGAGGTCCCCAGTGGCAGCAATGACTTTTTCTAGTATGTTTGACATAATAACAGTAATAAAAGTACAGCATTAAAAAAAGGATGTTAGGCGGAAACGTCATCTCAATAATTTTAAAGTGTTTGCTTTCTGAAAAGTAGTCTGTTTTTTTTTTTCTTTAGCACCAGTATTTTAGGTCCCTTTCCAGCTTGTCTGCCTGGCTTTTTTCTATGCCAGTTTTCTAATTAGATGGGTCAGTACTATGTCAATCTCTTTTATTTTAAAAACATTATGAAATTTTAACTCGACCTCTTTAATGGGATCTTTGTCAATGCAAATTGTGGGCCCTTTGGCACTCAACAGTTTCCATCAGATACTGAGTTTAAAACTACTCTGCCACATTTCAAAATATGTGTGCCAAAGAAAATACTGCAGGAATGCAGCCAAGGCTGTGGAGTTTAGATCAATTTTTCATAACAACAAAAGCCCAAGCCTCTACTGCCGTATAGTGATAAGTCGTGCACTTGGGAAAATCCAAAGTTTAGATTGTTATAGCTATTGTATACTGTATTTTTATTGATGCAAAAGGTTTTTTGAGAGTGGTAATAATCATCAAATTGAGATGAGGAATCTTTATACTTTTCTATGAAAAAAATTCTAGGAAATGATTTCCTAAGATGAAGAAGGAAAGCAGAAATATTTGCAGGGTCTGATTTATGTTATGTCCCCACATGGCAGCAATGACTTTTTCTAGTACATTTACCATAATAGGAATAAAAATATAACATTAAAAAAAGGATGCTGGAAGGAAAAAGCTTACAAATTTTTGCTACTGTTTATATCATCTAATATATGAGTTATATTTAATTTTTATTAATCTTTTTTGTGGCTTATGCAATTATTTTTAAATATCTTGAAATAAATTTAATTATAAAGCAACTGAATGTAAATTTCCTTTTGGATTAAATAAAGAGGAAGTTTTCTTTCTTTGAGTATTAGCACTTTTCAACAGGAAAAAAAAGTCCTTCAGAGAAAGATAATATTCAGAAAAAAATTCAGAGAAAAATAAATCTAACAACAAAGTATTTTAATATGTAATATTGACATAATATTCAACAAGAATATAAAATAATTCAATGAGAATATAAATATGGTAGAAGAATATCAAGAATAAATATTTAATAAGAAATATGTCTTTCTTTTTTTTTTTCTGAGGAAGATTAGCCCTAAGCTAACATCTGTGCTAATCTTCCTCCACTTTATATTTGGGTTGCCACCATAGCATGACTGACGAGTGGTGTAGGTCTGCTCCCGGGATCCAAATCCATGAACCCGGGCCACCAAAGCAGCTCACCAAACTTAACCACTTTGACACGGGGTCAACCGGAAATATATCTTCTTAATGGGAGAACTTATATACTTTTCTTTATATGTATTCTAAAAAAATTAACCTGAGATATTTTTATCCATTTGGTAGGCTGTTCTATTATATCCATTCATAGTTGAATGTACAGGAATACAGGAAGCTTAAGTGACTTGTCTGAGGTCATGTAGCTGACAAAGGGTGGCACAGATTCATAGGTTGCCTGACTAGTGACAATGCTTTCACCCACTGCACTGTGTTGCTTCTTTGTATGGTTCCCAGACCCAAGCATTTTATCAACTCTGAAGAGTTGTTCAAAATTTTCTATCAAGTATGTTCATGTGAACAAATGCTTGCTTATTACATGTATACATGTATCATTTCAATAACACCTTATCGCTTCAAATAATATTAGAATATTAATATCTTTTAGCCAAGGGTAGAACAATGACTCAGTTACAGAATATATGAATAATGGAAAACAGAATAAAGAAGGAACACTATAAACAAATATTCTAGAATTAGAGAACAAAGTATGATGGAATATGCAACAATCAAAGAAGAGATAAAAGAAAATTCTCCTTAATGTCTTATTGTCTAAATAATAAGCAAAACTATAAAATTCAACCTCTCTCAAGATATATCCTGATATCTTAAGTGTATTTTGAGAACAAGTAATGTGACAAAAGCATATGAGGGGAAAACAAAAAAGATTTTCATGATGAAGTAGGGTGGGAGCTTAATAGTAGTTCCAAGTGATAAAAAATATTATTGCATAAATAGAGTTTTAATGAAAAAGTATTTCATTTCAAGAATTTTAACCAGGTATACTATTATCCCCAGGTAAGAGAAAAGAACATAAAACATCAGATAAATAAGGATGGAGGAAATAAAGCATCTATAAGATCTCCTGAAAAATTAGTCAAAACTTAATCTACCAAGAAATTTTTTTATTTTATTTTTTAAACTATTAAGAATGAAAAAAATAAGAGAAAGAAAATATCAGTGAAACTATGAAAACTTGTGTTTAATAATAATTATTACTATCATGGTAATGAAAGTACATGTAAGAATCATAAGCCATAAAAAAGAAATGAATATAACCTGCAATTAACAATGACATGTATCTGAAATTACATATTACAGTCACAATAACTGAATGTGGTAGAAAGAATAAAGTAAATGCATCATCTTATTGCTTTGAAATTATTAGCAGGGAAAATTTATGTTTCTGTGTAGGTATTTAAAATGAAAATAGCGTATGTACATTAACTATCTTGAGAAAAAATTTTAAAAAATTCATCAAATATAGCAAAATCCAGCAGGAGAAAAGAGATAAAACCAATTTAGCATAAAAACATGAAAAGCACAAAATGGATGAGAGAAATAAGGCCCAACTTAACAATTTGTCATAATTAATATGAATGAGTTAAACCAACATACTGAAACAGAAAAATTGGGGAATTACATCAAAACTCAAATCCAAATATGTGGCATTAACAGGTCAAATTTGTGAAATAAAAAATATAGAAAACTTTAAAATATAGCCAAAGAGAC
This sequence comes from Tapirus indicus, assembly GCA_031878705.1. Classification (NCBI taxonomy): domain Eukaryota; kingdom Metazoa; phylum Chordata; class Mammalia; order Perissodactyla; family Tapiridae; genus Tapirus; species Tapirus indicus. Next base: position 140,394,787 of record CM062920.1, on the reverse strand, counting down.
AGAGTGGCAATACCAATAAAAGAAAGGGCAGGAGTTACGGGAAAATTCAAATTAAAGAAGATATCATTAAATCAGGGTAAAATAAAATTTATAATGAAGACAAGAGTCATGACTAATTGCTAAATAAGATAGCATTACATATATAGTGAAAAATTGGTGAAATTTACAAAGATAATCTAAAACAACGTGACGGCGTCTCTTGTTCTAGCTATTTTAATTGTCACTGTTAATGGGAATTTTTCTTTTTACATGTAAGACGTATGTTTACCTTTCAAAGACACTTCAATAGTATTTGGATCTAGGCTTCTTCATTTCATAGGAGCAGATATAACAGTTAGGTTTATAGCTATAAGAGCGGGTCCTTCAAGTGATTCCTATGGTCTCCTTTGTTAATTTTTGTTGAGTACCATCACAGGTAAAATTCTTAAACATTTGTCTCTTCCAAAGCAATCTGGATATTCATTTTTTTAAATATGTGATCTTATTTTTCCTATCATATTAATTTTGATTCAAGCTTATTTGATCTTGAATATTATCAAAGTAGATTAGGATTTTCTTAAATTGTCATTTCTTATATCAAGCATTCCACTCATCTTGTGGAAAATTATTCATTACTTATTTAAAAATATCCTCTTGTGACTTCCAGTTCAAGTAGGATAAATTAGGTAATAGAAAGCCAATACTCTTGCTGATAACCACTAGAAAAAAGCTGGATAAATTACAAAAATAAATCACACATTTGGAGGTATCAGAGAACAATTCAGCCCCAACACAGCATCTCTATTTCAGTCCTGTCACCCAACAGAAGAAAGAAAACATTTTCTCTTGGAATACAACATCATCTAGAGCTTCTCTGATTTCTTTTTACAAATCATTGATATAAAGTAAAAAATTATTAGGCATGTTAAAAGATAAGACAATATGTCTGATAACCCAGAGAAAATAACAGAGACTAGAAGCCAATCTAAAGGTGATCCAGGGCCAGCTCCAATGGCCTGGTGGTTAAGTTTGGTGTGATCTGCTTCAGTAGCCTCAGTTCACTTCCCAGACACAGACCTACACCACTCCTCTCTCAGTGGCCATGCTGTGGTGAAAGCTCACATAGAAGAACTTACAACTATACACAACATATACTGGGGCTTTAGGTGGGAAAGAGGAAGAAAAAGGAGGAAGATTGGCAACAGATTTTAGCTTAGGGTGAATCTTACCCTGCAAAAAAAAACAAAAATGGTGAGCCAGATTTTGGAATTAACAGAAAAAACTTTAAGTAACAATAATATGTTCAAGAAAATAGAGAAAAAAGTAAATAAAATTATGGAAAATTTCATTGGAGAATTAAAAACTATAAGATAGAAGCAAATGGAAGTTTAGGAAGGGGAAAATCAACTATCTGCAATTAAGAGTGTAACATATGGATTTAACAATAGATTTTATAGAGCAGAAGATAGTGGTTGTGAAATGGAAGACAGGTAGTCAAACTGAAACAGAGAAAAATTAAAGAATGTTAAGAGGTAAAATACAGCACAAAATATACAGGAGATGCACAGGAATGGTCTAATATATCTATGCCTTAGTCCCAGAGACAGAGAGGAATGGAGCTGAAGCAATATTTGAGAAAATATTTGCCAAGAATTTTCCAAAGCTAATGCAAGACATGAACCCACATATGCAAATGAACCACAGCAGGACGTGTATAAAGAAAATTATACCTAATTTATCATAAATGAAACCAAAGGCAAATATAAAGTCTTGGAAGTAGTTGCTGGAAAAAGATGTGTTAATTTCAGAGGCGTAATAATAAGACTGAGACCTGACTTCTCAACAAAACTGATGCAAAGGCAATGGCAATGGAATAATATCTTTAAAGAGCTGAAAGAAAATAATTCTACCCCAGAATTCTGCAGTCAGAAAAAATAATTTAAAATGAATTTGAAAAGATATATTGTATAACAAGAAAAAAATATTGAGGAAGTTTCTCACTATACAACCCTGCACTAAAAATAACATAGAATGGATTTCTTCAGTCAGAAGGGAAAAGTTCAAGATATAAACAGAAATACAGGAAAGAATAAATAACTCTGGAAAGGGGAAAATATGAGTAAATGTAAGTGAATATTGTCTATCAAAAACAGTATTTAAGAAGACTTTTGTAATCTGAAATAAATGTAGAACTAAAGTGTAATAACAATGCATAAGTCAGGAGGGGGACATGGAGTTCAATTCTGTCCATTAGCTACATGGCAGATTCCACATCCTGGGATATGATTTCTTGATCACTCCCACTAGAAAATCATCCCCTTCAGAAAATTCAAGGAGAGAGCAAGAGTGTGCAGTTATTTACATTCTGTGCCAACACTGTCTCTGCAATTAAGTAAGGAATCTAAGTGATTGGGAGACTCAAAGAAACTTAAGCTTCATCATTACAAGATGAAGGGACCCCAATTCCCACCACGGCCAGATATCTTCAATAGCTCTGCTCCCTGAGTTACAAAGCTACTCTGAAGAAAGGCTATGTTGAGTATTAGTAGGGGAGCATTATGTAAAATATATTTCATTCCACATTCTTCATGGAACTACAGTTGTGTTGTCTCAAACTAATTGATCAGTTCTTGTGAAGGTTAGATTTATGTATCAACTTGGAAAAATATATACAAAGTCTCCTCTTTCTTTTCCTCTGGAGAATCCTGTGGCCACATGTTTCTATGTTATTTTCCTGATACATTTGATGTAATGTAGCCTATTTTCCTGTAAGTTTTCTAATTACTGAATGATTTTTGTTTTTATCCAACTCAGACACTTCCGTAGTCGTCTATTTGCTTTTTAATGGTGACAAATTAGAAAAAAATTTGAATCTGAGTAAGTTCTCTACATAGCTTAAGAATATATCACCTAAATTTTGAGGGCATGGGCCACTTAGCTTTTGCTTTAGATAAACCCAATGGGAGTCATGGGCAACTCTGGGAGAAAATATTGGGCTAACCTCTCAAACTGTAGCATACGTACCATTTTAAGCAAAAGTTCTGTTATTTTGCTGAGCACTGATTGTCCAATGTTCAGTGGATTTAATAAAAACTCTTGGTTCTAGTAGAATTGAATGAATTATAAAATTTCCATCCAAATAGAGACATTTAATTAATATGAATAGTACAGCATCCCGTATGATATAAAACAGGGTTAGAATATAGCTACAATTGTTAACACGAGAGATCTGAACAATATTCTCTCAGTGGGAATGATGATACATTCTTCTAAGACACAGGTTTTTAAGTTCTATTACTAAACCAAACATCTAAATTTATAACCCTTTTATGCACTTGTCGCAGGTTAAATCTCAAGTTTAAAAGTAAAGTAGATGAATATTTTCAATTTCCTTTAATAACTGTAGTCCTCAGTGACACATAAACTCTTTTGAACGTCAGAGAAGTTGAATGGAAGGCAAGTCAGCTGATTGACACAGTATCTCATTTTCAATTTCTGTGATGTGAGAATGCTTTGTAGGCTTCTTAGAAAACTGAACAATGATGTGTTCATGCTATGACTACACGTGTGTTAAACATTTCTTTTGCTCACAAGGAGAAAAAGCATGAATAGCTTCCCTCCACAAGATATTACAAGTATTACCTTTATGCTGAAATTAATTGAAAAGATGTTATATTGAATATGTAAAAATATTTAAATTGAATATTTTTTATAGAGCATGATAAATTTATCCCCAACATCTCTCATTTTATTCATCTTGTTTTTGTTCAGATGTGGTATTTTCTCATGGTGATAAATATTGTATAGTAAGCCATTCTCAAAAACAAATTTATTGTATCGCTGTTAACGTCTTCCTGACTTTACATCTCCTAAAACATATACAATTAAGAAAAGCTATTATCTTGGCGTTTTTGGTGATTACTCTTACTGCTTCTTTCTAATATTTTTTTCTAAAAGAGAATATCTGTACATCCTCTTCAAATGCAGCCTTCTCTATAAGAAATATGTTGTTTTTGAGGATAACATAATATTAGATTTACCAAGTTTGATTGGCTCATCCCTCCTCCCTCTCATTTGCTTTTCTGCTATTGTTTGTGCTATTTGAGTTTTAGTTACAGAACACTGTTGAAAATCTTCATATAAAGTCATTTAAGTGGTGAGACTTTTAGTAAATACTGCAGGCTTGAGTCAGAGTACTATATCTAATGAGAGTAAAATTAGTTATCTATTTTTTAGCCTCATTTTGTTATGTAGTTACTAGAAACAGATAACTTTACTGGAACACACAGCTTGGTTTTAACAGTTTAAAAAAAATCAAGTCTCCTGAGATACTGTAGCTTCAAACCACACTTTAATAAGTATGTTTTGGAATAGTATAGGACATTTGACAAGAAATCCCATTATTCAGCCACCTAAAAACCAGAGACTCAAAAGAAAAAATGAATAATGGTTCTAGACTTGGATGAATAAATATGTATATAATTATAGATTTATGCCAAAAATTACAAGCTTTTCCCTTTATAAAATCAATTAAACTACATTTATTTTCTAAGAAAATGTTTTCTTTCATGGATGGGTAACAGTTATAAACTTGATTATTAATATATGAGGTACTTTCCTTTTTCAACAGAAAAGAAGCCAAGATTATTGGTCAATAGTCAAGTGTTCATGCACACATATTTTTATAATGTTCACATATCATGTAACCTTTGTGGCAAGAGAGTTAAGTATCATGTTATAGCAAGAGCTTTAATTGAGTGCTCATAACTCATGTTGCAGTCCATTAGTCTCAGATAAAGCTTACAATAGCAGACATGATTACTTAAACAGTTCAGGAGTATATGATGAGGGCATTATTCAGTTATCCAGTATAAGTAATCATAAAGGATATGTCACAATTTGTTATAGTTAGATCCGCCAATAGATCCTGAAGCATCAGCAAAATTATTTCCCTTTAAATGTATACCCAACTCATCTTTATAGGTGGGGGCTCATGAAGACAGGAGTCAATGAGACTAAAACAGACCAAGGGAAAAAAAAAGATGACATAGATATATGCTGCTATTCATGTAAGCTATAATTTAAGGTCAGCAAAAAACAGAGTTTGACTTTCTCTTTTCCCCTCTGAAGAAGCAAGATGCCAAAATATCTTAGAAATTGGCCTTGATTCACCTGCAGGTGCGAAGAGTTGAAGGTGAGTCACCATGGTGATTGAATAAATAAAAAAGTAACGTGAAAGAAAGTATACCTTTGAGATTTAAAATTTTACTTCAGCCAAAATATGCTATATGTTTAAAAGAGTTTTTTTAAAAATCAGAATTAAGGACACAAAACCTTACATGTGAAATTATTTGATTTTACAAAGTAATAGTTTTTATTTTTTGGTAAATATCATGCAAAACCTTTTATTTTTCTAAAGCCATGACCTTTTTTATGTGCTTTAAAATTGTATTTTCTGGAAAACAATTAAATCCATGAGCTACATTTATTTTCTAGGTGATGGCTAAGGAATGATGATAGATATTCAAATATTTTCTCCAGAGTGAACTTACAGTGATTAAAATGAAATGACTGATTTTATAGAAAATTATTTTTGCAACCATTCAATCAAGTCAGGTTTATAGAAATCTCTATTTATTACCAAATATGAATACATCTGAATTTGAACCATTCTTTGAATGTTGTTTCAAGTATAGTCAACTTCTGATTGCCAGAAAATATAGTATCTATAATATGGATTTTCCTAAACAGTTTACATTAAAGTGTGACTTTTCATGGTTATTTAACTTGCTTCTGAAGTTTCTCTATCAGCAGGGAATTTCTCGTGGAATACAAACTTATTTTATTATTGTTAAAATTAATAATTTAGATAGCAAATTTGCCAGTCATGAACAGTTCAGATAAGAGAATCCTACGAATACTGAGCAAATGTTTTCAAACACAAAGAAGGAGCATTATGTAAACATAACTTTGTCATAGAAGGGAAATTAGCTGTACAGTTACCTCTTTTTGTTCAGAAATATTAAAAAAATAACTAGTTTTTGTAGAACAATATAGACAATAACAATACTAAATAATTTAATTGTTATTCTTGATTTTATTGACATGCTGCCACAGCATGGCCGCCACTGAGTGATGTAGGTCTGCACCCAGCAACCGAAACCAGGCCACAGAAGCAGAACATGCCAAACTTAACCACTAGGCCATGGGCTGGTCCCTGATATTTTAATCTAAGCTGAAGTTCTTAAGGCTGTTGTCTGGCATCTTTCCACTTGATAGGCCATTTGTAGCAAGACTTTTGATTGCTAGGATCCTCAAGCTGAAACCTATGCAGTGAGTTTTTGACCTGTCAGAATAAAATTTGCCATTACCTGTGAAGTAAGACCCTACAAGATGCAGTGGACAGTCCAAGGCTGAATATCTATGGAGAATAAAATGTAAAACTGCTTACTTATTTCTCAATCTTTGACATTCAAAGCTGTCACACAACTGGAAGCAGGGCGACTACATAATCCATGTTTATTACAGTGTCATCAAACCTTAAAGCTTTACGTTATGGCCAGTAAGACTTCCTCATCCCACATGTATTCCATTTTCCCCAAGTTCTACACTTTACCTTTTCTTGAAAGTCTTGACACAATCCCCAAAATATTGACACTTTGAGGGAGTGCCAATGAACCAAGTTTTATAGTGGTTGAGAATGACACTAACTCAATGACCATACATGCAGGAGGTTCACTTTGAATTATGTCATGGACATTTTAAAATAATTTTTCTTTTTAGTAATAGAAATAAAATGATGGTAATTAATGGCATGGCATGGAGTGTAGAAAATGGGAATGGAATAAATATTAATGTTATGAGAAAATACCAACAGGTGTAGAAATAAAATTTAGAACCTCATATTTAACAGAGGTGGACAGAAATGAGTTAACTATTAATTTTTGTTAGGATAGATGTGGTCAGTTCAGTTGAAAACGCATTCGAGAGCTGTCTCTGTCATGGTCACTGATTCATGCACTATATTTATCAAATGTTTATTGATGATCTACTATGGTCCAAGTACTGAAATAGATACACTGTGGAAAAATTGAATCAATTTTTTTCTTGAAGGTGCTTATAGTCTATTGAGAAAGAGAATTAATAAGGGATTATTATGATACAACAATAACTGCTATATTAGAGAGTTAGTGTGGAAACATACAATGACCCTTTGCATAGACTAAATGATGAAAAAAGTGTTTTGGGGTGAGATTTTGCCTACAACTGGTCTTAAAGGGAGAGTGCCCTTATGTGAGAGAGAAATAGCTAATTCCTATTCATTATTTATTCTCCATGTGGATAGTCATAATACTATCTGTATACATAGTCTGTATACTATCTGTATACATAGCACATACTGTAGACATACTCTACAGTAAAAGCATATTCTGTCATCTTGCTTCCTCATCTCTCCACCCCCATGTTCTTTTGTTATGAACACATTGAGGGTTTATTGTTGTTGTGTTATTTGTTTATTTGTTTGTTTTTCCTGGATGGTCAATGTTTTATCGCTTAGAGTTACTTAAATGTAAGGGTTGTTAAATTGAATCTTATTTTCTGATTGGAAGTATTAATAGTCTCTTTAATATCAGAGATATCATTTGTCAAAAATTTCCTTAAAAGAACTAAAAATGCTTTTATGCTCTTTATAGCCTGCAGAATACCTTAATTCAACACAAACTGGGACCTCTCCACCTGATGACCTCGTCTTTATTCAATGCTATTTCTTCTAGATTGTTGCAGATAGAAAACCTGGAGAAGAGCTCTAGCTAATGTCCAATGTAGGGGAGTCAAACCTCACTCAAGCCACAGAATTATAGATTGTGTTCTACATTTACTGTCTTTCTTTTAACTAAGCTTGTTTTTTTATATACACTTACTTAATTTTTTTATATTCATTATATAATATGCCAGAATATTTTCTATTTTTTATTCTTTTAGTACTTTTGTTCTATAGACAATTCACCTTTTTTTACTATACATGATTATTTATTGCTATTGTTATTTTTTATGTTCTATTCATTATCTAAACTTTATATTTAATGGTAGTAATTATAAAATTATCAATTATTAATATCTAATTTTGATTGTATTTGTATATATTTGCTAGTTTTTCTAATTGGTTTAAACTAATTTTTGCCCTCTTCCCATTCTTGTTATATTTTTTGCCCAGTTTGCCAGTCTGTCTATTTTAAAACATATTGAAGAAAATGCAAGTTTTAAAGAACAATCTTGGATACATTTGTGCCTTAATGGAGAAAGCATTTTTAATGGTTGGTCATGAATTAGCCTCTTTGGCTTCATATTTTCTATCACTCACACTGAAAAAAACATAACACTATGAATCCTATTAAAAAATCAGTTGTTTCACAGGCAAAAATTTTTTTCTGGATATCAAATATACTCTAGTGGCAATCAGATATATAGCTAAAATGCTACCTCCTGGTAATTCAAATTATTCAGTCCTTACATTAAGAGACTCGTGAACAAAACCTCGTGGTTTCTACCCTATGTAAACAGGGTTATATAGATACTTGATTAAATAAGTGAGCTCACAATAGCATTTTACAGAAGCAGAGATTGGGGGGGTACAATAGAGAAAAATACAGTATAATTTTTCAACTTTAATTTTAACTTAAAAAACTTTACAATAAAAATGTAAAGATTACTGACCCGTCTATAAAAACTCTGTGGAAGTTATAACAAAGCATTTGTTACCAAACTATTGGAATTTTTGTCATGGCCTGAATTAAATCCTCCTTCCTTGTAGTTACTATTTCTTCATAACTTTCAGGAGGAATTTTTTGCACCTTTTGTTCTTAATAATGAGAGCTAAAAGGAAGTTGCTTAGATCTGAATTTATTCTCATGGCATTATAAGTTTTATTCTCAAGTGTTGCATAAAATGCTTTATTTCTAAACAAAAAGCTACCATCACTCACTTACACCACAAAGAGTACTATCAGTAATAAGTCCAACTGTGTTGAAAAAAACTTAAGGTTCTCATGAGAAAAGGAAACCTGTGTTGTTTCTCAACTATACATCTCTGTTAAGAGGAAACGTTTTCTATTGAGGATGTGTTTGGGTAGAGGCTTAAAAGAGAGAGAATTCATTGCAAAGAGTGCCTGACCCAAAAGAGTAATAAGATGTTGTAGGATTCACAGGTAATATTGAAGACCCAATTTATTAGAGTAAAAGATTGCTCCATTGTAGGGTTGTTTTGTTTTCTTGCAGTGATCTTTGGCTCTGGTGTAAGCACATAACCAGGATTTATATTTGTACAGAGTTGTTGTTTTGTTTCAGGATTGTGAAAAAGAAAAGGAGTGAGATGTGGTACTTCAAAGATCTGAAAGAGAACAGTTAAAAGGATGGAGCTTGGACTTTAAGAAAGGTAAGCTATGACAGAGAACAGTACTAGCTAGAGAGAAAATAGGAGAGTTGCTGGATTAAATGTCCTGAGGAAATACAGGAGGAATAGAAAGTAGTAAAACTCAGTTAAATAAGTCTCAAAGAAGCAGGAGGTTTATTAAAGGAAAGGCCGTTTTCTGGAAGCTGCCTCAGGGTTGAGGGTGAGATAACGTGTGGGCTATAGGAAATGGATATTCTCGATGGAGAACCTACTGGCAGTTAAGGGCAGGAGGTAGAGAGTTTATCAGTCATGGAATGATTGGAGTGTCAGAGGACACAATGGGAAAATTTGAAAGAGAAAAGAAAGTGTCAGTTTAAGTCACTAGAGGAAGCTTACAGGATTATGTGTTTATAGATAATCAATCAAGGCAGAAATACTGTTATCATTTTAGGCATGGAGTGAGGCAAACAGAATAACCCTCATGGTGGACTTTATTGACTGATGAGTGTCTATATATTAAATCACATTGGTCCCCAGTGTCATACTGAATGCTGAAAATTAAGTAAATGCCTTCTCAATAGGTCTAACAGCTGTGGTGTGGCCAGGATAAGTTATCACACCAGGTGGCTGAGAGCAAATAATATTGTTCATCTGGCACTTGTTCTTTTCCCATAAAGCCCTTGAGGTGGGCACAGTGATGGGCAGAGAAGCCTGGGCTGGCACATCAGGACTTACAACTTGTGTCAAATCACATCACATTTTACATGTGGCTTTCTCTGCTTTGCACTGCCCTAGGACATTTTCCTTAGAATGAAATTTCCAGGGACCAAATTTCTTCTTCCAAAACGCTTTATGATGGTGAGATATGTTTAAAGTATTTCTGCCAGCTATATTCTCTACTTTCAAGAAATTTGGATTTGGAAAAAGAAAAACTTTATTTCCATTTTTTTTACTTATCATATTATAAGGAGGGAAAAACGGAAAGAAAGTGAATAGGGGCAGCGTTGACCTCTTTTGTGTGGTTAAGCATATAATAAAAACTTATTTTCTTAATTTGATTTAATTTTCAATAATTCTAATATACTATGCCCTGTTTTTCTTTCTTTCTTCAAGATGCATGCAGATTGTTTATATCTGGACTAAATTTAATAGCATTATGACCTGTGCCCCTTGTAGGTGTCCAATTATTGACAGAATTATTTCTGAAAATTTAAACGGCAGAATTGGAGAAGATGTGAAATCTTCTCCTGAGACTAGATGGACAGAGATTATTTCACCATTTGCCAATATCTTAAGGATAGTTGTATAAGGAGGACTTCTAGAGAATTTCTTTTGTAACTATAACCTAAAATCAATGTTCCCAAGGTACAATTCCAAGAAACTTCATTAATAGCAGCAATTTGGTTGGTTATTTCATTGACAACCTCTTACTATTACCAATCTTAAAGTAATTCCTTCAGATTATTTGGGAATTGCTTTCTTAATTTCAATGCTCACCACAAATTTTTCCTAAACCTGTTTTGAAGTGATGAGATTAAGAACTTAAAAAGGTTAACCAAATGTATATAGCTCTTACTCTTTCAACAATATTTAGCTGTGTCCATAAATTTAAAGGACTATTCTTTTTCCACTAGACTATATTATTAACAGACTCAATCAGGTCGATCTCTCCTATGCTTAGGCTAAAGTGAGACTCACCCAAGTTATTGGTTTAAAAGGATCTATCAAGAGGCCATCAAAAAAGAAAGGGAGAGAGAGAGAAGGGAGAAAGCACACACACAATATATCTTTTTCTGGCTGTATTTCTCACTTCATTCACCTCTCCATGGTAAATATAAAATTTGCTTTCTTGCCCCTATAATTCCTGTGCTTAGAATTGCTCTGCTACCACCAATTACCAACATTATTACTCTTAGGGCAGTGTTTTTGAAGCTAAAACAGTGGATTAAAGGATCATGACCCATCAGTGGGACTGTGAAATCGATTTAGGGGGCAGAATTAAATAGAATCGAAAATATGAATGCATCAAATACAATAAGGATAAGTATTATTTCATGTACCTTCAGTTTCAGTAATTATTATGAGTGGGTGCGCGTGTTCACGTATGTCTATGTCTCTGTGTGTTTACCCATTTGCAATGTCAGCTGTGTTGATGACTCTGGTTCATTCTCAAAACATTTGAAAACAATATGCTTGGGAACAGATTCTCACCTTTCAAGATTTGATTTTCACAAACTCTGACTATGAAACTTCAGGCGCTGCACCTCACCTCTGCTGGAAAGAATCGATTACACTATTTTGCACCACATTGTAGCCTATAATGCCATGTCGCCTTTATTTATTTACATGCCTGTATTACATTGATAGAACAGACTGACTTGTTAATTCATCTTCATAACCACCAATTTGAACTATCTGGTATATAGTGGACACTTAGTACATGTTTTTGAATAACTATATAAAACAGTGTAGATGTAACTTGTAACTTAAAACCAAATAACATTTTATAGTTATAACCTAAGCTTTATTTACCTTTGGACATAGGAAGCACATTTGCTGGTGCTACCCTACCAAGTGACATTTCTAAAATGAATAGATGGTATTATTCGATTTCAAAAAAGAAAGTTAGGTGAAACAATATTAATTGTAATCACCTGGAAACTTTCCAGGTCCAATTAAACTACATAATGAAAAAAGGGCTCATTTGAAATGCAGATGTAACATATCTGCGCCACAGTGTCTACAAACAAGATTTGGCTACCCTGGGGAAGCCTTTATAATATCATGGCTAATATTTGCTTATGTCGGTGATCGTTGTGCTTTCTCAAGAGGTCGGATGCTAACGCTAGCAAAGTTGGTTGCCTAGGTACCTCCACACTTTTTCAGCCCTTCTTAAGCCGACCAGCAATTAGTACTGGGAACAGAGAAATAATGACTTTTCTTCTGACATTCCTAAAACTGTTTTTGTCTAAACTGCTTCGTGGATGCTTTCTTTACTTTTATACGATAAAATGATAATTAACACTTTCATAAAATAAATACAAAACAGAAGATGAAGCCACCTTGAAAATCCCTGCAGTCTGTTGGATTGATTTACTGGTATTGTTGTGACCATCTCTTTCTAACAGGCCCAAACCCACAGAGGGAAATTACACACTAATAATTACTGATGGAATTATTATAATTTGTATAATATACAATATTATATAAATTCTACATATTTATAATAGAAAATATGTCCTTGTAAAATAATAAAATTATTTTTGTGACCAAATATATATATATTTTAAAATATATACAATATCAAGAAATAATTTTCTTTCTTTAATGTTAAATACTATTTTTTATTATTAAATATTAAAGACTATTTTTCAAAGAATGCCAAGAAGAAAGTACATCCATTGTTTTGTAATTTCTTATATGTAATTTATAGCCTTACAATTAAAGGAAGAATTGAGAAAAAGTAATTGACTTTTTCCAAAATCATTATTGAACTAAATTTTACAGAAAAAAATACTAAGTTTGTTGTTTCATTGTCTATAAAACTAATAAACTTTTATGTATTTACATATGTTACTCATAATGTAAGATTGTTGGTCATATTTCTTATTACTAACATTTTATTAACAGTGAAAAGTGAAGACCTCTTCACTGAAACAATTTCACAGGTATAACCAAGAAGCCATAATCAGGAAAAAAACTATTCTGATTTAATCTAGTTAGAAAATGGCTTGACACAATTAAAATTTATAATCACAATATTGCCTGGATAATTGAAAATAATCCTTTACCAAGAGAAGACAGTATTTTGATGTGAAGCTGAATTACTTTTTTTAGAGTTTTTTGTCTCTTCCTAAAACTAAAACCCAACTTTAATTGTTTTTATCTCTAGCAATATAAAATAACATTTATTTATATATTTTAAGAATTAATGAAAAATTTCAGAATTCGTCCTAAGGACAAAACAATGATGTCCATCTCCCAACCTTAGCTTTCAGCATGAATGGAAAACAACAAACGAAGCATGTATGTAAAAAATTGTTACTCTTCAGAAGTTAATGAATAAACTTTACAAAAATTAGCTAATAAGATTTTTTATTTTAACTTGGCAACTAAATTTATGTTTGTGCAAATATTTTATGGTGTTTCTATTAATTGATTCTAAAATAATCTGCTAAACCGTGTTATGTTATTGTCACTAAATTCAACAGGAATTTAGTTGAATTTGAGTTCAACTGAACTCAAAGAATGTCAACAGCAAAGTACAGCCAGGTTGCTTTGTTATTTCAAATATGACCAAACTTACTAAATTATGCCATCCTTATCTTTCATCATTTCTGTGGCAAATGGTTAATGCTAAAGATCAGTTCTGTCACAATATTTGGCCAAATCAACAGGTGATGAATCAAATCATAGCAAGTAGTTCAATAAGCATAACCTAGCTTTACTTCTGAGATTAGAAAGTAATCATTTGCAAGTTACAAAAGGATGACATCTCAATTTCTTACTGCTAGTTTTATGAATAGAAATCCAGTTGCACTGTATATAATTATTAATTTTCTCATCCTTCCTTCTTACCAAAAAAGAAACTAATGAAATTATAGAAGATTTTATTCTTGGTAAGTTGATTGTTTTTGGTAAGTTTGATTTGTTCTTGGTAAGTTTGATTTATTCTTGGTAAGTTTGATTGAAAATTTCAGGAATTATCTTTTCTAGGAGAAGTCTTCTAAAAATTGCAAAATCAAAAGAAGATGAAGATGTAATTATGTAATCTCAGAATATGAAGCCATTAACAGGAACATAAATAATTAGATATATTCCAGAGCCTGTAATCAAGCCACAGAGGAGTTGACATAACTTGTGTATTTATAAAGCCATTCTTGAGGAGATTTTCTAATATTTGCAAAAAGTAAAATAAAAATAAAATTGCTGCTGCTAAAGTTGCTAGTAAGAGGCAACTAGTACATGAAAGTGATAATCATTAGTGATTTTTGCAAGATATTTCCAGTATTCACCATTGTAGACATCGTGAAGATCCATCCTCCAGAACTCACCTTTTCCTCTGGTGATGTTTGAGATGACTGCTTCTTGATCATCAGCTTAACTCCCTGACTGACCAATAGGAGCAGGAATCCCTTGCCTACTTGCAATGAAAAGATAGCATGAGCAAGACAGAAATATTTTCAAATAATATTTTAGAGTCTTTACAGAACCATAATTTTGCCTTTCCTTATTGATAGAATGGAGGAAATGAGACCTATGAAATTAGCATTTTACTCCATGTCCAATGCTTTCTTGTTTTTCATTATTCCATCCTGTCATTGAGTGTGTGCAGCAATCCTTAGTAGGTCATGAAATCAGTAGAATAGGTCATATTGAGCATTTTAGAAAAAGAAATGAAAACAATAGAAACAATAGAAAAACCACTAAATGATAAATTCATCAGAATGATATCTATATGCATATACATGTACATATATAAACAGAGGGAGAGGGAGAGAGGATGGGGGAGAGAGAAGCTAACTTCACTTATGTATATGTTTAAGGCGAAATGTAGGTTACAGTCAAATATATGATTTAAGTCATAAGATATTTTAGATACAGAAAAATGAAAGCAATAATAATAATATATCATAATTTGCATATCATAGGTAAAGCAGCACTCAGAGGGAAATTTATAGCATTGATTGCTTATATTAGAAAATAGGAAATATCTAATATGGAAACCTAGACAATTGATTGATATGAAGGAAATTAATAAAATGCCATTGGAGAAATGAAAATTAAAACCACAGAGATACCACTGCACATCCTCTAGAATATCTAAAATTAAGAAAAAACCTGCCAGTACCGAATGTTGGCAAAAGGCTCAAGGGAAATTTACTTTATCAATTCACAAAGAACCATAATGCACAGGATTTCTAGGATTCTGTTGAGAACATTTAGATGAGAAATGTGCTCTTCTCCCCGTAAATATGCAATGAAGTAATTTTATCACAATATTTTAAAGAACAAAATAGAATTATCAATCCCACCAAGGCCAGTTGATATTGTTCTCTCTAATTCCACCTGTATAACCTTGGCTAAATCTATCACTCTACCAAATTATGTCCTTTTATTCCACCTCAATCATTTTATTTGATTCAACAGTTTTTCCTCAGATGTCCTCATAACTTGGGTGGTTCCACATTTTGGAAAGTCTGGCTCATATCCACACGCATTTACACTCTCTAAACTGTAGAGACCCAGCTGCCAATTTAGAGCAAATGAAAAGATGGGAATTCGTTTGTAAACACAACCTTCTTTTCCCTGAAACATTATGAAAAAACTGTTACGGAAGAAAATAAATGCAATATCCCTTATGGTATCTTATCTTTGTGACTTTGGAGCAAATAAACAGCTATGGAGAAGCAGAACAATGCTCTTTACAAGCTCCCTATTTTTTGCCTACAGGTAGTTCAACATCTAGTCTAAGCTCCCCCTTCTCTTTTGTAATCCATCCTTCAGCAGCAGGAAGTGAGAAATATGATTTCCATTAATTGGTGTCAGTAACCAGCTATAACCACTATTTTTGATAATTATTTTCAGTTAGACCTCTGAAAATTGCCATATTACATCCTTACATATAAGAAAATGTGACACGACATTTTGCCATGCATTTAAAAATTGTATAATCTTGCAAGTTCTCTAACCCGTGTAGAATTTAGTTTCATCATCTAGAAGAAGAGAAGTAGCATAAATATCCCTCTTGTGTGGTTATTGTGGAGATTATATGAGACGATGCACAGAAAGTATTTACTACAGTAGTTCTTGGAAATAAAAAAATTTTATGTGGCTTTTGTATTCATTCATACTATGAAAGATTAAAACATACGTGTCAATGAATGACAAATGTAACCAACAGGAAACGAGCAAAAGTCTCATTATCAGGAGTATATTAGTGACAACTGAGGATAAGGTAAAACCTTGTAGGCAAAGTGGGAAACTGATTATACATAAATAACAAAAAATTATATATTCTGTAAAAAAAGAGACTGAATATGTAATTGAATATATATTCCAGGATATTCTTCACTTCCGGTTCCTTGAATTTAGTTTCAATATATATTTAGAGTCAGGTTCTTTTCACAGATATATTTCATATTTTCATATTATACATTTCCATCTATAGATGTACATAAAATTTCATGAGAAAATTTGTATTGAAAAGCTTTATAATCGAATATATATTATATGTAATTAGATCTATACTTAAATAATTTATTAAATATAAAGTGTAGCTCTTTCATGATAATAGTTTTTCTTTAGCATTAAGCAATGAAACATAATGATATACCACTATCACTCTTATACAGATCGACAGCAGAAAATGTTAGCAATATGATTTGGGCATATAAATGAAAGGAAACATTTTTGCTTGATTTAATGAAATAAATGTAAAATAAATTCTCATTGAGCCATAAAAATAAACTGTTGGATCAAAGGTGATCCGAATAATCACAAGATTTTTCTGAACATTCACAAAATGATATTGTTACATTTTCAAAGAATTTTTCAGAGGAATAAACTTAATGTTATAAACTATTAAAAATTATTAAATACAAAAATCATGGAGCTGGCCCAGTGGTGTAGTGGTTAAGTTCGCGTGCTCCACTTTGGCGGCCCAGGGTTTGCAGGTTTGGATTCTGGGAAGGGACTCACACACCGCTTGTCAGCCATGCCGTGGAGGCATCCCACGTAAAGTAGAGGAAGATGGGCACGATGTTAGCTCAGGGCCAATCTTCTTCAGCAAAAAGAAGAGGATTGGTTCAGGGCTAATCTTCCTCACATGCACACACACAAGAAAAATCATAAATACTAATCAAGATATATTTTGTGTATTTGATATATGTAAACAAGCCATCTTTTGGTTTAAGTAAATACGTTAGGTAAGTAAGCATGAATTTCAAATCTATGAATATTTTTCCTTGGTATCTGTTCAGGCGAGTGGCTAATTATATTAGAGAACGATTCAACATTAATGGATTGATCATTTTGGGGTGCGTGCATGTGTATCAGTGTGCATGTGTGTGTAATTATATTTGTGAATATATGTATATTTGTCTATGTATATATTTATTTGTAAATGAAAAAAATCCTCATACTTTTAGCATCACTGAAACTTCAGGGCACAAGTTGAGAATTACTTTTCTAAATATCGATTTCCACAATTTTTTCAGATAATTTTTTCAAGCTCTTGACCAGCAAATAATATATAAAAGCTTTTTTTAAAGAAAAACTTTGGAACATTTTTACATCTGGCCTATCATATATAATCATCTAAACACTCTTACCTAAACTCGAGTCCATGCAAGTAAAATGCACACTAAAGTCCAAAGGGGGATAAATTCTCCGATTTTCTGAATTTCCTGGGCTTAAATTAGACTATGACATTTTATTTTTCCAAGAAGCTGTCAAATTCTATATGTTTTGTACCACATTGGTATTTGCATCCCTTGCCTAAAGGAGATGGAGAATTTGGATCAGTCACCTCAATTTTGTCAGTGTAAATTTCCATCATTTCATCTTTCACAAGCCTTTCTTCACACAGTCACCAGACAAAAGGTGCAGTGTACAGGCCATGACAACATGTGGACAAGGACTTGGACTTATTTTCTCCTTTCGTTCTTCTTCCTCTAGGCATGAGGCAGTGGGACTCAATGCAAAGGATGAAATACTGTACCTTCTCCTTTTTACATTAAATCATATATATAGATACGACTTTTGGCTACTCACAAAACTCTATGGTTGTAATTCTGAAGAGAGGAGATTAGAGTTCTCAAAAGGGCTCTTAACTAGGAGTCATCATATGTGAATTCTAAACAAGGCTTTGCTACATTAAAACTTCAAAATTGGGCATTCACTGTAACATCTCTGTCCCAGCCTTGTCTGTCAGTGTTTACACCAATAAAAATGCTTTGTTTTATGTAACCCATTATGTTATTGTAAGGATTAAGTAAAGTGACATAGTGTATATTTAAACTGCCCTGTAAAGTATAAAGTATTACAAAATCATTGAGAAAAGATTTATTTATTCAAGTTAATAAATATTAATGAGAGGACTAGTGATTTAAAGGCCCTTAAAAATTTGAAGCAAATTTTTCACTATTTCTGGTTTGATAAGAGGGTGTTTTTCACTATTTCTGGTTTGATAAGAGGGTTTTTTTAAATCATAAATGGATGATGAGTATTATCAAATATGTGTTTTTTCATTGATTAACAGTATTATAGAATTATTTTCCTGTTAATATGGTGAATTTCCTTAATCACTTTTGTAATTAAATCAACCTTTTATTCCTGGAATCTCTGGGATAAAGTCAAAAGGACCATGATGAGTTATCTTATTTAATACTTTTCTGAATTTAGATTGTTAACATTTTTTAGGGTTTTGACATGTACAGTTATAAATGTGATTAGATTGAAGTTTATTTTTCTTTTGTAATTACTGCCACATTTTTATAATAGTGATCCTAGTCTTATTAATGAGTTGGGAAATGATCCTTTTTTTCTGTTCTCTGAAAGTGTTTGTGAATGATTCTAATTTTCTATTTCTTAAAAGCTTGTGAAATGACTTTTCAGCAGAATTTTTTTGAGGGGTTAGGATTTTTAATTACTAAATAACTTTTTAAATGTTTATGAGATATTCACTGCTCAATTTCCTCTTAAACCTCAGATAGAAATGGTTTTTCTTGTCATTTTTTTTCTTCTTTTTACATAGACTTCATTTTTTAAAGCACTTTTAGATTCACAGCAAAATTGAGCAGAAAGTACAGAGAATTCTAATATATTCCCTTCTCCCTATAAGAAGTCTCTCTCATTATTAACATCACAAACCAGTGGTACATTTGTTACCATTGATGAACCTACATTGACACATCCTTATCAACCAAAGTCTATGGTTTACATTAAGCTTCATTCTAGATCTTGTACATTCTATATGTTTTCAAAATGTTTAATGACAAATAGCCACCATTATAGATTCATAGATTCATTATAGATTCATACACTATTCATAGAGAATTGTTTCACTCCCCTAAAAATCCGCTGTTCCCCACTTATTCATCCCTCTCCCCCTCCCCCTGGTAACCACTGATCTTTTTACTGTCTCCATAGTTTTGCCTTTTCCAGAATGTCATACAGTTGCAATCATGTAATACGTAGCCTTTTCAGATTATCTTCTTTCACTTAGTAATATAAATGTAATTTCTTTCCTATATTTTCATGGGTTCATAGCTCATTTCTTTTTGGAGCTGAATAATATTCCACTGTCTGAATGTACCATACTTATCTGTTCACCTACTGAAGGACATCCTGATTGCTTCAAAGTTTTGGCAATTATAAATAAAGCTGCTATAAACATTTGTGTAGGTTTTTGTGTGGACATAGTTTTCAGCTCATTTGAGTAAACACCAAAGAGTGTGACTGCTGGATCATATCGTCAGAGTATGTTTCGTTTTGTAAGAAACTGACAAAACTGTCTTCCAATGTGTCTGTACCATTTTGCATTCCCACCAGCAGTGAATGAGAGTTCCTGTTGCTCTCACTTTATACTTCTTCAATATTGTGTTGGCTATTCTGGGTCCTTTGCTTCTCTATATAAACTTTAAGATTAATTTGTTGTCATTCACAAAATAATTTGCTGGGATTTTGATTGAAAATAAATTGAATCTATAGAGCAAGTTGGGAAGAACTGACAACTTGACAATATTGAGTCTTCCTATCCATGAATATGGATTGTCTCCCCATTTCTTTAGTTCTACTTTGATTTCATTCATCAGAGTTTTGTAATTTTTCTCATATAGATCTTATACATATCTTGTCAGATTTATACCTAACTATCTCCTTTTTGAGGGTGCTAATATATATGGTATTGTGTTTTAAATTTTGGATTCCGTTTGTTCATTACTTGTTTGACTTTTGTATATTCACCTTGTATCCTGCAACCTTGCTATAATTGCTTATTAGTTCAGGAGGTTTTTTTGTTGATTCTTTTGGATTTTCCACATATACAATCATGTCATCTGTAAACAAAGACAGTTTTATTTCTTCCTTCAATCTGTATACAGGCATACCTCCAAAATATTATTGGTTCGGTTCCAGATCACCAGATTAAAATGACCATCACAATAAAGCAAGTCATACAAGTTTTTTTGGTTTCCTAGAGCTTATAAAGTTATGTTTACACCATATTGTAGTCTATTAAGTGTGCAATAGCATTATGTCTAAAAACACAATATTCTTACCTTAATGAAAAATACTTTATTGTTATAAAATACTAACCATTATCTGAACCTTTAGAGAGTCATAATCTTTTTGGTGGTGGAGAGTCTTGGAAAAAAACACAATATCTGTAAAGCACAATAATGCAAACCACAAGAAAAACAAGCTATGCCTGTACCTTTTGTTTGTTTTATTGCATTAGAACTTATTGTACTAGATTGCCAGTATGATGTTGAAAAGGAATGGTGAAAGGGGACATCCTTACCTTATTCCTCATCTTAGCTGGAAAGCTTCTAGTTTCTCACCAATAAATGTGATGTGACCTGCAGGTTTTTATCAAGTTAAGGAAGTTCCCCTCTACTCCTAGTTTGCTGGGAGCTATTTTTTTTTTTTTTTTGTCATAAATGGGTATTGGATTTTGTCAAATACTTTTTCTGCATCTACTGATATGATATTGTGCTTTTTTTTGGCTTGTTTATGTCATGGGTTACATTAATTGATTTCTGAATCTTGAACCAGCGTTGCATATCTGGGAATTCCACTTGTGTGAGGTGAATAATCTATTTTTATACATTATTGTATTTAATATGCTAATATTTTGTTGAGGATTTCTGCATTTATATTCATGAGAGATATTGTCTGTAGTTTTTTCTTTTTTGTCTTTATCTGGTTTTGGTATTAGGGCAATGTTGATCTTATAGAAAGAGTTAGGAAGTATTACCTATGCTTCTATCTTTTGGAAAACATTGTGGAGAACTGGCATAGTTTTTTCCTTAAATATTTGGTAACAACTCACCGCGGACCCATCTGGGCCAGCTGCATTATGTATGAAAAGTTATAATTATTGATTTAATAGCTTCAATAGATGTAGGCATATTCAGATTGTCTATTTCTTATTGTTTGACTTTGTCAAGATGTGTCTTTCAGGAATTGGTTCATTTCATCTTATCAAATTCATGGGCATACAGTGTTTGTGTTCATTTGTGCATTTGTGTTCGTAGAATATTTTATTATCCTTTTAATGTCCCTGGTATCTATAATGATGTTCCCTCATTCAGTTCTGATATTAGTAATTTGTATCACCTCTTTTTTTTTCACTTAGCCTGTCTAGAGGCTTGCTGATTTTATTGATTGCTTCAAAGAATCACCTTTTAGTTTCATTGATTTTCTCTATTGGTTTCCTGTTTTCAGTTAATTGGTTTCTGCTCTAATTCTTATCATTTCTTTTCTTCTACTTACTTTAGATTTAATTTGCTCTTTTTTCTCATTTCTAAGGTGGAAGCTTAGATTATTTATTTTAGCCCTTTCTTTTTTTCTCATATATACCATCAACATTCTAAATTTCCCTCTAAATACTGACTTTGCTGAATTTCACAATTTTGATGTTATATTTTTATTTTCCTTACGTTCAAAATATTTTTAATTTCTCTTGAGGTTTCTTTTTTGACCTATGTGTTATTTAGAAGTATGTTTAATCTCTAAGTATTTGGGGTTTTTCCAGCTATCATTCCACTATCAATTTCTAGTTTGATTCCATTGTGTTCTGAGAGCAGACATTTTATGACTTCTATACTTTTAAATTAGTTAAGGTGTGTTTTATGGCCCAGAATGTGGTCTATCGTGGTGAAAGCTCCATGTGAGCTTGAGAAGAATGTGTACTCTGTTGTTGTTGAATGAAGTAGTCTGTAGAGTCAATTATATCCAGTTGATTGATGGTGCTGTTGAGCTCAACTATCGGTTCCCTACTGATTTTCTGCCTGCTGGATCTGTCCATTTCTGATAAAGGAATGTTGCAGTCTCCAACTGTCATAGTGGATTCATCTATTTCTTGCAGTGTATCAGTTTTTGCCTCCTGTATTTTGATACTCCGTGATTAGGCTCATAAACATTAAGGATTTGTATGCCTTCTTGGACAATTGACCCCATTTATCCTGATATAATGCCCCATGTTGTCCTTGATAACTTTTCTTGCTCTGAAGTCTGCTCTGTCAGAAATTAACATAGCTACTCTTGATTTATATTGATAGTGTTAGCATGGTATATCTTTCTCTCTCTGTTTACTTTTAGTCTATATATATATCTTTATATATAAATTAGATTTCTTGTAGACAACATATATTTGGATCTTTTTTTGATCCACTTGGTCAATCTTTGTTTTTTAATTGGTTCATTTGGAACATTATGTTCAAAGCAATATCGTTGGATTAATATCTACTAATTTGTTACTGCTTTCTATGATTGTCCTTGCTCTTTGTCCCTATATTTGTCTTCCACTCTTTTCTTGAATTTTGTGTTTTTAATCAAGCATTTTAAATGATTCCATTTTCTTTCCTTACTTAACATATCAGTTACACTTCTTTTCTCTTAGTCTTTTTAGTGATTGCCCTAGAGTTTGCAATATATATTTACAACTAATCCAAGTCCACTTTCAAATAACACTATACCACTTCGCAGGTAGTACCAGTAGCTTATGATAAAATAATCCTAATTCCTTCTTCCTGTCCTTTGTGCCATTGCTGTCTTTCTTTTTACTTACACATAAGCATATGTATATACATAAACATATGTAATTTAACTTGTCGCAATTATTATTTTGAACAAATTGTTATATGTTAGATCAATTGATAATAGGAAAAATGGAAGATTTTTGTTTTGTTTTTTTACCTTCACATTTCTTTCTGATACTTTTTCTTTCTTTATATAGATCCGAGTTTCTGATATATATCATTTCCTTCTCTTTGAAGAACTTTTTTAATGTTTCATGCAAGTCAGGTCTACTGGCTACAGATTTACTCAATTTTATTTGCTAAGATAGTCTTTATTTGTCCTTCACTTTTGAAGGATAATTTTGCAGGGTACAGAATTCTAGATTGGTGGGTTTTATCTCTCAACATTTTAAATATTTCACTCCAATCTTTTCTAGCTTGCATGGTTTCTGAGTAGTTAGATGTAATTCTCATCTTTGCTCCTCTATAGGTAACATGATTTTTTTCCCTTGGCTTCTTTTATTTTAATTGAACCTCATGCTAGTGGTAAGGTTTTTGTTGAGGAAGATTGCCCCTGCACTAACATCTGTTGACAGTCTTCCTCATTTTTTTCTTTTTTCTCCCCAAATCTCCAGTACATAGTTGTGTATCACAGTTGTAGAGTTGTAGCTTTTCTATATGGGACACCACCTCAGCATGGCATGATGAGTGGTGAGTAGGTCTGTGCCCACGATCTGAACCAGCGAACTCTGGGCAGCCAAAGCAGAGCACGTGAACTTAATTGCTATGCCACAGGGCAGGCCCCTCCCTTGGCTTCTTTTAAGATTTTTTTTTAATCTTTGATTTTCTGAAGTTTGAATTTGATATGCTTGGGTGTAATTTTTTTGCATTTATCCTGCTTGGTGTTCTCTGAGCTTCCTGGATGTATGGTTCAGTGTCTGACATTAATTTGGGGATATTCTCAGTCATTATTGCTTCAAATATTGCTTTCTCTCTTTCTTCTCCTTCTGGTATTCCCGTTATGCCTATGTTACAACTTTTGTGGTTGTCCCACAGATCTTGTATATTCTGTTCCATTATTTTCAATCTTTTTTTTCCTCTTTGCTTTTCAGTTTGAGAAGTTTCTATTGAAAAATCCTCAAACTTAGAGATTCTTTCCTCACTTGTGTCTAGACTGCTAATGTGCCCATCAAAAGCATTCTTCATTTCTTTCACATATTTTTGATCCTTAGAATTTCTTTTTGATTCTTTCTAAGAATATTCATGTCTCTGCTTATATTCCTCATCTGTTATCACATGTGGTCTACCTTTTCCATTAGAGTCCTTAACATATTAATCATAGTTGTTTTAATTCCATGGTCTGATAACTCCTATCCCTGTCATATCTGAGTTTGGTTCTGATGATTGTTCTCTCTCTTCAAAGTGTGTATTTTTCCTTTTAGTATGCTTTATAGTTTTTTTTTAATTGAAAGCCAGACATGAGGTACTGAGCAAAAAGAACTCTGGTAAATAGGCTGTTAGTGATGTGGTGGTAATGTGTCAGAAAGGTATATATTCTATAGTCCTATGATTAGGTCTCAGTCTGTGTCCCTGGTCTGTGAACTTCACAACTGCCTCTCAATTTTTTTCCCTTATCTTAGAAGAGACATGATAGCTAGAGGGGGCTGGAGTTGGGAATGTCTCTTCCCTCATGTGGAAGGCTAGAGGGAGCTGGAGTTGGGTATTTCCCTTCCCCAAGGTCAGTTAGGCTCTGATATAGCCCCAATAGATTATACTCTTTTAAAGTAGTTTTTTCTTGAGGGCAAGCCTTGTTAAGAATGATAGAATATTCTGACTTTCTCAAAATGGTTATTTTTTTCCCTCCCCCTGACAGAAGCTGAGAGAATTTTTCTCTGAATTTTACTGTGAGAAGCTGGTAGAGCTACATGAGGTAAATCTCACAAAAGTGTGGGGGGCCCCCTTTTAACTCTCAGACTTGTCTACACCGAGCCTCCAGAAATTCATCAATTCCTGCTCAGGTTTTCCTATTCTGGTACAGGTTCTCAGGGAGGTTTCTGCTCCTGTAAGTTGTGATTCTCTGGATCTGTCTCTCTATCCTGGGGGCAGGGGTTTAGAGGCAGCCCTGTCACCTCAATTCTCTGATGGATCCTAGAAGAGTTGTTGATTTTTCAGTTTGTTTAGCTTTTTACTTATTGTTAGGGTGGATTAGTTGATTTCCAAGCACCTTATATGCCAGACTGGACACAAGAAGTCTTAAGTCAGTTTTGTTATGCTGAATTTTATAAGAGATTTACCCATTTTCTCTCAGCTTTCAATTAATTTTCATGAAATTAACTATGTACTTTTTAAAAATTCTAGCATTTTTGTGTTCTAATATGAACGCTTTTCTTTATCTTTCTTTCTTTTTTTTCTTGGTGAATGTTACCAAATGTTTGTCCATTTTATTAGAACAAGAGGAATAATATTAGGAGACAGGGACAGAAAGATGTGTGTGTGAAGGGGCGGGGATTGAATCATTTTCAGGCCATTAAAGTCATTAAAATAACTTTGGCTTTTACTCTGAGTGAAATGGGGAGCCCGTGGAGGCTTTAGAGAGGCATTATTAGGCTCATTCAAGCCACTCTCTTGTAGACTGGTGGGGTGGCAATGGTGAGAACAGGAATATGATTAGGAAGATATAGCTGTAATCATCATGAAAGATATCAGGTGCTGGAACCATATTGATGGCAGTGAATGTGATAAGACATAGTTGGATTCTAAATATAATTCAAAGACAGAAACAAGCATCACAGATTGGATGTGTGGTATGAGAGCAAGTAGTTAAGGATTAATCCAAAGTTTTTGGTCTGAGCAAAAGAATATGAGAGTCAGCTGAGACAGGGACACTGCTGGGAGGTGATGGCAGTTGGATTACTTACAGCAATTTCTATATATGTATTTGTATACCAGATTTGTAGCCTAATGAATACATTCTACAAAAATATATATTTTTTTCTTCTGGGAATGATTTTTGTCTCTCTGTCCACTTGAAAATGCAATATTTTTCTTGGACATGAGTGTTTCATGATCCTCAAATTGTTTTAACACTTCGTGTTGTGGCCCTCTGTTACTTTTTCACTCTTTCAGTATATTTTATCCAGAAGAGTAACAGTCCCATTTTGGTCTAAGCTGAAATGGATTTACTCTATCATTGAGACACACAAATGTGTGACATTTCTTATTTTATACCATTAAGTGAATCTCCTGACCATACTACTACTTTTTTTTACAGTTTCATCACATCTACCCAGTTTAACCAACTATTACCTTTCTCTTCTATCACACTTAGCAAAATAAATATTTTTCATCTACCACTCATCCACACATCCTAATACTCTCAGTTTCCCATGTTCCACTTGGTTCCAGGAGAAGAATATTAAACTGGGAGTAAGTTGATTAATTTCACTGTGTGATGGCAATCGCTTTAAACATAGGATTAACTCCAGCCTCATACTCTTTTCCTTAATAAATACAGATTTCCTGACCATATGAGACATAAAAAACTTAGGTAGCATTTATAGCTTACGTAGTTTGGCATCGCTAAGTAAAACATTTTCATATATACCTTGTGGTGTTTCTAAAACCACTTCCTCAATATACTCGTTGATTTTGATTCAGCTCTTTTCATGTTAACTTCTTGCCAGCATATGTGGCTGGCATTTGACTTAGACCTTTCAATGTGGCTTCCCTCATCTCAATTCCCACCTTCCTCACAGATGCAGAAATGCAATTACAAGGCATGGAAGTATCACTCTACAGCCTCTGTTATTTCTCAGAAGGCCATATCCCACAGCATAGTCTCCTGCTTTTCTATCCACTTTGCTTCTAGTGTCTTGCCCCAAAATTCTCTTCTCTCTTTTTCTAATCATTTCCAAAAAACTGCACATTCATTCTCTAGACTTGGGGAGTATTACACAAATAATCTCTCTACGGAAATCCTAAACCAAAATTCAATCCTATTGGGGACAGGGAATTATTTCAATTGGATATCTGAATAAAATTACTCCTCAGGTGATTCAAAAGTTTAATCTTATGGTTTCAAGCAGACACAGTCTGAATGTCTGACAGTTTTAAGTAGAAATGGGAATAAAACTATTTTCCTGGATCCTATCAGCTTGAGGTTAACCATGCCAACTTTCATTAATAAATGTTCTCAAAGTTTTGCTATCCAAGCTATTTTCATTGTTTTTATTTTCTTTTTCAGACAATATCCATTAAACAGATGGGATTTTGAAATATAAAACCTACGAGAATTTAAAGATGTCTCCAGAGAATAAGACTACAACATTATAAGAATGTCCCCAAACTGGGTCCTTCAATATTATATACATACTTAAACAACTTTATAGATTTTTCAATAAAACTTTTGATGAATCCTAATTTTAATAAAAGTTTTATTAATACTGAAAATAAAAGCAGAAGACCTAACTCAGTTATTTGGAAGAAATTATGAGCAGGTGCCTTATTACACAATTTTATTAAGTGTTTAATCAATGAATTATTAAAACAGTACAGTTGGTAATGCCACCTAGTGGATTTCTGAGTGAAAAATGCCCCTTGAGTATAACTGATGTATAATATGAAACATACGCAAAAAGAATGTTAATCCACTCTTCCTATATGTTAACACTGGTCTCTCTCTCTCTCTCTCTATGTGTGTGTGTATATATATATATTATATATACACAATATTATACCTTGAGATATAAAGCATTAAACATAAAAGCTTTAAATTGGAACACAAAGAGAAAGCATGTCTGAGAAGTTTCTCTTTAAGTTTTCTATAGTTGTAGAATGTTTTAATTGAATCTCAGAGACAATAGGGAAATACTTGGCACAATTAGTTATAAATAACTGCATATAAATATGATTAAAATAACTAAATAGCAAACTATATATAATTATGGCTATAAGTAACATAGCACACATACATATTAGCCTAAATTAAGTCATTATCAGTTAAACCTTTAATTCTTAATTCCATATAAAATTGCTTGGATCATTATGAAGCTGTGATTTGTAAATCTGGCAATGTATCAGAAATCTTCTGATTAAAAGACTCCAGAGATGAAGCCCAAGAATGTTTATCTCAACAAACCTCCACAAGTTATTACGATACACAATAATGGCTGCTAATTGCTGCTGTAAAATATTATCTAGCCTCAGAGACTACTGCCTAAAACTGGACAAATGAAACTTAATACAGAATATCGTCTTATAATGGTTACTTTTGTGTCTGGATATATATGTAGCATAGCAATATTCACTAGTTCCACTTCTCTGTCAGTTTTAAACACTGGTTTACCCTATGATTCTTTGTCTCATCTCCTTCCCTCTCTTTATAATCTCCCTGGATCACATAACTCATTTCCACAGTTTCAAGTACCATATATATATACCAATACCTTCAAAATTTATGTAACAGACTCATATCTTTATCTTGAATCCCAAATCTGTATAGAGCTGACTCCTAGATATCCCCATAGAGTCACACTAATTTCAGAGTGTCCAAAGCTAGTTGTACTAGGCCACCTCCAACCCTCAAGGGATTCATCCAAATTTTTACCTCCCCTGTTTTAGGTAATGTAACCAGCATCCATCAAGATGAGCAAAAAACAAGTTCAAATCTGATTCTTCCATTCACTAACCTCTCACAATGTAACAGTTTTTAAAGCTCATCAATTATACTTCTTAGTCTTGAATCTGCTTTATTCTCTCTCTCCACACTGTGACTATCTTAGCTCAGGTCTTCCTAATTTCTTTCTCTGCTCTTGGACTCAGCTTTGTTTTCCTCCAATCCATCTGTTCCCTTCACTCTATAGAGTGATACCAAAGTGACCACTCTAAAATATGATACTTTAACCGGTTTTTGATATTTTTCAGACCTTTTAAATGGCTTTTGAAATAAAGTTCTTACATTTTAACAGCAGTGTTTCTCAGACACTGTTCAGGAGCCAACTGCCCTAGAATCACCAAGGGGTGAGCTTGTGAAAATATAGATTCTAGGGTTTAATCCTAAACAATGAGGTGCAGGGAATATTTTAAGGGACTATCCACTGCAGAAAAACTAGATACAAAAAGACACATATTTGAGGCATTGCTGGTATTCTAAGAATTGGAAAAATTCTTCAAGAACACTCTTCCTGGGGCCGCCCGGCAGCACAGCGGTTTAGTTTGCGCTTGGCAGCCCGGGGTTCACCAGTTCGGATCCCGGGCGCCCGCCGACGCACTGCTTGTCAGCCATGTCATGGTGGTGTCCCATATAAAGTGGAGGAAGATGGCACGGATGTTAGCCCAGGGCCAGTCTTCCTCAGCAAAAAGAAGAGGATGGCAACGGATGTTAGCTCAGGGCTGGTCTTCCTCACCAAAAAAAAAAAAAAAGAACACTCTTCCTAAAATTAAAAAAAAAAACAAGGTGTTGCCAGGTCTGGAAACCCAGTCACAATTGCTAGAAGTATTCCAGAGATTAGTTAAGCAGATGATCTCTTATATTGGATTAGTGAGTTTGGGGCCAGTTTCTGAACCTGATATTCTTGTATTGAAATAGGAAATTTGAGGAGAGTAGAAATGCTCCCCTATCAGATAGTTCTCCTGGTGCCTAGTTGAAAAAGACACGAATCCTCTTTGGGAAAAAATCATGCCAGTTTAGTCTCACAGGGATCAGTCAGATGAAGACATGGCAATGACCCTACAATAAATATCATCAAGCACAAAAGTATTTATGTGAGAAAATCAAAGAAAAATTTTTAAAAATTATCTTCTAGGACTTAAGTTATTGAAATTGCCAGAAACAAATATCAGCAAGCCAAATATCTATATAAGGTTTTCAAACAAATTTGAAATAAATGCAGTTCTAGAAATAAAATGTAATTTTTGAAATATAAAAGGGCAACAGATGGATGAAACAGCAAAAAAGATACAACTTGAGAGAAATAAAAAACTAGAAGATGTATTCAAACAATATACTCAGTAGAGAGTGACAATGAGATAGAAAATAGCAAAAAATGTTAAAAGAAATTGAAAAAATAATGAAAAGTTTTAATGTATATCTAAGAAGTTTCCCAGAAAAATAAAATAGAATGAAAAACGGAAAATTTTAAGTGATAATTGTTCAACAATTTATATGACTAAAGCAAAATTTGAATACAGTGATTCAGAAAGAGAAAATATACAGAAAGTTGAGCAACAAACGTATATCCATCTCAAAAAGGTTATGATCTGTATGTCAAGGGACATGGTCTTTGCTCTGCATTTACTCCAAATTAGTCTCTATCAGGTAAAAGTTATTAATTTACTAAACATTGCATAATGAATTTGAAACTAGAAGATAATTTGAAACTAGGGATTTATAAAACTATATACCTAGAGTAAGCATATTAATTATGAATATAGACATTTCATATTAAATACTATAGGTAATGGAGTGTCATTCGAGTTTAGTTGTATGTGTCAGGAAAGTCATGCTTATTATGAAGTAACAACTCCCAAGTATCAGTGGTGGCAAGAATCATGATTTACTTTTTGTTTGTACTCAGTGTCTATTCCAGGTTAGCTGTGAGCTCTACCTGCTGTCTTCAGCCTCACCGAGGAAACCAGGCTGGTATTGCTATTGCCTGGGCCATTGCTAGTTGTCACAACAGAGGGAGAGGAGTGTGGGAAGGCACTCATTGGCTCCTAAAATGTCTACGTAGGAGTGATACACATCACTTCCACTCATATTCTGTTGGCCAAAACAATCACATGGCCTCCTCTAAAGTGGGACTGAGAAGTGCATTGTAACCAAGCGTGTCTGGAAGGAGAGACAGCTGGAATATTTGTGATCTCTCTAATGTCTACTGTCCCTGGTATATTTCTTATGGAAAAATAGAAATTTGGAGCCATTTAATTATAACTGAAATTACAATCAAACAAATAAGAAAGCCTGGTATTTCTCTATTCTCTCTCTCCCAATCTCTCTCTCTCTCTCTTTCTTTATTCTCTCTCTCTGCCACTCCTATTTTATATGTTAGTGCTTTGGGAATTGAGTTACCAGTCTATCTATCTCTTTCTGAAACCGGACACCAAGCCCCTTATTATAACATGAAAATAGAAGAAAGCACTTTATGTAAATACCACCCACTTGCTGTGTCCCTAGGTAGATGGAGCTTATTTATCAATTAGAGTAGAATAAAACAAAATTATATCATCAGTATTAAGTAAATCCCTAAGGAGAAAGAAAGGGATATAGAACAGACCTTGTAGAGAGCTAAGGAAATTAGAAAAGGGAGTTTAGATCCGTAAGTTAGACTGGAACAAGACAATCCTTAAGATGTTGAGAGCAGTTTTGAATCCATCCCAATATAAATAAAGCTTCAGGGGAATTGTCTGAAAAGGATGAGAGTGATGTTTTCCTGTTTCCTTGTCCTACTCAGGGCAGAAATGCACAGCCAGAAAAAATATTGTCAATCCAAGCATTAAATGTCACTACTAAATATAGCATGGACTGATCTAAAATGCAAAAAGTGGAAACAATTGTCAGTATTTGTGCACAGTGAGATTAACTCTATCCTGCCAACCTGTATTGTCCTCAGTTTATAACTTCCGACATATATTTAATCAGTGTCAGTAGTTTTTATTTTTATTTTTTAAAATTAAGCATGTATTAGTGGTAAGCTTTCAATGCAGTGCAATTGTCTGGGAAAAACAGGATTTTGACTTATTTTGAACAATATTTTATTTTTAAATAATATATCCTTCCCATAAGAAATTTAGCCAAGAGAGAAGACAAATTAATCCTTGAAATCTTTTGAATTTATGTAAAGCTATTAAGTTCATTTTGTTTCCTAATATAGATAGGTTTAATTTTATGGGACGATGTATATGTGTATTCATTTAAGTGCACCCTTCAATTCATTAAATGATAAAGAATAATCCAACACATTTTCGTATTTGGCATTGGTAAAGATTATAAACATAAATTAATATTTATGTGTAATTAGGGATAACAGAGAGGTATGATAATCCTTCAGATCATCAAATCTCTCAAAATAAGAAGCTGACACAATGAATCCAAATTTGAAATTTGTAGATTCAAATAATATGTACTCTTTGTTTTTCCCACTTAAAATAAAATAATAGCAGTTCCACTTGGCATGGAATAAGTTCCAGGATTAATAACCATCTGGAGTTACTGCCCTTAGATTATTTTTTAGGCATCAGGAAATGTAGGACTATTAATATTTTCTGATTCTTATTCTTCAAGGTACTTAATAAATATTTTTGGAATGAATGAGGTATCTAAAAAGAGTAAATAAATGTCCCAGACAATGGGAATTTGCTATTGTTGATATGACAGGACACATTTACTATAAAATAAGTCAAAGTAAACTTGATATAGCTGACAGTAAAGGTAAGAGTTATTGGAAAGGCATTGGAATATCTCACGAAAGTTTGGGAGGGACAGATGTGTTCTGAAACACCACCATGGATCATCCCTTCATCTCATCCTTTTTATCCTCTGCCTGTGAGCTCTGTACTTTCCACAAGGAATATGGTCACCAATAGCTTCTAAAACTTATGTGAAGGTTTCTACCACCAGAGAAGGACTCACCTGCTCTTTGTTATAGGCTGGGAAATCTAGTAAAAGTTTGTAAATGGCTTAATTTGATTCATTTGCACAGCTCTAACTCACACAAATGTGGTCAGGGTTGTGTGACTGACGTGATTGGCTCAGCTGGGGTCAGATTATGCTTAATGTTGGGCTAAGAAGCATGGTACTGTTAGCACAGAAAAAGCCACTTGGAGCCCAATAACTTGTGTTGGGACCAATCTTAGAAAAGGAGCAATCACTGTGAACTGGTACTATCTCAAGTTTCCCATCCTTGCTGTAGTCAATTCCACATTTTCTCTATGTCCAAACATTTCTTGATGCTAGGAATCAAAAATAGTGTACTATTATTCTGAGGAAAGAGAATGTATCTCCCTGACACACATTAGAGAGTATAATTTAAAAATAATGGATATGTTAACTAACCTGTGGTAGTCACTTCACAATGTATACGTATATCAAATCATCACATTGTACACTTAAACTTACACTGTGTTTTATATCAATTATATCTCAATAAAGCTGGAAAAAAGAACTCATAATTCAATAATAAGATAAACAATCCAATGTAAAAGTCTGGAAAGGATTTCAACAGAAACTTCACCAAAGAAGATATAGGAAAGGCCAATAAACACATAAAACATGCTCAATAGCATTAGTCATCAGAGAATTGCAAATTAAAACTACAAAATCACATCCACTAGTGTGCATAAATTAAACAGACAATCAGGTTTCGGCAAAGATGGGGAACAACTACACTCGTACATTGCTGGTGGGAGTGTAAAACATTACAACCACTCTGGAAAAGAGTTTGGCAATTCCTGATAAAGACAAATATGTAATTACCATATGAACCAGCAATTCTACTTTTAGGTACTCACCTAAAGAAAGTAACATATGTCCACAAAAGGATTTGTATACAAATGTTCTTGGCCACTAATTACTGATACATGCAATAACATGGATGGATCTCACAAATGTTATGCTGAGCGAAAAAAGACAGACACAAAAGAGTACATAATATACAATTGTTTATTGGATCTTTTTCTATTTACACGAAGTTCTAAAATTGTTAAGACTGTAGAAAAAACACAGAAAAATAAGTTGCAATAGTTTGTCCATCTGATATAGGTGAATTAATGATATCCCAACAAGATCTTCTCTAAGGGTCTCCTTCATAGCTTGCACTCAAGCAATTCATTTAAGTTAGGGTACAAGGTCATTTTATATAATAAATATGTCACCAATTTCAAACAAAAGGAAGCCGAGAGAAAAATATTTTCTTACTTCTTTCAGGACTTTTTTCTAACTTTCTAAGTCAAAAGACAAACAAGAAAACAAATGAAGAATATTAGAAAAAAAGGCTTGGAGAAAATAAGAGAATGATTTTGGGGGTTTTCTTCTTATTTAACAATTCATTATTAGGAGGAAAAATGTGGAGTCCTGAAAACATAATTCCAGATTTTTTTCTCCCCACTTATGTGATACATGTCATAAAGTCCTCAGTGACTAACACACACTGGAAGATCTAAATATTTTAACTGTGTAAAATTAAGTGTGAAATAATGAATGTGAAAGAATTTCCAATCTAAACATATTCCCTATACTCTTATGAAAGAATTTTCTTTTGTTTGTAGTGGTTATCACAAGTATTATGAAACATGAAACTTATTTTAAAAATAAAGAAAACTGTTCTTTCAGAAGAGAGGTAACCCTAGGTCTGCAAATAATTATTGTGAATAGGAAATATGTCTGCTGGTGATACATTTGTTCCACAGTATCATTCAATTTTTTTCCATGAGGTATACTCAAAATTACACTGTTAGCTATTTCTAAAGAAACAAGAGAGAAACAACAGGATATTTGCCCAGCTTTTCTAATCTCAACAGTTGCCATTCTGATAGAAATGCCAGTCTATTACCTAATGAACACAAATTTCCATGACACCAACATATCTAAGTATTTTGAATGATTAGTTCCTGGTTAACTGAATAGTTATGTAGGTGCTTCAAAGAGGCAGGGTAGGCTAATAGACATTGATTTGTTTTAAAAAATGCTGACTCATTCTTTGTCAATAATGTAAGTACAGATATAGAAGTATCTGCTGATATGAGGTATGGAATGTAAAATTAGACCTGTTTTTATTTCCTCATTTTAGAATTGGTAGATTCAGGGGTCATCAATTTGGGGAGAAATAACATATTCATAGTAATTTGAAATTTTTAAAATTTTTCAATTCATGCTCCAACAGCCGAGCTGAGTTTGTCAAGCTTTAACTTCTAGAATTTATGCTTCAGAAATACATTCTTTGATTTCTTAAATATGAATTCATTCTATGATATTTGGTGTAGTTTTCAGAGTCCAGTGCCCCGCCTCCCATGCCCAGAAAGTTTTTATTTGTTCCCTTAGAAAACCAGTCTCTCCAAGTCATGACTCATGGGAGAAAGACATGGACTTTGGAGTCTAGTGAATAAAAGTCTACCTTTAACTCTGCAGTTTACCAGTCCTGTGGTAGTTTCTTTCCCTTAATCCTGATAACTCTTTTTCCTCTTAAATAGAATAGCACTTGTTGTCTAGATTTGCTGTGAGAATCAACTGATTACACTACTGTACTTGAAGGTTTCCAGGACAATAATGGGCATATAAGTCACTCATAATAATCATTCATTATTTTTGAATTGTTGTTGAAATGGCACCCTAGGATTACTCAATAAATACTTCTATATACACATCAACAATTATTTTGACAAGTAAAAATATAACTATTAAAATAAAATTATTCAGTGTAAACTCCCGAGATTTTAAGAATGGCTGAATTTTCAGGTATTCATTATATTTGAGTAAGCTATTATAACAAATACTATATACCCTCAACACTGGATCTGTTGACATAGCAATAGAAACCATCCGGAATACATACAGAAAAGATCCAAAAAAATACATAAAAAAGAGAAGAGCACCAGGAATTGATGAAAAAATTTCAAATAGTCTAAAATGAGATATACGTGGAACACATGTAATTATAGTTTTCTAAAGAAAGGGTGAGCATGAGAAATATTTAATGAAATACTGGTCAAAAATTTCCAAAATTTGATGAAAATATAAAGTGACAGATTCGAGAATCTCAGTGAACTCCTGACTTAGTAATATAGTGCAAAGCCAGAAGGATGAATAACTGCAAGGCAAATTTGCTTATTTTAATTTTTTAAAGGAAGAAGTTTATTTGAGTCAGTGTCTCGCATTGGGTTAACAATTGTCAGCATGTCAAAAATATTTTAAGTAATCAGGTTTGTGTTTTGTAATTTCGAGGAAAGTGCAGATAAATATTACTGACCAGTTATTAGTTTTGAGATGTGCAAGCTTTAGCACATAACCCATACCAACAATTTTATATTTCTATAAGATATTGATTTTTATTTGATATCGTGTTATCAGAAGATGGAATTTAAACTTTGTCTCTCTTGCAATCACAGTTCAAGAGTCACACAGTATCCTCATCTTAATTTAAATGTTCCAGGTGATTTTTTTTAAGGCACAAAATAGTAGTCACTGCCAAAGTAGAGACGCTATGGTAGGAGTAGGGGTAACCAGCAAAATTAGGTCTATAATTCTTCTCAAACAAGAAAATATGCACTTGGCTGGAAGGAATCCCCTCTTTCTAGCTGTGGGCCTCTGCCTTAGCCAAGGGCAGACTTCTCTGAGATTTTACTACAGAAGACCATTATGGCAATGTAGGTCTAAGAAATAATAATCAAATTGTATTTAAGTGCACTCTAAAGCTAGAAGGGCAGGTTATCCAAGGCATTAACTAAATTAGGAGAAGAAAGGATGGATTTTTTTTTTCCATTTGTTTATTATCTAAAGTAACATTTATGATTACCTCAACCAAAATTTTATATCTAAGTTGCATTTCTAAAAAGATAAACGGAGGGAGGAACAGAATACCTGTTAGGCTCAAATATGCTTTTAGAAGTCTAAAGATGATATCATTAACTGACTTGTTTGAATATATACAGTTAAATCATTTCTCTGTGAGTGTGAGTGCACTAAAACATTCTCTTCATAAGGCAAACTATGTAAGAAGAATTATTTTCCAGCTCATGCTTTTACTCCTAAGTTCAAGTTACATAACAGATCTTCAATTATTATGACTTAAACTCTGTTGTGGCCCATAATATTTTTTAATAGGTGCCAAAAAGCCCAGAATCTTGCACATTATAAGGATTATGTATACTATTTTATTCCACGCTGTATTTGGGAAGTGATCTGGTGAGGGTGAGGTAGCAGGTCCAAACTTCCCAAGACTTTTGCTTTGTTTTTAAGAGTAAGAGGCTTTGTGAAAGAGGAGGAGGGCTCCGTCCCCAGGGCGGGTCTGCCTTATAGTCATTCAATTCTTAGAGTCAAGCGTCTTGGTAAACTGCTGTTTACATTGTAGCTCTTCATGTTCCCACGTGAAGAAATTCCCTAGAATAATACTTCAAACTCTTTCCCCGTTATCCATTTCTCTCTGTGGGAGGAGTGAGTTTTCTGATCAGGGATTTAACAAAAAGGAGCCGGACATGCTCAGTTCAGCTCTCTCCTCTCAGAGTCAGAGGTCTCTTCACGCTATAAATTTTACAAGGGTAACCTCAATAGAGGAAGTTTGTGGTTTTCCAGCTATGTCTGTACCCGAGTGAATAAGTGCAATTCTTCGATGCACTGTTAGCAAACCATGTCTTCCAGCCCAGCTTTTATCATAAATAAAGATGATATATTAATCCCCGTCTGTCTCACTCCTTCATCTAAGCCACACTTTCTCCTGTTGCATTCTTGTGTATATCTATGAAGGCTCCTGTTGCATTCTATTGCGTTTTAAATTTACCCATCTCTTTTTCACTAGACTGTCATTTCCATTATAGGCAGAGGATGACATTTCCATTGCCTTATTTTAATTGCTTCAAAGGTTTAAACATAGGAAATAGGCAATGAATGTTTGTGGAGTAAACAGATGAAAAGTGCAGCAAGAATTCCATATGATAAAGTTTATCTTGGATATGTATTACATAACAAGTCCTAAAATAAAGGTCCAGTGAAACTTATTCAACAGACTTGCCGCTGTTTACTGGATTACAAAGCATAAACGTGATAGATTAGTTCTAACAGGGACCTTAACAGGGAGCCAACTTCGATCCTTAGCCTGTTGAGCTGTGTAGAATCAAGGGGACTTTTCCAGGCAATTACCCTCCAAACACATATGGCAAAGTTTTCTGTTTCATCTGTTGGATAATTCATCTTTAACCTGTGGTTCTTTGTGTGATTCTTTCCACCTAGATCAAGTGAAAGAAATAGAAGTTTTATTAAGGGTGAAAGAGCCCATTGGCACAATGACAGGAGAAAGCCTTTGAAAACGCGTGTATTTCTCATTCTTCTAGCAGAACAGTCTTTCCGGTTCAAACCAGCTGTTCGATTCTCTAGGGTTCTATTACTTAGAGTACCTCAACTTTGAAAACATTGTGCCATAATTTTTAAAATATATATATTCCAATACTGGTTTAGAACTATTCTTTGAGATTGAAATAAAATCCAGGATGCAGAAATTTAGGATAATCAATGTAGGTAAAGAAATATGCATTACTGGGAGTAGAGAATATAAAAAAAAGTATTAATATTTATTTGCTGAAATATTAGCTTATGAAATAAAGAATAGCCAGGATTTTATAAATATTAAATAAAAAGTAAAGCTCTTCCAGGCCATGCTATAATGCCTCAAAAGTTGAGCAAGAATTTTTCCATTTCCTTTCTTTTCCAAGAGGAAAATAATATAATAACTATGATATTGAACCTCCTCTGGGATTTGGTAAAACATTACAGAAAGTCCAACCTGAGCATTTTTGGTTTGCATGACCTGAACTGAACATGACCTTATCCCATATATTTAACTTCCTTTCCAAAATTGAGAAATTAGTGATTTATAACATCATGTCATTTTTGGCTGCAGTAACATATCATAAATGATGTTGCACGTTGTTACAACATGCAGAGTGTTGAACAAATATTTCTCTTTGCTTACCTCTTTCTGTGTTGTTTATTCACTTGTATTCCTAGGAGATGCCAACTCAACACAAAACTTTCTGGCATAGAAATCTTTAAATGAGTGGAAATAACCAACTACATTTTTGGATTAGGACTTGCACTAGCTATTGAATCCCTCAAGCCTACAGGAAGAAGTTATTAAAATAGAGTCCCTACATGTTCATTTTAAATGGGTCAGAAGGTTACATAACAATATAAACCAGCACAGGAGAGCTTTAAAAATGATTTATACTTTGTTACATTTATTAATACTAATAACTCTGAACATTTTATATATGGAAAGAACTTTACTCTTGAAAAGTATCATGTCCATCTGTGGACATATGGTGTTTGTAAAATGTCCTTATTCACAGCTTAATATCCTCATTTTTTATTTTCTATAATATTTGGTTTTGTTTTAAATTTAGACTTCTTTGTCCTAGAAAAAAGTGATTCTTGGTATTAGTAAAAAAAATAAAAAGTTATATTTCATATGAAGGCATGATATATTATCAAGAAAATATATGCAGTTAGCTTAAAGAAATAATTGAAAAGAGAAAGGATAGGCATGTTTTATAATTCCTATTTATTTCTACAAAGGGCTTTACTCGTTTATTTTATTTAGGAAAACTTTCATGCCACTTAATTCGTGCCAAGCATTGTTATGAATTCTTTCATGTGTTAACTCAAGTAATCCCCATAGTAACCCTATGAGATAGCTGCTGTTAGCATCCTTGTTTTATGGGTGAGAAAATTGAACCACGCTCTGCTTAAGGAATTGCTCAGGTGATTCAACTCACGCGATGGAGCTGGCTCCAGAATCTGGGCTTTTAATTCTGGAGTCACTGAAACGCCAGGATATCAAGGGGAAAAGAAAATACTCCAAAATGCTACAAAATATTCTCACATTTACCTTTGTCCATTTGCCTATGCTTAGGAAGTGAATTTATGCTTGCATTTATATTTTCAGTTATACCCGTGATGGCTATACAAACTTTTACCTCGAGTTTAACCTATAATTTTATCATAAATTTTGGTCTGTTATTACATAGTGAATTTAACTAACAACTTGAAAGATGCATAAAATGCTACTATATTTTTATGTCCTTTTCTTTGTTTATGGAGGTTTGGATTGCATAATATTTTGTCTTATAGATATGAATACTATTAACTATGGTTAATATTTAGAGAATGTGTCTAGGCCTTCCACAATACTCACAACAGCTTTAGGAGAAGGTGCGAGTATTCCTAGTTAAATGAGGAAGAAACTAAGCACAGGATGAGCAAATAAATAATTGGATGTCACACAGCTCTATGGACTAATACAGGATGTGAATAAGCATTTTGACTAGAATCTGTGCTCTTATATATACCACATACCCTCCCATTGAACAGACCATTGTTCATGGTCAAGGAATTTTCAAGACTAAAGATGGACTTAGCTAATTTGAAAGGGTTGTATTATTTCCTTATTCAATTGGACAGAAGATGCTGCCAACATCTGCCAGCACTGGAATCTCTCTCTGCCTCTGAATCCATCTATCTTTATATCTCTACACATGCATAGAAACATACGTAGAAATATATTTGCTTAAGTTACTTTAAAAAGAAAAATAATTTTTAAATATGCACTTATTTAACAAAGTTAAAAATTTCACATATTTTTGTATAACATTAATTTCCTTTTCCACATATTTTTTCAATAATTTTGGTATTTTTAGGTTAGTTTTTAATGCATTGGATATATTAATATAATAAAATATTATCCTTTTCCTATTTTACTTGTATGTTTTCTCATTTTTAAAGAGGTTCTCTAGCTATGTTGACACAATGGTTAAAGAATTTTCTATATGATAACTTTACAATTTTAATCCAGCAAAAGAGGAATGGTGCCTACCCATTAATTTCAACTAAGGGCCAAAATTGAGACTAACTAGTTCTGATTGGCCCAACCTGAGCCAGGAATCCATCTTCAGAAATAGTCCCTGTGGTGGGTTAATGAGAGGTATTTGTGTGCCCAGTCCTAGCTCCCAAACTCCACACTTAAATCAGGAATTGGGGCTGTTCATGAGAAAAGCATGAACTGAGAGTTGGTGAGATGTGACTCCCCAAATGAATATCAAGAGCAATTAGCGTAAGTAGGTGGAAAGAAATGCTGACTGGCCAAAATCAATAACTATAGGCTGTATCAGTGAACAAATTTAGACTTTTCTTCTTTCTCCCAGAAAAAAAGTGATTCAGATAATCACTGGTCTCTTGGAGTTTATATTCTTGTGGATGAAGGCAATAAGTAAATGAATATATGTAATAAAATAGGTGAACGTAAGAGTTGATATATTATAGTGAATTTATAATATAATACTTATAATATTTGGCAACAATGATAGATTGTGCTTACTTTATAAACTTTCTAACATTTCTATGAGCTAGACATTTCACAAAATTTAGAACTATCTTTTAGTTAATTAAAAAGTGTTGATATCAAGAAATGATCTGCAGGACACATACAGTCCAATAAGAAAGATGAGCTACGTAAATACATTTATTTTTAAATATTTTTCCACTTACACTTTTTTAAAAGTGGAATGATAAATTATAATCACAATTAAGGCATAAAAGGTTTAGGAATAATAGTTCAGGAAGATTCTCTGTGAGATAAGGTATATGAATACATAGTATAGATTTTTAATAAGAGTATGATATACTGGTCCAGCACAGACTAAACACGCCAAGTGAGGAATTTTGGTCAATTTGACATAAACATGAGAGAATGGTGACAACTTAATCCCATGCTTATATAAACAATGCGTATCTGGAAGAGGTATTTGACAATGTGCAGTGGAATAGTAGAGACATTTCAATAATTATTAATGTATATCTTACTTTAAACAATCCTGATAGGAATTTCCTAATTGTTTTAATTTGTATTTATACTTGAACAAGAATTCTTGGTTTTAAAAAAGCTGTTTCTTTGTAGAGCGTCTCCATTTTATGTAACGTATACAAAAACAGCTGTGTAGAAGTGATGTGAAGTTTTTACTTAACAGTACTTTAGGATGAAACTCTTCTTTCCATAATGGAAGTAAAACAATTATAACAATTTCAGAGGTTACACATTTAAAAAGGAAGATTATTTTTATTGTTTATAGAAACTCATATTTGATATAAGTGACACAAACACTTTCTCACTTTAGTGAGGAATTTTTAGTTATGTATTGATTTATGAAATCCATGGCCAATCTGCAGCATTTTCCTTGTTCTCAAGCTTTTTGACTTTTGTATCCTTATCTCTACTCAGAGCCATATGTTCTCTCTCAGGAAGTTAAAATCTCAAAGTTCTTTGTTTATTATATTGGAGGAAAGCAGAGAGTACCTGGACTTCCTTTTCCATTAATATGCCAAGATAGATGTGCTGAGAAAATTCCTGATACAAAACACCTATAAATACTGGGAAAATGTAGCACACATTTGTTAATGAAACACTGTGCTTGCAAAATAACAAGAGTCCCCAGAGGCCAGAACAAAAAAATCTGAACAAAAAAGTTGCAAGTTAACTCTCAAATATAGTCACACTTGGGGCATTTACCAGTTGTGGTAAATAAGAGTCCTGGGATTTAATGCTGGATCCTAGAACACCTAGAGCCTCCATGAAAATGTTGACAAAAATCTCCTTGGCTGGCAAAGGTGGCTGAAAAGGAAAATTGTTTATATCAGCATTTACAACATGGTCAAGGAAGTTCATACTGAGACAACAACATTGAATAAGTCCAAGTTTGGTAGCAGCCAGGAGCAACTGACAAAAGTAAATGCAAAAGACTCTTGGGGCTGGCCCCATGGCATACCTATTAAGTTTGGTGTGCTCCATTTTGGCAGCCTGAGTTCACAGGTTCGGATCCCAGGCATGGACCTACATCACTCATCAGCCATGCTGTGGCAGTGACCCACATACAAAATAGAGGAAGACTGGCACAGATGTTAGCTCAGGGTGAATCTTCCTCAGAAAAAAAAAAAAAAAGACTCCCACAGATAAGGTTAGAGAAAGTCTCACTAGATTAAAACCCTGGTAAAATTGATTAAAAATCCAAAATTACAAAACCCCCAAGGAAACAAAAAATCATGAGTTGTGTTCCCCAGAACTGACCATGAAACTTCATATGATGCAAAGACTGGGTGAAATACAGTCTAGCTGAATCAGGAAGTAATGCAAGCCTTTCACATATCAAATTGGCAAAATACATGTATAGCCTTGAAAATTCTCTTACCCTTTGACGCTGGAGAGCTCTCTATGCACAGTGGTTTATTCAATAAGAGAGAATGTAATATATATAAGAGCAGAGATTCTAGTCACGCTGCTGATGCACATCTTGCATTTGCCTATAGAACTACGTGGCATCCAATTATTTGACCTTTTGGTGACTAGTTTCTTCCTCATTAAAATAGAAATAATTATACTTGCAAAAGGCTATTATGAGTGTAAAGTGAGATTATAAATGGGAAAGCTCAGCCACATTCTCTAAATATTAACCATAATTAATAGTATTATTCATATCTATAAGAGAAACATTGGTTTTCTAGTAAACCTAAAAATGGTAACCCACTGACTTTTATTCTTCTGAGCCAATTTCAGAATGCTCAGGTAAGGATCAGAGAGGAAAATAAAAGTACACGTACTTCTAACCTTTGTGGCAGTCTTGTGATTTAAACACAACTTTTGATATGCCAGTGTTGTGGGTTGAATTGTGTCCTTCTTCAGACTCATATGTTGAAGTCTTAACTCCCAGAATCACAGAATGTGATCTTATTTGGAGATAGGGTCTTTGCAGAGGTAAAATGACTTCCTTAGGGTGGGCTCCAATCCAATATGACTAGCATCCTTATAAAAAGGGAGAATTTTAACAGAGACAGAACTAGAGGAAAGATAGTATGAAGAGATTGTGGGGAGGTGATAGCCATCTAGGAGAAAGGCGCAGAACAGATCCTTCCCCCACAGCCCTCAGAAGGAACCAACTCTGTCTATATCTTGATTTTAAGTTCTAGCCTCTGTAACTGTGAGATAATAAATTTCTATTGTTTAAGTCACCTGGTGTGGTACCTTGTTATGGTAGCCCTAGCAAGTTAATACAGTTAGTATATAGAATAACAGGATTATTTTTTTTTAAAAGAGGGGAGACTTGAATCAATAATAAACCTCAAGTTAAAGTCAGTTTAAGTTTTTTGCAAATATACAAGAAAATGGACAGATCTTAAAGTGTATTTTTCTTTTATGTTTCAAAATGGCTAACAATCCATGGGTTACTCTGCTTTATCTCACATGCTTATATATAGCAATACAATGAAAACTCCTAGGGCCCAAATATTGGTATCTCATAGTATATTTCACTTTAATAAACAAGGCTTCACCTTGTTGCTTTGAATTTTTTTGAGAAACAAACATAATTTTGAAAGGCATCAGAAGTTCATTAAAAGGAATCAGCATAAAGAGACTCCTTTTTAACAAATTGTGACACTTTGGCTTAATTTTTTTAATATAAAGATGACTGGATTGAAAATAAGTTAGCTTGTACTAAGCCACAAATCCATTGCAGATAGTTAATTAACATAAAGTTTACAGGTGACAAGTCTCCTCTGAAAGTCAATTGATTTGTGTCTAATTTTTCACATAAAGGAGGGAGAATAAATCAATTGATAAAGGAAAGTGTAATATACAAATGAGTTTTATGAATGCAATATCATC
This sequence comes from Tapirus indicus, assembly GCA_031878705.1. Taxonomy (NCBI): domain Eukaryota; kingdom Metazoa; phylum Chordata; class Mammalia; order Perissodactyla; family Tapiridae; genus Tapirus; species Tapirus indicus. Next base: position 140,350,263 of record CM062920.1, on the reverse strand, counting down.
TCCCAATCAAATAGTTCAAAGAATTGGTGGAGTAATAGTGATAGGGATATGTTTTTTTTCATTTACCTGAGAAAAACAACAGACACTAAAGGAAAAAAAGAAACTTTAGAAAGCACAAACAATTTAAGGTTAAATCTATTAACTTGATGTTGTGAGTATATCTTAGTTCAGGGGTGGATTTCAGAACTCCACCCCAGGCGGTGCTCAGGTGTTTCCTAGTGGGGGATGACATGCTTAGAAAATTGATCTGTGAGACAATGAGACATCCAGGGAACACTGGAGAATGTTTTGGGGTTTGTACCAGGCTCTTGCACCAACTAAACTGGCCAGCACATAAATAATGCCTAAGAGCAGCCAGAGAGAGGGAAGGGGCAAAACAAGTCAAAACAGAGTCATCCTTTTTACCTCTATTTCTCTTAAATTCATGCGTTAGAAGATTTTGAAGGCTATAAAGTATTTACAATGACATATATAAAAGGTGTCACAATATTCCTCAAGTAAAAGTAGTAGGCATCCATCAGTTTCTTGACAACTGGATTAATCTAACTAGCAGGTTATATGACATTATTTCTATCTATTAGGGGGTTGGCCTCACCCTAGTCTACTGGGGGCAGGATCTAGATGGCCTCCTCATTTGATGGCTCTGTAGTCTGAGCAATTCTTCATCCAAGTCAGTCAGACGGCCCTCCGCTCACCACCCAGGTCCAAGGGAGCACAGCTGGTTTGTTTGTTTGATCTTTAAGTCAGGTCACTTTTGATTAACTCCTTTCGAGACATTTGTTCAAATTCCAATCAGTTTTTATTGAAGGTTTAGAATTTTGGAGTGGGAGTGAACAGCTTCCCTCTTCTTGGCTCAGAAACAATGAGTTTTAGCCAAAATTCTACAGCACTTAAGACGAGGGCATGGCACGCTATTTTCTTAGACATAGGACCATATATCCGTAGAGAGTGAGTGCTATTTTCTGCCACTTGTTTTCAGTTTATGCTGGAGCAGGGAGGTAAACTTCCCTATACAAAATTGTCTGTTAATTTCAAAATTGGTTATTTAACACTATAATTGCCTTGAGCTTGATGAGTTCAATTCAGTTTTATTAGGGATCATGGATAAACGTCAAATTATGAAACTAAGGTTTCAATTTCTCACTTAGAATATTCCAGCTGGCCAGATACCACGTACACACTCATCCAACTTTTAAGCAGAATTATCAAAAGAAAAATCTCTTGTATACCTTCACCCATGAAAGATTTATGATTCAATAAAGAACAATAATTTTTTTTTTTTATCTGAGGGGCAGATATTCTAAGGAAAAACTCTTTTAGGCCCAGTTCTCTCAGCGGCATATTGTATATCTCTGTGAATATCATTACAACAATTTTAAAATACAGTTAATTTTCAGATATCACAGAATTCACACGTCACTTTTTACTTATTGTTTTCAATTTTCAAAAAGAGAGGACTTTCTAAAGAACACTGCACTCTTTTAGATAATACAACACAATCATAATGACAACTCAAAGAATTTTTTTCTTACTTATCATCAGTCTCCCACCTTTTTTTTCCCTTCACATGAAATTCTGATTCAAATGATTTCTCGGTTATGATATTTTTAAGTGAAACGTTTATTGCTTTTTAAAAAATGTGGTAAAATACACATAAACATAAAATTTTATTTTTTATGTGTGAGTGGGTGAGGAAGACTAGCCCTGAGCTAACATTCATTGCCAATCCTCCTTTTTTAGCTGAGGAAGATTGGCCCTAGGCTAACATCCATGCCCATCTTCCTCTACTTTATATGGTACACCGCTACAGCATGGCTTGACAAGCAGTGCATCAGTCCATGCCTGGGATCTGAACCTGCAAAGCCCGGGCCTCCAAAGTGGAGCACAGGAACTGAACCACTACACCAGGGGCCGGCCTGCATTTTTAAGTGTACAGTTCACCAACATTAAGATCATTCACATTGTTGTGCAACCATCACTACCATCCATGCCCATCATTCTTTTCATCTTGTGAAACCCAAACTCTATACCAATTAGATAATAACTCCCCAATCTTCCCTTGCCCCAGCCCCTGGAAACCCCCATTATACTTTCTGTCTTTATGATTTTGACTACTCTAAGTACTTCATGTAAGTGGAATGTGTTTGTCTTTTTGTGACTGGCTTATTTCACTTAGTATAATATCCTCAAGGTTCATCAATATTGTTGCATATGTCAGAATTCCCTTCCTTTTTAAGGCTGAGTAATAGTCCATTGCATGTATATACCACATTTTGTTTATCCATTTATCCCTCCATGGATACTTGGGTTGCTTCCACATTTTACTATTGCAAGAAATGATCCTATGAACATAGGTGTAGAGATGTCCCTTTGAAACCCTACTTTCAATTCTTTGAGGTAATACCCAGAAGTGGAATTGTTGGATCATGTGGTAATTCTATTTTTAATTTTTTGAGAATCCTCCATACTGCTTTTGACAGTGGGTCTACCATTTTTCATTCTACAACAGTACACAAAGATTCCAATTTCTTCACATCCTTGCCAACATTTATTCTGCTCTGTTTTTTTGACGTGAGCCATCCTAATGTGCGTGAGGTGGTATCTCACTGTAGTTTTGATTATCATCTCCCTAATGATTAGCGATGTTAAATATCTTTTCATGTGCTTATTGGCCATTCATATATCTTCTCTGGAGATATGTCTAGTCAGATCCTTTGCCCATTTGTGAATCAGGTTGTCTGTTTTTTGTTATGCTGAGTTTTAGGAATTCTCTATATTCTCAATATTAATCCTTTATCAGATATATGATTTGCAAATAAAGACAATTGGATTGTCTTTTACTCTATTGATACCGTCTTTGATCCACAATTTTTAAAATTTTCATAAAGTCCAATTTGTCTATTTTTTCTTTTGTTACCTGTGCCTTTGGTGTCATATGCAAGAAATCATTGTCAAATCCAATGTCGTGAAGATTTTGTCCTATGTTGTCTTCTAAGAGTTTTATTGTTTTAGCTCTTACATTTAAGTTATTGATCCATTTTGAGTTAATTTTGTATGTGGGTTAGGTAGGGCTCCAACATTCTTCCTCTGTGTGTGGATATCCAGTTTTCCCAGCATCATTTGTTGAAAAGACTGCCCTTTTGAATTGTCTTGACACTCTTGTCAAAAATCATTTGTCAATATATGTGAGGGTTTATTTCTGGACTCTCTATTTTGCTTCATTGGTCTATATGTCTGTCTTTATGCCAATACCACACTGGTTTAATTACCATAACTTTGTACTAAGTTTTGAAATCCTGAAGTATCAGTCCTCCCTTTTCATTCTTATTCAAGATTATTTTGGCTATTTGGGGTCCCTTAAGATTCTATATAAGTTTTAGAATGGGTTTTTCTTCTTCTGCACAAAATTTCATTGTGATTTTGATAGGAATTGCGATGACTCTATAGATTACTTTGCCATTTTAACAATTGACATTTAATATTGGCATTTTAACAATATTAAGACTTCCCTTCCATGTATGCAGGGTATGTTTCCATTTATTTAAATCTTCTTCAATTTCTTTCAGCAATGTTTTGTAGTTTTCATTGTACAAGTCTTTCACCTCATTGATTAAATTCTTAAGTATTTTATTCTTTTTGGTGGTATTGTGAATGGATTTGCTTTGTAATTTCCTTTTCATATTGTTCATTGTTGATATACAGAAATGCAATTCACTTTTGTATGTTGACTTTGTATCCTGTTATTTTGATGAATTCATTGAGTAGTTCTAATAGTTTTTTCATGTGTGTGGAATATTTAGAGTTTTGTTCTTGTAAGATCACATCATCTGCAAACAGAGGCAATTTTGTTTCTTCCATTCCAGTTTGAATCTCTTTATTTCTTTTTCTTGCTTAATTGCTTGGAAAGAGCATCCATTGGTATGTTGAATGGATGTGGTGAATGTGGGCATGTTTGCTTTGTTCCTGATCTTAGAGAAAATGCTTTTAGTCCTTCACCATTGAGTGTGATATTCACTGTGTTTTTCCTATATGACTTTTATCGTGATGAGGTAGTTTTCTTCTATTCCTAATTTGTTACATGTTTTTACCATGAAAGGGTATTGGATTTTGTCATATGCTTTTTTCTGCATCAATTGAGATGATCATGTGTTTTTTTTCCCTTCATTCCATGGATGTGGCATATTGCTTTCATCAATTTTCATATGTTGAACTATCCTTGCATTCCAGGAATAAATCTCACTTGGTCATGGTGTAAAATCCTTTTAATATGCTGCTGAATTCTGTTTGCTAGTATTTTATTGAATATTTTCTCATCAATATTCATAAGGGATATTGGTCTGTAGTTTTCTTGTAGTGTCTCTGTCTGGCTTTGGTATCAGGATAATTCTGGCCTCACAGAATGAGTTGGGATGTGTTCCTTCCTCTTCAAGTTTTTGGAAATGTTTGAGGAGGATTGGTATTAGTTCTTAAACATTTGGTAGAAGTCACCAGTGAACCCATCTAGCCTTGGACTTTTGTTTGTTGGTAGATTTTTTATTACTGATTTAATCTCTTTACTAGTTATATGTCTATTCATATTTTCCTTTCTTCATGATTTAGCCTTGGTAGAGTTTGTGTTTCTAGGAATTTGTTAATTTTGTTTAGGATATCCAGTTTGTTGGTGTACAGTTGTTCATACTACTCTCTTATATTCATTTTTATTCCTGTAGATTTGGTAATAATGTCCTCACTTTCATTTCAGATTTTAGTAATTTGAGTCTTCACTCTTTTTTTCTTAGTCTGTATAGCTAAATGTTTGTCAATTTTGTTGATCTTTTTGAAGAAATAACTTTGATTTCATTGAATTCTCTATTGCTTTTCTTTTCTCTATTTCATTTATCTCTGCTGTAATCTTTCTTACTTCCTTCCTTTGCTAGCTTCAGGTTTAGTTTGTTCTTCTTTTTCTAATTCCTTAAGTTGTAAAGTTAGCTTGTTGACTTGAGATGATTCTTGTTTTCATTTTGTTCACATATCATTTTCTTGGCTTTCTCTATATCTTCCTTTAGTTCTTTGAGCATCTTTAAGATACTTTTTTATGTTTTTTAAGTCTTTGTCTAATATATCTGCCATTAGGCTTCTTTCATGGACAATTTCTATTGATTTTTTTTCCTTTCAATGGGTCATACTTTCCAGATTCTTTGTATGCTTTGTGATTATTTTGTTGAATACTGGATATTTTAATCTAATAATGTAGTAAGTATTAAAAGCAGATTGTCTCCCTTCCCCAGAGTTTGCCATTTTTTAAATTATTGTTTTGTTTTTGGTTTTGATTGTTGTAGGCTGTCTCTGTGCTGAGGATCAGCCTGAAGTGTGAACTGAAGGTATTCCTGGGTCTTTACTGAGCCTTTCTATGAGCATGCATTGTCACTTTCTAATTTTCCCTGTATATGCAATTATTTTGAATATCCTAGCCATTAATATCTGGCTCCTGAAAGGGGAAAAATGGAAAATTAAAGGGTGAAGCACTGGCCCAAGTCCCCTGGAAGTCACTTAAGCCAGAAGGGTAGGGTCTTGCAACAATGGGGCCAGGTGTGACATTGATGGCTGGCCACCTCCTTGTCTTTACTTCTGTGATCAGCAGCAGCAATCAGGGATCAGAGCACAGATCTCTGATCTTTGGAGGGCAGGGTGACTTTTTTTGACCTGGCTCCTGCAAGCTATGTGCAAGCTTCTCCAGGAAAGTGCCCATGGTTGCCTGGCATGTGGCTGGGTTTGGGAGATGGGTAGCTACCACTGTGGTAAGAGCTGAAATTGACTAAAATTAACCACAATTTACCCTCTAAGTCTTCTACTGGAAGTTGTAAGCTTTCAGCAGACTCCAGAGTTCCAAAATAGTTACATGAGATAGCTTCTGCCAGTGCAAATCTTGCCTAGATGGGGAGACAGATTCCTGTTGCTTCTTACTCTGCCATCTTCCTAATCCTCTTTCCTAAGGAGAGATTTTATACCTGAACACTTGACCAGTGTCTGCCTGTAAAGATGCCAGCTTCCAAATCTAGCAGAAGATTCTGAGTACTTTTTCCAACCCCGGTGTTATCATTTTACTATCTGGTTCATGATTTCAGTCCTGGAGATGATTGAGAGTTGTCAAGTTATACAGTTAAAGAGCACAATTTTTTAAGATTAAAGCATATTCAAGCATGTATTATGAAGTCAGAGGCACTGCAGTATCTTTCCCACTGTACAGGCTTTTATAGCTTCTCTATCTTATCCATAAAGACATAACAGCAGCCAATGTCACCACCTATGCAAAGTGAGAATTCTTTGAGGCTAGAAAAGCCCTTATTTGTCATTCCACGGGTGGTTAGACATTTATGTGCCTGCACTAGACTGCCCAAAAGGATCCATTTATATACCTAATCAGCTGACATTATCCTATGTAAGTTTTAAACTATCAATCTTGCATCTATGAGGAGTTTGGAATGGAGTGGCATAGAGGAGAAGTTACAGAGAGTGTTGTGATTATTCCTTCTGTACAGGTGTGTGCTGATGGTGACCTGAGTGGTCTGGAGAAGGAAACTTTTCGTGGTTTCATGGTTGACACTGGAATAGAATTGCCTAGGTTCAACTCTTGGCTATATTTCTCATAATCTATGTAAGAGTAAGCAATATGCATGAACTCTCTTGGCATCATTTTTATCATCTGCAAATAGGGAAAATAATGCTACTTTATATGGTTGTAGTGATTAAAATGAAATATATTTATTTATATATACACACACACAATGGTTGGCATAGGAAGCACTCAATAAATTTGTAAATATTTATCTATCTCTGAATATGTGTGCATATGTATGATTGTGTGTATGTGTGTGTGTGTTGTAGCAGTAGTATTGAAATCACAGTGGAAGGAAATTAAAGGATTTTAGATATCATTCACAGTTAAAATTGACAGGAAGTTTTGAAAGATCAAATATATGGTAGAAGATAAAGGAAGGACCCAAGAATGTCCCCTAGATTTCTAGCTTGTATGATTAATAGTGCTATTACTTAAGATGGGAAACCATGGAGAGGATAAAGCGACTGGATCAAGCTATGAAAAGCAAACTGAAGCCATGTTTGTCTGTCTCCAAAGTACATCCTTTAAGAAATTTTTACTATCCTTCTTTTCTATTTGCTGTAGAAGGAGCCCACTCTTTGTGGTCTCCTTCCATAGAAAACTGTAACTGCCAAGGAGACAGGGGGTTGCTTTGTATGATGAACCCCTACCTCCAGGACACACCAAATAAACATAAAATATGAATGAAATGAGATTGTTAATTACGCAAACATTGCTTCAAAATAAATTCCCTACCTCCCTCTTCAAAATGAAGAGCTGTCCTTTAGCATTTCTTAGATAGAAAATTTGCATCCATCGCTCTTGCACGAATGACAGATTCACAGAGAAAATTCACTGGAATAAGGACAACAGGCCTCACAGAGAAGGCAATGTCTTTAGGGCCCATCAAGAATTCTATTTGATGTATCATATGAAATTGCCAATATTTGATCCTTTTTGGCCTACAAGAAAAGCAGTCCTATATAGTCTTATCTAGTGCCAAACAGTCTGGCAGAAGCTCAGGTGATTTTTCTGAGAAATCTAACAGCTGTCATCTTATGAATAAGTCTTCTTTTCTACACCTTGCCATCGATATTGCACAAAAAATATTGGAATCTATTCCTTTGCATATATTTTGTCTGCTGTTTCCTTTATCAACTAATAAAACCTCAACATATATTTTTATGCAATTTCCGTAAAAAGGGGATCTAACTGATCTATCTATTTACATTGCCCATTTGGGGCAGAGATTTCTCACCACGTATAAAATTTTTATTGAATTTCAAAATGTATTAAAATCAATTTAAAGTTTGTAATTTATATTGTTTCAATTCAATATTTTATAAATATCAAAGACTGACAATTTTTTCATTTTAGTCTAATTACACAAACAATAAACTTTATATTTATGCATAGCACTTTTGCTATAATTTCACATCTTCAACTCTTCCACTATTAATATCATCTAATAACTAGGCTGTAATTAATTAATAATGATTTATTAGTGCAATAGAAACAAGACCCTAATTACAAAATCAAAATTATGAAAACATTAGATGATTTACCAATGAAATTAATAAGCTTTATTAAGCAAAATAATACGTATTTTGCATTGAAATTTAAAGAGATTAAATATGTCCTTGGGTCATTGAATTCTATGTTTGCATCATTAATATGTTACAATGTGATGTCTACTTTTTATTTTTTGTAGATTACTTCAAATAATACTTTGTCACCATGTGCATCTGAATCTTTTCTTTTTTTGAGACTATATGAATAGGGAGCAAGTGAATGCAGGAAGAGATTTACTGGCTTGGCTTTTTATATTGCTCTCCTGTGTGATATTAGGCCCTGCTCGATATGCAATAGTAAAATAAAAGTTCAAAAATGAAATTGCAAGATGAAGAAGCCCAATCCAATTGCGCACGGTGCAAGTACAATTGCTCCCAGAATCCTGGGAACTAGGTTGACATCCCCAAGAACCCCAGGAACCCCAGGAACTGTGAGCATCTTTCTCCTGAACTGTAAAACAGAGATATGGATTCTCGCCATATCTAATTCATAGAGTTGTGGCAAAAATGAGATAATGATGGTGAAAGAACACCATTAATAAACCATTAGGATACATAAATATCTATTATTCATAGATGAAGAAACTTAGATTTAGACAGACTAAATGACTACTTAATTATAGACCATCTTTAAAAAGTCCATGCACTTCTTTCTTTGAAATTCTATGGAGAATGATAAAAACTTGAGGACAATTGTTAGAGTAATATCTCCTGCATTTTCTGATTTTTAGCCTAAATCATTCCTGTTGCAATTTAATTCTATTCTTTGGTCATGCTCTGGTGCAAGGAGAGAACAGTTGTTTGTCTACACCTATAGCAGATCATTCACATCACCACATATCATGCTATTATTAGACCTCTTTGTTAGCTGTGTTTTCCCCAAGTCGTGCAAACATAGTTCTGTAGGTTTTACACATTATTCTGATTTTCAACTCTTTTAATCATCTCTTTTCCTAGCCACTGTAGCATCTCCAATTTTTTTTATTTCTATTAAGTTTGAAGCACTGATTTTGGAAACACTATTCAAATAATGACTAGGCCAATGATAATTGTGATTTCCCCACATTCTCTGACTAATATTCATTTTGAATATTCGAGACTCATGCTTGATAGCAACTTTAATTGGTAATCATTTATATTTTCAAATAAATTATGATCATCTGCCACAACCCATTCCCTCAAAGTGGGAAAATGTATGTGAGCCTCGGATGGATGTAATTACATAATATCGTTTTTCTTATATTGCTTCACTATGTAAATGTCTTATTATTTTGCTCTCAACTTAACTTCCTTTTGAGGTTGGACTGATTGGTTAGTAATATTACAAAAGGCCTCATGTTTATTGTTCACTTACGATACAAAAAATATATAAAATATAGGCTGAAATAGAATCACATTTGTTTTAAGGTTAATAACAAAGTTTTTGATGAAAAAATTAACACCATGATTATTGGTTTTAGCAAAATCCAAATGTCTTAGCTCAGTTCTAGGGAGGTAAATGGTCAGCGAGACCTTCATGTTTTCCTTGCAGGTTATCATTATTATATTTAAGTCCTCCTTGGACCTCTCTTCTTTGGCTACAAAGTCATTCACACAACTTGGCAGCTTGTAGAAAATGAAGTAAGTATGCAAGTGGTAAATTCCAATCTATAACCTATTCCATAAAGAAGCAAAACTTTTTTTAAGTGATGAAAAGCAATGGTAGAAAACATCATAACTAATGTATTTGTAGTATATTACACAATGATAATCAAATGAACAGCCTCAGACAATTCATATAGGCCTGTCTTACACTTCATAGCTTATAATTACATTGCGTGCTTTCGAAAAATAAATTAAATACCAAACTTTTTCAGTAATACTTTGAAGAACTTTCACTCCAATAGTAAAATTCCCATAAAATTATCTGGAAATATTTTTATTAGTTTTGATTCTATAAAGTTTTGCAGAATAGTAAAGATGTCTGCATAAATGAATGTTTTCTAGAGAATAAAGTGAAATTCTTAGAACTGATATGACTATAAAATATTTATATGAACCACAATAAGGACAAGTTTCCAGGAAATAAAGAGGAAAGTGCCAAAGAAGGAAACAATACATAAAAGAATAAAAATAAGTAACATATGTGCTATGGAAATGCTTTCATTGTCCTAAGTATCTCTTTCGTGGTGTTGGACTTAATATTTATTTTTAGGCCTTCCAGTTTTAAGTAGCACAATTAAGAAAAAATTTCCTACCTTCTCCTCTCGGAAAGTTTTAATAATATTCAGGGATATCTGTAACCCCAAACCACAATGCATAAGGAAAACTGCCCAAATGCAATGAAGGTTAAGTAGACATGTGGAAAGTCCTTAAGAGGTGATAATGAACTTCACCTAAGCCCTGAAAACAGCAACCTTTAATAAATCCCTCCCACACTTTTTTTTGTCCTAGAAAATGGCTTATCACAAAGAACCATCCTTCCCCATATGGTTTACTTAGACTTGCTGTCCAGTCTTTTTCATGACTCCCATAAGACTCATGGATGACACTCTTGCTTCCCTATGACAAGGCTAAACACAGATCTTTAACCTTTTGTCTGAACCTAACAAAGACAGACACAAACACTCCAACCTCCCATTCTTTGTCTCATGAATGATTAGCTGAACTGTTCTTCCCTCTAACCTAGCTACACAAGAGATATATATTTCCTATTTTGGTGACTGACTGAGACACCTCCTGATTGCAAAATCAATCTCGACACCAAATCATTCCAACTATAACTTTTCTACTGACCCTTACAAAAGTATAAAGCAATATCATCCTGCCAAGACACTCTCGTCTTCAGATCTAGGGTGATTTCCCTATTTCAATAGCTTGAATAAAGTCAATTTCCTTGTTCTGTTTTTTTGTCAAAGAAAGAGGGAACATTCAAGGATGTGCATCTTATAAAAAGAAGGTAGAGGACATTTCTCTGCATGGCATTCAAGAACATAGACTGGGCAGCCATTATATCCAGATTATACATCCCATCTCTAACACTTAAATGCTTTTTAACTTCAGCAAATTTAGCTGAAATTTTTCTCTCAATAGCCCCAATTTAAAATGGGCATCTGTATATTACCTATTTCATGATGTCATTGAGAAAATTAAATGTTACTGTATATCTATCTATCTATCTATATAGATATCACTTAAAACTATCCAAGTCACGTAGTAAGGATTATTGGAACGTTAGATATTATTATTACTATTATTGTTGTTGAATATTATTGAATATGTTGAAGTTATTCTTGCTATTATTACTAATAATTTTATTATTTTTTCTTCCAAGTAAGTTGCACAACCTAGGGGAATAAAACAATTTTGGAGAAATGAGGTAAAACTGAGTGGGCTGGAAGTGGGAGTATCCCTTAATGCAGTTTGGAATGAATGTGGGGGTCTAAATTAGGGATCATTCAGAAAATCAGTTTATGCAAGGTGAAGCAAGTAATCAGGATAGAATAGAGGAAAAGTCCTTTGAATTGTGAATATGGATCTCAGTTATAAGGACTAGTAATTAACTTAAATATATACACAATATGTACATTATTATAAAAACAATCCCTAATTCCTTCAAAGACCTTGGCCCACCTCTGTAAGAACTTTGTGGAAATAGCTGTTCCAAGAAGAATTAATCTCATAAAAACATGAGTAATATCCAAATAAAGACAAATACACTACTCATTTATTTGTATTTTTATTCATTCAACCAATGTTTTATGAGAACTCACTAGTGCTAGTCATCTTTTTTTGATACATCAGTGAACAAAGGACAATGGTGCCTGTCCTCAAGGAATGTTAATTTTCCTGGGAGAAGTGAATAAAAAAATGCTAATATTTACATAAAAAATAATAAAATTTACAAATATGTAAATTTTACATTATGTTAAATAGTGATTAAGACCAGAAAAGAGAAAAGTGAAACAAGATGAAGGATATAAGGAACGGTAGGTAGTAGGAATGGGACCTACTTGGAGTGTAATATTAAATAAGATGGTCAGCATAACCTTTGAAAAGATGAGATTTAGACAGAGACTTGCAGAATGTGAAGCAAATAGCCAAATGGGTATGTGGGAAAAGACCATGCCAGGCAAAAGGAACCGTTGGAACAAAAACTCTAAAATAATAATGTGCCTGGTATATTTGAGGAAGAATAAGGGGACTGGAGTGACTGAAGCAGAATGAGAAATAGAGTAGTAGAAAAAGAAATCTGAGAAAGAATGAGTCCAGGTCGTTTAGGGTCTAGTAGAGTCTGGTGAAGATTTTTTTATTTTACTCTGAAATAAATTAGAAGACATTACAGGGTTTAGAGCAGAGAAGTGACATAATCTAACTTGTGTTTAACAGTATTACTATGTCTGCTCTTTTGAAAATAAACTACAGGGATGATAGAAAAATGTTAAGAGTCTATTAAAGTGAAGGATGATGATGGCGCAGTCCAGCATAATAACAATGCATTGGCCAGAAGTGTTCAGATTCTGGATGCATTTTAAAGGTGAAGACAAGAGGGTTTCTTAATAGATTGGATGTTCAGTGTGAAAGAAAGAGAGGCATACAAGGATAACTCCAAGATTATTGACCTGAGAAACTGGAAGAGGGGAGTTATTATTGATTGAGGGTAAATTTTGGAAGAAAAAGTTCAATTTTGACATGTTGAAGTTTAGAAGTTATCCAAGAGGAGTTTGTGTAGTCATTTTCACAACTAAATCTAGACTTTGGGGAGAGGTCTTTAAATTTACAGAGATACAAATTAAAAAGTGTTATATAAATTGTGTTTAAGAAATGGAATTGAATTCAACAACCAAGGGATATAAAAGAACAGAAAGTGGAAATGTGCAAAATTTCCACACTAAAAACAAAACAAAACAAAAGCTAAAAGTTTTAAAATAATTTAAATAAAAATAGATATACACTATGTTTATGGATTAGAAGACTCAATATTGTTATGACATCAACTCTTCCCAAATTGAAATATAGGTTAAATGCAATCCCAACTGAAATCACAGCAGACATTTTAAGGAAATTGATAAGCTGATTTTAAAATTGATATGTCAATATAAAGACCATAAAATAGTCAAACAATCTTAAAAGAGAAGAACAAGTTGTATTACTTTCACTACCTGATATCACAGCTTACTCAAAAGGCAGAGTAATTGTGACTATATGATACTGGTATAAAGATAGAGAAATAGAACGATGTAACAGAACAGTGAGTTCAGAAATATTGCACATAGTTAATTGGTTTTCAAAAAAACTTTGTCAAAACATTCAATGGAAAATGAAGGTCTTCTCAACCAATGTTGTTCGGACAAATGAATAACCGTGTAGAGAGTCAAACCCCCAAATTACTTTGAGATGAATCGTAGTCCTAAGGTTAAAACCTGAGAAAACATAGAAAAATATTTTCATGATCTGTGGGTAAGCAAAGATAGTCCACATAAAGCAATAACCATAAAAGAAGAAAATATTGAGTAATATATCATCAAAAAGTAAAAAGACACTCATCACATATGGAAGCAAAAAGGAAGTGGGTATCCTAGCCACCAACTGGGAGGAAATATTTCAATATATGTATCTGACAGATGACTTTATCCAGAACATAAGGAATTCCCATAACTCAATAATAAAAAGACAAATATGTAAAATAGGCAAAGGACTTGAACAGCTACTTCAGAAAAGAAGATATACAAATGACCAATAAACACATGCAAAAATGCTCAAAATACATAATAGTCAGGGAAATGCCCATTAAAACTACCATGAGTTATTGTTTTATACTCACAAAAATGACTAAAATTAAAGACTAGTAACATCAACTGTCAATGAGTACGTGGAACAGCTGATGCTTTTACATATTGTTGTCTTAGTAAAAAATGGTACAATCACATGGGTAAGTTGAATGGAAGTTTCTTATAAAATTGGTCATACACTTACTCTATGACCCAGCAATTCTACTCTTTGGTATTTACCCAAGAGATGTGAAATTACACGTCCACAAAAAGACTTGCATAAAAATGTTCAGGCCAGTTTTATTCATATAGACTCACACAACCCAACTGTCTATCATGAAGAGAATGGTTAAAAACTAAAATTCTTTGAAATTAAAAATATGGTTACTAAAAATATAGTGTATTGGTGGGATAAAAGAATTGGGGAATTACTGAAAAACTTAAAAGCAAAAGTCAAATAGAAAGAGAAAAATATAAAAGAAAAGAGGATTAATCTAAAAAGATCCAAGTTGAGTGAATATGAGAAACTGCAAAAGAAGAAATTATCAATGGAAAAGTACGAGAACAACCTTTAGAACTGAATTGAGACAAGAGTCTTATACTTCATAGCTCTACAGAGTGTAGGCAGAATAAATGAAATATAAAATGACTCACATATGTTGTATGCTCTAACTGAGATTTTGCATATCGGATTTTCTTTCCATATAGGAAAAAAGTCAGATATGGGGGCATTTATTACTATTATATAAGAATTCTTATGTGTTACTTAAAATCTCGTACTGTTTTGGAATATTTTATTTTAAGAAAAGATGCCTATTAGGAAATATTATTTCTAATCAACTCATAATTTGGGTTGATTATGCTGTTGGGATCTGAGAGCTTCAATTTCATCTATTAAATCAGAATAACAATATGTGCCTTGTAAATTTGATACAAATTTAAGTATATGTAAAATATCTAATATGAAGCCTTAAACATTATAAATGCTCAATTCACAATTATTTTGTGAAATCCTTCCCTGGCTTCCCAGTTCTCCCAGAATAAAATTCAGTGTCCTAAATATCTATCACCAGGCTCTTCATGAAAACTCTGTCATCTGTCCAACCTAATATGTACTTTCAGCACTATTCAAGCACTCACAGCTTCTGGAATGTTCCATGCCATCATCCACTTCTAGCACTTTGCATATACCTCTTCTTGCACTTGTCAGTCTATTCTTCTAGGTAGATATATTTTGGTTTTTAACTTCTCAGCTAAATCTTATTCATTTTTATTTGTTCATTGACATATTCATTCACCACACAGTGACTGTTCCTGTTTGTCAGGGACTTCATTTGACACTCAGAATAAAGTGATAAACAAAACAAAGACAGACCTTGCCCTCACAGAGCTTGTAATTGAATGGATGGAGACACACTTATGTGCACATGCAAACACACGCATTTGTATAACACGTGCAGGCATGCAGCATACCAGGTATTGGTGATGAGAGCTATGATAAAAATGGAGCAACAGGTTACAAGTCAGTGTGGATTTAATGGAGTAAGATAAGGTCACGAATGGGAGGAAATGAAGTCACAGACAAAGAGCAATTAATGTACCATCCAGTAGGACACACTGAGAAATTTAGATTTTATTTTAAGAAGTCTTTGGAGCAGAAGGGTAGCATTATCTGATTGGCATTTTAAAACTATCCTGAAGTTTGCTGAATGGAGAAATTGTACAGAATAGCAAGAAAGGAATAAAGAGACCAAGTGGTCAAGATAAAAGATAATAACCTTTATTAATGTCAGAGTAGTGGAACTGCGGTTAAGAAGTTGTTAATAAAATATTTTGAAGATAAATTGTGACTTCCTGATTAGATTTGGATGTGAGAGACAGAAGTGCAGGGTTGACATCTAAGCATGCTGGCCATTTACTAAGATGAGATGCCAGAGGAGGAGACTTGGGAGAAAATCAAGATTCCTTTTTAGCACATGTTACATTTGAGATTCCTAGTACTTTTCCAAGTGAAAATATCACTTAATCAGTGGAGTGTTTTTGGTTTTGTTTTTTGTTTTTGCTGAGGAAGACTGGTCCTGAGCTAACGTCTGTGCCAGTCTTCCTCTGTTTTCTATGTGGGTCACCACCACTGCATGGCTGATGAATGGAGTAGGTCTGCGCCGGGGATCCAAACCTGTGAACCCAGGCCGCAGAAGCAGAGCTTGTAGAACATAGCCACTATGCCACTGGGCCAGCCCCAATCAGTGGAGTTTTGATGGAAAAATTCCACAGAAGTTATCAACACATAGGTAGCATTTAAAACCATAACGTCGAGGATTATATAAAGAAGAGAAAGGGGTGGGAGACTGAACTCTGGGTAGCTAAATTTTTTAGCAATAAAGAAGAGCAAGAGTATATAAAGGAAACACAGAAGGAGTGACCAAATAAGTAGCAGGGAGACCAGGAGAATAAGTTATTCTGTAAGTATAGTGAAGAATTTTGTATCAGTTAGCGTACACACTAAGATATTATAAAATAAAGATCTGAACACACACTGGATTAAATACAAATCTATTTTTTTTAATCATGTATTAGTCCAGGGGTTCAGGGTTCAGGCTTGTAGGGCACTTTTGTCATTCTCAATGTGGCTGCCATCTCTGGGTCTGTCTGTCTGCTCCTGTTCGAAGCATCTCCTAGCTGAAGCAAAAAAGAAAGTGGCAAAGAGAGTTCACTCCTATTTCTTTTAAGGCTATACCCAGAAAAGACACACATCACTTCTGCACACCTCCTAATGGCAAGTACCTACTTTCATGGCCCTGCCTAGCCAGTGCAGAAGTCGAAAGTGCAGTTGGCAATATGTCCAGCTAAAACTTTATTACTACGGAAGAAAGAAAGGACAGGGTAACGATGAGGAGTTTCTTCCACACAACTATATGGAAGAGCACAGTGATTGACTGTGTAGAGTGTTGCTATGAGGTCAAGTAATTTTACAAGGAAGTAATTCTTGGATTCGTCAAAATAGAGCTCACTAGTGACACTGACTGAATTGGTTTCAGCGGAGCAGTGGGAACACAAATCTGATTGCTGTGGTTTCAAAAGAACTGGGAGGTTTGGGAGTAGAGACAACAGTACTCTTATTAACTTTGAAGAAAAAGATGACAGCAGCACTGGTTTCCAATCAAATTCGCCCTTCTTAAAGTAAAATAATCAAAGAAAACACACGGTCACACAATACAAAATGAAAAACTTGATACACATTTGGGAAGATAAAACATTATTTTAAATTGTGTTCATGTCCTAATTTGTTCCAAAATGGTTTTATGGAAGGAAAAAAAAATTGCTTGCGAATGCAAAGACAAACAAAAGACAGCAAAGTAAAAAAAAAAGAAAGAAAAAGAGGCAAATTTCAGAATTATACAAACTCTATACTCTAAACTCTGTAGAATCAGAATTAATGAGGGGAATACCAACACAAGTTTGTTCCCTTGATTGTGGAATTTAATGACATAAGGTAGCATAAAGATAGAAAAATTTAATAGTGTTCATTTATTTACAGAAATATATCATGTGTGACCTGGTAAGTTGCATATGTCCCAGTAGAGTTGGAAAGATTGCAAGCCAAACTAAAACAAGGGAAAAGAGATTCAGAGAATCTTTAAATGAACTCAAGATATTAACATCCCCAGGACTCAATGATACATGGACAAAGGTGCTCAAATAATTGCCTATTTTTACTATATCACTTAGCCAATTATTTTGATGGAAATTCAAAGAATAGGAGAACCTTGAAAATTAAAATGACAAAAAGAGCTTTCTTGAATAGTGAATAAGTCTGATAATTACAGAACACCTAGGTTAACTTGGCTCCCAGCTATGCATAGTCAGGTGAGGAATAAGATGGTGTGCAGGTGAAGTCAGGAATTATTCAAAGACAAATGTTAAAAATATATTTGATTTTGCATCTCTGATTGTTGGTTTTTTCCTTTAAAATTTTTGAAAAAGCACTGTTTCAATTCATACTACTAAATACTTTTAAAAAGCAATTTTTTATCTCAAGTTTTCAGACATATTTAGGAACATATCAGATATAAGTAACCAGGTTTTGAGAGGTTGAGTTGATATTTTCATAAAATAAAATTTTAAGTAAGCAGACATGTTTTACTTGAAAATAACGTCTTGTTTCATTGCATCCCACTGCCTTCAAAGGCATATGTGATTTCCATTCTGTGAAAATATAATTAACAGGTACTGTAAAACACTATGTAGAACATCAACATAATTATTCATTGGTAACAGACCCAACAAATTGAAATTAAGAAGGAACAATTTCCTTTGTAATCTGTCCTTCATTAATAAATGCTTTTTAACTAACATGGTGGAACAGGTCCATCTGAACTTCTCAAAAACTACTGCTTCTGAGACTAGACTAATTGGTGTAAAAATAGAAAATATCCAGCTGGCTATTTGACATCTTTGACCCCAAAAAGTGGGTTTTTTTGAAAACTTTACCTTTTGGTTCATGGCTTTCTACTGTAGAATAAAATAAGTTATGTCAAATTAAAAATGAGATGCTTATAAATACCAGATTAGCAGAAACTAAGCAGGTAGAAGACATTCCACTTGCTCCAGAAACATCGTGTGTCATGGTTGTTGTACTATATCTGTATTCACAAAATTTATCTTCTTTCTAACAGTGAATAAATTCCTTCTAGTAACAATAATAGCCTGCTTGATTCTGCCTTTCATCCAAAAAGATTATTTTTATGTGTATATGATGGGCAGTATGAAATAAGCTAACCTCAACTCCCACCTGAACCCTTGATGTTACTTGTGAAAGCTCCACATACATCTAGGTGTTCCTGACAACTCCCAGCTTTCATATGTCTGGATGAAAAGTCACAGGATACGTGGAGTCTTGAGGTTGAGGCAAGTTCAATCAAAACATGTTGGAGCAACGCTGAGTGTAAACGTGAGAACAGCAGGGCATACACATTACAGTGTGGACAATTTTAACACAGGGATTCCCTTTCCCCTCGCTTTTTGGAATGAACACTTGTAAACTGTAAGAATGAACTAATCCAAACCATAAGAAAGGACTAATTAATATCCATACACACACACACAAATGCACACCAGCTTACACTTTTGGAAGAAAAATAGCAAAGGCAAGACTTTTGTTTTCAAGCTTGTCAGAAAATCCCCCTAATTCAGCACACCTGCTTACAATGTTTATATTCTAAATACATTCTGTTTATTGCATTATTCCCCAAAGTTAAAAACTTTTTTTAAAATTCCAAAACAGTTCAACTAATACTTGTGAATCACTTATAGTTTACAAAATGATCCTTTCACAGAATTTCTCATTCAATGTCCAACTAATAGGCAAACACTATTAGTCCCTCCTTTTTACAGTTAAGGGAAAATGTTCAGATGGATTAAGGTCACCCAATCGTTAAGTGGCTGTTACCAAATTCTGGAATTAATAACACAAATTTATTTGTAATTGCATAATAATGTTGGAAAATGTCTTCCTGGAGAGTTTCTTAATATTTCTAAAAATCATAGTTTATCATCTGTTCCTTAATACCATGATTTTCTGCAAATAGGGACTAGCTCTTTGAAACGAAGGCCATGATAAGTTCCATATTTTATGTATATCAATATTATTGCAAAAATTTGATTTTGAATATCAATAATAAAGGGAATAAATAAAAACAGCAAAGATATATTCCTGTAGCAACAATTGGTAGAAGTCAGTGAGCTTTGGAATTTTGTTTATCTCATGGAGACAAATATTGTATATCTCTTTAGGCAGAATTTCCCAAGTTAAAATAATTATCTTTGGGACATATAGAAACGATGAATTGTAATGCAGATCTAGTGAATCAGAATCTTTTGAAAAAGGACCTGGTCATCTATATTTTTAGTAAGTAAGCTAAGTGATTCCTATAATTATAAAAGTTTGGGAGAAACAGTCTTAATATATTTCACAAACTTCTAAGAGTATAAAGGAATAAAATTAATCATGTGAACTTTTTTATTCTAAATAAAAATATAGAGTTAAGCATGTTTTCGCTAAGTTTTGAGAAATGCATATACCTGTGTAACCCATAGTTCTACCAAGATATAGACTGTTATCATCGCCCCAGGAGTTTTCCTAATGTCCTAATGCCCTTTACAATCAGCTCCTGCCCCACATGAAGAGAAGCAATGGCTATTCAGAATTTTTTTCCACCATAGATAAGATTTGCCTGTTCTATAATGTCATAAAAAATGGAATCAAACAATATGACTCTTTTGTTTAAGGCTTCTTTCACTTAGCATAGGGTTTTGGAGATTAACCCATGGTGTTGCATATAGTTTATTTCTATGTAGTGTTCCATTTTATTAATATACCAAAACATATTTATCCATTCTCCTATTGATAGACCTATGGAATGTTTCCAGTTGGGGGCTATTATGAATAAAGCTGCTATGAACATTCTTGTACAAATATTTTTGTGGACACATATTTTCATTTTTCTTGAGTAGATACTTAGCATTGGAATGGCAGGGTCATAGGATAGATATAATTTTAATTTTAGAAGAAATTTCCAGACATTTTTCCAAAGTGGTTGTAACATTTTATATTGCCACCAATAACACAGATTCCAGTCACTCCAAAATCTTCCCATCATTTTCTGTTTTCAGATCTTTTATTATGGTTTTGATTCATATTTCTTTGATGAATAGTGATAGTGAGAATGGTTTCATGTGCTTAGTGATCATTCAGAGATCCTTTCTAGTTAATTGTCTATTTAAGAGTGTGCCCATATTTCATTGGCTTGTTCCCTTTTCAGTAAACTCTGGCCTACTGTACTTTGGGGCACAGACTGTATACTAATGAAGACTGTGTAATTATGAATTGTAGGTATTTACATAGGAAAAATACAGAATATCTGTGTTGTCTACTTCTTCAAGCATTCAGTAAGTTTCCAAACACATGGAATACTTAGTATAATGGCAATCTCTCTAAAAGCAGAAATGTAAGGTAGTAGCTCTGTACAGAGACTTTCTGCCTTTGGCCGGCAATCCAAGGTGACTATGAGAATATAACATTTCCTTTGTCCAAGTTAGGAAAGTGAAGCTTCAGACTAAAGTCAGGGTGCAGAAAGGTAAGAAAGCAAGACATCATTAGCCACATGGTAGATCCTGGAGCTATAAAGGTCAACAGATAAGGGAGGTCCCTCCGGCAATTATTTTTTCAAACCTTTTTTTGTAACTCTCCTTCTGGGTCTCCAAATACCCTTCTCAGAGTGTTTATCATCGTTCCACGGGTCACTGAATCTTGCATATTATTTTTGTAGTGTTTTATTTCTCTGAGCTTCAGTTTTGATAGTTTATATTGCTATATCTTATAGGTCACTGATATTTTCTTATGCCCTTTCTAAATTACTGTTAATTCATCTTGTTAAGTTGTATAGACTGCATTTTCTACTTTTTCCATCTTTAGTAAAGTTTCAGTTTATAGTGAACATTGTATAATTTTTCTCTGGCTGGTGCCTAAGTGACTGGTGAGTCAACTTGACTTTTTGTGTTTAAGCTTGTTATGGAGGTCTACTGGGGCCTTCATTCTATTGCTAGTTTATCCCTACTACTAAAGCTTGAATTTCCTGGGGGTATTTATTGAATCATATAGAAATCAACAAGATTTCTGCATTAGGGGGTGGTTGGAATTTAGCATTAAAAATTAATTTTGAAATTCTATGTTGTTTTATGGCTTACTACAATTTAAATAATATTGAATTTATCTCATTTTTAAAAGTTAGGTAAAATTCTACCATTATCCAACTAGAGCTAACTCACCTTCAACATACATTAATTAACCTTTAATTTTTTTTTTTTTTTTGGTGAGGAAGATTGGCCCTGAGCTAACATCTGTTGCCAACCTTCCTCTTTTTGCTTGAGGAAGATTGTCACTCAGCTAACGTCTGTGCCAATCTTCTATTTTGTATGTGGGATGCTGCCACAGCATAGCTTGATGAACGGTGTGTGTTTCCACATCTGGGACCCAAATCTGTGAACCCCAGGCCACGGTAGCAGAGCATGCAAACTTAACCACTATGCCACCAGGCTGGCCCCCTTCCTAATCCTTTAGAATACAATTAGTTAATCAAACTTTCCACCTCTTTTTGGATCAGTTTTGATGATTTGCATGTCTCTAAGCAATCATACACTTGTTTTATGAAGTCACGTGTAGCATTTTCTTTAAAATAGCTTAAGTTGTTTTTCTAATATTACCTACTTACTTATTTCTCTTTTTTCCTTAAGTTTCTGAGAGCTTATAAATTTTATTAGTTATTAAAACACTAAGAATTTTCTATTTTTATATTTTTGTTGGTTATCTAATTATCAAAAGATAATTCCACGTTCTTTGCAACTTTTCTTCTTTCTTCTTTAATGAATTATAGATAGCTATAAACTTTCCATCCTAAAGCATTTACTCCATTTCATATGTATTCATATAAAGTGTATTCCTTCTCATTTGCTTTCTAGATAGTTTGAAGTTTCATTATTTTAATTTTCTTGTTTGATTCTAGAGTCACGTAGATGTTTTTCCAAATTTCCAAGAAGTTAAGATGTTTCTTGATACCCTTTTCATTACTCATATCTAACTTTATTAGATTATAGTAAGAGGAAATAGCCTATAAAATCTTAATATTCTAAGTTTTCCTTGTGGTAACAACTTGAGAGGTTTTACCGATAGCTTATACTAGTAGAAATTTAGATAATATATTGTACTGTCTATTAAAGAAAGTTAATTTTCTCCTCTGTTTTCCATTGATCCCTCTCTCCTAATTCTTCTTTTTCTTCTTCTATTTCTCTATGATAATGTTACTTATTTTATTATGGAATCAATCAATGTCATATTTATGATGGCTGCATCTTCTTAATAATGACTCTCCACTGTGTCTTTATTCTCAAATTTCAATATATCTAATATGAATATTCCTGTATTTGTGCTCATTCTGTTTTCATCTGCCTCTACTTCTATTACAAATTATTATTTTCAACCTTACTTTACCACTTGGTCTAATCATGTCATCATTTTGGAAACAGTATTTAGTTGATTTGCTTTGTGTTAACCTAATGTGAGGCTGTGTTAGAGAACGAGAATGAAATCAGTGCACATTTTATATAATGTTAAATATGAAATGTTATTTGAATTGTCTATTTTATCTATGCCTATCTTACATTCATTATTTTTTCCATTGTTTGTTTTTCTCTTTTATTTCTCATGTTACTCTTTTTTAACATTTCTTTCTGTTCTTTGCCTTGTTACTTGAGATGTTTTACTTTACTTTAAATCTCATTGATGTGAGTTTATTCTCTTTCCCTGCTATTTTCTGTGGCACTTTCCCAATGCCAATAAGCTGAACTTTTTAATAATTTTACTTCCCTTCTCTTTTCTCCTGTGTACCTCTCCCCTTTCCTTCACAATCTTTGATGAGATTTGGAAAATCTTATTTTACCTCCCCACAAACCTTGCTTTTTGCTAAAATTGTTTATTCATTTTAGGTTGTCTATTATTACAATGTCCCTCACCGTATAACTCTTCTTTTTCAAGACATTTTATTTAGCATGTTCCTGTTACAGTTAGCCACTAATTCTTTTTATTATTTTCCCATATTTGGGGGACTCTGTTCTGATCCATGTATTATTTGATTAAAATTATTTTTCAAGTGTTTTCCTCAGATGTATTTCTTGTGTGATGTCTCCAAATTCTTGCATATCTGCACAGATTCTTCTTTCCTTTTGACTACGGGCAACTTTCTGGAATTTGGGTAATTTGGTTAGTCCTTTCCTCTCAGTCATTTGGGAATATTATTTAATAATAATTGTCAAACTTCTAACGCCAGGCTAATATCGTAAACTCTACAAGTTACTGATAATAGTTGTTATGCCTGAAGGCATGTTTTTCGTCGCTATTTTTTTCTTTATGATTAGACTTCAGTGATTTTACCAGGTTATGCTAGGGTTGGTGTTTTGTTTGTTTGTTTGTTTTCCTTTCTTATCAATTTATCCTGAATTTTCTGAGCTCTTTCAATCTTAGATTTAGTCCTTTCAACTCAGGGAAACGTTCTTCAATAATTTTAGCTACTGCTCTTGTTTAATTTTTCCTTTATCTTCTCCTGGAATTCTAGATACATTACATGTTATAGACACACTTTCTTTTCTGTCAGCATTTTCTTCTCACTTGACAGAAGTGCATAGGCCCTTGTACCACTGGATGGTCCGGGGCTGCCCTAAGAAGCAAATAGAATTTGCTCAAAATCTAAGGTAGGAGCTCACAGGTGGTAGTCATCAGCTAATTACATTCCTTGTATCTAGGCAGCCCGTCCTCTCTTTAAGATGGAGCTGAGCAGTACATCTCCGTGCCTGCCACAAAATGGTAGGGAAAAACATCTTTATCTTTACTTGTTTGTTTAAAGAAGCTTAGAAGAACATATCAACAATATAATAAGATAACATTGTTTAAATATAGAAGGTAAAGAAAACTTAAAAGCAAGACTGTGAGATAAAAAGAAGCCAGAAATGCAGCTATGAATGATATATACATTGTGCAAGAAAGGTAAAATTTTTTTTTAATCTAAGCTTTCTAACATCTAACTGAAACCAAGAAATGAGATCATTTAGAAAATTAACTATATTCTTAGATTAAGACTTTGTAATTACTTACACGAATCACGACTTTCCTTGGTGCTATGATCAGACAAAATTTCTTCCCCGGCATATTTGTTATGGCAGTAGGCTGATGGGGGAAAAAGACCAGACTTTGTAAAAATCACTGAACCAGTGATGAGATTGTCATTTTGTTTGGTTTTTGCCATAGGTATTAATCAGCCTAGACTCAATGACAGCCCCAAACCCAGAAGTATGCAGAAAGAAAAAGCTCCAAAGGAAGCACTCATTTTCTGGTCTAATAAGTGGGCAAAGGAAACTTCTAATGGTCAGAGACAGTGGGGAGCATTCAATTTGTCTTTCTTTTGTTCTCTCTCACCCGGTCACCAGACACTGTGGTGGTCGTGGTGACAGTGGAGTAGAAACAGTTCTGGTGGTCAGGCAGTTGCCTTAAACTCCAAGGGAGGGGAACCTTTCTCTCTGACCACAGGAGTTGTAGTCCCCAGAGCATTAGGTGCAGCTCCACTACTTATCTTCTCTCTCTTTATCCTGCCACTTGGATCTAGATGTGGACGTAGTCACAGAAAGTGTGCAGGACAGCAGGAAAGGTACAGAAATGAAGCCCTAGGGAAGCAGAGAGAGTTAGGGTGATCGCAGAGAAGAAGGAGCTCAAGAAAGAAATTCCTTAAAATTGTTCATAATTTCCTGGGTTCACTTCCAAGCTGCACATGCATAGATCTGTCCCTAAACAGAATATCAAAGATTTTGAAACTGAACTACAGAAAAAAATCACCATGCAGATTAGACTCTACCATGGTGTATATATGTGACAGTTCCAGATAGCACTAAAAAGACTTTAAAAAGTTACAAAGTTACAGTTATACAAGATGAATAAGTCCTAGAGATCTACTGTACACCATACTGCCTATAGTTAACAAGCTGTATTGTACTTTTAAAAATTTTCTAAGAGGGGTAGGCCTGGTGGCATAGTGGTTAAGTTCACACACTCCGCTTCAGCAGCCCGGGGTTGACACACCACTTGTCAAGCCATGCTGTGGCAGCATCCCATATAAAGTAGAGGAAGATGGGCATGGATGTTAGCTCAGGCCCAATCTTCCTCAGCAAAAAAGAGAAGGATTGGCAACGGTTGTTAGCTCAGGGCTAGTCTTCCTCACACACACACACACAGAAATTTCTAAGAGGTTAGAACTTAAGTGCTCTTATTGCACAAAAAATAATAATAAAGAGGGCAGGAAGAAACTTTTGGAGGTGATGGATATGTTTATGGTATAGATTGTGGTGATAGTTTCACAGGTGTATACTTATTTCCAAACTCATAATGTTATATATATGAAATTTGTATAGCTTTTTGTATGTCAATCATACCTCAATAAAGTGGTGTGTATATATATATATATATATATATATATATATATATATAAAATGAGGTTTGTATTAGAATTCGGCTCTCAGAGGAGCCTGAACCCAACAAGGTGAATTGTCTACATAAAAAATACAAACAAAAAAAAATCAGCACTCTTTTTAGGATTTAAACAACAAGAGACTCATGACATAATATTCAAAATGTCCAGGATACAATACAAAATTACTCAGTACGTGAAGAATCAGAATAGTCTCAACTTGCAAGACAAAAAAAAAAAAAAAAAATCAACAGACTTCAAATAAAAGATAACCCACAAGTTGGGGATTTAGAGAAAAACTTTAAAGCAGCTATTATAGCCATTCTCCAAGAAGTAAGGAAAGTAAAAATAGAAAGCCTAAGCAATAAAATAAAAAGAACAAAGATAAACCAAACAGAAATATTAGAACTGCAAAATACTGTAACCACAATAAAAAATTCACCAGATGAACTCAATAGCATAATGTATATAACTGAGGAAATATGTCAGTGAACTTGAAGATAGATCAATCTGAACAAAAGAGAGGAAAAAAAGAATGAAAAAAATTAACAGAGTCTCAGAAACCAGTGGGAAAATACTAAAAGTTTTAATATTTGTAGCATAAGGCTTCTGGGAGGAAAAGAGAACAAGTGTGGAGTAGAAAAAAAATGGAATAAATAATAGTTGAAAGCTTGTAAGTATGGGGAAAGACATAAACTTACAGATTCAAGAAGCTGAGAAAATTCCGAGCAGATAAAACTCAAGGAAATCCACATCCAATCACATGATCATCAAATTGTTGAAAACTAAAGACAAAGAGAATGCTTGGCAGCAGCTAGAGAAAAACCACCCATCACTTATAGGGAAACAATGACTTAAATGACTGATTATTTCTTATTGAAAACCATGAAGGCCTGAATGAAGTGAGGAAACATTTTTTTTAATTTATAAAGAGCTAAAAGATTGTTAATTCAGAATTCTATTTCCAGTGAAAATATACTTCAGGAATAAAAGTGAAATAAACACAATCTCTGATAGAGAAAAACTAAGAGAATACATAGGCAGCAGACTTGATTTAAAAGCAATACAAAAGCATATTATTTAAACAAAAGAGGATTGAGGCCAGAGGGAGCCATGTAACATGAGGAATGAAGGTAGAGCAAAGGAAATGATTAATGACTGATTGTTCTTCTCATCTTAAATTCTTTAATACATGTTTGACAGTCTAAAGAAAAGTTGAAATATTGTCCATTCAAATTGGAAGGAGCAAAACTGTCCCTATTTGTAGACCACAGAATTGGCTACTTAGAGAAACCCAAGTTACCTACAAAGAAACTCCCAGATCTAATAAGTGAGTCTAATAAGGTCACCAGATACAAAGTCAACTCACAAAAATCTGTTATAATTCTATGTAGTATCCTACATAGATCCTTTCAACAAATGGTGCCAGAACAAAGCATATTCCATAGGCCGAAAAAAAGAAAAGCTGCCTCAACTAAACCTCACATCTTATATTACAATTAATTCTAAATGGATTGTAGAGCTAAATTTAAAATACAAATTTTTTTTTGGTGAGGAAGATTGGTCCTGGGCTAACACTCATGCCCATCTTCCTCTACTTTATTTGTGGGACGTTTGCTACAGCATGGCTTGATAAGCGGTGTGTAGGTCCGTGCCCAGGATCTGAACCTGCAAACCCCAGGCCACTGAAGTGGAGCACGTGAACTTAATCACTATGCCACCGGGCCAGCCCCTAAATTAAAAATTTTAACTTTAAAACTTAAAATGTAAAGTATAATCTTTTAGAAAAAAAATAAGAGAAACATTTGTGATATAGGGTTATGTAAAGGATTCTTATATATGATACAAAAAACACAATCCATAAAGAAAAAAAGATAAACTGAACTTTTGCACAAAGACATTTATAAAAAACTGAAATATATATTCAGAGAAAATATTTTCCAATCATGTCTCTAATAAAGAATATGTATCCAGAATCCATAAAGAACTCTCAAAATTCAATAGTAAGAAGATAACCCAATTCATAAATGGGTAAAAGACTTGAACAGATACTTCACCAAAGAGAAAATAGGGGTGCTCCTGAAGAATGTTCTACATCACTATTCATTAGGGAATTTTACATTAAAATCATGATGATATAATAAAACATACCTATTAAAATGGCTAGAATAAAAAATAGCAATAAAATAATAATGAAACTGATAATACTAAGTGCTGACAAGGACACAGAGCAACTCGATCTCTCATAGATTTTAATGAGAATGGAAAATGGTACAGCACCTCTGCAAAACAGTGTGGCAGTTTCTTAGAAACTTAAACACCCACTTATTCTATGACCCCGCAATGTTACTTGTGGGCATTTACCCAAGGGAAGTGAAAACTCATGTTCACACACAAACCTGTATGCAAATTGGAAATAACTCAGATGTCTTTTCCTGAGTGAATCAATAAACAAAACTGTAGTACATCCATACAATGGAATACCACTCAGCAGTAATAATAATAATGATAAGGAGCTATTGATTAATGCAATAACATGTATGAATCATAAATGCATTTGCTAAATGAAAGAAGCCAGTCTCAATGGCTATATATCTCAAGATTCAATTTATATGACATGCTGGAAAAAGACACAACGACAGGGGTTGAGAGTGATCAGTGGTTGCCAGGGATCAGAAGGGAACACGTGACTACAAAAGAATAGAGAGCACGGAGAGATTTTATTAATGGGGTGGCGAAACTATTACATGCCCTGATTATGGTAGTGTTTGCACAAAGCTGTACCCATGTTAAGTCTCATAGAACTTCACACCAAGGAGAAAGTCAATTTTACTGTATGCTAACTTAAAAAATAAAAATCTAAAAAATGTTCCTGGGCTCCATAAAGAGAATAGGGTAAGACCCTCTTCAATTCAGTGCTACTCTGAAGTCCCTCTGCCTTTGCCCAGTTTCTTACAAATAATCTACTCACAGCTGTGGGCTGAGCTTCTCACCAAGATCAAAATCCAGAGCATGAGGCAGTGATCACCATTTCAGCCCATTCACCCCCCACCTTCCACTCACCTCTCCTCTTCCCGTCTCTCCAGTTCCCTCCAGAATCTCCCTGTTTCTTCTTTCAACGCCTCTCTCTGTTTCTCTCTTTTTAATTAGATATGTAGTGCTTATTTGTACATTTTAGGGGAGAATTATTTAGAGAAGGACAGAAATAGTGTTAGTCTAAATTTTCGTATTAAATATTCCCAATTTGATAGATATATTATTAACCAAATGCAGAACCTGGGATTGGAAGTTAATAGGCTCTGGACCTGAGATTTTAACTCAGGTATTCTCTAACTATAAAAGAATTGCACCATACTATGGAATTGATTGATTTTCCTGGTACATACTAAGCTCTGTAGTTTCTAAGTGAAATTTAATAAACACTATTTAGTTTAAATTAATAAGTGCTTCTCATTCAAATGTTATTATCCTTTGCTTTATTAATGTTTTAACTTTTATTGAGTGTCTTCTAGAACGAAAGAAATATGAGTGATGCCTCTAGATTTTTTTGTTAAAATTGTTATAAAATTAAATCTAAATTTACTTAGCAGTAGTTTAGAATTTTCACTCCACCTCAGAGGGAGATTTTTTATAGCAACCTTAGTTCTTAAATATACTTTTGCTATACGGAAATTCTGCCAACTGTTACTGCTACACTGTTCACAAAAACATAATTATATACAACTGTAAGCAGCAGTTCATGTTTAATGTACCAAACACTTGTGTTTTTAATTCAAATCAGCATCTGGTTTTGTTCTTGTTATACCGCTAAAGAAGCCAAAGTTGGTTGACTAAAGAAAGATCAACTAATAGATGATGGTTGAATTAGATGTTACCATTCATGTATAATAATATATCCTCCTCATTCAAACTACCCAATTATAGTACTATTTTTCATTTATGTTTGTTAATATTACTTCTCTTAAATTTATGGTTATAACTTTGTTTAAAATGTTTGTTATTTCACAAATTTTATTAATAGTGTTTCTCTACTTGCTGTTATGCTAAAGTGTTTAGTAAATGAAACAGTAAACAATGGATGGTGGGATATCTTCTTATAATGTCTGTTTGCTATTTTAACTATTATTTACTTAAAACTGGTTGTTAAAACTGCTTCAGTTTTACTTTGCCCAACATTTTAAAACTGTCTTATTTGACATCAATGGGAACTCATTTTTAGCTTAATATGTATATGGATAGACAGATACAGAAACAGTCATAGATATGAGTTGATACATGGATTCGTACATATACACAAGTTACTCTCTCTGTCCACTGAGAGGTCTTAACAGCACCCCCGTAGCAGCAAGCACAAGTAGTAAGACCTAAATTTCTAAATATCACTCACCCATAAAGGGAGCCAACGTTCCTCGGAGAAATGGTTGATTCTAGGACTGGGTAGGGAAAATACAAGACAATCCTGGAACATTTTGCATTATCGAAGAGTAAGAAAGGCTGAAAAAGGAAGAGAAGGATGAGAGCATGTCAGAAGGACATGGGAGTCAACTAAAGAGCCCTCAATGACTACAGCTGGAAAAATTTGAGCAACAAAATAATGATAATGAGTTATAAACCAAAGAATAAAACAAATAAACAACCCTACATTTATATAAATAAATAATTAAATAAATTTAAAAACAGAAGAGATGGGACATATTTTTTACAGAATAATTCCAAATAATAAAGGTAGAAGGAATAAAAATACAAATTAGAAGATCATTAGAAAACCACAGTAATAATCATCGTGTGCAAAGTCTACTGATGAACACTAAAATTACTGGATGAAACTAAGAATTGATATTTTTATAGCTTAAAGCATCATTATTACTCATCATAGTGGTTTTAACTTTTGTCCACAAATACTTTGATATTCCTCCCTCCAGGAAGTGGAGTTTAATTTCTTTCTCTTTAAGTGTGGACTAGATTTAGTAATTTGCTTTTGAAAAATAAATTATGGAAAGTGAAAGATATGTACTTTGCAGTAGAAAAACCTGACACACAGCAACTTAAGAGAATGATTTAAGCTAACATTACCAGAAACAATTTGTGCTGATATTATATTAGAAGGACACTTCACCTCTGTTCTACTCTGCCCCCAAATCCATAACTCCAGGGCAATCAAGAGAAAACATTAGACAAATCTTACATGAAAGAATTCTACAAAATATCTTACCAAGATTCTTCATAAGTATAAAAGTCATTAAAAAAAGCTAAAGACTGAAAAACTGTCACAAATTGGAGTAGACTTGATGATTAAAAGCAGTGTGTATTCTGGACTTGATCCTGGGTTAGAAAAATGACATCAGTAAAAAAAATTGTTAAAATCCAAATGAAGTCCATAATTTGTTAGTATTGTACCAAAATGAATTTCTTGTTTTTCATTTTTTCCGATAGCTATTTAGAGTGTTAACACTTACGAGAAACAAGGTAAAGGTTATCTGAGAACTGTGTGCTATCTTCACAACTCCTCTGTAATTCTAAAATTATTTCAGAATAAAAGAGGTGAAATCCAAATTTTCAATTAACAGAAAATGACAATCAGACTCGTTAGTGACCAGGAAAATTTAGTGAAATTCTACAACACACACACGACAGACTGGTATGAAACTAAAGAGGCTGGAACTAATAAATGTCTGCTAAAGTCTGAAGCAAGAAGTTCTCAGAAACACTCCTGGTAGAAATGTAAATAAGCACAACTTCTTTGGAAAACCATTTGGCTTTATGTAGTAAAGCTGAGGATATGCATATCCATGACCTAACAATTCCACTCTGAGGTGGATACACTGGGGAAGCTCATACACACGTACAACAGAAAAAAATGTCAAGAATATCTGTAGTAGCATTTTAATACTAGCCCAGATCTCAAAACAATTAAAATATCCATCAGTAGTCGAATGAATAGTTATATAGCCATCACTCAACAAATAACAAACATACAACAATTAAATTTACCGAACTTCAGCCACACGTAACTATTTATGTATATTATAAAAACAATATTGAGTGAAAGATACAAACAAGATAAAATATGCAATACGATTACATTTATAAAAAGGTAAAAAATACAATATTATAACTTTTTGGCACATATGCATAGATAGTGTCTTAGTCCATTTGGGCTTGTAGAACAAAAATACCATAGACTGGGTGACTTAAACAACAAACACTTATTTCTCCCAGTCCTGCAGGCCGAGAAGTCCATGATTAAGGCCCTGGCAGATTCCATGTCTGGTGAGATCCCGCTTCCTGGTACATAGACTGCGTCTTCTTGCTGTGTCTTCGCTGTGGAGGAAGGGCATGGAAGCTCTCTGGGGCATTTTTAATAAGGGCACTAATCCCATTCATGAAGGCTCTTTCCTCATCACCTTGTAACCTACTAACAGCACCACCTGTGAGTACCATCACACTGGGGGTTAGGATTTCAGCATCTGAATTTGGTCAGGGGAGACACAAACATTCAGTCTATAGCGGGTGGTAAAAACATGAATAAAAACAAAGAAGTGATTACCGTCAAAGTTCAGCATATGTGTTACTTGTTAGGATAATTCTGGGATACATACTAGGTGGTAAAAATATAAAGAAAAGTCCAAAGCTAATCACCGTAAAGGTTAGTATACCAGTTACTCCTGAGGCTGGTGGGTGTGATCCAGCAAGAACACAGGCGGGACTTCGGGGCAGGTGGCAAGTTTCTCCCCAACCTAGATGGTGGTCACATGGTCATTAGCTTTCCAGTTATTTGATATGCTGCATGATACAATTTTATGCACTGTTGTTATATATGTTATTTTTCATATTTTTAAGAAGGAAAATGCGTAGATATATTTGTTTTAAGAAACCCACAATCCTAAGACTTCAAAATCTATAATACTCCAAAATAACATTTACAAAATTAATGACTAGAAGAAAATTCAGTTGAGCAAAAGTTAACAAAGTGCTTACTAAAAGTGTCATTTGACTCTAAATTTGAAAATTAGGTATGAAGTAGAGTCTCCATGAATGCAAAACACATTTTCCCTTGTATTTCGTAATGTAGAATCTTAAATTTATGTGAAACTAGGAATAGCGGTTTGGCTCACCAACCAGTCTAAATATTCAAAATTACTGCCAACCTGAGAGATTTGATGTAATATATTCAGACTAAGCTGATACACTAAAAAAGTGAAGACCAATTATAGGGACACAATAAAATCATAGGGGAGGTAGGAGAAGAAGTAACACAATATTATAAGTTTCACTTCTGCATCACTTCCAATAGTTTATTATTCAGGCAAATCATAATCTCAGAAAGATTATACCCTCTCTGTGGCTAACTTCAACAGTCCAAGGAAAATATTTCAGTCCTTTATGGACTAGGTTATGTAGCTAAAAAGAGGGCTAGTCACTAAATAGATCTCTTTAAATCCCTAGGCCGACTTAACCCCTTCACTTGCCCATTGTGGAGCTTGGATTATGATTATTTTCTATTTTTCATAATATCTGCTGCCATGCCCACTTGCCCAATTGTTCACTGACTATAGGCTATAAACAAACCCAGGCCATGAGAAGTTATTCTGAATCCTTCTTTTGGTATTGTAAAATTTTCTCACAGTCTTTTTTGATACTGTAGCTTCCATTTCAGAGTTTTTTTTTTTCTTTCCACTGAACTATTCTGTCTTTACTAATCTTTCTTCATCATTTATACTTTTCCAGTTATGGCATAAAGGGGTGTAAGGACTTCCCAATACACACACTTGTATCCTGGCAGCTCTTTCCTCACCATTTATGGTATCTAAAACAAAGAATGCATGCTTCATAGACGTTCCTTTCTCCACTCCTGGATTTGGATCTCACTTTGGTGGATTCATGCCAAGTAACTTATCTCTCCACTGGACGTTTGCTTTAATTTGAAGCCTGATCTATGGAGACATGTAGTCACTCTTATTTTACTTAGAAAAACACTCTTCTAATACCTCCCTTTCAATACTGGGACGTTACATGTTTCCCCTGCATTCTATAGAACAACTTTCAAGCACATGAGGAATTTACCTCTTCATAGATTCAGTGCATAGTTCCAGAATCCCAGATGTGTTTGCAGATTACTGGAGGCCAGTGTGTCAGTAATTCTCCATAGCTTGGGTGATAGCAGTTCTAGATAAGCAGTCATATCAGTTTGATTTCACCCAAAGGCCAAAAGACCAATTTACTTGAAGTAGATGCCCTCACTGCTTAACTGTCTATTTTAGACATGAGCCTGGTCGAGTGACAGCCAGACATAGTTAAATGGAAATGACAGCCCATAGACATGTGACTGGTATTGAGAAGTGTCAGACATGTGGCTTTTCTGAAAAATGCGGGGGTATATTTTTTTACAGTAATATAAGTAAACATTTGCTCCTAAAAACAAAATTTAAATTTTTAAAAATATCTCTAAAGATCTCTCTTGTATAAATTTTAAACTGCCTTATTTTAAATATACATTTTGAGTAATATTCTTTCTAGGCTATATTGCTAAATATTATTTCATCAAAAACTAAATGAAATTGGTAACATAAATAGAAAGAGTAATATGTAGAGCACAAGGCATGAGACTCTACATGAGAAAACACATTTTGATTGTTAGTTTTCAGTTACCACAAAATTCAATTTTGAATTTGAAACCAAAGTTTTGCACTAAAGAATAAGTACTCGGTTTTCACAGCAATCATTTGTTTCTAGATTTTCTGTTTTGCCTTTTCCTCACTCAAAATAAAATTTTGTGTGATATTCTGAGAGAGGTAGATCAACAATCCTGCAATATGTTGTTGTCTGTGGCTTCTAAGGGAAATTAATAACATCTGTAATTGGAAATTTTGTTGAAACCAAATCTCCAATGAATGGCACCACAAATGCTATTATTGACTCAGAAAATTACTGCCTAAATAAAATTGAAAATCCACTTTTCAGTCCATTATTATTTTCTTGCCTCAAGTTAATTTCCTCTCCACCACCTTTCCCACTGATGACAGCCACTAGAGTTTTGACTAACCCCAGCATATTACCATGCAGATGCCACAAATAGCACAAAACTTACCCGTACTGGAAAAACCCCTAAGAAAGCTCTGTTCTTATTCCAGGCTAAAAATATTTTTTCAGGATGATAAACAGATAAGACAGTTAACCCAGTGGCATTCTGGTACTCATAAATACAATATTTTAGTGTAAATATCCATCGCCATATTTGTCCCATTTAACACTTAGGTCTTATTTACATGTCCAATAAATATTGTGAAGAGAAGAATATGTTTGTAAAATAGTAATTATGTGAAAAACTAGCAATAAAATTACAGAAGGAGTCATGTTGGAATCATGCTGAGTGTGCCGAGAAATCATATTTCTTGGCTATTAGGCCTAGAGCCAGACAAGTCTCTGGGCTCTTGCAAGTTCATGATGGGACACACCATCTTGTCAGGTTTCTTGGCTTCTTTCTTGGACAGTTATTGGTATTCTAGCTGCAAAAATCCACATTTTTCAGATAAAGAACTAGTTTACAATCTAAGCAAAATTTTTAGCCGCAAACAACTGAGGGAAGAGCCAAGATTCCAGATCTGGTCTACTTGAGTCCAAGGTCTGTAATTTTTTCAATCGTTTGTCCTTTCTCTTCTCCCCTGTTCTCATTGCTATCTTACAGACAAAATAATCCTTACTCCTTAAAGTTATGAAGACTACATTCATGGTGTCTTGGAGGGTGCCACGTAGCAGTGAGAAGGTGCAAGTATGGAAATCAGATGGAAAGCATTGTAATATTTGGGCTAGAGGAAATGGGCATCTAGAACAGAGAAATGTCATAAATATGACAAGATAGGAAGAAATCTAAGTAATGTCTATAAAATATAAAGGACATAACTCTTTTAATGTAAAGTATTAAGAAGAGGGAGGCTGCTTCACTCCCTATGACTTTTGAAGTCCTGATAAAAATATGAATTAAGGCAATTAGATTTATCTTTTAGAAACTTGGAACTTGGAAACCATGAGACAGAACCAGTTGCTAGTGATAACTTGAGGTGAAAAATATAACAGTTCAGACACCCAGAGAGGAGCAGAGATGTAATGACTGAGAGAAGTTCTGGCCCATGATAAATAGAAACTTGAATTCCTGATGGCTTTCAAATTCCCAGTTGCACTCCATAAGAGGCGTGGATGTACTTTGGTCTGCCTGTGGGTTTCTGTGAGACTACAGCGTGTACCCATATAAAACCACTTGCCTGAGATGGTTCGAGTGAGTCTTCGTTCTTTGCAGCAAAAAAAAAAGTGAAAGAAAGAACAGACATAAAACTCTCTTGAACTAAGAAAGAACATAAATTGTTGGGGAGGGTCTGTATTGATGGTGATGGTAGCACAAAGGGATTAAAAATATAAGGAACAAGAAACCAGTGACAGAAACTGTGGACAAGAGGGTGATGCAGACATAGATGCATAACTGCTTTCCAGAAATCCACTCAGATGATCCCAACCAAATCAGGAAATAGGAGATTATGTATCCATATGGCAGAAACCTTAAGGAAAGTTGTCTATAGATCAAGTTCAATTTGAACCTAATTGAAGGAAAGGCTGGTCGCAAATCGCAAAGAGATTAAAAATATATTTATTTTACCCAGGATAGTTTTGTTTATAGTACAAGTATTTATGCTTGCTTAACATCTTTAAACTTACATTTTATTTTTAAAATTTTATTAATAAAATAAAGGTTAAAAAATGAGGCTACTTTTAAAAAGAATGAAACTTTTATAAATTAATAATTACATAAAGTTATACTAAATACTATAAAAATCTAGTAGGAATAAATACAGTTCTTATTAAAAATAAATTGCAAATATAAATTGGCTTTATACTTAAAAGAAAAAAACTAAATCTCAGTGAGGAAAATAATTGAGAAATTTTTAGATGGAAATGACTCCAGGCCTGCCTAATTTGGTCAGATAGTATTTTCAAGCTTTCAAGGAATAAATAATCTCACTGTTATGTGCTAGTCTAGAGAGAATCATGTGTCTATCTATCTACTAAATATAGTATATGTGTATATATGCTACATATATATATATACATATGACTTTAACTTAATAAAAAAATTCTTTGAATTGTCATAAGTATATCAACATAATTAGGGCCAATTTTTTGGGTTAAAACCTTCATTGTACAAAAAGGCACATTCTATGTTAATTTAGCAAAAGGCAAAGGTCTATAGTATATCATATTATTGCTCATTTTGAAGTGGGAGGTAAAGACCCTGCAAACAAAAAATAACATCTTTTTGGTTTTATGCTATTAATATTTCTAATGCTGTCTTAACCTGAGTCATATTGCCCCAACTATATATGACACCTATGTGAGGTAGGCCCTGGCCAAAACATCCTGTAGTCCTTCATTTTGAAATTCCAACTTAGCTAAGATATACTCCTTTCTCAGAACACTTGGGAACATCTATAGAAAGATTAGGCAAGAGATCTAAAGAGTTACGAGGAAGACAGGTGGAGAGAAGAAAAAAATAAATAAATTATCATGTTCTGTTGTGTGCCAAGCACTGTGATGGTTACTTTCTCTTTAATTCTCATAACCCAATGCAGTAATTATTCACATTTGACAGGTTAAAAAATAAAATCAAAGACGATTATTCTGACTTCACCCCACAAGTGCTTCTCCCATACACTGGAGGATACTAGCACTCAATGTTAAAACGCTGGATTCAAATTCAAAATGAAAATCTCAGTTATGTTAATAAAGGACATTAAAGGATAGGGGTTAAGAATATAGACTCTAAAACTAGGTGGCCTGGGTTAAAATTCAAATCTGAGATTTATTAAGTTTGTGACCTTGGGCAAATTTTGTAACCTAACCCTGCTTTAGTTACTTCATTTTTATCAAAGGAATGATAATAAACTCCTGCCTCCTAATATATTATAAAGATTTAATCAGTTAATATATCTAAAACATGTAGGAGAATGCTTGGTACATAGAAAAAATTAAACTTGGTAGGGAAAAATGAGAAGAGTTTTCTGTCCGATAGAACAGAGTATCTTCACTCTCGTGTATCTTCTACAAACAAGACACTGAATTCCTAGGGATTTTTTCTTAATCCTTCACACAATTTTTCAACTCTCCCAAGTAAAGTGAAACTTCCTGCAGTTTTCTTTTTGAGTATTAATATCCTCCTCTAACTTAAAGAAGTTGCCCCACATGATGGTTAATTGTATGTGTCACTTGTCTGGGGCCATGGTGCCCAGATATTTGTTTCCAGGAGGGTGTTTTGGGATGAGATTTACACTTAAGTTGGTGGATTTTGAATAAAGCAGATTGCCTTCCACAATGTGGGTGAGTCTTATCTGATCAGTTGAAGGCCTGAATAGAACAAAAGGCTTGACTTCCCCTGCACAAGAGGAAATTCTGCAGCAGAGGTGTTCAGACTTCATCTGCTACATTGGCTTTTCCTGAATTCTACAGCCTCTGAACCTTTGAACTTGAAATGCAACATTGGCTCTTTCCTGTGATAGTAAATGACAAGCAATAGGATATATTGTAGTATATGAGGAAGGCATTTAGTGTAAAACTAATTTGGCCTGAATTTGTTTTTCCTAAAGGGCCTGATGTGGCCATTGAGCATGCATTGTATATCTGCTTTAAGTATTTACTATGTCCCAGAGACAAGAACAATGCCTTTAAAGATAAGGATGTAACTCCTCCCACACTGGCATTTCCTTAAGGATAAACATCTCTCCCTAGGCTAGAGATTGATTGCTGGCCTGCTGTGCTTACCAGGTGACCACCCACCTCGAGACCACAGACCTGCTGTATTCACAGAATTGCCGGCAGGCAAGGCAATCTCATGACTATTGTAAAAGGGACATTCCAATCATATGTAATGCCTGCTCTTTGATGGTATATAACCACTCTGTACACCCCCACTTCTTTGGAGTGCTCCATTCCTTTATGGAAGGACTCTCCCAGGCTATATGGTCCTCAGATCTGGTTCATAATAAACTCACCCCAATTTTGATTTATAGAATGGTTATGGATTATTTGCACTGACACCTGTGTCTTCTGCCTGCGAGCTAACCCTGGAGATGAGACTTCTCAGCATCCATAATCGCATGAGACAATTCCTTAAAATAAATCTCTTTCTATACATAAATACATACACACACACACACACACACACACACACACACACACACGCACACATCCTATTGGTTCTGTTTCTCTGGAGAACCCTGACCAATACAGCCCAATATCTTGTTTTCTGACCCAGTTGTTTTGAAAACTTTTCCCTGCTCTCTTTGGTAATTTCAGTCACTACTGCCCACTAAAAGCAAGGATAAAAGGGCCACATGCTCTTTCCTGCCAACTTGGATGGGAATATTAGAAAATTCACAAAATAAAAAGATATATTACACTGTAGCAGCACCCCATTCCCTTGACTGGAGAGGAGAAAAGGACACATATATTGATTTTTGCATTCTTACTCTTTTCAAAGTAAACGAGCAAATTTCTAAGTTGATGATTTTTCTTTTTGGTGTTGAGAAATTTTCTGGTAAATAGAGTTACCGTCCAAGTACTGTTCTAAAGTATTTTCCTTGTTTGGAAGTAACAGTGGCATGAAATAAGTCTGAAGAAAGGTGACTAACATAGACAGTCTCATACGGGGCAAAAAGGAGCCACCCCATCATCACCCACACGTTTAATCTCCATGAACTCTTTGGGAAGACACCTCCTTGCCCACAAAAATTTCCAGAATACATACCCATTAAATCATAAAGCTGTACAGTTTTTTGCTATTAGACTTAACTGCAAGGAACATCTAGAAAAAAATAAATGCTAGAAAATATCATCATACTATCAGAAAATGAAAAAAAAAACAAAACAAAATGAAACGCTTTGTTGGTTAAAAACAAACTGAGGTCATACACAGACAGTCAGGACAAAACATTGCAGGTCACTGTAGTGGACTGTTAAGAGAGTGGGACCTGGAGACAAGCAGTGTAACTCTACTACTCACTTCAACTTTTCCTTTCTTTTTTTGTTTTTTGGTGAGGAAGATTGGCCCTGAGCTAACATCTGTTGCCAATCTTCCCCTTTTTGCTTGAGGAAGATTGTCCCTGAGCTAACATCTGTTCCAGTCTTCCTCTATTTTATATGTGGGACACTGCCACAGCATGGCTTGACAAGCGATGTGTAGGTTCGCACCCAAGATCTGAACCTAAGAACCCCGGGCCACCAAAGTGGAGCATGTGAACTTAACCACTATGCTACCAGGCCAGCCCCCAACTTTTCTTTTTATTGTTATTAAACTTTTTATTTTTAATTAATTGTAAAATCACATGCAGTTGTAAAAAATAATACAGATAGATTCTACATACCGTATTCCCAGTTTTCCCCAAAGGTAATATTTTGCAAAGCCATAGTACAATATCACAACCAGGATATTGACAGTATCCAGAATACTGTCAAGGTCTCAGGAATCCTTCATGCTGCCCTTCTGTAGCCACATCCATTCTCTCCCACATTCCCAACTTTTCCCCCACCATCCCTAACACCTGGCAACCACAAATCTATGCTCTAGTTTATAATTTTGTCATGTCAAGATCATTAAATATATGGAATAATACAGATTCCTTTTGTACCTTTTGGGACTGGCTTTCTTCACTCAGCATAATTATCTGGACAGTCATCCAGGATGTCACATGTATAACAGACATTCTTTCTTTTTATTGCAGGGTAGTATTCCACAGTATGAGTGTACCACAGTTTGTTTAATCAGTCACCAACTGAAAAACCTCTGGGTTACTTCCAGTTTGGGGTTATTACAAATAAAGCTGCTACAAATGTTTGTGTACAGATTTTTGTGTGAATACAAGTTTTCATTTCTTTGGGAAAATGCCTGGGAGTGTAATTGCTTGGTTGTATAATAGCTGTATGTGTAGTTTTTTTTTTTTTTAAGAAACTGCCAATTCATTTTCTAGAATTGTCATTTTACATTCCCACTGACAATGCATAAGTGATCCAGTTTCTCCACATCTCACCAACATTTGGTATTGTCACTATTTTTTCTTCTGATAGGTGTTTTGTGATAGCTCATTGTGGTTTTAACTTGCATTTCACTAATGACAAATAATGGTGAATAATTTTTCATGTGCTTGGTCGCCATCTGTATGTCTTCTTCAGTAAAATGTCTACTCTCATTTTCTAATTCGATTGTTTTTCTGTTTAGTTTAGAGTTCATTATGTATTCTAAATACTAGGCCTTTGTCAGATACATGTGGTTTGCAAATATTTTATCCTAGTGTGTAATTTGCTTTTTCATCCATTAAACAAGGTGTTTACCAGAGCAAAATTTTTAATTTGAAGAACTCTGATTCATTAATTTTTCCTTTAATGGATTATTCTTTTGGTATCAAATCTAAAAACTCTTTGTCTATCCTTAGATCTCAAAGATTTTCTCCTATATTTCTTTCTAAAAGTTTTATGGACTTATGATTTACATTTAGTTCCATGATCCATTTTGAGTTGGGCGTGTTATTACAGCTGTGGGGGATCAGAATTGGCCACCCCAGAATGTATCTCTTTGCCTTGATTATTTTTAAGAATAAAGGACTCTGAAAGAAACTAGAGAAGGTAGAGGTGCAGGATGTCAGAACCCAGAGAGAAGGACGCCTATGTAGTAAGGCAGTGATGAGAATCTGGTTAAGTGCAGGGGAACCATTCAGATAAATAAATCGATTGTACACAATGGGAGCCAGATTTCTCACTGTCTCAGAAGGGAGTCATGAATGAAAAAAGAGAGAGAGAAGGCTAGCAAGCCCTGTGATTTTGGATTCATATTGGTCATATCAGTGTGAACTCACGGTTTTCAATATAAATGTAAATAAGTAGGGAAATAAATATGGATGTATATATTTATTCACCAGCTTTATCACTGAGATCACTCAAGATTAATGAGCGCACGTCAGAACTTGGATTTATATACCAATCTCTACTAAAAAAAAGAAACTAGGATTCCTTTGGAGAAATAGTTAGTTCCAAGTCTGGGTCAGGAAAACGACAAAGGAGGCTAGAACATTTAGTTTTGCTATAAAATAACAAAGTACTTAAAGAATAATTCAGCCATGTCAAAAGGGCCTAGAAATAGCTCCAAGGTTCTTCCACTGGCCAAAGCAGAGACACTATGAACATCAAAAATATATAATTATAGTAACAAATTATAAACTATTGAATAAAATAGGGATCTAGGAATCAGTTCTGACATTACTTAATTAATTAATTCAGAATATTGTGAGGAATGAGATAGTTATGTAGCCTCAAAGTACCTCCAGACAAAATACTGCATTATATGAATCAACACACAATGACAATGTGTCCCATTTCTGGGACATGTTGTTAATGTTGATTACTGATTAAGATGGGATCTTCCAGTCTTCTGCAATAAATATGATCTTCTTTTCTTTTTGTAGTTAATAATTATTCTGTTGGGAGGTACTTAGAGGAAACCAGAAGAATTTAGGACCAATGTGTATAGGATTTGGACTGCTAATCGATAT
Organism: Tapirus indicus; assembly: GCA_031878705.1. Lineage (NCBI taxonomy): Eukaryota > Metazoa > Chordata > Mammalia > Perissodactyla > Tapiridae > Tapirus > Tapirus indicus. The sequence continues at coordinate 140,307,717 of CM062920.1, read as the reverse complement.
ATTACATTTCCTTGCATTTTATATTATTCTTCTGTGAATGTATAAAATACTTAATAAGAATTCCTCTGGATTTTTGTGCACACAACGTTTAGTTTCAGATGTTTTTGATATCAAATATTGAGATATAAAGTAAATAATAAAGTAACTTATTCCCTAACTCTCACTTTTTTGGAAACAGAACCGAAACTATAAGATAACTTTTACTTATGAACCAAATTTTTCTTGGATTTGTGTTCTCTCTATGGAGTATACAACTTAATTTATTCAAGAAAGAGGAAGGAAAGCTTCGTATAATAAATAATCACTATGTGCCACGTTGTACTGAGCAATTTACAGGTTATCTTAGGCATTTTTTCACGTCAATCCTTTTTGCATTTTATAAATACTAAGTGGAGTCCACTAACACAACTATTTTGTATCAGAGCTAGGGTTTAAAACTATTCCTCCAAGATTGCAAAACCTCTTTTTTCCCACAATGCTACCAGGTAGCAATTATGTATTGTCTGGCAATTGTTTGTCAGACACTGAGGAATGATAATGAAACTTAAATTTCAAATAGCATTTGCATATTGTCCCTCATTGGCCCTGCATTCACAAGGAAATATTCTATTCCATCCCCTAACCCTGGATAAATCTCTTCTCCCTAACAGAGAATTTTAAAGGATTTCGTGCAATAACACATTCAACTTACAAGTTTTACCCTATTCCTTCCACACTCAACACTTTCTCTTTGCACTTTTCATTTCTTCCTAAATTACTTATTTTCATGTCTTGTTTTCCGCATTAGATTAAAGGATACTTCAAGAAACCAAATCAGTGCTTTGCAGAGAGCAGCAGGCTTTCAGTGAATACTTATTTAAACAATTTAATACTAAAGTCAACTTATTTCCTCTTTAAAAGTGCATTCCAATATTTAGAAATATTGCAAAACATATAATAAAATTTAAAATGTCTCAGAGAAACTTGAGTTGAAATTTTGCTAATATAATTTAATAAGGTTAATTATCAATGGGCATTTTCTGTAGAAACAGGGTAAAATTCAAACAAGTACTGTTTTATTCACTTCTGACTAGAGACTACAAAGAGAAAATACTGTCTTGTGGTGGGAAGAAACGTATCTGATATTTTATTTTAGTGGGTCCAAGAAATGTTTTTCATTTTCCTTTTGAGGGAGACAGTAGGGAAAAAGAAGAAGTCTGCCTTTCCTGTTATCTCTTCCATAGGTTAGATAAATGAAAGCTTGGGAAAGAAGTTCTCGTTCTACCCAATAGATGGAGGATTTTTGGCAAAAGGACTGGAAAAATGTGGAGGAAAAGGAGGAGCCTTTGATATAAAATAATTGGAAAGATACAAAGCTTCCTTTGAAGCCAATTATACACATAAAAAGGAGAAGGTACAGGAAAAGATAATCACAAATTGCTAATGATCAAAATTATGCAACTATGATGAATCTTAATTTTGTTTTGTTTTGTTTTGCATTTTGCAATTGAAAATGCAAAAAACTCAATAATGTTCTGATGTAAAGAAAACGTGAGCAAATAATAAATCTAAATAATCTAAATATGCTTCTGGAAAAAATGTGGTAATGGTGCCACACTAATTGTCCTGCTATAAACAATTTTAAACTGGATAATATATATAATGAATTTATTTTCAGGTCCACAGGCAAAATAACACTACAACTCTGAAGAAAAGAGAAATTTACAAAGTGAACTTGGGCACAAATGACCAACTTGCTGCCTAGGGTCCATTTCCCGAGCACACTGCAGAGAGCTGGAATCCGAATAGAGCACAGTGATTTCGTTGAGCAGATGAGCTAATGATCAGGCCTGTGATTTGGAACATCAGAGCGAGGAGGAGTTACAAAGAGAGACACATGAGAAGTCCATCCAGGGGCTTGTTGCGATGTCCTGACTGAGAGGTAGGCTATACATGCAGGGAGTAAGATGAGGCTTGAGGCTTTCTGGAAAGTAGGAACAAGTGGGTTAAAAACAGGACAGAGATACTGCATTGCATTGGCAATATCACATTGGTAAGAACAGAAAATGGGAAGATTTGAGTTCTGGTCCACCTAGAGTTATCAGAACTTATTAATATTTGCCAAAAATCCAGAAATAAAATTAAAACCAATATTAATTGGTTTTAATTATTTAGCCAAAATTAATAAATAGTATTTAGTAAGATTTTATTGTACATAAAATAACAGTTTGTGAACATGAAGCTTTCAAATTTAAAACTGATATGAAGCTCAGGGGCATGACATTACAGGAGGCTTATAAAGTGAATCTAAGGAAGCTTTTAACATCCATAATGGTTGGTTATTACAATGGGGATTTTTAGATGGTAGGGGATTGGTTAAAAGTAACTATCTAATACCATTTTTAGGAAGATGACTTAAGTTTCTCTTATGATTATCAAAGAGAAACAACCTAAGTTAAGTTTCATGTATGTTCATGAAATAAGCTAGATTTAGTTTTGCTTATGTAGCTTAAATGGTTTTGTTTGCTCAGGGAATTTTCAAGTCTGGTCTCCATTTTGTATTTAATTTGAACACATTCATGGCACCCAGCTGAGATAGCAGAAAGACCACCACATATAAGGAGCAAGAACCGTGTCCGAGAGCAGTAGTTCTAAATAGGAGAAGAGAGAATGGGCTGGGTTTGTCAACCAGTGGACATTTGGCAATGTCTAGAGACATTTTTGATTGTCACAAATCGTAAAGTGCTATGGGGATCTTGTGGGTAGAGGCCAAGAGGCCAATGTGCTAACCATTCTCTCTTGCACACAACAAAAATTATCTGGTCCAAAGTGTCAGTAATGCCGAGGTTGAGAAACACTGCCCTAGATGTGGATCTACTCTCTACCTATCCCCCTCAAAAGCCTAAAACTAAGCCTCAGCAAGATTCACAGGAGAAAAAGACATGTTGCATACAGGGTAACGGAAAGAATAAATTCTATTGACTTTTTATGAGAAGTAGTGGAGACCAAAAATCAATCGAGTCACCTTTTTAAGTGGTGAAATTAAAAAAAAATTAAAAAGAAAATTGCTGACAGGAACTTTATACACAGTGAAAATATCCTTGAAAGGCAAGGTTTAAAATACATTTTTTAGAAAAATGAAAGCTGAGAGAGTTTGTCAATGTAAGAAATGACTCAGCCTTTCAGTCTGAAAGGAAATAATGCTAGATAGAAACTTAATGTAAAGAAAAGAATATACATCACTGGAAATGGAAGTTTGTAGAGAGGCTGGTCTCCAGGGTTGGTTGATTCAGTTGCTCAGCACGGTCTAGAAGATCTCGGGATTTTGTACCTTCCAATTTGACATCATTGGGAAATATCATAGGGGTAGTAGCAATGTGTCTGACACTGCTTTAGGCATCACACAGTAACTACCAGAGTAAGTACAGGGGATGATCTCTTTGAGGTTTTATGAAGTAAAGAAACTTTACAGCATGTCTCTTTGGCCAAAATTGAGTCACAAGACCATTATTGAGCCAATCACAGTCAGGGAGTTTGAATGACTGTGAATTGTGTAGAACAGTCACCTGACATCTAGCAAATTCCAAGGAGTCACCCTCAAAGTCCTCCAGCACATGAAAATGGAAGCTCCAATGGTCACATTCAGTCTAAATACTTTTGTTCACAACCACATTCACAAAATCACATCATCGATTTCTTACTGGTAACCCAACACTTAGATGTATGAAATAGAAAATATTTCAGTCTCCTGTCTAGGTTTGTAGTTAGCTACTGAGTTTCTAGGAATATGACATAATATACTCCATATTCTATCAAGGGTCACAACTCTTTTGTGAAACCTATAAACTGTAATTTTGTTAGTTTTCAGGATGAAGGGCTGATTGGGGGAGGAGAGAAGATAGAAGCAAACATCTTGAATTGCATTGTTTATGCAACAAAACCAGCTCCGTGGAACAAGATCAGGAAATGACTCCCCAGGGAATGTGGGTGCACGCCCTTCTAACTGTGGAGCAGCAGGGGCTGCATCTTTGTGCTCTCCAAAGCAAAATATTCCTCACTTCTAAGTCATACCTTTGTATGACTGGGTAACAGAGCACTGGGGCTACTCATTCTACCTCCAGAGTTAGCTCTATCCATATATTTCAGGGAACCCCTGGGTTGGTTCTGGAAGTTTTCTTGATTTTTCACCCCTGTCCACTTACTGTAGGGACTATCTCTTGGATCTTGAAGTTTCTAAGATTAAGTCTTAGCTCCTCTACTTCCCACCTGGACACAATTAGGGCTGTCTTTGCCAAGGGCCATCACTATGAGCAAGAGCAGACTCTCTTAGTATGCACCTCTCTGACTCTACACCTCTCTCCTCCCTACCTCACCCTCACTACATGTTGCTCTCATTCCCAAATGTCTTTCTGTCATTTCCAGCTGCCAAATCCTATCATCCCTGCAGATCTGCTCAATATCATCTCCTCCAGTGAGACATCCTTGATCCAGTAGACATCAGATTATTTCTAGAAGACCTCAAATTTTTGCCATGGCCTCTGCCACTACTGCCTGAAAGAATTAAGACAAAAAATTCCCCAAGCCAAAGAGAAAGACCTGGAACAGATCCTTCCCTCATAGCCCTCAGAAGGAACCAACTCTCTCTACACCTTGATTTTTAACTTTGAGCCTCCAGAAATGTGAGACAATAAATTTCTGTTGTATAAATCACTCAATTTGTGGTACTTAGTGATAGCCAACTTATACAGTGAACAGAGAGTAGCAGACACTAGACACTTTTATACCTGAAGGAATTGTGCAATCTGGCAAAGATATAGAACTGCCAGAAGGACTTTGGCAAGATAAGGAGGAAACAGCCAAACTTTTCACATCCATGTAAGCTTGTGTGATAGTATAGAATTTAAAGAAATTCCAGTTGCAAAGATAATCTTCCTGACCTGAAAATTCTGCTCCACGTAAGAGTTAGTGGTGGCGAGGGCAGGGCTGGGAAGAAGAAGGAGACCCTGGTTTCCTAATTCCTGGAACAAAGAAACTTGCTAAAGGCAGGGCCCTGACCTAACTCTTCCAATATTTGAAACTAGAAGTGATCTGAATGCCCTGAAGTACCAATTCTTAAATTTTTTAGCACATAACCTGATGCGGTAAATTTGGGGTGATTGCATTAATGCAGGCCAACTTACCAAACTGTAAGCCATTAAAACTAAAATTTTTATTTTTTAAAATTTAATTTAAGTTTTAACTTATTCAGATCCTGCCCAAATCCTGGCAGGAAGCCCAAGATTGGTCAACAATTTTTTTCCTTTTTTTTTTTTTGGTGAGGAAGATTTGCCCTGAGCTAACTTCTGTTGCCAATCTTCCTCCTTTTTTATCTGAGGAAGACTAACCCTGAGATAACATCTGCACCAATCTTCCTCTATTTTGTATGTGGGTCACCACCTCAGCATGGCTGACGAGTGGTGTAGGTCTGTGTCCAGGATCTAAACTGTGAACCCAGCTGCCAAAGCAGAGCATGCTGAAACCAACCACTATAACAGGGGGCCGGCCCCCTCATCAGCAATTTTTAATTTTGTAAAAGACCTTTTCCATATATTTTGGGATCTAATCCACCAAATGAGTCTGGTTTGTTTTTCATCTAGGTCCAGCTACAGCTAAATGAAAAATTAAGTATAAATTTCTTCATTAAAACAATAAATTTTTGTCCTGGATCTTTATATTGTTTTCTTCTACTTTCTCCCTTTTTATTAAAGGGAGATTAAATTCAGTTTATCTGAAGACTACCAGGATAGTTTACCTTACAAATTTGACAAATTAAACTTAGCATTTTAAGAGCTTAGAAGAAAATAAAGGACATGGTCTTCTCAAACTATACAGAAAAATATTATGTTAAAATGCAAAACACTTCCTTTTTAAAATTTCTTAGCAAACTAGGAATTGAAAATCTTCTTGAACGTCATAAAGTTTATCTATAAAAAAGAAAAACAAAACACAACAGCCTACATTATTCTTGATGAAGACAATTTTGGAACATTTCCTTTGAAATCAGGAACAAGACAATTACAACCATTACCTATTCTAACTCTATTGAACCTTGTGCTGGAGGTTCTAGAGAGAACATTCTGCAAGACGACTGGCATAGATTTTAAAAAATGTTGATGTCGTGATAGATATGGTTCTACATCACAAAAGAAAAATTCACGCAGTGGGGAAAATTTTGATATGAACTCTATATTAGGCAGTATAATTGTATCAAAGTTAATTTCCATGAAGATAATAATGACATTTTGCTTATTTATGTTAGGAGATAGATGCTGAAACACGTAAGAGAAAGGTCCCATTATATCTGCAATTTAGTTTTAAATGATCCATCAACAGTATGCATAAATATGTGTGTGAATGTCACTGCATGTGTGAATTCACACAGAGAAAGAAAGAAAATGTTATGAAATAACAATTGGTGAATCTAGATGTAAGATATATATGGGTGTTCATTGAACTCTTTCAAGTTTTAAGTAGGCTTGTTATTTTTCAAAATAAAATATTTTAAAATTCAGTGAAGAATAAGATGAACTCTTCAGTAAATTGAAACAGGAGATAAAATATCCACACTGAAAAAAGAAAAACAAAATTGGACCCATATTCAAAAACCATTTCCACGTAAATTAAAATCTTATTTGGGGAAGAAAACTGTTCAAGACTTACAATGTAGGAGAATATCTTTGTGTGCGTGTGTGTGTGTATATATATATTTATATTTTTATATATATATTACAAACCATAAAAGAAAAGAATGGTGAATTTGAATGCATTAAAATTAGTAAAAACAAAATGGACATGAAAGTCACAAAATTGTGGTTCTCCCAGTGAATATAACTGTCAACAAATTAGCATCCAGAACATGTAAAGAATGCTTACAATGATTAAAAGACAAAAAAATGGCAATAGGAGATTAGACAAAAGATATGTATACACAATTCACAATAAAGAAACCAAAAATAACTAGTAAACACACGAAAATGTTTTTAGACTCACAAGTAATTAGGGAAGTTTTAATTGAAACTAGGAAGAAACATTGACTCATATTATTTAGATTAGTGAAAATTAGATACTGACGATACCAAGAATCTGCCAATTATTTTGAGCCATAGAAGAAGTTTCATACATGGCTGGTGGGACTATAAATTAGCACAGTCACCACGGAAAACAAACTGGTACTAACAAAGGCAAACAATCACATTCCCTTCTGTCCATCAAATCTGCTTTAGGTATATATCCCAGAAAAGCTTTCCCACATGCACAAGGTTAAATGTTATAGACTGCTCACAGCAGCGTTATATACAATAGTTCAATCTTGGAAACAGACTAAATGCCCACAAACAGTACAATGATAGTTTTATTTTGTAGTGTTTCTGCAATGGAATATAATACAACAATTAAAATGTATAAATTAGAGCATGTGTACCAAAATGGATAAATATCAGAAACCTAATATGAAGGGAGAAAGAATGTTTTAGAAGAATTTTTGTAGTATGATATCATTAATAAAATGGTTGCAAATAGGTTAAATATTGCTTAGAGATGTATGTGTGTAGAGGTAAATAATTTTCACAAAGGAAGAAAATAATGAAGCCATGGAATACAAATATTTAAGTGGAGAATAGAAGATAATGAGCTTGAAAATGAGCTTAAGATGCTATAAGGTCACTTTTTTTAGTCCTCTTGGAGATAGCAAGGTGCGCCTTCTGTAAGATTTCACCATGACAAAAAGCTATCCATGGAAATGTAACTGAATTCTATCAAACTAAGACCTAATACCTTTGCCTTGGGGCATCCCTGTTGTCTTCAACCTCAGATTTTCCTAAGAATTCCTTTCTTAAGCTCCCTCATGTTTGAGTTCAATATTTCTTGCCATTGATCTAGTTTCAACTGATCACTCAGTGTCTGTTTTTTTAATATACATTCAAACTAAATGCGCCATTACCTCAATACTCTTTCCAGAAGTTAACCTTCTCCTGTGTATTAGATTATTATATTGTTAATTTGGTTTTTCCAATAACTGTTTCCTATAATTGTTTTTCCTTTCAAGTGCCAGCATAGAGTTGGACAAAAGTAAATTTACACAAAGTTGGAAAGGCAAAAATGAAGTGCAGTCATTACTCTCTGAATGTCATTGTTGGTTAGAGGTGATAAGAGGCAGGTGCAGAGCCAACAGTTTGAGTTCCAGTTTGACCTCAACCTTCCCCACTTCTTAAACAATGCTCCTTCCAAACTGCTATCATTCCTGACACAAGCCGACCCCCAGACACTTTGCTCCAATCTTATAGAGGCAGTAGCCATGAAGAGTCATCAAACTTTCATACACTTCCACATTAATCCCTTTCTTTAGCTCCAATCAAGCAGCTGGTTATAGATATGTCTAGTTTCCAGGTTTTCCTGCAAGCTTCAGCTCTTTCTCCTGTGCCAGGGTTGACAAGTATTTCTTTCTTGATTTATCAATTCCCTGTTCAAATATTTCTTCCCCATCTCCTCCCACAATTGGCTAAACTTTAATTCCTATAATAAAGTTTCTATTCCGTAACCGTCATAGTGATTATTCTTTCCTAATTTAACCCCGACTGATACAATGAGGATACCCTAACCTAAGTGTATCCTCCCCTCCTGCATACCATAGTAACGAGATACTTCAGCTTCTTACTGAATCAAGATATGGCAATCTTTTCATGAATCAAACACACTTACTAGGAAAAAATCAATTGATTACCCGTAACTTTCCCTGTTCAAGCAATTCAATTCTACTTCGTGTGTCAAAAATAGTGTAATCACACCACTCATCACAACACTGCAGAAGAGTCAGACTGCTAGAATAGACTTCCATTCATATGGGTTCATCAAACACTTTTTGTCATTTTTCAGTAAATCTGATGAGGAGCTAACTATATTATTGTGTTTAGAATGGAGCTTGTTCCAGGTATGATGAAGAGGTCCATATTGCATCCGTGATAAATGTCCTCTCAGGACGGGCAGGATGCTGATAAGCCGTAGCAGTGTTCTTCAATAATAGTGTTTTTTCTCCAAAGAACTGGATCCAATTCTCATAAACACACATGATTGCTCTGCTGATTAACTATAAGGATTAAAGTGAGAAAGTATTCTTGATTTAATTTCAGTAAAAGTTGGCTGAACCTTCTGGGTATGCAGTAGCCATCCCGGTAACCAAGGCCAATATAGCCATTGTCAAGTGTTGGACACTCTTTTGTGCTTCCACTAAGCAATAATTAGTGTTTGAAACTTTGATCCAAAGCAAATGAAAATTCATAGAAGTCGCTTGTTGTACTTGTCAGATTCGTAAATATGCATATGTATGTGCAGTTAACCTTGTATAACTGGCAAATCAGCCATATAAAAATAATTGCTTTAACAAGAAACTAGGATTCTTGAAGATGAGAACAAGGAAGGAATTACCTCATGTTGGTAAGGAAAAATATAGCTCTGTCAACTCTAGATCCCCTTTACTCTAACCCATCTCATAGCTGTATCTTTCCCTTTACATGTCAATCAACCTACTGTTTTCTAACAACTAATATATTTCCATTCACCATCATCATAAGATTCTTTATGCATGTTAGAACAACTTGGATTTCTGGAAAAATGTTATCTACCAATATAAAATCTGGAGAAAGTTTGTATAGGATCTTGGCTTCTGCATTTAGACAAGTCCAGAATTGAATGCTGGCTTCTCATTTATTAATCATGAGACCTCAATCGCATTACTTAAGAGATCTGGGCCTCAGTTTTCTAAACAGTAAAGTGAAAATAAAAAGAATATTCACCTTATAGGGTTGTTGTGAAGATAATAATATACTATGTACATTAAATTCTTAGTCCAGTTTTTAGCACATTCTTACCTATGTATAGTTTTTATTTTTTATTTTTTATACTGGTATAATTTACATACATGGAAATGCTCTGATCTTAACTGTAGTCTTCAGTCAGTTTGAAAATGATAAAGACACAAAACATAGTTTTGAAAATGATAAAGACACAAAACATTTCCATCACCCCAGTGAGTTTCCTTATGTCTTTTCCCAGTCAATTCCCCATCCCAGAAGCAACTGCTGATCTGATATCAATCACCATAGATTAGCATGATAGGTAGAATTTAAAGATGAGACTCAATAATCCTATAAAAGTGGCTTCTTTCACTCAGCTCGATATTTTGGAGATCTATCCATGTTGTTATATGTATCAGTAGTTTGTTCCTTTTAACTACATGCTGTGTTCCATATATGAATGTGCAATACTTTGTATATTACTGTTTATAGAAATCTGGACTGTTTCTGAGTTTTGGTTATCATGAGTGAGGTTATAATGAAGATTCATATACAAACTCTTTTCTGAACATATGTCCTCCTTTATCTCGGTTAAATATATAGGACTGAAATTCCCAGGTCATAGTGTAGATGGATGTTTATTTGCTTTGAAGAAATTGCCAAATTGTTTCCCAAAGTGGTTGTATTATTTCATAGTACAGACAAATTATATCAGAGTTCCGGTTACCCCTGCATCCTCTCCAACATTTGGTATTGTCAATTTTTTTTATTTTAACGTTTGTTATAAGTTATATCCTAGTAAAGTTTTAATTTGTATGTCCCTAACGATGTTCAGTACTATTCTTCTGCTCCTTGTCCATTTGTATATATTATTTTGGGAAACGTTTGTTTAAGTCTTCTTTAATTTTTAAAAATTCGCAAATTAGTCTTTTTATTATCAAGTTGCAGGTATTTTTAATAAAAGTCCTTTTTCAGATATAAGTATTTTAAATATTTTCTCCCAGTGTATAAATAGCTTATTTATTTTCTTGATGTTTCCTTTCTTTTTTTTTTCTGATGAGCCCCAAATTTTAATCTTGATAAAGCCTAACTAAAAAAAAAAAAAAATTATAGATATGCTTTCTGTGTCCCTAAGAAATGGTTGCCTAACAAAGGTCTCAAAGATTTTCTCCAGTGTTGTATTCTATAAGTTTTATTTCTCTAACTCTTATATTTAGCTTCCTAATTCTTCATACATTGATTTTTCTCACATATGGTATAGGTGCATTGTGGGAGGGGTGGTGATTTTCTTGATGTCCATAGGAATATCCTGTTGTTCCAACACCATTTGTTGAAGAGATTTTTCCTTTTCCCATCAAATTGTTTTGATCCTCTTGTCATTATTGCTTTGCTGTTGTTTTATTTACAGTTGAGTTTTGATTTCCTATTTTTGAGCTCCATCACAAAATTCTGGAAGAGAAAAGGATTAAGTGAAAAAAATGTAATTTAATGATTTACTAAACTCTTAGCAACTCCTTGGGATTTAGGAAGTCTTCATTGCTCCTATACCCGAAATTAATCCTCTGCACTTATAAGGGGGTGAGAAAGACCCAAGCAGTGGCTATTCAGATGTTGATTTCAGTGAATAGAATGAAAATGTAAGGAGTAGAAGCCTTCAGTCCAAAAGGAGTTGTCACAGCTATTTACCTCAATTCTTCCTTCCTTCTTTAATTTCTTAATCTGCATATTGTGTGATGTATATTTATTAAACCCCTACTATGTGCAACTAACTGTGTGGTCCTGGGTTGTAAAAGTGATGAAAGAATAATCCCTGCCCACATGGTAGTGGTTATATTAACTAAGCTTCTTAATTTTCTTCCCTAAAATTTTCCTAGTACACAACTTTTTATATGACTTCTCTACTTCAGACTCAGATTTAATATTTAAGGAGAATCCACGTCAATATGTAGACAGAACAAATTCAGGGGAAAAAGGGATAAATTACAAGAAAGTACCCTAAAAAGAAAACAATAGTTCTATTCTCCAAGGATGCAACATTATTCAAGAAGCGGTGATAATCAGCAGAACAAAATGCACAGGCCAATCAACTAGAAAGAGAGCAACAAGGGGCCGGCCCAGTGGCGCAGCGGTTTAGTCCGCGCTTGGCAGCCCGAGGTTCGCCGGTTCAGATCCCGGGCGCCCGCCGACGCACTGCTGTCAGCCTTGCCGTGGCGGCGTCCCATATAAAGTGGAGGAAGATGGGCACGGATGTTAGCCCAGGGCCAGTCTTCCCCAGCAAAAAGAGGAGGATTGGCAACAGATGTTAGCTCAGGGCTGGTCTTCCTCACAAAAAAAAAAAAAAGAAAGAGAGCAACAAAATAAAAAATCACTATGGACACAATGGGAAAACTCAACTATAATATTATAAGGATTATGACAGATCTGTGTAGGACAGGGTCTAGAAGGATGACAACTGCCATTTACACAATCTTTGTTCCAGCAGTGTTCCAGTGCATTTCCAAGTTAGCCACTCATTTAATATTTGGAAGATACGAGTCTTTCTCCAGGAGCAGAAGATAAATACATGAGCATGAAATTCTTTGCAATATACCCTAAGAAAAGCCTAACTTTATCTTCTAATAGCTGGGAAAATCTTTTGCTTAGGGAGCTGTGGTATCTTTCTGATTCCCTAAAAACTATTACTAAAACTGAGAATTAATAGTACTTTCTTTGACCTTTCCTCCTCTAGCAAATAATCATTTCAATTAAATCACTTTTTACTTAAAATACCTAGGGTATTTATTGTTTTCTTGACCTAACTATGACTACAGCTGGAAGTAAAAGAAATTTTTTATAATTGTAGAAAATAAACATAGAAAATCCTTCTAACAAGAGTAAATGAATAGGTGTGTCAGCATAAAAATTTAATATTCTTTAAAGGAAGGCAACATAATCAAAATAACCTACAATTAACATGTACAATATCAAGCAGACAGTAAAAAATTACTAGACATGCACAAAAGCAGGAAAATATAATAATCAGGAAAAATTAGTAAACATAAACTGGCACCAAGATGACTCAGGAGTATAAAGAGCTAATAAGAACTTTAGGTCAGCTATTGAAAGTATGGACAAAACTTAAAGGACAAGATGGGTACAGTAAGAAAACATTTGAGGAATCTCAGCAGAGAATAGAAAACTCAATCAAACAAACAAAAAATCATGGAAAATTATGAAACTGAAAAGTACAGTAGCTGATAGCAAAAAAAAAAAATTCTGATGGGTTTAACAGAAGAATGGAGATAAAAGAAAAAAAGAGTTAGTGACTTTGAAGACAGATCAGTTAAACTCATTAACTTTGAAGAACAGCTAGAAATAAAAAGATGAAAGGGGGCCGGCCCAGTGGCCTGGCAGTTAAGTTCGCCCTCTCTGCTTCACGGCCCAGGGTTCACAGGTTTGGATCCCAGGCATGGACCAACACACTGCTTGTCAGCCATGCTGTGGTGGCGTCCCATATAAAGTAGAGGAAGATGGGCACGGATGTTAGCCCAGGGCCAGTCTTCCTCAGCAAAAAGGGGAGGATTGGCAACAGATGTTAACTCAGGGCTAACCTTCCTCACACACACAAAAAAAAGATGGAAGGAAATTAACTATACCTCAGTGACTTTTGGGACAAGAGCCAGGAAGACTCTCACCAGGAACAGAATTTGTCAGAACCTTGATCACGGACTTAGAGCCTCTAGAATTGTGAGAAAATAAATGTCTCTTGTTTTAAGCCACCCAGTCTACAGTGTTTTGTTATGGCAGCCCAAGCAGACTAATACTCCTTGTAAAATACACATTTGAAAAATATTTTACAAAACTAAAAGAACTATATGCTGATAATTGACTATGTGAATGGAAATATGTGCAAAACTATATTCTTTTTTTACATTCTAATTTTTGTTTGGTAAAAAACCATATTACATAAAAGCTACTTTCTCGTCAAATTTTTAGGGATACAGTACAGTGTTGTTAACTATACACACATTGTTGTACTGCAAACTTCTAGAACTTTTCCATCTTGCTTGATGAAAACCCTATACCAAGTGAACAGCAACTCCTCATAACCCCCTCCCCCCCACAAGCCTCTCTGGCAACAACCATTCTACTTTCTGCTTCTATGAGTTTGACTACTTTAGATACCTCATATAAATGAAATCACGCATTATTTGTCCTGGATTATTTGACTGACTTATTTCACTTAGCATAATGTCCTCAAGTTTATCCATGTTGTAGTATATGACAGAGTTTTCTTTTTAAAGACTGGATAATATTCTCTTGTACATATATACATTTTCTTTATACACTCATCCGTCAATGGATATTTAGGTTGACAAACAAATGGTCAACAGATACGTAAAAGATGCTTAACATTACTAACCATCATGGAAATGCAAATCAAAACTGTAATGAGATATCACCTCACACCTGTTGGGATAGCTATTATAAAACAAAAACCAAAACCAGAAAATAACGAATGGTGGTGAGGATGTAGAGAAATTAGAACACTGTGCACCGTTGGTGAGAGTGTAAAATGGTGCAGCCACTGTGGAAAAGAATGTGGGGATCCTCAAAAAATTAAAAATAGAACTACCGTGTGATCCAGCAATCCCACTTCTGGTATTTATCAAAAGAAATGAAAACAGGATCTCAAAGAGATATATGCACTCCTACGTTCACTGCAGCATTATTCGTAATAGCCAAAAGATGAGAAAACTCTATATTCCTAACCATAAATTCTTTGAAACTATGGTGTGTAAATCCTCTGTAAATATTATTTTATATACAGTATTTTCCTCCTTTCAAAGTAAATGTGTGCATCAGAAATGACTTCATTTTGTGTCAGATTTTTCTTAATATGAGCATTTAAAATATGAAATACATAATCAAAAGATGACTTTTAAATCTACAAAAACAGAGGTTAAAACGGAAGCAAAATTTTTGGCTATCTTTATGTACTGTATACCATAAATTCTAAGTTTATTTCTATTTTTCCCCAAAATATACATAGTTCTATATGTCTTATAACCACCACCCTGCATAGTTAAGTAACTCAATTATCATTTATGCAAAGAATCGAGCTTTAGATTTAATGAGTAATGTATATATAAACTGATGTTAAAAACAAACCAATGTACTGATATCTAACTTTGTACGTTCTTTGTATATTTGTACATAACTTTGTATATATACATGGTATACACATATACCATAGGGATGATTGATTGCATTTGTGGACTGCACTAATATTTTCCATTATTTTACCTTAGTTTTGCTGTACATAGCTTCTCTCATTCTTACTGTCATGGAAACATTGATTCCCCTTTGTAATCATTGCTGCTGTAGAACACAGCTGCCTAACAAATGTACACTGGACCGGGCTCCTTTTAGCATCTGTTAGATCTCAACACAGTGTATAACTGCTCTTTTTAGAGTGCATCAATCATGGAAGAGTGAGACAGAATTAAAGAGTTTAGCCCTACTTGGCTCCCTTTGTATCTAATTTAGTCATGTATGACCCATTGCATTCATTGTTGTGCTTACAACAGCTGTTTCTTATTATTAAGAAAAGCAGCTTTGCGTGCAGAACATAAAACAATAAACGCTAGCCATGTGGATAGAGTACATTTGCTTCTAAAGGTTATAAATATACACTTAATAAAAAAGTAAGGTGACGCTAACCATAGTTCACAGAGAACAATAAAGTCAATAAAGTCAGGCAATACAGTCTAACACCTCTTGATCAAAAAAGCCAAACCAAAATACTCAATCCAACCATCCCTATCACTGCAAAAGATTTTGTAATTAATAAAATTATAATGAGCACAAGGAGTGGATTGAGTGCTTAAGACTTATGGCACAGAAAAAGCATCTTTAGGGTTTTTCCTAGAATGCCACCTAATTTAACCTCTAGAGACCATTGAGAAGTATAGAAATTATAAAAGTGTTAAATGAATGCAAGGATTTATGCTGTAGACCCTGAACTTAATTTTACTTGTCTGTACATATATTTACAGAAAACTTTTGGAAACATGTTTTTAGACAATTTTTGCCTTGTCCAATTTGTAACATGAAACTCTATTACTTTAATAATTGTAACAAATAAGTATTAATAAATATGTTGACAATTAGTCTTATACTTTTATAATTCCCTGCAAGTTGAAAGTTCATAAAACAAAAATCATGGAGGAAATTTAAGTACTTTATTAGTTAGGAAACTTACCAGTCGGTAGAGGTCAAAATAATAACATATGCTAAAATTATAACAAAATGTTAACATAATGAGTGTTTTCTGCATTATACTATTTTCTTTCATCTCTTTTCAAACTAAAGGTCAGTATGTTTCTACGTGGTCTTCGCTGATTCTGGTTGGTGAGGTGCTTATATAAGAAAATGATTCCCTTTACTTTCTAGTAAAAATTCTGGCAGCTACAAGGAGTTCAATAAGCCAATAATTCATTTTCTTTCTTTTTTGATACAAATGATAATGTTCTATAGTAGTCTTTTGAGTTCTTTCTAAAATTTTGCTTCTCCAAAGTACTTCTTTTATGATGATGGTTCAGTTTTTAAATTTTCCTGTAGCGCCTTATTCATCACATTTTCTTTTTCCATTTGCTTTCTCTAAACACTCTTGAAGGAAGATGTAAAGAATATTTAAAGGCTTTCCTTTAACCTGTACATTTTTGGCTTCAAAAACTCTATAATACACTGGTAGATAAATTAGTCTGTGAACTCCTTGAAACTAGGGCTATGTAACCCTGGGTCACACTGGCCTGGAAGTAAAAATGGAACCATATGGTGACAAGCAAAATTTCTCCTTTTCCATCCACTATTACAAATATGAGTTCCTCTCAAAGTCTCCTTTCTTATCCTTTTGGAGCCCAAAGGGGTTGTCTAATGACTGCTATGAGAAAAATACTTGAAGTTCTCATTGTCTTCTGATGGTCAGGGTGCCTGCTCTCCAGAAAGATGTGTCATTTCTGCCCACCTACCTGCCAAGGCCCTCTGTACCTGAGACTGCATTGGACTGAAGCAAGGAGATTGCCTCCACCTCCTCCAATCTTGATGCTATCCTCTCTTACATTGTTCCCCAAATAATGCTACTTTCTGATTCCAACATCTCACAGAACTTTGTTGGAAAACAGTTGCATTATTTCCAACTTGTTGCACCTGTCTTTCTCTTCCCAGGATTCAGATGAGTCTGTGGTGTTGGACTAATGACAAATACCAAACTTTACCCCTTCTGAAGAAAGGAAGCTGACCCCTGAGGGAGCTTTATGAAGAATTCTTTCCTTCTGACTACTGAGGCTTTGTTTTTCACTAAGCATGTGTAGTTGACGGTTTCTTACTTAATGCCAGTTCCACTATTCCATCCCCTCCTACCAGATGTGTCTACATTCTTTCTACAAAGCAAATCATGGTGGTTCACCATGACCTTCTAGACATGCATTATAGATTCAAGTTGGAGTGTCTGCTGCATATTAAATTAAGCTTTGTTATTCCCTCAGCACTGATAAATAAATGACAAGCAATAGGATATATTGGAGTATATGAGGAAGGCATTTGGTGTAAAACTAATTCAGCCTGACCTTATTTTTCCAAAAGGGCCTGACATGGCCGTTGAGCATGCATTGTATATCTGCTTTATGTATTTACTATGTCCCAAAGACAAGAACACTGCCCTTCAAGATAAAGTAACTTCCACCACATCAGCATTTCCTTAAGGATAAACATCTCTCCCTAGGCTAGGGATTGATTGCTGAACTGCTGTGACCATCTACCTCGAGACCAAAGACCTCCTATGTGCTGTGTTCATCAATTGCTCTGTGAAATGCTGAGCCTGTGAGCCAATCTTGTGACTATTATAGAAGGGACATTCCAGTCACATGTGATACATGCTCTTTGATGGTATATAACCACCCTGTACACCCCCATTTCTTTGGAGTGCTCCATTCCTTTGTGAAAAGACTTTCCTGGGCTATATCGTCCTCAGATCTGGCTCATAATAAACTCACCCCAATTTTTATTTATAGAGTGGTTATGGATTATTTTTGTTGACAGCACCATCTGAATACCTATGTTTAATATATGAATAACAAAATAAAAGTTTGTATATTAGATCAAATTGCTTTCAGGAATAAAAACAATTATTTATACTGAATCATGAGTTGTTCATGAGTTGATTCATTACCATATTTTAAAAATCTATATTGACACCCTTGATATGTGCTATACACCACGCTAGACTCTGAGGAAATAATGGTGAATACAATATTCTGTAAGGAAAATGGAATTCACAATCTAGCAGAAGAAACAAACACTAAATAAGTGAACACAAAAATAAATATTGACAATTTTTTAAAAATTCTCTGAAGGAATAATACTAGTCTAATGAGAGACAATAAAGCAATCGAGAATATGAGGTGGTCAGGAATATATAATCTGTCAATGAAAAGTGATTTAAAAAGTTGTGAAAAGAACCGGAGGGAAATCCTCAAAGATAGAGTCAAAAAAGCACATAGGCTCCAAAACAGGAAAGAGCTGGATGTGTTCTACCATGTGACAGAAGATGGTGTGCATACAGCATAGAAAGTGGGAGCATAGGAAGGACTAGTCCAGGCAGAGCCATGTAGGAGCTGGTAAGAAGTTTGGATTTTTTGAATTTGCAGTGGGAAGACCTGTTGTGTTTTAAGCAAAAAGAGGTATAGGATATTATTTTAATTTTTTTGCATTTATTATATAACAAAATATATTTGAGAGTCCATCATACATGATGATATGCATATTTAAAAAGTAATACTCATCTTTGTCGATAAACTTAAAATATATACCCATAATCTGCAAAAGGGATTATGACAGGCAATTTTAACAGTTTCCAAGTGAGCTTGTGTCACTGTGCCTTAATATTTTAAACAATGGCTCACTATGAATGCTCATAAATAAATAGGAAATTTCAAATACAAAGTCTCAGAATGCTCATTTTTAAATTCATTTCTATAAAATGATTTATGTCCACAGATGTCTTCTATAAAATATGCACTGAATTTTCAGTGAAATGAAGTCCCCAATTTACTGAGTAGAATTATTTTAGAAAGAAAAGCTTTTCTTTCGCTGCTCTCTCACTTTTTCATTTGCATTTTTAATTTTGTTTTAGTATATGTGTGGACCTGTAAGTTCTGTTTTTGAAAACAGTATGTTGGAATCCACTTATGTCATTATTCATTTTGAAGCTCATGTTTGGCCTGTGGGAGCTGTTTAATCTGGCCCCTGTGTGTTTTTGCCAGATCTCCATTAGTCTGGGAACATTTTTTTACTTTATTGGATAATTAGATATTCTAGCTTACTTCGAAATCCCCCTGTTCCAGACCTGAAACCAGTCATTTCCACAAGAAGCACTCGTTCTTTTTCAGCAGGGAATGGTGTCTCGAGTGGGCATAAAATATGGTCACTGTTAATGAGGAGTCAGCTTTCAAGTCTTTCAATAATGTCTGATCCCAATGCCTTTAACTCCAGTTCCACATCGTAGTTCAACATCGTTCTTGCCCTCCTCTCCTTTCCCTGTTCCGTATTTGTATCTCTTTTCACTCAGAGTAAGAACAATTGTGCCTAAGAATATAAATATATTTACCCATTTACTTATTACTCCAGTAAATAAATTTAACCTAATGTTTTGATGTGTGAAATAATAACATGGTTTAAATTCAAAACTGTAGGAAAAGCTATATTCACAAAAGCTGAATCCACTTTTTTATCACTTTCAACCCACCTCCTGTAAGAAACTCTTTTCATTCGTTTCAAAAGTTTATTACTCTTGTATAAAATTCTTCAAAGAGATAGCTTTATTTTCATTTCTTACATAAAAAGGTAACATTTTATATACTGTTACATCTTATTTTTTAACTAAATAATATAGCCTAGAAAGCATTCCATTATAAATTCACAGAGATTTTTCTTATATTTTTTAAAGCTGCATAGCATTCTAGTGAATAGCTGTACCTCTGTTTTCCAATCAATCACTGCGTATGCTGTTAGGTTATTTCCAGCATATTGCTATTAAAATTGCATTTGTGAAAACATTAGTGCATGTGTTTCTGTTGTTGATATTATGTCATTGTTTGTTTACTTTCACATTAGTGAATATATATCTTCAGGGTAAATTCCTAGAAGTGATATTGCTGAACAAAGGGCCAAAACAAATGTGTTTCATAAGATTTTTCCTAATTCTCTCCATAGGGTTTGTACCATTGTTCACTGGGAATATATGAAAGTGTTTTTACCCTCAGTCTTGTCAGTCTTGTCTTCTTTAATTGAACTTTTGGAATTTTGCCAATGTAAAAGGTGAAAAATATTTATCTCAAAATAGTTTTAATTTGCATTTACCTTAGGATAAGTGGAATTGAGCAAATGTATGTACAATCCTACAAATATTTTAGATGCAATCATGGCTGTTTCTTCCTTTTGTCTGTTTGTTTATTTCTTTTGTCTGTTTATCTAATGTGTTTTTTGCCTCAGTCTCTTGACTATTTTGATGCCGTTTGTTTTTATATTGAGATATAATTTGTATACAATGAAATGTTCAAGTCTTACTTGTAGAGTTTGAGGAGACTTGAGGAATATACACTGAAGTAACTACCACTGCAGTCAAGATAAAAAACATTTCCATCATCTCAGAAAGTGATCTCATGCCCATTCCCAATCAATGCCAACATCTGCCCCCCACAGCGAAGTGTTTTGATTTTAAGTAACATATGCTATCTTTGTATTCCCTTAAATTGCATATGAATAGAATTACATTGTATGACTCTTTGGGTTGGGGTCAACGTTGTCCCCATGGGATTCATCCAGGTTGCTGCATGGATCAGGAGTTCACTCTTTTTGATTGCTGACTGTGATATTCTACAACCAGTTTATCCATTCTTTTGTTGTTTATTTCCAAATTGGGGATATTATAAATTAAGCTACTATGAACATTTTATACAAATCTTGATTGAGTATATGCTTTTGTTTCTCTTTGATAGATACCTAGGATAGCAGGTATAAAAGATTCATAAGAAAATGTTGAGGGGCCGCCCGGTGGCGCAGCGGTTTAGTTCCCGCTTGGCGGCCCGGGGTTCGCAGGTTCGGATCCCGGTCGCCCGCCGATGCACTGCTTGTCAGCCACGCTGTGACGGCGTCCAATATAAGGTAGAGGAAGATGGGCACAGATGTTAGCCCAGGGCCAGTCTTCCTCAGCAAAAAGAGGAGGATTGGCAACGGATGTTAGCTCAGGGC
Source organism: Tapirus indicus (assembly GCA_031878705.1). Taxonomy (NCBI): domain Eukaryota; kingdom Metazoa; phylum Chordata; class Mammalia; order Perissodactyla; family Tapiridae; genus Tapirus; species Tapirus indicus. The sequence goes on along the minus strand of CM062920.1, from coordinate 140,286,619 downwards.
TGGTCTTCCTCACAAAAATAAATAAATAAATAAAATTACATATATGTTAAAAAAAAAAAGAAAATGTTGAACTATTTTCCAAAGCAATCATGTTATTTTATCAAGTTATGCCTGAGAATTCTAATTGTTCCACATCCTTGCCAAAATTATGTAGTCAATTGTTTTTAATTTTAGCCATTCTAAAGAATGATGATCATATTTCATTGTGGTTTTATATTGCATTTCTGTGGTGACTAATGATGTTGAGAAACCTTTTTGAGGACTAATTGGTCATTTGAATATCTTTTTTTTGTAAACTGTGTATTCAAATCTTCACCCATTTTTATTACACTGTTTTAGATTTTATATCTAGTATTTTTAAAATATATATTATGGATATTATTCCTTTGATACATTCACTGGCAATATTTTCTCTATGTCTGTGGCTTTTCCTTTCACTTTCAAAATGATATTTTTTAATGTGGAGAAATTTTATTTGTTCAAGTCCAATGTGTCACTTTGACTTCTTTTTAATTAGTGCTTTTTGTCTCAAAAATATTTTCCTACCACAGGGATACCAAAATATTCTTCTAAGTTTTCTTTGTAAAGTTTCATAATTTTAGCTTTTTTGATTAAGCCTATGAGCAAACTTAAATTAATTTTTGATGTGTTGAAAGTTGAGTGAAAATTGTTCTTTTCCCCTATATTTCTATGGTTGTTCAAGAATAATTTTTTCTAATAATTTTTTCTCCCAATTGAATTTCTTTGGAGCTTTTGAAGAAAATAAAGTGACTATATATTAATGGGTCTATTTTCAGCCTCTATTCTGTTCTTTTGCTCTATCTTTATATTCTTATGCCAATACCATACTTCCTTGATTACTATAGATTTTTACTAACTCTTTAAACCAGAAAACACAAATTCACCAACTCTTCATTTTCAGTTGCCTTGCCTATTTAAAATTTTTACAATACCTTATGAATTTTACAATCAGCCTGTCAATTTCCAAAAAAAAATACAAAGGTTTTGATTAGGACATTTAATCTGTAGATCAATTTGGAGAAAGTTGGTATAGTAACAATGAATCTTCCAGTTCAGAACCATGGTATATTACCTCATTTATTTATATCTTCTTTGTGTCTTTCTTGTAGTTTTCAATGTAGAGGTTTTGTTTACTTGTTAAATTTATTCCTAAGGATTATGTTTTTGATTCTACATTTAATTTATTTTTTAGCTTTCTATCTTCCAATTTTTGGAGGTTCATATAGAAATGTATTGGCGTATTGACCTTGTGTCATGCAACCCTGATCAATACATTTACTAGTTTGACATGTGTGTACATTGCTTAGAATTTTCTACTTATAGAATTAGGTCCTCTGCAAATAAGAATATCCCTGAGCAAGAACCACCTAGATAACATGCTACTGAAACAATATACTTCATTCTCTTGGGTTTCCTAAGCACATGATCATATTCTGCTCATAAAATACCCTCATATCCTACTCAGGGTGTTTTAGTCCCTTTCATAAAATTATTTCTGCTTTTATTTTTTCTTTTCATCTGATTGCACTGACTAGAATTTTCAGTTCAATGTTGAATAGTAAAACATCTTTGTTATATTAGTATGTTAATTGTGATACTTCTAATATTTTATCATAAAGTATACTGTTTCTGTGAGAATCCCATAACTTTCTTTTAAAATTTAAACAAGTTCATTTATTCCTAGTTACAAGAAAGCTTTATATGAATGTGGGTTGTTTTATTAAATTGTTTTGGAAATTTATTTAGCTGTCACATTAGAACACTTACTGTGCTCTACTATTAATAGTGGTCTTGGATTCAGAGTGACAATGTAAGTCACCCGAAAAAGATGGGTTTCACACAAGACCAACTATATTTCCTTTTTTTAAAACAATTTTTGAGGTATAATTGATATTAAAAAAACTGCAGAGAGACTTTCAGTTTTCAGTTATGTAGGTAAGTTGCCACTCTGCCCTAACAACAAGTAAAAAACTGAAAAATCAACAACTCTTCTAGGATCTGTAAGAGAGGTAAGGATACAGGGCAAACCACTGACCCCAAGATTGGTGAGACAGGAGAATATAGGGAGTCACGGGCTCACATGAGCAGAGATGCACAAGAGAAAATTACCCTGGAAACCAATACCAGGGTAGGAAAACTTGAACTTTAATTAATTGATGAATTGCTGAATTTCACTACAGACAACTCTGAGAGTTAAAAACTCCAAGAGGACTCAGTCATGGGGGGCACCCACAATTCTGTGAGATTTACCTCCCAGAGCTTGACCAAGTTCTCACAGTACATATCAGAGAAAAATCATCTCATGTTTCTGGCAGGGGGAGGAGAAAAGGAACCATTTTTTGAAATATGCCAGAGCTTGTTTCTGTTCTTCTTAACGAGGCCTGCCATCAGGAGAAACTAGTTAGCCAGAGATTAACCACCTGGGGTATTATAAGAGCCCAACTAATCTGATGGAAGGGAAATTATCAACTCCAGCCCTCTCTGGACATCCTCTCCCATCTAAAGAGGGGGAAAAAACTTAGAAATACTGGTGACGTTCATAGTCCAGAGGTATAGGCTCACTAAAAGACTGAAACTGAATCAAAGGACTCTAGAAAACTTCCCCTCTCCCCATTCCTCCACACCTCATTACTAAAGGCCTATTTACAGCAGTTTCTTTACCTGGTACCTTGTCCAGCTACCAAGAAAAGTTACAAGACATACTAAAAAACAAGCATCACAATTTGAAGGGACAGAGCAAGCATCAAAACCAGACATGGCAGGGGTGTTGGAATTATCAGACTGGGGATTTGAAACAACTGTGATTAAGATGCTAAGGGTTCTAATGGCTAAAGTAGATAGCAATGTAAGCAGAGAGATAAAAATCCTACGAAATAACTGAAAATAAAATCTAAAGATCAAAGACAGTAAAGAAATGAAGAATAACTTTATTAGTAGACTGGAAATGGCTGAAGAAAGAACCTCTGAGCTTGAGGATATCTCAATAGAAACCTCCAAAACTGAAAAGCAGAGAGAAAATGATTGAAAAAAAGTCTAGCAGAATATTCAAGGACTACAGAACAACTGCAAAATACGTAACACACATGATGGGAATATCAAAAGGAGAAGAAAGAGAGAAAGGAACAGAATATTTGAAACAATAATGATGAGATTTCCCCCAAATTAATATTAGGCAACAAATTACACATCCAGGATTGTCAGAGAATATCAAGTAGGGTAAATACCTAAAAACCTACACATAGGTATATTGTTTTCAAACTATAGAAAATAAAAGATAAAGGAAAAATCCTGAAGGAATTCAGAAGAAAAAATATCTTATCTAGAGAGGAACAAAGATAAGAATTACTTTCAACTTCTCCTCAGAAATCATGAAAGCAAGAGCAGAGTGGATTGAAATAAAGTATTGAGAGAAAAAAACTCACCAACCTAGAAATCTGTACCCTGCACAATTTTCCTTTAGAAGTGAAGGAGAAATATAGACTTCCTCAGATAAATATAAATTAAGGGACTTTGTTGCCAGTAGACCAACCTTGCAAGTGATGTTAAAAGAAGTTCTTTAAAGAGAAAGAAAATAATAGAGATCAGAAACTCAGATCTACATAAAGAAAGGAAGAGCATTGAAGAAGGAATATGTGAATATAAAATAAAAACTTTTAATTTTCTTATTCTTAATTGACCTAACACATACATTTGTTCAAATTATAATAGTGTATTTAATTATGTATGTTTTCGAACCTATCATATACATGTATGTAGGTATATATACACACCTATTAGGATGGCCAATATCTGGAACACTGACAACAGCAAATGCTGATGAGGATGTGAAGCAACAGCAATTCACATTCATTGATGATGAGAATGCAAAATGGAGTTATTCCACTTTGGAAGACAGTTTGATGTTTTCTTACAAAACTAAACATACTCTTACTATATGATCCAGCAATCATGCCCCTTGGTATTCACCCAGAGGAGTTGAAAATAGGTCCACACGAAAACCTACCCATGATGTTTATAGCAGCTTTATTCATAATTACCAAAAGTTAGAAGCAACCAATATTTCCTTTAGAAGGTGAATGGATAAATAAACTGTGATAAATCCAGACAATGGAATATTATTCAATGCTAAAAAGAAATGACCTATAAAGCCATGAAAAGACATGGATATTAAATACATATTACTAAGTGAAAGAAGCCAATCCGAAAAGACCACATGCTATATGATTTTAACTATATGACATTCTGGAAAATTCAAAACTATGGAGCTAGCAAAAAGACCAGTAGCATCCAGTGACTGGAGAAGGGGGAGAGATGAATTGGCGAGTACAGAGGATTTTTAGGGCAGTGAAAATGCTCTGTACTATAATGATGGATATATGTCATGACACATTTGTCCAAACCCATAGAATGTACAACACCAAGAGTGAATCCTAATGTAAACTATGGACTTTGGGTGACTATGATGTGCCAATGTAGGTTTATCAGTTGTAACAAATATAGTACAATCATGTGTCACTTAAGGATGGGGATACATTCTGAGAAATGCATTGCTAGACAATTTCATCATTGTGTGAACATCATGGAATGTATTACACAAACCTACATGATATAGCCTACTACACACATAGGTTATATGATACTAATCTTATGGGACCACTGTCACATATGTGGTCTGCTGTTGACAAAAGGTCACTATGCAAACATGACGGTACTCTGTTGGGAGATGTTGATAATAGGGGAGGCTATGCACGTGTGGGAGTAGATAGTATATGAGAAATCTCTGTACCTTCCTATTAATTTTGTTTTGAATCTAAAACTTCTCTAAAAATATAGTCATGTAAAAACTGCACATATTTAATGTATTTGATTTGATGAATTTGGCCATATGTACACCCTTATGAAATCACAACCACAATCAAGGTAATCGACATCTCCATTACCTCCAAAAGTTTCCTTATGTCCCCTTCTTTTATTTTTATATAGTAACAATACTTAACATGTTATCTACTCTCAAATTTTTAAGTAAACAATATGGTACTGTTGACTACAAACACTATGCTATACAGCAGATCTCTAGAACAAATTTTTGCTGCATAACTGAAACTTTTATACCAATTCAACAAGTGCACATTTCCTCTCCCCTCTAGCCTCTTGAAACCAACGTTGTTTTCTCTACTTCTATGAGTGACTATTTTAGATACGTCATATAAGTGGAATCATGCAGTGTTTCTCCTTTTGTGACTGGCTTATTTCATTTAGCATAATGTCCTTCAGGTTCATCCATGTTATCACAAATGGCAGGAGTCCCTTCTTTTTTTCTTATGACTGAATAATACTCCATAGTATGTATATACCGTCTTTTCTTTATTTATTTATCTATTGGTAGACATTTGGGTTGTTTCCATAACTTCGCTAATGTGACTAGTGCTACAGTGGACATGGGAGTGCAGACATCTCTTTATGATTCTAATTTCAGTTCTTTGGGGTATATACCGAACACAAGCAACTAAAGCAAAAATAAACAAGTGGGACTACATCAAACTAAAAACTTCTTCACAGAAGAGGAAACAATCAACAGAATAAAAAGGCAATGTCCATAAGGGGAGACAATATTTGCAAACCACCTACCTGATAAGGGGTTAAAATCCAAAATATATAAGGAACTCATACAACTCAATAGCAAAAAACCCCAAATAACTCAATTAAAAAGTGGACAAGGAAATAGATATTTTTCCAAAGAAGACATACAAATGGCCAACAGGTAAATGAAAAGGTGCTCAACATCAGTAATCATCAGGGAAATGCAAATCAAAACCACACCAGTTAGGATGGTTATTATCAATAAAAAAGAAGATAACTTATACTGGTAAGGATGTGGAGAAACTGGAACCTTTGTACACTGTTGTTAGAAATAGAAAATGCTGCAGATAATAGGGAAAACAGTATGGAGGCTCCTTAAAAAAAATAAAAGTAGAACTACCATATGATTCAGCAATCCCACTTCTAGTTATATACCTAAGTAAGCTTATTTTTAAGAATATATACAGGACAAGAAACAGCACAGTATGCTCAGAGACATATGATGATTTCTTTAAATTCTTGCAGAATTAACTGAAATAATTTGTAAGAGATTATTCATGCCAGATCCAAGATAAATGATCACCTGCGTGAGGACTATCCTAGACTAATCATGTATACTTTATTGTCAAAGTTGTTTATTGTGTGGTGTGTAACAGGTTTTGCGTTCATGTAGCTGCCTCTGAAAACAAGTTATAGCCACATATCCTTGAGAGGGTTATGTGACTGCTAGTCATATACACCCGATTAGTTAAATATAAGAGATGAAGAGACAGAATGATGAATTCTTTGAGCCATATACATCACTCACTTCACCTCTCGTGACCACACATTACCTCCATATGACATGCGTAGGACACAAGAGACTGTGCTGGAATCATGATATCTTTGTTCTGTTCTTGCTTTGCAAGTTGTGCTCTTTCCTTTTTTTAGGCAGAAGTGAATATTTATATGTTCATAATATCTTTATTTTACAGTGTATATTTCCTTGGATTTTTCTTGTATGACCCCAACACACACACACACCACACACATGCACAGAGATTGGTAAGATTGTTCTCAAGCTTTTATTGAGCCCAACACATTGAGGGATATTATAAACCCCCATGAATACTGGTGACTCACTAAGGCAATGATTACTGTAGTATAGGAGCATGAATTTAATTCTGATCTGACTCCTAGGGCATAGAAAAAGTCCTCCCAACGTTTTTCACATCACAACATACATAGAAAAAGATCAGAAAAGTGTGGTATGCTGGAGTGATAGAAGACTAAAGAATCTTGGTGCTGGATGAACACTATTGTGTTTTAAGAGTTTGGTAGTCAACCTGAATACTGTTAGTAGAGTTAATTGGCGGTGATTACATTTGGATGTTTCTTATTGCTACATTAACCTTACAATCCTGAAATAAATCTTACATGATAATTATACAGTTTTTATTAGTTCCTTTTGATGATATATAATTATTTTGCAATTATTCATTTCCATGTTTTGCTATGCTCACAACCAAGATTGGCCAATAGTTTTATTTCTTTGTTGGTGTGTCAGTTTGTTTATTGGTACTCTTTTTGTTTTAGGGAAATTTGCATCAGGACTCTGTAATCCTTATAAACTGTGTTGGCTAGGTCCCCACGTTTTTGGTTTTTTTTTTCAATTTTTCCTCCAGAATGTTTTAGAGAAGATGCGAATGATCTCTTCCTTGAATGCTTGCTAAAATCTTCTCTAAACCTGCCTTGGCACTGTCTCTCTTTTAGGTAGAAAATTTATTACCTTTTATAGCTACTGCAGTTATTGATCTCTTGAGGTACTATGCTTGTTTCTGAGCCAGTTTTAGAAACGTGTATTTTTTCCCAGAAAATTGGCCATTTTTTCTATGTTGTCAAATTTATTGCCATAAAGTTGAACACAGTATCCACTTATTATTTTATCTCTCTTCCTTAAATCTTCAGTTATGTGCTCTTATTGTTTCCAGTCTTGCTTGTGCTTGCTTGTGTATGCTTTTTCCTTTTTTTTTCTAATCACAATTAGATTTGCTGATACAACGGTGTTTGTAAAGAACAGGAATTTTTAATTAACAGATTATAGAACTGTTTTTCTAGTCCATTAATTCTGACTTTCTCTATAGCAGTTACTCTCTTCTAATTTCTTTTTGTCTTTCTTATCTAAAAATAAAAACGTTTAACACTATATATTTTCCTACAACTACTCTCTTCTCTCTATCCCAGGGTTTGGATATGGGGTTGGTTCTTCTCTATTGTAATATTGCTTGTCTTTAGTCATTTGGTTCTTCTTATATCTGTGCTTTTCCTTATGCTGTTTGTTTCTTATTATGTTAACTGAATTCTGAATTATTTGCTATGGCCTTTTCTTATGGATGCTGCCAGGATATACTTGAATGATTTGATAGGAGGTGATGTTCAACTGCTGCTGTTTGAAATGAACCGGTGTCGCATCTTCTGGGACAAGAATCTGATTGTTCTTCCTAAGTGTCAGTAGCCATCTTGGACATTGCTCTTTCTTTCTAGTGCTTTATCCCACTCTGCTCATTGCTTCCTACTTCTGTTTTGTCTCCTTATGATCCTTCAAATGAGGATTCATTTCTTATTTTACATTGTAAATAGATGGATGGGTAGATGTGTGTGTATGTATATGTGTGAATGTTTATGTATATGTGTGTATACCCTTTTAATCAGCTATTAAAACACCTATAATATAGAGGTAGTGATAAATTTTGCCAATTAAGGGGCTCAATATATATAATACATTTAATTTCTTTCCTGTATTCTGAACCAGTTGAGAGATAGAAAAATGGAGAGAGATCGAAATATCAAATTTTAGAACTTGTGGGTTATGTACTTTAGGTGCTCAACCACTATAACTGTGTCATTGAATTAAACGGGCTTATCCACCCCTTCAAACACAGACAGTACTAGAAAACCACTGCCCATTCCTCACAGGAAAGAGAATATCTAGGAAAACAAAACAGCTAATGTGCTGTCTGTAGGCAGGCAGATCTGAAGAGAGGGGAAAGGGAAATATCTGAAATGCTCTTTCCTAGTTTCTGTTCACCATTTACCATTCAGAAAATTCATTCCTTCTGCTCGGGGAATGGTGGGTGAGCAGTGGAAGGGCAAGATTGTTTTCTCCTCCTGGAAATAGGAGTTGAGAAGAAATTCTTTTTCTCTCCTTTCAATGGATCATAGATTCAAAGCAGATGAGAGCTTAAACAGAGCACTGATAAAACATCTAATCCATTGTTTCTCAGTAGGTGATAGAATTACCAGAATCAACTGAGGAGTTTTACCAACATATTACTCCAACTCTAATGGTCTTTGTTCAGAACCACTGATCTAGTGAGACCCATTGACGATTTTAACAAGAGCGGCTAACATTTGTTAAGTATTCATAATTATTGACATATATTGACATATATGAACTCTCTCTCCTTTATAATAACCAATTAGGAAGCTAATGCTCATTAGATAGAAACGAATTCTCCAAAGCTGTACAGCAAATAGGTGGTCAAATGAGGATTAGAACACAAATGCTTTACTCATGCCATTGCATCTTTGTCCAAACAATAAATAAAAAAAAATAAGCCAATTCATTTCAGTAATAATCTAGGACTGATAACATCCTTGTTTGGATTATTGAAACAATCATGAAAAAGAACAAGCAGGTATGAGAGGAATGTAGAACTCATACGGTGCTGCACTGCCAAATGATAATAAATGACAAAAAAAGGAGATGATGCCAAGGCCCTGGCCCAAGATTTGGAGACAATAGTAGCACTCAAAAAATTATTTGATAGTCACTATACAGGACTCAGTTTGATACCAAACAAAATAAGTATTTGTCAAATCTTCTTACATTTGTTGAGTTGTGTAAAAGGAATGAAATAAGTAGAATGAAAAACAAACAAAAAATTAACCAAGAGATTATGGAGTTTCAAAGAGTAGATCTTTAATAGTTATGAGCCAAAGAATGATCAAGGGAGATTAGAATTAAAAATTCTATGGCATTTTTAAAGGAGTTTATTAGTAAGATTTGCTAGAACAGGTGATGTATCAAAAGATTGCAAGGGATTAAGAGGCTATGTGTAAAAGAAGTGGACAACACCTTCCTGTATCTCTTACAAGTAAGTGACATACTCACAAGTAACAGAGAATGCATTTTGAGTTATTTTCCTTTTAGTGGCAATACATTTTGTTGAGTCATATATGTTTTTTCATGATGAGATTTTTATCTTTACTGATAGCATGCGTTTTGTAAGGTAATTCAATATGATTAGCATCAATCAATAATGTAGCTTGTCCTGGAATCGAGCTGGCCCTTTTTCTTCCTTTCTTCCTTCCTTGCTTCCTTCTTTCCTTGCTCGCTTCCTTCCTCTCTCTTTCTTTCTTTTTACACTAGACAGTATTTATAGAAAAACAATTCTCATAAACAATCTGGTTCTTACTATTTGGTTGTCCCTTCCAGTATTTGTGACAGTTGCTATGATGGTGAAGTTTCATCAAGAAAATTATAGGTGAAATACATAAGATATAAAATAATAAATTTCACAAATACATAAAATTATGGTAATAGGATTTAATTGAAAATCTGTTATCAAAAGATATCTGTATTGCAAGTTTGGTACTCCACGCAGATACTCTGGTATATCTTTCACCATTTTGTGTGTATTTCAGGAGAGGGAGCCTCAGGCTACGAGAGTCCACTTTCCTGACCTCCTCTGAAAGCCAAGAATTTTTTCTCTGGAGCCATCCTTAACCAATGACTAACAGGCATCTGATAGTTGTAAGAAAGACTCATCTCCTTTGCTTTAGGTCAGTCAAACTCAGAGGTGAAACTTATACTCCAGGGTTCCCCTATGGGATCAGGCCTCTTCTACTCTCTGCATGACTTAGCTTGAAGTCTCATGCTTCTTGACTTCCTCCTGTTTCTGTTCTGTTTCCTACATTTCCTTATTGATTTTTCCTCAGAGTACTTCCTCAATATATCATTTGCAAACTTATCCTCACCTCAGGAGTCTGCTTCTGGGGAGACTGGCCTAAGAAAATGCTTTGTGCGATTTCTGGGCACTTGATGTGTAGCATATAAAGCATTCCATAATTAATTATCCCAAGGAATTTTCTATCCAATTGAAATATCCCTAAAGGATTAAAAAGTTAATTGGCATAATAATATTCACTTATTTAAAAATATTTATTGAGCACCTATGTGTATGCGGCACTGTTTATGGAATCACCAAAGCAAATGTCGTATTACAAAGTAAGAAGCAGGACTATGGAGGAAGATTTTCAAAAGATGAGTAAAAAATTTTCTATTTTTTTCAAATGCTTTTCCTTATTCACTCACATTGTAAAGTCTGAAAGTATCAGGAGTTGGAACTAGAATAGAATTTACCGATAAAGTTAGGGTCTGCTCTAAGTTCCACTTCCTGCACCAGATGGGCAGGGGAGATGGGGTGAACCTTTAAAAAAACTGAGTGAGCTTGATTAATGCCCTGTGAAGAGTGCACTGGCATTTGACTCCTATAGAGATATCTAAAGGGAGAGTGATGATACGACTAGCAGCTTTGACACACGACTGATAAAAATGTAGCTGCTTTAGGTGGCCCACCCTCCCAGAGCTTATTGGGATAAAGCATCTGTTGTTACCAAGAACCAGATGTGTGCCATGCCACAAGGGAGTTAGCATGGTTTTGTCTTGGACACTGTCCAAGAAAACTGCCTTGAGGTGTAAAAAGACCGCAACAGAGAGACATTAGAAATACCACTACAAACTTTACAGTCGAACAAAGACAAAATGACTAAAAGATGTAGAGATGTATTTGCCCTTATCAAGGTATCTATAGATAACTAACTGCCAGACCCTGAGTGATGGGCAACGTCCATAAAATTTTCCAGAAGAGAAAATCCAATTAAAATATTTTCGAATCCATGAGACTAATGCTATATTAATAGAAGAATAAGCTGAGTTACCACTTTCTTCTTACTCCTACATTTTCTCTTTCTTTATACCCTAACTGAAGAGATCAGAAACTTTATCATGATAGGAAAGGGCAGACCTCCTATTTTTATGACTCCAGAAGTCATCATCCCCATTGAACAAAATGTAGACGCTGTTGCAGGACATATGCAGCATAGTAGTCTCGGAGAGGAGGAATAGAAGTGTTGGCTGAGGAAAGAGAATCAATCATCTTTCCCAATAGACTTGAATGGGGAAAGAGTCAGGGAATAATTTATAACTAAATTAAGGCTAAAAATTTGACAAACACACCTGGCTAAACTTTTTTTTTTTTGTGGGGAAGATCAGCCCTGAGCTAACATCCGTCGCCAATCCTCCCCTTTTTGCTGAGGAAGACTGGCCCTGGGCTAACATCTGTGCCCATCTTCCTCTACTTTATATGGGACGCTGCCACGGCATGGCTGACAGGCAGTGCGTGTCCGCGGGCGCCTGGGATCCGAACTCGCGAACCCCGGGCTGCCAAGCGCGGACTAAACCGCTGCGCCACCGGGCGGCCCCCTGGCTAAACTTTTAAATGACTAAACAGAGACTGTTGTATGATTTGAAGTGATCAGACACTTTTTGTTACCTAAATGCCATCATAAAATTCACGGGTTTTAGTAGGCAACTTCCAAGGTGGCCCACCATAATCTCGCCTACTGGAATTCATGCCTTTGTGTAATCCTCTCCCTTTGTGTGTAAACTAGGTCTAATGACTTGTTTCTAATAAATAGAGTATGACAAAAGTGATGTGACATCACTACTGAGATTAGGTTCCTAAAGACAGTGAGTTGTTTTGCTGGCATTCTTTCGCTGACCTCATGCATGCTCACTTGGATGAAGCCAGCTACCATGTTAAGACCTCTTGTATGGAGAGGTCCAAGTAGCAAGAAAGCAAGCAAAGCCTATTGTCAACAGCTTGTAAGAAACTGAGGCTTTCCATTCGACAGCATGTAAGGAAATAAATCCTGCCAGTAATGAGTAGAACGAGCTTGGAAAAGGATCCATCCCCACTCAAGTCTACAGATGAGACCACAGCCATGGGCAACATGATGATTGCAGCTTTGTGAAAGACCCAGAGCTTGAAGACCCAGCTAAGCCATGTGTGAGTTCCTGACTCACAGAAATGTGAGATATTAAATATCATTATTTTAAGCCACTAAGTTTTGGGGCAACTTGTTACAAAGCAGTAGATAACTAAACATGAACTTTGCCCTAGATTTCAACCACAGGGATGGGAGGATATAACCCCAGCAACTAAATAGAAGGAACAGTGGGAGGCAAAGAGAAAAAATTTTATCTTCTATTTATACTCTAGAGGACCTCCTCTAATAAATGCAACCATTACAAAATCTGAATGAGACATATTATCTGATTTTCAGCAGCTTACAGTCTCACAAGGGAGATTTTCACCAAAGCTGGATGCCAGAGGAGTAAATAAACATGTCCATACTGTGGAATTCCAAGGCCCTATCTTTAGAACTCATAAACTCCTAGAAGGCTTTAGGTTTTCTCCATCATCTCTAGCTAAGAATTCCCACTAACAATGAATTGCCTCCATTTAACGATTATCTCAGTACCCTACAGTTGTTATCTCTATTTCCATTGTGCTTTCCCATATATAAAATTCACACACACATGCACACATGCATACACACCCTCCAGGATGGATTTAAATATAGAAGACTATATTGAAGATTGGAATGGTGGTAGGAATAATGGAAGAAACATTTACGTCCAAACAACATACATTGATTTAAATATAACTTTAAAGAGCAACAATTAGAGTTATTATTTCACCTTAATAAGAAATTTTTAAGAGCTGTTTCACTTTATATGCTCCCCAATTACATATCCTCTCAGTATTTAGTTATCCAGGCAATAACCCCTCCATTATAATTCTTTGTCCCTTCTTTCTTAAGAACAAAAATAAGTTTCTCTAATTTTCTACATAGCACACTTGATCTCTCTCTTCAGTTTCTGAGGCTCTTAGCTAATACCCATATTCTAAAGGTCAGCCTTTCTACCCTAGATACTTATTAAACTATTTCTTTATAAAAGCATGAAGATTTTTAATTAAAATAAATTCTATTTCAAGCTGCTACTTTTCACCTGCTACTCGAGTTTGACATTGATCTAATTTAGATAGGTGCTGTGGACACTGAAGTGTGCTCCCCGTATATCCTCTTCTTTTTAGGACAGACGCATTGATTTCCCCCTAGCTGCTGATGCTGTGATAAGTGAACCTGATAGCTGAATGCCCTATGCTGAGGAGAGTCAGCTTGCCCAAATTTGGGACATCCCTTCCCAGGGGCAGTCTATACCAATGAATGGCCAAAGTTGGGATATAAAGAGCTCGACTCCTTGCCACAATATTTTTTCCTTTGCTTAATCCTGCTTCTTCACTACTCCATATACATTGATCATTCTTAATAATTTTCTGCACACAAACTCTGTATGCAGGACCTGTGTGTTGATCACTGTCAATAAATCTCTACATTAGAGTTTTATTCCCGAGGAAAGTAACCTGCAAATATTGGTAAGATAGACGAGCAGGCTTGAGGAGGATGTTAACAAGATGGATTTTAGATATGTTGGATTCTTTGTACTGTTAGACATCCAGTGTAAATTGTTCATTAGGTAGCAGAGGAAATAAATAGGAGAGAAAACCAAGTTGAACATATAGATGTTGGAGTAATCAATATACTGGATGTATTTTAAATCACAGGAGTTAACTACTTTCTTCTTATTGAAAAACACTTTCCTTCAGTTTCCAGGATAGCCAATTTGGTTTTCCTTAGGAATTTTTTTTCAAGTTCACTGCTTACTCCTCACTTGCTTATTAAACAGTCTAATTAATTCATATGTTAAATAACTTAGTCAAATATTATCAATTGAATTCCTATAATGTACCAAAGAGGGTCTAAGATATGTTGTGGTGAACAATAGAGAAAATTTCCCAACCATTGATTAGAAGGAGACAGACATCAATGATATGACAGAATAATAATCCAGGCAAAGATTCTGATGTGTGAATTTGTTTGTCATGTTTAGCATCACAAATAAGATCAGTGTACTTGGAAGGTAGTAAATGAAGGAGGAGAATATATGGCCATCAGTTATAGAGTTTGGTATGTGTTATAAATTATAGGGCTTTGAGACCATGCTTTGAATTTGTTCTTTATTTTAATAACATTAGGAAGAAATTGGAGATTTTCCCAACAGATCAATTCATTCATTTATTATTAAAATTATTGAGCATCTACTCTGTGCTAGTTCATATCTTTTCATGCCTAAGTTACAATGGTGAACAAAACAGATTACCTACTTGTCTTGTATCTACATTCTAATGATACCAGAAATTGACAATAGAGAAATAGATAATAGAGAAGAATAATAGAAGAGAAAATAGACAATAAATGAATAAATAAATAATTTTGTAATAAAATATCAAGTAGTGATAAAATTCATGGAAAAAAACAAAGCAGCATAAAAGAATAGAGAACGACAAGGATATTAATTTAGAATGGATAATCAAGGAAGACTTTTTCAGCACAGACCTAAATAAAGCATAAGAACAAAATAAGAGAATAATTGTATTTGTCACACTCAGATTTACACTTTGGAATATTTTAATTAACTGCAAACATTTCTTTGAGACATACATTTGAGAGTCATCAGGAAATAGATGAGTTTTAGAACACTGATATTGGATAAATCCACCTTAGTAGACAGGGTAGAAAGAAAAGAAAAGAGATGATAGTAGAATCAAGGGAACTTCAACAAGAGCCTTTCAGTTGAGAGGAAAGAAGAAAGTCCAATTGGAATAGGTTGAGAAGAATATAAAGTGGTGAAAAGTATGAGTCTGAAAGTATGAATGACAGTTTTGAAAAATTCTCCCGGGAATGAAAAACGATGTGATATCTTAGGTTGGACAGGCATGTGGGCTCAAAGGAATTTTTTTTTGTGTGTGGGGAAGACCAGCCCTGAGCTAACGTCTGTTGCCAATCCTCCCCTTTTTGCTGAGGAAGACTGGCCCTGGGCTAACATCCGTGCCCATCTTCCTCCACTTTATATGGGATGCCACCATGGCATGGCTAACAGGCAGGGCGTCCACGGGTGCCCGGGATCCAAACTCAAGAACCCTGGGCTGCCAAGCATGAACTAAACCGCTGTGCCACCGGGTGGCCCCCAAAGGAATTTTTTGATGATTCTGTTATGCATTTTGTTTGCTGGAAGATTCGCCCTGAGCTAACATCCATTGCCAATCCTCCTCTTTTTTTGCTTGAGGAAGATTAGCCCTGAGCTAACATCTATGCCAATCTTCCTCTATTTTGTATGTGGGACACCACCACAGCATGGCTGGTGAGTGGAGTAGGTCCATACCCAGGATCCGAACCCATGAACCCAGGCCGCCAAAGCAGAGCGCACGGAACTTGAACCACTCAGCCAATGGAGCCGGACCCTGAAATATGTTCTTAATGATGAAGAATTGGGTGATGTGGCAAAGAACAGAAATAGTTTTCAGAGCAAAATTCTTAATTATAGAGCAAAGAGTGTGAGCAAAGGCAGAAATGGAGGAATTGGCAATGGATAGAGAGAGGGAAACTCTCCTCTGTAACAGGAGAGAGACTTCCAATTGAATGTAAGACTACCAACTCAAAATTAACAGATACAAAATAAACTCACCAGTTTTCCTTAGTCTTCTCCTTATGTATTTCCTACTTCAATTAGTCACTAGAACCAGCTAATTGTCCAAGACAGAAAAAAAGACAACTTTGAAGTCCCTTTTCCTTGTTACCAAAATCCAACACACTCCAATCGATATAAAGTACCTCTAAACTCTCTATGTTCAATGAGCCATACTGGTTGGATGGAGGTGGGGCTGTTCAATAAGGGTTCCTCTATTTTCCTCTGTTCTTTAATGTTCTCTTTACATCTTACTAGTCGATCCCTCATTAGTCCAATTTCCCATTTTAGTTAATAATTCTTTAGAATAAATTTTCCTTGTTCAAATTATTTTGTGGATTCTCTCTCCCAATTTTAATTTGACTGATACACTTCCATAAATTCACATATATAGAAGTTCAATGCACACATTGAACAATGAACCCAAATTTTTATTAGATTTCTTAGTTATCAGAACTTTTGAAATGGTAACATTGATTGCCCATATGGATCTAAATTCTGCCAGATGGTTTAGTTGATAATTAGAACAATCATTCATTCAATAAACATTGAGTGTATACTTGCCATATTTGATGAATTGTTCCAAGTCCTTGAAATAGAGAAATGAATTAAACTTATGAAGTCTCTAATTTCACTGACTACTTCTGAAAAAATTCTTAAAAATAGTGTCATAAATTCTACTTCTGATGTTTTGGTGCTTCAGTATTATTTTGTAGAGGAAATGGATGTGTTCTTAGAATTATAGACACTCGTGTGCAAAATTTGTACATTTCTATAGACTGACCATTATTATTTTGCTTATCATAATCTATGTTATACCTACTAAGTTTACATATACACAATACCAGAAGAAATAAAAAGCAAATAAAGATGGAATTTTATGTTACTGTTTTATTGAGACTTTAAAAATCTCACATTTCAGAATACAAAAAGAGATTTCACACCGTTTCTTTAAAGAAGAACAATATAAAAAACATATAATAATGTTTTCTGTTCGCTCAAAATAACATTCAAAATGTATGATTTCACACTAAGATATTATTTCATAAGTTCCACCTCTGGCAGATGAAAATTCCGGATGGATTAATATCTCCTATGGCCACTTCTATCACTTCCCATTTCCTTTTTGAAGATTATTATAACAGAGGATTCTTTCTGCTCAGAACTAATGGCAATTTGAAATATATTTTCACAGAAGTTCCTTATTTTTATGGAAGTTATTAAAAAATCTTCCTCTTTATACCACTCACACCAAGGATTATATATATTTTTTCAATTGGAAAGAATGTATTACTTTATTTCTGGATTCAATGCATCAAAATCTTGGCTTTATGTGTGCAGTTGAGATGTTACACATCTAAATATCAAACACTTTAGTTAAAACTTACTATTCTTTAATGAGACGGATGTTTTTAGAAATTAGAAAGCTATAGAACACACACACACATATTAAAAAATCAAGAATTACTTTAAAAGTAGTCATTGATGTGTTTACTTAATAATCAACATCTCCATCATTTCCTATCTAAAAATGTAAACATACTCTCAGATCTGTTGTGTTTCTAGTCATAGTCTCTTGACACTTTTAGAGTCACAGGAAAACATGCAAAGCATGATGATAAGAAAGAATCTGTTGCAGAGGAGACAACAGATTGAAACTCAGGAATGCCCTGTTTCTCGAAGATCATCAACACTATGCATCATTAATTTCTAACATATTTTTCACAATTTCAAAAAAACTAAAAAATTGATAAATTCTCAAACTTCAGAGGGATTCTTGTATTTCCACTATGAAATTAATTCTGAAAAATATTTAATTTTTAAATAAAATATTTCCTTTATTATTTAGCTTTTTTAAACTAAAAGAAATAGTTACAAATTTTAACTGCTCATTTGAAAAGAATATAAATTGCAATAAGTTAAAAGTTAGGATTTATACTAATAATTTATTATACATTTAAGTTCTGAGAAAAGATTATGTGTGTTTTTAAACACTTTTAATATATAAATTATGATATCCAAATTCATTGGTAGTGAAATATTAGACTTAGGTTGTGATATTATACAATATACTTTAATAACGTTTATAGCAGAAATACTCACATTCTAAAAAAAAGAAATTTATTTAATATGTTAGGTGGTGTTTCAAACATACAGGATATTGAAGGACTTGAATATGTTTTAGAGAAAAATGCATGGGTACTTCACTTTAGCAACCAGAGAGAATTTAATTTTTACAGTTAGTAAGGGTTACCTATGTGCCAAGAAAAAAAAAAGTGTTTCCTGTTCTCATTTATTTTGTGTAAATGTGTGTCAGGGACTCTCCAAGTCACTGGAAATATAACAGTAATCAGTTTTACTCTATTGTCTTATTTAGCCCTCAAACTATACTGGGATGTGCTGACATCCCCTATACACAGATCACAAAACTGGGAATAATAGAGGTAAGCTGCAAAGTCACCATTACAACACATATTTTTCTGAAGCAATGGACAATTTGAGGACAACACCAGTTTATTACTACACTTATTACTAGAAAAAAGATAATAAATTCAGCCTGCAAATTTAGCTCCATTCTATTATCTGTCTAAAATAGAGTAAGCTAATGAAAATGGTATTATAAAAGTTTTACGTTTATTCACTCACTGCTTTGTCTGCAATGAACATTGATTAATCTAGATTCCATGTAAACAAGGCTCCTTTTTTTGTTATGAATGAATCACAATTTTAAACATTTACTTTCTCTGAGTAAGGAAGGGATTAAGTTGTTCAAATTAAAATCAATAAGAGCATGAATTGAAGGAGACGCTATTCTACAGAGTTACATCAGGCAGGAACTATTATAAAGATATCTGCTTGTGATTGATAAATCTGATAGGATTGAAGAGAACAGAGTTGCATAATTAAAAATATATGTGATTAAATTGCATAAAATCATAATCACAATCAAGGGACTTGCAAAGTTTTGCACTTTTGGCTCATAATGTTTCATTAGGTTATTATTTTATTATTTTTTATTATATATTTTTATTTGAATGACGATTTGCATTCAGTTTTGCCATTGCATATGTGACAATTAAGTCTGTGGTCAACCAGGCTCAAAGATCTTCTCCCATTATTTTATTCCAAGTTCTCCATTCTTAAACTCTTCTTGTTGAAGTCAATCTGTTTTTCTTACTGTGATATTTTACTCCTTTCTCTGAGAGGTTACCTTCTTACATTATATAGAAGAGACTAAACATTATCTAACATTTTTTCTTGTACCTGTAATAAAATATTGTCAAGGTTCATTAAACAAAACTATCCAAGAAACCATTAGTTTATGCTCCCTTTAAATTAGGTAATAGAATTTTATCTAGCATTTAACTATAGAAATAGTCTACTATTAAATATTTATATTATAAACTTATTTTCTCCTCACCCATCTTCGCATTATTGATAGCCACATTTGCATTTTTGGTAGCATTATTCTCTCAGTCATCCAGAATTGAATCATTTGATGTACAATTTTACTCTTTTTTTGCTGAGGAAGATTCACCCTGAGGTAACATCTGTGCCAATCTTGCTCTATTTTGTATGTGAGTCACCACCACAGTGTGGCTGCTGACAAGTGGTGTAGGTCTGCGCCTGGAAACCGAACCCAGGCCGCTGAAGTGGAGTGCACCAAACTTAACCACTAATTTTCCACATCTGCTAAAACATATTCTGCATTCATCATTTACTTTCCATCCTCACAATCGTTGCTTATCCTTACATGATTCACACACAGACATTCACCTAGTTCATCCTGGGGACCCAGCACTGTGCTAGGTGTTGGGACTGCCACCACACAGACATGTTTCCAGCCCCTGTGGATCTAGAACCTTGTAAAGAAGTCTCTCTTATGTCTTTTAGAAATTTTGCTGTCTATATTCTATCATTTTCTCTCATGAATCTGTTGACTTCCCTTTGCTATTTTTTTATCTGGAAGAAATGTAGTCAGACTACATGCTTGTCAAATGGTGGAGTTTTGGGGACTTGTTTGTTTTGTTTGTTTGCTTGTTTTGGGTTTCACTTACCATGCACTTGGGTAAGGTCGAAGTCCTTCTCAGAAATACACATGGAAAGCAGAATAATATGCAGTGTAATTTCTAAGGTATCTGTTGAACCAAATATTATAATTATCTCCTTTCCCCACTGCTTGACTTTCAGGTGCTGAGAGGTAGAACAAGTGAGTTTGTACCATCCTGAGCATGCCATGCAATCCAGACTTTTCCTGCTTCTTGCCTTTCTATAGGACTTTATCATTAAATTGTACATTTTCTAGGATGCAATGTGATATAACAAATACTTGATATTTCCTGCTATGTTAGTTTGTAGGAATTGCATTCTCCAAAAAGACATGAAATAGTGTTGGGAAGTCAAGAGCAGAAAACAGTCACCCTGAATAGATGTCTACTTTAAAAAGGTAGCAGCAGGAAAGAGGAGAGAGATAGCTTCCAAATTTTCTATTTGGCACAAGCACTTTTTCTCTGAATGAGGGAAAAATGGCAGAAAATAACTCATGGCCCCTTGTTCTTTTAGTCAGGCAAGGCTGATGTTGTTTTATGAAGTGATGAAAAGATCTGTCACTGATGGTTTTTATAAGTGTAATTTATGTTTAGTTGATATTTATCCCAATTTCTGGCATTTGTTTTTCTATTGGTCATAGATTTAGTACTTTTAATGAGTTTTTATGGGTTTCCTGCTTTGGGAATAGTTTAAAGGAAAGTAGGAAGAAGCTGGCTCCATTTTAATCCAGAAGTTACCACCAATTTTTTTTTTTTGTAGTGTAAATATTGAATCAGTTTATTTTCCTTTTCTTTTGAAGATTCCATTAAGTAGTTGATTTGTTCATAGTGCCATCTGTTTTTTTCTTCTTTTACTTTTAGGACACCAAAGGAGCAACATGTTGTGAAATTTTAGTTTAATAAGGAGAGAAACAGAAAGAGAGAAAAAACAGATAAACTTACACATGAATATGTACAGTAACCAGCTGTGTTTGCTTTCTTTTGTATCTTTAAACATTAGCTTAATATTACTTTTCTTTTTTTACATGAATGCTGCCATAGATTCCCAATAAGGCATTTTTCGACCACAATAAAAAATGTATACTTCGGGGCTGCCCGGTGGCGCAGCAGTTTAGTTCGTGCTTGGCAGCCTGGGGTTCGTGGGTTCGGATCCCGGGCGCCCGCCAACGCACTGCCTGTCAACCATGCCGTGGCGGCGTCCCATATAAAGTAGAGGAAGATGGGCATGGATGTTAACCCAGGGTCAGTCTTCCTCAGCAAAAAGAGGAGGATTAGCAACGGATGTTAGCTCAGGGCTGGTCTTCCTCACCACAAAAAAAAAAAAAATGTATACTTCAAACAAAACATGATTTATGCTTTTATGTAGGTATGATCACAATTGGTTTCCCTCCACAACATGAAAAGGAAAAAAATTAATTGTTTTATAATAACATAAACACTATGAATAATAATTTCAATAATATATAATATTATTTTAACTATTTATTATTAGAAGTGCATTACTCTAGTATAGTGCATCATATCTATATTTTAAGGATACTTTATTATAAAAATAAAAACTGGTATGTCTATCTGTTGAAAATCTAATACAGAAATAAAATGCATTAAAGAAAACAAAAAACAAGCAAACATCTCATGATTACTTGCCAGAATAATTCTGATGAAATGAGATATGTGATGAGCAGCATGTCCCTAAGGGAAAGAGTGAAGTTCCTTCTCTACCAGGACTCTTGTTTGGGAATCATCAAATAAACAATAGATCCAAATAGGCTATGATTAAGCTAAACAGAAGTCCTATTTCTATTTAATGCAGAATATTGTCACTTTACCTAACTCCTAAAGCTTTCTATTTTACTTTTAAATTTACTATGTAATCAATTAGATAATTGCTGGCCTAAATGCGTGGTGGCAAAAAGCAACCTGAAACCAATTTGAGAACCATTTTAATTATATGAATATTAATGTAGTTGAATAAAAATTCATTTTAAAATGTAATCATAATCCTTTAATGTTTTGTTATATATATATATGTTCATTTCAGAAATTTAGAACATACTAATAAGAAAAAAACCCCTCATTTTCCTTGCAAAACTCCAAGAAAATAAGTAGTACAAGGCAATTACTTTTCTAATTTAATTTTCTAAGAAATGAATTACATATTAAGTTTTGAATAAGTGTTCCTTGAATAGCTAGAAGTATCCAAAATAGCTGACAGAAGTTATTAAAATTTATTTCATCTATGTACTCTTCATATTTTAATTTTCATCATTTTTATACTAATATATTCAGAAAACAATTGCTGAAGAAGGAGAGGAAGAGGAGGAGGGGGAGGAAAAGGAGGATGGGCTGGGGAGGGGGGAGAAGGAGGAGAAGTCAATTAATATGTACAAAGTAACATTTTAAGTGTTTCCACCAACCCAATGAGATAGATCTTTTCATCTCCATTTTTCCAATGGGGAAACTGACACAAAACAGATAAAATATCTTGCCCAAGTTTACACAGCTATTAAATATTAGAAGCAGAACTTGATTTTAGGAGTCTGGCTTAAAGTATCTACTTTCAATCAATATTTACTCTGATAGAGATAATTAAGACAAGTAAACAAAATAAAGATGAGGGCGATATAAGAATAAAATATTTTTGCTTTTAATTCACTGCTGTTTGTTGGGGGAAAAAATAAGCTCAGAGCTGGTACTGAGGCTATGTTCCAAAAAGTCCTCGAGGAAAATCTGGATGCTGTAGCCTTCACATCTACATTATAGCCAGTTAGAAAGAAAAGGCACAAGCTGTACCTTAAAGAAACCATCCTGAATTTTATACACATTCCTTTTCCTACATCTCAATAGCCAGGTTATATTCAAGTAGTCACAGCTAGTTGCAAAGAAAATTGGAGTGATATTGTGCTAAAAATTAAACATGATCATATTCTAAATCAAGGGAAAACAGATATTGGGTTAGAGTTAACTGTCTCTGCCACAGGGAGATACATAGATATTACCACATCTATACAAGAAAATACAAAAAAAAAAGTTTACAGTGTACATAGCTGTTAAGTGTTAGAGCTAGGATTTGAATTTAGCACATTGTCAAGTCAAAATAGCATCAAGAAGAGATACTAATGGGAAAAAATGATTGAACTGTTTTGAATGCGGACCACCTTAGAACAAGATAATGAGTATTCATCTAAAATACTGAAAAGAATCAAGAAAAATTAAGACAAGTATAAAACCAATATTGCCTTTTTGCTTTAGGTAAAATATTTCCTATGAAGCTATGTAATTTTCACTGGATAGAAAATTATATATATCCAGTCCAGTGCAGAATTTGTTGAGAATTCATTAAATATATTGCTTTAATAAGTGTGAGGAAGCTCCCATTGATAGTTAGAAATCATCCTAACTATAAATAAATTACACTTCAGCCATGTTTTCTAATTGGATAAAAAAAGTATTTAATATTGAAGAGTTATATGATTAAAATTTTCTAGCTTAAAAGTTTATAAGAGAACTAATCCTAATTCTTTCTTTCGGGACATGCCATAAAATAATCTTATTGCAACTAAAACTTAATGAAAAGTAAAGGTTATATATTATTATTGAATCTAGTGATCTTGAAATATCAATACAACTAAAGAATTTACATTATAACAAAGACTACTTATCTGAGAAAATTTATTTGGTTTTTAAGCCCACTTGAACAAAAGAAAGTTGTATATAATTCATTTATACAACCACTTTTTAAGATTTTCATCCTAGTTTGGATGTAAAAATCTTCTATAAGGCTTAAACACAAGAGAAACAGAAGGCGTCTGATCTTTAGCAGTATAGTAAATTTTATGCCCAATTAATCTACTCACACTCATTGGTATAAAATAAAGAGACCTCTGGAGTTAAGCAGATAGACAGAAAGTTGGAAATATAAGGATCAGTATAGGAGGAGGGAAGAAAAATATTCACCCAAAAGTTCAAATAGATAATGAAGGTAAATCTTAAGTACTCAGAGATGATTTGAATTCTTCTGTGGAATTCTGGGAGTTTGGTACTTTATAACTAAAAAATGTCAACCTATGAAATAAGAAGCAACACTCCAAGTTCTTCATCAAAGGAAGGATGTTAAAATATCATTTCAGAGGAGTCAGAGAGAATCTCCTCTTTTGGAAAGAAAATATTCCTGTGTAACACACATTGAGGAGAAATGAGGCACTCAGATCTCCTGCTTTGGGGACCACATGGTTGAGCAACAGTCCCAGCTGCTGCCTCTCCTCGAGATGCACTGTCACATCTGTGCCGAGGACATCCTTCTCCAGGGCTGCTCCCAGCTAATTACTGAGTGGGGCAGGATACTGGTGCTGAACCATTCCTATGAGAAAAAGGACTCTTGTGACAGGTGACTTTGACTCATGAACTCACCATTACCATGGCCAAAATTTTCTCAGAACTATGCTGTTGTCTGAGACTCTTTTTATGCAATCCTCCTTCCTTTCCACTCCCCTTCACAGGCCAGATCTGCATTGTGGTCTGAATTTTCTCCTGCTTCCTCTCCTTTGTTCTTCACAGTCACTTTCCTCCATAAATCTCTTGCATGTTTGACCCCATCTGGGGACGTTACATAAGGGAGTGAATATTAGCAGCCAAGATATAGGAAATTTTATAGTAGTATATAAATTCTCAGGATAATTTTTTATTGTTAATGTTTGTAAATCTCATCATCAGAAAATGGCTGATTTTTTCCAAGGTCTTTAGAGATAAACTTTAAAGTTAGGAATTATGTGAATATAGCATGATTTTGAATTTTTATTTAATATAATTTTGATTAACTTAAATCACGAATTTTGTTTAATATTGTACAGAATTAGTTTTATAGGAACATATGGCCTCAGATAATATAAAGCTTCAGAGAGATTCCTTTTCTATTTAAAATTTCTCTGGCAACTACAAATCTGAGTTCTTGGAAGAAGTCAGTGAAAATACAATAAATGACAGTGTCAAACAAATTTACAAGTAAGAGATCTACGAGACCCCTTATATATTTATATAACAGACACTTATGCTTTATAAATAGGTTCTGCATTTTTTTCTCATGATATAATCCAATAAATTAAATCAATCTCTATGGAAATTTTAGCTCATTTTATATGTCATTCCATCTTTATTCTTTTGCACTTAAAGTGATAGTTTTATTAGACTAACACACAAACATGAAAACTTTTATAGGTCCCCTAGCACAGACTATAAAAAATGTTAAGTTGCACTAAAATACCCACATGTAAGCTGAGTTGGGATCAAGTAGTTTAAGAAATTTTGAATTCATTACAAGAAAAACAAATCTTACAGTCTAAAATAGTCTTTTACATGATGTTCAATTATCATAGCCTAGTTAATATGGAATTCTTTTTCACTGATCAACACAACAAGTAGCTTTCTCTTTTAGGAAAGAAGGCAAATTAAGAGACAGTTAAAAGTTACCCATTCATCACTGTATGCAGATTATTCCCTTCCTATACAGTCTTTGATTTGAATTAGTTATAAAGCAGATATTATTGATGCTATCAGCTGAAAGGGTGTATAATCTAGACCTGTGAGAAGACAGTGCTAAATAGGCAAGTTCCATTACCAAAAGGGTACTGTACTGGGTAGAATAATGCACCCCCCCAAAAAAAAAATTTGTATCTGCCCAAAACCTCAGAATGTGAACTTATTTGAAAATACAGTCTTTGCAGTTGTAATTAGTTAAGATGAGGTCATAGGGGATTAGAGTGGGACCTGCATCCAATGTCTGGCATCTTTATAAGAAAAGTAAGAGAGAGATTCAGACACCAAAACACAGGGAAGAAGGCATTTTGTCAACAGAGGCAGAAATTATATTGATGCTGCTACAAGCCAAGGGTTATGGTCAACAACCAGAAGCTAGGAAGAGGTAAGGAAAAATTCTTCCCTAGAGTCTTTAGAGGAATAATGGTCCTGACCAAATCTTGATTTCAGACTTTTAGCTTCTAGAACTGTGAGAGGATATATTTCTGTTGCTTCAAGCCACCCACTTTGTGGTAATTTGTTATGGCAGCATTAGGAAACTAATCCAGATACTTTTCTACTATAAAAAATTATCTTAGTCACAAATAAGTGTTTCACTCCTAGATGGCTTGTTCATAAATCATTTTACCTTATTTACAAGGGAATGGGTGATTTAAAAATATGGGACAGTCTTTATAATCTGCCACCTATATACAAAAGAGAAATTTTTCTGAAGATGGTACAATAGCATTATCTTTGAATTAAACACACACATGAAACATTCTCTGTAACCTGTCACCATCACTCAAAGTGAAATTCTTACTTATGGTGGAACAACAGCAGTATCTATGCATTAAACCCCCACACACATGTACATGCACACTTATGTTAATATTTTTCACATTAAATATAACTGACACAAAAAAGAAAATAAAAGAGCATTAACTAAATCAACACATAGGACATAGTATAAGCAGCCTTTGATATTTTGGTAGCAGAAGATATATGGTTATCTCTTTTTAAAAGAAAATTACTAGCCATGTTTCAGAGAGGTTTTAGGTTTACAGAAAAATTGAGCAGAAATTAAAGGGAGTTCTCATAGAGCCATCTTTTCCCACGCACTATTTCCCCTATAATTAGCATCTTGCATGAGTCTGTTATATTTGTTACAATTGATGAACCAAGATTGATACCTTATAATTAACTAAAGCCCATAGTGTACATTAGAATTTACTCTTTCTGTTGTACAGTTCTACGGGTTTTGACAAATGAATAATGTCATATATCCACCATTACAGTATCATACAGAATGACTTCACTGCCTTAAAAATTCCCTGTGATCTATTTATCATCCTTCCGTCTCTCCCCCCAAACCTCTGGTAGCCACTGATGTTTTCACTATTTCTATAATTTTGACATTTTCAGAATGTCATGTAGTTAGAATCATACAATATGTTGCCTTTTCACACTGACTTCTTTCACTAAGTCATATGCGTTTAAGGTTCTTTCCTGTCTTTTTGTGGCTTGATAACTCATTTATTACTATGACTGAATAGTATTCCATTGTATGGATGCACAAGAGTTTGTTTATCCATTCTTCTATGGAAAGTTGTCTTGGTTGTTTCCAAATTGAGGCAATTATGAATAAAGGTGCTATAAAAATCCACGTGCAAATTTTTGTGTAGATGCAAGTTTTCAACTCATTTTTGTAAGTACCTAGGAGAAAAATTGCTGTGTTCTATGATAAGCCTATGTTTAGTTTTGTAAGAAACAGTGTCCAGTATTTTTGCCATAAGCATGTTTGCTGTAGACATCTTTGCCACAAGCATTCTTGCCACATAACTAGTTGGCCACAAGGCAACTTTGCCATAAAAGATAAAATGACAAAAAATTTAAAAGGGACATTAAAAAGGACATAATGAAACACAAAAATGAATAATAAAATTTAAAAGATTTTACTGCAAAATATAAAATATTTGAATACATTTAAAATGTGTGTAGATTCATGGCAATACCATGCAAATAGTTGGCTTTCTTTTGTGGATTGTACCTAGGCACTTGTCTTCAAAATCGTTCATTCATATTATTTTATATATATTTTTGTTTGTTTGTTGATTTCTCTCATCATGCGGCATCCATTATACTTTTTCTTTTTCGCTAAAATTTCTTCCTTCATTAAGAGAGATATCAGTTTCCAAAGCCTAGGGTGCATATTTGTAACTGAGCTTTGTATTGCTTTGTGAAAAGCCTTGTACACTGTTGTTTTTTCTTGGCATATTGTCACGTGTCTGTTGATAGATGTTCCATAGTTCTTTAGGAAATGTGGAGCTAAGATTTATGTAATATAAAAATGGGAGTACTATGTCAATGGAGAAATGAAACCAATTAGTCAACTAGTTATTTTATCTTTTATGGCAAAATTGCCAAAACGTCAACCAGTTGAGACGAAACTGTCAATCAGTTATTTCATCTTTTACTGACAAAGTGCCTTACAGCCAACTGGTTACACAGCAAACATGTTTGTGGCCAAAATGCTTGGGAAGATGCTTACGGTGAAAACACCTAGAACCTGTAAGAAACTGTCAAAATGTCTTCCCAAGTGGCCGTATTATTTGCATTCACACCAGCAATGAACAAAAGTGCCTGTTGCTCCACATCCTGCTCAGCATTTGGTGTCGGCAGTGTTTTGGGCTTTACCCATTCTAATAGACGTGTAGTAGTATCTCACTGTCATTTTAATTTGCAATTCCCTAACGTTATATGATGTTGAACATTTTTTCATAAAGTTGCTTTTAATCTGTATATCTCCTTTGGTGAGGTTTTTGTTTATATCTTTTTGTCCATTTTTCAGTTGAGTTGTTTGTTCTCTTATTGTTGAGTTTGGAGGAAGAGCATAATGTGCCTCGTTCCCGGAATGTTGTAAAAACAAACAAAAGCTGAAAACTGGAAGCAACTGCCATTGTCAGCTGAAGGGCTGTTGTGAGGCTTTGCTGCCAGGAACAAGCAATTGGGGAGGAGAAAGTTTTTTCTTTCATCTTCTAATCGTCCTCTAGAGCCCTCTGTTGGCAGAGTTTAACAGGAAGTTAGCTGATAATGTGAGAGAAGGCAGTGCCTTTGTGAAGCACAGTTGAAGTCAACTCAGCAAATGTGCAAAAAGGTATTAAAGATGTCTATTAAATTTTATCAAATTAGTTTTCAAAATTATTATAGTCAGTGTAAAAAAGGGATTATACAATCAAAAAAATAACAAATTGATTTTCTGAAAATGTTTTAACCTTAAAAGAAAATTTCTTTTTATCCAAGGACTATGAAGTCTCGGTAAACTTTTTGAACTATTAGTTACTATGTTAGCAAGTGTTCGAAAAAAAGGTCCTTTAAGTAAACTAATTTCACAGTATAACCTAAACTTACATGTAATGCACAAATTTTAACTTGGCTGAACTGCACATGGAATCAATATATTATAAAAAGCTTCTGTATTTTGAAGGTGAATTTTCTCTCAATGTTTATGAAAGGCAAATTATTCTATTTGGATACATCTAGTGGTGTTTAGTTATTTACAAGTGCTCTGTGCTGTATAGCATTCAACACTCATTTCTTTCAAAGCATACCTGTTAAAAATACGTGTATGACATTTATATTCCCATAGGCTCCATACAATTATTATTAAAGCTTACAATTAGATTTTTGTCATATTGACACACAAAGAAACTTTACAAATGTTAAAGATAGTATTTATAAACTTCATGCAAACATTTTATATTGCCCTGTACAGTCATGCTTCGCTTAACGTGGGGGATACATTCTGAGAAATTCGTCAATTTAGACAATTTCGTCATTGCACGAACACAGTAGAGTATACTTAAACAAACCTAGATGATATAACCTGCTACACACCTAGGCTATATCATAGGTACTAATCTTATGGGACTATCATTGTGTATGGTTTGTCCATGACCAAAACATCGTTATGCAGCACATGACTGTATATGTCCAAATAGAGAGTGGTTTAAAATTGTCCAAGCATATTCTGTTTTATATCTTAAAAACTTGGAAGTATTTCTACAGTTCAATTCTCACTATATCATCTAGATTAATATTTCTTAAAAAACATCTATTGTTTGGTATTAAAGTTTTTTTGATGATCATACAATTCAGGAAAATGCTGCAGAATGGTATCATCATTTTTGTTGCTGCAAGAAAGACCCAAGATAAATCAACATACAAGGTGTATGTGTGTGTGTTTTCTTTTATTCCTATTCTGTTAAGGATTTTATTTAGGAATGGATATGATATTTTATCAAATATTTTAAAATGTATCTTATATTTAAATGATCTTTATGTTATAATAAATACTACATGGTGGTGAAACTATCGCACGTGAAATTTAATAATAGAAAGAGTACCAAATGAACTTGTAACAAGATTGCTTCAAGGCAAAATGTTGAAAGTTTGAGCTTGCTGCTGCATATAAGCTACCAAAAGAAATAAATAAGTTCAGAAAAGAATTGGACAGATTTCAAGCAGAATTTAGAGGTGATGTAGAGAGCCCATAACTTTGAATGGGAAAATAAAACTGTCTCTTTTTTCCATCTATCCAATCAGTAAAAGATTCTCAAATTAAGATACAGCCTGGGGACACAGACAAAATCAAGAGAAAAGGAGGCACTTTGATCAGATCTCTAAAAAAATTAAGATGACATTTAGTAGATCTTTTCATTTGGGCAAAAGGACTTACGAAAGGCATAAGAACATGATATTGCTGAGGAAAGATGTAGGTAAATTACTTGTAATTGAATCTAGAGTGAAATGGCTGTCCCTAAAAGAATTATGAGTATAGACTGAAACAAAGAGAGTTGACTGGAATCAAATACATAGAAAATTCATGAAGTTTTTAAGGCAATGTGTTTTTAAAAGTGCAGCAAACCTTGACTGAGATGGTTCAAGATGGAAAAGTTCTCTTGGTCCTCAACTTGCTACAGGCATGAAGAAAGATGGGAAATTTGTTCATCCTCAAAAAAGCATATTTTACAGTTCCTTCTAAAATTGGCCAAAGAAAATGATCATAAAAGAAGGATGTCCCTAGGGCAAATCCAAGAGTCTTAGAGAATACTGAAATGACAAAGCAGTCCCAGGAAGTGGAACCTGAACCTAAACAAATGTATTTCCTACCCCACAGATAGGAAGATCTGGCACCATTTATCCATCAGGATTTCAAAATGGTTAGGGACAAATGAACAAAACACTGCCATGTGTATCAAATTATCTAAATGGGAGTTTTTACTGAGGATATCGTTTGCCAGTTCTACATTGTATGCTGGAGGCATGTTTTCT
This sequence comes from Tapirus indicus, assembly GCA_031878705.1. Taxonomy (NCBI): domain Eukaryota; kingdom Metazoa; phylum Chordata; class Mammalia; order Perissodactyla; family Tapiridae; genus Tapirus; species Tapirus indicus. The sequence continues at coordinate 140,255,428 of CM062920.1, read as the reverse complement.
TTTTAATTCATAAGTCTTTGAATCATGAGGAAGTAAAGTAATGTTGATATTGATATAGTTCACACAACCTTGAACTTGAGGCCTGATGCTGAGACTAGATTAGGGTCCTTGGGGTAATTGTGGACATGTTTTATATGTAGTAGGCTTGTGAATGTGACCAAGAGAGCACACTACATTCACTGGAATTATTGGCTAACCTTCACTTCTCCCTGTTTCTATGCCCTTCGATACATAACTTCACAGTTTCTTCCATAAAAAGACTGAGTGCACTTCTTCCTTTGGCTTTGAAATTGGCTTTGGTCAATAGCATATGGACGGAAGTGACAATGTCAGCTCTGACCCTAAGCCTTAGATAGCCTCAAGCCTTTACTGCTTGTTCACTTGTGCTCTGCTAACACTATTGAAAAATGTGTCTCATCTGACCCATGGGCCCATAAGAATAAATAGCTGTTGATTTGAATTACTGATTTTTTGTGTGTTTATTACACAGCATGGTGATAGCCAAGGCTAACTGATACAGGTATGAACTTAAAAGGGAATCAAATGATGAGATAGTTCCATTAATATTTTTATAAGATCCTCTTAAATTGTTTTCAAGATGACTGTAACAATTTATACTCCTCTTAGCAGTATTGAGAAATTCATGTCTCCCACATCCTTACCAAAAAAAGTAAGTTTTTATTTTTTTCTTTGTACCAATCTAGTGGGTGATTAATTAGGTATTATTAAAAATGAATTTCCAGGTTTCTAGTAATTTTCAGCACCTACTGTGAATTCACTAATCATATTTATACATTTTCTCTATAACTGTTTGGTTGTTTTAAATTGATATGTAGGAGGGTTTATTTGTATTTTTTTACATAGTCAAATTTCTATTCCTTTCTGGGCAATGTGAGTTTTAAATATTTTCCTAAGTATGAAGATTTTATTGCTATGTGGTTAATTAATCATTTCCACATGCAGAAGTATATAATTGTAATGTAGTAAAATTTATTATTTATTGTTTTTGATTTTTGGTCTTTAAAAAAATCTTAATGTACCCTAATGTCTAAAAGTATTTCTATGTTTTCTTCCAAGTTATTTTTTGTAATCTTGCATTACAAATGACAAATATTTGTTATGGGTTGAATTGTGTTCCCTATAAAAGATAAGGTGGAGTCCTAATGCCTGTGTGATCTAATTTGGAAATAGGGTTGTTACAGATGGGATTAGTTAAGATAAAATGAGCTCATACTGGAATAGAGTAGACAATTAATCCAGTATGACTGGTGTCCATATAAGAAGAAGGAAATTTGGAAACAGAGACAGAGATAGGCAGGGAGAATGCCATGTAATGATGCAGCTGTGAGCCAAGGAATGCCAAGGATCGAAGGCCACCACCAGAAGCTGTGAAGAGGCAAGGAAGAATTCTCCCTTGAATTTCAGAGGGAGTGTGGTCTTCTTGACATGTTGATTTTGGACTTCTAGCCTCCAGAACTGTGAGAGAATAAACTTCTTCTTTAAGCCGCCCGGTTGTGGTAATTTGTTACAGAAGCCCTAGGAAACTGATACAGATTTCTGTACTGAAAAATGGACTGCTGCTGTAATTAATACCTAAAAATATGGAAGTGGCTTTGGAATTGGGTAATTGGCAGAGCATGGAAAGATTTTAAGGTACATGATAGAAAAAGCATAGATGGCCACGAAGATGCTGTTGGTAGAAATATGGACATTACATATGATTCAGGTGAAGGCTCAGAACAAAGTGAAGAGAGCTGCAGAGAGAGTTTCTATTGTCTCACAGAATTCCTACATCATCATGAACAGAATGTTACCAGAAATGTGAACCTTAAAGGTGCCTCTGGTGAGGTCTCAGCTGGAAATGAGGAACATATTTTTGGAAACTGGAGGAAAGGTAATCCTTACCATAAAGTGGCAGAACTTGCCTGAATTATAGTCTACTTTTTGTGGAAAGTATAATTTGTCAATCATGAAGTTGACTGTTTAACTGAGGAAATGTCCAAGCAAAGTGTGGAAGGTGCATCCAGCTCTCTTTGCAGTTTTTAGTAAAATTCAAGAAGAAAGAGATAAAATGAGACATGAACTTTTAAGCAAAAAGGAACCAGAACTTGATGGTTTGGAAAATTCTTGGCCTATCTTGGAAACAAGACCAAGTGTGTGGTTGGACCATGATTTGCTAAAGAGGTTAAATGTGTGACTCATGAATCCAATCAATTGTTTTAGCAGAGGCCAGGAACAGAGATGAGATTATTCAGAAAAGATATGTGGAGGACCCTTGTTTGATGGCCTGGACCTCTGAGAATTTCACGAAAGACCAAGGTTTTTGAGAATTTTATATCAACAGAAACAATGCCAGCATGAACTAAAAGGGAAGGACATGGGAGGGAATGAAGGAAGAATGACTCTGAGGGCCAAGCCAGGAATGCAGAGGTTGGCAGGGCTACTGCTGTCACCGTGGGCCAGAGGGCACAGGCCTGGGGAGGGGAAGGGCACTGCCTCAATTTCCCTGCCCAGGGCCAAGGGAACAGGGTTGCCCCAGTGGGCCCGGAGGATGAGTATAGAGCCACAGAGGATTATTCTCAGGGCTTGAAATCTAATGGAATTTGCCCTGCTGGATTTCAAGCTTGTTCAGGATCTGTGATCTCTTTATCCCTTCCAATTTTTTCCTTTTTGAATGTGGATGTCTACCCTATGCTTTCCCACCACTGTATTTCGGAAGTTGATAACTAATCTAGTCAGAGATTCACAGATGGAGAGGAATTTTGCCCCAGGATGAATAATATCCCCAAGTCTCATCTTGTATAATTGATTTAATATAAATATAAATAATTATATTTAATATAAATAATTAATTCAAGTGATGAGACTTGGGACTCTCAATTGACGACATTTAGATGAGATTTTGGACTTAGAGTTAATGCTGGAATGCTTAAGACTTTAGACGGTTTTGGAATGAGGTAGACGTATTCTGCACATGGGAGGGTCATGAAGTTTGAGGGGGCCAGAAGGTGTGCTGTTACAGGTTGAATTGTGTGAGTCAAAAAGATACATTGAAGTCTTACCCCCCACAACCTTGCAATGTGAAACTTATTTAGAAATAGGCCCATTATAGAAGTAGGTAAGTTAAAATGAGGCATACTAGAGCAGGATAGTCTCTTAATCCAACATGACTAGTGTCCTTATAAGAGGAGGAAAGTTTGGATACAGTCAGAGACAGACAGGGAGAATGCCATGTGGCGAAAGAGGCAGAGATTGGGGTGATGCAGTTGCCAGGCAAAGATTGACAGGAACTACCAGAAGCTAGGAGGAAGCAAGAAAGAATTCCACTCAGAGCTTCAGAGGGAGCATGGTCTTCCTATCATCTTGATTTTGGATTTCTAGACTCCAGACCTGTGAGATAATAAAATTCAGTTTTAAGCCATGCAGTTTGTGGTACTTTGTTACAGCAGTCTCAGGAAACTAATACAATATTTCATACACCAGAGTATATTTTAAGTTATGGTGTGAGGTACAAATCTAAGTTTGTCACTCTTTTTATGTGAGTAGCTATTTTTTCCAGCAGCATTTACTTAAATAGTATATCATTCATACACATACAATGCACACACAATTCTCACTCTGTACTGGAACTTTATAAAGATAACTCATTGTTTTAGTTTGTGTACTTTTAATAGTAATTTTATGGCCAATATAATTTTATAATGGGTTTTAATATCCTGTCCTCCTCCTACTACTTCAAATTTCTACTTTGGGCATTTAATTCTCTCTATGAATTTTTGCCTTTGCTTATCATGCTATGTATCACAGTACAAAATTGGAATTTCATTTAAACTGTAAATTATATTGGAGGAAATGAACATCTTTGCTATATTTAGTCTTTCCATCCATAAGCCAAGTATATGAATTCATATATGTGGGAAAGCTCTTTCATTTTACATGTATTTCTTCTTTTGCCTCTCTTGTCCAATAAAGTTCAATAAGTTTCTTCATTGAATGTTATGTATCTTTCAAAAGATGTATTCATAGGTACTGAAGGGGAGAAAGAGAATTCTCTACCTACTCTGGGTCCTTTCTGGCTGGGTTACAAATTAAATTGACGTGAGGCTGAATAGAAGAAGAAAATCAAACAGAGCTTTATAACATGTATACATGGGAGAGACTTGGGGAAACTGAGTATCTCTTGACAAAATGGTGGAGGGTCTCCTTTTATATAGACAAATGAGGATATTGGGGGTTGGGTCAGTTATAGGAGAGTAGCAGAAAGGTTAGTATACAGATTTAAGACCTCACCTTCCACACTGACAAGTTTCTAGAGATGAGGTCATCCTCCCCTCTTCCCAGTACAGAGAAGGAGATACCTTTACGAATGGAATGAAAATGTAAAAAAACCTGTTCCTTACAAATGTAAATGTCTGCTAAACATCATTTTGATAAGAATGGGTGTAGCAAAGACCCTCCCAGTCTATCGATGCCCAGAGTTATCCATGGTGATGGCCCGTCCCAGGGACAGGCCTTTATAGGTTTTCTTCCTGTTATAACGTGTGTTCTTTGTCCTACCTCAGACTGCTATAACAAATTACCATAGACTGGTAAATGCTATGACAACTAGCATTTATTTCTCACAGCTCTGAAGGCTGGAAATCCAAGGTCAGAGTGTCAGCATGATCGTGATGTTGGTTAGCACCCTCCTCCTGGTTTACAGGAAGGGCTGTCTTCTAGTTGGATCCTCACATGGCAGAAAGTGGTCTAGCTAGCTCTCTGGCCTCTTCTTAGAAGCTCACTAATTCCTTTCATGAAGGCTCCACTTTCATGACCTAACAACTTCCCAAGGGCTCCACCTCCAGATATCATCACACTGGGCGTTAAGTTTCAACATATAAATTTGGGGAGACACGATACTCAGTAAGCACGGTAATGTTCAGAATATGTCTCATCATTTTTGTAGGGATCTGTATTAGTCTTAGCCCTATTCTCCTGTTTCTTCAAAGTACATGATATTATTATCACTTTGCCAGGTATAAGTACCTGGTGAAACTTTTTTCTATTTTTTTAAACCTTTAATATAATTATGTTTCATTTGTGCCTTTTAGACTAAGTGTAGTTGGATATTTTTTAACATCCAATGTTAGAGTCTACACCCTTTGCAAATTGATGTTTACATTTATTATGACTATTGAGATATGTGGATTCTATTCTTTCATCTCTGATTAAATTTAAAGTTTTCTCTTCTTTCTCCATCATTTTTCTCCATTAATTTGAAAGTTATGAATTATATTCCTTTCTTTTTGTATTTCTTTAAAACCTTTAAAATTAATATTTGACTTACCAAAGTTTAAATATATTTATTATCTGTATCATCTGGAGCCATAAAAAGAACTTAAATGCTTTAAATAAAAAGATCCCCCCTCCATCTTCCATATTATATTTTAGGACAACTAGTTTTTTATCCTCCAGATTAGTCATTGTTATTGTTTTATGCTTAATGTCTGTTCGGATTTACAAGAATGTATATTGATTCACTCACTTTCCTGGTTTCATTGTTTCTACGTCTTTCTTCTATATTCTTGTTTCCTAAGGTACATTCTTTCCCAATTCTTTCAGCAACTATGTGAACATGCCAGTCCCTCTGAGTTTTCTCTCAAATTTACCATCAGAACTAGAATATAGAATGCTAATTGGTAATTTGTTTTTTTTCAGAACTTGAAAATTCATTCTACTAACTTTAGGAATCTATTGCAAATGTGAACTCTATTATTGTTCTTTTACAGATCTTATATTTTCTGTTTGTTTGCCTATCTTGGCCTCTGCTGTTGTGCATTTTTACCATCAGCTTTCCATGAAGAGATGTAGTTGCATTTCACTTTCTCCAGATTTATCTTGTTTCTTTAATCCAGAATTCATTTCTGGGAAATTCTTCCAAATATTTTCAAAACTTCTGGGAAATTCTTCAAATATTTTCTGTTGCCCAAGCCATTTTTCCTGGTTTTACATTTTAGAAATTCTTTTAAGTTTATATTAAACTGTAACATTCTGCTCTCCTTTTCTCCTAATCTCTCTTTCACATTTTTTTTAAATTTCTTCATTTTTAAGTGTTTAGTTTTGAGTAATTTCTTCAGGTTTATTGCTCAGTTGTGTATCTTGTATACAATGTGTATGTAATATACATTTTTCTATATAAATTTAACTAATTTAAATATATATGAACTCATATATGTGGGAAAGCTAAAAATCAACATTTCTTTGCTGACTGTCCTTATAATTGTACTTTATTTAGGGTCCAGCAGGGAAACCACACAGCATCCATGGAAATATCCATTAGAGACAACTACTTGAAGGGTAAAGGTATGCAAACAAAATAAGACAGCATCAGCTCAATAAAAAACTGTCTTGGTTCCCTTACCTTTCCAATCTCTCCAACTCCTGTTGATCCTCTGGATTCCCAAACAGCCGTTTTCCATATGTTAATCCTATCTCCACCATTCTCACCCAATACAGTCTTCAAGTCTGAAGTAGGTTTTAGACTGAAGAGAGGATTTTGATCCCAAACTAAGTTCAGATATTTTATTACTATCTCAGACTGGAATTCTGATTTTGAACCCTGAATTTGAGTTGAGACAATGTTCGTGATTTAAAATAAGTGCCTTATTTTCTATTAACAAAGTGTGTTCAAAAAGCAGCTGAACTGCCATAATTCTCAGCCACAGTCAGAGCAAGATAGGGATTCTAAGAGAAATAAATTTCAATTTCAACACACATATGAGGCTTATTTAAGATACTGATTACTTACATACAAATATTGCCTTTAAAATGGTTCCTAAAATTTTTAGTAGATTGAATGCAATCTATTTTAAAGTATCCTAGTTAATAGATCTAGATCCATTTTACACTGTTATTTTTACCTTATAAGGCAATTTTAATATAGTGTATGTGATTAACTGAAATGGAATTATCCAGTTACCATTACTTAAATTTAGTAATTTTAGACAAGAAAGTATGACTTAGATCATATAAAGTTTGAAAATTGAGCTTTAAGGAGTGTACCCAAGCTTAGTAATGGATGCTTACTTATTAACATCAAAGCGAGTAACTATTGTCTTTAGATAATCAGAAATCCATGATCACATAAAAGTGTGTGGAATTTTGGCAAACAGCTCTATAGTAATGATGTGGTAGACAGCAGTAAATATTTGAACAGTGCCAGTTACTGAAAGCAGCACCTGTGTAAGTAAAGCAAAGAACAGTCTTTATTACCTAAACAATTAGGAAACTAATAAATCTATATTCCATTTAACTTTTACAATGATATATTATTCTCCTAGTTTAAGTAACTAATAAAATTACCAAATGTGAAAACAAGTGGAAAGCTTAGCTCCCAGTTTTTATGAACTACAAACTTGAATGCATGTTGTCAGAGTATGCTAGTAATATTATTACCAGAAATTGGTCTAGAACCCAGATTTATAAGATATATAATAATCATGAACACGTATGTACCTATGAATGTACTTAATACCTCATAAAATTAAAAGAAACATCTGTGTTGTAAAATTCCATGGGTTTTAATAAATGCATCATATTACGCATTCACCATTACAATATCACACAGAATAGTTTCACCACTCTACAAACATCCCTGTCCTTCACCCAGTCAACACTCCTCCCCTCTCTCTGTTCCTCTGACAACCACTGAACCTTTTAGAGTTGCTATAGTTTTATCTTTTCCACATGTCATATAATTGGAATCATATAGTACATGGACTTTCCAAGTTGGCTTGCTTCAATAACAATGTGCATTTAAAATTCATCCAGGTATTTTTGTGACTGGATAGCTTTTTTTTAATTGCTGAAAATGTTCAATTGTATGGATGTACCATAGTTGGTTTATCCATTCATCTATTGGTTGGTTCCATTTTTGGTGATTATGAACACAACTGCTGTAAACATTTATGTGTAAGTTTTTACATGGGTAAAAGTTTTCAAATGAGTTGGATGTACACTTAGAGCACAATAGTTAAATCACATGGTAAGGCTATGTTTAGCTTTGTAAAAACCTGCCAAAGTGGCTATACCATTGTGCATTTCAACCAGTAATGAATGAGACTTCCAGTTGCTCTGCTTCCTTGCCAACAATGAGTATTGTCAGTGTTATTAGATTTTGATCATTTGTATAATTTTGTAGTGGTATTTTGTAATTGCTTTAATTTTCAGTTCACTAGTGACAAAAGATGTTGAGCATCATTCCATATGCTTCTTTGTTATCTTTGCATATTGTTTGGTGAAGCATCTTCAGATCATTTGCCCACTTTTTTTCATTGGACTGTTTGCTTTCTTATTGTTGAATCTTAATGGTTTTTTGTATATTTTGGATACAATTTCTTTGTATTTTGCAAATTACTTTCTCCCAATCTGTGGTTTGTCTTTTGTTTCTTTTAATGGTGTCTTTAGCAGAGGAGTTTTCATATTTAATAAAGTCTAAAATATCTTTTTTTAAATTTTGCATATCGATGTCTACCTTTCCAAGCATCATTTGTTAAAAAGACTATTCTTTCTCCATTAAATTGCCTTTGCTCCTTTGTCAAAGATTGACTATATTCTTGTAGGTCTACTTATGGGCTCTCTATTCTTTTCCATTAATCTATGTGTATATACTTTTACCAATACCATATTACCTTAATTACTATAGTTTTATAATAACTCTTAAAATCAGATAGATTGAAGCCTCTTCTTCTCCACTACCATGTATGCTAGTCTATGTCTGTGCCATTCTACACAAACTTTAGAATCAGTCTGTCAATAGCAACAAGAAAGCTCACTGGGATTTCAATTGAGATTACATTGACCCTAGGTAAAGTTGGGCAATATTGACATCTTAACAACATTGAGTCTTCCAAACCGTGAACACAAAATATCTTACCCTTTATTTAGATCTTCTTTTATTTCTTTCATCAGAGTTTTGTAATATCCACATATAGATCCTATACATAATTTGCTTGATTTATACCAATTTCTTTTACTTTTTGAAACTATGTTAAATAGTAATTTTTTTGAATTCCAAATTCCAGTTGTTTATTGCTGATATGTAGGAATGCAATTGACGTTTTTATATTAACCTTATATCCAATGACCTTGCTGTACTCACTTACTAGTTCAAGAGTTTTTGTTTTGTTTTTGTTTTTGTTTTTAGCCAATTCTTTAGGACTATCTGCAAGGACAATCCTGTCATGTCATTTTCTAATAAAGATAGTTTTGTTTTCTTCCTAATCTGTTTACCTTTTATTTTCTTGTTTTTTTGCATTTGATATGACTTTTAGTACAATACTAAATGGGTTCAATAAAGGGAACATCCTTGCCTCGTTCTCAATCATAAAGGAAAAATGTCCAATTTCTCATCATTAAGAATGAAGGTAGGGGCCGGCCTGGTGGTGTAGCAGTTAAGTTCATGCACTCTGCTTCAGAAGCCCAGGGTCCACAGGTTCGGATCCCAGGTGTGGACCAAAGCACCACTTGTCAAGCCATGCTGTGGTAGTGTCCCATATAAAGTAGAGGAAGATGGGCATGGATGTTAGCCTGGGGCCAGTCTTCCTCAGCAAAAAGAGGATTGGCAATGGATGTTAGCTCAGGGCTAGTCTTCCTCACAAAAAAGAAAAAAAAGAATGAAGTTAGTGATATGTTTTTTTGGTAGATGTTCCTTTTCAAGTTGAGAAAGTCTCCCTCTAATCCAAGTTTGCTGAGAATTTTTATCATAAGTGGCATTGGGTTTTGTCAAATGCTTTTTTTGCATCAATTGTTATGATCTTGTGATTTTATTTTTTAGCCTCTTGATGTGATAGATAATACTGATTAATGTTTGAATGTTGAATCTATCAGTCTTGTTACTTGAAGTGAATTCCACTTAGTCTTGGTATACAACATTTGTTAAACATTGTTAGATTTGATTTGCTAATATTTTGTTGAAGAGTTTTCCATCTATGTTCATGAGAGATAGTTATAGGATTCCTTTCTTGTAATGACTTTACCTACTTGTGTTATAAGAGTGATTCTGATCTCATAAAATGCTTTAAAAATGTTTCTACTGCTTCTGTTTCGTAGAAAAGTTGTGGAGAATGGTGTTATTTCTTCTTTAAATACTTGGTAGAATTCACTATGGAAACAATCTAGGTGTGGTGCTTCCTTTTAATGAAGGTTATTAATTATTAATTCAATTTATTTAAAAGATATGGTCATATTCAGATTATCTATGTCTCTTTGAATGAGTTCGATAGTTTGTGTCTTTCAAGAAATTGGTCCATTTTTTCTAAGTTATTGAATTTATGGGCATAAAGTTGTTTATAGAACTACTTTAGTATCCTGTTAATGTCCATAGAGTTAGTAGTGATTACTTTCTTCAATCTCTGACATTGGAAATTTGTATCATCTCTTTTTTTATTGGTTATCCTGGATAGAGATTCATCCATTTTATTGATCTTTTCGAAGAACCAGCTTTTGGTTTTATTGATTTTCTCTACTGTTTTTCTGTATTCAATTTCACTGATTTCTGCTCTAATTTTTATTAGTTCTTTTCTTCTGTTGCTTTAAGCTTAGATTAGTCTTCTTCCAAAATATATTTTTTAAATATTCTAAGCCTTCCTTCAAATAGCATCATGTCACTTCACACATAGTGCAGGTACTTTATAACGAAACATTCCTAATTTCTCCCTTCCTTTATGACATTACTGTCATTCATTTCCCTTATCCATATGCTATGATGTTCCAATACCTTGATCTGTTTTTACTTTAATATTCCATTGTCTGGATGTACTACTATTTTTGTTTAAATAAACAATTATTTTTTATATCAATTAAGAATAAGAAAAATAAAAAATTTTATTTTACCTCTTACTTCTCTAATATTCTTTCTTTTTGTACACTTGAGCTTCTGTCCTATATCATCTTCCTTCTGCCTAAAAGTCCCTTTAGCATTTCCTGAAAGGAAAGTCTAGCAGTAATGAATTCCCTCAGTTTTTGTTTTCAGAGAATGTCTATTTCTTCTTCGCTTTTGAAGGACAATTTCACTGAGTATAAAATTCTAGGTTAATGGGGCTTTTTTTGTTCTCTGTACAGTTTAAATATTTCATTCCACTTTCTTCTCACTTCATGTTTTTTGATGCAAAGGCCATTGTAATTCTTTTCCTTTCTCCTGTATAGGTAAGGTACTTATTTTTCCCAAATGCTTTCATGTGTTTTTTGCTTTGTCTTCGGTTTTCCACAATTGAATATGATATGCTTAGGTGTAGTTTTGTTGTTGCTGTCTTGTTTTGTTTTGTATTTATCCAGTATGATGTTTTCTGAGCTTCTTGTAACTCTGTTTTGGTACCTGTAATGAATTTGTTATAGTCTCAGCCACTAATATATCAAATATTTCTTCTGCTTTTTTCCCCTCTATCTTCTTCTAGTATTCCAATTATGTGTATTTTCATCCTTTGAAATGGTTCCCCATTTTCAATGTCCCATTCTGGTTTTTTTCATTCTTTTTCTCTTTGCATTTCAATTTGGCAACTTTCTATTAACCTAGCTTCAAGCTCACTGATTCTTTCCTCGGTGTCATTTTCTGTTGAGCCCATCACAAGCCTTCTTCATTTCTCTTATAGTGTTTTTATTTCTAGCTTTTCTTTGTTATTCTTTCTTAGAGTTTCCTTCTTTATGCTTATAATGCATATCTGTTTTTTCATGTTGTCTACTTTTTGCCTTAGAACCCTCCACATATTTTAGTTATTTAATTCTAAATAACATAGTTATTTAGTTATAAAATAACATAGTTATTTTAAATCCCTTATCTGATAATTCTAACATCTGTCTCATGTCTGAGTCTGGTTCTGACTTGCTTTGTCTCTTTAGATTGCATGTTTTCTCACCTTTGGCATGCCTTGTAATTTTTTGTTGATGTATCAGGTACCAGGAACTGAGGTAAACTAGCCTTTACTGTGAGGTCTTTTGTTTATCTGGCTAGGAGCTGTGCTAGGTTTAGCACCTGCTGTAGCTGTAGGTTCTAGATTGTTCAAGTTCCTCAGGTTCCTTGTTTCTGTATCCCCTCCTCATTTTGGACTTCCCTAAGTCCTCCTCCTCAGACATAGTCTGTGTCTGGCAGCTCTTTCAGGTGTAATTCACTGTCATGGGGCAGCCCTGCTGGTATGGTGGTGAGGTGCCAGAGAGGAGAAGCATTAGATAACCTCATGATACATTCGCAAACTCGCAGTAGGCCTCTGTCTCTGCGTGATCTTCACAAGTGCTTCTCCATTCACATAGCTTGTTTTTCCCCTTATGTGAGACAGGAAATCCAGGAGTGTGGGGGCTGTTCCAGAGAGGGAAGAATGCCCTTCTCCAGGTGTAATGAGGCTCTAGTAAATTCTTTTCAGCTAGGAAGTAAGACTTTGTTATGGAGAAGATTCTGGGTGTATTTCATAGTGATTATGGTTGGTCCTCCTCTCCCTGCCTGAGGTAGGAGGAGATCTTTCTCAGATGGATGAGACCATGATGGGGTCTCTGGAGGTAAAATCTGTGAAAGTCTGTGTCCCCTTAAGATTCGTGCCTCTGGGAGTTTCTCACTCTCAAGCTAGTCCACATTCAGCCTTTAGAAATGCATCAAAATTACCATTTATGTTCTCTGAATGGTTCAAGAAAAGTTAACATTCAGTTTTTTCTTGTAAAGAGGAGCATGAGGATTTCTAAGCTCTCCATGTGTCAGAGCTGAAACCAGAAGTTCACTTAAGATCTTTTAGAAAAAGAATAAATAATATTCAATTTTAAATAGTATGGACAGATTTCATATGCACTTCTTCTTTATCTAACTATATTCAATCTTCAGTCAAGTCTACTACATCCTCAAGTGTCTTCTGATAGCCCATGATATTATTTTGATTCTTCTTTTTTAATTAAGGAAATGGCTGAGTTTTGTGTCTCAGTTAATTCATGATACATAAAGCATGTTATAGGAGCTATAATTTGAATAAATTGTATGGAATTGTGAGGATCAGAATTGGCCACCTCAAGCACTGAAGGAGGTTTTGACCTTGCCCACCCCCACTAACTGTCTGAAGACATTTGGGATGGAAGGCCCATCCCAGGGACAGGCCATAGTCACCATGGATAACTCTGAGTATGGATAGACTGGGAGGGTCTTTGCTGGGCCCATTCTTATCAAAGTTCTGTTTACCAGACATTTATATTTGTAAGGAAAATCTCCATTTGTAAAGATATCTCCCTCTCTGTACTGGGAAGAGGCGTGGATGACTTCATCTCTAGAAACTTGTCAGTGTGGAAGGCCAGGCCTTAAATCTGCATAATAACCTTAATGTGCTTTTCTGGTAATCTCCCATAGCTGACCCAACCGCCAATATCCTCCTTTGTCTATTTAAGAGGAGAACCTCCCCATTTTGTCTAGAGATACTCAGTTCCCCCAGGTGTCTCCCATGTATGCCTGTTATAAAGTTTTATTTGATTTTCTCCCACTATTCAGTGTCATGTCAATTTAATTTGTAGGCCAGCCAGAAAGGACCCGGAGTAAGTAGAGAATACTCTTTCTCCCCTTCAGAATCAGAAGCCTGGAGCTAAAGATGGCACAAATCTACTCTCATTCCCAAGAATTTGCCGAAATCTTGGGAATACTTAGATTTCCTTTAGGAGTATAATGGAAGTTTGAGCTGAGTTTATCTAGGTCTCAAGGAACCCTCAATTATTCCAGTTGACACAAGACACGAGGGTATTCTCCATTTTTCTGCTTCTGATATCCCTAAGAAAAATTATTAATCTTTACAAAGATAAATTGAAGCCCAGGCCCTGGGATTTAATGAAAATAATCTGATATTCCAGACCTCAAAGATTTTATATTTTTTCCAGGAGAGGCTTTGAAGCAAATATAAGCAAAACAGTGATATAATTTTATGGCTTTTTTAAGTTATTTTCTTTTTAGTAAACTTTTTAATAAAGTAAAACATTTAGAAAAATAGACAAATTTTAAGTGTCCAGATTGACATTTTAAGTGAGTACACCTTCACAACCACCATTGAAGAATTTTCACAAATTACACACACATTTGTAAACAAGACCCAGATCATGAAACAAACTATTACCAGCACCCCCAAACACTCCTTTCATATCCTTTCCTACACCAGAGCAATGTAAGTTTTTAAGATAGCAGCCATAAAGCCTGTTATAGGGCACCAAAGGAGAGCTTAATTTACCTTTGGGAATGATTACTAGACAAACCACTGCAACTGTTATTTAAGTAAGCACAGATAGAGCAAAATTTTTCTAGAATGGGCTTTCCTTAGTTGAAGTAGGCTACAATATGCTGCAGTCAAAATAAACAAACAAAACTCATCAAAATCTCAGTGGCACAAAAAAGGAACTTGGATTTCTCATAAAAAGTATACTTGAAATCTGGTGACTCTCCAGGGAAACTGTCTTCCATGTTACTACTCAGTGATCCAGACTATACCAATCTTGTTCTTGATTCTCAATATCTGATATGGCTGCTCTGACATGGGAAGAAATCAGTGGAGTCTCACACCGGTTCTACTTCTTCCCACAACACGTTGGCTAGAACCACTCACATGGCTCTAAGTAAGGAGAAGAAGAACTGTAATGTGTCTGTTTGCCCAGAAGGAAAGAAGAGCTGGCTAGGGGTGAGGAGTAGAAGCCTCGTCTATAAGAGATATTTGAGGTTTTATCTCCAACCTGCTAAATTATTCTGCTTAACAACAAGAATAATTGCTTATGAAGTGCAGAGTTGTTGTTTAAAAAAAAAAATACTTGCTTTTGAGAATTGTTTATTTTCCTCAGTCTTGATTTAGGCTGCTTCATACCGGTATTTTATTGGTTCTTATTGTGTTTACTTTCCTGTTATCTTTCAAGTAATGGCTCAAAGATAAACTGGAGATATAGATCTAGTCTTCCTCTCGACCTTAAGGAAAATTCATAAAACGTAACTAAATTGGATTGTTCGCTTTATTTTTAATAGCTTAGATGCTGATGGTTTGTTCTGGTTTAGGGGAGAGGAGAGTGAGGGGTGCCCACACATTTGAGGGTATTGGTGTGATTTCCCACAGAGACAATACTCTCACTGTTCATATTCCTGTGAAAAAGTCATTCCTTAGACAGAGGATGAGACTGCAGGCAGAACTTCATCTTAGGTCAGGGAATATATCATCCTTGTGTTAAGGTAGGCCCGCATTTGGGGGCCTTGAGATTCTTGAAGTGTTCCTAATGGTGTAGGCCTTAAGACTCTTTTCTTACTTAACCATGAAAAGGATGCAACTAAAAATAATGAACCTATGGTCCAAAGTGATTGCTAAAGGAGGAGGCATGGAGAAACTAGAATCCCAACCAAGACCCGCAGACTGGAACTCAACATTGATTCTTTCCCAAAGAATGAAAGCATGTTGACTCTTCAGTTAGGTATACACAAACACACTCACACACACACATAAACACACAATATACATAGTCACAAACTTAGAAATATATTATATATTTAAGAAATGGAGAATTTTATATTAGATTTAAAATTAAGTCATATCAGTGCATGGTCCTATGGCACTACTCAGTGTATTAAGCCCTCACTATTCTGTATGTAGTATCAAAACATGGAGTGATACGTAGAAACGAGGCTAGGCCCCAAATTTCCGAAGATCTGAGTTCTAGATTAGGCCTCACCATTAACCAGCTGTGATGCCTCAAACATGCTATTGAATCTGTCTAGAAAAGTGTTCTCGTTTCCTCATTGATTTCTTCACTGATTCCTCACTGATCCCAATGGATCAAAATCACTTAAGAAAATATCTTTTTAAATAACATATAGATTTCCAGGTCCAACTCTTAGTGACTCCATGTTAGAGAGGCCATGTGAAGAGAGGCCATTTGAACAGCCCAGCTCCAGCCTTGCTCCCAGTTAAATGCTGCCAATGAGAAACTATAAGTGAGACCAGCAGGGGAAAAAAATGCCTAGCTGAACCCCAGCCAACCAACACAATGATGCAATATAATCATTTGAAGTTATTTTAGCCTCTGAATTTGGGAATGGTTTTTATCAACAATACCAGGTAACAGAAAATGCAAATCTGTATCATGCCCCCAGGATCTCTAAAAAAATCTCCCTAAGTGATTCTAACGCTTAGCCAAACTCGGAAATGGCAGAATTAGATGCAAGTTGATGTATTTTCCAGTTTTAACATTTCAGGAGTCTGGGATCAAAGTCTGCCCCAGAAATGAATCAGAGTCTTAATGTGATTCAAACGGAATAAAATTCTCCACATCACCTCCTTCCAATGATCTAGCATTTAGGTAGCCTCAATAGGAACTGGCACAAATTCAGACTTACTACCTGATAGGACAATGATAAGTGATAGAAGTAGCACAAATACCGATCCTTTTGCAACCATTGTTAAATGTTCCAATTGGCAGCCTAGCAACTGATTCTTAGGTATCATGGGAAATATTGCATATCGGACCGCCACTCAGGAAAACTTGTCCTACCATTACAGGATTCCAATTTTAACACAAATCTGTGTTTGAATTTTGACTTCATCTCTTAAAACTAAACAAAACAAAACAAAAAAAATCAGTGCAAAATCATTTTACCAGACTCAGTGGCAAATCTAAGCCAATGTAGCTGGTGTGTAAATATGTATCAGGGCCAATAGTTGTAGATTGTAAAAGACTTTCACAGTTAGTCCAGGGTTAGAGGACCAGGCCAAAGAACATAAGCTTATGATCTCCAAGTAAAAACATTGGGAAGAAGACTTCTGCTCTCAAAGAGATAAGGGTTTGAATTGACTGTTTCTTGAGAGTCAACGGTAGACCTCTGGCAACAATCAGTGCAACAATATTATTTAAGGAAGCAAGGAACCAGCCTTTTAATACTTTTATAAATTACCTCATAAAACTGAAGGAAAGAAATGTTCTTCCTTACCTCCCTCTACCAAGAAATTCTCACATACTGAGCCAGACCCTGATAAAAGGGGAGCTCCTTTGTGATAATGGGTTCCACAGTAAACTTTGCATCCGGGCTCATTTTTACTATTTATTTCTCTGGCTAGACTTTTGGCTTCTTGGATGAGAATTTTATCCACCTCCAACCTGTGTTTATACAGCAGTTCAAGATCCAGTTCTATACAAGAGACAATGTTCTTTTTCTTTCATTGTGTTAAAAATTGGAAACAAAGAATGTAATAAATTGTTTCATAAATTATTTCATTTATTTGTTGAGTCTTCATGAGAACTGTGAGTAGACCACATGAACTCTACTCAAGTGCTCTGAAATTGTGAATTATGGGTCTATTTTCCAACATTTCACAAAATATTCTGCTGTAACTTCTGTTTGTAATTAGTTTCTTTGGAAAGAACTAAGCGGATGTGTTACAGTTTCTTTGAATTATCAGCATATATTTAAGACAAACTGCATCTTCTGAAGAAATTGTGTTCTCTGGGGAGTTATTTGTCTTGTGTTAACAGACTTTTATTTGAGATGTGGAGCTAGTTTTAGGTTTCAGGTGTGCTGACGTGAAATTGATATAGCTAACAGCATGTAGCATAATATAGTATAAATTTTGGAATATACAAGATCATCACACTTGGCTCTGATCCTTTGATTTCTAAGAAAAAAGGTATCATATCAGTAGAAGGATTTGCAGCAATTAGAACTGATGCAATAAAGTAGAAGAGTAAAGGTAGCTGGAAGAAAATTTTAAAATAATTATAAAGCCTTCCCTATAGTGCATTATAGGCTAATTCTATTACAGATGTTGGTTTCTATAGGAAAGAAAATGTTCAGGATAGAGACATATGTGCCCCATCAAAACAAACAAACAATTCTCAACACATAGCTTTCAGAGTAATAGTGCTTTTCATTTGTTTAAAGGAAAAAAACGTAGCATTGGGAAAAAATAAGTGGTTTAATTATATTGTGTCAAAAAAATTCAAAGGAAAGCAGTACCCATTATAGTTTATTTGAATATACACCCAATTATGATCTATCAATCAGAAAATAATGCTCCTCTTTCTGTTACGTTGTCAATTTAGTATCATTTTTCTACTTAATTATTTATTTAACTGCTTTAAAATACTATCAACCACTCAGTAAAAGCTTTACTTCTTTTGGTTAAAGAAATATGTTATGCCATTTTTATTTTATAAATGACTTGGTTCCTAACCATGAACCAATCAAAGCATCTTTCGTTTGACAAATGTACTTTGAATTGTATACTAATGTGGTTACATGTTGGTTTGATATTGGATAGCATTTTATGTTTTGTTTTATCTGAACAATTTTCCTCATATATTTTAGTCTAAGATTTCTGTGTGTTTTAAAGTGATAATCTAAAGCAAATGTTATCAAAGTTAAAAAGAAAAATTAATAGTATCCATTTTTTTTTAAATAATGATGTTTTGTGTCAATATACCATGGCTTAAATTTCCTCAGGACCTTTGCTTTTATAAATTACATTAATAAGATTCTCATATTTGGAATTTTTCTCTAGCTTTTGTCTATATTTGACCATCTCACTTATGACAAAGATAATGGCCCCTCCTTTGAAAAAGCAAACCATATTTTGTTGAATCTCAGAAAGAACACTTGGAATTATTAGCGTAAGCTTCTATAATTTTGAAAATGAACATAATTGACGTCTTAAGAAAAATTTAATGTAAATACTAATTCACTCAATAAATTATATTAATTCAATTTAATTTTATAGTTCATGGTTTAAAATTGGCTTTATGTTTAGTGCCCATTCTAAATAGAATGCTTGCTTCAATAAGGCTGCTGACTTAACTTGAAATATCCTCAGAAAATAAAAATGAGAAAATCTTTTGTCTAAGAACTATATCTTACCCAGGCATTCTCCCCGGAAGAGTAAGATCAGTCTTGGTATGTTGCACACTGTTTCTTCACGGTATATTAGAAAACAAACACAGGTTGGAGCTCTAGGGAAACAAGGCAGGCTTCTCATTTCATTCCTAACTTGTACGTAGTAGAAATGACTATCCTATTTTTCTTATTCGTTTTAAAAATAAGACCTCGAATCTAATTTGGGAGACCATCAAAACCGTGAAAATGAATAACGACTCTGATTTGGCTCCAATCTGCAATCTGTACATTGACATAACTCCCACTGAAACTAATTATTTTTTTCTTCAATTTATGTTAGTAGGAGTTGGGCCTGCAGAGGTTTCAATTAAATTGTCCATATTGAAGTCAATGGGAGTTCACAGATGTAGATGGGGGTTACATGCACAAAAAGGATATCAAAGAGGAGGTTAAAATTTGTTCAGGTTAGATCTTTTAGCAAAGACACATGTTTTCTAAAATTAAAGGAGTATTTACTTGTCTTCTAAATTGGAGTTTGAATTTTATTTATGCTAAATTGTCAAACTTATAAAAATGATTTAAAAATACTTACTTTAAAAAGACTTATACAAATATCTGAATTCTCCAAATTTATCATGTAAAATATATTTTTTTCTCTTTTTGGTGATAAACCTTTTTTAAAATGTTTTCTTTTTTTAAAAATTTCCTATTAATGTATTACTGCATCCTTTGTTGACTGCAATTTAATTTAAAATGTTGGGAAAGGCAGTCTCGTGTGCACAGTCTATTGATCCTCATTCAGCCATATAACAACGGGCATTGCGCCTGGAACACTTCCTTACCTAGAGATAAAGAGCTCACACAGCCTGTGCTGGGTTTGTCACCTTGTGTGGGAATATCTTTTCCTGTTTCATGCTCAATGGGTGTTCCTTTATTCTACTTAAGCATGTATGTCAATGGACCTCAGGCATGCCGCCATCTTTCAGTAGTTCAGAGTCAATGGAGGAGTGCTTGGGGTCCTTCTGCTGGGGCAAGAGAGTGGTGTGTAGGCCAATTGCCCTGTGTCACCTGCCAGGGACACCCACTGACCATGAGAGAATTACACACATTATTGGAGTTGATCTTACTCTGTGTCTTTTCTACGTGAATAAAAGCATTGTTCCATCGTGGCTTGACTGTGCTGTTTTCCTTGGTGACTCTGATGCCAAGATGCAGTGAAAAGAAGTATTTGGACTTCGATTCCCAGTGGCAAACATTGTGATGATCTTTGCTCTTCTCCATGTAGTTGGAGCCCTCCTCTGGCGTTGGTAACCGGTACATAGTGTTCTGCTCAACATAAAACTTGGTTGCAAAGGTATTTAAAAGGGAGAAGGAAGTGAGTACTGAAAAGCCACACAGCGAGTCCATTTATCCATAAGAATTTGCTGGCTATGGATGCTATTCAATCAGGAAGATAGAGAACGATCAACGGAACCAGCTCTAGAAATCTTTAGTACAAGACATGATGATAGATAGATAGATAGATGATATAGATAGATGATAGATAGATAGATAGATAGATAGATAGATAGATAGATAGATAGATAGATAAATGATACATAGAAATAATGAAGAGTGGATTTCAGGTGTGCAATATCAAGTTTTAACACACAGAAGTTGCATGGTATATCGTTTCATTCAAAGAGAACTTCATATATGCTTTCCCTGTAAAAGGCATAATGTGTTATTTTAGTGTATTCTACCAACAATGTTCAGAACAATTTTGTGGAGTAAACATCAACATTTCTATTATATAGGTGAGAAGACCGAAGCTTAGAGAATTAAAAAGCAGAGTCTGGATTTCAACTCTTGTTTTGTGACTCCAGTTTCCATTTTCCTTGCACCATGCTATACTGACTCATGAATCATTTTCAAAATTACTGTGCCTATGTAAATCTACTGATATATTATTTGATGAGCATATCATTCCCCATTCTGTTGGACTTCAATAGATTAAATTGCTTCAATGCCCTCATTCTTTAAATCCCAATTCCCAGTTAAAATGTTACAAAAACCTTAGGAAAGGGATGTAACTCACAAATCTACACAAAATTCACAAACTTGTTTATACCAATGTTTGCTAAGATATATGTGAGTAATTATGACCATATGTTCCCAATTTTATTTAACAAGATAAAACAATGAGAAATGTTGCTTGACAAAATATTTTACCTAGACCAAGACACTCAAAATAATTTGAGGATGTTTTGTCAAATCAAAATCCCCAAATTCACTCATCTATAGTTTTTTGCCTATTTATTATTGTCACTTTCTTTTCCTCAGCAAAAAATAGTAGTAAGAATTGGATACGTGACAGCTTCAGACACCCAACACCAAGGCTGTTCCCACCAGTGAGGACTAATTGAAGGAAACTATTGTCTATAGAATAAATCCCTTTAGTAGATTGAGGAACTCACATTACTATTGTATAATATAAATGCACACAAAATTGAGAGTAAATAGTATAATTTTAATAAATGAATATGACATTGAAATCAGTTTAATTAAAATAGAGTGCTATATCTACTCTTTCAACTCCAAATTCAGTGACTGCTTTTCTACAAAATGAGCAAACATTCTTTTCAAGATCTTCCTCTTACTTTCTCCCTTTCCTTGCTTTTTATAGGATGCCAAATATGTCCTATATCTATTGAGATTTGACAGTTATGCTATTATCATAGTTGATAATCACAGTCCTTTGTGCATCACATGAACTGGAAATCCAAAGGAAGGAAAACAGGTGATTGATGTACGTATAATATGACCATAGGTATATCTGACTGTCCGTGATCCTCTGCGTTATGTTTTGCTCCGAGTTTTTCTCAGTTTACTAATCCCCTCTTCAGGTAGCCGGGTCGGATACCTCCCCCTTTTGCCATTTTTGTAGCTTTTACAAAACTCTTTAGCAGAGCACTTAATTGTGTTGCCTCAAAATTTTACTTGAAATTGTGGATAACACAGAATCTTAATTATCTTTGTATTCTCTGCATCTAACATGTTGTCCTAAGCATAATAACTAAAGAAACACTTCTTAAATTAAACTGCCCAATTTACTACGAACAATCTAAACTATGAATCTTGGAATCACTATATATTCCTTGGTGAACCTCTGATGAAATACATTCATTATTACAATAATGATAATTAAATAATAGTAGTTGCCGTTTTAGTACCTACTATGTGTTATGATTATGTTGCAACATGTAAACTACTACGTGTCATGCACTTTTTCCATAGGTTATACATTTAATTTTCATAATCATTCTATAAGGCAGCGAAGTACCAAAACATTTTTCAGGGATAGAAGCAGGTTTAGAGAGGTTGCATAAATTTCTTAAAGAAATTTCTTAAAGAAACACACAGCTAATAAAAGGCATAAGCTTTTAAATTCATACTTTCTGACTTTAGAGCCCAGATTCTTCAACATTCTACTAAGCTATACTAAGACAATAGGCTAAAACTGAATTCCTTGATTGCTTTTTTAGAGAAATCACCTTATTCTCTTTAGAAGGGGAGTAGAAGATATTGTTGCTGTTCCTTCTACGTATACAATACAATTACATTTTCTTTTTCCTTTGAAGTTAGATTTGGCTAAGGGACTTTCTTGAGCCAAAAGATATTAGTGATGTGATATGTGTTACATGTGTGCCCGATTCTCCATCTGGCATGACATTTGACAATGACCCAGAGAGTGGAGTCCTGGTTCCTGAGGAGACGATGTGGAGCAAACTCCCACAACTCACAAATGAGAACTTTTGCTTTTTAAGCCATTGAGATTTAGGGGACTGTTTCTTACTGCAGCCAGACCTACCTAACTGATAAGTTCAAGGAGATGACACATAACAAAAACTCAATTTTAGACATGTTTTGGTTTTTATTGATTAAGATTCCAATGGAATACTCAGATATCAAGTCAAGTTAAGAAAATTTAGGCGATAAGAATCTAATTCCTTTTTTTTTGCTGAGGAAGATTCATCCTGAGCTAACATCTGTGCCAATCTTCCTCTATTTCATATGTAGGTGACCGCCACAGCATGGTTGCTGAACTGAACCCAGGCCGCCAAAGTGGAGCATGCCAAACTTAACCACTAGGCCAGCTCATAATTCTTTTTATTAACAGCATTATTGAAGTATAATTGATATGCAAAGAACAGCACATATTTAATGGGTACAATTTGAATAGTTTGGACATACGCAAACACCTCTGAAACCGTTGCCACAATCAAGATAATAGACATATCCAACACTCCCAAAGTTTCCTTGTGTCCCTTTGTTTTGTTTTTGTTTTTTTGTGGTAAGAACATTTATCATGGGATCTAACTTTTAACAAATTTTAAAGTGCGTGATACCATATGGCTAACTATGCTGTGCAGCCAGGTGTCTAGAACTTGTTCATCTAGCATCATTAAAACCATATACCCATTGAGCACCAGAAGAAAGAAGACATTATTAGTGCAAGTGCACAGAAATTATAATCTGGCCACAGTTTATCACTGATAGTAAAGATAAATAAATAGTGGATAGAAAATTGAAAATAAAAAAACTGTATGAAAATGTAAGGCTCTAGTAAAAATAGAAATATAAATAGAAATAGAAAAATAAGGCTCTAAGATGAATAAGGTCTGAGGATCTAGTGTATAATATGGTGACTATAGTTGATAACACTGTATTGTACAATTGAAATTTTCTGAGAGTAGAACTTAAATGTTCTCACCAAACAAAAAAGGAAGATAAATATGTGAGGTGATGGATGTGTTATTTAATTAGATGGGAGAATCCCTTCACAAAAACAATTTTTAAAAAACAACTATTTTCAAAACATGTGATGAAAAGGAAAAGTCTTGTATTATTCTACAGAGACATTGGCCTTATTTATTTTCCCATCTAAATAAAGTCTGCTTCATTTTTTAAGTGCGTGTGTGTGTGTATGTGAGTGTGTGTGATTTACATTATAGCTTTGGGGGGCATTCCTGTAAGCGCCTTCTGAAATTATAACAGTATAATGAATTAGATGCAGCACAGAGGAAGTCACTTGTTGATGAGAGATCTGGGGCTCCCCTTGATTTTATTCTCATATTTCGTGTGATAAAATGTTACTTTGAACATTATTTGTTCACCAATCCCCTAATGTTTCAAATTAATAGATTTAGAAATTGCAAAAAATTCAGTTTATAAGTTAATGACTGAAACCTGAGAAGGTCAAGCTCACAAAGAATGAAAGCTTCAATCAATGTAAAACTATACAAACAAACATACTTAAATATTCATATAAATAAAATTCTTGAACATTTCAGGGCCCAAGTACTATTATAACTATTCTGACTTAAAAAGTAACTTCAAGACTTTGTCTATATGTATTAAAATAAAGCAATCTATAAACTATAAAATAAAGCAGATCTATAAATAACACTGAAATACTTGACTGAAAATCCAGTCATTTGACAGTGTTATTGACTACATGACACAAACTAATTTCTGAGGTTTACAGTTTTTACACTTTTCTGACTGTGTTTTTCTCCTGACTAAAAAAACTGTCTGTAGTCATATTGAATGCAATAATGTCTTTAGATTTCAATTGCTACTATGCTTTATGAAAAAAATGGGATGTACCCAACCTTAGATTTACAGATTTTTCAGTCAATGCCGTGCTTAACCATGGTTGCTTTCATCTTAAATGATTCTTTTTCTGTTCAGTGTCTTCTTTTCCAAGAAGTTCTGTAGAGCCACCTCTAACCAATTAAGAACTTGAAAGAAGATATAATACTATTGAAAGAAACTTAAGAAGTCTTGCTACACAGTTATTAAAAACAAAGATAGGATTCAGTCTTGCATAAAATCTGGTATATAAACAAAAACAATGACAAACTATAATCCAATTCATTCTCCCAAATGGCAAAGGCTAGTTTCTTTTTCTTTTTTTGTTTCTGTATTTACAAAGGTATTGAAAATACAAAATCAGTAACATTAACAAAGGAAAAATATTTAAGTTAAGCAAGAGATACACTACTTTTGCAAAAGGAAATGGAAATAAATACATAAGCATTTCTTACCATACAATGAACTTGGAAATATACTTTGACATAACAAGCTGAGATCTTATCCAAATTCACTCTTTTTACTATAACAGGAATATATACAGTTACATAGGGATATAAACAATTACATAGTATATATCATTAGGTTTTTGCTATTGGTTTTTAGTTGGTTGTTTATTGGTTTCTAATGAAGTGAGAAAAATCAGTTTTGGTTAAAAATATCAGAATATGGCCAAACTTTATAATGGTATATTGCAACAATGATTAAACAAAATGTATACGATTTTTTGATAAATTACTAAGAATATTGATTTAAATATCTTCATTTGTAAAATCAGGTTTGAGGTTAGATGAGTTCCAAAGACTTTTCAGTTCAAAATTAGTTTATGAAATGTTAGAATTACAAGCTATTTATTACACATCGAGTTATAGAGTAATTTGTATGTGTTCTGGAATGATATCTTTAACATACAAATGAGTATTAGCTATTCCAATCATTAACTAAATGGAAAAGCATTTCTGAAGCTCTAAAAAGTATTTACTCTTTTCTCATTCTTTTCATACACTTGCCAGAGTAAGAGAAATTAGAGATTGTCAGCAGACACTAAAATGCTTCAGCATTTGACACTTCAAATATCTACTGGCAACATCCCCAAGATGATGTCAGCTCCTTATACAGTACAGAATATTTAATACTCCCCCAGAGCATCTCACTTTCAGAGTTGGCGCACTTTCAAATATCCAGTGTACTAATGGTTTTTCTCCAAATGGTGACTGAAACCTTTAGAAGTTATGTTTTGATCTCAACAATGAATGATATTATGATTTGGAAGCAAAGTAAAGGAAACATACAATATATTTTAAATTGTCCAAGAAAACATTTATAAAATGAACAGGTACCTTAAAAAACATTCTAGAAACAGCTATGGTAAATGGTATAATTAAAACTGAACTCAATCATAATAATATTTTAAAATAAAACATTCCCTCTAAATAAAATTATGTCTTTTAAAGACCTAATGATTAACGTTTATTTAGAGTGTGCCTGCTCATTTTTTTTTAAATTTTTGCTGAGGAAGATTTGCCCTGAGCTAACATCTGTTGCCAGTTTTCCTCTTCTTGTTTGTGAGCCACCAGCATAGCATGACCACGGACAGATGAGTGGTGTAGGTCTGCTCCCAGGATCCGAACCTGAGTCACCATAGCCAAGTGTGCCGAACTTAACTACTAGACCACCGGGGCTAGCCCTCATCTTATTTCTTAATAACCATATTTTAAAGAGGTTTTATTGTGATTAATATGGATACATCATTTATTTAGCATCCATGGGGAGATAGTTGTTGTGTATAAGTAAATTTTATATATTAATAAGTATTTTTAAATTAGCAACTTGGCTTTTTTTTTTTTAATAAAATAACACATTTTTTCTGCTCCCTTAAAAAGAAACTCCAAACCTGACTGAAGTTTTTTGTAGCGATTGTGATACACTATTATAATCATCAATTATTGTAATAGATATAATGGTCACATTATTATAATAGGCTGAAATACTTTCAGGGATTCTCACTTCTGTGTGGCAGGCTAAATGTTCCACCACTGAATAAAATCAGTAGTAATGCTCTTTGGCTCATTTTCCTGATTATACAATATAATACACACTCATAAACAAGGCATTAGGGATTATAGGAATGAAAGAAACTGAGAAAAAAGTCACTCATAACTCCACTATCTACAATCGTATTTCCTTTCTGATTTTTTCTGTATGGTTTTCACATGGTTAGAGCAATATTTCTATAAAATTATACATTCTGTGTTTTTCCCACAGCAATATATTATAAGCACATCTCCATTAAAAGTCGAAAACTTCATTTTAATGAAATAGCATCACATTCTGTCGTGTTAACCACCTATTACTGGGTAATTAGGTGATCTATAGAGTTTTTTTCTCCTCATCATAATGTGTGCTATATCTCTAAGAAAGTAAATATAAAAATATTTTGGTATGTCATAAAAATAGTAGTCTAGAGGAAGGCAGTTTAGTGATTAAGTGACATAATGCCTCTGTTCTCAGAAATTCTCTTAATCTTTCCCTGATGGTTGCCAGGGGGCTGCAAAATCTCCAGGCTTCATTTCCTTGCACAACTCTATTCAAAGACAGAAAGTATAAGAGGTAACGAGAGTGATCAGAGACTTCTTACTACACCTTTTTCCTTTGGTCACACAGGAAATAATCTTTCTAAGAGACCACTAGCAACATTCTCATGATTCATTGGCCAGAACTGAATCACATGACAACACTTAATTGCAGGAGAGAGATTGAAATGAGGGATAAAGAATCAGATTGGACTAGATTAATTGTGCTACATCCCCTTCATCTGGCACATTGAAGCACAAAGAAGCAGTTTTCAAATGGCAAAGTAGGAGCGGACATCACTGTTGGTTGGGCAAATAACTGTAGATTAAGAAAATCTCTGAATGCCATGTTCATTTCCTAAAAGATATTAGCAATTACTATATGCACTAGTGGTACATGGGAATGTGTAGTTTCAGTCTTGTGTATTCTCATTTAAAAATTATTGTTAATTTGACAGGAACTTGCAATTTATTTATTTTTTATTGTGATGCTGTAACTTTTTATTGTTCCAGAGTCTTTTATTTTCTCTTTTGGAAGTTGCTTTGTTCTAGACTTTCAAAACTATTTTTTTGATATCTTCACACATCTCACACAAATTTGGGGTTGCTATATTGTTAGGATAGTCATAATTACACCGTGATACATTCAGCAAAAATGTGACAACATTTTCTAAGTTCTTACTACCCGAGAATTAAGTTGCCCTGGTGAACATCCCTTTAGTGATATTTCCTTTCTTGGTTATTATTTGCAGATTCTAACATCTTGAATATTGGAAATCAATACAGGTGATTTTTAAAATTTAGTCTCGATTTTTATAATTTTCTAAACTTTTGGTGCTTTTCAGAAAGTTTTTAAAACTTTACTCTTGCATGCTTAAATTTACCCCCTAGTTTTAAAGTTGCTGTGTAGGTAGTGTTTACATAAGGAAGATGCTACCTAAACATTCTGCTTTCTAGAAACAAGGGAGGGAAAAACTAAGGCAAGCCCATATTGTCCAGTTTCTAGCCCAGGGTTAAGGAATTAAATGATGATAAAAATAGAGCCATCAAGGATTAGCCCATCAGACCTCACGACCCCATGGACATCCTCTGGAGTTACCGTCATTTAAGAAGACGTAATGCACCAAAAGATGCAGCGAAGGGAAGCTCTCATGGAATATGAAGTTGAATGCTTGACCATAATGGGACAAATTCTGGCATGATTGGAGAAAAATTCCTCCCTTCAATGACCATAGCACTCAGAAGGTAGACGTAGAAGGCCAAGCAGGACTAAAACATTGACAGTATGAACTATAAGAGTACGTAAAAAATATTTCACTAAAATTATACTCTTACAGACTTATACTAAACGCTGTCTGAAACTCTTTCTGATCAAGTTGAACAGAGGTATAAGTGTCTGCTTGTGCCTTTGGCCTTTGCTTTCCTAATTCTAGTGACATTCACTTTATCTGAACCAGGCCTCATATTCCTTTGACTAATTCCTAGTTTAGTTTATATTTATATTGATCTTGTAAATCTGTTTTGTGTGTGTGTGTGTGTGAGGAAGACCAGCCCTGAGCTAACATCCATCACCAGTCCTCCTCTTTTTGCTGAGGAAGACTGGCCCTGGGCTAACATCGTGCCCATCTTCCTCCACTTTATATGTGACGCCGCCACAGCATGGCTGACAAGCAGTGAGTCGGCCGGCACCTGGGATCCGAACCCGCGAACCCCGGGTGCCAAGTGCGAACTAAACCGCTGCGCCACCGGGCCAGACCCTATCTACCTTTCTTAAGGACAATCATAAAGATTATTTCTCACATAATAAGAGTAATTTTTTTAAAAACATATAATTTATTTGTATAACCCTGAAGCCTCCTTTCAGTAGGTGGATGCAAATCAATTGATTTGACCATAATGGAAACAATCATAGGCATAAACCAAATGGTGGATAATATTAGAATAGACATATAGAAACAATATTAAGTTCTAATTGAGGTGAACTACTAATGATATTTTCAATTAAAGATAGCAATGATAATGGTGATATGTTGATGACGATGATGGTGGGAGATTTTGTGCTTCCTACATATAGGCCTGGCTCTTTGAGCTACACTATCTATCATTCACTATTCGTAGAGGAGAAAATAGGCTATGGAAGCTTAAGGAAATTTTCTAAGACACCCAGATAGTAAGTAAAGGGGATTGTACTCATACACATATGTGTTTGACTCCAGAATCTGCGGGTTAAAACCTGAAGAGAGAAAGGAAATATCATCAGGTCTAAAATGACAAATGTGAAAGCAACTGATAGAAAAGGAAAAAAAATTATAACATAGAAATTTTTAAATTACAGCAAGCTCTACCAAGAATATTTTCTCACTGTTAAAAGAATTCAAAATGCCAGATTTAAAAAATAAACTAAACTAATTATAGAAACCCTTGCCTTTATAAATATTCAACAAAATGTGTGGCTTATGAACTTGTAACACTATAATAATAAATGAATTCAAAATAACTAATATAGTTATTCAAATATCTCACCACAGACTGTGTCTAACGAACATTGAAACATTCCCATATCTTCAAAGTATATTCAACAATAATAACAATATAGGTTTTAAAGCTATATCTATGAATAACTTTATTGCCTGTTTCATTAGAACTATAGATTTAACCACACACACATATATATATACACACACACACATATGATATATATAAGAGAGAGGGTGAGAAAGAAAGAGAGAGAAATGAGAAATGGGATAAATAAGAGATTCTTCTCAAAAACAAATTACCTCTACCAGTACCTCCAAGTAATCATTGACTTCACTATCAACATTGAATCATGAATAGTTAATATGCTTTGGAAAAAGTCCTAAGAATCCAATTTTCAGTTGTTTTATTTGCTTTGAGGCCCTATCCGTAAGCCTGACACAAGAACCTAAAAAACATTAGTGCCTGTTCACTCATTTCTTTGAGTAACGATCTCAATTATATGAAAAATTTGGCTTCCACTGCAAAAGAGGGAAACTAAACGTAGCACGTGGTACAAAATGAAACCATGAGCTGAAATTCACGTACTTAGCTCCCAGATTACTTTGGAATACCTGTCTGAGGATAAAACTGGATTTATCTGTCTGGGTTCTGCTGATTCCTTTCTATTCCACAAAGCAAATTGCTTTTCCAAGGTGTCAGTATTAACAGAAAAAGACGTTGCTGAGACAGGTAGTACTAAAAGCTTATTAGGAGCAATATTTTGTATTCTCTACTGAATATCATACTACTGGAGAATAGATTTACAAAACACAAAACTCATTTTCAAAGTTTTGTGCAATTTCATGTATTTTACTATTTTTTTCTCTTTCATTCCCATTCCCTTCTCATCTTGTTTGTGTCTAACACATCACATTTTTAACATTTATTGACAGTTCAATATTTCATTTTGGAAGCAACAGACAGCTTTAGCAAATGGCTAGATTTGTAGTGAAAATACAAGACAGAAAATTTTAAGGTATATGATATCTTTTTAAGATATAATAAGATATAATTTTATAGCCTTTGGTGAGGAATTTGAGATGCTATTTCAAGCATGCTAATTTTTTGTGTAGCATTTTTTGGATAAGTGATTGCTTTAAGTGTAAACCATCAGTATTTTCCTATGGAATTACTGTCTTTCTAGTATAACATTTATTCAAACAAGGAAAATTACAATGCAGCACATATGTTTTAAACACATAATTAAATCAAACTTGATTTAAATAAAAAGTTTGAGTACATGTTGTGTAACTTGATATCTTCAATATTCATGTTCACTGGCAATACAGTAATTTCAAAAGGTTTGCTATTAAATATAGTAATCAAGTTGAAAGTGAGGTAATTGGATCTTTTTTCCCAACTATTTTAACTTACCTTTAATACCGTTTAGAGATAAATAATGATTTCTCATTGAGGTGAATGGGAATTAAATTTACTATGGCATTAATAAATACCATAAAGGTATATATCTCTCAACAAAAGTCATTTACGGTTCATCTGTTCCTGCTGTGAGTCCGATTGAGGGTAATTGTATAAAAAGCAAGAAATGGATAGCCAATTGGATTTTTCAGTTTTGCAACCTTTGAATTTTAATTGCAATATTGTATAGAAATAAGAAATCACGTGCCCCTTTATGACGTATGGAAGCAAAATTTCAATTATAAGCATAAAAACTTCATTGCTTAAAATGTTTAAAATTATTTTAAAGGTTAGTACTTATTTAGTAAAAATTACTAAACTTTTTTCAAATATTACTTTCTAACATCAATTGAAAATTGTAACAAGATATTGAATACACAAAATAAATATCTCAACCAAAGTTACTACTGGCTCATCTTTTCCTGCTGACTCCTATTGAAAAAAATAAATAATAGGAATGTCTTGGATAGCATCAAATATTTCAAAAGATTGTATCTGATAAGTTCAACATAACCATTAACGACATGTCAAAATAATTATAAGTGGTTAGTTTGAAAATATGAAAGAATAACTCTGTGACAACAGGGCATTTCCAGTTGTCACTGCAATATTATTTTTTTGCTTATTTCATCATAGCCTCTTTATTTTTATACTACATTTAAGTTGATTCATACATTCATTTTTTTCTTGACTATCTGCAGCAGTATCATCCCTTCCCAGCAATTTCCTGTCTGTTATTTTAGTCTAATAAATTTCACTCTAATCATCTAAGCCTTGTTATCTCCATTATGTAAAATGTCCGGAAAAACTTGGAAAATTCAACTGTCAAACACTTCCAAATTTCTGCTACATACCCCATGTATGAAGGGTCCTTTGTATATGTTACTGAATGTTGTGTTACTGTTCAGATATTAGCATCATGTATTATCTTAATTTTACTAGATATTTATATGCTTCCAATGATTTCTTGTTTTATATTTGTTTCTTTTGGTTTTATTTTTAACAGTTTTATTGAGATATAATTGAAACAAAAATATTCATATTTAAAATGTACAATTAGAGAAACGTTTGACATAACCATGACCGCAATTAAGATAATGGACACATCTATCATCCAAAATTCCTTCATGTCCCTTTATAATCCCTCTCTTCTTCCTCTGCTTGCCCAACACCCATCCCACTCCTCACATAATCACAAATCTGTGTTCCATCACTATAGATTGGGTTCTAGAATTTTTGTAAATGGAATCATACAATATGTATTTCTTTTTTGTCTGGCTTCTTTCACTTAGTATAATTATTGTGATATTTATCAATGTTTTGTGTGTATCAATGGTTCAATTCTTTTTATTGCAGGCACAATTCTATTGTATTGTATGAATATATCACAATTTGTTTATCCAACCTGTTGGTTGACATCTGGCTTATTTTTTTATTTTATTCTATTTTTTTATTGCAGTAACATTGGTTTATAACATTATATAAAATCAGGTGTACATCATTATACTTCTATTTCTGCATAGATTACATCATGTTCACCACCCAAATACTAATTACAATCCATCACCACACACATGTGCCTAATTTCATCCCTTTCGCCCTCCTCCCTCCCCACTTCCCCTCTGGTTACCACCAATCCAATCTATGCCTCTATGTGTTTGTTTGTTGTTGTTTTTATCTTCTACTTATGAGTGTGATTATACAGTTTTTGACCTTCTCTCTCTGACTTATTTCACTTAGCATAATACCCTCAATGTCCATCCACATTGTCAAAAATGGCTGGATTTCATCGTTTCTTATGGCTGAGTAGTATTCCACTGTGTACATATACCACATCTTCTTTATCCATTCATCCCTTGATGAGCACCTAAAGGAACTGGAAAAAGAACAAAGCCCCAAATCAATAGAAGGAGGGAAGTAATAAAAATTAGAGCAGAAATAAATGAGATACTAAAAAAAAGTGGAAAAAATCAAGAAAAACAAGAGTGCTTCTTCAAAAAGATAAACAAAATTGACAAACCTTTAGCTAGACTCACCAAGAAACAAAGAGAGAAGACATCTGGCTTATCTATAGTTTTGGGCTATTGCAAAAAAGGTACTATGAACATTCATATGTAACTATTTATATGGACATATGCCTTCCTTTTTCTTGAGTAAATACCTAAGAGTGGAATAGCTGGTACATGCAGTATTTTACTAAAATCTTTTAAAGAAAATTCCAAACTGATTTCTAAAATCATTGTACCATTTTACATACCCATAATCGGTATATAAGAATTCCAGTTGCTCTATATCCTTGCAAAAGTGAGTGTGGTTAGCCCAACAGGTGTGTAGTAATATCTGGTGGTTTTCTTTTGCATTTTCCCTAATGTCTACTGATATTAAGCATTAACATCAACAACATGATTTTCCTGTGCTTATTTACAATCCATATATCTTCTATGGTGAACTGTCTCTACCAACCTTTCAGCCATTTTGATTTTTTTTCTTATTATTGAGTTTTGAAAATTCTTTATATATTGTGGAAGTAAGTCCTTTATCAGATATAAGATTGGCTAATATTTTCATTTCTTTTTCTTGCCTGCATGTGCTATCTATCACCTCTACAACAATGTTGAATAGAAATGGTGAGAGTGGACATCCTTGTATTTTTCTTGTACTTAGGGGGGAGTATTTAGTTTTTCACTCTTACCTATGATATTAGCCCTAGTTTTTTGAAAAAGCGTATATCAGGTAGACAGAATTATACTCTTTTTCTAATTTTCTTAGAGTTTTTATCATGATTGGATGTTGGATGTTGTCATTTGCTTTTTCTGCATCTAATGAGATTATTATATGGTTTTCCTCTTTTAGTTTGTTAATATGGTAGATCACATGACTAGTTTTTAGATGTTAAACCAAGCTTACATTCCTGGGGCAAACTCTACTTAGTCATAATGCATTATTCTTTTTATGTATTGTTGAATTTGATTTGCTAAAATTTTGTTTAGAATTTTTTGCTTATGTATATCAAGGAAAGATATGTATCTGTAGTTTTCATTTTTTATTATGTGATTGTCTGATTTTGGTATCAAGGATAATGCTATCCTTATAGAATAATTGGGATATATTTTCTCCTTTTAAAATTTGTAAAGAATTTGTGTAAAATTGGTTTTAATTATTTCTAAAATATTTCATAGAATTCACCAGAGCACATCTGGGCTTGGAGTTTTCTTTGTGGTAACATTTTAAAGTTAAACTATTTGAATAAATACAGGGGTATTTAGGATACCTATTTCTTCCTGAATGAGTTTTGATAGATTGTATCTTTCAATAAATTTGTACATTTTATCAACATTATTAAATTTATTGGCATAAAGTCGTTATAATACTCCCTCATTTTCCTGTTACTATCTGTAAAATCAGTGTTGATGTCATCTCTCTCATTCCAGACAGTGGTTATTTGTGTTTTCTCTATTTTTTTCCATAATCTGTCTGTGTAGAGGTTTGTCAGTTTTATTGAACTTCTCAAAGAGATGTCTTTTGGTTTCATTAATTTTCTCTATTTTTACTCTGTTTTCTTTTTCATTAATTTCCACTCTGAACTTTATCATCTATTTTGTTCATATCCTTGTTTGCTCTTATTTTTCTAATTTCCTAAGGTGAAAACAGAAGTCATCAAATCATGGCTGTTCTTTATAACAAGAAGTATTTAGTGCTATAAATTTTCCCTAAGCATTACTTTAGTGGCATCTGCAAAATTGATATTCTATGCTTTCATATTCATTTGGTTCAAAATACATTTTATTTCTCATTTGATTACTCTTTTAATGCATGAGTTACTTATAAGTGTGTTACTTAGAATAAATATGTAGGAATTTTCCAGAGATCTTTCTTTTATTGAATTCTAATTTAATTTCATTATAGTCGAGAGACAATTTAGTATGACATTAACTCTTTTAAATTTTTGAGACTTCTTTTTTTGGCCAGGAATATAATATAGAATATCTAAGCAAATATTCCATGTGTACTTGAAAATAATGTGTATTCTGCTGTTGTTTGGCAGAATGTCCCATATTGTCAATGTCATTTTGTAAGTTGATATTTGTTCAAATTTTCTATATTCTTATTTTATCTTTTCTTGTTCGTAAATTATTCACAGAGTAGTATATAAATTTGTGTCTATAATTTTAAATACATTTTATTTCTCCTTACAGTTCAATCATGTTGTGATTCATATATTTGGGAACTTTGTTGTTAGGTACATGACAGTTTAGGATTGTTATGCCCTCTTAATGAATGGGCCCCTTTATCATTATGAAATGACATTTTTCCTTCCTGATAATATTCTTTATTCTGAGATATACTTTGTCTGATATAAATAGCCATTTCAGATTTCTTTTTTCTTTTTCTTGTGAGGAAGATTGACCCTGATCTAACATCCATGTCAATCTTCCTCTATTTTGTATGTGGGACACCACCACAGCATGACTGATGAGCTGTGTGTAAGTCTATGCCCTGGGATCCGAACACATGAACCCTGGGCCACCAAAGCAGAGTGCGCAAACTTAAGCACTATGCCTCCGGACTGATCCCCAGATTTCTTTTGATTAGTGCTGTCATGGTATATATTTTTCTACCCTTTTACTTTTAACATACTTGTGACTTTATAGTTGAAGTTTCTTTCTGTAAGCAGCATATATTTGAGTCTTTATTTTTTTTCTTCAATCTTAAAATGGATCTTTAACAAGCGCATTATTCACACCATTTATGTTAAATGTATTTATTGATATTTTGTGGTTAAATAAACATCTTGTTACTTGCTTTCTATTTGTTCCATATGTTCTTTCTTCCTTTTTTGCCTTTTAAAAAATTATTTGATAATTCATTATATCTTCTTTGAAGTCTTATTAAGCATAATCACTCATCTGTTACTTTAGTGGTTATTTTAAACTGTAACTTATTACAGTCTAGCCTACATATAGTATAAGAGGTGTGAATCTAGTTATATTCTTTTATATAAATAAGTAATTGTTCCTGCACAATCTTTGCCCACTGATTTTTTTCTTTATTAAAGGTGTTATTTTTAATTGTGTGCAAGAAATAAAAGATTCCCATCCTTTTACTTCTAACCTGTCTTTTAGTCTCTATGTGCAGTGTGTTTCTTGTAAACAGCATACAATTTGGTCTTGCTTTCTTATCCAATCTGATAACATCTACCTTTTAATTGGCTGTTTATATTTACATTTCATGTAATTATTTATATGGCAATGTTTAAGTATACCATTTTTCTATTTATTTTCTGTCTTACGTGTTCTTTTTTCCTTTGTTTCTCCTTTCCTCTCTTCCTTTACTTTAATATGCAGTATTTTTTGATGTGCATCTTATTTCATGTATTGCTATAACTTCATATTTTTTACTAGTTACTGTAGAAATTACACTATGCACTCTATCATGGCCTATCTTGAATTAATTATATACCACTTGACATTTAAGAACCATACAACAGTATAATTTTATTTAGCCCCTTCCTTCATTTATGATATTTCATCATATATTTTGTTCTACATGTTATAACCTTCCCCTAATAAAAATATAATTTTATTTAAATGGTCAATTTTATTTCAAATACTTTAGGAAAATTAGAAAAATCTTTTAAGTTGACCTATATATTCATCAGTTCTGGTGTTCTTCATTCATTCATATATATCCTAATTTCCATAAGGATTTTCCTTCAGTTAAAAACTTCTTTGACATTTTTTGAAGTGTGAATCTGTTGGTAACAAATTGTCTTAGGTTTGTTTTATACGAAAATTTCTTCATTTCATTTTCATTGTTGAAAGATATTTTCATTGAATATGAAATTCTTGATTAACACTTTTTCCCCAGAGAGTATATTGATCCATTGAATTCAGCCATACTCTTCTAATGAGGTTTGCTATAATTCTTATTTTTCTTTATGTAATATGTCTTTTGAGTTACTTGTAATTTTTTCCCTTAACTTTGAGTTTTAGCTGAGTTTGACTATGATGTATGTTTTATTTGAAATTATTCTTCTTAAATTTTATTGTTTTTCTTTGTTGAGTTAATGTTTTTATTCAAATTTAGAAAAAAATCATTCATTGATTCATGAGCATTTGTTTCTTTCCCATTCCATTCATTATCTCCATCTGGATCTCCACTTATACAAATGGCAAACCACTTGATATCGCCATACATGTCTGAGAGGCTGTATTAAAATTAAAGTTTTTCTTCTTTCTCAGTTTCAGCTTGGAAAAAATTTTATTTGATTTCATGTTTACTGGCCCTTTCTTCAACAATGTTTAATTTGTTATTAGTAATATCCAATGAATTTTTAATTTCATACGTATTTTTCAGCTCTATAATTTCTATGTTTTTCTTTTTAGAATTTTCATGTCTCTACTGAATTCTTCAAATCCTCAATTATCATATTCATCTTTCCCTATAAATTCTTCACATGTTAAAATAGTTATTTAAGAGTCTTTATTTGCTAACTCAAACATCTGGGTAATCTGTGGTCTGACCCTATTGATTATTTTGTCTCTGAATTGTGTGTCACATGTTCATGCATTTTCGCATGGCCAGTAATCTTTTATTGTAAACTGGATATTGTTGATAATACATTAGGGTGACTCTCAATTATGTAATTCTTTTAATGAATGTTGAGTTTAATTGTAGCATACAGTTACATCATTGGCAACTCTTTTTGTTCCCATTCAGATTTGATGTTAGACTATTGGGGTGAGTCTATTTAGTTTCCTAGGAAACAGAGTTCAAGGGTCTCAACCTATTCCTTTGTAGACACAGATTCATTTATAGTCACCAGAGTTTCACGGTAGTGTTAAAGGCTCTGTTTTTTAGCTTATTGGCATGTCCATTCTGTCCTAAGTCTCAGAGTTGGCAAACTACTCAAAAGGAAATTTTGCCCATTATATCAGAGTTTTCTTGTGTTGCTGTCCCTGAAATTCCATTTGTATTCTTTCAAAGCATGCTGAGAGTGCCACAAATTCTAGACTGTAGCTCCTTATGCTTCATGCAGGGAATCAGAAAATGCCCCGAAGAGAAAAAAATAGTGGCCAATATAGGGATCAACTTAATGCATTTTGTTGCCTCAAGTTTCTTTCCTCCTCAAATCTTATCTCCCTTGGATGCTCTCCAATGCCTTAGACTGCTAAATTTTTATATGTTATTCATGTTTTTTGTATAATCTCAGTGGGAGGCTTAGTCTGATGCCAGCAACTCTTGCCATTTCAGAACAAGAAGTCCTCCCTTCTTTCTGTTTTGTGTTTATTACTGCATTGATATGTAGTTGAAAAGATTTATTTACATATCCAATAATTCATTTATTTCTTTGATCATCCATTCATTCAGCAAATAGAGATTATATATGAGGCATTGTGTTAATTATTGAGAGAATTATTCAAACTAGAACAACAACTATAGTTCATAATGACTTCTTGCTGAACACAAACTTCATATCTATTATTTATTAAATATCTAAGCATTTAAGCACATTAGAGATACACACACATGCATATACATGCTCATCATTTTATTGAACTTTTGCAATAATATTATTATCTATTGAATTATAAGTAAATTAAGGCTTGATGTTCACACATTTAATAGTGCATCTGGATTTTGGACCCAACTGTATGTAACCTCACATAGTATGCACCTTTATTAGATTTTAAGCATAATGACACTAGTGAAAAGGACTATTCAGAGATTTTCATAATACCTAGTAAAAATAGTTATGCTGGAAATAATCAGTTAATTTACGAATGATTGAATCTCTAGAATAAAACATTCTTCTTATCCAGGAACTGAATCTAAACTCTTGACATTATTTATACAACATTCTTACCAATTAAACGGTTGGCTACTTCATGCTTCTCATTTTGTCTGAAAACCTCTCACCCTCCTTTCCCACATACACACATCATATTTACATAGGATACACCATAATTACTGGGGCTAAATTCAAACCATTCAAAAATATCCCACAATGCCAATGGAGAGAGTTCCTCATTTGTATTTCATTTTCACCTTGTGACACTTTGCTGCTAAAATTTATGACTCAGATTATATATGTATATATATTCCTGTGCCTTTTTCATAGACAAAATATTGAATTATGTGAATCAATCATATATTAAACAATTAGGGATTGATTTTAACCAAAACTGGAGTTTCTTGGCTTTAAGAATATATACATGGATAAAAACCATGCTTTGCCTAAAGTGAAGCCTAGAAAAGGAATCTGTCTATAATTTTTGATCAAATCCTGATTAATTAGAGGCAAATATTTTGATTACATTAGATTTCCCTGATGTTCATGGAACTATGACACCTGCACAAATCTATGGCATTGAAATTATTAACTTAAATTTCCTATTACCAAAATTACATGAACACATCACCCTTTCTGCTCTTTTCATTGGATAATATAACTCATGATTTTACCACTATTAGCTTTCTACTGGGAGTTTTATCATTATGTAAATTATTTGCCTCTTGAGACTGTTGAATTACTCATCTGATTTTTATCATGGAGGAACCTCCAGTATCTGAAGTTCTAGTTTTAAAAATTATCCTTTTGTATAATGTATTATTATATTTTTGTTCTTTCTACATCAGTAAAGAATATATTTTGCTGTAAACATTATTGACGTCTTTAGTTATCTATATTGAAGGAATGGCATTAGGACCAAAGTAGTCCAATGCGACATTACCTTCATCTGTTGACAGAGAACTGAATTTTTGGCAGAACCTCAAAGAGAACCTAATGAGCCTCCAAAGAGAATGAACATTTTTTTGCTTTTTAACTAACAGAAAGTAGAGTATGAAAGACCTGATCTGAAGATTTGTAAAGCTTATCAAAACCTTCAAGGATGCATCTGCTTATTTGGTTGTAGTGAGATTTCACTACAAAGAGCATGGGACACAGATGGTCTCCAGCTGGTGCTTTGAACTATTTCACTGGAGTGGAATGCTTGTTACACCAAGCTTCGTTAAAATTGAATTCCACCTTCACTCTATTTCCCATGAAAATTAATATGTTTTATAAGCCATAGCTCATGATTCTGCAAAGTACATAGTAAGAATAAATAAAATGGAATATGTTAGGATATCTGTTATTTAACAGAGCAAAGGAAAGGATTTGGAAGAAATTTTGAAAGAAATATTTAAAGGAAAGTCAGCACTACAGATGAATAATATCTGAGGTTTGATGAAATTAATATTCTTGATGTAAGAGTCCCATAATCAGTCAATCTGCTTAAGAAGTAGCTTCGAGATCAAACTGGGGAAGAAGCAACTGACCTTAAACACAATTTATTTTCAGAAAAACTGAAATAAGATATAAAAAAGGAGAAATTTTACCTAGTAATAGTGAAGTAAACACCAAGTAAGTGATGCAAATATTAACTTAAGATCGGAGACTTAGGAAAGGAGGGGCAAAAGGTAAAAGGTAAAGAAAATGAAAGTGGAGAAAAAGAATGAAATAATTTAGAATTTCTTTCCAGCATGACTGGCTTTAGATTTGCAGCCATTCAATTTTTGCTGTAAATTAAAGCATACCCATAAAATAATGGCTTACACAATTCAAATATTTATTAGATAAATTAACAAGGGGGCTGGAGGTGGGCAATTTCATAGTTAGTGCAGTGACTTAATAATGTCATTAACGATCCCGATTTTTTTAATAATTTTGTTCTGTCATCCTCAGCATAAGAATAATATTCACATTGATATTTGCAGTGGATCTAAACATCAATTAACATGCAACAATGTACCAAC
The DNA here is from genome assembly GCA_031878705.1 of Tapirus indicus. Classification (NCBI taxonomy): domain Eukaryota; kingdom Metazoa; phylum Chordata; class Mammalia; order Perissodactyla; family Tapiridae; genus Tapirus; species Tapirus indicus. The sequence continues at coordinate 140,214,643 of CM062920.1, read as the reverse complement.
AAGAAGGGAAGATAGGTAAAAAAAAAAAAAAATACTGTGTCTTTTCTCTGCTCTCCTTTCTGTAATGGAATAAATTTTTCTTCTAAAAACACCAGCAAACATCCCCTTAAAGATTGATGATCAGGGCACTGCCATTGTCCATCAGGAAACAAACAAATGGTAATGAGGACAGAGTTTCCACGGTTGACTTATATCCGTGGATTTAAAAGTATCCCATAGGAAGAAAGTCCTTTGTATAAAAAATCATATACACACAATTTATATTTATAATACAATAGAAATTCTGTGAAATTATCATGCACTGTAAAAAGGCACTTTGATATTTTCTTTACAGTAAATTGGTTTTGACCCACTAAATTGATTTTATGACTCACAGTTGGGTCATATTCCATAGCTTGGAAAATACTGACTTACATACATCATAATTTATTTTCTGAGGCTGGCAGATTGCTATATAGGTTTCTGTGAGTCAGGAGGGTGGGCAAATGGTTACTAGGCATGTATTCAACAATATCCCACTACCACAGTCACCATGTGATGGAGTGGCTTGTCTTTGGCTTCTCTCTGCCCTCCTTTGGTAACTCTCTCCTACCACCTGCTTCCTTCCTATGCCCCCTGCTATTGTAAGACCCCAATATGAAGGTCATTTGGATTGTGCTCTACCATGAAGTTCAAAGATGCTCTGAAATCACCAACATTCTCCATTCTTGACATAAGAAAACACATATATTAGCTCAGTGTAAGTGAGAAAGCAAATTTTTTTGTTAATCCATACAATGTGTAAAGGATTATTAGGCCATCACAACACAGCATTTTAAAAGTAAGATGATTTCTAACCAAGCAAATATTCATTTGGTGTCAAGTAATACAATCAACTAAAGCAAAAACAAAAATCAAGCAGTGTAAGGAAAATGCTTAGTTGGAGAAGCGTCACCACTAAGCAAGTGAGGTTTTCCTGGGAATCTCAGCCTAGGTCTGCCTTCTGGGCAATTCTCCATTTCACAGGTAAAATTCTTCCTTTCTCTGGACACACTAGAGTTAATTTTACTCCAAAATGTGTGGAGTATAGAAAAACAGAATGGGAAATAATCACTTTGACCTTATTGTTTACTTTAAAAGCAATATGGCTTTGTAAAGATCAAGTATGCAGATAGCCCAGTATAAGGTATTAATATTTTACCGTCGAGGTCAAAAGATTGCCCTTATAGAAACCATCTATTCAACTTCATTTCTTTTCTCTTGATGCTAGATTTTGCAGGTGCAGATGGGCAAATGTTGTCATCGCAGGTTGGAAATAACAGGAACGGCAAAGTAGCAAAGAATCTAAAAAGCAACCTAAGATATAAAGCCCAGTCCATTTCTCATTTAAGACAGTGTTACTTTTCAGAGAGACTCTTTCTATTTGTACAGTCATTGAGCTCTAGATTTTCTGAGTTGTTTCATATAAATGCCTGATTTCATGTGGAGAAAATATTTGTGATTATTTTGATTAGATGTATAAATATACGGTATTATATCTTTGTAAGATATTTAAGGGGAGTCATGAGTAAGTTTTTTTGTATACATTGTCAAGCTTCATTTTAAAAAATGATTAATATTCGTGTTGTACTCTTAGCTATCATTTTGTAGACATGTGGGTCTTTTGGGTAGGTCTTTTTTTTGGACATTTCTTAGGTGGTTATATCCTTGTTTGTTTAATTATGCTTTTGTTTGTTTTTGTCTTTCTTCTTCTACCTCTAGTTTTTCTCAAAAATCAAGCCTGAAAGGTTTAGGGTACAAAATACTTTTATTTCAGTTTTGTAACAAGCAAAACATGTAGCAAAAGGATGCAATTTACAACATTAAAACAAAGAGGCATACACATTTCTAAAAAATTACTTTTTAAGAAAAATGGAGGAATGCAATTATTCCTAAAACACAGCAAGATATTTTCCTATGGCAGAATTTAAAACTTTGTTCATTTGCTCTTCCTAAAGAGCAGCAATGCTTTACTAGTTTGAATTACAAGAATTTGCCAGTTCTGTAATTTGTAGATAGCTCAATAATACTTTTAAATATAAAGAGGGCGTGAAAACTTCTTGAGAGTCCAAAGGAATACTGTTCATAATTACGTAGCAACAATAAGTGTAAATCATACCGCCTGGAACAAAAGAAGCGATAAACTCACTCTAACTATAAGGGATTCTGCAGAAGCAATTCTCGGGTTCTTTTGCCTAGAACAAAGTTTCTTTATTCATTAAAAAACAACGCTCTTTATTATTATCCTGGCATCGTTGCCTGCTTATTACGTGCTTGTCCTTTGCTAAATATTTTACATGCATCATTTCATTTTTCTCATTCTGCTCATAAAAAAAATGGGGACAAAGCTCAGTCTCATCATTGTGATGCTCTAGTGTCTCACACTGCTTTGAGCTATATTATAGGCCTCCCTAACTAATCCACTAAAGCAGCAGAAGAAATGAAAAACATTATAAATCTTCCTTATATGGAGGCTTTATAGAGCACTTGCCTCACAACATCTGTGGGAATGTTGTACCAAACAAACTACAAACCTGTTTTCCAGCAGTGATGATAAAGAAAATAAGGCACTTTAGATGATGTGGGCAAAACTCACTCATCCGTGTAGCAAACAGTTTTTGAGCAACTACCAATCATGAGACACTGCAGTAAATAAGATGGAAGAAATCAAGTTCTCAGCTTCAAGGAACCCACATAGACTGTCAAGATGAGATAGGTAGAATAGTTCCTCCACACGGCATTATCAGATTAGGAGCCCAACAGCAATAGGTTTCCTTGGATGGAAGATGATGGAGAAGAAGCGCTTTCCAAGTAAAGGGACTGAACCGACCAAAGGAAGAAATGCCCACTTTGTCTTTAGGAAAAAGCAAGTTGCTTTTATCGGAGAGGGACTACACAGACACAGACAAATGCACATGTATATACATTTGTGTTTACTTGTACATTTCCATATATACATGTACATGCTCACTTAGGCACTCATACACACACATATATAAGCATGCACACACATACATAGCCTTAACAGTTATGGGAAATAAAGAAGAATACAGGGCAATGAGGGTGCCATGACTTTCTTTTAATTGTAAAAATCTATATAGCATTTCTAATTACAAAACTCATTTTGAATCTGAGACACAAGGACTTTTTATTTGTCCCCAGTATACTTAATCATCCAACTTTCATCCTATGGAAATCGTAAGTATGTTATTTTTATAAAAGGAAATGTAAAATTCCCTTGATACTTTCCCAGATATTTCACAGGAAATTGTTATATTTGTCACCGCATTTTCAGGACATTTTGCAAAGAATAAAGCTGTAAATTATAAGGCTGAGGCTAATATGTATACCTTTTTCACATAATGAAAGAACCATTCAGGAAGCTTCTTCTATGGAGAACATGTTTTTCACAAAATGATATGTTTTATAGCTGAGGCTCAAAAAGGGAGGGGGACAAGGCAGATAAATGTGTGTTACTTTATTCAAAATGACATTTAGAAGCAGAGCAAGAAAGAAGAAAGAGATCTGGTTTCAGATATACTCAGTATTGGAAAATTAAACAAACTGTGCATCTGTTTTTCTTAAATTTGATGTTTTTTGTTAGAGCTTTAAGATCTAGCCTCACTGGAATGAAAAAGACTGCAGAGTTCATTATTACGTGACTTTATTTATGTTTCTCTAGCCTTTTCAAATCTACAGGCACTCCTTTATTATAATCCTTAATGATTTTTAACAGTCCTTAACACACTGGGATAAAGGTCCACTTATTGAATTTTTTTGCCTTAAAAATTCCAATGTACAAACATTAATCATGACATGAAACGCTAAATATTATGTTTATTCTTTTCTTTTCAAGTTATTTTATTTGACAGTCAAAAACATTGAAATGTCCTTCATTAACCAAATACCTTTTTGAGATTTGGAGGAATATTTACCTAGGTACATTTTTTTTCAAAGAGATACTGCAACATGTGGCATTTTACTTATTTATTTTTTTTGGTGAGGAGGAGTCACCCTGAGCTAACATCTGGGCCAATCTTCCTCTATTTTGTATGTGAGTTGCCACCACAGCGTGGGTGCCAATGAGTAGTGTAGGTCCACACCCGGGACCCAAACCTGTGAAGCTGAAGCAGAGTGTGTTGAACTTAACCACTATGCTACGGGGCTGGCATAAAAATTTTAGTAGCCAGGAAATTAAAATCACATTCAAATTGTGAGAAGTGTTTCACCAACTCTTGGAAGTCAAATGCATAAAATGATTGGCATCTTGATTTCTTCATACCTCTTTTCTTTCCTGTGTTTCTATGTTGGTAGATTTGTTAATTTAGACAATTAATAAGGAATTATTCTAAGACAAAATGATTTTACATTAAACATTATTTTCTGCCCCATGCCAACAACATCATCCCCTGTATTTTGCATGGTTTGTTCTTGTACTTGAAATATTTTAAGCTAATAGAACCCAACCTGCCACATTTCCAAAATGTGGTCAACATATTTAATATACTATATATTCGCTATTTTCACAATTGTGCACTTAACATATTCAATGATAATGTACTCTAACCGTGATAGTATGATTAGAAAAATTTTAAATAAAATAATGGTATGCAAAACGTTTTATCCCACATGGATTGAAATTATAAAAATATAGAGTAATAAAACTTTCAATGATACAGTGTAATTTTTCAAATACTGAAGATAAGTTAAGGAAAGATTTTTTTTTTCTAGTGGAATGCTGTGAACTTTTTAACATTTACCTTCCCTATTTTCTTCTCTTGTTAATTTGCGGCATGATTATTAGACATTTTAGACTACATTTGTTTGTTCCTAGTGTACTCCCTAGGAATATTATTAAAATTATTCTGCCCAAGATATAACTACCTATATTGGATATCTAAAAATGTACATTAATTTGCTATTAAAGAGCATAATGGTCAATTTTATTGGCACTAGATGACATATTATGGGCTTTCCAATGCCTAATACACAAGAACATTGCATAAATATTTAGTATATAAAACAGCATAAATGTGTAATGAAAATAGGGAATTCTATGCAGCAAATGCCAATCACTTGCTAGATTTATCTCTTTTATATTAATTGCCATTCAAATTTGAGCATATACCTATATATGCATATATATCTACATTTGATTTTTCTGGACTATTTTAGAATAAATTGCAGATGTACATTTATATTATTCCTAAATATTCAGTGTAAGTTTCCTAAGAACAAGAACATTTTCACACATAACCCTAATACAATAGTCAAAATCAGAAAATTCAACCTAATTTAATCTAAATACAGTTAATATAAACATTTACCAACTTATAAAATTTAATCTAATACAATTATCCAGTTCACAGACCATAAACCCTTTGCCAGTTTTCCCAAAATGCCCTTTATATATAAGATAATTTTCTGTCCTGACCCATGGTCCAATTAGGATCACACATTGCATTTAGCTTTCCTGCCTCTATAGCCCCCTTAAATCAGGAACAGTCATTGTGTTCCATGAATTTGGCATTTTAGAAGAGTGAAGGCCAGTTATTTTGTCAAATGTTCCTTACTTTGGGTCTGTGTGATATTCCCTTATAGTTAGGAATACCATGGAAACGATATTGTGCCCCTCTCTTTCCCAAACAACATCCTAATTCTCACATAACAGACAAGGAAAATCTGTGTTAATCTGATGACTCCCATGATCAGAGATAAGAGTAAGGGCAGTCACAGAAGTCCCTCCCTTTTTTGACCATGCTCTGGACTTGTTCTTTTGAATGTTTAAGTTCTCCAGCACAGTTAGAAGTAGTCAGATTATTGTAATATCTTAATATTTCTTATTTTTGCCACGGTAATCGACTGTAGAAGACTCTCAGTCTACCAAAAACTTGTCTTCAGTAGGTATTTTATTTCAGCACCCCAGGCTAAAGCAACTGTTTGCCATATTGTGCTATAAAAATACCAGTCTCCATTTTCTAATGTTCCTGAGGACATCGGCGACTTCAAACTCAGCCAGAAAGATAACTAGTCTCAGACTGCCATGTCCCTGAGGCCTATTGTCTGTGACCGCTTGTGGTATCAAATGTTATAGCAGAACGAAGGGAGCAGAAGGAGCAAATTCTTAAAGTCGCTTTTAGAAAAGTCCCCCAAAGCCATAAGTCACAGAAGCAGGACACCAAATTATCACTGCTTTACCTATAATTCAGACAATATTGGCATTGTTGTGGCTTCAATCAGGAATCACAACATCAGAAGTCTCTCATATTCAGCAATCTGTGTATGCTCCAGAAATAGGTGACATCAGCAAAATGGATGCCCATGTCTTCCCTCTTGATGTCCCTAAGTTAGTGACTGATACTTTGCTAATATTAACACAGGAAAACAATGGCTTCTGCGATCGTGCATGTCAGCAGAAACCACAAAAGCAGCGGGAGTTTGAATTCCACCCAACTTTCACCTTCACTATCCCACACAAATTCACCTGGTTGGCCAAATCTAAATTTTATCTAGAACCAAGTCACAAAGGAGTCTAGAAAATGTAAATTTGAGCTTTTTAGCCTCTGTAGTACAGGGAGGCATACAGTACAGAAGGGCTGATCCACCATCTCCTCTACAGAGACGGTTGCAAAGTCTTAAGGGCCTCACCTCTTGGCATCTTCTACCGCAGTTTGCTTGACACGGACTGTGGACTTTGCCTCTTCCTGTCAGCAAATTTTTGAGTCCTCTCCATTGCTCTGGCTTCTTCTGGGTCACTTCTTCATTGGAGTCATGATGTCACTCTAGAGAATCCTTTTGGGAACTTTCTTTTTAATAGACAACTCTAAGCTCGTTCCCTTTTCTGGAACCATGTAGAGTGCACAGGAAAACAACTAACGTTCTAATTTAGGAGGCGATACAGCCAACTTCCAGTGTAGCCTTCACTCTCGTTGCTCTGCAACCAGGCAGGCATTATCGGTAGACCAAACATACATGCATTTTTCTTCCTACAGGATGATATCTATCCTATGAAGGTTCTTATGCAGCTACACTTCTGGGGTCCCTTCTCCAATGGCTACGGACAAAGCATCCTGGTTATATTCACAGAGTTCACGAGGTTCCCACTATGCATTATATTATCTCTTTTAATATTTAATATACTTAGATATAGATATTTTCCTAATTCCTACTAAAGAAGAAAGTGAGTAATCAAGATAATAAGCAGTGCAACAAAGCTCATACAGCTGCCCAATTCCTAACTCTGAATCTTTTGGTTAAACTCTACTCTTTTCAGAGCATTCAGAAATTTTTCTAAAGATTCAACAAATTCCCAATCAATTCCTTGATATTAATGGACAAAATCTGTAATTTAATATTGTGATTTTTATATTTTCATTTCATATTATTCATTTTTCTCTGATTTGAAATCTAAGTAGACACTAGTATCATTTTTCTCTTCAAGATGTGTGAATTTTCTCAAATATATATATAATCTATTATTTTGCTAAAGAATATTTAACATTTGTTAGCAGCCTAAGTGGTGGAAAATATTTTTGCGAGTACTTTGAAAAATGAGAAAAATGAAAAAAGTCTACTATGTTTCCTTTATATATTTAAAATAGTCTCTGTAAATGAAATGATTTTTCCTGTAGAATATTTTCAAAAACTCCTATTCAATATGTTTATTTTCTACAGTTGTTATTATTGTTTTGTTTTCCATCATTAATCTGATGACTATCCTTAGATTATTTTCCATGTAAATTTAAGGAATTTATTTTCACATATTCCCTGGGCTAGTTTAACTGCCCCTTTCTCTGCATCATGTTTACTATACTGAGAGTTATATAAACTCTGATAGAACTAGTAGTTTCACAGAAATAAAGGAGAGATATTACAAGGATTCAGAAATTTTTCTCCGTCTTTGCCTTCTCTTTATCTGCCAACCGTGTGAACAAAAGCTTTCACAATTTGCCTCAGCTCATGAGGCCAGTGCCTGAAAACTGAGCACTGGTTAATGGCACTTTAGGAGTTACTTTCCCATTTGTGTAAGGTGGAATTTGGAACTAGACTTCTCATTCCACTCCTGGGTATCTGATGGGATTCAAAGAGAAGCGAGTTAAATTTAGTTTCCTCAGCTCCTAGGAGCACTGGGTTGCAGCTTCCTCACCTATCTCTGGGGTGCAGTCAATGTGTTGACCAAATTGCCGGCATATAATCCCTCATCAGTTCCCTACAAGGATTTCACTCAGCTCAAGACTCTGGCATGGTCATTTAAGAGTTCTGATCTCCTCACGTAATCTCTGCTAGTACTTCTCCTCGGGGTCAAACTCTGCTTCTGATATCCTCTGTATCAAACACATGTTGTCCAACACAATGTTTTTCGTGAATAATATGCGTCTTCCACTACATTTCCTAGGCAATTTGATTACTTATTCTAGGTTTCATATTGAAAATTGTCTCAGTCTATATTGATTTTTCTCCTTTTCCTTCATTCATTTTTCCCCCCTTTGGATTCTCTATTGAAAAGTGTGGACGTACTGGATTTTGACTCTCTATCTTCCTCTCTCTGTCGCTTCCATGGCTGTCCACACCTCAGTCCTATGCCTTTCCTTCTTACTCCTCCCTTAGAGACCAATATTTATTATTCACTCTCTTCTCAAAAATCACTATGAAAAAGAATCCAACAAATTTATTTACACAACAAAAATTTAAGAGATTTACATTCAAAGACAACAAAGCTTGGGGCCAAAGAAAAGATGTAAAAATGTGATATGTATTAAGCTGTGATTAATGAATTTGTCCTACAAACTACACCAAGTACCTTCTATATTGTTGTAGTTTATCACCATCATTGAGGAGAGATAATGTTGCTTTCAGGGAATAATTAGTCTTTTATTCCTGGAGAATCTGATTTTATGAATTTTTAAAGGAAGAAGGAATATTAACAACGATGGTCCTAGAAAATTTCTTTGGTGGGTTTTTGGCCTGTGTGATGAAGTGAGGAGTCGGTTTTCTTCTTTCAATATATATTCTGACTCAATAGGATCAGTTCTTTACAAGTCCAGAATCTTAAATTTAAATAGCTCTTTGGGGGACCAAGATATTTTATTGGTCTCCAATTACTAGTTGTCCAGACTTCAGGCTAAATCAGTTCTCTATTTTGGTCCATTATGATATGCACTAGTTTTTCCAAAAAGAACTTGTAAGTGATAAAACTAATAACTCAAGGGAAAGGACAACTGTGACATTTAACAAGGACAAAATAAATGGTTCAATTTAAGGCTAAATTGCTTTGCAGAATATAAAATGTCATATCTTTACTAGTCCCAAAAGGCCAACATTTTTCAAAATCTCTCTGAAATGCTAAGGAATATTTGATAAGAGACTACAGTCTTTATAATATATATCTTTATAGTAAATAGACCAGGACCTCTCATTTAACTCATATCTTTTCAAAGTCTAGAATTCAAGAATACTGAAGTCTTTTGCATTCAACTTACTTATATTTTAAAGATGTACTCATTTTTCTGAACATATAAATAAACATCTATTCTTTTCTCCCTAAGATTACATTATACTCCATGAAGTTCAAATCAATTAATCATATCACTTCATTTGATTGCTCTAAGTGTTCTTATTTTCATGAAAGCATAAACCAAATCTGAAAGATTTCTTAAGAACATGGCACACAATAAGATAGTTACCAATATGCTTACTAACATACAATGGAATCTCACCAGTTAGTCATCCTTAATATTCTTATTTGTCCACATTAAAAAACAAAACTTTAAACATTATTTACCCCAATATTTTTCAATTTGTAGACCATTAACAGAAAACAGCCTTTCAAGAAAGATAGTTTTAAAAATAAATTTACATTTCTTATAAGTCAGCTGTGTTAGTGGGAAGAGGTTATGACTTAATGTTTTCCATACTGTAGCAGAAAACACAAGGCTTCAGAGATAGATTGAACTAAATTTAAAATTCAATTATACTGTTATTTGGGAAGTGTAGCACATCTTCTATGACACAGTTTAATCATTTCTTAATGGGTATACCCCAAACTTGTAAAGTTTGTAAGAATAGACACCAGGAAGGGCCTTGGCCTGGGTCTGTAGTGGTAAAATAGGGCTGGAATATGAACCCATCTTTCACCAGTTCTTGTAACTATCACTCAGGCCAATAGAGTTCACAGCAGTTACTGTTACCTGGTAGGCAGTCATGTATCCAAAGCCTGAGAGCATAGAAGAGGGTATTAAAACCAAAACCCCCTTGAAAATGGAAGACAGAGCTACTTAAGGGTCCTTCATCCAAATCAGGCCATTTCCATCGGCATCTGGGAACCACCATGAGAACCTGCTCTGTCCCCTAGTCTATGTAGCTATCTACATGATATACATCTTGTTTCATAAATCTGTATTATCTTCTGCCTGTATCTGTTGGTCCAGCCATCAGTCATCCTTGGAGCAACTGTGTGGATTGTTATGGTGTCGATATTAAAAATGTATGTAAAATCTACAACACATAATAAATAAACACTTAATAAATGTTATATTCTTTTGCCCTCTTTTTTTTGTGTATGAGGAAGACTAGCCCTGAGCTAACATCCATTGCCAATCCTCCTCTTTTTGCTGAGGAAGACTGGCCCTGGGCTAACATCCGTGCCCATCTTCCTCTACTTTATATGGGACGCCGCCACAGCGTGGCTGACGAGCAGTGCATCGGCGGGCACTTGGGATCCGACCCCACGAACCCCGGGCTGCCAAGTGCGGACTAAACCACTCTGCCACTGGGCAGCCCCTCTTTTGTCCTCTTTTTAATACCTACTATGTACCAGTGACCATACCTCCCATTTACATATGTATTTCTCTTATATTCCTATAAAATATCTGAGTGTCACATATAACAATTGTGATTTTGTAGATGGGGGAAATTAAACCCCAGTGTAAAAAAAAATGATGATGATGACATACCTAGTAATTGGCTGAATTGTTTTTGAACCCAAAACTTACTCAAAGCCTACATTCTTTCCACTGTTCCATAAGCTTTCACTTTCAGAAAGGCATACAAATGCAAAAAGAAGAGATTTATTCTTTATACTTAAGGAAGCAGTACATAGTGAAGGAAACAGCACACTGATTACTCTCAAACTGATGTGGAGAGTAGAAGACACAATGAACATATGTGGCTGGAGGAGTCCCATATTATTGGTGTAGATAATGATTAATAATGATAAATCCTAAAAATCAGTGATTGGTTATTTCACTTAAAAAGGAAAAGAAATAGAGATAATACTAAGGAAGTAGGAAGGAAGATGATAAAATTGTATATAAAGTCTAAGAAATTTTATAACAGATATGAGATTTATTCTCTTTTGGTGGAACAAAATGGAAAAATACACTGGACTTGGAATCTAAAAATTTCTGTCTAAAGATCTAACACTTTCATTTACCATGTGTATGATTTATTACACCCCTTAATAAATATGGTCAACTGATTTGACAAGAGCAAAGGCAACTCAATGGAGAAAACACAGTCTTTTCAACAAGTGAAGCAGGAATAATTGAATATCCATTTTCAAAAAAAATGAACCTAGGCACAGATCTTACACCTTTCACAAAAGTTAACTCAAAACGGGTCATAGACCTAAATGTAAAACACAAAATATAAGAATTCTAGAAAAAAACTTTATGTGAATGTCTAGGTGGCCTTGGATTTGGTGAGGAGTTTTTAATTTTTTTTTACTGAGGTATAGTTAACATATAACATTATATTAATTTCAGGTGGACAATATGATTTGATATTTGTATATATTTGCATATATTGTGAAATAATCACCATTCTAAGTCTAGTTAACATCTGTCACCATACACAGTTAACAAAATTTTTTCTTATGATGAGAACTTTTAAGATGAGTTTTAAGATAAGTTTTTAGATACACTATCAAAAGCACAATCCATGAAGGAAAAAATTGGTAAGTTGGACCTTATTAAAATTAAAAACGTCTGTTCTGTGGAAGATATTTTCTTAGGAGGTTCAAAAGACAAGCCGCAGACTTGTATTAAAACATTTGAAGAGGCCCGCCCAGTGGTGTAGCAGTTAAGTTTACACGTTCCACTTTGGCAGCCCGGGGTTCACTGATTCAGATCCTGGGGGCAGACCTACTCACTACTCACAGACCTATGCTGAGGCAATGTCCTACATAGAGAGCCACAACTCTACAACTATGATATACAACTATGTACTGGGGCTTTGGGGAGGAAAAATAAAAAGAGGAAGATTGGCAACAGATGTTAGTGCAGGGCCAATCTCCCTCAAAAAAAAAATTGCAGAACACATATCTGATAAATAACTTGTATTAAAATATAGAAAGAACTCCTAAAATTTAACAATAAGTAAATAAACAATCCAATTTAAAAAAAAAAAATGAGTAAAAGTTCTGAGCAGACTTTTCACCAAAGAAGATATATAGATAGCTAGTAGGTATAAAGAAAGATGCTTGACATCATTTGTCATTAGACAATTGCAAATCAAAACAAAGAGATACCACTACACACTTATTAGAATAGCTGAAATCCAAAAATCTAAAACCACCAATTGCTGTCTAGGATGCAGAGCAACAGGAACTCTTATTAATTGCTTTGGGGGAATGCAAAATGGTACAGGTACTTTGGAAGACAGTTTGGCATTTTCTTACAAAGCTAAACATAGTCACCACGCAGTTCAGCAATCATGTTCCTATTTATTTCACCAACTGATTCAAAAACATATGTCCACACAAAATCCTGCACACAAATGTTTAAAGGAACTTGATCAATATTCACCCAAAACTAGAAGCAACCAAGATGTCCTTCAATAGTCAAATGATAAGCAAATTCTGGTACATACATATGTTGGAATATTTTTCAGTATATAAAAAGAAATAAACTATCAAGCCATTAAAAAAAGTAGATGTGTTTACATGCATATTGATAAGTGAAAGAAGTCAGTCTTAAAGGCTACATATTATCTGATTCCAAGTATATGACATTCTGGAAAAGGCAAGACTAGAGAAACAATGAAAAGATCAATCATGATCAAAGGTTTGGGGGAAAGAGAGCAGGTAAAGCATAGGGGGCCTTTTTAGTGCAGTGAACATATTCTATATTGATATTGTAATGGTGGTTACATGACACTATGTGTTTGTCGAATCTCATTACTTTATAGCACAAAGCATGAACGTTAATGTATGCAAATTAAGAAAATATTTAGGCTCTCAGAGGATACCTATATGGAGTGCAGAAGATGACAAAACAATCTAACTGTATCATAAACATATGAAACAATCAAACTGAAGGCTGTGGTGGGGGAATAGGTGTTGACCTCAGTAACTTTGGAAAGGAGAGGAATCTATAAGACTAAAGACAAAAGAAATGATACACAAGTGCTACACTGTAATTGACAAAATTTTTCTCTGTGAGAGCACCGGTTAACAATTCTGATATCACTCTACATGTATACTGGAATCAAACAACTAAGTAAATAGGTGGTGGTTGTTGGGAGCCACCTTTCTCTCCTATAAACTCTGTGGGAGTTTATAGAATAACAGGAAGGGACTAGAATAATTTATTTGGCAATGGATTAAGGTCATAGACATCAGAATGAACTCACATTTACCTTAATATAGAAACAGATGGTTAACTATAGAAATATTTACCTGTATGTGTATATAAACAGATTAGTATCTATAGTATTAGATATAATGTGTAAATATATATATATATTTATGAGTACATATATGTACTTCTATGTATATAAGTATATATGTGTGTGTATATATATATATATGTATGTATTTGTGTGTGTGTATATATATATTTCTGTGTTATGACAGCTGACAGGGCCTAGAAACAACGACACCCCAGTAGTGAGGAGTACACATATCATGTAGATCTTGATTTCTAATAAAAGGGATCAGAGCTCCTTGGAATTCTCGGACTGAGGAAGGAAATACATAAGATGAGCCTGGAGAGTCTTGTCGTGTCAGAAATTGGGGAAGTGCTCAAATAAAAAAAGCCCACAGTGGTGGGGGTATGTCAAAGGGATGCAAATGCCAACTGAACAAGCCCCGGATGGCTGAAGGTTGAACAATTTGTGCAATAAAATAATAAGGTAGCATTGGATTATAACCTAGAGCATAAAATAAATATTCATGAGTCTATACTGATGTAAATAAAACAACCAGATCAATTAATAAATGGAGGAGAAGAGACAAATCTCCTGTACAGAAAAATCCCAAATAATTTTTGTAAATACTCTACCCTCAAGTACATGAAGCATAACTCCTCACTCCTTAAGTGTGGGATGCACATAGTGACTTCCTTCTGAAGTGTACAGACTAGTTCAAGCCAGGTGATCAATCAATATCAACAGTGATAAGTCATGTTGATAGTATGTACCCTTGGTATGATGTGATGAAAACGCATTTTATTTATATGGTCTTCCTCCTGAAAACTCACAACCCCAGTCTAATCATGAAACACACATCAGACATATCCCAGTGGAGGGATATTCTTAAAACATCTGGTCAGTACTCCTTAAAACTATCAAGACAGGTCACCAAAAACAAGGAAAGTCTGAGAAACTATCAAAGTCAAGGGGAGCCTAAGGAAACATAATAATTAAATGTAATGTGGTAATCTGCACAGGAAAAGGACATTAGTTCAATGCGAAGGATGTCTGAATAAAGAATGGACTTCAGTTAATAATAATGTATTGCTATTGGTTCATTAATTCTAACAAATGTGACATACTAATATAAAATGTTAATAACAGGGGAACTGAGAACATTGTATACGAGAACTCTGTATATCATCTTCACAGTTTTTCTGTAAACCCATAACTGTTGTTAAAATGAAGAAACATTATTTAAAAACAGTGTTATATAACTTGTCCTAGATGATAGAGCATCTCCCATGTAGCAAAGCCCAGATTTGGACCCAGGCATTCTGACCCCACGGTCCACTTTACTGCCAAGTAATACTAACAGTGAAGAGAGTGAAATATAGGAAAGAATATACAGAGAAATAAGTTTGAGAAACTCCGGGTTAACAAAGCAAAATAAGCTTCTTTATCAAATCAAAAGATTTCAAAGTATCTCAAGGTATCTTCAGTGGGCTAATTTAACTGTGAATACTCAAGAAAAGAACAGCATTCAACCATGGAATCATTTTTCCCCTCTGGCTCTTCTGGTCTTGGAGCACATCCTGAAACTTATGCTCCATAAAATATACATTTGAGGGAACAACGACATGCCACTTTCACACATCTGGGAGGTGAATAAAAGGTTACTCTGAACTAAACCCTGGGCGTTGCAGATAGTAGGTTAGTTTTAGTTTGTATTTGTATTGTATTTGTATTGTATTGTATTGTATTTATTTGTATTGTTCATTTTTAAACAGAGGAAGGAAAACACACGAAAAGACTAGAGTATCTTGCTCATATAATATCCGTTGACATTTTATAGGAAAATTGAGGAGAGGAAAAACACAAAGTGAGATAATACCTATCGTTCATAGTTGGTATATTTCTCTCTCTATTTAATTGAACTAGTTGTAGAGTAATGATGTGTGTTTTTCTATAATTAATCTTAGTTTGTCATTCTATTTTCCTTGGCACCGCTGTGTCCTTTTTCTTCTGTTTGTATTGCAATCACCACAGTCTAAATGTGCTGTGAATTATAGAGGGGGGAAAAAGCCCTTATATCTCTTCCACCTCCATATTTTAAAAGCACGAAGTGATTAAGCCAGTTTAGTGGTTTATGAAGCATTTGACTGAGCATTCATTCTGACTATTCTTCAAGACCTTTCTGTCCTCCAGTTCCTACTGCTGGGTGCTAGGACAAGATGGAAAACTGTTCATCTTGAGTTCTGCTCCTCTGAAAATATGAGATGAAATAGTCTATAAAATTGTAAAATACTATAAGTAAATGCCAGGCTGTAAAATTAACACGAGACATTGAGGTAGCATCTTCCCTGAATGATTAATTAATACTCTGAAGCCTAAAATGGCCTAGCTTTACATAATTAAAAATATTTATGCTTAGCCTAATGAATGATATATAGGACTTAATCAAATATGGATTTTTCTATTACTGTCAAAATAAAATAATAGATATTCTATCCTGTAAGGAAATATGAAATTCATTCAGCATGCCATCCTAAGTAAAAAACTGAAGTAATTACTGCTTTCTTCTCTAAATCTAAAATACATACAATTACAACTACGTAGGTAATTTTTTACATGAAGTCAAAGAGAAATCATATTGCTAAACAGTAAATATGTATGTTTTCAAACATATTTAATGTGATTCAACTGCAGTCTAAATTCCCTTTACTTATTTATCCAAATAAAGTGTTAATTGTCAGTTTTTCTAAACTTTTAAAGCTATATTATTTACCTCACCTTGTTAAAGCACTGACAATGATGTTACAGTGACTGATAGGTATTATATCAATTAATCAAGGTTTTTAAATTTTATAAATAAATGCAATATAATAAGACATCATGATATTTCATATACACAAAAACATGTTGTTGGTCACCATGTTAATTAGTAGAGAAAATATAAAGACACCAACTAAAATACGTTGACCCTGCAGGAAATGACAAGCCCTAAATTACATACTGATGAAAAGAAATTAGAGAGGCCAGCCTGGTTGCATAGTGGTTAAGTTCACATGCTCCACTTCAGTAGCCCAGGGTTTGCAGGTTTGGATCCTGGGTACAAACCTACACACTGCTTATCAAGCCATGCTGTGGCAGGTGTCCCACATAAAATAGGGGAAGATGGGCACAGATGTTAGCTCAGGGCCAATCTTCCTCACCAAAAAAAACCCAAAAAAACAAATAGAGAAAAAATTCAGTAGCACAATTTAAATATAACTTACTAGTTTATTAATTTTATTTTATATTTATTAACTTTCAATATTATTCAACCAGAATTATTCTGTGATGACTTTATTAAATAATAAAGCTAAAGATTGATAATAAGGATGATAATAATAATGACTATCCTTCTGTGAGTGCCTGTTATGCCCTAGGTATCATCGTTGGCTTCTGTTAGCTCACCTAACAATCCCGTCATGTGAGCCAGACATTATTATCTCGATTGTACAGATTGGAAGATACAGTTTAAAAAAAGTTCATTAAACTTTTCCAAAGTCTTATCACTGTTAAGTGGTAATCTAATATTCAGGCACAAATGTCTGACTCTAAAGACCGTGAACTTTCATTTACTATGTTCCTATTTTTTATTTAATTTTAAATAAAATTAATTAAATTAAAAAATTTTAAGTTGCAACTTATGAAGAGCTTTATGCAAATTTTATCCCCTTTTATCCTATCAAAAACCCTATGAGGTAATATTCTTTTTATTCTCATCTTATGGATAAAGAACCTCTAGTTTCACAAAGTTACTAAATTTGCCCATGTTCACAAAATTGAATCAAGTAGCTGTATCCCTGCTCCTTTCTGGCACCAATGCCACATCTTTTCACTGATACTTCCCTTTCCTAAGACTAAAATAAAAGATATTTAATTTTTGTATTAATATATCAAAAACACTTTGAAACACATGGTTGTATTTGTTGTATGCAATTTGGAAAAGTTAATGTGGTTTAAAAAATATTTTACATTTCAAAAATTGATATTTATATGATGTTTTACATTTCCTGGTAGCATGGATGGGTATTTAGTAATTTAAACCCAGTTGATTACTTTTAATTTTAAAAGTATAAAAATGTATGTAACATTTTGATAAATATAAAAGATTGAGATACTCTAAATGGAACCCCCAAAAGCCTACCAGCTATTGTTTAATTTCTTTAATTTTAATATGAAGTATCAATACTGTATCAATGGAGTGTCAACTTTGAAGCATTCTTTAAAATTCTGAAATCACTTTACAGAGAAAAGACACACATCTCCAAAGTGATTATTTTAGCCAATATTTATTCTGAAGTGTTGAAATATAATCAGAATGGCAAAAGACACTGTAGCTAGGTCCTCAATAAAAAATACAATGATTTATTTAGCATGTGTTATATGCCAAAAACTATGGTGATCGATTCATTTATTTGTTCATTTTATCCTCACAAGAAGATTGTGAAATATTTATTATGCCAACAAACTTGAGAACTGAGGTTCAAAGATTTGGAATTGCAGGGATAACAAGAAAAACATTGAAATAAAGAGAAATATGAATAGAAAAAAAATAGACCTGCTTATCATCTCTTAACATAACAGAAGTAAATACTTAAAACTCAGAAAAATAAACTGTAAGATTAATGAATCTAAGTGTTATTCATTAAAAAAACAAGGGACAGAAGGCTCTCTTCACCCAGCAGACCAGCAGGGGCTCTTCACTTGGTGGTGGTTGCAAGGTTCCCAAAAACCATGAAAGCGAGAAAATATTCATGAGCAAGCACTTTTAAAGTCTCTCCTTGAATCATTTTGGTTTTGCCCTATCAACAAAATCAAGTAACGGTCATGCTGGTTATCTTCCCATGGCCAAGAACATAGCCAGTGTGGGAAGGGACTACCACAGGCGTGGGTATCAGGAGGTAAATTATTGCAACCACTCTGCAATCTAAAGTTTGAATTGATTTTTCTTATCTCAGGCTTGCACTCTGTCCACCGCAGGGTCTACATCTGCCAAACACAAGAAAAAGCAACAACTGTCCCAAGACAATTGGTCCCAGACCTCTCAGGTGTCAAATGAAATCAAATGATTCATCCCTTATCTTATTGACATATCTGTATTGCTTGGTAAATACCTCTCTTTTTTCTCCCAATATTATCTTCTAATATAGCTCTACGACTCCTGCTGGGTCAGTATCTTTTGTCTTCCCACTGTCACTTCCTCTATTGACACTCATGCAATTTACTTTTAATATAGAATGGATGTGTTAACAATATGCGTTCTGGAGTTAAGATACATGAGTTCATCAGTAATACATGAGTAGCTTTTGGCAAGTTACTTAATCACTCCATTCTATAGTTTGATTTCCTCATCTATAAAATCAAAAGCATCAAGTACCTACCTGATAGAGATAAAGTGAATCTTAATTAAAATAATGTATGTAAGTAAAATAGTTAGCACTTGCTTAATACTTCAGGTGTTCAATAATAAGTAGCTCTCAACATTTTATTTGCCTCTTGCTATATTTCATATACAAATGTTCCTAATTCTTTGAAGACTTGGCATCGGTTGACTTGTCTTTGTTATACTCCGATTCCTACCATCAAACTGGGTGATATGAGTATCATTATGGAATGCTCATCTAACACTGCTGAGACCTGAACTTTATTATTTTCAAGAAACTTTCCTTCCAATTTATCTTGGTAACTAATCTTCTCAGCCATACCTTGAACTCGCTCATTCCCACAAACTTTCCTTTTCTGGATTCACAATGTCACATCTTCCACTCTAATCGAGCCTTCTCAATTACTGCATCCCCTGTTCTACAACTTCATTGGGACCTCCTAGCCTTTGATTCCTCCTTTCCTCATCTATCCACCAGCAGCCCCCTGACTTTCCTTACCTTCTTGTATAGATTCTTTGGTCCAGCAGGTCAAGTTGTCCTTTCATTTCTTTTTTGCCACTACATCTCAGCTACACTGGTTAAACCCCCTAAAGTTGGTCTTTCCTTCATGGCACAGTCTTCCTCATACCTACTTGGCTCAAGCTCGAATCCTTATGACCTCCTCCCAACCCCATTCACCTAAATTTACTCCTCAGATCCTCTGGTGGCAGCTTGAATACCAGCTTTCAGACATGCTTTCCATGTGTTTTCATTGCATAATTTAACCCTCCTACAACTCTTCAAAACTCTGCTTACCTAAATCATCAAAACTCTACTTATTTGTCAAATTACTTATTGTCATTTGCTCCAATAATCCCTGTGAGAGCAGGGACCACATCTGACTTGCCTGTCATTTTAAACAGTAATCTGTTTTACAAATATTATTGTTATTGATGTCCCAATGTCACTATATACATGAATACTCTTTCGGCTCTTTTTCTTGCCACGTACCCCCATCTCCAAACTATTTTCCATTTTCTATGTAAAACAGAACTCCTTTTCTTAGAAATTCTGAGTTTTAAAGCTCGTAATATAAACCGGGTTCTGCTAGGTCACTGTATCCAAGTCATCTGTTTTGTATTGGTTAATATTATTTCTTGCAGATGACAGGAAATGCAATTCAAACTGGCTTAAACAACAACACAGAAAATTTTATTGTCTCATGTAACTGAAATGTCCAGCTGTGGGTTTTCAGGTGCAGCTTGATCCAGAGCCTCAAGTGCTGTCAACAGGACTTACTTTCTCTGCATGTCTTGGCTCTAAATGCACTAGACTGGCTTTGTTCTCAGCCCCCCAGCCTTTTAGGTTTAAGTCCAACAGGGAAGAGTCTCTGCTTCTCTCTCAGTGTCCCCAGGAAGCATCACATTGTATCCCAATGGCTTTATTTGGGTACTCATCACTTAGCTATCACTGTGTGCAAGAGAATGTTCTTTTTCATTTGGTCAGACTTTTGAGTCTCCCACCTTACTGTCCTAACACTGACTTTAGGGGTAGAATCCCATGTGAAGTATCTGGACAGAGACTTTCTCAAAAGGAAGTTACAGAACCATTTTACATAGCTACCAAATTAAGAATATGTGGCAAACACACACACACACACACGTGCCCACATATTCACTGTAAACTAGAAACGCATTGATGAAATCATGTATGATCATATTTATACTCCCTATTCTTACCATTTTGGTCACAGAAATTAGAAAAAATGTTATACAATGAAACCCAACAAGATCTATTTCTCTAATTGAAGAACATTTAATCACCTTTATTAGATAAGTTCTTTTTTCTTCAAAGATTTGAAGATAAAACCCAAACCATGAAGTTGATATTTGTGCTTTTCTTACACATTCCCATAGGTATGTCAAAGTTCATTGTATATGTTTCAGGTAATCCTTTAGTTGAAATATATTTCACATTCAAATTTTCTCCCTTCCAAAATTAGCAGAGTAAAGAAATTATTAATCTCATGTTCCATGAAATATCAAATATGATTAATTTTTATAATAAAACAACATAATATAAGGAACCCACAGCTAGGACAATGTGAGCGAAAGCCTACCTCCATGAGAGAATGTAATTATCCAGTCTGCAGGATGAAGATGGGGCATGGAGGAGGACCCTGTGTGCACTAAAAGTAATGTGACAGGAATTCAAACCCAAAAGGTCAATTCATACAGTAATTGGAAAAATAAGATAACTGGCAGAAGAAGTGAAAACCTGTGGTTGAAGACAGATTCACAAGGGTGAGGTGAGGGGAGCATTTGAATTGGTCCTGGTTCAAAAGATCTACCTGTCCAGTAGTAATAACAAATGCATTTAACACAATAATATTGAAGGCAATTATTACTCCGCCTTGAAGATAGAGTTATAAATAAAGATATTTATAAGGTAGAGGGGGGGAAGAAAGGATGATCATACAGAAGAAAAAGCTAAAACAAAGGTAGCTAGGCACAAAAGTAAGTGCACGTAAAACTATGAAATTTATTCTCTTATGCACTCTTTCTCCAAATCTCAGATTTTGAAACTCAAGGAATGAAATCTCGACTCATTTTCATGGGTGTCATGCTTCCTACTTAATTCTGTCAATGTATTTTTTAAATCTAAGTTGAAATCTCAAGTGCGCCTACCAGCAGGATCTACCATAAGAACATCAGTAACTTTCCCACCTGGAGGCGTGGAAGAAAACCCAAATTACTCACTCCAACAGCTATCTAATGTCTTTCAGTGTTCCAGTTTTCAAATCACATCTAAATTGTTGGCTGTATTTGGACAGGCAAAAGTTTCAGTAAAAGCAACCGATGTGGTCTCACCATCCCCGCAGCATATAAGAGAATGGCAGCCTTGATTTCTCCATTCTTATGATAAATTATTTTATGAATTCTTAATATCTTTCTCTCACCTCCCTTAAGACAATTTTGAGCATGCTCACATTATCAATTATTAATTGGTTAACGTATCAGTAAAGATTTATTGAGGGTGCAATTCTCTAAGCTTTTTGAAAAATCAGTTGGATTCAAAATTGATGGTGGATCTTTCTTGGCAGATGTACAGATTAATTACTAGGTCAGAAGGTTTCATCAATATGTATTATGATTATTGAAGCACTGGAAAAATAATCTAACTCGTGCCCTTTTGGGAAGGACATCGAATTTTCTCTTTGGGAGTAGAGTCTCTTTGCCTCATAACCACAAAGGCTGGGAGGGGATCCTGTTTTTATTCCCAGCTCTCTCAAACTGGGCTGTGTTTTTATGAATGTGGTTTTTAAAACTGGACATGTGTTTAACTTGGTTTTTGACTTCACACTCCAACAATTTAGGCGTGACTGATAAACACATAAAATAATATAATACCATCATCTTAGGTTTTTTTGTTTTTTGGAGGGGGAGTTTTGGTGAGGAAAAGTGGCCCTGAGCTAACATTTGTGCCAATCTTCCTCTATTTTGTATGTGGGATGCCGCCACAGTATGGCTTGATGAGCAGTGCGTAGGTCCGCACCCAGGATCCAAACTTGGGAACTACAGAACCAGGATCTAAACTACACCACTGGGCCAGCCCTCAACCTGGGTTTTATATATGGAAAAATACAAAGAATTTCTGGAATACACAGAAATATTACATCCACACGCTCACATCAATCCTCCGTGTGTTCTTGTAAAATGTTCTATCCTCCTCACACACTCACCATCTTCTCCTCATAAGTCAGGGAATGAGGATCCAAGGCCTCTATGTTTCTTCTGTCACTGCTTCCATTAATTCAAACATTCTGTCCTGCCCCATCAGGCAATATTTCTCCTTTTTCCATTTTCAATTATTTTCAATAGTTGTATATCTGAGATTTCTAAATGCTTTAACATTGTTTGAACATGACTTTTATAAATGGTACCATTATAAATATCAGTGGTTTTACAAATTTGGTAATTGACTAACAAACTTAGTTTGATGAAATGAGTGAATTAGTATTTGGAATAAAAACACAACTAATGATTTTGTCAGAAGTTCCAAAAAGCATGATTGCAATGAATCATGAGATATTCGATGTTGAGGTTGTTTCATGAGTTCCTAATGAGAAAATATCATCTCATTTTATATTCCCATACAATCTTGAACCTTTTTTAACACTCCTTCAACTTATATTATTTGTTTAATTCCTGTTTTTCTGACTATATTATGGGATTTTCAAGGAATAGAATCATAGCTACCTTTTCACTGTGGTATCGAAGAGTCTAACATGTACTACACACTTAGTAAATATTTGTTGATTAAAGAATAAATTCTAAAAATTTGCAAACAAAGAGAACTTGTGATTTTTAACATCCCATCTCTAAAAGATTCATCACTTGATGACTAAAGTTCTTGATAACACAGAGGTTGGGTTATTTCACACCCTTACTTATAAATAATGAGTTATTCCTTTAGTCTACCTTTCACAATAATTACCAGATCATTTTAAATCTTCCTTTATACCAGTCTTCATCCTCCAGAATATTGTTCCCCACACTTCTTAGCCTCTCTATTTCTGCTGTTATTACTGTGGCTTACAAGATTATCCTCCTACTTCTATAACTTACAAAACTTTAATTCGTGGTACAGCTTATATCCCTGCTGGCTCAGAACGGCAACCGTGGATTGTGAATAAAAGAACACCACCATGAGATGTGTTGACCATGTTAGGATCCAGAGACTAACCGAAGAGGAAATGGGCTTGAAGAACATCCCTCCATTCAGTTGTCTGAATTCTAAAGACATTTACAGTGACTTTTGTTCAAGTATAGATGGCTAGAAAACACTATGTTATGTCCCCTATGAAACAAAGTCTGTGCAAATGGGGCGCCAATGATCATGGCTGAGGTTGAGTTTTGACATGCAGTTATGCTATTGCATGGGTTGCGTGAATGAAGATCTGATTCCTGATCCTTACATAGAACTAGTCAAGAAATGGACAAAATTATTCACAGTTGATCAACCTTCATAGCTGAGGCCATGGTTCTTGAATTGTAAAGGCGATAACTAAGCTACTCAGTTATCACGTCATGATTTGTTCATTTCCGTGTTCTCAATTGAGCTTCTTTTCATCTTTTTACTTCACTTATGGTACCCTCTTTTTTTATTCTCTCCAGCTTCTTCAAATCTTCTACTTTCTCTTTGGAAAATTTTTCCTGCCATATTAACCTATTTTGAGCCCTCCTTCACTGAAATCCTATCACATCTATATTTAGTACATACTTAAAAAAAAAAAGACTTGATAAAATAGCTTAAGAGTCACAAAATTAAGTGGTTTTATAGTCATACAGAACTTGCCGTAAATATCAACGTTGTCATTTTCCTGCTGTGTGATCATGGATGAATGGCTTAACCTCTCTGAGTCCCAGTTTCCTCCACAGAAAACTGAGGATAGTAACTGTACATGCCTCAGAGCTTTCTTGGCAAAAGCTAATGGTAACTCTTGACACATAATAGGAACTCACTAACTGTTTATCACAAGGATATTATTCAGGTATGTTGGGGCCTGAGCATGGCTATGCCCCTAGCAACATGACTTTGGAAAGGTCACTTATCTTCTTTGATAATCAACACCATTAATTCTAAATTGGAGATAAAATTATACATTTCAGTCTAGTTCATAGAGTTGTTGTGAAGATTAGTAAAGATCAAAAGCCAACCATTTAATCTCAACATTATTATGATTGCACATTTACATTATTTTTAATTATAATAATTTGCTAATTCAGATGCTGTTATGGACTGAATGTTTGTGTCCCCCCAGACCTCATACGTTATAATTCAATCCCCAATGTGATGGTATTTGGAGATGGCCCTTTGGGAGGTAATTAGGTCATGAAGGTAGAGCCCTCATCATGGAATTAGTGTCCTTATAAAAAGAGACAAGAAAGAGCTTGCTTCCTCTCTTTCTCTGCCATGCGAGGACACAGCCATCTGTGAACTGGGAAGAAGGCCTTCACCAGAACCTGACCATGTTGGCACCCTGATCTTTGACTTCCTAGCCTCAAGAACCACAAGGAATAAATTTCTGTTGTTTAAGCCACCCCATCGATGGTAATTCGTTATGGCAGCCTGAACGAACTGAGACAGATATGCTAGCGAGGGCACAAAAAGGAAAAAAATGATGTCTTTGGAGAGAGAGTTTTCATATGCCATTCTCTCAAATATGGTGGGGGAACAAATAATAGGTGTTTAGCAAAGAGTTAGTGATCAGGAAATAATAACCCAAAATCCAGGAATGTGTGACCTCTGGGGGTAATAGACGTGTGAGATAAGAAAGGAGCAAGATGGTAGGGACAGCATTATCTTGGAATGACTAGCCCGTGTTAGGTAGTCAGTCCCCAGGGACTCATTTCACTATTCTACTTCATAATTTACAAACATATTACATACATTATCTTTTAAGTTTCAAATATTACATAAAATTCTAAAAACCATACTGATTAAATATTATTTTCTAATTACTATGTGCATGGGAAATACATGAGGTATTTCATATTTGAAGAAAAAACACAAATCTTAATCTCAAGAAATATTTTTCCTTGAAAGAGATTTCTGCAAACACACGTTTACAGAAGTCTTAAAAAGTTAATATGATAATATCACTACAATGTGATAAAATTCACGACACCATCACATGCCTCTTCCTTTCGGCATACATCAGAAACAGTTTTCTAACTGCTCCCCACCATGTATTTATTCCTATCACTGGGTAAAACCCAGATTTTTTTTCTCTTGCTCATTCCCAGGGATATAATTATACTTTTATTTCATTTTAACACTCAGTAACATAAGGAATTACCTGAGAAGCAAGGTAACTTTATGAATGTCAAGCCTATTTTTTTTTTTTTTTGCCACAACATGTTACACATTGCTTTTTGTTTAAATGTAAAACTTGACACACACAAGCAAACAAAGAACAAAGTATGTTATTGGAATCAGTGTGCTTTGGCCTCTGAGGATGGACTTCGAGGTATGGGCTTATAGACACTTTTTCTAGCTGGAAGTTGTATGCATTCCCTCCTGCTGTTTTATCCCCTGTACTTGCTTATACCCTGGAATCACTATGGGGCTGTATTCACAGAAATTCAGTTGGGCTATTAGGCTCAAACCCGGACTCTTTCATATTTGAAATGTATTTTTTTTTCCATGATAAGCTACTTACATCAAAATCTATAAAATAAAAGAGTATTTTAAAGGTTTTAAATGACTCAATGTAATAGGAATTCTGAACCACATTAAACTGGAACAACTTGGTTCATATTTACACCTTCATCCTCGTCTCAGTGATGTGCTTCTGCACGGAGTGTCTCTGAAGAACAGAAACACACCAAATAACCAGATGTGAGAAAGTGTGAGTTTGGCCAGAATGAAGACATATCAAAAGAAATACGGGCAAGATGCCCAGCATTCTTCAGAGACACCTGAAGTCTGTTTTCTTTGCAGTGTGTAAAGTTTCCACGTCCAGTTGATTCTCTTATGATTTAAACTCAATTACATAGAGCATAAGAAATATTCCAGCAGGTTTGATGGCTTTCCTTTTGTGTCTGTAAACTTCATAAGGTCAGAAACTGTATTAGTCAGCTTTTCCTCAGTCATTTTGTTATAACAAATAACCCCATAATTTCACTGGCTTAAAAAAACCAAAGGTTTATGTTTGTTCACATTATCCATCAGCTGTGGCTCTCCTCCACATGTATTCAGTCTGGAATCCAGACTGAAGAAGCAGCCACTATTTCATACGTGTCATTCTCACGACACAAAGAAAAGAGTAATGGTGGAAAACTACAAGCCTCTTAAAATCTCTTCTTGGCAATGGCATACATCACTTTTGCTTATGTGCCATTGGTCATGGCCAATAGCATGGCCAACCTTGATGTCAACTGAACAGGAAATGGTATCTTCCTACTTGGATGTACACTCCAAGTCATATGACAATGAGTAAGAATTATAGTCCTCTTAGAGGGAAGGCATCGAATAATTGGGAACAATAATACAACCTACCACAAGAACTTAGCCTGATATTCACCACTACATGGCTTGTAACCACTACAGTAATCCCCCCTTATCTGTGGTCTCACTTTCTGAGGTTTCAGTTACCCATGGTCAACCATTGTTCGAAAATGTTAAATAGATAATTCCAGAAATAAACAATTCATAAGTTTTAAATTGCAGTGTCACTCTGAGTAGAGTAATGAAATCTTGTGCCATCCCGCTCTATCCTTTCTGGAATCGTCGCTATTTCCAGCATATTTATGCCGTATATACTACCCACTGGTTAGTCACTTAGTAGCCATCTTGGTCATCAGATCAACTGCTGTGGTATCGCTGTGCTTGTGTTTAAGTAACCCTTATTTTACTTAATAATAGCCTCAAAATGCAAGAGTAGTGATGCTGGCAATTTGGATATGCCAAAGAGAAGCCGTATAGTGTTTCCTTGAAATGAAAAGGTCAAAGTTCTTGACTTAACAAGGAAAAAAAGATCGCATGCTGAGGTTTCTAAGATCTATGGTAACTTTTATTACAGTATGTTGTTATAATTGTTCTATTTTTTTAGTAGTTATTGTTAATCTCTTACTGTGCCTAATTTATAAATTAAACTTTATCATAAGTATGTATGTACAGGAAGAAACATAGTATGTATAGGGTTCGGTACTACCCATGGTTTCAGGCATCCACTGGGGGTGTTGGAACGTATCCCTTAAGGATAAGGGGGGACTACTTTACCCAGGGCAGTTTTAGTCATTTAGTGGTAGTTCACTCATTCAATGGTTATTCAGACATTCATTTATAAATTTACTACAGGCCAAACTTGTAGGATTTCCTTCTGGATTAGGTGTGGGGTACAAGACAAAGAGGCACCAAGGATGACCCTAAGCTTTTGCCTGAGTAAATAAAGGATTGACAAGATAAATTAACTGCACAAATGGATCCAATTTGTTCTTACCTTCCTTTATCCACATATTTTGAGTACAAGGATATTTCTTTAAATACTCCTATGCTGAATCTATGCTTGGCCATGTGACTTGCTTTAGCCAATGTATTGGTAATATGTAAGACTTAAAAAGTGCTGGCGCATAGGGGCTGACCCTCTTGCTCACCTGGAACCCTGAGCTTCCATGGAAACAAGACCAAACAGGAGTGCAGATGATGAGAAACATGGAGCCCAATCACCCTGTTGTCTCTGATAATATCCAGCCAGTCCCTCAAAGCAGAACCAATCCAGCTGATCATAGCTAATCTCAGATGCATGAGGGATCCCAGCTGATCTCGTCCAAACTGCCAACCCACATAAATGTTAGCTAAACAATTAATTTCTGTTTTTAACCACTACATTGAGGGTGGGGGGTTGGGGGGGAGGTTGTTACACAGCAAAAGCTATCTGATACAATGAAGTTACTATTAACTTTGATGGGGATGATTTTTTGAGGTTCACTTTTAAAGATGAAAACTGGAAGCTTATCTTTGGACATGTCAAATGTGCGATGCCTGTTATGTATCCAAGTAGACAAAATACACAAGGGAAATACCATACAATAGGCAGGTAGCCTCAAGGGCTCCATTAAGTTAAGTGACCAGTTAGCATGTTTGTGTGTTTTTCTCCATATGTGTGGATATAGAAGAGGAGGAGGCAGAGAGCTGGACTTGCCAAATATCTATTAGATGTTGAGAAGTTGAATGTTGGCAGATCAAAGTAAATCAAAATCGACTAGAGCAAATAAACAAAAAGTCTTCAGAGTTTTTCAGTGTATTCCCTACATTTTAAATTTCTTAGCCAAGCACTAATTAGAACCACTAATCCATGCTTGGTGTTGTGAGATAGATATAAAAAATAAAAATAAATATAATTTTCATTTATTTGGAAAAGAGATGAACATACATGAAACCAAGTGAAATGGATTAAGTGAAAAACTGCATGATACGAACTATAGGATTAGAAGAAATAACAGAAGATAGTAAAAACCATAAATAAAAGCAGCTGGGGAAAATTTCTGGCAAATGATAAGTAGGATTTTTGTTGGTAGAGAAGGGGAGAAGCAGGAAAGAGCATTCACAGAGGCACAGAAGAAGTAAGGACAGAATTAAATTAGGAGCAGGAACAAGAGATGGATAAAGTTGATTAGTAAACAGACTTTGGTAACTCTTACCAGTCACAGACTCTCAAGGGCGGAGATATGCGGGTAAATATTTAACTGGCTTAACAATTGTGTCTTGCAGGCCAGTAGATGCCAGGTCCAATACGTGACTGCTAGACATCCTTACAACTCAAGCAGAAATATCTTTGTCACTTTGGGAATACTGCAATCTAGGATATTAATCTCTCTAGATCACCTGGAAAATGAGTAGTTTTTATTCAATCCAGGAACATTTTTAACAAGCTAAAATGACTTAGATACTCAGTTAAATGTGATTGATACTCTTTTTCTCTCTGTTATGAGGCAGAACTCAAAACATTTGCTTCTGTCCTCTGTAGTGCATCAACTCATGGGGTCTCCTTGTGGGTGGGTTCTTCATCTATCTCTGGTGAACCACCTAACATGGCCCACAGTTCTATGGGGAGGACTTCGTGTTGACCTCAAATGTTCCACCCCTAATCTTATGGAAATGAGAGTCCTGGGAGGCAGTTCACGTAGAAGGAAGGAAATGTCTTTGGAGTCACAGTGGAATTTGCTTATGAGTTCCCCCATTTATCATCTCTGTAATCTTGTAAAAGTAAGCTCACTGCACTCTACTCACTACGCTCCTGACACCAGATGTATGGGTTTTTCCACAAGAAGCAATTTTCCAATTCTTAGCAGACACTGACTGGTATCCTACAATTTAACTCAATTCTGATACTAACTGCCAGAGTTAGCACAGACACCACAGATGAAAGGCTCAGTTCCACAAGACTGCTCCCCACCAGATGTCAATTGCAAGTACTGGTCCCTAGATTACCCACAACTTCTGTCTAACTTGGCTACAAATCAGAGGTTCCCATGAACCCCTCCTCAGATTTGAAAATATACTAGAACATTTCATAGAATCCTTGGAAACAGTTTACTTACTAGTATGAATTCATTACAAAGGATGTTTTAAAGGATGCAAATGAACAGACAGATGAAGAGATAGATAGAGTGAGATCTGAAAGAGTCCTGAGTGCAGGAACTCTTGTCCCCAAGGGGTTATGGTGTGTCACTCTCCCAGCATGTGTTCATCAACCCGCAAGCTCTCTGAAACCTTTGATTATGGTTTTATGGAGGCTTCATTGCATAGGCATGATTGATTAAATCATTGGCAGTCAGTTAGTAACTTAACCTCCAGCCCCTCTCCCTCCCTGGAGATCAGCCGGTAGACCGAAAGTCCCAACCCTCCAATCACATGGTTGGTTCCCCTGGCAACCAGCCCTCCATCCTTGGGCGCTTTCCAAAAGTCACCTCATTAACAAAAACTCAGATGTGGTTGAAAAGGGCTTCTTATGAATAACAAAAAAACATTCATTTCAACTTTATAGTTCCAGAGCTATTTCAGGAGCCAGGGACAAAAACATATATAACAAAAGATGCTTCTATCGCTCTTATCACTTAGGAAATTACAAAGGTTTTAGGAACTGTGGCCAGGAGCTGGGGATGAAAACCAAAAGATATATTTCTTACTGTATCACATTATTACAGCTTAGAACATTACTTAGCCTCTCTGAGTCTTCTGTAAAACAGGACAATAATAATGCTTACCGTGTCAGGTAGTGTTACCAGACTGAACGTGAGTGTCTTCTTGGGAGTTAAATCAAACTGCACCAGAAGTAGTTGTTTCACAAAGCAGAAATTTTACTTGCAGCATGCAGCAAAGAAAAACGGAGGCCATAGAGAATAATTTCACAAAGCTATGCCTCCCTGAGCACGGGGAGGTGGGTATCTTTATTCGGGGTAGGGGATGAATATTTAAAGGGGAAGTTTTCATCACCGCGGGTAGAGGTGGCATAAGCCAGCACATGCTTGATTTAAAATCATGCTTCTACATACATAACATGACCTGAAAATGGCTGCTTTGTCCCTCCTAGATTAGGGGGATTTATAATATTAATGAGGGCATGTTACTTCAGTACAATTCTCAGCCTATCTGTGCAAGTGCCTGTCTCGTGGTTGTGCTCTGGGCCCGTCTGGTCTGGTTCAGCACAGCTGGATCCATGGCGGTTGTCACTTAGAGCTTCTTCCTGGAACTTAGCTGACAACCAAATAAGCTCAAAGCCCCGAGGTGTTAGATAAAGGAACACCTGCATCTTGCAAGAAGACAAGAGAGTTAGGTCAAACATAAAAGTTAACTTTTTAAGCAGGGCAAGAGAAACGGGTTAGGGTCCATGTCTGGTGACAGTAGCTTACGTTATCTGTCAACCTACAAAAACAGAAACCAGTTTAAGAGACAAAGCGTTTATTTGGGATCAAGGAATTGCAATTCGGCGAGCATAGATTCAAGTAGAAACCCAACTAGTGTTCCGATTACAGGAGTGGGGCTCAAGATTTTTATGGGAAAAAAGGACAAAGATGAGGTAAGTTGTATTGAGTCCATTGGTCATAGATGAGGCAAGGCTAGGTTTGTACTTGATAGATTGGTTTGAGATTCGGTCGTGAGGCAAAAGGCTAGACTTGTCCTTCATTGATTGGTTAGTGGCGCAGTCATCAGCAAAGTCCAGTTTTGTCAGTCCTCACAAACAGAATATTTTTGTCCTTACTGACTTCATGGGATGTTGCTGGTTTGGTTCAGTTCAGAAGATAAAGAAAACAAGATGTTCAGGACAATTCCTCTGAAATGGCTGCTCTGGGTCTATTTTAACATGGCTCCACTCATGTTATCTTTTGCATACTTTATGATTACCAGCTGACATTTAGCTGTTCTTATTGTTTACTAAAATTTTAATTAAATCAGTGATGTCTCTTTAATTCTGTTCCTGAATGACCTCAGTTGAGTTAACTAACGTCTAAGACTTTATATTTAAATATTTCATGAGATGTTTGATATAAATGGCCCCTCAAATCTCTCACATTTTGTAACTTCATGAGGCTATAACCCAAGTCTCTGGTGTCATTCGTCACTCTAGCCTCTTATTTGTTCTTTGCTTAAAATCAGTATTCATCTACAGAAGACTTAGTACATAGGATTTTGTTTGAGGTTAGTGGGCTCCCAAAATTTCCTGCCATCTTCCCTACTTTGACTTGTATGTTCTATGCACAAGTAAGCCATTCAAAGCTGAAGTGTCCAATGTAATAGCCACTAGCCACAGGTGGCTATTTAAATGTAAATTAATAATATTAAATCAAATGAAAAATTCAGATCCTCAGTTGCACAAGTCACATTTCCAGTGCTCTACAGCCACATCTGAGAATGGAGAAGACTTCCATCACTATAGAAAGTTCTATTTGAAAGTACTGCTCTAAAATTATTCAAGAGATACAATAGATCTTTGAAGCATAGCATATAAAGTCAGAAGTCCAATCTCGGGGAATGGGGAATGGGACTTTTGATCCAAGTCACAGCCTCTAATCATTTATTTCTTCTCAACTCAGCGTCTATGTTCTCGGGTTACAATGTGAGAAAATTCCATCTTGCTTTCTCTACTGTCTCTAGCCTCAGATAGCCATAACAATAAAATAGCAATCCTCATTTAGGAGAACTTGTGACACACAGGACTTTAAGTGCTTTGTGCATTCATCATTTTCAGAAGAGGAAACCGTGAGTCACACTTGTCACAATTTTCAGTGGAATAGCCAGGCATATAAAGAAAACCAACTGGACATGCAATTCTTTACTTGTATCCTATGTGCCACACCACCTCACATTCTTAGGGTATCCCACGTTTTCTAGGAGTAACTCTCCCACCTCCTTCCTCTTTAACCATGACCAAGAGTTTGCAAATTAAGATCAGAAAAAAAATTCTTACTTATATTTGTAATAGACCATCCATGTTAACCTAATGAATGAAATGTTAATGACTGTTGTTAATAAAATATAAATACTTTGCCACTTTAATAAAATTAGAACTTTTTCTTTTATGTTTTCCCATCTTAAACTTACTATCTAATATATATTATATAATAGAATAGACCTTAAGGAAGGTCTATTGCTCTTACTAAGGAATTTATATTTTGGTATATATTCCTTTTATTGGTAATGGAAACTAATCAAAGATTATTTTCCTTGAAAAACAATTCTCCCAAAAACTTCTGCCTACCTAATGAACTAAAGTCACTCATTGAAGAAATTACATGAAAACATCTCGTCAATTGCAAATTATAATACAGACCAGATTCATAGGCAAATCTCCACCCCAGCTGGTGAGATTTATTTTCTTCTGCAGCAGAACAATGTAGGTAGAGACAGGAAATAAAAATACTTCTGTTGCATAAAGAGTAAAGTTAAGTTAAAACAAAAACTAATTGTCTACTTCTTATAAAAGATTAATAATATTTTTGTTGTGTCGGTTCTTGCTTACTTACAGTACTCTTCTCCAAAATGACGAGTGTTTGGTTCCCGTTCTTCCTTAGGTCCAGATGTTGATGATTTTTCATAGCATCCACCCAGATGAGGAGCAGCATATTGGAGCGGTATAGAGCATTCATCACTAGCACCCAGCCTGCCTAGGTTTGGCCACTAGTTCCAACAATGTACATGACATTGGGTAAGTAATGTAACCTCTCTGTGCCACCATTTCCCTATTTGTAGCATGGGAATAATAATAATCCTACCTTAGAAGAGTAACCAAATTATAAATTAATTTATAACTAAAAAGTTTACAACTATGCCTAGAGTAGTAAGCCCTCCATGTTAGTAATTAACCATTTAGAGATGCTTATTAAAAAAAGCATAAAATATTACCATATGAATATGGAAATGCATCTATTCTTCAGTAGAGAGCAAGAGGGATCATGATTTGTTTTTTAACAGGATGAAAATTAAAGAATGTCTTATGTAATTTTCTATTTTTGTTTCCTTTATATTTATATAAGTGGTAAATAAGCTATATAATTTAAATGTGCCCTAGAGACATTGTACATCTTTATAGTTAAGGAGCATAAAACTTCCATGTTTTCATATATTTTCTAGGAAATAAGCAAATTACATTTGTATTAGTCAGATAAAAGGAATTTTGTAAATTTATTTTTGTTCCTTATACAAATATCTGATGAAATTTTAAAGTGACATGATTGGACTTTCCTAAATTAGGACCTCATTGTTAGTTTTTCTTAGAAAATCATGATCATATTTGGAAGAAATCTCATACAGTAAACAGTCTTAGCTAAAAGCTAATTGGTTAGTAATTTCTAGATTTATTTTTTGGTTACAGAACCTATTTAATAATATTTCTTATAGAAGTTTTCAATTTTAATTTTAAACTACTGCTTGCATCAGTCAAGGTTTGGGCAGAGAAATGGAAATTATGCCACGTATTTCAACAGGGAATTTAATATGAGGGCTGAAAAAGCAAAAAGGAACATTGAGGTAACATTAAGGTAGTAACAGTAGGAAGTAGCGAGGATCTATAGGAAGCAGGATAATCAGAATCTAAAACCTTGGGGAAGGGGCCAGGCAGAGCAGGCACTGGGCACTCAGAACTTTGAGGAGGGGGTGCTGCCTGCTGATGTTAGCAACTTAGAGGTCAGGGGAAGAGAGCTATAGAGTTGGGGCTAAAATTGCTGAGGAGGTAGCATTGTCCAGCTTATGTCGAATCCTATGAGAGGGCATGATGAGGCTTGTACTGAGGGTGTCAAAAACCTGGAACCAGCTTATGGTGCCCAAGTTAAGTGCCATTGCTCGAGCTGTGCTGCCAGGAACAGCAATTAATAGGAAGGAGAAAGTCCCTTCTCTCTTCTTCCTGCTTCCCAAGTCCCTCTTCCTCCAGATCCCCCTAGTGGCAGAGGACGTTAACTGATAAAGGAGAAATGTAATTTTTCGGAGTTCCAGCCTCATTGTCACAAAGCCGAGAATAGAAGAGAAAACAAAGACTTCATAACTGAAATATGTTTAAAAATGAGATTATTTTAAATGCAAATTTCCCAATACTAATGGCTCTCAATCCGTCTCATAGATATTCCTCTCTCTCTCTCTCTGTCTCCCCCTAGAATAGAGTGAACAATCCCTCCTACTCTCTCCAGAACTTTCCTGGTTTTAGCACTGAAACCCTTGCATCTTGAGAAACCCCTTTGTCCTGGGCAAACTAGGATGGTTGGTCACCTTTCCCTAGAAATTAATGTTTAAGTTTCTATATATAATGGCTGGGGGAAATTGCCGGGTTGGAAGGAGGAAGAAAAACATGTTTTGTTGTAAACAGGTCTATGCGTTTATAGGTTAGGCATACACCTGCCCTGCTTTTTTTTTTTTTTTTATGAATATTTGCAGAGGACCATAAACAAAACTGATGTGGAGATGTAAGAGGAAAAGTTTTAACTCTGCTTTCACTTGAGTGAAACTGCAAATTTTCACTACCTGACTGATAGTTGGAACTGAACTCTACCCATGAAAAAGCCATACACTGACAGGTCACTGTGGGCTAAAAGAGAACTTTCTAAAACTGAATGTCACAAGTTCTGAATCAGATTAATATTGGAATTATTAGAGCAGGCAAAGAGTATACTGGTTACCACATTATGCATGGATGACTAGTCCCCTTCACTGTATTGGATGATACTTGACAGGACTTATAAGTTCAGCTAGAACATGTCAATCTAAAATATTAATGTTTTCTGTGGGGACTGACTAGATGGAATGTTCTGGCCTGTCTGGGTCATGTTGAATACTTCATGATGCTACCATCCTGTTAAGAAACTGAGCTATCACGTGGCTGCACTAATGGATATCTTTATGCCATTTTAAGCAAATTGCAATCAAACAACACACTTTTCTTTCATAGTCAAATTATTTTTGTCTTTGATCTTATTTCCCTTCAGAATATTTTTAGTAACATTTAAACCTCTTAACAATCTGGTTTGTTACTACCTTTTCACACTCAATTCCAACCACTCTGCTTCTCATCTTCTGCCATGTGTTAATACCAGACCTAGTTAAAATCTTATATCAATTGAAGTGAAAGCTAAGCTAGGGTAATCATAACAACGAGACACAGATAGGTGCATTTCTTCTCCTATAACAGTCCAACCAGTTTAGGCTAGTGAGGCAGCTGTGCTCCATGAAGTCACTCAGGGATCCAGGTTCCTTCCTTCATTTGCTTTGCCATTCATTAGACATCGGGCTCTTCTGCATGGTCCAAGCTGAGATGCAAAAATCATCTGCATTGCAGTCTTCAGGAAGAGGAAAAAGATGAAATCCAAGACAGTAGTTTATCTTTGAGCAAGTGAGGAAGTTGCACAAGTCACACTTGCTAACCTGGCCACTCACAGCTACAAGGGAGCCTAGGACTGTGACAGGAAGCTGGGAGGCTGTCTCCTCAATAAGAAGAAGAAAACAGACTTGGGGATACAATCAGCAGTCTGTCAGAGAAGCCACTCATTTTATGGAAACTTTAAATTGCCTAAATGAACAGAATCGATTACTTTATTTTCTATACCTTGAACATGAGAATGTTATTGCACTTGTCACATCATATTTTGTAATTCAATGTTTATCTCAAATAAGAGCCTGCAAAAGCCTTAAAATAAGGGTAGAAATTTCTTCATTTATGTAGTTCCTAAACCTTGCACATGGTAGATGATCGCTTCATGTTACTGGGTTGATTTGATTAGAGTGCATTTCTGTGACAGCTATTTAGGTACAGAAATTATAAAAACCTCCATTTCATAGATGGGGATCCTGATGCTGTAACAAAATCAAATGACTTTCCCAAAGTCTACTTTATAATGAAACTAGGATTAGAGCAAGCTTTTTGATTTCTGGTTTAATTTTATTAAAGTAAGCCAAGCAACGCTGTGGGTCTGCTCTGGCATGGAAATCATTAATTTAAAAACTAAACACTAGCCATTTGAATGATGTTGTGTTTACTGTATGCAGTGTCTTTTTTTTTTAAATGTGAACAAAGACATTCTTCTGCATCCTCATGCATCTCGACAATATGCATAATTTAATCCTTTCCTTAATTTAGCATCATCATGCAATGTCCAATTGGCCTCTTTCCAGTGAATATCACTGCAGTCAAACATGATG
This sequence comes from Tapirus indicus, assembly GCA_031878705.1. Lineage (NCBI taxonomy): Eukaryota > Metazoa > Chordata > Mammalia > Perissodactyla > Tapiridae > Tapirus > Tapirus indicus. The sequence goes on along the minus strand of CM062920.1, from coordinate 140,177,393 downwards.
CTCGTTCTCCATAGTCTTAAAATTGAGATTGTTGTTACATTATTTATGAAAAGACCTACAAAAATAAAGACTATTTGGCTGTTAATTAGTAAGATGAACTTATTAGAAAAACAAATATACATGCTGATTGTGGGGGGAGGGGTGTGGAGATGATGCTGAAATTTATCAGAAAAAAATCTTGGAAACTCAATGGTGGCTGACTACATTAAAATAGGTTCTAGAATCAGACACACCTTAGTGACATCCTGGCTCTCCTACTTAGCTCCACAACTTTTGGAAAGTCACTCTTCTTTTGTGACAATCTCAACTGCCAAATTCCTAAGATAAGGATAATTCCTTAAGACCAGCTTTATAGAATAATTGATTTAACAGTCTTCTTGGAATAGATTAAGCAAATAATAAATGATAGCTTTTTTCGCTATCACTATAGATCTAAGTGTCCTAGAAGACATGACTGTAACTAATGTAAGTATTGAAATAGCTTTGTTTAGATTAGCCAATAATTTTGAAATGATCAATAAAATAATTGTTTGTTTCTCTAACTTCCAAGCATTAGCATTCATACTGTTTTCTATTTTTTGCTAACATATAAAGAAAAATGACATCGTTTTTGAATTAGCCTACATTACGCTTAAGGCAGTAGAGGAAAGCATAAAAATCCAGCACACTCCAATGGGAAAACAAGCAATTGTCAAAGGGGGTAATCACAAAAAAATGCAGAGATTGGCAAACATCTTGAAGTGCTAGAAAACAAGTACATATGAGATGGCTATTTTTAAATGAGAGAAAAATGAAAATATTTTCATAGCCAAAATTTAAAGAATAAAATAAATTAAAAAGAAGAAAAACAAAATAGTTCTCACTTGTATACCTCTGAAAATGAAGCATTTTTATCATCTGCTACTTCCATTACCAAACTCACATCAACCCTTGAGCACCAGACTCCTTACCAAAATAATGGCCTGGGAAAGATTTTGAGTTAGACAGAAGACAAGTTCCTCCAGTGAGCTTTGAAACGTATGATCAAGTTTTTTTGATGGAATAATGTTATTTCTGCAATCAGTTGAGCTAAATGGAAAATTATGCCTTTATTTGCAGTGCCATAGAATTACAGGAGTTAGCACTGATTAATCCTGTCATCAATTTGTGGTTTATGGTTTAAAGGAAGGACTTCCAATGGGTTCACTGCGAATATTTTATTGAAAGGGTATAAGAACATAGTTTGCAATTACAGATTTAATATGACATTGAGAAGGCTGGATCAAAAGTTAAAAAGAAGTGCACATATGAAACCCTTATAATTACTGGTTCATAAAACTCTAATTGCATTTTATACCATTTTATTCTATCATTTGCATGTCTCAGTGATTATATTTTTGTCTTATTCATATATGGATGAAGTAAGGTGAATTTAATTCATTTTCATGTTAGTTGCACTTGGGATTTTTGAAGAAAAGCTAAAAAGATACACATACCAGAACCAGGTTTCCCCAAACTAAAAGAATTCTTATTAAAATATACTTGAATCTATTAATATTCAATTCTGTCTAGAATAGAAAAATATTTTAGTAAAAGTAAATATACATTAAGGATTAATTGTTCTGGGTTTCAGTGAAACCATTTGTTTCATTCAAACAGAAGGGACTGTGGTCATAGAAAATCTTTTGGAAGTTTTTTTATATTTTTATTTACTTTTTCACCTATCACTAATGAGTTATTACTAAGTTGTTCAAGAGCAAATCTTTGAGACATATTTTGAAAGGAGAACTAACAATATGACTCAAGCCCTTAGAATTCAGAACCTAAAAGATCAATTATATGAATTCTCTACAATTAATTAATTTGTTCACACATTAACCCTCAAAAAATTTAAGGTAGACCTTGAAAATATTTTAAATAGTTTTTTTTTTATCAATTATTGATGGCCACAACAATCATGCATGTCAAATGGCCACAGATCTCCTATGAAACGCTACAATAAGTGTATATTGCTCCCTCATCTGCGGTCATCAGCTGCTCAGTGCTATCGACCTCAGATGGGCCCACTCATGCTTTTGTATGTTAAATAGCTGTTGAAATCTGCTGAGGTGACTGGAATGAATCAGCCCTGCTCCACATGTCTCTCATCCTGCAGCAGGCTGGCCTGGCCACGTTCTCATCATGGCAATGGTAGAGACACAAGAGAGGCAACAAAAACACACACAGCCTTTGAGGTGTAGAGTGGGAATCCATTCCACAGCATCCATGGCCACAGCATTCTATTGGCCCAACAAATTACAAGGTCATGCCGACTTCACAGTGTGGGAAAAGCTCTGCCTTTATAGTTACAAGGACTGCAAAGTCACATCACAAAGGGTATAGATGAGAGAGGTAAAGGATTGTGACCATTTTTAGAACCTATGATATACGTTTTTCATATTTTATGATAAATTTCTTTTACACTCATTAGCCAACCAAATCATCTATATACAGGAATTATGCTATAACAATTAACTAGTATAGTTATGTGCTTTGTATTTCTGAACTATGAGGCAACTATCTGCTATTTTCTAATAGAAAAAAAAATTTTTTTGATCACTTTGATCACATTTTACCAATGCTTGGACAATGAGTTGAGCATCAACAAATTAAACTTCAATAACCTATTGGATCCTGTACAGTTCTTATCATTTCAAACAATGTAGGATTGTACAGTAACATAGTAAGAATCTCTCTATTTACACAGCCACTTTTCTAATGGGAAATAGAGTCACAGACATAACTGTGTGATAATATACACTTGTTTCCATGGGAATTCATAAAAATTATGAAAACAAGAATGCGAAGTTCAAGTAGATATTAAAATCTACTTCTCTTCAATATAGTCCTATAGAATATAATTATGAATGCTTTAAAGATGTGTAGGAAATAAAATTCCCCTTAATCTCAAATCTAGAAAGAAGTATATTTCTACCACATAGGCAAGAAAATTGTCATGATATTAATATTTCAATTGAGTAATAGTATTTTCTATTCAGTATCTCAAATTAAAATTTTTGTAATAAAAATCTATGTTTTCAGAATCAAGCCTGTATTAATTCACAAGTCTTGAATTGGACAGTTTCTGCTCTAAACCTATTTCTTAAATATCCGTAAAGCCATGGCTTCTTCTCAAATGCATTACTCAATAAATGACTTAACGATTCCAAAAGTAACTTGGCCTTTAACGGAGGTAATTTTAGACTTTGTCTATAAAATACCAATCATTCAAAAGAAAAGTTAAAAGAAAAATGATATTTTCTGTTTGGAATTTACATTACTATTTTAATACTGAATCTTTAAAATAATGGTCAACTTGGTCCGTTGATGCTACATAGTGTAGAAAATGTGTTTTGTTCACTGTTAGATTGGCAAAGCCTGGAATAGAGCCTAGTACAGAGTACGGGCTCAATAAATATATTTTGAATAAAATATTTGTTGCCCGAATGAATGATGTTATTATGTAATTGAATAACATTGTTCCTGGATGACTTGGGAGTAATCAGCAGAGGAGTTTCCACAATCCACACAACTGGAAAATACTAAAAACATGCTCTAAGGGCTATCAGATCCTTCATAAATTTCTTGAGAGTGACATGAATAATCCTGCAATGAAAATCAGAGCTAAAAAGACTCCATGGCATTTTCCACTTTTATACATTTGCAGGTTTCTTTTTAGATCCACGGCTCTTTGAACTCTTCACTGTCGAATCAGAATTCTTCCTTTGAGTTACTTTGGCAGCCAAAACAAAACATATTGTTAGATTAAAAATCTAAGACTACATTTAACTTCAATCAGTTTATACACTCAGGAATTTGTAAAATTTGGGGGGGAAATGTTATTTGAACTAAACTAGGAACTGCATGCCTATTAAATTTACCAAAGAACATTCCTAAGCAACGGAACTTAGAAAAGTGATAAATTTTCCAATATTTCAAACTTTGCTATTTATGAGATTTCCCAAGGTCAACGGGAAGTCATTGTTACATTATGCTATTATAAAACCCAGAGTTTGGTTCAATATGTAGGGAAAGATGAACCTTGAGTTTTCTATTATTTACAAAAAGTTGTTTTCTGGTAGATAAAAATTACTTTAGATGTATTTTTATTTAAGGTAGATTCACTGCATTCTGTTTTTTTCTATCCACCGTACCACAGTTTGTTCTAAGATATACTATAATAAAAATTATAAATTTTACTATTTTCTTAGGCAAAGTCAATTTGGAAAATCATTTAGATCTCTGGAAGAGAGGAGGTAGAGGAAAGAATTAAGGAAGAGACTGATCAGTAGACTCTAATTACTGTAATTTAGTTCTTAGGTTGACTAGATAGTTCATGAGTAATAGTTATATTACTATGCTTAATAATAGTACTATGCCGATAACATATATGTTGCATACCTTTTATGCAAGTAACAAATATTAATAAGTGAAGTAATTTTCAGAGACAAATTGTAGTCAAAACCATTTATAAATACTAATTATGTTGAATTATTTCCAACTCTAAAAGTATTTTGCTGAAAGTGCATCAGGAGAAACATTTTTCACATTTGCTTCCTGAGGAAAAATAAAATCTTTGTATGCGAGCTTTCTACATATTGTCTACTCAAGTTATGAATAACATTGTTTCCTGACAACTTGGGAGCAATCAGTGGAGGATTTTCTACAATCTTCATAAATGGAACATGATAGCTATATGCTGTTAATTTATTTTGACTGAGAGAAAATACCCATTTATTTTGTTTGCAGTTAAATTTAAGGGAATTTAAAATTAAGAAGAATGCACTTTTTAAAGAAACAACTTATTTATTATTTCTGACAATTCTTGTCTCTAAATATGGGGTTAAGAAAGTATACATATAAAGATTTTTTTAATGGGTAGGTACAACATTATTCCAAAAGGAAATTAAAAGTAATTGGTAGTGTTCAATTTAGCTGACTAAATAAACTCAACAATTTACATAGGTTACCAAGAAATTACAACTATACACTTCAATATATAATTTAGTGCAATTGTTAATATATAATAAAGTTATGTATACATAAAGTACACAGTTAATTTTGAGACAAAAATAATACTGAATTGATAAAAATATGATTCAATGAAACAATGATAAGGAAGAATCATTTCTAGATATCTAGGAAATTCAGCTTTCTAATGCAAAAAAAACCCATTGATATGAAATTGTTAACATACAATTTATTTTAAAAATAAAATTAATTTCAACAAATTGCAGTAGGTAGGGTATTATAATTACATTTCATTATGCTAGACATAACATTGCAAATTATAAATGATGCAAAAATTATTCTATATTGTCATTCATGTTTTTCTTCTTATTATTTCAGAGAATAAATTGGCATTTTCCATCCCTCCCCACCTCTTAGACAGATGTTTACTGGTTGCAAGTGAGAAAAAGCCAACTCACATTATTTTAAACAAAAAGGAAAAGAGCAGTTACTAACTTATATAGTAAGTAAGTCAAGAGGGGGTATTTGATTTTAGATATTGCTGGGTCCAGGAATTAACAGTCTTAGAAGGGCATGGGTCTCTGTCTGTTGAGTCAGCTTGACCCTGTTTGGGAAGTATCATTAGGCCACCAGAGTGAGGATGATGACCATTGGCAGATGGATAGTCCCAGGCTTATACTCTCTCAGCTTGGTGAATTTGATGAAAAGTGAAGGCATTTTATCCAGTAATTCTGGAGAAGTTCCCAGAACTAACTTCCATTGGCCTTTAGTCACATGTATGTATATCCCTGAAAAACTGTTCTCAAAAGGAAAATCAAGTACAACCAAAATAAAGATAAATGGATTCTGGGTACAAAAGCAACAACAAAAAAATTCCTATATAGCCCTTAGCACCTAATACTCAAACACACACATTTTTCCACATGTATAATTTTAAAAATGGCCCTGCTTTAATATAATGCACTCCTCCTCTCTTTAATATTTCTAACTCAAATATTTCTTTTTTTGCATCAAGAAGTTATCCCTCCATAACACAAATCTGTACATATCACTATCTCAAAAACTACTTTTATTATTACATACAGAAAACAAAAAGCCTTTATTTTAAAATATTTATTCAGGAACTACTAAGTGTGAGATAATGGTATTTACACAGGAGCTACCATGATGGATAAATTGGACCAAGTCTCTGTCCTCAGGAATTTTTAAATCCAGGAAAGGACACAATTTACCATGTAATTACAGCAAAAATGTAGAAATTTCCACGAAAGGAGACAAAAGAGTGCTATGCTAGCTCAGGGCCAAGGTCTATATACAGGCCAGAGAGTGTGAAGGAATGTTGGGAGAAGCTTCCTGGAGAAAGTGACATCTAAATAGAGCCTAGATTGATGACAAGGGATTCTGTCAATGTCTGTGGGAAGAAAGTGTTCCAAGTAAGGAAACAGCAGTTCTAAACACTAAGAACTAAGCGTGAAATGGGTCGTTTGAGGAATTGGAAGATGTTCAATATAGCAGGATCATGGAGTAAGATATAAGGGGATGACACTAGAGAGTTGAAGAGAACGCATTATAAAAGGACATTTAAATGCTCTATAATATTACTTTTTGTGCGTGTCTTTTCGAAACTCATTTCTCCTTACACCCCATAGTATTCTCTTTTTCTTCCAGCATCATAACATCAGAAAATCTGATACACTGGAAATAATTCTGAACGGCTCAATTTGCTTACATATAAAACTAAGATACTGAGAGTGTCTACCATGCAGGGTTGATGTGGATTCTCTGGGTTAACACATAGAATCTGCTTAGGGCAGCTCCTGATTCATATTTGATTAGTTACCACTGGTATTGTTACACCAGAAGACTGTCTTACATTTCTTGTTTCTTTACCTTTGACCAAGTTGGTTCATCTGGCAGGAATTCTTTTCTTCCCTCTATCTAAAGTTCATGTCAGCATTATTACCTCTGAGAATACTTCTCACGTCTTGCAATCCCCATGGCTCATTTTTGGCCTCTATTAGATATAACACTTAATGAGTACTACCCTGAGTTAAAATCATGTGCATGTATGTCTTTCTACCTGTGTATCCTATGACCTCTTGCAGGTCTTTTTCATCTGTGTTCTCCATGGCATCTTGCCTAGTGCTATGTTGTTATGAATGCACAAGTTTCATTTTTTTAATTTGAACTGAATCAGAGGTAAAATAAATAAGAAATTTAAAATCACCACACATGCACACAATACTGAAAATCAATATTTAAAAAAACTTCACTCATTTCAGCCTCTATAAATATCTGGAATTCATAGAATACATAGGTACAAATACATATGTGCAAGTAATTTCAACTAAAGGCAATCTCTGTTAAGTGCTGTATAAAATAGAGACCAACAATGATGATTGAAGATTTGAGAAATTTTCTTATATTCTGATAGATTGGGCTAAAATTTATATTTGTATGGTGTATAATCAAGTGATCACTGTTGAAGTCCATAGAGTAAACTAGATGTAAAGAGATAACATTAAGAATGATTAAAGAGCAGCCCGGGGTTCACCGGTTCGGATCCCGGGCGCCCGCGGACGCACTGCTTGTCAGCCGTGCTGTGGCGGCGTCCCATATAAAGTGGAGGAAGATGGGCACGGATGTTAGCCCAGGGCCAGTCTTCCTCAGCAAAAAGAGGAGGATTAGCAACGGATGTTAGCTCAGGGCTGGTCTTCCTCACAAAACAAAATTAAACAAACAAAAAGAATGATTAAAGTGGGGCCGCCCAGTGGCGCAGCAGATTAGTTCACGCTTGGCAGCCCGGGGTTCGCAGGTTCGGATCCCGGGCGCCCGCCGACGCACTGCCTGTCAGCCACGCTGTGGCGGCGTCCCATATAAAGTGGAGGAAGATGGGCACAGATGTTAGCCCAGGGCCAGTCTTCCTTAGCAAAAAGAGGAGGATTGGAACAGATGTTAGCTCAGGGCTGGTCTTCCCCACAAAAAAAAAAAAAAAAAAAAAAAACAAGAATGATTAAAGAATAAAATGCTTTTAAGCACTTTGGAAATACATTTACAATTGAATAGACAGAAGAGCCAACTGGTGCTTAGGATCCTACTTTGCTAGGCTTATCTCAGTTAGCTGCTATCTAATCGTTAAAACAGAATTTTAGTTCAAGGAGGTATATAAAATTGAAAAATATCAATTGCCATTTCTCTAAATATCATAAATAACTCATGTCATTAATTCAGTTTGTCCTACTCCCTAAATATTTAAAAAACACATGTATACTGCTGTTCAAGTACTGATCTAAACTCCTTAGATGAATAATTTCATTTCGTCCTCAGAACACCACTTTCACTATTATCACCATTTTACAGCTGAGGAAATTGGGCCACAGGAAGGTTAAGCAACTCGCTGAAGCTCGTATCACCAGTAAAAGGCAGAGTCAAGATTCCACCCAGACATGTTGGCTCCAGAGTACAAACTCTAAAACACCACACTGCGCTGCTTCTAGTGTTTAGGAATGTACCCAACTTAGAAAATGGGGAAAAAAACTAGGAAAAAAAAGACAAATACCTGAATTAATAAATTTAATTCAACCAGAATATGCCATTTCTATGTAGACATTTAAGTACATCATTTGAAGTTAGAACTTCTGTCCTCCTGTATATTAAACCTGCCATTTGATTTGATCTGACAAAGTGAGTATTGCTTTGACATCCACTTTTCAGGATATAAACTATTTTTCCATATCTTTATAAATATTGTTTTTTAAATGTTACCTCCTACCATAGACTGTTACAACAAGTACTAGATGTTATTCTTATATATGGCGGTAATGGTCACTATAATTCATTAAATGTATTAAAGGCAGTACATAGAAAAAGCTCTCTTTCATGGGCACACAAGTTATATCAAGTGATGTATTCATGGGTTTATTTTTCTGTGTCACTGAAAAAGCAGGTATATTCAGATATGTGTACTTATAGTGAGTATATTTCAAGCCAAATCTCCTGAACATTATCTTCCAGATAAGGCAAATTCCTTCTATTCGCGATTTCCACAACCGAGGACTTTTACTTCAAAATGATAAATTATAGAATCAATACTTTCATCTCTTTGTTTTCCTTTCATCCCTTTTTGTTGTCTTTCTACTTGCTTGCTTTTAAGTCTGTTTTTAAGTTCTGCTCTTTTAACATTTTCGTATGCACACTACAAAGAAGACGGGCATTGAAAGTACTGGTTCTTCAATTGAGACAGAGTTGAAAATGGCTTCTAATCCCCAGCACACAAGAGTTCTTGTTGCGTTTCCTTATTATTAGTTGATGCCCATGACTAGAAGACAAAGGAAAAAAAGTTTCGTGTTTCCATGTGAGTCATGTTGAAAGATAAACTGAGGCATATTAAAAATTTTGAGTTTATTTGAACAAAAATCTGTTTAAATCGGGCAGCATCCAATCTAGCAAATAGAAAAGAGCTCTGAGGAGCTATACAAAATGAGAGACTTTTATAGGCAGAAGGGTGCAGGAACAAGGAAGTTACACTAGGCAAAAAAGTGGGTTAGCTATTGCAAAATTACTTTCCTTTAGAGGATGGCAGGTGTCGATCAGGCAGACGATCTAACTAGTGCTGATCAGGCGAGTCCTGACTGGCGGGTTTAAGAGTCCATTTCTGGGAGAGCTGAAACTGTAATGAAGTCAAGTCTTGGTTTGGTGACGTGGGGCTTAGCATAACTGACTCCATTTTGGGCCTGTTGTCTTATTTTTTAACACTCACAAGAAGTTATTCAAGAGTGCTGGGAGGAAGAAGCACAGTGGATAAAGAAGAAAAAGTTTACAAAAAGCAAGAGATAAGAAAAAAACTGTTCATTAAAAACCTGTTATTGACTGTTTGAAAAATCCTTGTTTTTAAGCTTATTACCAAAAACTATAAAATAAAAACATGTATATGCTGCTTCTGAATATCAGCCATCCAGCCAATAGATGGTCAGTGTTTCTCAGCCCTAAAAATGGTAGATTGTTGAGCATTCAATGACATTATAATACATTGATGTGATTATATCAAAATGGTTGGAAAAGTTACTATTTATGGATCAATGGAAAAATCTATTAAAAATCTGTTTGGCAATTACAACTTCAGAAAAGAGAAGGCTAGTTACAAGAGGTTGGAGAGGTTCACCTAAAATAACCTGCGACAATGATGTTCAGAGAAGTATTCCTTACCAGGGAAATCTGACGCCGTGGTTACTTTAAAAAACAATATTACACTCTTATTTTCTCAAAGCTACTATTTACAATGAGGTATTAATCTTATTATTGTCCCTATGTTTCTCTTAAAGGATTTAAAAGTTATGATAATTATTCCCTCAAAAATTGTCCAAGGTAAAATATTGAGTACATTTTATCTTAGGATATTTTAGTGCCCTCTAGTGTGCAGAAATTAACAATAGCATTTCTTTTTCTAAATTATGTAATTCTTTTAAAAATGCAAGATTTTAAAAATGGTAACTTTGGATCAGTATGAAGTGGATAAAAAAAAAATCAGCTTGGAAAGAAAATTAGAACCAGATGTTCGTTCAACCTAAATGTAATACTCAACAAAATGCACCTTTTTTTTTACTTTTATTCAACTCAAACAGCCTGCCTCTTCTTCTCTTTGACTGCTAGACAGGATGTCTCATTTGCATAAATCCATCTCCAGATTTCAGAGGTTCAGGCAAGCCAGGCTGTTGGCTGCCCTTTCTAAAACCGTGAGTCTAGTGTTTTCTCCTGGGTGCTTGTGTGAAACCATGTCTGCATATTGCTAAAATGGGTGCCTTCTCAGAATCTATTAGCCATCGACATACTGAAACATTTGATTCGTGTTTAGGGCATTTGGTCAGTGGCAAGTAAAAGGAACCTAATCTAAAGACTCCTACCATTCCCACAGAAAGACAGATTTGATTTTTTTTTTTCAAATAAGTATGGGATGTTAAAGAGATGCAACTATTCAAAAAGAAAGCAGGGGGTGGGGGTCGGGGACGGGGACAGCCCGGTGGTGTAGTGGTTAAGTTTGTGCTCCGCTTTGACTGGCAGCCCTGGGTTCACAGGTTTGGATTCCGGGCACGGACCTACACACCGCTTGTCAAGCCATGCTGTGGCAGTGTCCCATATAAAGTAGAGGAAGATGGGCACAGATGTTAGCCCAGGGTCAGTCTTCCTCAGCAAAAAGAGGAGGATTGGCAATGGGTGTTAGCTCAGGCCTAATCTCCTCACACACACACACACAAAAAGAATGTTGGGTCTGTGAAGGATCAACAGAAGGAATGTGAGCCAAAAACAAACAAAAAAAATTTAAATAAATTTGGAAAATCATTCCTGGGGAGGTTTTTTGAAATTTAGCTTTAAATCCAATGATAGATCCATCAACAGGATTGAGGATAATTATTCTTTATCTACTAAAGGCCAATATCAACCAACAGACCTTCCACACTGAAGAGTTATGATAGAGGTTATCTCCCAGCATTTTTTCAGTTTTCTGTGGTGAACCCATGATTTCTAAACTAGAATGCATTCAGATGGAGACCATAGCCCAGTCCATACTATGAGAAAATCTGTGAATGCCTCTCAGAACTGACTTGCATCACCTTCTCTATCACGTTTTCGCTGAAAAGTGAACAACAGCAAAATTGAGTGATTACAAATTGCTTTATGATTTTTAATATCAGAAAAGGAACACTAAAGATCAAGAATCCTTGTTGAATATTCAGAGGACACCCAAAATGCCAGATAACGATATTTTATTTGGCAATGCTATATTCTTAATGTGATCCAAATTGTATGAACAATCATCTCTGTAAAAGATCACAGAGAATTATTTTGTCTTTGGGTTTTGGCAAGTCTCCTGTATGTTCCCTATGTGCAGTTTTGGGATGAAATCATAAAGTTTAGGGGATTGTAGCATCAGAGGAAAACTAAACATTTCCATACCTTTTAGAATTTAAACGAAATTTGAGTTGATATTTTTAATATTTTAAGATAAAATATTTATAAGCATGTTATTCAGTTGATTTTCTAATTAACCACAGTCAACCTAACACTCTATATTTTAGTATATATTTTATAATAAATTAGCCAGAATAGAGTGAATTTCCCTAATTTGTACAAACTTCATAGAAATGGTCACAGGGTTACCAAGTGACTTAAACATTCTAGTTATTTCTCTCAACAGCTTGGACAAGTGAGGAATTACAGCTGTACCCACTGCTAGAATTAATAGCAGTAAAGGTAGCAACAGTAGTCACTTCCACGAATTCCCTGGGGCAGGTCTCATTTACTCTTGTATTTGTTTCCATATACCATTTCCCGCACTCCCAGATTATTGGGCATATGAGAAATATGAACAGCATTGAATGCAACCATCTTTTTTATACCCTAAGTGTAAGAGAGGGAGATTCATGTTAGCTGAGTGTCTACCATGCATCAGGTACCCTTTCTGTGCTTTTTGGATCTTAATCTCTTTTATTCCTCATAATAGTCATTTGTTATGGACATTACCTTTATTTTAAAGATGAAAAAACAAAGGTTCAGAAAAAAAAATTAACAATAGTTATCTCTTATGTATTGAGCTTTTTCTAATTGCCAGATACTGTTCTAAAATCCATACGCAATTATTTTTAATCCTGATGGCAACTCAAAGACGTAGGTTTTACGTCTCCAATGTTACAGATGAAACAATTAAACCTTAAAGAAATTACTAGCTTGATTTTGTTTACACAGCTTTCAAGTAGTAAAACTGAGACTTTATCTCAGATCAGTCTGATTTTAAACTTTATCCTCCTACTAGTGTTAACATGGCGAGTTAATAAGAACAATTGGATGGTGTCGGCATCGCTGCCCTCACCTCTATCCCCAGGAAAATGACATTTCTTTTCTTTGTTTACCTAAAGGCAGATCGAGGGTAGATACCAAACTGACAGCCTAGGTTTATGGAAGTCAGGATTTAGACAGGAATCCTTTGTATAATGCTGAGCACTAGGACTGGGGCTTGCAGACTTGGCAAAGACCCATGTGCCCAAATTGGGCATGAAATTATAATGTCTTCCAATTTAAAAGGAACTAAGGATTAATGAGGAAATGCTAAGTGAGTGCTTAAAGAAGAGTCAGACCAATATAAATAGAAAAAGACAAAGATGAAGAGTGAGGAGAAAGGAGGGCAGGCTGCAGAAATCTTGCTTCTCAGAGAAACGATCAGACTTTATCCACGGCTGTTCAGCCCGCTTCCAAACTCCTGTTCTGCTTTCCATTCATGCTCGATTTTTTCACTTTCTGGATCGAGCAATGTTATCTCCTGCCTCTGACACTTCGGTTATGGTGCACCTTTACATGGAATCCATTTCCTCACAATTTTTCCCCCACTTTGCCTTGCTAATTCCTACTCATTTCTCAGATTTTAATTTATAATTATTTTCCCCACAAAGCTTTCTCTTACCCTACATCCATGTTAGGTCCCACCTCTTAAATTTCCTAGAACACCTGGACTTCCTCCCTCATGACTCTAATTACCTAATGCCATAATTTTCTCTTTACATGGCTGCCTCCTGACCACACTGGAAACTCCATGAAGACAGGTTTTATAGATGTCTGATTTCCCAGCATTTCACTGCATTTGGCACATTGTTGAATAGATAAATGAATGTTAATGTGCAGGTTCCTCTTTCACAGTGGATCATAATTACAATTTCAATATGAATAGAAGTTCTTATGAATTCATGAACTTCTCATGAGGATACAGAAGAAAGATAAGCTAGAGGGCATTTTTCTGTGACCATTCAGAGTCTAATTACAGAAATAACATAAATATCTACAAAAATAATATGGAATGAAAGTGAATAGACAGTTTTGCCCAAACTGTGGGTAAGTGCTGGATTACTCCTATGATATGTTTTTTTTCTAACTAAATAAGAACAGAAAGCAGTTCTACTGTGTCTTTATTAGTCCCCTTAATGCTTTTAAAATAAAAACCAATTTTTCTTACCCTTTATTTTCTCCTAGTGGTCAAAAAAATATTATAGCCCTTAATTCAGCCAAATACATAGTATTAATATCTACAAGGAACACTTACATACAAACTAAAAGGTTGACATTGAACATATGACAAGTGTGTACTTATGAAATATTTTGTCCTAGACTAATGTTAATAAAACTTGCATCTGCTCTTCAAAGATGCTGTAAGTTATACACAATGAAATACATCAGATTAAAAAAAATAGCCATACACTGTCCATAATGGGAGGGTAAACTGCAATTGAAGATACCCTGGACAAATTTAATTAAATGATTTTGTAGTAGCTACATATTCAGTTTGGCCAGAAAAAAATAGTTCAAAGGAGATATTTTATTGACTTTGGAGCTCACAAAATACTTTAGCATCTATGATTGTCAAAAACAACAACAAAAAATCTGTGCCTATTTTAGTCTGCTATGGAGAAGTGATCCAACCTAATTTATTCTGTATGAAAGCAATTTTGCAAAATGTATTCAGTATCTATTTATATTTATAAATCATCAGCCACAAAGTGGAATAAAATTGACTGTATTACTTTGCATTTTAAACTTATTGTCTATATTTTGTTCTTCCTATTTATCCAAGTCATTCAAGTAAATTCAGTCAGGCTCTCCTCTACCATCTGATGGATACAGGTAATATTTTTGAGACTCCAAGCTAAAATAAATCCTAATTTTAACTGACAGTGAATGATGTGAGTATCGGGTCTTAAATATAGGAAGCTCTGATATTCAATAGGCTAACTATATGAATAGACACATCAAGTGATAGAAAAATATTATAAGGAGTTAAACAGGTAAGGGTTTATTTTTCCACGTAACAAGAACTTCGCATGTAAGCAGTCCTGTGATTGTATAGCGGTTCAAGAATGTGAAAAAAAGACCTGTCTTCCAAGGGAAACAAAAGGAAAAATAAACAAGTGGGACCTCATCAGACTAAAGAGTTTCTACAAGGCAAATGAAACCAGGATCAAAATGAATAAACAACCCACCAGCTGGGAGAAAATATTCACAAATCGTTTGTCCGACAAGGGATTAATCTCAGTAATATATAAAGAACTCACACAACTGAGCAACAAAAAACAAACAACCTGATCAAAAAATGGGCAGAGGATATGAACAGACATTTTTCCAAGGAAGAGATACAGATGGCCAATAGACACATGAAAAGATGTTCAACATCACTAATCATGAGGGAAATGCAAATCAAAACTACACTGAGATACCACCTTACACCGGTTAGAATGGCTATAATCACAAAGACAAATAACAACAAATGCTGGAGAGGTTGTGGAGAAACGGGGACCCTCATTCCCTGCTGGTGGGAATGCAAACTGGTGCAGCCTCTATGGAAAACAGTATGGAGAGTCCTCAAAAAATTAAAAATAGAAATACCGTATGATCCAGCAATACCACTCTTGGGCATCTACCCAATGGACATGAAATCAACCATCACAAGAGGCATATGCACCCCTATGTTCGTTGCAGCATTATTCACTATAGCCAAGAAGTGGAAGCACCCCAAGTGTCCCTCGACTGATGATTGGTTAAAGATGTGGTATATACATACAATGGAATACTACTCAGCCATAACAAAAGACAGAATTGTCCCATTTGCAAAACATGGATGGACCTAGAGGGTATTATGTTAAGTGAAATAAGCCAGAGAGAGAAGGACAGATACTGCCTGAACTCACTCATATATGGAATATAAATGAACACACGGACAGAGAGAACTGATTGGTGCTTACCAAGGGGAAGGGGGGTGGGGGGTGGAGGGTGGGCACAAGGGGTGAAGGGTTATATCCACATGGTAACAGACAAAAAATAATGTACAACTAAAACCCCACAGTGTTATAAACTATTAAGACATCAATAAAAAAAATAAATAAATAAGCTAAAAAAATAATAATAAAAAAATAAAAGTGGCAACTAGTAATAATTAATAGGATTAATTAAGCAAATATTATTGTGAGAAAAATGTAACTATTTTTATAACATATTTTTAATTTTCTCTCTGTCTCTGGTACAGCAATTTAAGTCTTTTTTTAACTCTTTATTGCATATTTAAATTTTGTAGACTGTATTATTCTATATTCTTAACATAGATAAATGTAAGAATTTTTTAAAGGAGAAAGTAAATACAATAGAAGTAATTAAACAGATGTTACCTATATTAAATAAAAAATAACAATAAAAAAAAAAAAGACCTGTCCTCTTTCTATCTCTCTGCTACACAATCCTTATAGTCTGGCTTCTGTCCTTAAGTTTGCAATCTGGCTGCATACCTAGAGGCAGCAATATTGTATTTCTCAAGAAGAAGAAGGAAGGTCAGTGTGGAAAAGAGAAAGACTTTCTCCCAATCTGTTTTTTTCTTTAGGAAGGGTTGTCCTCCCATGAACTTTCACTCATACATCATTAATTTGATGTATGTAACATCCCACTACTATGTGCAAAAAAATGCTCAGTTTAAGGTGCTTTGTATTTGTTTTAACATTTGCAGCCTTGTGGTCTCTGTGGCAGAATCAGGCAACGAATAAGGGAGTTGAATGTCAGGGTCTCATTGGCCAAACTTCAGTGTCGGCCACAAGTTTGTCCACTCTCTGTCTCTGTCTCTCTCTCTCTGTCTTATCGCACCTCTATCTCTGTATCTATTTATCTCTATCTCTCTCAGACACACACATCTTCAGGTGCTGAGGACTGAGTTAACCACTATCATCAAACTCTACAACATTCCTCATTCATTCTCTCTAATTATTTCCTGTTATCCTCTTACCTCACTCCTATGCCCCTATTCTCCCACAGACAGCCATGCTAACCTGTTTAATATGTGTACTTTTCTGTTTGTATGTGTCCCTATATGTTTATTTCTGTTTTTATACGTAAAATAACTTATGGACATGATACTGGGCTATATATCTCATTCCTCATCTTACTCTTACATAAAGCACTAGGTTTTTAGGTGAACATTGTACAAAATACAATTTTAAATGTAAATGTAGAATTCCTAATGAACTGAGGGTATGGATCATTAAAGTTTAGTTATTTATTCAAGGTATATTTATTGAATGCCTACTACGTGTCGGGAACGGTTCTAAGTACTATGGATACAATATTGAACAACAAAAGATTTAAAAAAAAATGTCCTCTGGAACTTACATTCTAGAGAAGAAGGTAGAGAAAAAAAGTAAATTATTAAATTATATTGTATACTGGGTAGTAATAAGCACAACTGAAAACAAATTAAAGCCAGAATTAAGGATAGGAAGAGTTGCAGGCAGGGATGGGATAAGGGGTGGAACGGTGAGATCTAATTTTAGACAAGGGAGAAGGTGGCCAGGGAAGATGGCAGAGAAGGTGCCATGTGAGTAAGGACCTGGGATGTGGATACAAGTTGTATTGATATCTGGGGGAAGACGATTCCAGGCAGAAGGACTACTAAGTATATGGACATTCCGGAAGGAGCATGACCAGTCTGTCCAAAGAACAGCAAGGCAACCAGTGTTGCTGTAGCAGATGGAGGGAAGAGGAGAGGACAGGAGGGGGAGATGTGAGAGTAAATAAGGGAATAAATTATGTAAGTAATGATAGGTCATCATGAGCACGGTGACTTTCACTTTGGGTGAGTCAGCAAGCTCTTGGAGATTTTGAGCTGAGGAGTAAAAATGATCAGACTAATACTTTACCAGATAATTCTGCTGCCAGATTAAGAACAGATCAAAGGTGGGCAACACCAGAAACAGGGGGATACACTGAGAAGCTATTAAAATAATACAGTGCATCACGATAGCTACTTGAGAGAAGATGGTAGCAGAGAAGTGTTGAAATTTTTTAAATCCTAGAAATATTTTGAAGAGTAAAGTTAGGCAGAATTTGTTGGTGAATTAAATGTGGAGAATGAGGATAAAAAGGTGTCAAAAATGATTCCAAGCTTTATGGTCTGAGACAAAAAAAGAAAAAAAAAATGGGATTGCCATTTATAGAGACAGGGAAGCCTATGAGAAAGCAGAAATGAGGGATAGAATTGGTCATTTTGGACTTGTTAGATTTGATATGCCTATTAGGAATCCAAGTGGACATTTCAACCAGACAGGTGTGTAAACGGGTCAGCTTACTCTTAACTGTGTAATATGTGACTGGGTTCTGGATCTCTGACTCCATCAGTAGCTTTTCATCAATTATTGTGCAGTAAGTCTCAAAGTGGACACTCTAGGGCAGTGTGCTGGAACAGTTGGTTTTACCATAAACCTCTCAGGGGTATGCCACAAGGTCATGATTAATGTACAATGCATCATTCATTGCTACACCGAGGATAGGTTACATATGGCCCTGTCTCTAAGGTAGATTATGGAGCTGGAAAACCACGCTATGTGACGTAGAGTAAGTTTAGCTTGTCCAACAACGCAGCCAAGCCTAAAGATAAGGCAGGCAGTGCTAAGGATCAAGAGTTCACTGGAACATTGTATGAATGGAACCTACACCAGTCCTGCCTCACAGATCAGGGCTACTTTTTGACTATTTGCTCTGGATAATTCTTTCTTCATCTTGAAAAAAAAATGATTATAGACTGATCAACTGTCACTCGAAAAGCATGGTTTGGACCATTTCTCTCCCAAGATATAATTTTTATGTTACATAAGAAGGAAGGATCACCAGCAGGGCATACTCTTTAAGTCTTTATATCCTGCTATCATACTACTTACTAAGTTATGATCTTTCTATTTGAAAATGGAGTACACAAATAAAGAAGGAAATCCTATGAATTAATAATGTCATTATTGTCAATCTTCTCTGTCAAAAAAGAGCAAAGTAAGTCACTGTGCTATGGGGAGGATTGACGTGCTTGGGTTCACAGAGAATGACTATGGATAAAATCTCTCCTTTTTCTGCCCTTCTTAACATAAAAGAAAAGAGTAAACTCTTCAATTCTCTGCAGGTTTTGAAACAATTCGAGGAAAGGATCTCACCAGTGAAGTGTGCAGCACCAGTGTGAGTAATTGATTACGAAAGGGCAGCTTCTCTTCTAAGGGACTGAGATGGGCAGCTTTTGGGAAAATGCCTTTAATTCTTACACATTGTAGAGTGTGTCCAACAGTTTCAAAACAATAATAATACTAACAATAATAATACCTCCTAAAAAGCCACCAATCCACCATGATCTCCCTCTCTTCAGAAGAGCTATTTTTATGTTTTAGCTACTGTGTTCCCAGTGAAGAGCAAAGGATAGCAGAACCACTTAGATGAGTATGTACTGGGCAAAATTCCATTCACAAATGAAGTGACTTGTTACCGGTCACCCATTTCTCAGCCCATACACACAAATGTGTACAAATTGTTACATGACTCACAGTCAGGTCAGCTCATAAATGTTGACACTGCACACGGAAGCCTTGCTTATCAAGGGTGTCCTAAATGGTATTTCTGTTAAAGATAACCACAACAGAACATCACTAGCATGTGATGTAGGTGTTGCTCGGGGCTGGAAATGCAAAGAATAAGATAGAGCCTGAGCTATAAGACAAACATTTATAAAATCTCAAATGAAATTCAGCCATATTGTTTTTTAACTATTATCTGCACCAAAAACTGAGATAGAGAAAGATTTTAACCTTCTTTTGGGGCATTCACAGTCCTTTAACATCTGGACCCAAGGCAGCCTTGTCTCCTGTTACCCCTTTCATTCCCGCTCACTCTCTGCCATCTGGCTGCAGCAGCCCAGGACCCCTAAGCTCACATTCATATTGCAACTCTCACCCTGAAATATCCTTTCTTCTCTGTCTGAAATTGATCTACTTATATTTTTGAGTCTCTGTCAAATGTTATATTCTTTGGGAAAAACATTGCCTGATTCCAACAGGAAAGTTAGTGACATTGTTTAAGGTGCCCATAAAAAACTCTGATAACATTCATTATGTTGTATGTTGCATTGTAATACGTGTTTACTGGTCTGTCTTTTCCAATGGAGTGTGAATGACTCAGTAATGAGACTATATCTTTTAAATCTTGGTAAGCACAGTGCCTGCTCAAACAGTTATCATTTGAATGAATGAATGAATCACTCAATCAATTAACAGTATCTGCTGTATTGCTACATTGCCATATACCTGTGACTTCCATGAGGGCAGAGATCACACCTCTTTTGTTCATCACTCTTTACCCCAACTGAGAGCACTTGCTCTGTGACAGAACATTGATATCTTAATGTGTAAACGAATTCCTTGTGTAAATGAATTCCTTATAACTATTTTTTATCTTTGTATAATTTTTTAGACTGTGTCTAAATTATGGCATAGGTTTTGCTTTTCTACCTTCAAAAGCATACATAAAGTTTATAATAGCCTAACTTTAATCTTTTATAGTCTATAGTTATTTACGATATGTCTGCCTCATAATTGCCTTAGAGAAAAATCTTAACACGTTATACTGGTCTATACATGCAGAAGGATCCTAGAAAAAGTTCATGGAATAAGAGATAGAAACAATACACAAGCGAGGTAATTACAGATATTGTCAGTTTAAAAGAAGTGTTGCAAAGTGGTTTTCTGCTTTGAATAATTTGAAATTTTCAAATAACCTAAAGGAAAGAATGTATTTCCTAGAAGCTAGCAATGAAAGCAAAACGGAATTCCCAAAAGTAGGAATCCTAATTGTTTCAATAAATAACTGATATCGGGTTCTTGCTCAAAATCTCTAGCTTCAAGGATACCCTGGCCACACTTTATACCAAGAAAAATAGAAGTTATTCCTTAAATTCAATACCCGAAGATAATAAAGAAATAACAATGAAACAGCCAGAAACAGGTTCTGTTTATCCTTTGCCATCAAGAACAAAAGACCGAGTTTCTTCAAATATCTGATGCTATTTTCTTAAGTGGCATTGTTGGCTAAATTTTTTTTCAACTTAGTTTTACAGGTTGCAAAAGTGTCTTCCTAATGAGAAAACTACCCTCGTTTCTCAGACCTTGTGGCCACAAGAAAATAGATTGCTGTAACATAACTTGCTAATGTTATGTTAAGTTTTCCTTTCATGTCAGAACGCTCTAAACTTGAAGCTATTATCGAGTGCAATAAGGGAAATAAACAAAACTCTCAAAAAGTATAGTTGATTCTGTGCATCAACTGTGGGTTTGGATAACGTTCTTTTAGAACAGCTAAACAAATTTGTAATGTTTCTGATAATGGTTCTGGAAATCGTGACCTATTTACAAATTTCCTTTTCTTCTAGAATTTTGCTTTCATTTAACGGAATGTAAATTGTGGATATTCTGGCTACTTCTATTTATGTGTGTTAGGGGGAGAAGGAGATATGCCTTTAATTCATCTAGTATACAGACTCATCTATAAGGGCTAACACTGTGCAACTCTGGCAATTTAAGTAATATAGAGATGGCCTACTGGTCTTTTTTTTGTTGTTGTTAAAGGCATCCAAAGCTCCTGGAAATGCTTTAAATGGAAAAGACGTATAACATTATTCACCATTTAGTGCTTCAACAAAATAATATGGTTCCAAGTAATGAAAGGTCCTGGGAAGGAAGAAAAAACAATCTGTTCAAACAGCTGCCTGTTTCTATCAGTAGGTAAAGCCAAGACGATAATGGTCTTCAGAACTTAAATAACATACTTTATCTTTCTCGGCTGGAATGCTCTCAAAACACAGTCTAAAGACTTTCCTAATGGTCCCCATGAGTAAGAATATAACTGAAAAATTTAAGATGTTCTCTGTGTGTTTTATTTAAGAGCAAGACTACTAAGACTGAACTTAGTTTAACTAAACAAATGGCGTACCAGCCACTCTTTTTATTGCCTATTTGTTTTCTCCTTCTTTCTTTTTCCCACCATGATTTCCCACCATTTCCCCATGATTTTATTAGATTTTTATGCACCCTTTTGAAAAGGGTTTACATTTTGAAGGCTTAAATTAAACCACAGACCTAACTGAGGAAATCACTTACTGGAAATCACTGCACATAATAAAAATTTTCAACTGGAGTTTAATATAAATGGAGTCAAAAATAGAGTTTGTCTATTTAAAAATCAAATGACACATTAGTTATGCTAAGAATTAGGCAGTCTGAATATGGTTCTCAGCATTTTAGAAAGATGGAAATGACCAAAAAATTTCAGGACGGGAGAGTGAGACTGCTGCAAAGTTGGATTATTTTTTTACTTGTTAACTAAGAGATAGGCTCAGCAACCTATTCTCAAAAGTATAAAAATCTCAATAAATCAGCATAAGCAATTCTCTACTCTCACTGATGTTTTTTAATGGAGAACACACCCCTCTGTCTAGAGTTTTAACACCAGAAGATTCTTATATTATTATTTGTGGTTCCATTTAAATATTTATTTATTTGTTTTAATCATCGCCTCCACCACTGCCAGCTACTTAGTCTGATGGTCAAACATCTTGGAGACTGAAATTCTTCTGTTCATTAAAAAAAAGTTTTCATTTCTTGGAAGGTGATAGTCATGACTCAAATTTCTTTTAAAGCAAATGTGTCTCCCTTCTCCCAACTTGTGCCTGTCATAGGTGGGAAGACTCAGATGGGACAGTTGGGAGCCATTGACTTGTTCTATCTTCCCCAGCTTAACTTCTACTCTCTTCCCCCACTCACTAGGGCCTCTGGTCCCTCTAGGTTGAAGAGTGGGAGATGAGAGGAAAGGAATTTTCCTTGTGTTCTGGTATGGCTTATCTCAGTCGCTGGAGGATATTTAAAGCCACCTTCCTCTGGACTTAGCTCATGCTCTTACAGATGCTTTTTCAGGGCTTTGAAAGTCACACTAGAAACTTCTCAGTGCAGTTGCTTTGAAAAATGATGCAGATGATACATGTCCTTTATAGTTCTTCACATGCTCTTGGGATTGGCATTGTTCATCCTTTTGTTGAGATCACACTTTTTCTCTGGACAGCCCCTCAGGAAGGATTTGAATTAGCTCCAGAATGGCATTCTCTCCTATGGAGCTCGCACTTGACCCTCAGAAATTCACGGTACTCTTGCCTCTACTATCAGTAGAGAAGAGGGTCCCAAATCATATTGATCTTTTTCTCCTGCTGCCTCGGATCAGTATTCACGTTCACTCTCCTTTACTTTTCTCCTTTTCAATTCTAAGACCAGTCCACTCTGCCCCTCAAACAACACGTGGGCTTCTTAAACCCTTTCTTATCTGGCTTGAGCTGAAGAGGAAGCAATGCCTCTTTGTGTTGAGATATAGAGCACATTTTCTCCAAAGAAATTCTCACTCTCCATTTCCAACAAGTTGGTCACTTCCTCTTCAAACATTATATTCAAGGTATGTGAGGGGCTGTTTTTGCTCACTTTATTGGTTCTGCATTGGTGGTCTACCACAGCATTTTCAATCTAAAATATTTGCTACATTTATTATGGTTGTTGGTGCTCTTATTTTGTACCATTGTGTCTTATTTGATTCTGAGGCCAAATTCCACTTTTACAGTCTATTATGATACTTGAATAGAGTTCTAGAAAATCAACTCATTCCAAGCTTACATTTATGCTATCGTAATAAGTCCATGCCTCCTATTGATTTATTTAACCAACAGGTAAAATAGACACTATTCTCAATGGAGTTTTCAATCTAAAAGGTTTTGAACATGTAAATTAAAAATGAGACAACAGAGTGGGGTGTGCTATGAAATTATTCATGTAGCTGTAACTGGAGAAGATTTCTGAAGAATGTGATGTTTAAGCTGAGAATGAAACATAAGTAGAGGATAGGAACATGATAAAAGTGAAGATAGCATGTGTGAAGTCACTACAGGAAGAAAGGGTACAGCACACTCAAGGAAAGGGGAAAAAATCCTCTGTAAACAAAGCATTAATAATAATAAGTATAGCAGGATAAAGGATAAAGTAAAGCAGGACATTACTTAAAGATTTCTTTAAAAAAAACTATATTAAGGATTTTAGTTTTCAATAAAGGGCAATGGAGAACCATTAAAGGGTTTTCAATTAGGAAATACAATCAGATTTATGTTTCTTTTTATCACTCTGGCTTCAAGGGATATATCAACTAAAAAGGTGGAATTGAGGAAGAACAAGAAGTCTGTGTTGGATATGATGGTGGCTTGTCCTTGGGTTATGGAAGAGGAAGAAGTGGACTAGCATTAACTAGACTTGGTGCTTGACTGCATATGAGGTACAAGAGAGAAGGACTCATAGATGACCATCAGGAAGATCGCTTGGTTAATAAGCCCTGGGAAAGAAATAGGTCACTGACTTGCAGAATCACAGAATTATGGTTGTTATGGGAGGGATAAAGATTACTGAGTCGAACTCCTTCTTTTCACTAAAGAAACAGGTAGCTCCTCCATGTAAGAGTCTAGTGAAATTCCACCTTCTTCACCTTCTCAGTCTACTAGAAAACTGGCTGCCTCCTGAGGACACTGCTTCTTCTACAGCCCTCTCAAGTGGTGGTTGTGTTCTCTCCTACATCCTGTACCAATGGTAAAATGCTCTTCCCTAAATATACCACCCCTCCTCCCTACAAACACTTAGCTTATCAATCATTATCTTTCATTGTAGAAGTAATCTATCAACTGCTCTCACATTTTATGAAGATTATTTTTTCTGAACTACCATCAATTTCTCCATTATTAACTTTATCTTGCTTTCCAATAACTCCAATAACAACATAGAATAGGCTTCTGAGTGATTTGATCCCTTCCAATGATCTCATCCTCCATTCCTATAGTCATTCCCTTTATATTCTGTCATAAGTATAACTTTTCTAAAATCTCAATTTCAAACATCCCATCGATCCCTCTATTTTGTCATTAACAATAAGTACTACTTCTCTAAAAATCCCAGTTTCAAGTACCCCATCATATTTATGTTTGCTGTCTAGCCTCAGTCACAACAAGAATTGTCACAGTCTACTGCAGCAAAATGTATCTGCTCTTGCATGCCAACGCAGTGGTATAGATAAAAATTGAAAGTCATCACCTGCATAAATTAAGCTGCAGAATAGCCAAATGAGCATCTTTGTGTTTTTAACCAGTTTAAATAAGAAGAATGCAATTGATCCCAATACCACAAACACAAAAGTAGGCCAAAAGATCACTATTGAGAAAATTCACAAAGCCACAATTAGAAGAGACAGCCAAGTTTTGTGCACTGGGGCTAATGAAAAAGCCTGAAGTTTAAATGAGTGGCTAAAGAGAGAAAGGAAAACAACAATGAATATACAGAAAGGAATTGATTGGAAGGGTTATTCTCCCAACTAGCCTTTCAGACTAAAAATGTACTGTATGCCATTACTTGATGTTAAAGGTCAAGGTAGCAAAGACACTTACTAGGATGTAAGAGTCCAGTAGCAGAGGAGTTAAAGGCATCAGTTTAACCTCAGCTTAACCTTGGTGACCTTGGATAAGTCACTTGCTTATCTAAACCTCTATTTCCACATCAACAAGACAGGAATAATAATAACTACTTCATGAAGGTTTTGTGATGATTAAATGAGATAATGCATACTAACCACTTAGCAGTCTGAAGACTCTTCCAATTTTGGTTCTTCTAGAACTCATATTTTTTATTAAGGCCCCATAATTATTTTCCCCCACTTCCCTGAGATCAGTCACTAGCATGTAGCACACCTTGAGAAGCAGAATGTAGTTGAGTGGCAAACGAGTTTCTCTCATTTCATGAGGGTTGGTCTTCAAAAGTTATTTATTCTTCTCCCAAGAGACAGCCCATTGAATTCCACTGCAAAGAAAAACAATTTGGCATAGTTCTTACTAAAACAAAAATTAGACTAAATAGGAAGAATCACTGTCTTTATTTTGCATTTCTTTAAAATTACCTTTTAGATTTTTGTAGTTGGCTTTTTAAAGGTTGTTGTGCATACTAATAATTCAGTATGATTTTCCATTATTACTTATTTAAATATCTTGTCCAGCAATTCTTCCCCCATCTTCAACTATCAATCTTCCATCAGAATAAAAACATGCTGTTATGTCTTCTATCTTAACAAAAATCCTCTCTTGACATTACTTCTTTTCCTGCTGTCACAAAAATTCCTCTATGCACTCACCAAACTGCATTAATATTAAGTCATCAGAGAAGTGTACATGTTTTGGAAACTTATTTTAAGACTTTATTTTTAAACAGTTTTATGTTTATAACAAAATCAAAAGGAAGATACAGAGGTTTCCCCTGTACCCTCTGCCCCCATACACACACAGCCTCCCCCATTATGGATATCACTCATCAGAATGGTGCATTTTATAACAAGGATGAACCTATATTGATGCATTATAATCACCAAAGTCCATAGTTTACTTCAGGGCTCACTCTTGGTGTTGTACATTCTGTGGGTTTGGACAAAGGTATAATAATATATATCCATCATTATATCATACAGAATCTTTTCACAGTCCTAAAAATCTTTTGTGCTCTATCTATTCATCTTACCCACTCCCCTCACCTCTGGCAATCACTAATCTTTTATTGTCTCCATAGTTTTGCCTTTTCCAGAATGTCATTAAGTTACAATCATACAATAGCCTTTTCAGATTGGATTCTTCCACTTACTAATATGCATTTAAGCTGCCCCCATGTCTTTTCATGGCTCAGTAGCTCATTTCTTTTTAGCACTGAATAATATTCCATTGTCTGAATGTACCGCAGTTTGTTTATCCATTCATATACTGAAAGCCGTCCTGGTTGCTTCCAAGTTTCAGCAATCATAAGTAAAGCTGCTATAAACATCCTTGTGCAGATTTTTGTGTGGACATGAGTTTTCAGCTCCTTTAGATAAATACCAAGGAGCACAGTTGCTAAATCGTATGGTAAGATTATATTTAATTTTGCAAGAAATCACAAAACTGTCTTGCAAAGTGGTTGTACTGTTTTGCATTCCCACCAGCAATGAATGAGAGTTTCTGGTGGTCCACATCCTGGCCAGCATTTGGTGTTGTCAGGGCTCCACATTTTGGCCTTTCTAATAGGTGTGTAGTGGTATCTCATTGTTGTTTTAATTTGCATTTCCCTGATGACATATGATGTGGAATATCTTTTCATATGCTTATTTGGCATCTGTATATCTGCTTTGGTGAGAGGTCTGTTAAGGTCTTTGGACTATTTTTTAATCAGGTTGTTTGTTTCCTTATGGTTGAGTTTTAAGAGTTCTTCATATATTTTGGATAATGGTCTTTTTATCAGATGTGTTTTTTGCAAATATTTTCTTCCAGTCTGTGGCTTGTCTTCTAATTCAATTGTTTTGGAAACTTCTAATACTTATTGTGGAAAAACAATATAAAAAGTAAAGTTTAAATGGGAAAATTAAGAGTGTGAGAGTGGATTGTCTGGAAATGCACAACTTTGTCCACATGTATTTGTGATTTGGAGATATATATATATATATATATGGAAAGAAAGAGAGAGACTGAGAGAGCAAAGCCAGTAAACTAAGCCCTGATGAAGTTGTTGGGCAATTGGGACACAAACACTCACATTACATCCAGCAGAGCATAGATGGAGTAGACATATCATAGAGAATTCCAGAAGAGGAATTCCCCCTAATACTCTACATTTTTTTATAAGGAGAGGATACAGAGATGATCCAGAACACTATGTTGCAATGGAAAATTCCTGATCTAGGAAACGGCCTTGTCAAAAGGGATACCTCTGGAGTTAGGTGGCAGGTATCACTTTATTCTTATGCTGAGTTAACTCAGTTTTGTTAGGCCAGCTCTTGCCAAGCTACCTAAAATGGAATGGATTGATTCTCCAGGGCCATCTGAATTTTGAGTTTAATTTTAGCTATAACAACCACAACAAATCAAAATAGTTTGAAACCAATCTTGATATACCTAGGGGTTATACCAAGTAATATATTAAAAGAGAAAATATCAAGCTTATTTCTAACACTAAATTTTACAAGGCTGAAGATACGGTAGAATATGAAAGCCCTAGGGCTTTTCCCTGGCCAGCTTCTTCCTTTAAAACTGAACCTCATTTTAAAAGTAAAGAAAAACATGCCGAAGTTAAATCAGCCCAAGCATCATTCCCTGACACAGCTGCAAGGTAATTGCCAAAAAGAAGTATGTGTATGGGGAGAGGCACAGGATTGCTAAAAAAAATCACATTACACTTAAAAAATACTGTTTTCAATAAATACTATTTGTATATAAAATACAATAGAGAAAAATGGAAAAATATCTTCTAGCATTCTGAGAAAAATGTCTAATAATTTTCACTAGGAAATTTGAAGGTTCTTTTAAAATATAATACACATACATGGTTTAATAAGAAAAATAATTCTTCTACATTTCAATTTTTTTAACATGTTCAGAATTTTGATCATGTATTTAACTAAAATCATATAAATTAAAACTGAAAATAGAAAAGGTTTTCAAAAGAGCATAAATAGGTTTCTTTAAGGATTCAACATAAAGCATGTTTATAAATAAACCAGAATTCAACTTTACAAATTCAACTTTATAAATTCAACTTTAGATTTAAATGAATATTACCTATACTCCTTTAAGGTCTATGACCAAAACCAAATCCATTTATGACCAGTCATATTGGATTCAAAAGCGATTTTCAATCCACTATTCATTCCTCACCAAACACTTATGGAGTCGGGGACCATTCTGGGCACTCAGACTACAGCACTGAGCAAAACAGATAAAGGTCTCTGCTCTCACGAAGCTTACCTTTTTTTTTTTTTTTTTTTTGGAAGAGACAGAAAATAAAGTTAAATAAACATATAGCATATTCACAAAATAATTGGTAATGAGAAAAAAATCAAACCGAGAAAGGAATGATGAAGTACAGAATGGGTGAGTATGCAATCGTAGATAGGGAAGCCAGGGCAGACTTCAATAAGATGACTTTTATGCAAAAATCAGAAGGAAGTGAGAGAGTCTGTACATAGGTATCTGGGAGGAGAGCAAGCTTTCCAGGCAGACAGAACAGCATATGCAAAGTTTTTGCCCATAATAGTCCAATAACAGGAAGAAGGCCAGTGTAGCTGGGTGAGAGGGACTCTCGAGGAAGACAAGGATGAAATGAGTTCAGAGAAAAAGTGAGGTCCCAGATCTCATAAGGATTTGCAGGCCTGGTAAAAGCTTTGACTTTACCTAGAGACAGATGGAAAGACACTGAGGGTTTTGAGCAAAAGAATAACACGATTTGACTTACATTTTCAAAGGGTCACTTTGGTGTATTGGGTGGCAAGGGCTGCGGAAGTAAGGAGTCAAGTTAGGAAGCTATTGAAATAATCTAGGTGAGAGAAGATGATTCTAAGAACATGGTGAAGGGTGGGAGACATGGATGGGAGGAGGAACTACAAGAATTTGCTGATGGATCAGAGTGTTAAATAAAGAGAGGAAAAAACCGACACTAGCAAGATTTTTGTCCTGAGCAAATGAAAGAATGGAGTCGTCATAGACCCAGATAAAATCTTCAGCACATTGCCTCGCACAAGCTAAGCACTTAATATAAGTAAAGGGAGGGATGGTATTCTAAGAAAACACAGAGGCACAACAGAGATAGTGGGTACAGTAAAACCCTGTAAGTAGTTGGATATTGCCAAGTACAAAGGTGAGAAACAGAGCTTGTAGGTGGATGAGGCACACAGAAGTCAGCGTATAGGTTTCTGGAGGACATCGTAAGCCTCAGCTGTCTAGTCAGTTGGGAAAGAGAGGTAGAGCCAAGAAGTGGCAATATGTACATGTAATATACACATTTATTACATACATGTAATATATTACATGTAATATGTATATATACATGTATTATATATAATACATATTACATATAAATTCACAGCTCTTCCCTTCTTTCCTAAATAACAAAAGATAGGTATTCAGAGAGAGAGAGAAAGAGATGAAAAAAAAAAAATCAGTCACAGAGAGAGAGAAAATAGACATGTAAGACTTGATTATGGTTAAGTTCCTCATTCAAGAACCCCTAAAGTCAGCTCTTCCCCTTTCTTCCTGTGTATTAATTACAGAAGCCAAAAATTCCCTCATCTTTTACAAATTTGGATTGAATTCCTGTTATTTGTCATAGAAAAGTCATGACTAATTATATCAACTTACATGCATATGAATAATAATATTCATATAATGATAGGAAGTTTCCAGAATTAAATCAAATCTTTCTTCAGTATATAATTAGCAAAAAGCTGTACCTCTCTACCCGAACTCTTATCTAAGTATTCTTCTGTCATTATCCCGGCTCTGTCTCATTGCACGATCTCCTTTGTCACATGCTGATCTGTATTTTGTACTCTTCTACATTCATTCCGTAGATTGCTTGATATAACTACTGACCAGTTTATTCCATTTCTGCAATTGTTCAAATTTAGACTTTAAACTACATTGTTTTATATTTCAACAACTTCAGCTATATTTATTCTTAATACCTTCCATAAAAATCCAGGAAATATTTCTAAGGAAGTTCACTCTTCCCCATTATATACTCAGAAAATTCACCTTTTGCAGCTCAGCAATGCCTTATTACTGCTGTGCCGTAGTGTGTGTGTGTGTGTGTTTGTGTGTGTGTGTGCATGTGCGAGTGCACATGTGCATGTGTGCATGCATTCACATGCATGTTTATGAACTAAAGCTGTATGTACATATGTATATACTGTATAAAGAAGAATTATAAACACCCATGTAACTATCATCCAGGTTGAGAAATGGAACACTGCCACTACCTTAGAAGTCCTGCCCTTCTTCTGTGATAGAAGTCTAGCCTGTCACCTCTCCCTTCTTCTTCCCCCAACAGATAACTATTATTCTGACTTTTGTAATGATCATTCTACTTTTTAGTATTTACTATCTATTTATGTCTTTAAACAATATAATTGCTACTGTTGTCAGTTTTACCTTTATATAAATAAACTTATACCATATATAATTTTGTGACGTATATATAGCTTAATTTTGCTTCTAAGCTGTATTCGTATTAGTGTGTGTAGCTATAAGGTATTTTCACAGATGTACAACATTCCATTGTAAGACTATTCCATTTATTTATGCACTCTCCTGCAGTTGGTTTCTGAAATAGTAGAAATATTAAAACCTTCAGGCTAAAGATCCCTTCAAAGAACTCCATTGCTCAAATAAGAAATAGTCTATGGTATGGGGTCCCAAAATATGTTCTTGATGTTAGGACAATGAATTGTTAAACAAATTTCTTTACACTAGAACTTCTCAAAGGCATGCATATTCTAAAGATACTTTGAATCAACTAAAGAGATACATTGTGCAGTATATTTACCAAACACATTTAACTGGAGAAAACTCTGTTCAAATAACGCCTCTCAGGATGCATGTTTCAAAGAAAACACTTTGGCAACTGGTACTCAGGGGTTACTTCCTGTGTCAAACATTCCTTCCCTTCCGATATCTTTTTCACTTCCCTCGGCCTCCACTTTTACCCCATGTATGTGTGTGCCATAAAATTTTTTTCTTTTTTCTCTTTTTTGAAGGGGGCTGGTTCTCTCTGGAGGCCCACATGCACTCTTGACCTCACTCATACCCTTTTACTTTCTTTGAGAAAGCAATTAACTTGATGCCTCCCTTAATGATGCCCCCTGGCAATTCCATCTTGTCAGGATGGAAATAATGGTATTGTCATTGACTCCTGGACTCACAGCTGAGATTGAGACTACAGAAGTAAAATATCCAGTCAGTAATCTGGATTGCATACGTAAAGAACAAATTCAAGATTTTTCGAGACCTATTATAAAACTCATAATCTTCTACTGTCAGAAGATATTATAATTTAAACGAATCAGTGAAATGACATTTCAAATAAAATTTATGTTTCTCCTATGGTGAGTATCTTATCATTTTATACACTAAATTATGAATCATGTGCAGTACGTTTTACAGATAGTCCCTGAGTGAAGCCCAGTAAAATTAAACTGGGTTTAGAGTAAGTCAGCTTTGGGTAGCTTAATTCAAGCTGATTTTTAAGCCACTTGAAGGGCTGAAGATGTAAAGGCCTGTGGAGATAGCTTTATCTGTGTTCTGATTTTAGGCGTAGACCTGAATTTCTTTCAGATATTCCAGAACCCTTCTGCATCTATATATTTTGATGCTTGCCCACTTGCATCCATTCTCCTGAGCAAGCAGCCTGCTGTTTTCCCATTCTTTTGTGTGTGTGTGTGTGTGTGTTTTAATGTTTAAATTTTCATTTGCTATTTTCCCATTCTGTTTGAAGCTTCCACCTTTTTGAGGCAACAGCATCTCCTCTGAAAGAGTGACTACTTGTCTCTAAGCTCCCTTGACATGCGTTAGAATACACACACACTCCCACTCTTAGAGTGGCATTAGAATCTAACAGACTGTCTACTCTGGTAACTGTAAACAAAAATTACATTTGATTTTGCTGGCTAACAAGAACTTTGACTGGTTTTTTAGATGAGTTTTTGAGCCTGGGGCACAAACATAACTGCTTTCTTGAAAGCTTATACATCAAAATCACTGCTTTGAGTCTAAGATGAATTTCTCAACATTTCCCCAACATGCCTTATAAGTCAACCTAGAGAAGAATGATACAGGAGGAATTGTAGACAGGCGTGTCATGAGGGGTTCTTAAAGAACCCAATTTAATTGTATTTTAAGTCAAAATTCTGTGCAAATACATCTTCTCCACAAAAAGGTTTCCTAGGCCCAGACAAAAATTCTGTTACCTTATGCAGTGGAATCCAACTATATTCAAAAATGGTATAAAAATTTAGACCGGGGGGCCGCCCGGTGGCGCAGTGGTTTAGTCCGCGTTTGGCAGCCCGGAGTTCGCAGGTTCAGATCCCTAGTGCCCACCAATGCACTGCTAGTCAGCCACACCTTGGCAGCGTCCCATATAAAGTAGAGGAAGATGGGCACGGATGTTAGCCCAGGGCCAGTCTTCCTCAGCAAAAAGAGGAGGATTGGTGACGGGTGTTAGCTCAGGGCTGGTCTTCCTCACAAATAAATAAATAAATAAATAAAAATTTAGACCAGGACATCTTATTTTTATTGTGGTTAACTCTAAGGAATTTTCTTTTAATCTTGTAATCATTGGTTAGAAAGTAGCCATAACAAGGAAATTCTTACACGAAATGAGAAAATGAGATGAGTCTCATTGATTTGAACTATGATTAACAAATACAAAGCTAGTGTGAAAGTACTAAAGAATGCAAAAAACAGTGTATTGCATGGTGCCTAGCAGAGCACGAGGGTGATATTAGCTATAATGGTGGTTGGTGATGGTGGCGGTTGTGACGGTAATTATTACAGTCATGTATCTAAAAGGAAACGAGAAAATAAATTATTGCCTAGTTTGGAAATTTCAGTTTAGTAGAAGAAGATATAGCACCAACTGGTTTAATCATCTTTCAATAAGTTGAGTTAAAAAAATAATAATACAATTGTTCGAGTGCAAGTTTCAGTGTACATGGATAGATATTGTACTACTCTGATTTTGGAGTTCCCTGGTATTTGTCATACTATGAATTGAGCTATGTCAGTAGAAATTATAGTCATCTATACTGCATACTTCATGCAGACAGAGGTAAATGTAAATAAACAGGGCTTAAGTAAGGGATCAGATTTATTTATAAACTGTCTTCTAGAGAAAAAAGATGCAATTCATTACATATCAAAAGTAAAAGACTGATCAGCATGACAAGAAAAATTATTCAATTTTTATGTATTTATTAATAATTATTTAATTATGATAGAAGAGTGGCTTTAAAAATTTTGGAAAAGTATGGAGAAAAATAAGAATATAATAAAAAGTTTTAAATAGATGAAGTACAGAGGAGCAAATAAGACAAGGCTATACTTAAATATGTTATTTTTGCAACTTGCTCTTATTCCGACTTGACTGAAGTACAATTTACATACAATAAAATATTTCCATGATAAGTGTACAGTTTGATCAGATTTAACACCATATTCACTGATGTATTGACCATCATGATTAGATAAAGATAATTACTTTCCCCCCAAAAGTTCCCTTGTCACTCCTTTACTGTCAATTGAACACACTACTATCTCCAAGTAACCACTGATCTACTTACATCATTAGATGTTAATTTTGCTTTTCCCAGTACTTCATATAAATGCAATTCTACAATAAACACTCTCCTTGTGTGGCTTCTTTTGCTCAGCAGAATATTTTTCAGATTCAGTTTATTACTGTGTGAATCAGTTGTTTCTTCCTTTTTATTGCTGCGTAGAATTCCAGTGTATGGATATATCCTGATTTCTTTATCCACCCACTGGTGATAGACATTTGTATTGTTTCCAGTGTTTGGCTAATATGAATAAAGCTGCTATTAAAGTTAATGTCATGAGGAGTTCATTAATGTCATAAGGGATTCAATTATGGAACATATATTTAAAATTTCCCTAGATAACTGGGTAAACATAATTCTATTTCTGGACTCACCATTATGTTCAGTTGGTCCATTCATCCACCCTTATGTTACGCCACAATTTTCTGATTACTGTAACTAAAGTCCTAATATTAAGTCATGTAAGTCCTCCAACTTTGTTCTTTTCAAAATTATTTTGGCTATTCTAGGCCTCTGCATACTCTTCTAAATTTGTGAATCAGTTTATCAATCCCCCA
This sequence comes from Tapirus indicus, assembly GCA_031878705.1. Lineage (NCBI taxonomy): Eukaryota > Metazoa > Chordata > Mammalia > Perissodactyla > Tapiridae > Tapirus > Tapirus indicus. The sequence goes on along the minus strand of CM062920.1, from coordinate 140,142,780 downwards.
CCCCCTAAAAAAAGCTTAATGGTATTGTGATTGGGAATGCATCGGATCTATAGATCAATTTGGGGAAAAACTGATATTTCAGCAATACTGAGTCTTTTAAGACAAAAATATATTTCCATCCATTTAGTTCTTTAACTTTTGTAACTTTCTATATACATCTTTGTTCAGTTTATTCTTAAGTACTTCATGTTTTTGAATGTTATTGTTTATTAACAATAGGTTCCATTTTAATTTTACTTTCCTGTTTTTGCTTGCTATAGTGCACAGACATACAAATAAGTTTTATATTTTGACCTTGCGCCTTATCAATGCTCATAGCCATTTGGGAGATTCTTGAGGAATTTCTACATATACAGTCATCTTGTCTGCTTATTTATCTGCTTTTTACTTATTTTTCTTTGCCATATTGTACTGAGTAGGCCTCCAAATAAAGTGTTAAATAGAAGTAGTGAGACTGAAATCCATGTCTTTTTTTCCTGATCTTAGCTGGATATCATTAAGTCTGATGATAGCCACAGGTTTGTCATAAATTTTTAAGAGTCTAAGAAGGTTCTCTTTTATTCTTATTTTGATGAAAGTTTTCATCATTGTTTGTGTTGAGTTTTACAAATTTCTTTTTGGGCATCTATTGCTTTCTGCTTTACATTGTTATTGTAATGAATCATATTGACCGATGTCTAAATTTTACATCTCCTCTGGATTTCTGGGGTAAAATACACCTTCTTATTGTGTTTTATTTTTAGTTATAGCTAGGTTCCATTTTCTAATATATATAGGGAATTTTTGCTTTTATGTTCCTGAAGGATATTGGTCTATAGGTTTTTTAAAAAAAATTTAATGACTTTGTAAGGTTTTAATATCGAGTAATACTAGACTCATAGAATTAGTTGGGAAAAGTTCCTAACATCATTTATTTTATCAATGAGATTGTGTAATATTAAATGTTTGAAAGAATCCATCAATAAAGGCATCTGTGACCGGAGTTTTTCTTTGTGAGATGGACTTTCAATTAAAATTTCAATTTCCTTAGCTCTTAGGATTTTGTATTTATTTTTGTGTCAATTTTGATAGTGAACATCTCTTTCATGGAATTTGTCCACTTAATCTAAATGGCATAACTTATTGCCGTATAAGTTATATAACTTATAAGTTTTTAAGTGTTCTGGACTAGCTCCCCTCCAGTCTTTGCAATTTAAAACTCATGTACTCACAGGGATTTCTTAAAAAATTGTACTCAGCTATTTTTTTTTTTTTTTTTTTTGTGGGGAAGACCAGCCCTGAGCTAACATCTGTTGCCACTCCTCCCCTTTTTGCTGAGGAAGACTGGCCCTGGGCTAACATCGTGCCCATCTTCCTCTACTTTATATGGGACGCCGCCACAACGTGGCTGACAGGCAGTGCGTCGGCGGGCGCCCGGGATCCGAACTCGCGAACCCCGGGCTGCCAAGCACGGACTAAACCGCTGCGCCACCGGGCGGCCCCTGTACTCAGCTATTTGAAAGCACCAAAAAGTATATATCTTGTGCCTCTCTGAACAAGGTTGTCAGAAACTTTCAGCATAGTTTCAATAAATAGAGTCAATAATTCTCCTTGTAGAAAATATATGTCTAATGGATATGATCATTTTACATTCATTTCACCAATAATGTAAGTAATCCTTTGTGTAAAGAAACATTTCGAACATATAATTTTTTCATTAAGTATATTAAGAAATATTATTTGGAAGATCCTGAGGGAAAAGAAAACTATTGTTTCACAGCATCCACACCTAAATAGCTGCAAGTTTCACTGCTTTCAAAGTAAATAATAAGCACTAGTCGTTTTTCAAACCATCAGAAAAGAATTGATTAATATTTTTCAAAGAGGAGCCAGTCTTTAGAATAGAACAAAAATAACCAATTATTGGTGACAAGTGTTTATTTTTTGGAATTCTTTATTTTCTCATTGTTAAAATAGGAAAATGTGTTATTTTGTCGCACAGCAACACAACTGCCTCAGAAATGAAAATCTCAAGTAATCAGAAGTCCTAAGAAGTTTAATAACTCATTTTCGGGGTCTGCACAAGTAATACATTTTCTAGAATTATTTAATACTTATCTTGCTGCTTAATGTGTATAGGTGTGTAGTTCATCTCCCTGTGTAGATTATAATTTCAGGTGTAGAATAGAGGTTAAGAGTGTGGAGTTAGTTGTCTAGTACTTGCAACACTATTTAGCAGAGTTTTGTGTCCTTAGATAACTCAGCCTCTTTCAGCCTAACTGTCCTTGGTCGGTAATGTGAGCATAAAAATTATGACTTCTTCCTCACATAATACATGTAAATCAAAGTCTGGCACATAATAAACACCAAATAAATTTTAAATAATATTATTAATAATAATAATGATAGGAAGATTGCCTGTTCATTCTTCATTATGTTCTTTTTCCCTTTTTAGAGTTGTTGGTGAACTACGTCCCCTCAACCAAATTTGATTCATGGCCTGATTTGATATGGCCCATAAAACAAGAATGCCTTTTACATTTTTAAAAGACAATATATCAAAAAAAGAAACAAAAAAGCAAAGAAGATGCAGCAGAGATCTTATGGCCTGCAAAGCTTAAAATATTTACTATCTGGGGGCCGGCCCAGTGGCACAATGATTAAGTTCGTGTGTCCCACTTCTGGTGGCCCAGGGTTTGCAGGTTCAGATCCCAGGCGCGGACCAACACACCACTTGTCAAGCCATGCTGCAGTGGCATCCCATATAACATCCCGGATGTTAGCCCAGGACCAATCTGCCTCAGCAAAAAGAGGAGGATTGGCAACGGATGTTAGCTCAGGGCTAATCTTCTGCACACACACACAAAAAATTCACTATCTGGCCTTGACAGAAAAGGTTGCTTGGCCCTTATTGAGTTATATGCCGTTAATGTATGTATTTATGCTTAGCTGCCTCACTTTGTCTACCTGAAAAAAAAAGAATTCAATAATCAGATAATAACCTCAGGTTTGATTAATTGATTATATTACACAAGTTAGATAAATAGAAGAGTAGACAGAAGAGAATAAATTTAGAGTCATGTTTTGAATTATATAGATGAGATTTCTGTTTCTATGTAGTAGGTGCTGCTTTAAGATAGTTTATGAGTTTTTTCAGCTCAATCGTATAAAGCATAATAAATAATAGAGTATTTTGCCAATGGTCATAAGTGGTCAACTCCAATGAACAAAAGTTAAACAAAACCAGGAAAAAATTACTGGAATCTATTTTGTCAATTAATTGAAGTGACTGATTTGACAACTAATTGATGACAGCTAAAACATTGTCTGTCTATTTCAGGGTTTGTTTTTTTTTTTAGGAAATAATAAAGTTAAAAAAACTCAATTGGTATTACTAATATTATTTAAACTGTGTGGTAGGCAGAATTTTAAGATGACCCCAAGATTCCCTGCCTGGTGCACACATACCTCCTCCCAGTTACTCAATCAAAAACTAATAGAAGCACTATGGTGAAGAGATTTTGCAGATGTAATTAAGGTCATAAATCAATTGACCATAAATTATGGAGATCATCCAGGGGGTCTGACCAAATCACCTGACTTCGGAGACAGAGGAAGTCAGAAATTCAAAATGAGAGGGATTTTACACATAAGAAATTCTCTATTGGCTTTGAAGATGGTAGAGTCACGTGGCAAGGAATGTAGATGGCACATGGGAGCTAAAACCGGCCTCTGACAACAGCCTGCCAAGGAAATAAGAGCCTTTGTCCTATAGCTACAAGGAACTAAATTCTGCCAAAAACCTGAATGAAGTTAGAAGCAGATTCTTCCCCGGAACCTCTACCTTAGAACTCAGCCCATCTGACAATCTGGTTTTAGCCTGTGGGACCCCAAGCAGAGAACCCAGTCATGGCATCATGGATTCTGACCCACGGAACTGTGAGCGTTGTTTTAAGCCACTGAAGTTGAGAGCATCGTTATTTAGCAACAGAAAACTAATACAGACTGAAATTTTTAAAAGGTCAAATTTCTCATATTTGGGCATTTTTACTATTTAGATGTTTATAAATTTGTCGATTTTGTTCAGATTATACTAGGTCAACAGAGACAGTATAATTGTCTGAACAGAGATCATGTTACACTTAAAATGAAGTAGATCACTTTTAACAAATTTCAGAGTTTCTCAAGCAGAGAAATAATGGACACACTTATGATTTTATAACTCCCTCTTTATTAAATTTTCTCTTTTCAATTTCACAGTAATAATAGTCAAATATAAAGTTTTAAAAATAAGTCATAGATAGAGTCAATCAAACTCCTTGCAACAAATGTTCACCTTATTTTGTGAAATTACATTATGGTCAAATGTTTTCATCCTCAAAAACACAATAGAGCTTATTTTGAATGTTTCTAACACTTTCAGTTTTGAACCTTTGACCAAGGAACAGAGGACTCTGATTCTCACCTAATTATGGTGTTTGTTTCCAACCCAAGAAACAACAAGGCATAAAAGAAAATAACTTTTTAGCTACTTTTACTACCAAGCGGATTGTGTTCAGCACTGCAGTATTTTAATTTTGCTGTAGATTCAGAAATGTAACTTTTCCTGAAGGCAAGCAAACATTTTAAATAGGAGATTAGAGAATCACTACAGTGCTGTTGTGAAAACTATTTGCCTCGAGGCATGTTTCCTGAGTTCCAAAAAATACTTTGTCCATTACATTCTGTGGAATTGAAGAGACTGAATAATAGAAAAATACTATGTGTTGGGTGAACTCCACTAAGTTTTCTGTAAGTATTTTTTCTGCTATGTGTAAAGCACTTCATCCGCATTATCTCTTTAATCTTCACAGTCAGTCTATGACGTAAGTACCATCATTATCTCCATATTATAGATGAGCAACTGAAGTTTGGTGGGATTAAGTACCTTGTCCAAGATCACAGAGCCAACAAGGGGCTGGGCCAGGATCTCAACTAGGCATTCTGATCTCCTTTGCTTGCCCACTGCCCAATGCTACTGCCCAGTGCTGCCTCCACACCTGAATATGAAAAACGGAATGCCTTCAAGTTAAATCAATTTACTGTATAATTGTTGACTTTTAAAAATATTTTAGAAAATATTACATATAACAGGTTTTAGTTTTAAATTTGATCTATTTGAAAATAAACTCCTTTAATTATATATGATATAATCAATGTCTTTAAATGTGTTTTTTTTATGGTTTTTTACCCTTTTTTTAAATTGAGGTAACATTGGTTTATAACATAATATAAATTTCAGGTGCACATCATTCAATTTTGACTTCTGTATGGACTACATTGTGTTCACCACCAAAAGTTGAGTCTATATCTTTCACCATACAAATGTCCCCCATTACCCCCTTTGCCCTCCCCACACCCCCCTTTCCCTCTAGAAACCACCAATCTGTTCTCTGTATCTATGTGTTTGTTGGTGTTATTTTATCTTCTTCTTTTTTGCTGAGGAAGATTCACTGTAAGATAACATCCACAGCCTATTTCTTTTTTTTTTTTTTTTTGTATGTGAGCTGCCACCATGGCAGCATGGCCACTGACACACTGACAGATGAGTGGTGTAGGTCTGTGCCCGGAAACAGAACCTGGACCACCAAAGTGGAGCACACCAAACTTAATCACTAGGCCACCAGGCCTGGCCCTGTTGTTATTTTATCTTGCCCATGAGTGAAATCATATGGTATTTGTCTTTCTTCTTTTGACTTATTTCATTTAGCATGATACTCTCAAGGTACATCCATGTTGTCACAAGTGGCAAGATTTTATCTTTTTTATGGCTAAGCAATATTCTGTTGTACATATATACAATCCTCTGCCACCATTCTCTGTTAAAGGCACTTAGATTATTTTCAAGTCTTGGCTATTGTGAACAATGCTGCAATGAACATAGGGTACATATGTCTTTTCAAATTATTGTTCTCGTGTTCCTTGGATAAATACCCAGAAGTGGAATACCTGGATCATATGGTAGTTCTATTTTTAATTTTTTGAAGAAAAAATTACAGTGGCTATACCAATTTACATTCCCACCAGCAGTGTCTGAAGGTTCCCTTTTCTCCACATCCTCTCCAACATTTGTTATTTTTGCCTTTTTAATAGTAGCCTTTCTGACAGGTGTGAGGTGATATCTCATTCTGGTTTTGATTTGCATTTTCCTAAGAATCAATAATGTTGGACATCTTTTGACGTTCCTGTTGGCCGTCTGTATATCTTCTTTGGAAAGACGTCTATTCAGATCCTGTGCACATCTTTTAATTGGGTTATTTGGGGGTTTTTTTGGTGGAATTGTATGAGTTCTTCATATATTTTGGATATTAACCCCTTATCAGGTATATGACTTGTAAATATCTTCTCCCAATGAGTAGGTTGTCTTCTCACAATGAGTATGTTGTTGATGATTTCCTTTGCCATGCAAAAGCTTCTTAGTTTGATGTAGTCCCATTTGCATATTTTTTCTTTTGTTTCCCCTGCCTGAGGAGACATTCCAAAAAGATATTGCTAAGACCAACATTAAAGAGCATGCTGCCTATATTTTTCCTCTAAAAGTTTTATGGTTTCAGATCTTACATTCAAATCTTTAATCTATTTTGAGTTAATATTTTGTATTGTGTAAGATAGTGGCTGAGTTTCATTCTTTTGCATGTGGCTGTCCAGTTTTCCCAGCATTATTTACTGAAGAAACTTTCCTTTCTCCATTTTATGTTCTTGGTTCTATTGTCAAAAATTAGCTGTCTGTAAATGTGTGGGTTTATTTCTGGGCTCTTAATTCTGTTCCATTGAATGTATGTCTGTTTTCCTGCCAATACCATGATGTTTTGATTATCATAGTTTTGTAGTATGTTTTAAAATCAGGGAGTGTGATACTTCCAGCTTTGTTGCTTTTTTTCAGGATTGCTTTAGATGTTTGAGATCTTTTGTTGTTGTATATAAATTTTAAGGATCTTTGTTCTATTTCCATGAAAAATGTAATTGGGATTTTCACAGGGATTGCAGTGAATCTGTAGACTGCTTTAGGTAGGATAAACATTTTAACTATGTTAGTTCTTCCAATCCATGATCATAAATATCTTTCCATTTCTTTGTGTCTTCTTTGATTTATTTCAACAATGTCTTATACTTTTCACTATATAGGTCTTTCATCTCCTTGGTTAAATTTATGCTCTTTCTTGTGATTGTAAATGGGATTGTATTTTTTGGTGGTTGTCATGATTGTAAATGGGATTGTATTTTTGATTTCTCTTTTTGCTATTTCATTGTAAGTATATAAAAACACAACTGAATTTTATGTGTTGACTTGTACCCTGCAAATTTACTGTATTCATTTCTTATTTCTAATAGTTTTTTGGTGGATTCTTTAGTGTTTTCTACATATAAGCTCATGTTGCCTGCAAATGGTGACCATTTTACTTCTTCCTTTCCAGTTTGGATCCCTCTTATTTCTTTTTCTTGCTTAATTGCTCTGGCTAGGACTTCCAATACTATCTTGAATAAGAGTGGTGAAGGTGGGCATCTTTGTCTTGTTCCTGTTCTTAGAGGGATAGCTTTCAGTTTTTTACCATTGAGTATGATGTTAGCTGTGGGTTTGTTGTATATAGCCTTTATTATGTTAAGATACTTTCCTTCTATACTCATTTTATTCAGATTTTTTATCATATGTGGATGTTGAATCTTGTCAAATACTTTCTCTGCATCTATTGAGATGATCATGTGATTTTTATCCTTCATTTTGTTAATGTGGTGTATCATGTTGATTGATTTGCAGATGTTAAATCATCCTTGCATCCCTGGAATAAATCCCACTTGATCTTGGTGTATGATCTTTTTAATGTATTGTTATATTTGATGTGCTGTTATTCTGTTGAGGATATTTGCATCTATCTTCATCAGTGATATCGGCCTGTTATTTTCTTTTTTTTTTAGTTGTCCTTCTCTGGTTTTGGTATCAGGGTGATGTTGGCCTCATAGAATGAGTTAGGAAGCATCCCCTCCTCTTCAATTTTTTAGAAGAGTTTGAGAAGGATAGGTATCAAATCTTCTTTGAATGTTTGGTAGAATTCACTGAGGAAGCTGTCTGGTCTGGAACTTTTGTTTTTTGGGAGGTTTTTGAATACTGTTTTGATTTCCTTAATAGTGATTGGTCTATTCAGATTCCCTATTTCTTCTTGATTCCGTCTTGGAAAATTGTATGATTCTAAGAATTTATCCATTTCTTCTAGATTATCAAATTTGTTGGCATATAGTTTTTTGTAGTATTCTCTTACAATCTTTTGTATTTCTGTGGTGTCTGTTGTAATTTCTCCTCTTTTGTTTCTGATTTTATCTATTTGAGACTTCTCTTTTTTTCTTGGTGAGTCTAGCTAAAGGCTTTTCAATTTTGTTTATATTTTCAAAGAACCAACTTTTAGTTTCACTGATTTTTTTCTATCTTTTTTTTTTTTTAGTCTCCATTTCATTTATTTCCACTCTGATTTTTATATTTCCTTCCTTCTACTGATTTGGGGCTTTGTTTGTTCTTTTTCTAGTTCCTTTAGATGCATTGTTAGATTTTTCCTGTTTTCTTGTTTTTTAAGGTGGGCCTGTATTGCTCTAAACTTCCTTCTTATTACTGCTTTTGCTGTATCCCATAAATTTTGATATGTCATATTTTCATTTTCACTTGTCTCCAGGTATTTTTTGAGTTCTCATTTGATTTCTTCATTTATCAATAGTTGCTCAGTAACATGTTGTTTAGTCTCCATGTATTTGTGACTTTTCTAGCTTTTAACATTTCTTGAAAGGCTGGTTTACTGATGATAAATTCTTTCAGTTTTTGCTTGCCTGGAAAAAACTCTTTATCTCTCCTTCCATTCTGAATAAACTTGCCAGGTAGAGTATTCTTGGTTGTAGGTTTTTTTTCCTTTCATCACTTTGAATATATCGTGCCACTCCCTTCCATCTTGTAATGTTCCTGCTGAAAAGCCAGTTGATAGTCTTGTGGGAGTTCCCCTGTATGTAACTTGTTGCTTTTCTCTTGCAGCTTTTAAGATTCTCTCTTTATCTTTAATATCTGACATTTTAGTTATAATGTGTCCCAATGTGAATCTCTTTGGGTTCATCTTCTTTGGTACTCTCTGTGCTTCCTTACCCAGATGTCTCTTTTCTTCCCCAAGTTAGGGAAGTTTTCAGCTATTATTTCTTCAGTTAAGTTCTCTGCCCCTTTGTTTCTCTCTTCCCTTTCCGGGACACCTATAATGTGAATATTGGTAGGCTTGATGTTGTCTGAGAGAGCCCTCAAAAACTCCTCATTTTTTTTTTTTTTCTGTTCAGCTTGGGTGATTTCCTGTGCTATGTCATCCAGATCACTGATCCATTTTTCTGTATCATCTACTCTGCTGTTGATTCCCTCCAGTGAGTTTTTTATTTCAATTATTATATTCTTCAGTTCTGATTGGTTCTTCTTTATATTTTCTAATTCTTTGTTGAAATTCTCACTGTGTTCATCTATTCTTTTCCCAAATTCACTGAGTATCCTATGACCATTACTTTGTAGTCTTTATCAGGGAGACTGTTTAGTTCTTTTTCTGAGGATTTGTCCAGTTCTTGTATTTGGAATATATTCTTCTGTCTCCTCATTTTGCCTACTTCCCTGTGCTTATTTCCATGTATTAGGTAGATCAGCTACATCTCCTGGATCTTGGAAAAGTGGCATTACATAGGAGATGTCTTATAAGGCCAGCACATGCTCCCCTCTAGTCACCCAGGCCAAATGCTCCAGGGGTGTCTCCTTTTTAGGTTGCATGTGCCCTTCTGTTATGGCAGGACCACAATTACTATGGGCACACAGGTAGGCAGAGTTGGCCACTGAGCCAGCTGGTTGCAAGGCCCAGCCATATGCAGCTGCTGTGGGCACACTATTGGCAGGGGGCAGGTACCTGGCAAGACTGGCTGAGAGGCCCAGTGGTGTACAACTGCTACAGGTTCTCTGGTGAGCAGGTTGGGCTCTAGATGTGGCTGGTTGATGGGCCCAGGGGCATGCGACTGCTGCTAGCTCATGGTCAGCAGAGCAGGCCACCAGTGTGGGCTGGCTGTGCAGCCCAGCAGTACACTACTGCCTTGGACTCACTGGTGGGCAGGGAAGGCCCCCTGTGTGACTGGCAGTGCAGCTGGGGCTACTGCCTGCTCATTGATAGGTGGGGAAGACCCCTGATGTGGCTCAGTGTGCAGCCTGGCAGTGTGCAGCTGTTGCTACCTTGCTGGTGGGTGGGCAGGCCCTCAGTGTGGTTAGCTGTGTGGCCTGTGACTGCTGCTAGCTCACTGGTAAGTGGCGCAAGCCCCCAGCACAGGTTGGCTATGTGGCCTGGCGCTGCACAACTGCCTCAGGCCCTTTGATGAGTGTGGCAGGCCTCTGGCACAGAGGCACACAATTGTTTCAGGGGCATTGTTGGGCAGGGCAGATCCCTTGTACGACTGGTTGCAAGGCCCAGTGTCACAGGACATTTCTGAACCCATTGTTTGTTGATAAAAAGAACTGTGTGTTGCAAACTCCATTCTTTCATCATTGTGCCTCACATATAGTAGGAGCTCAAAAAAATCTGTTGAATAAACAAATGAATGTATGATTAGATGAATGAATGAATGTCTTTGAATCTAAGTTTTCTGACTTAACAGTTCACTTTCAAATTACTTCCAAATGCATTGTCTCTATTTGGCTGTAATACAGTTTTACACTTATTAACAACCATTTCTCTTCACTATATGTTCCCCTAGGTAAAATACATTTTTGAAGGATAGCTTGTATGAGGTACTGATTGACATACAGTCCCGTCTCCAGAGCTTGTTGGAGAATGCTGGGTATGGTAGAGGCAGCGAGCACCCTGTTGAGATCAAAGTCGCTAAATTCTCAAAGGCAAAGTTTTTAAAAGTCATGCTCCTTTATCCAAAATGCCTCTTCTGCCCCTGGATATGAGAGAGGGTAAAATGTTTTATAGATTTACCAGAAAAAAATTGAAAAAAGGCAGAGTGAGTTGCCATTCACTAATATTTAATGGCTGAAGTTCTGTTAATAGGCACAGACTGGAAAAGACAGAGGAAGCCAGTGAGGCTGTGCTCCGTCCTCCGTCCCACCTAGGAAATGCACAACAGCTGAAAAATATAACATCCAAATATGAACACAAATTATGAAATTAGACTGAGAGATCATTAAGAGAGTCCACCAACTGGTAGGAAGAAGAAGAAACAAAGTCAATAGCAGTTACTGAAATAGTAAACCTTTCCATGTTTACACCTGCAGTTCCCAAGACATTAATTGTGAATATAGATTTCATTTTTTTATTAAACTTTCTGATTTGCTTGATTTTTTTCCCACATTACACTAAATAACTGATCAATTCCAGCGCCTTAAACTCTTCCTTCTTCTTTATTCAGTCCAATTATCACGGCTAACAAGTAATTCTCTAAACATAAATTTGGCTATACTATGAGAGATGTTGACATGGGAAAAAATGGACTAACCCCCATAGAAACTTTAGTGAAAATGTGAATAGTTTTTCTCTCACATAAAGAGATATCAAGTACTAATAAAACAATTAAAATATTAAGTCTTGAGCTACAAGGATTTTTTAAAATGTGTAAATTATTAAAACAATCATTAAATCTGACTACTGGTTATTTTCTAGCTCAGTTTTATTTTTCAATTTTTTGACCAAAAACATCAAAATATTTCTGTAGAGTTCCATTTTTACTTAATGGAACAAATCCTTATAGAATTGATTTGTATGTAGTTTACCCTAAATTAGCCAGCCTTTTATTTTGCTTATACTCTAGAATGTACTCAATCTAATTTTCTTTTAAAGTTCCTGTCCTAGATTTGCCCTGAAAGTTATCTTTATCTACATTTTCAGCTAAAATGTTTTTTGTGCCTTGGAGGAAAAATGCCAAGACACAAAGGATAGTACTAAGGAGATGAATAATTCTAAACTGGTATAATCCCTACCTCCCAAGCAGTTCCTAACAGATTAGGAGTTTAGATAATAAACCCAAAGGGATTTGTATCATGGAACCCTGTCGAGAAAAATTCATTAACGCATCAATTTATGAACATAAACAGTGTATCTGCGATATTTGCTTATGCCATGTGAACACATTGAGAAGTTAATTTAGCATCATATTTGAATGAAATAAGCAGTTTGACCCCTTTCAAGATAAATTATAATCACACAAGAGATTTCCATCTTCTGTGTATTGGCAGCAAGTCAGCATTGAAACAAAACAAGTGGCACGTAACTGAAGTCTTCCCTACGTGGAAGCATTTCACAAAAGCAAGAGGTTGTTCTAGCCAGTGAATTAAATTAAATATTAAAATTGTCACTCTTAAATATACTTTCTGACCTCGGGTTACTGGGATTTGTTGAATTAGGAATCACAAACAATTAAAAAGACTAAAGCTTGAGTTTAAATTCATTGTTCAAAGAAATGTAAGCAAAGGCAGCAAGTAAAGGAAAGGAATAATAATTACAGAAAATTATAACTTGCTGAGGTCAAATTTTTTTGGTTTCCCAAGGACAGTGTTTTCTTTATTCACGCTACAGCAGCTAATCTATCTTACTGTCAGTACATTGGAAATTATTTATTTTCTATGTACAGTTTCCTGCACATTATTGAATGATATACAATAAAATGACCTAAACCAAATCTGAAGAATTACACCTTTGGGAGTAAAGCATACGTCTTTGGGAAAAGACAGTCTTAGTAACGTGTATAGGATTCTCCAAAATATTGGAAAACAGAAGCAAAGCACATTTTTACAATACAGTCAACTAAATTAGAAGCAAAAGTAACAAAGCAAAAACAAAAACAAAAAACTTGTATATGGCATGAATTTATCCATTCGAATACTCAGGAAGAATATGCTCAGGAAAACCTGGGCTCATCCTTTATAGGGAGTCCTCTTGGCATATCAACATGGAATTGATTATGATTTATATATATATATATATATATACACACACACACACACACACACACACACACACACACATCACCCACCTTAGCTTTGCATCTAAAGGCAGAGACAATGGTGGGAGTGGGGAGTATAAGGACATAATTAAAAGATGGCTATTTTGGGAGCTAGGGAGAAATAGAAATGAAGGGACTAAGGACAAAACTTTTGGCAGGATATCTTTGTTCTTCTCCTTTTCTTCCATGAATCTCCACCCTTCTCTCAGTTTTCATTTAACAAATACTTTCACTGTCCCTCCCCCATGCCCATTGTAGAAACCGATTCAAAAGTAAATAAATTACATACCATCTGTTCCATTGTCAATTCAATGCTAGCTATTGCTGATGTATAAGTTTCACAGAAATAGTTAATGTTTTTAAGATAAATCAATTAGGAAAAATAACAGACTTCAGAAAGAACAACTCATGCAGCCATGAACAATTATCTAGTATTTTCAAAGCCACAGATTTCACACGAAACAATTCCCAATCAAGCTAATTTCATATTCCATATGAAGATATTTGAGTATTTTGTGAGGGAACGCAAAATCCTCTAATTAGATGTGAGTTCAAAGTAGATAGAACATTGGACTAGTGATGGAATGTAATAATGCAATCAACCATGCAAGTAATGGGGTGAACTGTAATACATTGGCAAGTTATTCACATTGAGATAAACCACCCCACAATAAGTAGAAGTTCTGTTCCTAACAGATCTTCATTACCTTATTTTCCATAGACAGTATGTGTGCACCATAAAGAATTAGAATTACATAGACCACTCACATGACATTTTGAAGGTCAGGACTCCCTCTCCGCCCGAACATTCACTTCTACCCAAATAAAATGAAACTTAAAGGCATCCCCTCCTTTTCTAAGATATGAACGGATATATAAACCCCTCACCAAACTGTTTATGTCCTACAAATGTATAACAAGCGCTTTTCCCGACTCCCTCCTCAGTTGTTTCTCGTGAACCTCTGGTTAGAATTTTAACTTCTTATTTACTTAGGGAAATGTCTTGAGCATCTAACTACACTTCAGTCTTACTAGGAGACAGTCTCTACATTTACTTGTATTGTTGCCCAGCCCGGACTCATTCACTTAGATTTCAAGTAAATTTCACTTAACATATCTGACTCAGCTCCTTTCCTGACAGTGATGACTACTCACATTGCACCTTGGATGTCTAATCTGCAGAATGGTCCTTACCTGAAATAAGTAATCTAATAAGATAATGCCTAATAGAAAAACATTAAGATGAACAGAAACATTTTCTCGAGAAAGGATTTTTGTAAGGAAGCCAAGGGCACAACATGGCTGACACCTATTAAGACAGAAAGGTTGTAAACAAATAATGCAATTTAGAGCCGATGCAGATGTTTTATAATACCTTATTCTGAGGTGCATAATTAAAAATTATATTCACTTCAACCCAGACAGCCATCTTTCATTATAAAATTAATTTTTTAACATAGATTCTGTTGTTACTCCTCATTTGTAGAAGAAATGGCTAAAAAGGGGTGTGCTCGATTTTTTTTCAGTCAAATACTCATAGTTAGGAAATAATACACTCATTTTCTAAAATGTATTTAGATGAGATATACTTTATTAGCAAACAAACTTCTTGGTCATTTCAATAGGTAATCTTAGCAAAATAATAGTGACCAAAAAAAAAAAAAAAGCATCTATCTGCCTACATCAGAAAACACTATTATTACAACATAATTACAATATTACCAATATTTTATCTAGAATATGGTTAGTGAATTGTAAGAACTAAAATACACATTTTATGAAGTTTTTCCATATCCAGAAATAAAAGTAAATACAAACATTTTAAAATGTGTTTTTGAACTAACACTGTAGCATTGGAGGATGTAAACTTCAAAAGTTATTGCCAGATATGTCATAAAATGCTTCAATTCACATTAGCTATTTTTATAATGTTGTAATAAAAGTTTCACATTAAATACAACAACAAAAATTAGCACAGACCTTTATTGAACAGTTGCAATGTATCCGGCATGGTGCTCAGTGCTTTACAGGCACTATATAATTGAATCGCATAATAACCTAACAGGACTGTTACTAATGCCCCTTGTTTAACAAATGAGGAAAATCACTCTTGCTCATGGAAATGGTAGAAATTAGTATTTTCATGTAAAATAATTTATTAAAATTTTTCTAACGCACTGTTAAAAATCTAGTTTCTAGCTATTTTTTGAGATGAATAAAATATCCAGCTATTACATGGTGTGCTATATACAGCTTGGAGTTTTCACATTAATGGAAATATCTTTTCATTACACAACCGAAAACATTTAGCAGTTCAAAATAACGTTAGTTATATAATTTACACCTCAAAGTTTTTCGTATTTTCCAGTGGTGTTTCTTATGTGTTCCGTGATGATTGCAGAGATTTTTCATTACTTATGGAAACTGTTTTTTCATTTTCTATTTTTTAACTTTAACTTTGTTTTTTCAACTTTTTTTTTTAACCTAGAGTCATCTACAATCCTGAGCACATGAATTCTACAGAGTTTAATATATTGGGAAAATGGAATGCCTTGGATACACAAATGTCTAGTTTATTTATATATTTGAGGAAATTTTATTCTATTTTTTAGTGTAGTAGCTATGCAATAATACACAGAAAACACATACACAAACATACACACTAAGCCCCTATACCAGGAAGTCAATAAAATATAGATATTTATTACAAAATAAAGTTTAAAAACAAGTTAGTTTTTTAAAGGAGCATAGCAGAGTTATTCTTTTCAGTGAAGCAATATTGATCAGAGGGAAAAGCACTTCATGTCTGCAGAACCGAGTATAAAGGATAAATGCACAGTGTTCCTGACATTCTGATGGACCACCCAGATGCCCTTCAGGAAGTAAGAACTGCCAGCTTTGAGAACTGCCTCAACTCAGAGGTGTAACCTCACACAAGGTCACATGCCCATATTGGGATGACTCCAAACATGAAGGTTATCAGTCCAGCCCCCCTCACCCCCCTGGGGAGAATTCTGAAGGAATATCTCAGCCTCGGCCTCCACTGAGACCTCGTCAAAGTCCACCTTCTCCCTCTGTCCACTATTGCTTGATCATCTCTTTCAACAGGTGTGGATCTTTAAAGTTCGTTAGTAAACCTCTTGCACACTAATCTCCATCTCAAAGTTGGCTTTCCAGGGAACCCAGCCTAGGAAAGTATTATTTGTTTTGTTTTGTTTCATTTTGTTCTACTTGAGTAGCTCCACCACTAGAAGCATTCAGATGACAGTAATAATAACAACCAATGGAAGGGAACAGTTCAGTACTAAGTGACCCGCTTCTTACCTAAGTCTGACAATGCAATCCTCAAAAAAAGTGCAGCCCATTTAGGGCTGCTCTGAAGGAAGGGACTGTGGTGAAACAGGCTGTGGTAACAGGAAGGGTTTTCAGGCGTATGTCCTGGAAAAGACATGACCAGTTATAAAAATAGGTATATTTCTTTTTTTATGATTCATATTTGAATAATGACAATAAATTTGGCATCTGCCAAAGAGGAAATCAAATTATTCCTTACTAATACATGATTCTTTGGTTTAAATACTCCAGCATATTTATTTTTAATTTCTGATTTTGAAGAAAAACTGTGAAAATCTGTCAAACTAATTCAGTCACTGTAAATAGCACTTATCCCACACAACATGAGAATAATAATTTTGTCTAAAATGAAATTCATCTTAGATTCAGAAGTTCAAAAAAATTTCATCAAGAGGCTAATTTCTGATTAACCTGAAGTGTCAGGGGTTTTTTTCATGTAAATATACAGATTTGAAGAGAGATATTATCTTTGCGAGTTGGAAGTAGAATGATTTGTGTGTAACCCCACTTAATTTAGCCCAGATTCAGGGGACATTTTAGAAATTTAAATAATAAATCTTTGTTGTAAATGAAGATTGTAATTCTAGTGTCAAAATTTTTAAAAAAAGTAACAAAAACCTGATTACTCTATTGAAAATGGCTAGACTGACTTGCCTGGTAGAATGAAAGTTTCTGAAGCACTGCTAAAGTAAAACACACATAAAATATATCACAAGGTAATTAAATTGAATTACTTTGGCTTTACTTTTTGCTAGCAAAGCAAAATTTCTTACCCTACTTTATCCTAATATGGATTGAAGGAACAAAACCCTTATACCTCTTCTCTATATTGTGAAATCAAAGATGAGTTGTTTTTAAAATCAAATCTATTTGATATTCCTTATAGCTTTCATAATGGTTCCCCAAAGGTCAGAGTTGATAATAATTTCCTTAAGGAATGTGCTCAAGTACAAACTTTTTAGCTCTTATTTGATTCCAATGAATCTTTACCTTTTTTCATGCTCTGTTTCATTCAGCTATAAATCCTCCTCATGCGGGGTAATACACCAACAAATCAGTTTAAGGAGGTTGGCCCAATTTCCTGATGAGTCTTCAGGGTAAATTCTCTAGATATTTATGAAATGGTATGTAATACTGAAGAATTATTGGAAAACAATTTTAATTTAACCACACAGTGCATACAAGGGAAGAAAAATTATTTTTTTATAAATTTCAAATGGAGAAACTTTTTAATTGGCTTCAGAAAAAATATATTGCTTAATATTTTAGCTAATGAAAAATGAATGTAGCAATTATAGAATTTTCTCAAAATTCTGCAAAATTACCCAATATCACACTGTTCTTTCTAAAAACAGGTTTTGTTAAAACCAAAGAAACACTATATCCATCTTTTTTCTAATGCTATTTTGTGTTCAACATTTGGGGGGGGGGGAAGGCAGCCCTTAGAAATTGGACAACATCTGATGCTCACAGCTAAGTCTCCATGTTATTACACATTTATCTAATGCTTAAAGCTAAGTCATGTTATGCTCTCATTGTACATAAACAATCACACTTACACACACACAAAAATCCACTTCAGACAAGGTTACTGAGCAACCCATAAAATATCAAACATCTTCCTCTCTCTTACTGAATGAGTGACTGTTACTTCTTTACCTATTATATTTTCATCCTTACTCTAGTCTGGGCTCCCCATAGATAAGATTTATTGATATGCCAATCACAAAATTGTTTCCACTTTCCGATAATACCCAATCAAGAGCAAACATCCTCCACTTCTTTAGACCTTTTGAGAAATTGTTCAACCAATGCCCAAATTGTACAAGCTCTTTCTAACACCCTCTTACTGAGTCGCACCATGGTTTCCATGGTGAGCATTTTCTCTCTATGTAACCAGTAATAAACCCAACTTGTTTAATTACAGCTGCGTTCTTGGTGGTGTTTGGCTAAAGGGCCCTGACAGTAGCAAGATGGATAGGATATTCATGCAACGTTAGAGTCTGTTCTAAAAGCAGGATCTTATAAGCAAACTTGCAGACAATACAATCTTCAAATTAATTTTTAAATACCTCAGTAGAATAATTGTAAAGTGTATGTGTAATCCTCAAAGTTTCAAAATTAGGAATTTTTGTTTTGTCAAGAGTAAGTAATCTTTGTTCTAATATATACACTCTTTCTTAGAGGAAAAAAAAAGATGATTTATTGATTGTCTTGCATCACTTCTTGTTTGAAGACCTTTATTAAACCTTCTCTGTCTTCTTTTCTATAGGCTCAATAAAACCAATTACAGAAGATTCTCTTTAATAATCACTACCCAATACTTTTATCATTTTAACAGATCTCCTTTGGCAGTTGTCAATTACCCCAGAGGTATAGCAAGGCTGCCTGAACTAACCACAAATACGAAAAGGAAAGCTTAAGTCATAATTTAGCTTATTTTCTTGAATATACTTAATTGTTGCATCAATATTGCATTTATATTAATATAATAGTGTTAAGGATAGGGATAATCTTTTGCTTTTAAATGTACTACTTTATCAAATGTAAATCTAGTTACTTGCATACAGAGAAATCAGGCCTTCTTTTTTTCTTGTATATAAAAATGAATTCTTAATTCCTGCCTCTTTCACCTATGTCTGTGTGTAGAATGCATCCTGAACAAATTTTGTTGATTATACACTAACTGACAGTCTTAAGAGATAGTCCTCCTCTATGTTTAAGGCTCTTTGGCAACAGGAGATCATTAGTTATTGTATATATTAAAGTGGCCTTGGAGTTTCCATCCAAAAACTCCCCAAGCCACCTTTTAAGAGCAGACGTAAGTGTTTATTGTTCATTATTGTCTCCCTGGCATAGTTTGCAGTTCCCTCACAACAGTAATGTAACAACTCGAAATAATATAACGCAACACAAATAAAACCCACCACTAGGGAGGCTGCAAGGAATTTAAAAAGCTTGTATGCTTTGGCTTACCATTTCCATTT
Source organism: Tapirus indicus (assembly GCA_031878705.1). Taxonomy (NCBI): domain Eukaryota; kingdom Metazoa; phylum Chordata; class Mammalia; order Perissodactyla; family Tapiridae; genus Tapirus; species Tapirus indicus. The sequence goes on along the minus strand of CM062920.1, from coordinate 140,123,434 downwards.
CTGGTAATCTACCATAGAAAAGCAATCTAAAATTATAGCACCTTTTATAATACACTGCACAGAAATTGGGAGACTAAAAAGGAAATGATCACTATAGGATGAGCAACAAAGACTAAGTATTATGCAACTGTTAAGTGTGAAAAGTTAAGTACAAGATTTTCTACAATCATAAGTATATAAAATAAAGAAAAATATGTGTAGAAAAAATGGAAGGAAGGGCAGAAACATATTTACAACTATTATATTTTCTTGGTTAAGCAATGGTGTTTGTAATATTTTTCTTAATACTTCTCTATATTTTACAAAATATCTATACTTATTTTATTTTTATAAGAAATATAATTTCATAATAAGGCTTTTAATTTTAAAATCTGACCCTATACAATGATTTTGTGCATTTAAAATATGAATTAATTTGACAGCCTAAGTATTATTCATATTTATTTATAATAAATACACAAAATGGAATATAACTTATAAATTTTATTTATTTACATTTATTAATATTTTTTGTTTTTGAATAATTAAACAAAATATAAATGTGGACATACAGCCAAAAATATTTTTTAATGCAGTCTCACATGTGATTAATTCATAATTAAAGAATAGTTCAAGGTTCAAGATGAACCCAAATAAAACACATATATGCAATGAGAAACTACAATGTCTGGCTTTGTTACTATTTCTGTGTAGTTTATTCTCTAATGTATATTAAATTCTTTGTAAATTAGTTTTATTTTTTTTTATAAAGCGTTGCTACTAGAGCTGAAAAGTTTATATCACACAGGGGATCTTGTGCAGAAGTAACAGAAACTAATGCTGGCTCAATTAAAAAATTAGTTTATTCGCAGGAGTTTGGACATATGAAAGAATCAATAGGAAGCTTGGAGAAAAGGCTTGGGAAATGGCTAGAACCTGTTTTGGCCAGGCAGCAGGAAACACTGTCAGGAGCACACGACGGGGGCAGTTCAGTGAGAACACTGCCACTGCTACTGCTGCATTTATGATGAGGCCACCCTGCAATGTCGATCACTCCTGACCGGGAGTGGAAAGAAGAGTCCAGCCCCTTAGCCACACGAGACTTACACCTTCATGAGTTTCCCTACAAACAATCTGAATATTCGGATATTTTACAGCTGAAAAGTGAAAGATGTTCCCTACAAAGGTGTATTACATTGTATTTTTTATATTACCATCCTCACAGTCATTCAAAGTAAAAACCTGAAATTCAGCCTTAAATACTTAACTCTTTCATCCCACTTATTCACTGTATTGCCACCTCTTGCCAATTTTAAATGTTTTTAATATCTATGTCCTATTAACATTCTGAATATCTCTTCCTTAATACACCATGCCCTTATTAATACTTACCAGGACTGTTGGAATAATATCTTTATTCATTTCTTTTTGTGGGAGATATTAAGAATATATATCAGCCCTAACTTGTTATTCAAGTAACAATGTAGCTTTGAGATATATATAAAGGAGAAAGCAATGAAAGAAGGAGAAAAATGTGACAAAAACCAATGATATATAGAATCAACTTTAGAAATTGACACATCAGGGTGAAAACAATAAATAATAATATAAAAGAGGTAGATAACTGAATCGACAAGCTTGATTTAATACTTATTGTATTATTTTTCCACCACTGCTGTAATGAATTATCACAAACTTAGTGGCTTAAACAATACAAATTTATTATCTTACAATTCTGTAGATCAGAAGTTTGGCACAGTTCTCACTGAGCTGAAATCAGCATGTCAGGAGGCTGCTTTCCCTTCTGGAAGCTCTAGGGAAGAATCTGTTTCCTTGCCTTCTACAGGCTCCTCACAATCCTTGGCTCATAGCTCCCTACCTCCATCTTCAGAGCCAGCAAAGGCACATCTCTCTCAAAATCTTCTTCAATTGTCACACCTCTCTCTCTGACCACAGCTCGGAAAGTTTCTCTGCATTTAAGAACTCATATGTTTAGATTAGGCCCACCCAGATAGTTTAGAATAATCTTCCCGTTTCATGGTTCTTAACCTTAATTACATCTGCAAATTCCCTTTTATCATGTAAAGTAACATATTCACATGGTCTAGGGATTTGGACATGAACATTTTTTGAGAGCCAGTATTCTGCTTGGTACAGATATAATTAAATTTTGAACCTCCAAGAGCAGGAACATACATTGCTTTCAAATCCGTGTGGAACGTCTACAAAAAAACGAACATAAAGCAATACTGACAAATACCGAAATGCAGCAATAATGCAGATCATTTTGTCTGAGTGCAATGGGATAAAATGAAATACAATAACAAAAGTAGCTAAAAGTATTTATAGATCTGGAAATTCACAAACCCTATGATAAAACACTATGCAGATGGATTAAAAAGGATATTGAAATGGAAGGTACAACCTAATCCTAAATACAAACATTGAGAACACAGGGCATCCAAGCTTGGAGATAGAGCTAAAGTGATACTCAAAGGAACAGGTATCTTTTATGCTCATTATCATCAAATAGGAAGATCGAAAATAAATGAAATTATATTCCTAAAGATCTAGAAAAAGGACAACAAAATAATCATGAATTTAAAAAAATTAGTAAAGATATAACTCGAAGAGAAAACCAAAATAGAGTTAATCAACAAAGGCAATGATTCATAGAAGATTCATCAAGTAGATAATGCTTTCATATTTATGACTGAGACAGAGAGAGAGAAAGAGAAGCAATCTGGCTTTCTGTTTCCTCTCTGATCTCATTTCTCACTAACTCTCCCTCTAACTTAATCCCCCTCTGCCCCAACAACACTATTCATTATCATCCCTGGAAAATTCCAGCCATGTTCTGCTTCAAGACTTTCCATCTGCTTTTCCTTTTTCTAGAATTCTTTTTGACCAGATATCCATGTAAACAAGTTTAATATAGGTGTTCGGTACTTCTCTCCATTAAGATCTCTCCTGATGACATTATTTAACATAGAAACCATCCTTCCTCTCCCTCCCTATCTCTCTCCCTTGTTTTATTTTTTTCCTTCCTAATTCTTATCATCATCAGAGATACTATATGTATTAGTATCTTAAACAAGTTAAGCAGTTATTCACTGCCCTCCACTAGTCTGTAAGTTCAACAAGGCTAGAGAATTGATGTAGTTTGTTCATTGTCCCCCAATAACAGAAAAGTGAATATCTAGTAGACAATAAGCATCTGTAAATAGTCATTCAATAAATACATAAATGAATGAAAGCAAAAGAAATTAAAAAAGAAAAACAGCTATAGACATACAGAAGATAAAAATTATAAAATAATTTACATGTTTATAGGAGTAGGAATTCAAATCAACACGAAATTCAATTATCTTTGTGAAAATATAGGAATGATATTTTCAATGTTTAGTACCTAGGGAATAACATGAAATAACATACCAAATAATGCAAGAAAACAAACTGATCTTCATGTTTTAAATAAGGATATAAATTATTTTTTAAATATAATTATCTCTTTAATTGCATATTCTGGTTTTTTCGACATGCTTTGCTTGAAGAAGTTTGGAAGCTGATTTGAGTAATAGGGACTGAAGAGGTAGGAATGAGGGCAAATTGGTAAGAGGTGGTATATAGCTGAACTCAGATATCTTGAATTTCCTATAATGCAAAGAGTACATAGATTAGGTTACTTTTATAAGAATAAGGTACTTGTATAGGGCATCAAGTTTAAATTTATAACGATTCCATCAATAATGATTATATAGAGAAATAAAATAGCTTTAGTATGTGGTCATTTTTATGGTCTTTCTTATACATGGACTTTTATGTCTATATCCATCGTATTTGTTACTGTATTGAGTAGTCATTGCTTTTCTACTCACCAGCTGTCCCTTTTTTTCTAACAGCATCCAGATTTTCCTTTGCGGAACCAGCCTTCCTCCAATTTTATTCATCTTTATGATTTTTATAGTGTTAAACCCACACCAACCTCCATGGATAGGCCCTAGTGGAATCATTGAATCAACATAATCTTGTCCCTTTGCTGAAGTTTTGGTTTAAGAATGAGTAGCAGACTCAATACATAAGAGTTAGCATTCTCTGACCAAATTCAGTGGTTTAATGTGATAGTGATCAGAGTTGATGCTCTCCTTTATCCTTAATGTGAACCAGAGAATGTAGAGCCCTCGTTGTTAGTGGCAGCCATTCTCCACACTAAGCAAGAAAGCCTGAGGCATTAGCCAACCCAGGGAAGAGGGCATCACTGAAAAGAGTCACAGAAAAATGGAGCTGGAGTCCTGCTGCTCGGGTCGTGTCTGCCACCAGACTCATCTCTGGGCTTTTCAGTTATATAAATCAATTGATCTTTTCCACTGTTGAAGGATAATAGAGTTGGTTTTTACTTTATATGGACAAAATGTGTGTGTATGTTATAAGATTTGGACTTTGAGAATACAAGTTTGGTTTTTGTTTTGTTTTTCAAAATTGATAGAGAATTTGTTGCCGTACATAAAGTACTTCCTCCTCTCTAGCACAGCCTAAAACTGTTGCTCTTCACCTCAAATTAAAATACTCAGCACTTTTGCTTCTCTAACAAATGGCTTTGTTCCCTGAACCGTAAAATAAGTTTCGATATGAATATGTAGACATTTATTCAGAGCATTATTACAGATTGAGATAATTGGCTCTGTAATTACAACGTTTCTCTTTAGAAAAACAGCATCAGAGCATTAATACTGCAATTTGTACATTGATCCCTTTATATCATCCTGTCAGACTTCTGGCCTTCAAAGGTTTCCTGAGTCTATTACAATATAGCATAATTCATCCATTTTGCTATCTGCACCATTTGCAAGAATGTTCTCATTAATTACTTTCAATTTCAACCATTATGCCCTAATCCAAAACCATGTCCTTTTCTTCAACACTTTTGCCATGATGTTTTTAGACTCTTTCTCAGGGAAAAAATAATAATCCCAGATCTTTGTGAAGACATGATGAACTATTTCCATTGAAGGCTCATTTACAAAAAACAACCAAGTGCTCTTATTAGAAACAAGGGAACAATCAGTTCAAATGAAAAGAGAAGTGACCTATGCCTAACCCAAACCCGAATGAACCTTCGCTATGGTTCAGAATTTGGTTAGCTTATTTCTATTTGTTTTCTTTTTCATTTTCATGCTTCTATGCATTTCCAGCTGGACTGACTCTGGAAGGAGCGCTATATTACAAGAACGCTTGTTCTCATATTTCCAGTCTGATTTCAACCTCTATAAGAAAGGTTAGGATAATGACAAGGATGTTGAGTTTCTTGTCTAGACCCCATCTTTAAACCTTGAAAGGCTTACCCATCACAAGTTCTTCATTTCCAGTATTCCCTTTTAGGCTAGAATATTTGTCATGATGAATGTATCTCTGATCTTTGCCTCTGTCTCTGTCTCATTCTCTTTCTTCCTCTGTCTCCAAAGATAAAATCTTTCCGGTTTTCCTCTCACATTGATTTGTTTATTTTCAGCTCTTTCATCTTTGAAAGGTTAACTTTGGAATCACTGGAAAGTCCACTAGGAAAATATGCTAGATAAAGATTGTTAGTTAATTTTACAATATTTTTATAAAAAAATATATAAAATAAAAATATATCAGTCCCACATTGAGTTATTTGCAAAGATTTTACAATTAAAGTAGTATTGAACACAGAATATTTGTCACTGTCAGGTAGTATGGTAATTGACTTTATTGTACAATTATATAATTAAGAAGTTTTAAATTAACTCTCTTATACAAATATTTTCTTATTTAAAATAAAATAATTGAAAACATTTTTTCAAAATATGGTATTTTATTTGAGCAAGAAATTGGAGCCATTATTGGCTTCATTTCAGTTTCTCCGTTCTGTGAACATAGAAATAAGAAAGAAGAAAGCCAGGGACATTAAATACTTTGAATTTAATTTACCATTTTACCACAAAGTCTGAAATTTGAGGAAAAGGGCTACATGGACATCAGACTGAATTGAGAACCAGCAAAGAAGATACTGGAGAAATAAGAGGAACTTCTCATTATTCTCCATAATACTTTTTTTTGAAATTGAAGTATTATTGACATAAACATTATGTTAGTTTGAGGTATATGACATAGTGATTTGATACTTGTAAACATTAAGAAATGATCAATACAATAAGTCTACTTACTATCTGTCCCCTATAAAGTTGCTACAATATTATTGACTATATTCCCTATGCTGTATATTACATTCTTATGGCTTATTTATTTTATAACTGGCAGTTTGTACCTCTTAATCCCCTTCACCTATTTTGCCCAGCCCCCTGTCCCCCTCCCCTCTGGCAACCACCAGTTTGTTCTCTGTATCTATGAATTTTTTTTGGTTCTCCACAGCTTTGTTTTCTCATGACATAGTGATATTCAAAATTTCATTAAATGAGTTCTAGTCCAGGTCACTTATTATTAGACATTTTTAAATGCATAACACAACCTGTAAAAATATTATATAGGCTTTTTATTTACCTAGTCTTAGTCTTAAAACTTGTCTCTGTTGTAGGTGCTACACCTAGAATATATTTGAAAGCTGGCTCCAGGAGGGGCTCAGTTTATGGAATAAGAATTAGACAATCAAAGAGAATCAAATCTCTAGCTCTTACTAACCTTCTATATCTGGGCAAATAAAATAACTCAAGCTATAATTTTCTGATCAGCATAATGGGAAAAATAGTATCTACTTTATATAATTATGGCAAGAATTAACCCTAATACAAATGAAAAACTGCTGAAGACAGTCCCTAAAAAATATATTCAATAGCCATTATTGAGAGTAGTGTTAAAAATTGTCTGTTCATTTTTCTTTCCTTAAATTGAATATTAAGCTATTTATTACCCTGAAATTATTGGTCTATAAAGTATTTATTCAACAATAGTCTAAAGTTATATTTGTATATTATAATTGGCTTCCTTAGGAGAGGTATTTTAGAGTACTTTATATTTAAATATGTATGTTCTCATTATACCTACATATATACATTATTGAAGATAAATATAATAAACTGCGAAATCATAAGAAAACAAAAAAGAGACTCTAATAGATTGGACTTTGGAGTCAGACAACACCTGAGACCAGATTAGAACTTTTCTGCTTTTAAGCTGTTGACTTCATGCAAATTCCAACTTCTTAGTAGTTCCAGTCTCCTCAATTGTAAAATAAAGGTAATGATGCCTATCTCATTGAGTGGCTTTGAAAATAAAATACGATGTTGCTTTGCAGAGCTCTTCAAAGAGAGTAACTAATAGCCAATGGGGCTAACAATAAAAATTGGTATTACCATCATTGTTAATAAGATGATGCTTTCCGAGTATTTCTAAGTCTGAACATTGACCCAGTAAGAAACTGTAGCCAGCTGAAAGTGAAATGAACCTTTTAAAAATCTGTACATCTTTATTGGCTAAAGGATGCTGAGCTGACATTTTGTTACCATCATATTGGAACACTGAAATGCACATTTTTCATATATGTTAAATGATGGGAGGAACTAATTTTACACACATGAACCAGTTTGATGCTACCTTGTTTTTCCCCCCACAATTCCACAAGGACTTTTCAAACTCCCTTAAGATTATCGTCAATATGATACTGTTTATTTCAATTTATAGAACTGCTCTGTCTCCTTGTTCCTTCCATGGCCACATTTAACCAGTTTTAACTGGTGTCAACTCTTTGTGACCTCTAGTGAGGCAAATGGCTGAAACGTCTGGCAGATTCATTTGCACAGTAATGAGTTCTGTCTACTAGTCTGCTAGAGACTGATGAGGAGAAGGAGATTACCTTCCACCGCTGCCTATTAAATGTGATTGACATGTCTGTACGATATCTGTCTTCCTTAACAGCCCTCTCTCCTCCCCTAGAAACAGTTCATGAGCACAAAGAGTTGTACTTAAATGAGGTCTGAAGCATAGCTCTCATACTTTCACAAATTTTCATTCAATTGTTATCGTGTAAAACAACAGAATTTCTTTTAAAAGGGAGAAAAGATAGGATACTGTCTATAACTGGTAAGAGAAGGAAACTTTTCATTATTGAAAGAATAAATTAATAAAGTACTTTACCGAGTCTCCTGGAGTAAAAAAAAATTATAGTAGAGAACATTTCCTTAACTCGTTATATTTTCTTTTGCATATTTAATTGTTCCATTTCACTTGATATTTTCAAAGATTGGCATTTATTATAGCTTTTACATCTACCTTTATTCTCTAATCTTCTGTTTTATTTTTTCATTTAGTTCATGTTATCTATTTTAATATAACCTTTGCTTTATGGTGCAATTGCTGCAAACATCTTAAAATATGCGCTTAATAGCTCATTAACACATAAAATTACAACTCACATAATAACCTAATTTTATAGCTCTATAAGAATGTGTTTAGCAAAAAACATTCCAAAAGCCTCAACATACAAAGTATATTTTAATTGTTGTAAAAATTATCTTTTCCTTTTACACTTTACCTGCAACATTTTAGGCAATCAAATCATATACATTTTATTTTAAGGTCTTATTGCAAGAGTCCATTTTTAAACAAAATGGAAGGCTAAATTCTATTTAATTACAAGAATATGGGCAAGTGGTACTGAAATTCTAATAGTGAAATGTGACAAGCATTTTCCATTGTTAGATATTTAAATTCATCCTTGTTTATATTTTATGACCTATGTTTCATGTATGACCTATGTTTCAAACTTCAGCATGCTTCAGTTTTTAAATGTGCCCAATCATAATACTATTAATGCTAAGGTCTGATGAATTCATAGCTTAAATAATTGTCCACTAACTTGAACCTACATGCATCGGATCCCCGCATAAGCATCTTTCCCTACATTGCAACCAGGATGTATCTATATAGTTATCATGAAGCTCTGTCTGTTGGTTTAAGTTTTGGGTCCAGCTCCAGTTGGAACTACTAGAGCCATGAAATCCACCTCGCTATAACCTAGAAGTTCTGGATGTACTGGTTTCAATTCACTGCTTGACTAGAGCAATGTAGCCCACGTAAGTGAGAATAGAGCAAAAACCTATTTACATTCACTACATTCATTTTCGTCAAACGAGAGAGCAAGGGGCAGGCAGCTGCAGAAGAAAAGAGCAAACGCTGCCATTTGGAGTCACTAAGCAATTGTACCACGTCAATTGTTTCTAATATATTATTCCATAGTTTTGCTGTTGCAGAACTGTGAGCGCTAAAGAAGAAAATATAGCATCTGTCAGCTCTAGCAAAACAGTTGTTCTCTGTATTCTATATATGAAGGCTAAACTCCTGCTTCTACATTGATGATTGCTTTATTAAAGTGCAGAGAAAGAGCTGGTGGGGACCCTTCTGGTATTAATATTATAATTTAATTTAACTCAGGGCACAGCAGGAAATTGATTAATAGCTACAAAATGCCCACGTGATTTGAAAGCATGAAAAGTAATTACTTCACCAATTACAGAAAGTCCAAAACAGTTGTGACTGACAGAGCATAAGAAATACATTAGAGTTGAGAAAGTCGATTTAAAAACAAAAAGAGGAAGACATATAATCTTTTGATTTTATTTATAAAGACACACGTTTTGTTTGTTTAATAAACTATTAAAATGAAATAAAATCAAGATTCATAAGTACTTATAATCTTTAAATGACTTTAGATTTCTGATGTTTTGGTGATCTGAATCACCATATAAATATTGGAACTTATATTATCAACATTTAAAAATTGTTCTAAGAAGCATTTAATGTACAATATAACAGAATGCACAATGGTGTGTTTAAGAAAAGAGGAATTTTATTTTAATCTCAGAAATAAGGAAAAGAGAATTCCCTTTTAATTTTAAAGTTTCCAAAAGGTTCAAGTATTATTAGATTTGAGAAATGAAAATGTAACCTGTGGAATTTTATAGTAGGACATGCAATATTATGTAAATTTCATGACACTATTAAAGTCATCATCATAGAGGATATGTTTTATGCATACAAAAGGCCAGGTCTTTTAGTCTAGACACTTAACAGTAAAAACTGAACGTTATTCAAGCTTACAAATCTGTTTGATCTGTTTTGGCCTTTTACAAATCTGAGATCTTTCAAATCTATCTTTTCCAAGTATCCTTTGTTTTGACAGACATTCTTATTTAATAGCTCAAAAGTCCTTACATAAGACCAATTTCTTCTCTTCTTTATTTCTTCACTCAGTAAATTTTTTGAGGGCCATGTCATTACCACTGAGCATTACATATAGTCACAGGGTGCTCAGCAAATATATACCGAAAGATTGAATATTGAACATCAGCATTGTTTTGGAGACAGTACTAATCATTGGACTTTAAATACTTCTGATCTGCATGGTAATTTATTTCAAATATAGAAATTTGGATCAGGGAATATGGTAAATAATTTCAGTTATTCTGTCTCCCAATGATAGATCATACCTTTTGAAATGCAGATGTAAATAACATTTCAAATAAGTTTTCTGCAATCTGTACTAAACCTTTCAGAATCTTTGAGTCACATAATGCTCCTGATTCTGAGTCCATGCTCAGAAAATAAATAAACAAATAAACAAACAAACTTCTGATTTCCGTAGAGTCTACCCATGTGGAAAAACTTTTTGTATTTATTGACTTCTGGGATTTCTTGTCTATGTGACGATGATTTCTGATTATGCATTCGCTTCCCCTGAGCTGAATAAACTGTTGTATTCACTAATGGGTAAGTAAATGATATTAAGTATTTTGAGCCAAGTAGGGTCAAGATTTGAAGAAAAGAAGCTGACTTCACAGCCAGCCCTCCTGGCCACTTTGAGATACTGTTTCTAACATGTACCCACCTACACGGTAGTTAGTTTTTCCTCCAAAATTCCATGAATTGGCCTACAGGATGTTAATATCACCAACAGAACACCCTTTCAGAATCCACAGATAACATATTACCTGGACATATTAAAAAAAATTTCCTTTCCTTAAGGATAATGTACTTAGTCATGTGAAATGGCTGAAATAGATTAGTTGATTCAGATAATCACTAATTGTTAAGATTTTTTTAAAAGAGCTTAACGAATCTGCTCAATGTACTCCATAGATTCCCAGAGGAAAAAGTAAATGTTAATCTCCGTGCTTCATTATTGCAAAAGCAATCTCAGTAGCTTCAAAAATCATATTATGCCAGAGATTTAATATAATGAACACCCAAGGTGTACACATCAGATCGTTAAAAGAAGTTCAACCACCAAAGAAAACTTTGAATTTTAACCCAAGCTCCTAAAATTAATGCCAGGTAGCTATAGGAATTCTGCATCCTTGAATGAATCAGAACAATACTGACAATGTTTGAAACTGTTTTTAAACTCTGACTTTCAACTGATCATATTTAAGTGTTGCTGTAAGAATTTGTCATAAATCTCTAATACAGCCATTCAAGTTAATGCCCAAATCAAAGTCAACCAAAGTAAATAAATAAAACATAATATTACTTTGAAAATAAGATAGATACAGCATAAGGGCAACTAATCTTAAAAGATTTCCTTCCAACTATAGATAGGCTAAAACTGGTAACCAATTCTTAAAATAGGCTTTTGTAAAGAGAATCTTGATTCATAGATTATATCCATTTTTCCTTTTAGAAATGAAAAAATATATATACACATATGTATATGAAATCAGCATTTATATTTCATGTTTGATGTAAACTTTACCTAGCTTACCCTAAAGCCATTTATAACAAATTGCCTATACTTTATTCACTCTGTCTCCCTTAATGAAATTCATTTTCCCTTTTCTGGATTTCTGGAAATAACTTGAATGTTTAGGATTCACTTTGGCTTCTTATTATTTGTTCAAATTCTGCTTCTTTTCTAGGGGTAAAAGATATATATTTATGAGTCATTCAGCATGTCAACCACATGTCAATTCTACAATGCTACAAGCATGTGTTATTTGTATCCTGCTTTCTGATTTTCTGAATGACAGCATGAGTTTAAGGGTGACTAGGCTTATTTCCTGCAGTTTAAAATCGATAAAAGTTTAGTAAAGCATATTCGCTGATATATAATATTGCTTCCCTGATGACAGTGGAAATGAAAATTGACATGTGAACTCTCTGAACTTCAGAAAAAGAAAAACTTTAGCAGATCGTGGGCTTATGCAAATAGTGACACAAATTAACTTTGAAAATGCTGAGAATACAACAGGAAGAAAGAAATTTGAAAGTGAGCCAATCATAATGTTAGGAAATTATAGAATCTTGTCAAGCTTTTTTTATTTTCTGAATTGTACATGTGAGCATTATTCTTTTTTATAAGGTAAGTCTTACAAATTTTATTAATGTGCATTCAGAAAAAGGAATCCAATTATATGACGCAAAATTAAATAAAATTCTATTGGAACTTCTTAAAAGAAACATATCACAACTTGGGTTCTGTGATGGCAAGTTAGGACGTAAAATGTTGATATAAAACAATGAAAACTACTGGGAATATATCACCGCTGCCGAAGCTGATATTGTCATAGAAGTTTAAGAAGAGACAGGAATTCAAGTTTTGATTTATATTTAAAAGCAGTTAATATGGCTTCAATTTTCAAGAGTTCAAAATTCAACTATTAAAGATTTCAATTATTCAAGATTTCAAAATTGGATGATAAAGGTTGCATTTTTTTCAGTCTAGGTCATCTCTTTTTCAGTCCTCAAACAGACCATACTCTCTCAGGTGTCCTTAATCTTCCTGGTACCTGGAACTCTGCAAATACTTAGGCCAGAATTCTACCTACACCTTTGCACTCAGCTTAGATGTGACTTCCTCCAGGAAGAGAATCTCAGATACTGGTCGGATGCACCCTTCAAATGTTCCACAGACGCTTCGTTTTCTCTCTCCGAGACCTTATCATACACATTGTATTTGCCTGTTAACTTCTCTGTATTCCTTATAGAATGTTCATGGGGACAGGAAGCACATCTACTAACACAATGTCTGATACCAAGTATGTCAGCGATAAATAGGTATTGTATGAAACAAGTGAGTTAAACAGCATATCCATAGACTTGGGATATGAACTTGTCTGTCTCCACATGCAATTATCATTGCTTTATAGATAACAATAGTGTCTTATTAATCTTTTTATTTTCAATACCTGTTACAGAGATGGAAATATAATATATATTCAATAAATATTTTATTAAATAAATGTGTGTTCAAGTAGATTTTGGAGTGACACAACTGAATGGAGAGGTAATCCACACCTTTCTATAAATCCCCAAATTTGTTTTCACTAAGGAAGAATCCTTTCCCATGTTAGAAGAGAGCAATGGTTCCTGATCACCGAAGAGCTGTCTGCTGCTTAGCAGAGTCTTTTTACTTACAATAAATGCTGATATCATAGGTTAATGTGAGACCCACTTTCTCCTTCTCACCCCAGGTATAACCTAGAGTGCATCTCTCCTTTTCCCTTCAAATAGGCAAAGTAGTTTTGGCTTAAAAAAAAAAAATTAAGGGACTGTGTATTTTGGAGATGAAAAGAGGCGTATGCTCAGAATGCAACATCTAAAAATAAAAAGATTGTGTCGATGGCTTTTCACAACAGACACAAGCATGGGGGACATTCAGTGTCCACCCATGTGTCGAGCTGAGTTTCACATATCAGGTTGTGGCAAAGTTAGTATTCCGAGATGACAAAAACATGGGCTGAAGTACCAGAAAAAGCTCAGTTTGTCTGAATTCTGGTTCTGCTGCAGACTGTATGGAACCTTGGGAAAATTACTTAAGAATTTTAAATATCCATTCCTTCAATTATACATGGAGAAAATAATATCTAATTCACAGGATCAAGTGTGCAACTCTGTGGAAGACTCTTCTTTAGTTCCTCAAAAACCACATCTATAGCTTTCCTCTGAAAGAGCTGGAGGTCTACAATATCAAAATCAACGTTTTCCTAGATGCTCTGATTTCCTGACTATTTCATAGTCCCCAATAGTGGTGTCCATGAGGCTTGGCAGTGACTACTGATAATTGGATCGTTCTTTTCCTATCCAGGGTAACTTTACCATGGGTAAAGTTTACCCAAAGAGAATCTACATTCAAATCTTCAGGAGTGTTCAGGAATTCTTAAGGCTCTGATTCAAAATTCAAACCATAGAGTCAGGGGCTGGAAAAATCATCACGTTTGTCTCCAGTCAAGACACCTTATCTGATTTGTGGTATTAATTAAATTCTATTCTCTGGGTTGTCTAAAGTTCTTAGTTCCATGAAGCTCAACACACATTTCTCTCTCAAAGAGTACCAATTCTAATTACAATCCTGGCTTTCAGGAATATTACTTATTCTTTGAGTTTTATGAGAAGTTTAATTTGAAATACAAAGTTGAGCAATGATGTCTTCCTTCTTGGATATGTTTTCCTCTCCCAGGGCAAATGGAAAGCTCTCACAGCTGCTTAAAATATTAAGCATTTGTGACTAATTGGAACTATAAGTGATTCTGAAATAATAGTAAGTTAACACGTGGTTAATAATTATCTTGACCTCCATAGAGATGAAACTTCTGGCACTACAGAAGGCCATTGTGGGGGGAAAAAATCAACAAAACATTTTTCCATTCTTTGTTTCACAAGTAAATTGGAGAACATTTTAGACTGGTTCCAAGCTTGCAAATATAGTTTTAGGAATCATGTAATGCTCCTCACTGCCTCCTATAACCTGCAAGTAATAAAATCAAAATTATATAGCTATAGTTCACAAGTGGCTGAGACAACCTTGTGTTCTCTCCCTTTGTTAAAACAATTTTGATTATTGGAAACTTTCTTTCTTGCTATTGTTATGTCTAGGAGAACATCTCAAACTATTTCTCATTTCAAAGGAAGGTTAGACAGGCCTTGACTGGTGGTGGGTACATAGGAATTCAGAGGAATTTGAAATGAGTCCATGTGCACTTCTGACATGGCTCAGCTAGGTAGTAAAACAGTTGTGAGATTTACAAGGATCTCAGCACAAAAGACAGCAGACAGAGCTTGGCTGAGCTCAACGGGCTGCAAGGATACTCACAAACCTTTCCTTTCTGCTTCTCTGTCTCTGCCAGAGCAAACAGTCCAAATTTGATAACCAGTTGCCCTGAGCATTGTTGAAGCAAGAGACCTCAGGTCATTGTTGATCCCATACTTTTGTCTTTTCCCCTGAGTTTAACCTTCCTTTGGAGGCTTTTGTAGATGTTTAGAATTAAAGGCTAAAAGGAAGGTTTAAAACACTAAATGTGAGAGTCTTTGGTGCAGCTGTATTAGTTCTAGTTAATAAACTGAGTTTAAAGTAGAAAGACCGTGCCAGCAGTATATTTCCTAAACACTGTGTAAAGAAGCAATACATGGAAGCCATCTGTATTTCCAGTTTATCAAATTATTATATATTTTTAATAAGCACAGTCATTTGATAACATATGATGATAACACTTATGGCACTTATGGGTTAAAACAAATATGCCTTGGCAAACAGCTTTATGTAAACACGTGATTGCAAGTAGAGAGGAAGGGTGGTCACCTAGAGGAAAAGTAGAGGTATGTTGGCAAAGAAAGCAAATGTCCACTACATTTTTTTCTGCAAGAAAATTTTGTAGTCTGTCAAACCCCAAGAACAATATCAAGTCCTATAGAAAAAATAATATATATGTATGTATATATGCCTATATACATGTATATGCATTTATATGCAAATATATGTGCTTATATATGTGTGTGTATATATATATGTACATATATTTGATGGTACTCTCATTTCCCTTAAAATAATTAAAACTATCATGGGATGAAAGGCATAGGTAAGAACATTGAAACAATGTTTCTGTATCTTAACATATTAAGTCAACAAAATCAATATAACTACACAAAGCCATGTTTGGGAATATTATAGTTTGCTTCCATAGGCATAACTCATCTACACTCTTCCATTTATTTATTGATTCATTCTTTCATTCAATACAAGTTATTTATCTTAATTATGTAAATAGAGTTGGAAAGGACAATTTTTAGTACCCTGAGGATAAAATTATGGTTCCCGGTAAGGAGCAAAAAGAGACAGAGTATGATGTTGCAACAAAGAGAGCACAACAGGGGCAGGCAGATGCAGACAGCAATATAGGAAATCTGGGTAAGCAAAGAAAGCTTTCCATAGCTAACACAGCCCCAGGCATGCAACTGGTTTCCCAGAACCACCCCCAGTCTTCAAGAGGAGGGAATCATTTCCAAAGCAAGGTGGGAAGTAAGATTAACAGGTTTGAACCAGATAATTAACTATTATTTTTTTATTATAATATTCATTTTTTTAAATGCATTGGTGATTTCTATGATTTTATAATTATTACTTTAGGTTGAGCAGATATCAAGATTAATAACACAGAATATCTACCTTCCAAAACTTAACTCTTAAATTTGCAAAAACTTATTTGCTGAGGTTGCATTGGCAAGGTATTTAGAATATAGCAAGATCCATATAAGATATTTCACAAACAAACCACAAAACAAGAAATATTTGCAATGACAGCCTTTTGGTACAAAGGGACTCAGAAAGTGGGTACAAAGACGAGGGTTCATTCATTTGAGTTGGTCTCCTCCTGGAAACTAATAAAAAGAGACCTCCTCCTCTCTTCAGGCAGCTGAACCAGAGCACAGGTTAATCCAAAAGCTGTTCTTGGCCATATTTCACCATGCAGACCAACAAGCAGGAAAAGGTGGTGGACAACTAGAGAGAAGAACGAAGCAGATATGCAGAGGGGAGTAAAAGGAAGTGAATCCAAGTGGGGTGGGGAGTGGAGGAGGGAAAACTGCAGAATGGGGGGGAGAGAGAGAGAGAAAGAGAAGGAGCGAGAACTTTCTCAGTTTCCCCATTACTCTGTTTGCTTGTTTCTATATGTTTCTGACATGCATCTTAGATCTTGAATTCCCGAAGAAAACATCACAACTTTCCGATGGATATTCTTCTTCTATTTTTATTTTTATTTTTTTTTACTCTAACCAAACAATGAAAAAACCCAACTCCTGGAAGAAAATCTCAAGTCCAGAACCAGACTAGGAAAAAGGTTGACTGGATAAAGTGGCATCTGTTTTGGACCAGAAACCTGAAGCAAAATTGTAGACATGGAGGAATTTTTGCCTGGATCTATTTTCCTTTCTTTTGTAAGCCACTGCTCCAAAGCCTACTGCTTTTTGTTTTCACACACAAAAAAATGTGAACCATGTATTTGTAATCTGAATCCATGTCTTACATGTTCTAGTCAAAGTTCTTTTGGCCACAAGAAATGTAACTTGCTCAGGCTAGTTCATATAAAACTGACAGGAATCATGAAATGAAATAATACACAACTAGGTCTTCAGAATCTAGAATAAGGAACCAAGAAGATGCCACTAAAATATACAAAGAACTTTTAAAACTCAACCATAAGAAAACAAACAACCTGATTAAAAATAGTCCAAAGATCTTAACAGACACCTCACCAAAGAAGACATAGAGATGGCAAATATGCATATAAAAAATTCTCCACCTCATATGTCATCAGGGAAATGCAAATTAAAATGACAATGAGAGGCTGGCCCCAGGGCCAAGCAGTTAGGTTCACGTGCTCTGCTTCAGGGTCCTGGAGTTCTCAAGTTTAGATCCCAGGCATGGACCGACGCACTGCTTGTCAAGCCATGCAGTGGCATCCCATATAAAGTAGAGGAAGATGGCATGGATGTTAGCCCAGGGCCAGTCTTCCTCAGCATAAAAGAGGAGGATTAGCAACAGATGTTAGCTCAGGGCTGGTCTTCCTCACACACACACACACCAAAAGACAATGAGATACCGCTACACACCTATTAGAATGGCCAAAAGCCAAAATAGTGACAGTGTGAAATGCTGATAAGGATGTAGAGCAACAGGAACACTCCTTCATTGCTAGTAGGAATGCAAAACGATACAGCCACTTTGGAAGACGGTTTGCAGTTTCTTATAAAACTAAACATACTCTTACCATATGATCCAGCAATCATGCTCCTGTTATTTCCCCAAAGGAATTGAAACTTTATGTCCACACAAAAACCTGCACATAGATGTTTATAGCAGTTTTATTCATAATTGCAAACAAGATGTCCTTCAGTAGATGAATGAATAAACTGTGATATATCCAGACAATGGAACTTATTCAGTGATTAAAAAAAAAGAGCTATCAAGCTATGAAAAGATATGGAGGAACTTAAATGCATATTATTAAGTGAAAGAAGCCAATCTGAGAAATCTATATACTGTATGATTCTAACTAAATGACATTCTGGAAAAGGCAAAACTATGAAAACAGCAAAAAGATCAGTGGTTGTGGATGGGCGGAGAGATGAATAGGCAGAGCACAAAAGATTTTTAGGGCAGAGAAAATACTCTGCATGATACCGTAATGATGGATGCATGTCATTATGCATTTGTTCAAACCCATAGAAGGTACACCACCAAGAGTGAACCCTAATGTAAACTATGGACTTTGCATGGTTATGATGTGTCAGTGTAGGTCCATCAGTTGTAACAAATGCACCACTCTGGTGGGAGAATGGAGGAGGCTATGTACATGTGCAGCAGGGAGTGTATAGAAAATCTCTGGACCTCCTCTCAATTTTGCTGTGAACCTAAAACTGTTCTAAAGAAAATTATCCTTAAAAAAAAGAAAAGGATGTCCCATTTCAGGCTTTATGGACAGGGAAAGTTTTTTACAATGGTTCATTGACAGCAAGTTTGGAACAAGAGGTGTTTGTGTGTTAATTTAAAAAAATACTTTTATAAATCAAATCGATTTATAAGTAAATGTGAAATTCACATTTTTTGGAATTTCACATTTACTATCTTTAATCAAGGCAAGAGACTTTGGTTTGAACTAATTAATTAAATTAATTGACAGGAATTGACAAAATAATCTAATAGATTTTCCCTGTTTCAGATTCATTTTTCAACTCTAATATACATACACAAATTAAAACAATCTTAAGACAAAGTATCAATGATGTACTCCTGGAATTGCAAGTTAACTGAGAAGACAATTTGTCAAAATGTTTATTACCCTTTATTGTTGACAAGCTATCACTCAGTTATCTTTCCACTCCTCTTGGATGGAGAAAACAAGACACACCTTGTAAATCCCATTTCAGACAGTGTCTCCTCCACCCTCTAGGAGGCTGTCTTGGTTCACCAGTTTGAACTATTTTCTTTTCCTTTCAACTACTGCAGCAATAATTTCCAGTATTATTCAGTTGTCTTAAATGATACAATACCTTTTACAGGGAGCTTTATATTTTATGTGTTACTATTATATTCTCTACTAGCATACGTGTTCCATATTGGCAAAGACCATTTTATACTTCTCTATACTCCTCAAATGCATGTAAACAAAATTTATTCAAAGTAATATTATATATTTTAAGCAGCCAAAAGGAAAAATTCCCAGCGACTGTTTTTGTAAATCTGATCAAATCTGCCTCTGTCCAGTCCTTGACCCAGAGCCCTCTTACCGGAGAGTTAAAACAACAACAACAAATCTGTCATTGGCCCTCCCTCTCTTTACAGGTTCCTGAGTAGTTCTTGAAGCTCCTTCTCATGTTAATACATGTGAAACTAGGTCCCTTAGTTTGATAGATTAATTACATAAGTTCATATGGTCCCCAGATAGTGGACATCTCCATTGCTTTAGTATCCATTGGGAACCCTTGCCATGACAGGAAGCGCATGTTATACAGCCAGCCTTCCGAGGTACACCATGGTCCATGGATCCACTCCTCTCTGAGGTCCCACTACCATTCCACAGTGGCAGTGCTCTCCTGGGCTCAGGCCCCGCTATAAGGAATAAACCATTGTCCCCTTTTCTGCATTGGGAATGTTCCCATTCTCCCCTGCCAGGAGTGGTAGCTTCCACTTCTCCCCTACAGACCCTTTCCTCCATATCCTCTCTCTTTGGTGATGGAAGTCTGGATCTCTCATAATTTCCCTTCAAAGAACCTTTAAAAATCCAGTGTTGGTCTCCATTTCCTATTGTTTGACAGCTTGCTAAAAAAGCTGAAATCCAAGGTTTTTTCTTACTAGGTCTCCTCGTTACATTAACATAGCATGTGCAGTTCAACACTAGCAAGAATTTTTTAAATAGATAGTTTGATTTGTTAATATTTTAGTTCCTGGAAATGTAAATGGAGAGAAATAGTCTTAGAACTTAAAAATTTCACTAAGCCTGTTAACCTGAGACTACTATCTTACTGACTTACAGCAGACAGTATTAATAGTATGCATTGCACATTATTGGACATGAGCTAAGTTAGAAGAAATCTAACAAATTATCTTACTTCCCTTCTCATTAAATTCCAAATTGGCCAATTTCCATATGAACAACATTTGCTCTAGATGAAAGGAAGTACTGTTCATTATTTATAATAAGTGTCTGACATCATGGATCAAATAATTAAATCATAAAATTGGCAGTGCTGACCTGACATTCAGGAATTATACAGAACATAGAAACTGATATTTAAAAATAATAGCCCTTTCCTGAGTTACTTTCATGGAAAATTCTTCCTAAAATGAATTACAAAATAGAACAGAGCTATTTTTAACTATTAAAAATGTGTGCTGGGAAAGATAAAAACAATATTTAGAGCACTGACACATCAACTTAAAATAAAATGGGAAAATGTTAATGAAAATATTTAAATCATACATGCTCGCAACATCAATAAACTAGAAATGTCACCATTATAAGATGTCGTGTTAAGGTAGGCAAAAGATCTGGAAGTTTTCATCCTTTGGAAATCCCCTAACTGCTAAGGACAGGGTAGAAAAAAGAAAAAGACAGTCTTAAGCGTTTGTTGCGTCTGGCACAGATGAGTTATGTTCATTTTAAGAGTCCTCTAAAATGGGTAGACCAAACACTACATTTTATGCTTGACAATTTACAGAGTTCCATGAACCTGATTAAAGTCTGTCAAGATCAATTCTAAACAATGTGCAGGAAGTTGTGTAAAATAAGGTGCTTGGCAAAAAGATGTTATGTCAAGTGTCCCAATTTGTACAAGGACATTAGGACATTAAGCCTTAGGATTAGTCAAAATCAGATGTTTCTTAAAAGAAATATTGTGGCATTTTTAAAGAAAATTAAAGCAACTTGTGCTTTTAAGTTTGCAGTCCCTGGCAGTTATCATTAGGTCTTCTCTCCATAGTCCCTGCCAAGTGCCATCCCACACTATGAATACTGTATGAAGGAAATATTTTCCCAATCTTTATTTCCATTCAACTTGCATATTCTATATAGAATATATATTTCCTTGTCCATGCTACATATTAGCTTCCAAAATTTGTGTAAATTTATTCCGGGGAAGAACTAATTTCAAGTAAAACATTTGTTTTTGACTCTTAACATATCTAAATGCTGGCATGTTCACATTATGTTTATTTTATTTTAATCTACATGCTTGATATAATATATAACCTGTGGAAGACAGACTTCCAAGATGGTACCAAAAGAGCCCAATCTCCTGGTGTTCATGGCCTTGTGTAACCTCTTCCCCTGAGTAATTTATTCTAACCAAGGGAATATGGAAACACTAAGAGGGAGTTACATCCATGGTTAGGCTGTAAGAGAGTATGAATTTTGTCTTGCTAGCAAATTCTCTCTCTTGTTGGCCTTGATGAAACAAGATACTGTGTGGAAAGGCCTATGCAACAGGGAATTGAGGGAAAACTCTGGGCAACACCCAGTAAGGAATCAAGGGCCTCACTTCAACATTCGCAAGGAACTGAATCCTGTCAACAGCCACCAGTTGAGTTTGGAAGCAGATCCTTCTACACCCAAGCCTTCAGATAAGACCTCAGCCCTGGTTGATGCCTTGCTTCCAGTCTTGAGAGATTCTGAATCAGAGGACCCAACCAAGCCGTGCACAGATGCCTGCCCAACAGGAACTATGAGAAGATATATATGTGCATGGTTTCACATCACTGAAGTTGTGATGATTTATTAGGCTATAACAGATAATGAATACATAGAGTAATATCACGATGAAAATAAATCAAAAGAACAACATTTAAAATGTCATAAATTGTCGATATGAAGAGTTTTTTTTTATCCCCGAATGTATATTTCTATCATCTGAGATATTCTCTGTATTAGTTTGGGTGTGTGGACCTAGCATTAATAGTAACAAAATACACCCATCTGCCCAGTTGCTTACATCATGGTTCTTTAATCCTTGTCCCCTGACATCTATTCAATCGCTAAGCCCAGTTGATCCACACTCAAAAACATTCTCATTTCCACCCACTTTTCTCCTTCCTCACTGCTTTCACCATTACCTGGCATCTGAAACACGACATCAAGCCCTCTCTGTTCACTTTATAGGCTCTCTTTCTCCCTCTGATCCACTTTATTCAGATAATCCAGAGCCAATTTTTAAAATTCAAGTTTGATTATGTTCTTAACCTTTTATGGCTTTGGAGAATAAAGTCTCAAATCTTTAATAGAATGCACCTGTGTAAACATAATGTCGCACCTGCTAACCTCTCCAGGTTTCATATGAGACATTGCCCTCTACACTTTAGAGAGACTGGCATTTTGTTTTCATTTCTTCAAATGGGCCATACTTTGTTCTTCTACACACTTCTTCCTCTGTCTGGAGTGCTCTTTTCTTCTATACCCACCCCCCATTCTCACTTTCCTTTACTTAGCCTATTCTTTTAGAACTCTAATATCTCAGCTTACAGTTGCTCTTGGAGGGGAGATCTTTCCGACCCCCAGTTTTGGTTAAACTTCCTTGTTGCATACTTTAATTTTACCCTACACTTCTTCATAACACCTTTTTAAAATTACTAGCTCAACATTTCTATTCCCTACTAGATTTTAGTTTTTTGAGGGCAGGAAGAAAACCTCTCATTTATTTTGTAATCTCAGCATCTAGCAAAATATGTAGGTTGCAACAGATATCTCTTCATCAGTGATTCTCAATTGGGAGGTGGCGGGTTCCTCCCAGGGCACACTTGGCAATGTTTTGAGACATTTATGGTTGTCACAACTGGGTAGGGGATGGGGGAAAGGGGAGGGTGCTACTAATATCTAGTGAATAAAGATCAAGGATGCTGCTATGCATCCTACAATTCACTGGATAGCCCTCACAAAAAGTATGCAGCCCAAAACGTCAATAGTGATGAGATGAGGAAACTCTGCTCTACATGTTAATATTTATTGAATGAATAAGTCAAATAACTGAGTTAACTAATCTTGTATTATGAAGAAATGCAAGACTCAAGAACAGGAATAAAGAAAAGTTGTTTCTATTAGTATTTTATTTTCCTTTATAATTCCTTTAATAAAGATAGATTCACTCACTTGTTAAGTATTTATTGACTCTTAGGCATTGTGCTTGGTGGGGGGGGGGGCGGATTCTATGGTAAACCAGGACCCTATGCTCAAGGATCTTATATATCAGTAGAAGAGAAAGATAATAAAATTTATAAATAATTAGATAGTGATAAATGTTAGAAAATAAATAAACAGAATGATATGATGGAAACTGGCATAGGAGATAAAAGTTGGCTGCAATTTAGCAAAGATATACAGGGAGCCAGTCATGCAAAGAACTGGGACAGACTATTCCAGGTGTAGAAATAGTGGATGCAAACTCCACTAGACAAGAAAGACCTTGGTGTATTCAGGAAACTTCAAGGATTCCACTAAAGTTGGATCATACACATTTAAAATTATTTCAAAGGGCAAAGGGAATTTATTGAATGGTTTGCAGTAGAAGAATAACACGATTTGATTTGTATTTTTAAAACGTCATTCTGGCTGCTGTGTAGAGAATGCATGAAGAGGAAAAGAGAGAAAGTAAGAAGTAAAATAAGACATTGCTTGCAGCAGGCCAGTGAAAAATAATGGTGATCTGGAGATGGAAAGAAATGGATGGATATGAAGTACATCTGGAGATAAAATTTACATGACTTGTTGAAAAATTGGATGTTGATGGTGAAAGAAAGAGATATATAAAATTAACACTACTTTCTGTTGCTTGAATAAATGAATTAAAGTTGATACCATTTATTGAGTTTATGACAGGCAAAATCAAGGGTTCTGTCTTAGATATGCAATATTTGAGATACCCAAGGGTAATTCAATAAGAGAAGGTATAGACCATGGTCAGATGACTATGACTCATGGGCCAAATATGGTCCACTGTTCCATTTTGTAAGTAAAGTGTTATTAGAACACAGACACTCCTATTCGCTTACGTATTGTCTCTGGCTGCTTCTATGTCATAATAGCAGAATTGCAACAGGGAGCGTGGTCTGAAAGCTTAAAATATTTTTGTCTGGTCCTTTACAGAAAAAGTCCTTTGCAGATCTTCTTATAGATATTTCTTTTTTTCAGTGAAGTATCCCCAGCACCAAAAAGAGTGCCCGGTATTTTATAGGTGCATAATAAACATGTGTTGTAAGAATGAATATCAAGTGAACAGTTAGGCTTATGAACTTGGAGGACAGAGATCAGGTCTAGGATTGAGATATTCCTTTTTGAGAGCATCAGCATGGTCATCATTTGAAGTCATAGGATTAAAGAAAATTACCTAAAAGCACCACGTTAATGAAAAGAAAGAGGAGATAATAGATGTAAGACAAGAGATAGTTAAAGGAAGACAAGGAAAGGGGGATTGGAATTGAATCTCAGACGCATGTTAAAATGTAGAGATGTGGTAACAAAATACAATAACAAGAAGAAGGCTGTGAGGTGAGAGGAGAAACTTGTGTGTAGTACTTTATGCTGAAACAGGGGATTGAGGAAAGAGAGGCGGATGATTTGCATTGATTTGGAGAACGGTGCTTCTAAGTAAAGTGGTAATCACCAGAGCCACATTGAAATGTTCTAAAGAGAGAAGTAAGTAATTCATAATAGTGTAGACAATATCTCCACTCTTTGCTAAGACACAAACAGAACAAGTTAATGGTATTTGGGGGATGATGTAAGGAAAAGGGAAGGTTGTGTTTTAGGTGATTAGTCTTTAAGCTGGGAGATACTGGAAGGTTTTGGTCACAGGAATTATAGAAAGGGAAAAAATTAATGTTGTAACTGAGTGAGGGAATAACTGAAGAACTTCTTGAGAAGTTGAGAGAGATGTGATCCAGGGAACAAATGGATGGTTTGTCGTTTGATAGGAGGAGACACACGTATTCCGTTATAATAGAGATTCAGATGGAGCAAACAGAAGCAGATAAAAGAAAATTTGAAGATTTGGTAACTGGAACATACTATTTTCAATTGCAAAAAACAGAAAATACAACTCAATGTGTTTAATTAAAAGAATGGAATTTATTATCTCATACAAAATGGAAGTCCAGGAGAAGAATTAGTTTCAAGAGTCTTTGAATCAGTTATTCACATGATATAATTATGCCTGGTTGCTTTGTCTTGGCTCTGCCTCTATCTGTGCATTAATTTTCTGTGCTACCCTGTGGCATGCATTAATGGCAGCAGCTTCAGATCTTATACCTTCATGCTACCTAATCTGAAAGAAATTGCAAGTTTCTCTTTCCTGGTAGTATCAGAAAGAAAGATCTTTATTTCACTGCCTTTGGTTGATTACATATTCTTCATTAGATCATCTTTAGTTAAGGATAGGGTATAAACTAATTTGTTTAAGCCAATTACGTTCTTCTCCTATATTGTGTTGGGATCAATTCTACCCAATCACATTGCTGTGCGTTGAGATGGTGGTTAGGAACTCCACTGGAACTCTGGAGTACAGTAATGAAGAGAAAGTGAATGATTGCGAATGAGTAAAAAAAAATAAAGTGAATTTTTTGTGTATGTGAATGATATGAAGTTTACACAAAACATTAATAAATCTCCTTTTATGTTCACATTATTTAATTATGCAAATCCCTCAATTTTCAAACACTGTCCAGAATTTGACTAATTTCAAATATCAGAGACCAAGTGAACTGTTAACTGTATTTTCACATTGTGTGTGTACTATGTTTTCACATTGTGGAATCACTTTGAGAAAAGAACCGCAGAATCTGCCCTGCTGTTGTTTATATGCATCACTACTTTTGTAAGGGATATATTTATTTTTATGCTATTATTTCTATATTGTTGTATGATTAAAGTGTTGTCTTATAACGATATCATCTAAACCCTCATTAATTTCTGAGTCTCATGCTAAAAATGTCCTTAATACCCAATAACTTTTGAGAGGAAGTTAGATGCCCTAAAAGCTAATGAAGAGGACAAATGACATCACTATACATCGTGTCGTTTATCTTGGGGAGCACGCACTGCAGAATATAAGAGATAATACTGCACAAATAAAAATCAACATCAAAGGGATTATATTAATGCTTTCAGATTTATTTGCTCCAGTAATGAGCACATGCACACATGCGCTCATGTTCAATCTTTGCATTCAGATGGAAAATTTAACCTTGAATTATGTAAACTTTGAGTATGAAATGTAGATAAAATGTGACTACATTCCATACCCATTGCAGAAAATTTAGAAATTTCCCCTTTGAAAAAAATCAGTTTCTAAAGGAAGAATAAAATATGGTCATGAAGTAAGAATGAGAACAAGGAAGTATTATAAAGTGGTTTCTCTCAAAGAGAAGTCATTTAATACTGTAACAAATATAAATTACAGGTCACAAACCCACTTTTGCAAGAGGTTGAATTTCTTTGTATTCTATTTTTCAATATAATTTCTGGATAAAATTCCTCAATTCAGGCTAGTGAGAAACTTAAACTTGGAGCTTCTTGGTATTTTCTTTCTTTTCAGTTAAGAAGGAGCTTCAAACACAAGGCAAAAAGTAATATCTATTTTCCAAACACGCCATGAAAATGTATAATTTTAAAACATTTTTGAGTACTCAGCTGACGTTTGTGGTGATTAGTTTAAAGTGATAAGAGCCGGCCCAGGTATGTGGCTTCTCTAACAACTTTCAGCTGCTGGAGAATAGGTATTAATGTGGAGACCATTTAGATGGAGCCAGAAGAGTGTTACCAGATGAGCGCAGTGGAAGGAGTTTGTGTGGATGAAGTTGAGGATATTCACAAGGGTGTAGTTATATACGGCCATTATCAGGTATGAATCATGGATTGATAGTTGTGTTATGATTTGGAGATTGTTTATAGGGTAAGTAACATTGTGGAAGGAGAATGGGCACCAGTCTCTAAAAGAATTGAATATTTAAACTTTAAAAAATTAGCCTAAAAGCCTGCAGAGTAAAGTATGTATCTACTAGAATGTAAGTAGATAGCTTAAATAAGGTTGGCTCACACCAGGGATTCAATTTTGTTTTCTATTTTAGGATTTAGTAGCTTTCTGTTTTCATCATATGTGTGTATGTGAGTTTTATATATATATATATATATATATATGCATACACATATAAACATATACAGGTATATGTATATGCATGCCTCTATAATATATACAATATTAATATAATATATTAAATATAATTAATTTATTTATATATAAATATAGAACTTGATATAGAGATATATTTACCACATAACCAAAACAGTTATTTGGACAGCAATTAAGAAGAAATTGAGGTCAACATAAGAAAGTAAATCACCCTTGGGAATTTTTCTTGACATCTCAACTGCCTGATTCTTCCCCAAATCTCTTGCTTACAACTCAGTAAAGTCCAGATTACAGTTTCATCTGTTTTGTGCTGCTAATGCAGGCATACACACATGCACACCCCTTGAGCAAGAGGCTAGTTTTTAAAAAATCATCCTATTAGTAGTTTGTTTCTAGTTCCAAATAAATCTTCTATAAAATCTGCTAGAGGGAACACAAAGATAAACTGCTTTTACTCCTGTCATTTTATTTACCACTAACGAAATATTGAACGCTGAAGGGACTCTCAAAATACGTTGACAGATGAGGCAAATATTGAGTGTCCAAGTTCTAAAGTCAATATTTACCTTGAACAATATATCTTAATACTTCCTCAAGCAAGAAACCAATATCACATATATCTATGACATCATATTTCAATGTATATATGTCATGGGTTTGATAGAATTAATGAGTTTTGGAAATTATCCCAGCAGTTTTCATCTGGAAATTTCTCTATTATGGATATACTATAGAATATTTTAGTTTTTTTTAAAAAATGGTTATTACGAGTTCTGATTTTAACTGCTTAGAGTCTATTTCTATAATCAACTAGTGATTAATACACCAGAATGATTAAGTGATTTTTACTCTCTCTCTTCAGACATAATGATGAACTTTATATGATTTTACTCTCTTACTAAATCATGAAAATAAAGTTGCTACAATAATGCCTTAGGGTTTTAGGCATAAAAAATATTTTCTGTATGTAGAGTGAGTGACTATTGATATATATCCACAGATGCAAATAAAACTTAGGATGAATACATTAGAAAGAATCATGGGGTCACATGGTTAATATGTATTAGTTTCCTACGGCTATTGTAACAAATTACCAGATATTTCATGGCTTAAAACAACATAAATTTATTCTCTCACAGTTCTGGAGGCTAGAAGTCTGAAATCAAGGTATCCACAAGTTGGTTCCTTCTGGATGTTCTGAGCGAGAACCGATTCCACACCACTCTCCTAGTTTCTAGTGGTTGCCTGCAATCCTTGGTATCCCTTGGCTTGTAGATGCATCACTCCAGTCTCCTTTTGTTGTCACATGGCATACTCCCTGTGTGTGTCTGTCTCTGTGTCTCTTCTCCTCTTTTTATAAAGACACCAGTCATACTGGATATACGGCCTACCTTAATCTAGTATGACTTCATTTCAACTTGATTACAGTGCAAAGAACTTATTCCCAAATAAGGTCACACTCACAGGTTCCAAGTGGACATGAATTTTGGGGGACACTTCAATATATAATATTATATATATTACAATATATAATCAGGTTCATGAGCTGTATGGTCCACATGCACTCACTGCAGAACTAGGTTCATTTACCTGCCCATATTAAATATATAGAATTAATCTAGACACTTCTATTTCTGGAAATATGATAGACTAGATAACTGATGAAATCCACTCAAAGCTAGAAAATTAAAAATGGTGAGTACAATATTTATTAATGGACCTTGAATTTATAGCTGAACGAGCAATTGTTGGTAGCATCCTCCAGTGAATTCTGACTCATAGCCACCCTGTGCACAGAAAAGCAGAACCCTGTCCCATCTTATTGCAACATCCTCTCCTCTTCCAGCACTATATCAGACAATGTTCTGCTGCTATTCATAGGGTTTTCATGGCCAATTTTTGCAGCAGTGAGTAGCCAGATCCTTATTCCTAGTCTGTCTTAGTCTGGAGGTTCTGCTGAAACCTGTCCACCTTGGGTGACCCTGCTGATATTTGAAATACCAGCGGTATAGCTTTCAGCATCACAGCTATGTGCAGCCACCACAGTATGACAACCAACAGACGGGTGTTGTGGTTCCCTGACTAGGAAACAAACCTGAGCAGTGGCAATGAGAGCAACGAATCTTAACCACTAGCCACCATGGCTGCAAATTAACAATCAAGAGAGGGAAATTGTCAGAGAACAAAATTATAAGGAAACATGACTGTGGAGAGGCCATCAAGGACTAAAGCCAACAGCTGTCCGTGAGACAGTTGCCATTCCTTGTCTACAGTTTTCCATTTTAAAAGTTCATATACATGTGAGATGGAAAGCATAGTCTAGGGCCTGTGTGAGAGGGGGAGTTGAATGGATGCCATCACATAATGCCATGACCCAAAAAGAGATGTTATGGAAAATTGTCTCAGCCTTAGTTCTGGATAGGTGGTGGGGAAAAAAAAAATCTCCCCCTAAGAATTTCTAATCAAAAACTAAAACTTAGTTTAAAATATTTCCAAACTGTGCTTGGGGGCCAGCCCAGTGGCATAGTGGTTAAGTTTGTGTGCTCCACTTCAGTGGCCCCAGGTTCACAGGTTCGGATCCCGGGCATGGACCCACACACCACTTATGAAGACACGCTGTGGCAGGCTTCGCACATATAACATAGAGGAAGCTGGGCATGGATGTTAGCCCAGGGCCAGTCTTCCTCAGCAAAAAGCGAAGTATTGGCAACAGATGTTAGCTCAGGGCTAATCTTCCTCACACACACAAAAATGTTGTTCTTTATAAAATAGTTCAGCAACATTTTAACCTTAATTCAAGCTCTGCTGAAAATCATGGGAAAGTTCTTTACATTTACATAAAGATTATGCCATCCATTCTCGTTACCTTACATTATCAACATTCAGGATTTTCTAAGCTTAAATTGCTCAGAGAAATAATGTCAATTGCCTCGAACTTGTTTCCTACCATGTAAGTAAAGTAAAAAGTGAATAACAGCATTAAAATCCACCTAGAATAAATATGCAAGGATAAAGCTAAAATTTTCCAAGTATGAACGCTTAGTGTGATTTTTTTTCTTAGACAATTTGAAGTTTGTCATTTTAAAGGAAATATCGGAGCTGCTTAAAAAAATGTATGTTCTAGAGTCAGAACTACAGAAATAGAAATGCAAATGTTTTGCTCTGTTTCACTAGTAACCATGTACATGTAATTAAAAGACATATTGGGTTATTTCCTGTTCCCGTTAGCTAAGCTTACTCTGGAATTGTTTATAATGGTACTAATTTGCATCACATTATTTAACATACTGGTCTTTTTTTCTCTAAGTAGGAAAAGAGTACTAGATAGAAAATTTTAAGGTTTTATTGTAGAACTTTCACTAAAATGCCCTAGGTAGATTGTCATTGTGAAAAGTAAAAGTAATCTTGAGAAACTTCTTTGAGTTTCTCTTGCATGTTATTGTCTACAGAGATTTTTCCATTGGTGTCTTCAGGGAGCACACATCTGTTATGCCCACATCTATCTGGAGCACTGCTATTTCTCTAATTGAGTACACGTGTATTCATGTCTACATTTGCTCATCCTGATAGTTATAAATCAAAGGAAGCATTTTAAGAAGTCATCTGATCCATCCTCACATCTCCAGGCATAATTGCCTTGGAAAGAGACCAGAAGAGGAATGATTTGACTTACCATTTAATGACGTCCGAGAAAATGATTCCACACCTAAGCATAGCTGTCCTCTCTAGCATTCCAAAAGTTCAAAGAGTAAATTTCTACCCACTCTAACTTAAATACTTTTTGCCATTTGAGAAACCCATTAATTTATGTACCGTATGCTAAAGATCACTCTTTTCAACTACATAAATACTAGTAAAATAATTTTTGCCTACACTCTCTTTCTCAAGTCCTGCTTCTTTTCACTATTCTTTTAAAACCAGTTAAACACTGTTCAAGATCACATACATTTTCATACATAACGATTGTTTTCTCACCAAATACTGACAGAATGTTCCTTATTATTACAGCTCTACTAGAGTTTGTGTGTATGTGTGTGAAGCTATTTTACTTTCTCAAGCACTTAGAAGGAGCTCATATTTCTTCTAAGATATAGTTATTGAGATAGATACATAGATGGATACAGCTATTGATTCAAATCTATAAGTCCTCCTTGTTACCCACAGTTTATCAGTTATACAAATAAAAATCCTGCAACATAAAGAATAGCGTAAACAATGAACTGTAACAAGGATTTGTAAGTTCAGATAACCAGAGCGATATAATGTAAATTATAATTGTTTTGAGTTTTTTAATTTAATTTTTCAAAAACAAATGACTCTCCCTCAAACAAAAGTTTGTCTGAGGGGCCAGAGCAGTAGCATAGCGGTTAATTTCGCGCACTCCGCTTCAGACACCCAGGGTTTCGCCTGTTTGTATCCCAGGTGCGGACAGACACACTGCTTGTCAGCCATGCTGTGGCGATGTCCCATATAAAGTAGAGGAAGACGGGCATGATGTTAGCCCAGGGCCAGTCTTCCTCGGCAAAAAAGAGGACGATTGGCAATGGATGTTAGCTCAGGGGTAGTCTTCCTCACACACACACACAAAAAACACAACTTTGATATTTTCCCTAAACTACTAACCCTATACATACCACATAAACTCTTCCTCTATGGTTTACATTTCTCAGTTTTCTCTCTATTGATATTCACTTATTAATCTTAGAACCAGCCAACTTAATAGAATACACTAAAACATAAATTTGTTTACTATGGGGAAAGCTGTGTTAGGAACCATTTGAATTCAAAGTGAATTAGAAAGTACAGTATTCAAGAATGTATTCTTTGGTAGGAGAAATGTTTTTGAAAGCTACATATAAATGTATTACTTGTTTCATTTGCAAAACACAGTGGCAGGAACTCAATTAAATTGGATTAATCTGAAAATGGAACTTTATTGGCTCAAATAACTAAAATGTCAGGCTGCCACATCACACAATTCCAGGGGGCATCATTCATACAGAATACAAATGAATGGTGCCCCTGGAGTTATGCAATACAGGATTCCTAAATCCAGTCTTAAAAATTTTCATTAGAATTTGACCTTTCTCTTTTCATCTCTCATTTCTCCTCAGTTCCATTTTAATCTGTATTGACTTGATTCTCAGGCAGGTCCTCTTCATGACATTAATTCTGTCACGTATGTGACTCCAGTAGAATGAATGTGCACATATCATTCTTTATAGTGTCCGAAAAGTTCAGGTGTTGATGCTTGATTGCTCTGCCCTGCTCACTTGAATCACAAGCCAATTCACCACGGCCATAGGAATAGGGTCAATCCTACATGAAATACATGGCCTGGATATTTACCTAATTGGAACTAGGCTGCCATTAACAGAAGCATATGGAATAGATGCTGAGCAGGCAAGCAATGTAAATCAACTGAAGTAAATAAATATGATAAAGATAAAAGTATGTAAGTACCCTGAGGGAGATCTAAAGACACTTCAGAAGAGTGGAAGTCAGAAAAGATCTGCAGGTGGGGAGAATCAAGGTGAGTCTAATTGAATAGATAGTATTTAATCTATGACATGAAAGATGCCTAGGATACTGACATTGAGAAACTGAAAAAAATGATATTCCCAGATGGGTAAAATAAAAACATGAAAAAAGACATTGAGGCAAGAAATAATGGAGTAAATACAGAAAGCTGCCTGTTATATAATTATTCAAACTGTGATGAAACATAAAAAGAATAAGATAAGAAAAATTGATGGGAAGCTGAAAATGAAGGACTTTGAATGCCAGGATAAAAATTTGGGATTATAAATAATAGTCAGTGATGGCTTTTGGGCAAGGGAGTCATATGTTCAAATTTGAGATTTAGAAATATTCATCTTGCAGCTGTGTGTGCATAAAAGGCATTGCTCCAGGAAAAGTCTATTTAGGAGGCAATGGCTGTAGCCCAAGTAAAATATAATGAGGCCATGAACCAGAAAAGTGGTGCTGGAAGACAGGAGTGAAACTTACACATCTCTTTCATGTAACTTTCCCTTGACCTCTGTCCCTCCTCTTTTCTAGTACTTGGCATATGTGTACAAAATATTGGACCTCCTAATGAAAAATCTGATGACTTTTATGAAGCCTCATCTTCTTTGACATCTTTTCATTATTTGTCGCTGTGAACTAGTAATTCCTTTTAAAAGTCATTTTTCTCTTGGCTCTCCTGGTACTCACTATAACAGAAAGATTAATCCTTATCTATATCCCTCAATTCTACAAACACTCGGTCTTCGGATATCTCTCTCTGCCCTTCTCTCTCTCTCTCTCTCTCCCCTTCTCTCTATATTCCTCTATTTTCTCACTCAGATATTCTTCCACTCTCAAGCTGCTTCTTTCACCACTATGTGGCTGCCTTCTCAGTTGATATCACTAGCTCTAGCCTTTCTCTTGAGCTGCAGACCCGTATTTCTAATAGTCCACCTGGTTAATTCAACAAGAATGCTTTATCTTCTCAAGCCTAACTTGTACAAAAACCAAATCTATCATATTTTCTAGGATCATTCACCCCTCCCCAATTTTCCCATTATTTTTCAATAATTTTATCATTACCTTAGGCCCAGGTCAAATGCTACCTCATCCATGAAGACCCTGATGACATGCCTGACTGTGTATATTATTTCCTTCTCTAAACTGCCATTATACCTGGGGCATGCCTGTCATGTCATATATGTTAATTCATTCATTAATATTTTTGTTCATGCAACAAATATTTATGAAGCCTTATATGTTCAGGCTCTATGCTAGTAATTGAAAAATACAACATTGAGCAAACCACGAAGTATGAGTCCTGTTTATGGAACATTTATGTCCAATTGTAATGCCCTTGTGTGTAGACTGTGTATCTGTATATAGCACAGAAATTGTCAGTTATGGTTCTTATATATAAATATTTGTTGGATAAATTAATTAATAGATGGATGAGGCATCAAAACTTTATCTTTTTTAATGTTGAAATATTTTGGGTGTTGGTGCATAAAACATTCACAGTATAAGATTCTAGACACAGCGTTGAGTCTTACACTTTTTTATATAATCCACAATACCCAACTCACTATGTTTCATGGTTTCCCCTTTTGTTCTCATAACATTTGTTGAGCATTTGGTTGAAATGTTCTAACAAGTGTCAGATTGCCAATGTATATGTAACAGAAAACAGTTAGGAAATATATAGATCATTATTTTGTTCACACATTTCTAAAGGAGAAATGATAGTCTCTCAGAAAATAAATGCTTTCTGTGAAAAACTTTGGGTGAATTTCTTCTTATTACAGAAATTCTTTTCAATCATTCTGGAAACACAAGAAAGGTTCATGGTCAAATATGCATGAGCCAATGCCATGGGATTAACTTTATTTTCTAATCAGAAATATCAAAACTTTTATCATATAGCAGAGTTCTTGATAATTTAGCTCTATAAAAGTTGTTAGACCAAGAATTTGCACAGTGACTTGGTACAGGGAAAAGGCGCACAGAATAAGAGAATCGTGAAAATGCCTTTCTTTAACTGTTCAAAAAACTGTTAATCATGCAGCTTTTTTTCCTGTATAATTATTTTTCTGTATATAAAATATTGTTGGTATAAAATATTAAATATAGGTCATATTTCCATTGTTAGATGTTTGCAAATAAACACAAACAACAACGTATTATATAATTTCTTGCTTCCTTTCATGCAGAAGGACAGATTCTATAAAACTTTTTAATTAGGCTTAGTGATGGCAAAACAAGATCATCTTTACCTTAGTCAGGGTTTCTCAACCTTGACACTATTGACATTGATTGTATGTCAGATAACTTTTTGTTGTGGAGCTGTCTTGTGCAGTGTGCTTGTAACATATATGTCTTCTGCCTACTAGATGCCAGTAGTGTCCTCAGGCGTGACAATCAAAAATGTCTCCAGACATTACTCAATGTCTCCAGAGTGGAGAGGTGAGGGGTGTGGAAATTGTCCTGCTTGGGAACTACTGACTTTAGTGATACTGAATTATCCCAAATCTTCTGGAATTTTTTAAAAATTTTCTTGAGAAACTGAAAATATGTTTCAAATTAACTATTTTATCTGATTTGTGTGACTATTATGCAATTAAAAATACATACAGTTTTCCCCTTTCTTTCTCAGTAAAGATAAATCCTTCTTTGCTCTCCATGCCTGGATATAGGTTGAAGAAGACTAGCAGTTCCTGGCTTTCTTTGGGGAGAATTGAATGTGATTTCATATTTCTGATTGAACTTGTCTGGTGGGCCCTGCCTCGTGAAAAATAAAATCACCATATGGAATGCGAGAAATAAAAATACATTAGGAAAAAAATCTGTTTTAATTTTTCCCAAATCATAATAAATTCCATATAGCCAAAGAATTTTTTAACTAAAATGTCATGATTCTTAACAAGTAGGCTGTACTAATGTTTTGCCTTTCTCTGAGATAAAAACTGAAAGGTTTTCTTAGAAAATTAAATTGATATAAGCACATTGTGGCATAAAAATATCAAATATAGTCCAGGCACCTTTAAGTTTTCATTTAAGTGAATGTACAAAAATATTTCATATTAGTTACTACCATCTTGAAAAAGAAAAAATAAAACCCACAGATTAAATGGAAACATATTTATCTTGCAAAAGTAGCTTCAAAGGCAACAATTTGGAATTTTTTCAATCACATTTATCTGTCCACTTGATTGTTTTCTCACAGTGGATTTAAAGAGCTTTCAAATAACAATTCCTTGGGCAGAGTAATTTGGCATGTGCAGCTCTGTCTCCTGCAATGGAGAAAACAGAGCTAAAGGATGATGTTCCAATCATTTAAAGCCATTTTCTTTCACCTAAATAAAAAGAAATGAGAAAAGAAAAGAAACCTAGTCTGTGAGGCAGAAAAAAGAAAGAAAAAAGTGTGATGTATTGAGCAACTGCGATTATGACATATTCATTATTATATTTTCTATATTTAGGAGCAATTATAAAATAAATGCAATTCCAGGCAAGCCTGGGTAATGACCAGTGGGCGCTCTTCCACTGCAGGTCTCCAGACAAAGATTTCATTAAATGCCACTAATCTGTTTGCATCTGGTTTGGGCTCTGTAAGACACACGGGTTAGAAATGGGGAGGGCGGTTTGCATTGTCTTTAGAAGCTGTAATTTTCCAAACTGAAGTATCTTAATTTCATCCAATAAGAACCATGTTCTCAAGGGCCATTTTAAACAGATGTTCAAACAGCTTTAGCGCATCTCCCAGTAAATCAGTTTAGAGTTTGACGCAACATCTTTTTCTTCTTATTAAAAATTGCCCTAGTTTTCATGGGCTGTTAGTTGGGTTTTTAGACAGTACGTAATTCTGAAAAATCAGCAGGGCTGTTACAACTCTACATTTGGAAGGATATCTAAAAAATATATAAATAAAATACAGATTAAAAATACAGTTACTATTTGTGATTCTATGCATGTCCATGGAATTAATTCTCTTAGTAGTCAAAAAAACTTTTCTGTAATCTTTGAAACATCGCTTTTTTCAGAAGAACATTGTTACAGGATTTATTTTCTTCCTTGTCATATAATGATTATATCTCAACAACAACTACAGTAAGTCACTATAAGGTAAAACAAGCTGATAAATATATAAGAAATTAATTCAGCATCCTGTGTTAGTAGTCATATAACTTCATATTCAGTTGAAGATGAAGATTAAAAAGTTTATTTTAACAGCACTTTGAAAAAAAAGAAAGTCCGTACTTTGTATTTTAGAACTTTAAAGTATCTCCCCATGTAACAAACGTTTGTTAATTTCTTTTATTACCTGTCTCTCCTACCTAAAATGTAAATTCCATGAGGTTCCAGAGTTTTGTCCGCGTTCATTTTTTTAGGCCTTATAGGTAGCAACATGCCTGGTATATATTTGGCACACAATAAATATTTGTTGAATGACTGAGCGAATGAGTGAATAGTATACTCAAATGGTTCCAGAAAAAAAAAAAAAAGAATCGTTTGCCCTCATTTTTAAAAAATTTAACTGCCAAAGTCTAACATAAAAACAATCTTGCTTACGAATCCAAACTTGTAATAGATCACAGATTTTTATACTGAGATTGACCTGAGTATAAATCTTGGTTGCTACCCCAGACTTTCTGTAACTTCAAGTGAGTAACTTAACCTCTCTGTGTTTTTGTTTCCTTTTCTGTAAAATATGGGCATCGACAAAAGTACCTGACAAAAAGTAGATGCTCGAATAAAAGTTATTTTCGTTCTTTTTCAGAAATGTTGGAAATCACTTAAAGGGAACAAAACTACTAGTAAATGCCCAATGGAAATAGAATATTACTTTACAGCATTCCTTTTAATACTTACACCACTGAAGTAGCTGAGAAGCTATGTATTTGACACCCCAAGCAAAAAAATAAACTATCGTCCTCTTCAGTAGACCTATTCCACGTGTGGTTTTGCAAATGGTAGACCTGCTGTGTAGTTGATGTAGTTTAGCTTTGGACTTAGTGCCTTGCATACTTATAGCAATAGGAGTATTGCTTACTGTCAGAGCATATTAATCCACTCCTATGGCAAAGGGGGAACAGTACTTTTGGACAGCTTTTCTTAAGGTGATAAAAAATAAATACCTAGAGTCACCGATACGCTTTTGACTTTCTCTTTTCCGTTAGTGAAGTTCTCAATTAAATTTGAGACAAGTAGGTAGAAAACATATTCTGCAGACAGAGGAATACAACCATGATTATGTTTTTCTGATGCCAAGATAGCTACACAGAAAGTGACAAGATCAGTCATTCATTCAGATGGATTTGTCTGACCACCCACAAGTGATTACTTCTGATTAAGTTCAGTGTTCAGAAGCAGTTGCCTTGTAGGAGCGAAGTCGGTGAAGTCAGTCAAACTGGATTCTAATCTAGGTTGTACTATGTAATAACTGGACAACATTAAGCAAATTGTTTAACCTCAACCTTCCCAATTCTCTTGCCAGAGTCTCTTCAGCATAGTATATTTTGGATAATCTAATTTTTTGAGATATTATATGTAAAGAACCAGGGCAAAGTCATATTTGATATCTAATAAATTATAATTATTGTTATTATCTACTCCAAACTTATGCCTTCACATCTAACATATAATAGAGCTCTACAATTAAAGCCAAAAATAACAAACTAAGGACATTTTAGTGTCTTTGTAGCAATTACCAAGACTCACTCTGTGTCCATGCTCCTTCTTAATTTATTTTTTCATCAAACTCCTGGCCCTCAGATTATATTTTATTTTTTGCTGCCATACTGCGCATTGCACCTACCTTTAATTATTCTCTTACTGACTTGATTCCTAGCACTCACTAAAATTTATGGATTAGAATTCCTTTTTAAAATTCTGGTTAACAATACCTTACTCTCAACAACACTCAGTATCAAATCTCTCCTTACCTAAAAGCTCTTCAGTGTCAAAAAGGCTTGCAAAAGCCATCACACTGATTTACATTGGGTAAGAAATTTGATTCTCTATTAGTCAGAGTAGATTCCCAAATGTGTAATGGCTGTATGCAATGGAAATTTATGTTCATTGTAATTTGTTCTTTTCCTGTTCAGAAAAATGATTCTCCTCCATGTAATAATTCAGAAATGCAGCTCATTTCTATCTTGTGGCTCTAACCATCCCTACATTTTCACTGTCATTTGCATCAAGGCCTCTGGTAGAATGGTGGGCTAGAAAGAACACACATCCTTTCAACTATTTTTCCCTTGACTAGAATTGAATCACCTGGACCCTCCTTCCTGCAAGAGATGCTGGGAAATGTAATCTAGCTGTATGCCCATAAAGAAAGGAGAACATGGACTTTGGTGAATAGAAACAACCTTTACCACAATTGGTAAATCTAACTTTAATGATTCATCATCTGTTTATCTTTGTCATTTGTCTATGAGTTTCCTTCTGCTCTAGACTTAGCTTCTTTCTTTGATCAAAACATTTTTATAGCATTGAACTTACTGCTTCCTCTTGTCTGGAGTATTCTACCCCTCAATTACTCATTTCTGGATCTTTCTGATCCTTGAGATCTCAGCTCAAATGTCACCCCTGGGAGCCATCTTCTTTTATTTCCCATTCTAAATATGAACTCACCGATATTCCCTTTCATATACCTTGTTTTCACACCTTGTTTAACTGCTCTAAAACATTTACCTTTCTGCAACGACTTCTGAGGCTAACCATCCAGAGTTAGACCAAACCCCATATGTTAAGGGCACATTCTTTCACAAAACTGCCATCACTTCAGACACGAGCCTCAAGCTTGGGGGTTCCTAGACCGCCTGCAGTTTCTGCCAAACTGGCTACCAATTTGGGGGTTCCTACTACCCCCTCAGGTTTGATAATTCACTAAGACAAAACATAAAACTCAGAAAAATGCTATACTTACAATTTTGGTTTTTATTATAGCAAAAAGGATATAAATAAAGACCAGCCAAAAGAAGAGACACATAGGACAAGGTCTGAGAGGGTTGTAAATGCAGAGCTACTGGTTCCCTCTCCCCATGGAATCAACACAAGTCACTTTCCCTGCACATCGATGTGTATTTCCAATCAACAAATCTCACCAAATCTTTGCTGTCTAATCTTTATTGGGGTTTTATTACATATACTGGAGATTTATTGATTGAATTATTGGCCATGTGATTGAACTCAATCTCTAGTCCCTCTCCACCTTCCAGAGGTCAGCTGCTATCACTTGGCTCAAAACCCAACACTCTAATCACATGGTTAGTCTTTCCGGCATGGCCAGCCCCCATCCTGAGTCTTCTTATTAGTGCAAACTACCTATGAGCCCATCATAAATAACCCTGTTAGCATAAACTATCAGGATCCACCATGAATAAAAAAGACATTCCCATCATTCAGGAAATTCCAAGGATTTAGAGACTACCTCCCAAGAACTGAGGCAAAGGCCAGACAAATTCTGTATTATACAACACTTTCTCTGAAATGACCTTGTGCATTTATTTTTCAGTCTCTACTCTTACCAGATATAAGCCTCATGAGGCCAAAAATCTTGTCTGCTTTCTTAGTGCAGAAGCGTAACTGGCAAATAATAGGTCCTAAATAAGTTTTTATGAAATGAAAAAACTATGAATTATCAATTCCTGTCTGCAAAGTCCAATGGAAAGTTGTCAGTAACCAGTTGGTTTTTAAGGCAACTTAATTGTAGTGTTAGTTTTGGACAGAAATATATCTTTGACGATTGTTGTCTGGTCTTAAATCTTAGCTCTCCTACTTACACATTGTGTAAGTGGCTCTGTGCTTCATTTTCCAATTTCAACACAGTGATAACTCTTTCTACCTCTTTGTGAGAATCAAACGAGATGCTGTCTGAAAAGCTGATACATTAAAATCTTTAATAATCATCATTTATTATTGAGGATACTGTGATTATGGTGTAGAAAGGTGTAAAGTTATTGAAATGGGAGAGTCACTGCAACAAATCAAGTATCATTATTAACCTTACAGAGATCAGTACAATCTGGCCAAAAGCATTCATTAAATAACTTTTCTGTTCCCACAGAAGCACTTGATTAAAAAGTTATTGGCTTTAGGGGCCACCTGGTGGCGCAGCGGTTTAGTCCGCGCTTGGCAGCCCGGGGTTCGCAGGTTCGGATCCCGGGCGCCCGCCGATGCACTGCCTGTCAGCCATGCCGTGGTGGCGTCCCATATAAAGTGGAGGAAGATGGGCACGGATGTTAGCCCAGGGCCAGTCTTCCTCAGCAAAAAGTGGAGGATTGGACGGATGTTAGCTCAGGGCTGGTCTTCCTCACACACACACAAAGAAAGTTATTGGCTTTAATTTGAAATTCACTATGCTAGATGTGCTTTGGAAAAGTCAAATGGCCTATCTCTTAAAACCATAAAAATTATCTACAGAAAAATGATTCACATCAGAAAGATTATACCAGAATGTCCTTAAAGGCAGGAAATGTATTTATTCAGATTTGTCTCTTCTCAATGTCTTAACTGGAACCTGATAGTAGGATCTAACTAAATGAAGTAAATTTAGGAGATTAGATAAATTGAGTAAACTTGTATAATATGTGTAAAAATGTGGGTGTACCACATTTATTAGGTTATGTACATTTATGAAATTATTACTAGAAAATGGTTCTCAGATCGAAAAAAGTTTGGAGAATTCACTGTTGGACCTTTCCATTTTAAATATTCAAATGTTGATTATGACTATAGTAAAATTTAATTTATAAAAGCAAAGGATGTACTAATAAAAAAAGTGGCACCTATTTTAACAGTTTCAGAAAGACATTTTTAAATATGCAGTTATTACTGTTATAATTTAAAAGATTAAAAATCAACTTAAAAACAGTAAGTAACTTTTTTGTTTATGTATCATATGAAATTAACTGACAGATTTAGTTATATTTCTCATAAAATTTAAATGTTTAACCACATTTAGGAAAATCACATTTTCTCCTCTCTATACCAAGAATTTTATGTTGAATTTCATTTCAAAGCAAAGAAGCATTTTAGGTGCTGTAAAAAGGTTCTGCAGACTTCTTGATTCATGTAATAGATATTTATTAAATGCCTAGTATGTGCCAGGCCCTCTCCTAGTTCTTGAATATAGGATGAAACAATGCAGAAAAAGCTCCATTCTTTATGGAGCGTTCATTCAAGTCATGATACTGACTACTTTGGAGAAAAAAATTCTATAATTTAACCAACATAAATCCAGATATCAATTTCACCTTATCATTCTAAACTCAATATTCCTTCATTATTTGGGCACATTTTTATTTCGTGCCTCCTAAGTGTGAGATATGTGCTCGATCCCAAGAATATAATATTGAAAAGGGAATAAGTGATCTGTGTCATGATGAAGCAAAGAAAACACAGAGCAGAATTTCAGGGATAACAGAATTTTTAAATGACTCTACAAATAATGGCTTGATTAAAGTTTTTTGATGATGAGAAATATGTCTTTACACTTTGTTAAATTTGAAAGGGCCTACCTTAGGAAGGAACTTTCCCTCATTTAAAAAGAAAGGAGGGGCCAGCCCCATGGCCTACTGGTTAAGTTTGGCACACTCCACTTCAGCAGCCTGGGTTCAGTTCCCAGGCACAGACCTACACCACTCATCAGTGGCCATGCTGTGGCGGCAACCCATATACAAAATAGAGGATGATTGACATGGATGTTAGCTCAGGGTGAATCTTCCTCAAGCATAAAAAAAAAAAAAGAGGAAGACTGGCAACAGATGTTAGCTCAGGGTGAATCTTCCTCATCAAAAAATAAAACAATAAAAAGAAAGGAACTGAGTTTCTAGAATTTTCCATTGTTTACCCCAGTTAAAGATAGAAGTGAGGATGAAACACATCTCCTGAGATCAAAACCAAAATTCTTTCTACCATAACACCCTCCTTTAAATTCCTCATGAAAACATATGATCTACAGTATGTTTGGAAAGATTCACACCCTGGAATCTTGGTGTCTGAAAAATGTTGACCAGATCATTTAGCCTACTTTTCAGACTGATTTTTCTTTTTCATTTTGCAAATATATGTTCTTTGGGACAAGAGTGGAAGGAAAAGGAGCTCATTCCCCACTCACTGAGGCTCAAATTATATGATCCTAAAATGACTACAGAACCAAAACAATCTAGGCACCATTGTCAACATCCAACTTCAGCTGAGTGGATTAAAACTCCAAATAAACCAGAAAGAAAATGTCCTTCTCTCAGCATCCCAATCAGACCTTTCATATTTTCAGGTTGAAACTGAGTGATAATCAGGGCTTTCTTGTTTTTTTTGTGTGTATGTGAGGAAGACCAGCCCTGAGCTAACATCTGTTGCCAATCCTCCTCTTTTTGCTGAGGAAGACTGGCCCTGGGCTAACATCCGTGCCCATCTTCCTCCACTTTATATGGGACGCCGCCACGGCGTGGCTGACGAGCAGTGCATCGGCGGGCGCCGGGGATCCGAACCCACAAACCCCGGGCTGCCAAGCGCGGACTAAACCGCTGCACCACTGGGCCGCCGCTGGACTTTCTTGTTTTTTATTTCAAGTAAGGTTGTCAGATAAAATATAGGGTGCCCAGTTAAATTTGAATTTCAGATAAAGAATGAATAATGTTTGGTGAAAGTTTGTTCCATGAAATATTTTTATTTGCTAAAATTGTCAATCCTACTTTGAAGAGAAATAAATTGCAGTTGCTCTAGTCAGTGAAAGATGTGGTTCAAAAAAAGTTTAAAAACAGAAAAAGAGTTCCTCAGTACAGCCATCCCTCAGTATCTGAAGGGGATTGGTTCCAGGACCCTCACAGATACCAAAATACATAGATGCTAAAGTTCCTTATATAAAAAATTGTAGTATTTGCATAAAACCTACGCACATTCTCCTACATACCTGAAATCATCTCTACATTACTCATAATACCTAATAAAATGTAAATGCTATGTAAATAGTTGTTCTACCATATTGTTTAGGAAATAATGACAAGAAAAAACAGAATACACGTTCTATCCATC
This sequence comes from Tapirus indicus, assembly GCA_031878705.1. Classification (NCBI taxonomy): domain Eukaryota; kingdom Metazoa; phylum Chordata; class Mammalia; order Perissodactyla; family Tapiridae; genus Tapirus; species Tapirus indicus. Next base: position 140,079,496 of record CM062920.1, on the reverse strand, counting down.
ATGGGCCTATTGATCCACAGTTGGTTGAATCTGAGGATGCAAAACCTGCAAATACGAAGGGCTGCCTGTATTTTTCGGACACATCCACACTGAGATTTAAAAAAAAAAAAGGTGCAATAAAAGTATTAAAGTATTGAAATAGTTGTATATCTGACTCATGACTTACCAAGACACCCATAAACACTTGGTTCATCTTCATTGTGGTGAGGATTTCTACCCATGAAGATTTCCTCAGAACTCTCTCAATGAGCTGTTGTTCTGTCTAGTATTGATTTTGTATCTGTATTTTGGGGTGAATCAAGTTAGTTACTTCCAGTTTTATACACATTTGGCATTTATATTTCTATCCTGACTGGGCCTGACAAACAAAGAAAATATGCCTTCATCCTCACTGTCATTTTTTCCTCACTATTCTACCTTGTTTTGTGGCCAATTTTCTCTATCAACTGCATAGTCACTCTTGTTTTTTCTTTTTTTTTTTTTTTTTTTGAGGAAGGTTCACCCTGAGCTAACATCTGCTGTGAATCTTCCTCTATTTTGTAGGTGGGTCACCACCATAGCTGGCTGACGAGTAGTGTAGGTCTGTGCCCAGGATCCGAACCCGCAAACATGGGCCAACAAAATGGAGAGGGCTGAACTTAACCACTATGCCATTGAGCCAGCCCCTTGATGATTTTATTACCATAGAGTAATACGCCCTATGGTATATGGCTCTTACAAATTCAAAAATGAAAAACAAGATTAAAAACTTTAGACTGAAAATCATATTTTTAGACGCACATATTATTCAAAAGCATGTATCTAAGGAGATCAAAATGTCAATGATCCTTGTTAATCAATATACTTATTGATTTTCATAGTAAACAAACCTATATTTCTAAATATGTCAACACTGATAGAATTGTTTCTTTAAATCAGCATTTTCTGTTACTTAATTCTAGTGAATATCTAGGGGCCAGCCTGGTGGCATAGTGGTTAAGTTCGCATGCTCTGCTTTGGTGGCCCAGGGTTCACAGGTTCAGATCCCGGGCATAGACCTATGCATTGCTTATCAAACCATGCTCTGGCAGGTGTTCACATATAAAGTAGAGGAAAATGGGCATAGACGTTAGCCCAGGGCCAATATTCCTCAGCAAAAAGAGGAGAATTGGCAATGGATGTTAGCTCAGGGCTAATCTTCCTCACAAAAAAAAAAAAAAAGACTATAAAGTTTACACAATTGGAAATTTCCCAATTTCACTCTATGGCAATGGTGAAAATCTTGGCACCTCTTTCTGAAGAGTATTCTAACTCATTATAAATTATTGGTCAAGCAGCAGGTGTAAATTGCCTGCCAGAGCATCCTAAGCAGTGCTTCTGTCTTGGCTTGAATATCTCTAAAGAGAGTAGATCTTTCAAATCCATTCCAATCGGTCTAACTCTTGAGCTCTTTGGCTAGAAGAAAAAAAATACCTTCTAAAGTGAGTAAATAAATAAAATACATGTAGAAGATCAGACACTCTCAAATCTTTAGGTCAAAAACATATTTCATTTGTCTCTCTAGTTAATAGGTATATAATTTATATGAAAAATAATCACAGTGGAAGTATTCACCTGAAGGAACAGCCAATGGGCAGTTGGGAAGGAAACAGAAATGAAACTTGAGGTATAATTTACTGAAATTGTGCTCCATTTGATTTGAGTATGGAAAGATCAGGTATTGTTTTTAACAGAGAATAATGTGCATGACAGAGAAACTCTGGAAGTTTTAACATAGAGCTGTAGAAATAGCCCTGAAATGAATATTTTAATTTCATTTCAACAAACATTTTTTGAGTTGTTTATATGCCAAACACAGTATTCAGAACCACAGCGACCACAAATAGGATAATTCATGGAACATGTTCATAGAAAAATGGTGGTAGTCCATATATAAAATAATAATAATAATGTGCAATTTCTCTAATGCCCTAGAAAACCTACCCTAGGGCATTCACAGTAAAATATTCTTCTAGCTAACCATATCTTTCTCCATAGTGTCTAATATGCTTCTTGGAAAATTCAAGAAATAATTGTTTAATGAATGCATAAATGAGTTGTGAAATGCCTGAAAAGAGAGTAATTAATTCTGCATGGGAAAATCTGGAAAAGTTTCAAAGAGTAGTTGACATTTGAATTGGGTCTTGAACAATAAATGAAATAATAACAAGCAGTCAGAAAGAGCAAAGCATCCAAGCCAGAAGCAACAGTATGCAAAATAGGTGCAATTTCCTGTTATATTCAGGAATAGTGTTTGGTCTGGTTTTGTTGAGTTGTATATAGAATGTGAGAGGTCCGTAGTAGAAGATGATATGAAAGTGTAGATTGAAGCCAGATTATAAATAATGATCTGAATTCAAGTCAGTTTTAATTTATATAACAATGTAAGTTCATGCAGTTTAAATGCCTGATAATTTTGTGTGTGTTTATTTACTTAACATGTATTGATCAAGTCTTACCACGAGGCAGGCACTGGTCTAATCACTAGGGCACAGCTTCAAACAAAAGACAAAAGTCCATTCTTACATGGAGGATATAGCCTAGAGAGGGTGACAGATGGTTAGAGAGACAGAAACAAGCGCATATACCAAATCTCTATAATATTTATTTATTTAGAAAATATTAGCACCTCTGTGTGCCAATCACCATTTAAAATACAAAAAAATCTTTGCACTATAGATTTATGTTAGATTAAAAAATGTTAAGACCACAATATCAGGATATGAGGCTAGAGAGTCACTGAAGCCAGTTTTGGAGAGAGTTCATTATTTTTAATAGAATCATCAGGAAAGATCTCTAAAAAGAGAGGACTCTTGAGTAGAGACCGTAAAAAGGTAAGGAAAATGAGTCAAAAGAACATGGCAGAAGAAACCCACAATTGGAGTATGTTTGTTGTGGTCCAGAAAAGTCTGTGGATAATGTGCCTGGAGCACATCAAATGAGAGGGGAAATCAGAACAGCTGTGGTCAGAGAATTATCTGGGGCCATGATTATGAGTACCTCATTAGCCAATGGAATAAAATTGGGACATATTGGAGGGTTTTGAGCACAGAAGTGACTGGATGTGATTTATTATTTTTGCATAAGCCAATTGTGGTATTGAAAAGAGAGAAAAGTGTAGAAACAGAAAAAGGAGTTAGGTGTGATTGCAACAATGCTTGGAGGAGATGGTGGCTTGGTAACATCCTAGATGATTTTCAGAGGTAGAGTCAGCAGGATTTGTTAATAAATTGAATGTGAAGAAAGAGAAAAAGGGAACATCAGGGGATGCACTTGACACAGGATCAAGGACGATCTAAGCAAATGGAAAGACTGAGTTGACATATACTCAGAAATCAGCATTTTTGTGAGGGAAAGAGCAGAAGTTCAGTTTTATATACATTGCATTGGGGGTGCCTAATGGTATATTCAAGTAAGAAATGTTAAATAGGCAGTTGAAATATTTAAATATAGAGCTCAGAAGAGTAGACTCAGTTGAAGATGTAAATTTGAAGTAATCAGCATTTAGATGACATTTAAATATACACTCTGGATAAGGTCAAAATAGATTAATTGTAGATAAAGAAGAAAAGCACAGGGACTGAACCCTCTGAAACTGCAGTATTTAGAAGTCAGGTAAAGAAGGAGAAAAGTGCAAAGAAGAAATTACTAATAAAGTAGGAGAATCAAGTGAAATCGATAGCCTGTATTCAAGTGACGAATGGGTTCCAAATAGTGGTGTGGTTAGCAGTGTTGAGGGTTGCTGAGTGGTCAAACAAGACATGGAATGAGAGTTGACCCTGGGATTTCACAATTTAGATATCACAGGTCACCTTGACCAGAGTGGTTTTAGTGGAATGATGGTGACAAAAAAAAAAAAAAGAATGTATATATAGGAGTAAGTAATAAGAGAATGGGGGGGAGAGGAAATGGAGCTATTGGAACTCTCTAGACTTTAGAGAATTGGGGTATTAGATATAGGGAGTGTGGGATTAAGGGAGATGTATTTTAAAAAGGGAACTAACATAATATTTTTGCGTTCTAATGGGAGAGATAGCAAAGAGGAAAAATTGATGACACGGAGGAGAAAGTGAAGAAAATCAGAAGTGATATCCTTGAGGAGATGAGAGGGGATGGGATGGACAAGTGGAGGAGTTGGCTTGAGAGCAAGAATGGCTCATCCATTGTAACTGAAGCGAAGGAAAAATATGTAGGTATGGACTCAGGTAGAATGACAGATTTAATGATAGGATTTTTAGAAATTCTCTTTTGATTGCATCTATTATCTTAGTAATTGAGAAGCAAAGTTATCATCTGAGAGTGAGGAGATGGAAGAGTTGTGAAATAGTCACGTGAAAAATAGAAGAGGGAATTGACTAGGAAAATGTAGTAAAATTGCCTGGCAGTGTGAAGGGCCCACCTGGGATTCCTGATCACAAATTTAAAGTGAGATCAGTCAGCATGGTTTTCTATTTCTCCGTAGCTATCGTAGCTGCTGTCAAGGAATGGAGTAGGTGGCGAAATGAATTAAAGAAGTATTGCAGTTGTTATAACAATTGCTACAGTATTCAAGTAACCAAATATATACGAAAGAACTTTGAAAGCTGTAAAGTACCATAGAGGTATACTTCATCACTGGCCTCCAGTACTGTAAGGTTCTATGTGGTAGCTTTGCTTTATGAATGAAAGTCAGAGTGCCGTTTATTGGTGCCAGTCTTGAAAGTAGATCAAAGATGCCTAGTAGCCTCACAAGCCTTGAGGCCTGTACCTGACAGATCATAAAGTAAATTAAATTTCACATTACTACATGAACAGAATTAAAAGGACCTGGCCAAGAATGTACACATAAACTGAGCCAAGAGCCGTGGGTTTTTCATTTTTCAGGATGCTTGCAAATTCGCTAGAAGCCAGTATTATTGTGAGACTCGAACAGACAAGCTTTGCTTCAGGATTTAGAATGTCCGTGCTTTCTCTTATATGTCATATGAATAAGTTTCCTTCCATGAAAAAAAGGATGCTTTTGCCAGTTATTTCCCTGAGGATTCCTCTGCGAAACAAGTGTTCAACTCCAAGAAATTCTTTTCATATTGCAAGATTAGATCAATTTCATTCATTACTGTCACCCTTGCCAATCCCTATAGGACGTTTTTGGAATAATTGAGTAATTCAACAAATTCAACAATGGCTTCGTCTTTCCCATATCTGAAGAATTATTTTTTACAATCTTTGTTTTCCAGTCAAAGCTTTGGGGAAGGAATTGCAATTTTAAAGGCAAGAAAGAATATACATTTGACTGTATGGATTTTTCCACATTTGGCTTGAAAATAAGGCCTTTCTGAACAGGGTAACATTTTCCCCTTCCTATTCAATTATTTTCTTTTAAACTTCCTACATTGCCTCTTAGTTTCATATATTCCTTTACATTTAAACACATGTTCTTTATCAGATAATTATATTCATTTATTTTATGACTACATAAAAATTGGTGTTTGGTTTTAAAATAACTTTTGAAAATATTTGATTGTTAGCTATTACAAAAATATCATTACGATGATTGAAAAATGGTCATGATCAAGAAAATTCTTAAAATTGCTTTAACTTAGATGAAAAGAAGATTATAGCTCACTCAAATGTAAGTTCCTAAGATCAATCAGGAAGAGTAAAGAAAAAAGAAAGAAAACTAATTACTAGTACTTATGTGCTTACAGTAAGAGCAGAACAGTTAAATACATGTGATCCCCAACTTAACTTTGTAAGTTATTATGAATAGTTGAGGAAATAATTTGGTTTAGTCCAAATTTCAGCAATTACAGATGTGATTCTGATTGCGTATTTCTTTTAGGTATGTATAACTAGACTTTTCAATGAGAATATTGTATTATAATTTTTATAACCCATCAAGGAAAAATATGATAAAATTGTATTCAACTGAATAAAAAGTTAAAAGGAAATAAAGATTTTTCTCCTCAAAATATTAAATATATTTGACATAAAAAGTTGTTATATTTGACATAAATTAAGTTGTTAGGCAATAAGAGCATGGCATCATAATACTATATTGGAAATGGTACAAAGGATCACAAACCTAGAAAGAGCTCATACAATTCCTCCTCCTCATTTCTCAGAAATGAGAAAACTGAGACTCAAAGAAGTTAAATTTCCTACCTAAGCCATGAAACTCTACTAAATCCTCCAAATATCCTGATTTAAATTCTTAGGCCCTTTCCTCCATATTTAATAAGTAATCATACATTTTTAAAAATTAAGACAACAGATAATATAAACATATCTAGGGTGGTGTCTAAATCTAGGGGTCTAGATATATCTAGATAGATAGAAAGGCATATCATCCTCTGAGGATAGAAGAGAATCATAGGATGATTTATTGGGCAATACAGTGGCAAAAGTATCCTTCATGAGTGTCATAGAATGGGGAATAAGGACATTCTCAGATGAAAAAAATAGATAATTTGTTGCTTAGCAAACATACCCTTAAAAAAAGGCCAAAGGGAGTTCTCAAACTAGAAAGACAACAATAGCAAAGGAAGACCTGGTACTTCGAAAAGGAAAGGAAAATATTAGAATTGTTAGAAAGTAAGGAAAATATGGACTACCTACTTCTCATGATTCTTTAAAATAATATTTGATGATTGAAGCAAAGTTATGACATCATCTCATGTGGTGCTCAAAGTGTACAGAGGAAATACTTAAGACAATTACAATCTAAAAAGTAGGGAGGGTAACAGTACCTAAATGGAAGTAAGTTTTCTATATTTCACTTCAAGGCCATATAAAATTTCAATATCAGTAAACTACAATAAGTTATGTATGTAACCACTAGAGCAACTACTAAGAAAACTATACAAAGTGATATACTCAAACACACTATAAATAAATCAAGATGGAATCCTAGCGTCTTCCAAAGAGGTCCATGAGACTAAGAGAAATCAGTTCTTCTTTATTCTCTGATGGGGACCTATTTTCACCTCTATCATTTATTACTTGCAAAACATGGTAGAAATTACTTACTATCTATATGCCTGTCTATAAACTGAGAATAGTAACAATTCTATCATGATGTTGTTATGGGGATTAATTGAGAACTTAGAACCATGTTTAGCACATAGTAAACACTCAACAAATGTTACATAGTATTATTGTCACCATCGTTATTACTAGGTTTGGAGATTTTATCTTCACTCAAGAAAATCTAAGAAAGGAAGAAAACCTCTGAGGGTGCTGTTTGACATGAATATCATACAAAATATACAACCCTAGAAGACAGTCGTCAAAAGTCTCTTTCCTGCTAGATGTTGTGAAGTCATTTCTGTGTCCTGGGTAAAATATATCCCTTTGAAACAAGCTAAACATGTTACACTGCCCACTCCAGATGGCATCTGCTGGTTTCATAGGCACAAAATATTTCCCAGGTTATTATGAATAGGATTTATTTTGACCTTCTATAAATAACTTCATGACCCACAAAAATTCATGAGACATGGGGGGAAACAACACTTTAAATGCTAGTTAGCCCACAGACTGATCACAAAACGCAATTTACTCTACACTGTAGGTGAGAAAGTCATTTTATGAGTTAGTAAATCTGTTCTTGTGGGGATTAAGTGACACACAAAGGAATTTTTGACCACACCTTTTCCAGAAGCTGAGTATTCCCTATATAAAATACAAGTTTACGTCAATATCTTTTTCATGTTTAGTAGCCTTCATCTTTTCTAAATAAGTGTAGTCTGCTATCTCTCATGTTTAAGTGACTAAACATGTCACCTTCAATAAAGCAAGAGGTTGGCAAACTTTTTATGTAAATGGCCAGTTAATAAATATTTTAAGCTTTGCAGGCTAAATATTCTCTGTGGTAAATGCTTAATTCTGCCTGTGTAACATGAAAGCAGTCGTAGGCAATATGAAAACAAATGGGCACGGTGCAATTTCAATAAAACTTTACAAAAACAGGTGATGGAAAGAATTTGTCCCATGGGTCATAGTTTGCCAACTCTAAGAAGGGGACTTAAAGTTGAAGCTTTTACAGTAAAACCTAGAGACTTTATCAAAGATGAGTGTTTTGGCTATCACATTACTCTGATTAATAGCCATTGCTTGGGAAAATGGAAATTTATTAAGCATGAGTAAAGTGATGCCAGTACTCAGTCATTACTATGAAGTGAATGCCTTTGTTTCAGTCATGCTCAATTTGAAATCTTCATGTAGCTTTCTTTAATGCCTAGAACTATGAGATATTTATTATTTATTTAATAAATGCAATCTTGTGACAAAAGAATGTATGCATTATTCAAGCTTGTAATAATTTTTTTTTCATCTCACTTGTATAAAAATTTTTAAGAAGCAATGTAGAGTATAAAATCTAAGCATTTATTTTTATAGAAAACGAAAGTGAAACATAGAAAGATTAAGTAACCGACAAATTAAATTGCTAAATTTGTGTCAGATAAGAAATAACACTGAGGCCTGGCCAAAAGACTAGTGTTATTTTGAAGTTCAGAAATATATATTCATGTCCAAAAGATTTTCAATAGAGTTGCAAAAGCAATTCCAAGGAGAAAAGACAGCCTTTTCAGTAAATGTTACTGAAGCAATTGGACATCCCTAGGCAAAAAAAAAAACCCCTCAAACTTTGCACTTTATATAAAAATTAATTCAAAATGGATCACTGACTTAAATGTAAATCCACAAAACTCTTAGGGGAAAAGAAAAACATAGAAGAAAATCTTTGGGATCTAGGGCTAGGCAGAGAGTTCTTATACTTGATACCAAAAGAAAAACCCATAAAAGGGAAAATTGATAAATTGGACTCTATCAAAATTTACAACTTTTGCTTTGTCAAATTCCTTGTGAAGAAGATGAAAAGACAAGCTATACACAGGGAGAAAATACTTGCAAACTGCATATCCAATAGAGGGCTGGTATCTAGAATATATAAAGAACTCTTGGAGCTCAACAGTAAAAAAAAAAAAAAAAGTGAACAATTCAATTGGAAAATGGGCAAAAGAGAGATATTTCACTCAAGAGGCTACACAGATAGCAAGTAAGCACATAAAAACCCTCCCACATTATTAGCCATTTTGTTTGTTGTTAGTGCTGTGGAGTCGATTCTGACTCCTAGCGACCCTGTGTACAGCAGAGTGGGACTCTGTCTGCTCTTTCTGCACCATCCTCCCACCTTCTGGTGCTGTATCAGACTATGCTCTGCTGCTATTCACAGGGTTTTCGCGGCTGATTTTTTGGAAGTAGATGGCCAGGTCCTTCTTCCTAGTCTGTCTTAGTCTGGAAGCTCCGCTGAAACCTGTCCACCATGGATGACCTGCTGGTATGCGAAATACCGGTGTCATAGCTTTCGGCATCACAGCAACATGCAGTTGCTACAGCACGACGACCGACAGACAGGTGATGTGGTTGCTTGACCAGGAAAGTAACCTTGACCCTGGCAGTGAGAGGGCCAAATCTTAGCCACTGGACCACCATATTAACCATTAGGGAATCGCAAATGAAAACAACAATATATCACTACATACCTATCAGAATGGCTAAAATTAAAAAAGAAGTGACAACACAAAATGCTGGTGAGATTGTAGATGGTAAATATTTTCCACTCTGAACAACAGTGAAAATTTCTTGTAAAACTAAACATATAATTACTATAAGACCCAGCAAATGCACTCTTGGGCATTTATTCCAGAGAAATGAAAAACTATGTTCACAAAAAACTATGTTCATCTGTACGTGACTCTTTAGAGTAGCTTTCTTTGTTATAGCCCCAAACTGGAAACAACCCAGATGTTCTTCAATGGGTGCATGTTTAAGCAAACTGTGGTGCATTCATACCATCAGATGTTAATCAGCAATAAAAAGGAAGGAATGATTGGTACATGCTACAACTTGGATGAATCTCCAGGGAATTACGCTGATTGAAAAAAGCCAATACCAAAAGGTCACATACTATATGATTCCATTTATATAGCATTCTTGAGATGAAAAAAATATAGAAGTGAAGAACAAATCAGTAGTTGTCACGGGTTGGGGTTGGAGTTTGGGGGGTGGAGGGAAGACAGACGCCAGGCCGGCACAGGTATCCGTGCTGTAATGGAATTGTTCTGTATCTTTAAGGTGGTGGTGGATGCACAAATAGATACACATGAAAATTTTTGTAGTCCAAAGTACACATACACACCTACACAGATGAGTATATGAAAAACTGGGGAAATATAAATAACATAGTAGATTGCAGCAATGTCAATTTCTTGGATGGGATATTATACTATAGTTTTGAGAGACCATATCATTGTGTGAAACTGGATCAAGGGTACATAGGATCTGTCTATATCATTTCTGACAACTGCATGTGAATCTACAATTATCTAAAAAAAAGAATAAGAATAAAATGTATGTGTGTTTGCGTGTATATATATATATATATACATATTCTATTTTATTGATTTCAATATTAATTTTCCCATTTTAAGATATCTGAAATGAGGATTTTTTAAATAATATCTGTGTGTCATTATTTGGTACTGTTTTTTTTAATTTCACTTAAAGATGTATTTACTATTTATGGCATCTTAGATTCAATGAAATACAGTAATAGTCTTTCAGAATATAATTTTAAAACCGTATAAATTCAACATTAAGTAGAAAAATACAGTCACTCCTAAAATCACAAGGATTTCACAGACATATTTGTATTTTCAGATTCTCAACTAAAAATTTCAATTATTAATGTATTTCTGAAAGATATTCACATCAGATCTACTGAATTTAAAGTAGACTAGACAATTAATAATGTGAGTTTCCTCAATGCATTTCAATAAGTTCTATATTTTCACATAACCCCAGGGAAGACCAGAGATGCACTTGATTAATAAAAGCCCCCTTCTCCCGTGTCAGGTAGTCTTTCTAGCTCTGAAGCTGAAAAGGAAAAATGATTTGAACGTAAAAACTCCTGAGAATTTTATCTATGAAGACTGTGCATCCGTTTTCGAAAGGTCAGGCAAGGACACCATTGTATTTAGCCTTGTATTCCCAATCTTCACCACAGTGCATTTTGAAAGAATGAACAAATAAATGTCAATACAATTGGAATATTGAATATGAATCTCCAAATTATAGTGCTCATTTTCACTCATTCCCAAAGCTTCTCTATGCATTCAGTCAGGAGAGATTCTACAGAAAGGACCAAGTATTGCATAGAGATTTCCTCACTAAGAGATAGTAGATTTTATTTTACCATTAATCTTATCACTGTTTTTGGTAGCAGAGTTATGCATAAGCAATTACAGTTCTTTATAAGTTCCAAAGGGAGAATCTAATCATCTGGAGATATCTTTTTTAAAAATCCTTTATATTGGTCTGAAAAAACAGTGGACAATGTATTTCTACAATAATCCTTATTGTGTGAATTCAGGTTTGACTAGGTTAGATATCATCCTTGAAGGTAAGTCAAAATTCACAGCAAAGGTAATTCTTCTCTGTAAGAATTTAATCAGTCAACCACCCATTTTTTCTACTGGTTCTGATTTTGGTACCACAAGTGCTTTGTTTAGAAAGAAACTATATTAGTTAAGTTTCTATAAGTCACCTTAATTCAAATTGAGACCATGTTTTCTAGCAAACAAGCTTTGTATTGAAAAGGGAATATATTAGCAGTTACTTTTTCTATCATGGCATATAACAGTTAATCTGATGTTAATGTTTATCTCTGATTTTTTTTTTTTGTATCCCTGTTTTTACATTTTACAGATGGTATGCATGTGAAGGATTTTCTGAGAAAGTGTGCAAGAAATAATATCTTTGAGGTATAATATATTCTAAATAATGTTAAATAGTAATATTTAAGACATAGTTCCAATCTTTTTTCTTTTCTTCAGAATACAGACCATTTAAATTATTTCTGATTGTATGAGTTCCAAAATTCTTATTCTAACTACCAGCCTTTTATTATTCCAATCTCTTCCATTCTCTCACTCCAACAGAGCAGTATCTTTACCTTCACTGAAATACTCAGTCTCTTACTTTTTCCTATTTTCCTACTGTATTATTTCCTTCTGAGCTTACCTAAGTGGCATCTGCCATTGATCATGTCAACCATATCAATATGACTCCACTTTGGAATCAAACCCCTTTCCCTCACCATAGTGTAAGACTAATTTTATAGTTGCAAAGGCCTGACTTTGCCTTAAATGATAGAGCCTTTACACAGGGAACATGGTCTCACTAAGTGTAAGTGAAGTAAAGAAAGCATTAATGCCATGCCTCCCATGGTCTGGAAACCTACGGAGGAAGAAGTGAGAAGATCCCAGAAGAAAAGTAGGAAAGGATTACTGCTTTTACTAGCAGCAGAATAAATCCACAGTGATAGTGGAGAAGATTTCTAGAGGTCTCTAGAAGGTTTCTAGAATTCTCTAGAGGAGTTGGGTCTCCTTATTCAGTGAAGAGGGATGAGATAGACTTTTATTACTGGATTAAGTTTAGAGAAAAAGGTATTTTTCCGATGAATTGTGGATGTGAACAGCGGTACATAAAGCAAAAAAAAAAAAAAAAGAATTTCAGAGTTGTACCATCAAAAGAGCCAGTAGCATGGATCAAGAGATAGAAAACTTTCAGGATTCCAAATATTGACAGAGAAGAAGCAGACTGAAAATGCTACTCAACTCCCAGGAATGGTGTATTTTTCAGTGTTTTTTCCAGATATGGCCAAGGAAAGTTCTTGCTATGGTCTGAATATTTCTGTCCCCCCAAAATTCATATGTTGAAGTCCTAACGCCGTATGTGATGTTATTAGTAGGTGGGGCCTTTGGGAGATGCTTAAGTCATGAGGGCAGAGCCTTCAGGGGTGGGATTAATACTCTTATAAAAGAGGCTCCAGAGAGATCCCTAGCCTTTCCACCGCCGGAGGACTCAGCGGGAAGGCACTGGCTATGAACAGGAAGGGGGCCCTTACCAGGAGACGACCATGCTGGCACCTTGATCTTAGAGTTTCCTGCCTCTAGAACTGTGAGCAATAAATTCCTGTTGTGTACAAGCTACCCAGTCTGTGGTATTTTGCTGCAGCAGCCTGAAAGGAACAAGATAATCCTCACAGAGGGGGAATTCAAAAACCATGGAGAAACTACTCCAAAGGAATAGAACTGAGGCCTAATCCAGGAATATTCACTTATCATCAGGGCAGGGGGCCTTCACGACGTCTAACTAGAGGTTGTCAGAATTACTATTGACCAGTGACTGCTGTGTGCCTCCCATTCTTCCCCTTTACACACTAGACACTAGAGTGTATGCTGCAGTCACTACGCACATGTTTTCCATTGTATGTTGTGTAAGTGGGAGAAAGACAGCTTCTATTTATTTTTTTTAAACTTTTTAGTTAACTGATATGTGATGGAAGAGTCGCCACATCTAATGTGATATAAAGATTATCATGAGATCCTGGACTTGAAATCTAGTGCCATGATTGGATGAGACTTGGGGTGGGTTCCTTAGGAAAGAATGAGTGAATTTTTCAGGCAGAAAGTAAGTAAATATTTGTGTAGGAGAGAGAGAATTACCATGGTTTCCATTATTGTTTCTAACAATTTATTCTCCCTCCCTTTGCGAGTATTAAATATCCTTGCCAATTGCTATGTATCCAGCAGTAAGTTCTTGTGGGAAGAGTATTCTTTCCCATCCCATTGACATTGGGCTTAGCCATCTGACTTCCTTTGTCCATGGCATACAAGATAACTTTTGTGTGCCAAATCCAAGTTTATCATTACAAACATCTCATTTGAGATAAATTCAAACTACCCATTAAAATTAAATTACTTCAGTCTGCTTTTTATTTAAAGTCTCCAAGCTTCGATTTAATGGACATTCTGGAGAAAGAAATTCTTATTATCATATGGTAATTTCTTGGGGGAGTTTGAAGTCTCTTTTTGTAATTGACCTAATAGATCATAACGAACTTATCTTTTTTCTTTTTTTTTAATTTTTTCATGTGTTCAACCCTAGGCTGCTGATATTATCTGAAGAAAGCAGAATATGCCAATTAGCTCTCCTACAAATATGGCCATCTAACCTAAATTTGACATATAGTAGTGCTTGGCAATCTTTAATTTCTTTTTGGTTTGGTATTGTATTGTTTACCAAATTGTATGCTGCAGAATATTCTTCCCATAATCTAGTAAATTAGGAAACTGGTATATAATATATTCATTTTTGTGAAAATATACCACACATGATGGTATATTTCAAACACAGAGAAAAGTCCAGAGACTAAAATGATGAGAAATCATATACTAATATAAAGCTGTATTGTATCCAAGTGTTTTAACATGCTTCATTTTGTTTTATATATAAAACAATATAGATATAACCCAAGCCTCTCTATATAGCCCTCTTGATAGGAGGGAATATTATTATTGCTATTTTACTGATGTTGAAATACGCCGAGGGGTGATCTTACCCAAGATCACAGTTAGTAAGGAACTTGAGTAGCACCTAAACTGGTTCTGGCCCATAATCCAGTTTTAGTTCCTGAAAATAAATAACAGGTGTAGGTTCATTTAAAATAGATAGATAGATAGATGGATAGATAGATATCACAATATCTCTTGTTAAGATTTTGAAATTAAACATCTAATCTAAAATTTCTGTAAATGATAGCCTATAAATATAGAACAATCTGTGTATAAACCTATACAAACCTATCCCCTAAGATATGATTGTATATGTTAATTCAGTCGTTTGTCCATTTTCCTCCCTTGAAATTACACTTCCTTTAAGAAGATGCCATCATCTTAATAAAGATCTTGCACATAATAAGTGTTCATTAAACACTCAGTGAATGTGACTGAATTTACAACAAATAAGAAACAATATAAAAAGTTGCATGCAATTGAAATAGTCTTTAAAAATATAGGGAGTTACAATATTCTTCATAATCTTAAAATAGATTATAACAGATCTGAAATTTAAAAAAAAATTCCTAAAATGAACATTGCATTTTGTAGAAGAGGCAAAAAGACTCAAACTTTACCAATTTTTTTCTTATTTCATTATAGTCCCTATTTTTAATGAGTTAAGAAAAACCACAAATCACAAACCTTTTTACATATAACGATCAAGTCAAACACTACCATAAGGTGACCTTATGCAGTTACATATTCCTGAAATACTCATTTACTATATTTATTTTTTGCCAACTTCAGCAACTGCATACTAATTTATCTGTGCTGACTGTTTCACATTGACAGCTAGTTTAGAAGCATAAAACTATTTAGAAGTAAAACATCTGAACTCTCAATTTTTAATTGATGAAGGAATAAAAAACAACCAACCAAAATAAGCAGAGAAACAAACAGCTCTATGCCATAAGGTGATAAAATTGTATATGAATAAAAGAGTTGTTTTTAATTGTTTTAACAACAATATAGTTAGTTAAAGCCTATAGAATTTGAACGATTACTGAGAGTAAGAAAGATTGTGATTTTCCCCCAAGATAAAAGAACACAAAAATTTGGAACCAAACAACAGCCAAATGTCAGGTTTTGTGTCTCTTGATCCTTATATCAGAGTGATATGTAAGATTTTTTCAAAGTAAACATCTAATTTTCTCCTCCATTTTGAATCCTTGTGTCACATTGTTTAAAGAACTTTTGTAGTTTGACAGTTTTCTAATTATTCAGTTGCTTGTAATGCTGCATTATAGCGTAAGCAAAAAATATAAAGTTTTGTGTCCAGTTGTGACTTTTGTGATATTTGTAACGTAGGGGAGGAAATATGTTTTCTCGACCCTCTGGCTGAGTCTGAAAATTAAACTGACAAAGACAGATTAACAGGAGAAAAACATACAAGTATATTTAATATAAGTTTTATGTGACATGGTAGCTCTCCTAAGGAAATGAAGACTTGAAGAAATAGTTAGACCTGAGGATTGTTATGCTAGGTTTGATGAAGTGTAGACAGTCATGGAGGAATATGAAAGGTTGGGAGTATGACATAAGTATAGTAAACAGGGAAACAGCAAGGCCTGTTTGTTTGTATTCTTGTCACTGCCCCTTTGTCTTAGGAGATAAGGATGCTCATTTCCTCCTCATGTAGACGGCCATCTCTCACGTGAGAATTTTATGATCTGTTTCAGGGACAAGGCGTGGAGGAAGATTGAAGCAACCTTCCTGCTTCTGCTGTTTTCTCAAACTCTTTCAACTTAAAATATTCAATATGCGAAGGTGTCATATTTAGGGGTGGCATGTCCTGAACCCCATCACCGTCAAATTATAGAGCTGAATATTCAGTTTATATTTTAAATAGGTTAATCCACTCTTAAAATTATATACTGAAAGTGGAAAGAGTGTTGTGGATATAATACATTAGCCAATAGATAAGATCAGTATCTTGGGTCAGCAGGATAATAACAGAAGTATAACAAACATATATATAAGGATATAAATATATATCCTCAGCCATTCACTCATAGAAAATATCAGTCCGAGTAGAAAGTCAACCTAAAGTCAACAAAAGAAATAACATAAATAGAGCTTTATCAGAGACCATTATAAAACCAAAATTCATAAAATCACACAAGAAGTTACTTTATTATTATCATAGACTGGGATCTCATCATGTAGTCCGTGGACCCTGGAGGGTCCCTGAAACACTTTCAGGAGTTCATCAAGGTCAGAATTATTTTTATAAGACATATTTTGCCTTGTCTTTTTCATGTGTTGACATTACACTGATGGTGAGTAAAATTGCTGGTACCCAAGCATGAAACAAGGCAGTGACACCAAATTGTGGTAGTCATTCTAATCTTCACTACCTGCTATGCACTCATAGTTTAAAAAAAAAAAAATCCAGATTCACTTAAGAATGCCTCTGAGGAGGCAGTAAAAATGAGTCATTTATATTAAATCTTAACCTTTGAATATGCATCTTTTTAATATTCTGCTTAATGCTTCTTCTTCTTCAGCCTGAAGTACAATGGTTGTCTCCAGGAAAAGCACTTTTGTGATTGAGTCGTGAGCTGAACTAGCAGCTTGTCTCATGGAAGAGCATTTGTCCTTGAAAGAACAACTGAAAAGCTATGGTTATTCATGCTTGTGTATTTGGAAGATATTTTCTCAAAACTGAACAAAGTGAGTGCAGCCCTTTCCTGGAAAAGAGAGTACAGTATTAGTTGCCCATGATAAAATTTGAACTTTCAAGGAAAAATTGTTATTGTGGAAAAATTACATCCACCACCATGAGCTTGACAGTTTCCTAACACATAGAGATTTTTCTGAGGATATTGGTGGTGATACTAGCAAGTGATATTTTAATATTGTATACCAAAATGTGTCAAAATTTGGAAGATCTGCATAACTCAGGGAACTAATATTTTCCAATACACCAATGTAAGGGGTTACAAAATAATGCATAGGTAAGAGATCCATTTAAAATACAAGAGAGACCAATGGATTTTAATGAAACATAATGCAAAACATTCATTGATATTTCAGATTCCACATTGCCATTAACATTTAAGAAATTATCACTTGTGAAGTTTTGGTTTAGCATCAAAGGAGAATATCCACAATTATCTGGAAAGGATATTAAAATACTTCTCCTTTTTCTAACCACATATGGGTATAAGACTAGATATTCTTCATATACTTCAATCAAAGCAGCATAGAGCAATAGGTTGAATGCAGAAGCAGATATGTGAATTCAGGAGGTCTTCAATGAAGCCAGGCATTAGATCTGCAAAAATGTAAAATAATGCCAATATTCTCACTATTTTTTGTTTGGTAAAATATAGTCATGTTATATAAAACGTTATTTATGTTAACATTAAAGGGCTTATTATAGTTATTCTTAAATGAATTAATAAGTATTTCAAAATTGCTCCATCTCAATGTCTAATATTGATAAATATTTCATAATTGATAAATTATAAAAATAAGAGTTCTTTGTTGTCTGCAATAACAAACCTCTTTACCCTCTTACTGTTTTAAGATTATAAAGGGATCTGGAGACCAAAAGTTAGAGAATCCCAGCCGTGGACTTTTAAACACTTTGCCCCGCCTCCTGGATTGTGATTTCTCAATTGCTGTCCATTTGTAACGCCTCTGCCAGATAGCCTTCCTAAAGACTCTGATCACATCCCTTTTGTAGGTCACCAAAGGTCAATGGTTCTCTCCCTCATCTGCTTAGCGGAGTAAACTCTCTGCTTTTGTATTTTTGTGTGTGTGTGTGAGGAAGACCAGCCCTGAGCTAACATCCGTTGCCAATCCTCCTCTTTTTGCTGAGGAAGACCAGCCCTGAGCTAACATCCGTCGCCAATCCTCCTCTTTTTGCTGAGGAAGACCGACCCTGGGCTAACATCCGTGCCCATCTTCCTCTACTTTATATGGGACGCCGCCACGGCGTGGCTTGACAAGCAGTGCATCAGCGGGTGCCCAGGATCCGAACCTGTGAACCCTGGGCTGCCAAAGCGTGAACTAAACCGCTGTGCCACCAGGCGGCCCCTGTTGTATTTTTACCTATGCTGATATTGTCCTTTCCCCACAATTCTGCCTTTCAAATACTTTCCATGCTGCAAGAGCAATTCAAATGCTAACTCCTTTTCAAAATCTCTTCTTGGATACACCTGCTGTGTTCCACAGGAAGTCGTCTTTCTCTGCCCCTAAGCTCATTGGGAAGTTCTTCAAATCACTCTTACACACTTGCAGTGTTATACCTTTTAGCATGAGTATAGTTGTCTTTCTCTTCCTATTATTTTTTGAGATTCTTGAAAGCAGAGTCATGCCTTTCACAGTGCCTCATATATATATTAGGTGATTTTTATCCATTCTTCCATTTATCCAGCAAACATTAGTGCTTACCTACCATGTGCTGGAGAATAAATGATTGGTTAGATACAGAACTTTGGATCATGGCTGTTGGTGTTAGTTACAGAAAAGATTTGGTCTTGTTTTATGTGAAATTCTTCCCTCATAACAGCATTAAACCTCCACTCTGTCTATAGAGGTTTAGCTGATTAATTCCCAATGTTTTGTGGGTTACATTCACGCGGAGTGACTCATTTCACGAAATTGAATGTATATCAAATGTGTTTCTATAAGAATATATAGAATAGTAAATAAAAGTTTATAGAGTATTAAATCAGTTCAGATATAATCTCAACGTGTTTTTCACACAAAGCAGGAGTGTATCTTGTGTCACAGCCATAGCTCTAAAGACGTCACTCTGGGCAGTTATGCTAAAACGAGATTTTAGAGATTGTAACTCTGGGAGTTAATATGATCACTATAATTATTCTAAAACGTTCCATTCTACCTTCTCTTTCATAGTACTTTCTGTAGTTACAGTTTCATTTTTGTTGATGATTATTTGATTACTATTTGATTCTTCCATTGGACTCCAAGCTCATAAGGGCAAGAATATCACCATTGCTCATTATTGCATCCTCAGAGCCTAATACTGCACCTGGCACATAGTTGATCCTACATATTTGTTAAATAAATAATTGTAAAGAAATAAATGCTCCAAGATATTAATAACTTATGCTTTCATTGTGATTTCCACAATCCTGTGCTGCACTTCTATGTATGTCAATGTTCTATTTCCAGTGCAATTGATCTTTTGTTTTTACAACTAATAGCAGGGAATAGGAAGTACCACATTTAAGATCATTGTGTCTACTAAAACAAAAGCCATAGACAATATTTAAAATATTAGATGCATAAGCCAGAGCTGCTTGTTAAGTGCTATAGCATATGATTAATAATATTATGTATTTGGCAATAATATTTGTATTTGGAATATGAGGCAACAGTCAAAAAGTCTGTGGGTTGGCCTTTTAGAGAAAGTTAAATATTTGCCTTGGTTACATTATTATTTCACTTGTCAAATTATCCTTATTCACAGGAATGGAGAGAGCTATTGCAGTGGCTTCTAAGCTGGACCATCAGCCTCTAGTTTCTCTCTGTTCCCTTCACTTTACATACAATACTTATCTGTCCTGCCACCAGAATTTCCTCCCTACCGCCTAAGCTTCATCATATAACTCCATTATAGGAAACTCTTTCATGATGATCAAACCCAGTGGTTCTCAACTCGGGAGCAACTTCTCCCTCCCAGGGAACATTTGGCAATGTCTGGAGATATTTTAGGTTGCCACAACTGGGGAAGGGGGAGTGTTACTCGAATCTAATGGGCGGAGGCCAAGGAGTCTGCTGAACATTCTACAAAGCACAAGCGAGCCCTTAACAACAAAGAATTATCAGGATCAAAAAGTCCATAGTGCTGAGGTTGAGAAACTGAGCAAAGAATAAAGTCCAGATTGGAAGACATCCCAAGTGAAATCTTCTTACCACCCTTTCTACCTCTTTTGTGTAGGAGGCAAACTTGTAGTTTAAGGGACACATCTGGCAAGCATATGTGTTTTGGTTTATTGTCTGCCGCTTTTGGATGCTTCAGATGCTTTCCAGTTTGCCACATCCTCCACCACTTGTGATTGTCTTCATCCACCTATTTTCAGGTATTCATGTGTCCCACCTTACCTAAAACATCCAGTCTCGGCAAACCCTACCCACACCCACACAAGAGCCATGCTAACCTGCCTAAGTCCCTCAATATGCCCTTCCATGAGTCCACATCTTTGCTTATGCTACAAAATCTAATTGGACTTTCCTACAACTGTGCTTCTCAAGCCCCGTTTGCCTGATGAATTAATCCACGTCCTTCCAAATTCACTTCCTTCATTTGTGTCTCAGCTAAACATTTTGTGTCTCTTATAAAAGTTTGCACAGAGTATCATTTTGGTGTTTATCCCTTTGCCTTCCCTTTCATTGGCTTTGAGGTCCTTCAAAATTGTTTACTGTTACATGCTGTCAAGTCAGCTCTGACTCCCGGCAACCCTATGAATGAGTGATGTCCACAATGTCCTGTCCTCAACAGCCCTATTCAGCCCCTGTAGACTCATGCCTGTGGCTTCCTTTATGGAGTCAATACATCTCATGTTTGGTCTTCCTCTTTTCTTACTTCCTTCTACTTTTCCCAGCATTACTGTCTTTTCCAAACAATCCTGCCTTCTCATGGTGTGCCCAAAGACAGTCTCAGTTTTATCAACTTTGCCTCCAGTGATAGTTCAGCCTTAATTTGCTCTAGGGCCCACTTGTTCATTTTTGGGGCAGTCCAGGGTATCCATAGAGCTCTCCTCCAACACTGTATTTCAAATGAATCAATTTTTTCCTGTCAGC
This sequence comes from Tapirus indicus, assembly GCA_031878705.1. Taxonomy (NCBI): domain Eukaryota; kingdom Metazoa; phylum Chordata; class Mammalia; order Perissodactyla; family Tapiridae; genus Tapirus; species Tapirus indicus. The sequence goes on along the minus strand of CM062920.1, from coordinate 140,058,251 downwards.
CTTCTTCACTGTCCAATTTTCACACCTGCACATAGGAACTGGGAACACAAGGATGAGGATAATTTTGGCCTTAGTCTCTAATGACACTTCCTTACACTTGATAATTTTTCCTAATTCTTGCATTGCCTCCCTTCCAGGTCTCAGTCTTCTCTTGACTTCTTGGCTGCAGTCTCCATTTAAATTGACGACAGAACCAAGGTAAACAAAATCTTTAACAACTTCAATGTCTTCATTGTCTATATTAAAGTTGTGTAGTCCTTCTATAGTCATGATTTTTGGGTTCTTCATATTCAAATGCAGTCCTGCTATGTCAGAAGTCGTTTTGCCAGTAAGATGGTGTCATCTGTGTATCTTACATTGTTGATATTTCTTCCACGAATTTTCACTCCTCCTTCATCTGAGTCTAGCCCAGGTTTTGTAAGATATGTTCTGCGTACAGATTCAACTCTTCAAAATTAGGGCCATGCTATAATTAGAATGCTGTCTTCACAGCACTAAGACAGTGCCTGGATGTGCATTTGATAAATTTTTATTGAACTCCTACAATTAAATCAATTTCTAGTGCACCCTTTAACTTTGTAAATCACAACTGCCATGCATGTAATCATTTTGGAATGCAAGTAAAGAATATTTTACACTATTTTTCTGTCCTCAAAGTTATAGACAATAGAATTAACATTGTTTTCTTTTGAAATTGCAGGTATTAGACTATATAAGAAAAGAAGAAAGTATCTATGGCAAAAGACTAAAGAATAGTTAATGTCTTTAGCAAGGAAGAATAATTTTCAAAATTAATTAATTTTGAGTTGTGGAATTTGGCCTAATTGAGAAGTCTGTATTTATCTGTATTTTCTAAGTTTTCTAATGTACTCATGATGCTTTTAAAATCAGATAAATAAGATAAAATCAAAAGGTATATTTATACTTACATTTTAAAGAATAACTTTTTTTAGAATAAGATTCAGTTTCTTTATTATGATATCAGAATAAGAAATTGCTAATTGGGCATCCAATCTTGCTGAAAAGAACAAATAAAAACACTCATAGTTAGTAGAGCCATTGTGGAAACAATATGGAGGTTTCTCAAAAATTAAAAGGATAACTACTTTATGATCCAGCAATCCTACTTCTGGGTATATATCCAAGGAAATGAAATCAGGATCTCAAAGAGATATCTGCACTCCCATGTTCATTTCAGCATTATTCACAATACCCAAGATATGGAAACAACCTAAATGTCCATGGATGGAAAAATGAATAAACAAAATGTGATATATATATATATCTCACAATAGAAGATTATTCAGCTTTGAAAAAGAAGGAAATCCTTCCATTTGCAACAACATGGATGAACCTGGAGGACATTATACTAAGTGAAATAAGCCAGACACAGAGAGACAATACTGCATGATCTCACTTGTATGTGAAATCTAATATGGTCAAATTCATAGAAACAGAGAGAAGAATGGTAATTACCAGAGGCTGAGAGAAAAGGGAAATGGGGAGATGTTGGTGAAGGGATACAAAATTTCAGTTATGCAAGATGGATGTTCTGGAGATCTAATGTACAATAATGTGACTCTAGTTAAGAATATTGTAGTGTATAATTGAAAGTTGCTAAGAGAATAGATATTAACTATTCTCACCACAAAAAAAGAAAGAAAAAGAAAACGGTAACTATGTAAGGATGGATATGTTAATTAGCTTAATTGTGGTGAATATTTCACAATGTATATGTATATCACATCAAGTGGTATGTGTTAAATATATGCAGTTTTTAATTGTTGATTATACATCAGTGAAGCTGAGGGTGGGGAGGAAGCTTATAGTGTGACCCTAATAATATAAACCAAACACATTTTACATTTCTTCAAGCATTTTGGGTGCATCTTTCAGTGTGCATACACTATGTGAAAACCAAAATTTACTTTCATTTTTGCATTGATTTATATGGTAGGTTTATCATGGGCTAGTTTCTTTCTTTCCTTCTTTCTTTTTTTTTGTGAGGAAGATTGGCCCTGAGCTAACATCCATTGCCAATCTTCTTTTTGCTGGAGGAAGATTGTCCCTGAACTAACATTTGTGCCAATCTTCCTCTATTTTGTATATGGGACACCACCACAGCATGGCTTGATGAGTGGTGTATAGGTCTGCATCCAGGATCTGAACCCACGGACCCCAGGCCACCGAAGTGGAGCACATGAACTTAACCACTATGCCACCGGGCCAGCCCCAATCATAAGCTAATTTATTCCTCAAAATTAGTAGGTTTAGTTTGCTAAATAAACCTATAATAGCAAGAAATAGGTGAGATAATCTCACTTGTCAGGTAGTATGTTATAGTGATAGCAAATGTCTGATTGAATTCTATCACAACTACAAATACCCATAAAGGTAGACCCACCTCCACTACGTAAGTCTGATGAATTTCTAGGTCCCTTTGAAGTGTTTAAATAACAACCTCTAGGTCTTTTTGAAGTGTTTCAACAGCTTAAGGCAGATGCTACAATAATCTTGTGGCAGAATTTGGCTAAACGTTTAGCTAAATATCTAACTTGTGTGAGGTGACAGCAATCTTCTGACAAATCATATATCAGGATGGAATCCTAAACCAAGGACACAATTCTAAGGGATCTAGTTTATTCAGCTTTCTAGATTCTTATACCCACTTTAAACAAGGGTAGGTGTTCTTCACCGATCCCAGTACTTAAATACCACTTATTTCATTAAAAATTATTTGTAACATTTATTAGGCATATAATTAACCAGCCTCTGTTGTTTATGAGATATAAAACTAGATGAATTCACATGCTTGTATTAGACTTCTGTAGTATGGGCTTCTGAGTAGATCTTTCAAATTAATACAAAGGACCCCTGGTATGTACATTGCAAATTAGGGGACTTCAATATTAGGTAATTGTTCATATAGTATAATAAAGATTAAAACTAACTAGGACACACACACATCCTGTTTATACTAAAGTAGATTTAAATAAACTATAAATAACATCAAACCATGGCTAATTTTAACGTAAGCATACCTTAAAAACAATAAATTAATTTCAATAGTAGAAATGTAAATAGTTAAAACTCTGCTAATGAAATAATGGCTAGTATTTAATGAGAATTTACTAGTTCCATTACTAAGTGCTTGGAATATTTCCTGGCTCATTATAGACACTCCATCAACTTTAGCAATGAATGAATAAATACATCAATAAATGAATGCATAAACACTGAGCACTCTGGTAAGTACTTTACAAGTAGCATATTATGAAATCCTCACAATAACCCTACAAAGTGACATTTCACAAATGCATTTTCTGAGGCTGAGACATTACGAATTATAATGTGGTAGTATCCTATTGTAATTTGGGTATTAGGCATTTTTGTTTGTCTATTTTCTTTTTCACTCACATGCATATGCATTTATAGCACATGAGTTGAATATGGGTGCTGAGTGAACAAAGGCATATGGCCAGCGGGATACACACACCAGGCCTGATGGAACAGCATTCAATGGAGAAACCTCAGAGACAAGAGCAAAAGCAGGTGTTCAGATTCCCATTAAGCATAGTGATCTAGCAGATCCAGAAGTCAGATTCCGGGAGAGAGACCTCAAATTTGGGCTGTGTGACTTCTAAGCTAGATATCGGAGAAGAAACAGCCTCCCCCGGTGTGATGGACGTAAAGGGGGTCTGGCATCCGAGTCCTGTAGTAATCCAAAACTGATTGCCTTAAGCACCAGGCCACTCTGGTTTCCACGGAGAGAGAGAGGGAGCTCTGGAGGGAGCGCAACTCTTCGGGAAGGCTAGCCTGTAAAGGATCAGTCCTGGACAAATTAACCTTTAACTCTCAAAGTTAAGTGTTAATAATGATTTCTATTATTTATTGAGCACTTATTTTACCAGTGCTAAACTCCTGGAACAATTGCCTGAGCCAGCCTCTAAACCGTTAATTCCAATGTAGTCCTTTTAAAAAACTGTTCTAGAAACTCTAAAGCAGAAGTCCTTTATTTCTACCAAGAAATAAAATCCACAGAATTGAACAAGATTGGCAATAAAGATACAACTTCTCCTGACTGCTCTTTTAGTCCTTGTAGGATCAGGTTGCTTGCAAATAGCCATCCTGTGTGTTGGGGAATAGACAATAGTCTTCCACTAAAAAGCTTAACAAAATTATTACATTCAATTCAAATTTAGGTCTAAAAAGCAAAAGGTTTTACCCCCATAACAAAACCTATATTAGAAAACAAACTCAAAAAGTAATTTAAATGGGATTTGCAAACCTCCAGATTACACATTTCTCATGAAATCCAATTAAGTCAAATAAATACCAAATCCCGAGAAAATGCTAAGAATTCAGTCTATTCTATTTAGTTGAATGATGCCAAATTTATTAGAGCAGAGGTTTTCAACTTTTTTTAGGCAAGTACTTCTTAAAGGAATTTGTAAAACTATGTACTTCCTCACAGATTTTTAGCTTAAAATATTTCATAAATTTAAATACTAACAAAAGAAGTGATTTTTGCATATAGGTAACACTGACTTTTTAAAATATATTAGTTGCAATGCTTTAAAAAAATGAATTCAATAGTTCCTAAATACCATAAGTATTTAATTCCAATGATTAGACATTTTTAAAATACACGGCGAAGTTCTTTTTCATAAACATTCTTATTTTTTGCATTGTTATTTACTCCTGAACTCATATTTCCAGTGCATTTCTCTGATAGAATATTATCCTAAAATATGTTTGTTGCCTGAAAATATTTTATTGATCACCTATGACACTTCTCTGGTGCAAACTATAAATTAACATTTGATGTTCTTCTATGATCTGTTAGACAACAAAAAAAATTCAACTGAGAAATTTAAAAGATCAAATTGGCTTTATTAGGCAATTCATGAATTGGGCAGCATCCCATCTGGCAAATAGAAAGGAGCGCCACTGAGCTGCAGAAAAGGAAAGGTTTTTAAAGGCAGAGAGGGAGCAGATAAAAGAAAATTATTAGCAGAGAATGCATTGTTTTAGGCAAGGTTGCCCTCCTGAGGGGAATGGAAGGGGCCTATAGGTGGATTACCTCCTAGTGCTGACCAGATAATTCCAGGTTGGCTGGTAAAAGGTCATATTCCTGGGAAGATTGAAACCATAATTAGGTGAGGTATTAAGTCTTGGTTTGCTGGGCCTGATACAAGTTACTCCATTTTGGGCCTGCTGTTTCCTTTTCTATTTCAGAGGCTGGAAAACTGGCTCACGAACAAAATCTAGCCCATGGCCTGTTTTTGTATATGGCCTGTGGGCTAATAATAGTTTTTATGTTTTTAAACTATTATTAAAAATAAAAGGGAAAGAATATGTAACAGCAACAGTATGTGTCTCACAAAGCCTAAAATATTTATTGTTTGGCTCTTTTCAGAAAAAGATTGCTGATCCCTGATCCATTCTAATGTTGACAGATGTTTGGGTTTTTTCCAGATTTTGCTATTATGAATAATGCTGCTATGTACATATTCTGGTTCATGTCTTTTAGTAAACATATGTATATATTTCTATTGGATGTGTACTTAGAGTATAATTACTGGGTCATTAAAATATGGTTGTGTTCAGTTTTCCAAAGTGGTAGTACCAATTTACCTGCCTGCCATAAGTATATGGGAATTCCAGCTACTCTACATCCTTACAAAACTTGGTAGAGTAGTGGCAAGGTCATATTGTTAGATAGAGATTATTCTGTCAATACAATCGGACAATAAACTGGAAAATACAATCTGCCAGAAACTGCATGTATCATTTGTTTTTGTGCAGATCTGTTGGCTATGAATTCTCTGAATTTTTGTTTTTCTGAAAATTTCTTTTTTTCATCTATGATTTTGAAGGATATTTCTTGGCTTCAAAAATTCCAGGTTCTCTTTTAAAATTTTAAAGACATCATTCCCTTGACTTATGATTTTTAATATTTATGTTAGGTCATCTCTTAATCTTATTGCTGATCCTTTGCAGGTGATGTGACTTCTTTCCTCTAGAAGCTTTTTATAATTTCATTTTCAAATGAAATTTGATTCTTTCTTTGGTTTTCAGCAGTTTTACTGTGATCTCTCTAGGTGTAGTTTTCTTTGTATCACTTTCCTGTTTGGTGTATGGAGACAGTCTTGAATCAGATTTTTTGAAAATCATCGGCCATGATGTCTTCAGCTATTGCTTGTTCTGTTCCATTCTCTCTCCTCTACCACTGAGATTTTATATATATAATATTCTTATGTATGTATATATATACATATATATATATATGAACTTTTTACTCTATCTCGATTCTCTATTATGCTCTTGTGTTTTCCAGTTTTTTTTCTCTTTGACTTTCAGTTTAGATATTTCTTATTGACCATTCTCTCATTTCTGTATTTTGCTCTGTCTAATATTTTGTTAAGCATATAATTTTTTATTAATCATATATACATTCATTTTTAATTTCAGATTTTTTATTTCAAGTATTCACCCTTGATTATATATAATGATGTAGGTATAATACACAACAGATGTATGTATATATACACATTATACATTGCCTACATATATGTGTGTGTGTGTATATATATATATATATAGACAGAGAGAGAGAGAGAGAGAGAGTGAATGAATGATAAGCATTATATATAAAAAGAATTTTAGAGGTCTATATGTTATCTTCTTCCAAAGAGGGTATATTCTTTCCTCTGCTAGGCAAATAAATGGAGGAAAGGTCACATTAAAATAATCAAAGGCTGAGCTAACTCAAGGCTGGATTGAACTTTTGGAAAACTTTAGTTTTACTCTGATTTAGTCTACCTCTCAACTGAAAGCACTGGACCCCTCCTATGATGGGTCCTGTCTCTGGTCTTTGTTACCTTAGCTCCACAAGATTTCTGTAGCCGTCACTCAATTCCAGATTTTCACCCTCTCTTCCACACACTGTCACAAATTGTCAAATGTTTTGAGGAAGAAGTAAACCCCCTGAGACAGCCAAAGTCGCTGCTAGTTTCTCGGTCCCCAGCATGGTTCCTCTTTGTGGAAAACACTTGACTCTCGGTACTTGCTTGTGTCCACAAATAACATCAGGGGAAGAACCGCTGCTGTTATCAGCTTACCTCTGTGGTTCTCCCATCTCTGGAATACTAACTGCTTTGGTCTCATTTCTTCTGCAGCTCTCTGATATCATCAACAGATAATTTTATAAATTAGTTTCCTCTGGTTATTGTCCCTGGGAGCATTAGTCACTCAAAGATGATTCAATTCCATTCAAAAGTACAAGTGTGTCATAAAAGTGCTGTTTGTTTGTTTTTAACCTACCTGGTGACAAAATAAAGAAATTTTGGTGCATTCATGCAATTAATGCAATGCAGTGATTAAAAAGAATGAGGCAGATTTACATGTTCAGACATGGAAATATTACCAAGTTATATTGTTAAGGAACTAACCTTATTTTGTTGTATACCTTTTTTAGTTATTTAAAATTTTTTTCCTACATACATACGTTAAAAAATATAAATGTTTTAATTAAAAAATCCTGCCAGAGTAGTTCTCTGAGTGATGGTACAAACTTAAGAATTAAGCCTCTTTTTCTCAGGATTAAAAATGAAGGTAACAAACGTTTACCTTCTAAAATTCTATCCATATGGAAAGTGCGTTAACTGGCAAGCTTTGATGGGAGTATGCCATAACTGAAAAATCCGGATGTTACAAGCTTTGTGTTCTAGTCTGATTCTGTGAGTTGAGTAACGTTGGAAAGTCTCTGAATTCTCAATGTCTCAAGTTCCAATCTATAAACTGATAATACTAAATAATATAATTCATTTCTAGAATTCTGTCACTCCTTGATAAAAGTGGTATTCTATACCAGACAACTGACAAATAAAATAAGTGGATAATATCTTATATGATCAATACATCCTCCATTGAGATGTGGGGATGTGTGTATATATGTGTGTGTGTATATATATATATATATATATATAAAACTAATATCTACATAATATATAACTAATATCTATGTAATATACAACTAATATGTAAAAATATATATGCCATGATAATAATATATATAATAGGTGTATATATAACATATTACATCACATATTCAGTTTGGTAACTAATCTGATATAAATTTTATGGTTAAACTGATAGCCGTAAGTTAACTTGCTACTGTGTGCATGTGTGTGTGTGTATGAGATGTATTTCATTTAAGCTAAATACAAAGTTTATTTCTAAATTATTAAGTTTATTTGATGATTACAAACGAGCACTCTGATTTCCAATAGCTTTTACTTCTTGGCTATATTCCATTCTGAAAGCTTTTTGATTACTCTCTCATAACCTTGGCTTTTACAGATCTTTAAAATTTTAAATAGCATTTATTAAAGCACATTTTTAAATGTTTTAGGATTTAAACTTGCATAAGCAACATTCCAACTGTAGAGTTTGACTACTCAAATTGATATAAATATTCCCCTTTCATAAGGTGTCACATTTAAATTAATGCATGAGCCAGCTTATTATCAAAAAACATAAAAGCTAAATAGTTAGCAATGCGTAAATCTTGTAGCTATTTAATTAAAATAATTTCAAATGTAATACTTTTGTGTTTAGAATGTCTGTGGGAAAATTGGTAGCCTTATTTAGACTGGATTCAATACGTATTAAAAATGCACATGCCCTAGTAAATTTAACTCTACATTAATTCAAGTAACAGCCACAATATTTTGGAATTCAGGGATAAAGCTACTGTAGGAGACACTGCGGGTACCCTGTCCAGATCCCCTGAATCCCTTTAACTCTTTCTGTGGGCCCCTCCCCCAGCTTCTGTCCTTTGCTTCTAAGAGCTTGGACTTGACACTCTCTTTGGAGGATTTCCCTAGTCTACTGGGGCTGCTTTGCTGCCCACACATGCAAACAACTGGAAATGCTTGGAAATTTCACCAAGCACTCCTACCACCCAATTGTGGCACTCTTAGCCAACCCTGACTGGTGTAGACGTATGGAAGTGAAAATCTCATGCCTTAAGACATGACAAACTCTGAGATATCATTTACATTCCAGACATGCTCCACAGGATCAGGTGCAGAGTGAGGCTCTCCCTGAAACTGCACCATATCTTGACTTCTTCCCTTCTCTGGCCTTCTTCTCCCACTCTTTTTGCTGGGTTAAACTGCAAGCACTCTTTTAAATAAATCACTTGGACACCAAACCTCATCTACTTCTTCTTCTGGGGAATTGACTTAAGATAGTTAACTTGTAATTGAGCAGCAACTCAGCATAGTGCTAATGAGAAAAGACATGGCACCATTACCCTCATCTTGATCCTAACCTCCCTTCCAAAAGAAATAATCACTTCGTAAGGGTAGAGGCAACTGGATAATTCTCCTACCCTGTAGCATGCTGCTGAAGGTCTACACCAATGCTAAAATGACCATCCTTGTGCAGAACAAACAGAAACTCTCCCCACCTGGCATTCATTCTCCCTCAGCACGAACATGGAGCATGCAGAAAGCTATGCAGATGGTGTTACTCTTATTGGAATTTTTCCAGTAAATGAAAACAGCATTTGACTCTCACTATATACCAAACGGATAATAGCTTCATGTATGTATTAAGGTTTATTCCAATCAAGTAATTTAAAAGATATTTGTAGCCATTGTTGAAACCCCAGAAGCAAAGTATTCTTATATTGATAGAAATTTTGTGGTTTTTTCAGAATTTAAATACCACAGCAGATGGTAGTATATTTGAAGCATTTCCAAATTATTTCACCTAAATGTAATTACATTATAATCCTATTACAGAGAAGAAGAAGGGGGTATAAGGCCCATGTTTAAATTAAAGAATCACATTCAAATTAAATTGCCAGGTATAATGATACAAGTAGAGCAGATGGCAGAGGTGATATCATACTTTGAAATCAAAATAAGTTATTATTTTAACATGATGAATGTTTTTGAAATATGAAAAATTGTCATTAAAAATAATGAATTGTGACCTTGTTTGTTATTGTTCTGTAATTAGGAAAATCCTTTTATTAAAACAAAACAAAAAAGCTTTATTGAAATGCAACATACACTAATATTCTTAAAATTCCCTCCCAGGTGAATTAATGCTTCAATTTACCTGCTTCTTTTAAAAAAATATTTCTCAAATTAAATTAGGTTGTTATTTCCATATGTGTTGGATCAGAAATACACCCCAATGAGCAGTTGTATCTTTTCATTGTGTAAAATTACCATTTCTAGCAACAAGATTCTTGATTTTACACCTGTTTATACCGCCTGGCTCTGAAAAACATGGTCCTACAGAGAACAAAAAAGTGCTTGGTGCCCTGCATCAGTGCTTCTCTACCTTGAACATGCTTAAGAATCACGTGGATAAGTTGTTAAAACATGGGTTCCTGGTTGCCACCCCAGAGATTCTGATTCAGTAGATCTGGGCTGAGACCAGAAAATTTGGTTTTTTAACAACGTCACAGTGCTAAGCAGCCTGTACCAGGGACCACATTTTCAGCAACGCCCGCTAGGTGAAGTTATTCTTTTGTTTTCCAATAAAAGATTAAGTTGGTAGTGGGCATCGGGTCACACATACTGTTTTCATTTCTCTCTATATAATACAGAATGCAAGATTTTTGGTTTATTTTTAATTTGCTTTGAGTTTTGAAATTCCATTTTTAGATTATTTTGCAACATAAATTTTGAGATTAATCAAAAGGCCAAAAAAGACTAGGTTCGTCAAAGCAAATATCTTCAAAAAAAAATCCAGCTGTTGACATGCTCATCAGAGCATCATGTTTGAAAAACTAGATAAATCTCCCCAGAGGAATCAACTTTTGAGGAGTGGTGTGAGCTCTTTCATCCTCACAACCATCGCTCCAGCTCTAACTCAGCCACACCTGACTTTCATTGGACATTTGGCCTGTCCTTGATTGCTTGATAGCTATCCATTATTTTACATTACACTGGGAAAAAGAAGTTAAAACTGAGAAGCACCATACTGTTTCCGACCTTGAAAGAAAAGTTACTCCATGTGGCTTGGAATTAACTAACCCTGGGATTGAATCCTTGTACAGTTCTGGGACTCGGTCATATGATGTCTTCAACCTCCAGGCAGCTTGGGTCTATAATGAACTCTGAATCTCAAAGGACCCTTATAACATATTTTATCAAACAGCTAAATGTCTCAAATTTGAATATTTTATTGCAAACATTTTAGAAGTTTTAGCAAGCCTTTTGTTGTGGTTGTTAAATATTTTGGATAAAATTCCATATTCTTCGTTGGGCCTGTTATTGGATTGAAATCCCGGACACTCCCTCTGTAATTACCTGTTTTATGAGATCTTATACAAGGCACTTTACTTCTCTCGGCTTCACTTTCACTCATCTGAAATATAAAATGGACCAGATGATCTATATCCTTGTTCTCTTCCAGCTCAAAAGTCTTACTATTCCAAAAAACAGTTCCTTATACCACATTTCTTAAGCAATTTTCTTTTGGAGATGGTGAATATACATACTCTTTATCCCTGAGAAAGAAAAAAGATGAAGGACAAATTAGGTTTGCACATATTTTCATGAAGAAAACTATATTAAAATTATTTATAGGATTTAAACTACTTCCCCAGGCCAATTTCCTAATCCCAGATGTAATATTTAGGCTCTCTATAAACCTGTATTGCTTAATTACTTATGCCCTTTGAGAAATCATACTACTACTCACTGCAATTTAATTGACACTAGAGAGTGGTGTTACTTGATAGGTTTAAAACATTATCAAAGTCCAGATTTCTTTAATATACATAGCTTTCTAAATTCCTAAGATTTATTTTTAGAAAGGTATCATAAATATCTATAATGTAAATTAAACACTGCTTAGCAACATATATACATATAAGAAGATACAGTTTGAAACAAGATCTAAAAGAACTAGTCTCATCTTATACCACTCCTAATTTTAATAGCAGTTTGACAAAAACTTGGCTTTTATTATGCTTCTGTAGAAAATCTTTAATTTTCAAGGGAGCCGGACCCTTGCCATACAGGGCTGCAGGCCAGCCGATTACAGCTTTGGTGTCTGTTGTTCTGCATCCAAGCTTGTCACTTCATCAAAGCTAAAGCGTCTCTTTTAAATCTGGAGAACAGCTTTCTGGGCAGAGCAGGACCTGAACTCTTTGGCCTCTTCCTCATGATTTCCCTCTGAATTGTCAAAGAAGTACCTCAACATGGACGACTGTCACTCTGAATAGGATTATCAAGTCAGTCTAGGCTTAACTTGTCTTTGAGGTTCACCACGTCCACATAGTCTGCTCTCACTCAGTAGAGAAGCTAGCACTCTCTGGCTAATGTCTCCTATCCTTGATCTTAGAACCCTTCCAACAGCTGTTAGCTTCTAGCAACTTCACAGTCTCACCCATTTCAAGACAAGTAGAGATATTTTAGGGGCCACCTTTAACTTTTGACTACCATAAAATACTTAAAATAAAATCTAACACAATATACTTAAACATTATTCATACTAACCAACAATACTTCTTTTACAATCCAGACTACTAATTTTAGTAACTACAAAAAAATAAATAAATTTTCAGATGAAAAAAGACAGGATGAAGAGAAAATAGCACAGATTACGGGTTCAAGAATCTATGCAGGGTCATCTGGTTGAAATCAGCAAGAGTTTTAGCACAACCATGAAGTATTATGTCGATAGGTTTCAAAATCAATTGCACAGGCAGCATGATGGAGAAACGGTAGTTTAAATGAAAAGCATATAGGTGCTCATTTAGCCAGAAGTTTAATATGAGCTAACAGTAAAATGAGAATACATACATTAACGTCTTGTATTCTGCAGGCTTTAGAGGGCTTTGTCTAATTTTAAACCTCATATCTAAAGAAAGTATTTTGAAAAGACATCCAGAGTAGTTTAAAAAACTTAATAAATTAAGGATGGTTGAAGGAAATAAGTGCTAACAAGACCATCTGGCTAGCTGTGGTTTAGAGATGGATATATTATTGTTGGATAAGGGATAGGGATATATTATTGTTTAAAAATTTGCAAATAAATTGTTCTGTGCTATTCCTAAAGAAAAAATTAGGATCAAAAGGGCAAATATAACTGAAATATATTTGGGCTCAAATAAAAATCAGCTTCAGTGGGTAGCAGAGAAATAAACTTCCTCACCAAACAGAGAACTGGTCACTAAAAGAGTTGTTTGTAGAAATCATGTAACTAATTCTTACCATGACTCCTATCCTACCTTTAAACTAGAGAAAAGAACTTCTATTCTTCAGGCCAACTAAAAAAATCCATGATTCCTCAATATGAATGTGAGTTTCTTAAGGACAGGATCTTGTTTTCTCTCATCTTCCCCAAATTGTGAAGCCTCCTTTAGCAATGTTATCATGAATCGTGGAGTTTCTTTTATCTTTCTACAAGTGCATAATTTACCTAATGAGAGCAATAAGCATTATAGCAAAGAAGGTTTTGAACACAGAGGAAATAAATGAGTTTTTAAAAATGAATAGTTTTCCTGGGAGAAATATTTTAAAATCATATATCTGACAAGGGGTTAATCTCCAAAACATATAAAGAGCTCACACAACTGAACAACAAAAAAATCAAACAACCTGATCAAAAAATGGGCAGAGGATATGAACAGACATTTCTCCAAAGAAGATATACAGATGGCCAATAGGCACATGAAAAGATGTTCAGCATCACTAATTATCAGGGAAATGCAAATCAAAACTGCATTGAGATACTACCTTACACCCGTTAGAATGGCTGTAAGCACCAAGACAAAAAATAACAAATATTGGAGAGGATGTGGAGAAAGGGAACCCTCATACACTGCTGGTAGGAATGCACACTGGTGCAGCCACTATGGAAAACAGTATGGAGATATCTCAAAAAATTAAAAATAGGAATACCATATGACCCAGCTATCCCACTACAGGGTGTTTATCCAAAGAACTTGAAATCAACAATTCAAAGAGACTTATGCATTCCTATGTTCATTGCAGCATTATTCGCAATAGCCAAGCTGTGGAAGCAGCCCAAGTGGCCATGACTGATGATTGGATAAAGAAGATGTGGTGTGTGTGTGTGTGTGTGTGTGTGTGTATATATATATATATATATATAATGGAATACTACGTAGCCATAAAAAAGACAAAATCGTCCTATTTGTAACAATATGGATGTACCTTCAGGGTATTATGTTAAGCAAAATAAGTCAGACAGAGAAAGACAAATGCAATATGATTTCACTCATATGTGGAAGGTAACCTAACACATGGACAAAGAGGACAGACTAGTGGTTACAAGAGGGGAAGGGGGTTGGGAGTTGGGCATAAGGGGTAAAGGGGCACATTTATAAGGCGACTGACAAGTGATAATGTATAACTGAAATTTCACAATGTTATAAACTATTACAATGTCAATAAAAACAAAGAAAGTAAAAAGACAAGCCACAAACTGGGAGAAAATATTCATAATACCTATAACTGACAAAGGAGTAGTATTCAGAAGATATAAAGCACTCATAAAAATCAATAAGAAAATGACAAAGAGACAGAAGACCTGAATAGGTACTCCATCAAAGAGAAATACAAATGGCCAACAAAAATGAGAAAAGATGCTTAACCTCATTATTAATCAGTGAAAACACAAAATGAAATCACAATGATTATCAACCATCCAATAGCCAAAAATTTAAAAATCTAAGAATGCCAGTTGGTGAGGTTGTACAGTAACTGCAACTCTGGAGGTGTAAATTGATATGACCATTCTGGAATGATGTAGAATGAAGATGCTCATGATCCAGCCATTTCACTCCCAGGTGAATATTCTATAGCACTTGAACCAGGAGATATGTATAAGATTGTTCGTAGTAGTACTGTAACAGCAAGGAACTAAAAACAAGCCAAGCGTTCATGAAGAAAAAAATGGATAAATAAAATTGTGTATAATTTTCAATGAAATACTGCTCAGTAGTGGAAATACATGAACTAAAGCTGCAGGCAACAACATGAGGAATCCCAGGAATATAAAGTCGAGGGGAAAATCTAAGTTGCAGAAGAATGCCACAGTGTGATCCAGTTCAAATACAATTCAAAAACTTGCAAAACTAACAATATACTAATTCAGGATATTACCATAGGCAGTAAAATTATAATGAAATATTTTTTAAAATGGATAGTTTTTCATTTATCCCAAACCTTATTTTATAGGGCTTTATTTAAGCCTTATTGCTCATGACTTCTTTAGCAATTGATTACCAGAATTATCATTACTTTTTTATTGCAATCTAAGTTTCATAAAAAAATTCTTCTGCTTACGTAGCTTTAAACTTTACTGTCCCCAGCAGTCCAGATTTCCGGTGATGGAAAGTTTCCTTACAAACTTTACAGATGATGGAATGTATGTAACAAAGAGTATACATAAGATTCCTTCAAGTTTGTACAGTGGAAGTTCTTTTCTTATTTATGGAGCATTTTAAAAGTGAAAAAATTCAGGGGGAAAACTAGCAAAAGTTTAAAGATTTTATTGCTTAAAAGTAAGCTTCAGGTTACATTTTCAAATAAGCTTCAAATGCTATGCTTTTGCTGGATTTGCACCTCAAAACTCTTTCTATTTGGTTGATCTTTATGTGGTATTTCATATTTCCTGCCTTTCAAAAAATGTTCTTAGGGGGATATTGGCATATTACCTTTGCGCAATACCATTACAAGCGTGCTTATAGAAAAAGAAGAAAACAAATCTGGCAGGTTGATGTACTAGCATTTCAGTGTTAGAAATAGAGGCTCAAATTTCAAACTGTGGAATGGGTCTGGTGCTAAGAGGTCATTTATCCACTTGACAAAGATAGTGCAAAATTGGTAGCTTCGTGTTAGGTGAGTGACACTATTTTAGAACACAAAAGAGACATACTTATTTTCAGAATAAATTGTATGAGTCTTTTCAAATGGTCCTGCACTGTCATTTATATAGGGATAAATTTTCTGACATTTCCCAATCCATTTACACAAAGATACATTCTCAAGTTTTCCTGAAGATGCCTCTATGTATTTCAGAGCTATTTTAAAATTTACATAATTAGGATGAAATAGTCTCACTTTCCCTCCATGTTTAAAATAATTACTTTAAAACCGGATATGTTTTACTCTTTTCCAAATATAGTACAGACTTAATGAAAGTTAAGTTTTCTCCTCAAAGAGCTTCCAATACTTTTTATTTTTATGAATTATGGCACTTGATATATTTTGATTATTTCAGGTTGAATATTTTACTACAAGTTCTATTAGCATCAAATAGTGAGTGTAAGATGGCTCAAAAAGATACTATGGAAGATATTCTACAGAGGGGAATAAATTAAAGTGAGTATTAGATTTTCTAAATGTTAATTTTTAGCTTGAGATGATGGCCAGAAGTTTTGACTCTAATCATACAACTTTTCTCCTGTGAATCTTGAACCCAAAGTCAATTGTAATTCCTAAATAAATTGCATGGAAGAAGACAACAAATTTCTAGAGTTGAGAGTGCCAAGTGTCTGCAAGAAATTCTGAAGAGGAGATTGATGGCAATGAAAAGAACCTATAGTCAAGTTTCAGAGCATAATGAATCTCTTTTTAGTTGAAAAAGTGAGACACAAAAGGAAACAGAGAGTATTTTTCCCATTGTAATGAGAAATATTATGGAGAAAAACAATAACGTGTTGATTATGTGTCAGAAGTGGCAGAGGTCACTATCAAAGGATATGAAGACTTCAGAAACGTGGACACCAAAATATTTGGTGATTCTCCCAACTGGAGAATTAGACATCCAAAACCTATTAAACTCAAGCATGACCATATAACTTGCTTTGGCAAGGAAATGTGAGTGAAAGTAACCTTTCCACATCTAGTCTAAAGGTTTAAATATAGCTAACTACACTTTCTTTTCACTGTCTCTGAAATTCTGGATGCATGTGTTACAATAGAGCCTTCATCAGCCTGGATCCTTAGATAATTGTGAAGAGCGTAACCTCCTTGCTTGCCGACAATAGACGTGTAACATGTATAAGAAATAAACTTTGTTGTTTTAAATAAGTGAAATTTTTGGTTTGTTTTTATCTGTACCATAACTTATGCTGTTCTGACTGATACATCATGCCATGTGGCCCAAGAGGCCATCACTGAGAGTGACAGAAGAGAAAGATGCTTCCTGTGGCTTGGAGGACTCTGGATAGTGGTACATTTCAGATATTCCCTCCATGTCAACAGAAAAATATACTAGGACTGGATTTCTATAATTCCAATGTGGATATCTGTCATGCAAGAGGGTCACAGACACACATCACTAGCACAGTGCAGATATAATGTAGACTTACAGGGGAAAACCTTACAAACAGAAAAGTAATAGGTACATGCAGGCCTGTGGTTCATACAGTTACACATAAAATGTTAGGGTCCTGGGGGAGTCAGTCCAATAATTCATACCCTGCTTGTTTATCTACATTCTAATAGTACTGATAAAGAAATATTAGAAAATGGAGGGATATCTTCATTATAACTATGATGTTATATGTATAAAGGGGTAGTCAAAATGGGATCACCACTTCCCTAATCACTAATCTTGGCCTTAGAACAACCCTCCCAAGGATCTGTGCCTATAGAACAGACATTCCTAGTGATCGATTCTTACTGGTCTGAGTGGAGATGGAAGGAGTTTGAGAGAGAGCAACTTCTTTGTACATAGGAACTTCTAAAAGATTAATTACACTCAATCAAGAAATTTCAACCATGATGTCAACTCACTCATTTTCTTCTATGAGAGGGAGTGCAAAGTAAGACAAGAGGGCAGACGTATTTACGAAAAATCTCTTTTTAAAGAAACTAGTAGTAAGAGAAAAGTCATTTCTCCCTAAGAACATATCACTCTCTTAACCATTTGAGCTTAACCACGAAATCAATCATCATCCAGAAGTATGGCTTGACACCTTAGAAGAGGAAATCAGTGATTTCTCAGAACAGTCCTGATCCTACCTTCTGGAGGCAACTCCCTAACGTCAACCACTGTTGGGTGACATAGGTTTAGGCCCTAGAAGGTTCTGAAATGAATAAAAATAGTGCATTGAATAAAATCATCCCAAGGCCACTTTTCACACAAGACTAAAAATAAATTCCCTCTTCCATTTACTGTCCAAGTTATGGTTGGTTATTTTGTCCAATATAGCCCAGGAGATAATGAAACCAGAGTGACAGCATTAAGAAAAACCTCATGAAGATATCCCCATGATAAAATGCTGATGCTCTCCCTTATCAATTTGCCAAGGAGAAATGAAATATCAGAAATTACATTAATTTGTTTATAAAGTAAAAGAAATTGAAGCCAAATATTAAATTATTTTGCTTTGTGAATTCAGAGAGATTGAAAGCCAACATCTATCCTATTTTGTATTTTGCTTAGTCTCAGCTGGAGTGTTTCTCGAAACCAAGTAGAGCTGTGGTTTTTCTCAGCAGCTGCAGTCTGTGCTCTGTCTTCCTGCAATTGGTTGTGGTTCCATGACACAAGTTTAATGCCAAGTCTTTTGTGGGCCAAACATTTAGAGTCTAAAGAATCAATTGGCCTCACAAAATTATCACCGCACTGCTCAACATCCACCAAATTTAGAAAACAAGCCAGTCTGCGTCTCCTACCCCAGTTACTCCAGACAACAAAATATTATTTCCAGAATACAATTAGGGTTGCGCAGACTCGTTGCTACATTAGCAACGAGGGCAGGCAGAGAAAGTCTTTGGTTTTATTCTCGGCAGGGTCTCAGTTAATCTATAACAATGGACTAAAATGTTTGACTTTGAAGTTATCCATTGAGAAAAATATCCCAGGAGTAGTTCATTTTTGTACTCTGCCTATATCATAGTTTTGGAGAGGGGCGAATCTGTCTCATAGTCCCTCAGAAGGTGGCATTAAAGTCCCTACTGCTTTCTCAATTAGTTGAGACCTTCATAGGCATGGGAACACCAGTTGTCGGTTCTAATTTAAGGTGTTTTTCCCCTTCTTTATTCAGATTTTAATTTCCGTTTCCCTCTTTAACTGTCTGTTTTTGGTACTTCAGTGCTGAATCCTCAGTGTGTTTCACCTGGAGAATCACCTGCAGCAGATTCTGAACAGGAGCTCTGTGTGTCACTAGAGGAGTAGTGACGATCAATACTTTGGCCAGTCAGTCTTCATGGTAGCTTTTCCTCAGTGTTTTAATATTCCAGTTCTTAGGGGGGTTTTCTGTTCTCTGTACAGCAGTGGGAGACAATTCTAGTGTGTTGTTTCCTGTTACTGTGCCTCTACTTGATTCAGGAAGGCTCAGACGAGTTTGTACAGTTAAACCTGCTTAACTGTGCCTCTTTTCTTACCTAACGCATCCAAGGTGAGCACTATTTCCTGGGGCAGAAAGCTTTTTGGGGGGGTTTGATCCAGACATGTTCTTATTCACATTTTCCACTAGAATCCTGTCGTGTTGGATCCCAACAGTGAGAGATTTGAAACCATGAATTCTGGGACCACCAAAAGCATCAACTGTTCCCACATCTTGCCCAATTTCAGATTCTTGATTGGATAATCCTTCTCAGGAGATATTCTCCCACCATACAATATATTTAGCCAAATCTTGGACTCATGCAATCACTGTCTTCCCTGACATTTTTTTTTTTTTGGTGTTATCATTCTTGTGTTTTTTCTTGGAGTCCTAATTCCATATATTTTTACAGTATATTTTCTCAAGACCCAACATTACCTGGTTACTTTGCTACACTATGCCACTTTGAATCTCAAAAAATATTTCTTTGATTATGTTTTACTGATATTCATAATGTTCTTCTTTTCTCAAATATATTCAGATTTTTATTTCATATAGGTGCCTAAATCTTCCAAAGATGCTTTCCCAATTTCTCTGACTATGGATATTATCAATACAGCTAAGAAATCAACTCTGTATGCTTTTCTGGTTCCTCTTCTGTTTTATTAACTGATGCATGGAGTGCCTAGAACAATGCCTGCTTGGGGTTTTTGCTCAATTAATATTCACTGAATGAATGACTGTAATTATTTTTCAGCTTTAATTCAAGATTAGTCTTTCCATGGGTTTAGCTTAGAAGGAATCAAAGTAAAGGCAACCAGTCTACTGCCAGTCTTCTAGACTTGGAATTGGAATTTTCCACCGAATTGCTGAAATACAAGATACAATACAGCAAATAATTGCTCTGCCTCCTTATGGCCTTAAGCTATGAATATAAAAGTTCTTTCTTTTTCCTTGATTATTTACTTCAGCCATGACTGCACTCTTGGTGCCTGTTAAAGCTCCATGCTTTGCTTAAGGCCGGGGAGCTTTCTTTAGATGTGGACACTTACCTATAAAAAAATAGACACATACCTCATCTATGGGCAAAGTAACCCAATGTTTTCCTTTAGAAAGTAGCATTTACAACTGCTTTTCTACTAGTTCAGACTACAGAAACCACAATTGTCAGTTCCAATTTGAGGTGTTTTTTCCCCTCTATATACAAATCTTAATTCTTGTTTCCCTTTTGAGCTCCTTGTTTTGCTTATCCAGAGCCAATATAGTTGGAACCTTATAAAGTACCACAAAAATTTAGAGCCCCTCTCCTCGGCAAGCCAGAATTCTTGAAGTCTATATGTCCATTTGTCTATAAAATTGCCCCCCCCTTGCTTATTCCCAATGGTTATCCCCTTGAAAGTAGATAATACACTTACTTGTTATTTATTATCCTTACCAAACTGAAGTCAAGCGTGTTTCACTACTCTGAGAAGAGGACACAGTGGTAAGACAGGAAGCCAGGGGCACTTAGGGAAAATTCTTAATGGAAACCAGGTTTAGGCAAGTGAATTCATATAGGATAATCCCCTTTGACATGCGAGTATCTTGTTTGATCACCAAAATCCATCAAGTTTCTTCATTTTCTCTATCTTTTGAGATAAGGAATCTGTGCTTTAAAACAATTAAATAGTTTTGCAAAATCACACAGCCCATCATTGGCCATAGTTTCTAAGTCCCTAATTCTCTCACTACTGAAAAACTATCTGAATCTGTAATTATAGATAAGACTTCAACAGCCCAAAGCTTTTGAAATTCTGTTTATATCATCTCACCAGTCTAGAATTTTCCATGTAGGTGCTTTCCCTTCAGATTACTCAAACAAAGGCAAGGCTAGTATCTCTAGAAAGGAGAAAGAGAGCAGGACACCCTCCCCCACACCCTCCACTTTGAGTGCTATTTTCAAATGAACTTGGATTAATTGAAAGTTATGGTTTTCATTTTGTACTGTGGCATTAAACTATGGACTATTCTGAGCTATCATATTTAAATGATAAAGAGAAAAGAAAGAAAAACAAAAATATCTAGAATAGAAAAAAAATTGACAATATTAAAATATGAGGAAACTGAAAATTGAAACAAAAACAGCAGATGCTAGGTTGGAAGAAGATCCCTGAGAAACTGGGATTTGCTGCCTTTATACTCACTCTCCCTGCAGTACAACTTTCTCCTTTTTCTCTGGTTCTTTTCTCTCTTCACCCTGCCATAGCAAGCCCCATAATACAGACAATAAATATAGGAAACACGTAGAAATTCTAGAAGGATTTTGGTGAAATGTAGATAAAAAGATGAATATAGGGGCCGGCCCGGTGGCGCAGCGGTTTCGTCCGCACTTGGCCGCCCGGGGTTCGCGGGTTCGGATCCCGGGCGCCCGCCGACGCACTGCCTGTGAGCCAGGCCGTGGCGGCGTCCCATATAAAGTGGAGGAAGATGGGCACGGATGTTAGCCCAGGGCCAGTCTTCCTCAGCAAAAAGAGGAGGATTGGCGACGGATGTTAGCTCAGGGCTGGTCTTCCTCACCATAAAAAAAAAAAAAAAAAAAAAAGATGAATATAGTTACAAAAATTAGGTATGACTTTAAAATATTATACAAGCTCTACCAAAACTACTAAAAGTCATGTATAGGGGCCAGCCCAGTGGCGCAGCAGTTAAGTTCGCACTTTGGCAGCCCAGGCTTTGTGGGTTCGGATCCCAGGCGTGGACAGACGCACCACTTGTCAAGCCATGCCCCGTATAAAGTAGAGGAAGATGGGCACGGATGTTAGCCCAGGGCCAGTCTTCCTCAGCAAAAAGGGGAGGATTAGCAACGGATGTTAGCTCAGGGCTGGTCTTCCTCACAAAAAAAAAAAAAAAAAAGTCATGTATAAAAGTGAGTGTTACTTAAAACCTTGGATGACTATGCAAGAGCTACTACTAGAAATGTAAGCCATCAAAATTATCTTCAAAGCAGGAGACTCAATTTTTGGAATGTGCTTCTTTGTGAATCCCAGGGTACAATTTGTGTTCAGGTAATCATTTGGGCTCTCACATCCTTTTTTGGAAGAAAACCCATCTCCCTCCTAATTTTCCCTCCACTCTCTAACTTGCAAAGAACCTAAGGTCTGGTTGTCTAAAAAAGATATAGTTCTGACTTCTAGACCTAAGAGGGTGACTATTCATTTGGGAAGATTTTCCTTTGATCTGGTCCCTCCAAACTGAACTGAAGCTGACATTTGATACTACTCTATTGCTGAGATGAGATCCTGTTGACCCAGATCCCTCTACAGGCCATGTGGTTCTTTGACAGAGAATAACCTTATTCCTCAGTCTCAATTTAGCCAAGAGTGATCCATGCTTGTGGCCCCATGTTTTTGGTTCTTATTATTGACTCCTTTCATTTCATACACCTTAAAAATCCTGAGCCATACTTTCTTGGGGGTTCCACATGACATTTTCTAGCTTTTCAGGAAAATATAGTGTTCCACTTACCTTCCTTAGACAAAGGGGCTATTCACGTAACTCCTAAGGGGCTACACTAACTCTACACTGACTCTATCTCTTCTTTGCTGCCTAATAAAATTTTAATGGAAGCGGAAGTGAAATGTATATACCCACTTCAGTGAGGGTATGTCTGAGGAAAATAGAATGATAGAGTGGCAAACATAAAGGCCAAAGGTTAGGAAGGACTTCAGCAAGCCTGGAGTCAGCTATACTAGGAACTTCATCAAAAACTCAGACTATAAGCCTAAGAAACATAAAGCTCTTATTGGAAATGATAGAAGAAAGAATGCAGCTAATGACATGGCTTCCTTCCCATTTCCCATCTGAGGACACTAACTTCAAGAAGTCAAAGATCATATATGCTTCTATGGGAAATTTGTCAATTTTCCTCCTTGCTTAGGGTTAAAAAGGTGTCTATTTTCAGTGATTTCAAATTGAAATTTCTTGACCTTTTTTGACATTTTTGTAGGTAAAAGAAAAACAAAACTAGAATTTATTCTCTGATGAGGCTTTTCATTACATTTCAAATTGATTTTAATTTTTGATAATAATCAAAACTCATTAAGAACCAAGTATATTAAATGAGAGGGACATTTATGCTGTGTAATACTGATATGGGTCTAAAATGATCAATAACTATTCTGGAAATGAATGGTGATGATGGTTGTACAACAATATGAATGTACTTAATACCACTGAACTGCACACTTAAAAGTGGTTAAGATGTCATGTGTATTTTACCACAATAAAAAGTAAAATAATCTGTAACTTTAAATTAAGAACTGAGTGACTGACTGACTCTGACAGTATTTTTATATCTACAGTCCTGGCACATTTGTTTTTATAAAGATTTTGACTTGATAGTCATTCCTTATAAAGACAGATAACTTTACCAAAAAACAGAATGCTTAACATGCCAAGAGCTAAAACAATTATACAATGGGTAAACTTTGGAAAAACTTTTAAAACTAATAAATAAAAATCTGTTAAAATAAGCTTTTTGATAAATTAAAGTATGATTTTCACACAAGTCTAAGATGAATATCTGTCAAAGATTCAACTCAATTTTATAATTCAAGAGGGAACAAATAAGATGATCAAACCCACTAAAAGGATTATTCGAGAACTAAGGGTTTATAGTCAGTCAGTCAACAGAATGCTGAAATGAACTGGATACTTGACACAAAACTGGTTAATGTCCTATAAGTCCATAAAACTGTAACATTTGGGTTTATCTTTTCAACCAGACAAAAATCTAAAAGTTTACATGTAGCAATTCAGATTTTTTCAGGACTTGAATAAAATATTAAACACTAAAGTCAAGCCTTCTCTTATATAATAAATAAGTTTTGGATGAGCCTGTTAAAAAGACCTGAAAATAGGGTCTGGCCCAGTGGTGTAGCAGTTCGTGCACTCCGCTTCAGCGGCCTGGGGTTCGCAGGTTCGGATCCCAGACGCAGACTTATGTACACACTGCTTGTCAAGCCATGTTGTGGTGACGTCCCATATAAAGTAGAAGAAGATGGACACAGATGTTAGCCCAGGGCCAGTCTTCCTCAGCAAAAAGAGGAGGATTGGCAATGAATGTTAGCTCAGGGCTAGTCTTCCTCACACATACACACACACACACACACACACAAATACCTGAATATATATGCACGATTTGTAAGGAGGAAAGGCCATCCTCCTGTAGTATTTCAAATTTGGATAATTTTTCTTAACAAAAATAAGGCAAAATACGAAGAGAAGTTCTGTAGAGAAGAATTAACATTAAGTTAATGGTTTAATTTGGGATGTTTTTCCTCTTTAAAATTGAACTGAGATACTAAGAAAGAACAGGATATTTATTATAGGTAGGGACACATCATTTTGCTAAATGCAAGCACAGATTTTATGAAGACACTAACTCAGATACAAATAGCATTCAATTCACAATAGCATATATTCAATTCAAGCATGGGAAATAAAAGTTAAAATTAGAAGGATATGGACAACTTTACTTTTTTAAAATAGGTGTTACTCAGTAAAGCTTTTCCTTTTTTCACTTGTGGAAGTTTCCCTGTACGGAAAATCACTCAGTATCAAGTTGGCACGTCAGGATATAAGATTCAGTGCTTGTGGAGCAGAAATCTGTGTCTTTAATTTGGTAGTTCCATGTCAGGAAATACTTTTTTCCCTTTTATATTCCTGTTTTCATTCCACTGAAGGCCCGTTTTAAATAATTACAATACCAGCGTTAGCACAGGAGTAGGACGAGCCAGCCCGTCATGAACGCATGTGGGCCTGTGAGGTAACTGTGCTTTAAGACACACCACCACTTATTTAACAGAGTACTGTGTTTTCCTCAATGGGTTTATAAAATATTTTCAGAACTTTATCCCTAGGAAAAAATATCCCTTTATCCACAGGTTCATCCAAATATTCATTTGTCCGTAGAAAAGTAAGCACAATTTGAAAGCAAAATGAAATTTGAGAATGTAAGCATCTAAAAATTGCCACTCAAAAGTAATTCCTTAATAAAAGAAAAAGTCCTATAGTAATTAGCAACCTACAAATAATGCCAACTAATTGCCATAAACTTAGATGAAATAATTTTAAAATATCAATGTACTTAATATATATTATTTCTCAGCAGCATTTGAAGTATAATAGAAATATTGCTAGACTGTTAGCTATAGATATAGGAAACACATTAGTAGAAATTTCAGCTCACATATCAATTATACGAATGGTCATATAAAATATTTCAACTAGAATTTTTAAACAGTTTATATTTAATAGTTCACTCACCTTGTCCCCTAATGCAACCGTTCTTATAATTAGGTGATAAATTCAAAATATGTACCATCATACATTACCATATCCTACCTCCTCTGCTTACTAACTGTCCTACTGTGCCACCTTAAGCAAATTATTTATCCTTCTTGTGCTTCACTTTCCTCATCTCCATAGTGAAATGATACAAATAGTACCTTCCTAATGACATTGTTGTGAGGTTAAAATGAGCTAATAATACACATAAAGCACTTAGAAAAGGGCTGAGTATGTTGTAATCATGCAAAAATGTTGAGTGCTTGTATTATAATTGTAATTATTGTTAGTAGTAATAGTAGCAGTATATTCTTTTTTAAAGTATCATATTCACATTGATCAAAAATATATCTGAGATTAAACCTGTTCTTATAGTCCAGTTCTCTTGATTGTATTATAGAACTCCAAAGCCAACGATGATGCAGAGTCAGAAAAGTGGTTTTGGTTGATTTATTTTAATTAAGTTATATATTTCTGAAAGAGGGGTGTGTGTGTGTGTGTATGTGTATGTGTGTGTATAAACCAAAGCATATATTATATATTCTAAATTTATATCACTGGTATCATCTTTGTGTTACTTTTTTGTCTTTGTTAGCTAAAGAAAACTTGAAATTCAGTTCTCAACTATGTACTCTGAAGTGTATATCTTATACACTTCAACCACCAAGTTTGGTGCTCTGGAAATTCTATGAGGCCTATATCTACACTAAAGCATTTCTTCATTCATTCAGATAAGAATGGACACATACAAACTAAGGTATGCATTCCCTGGCTTAAATCCCTGGTATATTTAACACATCTTGTTAGAAAGAAATATTTTGCTACAGAGTGTGCTTGTATTAAACCACCTAACGATGTATCTGTTTTGTTTTGCATTTAAACATAAATATTAGTATTACATTTTAATAAGAATAATTACTACAATTGATTAAGTTCCTACTTTGCAAAAACTCTCAAATCCTACATATTTTGTAATATTATACCCATTTTACAAAGGAGAAAAGTGTGATTTACAGAGGCATATGATTTGCCAAAATCCACATGAAAGTAATAGGTAGAACAAGGAATTTAAGTCATGTCAGAATGTAAGCCTAAGAATTGTCCACACAATATCAAGAATGAACTAATTTGGGGGGGCCAACTAATTTGGCACAGCGGTTTAGTTCACACTTTGCCAGCCCAGGGTTCGTGGCCCGGATCCCGGACACACAGACTTACATCACTCATCAGCCACGCTGTGACGGCATCCCATATAAAGTAGAGGAAGATGGGCACAGATGTTAGCCCAGGGCCAGTCTTCCTCAGCAAAAAAAAAAGAGGAGGATTGGCAGCAGATGTTAGCTCGGGGCTGGTCTTCCTCACAATGAAAAAAAAAAAAAGAATGAACTAATTTGGGAAGTGAAGAGATATATATTCTATGAAAGAAAAAATGACAAAGCATGGTTAAAACTACTCTATAATTATAAATCCTCTATTTTTAAAAATTTTCTTTACGTGTACAATGTTCCTTTATGGGATTTAAAATATTTTTATTGGCAATTTACTTTCAGGTCTACTCAATATAAGAAAAATCAAGTACAGTATGAACTTATGATAACAATATGTGTGATTTCTTTTAATACTGGCAGTTCAGAGAGTCTCAGACACTGTAAATATTATTTTTGACCATATGTAACATTAAAGCTACCCAGCATCTGGGAAAAAACTTAGTTATAAACTAATATATACAGGGGCCAGCCCGGTGGTGTAGCGGTTAAGTTCACGCACTCTGCTTTGGCGGCCCGGGGTTTCACAGGTTTGGATCCTGGGCGCAGACAGATGCACCACTTGTCAAGCCATCCTGTGGTGGCATGCCATATAAAGTAGAGGAAGATGGGCACAGATGTTAGTCCAGGGCCAGTCTTCCTCAGCAAAATAAAATAAAACAAAATAATGTATACAGCCACATGCTAAATACATCTGCCATTGAGTTATTTTTGTTTTTTTTAAGTTGAATCACAGCTGCAAAAAACTTATAAAATATTGCCATTGATATTAAACTTCCTTCTTTAAATAGTTTGGATGTATCAGTCTATATGCTACAAATACAATGTTACAATGAAAAAAAAGTCAGGAAACAGACTTAACAAATATCCAATATCTTTGGGTCAGTTCTAAGGATGATTTTTATGTCTTACTTATCCAATGATATTCCCATACCTTCACTTTGGTTCTCTAATAGAAAATAGATTATTATGAATGGACATAATGTAGTTCCAGAATTTCAGTTGGCCACATCTGAACTTTGAATCCGTTTGATATATAAATGAATGTTTCTAGAAAACATCACAAAGAAGCATCTCATAAGTGGTTGAAAGGTTGAAAAATTCAGTCTATCCCACAGTTGTATCAACATTGTGTTTGTCTCCAGTGTTCTATTACTGCTGTAACAAATTGTCATGTACTTGGTGATTTAAAATTACAAAAACTTATTATCTTACAATGCTGTTGGTAGGAAGTCCAACACAGTCCTCATCGAGTTAAAATCAAGGTGTCAACAGAGCTGCATTCCATTTTATAGTCAATAGGGGAGAATCTATTTCCTTGCATTTTCCAGAGTCTAGAGGCTAACCACACTCATTGGCTATCATCCCCTTCCTCCATCTTCAAAGCCAGCAACATTGCTTCTCTAGCAACAGGCTTCCATACATACATCACCATCTGGTTCTCCTCTGCTGCCTCCCTCTTCCACTGATAAGGACACTTGTGATTACAGTGGGTCCACCAAGATAATCCAGGATAGTCTCTCTATTTTAAAGTCAACAGAGTAGCAGTCTTAATTCCATCTGCGATCTCTATTCCCCTTTGCCACGTAACCTAACATATTCACAGGCTCCAGGGATTAGAACGTGGTCATCTTTGAAGGCAACCATTATTTTGCCTACCAAACTCCCTATTGTTTTTACTGCATTTCCTTTAAAAATATTGGCTAAGTTATTTTAGCAGTATATTTAAATCCCCAAGAAATTCTTGTGAAGAAGATACTATTCACCGGCTTACCTGTTCTCCTTCCTCGCTCCACTATGGAGACTGACATGGTTTAAAAGTTGCTTTCCCAGCCAGAATCCTGGCCAGGAGTAGTGATGTGACATAGTTCAGGTTAATGTGTCATCTATGGGCTTCTAAAAAAGGGTTTCCCTTTGCTTTTAAAAGGGTCAGACCTAGCTGCTCTCATATATTATTCCTTCTTTCTACCTTAGTTGCAGATATGATTCCTGAAGATGGAATAGCCATTGGCATGCATGAGGAAAAGGCCAAGAGAATCACAGTTATGGTGGCCCTGATGTGGATGACCCACCAAATTAGCGTCTGAAGCTGCTTACCTAAAGACTTCCTCACGTGAGAAAAATCAGCATTTATTTGTTTGTGTGACTATTAGTAGTTTATTCTGTGACTTGCAGCCATGTTGAGTATTCTGCAATCATAGGCAAAGTGCTCCTGTCAAATTTACCTTGAATCTAGAAGGAGCACTTCAAGACTTTTTCTGAAAAACCAACCCAAATATCCTTAACTACTTCTGATTGTTCTTATTAATTACAAAACAACACAATTTTTGGACCAAGTCCCACTGTTTGTGGAGCACCATCAAAGTAAACAAAGAGTAACAAAAAAAACATGAGAATTTATTTTCTTCAAAATATTCATAATATTATGTGCTGGTTATCAACTTAATTCCTCTCACCTCAAAATTTACCCTTCCTTGCCTGCTCTGCAAAAATGGATCTGGCATTTTAAATATATTTTTCCTTTGCCAGTTGGTGGTAAGCTTTGCCAACAGCTGCTACTGGAGAGGTTTGCAGAAGAAAGAGTTTTTCCTCCTGGTTCAGGTGCGCTCACTTCGCAGGCTCATACAACACACTTGGCTTCTCCAGCACTGAGTAACTGTAGTGTATATAGCTTCTCAGCTTCTCCAGTGCCCAACTCTTGGAGCACAAGAGTGTCTCCAGCATCAGGCTCCTGGAGTACATGCACTCCTCCAGCACCCAGTTCTTGCCATGCATGACATCCACCGTTGCTCAGCAGCCAGCAGCTTCCCCCAGAGTTCACTCAGGCAGTTTCATGGCCTGAATGTTTCCATGAGATACCTTTCTGTGAATAGCTTTCTTCTGCCCCCTAGAGAATGGATTTCCAGCAAGTTCCAGAGGGAAGATTTCCAGCAAGTTCCACCAGTGCCTCATTGCAATGACTTCTCTGTCATTCAATGAGCAATGGCCATGCCCTCTCCTACAAAGTGTAGCTTTCAGCTCTGTCAAGGTGGAGAGTCGGTGCTCTTCCATGGGTGTTCTATCTCAGCCTAGAGTGACTGACCCTTTTATCTGCTATTCCCATATACTTTAGAGTTCTCTTTATCTCTTACCAGCCTATCCGTCATTAATCTAATCCCCACTATAGTTGAAAATTCTTTCTATTAAACATTCCCTGTTCAAATTACTATGTGATTCTTTCTCCTGATCAGACCCTGACTGATACACATTCTTTGAAGTACTGTTTGTAAAGTTACAATAACATTTAAGAAGTAATTGTAGAATTTGCCTTAAAGCAACTTCTCTTGAAAATGTTTCTCAGAATCTGTCACATGATATGCTCCAAGAAAACAAACTCCCATGGTCCAATTGCTTAAAGAATTCTCTTTCAGGGGCCAGCCTGGTAGCATAGCAGTTAAGTTCACGTGCTCCACTTCTGGCAGCCGGAAGATCAGGGGTTCGGATCCTAGGCGCAGATTGATGCACTGCTAGTCAAGCCATGCTGTGGTGGTGTCCCATATAAAGTAGAAAAAGATGGGCATGGATGTTAGCCCAGGGCCAGTCTTCCTCAGCAAAAAGAGGAGGATTGGCAACGGGTGTTAGCTCAGGGCTATTCTTCCTCACAGACACACAAAAAAAGAATTATCTTTCAATTAGGGATTCATTGTGCATATGAACATATTAAATTCTCCCAGAAGTTCTGTAGTAAATAGAATCTACTTAATTTTGTTTAAGCCAGCATTTCCTGAACTTATCTGACGTTGAAAACAGTTAATTAAACAAAAACAACCGTAGCAATCTGTGAAACATTGGGTAGGGAAACAAATTTAGGAAAATGTTTTCCTAAAATATCAGTGTAATACATCATTCTGTCAACAACAACAACAAGCTTTTGAAGAGCATGGAGAATGTATCCTCCTGGCATTGTGTGCGATGTTGTGCACTCTTCTTTTGGAAATGCCATTAAAATTTGAATGTAAGACTGGTTTCCCACTTTTTCCATAAATGCATTACTGTTCATGTTGGGTATAATCTGGCAAAATTTTAAAATAGATCTTTTTTTTTTTCTGTGGCAGATTCACCCTGAGCTAACATCTGTTGCCAATCTTCCTCTTTTTTTGCTTGAGGAAGTTTCGCCCTGAGCTAACATCTGTGCCAATCTTCCTCTGTTTTGCTTGTGGGTCGCCTCCACAGCATGGCTGATGAGTGGTATAGGTCTGCACCTGGAATCTGAACCTGTGAACTGGGGCTGCCAAAGTGGAGTGCACCAAACTTAACCCCTTTGCCACGGGGCTGGCCCCTAACACAGATCTTTAAATTGTGAATAGCTGGGAAAAAAGAGAGCCTTCAGTTCATGTTATCTCATACTAATCTTCACCATGTTTCGTATTGGTCACTTTACTTGTTAAGAACCTTGTTCTTGATCAAAAATAAATTCCTAACTGAAGTAAATAAAGAATATACATTATTTTTGGTATGAGCATGGAATATTAATAACAGGTTGATCATCACATAGAAAATTTTACATATTTACACCTATTGTGCAGCTCTGTTGTCTGATAATGATCTGGGAAGACTGAAAATAAATCGTAAAAGATTTTAACAATTAGAAATGATGAAGTGTATACCTATATAATCCTTGTGTCAGAAAGCTGTATTTTAAAACTTTTAAGACTCAAAAAAACCGAATTCAAAAGTAAATGTATAGCCTTAATGACTTTGATAATAAATAATGAAAAGAAGAAAAGAAGGAAGGAGGAAAGGAATTTCTTACTCAGCCTACAAAGTATTTCAGAAAGAAATACAAAATAGACTAAATAAATCAGAAGAGGGAATTAATATGGTTAAAACATAAAATCAACAAATAGAAAATAAGAGAAACAAAACAGAATAAATTAAAATGTCTAAAGTTCTTCATAAAAAGCCATTGTATTAGCACTGTCTGATAGAGAACGTCTGTCTCTCTGCTGTCCCACATAGTAACCACATGTGACACCTGAAATGTGGTTGGTGGAACTGAGGAACTCAATTTTCAATTTTATTTAATTTTAATTAATATAATTTTAAACATAAAAGGACATGTGACTAGTTGCTACAATATTAGCACAGATTTAGATGGATAATTTTTTCACAAACCTTATTCAAGAAAAAAGGATAAAATTTAAGACATCTTTATGGATAAAAAAAAATCTATTAAAAAATTCAATGTACAAATAATAGATTTGAAAAAAAAATGTTTGATACAGAATGAGACAGAGAGTAATATCTATAGTATACAAGGAACTTTTACAAATTTGTCAGAAGGGGGTAAACAAACATAGAGGGAACAAAAGATGTGAAGAAACAATTCACAAAGAATAAACACATAAAGCCAACTGTGTTCAAAATTCTAAGATTGCCCCACTGATTCCCTGTGTCCATCCCTCCCCCTGGGTATAGGTAGAACTGTGACTTTTTTCTCACCAGTAGAATATGGCAAAGGTAAAAGAATGTTTCATATGTAAGTAAAGTTCTTAAATAGTTGACTTCAAGTTAATGAAAAGAAAGGTTATCCTGGCTGGACCTGACCTAATCACATAAGCCTAAGAGAGTCTAGGTCTTCCCCATAGTTAAGAAACTTAAAGCTGTAGAGATTGGCTCTCTTCATTGCTGGTTTTGAAGGAAAGAATTACTGTGAATTATACAGCCATGAGGAAATGAATCCTGCCAACAACCACAGGATGCTTGTAGGCAGATTCTACCCAAGTCAAGCCTCCAGATGAGATTGCAGCCCAGCCAACACCTTGATATCAGCCTTGTGAGACCTTATACACAGAATCCTTCTAAGCCATGCCTGAACTTCTGACCCACAGAACCTATGAGATGCTTTCCACTGCAAAGTTTGTGGTAATTTGTTATGCTGCAATAGAAAACTAATACATGAGAAAACAAAAAGATGCTCAAAATAGGTAGTGAGAATAATGAAAATAAAGAAACAATGAGTTCTTTCAATTGTGATGGTTTTAAAACATGACTAAAAATTCTTTCAAATTCCTCTCAATCAAATATGGAGTGTAATTCTCTATGAACATAAACTGGCCTTAGTGACTGACTTCTAATGAATATAATGAGATAGGAGTAATGCTAAATGACTCTCCTGGAGTGCTGAGGTTTCTCTCCTGGAATGCTTCCCTTGGAACTGAGCCACCATACTCTGAGGGAGCCAAAAGAGCCCTTGGAAAAGCCACATGTATGTATTCTGGCCACTGCGCCGGGTGAAATCTCAGCCAACAACCACCATCAATTTGCCAGATTGTGAGTGAGCAAAGCTTTGGATGATTCCAGCTCAGAGCAAGCCCAGCTGAAGCTGAATGAGGCAGAAATGAGCAATCCCTATCAAGTCCTACCCACATTGCATATTCCTCAGCAAACATTGTTATTCTTTTACACCACTAACTTTTGGGGTGGTTTGTTACATGGCAAAAGACAACAGAACATCTTTGTACACATCTGACAGGCAAAAATTTCAAAAAACAATAATACATATGGCCTGCTGGGGTGTTGGAGAAAAGCCAGCTGTGAGGCAACAAGCAGAATTGTTGAAAAATAATTCTGGGTGCTCACTCTGATTAATGGAAAGACAACGCCCTCACCCAAACCCTGTTTCCTACAGGACTAGTAGCTACCTTCAGCCACTGGCAAAGGAAACTTCAGATGGCTTCAAGTTCTCCAGGTGCTGGGCAGCTGGTTTCCCCAAGCAAGTGTAAACATCTCACAATGAAAATCTACTTTGCCTGGCAAGAACTAGAATATTTATTCATCCACTGACAAATTTGCAACAGTGAATTGGATCCCTCTCTTGGAACATTTACACACTGTGTGCATACTCAACAAGCTGTTCTTGCCCTGGCAGGAGTCTCAATGGGAGATAATGAGGATGGAAGATCTGTGACTTCTCCTCTTGCTGAACTCCAGTTTAAAAGCTTTCCTAAGTGTTCCTGCGTGATACTACAGAAAATGCCTGAAGTCTAGAGCAAGACTGGTAGCAAACATAAAGGGACCTACCTTGTGTGATAGGTAGTAACAATAAAAGATCTCACCTTGCACAATATTTACTCAAACATCACTGGTGATTGTTTAATGCAGTGTGTTCAATAGTGAGTAGACCACCAACAAAAAAACACAATGAAAAACAAAAAAAGGGACTAAAATAAATATAATAGCTACTGATAAGGGAATAGTTGAATACATTATTTTATATCAATAACATGGAAAATAAAAGCTCATATATACACATTTGTATAAATTAATTATATATCGTATATATGATTTTGATGAAAATAAGAAATATGAAGGAATCTATACTAGGTTATTCACATGGAAAGGGTAGGCATAGGGTAAAAGAAAATAAAAACCGATTATTCCTTAAAAATAAAAATAAAAAGACATGAGAGTCAGTGTGTGCCAAACTAAGTAGGTATCAGTTATTTCAGCAGGCCAGAGTTTATCACCTCAAGAACATAAATCACAACACGGGATATTTCAGCCTTTCCTTAGCTACTTCATTATTCAACAGATCATGGTGGAAATAATCAAATTTTACTCATTCTATCTTTTTTTATTTCTGACAAATTCTTCCCATTTTTGGTTAAAACCAAGCAGCAGAATAAAAGACTGAATAATAACATATTTCCTTTAAAGTCCAGGAATTATTCTATAATTAATGCTACTTCAGAAACACAATATCCTGGTCAAACAACTGTCTGATTACGTCAGAGTGTCAAGCCTCCTGGGAAAACAGAGGAATATATTCTATTGGAATCTTTGCTTCTTCCTTTGCATCCTTAGTACAAGTAGAATGAGTAAATCTAGTAAACAGCCAGTAAGAGAAGAGAACAAATGGTGGGAGAGCTGAGTGGTGGAGAGCAGGGCTCTGAAACCCAGCTGCTGGAGTCCCAACTCTGCTCTACCATTTGTTAGCTCTATAAATTTAAGCCATTATTTGAAAAAAAAAAAGAGGTAATAATAATATCTAAGCCCTGATATTGTAATGAGGATTAAATGTGTTAATACCTTTAATGTTCTTAGAAATTAACCTGGCATGCTGTAAGAGCTGGATAGATGTCAGCTGATATTATTGTAACTATCTTTCTTATCAACTGAGCAATCTAGTTCCAAAAACAGCAAATGACTAGTTCCTGTTATTTTCTAAATGACTAAGGTAATTTATTCCACCAATAACAACACTGTAGCAAATGCTGTCGATGTCCCACCCAAATCCCCTGGGCCTTGCCACTTCCAAGTACTCCAGCACCCTCCTCAGGGCGCTTTTCCAAAGTAGTCTTGAAGAACTAGAGAGCTAACATCCCCTCACAGCCTACCCCCATCCCATCCCACCCCCACTCCCACCTCGCCCTGGAGCAGCTCTCAACCAACGGCTGGACTGGAGTTAGTGTCTAAATACCCTGGCTCCCTTACTCCTCAGGGAAATAATTTTGAGCTATGCACTTTACACCTTTATCAGAGCTCCTCTGCTGGGATTAAGTGCAGCCACATATGGCTTATTGGCTGCTGTCCCTTTATTGTTGCACGATCCCACTGCCCTACCTGGGTACGTACATTGAAATCCTTGTTTCAGGGTTGGCTTCCGGAGGAACCGAAACTGAGACAGACCTCTAGTTCAGAAACAGGGTAACGTAGGCTAGACTTTTGAAATATGGAAAAATGTATTCAGAAATCACTCAACTGATAAATAGCATTACATTTGCTTTATAAAGTGCCATAACATACAACTGAAAAAATAATTAAATGAATAATGGCTAAGAACAGAGACTTCAGCCAGACTGCTCCAACTCTAACTCCGCCTTGGAATCCTCATGTAGAAAATGAATATTACAATCTTACCAACCAGATAGAATTGTTCTGAAGAGGAACTCATATAACATGCAAAGCACTTAGAACATGATCACTGTTGTTACCAAAAAAAACTGAGTTGATATGTAGAAGCTAGATTGCCATTTTATAAAGTAAAATCCTGACCTAACTCTCTTTCTGCCTCTACCTCTCAATCTAATATCTCCAATGCCATCCTGCCTCCTGGAACACAGTTGACCTCTCCACTGACCTCTCTGGTCCCCAGCCCACTCCTGCCAATATGTCCTGCCTAGCTACTCACAACAAAATGCAGTGCAGTCCCATCTCTCAAACAAGAATCCTCTTCATAATCATTCCCTTAGCAAATCCTACACTAAAATGTGATTCAGAATTGGGCTTGGACAAATTTCCGAAATGCTACTCATCATAAATTCTATGTGCAAAACTATGAACAGTTAAATTCCAAATACCGAAGATCTATTGTAAGTTGTCAGGCTCTTAAGTTTCTAACCATATTTTTCTACCCTAAATGGAATTTTCTTCTCATTTGAACTTGAGAAGTCATATGATGTTAGTAATGACAGGCAATATTAACTTCAAAACGGCGCTAATTAATGGTCATAATTGCCTATCCAACTGGTGCTGTCTCCTGTAGATGTTTCTGTGGAGGCTGGGTAGCCTCTGGAAGCTGACTCTTTTCCTGCTGTTGTCTTTGCAGTCCCTGTATTTGCATTCAAGTCTTAGCCCATCTCTCCTCAGTATCAGAACCATCCATTTTCATCTACTTTCCCTCCATCCTAGCTGAGACATGGTCTTTAATCATCACACATTCTTCCAAATTCCTGTCTTCCACTTTGACTTCTTGCCACCTCTCCAGAAGTCTAGACTTTTGAAATTTAATTGTGTTTTCCTTTCTTCTCTGCAGTAACAGCCTTCATCTCAAGCAATAGACACCGCATGCCTAGTTGTTGCCTGATTTGGGGGAAATGTCTTGAGTCACAGGAAATGGAGTAGGGTGGGTGGTGTACATTCTTAACTGAAAAGTGATATCCCATCCAAGTTATTTAGGGATTGTTTACAGAGAAATTATTTGTTAGTCTGTTTTGGTAACTACTATGAACTGCTCAAAGTCAAAAGCCATGTCTCAATCATCTTTGGATATTAGGCCCTAGCGTGTTGCCTGGTACATTAGAAGAGCTCAATATATGTTGCCTTTTTGTTGGTGGCTGAATAGATTTACGAAATGCC
Source organism: Tapirus indicus (assembly GCA_031878705.1). Taxonomy (NCBI): domain Eukaryota; kingdom Metazoa; phylum Chordata; class Mammalia; order Perissodactyla; family Tapiridae; genus Tapirus; species Tapirus indicus. The sequence continues at coordinate 140,021,198 of CM062920.1, read as the reverse complement.
AAAATGGAAAGACATAGAGAAATGCATGTTAGGCGGGTGGCATTTGAAATTAGATCACAGACCTAGGGTGGATCATGTACCTTTATGCTCAAAAATTCCATTTTAGCTGACCAGCATCAATGGACAACAAAAAGTAGCTACTTAGACCATAGTAGATAGACAGAGCTGTTTTACCCAAAAGGGAAACCTAATGACCTCTCCTATACCAATACACACATACCTAGAATAATCCCAGTGAAAATAAACTTTGATTTAAAAGGAGAGAAAAATAAGGTATTAGCTGAAATAGGTTACAATAAGGCAGTTTGTTAAGGGCTTAATTATCCACACCCCCAGAGGAGGGTATGATGTTATGGTGGAGGAAGAAATCATAAAACTTAGCAGCAGGGGTTCATCTTCTCAGGTATTAAATAGGTAATTAATCTTAACTGTAGGAGGCAATTAAGCCTCACTTAGTAAGGTGAGGATGTTTAGGCTCCCAGTCAGAGCAAAACTTCAAGCCAAAGCAGAAACAGAAAAGGCAAGAGAGGAAAATAAATGTCACCTATGAGTACTTTTCTTTTGAAAAATATGTTAATGTTCACGTTGTTTCTGTATTAATCTATATTGTTTTGGAGGAATCTAGGTTTGCTTGAGATAAAATTTTATTTTCCCTTATTTAGAAAAGTACTCTGGAATTCCCCTTATTTTGTGGATTTTTGTTCTTCAACAATTACTATAGGCATACTACTGTAGATAGCAAAAGTGTGCATTTAAACATTCTATATGTAGTAGAAATGTAACTTCACGACAAATCTGCAGAAATCCAGGCTGGAGGAAGCTTGATTAATAAGATCCTTTATATACACCTTAAAAAGTACATAGGTTCTAAAAGAAAGCCTTTGTTAAAATAGCATTAATTTTGCCCTATATAAAATATGAAATAAATCAAATTGAAAAAATATTTTAACTGATTTAGTAAGTTTAGGAATAAGAAACAATAATACATACTGTATTAGTTTGCTAGGGCTGCCAAAACAATGAATGAGAAAAAGAAGTGAGATGAATGTTCCAGGCAGAGGAAGCACCGCAGGAAAAAACTCTAAGGTGGGATTGAATTTGGTGAATTCATGAAACTGACAAAAAGATAGAGTGATTAGGTCCTATTGGGCATCATTGAGTGAATCGCAAGAGGTCAATAAGTGGGGAGCAGCCAGATCCTTCAGGACCTAGCCTGTGTTAAGGAGCTTGGCTTTTATTATAAATGCAATGGGAAGCCCTTAGAAGAACTTAGGCCAAATAAAATGCATCTGAATTACATTTTCATGAGACAACTCTAATGGCTTTGCTGAGAATTGATTAGAAGAGTGCAGTCATGGAGGCCAATTAGAGGGCAGTAATGATCGTCCCAGTGAGCAGTGATGGTTGCCTCGAGGAGGGTGGTAGCAATGGAGATACAGAGATGTGCACAGATCCATACAATGTGCACATCAGAAACTTGACTTTCTCATACATTCGATGGGAAGCATGTTAAAGAGAGAAATTAGGGTCATTTCTAAGTTCTCAGCTTTGACCAACTAGGTGGATCATGCAAAAGACTGAATGAGAAACAGTTTTAGAGAGTAATGTCAAGACCTCTATTACATATCATGGCAAAAGCTGTTAGCTTCCTCTAAGATTTGTTTTTTCCTTCTTCCTTCTGAGTAGAACTAGTTGATTTTTAGCTGGATATGTAGCTGCATAGAATAAAGACTACATTTCCTTCCTGACAGGAAAGTAAACTAAGTTCTGAGCAATGGAACACAGAAGAAGTGGTGTGTGTGACATTCAGAAGTATGCTTTGCTGTTGGTGCTGTGGAGTCAATTTCAATTCCTTAGCCACCCTGTGGACAGCAGAGCAGAACCCTCCCTGGTCTTTTTGCACCCTCCTCACACCTTCCAGCACTGTATCAGACAATGCTCTGCTGCTCTTCATAGGGTTTTCATGGCCAAGTTTTTCAGAAGTGGGTGGCCAGTTCCTTCTTCCTAGTCTGTCTTACTCTGGAAGCTCTGCTGAAACCTGTCCACCATGGGTGACCCTGCTAATATTTTTTGAAATACCAGTGGCATTGCTTTCAGCATCACAGCAACACATAGTCACCACAGTCTGACAGTGAACAGATGAGCGGTGTGGTTCCCTGACCAGGAAACAAACCCAGTCTACAACACAAGTCTGCTTTAAGGCAGGCAAATTTCTCTTTCAAAGTTCTCATTCCTTCTGGTGGAATGTAGAGATGCTTGTTGGACCTGGAGTGGCCATCTTAATGTATTTACTGATGGTGGTAGAGCCAACATGGTACAGAAGAGCTTAGGTCACCGAGAATTCATCTTAAATATGGATGAGAGAAAAATAAATCTACCTTTTTTAAACCACTGGTATACAGTTAGAAATACAAGTCTGGAACTCAGAGAAGTTGTCAGAGAAAGAAGAGTGAATTGAGGAGTCATTTGCTTAAAGATGATATCTAAAGCTTAAAACTGACTAGGATCACCTAGGAAGAAAATAGAACCAGAGAAGTGGTCCACAAGCTGAGCCCTGGGGCTCTAGAGTTAGGGAAGAGGAGGAAGCTTCGTCAAAAGTAGGCTGAGGAGCAACCAGTGAGACTGTGTTATCTTAGAAACTCAGAGGTCAAGATTCCAAAGAAGGCAAGAGTGGTTAAACAATCAATGAGGACAAAGAAAAGACCAGTGAATTTGCAACATCAAAGTTGGGGACCTTGACAAAAGCAATGTCAGTGATGTGGTTTGGACACCCCAAATTTAGTGTATTGAAGAGAGAAAAAGAAGTGAAAAATAAAGACAATGGTGACCCTAGGCCACACATCTAAGTTTTGAGGGCTTTTTTTTCTAACAGAAAACAGTAAAAATAAAAAGATGCAAAAGTAGGAGGAGGATGAGAGGTGGCAAGTCAAAGAAGAGAAATTTTGTTTTGTTCTGTGGCAAATAATAGATCTATTTATTCTTTAAAACACCCTCCACAGTGGCCTTTCTTATGGGCTTTTTCACACGTCTTCTCTGCCTGGAATAAACAATTTTCACTTACACTTTTGTCCTAGCTTCTCCTTTTGGCTACAATATCATGCTCTATTGCCTTTATCGTCCTGTATGGGCATTCTTTATTTGCTAGTCTGTAACTTCCTGTAAGCCTGTGAACTCTGTGAGGGCAGGGTATGGGACTATCTTATTTATCCTGCATCTCCATTGCCTGGCAAGTGCCTATTGGGTGTAGAGGTGCAATAAAGTGGGAACAGCAATGACTTCTAGTGAAAGACATTGTGAAAGCCAGATAAGATGAATCACAAAAAGCACGTGGAACATTGTAGGTGCTGAATATATTTGCACTCATCCATATTTTTACTTAAATTGAAGTCTACCACGAACAGTTAAAAAAAAAAAAGAATCACCAGGGCATCATGTTTTTGGCCTTTTAACTTATGAGACTATATTATTGCTGTTCATGAGTGAGATCTCTACCACCTAACTTCAACCTATGTGCTGCCATCAGCTTTTTCTTCATGGTGTCAATTTAAGTATTTCATCTAATTGCACTTACCTATGAAGTGTTCTGTGTATGAGAGTCATTTAAATTTCTAATATTTACTTTTACAATCTAGTGTCAGTTGTGGGATTTTGGTGTTTTTATCTTTCTGCTGAGTATGACCAAAATTCCTGATAATTTATTTATAAAACACAAACATGAAAAACCCCCATTCAATAAGTCTTCCCAAGACAAAAAATGAACCACATGAAATTTAGCTATTATGTTTTTTCTGCCTTTAAATATATACTTCTATGGTAGGCAGAATATCAATGAATCTGCCACAAACATTTGCTAGCAGTAGAGTGAAATAAATGGTGGTCTCTAATGTTCAAACTTTGTGTAAACAACTGACTTCTCACTATTTTCTCTGATTTTAGGACTTGGCCAGTGGAATATTTCTACCCACTTGTCTAGATTCCATGCCTTCTAAATTGGCACCTGAGCACCAGTAGTCTTCAGTTAACGTACATTGGATAGAAATAGACAATTAATTTACCTATAATAATTTACTTTTTCTAGCATGAAAACTGGAAGGGCAAAATAAAAAAAAATATTGGTTAATAAACAGTTTATGTTATGCCATGTTTCTCAACTTAAGTCAAACTAGCTTAATATTGGATTATAATGTATTTTGGTATAAAATTATCTCTTCAATTTCTACCAGAAGAAGGAAGTACCAAGAACTTTCATAACTGTGCCTGAAATTTATCTTTTTTTTTTTTTTGTAAACAGACTATATGTCTTCAAAGCAATCAGTCCTTTAGAAACTGATAAGCATTTGCCTTTCTAGCAGAGAGAAACTTACGCGTCATCACTTGTAGAATGGTTGTCTCTATTGTTCAGATATCAGATGATATCCATCAGTCACCGAATAAATTGATTGCACTGGGGTGAATAGTTCTATTAGTGCAATATTGTTTAAGCGATATGGTTATTTTAGGTTCCAGTGTGAAACGCAGTGACAGCATCACACTACGCAGGGCCAGTGTTCTATCAGGAGGACTCTTCATCTCATCTGCCAAATGGAGCACCAGAGTTTTCATTGAAATATTCCTTGGGGACTCTTCAGTCCAAATATCAGAATATACTCATTCCTGGGATTTCCAGAATTTTATAAAAAAAATAAACATATCCAGTTAATAATGACTGAATTCACATTATAGAATGAGAACTACATATAGGTTACCAAACTGTTAACTTAAGCATAGCATTGGAGAAATCCATGAGAAAAACTCTCACCTATTCCTTTGCATTATCTTCCTCACCAAGAAAATAGTCAACTTCTACTTGGAGAGAAAGAAGTCTCTCCCTTCAGAGTAAAAAAAGAAGGATCTGAAAGTCAAATGGACTTTCTAAATATAAGTTAATATTGAAGTAGTTACTTAACCATTCTGTCTTAACTTCCTCATCATTAAAAAAGTAATATATGTAGTTTAAATTATTGAAAGTCTTTTGTAAAACCTTAATGAGATAACATGTAAATGGCCTTGCTGAGAGCCTGTCTCCTAGTTGGGCATCAAGTAGTTCTTTTTATTTTGAGCCTGGCTGCGTCCCTCTTTTCCTCGTCCCCCAATTTCTACAGATTCTCTTCTGTGTTTCATCCTGTTTTTGTCCATTGCTAGACTGAGCTAGAATATCACTCTTATTTCAGTAGTTTTAATGGCAAGGAACAAAGACACATGCATGTTCCTTCAACTTAAAAAATACATATATAGTTGTTGTTGCTTTTTGTTTGTTTGTTTTAAATAAAAATGTTCAAGTAACACAAAAGACTTGTACTTCACTGGAATGAGGAAAGACTGTCCCACCAAACAGACATCATGGAAGAAATAGCAACAAGTATAATGTAGTTGCAGGAGACTGCAATACAGCTCAGGAAATGGGTCACACAGGACTGACGTGGTTCTGGGGACCGGGTTCTATCTTTGACTCTTAGCGGCCACTGTTTGTTATTTTGTGTTCTAGTAATCTCGCCATGATGTTAATTCAAATTCAACCAATTCTGGTTTCTATTTCCCCTATTGCTGATATCAGCCATCTCCCCTCCATCATAATAGTCTTTCAAAAGGCACTCGTTCATAGCTTCTGCTTACTCATGGCTGTTTTCGCTTCTTGGCATCTACAGATTGGCATTGCTCTTTATGCTTCTGCCCCAACTACTAACTAATTGAGTCTCTTTGCCTCTCAAATTCAAATTACTGAGTTATGTTCTATTAATCACAGTCATCCCTATTGAAAAAGTCCTCTCACTCTAGGATATTCCATGGGACACTACTTAGCCTATAAATTTGGGTGCTTTGGAGTCAAATATCCTCTTCTTATCCAATCAGCTCCTTCCATGACTATGGGCCATACAAAAAAGGTGATGACCACATATACCTAAGACTAGACCACCTGCTTCTGCAGGGCCTATGGATTTGGTAGTTTCTCAGAGTCTATGGATATTCTTAAGTTTAGCCTATTCATTTAAAGTACAGAAAAATTTCAGTGTATATATTTATATTTCCTTAAAGTTCAGTTTAACTTGTTTATTAACAATATAACGAGTAATCTGAAAGGTACCAGCTGCTAGTTACTTAATGTGAAATTACAGTATATTTCTATTGACATGGCCTCACAGGTCTTTTCAAACTATGTCTAGGGTAAAATCCATCAGAAAACTATTGAAACTATTTGTTTTAGTGTCTCATGCGACCTCATTAGACTATAAGTGCTTCATGGTAAAGGCTATTTCTTACTAATCCATATACCCCTAAGAACTGTAGGAGAGCAAAATTTTCTACCCCAAAATGTGTCTCTTTGACATGAGGATTATTTTAGGCTGGTTATTTTATTTTATTTTTTTGTGAGGAAGACCAGCCCTGAGCTACCATTCCTTGCTAATCTCCCTCTTTTTGCTGAGGCAGACTGGCCCTGGGCTAACATCCATGCCCATCTTCCTCTACTTTATATGGGACGCCGCCACGGCATGGCTGACAAGCAGCGCGTCCGCGGGTGCCCAGGATCCGAACCGGCGAACCCCGGGCTGCCAAGCGCGAACCAAGCTGCTGCGCCACCGGGCCGGCCCCTAGGCTGGTTATTTTTAAGAAACCGAAGACTCGGGAAGTTTTGCTTTTTACCTCCCCCTTCACTGCCTAAAAGAGTTTAAATAGAGGCTCTGTAGCAGGAAGAGAGCTATCACCAGAGACAACTACAAAGAATATGAGCTAGGTGTGGTGAACTTGGCAAGGCCTGTTTGTGCACATTCCTCTCTGTGTCCCTTTGTCTCTGCATGGCATGGCAAACATTTGTTTACCAAAATTTGCTCTTCCCATTTTCCTGTAAATTGTCTTCCTTACCCTTGAAGTCCCAGACCCCTCCCCACTTCTCCATAGCTCAGGGCAGGCATATAAACCTCAACTGCCTGACAGTTTAAGGCCTCACATTTTTATGGAGCCCCCAAACATACAAAATTAAATTTGATTTTCTCCTGGTAATCTGTCTCGTGTCAATTTAATTTTTAGCCCAACCAGAAGCACCTAGAAAGGTAGAAGAGAAATTTTCCCTCCCTAAAAGAAAATTCAATAAATGTTTGAGGTCTGTTTTATGTCTCTTAGTGTGTTTCTATAATTCAGCTGTTTCTCTCTTCTGCCACAGAGTCTATTGCAATGTATGGTAAAATTTAAATTTTATTCTTTTGCTGGAAAGTGTAACTTCTAGAATGAGTCCAAGCTTTATTGTTTTTCTCCTGCAGGCAAGTGTTAATTCCATGGAGCTGAGATTTTCTCCCTATGGTTTGCTGTTCTATTTCTAGTACTTAGAACAAGGCCTGGCACATATTAGATCTTCATTAAGTATTGTCAGGATGAAGAGAGACACACATGCATGCATACACACACACAAACACACATCACCTCTTGAACACTAGTAAATATCTCAGTCTCTAACTTCCCATAAGGTTAGTTTCCAGTTATTTCATGTACATTGCCATAAAGATTAAAGCAGCATATCACAAAAGTTGATGAAGCCAGGTAAACAAGCACTTATTAATTTGATCACCTGTATAAATTTAAATGTAACATATGCATGCTTAACTTTAAAGTACTATGAACTCTACTGTTTTAGAAGACACTAGATATAATCATGCACAAATTTTTTGATGTTCTTTAATAACACCTATTGCTATTCTTTGGAGAAGTTCGATAAAATCCATAATATTTGACCCTAACTATATCAGAAATAGTCTTACAGAACAACAAAAAATACCCAAGAGTATATATATCAGCACCTCTAAACAAAACAAAAAACAGGGAACTGAAATGTATTTCAGAAAGGAAAATAGGAGAAAACCTTGACTATTGCACATAAAAGACAGTAACTCAATGATAAAATGTTCTACATTTCCAAAGCTCTCACAATCTTATGCCAACCATACATGTTTTCTTAACTCCAGCAGCAAATCTTTCCATATGGCCACCTTCTATATGATGAGAGTACAGTAAAATGACTGAGGGGGTAGATTCTGGAGGCAGAAGGGTTTTTTTGGAGGCCCAGATCCAACTCTTATAAGCTATGTGATTTATCTTCCTGATCCCCACAATTGTCTCACCTCTTTCCCCACATCCTGCTTCAGAGAGGTAATAGAAATCATAAAGTTAAAACTGTCTACCAGACCTCTCCCTTTGGGGAACCATAGATATTCATCATTTTCTCCCTCTAAGCACCCTACATCTTCAACAGTACTGAACAAATGCAATTCCATGAATGTATTTTTGAGGAATTTCTGGCCAAAAATCAGGCAAATACCCTTAACATTTCAAGCTACTGATTAATTAATAGATTGTCTTTGTTTTTATTTTTGTTTTAAGGCAGTAAGTCAGAAGTTCAGAACAGCATGAGACAGACATCATTCGGAAGTTTTTGTTTGTTTGGTTTTAATGTTCCTTTACTCTGTACTCAAGACACAGAATATCAGATATTACTTATAGACAATGTTTTCTCAACTGATGGTGGACCTTTCATATTTCTGAGAAGTGAGATCACCCACTATTTTACAAGGGTAGACAGGAAGAGTTTTATCCAGAGAAAGCTCTAAAGTAATAAATTTGTTATTGTGTTTCTCCTTAACAAGACAACCTCTCTCCCTCTTTTATACCCAAAGTGACTGAGAATATAAGAATATTTAATTATACCAGTTTCTCTCACAGAGATGTGAAAGCCCACCAGCACGTAATATTTCTCATGATATAGCACAAGATGTAAGTACTGTATCACATATCACGCTTTCCAATTCTTCCACGTGAAAATTCTATAAATCGTCTGTTGGGAATGGAATGACCTGATCCATGTGGTCCCATCCTCTCTGGTTGCAGTTTATTAAGTCCATGTATTCCTGTAAAGAGGAAGCACTGTCATATTACAAATGACCAAGATCTTGGATGCCAGAGCAAGAATGGAGTCCTCTGACTCACGATTTTGTGACTTTGTACATGCTACTCTCTCTTTCTACCTCTTCCTGCTCCCTTCGTCATGTAGTCGCCTCCTTGTTGTGGGTAAGTGCCTTCATATATTTATTTTTATTTTTTTACATGTCTACACATAACTCTTTCTTGATATTTAGTTCAATGGATTGCACTTGTATAAGCCCCTTGAGGAAAGAAATCAATATTAGTACAAGGCTTGTCGTATAGTAGATACTCAAATATTTGATTGAGTGAATAAATTGATGGTGTTTTACTTTACCATTTGGCAGGCACATTGCAAAATACAATGTGATCAACGATGGGGAGAAGGGATTGAACTCACGGTAGCACTGTGCAGAAAATCGCATCTAGTGACAGGATTTTAGGTCAGAAATTCACTACTTACATGAAAATAGATATAGATTCTCCCCTTTTTTCAGCAGCCATGGAGACGTCAACTTTACCAGAGGAGACAATAATTTGTGGCGAAGGATAGACTAAAGAAATTTCTCTTTCCTCTGGTTCATAGAGCCCATTACAAATAAAGTGTTAAGCTGAGCTGTAAAGAGGTTATAGAGTCCCCTTTTCCCCATATAATCAGTTCATTTTCTCCATAAAGTGAATTGCAAGTGGGACATGATCTCTCAGGATTATAATGAACGTTTTATTCCTGTTGGCCTGAAGACACAGGCCTCAAGTTTTTTTTTTTATGAATGGGTGTCTTCTAAAGGGAAATCTTAAAAAATAAGTTGAAAATAAATGTACTCACATAAAATCTCACTTATCGGAATCTTTTATTATAGCCTTTCAATTGAACCAACCAAACTAGAAAGAAACTCATTCTTTCTTCATTTTCTGCTTTGGTGTCATAGCTACAAATATCAATGGTCAAGTATGATTGAATTTCTCTAAAGGCAAAAAAAATAACTGTTATAAATAAGCAACTGGGGAAAATTTTAATGTTGATACATTTTAAAGCACAGTAGAGATGAAGATATACCTGGTCATTAGGTTAAGTATGTAGCATATTTGTTGCTTTAATAAATTAATATAACTTCATATTTCTTTACTATGTCCCTTGAGGATTTTATTTATAAATACAAATTAGCACTATAATCTAAAAATATAAAAGTTCTTATCAGCAGCTAAGCTTTGGAGATATATTCTTCTTGAATTTGGACTTTCTTACCAAGATATCATGTCCTTTACATTTCAAATGACATTACATCAAACAACATATTGTATTCACTGCCCCTTCAGTTTCTTAGAGGAATCTCAAGATTGACTCAAATGTTCATCAGTCATTTTTGCCTCCAAGTTCCTTCTTTTGCTAAAACATTAATTATGGATCACTTCACTATCTCTTCTATTTGATTGCTGTTGTGCAAAGACAGAATATGGTACACTTTCTTTGATCTCCCTTGCAAAAATGTCACTCACTAGCTGATACTAAATTCACCAAATATCATTAAATTCTTTAAATGTGCAAGGAAAATTGAAGCTCCACAAGACAGTTCTTAAAATTTTTCCAAATATCTCTTTATAGAAATATTTCTGGTAATAAATTAAGAAATAATGATAGAATTGAAATATCACCAGTTTACAACCTCTCATTAAATAGCAGATGTAGGAAATGAATATATTGATGCCTGCTAACATGAAAAAAAAAGAAAGTCAGGAGTACAATAATTGTCTCCTGATGGAAGAACACAATACCACTTATTTACTATTCTTTGCAAAAATATCAAACCTATCCCTAGTGAAGTCTCTATATCTAGCCTTCAATTTGTAGGAAGTAGAGGGAACAGAGGTACATGTAAGTAACACCACAGATATACAGCCAGCAACATCCAGCATGTGGTGAACTCTAAGGAAAAACGACCCTGCGTTTTTTCCCCAACAAATAGTAAGGGCCAAAAGAGAAAGGGAAGAGAATATATGACTTGGGACATAACGAATTTTAAACTATTAAAAGGTGAAATGATGAAGCAGTTGGGAAAATGTAAACACCAACTGGATATTCAATGATTTTGAGGATTTATTGTTCATTTTGGTGGCATAATAATGGCACTGTAGTGAATTTTAAAAATCCATTATTTTTTAGAACTAACCATATTTATGAATTAAATTATATGATGACTGGGATTTGATTCAAAAGGATCCAGAAGGAACATGGAAAGGAAAGTTTGCAGTGGTACAGAGGAAACAAGGTTGGCCACTGATTGACAATTCTTGAATCTGGGTGATAGGCACAGGGAGATAATTTAACTATTCTCCGTATTTTGTATATCGTTGATATTTCCCATAGTAAAAATGTAATTTAAAAGATTTTTTTAATTTAAAACTCTGGCCACTTCACCAATAGGAATCCCTTGTTAGCTCCCCTTGTGCGTGGGCTCCAACTATTTGCCCCGTTGCTCAGCACTCTTTTCTCTCTACTCTATACCTCCCCTTCTTCTAGGCCTGTCACATTGACCAATCCTGCTACGTGCACACACATTTAACTCTCTCACTTATGTAATGGAGAAGTTCAGCCTCTATCTCCTACAGCTAAATGCAGTCCTGCCTTTGCAGATCCAAAGACTCACTAAAGGGTTCTATTAAACTACGGGCCACCTATACCAGGTACCAACCGTTAGCATCCCACACTGGCATAGACATTAACGTGTCAGACTTCTAATCTCCTCTGACAACCAGGCTCTCTGAGAGGAAGAGAGCAGTAAAGATATTTTTATTTCCTCTGCTGATCTGCATTATGCAACCACTACCTCTTTCATCTCTTTAAAAGGCAGAAATGGCTAAGATCAAGTTCAGTTTTACATGACTTTTTTGGGGTCCCTCTCCATGACCATTACTTTTTATATGAAATATGCATATCGCTTGAAGGACATAACATTTTGGAATAAAGTTGGAGGCAAGAAAATTTTCTCAGAATTTAGACTGAAAACAATTACTATGTAAAGTGAATACTTTGATATTTCAGCAACTTTTCTAGTGAGGCAATTTTGCATTTTAAGTATGTATTTTCATCTTAATTTGGAAGAAGAGGTAGGTGTATCATCCATGAAAAATGTCCTTTTACATCATTAATGGAAATTTTCTCTAAATTAGAATTGCATATTTTAATTCCATTTCTGATTAAAGTTCATATATCATCCAATTACATAGCCTTGATAGAAAATAATGCTCCCTTTCTTCACTTGAGGGCAGACCACTGACATTTTATGTCTTAAGTGTAGAATTTAGGATAGAAAGTTAGTAAGGGTTAGTGAATTTCAATGAATTAGGGAGTTTCTTTGATTGGAGTTTCTCTTAAGAACAAGGCAATTTCACGTATAGGATAATCTTCAAGAAAACCACAGAATGGTGTCATAATCCAGTGCAGTTAGTTGGGTTAAAATACCAGTTTTTGCTCTCAGTCACCCCAAATTATCTTCCCCAAAGCTCCATCCCATCAATTACATCAGCTCCCTCACATTTAATGATGGGGGGGGGCGGTCTGGAAAGTAGTTCTGTTCCAATGGGTGACTGGAAGTATTAGACGTAGATGCTAAGTTGCCATGTGGAAGAAGCCCTAACGGCGTGGCATGCATCTTCTTTTTGTCAAGCCTAAAAGCTTCCTTTAGTAGGACTGACTCTCTCAGCAGCACACAGTAGTTACCGCATGAAAGGGCATCACCATCACATAGCCTCTCTTTGTGGACCATCCACACCTAAAAGCAGTTCTAAATATTTCCAGTCACTGAGAATCACTCCATTCAATGTATTTGCCATCCATTCTCAGTTTGCTCAAACATATTCCCAATATAATCTTGATTTCTCCTGCTTACAATTATTTCTCCCACTTTTCAACAAAGAAAAATGAGACTCTTTTTAGTGTGGTGGTTGATAGCACTTGCATTGGTGTCAGATCAGCTTTAATTTAAATCATCGCTCTGAAATTTACTAAGACTATGGCCTTGAGCATATAACTTGTCCTCAATCAGCCTTAATTTCCTCATCTACAAAAATGGACATATTTCTTACAGGGTCATTTAAGTGAGATAATGTTCATAGGACATGAAGCACAATGTCCTATATTATAAGCAATCAAACTTGGCAACTGATTGTTACCAAGGGAAATTAGATAGCATAGCTTGCCTAAGGTCACAATTAATCAGTTACATAACTGCGATTTAAATCCAGGACAGTAGACCCCAGCAGCATACTGGAGCTTCCATATTCAGGAGCAGCCCATTAGCCTCTCCTGGTGGACCAGCCGCCAGTCCACAACAGACTGTAGCTGAGTCTTCCCACTCATTCACAGGAGCTAAGCAACTGCTTGGGATCCAGGAATATTTAAGTCAGGTCTTCTGACCCCTAAACCATTACACAGATGCTTTCCTAAGCAAATAAAGGGCCTTAACCATAAGCTTCTCATGCAAAGACTTGAGAAGTGAAATTGCCAAAATCCACATACTAAAGATAGAATAGTAAAACCAAAATAAAACAAGAAAAACAACAACTGCAGCTTTCTCTACTCTTAGGAGAGAATAGTTATCTCCCTTTGCATTTCTGTGAATCCATGTTGTAAGCTTATCAGGGAAGATTGCCCCTTCAATGAGGAGACCTATCATTTAGGGGAAAACATTCAATTCAGGGACATATATTAGGGAATGTGATTTTAGCCCTATGTTGAACCATGTCTTCCAGTCGGACTCCTTTGTTTTATTTCTCGGTTGTTTCCAAATTAGATTTTGGAGTGCAATTTGTTGACTCTTAAAAATACACCAATCCACCAACAGATAACATATGTAGTAGAATAAACTGGGCACACCATGTGGCTGTATTTCTCAAGCCAGTACATGATTTGCTGTGCTCTTCCTTCTGATATGGCAATTGGCGATGCCCAGATAATGGAGGCTGCTTCCCCTTGTGTCCCAGAGGGAATACATCGTGGATGATGGTCCCACAGTCGCTGACTCATACATGTGTGGTCAGCTGGCATATGGGGTCAACTATGTTATAATTTAGGATAGGAGGAGGATATCACATTTTATGTTATACATTAGTTATGAAAAGAATCTTTATTAGAAAGAAATACATCAGATAATTTCACTTATCTGTTTAACATTCTCTAAATGATTTCACTTGAAATTTAGAACAAAGTTGAAACTCCTTAAAACAGTGTGTTCACTATCTTAAAGTATTTTTTCTTTGAGGAAGATTGACCTTGAGCCAACATCCATTGCCAATCTTCCTCCTTTTTTCCTTTTTTTTCCTCCCCCAAACCCCAGTTGATAGTTGTATGTCTTAGTTGTACACCCTTCTAGTTGCTCTATGTGGGATGCGGCCTCAGCATTGCTTGATGAGCAATGGGTAGGCCTGCACCCAGGATCTGAACCACCAAATCCCGGGCCATAAAAGTGGAGTGCACAAACTTAACCGCTACCAGGGGGCTGGCTCCTTAAAGTGTTTTTTTAAAAACTGTTTTAAAGTAGTGCTGTTCAACAAATATTTTCAGATTTTCTTCTTCCTTCCACATAGAGGGTTTGCATTTCTCTGATCTCTTCATAGATATGCACGTGACTTGCTTTTGCAAATGAAATGTAAGCAGAAATAAAGTGCCCCACTTTGGAAGAAAATGTTTTAGGGGTGGTGTTTGATTCACTACATTTCCTTCCCATTCCTGTGGTGACTGTAATGAAGCATGAAAAGAGAAGAAGCTTCTCTCAGCCTGGGCCTTTGAGTGGCTATAATGAGTGACGACCCTTGTTGGCCTGCACTGGGCAAGAAATAAAGTTGTGTGTGTTTGTGTGCACATGCATGTGTATGCAAGTGTGTGTATGTGTGTTAAGCCACTGAGATTTTCAGGTTCTTTTGCCACAGTTTAACCTAGCCCATTTTGACTTGTCTAGAAATTGATACTTAGAAGTTCAGTGCTATGTAACAAAAGCTTAAAATACTAGATTGACTTAGTGGTCATTTGGTGGGTGGTAAGGGAACTGTTATCAAAGACTGGAAAGATAGTGGTCAATGTCCTTCAGAGGCAAAACATTTGGTAATCTTTGATACCTGAGCTAACTTAGAAGCAGATATTATAGTAAATCTCTAAGGGAAGAGATTGGCTAATAGAACGTTTGTGCTGTGTAGGTGTGTTTTTTACAAAAAAGAGATGAGCATGGAAAAAAATTGGCTAGTTTTAGGGGAATAGAAAAAAAATCTATGAATTGAGAGAACTATAGGCTACAGAGAGGAAGCCCCCCCTTAGAAAGATAAGAATGAACAATGTGTATATATGAAAGAACAAATACAATTACTGCCAAAGGGTGTGGGAAACAGACAGAGAGAGAGAGGGAGGTTTTGTTGGGGTAATTTATTTTAAAATGAATAAGCTACAATCAGTGGGAACCTGAGATCAAATTGTTTCATACTGCTGAAATATGTTCTTATTTTACACTGAATCTCTATATCCTCTTCTCTCTTTTACAGCACATCATTTGGGAGGGAAAAATCAATGATGTAGTCGCTGTTTCTGAAATTATATGTCTTAGACATATGGATTCTTTGGGTCATTGCTTTTCTTCACTAATGGAAAATATAATGCAAACAGCATAATGAGAAGAACAACCCCAATGAGACCAAGTTAAGTTGTAGCAGACTTTTAAACTTGAAATGCGAGCTATGGAATAAGTATCTAATATAAGTTGTCATCTCTGTAAAAATTAGAATTTCTTCACATGGAATACCACTGGATTTTTACAAAATCTTTCTGAGATTAGGATCTTCTTTCTCTGTATCAAAAGACTTATTTTAATCTGAAGTGAAGTTAGCATGTCCTAAAGCTAGGACACAGAAATTAAAGGACCCGATGTGTTGAACAGGCAAGCAGTCCCAGAAAGTGACCCCTGGGGAATTATCATGTACGTATTATTTGCACGTGTAAATCCCTGAAGGAAGCTGAGGAATGAATAAGCACATTAGTTAGAGTTTTAGTTAGACTCTATGCACATGGAAGTGACAGGAATATCGAATACAGAATTATTAAACAGCAATATCCTAGAACAATTGAAACCCAGGACATGTTTAATAACAAATACAGGAAGTGATACGATATTTCTGTTTCTTCCACATAAAGGAAATCACCCCTATTTCCAGACCAAATAAGGAATTTCTTCTGCGTCTCCTCATTCCTGCCCCCAAAAAGCTTGAATTAATTCATTAGGCTCATTATCACACATAAAACAGAAAGCAGATCAGGCTAAATTCAGAAGCAGTTAGCCGGACAACATAGTTCTCATACAACAGACACAGAAGGTTGAAGGACTGTGAATACAGAGAGAAAAGTCTTCCCAAAGCAATGAGAAGCTAGAAAGAGGCATTTTTCAATTTCAGCTATAAAAGCCTGAGAATTTCCCACAAATTCTAAAAGACACTCTGGAAGTAGAGAAACAGATTTCTAGCACATACAGAATTAGGGGAAAATGTTATAGAGTATTGGGAAGATTAACAGCATGTATTAGCTATATATTACTGCATAAAAAAATCATCCAAATTTAGCACTTTAAAGCAGCATTTATTATCTCAAAGTTTCTGTGTGTTGGGGATTGAGGAGTCGCTTAGCTGTGTTGGTTTAGACTCAGGGTCTCTCATGAAGCTGCAGTCAAGATGTCAGCTAGTACTGCAATCATCAGAAGGCTTGACTGGGGCTGGAAAATCTGCTTCCAAGATGGCTCACTCACAGGGCTGTTGTCAGGAGGCCTCAGTTCCTTGTTGGCTGTCAGAAGGCCTTAGTTCCTTGTCATGTAGAGCTCATAGCACTGTTTAAATGTACTTATAACATGACATCTGACTTTCCCTGTGAGGGAGAGAGCCAGGCAGAAGCCATACTGTCTTTTATGGCCCAGTCTCTGAAGTCACATATAATGACTTCTGTTGTGTTCTGTTGGTCCAACAGACCAATCCTGATTACAATGTAAGAGGGAACTACACAAAGACATGAATACCTGGAGACCGGGATCTTTGGAGCCATCTTGAAGTTTGGTTGTCACATGGAGGGTCTGTAACTCATTTCCTCTTTTGGGGACTCCTGAGGTAGTGTTGCCATAAATCAGAGCCTTCTGTAGATATGCTAATGGTATTTTACTAGCTGGGAGATACCTGGGGGAGTTCTCATCTAAGGATATTTTAGCAGGCTATGTTTGATCTGTCCAGATTGATTATTGAAAATAAGTCTGGAGTTTACCAATTGAGATGCACCTGGCTGGAAAATGGAAGGTAATACATTGCTTCCCTACCCCTGTGTCACTTATCAAGCATAAAAACTATGACACTCCAAACTTAAACATCTTCCTCTGAGTTTAGATGAACCACAGGCTTTGATAGCATTCATCTATTACACTGAAATTAAAACACTCCCTACTGTGGCAAAAGAGATCATTGAAAAGCTATGTCTGATGAGTTTGGGGACCCCTCCAGAAAAGAATGTTGAAGCTGTGCCTGGTTTTTGCTTGCATCATATGATATGTGTTATGGGTTGAATTGTGCCCTCCAAAAAGATACATTGGAATCCTAACCTCTAGTACTGCAGAATGTGAACTTATTTGGAAATAGTCATTGTGGAAGTAAACATTTAAAATGAGGTCATACCAGAATAGGGTGGGCCCTTAATCCAATATGTCTGGTGTCTTTATAAGATGAGGTAAAGATCAGGGGGAGAACACTGTGAAGATGGAGGCAGAGACTGACGTTATTCAGCTGCAAACCTGGGAACACCAGAAGCTAAGAAAAAGGCATGAAACAGATTCTCGCCTAGAGCCTTTGAGAAAGAATGGCCCTACAGACACTGTGACTTCAGATTTTTAACCTCCCGAACAGTGAGAGAGGAAATTTCTCTTGTTTTAAGCCACCCAGTCTGTGATACTTTCTTAAGGTAGCCCTAGGAAACTGATACAGTAAGCATTTGTAAATTTTGGTATAAGAGATCTATTTTGTGTGTGAGTCTGCTTTGACAATTCAACATTCTGTGTAACGGAGATCAGTGGCAGTAGTGGAATTGTCATTCAGACCACAAATTATTATGGCTAAAACATTTGGGGGCAAGAAAAAAAGGAGGAGGAAGAAAAGCCTGACAAGAATTTGATATTGGGATGTGTTTACATATCCTTGATATGAAGAGATGAAAGCCTTGAGGTAGATTACAGAGGACAATCTTACTAATGAAATATGAAAGAAACACATTTAGACCCAAGATAACTGGCTAAGACGATGGTACAGAGAAAACCAAGCAGAGGAAAAGTCGACTATAAGTACTATTCCTGGCCATTACAGTGAAAATTAAACCCCTAACAGAGGAAACTAGAATTGGAAAGTTATTTTCTCCAATGTATTGTTAAGAAGGAAATGAATTCTTTAGAAGAAAATCAAAAGTTAACATCAAAACCTTACAATATGTCATTGGTTAAATCATGTATACGTGGTTATAAACTGAATAATTACTTTTTAGTCCATAATATGGCTTCAGTCATCCTCAAATATTTATATATGGTCTTTATAAAATATTGAGGTAAGAAAACCCTCCAGGTATTATCATGGATAGATATCTGAAAAATGTACATCCTAAATGGGTATTTCGTTTTATTTTGTTGCTCAGAGTGGGAAATGCTTGGCTGTTGCTTTAAAAGTTTATGATCAAAAAAATTTAAAGTAAGAGCTAAATGGATAGTGGATTACTAATGTGACCATCCAGAAATCAAATTCTATAAAAATAAGTAAATTATGATGCAAAGTGAATGACGATATTGAGAAATGAAAAATCAGAATTGACAGGTCACATCAAAGAGAAATAGTCTCAAGTGAGAAGAATTTAATGCAGTTATATTTTATTTGTGGCCAATTTTAATACTCATCCATTAAATTTCAATAATATTGTAAATTGCGTGGGATGGATGGGTTGGTTCTTCTTAGTAGCAAAAGGACTATTGTCTTCTCACCCTTGTCAGAGACACTTATGAAATTAGATTTGGAATATGCTGCACTCTCTACTTATTGAACAATTACCAAATAACTGAGTTTACGAACAATGCACATCACAATTATACTAAATATAAAGAGGAATGTAACTTTGGATAAATTCTAAACTATATATCTTATCATTTCCTGCCCAATGCCCTCCATAGGAATTCATTTACAGATGTTGTTGATGATGATAATGATGATGACCTTCTACAAAGGGAAAAAGACAACATATCTGTTAGCCACACTCAGAAAGTTTTGTAAATAAATGGAATTAAAAAAGAACACCCTTATTCTCTCATTTTTATTTTCCAGAATAAGAATCTTTCAAATACCTTTCAAAAGATAAAAGGAGTAATTCAGGATCTTATTCAAAGATGAATTTTGTCAATGAGTTGTTTTTGTTCATTTAACAAGGATTCCACTTAATCAACAAATTCATTTGTAAATAATGCTGGAAAATTAACCAATTTAGTTCCCAGCAATTCCCTAAATACTCCAGTCTATAAAATCCTTTAAATGGAAGAAATGTAAGCAATGGGATAGTTTGGCAGAAAATATTCTACACTCACATTTAGGATAAGTAATTTATAATGATTTTGTTGATTCTGGAGGCTGTCAGTTTAATTTTCAGCAATTATGATACATTATTATAATGTATATATATAATTATTAAAATGTGAGTAAAAGCTGTTTTGTCTTTTAAGTATAAGTCATTATGATTGCACTATAAAGAGATCCAGCTAATAAGACATTTTGACATGAGATGAAAAAGTAGAGCTATAAATAGTCATCATAGGGGAAAATTCTTATTTAAATATATCTATCAAAACTATAACCGTTACTGACTAAGATTTCAGTTTAATTATAATACTTCATGATTAATGTGTGATTGTTCATTCAATAAATCCATATCCTGCCCTCCGTCCATTCATCTTCATTACACTTATCAAAATAAGTAACATTTTTATGTCAATCTTGCAACCATTTATTTTCCTGTCTATAAATTGTTAAAATACAAAAATCATTGATTTTTATTTCCAAATTTTTCCCACTTCTCTGCAATTAAGATTTCTGGATGAAAGAACAAAAATCAAAATTGTTTGGGTTTGAGGGGATGTCAACTCTACCTCAAGAGAAGAAGCAATTCCCAAGAGAACTGGGTTGACCATGGACTCTGGAGTTGACTCGGCTGCATTCTAAAAGTCCTGACCTTACAGCAAGATTAGGGGAACTAGTACAGAGAGTCAGCTCTGGCAGCTCTTTCAACATTACCACTGGCAAATGTTACCAAAATCAGAAAGCTATAGACATAAGCCCGTCAAAATCCTCAATCTACTTATTTTCTGCAGGACTTTATTTTTACATGCAAGAGTTGCAATGCAAATTTCAGCATGAATGTATAATTTATGATTGTGTAAATATACATGCCTTCCATTATTGTTGCTGTTCAGTTTGCCATTGTAATCTTCATAATGGATATGAAGCTGGTGTGCAGTTTACCAGAAAGTGACTATGCCAAAAGAGCTTCCTCGAGATAAGTCTCATTGGAGTGCTGGCAGAGTGTGTGTAGGGCATCATTTAGGGACTTGAACATCTTCCCCAACCCAGTTTAGAAAGGTAGCCCATCATTTAGTCGTGGAATTGTGCCCTGGACTGGAACATGCACTGTATACGTATTATTTATTCCTGATACATGGATATAAGCTCATGGTCCCAGCTCCCAACCCTCGTGTTGAAATATACAAATATGAGCCACTGTTTACAATATTTAGTGATAAATCCTATGGGGAGGGGAGAGTATAGACAAGGTGCATTGGCAACATTATCAACTTAGTGGAATAGAAAATGTTCAGGAGGTAATATCTGAGCTCACTTTTGATAAATGAAAGGGAATTTACTAAGAAAGTAAGGAAAAAGACGTCCCTAGAAGGAAGAACTATAAGAGCAATGATAAAACGACCAAGATATGCATGGCATGTTTGAGAGGCAAAAACTATTTAGCATTCCTGAAATATAAACAGAAAACTTGTAGAGTCAAGGTATAAAACAGGATAAGAAAGGAGGACCTTAATCTTAAATGGCCTTGGATGCTATGCCAAGGAATTTAAATTTGATTTTGTAGATAATGGAGAGTCATTGAGAAATTTTGAAAAGGGTGGAACTGGAGGTAGAAATATGAGTAACAGGTTGACAAAAGTCCCGGAAAGAGGAGCACAAGGCAGACAAAATAAGGTAACAGAGGAGAGTGAAAAAAATAAAGATTTTAGTTATTACTTAAGCAATTGCATGGAAAGAATTACTCGGGGAGGGAAGAGTCTGAGATGATTTTCAAAGTTCTAGCATGTGATATAAGGTGACTTGTGTGCTAGTCATTCACATAGGAAATAATAGATTCGAAGAAGTCAGTGTGTTGAGTCCTGAACATGTTACATCTGAGGTAACTGATGGGCCTGATGAAGATTCCAAAACAGACTTAGACATAAAATGTTGGTTCTTGGGAGAGATGAAAGAGATACTGATTGGAGATAAAGAAGTTGTTGGTGTATATACAGTAATTAATGCCACAGGGTTAAATTCACTGATAATTTGACTCATCAATAAATGTTCTTATATATCACAAAATTATTAACTTTATATATTATAAAATATCTAACAAATGTGAAAATCAAACCCAAATCAACACCAATATCAATTTTACAATACAATCTCTGTGAACTTATCTAGCATCAAATCTTTGATGCCTTCTACACTGTCCCTTTCTCAACACATGCAAAGTCAGAAATAATTAACAGATTATTTAAGCACTTTCCAGACTTACAGTAATTCATATAGTTACGTACATGGAGAACATACCAGTCTAAATACACTCAACAAAATATAATTGTTTCAGGAAACCATGAAGAGAAAAAATGTTATTGGCCTGAACATGAGTTAGGGGATTACTGTAATGTTCCTAACTAATAACATTATGGTCTTACAGTAATGCAGAGACATGATATTGAAGAGAGCTCAGACTAAAAGGTATTTCTGTGGTTAAAACAAAAGAAGTCTGAAGTCAACTGAAGGTAGTAGTAGTCAATAACAAAGTTTTATTTAATACCTGCTAGTCACCCTTCTAAGTAAGCACTTTACGTGTGTTGACTTATTTAATCCCCCCTACAACCCTATAAGATAAATACCTTTATTGCTTCCATTTTATGGGCGAGAAAACTGAAGTAAAGGGAGGACTCAAATTTAGGCTAGAATTTATACAATAGTAAACACCTTTCAAACAGTGGCAGTCTGGGTTCAACTCCGTGCTATAGTCCTCTACGCTAGATTTGTGGTTGTTACTAAACTTTAATACATTCTGCTGTGTTCCATGACATAGTATCATACATATTCATGGTAACAACGTTGTCACAAATGAAAAAGCTTCATTCATTCATGAACCCAAGTGGGTAAACCCACACAAAAGTGGTCTGGAAGTATATTTTTATTCTGTCATGTGAATGTAAGCTCAATACAGAGAGGTAGGGATTTATGGCTGCTATGTTGAAGCTGTTTCTACAGTGCCTGAAACTAAACCACTTAATAGGCACTTGAGAAATATCTTTAAATTAACAAATGAATAAACAAATTAGTGAATCCTTAACGATCCAAAATACAGGAGAATAGTCTATTTTAATCGAAGAATATATATAGGTAAATACAAGGATTTCCCTGTAAGAGATTGCTGCATAGAAAATTTGTTTAATATTAACAAGTGTTTAGAGAAAAAATAATAGAATTTACTTAAAATATGCCTAAATACTAATGAAAGACAGTAATTTATGATTTTGATATATGGGCATGATTTCCAACTCCTTTTTAAAAATAACATTTTGTGATTAGCATAATGACACATACTTTCTGAAGAAAATATGTAGAATAAAAGAAGGTATAAACACAACACTGAAAAGGATGTTTAATGCATCACCCAGGGATAATCACTGTTTAACATCCGGTGTCTGTACGTCCAGTATCTACTCTATGAATGTAATTAAATTTCAATTAAAAAATTCACTTTGACTATGTCTATTGTTTTATTATCTTCCATCTTCTCTTAATAGTTTACCATCAGAATTTCCACATGCCATTAAATATTTGGGGAAACATAGCATTCCATTCTCTAAATATACCACAGTAAATCTGACTTTTGTGATTCCTAGTATTTCATTTATTATTTTTTTAAATAATGCTGTATAGACATTCTTACATGTAAATTCTTGTGCACATTTCTAATTATATTTAAATTTATAGATTTTGAATCTATCATTATTTTTCAGTTGAAATGACTACCGACTCACTAATCATTAAATGTAGATTTCAATGTCATGTAGAATTGCCCATTTCCCCCAAATGTTCTTTAATTTAATGTTTTCCTTTAACTGGTAAAACAATTACAGCTATTTTAACACAACTTAGAGTAATAGGCCTTAATAGTTAATAAAAGTTAAATAAAGAGAAGTGAATGATCATGATCAAATGCTATTGCTCTGCAAAGAGATTTAAATTCTTTCATAATTGTTTGTCTACATTTACTTGAATTATTTAGTGTTCAATTAATTTAGACCTAAATTTTGATTTAAAATCAAATTTTACAACTACACAAGCTTACAAAACCAAAAGACCTTAACTCTCAAATCTATGAAAAGCCTGACAGCTTTCCAGATAGACGGCAGAGATGACAATTTTAAAGAGGACCTACAAAAATAAACCCATTTTTAAATGATCATGTAAAAGTCAACGAGATATTATTATCTTAAAGTTCTTTAAATTTAAAAGTAACACTTTTTTACCTTATAAGTAATGATAAAATCAGAAGAGATTTCATTTCAGGAAATATTGTATTCACTCTAAGCGCAAGCTTTTATATTAGGAGCATAGAGCAGTCATTTTTTGCATGGCAGGAAAATTAAAGTTTATTCTGTGACACTCAACCGACATCTAAAGTATTATTTTCTATTCCATTTGCCTGGTTTCCTATCTCTTCAGTTGTGCGAAGCATTTTGAGGACTTTCTATGTGTATAATTTAATGTTGACCCACAAGTCAACCACCATTGAACATTTTAATCAGATACGTACATGACTCAGGGTGAATGATTAATCTTCACATATGTCCAGCATAAAATGGCCTCTTAAAACTTTTTGTATTGGAGTTGAAAATTGAGAGCATTTTGTAGCAAAGACAGAAAAGGCAAAAAAAAAAATAAGTACTTTAAGAAAATATATGTAATGAATATGACCAAGTTAGGTCAAATTAGACTAATCATTTCCAAGCAAGTAGAAACAATAAAAGCATCTCCACTTTATATTTTCTGGTAAACCATCCTTTCCATGTTATATTATCGTTGAATTCTATAGAAGATTCCAAAGTGTGCTCTATAGACTATTAAAGTAGAAGTGCAGCAGTTAATATATTGAAACCAAAAACAAGGACGGATTGTTGAAGTTCCATAGCCAAATAATTTGGGGAAAGTTGGTTAAACAGAACTATATACTTGTGATTGTTGTTTTGGTTCTGTAGTTTCTTTGCTTTTAGTTAATATTATTTTATGGGTACTGTACTATCTTAGGATATTTGTATGAGTTATCTATTGATGCATAATAAGTCACCCCCAAACTTTGAATCTATGGATTTTTGAACAGTTCTGCTCATCTGGACCAGGCTCCACTGATCTCTGCTCTCACTCCTGCTTCTCCTGTCAGCTGGCATTTCAGCTTGGCACTGGATGGTTTAGTGTCCTCACCTGGGGCAACTTGACTCTGCATCACAGGGTCTTTCATCCTCCAGCAAGCTAGCTTGAACTTGTTCCCCTAGCAGAGGCAGATTACAAACAAGAGAATAGAAGCATGCTAAGCCTTTGGGAGCTACACTTAAAAATGGCAAAACATCACTCACACTGCATTCTATTGGCCAAAGCAAGTCACAAGTGCAGCACAGATTCAAGGGGTAGTGAAGTAGATTCCACCTCTTGATGAAAAGACCTCTTGATAAGAGTTAGATTACAAAGGATATATATACAAAAAGGAATGAAGTATGGCAAACAATACTGTAATCAATCTACTGTAGAATTTGGCCGAGGAACTCTTTTTTTTTCCACGAAATGTTTTCCAATGTTGAATTTGCAGCTCACATCTTAGAAATGCTAATATATAAGAATTTTATCCATTCAGCTTATTCAGTAAATATTAATTGAGCATTATCTGAGTCCAGTTAACAACTAAACTTTTGGTAGACAAAGTGAATTGAGAACATGTTCTGTATTCTCCAAAGAAGTGGGTCTTTCCAATGATAACTAAAAGGTAAAATTACAATTCAGTGCAGCTTTGATGGTTACCCAAGGTAGGCAGAGTTTACTGTTACATTCGTGTTTTCCAATAAACCACACCTATTATTTACAGTCCTGTATTCCTCTTCCACAGTGACTCTGAGCGTAGCCATGTGGTTTGCATGCCAATGGGACATTAGTTAACGTGTTGCAAGTAGAGGTTTGATAAGTGCTTGCACGTGGGGTTTGTCCTCTTGAAATACCACCTCCTGGATCTCTGCGATTGCTGTCTATGAGAAAACTCAAGGTAGCCACACGGAGAAGCCGATGGAGAAGAACCAAGGGATTGAACTGACATCCAGATTCAAGACCCCAGGTGTTTGGCCCCGGTCAACGTATTTTAATCAGCTCCAGCCATTCAAGCCACAGCAGTTTAGGCCACAGACATTTTAAAGCAGATAGTAGCTATCGCCACTGTTCTTTGCCTGAAATTCTGACCCACAGCATTGTGAACAAATACAGCGTTTCCTGTGTTAATATCCTAAGTTTTGGGGTGGTATGTTATGTATTAATGGATAACTGTAAGACAAATTAATACCAGAAATGTGGTGTTGCTATTACAAAAACCTAAAACGCAATATTGGCTTTGGGACTGGGAAGCAGGCAAAGGCTTGCATCTGTGTAGCGTAGCTTATGAAAAACAAAGACAGACTCAGGGGGAAGGAAAAAATTCCAGAAAGAACCACTCCACGAAGCAGAACTAGCCTCTAATCAAGGACCGTTCCCTGCCTCCTGAACAAGGATACCCGGCATTATGGGGCTGGGTGGATTTTAGAATTTTTATGGACTAGTGACTGCTATGTGCCATATGTTCCTCCACTTTTTTTGTTTTTTGATAGGAATGTGTGCTGCAGTTTTCCTACTACTATCTCATCATTAAATATTGGGTATGTGGAGGCAGAAAACTTCCATTTTTAGTTCACAGATGTCTGGATTGAGTGGAGTCACATCTGAGCAACTGCACCCAAGGAACAGCATCCAAGGACCTCTTTTGCATCCAAACCTGATTCAGATGACAAGAGCCTAAGCCTGACACCATAAGGAAATATGATATTGAGGGTCTTGGGAGGGGAAGAGTATATTTTGCGTGTGGAAGGGCTGTGACTTATTAGACTTCAAAGAATGGACTGAGGTAAATTGGTTGCTGCCACAAACCCATGTCTCTTAGTATTCACACCCTTATATAGTCTCCTCCCACTAACTCTGGAATTGGGCCGATGGGACATTAGAAAGTGTGACACAAGCAGACATTTGATAGGCACCTACACATTGAGTTTAGTACTCATGTAATGCATCCTCTTGGGACTCTGAGACCAGCTTTCTGTGAGAAAGCACAAGTTAGCTACATGGACAGGTCACATGTAGGAGAACTGAAGAACCCAGCTAATCACCAAAATTGAATCCCCAGACATCTGGCCCCAAGTGAGCTATGGCAGCCAGCCCCACCTGTTCAAGGCAGCCCACCTGAGATCTCCAACATCGTGAAACAAGCTGAGTTACTCCCACTGTTCCCTGCCCAAATTTCTCACTACAGAGTCATGGGCCAAGTAAAGTAATTGTTATGTTAAGTCACTACATTTTGAGATTGTTTGTCACAGAGAATTAGATAACTGAAAGAACAGAGTACGCTGCAGGTTGGTGATACAGCGGACATCACCGAGAAATCGGACGAATCAGCAAATATCAGCGGGTACGACAGCAGCATCACATACTGAAGAGTGTCCCATTACCTCAGGCTGTCCCAGAGAGAGAGAAGGAAAGAGAGAAAGAGAGAGAGAACGCAATTGGTCTCTTCCTTTTATTGACGTAATCGGATAATTGAAACATGGCTCCATGACTGTGAGGTTAAAGTGTTCAAGCACACAGAAACCACCAGGTCTTTTCAATTACATCGTAAAATGCAACCACATTCTTGTTAAGCATGGCCTTTATAACATCCAGACAGTCATATTATAAGCAAGTTACATAAGCCTACTTTTAATTTTAGTTAGGTCCACAAGCTTAAAGTAATTTAATGGAAGCTCTGGCAAAT
This sequence comes from Tapirus indicus, assembly GCA_031878705.1. Lineage (NCBI taxonomy): Eukaryota > Metazoa > Chordata > Mammalia > Perissodactyla > Tapiridae > Tapirus > Tapirus indicus. The sequence goes on along the minus strand of CM062920.1, from coordinate 139,993,816 downwards.
AAAGGGAGCCAGTCTTGTTCCAAAGAAGTAGATGCAAAGAAAGGCTACACAAGAAAGGGAATTTTCCTGAAGAACTCTTCTATTGAGAGTACCAGTTATATGTAGGGCAGTGTGTTTTATATTTGGATATTCTAAATTGCATCTAACCCTATCTTGATCTGATAAGACTTTAATATGAAATAGTGTATATCAAATAAGTTGGGAATTATTAAAAATTCCAATGAGTTGTAAATAGTTTTCTATGATTTTATATTTTTCTGTCTTGAAAAATAATTTAATGTTGTTTTAATTTTTTTCTTTATAAATTACTGAAAACTTCCATATTTGTTAAATGATACACCTAAAATAGGAGGGAGGAAAAATGCTAAACATGTTTTCACTGAATAAAAATCAGAAATTGTCATATATAAAAATATTAAACAAAAATTAATTCATAACTTATATTTCCATGATCTATATTGGTTGAAGTGCAGTTTTATGGGTTGGTTGGTTGGTTTGAAATGACTTAATGGTTAAGAACAAGAATTCTAGAGCTCAGTCTGCTGAGGTTTAAATCCTGGCTCTGTTACTTCTCAACTGTATGACCTGTGCCTTTGACTCCACCATGTTAAAATGGAGACAGTATTAGTAACTTCTTCAGAGCATAGGTACAAGAACTAAATGAGGTAATATACATAAGGCAATCAGAGCAGCACCAGAAACAGTATCATACGCACTACTTAAGTGTAAGCTACTGTTATTTTTAGCAGTTTGGCTGCTAAATTTCTCTTCGGTTTAGGTAAATTGTCCATCCAGTCTTCTGTACTCCTTTCAGAATTGCTAATAATTTCTTTAAAATGAAATTAAAATTAACATTTATTGACTGCCAGGCAATCTTTTAACAGTCTTACTGTTAGAAGTAATGTACTGATGGATTTAATCATTGCAAAAATCCCTAGGAGGCAGAAACTATTATTATCCTCACTTTGGGGATGCAAAAATAAAGGTTCAAACAGGTTAAACAACTTGCCCAAGATACACCCCTCGTAAACGATGAAGTCAGGATTCAAGATGGGTATTAGAGCTCCAGAATTTGCAGTCTTAATTATTATATTTTGTGGCCTCTAAACTGCTCTGGATTATATAAATTCCAAATTTTATCTGACAAAATTGTCTCCTATGAAAATTATTGCCTCTGACAGTCTATTCTTTCAACGTCTTTGCCTTTGCAGAGAAGAGTGAGAAAGAAAGCAATAGAAAGTTCAGATTGGTGAGGAAGGTAGGAGAAAGGAACAAACGAACTCAGAAACTGCTGCAGCGACCTCCGTTGCTGTTGTAGGAACTGTGGATACCGGAGTGGAAGAGACTGACACCGAGGAGTTCCCTGCCTGTGTGGAGTCTGCACTGATTCCAGAGGAGCCACACAATGACATGACAAAATTGAGGAATCAACACAAGTTAAAGGAGTAAGAAGAAGTAGACAAACCAGGTGAAGAGAATCAGAATATGCCACTTTGGCATATTGATTATTTTGAGCTGAAGGCAACTGAGAAACAGCAGATGCAGGAAAAGTTCTCTATCTTCCCTCTATCTCCTTAAAAGCAGGACATAAATTTCCCAGAAGAAAGGTGCCCTGCCTGTACCAGGAGAGGAGAGCACTCATCCCTGGAGACAGAGAGTCCAGGCCAAGAGGAGTCTGTATAAACAGACTTCACTCTTATCTTCACCTTTGTCCTCCATTAGTCCCCCACCATGTATTTCTTAGTCACTTTCCCACAATTGATTGGGTTAGAAGCCCAACTCCCTTTCCTTTTTTCTAGTCACTTCTCTACAATTTAGCACCCTCTGTTAAAATGGTACATAAGCCCCGAGTCTAACCATTTCTCTGGGTTCTATACATCTTTTCTGTGAAGCCCCTGTGAAGATAAAATTAAAAACCTTGACAAAATATTATGCTTTTTCTCCTGTTAACTTGTCTTTTATCAGTTTAATTTGCAGGCCCCAGTAACTCAACCTAAAAAGGTAGAGGAAAAGTTTTTCCCTCCCTACCTAGGTAGTGATGTAAGAGGTGACATGGGCATGCTCTTTTGGTGACTGTGCCAAGGAAAGCCTCTCTGAGTAAGCACTATTTGCATTAAGACCTGAGTGACTAGAAACGGGTGTTACAGGTGGAGGGAGAAGCAATAGCCGTGGCCTGAAGTGAAAGAATGGTGGTCTGTTCAAGGCACAGTAACCGCAAGGAGACCAATGTGGGCAGTGCACAGTGAGCAAGAGGGAGAGGCGTAGGAGATGAGGTTCTAGAAGAAGACAGAGAGCAGTTCATGGAGGGATTGGTGTACCAGGCTAAGGAATTTGGAATTTATTCTAATTGAAATAGAAAGCCACTGAACAACTTTAAGCAAGAGGTTGATTCCATTTGATTTATTCATTTTAAAGAATATTTTGGGTCATTTATTCACAGAGGTCACCGTGCATATCCCTCTGTGACAAAAATGCAAGCCAGGATGTGGAATCGTGTTTGTTATCGACTTGGTTGGATGGGGGAAGGAAGCCTTTCACTGAAACAGATCCATGTGTCCACCAGCTTCTGTAGAGCGTCAGACCTTCAACTGCCATTCAAACCTAATGTCAATAAACCTTGAACTTTTTCTCTTCTTGTACTTTTTTTTCTTCTTGTTTAAAACTGCACCCAAACATGATTCAGCCTTAATGATTTTAAAATATAAGTGTCATAAACATGTAAATTATATTTGAGACATTTTTATTAGCAAACAGTAACTATTTATACCATTATAGAGTAGTTTTTCTTTTTAAGATCTGGTCTTAAGGTTGAATTCATAACAAATCAAAGTAATTAGAATAAAGATAAAAATCATAAACTCCTAAAGATTTCACTAAATTTTTATAGCTAAGTATATTTTAGTTTTACCCTTGCTAATTGGCATGCAATTGGAACACAAAAATGAAAGACAATTCTCTGGGCCATTATAGTCCCTCCCAAGATGCTACAAAAATTAAGTATTTCAGAATCAAACCAGAGTTGCTTTCAGTTAATTTTCTTGTAAAGGTCTTGCCTGAAGGAGTATTTAAAAGTGTGCCACAGTGTTTAGTTTTAATGGTAAAGAGAAGTTAAACCTTTTACGCAAGGTTATCAATTGTCACTACAAGAACTAAGAAAAAGTTCCAACTCTCTACATCATTCACTGCATCGATGATCTATATCATTTAGTTGTGAAGGTATGAAAAACATAACAAAACTTCCTGACAGGTAACTGAATTTTTCACTTTTTTATTGAGGTATGATTGACATATAATATTAGTTTTAGGTGTACAATATGATTTGATATTTGTATATAAATTGCAAAGTGATCTCCACAATGAGTTTAGCTAATATGCATCACCATACATAGTTACAAAATTGAATTTTTCACTTTTTATGTGACTTTCCTCATGCAGATTTTGGCATGCTCTCCAGTGTGATGTACTGGAAAGAGCACAAGAGGTTGGGATAAGTAATCAGAAGACTTTGGCTATCCTCTCAGCTACAACACCTACTAGCTCTTCTACTTACTATTGCTTCAGAACATGTCATCTCAACATTTTGTAATGTAAAACAACAACAATCATTGCATTATTGTCACTCCCACTTCTGGGGGTTGATTGGGCTCTCGTTTGGAATTTCTCATGCAGTTGCTGTGAGATGGTAGCTGAGGATGGAGTGACCTCAAATATTTCTTCCCTCCTGGGTCTGTTGATTGATGCTAGCTGTTGGCCATAACACCTACAGGAGGTCTCTTCACAAAATTTGAGCTTCCCCACAGTGTGGTAGCTGAGTTCCAAGCATCAAGCAGAAGGGATATCAACTTTTGTAACCTAACTTCAGAAGTCACATAGCTTCAATTCCACTATGGCCAAGGGCCCGCCCAGATTCAGGAGGAGTGAAGATAGACACTTGCAGTTCTCAATGGGAAGAATGTTCATGTCACTGTGCAAGAAGAGAATGTGGGACAAGATATCTTATTACAATCATCTTGGAAAATGCAATCTGTCATACTAGCTATGCTATCTTGATCAAGTTTCTGAATGTCTCTGTGCTTGCATTCTCCCATCTATAAAATGGAAATATTGACTGCTTGACTTATTTCACACTGGGGTTATGAAAGTCAGATATTAGGATATATGAGAAAAGATGTAATAAAGTTTCAAACACAATATAAATTAAAGTTGTTATTAGGATATAAATATTCTCTAAAATGTGACAAGAGAGCAAGGGGAACGGATTGAGATCTTAGATTCCAACTACTTATCTAGAGTTATTACTTTCTAACTTGGCAATGAATTGCCCCTACGAGATATGCAATGGAATATTAAAGCAAAAAGAACCAAGCCCTATAAAGTTGATTCCAAAAATTCTTTACATGCACAAATTTGAAAGTGATTGTCGTTAAGAATGAAAATACTTCATTTATAATAAAATAAGACCCAGATGCTATGCAATTGTCAAAATATAGGGAGCTTTAAATTTTAATTTTTCTAATGAAATACTTGGTGCTTTTGCATATAACTTTTCTATGCTCCAGTTGTATTCATCAGTAAAATTAAAATACTAGTACTTCGTCAGAGATATATTAAATAATCAATTAGATCACATTTAGAATAATACCAACGGGAGTGGTAAATATAGTCTGGTATGGAAATACAGCTGGAATTTTACTCTGAGTTAGGCCTGATCAGGCCGCACAGAAAGCATGAATTAATGATCAAATATCTCCCCAGGATATCCTATTCGTTTGAGAATATCAGGGGTCTTATATTTGATTTTTTCTTTGCCTGTGAATTCTGATGATAACCCTATTTAATCCTGGCTTTCACTAAAGATATTTTCTAATGATTCATACGCAAAAAAAAAAACGCTATTTAACTAAGAAACTCAAAGAGTACAATCGTGGATCAGTATGGTTGTATCTGCTTAAGAAAATACACTGAAGACTATATATTTTAGTAATGCATTGCCATTATTTTAGTGGACAGAGATAGAAAGAAAAGAATAATTGTTCAAAATAAAAATTCGTATGATCATGGTTAAAAAAATAATTTTGACTAAGCCACAAAGTGATCTATTTTTTAAATTATAAGCACAAATCATTCTAAAATAAGGAGATTGACTACATATTCCATCACTTTTGTCAACTGGAATTTATACAAGCCATGCTAACTTTAGAGATTTTAGGGCATGTAAGTGGAGGAGTGGAGTGTGATTGAAGGCAGAAATTTTCATAGTCATCTCAAAATATCATCCCTTACCAGCAATGATTCATTTAAAAATATTTACTGGGCACCCATAGTTTTTATGTGCATGGCGTTTTTCTTGGGTCTAAGAAGACAAAAATGGAAAAGACACATGCACTGCCCTCAAAGGTCTTATGCTGTAGTGTGGAAAAGTAGACATTCAAACAAAGCAACAAGATAAATTTCTATAAAGAAAGAATGTATAATGCGATTCAATTGTATAATTATATATTAGATGTTTGTCTTCATATGGCAGAGACTAGTTTACTGTTTATCAAACCAACTGCATATTATTCTTGGGCACACAACTTCCCACAATTTCCCCAGCCCCATTTGTGTTGAATGTGGCCATGTGTCTGAGAATGGGATAATAGTGAGAGTGAAATGTGCCACTTTCAGGACTAGACCATGACATTTCCCATGGGCATCATTCATGGTCTTTCCCCATGTACCTGCTTGACACAGAAAAACAATGAAACCTTCAAAGGTATGTGTTGATGATACAAAACCCAAGAAGAGACCAAAATCACCTTAATGTTCCCTTCATCTTGATTAAACTTTAGATAGGTTTCTTCTTGACTATAGGCTGCTGACCTCCCTTTTCTTAGAGCATTTATTTTAGAATGTTTGCAATATAAATTCTTCTTCTGCCTCTTTCAGATATAAATCTTCTACAACCCAAGAATGTGTTTCTCAAGTTCCTGAAAGCCATCCCATTGAAATGTAATCATCAAGAAAGATAGGACCTCCATCTCCCAGTCTCTGTAGAAGAGTAGAAACCTAACTTTCAAAAGCACCAATTAGCAAACATAGATGACCTAATCACATTGACGAAGGTCCTCAAATACTTCTTAACTAGCTCACTGATGCTTAAAACCTCTCTTGCCTCTGGTCTCAACAGACTTGAGTTTAATCTCTTTCCCCTGTTGCAATAGTCTTGACACCTATTGCTATAGTCTTGAATAGTCTTACTTGCCGGTTTAATTTTTCTGGTGCAATTTTATTTTGAAATAGAAAATCTGGGTCATTATATCAGCTCATGGATTCCAGACACAGGCTATATAATAACACCTGTTTTGGACGTGTCATAAGTGAAAATCAATTATCTTGTTTGAGTTATAAAATTTAGAATCCATTGCTTAGAACAATGAGCTTTCTTTTAATTCATATAATCTCTACAATAATGCAAGCTTCCTGAGGACAAGAACCCCTTCTTTCTTATTCCTCATTATTTTCCTATAATTGTGAAAACACGGAAGAAAGAGGGACAAAATCTAACTGAGGGGAGTCAGGAAAGACTTCAAGTAAGATAACATTGATTTGAAACCTTAGTAAGAAGGAATTTTCCAAGAGTTGATGCTCTCTGAAGAGTGATCAACACCATGGCCATAGAAGTAACTGTGATAGAAACTAGTCCTCAGCTATAATTAGGTTACATGAAGGCAAAGGGTTTGCATTAATGGTAGATGGGTAAATAGGGGGTGGATTTTAATATTGGAATCTCTCTGGCACTGGGTGATGAATTATAAGGTTAATCAGGGCAATGGGTTTTCATTGGACCAAGGATGAGAGAAAAAGGCAAGAATTCAAAGGACATGAAAATTAGAGGATTGAACAAATCCAAGAGGCTAGTTGGGAACTTAACTTGAAAAGCTAAAGAGAAAATTCGGCCAGAAACAGACATCAAAGCCAATATTATAAAGCCAGGAATATATGAATCACAGATATTAGCTTGAAGAATGTGGTCGGTTACTGCAATAGTCCAGGAAAAGTCTAAAGACCTAAACTTGTGGCATGATGGCAGAGGGAAGAAACCAGATAGAAGAAATGCAATCTATAGAATTCTGTGATCAACAGATTTAGAGAAACTCTGTTGAGGAAAGTCCACTGGGCCTCAGGTTCATAGCTTCTGGCCTAGTCAAGTAGTAGATAATGTAGTCATTCACTGAAATTGAATCAAAAGGGGAGCAATTATTTGGGGGGGGGGTAAAAAAATAACAAGATCATTTAGGAAAAGCTAAATTTTGAAATCCTTATGAAGTATCAAGTTGGAGATCCAAATTTCGGACAAATTAAGAAGACGAAGGATGCATTCTGCCAAGAGTTGAGGTGTTTGGAGGTTTGTGGATTATGAAATAGGGCACACATGTGGCAGAGCACACAGTGGATAATAAAGGGGCCATCAGTTGCAAATGATTCAGTGACAGAGCAAAAGCAAAAAGACTCTGAACTTTAGAACATGAGAAAGGACTGATGGCCGGAAGGGCTTGTCAGGACCCATGGAAATTTGTTTTAGATAAGAGTAAGTCACACACTTGACAGACTAGGGTGCAATGACACCTGCTTGCAGTTCACCCCTTGGCGTGGCTAGTAGAGGAAGAAATGAGTCTTCAGATGCCACCCTGTCCACTGCCAGGAACTATCCTCAGTAAAGTTACACTTTGGATTAGCCCAAGCTGAGAATAAATATGATATGAGAGGTAGGATTTATTAGATTATCTATTTGATTCCTGGAATCAACAGCAAGTGGTGGCAGATTTTGAGTGAATAAGGCAAAATATGGTATTTTTTATTAACTTGGAATTTAAGGGCAGTTGGCATTGGACCATCAGCTTATCTGAGCCACGAAAAGGTTACCAGTAATCAATACAAAATTCATTTTCCATACTTGAAGATGTAGTAGGAGCTGGCATATGGTCTAGGAAGGGGGCTGGTCCTCAAACATATAGTACATGCTTTGCTTTGGTTAAGTTGTTATGCAGTAATTGCACTCATTTCAGATATTTTTTCACAAGATAATTTATTTTTTCCTATAATTTAAGGAATTTATTTCCTAAAACTTCTTGAAATTTAAAATTATCTGAAGGAGATGATCAAACATTGAGCTCTCTATAAAACTCTGTCTGCTTTCTTTCACTAGTTCATTATAGTCTTCTAATAAAGATGTGTTTCCCATTATTAAAAAAGCAATGAGAACTGTATGTGACCTGTAGGATTCTCAGGCATTGCATCTTAGGATAACGGAACATGTATTGGCTTCTACAGAACTGCATATAACTTGTTTCAAGTTTCTAACTGGAAAAATGGTAAGAATGTTTTAGAGCCTCAATCATCACAGCACCTTGTCAATAGACAGCTTTCTTTTTAAGCTATCTATTGTTTTTCATTCCGGTGAAAATTTAAAAAGCAGAGTAAAATACAAAGTATATGCACTGGAAAACTATCATTTCTTCTTGATGCTACTGCACAATGCTTTGTAAGGTGCTGTTAATTTTGGAATGGGTTACATTATCATGAGCTCTGGGAAATATGGGATGTCATTCTATTAACGAACAATTGACTTACACAGTAGCTAATTCATTTTTAAATATAGCCATGCTGGGGCTGGCCAGGTAGTATAGTGGTTAGGTTCGCACGCTCCGCTTCAGCAGCCCAGGGTTCACGGGTTCGATCCCGGGCACGGACTGACGCATTGCTCCTCAAGCCACGCTGTGGCGGTGTCCCACATAAAGTAGAGGAAGATAGAGGAGGATTGGCAACAGATGTTAGCTCAGGGCTAATCTTCCTCACAAAAAATAAATAAATAAATATAGCCCCACTAAGGCATCAAACAAAACTAAATAGGCAACAAGATAATGTTCAGGGTACAGGCTCTGAAAACAAGCTGACTGGTTTCAAATTCAGTTTCTTCCATTTACTGGCATTTGACTTTGGTCAGGCTATTAAATGCCTGAAACCTCAGTTTTTTTAATTCTAAAATTAGTATTATAATAATAATACCTACCACACCTTATTTATGTGGGATTTTTATTAAATAATGTATAGAAAGTGCTTATAAAGTGCGTATTACTTTTCAATAAATAATTACACTTTTATTGAACATGAATATAACAGGGTAGAGGTGAGGGCAGGGACACAATTAAAGTATTGTGGAGAGCATTTGGAATATCATACAGAATTATTTCCTTTATCCTAAAGAGTATGGTCTAATTTATACCATACTATTAACTGACTCATAACCAGAGAATTTTGTTATTAGTTACGAAGATCTGCTCAACTTGCCCCTGTGAGGAACACTTTTTTCTACATGCTTTACTTTCTTATACATTTTTCCCTAATTCCCAGATAGTAGTCATCCCGTTCACTATACTTTCTTAATGGGTAGCTAATGATTTCCAAGAAGAAAAATAGATTCAGCAACATAATATTAAGATGATATCAGCCATCAAAGAACAAGAGCTATTTTGACAGCAATTCCCCTGATGGCTGATCATTTATCCCTGGTGACACTAAAAATGCAATGTCAGCAGCAACCACCGAAGTGGAAAGATTAGTCAAGTACATGTTCAACAAATAGATTTACTACAGAAAGATACAACTGAGTCCTCATTTGATTTTACACTTCCTCCATAAATAGTAGCTTTATTGAGTCACAAAGCTACAATGATTAAAAAAAATAAGTAAACATGATTTCTCCCACTTAAATGTATTAGCAATCAAAGAAAATTCTGTTTAAAGTGTGTGAGGATCTTGAGTTTATCCAGATGCTAGGTATTAACGAGGCTTTAGGATGAATGTGTCAACACTTAACTGTGGGGAAATGGAGTGAGGATGGGAGGGTATAGAGTCTGATCAGTCAGCAAATGCTAGAAATAAAATGAATATCATCATAGAGCAGTGACTATCTATGCATTGTCCAGGTGTTTGATTACTAAAACTAGCTATAGCGAATATAATGGAAAAGCCCTACAGAGACTGAGGTGTGGAGTTTGTGCCATAACAAATGAGGCAAAGAATAAAGTAAGAGAATGTTACAGGCTGAGTTGTGTCCCCCTAAAATTCATATGTTGAAGTCCTAATCCCCAGTACCTCAGAACAGAGCCATATTTGGCAATAAAGTCTTTAAAGAAATAATTAAGTTAAAATGAGATCTTTAGGGTGTCTTAATGCAATATAACGCATGTCCTTATGAGAAGAGGAAATTTGGATTCAGACATGCACACCTACATATGAAATACTGTGTGAAGACAAAGAAGATGGCCATCTGCAAGCTAAGGAGAGAGACTTCAGAAGAAATCAACCGTGCAGACACAGGCACCTTGATTTCAGACTTCTAACCTCCAGAACTGTGAGAAAATAAATGTTTAACCCACCCAGACTGTGGTACTTTGTTATGGAAGCCTTAACCAACTAATGGAGAAAGAGAAGGGATTGGATGGGGGAAGTCAGATGTCCCACTTCCTCCAAAGTCATCTTGTGCCACTTTTGCTACCTCCTTCCTGCAAAAGTGACCCTTAGCTAGTCTCTAAGAATCTAGATATTCAGGAGGGTACCTTTGACATAAACCTGTTCCCTGATCTCCTTGGGGTCCTTATTTAAAATTCTGTCTATGTTATATTGTAACTGATCGTTAGCCATCCCTATTTCTCGGAAATTTTTCTGTAATAGTCCCATTCAAAGATAGCCTTTGATCAGTTGAGTGTTGGCACAAGAAATTATGGAAGTTGACCCATAGATTGACTTTCTCAGGTCAACACATAGGTTGACCTTCTCAGACATAATAATATTACTCATGAACACTAAGTATTCAATTCTACATGTCAATAAAAATTTTCAATTGCACATTAATTCATTGGCATCCAAGAACAATAAGGAATCCAGAAAGCTTATTGAAAGATTAATGCCTGCTTGTTCTTCCTTTTTTTTTTTTTTTTTTTTTTTTTTTTTTTTTTTTGCTTCTCTGCCACCCTTACTGTCTTCCAACAAAGTAGGTAGCCAGGATTTGAAAGTCTAGAGAATTTTGGTGGAGTGGAAATCTTCATAAGTAAAGTGATATCATAGAACATTTTGTCTTTTGATAAAAATTTTTAACTGGGGGCTGAAATAGGCCAACAGATGTGTTGACATAGTTAAAAATATGAAATTCACACCAAGCTTCACCATTCCCTAATTTATTCAGTCTGATTTTCAAGAGATGTCAGCTCAAAATCCTTGGGCCTAAACCAATAAAAAAGATTGTGTTAGATGGTCTGGACAGAGTTTGGAAGAAAGAGTATCTTTAAGAATCAAGGAGGCAGAGGGGCTGCCCATGGCATAGTGGTTAAGTTCACGCACTCTGCTTCCTGGGTGCGGACAGACGCACCACTGGTCAAGCCGTGCTGTGGTGGTGTCCCATATAAAGTGGAGGAAGATGGGCACAGATGTTAGCCCAGAGCCAGTCTTCCTCAGCAAAAAGGGGAGGATTGGCAACAGATGTTAGCTCAGGGCTGGTCTTCTTCACAAAAAAAAAAAAAAAAAAAATCAAGGAGGCAGAAGATCCAGCCAGTGGCATAGCGGTTAAGTTTGAGCCTTCCACTTCAGTGGCCGGGGTTCATCGGTCCTGATCCTGGGCGTGAACCTACTCACTGCTCATTATGCCACCCTGAGGCGGCATCCCATAAAGAAAAGCTACAACTCTACACCTATGATACACAACTAGGTACTGGGGCTTTGGGGAGAAAAAAGAAAAAGAGGAAGATTGGCAACAGATGTTAGCACAGGGCCGATCTCCCTCAAAACAAACAAACAAAAAGAATCAAGGAGGCAGAGAAAATGGATTATGAAACGGAAGACAGGATTCTAAGTTCCATAGGTAATGATATCCCCTACTCCATGCTGGACTGGGGAAGAAGACTGTCTTACAGAGACGATTATATGATACATCTAGGAGGTGCTATATCTGTTACAAAAAGACTGAAAAACAGTTGCAAAGGCTTGAACAGAAAGACAGTCTACTGGCTTACTAGACTGAAACGTTCAGGAGTTATTTGATCAGTAGTTCAAATAATGCCCCAGGATTTAGTTTTTCATTCTCTGTCTTTCAATTCTATTCATCATAAAGCATCAGTGCTATTTTCCAGCACGCTCTGTCCTCTTGGTTTTAAGTCAGCTTAAGCAGCTCCAAACTATACATGACCTGAGCTTCATATTTTAAAGGAAAGAGTGAGACTCTCTTATCCAGGACCCCTCCCCAAGAAGGTTTCCTTCATTTCATTAGCCCTGAATGTGTCACATGTTCATCTATGAACCAATCACTGTAGCCGGAGGAATGTGCTGTGCTGATTGGCCAGACTAAGGTAATATGTATATTTCTGGGTCTTGAGGGTAAAATCAGCTTTATAAAAGAGATTGAAAGAAGTAATAGTTTTCAATAACACAATAGCCTCCAAAAAGACAATAAATAAATCCTGGGTATAAAGATTTTTATATCCCACATCTAGCATGAACCACAGAACTGCTGGACATCAAGGAAACACTGCAGGCTTAGACAAAAAAGATAGCAGTAGTAAAGAGTAAAGAGGAGCTTACAGGTTGTTATCTCATTTTGGAGGTAGTGTCTAGATCTCCTGATTTCTGAGTGAAACTGGAAGAGGATACCCCTATAATGACTGAGATGAAATTTTCATGCAGCATAGGAGAAGTGCAACTCTGAGACAAATCTAAATTGATTTAATGGTATATACAAAGTAACATTTCTTTTACACTTGGACTTGTGGAGTAAGATTAATATCCTTCGATAAGTATCTTAGACTTGCTTAGCAAATGCTGACTCAGCGAGGTTTCTGAACTTGCAAGGTTAAATACTACCACTGGAGTCATGGAAAGTCGCCACAGAAATGCCAACATTTGATGACTATATATACTTGGGATGTTTTCCACTATGACGTATTCAGGAATTGATGAATATAGAAAATTATAACCATCCAATAATGTAACCATTTACTGAAATCTATCTCAAAAACTATACCTTTGACTCTGCAGGATCACTACTTGAATTTAAGAGAAACGAATAGAGTGGATGGAGGGGGAGGTTTTACTTAAAGACAAAGTCTCTTTAAAGGAAAAAAATCAAAGAAGAAAACAAAATCCTAGATCATATATCATACGTCCTCTTGATGCCTCTTTGATTTAACTTGTTTTTCTGGAAATATTAGAAATATACATCTGTACTTCAGGGAGAGGAGACCCTTTTGTTACCAGCTTTAAGGTTGTGTTTTAATGTAAAAACGATGAAAAACTATAAATATGGTTCCAACTGTAAATATATATGGAATATTTCAAATTCTAAAAGCCTACATTTTTGCCCACACATTCCAGCAGAATAAGCAATGAAACCAGATGACCTCCAGTGGTGACAGATGGGCTCAGCTTTTAACAATGTGATTCTTACATTTGCTCTAAGCTAGAACATCTTTAAAGCTGATGAGGAATAAAATGAGGATTTTATTGCACAATATGAAATAAGACTCAGCATATAAATTGAGCATGAACCTAGAGCATTAATGCAATAACTTGAGCTACATATAATTAAACAAACATTTATTCTAAGTTGGTAAAGCAGCAGCAAGTTTACAATATAGTAGTTCAGTTTTCCCGGATGGTGCAGGGCTAATGGTTAATGAGTTTGGTCCTTTATATCACAAGAATATTTGAAAATTAATTTGTTCTACTTATCTTTTTCACTTGGTTAATTTAATGATATGTTTCCCCAGGAGATATCTTCCATGCCAAAAGTCAACACCTTTAAAAGTCTAAGAATTTGTCTTCATTTGATTCCCTGTATGTCTATGGTTTAGAAACCAATTGCTCCCTATAGGAAGTTTATTTTATTAATGATTGGGTTATATCGTTTTCTTTTTTTCCATCTGGTACCCAAAGCATTTATTTAAAAATTGTTTTCTTTTTATTATTCATAATATTTTGAATCACTAAATAAGAAAAAAATCCAAAGAAACTGAAAGTTAAGGATTTTACATACAGCTTTCATTACCCCTCAATATACTGAGATAGACTAACTGCCATACATTTATGTATTTATTTATTTCATGGCAAGATACCCAGTTTTCCTTTTATTTCCAAATTAGTATAGTTAGCTAGAAATCCTTTCATTTTAGTCTGAAATTGAATCAATGGGGGGGGCAAGTGTGCATGCATTTCAGAATAAATCAAGGAATGATTTTTCACTATAACTTTCCTATGGGGACACTCTGCTACGAGGCAAGTGTTTTAGCCTCTTTCCATCAGATCATCTGTACCCAGTTATGGAATGCACAACTGCTTTGAATTCTGTTTCTTTTTTGTATTAGTTGAGTTGTAAAAATGAATATCTTGGGTGCATTAAAAAAACAAGTATGAATAAATTAAATAGTTAGGGAAGGGAGAGGGCTTCCTTTTCCTCTCATTTGAACAAATTTTTTTGTTTGATTGATTGAAATTTTTAAGCCAGATTAACCAATCAGCTTTCTTAATTCTCCTCTATCTCCTAACCTTTACTTGTCCAGGGGAAACTGTATCCAATGATGAATGAGAATACAGTTTCTTCAGTCGGATTACCTGAGTCATAATGCTTATTTACTCCATCCACAAGTGATAGTCAAAACTCACATGACATAAGTGACAAAACCCAACTCATACTACCTTACAGGGAGAGAGAATTTGTTGACTCCTATGACTGAAAAAGACAAAATGTAGATTCAGATATCACTGTATCCAGGGACACAAACAAAGTCACGAGAACTCCGTTTTGCTCCATCCTCCAGCTTCGCTTCCTCCTATAATGTCTTTATTTTCAAATAGTTTCACTCCTCATGGTATCAAAGATAGCCACTGCTTGCTCCAAGCCTATACTCTTCCTACAACTCAGGGAGAAATATTTCTTGGGAATGATTCTGATTGGTTCGGAACTTTTGACATGCTCTTCCCTGAAGTGAATCATTATAATTAGATGAAAGGGAATGATGTGTGGCATAGACCCAAACACCAGACTGACAACTCCAACAGGTTAAGGGGGCAGTTCCCACAAAGAAAAGATTGTAGGCAGATAAAAATATATAGATAACCTTGTGTGATAATCTTGAATGAGTTACTTAGCCACTATAAGAGTTGGATCCCTCTTCTGTGTATATGAAGAGAATAACGCAATAACTTCTATAATGGTAAATAGAACAGGAGGGATCATCAGTAACTTAAGAGGTTTTTCTTTTTTTTTTTTTTTTTTTTTTTTTTTTTACTTTTGGGAAATAAAAAGCAAAAAGAACCCTATTGATGATTTCATAGACTGATTGAAGGTACAAAGGAAAAAAGTACAGGAGGGGTATTTAGAAAAAACAGGAGTGAATCTGTCACCCTGAAAGAACTCTGGGTTTGAAATCATTGGAAAATTAGAAGAAATCAAAAATTAAGGGGGAATTAAGAGCATGTTTAAAAGGCAAGTTGAGTTCCTACTTTTTCCTCTTCCTTCATCCATCTACTCTACCACCTTGCTTCCTAGGTACAAGTAGCTGAGTATTTCTCTCAGTCAAAAAGAACAAAGTATTCTCTAAAGAAATGGAACAAACTACTTAGGGAAAATCAGAGCAGGGGATTCACGCCTCAGGGCAAAGCTATCGCCCACTGCCCCCATCCAGTATTTGGGTCTGTGCCACACTAAAGGCTAACTCTCCACTGCATAACCTGGAGTGAAGTCTGCATGTAGACCAGCACCCAGTACTCACCATCCGGTCAGGCAGCCCCACTCCTCAGGAGGAAAGAACTCTAGAGAAAATAGAATGACATACACACACCTGCAAGGGAAACCCATGCCAGACACCAAGAATAATCAGATCAAGTTCTTCTAAAACACGACTAAAGTATTAAAGATCACTGGACATATGAAGGAAATCAGAATTATGAAAGCATCAAAATAATATAACAATTCACCCTAGACAAAATAGAAAATTCAGGAAACAACAATAATTTTTTTTAAAAATCAAGCATCCTCAGAGATATTCAGGCCAGAATATTTTGTCCCCATAAAACAGAAACAGGATATTACCTTAAAGCAACAATTTGGGAATAAGAAATTCTAAAAAGAGAGAATAGATACAATAGGGAAAACTATCAAAAATAATTGAAGAAAGTATCCCAGACTTAAGAATATCACAAGTCTGAAGATTTTAAGGATCCATACAGCGTCAAGTAGGATGAATAAAAGACACGTCACTATGAAACTTTGGCATATAAAGAAAACATAGATGCTCCTACAGGCTAGCAAAGAAAGAAAAACATTAAATGTTGACTATAATGGAAAGAGAATCAAACGAATACTCAATAGAACACTGAATGATTGAGGACGTTGGAGCAATACCTTAAAGCTCTGAGAGAAAACAAGTTTTGAACCAAGAATAGTCTACTCAGAAACACTACCAGTATAGAATGAGAAGAAAATAAAGACTTTTCTGACAAATAGTGCACTCAATCTCATTTTCGGATAAGATAATGTACCAAAGAAAGAAGTTAAAATAAGTGGTTACCAAAAAAAAGTGAAAAAATTTAAAAATCCCAAAATGACAGCTGTGCAGTAAGTCTAGAAAGCAATCATTCCAAATTAAAACAGGTATTTGGTGAGATCAAAGGACAGTATCTTCATAAAAATAAAGGAATAAACGTCAAGCAATTGATAGTGTCAAAAGATATTATTTTTGAAATGTAAACTCGCATAAATGAACATATGTAGAAAATTGCATTTTCTCTTTAATTAATGAGGTAAACAATAAGATGTCATAATCAATTCAAAGAACATATAAATATATAGGCAATCAGAAATGCTATAACAAATTTTTTCAAAATGTAAAACTGTTCAATAGCCACAGAACAATAATTGATTGCATTTCACTTGACAAAATTCATTTATAGTTCTATGGACATGAATTATTTGCTTTCCTTTCAATTTTGTACAACTTGAAGCAGTGAAAGAGCTCAGAGACAGTAAAAGGCACAGAAAACCCAGCAGGGTGACTTAGGACTTCCAGGAATCTTTTTCACCCAAAGTCTCTCACAATTTTTCCTGACACTAGAAGCGATAAGAAGCAGGAGCATATTAGTTTTTTGATGAAAATAGCCTGTTACTTCTTCCAGATAAAGAAAAAAAGAAAGGAAGGAAGGAAGGGAGCAAGAGGAGGGAGAGAAGGGGAGAGGAGGCCATGGAAGGGAAAGAAAAAGAAAGGCAGGCAGGCAAATAGCAATTTCACAAAGAAAAAGTGTTTAAAAGCTAATGGTCCAAATATGAAACAACTAAAATGTGGCATGGTTTAAATGACTATGGAATGTAACAAAAAATAACCTATGTGTCTTTGACTCTAAGAACATTCTTTTTTTTTTTTTTTTTTTTTGTGAGGAAGACCAATCCTGAGCTAACATCCGTGCCCATCTTCCTCCACTTTATATGGGACGCCGCTAAGGCATGGCTGACGAGCAGTGCGTCGGCAGGCGCCCGGGATCCGAACCTGCAAACCCCGGGCTGCCAAGCGCGGACTAAACCGCTGCGCCACCTGGCGGCCCCAAGAACATTCTTTTTCAAAGAGCACTCCTGAACCTACCAGATGTTATCTGCAATGGCTAAAAATCACATAGTCATAATAATGAAAATAAAACTTATTTGTTGTCACCTTTTGGAATCTGTTAAAACAAAATCGAAAGATTAATCTATGGTTACACAAAAATATATAAATATTAAAGATACACCTGCCAAAATTTTGGAAACAAAGATACACCTGCTAAAATTTTGGATGCTGTGGTGAGGAGAAAAGGTAGAAAGAAACATAAGGATGTAATTATCTCTTCACAGTAGTGAGACAAGAGGTGATACTGAAATTTAAGTGGGACAAGAGATAGGGTTTTTTAATCATTTAAAGTTACATAAACAACAGAATCCTTGCTGGATTGTCTGTTGTCCACTTTATACCTTCTTTTAAGGTCTCCTCTGTACTTCTGAAGAGACCCAGGAACTACGTTTCCCAGAATCTCTTCCCCTTTGTTGCTCTGGGTTAAAGTTTGGCAAACTTGGGAGAAGGGAAGCCTTTATTCTCTGGAGGCAGCTGTGGCCTGATGCACTGACAGGTCTAAGACTTACAATGGCTCCCTGGTAAAAACAAGGGGAACTGCTCATTTTACTATTGAATACTAATATAGTAAATGCAAGTTTCTCAGAGATTCTTAAGAATAGCAAGAGCTTCCTGGCAAGTTCTTGAAAATTATCTGATTTGCTCAAGGCTGAGACTCAGAACGCCATTTTCCCTAATCCTGACCTTCAGAAGTCACGTTCTTCAACTCGACTCCAAATCTGCCAATGTTTGTGCAAGCCCCTAACGCAATACTAAACCTTTTATCCCGAAATATATGAAATAACGTCTGCTTTCCTAAACAAATTCTGATTGATAGAAGCTATACAAAATTGGGAGGAGGAAGGGAAGTGGAAGTGGGAATGCTTCATAGCAGGGAGTAAGTCAACAGTATTTAGAGTTGATAAGACAGGAAGTATCCATATGAGTGGGCTGGGAGCCCGGAAGATTTGACTGGGTGCAGAAACTTTTTTAACTATAAATCCATATGTAATTCTTATGTGTTTTTATCTTTTCATAACTTTCCTTCCTCTGTATTACCTCAGTTTTTCTGTCCAGTTACATTAGTTTCCCATTGCTGCTGTAATCAATTACCACAAACTTAGTGGTTTAAAACAACATACATTTATTATCTTACAGCTCTGGAAGTGAGAAGCCTGAAACGAGTCTCACTGAGCTAAAATTAAGGTTTCGGCCAGGGTGTGTTACTTCTGAAGGCTCTGGTGGGCAATGTTTCCTTACCTTTTCCAGATCAGAGAGGCTACCTGCGTTCCTTGGGTTGTGGCCACTTCTCCATCTTCTAAGCCAGCAGCGTAGCATCTTCAAATCTCTTCTGACTCTGACTTTCACGTCAGCCTCCTTTTTCCATTTTAAAAGACCCTTGAGATTACATTGGGCTCACCAGTAAGCCTAAAACAATCTCCTTATTTTAAGGTCAGCTGATGAGCAAGCACGTCCATTAATAACCTTAATTCCTCCTTGTCATAGGACATAACACATTCATAGGTTATGGGGTTTAGGACACAGACATATTTGGGGGATTGTTATTCTGCCCACCATAATAGTTTTCTATATCAGTTGTGTGTGGTTTGGGGCAAGTTTCTTTAACCTCTCTGTGCCTTATTTTCTCACCTGTAAAATTAAGATAAAATATTACCTACCTTATATTACCATTTACACATCCAGGGATTCTGTTGCATTGAGTCCAAGGTAGACCCTGGGTATCTACAGTTTTAACCTTTGAATTTCTGGGTGATGAGAATAGGAATCATGTCTTATTCAACTTCTTATCTTCAGTGCTTGATGCATATTAATTGTTCAGTCATTTTTTTCTCTCTAAGCAGATGTGAACCGAGCATCTTTCAGAGACTTCTAGAGTGATACTTTCCTGCATTTTTACAAGTCAGTTTCACGTGTTGGCAAAAGAGATCATTTTTCTATGTGGCATGTTTTAAGGTCGTGGACAAACCCACCTATCTTTGGGAGATGCACAAGATAATCTCATAGTAAGACCCTTTCCCATTCTTAAAATCTTTTAGTATCAGGGGTACATTTAGATGTGGGCAGAAGAGGCGTATGTGGATTGGGAAAAAGGCATGATTTGAAAAAAAAGATGCTGCAAGATAGGTCAAATCTGGCCCAAACGCTACTGAGAAAGGCGAATCTTAGGCTGCAAGGAGGACTTATGTTTCCTTTGGAATGTGCATGTCAGTGTCAGGAAACTAGGGCACAGAGCTAGCACTGAAGACAAACCACTTATTCCATCACCTCTAAGCACATGTGATCCCACTCCACATCTGCTTTAATAGAAATATGAATTAAAGAACAGTATCTTCATTCATTCGTTCCCCTTTTTTGTTTAATGCCTACTCTGTCTGAAACAATCTGCTCGACACCAAAACTATAAGAGTGAATATATTAGGCACAATTTTGGAGTTTACAATTGTATGTATGATAAAATAAAATAGGAACTACTAGTTTAAAGAAGCTATCTTTTTCTTAGTGTTTACCATTTTCCCAGTTTTATCTTTGAGTGTAAGAAAAGAGACATCATAGAAAAGGTGAGCAAACATTGCATATTTGTGTATGTAGATAGAGATTTGTGGGGTTTTTTTTGCAATTTAAAATGTTTCAGTAATGGAACGTTTCATTATGTTTTATGAAAGAGAAGTTGAACTATGACCACAAAGTCTTTGTGGTTAAAACATATCAATTGGTAAAATGAATCTTATAAGGCTACATCTTCTTTGGTAGCCGTTTTCTCTAATAGAGATCTGCTTTATCATTTTTTCTTCTATAGGAAATATTCATGTGTTCAGTCTATGCTTTCAATGTAGCTATTACTTTCATTACCTATATTTGTAGCTGGAGCATAGGTTTGTTCATAATATTTTATCTATTTAAATGGTACAATCCAAAAGATAATCTCTATGAAGATATCTATACCACTAAGATGTATATTATGCATTCCTATAATGTGAAACAGGTTCTCCATAACTAATGCAATGACAAGTTAGCTGTCTTTTAAGCTATTTTCTTAAATTGGTGAAGTCAGGAAAAGAATTCAGAACATTTTCATTGAACAATATTTTTTGAACCCCTATATGTGATGTACCCTGCTAGTTCCCAGGGACAAAAAGATGACTAATGTTCCTTTCATTCTCTCAAAAGGATCAGAGTCTAATGTACAGGGATGGTGTGCAAGACACAGACAGAATGTGTAGTTCAAATTTTTTATCATCTTCCTTTCTTCAACCTAGTCCCAATCCTTTCTTGTTCTCAACTCACCTTGCAGGCGGCCACCCCGGTTTTACCTCTTTATTCACTTGTGTTAAAAATCTTACATTAAGTAATATCTTAAGTTAACTTAAGTAATATCACGTAAATAATTTTGACAATGGCTCCCTGGGGCCATTTTCCATTAAAAAAAACCTCAGTTATAATTTTTTGAGTTACTTATTACAAGAATAAGAGCATATGCACATTTAATTCAGTAATTTATTACTCTCCTTTGATCATTTGCTAGAAGTTTCTTAAATAAGAGAATTTCACAGGCTACAATATGTCATGAATGGCAAATCATTGGACAAAATAAGTTATAGGAAGAGCTTATGCTTACATACACTGTAGCAACAGCGATGCAGATGATTTATTTTGGAACCAACTACCACAAGCCTTGAAACTCAGTAACTGGGAAATCACAGGCCAAAAATATGCAGATTTTTAACAAAGCACACTGCAGAGAAACCAAATATCTCTCAACATTTGAAATGGAAAATAATAACAAACAACATTGCATCATTAAGCACTAAAAATAGCAAACATTTATTTAGCATGTGAAAAACACCTTAGTGAGCACATTACATTTATCATCTCATTTATTCCTCACAAAACCACTATCAGTAAGTTATATTTTTATTGCCAATTTACTACTAAGGAAAATGAGGCACAGAGAGGTTTAGTAGCTGGTAATTACACAAAGGAGTGTCAGAATCAGGACTTAAATCAGGCTGTTTGACGCCAAGGCTGATACAGGAGAAACTGGAAACTAAGATTTCTCAAGAAAATACTGCAAATACACTGAAAACTAAACATCTGTATTATAACTCTTTCTGTAGTGAGTATCAGAGAATAGAACCCAAACTGGATTGTGCAGAAGGAGAATTTATTGGTTAACAGATCCAACAGGCCCAAGAGCATAAATAACGTCAAGAATTAGTTTGATTCGAAGGCACACATGGGGCCATCTCTCTCCATTTGCAGTTGCATTTTCCTCCAGCACGGTTTCTGTATTTAGGCTTCATTTGGTATCAAGATGGCTCTCAGCTATAAATCCACATCTACCAGGTTAAATTCCAAAGAGGAAAAGGGTGGGAGGGAGAGGGGAGTGGGGAGAAAGGGGAGGGATAAGAGAGAGACTTCCACAGAAGTCTCAGCCTGTATCTCTGTTGAATTGTTGTAAACCTTCCCTGAACCAATCAATGTGACCAGCACAACTTGATGATCTGGTTGGCCTGGTCTGATTTGTATGGCTACGCTGGACCTAGAATTTATGTTAAATCAACCAAATCATCACAACTGATCTTGGGAGATGTCTCATTTCCTAGAGAAAAACTGGAATGTTAATACCTGAAGGATGAAAAATACTACTCAGTAAAAAGGAGATGTCCAATATACAGATATATGCAGTCCTTGTGCAATTTGTAGGAATTATAACTCTCTATGTATGCCTGTCTCCTGGAAAAAGTACAGTGCTGACAACAATTGAATGTTAGCTTGATAAGTGGTGGAATATTGGATTTTTGTTCTCAGAGATTCTAGCAGTATTGTAATTTTATTGTATGAAGACAATGTGAGTAACTCTCAATAACTCAACTTATTACTCATGAGAAAGTATTGTTTATACCTAGAATAAAAGGCAACAGGCTAATATATCATTTGACTATAAGAATTAATGAAAGAATAGTCTTATTTTTATCACTTCTTTGTCATGAGGCAGACACTTCACCTCCACAGTTTGGGAACATTTGGCCTATAATTCCAAAATGCTTACCATGACACAGAACATACTTCAGAAGCTAATGTAACTTCCCTTCATGGCACATTACTTCCTCCCACAGCTCTCACCTTCTCACATATGAATGATTTCATCACTTCTGAAACACTGTTCCTTCATTCCTTTATGTGTCTGTGCTTCTGCTTATTTTTCTAGACAGCTCTTTCCCATCTTCTCAACCAGGTGAATTTAATAATCACCCTTCATAACTAAATATGATCTCCTTCTTCTTGGAAATTTTCCCAGTCAAGACCAGGTAAGTAAGTTTAGATTCTCCTACAGAGTAGACTCACATAGCACAATTATATTATTGATTATATTACTATACCAAAATTTGCACTTTTCAATGACAGGGATTGTGTTTTACTTACCACTGTCTTTCTAACACCTAGCACAGCATGTGTCTAAAACATAGTAGGAACTTGTAAATACTATACTTCGTTAAATCTGAAATGTCATCTCATGTAAGATGCAACATTATGTTATACACCACTTAGAAAGAAAATAACTTCAGCAATTAGAATTTTTATTTTATACTTCCTCATAGGTTTTATCATACATTCCTGAAACTTCTTCATATTGAATCGGACATTTCAGAATTTTTTTTCAACTCGGATGGATTGATATCTATATTTTTTTCCACACGATATCAACCTCTGTGCCATTTCCAACATTGATAATGCAGCATTTCTTTAAAGGGTTTTCAACAGTTACTCAGAATTTTCTTTCAAGCTGTTCATGTGCATTTCTGCATAATTTTATACTGGGCTTCCTTGATCTATTAAGATCAAGGACTCAGGTGCCTCCTTCAAATAGTACTTAAATGTTTATTGATGATAATGTCAACAGTTTACCGTTGTCCTACTGTATCACCGAGAATAACCAAGATAGTGCATGAATTAGGCTGAAGTATGTTCAAAATGAATAAATAACTAAAGTAAAATTTACATCCTACATTTCTTTTTTTCTAGCATATTATAATAAAAACTTTCAAGCATACAGAAAAGTTGAAAGATTTTTACAGTAAATACCCATATACCCAATACATATATAACATAATTAATATTTTATTATACTTGCTTTATCATATATCTATTCATCAATCTGTCCCTCTATTCACTCATCAACCTATATTATTTTTGATGCACTACAAAGTTATTTGCAGACATCAGTACACTTCCCTATAAAGACTTCAGGATGTATGTAATTACCTAGAGTTTAAGCTTTTTTTCTTTTGAGATAAAATTTACAAGGAATGAAATGTATACATGTTTAGTGTCCCATTCAGTGAGTTCTCATAGATGCATATACCCGTGCAACCGAATCAACATACAGAATATTACCATCCCCCAGAAAGTTCCTTCATGCTTCTTCACAGTAAATCACTGCACCAACTCCCCAGAGACAATACTATTTTAATTTTTTTGCCTTTTCTAGAACATTTTTATAGATCATACAGTATTTATTCTTCTGTATAGTCTTTCACTCAATGTTTTTGAGATTCATCCGTGTTGTTACATGTATTAATAGTTAATTCTTTTTCTTGTGGAGTAGCACTCCATTTTATGAATATATTACAATTTGTTTATTCTCTTACTGATAGACATCTGGGATGTTTGTAGACAGTTTTGGCTTTTATGAATATAACTGATATGAATGTTCCTATAGGTGTCTTCTTGTGGACACACTTTTAATGCTATTGAATAAATAACTAGGAATGGAATTTCTGGGTCTTGGGTAAATATGCATTTGGTTTTATAAATGTCAAGATATTTTCCAAATTGTAACATTTTAAACTCCCATCAACAATTTTTAAGAATTCCAGTTCCTCCACATTCTTGCCAACATTTGATGTTGTCAGTCTTTTTCATTTTAGCCATTCTGATCATATGTTGTGGTTTCTCATTGTGGTTTCAGTATGATTTTTCAGGATGACTAATGATATGGCACATGTTTTCATGTGTTTATTGCTCATTCTTATATGTTTATTTATGAAGCACCTATGAAAATATTTTGCTAATTTTTATTACATTATTTATCTTGTTATTTTTGAGTTACAGAAGATCTTCATATTTCCTGAATACCAGTCTTTTACAAAATAGAGGTTTTGCAAATATTTCAAATATTTTCTTCACATCTGTGGCTTGTACATTTACTTCCTTAATGACATTTGTGTGTGTGGGGGGGGGGTGTGTGAGGAAGATCGGCCCTGAGCTAACATCTGCTTAATGATATTTTTTAATAAACAAAAGTTTTACTTAATGAGGGCTAATTTATCATTTTTTCTTTTATGATAATTACTTTTTACATCCTAACAAACCTTAGTCTACCCATAAGTTGCAAAAAACGTCTCTCTCTCCCCATGTTTTTTTGTGATTCATCATATGGTAAGTGTTTTCAGATTGTGTCTTAGATATTATGAATGATATGTTGCAGAAGTTCTGACTTTTATATTTCTCCAAAACCTTTTTTTTTAAACCAGGAACTTGACTGACTTCAAGTTACAAATTCTTGCTTCCACTTCAGTGGAAGATGGCTTAAATCTCAGATCAGTTTATTTAGCCTTTTTCTGGGCTTCTTGGAGTCTTCCCTATGCATGCACATTCGGATGTCAACCACAGATGTGGGCAGAGTTCATACAAAGAACTTGGGGTTCCTCTCCCTGACTTTCTTCTTCACAAAATTTCACCTCTAGCTTTCCAGTAGGTTGGCCATAAACCCCATTCTATTATTCAAGACAGCAAGGTGGACGGCTTTCCATGGAAGTTTCAACTTTCCATTGAAATTTTAACTGACCCATTTCATATGCCCAATAGATAGCTTTTTATCTTACTTTAAAATTTTCTCAATTATGTGAGAGAGAACCACTTTGTTTAAGGCCAATGCCTTAAAACAAGATGCCAAATTTATCTTAAAATTCTGACTAAAATTATTTTTCATTCTTCTAACACTCCTAAATACAAAATGATGCCACAATGTATAGTCTGGGAACTGCCCTTCAGGTAAAAGCTGTAAAAATGGGAAATTCACCAAGTGTCATTTTCTTCTTCCAAGTGTCACGTCCTCTTCAGAATCTACCTACTTCTATCTGCTCTCCAGCCTTCAAGTAGTTGTTTTATACATTTTTTTCTAGAAATTATGGTTATTATCTGTGATATGGTTGGTCTGATTGGAGCTATACAAGCATAACTGAAGTGGCACTCACATTCATTTTTTTTACATACATTTATGTGTAATTAATTTCTTCCACCAATAAAATACATTGTGATTTTCAATAGGATTGGTGATAATTTTACTCCTTTTTTGTAAAAACCAATGGAAAATACTGGGTTAAAAGAATATGAATCAGTAATGGAAAGATAAATGTTATTTAGAAAGGAAAAACCAAAGGTAATATTAAGTTTTCTGTCCTGTTGGATAAGTTTTCATCAAATGTGTGAGAAATCCAAGACCAAGACTATTCTTTGTTCTTTTCTTTTTTAGAACTAGAAATATTTCATATGACCAATAGCTTTTGTTACTTTAAAAATTTCTCAGTTATCTGAGATAAACACTTTCTTTAAATAAAGGCCAGTGCCTTAAAACAAGATACCAAATTTATCAGAAAATTCTGTTTACAATATTGTTTATTCCTCTAATACTCCTAAACATAAAATGATACCTTCAAGCCCCATATATATAAATGTGTAACTTTCTGTAAATTTCATACAGAAATATTAAAAAAATGGATTATTACAATGCAATAAATAAATAATACAAAGACCAACGAATCTGCCATTATTGATTTTAAGATCTAGTCTCTTAGTTATTTTGAAGTATATAACACAGTATTGTTGACTAAAATCCCTACGCTATGCACGAGATCTCCAGAACTTATCTTCTAGTTGTATGTTTGTGCTCTCAACAATGTCTCCCCAATTCCCCCACCATTAATGATTTTATATACCTGGTAACAAAGCATCTGAATAAAAGTGAATCTATCAATCACGTCTGCACAATTTTTACCAAGAATTACCCAAATATAGCTAAATATGCATCTGAATGTTTTTAACATACTATATAAAAGTTGTTTTAGAATAGTTTTTACAATAATTCTATCAGGCAGTCAATATTTATTGAGTACCTACCTGTGCAGGCACTGTACGAGGAATTAAATTAAAAATGAAAAAAGCTAAAGAATATAGAACAGGGGAAGAAAGCACAACCATAAGAAAGAAAAACAGAAACAGCATTTAAAAAAAAAGAGAGATTAAGGCTGTCATTTAGAAAGAATTAGAAAGTGGGAAGTTATGAGATTAATGTTTAGAAGGTAAAAATAATGAAATACAAATAAATAAAATCCAAATCAGAACCAGCTTTGCCAGAATGAAATCAAATACAATTTACAAGGGGGAAAGAACATTACAGAACATGTTTTTAACAAACTAAAGGCCCATCACAGGGACCTTAAATGTGAAGTCCAGTTGACATCAGCTCTTAGTAAACAGATAACTGTGGTTAAAACTGGAAAAACAATTAAGATTAAATTAGACTATAAGTTTGAAAGATAGCCATTAAATGCAATCAAAGGGAAATGGTCTATAACAACTTGAAATAAATGGTGTTTGAAATATACCACTTCCAAAAAAGTACAAATTGGAATTTGACAGAATAAAGATATACTGTCACTAGAGAGATGAAAGAGTACCATTTGACATGTATTGCTTTCCAAACTTCATCTTTACTATAACATATTTATTTTCCTGGTCTCACCTATAAAACTTAAATAAAAAACAGACATTTGTTTTTTGGTTTTTTTTTTTAATTTTCTATGAGAACTTTTGGTTCAGATATATTTGAAATGGAGTTATATTATACTATAATTTTTTCAGCCTGTGACATTAAAGAAATCTTCATTCACAATCCTAAGAGAATTGAATGGAATTTTCTATCTTGAACTTGTAAAAATGAATAAACCTAGTTAAATAATAAAAACAATAAAACAAAAAAGTGTTCCATTTTGAAAGACCTCTAGAAAGATTTGGTTCTCACCAAAAAAAAAAAAAAATCTTGGCATTTCTATGTGCTCCTAAAATTTCCAACTTACTACTGTCTACATTTGATTTATGGACCTGGCTTAGATTCCATTACCTAGAGTAGATAAACTATGTAATAAATGATTTAGCTTCATTCTTCAGCATGATTTTTAGATAAGAACAATGTAGCAAAGAAAGATGATACGGTAAAAACTTTCAAAGACAAAATAAAACTTATTGTATTTACTCTAAATGTTTCTTTTTTAATAACAGAAATAATTTATCACTATTATTGAAAGTTAGAAAAAGTATTTTCATTTAAATTGGTAACTGGACTAACAGATACTATTGTATATGGAGTACATATACAGTGTCTCATGCTGCTAAAGGAACTGAGTTCTGGGGCCAGACTTTTTGAGTTTAAATCCTGTCTCCAAATGCTTTGGCAAATTATTTAACTTCCTTGTGTTGCAGCTTTATATCTGTTCTATGGGGATAATAATGTTACCTCATATGTTCATTGTAAAAGTTAGTATGTGTAAAGTGCTTCCTATAGCATTACTATTATAATTATTTGTATATAATATAGAAAGTGGAACTCAAAATTAAAAACTATGAATATTACAAATCATTGAGTATTTCCTTATCAAACTGTTCTGATCTCACTATCAGCATGTGGTCTTTGAAACCAAGAGTGAGGGATGAGGCATGTGGAGGAATATCCGAATCAACAGAGGATTTTTTTTTTCCAAAATGTACCTGCCTAGAATCCATATAAAGCTTACTGAATTAGAACTCAGGACAGGGGTGAAGTAGAGATGAGAGGTAAATTGTGTGTGTCACCCTCTCATCCTCAATCTTTGAAAGCCATTTTCCAGGATCTAGATTCCAGAATGACTCACCCAATGACTTCTCAATTTTAATCATTGCAAACTTTCTTTTCTGTTTCTCAACAGCTAATCCAGAAGAACAAGATGTGGCAATTTTTCAGTTATTCTGTCCCCTAGAGAGGCAAGGAGAAGAGGACTTTGATAGCCCATGCCCTTCTCTGTGTCCTTTGCCTCATCAAAGTCTCACCCAAATTGTAATGTTTCAGAACTCTGTGACTCTTCACCTTTGATTATAACAGTAACCACGTTTCCTTTACAAGATCAAAGGAATAGCAAAGCTAGGCATTTGAGTTGCTAGCTTTAGATTTTAAAAAAATTAAAAAAAAATAGCTAATCCTTAATGATTATTGGTATGCTGTTTTGTGCTTGCTCTGAGAAAGGGAAAACAAAACTTGAACAACAAAAGAGTGGAAAAGTTGAAAACTTGAAACTAAAGATATGATTAAGAGTGGGTACATATGCTCACTTCTCAGAAATGTTATTAATAATATCCAAATATGACTTTCTGTTTTAAAAATAATCCACACTAAATTTGGGTTATCAAGTTAGGCCCAGTGTATTTGCCTGCTTATATGTAACTTGCATAACCAACTGTGACTGTGTTGAATTTTACAGCAGGTTACCTTTTCTATGCATTTAGAATCCTTGTTAAGTGGAATCCTTAACCTTAACCAGGGATCCAGAAATTCTATTTAATATCCAATCCATGCACTGATACACATGACTAAATAAAAATCCTCTATACTTAGATGCAATTTATGATTTTCCCAACCTATAGCAAACATTATTGCCTGGAACTGACCATGACTAAAATAGTATTAGGCTCCTCTAGATGTATATAATGACTTCTGGAATTTGCTTCTTTGTTAATTGGGTGACTGGTTGGGGTTGTCTCTAGCTGTATGATTATTTATGGGTCCTTCATCTATTCATTCAACAAAATAATTTGTGAGCCTATTATGTACCTGGAAAAACAAAGAAGAAAAGTACAGTTCCTGTCCTCTGAATCACTGTGGAGAAAGTCTGAAAATCACTGGAAAGAAAATCTAAACTTTTTACAAGCCAGCCCTGATGGACTAGCTGTTAAAGTTTGACGCACTCTTCTTTGGCGGCCTGGGTTCAGTTCCCGGGCACAGAACCACACCACTTGTCTGTCAGTAGCCATGCTGTGGTGATGGCTCACATAGAAGAACTAGAAGGACTTACGACTAGAATATAAAACTATGTGCTGGAGCTTTGAGGAGGAAATAAAAGAGAGAGAGAGAGGAAGATTGGCAACAAATCTTAGCTCAGAGCAAATCTTTCCCAGCAAAAACAAGAAAATCTAAACTTTTGAAAAGCAATGGAAGGCAAGTCTCCAGGTAGGCTTGCTTGAAAGTGGGGTTTAATTAGAAGCTGGGAATTTCAATTAAGATCTAAGATGAGGAGAGGCTACTGAAGAGAGAAGCCCAACATTGTGAAAGAATGTCCTCCCCTCGTTTCTAGGGGACTTTAGAAGCAACAGCCAGAGAATTTCAACAGAGTAAAGAGGAAGAGAAGTAAATGTCCTTTTCAATAGACCAAAGAGTACCCAGAAAGAATCTTGAAATTAATAAAGGTTATTATGAGGAAAATCCATAAATTTCATTTATCCAGTCATTTAACAAATAGTTTAGAGTGCATGTAATGTATGTAGAACTGTGCTAACTCTCAGGAAACAGACCCTGAGTCTGCCCTCCCAGAGTATAGTTCATAAGAGGAACCAGGCACAGGCCACAAAGGGAAAGTACAGTGTATCATGTGAGAGTACCTAAGGGGTTAACTGACTGAGGTTGGGACCTAGGGAAGACATTCCTGAATAAATGATGATTGAACTCAGAACCAAAAGTTCACTAGTGAGGAGACATGGAAGGTAGGGGTGGGAGAGGCAGGGCAGGGCCAAAAAAACACCTTAAGCAATGAGATAAGCCGCAATGGCCTGACCTAACACCTGCCAAAGCCTGAGTTCTAATCCAACATGTTGGACTCCAAGTTTATGGTCATTCTCCTCCCCCTTGAAAAATGAGATGCTGAAAGAGACTGTAGAAAACAAATAGCGATTTATTTGGGGAGAAATCATCTCTAGCAGAATTATATGGAAACTTTTTTTTTCCACTCAGAACTATCAAAGTGAGGTAAAAAGTCCCTCTCTGAGTTGATATTGAAAATAAAGGTAGGACAGATTATGGAAATCTGGGAAACCAAAATGGATGTTCTGATGTGGGTGACGGCAGTGCTGCCCACGCCAACAGTCAACATGTGGCCACTGAGCCTTATAGATCTGGTGACAAAAACAAAAGGAAAAGCATGAAGCCAGAGACACTTTAGGAAACCAGATGGCCAAAAAGGAACACATAGCCTACTAAACAGCAGATGTAGAGTGCAGAGTGGAGCAATTTGTCAAGCAAAAGTAACGTAATGTTCAAAATGCAGAGGCCAAGAGAGCACATAGCAGCAGCAGTAACAAAAGAAGGAGGGATGGGGGAGGGGGATTTTGTGGTTTAATTTAGCAAGCCCCTGCAGTGCGGCAATCTGATGCTAAACAAACTGAAGTGGAAATCCGAAAATCACTGCAGACGATCTAAAAGACTGAGCATTAACCAAAATAGATTAATGTATATATTGATGAGTTTACAAATATTGGTTGAGCTCCCTCTCTCCCTAGGCACTGGTCTAGACATTAGAGATATACAGTAGTGAACACAAAAAGTCCTTGCCCTCATTCTATTGGAGAAGATTGATAAAAATAAATAAATCTTTAGAATGGCAGATAAGTGATAAGTTCTATGGGGAATAAGTGTGAGATAAAGGCACTAGAAAATTCTGGGAGTGGGCAATCAAGCATGCCTCACTGGCAATGTGGCGTTCAAACAAGGGATGGATCAGACTACAGGATCAGAGAAGGGATGGATCAGACTACAGGATCAGAGAAGGGATGGATCAGACTACAGGGTCAGAGAAGGGATGGATCAGACTACAGGGTCAGAGAAGGGATGGATCAGACTACAGGGTCAGAGAAGGGATGGATCAGACTACAGGGTCAGAGAAGGGATGGATCAGACTACAGGATCAGAGAAGGGATGGATCAGACTACAGGGTCAGAGAAGGGATGGATCAGACTACAGGGTCAGAGAAGGGATGGATCAGACTACAGGATTCTGAGAGAAGTACATTCCAGGCAGAGGAGAAGACATATCCAAGATCCTGACTCCAGAGCTTTCCTCTTAAGTCCAGAGATTACATGTGACAACACTAGAGAGTAAACCTACTGATGGTTTAGGTAGCACTTGCCATGTGCTAGGCACTGTTCTTAGTGATTTAGAGCAATACATGCAAATAACTCACTTCATCCTCCCAACAACCCTGTAAGGTATGTGCTATTATCATCATCTCTGTGGGGCATTGCTGGGATTTGAACCAAGACATTCTGGCTCTGTATTAGTCTCAAGTCCTTCTCACATCACGTCTCATCTGACCTCTTCTTCCATCGCTACATCTTCTTCTGACTCTGTCTCTTCTGCCTTCCTCTTCCAATTTTAAGGACCCTTGTGATTATATTGGACTCACCTAGATAACACAGGATAATCTTCCTATTTTAAAGTCAGCTGATTGACAATCTTAATTCCATCTGCAGCCTTATTTCTCCTTTGCCATGTTATGTAATCACATGGTCTGGGGTTTAGGATGTTAACATCCTCGCAGGCGGCATTATTCTGCCTGCCACAGCCTCCAAATCTGTACTTTCAACCACTAAATGACTCCACCCTTACAAATATGGCCAGAACACAGATGATTTCTGTCTGGGTCAGCCAGACTAGGTCGCAGAGCCTGTACATAGTCCAGGACATCAAGACGATTATAGCCAGACAAATCTGGGCTTCTGAAATATGTGTTGAGTCTGGTCATAAACTCAACAGGTACTGAGTTGAAATGTAGGGGGCAGAGGTTGTACTTATTCACTTGGCCTGGAATTTGAATCATATGCAGTTATTTGAAACACAATTTTATTATTTCTGCATTGCAAAAATAAGCAAATATTCTTAAATTAAAATAATCTAACAGTATGTTCACTTTCTACTTACTTTAGTCCATTGGCATTGGTCTAACTTCTTTCCAGTAGCTTCCTCTCAATCTCTTCCCCTGCATTCATTCATTTCTGTTCTACATGAGAAGCTCTAAATGCTATTCCAATCTGTGATCTGTGTTCATTAAAAAACTTAACAGCAAAAAATTGAGTGTTTATCTACCAACATCATTTACTCCAAAAATTGAGCCCATTTACCTTTTCCTAAATACTCCTATAACTGGTCTATGTGAAACTTTTCCTCCCTGTTCCCTCGTCCTCTCCCCAGCCCTGCGGGCTCATTCTACTCCCCCTTCAAGACCTGGCTCTCCTTCCTCTGTGCTCTTATGAGCCCTTTGTTCCTTCTTTATGAGCCCACATACTGCATTTTGCCATAATTTCTTGTTACCTGTATCCATTTTTATGTATCTCTACTACATTTTATGTGTAGCAGGATATGAACTTTCAAATAATTTTCATAGCAAATGTAACTTTTTAAAATGTGTTTTGTGGAATCAGTACTGTGGTTTTCAAATCTTTCAGATTTATAAAAATTCCTTTTTATAATGTTCTAATGAGCCATTACTTTCCTGAAATTAAATTCACAGGCTAAATAACTACTTACCTATCTGGAGTTTGAAATAATCTCCCTAATGCCCAAATTTTGGCATTTACAAAATAAAAATAAAATAATTTGTAAAAAAAAAAAAAAAAACAACAACAACCCTAAAAACCATGGCTTTCTTTCCCTCTGCCAATGCTCAGGCAGGTCTACACTCAAGTACATGGAGTGGTCAGAAGGTTGTGCCTATATGTAGAGTAACAGTGGATTCATAAACACCAATGCTGACCCATACTGTGTATATTATATTGTCTTAAATATTACCATTGGAGTTACGATTATCTATTTTATTTCCCACAATATGAAATACTCTTGGTAAATTCCCAAACAGAATAGTGTATAATTTTTCCGTGATTTATACAGAAGCCACACTCCTACAAAATTCAGTGTGCATTAAAATTATGCAAAAAAAAGTTTATATGTAAAATAGAGGGAGATTCTAGTCCCAAATAATTATAAGTGAGTTTTTCATCTTCAAGATTCACCACGTAAATGGTTGAAAGTCATGGGGACACAGTAAAATTATTTTTGTATGGGACTTTCCCCCACATTCCAGGATTTCTAGCACTGATGTAAGGCCCCTGAATGCTAGCAGTCCAAAATAATAGTGACAACCAAAACCTGCTCCACAAAATTCCAACTCTTGCCCAACTCTTGGGAGTTGATATGATTTTTTAAAGACCCTATTTTAAGATTGATTTTACTCTGGGAGAAGCACTCCACCAATACCGTCATCATCCAGATGTTGTGAAAATATTTCTTAGTGATGGGTAAGTGTTGGTAGATTGACCCCTTCCTATGAAGTCATTATTTAGACAATTGTTTAGTGGACAAACCAGGTCTATTTTGAAAGGAAAAGAGAGTATTCCTATGCAGGGATACAAAGAGTGTGGGACAGAACCCCAGTACAGCTTCCCAAATTACGTTCCAGAAAAGAAGTGAGGGAGGTAGCGTCCCATTGAGGGGGAAGTGAAGGATGAATGGCACCCTTATTTACTTATTTCTTTTTAATTTATTTTTAATTTAGAGGCCGAGTTTACACTGACCTTCCATCCAAATGATCCTGGACACTTGATCTGCCTCTTCCAGGAGAGTACTACTCTCCTTCCAACCCACCATCTCACCCACTAACTGCACAACTGGGAATCCAGGCAGGCCAGGAGATTTTGCTCGGATCCTTGTCTGGCTACCCAGAGTACATATCTCATAATGTGTCAGAATGCATGTCAGCCTAAGAAGAGTTTCTGAACATCCAGCAGTACAAGTTTAGCGAGGTGCAATTCCCCTATCTGCCTTCGGGGTGAGAGTGCTAAAGTGAGTAAATTGAGACCCTGGAGATGGGATGTATTTGCTAAATCCCCCTTTCGCAAGGGTTATAAACTCTTTGAAGGCTAGACGATAATTTATCTTTGTAATCCCACCTCTACCACCACAAAATCCTGACACACTCTGGCAAACAGTAGATTCCAAACGCATTTTTTAAACTGAGATTTTCCTATCACTTTGCAAAGAAATGGTCCTTAGGGTGTGATTTGACAGCATTGTCTCTTCCTAATATTCCAGGATTTTTCTAAATGCAAACTGTTTATAGCTTTCAAATTCATGTGTGCACAGTATGCAGCTAATAATTGGTAAAACCAACTAATAATGACCTGTCTGTGCATGTGCAAGTGTTACATTTGGAGCACAAAATAGGTGCTTTAATAAATATTTGCCGAGTTGGATTTAAATTCATTACAATCACTACATCTGTGGTCCTTTTTCCTTCTGTTTTTTTTTTTTTTCACATTTTGCATAATTAGGATTGTTGAAGTTTTGTCCCTATGTGCCTGGCACAACATTTTGTACATTATAAGTTCAGTAAATATTCTTGAATGAATCAATAAATGAATTACTGAATAAGATGACTATTGTTAGGCAAGAGGTTTAGCAAGAGACCCAAAATGATCTGCATTTAGCTCCTGTCTTGTCGACTCTGAAATGATTATTTTGATTTTGACCATTACTATAATTTTAGAAAACACTACTATCAGATTTTGAAGTTGAAATTGGAGGCTCTTTTTCTTTCCTGTACCTACTTGTGTTTGTAGCTAAACCAAGAGGAACAAGTGCACAACTATCTTCGGATCTTTTGAGTATGGTCTCCTGTGCCACAAACTGTAAATAAATCAACACAACTGGTTGCCCTAGGTCAGGAAAGAACACACACACAACAGTTTCAAGTCTGTTTAGCAAATCTGGGCACCAATGCCTCCTTGTGTGCCATGTCAGTGTGGGCAACCTCTGCAGCTACGGGGCTGCTGAAGTGCTATATAGTGGAAAGTGTAGACCCCATTGGATTAAACATAAACAACTCTGAAATAGTGAGCTCTTGATAGACCACAAGTATACTTAAGTAGAAAAACAGCATTCCACCACGTGATTACTTTAGTCAGCTGTGTGAACTTGCCTTGAGCTGAACCAGACTTTTTGCAGTGCCAATTCCTCATTAGTAGAACTCTGAATATGTATCTTTTGGCGCCAAGAACGTGGGATGGCGGAGGAGGGAGCATCTGAATACCTGGGTGCTTTTTGGCCAGCAAATCAAGTGTACACAATCATACTCTTAATTTTGCTTGGTGAAAAGATCATAGCATAAATGTTGGGAATAAACGTCTAACTGATTTGTTTGCCCTTGCTCACTTGAATAAAAGAGCGCTAAATCAGCCATCAACACCAGCGTTTCTCTATCCAGAAAAACGTAAAACAGAAATTATTCATTACATTAGAGCAATGCAGAGGAGCTAAAATGTCTTTATACTCCCCTCCTTTTTAAAAAGAGTCAACAAATATTTATTACCCATCCACTCTGTGCTATGAGGTGTTACGTTTGCTTAGTACATACCTCCAAAAAGAATTTATATTCTAATAATAAAGTCAAAAACAAATAAGAATTATATATGTGTATGTGTGTAGAGAGAGAAAGAGAGCCTAAGGACTATAAAACAATAAGGTAATGTAATAGGCTACTATAATAAAGAAAGAGTGATGAGCATAGGAAGTTTGAAGGTGGGTGCTTCTTTTACTGGGACAGTCACAGAAGACCTCTCTGAAGTGACACCTGAGTTTAGATGCATTCATTTATCTATGAAATATGTACTATAGGATAGAAATTTTTCTAGCAGTTTGGCAATATCTGTGAACTAAGATCCCTAATATCACTACCTTCTAGTGAGGACGGAGAAGAAGAGTGAGATGCACAAAATGACCAGTAAACATAATAAATAAATAGTATAATAGAATGTGACATGTGCTATAGAAAAAGTGAGGTAAGGGGGACCAGAAGAGCTGGTGGAAAGTTGTCACTGGAATAGGGTGGTCAGGAAAGCTTACTGAGGAGACAATATTTGATCAAATACTTGAAGGAGGTAAGAGATCTGTCATGGGATGTTTGGAGTGAGGGTATTCTGGGCTGAGGAAACATTTAATGCAAAATGTGGGGGTGGTGTGTGAAGGATTCGTCAGAAATAGCAAGGAAGCCAGTATGACTAGAGCAGAGCTGGCGAGGGGAAGAGAATTGGGAGCTGATTTCAGAGGGCTTTGGGTTTAGTTCTGAAAGATGAGGCTGTGACTATGTATGAAATCATTTTTGCCGCACAATCAGCGCGTCTCTCTTTCGGTGGAAAGAAGCTTTGAGAGCCGGAAGTGCACCTGCTCCAGATGCAGTTCTCCTTCTCTCTCCTGTCCGCCAGGAAACCTCCACCCCAAATCCTCATCCACATGCCTCCCCAACACACACCTATACCTGTGTGCACTCTCGGCAGAGAGACCGTCGGTGTAAGAGGTCCACCACCCTGTCTGAGACTCAGAATCTCTGCTAGAGCTCCTTAAGGGCACATGTATCAGAGGTCCACTAGGTAACCCGGACTCAGGTCTGCGTTATGGCCCAGGCCTCTCTTTGGGTTTAAAACCATCCCAAGGTGACTCTGCTGAGCAGTCAGGTATAGGAGCCACTGCTCTGACTCGTGGCTACTCAGTATGTGGTCTGGGCAATATGAGCATCATCTGTGAGCTTGACAGAACCGCAGAATCTCAGCCCTCATCAGAGAACTATGGAACCAGAACCTATATTTTAACAAACTCCTCAGGTGACTTGTGTGCACATTCAAGTCTGAGATGCATTTCTCTAGGTCGTTGCCTCAATTCTCAATTCTTTCACACTTAATCTGTGTAGATATGCCCAAGTCCTCCAAACCTGTGTATTAGATGGAAGTGAACGTAGATCAACGAAATAAAATAATCTCCTCCCCTACAGAAACCCTTCATAGGACTTCTTGGGGAAATCTGTTCTGCTTTCCCACAGTATTTTTATAACCTGGAAACAATTTGTAAAAGAGTTTATGTGGCCAGAAATCCATCATGCTAATTCTATGTAATCTGATATCATAATAATATAATTATTTGTTAATTCATTGGTGAAACATTTTTTAAAAGTTTCTTTGAAGCATTCTTGAAATTGGAGCTTTTTCTTCTCCCAGCTTGGAAATATGAGTGGGCTCTTCTGCATGTTTGAAATTAGAAAATGATCTAGTTCATACAGAAAAAACTTTTTAGGGGTTGTATTTCTCAGGGTCTGGCAGACAATGTAAGTATTTTTTATTTTGTTCTTTTTCTCTCTGTTTTTAATGAGTAGACATGAGTGTTATACTTATGGGCTCAGAATTTCTTTCTCCACGTAAGTTTTTAAGAATAAATAATAGCTTATAATCAAAATAAAATAATTTGAATTTAAAAATTGAAAGGAAAATGTTTAGACTTTCTTCAGAATATATACATTTATATATACTGAAGAATACATATATATAGTGTTAAACGCAGTCACATCCAGCAAAAATAATAAACTTTCAAAACCATATATAATTATGCCCACATAATTTCCACAGCTGTCAGAGTAATATCTCACATAACCCAAAACCACAACCAAGGGATAAAATATATCGGAGAATATTTTTCTCTTTAGGTTCATGGCAAAGAAAACTTATAATCCTGATTCAAAAATCACATCTGAAAGTGAATATGTTGCAGAAATAACAACCCGAAATATTGGCTGTGGTTGACGGTGAACTGAAGCCATTCCCAGTGACTCACTTTTTTCTGCACTGGCAGCCAGTTGAAAACTGATTAGTCTATTTAATATCTAATTTTGAAGCTGAAGGTGTTTTTCCATCATTAACAGTCCATGCTTTATGCCATGGGAGAAATTTCACTTGAAAAAGGGCAAGGCTGATTTGTTAAATGGTATTTAACCCAATTCTGTATGGTATGCTAAAGACTATCACTTGTTGGTAGGGGTCAACTCTAATGATGAAAGATCATTAACTGAGCCATAAGTCAGCAAAATAAGTAACTGGTTCAGGAGAGCAAAATAAAATACTTTGTGAGAAACACCAAAATGCTGTCACAAATTTTAAAAACTGCATCTTCTAAATCCAAATTTGATGTAAAACTTTGTCAGATAAAATATACTGCATGTAAAAAGTGTTATTTAAAACCAATTCAAAGATTTTTCTACTTTTTTAGAGAGCTTTTATGTACAGTATTTCATTTCAGCCACACTATAATTCTGTGAATTCAGAAGGATAAAACTTTAGGATTTCTTCTCAGAAAATGTGTACTTTTTAACCATTTATTAACTCGTCTTCCATCTAAATATGCACATTCCTGAAATAAGTCTCTTCTCTAGCCCTTTCCACATCTTCTAAGGATCTAGTGCTATAAGAGGCATGAAAGGAGGAAGAGAATGCATAACATCTGTAATTTGATCCATTGGCATTCTAGGATTCAAAAGGAAATGCAGCTGTTCCTCCATTTTTAAGACTGCAGAAATTGTTCATTATAGCTAAATTAAATTGCTCTTATTTTAGCTAAAAGCATTAGAAAGTCTAGTACTTACTCATGATAGCAGAAATTAGA
This sequence comes from Tapirus indicus, assembly GCA_031878705.1. Taxonomy (NCBI): domain Eukaryota; kingdom Metazoa; phylum Chordata; class Mammalia; order Perissodactyla; family Tapiridae; genus Tapirus; species Tapirus indicus. The sequence continues at coordinate 139,954,516 of CM062920.1, read as the reverse complement.
ATAAAATTAACAGTTTTCAATATAGTATTAAAGTATGTTGAATAATTCAGGCAAAAGAAACTTTCACTGAATTACCTTGGTAAAAGAAAAATATGAGTTGAATCTATTTTCTTGCGTTTCATGGAAATTGGAGAGATAAAAAACTAATTAATAACGACGTATTTTTAGCAATTCTATACAATACTTTTTAGCAATTCTAAACAATACTATCAAATCTTTCTTCAAAATGGAGCCATTGCAATACCAGAAATATATAAATTTGAGTTACTTACAATCAAGAGGCTATCACTTGGGGAAAAAGATTCTGGAAGGAAGTTCAAATATTTTGAAAACTATTTTTTAAGGAAAACAACTTCTTGGTGACACCCACATCTTTTTGCCCTGAATCAATAGTTCCTGAACTTGGCCACACTTTAATCATGTTGTTTAATAAAAATGCAGAATTCAATAGTTAATCCTGGAGATTCTGATTCGGTGGAGCTCTAGAAGTGGAAAATTTTTGAAAGACCTCAACAGGATGGGAGTTGGATGGCTGGGACTAGTCTAGATATAAGGATTTAGGATTATGCCAAAAGATGCAAATGTATAGGATCATTTTAAAGACAATAAACAAACAAACCAACAAAAAAAATCCCAGGTAATATGTAACAGTTACCTAAAAATTAACCAATATTGTATTTCAGCGCTGTTACTACCTGAAGATTTAGATAAATTACACTTTTTTTTCTACAAACTATTGAATCTAACTTACTTTAGGCCTTTTACTATCTCAGAGATCAACCATAGGGACCACTAAGTACAACTGTGCAGTCATGCCAGTGTCCTGTGGTAAACAGAACAATTTCAGGCAAGAAGAAAACCTCAAGTAAATATCTCTGCAATTATTATTTTCCACACTCTGTTATGTCATGTCTATTTTTGCTAGTCTTTCCTATGAGATTGCTTCATCTATGGTTATTTCAGGATTCTGCTTGGGAAATATAGGAATAAAATATTTGCTGTAGAAATTTGAGGGCTGTTTAGAAGAAGCTTATTAAAAATTTTTCGAGATTATTTCCTGGTTTCTGGTATAATGGGTGATTTTATTTACTTTTATAATTTTTCAGTATTTTCCAAATTTCTATAATGCACATGAATTACTTTCATAATTAGAAAAAAGTATTTCAAAAATACAGCAAATGGGGGCAGGCTCAGTGGCATAGTGGTTAAGTTTGCAAACTCTGCTTTGGCGGCCTGGGGTTCACAGGTTCAGATCCCAGGTGCAGATCTACATACCACTCATCAAGCCATGCTGTGGCAGCACCCCACATATAAAATAGAGGAAGATTGGCACAGATGCTAGCTCAGGGCCACTCTTCCTCACCAAAAAAAAAAGTGTATATATATGTATATACCATATAAATATATGTATTTTTATATATATACTTATTATATATTTATACCAATGTAACTTTGTAGCAGTATAAGTTACCAATATACCAATACATTACCAGTATAAATGTATATGTATATTTATACCAATAAATGTATATATACACCACATGGGAACGTAAGTGGTATGAATATTGTTATAAAGATCAAGGATATTAATACCACTAGATTTACTCAGGTGGCAAGATAATTTATTGAGTTGATAATTTGTGCATTTTCATTCTTGTTAATTTCCCTTTATCAAGTCATGACTTTGACCTCCTCTGCCTCAGAAGCCAAGCAAAAATTGCTTGCAACCAGCTTACCCTACTCCCCTCTCCCGCAGAAATTTTGGTTCATTGAGGGTGTAAAGACTGAGGGTTTGAGGGAGAAAGGAAGCAAGGAAAGTGTCTTTGTGGGGTGAAAGAATAAGCCAGTCTGTGTGGTGGATCTAAGGAAGCCGGATTCTCAGACCCAGGTGTTTCCCAGTATGCTGGAGCTAAGAGCATTCGGTAAGTGAAATAACTTGTGGATCTGAGTTAGTGGAATATGACATATACTCACTACACTGTTTTCTCAATTACTAGTTAAAGCTTACTTCATATGTTTACACTCTGTGGAAGAATTATTTCACACAGTAAATGATACAGATCTTTTGCATCCAGATTTCCCAAGATACTCGTTAAAAATAATGCTGATCACCGAATGCCTCCCAGACTTATTAAATCAGAATTTCTGAGGACTAGAAACCTATAATTTAAATAAGCTTCCTAAGTCATTTTAATCACAGTAAAGTTTGAAACCCATGGTTATAAAGGCATAAATTAATATTTATTAAAGGCATGTTAGAAATTAACATTTATCGTATCATCACGTATCTAATTTTAATACTAGGGGCAAATCTTTCATCCTTTCCTCAGTCTAAGAGAAGTTTTCTCCAGTCTGAAATAAGATGGGAAAATAAGGATAATGCAGTGATTATGTAACTGAGGGACCACCCCCTCCCTTTTCTCATTCTTGACCTATTGGGGAGCTGATCGCCATGGACAGAAGGATACTAAATCGTTTATTACCCCACTCGCTTACATCGATCTGCTTCTGTCGAATCTAAGATAAATAAATGTGGTCTTCTTTTTTCTTCCAAAATGACTTTTTGTAAAAGAAGGTACCCACAAAGGACAGATGCTTGGAAAATGTATAGCAATTAGCACTATTTCTCAGTGACCCATAGCCTTATGGATATAGTTTTAGAATTGCAAGGAGGAGCACAGGTGTGAGTAAATAACACTTTAGCATCTACATGATAGACAAAGTACCCTATAGAGAAGATAGTGTGTTTAACAAGACCCTGGACCATATTGACCCCAAATTATTATTTGTCAGGCGTGGGTATATGTGCATGTAAACATTTTACATGAATTACTCACTAACATCCACACTTCTTCAATGCATCCTAGTGGAGAGGATACCGAAAATTGGAGTACCAAAATCTGGCCCAGACCTGTGAGCTACACCGAAATTCCCATGTCTCATCCACAGTGATTCCATTACAGCCTCTCTTACACTCCCTATGCACAGTTTGTTTTAAGCAGAAAAACTTAGACCTGTGATATTCACTCAGGTACTTCTATTGTAACCCCCAGATTGTACTAACGGAGGAGAAGGACTGATTCTAGAATGAGATTAGACTCTGCAGTTATCAGTGCGGTTTTCTCAGGGGAGAAAAATGGGACTGAAGTAGTTTAAAGAGACGTGTCTCTCAGGAGATGGAGAAAGGGGCAGGCTTTGACACTGGGGAGCACGACTAGGTTCTGGGATCGGCCTGTGGGGGACTGGATTCTTCTGGAAATCCCTTGGTTAAATCGTTTATAATAGCATGAAAGTTTTCCTAATACTCATCATAAAATGAAAGACCTTTTTTTCTTTTATTTTCACAGGGTATAGATGGGATAAGGAACTTTTGCTTGTTGCCAATTGATTTTAATATCTGTGTGAACTGTCACAAAAAAGGAAAAATTAACCATAGTGCAAGCAGCATGTAACAATTCTTTGCTATTTTAATGCTGTTTTTAGAGAGTAGAGAGGGACCACCTGTTCACTGAACCCATCTCATACGAGGAGATAGAATTATCTCATTGCCTTTTATCACGACCCATTGTTTCTGCCCAGGAGGAAGTAATAAAAGTGGCCAAAATCCCTCTCTACTTTGCAACAGTCGCCTGGCTGTAAGCAAAACCCTCTACCGGAAGCCCAGAACTGCTCAGAGTTTAAGAAAAGGAGGAGGAAGAGAAGGAGTCGTTTTAATTAGGACCAAAGGCTGAAACCCGGGGGCAGAACCAGAATGGGTTCAATACTATTTGGGGGTAAATAATAAAGAAGCACAGTGGGTTGGTCTCTGCCTCTAGGCAACCTTTGTTTATTTTAGGAAAATGAAATTAAAATTATGTGAAGTCTGAAATTTGCTTTAAAATACTCCAAAGAAAAAAAAAGCTGTGGAACAGATTAAAGATTGACCAGTCCTTTAAAATGATTCAAGTTGGGTGAATGGAATACATGAGGTTTATTATACCCTGCTCTTTTTCTTGTGTATGTTTAAGAATCATTTAATTAAAAAATTGATCGTATTTTAGCCCAGAAAATGGCGCCATCTTTGATTTTAGCCAGCGCCAAAACAGTGACGCTTTTAAAGTTCTCTTTTTCCACATGAAATTATGGGAGAACCCATATTCAGTGTGCATTTTCAGCATTTTTCCTTCTGTGTTTAAATTTCCTACTTACCCCTAATTTCTCAGTAAAGTCTTACAAATATGGAGTCTTTAATGGGGAACCGAAAGACAAAGCACAGTCAAGTTTGACCTTTTGCAAAACATGGGAGCACCATCAACGGGAGGACAATGGTACTGAAGCTTTAGTCCATAATCAGCAAAGAAGTTGCAGTGGTGGAAATCCATCTTAGAAGTTTGAGAATTGGGAAGGAATACTAAAGAAATCTACTTTCAACTAATCTAGTTAGCTGAAGATATAACTGCTTTCATTCCCAAATAAAGTAGAGGAGAATGATCTTTGAGGAATGTCTGTGGCACGTCTGCATGTATCTGTGTTCAGTAGCAAGTCACTATCTTTTCTAGGGAAGTACTGACTTTAATTCTGATAGTATGTTGTTCCTCCATTTGCATTAAAGTATCTTTTCTTTGTGAAGTGATGATACTAACATATGGTAGCATGGTAAAATATTTTTAAATGTTTATTTTATATTGTATCTCATAAAGGTTTTGGAATTGTTCCAAAAAATCAAAAAAAATCTAGAAATCACTTTTTTATCTCCTTTTTGTATATTTCCATCTCTTCATCTCCTTTCTTTAATCATCTGCTTCTCTAATTTCTGTAATCATTTTCTTTCTCTGTTCCATAAAGCTTGATTATGTCAAGCAGTTTATTGTATTGTAAATATCGTTCTTATCCTTTTGGATTGCTATTGAATCTGGTCACTAAGACTCCTGTGGGCACACAATAAACTTGTGCAACAGAAAGATGTATAATATGTGGAAATAATAACTGCATCTTCCATTTTGCAACAGTGAAGAATGATAAAGTTAAATTTAAAAAGAACACACATTTCCAACCATGTATGTCCAACATTTTGCCAGAGGTGTGTTGGTTGATGGTGACTATTATTAATAAAGGTCTATTTAAGAAAATAGAAACCACACTAGTTATTTTAATATAGAGTATTGGTTAAAGAGGTATTGGTGGGCTCAAAAGAGTTTTTTTTTTAAAGATATCACCAAGATAACAAATGGAGGAAGCAGCTAGCATCATTAAGTTGGGGAAAAGGGAAGAGGTTGAGAGGATTAGAACCTAAAAGCTTGGAGAGGAATCTCTGTGGAGCTCTTGGTCCTCTTAGAGAGGGAGTAGGCCACCTGACCTTGAGGAGGGGCTCGGCAGAGCTAGGAGCTATGTCTTGGGATAGAAGATGCTGCCTGGCTGATGTTGGTACCTCAGGAGCTCAGAGCCAGTGCTTTGCAGAGATAGAGCCCTGATCTCTAAGGAAAGACTCTACTCAGCTGGAACTGATACCTTTGAGGGGACATAATGAGGCTGTTTCTGAAAATGTGTAAAAAAAATAAAGCTGGAAACTGGAACTGAGTGCTATTTCCAGAGGGAGGAGCTATTGCTGGGGCTGGACTGTCAGGAATGCTGGCATCCCAGAGGAGAGAGTAGAAGTGTGGGTTTGGAGATGAGAGAAAATAGACTAATTGCCAGCCTGGTGAATCCCTTCTGCTATTCATCGCCTATATACACTTTTATTAGAGTATACATTAGAAAGCCATATAACAACAATAACAATTTTAAGCTTTCACCAGAAGTAGTCAATTATCTTTTATACGCACGATGTTCTCATCTATTCCCTAAAAAGGGCAACACTCAATCCAATTGGTCATAGAATCCATCACTGGGTATTGTTAATTACTCCCCATATTCAGTCATGGTCCCACCTGAGTATTCTGTACTCTAAAGACTACATTGTAAAATTAACCACCCACAACAATCCTTAATAAAATAATAAAGATAAGGGTAAGAGTGAGAGACAAAATAATTGGCGCGCGCACACACACACACACACACACACACACACACACACACAGCATGCTAGGAAACCATGCAGAGTTGCTACTGTGCTTGTTTTCCTAATCAGTCATGAAGCCTGGTTGATAGAGGCCCTGCCTTGTAGCATTTGCTGATTTCTGTACTGTAAATATTTCCAAAGGCTGATTTCAGACTTCCAAGGTGATGTCACCGAACACAGAGTTGAGAAATGACTCACATCATCAGTTCTTGGAAGTCCATATGCACCTGCTCCCGTGCACCACTCTTCCATAGTACTGGAAGTTGAACTGCACCTGGCCAGTTTGAACTTTGCCATTTTGCACTCCTCATGCCATTCAAGCAAGAGACAAAGAGGAGAACACACTGGCCAGGGTGATAGATCTTCACTAACAAGGGTAAATTGTGGTTGCTGCTACACAATGGGGGAAAGAAAACCTTTGTCTGGAACCTCTAGAATTCTCTAGGGTCTCCTGTCATTACTTCCATTCTAATCAGTAAAGATAATTGAAAATCAGAGCAAGGCAAATGAATGAACAAATAAACAAGTAGGCAAGCAAACAAACAAACAGATGAGTGAGGCAGGTCCCCTTGTGAGTCAGGCCCTTCAGGGATGAACGTGTAGATCACTACCAGTTAAAGAATCCCAACCAGCTGAGACTGTGACAGTAAGCAAAGGGCATCGGAAATGTGTAATGGATAAAGATCATCAATTGACTATTAATTTTTGTGTCCCCCAAATCTAATAGAGTTTCTGACACATTTTAGTGCTCAATAAATATTTGGCAATTGAATAAAGTTTATCTACCATGTTAATTATCTAAAGTGTCAATAAACCAGGTGCTGTTTTCTGAACAAAATTATCAAATATGTTAATGACTTTGGGTTTGAAATTCCATTGTTTGTTCCCTGCAAATGTGTGCCAAAGTATAACTTTTCTGTGATTAAATTAACCTTGCCATCCTGATAAAAATGAGTGATCCTGATTGGATATTCCCAAATTCCTCACTTTGCTTTTCATTATATTGATATGAGGGATTCTGGAGAACTAAAGACAAAACAGTCACCTTCAACTGACTGTAATAATACGTGCAGAGAGATAATAAGCCATTAATTTGGACACTGAGCTCAAGGAAAGAATATCACCAATCCACCTATGATAGATATCACTTATGGATTCTCAGTACCATCATCCTCGCCCTTCAAAACTCTCCCAAAGACGATTGGGGAAGAAAGCTAAAAGCCACATTTTCCAGACTCCCTCACCAGTTGGGAGGTGGAGAAGGAGAGAAGGAGAAGAAGTGAGTCTTTTGTGGCAGCTGCAGACAGGTGTGTGGGCATCAGCAGGCAAGCAGCTGATGAAGGGTATTTTCAGTAGCCACTGGAATTCCTATCCACCTCAGTGTTCTATGCCTTTAAGATCATTAGCGGAGGCTTCCCAAGGCTTTCTGGAGTCCTCCTGAAAATAACCCACACTGGTCCTGCAGGCAGCGGAGGTCCCTGGTGATGATTTCCTGGTCTACTTTCATTTCTCAATTTCCAGAAAGTGCCTTTCCTGACCACCACATCCTCAGCCCTTGCAATGGTTTGAAAGCCTCAAGTTATCCATTTAAATGTCTTTCCTGTATCACATTAATCTAGAATGACCTCTGAATGATACACCATACTATCCCATAGTTTTTCCTCGTAAATTATAAGATGGAGATGGATGAAGCAGAAAGAAGAATCCAAAAAGAAGGTTGCAGAGATCAATATTTGTTTTATTTGTCTTTGAAATTAATGCAGAGATTTCCTGTCCCCAGGGATCCTTAGAGAAGGATCAGATGAACATTTGTCAGAAAATACTGAAATAGAGTATTGTTTCAGGAGTCAAGTAATCACTTCTAAAATTACCTTTAATGCTACAATATTGTAATTCTAGGAACCATCAGGTAGCAACTAAGGAGCAGGCATTCTGAACCATTATGGAACTGTTATTAAATTATCTAAAATGTCATAGAATAATAATCACATTGATAGCATACATTAGCACTTAAAAATGTTTCAAGGTGCAAGCCTGCCTAATTTCCTCATAAAACACTCACTGTGGAAACATTATTCTATAATTATGTCCAATCTTCTAATTATTTTCAAATGACATAAAAATTATTAACCAACATATATAAAACATGCAAGAACTATTTCATATATGTAAGACTCTATGCTATGCCTGTACTTTGGGACATACCAAACAGTGTAATTTACATGCTTCCTGATTTTACAGAGACCTCAGAGTCATCTTTAACCCCTCCATTCAATTCATCAGCCTTTTGCTGCAGGTTCCAACTCCAAAATACATCTCAGATCTATCCACTCTTTTTCATCTACATTACAGTCACATGGGCTAAGCAATCACCATCTTCTACGGACCTGCCTCCTCACTCCTGCTTCTACACTTCCTACTCACCTCACCACCACCAATCCAATTTACACTCAGCACACAGAGCATACTTTTTAAAGCATAAATCAGATCATGTCAATTACCCATTGTACAACTTTCAGGGCTTCTTCTTTCTATTATGGTAAAACTCAAATGCCTTTGGCCAGCAAAGCCCCACAAGATAGGACTGCTGCGCACTTTTCAAGCCTTATCTGGTACATAGCACACCCCTTCCCTCACTGTGCTCAGCCCGTCTGTCTCCACCTCCCTTCTCTGCTCGCGAGCCTGGGCATTTGCTGTTCTTTCTCCCTGGGAAACTCTTCCCTAGTGCTTTTTTTAAGCTTTTTATTTTAAAATAATTTCAAATGCACGTAAAAGTTGCCAGATAGTATTAAGAGTTCCCACATACCCTTTTTCCAGATTAAGACACTTGCTTTCATAACCACAATGAAATTATCACAATTAGGAAGTTACCATTGGTGAAAATCAATTCAGTATTACCATCTAATGCACAAACCCCATTCAAATTTCTCTGATTGCCCTAATAATATACCGTAAAGGACTAAGGCCCTATCAGAATTTTAAGATGCACTTCATTGACATGCCTGTTAGCTATTTTAAATCTGAAACAGTTCCTCAGGCCCTCCTGGTATTTCATGTCTTTGGCAGGTTTAAATAATGCAGGCCAGTTACTTTGTAGAATGTTTTATATTAATTTGTGTTCTCCTCAATACACTGTATTAGAAAATACACCATGCTAATTGTCATATTACTGGTGATGTTAACATTTATCCTTTGATTAAGATAGCGCCATGTTTTTCCACTGTGGAATTCATTACTTCATGTATTTATTAATATTGATTTTAAAGTATTTTGTAGAAGTATACTTTGAGACTCTGTAAATATTCTGTTCCTCATCAATTTTTGCATCCATTTATGATTCTTGTGTGAATTAATTATTAGTATGACAGTTGCCAAGTGCTGATTTTCCAATTCTAGCATTCCTTTTACACATATTAGCTGGCATTCTACTTAAAGTAGAATTTGCTGTCTCTTCAATTTAATATGTAGTTATTTACTTTTGTTTGTGTGGATTTCGAATTTGTATTTTACTCAAAGTATTACAATTGTTACTACTGTTATTTATTTTGAGACTCAAATTCTCCTATATTTGGTCAGTGGAAGTCTCTTCAAAGTTGTTGCTGTATCCTTTTGACCCATCTCCACCATTCTTTGAGCACTGCCTTACCCCTAGCCCAACGAGTTGTCCTAAGCTCATCTTGCATTTTCCCTGCCCAAGCCCTGGAATCAGCCACTTCTTTAAGAAGCCCTGATTCATTTTAGTGTAGAATGGTATTGGTAAACCAAGATTTGAGTGCTAGTTGTGCGCATTTCAAATGGTACCTTATTACTCATTGGCTGGTCAGCAGAGAGAGTTGGGAAATATGTATGTATATACATACATACACATACACATCTATAGCTATTTCTATACCTATCTACAATTTATTTTTAAAACTCATAATTTCACACTGCTACCTCCAATTCTAGCCTTCCCTTTCTATGTTTGTAACTCCATCTTTTAACAATGAGAAACTTGCCTCCCATTATCCTCAATTTATTTGCTTATTTTCTCCATCTCCCTAGACTGCGTGTATCAATCTTCCAGCAGTCTTGACAAAAGGTCAATACCTATGAAGGGGAAAAGGAAGAAAGAAGGAGGAAACCTCACCATGTCTTTTAATTATTTCAATCTCATTCTTGGGTCTTAGCTCAAATGCAGCCACCCTTTAAAAGAAATCCTTTTCATACAGGGACACACAGGTCATAAGTAAAAATATAAGATCAACTATCTAGTTGTTATAATCTCTTCTTTTTTAAAAATGTGTCAAATTTTTGATGCTTTATTCCAGCCACCTGGCTAAAATCTCAGACTCTTTGAGACCTGATTCTGCCACTTACTAGTGTTGTGAACTTGGGCAGCAGATTTTAAGCCTTAAGTACAAGAAGAGACTCATACTATTGAGATAGCTAACTCATATGGATGTTGTAAAGAATAAATGAGATTAGAACTGTATAACTCTTGCCATGAGCTTTATCTGGCATGTAGTAAGCACTTAGTCAAAAACTGTTCATTGTTGTTGCTGAAATATATTTTGGGTAGTATTATTGTTATTGATACCAAGTTCAATTCATGTTAATATTAGCATTAACACTCTTCGGATTTATGTTCTTCAAGAATTTATGTATCCTTCAATCATAATCATATATTATACAGTTTCCATTAAACTACCTAAAGATTTTCTTCTTAAAAAGCATTATAAATTTACAGCAATGCAAAATATTGCGTACTTGTGAGCATATTATACAGAATAATGTGAATAAATTTATTTTGCTAGACTATTTCAAAGAGGTGCAATTTATTTTTAAAGATGATTCGTGGCATTCTACACACACACAAAAATGAATGTCTAAACAATGATGGAAAAATTGGCTAATATATTTCCACTACTTATATTTTAATAAAAGAATGGTGTTTTCAAAATATTTTACTAATGTCCAGAATTGTTACTGGTATAGCAATATATTATGTTAATTTTCTTGATAGTTGCTTTCATTTAGGAAAGCAAGATTTGTAATCATTGTTTGTATTTTATTTTTAAGAATCAATTATGTGGGTCTTTTTATATTTTTATAAAGGTTTTATTTCTACGTAGAAATAAAAATATATTTTCTTTTAAAATTACATGGTAATAAAGGTATAAAAAATAAAGCTTTAAACCATAAAAACAAGACTTTTACATAAATATACAGCTTCCAAAGCACCAATAATTACTGTCACTTTACTTAGACACAACATAAATGAAAATACTTGAAAACCTTCTATTTATATGGAAATGTGCTACTGCCCTCTTATGGAAGATACTTGAATAACACTCAGTGGTTTTACACCTCTCTATTTTTATTCTTTGTGTGAGGAAGATTAGCTCTGAGCTAACATCTGTGCCATCTTCCTCTACTTTATGTGGAATGCCTGCCACAGCATGACTTGATAAGTGGTGCGTAGGTCTGCGCCTGGGATCCAAATCCACGAACCCCAGGCCACTGAAGCAGAGAACATGAACTTAACCACTATGCCACTGGGCTGTCCCCTACACATCTCTTTTGAAGTGGAGACAAATATAAATAAAATTTTTTAAATATAATTCAATTCATATACTTTATTCTGTTCACTTGTTGTTTTACTTCTTTGGTTAGTTAATTTCCTGACTACAAAACATTAAAAATTTTTTTTTTGTATAATTTTCTTTTCCCCTTTAAGCTAATCAATACAAAATTTCTACGGATTTGTTTCTCACATAGTGTCCTTTGAATTTGTATCAGAATTTCAGTAGTATATTTAACGCAAAATTGAAATACAATAGTTGAGCATTAATGTTGAGGGTACGTAAAAATAGTAATTTTAATGTTTAAACCATGGCTGGTTAATCCACATGGAAAAACCAGATAGTATAAAAAAGTATTGAAAATAATAGTTATCACAAAGTAACATGTGCTATTTGATATGCATTGTTCTAGGTACAAAGCATTCTACATATACTAACCCACTGTATTCTCACCACAACCTTAGGAGTTAGGTACTGTTATCATCCCTAATTCACAGAAGAGGAAAAGGAGGCATGGAGAAGTATCTGAATTACTCAGTAACTTGAATACTAAGTAGCAGAGCTGGTATTTGAACCCAGGCAATCTCGTTCCCTGTTTTTAACGCCAAACTACTCGTTCTCTGTGATGAAGATAATTTATGAAAAAATCTTTATATTTATCTGTGATCCCTGAAGGAACCCAGAAATTGTCAGCTCATTTCTTGTTAAATCATCTTAATGAGTTTTAACAAGTAGAATGGGCAGGCTAATTTGATCTTATTTATATAAGAGTGCGGGTGTTCAGGTAACACCTTGTTTATTCTCCTCTAAAACTTCTTCCCTCCTCAATATCTCCTTCTTTCCTATTCTTCCTTGAAAAAAAAGTTGCATGTCTATTCTGTGCCAAGTACTATGTAAGTCCTGGAAATACAATTCTGAATAAAACAAAACATCTGACTTTTGGGAGTTTATAGGCTTATGTGGGAAACAGAGAATTTGAATACAGTGGGATGAGTGCTGTTTCAAGGGTAAGCAGAGCACATAAACAGGGCAGAAAACTCCACAAAGGAAAATACCATCTAAATGGAAAACTAAAAGATGTGGTGATTCTAGCCAAAGATAAAGGGAGGAACGGGGAGGAATGAGAGCAATCTGGAAACACAGAACAGCATGTGCAAAGAAATGGATTTGAAGGAATTTCGAACATTCAAAGAACTATAAATACAGCAATTGCACATGGCTGGGGTGTACAATGTGCTAGAAAACAGATGAGCCAGAGGCAAGGCAGAAAAAGTACCTGGTCTACCATCTTAAATAGTTTGAACTTTATCCTGAGGAAAATGCAGATCCTTAGAAGGAATTTTAAGAGAATGATCAGATCAAAATTACATTTTTAAATGTTCCAGTTACCTGCATTTTTCTCTAGAAATATGAAGGAAAACACGAAATCTATACTTGACTTCTCTTAGCAGTATTAGATTTATATTTTACCAGGAAAGTGGAACATAAATGAACACAGCTTCAATCTCCTCTATTGTGGGTTGAATTGTGTCCCCCAAAACATACCAAGCCCTGGTACCTATGAATGTGGCCTTATTTGGAATAGCGTTTTAGAGGATCAAATCAAGTTAAGAAGAGGTCTTTCCGAGTCAAGGTGGGCCCAAAATCAATAAGACTGATGCCCTTAGAAGAAAAGAGACACAGACACGTGAAGAGAGACCACCACGTGATGACGAAGGCAGAGGCTGGAGTGATGCATCTGCAAGGCAAGGAACACCAAGGATGGTCCAACACCACCAGAACTAAGACGAGGCATGGAACAGACTCTCCTCTAGAACTGTAAGAGAGAACACGGCTTGATCTCAGACTCCCGGCTTCCAGAAGGGTGAGAGAATAGATTTCTGTTGTTTCAAGCCACCCAGTCTGCGGTACTTTGTTATGACAGCCTAGGAAACAAATGCACCCTCCCTCCTAGATCTGCCTTTAGGTCTCATACCAGGAGCACTAGAGAGCACTGCAGAATTCACAGAGTGACAGGCAGTTGACTTACCAGAAAAGGCCATCATTGTATTTTTCTAGACATTTTTACATATTTTCCTCTCTCTGACTTTCCTATATGGACATGTGTTCAGGTAAATGCATTTGTCTAAGCACCCAAAAAAGTTCATAAGTCTAGAGACTTCTAATTTGCCTGTTGAGATAATAGTGCGTGAAGAAATACTCCCTGGCCAGGTGATTCCCAAGATTTTGTATGACATCATGATGGTAGTAAAAACAAATGTAAACTGGCAGCCTGTTAGCAGAATCTGGCCCCCAGACCTGTGTTATTTCATTAGCATATGTGATTCTTAATAATTATTTTGAATGAATTTAGACATGTAGCCCAGTTCCCAACATTCCCTCGTGCTCTCTAGATTCTCAAATTTGTTTAACTTGAAGGATCTGAGTCTGTCACCATCCACCATCCACCTTGCTTTGCATATATGTTCCTGTCACCTTGGCCATATTATACTTATTGAGGGAACAGAGTCTGCACTGATCTGGTTCCTTTAAGCCAATACAACAAACCATTGCTACCCGCATATGAAGGAGACTTTGGTATCCCTCTTCACAGAGTCCTGGTCCCTCAGACCTCATTCTTTCCTTTGCTTCTTATTTCCCATTTCTTCCCTGAGTCTCTGACTCTTGACTACATCTTCTATCTTCAGCCTTGCATTCATCGGTTGGCTCTTATGACCTATTTGGCTTCTCTAATTTGACTGTAATTTACATGTGGCATAAGGCTTAGGAAATGTATTTGAAATGGAACAGAAGAGAAGTATATAACGCCTTGACCATTTCTAAATCAAGAGGCTTAATTTACCTTGGTATCTCAAGGCTAGTCTTACATATAGGAAAAATAAGGAAATACTTATATGTGGTTTGGATTTTTAAGGATTCTGGAAAGCCTCAAGCTTGTAAAGGATCATCTTCAGATTTTGGAGGATGCCTGAATATAATTACTGGTTAATATGGGCCAGCAACTGTGCTGAGCATTTTGTCTCATTATCTTCCTTAATTACATAATTAATAATAATATAATTATTATTATCACTCATAATAGCTATATGTAGTAGATACTATCATTAATCCCATTTTACAAATAAGGAAACTGAGGCTCAGATTGGCTTGATAAATTGTCCAGTGTTACACAGTATTAGGTGGCAGAGCTCATATTAACAAAAATATAAATCTGACTCTAGAACCAAAATGTTCTTATTTTATGTATATATTTTAGGTATAAAGAACATTTGCATACAGCCTCTTGTAAACCTGGAATTAATTTTTTAATGAAATGTTAAACCTAAAAACAGAAAAAAAAGTGAAGCTGCTTTAGTTGAATAAGAGAGGTGGGTGGAGTAGAGCAGACGCTGGGTCCACTGTCTCCTCCTGCCCTAGGACTCTGTGGATTAAAGGTGGAACTGATTTAAGACCGTACTCTCAAATGGTAGATGCCTCGGGAGTGGAGCCAAAACCCAAAACTTTTACTAGTCATTTATGCCTTGACTAATGGTTGAATTAGGGAGAAGAGGATCGAAAAGACTAGAACACTGCAGCCTGAAGTGGGCAAGGAGGGAGGAAAGAGCTGAGGGAAACCTGGTTGACTTTAAGTTTAGGGCTACCCAGGAAAAATCTATAGATACCCAGCTTAAATGGTGCTAATAAGGATTAGGAATGGAATAGCTAAATTCTCTATCCCTAGCTGCCCAGACCTTAGTATTAGAGCTCTTAACGAAATGATTCCATTTTACTCTTTGAAAAGTTCAAACTATAACTTTCAGCAGCCAAGTCTCTAGATATTCAAATCCATATTACCTGAAATATACCATGTTTCTTAAAACATGAATAATGAGCGGGAGCTACTTTTCTAAACTTTCCATAGGTTATGCTAAGCAAGAACCCTCTCTCAATTCGTCCCCTTGTGCATTTTAAGACAGGTTGATATTAGGGCTACATTCTAAGGTGACAGGTCCTAGTATTTCCTTTGTGAGAAACCAGCTGACCAAATCAGAACCTGGGCAGCTCAAGGCTCCAAGGCAGCCCGGAGAGCTAATCAAGAAGAGTAGACAAGGCCGCCGTGCCTGGCTGATCAGCGAAGGATATCCCAGCAGGAAAGGAAAGCAGGTCCACAGTCCATGCCTCTATCTAGTGCACACCAGAAAGCTCTGGAAATATCTCCCTATTTTCTCTGAACAGACCAGAACTGACTGTTTTGCCTTTCTTTAATGATATCACACAGGCAATACTTTTTTTCTAGCAAGAGACAGACTCATGCACATGTAAATTACTTTCCTCTCTCAAGACTAGATCAATGCTGTAAAGACAGAGTTTAGAAGTCTATTTAGACTATTGTCAAATGCTTGTCATCATTATTTTAATTCAGAAATATGATCATTTAATGCCAAAAATATTTTCTCCCTATCCCAAAAACCTCCTTTATGGCTTTGACATTACCTGAAATTATTTGATCACAATAAAGAAATACTTATGCCTTAATCATCAATTATTGAATTCCTATGAAACAAACTACTTGGAAATTTCAGGTACCTTTTCACTTAATCATGGCCCAATCAAGGCAAAATCTTTGAACTGTGCTTGTTATCACTATATGCATTATAAAGTAAACTTTTGTGATAAGAACACCAAAAAAGTGATGCTTCTGTTCATCACTCCCATTCTAGAGCCGTTTTGCTGCAAATAGAAAACCAGTTTTAAAAAGCCTTATTTGAAAAAGTTGGAAATGTAAAAAAAATTTTTTCATTTGAAAAATTCAAGTTTAGGATACGGACTATTGTATTTTCTAAAAGAACGCAGAAAGGTAAGTTAACCATAAAGTGATGACCAAAAAATGTATTGTTTTTCCTATTGTAATTCAGCTATAAAATTCAACAGGAAGGTAGCTTAATCTGCTTGTTTGGATTGGGATTTGTTTGAATATAAATATTTTATGAAGATGTGGGGAAAAAAGTGAAAGAGTTTTGGATGAGAAAACGCTATGTTGAATGGATATGAGTTATGACTACGAGTTGAAAAATAAAAGTAAAATAAGTAATAAATTCATATCATGATAATAAAGGGTATATTATGTAAATAATTAGATTTATTCTACTGAATCTAAGTCCTAGAACCAGTTTATCAGTGACCTCACTTGGCTAAAGAAATGGGGAGTAGACGTTCTTATTTAGAATGGCTGGTTGGTTGGTTGGTTAGTTGTCTACATCAGCATTGCATTACTTCATACAGTAGCTCAGAGAAAAGGATTGAGGTGATTAAATCTCATAGGATTGTTTACAAAAACGCTGAATTGAAATGATTCTACTCAAAAGTATATTAAGAAAATATAGAGTTAAGTTTGCGCTTTGGCAGCCCGGGCTTCACGAGTTAGGATCCCGTGCCCACCAATGCACTGCTTGTCAGTCGTTGTGGCGGCGTCCCATAGAAAGTAGAGGAAGATGTGAGCCCAGGGAGCAAAAAGAGGAGGATTGGCAACAGATGTCAGCTCAGGGCTGGTCTTCCTCACAAAGAAAAAAAAGTATAGAGTGAATAAACTTCTATTTGATTTGTTTAGCAGAGAGATTGGGCCATCTAGATCCCCTCTTGTTCAGAGAGGATGTTTTCTTTGTTCAGTTCTACCAGATATTGATTTAACTGACCTCAAATGTTCTTATATTGATTCTTTTAATATTTGCTCAAATTAAAGCTTTAAAATGAAGGGGGGGAAAAGTCATATTCCTGAAAAAGGAGAGAGAGAGAGAGAGAGGGTGCTCTAGGGGGGATGAATATAGGCCAAGCATCTGCATGGATGAATTCTGTTGACCTTGTCAATAACATGAGTAAATGCTAGTGATGGGCAGGTCAAATGAATGCCACATTGCCACGATGTTTGAAAATTTCAAGGTTTACTCAGTCTTTTCAGATTAGGGTACACTGGGGTATCGTGTTCTGCTTTTTTGCTTTATATAAGCATTCCTTTAAACAGTGAAATGACCTACTTTTGCAACTCTTTTAATGGCTTTTTCCTAAGAAAATTGCATTCTCAGAAATATGTCAATCTTTTCCAAAGAACCTTTATCTTCCTTACTCTGAAACTGAATATGCCCTGAAAAGGCAATTGATGGAAAAAGAATTGCAGCTGGGATATCACCATTAATCTATGGGGCACGGTTCTTCTTATTTACATGGCACCACATATGGTATAGCATAGGCACCACAGGGCATGTTTCTTGCTATTTGTTTAAATCAGGTGTTTTCGTTTTTGTCGATGTTGCTGGTGGTAGTGGTGGTGTGCATGTGCGTGTTTTGATGATGATGCTAGGCATGACTGTGGTGTGTTAAAGCACTAGTGGAATCCAAAGGGCATTGGATTGAGGACAAGATAATGTCCCAGCCTCTTTTCTCTTTTTTACTTCCACATGATAGGCATTCTTAAGGCAACGTTTTAGATGGAAATGTATGTCAGAATAACTCGAAGAACAGCCAATTTTGGAGTCAGTTATGTGACATATGAAACATTTTACTTCAGTCCTAAGTTATGAAGGTAAAATATGCTACTCTCAGAAATGGATAGCTTATGGAAAGAGTTATCTTGAATGTTCCCAATAGTTTTCTAGAGTTTATGGTATTGCCCTTTTTCGCAAAATTTTATGGCTCAAAAAATTTACAACTGAAAATTTATGAAAAAATCCATGTAATTGCTATAACTGGTATTGATTTTATTCATATTCAATTGACATATGTATGGATCTCTTTGAGGAACGTTCAGGAAACACAGTGAACAGAATAAACTCAAAAGGAGAAATATATATTTTAATTTTAAAATGATTTTTTTAAATTGTGAATTCCAGCTTCCATCCACCCAAATTATTTTTCTCCCAGTTTCACAGTTACAGCACCTTCATTTTCATTCTATTTGAAGACAATTAGGATTCATACTTTATTTGTCCTTCATCTTCTTCATATCCATGGTTCCTAACCAAGACTGCACATTAGAATAAGTTTTCAAAAAAAAAAACTTATGTCCTGCATCCAATACCAAAAAGATTCAGATTCAGTAGGTTGGAAATATGTCTTTAAAAGGTCACAAGGGACTCAAAAGCATAATTATAGATGAGAAGAACTATGTCTTGATCCTAAACTTTCTAGGATCACAAATCCATTTGAAGATTCCATGAAAAAAGCAACTTCTGCCTGAAAAAATGACCATAAACACAAACACATGGAAATGCAAATATGCTTTCATAAAATTACATCCTAAGACTTCATTGCACCAAGCTATGACTCTGTCATTATGACTCTAACACCTACTAGTGAACACTTTTTCTCCTCCTCCTTTTACTCCACTCTGAACACTCTATTAGCCCTCCTGCCACATTCCCTGGCCTCCTTTCCATTTGAAGAAAGACGATTCTTGGCTATGCCCCATCTAGGTGCGAGTTTAGACCAGAGTTTACAGAAGTAGTGGAAAGTAATACAAAAACATGTCTCCTCAAATTTCAGAGTACAGAGAAGGATACTTCATATTACTGTTAATTAAATACTACACTGCCTGGGAAAGGGCTGGTAAGGGCTCTCTCTGACAAAGGGGAGAAAATGGGGAAAAGCTCAATAGTTTATACTCATTACAATGGGGCCTTGGCTTAGTACTAAGAATAAGGTAGATTCTTGGTCAATGGATGCTGAAAGAAAGGGTGAGCAAGTGAATAAGTGAATGAACAGGTGAGGAACTGACTGAATGAAAGAGCAGAAAGGAGAGACCCTGTCCATCTCCCTTTAACTTCTAAGGCCTGGTTTCCTCCTCTGCCAAGTGAGGGCATTAGAAACAGTTTAGATGCTCTTCCATCTCATATGACTCCTGCATTCTTCATACTACTCTGTGAATAGAAGGGTGGACACCTATTCCCTAGTGGAAGGCAGGTATTAAACTTACATTAAGAGGCCTCATGGCAAGATTGGGAGTGAAGAGGGATGGTGCTATTTGCAATGTATTGTCATGATAAGCTAAAGGCTGGCAGCTAAAGTATTTGCCACAAACTTTTTAATATTGACGTAGCTTACAAAAAAATATTGCTTCAACAGACAAAAAAACAAAATTGATGTTACCTCAGCTTCTGAAGTAATGTAGCAGATTTTTGTGCCTTCAATATGGAACACTGTCCAAAATAAATTATTCATTGAAATACCTCAGATTCAGAAGAGGGAATACTGAATGCTGTCATTTGTGTCATGTGTATACACAGAGCATCTCCAGAAGGATATGTAAGAAACTGGCAATGGTGGTTGCCTTCAAGGATGGGGAATGGGTGGCTAGAAGAACTGTTGGAAGAGAAATTTACTTTACACTAATTGTTATAATTTTTGAGTTTTGTGTAATGTGCATATATTGCCTATATATAAAACATTTTTAACTTTTAAAGTGATACAAAATATGAGTGAATACGTGAAAAAAACTAGAAGTTTTAGTCACCAGTGGAATTATATTTTAAATGCTGTGATGCAGTCTATTAACATGTCTACAGCAGACCAAGAGTATTTGACCAAAATAAATCGATGGATATGGTGTGTGTACTACCTCTCCCATTTTGCTGCTTCACCCATTGTTATTTTTTAAATATAACTGATATAGTGGTAGAAAGGCTATAAATAAAAGCCTTTTAACTAGATGGCACTCAGTGGAGTTCTTCTGCTTCATCCAATTTCATATATACAACAGTTTCATAAAAATCATCATAATTTTTTACCCTTCAGAGAAAACACTGACCCAGCAAGTGGTCAATTGTACACATGGTTTCCTGGGAGACTATAAGTATTTTTTCAAGAATTGTAAGACTAGATTGGAACACCATTTAACCATAATACTCTAATTTCCCTTTGTCTCTAAAGTGGTGGTTACTCTATTAATCAATCTATTAATCCCACTTGGCATGTGATGATTAATTATGAAATGCTAAGTGCTGACTGAAATGCAAGATAATCCAGTTCAGATGATACCAAGAAAATCAACGTGGAAAACAAACATCACTTTTTTAACTTCGTTTATTTGTAGCTTAAAATGTAATGCCATACAATTTTAACAATCACTTAAAAAAGGATTTATATTTGCATAAAACAGAAGCAAAACAGAAAGGAAATAAAATGCCATCTTGCTTCAAGTTTTCAAATCAGTACTTAGAGTACTAAGTAATATACATCTATATACATTGCAAGTACATTATATAAATATACTATGGATAATCTTGAAATCACAATAAATATCAAGTAGGTTTTTAGGCACACGGCATAGAAAAATGCAGAATCTGCGTAATTCTTGAGAGTGCTGAGTGACTCATTCTTAGATCATTTTCACACATGTATCTTACACAAAATATACAGCCGTCACGCACATGATCCCCAGTCACCTCTGAATCTCAACTTTCACCCCAGCATTAGTGCCTTCTTATTCTTTGATACTATTGCTCTATACAGCTATTACATAAGAAAATATTTTGCAGTTTTCTTCAGCTAATTGCCTAAGAAGGTATCAATGCTACCAAAATAAGTACAGTCTATCTACACAATATATTCATGGAAATGTGCTGAGAGGCACCAACTTACAGAACGGTTCATTGAAACACTGGGAGTTACCCTGAAGGTAAACTAATAAATTTTAAAGTATAACATTTTTGAACTGCCAATTCTATTATATCCAGAAATTATTAGAAACTGAGGTAACACCTGTTTTTTAGAGATAAAAATACTTGAAAAACCACCAAAAGTATTTTTAAAAATTCTGACAAACATGGTCCTCAGTCATTGGGAGCTTTGTCTGTAACTCTTTCTGAGCAAATGTAAACCAAAGAATCCAAAGGAAGGCTCTAGTTGAATGTACACGTACTGTTAGGATTAAAGATGACAGCCACGGAACACCTGAGATCGCCCTCTGACAAGCGAAGCCTAACGCTTCTCTTAGTAGAGCCAATGTTCATTGATAAAAATGAACCAAATAAAACCCTCTGATTTCCCCCCAGCTACAAGTCAGATTCTGGCATATCTGGCATATCAGCCATCAAGTACCCTATTCCATATCGTCCATTGGGAGCAGTATCAAGAGTTGGTGATCCACTCTGTTTTCGATAAATATTTTTACCAAAATTTGGAGATGACATCTCGCTTGATATCTTTCCATGAATGAGGCTTGCATCATCTCCCTCTAAGTTTACAGGCTCCTTCAGGACCCTTCCTCTCTTATAAGTCACAGATGCTAAATTACCAGAACTATCGTCTATAAGGTTGCAGCGACGAATGACAAAGACAACCGGGACAGGGAGTATTGCTATGACCATCAGAGAGATACAGACAACCATTCCCCAGGTTGGATAGCTCAGAAATTCTTCAGATGCCTGTTAAAGCCAAAAAATAATGATTAACAATCTTTCTCTGCAAGTATATGAAGAAAATTATAGTTGTCTCAGGTTTGTGAGCAAAGAATCTGGGCTAGTCTTGGGACTTGCTTTGAGCAATAGAATGCCACATAAGTGATGTTCCAAGGCTAGGCCTTAAAGGCCTTGCAATTTCTGCTGTTTCTTAGGATGCTGCTCTGAGTCCCCAGTGCTTGGAAGAACCCAAGAATGAAAGATCCCATAGAATGAGCCCAGCCCTCCAAGTTTCATCAACTGCATGAATTAGCTTAGGCAAGATGAAGAGAATTGCCCAGCTCATCCACAGAACTCTATGAAATAATAAAACAGCATTGCTTTCAGTCATTAAGTTTGGGGGCAGTTTGTTATTAAGCAACAGATATCTATGGCATGTGCCACATCATCTTTCTAAAATCTGAAAATCTAAATTTTGAAGCACATCTGACCCCAAGGGATTTGGTAAGGGATAACAGACTTGTTTATGCCCCAGTCATGAATTAGGTATTATTATGTAGAATTATTGACCATAGCATAGTTAAAGGCCAGAGGTATCTCTGAAAAATAAGCATTCTGATTTTATAACAGCTAATATATACCTCATGATTGCATTATTATATGGCTAACACAGCTTGAGAACAGAAATTGAAAGCCATTGTTAATATAAAAGTTATAACAGAACTTTACTTCAACATTTACTTAAATAATGTTTACATGCGTAATGCATATTTTCACTGTTATATAGTATCTGGGACATGATTTAATAAATTTACATAGGAAAAATTTTTCTGTTAGTTTGAGCAAGAGTTGTAGAGTCAAAGGCCCAATAATTATTGGTGCATCTATGGGACACCAATAAAGCTACTTTAATGAAGACAAAGTCAGGGTTTCTCATGTATTTAAAAAATCCACAATGTATAAAAGAAATCATACATGTTTGGGATCAAACAGAACATAAATCTCAAGATCCTTGCATAAAAGCAGCACCATTCATTAAACAGCAAAATATACTGTGAAGAAAGCAAAAGATGAAAAACTCTAAACTGGCATTTTATGTATATCATTTATCTAACTTTCTTATTTTGTATTTTACCTTATCTTCAATCCATGCATTGTAGCCAGGAGGACTTAATCCCATATTGACAACACTAGCTATTAGCAGTGATAGTAGCATTAGAGGAGAAATATATTTCCACATATAGTAGTAATATCTGCTAGGAGCAAAGCCCAGCATATCTTTTAGGTCTTCTATAAACCTAAATAAATAGAAAGTATTTAATTATTTCCCAAGTTGATATTGCTATAACTTGAAAATGTGCATTATATCAACACTTTAACAAGGGTTTAGCCATGATACCCTATCACATTTTATACTGAAACAAAAAGTCATATTGGAAGATGACATAAGTCAGGAACCAGTCAAGTACTGTGATTTTCATTTAGCAAAAGCCCCCCTAAGCCAATCACTGAAAAGTCTCCTCCTACTGATGAAACTCTATGAACACAATATTTGCAATACATTAAAAATTCCTTGTCTCTCTTTTTTTTACTTAGCAATAATTAATATCATCCAATATCCAATCAGTGTTTATATTACCTGCACTCTCACTTCTTTTTGTAGTCTGTTTGAATTGAAAGAAGGTCCACACATTGTAACTGATTGGTGTGTTTCTCAAGTCCATTTTTTCACCTCTGGGTTCCTCCTACATCTCTTTTTTGTTTCTTCCAATTTTTCGTTGAATCAGTTGGGTACTCAGTCCTATAGTTTCCCACAGTCTGGATTTTGCTGATTGCATCCCCACAGTGTTGCTTCACTAGGGCATCTGATCCTCCTATTTCCTGTAAATTAGTACTTGGACCTAGTAATGGTTAGACTTATGTTTCTTTTCTTTCTTTTTTTTTGTGAGGAAGATTGGCCCCGAGCTAGCATCTGCCACTAACCTTCCTCTTTTTTTGGCTTGAGGAAGATTGTCCGTGAGCTAATGTCCATGCCAACTTTCCTCTATTTAGTATGTGGGTCACTGCCACGTGGCTTGATGAGCAGGTGTAGGTCCATGCCCAGGATCCAAACCCACAAACCCCAGGCCCCTGAAGCGGAAAGCATGAACTCAACCACTATGCCACTGGGCCAGCCCCTTGTTTTCTTTTTAAGTCAGGTTATTGAGGTATTATTTACATGAAATAAAATTCATATACTTTTAAGTATGTGATGTTAACACTGTCAGAGCATACAGTCATGACATACGTCTATCTCCCTTAATATTTTTATCTAGAAATAAATATCTACTGCCCCCCCACCAGTCCTTGTACTGATGTTTCTGTAGACTTTTCGGTTGTCTAAAGCTAGTTCTCTAGTAGATTCTTCAAAGAGGGATCATAGTACCTAAAATCCCTAATTTCTTGCATGTTTATAATTGTTCATCTATAGTCACAATACTGGAATGTCAGTTTGACTGAATTTAAAATCTGTCTTATGTTTTCTTTCCTTGAGAATCACAAGTTTAACTACATAATATTGTTTGAAGAAGTTTGCTATCAGATTTTTCTGCTACACATAATTTTGCTTGTTTTGTTTTGTATTGTTTTTGCCTGGATGTCCCAATTTTTTTTTCTTTGTCTTGAAGTAACATCCTAAACTATGTCCTGGGGTTGGCCATTATGTCTATTTTTCCGAGTACATTGTGTGCACTTTCTACACTCAAGTTCTCATTTATTTCAAGCAAGCTTCATGAATTATAGTTTTTAGTATTTGTTCTGGCCACTGCTTTTAGAGGCCCTCATTGTACATATGTTGAATCATCTTTGCTTAACCCGTTTCCATTCCTTTTCTTAAATCCTACGTTATTCTTCTTGATTTTAAAAGCTATTCCTCCTCTCTAGCTTCTACTTCTTGTGGAATTACAATTGGGCTTATTGTTTTTGTGTTCCTTTTAGTTGGATCTTCATTTCTGAAGTATTTTTCTTTTATTGACAATTATTTCCTGAGTTCTATCACCTCTGTTTTCAAATCTTCCTTTTCTCTAATTACCATACTTCTTGGCTTTTAAATAACTGATATATGCTGTTCTTTTGTGGCTTCTACCATTTTTAAAAATTTATTTCCGCTCAATTTGAAATAGTTAGTTTTTCACCTATTTTGCTTGTGTGCTTTTGTTTTCTGCAGGGATATTATTCTGCTCCTTTCCTCTTTTTTTAAAACTAAGTTCTCTTAAGATTTGACCACTTTTAAGTGAAGTGAATTTTCCTGCATAATTAAGAGCGAGGGATGGGCACTTCCTCTCTGTGCATGGTAATCAAAGATTGGCCTCATAATTTCTCAATTCTACCTCCTCTGCTCTCCTCACATTACCTGGACTTGCTTTCTCCATCGTCCCTACTGTCTCTCTTCTGCTCTATTCGGGGTTTGCTCCCATCACTTTCTCTTCAGTGCAGAGTTTTATCTTGGAAGAAACTCTGGTTTGTTAGTTTCAAGAGTTTTCAGAAACCAGATTGCTCCAGCACTGATGATCTTATTGCACTTTGATCCCTCTACGTTCCTTGAAATGAGGGCAAGGATCCTATAAAATTTCTCCCAGTTTAGGTCACTGTCTTCATATTGGCCTGCCACACTTTTCAGGGAGGGTCTGGGGATGATAAGGAAGCTGTCAGAAGCCCTGCTGTACAGCCTCTGCCATCTCCCACACAGATGTCTTGTGGCTATCATCGGTTTGTCCCTACCCTCTCATATTTGAGGGTTCACAGGAATATCTTCTTGCCAATGTCCACAGGTACTTGGTTTTGCTATTATAGTCATTCTTTTTCTCTTTCTTTTTTTAAAAGGAGATCTGGAGAGACACAAAACCATGCTGCCGTCACTTTCAGCTTCACAGGATCCTCCTTCTCAATTTCCTTCATTCATATTTCTTCCTAATTCCTAAATTGCTATGTGTCAATATTTTTTTCCTGAGTTTTAATTTGCTGTCTCAAAATTTTAGATTTTGATTGCCTTCTTTCCCTCAACGCTGTCTCTGGAAATGTAGGTAAAAGTATCAGAGGACACAGAGCAGAACTGAGCTCATGAAACTGTTGAAGCTGAACTGGAAGATTATCAAGATGCTACAGAAATTTAAAGGAGGAGAAAGTACCTAAATGAGACCATTTTAGATATGAGAATTCCAATCCTGATCTGAAGACAGAATATGAGCTTTGGAGGCCAACAGACCTGGTTTCAAATCATAGCTCTGTATGTCTTAGTCTCTCTGAGCTTCATTTTTGGCCTTTTCAAAAAAGATAATACTTATCTTGGAGGGTTATTGCTAGGCTCATAGACAATGTATGCAGAGCACACCACCTCACATACAGTAGGAACTTAATAGATGCATTTACTATTAGTAGTATTATTCCTTCTTTTGCTATAAGTACTATTATTTAGGAACACTAACTACTAAAAAGAGGTATTTTCTACCTTGCCTATTGTAAATGATGAGCTGTCCAAATGGAAATCTAAATTATGATCCTGTTGATCCACACGGTGCAGGTTAGAAGTTGGGGGTATCTTGGCAGAGTGTAGAGATATCTGGTTTTGAAATTAAGGTCTAAGTTAAAGTCCTGGCTCTACAATTAATATACTGTGTCCTCCTGTGCAAGCAGGGCTAATGCTCCATCTGTGATGTGGGTGATATTAGTTATGACAAAGTATTTTTATGAGGATTAAGATTTAATGCATATCAGACAGCTATTACTACTATTGCTATATAGTACATTATTATTAAATGTAAGTTCCCCTACCCTTTCTTGCCTTGAGCTTTTGATAGTAATAAAAATATTTTCTAAGCTTTGTCACAAAGCTCGTTCAATACCACTCGTGTTCTTTATGTTGTTTAAGAGGAGTCTGGTCTTCATTCAGTGCACTCATTCCTTCTTTATACAGACCTCTAATAAGCTTGATGATCTCATGTTAACTAGAGACAACAACTTTAAAAAATATTGGACAAGGCCTCCAGGTACTTTTCTGAGATTAGTCTAATGCTTCACTTCACACCAAGTATATATACTTTTCACATCAAGCAGGTATGTAATTCAGAGGCTTAGGCATCTAGTGAATTCAAGTAATGACTTCATATAAATATGAAGTTTGTATAGAGCAAATGCCATATATATCTCAGAGCAGGATATATCATTTCCAAAATTGGCCCGCTACACAAGGCATTATATAGCATAATAAAATCAAATCCCTCTCATAGAACAGGTTAGCAAAGTCATTAGGAGCATAGGCTTTAGAGTCAAGGAGAAATGGCGATGAATCCCAGGTCTGCCTCTGTCCAGGGTGTGATGAGCAAATCCCTTGGTATCTCACTCAGCCTGAGTTTTCTCATCTGTGAAATGTAGATAACAAGAAGAACTCCAAACAACTTAACAAGGTTCTTGGAACATAGTCAATAGTCACTGGATCTTGGCAGTTACTACTCGATAACCAGAATTAAATCAAAGCTGCAGACTCCGAGACTGTATTACCATCTACATAATTCTATCTAATCACCTAACAGGGGAATATACTTGAATAAAATTGCTGAATGAAGATGAGCCTGCAAAAGATTTGATTTTGTGGCAATGAATTTTTCCCTTTAGACATTTCCCTCCTCTTCTAAATGAAATAGATATTGACAATTGGTCTTTCCAAAATAGAGATGAAAAATAATGCATAAAAGCAAATGGACTTACTTGTCTATGCCATAAACAAAGGATACAGCAATATTCTCCAAAATGACTACAATTAGCAGAGGCAGAGTTGCAGAATAATCATCAAACATTGTAACAAAGTAATTTCCAGAGCGTTGCACAAATATCAGGCCAATACAAAATGCCAGAAGGCAACAGATCACTGGACAAAAGGAATAAATTAAAAATTAAGCCCTATTCAGAACCAAGTCTTTTAAACTTCATTATGAATTATTATATTCAAACAATAATTTTGTTTTCACTTTTATAACTGGTCAATGACATAAATAGGCAATACCTTTCCAAGCAAAAACAATAAATGAGAAAAAACTGAGAAGATTTTAAAAGTATAAATCTCCATACCCTTCCTCTTTTTATACTAATAACAAAGTGATCTTTTCAGGCAGCAATTGTCCATAGGTCATTTCTACTTTTAATAATGCTTTATAGTTGTGGAAGCTACAGTGAATTTTTGAATTTATAATGAGACTAATGTGGCTTATAATAAGATTGTGATAACATGTATGTTATATTTGATTGAAATATGGTTATCTTTAAAGCATAACTGAAAAAATTCGATCAGACCTTGCGTTAGCACCAACCCAAATCCAGATCTTGATATTGCCTGAACAGATTCGTTGGGAATACAAGTATGACAGGGTTGGGCAATTTGATTATCCAAGTAACTAAGAAGAATCATCTAAAAGGAGTTTCCACAGTAGTATCTAAGAAAGATGCAGAAATTTTGACCAGCTACCATTAATATAAAAACTGAGATTTCTGGAATCCATATAATATTCTCATATTTTTTGCCAGACTCTTTCTTCTCTCATGCATATTAGTAGAGAAGCCCTCAAAAATAAAAGATGACTGTTCTCTTTTTCAACCACCTTTAGCAGAGGTGAGAAAAAGTGAAAGAAGTAGAGCAGGTAACAGCAGGTCAGGAGGGGAGGAAATGGACAGTCCTAGGTTCAGTCAGACGGGGGTTCCCTAACAATCTCAATAAGTATGGGTTAAATTAAGCCATTACCTCCATGTCTTAAGCACTATGCTAGTGGTATGAGTTCCATCCTAAACAAACAAATATTATATATAAACATACAATGTAGAAAAGGAAAAGTAACATTTACTTGGAGTCTATCACATACTGAAATATTTAAATGCTTGTCACAGTATATTGTACTTGGAGGGTTAGGATGGAAGTAGCAGAGCTTGGATTTGAACCATGGCCTGTGTCACTTTCAGTCTCTCCTAACTATACCACAATATAAGGTAAATATGAAGAAAGTGTATTCTAGGTGGTACGGACAGTAAGAGTTTTGCCGGAGATGTGAGAGGAAAAGATAGTAAGTAATTCACTTACCTAAGTCCTACTATTAGAGAAGAGAAAGACACATCTGACAAAGGTCATGGGAGAACAATTCATCAAGGTAAAATATGACTGAAGTATAACTATGACCCAGAAGACAGGTAAGGGGGGAAGAAAGGGCATTCCCATTTGCTCTGACCAAACAGATCTTCCAATGGGAGTCAGCAAAGACTACCTGTATTTTTCCCTCTACACTGCTGCTTTTCCCTTAATTTTGCAAGCCCTCTAACCACAGGAGAGTTTGGATATAAGGCAAAGATGAGGAAAACAGCAAAGGTGACTACATAGTAGTCCTGCACATCAGGCAGGATATTGATAGCCTTAAATGAGATAGAAACGTAAGACGTAGAGACCACCTTTTGGAGAAGATAAAGAAGTTTCTCATTTTTGTTCAGCTGAGATGAGGATATTTAGATATAGATATTTAACAAACTGCTGAAATTGTTTTCCACACACACACTTAGCAGAGCAGTAAGTGATAAAGGTATGTATTTAAGTTATTTACACATAAATTATTGCTAAATCTTTCAGAGCTAAAAACAGGGCCTTGGGGAGCTTGTGCACCACTGCCCAGCATTCAAGATCATTTATATATATTTTGTCCAATTTATTTTTGCATCACTTACCAACACTGTTCCTGCACTCTGGTCTGGCTGGCTTCCTTCTCTTCCCTTTCTCTCTATTTATACATGCTTACTAAAGCTACCATCTGACCCCTGAGAAGGCCCTTCCCCTTTCCAATTCAACGTCCATCTCTTTAACTGACAGTTACATCATATATTCAGATGACATTTACTGCTTCTTAATTCTTATAACATGAAAGTCTCTATTATACTATCAGTATATTACATGGTACAGGTCTTATCTACCCAACTAGATTTTTAACTACCAGTACTATGATATATGGAGACGAGGCTCTCCTATATCTCCGTATCTCTGTTATAATTTCTCTTAGGTCCTTTATATCTCTCAAATGCGAAGATGATGTACTACAAAACTGTTACTGTAATAATTTGCTTGCAGACTGGACTTATTAACAACCATCAATATTGATAATTTTTTAAAGTTTTTCCTACCTAGAGATATTAACTACTAGTAGGCTACAATTGCTATTTTATAGGAGAACTGAACTTAGGTTTATCAATTTCAGCTATGCCGTTTTGGGAAAAGGAATACTGGATCTGAAATACTTTTTTAATAATTATTTGACTTGTACACAAAATTATACATGAACATTCTATGACTTTATTCTATGACTTTATTCTAGCACCAGTAATTCATGATAATGACATTATTATTATAAAGAGTAATAAATAATCATTAAGAAATAACTAATATAATCCATATTAAATCTACTGTTTGCATATTATATAAATATGTAAATAAAATAAATAATAATACAGCTATTATTAATAAAGAGACATTAATAAAACACTTTCTTATTTCCACTTCTGATGTCTCACCAAGAATAAAATGCCCTGTCAGTTCAACGAAAAGTCAAATGCATAAAAACTCACCAGTAAGAACTTCTTTCCTCACTTTGAAAGTGTCTACAATAGGCGTGATAATCCCTTCAATGGTCCCAAACATGCTGCCAAGCCCCAGATTGACCAGCATGAGGAAGAACATCACTGACCAGAAGGGAGATGCGGGGAAATGTGTCATCGCTTCCGTAAAGGCAATAAAAGCTAAACCAGTTCCCTGAACAGCCTGGAAAATATACAAAATAGCAAAACCAATACAGAGCAATATTAAGTGATGGCTATACACTTCAGATAATATCCTGACTAATGTTGCCCATTTTCAAAAATTTTATGATCATTTCCAAATTTCTGAAAAACAGAACAACATATTAATGAACACTTACGGGTTTTGGGGGTACATTTTTATATAATTATGCCAGAGGGGAGGGAAAGCTCAGAATAATGCCTGGAGTTACTGGAAATAAACAAGCTGGTCTCATGTTGTCTCCTGAGAAGCTGTGCCTCTAGACAAACCTGAAGTTTATAGTGTTATCTCAAAAGACAACAGATAGACCAGAATTAAAAAAAAAAAACAAAAAAACAAAAAACTTTGGGGCCGCCTGGTGGCGCAGCGGTTTAGTCCGCGCTTGGCAGCCCGGGGTTCGCGAGTTCGAATCCCAGGCGCCCGCCGACGCACTGCCTGTCAGCCATGCTGTGGCGGCGTCCCACATAAAGTGGAGGAAGATGGGCACGATGTTAGCTCAGGGCCAGTCTTCCTCAGCAAAAAGGGGAAGATTGGCAACAGATGTTAGCTCAGGGCTGGTCTTCCCCACAAAAAAAAAAAAAAACAAAACTTTTATAGGTAAGTTAGTAATTAAATCTTTCAAGATTTTTATATTAATAATGACTTTATCCATAATTCCTGCACATGATTCTTTATGTTCAGTCTCAAGTATAGTTAGCTCCCTTAAAGCAAGTGATTAACGGCCAATTTCTCCATTATATTTTCCTTTTTGGCAATACAGGGACAGGGTGACAACCAAAATAAGAATATTTATTAATTTTCACCTATTTCATGTTTATTAAAATTTATGACAGTGGCAAAGAATAAGGACTTAATCATGACTTGTTGAACACAGTTATTAAAATGGCCTAATATTGGGCCTGGCCTGGTGGTGTAGTGGTTAAGTTCACATGCTCCATTTCAGCGGCCTGGGGCTCATGGGTTTGGATCCCAGGCGTGGACCTACGCACCACTTATTTAGCCTGCTGTGGTGGCGTCCCACATATAAAGTAGAGGAAGATGGGCACGGATGTTAGCCCAGGGCCAGTCTTCCTCAGCAAAAAGAGGAGGATTGGCAAAGGATGTTAGGTCAGGGCTGGTCTTCCTCACCAAAAAAAGAATTAAATAAAAATAAAAATGGCCAAATATCATTCAGGTGTCAAAAGAATCATGCAATATATAACTGATAGTCATAATTCAATTTTTGTATTAAATATTATACCAGGAAAGGTATCAGACTAATTTCATTTTCTCTGATAAAAATCACTTAAATTTATATTCATACTTTTAATCATTGTGGCTTAACCAATGAAATTGTTTTTTAAAGTAAAGGAAACCTTTATGATTTAAGAAAGTATGTTCCCTGAAATAACGTGCATTTTGAACCAGCACAATCTCCCACAAGCATTTTAAAGGCCATTCTCCTACAGGAAGTCTTCTGGACAATGCATATTTTAACTGAATGATAATTATTTTATTGCTTAAACATAGGCTACTAACTTTATTTAGCTCATCTTCAATTTGACAGGAATTGAGATGAAGAGCGTGAAACTCTTCTTTCACTTTTTGAAGGATGTCATAAACTAAATGATAATCTTCTGCAGTAACAGCTGAAAAGTTGATATGACGGGGGATAATGTCCTGACTAATGTTGCCCATTTTCAAAAGTTTTGTGATCATTTCCGAATTTCTGAAAAACAGAACAACATATTAATGAACATTTACGGGTTTCGGGGGTATATTGTTATATAATTATGCCATCAAAAGCTAAAGAAAAGTAATATTCATACTCTGCAATGCATTTCTCATTTATGACATTTGCTTTGAAGCCCAGAACTGCAAACACCACCAGTGTTGCCAGGACAGAAGTAAAAAAATTGATGAAGGACACCAGGACAGCATCAAAGTGGCAGTTGTTGTCTCTCTTGTTGTAGCTTGAAAAGGCAATGACACCACCAAAGCCCAGCCCTAAGGCAAAGAACACCTGGGTAGCCGCTTCTCTCCAGACCTTGGGCTCCAGCATCATTTCCAGCTGTTTAAAAGTAAACGTAACAGAAGTCAGCTGCCAAATGATAGTTCAGGATAATCTACATGTGAATTAGTTCTATTGATTAAATATATCATAATGATATCTATTTACCCAAAGGTTACTTAAATCAGGGGGATGATTTGTTCTTAAGTAGAAATAACAAATTTTTCATTTAGGAACGAAACAAGGAATATGAATTAGCACTACTACAGACTGTCAAGCCTTTAGATGGAGATTTTAGTTACGTGGAAATTTTCTACTTCTATGGGAATTTTTAAATATCTTTAAGACAAATCATCAAAGGACCATTTGAAAGAGAAATTAACTATCTTCAATTATTTCCTATTTATGTCTTTGTTTTCTTTCCAAAGCAAAATAAATCAATTATCAATAAAATTAAATAATTACTTAACTAATACCTTAAGTTTGTGTTTTCTGGTGGAAGTCTAACACTCGAAGTAGGTAATAATTATAAGCTTGGTAGAGCTGAACTATTTGTACTTTACATACTCATGTACGTATCATTCACTCATTCAATAGTTTCCTGAAAGCCTTTTCTTTGAAAATTGAAGAAATTCAACCATGTCATTTCTAACACCCTTTCAGATCCAAAGTTCTAAAGTTCTGAATCTGTGCTGAACATATATTTCCAGTAACTCCGCTTGACTTCTTAGACAATTATCACTGTACTGAACATCACCAAACCTTTTAAATGAAACAGTTAATATTAGCCATATCTGACATAGACCTCAATAAGTTTCATTTCAGTAACAGCAGTGTTTAAATTAATATTTGATCTCTTTTTACTATTGCAATGAAATTGCCTTAACTGGGAGCAATGTCAAACACGGTTGAAAACATGAGTTCCACAGAAAGTTTCAGATCCTGATTCTGCCATTTAATAATCTAAAACTAGTGCAACCTGGGGTAAGGGGCCTGTTCTTTCTGAATTTCAGCTTCCTCAACTGAAAGATGGAATAACACAACATGTACAACTTACCCACTGCCTACCGCACTCTAAGTGCTCAATGATTGCTAACATATACGGGCTGTAGTGGTAAGCACACTGATAAGTACTTTATATGGATTATCTCTTTTAATCTTCACAACAATCCATGAAATTGTTGCTACTATTATCTGAATCTTAGGAAGGTTAAGTAAACTGCCTAAGGTTACACAGCATTTATGGAGCGGAGCTGAAATATGAACACAAGTAGATTCCAAAATGCATGTTCTCTCAAATATTAGGATTTATTATTTTAGTGATTATTATTGAAATTTATGCAATATTCTCATGAAACATAATATTATTGTATTTATACTTTATTTACAATGAACTCAGATAGGCATACTGTTTATTGACCATTGCTGCATTGCCATTCTAGGGTTAATAGTGATCTACTAAAAAACACACAACTGTCTCTCTCTACTTTTCCCACTAGATGGCAGACAATACCTATTTACTAAAGACACTACTCTGATTACTTCAACTCAGAGACTAAATGTCCATACACTGTTTTGGGAATATTTCATGTGCTTAGGCACTTTCTCCCTTACAAAAACAATGTAAATTAAAAAGTAATTGATACCCTCTTATCATTATTATATTAACTATCACATCCTACAGTGATACAGAATCTTATCAACAGTCAAAAAAAAGTGATCTGAAGAAAGAGTTAACTATATTAATAGTGATCCCCAGTCCTGGTTTAAAACATTAATAATGCTGCAATTTTAAATACGGGGTCCATGTAAAAGTGTTATATCAAACTAATTAAGTTCTAAAATGTCTATTTAAATCAAATATTTAGAATTACGTCACAAGCAATTTCCAAATTAGTAAAAGGTGACATTCCAGAAATTCACACCAAAGCTAGTTGTTTTAAACTCAGAAAACTTTTTTTTCCAATATTACAGATGTAAATATTTTGGGTCATTAGTTATGGCCCATTTGAAGCTGATTTAAATTATAATATAGCTGAAATTTATAAATCGCAACTAGTCATTCACTGTGGAGTTCCGACGACTCTAAATGTTGGACTTTTGAACTCCTCAAGAAAACCAGATACCAACGTCAGCATTTTTGTTACCAGAGAATGAACACCACGTTGGAAACAGACACCCAAAGAACACAGCTTCTTTTACACAGGATCAAGGCAGCTGCCAGGAGTGACACAGAATTCCAGGAAAGCTAATATCTTCTGGCCAAATCTCACAGCACAATGCTGGCTGCACATTCTTCCTTCAGATAACTTCCCATTTCTGAACTAATTTTGAAGTCTCATCTTTATAACTCAGCATCTGCCTATGATAGTGTTAGCAAACTAATAGTGAGGTGTAACTTCATTTTGGTGAATAAGCAAAATACATAGATATACCTTGAAACTTGTTTTTGTTTCCTGTCAAATCAATATAACAAGTCTACAAGTATTGATTAATCAGGTTCAAGTTGCCCAGGGTTGAGTTCAGCTCTAAGACGAATGACAGAGCATAAGTTCTGAGCTTTTCTGAAGCCTACTGAGAATTTTCCTAAAATGTATACGCATCTATAAAAGTTATAGAACTTCCCAAACTCACCACTATAAATATTATTCTAGAGGGTACAAAACCTCAAAACAAACAAACAAGAAAGCACTGATTTTCCATGAGACGGGATTTAGGGTACAGTAGGGTTCCCAATCTGAGTCCCTGGATTGTAAGAGATCTGTCAGCCTTCTGGGAAACTAAGCAAATTAGTATGCTCATTCTTTTCTCTGGTGAGAAGATCCTACTATCGGTTTTATCAAAAGGCTAAGAACCACTGAAATAGAGGAGAAAGAAGAGTGAATAAAGACGGCAAAGTTCTAGAATTTATCAGTGTAAAAATTAGAAATTGATTGATCACAGAAGAGGAATTTGGGGAGTTTAAATAGTGATAGTCATGCTCTAGAACTAAAATGGAACATTTAAAATTGGAGATAGATGGATATAATTATAGTTATACAAAGGCTCTAGTTTTTCTGGGCTGGTTAACATAACACTGTAATTAAAGTCTAATGCACGTATGTTAGCATAATTATCCCTTAAATCTAACTGTGGGAATACCTTAACAATAAACATAATGCTTTCATGGTCATAAGCCTTAAATAGCAGTATAGCACATACCTTAGGGGTAAACATGTGGCGGATGCCATCAATCGAACCATTTAAAAGGAGCGCTCTGATGAGGAAGCACAGAAGTACCACATATGGGAATAGAGAACTGAAATACATGATCTGCAAAGAAAGAAAATAAAAATAGGTGAGACACACTAACTCTATTCTTTTTTATAGTTAAGATTATGTGTTCTGTTCTGTACTTTGACAGTTACGGTTTTTATAGTATGATTAATAACACTATTAATCACTTGGATAGCCATCTTATTAGAATGGATTATTAGTCTTGATTCAATATAACTTAAGATCCTACATGAGATATACCAAAAAATAAGAAATCTTCCTTATTTAATTTCCTTTAAAATAGTTCATAGGTATAGGGTAACTTGAAATAGTGTTAATTCCCTAGGGTTCATAAAACAAGCAATACTGAAGAAAAATGAATGGTCACTGACTCCGTAACAAATTTCTACTTTTATTGTTGTAGGTATAAGAAAAAGAGACCTTTTTTTCCATTAGCGTAAGTTCCATCATGATTCTGTAAAGCTTCTGGAGTAGAGTGGCCCCTATGTTGTTTCCTACAGAACCTCAACAATTAACCCTGTAAAGGTTTGACTTTCTTCTTCAGCATTTCCACCATTAAAGTCAAGCAAATGTTTATCATAGAAAAAGAACTGTCCTAACCAAACATTTACTGTCTTCTTGATATCTCCATGTGGATGGACGCCCAATGGGCCTCTTAAGACTTTTCAGGTCCCCAAGGGAACTCCTGAATTTCCCCCAAAGCTGTCCCCACCCATTCCCATCTAAGTAAATGGGCTCACCGTCCCTCCAGCTGCTAAAGTCAAGCATCCGGAAGTAGTCCTGCACTATTTGTAATATTCTAACTGGTTTCCAGGCCAACCAGAGATAACTTGGGTTATGGCATTCCCTGCTTAACACACTACAGGGATTTCTAAAACACTTGGAATAAAATTCAAATTCCTCCCTCTGACCTGTAAAGCCTTACACTAGAGCCCTACCTGCCTGCCCCACCACTTGTTCCCCAGCTGAGCTCTGGCCCCGCAGGCCCCTGCTCTCTGTGGGTAGGCCAAGCTCTTCAGCTTCAGAGCCAGAGCAGGGCAGGGCCCTCATCTCCCCCATCTGCACATGACTCTCTCTTCTTTGTCATTTACCTCTCATCTTCGTCTTCTCCAGGAAATCTTCCTAGACCACCCAAGATAAGGCTATGCTTTTTTTCATCCAATATCCCCCCATCTACCCTCCCCTACACCCAATGAACTCTCCGTGATATTATCTTGTTTTGGTTTTTTGACAGCACTCAGCACTGTCAAAATTATGTTATTTATACATTTACTTATTAATTTCCAGTCTCCCTTTCGTTGTTAGTGCCGTTGAGTCGATTCTGACTCCTAGCTACCCTGTGGACAGCAGAACTGAACCCTGCCTGGTCTTTTTGCGCCATCCTCTCACCTTCTGGTGCCATATCAGACAATGCTCTGCCACCATTCATAGGGTTTTCATTGCCAGTTTTTTTTGGAAGTGAGTGGCCAGGTCCTTCTTCCTAGTCTGTCTTAGTCTGGAAGCTCCACTGAAACCTGTCCACCACTGGTGATGGACAGCATCACAGCAACATGCAGTCGCCCCAGTACGACAACCGACAGATGGGTGGTGTGGTTCCCTGACTGGGAAATGAATCTGGTGAGAGAACCGAATCTTAACCACTCCAGCACCACCAGTCTCCCCTATGGGAATATAAGCTCTGTGAGGGCAAGGGCCTTTTCCCTCTTGTTGGCTACCATATCCCAAACACCTAACACAGGTGCTGGCACACAGTAGATATATGATATGTAATTGGGGAAGGGAGGAACAGAGGGAGGGGGGGAAGAAGAGAGGAAAAACTGTCATAGCAGAGGATGACTCAGGGTAAGCAAGAGAGATTGAATCCAATAATAACTATAAGCAAACAACATATAAGTCAACATCATAATTTGCATGTCTTCTATAGTTCTACCCACTTATATTTAAATACATGTAGAACACCCTAAAAAATAATATTGGGAATAAAATCTCAACATACTTAGAAATCAATATGTTAATAAAAGAATTATAGTTTAATTTAATGTTATAATAAAACATAATTTTTCAATGATTTCAACCTGGTTTAACTCCTTGATTACTTCCATTCACCCACATTTCTTGATTTCTTTTTTATCAGAATGCTTTCAGATGGAGTACCTTTTTTTCATTCTTCTTGCCTACTTTTAGCATTCTTGAAATTTGTCAGTCTACTACGTTATCTATGTAAGTAGGCTGTCTCACTTGAAGCAAAGCTCTTCCTTTTGATTCTTCTTCACAAATCTTGAGGCCAGCCAGAAGCATGGATTCGCTTCTGCACAACAGCTTATCTTTTTATTTTTTTAAACAGAACTCAAATTTGCTGCCTTATAAGTAACATAAATGACTTTCACTATTCTCATTTATTTTAGAACTGAAAAAGAAGGCTACACACTAAAATAGTCTGGATAGGTTGATTATAATTTTTCCAATAAATTTACATATACTCAGTATGTTTTAAATATAATTTCAAATTAAACACTAAGGGAAAAAGTGATTCTTTCTGTACTTGTATTTGTCCAGGCCAAACAACTCAAACACACCCCTAATATGTCCCTCTTTCCCACATCCCATAACCAACTGATCATCAAGTCCAGTTGATTCCACCACAGAAATTTCACATCTGTCCCTTTGTTTCCATCCTCAGTGATGTGTCACCTTTCACTTCTATGACAGTTTCCTGCTCACCTTGCCTCCAGATTCTCCCTGCCGGCTCTCCCCTTCATCCCTGAAATCCATCATCCACATTACTACCCGAATGATCTCTCTAAAGAGCTGATTGATCAACGAACTACTAAAAATCCTCAGACATTCCACACCATTTGTTGGGTAACGGTCAAGCGTTTGACCAGTGTCCACAGTCCTTTAGTATCTGCTATCAATTCACATTTCAAGTTTCATCTCCCAAGAGCTGCACAGGTTGTGCATAAACGTCACACAGGGTACTCAGCAATCATTGAGCTTTGCATATACGGTGTTCTCTCTCTCAACTTTCTGGTGAACTCCTCTTCAAACATCACGCTAGCCCCAAAGTTACCTCCTCTGTGAAGCCTTCCCCCCAAATCACAGAATTTCAGTGGCTGCCTGTATGCTACCAAGCATTTTCATATGCCTCTATCACTGCACTTATTCTGCTGTAATTATCTGTGTTACCCTTCAATTATGGGTTCCAGAGGACAAAATGGTAGCCTATTCATCTTTGCATATCCATCAGCACCTGACATATAATAGGTACTCAAAACTATTGTACATTAAGAGAGAATCTAGAGGAAGTTGTTTTCCTTTCTGCACATCTTCCCTAAAAAAAATCAACTCATCTTTATTCTGCAGTATTTTTTAAATGATATACTAAAATATGGTCAGACTCATTTCAGTTTTCATTGATTAATATAACAAGTATTTGAGTTCGTAAAAACACTGATCTGGATTCAGTGATAAGACTCTACCACAGGTTCCTAAAAAGGAACAGGAAAATTTCATGTTCAGTCTAACAGAGAAAAATAATGGTCAAGGTTTTAAACACTCAAGTAGGATTAAGTAGGTCATGTCAAAATTTTCTTCTTCTGTGAGCAGGTAAAAGGACAAAATATTTAATTATTAAATTCTGAGAATTAAAGATGTATCTTAAGTCAACACTTTTACAGAGACATCCATATTCTGTTTTTAAACACAAATTCTTTACATTTAATCATATGGGTCTAATCTTATTATACCAATATAGTCAGTTGTCTAGTATTATTAAACATCGGTTAAATTCCACCTAACTGTATGTAAATGTTACACTTTCTCCTTACCACACTTTATTTTATGCATTGCTACCTGAAATTATTTTACCAATTTGTTTATTGTCTGCCTCTGCCACTAGAATGACATTCCATGAGGACAGGCATTTTGTCTACCTGGTTATTGCTGTATCTTCAGACCAAGATCAGTGCATGGCATACAGTAGGCACTCAATAAATATGTGTTAAATGAATAGATGAATGATCCTTACATTGCCCAAGAAGTACACATTTTTAAGAACTGGGAAATGAAACGTTTCTTTGGCTGATTTTAAGACCCTTGGGCCTTGACAACTGAAATGCTTTCACAGCAAGCACATTCAGTAAGAGATTAGTTTATCAATCAAAATGTTGTATGAAAATATTTTCATTCTACTCAACTGTTGGAGAACAGAAAATATATGAAATCACTTAGTTGGTTTTTTTCTTACATATTAAAATATTTACCATAAAAGTCACTCTCTTTGAGGACTTGATAGGCTAGTTCTAGCTCTGCCACTTATCAGTTGTTTAATTCTGGCCAATTATTTATTCTATCTAAGCTTGTCAAATTTGTAGTAAAATGGGGATAAAAACATGCAAATCATCTGGCTGACAGAAAGATCAAACAAGCTGATGTATGCAAAGTACTTAGCACAGTAGTAGTAATATGGCAAAGCAGTACTAGCAGAAAATATTACCTTAGAGTCAAAAGAAAGCTTAGAGCTTCTCATTTCTATCCTTCATCTTGGGGCAGGCAGCCCCTTAATAGAGGCTGTAACAAAGGGACATGCAACCTCTGTTTGACCACCTCCAATGAAGCCGAGCTCTCTAGCACTGAGACAACTCAGTTCATTGTTATCAGGCCTGATTGCTGAAAGGTCTTACTTTCTTTGAAGATTTACCAACATCCCGCCAACCTCCATAATCCCCAATATTTGATCATAGTTCTGTTCTCTGTGGCCACACAGAATGAACCTTATTCTCCTTTTCATTCAACTATTTGAAGATTGTGATCACAGGGCTGAGATTTCTCTTCTCCAAATAAAGGAGGGAATCAAGATTTCAGTAAAATCCACTATTGCAGGTACGATCCAAATGAGGTATGCCTACCTGGCCAGAAGGAGAATGACGCTGTCAGACTACTCTTTCAATTCATGTAGTTTCCAATTAGCATTCTGTGTGGTACATATGTGTGTCTGTGTGGCTGTGTATGTGTGTGTGTTTGTGTTTGGCCAAGCATATCACAAGCTGACTCATATTATTTTAACTACTAAATCCTCTAAGTTGTTTGTTCATATACTTCCCTTAAATCATATCACCCTTAAACCATGTTTCACTATACTGCACTTTGGTGATTGTTTATTTGTAGCCTTCTTTGGCAGGCAAACAGAGCTTTCCATTTATTCCTAATAAATTTCTTCTTCTTACATTTAGCTCACTGTTTCAGACTGAGGAATTGCGACAATTTAGATTTCCATCCCTTTGCTCACATTACTTACAGCTTTCTCCCCATCTGCACCTACTGAATTCTTTCTTCAAATTCTGACCAAAAGCAACTCTCTCCCTGAAGCCTTCTCATTGAAATAATAAACTTCATGTACTGACACATTGTATTACATTTTGCAAGATAGTTATATTACATGACATTAGAAAAACATCCCAAAAGCTGTGATAAGAAAAGGATGAATATTTCTTCAAATGATAAGACGCATACTCATACTAAGAAGAAACAAAATATGGCAGTAAGACTCCAGCACAGGGACTTTTGGACTTCCGTGGCTGACCACAGTTGGTTTTCTTTCTACAAATGACATTTTCTTAGGATGCATGTAAATGTGGTTAGATTTGGCTTAAGAATCTATTCCTTTATTTATAACCTGACTGAAATGCGTCTCTGACATACTTGAACACACTCAATTGAACCAATTAATTGAACTTATTTAATCATACAGTACATTAACATTCAGAAAGGATTGAAAGATTCAGATGCGTTATCTACCACATTCATTTCTTTTTTGTGTGTGAGGAAGACCAGCCCTGAGCTAACATCCGTTGCCAATCCTCCTCTTTTTGCTGAGGAAGACTGGCCCTGGGCTAACATCCATGCCCATCTTCCTCTACTTTATATGGGACGCCGCCACAGCATGGCTGACAGGCAGTGCGTCGGCGGGCGCCCGGGATCCGAACCCGCGAACCCCGGGCTGCCACAGCGTGAACTAAACCGCTACGCTACCGGGCCGGCTCCCATGTTCATTTCTTCAAAGGAAAAACAGCATAGCAGTTCCAGCAGGAAGGTTAATATAAAATCAGCTGTGGTTTACAAGTTAAAAATATCATCAAACATTTTGAATTAAATGAAGTAACAGAAAGCAGAGATGAATTAGACAGACTTCTGCCCTAAGAGTTCACTATCTGGTGGGAAAAAACATATGACAGCAAGAGACATCACAGTGTTTCAATTAAATAACATGGGCTCTAGATTTAGAGGGACCTGTCAGGTTTGACTCCAGGTGCCAGCACTTACTAGCCATGACACTTTGGGCAAGTTACCTAATTTCTCAAACTTGTTTTTTTATCTGTAAAATAGGCCTGAGAGTAGCAATTACTTCCTAGAATTTTCTTTAGAATTGAATGAGATAAAGTATATAAAGCACTCATCACAGTGGCTAGAGCAAAATAAACATGTAAGAAGTATTGGCTTCTGTTACTGTTCTTGCTCTGATCGGTGTCAGAATCATCTTCACCATCATCATTTATTACTACTATTATTACTACTGCTGCTACTAGTCCCACACCTACTAGTACATGATGGTGAGTGGTAATATACTAGCCTGGAAAGATATATGATCAGAACTATGCTTTGGAATGAAAAAAATAGTAGAGATGGACTGTTGAGAGGCAGAGAGAAGAAGAACCCACAATAAATTCTTGCTATGGTCCAGCCAAAAGATGCAGAGAGCTTTAAAACAACGGCAGTAATAATGAAAAAAAATGCAGTATAAAAGCAGAATAGCGAATAGCAATTACTTTCCTAATGCATCTTTAAAAAAAAAGAACTCAAGGTATCTGGAGTTCAGTTAATGTCTTTTTCAACCACAGCCTTTTAAAATGTTCCATGTGCTCTGGCAGCACGCCCTTTAGTCCTCTACGTTACTCTGAGTTCCCTGTTGAGATTATGGTAACTGCCTAATGATCTTTAAGAAACACTCCACACTAGACTATTTTAAAATCTTTTATGCAACTATTCCTAAGAACACCTATAGTAGAGAAAAATAAATGGTGTAGCACCAAAAAAAAAATGAACAAATTCTTCACTCTACCACTTTCCCAGTTTCCATGATTGGAATTAATAGGTAATCAGAGAACTAAAACGTTAGGGTCAACGGAATAAATGCAAAAAGAAAGGACTTTTAGGTATTGACAAAACATTTCACAGAAGATCTTGATGAAATAAGGAAATATTATAAAGGACTTTAGATTTCACTATAAAACACATATCTTTATTTATGTCTTTCCTTAATTTAAACACATTTGTAAAAGCACCACTTTTAACCAATCTTTAATTAACTACTGAGAATGCTACTGGCAGTTTGCCCATAGAGATTTATAGCAGAGCTTGAAGGGGGCGTAGTACCCAGGCATGGTGATTAGCAGAATCACGGCTCTAACATACTAACTTTTCCAGAAGACTGAATGCCTTTGATCATAGCCAAGCAAACCACGACCCAGGCAGCCAGCAAGCAGACGGTCATCTTCCAGTTTAAGCCCCCACTTTCAGAAATGGAACTGGAAATATTCAGTGCTTCTCTGTACCAGTAATAGGTGGTGGCGGAACTTTTTTCACATTCTGGCTCTACAACTGTAGAAAGAATGGTAGCACGATCATTCCAGATACAAAGAGACAACGAGACATTGAGTAATAATGAGGAATAATGAGACAGTTCTTCTTCCAGTAAGCTTGGAAATCAATTCTTAGCATTTCCCAGAAAAGTACTACTATTCTACAGAAGCATTTAAATTCACAATGAAAACTCAACTGTGCAAAAATGTGAAAAATCAACAGACATGTATCCTCTTTGATATTTCTTATTACACATTTCTGAAATAGGAATATGTGAGCTTTTTATTAAGGTAATTAAAACATATCAGGTTTATAGCCCCTTCCTCCCCCAGAATTATCTGACTGACTTCCTGGGGCAGAGCTGTCAAATATGACAGCTGCTGGCCATGTGGAGCTAGTCTAAAGTGACATGTGCTGTACATATAAAATACAAAGGGGATTTTGGAGACTTAGTACAAGGAAAATAATGCAAATTATCACATTTATAATTTTTATATTAACTATACA
Source organism: Tapirus indicus (assembly GCA_031878705.1). Lineage (NCBI taxonomy): Eukaryota > Metazoa > Chordata > Mammalia > Perissodactyla > Tapiridae > Tapirus > Tapirus indicus. The sequence goes on along the minus strand of CM062920.1, from coordinate 139,910,301 downwards.
TTGAAATGTTAATATTTTGGATATATTGATTAAACAAAATATTTCATCTGTTTCTTTTTACTTTTTTAAAATGTGGTTTCTAGAAAGTTTTAGACTACATATATGAGTTGCATTCTGTATTTACTGGACAACACTACCATAGGGAATTGTTCTTCATTTATATTCTAGGATATAAAAATAAATGATAAGAATATGGAACAACAGAATCAAAGACATAAAAACAATTATTTCAATCAAAATTCTTCTTTTTGTCCTCTTTTTTATTTTAGTGAAAATGTAAGGCATCAAGAAAGGTGTAGAAAATAAAAGATGTTCAAAATTAACAACTGAAGGCTTATAATATTTTACCCTAACATCATGGGGCACAATAAAATACCTTGGGAAGAGCTAATAAAATTAGATGCTGCCAAAGGTCTATCTCTCTGAGTATGCCACTCCTAAAAGTGAGGAAAGTTTGTTAGGATAATAATTTTGCAAGATTTTCCCACACTATCTTAAAAAAGAAAAAATCTTGCAAGTTCATGCCTTTACCAACTTTATGATCTTTAAACACAAAAACACTACATTGTGCATGTCTTACAAGTGTGTGAAGCATTTTTCACCAAAGGACACTGATCCCAAGGTAGAGGTTGCTGAAAAGACTGAGAAAAATAAAACAAACTCCAGCCGATGATGACATTGTAGTAGAGAGCCACAAAAAAGCACACCTGCAAAATAAAAGAATGTGATTACATTGAACTCCTCATGCCCCTTCTTTTGAAACAATGAGATGAAATGCATGAAACTCCATTTAACATTTTAAAAATACTTCTCATTTTATATTTATTTGAAACACATTATTTTTCCTAAAAAGGTGGTTCTCATAGGTCTTACATGCATTAGCAAGATTGAACTATGTTATTTACAGCTTGTTTTGTGAAGCAGTGCAAGCTCCAGTAGTATTTTTTTTAAACATGATTAAAGAGTAGAAATACACTGAAAAGTTTCATGTAAATGCAAACTATATAATTACAAACCCTGTAAAAAATATATGGCATATACCATACCAAGAAACTTACTACACAACTTGCAAATCCAATCCCGCCCAGTTTAGGGCTTATGTAATTCCACACACCAATGCTTCCTCGCCGTATTCTTTGACCCACGGAAAGTTCCAGAAAAAAAAGGGGAATACCTATTACCAGAAGCAGTATTAAATATGGCAAAAGATATGCACCTACAAAGACAAGAACAGATAAAATAGATTTTATTTTCAACAGTCACAGTAAAGAAGACATTAATTTTGATTATCTCATGAAAGACGATATTTGAACTTCTATATAGTACAATTATAAGACTTTATAATTTATATTATATATAAATTATATATATATATACTTTAAAGGCAATGCAATTTCATCACTTTAAACTTCTTAGTATGGGAAACCTGAATTTGATTGGTATAAAGAGTTTCTGATAAAGAAATAATGATAAAAGTAAGGACGTCAGTGGATAGTTTTAGTTTCATTTTATTGAAAGGGTAAAACAACTTCATTTTCCATAAAAATAACTGAGAGTAGGAAATCTCTACTTTCTTATGGCTGATTTTCAGCCTTTTGGACTTGAGTTGATTCTAGAAATGGGTATATAATGTAAGTATGGATGCATGAGCTTATAAAACAGAATTATCAAAATTCTAATTCTAAAATCATTAGTAACCTTCAAGCACTAATGACCTGAAAATGTTTCCCAGAGGACCAAAAGTGCATTGTAACACCTGCATCAAGTCCTAGAGTGTGACTGGGTGTGTGTGTGTGTGGGAATGACCAGGCAAAAAAAGAGAATGAATTAAGACTGGATTCATTGGGAATCTTTCCTTAGTTATGTGTGCATGACATGCCATTAGATGCTTAGCCTTTTCTTCTAACTCAAATTACTCTAACATCTGCCTCCATATTAAAAATAGTCATAGCTATAATATAACTGAGCATTTGCTATTTGCCAGGCACATTTCTAAGCATGTTACAAGGAGTTACTCATATATTCCTTAGAAGAATCCAATGGGATAAATACCATTTATTATCTTCATTTTACAGGAGTGGGAACTAAGCCAGAAGAAGTAAGGTAACTTGTGAAAAGTAACATCGCTACTGTGGGAAAGAGCCAGGCTTCATAGTCACATTGACCTCAAAACTTGAGCTTGTAGCTTCTATATTATACGACACATTAAGCTTAACCATTGTGCTTTAAGTGTAATATCTTCAGACAAATCAACTCACACTGGGTCTATTTACTTTCTATTATTCTTAAAGTGCCTCAAATGATGAATAAGATTTAGGTAGCCTGAGACTGTTTGACTAACCAGCCAGAAGATACTACTCAAATACCTAGAAGGCTCAGTGCTATACGGCATGTTGAGTACACCCTTTTGTACTCTAAAAGCCATCTTGAAATGTGCAAGTGCATGGGTATTTTATAATATCGCTCTCCAGTATTTGTGATTAGAAGAGAGGAAACAGTACTAGGAAGGGCCTTTTGACTCCTTTTACATATGAAAGTAAGAAGGAGGAGCCATTTTTGCTAATGACTAATTACTAAATATGAAATCCTTCAGAGCTCTCCATCAAGCCAAAAACTGTATTAAATGGAAGGCAACCTGACCTTTCAGCCAAGACAGCCTTCTTCCTTAACAGTATGGCCCACAAGGCTCATAAGGTGAAAGGTATGAAAATCAGAATTCATCTTCTGCCAGTCTTGGCATATGAAATGATTTGTGAGAATCAAAAACCAGGGTAGTACCTTGCTGCTTATAGCTGATTTGATAAATAATTTATATGTGATGTTAACGACTAGCTAAGGAGCTTACAGTTTCAGTGGAGTAATGTGTAGTGCATCACCGACTTCATGTGTTGATTCTTACCTCTCAGGTAGATTAGTCAAACAGGCTACTTCTTCCAAACCTGTTGTTTTGTGCCTGGTTGAATTAACTAAGCAAGATCTTAAACATATTTCGTCACCATAACACCTTAGCTTTTTATCTCTTAGTGGTTAAGAAGAAATTTCACATATGAATGGTTATATTTTTTCATTTAATTTATAGGTTACAACTACATCAAAACTAAAACCATATTTTTGTCCAGTCAACAAAACTATGACAAGCTGAAATCAAATACCAAAATAATCTTTCTATCCTCTGTGTGCTAAAATGTGGCTTAAAGAATATTTAATTTTTAACCACACTTATTTTAACAGCTTTCATGTATAGAGATAATAAAGTTTCAACTCAAATGTTGGTTAACTTAAAATTCAGCTTGACTTCAGTGTACTAAACAGCTTGTATCCGCATGAACAATCTATTCCTTTGTATATGCTTTTTTTCTTGATTTTTAAGACAATTTTTGCTAATTAACCCTTGGTAATTATATGCACAAATACAAAAAGCTAGAATATTGTGTTGATGCAAATATTTTTCTTTAAAATTAAGGATGCTAATTTCTTGAACGTATTCTTTGAAACTAAACATTGTCCCCAAATACTATAGAAGTGGGAACGAAATACCTATGATATCTAAGACGAAGAACGTCTGGCATTATATTAATTATCTCATTAAATCCCTTCGACTGGAATTCACCAAGTTATGGTCAAAATTTGAAGACTATAATCATTCTAAATTATACATAATGTTTGCTTCTTTGAAGAGTGAAACAACTTAAAATTCAGAGTTAATAAGTTGTGGAGAGAAAAGTCTGTCCTCCTTCGCTAATATTGTCTCGTATCAGAAACTTTAGGATTTTTCTCCAAAGAGAATAACTGGTAGGTACAAGGGATGCAACATTTGTTAGAAAAGTCAGTACTTTAGAGATGTTTAATAGCATCCACAGAAAGAATTTGAGAGTTTGTTACCCTTAAGCAACCCTTGATTATTCACAGCGAGCCATCTGCTCCTATGGAAACCTAATCTGGAAACAGAGTTGAGCTCACTTCCAACAAAGAAGTCTCCCCAGCCTTACAACGGAATTCATAGTTTCTAAAATAATGAGACCGCAGCAACAACAGGAGCCACTTGAGACAATCAATTGCAATTTACTTAGCTATGTATCATTTTGAAAAAACCAAAAAGCAAAAACTTACCACCACCATTCTTTTGACATAGGTATGGGAATCTCCACACATTCCCTAAACCTACAGAAAATCCAACTTGGGCCAGGATGTACTGTAGCTTATTGTTCCAAGCTGGTCTTTCACCTTCGACTCCAGATCCTTCTTCAACATCTGCATCTTTCTCTTCTTGGACATCAACAATTAGTTCACTCTTCTTAAAAGCATCATCAGCTGAGTCTTCATTGGAAAGAAGGTCTTTGACGGACTCAATAACCTCATCATCTAATTCTCTTTTTACCACTTTGCTATTCTTAGGCATTGGAAAGTATGGGTAGTATTATTTTTAAAAATTCCCTTGTGGCAAATATATTAAGTCTTTTTTTAAAATGTTGGCTGATAGGAAGCAAAGATGGAGGAGGATATCAAATAAATCCTTGATTCAAGGCGATAAAGTCTTATGGATCTTGGATCTGTGTGTCCAATATTCTGTAGGTACCTGTAAAATTTTAAGTTGAAAAATGTTAATATTTAATGAGGAAAAATATTAAAAATACTGAAGACCCTTTCTTATTAATTTTTATGATGGAAACTCTTTCTATAGAATGTAAAACATATGATTGTCCTTGGCCTTCCAGAGATTAATATTTCCAGAAGTGTAAGAATTGTAAAGTACACATGAGCTTCACAAACATTTTCTTTTCGCTAACTTCTTCCTTCTTGCAAAAATTTACTTTGATCTTGTCACTGGTGTATGCCTTAAGCAGCTAGAAGGAAGTTCAAAGGAGCTTAACACTCCCTCAAGGTTGTTTTTCAGTTATGTCGGGGGGGAGATGCCAGTGTCAACCAGCCTGAACCAGAAGGAGCCCCACTGCAAGGGCAGCGCTTATGCAGAGGGCCCGGAGATGACCAAAGATGCTCTTCGCTTCATCTCGATACTAAAATCTCAGTCCTAGGAGGAGCTTACGCCTTATTAGCATAACATGCGATGTATGTGCCAGCTAATACCTGCCTCTACATGTGATAGTAAACTTCCCTTTTAAATATTCATTTCCCACCCAAAATAAAAGGATCTGCTTCCCCTTGTTCAGGGAGCCACGACTTTGGAAATGATTCCTGTGGTCTCGTATTTGCTGCAAACAGACTCTACTTCGTGTGACCACTACTTCTGGTGGAGAGTCTGATTTTAACTCTCCAGGAAGCAAACTCACTTTGGTTCAGTAACAATCTCAGGTATACTCCAATGCATAATGTATACTCTGTTCATCAGGAATTAAATTTTTGTGACTCTTTCTTCTTTTTTTTTTTCTTTTTTGTGAGGAAGACCAGCTCTTAGCTAACATCCGTCGCCAATCCTCCTCTTTTTGCTGAAGAAGACTGGCCCTGGGCTAACATCCGTGCCCATCTTCCTCCACTTTATATGGGACGCCGCCACGGCATGGCTGACAGGCAGTGCGTCAGCGGGCGCCCGGGATCCGAACCCGCGAACCCCGGGCTGCCAAGTGCAGACTAAACGGCTGTGCCACCGGGCCGGCCCACTTTTTCTTCTTTCTTTCCTTCTTTTCTTTTTCTTTCTTTTTTTCCTCTCTGACTAAAGTACATCCCTTATTTTATTACCTATAGAATTACATACACAATTGCATGCCATCCCAATAAATTTGTCTTAAACAGAATGTCTTCCATTCACATTTTCATCAATTCACTCATTTGACATTGTGATTGAACCTTAAGGAATAGCAACATTAAAACAATACAATTAACAACATTAAAACAAACAATATCTGCTTTTAAGGAGATTATATCTAATAGAGAGAAAGGCACATCTCAGCTACACTACATTGCATAATTTAAATGACCCAACATCATTACAGTTAGAGAGATCAGAAAAGTTGGATGAAAGTGATATTAGAGTCGGGCAGAAATGAAGTAAGCCCACACCAAACATAAGAAACAGCATAAACAGAGGCAGCAAGTGGTAAAAATTCATGATATTTGTGTAAACATTCTCTCAAACAACTCAAGAAAAACACTGCCATCACTTTGGCATTTTTCCCTTTCTTTTACTTTTTGTGTTAGATCTCATATCCTTTTTTCTATTCAGACACCGATCAAGCAATTCTTCCAGACATGTTTACAAAACAATGAGACTGTCTATTTTACAAAGTGACTAAACATATGAGTGCTTTTCTTCAACACTGGATTGGGAGGCTTTAGAAATGATCTCCCAAGAATTCTGCCACTCATGGCTAGAAAAAATGAAATTCTTTGATGGAATTACTATTAGATTTACATTAAAAGGCAGAGAAACAGCCTATCATACTTTAACTTATAATTAGATGAACAAGAGACAGGGTACTGGGTAACCCAATGAAAAGAAATTCTTTAACTTGACCATGTAACTTACTTGTTGCTTTTAGATTTAGATGGTGTTTAGTTGTTTCCAAAATTAAAATATATACCCTAAGAGCAAACACTTATTTAGGATTTGGTGAACACTAAGAGGAAGACTGTGAAGGAAATTCCAAAAGAGAAGCACTCTCAAAACAGTTTGAATGACAGACACATCTATATCATGAGTGACAAACTTCTCATAGTGACCATTTTAGAGAGGAAGACAATGTTTTGATGTGGAAATAGTTTCACGAGGTTAGGGATTATGTCTGTTTAATTTGCATTATTTCCCCCTAGAACTCATAAATATTACTTGAATAAATGAATAAATACAACCATTGAAAAACTGACAGAAGCTAATTTTCTAAATAATTTTGGCTGGAAGAAAACAATCTGACATATAAGAAATTGTGATTTGTGAGACACGAATTATCTAGATTACAGGTCTACATTTCTTGAATTATCTATAGAAGCTAGCCCTGGTGGTCTAGTGGTGAAGATTCAGCGTTCTCACCACTGAGGCCTGGGTCCCTGTTCTGGTCAGGGAACCACACCACCCATCTGTCAGTCATCATACTGTGGCGCCTACATGTTGCTGTGATGCTGAAAGCTATGCCACCAGTATTTCAAATACCAGCAGAGACACCCAGGGTGGGCAGTTTCCAGCGGAGCTTCCATACGAAAACAGATTAGGGAGAAGGACCTGGCCAACAAATTCTGAAAAAACTGGCCATGAAAACCCTATGAATAGCAGCAGAGCACTGTCTGATATAGCGCGGGAAGGTGAGAGGAATACACAAAAAGACTGGGCAGGGTTCTGCCCTACTGCACACAGGGTCACTGGGAGTGAGAACCGACTCAACACGCACTAACAACAAAAGCTGTTGACATAGTCAGTAACTTAACTGATACATGGATAAGAGCATTGATTTTAATCTGACAAACCGGGAGTTGTGGCTTAGCTCTTTTACTAATTCGTTGTATACCGTCTAGTAGTTATATCACTCTTAACCTTAGTTTCCTCAATCAACACTGGTCTGTGATTTCTTTTGCTTTTTTCCATACAAATAGAAAGATAAGAAATGTATCAAAGCTTAGAGACACTATTACAATAAAAACACCCACCATTTCAGAGAGAAAAAATTTTAAAGATAATGTTACTCAAGAACCTCCCCCAAATTAATTATCTCAGAAATTGTTTCTTTCTTCTATACATTTCTGCTCTTTGCAGGAAAAAAAATGTACAAACAAAAAATAAAAATGAAAATTAACACCTTTGGACCTCGCTGCATGTTTTTTACATATCCAATGACATAAGACAGCCTTTGGGAAAATTTACATTTAAAGATTCCTATCAGACTACCCAAAATTCATATTTTCTATGAAAAAAAATCAATGTCTAATGTAAACAAAATTTAAATGCAACTTTATATTATAAATGCCTAAAAATACATAACTATATACACAGATTATATAATGCAATAATCCTAGGCAACCTTCATAAAATTAAACATATTAAAAAGGGATGTTAAATATGTATCTGCATGCATTTAGAGCTCCTTTTCTATTATAAGCAAAAAGAAAAGTGATAGTACATAAATGATATTACAAGGAAAATAATTTAAACTCTCTTTTCTCACTCTCTTTCTTACCCTCTTACCTCCAGCTCTTGTCTGGGGTAGCTGCAGGAAAATATGGGGTGGAGTTGCAGTTAACACTGAAATTTCCACTATAACATGTAAGTTTAGGGAAAAAAATTCTCTCTTCTTCACTAGGCCATAAGCTCTGATGGAGAATGACTTATCTTTCCTCATCTTACACTCTCAAGTGAACTGAAACAAGTATGACAGAATATATCGTATGAGTACTACAAGTATTTTGCACTATTACGTTCGGTTGCTCTTTTTGTTTTTCGTTATATTTTAACCTAAAGCCCTATACTCACAGAGTCAGAAGCGTTCCTTTCTTGTATAGAGGCTGCATATAGCCAAAAGTAAGATATAACTTGAGTTTCTGAATGGATTTGTAAAAAGCTTGTAAATGAGACAACAATTTGGAAGCCAAATTAATTTCAAGTTTCGAGACCTGACTTTGTTCAAAGATAAAATTTTTTATGAATGCCAAAAGCTTGCCTGAAGAGGTTAGTCTATAAAAGCAGGCTATAAACATAGATTAAAAAGAGAATAAAAAGTGACGTTGACTGTGGCCAAAACTGTGTTACTGTTGCTACATCAGGGAAGGGAAGAAGAAATGAAGCAGGAGCGTCCAGGAAGGAAGTGAGGTAGAGGGAGGGTGATAAAGGATCGGTACTCTACAGGTCACTTAGGCAGTAGTATAATGAGTACCAAGTAACTGCACACCCTCTGCCAGGTTGGTACCATCCATTCCCGTGACAGAGTCAACTAAGGGACAAGCTATCATCTACTGCACTTCATCTGTACCTTGGAGTTGCACTCGCTGTCTTCGTCATTATCTGGTAAGGGCCTCCTATCTCCAAGTGAGCAAAAGATATTCAAGAGCAGGGTCAACAAAATATTGCCCAAGCGTCAAATACAACCCACTGTACGATTTAGTAAACAAAATTTTATTGGAACATACCCATGCCCACATGTTTACATATTTTCTATGGCTATTCTGTGCTGCAGCAGCAGATTCATTTTGTATGGACTGCAAAGCCTAAATGTTTACCGACTCTATTGAAAAAATTTGACAACCACTGTTCCAGAGAATAAACCCGAATTAAAGATGTGGAGTGCCCCAGATCATTCCATCTATGCTCCATTTGCATGGCACCAATTTATTTATCAAATAGTATGACAAGACAGAACTCTCTCCATTCAAAGATGAGTAATTGCTAAAAACAAAAGAGTTTTATATAGAACAGAGAGATGCAGGGATAGTAGTTGAGAGGAGAAGAAACATAAGCAAAAGACAAATGCAGAATATATATCAGGAAACAGAGTGCTCCAGGGTTTTAAAGAGATTACTTATTAAAAAAAAAAAAAAAGAGCTCATAGAGTCAACAAATGAAAGATAAAAAAGTCCCTCTGGGGGGGAAAAAAAAACTTAAAGGAAAGACATAAGGAAGAAAAAGACAACGGGAAGAAAAAAGTTAGGTAGATGAATACTGAATACAGGTAAGAAATGGGAAAACTCATTACGGGAATGAAAGGCACATTAGAAACAAGTAAAACTAGAATAAACACTACTGCAACCACATCCAGAGACATGGAGGGCAGGCTTAAGGAAACAGCTCAAAAGAAAAGAAAAGAGACAAATAGTTTAAAGCAATTTGGAGAAAAACCTAATGAAAACTGAAGTTAGACAAATGTCACCCAACAAACAAAGTTGGTGTACACAGACAAGAGGATAGAATTAATAAAACACAAAACACTGAAAGATAAAATAGAGGTTTTACTTAGACTTATAATTTCAAATAATAATAATAATACAGAGGGTCAACACTGAGAAATTACTGGGATAAAGATTCCTATGGATTTCAAACAGATAAAGATTCCTGTTTCTACTTTCAAATAGAAAGGAGAAATAAAAAGACTTCTCAGGATATTCAATAACCTCTATAAAAACTAAGAGAAAAAAACACTTGATCTCTAATTTTTATACTCAATTACTTTGTATTCTGAGTATAAAGGCCACAGGCAAATATTCTTATCCATAAGAGATCTGATGAGAGGGGCTAAATGATCATGAAACTTAGCCAAGCAAGAGAGAAAACAAAGTAAAGATCTCAGTAACAGAGAAGCCATGTTAAATAATAGAAGTGAACATTAATTTAAATAAGGAAACAAGGTTTAAAATCTGTAGGAATTATGTTAAAGGGAAAAATATAAATTAAAATTAAAAAATGACATAACAAACAAAGTCAAGAATTGAAACCGGAGGAAACAGAAAGAAATAAAAGTATGATAATGTCCTAATCTTTTATAGCAGGAAGCAATTTAGGATACTGTCTAAATATGAAACCCACAGTCCAAGAAAGTCTAATGACCCCAACCTCTTCACGTTTTATATAATCCTTCTTATTTCACTTTAATGGGATCTTGTAGGAATTAATATTTCTTGCTATGAGGAAACATGTATTGGTGCCAAACATTTATATTTAGGTTCTAGAGACAAACTAAGTTCAAATTCTAGCTCTATCACTTTTGGTTTTATGACTTTGGCTAGGTTACTTAACTATGCTTCAGTTTCTTCATTATAAAATGAGAATAATATGTCTATCTAATAGTAAAGTGCTTAGATAAATGCCAGCACATAGAAAAGACTCAATATATGTTTTCTTTTTTTACTATGATTATCATCTCTCTTACGGTTGTATTATCTTACAACTGGTTTGTGGCATATTATTCTATAAAGGATAATGTAAGTCCAGAGCCAACGCTAAATGTTTTAGTTGTTTTAACACCACTTTTCTTTTTCCTCCCCAAACCCCAGGACATAGTTGTATATTCTAGTTGTAAGCCCTTCTAATTCTTCTATGTGAGCTACCGCCACAGCATGGCTACTGACAGACGAGCGGTGTGGTTCCACACCCGGGAACTGAACCTGGCTCCCTGAAGCAGAGTGCGCCGAACTTTAACCACTAGGCCATCGGGGCTGGCTCAACACCACTTTTTCTTAATACCAGTTTTCTATTGCTGCATAACAAATTACCTCAAAACTTAGTGGCTTAACAGACAAAAATTTTATTTGCTCAACATTCTGTGGGTTAGCAATTTGAGCTAGGCTGAAATGATCAGTCATTTTGCTGGGCTTGACTTGGGTCACTTCTGCACTGCAGTTACCTGTCGACTCCAATGGGAGAGGATGGTCTAAGATGGTCTCATTCACATCCTGGCAGGAGGTAGGCTATCAGCCAGAGCACTTTGGTTCCCCTGCATGTAGTGTCTCCAAAATGCTAGCTCCAACTTGTTCGCATTGTAAGCTCAGAGTTTCAACTCTAGCCAAAAGAAGTAAGCCCACCATGCAAACGCAAATAAATCCTCTGTGTCACATTTCTAACGTCTCACTGGCCAAAGCAAGTCATACAGTTAAATCCAGTCTGATGCAAGAAGTGGATAAACTCCACCTTTTGATGGAAGGAGCGACCAAGTCAAATCACAAAAGGTATGAGTAGACAGAAGAGGAAAATATTGCCACCATCTTTGAAAATAAGCCTCCACATTTGTCCAGCTAGATTTCCTCTCCCTGGATTTTGAATCTTGAAGAGAGGAGCAAAGAGATCAAAAAGTTAGCATCTCATTCAATTCCAAAGGCATTATGCCCAGGCTGTAACTACAACTGTAGTCATGGATCCTCGCTCTTAGTTTTCGAGCTGTTTTCATTCTTGCCCTTTTCCATGTCATTGCCAAGCAGCCCATTGTTTCTTTGAGCCCCTGCGACCCTGCCAGTATTTCTTTTTTTTCTTTTTTTTCTTTTTTTTTTTTTTGCCTCATAGCCAGCACCAGTTTCTGCAGCTTGCAAAGACCCCTAAATAATACACTTATTATAGATGTAAAACAATTGGTGTCTTTCCATTCACTTATTTGTGTAAGGACTCATATACATAAAAAATGTTGGCAATGTTACATAAGTTAAATTTGGACTTATATTTACATTTTTCTCCTTCTTCCATTTTTGTATTGCTTTAATTATCTCCATGTGCAATTTTTCAGGAAAAAAAATCTATTTTAAAGGACTTAAAACTAGATTCAAACCTTTTTAAACCAACATAATAAATTTCCAACTCGGTGCTTCTCAACGCTAACCATTTTTAAATATTTTTAAGACTGTTTCCTTGCCTTTCCACATAAATTTTGAAATCAGCTTGTCAATTTCTACCCCAAAAAACAGCCTGGTGGAATTTTGAATAGGATTACACTGATTCTATAGACCCATTTGGGGAGCACTGACATCTTAAAAAATTGAGTTTTCCAATCTACGAACTTGGTATATATTTTTATTTATGTATATTGTCTCTAATTTTTCTCTAGAAAAAAATGATTCTTTAACACAAGCTTTCTATCCTGCAGCAATGCTAAATCAAGTTGTTGTTTTTTTAAGATTCCTTAGGATTTTTATATACTGAATATGTCATCAGTAAATAAAGATAGTTTAGCTTTCTCTAATTGTTTACCTTTAATTTATTTTTCTTGCCTTATTGTATGTACTGGCTAGGGCATCCACTAAAATTTTGAACATAAGTGTTACAGCAGACATCTTCATCTATGCCCCAACGTTAGTGGAAAATTACTCAGTATTTTACTGTTAAGTACAATGTTAGTTATGGATTATTTCACATGGATTTTTTTTCCTTTTATCAGTTTAAAGAAGTTTTTTTTATTCCTAGTTGAGTGTGGTTTCTTTTATTTTGAATCGTGAATAACTGTTGAATTTTGACACATAATTTTCTGCTTGTATTAAAATAATCATATAACTTCTTAATCTGTTAATATAGAATATTACATTGGTTGGTTTTTTCATCTTAAACCAATCTTGCATTATGGGATAAACCCCACTTGGTCAAGATGTATAACTTTTTAAATATATCACTGGAATCAATTTGCTAATATTTTGGTAAAAATTTCTTCAACTATAGTCATGGGAACAAGGTCTGCAATTTTTTTTTTTCTTGTATTTTGCATCTATGGTTTTGGTGAATTCAAAAATGGAGTTTTAAAATGGCCTCTCCTTTATTTTCTGAGGGAATATACGTAGGATTAGTTTTATTTCTTCCTTAAATGTTTGGCAGCACACACCAATGGAGCCATCCGGGCCTGGAGTTTTCTTATTGGGAATATTTTTAATTAAAAATTCAATTTATTTCACTGATATACAGCTACTTAGATTTTCTTTTTCTTGTTGTGTTAGTTTTGGTAAGTTGTGTTTTTCGAGGAGTTTGTTCATTTCATCTAAGTTGTCAAATTTATTGGCATAAAATGATTCATAATATTCCCTAGTATTTTTTAATATCTGTAGGATTTGTAGTCATATCCTATTTTTCATTCCTGATATGGGTTCAGTTCAGTATCTTCATTGTGGTAAGGGTTACATAAAGCTATACATCTGATAAAATTGCAAAGAACTATACACACATACCAACACAGACACAGAGAAAAGGACTGCATACTCTGAAAAAGCTCTATGGATTTTACCAATGTCAATATGCTGGTTTAGACACTGCACGTACTTTTATACAAGACTGTAAAATGGGGGTGGCAAGGTGAAGGGTACACAAGATCTCCCTTTGCACCTTCCTGTGAGCTTACACTTATTTCAAAATTAAATATAACTATAAAGTAATTTCCATATTGAAGTGCATTTTTTGTTAACTTCTCTGAACCAAGAATAGACTTTAAATCTTACTTAACTAAAACAGTCTTTCAAAAAGTCTTTTAAACATTTTTTAAATAGACAAAATCTTTTAAACACTTAAAATTTTATTAACACATTAAGAACTCCTCACATTTAGGCACTGTATTCCTTTCCTGAGGCTACTGCAACAAATTACTTCAAATTTAGTGGTTTCAAACAACCGAAATTTATTATTTTAAAGCTCTGGAAGCCAGAGATCCAAAATCAGTTTCAATGAAGCAAAACCAAGGTGTTGGCAGGCCCCCACTCCCTCAGGAGGGTCTAGGAGAGAGTTTATTCCATGCCTCTTCTGGCTTCTGGGGGCTGCCAGCATTCCTTCACTTGTGGCCACATCACTCCAATCTCTACCTCCATGTTCACATTGCCTCCCCCTTTTCTATGTGTGTCTAATCTCCCTCTCCCTCTTTCATACAAGGACATTTGTGATGGCATGTAGGGTTCATCTGGACATTCCAGGATTCTCTCTTCATCTGAAGATTATGTCTGCAAAGACTCTTCTTCGAAATAAGGGAACATTCACAAGTGCCAGGAACTAGGAGGCAGACATGTCTTTAGGAGCTATTATCAGCCAACCACAGGCATATACTATTATATTACACTTATTTATATGTTTGCATTATCATGTCTTACAAAAAATGAATTCGAAGACACTTAATATGTTTTATTTATCATCAGAGACTGTCAAGTAGAATCCTTCTTCATTATTTCCTATAGTAGATTGTTTGCAAAAATGAACATTAACAATTCCTCCCAATACAGTACATGCCTGCTATTCCTTCCATCAGGAGACTGAGACTATTTCTCCTTCTCTTAATTCTGGGCTGGCCTTGAACTTGCTTTGACCAATAGAATGCAAAAGTGACACTATGCAAGTTATAAGGCTAGACCTGAAGAAGCCTGGCAGTTTCTGTTTTCACTCTTTTGGAAGCCAGGCACAACGTAAAAAAGTCCACCTGCCCTGCTCGAAGACCCACATGGAAAGGAAGAGAGAGGAATCTCAGTCAGCCACAAAGTGTTCTAGCCATCTGAGCAGAAGCCCTAGGCACGAGAACAAAGGCACTGACATTCTAGCCCCAACTGAACTGCCAGCTAATACCAACTGGAACAGATGAAGCAACCAGCTGAGCCCAGCCAACATATAGAAAAATGAGAAATAATAAGTCATTATTGTTTTAAGTTTCCTTTGTTTTGGGATGGTTTGTTATGTAGCAATAGATAACTGAAACATCTGCCTACAGGGAAGATAAATTGAATATTTATTGAATTTAACTGAAAGTATAAATATTTAACTCTACTGAAATTTAAAATACTGTCCAAGAAATTGTTCATCATGGAGTTAGACCTGCACAGAAGGGGTATGGTTTAGGTTTTTAAATCCATGTAGTGATTTTCTTTTAACCACAAGATAAATATTAACCTTGAAAGTCATATTTAATTAGTCTTATGTAAAGCTTCATATGGTCAGTCTTACGTTAAGGCATTTTGCATATTAGAAATGAAATAGATATTATCATAATAAAACCTGCAGACAACAAAATGATCATAAGAGAATACTAGCAAAAACTCAACACACATAAAATTGATAACTTAGATGAAATGAACCAACTCCTTGAAAAACACAAACCACCACAACTCACCCAATATGAAACAGATCATTTAACAGCCCTATAACTATTAAGAAACTTGGATGCATTATTGTAAAACTCTCACAAAAGAAATCATCAGGTCCAGATGGTTTCGCTGGAGAATCCTATCAAACTTTAAAGAATTAACACCAACTCTGTACAATTTCTTCTAGACAAGAAAAGATGATAAAACACCTCACAATTCATTTTATGAAGCTAATATTACTTGATACCAAAACCATACAAAGATAGTACCAGAAAAGAAAACTATAGATCTATATCCCTCATGAATATAGACACAAAATTCCTCAACACAATATTAGAAAACAGAATTCAGTAATATATAATAAAAATTATACACCATGACCAAGTGGGATTTATTCTACATATACAAGACTGGCTCAATTTTCAAAAATCAATAATGCAATATACCATAATAACAGGCTAAAGAAAGAAAATGCATGACCATATCAATTGATGCAGAAAAGGCATTTGACAAAATTCAACATTCATTCATGATTAAAAGCTGTCAAAGAAAAAAAACCCTAAGAATAAAAGGGAACTTTCAACTTAATAAAGATCATCTACAAAAAATGTACAGCTGACACTTATACTTACCAATGAAAGACTGAACATTTTTCCCTTAAGATCAGGAAAAAGGCAAGAATGTCCATTCTCATACTTCTATTCAACATAGTACTGGAAGTTCTAGCCAGTGCAATCAGGCAAGAAAAGGAAATGTAAGGCATATAGATCAGAAAAGAAGAAGAAAACTTTCCATATTTGTAGACATTCTGATTGTCTTTGTTGAAAATCCCAAGGAATCTACAGAACATGAACAATACTTGTATGCTGAAAACCAAAAAAGTGTTGATGAAAGATCTAAATATAAGGACAGACATACTATGTTCATGGATTAGAAGACTCAACACAGTAAATATGTCAATTCTCCCTAATTTGATATACAGGTTTAATGTAATTCCTATAAAAATTCCAGCAAAATTTTTTTGTACATATAGATAAGATTACTCTAAAATGTATGTGAAAAGGCAAAAAACTAAAATAATTACAACAATTTCAAAAGAGAAGAGTGAAATGGGAGGAATGATTCTACCTGATTTCAAGACTTACTACATAGCTACAATAATGAAGACTGTGTGAGGTTGATAGAAGGATGGATACATAGATCAATGGAACAGAAGAGAGTACCCAGAAATACACCCACACAAATATGCCCAACTGATTGACAAAGAACCAAAAGTAATTTCAATGGAGAAAGGACAGCCCTTTCAACAAATGACTGAAACAACTGGACATTCCTAGGCAAAAATATAACCTCAACCTAAACCTCACACTTCATATAAAAATTAACTCAAAATGGATCATGGACTTAAATGTAAGACATAAAACTATAAAATGTTTAAAAAGAAATCATTGGAGAATATGTTTGAGATCTAGAGCTAAGCAAAGAGTTCTTAGACATGACACCAAAAGCAGAATCCATCAAAACAAAAATTGGTAAACTGGATTTCAAAACTAAAAACTTCTGGTCTGTGAAAGAACCTATTAAGAGGATGAAAAAATAAGCCCAAAGACTGGGGGAAAATATTTGCAGACCACATACCCAAGAAAACACCAGTATTTAGGATCTATAAAGAACTCATAAAATTCAACATTTAAAAATAATTTAGCAAATGGGCAGAGGACATAAAGAGACGTTTCACTGAATGTGATTTCTGGATGGCAAATGAGCACATGAAATGAGGTTCACATTATTAGCTATTAGGGAAATTCTAATTAAAAGTACAATGACATGTCACTACATACCCATCAGAATGGCCAAAAATTAGTGACAACCAAATTCTGTCCAATATACAGAAAAACTGGATTGTTTATTCATTGCTGGTGAGAATGTAAAATGGTACAGCTCTCTAGGAAACATTCAACTACCATCTAACCCAGGAATTGCACTCCTGGGCATTTATCCTGGAGAAATGAAAACTTACCTTCCCTAAAACCTGTAAACAAGTGTCCATAGCAGCTTTACGCATAATAACCCTACCCTGGAAACAACTCAGATGTCATTCAATGGAGGAACAGTTAAACTGTGGCAAACCCATACCATGGAGTACTACTTAGAAATAAAAACAAGCTACTGATACACACAACAACCTGAATGAATCTACAGAGAATGATGCTGAGTGGAAAAAGCCAATTCCAAAAGACTGCCTACTGTATGACTCCATTTATATAAAATTCTTGAAATGACAAAGTAATAAACATGGAGAACAGATTAGTGGTTGCCAGGAATTAAAAGGGGATTGGGGGCAGGAGTGAAGTGGTTGTGGTTATGAAAGGGCAACACAGGGACCCTTATAGAGATGGAACTGTTCTGTGACTTGACTTGACCAATGTCAATATTCTGATTGTGATGTTGTAGTATAGTTTTGCAACACATTACATTTGTAGGAAACTACGTAAAGGGCACACAAGAACTCTCATATTATTTCTTACCAACTACATGTGAATCTATAACCATCTCAAAATAAAAATTTTTTTAAAAGTCAACTCATTAAAAAATTATGGGTTTTGTTTTTTGGTTTTTTGCAAAGGAAGATTTGCCCTAAGCTAACATCTGTGCCAATCTTCCTCTATTTTGTATGTGGGACGCAGCCACAGTGTGGCTTGATGACTGGTGTGTAGGTCCACTCCCAGGATCCAAACCCGTGAACCCCAGGCCACTGAAGCAGAGCGCAGGGACTTAACCACTACACCACCGGGCCAGCCCCAACTTGTGTTTTTTTTAAATGATTGCATGATAGTTCATGGCATAACTACATTATATATTTAGGTTGTTTCTGATAATTATTTCAATGTTCAAGCAACTAACTGTGTATATCTGGTAAGTGCATATCTGTAGAACAAATTCCTGGAAGTGGTACTGCTTGACCAAAGGGTATGTGCTTTTATAATTTTGCTAAATACTGCCAAATGACCCTTTATAAAAGTGGTCTCAATTTGCACTATCACGAGCAGTGTATGAACTCCCATACATTTCCCTCTGCACTCTTCAATACAGCAAGTAATCTTTTTGATCTTGCCAATCTGATAGGTGAAAAAATTCCCAGGATAAGCAGTCTATTCAAAGACAAAACAATCAATCTTACATGAAAGGATATCTTAGTGCATTCATCACAAGGAAATAAATAAAGTGACCTTCAAGACTGAAAGCAGCTCTATCCTATTCAGGTGATACTGTGCCTTTAAAACTACCTTGTAGCCCAACCTCTAGGACTTGTTTTTCACCAAGAAATATGAGACAATCATTGGTCAAAGTTAATATTTAAGCAGACAAATTTATCAAAAAATTATTTACCAAATACTTCCAGAAGAGTAGTTAGGACTTGTATTATAAGGCAAAATGGAAATAAATGTAAAGATTCCTACATATTCTTGCATGTTTTCATGCATCCAACTATGCCTGTGGATTTTTGTTAATAATGCCATCTGCTCAGAAACTATTTTAAAATCTACTCTGCATAGGAATATATTAATATATCCAATCATGCATATGTATATAATAAAGAATTAACATACTCTCCAAAAGAAGTTAAGGTTTCAGAGCTTTTGATAATCACCAAGGTCTCTTTCAGATGTATCTCATTCTAAGTCGATTCATGCAAATTTCTTACCTATTCACACACGTTTTATTTCTGACAGGACAAGCATATTTTCTTAACATGCACACAATAAAATATGAACTGTGGTCATTGGGTAAATTAATGATTACATAGTTTAGGTTTTAACTATCATTCTAACATTTTAAATTTTCAATAATTGACAGGTATGGCATCTCATCTGATTATTGGTATCTCAAATAGCTACTTTTCAATTTAAAAATTCCTTACTATTTGTTATGGTTTGAATGTCTGTGCCCTCCCCCCCAATTTATATGTTGAAATTCTACCCCCAAGGTGATGGCATTTTAGGGGTTAATAAAAGAGAGCCCAGATGGCTAGCTAGCCCCTTCCACCATGTGAGGACAAGGTGAGAAGGCACCATCTATGAACCAGTAAGCGGGCTCCCACCAGAGACCAAATCTGCCCTTGCCCTGATCTTGGACTTCCCAGCCTCCAGAACTATAAGAAATAAATTTGTTATTTATAAACCGCCTAGTTTATGGTATTTTGTTATAGCCGCCTGAATGGACTAAGACAGTATTTCTTATTTACTTTTTTAATTGGATGACAGAGTACTTATTTCCTAGAAACATGTATAAATACCTTTCTTAATGCCGTGAAAATACTACATCTTGAGTTACATTTATTGGAAGGGTAAAGTAATTCTTGAATCAAGTATATATCATGCCATCAGAAAAAGAAAACGTGTCAACAAACAGTAAGAGATTATCTTCCTTCCAAAATGGTGTTTACTCCTGTCCTCTTGAAAAAAGAACACATTGAAAGTTTCACTTGAAGGAAAATGGTCAATGAATTCAGTCATATATACTGATAATATATTTTACTCCAATACGCATAGATCATTGATCATGTGGATGGAAAAGGCACCCACACTCACAAAAATAAAATAGACGATTCTGATGGTCGAATACTCCAAATTTAATGACAGAAATACACGTACTCCAAGAAAATTCAGTCCATCATCAAGCTCTTATTAAATACCTACTACAAGTCAAACCCAGTACTAGGCGCCAAAGACATTAAGTAGGTCTGCATCTCAGCACCGTTCTGGCAGAAATGAGGCGGGTCGGGGAGGGAGCTCGACGGGGTTGCTTGTCAGAGAGTATTTCCTAAAGCAAACACATCGCTCCCGGCGTCCGGGGAAAGCAACCAGGCACTGACAAGTATGAAACAGCTTTAAAAACTGGGCTATGAGGAGCCCACAAAGCAACCCCTTCGTGTTCCTGGGCAGTGAACCCCAGAAACGGTGCAGACTAAGACTGGGTCCACCTTTAGGACCTGGAAGGGAAACGGCCGGACTGGGAGAAACGGTCGCAGCCTCATTTGCATAAGCACCCAAACACTGCTGGCGTCACCGCGCCCGAGCGCGGACCCCGCCCCGTCTCGCTCCAGCCCTTCCCGGCGAGGGAGGAGGATGCGGGGAGGAAGGGAGAGCGGCCCCTGGAGAGCGCGAGCCTGGGGCTTCGCTCTCCGCGAACGCGGGCTAACGCCGCGCCTCTGCTTAACGGAAAAGAATTCCCCCCCTGCGGCCTCTGAGACTGGGCGGGTCACACCCGTCCCCGCGACGCCTCGGGCGTTTTGATTCATTCATATTTATAAGGCTGGTGTGCCTGCGCGTTACGACTCAAAGGCTCTCCCTATACTCAAAACCCTCCTCTGCCCAGGCCAAGCACAGACCAGCCAAGTGAATGAAACGTGGAAACGGTCTGGGTTTCCAATTCCTCCTATCCTTTCCTTAAAATCTCAGCACCACCACCCTCACCGCCAGACTCTCAAATTCCTGGCAGCGCGGAAATACACAAGCTGTGCTTTCTTCAGTGGCCACGTGCCTTGTGCACCGCGAAAGGCCCACTCTAGGACCGTTTATCGCAGGATGCTTCAGGCAAGAGGGAACTGGAGTCACGTGAAAACACACCGCCTCCGGTAGTCGCCCTCATCAGTTGCAAAAGCAACCAGAAGCGAATGAGGAAAAAGCCTGGCTCTTCTCCCCGCCCCACCGCCCACCCGCACGAGGATCAGCTTCCAAATCACCTAGAACCTCGGAAGCGCCTCGCTCCGTCCCGACCCTCCCAACTTTCCTCTCGGACTTGCCCCAGTCGGACCCCACCCTTCAGGCAACGCTGACTTGACTTGGAAACGACTAGTCTCTCGGGGATGCTGTGGGCAGTTTCCACGACGAGAAGGAAGGCAGGATGGCGGCACGTTTCGACCCATGTGGTTCCCCCTCGACGCCGCCTCTCGCCCCCCGATGCAGGTGCAGGACGCGGAGCCTGGAGTGTCGCCCGCTGAGCCCAGCTTCGCCCTCCCAGGGCTTTGGAGCCGCGCTCCCTCCCCTCCCCTCAGGACACAGCCTGAGTCCTTCCCGGGATCCACCTATGCATCCATTCCGCTCCCGTCCCCGGTCCCCGGGCTCCAGGGTGGCTAACAGTGAGCCCCACCCCACCTGACCCGTGCCCTTAGCAGTAGGAGCGTGTCATTACCGTTGGCGCGCCTCTGGCTGCTTCCACGTCCCGACAGTAGCCGCAGTCGCCAGTGGGTCGAGTCCAGGTGGCGGTGACAGAGGCCGCGAAGGATTGGTCTGGAGAAGCGGCTGCTCGCCTAGGGCGGGCCCTGGGGCTGGGCTGCGGGGTCGCTGCCCGGCGGGCTGGCCGGGAGAGACTCGTGAGCGCCTGTGTGTCGGCCGGGGACGGAGCACGGGATGCAGCGCGCGGGTGCGTGCGCGCGGGTGTGTGCGAGTGTGTGAGTGAGGGTGTGACGGAGGTGCCCACGTGCCCGGCCCGCCGGTGCTGCGGCCGCCGACAGGCTGCGGGCGGCGGGGGAAGGGAGCCAGGTCCCCCGGCGGGGCGCCGCACCTCCCCGCCCCACCTCCCGCCCCGCCGCCCCTTGACGCAGAGCCGCTGCGGCTGCCCCGCCGCGCCCGCCCTGCGCTCCAGCCTGAGTCTCCGGGGGCGGGGGAGACCGGGGAAGACCGCTCCAGAGCAGAAGAAAACAAATCCCCCTGCCTTCCCGTCCTCCCCCAGCCCACTCAACCCAAAGGATGGGCTCCCGTTGCCCGCCCCCCGCCTTTGTCTCAGGGAGGATAACAATAGACACGTCCTACCCCGCACCCTCTGAATGTTCTCCGAGAGTCGGTGACGGGACTAGAAGTAGTGGGTGACCCGAAGAACCCTTTTCCCTAGCTTTCTCTCCAAGCCAGCCATTTACATCTCTTGCAAAAGAAAAGCACTCTGGGCATTTGCTTCTCCATCAAACTGTGGCCTGAGAGCGCTCAAGGATTCTGGCCAGGTTATGAAAAGCTGTTTTAGGGAGCAGGTCCTCACCCTGCGATGGTCCCTTAGCATCCGACTCTTCTGCAAGGGGTCTCATCACAAATGAAGGCTGACTAACCGCTAGTAGCAACCAAGACATATTCATAATTAAGCCACGTGGAGAATTCCTAAAATATACATCACTGAGCACAAAGCTTAGCCTCCTTTCGAAAATGGCTGAATCTTCCCCTAAACAGAGCGAATGCTCTAGAGACCAAATTTCATGTCCTTGAAGAAACTTTTGAAATTTGAAAAAAAATGTAAAATGAACCCAATACATATTATAGCAGAAAGGTTCAGTGACTTGGTGAAAGACATTTTTCACTTCCAGATTATTAATATCAACACTAAAGAAATACCTTTGTGCGCTTTCAGGCCTTCCAACAATCCCTCAGATTTTGACCGTTTGTATCCAATTAAGACTGAATTAAAAACTAAGGCCATTGCAGACAGGTTTTTCATGCAGTGAAAAATCTCCTGGAAAGAAATCACAAGACCTAAACTTCAGTTCAGAACATTGCTACTAATCCTTAGCTTTTAAAGCAGCCAAGGGAGCTTTTTCTCAGTCTCTTCCAATCCCACCTTTAAAATAGGAAAGAAAAAAATTAAATTAGATTTGATCCCCTGGATGCCCCTCCCCTGCCATGGGTAAATAAATATTGACAGATGCCCCACAGAAAAAAGAAAAATTGCAGTAAGCCTTTTACAGGACATCTTGCATAATTTGCTTTTTATTTCGCATATTGGTGACAGGCAAATATTTATGTTGATATATATCATTTTATATATACTGAAATTGAGATATCCTACTTCTCGGTAACAACTGAGAAGAATTTAAGAAAATAAGTAGAGCTATGTCCTCCATAATCAGAATTAGGCTTATCTGGGCGAAAAAAGTTTTCTGTATGCTTATAGGAATGGTTGACCATAGTGTCTAGAAGGCCTAACTGCCTGCAATCCCCCCTCACACTTTTTCACTGATGTTTGACACTCATCTCAAATACATGTACAAAGCTACAAGTCATGAAATATTTGTGGAGTAATATCTTCAAAATTGACTCATACTAATTTATGCCTTAATGCCAAAAGGAGAAATAAGAGAAAGCAGCTGAGTTTCCCACTAAGTGCCTGGGGCTTTAAAATAGCTTATTTAATCTTCTCAATTAATTAATGAGGTGATTTTTCCTAATTTAGAGATTAGATAGAGGTGATACTCAGAAAAAAAAATGCAAAAACTCACACAGCTAGTTCTGTGACAGAATGGGGATTTAAACCCAGATCTGCCTAGCTTCTGAGATCATGTTTTTTTATGCTATCTTATAAGCTTTTAGTGAGTCTAGAGATTTTAACAGGAGTAAAGTATAGAATTAACACAAGGGCTAGGCAACTTTGAAAATGAGATGTAGTGGGGGGTTGGAAAGTTCCCAAAAAGAAAGCCTGGGAACTCAAGTCATGGGGGTGAAAGTATCCATTTTTAAATTTTAACAATAAAGACCCTTCAAAGAGTTAATGTTCAATTGCTAATATCTTTTAGCTAGTGATTACTGAGTGCTTTCTCTGGCACACTGTAGAAAAATGACCACATGGTGTTGGTGTGGGCAGAGGAGGCAGCACACAGAAGGGAAAGAGCAGAACTTGGAAGATTTCAAGCTACAATTAAAGGGACACTCGTCTTTTTGGCCACACTGTATTTAATAATATTAGCAAGTATTGATTCAATACTCAGTATATACCTTTGCAATGTGTGGAATAATTTAAATGCCTTCTTTTTCTTAATCCTTACACCAACCCTATGATGTAGGTACGGTTATTGGCCACACGTTGCAGAAGAAAAAAACTGAGACTTTGGTCGTCCGAGTTCACATAGTCAGAAGGCAACTGTCAGGTACTGTAAATAAATACCTGCCCCTATCTAAATCACTTTTTGAATTTGATAACTATTTTTTAAGCACCAAATCCCTCAAAATGCCAATATTATGTAAAAACTCCCAAAGAAGTAGCACCAAAGTTAAGAAAAACAGTTCAAAGTTTTACCAAAAAAAAAGTTTTTTTAAATCACAAGTATTGAAATCAATTCAAATCATGAGATTATGTCAATTCATTTTCCTATACTATAGGAAAGTTTCCTGTACTATAGGCAGTATGTTGTGGAAATTCTTCTGTTTTAGTCTAATCAAAATTTTTATTGTATTATCCTCCATACCAAATGTTACTTGGTATAGTTTCAAAATTTATATGAAACCAAAGTCTACACAACCCCAAAATATCTAGTGAGTTTTTTGTTCCTCCTACATTTTCATGACTGTTGAAGGGCTGAGAGGTAGAAACGTGGCAAGTAACTAGATTATCTGATGTCTCTATAGGTGGAGAGTGGGTTGACTGAATTGACAAGTGTCAAAACTATCAAATAAACTTTTTTACCAGTTAGCTAAGATCATGAAGCATTCAAGACAGTAGGCAATGACTGAATTTTGTTAAGGTTTCTGCATTTTGTAGATAAGGCCTAAATAGCTCTCATAAGTAAAAATACCAACAAAAGCTGTCATTTTGTTGACACAGGAAATATTCCCCCTTCCTCCATGTACTGATCGTGATCACTAAATTTTTGTTACTCTTGGAAATTTCTTTTATATAATAATAGATTATATTTCTGAAATACTTTAGATATGTCAGGTACTGTGCTCAGCATTAATCTAGGTGTACAACTACTTAGAGATCGAAAGACAAAATGTTTTATAGTATTTGTTTTGCATGCCATGCCTTATGGGAGCTGCTTTTTCTTTGATTCACTGTGAAATCTCATTACTGATTTATTCAAATTCTATAGGCTGCATGATCTAATCTAAAATCTAAATTACTGTTTTAATACAAAATACCCACTCGAATAAACTTCAAAGTATAAACTTGTGCATGGTATACAGTGAAAGCCCCTGTGTTCATGTTTCTCTGCCTTTCTGTCAATTCTACAACCTAGTAGTAAATAATGTTAACTATTTGGTATGCATTCTTACAAAATTTCCTCTCTCTCTTTCTCTCTCCTTCTCTCTTTCTCTCTCTACATATACATATATGTACATACAATATACAAATACATAGTTTCGTTTGTTTTTATGAGTGTTATTGTTTTTTAAAATGCAGAAAATGATTGCTTTTCTCGTTGAAACATAACCAGAACAACTCAAGAAAACTAGGTTGGTGCTGGGGTTCTATCAAATTAAGATGATATTTAAGTACTTAGAGCACCTACAGGCTCTTCTATGCTGTAATCAGTGGATTCAGTCTCTACATGGATCAGAATCACGTGGAGAACCTACTAAAACAGATTTCTAGGCCCCTTCCTGGAATTTCTTATCCAGTAGTTGGGAACCAGTTAGCATTTCTAACAAGTTCCAAGTGATACTGCTGGTCCAGGGACCACATTCTGAGAACATTTTGTAAACGTTTAGGAATATCATCATTAATAATTTTGAGGATTTGATACTATTTGCTAGCACAATTTTTTATTTTTTTTTTAGACAGAATTCTTTTTTTTTTTCTTTTTTTTTGCTGGGAAAGATTCACCTTAAGCTACATCTTTTACCAATCTTCCTCTCTCTCTCCTTTTTTTTTCTCCCCAAAGCCCCAGTAGTACATAGTTGTATATCCTAGTTGTAAGTCCTTCTAGTTCTTCTATGTAAGCCGCCACCACAGCATGGCTACTGACAGATGAATGGTATGGTTCCATGCCCAGGAACCAAACTCAGGCTGCTAAAGCAGTGAGCACCAAACTTTAACCACTAGGCCATCAGAGCTGGCTCTAGCACACTTTGAAAGATAAATATATGAATGAATACATTGTCCCTTGTTTTACTCTACTCCTTATTATATTGATTGCAACTATTGTTCAGGGTTAGAAGTGCTCTTGTATATTTCAGTTATGTTTTACTGCATTCACAAGTTTAGGAATTCTGAACACCCAGGAATATACCCTTCCAAAATATTGGTGATAAATTAAGTATAGTATATAAAGCATCACACATCAGCCAGAAAAGAAGACTCATTTGCTAGAGGAAGAGATGTATGTCCTCACTTGATATCAAACTAAATTCCAGGGGGATGAAAGATAAAGAACTGTGTCTATATCTGATATAAACATATCTATTTATGTATATATGTGTTTATACATACACACATATTAAGTGTGTGTATGTTATCTCATCAAATCTGTGGAGAGAGAAGACTTTCTAAATTTAGAAGTCACAGATACATTATAAATAGAAACTGGATCAAGTTGACTACAGACTAAATGTAAAACGTCTATGACAGAAACACATACAAAGCAATTGTAGCTAATAATTCTTTGGTCCAAAATATGTGCTGAGCACTGTTATAAGCACTTTATGTATAATAACTCTTTTATCATTCATGATAATTATATGAGATAATAGTAATAATTATAAAATCCATATAATGCTATGTGCAATGCACTGGTCTAAACAACTTATGTGTAGTAAATTATTTAACTCTTATAATGCTCTATGAGGTGGAAACTATTATTTTTCTCCCTTTTTTACAGACTAGGAATCCAAGGCACAGAGAAATTAAGTAATTTGTCCAAGATCACACAGCTAGTAGGCAGAGAAGAAAGATTTGAAGCTGAGCAATATGGTTTACAAATTCACAACAATATTGGTTCAACAATTTCAAAGATCATTTGAGGAAAACATGGCAGGTAAAGGTTCTTTTTCCTTTGACTTTTATAAAAGTAAACACTACAGTTTTCTTCGGACATCTTTAGTAACTTTCTCCATCTTTATATTCTCCTCTTCCTAAATGTTGGTGCCTTCCGGGCTCTGTCATTGGTCTTTGTGTCTTTTTTCTCTCCATATTCTCCTTGGTGATTTCATTCACTTACATTTTCTATCATGATTGATTCAAATGATGGTGATATTAAAATATTTAATTTTCTGTAACTGATAACTGTAATTGGCAGTGACCAAATGATATTGATCATGGAAAGGACCAAGGTTCCAGAAAGGGAGCCAGAAGTAGCAGAAAGACTGAAGTAGAAAGAAGGCACTTGAGGGACTCAGGGCACAGGTATTTATCCAGCAGTAGGGAAATATTTCAGTATTCTTTCGCCTGGTACAGCTGAACAATGTATGATAACCGAAAACCATTCTCCATATTGGCATGGTTTTTTAGCATATACTATTAATCATGTTAAAGAAATTCCCTTTCATTACTAATTCACCGAGTTCTTAAATCATGAGTTATTTCATTCAAATATTTATTGGGCACTGACTATATAGTAGGCACAGTTCTAGGTGCTTGAAATAGATCAATCAGCAAAACAGACAAAGATCCTTGTCCTCATAGAATTTATAATCTAGTGGGGTGGAGCAAGGGAAGGTAAACAATTCACAATAAATATAGTAAGTAATTAAATCATATGATAAGTTAGGAAGCGATAGGTGCTATAGAATAAAAAGAAACTAAAGTAGTCTAAGGGTTTGGGAGGGTCAGGGAAAGGAGGGTGGACTTCAGTTTTAAATACAGTGGTCGGGATTGGTCTCATTGAGACTTCATTGGAGCAATGACTTGAAGGACTTGCAGGAGTTAGCCTTGGGGATGTTGGGGGGGGTGGGTGTGTTCTAGGCAGAGGTGTCAGCCAGTGAAAATACCCTAAGAGAAATTCACCTGTCGTGTTTAAGAAACAAGGAGGAGACCCAGATACAGCCAATGCTTGTCTTACTCCACAAAGGCTAGCTTGTGGTTTTTAAACTTTAATTTGTTTTATAAAATTTATACTTATAGATTTTCTGTTGTTCAACCATGCTTGCATTCCTGGAATCAATCCTACTTGACTATGATATACTATTATTCTTTATATAAATTGATGGATCCAACTTTTTCGTATTTTATTTAGAGTTTTTTCACGTATATACATAAATGAAATCGATCTACGATTAGTTTATGTTCTCCTTGCAAAGTTTGTTTGTTTATCAAGGTTATTCTAGCATTCATAACATGAGATCCATAGTTTACACTCATATTCTGTCTCTCAAATAATTGCCTGGAAAATTGAGGAAAGTAAAAAGGGGGTGGTAGATATAGATACTTTATTATTAATTCTATTTTTCTATTGATCTGTTTAAGTTAACCATTTCTTATTGAGTAAATTTTGGTAACTCATTTCTTTTAAATTGTCTAGTTCATCTAATTTTTTAGTGTGTTGGCAATAAATTTGGTAGTACTACTTTTTTAGTTTTAAATCCCAGATTGTACTTATAGATACATACACTTCTCCATAATGTTTATTTTAACCTTTCTTTCCTCCTTCCTAATCAGTTTTGCTAAACATGTGTCTTTTAGTCTTTTAAAAGAATCAACTTTTGATATTGTTGGCAATGTATTTTTTGCTTTTCTGTGAATGTCTTTTCTCATGTTATTTACATATTTCTTCTACTAGTCTTTTTCTAACTTTTGGATTTGAACAACTACTACTATATTTTGCTTTGTAAATTACTTCAAGATCATAATTTACTCTATAAGTACAGCGTTAGTTGCAAACTACAAATATAGCAATTTAATTAAGTTCTTTTAAATAATTTCAATTCTTACTTGTATAATTTATAAGCATATTTCTAATCTTATTTTTGTTGCTGATTATTTATGTTGACATTTTAGTCAAATAACTTGATCTTTATGATATCAATTCTTTTGGAATTGTTGAGATGTCTTTTGTGGCCCAGTACTCGTTTAATATTTTTTTAACTAATCTACGTTGGACTCAAAAGAATGTGTATGTTTTATCTGTTGGATTAAGTTTATTAATTATGGATTGTAAATCTTCAAATAGGCAGCCTAGGCCCATATGATTGCATAATTATATTTCAACTAGATTAAAAAAATAAAATGTATGTTTTTGTTTTTATTTTTGGCTTACTTCTATACTTCCCAGGGAAAACTTGGTTTGGTTACGTTGGGTCATGTTCTTACACCTGAAGCAGCTAACTTGGCTCTGGAAATGAGATTCACAGTTCCATAATGATCACATTGAGTGGAAGAAACTTCTCCCAGTGAAAGAAGGCACTAGTAACAGAAAAGGGGCATGAGAGAAAAAACATTTTAAGCAGCTGAAAATACAAACTAACAGAAGAATCCCTGCAAAGCATGGTTCCTCAGTCCCTCTCCTGTCCTTGGAATGTACGTTCTACCCACTGTTCCCATAGCTGGAGCCATTTCAAGGCTATGATCTTGAGAGAGTAATGTGTTTTTGAGACCATCTGGGTGGTGTATGAGACTGAACCCAGTTAAGGCCTCTACATAAACTTTTAAGATTCTGGAGGGTGGATGCAGAGATCTACTCATCTTGCGGCATCCAAGACAAGCCTCATATGTAAGTTCCCTTGTTTATTAAAACTGCTACCTACCAGTCTGGAGTGGCCTGCCTCTTTCTTCAGTCTCTTCTTACCCTCTGTGTACAGGGGCCAGTTTCAGATTTCACCTGGGGAACTTCCAAGGTTGCAAACCAACAATTGGTGAGCCAGTCAGGAGACCAAAGAAATGGGTCTTGGGAAAGAGGTGGGGAAAATCCTGCGTTGGCCATTGACCTCTACGTGGGGAGGGGTGGCCCATATGTTAGATGCTTGTGGACTGTGTGGGAGTACAAGGAAATCCCGAAAACAATGGCTGTGTGAAAAACAATTGTGAAAACAATTTGTGTGAGAAACCATGCATGGCGCACTGCGGCAAAAGAAGGGAAACAAACAGCTGCCACAGTGGCTGGCATCTACTGTGGGCCACTGATGCCCAATTAAAGGCTGAAGCTCAAGTTAGAAAGTTGAAAGAAGAACTGAGGTTAGAGATAGATATGTGGCTGTCCACTACTCTGCTAGCTTCAGGGCTAACAGACAAGGTGAGAGAATAGGAGAAGTTAAAGACCTTAGTGTGCTGATTTGCAAAACTAGGAGGGTCCAAGCTGTCTCAGATTAAGGTATGAGCACTTGAGACAAAGCCTGATTGAGAAGCTAAGAGGTGGAATCCCTGGGAAAGGAAGGAGAAGAAAGAGGAGGATGTTGTATTTGACAATGAAATGGATGAAGTGCCCCGTGCCATCTAATCCCTAATACAAAGGAAAATTTTAAATAGTAATTACCCCAGACTTCTGATAATAAATATACTCCAAAACTCCTAGGAGAAAACCTGCATTCTTTCTCTGTTCCTTAAAGATGTAAATCTTATCATATTTTGAAAGGTAATTACCCCAGGAGATAACTAAAATACAGTCCACAGAGACTGATTAAGAAAAAGGAAAAAAGGGTTTTTAAAATACTGACTGCTATAGAAGCTCCCTTGCCCAAAATCTAGTCCATAGCTTCCATAAGATTACTTGTCAAGGGCAAATACAAATCTAAAAGTCTTCTTCACAAATTTACTAAAAATCTTCAGCTATTTGTGCAGGTAACCTTAACTTGTTACATCTGCCAGAGATGAAATTTGGATTCAACTCTTGTTTATGAACTAGTGGGTTTTATACTGATGTACCTGACTCATAGCTAAAATTATGGAATTAAAGTTATAGGGTCTCTGTTCATGTCTATATGTTTATGTATATCTATAAATGTAGTTTATGTAAAGATGATATTTTTCTATCTCAGGATGGCATTGTCAAAGATAATTTGTAAAAGAACTCTATTTAATTGGCTTAAAGAAAAATAAACTTTAATATCAATAGTGCACTTATGTAAAATTAAAACAATTTTCTTTCATCTGATAAGAAGACAAAGTTTCCTTGGACTATTGGTCTGTTATTAATAAGATTATAAAAGATTTTCTTTACCTTTTAAGTAATCTACATAGAAAACCAAGATTCTGTGATTTTTCAAAATAATTTCCTGTGCTTCATGTTACCTTTATCAGGTCTTTGATTACTTAAGAAAACTGAGTCTTCTCTATTAAATGAGCTAAATTTTTTACAACCATATAAAAATTTCTGTATTTGTCTTCAAATCTTTAATTTTCACTTTGGTTAAATGGATAACTAAGCATTGTTTCACAGTGACCTATGATCCTATTTAATCACGTGTTTTAAAACTTTTTGATACTTTTGACAAATTTCCCCAAAATCAAATTCTAAATGAAGTCCTTTTGACCTTATACTAACTTTGGGATGTTTCAAGGGGCTCCTGGAACATCTCAGAAACTTATTCCTTCTCTTTATGAAAGAGAGATATTAAACTAAGTAGACTTATTTAATATGTTAAATTACATGGGAAGCATGATCAAATAATAAATGATGCTAAACTTTCTTTAGGTTATATTTGTATAGATATGTATAATTTTTATTATTATTTTTGCTGAGGAAGATTTGCCCTGAGCTAAAATCTGTGCCAATCTTCTATTTTGTATGTGGGTTGCTGCCATAGCATGGCTGCTGACAAGTCGTATAGGTCAACACCCGGGATCCAAACCTGTGAACCTGGGCCACAAAAGTGGAATGCACTGAACTTAGCCATTAGGCCATGGTGCCAGCCCCTAGATATATATTATTAATATAATTATTCCAGAAATTATATGAAATTCTTAGATATCTGATATGTGCTGGTATAATGTTATCAGTTGTAATTCTAATTATTTTAAAAAGGATGTCATAGAAACAACAATTTTCCTTCTCAATTGCATTATAATGAATTCTTATCAAATCTTCAACCATGGCCATTTTTAAGTCTTTCATCACTTACAGACAGTTATTGTTTTACTCTGATGCTTTTGCAAAAGTGTCCCTGCAAAAGTTTTTCATCTTTAAGACTCATGGAAAAGACTCTAACAAGTACAGGTTTCTGATAACGAGGATCATACCACTGAACTGAATAAGAATTTACAGAACTCTAATATGAAAATGGTGAATTCATAAAACTGCTAAGAAGAAATAAAGATCAACAAGAATTCATCTTGTAAGACTAAATGAACTAATGAAGATGATTGTAATTTTTAAGACTTTTTATTTGAAACATTGTTGGTTCTTTCCCTTTTGTTTTTTCAGATTTAAAGAAACATTTTTCTCTTTTCTCTTAAATTATCAGCAGTTTGTTAACATACACCTTTGTGAACAAAGATGAAACATTTGTCTTTTTTCTCCCTACTGGATCCCTCCAGAATGTAGAAACTCTTAGTGAGCATTCTTATTTTCATGGGAGTATAGTTATTTGCATAAGTTTGATAAGAAACTGTTCTCCTTGTAACAGGGCACAATTGGGAACATTGGTTATATCACCAAGGTTTTAACTGAAATGTCATATATGAGAATGTGCATAGAATCAGGTATGGACAGACAGCTTTAAGGAACAACATATTGTGGTAAGAACTTCCCTTCCTATTGAGGGGTGGATAGTCATGAATAAGCCTTGTGGGGTCAAGATATGTGGAAAGACATTTGGGTTCACCTGCAAGAGCCTAAGGTAATCCCCACTATTGTCCACATCTCAGCTCATAAGGCACTGATAACCCTGGCAATCAGGAGGCTGATGCTCTGTCCCGGGTATGAGCCCTAGCAACTGACCCTTCAGTAGATACAGCAGATTGGGTGCATAGGAAAAGCAGCCACCGTATCACCTAGGTGGGATGGCATATACCAAGGATGCCAGATTGTCCTTGAAATACTGTGACTTGGATAATGCTGTGTATTCTAAACAATACCCAAGACAGCTGCCAAAGGAGTCTGGGGCCATCCACTGGAGTTCCTAACCAGTGAGGGATTGGCTAATTGATTATATTATCTTCCTCCCTCAGAATGAGAGTTCTACGTATGCCTTGGTTTGTGTAGACACTGCATCTGTCCTAACCCAAGCTTTCCCATCACTGCATAAACCAGGGTGCCACTGTGGTATCCTCTGATTATTGGGTTATCTGTCTACAGAGATAATCACTAAGAGAGACTATTCTTTATTTCAACCAAATTTCAACCCTAGAGTTGTGCATAGTATTATTTTATATGTTTGAAATCTGTTTCCTAGCCATCCTGGTATTAGTCAGCCTTATTGCACAACTAACCACCCAAGAATCTCAGATTCTGACAACAAGCATTTATTTTTCACTCATATTACATTTCAACTGCAGTTTGCTCAGTTTTTTCTTCTCTAAAACTTCTTATAAATGAAATCATACAGTAGTGCTCTTTAATTAAGGCTTCTTTCACTCAGAATAACACTTTTTAATTTTATCCATGTTGTAGTAGTACTTCATTCCTTTTTATTACTATGTATTATTCTTTTGTATAAATATAAATATACAATGACTATCTATACTAGTATTGATGGATACCTGGGCTAATTCCAGTTTCAGCTATTATAAATACAATTGCTATAAACATTCTTCCATACTTCTTTTCATTGAAATATATTTTCATTTTTCTTGGGTGAACTCCTAGAAGTAGAATTCCTGTGCCTTATAGTAGGTGTATGTTTAGTTTGATAGGAAATTGAATAAAACTTTCCAGAGAGCTCTGGCTTCCAAGTCTGTGCTCTTAACTATTAGGCTTTAGAGTCAAAATGGGCCTTGTGGGAAAAATAGGATTTTTCTAAAGAGAAAATTTAGGGAAAGATATTTCAGATTAAGAGAACAATATTAACAAATGCATATGCTGGTAAGAGTAAATTTTCCTAATAAGAGGGAAATGATATAGTGTCTGAACAGTAAGAGACAAGATGGCAAAGGTGATTAGGTCATGTCCTGGAGATCTGCTTGATCACAGTGCTAAAGATCCATGGCTTAATGCCCTAAAAAATGAGAAATAATAGGATTGGGGTGGGGAAGAGTAATCATTTATTAATTCATTCATTCTCTATGGTAAACATTTGCTGAATGCTAAGCATATCCAAGCACCACAGTGGTCTCTGCAGTGTCTGAAGAGATGCTAAAGGTCTGAAATAGCACAATGTCAGGAAAGGAAAGAACATCTCTGAGAAATGTTAAAAAGGACAATTCTAAAGGATTTTGTGCTTAATTAGATTTAGTTTCCTGAAAGAGAGAAAGGGCTCACTATTAGCCAAAGCTTGAATAGTTGGGAAATTGATACTGCCTTTTCCCACAGTAGAGAATTTAAAAGACAATCAGGTTAGGGCTAGGAAGCTGGAAGCAGAAGGTGTTTTTGAAGACGTACCTTCTAGGGAACATGGTAGCTCTGTTGTAATGCCAAGTACCTTATAATAAGAAGCTCTAAATGTAACAGAGAGTTTAAGTGTTCCAGGTTTTTACACAGAAAAAACTTGTTTAAACTACTCTGTAATAAACATAGGGCAATTTTAATTCTAAGTTGGTGAGCCATAGTCCAATTGCATTTATAAGTTCTGTCAATTTCTTAGAATGGTTTTGTTTGTTGTAGGAAATATAGCCAAAAAGATCATATTTCCTGTGAAAATAACAGTATTCAGGGATTTAAAATTGATTTTAGGGCTTTTTAAATTTAATAAGGCATAAGTGTTGGTGCTTAGGCCAAACTAATTTGCAGGGACAGGGAGATATAATTGCATATCTTTCAAGGAAAAGCAGTGTGCAATCATATTTAATAGTATAAGTCCCTTTAATGTTATGCCTATAGGATTTGGGGAATATGTGTAAAGCATGAGAACACAGAGTGAGTCAGAGCAGAATCCATAGCCTAATAAAAGCCCAACCAGCAGTTTTTCTCTTCCATTATTTTCACACGCCCTCACTCTGAGTCTAATTGTTGTATCGTAATCTCTTAGTTATTTGCACATGCTTCTCTTGTGAGTAATACTTGAGCATTATATTTCCCACCCAGCTAAGTAGATTCTTAAATTAAATTCTTCTTTATTTCCCATCATTTAGATTCTCTTTCTATTTGATAATGCTGGGGACCACCGTTTAATGATCCTTTTCCACCTCTTTACATAGCTCTGTCAATTTCTAATTATACAAGGTTTGATAAAAGTCATAATTTGCAATAATAGCATGACAGGAGTAAATGGGAGGGACTGGGGAGATTCAATTGGAAGACAGTGCTAATGCAAGAATAAAGTGCAGAGCACTGAATAAGTCAGTTACTGCCACAAGAGTCCTGCAAAAACAAACCATTCCTACACTCAGTGGCTTGAAACTAGAGTTATTACCTCATCACGTGTCTATGCGGGCGATCGGGAATCACCTTATCTAGACTGGCCTGACTTTACTGATTCTAAAATTCATCTAGGGCTGTGCCACTTGTCTCTCATCCACCTTAGACCATTAACTTCCAACACATGTTTTTCATGGCAAAAGGCAGGAGTGCAGAAAGGGACAACAGCAACTTGAGCCTCTCAAGGCCAGGATTAGAACTCACAGGACTGTCCACGTTCTACCAGCCAAAGCAAGTCACTTGGCCAAGATGCACAGAAGGGGACAGGGAGGTATATTTCTTTCATAACGTTGTAAGAAAGGACTGAGTGTTGTGAAAAATAATCTAATCCACCCCAAGCACTTTAGCAATCTAAAATATTTTCTGTAGCTACACTTCTCTCTCTTGAGTCCCAAGCCTATATATGTTGATACCTAGCAGTCCCTGAGTTACCTCAACTTCTCAGTCCTTGACACTTTGAATCTTGCCCAATAGCATGATTTAAAGACCTTCCATTTGTAAGCACAGCCTCACCCAGTCCCTGAGTCCTCAATAATGAAGAAGGTAATTTATTAGTCATCCCATTTCCATTAAGTCTTGCTGTGGAACATAAATATCATTGTGCCTGGGATGGGACTTATAGGCTTGCTGAACATTGACCTCTTTTTCTTTAAAATTTTTTTGTGGGGAGGTGGGCAGCTTTTAAACTAGGATTCTGCATCAATTTTCCTAAGTGCATGCTAGAATCCACTCTAAATACCACCCAGCCAGAAGGGTCTAATCCAATTTCCTAGAGCTTAGTCGGCTCCTTATGCCTTCAACGGCTAAATTATTGTCCAACCTCAAAATATGTCCTTGGATCCACTGCTCAAGTACCCACTTATCTAAAATATTGCCTCTGGCAAGTGTTTTCTACTATATACCATATGTCAGATAAGCCCTTTGGATGTTGGTTTTATTCTGATTAAGGAAAGGTCCTTAGAGGGCTCCATCAAATGTCAAGGAAAAACATTTCTCTTTTTCAAAGCCACCATTTTATCACTTTTCTTTTTTTTTTTAATTGTGGTAACATTGGCTTATAAAAATTTCAAGTGTACGTCATTATATTTGGATTTCTGTGTAGATTACATCATGTTCACCACCCAAAGACTAATTACAATCCATCATCACACACATGCACCTAATCATCCCTTTTGCCCTCCTCCCTCCCCCCTTCCCCTCTGGTAACCACCAATCCAATCTCTGTCTCTATGTGATTGTTGTTGTTTTTGTCTTCTACTTACGAGTGAAGATGTGGTATATATGCACAATGGAATACTACTCAGCCATAAAAAATTATGAAATCCAGACATTTGTGACAACATGGGTGGACCTTGAGGGTATTATAAGGTCAAATATCGTATGATATCACCTTTTTCTATGTATAGTAAGTACATTAGCAAAGTCTATCCAATTATTTTATGAAACATTTCTTGGATTGACCCCTATCTGATGATTCTTATTGCTTCCACCATTCTGTCAAAAAACATTTTATTTAATAAACACTGCTCTATGCTCTGAGCTACAACCTCTGCCTTATGGGCTTTCCCAAACACAGCTAGACATTTTGATTTGAACTACTGGCTCCTATCTTTAGGTGTGTAAGTCTTTCTATCCTTGGACATACACAATCTTGAGAGGCAGACAACATAGTGCTCAGGAGCACAGATTCAGGAGTTACCCTGATTGGGTTTGAAACCCAGGTCTGAAATGTATTATCTATGTAACTTTAGAAGCTCGCTTAACATTTTTTGTGCCCCTCTGTGAATGGAGATAAAAGCACTTACCTTACGGGATAGTTATAAGGATTAAAAAAATTATGTAAAGCATTTAGAAAAGTAGATGGTACATGTATGCTTGCTTCACCTTGCCTGTTCACTGCTGATACTCCACACTTTGTAGGGAAGACCTAAAGAATCCATAATGGAAAATAATAAAGTTCCAATTACATGAAAACAAACATAAAGAGTTACATAATGGCAAAGAGACCATACTTTATGAGAAAATATTTACATGTACATTGCTTTTTCCTGTCTTCACATAAGCTATTGCACTTTCTTTCCCTCTTCAGCTGGTGAAATGTTACTCATTCTTTAAAACTCAGCTTAATTTTCACGGGCATAATGAAAAAAGAAAAAAAAAGGTGAAGGAAGAGTATATTCAAGGTGGAAAGTGAAATAATGGGACACCAATAATAGAAATAAAATTATGAAATGGGGGATCATTTTGAAGAAAGACATTCAGGCATTGATCATACAGGCTCTGAACTGAAAGTTCTAGGGTGCTTAATGATCATATAGAACAAATTCTACATTTTATTAGAAGAGAACTCTGGAGACCAGGGAGGTTAGATAATTTACTTATAGTCACATGACTAGTTAAAAACAGAATTAGAGTAAAAAAAAAATCCCTAAGTACTTTCCATCTACACTCTGCTACTTTCTAACATGTAATGTATTTGAGGTCAAAAACTGGATTATCAGAGAGTCCACGAGAACAGTTAGAGATGTGATGCTAGATCAAGTGTCAGACCTGGATCTTTAGAGGAACAAAGATTTGTACCAAAAGTGAAAGACCATAAACACATAATCAGTGTGTGTGCTGTGATATCTTAACAAGTAAGTTGTACAAGGTAGATAGAAATAAACTGGAAATAAAAGGAAGGAGGAATTCTGAGAGGGAGAGCCAAAAGGGAGCTAGCAACAATTTATTTTAAAGAATGCGTTGTGTGGTATGGACATGTTAACAATATCAATTCTTCTAATCCATGAACATGGAATATCTTTCCATTTATTTGTGTCTTCTTCAATTTCCTTCATCAATGTGTTATAGTTTTCAGTGTACAGATCTTTTACCTCCTTGGTTAAATTTATTCCTAGATATTGTATTCTTTTTCATACTCTGTAAATGGGATTGT
This sequence comes from Tapirus indicus, assembly GCA_031878705.1. Taxonomy (NCBI): domain Eukaryota; kingdom Metazoa; phylum Chordata; class Mammalia; order Perissodactyla; family Tapiridae; genus Tapirus; species Tapirus indicus. Next base: position 139,871,773 of record CM062920.1, on the reverse strand, counting down.
TTTCATAATTTTTTGGGATAGTTCATTATTAGTGTATATAACTGATTTTTTGTATACTGATTTTGTACTCTGCAAATGTAGTTAATTCATTTATAAGTTCTAATAGTTTTTTGGTGGAACATTTAAGGTTTTCTATATATAAGATCATGTCATCTGCAAATGGAGACCATTTTACTTCTTCCTTTCTTAATTTGGATGCCTTTATTTCTTTTTCTTGAAGAATAGCTCTCACTAGAACTTCCAGTACTATGTTGGGTAGGAGTGGTGAGAGAGGAGACTTTTGTCTTGTTCCTGATCTTAGAGGAAAAGCTTTCAACTTTTTACCATGTTACTGTGGGTTTGTCACATATTGCCTTTATTGTACTGAGGTTCATTCCTTCTATACCTAACCGGTTGAGAGTTGATATCATGAAAGGATGTTGAACTTTGTCAAATGTTTTTCCTGTACTTACTGAGATGACCATGATTTTTATTCTTTATTGTGTCGATGAAGAGTATCACTTTTATTGATTTGCATATGTTGAACCAGCCTTGCCTCCCAGGGATAAAATCACACTTGACTATGGTATATGTCCTTTCAATTAACTGTTAGATTCAGTTTGCTAGTATTTTGTTGAGGATTTTGCATCTTTGTCAGGGATATTAGACTCAATAAAGCTGGAAAAAATAAAAACATACATTTCTATACATCAAAACGACATAAAATTAAAAGTCAATGAAAAATATAGAATGCATTGTCAGTAAAATGACAAAGAAAGAAACCATTCTCAGTATCATTCATTTTAATCAATAAATATATGCTGAGAATCTAGCTTATGCTAGGTACTCTTCTAAATTCTAGATTTCACAAGTAGACCTTGAATCTGGGAACAAAAGGAAAAACAAATGATAGTGTCAATAATAAAATAATTATTTGTTTTGGTTTTCAACTCTAACATACTCTCTTCTGTAGCAAGCTATATGTTATTCCATGTCCAAGTCTACAAAGTCAAAGCTCAGTTTTTTGGGGTTTTTTTTGTGAGGAAGACCGGCCCTGGGCTAACATCCGTGCCCATCTTCCTCTACTTTATATGGGACGCCGCCACGGCATGGCTGACAAGCAGTGCATCTGCGGGCGCCTGGGATCCGAACTCGCGAACCCCAAGCTGCCACAGGGCGAACTAAACCACTGCGCCACCAGGCCGGCCCCCAAAGCACAGTTTTTTTAAAAAAATAATACCTTCCAAAAACAACAGTAGCTCTACTCTTTTTTAAAATTTCAACTTTGAATATTAAGGATTCATCTAATTATTTAAATTGGCAAGACTAAAATGTTCCTATGTACTTTAACTTAGAATATTGGTGTTTCACAATATGCTCAATGTATACTTGAAATGTCGATGATATTGAATCGTAGATAATTCTTGCTTTATTGTTGAATTTTTAAATTCAAAAGTTATCTTTGATTACTTTGGAAATAACCGGATTCAAAGATACAACCAGTTATGTTTTACAGCAAGATATATGCTGTTCAGATAAAATATAAATATAACAATAAACTTTATTCCTTGTTTTGTGGTGAAGGTTGACTACATTTTTCTCTTCATCCTTTAGGACACTACTATACTCTAGGGCATAAAATTGGAAAAGCAGGTCCATATACACGTAAAAACAGTCACAGGACACAAAGCCCATCGGTAATAAGTATTACACTTTACTCTCAAAAGAATGGTCATTTCATGGAATAGTAATAAAGTAACTTGCACTTTGCAAATAACCAGATACATTTAATAGTTGCTCAGTTTGTAGTTTGAAAATGGTTGGCTCAGGCAATTAAAAGGAATAATTAGCTGCAGCATCAAAAGTAGCAGTTTTATTTTATGGTACTTTGTCTTTCTAAAGAAATGTTTGATGTAAACAATCTGCATTTAAAGTGGTAGCACAAAAATATGTCAGCCTCACTAATATTAGTAAAAATGTGTTATTTAATAAGAATATTAGTTAAAAGGAAAAGTAAAATGTACCTTTCAGTATATCTCACCTTTAAAAACTATAGTTCTATCAGAAAACTTTTTTCTGCTTTATAGAAATATTTCTTAAAATCAGAGACAATACAATGGGAAGTGAGCTAAATAAATAGGTTTGATAAAGCATTTTACCGTTTTTTAAAAAGAGAATTTACTCAAAATGTTTTAAATTTTAATTTTGTAGTTAAAAATTGATTAGGAAGATAACTAATTTACATAAAAACTGGCTCATTATCATAGCAGCTGCTGAAAAATTTGTGAAACAAGTTTCATGTTGGCAAGCAGGACTGCAGGCTGTCTTAGATATAAAAATATCTGCAGGCATGAAAGATGTTCTATGCAATTAAAGGAGAAGTACAGACCCAAATTTCTGAGGATTTCTCTCGTGGATGATTTTCATTCTCGGTGAAAGTGGGAAGTCAGAAGGAAAGGTTTCTTGACAAAGGTGGAATTCCTGCAACTAAATGGATCTATTCCCAGATAGAAGTGTTATTATAGGTAAGGGTACAGGATCAGATACACTTAATGAATTGGCTTGCCATCAGGGGTTTATGTGCATTAAACAGTTTTCATAGTAAACTAGAATCAATGGATATTTCATATTTTATTTCAAAGTCTTTATATCCTTTATTTCTGAGAAAGTTAAGAACTTTGAAACATCTCCACGTGGTTCTGCTTGAAATATTTTCCACCAGATAGTAAAATAGTCATATATTAAAATATCTTTATCTGCAAAACTTCTGGGTTTTTTTTGCTTTCAAATTTTGACAGGTCAAAAAACCCCACTAGGATGCTGATGGAATAGTTTTGTGATTTGTATAATGTTATTCTCCATTCTGTGGAGGTTACTAAAGGTGATTTTTTTAGGAGAAAAAATTAGAAAATTATCAACTAACTCAGATTTTGAAAGAGCAGATGCTTCAAAAGTATTTTTAAACTGAACTACTTGTGTTACATGAAGTTCCACAAAAACTTTTCATTAATTGTTTTGTCCCATGTTCTAAATATCTCCAATCTATCACTTATAGTTACTAATGCCGTGCTTATTTTTTTAACCAGAAAAACTCTGGTTTCAGTCACATTGAAATTTAAATGTTAATGTAAACGTACATGTAGGTTGGTTATCCCAAGAATGCTAGCAAGATTCTTTGCTTCTCTACTGATTAGACACATTATGTCAAAGTACTTTCTGCATAATTCCTTACCTCTTTCAATTTCTTGGATGAGTTACTTTCACTATTATGGGCTTTAGATTGAAATAACAAAAAAGAAAAATTAGGCTAACATAATTAAAAGGATTTTCACTTTATAAATTCAAATCATAATTTGTGTCAAATATTGTTTTAGTTTAGGACAATGTGTGTTCTCCCAGATCAAGGTTAAAATGCATATTGCTCTCCAAGGAATGTAAAAATAAGGTATATATTGTCAATTTGTTGGAGATTTGGGAGCTATGTTATTTGGGTTGTCTAACTATACAGCTTAAATTATAGAGGTTATTGGACATTTCTGTTTATTTTGTACTAAAGATTAACAAACTTTAAAAATGTAAAGACCAAAGGCAATTACATTTATTGTACTAATTTTTACAACTTTATGAAAAGAACTATATCCAAGCATGCTGTGTTAATTGTTCCCAGGTATATCTCATTAAGTTAAATTCACATCGCTTTCATGTGGCAAATTTAGACTAACTAATATTTTACTCTTTTCTTCTTTTTTTCACATTTCTCTTTCACTAGTAGTGTCTCTTCTTGATGGCATATTTGCATCACGAATACAAAGAATATGAAATTCTCTCACCATAATATTATAATTGATGAAAGGATTAAGTGATTAACCTTTGTAAACGCACTATTTTATTAAAATAATTATGAGTATTTATTGTCCTAAAACATATTCTTAGATCACACATAATTTTTTTAAATCACAGAAGACTTAATAAATAAGATAACTAAACAAGACTGGAAATTTTCAGAAAGCTTTCTCAAATCTTCGTTTAATTTCAAAAACCTAATCCAAGAATAGTTACACAAAATTTGTACACAAAATTACACAAAATACACAAAATTTGTGCCCCATCCTCGAGCAACTCACCATCCACATGTGAGATTATACAAATATACCTGAAAGAAACAGTAAATGCAATGTTTTGAGGGAGTGTTTTAGAATTACACAACCATTTTGAGACTGTCATCTCTAGCTGAGTTCTTATTAGAACAAATTAAACAAATGAAACCAAATTAAAATATTGATAAACCTTCAAAAATAATCTGGAAACTGACTACTTGTATCTCCTCTCCTGCCACTTCCCTGGTATGAACCACCATCTATCTCTCACCCGTATTACTCCAATCGCACCCTCACTGGTTGACCTAATTCTGCCCTTGTCCCTCTACACTTCATTTCTCTTAACAGCCAAAAAAATACTCTGAAAATGGAAGTCATATCCTGTCACTTCCATGCTTAAAAAGCTGCAACCGCTCCCTGTTTCCTTCAGAGTAGAGCCAGATTCCATAAAATGGCCTATAAGATCTTCTTGATCTTCCCTGCATCCCAGAACACACTGCACAAGCTGATGTGCAGTTCTCCTTTGCTCATCCCGTTTGCTCACTCAGCTCCTGCCACGTCGGCTTCCTTTCTGTTCTCAGACACCCCAGGCATGCTCCACCCTTAGCAGGGACTCTGTAGTGACTGTTCCCTCTCCCTGGAATGGTCTCACTCCAAATGTCTACAAGTCAAATGTCCTCATCATCAACTCTGCTCCAGTATCCTTGACCATCCTCTTTTAAATTGCATCCCACTTGTCGGCCCTGGCGCTCTCAATTCTCCCTACCCTCCTCTTTGTTTTTCCATCCCACTTATTGCATTCTAATAAACCATAATTATTTAGCTATTTATCTTGTTTATTTTTTTCTTTAAGCTTGTGAATCTAAGATTCTTTATTGTCTGCTGACATAACGAAAGCATGTAGAAAATGCAGGACTCACAGTAGGCACTTAATAAAAATGTGTGAGGCAAATAAACAAATGACAATATGAACAAATAGAGGATATTAGGGTTTGTTCTAAAAAAGCTCAATTTCTATTAAAATGGAAGCTACCGTGTCTGAATTTTTGTATATTTTTTTATTATTCTTTCATTTCCAATTATAAGCTTTTGCTAGAACAACCAAAACACTCTTATAGAGGGAGCAAGAAATAATAATAGAAAAATTATCAATGAGCTTCTTTTCATTATTATTGATCAGATATAGAAATTCAAAGTTAAAGTCTAATTATTTTGCTATTTGCTCTTCAAAAGGAAATTTCTCTTGGGATGCTACATTAGATGAATTATTAGTCTGATCTCCCAACAGGCAGATCAAAGTCTGGGCTTTGGGCCACTTTCAGAGAGGGGACACCTTATATAGGTTTATGGAAAGAACAGACAGAATAGGTTATCCCCTTTCACGAAAACAAACATCTGCACACCTGTTTTGTTCCCTTTCCTATTTCTTTGGTGCTGGCACTTTTCTTCCCTGTCAGGACATACACCATGGATATATGCTTAAGGGTATAAGTTGAATTATGTGAAATTCATCCTTTTAACTAAAGCTCTACTTCTTTCTCTTCTACCAAAAAATGCATATCAAAATGCTAGTGTGGTGAATAATTTTATATCTAATCTCTTTGTTTTCATAAAAATATTTATAAATTCATAAACACTGATTCTTTGCCTACCTATAAGTACAAGGTAGAGATATAGAGTACATGGAAAAGCAGCAGAGGGGTTTGACACTAAGTAACGAATCACTGCTTGGTCAAATTCTAAGATAGGAAGGTGTTGGATTCCAAGGCTACATACTGGCAGCTGACTAGAACTTTTATTGGTTGATTGATTCATTTGTTCAACAGTAATTGAATCCTGTGACTCAGAGAGTATATTGTATACCAGGGTGCAAATATAAAATGTGGTTCTTGCTTAAAAATAAAAGGAAAATTGACTAGTAGGAGAGGGAGAGATAAAAACAAAGTTAGAGTACAATGTGCTACTTTCCCTAGACAGCCAAATGTAAGCAAAAATTCCATAGAAGAAATAGAGTGAAAATGTCTCCCCTCTGAAACTAGAGCCAATATTCACTAAAATTTAGCTCAATCACTTCCCTATTTTGAGCATTTTATGATTTTGACTGTGTGATAACTTCTTTGCCTTAAAATTACACAAGAAGATGCTATTACAAACTAAACGCCCCATGCTGAAATCAACAGGGCATTTCTGGAAGATACATCGAATTATGTCCTCTACGCCTAACACTTTCCATTGCCCTCTCCCCCTGCCAGTGACTAAAGGCCTTTTATAACCCGAGCCTCAGTTTTTACTTCTCACGTGCTGTCTCCAGAGCTTGCTTTTCTGAAACAACCATCTCGCCTTTCCAAGGACTGCACTACTTTTTGATTCAACAACGTGAAACCTCTTATAGCTTCCTCAAAAACAAACCATGCTCTTTCACGCTTCTGAATCTTTGTTCATGCTGTTTTCCATGCCGAGAATACCATCGTGGTCCTTCTCCCAAGTAAACTCCGCTTATCCTCTAACATGTTCTGTGAAGCCTTCCCTGAAGTCACAGAGTCCTTCTCTCCTACTTGTACCCCTGGAATTGCATTTAAAAGTTTTCTTTTTGCATTTATTATATCACATTTTAAGTGTTTGCTGATTTCCCTCTGCCTCTACCTGGCTGGAGCATCTTGAGGACAAGAGACGTAACATTCATTTATATTTCCATTCTCTCTCACAGTATTGGTATATAGTAGTTGACCAATATATATTAATTAATTAATTAAAACGAGTTTAATTTGACCACTTTATAAGTGGTTGTTTGTGCCAATGGAAATGTTTTTTAAGCATCTACTTTGACCATTTGCCTCTCAATAAGAACTAGTTGTCAGATTCTCCCAGCCTGAACTAATTCATCATTTTATGTTAGACTCATAGAAAAAAACAACATTAATACATTAAGGTTACTCTTTAAAACAGGAAGTACATCCCAGAGAATGTGATCTCCGTATGGTTAATTTCTTTTTCAAGCTTACAACCTTGAAATATGTCATAGACAGCTAACTCTCTTTTATTATATCTTCACCTGGAGCCATTTTTTAAAATTATTAACATTTACGTAACTTTCATTCACAACTCCAAATCAGGAAACTAGGTATCTTTGTGTTTAGGTGAAGTAACTCCTAGATACTCCATGAAACATATGCATTTTTCAAATGGTGGAGTACTCAGTCTGGCAAAGAAAATCTCTTACTCTAAAAGGTAAATTTAATCTTTCTATTCATAAGGAAGTGAGATTGATACCTGAAATGCCCAGATTCTTATTATTTCAGATGGGAAGGGAAATTTAAAGAACCCAGTAATGTTGCAATAAAAGTTGATCCTAGAGCCAGCCCTGATGGCCTAGCAGTTCAAGTTTGGCGCACTCCACTTCGGCAGCCCAGTTCTGGTTCCTGAGCGCAGAACCACACCACTTGTCTGTCAGTAGCCATGCTGTGGTGGTGGCTCACATCAAAGAACTAGAATGACTTACAACTAGAATACACAACTATGTACTGGGGCTTTGGGGAGGCAAATAAAAAGAGAGGAAGACAGGCAACAGATGCTAGCTCAGAGCAAATCTTTCCCAGCCAAAAAAAAAAAAAAAAGGTTGATCCCAGTGCTCTCTGAGTACTGGCTTATTTCAGTGCATCACATTTATGTTATCTCACTGAATTAACACATTGGCTCAGGTTTATGTACCTTGACCTCTTGAGAAATGGTCCCATATTTGTTGCCTGACAATATTTGAACCATTTCTTAATATTATGGTAATTTATCTGCCACTGAGAAATGTTTTTGTACTCATCAGATCATACCAGCAAAATAACAGAATTAAATTAGAATATGTGTTTCTAAGCCAGAATGTTTTTCTAGTTATTGTAGTGATTTGTCTGGGGTGGGGGTAGAGAGGAAACAATTTAAGGAAGAATTCCTTAATGCCTCTATATTTTAAAATTTAGGAAAAAAAACTTAACGTTCCTAAATCTTAGGCTACTTTTAATACAAATATTTAAGTTTGTTTAGAATACAAAGTGACATACAAAAATCTATAGCTGTGTAATAATGTCAACCAGCACCAAAACATAAGGACAGAGTTGTTAGCTCCAGAAAAGATCTTAAGAGGTGATTTATTCTACACTGGTTTAGTTTGGAAACTTATTTATAAAATTGGTAGCAATTATGACTTCCAATCTGCTTTTAATCCACCAGAGGATATACATTGTTCGATGACAAAGGAACAGCAAACATTAGCATATCTTTTTACTCTTAAAAGTAGGCACATTGGTTCTTGAAATTGAAAGCAATGTTTTGTGATTGTAGACGTGTGGCTGAAAATGAAAACAGAGGATCGTGAAAAAACAACAACAATTACAACAAACACATAGACACAGACAATAGATCGGTGGTTACCAGAGGGGAAGGGAGAGCAGAAGGGGTAAAGGGGCACACATGTATAATGACAGATGGCGATTAGATTTTGAGTGGGGAACACAATGTAGTCTTCACAGAAATTGAAATATAATGATGTACAGCTGAAATTTGTATAATATTATAAACCAATGTTATCTCAATAAAAAGAAATTTGAAAATTTTTTAAAAAGCCAGTTTCACTGATCGACATAATAGTACTAAACAGTATCTGGATTCTGTGATTTTGCTTCCTTCACTGTGTTACTATCATGATCTCTAAAATCTCTGCATTTGCATCTGTAATTCTTAGCACTCACCATCCAGTTTCAAAAGAAATCTCTTCATGCTCTGTATTCCTAACTTTGTGTTCTAAACTCAGAGGCTAGAGTAATTTTATGATTCCATTTCCCACACTATTACTGCCTAAAACTGGACACTGAGTACAATTTTATACACAGGTATTTGTAGACAGTATTAAAAAGAGAGGAGAGCAACATGGAGATGTTATTTATCTGGGCAATACAATAGTAGAAGATTGGTATTATAAAATCCAACTCTGTTACCAGCATTTAAGTCAGTATTGGAAAATCAACAGGTCTTCTCATATACTCAACATAGTTCTCTTATACATTGCCACAAATACACACATGTCACTCTGGTAGGAGTAGGTGTTTCCCATTAGAAATAAAACCTTGTAAATGCTGTTGGTTTAAAACAAATTAGGTGATTGATAATTACCCAGGGGCAGAGTATGAAGGGAATATATTGCTACAAATTTGTTGCCAAGCCCAGTATCTCTGAAAAGGATGAATTTATTAACAATACTACCTAGTGCTTTTTGCCACAATTATTTATAGCCAAGATCCCCGAGCATATTTAAAGGACCCGCTGTCGGCACCTTAACCCAGTGTCATTCTTTTTCAGCAGCCAAATGTGTCGTGTCTATACACAGATGCTAGGAATAACCGGAGGGATTGGAAACACAGTGAAAATATAACGTCTTTCCTGATACAACCTCAAAAGATTGACAAATATAGTTGTAAATTTCATTTTGAAAATCAGGCCACTCTTTAATAACCTAAGTTAAAAGTCCATTGCTAAGGATGTTAGTGCTTATAGAATACTTTGTATCATCAAAAAATGCAAACTAGGGGGCCGCCTGGTGGCGCAGCGGTTTAGTTCACGCTTGGCGGCCCAGGGTTCGCGAGTTCGGATCCCGGGCGCCCTCCGACGCACTGCCTGTCAGCCATGCCGTGGCGGCGTCCCATGTAAAGTAGAGGAAGATGGGCACGGATGTTAGCCCAGGGCCAGTCTTCCTCAGCAAAAAGAGGAGGATTGGCAACAGATGATAGCTCAGGGTTGGTCTTCCCCACAAAAAAAAAAAAAAAAAAAAATGCAAACTGACCAAATGAGTATGTATAAAACAATTCTATCCGTATAGTGATTTTTCATGCTTATATCATTTATATTGCATGATATTACATTGGAAATGATTGACCACATCAGCAAGTAAAAAAATCACTGCAGTAAATTTAATGTAGACTTAAAATGGAGCAATATTGTGCTTGTCAGATTGTGCTGATACTTTTTTTTAAATTTTATAAATATCTTTTTTTTCAATTTTAATTAAGTTATAACCCAACCCAACAAATCTGGCACAAATTTCTTTTAAAATGCAAATCATGCTCCCAGGCAAATTTGTACAAGTTCAAAAAGTTCAGTCAAATGTTAGAAAGGATTAAGAAAGACATAGTTGGGTAAAATAAGTTTACTATCCATATCCTATTATAAGGCACTTATGTGAAATAAAATTGAGATTTCTAAATAGATTGAAATGTTCAAATATTCTTTAGATATGCTTTCTTCTAAGACATGCCTCTGTTTTTAGTGTAGTGTATGCTTGATATTACAAAACAATCATTTATAGTAGCAGAAATGTATTCCTTTATTTATTCATCTATTAAGCTCATATTTATTCATTGACTTCTGTATGCCCTACATTGAACTGTTTTTAACGAAGGCAATATATAGTGGGTGTCTGATGTTTTTTTCTCTAGCCAGCATCAATTCCTTTGAGACAAATGCCCGTTTCTTATCCCATGTGCTTCTGGTAGACTTGACCAGTAAGGAGCCATACCTTCCCCGTCACAGAGGTGAGCACATGATCTGGGTCAACAACAACAACAAAAAGATTTCATTCCTCTAGCCAATTGGTGCTCTTTTCAGGGTTTGAATAGATGTTGAGAGAGAGAGCATCTCTCTTTCTCTCTCCCTGCTCTGGGAATGTAAGCTTCATAGATATTGTAAACTTGAATTTTCTGTTGGCTGGGAGAGGCTGCCTGGGAATGAAGTCAGAGGTATGCTTAGACAAGATGTATGAAAAGCCATTACATCCACTTGAGAATGATCAGAGGAATCACAGAATTAGTCAAATTCAAACCTGATCTTAAGCAATAAATGGGATAGCAAGTTATAGATGAGTGAGAATGACATTTCAGACCCAGAAGAAGCATAGACACATGTGGAGAGGTAATTGTCTTTCTACCTTCCTTCCTTCCCTTCTTCTCTTTCTTTTTCCTTCCTTCCCTCACTCCATTCCCTCCATTCTTCCCTCCCTTTCTTCCTACCTTAAGCATTTTGGGGATAAGAACTATAAACCATAACGATACTCAGATTAAAAACTAAAAATAAAGAGTCCCTGTCCTCTAAGGCCGTAGGGTCAAAATGCAATATCTTTATATTTGTTGATAGAAGTGAAAATGATCATGCAAACAACTTTTTTTGTCCCTGTTAGAATTAAAATAACAGAGCAGTTCTAGAAATATAAATTTACATGTTTTTAAAAGATACATTTTGTAGAAGGAAGGTAGTTTTAAATATTTGAGATATGTCAAGAGGCCATAAATTATAAATTGCCCTAAGCCCATTTAGGATATGATAATTTAGATAAGAGGCAGAAGATAAATAAGTTGCCTTTTACAGGAAATATGTAAATTTCTTTGAAACTCTATAATACAGTTAATAAATATTAAATCTTTCTGCCTCTACTGTTATGCTACGTGATATGCATCTTGAAAACAATGCTTTCAGAATTTTATTAAAAAGCTGTGCTGCTGCTGATTTTTCATATGGCTTAAATAATTACCAGATGAAATTTGTGAGTGCAAAATCACATAGAAATACATTTTGTTTCCAAAAAATGGAGAACTTGATGAAGAAAGGACAGAAAGGTAATGTATAAGTAAATTTCAAAAATTACACACACACATAGTGTAAATGTTATCACATTGTTAAAAGGACAATCTCACCTTAATGTAATAAAATTTCAAATTCAATTAATTTTAATGATTCTGAGAAATTAAATGTATTCTTTAAAATAAGACACCTTCAAAACAGTGGAATCTTCTTTTTTTGTATTGCCAACTATGAAATTGCTTGTATTTTATAGCCAGAAAATACTGCTGGCAGATAATTAAAAATGTTAATTTCATAACTCTTTAAGATAAAATGGAGGCTGGCATTAAGATATGACATATTCAAAGTTATTTATGTTTAATATTTCTGTTTGTTGTTTTCCCAATTTGATGCTGGGCTATGACCAGAAGTATTTTTTTTCTTTTATAAACTATACTCTTAAAATATACATTGTATAATTTTTGCTTCTATTAAAATTGAAAAATGTTTCCACATAAATTACTTTAATTATGTAAATTACCTAAATTAAATGAGGAAGGTAAAATGAAAAATTGCAATTATCCATTTCATTTAACATAGAATTTGCACAATATTATTATTATTTTATTTATTTTTTGCTGAGGAAGATTGGCCCTGAGCTAACATGTCTGCCTATCTTCTTCTATTTTGTATGTGGGACACCACCTCAGCACCGCTTGATGAGTGGTGCATATGTCCATGCCCAGGATCCGAACCTGCGAACCCTGGGCCGCCAAAGTGGAGTACATGAATTTAACCACTATGCCACCAGGCCAGCCCCTGCACGATATTATTTTAACAAATGTCTGCTTCACACTTTACCCTGTCTATTTAAACATAATGGTAATTTTTGTCAGGTTTGAACTGTGGTATTTTCTATAAAAATTTAAGATAAAAATGATGTTTGATTACAGTAAAAATAGGCATTATTCCACTCTTTAATGCAGTGCACATAACTCTACATACATAGGCAGTTTCCAAATTATAAACACAATTTTTTCCAAAAGTTTACTTATGAGAAGGCATTTTTTTCCAGAAAGAGAAAATGGTGGTGACTTTCCTAGACTAATCCCACAAACATTTATTTCACTCACAAATCAGCTCTCCTAGAGCACATGAACACTGTATTAATTTCTGTGTAAAAGGCTACTCAGAGAACATAAGATACAAAAAAAATGAAAATTAAAAACAATACAATTGCACAAAATGTAGTAGGAATTATTAATGAGATAGAAATAGAAAGGAGCATCTTATTTGGATTATTTTTTCAAACATTTTTCTGGGTAAATACATACTGTTAAATCAAGGATTTTTTAAAGCAATATTACTGTATTGGCCATTGTGGTTACCTCTAATTATCCATAACTTTCTTTCCAAAATGTTAGCCCAGTAGTTTGTAAGACTGACCTCATTTCCTGTTCGGTGCTATGAGTAGTCTAAGACACTCATTCTTAGTATGAGCAGGAAGGTTCTTTAAAACTACTGATGCTTCTCACTTCCATAGCCTCTGATCAGCATGCTTTGCTTCTCGGGTCACTCTACTGTGCAGCCATGACTGAGAATCACCGGTCTAAATTAATCATAATATTCATCTGTCCAGTGACTGTTTGAGGAACCAGGACTGGTTTAGATCTGGAAATGATATATAGGTCCTGGTCAGGCTGTGACCTTGGGTCTCCCCTGGCAGTCAGAGATTGCATGCCCACAGACAGATGAAAGCTGCCCGTGGGTGATGCCACTGACTATAATATAACCTGCATAAGACATAGCAAGATGACTCCAGTTGTATTTTAAGAAAATACATCTGAAATTCACATTTTGGATCCAAATGACATGGTTTGTTAGAGCCAATTTTAGCAACTCTATGTGAGAGCTTCAGGGTGATCTGGTTAGGGAGATAACTTGATAAGCCCTCTCTCAGGACTTCCCGCAACCTGAAAGAACAGACAGAATACTATTGCCAACAACATGACCAGGAAAACTGGAAAACACCATTAATTATATATCCCAGCTTTATCTCCCATGGGTACAGGCACTCTTCCTCTCTGAACTGACATGCCTGACAGAGATGTGATATGAAAGGAATGCTTCCCAGGTCATGATCCTTCCCATCCTGGGGAGAGTTACAGGAATAGGGTAGAGTTTAAGACATCATCTTAGATGGAAGACCAACTAGAACAGCAGTAATTTGCTATGAGAGGTTATAAATTCTAAGGTCTCTCCTCCATCTCTTAGGAATGGGGCTTTTCCAGGAGGCTACCAGACAGGTCAAATAGTGACTATTCTCTGGGGATGAGGATTTTTGAGGTGCTTCAAGCCTCATCTGCCAACTTCCCAGGTATGTTAGGCTGTTGGTTTTAACAGCTACCATAGTTGTGAGGCTGCTGGTTTTTAATCTAGTATGGAGCTGGGAGAGGGCAAGTTAAAATACTGTAAATCTCACTGTTTTTAAGCAAGATTCTACCATTTTTCTTGAATAAATTTTTGTAAGCCTTTGGTTAATTTCCACAGTTCTGAAAAGGTGATTTTTTAAACAATTATTTATAGTTTTCTCATAGCTCTTATGGAGAAATTGATTTTTATTGTCCTTACTACACCATTCCAGAAATACTATGTTCCACCCATTTTAAAGAACTGGTTTTTATTCTTTTTAATCTACTTTTCCTCCAGTGGAAACTGATGTAAACACAGATGCTAACCCCTTACTTACTCCAGATGGTTAGAGCCTTTTCTGTGGTTGTAACTAGGTCAAGATGGAAAATCTTTGTGTAGCTACTGGGGTCAATTACAAAGAATATTTCAATGATCATGGCATTAGATGTGCTAGACTAGAAGTTATTTTAGATTGCATTGGCAGAGAAGAATTTATTTCTTGTCTTTTGATGTTTTGGGGGAAGAAGGAACTGAGATAAATGGGGAATACTATTTGTCAGATCACATATATAAATCAAGAATTCTAAATGATGGGATGCTGAAGTCTAGTGCTAAATAGTAAAATAAAACCCCATATGATGTCGTCACAACGCCACTTCTTCCTGGGGCTTATGAGGATGAGCATGGAAACTTGTGGGGGGAGGGAGCCACTCTGCATCAGTCCTCTAGAATAGATGGTCAGAGTCTACCTACTGATTAACAAAAATGATATAAAGAAATCATACAGCCGTGGCAACCTAGAGGTTAGGAAGGCAGTTATAATCAGAAAGGAATAAAAGCTTTCCCTAGGGAAATCCTGAGATTTGGACTAAATAAATAGTAATCACCCTATATATTAATCAAGGTAAATAATGCCAGCATTTGCAACAGACAACCTCCAAATTTTAGAGGCTTACCACAAAGGTTTATTTCTTATTCACATCACATCCAGTGTGGCTCACGTGGCTCTTCTGCAAGAACTCTGTTCTAAGGAAGGACTAAAGAACACGGGTTGTTTCCATCTTGCCACTCTGCTTTCTTTGAACTGCTTCCAGCTACACAGAGGAGAAAAAAAGAATGAAGAGACCCACGCACCCTTGGCCACCTTAAACCAGAGTGATTCATCACTTCACTTCCCCTTCCAATAAATTGGTGGTAAATCACCTTTACCCAGCTAGACATGTAGGGTCTCTGAAATACAGAGGAACAGCTGGATATTTGAAGAGCACTGACAATCTCTGCCAGACTCGCACAACTTAAAAACCAAACAGCAACCAGCAATGAAACTAATTCTTCTGTTGTCTTCCTGATCGGATGTGATGGTTCCACCTTCCACCTTGTCATTTCTATCAGTTAGGGTTAGTTTCTTCAGGCTTTCTCTTCTCAGTTATTAATTGCTGAAACTTTAAAAATATCCATTGAATACAGCTTGATATTTTTCTGTATAAATGATTGAAATGATCATAATTATATACCCAATTTTACTCTATAATAAAAGTTATAGGAAATTTTAAAGTAGGAATGAAAGTGAAAGCACACTTAGGCATTTGATCATGCCTCTTACAATACTTTAACTTTTTTTACTGAGGTAACACTGGTTTATAACATTATATAAATTTCAGGTGTACATCATTATATTTTGATTTCCACGTAGACTACATTGTGTTCACCACCCAAAGTCTAGTTGCCATTCATCACCATGTGCATGTGCCCTTTTACCCCTTTTGCTCTCCCCCCCTTCCCCTCTGGTAACCACCAATCTATTCTCTGTGTCTATGTGTTTGTTGTTGTTGTTTTTTATCTTCCACATATGACTGAAATCATATGGTATTTGATATTTTCCATCTGACTTATTTCTCTTAGCATAATACCCTGAAGGTCCATCCCTATTGTCGTGTATGGCAAGATATCATCTTTTTTATGGCCGAGTAGTATTCCATTGTGTATGTGTGTATGTGTATATATATCACCTCTTCTTTATCCATTCATCTGTTGATGGAAACTTAGGTTGTTTCCAAGTTTTAGCTATTGTGAATAATGCTGCAAAGAACATAGGGGTGCGTATATCTTTTCAAATTAGTCTTTTCGTGTTCTTTGGATAAATACCCAGAAGTGGAATAGCTGGATCATATGGTAGTACTATTCCTAATTTTTTGAGGAATCTCCATACTGTTTTTCATAGTGGCTGTACCAGTTTAATTTTTTATCTTACTATCAATTGCTATTTGACTAAATCCACACTTTTCACGTATATTTTACTGTTCTTTACTCTCCTAAATCTATTGAGTGATTTAATTCACTTAAATCTGTGCTACATTCACTGAGATTCAGGCTTATTCAGATGTTTTTTCTTTATATAATACTACAGTAATAAGTAACTTCAATAGACTTCAACTCTACACTGAACAAATGCTGAAGATTCCAATGAATCTCAACTTCATAGTTGCACTAAGAAAGATTTCTTGACTTGAACTTAATTTTGTTATTGATACAAATCTGGGTTGTAAGCCTTAAAGGGGCAGGGATAGTAAATCCTCTTAGTAAATCCTCTTTTTCAAGTTGTGGTAAGAACACTTAACATGAGATTTACTCTCTTAACAAATTTAAGTTCACAATGCAATACTGTTAACTATGTACAACAATGTTGTATAGCAGATCTCTAGAACTTATTCGTCTTATACATTGAAAGTTTATACCCTTTGAACAGCAACTCCCTGCTTCCCCCTCCCCCAACCCCTGGAAATCCTCATCCTCCTCTTTGTTTCTATGAGTCTGACTACTCTAGACACCTCATATAAATGGAACCATGTAGTATTTGTCCTTCTGTGACTGGCTTATTTCACTTAGCATAATGTCCTTCAGATTCATTCATGTTGTTGCATATGGCAGGATTTTCTCCTTTTTTAGGGAAACTTTTTAAAGTTTCTTACATCTAACATAGTTAGATGCCAAATTCGTTCTGTAAATACATATTGAATAAATTAATTTATGCTAGATTAAATATGAATACCATAATCAGCTCTCTATTACTTTTCTGCGTTATTGTTTACTCTTTATCCCATTAATTAGCTAAGTGTACATATTTTACTTCTTCCGACTTCAAATTTCTTTCATCTTCTCTCCTAATCTGACGAACACTTCTTATCCATCTCTATAATGTCATGATGGTGAACAGCAAATGTTCTGCATGACAGAACAGTAGCTCATCCGCACACCCCCACTTACTATCTATAGGCACTAAGTTTGACATATGTGAACTCAATCCTTCATATCTCTGTGAAATTGGTATTCTTAATATGTCCATTTCACAGATACTGAAACTGAGGCACCTAGACACTAGTAATGTACCCAGGGTCACACAGCTAGTAAACAGTGAGGCTGAGATTTGGATTTAGGCCGTCTGACTCCAGAACGTATACCCTCACAGCATTCTAGCCACTGTTACGTTATGTCACCTCACTACTGTGCTGACTAAAACTACGATTTACTTTCACAGTTAACATAACTCCCATGGGTGTGATAAGGGCCTTTCCTTGGAAAAATACCTATAAATATAAAAAAACTGAGGTTTATATTTCATGTTGATTGCATTAAAACTTCATGCCTATATGTTAAAGTTATATTTTCCCTCTGTGAAATTTAGAATCAGGCTCAGATTCAGATTTTAGATTTGCCTTATATTAACTAGGCCCTTTTCAGTAAGTTACTTATATTTACCTCTTTTAGCACAGTTTTTTCATCTGTGACATAGCTAACTTGCAGGGCTGCTGTGAAGTTAAATAAGACAAAGAAACAAACAAAAATGTTTCCATCTATTAGCACAGTGCCCAAAATACAGCAGCATTTTAACAAACATAGGTAGTAAGAATACTTCCTTAGGATGTCATCTACAGGTTTTGGTTTATAACACTAGATAGGGGAAGTGTTCCCTGGCAAGACATAATATTCATTCCCTTAAGGATTATAACATAATTATTTTCTTGCAATGTTTGTGCCAAATATCCTCCCATATCTACTTAAGGTTTATGGTTCAATATCCTGATAGCCTGTTGTTAAATCTCATGGTTAAATAAATGGGTAGCATAAAAATATTACTTATTGTTTTATTATTTAATTGCAGTGATACACTTTTATTTCAAGGGAGATGAATACAAGTTTGTCTTGAAATATAAAATATTCGTATGAATATGTAATATTGAGTATACCAGATCATTATATTGAATCTTTAAGAGTACATATGCATCAACAGCACACTTCTAGTTTTATTTTCATCGGTAATCTTATTTAACGTCAGATTTCATCATATCTTTAAATTAAGAAGAAACATAAAAAGGCTTTAATTCCCTTTTATACTCCAAACAATGTCAACAAAAAAGCTGTGTTGTACAGGAAATAATACGTGTTTAACTAGTAAATGCCACAGGATTTATTCCAAAGTTATAGACTAATGTTCGGTTATGAATGTACACTTTGAAGATTAGCCTGCGGCTGCAGGGAACAACACGCTGAAGAGAGCCTCTTTTCAGAACAATAAAATACCAAGAGCATTATGAGGCTTAATTGAATAAAAGTTCACCATATACACACATTTATAAGCTTACAACTCTTGACAAGTTAGAACTTCATCAAGAATTCAACATCAAATAAAAATTAATTTCTACCAGCAATGTTGCGTGAAATGCTAATCCGGGCAGGATGATGTTGCTAACACCTACATTCTTTGTCCAGGTCACAGTTGCCCCTAAGCTAATTTTAAAATGTGTTTCTGTTTTCTTCATTCCCCTTGAAGAAAGTATCATAAATAACTGGTACCACATTCTCAGGATATTGTTTTCCAAAGGACAAGACTTTTAAAATTGTATTTTCCTAGAAGGGAACAGATCCAAGATAGTAAGACATACATATATGTAGCTACAAAATATTCTTAGCTCTTTATAAATTAACAGTAGGAATGTAAGAAGAAAGTATATCAGCAATATTAAAAATATTTTTTATTTATACAAATTTAGTACCTATTCAAAATCTCCTTGAACAAAACAAGGCTTATTACGGCTTAGACAATCATTAAACACCAGCTGTGTTCCTAGTATGTGAAGTGCATATTACTTTCTTATTAATTAAAAATAAGGATAGTACAGACTAAAGCAGAACCTAGTGAGTTTATTTATTGTAGATGGTCATTTCATAGATTACGTTTTTAAAGACAAAGATATTTTACTCAATTATATGATTACTTCTAAAAAGTATATTATCTGTCTTAAGATGGATAATTATGAACTAAAACTACTAGTGTCAGTGTGGTTTTAATAAGTGCATACTGTTACCCCAACTATCCATAAGACAGGTGATTTTAAATATATTCAGTTGTTTGTACCAAAGTGTTTTTCCCATTCTACTCTGTTTTGATTGTGTATTCGGCCTAAGGTGATACAGGCTGAGAGAATAGAGTTATTGTGACTTTACTTGTCTTACTTGTCAAATGATATGAAGCAGACTCTAGGTCAACAGCATTTAAAATTCCAGTTGAATAGTGAACAGCTGAAGGAATTTTCCAAGGAGGATGGAAAGGAATGAATATACTCATCATAGATCTAAACATGAAAAAAGCAGGCTGTGAAAATGTCATCTATCTTCCTCATACCTTTTTTTCTTATTTTTCACTTTAGAACCTATTTGAAAACACGACCCTTGCTCTGTTTCTTTGGTTGTTTGGAAGAACCTTATTAGACTACCTAACAAGTTATTTAACCTCAGTGCCTCAGTTTTCTCATCTGCAAAATAAGGTGGCAGGATTAGACTATGTGATCTACAAACTTTGGGGTGTGTAAGAATTAACATGGGGAGCTTGTTAAAACAGATTCCCAAGCCCTGCTTCAAAAATTCTCATTTAGTAAGACTAAGCAGGCCTCTGAATTTGCTTTTCTAACAAGCCCTTAGAGATTTTTGAAGCAGGTAGCATGCAGACCCCACTGTGAAACCCTGAAAATAAGGCAAACTCTCTCCAAGGCTCCTCTCATCTTTTATAAATCCCCAACTCATTGCTTCCTTTAGATTTCATAAAGAGAATGAAAATCAATTTTCTGGGTTACAGAAGTAAAGTATGAGGAATTTTGATACTATTAAATCTTCCAGTTCATACATTTAGTGTTTTAACACCTATGTGGAGGCCATTCTACAAGTCAACAGAGTACTTCAAGAGAAATAGAGCTTTTTCCAGTGGTTCTAGTGTAGCTTATGGAGCATTTCATTGAATATTACAAAACTATACAGGGATGGTCTTATGCTATCAAAGCAAGAAGTCTTTTTTGAAAGTGTGTTGATCACTTAATAGCTTCAAGCTCATAACAGAAATAAAATTAGTATGTAGCTTGTCTTTTTCATTTTGAATTTCGGTTTGTGTTGGAACATCAAGAGGAATCAAAATTTCAAAGTTTTAGAGCTAAAGTATACTCTAGGGGTGAATACACACATTTCTGTTCCCTATCAGGTGTTATCAGCCCTGTTATAACACCAGTCATGCTGTATTCATGTTTGTATTCTTATTGCACAGTACCTGCTCATTGCAAACACTCAGAAAAGTTCACTAGTGAATGAGTGAATAAATGAATGGAATAGAATAAATGAATCCCATCATTGAAGTACTTACACACAGACTAAATAAGGTACCTGAATCACTCATTTGGCAAGTGGTAGATCTAAGTTTCGAGTCCACTCAAACCTCCTGGATCCCTAGAAAGGCCTTTAAATATTTGTGTTGTGCTTCTGAGGACAAAGAACTCTTAAAGTCAAAAACTATTTTGAAAGTTGCCTCTCCTCTTCACTCATCTCCACTCCCACCATAGGCAACAGAGCCTGAAATACTCAGAGTAGTGACATTTTATGTAAGAAATCTTGTTCCTCATAGCCTAAATAATTGAAAACTCAGAAAATTACACATTATTTTTTCTGATGATAGTAGGTCTTTCTGTTTACCAGCTAATGTAGCCTCATCATGTGGCAATAATGTAAACTCAGTTTATAAATAATAGCCAGTAACCTCTGAAATCATGTGATTCTTAAGAGTTATTTTTGTTTGTGGGACTTGCATCATAAAGTGAGACGTGGTATTTTATATCACACTAGCTTAAATTTGTATGATTCAAATCTGCACAAAATGCAACCACACAATGTCATCATTTTAATTCTGGGACAGAGTCTTAAAACAAATGGACTAAGGCTATCTTGGTTATCTCTTGTCACTCCACTGGTTTTCTACATGGCCTTCTTTGATAGCAACATAAGTAACTGGAGTGGATAGTTAATTAATTTAGTCATTTCCCCCTGAGGAAAAGGGGGTATTGGAGTCTATTTTGTTATGATGTATAGGGGATGAGATTTTTTTATGTGTTGTTTAAGATAGCTGACATATCATATGTGAGTTAAAAAGTCAAGAGCCAATTTAAAAAGTAATTGATATTAAGGCCTCAGCAGAGTTATATTTGTTTATTTGTTTGATTGAAAAAAACCTGAAATTCAATACATTCAAGAGGAGTCAAGACTTAGGGGATCCTCGTTTCAGTTATCTATTGATGTGTAACATTCCACCCCAAAATACAGTGGCTTAAAACAAGCTTTTTGTTATATCTCAGATTCTGCTAGTTGGTGGGGCCCAGATGTGCACAATCTCTCCTGGTCTTGCTTGGAGTCTTCACAGTGACAATCAAATGGTGACTATGACCAGATGTCTGGCTCATCGTTGCTCCTCTGTGTGAATCTCTCCTTCCAGCAGATCTGCCTAAATTTCTTTCATGTTGGCAACAGTGCTCTACGAGAAGGAAGTGGAAGTTGCAAGGCAGGCTTTTTAAATTCTGGGGTTCGCAAGTCCTCGAGCATCCATTCCCTCACCTTCTGTTGGTCAAAGCAGTGACAAGCCCAGCCCAGATTCAACGCAAGGTGACATAACCTTCACTTCTTCACGGAAGGAGCAGCAGGTGGGAGAGAAGAGTGGATTTGTTTTGTGTTACCTTTGGAAACTAGCTACTACACTCATTGTTCTTCTAGCTAAATATTGATACACCCAGGTTATTGATGATTGTGATCTCTGGGGATAACTGTTGAATGCTTTCTGAAGATATTTCTATGATTTTTAAACAGGCTATTGCAACTCTCCCTGGCCCACTTAAATGGTAAATCTATACTATCCAGTATTATCTACGTACTTTTACAAAAAAATAGAGAATAGCATTCATTGGCTGTATGAAGAAGACAAAGAAGAAAAGCTAGGAATCCTGTTATCACCCACATAACAAACCCCAACCCTTGCTAATCTTCTTTGATCCCACAATGGAAGATTCTCATGGGTACAGGCATTCTTCCTCTCTGAACTGACATGCCTGACAGAGATGTAATGTGAAAGGAATGCTTACCCAGGTCATGATCTTTTCCATCCTAGGGAGAGTTTGAGGAATAGGGTAGAGTTTAAGACATCGTCCATCCTAGATAGATGGAAGAACAAGTAGAACAGCAGTAATTTGTGATGGAGCTTATAAATTTTAAGGTTTCTCCTCTATCTCCTAGCAGTTCTTGTTAATCAGGTCAAACCTACTCTAAACAGGCTTCCTTTATCAAGGCCATGCCACCAGAAACCGAATATCTCTATATCTATTTGTCTGTTTATCTTTCATAGGTTTACTTCTTCCTAAGACCAATTTGGAGATATTGGACATATTTTGTATTTTCTCAACTCTTAGTTCATACATAGGGAGATAAGTTTAATAAATCAAAGCAATCGTCTGGTGAGGGTTAGCTGACAAAATTGTCTGATTTAAACACATTTTGAAGCAAACCATGTTAATTATCTAACATCTAATCGTTAGTTTTAAATTTTATATCTATTTTCCAAAGATAGCAAATATCTGTAGAGAAAAAAAAAATCCTCAAAGCACAGGCTGACAGCTGCTTTACTTTTTAAAAAAACTCTAGCCACCAAGAATACATAATCCAAAAATTACTTAAGAACTATGCTGTCAGTCCACACATACCTGAGTATAATCCTCTTTTTGAATTGTAGAAGAAAAGAAGAAAACAGCAAGCCTGTATTTCTATAGTAGAAAGGCAAATCTCTCCATCTGCTCTGGAACCTTGGTGTGATGATAGAGCTCCACCACATGACCAGGATAAAGGACAGGATCACGACCTCAGTAACCCCTGGATTTTAGAGGTCTTTCCTATAACTAGTACATTGAACAAGTGAGTATCATGAAATGTAATCACAAAGCATATCTGTTTTTGCCTTTGTGGGGGAGTTCTTTCTTGCCTCTAGGTGAAAACATGGGCAGTCTCATGATTTTACACCTTATTCTTAAGTAATTAAAATTTCCTTGGCCTCTTTAAATCACAAAAAAGCATCAATTCAATATTTAGAACATGTGGTTTTACTACTAGTCAAAACTGTTGATTTCATTCAAGGTTATAGCCAATCTCCTTTTGTCTTAGGCTTCCAACTCTCGTTTTAATTGCAGCTCTGATTCCTCAGAGTTGAAACAGAGGGAGGCAGGAGAGTGAGGGGAGGAAACCAGGTCTTCCTTGGCTGGTATTCTTGTATCCTGGCTTCATTCTTCATGTGCATACCAGGTATTTAAAGATGACTATGTCCCTTCTAGCTGTGTTGGTGCATGCTTCAAAGACTCCCTGGTTCACATGCAGTTCCCTCAATCTGAGATAATGCTTCTCTTTTGTGACTTCTTGCTTAATCTTGCAACCCCTAAGAATATAGTGATATCTAATACTTAATGCTGGGAGTCTTTTGCTCCTCTAAAACTATCCCACTGGCCAAGGCCTAAGATTATCTGCATGCTAGCTCTCTTTACATGAGTCCCGCATGTGGCCCTCAAACACTCATTCATCCTTTGCTCCTATAAGTAGTGAGAGGGAAAGTTGATCCTAACTAGGTGGGAAAATCCTTTTACTCTTGCCTTTAGAGCAGCTGCCCAGCCCACCTGTGCCATTTAGATTCACAGCTGAGTCTGGAACAAATCTAATATACTTCCCTAACCTTAGAGGGCAGCTATCAAGTTTTCTGAGAGATCCCTTGAAGTCTCTCTCTGTCTTGACTTGAGAGTAAAAGGAGGCACGTCACCCAACTACCCTGGGGAAGGTTCTAGTCAGCATCTAGTCCCTCAGTTCATGTGCCCAGATGAGTGATGGAGTTCAAGATTCATATGACTGTTTTTCAGTTATATCTCCTTTGAAATTCTTCAGCACAGTCTGTCTTATTTTGGGATCTGAGAAGCAGAATAGTGGAATAGTTAAAAGTACAGACTCTGGAGCCAAATTCCCCAGCTTCAAGTTCCGACTTACTTAATCTTGCTAGCTTTGGTTTCCTCTTCTACAAAAGAGTCTTCCCTGACTGGTATTAATACTGCCTACTTCTTAAGTTCATTGTGATGATTAAATAAGTTAATAGTATAGGACACTGAAAAGAGTGGTCCAAAAGTCAAGACAAGAAGAATCTTACTTTAACATCCTGTTAACATTCCCATTATCCCCAGTGTAGGGGAGGAGAATTTGCCACCCCAACATGTGTCTCTTTGGCTTGATTATTTTTAAGAGTAAAAGACTCAGGAAGAAACTTTGACTTTCCCTCTTACTGCCTGAAAGAATTTAAGATAGAAGTCCTGTCCCAGGAAGGAACTATCACCATAGATAACTATAGTATAATATGAATCATGTGTGGTAGACAGGGAGGAACCTAGCAAGACCCATTTGATCATAGTCCTCTCCATTTCTCATTATCTCTGCAAGGCATGGCAAACATTTGTTTACCAAACATTTGCTTTTCCATCTCCATGTGAATTGCCTTCCTCCCCTCTGAAGTCCTAAACCACGACCCCCAACATCCTCTTTTGTCCTTAGCTGAAGATGGTATTTAAGGTGATGGTTTCAGCCATTTTGGCCAGTTACTCAGTTTTCCTGGGTTTCTCCCATGTATAAATATTATTAAACTTTGTTTGATTTTCTCCTGTTATTCTGACTCATGTCAATTTAATTCTTAGACCAGCCTGAAGAACCTAGAAGGATAGAGGAAAATTTCTTCCTCTTCTACTTGCAATGTCAATCAAAAGCTGAAACATCAAACACCATTGAGAAGTTAGCTCTACATGAGGTAGGAAGGTGAGTGTCTCAGAATATTCCAACTTTGAAACTATGATTCAATTAGCCAGGAGACCTGGCTGGAGATGCGGTACTGCTACTGAGTAACTTGTGTAATCTAAGTTAGGTCCTTTAATAACTTATATGTTTGGTTTTCTCATTTATATATAAGATTCAAAGTTTTTCCTACTCCAGGACATGAAACTTCTTTGTCAAAAGAAATGTATTCATTTAACAAGTACTTATTAAGTATATACTATGTACCACGTACTCTAGGCGCTAAGGATACAGCAGTGAAGAAAAACTGAAAAACATCTCTGTCATCATGGAGGTTGTATGCTAGTGGCAGTATCCAAACAATAAACAAATAAAATATGAGTTATGTCTTACAGTTGCCCCACTGCCTACCCAACCACATGGGGTTCAGAGGAGAAAGGATGACCTGGATGTCGTCACCTCTTTGTTGTGACAGAAGTAATCCCTTGTTTAAGGCATAAGAAAATGAGTTCTGATGCTCTGCAGGCAGATGGTGATGGCAAGGCTGGGATCAGTGTTCAGGAAAGGGAAGAAGGAGACTTTTGCCAGGAGCATGCAGAGTCCTGGGCTCCCGCTCCTTGCCAGAGAGCAATGATGTTGAGACCAGTAAGGGGTGGTTTCACTTGCAGCACACAGATCTTCTGTGCTCTCTCTTGACTCCTGATGGGATCTAGAAGCTGAGGAGGGGCAGCCTTATGTAGAGTTCCTCATCCCATGCTTCTTTGTGATTCTTAGAGCAAAAAGTGTCTAAGACTTGCTGTGGTATCCTGCAGACGGGGGCATCAAGGAGGAGGAAAAAAACCCATCAGCTTCATAGGATTATATATTCTTCAGAATTCCTTCTAACCAGAATGAAACACTGTTTCTGTGACCCATAAAAGAAGAACCTAGAAATACAGGTGCCATTTTAAAAATCTTACATCTATCAGAATGT
Source organism: Tapirus indicus (assembly GCA_031878705.1). Taxonomy (NCBI): domain Eukaryota; kingdom Metazoa; phylum Chordata; class Mammalia; order Perissodactyla; family Tapiridae; genus Tapirus; species Tapirus indicus. The sequence continues at coordinate 139,845,553 of CM062920.1, read as the reverse complement.
CTAACATTAAAAAAGACCAACAACTTCAAATGTGAGTGAGAATGTAGACCAAACTGAACTCTCACACATTATTGGTGGGAGTGGAAAGTGGTACAACCACTTTGAAAAAAGGTCTGGCAATATTTATAAAATTAAGCATACACCTACCCTGTGGCCCAGAACTTATTCAAGAGAAATGAAAACTTATATTCACACACACACAAAATACAAGAATGTTCATAGCAACTTATTTATAATAGCTCAAAACTAGAAATAGCCCAGATGCCCACCAATAGGAGAATACATAAACTGTGGCTGATTCATACAATGGAATACTACTCAGCAATGAAAAGGAAAGCAACAATATGGAGAAATCTCAAATGCATAGTGCTAAGTGAAAGAAATCTTACACCAAAGTGTACATACTCTATGATCTATATGAAGTTCTAGAACAGGAAAAACTAATATATGAAGAATTAATGGCTGTTGCTGGGCTGGTGGGAACAAGCACTGACTGAAAAGGAGAATGAAGGAACTTTCTGGGGTTACACTAATCCTCTGTATCTTAATAGGAATTTGGGATTGCACAAGAGTGTGTTCTGTGAGTGGTACCTGAACTTATTGAATGGTACACTTAAGATTTTTGCCTTTCATTGTATGTAAATTTTACCTCAAAAGAAAAAATAATCCTGTAAAATTCTAGTTAATGCTATATATGCTTGAATATTTGGGGGATGTACTGACGTCTGCAACTTATTTGGAAAGGGATCAAAAATAAGATGAATTAATAGATGGATAGGGGACAGTTACATAATTAGGTGATCAAGTAGGTATGGTAAAAAGTTAATCATAGAATCTAGGTGGTGGGTACATATTTATTTACTATAAAATCCTTTAATTTTCTGTAAGTCTGATAATTTTCAAAATAAAGTTTTAGGGGAAAAAGTCTAGTTTTCAGTGGGAATATGACTTTTATTATAATGCCTCACATACTGTAAAAATTCAAACATCATGAATATCTCCTAGCTTTATGTGCCTCTTACTAAGATGATAAAAGATACATTCAATCACTGAGTTATTATTTCTTGAGCATTGTCAGTGTCTAATAAGAATAGGCACAATAGTCTGTTCCTGCCCTTATATTCTAATGGAGGAAGAAAAGCTATTTATTCTATAATTATTCTGCTAATAAATAATGTACCAGTTATACTGAAAATAATTCTAAACAAAATAATATTCCTTTAAAATACCCAACTCTGCTTGGATATTTTACTTTGATTTAAAACATTTTCAATAAAGAATAGTGAATTATTATGAAAACAAGTTCTAGAAGTAGGTTTTATGGTGCTTCTTATATTGAATCAATAGTTAGCAAATTATCTCCAATTAATATTCTTCGTGTATTTCATGTACAGTACAGTCATAAGATATTAGTGTCTAAAATTAATTAATCCAAAAAGAAACCAGTTAAGCAAGTAATTATTAAGAAGCACAATGTAGGAAATTTTTAAAAAATAAAAAAAATTATCCTTTTTTTTCTGAAACATATTCAGCAACATCACAAGTTTTGTCTTTAATACCTACATAATGTAAATTGTATCTGGCATGTCTCCTCGCTAAAGCCACAATGCCCAGACATAACTAAAGTAAGTAGCTCTAAGCAAGTTAATTTATAATCTCATCTAGTGAGTGTATATATGCAGCTGTCACAGAACATTAGTCTTCTAGTTACTGACTTTAAATACAAATCCTATTATCTCTATTATTGAAAATACTAAAAGTGAATTTTGGCCCAGTAGGAACTGAGCTCCAGTCCTCAGTCTTCTATTCTTTCTGTTCTTTTTCTTCTGTAAATTTACCCACCTGACTTTTCCCTAAACTCTAGCTTTATTTCTCATATAGAATACTGAATATTTTTCTTTAAACATTTCCAACACTGAACTTTTCATTTTCCTCCCCAAAGAGTCAGGCAACTTTCCTGCTTTAATCATAGCTCTATTTTCTCATCAACCGGTTGCTAAATCTGATCCATTCTTTTCTTAATCATAGTGTATTAAGCCACTGAAATTTGTAGTTTTTCCTTCAGAAAAAGTTTCTCATACCTCTTTCTTGCTCTTTACTCTCACTGCCACCAGCCTAGTTCAATGATCTTGTACTGAACTACTGCAGTAGCTTTTAAAAGTAGAATTTATTGTTGCTTTTTCTGTGTATTAAAAAAAATCAGAAAATAGAAATTTTTAAAACATAAAGAATTTAAAGCATAATTTTTGATGCTGCTATGAGCTAATTAAAATGACTATTGACATTTTGTTGTATATGCTTCTACTTGCTTCTCTGTTTTCTTTGAAAACATGATTTTTAAGTATGTATATTACTTTCTCACAAATACACAACATTTATGTGTTTGTGTATAAAATACACAACATTTTGTGTATAAACAATTGTGTACAACACAATTGTATATAAAATACACAACATTCATGTATTTAATCTCCATGTTCGCATTTTTATTTATTACTAATTTTTCTTCTTATAAATAACAGTGATATGGACATCTGTCTATATACATGTTTGTGTGAATATCTGATTATTTCTTGAAGATAAATGCCAAGAGGTAGAAACAGTAAGTTAAATAGTACGAATTATCAAAACTTTAAAAATAATCTTGCCATTTTTTTTTCTTCAAAACATACTTCCAGCAGTGTATGGGTATCTGTTTTGTCACCCTTCAAAAAAAAAAATAAATAAGCATATCACTAAAAATATATTTACCAATTTTATAACTTAAAATAGTATCTTGTTTTAATTCTCAGCCCTATTCGATTGCTGACAAAGTTAATCATTTTTTCATGAGTTTCTTGGCCATTTATACTTCTCTTTTGTGAATTACTGTGAATGTCTTCATTCATTTGTGAATGCCTTCAGTCAATTTTCTTATCAGAGACTTTGACTTTTGCTTATTCGTTTCACCATAGTTTCACAATCGGTATGTTTGTCTCCAGTTTCTCAAAATTCTAAATATCCTGTGCATTATTTCAAGGAAAATATAACTAATACACTATTTGCTTGGCCAAACTGTGAATTGTCCTCCATTTTTCTGCAGAATCAAGACTTAAACATTCAAGGATTCTAATTTCTCTGTCTACCGAAGCTTATCAATTAGTATCACCGTCCTCAACGTCAATGATGTGTCCACTGTTAACAAGTGTGTGCAAGACACCCCTCCCAAATGGCTCCTCCCTCACATCTCCATCTAAAACCTCTCTCTCTTTCAGACTCATCCCTGGCATAAGCTTTATCCAGTTACTCTAGCTTACATGAATCTTGCCTTTTCTAGTTTATTCTTTCATTATTCCACCTATTTGCTTCTGCCAGAAATCCGGGAGCCTTTCCTGATATTTTCCTCTCCTTTGCTTCACATATTCAGCCCATAACCAGGGACTCTTAATTCTACTTCATAAATATGATTTAAATTCCCTCACTTATCTCTACCAACACTGCCACTATCCCAAATCATGTCTTAATTCTGTACCACCTAGACTATGAATATCCCCCTCCACTGTCTCTAATCTATTCTCTCTTAGTAGTCATAGTGATATTTTTAAAAGGCAAATTCGATCACAGTACTTACTTCTTGCTTAAAACTATGTTAATGGATTTTTATTGCACTTAAGACAGAATTCAAAATCCTCTATGTGGCTATAATATTCTGCAAGATCTGGCCACTCTTCTCACTACTTCTCTCACCCTCACCCTTGCTCACTGTCATCCTCAAATCCCCTACACTTCTTAATCAGTTGTTTCCTATATCTTTCTTCATCTATATTACTCTCTTTTCTTCTCTGCTCCCACAACCTATTCCTCCTGCACTTACCAACTTAAATGTAACTTCTTCGGGGTATGCTTCTCAATTCTCCAGACTAGGTTACATCCCTTCATTACCTCCTTTGTTTCTAAGGCTTACAGCATATGATACTTTTTCTCTGCAGTGCTTATGATAATTTTAATCATCACTTCATTCTTGCAGTTATTAGTTTAACATGTGCTGTCTTTCACAAGGACAAGGACCGTGTCTATATTTTCAGCATTGTATCCCAAGTATCAAGCAGAATGCCTTGCAAAAACAAGAGACTTAATAAACATTGTATGGCCTGGAAAAGAAAATGAAAGCCTAACTTATTGTATGGATACATTACTTACTTGTTCTCTAAATTATTCCTATGGTTAAGTTTTATTTCCCTAAGAACATTTCATCTTTTTAAAGTCAAACATCATGCCGTATATTTTCCTATAATCCCAATAGCAGAGAACGGTTCTGCAACACAGCAGACATTAAATATATACCAGTTGAGATAAATGTGCAGTTGAGTTGTTACATAATTAACCTTTTGAAAAGAAATTTAGGGACAGGTGATCAAAACAAAATTTGGTACTGAGAGAAAACAGAAGAGAGAAAATAAAAATGTCACTACTGGGGTTTGATAATAACCAAATTATTAATATTGATGGTAATCTTATTTTTCCAGTTGCTTTATGCTTATTTTGCTCTTAACTGACATGAGAAAATCTGTTAATGCAGAAAAATTAATTTGCTTGAGTGCAATTCAAACAAGAGTTTGAATTCATCTAAAAATTACCATTTTCTGGGGCCGGCCTGGTGGTATAGTGGTAAGTTCTCACACTCTGCTTTGGCAGCCCAGGATTCGCAGGTTCGGTTCTCGGGCACAGACCTACACACCACTTATCAAGCCCAGCTGTGGCAGGCGTCCCACATATAAAGTAGAGGAGGAGGGGCACGGATGTTAACCCAGGGCCAATTCCTCAGCAAAAAGAGAAGGATTGGCAACAGATGTTAGCTCAGGGCTAATCTTCCTCATCAGAAAAAAAAAAAAATTTGCCATTTTCTCTTACATAATAAGTATTATTAGCTGTTTTTTAAATCGTCCCATCAACTGATTCATTTTAGGATCAATTTAATCAAGTAAAGAGGCATTGGAGAGTGGATAACAAGGTCAAGCAAAATCCAAAATCAAATTAAAAAACAAAAATATAGTTAAGTCTGAATTATTTAGTGGTATCTTAACCCAGTTAGGAAACAGGCCAGATGTGATACTTTCTCACTGCCATTATTAAGCATAGGCAGTGGCCAACAAATGCTGATGGCCAACACTCCACAACCCAGATTGGAGAGAGAAATCTAGCGTTGGGGATTGGAGTGGAAATGTGAGTAGTGAGAGGAATCTCCAGATGGTGAAGCCCAGAGCATTAGCTTCATCTGAATTAGAAATGTCAGGGGCTAGCCTCCTCTCCTCAAACCCTGAGTGGAGCCTAAAATCAGTTAACCACTGCCAAATTATTCAGTATCTCTGGGCATGCATTTTTCTCAGGTTCTGCTGTGTCTCAGATTGGAACTCACTCTTTCTTCCTACCATCCACATCTACCTCCTGAGCAAGAGGTTTTTTAATATATAGATATGGTGCAAATCCTTCTTTTGAAACAATGTAGTCATGTGAACCCCTGGTCCTAGTTGCTGAGCTCCTTGGTGGGTTGCAGAATCCAAAAAGGGAATTGGCTTGCTCTTTAGGATTGAAGGAGAGTCAGGCACTCTAGGAGGGAACTTTAGGGTTTCAGAGACAGGGGCCAAGCTAGAAGTCAGGAGGGAAGAGTGTGTGTATGGGGGGGGGGCGGGAATGGAAGGCTGCCACCTGCCCCAACAATGACTCCTCCCCAATCTCCATCTGATTGCACTGAAGCCCATAAAATACGTAGTCCAAGCGGACTGCTTGTGCAAACTATTGAAAGGGCTAAGATTCATGTCTAAGGGAAGGCAAAAGAGATAGGGTCCCTGGCAGAAGCAAGAATCTCTAAAGAGTGATTCCCAGAGAAGAGAGTGGTAAGATCTCTGAACTTCCATGGTTCACACAGCCGCCCTGTGGCTGCACGGGGGCCAGGCGTCTAAAACTAACGTCCCCAACTAAAATCTGTGTTCCCTCTCCTTTGAGAGAAAGCAAGAGCATTTCTTAAGGAAAGCACAGTGAAATTCAGTGATATTATAGGTAAATTAGTTAAAATAACAAAGGGCCTAAATAAGAAGAAGTTAGAATCATATAAATTATTTTTAAGGGAAAACAGTCTATAAAGTAAATCAGTGCTTCACTGAAATATTATGCAAATCATAAAAATATAAATTGCAATCCTATTTCTTCCATTAGAGTTTCATCTTGAATCAAGTCATTTCACAATCTTGTTCAGACTGTTTTATTTATGACATGTGATTGATAATATTGGCAGCATGCAACAGAGCTGGATGATCTCCTGAGATCATTATATCTCTCAGAAATATGATTTCCTGTCTGCATAAATGAATCGACTATTTAAATATATATTTTATTCCCATAACTTGCCATTCAATTAGCTAAAACCAGCACATACTGATCAGTAAAATGAATGTTATTAAATAGTTTAATTTTCTTAATTTTAGTAAAGGACTCTTATGGAAAATGATATATGGGTAGGCAAGGTAAAATGAAAACATGTCTTCTAAGAGAGTTCTTAATGATCTTATTATTCTCCGTAAATAAATGAGAAATTTATTCCATCCTTATTTTGAATGCTTTTATTTGTTATATTTTCAGATATATCTTTCAACCAAGTATAGAAACAAATAAAGTGCCCATTTATCTGTTAGATAATATTTCAAATTATGCTGTGAGGCAATATTTTTATTTCAGAACTCAGATAATGTTTTTGTTAATTTGTGCTTTTCTGTTTGTTTGTTTTTGTTTTTTCAATTTGATCTGATCTCATCTTTTTCTGAATGGGCACTACCTTTAGTAAAATCCTAAAACAGTAAGCCAGAACCTAATGATAACACATATTTCTGTGAAAATGTATCATTTAAAAATATATTTACATGTAAATATTCCAAACCCACGTATTATTGTTTTTCTTGTTTTACATGTGAAGAAACTGAGACTCAGAGAGATTAAGCAAAGTCGAATATCATGTTAGACTCCCAGTCAGTGGGAGAGGAGGAATGCAAACCTCTATTTCTGACATAAATCCACCTTATTTCAACTTCACCAAAAAATGGAGAAGATAGAAGTAACGTGCATACAGATAAATGGCACCCAAAAGCCAAAATCTTTTTTTTTTTTTTTTGCTGAGGAAGACTGGCCCTGGGCTAACATCCGTGCCCATCTTCCTCCACTTTATATGGGACGCCGCCACGGCGTGGCTGACAGGCAGTGCGTCGGCGGGCGCCCGGGATCCGAACCTGCAAACCCGGGGCTGCCAAGCGCGGACTAAACTGCTGCGCCACCGGGCGGCCCCTAAAATTGTTTTTTATATGCCCAAATATTTAGCGATTTCAGATGATTCTCCTTTTTAGTAGAATTATTAATTCATATATGCAATAGCTATGTGAAAACTGAGTAACAGCTCAGTGAGTTAGATTAGGGGATGTGCTCCATCTTCTCTCACCTTAATTAGGTAAATAATTACTTCAGCTTCTCAATTCTTTTTGTCCATAGAAACAACTTGAGACTCAACTTTCATTCCATGAAAATCACATTCAGATTTTTCCAGGATAATCTGTTCAATTTTGTTCGACAAAATGATTGACAGCTGTTCAGAAAGAACAAAATCCAGACAAAGCCAAGCACTGAGAATCACTGATCCATGAAAGAATGCTTTTTCACTTGGAAAAAAAAAAACCTTGGATTTATAATTTAATAGTATTTTATATATGTATATATTTATATCATAAATGTCATCTCGCATATATTTATATTTTTATGTACCTATCTACGGATCTTAAAAAGTAAGTATTTTTAAAAGCTATGTGGGACCCCCAAGTCTGAAACACCTTTACGTCAAGTGAAATCAGGAGAAAGACAGCGTGCACAATGGACTCTGTAGAGATACAGAAATTAGAAATTCAAATGTAATATAAACTTGACCGTATCCTTCTCTACACGTGATCTTGTATTTTATGTATTTTATATATTTCTTATTGTCTTTGAAATGAGGTTAAGCCTAGTCATAAAGGCCATTAATTGATTTCATCATAACTAGAGAGGAAATCAGTTTATTTAACCGGATTTGGCACAGTATTTTAATGGTCATGTGATCACATGGCGTATAAAATCCTAACACTTAGAGGCAAACTGCTCTAGAATGGTTTAAGCTGTTTCAAAGCATCGTGCGTTTGTGTGTATAACATGTGACGTACAATAGCCAATTTTTGCCATCTGTAGTGTTGCCCTTAGCAACAGAAAGGCATGTGACAGTGCTTATGTGACTCTGCTGGCCTGCAACAGTGTGTAGAAGGATTTAAGTGAAATGAAACAGACAGAAATATTGATCCAGACAACTGGAGTTTTCAAGTGTACTGCAATGGTAATGCAGATGGTTAAGGGAAGAGAATAAAGGAGGGAAGAAAACAAGCAGAGAAAACCGTTCTGAGTAAGAGACTATGGTAACATAAAGTGGCATGTTTTCCAGAGGTTATTGTAAAGTTGATTTTAAAAATGTACATGTAGAACAGACGTGATCATTTTATTCCTTTGTCTCCATGCTTTTATAATTTGTATTTAGTAAATAAGGCTAAATCGTACTCTGCTGCTTGATATGAAAAGGGGTAGTTTTAAAATCACAAACACCTTCCTCTGTTACTATCACAATTAAGAACAAGACTGAGGATTCTATTAACTATTACCATGCTCATTTAAAGAAAGCTAGAGAAATTCATTTTCAGAGGAGATTCTTTTTCTGGAATTCATAGAATAGCTTAAATTGGATAGAATTATAAGATTATATATATGGAATAATATAATCATACCTAATGGAAACCCATAAGATTTTTTCTTTTTTGCTGAGGAAGATTCACCCTGAGCTAACATCTGTGCCAGTCTTCCTCTATTTTGTATGTGGGTTGCTGCCACAGCATGGCTGCTGACAAGTAGTGTAGGTTCACACCCAGGAACCTAACCCGGGCTGCCAAAGTGGAGTGTACCGAACTTAACCACTAGGCCACAGGGCTGGCCCCAAGATGTTTTCAAATATAACCTTTTTTGAGTGTAGAAAACTTAATAATAAAACTAGTAGAGAGAATATTCTGAGGTGTGCATGATAAACAAGCCCAACTGACACTCTATTAAGAAATTCTGGCTGTATATCTTCAATCAGAAAGAAAAAATTGCAAATGTAACCATATAAGGGCCAGTGTGAGATGCATATCGTGTAGACAAATATGCTTCTGTGGCATGTAATCCTTCCATGTAAGTTTCATTGCATTTAATAGGCTATTGTAAAGAGAACAATATTGTGAAGAGAGCTATGGTGAAGAGAACAAATCTCAAAAGGGAAAAGATCTTCTCTTTTACTGTCTCATGTTTACTATTATAAAGAGGAAAAGAAATACATGAACTTTACACTTACCAAATAGTTCGATTGGTAGGAGAACCAACAAATACTTGGAACTTGTAACATTTAAGTTCTGTTATATTATCCCATTGCAAAAGTAGTATGAAGTACATGGTGTTATACCCGTTTTAAAGATGAGAAGTTTGACACTTGTCAAGTGGCTAAGTGAATGCCCTATATTTGCACCCGAGCCTTAAACCAGACTCTTGGTTGCCACTAATCTGCTTGAAGAGAAGGAAGTCTGTGTGAGTGCACATTCAACATCATAAGGTCTTGTACAATTGTAAGAAGTGGGCAGTACGTTTTAATCTGAGCTTTGAAAAAAACCAATAAGATAAATATGTGATCAGTTATAGTTCTCTAATTTTTTCAACAGATATTTATTCAATACCTTCTCTGTGTGTACAGACTGTCCTAGGCACTAGAAATACAATGGAGGGAAAACAGACATAGATCTTGCCTTATAAATTATTCATAGTTCTCTAGAGAAACAGAACCAGTAGGATATATATCTATATTTATATCTAAATCTAAATCTATGTCTATCTATCTGTCTATCTATCCACGATGGGATTTATTATAAGGGATTGACTCACATGATTATAGAGGCTGTGGTGTCCCACAATCTGCCCCTGTGAGCTGAAGACCCAGGAAGGCCAGTGATGTAGATGCCAGTCTGAAACTGAAGACCTGAGAACCAGAAGCACTGAGGACAGGAGATCCATGTCTCAGCTCAAGAAGTCTGGCAGAGAGCAAATTTAACCTTCCTCTGCCTTTTTGTTCTATTCAGGCCCTCAAGCGATTGGAGGATGCCCATCCACATTGGGGGGGGGGGCATCCACTTTATTCCATTCACCAATTCAAACGCTAATCCCTTCTAGAAACACTCTCACAGACACACCCAGAAATAACGTTTTTCCAGATATCTAGCATCACATGCCTCAGTCAAATTAACGAATTAAATTAACCATCACACCTGATGTGTTCTGGCCTTGCCTCATGTAATCCTGACCCTATGGAATTACCATGCCCTGCTCTCTTAGTCCTCATTGAAATGTTGAAATAAAACATTAATCAAGTGTTATGTTTATTGTCTCCCCAAGAAGAATACCACTGCTGTAATTCACCAACTGGAACTGTGTCTGACTCCCTAATTATGCGTCAATGAATGATTAAGGTAATCACACCCAAATATATAATTATAAACTGTGGAAGGAGATTTTGGTTTTATAAGGCAGGGGTGTGGGTGGGGAGAATGCCAGATAACTTTAGGAATGAGAGAGAGGTATGAAAATAGAGACAGGGATTGGAAACAATACTTGAGAAGTTTGGTTACAAGTGGGAAGAACAATGAAGTAAGATAATAGCTAGAAAATAAAGTAGAGACAAGGCAAGAGTTTTAATGTTTTGTTTAATTTTGCTTTGTTGCTTTTTTTAAGGTAGAAGGAACTTGAATAGGCTTACGTGTTGATGAGAAGCATGGCAGACTACTAATTGATCCCTAAAAGTTATTTGCTTTTTCCACAGAAATAGAGTTTTAGCTGGACCCCTGGCCACTCAGCTGGAGACTACATTTCTCAACTTCCCTTGCAGCTAACTGTGGCCATATGACTTAGCTCTAGTCAGTGGTGTATGAGTGGAAGCGATCTTGGCAACCTCCACCAAGTCTTACTTAGACTGGAATTTTGTGCTCTCCACCTCTGTTCTTCCCTTTTCCTACAGGCTGGAATGTGGAAGTTGTGGTGACTCAGTTCAACCATGTGGAGGAGCAACCAGATGAAGGGAAGCTGGGTCTCTAGATGGATCAGAGGCAGCCCGCAGCTCATCTCCAGACAAATTAGGTACAAGAGAAATAAGCATTCTTTTTCTCATGCCTCTTTATTTTGGAGTCTCTTTTTCCTAGCTGAATCACATTATATAGTACATATAAGCATGATATATATAGACATATATATGTATTATATATATCTATCTTTCCTGGCTCTGAGAGTTGAGAGAAGTTTCTTTTGGGATCCTCATATCTTCAAGATATATTCAAGAACATTCTAAAATGCACATAGTGCATTTTGTACAACTGCTTATTTTATCATTCCTCAGTGTCAATATGTGAACTAATGTCAAAGCCCTGTTTAATAAATATGACTCTATGAGAGTCCAAATGAATAAAGATATAGTTCTTTCATAGTCTGGCTTGATATGACATATATTTGGAATATTTGGAGGCATATATGACTGCGTAACCTTCTCATAAATGAGTTTCTGACAAGAATCAGCAAAATATTTAAGGTTTTACCCTTTGGTAATTGACAGTGGCTAAGAGTTTGGCTCTGATATCAGACAAAACATATTTGAATCCTTAATCCTTCATTTTCTAGCTTTAAGGCCTAAGGGAAGTTAATTAGCCCATCTCAGTCTCAGCTTCTTCTAAAAAATATAGCTCAGCGTTTTTACTTAATTTACGTAAAACTTTTAGAACAGTGCCTGCCACATAATAATGCTCCAATTAGTTGTGATGGGGCAGCAGATGAGAAACAGAGATCGTGTATCACATGCTATAAAACCTGGCCACATAAGACTTGTTCTAATGTGAGAAATGTAGGAGTGAGAGTTCACTTCCAAAGCTGGTGTAGATGTTAGGTATACAGACTGACACATTTAGATCACAGTGCCAGAGAGAATTAACACGGTAGAAATGCAATGAAAAATCTGTGAATCAATGTGGAATAGAATGATCCACTTTCCAACAGAACTGACGTGTTCATAAGCTTCTTATCATGTGTATATATAGTAGTGGTAATTATTTTATTTTTCCTGGATTTTTAGGGAGTGTTTTTCAATTCTAATTTGATCGCATTTGTTCAGTCTATAAAACTAATTTATGGTTCTGACAAAAACAATTGTGTCATTTCTCAATTCCCGGAATTCCTCACTTCTATCCTTATCTTGCAGCAGCATCTATTATATGGTGAAAATGATACTAAAGTTCAAGGAGGAAGAGTTAAAGTCAATTCCATTCTCTAACATTTAGTTAGTGTGTGATTATTCAGTCAGCCCCAATTTTTCTGAATCTATTCCCTCACCTATTAATTGGTAAGAATGCATACTTAAGATATTTAGGTAACAAATAGAGAACATACAGGAATATGTTCAGTACTGGTACAGTGGGGATGAGATTAAGGGTAAAGATCTTTTAAGTGTGTATTATAGATCTGACACAGTCTGAGGTGCTTTTTTCATACATTAGCTCATTTAATATTGGTCATGATCTTAACAATAGGTATTATTAAATTAGATTTTTAGAAACAAAGAGTCAAAGAGCCCTTTAATTTGTCCAGTGTCTCACAGCTATTAAGTGGTTCACTTGAGGTCCAAAGATAAGGTGTCTAATTCCTAATTCCTTGTGCATTTCACTATCTTGATGAGATAATTAAGTTCTTATTTGAATACTAATTCAGATATCTACCTCCTTAAATCAAATACCTACCTATCCAAATCAAGTATATAGTATACTCTCGAGAAGTCGCTTAAAGGAATATAGTAATGGAATACCAGCTTATAAAGGATTGCTTATTCTATTTCATGCTTGTGATTAAGGGGAATTCTAATTAAAGGTGATCCTACCTCAAATCCAGGTCCTAATCTCATTACCTGTGTTTGCTTGACATGTTGTTCTAGCCAATCAGGTCTCTACTTTGTTCTTAAAAAAAGTCATAATCAGAAGCTCCTTTTTTTACAAACTTCTCCAACTTGCACACTTTCATAGATTTGAACGTACTCTCACAACAAAAGTATGTCACCTCTGCTTGTCCCCAGTAAATGGCACTAACATTCACTAGTACAGTTCGGTGATGGCATTACAAACAATAACCCAAAATGAATTTAGACATAACCTTTCATAACTTACCCTGTTCAACAGAAGAGCTTTTGTCAAACACTTGACAGTTTGCTCGAGTGCTTCTTAAATCTTAGTTGGCGACACATCCCACAACCAGTGCCCGGCTGGGTACAACCATCAGAACACAGAAGAAGCAAAGAGCTTACCCTATAGCCAGACTACTTGTTCAGTTCCCAGATCTTTTCACTTCCTAAATGCACATCGTTGTGCAAGTTATATCACGGATCCCTGCCTCAGTTTCCTCATCTGTGGATAGGGGACCTACCAGAAAAATTTGTTGTGAAGATTAAGCAAGATAATTTATGTAATTGTAGTTGAAGTATATTCAAGAAATAGATCAGAAAAATATCCTAAAGTTTTTATACCTCATTTACACATATTCAGTCATTATTCAGTCTAGATTTTGTTTTTTTCCTTAAGAACAAGTGTTAACTCACTCTACTGTGCAGTTATTAACAAAATTTGCAAATTAGGAAGCACTGTTAAAGACACCTTCGTAAATGTGGAATACACTCCTAAAATCTTAGGAACAGATTTAAAAATGTATAGAAAGTTGAAAGCTCACATATAAAATGACTTTCCTATACTAAATTTTAGCACTATAGTTATCTTTGTCACAGCTTAAACTTTTAAAATAATAGTTCTGGGAAATGTAAATATACATGCACATATGCACATGAACACATACGCACAGAGTGTGGGTAAAACTGGAATTTTAACTCAGTGTTCAATTATGTCCATTGGTATTACTTATTGTTGCCCTCCGTGTGAAACCGACAATACTTACACGTGCAAAGTTTTCATTTTGTTACCTCCAAACAAACCTTAATACACCAAATTTGGGAGGTAAGTTATGGGTCTTAGTTAAAATAAAGACTGAGCTCTGTAACAAGAGACTAAAAAGCAGAGTAGCTTTAAAGAGGTACTTGATTTCTTTTAATTGGTAGTCTAGCTTGATCCTCCAGGGCAGGCATGCCATCTCCACTGTGTTAGAGACATACTTTCCATCCTGTTGCTCTGCCACCCCTAAAATATTGCCTCATCCGCAGAGCCAAAGGTAGTTCACAACCATATCTACATTCCAGCCCCAGAACAGGGAAAAGGGAAAGGGAGAAGGGGAGGGCATGAACTTTTATATTTACGGGCATGGCCTAGTTGTTGAAAACATCACTTCCATTCATATTCATTGACCAGAAGTTCATTACATCACCACCTTAGCTGCAAGAGAGGCGAGGGCATTTTAGTCTCAGGGTGGACATCAGTCCAGCTAAGTCTTATGTAGAAGAAGTGGAGGAAAGCAATTGGAGGCATGAATGTTGGTCTCTACCATAGTGTGCCAAAGCCCAATCCATTTGAGTCCACAGGTTCTCAAGTTGCTGACCTTCTGTAGCTGTTTGCTAACCTCCTTTACTTATTCTGAAAACTATGGGTTCAGACACAGAATGATGAATTATTACTCTAAGAAAAAATATTTTGGAGTTTATTCTTTCATGTGTCTTTTAGTGCCAGATACTGAGCTTTCATTGTAAATGGGGAATAAAGCAAAAATAAGGCCCAGTTTGGGGTTCAGCCTGGGAAGGGCCCCGAGCAGGGACAGCACAATGTTGTTGTGGGCTTAATGAAAAGGAAATTGGAAATAATTTTCCATGAATTTTCAGTACAGATAAGAATCTATAAACACTGTGTTTTGCATGACATCTTGCTCTCTGTCCTCTACTGAGAGCAATATGCTGAGAGATGTATAGCAAAAAATAAAATACAGATAAACAAGATACAAAAGAATGTGGACAGAGAAAAGTATGGTAGCTAACTTATGGAGCTTTTTTCTGTGAGGAAAATGAAAGCTCTTTTTTCTCTCTGCTTTCAAAAAAAAAAAAAAAAGAAGAAGACTGTGGTGCTTTTAAAAAGCATGTGACTTTTGATTAATAGGGTTTTAGCATTAATCCAGACCCTGAAGTTCTAATGTTTGATAGATGAAAACAAAATAAGGTTAACCTTTTCCAAGTCTACTGCCTTTTTTGAAAAAGGCATCATATCTCTTTAGGACTTAGATGTTACTAATAATTGTATAGCTGATTTTTATTTTAATTTCTTGATCAAACTTTGATTCAAAAAACATTTAGTGCCTGAGAGCCCTGGCAGTCTGTCTAAGTGCTCTGACTCCACTATCCGAAGAACCAGCACCTGGGCAGCTGCTCTTAAATGCAACAGCTTGTCTCCCGGGTTCTCAAGAAGTAACAGTTCGTGCTGTGGAGTCAATGGGCTTCCTCCTCCCTGTAAAACGCCCCAGACTGATGGTGACTATATTCATTCGCTAGCACTGCCTTAACAAAATACCACAGACTGAGTGGCTTAAACAGCAGAAATTTATTTTCTCATAGTTCTGGAAGTCCAAGATCAAGGTGTCAGCAGGTTTGGTTTCTCCTGAAGTCTCTCTCCTTGACCTGCTGATAGTTTGCAGAGGATTTGCTGTATCCTCACTTGCCTCTGTGTGCATGCATCCCTGGTGTCTCTCTTCTTAAAAGGATGCAGTCATATTGGATGTTATGGACTGAATGTTTGTGTACCCCCCAAATTCATGTGCTGAAGTCCTAACCCCCAAGGTGACGGTATTAGGAGGTGGGAATCTTGGGAGGTGACAAGTTTCTGAGGGCAGAGCTCTCATGAATGGTATTAGTGCCCTCATAAAAGAGACCCCAGAGAGCCCCCTTGCCCCTTCCACCATGTAAGGACACAGCGAGAAGGCACCATCTGTGATCCAGAAAGCAGGCCCTCACCAAATACCAAATCTGCCAGCACCTTGATCTTGGACTTCCCAGCTTCCAGAACTGTGAGAAATAAATTCTGTAGTTTAAAAGCTACCTGGCTTATGGTATTTTGTTATAGTAGCCGGAATGGGCTGACATTGGATTAGGGCCCCACCCTTGTGGTCTCATTTAACCTTAATTACTTCTTTAAAGGCCCTATCTCCAAGTATAGTCACATCAGGGATTCGGGCTTCAACACATGAATTTTGAGAGAGGGATACAATTCAGTCCATAACAGTGAGTAATATATGTTACACTTCTTTATTTTAGCCTTTTTTTTTCATTTTGTTTCAAGTTGAATAAGTTGAAATATTGCTAGTTTTATAACCTCTACTATGATCATATTGCTCTTACTATGAACTAATTTTTACAAAGGACTATATGTGCTTATTTGGAGAATTTGTTGATGTCTATTTATTTGTTCATTCATTCATTCATTCTTTCATTCTCTATCCCAAATCCCATACATAACCATGCTGTTTGCGGTTCTGTGTTCCCGGAAAAAAACCATTTTGTTGATTATGAGCATCTATTTGCAGTTCATACAAACAGTATTGTGTTATATACCTTATTCTATTTTAAATTTTTTCTCATTCAACATCTTTTTTTAAGTTCGACCCCTGATTCTCAATGGGTTTGCTCAAACTCCTAGGGATTACTTTGGAAACCTGTGGGAATATTTTTGTAATGATTGGGAGGACCATACTGGCTTTCAGTGGGCAGGGTCCAGTGATGACAGATGCCATATAATGTGGTGACAACCCACAAAAACTGGGTCCTACTACTTTTGAATAGCCCATGTTTTTAATTATCTGAGCCTAGAGAATTACTGAGTTTTTATATAAGCATAAAATGTTTCATGCAGTTTAAATATAAACTGTTTTTTTTTTTCAGGAATGCAACTACCATATAAATCAAAGGAAGACTTATGTTGCATTGCTTAGAATTTACCAAGATTTAGTCACCATTTAGTAAAATCACCTCTCATGTCAGTGTTATATTTATTATTTATACTTATTATTATAGTTATTTTTGCTGTATTTGAGTTGCCAATGCAACACTGCTTATCAGTATGTATTTATAACTGTCACATTCACAGTAGCTGCGAGCATCTGACTACTTTCTGTCTTTTCTTTTCGTCATATACAAGTATCTACATATTGAAATGCATATTATTTTATCATAATCACTTTCCTGTTATTTCCCCATTAGTTTACAATTAGGGCATAACATGTAATTTTAAAATTGTTAGTGAAGGTGTTTTTTAAGTGTCACATATATTTCTTATAAAAGGAGCTACTGAGTCCAATAGGATTGAGAATCATTGATTTAATGCTTCACTTTTAATGGCTGTGTAGTAGTCCAACGTGTGCATCCACCACTTTTGCCTATCAACTCTCGAGTGATGGGCACCTATCTTGCCTCCAAGTCTCCAGGGACCCAGTCTGTGCTGATATGAATATCCTGCATGTTTGTGAACTATACATACATATATATGAAATATATTTATATTCCATTTATTGTAAATGAATAAATATTTACATATATCCTACAACTTTGCAGTTCTGAAAATAGCCTAGTGACATGTTAATTTCCCTGAAATATTTACAGAACTGCAAGGTCATAGAATATATGTATACTTCATTTGAGTAGGAACTGTCAGACTATTCTTCAGAAAGATTCCACCAGTCTATATTCCCAAAAGCTGTACTATAGCTTTACATTGCTACCATCTGCTACTATCCAGCCTTTACTTTCCACCATGCCATTATGATGACATAATATCTTACTGTTGTTTAAATATACATTTCTTTTTTTTTTTTTTTTTTTACTACTAATGAGTTTGAACATCTCTACATATAATGACGGCCCTTGGGGTTTCCTTTTCTGTAAATTTCCTGAACATATCTTTGCCCATTTTTTTCCATTGAGATTTCTTTCTCATATTGTAAATTTGTAAAAGTTTCTTGATAGCTAAGCACTACAGATATCTTCCAACTGTTATCTGTCTGTTAACTTTGTCTAGAGTCCTCTGTTGACCAGAAAGTTTTAACTTTGATGTATTTAATTTTTTCCCATATGGTTTGTGCTCTTAAAATTTTCAGAAGTAGTCCCTAACTCCTAGGTCACAAAGATATTCTCTCTTATTTTGTTAACTTTATAGATTATCTTTCATTATTAGGATTTCATTACATCTGATTTTCACAATTGTATGTAGAGTTAGAGATCCTTTTTAATTTTCTCCACATAGCAAGTCATTTTTCCCAGCATCTCTACTAAATATTCCTATTTTTGCCACTGATATGTGGTATTAAACTTGTCACTTATTTAATGTTCATGTATACACTGCCTCTGAGCTCTCTGTTATTTAAAATGTTGTTTTTTGATCATGCTACAACTATTTGTTCTTATCATTTTGGCTTTTTTAGGATTTCAGTATGTGGAAGGGTATATCTTCAATCTTTTCTTTATTGTGGTTGATTTAGGCATTCGTGAACTTTTATTTTTCCATATAAATTTTGGAGCAAGCTAATTTTTTTCTTGGAAATATTCAACTGGAATTTTTACTTAAATTGTATTAAATGGATAAATTAAATTGTGAAGAATTCATATAATTACAATATTATTCTAGCCAAGAGTATGTAAGTCCTTCTACTTTTCACATCATCTTCTATGTCCCTTTTTGAAAACAGTTTTAAGTTTTCTCTGTAGAGTTTTTGTGCATTCTGAATTATCATATTTGAAATACACTTTATAGTTACTTTTGACATTATAAATGCTATCCCATTTTTATTAGATTTTTCTATTCATTATTATTGGTGAAACAAATAGTGTAGATTTTGTATCTAGAAAACTGCTTCAACTATCTTATTAGTTCCAAAAATATTGCCATTGGTTCTATTTTATTTCTTTAAGCAGATGATCACATCCTCTATGAATTATGAAAGTTTATGTCAACCCTTTCAACTGTCACATTTCTGTTTGGCACCCCGTGAACACTTTCAATTTGAGATATTTTACTCTTTTTAGTTTCTTCTTTTGTTTCTCTAGGCTCTTTATTTTCTGATGTTGGCATTTCTAGCATTATCTTCCATGTCTCTCAGGTTTTTTTCTCACATAGTATCCTTCCCTGCTCCTTCCTGGGGGAGTTCAAGCTGAACTTTCCAATTCACCCTTCGATTCTTCAGCAGCATGTAACTTGCTTTTTCTTCCTTCTATTCTGTTCATTTCAAGCACTGTACTTTTCATACTTACTGTAATAGATCTTAACTTGGAATTTGGGGGGGGGATGTTTTGTTCTAGTTTCAAATTGTTTCTATCTTTTTTTTGTCTCCTTAAGTATATTTATCAAACTTCTTTTAAATTCTTGGTTTGTCTGTTCTGATAGTACTTCCTCAGGTGGTAAATATTGTTCAGCTTTTTTTCCCCTTTCCACTGTAGTAACTGTACTCCTTTGGTTTCTGGTTATTTTTGTCTGTGATGTCGTGTTATTCAGGAAGGCATCAGTTACTCTATTTGGTAACTGATATGGGAAAGAGCCAAAGGCCACGTCCTAGTCTCTGTCTGCCCTGGTGAGTCCAATGAGATTAAAGCAAATGACCCCCCAGAGTAGAAAGCAATGAACAACTGTTGTTTATTCCAAGTTCTTGATATTCTATGCAGCAAATCTATTGCTCTCCTTGATTTAGCACCTTTGACCATCTGTGGTGTAGGGAATTGCTTCCAACTTCTATGCTAAAAGGGAAGACACTGATTGTCTGAAGGAAATGTGGGCAGAGGGAAGAACAGAACTACTAATCAAAATAAGAAGCACAATCTGGGTGAAAAATAATAGAATGGATGCAGCTCAAGAAGGAATTAGTAAACTGGAATGTAAGATTGAAGAATTATTTCAGAAGGCAGCAAGAAACAATAGTGTAATATTTTAAAAATAACAAAAAAAAAACAGGCAAGCCAACCACCTCTAAAGATATCTCAGAGTATACTTTAACTCATGTGAAATTATAAAACTGTATATCTTTGTGAAAAAACAATGAACAAGAAAAGAAGATAATTCCTAAGTTTGGTGATAAACATAAAATGAAAGCCAAGAGATCAAAGAAACTGATGGTTTTTAGCTAGAAAATATAAATTTAAAAATGGCATTGTCAGATCACTCCATTTGGATGAGATTCATGAAACTGTTTCAGAGAGGGTTTCCCTCCTTGCAAAAGATATTCATCAAATAAGAGATGAACTTTAGTGAAATTTAAAATGTGATTAACTTTCCATGTGAGGCTATAATTACATTTAAAAGAAATTCAAGAGTTTCCACAAATAATTCCATGAGGCAACAGGATGCTGAAGTCACTTGTACTGCCACTGAAGTTCACTGTAAGTTGGTTTGAAAATTTTAATTGCTTTTGAATAGACAATTGAAGCCATGAAGAGGTGGCAACAGCTGACATGTTGCCATGGTAGCATTTCCTCACTAGCTGAGGAAGCTATACAGAAGTAGGGATATAGGTCAGAAAGTGTTTGCACTGACAAAACAACCACATATTAAAATCAAATGCTTTTGTAAACATCACATGCCAAAGGAGTACTGTGAATCCTAGTTTCTGGCTATTAAAGACAGACCAATTCATCTTTGGGATGAGGTATCGAGCTTCGCTGTGAGACATGTAGCATTCAAGGTCAAGAATACTCTCTTCCCTGCATATTGACAGTTCAGTTGAAAAGAAAATTGGGGCCGTGATAAAACTTTTCCTGCTGGTTTCATCTGTGTTCCTTGAATGTATTCAATTGAAGAATTCTCCCAGAAGGCAGTTCATCTCACAATGAATTACTCCAGAGTAAGAAGGATCAACTCTATGCTCAATAAATATCCGTTGGTTAGTTAATTCTGTACACTGATTCATGACCAAAATTTCTGAAATGAAATTGAAGCAAGATATAACTAAAGTGAAGGAGGGAATAAAGGTAAGAGATGCAGGAAGGAATGAAATAAAGTTAGCCAATAGCCCAGAGGCAGAGAGACTGAAGGAAAAAAACACCAAAAAGAGAAAGGAAGGAAGGCAGGAAGGCAGGCAGGCAGGAAGGAAGGAAAGAAGGAAAAACACTCCCTGATAAAAGGATGAAGATCGTATTTGTAAGACAGTGGCTGAAAGGAAACAACCATATATTTTCTTATCCAGGGAATACACACTTTGCATTTTTACTGAATTTGCTTTAGATGGAGTTAACTGGATGCTGAAAGCTAGTGTCTAATTGGCTTAAGCTCATAAGAGATCCCATTCTCCAGTGATTAATTCAGGGACGGGCAAATGATCCAATCTGAGCCAGGACTTAGATATTTTTTGCAGTTTCTAAAAAAGAAAAGCTCTTTCAATCTTCTCTTGAAGTGGCAATATGAAGATGTGAGGTCTCTCTGCAGCCATCTTGGGACCACTAGGTTGGAGCTTGTAGAAGCCATCAATGGAAGCTGGGGTAGAGATATCCCAGGGGAAGATGAACCAAGACATGGATCGAGTGACATTTCAGCCTTGAACCGAATCATACCAGAAGGTCAAATTGCCCATGGGCTGCTCAGTTGCAGAGGCAATTACAGTCTTGATTTTGCCTAAGCCAGTTTGAATTGGGTTTTCCATTTCTCGCTTTTGGGAAAGAATTCTGATAAAATTCCCCTTAGTTCCCAAATCGTCCCACTCCTTTGAGCCAAATGAAGATAACTGAAGTAACTGAAGCACAAAGTAATGGTTGTATCCTTGGGCTCAGAATCCATGAAAAATCCCTGGAATGTGCATTTGTGACTTCCCATGTGCAAGTCACTGGAAAGGATACAAAGAGAAACAAGACAAAGTCTGTGACATTAAGAGCATAGAAACAAGCAGTGGGCTAGGATAGGTAACAAATAATTAGCAATGAGGTAGATATTTTATTTTCACCATTTACAAATGAGAAAATGGAGGCACTGAATTTAAGTAACTGCCTCAAGAAGTGACAGAACTGATGAGGGATGAAGCTGTGAACCAAGGCACTTTGACTTACACAAGCTGCCAGCCAATAAATAGTAGTAAATATTATGTGCTGTCTATATTAAATTCATACACCCATATATTTTATCTGTTTGTTGATGTATCTATTAGTAATAAAAACAGCATACCTGTTGTTATCATAAAGAATTTGACTGGCCTTTGTATCTGGTTCCTAGGAGGGAAATTAAATCCCTGGGATTTCCTCAGTGATGGGAGTTCTTTGTTATCCACAGTGGGCCCTTATAGTTTGTACTAAAGAGGTGACTCATGGTTGGCCCCTAGTTAGCCTATGTTAACAAGATGATTTAGGACGGGGCAAGCCACTTCAGAAAGACCAATCATGGGATTAAAGTGGTGGAGCTTTGAGCCACATGATATCAGCAAAAGTCCTGACCTCCGGGGTGGGGTGGGGGGAGGCCGGAGATTGAGTTCAGTCATGTGGCCAATGATTTAATTAATCATGCCTATGTAATGAACCTGCAATAAAAATTGTGGGCACCAAAACTCAGTAGAGCTTCCTGTTTGGTGAATACACTGATGTGCTGGGAGGGTGATGCACTCTCATTCCACAAGGAGAGGACGCAGAGGTTCTCTGCTCCTTCCCAGGCCGCATCCCCTCTGTGCCTCCTCATTTGACTGGTCCTCCTGAGTTTTATCCTTCATAATAAAACCATAATCATAAACAGAGCACTTTTTTGGAGTTCTGTGAGTCATTCTAGCAAATTATCGAACCTGAGGTGGTGGTGGGAATCTCCAAATTTATAGCATGTCAGTCAGAACTGTGGTTGGCCTCTGGGGACCCCTGAAGTGTGGCTGATATTTGAAGTATGATCAGTCTCTTTGGGGACTGTTCCCTTTAACTAGTGGAGTCTTCATTAACTCCAGGTGGCTAGTGCAGTACACCTAGTTAGTTTTAAAACACTTGGGTTGAAATGGAATAATAGCGTAACACCATAAAGAAATTCAGGGCTTTTACAGGAACTAAGAAAACACTGTACCTCAAATCCAAGTTTAATACAATGGTATTTAAAAAAAAAAAAAATGTTCCCTTGGTCTTTTCTTCCATAACGCATAGCTAGGGTTCCAGAAGAGATTTAGAGAATGCCTGGAACTTTTGGGAGACAATTTGACAAAAGATTTTTGAAGAGTGTTATTTTTCAGTAGCTTCTAATTAGAGCTACTGATGTTCAAGGTCACAGTTGATGGATGAGAGACAAACAAGAAAATTACACTTTTACACGAAGACATGTGTAACCACGGGCCCTCCAGGACCAGTTGAACTGACCCCATTTCTAATCAATAGAGTGATTAAGAATTGCCTTTCAGAAAATCTGCAAAGTCATGAAGACAGAGCATGAACAAAAAACAGAAATCATGACCTGAAATGATCACAGAACCAAAGATCCTCTTACCCACGGAACTCAAGGACCGGTACACGATCGGAACTTGAAAGTCTTATCAGAAGCAAAGAGTCCCTCATTCAGGAAGATCTGGTGTTAAAATTGCTTCCCCACCTCATCAATAATGTTTAGAACCCTCTCATAAAAGTTTAGAATTTCATCATAAATGTTTAAAACCTTACCATAAATGCTTGCAGCCCACCAATCAAAACCTGTCCCACCAGCATTTCCACATGCAAGCCTGTCCTCCCTAACCTTTTAAATTTTGCCCCAAATCCTGAATCAGGGAGACAGATCTGAGAGCACACACTCACTGTTCTCCCTGCAGATCAATCTCACAGAATAAACCTGATCTCTTTTCCCAAAGGCTGATGCCATAATTAATTGGCTTGTTTATGTGCATTGGGCAGAGAAACCCTATTTTGTGTGGTAATAGCAGCCATACACGAATTCCTTCTACAGCTCATTCTGTAATAAGGATAGAGTACCTTCAAAACATTTTGCTTGCTGTCAAAGTCAGCTGAGGTAAGTTGGGTGGGAAGGAGCTTCTGAAGCTCAAGTGATTATGCGACTCTAGAGTCTATACGGAAAGGATCCAAAACTCAGCTTCAGGTTATTTAATTCCTAACCTCATGTCTTTTGTGCCATAACATACTGGTCTAAGGATTAAGATGGGCTTTTGCAAAATCTGTAAATAGGGAACGTGTATTACGTATTCATTATTTATGATGATTTTTATAGTTCCTGAGAGAGTACTTCCTCACTTCTCTTCCATTTCATAATGCCCTGCACACAATCTTATTCCCCACGAGAGAGGGACCTTACCAGAAAACCACTAGCATTGCCAGGAAGTACTGAGTGTTGATTTAACGTCCGTGATCATGATTTTATAATGTTGTAATATTTTCTCTAGCAAACTTCAACTACACCGGAGCCAGCATAGACTTGGCTGCTGAGATTAAGGGAGAGATAAGGATAGTTGTAAAGAAGTTACTAATGAATCATGAATCTAATTAAATAAAAAAGGAGGTGAAGACAGGAGGTGGGCGTGAATAGTGAGGATGTGGAGGGGTCAATGGTGTAGAGGACTACAAAGATAAAAGAATTGTTTTTATGGGGCACTTATGGGCAGAGTGGCAGTCAGTGTTAGCAGATGCCAAGATATTCTTCTAGTCTCACCTTAAGACTTCTGATTTCAGAGGGCCAAGAGGCCCAACCACTCTAATTGGTTGGATATAGAAGAAAAGATTCATAACTCAAAGTCAAACCCTGGGAGACGCAAAGTAAATACTAAAATTCAGTATATTCTCAATACCCTACAGACTTGAAAAGGAAACTTCCTAATGCTGTGACTGTTTTGTTCACAATTTATTTTCAAGTTATTGGTAGTGTTAGGAAGATTTTCATGTAAAATGATTCTAGATCTTTTAAAACAGTGCCCTCCTGAGGCAATCCTGAAGTCAGGCGCAGAACAACTTACCCCATTCTACCTGCTGCTCCAGGAGAGTAGGAGGCCAGTTCAGTGGCTTACCAAGATATGCAAACACTCCTCTCCCTCAAAGTCTACTCTGTCTCCCCCACTCCATGGATCTCAGCCAGTGGCACACCATGTATATCCCTCAGAGCAATTAGGAAGCCAGTACAATATATTCTTCAGAGCAATTATGAAGCAGTATAATTTATTTTACAAATACGTCAGTAATGTTCATTTACAATGTGCTGTGTACAGTTTTAAACACTACAAATATTGAATCACTTAATCCTAACATAGTAGCACCTACTTTGTGGGTTTACTTTTGATTATATGAATTTTTCAAATAAGAAAACTGAGTTACAGAAAGGAGAAATGTCTTGCTTATGGTTATAGCGAGCAATTGGCATGATTTGAGCCCAAGCCACCTATTCCAAAACCATGCACTAACCACTCCACTTTCCTGTCTCTCAGTGGGCCTTAAAGGGCAATAGGTTTCAGCCAATAGGAGAGTTGGAGGAGGCACACAAGGAAACAGGAACAGAATGAGCAAAGATGTAGAGAGGAATAGCAGATCCGGTGCTCAGACTGATTTAGTGACTGATTCGATGGTGGAATGGAATAGGAGCAGCCACTGAAAACTGTTATGAGCTAGTAACGATATCAACTACCAGAATAAACATACAAAGCAAATATTTTGGATGAAGGTAACAAATTTCTGTGTAATGACAGCATCATTCCTGAATCTCAAGCCCTTTGCTAGAAATGGAATTCTCCTTCTCAGGGAGTGTGTTGAAGGTCTCCAAGATCAATCTGGGTTCAGTGATTCACTAGAAGGATTCACAGGACTCAGCATAAAATTTTACACACGGCCAAGATTTATTTTAGCAAAAAGAGAGAAAGCAAAATCAGCGAAGGGAAAAGGTTCATGGGACATAAGTATGGAGGAAACCAGGCACCAGCTTTTGAGGGTCTTTTGCCAGCGGAATCACACAGGACATGCCTAATTCATCAGAGACTCAGCATCCAAGGTTTTATTGGGGACTGGCCAGGTAGGCACCCTCTGCCGAGCATGTATCCAAATTCTAGAATCCCAAAGGGGAAGCAAGTGTTCAACATAAACCCCACTGTTTGTACAAACAGTTCAGGCACAATGAGCCACTCTTATCATTTAAGGACACTTATATCAGTGTAGTGAATTGTTTATCAGCCTAGATCCCAGGTGCAAGCCAAGGGTCAACCTTGCAAGCAGGATTTTCTAAGGATAGGCAGTCTCAGGCTTGTTGTGCTAACGCTTCTCTGTACAGAGTGTCTCCAGAAAAATGCTCTTTATAAGGTATAAAGGATATTGCATTGTATTCTGAACATGAGATCCCAAGTGAAAGAGGAATCCAAGTTTTCTTTAATAAATTAATTTATTTGATGTATGCTTGTGATATGATGGAGACATTAAATCACAGTGCTCAAAGCTGCCTAAGTGTAGACTGTGGTTGAGGCCTCAGGCTGAGACCGGCATGCTCAGAAGATGACAGGACTCTTCATCCTTTGGGCAACACATGAATCTCCCTGTAGAAGCCTAGGGAAAGAAAAGGCCCACTCGGCAATGGTTGTGATATTGGGGCTCATAGATCTAATTTAGAGAAAATAAAGATTGGTGATGTTTCTGAAACACCTGAATTTCTTTCTTATTGCAAATCCATACCTGGAACAGTGTCAATAGATTGAAGAGAAATATCAGATATTGTAGGATTGGGTGGCTTTGAAATAGACTAAAACTGAAAGATGGAAAAAAAATCTTGGTAATATTTTTAATAAATATGGATGAATATATGATACTATAAATACATAATATAAATGTATAATAAATTGGTATGATGGGATACAGGGTTATCTGCTTCTTGTGTTTAGTAAGAATTACTAATTAAATGCACAGTTTCAGGTATCCAATAATAGTCCAGGCAGATTGGAGTTCAAAGAAAATTTTTATACCAGAGTCAAACATCAATAGACACAAAAGTAAACACTAAAACTTAGTATCTTTGTATCATACAGACTTGAAAAATAACCTTCCCAATGTTGTCACTGTTTGTTTACAATTTATTTTGAGTTTGTTAGTAACATTTGCCAAATTTTCTTGTAGAACTATTCTAGACCTTTCATGACATGTTGTATTTTTTAACATAGAAGAAATTCTTATGATCTCAATTTGTTTAACTTTGTGCTTCATGACCAGCTAGCCATTTTTCATTTACTAGTATTTAGACACACTAGATAGTGATCTACTGAATATAATGTGAAAATTGATGGTTTTGTTGTTAAATCTGATTTTATTGTTTAAATATTTCCTAATACTTTCTGTTTTCTGGATTGTGAATAGTAATAAAATCCATTTCAAAATGGAAAAAATAGCATTTCCTTTTGAGTGAAATAAAATAAAATAAATGAATAAATAATAAACAACTTACATTGAACATCAATTATAAAATCTGACTTACCCATACTTTAATGTGTCTATACCCTAGAAAATTAATCATGAAATGACTGATTTTTTTCATATAATATCTTATTTCTAATTCCTCTACATGTAATAACTTAAAATTATTTATATACATACATTTACATGCATACTAAACAAAATTTTGTAGTTTCTTAAAAAACTGTAGAGATTCTTACAGACATATTCTATTGTCCAGTATCTTTTACACTTTTCCCCTGAAATAAAATATGCAACTGCAATGAATGATTAATTAAGGAAATCAGCAGTTCTGTGTGTTTCATTCCATGAATCTTTTTCAGACATTCAGGAGAATGTCTACTGTACTTGTATGCAATTAGTAATAAACTTTAATAATTTTCAACAATGATTATACACTTTGTTTCACATTTAAAATGTTCTTGTACAAAAATATTTCCTTTTACTTTGATCCAAATATTCAGAATACTAGTAAAGGCTTAGTCTCTATAATTTAATTTGTCAAGGAACAGCTTCTGCTCTCCCTGGTTTTATCATTTGTATAGTGTTATCCATTATTGTTCAATAAATGTTTATAGATTTTCTGGAAATATGTCATATCCTCATTCATCTAATGAGTGACTTCAAAAATAAAAAGGAATAGAGAAGAAAAATAAATAAAAGAGGCTAAACAATGAAACATAATGGGTGGTGTAAAATAAAGGTATTTTTTCTTTTGCAGCCCTGTATCACAGGAGTGAAAACATTTGATTTGTGTTTTCCTTTTGCCAGAGACTCTTATGTCCCTGAAGACTTACTCTCCTAAGAACAGAAAAAGAAAATAAAGGGATGCAAACATTAAACAAACTAAGGCTGTCTGACAGTATGTCGGTTGTAGTATTCTTTTAAAAATTTGTTTCAATGAAATCTTTTAAAATAAATTTTTATTCTGCCAACATCTCTCACTCAGATTCCTGGAGAAACGAGATGTGGGTGGCTGTGACTAATTGATCTAACAGCTACAGTTAACCAAACAAGTTTGGACAGATTATATTTATGACAGCTTAAAGAAATCAAGACCATGGAGTACAGTCAGCGTCAGATAACTGAAGAGGACAATGGGGCTTTATCTGACAGCATACTGGGTAAACTGACTTATGAAAGTTCATTAACATTGGTTGGCCACTTACATTGTCAAGTACTGAGCAAGGCTTTGGAGTTTCAAAGACAACTCAAAATGTCCCTAGCCTTGAGTTTCTTGCGGATTAGTGGGGGATGCAGACACATAACAAATCATTTCAGAGGGATTTTTAAAGTGTTAAATGTTAAATTAAAATGACGTGCTTCTCCCACAGTCTTGCCCATCTCTGTAAATGGTAATGCCACCTTTCTAGTTCCTCAGGTCATCTTTGACTCCTCTTTCTCTCACATCTCTACATTCAAACTATGGGCAAATTGTGATAACTGCACCACAAAACATGTGCAGAATCTGATCACCTCTCACCAGCTCCACCTCTACTCTCCGGCCAAACCCTCTATTGTCTCTTAATCTGGATTATTAAATAAAATCCAATCTGTTCTCTCTGCTTCCACACTTGTGCCTTTTATGTCTATTTCCAACATGGCGGCAAGATGGCTCCTATAAAAACACAAGACTAATCATGTCACTTGTACAAAACCTGCCAATCCCTTCCCATTTCACTCAGTAAAATCTAAAGCCCTGAGAGTGGCTGACAAGTTCCCACAGACTTTTTCCCTCTGAACCTTTCTACCTTCCTCCCCAGCCTCCCAGTCCCCCCACTCATCCACTCTAGCCACACTGGCTTCCTTTCCCTTCCTTGAACTCAACGTTTTCACTTTTGTATCAATTTCTTCCTTCCTCCTTACTTGCTGTTTTCTCTTGCTTTCAATGTTCTTTCCCCTTATCATCTCATCTCCTTTGGTTCTTTACTCAAACGTTATTTTCTCCATGAGGCCTTCTTTGTACATCCTATTTAAAACTGTGATCCTCCTAATTCCCCAACACTCCTTATTCTACTTCCTGACTTATTTTTTCTCCACGCCTCTTCCCACCACATGACATAATAGATAGTTTTGTTTATATTTTGTTGTTTGGCTCCCCTGACTTGAATGTAACCTCCATGAGGGCAATTTTTGTTTGTTTATTCACAACTCTTTCTCCAGCACTTAGAACAATGTCCAACACATAGCAGTTGCTCAATAAGTAAATGTTGAATGAATGACTTTTTTTGGGGGGGGGAGATTGACCCCATGCTAACATGTGTTGCCAATCTTCCTCTTTTGCTTTTTTTTCTCCCCAAAGCCCCAGTACATAGTTGGATATCATAGTTGTAGAGTTGTAGCTCTTCTATGTGGGATGCCATCTCAGCATGGCTTGATGAGTGGTGAGTAGGTCCATACCCAGGATCTGAAGTGGTGAACCCCAGGCCACCAAAGTGGAAGGTGAGAACTTAACGGCTATGTGACCAGGCTGGCCCCCAGGACTCTCCTTTTTCAAGTGCTCTCTGATTCTCTAAGGCAAACAGGCATTCTCTTTCTGGGTGTCCATACGAATTATCATATATATAAAATTCATTTGTTCATATGTTAGGCTGTATGACTGACTCTGAGTTTAACCTCAGGGACAGGGCCAGCTACCTAATTTACAGAGCCCAGTGAAAAATGTTACTTGTTTAAAAATTATTAAGAATTTCAAAATGGCAATTACCAAGTATTAAACCAAGTGTGGGGCTCTTCTAAGTACAGGTTGTATGGCCCTGAAGCCACCCCTGTAGAGGAGCTATACATGTATATCTTTACCTTCATATCCCAATAATTAGCAATGTCCCTGGCACATAGTAGGTGTCTCATAAATGCTTGTTGACTGAATGCATGTATCCTTATCTGGAAAAACATAATAAGATAAGACAAATTTGAAAGTGTTCCACTTATATAATACCATCACTAAATAGCCCTGATTTTTGGAAATAATTAAAGCGGAGAGCCTGAAGCAAGTTAAATATCTTTTGGAGATATCAGAATTAGGTGTTGTCCTAAATTCTAATTCACTGTTTCACTTCTGATCCAGATTGACTTTCAGAAGTTTCTAAGTTTTCTATCTCAGAAATTTAAAAAATAAGATGGAGGGGCCTCCCGGTGGCGCAGCGGTTTAGTCTGCGCTTGGCAGCCCGGGGTTCGCAGGTTCGGATCCCGGGCGCCCGCCGACGCACTGCTTGTCAGCCATGCCGTGGCGGTGTCCCACATAAAGCAGAGGAAGATGGGCACAGATGTTAGCCCAGGGCCAGTCTTCCTCAGCAAAAAGAGGAGGATTGGCGATGGTTGTTAGCTCAGGGCTGGTCTTCCTCACACACACACACAAAAAAGATAGAGAGAGAGACATCATCCTGATATATTCTATTTTACCTTACCAAATAAAACTTTATTTTATACAAGATGTAAAGCAACATCCTTCATGACAATATTCCCTAGAATCATAAAGGTGATAGACTTAGTCAGTGGTGCATATAGTTTGTGAATTAACTGTATCAACTGAAAACAGGCAATCTACTATCTAGAGACCCTTTTTGTTTTCTTGATGCAAAGCCAAATATATATAATCAAATAGTCTATAATATTTATTTGATTATCAATAAGTTGGTTTTCAACTCCAGTAGGAGAATTTTGCTATCAGTGTGTTCCTATGGCATAATTTAGAGAAAAACAGGAATTCGAAAATGAGCTTAAATCCCAAGAGAATTTTCCTTAAAGAATAGAAGGCATATCTATTTACAGGTCACTTTAGAGAAAATGGTTATTCTATTTTCTTTTGTGCTGACTTAAAAAGAATCCATAGGTCTCTGAAATCTGCAATGTACTGAATAGATGGATGAAAGATACAATTGAATTAGTAAATGAGAGCGAGCCTTCTATAGGAGTGGGAGCAATGCGGGATCTTCAGTTAATCTATTCTTTCTTCATTTCCTCAAGATCAAGGCAGCCTTTTGCTTTAAGGACAACAATGATATGATAAAACCTCATATCTGTATAGAACTTTTTATTTTTCAAAAGACTTTTCTTCTGTTCTCACAATATCATTGTTAGGAAAATAGAACAGGTAGGTTATTTTTATATCCTTCAGAGAATTGTGCATGCATGCATTGAACAAAACTTAAGGAAAAAGAGAAGAAAATGAGGAGAAAGTAGAGTATGAATTCAGTGATTATTTAGAATAGATTATTTTTGCTACAGTTGAAAATTTATTATTTTAATATTTTATTATTGCCACCAAAGTATACCCAAATCTCTAAAATGTTAAGTTTATTATCCACTTGCTAGCATTATCAGAAGACAAAAATAAATGATTAATTCAGCTTAAAGATCAGTGTCATGAAGTTCAATCTTTCTTTTAAATCTCCTATAAATCAGCATTGTTTTCTTAAAATTTGCAAATGTAAAGTACATGTTATAATTGCTTACTTAATTAGTATTTCCTGAATATTATCTTGGTACTTTTTCTACATAAGAAAGTAAAAACATGGTGATACTTCACCACATTTTGAATTCAGTATATGTAATAATATCCTCTGAATTTAGACAATAAGTCAACATAAGGTTCTGAACTGCAGAATTTGATATCTTGAAAAGCCAAATTAATAAAAATTTCATGGAGTGCTCTATGGTAATACTCAATGATTCTACATTACATATAACCAATGACTTCAATAAGTCCTAAACTTAATTAATGTAGTTCAAACTTTATTTTGCAATAAAAGAATGCATGTGATTATTTTGAGAATTAATTGGTTTCTTCTGGACAAATTAAAATCCAAAGATCACATTTCTGCATATATTCTATTCTTGATATGTCTGAAGAAAGAAACAGTTAACGAGATTTGCAAAACCTGGAAGAAAAGGAAACAATAAGAGATCAAAATATAATCAATAAGCATAATTTGTAAAGTTAACACTTACTATATAATCACCAAAATGCATATTGTAAAGGGAAAAGGGATCAAAGAGGGTGAGAAATTTCAGACTAATGTACATATGGTTGTGAATAAGAAGTCTGCTGAGTGAGTCTTCTAAAATAACCCAGGTGTCACCAAGGTCATTTATAGAGGGCACTATGGAATAGACTGTTCAATTTTAATTACACAGATTATCATCAGATACCTTAATGAACTGCTGATCTGTTTTTGTTCGTCTTTCTAACTATGTCATCAATCCTACAAAACTGCCTGTTTTTGGCATAGGATCATGAAAGGTGGTGTGTAAAGGATAGATGATAAAATGGAGCACAGATACCATCCCTCCTCAGTCTTGTCTTACCATTCCCCCTCAGCATAACACAACAGAGAATAAACATTTCAAAAGAATGATATTAATGCTTATAAGACTGTCTCGGCTTACCACCATTCTGAGACTAAAACTGTTACCAGTTGAAGATAATTTATGGAAACTTAGGTCAGTGTCTTTGTGGATCAACATAAAATTAAATTCAGTGTCCTATTCTGGCCAAACTATGCATTATAAATCCATTCCAATGTTATAGTCTACGCTGTAATCATCTATCCACTCGCACAGTTTCTTTGAATCCATTGGCTTCACTTACTCTCGTTAGTCTTCAGTGAGACTGAAGAATGAATGAAATCTTGCTTCTGAATCTCAGTTCTGCGGTTGGAACCCTACAGATCATGGAATATGTCTATTTGCTTCCCATTGTATCTCTGGCATCTAATACAGTACGTGGCACACAGTAAATTTTCTCCCCCTCCAAATTTATTGAATGAATAAGCATATGAGTGAATAGGAGTATATGAGTAGATTTACTAAAGTCAAACATCCTCCTAGATTTCAGAAGTTTGCCAACCTGCAGACTGTCCAACATGGTGCTCTCACTGCCAAGATATGAAGGACTGTTTTTTATATCACAAAGCAATGAAATCAATGCCTGCCAGGATAACCACTTATTAACAAGCTCCATCCGCTTGGCTGATTTAGGCATATCACCTCCAGTTGGGACCTCTACCTCTGCTGGGTGTGAAGAGTCTCAAGGTCCTGGCTCCTACTGGATTAACTTGTCTAATTAGGTCTCCACCTGGTTATTCTGCAGTTTATTCTGTATAGATTATACTTAATATTTTTTATCTTTAAACATATGAACAAAAGCTTACCTCTGAAGCCAAAAGTCCAAAGTTAATTCCAAGTAATGTTAAAGCATTAGTATGATACCATGTGTTGATTTTATTTTCACAACCCTAAGGAAAAGAAACTACTTAGATTGACTTGGAGATGGAAATGGTCTTACACATAATTCCATTACAGAGAAGAAAAGATAAAGAGATTAGTAATTTACTAAAGTCTAAAAAGCAAGTCAATGTCTAACTAAAGACTGGACTTAGTCCAGGGAGCTTCATATGATAGCAGGACATCTCAGCGGCTACCTTTAAAGTTGCTAAGATGTTGTCATGTAATTGAAAGCAGAAATTTATTAAGTTTTGAGAGGGATTTGGTTTTCTGCAGACTATTGTAATTCAGCAGGATATATACCACCATCTAAAATGATTATTTTTCAAATAGAAGAAGCTTTTTAAAAAGCATAATGCTCTGTTTATCTATGAATGAATTTTGCAATTGAAAGATATATAATCACTTAATAATGATTTATCAAAATTAGAATAACATCAGTATACAACTATACAAAATATTAGAAAATCTTGGGATGGAAACCCCTAGTTTATTAATATCTTATACCTGTAAATAGCAATTGCTCCAGATGAAACTTCTCTTGCTTCTGTCACATTTACCTGAACACCACTTTCGTCATTGCTGGGGTCCCCTCCCTTTATTCTTTGCCAATCCTCATACCTCTTTACTCTGGTATTGCACTCACTTACTAACCCTATATACCAGAGATTTGCCAAAAGTACCTCCTCTCTGCAGGGATTTAGGAAGGAGGGTTGGGGAGAAAGGTTGATGGTATCCCAAGTTCTAGGAGCACTTAGATCACATACTCCCAGAAAAGTTATTTAATTTATTTATTATATACCTGAAATAATATTACAATTCATCTAATTACGAGTTCAATTTAGTGAGTAGCTTAAGAACCTAATCACCATGAATAACACTGTTTTTATATAAAACTTTGCTCAGAATTCTAAATTGACTTGCAAAAAAAAAAGTCCCTGGAAACCCTTGAAGAAGCCCTGACTTAACTTTACCTCTAGGTAAGTTGCATTCAGTGGCTCATCACAAAACCACTTTCTTAATGTAGAATTCGTGCAAGAACATGGCACTTGTTCTGAATTTTCTTTATTCTTATTCTTTATCCAATCTGTGTAATTGTGTTGGCCACAACACTGTAACTAGGAAAAAGATTCTATGAATTTTACTATAAAATATTCAAAATGCAGTTAATTATATGATTCCCATGCATATTAAAGTGGTTTTTGTGATGCATTTATTAATTTATTCTCCACTGAAATGTAGAATAAACAAATGAGTGTGTTTTTGTTTGTTTAATCCATCACTTTGTGGCTGCTATTGTTGATGTTAACCAGAGCTAAAAATCTCTACTCATATAAGTGGGGTATTTGGATGAAATTGTTATATCTGAATTTATCTTGTAGGAGCCCAGCATGGAAGATACACTTGATTTATGAAAGCTATAAACCATGTTTTGGGCCAGAACACAACAGAAAGCATCACCTTAGCCATATCTTTCTCCTAACTCTAGCAGTTCTCTTTATATTTATCCAGAATATGCTGCCATATGTGTTTACTATACATTCAAATTCAGGCTTATTTCTATTTTCTTAGAATTAATTTGAGATGTTAACTTTCCATTTTGTATTGTGTGAAAAATTGCCACAAAGAACCAAAAAAGATGATAAGACAAATAGTCACAGAAATGATCAAACATCTAAGAGATGTCTCCAATCCTATCAAGTTGAGTAGCGAGGATGTGAAAGAATCAGCTTATGGGGGCCGGCCCGGTGGCGCAGCGGTTTAGTCCGCGCTTGGCAGCCCGGGGTTCGCAAGTTCGGATCCCAGGAAGCCGCGGACGCACTGCTGGTCAGCCATGCCATGGTGGCGTCCCATATAAAAGTGGAGGAAAGACGGGCACAGATGTTAGCCCAGGGCCAGTCTTCCTCAGCAAAAAGAGGAGGATTGGCGACGGATGTTAGCTCAGGGCTGGTCTTCCTCACAAAAAAAAAAAAAAAAAAAGAATCAGCTTATGTACTTGTCACCTAGAAAATAAGAGAAAGTTGAAGTATTTCATTGTTTTCTAAACTTGTTATTGAAAGTTATAACACCAGTACTGCCTCTATGTCACAACATGTACCAACATTCTGGCACAATCTTGGAAATGTTGAATGACTAAAATAGTGCTTTAGAGTTTGGGTGTTGAAAGCTGGTTTAACCAATCAAACCTACATATATTATTTTAATTATATTCATGGCTCGGAACTGTAAGCTGGATTCTCGTTAATAGTAGTAATGTCATACATAAAACTGATTCGTGTTTATCAGTTTATGACCAGAGGAAGGTTCAATACTCTGCTATCAGTCATAATGCAATTTGAAAATGCAATACATGTAAGGTCACATACATCAGGGAAAAAATAAGACGAGTAAAAGCATTTATACTTACATTTCAATTCTGCTAAAACGCATTTCTGTTGTTAAGTGTACTAAAAATAATAACTATTTTTATGTGAGGCATCTAAGGTAGCAGTTAAGAGTACAAAATTTAGTGCTAGATTGTCTGGGATTGAATCTTGGCTTTGCCACTTATTAGCTGTGTGACCCTGTCTAAGTTACTGCATTTCTCTGTTCTTCATCCATAAAACAAGGATAATAGTTCTTACCTCCTTGGGTTGGGAACATTAAATATGTTAATATATGCAAAGCACTTACAAAAGGGCCTGGTACTATATAAATGTTTGCGCTTTTCTTTATCAAGCACTGACTGTGTTCCAGGTGCTAATGTGGTCCTGTAAACCATTTGGCTGACAACACCAATGCCCCTACCCTGCCCAGAACAATCTGAACCATGAAATAATAATCCTAACAACATTAGCTAACAAATGTTAGTTGCTTACTATGTCCCAGACCCAGGGCTTTCTCTATATTCTATATATTACTTCCTCTATTCCTGCCAACCAGAGAGAGGGGTTATTCTGCCCATTTTACTAATATGGAACCTAAAGTTATAAAGGTTACTTGTGCCGAGTCACAGAGCTACTGCATGGCAGTCCTGACATTCAGGCTCAAACTGTAACCGCCATACTACTACGCTGCCAGCAAGGAGTGTGCTTGGATTTATCTCCCCCGGGGCACAGCAGGCCAGATTACCCCACTGGGCAGAAGACCACTACACCTTTACAGGTGAAACCAGGTTAAAATGCACATTAGTTAACCCAGAAAAGGAGCTATAAGTTACAAAAGGAGGATAAAACTCAAGATTTGTAAGTGGGAAAAATGATACTGCACCCAGTTTGTTTGGAAGAAATACAAGAACCTCTCATTCCTCCACCGCTATCCCCTGCTCTTCCCTGTCTCCTCTCTACCTACAGTGGTTACCTCTGACATTGAATTTTTACTTTTATGCTAACTTTGTCTTACTGTTTTCTGTACAGCATTCAGAATAGTCCACTTGGGTATGTCTTCAGGCATATTTTTAGATCCATATTGAGAAATGACTAAATCAATTTTTTCATGCCACACTTGGTGAACCTGTTAAAAAAATGTATTAAAAGTGAAAATTTGATAGAAACTTTCCTTATGTTTCTTCATAAAAGAGTAATCAATCTGTTTTCTGCTTACTTCTAAGCATTTTTTCTTCCTTATGACTTTTAAATTATATTTTATATAATTATAACATTTAAATATTAATATTAAATATTACATATGTAATACATATAAATATTTTATATTTATATATTTAAATACTCATTGAGTGTTGAGGAATTTGGTCTTTCACATTGTGATCTATAGGAAGAATATATTAGACTTCTTTTATGATTAGGGAGAAAGCTAGGTGTTATTCTTCTGAATGTCTAAGTGTTCTACATTTCTTCTTATACTCTCAGGAAAAATTGTGAAAGACTTTGAAATGGACCAAAAAAGATTACTGAGTATCTTTTCAATGGAAGCTAGGTCTTCTCCAGCATACCTTCAGGGTCCTCTTATTCTATGGGAGTCTGTACCTTTCATAGTTTTAAATTATTTTACAACTTTGTAAGTTGTAGAAAACTACAGTTACAAGTGCCTTTTCTTTGAATTGGCTTTCGTATCATACAGGTTCCTACATTAATTAGACATTAAATAAAATCATTGACCTTTGTCTATTATATATTTTTACAAGAATTATGATTTTTAATTTAAAAAAATTATCCTTTCATAATACTAAAACAAAAACAATCAGATCTGAAAGTTTAGGGGGAAACTGCTATTTCAAAAATCTAGATATTGCAGAGGTAAATTTTATCTTAAAGTCTTCTCCAGTGATTTTTTTTTTTTTTTTTTGCAGGGAACGATTTGCCCTGAGCTAACATCTGTTGCCAATTTTCCTCTTTTATTTTTCTTTTCCCTCCCGAAAGCCCCAGTGCATGGTTGCATATCCTAGTTGTAAGTCCTTCTAGTTTTTCTATGTGAGCTTCCTCCACAACATAGCAACTGACAGATGGGTGGTGTGGTTCCACAACCCGGAAATGAACCCAGGCCACCAAAGCGGTGAGAGAGCTGAACTTGAATCACTAAGCCATCAGGGCTGGCTCAGTAAATTTTAATAGAAACTTACTTAAGCATTTAAAAGTTTAAATGACTTTCATAACTAATTCCTAATTTGGTCCTCAGAAATACCAAAAGGTAGAAAGGACAGATGCTATTTGCATTTTATGAACAAGGAGACAGATACACAGAGAATTTAATTATTTGCTTTGTTTACATGAATAAAGAAGAGCTGATACTTTTAAATATATTTAATTTGAATTCCAGTCTAATGATTTCTCATTGTAAAATGCTCTTTGAATAATGAAAACTAAATAACTGGTGGGAATACTACAATAATTAAAACATTTGTACAAGTTAAACTCTTATGCAGTTACTTATATATCTATGTTTTAATATACTTAAGAAGATTAGAGGGGCCACCTGGTGGCGCAGCGGTTTAGTTCGCGCTTGGCAGCCCGGGGTTCGCGGGTTCGGATCCCGGGCGCCCGCCGACACACTGCTTGTCAGCCATGTCATGGTGGTGTCCCATATAAAGTAGAGGAAGATGGGCACAGATGTTAGCCCAGGGCCAATCTTCCTCAGCAAAAAGAGGAGGATTAGCAACGGATGTTAGCTCAGGGCTGGTCTTCCTCACACACACAAAAAAAGATTAGAATAATATAAAGTGTTAGATCTATGTTATCTAACTTATTCTCTAGATTAATTTTTATTTAGAATAGAAAGTGATGTTTTTCCATTTTATATTGTTGTGGGGAGTGAGCAGACTTAAGTCCTCATTCACTTCTGAAGCATTATTTGGGAGATCCAGATTGCATACGAATCACACCTTAGTACATAAAAGGAAAAATGAGTTTCATATATAATCTTTGTGACTACTACATGAATAAAATTCCCTCACACATATTCAATTCGACAAACATCCATTGAAGCCCTAGTGCATCTCCAACACTGAGTTAGGCACTGTAAATGGCATAAAAGATTTAAAGGCTCATAAGAGCTTAGTCCAATGTGAATGTAGAAGACAAACTGATGTAAACAAAGCTGTTATCTCTGGGATCAGTTGATAAGTGTTCCAGTCGAGGCTCTGTCATTTGCCCATGATATATTTCAGCAAGTATTTCTCCTTGCAACTGCTTCACCTTCCTGTTCTAGAAAGTAGGACTAACAATGGATCTCTGGGGATAGTTGTGAGGATCAATAATGTAATGTCTATAAAGTACTTATCACAGTCTCTAGCACATGGTGGTTATTACTAAATGGCAGTCCTTACTATTCTTAAAATAAGTAGAGAAGAGTACGTGAATAGTACTTAAGTAAATAGGAATGAAACTGATAAACTATATTTATGTGTTAAGGGTTCTTAATTGTTATATTTGGGTTTTATCACCAGGTCTAAAAGTTCGAGGCTGATAGGTGGACCTGGTGCTTTGCCACCAAAACAGCTTTCCAGAACTCACCTGCTGTACACAAACACACATACACACATGCAGTTTTGATGTGGAGAGAAGAAATTTTAGCTCTAAATGCCAAGCCATTAACAATAGGCCCTTGGTGATTAGGTATCAAGAGAACAAATGAAGTTGGAGGGCAATGGTGTCATATAGGAAGGATTTTCTTGGGGTTTGGTCATTACTTAGGAGTCTATATATAGAAAGAATTTGAAGGCTCAGAAGCATAGAAATTAATCAGGGGATCCTTCAAAATTAATTAAGGGAAGGAAGAGAGCTCTTAGATATCTACTTTATGACGGGAACTTTATAAGTTGTCACTTAATGATAACTCTATGAGGTAGGGTGGTATTAGCCATATTTTACAGATGAAGACATAGGCTTAGGGCTGTTAAGTGACTTGTTGGTATCCATTCACATGCAGATCTGTATGACTTCACTACAGGACAGTCTCCTATGATACAAAGACTACACTGAAACACTGAAGGCTTTTAAAGAATTAAAAGTAACTGTAGGCTGTAATAGATAAGTTCTGTTACCAAAAAGTTTTTTTAAGCAATTTATTACATGCTTTTTTGAACCTAACTTGATAAATATAAATCTTGTTTTAATTAAATTAATTATATCACTCACAACCATACCTGTGCAAAAATATTCAGTACATCTCATTTAAATGAAATTGCTAAATTTCAAATTAGTACAAGTCTAAAGGTATTTCTTTATAAAAATAGAATATAGTATAGTGATTGGGTCAGTACTGGTAGCCAGGGTTGATTGGGGGGCCAATTTGGATTCCCCACACTCAGCACCCTCACCTCCTCTTCCCTCACATTCTTTATTATGTACAACATTCTCAATCTTCTGCAGAGTTAAAGTTCTCCTAGCCAACCCTTCCAATCTGACCCCTAGCTCCTTCATACATAGAATTCTAGTACTTCTATTGAGGCCGCCCTGGTGGTCTAGTGGTTGAGATTTGGCACTCTCCCAGCTGCAGCCCAGGTCACTCGTCTGCCAGTTGTCATACTGGGGCAGCCATGATGCTGAAAGCTATACCACTGGTATTTCAAATACCAACAGGGTCCCTCATGGTGGACAGGTTTCAGTGGAACTTCCAGACTAAGACAGACTAGGAAGAAGGACCTGGCCACTCTCTTCTGAAAACTTAGCACCAGAAGATAAGAGGATGGCACAAAAGACCAGGCAGGGTTCCACTATGCTGTACACAGGGTCACTAGGAGTCTGAATCAACTGGATGGCACTAACAATAACAAACTTCCATTGAATCCTTTTTTCCCAAAAGACATTTACCTTTAGCTTTTAATATAGGTTTATAGTCTCAGTAATCTAAAGTATCCAATTTTCTTTAAATTTCAAAAAAAAAGGGATGATCTTTTCATACCTCCTCTTTCTTTGTGAAGATGAGCGCTGAAAGTACAACCTGAACACCAGAGGCCCACATCAACAATACTCCATACTAAAACATAAGAAAAAAGAGATAACAACTATGTTTCCAATATATTTTTAGATGCTACAATGATGGGAAAATGCGTATCATATCAAATATACAGTCTTAAAATATACATAGGTATTGCTGAAGTTTCCTGCCCTCACATACACGAATAAAATTATTGAAACCAGGGGCTGGCCCCATGGCATATTGGTTGAGTTTGGCACGCTCCACTTCAGTGGCCTGGGTTCACGGATTTGGATCCCAGATACAGACCTACACTGCTCATCAGCCATGCTGTGACGGTGACCCACATACAAAATAGAGGAAGATTGGTACACATGTTAGCTCAGAGCTAATCTTCCTCAGAAAAAAGAAAAAAAAAACCAACTACTGAAACCAAAAGGCAAAGGAAAAAAAATCAATGAACATTTAGATAAAAGTAGGATAGGAAGAAGTGATAGTACAGTCATCCCTCGTTATTCACAGGGGATTGCTTCCAGGACTCCCAGATACCAAAATCCGAGGATGCTCAAGTCCCTTATATAAATGGCATAGTATTTGCATATAACCTTCACACATCCTCTTGTATACTTTAAATCATCTCTAGATTACTTATAATACCGAACACAATGTAAATGCTATGTAAATAGGTGTTATACTGTATTGTTCAGGGAATAATGACAAGAAAGAAAAGCCTGCACATGTTCAGTACAGATGCAACCATCGCAGGGCCCTTTGATCCATGGTTGGTTGAATCCGCGGATGCGGAAACTGTGAGTGTGGAGGGCCGACTGTATTTCATGAGAACCTTAACAGACCATGTGGTCTAATGGAGTTGTTGGTGATGCCATCTTCATTCAGACCTGAAACTGTCATACAGGGGAATTTAATTATCTGGACCTCCACTTAACACCCCATTCTGCTAAAACTAGAGAACTCCCTAAATTGTGACCTACTATGTAAACTATTCCATCATGCAAAGTAATGAAAAACAAACCAGAAAGTAACAAAAGCAACTCCAAAGTAAAGTCTGTATGTACATTTGGACTATTTCTTTGAAAACTGAAAATACTCCTATCCAAAGCCAAATAAAATGATTTTCACGCTTATTTGACTATTTTCCATATTTTTTAAACTCATGGCCACTGCAATCTTCATCACAGCAGCACATAGCAATACATATTATCTAGAATTCATAATAATTTAAAAAGTTAGCAGTCTAAATATTGTACTAGCTAAAATATAAGAATGATTTACTGTTACTATTCTTATTTCACATATTTTAAACATTTAACACTTTAAAATAGTCAATTAAAATGCTTACTGACATGAATTACATTTCCTATTTTCAGAGACAAAAATTTTAGAGACAAAAATATGGTCTTTAGATCTGTTTAGAAGTTTAGATTTATAATAGTTCTACATACAATATCTCACTTAATCTTCACTAATTAGAGATTGGAAAAATGCAGGAAAAATTGTGCAAAACAATTGTGAGGGATCAGAATTTGCCACCACAAAAAGTGTCTCTTTGGCTTGATTAGTTTTAAGAACAAAAGACTCAGGAAAAAACTTTGACCTTTCCCCTAACTGCCGGAAAGAATTTAAGATAGAAGGCCTGTCCCAGGAAGGAGCTATTACCAAAGATAACTATGGTATAATATGAACTAGGTGTGGTAGACAGGGAGGAACCTAGCAAGACCCATTTGATCATAGTCCTCTCCATTTCCTATTATCTCTGCAAGGCATGGCAAACATTTGTTTACCAAACATTTGCTTTTTCATCTCTATGTGAATTGCCTTCCTTCCCTTCAAAGTCTCAAATCATTACCCCCAACATCATTCTTTGTTTTTAGCTAAAGATGGTATTTAAAGTGGTGGCTTTGGCTATTTTGGTGAGTTACTCCGTTTTCCTGGGTTTCTCCCATGCAAACATGCTATTAAATTTGTTTGATGTTCCTCCTGTTATTCTATCTCGTGTCAATTTAATTCTTGGACCAGCCAGAAGAACCTAGAGGGTGGAGGAATATTCTTCCTCCTCTACACGATAAAAAAAAAATCAC
The DNA here is from genome assembly GCA_031878705.1 of Tapirus indicus. Taxonomy (NCBI): domain Eukaryota; kingdom Metazoa; phylum Chordata; class Mammalia; order Perissodactyla; family Tapiridae; genus Tapirus; species Tapirus indicus. The sequence goes on along the minus strand of CM062920.1, from coordinate 139,802,407 downwards.
TGGGTTTCTTTTTAATGGCAAGCTGGCTGTTGTATGGTGGATCCTCCCAGATTTCTGATCCTACCTGGGGTATGAAACATTGCCTTTGACTAACCCATGACTATATTCAACTCTGTAGAGAGTTAATTTAGAGAATTCTGATAGTAATACAAAGACTTCCTGTCCACAGCAATGCAAATGATTCGTATTCATGGAAATGCAGGTGAATAATAGAGAATATAAATCTCCACAAATCGAATTCTCATTTCAACCAGTTGTTACTTCTTACTGGTTCCATTATTAATTAATTATTTAAATAAAGTCTTTGACACATGCTCATTTACATATATGTGAGTCCTGATTTTACCTTTGAAAATTATCTTTTAATAGCAGTTAGATATTTACAGTAATAAGAAAAACATCAGGGGGCTGGCACAATGGCGTAGTGGTTAAGTTCGTGTGCTCTGCTTCTGGTGGCCCAGGGTTCGAAGGTTCGATCCCAGGTGCTGTCTCACACACCCTGTGGGGGCGTCCCATATAAAGTAAAGGAAAACGGGCATGGATGTTAGCCCAGGGCCAATCTTCCTCAGCAAAAAGATTTGAAAAGAGAGAGTTAGCTCAGGGCTAATCTTCCTCACAAAAAATTAAAAAATAAGAAAAACATCAGTATATTTATGCGTTATTAGCATTTAGAGAGCACAGTAAAATACTGCTTAAGAACCTTTAAAAGAGGGAAGTAAAATTGCTCTGATGAGTTAAACTGCAGAACTAATATCTATTTGATTAGAGTAGGGGTATACAAAATCACCTTCAAGCAACAGAACAGCACTAAGGCCTATAACATTTGACCATAGCTTGAATTAACATGGTTAAAGGAAAAAGGTGTCCATCAGGAAAGTATTAGTAAGTTCAGAGGAGAATAGCAGACATATCATGATTGCAAAAAGTAGCAGTCCCATTCCATGGAGTGACCAGAAGGGAGAGCGGTGTCTTGGCTTCAGGATCTAAGTTGTCAGGTTCTAGTATCATGTATGTTTCCATATGATGGGGTCTACCAGGCTTTCTCAGTTGGAGGCCATTAATACTTGAACCACATGAGGTGGAAACTTATAAGATGTTTATGTTTTTCTCCCTCTAGTTTCCCCCTTCCTTTCCCATCCCCAATCCCCAACATTATACTGGTAGCAGGTTCTGTGTCCCTCTTGCCTAAATGGGGATTTTGGGCAAGGAGAACAATGAAAAATTTCCTGCAAGCCATTTCTGTCCTGGTTTGCATATCCAAAATCAGAAGCCCAATGAGAAAATTATGCTAAATGTCCTGGAAGAAGAGAAAGAGAAGATTTGAGAAGAGAGAGTGAGCCTTTGAGAAGAGAGAGTGAGGTCTCTTTTTAGACTAAAAAGATTCTGAGACTGATCCTAGAGGTCTGTGTGTTCCCAGAGCAACAGGGGCTAGCACTTGGTTTTCTGGAATTGCCCTGGTGGGGTGTCAAGACCCCAGAAGGAAATGCAAGTGTGGTTTCCAGCTTTAACTAAAATGCCTCTGCCAGGGGTAATGTTCAAATAATAATAGGTAGCAATTTTTAACAATAGGCCACAACTAATCCCTATGTCACCTGTGGCTCCTTTAATTGCTGTGTTTTGGGTGGCGGGGGGCCGGTAGTTGAACCTCTGAATGGAGGGGTATTGCAGGCAAGGAACTGAAATAACGGCTACTAATCCCTCACAAAAGGGTTCCGCAGATATGCCTAAACTGGTATATACTGGATGAAGAGCAGCCTTGCCTTTGCCACTTGAGGCCATTCAAACAGCACAATGAGTAGATCTGAAGGGATCATGTGAGTTGGTAAAGTGAGTGCTTTCATGGTAACCAGTGTAGACTGATAATCAGTGTCCAGAGTGACCACCCAGACTTTCACTGCTACGTAACATCTAAGTAACTCTGCATTCTTCCTGGCAAAAGACACAATGGCTACAGTTGAATTCCTATCTGCTTGACAGAAGAGTGCCTGTGAATTAAAATTGATTGACTTAAAGAAAATGTTAAAAGCTATAATTCATCTGAGTCTGTGAATGGTGATCCATACCTGCCACATGTACAGTAAATGACTCAGGTTCAGGTCTTTACTCCTGATTGTAATTTATCTTTTCATGTTACATGGCTAGGGAGAGAGAGTGTGCTAGTCAGATGCCAGCATCTGGTCCTCTCAGCAGTTATATTTCTCTTTGTTAAATAATAAACTGTGATCTCAGCAATAAGTTAGCTTCCCACATGGCATGCCCACAGGGATAAAATGTGCTGACTACAGGGCAGGTTTCCTTTTCCTTGCTAATCTGCATTGCTCATTGACTCGAATGCACTTTATTCTGATTTCAATCTTCAGATTCTTAAGTTTGGTTAATTGTAGTTCACCCTAGGAGATGGATCCCTAATGACTCTGTGTTGAAAATTAATATCTAAGTGTGCAGGTGTTGAGATCCAGATTTGATCTGTGGAAAACTTACCAGAAAATTCTACCTGCAAGTTTCTTTGGAGAGGGCACTTCATTTCCCTTACTCCCAAGGGCACACTCTACTACAATGTTATGGTGACGTAAATCATTATTGCTCATTTGTGTGAGTGACTTGAACACTGAAAATCAAAGATACAAATTCTGGCTATTGAAATGACATACGTACCAGAATGAGAAGCCATCTGATTTCATTGTGAATTCCCAAATAACCCAAGAGACAAAGAAGAACAACAGCAGATCCAGTTCCAATCAAAATTCGAAAAATATATAATATCAAGTGATTATTTTCATCTGTGGAAACCACAAAATAATTTATTATTAAGTGATATTTGTTTTCTATTGAATAATAAATGCAGCAACCCAAGGTTTACCTAAGCCCCTGTTGCCAAACCACTAGGATTCTCTTTCTGTTTTTTAACCTCTTTCTAGCAGCTCTTACTTATGCTTAGCAACAACTTTTCTTCCTTTAATGACATAAAAGAGAATTTCTTCCATCTCAGATGATCTCTTTACCTTTACCTTATCTTCATTGTCTTCTATGAAAGAAGACAATTTTTTCCAGGGTGAACTCTTCTATGTCTAATGTACATCCAAACAAACAAATATTTATTTATTCATTCATTCATCAAAAACTTTTGATGACTAACATGTATAGGTTAAGTTTCCTTTGTATGAAACCCTGAGTATATTGCTATTATGGCTCCATTAAAAGTATATTTTATTCTCTTCCCATCTAGACTGAGCTCTCTGTGCTAGCGACTGTATATATAACTATATATATATTTATATAGTCAACAGTCAAACATTTAAAACTAACTTTTAAATGCTTAGTGCTATGACACAGACTGTAGAACACTATGCGCTTAACAAATATTTGTTAAAAAAAAGGTAGAATAAATAAATTAAATATTATGTTTTATGGTAGAACAGCAGAGGCAATGGTATGCTGGAGACAGCTTGCTCTAGCTCATAAAAGCCAACTGTTAAATTTTCACAAAATTTGTAAGCCAACTCAGCTCACATTGGCACCTTGAAATCAGCCATTGAGGGATCACTTAAGCCACAGAAATCAGCAAATACCATAAATCAAGGCTCTCCATCCCAGAACTGGTTGTACTACTGGATACAAGAACATTTAATCCAGTAGGAAGAGGAGGTTGGAAGGTGTAGGTAGGCAAGATTACTGGAGACGGTAACACCTGAGTTTAGGCTTTAAATGACAATTGGAAACATCCAGGTTGGAATGGCAGAAGCACCCTGAGACACAGAAACTGGCAGTGTGTGTAAGAAAGTCAGCTTTGCTGGCACTTACAGTTTGAGGCAGGTAAGACTGGGAAGGTTTGCAAGGGACACATTATGGGCACTTTGTGTGCTGTTTTCCAGTCTTCCTCACTGGAATTAAGCTCTAGGAGGCCAGGACCTTTACCTTTCTTGTATACTACTGTATTCTCAGCTCATAGGATAGTGCCTCACGTGTAGAAGATGCTCTATAAAATTTGTCATATGAGTAAATAACAGCAATGGGGAGCCAGAGAGAAGTCTTTAACGTTACACGGTTAAATTTGCATTTAAAATTAATTACTTCAGTGGCATTCAGAAGATGGCTGAGAAAGGAGACAGCACAAGGCTATCAAAGGCTATTACAGTGGCAGAGGATAGGTGGGGATCTTAGGTGGCATGGTGTTATTACGAATGCAGAGATGAGGGCAGAATGACTTAAAAGGAGGTAAATTAATTGAAAGTTGCAGATAAAGAAGAGGGGAGCATCCAACATATCTTGCCTCAAACTGGTTGTTTTCAGTTCCATGTCCTGAAACTTTAATTGAGATCTCATTAAGTGTTTTAAATACATGAGTTTTTAAAAACAGAACTTAATAGATAAGTTTCTGATTGCCTCTGCACAGGTTTTTTCACAAGCAAGTACATTAGGGTTAATGAGAATTATCTGTCAAGTCCATACTGGAGAGAAAGAAAAAAGAAAAGAAAATGCCTTTTGTTCCACCATAATTACTACATTATTAAATTAGATACTGTATGGGAAGTGCTTAGCCCAGTGCCTGGCACAGAGTCAACGCTAAATAAGTGCAAGCCATGGTTGTCATTACTGTGGGGAAGGAAAGAGAGATAGAAAGGTTGTCATAAGATCTCTACACACCCATTTACTCTTAGCAAACTGCTAATGCCTTCAGACATCATGAATACTTTTGCAGAAGCAAAGTATACAAACAGAAGAGAAAAAAGATACCAGGCACTTAGGTATAGCTGAAGTTTAGATAAATTATTCAATACTTTGTAGTGCTTTATTACATATTAAACCTTTTTATTTAGCTTGCTTTTTCCTACAAACATTTTCTCTTACTTGATATCCACTAAGAAATACATTGGGTCTATAGTACACGTTTTTCCTTATGTTCAGTGATTAACAGTGCTGTTCAACAGAACTTACTGAAATAATGGAAATGTTCTATATTACACTGTCCAATGAGGTAGCCAATACCTGATAGCCAAATATGGCTATTGAGCACTTAAAATGTGGCTTTCTTCCTGCCAACCAAGGGTATTTCTATAAAAATAACCCTGAGTCTATTAAACTTCAGTCCACAGTGACCACAGCATACCACAAAATGGTAAAATAAGGTCAATGTAAAGATCTAAAGTTTTTTGTATGAAGTTAAATGCTTTGAATTATTTTATTCATATTTGGGGGATATTTTATATATATATATATATGTATATATATATATATATATACAAACACACACACATTTTAAATCAAAAATATTTAATTTATTTAATGAATATTGGAGACATGCAAAAGAAACATCTAAACAACCACACTGGGAAAAGTGTGGATATGCGTTTGGTCTTAAACAAATCAGAGGTAAATGATTAAATGATGTCTTTCTCTTATCTCTGTCTCTCTCTGGACTCTGACTTCTCTCACCTTTTCCTCCGACCAGCTTCTGATGTGCCTCAGTTCATAAGGTAAAACATGGCTGCTGATAGGTCCTGTGTTTCACAGTCTTGGCTACCTGGGGTAAGACTGGTTCCAGACTCTTTTAATCTCAAATTCAAAATTTAATTATACAAGTTTCAGGTGTATAGCATTATAATTTGACATCTGTATATACTACAAAATGCTCACCACCAAAAGTCTAGTTACCATCCATCATCACATAGTTGACCCCCTTCACCAATTTCATCCCCCCAACCTCCTTCCTTTCTGATAACCACTAATCTGTTCTCTATATCTATGAACTTGCTTTTGTTTTATTTTGTTTGTTCTAGATTCCACATATGAGTGAAATCCTATAGTACTTGTCTTTCTCCCTCTGACTTATTTCCCTTAGCACAATACCCTCAAGGTCTATCCATGTTGTTGCAAATGGCAAGATTCCATTCTTTTTTTATGGCTAGAGTTTGATTCACAAAGATATTGCTAAGACAGACATCAAAGAGCTTACCACCTATGTTTTCTTCTAGGAATTTTATGGTTTCAGGTCTTACATTCAAGTCTTTAATTCATTTTGAGTTATTTTTGTTTATGGTGAAAGATAGTGGTCTAGTTTCTTTTTTTTGCATGTGACTGTCCAGTTTCCCCAATATCATTTATCAAAAGGACTGTCCTTTCTCCATTGTATGTCCTAGGCTCCTTTGTCATAAATTAATTTTCCACATATGTGTGGACAACTTATTTCTGGGTTCTCAATTCTGTTCCATTGATCTGTGTTTCTGTTTTTTGTGCCAATACCATACTATTTTGGTTACTATAGCTTTGTAGTATAGTTTGAAATCAGGGAGCATGATACTTCCAGCTTTGTTCTTCTTTCTCAAGATTGCTTTGGCTATTCAGGTCTTTTGTGGTTCCATACAAATTTTAGAATTATTTGTTCTAGTTCTGTGAAGTATGCTGTTGGAGTTTTGATAGGCATTTCATTGAATCTGTAGACTGCTTTGGGTAGTATGGACATTTTAACAATATTGATTCTTCCAATCCATGAGCATAGAATATCTTTCCACTTATTTGTGTCTTCTTCAATGTCTCTCATCAGTGTCTAATAGTTTTCACTGTACAGGTCTTTCACCTCCTTGGTTAAGTTTATTCCAAGGTATTTTATTCTTTTTGATGCAATTGTAAATGAGATTGTTTTCTGAATTTATCTTTCTGATAGTTCATTATTAGTGCATACAAACACAACAGATTTCTGAATATTGATTTTGTATCCTGTAATTTTACTGAATTCATTTATTAGTTCTAATAGTTTGTTGGTGGATTCTTTAGGTAGATTCCATACATAGTATCATGTCATCTGCCGATAGTGATAGTTTTACTTCTTCTTTTCAGATTTGGATTCCTTTTATTTCTTTTTTTCTTGCCTAATTGCTGTGGCTAGGACTTCCAATACTATGTTGAATAAGAGTGCTGAGAGTGGGCATCCTTGTCTTATTCCTGATTTTAGGGGAAAAGCTTTCAGCTTTTCACCATTGAGTATGATGTTAACTATGGATTTGTCATATATGGCCTTTATTATGTTGAGGTACATTCCACCTATACCCACTTTGTTGAGAATTTTTATCATCGCGGATATTGAATTTTGTCAAATGTTTTTTTCTACATCTATTGAGATAATAATATGATTTTTATCCTTCGTTTTGTTAATATGATGTATCATGTTGATTGATTTGTGGATGTTGAACCATCCTTGCATCCCTGGAATAAATCCCAATTGATAGTGATGTATGAGCCTTTTAATGTATTGTTGGATTTGGTTTGATAGTATTTTGTTGAGGATTTTTGCATCTATGTTCATCAAGGATATTGGCCTATAATTTTCTTTTTCTATGGTGTCCTTGTCTGGCTTGGCATCAGGGCAATGCTGGCTACATAAAATGAGTTTGTAAGGGGATATTTTTTACTGAGATAAAATTGACCTATAACACTATGTAAGTTTAAGGTGTACAATGTGTTGGTTTGGTACATTATATATGGCAATATGATTACTACAGTAACATTAGTTAACATCTTTATCATGTTACATATTTATTATTTCTTTTTTGTATTGAGGATAGTTAAGATTTAATCTCTTAGTAACTTTTAAGTTTATGATACAGTATTGTTGACTATAATCACGATGTTGTGCATTAGACTGTCAGAACATATTTATCTACTAATTGTAAGTTTGTACCCTTAAACAACATCTCCCCAATTCCCCCAACCCCCAGCCCCTGGTAACCATATTCTATTATCTGTTTTTACAGATTCAGTTTTTTTAGATTCTACATATAAGTGATATACAGTATTTGTCCTTCTCTGTCTGACTTATCTCATTTAGTATGTCTTCAAGGTCCCTCCATATTATCACAAATGGTAGGATTTCCTTCTTTCCCATGGCTGAATAATATACACACACACACACACACACACACACACACACATCACATCTTCTTTATCCATTCATCTGTTGACAGACACTTAGGTTGTTTCCATAGGGAATATTATATTTTATTTCTAACTATGTGATGGTGAGAGAAGATGGTAACTGAGTTTTAAAAGAGATTATTTAACTTGGGCAGTGAAACTATGTTGATCTTCATTATCTTTTCAAGTCTACACATTTGTAATAGTCTAGACTTACAGAACAATCATAATCTTCTATTTCTCTCATCCCTCATGTCCAAAGTTCCTAGCTCTCTCCCTAAATTCTCTCTTCTTTTTGGTCTTGGATTTAGGTCCTATTATTTAATAAGGTGTTTCCAAACCCAACTGACAAAGACTTTCAGAGGAAAAATTGGACATTACTTAATGAATTTTAGGGAAATACTGCCACCTGCTGAGTAAATCATATGTGTAATTGTTTAAAATGGAATGCTTTGTTTCATTCACAGAGAAAAAGGAAAATAGATACATACCCAAAGCTGTGAAAAGATTATTTCTATCTAATAAAAGCCATGTACCAAATCCCATGAGTAAAAGCCCAAAAACCTACAAAAAAAAGACAGTCAATGCTTATTTTTTTAATATTGCCAATAAAAATGCATTACATTTTTTTTTTTTTTTTACTAAATAAATATGAAGATTCTTACCAAGAAAGTTCCATTAAGGAGATTAAGGAAGTATTTAAAAATTAATGTTTTGCTTTTCCTTAACATTCTTTTTCTCCCCAAATACTGATGATTCTGAAAAGAAACACACAACTTTTACTATAAACACTCACCACAGTAACAACTTTAAATAATTCTGCCTACTCATGTCGTTTATTTGCATATTTTTCTTCTCATACCAGTGGTCAGCATAACATTCCCCTCCGCCCTCCTGAACATCAGGACATATTGAAGCTATCTTGAAACTGTACTTGTCTTTCTCTATTTGCATTTATTGGCTAGGTAGTCGAGACCAAGAGGGCATTTGTATAAAATGTCAATAGCTGCCTTAATGAACTGCTTGTAGTTTTCAGAAAGTAAAATAATTTATATTGTTTCCAGTCTTAACACACCTTGTCCTCCTTGCTGGAAAGCTTTCCTTTACCTCTGCCTGCCCCTCCTCTTTCCCAGGATAATGTCAGCTCCTCATTGAGGCCTTGCCATGGAAGCCTTTGCCCAATCTCAACTTTTGCCCATTTTCTCCTTTGCTTGTCTTTCTTCCCACGAAGCCTCTGAGGTCTTGAAGTGGAGAGAGTAGGTCTTGTATACCATTGTAACCTCAGAGTCTAGCACATAGTAGGTACTCAACAGATATTTGTGGAATGAATGGATGAATTAAATTATTTAATAGCCCATAACCTAGTTTGGTATACACTGTAAGGAAAGGAACTAACTTAAGGTTGTGTTAATTAAAAATTATTTTCCAGATAGCCAATATTCCTAAAACTTTATGGGAAAACTAACACTCACCCCATCAGTTTTTGGTGCTTTGTTTATAAGATATGCAGGTTTTTCAATTTTCTTAGGTATGTTTCTGGGTTTTCTCTTTTCCTTCATTGTTTCAATTCTAGCTAGCACCATATTTTAAAAAGTATTGTGGTTTACAATGTTTCATACATGCAGTGCAAAATTGACACGAAAAAAGCAGATTTAATAAGACTAATTTTAAGCTAATTGTGTCTAGTGAGGAAGAAACTAACCTCTTGAAATAAAAGATTCCTTGAAAAGTGGAGAAAGAAGAGATGTCTAGGTTAGAGTCCATGTACTTTGACTCACGGCCACATTCTTCCTACAAACTCCCAAGTCCTTCCCAACTTAAGGAGTCTCTCCAGACTTTGTCTTCCACCCTCTGCTTTGAACTCTCCTGCTGTCTCCAGTTCTGTCCTGCAGTCTTATTCTTAGATTCCTCCAGTGTCTGTCCTGTTTTGTGGACACTCAGTTGGAAAGACTGGCTGATTTTTATTTCAGTTTCTCCCCAAGATGCTGTAGATTAACATTTTTGTCTTCAATTCTATTTACTGCAGCATATGAAAAAGTTGTGATCCTCTCCTACAGCCTGAACAAGAACTTAGGCCCAAAGTCCTGACCTCTGTTTGTCTGAAAGTGAGAAAGAGAAAGGAGACTAATGAACGAGAACTCTCTGCAGTAATTCTGGTGTGAAATGTTGAAGGCATAGACTTGACTGTTGTTCAGCAGTAATTAGCACGTTAGAGTCCAGGTTAAAATGCTTTATCAAAGGACCCAAATACAAAAATAAACTGAAGTTTATTTCTCTCTCAGTCCGAGGTGGGTAACTGATTCTCTTCTAGGAAATCATCTTAGGAACCTGGCTGGGGTTTGCTCCAGCCTGTGCAATAGATGAGTCCCAAGTTGCTCACGGCGTCATCCTATACAGCCAGCAGAAAGGAAAAGATGAGTATGCTCAAGCAAGCATCTTTTAAGCAAGTTGGGTGGAAGTTGCACTTCTCATCTGCTCATGTTCCACTGGCACATACTTAGTCACAGAGCAATTCTCAGCTGGAGGGGGAGGCAACTATGTGCCCAACATGAAGGAAACAACTGAATTAGGGTGGAAAGAGCCAAACAAAATGCTGAAGAGTCAGGTAAGGGAATTGTAAAGGATAATTAGAGGGAGAAAGAGTAGGCTTGGATACAGTTTTAATATGCTTCACTATGAAAAGGAAAAAATCAAAGATGATCAGAAGGATTCCTATAGAATGGTAAAATAAAATAACAATAATCACCATAAATAGAAAATTTGAGTAAAAAGTTGAAAAAATTTAATATTTAATCATTGAATTTGAATTGGTAGAAGATGTCTTTGTGGTTAAGCACTGGAAATGGAGGGCAGGTAAATGGATAGCATAGGCTATGCAGACTTAGGAGTCATCCATAGAGAGCTGACGTCACGGGAATGAACGAAGGAGAAGAGGGATTGACTATAGATAAAAATGACCAGAAGTTTGACGGTAGAGAATGATATAATTAGGAATTTGGATTTTTTTTAAAGCAGACTTTTACACAACGAGAAGATAAAGCATGATCTCATGTAAACCAATAGAGGAAGAAATTTCTAAAATGGTGTTACACGATATAGAGGTCAAAAAGAGTGAGAATTCAGTACTCTCAAAGTCAGCCAACTTGGTAAGGAGGATGTTCACGGTAACTTCAAAACAGCAGTGTTTTAGTCTGTTTGGGTTGCTATAACAAAATGCCACAGACTAGGTAACTTACAAACAATAGACATTTATTTCTCACAGTTTTAGAGGCTGGAAGTCTGAGGTGAGGGAGCCAGTATGGCTGGGTCAGGGCCCTCTGCCAGGTTTCAAGCTTCTTCTTGTATCCTCACTTGGTGAAAGGGGCTCGGGAGCTCTGTGGGATCTCTTTTCTAAGAGCACTAGTCTCATTCATGAGCCAGCCCTTGTGGTCGAGTGGTTAAAATTCAGTGCTCCCACAACTGGCCGGGGTTCATCTCCCGGTCAGGGAACCACACCCACCCACCTGTCAGTTGTCATACTGTGGCAGCTGTGATGCTGAAAGCGATGCCACCAGTATTTCAAATACCAGCAGGTGGAATGGTAGACAGGTTTCAGCAGAGCTTCCAGACTAAGACAGATCAGGAAGAAGGACCTGGCCACCCACTTCTAGAAAAATTTTGCCATAAAAACCCTATGAATAGCAGCAAAGCATTGTCTGATATAATGATAGAAGATGAGAGGATGGTAGAAAAATACCAGGCAGGGTTCTGCTCTGCTGTACACAGGGTCCCTAGAAGTTGGAATTGACTTGACCACACCACCAACCGTCCTATTCATTGGGGACCCACCCTCATCACCTAATCACCTCCTAAAGGTCCTATCTTCTAACACCATCGCATTGGGTCTAAGGATTCCCACATATGAGAATTTGTGGGGAACACAAACATTCAGACCATAGCAAGCTGTTCAAGTTGAAGAGTTAGAATACAATAAACAGAGTGTCTAAGCAACAAGTCAAGGAAGCCCATAGCCATGTTTGCACAGAATGGTAAGAAGAGATGGTCATGTACTGATCTTTTCAGCCACAAGCCCCACATACTGAGACAATGTCAAGGAAAATGAAGATGTGCTAATACAACAATACACAACAAGTTAGTGCAGTTCCTATTTAAATATTTGTAGTGTGAAGGATCTCTATTTCCTTTTGCTATAGACAAAGAATTTGTGTTTATCTTAGTCAAATAAGGTGGTATTTTTTTCATTTATTTCCTGATTAGTTAAAGTCCAACAGCAGATATTTTTAATAGTATAAATGCTATAAGACAATTTACAATAATTCACCTATTCATAGGTGTCATTTTTCACTAATTAGATGGTACTCTAACTACTTTTAGTTATTGTTTTTAAGTTCCTTCTAAGTGCCAGGAGATGGGAACACAAAAATGAGTAAATAAGGCAAGGAATCAAACACTAAAACCTTTGGCTAACTCTGAATTATGTGTTGGGAGTGTGGGAACCGGGAATAAAGGGAAGTGGGAAATTTCAAATAGGAGATGAATTTGAGAAAATTTCTGAAGGATGATTAAGAAGGTCCCAGTCAGACAAAAAGGGGGCAGAGGTAAGATGTTTTCAAGACAGATGGAACATTGTGTTCACAAGCTTTATAGTGAAGTGCATGGGGCCAGTGGGCACAGTGGCAAGAGATGAAAGATAAAGCTAGAGAAGTAGACTCAGCAAAGATTGGGAAGGAACATGTATGATTTGCTAAGAATTTGCTTTTATTTTTCTGAAGGTGATGGGGAGGCATAATTCTGTCATTGGTGTGGAAGTCAAATTAGAAAAGAAGCCTAAGATGGGGATATATTTTACAAAGTTAATGCACTAGTTCATAAGAAATGAATGTGATCTAAATGGCAAGATGGCTGTGGGGATGGAGAACACTACCAGGATATGAGAGATACAGTAGGAAGTAGAGTTGCCAGCATTGGGATGGCAGAAAGAGGCAAAGATGAAATTTGAACCCAGCTCTGTGGAGCTTAAATTTTTAAGCTATTAACATTATTCTATATTCTACAGTATGTCATTCATATTGATTGCTTTGACCATCAAAATTTTGCAAATTAGGCACTATTATGTTATAATCCCCAGTACTATCAACGAGGAAAGAGACTCAGGAAGACAAAATAATTTTCTTGTGCTCACTTAGTTAATAATTGCTACCCTTTCCAAGCCCCAGTGTCATCATCGGTAAATGTATTATAAATGCAAATGTATTATACCGGCACCAACCTCAAAGAGATGTTGTGAAAATTAAATTAGATTATGTTTGTAAAACACTTAGTTGAGTACTTGGCTAAATGTTACTTATTAATCTAGTCATACCACATCTTAGTACAGGTATAGAAATACTAGGATTACGCAAGGGAGATGCACATGAGGATGGAAAATGGGATGGGAACTGTGGGAAAGCGATGGACTCTGAAGTAGGTGGTCATGTCTAAGAATCCAACACTATGGGTCGCATATTAAAAATATTATTATCCAATAATCGCCCTTAACGAAATGAAACAAATACACATCTGCTATGCAGCTATTTGAGAATAGCCTTGACCATCAAAATTTTGCAAATTAGGCACTATTATGCTATTATGTTCAGTATTACCAATGAGGAAAGTGACTCAGGAAGCTAAAACAACTTTCTGAGTTCACCTAGTTAATACGTGGCAGAGCTGAGATTCAAACCAGGGATATAACTGACATGCTATCAATTTGTTTGAGAAGGTAAGCTTTAAGAAGGAAAGCAATTTAGACATCATGTTAAAATTAGCTGATTACTATATTAGCTATTTAAAAATTAGTTTTAGAAATTAATTGCTTAATTGAACGGATTTGCTATTATTTAGGAAAAGCCTGAATAGTTTTATAATTACAAATAAAATTAATCTTAAGATTTTTACAGGTGTATTTCAACATAATATGATAGCCTGAGCATTTTAAATGAAGAGTTTGAGTAGTCTATAAATTAGTGGTGGTCATGTCAGCTGCAAGGAGAGACAGCAAAGAGGATTAGAGAGGGAACTTGAAAGTTTGGGATGGTCTTTGAGTAGAAAAGGGGAAGCAGAAGTAAATAAAATAGGCTAAAAAATAATAAAACTAAACTGAAAAAATAAAAATGGCATTTGAGTATGGACTTTGATAAAGAAAATATCCTAATTTAATTAGATCTGAAACCAGTACATTTTTGAAAATCATTATCTTTCTTGAAGGAGACACTAACGTGTTTTTTTAACATTAAAAGTCTACTGATTTCTCACTCTACATTATTAACTCTCATGTTGATACCACACAAGTTTATTGTTACCAGGATATAGAGTCTATTTTCTTTGAACGGCTCAATGAAATGTTTACTTTTAGCTTATTGCATGGCAGATATCTAAAATTATGCTTAACCACTTCCTCTTGGAATTTAATGCTTTGTTTGCAAACTTAAAAAAAATTAAAATCAGAAATATCTATTAACTAAAAAGAAATTCCACATTGGTACTCTAATATATTTGCTCCACAAAAAAGAAACCGACGAATTTTTAAGTGAAAATTAAATAACATGATATATACTTAGAACTTCAAATCTTATATTAAAACAGTGGGTGTCACTGTCAATATTTTATTGTAAAACATATTCCAGAAAGTAATTTTTCAAATTTCTCACCCCACACACCCATTCACTTATAGATTTCTGATAGGCACTGGGAGATAATTGATTGATTTTTTTTTTTTTTTAAAGAAACTGTTGTCATAGAAGGCGAACGGTTTATTGGCTTCTCTCCCATACTTCCAGGCCCGATAATCACTACTCAGGATTAACGTTTTGTGGACTAAACAAATCGTACAAGACCAACTCAACATTCACTAGATTCCAATGTAATACAGAGAGCTCAAAAACAATTTAAAGGTCAGTCTACCTTTACTTGAGTAATTGTAACAAAATGTCATTTCTTTATTAAATGCTTTTCAAAATTATTTAAATATTAAAATCTACCTGGAAAAAAATCTTAAGCTCCTCGAGCAGCTCCTGAAATGTAGAGTTCGTTCCAATTTCGAATGGAGATAGTTTGTCCTACTGGGGCACCTGTAACGAAGGGCCGGTCCATCTGCCTTGGGATTGGCTGTTGCCGTGGTTACGCTTTGTTTGGGGGCTCGGGGCGCTGTCTTCCAACCCAGGAAGGGATTCAGCGGCTGGTGGGTGAGCCGGGGCTCCTCCGGGCGCGGGTTCGTGTTGCGGGAGGCGAGGCGGACCTGTGGGCCGAGGCCGGGCTTTCAGGCGAGGGCGGAACCGCGGGCCGACGGGCGGCTGCGCGGGTCTGCGGGGCTCGAGGCTCCCTTCAATTTTGGAGACTTTTGGTAGCTTGCTCAAAATTTGAAGATCCACCCTGACGACATAGGGAGGCTTCGCTGGTCTCACACACCCACACATCCACCCACACACACACACCCCACTGCCCCGTGACAGTTCCCTCCCCCCTCCCTTCCTTTTTCTTTCGTATATAATTCCTGGCTACCTTTAAAAGTAGATTTCCCTCCCTTTTCTCTACAGTGGTAAAAGGTGGAAGGGTAGAATTCCTTAAGATTTTCCACTTTGGGCAGCTCTAGCCCACTCTAAGTGATATGTTATCAACTTGAAGCAGTTTACTGTAGCCCATTTACAGTGGGTCCATCTAGGGCTGCACTGTTCTATCAAGTAACCCCCAGCTACAGGTGGCCTTTGAGGGCTTGAAATGCAGCTAGTCCGAATTGAAGTGCGCTGTGTCTAAAATACACATCAGATTTTGAGGAATTAGTATGCACAACAAGAATGTAAATTTTAATTTTGATCTTAATAATTAATATTTTTATATAGATTACGTGTTGAAATAATATTTTGGCTATATTAGGTTAAAGGAAATATATTATTAAAATAATTTCACCTGTTTCTCTTTACTTTTTAAAAAGCTGTTACTGGAAAATTTAAAATTACATATGTGCTCCAATATGTAATTAGTGAGGGCAGATCTCAAGAGTGAGTAGGTGAGGAGGGAGGGGCATATGATGGAAATGACTCTCACCTTTACCTTTTTCTCCTGCCTTTCTTTCTACATGAAGTTCTGTGTGCCTGTGCATTCTGCTTTATAGCCACATTAAAAAAATCGAATTTTCTAACAAAGCTTTTGAATTGCACTTTTTAAGTTTGATCACAGGATAGCATTCTGTGCTGGTTCTTTTTTTTTATTTTGCTTTGTTTTCCTTTGGAGAAGGGAGGTTGTGGGTAAAATTGAGTATTTTTAAACTAGCTTTTAAAATTATAAAAGTAGTACATATTCATGGTAAAAAAATCAGTCAACACAAATGTACGAAATGGACATTAAAAGTTCCCCAATTTCTTCCAGAAAGTTTCTATGTCTAAAAAATGTGTGTGTTTGTGTATGTCGTTACACAAAAGAAATGTTACTCTGCATATTTTTCTACCACTTGTCTTTTTTCAAGTATTCCTTCTTGACTACCTTTCCACAGGAGTACAGTAAATGTACGCATTTTTTTAAAGGACTTGTATAGTATTCCATTCTATGGATGCATTGTAATTTATTTGTTTTCTTAGTGAATGCATAGGATATTTTTAATTAAATTTTTATTGAGGTAATTGTAGATTCTCATCCAGTATTAAGAAATAAGGCAGAAATATCCCTTGCACACTTTTCACTGTCTCCCAGTGGTAATATTTTGTAAACTATAGTATAATATCACGACCAGGATATGACATTGATACAATCCACTGATCTTATTCAGATTTCCTCAATTTTACTTGTATTCGTGTGTGTAGTATATATAATTTTTATCATATGAATATGCCCACTTATCCACTACCACAGTCAAGATACTGCACAGTTCTAACACTACAAGAATCTCTCCTGTTGCCCTTTTATCACCATAACCATCTTCCTCCAACCCCACCTACCCTCAACTCCTGGCAATCACTAATCTGTCCTCTATTTATAAAATTTCGCCATTTCAAAAACGTTATATACATGGAATCATATAGTATGTTTCGTTTTGGGCTTTTTACTCAGCATAGTTTCCTGGAGAGTCGTGGAGATTCATAGGTATTGTGGCATGTGTCATAGTTCCTTCCTTTTATCACTGAGTATTATTCCATGGTGTGGATGCACTGGAGTTGGTTTAGCCATTCACCCACTGAGGGACGTTTTGGTTGTTTCCAGTTTGGGACTGTTATGAATATAACTGTTGTGAATATTCGTGTACAAGTTTGGTGTAAACGTAAGTTTTCATTTCTCTGGGATAAATGCCGAAGAGTGTAGGCAATACGTGGAGATCAGTCAATTAAATCATTTATGTGTGAAAGAAAGATATTTGATATCTATAACTAAAGGAAAGGCAGGCACGGGTATTGTTTTTATGGATGGGAGTGAACTGATTGTGTTTATGTGCAGAGGGGGCCAACAGAGTAAAAATGTATGGGGAGGCAATAAACAGAAGGAATAGTGGATGGAGCATGGTTCAGTAGGTGATAAGTTGTCAGATGCAGAGCATAGGTAGAGGATTACACTTAGGAAGAGGGGTTCTCTCCTGGTAAGATGAATAAAAAGACATTTTAGTAAAAGAAATAGGAAAATGGAGGTGTTTCATTTTTCTGTTAACTAGACTATAAACTCTATGAAAACGGGTTACTTGTCTTATTTAATCAATATATTTGTAGCACCTTGCACTTCTGTGAATGCACCTGGTAGGCTCCCAAAAAGTTGATTTTGAGGTAAGTGAGTAAAGGAAGGAAAAGAAAGAGGAAGGGAGTTAAAGGAGGGAAGGAGGGAGGGAAGAATAAATGAAGGAAGGTAAGAAGGAAGGAAGGAGGGAGGAAGAAGGTAGGAGGGAGGTAAGGAAGGAAGGAAAGGAGGGAGGAAGCGAGGAAGGAAGGATGGAAGGGAGAAAGGAAGGAAGGAAGGAAAGATAGGATGAAGCGAAGGGGAGAGAGAAAGGAAGGAAGGGAGGGAGGGAGGAAGGAAGGGCAGGTCAAGAAGAAGACAGTGGTGGAAAGGCCAGGGACTTAAGGAAAGAGTGAAAGTTTGGCAGTCTGGAAAATAAAATAATACCTGACTAGTAGAGTATTTTTCAAGTTTTTTTTCCCCCCAAGACACACAGTAGAACAAACACATGACAAAAAAATACTATATTGCAGCTCATGCACTCATGGGTATGTATGTATGTATGTATGTATGTGTGTGTGTGTGTGTGTGTGTGTGTATAATTGAAACAAAAGTTTTTTCCAACAATTTTTACCTTATTATATATGGTGCATTATAATTTCCTTTCTGGCCTATCCTAACTTTTCCTCTCTTATCCTGTCGTTAAAACTTGATGATAAAGAGCCACCAAACTAATTTCTTGACCCACTAGTGGGTTATCATCTGCAATTTGAAGACTCTTGGACTAGGGCATGTTCAAACGGATGGCTGGGCAGATGAAGAGCTTGACTGAGTTTGGAGACAATTTGGTAGTGGGAAGAGCACTGGCTTTGGAATTAGGATCCTGCCCCCATTACTTGTTCGCATAGACTACAGGCAGTTAAGTAACCTCTTCATACCTTGGTTTTCTCATCCATACAATGACTATAATGACCTTTAACCTGTTAACTTACTCTGAAGATTATCAATCACACAGGGTCTTCTAGAGCCTGGCTTGTCACAGGTACTCGATACCTGGAAGCTACTGATGGCGGTTGATGATGATGATGATGTGAAGATATACTGTAATGTACTGCTTGACCCATATCTATTACAAGCATCAAAGATTTAAATGAAATAAATATTGGTCTTATAAGCCATATATTATCCATTATTACAGCATATTGTTGTTGGTAAAAACATGTGACTATCTCTGGTGAAAGTAACCACTCTGAGTTCATGAGTAGAAACTAGCTATGTGTTTCTCCACATACAGACTTAGGTTGTTCTCTTCTGGGTATTTTAATCTCTGAATATCCAAGCTGTTCAAAGGTATTTTGCCATTAATTATTCCCATGAGGATGAGTATTACTGTGAAGTGTTTTGGTTCAGGAAGGTAAGGCAGTTCATTCCGTGTAACTTTTCCCTTAGAAAATTAAAAGAATATTATTAGAGTTGGTCATTTCGTAGTCAAAACTTAAAGAAATAATGAATGAATGGAGAGAGAAAACAATGTGCTGTAATGTATGGTACAACCGTAATAAGGTGTGATAAAAGTTAGTTAAACTGAAACATGTCTACGTAGAACATGTTGGACTGGTAGGACTCATTAACGAACCCACAGTTTTTACTGGCATACTAGCTTCTTCGATTTTCTTTAAATGATTCTGTGTTTTATTTTGAAGGATGATGGAAGACAACGATGAAGATGATGCAAAGCTCAAAGAAGAGATAGAAGCTGAACTGGAGAAAATCAGCATTTCTTCCTTGGATAAAGATGAAGTTGATAGTGATTCAAAATCAGAAATCCAGAGTGATGATAGTGACATAGTAAGTGTTAAGTGGTGGACTTTTGAGCCTTTTAATTGGCGTAAGCTTTTCAGGAGAAATATTACTTTTCTCAGTGTGTTTTGTAGACTTATCTTGCTTTTCACCTCAGGATCACCTTTAAACAATGTGTATTCATAGATATTTCAATATAAAAAGCATGTTAAGATATTAATTACCTATAATTCCACATGTATATATGTGCATTTTTTGCAAAATTGGGATTATACTATACATATAATTATGTGTATATATATATATAGACAGTCATATATAGAGAGACGTACATATATATAGACATACAGAGAGACATACACACACACACACACCCCCACACACGCACATAGTCATGGACCTCATAACAACGTTTCAGTCAATGACAGACCACATATAGGATGGTGGTCCCATAAGATTAGTATCATATAGCCTAGGTGTGGAGTAGGCTACACCATCTAGGTTTGTGTAAGTACATTCTATGATGTTCACACAATGATATAATTGCCTAACGCTGCATTTCTCAGAATGTATCCCCATTGTTAAGTGATGCATGGCTGTATATGTATTTGTATCCTGCTTTTTTAACTTAATCATGAGCATTCTAATGTGATTAGATATAAATGAATAGCAAGGTTTATGTGAAATCTTTAGACCTATAGAAATAGTTACTTTTTTGAAATCAAACATACTATCTTTTCATTTCTATATTTTCCCCAGTGTTTATATGCTTAGAAAATTTATTCATGGATTCATTCTTTACATCAAAATCCTTAATCCAATGGGAATTTATTTTCAGGTATGTTATAAAATGTAGGTCTAGTCTGAAATTTTCTTGCACATATTTAGCTAATATTCCCAGTGTCACTTGTTGAAAAATCCACCTCTTCTCAATTGATTTGTCATATCTTTTGTATATACTTAGTTGTTATACATATACTCTATCAAAGACTATTTTTTCCATTATTCTGTTAATTTTTGTCATGTTGCGGTTTTGTATTTTTAAATATCAAATGAATCAAATTCCTTTAGTTGTTTCAAAATCTTAACTATGCTTTTTCCAAGAAAACTCATTTTTCAAGTTTCAAAAGATAATTACACTTTGATTTTTAATTAGTATTGTAATAACCTACATATTACTTTTGGAAAAATTAATATTTTTACTTTATTATGTCTTTTTATCCACAACAAATTTAAGTAAGACAAAAAATTCTGAAATTCTTCAGTTGATTATGAAATCCAACAGGATCATGGATATCATTCATAACCACCTGAAAATGAAAAGCAAATTTTAACCAAATATATTTGTTTGAACTATACTGTTTATATGGAGCCCTTTTACCTCATTTATACATTTTACTCAAATTTTTGGTATATCAAATTTTTGATATGTAGTTTTAATAAATCATTTTACAGCTTCTTTCATTATTCAAATTTTAAGGATGTAGATGAATTGCCTGAGTCAGTTCTTCACTGTATTGACATCATAAAGAATAAGAGTAAAACTGTGGAAGAGCTCATCCTTCAGGACTTGGAAGATACTGATGTTTTAAGTAAGTACAGTTTTCATCTGCTTGGCAGATAAATTTTCTGTAAGTATGAATAATTTATAATTTAGAAAATTAAACTGCCTGAAGTTCTTATCTCTTGTTATATACATGTATGTACATTTATCTCTAATATAATAACTATAGGATATTGGACTGTTCAATTTAGTTCATTCATTTTCCTTACTACCTTCCTATGTCTCCAATAAATAACTAGCTACCAACAGTTTGTTTTACTAGTCCTAATTAAAACCAGACATTCTATTACTTTACATTAAAGAAAAGAAAACTAATCATGGAAATATTTTAGAAGTATCAGTTTATACATCTTTTTGGAGAAAAATATAATTTATGTAAAAAGCCTGACCATCTTTATTTGCTTCATCTGAGCAAATTTACTTATTAGAATTATTTTAAGAATAATAAAATGATGAAAGATTTAGCTAGAATTATAATGAAAAATGGCAACAATCTAAGCTTTCAACAGGATCTTGATGTGTCCAACGACATACCCATTAAAAAGATGGTTTAGACAATATTTAGTGACATAAAAATTTTGTGATATATTATTAAAAATTATTATAAAATTCTATGTCATTTATGCAAATATTAGTTTAAATTACAATGTGGATATTCATAGATATTCATTCAACAAATATTATTGGGTGAAAAGATCTGTTCTAGGCACAGAGAATAGAATACAGCAGAGAATGAAATAGGCAAAGGTCCTGCTCTCCTATTCTCTTATGTTCTAGTGCGGGGAGGTAGGCAATAAACAAATAAATAAATATGTAGTATTTCAATAATGATAACTGCTATGATGGAAAAAATTCAAGATAAGGGAATAGAGATTGGATGCTCTCTTATAGACAGGGTAAGTCAGGAGAGGCCTCTCTGAGGAGGTGATATTTAAGCAATGACTGAGAAGGTAAGCCATATGGATATCTCACTGAGTGAGAAGGTGAGCCACGTGGATATCTAGAGAGCCAGTGTTTCAGAAGAGGACACTATAAAAGCTAAAGCACACTGAGGGGGCATAGGGTGTTTGAAGAACAGTATGTCTTTGTTGTTGTATCCAAGAATACAAGGGATTAGATCATATAGGGCTTTTATAAATCATGGTGTGGACTTTGGATTCTATTCTGCATATGTGAAGGTTTTTGAGTAAGGAATGACAGTATCTGACATATGTTGAGAAATCATTCTGGTGACTGTGTAGAGAAGATGCCTTGAGGCAGCAAAAGTCTATTACAAGACTATTACAATAGTATGGTTAGAGGTGAGAGCAATTTGAGTAGAAATGATGAAAAATGGTCATATTCTAGAAAACATTGTGTGTGTGTGTGTGTGTGTGTGAGGAAGATTAGCGTTGAGGTAACATCCGTTGCCAATCCTCCTCTTTTTGCTGAGGAAGATTGGCCCTGGGCTAACACCTGTGCCCTTCTTCCTCTGCTTTATATGTGGGACGCCTGTTGCAGCCTGACTTGATAAGCGGAGCATAAGTCTGCGCCCGGGATCCAAACCTGTGAACCCCGAGCCACTGAAGTGGAGTGCGCAAACTTAACCACTGTGCCACCGGGCCAACCCCTAGAAACCATTTTTAAGGTAGAAAGAACCAAAATGATTTATTGATGGGTTGCTATGAAAGGAAGAGAGGAAATTGGCTCCAAGATTTTTTGTCCTGAGCACCTGTATGAATGGATATGTAAAGACTTACTCTATGTAGATGCTTCAAATTTTGGCAGTGATTATAGTTAAGTTATGGGAGATTTTGGATGGTTTGTTCATATTTACTAAGGTTTATATGATGAAAATATATTAGCAATTATATAGCCTAATTATGAAAAAAAGTCAAAGGAAACAATTATAGAAAATTAGTTACATGAAAGGTTATATAATTATAGCAGTCATTTAGAAAATTTCAGGAAGATGCTATGTACAACTCTAATCAAATAGGTTTGATAGTCTCAATGAATAGAGTAATTTTCCAAGAAAATTAGAATTATCAAAAGTGTTTGAAAAAGATGATTAAACTAATAATCTGGCAAGAAGTAGAAATCTCTTTCTTCCCAAATGTCATTAGAAACTCAGAAGAATTTTGCAATTGAATTCTTATAATCCATCAAGGAACAAAAAAATTTGCAGATTATATAATAATTCATTTATAAAAAGCTGCATATTTCAAATATAAAACTGTCCAAGCATAACACACACAAAAGAAACTAGAGGCTAATTTCATTTATGAACATAGATGTATTGATAGGGCTCTCAGCTGTAAAAAAGAAGCTATTTTAGCTACTTGAAGCTACTTTAATCTTGGGGGTATTTGTGTGTTTGTTTTTATGGGTAGAGTAGATGTTCTAGTTATTTACTGCTATAAAGCAAACTTAGTGGTTTAAAACAACAATTTGCTCTTATCTTTTACAGTTCTGTGGGTTGACTGGGCTTAGTTAGGCAGTTCTTGCTTGGATTTCTTATGCATTTACAGTCAGATGTTGATTAAGACCATAGTCACCTGAAGTCTTTACTGGATTGGAATTTCAAGATGGCTAACTCAAATGGCTGGCAGTTGATGCTGATTGTTGGCAGGGAGTTTGTTTAGGGCTGTCAATTGGAGGCATCTACACATGGTCTCTCCCAATGGCTTGCATGGCACCTGGATTCTGAGAAGTAGCATCCCGTGAACAAAATACCGTGAGACTGAGGTGGAACATTGTAAGGTTTCTTATGACATTCTCAGAAGTCGTGCAGCACCATTTCTACCACAGGTTGATGGTTATACAGGGTCAGCCCAGGTTCCATGCGGGAGAGAACTACACAGGGTGTACACACCAGGAAGTGTGGGAGAGATATTTTTAGAGATTAGCTGCTATAATAAATAACAGAATTGTTACTAGAACTGAAGAAATAGGCTATAGACTGAACATCCAACATGTAGAAAATATACACGCACATACAGTATAGAACTGGGCTGCCGCAGGAGCTGCTGTCGGATATAATTAAGAAATTCAGAGACGTTAATCCTCTACTATACACTCCTATTTCCAACCCAAAGCTCCCTCTATTATACTCGGGGCCAGAAAAATGAAAATATTGCTCTCTGCCTCTCTTCACACATAATATTTTTATGAAAATAAAGACTTACACAAATATATCAATTGGCAGAACTTAAAACAGCCTTAGAAACCTAGCTTCAAAGGAATCTGGAGAATGTTATTTTTTGCTTTTAAGTCTCTCCCATAGAAAAGCATGCCAGAAAGGTTGTGAATAGGTGTTGAGAAAGAAAATCTATAATATCTGACAAAATAGGTGTGACTAGTCAGTTAACTGGCAGAATGGTCATCTGTAAAAACTAATTTACTGTTAGGGAACATTATCGTGATAGCACACGTTAACTGAATAAGGAAAAGAAACATAACTACATCTGCACAGGTGACCAAAAGACAATGAAATTCAACAAAAACTCATAAAATCAGGAATGAGTGTTCACTTCATTCACATGCTATAATCTTTTAAACTAATAATTTTATTAAAGTGCTTTCAATATGTTGTGCAAGATTATATCGCTGGTTTGGGGCAGGCAGAAGTGAACTTCTGTTGATTTCTAATCAAGGTGTCATTGCAGTGTCAAACAGCATTATTTTGTGTACACAGAAAATAAACTTCAGTCTAGAATATGAAAGGTGATAAAGAGTTAAATTGATTTAAAAATTTGTTACTTTTATTTTTAGAATAAAGATTACAAATTTCCTCTATTCTTTATTATTTTTTCTTGTTTTGAGTTACTGATCAAGAATATACTATAATAGAATTTGAGATTAAAGGATGATGGAAGATTTGGAATGTTAACATGTTTTGTCCTACTCTAATATTTAAAGTTATAATATATTTTTCTTTCTCTAGGCGATAGTTATGGAGCAGTTTCTAATAATCATATGCATTTAAGGATAGAATTATCAACTGAATATAAAGAAAATCCAGAACAATTAATGAAGGTATATGTTTAACATTTGACTGAAACTACTCAATATTACAGTTAGAAATTTACCTTTCCCTCTTATGCAGGATAATTCACTGACTTGAAAATTTATTTTCAAGCAAATCATTTTTGGTTTTATGTTTTCCTCTAGAATATAATATAAAACAAGTCAAATTATAATCTTTAAAAATATTAGAAATAGTGATTTGAGCCATCAGCACTTGGGAATTTAATGTGCATGTAGATAAATCAGTGGAACTATAATGCAAGATATTTTTCCTCTAAAAACTCTTAGGAAAACAGTGAATATACTCTAGTGTTTATTACCTTTCTTAGGAATATAGTATGTTCCAGCAGAGACTTTAAATACTGGGTGGAAACTTTAAATGTAGAGCATCTTAAATTAGTTTAAAAAAATAAAATAAAAACATCCCTAAAAAAATAATAGTAAAGGAAAGCCTAGCATTTTTGATTAAAAACCCCTAGAAATGTATTTAAGAGAAAGTCTCTTCTTCAGGTTCAGCATCTTGGACTCATTTTTACTTCTCATTTTACCTAACTCTCTCTAATTTTACCTAACTCTATTCCTGCTCCCTAAGATGTTTAACATAATTTGAAAATTACTTATGTGTATGTCTTTTATTTTCTTTTTTGGCAAGATTCAAACTTGAAATATTAATTTTGAATTATCATAATGCTCCATTGGAATAGATATCCTATATCTTTCTAACTAGAGTATGGTGCAAGTCTAATTATTGAAAAGTATTAATCAAAATTATGACGTGCATAATTCAGGTTAAAGTAGAAAATAGTTCTGTTTGTTAAACATATTGAATATATTAACAATTTGTGTATGTGAGTAATCATTACAGATAAGAAAGACATAAATGTATGAGGAGGAAAACAAATAGTGGAAACATTTTGAAATGATTAGCAAGCAGTTTAATTGAATATTGTGGATAAATATTAGAGAGTGATTCGAATTCTTCAAAACATAAGGAGGGTAAAATATAGTCACCTTGCATGGGAAAAACATTTTTATTCACCATAAAGAGAATAATTATCAATATACTATAGAATTATATTTGAGAGAGATTTGAAGTAAATAAAGTTTTAGATATATGTTTATAAATACTTAATATATTATTAAAATGACAGCTTTACTCTCTATTTTGGTTTTCTTTAATCACTGTCACTCTTTTAACCTCTTAGATGTTGTCTGAAATAGAAAAAGAAGAATTTCTGAGAAGTAAAACCCATCGTGGCAGTCCTGATTCTCTTCCAGAGCCTGATCCTCGTGACTTGCCTATGAATGAACATGTTTTGCCAGGTGGACTAAACTACTCAATGATATTTTTGATAATTTTTATGTGATTGACCATAGTTATATGAAAAAAATTTAGACAATTTTATTTTGACATTTAGAAAAACACAATCACAATATTTGAAAATTACTGTGCCTTTACTATACTTATTTACATATTCTCATAGTTTTCTTTATGCTTCCTAGATTAACTTGATTTAAATATATTTAAAATTTTTCCACATATATAGCTGACTGCAATAGATATACCCACCCTTGAATTTATTAAGTATCCCTTAACTACACACACATGCAAATATAAATTAAAAATAATTTATATTTTTAAATTAAGTTTTATGGAGTAGTTTAAGGCAAGTTATGTGATTTCTGTATTGACTGAAATGGGATTTCCGTGTATATTCAAGAATGTATTTTCTTTTTGCACATTATCACTTTTACTTTGGTAATATGTTGACATTATTTCTTAATTTTGAAATTACTTTTATACTTTACTTTGGATCATTTTTGACAGGTTTGACTTTAAGAATAATAATAACTACTTCTTTTCATGAATACAGATGATGCTGATATAAATTTTGGATACTGTGAAGTGGAAGAAAGATGTAGGCAGTCTTTTGAGGCTTGGCAAGACAAACAGAAGGAACTAGAAGACCAAGAGAAAGAATCTCTCAAAGCTCAGAGGGATAGAGAAGAAAAGCAATTTCAAGAAGAAGAAGAGAAGAGACATTGCTGGATGAAACAATTTGAAGTTGAAAAGAAGAAATTAGAGAATATTCAGAAGGCAAGGCTTTCTTATTTTTGTTTTTGTTTTTCATAAATTTTTTGAATCAGTAGCTACTTCTGAAGAGTATTGGTGTTTTAGATTATGGTGTGAATTGAGCTTTGTTCTATGGGGTTTCAATTACTCCTGATAATCGAAGCAATTGACTGTGGATTAATAGTATTGAATACAAGACTCCTTGATTAGTTTCTATTGAAATTCATTGGAATTTCAGATACTGCTTTGGATCTTGGGGGCCTTTACAGTCTATGAAGTTTCAAAGATCGTCCTATAAAGGCTGACATTTACAACATAAACTTGCTTTTTTATACCCTTCTAATCATAGAAAAAGGCAACAGAATTTTCTTGATCATTCCATGTCCTTGCTATGTGGTCTGATATATAGCAATTATGTAAACCTTATTTGGTTGAAGTGGTTCAACCATGTGGGTTATGGTCTGTGCCTCACCCGCATAATTGAGCTAATGCCCTCCTCTGGTATTCTTTATTTTGATGAGCCCCACTATCATCATAGTCTAGGCTAGAAAGATGAGGACCATTTTTTATTCTTCCTTCTCCTTTATTATCCTTTTCCTTCTAATAGTTGTATTACCCATCTTCTCATCCATATATCTACTGCTACTCCATAGTTCAGGGTGTCTTAATGTCTAGCTTGAAATATTTACTATACTCTCTAATTGAGCTCCCTACTCTTGGTCTTATATTCCACAAACTCATCCATCATGGTGCTGTCGGAACAGTATATTTTTTTAAAAAGTTATTTCCTTGCTTAAATCCCATCAAAATGTCCCACAGCTCATATAAGATAATGTCCAAAGAACTTTTCCCACTTCCTTTATATCCAGTCAGTTGGCAGTTTTTGCAATTTCATGTCTACATTATCTTTGCATCTCTTCTCACTCCTGCTACCCTATCTACAGAAGGCTCTCATTGATTCTCGCATGGACTTCTCTAATATTACCTCACTTATCTTAGTGTCTCCTTGACTCTAACTCTATCTAATGTAACCTTGTAATTTTCCTGAAACAGAGCTGTAATCATTTTCCTAGAAAAACATTTAATAAATGCCTAAAATGTCTGTTTAACTTCTTAAAAGCCTAGTCATTTCAAATGCAATCTTCTGCATGAAACCTTTCATGATCCTCTAATTATAACACGTATTCCAACCTTTATAGTTCTTCTCTTGTGATAAAGTTATTCAGCTAAATTTGGGGTAATGTGTGAACTTGCAATAGCATCCCCATATTAAAGGTAAAGTTTTTGAGGAAAGAAATTATATTTTACTGATCTTTGTTTATTCTTCAGAGCCTTAACAAAATAGGTGCTAAGAAAGAGTTATTGAAAGAAAATCATTATGCACTGAACTGATTTATTATATGAATTAAATGGAATGGTGTGGTGATAAAAAAACTGTACTGCAAAACCCATCTTAGAAACATTATTATTTGTAATTTTTGCATTGTTCAACAGTATTTCTAGCCAATGCATTTTACTATGTGAATAAACACTCTCAAATACATAAAACAACTTTCCCAGGTTGCAAACATCTTTATGTGCTCAAAATGGGAACCCTAGGTATCATTTATAAGACACTTTAAGTTGAGATTAAAGTTGTTATGCCAATACTAATAACTGAGGACCCGTGAGTGCATTTTTATCTTTAACCATTGTGTACAAATATATATTGTTAGAATCGTTTATAATGAACACAATATTCTTTGATATTTGAATATAATATTTCAATATTATCATATGTTCAGCAAGAACAGGACAAGATGAATGATGAACTCCATAAGGAAGAGAAAATGTGGAAAGAGAAGTTTGAACAGCATGAGGTATGTATTTGTTGTTTTTAATCAGTGCAATAATTATTCTTCATTTCAAATAAGTTACTATGCTTGAAATGGACATTTTAAAATCATATTGCCTAGCTGGTGTGGAATTTAATTTACTAAAGCTCTAAAAAATTCATTAATCATCAGAAACTCTCCTTGAGATAGAATGTCCTGAAAATGAAAATATACTGGTTCAGTGAGTGAACATGTCTGTGTAAAATTGTAATTCTAAAATTTCTATTAAGTTTTGAGGAAACATACTATTATGAACATTTCATTATGACTGAGGCTTGTTGTGAAAGGTCACTGCATTCCTTAAACACAACTAATGAAATGTTTTAAATAACCCCTTTGAATTTAAGATGAGGACACATTTATTAAGTTTTAACTTATTTACTCCACAGTTTTTATATTAAATTATTTTAAGTAATTACGAGTATAAAGTAGATAAAATTTCCCATAATCCTGTTATGCATATTACCCTTCTTTGTATTTCCTCAAGTCTTTTCTTTATTTATATAAACACGCTCTTGAAATGGAGGTTTATACTGTCCATCTTGAAATTAAAAAGTTGGTTAGGCATGTGAGCAGACAGGTTCATGTGAATGACAAGAAAAAAGGACAGTAGTAGCTCACCTGCAGGTAATCCAAATGTTGAAGTTAGGAAAGCCATTAGAATACCTGTAACTGTCATGCAGTAGCACAATGATTAAACAGGAAGATGGTATAAAAAGAATATTAGAATCTATAATGAAGCATCAAGTGTACAACTAGAGTTGAAAAGTTCAGTATATAAAATTAAAACTTCAGTGGATAAGTTTGACAGTAGATTTGACACAGCAGGTGAAAACATTAGTGAAACTGAAGAGAAGTGAATAGAATATATCCAAATTAAAGTACAGAGAGAACAAAAAATGGGAAAAGCAGAAAAGAGCACAAGAAACATGTGATACATATTAAAAAGATAAAAAATGCTTATAATAGTGATTTTGGAAGGAAAGGAGAGAGAGAATGGAGCGGACACAATGGGTGAAGAGGTTATAGTTGAAATGGTTTCAAATTGTTTTAAAAAAAATCAATCTGTACATTCAAAGATGATTAAAAATCCCCAAGCAGAATCAAGACAAAGAAAATCTCACCTGGGAATTTAATAGTATAACTATTGAAATTTAAGACAAGGGGAAAAAAGAGATCTTAAAAGCAGTCATAGAAAAAAGGCACATTACCTAAAAAGGAGCAACAGTAAACTAACAACTCACTTTTTAAGTGAAATAATGGAAGGAAGAAGACAGTAGAACAAAAATTTAAGTGCTAAGTATTAATGGTTTGTTTGATCTTTAGTGTTCTTTGAATCCTGAGTCTTCCTTTGCTTTCTGGACTCAATTTTAATTTCCTGGCATATATACCTAAATACTTGTCAAAAAACATTTTTGGATGGCAAATTTTCTCAATCTTTGCACATTTGAAAATGTTTTTATTTTGCTTTTAAAACTGAATGATTAGTTTCCTTGGGTATAGAATCCAAATTTATTACCACATAGTTTTAACAATTTAAAGATATAACTCCATTGCATATTTATTTATTTTTGCCTATGCTACCTATGATTGCAAATTTGATACTCATTTATTACATTCTTTTGCAGCTTTAGGATTTTTCACTTTTTACATTTGTCCACACATATTAACTGGTTTTCTGTTGTGTGCCAGGAACTTTTCTAAGTGCTCAAGATACAGCAATGAATAAAACAGAAAATAACCCCTGCCTTCAGGGAGCTTACCTTCCTTAGGGTTGTGAAATATTACTACCATCTATATGAGTATATCATTGTTTGTATGTGTATTAAGTTAACTCAAATTTTTTATCTTATGACATTTTTTTGGTTTAAAAACATTTTACTATTATTTTCTTCCCTTCAATTTTCCTCACTTCTTTATCTGGAACTCCTACTAGTTATCTTGGAACTTCTGTGTTGATCCTCTTTACACTTGAACATCTCTGTCATATATTTCATGTCTGTTATTTTGTATGTTGTTTTGGAAAAATATGTAATTTTGAAATTTTTCTTCAGGCAATCATCTGTTCAGCATTCTATTTTGATTTTTTGTTTGAGTCATATTTTTTTATTTGAGCACTTGCATTTCATTTTTATTTTAGGTTATTCTTGTTGAAACATGTTTTTTCTTAAAAATTTTCTTTATTTAAATTTTTATTTAATGTAATAGCCCTCTTCTCTCAGAAATTGGTTCTTCCTTCTACTTATTGAAATATTTTCATTGCCTCACATTCTTTGTGTTAGTTTTCCTCAAATATTTGCTGAATTCTGTTGATCTGTTTACTTTTGTTTTAGGACTCTAGTGACAATGATGTTTTCTCACTTAACTCCAAATTATCTTATTTAATGCAATATGTGCTTATCTCTTAATAGCTGAGAAAGGATAAGATGTATGACTAGGCTAGCTCTTCATATTACATATACGTATGTTCTAACTCACTCTCCTGGTATCATAAGTCTCAGAAAATAATTCCCTGCTTCTGCAGTCTCCATGCTAGCTCTGGGAGTCTCCTTTATCAGAACTCCCGGCTAAGAAAGTTTGAAGTCCTTTTCTCCTATACAGATTTTGGCCTGTGGTTTCTCTTGCTTTTTCTCTCTGTCATTCTGGTTTTATATACTTGCTGTCTTCAAGGAATTCCTCAATTTGTATCTGGGTGGCTTAGAACAGCCATAATATTAGAGTATCAACTTACTAACTTGACAGAAGCTCTTTAAATATAAATATTTATATTTAAAGAATTAATACCCTTTAAAGTAAATGACTTTAGTTCCTCTTTGTTGTTAGGGCCATCGAGTCGATTCCAACTCCTGGTGACCCTGCCTGGTCTTTTTGCACCACTCTCTCACCTTCTGGTGCTATATCAGACAATGCTCTGCTGCAGTTCCTGGGATTTTCATGGCCAATTTTTTCAGAAGTGGGTGTCCAGGTCCTTCTTCCTAGTCTGTCTTAGTTTGAAAGCTCCACGGAAAGCTGTGCACCATAGGTGATCCTGCTGATATTTGAAATACCAGTGGTATATCTTTCAGCATCACAGCAATGCACTGCTGCCACAGTATGACAGCCGACAAATGGATGGTGTGGTTCCCTGACCAGGAAGTGAATCCCAGCTGCACAGTGATAAGAGCGCCAAATTTTAACCACTAGACCACCAGGGCTGGCTTAGTTCCTCTAAGTGCATTTTATAGTAACTTCATTATGATTTCAGTTTTAGTATTTGTTTTCAGTCTATATTTTAGATTATATTTTAGTAATATCTCACATTTAGTTTATGCTGACTACTATTTTCTTACTTTATTTTAGGAGTTTATTAGAAACTTGCATTTACAAATGGAAGAAGAAAGAACAAGACTTAAAGACCTGCAGGAAAAAGAAAAAATGCGTTTGTTAAAACTGCAGCATAATGCAGCTATAAAAATTCAAGCTAAATATAAAGCATTTGTGGCCTACCAAAAATATGGTCCAATCATAAAAGAACAAATAGAAAGTAAGAAAAGGAAAGCACAAGAGTGGAAAGAAAAGGAAGCAAAAATAAGACAGATAGAAGAAGAAAAACGAAAAAGATTAGAGGAGGAACAAAGGATAGAAGAAGAGATAAAAAAGCAGAAGCAAGAGGAAAGGAAAAGGAGAGAAGAAGAATATGAAGGAAAAAAGAACCTCCTGAGACGAGAAAAAGAGCAACTGTTAAACCAGGAAAAATTAAGATTAAGAGAAGATGCAAGAAAACAGCAAATAATAAGTAGAGCATTAAAGAAGGGAGAATATAATGACAAACACTTAACTGTTGAAGACACATCGAAGAATAAGGATGATACAGCCCAGAAGCGGGGGGGTGAAAATTCAAAGTCAGAAGATATTCCCCTTTGGCTAGTTGAAGAATCCAGTAAGAGAGAAACTGTAGATAGACAACTTGCATTCAAAGAATCAATACAAGTGCAATTAAAAGAATCTGTGTCAAACCAAGCAATTTGGGAAGAATTTAAAATGGAAGAAAAAAATGAAAACCTAGGAAAACAACAATGTTCAGAAAAATTGGTCAAGCAAGAAAGAAAATATGAAAATATAGACAAAAAAACTGAATCAGAAAACCCAGACCTAAAAGAAAACGTGAACGAACACTTTCAGCTACAAGAATTCAAGTCTCAAACACCAAAAGAAGAAACCGTGAAACCTACCCTTAGTAAGAATATGAGACAAGAGACCCAAATCGTACTATTAGGACATAATCAAGAAATTAATGAGGTCAAAAATGATGAAGCACAGAAAATAATTAAAGATGAGCAACAGGATAAGATACAAAAAACAGAAAAAGAAGAGATATCAGAACAGAATGGAACATTGTATAAAGAGAACAATATTTCAGTGATTTCAATGAAACAAAACCTGCTACCACTAAAATTAGAAAATTCTGAAGATACAGGGGAAAAGGTAATACTGCAAGAAAAAGACACTGATTTGAGATGTAAAGAAACTGAGGACCCAAACGGCACTGCTCTGAATAGGGTGACTTTTAACCCCAGTGATGCCGTGATCAAAGTAGAAGGCAAAACAAACAAGAAAAATTATGTTTTAAGTAGACATGCCCCTTGCGAAGACCTGGGAGGCTGTAATGCCAAAAACTCCTTTGTTTTTAAAGAGGTAAACTCTCTGAAGTCTCAGATCAAAGAAATTCCAGAAGAATGTTGTGAAAATAGAGCTGAATGTGAAAGTATCCTGACCTGCTCTATCCCAGAGCAAACACTTCTATCTTCTATTGAAGAAAAGAGAGTAGCTTGGATAAAATCATTTAAACCTTGGTTTGAAATTTTCAAGCAAAGTCAACAAAAGAAAATTGTTAAGAGAAAGAGACTTGTAAAATGCCCAGTCAACACGATGCCCCCTTTGAATACACTAGAAATCCTTCGGTGTGGTCCTTGGAAGACTTTACAGCAGGTATTTTAAAGTTTAATAATACTTTTTCATATTTAATAGCAATTGGTGCTCTAAAATGTAACAAAATCTTCGTAGAAGTCATATTCTGTGTCCAAGAATTCTATCTCATTAAGAATTGCTAATGAAAAATTCATAAGAATTGCTAACTTCTCAATGAAGTTGCTAATGAAATATTGCCCCCATTTGAGAGGGGATGTATTTAAAAGTTCTCCTCAATTAAAATTATTCAGGGCATCTTCTCGCTCGGTGAAGCACCATAAAAAGCTTTGATTTATGTCTTGAAGCCTGTGTTCAAGGGCCCTATAGCTATTATTAAGCTTCTGAGAGTGGAGGCGTTGGGACTGGAGGGTTGAATTAGAGTAGGAAATTCTTCACTTGATACTCAGTGAGGGGTTTGCTTTAGCCTTGGGCCACAACACCACCTAGTGGCTCCTTTCAGGATGAAGTGGATTTCCCTAGTACTTGAGGAGTGCTGTGCAAGAAGGGCTTAAATCAATAGAAGACTCTAGAATTTCTATAAAGAAACATGATTATTTAGCCATATGCTATGTAAACATGTTGCTTATATGCCTGAAATTTAAGAGTTCTCACCAAATACTACTAATTTTCTCTGTTTTGGAGCCGATAGTTTCAATCAAAATTGAGACAGAAACTAACAAATGTGTAGAAAAACAGGAAAGAATAGTGCAGTAGTGCAGTTCAATAGTGCAATTCAAATAGTGCAATACTGGAAAGGACTTATGATTAAAATACATATATTTATCTAGGGCCCGAAACGCAAATGTATCCAATAAAGTTTATTTAGTTCCTTGATACTGACATGTGCCTAGGAAAGAAAGCATTCATATTAATATATATTCATTATTTTATTCATTCACTCAGCAAATATTCATCTGACCAATGTGATCGATCAATATTTATTGTTGGACCAAATGGACAGAAACAAAGCCCAGTCTTTGCCCTTATGGAGCTTACTGTGGTGGATAAAAAGGCATTAAACAAATAAATATGTTATTATAGATCTTGAAAATTGCTGTAAATAAGATTTCAGGGTATTCTGTGAGAGGATAATAAAATAGTGGGGTTTAAAGAGATCTTTGGGATGTGAAAGAGCAATATAAGGAACAAGAACTACTTTGAAGTGTCCTCTGTTTTCTAGGCAATGTCTTTGCCGTATCCATCACATCTATAGAGCTACGTATAGAATCTCTGATTAGTTCTGCTATTACTTTTTTCTTTGGCTGTGTTATCTCTAGAATCACTATTTTTCTACTTTCCCTAAGATGTTGCTGCAGGCTTTTTGAATTGATGACATTAAGCTACTAATTATGTTAAGTAATTTTCCTCATGAATATCTGTTTGGAGTAGGCATGAGTGACAGCTTCAGAACTACAGCTCACTTGTTCCAAAAGAAGAACTGAAGTTAGAGAAACACTAATGCTCTTCTCTTTCATTGTGGGTCCCCGTTCTGTCCAATGAGGAGAGCACTGAGGAAGTTAAGCTGTGTGAACCTCTTTCTCCTTGGTGTTTCTTCTCCCGCCCACTCTGTTCCTTCTGTGGAACTCTTGGCAATTTACATAAAGTGAGGACCAACGCTTTCTTTTATTTCTTACAGCAAAGCCTCACAAACTGTAATGTGTTACAGATCACCTGGGGAATTTTTTAAATGTCAATTCTGATTCATT
This sequence comes from Tapirus indicus, assembly GCA_031878705.1. Classification (NCBI taxonomy): domain Eukaryota; kingdom Metazoa; phylum Chordata; class Mammalia; order Perissodactyla; family Tapiridae; genus Tapirus; species Tapirus indicus. Next base: position 139,766,854 of record CM062920.1, on the reverse strand, counting down.
AGGTCTGATGTTCTGTATTTTTGCAATGCCCCTGGATGATGCTGTTGGTGCTGGTCCATGGACTGGTCCTGTAATCCTCTGACCACTATTCAAAGCAACTATTTCAAACATTTCATTTTTCTTCGAAGTATCAAATATACAGTATAAAGATAAAAAATATATGTGAATGTGCCATATAAATGCCGAAGTGTTGTAAAATATCATCTTGTAATGACTCTGTTTGACAAATGGCTTATGGTGTCTTTGTTCACCACTGCTATTGACCCAACACTCACTTTCTTAGTTTGATTTTCTAATCTCTTAGTTTCGCATCTTTGTCCTTATCTTGATCACCCACTGCCATTTTTGGAAGGTCCTTCTTGAGAGAACCTTTAGAAAAGTTTACTCTTCTGCAATTTCACCCAGTAATGAATTCATTTTGCTTATATTAATCTCTCACTTGGAGCCTTCAGGACATGAATCAGGTCTGCCTCTCGTCCATACTTCTTTAGATATTGCCAGGCACATAGTGGTTTTTATTACTTGACTGTGGGATAGATGAGTGGGAGAATGGATAAATAAGTCCAACTGAATGTTAATCTTATCTCCATATTATTACGAGATTCACAATTTAGATAGAGTGTATTGATTAAAAAGCAAATTAATATAAAAATTATTTGACCGTAATTTAATACAAGTCCTGTATCGAGTATGATCAGGGTTCTAATTTTATTTCATTTACTGGCTATGTCACCTTGTACAAGGTGCTTGACCTTTCTGAACCTCAGTTCTGTCTTCTATAAACTGGAAGAGCAATACCTATTTTATACGATTGTTGAGTTTTAAAATACTATATATGAATAATCTGGTCTAGGGCTCCTAATGCATGTAATAGTCACCATCAAATGTGGATCTCAAGTATCTGAAGAGAAGGGCAAATGGATTTTTGAGGGCTTCTTAATAGCCTGTTTCATCAAAGAAGTTATCAAGTTGAAAATGCTGGACCATCCACTGTACGCAATAATAGACCAAAGGGGTATGACTAAAGAGCAATGATTATTGACATGTAAGATATTTTAATTTTTCCTAGTTTTAGTGCTTTAACTAATTCACTTTTCTTTTATTTTTGGTATTTTGCTACTAACGGTAACTTGCTTTAAATAACAACCACAAAAAAGCTTAATGATTTTTGATATGGCTTTATAACATGGCTTGAATTATAACATTTTAGCTGCTGATTAACTTTTAGATCAGAATGTCTCACTTCCCTTACACAAGGCAAATTGTAATAAACTGGTGTTGTGATGGTACATAACTGACTCTTTTTTAAATTAATTTTTTATTGAGGTAACATTGGTTTATAGCACTGTTACCACATGAAGTTGGGGTTACCTTGCCAGATGCGCATAAAAAAGGCAATTATTATGGCATCAGCTTTTGGGGAAAGAAACGGAGCTTTATTTTGCAAGATCGATCTGCAAGGAGACAGGGGGCATGTGCCCTCAGATTTGTCTCCCTGATTCAGGATTTGGGGTGAAATTTAAGAGGTTAGGGAGAATAGGCTGGCATGTGGAAATGCTGGCGGGACATGTTTTGATTGGTGGGCTTTAAGCATTTATGGTAAGGTTCTAAACATTCATGGTAACATTTTAAACATTTATGGTGAGGTTTTAAACATTTATGGCAAGGTGGGGAAGGAATTTTAACGCCAGATCTTCCAGGATGACAGACACCAGATCTTCCAGGATGATGGAACCCTCGCTTCTGATGAGTCCAACTTTTAAGTTCTGGTCATGTCCCTTTCCTTTGGTTCCATGGCGAGGGGAATCTTTGGTTCTGTGGTTATTTCAGGTCAAGATTTCTTCTTCTGTGCATGCTCTGTCTACATGACTGCAAATTTTCTGAAATACAGTTCCTAATTACTCTGTTGATAAGAGATGGGGGCTGTTTGAACTAGCTCTGATGGGCTTTTGGTTACAAATCCCCCTTTTTGTTGTTCTTGCCTCAACCTTGAGGGAATGGGGTGACAACTGCTCTAGCTGCTTCCTGCTGGTAAGGAGCCTAGACCTAACAAGGACTTAGGAATGCCAGCTTTTAATTTGTCACTACTCATTAGTTCTGGAGCATTGTTCCCAGAGGGATTGACATTCTTGGGTCTCTGGGAATAGACTTGACAAAAGAATTGAGAATCATAAGCCTGAACGGAAGGTGTATCAAGACTATCACCAAAGGACCTATTAGTAAGTATAGCCATGCCCCATTGGGAAGAAATCCTTGTTTATAAAGAGATGCCGATGTGAGAGGGAAGGCAACATCCCTATCTTGGCTTTAGGACATTGTAAACGTTTAAAACAGATGTACAATGCATGCCCAACAGGCCACATAAGGCCTTTTTGTAAAACCAAGGTTAGGCCAAATTAATTGTAAACCAAGTGGCTTCCTCATATATGCTAATATATCCTATTGCTTTCCATTTATTCATCATTTTCCCCCTTTTGATGATCAAAATATTGTCCCTAGGCACCAGGCTGTTTGCTGCCTACCCTGGGTCCATCAAGTCCCTTGGTGCTAGGCCTGAATCTCGTTGATATGCCTAGTTATCTATGTTAGGGGGGAAATAATAGGCAAGCATGGAGATATATATTTATACAGAGGAAGCTTTTCACATGTTTTTTCTAACTAATTTTAGATTGTTGCACAAACATTGTACATGTGCTTTTATGACTCTTTATGCTTACATTGTTTACAATTGTAGAAAGTACTAGTTTTAAAATGAGTTTTTAAGCTTTATCAGAAATAGTCTTTATCAGAAAAGGAGATTCATCCAGAGTTGTAAAATTGATCAACCATTTCAAGTTGTTGAACCATCATTGCTTTAGCTTGCATACCAGTCTTACATCACTGAGTAAAGAAAAGAGTAATCAGTCTGAATACTATGACTAATACAAGAATTCCAAGGAGTAATGGAAATAGGAATTGTAATCCGGGTTGCAAAAAGGAACAAATACCTGAGGGAAGCCAACCAAATAAATCAAAACTGGGTATAGGATTGCTCAGCGTATTTGCCTGCTTTCTCATGTGCTTTAAGAGATGACACATTGGAAGATTCATCAGTATTCAGTTTGAATAATTGCACATGTACCACCTTGGGATGCTGTTAGACTACCTAAGGCTATTCTGTTTTGAAGGACAGCCTTCCTCATTAAAGACACTTCAGTATTTAACAAGGCTATTCCTGCTTGACTGTCGGTAAGGGCTTGTTGAGTAAATTTAATCAGAGCTTCTATATATGATATGACATTTTCTAGCCCCAAGGAAAGAACAAATATAGCTGTAGGTGGTCATACCAGTGGAACACTGAACGAGCCCATCTGGCCTTAAGGAGAGGAAGATTAGCAATGGATGTTAGCTCAGGGTGAATCCTTCCTTGCATCCAAGGGAAACCTAGGGTGCAGCATCCTAGCCATCTGAGTGGTAGCCAAGGTTAGAGGTTTGTTCCATGTAACCACTGAGTTCCGTTATAAGCCACCCAGTAAATGATTGGCCATCAAGACCAGTCTGTTCCAAACCAATCACTTTCTTTAAGTATGATGGTATTTGACATGACTTGGGGGATATTCCTCCCATATTTTGATGACAATTTGGTAGATTTTGTTTGGAATGATTTATTTGTTCCCAATATGAAGGTGCCAGTGCATTTAAAGATCCATGACTAGGAGTAAGCCAAATTTGTGTAAAACCTCTCATAGTGATATCTATCTTCTTTTGTTTATTTGCAAGTTGTTGGGTTAATTGTATGGTCCGAGTAAGAGAGAAAGACTAGTTGTCTTCTGTATCATTGAAGGTATGGGTTATTGGCCTCATTTCAGGATCATAATTAGTAACATTGGACGTACTATGAACACTGGAGCTAGATCTGTCCATCATAATAAATTGCTTTAAAGCTTTCCAATCCATACCTTGTAAGGGAGAAACCCATCAGGTAACCCAGATGTACTAGAAAGGGGAAGTTGGCCACATATCCAACAATTGGACTGATTTTTGTGTGTAGCAAAGGAATGTGCCCGTTGTAAACCAACATTGCCATCAGAGGCCCATTCAGATGTGGATTGGAGAAGTAAACATAGTATCAGGAAAATCTTAAATGGCATTTTTGTGATCAATAAAAAGAGTTTTGTAATCAGGTTCTAATGTATCTTATAGAATTATGGGGAGCTAGGTATTGGAGTAGGTAAAAAGATAAGGCGATCTGGAAATTAATTATTGTAGCAATTATCTAGGGTTTAAATGTTACAATGAGGAAATATGAGGTTAGGAATACAGACCTGGTCTGGAGTCTTGGGACAGCTGTCTACAACAGATACTGTCTTCTTCTCCTGGTTTGGAGATATTTGTATTGGTCGGTTGATGTTGGGTGTCAGAAAGGGAGTTGAAACCCACTCAGCCTGGTACCTGGAGATTTAAGAGTTTCCTCAGATTTTGTTGCTTTTTCTGAAAAGTAACTTGAGATCAGTTGGAGGTTCACAGGAATACTCTTGGGTAGAACTGCCAGCCGTAGGCCTCCATGGCCACCCAATATTTAGATGATTCGATCCTTCTGTTTCCTGTTGTTCATGAAAGGCATTACTTGTTTGAGAATTATAAAGGGGAGGAGGTGGATCCTGACTGGAAATGGGGAGAGAATAAGGATTATTTCTTTAGAAATAAGAGTATTTCTCCCATAAATGCGGGGGAAATACTATTTTTACTCATGAGTGGTGTATCCAAGTTTTAACTCCTTTTAATTTTATTGAAGAATGTGTAGCCAGAAGGACTTCGTAGGGTCCATTCCACTTGGGTTGCAGTTGGTCCTCAGGGTGTTGACTTTTCCAAGTCTTGAGGAGGGCCCAATCCTCTGGGCTTATGCAATGCAGGGGAACATCTGTAGGAAACATTAATCGGCTAGAAGCATACTTATGTGTAGCAGATAAACTAGTACCTAGAGACTGTACACATTTTATAGCATCCAATTCTTTTACAATATGACCATTTTCAAGATTGCAATAATACTTAGTCTTAAGGAGGGGTCTCCCGTATAACATTTCATAAGGGCTCAATTGAAGCCTACTTCAAGGGTCTACTCTTACCCTACACAGGGAAACTGGCAAGACTTTATCCCATGTTAAGTTGGTTTCCTGAAATATTTTGGCAGTTTTCTTTAAAGTATGATTCGTCTTTTCAGTATTTCCCGTAGACTGAGGTCTCCATGATGCATGTAACTTCCGTAGTGTTCCGAGGGCTCCAGTTATCTCTTGTGTTTCTTTGGCTATGAAAGCTCCTTCATTGTTGCTTTGAATTGAAATAGGCAACCCAAAACGAGGGATAATTTCTTTTAGTAAGGACTTTGTTACTTTGGAAGCCTTTTCTGTCCTACATGGAAAGGCTTCTACCCATCCTGTGAAGGTGTCCACAAATACCAGCAAATATCTATAATTTCCATGGCTCTTGGCATAACAGCAAAGTCTATTTGCCAGTCATCTCCTGGTTCTGTCCCTCAGGTTTGCACCCCTTTGATTATTGGCGGTGGCCTGGTTTGGGGGCTGTTTCTGGCACAAATCAAGCAATTTCGTACTACTTTTTGGATAGTCCTTTGCATTTGTGGACCAATAATAAACTTTTGTAGCCAATGATAGGTTGCGTCTCTCCCATAATGGGTTCCTTGATGTGAGTAATGATTTTGTCCATTAAGTGTTCGGGTATAAGCATCAGTCCCTGTTCATTATAAATCCAGCCTTCTTTAGTTGTTTGGTAGTGATCACCGTCTAAGCCTTGAGAGTCAGTATGAAATCCCCATTCATCTCTCTATTTAAATCTGTTTCTGAATACTGAGGCTTAGACAGGGACAGATCCACGCTTGGGATAAGTGCTAGGGCCTTAGGATCTGGGATTTTGGTTCTGGCTGCCTGTTTTGCAGCCTGATCAGCCAAATTATTTCCTTTAGCTATATGACTATCAGTCTTTTGGTGGCCCTGGCAATGTACTATGGCCACTTTTTCTGGCATCATAACAGAATCTAATAAGGCCAGCATCTCTTCCACAAGTTTAATCTCTTTTCTTCCTGATGTTAGTAGACCTCTCTCTTTCTATATGGCCCCCCATGCATGCACGACAGAGAAGGCATATTTATACTCAGTATAAATGGTTACCTTTCTCTTAGCTCCAAGATGCAGGGCTCTCATGAGGGCTGAGTTCTGCCTTCTGGGCAGACATACCTGGAGGGAGGGCCTCTGCTTCTAGGACTTCCTGGTGAGTTGCTATTGCATACCCGGCCTTTCAAAGTCCATGGTCCATGAAGCTGCTCCCATCAGTAAACATTTCCATATCTTGATTCTCCAAAGTCTAGTTAGTCAGATTGGGTCTGCTAGAATAAACTTCTTCAATTATTTGTATACAATCGTGGACAGGTTCTCCTGTTGTAGTGGGAAACAAAGTGGCTGGATTCAGGGTGTATAACGCCTTTAATTTTACATTCAGATTGTCCAGTAGTATGGCCTGATACTTGCCCAGTCTCCCTGAAGAAAGCCAATATCCACCCTTTTGTTCAGGTAGAAGTAGCATACAGTATGAAGTGTGCACAGTGGTTGGTTACCCCAGGGTAAATTTTTTAGCCTCTTGTAAAAGGTCACGGGTCATGGCTACAGCCCAGAGGCAAACTGGCCACCCTTAGGTTACTATGGTGGCCAGTTGTTTGGAAAAGCAAGCCACTGGCCTTCTGGCAGCACCTAAATTCTGAGTTAGCACTCCAAGGCTTACACCCCGTCATTCATTTACAAAAAGGTCAAATGGCTTTCTCATGTCTGGGAGACCAAGTGCTGGGGCTGTTAAAAGTTTTTCCTTGACAGTATGGAACGCCCTATGGCATTCTGCAGTCCAGTTTAATGGTTCCTTGTCATTTCTTCTAAGAGCCTCATGTAGGAATTTGACCAAGAGTCCTAAGTTAGGAATCCAAATAGGACAAAACCAGTCATTCCTAAAAATCCTAGCAATTGCCTTTGGTGGTGGCTAATGCCTCCCTTCCACCAGCAATACGTTTCTTTGTCCTTTTGGTAACTCAAATCCTAGGCATTTTACAACCCGTTGAGAAATTTGTTCTTTTCTCTTGGAAATTTTATATTCCCTTTCTGCCAGAAAGTTTAAAGTAAGGATTGTATTTTGGTCTGAGCTTCCTTAGTTTTACTAGCAATCAGTATGTCATCCTCATATTGGAGTAAGACTCCCTCACTTAGCTGGAGATCCCTTAAGTCCTTGGCTAAGGCTTCCCCAAAGATGGTGGGGGCATTTTAAAACCCACACGGAAGTATCATTCAGCAGTATTATTTTACATTAGTCTCAGGATTGTCCCATTCAAAGGGGAACGGTTCTTGGGACTCAGGACTAAGGGATATGCAGTAAAAGTCATCCTTTAAGTCCAGAACTGTAAACCAGCAGAAGTCTCCAGATAAAGTCATAGGCAAAGCATAAGGATTTGGTACCACCAGGTGTATATCCTCGACAATTTGGTTAATGACTCTCAAATCCTGTACAAAACAATAATCTCCAGTCCCAGGTTTTTGTACGGACAAGATGGGAGTGTTATACAGAGATTGACAAGGCTGGATTAATTGGCATTTAAGAAAGGTGGCTATCAGAGGCTTTATACCCTCTTTTTCATGTCTCTTTAAAGAGTATTGGTTCAAATTTGGAGTTTTGGCGTCTGGGCGGAGTTTAACTACTATTGCATCAGCTATATTGGCCCTTCCTGGCCTCCTGTCAGTCAGGCCAAATGTTTGCTCTTACCTTTTGCAGAATTTCTTCAGCGACTTCTGATTGAGGCTCTTCTCCAGTTGTAACAGTGCTGCTTGGAAGGCACAGGCTTGATCTGGGAGGACTTTAATGTCTCCTTTTTCTGGTGAAAAGGTCACTGGGGCATTTAATTTTGTTAGTAGATCTCGTCCCAACAATGGGATAGGGCACTCAGGCATATATAGAAAGCTATACTTTAGATATGTTTTCCCTGTGTGACATTTGAGTGGTTGTAGGGAAGGCTTATGAGAGACTTCCCCAGATATACCATTAATGGATGTGATTTGCAGGGAGAGGGGTTCCTGTCTGGTGTTTAGTACAGAATAGTTAGCTCCGGTGTCAATTATGAAGTCTGTAAATTTCTTTTCTACTGCTATTGTTACCTGGGGTTCCTTGTGGGAAACGTTGATGGAGCTGGTGAAGTCTAGAGGAGCCCCCAAGCCCTGTCATTCTTAATTGCTGTCAGCAAATTGGTGCATTTGGTGTTTAGACACATTTGTTTCCTTTCTCAACTTCCGAGAACAGTTGGGATAGTCCTTTTTCCAATGGCCTTCCTGCTTATAGTAAGCACATTTTCTTGGCTCCAGGGCTGAATTTTCCTTGTGGTCAGAAGGTGGGGGCCCTGGGGATCTTACCCATGCTGTTTGTCTTTTCTCATTGGCCTTTGCGGATTATGACTGAGGACTGTGGCAAGTAGAGCGGCTTGTTTTCGCATCTCATGTTGTTTTTGGTTCTCTTGTTCCTGGTTCGGGCTGTTAAACACTTTAAAAGCAATCTCAACAAGCGGTGACATGGGCTTCCCTAATCCCCATTCCAATTTTTGCAACTTTTTCCTTTTATCAGGGGCACACTGGCTGATAAAAGTCATATTGATCAGCCTCATATTATCCAGATACTCTGGGTCAATATCAATATACTTTCTGTAGGCTTCAAAGACTCTCTCTAGAAAGATCGAAGGGTTTTCTTTTGGCCTTTGTTGTACTTCCTGGACCTTATTTAGGCTCTTCAGTTTTGGGACCCCCCCCCCCCATTTTATAATGGTTTAACCTTGCCCAGCCTCCAGGGTCATTGGGTTCCCAGCCTGGGTCAACCCTGGGTATGGCCTCTACTGCTGGAGCACTGATTGGGCTGTTAGTTTGTAACTCATGGAGTCTCTCAGCCTCCTGATGAGCTTTGTCCAGTACCATTGCATGCTCCTCTGGGGTGAGGAAGGTGTTCAAAAGGGCCTGAATGTCAGCCCACTTGGGGTCATGAGTAGCAAAGACGGGCATAAATAAACTTGCCATCTTTTTGGCATCATCTTGATAAGTAGGCATGTTGTTTTTCCAGTTGTATAAGTCCAAAGTTTAAAAGGGAGTATGCACATATAAAAACCCTCTGGGTTGGCCTTGGTCATCGAGACCTGAAGGGACTTGCCTTAGTGAGAATTGCCCTGCCTGGGGTGGAGCATTCCCTGGGCCGAATTGAGTATCCCAACAGGTATGAGAAGGGGAGACTGTTCCCATCTGACTATTAGGTAAAGGGGGGTATAAAGTTGAGACAGTGTCTTCAGGGGAGTCATTATGCCCTTCCTGGTCATCTCCAACTGTGCCTCCATCATACGGTAGAGGCGCTGTAGGGGACAGTAGATGAGGAAAGACAAGATCATCATCTGACTTTGGTTCTGGGAGAACAGGTTTTTCTGTGGATCCTCCCTCTGAACTATGATCTTTCATCTTTTTTCCAAATTCTTTTTCTAATATAAAGACATAAAAGACTGTGCATGAGAGATCTTGTCCCATTTCTTTTCTCTTTTACAGAATAGGTCTAATTGCAAGATAGTGTTATAGTTCAGAGACGTGATCTGGGTCTATACCTCATCTGACCCCAGTGAGTATTGAGGCCAGCTTATATTACAAAAGAAAATCATTTTCTTTTTCTTCATGGGCTTATAACTGAACATTGCCCAATTTTGAAGAATGTATCCTAGTGGGCTGCACTCTGGTATATGATTTTTATTTCCCATTTTGGGGGGCTTTTATCAAAGTGGCTGCAACAAACAAGGTCTTTCTAGGGAAAGATGTTTAAGATCTGATAGTGTGCTTGTGGGAACAGCTCCCCCAAGAATATCCTAGGGATTGGCTTTTTCCCTTATGTGTTCTGGCACCCACAAAGTTCAGGTGATTGAACCCGGATCAGCTGCCGCTGCTGACTGCCTCATCACGAACAATGAGGGCCCAATAATACACGTTCTTCAGAAGGGCGTCCCTATGAGGCCATTGCATGTCATGGACAGACACCCTGACACCTTTGTGAAATCCCCAGTCACCTGGAAATGTCCTGAAGGACTGGAGGGAATAGTGCATCTTCTCTTCGGGGTCAGAAGACCCTCATAAGATTAATATAAAAAGGGAATTTTTTTACAGTCACCAAGAACTCAGTCCCCAAGCAGCCAGTTCTAACAAATAACACAGTTAGTCACAGTTAGATGAACATTAACACACAGCACAATTCTACATATAACATAGACCAGAATACTAGCGAGTTTGCCAGGAGTGGCTCAGAACCAGTGCCAAGAGCTACTCAGAACCAGATTGCCAGGAGTTGTCCAGAAACAAAAACAACTTCAAGAGTGAACCTCTTGTCCTGCCTTTAATTACTTTGGGTGGTTCAGGCCCAAGGTTCGGGACTTAGCCTGCCAGGATTCCCCAGATTACAAGTAAACTTCCAGGAAATCAACCCAGAGAGACAAGCTAAAGTACAGTCACTTTCTTAGTTACTCACTCAGAGCCCAGAGATGTCTTGATCCAGAAACTGTTTCTTTTCCCAAAGGGAAAAAGTGCCTTGGGGCCTAGAGCACCACGGTGGGAAATGAGAATCCTATCAGCGGAGCCTCTACACAAAATTGTCTAGGCGGTCGCTTAGGGTTGACCAAAAGACCCCGTACCCCACCAGGGGTTCCTTAGCCTCAGGCGGGTAGTCACAGGACTTTGTCTCTTCGTGGTCACCATAAATTGTTACTGCACAAAAGTGGGATTCTCTTACCCAATGTGCATTTAAAAAAGCCAGTTATTATGGCATCAGCTTTGGGGAAAAGAAATGTAGCTTTATTTTGCAAGATTGATCTGCAAGGAGACAGGAGGCATGTGCCCTCAGATCTGTCTCCCCACTTCAGGATTTGGGCATGACATTTAAGTAGGTTAGGGAGAACAGGCTGCCATGTGGAAACGCTGGCCAGACAGGTTTTGATTGATGGGCTTTAAGCATTTTAAGGTTCTAACCATTTATGGTAAGGTTCTAACCATTTGTGGTAGGGTTCTAAACATTTATGGTAAGGTTTTAAAACTTTATGGTAAGGTAGGGAAGGATAATTTGAACACCAGATCTTCATGGATGATGGAACCCTCACTTCTGATAAGAGTCTAACTTTTAAGTTCTGCTCGTGTCCCTGTCCTTTGGTTCCATGGGGAGGAGAATCGTTGATTCCGCAGTCATTTCAGGTCAAGATTTCTTCTTTTGAGCATGCTTTGGCTGCATGACTTCGCAAATTTTCTGAAAGACAATTCTTAATCACTCGGTTGACAAGAGATGGGATCAGTTCAAACTGGCTCTAGTAGTGGGCTTGTGGTTAAAACATTATGTACATTTCAGGTGTACATCATTATATTTCAACTTTTGCATAGACTACATTGTGTTCACCACCAAAAGTCTAGTTGCCATCCTTCCCTGTATACAACTGTTCTTTTACCCCTTTCACCCTTCCCCACCCCTTCCCCTCTAGTAACCACCAGTCTGTTCTCTGTGTCTATGTGTTTGTTGTTGTTTTATCTTCCACTTATGAGTGAAATCATACGGTACATGACTTACTTGAAGTTAGATTCTCTTTCATTTAAGCCACTATAATCATACCTTGGATTCAGTCTCTGTAGCTGATTTTTTATACAATATTATTTCTCTAGGTTGAATAGATTTGAGACTGTGGCACTGAACAGATGTTCTGTGAAAAGCAAAACATGAGTCATTGCTTTCATTACTTTTTTGTGTGTGTGTGTGAGGAAGACCAGCCCTGAGCTAACATCCGTTGCCAATCCTCGTCTTTTTGCTGAAGGAGACTAGCCCTGGGCTAACATCCGTGCCCATCTTCCTCTACTTTATATGGGACGCCGCCACGGCATGGCTGAGAAGCAGTGCATCGGTGGGCGCCCGGGATACGAACCTGCGAACCCTGGGCTGCCAAGCGTGAACTAAACCACTGCACCACCGGGCGGCCCTCATTACTTTTGTAATTATAGTTTACCATAGATGACTGACACTCCTTGGGTTGAACTCCAGAATAATTGAGAGTGAGCTCTAAAAAGTATTGAGCTATTTTAGGTCATTTCATGTATCATGAACTGTCAAGGATTTGGGGAAATATAGATGATTAAGTGGAAAACTGATTTTTGATCTTTTATTAAAATATAATGAATAAGTCATAGTTTCTACAGGTAGAACAATTCATTTCCAAGTCATGAGAGCCTGAAAGTATCAATTTTTCAAATATTTTATATTACCCTTTATAAGGGAAGGAAATTCTGAATGCTATAAATATATTTTAGTTTTGCCACAGGGCCAGGGCAGTTTATTAATTTACTTACTTAAGAAACATTTAGTGAACATCCTCTATGGTCCAGCTGCTCTTTTTCAGGCTGACCATATGATGACAAACACCTATGAGTACTAATTCTATACTGACCTTCATTTTTGGAGCATAAAGCAGTTTTATATATGGGATTATTGTCATGCATGCGTTAAATGATTAGTGGAAAAATTTATTTTGATCTCATATTTGGAAAAATCTAAGGTAGGGTAGAGAATAACTTGCTATATCCTAAGGAAAATTTTTAAATGTTCATTAAAAGGGAGGAGGAAATATTATGAAATGCCTCGTATTCAAAAGTAGATACTGTTGACAAGGGCACTACAGCAGGTGTCACTCCTGTACTGTAATTAAATTAAACTAGAGAAATTGCCACATCGTAATAACTAGAACTTAATTGTGTTTATGTAGTTGATTGTAAGCAGTATATTATTAAATCAGGCAGAATGATGTAAATTATAAGGTAAAGTAGCATTTGTTACTATAAAGCTGCAGTTATAGAGTTTTCAGTTTTTAAGTGGTTGATTCTAAATAGTGTTTATTTTTTAGTATAGAGTCAGTTTTCCAATTATAGAATTTATAGTGTCTCTATATGTACAAATTAAATGAGCATTACATAGCAGTTATCTTGACACAAATTGATGAATATTTTTCTTTCTGGAAAATTACAAAAGAGAAATTTGTTTCAAAAGTTGTTTTAGATCATGAATAATTGGGAAATTCCTGAAATAATTATGAAACTAGAAATTTTTCTGCACTCGAAGTTTTTAAAATATCGATTATTGCTTTTGCTACTTAAAGCAAGGAGTAGGCTTACTTTAATCTCTTCTTTATATCTCTATAAACATATGGTCTTTCCATTTGCTTACATAAATATGTAAATTAAAAACTTTTAGTTTAATTTAGTGCACAGGAAATATCCCAGATGAAGAGGAGTTACTGCACTTAAAAATTTTATAGTTTTTCCAGCTTTGCTTTCAATTTCAGTACAACATTTTTTGAATTCCTGTTTTGAGTATGATATACAGTAGACTCTTATAAAGCTAATAACTTTTAAATTGTTATTCAGTACATGGGAAACCTGGCCTTAGGATTTTTGATGTGGCAATGTGAAAGTATTCTTGCTATAAAATGCCTTAGCTTATATAGTTATTTCAGTGCATGGAGTCAATTATAGTGAGGAACCAACATATTATTACATTAATCCTCTGTCGTTTTACTTAGATGAGAACTCTTGAATTTAATAAGTGGAGTGCTTTTCAGTAATCCCAAAATATTTCTATCTGACATATTCTTGTAGAACTATAAGTGTAATTTTTAATATACATATCATAAAGTTGAATACATTCTTTGATATTGAATTTTCTTGAGATAAAAAGACTAACACCAAGGGGCCGCCCAGTGGTGCAGCGGTTTAGTCCGCGCTTGGCAGCCCGGGGTTTGCGAGTTCGGATCCCGGGCACCCGCCGACACACTGCCTGTCAGCCATGCCGTGGTGGCGTCCCATATAAAGTAGAGGAAGATGGGCACGGATGTTAGCCCAGGGCCAGTCTTCCTCAGCAAAAAGGGGAGGATTGGCAACAGATGTTAGCTCAGGGCTGGTCTTCCCCACAAAAAAAAAAAAAAAAAAAAAGACTAACACCAAAAAGAAAAGTTCCTTAAGAAAAAAGCTTTATGATGTGTTGAGTCCACAGTAATAGCTCAATAGTAAGAAATGTTGTACATGTATGGTTTTCAAAATGTTTGAAAAATACAAAAAAAATAACTACTCATGATTTGTTAGACCATGGATTCTCTATGCTCTGGGTATACTACATTATTCAGTAGTAAGGAATGATTCACACCTTTATAATACAGAAGACGTGTAATAGAAGGTTGTTTGTATTGCATGGTTCAATTATTATTGAATGGTTCTACTTATTACAGATTTTATAATATGTCTTTCAGTCAAACTTTCTTCTTTTGTGGAAGATAGCTGAGCTATTCTAGTTGAAGCACGGCAGGTTGGACACAAAATCTATCCCCTGACCTGTTGTGGCTCCTGGTACTATCCAGGTCTCCCTAAGATACTGCCAAACACAGGCCTTCAACATTTATGTAGTGCAATCCTGAAAATAATACCAAGGACATGAAAACAAGGAAAGTGAATTTGGGAAAAATCAGGGAGTGAGCTAATAAATAATTATCTTATTGCTTCTATGCGTATTACTTTTGAACTTGAATTGGTCATGGAAGTTTGCATTATTTTGTATGTCTACATGGGGAACAAAAGAGGCCAGATAGTTTAAATGAAATCAAGTTGTTAATAAATGTGGGTTTCAATATATAGCATTACCTTTTTTAGATGAATTTTTTCTTTTTTGCTTGAGGAAGATTAGCCCTGAGCTAACATCTGTACCATTCTTCCTCCATTTTGTATGTGGGATGCCTCTACAGCCTGGCTGACGAGTGGAGTAGGTCCGCGCCTGGGATCCAAACCCAGGAACCCGAGCAGCAGAAGCAGAACCTGAACCACTCGGCCACCGGGCCAGCCCCTAGATGAATTTTTTAAAATGATTTTGCGAGAGCAGTATAGTTTATATTCACTATTGTTAGATAATGTTGTGTACTCCAATTTTCTTGAATTCTCTAGGTTACAACAGTTACATTTCAAGATTTGCCAGGCTGTAGTCTCTCCACGCTGGCAGAGTGTGCAAATCTTCAGTTTCTGTCTCTTCGACGCTGTGGATTGACTTCTTTGCACAGCCTGAGTAACTGCAAAAAACTGAAGTACATTGATGCACAGGTATGTCCTCTGTTCTCCTCATTATTTATCTCAAAATATAAAATGGATTCATGTCTACATTTCAGAAATGACAGTTTTGAAGAAACATTTATTAAAATAACCTGTAACTTAAGGTCTAAAGAGATCAAGGGCCAAAATTTGTGAGAACCAAAAGGAAAGATGATAAGGTGGTATGACCTGGAAATTACTTTCTCTATTTGTAGATGATGTAGTTACTGTTTTTGTTACTTTTTGCTGCCTGACGAGTAACCACATTACTTAGTAAATTAAAATGACAACCATTTTATTTGCTCATAGTTCTGTGGGCTATGAATTGAGGCCAGGCTTGTCTGGGCATTTCTTCTGCTTCATATTGTGTTGATTGGGTCTCATGTAATTTGCAGCTGGGGCTGGAATGTCCAAAATGCCTTCTCTTATATGCCTGATACCTCAGGAGGTTGGAATTCAATCTCTCTCTCTCTCTCTCTCTCTCTCTCTCTCTCTGCTCTCTTGGGCTTCTTTACAAGGTGGCCGAATTCTAAGAGTGATGCCTACCAAAAAGATAAGCTCCAATATGCAAGTGTATGTCAAGTATCTGCTGGCATCATGCTAGCTAGTGTTCTATTGGCCAATGCCTGAGTTTGTGTGGGAGGGGACTGTCTGGATGTGTGAATCTTGGATTGTGAGGTTTATCGAGGGCTGTGAAATTAACAGTCTGCTACAATCTACCCTTTGGCTCCTGACGAGTCGCTTCCTTACCACATGCAAAATATACTCATGTCCCAAAGACCCCAAAGTCTCATCAATTTTTATGCCATCAAACTCAGACTTGAAGTACAGAATCTTCTCATCTAAATCAGATCCAAATGGAAATGATCTGCTCAGATAGAGTTCTCTCAAGTCAGAGATCTGTGAAGTAAAGTGAAAAATCATCTGTCCTCCCTCCCCCCACAAACACCTACATACAATAGTGAGGCAGGGCCTGATTAGTTACAGTAGTCATTCCCATTCAAAATAGGAGAAAACAAGAAGCCCATAGCAGTCCCTGGTCCATAGCTGAACACATATCATCAATTCCTTAATAAGGACTCAGTTCTGCTCCATGGGTATGGTTCTCTGTGACTCTTGGTTCTTCCCACTGGGCTTTTGACTTCATCCTCAAGGCATATTTCCTTTTCCATAAGAAGTGTCCTGTTTTGCAGCTGAGAATTTTTCTCAGCCCATTTCTTTCCTATAGAAGATGGGGGAGCCTAGAGGCTTCTTTTCATTTAGAATTATGTGTTGCTCAGTTCAAACTGGCAGTGCTTCCACCAATGATTTTCTTTTAAAACTTTATGAGTTTCCTATGCTTCTTATTAAGTTCACTCCAGACAAAGGCTATACTCATAAATATTTTTTAGAGGGATGCTGTGGGACTACACCCTTAAGATTCTTAAAAGCCTTTTTATGTTTCTGAAGTTTTAAAAAAGAGAATTGTTGTTGCATCCTTGACACATAGTCTTGACACTGAGGCTAATATTATCTATGGTAGAGATGTGTATGGGTAGTAAAAGTACAAATTTATACATGAGATATATACCTAATTCATGATACTGATATTCTTGGGAGAGGAAGGAAGCAAAAGGGATTGAGGAGGGGAAGTAGGGAGATTTCAACGTTTTCAGTGTTTGGTTTCTTTAAAATAGCAGTTTTATAGGAACTGTAACCAAATGTTCACTCTTGTTCATTTAGATTGAAATATTTTGTTATATGATCCTCTGTATTTTCTATATTTTAAAAGATTATCAATAAATACAAAATCAGTTAATTGTTTATTAGGTTACTGAATATTTTTATCTAGATAGTATAGCATTCTGCATAGTTATCTTAAAAGGGATTCAAATATTCATTTGGAGATTGTATCTCATCTTTCCTCTTTTTCTAAGCTTTGACTGTTTTTTTAAAAAGCCATTGAAATAAAACTAATTACATTTTTTCCTTGTTTTAGGAAAACCGCATTGAGACTATCAGCTGTGAAAATTTGGAAAATCTCTCTGTTGTTCTTCTTAATAAAAATCAACTGACTTCTTTTCATGGTTTGGATGGCTGCACTAATATCCAAAATCTTGAACTTTCACATAATAAAATCACTCGAATCGGTGAGAACAATGGAAATTGAATATATAGACATTTATTTCTCACGATAGTATTTTGTTTCATTTATTCCCTTTTAGGAGTAGGCCACCATCACTAATTTGCTTATTTTATTCATTCCATACTTAATCTTCTATCCAGATTTGTTAAGGAAATAATTTTTTTAATGTATATGAAAGAATTATGCTCCCACCACTGGCAAATGGGTAGTTGTTGGTAGCTCCTTAAATTAATATATTCATCTTCCTGTTCCTTTTCTTATAACCAGTAGTGACCTGAGCTCTGCTGGGGAATATAATACCACAGTTTGGTGCCATCATATTTTTATAGATCCTATGCTTTCTGCACTTCTCAGCAACTGTCGTTAACTGTTCCTTGGTAAAGCCTTTCATCACTACTCTACTTGCCTACATACATCCCTTGTACCAACCTGTCCTTCTTTAGATAAGGCTACTAACACCACATAAAAGAAAGGATTCATCAGTTTTAATCTCCCTTACCTCCATCTCTTCATCTGTATTATCTGTATACCTATATATCTATATTTGTTTCCACCCTCATACTTTTTAATTCATATAATTTAGCAATGAAAATGTCTTTTCTTGTTTAAGGCCAGTCCTTCTATTTTATATAAATATGCCCACCAGTCTTTGATACCTTACTCCATCATTTATCACCTGTCTTATGTCAAATTCTTCCTATTGCCATTCACTTCCACCACTGCCTTCTCTCTTACCTTTTGCTGTCCAGGTTTGTGAAGGAGTGTCCTGTTCTTGCTCTCACTTCTTACTACCCAACTCCCCTCTTCTACCCACTGAAATTCGACTTGGGCTTACTTCTATACTACTTCCAGGGTGATGGTTCTAAAATAAAGATCTCATTATGTTTTTCACTACCTAGTTTAAAATTCTCTGTTTTTTCTTTTTTTTTAACTTGTAAGATTCTCAAGGGAGTTGATAGGGGCTTAAATAATGGTTAGTGAATAATCAATGATTGCCAAAAAATCAGGAACTAGATAAAAACTTTACTCTGGTACAATACTAATGGTTTAAATTTTTGGACCCCCACAGGGTTCCATCCTTTCTACCTCCTCTGTTCTCTAGAATCATTGGAAATGTGTGATCTGGGATGAAATACCAGGGAGTGGGATGGAAGTAAATGGAGGAATAGAAGTAAGCCTACTTTCTGTGTTTAGGGCTGGTTCTGCTTAGGCCTTCTTGATATCTTTTGTTTGTTTGCTTATGTTTTGTTTTTTTTCTTTCGTTTATTTTATTGTTGAAAATTTCAAACATTTACAAAATAAATACATGGAGATTCCATATAACCATATTCAACATTTGCTTCATCATTACTTTTTTCTGTTTTTGATTTTATCTTTTCTTCTTTAAAGCAAATCCTAAAATCATATAATTTCATCCTTTCATACCTCAGGAGACGGTTTTTAATAATATAGTTCTTTGTTCTTGACCACAATGCATTGTGACACCTGATAAAATTAATTCCTTGTACAACTGAAAATCCATAACTCAATTTTTCTTATTTTCTCAAAATTATCTGGGTTTATTTGAATCATAACACAAACAATGACCACATATTACATTTACATAAGTCTTTGAAGTCTCTTTAATCTGTAACAGTCCTCCATGCCACTGATTTGTTGCAGAACCTATGTTCATTGTCCTGTACAATGTCCTGCATTCTGAGTTTGTCCATTTACTTTTTTTTTACTGTCATTAAAATTGTTTCACTAAGCCCTGCATTTCCTGTAAATGCAAGTTAGCGCAACAGGCTTGATTAGATTCAAATTCAGTTGTTTGGACAGGAATTTTTCACAGGTGGTGCTCTGTGCTTCCTATTGCCTTACATCAGGAGTCATACAGGGCTTGTTTGCTCTTAATGATGCTACATTGAGTATTGGGTACAGCTGGTGATAGCCTACACCCTCCATTATAAACTTCTCCATCAACCTTTCATCCAATGCTTTCATACATTGATTAATATGGTGTGAATCAATTAATGCAATGTGGGATGCAAAGGGTGAGTTTTCTCATTTGATCATTCCTTCCACATTTTTTTAAGCTGGAATCCTTTATTTAATAAGAACTATTTGGTTATTTTGAAGTAGTCTGTAGAGGAAAGACAGGGATGAATGCCTACCTTTGTACTGACAAATTTTTACAGTAAGATCTTAGTGGCTCTCATTACTTTTCAGTGGTGCCAAATGGATTTATTTTTTGTTTTATTTATTTTGCTTTGTTTTTGCACTTGTTTTCTCTTTCTCTCTCTTTCTTAGTATTCTTATGAACTCATAGGTTTTTATAATATCGACTACTTCAGTAAGTTGCCTTATTATACTTTTTGATACTCAAATTGTCCTGTCCTATGATATCAGTATTTGATATGTGCAATCAAATTCTAGGGACAGGATAATTTGAGTATCAAATATTGGTATCTCCAATTCAAATTTACTTTTTTAACTTTATAGATAGTTATATTCCCTTTCTCTTGTAATCCTTGGTTGATAACTACATTAACACAACTATTTGCTATCCCTCATATCCATAAAATAGATTCAAAAGAACATTGTCAATATTACTACTAAGAAAAAAACTACCAAATTAATTTTAAAATTCCTTTGCATTTCTTTTTGTCCTTGTACTTTGTCCCCCAAAGTGATGTGATCATCTGAAGTATTTTCTCTTTGTGATTATGTTATGAATTTGAAATATAGTTAGTTCAATTTCCCATTTGATTCAATTTTATTTTTGATATGTAAAACAGATATGTTCCCAAACTCAAATTACATAAAAAAGACATCCCTAAAGAGATTGTACTTTCATTCTTGTCCTTTTCACTGTTTTCCCATCTACTTTTTTATATAAATGTCTATGTATATATGTTTAAAATAATATATGTATATAATCTGTGTATATACGTGTGTATATAAATATACATACATATACACACATATATCTAAGAAATATATGTATATATGCTAATCCTTTCACAAAATATAGAATATTTTAAGTACTGTTCTTTATCTTACTTTTTTTCACTTAACATATTATGGAGCTCATAGCATTCTTTTTCCATGGCTTCATAGTATTTGATTGTGTGGATGGACCAGAGTTTATTCCACGGGTCCCTTGTTCATGGACAATGGATGATTTCCAGTCTTCCACATTGCCATAATTACTAACCTAATACCTATGTCATTTCATACTTTATCAGATTTATCTTTAGGTTAACTTCCTGCAATATGTACTGTTGGGGCAAAGGGCATCTGTAATTTAGGAAGATAGTGCCAGAAACACTTTATATGGCTTGTACCATTTTGTACCCCTAGTACATATTAATACCAGTTTCTTCTGCTTTTCTTCTATTATGCTGTTCTTTTCTATTTTTGAGTTAAATATTTAATTCAATTATTTTTTATCCTTTTTCACTCTTGTTGATGTAAATTCTTGTCTATAAATTTTCCTGTAAGCACTGCTTGGTCCATAACTTCTGTTACATAAGTATTTTCGTCAATTTCACAATTTTATATGTATTTTATCCTTTACCTAAGATTTTAAATTTCCATATGAAAAAGCCCTTTTTTGTTGTTGTTATTCTTTCTAGTTTTATTGCATTGTAGTCAGAGAATGAGTTTTATGCCATTTCTGCTTTTTGGAACTTATTGTGGTTTTCTAATATGCGGTCAATTTTTAGAAATGTTTCACGTGTACTTGAAGAGGAGGTCATTTTTTGTTGTTGTTGGAATATAGAGTTTATATTTTTATCTTTAAGATCTACCTTAGTGATCATTTGTTTTAGGTGTTCTATGTCTAGTTGATTGACCTTGGACTGAGGATGTTGAGCTAGTTTAAATTTGTCTGTTACTAATCAACTTATTCGTTTTTGTGTATTCTTTGGTTTCTGCTTTATGAATGTTGCTCCATGCTGTTTCATAGATATTTTTAACTGTGTTATCTTTATTGTGAATTTTAGCCTTGAAAATTATAAGTTCCCTTCTTTGCCTCTTTAATGCTTTTGAGACTAAATTCTACCTTGTCTAATACAGTTCTTTTTGTTTGTATTTCCCTACTTGGCCATTAAAATAAAAAATTTAACCTTTCTGAATCATTTTATTTTAGGCATTTACTTGTATACGGCATAGATTTGGGTTTTATATTTTGATTCCAGCTTAAATGTTTTTCTCTCATATGGCCATTTGCATTTATTAATTCAGCTTATATACTTCTTCTCAATACTGTCATCCCATTCAAGATGATGCTTTCTCTTTCTGGAGGGAGGCCTTGTTGATAATACATGGGTTCTTCCATCACTGGGTCACCACCACTTCTTACTTATCCATTCAGTTTCCATAGGCTTCCCTCTGTAGGAGTGTGGATTCAGCCTGGATTGTGTTGGTCCTGGATACTTATTACCCCACTTAGAAAGAAATTCAACTGATAATTTCTTTATCTCTCATTTGTACTGGAAAGATAGCTTGTGGGTATTTTTTTATTTCTTTGTTGCTCTTTATGAATTTCTGGAAGAGGTAGGAGGAGAGTTGGATCGAGACAGTCACCATCATCTCCCATTTTCTTAATATGTCAAAAATATAGTTGTTTTCACAAAGCAAGCTTTTGTTTTGCAAATATTTCAAGGCACACTTTTGAAAATATAATGTGTAATATTCTTTAATATATTTATTTGCCCATGTGTGTGTGCTGCCTGATTTGGAACCACTCATGACTTCTCCTATATGGAAATACTGATACTTTTGATACAAATTTTTTATTTTAAAATTTCAGTTTAAAATACATATAGAAATAATTTTGTTGTTGGAATGAAGGCAAGTGCATTGATAATGTATGTTTCTATATTGGCACACACTGAAGCAAGCTTAAAAAAAAAAAAAAGGCTGTTTGTAAGAAGAAATGCTTGAACTCCTATTTACTTCATTTTCATTGCCAGCAGTGCTGTATGGAATTTTTTAGCCAGTGGATTTCCTGGGGTAGGATATCTGCAAGATTTATGTGAAAACTGCCATAGTATTAATTGATGTACCTGAGGTATCTCCAGGTAGTACAGAGCAAACAAGGTAAAAGACATCTTTGCTGTCTGTTGGGTACAAGGAAAACACTGTATTTATTGAGTGTGAGAAGAGTACACATGAGAAAGTAGATTTTCTGAAGACGACTTGGAGTCTGTTTTCCATCTTCAGGAACTGCTTACAGTGATTCTGGTTGAGCTAAGTGAAAAGCATAGATTTTGTCTTTCAGTGATATATTGATGCCTAGAACTCTTATGAAGGGGCACAAAGATAGATTTGTGTTTATAAATTAATAAGTTACCATTCCATGCTATATTTCTTCAGGAAGTGAAATAAAATTGGAAGCAATACCACGTATTCTACATTTGTAGTTTCAAGTTTAATTTGTTCCTAATTCTTACTAAGCTGTAGCTACTGCAGGAATTAATATGTAATGTTATCTCTAATTACTCTTTTTATTAGAAAACGTTAATGCACATTTTTACTTGACTTTCTTTGCATTTAAGTAAATAAGAATAGCGACTATGTCAGTCTCTTTAAGGCAATTTGAAATTGTTTATGCTGAATATTTTCCATTCTAATTAAACTGTTCAACTATAAAAATAGAAACACAATGTGAAATATACTTTTTTTTAAAGTAATAGTTTAAAATTTAATTCTGTAAATTGAAAGTTACAAAGTAAGTCATATATTTTTATTGCCTTTAATGTTTAAACATATTGTATGCTATGGCTATGTAAAGAGATGGTTTTAATCATTATTATTACCCTTAATCATAACTGAAATATAAATTAAACATATAATTCAAAATAGCATCTTTAAGATATATTACATATTGAGGGTCATATTATTTTCTGGCCAAATGTAGTAAAAAATAAACTATTATATTGGGATACATACATTTGTGCAAATTTTGTAGTAATTTAAAAAATACTGTGTACATTTTTATATTATTTTCTGTAATTGGTTCTATTTTGTTAACAAGTTTTTGATTACAGAATATTTTGGCTTGATCTGGAGTTATTGTTGCATATTTTGAATGCATAAAATAATTGTTTTAAGTTCAAGTTCACTTTAAGTTGATGATTTTAAAGATGGATTTATTTTAATGACAAGAAATTTTGTTATACTTTTTATTAATTTAAAATGTCCTATGGTTTTTTTCCTTGAAGTTACATGACTCTTTATTTTTTATAAATCAGTTAAATTTGGGTGGATTGCAGTGTAAATTTTCAGGTTTGTTATGATATCATTATTATATTTCATGTTTTCTTTTGCTTGAATTTTCTCCTAAGTAAATTTCAGGCAAAACTGGTAAAACATTTTGTTTTCTAAAGTAATGTGGAAAAATATTTTTTGAATAGATGTTGCCACAGTGATCATTAAGGCTTATAAAATTAATCTCTGGGAAATCTTTTACATTTTGAGTTAGTATTTTTGATCTAGTTTTTAAATGAATAGCCAAAGTCGATAAAAAATAGGTCACTTATAATTTATAATCTATTTTTCTTTGTTCCTCCCATTTTTATGTTGGATTTTATTGACCTCTGGCAGAAATATTTTGAAACTAATTTTGAAATATTTCGTGCTGTATGGCAAAATTGTTTTATAAATTTCATTTACAGAAAAAATACAACTTAATATAATAAATACAGCAATAGATGCCTTTTTTTTTACCCCCAGGCATTTATTTTACATGCTTTATACATATTAACTCATTTGCTTTTCATATAAGTGCTAATGAGTTAGGTACTGTTTAATCTTTTTTTTTTTCAGGTAAGAAAACTGAGGCACAAAGAGGTTATGTAAATTGTCTAAGATCACACAGTTCATAAATGATAGAGCCAGGATTTGAAACTCAGCAGTCTAACCCTAGTACCTGATTTTTTTATTACCTCATTCTCCTGCCTCTCTAAATAAATAATCATTTAATATTTAAAATTATTACTGCTTTGTTATACTGTGTTGCAACTCTTTATGCCAAAAAATGTAATGATTTTAAGATTTATTAATTAATAAATTTATTAATGAGCAAATGTACTGATCACTTACTACGTGTAAAGCACTTTTCCAGGTGCTAGAACACAGCCCTGGTGACTGCTGAGGATGCAGCAATAAACAAAACAAGTGACTCTCCTGAGTTCACTGGGAGTATCCTGGTGAGAGTTATTTATGTGGAGACAAAGAATCAGAGTAAATTGCTGTATTTCATTTATTGAATGCTGGGTTAAAGTGAAAATAAGTATGATATTAATGTGTAAGAGCAAATAATTATTTTTTTCTCATTCATGAAGCTTCTGTCTCTGCTATTTTAGGAAAACTTTAATCTAGAAAAAGTGTTTTTCTAATGCCAACAATTAATTTGTTAATTTATAAATTTCAGTTAATACATTCCTAGAAAATATCATTGTAAGTAGATAGAGATACTAGGAGGTTTTTTTTCTGCTCCTTTATTTTCAGATGATACTGCTTTCTGGAAAAGTGACATAAGTATGCAAGATGTTGAAATAATTCAACATTTTCACATAGGCTTGATTACTACATAGTGGCTCATAGGTGAAATGCGCCTGGGTTAATTCTTGCTACCAAATGTTGTCTTTGGAACGTTAGAAAAAAATAGTGAAGTAAAATAAAATAAAGCTCTGGATATTTTCCTTGTAGAAATGTTTTTCATTATATACTTAGTGAATTCTTTGGATTCCACTAGATGGTGCTAGCTTACTCTTCAGTTTTGAAACGCTACACAATGCCTAGTACAAAGCTGAAAGGGATTTTACAGATCTGCCAGTCTAGGCTTCTTAGTTTACAGATGAAAAAATAGACCCACATAGTTTTCATCTAACATCTAGCAGAGGTGAGTTAGAATCCCAGTTTCCTGATTCCTGTTTCAGTATTCTTGTTTCCATACAACATGTATGATCCTGAAGGACTTTTGCCCTGAAATTAAAAATCTCAAGTACAACTCCACTTATTGGTACGTAACTATCAAACATAGCAATCATGGAGTAGCTAAAGGAGGTCGACATTTACCAAACACTTATATAGTGAAAACCTCCAGCCTAATTTAACATCTTTAGTTTGCTGTTCCTTATAGGAGAGTTATTTTCCTCCTGTGTCAGGAATGTTTTATTAGACCATTGGCTCATTTCTTTGGGAGGAATTCTTTGAAACAGATATTTGTAGCAAGTAGTATAGCCAAATGCCAATTTTGCCATGGGCAAGAGCCCTGTGAGGCATAAACATACTGGGCTTCAGTTTTATTTAGTGGGACCTAGAAAACTTTTAAAGAGCTAATAAAGAATATGTTGAAGCAGTAAACTCAAGAATAAACTGTCATTTATATTTATATTTATTATACTTATGTCCTTTGAAAGAGACTCGAATGTTTTTGTGGCTATTATTTGTTTTGTTTTGTTTTGGATGGGGAGTGGAAGAAATATCAGAAATTTTGACTGGGAGAGCATCATTTTCTTAGAGGTGTTGAGGAAGTAATGGTATTCTAAGGTAAGGCTTGCTGTAAGTCTATTTTGCTCAGTTCTCAGCCTTCATTTGACAGCAAAAGAATTTGTAAGATTAAAAGAGGAAGGGTGGCAAATTATTCTAACTTCCTTCCTGTCTAGATTACCCCTTTTTTTTTAATTACCATTTTTTTATTGATGTCTTAGTAGTTTATAACACTGTGGGGTTTTAGTTGTATATTTTTGTTTGTCCATCACCTTGTGGTTGTAACTCTTCACCCCTTGTGCCCACCTCCCACCCCCCTTCCCCTTGGTAACCACCAATCAGTTCTCTCTGTCCGTGTGTTCATTTATATTCCATATATGAGTGAGTTCATGCAGTGTCTGTCCTTCTCTCTCTGGCTTATTTCACTTAACATAATACCCTCTAGGTCCATCCATGTTGTTGCAAATGGGACAATTGTGTCTTTTCTTATGGCTGAGTAGTATTCCATTGTATGTATATAGCACATCTTCTTTAACCAATCATCAGTCGAGGGACACTTGGGTTGCTTCCACTTCTTGGCTATAGTGAATAATGCTGCAATGAACATAGGGATGCATAAGCCTCTTGTGATGGTTGATTTCATGTCCATTGGGTAGAAACCCAAGAGTGGGATTGCTGGATCCTACGGTATTTCTATTTTTAATTTTTTGAGGACTCTCCATACTGTTTTCCATAGAGGCTGCACCAGTTTGCATTCCCACCAGCAGTGAATGAGGGTCCCTGTTTCCCCACAACCTCTCCAGCATTTGTTGTTATTTGTCTTTGTGATTATAGCCATTCTAACAGGTGTAAGGTGATATCTTAGTGTAGTTTTGATTTGCATTTCCCTGATGATTAGTGATGTTGAACATCTTTTCATGTGTCTATTGGCCATCTGTATCTCTTCCTTAGAAAAATGTCTGTTCATATCCTCTGCCCATTTTTTGATTGGGTTGTTTGTTTTTTTGTTGCTCAGTTGTATGAGATCTTTATATATTACTGAGATTAATCCCTTGTTGGACAAACGACTTGGAAATATTTTCTCCCAGCTGGTGGGTTGTTTATTCATTTTGATCCTGGTTTCATTTGCCTTGTAGAAAAAATAAACAAGTGGGACCTCATTAGATTACCCCTTTTGATCCAGATGCATTGACTGGATCAAATTACTGTTTAATCAGTTGTGTATAGATTTTTTTGAGTGTGTATTAATATCCCATTCCTTCTTCAAGGTTTAACTCAAACATTTCTTTTTGAAGCCTTATTTGGTCACCTCAGTTACGGTTTTTAACTCCTTGTTTTTATTGAGGATAATTGTTAGGATAATAGCTATCATTTTTAGTATCCAGAGTATGAAAGTGTTGTACAAGCTACTTTAAAATGTTATTTTTAATCTTCACAATAACGTGAAATCACCCCCACTCCACAAGTAAAGGAACAAAGGCTCGGAGAAGTGAAGTGACTTGTTTATATTCATACAGCTAGTTTGAGAATGGGTATGTTTTATTGAAATTCAGGACTGCCTGCCTCGGAACCTATTCATTTTCCTGTTGACTAGGTGGAGTACTGATCATGTTAGCATAGTCGTGGAGAAAAAGTCATGTACATGACTCCCATGATGATGGTGGATTGCAGATTTTTATTCTTATAGCCAATTTTCTTTTTTTTGCTCTAAGTATTTTTGACACCATGCTATTAGGTGAATACAAATTTATAACTGTGATATATTTCTGCTGAATTGACCAATTTTATCATTTTTAAATGTCCCTTTTCATCTGTGGTAAAGCTTTCTGCCTTAGTCTTCTGTGTCTGATATAACCAAACCAGCTTTCCTCTGGACTCAGGAATTTTTAGACTCTTAAAAATTATTGAGGACCTCCCTCAAATAGCTTTCATTTATGTGAGTTATCTCTATCAATATTTACTGTATTAGAAAAATACTGAGAAATGTTTTAATTTATTAATTCATTCAAAGCCTAAGATGATAAAGCATTTGCATTCATAACAGTTTTATAAATAATAACTGTATTTTTTAAACAAAAAGATACAGTGAGAAGAGGGTCATTGTTACACATACTTGCAAATCTCTTTAATGTCGAGCTTAACACAAGACAGCTGGATTTCTGTATTTCCTTCTGAATTCAATTTTCTACAATATCACACCTCATGTAGCCTCTGGAAAACTCCACTATATGCTCATGAGCAAATGAGAGTAAAAATGGCAAATAACATCTTAGAATTATTTTGAAAATAGTTTTGATTCCATGGAAACTTTAAAAGCATCTCTAAGAGTGGGGGTGTCTCTGGACCACATTTAAGAATTACTTGTTTGGTGCTTACATAATATATTTTTTACTATCCTTTTACTAACAATATTTCTACAAGTTCTATTTTTGTTATGTCTCTTTTATGTAACACGAAAATTTGTTGTTTTTATTGTTGTTTCATCTATGCTGGCTGACAAATTCTAGCTTTGATTTATAGCCATTAGTCCCTAATTTTTATTAGTCCCTAATAATTAAGTGTAATCAGTAATGAAGTGCAATTATTGGTATATTTGAGTTTAAATCTACCATCTTATTATTTGATTCTATTTGTTCTTCCTGTTCTGTTTGTTTTTTCTCTTGCCTTTTTTTGGTTTGGTTGAGGTTTTAAATTATTTCATTTTTCCTTTCTGTTACCAGTTATGTATTTACTACTCTTTTGATTTATTGTAGATATCATATCGTGCCTTTTGTGTGTGTGTGTGTTTGTGTGTGAGGAAGATTGGCCCTGAGCTAAGATCTGTGCCCATCTTCCTCTACTTATATATGGGACGCTGCCACAGGATGGCTCGTGTAGATCCACGCCCGGGAGCTGAACCCACGAACCCAGGCTGCTGAAGTGGAGTGCCCTGAAGGAACCCCTACGCCACTGAGCTGGCCCCTACGTCATGCCTTCTTGGTTTACCAAATCTAAATTTATTTGGTACTTTCCTCTTTTTCCAAGGCAATGCTGAGGCAATGCTGAAAATTTAAACTTTATTTGCTCCCTCCCAACTTAATGTGCTATTATTGTCATGTATTTTAAATGTATGTGTTTGGAATGCCTTAGACATTATTATTTTATGAAGTCAATATTATTTGGATTCACCTAGTTTTTGTAAACCTTTCTGTTGTTCTTTATTCCACCTTTTGTCTACAATATTCCTTTCATCTGAAGAATGTGCATTAGTATTTCCTTTAGTACAAGTCTGCTGAGGATGAATTCTTTCACATTTTATTTAGTTAAGTATGGTTTAACATACATATATGTATATGTATACACACACACATGTGTATTTATTTTGAGATCTAGACTTACCATCTGGCATACATTTTCTGCATTGTGAATATATTCCATTTTATTCTGGCTTTCCTTGTTTAGGTTGATACACATCAGCCTAATTATTGATCCTTGGAAGATAGTTTTCTTTTTCCCTTTTTAAGATTTTTCTTTTTGTCCATTATTTTCATCAGTTTTCTCTGATGTTTCTACTTGTGGTTACCTTAGTATTCACCTGCTTGAATTGTGCCTCTTAAATCTATGACTTGAATGTTGAAAACTTCTGAGCCATAATCTCTTTATAGGTAGGTAGGTAGGTAGATAGATAGATAGATAGATAGATCTATATTATCTATAGGTCTGTATGTCTAGACATACTCTTACAATTCTCTCATATTTCTTTTGCGTCTCCGTGCATCACTCTGGATGTTTCCTTCTATTCAGATTACAGTTCACTAAATCTCTCTTCAGCTATGTCTAATCTAATGTCCAATCCATCCATGAAAGTCTTGTTTGTGGTTGTAGATTTTTACTTTTAGAATTTTTATTTGCTTCTTTTATTTAGCATTCAATTCACATATTCTAGTATCTAATATGTAAGTTTTCAATTTTAACTTTTATTTTCTTTAATGTGATCATCGAAGTTTTGTTATTTTCTGTATCTGATAACTTCATTATCTGGATTCTCTATGGATGGTTTCTATTGTTTGTTGTTTTTCTTAGTGTTTGTTCACATGATGTTATCTCCTTGCTTAGTTTTTTATTTTATAGTCAGAGAAAACTAAGAAAAAACAAAACTGTAGAATCAACTGAGACTATGATGTTCTTTGCCTCCAGAGGTCTTTATCATTTAGAGCTGCAAGTATTAGCAAATCTCTGTCTAGCTAAATCCATATATTGGTATTGAGATTATTTAAAGTGTGGCTTCAGCACGTTGGGAGTCATTCTATATTTGGACTAATGTATGGTATATGGAGGTCCCAAACAAAAGTAACATAGGGATTCATTAGGCCTCCTTCTCTGAGGAGAGCCCTGGAGCCCAAATTTTGACCCCTAGTGCTGCAAGCTGTCCTTTCTCGGAATTAATAGATATCCTGAATGATGCACTCATCTCGCTCTTCTGGGACTTAATTCTCATTCTATACTATTTTAGTTCTTTAATGCCTTGAGCAGATATGTTTCTATTTTGTCATTTTTTTTCTAGTTGTCAACAGAATTGTTTCTCATTATATAGTCTATCATTACTGTAAACAGAAAGCCCATGCTACATGTTCTATTTCCCCGCCCTTTGTCTCTTGTTTTCTTTTGAGTTGATTGGTATGTTTTTTTCCCTGCATTTTCTCTTTTTTTCTCAATTGTTTGATAGCTATGTACTTTATTAATTTAGTAGGCACCATAGAAATTATAAAATGCAATTTATCTAATGTTAATTGATATCTTTACCTCAACTTTCCTGACTTTTATGTGTTCATTATTCAGGATTTTAAATGTATTTTTATTTAACTCTTCAAGGAATACATGATGATTATTTTATACAGTCAAAATTTGCCTATATTTGCCCATATTTATTGCTTCTATGCCCTTTATTCTTCTTTCATTTAAGATCTTAGATCACTTTCCTTCTTCCTGATACATATCAGATCCTTTAAAATTTCCTCTAGTGAGAGAACTAGTTGGTGGAAAATTCTACCAGATTTTGTTTATATGTAAATGTCTTTATTAACATTCATATTTAAATCATAATTTAACTGGGTGTATTTTGCTAAGTTGAAGTTTGTCTTTTTTTTCCAGTACTTTGCAGATGTCATTCCATTACTTTTTTACTTCCACTGTTGCTATGAAAACGTCAGCTGTCAGTTAAATTACCAAAACTTTGAGGGTATTTTCTATATCTTTTTCAAGTATTTCTTCTTGTCATTGTTTTTATGTCCTTTTACTCTGGTGTGTTTAGACAGGGATTTCTTTTTAATTCATCCTGCTTGGGGATTGATGCAATTATTGAATACGTTGCTTGCATTTTTTTAATTTTATCTGGCTGTCAGCCATTATCTCTTCAAATGCTTTTTCATCCTCATTTTGTTCTCTCCTTCTGAAACACTAGGTATATATTAGATATTCTGACTCTTGCCTCCATATTTCCTGCTGTCTCTTTTTCCTGCCTCTACATAATTTCTATATATCTATTTTCCAGTTAACAAATTCTGACTTGCTGTTAATTCTGTTCATTGAGTTTTTAATTTCAATTAATTCTAATTTTCATGTGGGTCTGGATTTGCTGGAATTTGTTGTTTCTGCTAACTCTTAGTCATGGTGCCTTATTTTACTGTATATTTCATGTGATTTTTTTTTTTTTTTTTGTCAGCTGCTCATTTCCCTTGGAACTTAAGCTTTGTGATTATTCTTAGATATGGGGTGAAAGTTTGTTCTTTAGAGAGGAATTTTCAAATGCCAGGGGACACAACTGTCTAGAATCATTTGTGCTAGATATTTGGTGGAAATTTTCTGATCACCATTAGAGTGAATCTGAGCTGCACACCTATGGGAGAGTCAGCTTCTGTTTATTATTTTAAAGGGAGGATTTTCTTTTCCTCTTATTAAATTCTGAGATTTGAGACAATTTAATTTCCTGTCCTCTGGTTGGGGATAGCTGATTGGGGTTCCAGATTTATGTGGGATTGTCTGTTATACTTGTCTTCTATTGGTGAATTTTGAGCTTGTCTCCTTAAACTCTGTGGCTAAAGAAATTAATCTTTATATTCATTAGATTTAGCAAGTTTTCTCACACTGAAAACTGGCTTTACTCTTCTGCTTACTTCTCTTTGCCTACTATATTAATTTAGATTTTGGACTGAAAATCCTTTACTTTCTTAATAGCTCATTTGGAAACATTAAAAAAATGTAATGACTATTTTTAGTTATTTTCAGAGATAAAAATGATAAGGCTATCTAGCCAGAAATTTCTGGAAATGGAATTTTGTATTTTTTCTAAGTAAATTTTAATCTACACAATTAATATATGCTTATTGTCTAAAAATTATAATGTAAAATGATAAAATAATAATCATTATCCCACCATCCTGATATAGACAGTATTGATTAACTTTCCAGATTGTTTTCTATCCATTCAAAAAATTGCTACTGTGATTTTGTTTTGTAATGAACTTTATCCACTTAACAATAAATTGTGAATGTACATGTCATAATGAATTCTAGTTGAGTTTATCAAATAAGAGATACTTGAGCAGAGAGTCTGTCTATGTCATTTTCCTGTTTCCCTGAGGACACAACACAATGCTGAGTTTAACAGAACAAGTCTCTGATGAGCTTTATATTACAAGTCAAACCATTTTTGGAAATGTAGATTTTCATATTTGTAGTGGAAATGTGGAGAATATAAATGATTTATATGTGTTAACATATACTCTATGCCTATTATCTCAAGAAATTAGAAAAAATTGTCACATATCACTATTAAGAATAAAACTGTACTAAACATAGCTAACATAGTTTTGAATAGAAATTCAAAAGTCTTTGAGGAATAACAAATGTAAAATGGTAAACAAAATGTCTTCCTCTATGAAGGAGGTGTATTATATGGGAAAAAAAGGTGTTCAAAATAAGAAACCCCTTGAAATGAACATTGTTTGTAACTATTCAGCCAATGATGCCTACATTTCCTATATAAATAAAAGTACTCAAGGTGAAGTTTCATTAAAGGAAGTTTAAGTAATTAAGTAAAGTTTAATTAAACATTAGAAAAAGTTGGGGCCGCCCGGTGGCGCAGCGGTTTAGTCCGCGCTTGGCAGCCCGGGGTTCGCAAGTTCGGATCCCGGGCGCCCGCTGACGTCACTGCCTGTCAGCCACGCCGTGGCGGCATCCCATGCAAAGTAGAGGAAGATGGCACAGATGTTAGCCCAGGGCCAGTCTTCCTCAGCAAAAAGGGGAGGATTGGCGACGATGTTAGCTCAGGGCTGGTCTTCCCCACAAAAAAAAAAAAAAAAAAAAAAAACATTAGAAAAAGTTTAATGATACCTGTGATTATTAGAGTATACATAGATGTGCTTTAGGTATATATTTTATTTCTAATATTAAAATAACAATTAATATTTTAGTGCTGCTTTTGAGATGATGCAGCCAGAACTTCACCACTACTGAAATAGAACATCAACTTGAATTTTTAAAAAGTGCAATTATTTATAAAGTAAGCAATTATTAAAACATATTAAATTATTATAAAATAATCTTATGGTGAACAGACATCATCCATATTTGAATTACTGGTTGGAAACATTCATTTTCAACCAGTTTTCCTACAAACAATTTATTAAGTTGGGACATATTTAAAAATTCATCAAAGTATTGTTAAGTGACAGAGCAGGAAATTACATAAAAATATTTTTACTTCAAAATTTTAGACTATCTATTGGCTTCCACATGCTAAAAATGATAAAATTATATCATTTACACTTCTATCTCTGCCTTACAATTTTGTCAGTTATAATATCTTTTTTGTTGTTCAGTAATTAAAAGATGTGCTTTTGGTTAATCTTTTTTTTTTTTTTTCGGTGAGGAAGATTGTCCCTGAGCTAACATCTGTGCCTATCTTCCTCTATTTTGTATGTGGATGCTGCCACAGCATGGCCTGATGAGTGGTATGTAGGTCCGTGCCCGGGATCCCAACCTGCAAACCCCGGGCCTGCCAAAGCAGAGCATGTGAACTTAACCACTACGCCATGGGGCCAGGCCCTGGTTAATCTAATTTAGGCAATATTAACTCTTCTTTGAGAAAAT
Source organism: Tapirus indicus (assembly GCA_031878705.1). NCBI lineage: Eukaryota > Metazoa > Chordata > Mammalia > Perissodactyla > Tapiridae > Tapirus > Tapirus indicus. The sequence goes on along the minus strand of CM062920.1, from coordinate 139,732,924 downwards.
AGAATAAATTAGAATATTTTCACTTTTTCCTATCTTCTTTTCCCTCACAATTTTTTTGTTTTCACATCGGGATTTATGATATCACATCAGGATTTATGACTCAATATGTCTATCCTTTAGCAGCATTAGATCTGTATAAAAATGAGTCAGTACTAATCCTTTTTAAGACAACTGCTGCTTTCATCTTTTGCTTGTCTGGATTACATAGTTCATTAGCTCTTTTTCAGTCTTATTTTTCAAAGAAGAGCTAATGAATACTATATTCCCTGAATTCTTTCATGTTGGAGAATATCTGTCAGTTGCCTTTGTACTTCAATGAGACTATAGCTGTGCATTCTATTTTGAGGTCAAACTTTCACTGTTACCTTGTAGACATTACTCCATTGCATTTTGATAATGTGTGTTGCTGTGGTAAACCTAGAAGCTAACTTGATTTTTCCCTCCTCATAACTATTTCTGCCTAGATACCTGAATAACATTTTCTTTTTACCTGACCAATAAGTTAACCAAGAGATATCTTATTGTCAATAAATCCACATAAGTTTATCTTGGAATGTAATGTCCTTTTCAAACTATAGATTAAGTTATTCTTTTATTTCTGGAAAGATTTGTTTTTTATATATTTGAAAACTTTTTTGGCTTGGTTCTATTTTTCAGTCATAGATGATTATATTTTGGTTGACTCTATCTATCATGTCTATTATTATTTAATTAATTTAATCTATGTCTTTTTGTCTTCTGCTTCTTCACATTTTATTCTCAGTGTGATTGTCTCTTCTTTGTGGGCAATTCAGTCTTTAGCTGTCTGTACTGTACAATGTTTTTTCTGAATTATTTGTTAGTTCTGTCATGGTGTTATTTTGGTCCATTTGTTTACCTACATCTGCTGTTTTAATGTCTTTGAATTCTTGTTACATTAAACTTCGTTAAATATTCTTCCATAGCCCAAATCATTGTTAACATATTTTCTTCTTTCTCATGTTTTTTTCAGGATAGAATCCTTACTGTATTAGTTATATATTATTGTGAATCAAAGTACCCCCAAATTTAGCAATTAAAAACCAAAATCATTTATTACTTCATATTTTCTGTGGATCAGGAATCTGGAAGTGGCTTAGCTGGGTGGTTGTGGCTCAGGGTCTGTCATGAGGTCAACCAGGACTCCTGTCATCTCAAGGCTCGATGAGGCTGAAAGATCTACTTCCAAGTTCACTCACATGGTTGGTTGTTGGCAGACCTTAGTTGCACATACTTTTTGATGATTTCCTTTTCTTTTTCCTCATTAGGCTGTTTTATATTATGTAATCGATATATATATTAATTAGTAATTAATATATATAATTAGTATATATATATATATTTCAATGCACATCCTCCCTCACTGTTATAATTAGGCCAGTGTTTTAGAGATCCTACCGAGTCTCGATGACAGCATCAGGTTTTCCCAAGGTCCTTGTTCTATGCAATACAATTTTCAATATGCATATTTTGATTCAGGTTTACTCAATAGCTAGAAGCCTATGTATGCAACTTGGGTTTTACATATAGTAATATATCATGGACATCCTTCTATGTCAGACTACTTCATGTTGAAGTTATACATATTCATTTTATAGATTCTCCATAATTTATATAACTATTCCCTTACTGATAGACATTTAACTTATCTCCATTTCTTTGTTTTTAAATAATGTGACAAGGAATTTCTCTGTATTTTACTTTATAGTGTGTATTACTATATAATGGATTCCTAGAAGTAGAAATGCTTAGTCAAATACTCTCAATATCTGATTCTTGAAATCCTGGTAATTCCACCAGACTGGAATTTCTAACAATCCAATTTCTATTGGATTGTTGAGTAGACCAATTGTACCTTCTCTGTGTATTGATTGAAAATCACTGTGCCTTTATGTTTGAAATAAGCTAATAAGCTTTATTTAATTCTTCCTAGCCTAACTTGTCACACACTGATAGTTGTTTCTTAATGTATACAGACAGCCCTGAGGTGGAAGCGCATGTGGCATGTTTGAGGAACAGCAAGGAGGTCAGCGTGTTAGAATGAACCAAGAGAAGGGACAGTAGTAGAGAATGAGTTCAGAGATAGTTCAGATCTTTTTTGGGCTATTTTAAGGACTTTGGAGGGCCTTCTCTCCATCATCAAATATCTAAAAAGCAGCCTACACTCACTGTCTTCGCTTCCACTGCACTGTGGCTTCCATCCTGATTACTCCATTGATGACTCTAGCAAAAGTCTTCAGCTGCTTCATCACTGCCAAAGCAGTGGCCTGTTTCATGCTCCTTTGCCCACCCTGGCTCACACTGTTGACCGTATATAATTTAGTGTAAGTAAAAATGCCTTTGATAATTGAAAAATGTATGTTATATTATTTTTATTTTTACTAATCACTCCCATCATCACAGATTTCTGTTTGCCTTTTCCTTTTTCCTCTTCGAATATTCTTCTGCCTTATCGGCTATTTCCTTTCAGCTTCTTATGCCAAATCCTTTACCTTTCCTCAGTGTGTAACCTAATGTTTCATCCTTGGTTCTCTCCATGGGTGACCTTTGAAAAGTTGCACAAATGCATTCCCCACTCTAAATGAGTTAATAGAAAATTCTATTTCTGATTAGCTCTGAAAAACCTAAGAGCAATGTGCATGGCTTTTAAAAATATTAAGCTTATGAAAGTAGATTGCTTAAGATGTTTAAATATTTGATAAAAGACATTTTATTTTACACAACTACAAATTTATATTAATTGGAATTTCCTTCTGCCTGGAATGCCTTTTATCTGCTTCAGTGGGTTAATTGATGTTCATTAGATATGATCATAAGGCATACTAAACTCCAAAGTATTTTCTGTTTCAGCAGACTTTAAGTTACATTGTAGCTAACCTATATTTATTATTATATGTAATATATTATTTGTAATTGCTTGGAATTGATAATATATAATTGGTCTGTTTTAACTTAGTCAAATATCTTATGGGGAAAAACAATTCACTCCCTCATAACATCAGATAATAATTTTCTCTAATTGCTATTTTACATTACAGGAAAATAGCAGTACATTGAGCCTATATGAGTACTTAAAAATGTAAGATTATTGCCTGAATTTAAATTTCAGTCTCTCTTTTCTTTTATGGGTCTTCTATGCCTTTTCTTGCTTCTCTTAGATATTGCAAACTTTATTGCTCATTACAAGAAAATTTACTTTTTAGCATAAAAACATATTTTTATGGGAAATAATCATCCAGAACATTAAGCTGCTTTATTTGACTTAAACTATTAGAGATACTGCAATTTTAAAATATTGTTTTTCTTGAAATGTATCTCTATGAAGTATTTTTACTATACACTCATAATCCTATTACCTTATCTGTATTTTTAAAATATTGATGCAGAACTAGGTTTTCTTGTGAGATCTTGGTAACATTACTTGATTCTTCCTTTTATTTCTTCAATTTTTGATACAAGCAGGCTGTCTGTCCTTTCTTTATGTAAATCACAATCAAAAGATTAAATTTTGGGTTAAATGCTTTGAATTCCTCCAGGATAAATTTATTACATGAATTCCAGATATTCTTTTTGTATACATAATTATGTTTCCTTCAAGATTATCCTTCAATTTATTACCAAATAACATTTTTGGTAGAAAAACTCATGTCTATTTCAACATTTAATTGAAGAAAATGTTTTGTGAAGGTTTGACAAGAAAATCAGAATGAAGCTCAATTCTCCAAGGTTTAGCCTCAATAACTCCCATATGTACAATGCTCACAGAAGACACTCTGCTTACTAGTACTTACTCTAGACCTTAAACAATATTTCCATTTTCCAGAATTGCTTATTTCATATAACAGGGTAGTAGCTACAGAGAACATATATAGTCCAATATTCAATCTAAACAACATTTTCTAGATTTTTAATATCTTCCATGAAACTTTTACAGACTTCCTTAGCATCTTTTTCCAATGTTAACTCTGATGGCTTATTTAAACGACCTTCTCCATGTTTTCCTTATGACCACTGAGCTATAGTCAAAGCCCCTTCTGATATTTCTTAGATAGTATCACATTGATTTTAAGTTTATCTGGGCAAAAAAAGAGGCCACTTTTGACAATCTTGAAGTACCAGAAGAGTATACTCATATTTCATTGGTTTTACTATAGTTGCACCTACTTCATTTGAGAATCTAAGGTAGATATCTCAATGATAGGAAAACGACATTCTAATGTTGTATGTTCAACCTAAGCAAGGATTCAAAATTCAAAGACCCTGAAACTGAGTTGAAAACTGTTTTGTTTTGTTTTTCAAGTGAGGCCTTCTATCTCTCCCTTGTTCCGTTGTCATGTGAATATAAAACATTCGGCCTATTGTATTCCCTTTAGTATTTTGTTCAATTTTAAAGTGATATGTAATTATGTCATTCAAAAATTTATCTCTCAGGTACAAGTTTAAATAATAATACATTTTACACTTACAGATTTTTCACCAGGAAATTGGACTAAGTCTTTACTTGTAATTAGAAGTATTGGGAAATATAAAGGTGCAATTATTAAAAAAAATATATTGAGGGGCCACCGGGTGGCGTAGCGGTTAATTTAGCGTGCTCCACTTCAGTGGCCCAGGGTTTCGCAGGTTCAGATCCCAGATGGGGACAGACGCACCGCTCGTCAAGCCATGCTGTGGCGGTGTCCCATATAAATAAAGTAGAGGAAGATGGGCACGGATGTTAGCCCAGGGCCAATCTTCCTCAGCAAAAAGAGGAGGGATGGCAACGAATGTTAGCTCAGGGCTGGTCTCCTCACAAAAAAAAAAAAAGAAAAGAAAAAAGAAACTCTCCTTTAGAGAGTCTGGAAAAATGTATGATACATGTGATTTTGGAAAATTTTTCTTCCAGGTGGTTTAGAATCTTTGAAAAATCTCCAGCAACTAATTGTGGACCACAATCAGTTAATTAGTACGAGAGGGCTTTGTGATACTCCTACCATTATATACCTGGATTGCTCACATAATCATCTTACTGAAGTCGAGGGCATCAAAAACTGTGGATTACTCCAAATACTGAAGTTACAGGGAAATTATCTTAGTGAGGTAACTGCTTTGAATTAGTTGATTTTTGTGATTAAGGCAACATTTTTCTTTGGTAGAAATATTAAGAGCACATTTTAAAAGCAATTTTGATTCATTTTTCTTTGTTCTTTTTACCTATCAGCTGTATTTGATTTCCAGTTTACTATAAACTATTACATACTATTCTCTGTTTAAAAATGTTCAACATAGAATAGTTTATAAAGAAAGCTAATTTAATAGTTTTTCATAATACTAAAATATAATAAATCATAACTTTTTAGTTATATTTCAGTATATAAGTGGGACCAAATTTATCTATCAGGAAATTCTCATTAAAATTTGTCATGAAATACTTTTTATAAAACAACAAATTCTAATTATGAAGTTAATTATTAAAAATTTTATTCATACTAAAAGTCTCACATTATACTTGGATTTATGATATGCAGTTTACCAGAATATATCTGTTGTTAGTTTTGGTAGGTTTTGTATTTTTAAATTTGGTTAAGTGACTAAAATATTTTGGTTAATATAAGCTAATGACCCAAATTTAAATGTAGCTTCCATCATTGGAGAATCATGTTCTACTAAGAGAATTGCATTTGGATGATAACAGCATTTCAACTGTGGAAGCATTTTCTTCATATTGGCTGCCTTTACTGCAAAACCTGACTCTTTCTCAAAACAGGTAAAAATATACTTTGCTTAAACTTAAGTTCAGTGAATGATTACTTTACGTAAATGTGTGATCTTCATAACAAGTAGAAAAACTGTTAGATTTTTCCAGTAATTCAATGAAAGTGCATCACAATAAATTAGTACATAAATTATAACTTCGTAGAATTAAAAAAAATTAAAGTTGTGTGTTGGCACACCCTCAGATTTTAGTGGAATTTTAATTGTCACTTATCCTACTCATTTTTGTTTCTTTTCAAAGATAAGCTTGTAGGAATCTCTCAGGGCAGGTTTGCTTATATTTGTAAAGAATATAGTCCTTGGAAATGCAGGAGGTAGTTAATTCAATTCAGAAGGATGTCTCATTCTCTCAAATGGTACTTATTAAATCCTGAAAGAACGATTTTGAATCTGCTTTCAACTTGCATGTCTTTTTGTAACTGTTAAGATTGATTTAAATTCGATTTCCCTAAGGATATAAAGTAACACTTAAAAAAATACCTTAACATTAAATTGAGATGTGTACCTGCCACAGAAGATCCATTTGAAACCACCAAACATCTGGATCTTTGCAGAGAATAACTGTCTAAAACCAAAACAGGAGCACAATATGTGTACGTCTCCCTCCACTTGATATTTCATTGAGAACTCTTCACGCTAATGTGATTAATTTGTCCATCAAAGGCACATGGAGTAGGTGAAATAAACTACCTTTAACAAGAACTTGCTTCTTTGAGTTATACAATTCCTACAAAACAAGTAAACAGGGACAACCCAATGTTAATATATATATACCTCCTTTTTTCCCCAAAACTAAAGTTTTCTCTCAGTCTCTGCCACAATAGTGCTCATCTTTTGAGCACGTATATCCCAAAAGATTTAATTTCCACGTATTAAAAGATTCCATTATTTGACAAATCAAAAATCAAATCTGTATTCAAAAGTTCCCTCAAATTGTTTTAATCTAATCTAAATATGGAAGTTGATTTGGTTTTAAAAGGACATTTATTCCAGAGCCAGCTCTATCAGATAACACTGTTTAAGTATTGGGCCATCACAAACCCATTGGATCTTTTCACAATATTTTTCAGGTGAGAAATACAATTTCAATAGAAATGCTCAGGTATGCTTTGGACATATGCAGTAAATCACTCAGTAATTGACATATCTAGCATAGTTTATAGAAATGGGTCTCAAGCCACGTTGATGAGCCTAATAATATATTAAAGGATTAGAAAATATTTAAATCAAGAACATTTTTTGAGAAATAATGCCTTTAATTTCTTTGGACAATTTAAACAGCAAAGAAATATTCTACTTTTAAAAGTTAAAATTAACAGTAGTTGATAGACTTTTGCCCTATCAATCTGATATGACTAAGAATTATTATAAACTAGACTATTACATTTTTTTAGAGTTGATAACAATAATTGTGATACTTAAATAATCCTTATTTATAATTTTGTTTGCTTAGCGTTATAACATTTGGTTATTGAGGTGGTGTTTGCTATTTTGGGGGATCAAAATTGAGTAATATATGTTATTACTGTCAAAAAAAATCAAGAATAAAAGAACTTAATCTTTTGAAGCGAACTGTATTTTAAAAAGAGGTAAAATTATTATATTGAATTTTTAAATACTACTATCAGTTATATTTAAATATATTTTTGTGGGTCTTCAAAGCTCTTTGCACATGTAACACTCTATCATTTTTGAGAGAATGAAGGGAGCAGGCCTGAGGGCACCAGGAAAATATGATTGATAGAAATGGACATAAAGAGTAGTAAAATCATTTCCTAAAATCATAGTGAAAAATAATTTTCAACCTTAGGATTTTTCACAATAAGCTAATACCATTAACTGTAGAAATTACCTGTCTTGCATTAAGCTTTTACATGTGCATTGAATTTTTCAGAACCATATCAGGTTTGATAAAATCAGGGTCAGCAGATCTGCATTTGAATTCTGAATCTACAACTTGTCTGTCAGTTGATGTTGAAGAACTTCTTCTTACTACCTGAGCCTCAGTTTTTTCATGTGTAAAAGGGGTAGTAATACCTACGTTACCTAATTTATGGGATTTTAATGATGATCCAAAAGGAAAATGTATGTTAATACATTTTGCAAACTTTAGAAGAATTTTACAAATGTGATATTTGGATTGTGGCTAGTATGTCTTTTAAACTGTATATATTTTTCTTTTAATTTTTGATAAATATTTTCATCACAAGGAAGAAATTATGTGTCCATATGCTTTTATTCTCCCAACAAATGAAATACATATAAAGAACGATACTCAGTACATATTGTTTAAAATACGTGTTTCATCCTGACTTATGTTTTAAATTTTCCTGAGGACATGTGACTGTTTTAAGTTTTTCTCAGTGGAGTTCTAACTGGAAGACTCTCTGGCTTCATACATCTTTCTAACTTCCAGTGAGACTCTAAGTAGGGGCAGAAAGTGGAAACTATTACCCATTGGCTGCTCATTGTACAAATCTTTTGCTTTTTGTCGTCTTTGAAATTTATATCTTTTTTATGCCCAGGGCTAATGTGACAAGGTCAAATGGTATTAGGTTTTCACTAATGTCCTTTGTCTTTCTGGTTTGAATTTTCTTGGAAAAAATATACGCAGAATGTCAGTAAAAGGAAAAGTTAGAGGTTTAAAAAAAAAATTCTACTATTAGGTTTCTACCATCCTAATGAATAGTCATAAAGGTGAATGAATAGCCAGTTTTCTTGATTAAAATTTCCAAGACAGAAAAAGAACATGATTCTAAAAGCGTGGTTATCTGAAAAGGTAAAATTTCAATATCATAAATATATTTGGCCAAACCAAACATTTTTTTGCTTGGATTGATTTTTGCAAAAGCAATTTTTATTTTTAATTTTAAAACTTTACTGGTTATTTTTACTTGATGTCTTCATATAACTTACATGCTAGCTATATGTTGCCATATAACTTATTGGTTAAAAATATGAGGTATTCTGAAAAAAGAGAAAAACTCATCTATTAATCTTTCAAAATTCTTATAGTAGAAGGGCAAAGATTTACTACTAGAAATATATTAAAGGTACAAAACAAATAAGAATGTTCCTGTTAATAAATATATTTATTAGAATTATAATTTCACTTGAAGAACTTAAATTTCTTACTTGTAGTAGTGAGCTAGAACATGCCTGAGTAGGAAATGTCATAAAATTAGGGCTTAAATCCACTAATTATGTATTGACAAAGTTTTAAGTTTCTTCTTTCTTTCTTTCTTTTTTTCTTTCTTTTTCAGTGTACATGTGACATTTCAGTAAATTTTACTATTAAAGAGTGTGTCTACAAATAACGAAGTGTATGTATAAGTGTAATGGCCAAAATTTTAATACTTTTATTACCTTTTTTTTTCCCATGGAAATTGTTTTTAAGAAGTAGCGTCATGCAAGTTTAGTATAAATAGTAATATTGTACTTAATATTGGCTACATTCAGAGACATCTTCTTTCAGCCTCATTATTTAGTCTATTTTTTCATCAGTAGTATCTTCTGTCTCTCTGCTAATGCAGAACAGGATAGTACAAGAGAGGACTCAAGGTCAATACAAGGGTTAGTTTTGTGTCAGGCCCATGAGGCTTCCAGTCACAGTATTATTCTGTAAGCTTCTGACCTTAGAATAATAGTAGTTTTTTTTCCATGACAGGGAGTTGATAGAAATAAAGATGTAAAAATCTCTGCCAGAACAACTGAAAGGACAGTATAAAAAGCAAGAAAGTAAAAGAAGTGAAAATTAATGCATGCCTCTTTTTTTTTTCTGTACCAGAAATAACTCCTTTAGTCGAAGCGTATGTTCAACATTCATGGATTTCCAACATTTATAGGGGGGATTAGTTCAGAAGACTTGTATTTGTAGTGAGAATATATTTTATACACAGAAATTTTTGTCTTGTTTAAAGATTTAGATGAGCTGGCTTAATTTACATTTCCAAGTAGCTAGAGTAATGTGATATTATGTTACAAAGTAAATGTAGACTTGTCTTAGTTGGAAATGCAAATCAAACTAGAGTTAATTTTCCCTTCATGGCTTTTGTTTCCAATGATGTGAATATTTTGGATATCATTTACATTCTTTGCTTGAATATGGGTTCTTAATGCCAATTATATCTTAGAAAGTGATAGAAACTTTTAAAAAGTAGGAAGAAAGTTCATTATTATTAGAATTTGAATATGCGTGCATTAATAATGAGTATTAATTTTAAATGTTAGTATATTTCTGCCAAATTTAAATCCATTCTATTGATATAAAACATTTCTTATTATTGTGTTCCTTAGATGCATATTTCAAATTTAGAAATAACCCCAGTGTAACTTTGGATACTTACAGTACTTATAATAATTTCAATCTAGTGAGTAAAACATTTTTTAAATTAAAAAACAAAACTAGTGACTCTAATCAGTTATCCTGTCAAAAAGTAAAAATATTTTTTAATTTTTTTTATCACTTAGTGGTTTGTTATATGTTTGAGCCAGAAAAAAATACAGAGATAATATAAATTCTCTATATATTTGGCCTTCTACAAAGACAAAACAAAACAATAACAGCAGAAAACCCACTTACTTTTATTTAAATACCAAGCACATATTAAAGTCCATGATATTTGTGATTGAAATTGGGAATCCTGTTATAATTTCTTAGAGATGCATACAAATCTTTCATTATAGAATAAATACTTAGAATCTTATAATTACTCATTTTTAATAAGTACTGTCAATAAATGTTATAATTGCATTTTATTGTACAGATACAATTATATATATAATTATATATAGCTGCATATCATTATATAATTGTGTTATATAAATATATTATTATATAGTTACATCACTAATATTAAGGGCATTCCAATTTAAAATTTTTATGAATTCTATTTTTGTTTTCAGCTTAACAAAAATCATACCACTTTTTCATTTTGTTTCTTTGGAGAAACTAGATGTCAGCAACAATTGTCTTTCCGGTAAGTTTAGAATAATGAATAATTTTTTTAAATAATAGACTTTTGAGTTTTGTTTCAAATATAGTAAGAAGTTGTTTTGAGTAGATGTGTTAATGGCATTTACAAATAAAATATCTATACAATAAGGTGTAGGGGAAGAAAAATTTCTACTCTACTCTCTTAGGGTCTTAGCCTGGGCCTAAGACTTAAACTGCTATAAGACAGATAAACAGAAGAAAGGAATACAAGTTCTGATTGCTTTTTTTAAAAAACATGTACCTGGGAATTCTCACAAGAAAAATAAAGACCCCAAGAAGCAGTTAGAGTTGAACACTTATGTAGTGAGTTGAACAAAGAGTAGTAAATTGTGAAAACATGACAAGGCAAAAGAGCTTAGGCTAAGGTAATTAATTGGATGGAAGAGTGACTAGGAAATAAAGGTTAGTTTAACAAGTTTGTTTGTATACATTTCTCTTGGCCTCAACTTCCCATCCTTGTGATAAGAGGTATAGGGAGGACATCTTTCACATGGGAATTTCATCTCCTGCTTTTAAGAAGAAGGAAGGTCAGAGTGTCCCTGCATCTGCTGTTTTTTAAGTGCCTTTAACTCAAATTGTCAGTATGCCAGAATGGCATATATTGGGGTGGCGTATTCCGAACTCCTTCAAAGGCATGATAAAATAATTCAGTCAAAAATTTCTTTCCACTTTTAAAATCAGATTACTTCCATATTTTTCTGGTAGACCTGGGCAAATGTCACAATTATGTTTTTATTTAAAATTCATGTATCTTTTACCTATGAAATAAATAGCCTAAGGAAGATGAATAAACAGATATTTAACTTGTTGACTCCTAACAGGTATAGGGTAAACACCCATTAAAAGTTTATTAAAGAATGATAAATCGATTTGGTTGACTAATCAAGATTTCCCCATCCCCCAAATTTCCCCATCCCCATTCCCAGTCACTCCCTTCATGGAGACAGCCACAGTTCTAAATTTGTCACCATAGTTTAAACTTAACTGTTCTACATCTTTATATTGAGATCAAACAATACGGTCTCTTTCGCCTCCAGCTTTCTTGACTTAGCATTCATGTGACATTCCACCATATCAGTTGTTCAGTTGTTTATATCAGTAGTTTGGTTTTTTTTTTTTTTTCTGAAGTGTAGTCTATTCTATGAATATATCACAATTTGCCCACTCTCCTGTTGATCCATATTTTAATTGTTTGCAGTTTGGAGCTACTATGGTTATAAAGTTCCTATGAAAATTCTTGTACAAATCCTTTTGTGGACGTATGTTTTCAGTTCTCTTGGGTAAATATGTAAGAGTATCACTGCTGGATAATAGAGTAGGTGTATGTTTAACTTAATAAAAAACTGCAAAACCTGATTTCCAAAATAGTTGTAACATTTTACATTCCCACTAGCAGTGTACGAGAGTTCCCATTGCTCCATTCTAGAAGGTGTTGAGTGTTCCGTTGGTTATCTCATGATGGTTTTAGTTTGCATTTACCTGATGAATAAGGATATTAAGCCTCTTTACAGGCATTTATTGATGATTTCTGCATATTCTTTTGTGTGTACTCAAGTGTCTTATCATTTTAAAAATTTTGTTATTTGCCTTTTTCTTAGTTATTTGTATAAGTTCTTTATATATTCTGGATAAAATTCTTTGGCAGACATATGTTCTATAAATATTTTCTCCCAGTACCACTTTTACCTATTAATTGTATTAATAGCATCTTCAGATGAGCAGAAGTTTTCAATTTTGATGAAACTTAATTTATCCTTTTTAATAGTTATTGTTCTCTGTGTCCTTTGTAATATTTTTCTATCTCCAGACTGAGAACATGATTTTCTATGCTTTGTTATAGAAGTTTTGTACTTTTAGTTTTTACCTTTAGGTCTATGATCCATCTCAAATTAATTGTTATGAATGATATGAAATCAGGGAGGAGTTCAGTTTTCCATAGGGATATCCAGTTGTGCCAGCAACATTTCTTGAACAAGTTTTTTTCATCATAGAATTTCTTTGGTGTCTTTGTCAAAAAATTGGTTTACATTTGGCTTACGTTGGGACGTGTTTCTATTAACTGCTTTCTCTTAATGTTAAGGTTATATTTTTCTATTTTGGGTATGTCTAGTAATTTGTAACTATATGTTGAACATTGTACATAATGCAGTTTACTGAGTCTGGACATCATTGTCTTCCTTTTAAAGCATGTTGAGTTTGCTTCTGGCAGGCAGTTGGATGGATAATTGATGGATAGTTTTGTTTCTGTCAGCCTTAATTTCATCCTCTCCTAGGACCAGGCATTTTAGTTTTCAAGCCTTAGTGCGTGCCCCTCCCCCAGGGCAACATTTTCACTCCTAATGCATAGTCTTTCTGGATTTTAGCTCAATCTCTGAGATGCTCAGGAAAATCTTATTTTGGCTGGGCTGAGACTCCAATGTCTTTCACTGCTGCATGAACTTTAGTGTCATTATTCAGCTCTTAGCCCTACAGCAGTAATCTCTACTAGGTTTTTCAGATTTTTCCCCGCCTGTGTAACACCTTGCACTCATCCAAGGACTTGCAGTGAATCTGCACATAGTCTTCTTCCCCCAACTCCCTCCCTTCCAACATATACACACCCAGCTTCTTATCAATGCACTTCACCATAAATTCTAGCTTCAGTTCTAATCTTTGCCTCCTCATTCAGGAAAAACACTTGGGTCTCCTAGTTCCTTCTCTGAAGTGGTAAAATGCTTCCAAGCAGAAAACCACTGTGACTGTAGGCTCACCATGTGTGTTTCTCTTCTCTCAGAGTCGGACTTGAAAACATGTGCTTCCTATATATTGTCCAGTTTTATGATCATTTTCTATGGGAGAGCAATTCCTGTATAAATTCCTCTGTAATGTACCCTAGATTGACCAACTATTTTTACTTTTAAAAGTGTAACAGGTCCTTGTAATTCTATGTAGGTATATGTACAGTTTTACCACTATTCCATTACTTTAGATTTCACTTTTTCAGATTTTGTGCCTACATTCTAGTACGAACTGTTCTAAGCCCTTCATACACATTATCTCATTTAATCCACATCCTATAAGATAGGTATGAACCTGAATCATAAAGCAGTTGTCTGATTTGTATAAGTTCACACAGCTGCTAACTGGTAGAAATATATATTCTGACAGCAGTCAGTGTTCTTAATACAGTCTTCTTTTAAAAGCATATTGTATTCTGCAGAATAAATAGTTTTTGTTGCTTTTCTTTAATAGCTAACCAATAAATAAAATGGTCACTGATTTATGATTATTTTTCTTTATCTGTGATACCTTTCATAATTATTTTATTGTTTATTTTCTGTAGATCTTACAAGTGCCATAAGGTGGTTTGATGCATGCTATTCTCTCCGTGAATTATCTCTCACTGGAAACCCACTTCTTCAAGAAATAAACTGGAGGTAAACAAACATTGTTGCACCCTACGTACATACTTTATTACAACTGCAAAAACCGTAATTTGATGAAAATTGTTCTGTGTACACTAATTGCTTAGAAAAATTAATACAAAAATTAAAAGTTATTCAAGATGAAATGGCTTTGTAAAAATAGTTTTAAAAATCTTCAGCCTAAAATAAATTTTTGCACATGTATGAACTAATGATAATTCTGATCCATACCATTGATTATGTGACAATTTTAGTATGTTGTTGACTTGGGTTTTGTATTTATAGAAAAGATGTTTGTTGGGATTTACTTTTACAAGTCATCTAAATCACATAGCTTGCTACTTAAAATTATTTTCTTTCTGCCAGTAATTTGATGTTGTTGTGGTGGTGGGTTTTTTTTTTTTTTTTGGTGAGGAAGATTTGCTCTGAGCTAACATCTGTTGCCAATCTTCCTCTTTTTGCTTGAGGAAGATTAGCCCTGATCTAACATCTGTGCCGATCTTCGTTTTGTATGTGGGTCGCCGCCACAGGATGAATGGCGAGTAGTGTAGGTCTGAGCCTGGGATCCGAACCTGTGAACCTGGGCCGCCAAAGCAGAGCACGCCGGACTTAACCATTACGCCATGGGACCAGCCCCTGTTTTATTTTCTTAAAAGAGAAAATTGGTGTCTGTTAAAGTATGTATTATAGGCATGTATAAATTCATGTCTCTCTTTGCAATATTGCAGGACCTGGATGTAAATGAAGAAACATATTTTGTAATTTTTTTAAATGAATTTTCTTAAGAATGTTTCTCTAATCTGAAATGCTCATATTATGCTAACACTGTTTCCCCCAAATTGACCAGCGTCTTGTTTTATAATCAGCTTTTTTGAGATAATTTGCATAGAATAAACTTCATCAATTTTGTTTATGGGTATAAATATTGTGTAAAAACCACCACAGTCAAGATATCAAACATTTTTATCACTTCAAAAAAGTATTTCATGCCCCTTTGCAGTCTATCTCCACTCTCAGCACTTTAAAATGTCTTTCCACTGTCTTATGGTTCTCACTCTTTGTGATGAGAAGTCTATTAATATCTTGTCTTCATTCTTCTGTCTCTGGATACTTTTAAGATTTTCTGTTTATCAGTGGTTTTCAGCAATTTGATTATGATGTGCTTTGGAGTGGTTTTATATACATTTACTCTGCTTAGGATTTATTGAACCTCTTGGATCTGATAGATTTATAGTTTCCATAAAATTTGAAAATTTGGGCAGCATTATTTTTCAAATATTTTTTCTGCTTCCTTCCTATCTTGTCCTATTAGGACTCCAATTTCACCAATATTAGATGACTTGATATATCCCAGAAGTCGCTGCTGCTCTATTCTTATATTTATTACACCTTTTTTTCTGCCTGTATTTCATTCTTTTTTTTTTTTTTTTTTTGTGGGGAAGACCAGCCCTGAGCTAACATCTGTTGCCAATCCTCCCCTTTTTGCTGAGGAAGACTGGCCCTGGGCTAACATCGTGCCCATCTTCCTCTACTTTATATGGGACGCCGCCACAGCATGGCTGACAGGCAGTGCATCGGCGGGCGCCCGGGATCCGAACTCGCGAACCCCGGGCTGCCAAGCGCGGACCAAACCGCTGCGCCACCGGGCGGCCCCTGTATTTCATTCTTAATAGTTATTGCTATGTCTTCAAGTGCTCTTCTTATGTATCTACTCTGCTGTTAATCCCAACCAGACTATTTTTCAGTTCAGGTTTTAGATATTGTGTTTTTCACCTCTAGAAGTTTTATTTATGTCTTTTCCTTTAACATTTGCAATCTCTCTCCTATTCATACTCATGTTTTTTCTAAATCATCTTGAACATATGGAGAATATTTATAATAGTTATTTTAACATCATTGTCTGCTAGTTCCATCATCTCTATCCTTTTGAAGTCTATTTTTATTGATTTTTTTTTTTATTCTGGGTCATATTTCCCTACTTCTTGCATGCCTGGTCAAGTTTGGTTGTATTCTGGACATTATAACTTTTATATTGCTGCTTTCTTAATTTTGTTTTTTCCTTTAAATAACATCTATTTTGTTTCTGATGTGCAGCAGCTAAGTTACTTGGAATTAGTGAGATGCTTTCAAAGGTTGCTTTTACGTTCTGTTAAAGAAGTCCCAAAGAAATCTTTAGACTAGTGCTAATTTAGCCCCACTACTATGGTGCTGACTTTCTGAATATTCTCCCTGATGCCTCTTATATGTATCCTTTCAACTTTGATGGATGAGAATTATTCCCAGTCCTATGTAGGTTCCTGTAATTTTTCTGCCTTTCATTTCCACTGGTTCTTTCCCTGGACCTTAAGTGATTTTCTCTCACACATCCTCAGATCTTTACTCATTTACCCAGGTCCAGGTGAATTACATCCCAGAATACTGAAAGACTTTGCGTATGTCCCCGTTGGAATTTTCTGGTACTAGTGATGATTCTGGCCTAAACTCTTGTCTCTTTTTTTGTCCAGCAGCATTCATTTTTCAGATGATTTGATGTGACTTATTGTACATTTGACATTTTAGAGCATGGGTATATCAAGGCCGAACAAGCCAAGAAAACCAGGGCTTGTGGCCTAATTTAGCAGGGTGAGTTTGGCAACATGCTAAGTATAGCGAAAGGCAGACATTTATTAAAATTCAGCTAGGAAAATCTATTTCAGGATCCTCAGAGTTGGATCAAGTCAGCAAGTCTTCTCAATTTGATCAGGTAGTGAAAATACAAAATTTGTGAACAAAATATAGACAAGGAAGAATGAATAATTGAAAAAAACATGTTGTGACATCTAATCCTAGGGCAGAAGTAGTTGATTCTTTGCCCTGATTTGGTTTCCCTCTGATGTGTGGCCATAGCCAGGAAGATCCTTGTTCTGATGACTTCAGAGGAAAATAAGAAATATTACAGAAAAATCAATGATCTGGTTATGTTTGAAATTCCTATATCTGACTTCATCTACGTGTAGAACAAGATAAGCGAGTCTAGGAAGTAGTCTCTGTTTTCTCCCTTGTCTGAGGCCACTGCAAACCTCGGACACTCTCTTTCCAGATGTATTGGTTTCCTGAATTTGTAAATTAGTCATTTTTACACCAGATCAAACACCTGTATAATTTGCTACTAGTTGACAACTTGTGTATTACAGAAGAGTTATCATTGCCAGAAAGTCTATTTTTCTTTCTTTTATCTTCAAAGCTCAGTTTCCACATAAATTTCTAATATTACACTGTTTTGTAAGGAAACTTGGTACATTTCCACATGTTTTAGAACAGGACTTGTCAACTTCTAGTTTAGAAACATCTGTTTCCAAGTGCAATTTAAGTTGTGTAGCACAGAGGAAAGAACCAGTGCAGTGGTTCTCTAGGTTGTATCCTCAGACCAGCAGCTCCACCATCACCTGGAAACCTGTGAGAAATGCAAAATCCTGGCAACTGTCCAGACCCACTGAATCAGAAACTAGGGAATGATTCTCAGTAATCTGTGTTTTAACAAGCCCTTTGGGTGACTCAGTGCACGCTAAAGTTTGGAAATCACTGTGTTTTTAAAGAAGGACATCCTACTCCTGCCCTCTATTATGTGATACTGGGCAAATACCTTAACTTTCCTATGTCTCTGAATCCTCATTGGCAAAATGAGGATAATAATAGTACCTATCTTATGGGATAATTTCGAGACATGAATGGGATAATACATATATTTTGTTGAGAACAATTTCCGAAACATGATAAGCACACAAAAATCTATTTTCCATTACTAGGGTAACCAGACTATATATGGGTTCTTATTCAATCACCAAGTATTTACACATACTATATGCAACCAGTGTCCTAACATGTTGGACATTATAAAAGAAATTCAGGGGCCGGCCCAGTGGCATAGCAGTTAAGTTTGCATGTTCCACTTTGGTGGCCCGGGGTTCGCTGGTTCAGATCCTGGGCGTGGACCTACTCACCACTCATCAAGCCATGCTGAGGCAGCGTCCCACATAGAGCAACTAGAAGGATGTACAACTGTGACATACAACTATCTACTGGGGCTTTGGGGAGAAAAAAGAAAAAGAGGAAGATTGGCAACAGATGTTGGCATGGCAATCTTCCTCAAAAAAAAAAAAAAAAAAGAAATTCAAGGTAACCCATGATTTCAAGTCATTTTTTATAATCTTGTTAGGAATAGTAAATGTATGCAAAAAAATGATAACCATGAAAACTAATAATGATAGCAAACAGTGATATAGCATTTACTTTGTGCCCAGCACTGTTCTCATTTAATCCTCACAATATGCCTAGTGAAATTGCTACCTAATATCCCCATTTTGTAGTTAAGGAAACTGAGTCAAAAAAGGCTAACATGCCCAAGTTCACACAGCTGGCAAGTGGAAGGGCCAGGATTCTAATCCATGCAGTCTGACTCCAGAGCCTGTGCTCTTAACTCTCAGATTTTGGTATATAATAAAATATAAGTGTCAGATAACTATTATAGGCAACAGATATGCTTTAGAAATTCAGAAATATCACGTTACTTTAATGTGACCGGGAAAAACTGCCTTCGCTGAAGAGGCAAACTTTGAGTTAAATCTCCAAGTTTTGGAAAGATTTAAAAACAAATTAAAAAGAAAAAAGCACTTCTGAGAGAAGAAATATCCAAGAAGAGGGATGTGAAAGGTGAAGTTAGGCTCTGTTAGAAAGCCAGTCTATTCAGGTGTAAAGTGGGTGTACTGGGAAATACATTGGAAAGAAATAAGAAAGCAAGTACTTACAATTACAGTGATTGAGAGAGTGGGCTAAGTACCTGTACATATCACTTTAGTTCACAGCAACTCCGAGTTGGGTTCTGGACTTATCATTCTCATTTCACAGGGGTATTGACTGAAGCTTAGACTCTGTGATTTGCCCAGTTATGATGCGAGTAAGTGTCAGGGCTGGGATTTGAGTTCTGAAGCCTGGAATCTAAACACTATGCTCTACTGTTTCATATTATGTATTACTGCCAGATTGTAAAGGGCCTTGTGTCTTAGGATAAAGTGTCCTTTAGGGGCCGGCCCGGTGAAGTAGTGGTTAAGTTCGCGTGTTCCGCTTCAGTGACTCAGGCTTCGTGGGTTTGGATCCCAGGCACGGACCTACACACCGCTCATCAAGCCATGCTTTGGCAGCAACTCACACACAAATGGAGGAAGATTGGCACAGATGTTAGCTCAGGGACAGTGTTCCTCAAGCAAAAAGAGGAAGATTGGCAACAGATAGCTCAGGGCCAATTTTCCTCACCAAAAGAATAAATAAAATAAATTAAAAGTCTCCTTTATTTTGTGATCATGAGGAGGAACTACAGCATAGTGGGTATTTGTATAGGCCTTGTGAGTAAACCATTGGGTACATATCTAGTTCTACCACTTCATAGCTGTTTACCTTGTGCAAATTACTTAATCTTGCTTTGTTTCTGTTTCTTCATCTATAAAATGGGTATAGTAGAAGTACCTCTCTCACAGGATGTATTCACTAGGGTAATATAGATTATGCTGTGCAACAATAAACTCAGAAATCTATGTGGTGTAAAACAGTAGAAGTTTACTTTTTGTTTACATTACATCTGATGTGAGTTCAGCCTGTCTGATCTAAGCAGACTCAGAAACTCAGGCTGCTTCCATTCTGTAGCTCTGTGTCATGTAACTTCAGTGTAACCTGATTTATTAGGTAGTAAATTGTGGTGAGAGAGGGAAAAAGACCAGAGGGAACACATAACTGATATTGAACCACTCTGCCCTCAAAAGTGGCAGTGATCACTTCTCTCATATTCTGTTGGCTGTAACTAATCATGTGGCCAAACTAACTGCAAAAGAGGCTGGGAAACGTGGAGAAGAACGTGAGTTTCAGAGTACACTAACCGTCTCTGTGAGGACTAAATATGTTACCACGTGAAAGCATTTTATAGTAGTGCGTGGCATACAGCACACTTGATAAATGTGAGCCATTATTTATTTATTTATTTTTTTTTTGTGGGGAAGACCAGCCCTGAGCTAACATATGTTGCCAATCCTCCCCTTTTTGCTGAGGAAGACTGGCCCTGGGCTAACATCCGTGCCCATCTTCCTCCACTTTATATGGGACGCCGCCACGGCATTGCTGACAGGCAGTGCGTCGGAGGGCGCCCGGGATCCGAACCAGCGAACCCCGGGCTGCCAAGCGCGGACTGAACCGCTGCGCCACCGGGCCGGCCCCCGAGCCATTATTTTTATAGAGAAATTTTGAATAGTCGTGTGAAAAAGGAAGATAGTGTTTGAGGAAGATTGTTTTCAGAGGCAAAGTGATAAGAGGTTAGGGAAAAGTAGCCAAAATAAATGAGAGTCCAGGCATTTAAAAGGGCTAAATTTAAGTAGTTTAAGTGGCCCTAGATTATTGTACAGTTCCTGCTAGCATAGAACTGGAAGGATATATATATCCTGCTATACCTCGTATGCAAGAGTCACCCAAAATTTTTTGTTGAAGCAGTACATTACAGAATTTAATTACATTATAATGTGTAAAAGCTTGACAGAAAATGCATGTTTCATCCCCTTTAATTTTCTGTTGAATTTATTTAATTTTACTTTAGTGATTGAAAATGTTATTCGCTATAAATTGACAATTGATTTTACTGTTGATTTGCAGTAATTATCAATATCAGGAGTTCTAAAACAGGAGTCCTCAGACTTCTAGGGAATCATTGTGCTTATCAGATTCTCCAAGTTTCCTGAGAAAATGATCTTAGGACAAATTATATATGAAATATTAACTATTAGTTAATGTCAAATCATAGGGGATCAGAAATTGCAACTGTTTGAAACATTTGTATGTGTATGTGAAAACGCCACCTAAATATGTTTCTCGACCTCTTGCCAGCTGGGTGGACTCCTTCATCTGGAATAGAAGCAGTCCAGGTCCCCATTCAGATGCACTAGCTCAAGTTCTGGGGCTGTGCTTCTTTTACTTTGGGATTTAAAGTACTAATCCCAAGTTTTGGGCCCTCATTTCTAGGAGCCAGATCTTAGAGTGAAATTTCCCATACAAAAAGAAGAGTATAATTATGTCCAAAAGACTGCTTGGCAGGTGATATTGTTTACAATGAAAATATCTGATGGGTTGTTTTTAGATAGATATCTTTGTTTTCCCATGTAACTATATAGACCGAATCTATGATGACAAATAAAAACAGGCAGTTCATTTCTCAGAGCAGCCTCTGTAGGGGCAGTGGTTCTTCTATTGGGTGTTGGGCAAATAGAAAGTGAATTCTCTCACTGATCTGGTATCAGTTTCCATCTGAACAGCTGCCATGTTGCCAGTTGCAACAACTAGAAACAAACCTATGTCCTGAATAATCTTTGAGTTTATTTATTTTTCATTATTTTGTTTGTTTGGAGTATAAACATCTATTTTGTTGAATGAAATAGGCTTGTGGTAAAATATATTAATATAAAACTATTATAAATATAGAAAGGTAAATATTCACATTTTCACATAAAGAAGATCTGCTTTATGAATTTTCCTTGTAAGATATACCTATTTCAAAGTCTACAGCCTGTCATTGGTGCACCTCATTCCTTCTGCTGATCAGGTCTACTATGGAAACCAATTCACAGTTTTAAAGAAAATATTTAATTATAAATAATAAGTACTGAAAGAAAATAGGTAGTATTTATATTATAAATATGTACAATTATTTAGCTATTATAATTTCTATGTTTAAATGAACTTTTCTGAACTAGAGTAATACCAACTTGAAAATGTTACCTATCAAACTTCACTTATGTCAGTTGGCTTAATACACCTTTCATAATTTTAAGAAGAGATTCATTTATCTAAAGGGTTTAAAATCTAGTAATCTATAAAATATGAATTTGTTAAGAAAGGATCAACTCAAACTTTAAACAATGTGTTCCAATGAACTTTATGTAACCCCTTGATAGCAACAAAGGGATTAGTTATAGATTTTCCCAATTGGCTTCTTACTTTCATGTCTAGCCAGTGATAACACAGACAAAACTGATGTACTAAAAAATCTCTTTTTAAAACTTAATCCACAGACTCTGTTTGGAATCTCCTTTGGGAATGTGTTTCATTCATTAATGATTAATAGAACTTCTTATGTGACAGAATATTCACCAGGAAGTTTTCACTAAATGAAATATTGACTTAGCCCTTGACTAGGAGGAGCCCAGCTGGAAAAACTAATGTCGAGATCTCATAGTATTCTTATACTTCATTTCCAACATGAATCAACTTGTTACAGCACTTTCTAATATATTCATCATAGACTCTTATAAGGCTGCATTTGAACTTAAGGCCAATCCATGCACTACTAACTCATACAGATCTGAGAACTGTTCCTTAAAAAAAAAAAATTTAAAGACAAGATCTTTAAAATAAAACACTAACTCCAGTCTGGATATTTATTATATAAATCACAAATTTCAAGACATTGTCACACTCTCGAAGATCCAAGCAAACTAAAATTTTACATCCAAAAGAAGTTCAAAATATTCTGACTAAAATAAACTGTTGGGAACTTTTTTTTACATAAAGGTGATGAATGAAAAATCAAAATATTCCAAAGTAAAAATTCAAGTCGTTGACCCACATTCTCTAGAATTATTGCCTGCACCTAAAATATTGCACTTAATGATATGTGTGTCAATAACCATGTCCAAAATATAGTATTTGATGATAAAATTATCATTGTGCCTCTTGCTGATCTGCTGTCAGTTAACATCTGAACAGCTTTCACGTAATGCCAGTTGTAAAACCTAGAAATAAGCCTAATGTCCTGTGTTATCTTTGAATTTATTTATTTTTAATTATTTTGGTTGTCTGGAGCATAAACACTTGTTTTATTAAATAAAATATTTATAGTAAGATATTGATCTGTCTATCAATCTGATAAAGCAAATTCTTATAATTTTTTCTCTAGGATTATATTAGGTTGTATGGTCAAAGTGGCTCTTCATTTTGTCATCAATTATTTCTGAATAGAAAGCTGGTTTCTCTATATATTTGATATGTACTTTCTAATTTTAGTGTTACAGGAATACTTTTCTGAGAAACTTTCATATCATTTATATAAAACCAATGGTAATGTTAATCAGGGAACAGATCATTGGAATATAACTGCCCAGGCCCACAGTATCTCTTATTTTAGCAAATTCTTCTGATATCATTGATATACAAATGCTATAATTCTCCAAGTAGCATACATTTTTTTGAAAATTTAATACAATTTTCAAATGATTAGAATTTTAGAGTTTTTTTTTTTAAGTTTAAACCTGAGCATCTCTGATTTTAGTATGATGTGTTGTAGTCTACTTTCTTCCCAATGCAGTGGTTCTTATTCTTTAAGGTGCACAAGAAAGGCTATATTTTAAAAATACAGATTCCTTGAACCCATCAATAGAGGTCTTTGGTGTAACTGAAGACTCTGGGTTTTCAAAAGCATCTCAGGTACCACTGATGGAGTAATTCAAGGACAATCTTTTCAGAAACACTACCCTGCAGGGTTGAAGGCACACATGGGGATCTAGCTTTGAATTCCCATCGCAATGGATTTAGAGAGTAACTAAGACAAAGAGTAGATGTGCTAGACCGTGCAGTTCTCATGTTAGCAGCATGAGTTTGCCTTCCTTTTGTTGACACCTCCTCATTTAGCCAAAATGAGACCTGAAAGACGGCTGCTCCAGAGTGTCTCACAGGTGTTACTGTATCTGCACTACTACTGTGGGTCAAGGATCCTGCTGACAAGTTTTGTACGTCCAATGGCTTACTGTTATTGTTTAACCAGAAATGATTACCCTCTAGAAGAAAAAACAAATTAGCTTTACCTAACTCCTAAGGATTCCAACTTATAAGAAGAAGATCTGCTTTATGAATTTTCCTTGTAAGATATACCTATTTCAAAGTCTACAGCCTGTCATTGGTGCACCTCATTCCTTCTGCTGATCAGGTCTACTATGGAAACCAAGGTATCAGATAGAAATTTGCTTGGACCCAAAGAATTAGAACTCTTAGTTATTCTCAGGGTTTTTTTTCCATCAAGTTATTGATGCCTTATATTTGCTCCTATAATTTAGGAAATTTAATCCAAAGAAACAGAACCAGTAATAGAATTAGAGCATCTTCTTTTTTAAGCTGGATGAACACAAATATAGTCTTAACTTTCAATACTTTTTATTACCACATCTCAAAAACATCATTATTTGGTACCTGGCATTTTATAATTATAACTAAATAAGTTATTTTGACGTTATAGTCATGTGTTGAAGAAAACTTGACTGGGTATTTTGAAGATTTACAGTACAATGTGCTTCCTTAGTAATGTAATAAACAATTTGATAGGGTGGAATACAGATAGTTGATCTCTTCATTATATTTTGATTATTACCAGCTTCGGTTTCAGAGAGTAACCTTTGCTTGCTTTGATGACAGCCTCAGTTGAAGATTTCATGTTGTATTTAATATTATATCTCTGTGGTCAATACCTCCAATTGCCTCATCACCTGTGATGAATAGCTAGTATCTTAATATAACATCTTGCTTTTGAACCATACCTTCAAATGAATCCAACCAGAAACACGTCTGCCATTTATTTAACCCTTTGTGGTAAGTGTGGTAGGTAGTTTATGATTTGGCAAACTTTGCTAGCTTCAAGCGTACTAAAAACGCTCAAAATATATGGACCCAAATTTTCTTAATTAGCTTAAACTTTTTATTAGCAAAGCATGATGCTTTTTATCTGCTTCTTAACATTGTAAAATATCTGGTAATTACCTTGAAGAACCAAATCTAATTGCTTTCTCTCTTTTCTTATTTAAATATATATAATGAAAAA
Organism: Tapirus indicus; assembly: GCA_031878705.1. NCBI lineage: Eukaryota > Metazoa > Chordata > Mammalia > Perissodactyla > Tapiridae > Tapirus > Tapirus indicus. The sequence continues at coordinate 139,707,876 of CM062920.1, read as the reverse complement.
AACAGCACTATTTCTGGGAGGGTGGAGGATAGTAGGAAGCTAATCAACTCTGTCCCCAGTAAATGAAAAACTGTGCTGTTCCTCTTTTTTGCTTTCATTGAGGGAGATGTATTTATACCTCTCGTGATTATTTTTATTTAATACCAAGACTACCAAGATTATAACTATACACAAGGATGCCTTATGACTTTGGTTGACCCCAGGCATTTTTGCCTTAGTGGACCACTTCCTTTAAAAAAAAAAAGTTAAAATTATATTTTACAACTATGTTTGTATAAATGAATATATCAACCCTGACTATATGGTCAGGTAGAAGGAATAACTGATATTAGGTTTCTAACTGGAGTTTTCCTTCTTAAACCTTAGTATTTATTTATTGATTTTTTGGTGAGGAAGATTTGCCCTGAGCTAACGTCTTTGCCAGTCTTCCTCTACTTTGTATGTGGGATGCCTCCATAGCATGGCTGATGAGGGGAATAGGTCCGCACCTGGGATCCGAACCCATGAACCTGGGCCATCGAGGTGGAGTGCTACCGGGCCAGACCCCTAAAACTTAGTATTTTAATAATCTTACCTTGCTGTGCTTTATTTAGTATTCAGGAAATGTTTTTTTGTTTTTTAATTAATAAACTTTATTTTTTAGAGCTAATTTAGGTTAACAGCAAAATTGAGTGGAAAGTACAACTGTCAACGTCCCGCACCAAAGTGTACACTTTGTACAATCGGTAAACCTACATTGACACATCATTATCACCCAAAGACCATAGTTTACATTAGAGTTCACTCTTGGTGTTCTACATTCTGTGGGTTTTGAAAAATGTGTAATGATGTGTATCCACCATGTAGTGTTGTATGGAACAGTTTCACTGTCCTAAAAATCCTCTGTGCTTTGCCTAGTCATCCCTCCCTCTACCTTAACCGCTGGCAACCACTGATCGTTTTGTCTCCAGAGTTTTACTTTTTTCCAGAATGTAACATCGTTGAAATCATATAGTGTGGTAGACTTTTCAGATTGGTTTCTTTTACTTAGTAACATACATTTAAGGTCCCTCCATGTCTGTTCATGGCTTGATAGCTCATTTCTTTTTAGTGTTAAATAATATTCCATTGTTCGGATGTGTCACAGTTTATTTATTCGTTCACCTACCCAGGAACATCTTCGTTGCTTCTGAGTTTTGTCTATTAACATCTGTGTGCAGGTTTTTGTGTGGACATAAGTTTTCAATTCATCTGGGTAAATACCAAGCAGCCTGACTGCTGGATTGAACAGTGAAATTATATTTAGTTTTGTAAGAAACCACCAAACTGTCTTCTAAAGTGGCTGTACCATTTTGCATTTCTACCAGCACTTAATGATAATTCTTCTTTCTCCACATCCTCACCAGCCTTTGGTGTTATCAGTATTTTGGATTTAGGCCATTTAATAGTTAGGTAGTTGTATCTCGTTTCTTTTTGGTGAGAAAGACTGGCTCTGAGCTAACATCTGTTGCAATCCTCTTCCTTTTGCTGAGGAACATTGGCTCTGCACTAACATCCATGCCCATCTTCCTCTATTTTGTATATGGGATGCTGCCACAGCATGGCTTGATGAGCAGTGCATCAGCCTGCACCCAGAGTTCAAAACTGCAAACCCCGAGCCACTGAAGCGAAGCACGTGAACTTAATCACTACACCACTGGGCCGGTCCCGCTCATTGTTTTTTTAAATTTGCAATTCCCTAATGACATATGATATTGAACATCTTTCATATGCTTATTTGCCGTCTTTATATCTTCTTTGGTAAGGTGTCTTTTAAGGTCTTTGGCTAAGTTTTTAATCAAGATATTCATTTTCTTATTGTCCAGTTTTAAGAGTTCTTTGTATATTTTGGATAACAGACTTTTATCAGATGTGTCTTTGGCAAATATTTTCTCCCAGTGTATGCCTTATTACCTCATTCTCTTGACAGTGTCTTTCTCAGAGCAGAACTTTTTAATTTTAATGAAGTCCAGCTTATCAATTATTTCTTTCATGGATTATCTTTGGTGTTGTATCTAAAAAGTCATCATCATACCCAAAGTTATCTAGATTTTCTTCTGTTATTTTCTAGGATTTTTAGAATTTTGCATTTTACTTTCAGATCTGTGATTCGTTTTGAGTTAATTTTTGTGAAAAATGAAAGGTCTGTGTCTAGATTCATGTTTTTGGTATGTTCAATGGTCCACTTGTTCCAACACCATTTATCTTTTCTCCATTGGATTGCATTTGCTCCTTTGTCAAAAATCAGTTTACTGTATTTATATGGGTCTATTTCTGGGCTCTTTCTTCTGTTCCATTAATCTATTTGTCTGTTCTGTTGTCAATACCACACTGTCTTGATAATTGTAGCTTCATAGTTAATCTTGAAGTCGGATAATGTCAGTCCTTCAGCCTTGTTCTTCTCTTTCAGTATTGAGTTGGCTATCCTGAGTCTTTTGCCTCTTCATAGAAACTTCAGAACCAGGTTGTTGATATCCACAAAATATCTCCCTGGTATTTTGATTGACAACATTGAATCTTCATATCCATGAAGATATCTTCATGGGACATCTTTCCATTTCTTTAGTCTTCTTTGACATCTTTTGTCAGAGTTTTGTACTGTTAGTTTTTAACTAAGGAATTTTACTCAATCAAGAAGTCCATTTTGTCTCTGTGACCATGAGTAGCCTTGTGAAAAGAGGCCCACAATCTCTTTATGAAAGACTGGGGAAGTATGTTTAAATGGCTGGGCTTTGTGGATAGCTCTTACTGTCTGACCTGATTTTACACAGCATTAGTCTTTTAAATTGATACAGACATTTGCTCACATCTGGAAGATTCTTATTATTATAATCCTTAGCAAGATTCAAGGAAAAATATCATAATTTTAGATTTCCCAGATTATGGAAAACAGGGTAATCCCACCCCTCTTGTTTTAGCCTTACTAGCACTATATTTTAGTAAGAGAAATAATCAGAATTCACTCTATTTCTGAAATAAACGGCAAATTTTAGTAAGATTATTTTATCTTCTTTTTAAAAGAGTGTATCTGATATTATTCTTCTCATAATGAGTCTTTTATTTATCCTAGCCCAAGTTTCCAACTGCTTGCATTTTCCATTCCTGTTTTAGAAGAAAACAGTTAAATGTATGTCAAGAACTTTAAAACTTATTTTGTGCGTAACATGATACCATACATTTTTAAAACAAATTTAACAGTATTTTCTATACAAAATCAATAACAGTTTCTGAGATATACTCTGTTCTTGTTTAAGTAATAGGCATATGGTTATTTTAGATATAAGTTCTTTTCAAGATTATTAATTTTTTTCTTGTTTTCAATAGACATTCTCTACTTAAGATGTTACCTACTCTAAGAATCCTCAATGGTGAAATGCTAAACTCTTACTCAGAAAGCCACACTGAAGAACACTATCAGCTAGAATTAGGACGTTTCCTGGTACTCTGTCAGTCCCAGATCAGAGAATTCAACTTATTAACTGAAAACTATATTACTGGAAAAGGGTAAGACTGTTATCTTCCCCTTGTAATTAAAAGATATAATGCAATTTATACATATAATTTAAAAATATTCTGATCACTACAATCATCCTTTTTTGGATTAGAATGGTGTGTTTTAGGGATATTCTCCCTTTCAAAAAACTTCTGGGCATCATCTTTTTATTGTTTGAAATATATTATTATGTATTTTGAGCATAATTTAAAAGTTTAAATATTAGATTAAAAAAATGAAAGCATGAGGATAGCTTCAAGACAACATACAAACATTCATTCAGTCATTCAATTAATCAGTCATAAATTTATTCATAAATTATTGTGAGCAAGACACATAATAAGCTAAGTGTTACACTTTACCCTCAAAGAATTCACAGATTAACAGAGAGTTAAATGAATAAACAGATACATATTACACTTTACCCTCAAAGAATTCACAGATTAACAGAGAGAATTAAATGAATAAACAGATACAATAGAAGAGGGCAAGTTATATAATACATATAATATTTATTATATATAGCGTATCATATTGCATATATATTATATTTATGTATTAAGGTATTATGGGGGCAGTCAACACATGCACATATTCAGAGGACAGAAGCTGAGAGTAGAGTCCTAAAAAATTGTTAAAGAAAGAGAACTTCCCATTTTCCACTCCCAATTCTGAATGCATTACTATGAATGAATTACAATTGATCTTCCTATATTTTCTAATTTGTATTGCTCCAGAACACACAAATGAAAAAGGAAAATGATTTCCTATTTCACTTATGATGACCTCCATTATAATTGGAACAATAATATGTGCTTCAAAATGTCTAAACTTAATTACTAAATTGCATACTTAAATTATTGCTATTTGTGCTTTTATACATGCTCATCCTATGTAAGAGTTGGTTTTTCTTTTAAATGTTTTTGAATATAGTCTATTCAGATTATAAATAAATCTCACAGCTTTAAAAATAATTCCAATTGTTATAGATAATGTTTACTTTCAACAAATACTAAGGTTATTTACATTTATCTCCTTGCAAATCTAAACTAATATCTCCTTGTATGTGTATGATAATGAATAATATTCTATGTAAAGGTGACCCATGACATCTCTCATGTTGAAATTTAGATTTCTCAATTCCTTTGAACAATTTGTTGTCATTGCAATTTAAGTTTTACTTTAGCATTGAAAATGGAAAATAGACTATTTTATATTTTAATCATAAATGCTAGTGAATTTAACAGCTAACCATAAACATTTGACATCATAATATTTAATTAAACCTTTTCTGTATTATTAGCCAACAAAATGAATGAAATACAAAATATCAAACATGTATTGGATGAGGCTATTCTAATGTCTAATAATTACTTTTGTGAACATAGGAACTGTCTATATCTACATTTTAGGAAATAATTATAAATTTCATTTTGTTTGGTATGATTAAATTTTTTATATTTATCATCTGCATTGTTTCAGAAAAATTTAAGGCAGCTTTGGGCTATATATTAAACACAATCAGAAAATATAAATTTGAAGTAAGTAAAATTAAAAAAATAATAAAACAGAAATAAAGGAAGATAAATAAAATGTAGCCAAGAATAAGGCTCGTACAGGTGCAAAGTCCTTTACATTTACAATTGAGAGCCTCAAATCTGACAAACGAAGGTTTGACTAATTTAAGTCATAACCTGAATAAGATAGACATCCAGCAATTGTTCAAGAGAATCACAGGCATTTATATCTTAAAATATTTGAATTCTCTTTGCAATTGATTCTTTTCTCAGAGAAAAATAGGAAGAAAAACTTTCCCATAATGTAAGTTCTTTGTTTAAAAGTCCAATATAAATATTTTGCGTGGCAAGAGTCAATGTAGAAAGTACTTTTAACTTTGTGTCATAAATAACTTCTCCAAATTTAGGCAGCCATGATTTCTCATGTTTATGGCAGTAAAAGCATGGATTCTTCTCATTCATTTGTACCCAAAATACCTAGAATAAAAATGATTCTAAAACATCCAGACGTTTTGTCTGGATTGATGGATCAAAATTAATTAAACAAATATTTTCAAATTTTGTTAGAAATGAGATCAATTTTTATCTAAACAACCAGAAATAAGTTGTTTTTTTTTTTGTGGGGAAGACCAGCCCTGAGCTAACATCTGTTGCCAATCCTCCCCTTTTTGCTGAGGAAGACTGGCCCTGAGCTAACATCCGTGCCCATCTTCCTCCACTTTATATGGGACGCCACCACAGCATGGCTGACAGGCAGTGCGTCAGCAGGCACCTGGGATCCGAACTCGCGAACCTCGGGCTGCCAAGTGGGAATTAAACCGCTGTGCCACCAGGCGGCTCCAACCAGAAATAAGTTTTTAATGAATGTTGTAGTCAAGTTTAATGTTCATGTCAGGCCACACAGGGAAATTTTCAAATGTGTACAAGTTTTAATATTTGCTGATATAATTGTTCTTATTAAATGCCCTTTATTATTTATTCTCTCAGAAATATATTCACCTTGGATGCTGCAGAAAACCTCTGCCATTATTTTAAGAAATTGATGACACTTAGTAATGACTATCGATATGCACATGAACATGGGGATATAAGTATCACCAAGAGAGATGAATCAGAAGCCCAGCAGAATCACTTGTTGCCTACCAACAGTGGTGGTATCCTGCAAAGTAAAGTCCTCTACTCCTGTGCAAATGAACATAAACCGGACTCACCAGATATTTCTGAGAAACGGATGGACTCTGCTTCTAGTCACTTTCGGTTAACCACCCTCTCCTTATGTGAAGATACCAAGGAAAGACAGCAGGAAAAACTAGTAGGCCAGAAAAGAGAAGACAGCAAGGCAAACAGTATCCCCACCAAAAGAATATCACCCATGGAAACAGTAATGACAAGGTTTCCACTGAGGAATTCCCAAAATATTGAACATCATGAAAAAATGTAAGATTTAGAGATCATTTTTCTTTTATAGTTATTTATTATTTTTTATGGATAATCTTAGTCATTGTTACCAAATAACTTGGTAAAGGATTTATATCACTATTATATTTCGTATTAATTCCCTTAATTTTGTTTTTATGGTGTGCACAAATTATTAATTACAGTGCAGATTAATTTGGTTGAATTTTGGTAGATTCTGATTTAATTGACTAGTATTCTATAAATGAGTAAATAATATTAAAATGAGTAAATATGAAATTATTTTTTCTGCCTTCTAATTTCTAACTAATTAAAATGAATTTCTAAGAAGAACTAAAATACTACATTATTCTGAAAATACTATAAAGGATACTTTCTGAATAATCAGGTATTTTACTTTTTAAAATATACCTTTTCAAGTGCCTTTTATTTGCTTATTGATCTAGTAAACATTTAATAAGCATCTATGCAAGTATTTGAATGCATGTGCTATAGTTTTCTTTGGCATAACAACTCTGTAAGGTTGGACAATATTCTTTGAGATTAGTAACATAAAACCTCTTCTAACTATTAAACACTTTTCAAAAGTTAATGGTTGGCTTTAACTGTTTGTTGAACAAGCAAAGATTGGTTTCTGCTTTGGCCTGTCAACTTTTTCTGTTCTTGTTACTTTTGGCCTCAGTGTCAAGCCAACAAAATTAAAAATGGTCAGGTTCAGCTTCTCCTATAAAAACTGGTGCTGAACAGGGCAGAATGCAGAATGTCACAGTAGCTAATCTTGCTTTTTCCAGTCTTCACTCCTTCAGGAGTTGTCAGAGTAAATCATAGTTTCTTTTCTGGGAGCTATATTAAACAGTTAGATATGCTGAAGCCAACATGTATTTCCTGATGCAAAATTTAAAAAAAATTTATTGAATCTGGCTTTAACATTTCCTGCCTTATATTTTTACCAATCTATTTAATTGGTTGTTTTTGCTCTGTAAAGGAGAAAATTATCTTTTTTCTTCTACTCTTGTAAGCCTCAGCTAGGTCCCCTGTTGGATTAGTTAGAGGTTAATACATAGATTAATAACAGAAAAGCATACAAATTTATTTAATATAGGTTTTACATGACACAGGAACCTTCATAAGGAAATGAAGACCTGAAGAAATAGTTAAGCCTGAGCATTTTTATATTAGGTTTGATGAAGAGTTGAAAGTTGTGGAAAAATATGGTAGAATAAAGGGTATGAGCTAAGAGCTGTAAACTGGGGGAAATTTAGCAAATCCTGTTCATTCAGATTCCTCTTGTCCTTCGTCTTCAGATAAGAATGCTTCCTTCCTCTGGGTATAGGGAGGGCACCTCTCACATGGGGGTCTTATGACTGGCTTCCAAGGAAGGTCAGAATGTCCTTCCTGCACATGTCTTTTCTCAAATACCTTCAGCGTAAAATATTCAATATGCCAGAGTAGCATATTTTGGGGTAGCATTAACTCCAAACCCTAGATGTTGCCTATTGAAATTTCACATAAAAACATTTAGAACTTCTGAATCTATAATAAATAAAATAGCCAAATGATGATAATAAGGAAGGATGAAGAACTGAAAATATAGACAAACCAAAAGACCTAAAGAATAAAGAGAAAATGAATATTCACTTGCTAAACCTTGCCATTCAGTGATTCAGGAAGATTCATTGTTGGCTGTGTGTTTCCTAAGCATGTTTTATATATGTTCTTATGCCAGGGGCATTTTTATCATTATGATTTCTACTGAAAAACAGATGATGATGATAGTAATAATATGAGCTCTTTTTCTCAAAATGGAGAGCATCCTACATTCAGCAAACCCTAAAGTCAGATTTTTAACCTGCTTTCAATGTAGTGAAAAGCAGTCCTTGTGTTAGTTTACTGGTGAAAATATCCCTCATCTACCTTTTTTCCCCCTTGGGAAATTTTGATGATATTGAACTGAGGAATTTGATCACTAAATGACTGATCAGCTTCAAAATAAATTCACAACTACAGTCAGTGAAACTTTTACATATCTGTAGAGAAATATGAAGATGCTGTCTCAGGGTAAATGTGTTTTCTTACAAGCCTTTCATTCTTTACCAGTTATACATTGCAAATATGTTTTCAGATTCTTTTCTTTATCACCCAAATTACCTATTATAATGTTTTAACATTTCCTAACTCATTTTTGTTCAAAGCATAAAGGAATGAATTGATGATTGAATGACCAAATGTGAATTAATTTCATAGCAAAATTTACAAAGTTCTGTTTACCCTAGGAGGAGGAAATGATTTGTTGAAACATAATTATTTTTTCCAAGTATTGGGAATACAAGTAGTTTATCTTAGGCCAGAAGTTTTATGCATTAACTTCAATTTTCTATTCATAGCAAAATAGGTTGAAGACTTCTAGAGGCTTTTGGTAAAATGGTGATGGTGATGATGCCAATAATAATAACAATAATAAAGCAAAATAACAATAGAAAATGGTTACATCATTCCTTTCTAATGTAGAAGGAGAAAATTTTATTGGGTTTGGCAATTATGAAATTACTGAAAACTATTTCAAGAAGCACTAGGGAAGGGGATTTGCAAGAATCACTCCTTCTTCATATGCCTTCTAAACTAAACTCAGGAATTTGAAGAAAGGTTAAGACAGAATAATTAGCATTTTGACTCCACTGGGTACCTTGATAATATCCCTGCGATAATCTGTTTGGGGAAAGGAAAACATATCCAATTAGGAAGACTTAAATGCTTAAGCACACTGAGAACCCACTTAACAATCAATATACATTGTTATTTACACTTTGCTAATGTTGCTGAGCAGCCCAGGGGGATGTGGGGAAAACATAGCATTGATTGATTCAGTGCCTGAAATTGGCAAATAGAAGTAGGCTGAGAAAATGCTAGAATTTACTACTGGGCTTGTAAGAGTATGATTTAAGTATTTGTCCATGGGCAGGGAAGCAAGTGAAGATAACAAAGACTTGATGGGTCCTTTCTCTTACAGTGAAGGGGGCCCTCCTTCCTCTCCAAAGCTAATCTCTCCACTGTGAACAGGATCCCATCCTTTCTTGCCAACTCAACATTGGCTCCTACATTTGTCCCTGCTCTTCTGCTTCATCACTCCCCCCAACATTGATTCAACATCCTCAGTGTTATACAAAATCTCAGTAATATCTCCCTCCTTAAAAGAAACAAACAAAAATCCCTTGTATTCACAACCCTGTCTAAGTTACTGGCCCATTTCTCTCCTTCAGATTTGAAGGTTTCCATACTATTTTTACTTCTTGACTATAGTTAAACAAAAGTAGTGGTCTTCTTTTTAAATATTACTTCATGTAGTCTGTGTTTACAAATAAAGCTTATGGGGCCGCCAGGTGGCGCAGCGGTTTAGTCCGCACTTGGCAGCCTGGGGTTCGCAGGTTCGGATCCCGTGCGCCCGCCGGTGCACTGCTTGTCAACCATACTGTGGTGGTATCCCATATAAAGTAGAGGAAGATGGGCACGATGTTAGCCCAGGGCCAGTCTTCCTCAGCAAAAAGAGGAAGATTGGCGACGGATGTTAGTTCAGGGCTGGTCTTCCTCACAAAAAAAACAAAAAACAAATATAGCTTATGAGGACCTCTCATTTTTGATTGTGCATTTATGGGTACTAAAAGTGTTTACTTTTCTTAATAGTATGGCAGCTATGGTAATCCAGGCACACTGGCGTGGTTACATTGTGCGCAGACAGAGTCATTTCTCAACAAGGCTGCATACTGCTGCAACAGGACCCTTGACATCCCGGCCAAATTCCTGCATGAAGAATCAAACTATTTTAAAAAAAGAAAAAAGAGAAAATACTGTGATTATCCAAGAACAGAGGGCGAAGGCTGCTATTCTTATTCAGGTTAGTTTTAATCTTTTGGTGAAATAGTCAAGAAAGATGTATTAGTCATATTTCACTGGGTTATTCTGTATAACAGACAACCCCCGAATCTTAGTGATTTACAGACACATAGATTTATTTCTTAGTCATGTGACTTGTAGGCTGCAGGTTGGCTGTGCCTCTGCTTAGCATCTAGGATGAAAGAACAGTCTATAATTTGGAAATACTGTTCTGATGACTGAGGGCCAAGCTGAATCACACAATCATATTTAAAACTTCTGTTCAGATGTGTCATTTGTCACATCCGTTAACATTTGATTAGCCAAAGCAGGTCTCACTTGGCCTAATTTATGGCTACTTCTAGAAGCGTGTTTAAAAATCTAAAATAATTATTAAAATCCTTTCAGTACCCATTTAACTTAAAAATTCAGAAAGCAAATAGTGAATAGATTTGATTTAACCTCACCAAGACAAGATTTTGAAATGAAGTTTAGCCTGATCACATTCATCCCTTTATTTATTCATTCATCAAATATTTTTTAGAAATATTTTTAGAACAAACATTTTTTTAGGAATATTTTTTAGAACAGCAAATATTTTTTAGCACTATTTGTCAAGCACTGTTCTAGGCTCAAGAAAAGTAAATGAACCAAACATACAAGATTTCTGCCCTCATGGAGTTTGCGTCCTGGTGGAAGATGCAGACATAGACTAAATAAATAGATAAAATAAGGTCTGTGGAAATTCATAGTACTGTGCCTGAATTGAATGATGGTAACTAAACAAAAATTTAGTGTTTCCCTTTCTTTATTCATTCAGCAAATATTTCTTGGCACAAAAAATCTTACTAGCTTACATTCTGTTTGGATGAGCTGTTATATATAAGTTAATTAAATATGTTGGGTAGTGATAAGTACTAAGAGGAAAAAATAAAGCAGGAAAAACAGGATAGAAGTACCAAAGGAAAGTTTATCATTTTAGACAGGATGGATATGGAAAACCAGAAAAGGAGACATTGCAGTGAGACATTAAGCCATTGGATATCTGGGGGAAGAATATTCCAGGCAGAGGAATATCGGATTCAAAGGCATTGATTTAGGAGCATATGCACAGTCTTTGCAGAGTAACAAGAAGCCAGTGTGACTGAGGAGCGATGAAGGGGAGAAGAGTAGGACTTATAACTCACAAGTCATTGTAAAGACTTTGGCTTTTACTTTGAATAACGTGGGAAGATATTACTGGAATCTGAGCAGTGGACTCACATGATTAAGTTTATTTTGTGATTACACTGTAGGAAGGCAGGAATAGAAGCAGCAAAATCAGTTAGGAGGCTATTGCAGTAATCCAGACAAGAGCTAATGGTAGCATGGACCGGAGTGTTGCAGTGGAAGTTATAAGAAAATCACATTCCAGAGCATGTGTTGATTTATCTTGAGGGTACGCATATATACTTTGAAGGTAGAGCTGATAATATTAGTTCATGGGGATGTGGTATATGAGAGAGAGAGAGCAGTCAGGGATGATTCCAAGGCATTAGCATAAGCAACTGGAAGAATAGCTTTAAAATTAAGTTGCTGGCTTTTGCTATTAAAGCTATAGGTTTCAAGAGAGTTATCTTTGTTATGGTTCTAATGAATATATTTAGTATTTCAGTTGATGTAATTTGTCTGGACTACTCCTAAGGGCAATGCATAGACAAAGCTGTTACTGATGCCTGAATGGTGGTGGGCCTCGGGGGAGGGCAATGGATTCAAGGAAACTCTCAGGAAAAGAAAGAAACCTCAGTTATTGTCTCAAAATATTATTCTGCTACACAAGGAATGAATATGTCATGAAGTCTAAACCCCCTCCTATCATCAGTGGATGAGCAATACATTCTTCAGCATTGATGGTAAATGGATATTAAACTTTTGGATATTAAACAGAACTTCATTCCATTCAATAAAGAGAGGTTCATTACTTTATGGAACAGTCTAGTTCAGTGACTCATATCTCTGTTGAATGTCTTTTTGTTGAGCTTTTTTATATCTGTTAACAAAAGTAAGCATAATCCAGCCTTTCTTTGCAACTTAGAACAAGTCTCTTTTGTTGTACATCATGGTAACTTAAAATCATTGAAGTCAAGTCAACTTCATTTTCTCTTCTTCTGAGTACAATCATCTAGTTCCTTAAACTATTTATCTTAAAATATGAATTCTAGACTGCCTAATAATCCTGAAAAGCAGAGCATGATGTAGTAGAAAGAGCCTAGGCTTTAGAAGAAACAAATGAAGATTTTATGAAAGATGTGGTGGAGACTTCTCTCTGCTCACCAAACCCACATTCTCATCTACTTCCTAGCGTACAGGCAGACTCAATATCCCAGCTTCCATTGCATTTCCATATGGCCTTTTCTCTGAGTTCTAGTCAATAGAATGTGAGTGAAAGATATGGGCACCAGTTCCATGTTTGGCCCATAAGACCACTCACAGACATTCCTTCATATTCTCCCTTTCTGGTTGGCTGAAATGAGGATGGCTTCTGAGGCATCCTTGGAAACTGTCTGTTAGGATTGCAGAGTCTGAAAAGCCTGGATACCTGGATCACTTTATGTTAAAGTGCTGCCCCATTGTCTTGTTTACCCTCTCAATGTTTGTTATGTGGTCAAGAAATAAACTATTGTTTTTGAGTTTTATGTTTTGGATATTTTTGTTATAGCACTTAGCTTACCCTAACTAATGTAAAGGATGTAAGATACACCTTAAGAAATAGATAGGGCTTAATGTAAATATGTAAGAGAATGGAATTCCAGGTATAAAAGATAATGGAAGTAAAAGAGCATAGGATCTCATATTACTGGAATAAGAAGAAGTTATAGTGCAGCTAGACTATCATAAGAACTAGAATATTAAGAGAATATAGGAGATATGGTCAGAGATGTGTGAAGGATTTTAACAAGGAATAAGTGTATACATAGTATGTTTTGGGGGTGGGAGTTGATGGTAGTTGGAGAGGAAAAAGATGTCGGATATGTCTAATACACATAGAATTTCCTGGCCAGGAAATTGATTTGAATGTGTGAGAAAGAAAGATGAATTAATCATTGATGGATTACCAGGAGAAAAATCAAAAGCTTGACAGAAATAAGTAAGTTAGAAGAAGAATCTGGACACTACTTGTTACACATTTATATTACTGTTATTTCTCATAAACTGAATAGAGATGACTGGGATTTGAATTCCTGACTCTACGCAGATTTGTGAGGGAGGTATCTGTATGTGTCACACCAGAAAAAACACACTATCTGACAGTCTAGAGCTTTGTAGAAGTCCTGTCCCTGATGAGTTGGTCTGGATCCATTGTGAGCCACAATGAATCAATCTTTTTGCTCTTGTCATTGAAGCCCTGGATTAAAGATTCCCTTTATGCTCTCTTTTCCCTAGGTCTGCATCTAATCTTGATATCTTATCATTATATTAGTATAAGAAAAAAGGAGAGGGAAGGGTAAGTGAGAAAGAGAAGATGACCTAACAAAAAAGAGAATCAAGAGAAAGAAAGCATGTCTCCCTAATGCTTAGAACCTTTCCAGGACAGGATCAGGGAAGAAGGGATGTGAAGGGTATCTCCCTAGGAGTAAATAGTCACAGGCCCATTCGCCATGTGAGAGAGAAAAGCATTTTGAAAGATAGCAAGGAACCACAGAGCATAAATGCCAGTTAAAGGAATCCAAGAAAAGAAGAATAAAAAAAAAAAAAATCCCAAATGAAAGGTGCTGTAGACTGAATGTATTTATGTCCTCCACAAAATTCATATGTTGAAACTTAATTCCCAAGTAGTAGTATTTGGATATGGGGCCTTTGGGAGGAGAATATATCATGAAGATGGAGCCCGCATGAATAGAATTAGTGCCCTTATAAAAGAGACCCCAGAGAGCTTTCTAGTCCTTTCTGCCATGTGAGGACACAGTGAGAAGATGGCCTTCTATGAACTAGGAAGCTTGCTATTACCAGACACCGAATCTGTCAGTGCCTTGATCTTGGACTCCCTTGCCTCCTCCAGGACTGGGAGAAATAAGTGTTTGTTGTTTAAGCCACAAAGCCTGTGGTATATTTGTTATTGCAGCCCAAACAGACTAAGACAAAGGGGGGGAAAGAAAAATAGTATGTTTCTCTCTAAGGTAGCTTGCATATGCCAGTCACCCACAGCACATGACATGCCCAGGTCTGTAATAACAACCCAACTCCATGAAACCAATAAAAAGGGTAAAAAGCTGATGGTAAGTTAAAAAGAAGAAGGCCACTTTCTCAAGCAATGCTTTCGATTGTGTACCTCATCATACATTTAATACTCTTCAAGTTCTTAGCTCATATTGACATCCTTTCTCCTCAGATTAGGAGAAGCTTGAGCTCTCTTGAGAAGTTATAATTTATTCATAGCAATTTACAAAATAGTGGAATATTATTTTTATACTGAAATTCATTTTTTAGAGGCAAAAATGATTAAAATATTATCAATGGTAGTTTTTGAACTTTATGTGATGTTTAATATCACACAATTTTCTTATTTGATAAACTGAGTAAATAGAATTGTTAAAAATAAGGAGGTAAGGAAGTTGGGGGAATAATATTTAATGAATGCTTAATATGTGACAATTGTGTGTCCATCACTGCATACAAATTTTCTTATTTAATCTATATAACAATCCTATACGATTTTTATGTTTTTCATTTTGCAGGTGATTTTGAGCTTGTTTTAAAGTATTGATAACAATTAGAATTTGAATTCGAAATTTGTAGGTTAGATAAAAGAAAAATACATTAGTGAAAGTAGAAAAACATAGTTTAGACAATAAATAGCTGAGAGACTATAGCCCAACCAGGCCTTACAAACCTACCACATACTTTTCTGCAAAAGAGATCTCAATATGTAAATGGAATCTGAAGCATGACACGTGTAAGAGGAAAAGAAACTGTAATGTTTCTGAGGGAATGACAATATCCCAACATGTTCTTTACCTCTTTTGTGAGGTTGTCTTGGAGGAAGTTAAAAAGGAGCCTGTTGAGATAGATGGTGAGGTTTGATTGAAACAAGTTGCTTCCATGTAGAGAGAGTGGGACTGGGAGTGGGAGGAATAGAACATAGAGAATGTTTGTGAAGGATATGTCTCAGGGTTGAGAAGAAAAATTGAATTTTCAGGTCAAACATGTTGGATGGATAGAGTACAGTTATGCAGAATTAGTCCCTTCAATAATGCCATCTCACCCAGAAAGTAGAGTAGATGACTATTACCTGTTCCTGGAGGTCTGGGTTTCTCACAGGTTTTGGGGAAAAGGAAGGGGACATTGAAAGGCTCAAGTGTTTAGCACAGGGTTGGGAAAAGAAAATCTCCAGTATACTACATCAGAAAAAGGAGGCTACAAGCATGATTGAGGACTGGATTTGCCACTTGTGAAAAACCAGTAGCTCTAAGTAGAGTAATGACACTGTGAGGCATGTATTTCTGCCTGTATCAGCATCTTCCAGCTCCTGCCCAGGACCACAGGCCTCAGAATGTTGACAGCAGTAGCAGCTATAGCACAACTTTTGTCTTATCTGAGTAGAGCAAGGCCAGTTGGTCAGAGTCGGAGTGCAAGAACAGGAAGACAGCAGTTATGGGACCCTACAGAAATCTCCCTGTCCTGATTTTGAGCCAGAGCAAAGAAATAAGGGATAACATTCAGGCTATTTATTTTGTGTGCTGATGGTACCCTTTGGTTGGTGACCCATGGATTCGTTATGTGTGTATATTCAAATGTTAACTACACAGCAAGGGGTTCCTGTGCTGCCCTATTTAAAATAGCAATCCCTGGGGCCGGCCCAGTGGTGCAGTGGTTTAGGACCCGCGCGGGTTCAGATCCCGGGCACCAGCCAGCGCATTCCTTGTCAGCTATGCTGAGGCAGCATCCCATATGAAGTAGAGGAAGATGAGTACGGATGTTAGCCCACGGCCAATCTTCCTCAGCAAAAAAGAGGAGGATTGGTAACCGATGTTAGCTCAGGGCTGCTCTTCCTCACAAATAAAATAAAATAAAATAAAATAGCAATCCCTTCCCAATGCTCCCCATCTCCTGTCATTGATCTATTTTTGTCCATAGCATGTACTTAGCATAGAATATATTTTCCTTATTTATTTTTGTTTCCTACCCCCCATTAGAATGGAAAGTTCATGTATAGAGATTTTTGTCTATGTTTTATTCACTGCTTTATCATCTGTGAATGGCATATAACAGACTCTCAATGAATTTCAAAATCTATTCTATTTATTTATTGTCCCTGATTTGTATTTGATGGGCTGCATGGCTGAGTACTGTTTCTTTATGTTTCCATCAAAAATAGTGATCATATCCATGATTGTTGGAAATTATGGATCATAACCAATAAAAGAAGCCCTACAGGTCACCTAATTTTAAAAGCTTGATTTCTGATTTCACATTGACTGTAAGAAAAAAGAAAATTGTGCCATCTGTAAGTTTCTTAAGATTTTATTAAGGATCCTTTCAAACATATACCCAAATACCCATATACCAAACTTCAACATGAGTTGAACTACTAGCCAATATTAACTCTTCTATAACCAACCCACCTCTCCCTCCTCATCACTAGATTATATGAAACAAATATAGATATATCCTATAGATAGGATATTCCAAATATCCTATCATTCCTTTTGCAAGTATTTCAGTATGAATTTCTATAAGATATTATTTAAATATAACTGCAATGCAATACCAACCTAAAAAAAACTGACAATTATTTTTCAATATCACCAAATATCAAATAAATATTCAAATTTCTGTGTTTTATAATTGTTTGTTTGCAGATTTCTCTTAAACAAAATACAAAGACATCACTTTGCCTTTGGTTTATATGTTACTTAAGTCTTTTAATATATAGTAACAACCTCTCTTTTTCTTGCAATTTATTTATTGAAGAAACCAGGTCTTTTGTCCTGTAGAGTTTTCTATGTTCCGAATTTTCCAAACGCATCCCTATGACATCATTTAACATGTTTGTCATCCCCTTGTTTTCTGTAAATTGACACTAAGATCTAACATTTGACATGATTTGGGTTTGGTTTTTAATCAAGAATACTTCATAGGTGGTGGTGTGTATTACAACAAGGAGGTACATAATGTCTGGTTGCCTCTCTTTTGGGACTATTATGGCCATTAATAATCATTGCCAAATCAATTTTTTATTAATGGTTTGCAAAATGTTGATACTCTATATATTATTTCTTCTTCATTTATTAACTAAAATATGCCTTAAAGAGAAACTTTGTCTAATCAACTATTTAGTTACCCTGATGTACAGCTCATACTGGAAAGGCAGGTTAAATGCTTGATGTTTTCCCTTTATTTACTAATTTTTAGATTAATGAGGTTTCCTGGTATCCTCCAGAGGTCACCATAATGTGTTCCATCATAATGTATACATAAATTTGTAAAATATATGATGCATTTAATTCCATTGCAGTTATTTTTCTTATTGGTGCCCAAATTGTCTCTTATTTGGCCAATGGTAGTTTCTTCAAGTTAGCTTTTTTGACACAAATCAGTAGTCTTTGAAACATCCCTTGTTTTCTAATGTGACATGATGTTCCAGGTTCATTTTGTATACATTTTGCTCTAGGCCTGGATTCAGTTCTTTCTTCAAAGATCCTGGGTTCCTTTAGTGGGAATAATATTTAGAGACCTCAGTCTGGATTTGAGGAGTGCTTTAGGATTTAAGAGTGCTTGTTGCTACTGGTATGGTCATTGTTTTTAGAATTTTTTTAATGTACTGAGCTTGAAAATACATATTTTTAAGAAAAAGAATATACCATGGGTTCATACTAATATTTTAAAATTAAATTTAGGACTACAGAATTTTTACTTATTTGATTTTATATTTGTATCTCTTTTATACAAAATCCTAGTTACTAATGACATTAACATAATTGCTCTTTTTCTCCTCTCTCTCATTCCTGCTCTTGTGTGTTTGTGTGTGTGTGTGTGTGTGTGTGTGTGTGTGTGTACACAGCACATACATAGTGGAAATAAACAATGACCACACAAATAAGAAAAAACAGGCTATTTATTCAGAGCATGATATAGCAAGGGGATCAGCCACCATTGCTTGACTCTGGCATAGACTCAGAGGCAGGGAAGGGTATGCAAAATGTTTATATTGAAAAACAAAAAGAGAAAAGGCTTTAGTTATGCTCTAATTGGAAATTGTTGGTGTGGGGAAGATGGGAGGCAGACAACTAGAAATGGGGCATCTTATGTGACTGGTTTAGGAAGCATATTTGGCTATCTCTGGCTAACATCTGCGTTAGATGTAGGGATGAAAAATAGGGAAGCTGGCAATCATTGACCAAGTCTTGACCATTTTTGGCTAATTGCTAAGAGGTTGCAGAGGTTGTGGTTTGGCTTCCTAGGCTGGTTGTTGTAGAAGTTGTGGGTGACTTCTATTGTCATATATGGTCTGGCCATTGTCTGTTTGTATATTCTACTTCTTGATATATGTATTTTTCAGAATAATAACACGAATTTTATTACTAACAGTATGATTACTGAAAACATATTTCAGGTATCTTTTGTAGTTAAATTTGTCTTTTAAGTATACTTCACTAAGGATATAGTCAAATAAATCTATTTGAAAGTCACTTTAAATAACTTCTGTGTGGTTAGGCCCACAGCATGAAACATATTTTTATGTTTTTTCAGGAATTTCTTTTTATTTCATATTTATTTCTTTTACAATTATCTTAAGCATGTGCATGATTCCAAAGTCAAATTAGCAAGGTACATTCAGAGAAGTCTGGCTTCTATTGCTGTAACTTCCACACCATTTTCTGCCTTTGTAGGTAACAATTTTTTAAATTAATTTTGTGATTTATGCTTTCACTTTTTAAATATTAGCAACCACATATACGTATATTTAAATATATATGTTCATATAACGTATATGTTTATTATATATTTATATACAGTCTTTTGTAGATGTGGTAGCATGCAATACACACATTTCTACTTTGTTTTTTACACTTACTATATGCTGAAGCTCACTCCCCAGCAGTTTATAATGATCTTCATTTTTTAAAAACTGTAATTTTTAGTTAGGGAAAAATTGCAGTTTTAGTTAGGAAAGCTTTCCCTACTCCAAGATTATTGAGGAATTTGAATGTTTTTAATTCTATTATTCTGTGCTTATTTTAAAATTAAGTTAGTTATTATGGGCCATGATACTGCCTTTGTAATATGGCCATTTATATATGTTGAAGTTTTCCTAAACGTGTGTTGGTTTATTTTATACATAATCATTTGAAAATTAGCAAAATTGGTTTTCCTTTGTATCCCTTTCTTCTTAGTTTAGAATGAGTCCTGGAGGAATTGTCAGATAATTGATTGGTTGACCTACATGTGCAGTTGAGGGAGTTTTAAAGATTCTTTTTTACTTACCACAAGGAAAGTCTCCTGAGATTCAGAACTTTAGACACAAGCAGTCGTTTAATTTATCTTGCAGTTTTAAGTGTCACATAAAGTTCAAAAAACAGATTATTGAGCCATTAAACTAAGGTCTAAGATGTTTTATCTTCCTAATGGGATAACACAGAGAATCTGGTTTGGAGTTTGATCTATAACCTTGTATAACATGCTTTAAATTTTTGTTTAGGCAGTTTGGAAGGGCTTTCTTTTGCGAAAGAAACTGACGGCGGCTCTGGAGGCTATTAAGATTGAAGAATCTGAAGAAGAATATGAAGAAATAGACTTAGAGGATTTTACATTTGATGAAGTAAGTACCAACTACAACATGTAAATATTGGTCTTAAAATATTTTTACTATATTAATTTGGATCTAAAAGAGTTTCTAAGATTTTTATCCTCTCAACACTATGTTATAGATTTTTTTCAAATAACACTTGAAAAAGTATGCTTCTGATTTCTTAACATCTTCTTTATTTACCCTACAAGCTTGTACAGTGTGTAAATGTGGTCGTAGAATATTTATGAGTTCCTGTGTGCTCTTCAGCCAGATTTACACAGTTTTGTTTATCAATTATTCTTCATTAAATATAACTCTGAGCTTATTTATGCCCTGATCAACAGCCTTAAGTAGTTCTTTGTTGCCTAGCAAAATGAAAACAACCTCCTTAAATTGTTATTCAAGTATTCCACAATAAGATAGCAAACTATACAGACATATCTACTACTTCTCGCCTGTAGCTTCCATATGCTCCACCCAAATTGAACACCCTTTTATTGTACAGAGCACTTGCCTTTTACATCCTTAGTTTGGCTCATTCTGTTTCCTCTTCTCTAGACAGTTGCACCCACATAACCACCTCTCAGATTAAGATATAGGACATATTAACATCCCCAAAAGACTTCCTCATGCCTCCATAGTATCCATACTTCCATTGGTAGATTCTTTGTTGTTGAATTATTTCTAGCATTGCCTATTATGACTAAAGATGCTATGAATTTTCTTGTACATGTCTTTTGATGTACATATTCACATTTCTTTTGGGAATAGAATTTCTGGGTCATAATGTTTACCTATGTTTAATAAGTAGTTTCTCACGATATTCCAAAGTGATTATATAAATTGATAGCAGAATATGAGAGTTTCAGAGGAGCCCTCTCCTCACCAACATTTTGTATTTTCATATCTTTTTCGCCCATTCCAGTAGGTTTGTGGTGGTGTTACTGAACCAAGTGGGCTTGCCTCCTGGTGAGTTAAATAAGACTCTACACCAGTGGAAGTTGTGTCACAAAGTAAAGTGTATTTGCAGCAAATAGGAGGCTATGAGGAATCATTTCCAAAGTCATGGTGTCCCCGAACAAAGGGAAGCAGGAACTTTTATTTTGGTTGGGAAATAAATATTCAAAAGGGAGAGGCAGGTATTTGCCTGCACAGGCTCAACTGGAGAACGTGCTTCCACATAATGAGGTCTAAGCTCATCCTGGAGAGATCTTTGCTTAAAAATAAGGCAAAGATCATGGGTAGCTCTTGTGGTGAGACTTGCTCAGTTTCAGGATGTTTCATGGTTACATCTCTCTTGAGTTTATCACTTGGTCAGCTTCAGGATGGTGTTGGTTACATCTCCTTAACATACAAAACGAAAGGAAACAACTTGGAAAAAACAGTAAATTGCTTCCAAACCCACCTTTGAGTTTCGCAAGGTAGCTAGTCGGTGAGAGTGGTATCTTATTGTTGTTTTAACCAGCATTTCTCTCATAACTAATAATGTTGAATTCCTTTTCATATGCTTACTGGGCATTTAGATATCCACTTTTGTGACATGAGCAAGTGTTTGTTCATTTTCCAATTGGGTTGTACATCTTTTCTCTTATTGATTTGTAGAAGTTCTTTATACATTCTAAGTACTACTCTGTTTTTCTTTGCAAATATAGTCTCTAAGTTCTGGGGCTTGCCTTCTCAATCTCTCTATGGTTTATTTTGATGAACAGAATGTTTCTAATTTTAAATTAAAAACAAAAGTTTTTAATTGTGACATATAAGAAATCTTTGCTTATTCCTTGGTCATTAAGATATTCTAGAAACTTTATTATCTTAGCTTTCAGCATTTAAGTCTATGATGCATCTAGAATTAATTTTTGTGTGTAGTGTGAGGAAGAGGTGAAGTTCCCCTCCCCACACACACCTTTAGTTATCTTATTGACTCAGAACCATTTGTTGTACAGACCATACTTTTCACAATGGATTGCAGTGGAAGCTTTGTTAAAATTCAGGTAATTCCATATGTGGGTTCTCTTTTCTCATTGTTCTATTGTTTATCTTTATATCACTACTTTAATTACTGTATAATTTATGATGTCTTGATGTCTAGTCTTACAAGAACTCCAATTTCATCTTCCTTTCCAGAAAGAGTTAATACTGCTACTGTTGACCCTTTTTGTTTCAGTATGAATTTTAGAATGATCCTGTCAATTTACATAGTACATGTTAGGATTTTGTCTGAAATTGCAACAAATCTATAAATCAATTTGGGAGAACTGATATTTTTAGAACATTGCATTTTTAAATCCATAAACATAGACTACCCCACCATTTATTTAAGCCATTTAAAATTTCTGTCCACAGTGCTCTATAGTTTTCTTTATAGTGGTCTTGTACATTTTTGGTTAGATTTATTCCTAAGTATATGATGTTTTCTGATATTATATTTATTTTTGTATATCGACCTTGCATTCAGCTACTTTGTTGAAATCACTTACTAATTTTATCAGGTTCTCTCTCAAGTCTTTTGAATATTCTATATACATAATCATGTCATCTGACAATAATGACAGTTTTGTTTCTTTTTCCAATCCTCATGCCTCTTATTTATTTTTCTTGTCTTATTGTCCTGACTGCTACTTCCAGTAAAACGTTGTATAGTGACAGTATTAGCAGACATCTTTTTCTAGCTCCCAGTCTCAGGGTGAAAGCTTTCACTATTCCTCCACTAAGTAAGACATTTCATATAGGTTTCTTATAGAAACTCTATATTTGATTAAGGAGGTTACCTTCCTTAGCATCTTCTTACAACCTTCCAAGAGGTTAATATGATGATGAGGGTGATCCTATATATGATTTGGATTTTATCAAATGCTTTTCATGCATATAACATTGATTTTCACACATTAAATCTCGTATTCCTAGAATAAACCAACTTAGCTATAATGTATTTATATATATATATATATCTGAATTTGATTTGCTAACATTTGTTTAGGATTTTTGCATTTATATTCAAGAAGAAACTGGGCCTGTAAATTTTCTTTCATGTAAAACTCTCCAGATTTTTGTATCGAGGTTATGTTGACCTTACACATTTGGTTGGGAAGTGTTTCCTCTGTTTCTGTTTTCTGGAAGAGTTTGTTGTAAGAATAATGTTATTTGTTTCTTAAAAATTTGTCTCAGCACATAATCAATTTGGGGAAATGTTCCATGTGCACTTGAAAGGAATGTGCATTCTGCAGATGTTAAGTACACTGTTACTAAAATCTCTCAATTACTTCAAGTTTATAAATTTTTTAAAAAATCTTTTGTATCCTTAGCAGTTTGGTGGGGGGTTGGATTCTGTCAGTTATTGATAGAAGAATGCTAAAATATCTATGATTGTGGGTTTCTCTAAATCAGCTTTTGGCTCTGTCAAATTTTGCCTCATGCTTTAAGGCTGTGTTGTTAGGGCATACACATTTAGGATAGTTAAATCGTTGTATTATTGACCCTTTTATCATGTAAAATTTCCCTTTTTAATTCTAGTTTTCTTCTTTAACTAATTGCCTTAACAGCTACTTCCTCTGATATTTTCATACCTACAACAACTTTCTTTTGACTGGTAATTTCATAATACATATTTTCCTAACCATTCCCAGTAAACATTTCTGTGCTTTTATATTTAAAGTGCGACTCTTATAAGAATGTATAGTTGGGTTTTGCTAATTTTTACATTCCATTCTGACATTCTTCTTCTTTTTATTAATGTATTCAGACTATTTTAACTAAGAGTATAATTAGGTTATATATACCATCTTTCTATGTGTCCTAACTGTTCTATGTTTCTTTTTGTCTCCTTTTGTATTAATCAAGTGTTTTTATTTTTCCTTCCTCCCCCCCACCCCATCATTAGCTTGTTGGTTTGTGGTTACCTTTTCCATGCACTTCATTCCTTCCTGCATTAATATGCTTCCATACAGGATCATTTTCTTTTGCCTGAAGAACTTTCTTTAGTATTTATTTTAGTCCAGATCAGTGTTTGATTGCTTGAAAATTTCTTTTAAATTTTGAAGGATATCTTCTCTAGGTATAGAATTCTGGCTTTTGATGTTTAAAGATGCCATCTCATTTGCCTCTGGCTTCCATAGAGTCTGTTGAAAAGTCAGTAATAAGTCTCATTTTTTTTGTCTCTGAAGATATTGCCCTCCTACACACCCCAGACTACTTCTAAGGTTCATTTTGTTTTTCTTTTTCAGCGTGGATGTGATTTCTTTGTATTATGCAGCTTGGAGTGGGGGAGGTCGTGTGGCTTCTTGAGTCTGTGGTTGATGTCTTTCATCCGTTTTGGAAATTGCTTTGCCAGAGTTATTTCAAATATTTAATCTTTTTAAATTATCTCTCTTACTTGAGGTAAAGTGGCTCCCAAAATACATATGATAGAATTTCTCCCTATTTCATGTGTCCCTTAGACTCTTTTCTTAATTGTTCTCTTTTTTTTGCTTTTGTGTTTTAATTGGGTGTTTCCTACTGACCTGTCTTGTAGTTCACTAATCATCTCTCCTGAGTTATCTAATCATTTTTATCTTATCTATTGAATTCTTAATTTCAGTTATTCCATTTTTTAGCACTTGAATTTCTAGTTGATTATTTATTGTGAATTCCAGTTATATGTTGAAGTTTTCTATCATTTCCTATATTTCCTTGAACATACTAAGTATGGCATTTTCAAAGCTTTCTAAGTTAATTGCAACATCTGGATCACTTGTAGGTTTATTTATCTTGACTGTTTCTTATATTTTGAGTCAGTTGATTCTCTTTGTTAACATTTAATCTTTAAGTATTAGACATATATGGAAAAAAATTTAAAAATCCTGGAAGATGTTTTCTTTCTCTAAAGAGGATTTAATTTTATTATTTATTTTAATTTGTTAATTTTATTATTAATTTAATTTTATTCTGGCAGGCAGATATTGTATAGGCAGAGATTCTTTTGAGGCTTATTTTCAAGCTGGTCTATTTCTGATTTCTCTTGGTTGAGCCAATATGGTGTCTTCAACTGAAAGTGGGATATTTACCAGGTTACTTTCACCTTGTTTGTCCCTAAATTCTAATTCCTTTCTCCACAGCATCAAGTGACTGAAGAAATTTCTTCTTAGCTTTTTAGCACTCCAGCTGTTGCCATTGCACTTTGATTCTAGGTATCTCTCCTACACACGTACTACTTGGAATTGGCAAACACATAAAGGGACATTTTATACATGACTTTGAGCTCATATTTCTGTGGTTCTGTCCTCTCAGAGATCTCAGTCCTTTAATCCTAACTACCTTGGTGTATCTGCACTTCAACCTCTGTCTCCATCCCAGTGAAACTGCCGCAAGCAGGCCTCAGATTTCTGCTTGGCTTCTCTTTCCTGTTAATAAAATTGGGAATTTCCCTGAGGGAAAATGTGGAGGGAACTGTAGGATTCACATCATCATGAGACTCTGCTCTCTGGGATCTTGGCTCTTTAAGTCCTGACTCCTTCGATTGCTCTTGAGTGCCCTTTTAGCTCCTTTTTAAATCCGATATTTGTAGATGTTCTCAGGAGGATCTTAATTCTAATTAAAGCTATACCAGAACAAAATGGCCAGAATGGAATGTTTATAAATCAATATTTCAAGACAATGGTTATGTTAAATGTTCCAGGCATTGTTCTCACTACCGTGAACAAAAGATGTAAGATCCCTGACCTCAGAGAGCTTACATTTAACTTAAGGTGACAGACAGTGAATAAATATATAAATATATAGACTACTAGAAGATATTGAAAATTACTATAAAAATGAGGAAAGTTAAAGGATAGAGCATAGAATCTGACTGGATGATTAGGGAAGGCTTGCATAATGTATAGTATTTTAATAGAGATGTGAAAATAAAGTGAAAGAATAGCCATAGGATAATATTCCTCTGGACTAAGTGTAAGGCAAGTGTGGAAGCCTTGAAATAGGAACTCCCTTATTACACTAAAGGACCAGAAAGTTTAGAAGAGGTGGAGCTGACTAGTGGTGGAGAAAACCAGAGACAGAGAAGAAACATAAAAATGGCCAGGGATCAGTCCAGATAAAGCCTAGGATATAATGTCAAGAACTTTGGATTTTATTTCACATGTGATGGAAAATATTGGATTTTGAGCAAGGGAATTAAAAGTTATTATTTGTTTAAATGAATGACTTTGTTTGCAATTCAGCAGTTGTAGTTTAGGGGAGCTAAGGATTAAAGCCCGTACCAATTAGGAAGGTATTGTTACTCTGTCTTCCTTTGACATTTCTTACCCATTTTCCATTGTTACCACTTTATTTTAAAATTATCTTACAACTTCAGATGACAGAATCAAATTACCAGAGTGTCCCTGTATTTTTTTTCTCTCTCTCTAACTTTCCTATATATAAGTGCAAGACTTATCTAACCAGGCCTTCCCTTTTGTCAGTCATTTAGGTAATAAAAATAGTTGCCTTTGGATTAAGTCCTTACTTCTTCTCTTTAAGATGTATCACAATGTAGTCATATAACATCTATTCAAACTTATTTTTTTCCCTTCCAGCCAACAAATACTGAATGTTTACAATATGGCAGGCACCATGCTTGGTGCTGGGATAGGTACATAGACAGATATAACAGGGCCCTAAGTTTAGGGGATGTAAGAAATATATTTGGATATTTGCAGTGAATTACAATTGCTATAAAAGATGTAAATATAAAATTGTAAAAAAATTAGCCTTAATAAATTAGCCTCAATCACAAAGCCTGGATCAATCTATCATGAATTTTTACATTGGTTTGTTGCTTCTCTGAAATGTGATTACATTTAACAATTGGTTAACCAAGGGGACACTGATAACCCAGAATCAATTTATTTTAGTTTTATTAAGCATAGTTTACCTTAATTTTTTAAGGGCCAAGAACTGTGAGGGATCTGAGATTTTATTCTGCATGCAGTCTAAGTTAGGCTGCCACTTTCATGAATGCTGGTAGAAGAAATGAGACATTTATTATTTGTCATGTCAGGCAGCAGGAGCTCCATGTTCATATCAGATCCCGTTTGCCCCCAAGTCCCACAGGGAGGAATTTGAAGAATTCCCCCCTAGGAATCCCAAGCCTAGGGAACCCGATATTTTATAAAGGACTGCTAGTAAACCTGCCCATCCTACACTCCAGAGGAAGTCATTATCTTTGTTATGCCAGACAGCAAACAAATTTTGCCTTCTGCCCCAGAGGAAAACACTAAAAGACTATCTCTATCTTCCAAGCCTGTTAGCTATATTAACATCCTTGAAAAGATTGTCCAAAACAAAAGCTGCCCTAAGTCATGCAGAAATCTTAGAGACCTATGGAAAATTGTTTCCCAACCATATCTACCCCTTGTGTCTATATGGCAAATTTTCTCATAAGTACCAACTCCAGTGGCCACTCTGAATAATCTGACAAGGGCGAGGACAAAATCCATTAGGTTAAGCTCATGATGCGTTTAATTAAGGTTACTATCAATACACCAGGTATTTTCTCTTTAAGTTTCTATATTGACCTTCCCACTGGACTTCAGACTTTAATCCCAGTATAGCTGCAAGTGTTAGCTATTAAACACTCTTTTTTGGCGCTCAAGGAGGAAGTTTAAGGCAATTCTGCCATCTAAAACAACCCTGGCCAATGAGTTGAGACTGA
The DNA here is from genome assembly GCA_031878705.1 of Tapirus indicus. NCBI lineage: Eukaryota > Metazoa > Chordata > Mammalia > Perissodactyla > Tapiridae > Tapirus > Tapirus indicus. Next base: position 139,680,133 of record CM062920.1, on the reverse strand, counting down.
CTGGAATGCTTTCCAGGGCCATAGTGGTGTTCCCTTAAACATTTGAAGGTGATTTATGACCAGGACACCTTCCAGGTTGCACTAATCTACCTCATGGGATGACTGAGAATGGGGATGGGGAAAACATCCAGAGATGTTTTACATGGGAGATGCAGGATCTTCAGGCGTCCCCTGCTGTCTTGTTAGACTTCTCAGTAAAGTTAAGGGAAATTACTATTGCATTGTGGTCACAGCCTCCTGGAAGGGGATGGAAGACTTAGCAATAAATTAAACTTAAGATGCCTGCAGTGGTTTGGGAGTGCCCTTCAGGGGCACTTTTTTTTTTTTTTTTCCGTGGAGGAAGGCTTCAGGGATAGTTCTGAAGGGCAAAAGAGCATTAATGTCCCTCCCTTCCCTATACCTCTCAGAAACTAAGGTGTTCCTCTCAAAGGTACTGGGTGGTTGTTCTCCATCTGCCTCCTCAAAATTAGAGTATTCCATTTCAGTAGCTATATCTTCACCTTTTTTCTAATGATTCTCTATTCACACCTAGACCTTTTGCCTGGAAGGGTCTGAAACAAGAGGAACAAATGCAGTTTTATAAAACTTAACCAGGATTAAGTCTGAATACCCTAGGCCTCTTTGTACTCTGAGGATATGTCAATCATGCTGGCCTGGGACATACTGTTAAGAAAAAGAAATATGCATTATGCCCAGGAATGGCCAGGAAAGAATCTCGAGTTGTTGAAATAGGTCTCTATTACCCTCCATACATTTTTTTCTAATCATTACTTAGACAGTAGCTTCAAGGATATGATCAATTCCTGGAGACAGCCACATTAATTGATCACACCGCCTTATCAAGTATGTGGCCAGAAGGAAGTGAGAATGGCAAAGTCATGTTATCAGCTCATTAAGAGTAGCTTTTGTGATAAAAGGCACATAACTGTCAGACTCCAATGGTACAGAAAACTGAAAAACTATCCAGGTGAATTTCAAGGGCCACAGTTATATGGCCAAAGTCAGCTGATAGAGAACCTAAAAAGGTATCAACAGTGGTAAACTGTTGAAGGTGTAATGTCAATTTTCCAAGAGCAGCTTCTTGCAATGGGGTGCATGAAATGGGACATTTTCCACCATAAGGCAAATGGGTAAATTTTGCATAAGTCACCAGTCTGGCATGCTCTGATAGCCTCCGCATCAGAAACAGAATCAGGCCTCATCGATGACTTTATTCTAGTCATCTCATCAGTGAATGGGCCCTTGGACATACATATGAGTAATCAAAACACTAGTGTCTTTGGTCAGCTAGTCTGTAGTTTTCCACATGGCATACCAAACTGTGAGGCCACTGGCTACAGCCCGAGAGTCAGTTGGTTCAGCTTAGCTGAACCATCCCTGAACCAGGCCCAAGTATTTAGGGGAACTGGGGTGAACTGAAGTCCCCCCAAGCCAGCAGCTTTTGTTCAGGCCACGGAGTGGAAATCAAGTTTCCGCAAGAAGTATACCTTCCCATTTTTCATTTAAAGCCAAGATACACTGGGGCCAGGCTGGCTATTCCTTTTGACAACTGAGGCTTTGGGAGGCCTTCATACCTTGATAGTCATTGAATCTGAGCTGTTCCACCCCAAACTGGGAATATCAGGCCAGAGAGTCCCATGGTTTCCATGGGTCAGTAATTTAGTTTCTAACATAGTCCAGTAGGGAGCTTATAGCTGCTTTTCAATAGGAATATACCGGTATCTGTGTCAGAAAGGCCACAAATCCAAAACCACAAGGCATACCTCCGGGTGGAGACCGGAGGCTCCACCTGGCAAAATCATCGGTCAGAGACACTCGTATTGTCTCCATACTGAAGGGGTCCAATAAGATGTGGGACTTCCTGTTTTGTGGTAAAGGGCTGAACAGGCAGTATTTTTTTCCTTGGCTACTGGAAAGACTGAGCATTGTATACTCTCCCACATAGTCCCAAGAAACTACTTGATGAACAGGCCCCAGAATGCAGGCCCCAGGAATTTTGTTCAGATTTACCAGCCAACCTCTGCTGCAGATAACACTGCAGCCGATAACACTGACCATAATCAGGACAGTTGAAACTAAGGCTTTTTTTTTTAATTGAGATATAATTTACCAACAGTTTTCACTTGACAACCAACAGGATATCATCTCTATAGTGAAGGCTTTGGACATCAGAGGGTAGAGGTGCTCACGCTAAATCCTGACTCATTGGTCATCCCACAAGTGTCAAATCACAAGAGAGTGTGTCACACTAGCACTTCTCTACCTACAACTCTTCCCCAACTGGGATAACCCCCTCTGGCACTTATGGGATAGAAAAGTAAAACATGTAACACATCAATTTCTACTCTACATTCAGATATAAAAGCAACAACAACATTACATTGAATTGACCTAAAGGACCCCACCCACAAGATAATTTTAGCTCCTTCCTCCACTATGAACCATGTCCAAACCCCATCAGTTGAATCAGTGTGCCCCATTCCCCATGAGTCTGGGTAGCATAGTGCCCTCTAACCCGGGAGGAGGAGGAGACTATCACTATCTTCCCAGGCTGCTAGCTATACAAAGATCCTTGGAAAGATAGTCTGGAAAAAAGTTGTCACAAGACATGCAGAAATGTGGGGAACCCATGGAGAATTGTCTCCCAACATTAAGCGCCTGTTACATACTACTCATAATGAACTTCTGAAACAGTGATGAGTAAGACATTGTCTTGGTCCTTGAATCCACAGTGCATAACCTTTTCAAAAGAATTATTTTAGTGGAAGTTTTAACGAGCTTACGTCTCAGTCTCCATTGGGGGGAATTTTTGCCACTTTGTCATAAAATATCTATAATTACATAAGAAATATCTAAAACAATAGGTGCATTAAGTCTGATATGGCATAGTGATCTACATTACCACTTTTATTTTGCACCTTTTAAATTATAAAGTAGTTTTAATTGATATTTTTATTTGTTGACTTAGTTTAACAGAGTTTATTTTCTCTTTTATGTATGCTGTATAGAAGCCAACCTATAAAGAACCAATAAAGTTGCCTTTAAATTTAAACAACAAATCCTCTTATGAGTGTCCCTAAACCGAGAGAAGATAAGAAAGCTAACAAATTATAGGTACAGAAAGCCATAACAGTCAAATTTGGATTTGTTTTTTGTCTCAGACCAAAGTCAAATTCAGTAAGTTTGCAGGAATAATTTTTGAGAAGGAGGCAAAATGCATTAAGCTGGGCAACTTTCAGCCCTGGAGTTCATGTTTGATGCCTATCTCAAATTAACTTCACAGAGTGTTACATATTACAGTACATTGTGGGAAAATAAACAAACAAAACCTAAAGCACAGGCAAAGGAAAAGACTAAAGCAAAGTGATATATTTGGTTTAGTGAAAAGGCATGCATACGTGAGCAGCCGTGCTTTTGCATTGAGGATGGAGGAGAGGGTTTACAAAGCGATTTGAGATTCATAATGGACCAAGTTTCCAAACTGGTTCTGAGATGCTACAGAAGTTATCAAGAAGTATTCAAAAGAATTCTTTTCGGGATAGGAAGAGGCAACTTGGGCAGAAGAGAAGGAAAGTGTTGGGCAGGGTAGGAGTGGTGAAGGGAGTAGGAAAAAGATCAAGTCATAGCTTTTAGAATTTGCAGGACTTATTCAGCTCTAACTGACTTGTGGCTTAAGGGAAGTCTGACCCTAGTTTCATGTGTCAAATGAAAGGATTACAACAAATGGCATGAAAAATTTATCATATACATATGCAAATAAACATGAATGTTATTTGCAGCTCCTCTTTCTGAAAGCCTTATTTTCTAGTCTATCAAAGTTGGATTATAGAATGATGATCTCTTCTCAGATCAAAAGCCAAATATATGCATATCTGTTCATATGTTTAATTTTGAACACACAGTTACAAATTTATCAAAGTTCAAGTTCATTTTTAATATACAAGTAAATTTGATAATAGTCTTCTAATAACCAGAAGGCTTTCCAGATCCTCGGTTGTAAGTTAAAGAATAACTGAACAGAAGGTTTTCTTATGGAATAACTGAAATTTGTATAAATGTCCAGTGGCAAGCATGATATATTAATGTACATTTTTAAAACAGTAGTATATTTATAATCTTGGCCAATTCCTGCTGATATTTTGAGATTTTTTTCCCTCAACATACTAGGTACTGCCAAATAGACTTCATATTAATAAGCTTGAGCTCATATAAATCAGTAGTCTTGGTAATATATTTTGGTTGTGATTATATAATTACTAAAAGGATCTTTAGCATTTTATATTAAACCTTCTCTTTATGCTTCTAGAAATTTCTAAGAGACAGTGGTTAAAGAATTGTTCTGGAATCTTATGAAAGTTTGTGACCTTACAAAATAGGTCTCTTATTAAAAACCAAGAAAAACTTTTCAAATTTAAACTTTTCAATTTAAAGACCTAGATTTTTTTCCCAGACTTTATGTAGCTTTCCCAAGGAAGTGACCTCCATTAACATCTATATGATATGGCAAAGAAATCACTGTGCTTTGTGGGACTTTGTTCTGCTGCAGAAAGAAAACAGCTGGAGTCCCAGAGAATATAAAAAGGAGGTGATTTGGCAGGTGTTAAGGGAAAAAAAAATGTTTGTCTATATAAAAACCAGTGCATAAGTCAGACTCCTTGCATGCAATACTGGTCCTTTTCCACAGCCACTCATCAGGTGGCGCGTTATCTTTTTTATTTTTCTTCCAATTTTTTTTATTGTAGAAAGATACACGTAACATAAAATTTCCTGTCTTAACCATTTTTAAGTGTATGTTCAGTGATATTAAATACATTCATAAAGTTGTGCTACCATTACCACCATCCATATCCAGAACTCTTCATCGTGTAAAACTGTAACCTATTAAACAATAATTCCCCATTCCCTCTTAATATCCTAAAGTTATAACACTCTAATTTTAATTTATACCAGATTCACTTCAAAAACATCTAAAAACTCTGCTTTTCTTTATAGTTCCGTCTCCACCCCTTTCAGTTGTTGATGTCACAAAATTATGTCTTTATATATTGTGTGCCCAAAAACATAAGCTAATAATTCCTTTAAGTGCATTAGTCTCTTAAATTATGTAGAAAACAACATGTGGAGTTACAAACCAAAGTTACAATCATACTAGCTTTTAAACTAATTTTTTAAAATGTATAAGTCTCTTAAGTCATGTAGAAACAAAAAATGGAGTTACAAACTGTCGTTACAATAATATTAGCTTTTATAATTTCACATGTATTTACCTTTACTGAGATCTTCATTTCTTCATATGGCTTTGAACTGATGTCTAGTGACCTTTCATTTCAGCCTGAAGGACTCTCTTTAGCATTTCTTTCAGGGCAAGTCTAACGGTAATGAACTCTCTCAGCTTTTGTTTATCTGGAGATGTCTTAATTTCTCCCTCAATTTTGAAGAACAGTTTTGCCAGATATAGGATTCTTGGTGACAGTTTTTTTCTTTCAGCACTTTGAATATATCAGCCCCCAGGCTTGCGGACTTCAAAGTTTCTGATAAGAAATCTTCTGATAATCTTATTGAGGATCCCTTGTATGTGATGAATTGCTTCTCGTTTACTTCTTTCAAGATTCTCTCTTTGGCGTTGAAAGTTTGAATATAATGTGTCTTGGTGTGGGTCTCTTTGAGTTCATCTTACTTCAAGTTCATTGAACTTCTTGGATGTTTGTATTCAGGTATGTTATTGAATTTGAAAAATACTGAGCCACCGTTTCTCTGCCCCCTTCCTTTCTCTCTTCTCCTTCTGTGACTCCCATGATGCATGTGTTGGTCCACTTGATGATGTCTCACAGGTCCCTTAGGTTCTGTTTGCTTTTCTTCAATCTTTTTTTTCTGTTCTTCAGACTTGATAATTTCCATTGTCTTATCTTTAAGTTCACTGACTCTTTTATCTGCCTATTCAGAAGCAGATCACTCTAGTGAATCCCACTAGTGAATTCTAGTGAATTTTTCATTTCAGTTATTGGACTTTTCAGCTCCAAAATTTCTTCTTGGTTTCTTTTTAGGTGTCCTATCTCTTTATTAATATTTCCATTTTGTTCCTACATCATTTTCTCTCTTCTTTTACTTCTTTGAGCATCTTTAAGGCAGTTATTTTAAAGTCTTTGTCTAATAAATCTGCCATGAGGTCTTTTTCAGGGATCGGTTTGGTTGATTTATTTTTTTCCTTTGAATGGGCCATAAACTTTTCTATTTCTTTGTATGCCTTGTGATTTTTTATTTAAAACTGGACATTGAATCTAATAATGTGTTAACTCTGGAAATCAGATTTTCTTTATTCCCCAGGGTTCGCTGGGTTTTTTGTTTTTGTTTTGATTGTTGTAGGCTGTCTCTATGCCGAGACCAGCCTGAGTTGTAAACTTAAGGTCTTCTCAGATCTTTTCTAATCCTGTGTCTCTCCCAGGGCATGTGTGTTGAGTTTCTAATTTCCCCCATGTATGCAGATGCTTTTGAATATTTTAGTCTTTTTTTGTTTTTTATGGCAATCCTAGTCTTTAATGTCTGGCTCCGAAAAAAGGAAAAAGAAAAATGAAGGAGGGGGAGAGTAGAACACAAGCTCTTTAAATCTCCTAGCTGGTGGGGCAGGGGCTTGCAGCAATAGAGGAGGTGAAACAATAAAGGCCCCCTACCTCTTTGCACCTCTGTGATCAGAAGAAACAATCAGTGATCAGAGCACAGATTCCCAACATTTGGAGGACAGGATCCTCTTTGTCCACTCTGGCTCCTGCAAGCTATGTGCAAGCTACTCCTGGAACACATGAACAGCTGCCTGCCTGCGGGCTGGGGAGTGGGGGATAGATAGTGGCTACTGTGCTAAGAGCTGAAATTGACCAGAATTAACTGCAATTTACCATCCAAGTCTTCCCCTGGAAGTTACAAGCCTTCAAGAGACTCCAGAGATGCAAAATAGTTACATTAGACAGATTCTGCAAGTGCAGTTGTTATCTGGGTTAGGAGATAGTTTCCCGGTGCTTCCTCCTCAGCCATCTTCCCAGAATCCTCTGGTACATTGCCTTTTGTAATATTGTCTCCATATCTTCACATTTTCTCTTCACTTTAGCAATTTTCACCAGAGTAGGAATACTAATTTGATGATGGCTGATATGCCGTGGGCCTTGATATTTTCTGGGATAGATCTAAATTTTCCTTTATTTGCCATACAAAAGAAAGAATTAAAAAATATGAGCCCAGAATCCTGTTTACAATTTTGTTTCAAATAGCACTTCTTAAACCAGGTACATATTCTCAAACCAGCTATAACTGGTATATAACTGTAATGTATATGTTAATAATCTCTGCCTAGAAAGAAGTGGACAATGTACCTATCTAACAACTGAGCAAAAGTGTTCTATTTGCATAGATATTCAAATAACATGAATTTGATTAGATTTCCTAAGACTAGATGCTGTAAGTAGAAGTCTGTCATTGCACTGCTAGCCTGTAGTCAGGCTAGCCTTCCTGTCTTGCCTTCCCAGTGGTCTTTCAAGAGATGGTCAAGAAACACTAAAATTGTATAAGTGGAAAATTGCTCTTTGGTCTCCTCAGAATGTAATCATTCTGGTTTTTAAATTATAAATATGTTTGATTATTTTAGAACCTATTAAAAAACAAGTTCATTGGTATTCTGATCATTTTTTGCGAAGATTCACAAAACATAGAACTACAGCCAGTTCATTCTAAAGCATATTAGACCAGGCAAATAAAATTTAGGTAATTATATCCTAAATTACACACACTATACACAGCATAATTAGCATAGTTCCATTGCAGAAAGATAAAATAAATTTGACAATTACATAAACGGAATAAAGATATTTTAAGAGTGAAGGGATTTAAAATAGCATCATTTCAAAATTTAAATTTAAGTTTTTATCATTCAAACACTTGAATTGGGGAATATAAGATCAGGAACCATGTTCTTTATATTGCCACAAAATTCCTTTTTCCACCTATTCAGAAAACTTGTGAAATTTTGAAAAAAAATTAAGTAAAACCTATCTTAAGTGAAAAACACAGGCAGTGTTATAGAAAAATTGATATTAATGTGTTAAAATACTTTACATTTTCAATAGTGAGTTTTGATGGAAAATATTATAATTTGCATTATAAACAGCTAAACGATTATTTCCATCAGTTACATCTAGTGTTGGCTCAGAGTCGTAGTTGTCAAACAGTTATACCCTGAGCAATCTGCACCTCTTATTTTTTAGAGCACTTGAGTACTCAAGTTCTCATTTAATCCCACTTAGGGATGAAAAATCTGATCCCATGTTTTAGAATGTTTGCATTAAACAGATGCATAACATCTCACAATAGCAAGTAGCAAATTTTCCTATAAATAAAAATTCTGATATACTTTCTTAACATTTGTAGTATATAAGACAATTTAAAAGACTCTTTGTAAAAGTTATGCAAACTAAATTATGTGCATTAATGTTATTATTTGTGCAGGCTGCCTTAGAGAAAGAATGGCTAGCTTTAGATTCCACCCGTTTCCCTTCACAAACACTGCTTCTCCCAAACCAGCTGCACTGGCCAAAGGTAACATGTCATGGAAACCTCTTAGTGCTCAATCTTTGCTCATTTCTTAAGGTTATGCTATGCTACAGTGATTAATAATGCAATTTATTGACTTGAAAAACACAATTACTTTTAGAAGCCTCTGACTTCCTCCTCATCCCCAGATGTAATTTTTCATGTAGCTTTTCTTTCATTTGCTCCTAATTTTTTTCTTTATTTTGGATTTCTTTCAACACTTTATTTCACAGTAGCAAAAAAAAAAAATGATATTCTTCAGCTGCATGTTTGGCAGTAGACTAAAATCACTAGTCGACAGCACTCTAAAAATACAAAAATATGCATTAAGAGGGCAACAGCTGAAGATTCTCAGTCAGAGGTCAATGAACTGCAATATCTATTATTTATTTGATAATCTTTGAAGTTTTTGTTTTCTGAGATTTTTTAAAGATCTTTACAATTAATCATTTTGTATATGTAAACTATACCAAAAAACATATTCCTCACCACTACAACAAAGGACATGTATATGTATATTTCATAAATTTCACTTTGTCACAATTTTCAAATTTTATGTTTCCTTTAGGAGGCTACTCAATAATATGTGTATAAAGTAATATAAGTGCTAGAATTTTTCAATTTATTTTATACTTATGTACCCTCTTCTTTCCGATAAGTTCTCTGGAACCTTAAAATATGATGATACGTCACTTAATTTAAGTCATCCAGCTCAAGCATGGCTGTGTAATGAGAAGGAAAATTTGTTTTCATCAGAACGCACGCAATTTAGTAGCAGGTAAGCTAAGTTGCTCTTTTAGAGGATCAACCCGTGAATGACAAAAATATTACGCTCCTTACAAAAGTAGTAAAATGATGAAGATAGGTGTGAATTTACTTGTTTACAAAGATGGAAGAACATTTAGTGGTAAAAATATAATGGTTTTATGGAGTTTTCAATGTAAGAAAAATGTGTGAGGTAGGTTCATTAAAGCAACCACAAAACTTACGTGTTAGTGAAATAATATAATTAATTGTTGCAAACAAGTGGACTTTTAAATACTGCTATATAGATAGAGATAAGGATTAGAATAAAAATTCCAGTGCTGCATTTCTTTCGACAATAGGATTGAAATATGCTTCAAGTAATTGGAATGTAAACATTTTAAATTAATGGCAGACTTTTATTACTTTTCAAGATAAAGTTTTTCTGTAAATTAAATGGATTTTATTTCCAAGTTTGAGACAGCATAAACAGCTTGTAGTTTTAAAAGTGCTGATATACTTGTGTTGATTCAGTTAAATGTGGTTTTTTTCTATTGCCAGATCAGAAAATATAACTTTATCCTGGACACCTGAATCAAAGACCAACAGAAAGAGTTCGCTAAAAGCTGAAAAAGAAGAAAAAATTTCAGAAGAATGGTATGTGGTCTAAAATATTAAGAAATTGAGAGACTTATATATATCCAAGGCAGATATTTTACAAGATTTCATGAATATCTTTATTAGTTTTTAAGAAACTGTGCATCTATTAAATTACAGATTCTTAAATGGGAATCCAAATTTGTTTTAGTATGATATAATTCAGATATGTATGTTTATATGTATATGCATATGTAAATATGGTCTGGATGTTTGTTTTGCCTTTATTAAATTTAATCTTTTAATAGGGGCTTTAAAGATATTTCTACTGCTCAGCAAATGCTGAAGAGAGCACAGAAGATGAAATCAAAGAAATTAAGGAAAAAATTAGGTGGGTAATCAATCCTTTTTGAATAATAACTGTGTGTCTGCTATTGAAGATAAATTATTTTAAAATATTTTTTAACTAAATTACATTTAATAAGAACAGAAATGAAATGTGCAGATATGAGTATGTCTAAGGTAATAATTACAAAAATCCAAACAAGGAAACTTAGAGAAAATTATGTTATTATATTAAATGATTTGTTATACTCGTAAATGCTATTTTCACTTTTTCCCTGTTTCTTATCTACTTTGCTATTGATTATTCTATCTATTGTGCACTGAGAATTATGCTGTAATTTGTTTCTAAACTGGTTCATTTTGCAAATGTTGATTCTAAAGAGCATCTGCTTCGTGTGCTTTTTCCTCTGTGTGTTTTTAAATTGCTTGATTGTTCAATAAAGAATTTATATAAATTTATCAGTTCCATGGATTTTAGCTACAAAGGCCCTACAACTTGACACTTTGGAAAAGGACAAGGTGTATCTGTCATGATTATGCAGAACCTACGACATGTTCAAGGCATCTTTTCTTTTATCCCACTTGCCAGACTATTCTTCAAATGATTTGTTTTGCTTGGGACACCTCTAACCACTTTAGTCTGATTGCTGAGTGTGTGGAGTAGTTTATAGGTGTCAGGGCAAGAAATAGCAGGTTATTATGATTTTATATCTATAAGTAAAACTGTTTGCATATTGTGTATAACTTTGCATTTACTTATAACTTTATAAATATTTAGTCATGGACTCATAGGCTGGATATAAGTAACATGACTTTTTTTTTTTGACTGTTTTGAGTTTCTCTTGCTCATCAATTTCTTTTATAAAGATCTTGATGTCAGTGTAATCTCTCTATAAAATGCTTCTGAGAAGAGCAAGCAATCTATATTCTATAGTTCTAACTTATGTAAGCACACAAAGAAGCATTCAAAAGATTAATTTTTATCTTTAACTTTTCTATTTATTATTTTTAATCATTAGTTCAATAGTAGAATTCTAAGAAATATATATATTTAATTTTAAAAAACAGAAATAAAAATAACCAAAATAGTCTTGGTTTCCAAGGAATAACTAATGTTTGTTGGCACAGCACTTTCCAGCCATTGATAAATTACTGATGAGTCGTTGTTTATATTCACAAATGTTCAACTCTCCTTTTTTGGTGTTGTATTAGTGATACCTTAATTTTATCGTTTATCTTTTTGAGATAACTAATATTTTGTGTGTGTGTGTACTAAAAGATTGTCTGGTTTAAAATATTAAAATTTTAAGCATTTTTAAAGAAAATGTAAACATATGCTCTGTTTGTCACCTTGCTTCATGCATCCTGCTCTCTTGCTTTGTGGACTCCTAAGTTTCTTGGGGCTCTGTGACTGAGCACTCCGCGGTGGTTACCCAGGGAAATAGTGACTCCAAACCCTTAACCACAGTGAGACTCTTTCAGTCCTGGGGAAGTGGAATCCAGTATAGTAAATCACAGTAGTCTGATAAACTACTTTATTGCTCTGATGTCTATTTCTACTCATCTTCAACAGTATCAACAAACATTCTTTAAATAGCTGTTTGGAGAATAACAAAAGTTTCAGGAACTCCTGGGACAAGTTCAAATATCAGAAGTGGCTTGAGAACTGCTTTAGCCAATGTTCAACAAATAATCATTCCTTATTTATGTTCAAGATCTATTTTTTAAAAAATATTTACAGTGTTTGCAATAGACTCTGATACTGAAGCTAAGGAAAGGTTTATCTTGTTAGAATCTGTCTCTAGAGATATATAAATCTTTCCTAATTCTTGTAACTGGGAGAATTTTTTTTAGGTTAAGTACATTTTTAATAAATCAGCATAGTAAGTAATCTGTTTTAGCAAAAGTTTTAATAAGGAATACGTGCTTATACATAAAAATGATTCCTTTAATGGCCCCAAATTGGACATCATTATTATCAGGCAAAAAAATTAAACCTCTTTTTACCTGTCACAAGGGGGCAGCGGAGGGTAACAAATGAAACAGGACAACCCGATGTTCAAGTTAACAACCAGGTCATAAATTTAACATTATGACAGTGGTCATTAAGCATGACCCGTTAGGTAAAAATCCAAAATGGCAATTGTATCATTTTTATGGGGATCACTACTCTGATTACATGATTGTAAACCAAATTGCATTTTTATTACTGTGTGAGGTTTTGTATCTGTATGTTAAGCTTTTGTTTTATCAAAATACTATTAGATTCATGAAACAAAAGCATTTTTTCTTGAAAATTTGGATGCTGAAATGTAAAACTTAATGATGAGTTTAAATTCTCCTCACTCTTTTTCTCTACTCCCGCTTCACAACAGATATATGGAACAGAAATATTCAAGGTTAGATTAAAGATGAAAAACATGAAAAATAAATCGGTGGGATCCTCTTCAATTATGATAATTCAGTCTTCTACTAGGTTGATGATGTAGCACTTATGTCATTTTGTGTCTATGAGTGAATCATTTAAGATTCTGTTCCTCAATTTTTCTTATAGAATAAAGAATTTTCTAGTACTTTTCCAGTTTTATAATTCAGTCAATCTGTGATATGCTATTAACTTATGTGAATCTTCCTCAAATAATGTCCATAGTTTTAAACTTTTACTCATTAATAAATTAAAAAGATATTTTAAATATTTAAGTTCTGTTAAACACTTAAAATTACTAGTAATTTTCAAATATACATGGGGATACAATATCTTACATGGACAATTTGCCAACTTGAAATTTTTAAGCCACCAGAGGGCAACATTGTCCATAATACTACTGGAAACTAACCAGCTCTGTGGGGGTAAGGAGGGTGGCAGGTGGGGCGTCAGAGAATAGAAACTTTTAATTAAATGGAACCAAGTACATCCTACAATCTAACAAAGCAATAATCCTCAAGGAGGTGGGGCATAAATGCATGGAGTATGGAAGCTTTAAGTCACATTTCTGCCATGAAAACCCTTAGAGCAAGTTGCTCACTAGCAAGCACTTAATGTTTCCTGTTTGCATCTTGTATGTATATTTATCAGTCAAGGGATATGATTCAATGATATTTGATTTAAGATAAGAGTGAAAATGGAGCAAAAGTCAGGGGGCCAATTATTTAAAGAAAGTTGCAGATAGAGGAAGAATACCATTGAGGTTGCTGATTAATGAAAAGGCAAAGGGCTGAGGAAACATGCAGTGTGGGCAGCTGTTGGGAGAGTCAGTATTGAGGATTTCTATCAGGATAAATGAGGCCACCTGTTATAAACAGAAGCAGCAGGAGGACAAGTGGGAGAGGTGGGGAATGGATTGGAAGCCACAGGATGGAATCTAAAATTGTGAGGAGTTACCGTGATTTACTCAGTTTGGGTTTGGGTTCTGAGAGTTGTTTTTCCTAGTAAGTTATTGCTATTTCCCTCATGATGGACATAAGCATAAACCAATAATGACTGGTTTTGTTTTTGTGAGTTTTTATTTGTTGGTTTATCTTTTTGTTTATACTGTTGCCTCATGCACGGAAGTAATTTCAGAATTCGGTGATCTGTGTGGAAATTTAGAAGATACCCAGGGAAGCTTAGAGTTTAGTACTGCAGTGAAGAACATCGTGTGCAAGCTGAGAGTTGCTGGTTTATTGAAAACATGAGGGTCAATAACCTAAAGGCAGTGAGCGTAATTGGTAGCAAGACTGAGATGAGCCGGATGGGGAAAGAGTGAGGGAGTGGTTTAGATGTGGAGCACTGCTCAGAGAGGAGGAGGTCTAAGTAGAGGGATTTGGTGGAGAGCAGATGTTAAGAAGTTTAAGAGCTAAGAACATAATGATGAAGACATAATCTGATTTTCCAACATTCATCATATGTATGCATATCAAATTTTAAATGTCATAAAGCAAACAAGGATGAAGCAAACAAGATTAATTTAGTTATAAAGGTAGAGTCACGACTAGGAATAAGAATCATTTTGCAGCTGTTTGTAACACCTAATACAGTGTCAGGCACACGCTCAGCATTCGATAAGTAGGTGCTGATTTTATTTCAATGAAGAAAGTAGCTTGCGACCTTGTTGGTAACATTTAATTATAGCCAAGAATTAAGCCAGGTAGAAAATAAGCAAGGCTAACTTTTTCATATGAATTAAGCAGTTCCTGGGCTATAGCAAAGAGATCTGGTTGCAAAATGATAAGGTAACTAAGGAATGTTAATGGGGAAGGATCGAAAGGAAACATTATAGACAAAACTGGCAAAATGAAATTTACTGCTGATTTTTTTTATTTACTTCAGTGATTTCCTAAAAGAATTTCGATCAAATGTTACTTTGTTGTGCTCTCAACAAACCAGTAATAAAAGTATTTGAATAGTAAGATCCTTGAGGGCAGAGACTCTGCTTGTTCCCCACTGAATTCCCAGAACCTAATACCATGCCTGGCATATGGTCACTGTTCAATAAATTACTGTTAACTGAATCAGCAATAAATTAGATAAGTCACTAAATACACTTGGCTGTGTATATGTGCATGACTGTGTGTGTGTATTATAGTCATCTAAATATAAGTTTGTATCTGGGAAGACAAATTTAAATTAATAATAATACTTCTTATAAAATGATGAAATATAGCTAGTCATTCAACTTTAACATAAAACTTATTTTACAGCACTGCTGTACTTGGCACATATAGAAAATGGATAATAACCAGATTTTGCATGAAGTTAATGAGAGTAAAATAAACCAGTGAGCTAAGATTAGGATTATAGAAACTGAAAAGGGATTACACGGGGGATGAAATAATTTTAAGGCTATTCTAATGCCTAAAAATATTGTGTTACTTAAATGAGATAATGGATATAACGTGTTGCGTAGAGAGCCATATGCATAACAGAAACTCAGCTTACTTGTGGGTTTCTTTAAATACTTTATAAAGATGTATTTAAAACCTATTTCCTAGACACTGGGTAACGTACTGAGAGAGGGACAGATTTAAAACACAGCAACACAGACTTGCCATTGATGAATTCAGAGGAGTAGATTTAAATGTACAAAACTGACTTCATAATGTAAGGAAAAGTTGTCACAAGCTGTACTCTTTACAGTATCATTATCTCTTGGCTTTTTTACACAATTGTGTATTTTTTGAGGGTAAGAATAGTGTCTTATTCACAGTGGTATTTCCAGAGACTATCAAAGTCAAGCAATTTTTTTTTCCCACCTACAATTGCTATGTTTCTTGCTTCTTATCGTTATCCCTTTGCAATTTGAATTAAAGTTTTAAATCAATTTAAGGTGGCACACTCAGAATGTTTTGAAGTAAAATGCTATTGATTATGGAGCACTCTTTATGAGCTCTTGATGAATAAGATTATTTTATTGAGTAAATTGAGGTGGACAACTCTTCCAAATATTTTATATGTATTAACTTATTGAATCTTGGTAATTGTATGAGGAAAGTGCTATTGTTAGCCACATTTTACATATTAAGAAATCAAGTCATAGAGAGATTGTTATTTGCCCAAGGCAGTGGCAAAGAACTTTTAAAAAGTCCATAACTTTTATTCCATGTGCTATATTGAATAAAATGAACCCAATTATGGATCCGTCAATCTATTTCTTATGTACCCCACCTTATTCTATGAAGGATTTTACATCTTTTCCAAGACTGTAAGTTGGAAATATTATTGTTGTTTGTATTGTAATTACACGTCTACTAGCTGCCATTTGTTGAGCACCTACATTTATGCAGGCATGATTCTTGATGCTTTACACACATTATCTCATTAATTCTCACAGTAATACTGCAAAGTCAATGCTATTTCTGTTGAACAGAGGAGGCGGCAGAGGGTGAGAGCAATTTGTCCAGAGTCATAACACTAGTAATAGCAGGAGCTTGGATCTAACCCAGGTCTGTGGAGTTGTAATGTCTTTGCTCAGGAAATACATAGATCAAATCGAAAAGCAAGGAGCGCAGGAGAATGCATAGAAAGATCGTCAGGTTATAAGGTATTATACAGAATGTAAGCCCGTGGTAATCTGTCTTCTCTGACTGACTAATGCACCTTTTGACATGTCAATATGGTTTTTTGTAAATGATTCAGATGATATATAATACTTATTCTATTAAAATATATACACAATTTTTTTATTATCAATATAATTCACACTGAATTCATATAGAAGCACCCAACTCTTATAATACCTTAGGTTGCATATAATTATGAAATGTGCCCAAATATTGACTAATATTTCCCCTAATCTTGAGTAATGTAATCTCTGTGAAACATGTAAATCATGCTTAGTAAGGATAAATTATTGCTAGAAGACTAATGGAAATCTTCAGTTTGCTGATGCTTGAGAATAACTCTGCAAATACCATTCTGCTTATCTAATTCACATTCTAAAACACATGCTACCTTAGCATTTTATTAAAATATATAATTTGGGCTTTATGATATTTAAAATCTTATTTTTCCATTTAGCATATTCAATTCTATTGCACTAGATATTAATCAAAGATTTTTAAACTCTCTTTTTTCAAGATGATGTAAGATACTAAGAAAATGTATACTGCCCTGCATTGTGGTTTTATGTTAACCTACTTTAAATGCATAACTTTCCACTCTTTATTTATTCTACTCCCTGTTGCTTAACATCACCAATTTCTTTTCTCACAGTTATTCAACAAGCAAAAACCTTTTGTCTTAATTCAACTGCACCAAATCCCCAGTATCACATTCCATAGAACCATTCATTACCAGTAAAAAATTATAAGACCCTACATTTACAATCATCCTATTTATTTTCTAAAATTAATAGATTTAGAATGCTCTTGGCTATAAAAAATATAGAGAGTCTATATGTCTTCTTTGTTATGTAAATACATTAAGGCAAAAGAGAAAGCATTAATTTATCTGTAAAATTAATGAAATAATCTTTTTTGATCTGTTCCTCATCCCATTAGTTGTCTTGCTTCCATTTCCTATGCCCCGGCTCCTCACAGCTTACTGGAGAGAAAAGTAGGCCATGTGGTTTTTCCAGTATAATAGCGTTTACCTATTATGCATTTATGAACATGTTTCTTTATTCCAGCAGAAATATCAGGAATTTAAGAAAGTAGCTAAAATATTAAATAATAAAGCAACTCCGCAAATAAAAGATGATACCATAACTGGAAATTTTAAATGTACAATTTTCACATTATTAGTATTTCTGCTCATTGTATTAAATATTGGCTATGTGTTTAACCAGATAACCAATAATATATGAATAGTTGGTTATCTTTTCATATTATGAAGCTTTTTAAAGTAACGTCAGCATCACTTTCACAGAGGCTTATAGAGTGGGTATTATTATTTAGTATCATAAAAAAATATATAGCCATTTCAGAGAATGAATGAACCAGAGCTGAACTTTTGCCATATCTTGCTCTTTTTGTCTAGATCCCACTATGCGGCTAGCATTATTCAAAAACAATGAAAATAAAGTTTCTCATACAAAATCATTAAAGAAGGCACAGCCCAGAAGAGATGGTTACTTTGAAGGTATGGTTTAATCACGGTTGCATAGAAAGGTAAAAAGGGTAAAGATGGAAAATTGTATTTAGAACAAAAGTTTTAAATCCTCAATAGTCCTAAAGTACATATGTAAAAAGTCGTGTATAAAATATAATTAAAGTCAAAATATGGCTCTTGGGGCTAAAATACTGATTTAGTATATTGATTCATTAGCATAGTAGTTTAGTATTTGTATCAATGCTCATATAAATTTAAATTCCTTGTATTTTTATGTGAAAGTCGTATAATGCTGTATCATCAACATTACTAATTTTATTTAAATTTTACACTAACAGATAATATTAGCCTATATCAATGGAAGTGATCGCATGTTGAAATGATATTCTAATATATTTACTTCACTACCAGTATATTCAAATTGCATTAAGCATTATAAATTAAAGTCTGGAATTTTAAATATTTTACTATATTTGAAGCTGGCCCAACTCACTTCTGGGGTGAAGGATTTGTGCATCTAATGGCAGATTATATTTCTGATTTCAGCATTCAGATGAACTGTGGACTTAACATTATTAAACAGAAATGTTTAAATGTAATAGAGCAGCAAACATGACTAAAAGCAAGGGTGCCATAGCTTTCTCTTTAATATTAAAATGTTCATAGTTTTACCTATCCATTTTAACTGTAATTTCTAATAGGAAAAAACAGAGTCAAATATATTTGAATGGAAGTGAACTTTTTAGAATTTTTAATACTTTGTCTTCTGTACATTTTAAATCTTAAAATTAGTGCAATGTCGTAGCATAATTGAAAAGGTACTTTTTTATTTTTCAATGTTCTTTTAATATAAAAGTAATATTAAAATATTAACATTTAATAAAAAATGAATTTTATATAATTGACATTACATTCTCATCCTTGTCTACATATATATTCAGTTTTTACATGTTCCATTCAATATTTTATGATTCTATTTTATTTTATTTATTTTTTATTATTTTATTGAGGTCACAATCGTTTATAACATTGTATAAATTTCAAATCTACATCACTATATTTCACCTTCTGTATAGACTGCATTGTGTTCATCACCAAAAGTCTAGTTTCCATCCATCACCACACATATGTGCCCTTTACCCCTTTCGACCTTCCCCTACTCACTGCCCCTCTGGTAACCACCAATCTGTTCTCCATATCTATCTGTTTGTTTATTTATCTTCCACATATGAGTAAAATCATACAATATTTGTCATTCTCTGACTTATTTCACTTAGCATGATACCCTCAAGGTCCATCCATGTTGTTGCAAATAGCACAATTTCATCGTTTTTATGGCTAAGTAGTATTCCATTGCACATATATACCACATCTTCTTTAACCTTTCATCCATTGATGGGCATTTAGGTTGCTTCCAAGTCTTGGCTATTGTGAATAATGCTGCAACGAACATAGGGGTGAATTTAACTTTTTGAATTAGTATTTTCATGTTCTTTGGATTAATACCCAGAAGTGGAATAGCTGGATCATATAGTATTTCTATTTTAAATTATTTGATACATCTCCATACTGTTTTCCATAGTGGCTGCACCAGTTTGCATTCTCACTAGCAGTGTATGAGGGTTCCCTTTTCTCTACATCCTCTCCAATACTTGTTAATTCTTGTGTTTTTAATAATACCCATTGTGATGGATGTAAGGTGATATATTATTGTAATTTTGATCTGCATTTCCCTAATAATTAGTAATGTTGAACATCTTTTAATGTGCCTGTTGGCCATCTGTAAATGTACTTTGGAAAAATTTCTATTCGTATCCTCTTCCCATTTTTTGATCATGTTGTTTTTTTGTCATTGAGTTGCATGAGTTCTTTATATATTTCGGAAATTAACTCCTTATTGGATTCATGATTTGTAAATATTTTCCCTCAGTTGGTGGGTTGTCTTTTCATTTTGTTGATGGTTTCCTTTGCTGTGCAGAAGCTTTTTAGTTTGCTATAGTCCCACTTGTTTATTTTTCTTTTGTTTCCCCGTCTAAAGAGACATGGTATTCAAAAATACTACAAAGACCCTGATGTCAAAGAACATTGCCTATGTTTTCTTCTAGGAGTTTTGTGGTTTCAGGTCTTACATATAAGTCTTTAATCCATTTTGAGTTAATTTTTGTGTATGGTGTAAGATAATAGTCTACTTTCATTCTTTTGCATGTGGCTGTCCAGTTTTCCCAACACCATTTATTGAAGAGACTTTCCTTTCTCCATCGTATGTTCTTGGATCCTTTGGTGAAAATTAACTGTCCATAGATGTGTGGTTTTGTTTCTGGGCTCTCAATTCTGTTCCATTGATCTGTGTGTCTGTTTTTCTGCTAGTACCATGCTGTTTGATCACTATAGCTTTTTAGTAGATTCTGAAGTCAGGGATTATGATACCTCCAGCTTTGTTCTTTTTTCTCAGGGTTGCTTTGGCTATTTGGGGGTTTTTTGTTGTTCCAGATAAATTTTAGGATTCTTTGTTCTAGAAAATAGATACATTTTGATTTACATTTCTATTCAGTTTGTTTCAAACTAAAGAAAAATTTGATAAACACCAATTTTATACTTTTCTAGAGATGCCTATTAAATATGTAGGGATGGGAGAGATGGGGTCTAGAATTTTCTATAAAGTATATAACAATAAATATATACATAGATAGGTATAGCAAGTGTGGCAAATTGATCAATAGATGATGGCTTATGGAGGTTTGTTTTACCATTGAATTTTGTTTAATATTTAAAATTTTCAATAGTAAAACATTTAAAAACTTTGGTGGCCATTGGAGGTGTCAAAAATCAATATTTCAAAGAATATTTATGGATTAGTATTTTAATAGAATTAAAAAATGTTTAGGGGGCCGGCCCGGTGGCGCAGCAGTTTAGTCCGCGCTTGGCAGCCCGGGGTTCGCAGGTTCGGATCCCGGGCGCCCGCCGACGCACTGCTTGTCAGCCACGCCATGGTGGCGTCCCATATAAAGTGGAGGAAGATGGGCACGGATGTTAGCCCAGGGCCAGTCTTCCTCAGCAAAAAGAGGAGGATTAGCAACGGATGTTAGCTCAGGGCTGGTCTTCCTCACCAAAAAAAAAAAATTAAAAAAATTAAAAAAAATGTTTCCAATACAAAATAAGGCTTGGGTTTTAATCAAGGTTCATTTCCTTGTTACAGTCTTCACCATTTCATTGTTTTTACAAGCAAGAGTAGAAAATCTGCTCAAATCAATAACCATAGATATTACCTGTTAAATATGAGCATTGTTACTATGCCTAGGAAGAAAAATAAGTGAGGAATTTTTGCCCTTGAAATTAGTATGCATCTCAGAATCAGAAAGGAGAAATCCATTTTAACATGTGCTATTGCATTTTTTCTTGTTCTGTGAAATGGGAAGATATGTTACCATCCAGAATAGTATATATGTGTATGGTATATTTATTGATTTGTATACTAATACAAAATATACTAGGAATAGTTCCAATTGTTATAGAGATAAAAAGGCCTATAGAACATGGAACATTCCCATATATGCTTTATGATATGATGTGTATTTTGGTTTTCTTTCCCCCATATGAAATGTGTTTAGTTTACTTTTTTTTGAAACCTCAAGTACATTTGGCATTTCATTAATTTCACTGAATGGTCTTTATGTATGTACCAGATATTCTGGCGACTAATAGTTATTTTAAGGCCCCCTTTTTTTTCGTTGAAGAAATGGGCTTGGCAAAAATGGTTGTACATAGCAGAATTTTTTTTCCCTGAATTAATATGTTTATTTCTGCCTCTGAAACAAATATAATTTGATCATTGCTGGCCAGGTTGAACCCAAGGTTATCTTTAACTGCTGCTCTGGCCTCACCCACCTCTTAGACTCACACTCTGATTTTCTGACAGACCACAGAGCCAATCAGCTTCCAGGTTAGCAGCCTGACTAACCCCGGCTTCCTAGTAGAGGGCACATTTTTAAACCAGGTCTTTTGAGATACAGTTTACATAGTATAAAATGCACTCATTATAAATACAACTCAATGACTTTCAATATATTTACAGTTATACTACCATCACCACAATCTAATTTTAGAACATTGGAAGGACTTTTTTTTCCTTTAAAGCATTCACGTAAAATTAATAATTGGGCATCTTACCCCCCTAAAGTAAGGGAGATCAGAATTAAATTTTGCTGTAGGTTTAGATTGAATGATTCTGTGTGGAACAGTATCTCAGCACAATGGCATGCCAACAGTGTCTGATAATTTCCTTGGTTTTGTTGAAATTAGATTATACTGTTATTTGACTATTTCTTTCTATAATGCCCATTTATTTTATAATAATATCTGATTTTGTAAGAAAACTACATTTAAAAATACTTTCTTCTCTACTTTGTGATATTGCCTATGTGGGGTTTCCATGATTCCTCTTATAAATTGTACTGAAATGCTTTGGTTATTATTGTTGTCTTTATCTGGATGTCACCAGTAAGGCAGAGAGGATGGTAAATATACTCTATTAGTCTGGAGTAAAATATATGCTTAAATCTGAGGAATATTTAATATGAAATATCAAATTATATTAAATGATATAAGGTAAATAATTATACCCTTTTAACGTACTATGTTTTACAAAATATTCTTATATTTTGTCATATTCATGAAATATTGACAATTTTCGTCTAGCTCCCAGATTTAGACCTTTAACCCAATCAAGGCTGGGGAAGATTTGACTACACCTGTTCCCAGGGTAACCTCATATATGTGCCATGTGTCAGATATCAGTCAGTTCTTCCTATAATACACAACTAAGGACCTGAGGACTTTACAGATTCAACACCGGTTTACTTGACCTATTTGTTTATCTATTTATATTTATTTAGCATCAGGTACCAGTCTTGGTTTATCCTGTATCACCTGTAATCCCTACTTGGGTTTCAATATCTGATCTTGCCTTGGAATTTGAAACACTTTCTTGATTATTATTACCTTGAAGATCTTTCACCAGTTTCCTTTTTTTGTTTTAAATGTTCAGTTTGGAGCCCTGACATCACTCTTCTATAGCTATCACTGGTATAAGAAGAAGCATAGCTTAATGGATGGAAGTGTAGACTCGAGAATTAGCTTAACACGGTTTGAATCTTGATTCCACCATTTATTGGCTGTGTGACCCTGGGGACATTTTTTAACTTCTCTGTTTTGTATAAGTTTTCACCTGTAAAATGGGATACTAGTAGTACCTCATTATTGGGGATTATATGAGATCCTGCTGGTGAAATGCTTGAGACACACAGTATAAATACATAGTAAGTGCTCAAAACATGTAATCATTGGCAACATTCATTTTAAAAGTATAGCTTTACTTTTTTCTCTTGTTTGCTGTTGGTAGTATTTATTGTATTTCTTGCTAGGTACTGTGCTGAGTTGTACTTAAATTCTCTGATTCGATCTTCTCATAAACTCTGAAAAATGTACTATAACTGTCAACATTTTACAGATGAGGAAACTGGTTTTGAGAGTTGCTCAAGGTCATGTAGAGATTAAGTGGTTGAAGTGAAATGGGGATAATTTCTTTATCAAAACGAAGGTAGCAAAAATCAAACAAAATGCAGACACTGAAGAGCAAAGGTTCTTGGGTAACCCTGAAATGTATTCAAACTTAGAATCAAAATATTTAAGAAAAAAATAAAGACTATGAAATCAGGCAAAACTCTGGGAAACTAATAATCAATTTTGTTCTTTATTCCTTTCTCATAACTTGCATTAATATAAGTTAAGAAGCAGGTTACTGCCAGCATGGTGATCAATACCTGATTTGTGCCATATACTTAGCCGCTATGTCATCTAATATTAATATTATTTTGATTACCTAACATTACAAAGTACCAAATCTATTAGACTCTAAGAAAGACCATATTTTCAATCACCTATTTTGATTTTCAGATAGATGAGAACCTCTCCACACAGCCTGAAAGTAAACACAATATTTTTGCTTCATTTATTGCTCTTTTTATTTATACATAAATGAAATGACTTTCTTGCCCTAATCTGCTGAAAATTTTAAATCTGTTATTCCTAAAGCCAATGCCAAATTTGGATTTCTGGCTTTGACCAAGGAAGGAAGCTAGACAAGCCAGGAAAAAAATTGGATCTGGCCCAACAACCTTCTCAGAGAGGCAGGTTTTGCCTTAGCTCCTCCAAACCCTGGGACAATTTTACTTGATATTAAAGTCAGGTTTTTTTAATTCCCAGCCTGGTGCCATCATCACTAACATGCTTCCTATTTCTCCTCTTATGAAACTAAAGATTCACAGTTACCGTGTGTCCTTTTACATCATGGATGTTCAAATATTTTTGTATTAAACTTTTGAGAATTGAAGGCACTAAAAGGCCTTTAATTTCTATAGTTTTTACTTCAGAGCATCTCTAATGAAGCCATCTTGTTTTGTGATATTTTTAAATGTATGATTGTAAGCATTTTCTTCTCCAGCTTTCTCTCTTTTAATACCAGCTTAGAGCACAGAATCACATGATGTAGATTGTTTTAAAGTAGGCCTTGTATTTCCAGAGCTGTGGAGAGTACTTACTAATAGTGCCAATGCAATTGGGTCGTAAGAGCTGGTAGAATAAATGCCACAGGGTATATGCAGACAACCAAAGACTACTCGAAGGTATGCTCTTAAGAAGAGATGCTTATAGTCTTATTTCTACTGAGCAACACTCGATATTAGTCAAAGCAGTCATGGATATGAGTATTTATAAAATGTGATCTGTCAATAAGTATCTCAGTTTTCAACAATCACTATACTTTGTATTACCATTTTCCTACTAAATTTTAAGCTCCATGTATCCCCTTAGTACCCATGGCCTTTAGCATAGTCCCTAATGCATAATTGATGCATAATAAATGTTTTTAATGAATAGAAAAAAACACAAAGGATCTACTCTTAAATAGCTTCAAATGTAGATGGAGCTGCAAGATGCTTATATAATGTCTTTGAATATGTTGCTTCCTTTGACAAATTGGACTCACTGTCACGCATTGCAGAAATTCTCTTTACGTGACTACTCCTTGTCATGTCAGGCATGAATCCCTTAGGAAAACTTTTCTGATTCCAGCTTAGAACACAACTCGCTGTGTTCCCACAGTATCCTGAATAAACTTTTATCTACCGTATAGTATAATGTAATGTAATATGACATAATAGAATAGTCTCTTTGCTCCTAGCCATCATTTAACATTTGTACAAGGCTTTATTCCAAGTGCTTTATCTATAATAATTAGTTAAATCCTCACAATGACCTTTTGAGGTAGGAGACAAAGCTTTATTCTTTTTAGAAAGATGAAAATCTGCCTACACTTATAGGGAATTAAAAATCAACTAGCAAAATCTTGTCTAATTTTTGTATGATCATTTTTTATTTCTCAACTTGACTAATAGAGAGAAAAGAACCTGGGGAAAGAGTCAATAGCAAAAATAAGTAAATTTGAAAGGTAATTTGGAGGCCCGACTTAGAGATAATTGAAGATCAGGATCTATATTTTAACTTCTTTTTAAAAATCTAATTATGGTAGTTTTCTGTATAAGCAAGTGTCTAAGAATCTTTGCCTGGCCTCCCATTGCTCTTTGAACAAAAGCTATATTCCGTATCATGGCCCACCTGACTGTACCTGACTGTAAATGTCAGACCCCTTTCTGTTCCTCAAGTATGATAAGCCTTTGCTTACTTTGGGGCTGTTGTACTTCCTCTTTTTGCCTGGAAACTCTGCCCTCAGCTCTTTGCACAAATAGCTCCTCTCATTGTTTAGTTAGCATTTCTAGCCCCGCGAGAGGGCTTGCCCTTACTGCACTTTCCTCTCTAGCCAGTGACTGTCTCTCACGGCACCTGCCACCTTCATGGCATTTACCTGCTGTTGTCTTATTTGTTAGTTTAAACTGTTACTTACATGTTGTGTTTCTGCCAATAGAGTGTAAATTGCATGAAAGGAGAACCATGTCAGTCTCATTCACTGTTGTATCCTCAGTACCTAGAATAGAGCCTGGCGTATGGTCGGGACTGAATGAGTATTTGAATAAGAAAGAAAATAAGTGTATACGATGTGTTTATAATTAAAACTCCCTAAATCTATTCTAGGCACTATTATACCATTAATAATATGAGGTTTGGAATTATTTCAATTTCCTACAGAAAAAACTCTGGTTAGGGAATTTAGTCCAGTGAAGCATAAAGCAAACTGTAATTTTTAAAGAAATTATTTGTCTGTGGATAAAGGAGATTCAGGGAATGGCAATCCAGGGTCAGAGAAGCTGATTCAACTCTTCTTTATCCACATTAGTTATAAGTAGCGTGTATTTTCTAATTTCTCCCCAAATTCAACCATAATAGAATATATATAATCTATTCCAAAGTGTATATTTATATCTACTCCCTTGTATATATATGATTTACGTATATGTAAACATATAACAGACATATATGCACTTTATCCATGTTTCATATATATACATATGATGTGCATATTGTTAAAGAAGAAGAGTTTCAGCTCCTAGAGTTCTTTGAAATAAACCATGCTATGTAGACTGTGTGTTATTATTAGTTTATTGTTCATTAAAAAAATACAAGGGGACTTCCACTTCTGGTAATAAAGGACTATGTAATTCAAACCAACCTTCCTGCAGAGAACAACTTTAAAAGCTGAAAAACTTACTTTTAAAAAATCTAATTGAAATCATTGGAGAACTAACAAGTAAGTGAAGAATTACGAGTCAAGAGGGAAATCCAGAGGTCTGAGAAGCTGAACAAAGCTTTTGATAATGTCACCAGTCTAGGTGAACAGGAAATGGACTTCCTATTAGCCTCTTGCCAGAAACAAACATAAACCGTCTCCAAAAATAGATGACATCACCCCAAACTTCAAATTATCTCTACATTTTTTCCTACGAAATATTTTGCACACAATAAAAAAAAAATAGGCATAGAAGAGGGTGAGATGACATCATTGAACACCATGAGAAACAACTGACAATGGAAATAGAGCCAACAAGATTTCAGATAATGGAGACTTTAAAAGAAATATACGTAATAACTTTAGGGATATGGAAGAAGAAATTGAGAATTTCAATAGATATTAAACCTGTATAAATATCCAAATGGAAAGCCTATTACTTAAAAGCACAACAACTGAAATTAAGAACTCAATGGATGGATTTAACTACAGATTAATCAAAACTGAAGTCACAATTACTGGTCTGGAAAATAGCTCTGAAAGAAATATCCAAATTGAAGCGTGAAATGAAAGAAAATGGAAAATACAGAAAAGAGGAGACATGTATGATACAGCAAAAATGTCTAACACACATGTAATTACAGTCCAAGAAGGAGAGGTGAGAGAGAATAGTGTAGAAGTAGTATTTAAAGAGTTAATGATTGAGAACTTACCAAAAGTGAGGAAAAACCCTCAAATCACTAATTCAAGAAACTCCATGAACCACTAAGAAAATATATACAAAGGAAATCACACTATAGCACATCATAGTAAAATTGCTAAAAAACCACAGACAAAAAATTTTTAAAGAGCCAGAGAAAAATGTTTATCATCTTCAAAGGGGCAATAATAATGAAACTGGCTTCTTAATAGAATCCATGAAAGCCAGAAGAAAATTTTTATGTATTGTGCCCCTCCCCAAATTCATCGGTTGAAGCCCTAAACTTCAATTGGACTATATTTGGAGATAGGGCTTTTAAGGAGGTAATTAAGGTTAAATGAGGTCAGATAAGTGGGGCCCTAATCCAACAGGACTGGTATCCTTATCAGAAGAGGAAGAGACACCAAGAGTGTATGCTCACAGAGGAAAGGCCATGTGAGGATACAGTGAGAAGTTGGCCATCTGCAAGCCAAGGAGAGAGGCCTCTGAGAGATTAAGCTTGCTGTCACCTTAATCTCAGATTTCCAGACTCCAGAACTGTAAGGAAATAAATTTCTATTGTTCAAACATCCAGTCTGTGTATTTTTTTATGGCAGCCCAAGCTGACTAATTCACAATATAATGATATCTTCAGAGTGCTAAAAGAGAATAAGTTCCAGGAGGAAAGTCTATACTCAGCAAAACTTTCTTTTTCAAAAATGAAAGCAAGGCACTCATGCCACCCAGCTCCCCCTGCTGCTTCTCTGTGCAGCCACAAGGAAGAAGAAAGAGGACACCTGGACTCCTGAGCCAAAGCTTCACAGAGAAAGTGGGGAAGAATAGTGGCTCTGGGAGAAGCCCATGGCACCCTTTCATTATCTGTGTTGTTCTTTGCCCCCTGAGAGAAACCTCTCTGCCCCCCTGTATCAAGTGGCCAC
The DNA here is from genome assembly GCA_031878705.1 of Tapirus indicus. Lineage (NCBI taxonomy): Eukaryota > Metazoa > Chordata > Mammalia > Perissodactyla > Tapiridae > Tapirus > Tapirus indicus. The sequence continues at coordinate 139,651,991 of CM062920.1, read as the reverse complement.
CTACTTGCTATCTAGGACACTTTCTATATTTCTGGGATAGCAATAATCCTATCAAGGTCCCAGAGAATTGTTATACACCTTTGAAAGTTTATCATCAAGGACGTTAGTCTTCTAGCTAAAGAAGGCTATGTGAGATAACAAATTAACAATGGATTTGGACTGAGAAGACTTAGGTTTGAACCTTGCATAGATACCCAGTAACTGTATGATCCATGTTTTCTCATCTGTAATTTGGAACACCAATCTTGAATTCTCATGATATTTTGAAAATTAAATGATAATCTAAGTTCTTCCAGATAAAGATGATGGATCTGAAAACCCTTACTAAAATTTCAGTGGAGATATTTTTAAGACACATACTAACAAACATGGGAATATGAGGAAGGGGCAATGCCATAGAATTTTTTAGGCTAGAAAATAAATATATGAGCCATCAGGAGAAAGAAAAAGCTTAAACCAGCAATGAAACATGAGAACTATCTCAAACTCAGTTTCAGGAATTGATGGTATTAGGCCTTCTGGAAGTGCAGTGAAGAGGATAATAAAATAAATAGGTCTGAATTACCCTTGCAAAATTCTTGAACTTAATTCTTTAGATAGAATAAAACAGAGTCTCTGGACTCAGGAACACCAGGCTTATTTGAGATTCTTGGCACTTTGCCAAAACTAAGAAGAGTAAGTAAAGGTATACACATTAAATGCTAAGGCCCCAAGCCCTTCCCTTGCTCAGCTTCCAGAATGCTGATAATTATGTCTTTCAGTCAGCTCAAATGGCCATAACAGAATGCCATAGACTAGGTGGCTTAAAAAACAGAAATTCATTTCTCACAGTTCTAGAGGCTGAGAAGTCCAAGACCAGGATGCCTGCTGATTTGGTTCCTGGTGAGAACTCTGTCTGGCTTACAGATAGCCACCTTCTTGCTGTGTGCACATGTGGCCTTTCCTTGATGCATGCATCTCCCTCTCTCTCTCTTTCTCTCTTCCTCTTATTATAGGGCCACTAATCCCATCATGAGGGCCCCACCCTCAAGACCTAATCTAACGACTATTACCTCCCAAAGACCCCATCTCCAAATACCATCCCAGTGGGAGTTAGGGTTTCAACATAGGAATTTTAGAGAGACACAGATATTCACTCTATAGCACCATGCCTTATCCTCCAGGAAAGAAATTAGAAGAGTCTTTCTGGAGATTCTTAGCGGTCCAAGAGGAAACATCTAAATATTCACATCAGGTATTTCCAATGTCCCACTCAGGTAGGCCATCTTAAGTTGAAGCTCTCAGATGATAGGTCTCATTCACTTGTGCAGAGTTTCTTATCAGTGTTATAGACTCCCACTCTAAAATGTAAGCACATTAATGAGGATTCTTAAACATCTGAAAGAAACCTATAAAATGAAAGAGAAAAAAGTAACAAACAATAATCAACTAGAACAAACACTGTGCCAGGAGAAAAAGTCTTCAAAAATACCTGCAATATTCTCATAGACATAAGAAAAGATTGCATCTATGTAATAAGATTGAGATGCTATAACAAGAGCTGGCTCGGTGGTGTAGTGGCTAAGTTCACATGCTCCGTGCCGGCCTCCTGGGGTTCACAGGTTCGGATCCCGGGCGCAGACCTACACACTGCTCATCAAGCCATGCTGTGGCAGCATCCCACATACAAAGTAGAGGAAGATGGGCACAAATTTTATCTCAGGCCAATCTTCCTCACCAAAAATCAAAAGAAAGAGATCAGAAAACCAAAAATATGTCTTTGAAAAATAAAAACATGATAAGAGAAATAAAAACTTGACAGAAGATAAAGTTAAAAGATAGTGTTAAAGAAATTTCCTAGAAACTAGAGCAAAAACAAAGTGATGGGAAGCATGAGAGAAAACATTAAAAGAGATTCAGTCCAGAAGGTCCAACCCTTGATAAATAATAGGAGATTCAGAAAGAAAGAACACAACAGCAACAAATAGATTGAAGGGAATTATCAGAGAAATCATTTTTAAAAAATTCTCAAAACTGAGGGATACCAGTTTCCTAACCAAGATGGCCCAATGAATGTTAGGAAAATGAATGAAAATAAACCCATATTTGTGGCACATCTTAGAAAAATGTCATAAATCCGGGGTCAAAGGAAAGAGCTTAAAAGTGCTCCAGAAAGAAAAACAGATCACGTGCAATGGATCAGTTATCTAAAAGGCACTGGATTTCCCAACATTAATCTTAGAACCTAGAAGATAATAGAACAGTATATTCAACATTTTTAGGAAAAGTTGTTTCCAACCTAGAATTCTGTAAGCAGGCAAACTATAAAATTTAAAAATATAAAAACAAGCCAAGTCTTAATTTATCTCCCTTGCAACCTTGCTCAAGAAGCTTCTGGAGGAACTACTCCACAAAAAGGAAGAAGGAAACCACGAAAAAGGAATATGTGAGATCTAGCAAGGGAAAGAGACAAATGAATCTTTACAGTGATGGTGAAGAGAGATCTCAGGATGACAGCTCACACAGGCTTAGAGAATAAACGCTCCATGATGACACAAAACATCATGAGCAATTTCTCTGAGGAAAAAAATCTTTCTGATTGTCTAATGTGCTTGAACATATTTGATAGGAGATATACTCTTTAGGAAAAGAGTTTTGGGGTGACCTATAGATATGTGTATGGAATACTAATGCATAAATATATAGTAGATGTACCCATCTAACAGAATTTGGAGACTATTGATAGTATATAGAAAACTAACTAAATGCAAAAAATGAGATAACTAAATGTGAGAAAACAAAAAAGTTATACAAGAAAGGAAATCTAATTGCTGTGCCACTTTTTTCTATTAGCAGTGGTGTGTTTTGATTTCAAATCAACACTTAAATTTGTGGAACACAGTAGACTTCACACAACACTAAATTTACTCAGCTTTAAGGAAGAACAAAGGAGAGGAGACCACACAGCATGCTTAGTGTAGTGAGGACCTCATGATGCCTGGGCACAGCATCTGGTGTCCTAGTCATTCTGTGCTTAGGAAACGTGTGGGCATGAGAGATGAGGCCATGAGTGTGTGGACAATCTGAGTTAAAGGAAGCCATCAGCTCTGGGGATGCCAGCAGCTTTTATAATCAGTTAGTCATGTAGTCTTTTCAGGTACATGACCAGCTGGTAACATAGTCCACTTAGGGGTATATAACTAGCTCCCATTCTCTGGTCCAGCTGCATTTCATCAATACTGGTTACTTGTTGCTCAATAAACAATCTCAACAATGAGGTAAAAGTTCTTGGTCTGGTACAGTTGAATTATCATTGATCCTGGATGTAGTACAGATTAAATTCTAACAATTTCTTGACCTGAGGATAAAATCCTCATACCTCCCTGCAGCTACAGGAAAACCATAGAACAAGCTATTAACCTTTCCCTTTTGGTACCCTATATGGCTCAACTGTAAATGATATTTCCATAGTCATAAATAGGTAAACAATGAGTCATGGTGTAAGCAAAAATTGTGGTTTTTCTAGGAAAAAGGAAGAGGAGATATATGTGTGTATGGTAGAGGTGTTGTAAAAGGGCTAAATCTTTATCTTTCATAGTGTGAAGTCAATAGGTAATATAAAAAACTTCAAAAATAAAGACATCAAGATATACACTGCCCAATAATAAAAGAAATGATGATTATGGTTGCATGTGGTTTCCCTTAAGAGTGTAAATGGGGGATGGGGAGGGGTAGAGCTGGGGATTACCATTTTCCATTCTTAAAACCATGTACATATATAACCTTGATGAAAAAATTTTTTAATTATTAGCTACGCCATTCTTTCTTTCTTTTTTTTTTTGAGGAAGATTGGCCCTGAGCTAACATCTGTTGCCAATCTTCCTCTTTTTCTTCTTTCTCTCCAAAGCCCCAGTAGATAATTGTATATCCTAGTTGTAGGTCCTTCTAGTTCTGCTATGTGGGACACCACCTCATCAGGGCTTGATGAGCGGTGAGTAGGTCCATGCCCAGGATCTGAACCAGTGAACCTCGGGCCACCAAAGCGGAACACGCAAATTTAACTGCTGCACCACCAGGCCAGCCCCTGATGAAATTTTTTAAAATGATTAAATGAGGTGTTTTTAAAATCACCCATTAAAGTGCCTGGTTTTTAATAAAAAGTTAGTAAATGAAAACATATTAAGGTAAAACAATGACACTTTTAAACAAGCAAAGCAGAATTCTTCACCAATAGACCAAGTCTAAAATAAATACCACAGGATGTTCTTCAGGCAAAAGGAAAAGGATTCCAGCTGAAATCTTGGAGATATATGAAGTAATGAAGAGCAAAGAAGGATGAATATATGGGTAAATCTAAATGAACATTGACTTAGTTCAGGAGGTCTAATAATGATAATGATTTCCGGTGAGTTTAAAATATTGATAGATGTGGAACCAATAACATTTATACTTTATTTTTCTTACCTCTGCATCAAATCACTTGCCTAGGATTTTTTTTTTTTTTTGATGAGTCTTACATTCATCTGTCCTTTCTATTTTTGCCATCTCCACCCTAGCAGAAACTTGTGCACTAGCTTGGAATTAGATAAGACTGAGTTTGGATACCAGCCCAAACTTATGTACTTACGTTACATACCACATAAAGTTATTGAATTAAAATGTTTAGAAGATACTAAAATGAGCTAGCCTTTAGAATGTGAGAACTAAGACTTAATTCCTTATCTTCCCTATTTAATATACCAGTACATATTTATTGAATATCCATCATGAGCTTGGCATTGTGCAAGGAGATGAGGATACAGTGGTGAATGAAATAAACCCAGACCATGGGTAATGAAGTTCATTATTTGGCAGGGGCAGGGGGTGACTGACATTTATAAATACTCATATAGATGTATAATGACACAACTGAATAAAGTTTTATGGAGGAAAATTAAGGGAAGCCCATTACAAATCTAGCTCAGAAGGATGAGGGGAGAAGTGACACTTGGGCTGAATTTGAAGTTTGAGTAGGAGTAATGAGGCAAAGAGAGGTGTGTATAATGAGTGTTCCAGGCCATAGCATGGGTGTATTGAAATATTTTAAAGACAGGGGTAGCTTAGGCCATTCAAGGAACTGAAAGAAGGCTGGTATGACCAGAGAACAAGGAGAGAGATGAAGCTGGGGAAGTTGGCAGGGGACAGAGCATTTTAGTCTGTTCTTTTTAGTACATATTCAGGATTTGGCTTTCTCTATTTCAAGAGCAACTGTCATTGTAAGCAAAAGATGAAATGCTGAGATTTGTTCTTCAAGTAATGATTATGGAACATGTGGCATGGAGAACAGATAGAAAGGAAACAAGATTGAACATGATAAGACTAGTTAGAAGGTCATTGCAGTAGTCCAGCATAGAGATGGTAGCTTGGACCAGGATGAACACAGTAGACATGAAGATGTAAAGGGGAAAGCAAAGATATAGTGGTCATGAGGCCTGGGTATGTTTAACTTGCTTCTCACCTATTGATGAGAAGAATAATACATATCCCATAGAGTAGCTGTGAGCAGTGAAATCATTGCCTAGCATAGTGCTCAATACATGGCAACAATCATTGTTTTTATTTCCATTAACATTCCAAATTTCACTATAACTTTCTTTCTATCTTACTAAATGGTGTCCCACTTCCTTTCCAAGGCTTAAATTTTCATCGTTGCTTTAGATATTATTCTGCCTGATCCCAGGATATCATGCATGTTTAGTTATCTCCCGTCTTTTTTCCTTAAATTTTTGACTCGGCTATATCCACTAACTTCTTAAAGTCAACATATGAACCAGCTGTGTCTCTGCCATTGAAAACACGATTCTACTTCCTTTTCAAGCTACTACCCCATCCATCTATCTTTTTTCTTTATCAACCTTGTTAGGCAGTCTAATCAGGGTCTTTATTCCATACCTTCTGTTTGTTCTACATTTTTGATTCCTTCGAAAAGCATTTTTGAGCTGCTATTTTCTTTCACTGTACCTGAGACTGGAGGCACAAGTAAAAAAAACAGTTCCTCCTTCAGAAGTTCAGCTTGGTGAGAGACAAACTAATAACTGAAATTTATAATCTCCTATTCCATTCTTTTAGAAAGTTATGCAGTGTCCACTCTGGTTGCATTCCCGTCATTCTACTTAAACTACATTCATTGCAGTAATGAGTTAACCTCTTAATTGCTAAACTCAGGAACCTCTTTTCTGCCCTCATTTTACTTGCCCCTTCTTTAGGAATTCCTCTCGAATTTCTCTTCTCCCTTAACATTTTGATTCCCACTTTCTCCTGGTTCTCCTGCTCACCTGACCATTCCTTTTCAGTTGTCTTCTCTGCCTATTCCTGTTCCTTAAATATCAATATCCTGTAGAATTTTCTTTGCCTCTGACCATTTTCTCTGTTCAGTCTACATATTTATTTACTCATAGAGCCAATGTTTACTTTGTCAGACATTATACTAGGCTTAGGGATACAAAGATGAGTAAGATGTAGTCTCTGTCTTTAAAAAAACCATGCTTGAGTTCAGCGGAGGAGACATATAAATGGGCAAATGTAAACACCATGGAAGTACAAATCAGACCTGTTCCCACGGAGTGATGGAAAAGATTAAGATCTAACACCTAATTTTCTTATGGAACTATCTTCACAGGCAACGACAACTCAATTTCTATCCTTCCCGCTTTGATTTTCCTAGGCGCTCCAAACTCAGCACGTCTAACATGAAGACTATTATATTCATTCCACTCTGCCCACCTGTTAGATTCTTTTTATTCCCTGTTTCTCTTAATAGTATCATTAGCCACCCTCACTTAACCTAGAAAAATCAGGATCATTCTTAATTCTGTTTTCTTTCTCATTCACTCAGTATAAGCACTACTCCCACATGAACCATTGCCTGCAATGTCTCTTGCCTTAATTTATTGTCATAGCCTCCTTTCTAATAGCCACACATCCCTCAGTCTTGTCAATGCTATCATTTATACTTGTACTGCAATGTCTTTCTAAACTGTAATTCGTCATACGAGTCACCTCTGTTTAAAATCTTGTGATGTCTTTGTTTCCTCTAGTACGAAGTGCAAAGTCGTAAGCATTCAATGCCCTTTGCATGCTGTTCCCAAACTACCTTTCCAGCACCACCTTGTACTGTTTCTCCCCCACCTCGAAATATTCCCTAACCATATTAAACTGCTTCATTATATCCCCCACTAAAATGGACTGCTTGTTCTTTCCCAAAAAAATGTCCTGCCCTTCATACTTTCATGCTATTTCCTTTATCTCTAATGCTTTTTCTCACCTTTCTAGTTTCAGATTTCTACCTGTGCTTTGCATCTCAGATAAATGTCATGTCATCTGTAAGTTATTCCTGAGAGCACCAAGCCTCCCATAGGCCTTGGTCCTTTGTCTCTTTAATACTGTCCTGCAACTATATGTTTTTATCAATTTCTTCCCCTGACTGTAAATCTTTTCAAGGTCAGGGATCAAGTCTTAGTCATATTTCTGTTTCCTCCCATCCCCAGAACCTAGCAACAGTATTAGATTCATCTACACTAGGCACTCAATAAGTATTTGTTGAATTAATAAACAGTTCTGACTTAAAAAAAAAAATCTTTGGATTCTCAGAAACACTCTTCCTGCCAATTGCTATTACTCAAAGTCAGATATTGGCTTATTCCCAACTTAAACTTACAACTCATTCAGTGTTCACATTCAAGCTTTAGGTCCCACTGTCTCAGCCACCCCTTAGATCTATTTAGCAAACTTTGGAATTCACTTAATCATTTCCTACTTAAGCCCAACCAGCTGTGAGGTTTTGGATCTTGAAAAGCTTCATCATTATAAACAGTGTCCCTTCATTTTAAGATTTCATAGTTTTTGAAACATTTTCTGGAAGAATAGGGATGAGTAATATGTTAAAGTCGATATGTGTTTTTATGTTTCTCAGAAAACTAAACTATTTCTACTTTCCACTGAAATTCTATAGTAGTTTAATAGATCTGTGGGATCCCACGTGTTTTTCCCAAGCTTCACCACCTTCTACAAGATTATTCAAGATCATTATTTTAATTAAAAAAGGATACTACTGGTTAAGAGAGTGAGCTGTGGATCCAGACAACCTAGGTTTAAATCCAAACTCTGACCCTTGCTAGAGGTATGACTTTAATCATTCTCTTAACCTTTCTGTGTCTGTTTCCTCATTTATAAAATTGGTACAATAAGGAAAAACAATGCATAGGTCACAGAGTTGAGTAAATGAATCAGTACATGTAAAATGCTGGGAATAGTACCTAATGCATAGTAAGCTCAATACATTTTAGCTGTTGCTATTTTCAGGAACAGTAGCTGTTTACAATGAAATTTGTACAATTTAGAATTTGATTATAGTAACTGGATACATTTTGCAACATTATATTTTAAAATGTATATGTATGTTGGGGAAATTTGTTATTCTGCTCAGCCTGTCATTTCTCTATGGAAAGGGATTTTCCAGGTGAAGATAAATGCATGTGCCTGAGTGAATAGACAAGATTCAGATTCTAGTCAATGATTCATTCTACTCTAAATTTTAGCTGGACAAATTTGATAGGCACCTTTAATCCAGATTTCTAAAAGTGATGTCAATCAATCAATCAGTCACACTTCTGGCATTAACCTACCACCCCCAGTGTATATGCTATCCCTTGTCATTTCTTTTCTTCACTCTATATAAGGTCTTGAACCTAGGTAGCCCATTGAAGCATGAATTAAAGAAGAAACTGATATCTTTAAACATTCCAGTAATAAATCTAATTATAAAAATTAACTTAGTTTTTATCCCCCACTTAGAGATAAAATATTTTGGTTCAGATAGTGATGTATGTTTTGTAAAGAAAAAATGTATTTTGGAATTTTTTCAAGAAGAATAGAAAAAACTAATACTTTTAGAATTGCTGAGCTGGGGCAGTGAATTGATTTTTTGTGATTCTAGGATTTACAACTTTTAACAATTTTGTGGTGTTTGTCAGTATTATATAGAAATAAAATTATCCCTTGAAGTATTCTGAAATATATCCTATGATTCTTTGCACCAATGACCTTAAATTGAATATGAGATTTTCCTATTTAAAGAGCAAAGATTATATCAAATACTATTTGCAAATTAGTTAAGTGAATTACTATTATAAGTAATATTCAGACTTAATTTTAAGAAATTAAACCTTATTTATATAGAGTCAACATTTTATTATCACTCAACTGCTAAACTCAAAGTTTATATGAAACTCAAAGTTGCAAGTTTCTTCTCAGAATTACCACTGATAAATGACATGATTATGTTTAAATGGAATTATTTGTGATTGTGGTGGTGTGTACTTTGGAGTTGCTTTCCAATCTCATATTGTGCTCGTTCTCTTCCCGTGCATCTGCACATGTACATACATACAAATTTCCATCTGATGAAATGAGTTCATATTCTTGGCATGTAATGTTAAATTAGAATTTATACATTTTTCTTTAAATTGCTTGTCTTATCAGACACTATGTTGAAACCAAGGCTTTACATTTGAAATGTTCCCTAAATTTAATTTTATGTATTTTTCCTTTGATATTTTTCTGTCAATTTTAGAAAAGTAAATGTTCAAATATGTTATTGAGTAAGCTTTCCTATTGCTATGTGTATGTGTTAGTAATTTATATATTTGAGCATTTTAATATTTAAAATATTTTAAAAATAACTTGAATGTTCAAAATAAAAATCCCATTGCATCTGGAACTTTCGGTCCTAAGAGATTTGAATATATTCTTTAAAAATATCTATAAAAATCTTACCCTTTTGCACCATTTCTTCAAAGAAGAAAAAATGTTCTTGTTCAAAAAATACTAATAGTCATCTCCAAAAAAGTCATCCAATCACCTCTGAGTTTGAAATATTTTACTTTGAGAAGAATGTAAAAACACCTGAATTATTTTCCAGAACTCATCTCACCCATGATAAGAAGAAAATGTAGAAATAGAAACAATGATAGGGGTTGGTATATAAGAAGGAGAATAGACCCTTTTATATATTTTTATTTGACTATTAACTAAAATTGTGTGTGCCAAGATTTAGGTTAGTTGAAACCCTCTACAAACTGGGCTTATGGAAACAGTAACTGATCCTTCTGACATTGTGTTTTTTAATACACCATGAGAATGCATTTTCCAAAAAGTGTAAGATCCCTATCTTGAGATGTGGTGAAATGCTTTAAAAATTTTTTATAATACAGAAGAAACATCTTTCTTAAAATTTTAAATTATGTAGTTAATGTGAGCTCGCACAATAGAACCCAGCACATTGAAATATTTTCTCATTTTTTAAGAGAATTAATGGCTCTCCACCAGGCCTTTAACATGTAAAATGAGTAAGTTACTTGTGTCCAGTACATCCAAAAAAGAGCCAGGATAAAATAAACATAAGGGGTTGGATATCTTGGAAAAAATCTGTCATGGGTTTGGGTTAATCATCTCCAGAAGAAATTCAACTTGATGCCTGAAATGTAAGACTTCTTGGAGAAAGCAGAAAGGCCTGAGGCAGTGTTGATCTGAGGAGTGCTCTCCATGGGTCAGAGCTGCTCTGCTGGCAGAGTGCAAACCCAGTTCACAACCGAGGCCTCTGAAAAGTTGTAAAAGACTGCAGGGGCCTTCCAGTGCATGCACTCCAGCTTTGGTTACATAGTTTTAATGGCCCGGTTTCTTATTATAAAATAAAACTTAAAAATAAAATCTGTGCCTAATTTTCCAACTTTCTGTCCATCAGTGATAGGATTGCTTCCTTTAACGATCGTGGAATAAAATATGTATTTCTTAAGGCTTAGTGATCATATAGAAAAGTTATGTCAATATGGAATACTTTTATTTGGTGCAATTTTCATAATGTCTTATTCTTAGGCTTCCAAACATCAGAAAGTGAGTTATTCAAGCAATACTTTGGCTTAATTCTCTTCTATCACTTTTCATACATTTTTAAAATATTTTCTTCCAGCCACAAGCTTCTCTTTACATAAAATCCCTGCCACTACATGCCTTGGAGACTGTACAAAATGATAATTTTGATTTCCAATAATGACCGTGGCCTCTAGGGAAACTGACCTAGTGCTAAATGACTCAAATCAAATGTTTGCCCATTTTGCCCCAACTTCCCTCTATTTTGCCTATTTCCATCATCTGAGATAGATCGTTTCACTTGAAGTAATATCAGATGAATATAAAAACAAAAAATATATATCATAGGCTTGGGTAATCATTATTATAGAGGAATCATTGTATGATTTTATCTTGTATGATAGTAAAATGTGCTGCTAAATTAGCAAGGCAAGTTTTAAGTCTGCTTTAGAAGAAAAAGAGCATAGAGAAATAACTTTCTGTTCCCTTTGCTTTTACCTCCAGTTTTATTGCACCCAACTATCAAGGGAGTTATCTTAGGCTTTGACTCAGATAAGTTGTTAATTAAAATATGTGTGCATATCCTAAAGACCATTCTTTTTTGTAAATGTATAAGGCTATTCACTTATACTCTTATAATAAATCTATCTGTTTATACTGTGTAGATTTTTCTTTAAATTGCTATAATCATATAGGCATAAGCTGACTAATTCCAGTAAAAAATCTTCAACCCTTAAACAACTTAGGAGTCAATCATTTCAATGAATAGAATCCTAAGTGCTGAAGCATTTCAAATCCTTTTTCGTTTGACCACTCAGTGACCTGATAACTATTTCCTGTCCCTAAATAAGGTTGTGACCCAGGTCTTAGAGTGCGAAACTCAGATAATTTTAGAAACGAGTCAAATGCCATAGCATTAAAGAAGTAGAAGACAGTTGGACTAAAATTCTTCCTTTTAAAGTGAAATTATGTATCTTAAATATGAAAAAATCAAAATGAAATGTATTACTTTCTATTTGTTCATCATGTTTAAGGCTATCAAAATTATTGATTTTATTGCTCAATGGGATGGAAAATCACCAGGTGTCTCTAAAAAGATTACTTTGGGGTACAATTCCTCATTTCCATTCCTTTAAGGTAATTCAAATTATAAAATAAATAATTAGATAAATAAATCACCAATAATAATATTTCAGTAACTCACGAGAATAGTTTGAGAAAGCAATGTAAGAAATTTACTCCAATTACTTATGTATGTGTATGTGTCAATTTAGGTGAGTGTAATCTTCTGTCTTTATCAGTATTTATAGCTACAGAAGAGAAAAATCATAAAAGAATAACAACAACAACAACAAAATCTGTACATTTCAGAAAGTATGGCAGGAATGTTTCTAACCACCTATCTGAGCTGCTAAAATGCCTTTGGCAATTGGATTAGGGGAAGGAAGACCCTTACAAGTGCATTTTGCTGATCTGAAAACGTAATTGACTATAGTTTGTTTTGATAACTTTCTTTTGCTTTTCCATAACTTGTATGTGAACTATAATGTTATGAAACGTTAATTATTTTAATGAGGTCAAGAAGTGTTTCCTTAAAATAACAGTTTTAATGTTTAACATACGTTTGATACTTTTTCTCCTTGTACAGTTAATAAGTTTATGGATTAAAAATATATTAGAACTAAACTTAAAAATATAATTTTAAAAAAGCAAATACTGAGCAGAGTCTCTGAAGTTGACGCTTAGTCTGAGCTCTTTAAACTAAGCTGATATTTTCACTTGTCAGGGATCATTCAATTTATCAAACAATATAAATTCTCAGTTTTGATCTCACACATTCTAAAAAGTCATTATAAAACAAGCAACTAAAAGCTATAGGGTTGATTAAACAGTAAGAAAAGTAGTATCTTAGGTCCTGTTTTAGAATGTGATGTGTCATATTATTCATAAGGGCCACTCTTTTCTACTGATAATATACTAATTATACAGCCATGAAGAAACAGAGTTTCACTCTTATTCAGTTGAATGTTGAAATATTGCCAGTTTTAGTCTTACAGTTTTATAATTTGGTTTATTGTCTGTTTCATTTGGAACTTTACCATGGAATTGTGTATGTGTTGTGTGTATGTGTGTATAATTTATATATTAAATATAAGAATTTTCAAGAGTGAAATATAAATTAATATAAAATAAAACAAGCATCAAACTCTTGATTTTCTTACTTTTTGGAATTTATGTGACCAATAAGTGCCCTAGAATGCACAAGCATGATTTGTGAGAAATATGTAAAGAAGTAAAATTTATAGTAAAAATAATAATCTCTCAAGGATTTTTATTTAAATTAAGCAATAACTAAAGATGTTTTAAACATTTATCACTAAATTAATAACAGGGAATAAAGTTAAAAATAAAGTAAGTTTTTAAGTGTGATCTGAGATTTCTTAAAAGGTGGTGGTAATAATTTGTAAATTCCAAGTTGCTGTCAGGAAAATGTGAACTAACATTGTACGTCGTGTCCCATATAAACCTGAATGCAACTCTATTCTGTATATATTTTATTTTCCCTATTTGATTTAAACACATAGTTCAGCTGCTTATTTAAAATTACACCTTTTGTTACATATTAATTACTATTTGCAAATTTTGGATTCTTTATCCAAAATTACTATTCTGAATTTAATTGCTTCTATATAAAGTGCATGCAATGATGCATAAATGGTAATTAACTGACAAAATTTGAGGTTATTTAATTTGAATATGACTATTTTCCTTGTTATTTTAAGTATAATGCACTTTATACCATACATTAAAACTGTCAAGTTTAAATTGTATTATCACTATAGTCAGAATTTCAAAATTACACTTAAGAACAAATAACAAAATGGAATTAAATGGCAAATGCATGCGGGTTTGTTGTTTGTTAAGGTCAGAAAACAAAAAATTATTAAGCATTTACTCAATCAAAAGAAAATTACAGTTGTAAGTTTAAAAACTGTAAGGGCTTAAGACTAGAAAGTAAGCTCTAAGTACCAGGAAAAAGAACTCAGATTTAACCTACAGATGACCTGGACTTGTTTGTTCAGATGACAGTTCTAAAAGTGTGCAGGGAATATGCCCGTTTAACACAATTATTTGCCGCAAGCCTTGACCTCAGTGACTGTCAGGGACCAGATCTGAATTGGCCCATTCTCTGATATGGTGACATTGCTTCTGTTGCCTCGATTGTGACCTCTGATTGCGTGCTACCCTTGAGAGTTCTATGTAACAAGCGTAACTCCTGGTTCTTAGCCAGGAGGGTTGGTCTGCCTGCATGGATTTGTCAGCCCCTCAATCTGAGTTACATGTGCTGTCTCTCCTGCCATGGTATAAAACTATGTTGTTTTGTGTCTGTACATCTCTCTGGGTACTCTAATAGTAGCATTTCACAACTAGTGAAATACACAAAAATTTCTTTTTTCAAATAAGAAATCTGTGTAATTTATTAGATTTCAGAACAAATGCTCATTTGTTTGTAAGCAGGTTTATTGTTTTAGTGCATTTTTAAAGTTTATATATGTAACAATTTCCTACCTGTGTACCTCTGCCTACCTCAGAGAAGTATGCACTGCTGCCCATCCCCCATCTCCCTAATCTAACCATGTCTAGGGTATAGAAAGTTGATGTAGAGGTAGGGTGGCATGGTGTAATGAGGATAAAGATTACAGAAGACAGACCACTGGCTTTAAATCATAGCTCCATCATTGTCACCAAGGGCAAAATACTTAATTCTTTGAACCTCCATTTTCTCACTTTAAAAATGGGGAGCATCACTCAGGGTTTTTATAATAATTAAATGAAAATTAATGTAATGTGAAGGGCATGTCACAAATCCCAACAGATATTGTAATCACTGTTATTGTGAAATTGTTTTTTTATATGCCTCCCAAAGGAGGGAAAAGCATGGGTATCCCGATACATAACGGATACAGAATGGTTCCAGACTTCTTGTCATCACAGCATGGGATGAAGGCTGTTCCATGCACAGCAGCCCAAATAGAATAATTTGCATAGCTTTCTTCACAGTTTAACTGAAAGCTAAGATCAGAATCATTTGGAATCATCTGTCAGTCATGTGTTTAGACGTGGTTTGGTTATTTGAAGTCAAATTATAAATGGGCAGTAGAGTTGGAAATTTAATTTAAACATTTTCATGCTAAGATTAGTGCTTTGTCCACCAGATCAATGTTTTTCAAACTTATATTTTAGCAGAAAACCTCTTCCTTCAAATGAAATATTGCCCCAAATTCAATATTGCATGTAAAACAGCTAAGAGTACATCTGCTCTGGTTTAGGAAGTGGGTCTGTTCTCTTGGCTGCTTCCCATAGCAGCCACTGAGATGCATTTGCAACGTCTCCCAGGGCTTCACAAAGCACAATATTAAAACAGTGGACCTGAGTAGACTTTACCAAAGAATGGTTCACTTCTTACATACTCCCCTGAATCTAAGACTGGCTGACTTACCCTCAGTGCTATCACATGCAGAAGAGTATGTTTAATAGCTGTAACTAAACGTCTCATTTTGCATGCTGCTGAAGCTCACGACTCTGTGGTTCACTGCGAGACCCCCGGCTCTTAGAATAATGCCTGGCAATAGTAGACGCTCAATAAAGTAATTAAGCAATTCGTGTAAAATGTATCAAATTTATGTTACAGTAACAATAAAAAATCATGTAACATAATTCTTGTTCTGAGTAGGCTAATTTAATGATCCTAGATTGACTGTCGTGGATTATTACATTTCATATTATAGAATACAGTGTGCTAATAAAAATATTAATAATTTATTCAGTATTCTATTGATTCCAAGCTACACATTTTTTTCACATTTTAACCTCTCTGAACTCAGAATGCATCTCGTAATAGATGGAAGCTTGAAATTTACTGTCAAGCAAGTGGTAGTTGACAAATTACGTGAAAACTTTCAATTGCCATTTTCTAGCAGGATCAAGATGAAAGCATCAGAGATACTATGAAATAACATAGTGCTCTAAAATTTGGAGAGCATTTAAATAGAGCTGATATATGACTGGCATATGCAAGTGTGACTGGCACAGTTGTTAAAATACTGAAATACATTCTTATCTGATTGGTAAATAGCTACTTCCTTGAGCCTCTCTCCACTACTGCCACCCCACCCACAATGGCTGCCCTAGCTCCTCCCCTGGAAATCGCCTCCCAAGTCTATGATGTTCAGTAACTAAAAGATTAGTGTCCTGCACAGTAGGGAACCTCCAGAACTCTGCTCCAGTTCAAAGCCAGTGCCCCTTCGGATTGGTCAGTGCCCATGTCTTAAAGCTTAAAAATTTTTACTATCACGCCTATTACACGTCAATTTTTTAATCTGATTCAACTCTGAGAGTAAGGCAAAAAAAATTGTGGTGATCGCCAAATTTTATAGATGAAGAAATAAGGCTCGGCAAGGCAATATTACCTCTCCAGTTCTGCAAACCTCATTCTGAACTGATGCCTTAAATGATAGAGACAGAACAAGGTGGAGACTCTCAAATCCCAGCAAGTACAGGCACAAAATTTGTGAGACTGAAAGATCAAGTCAAAAAGCAAAATCCCCGTAAAAGGTAAGCAGACAACTAAGTCGAAGACCTTCCCTCAGCCAGGGAATTCCAGAGTGTGCTTGTCAGTGAAGTAGCTCATATCCAAGAATGGCCAGCTTGGGGTTTAACGATGACGCTAAGAAAAAGCAAGTGGCTAGTGCAGCGGCCCATTGAACATCAGCACTCTCCCCACAGCCCTGACGTCACTCTGTGACACCTCTAAGAAGTGCCTTTATAGACTGCACCTAAACTTCTTTCACTGTTGTCAGAGATGTTGTCTGTATTCTTGCCATAATATGAGCGCTGAAAAAAATATAGAAGGGAAAAGAGAAAAGTGAAGTAAAGGAAAGGAAAAATTGAAGATCACTAATGGTTAAGTAGGAAGTAATTGAAGCATTAAGAGAAATATCGAAAGCAAAATAACAAAATTATATGGGTTATGATATCAAGTTATTAAGAAGCATTAAAGTATGTCCTCCCAATACTATCCAACCTCAAAAAGATACCATGAAAAGTAGAAAAAAAATATGCCAATAGTAACTACATCAAAAATTAGTTTTTGATACACAGTTTAAAAGTAATTCTTGATTCCCAAACCTTACATATGCAGGTAAATAAAATTAGGACCTGGACTTTCTTTTTCTGGTGGGAAGATAAATTATGATTATGTAGTTAAGAAATATTCTGGTGGGAGCTTCAGACTAATTTTAATTTCCTAGCCCTGCAACTTACTATGTGATATTATATGTAACCTCTCTGGGCTGAATGAAGCATTCTTATCTTTAAAATGGCAGTAATGTAGACCTCTCAGAGTCCTCAGGAGATAATGTCCTGGAAGTGTGTGGGCATACCAGTCCTCAGTGGAAAACTGCAACTTTTACTGCTGCTCAAATCTTATCTCTACTTCCAAATTTCCCCTCCAGCCGTATTAGATACATATTCTCTCACCAAAATTTATCACCTGTTAGTCTTGGGTTGTTGAGCTTCTGCATCTGCAGTAATCATTAAAGAGATTTCTATTTCAGACAATGTAGTGAATTAAATGTTCACGTACAGCTCACCTAAAATACTGAATTTAAAAAATGTATTTTAAAATAGACTTTATTTTTTAAAGTAGTTTAGGTTCATAGCAAAATTGAGCAGAGTGTACAGAGTTACCATATACCTCCCGTGTGCACAGTCTCCCCCACTATAAGCATCCTTCACCACACATCATCGCCCGAAGTCAATAGTTTACATCAGGGTCCACTCTTGGTGCTGTACGTTGTATGGGTTTGGACAAATATATGATGACGTGTACCCATCATTATGATATCATACAGAATAGTTTCACTGCTCTAAAAATCCTCTGTGCCCCTCATCTTCATCCCTCGCCCTTCCTTAACTCCTAGCAACCACTGATCTTTTTACTGTCTCCATAGTTTTTTCTTTTCCGGAATGCCACATAGTTAGAATCATACAGTATTTAGCCTTTTCAGATTGGCTTCTTTCAGTTAGCAATATGCATTTAAGGTTCCTCCATGCCTTTTCATGGCTTGGTAGCTCATCTTTTTTTAGTGCTGAATAATATTTCCTTGTCTGGATTGTCGCTGTTTATTTAGCCATTCACTTACTAAAGGACATCTTGGTTGCTTCCAAGTTTTAGCAATTACAAATAAAGCTGCTGTAAACATCTATGTGCAGGTTTTTGTGTAAACATAAGTTTTCAGCTCATTTGGGCAAATGTCAAGGAGAGCAATTGCTGGATCGCATAGTAAGAGTATGTTTAGTTTTGTAAGAATTTGCCCAACTATCTTCCAAAGTGACTGTGCCGTTTTGCATTCCCA
Source organism: Tapirus indicus (assembly GCA_031878705.1). NCBI lineage: Eukaryota > Metazoa > Chordata > Mammalia > Perissodactyla > Tapiridae > Tapirus > Tapirus indicus. The sequence goes on along the minus strand of CM062920.1, from coordinate 139,633,689 downwards.
CCAGCAATGAATGCGAGTTATGTTGCTCCACATTCTCAGCAGCATTTGTGCTGTCAGTGTTCTGGATTTTGGCCGTTCTAATAGGTATGTAGTGGTGTCTCATTATTGTTTCAAATTTTTTACCCATTTTTTAAATCAGGTTGTTCATTTTCTTGAGTTGTAAGGGTACTTTGTATATTTTGGATAACAGTCCTTTATCAGATGTGTCTTTTGCAAATATTTTCTCCCGGTCTGTGACTTATTTTCTCGTGCTTTTTTGACAGTGCCTTTCATAGAGCAGAAGTTTCTACTTATTTCTTTCCTGCATCATGCCTTGGATGTTGTATCTAAACAGTCACCACCAAACCCAACGTCACCTAGATTCTCTACTGTGTTATCTCCTAGGAGTTTTTTAGTTTTGAGTTTTGCATTTAGGTCTATGATCCACTTTAAGTTAATTTTTGTGAAGGTGTAAGGTCTGTGTTTAGATTCTTTTTTTTGGATGTGGATGTCCAGTTGCTCTAGCACCAATAGTGGAAAAGACTTATCTTTTCTCCATTGTATTGCCTTTGCTCCTTTTTCAAATATCAGTTGACTTTATTTGTGTGGGTCTGTTTCTGGGCTGTCTAGTCTGTTCCATTGACCTGTTTGCCTATTCTTTCACCAATACCACACTGTCTTAGTTACTGTGGCTTTATAGTAAGTCTTGAAGTTAGGTAACATTGATCCTCCAAAAAGTATTTTTAAATGAAAGTTTGAGCTGGCAACCAAAGTAGAGAATTCCTCAGAAGTCAGAAATGACAAGTAAACCTAAATATAAGTGTGAATAAGTCTAGAAATCTAATGTACAGCATGATGACTATAGTTAGTAATACTGTACTGAATACTGGAAAGTTGCTAAGAGAGTAGATTTCAGGTGCTCTCATCATACACACACACACGATGAAAACTATGTGAGGATGTGATATGTTAATTAGCTTGTTGGTAGTAACCATTTCACTACATATATGTATATCAAATCATCAGGTTGTACACCTTAAATATATATAATTTTTATTAAAAATAAAGTAAAAAATGTTAAAAATTATAAAAAGAAATAAAACACAAATCTATAGGTGTAGCAAGTGACTGCTTAGGAGTTATCTCTCCAGGATAAGGGGGAATGTGCCCTCTAGCACCTGGCAGAAGCAGTCAAAATCTTTCTGAGTTGGATAGTGTAAACTCACACCTCTAAAAATTCCCATTAAAATAGATCTAAAGAACATAAATGAACTAAAACAAGAACCAAATCACTAAACACCTTGGGAAATAAGCCATTGGAGTGAGAATCAACAGAAAAAACAAACTACAAAATCAGTCCATTAATCATGAAAGTAGTAGATTTATCAGATACAGAATAAAAAATGAGCATCTTTAATTTGATGAGAGGCATAAAATATTTTGTATTTATGTACACAAAAATGGATTTGAAAATGTAGTGGAACAATGAGAGACTAGTAAAAATAGGAAGCTTTGTAAAAACTGGATAGCAATTCTAGAAATGAAATATGATTTTATAATCATAAAAATGAGCTATAATTGATATTACAAACTCAGATGAATTAAACATAAAATTAGATTAAATGAAGAAAAATTTAGTGAACCTGGTCTACTGTTACCATGCATTGTCTGTATAATTAGCTAGTAAATTCCAAAGACAGCACACTCTATTTTGGGTTGTTACCTAATGTTATAAACCTGTGCTTTAGTCAGGACTCATATGACCTAAAGTATTGGCATTTTTCTGTAGATACTTAAGAAATTATTTTTTCTCTTCTGGGTCTATAACTCAAAAGAATATATTAGTGGGCTTTCTTTACCCCTGTGAACATGGAAAGCACTCAGCTGTGGTCTCAGACAACTCAACTCACTGGCTGCCTTAGTGTTAGCAATATGGTGAAAAGGGCGCAAGTATAAGACATGGAAGATTCCTGATTTGTCACAAACCAGCTGTTGCATTCTGGGTAAATCACTTAACTTTTCTGAATCTCCGTTTTCTCATTTGAAAAAAATGATTAATTGTGTGTTTTCTTTTTATTATGAAAGAAATACATTTTCATTTGTGAATTTATCTCTGAGTGTAGTAAATACATAAAAACTAATTTCCTATCCTTAGTCTAGTAATTAAACAATATGATAAGGAGCTCTAATAAATGTCTATACCTAAGGAATTGATTTCTAACATATATTCTGAATATTTTGAGGTAGCTCCCTCAGGCGAAAAGACAATAGAATGCTATTTGTTGAGCAACTAGAATATCTTCTAGGGACTTTATATATGTCATTATATCTTCACAACATCCTTGTAAGAAAAATATAATTATCTTCATTTTTTTTGGAGAATGAAACTAAGTTTTGAGTTACGTAAGAGTAGTATGAATTTGAACCTACATCTGGCTGACTCCAAAGCCCACAGTATTTTCCCATGAAATTCCCCTTAATGTCATATTTCTGAATATGGAAATGAATGACATTTTAAAATGGTCTTAATATACCAGCTGTAATAAATAACAAAGAATTTCTTTTTCTCTTGTGGATAACTTTTGGAAAATAAGAAATAAGTTTGAAATAAAATTTTCCATATTTGGTCTCAGAGCAATTTATAAATTTCTACTAAACTTATTCTGATGTTAAATTATGGGAATGAAAAAATCACCATAAACATTCTAGCCATAGGAAATTATGGATGAATTGGTCAAAAAACGCAATATTCTATAACACTGTACTTTTCCTATGGTAAATACTTTCTGAAGAATAGCTTTTTCACACATTTGGAGAATAAATAAATTTGGGACTATTTGAAGCATATTTCTTGTTTATTCTCACTGAAGGACTAAAATAATTGTCAGCTACTTGCGTTTCTGTGCTACAAAAGAATTATAAAACAGCATATTTTTACCTAAAGATAGAACTTGTTGATTTTTTCCTTTTCCTTTTTTGTTTTCTACTTTAAACTTAAATGTAAATTGTCTGGCTTAGTTTTTTTATTTGGCTTTCAAATTAGGAAAACAATTTTATACAGAGAAAATTTTTACAAATTGAACACTCAGAATCATTGACAGTAAATAGGGCCTAATGTTTAGGTTAGATTAACAATATCTATAGGGTTACTTTAGTCTGAATTCTAATAGAAGGAGCAAGAAATCATTGGTTTCACATTCAAAATTGGTGTTAGTGTTATGAGACAATTCTCATGGGTCTCTTGCATTTCTGAACATCCTGGAGGTGTGGTACTAACTACACTTTTGTTCCAGACTATCTTTTCAAAAATATTTCAAAAATATACCAAACAGCCTGAGAAGATAGTGTCTCCTTTGAAGCAAAGGGTAGATTTGCTTGCTGTCCAGAATAATAAAGTTAATGTTTTCTCATCAGTACAAAAAGCAGGTTAATTTACAACCCATTATAAAATATTTGAGCTCCCTAAGTTTGGAGTTAATCAGCTGTGGCGCAAACCTACCAGGAGCTCAGTACCCACCTGGACTCCTTCACTCCATCCCTGTGGAAAATGAGGGGCAAAGAAAACCAGCACACGTATGCTAATGCTCGTGCTACTTGCTGTGATGTGAATCATAAAGCCCTTTGTCTCTGACCTAGGAGTCTTTGTATCTTCTGCCAGCATTCGTAAAGTGATAGGCTAACTCCCTACCGGAAAGTAGGATCAAATCTCAAACTCTCAGAGTTCTTGACATAGAAAAACTTTAATTTCACAACTTCAGAAAGAAACGAATTACCAATAATGGGTACATGTAACTATATAATGAATTATTCTTGCTGTGTGAACTATTCTTTAAGCTTGTGTATACTTTATCCCATCTTTTTGAGTGATTCATTTTGTGAATGCTGTTAGTAACCATGGGTGTGTAATTATTGCTTATTAACTATATAGTACTTTTAAGGAAAACTAACTAACAATATTCTAAGACTGTAACAGTGTATCAAATTTGCCTGGCTGTAGCTATGATTTTAAGACAGGTGTTATGTGAATTAGCACAAGCCTTGTCTCAGGAAATGTCATTTTCTTATAGCAGAGAGAAAAAAGCCTTGAAATCACACAAACCTTGGCTCAAAAATCAAAATTCCCATGTCTAAAGTTTGTATCCTTCAGAAACAAGAAAATTATAATAGTGTTTTTATTTAAAGTACTCAAATGAGTTCATAGTTTTGTCTCACAGATTGACAGGACATGTATTATTCCCATTTTACAATGGATGAAACAGATTTAAAGTGGTAATGACCAATTTTTCTGCTTCTTAATTCAGTTCTCTTTCTTCTACACCAACCTCTGTTAAATTTGTATCTTTCAAAACAGATAGCAATGTTTTCATAATATATTTTTCCAACATAGTGAAATACATTGGAAGCCAATTCTGGTTACTATTTCTTCTACAGAGATTGAGAATCCTTAATTTGTATATGATCCCTTGACTTTAGGAAAGAAGCTTATAGTGAGTACACAGAAGAAAGCAAAATGTGAAAAATTAGTAAAACTTAAAGTACACACATACTTTTGGGCAAAGAAGGGCTATATGAGTTTCATGGTATTAGGATAGAGGATTAAATTTGGACAGAAAAACATGAAAGAATTGGAGGCTAAAAAATGACACAGAACTTCTGTTTGAGAAATAAAGAAGGTCAATTCTTCTGCTAAAACAAACATAAATGCAGAATATAATTTAAAAAGCAGTCTTAAGATGTGAATTTATTTAACATGATCCTAATCTGATAGCACCGCTATATACCTGCCAGAATTGAAAACATATATCATCTCTGGAAAAATACATTTTCATTTATAATAAAATAAGACAGCATGAGTCAGACCAATAGAAACAATAGACACCAGAAAAATATACAAGTAATGTATATTAAGTTTTATTAGACACTGATTATAAGATAAATATGCTTACTTTATGTAAGGAATAAAAGCTATCTTGGAATTATCTGTAGGGGAGAGCAGATTTGAGAAAACGATATAAATTTTGGAAATGAAAAAAGACTAACTGAAATTAAAATTTATAATATGAGTTTAACTGCAGATCAGATAAAGCTGAAAAAATAATGAACTTGGAAATATGTGAGAAGACATTATATGGAATCTAGTGCAGAGAAACAAAGAAATGAAAAACTTAAGAAATGAAAATATATAAAGAAAGTTAGAGGTTTAAATCATGTCTAATTGGAATTCCAGGCGGATTGGCAAGATAGAATGAAGCAATGGAAATATCCAATCAGATAATAATTGAAATATTTCCTGAACTGGATGAAAGACATCAATCCATAGATTCAAGAAGTTGAGTGAATCATAAGCAGGATAATTTTTAAAAGAAATCCACAGCTAGAATCATAAAACTGTATACAGTAGAAAAATATCTTAAAGTAGTGAGAAAAAAAGAAGACAGAGTATCTTCAATGAAGTTGCAGTTAAACTGACAGCTAATGTCTTAAAAGCAACAATAGAAGGCAGAAGAGAATAGAATAGAATATCTTCAGTGCCTTGACAGCTTTATGAATGAAAGAAAGTTACTGCCAAACTGGAACTCACAAGAATAAGAACAAAATACAGACATTTTCATATTAATGAAATCTGAGTTTGCTACTAGCAGACCCTTATTAAAGAAATTTATTTAAATGGACAGTTCTTTTCACAAGAAAATCACAAATGAAAGATTCATGTTGCATGAAGATAGAAAAAATTCATAAATAGGAAATATGTTGGTGAAATCAAGCATAAATTGACAGAGTTAATAGCAATGATAATATCTTGTGAAATTGAATATGTCACAATTAAAGTACAGAGAAATATTAATATATAAGCCAGAATGGAGCTAAATTGAGTTAAAATGTTCTGTGATTCTTATATTCTATAGGAGGAGGGACAATTGGTTAATTTTACATTATGTTAACTACATATGTTATGATTTCCAGGGAAAAAACTAAAATGAATATATGCAAACAATATTATTTCCACACAAGTAAAAAGAAAACAATAGAAAGAAAAGAAGTACTCAATCCAAAATGAAGCCAAGAAAGTAAAGAAAAAGAACACAGTGTATTCAGGCAAATAGAAAGCACAAAATAAGATGATGTGTGTGTGTGTGTGTGTGTGTGTGTGTGTATATATATATATACTCAACTATATCAGTACTTATATTACATGTAAATAGTTAAATAACCCAGTTAGCAGATAACAATTGTTTCTAGAATTTAAAAGAAGAAAACCAAGAGCCAAACTTAAATTATAAAGATGCAATAAGTTTGAAAGTTAAAGGGTAGAAAAAATATAGCACCAAAACACTAACCAAAAGAAAGGTGGTGTTCTTATATTAATATAAGACAATATAGATTTTAGGGCCAAAAAAAAGCATTACTAAACATTGGTAAATGTACCCAAAATTAGTAATTTACTATAATAAATTTATTAAATGTTTACTAAACATTGGTGTCATTTCAAAATGATAAAAAGTTCAATTTACCAGAAAAATATAATACTTTCAGTTTTAATGAACTAGTATAACATAGCCTCAGATATAATATAAGCTATCTCCTCTCAGGCCACAATAGAATTAAACTAGAGCTCAATACCAGAAAAATAACTGGAAAATCCCCAAAAATATGGAGATTAAACAAGACTTCTAAATAGGTCAAAGAGGAAATCTCAAGAGAAATTTAAAAATATTTTGAACTAAACAAAACTTTTGAACTAAATGAAAATGAAACACAACTTGTTAAAATTCATGGGATGCAGCAAAAACAGTGGATAGAGGGAAATTTATAGCATTGAATGCATATATTAGAAGAGAAGAAAGATGTAAAATCAATAATCTAAGTTTCTACCTTAGGAAATTAGAAAAACAAGAGCAACTTAAATCCAAAGTAAACAGGAGAAAAGAAATAATAAGAATTAGAGAAGACATCACTGAAATTGAAAACAGGAAATCAATAGAGAAAATCAATGAAACCAAAAGCTGGTCCTTTGAAAAGATCAAAAAAAATCAATAAGCCTCCAGCCAGGCTAACTAAGAAATAAAAAGAGAGAGGACACAAATTACCAATATCAGAAATGAAAGAGGGAACATCACCACAGATCCTATGGACATGAAAAGAATAATAAAAGTACACAATGAACAGCTCTATGCCCACAAATTTTTAACCTGGACGAAATGGAACAATTCTTTGAAAGACAAAATTTGCCAAAACGTGCATAAGAATAAATAGACAAGCTTATAGGACTATATCTAATAAAGAAATTGAATCAATAATTCATCACCTTCTAAAAAGAAGAGGATTCTTGGTGAATTCTGCCAAACATTTAAGGAAGGAATTACACAAATCTTTTAAAATCTCTTTCAGAGGATAGAAACAGAAGGAATACTTCCTAACTCATTCTATAAAGCCAGAATTACCCTAATACCAAAACCAGACAAAGACATTACAAGAAGAGAAAACTACAGACCAATATCTCTCATGAACATGATGCAAAAATCCTCAACAAAATATCAGCAAATCAAATCCAACAATTTATAAAAAGAATTATGCACCACAACCAAGTGGGATTTATCCCAAGTATGCAAGTCTGCAAAAATCAATTAAGGTATCCATCACATAAACAGCCTAAAAAAGAAAAATCACATGATAACATCAATAGATGCAGAAAAAGCATTTGACAAAATCCACCCATTCATGATAAAAACTCTCAGTAAACTAGGAATAGAGGGAAACTTCCTCAACTTGATAAAGAATATCTATAAAAAACCTACAGCTAACATCATACTTAATGGTGAGAAATTCAAAGCTTTCCCACTAAGATCAGATACAAGACAAGGATGTTGCCTCTCACCCCTCCTTTTCAACCTTGTACTGGAAGTTCTAGCTAATGCAATAAGACAAGAAAAGGAAATAAAAGGTATACAGATTGGGAATGAAAAAATAAAACTGTCTTTGTTTGCAGATGACATGATCATCTATATATAAAATCCAAAAGAATTGACAAGAAGACTTCTGAAACTAAAGCAATTATAGCAAGATTGCAGGATCTAAAATTAATATACAAAAGTTAATCACTTTCCTGTATACCAGCAATGAACAAGTGGAATTTGAAAACACAATACCATTTACACTGGCACCCAAAAAATTAAATACTTAGATATAAATCTACTGAAATATGTACAAGATCTATATGAGAAAAACTATAAAACTCTGATGAAATAAAGAAGAGCTAAATAAATGGATAAATATTGCATGTTCATGGATAGGAAGACTCAATATTGGCAAGATTTCAGTTCCTTTTAACTTGATCTGTAGATTCAATGTAAGCCAGCAAGTAATTTTGTGGATATTGACAAACTGATTTTAGAGTTTATATGGAGAGGTAAAAGACCCAGAATAGCCAACACAATATTGAAGAAGAAGAACAAAGTTGAAATACTAACACTCTTCAACTTCAAGACTTACTTTAAAGCTATAGTAACCAAGGCAGTGTGGTACTGGCAAAAAAAAAATAGACAAATAAATCAATGGAACAAAATAGCCCAGAAATAGACCCACACAAATATGGTCAACTGATCTTTGAAAAAAGAGCAGAGGCAATACAACAGAGCAAAGATATTCTTCTCAAGAAATGGTGCTGGAACAAGTGGACATCCACATACAAGAAAATGAATCTAGACACAGACCTTATACCGCTTACAAAAATTAACTCAAAATGGATCACAGACTTAACTGTAAAATGCAAAATTCTAAAACACCTAGAAGATAACTTAGGAGAAAACCTAGCTGACCTTGGGTATGGCAATGATTTTTTAGATACAGCACCAGAAGCACAATGCATGAAAGAAATAACTAAGTTGAACCTCAATAAAATTAAAAATTTCTGTTCTGCTAAAGCCAGTGTTTTGAGAATGAGAAGACAAGCCACAGACAGGGAGAAAATATTTGCAAAACACTTATCTAATGAAGGACTGCTATTCAAAATACACAAAGAATTCTTAAATCTCAAGAAGAAGAAAACAAACAACCCGATTAAAAAATGGGCCAAAGACCTTAACAGTCAGTTCACCAAAGAAGATATACAGATGGCAAATAGGAATATGAAAGGATGCTCTACATCCTATGTCATCAACTAAATGCAAATTACAACAACAATGAGATACCACTGCACACCTATTAGAATGCCCTAAATCTAGAGCACTGACAGCACCAAATGCTTCTGAGGATGTGGGGCAACAGAACTCTCATTCATTGCTGGTAAGAATGCAAAATGGTATGCCACTTTGGAGGACAGTTTGGAGGTTTCTCATAAGACTAACCATACTCTTCCCAAATGATGCAGCAATCTCACTTTTTGGTATTTAGCAAAATGAGTTGGAAATTTATGTCCTCACAAAAACCTCCACACAGATGTTTGTAGAAGCTTTATTCATATTTGCTAAAAATTGGAAGCAACCAAGATACCCTTCAGTAGGTGAATGGATAAACTGTAGCACATCCAGACAATGTAATATTATTCAGCAATAAAAACAGGTGAGCTACCAAGCCATGAAAAGGTGTGGAGGAATCTTAAATGCATATTACTAAGTGAAAGAAGCCAATCTGAAAAGGTTACACACTATATGATTCCAATGTGATATTCTGGAAAAGGCGAAACTATGGAGACAGGAAAAAGATCAGTATTGCTAGGGGTTGGGGCAGGGGAAAGGGATGAAGAGACAGAGCACAGAGGATTTTTAGAGCGGTGAAACTATTCTGTATGACAACATAATGAGGGACACATGTCATTATACATTTGTTCAAACCCATAGAAGGTACAACACCAACAATGAACGCTAATGTAAACTATGGACTTTTGGTGATTTTTATGTGTCAATGAAGGTTCATCAACTGTAATAAATGTACCACTGGGAAGGGGGAGTATGTTGATAATGAGGGAGATTTTGCATGTGTGGGGGCAGGGAGTATATGGAAAACTCTTTCCACCTTCCTTCTAATTTTGTTTTAAATCTAAAACTGCTCTAAAAAATGAATTGTTATTAATTTTAAAAAAATTTATAAGGCAAAGACCAAAGAAGTACCAAGGAGAAGCTGAAAATTCCAAACTATATTGGGAGAATTTCAACATATCTTTCTTAGTCATTTATAGCACAAGCACTCAAAAAATCAGCAAGGATATGACTTGATAAACCAATTTAATAACATTTGCTTAAAGGACATATATCGAATACTCAACAACTGGAGAATGCACATTATCCTCAAGCACACACAGGATATTTACAAAACTTTCACTGACACTGAAATCATGTGCAATTTGTTTTCTGAAGATAATGCTAATAAACTATAAATGAAAATGCTAAGACAACTAGAAAATCTTCATTTTATTGGAAACTCAGAATCATCTAAATAATTCATGAGTCAAAGAAATTATAACGAAATTTTTTTAAAATAACAAAACAATCTACATATGTAGTATCAGAGCAATAGTTGATGAAATATAAAAAATGTAAAACAATGCATCAATAAAGCTAAATCCTTTTTTAGTTTGATGAATCCCTGGCAAGTCTGATCATGAAAATCAAAGAGAAAGTGCAAATAATCAGTATCAGGAATGAAAACAGCATGAGATGACAAATGATACAGACTTGAAACTGTAAGAGAATTTTGTGAACAACTTTATGGCTATACATTTGAAAATTTGGAGGAAGTGAAAAATTCCTAGAAAAAATATAACTTAACCAAAACTGACCTTAACTCTAATCTTAAACCTAACTTTATAGGCAATCAACCAGAAAGGAAAAAAATTGCAACCTCTGATAGTTGCATTTTTTTAATCATATACCAAAGAATGTGTCTCACAAAAGATGGTCAAGACCCTTATGGAGAAAATTATAAAATTTTATCAAAAATGTTAAAGAAAAGCTACAAATATATGCATGAATTGGAAGACTAAATTTCAAAGATTTAGATTCTTCCCAAATTAACTTATCGATACCATGCAATTTCAATTAAATCCCAAAAGGTATTTGTTTATGGAAGCTGACAAGCAGAATCTCAAATTTGTGTGGAAAATCAAAATCCACAAATAGCCAAAACACACTCAGCAAAGATGAATAAAGTGGGCAATCTTGCCAAACACCACAACTTATTATAGAGCTGAAGCAAATGAGACAGTGTGGTGTGGTATGGTATTATACGGTATGGATGGGATGGAATGGGAATGTATGGTACCGTGTGGTAGGAATTGTAGGGCATGGTAGGGTAGAGCAGAGTAAAATAGTATAGAAAATGACAACTGATAAAGACACATGTGTATATGCTTAATTGATATTATAAGAGAGATTGCATTCTAAATCAGTGGGGAATAGATAGACTTTCCAATAAATCTTAAACAATTATCTATACTAGAAAAATTAATTCTGGCTACATTAAAGACCTAAATGTAAGAAGCAAAAATATAAAACTTGTAGAAGATAATGTAGAATAACACTCATAACCTTGGATATGGAATTATTTCTTTAAAAATATGCAAAAAGAACTGTTCATGTTGATAAATATATTTACATTAAAAATAAGAATCTCTGTGAATCCAAAAATGTCATAATAGTAGTGAAATGGCAACCCACAGAGATGGAGAAGATATTTGCCACATATATAACCAACAAAGGTCTCGGATCCAGAATAAATAACTAATTCCTAAAAATCATTAAAATGCAAACAGCCTAATATAAAAAAATAAATGAGGCTTTAAAATATATTTAACAAAAGAAGAAACCCAAATAACTTGTGAGCATATAAAAAGGTGCTTAATTTCATTTGGTATCAGAGAAATGCAAATTAAAACTGCAAATTAAAAAAAAAAGTCTAAAAAACTAAGTGTTGGAGAATATATAAACCAATGGAACTCTTATATTTTGCTAATTGGAATATAATTTGGTATAAACATTTGGAAAACAGTTTGACATTACAGTAGAGTTGAAGATGCGCATACCATTTGATCCTTCAATTACACTCCTAGATATTTGCCCTATAGAAGCTCTTGTACAAGGATAGTCAGGGCAGTGTTGTTCTTAACAGCCAAAAACTGGAAATACCCCATGTGTCCAACAACAATGGAATGGGTCAACTCTAATACATCCATACAGTGGAATACAGTACAGCAATAAAAAATTAAAAACTACATCTAAACACAGAAACATAGATGAATGTCACAAACAATATTGAACAAATGAAGACAAAAGAATACCTACGGAATTGTTCTATTTATGTATAGTTAAAAAGCAAACATAGCTAAACTATATTGCTTAATACCTAGGTGATAAAAATTATAAGGGAAGTCAAGAAAGTCGACGTTATAAACTTCAACATAGTGGGTACCCCTAAGAGAAGTAAAGGATTTCTGAGCAGGATTTCTAATGTAGGAGCAGTGTTCTATTTTTTTTAATGATCAGAAGACACATGGGAAATTTATTTATACTATTTTTATGTATATAATTATTTAAAATATTTTATATATAATTTATGTAATATATAATTTCCATAATTATTTCTGTATTTATAATGTATTTTATTTAGAAATCTTGCAATTATTTAACACCTACTATCTGCAATATTTTGTGTATATTGTATATATATCATGATAAAATAAAAATGATTAAAAAGAGCTTCCACAGCTCACTCTGGCAGCACATATACTAAAATTGGAACAATATGGAGATTAGCATGGCCCCTGCAAAAGGATGATAGGAAAATTCGTGGAACGTTCCATGTTTTGCTTTTCTTTCTAATGTTCATGAATGACAAGCCTAAGGGTCTGCTAAGTGAGGTGACTTGCCCAATTGAGGGCCCTTCTAGCTTCAAACCCCACCCCCGATTCTAACTCCCACTTCAAAAAAAAAAAGAGCTTCCACAGATCAGTATTTATATAAATAGTTTAAAGCTAAAAATTAATTTTGTTGGGAAGACCTATAATGCCTATCTTGACTTCTTTCTTCACTACAGTGTGAATAGATAAGTAATGCTTTTCCCTGTCTTTTCAATTAAAAGAAATCCATGAACAGAGGCCCCGATCCAATTACAAATAAAGTTCTTCTCCATAAAATAAAATGCTACCTTTCTAAAATAATACAATAAAAGATAAAAATGTTGCGTTAATGAAGTATCCACTTAGAAAACTTTTAAATCTTCAGCAGGCTATGGGGATACTTGTTTAAATTATTACCTATGGAAAACAATAGTTTGGGACCAGATTTATTAGTCTCTAATATGTTGTAATTCAAATTGTGAAAGAAAATTAGTTTTACTTATTGCTTTTTATAATGCAAGGAATATTTTAATATATATTCAGTATTTCATATATCTCTGTGTGTAACAGAAGTATATCTATTTTGTTCAGTTTGACAAATACAGAAATCATTGGATACAGAAAGTTAATAGACAATGAAAAACACATTATGAATGTATAGACATATGTGCTATGAGCATTTCTGTTTTATAGCTATGAAAAAAAACAGTGACTATAATAATGTAAAAAATGTTTAATTGGGTTCATCAAGCCTCTATCGTCAATGTATCAATATCACACCACTTATTGGCTCTTTTTGAAATGAAACTAGTAAAGGAAACCATCTATTTGTCCCTCAATTAATACATCAGTAGAATTAGAGATGTCTTTCTACTAAAGAGTAGAAACTTTTAGATATGGCAGGAACATAAAGTCTAAAACTACACTAAAAAACAAACAAATAACAGGTGGCAGTAACATTTATGTGGCCACTATGACCATGTTATTTTGAAAGCCAACCTACTTACACCATCAGACTCTCCATTATTCTATCAAGTGGGCGGGCCCTAGTTTGGATGACCTACTATATTAACACTCCCTGAGGGAGTCTAGGTTGGATAGAGGAATTTTTTCCAAGAATAATTAAATTGAGAGAGTGAAACAGGAGAGAATCATGTCAATGAAGCCTCCTTCATGGTTATTACTGAGCAATTGCTAAAAATTATTTGAAATAACTTCAAATCAATTAGAACTGTGTACCTTCTTATCTTTCGGAAATTAGTTTTTCTTTATTAAAGACACACTAAAATCCTCACATATTATGAAATAAAATACATTAAAAAAAATACCTGTTACAGATTTAGAGTTCTGTAAAGGAGGACTTCCTGGACTCACCCCCAGAAAATGTTCTGTCTAGTTTTGTGGTTAATCCTGGCATCTTCCCCTCCTGCCGGTGACCTCCTGCAACCTTGATCTTGGCCTGGATTTAGAGACTTCTACAGATAGTCTCACCTCTGGGTACGTGAGTCTTAGCCCATGGCAACTGAGATAGCATTAAGGCTATGAATAATGGAGTTTATTTCACGTTTTTTAAAGAAACAATACAAAAATGGCTTCAGTTGTTAAATCTTTACTATATGTTAGCCATTATAGGTATTCTGTTATTTTATATTGTTATTTTACACATTTTAAAAGGATGAAAACTGAAGTAGAGAGAAGGTAACTAATTTGCCCAACATTAAACAGCTAGTAAGTGAAAAAGCCAACTTACTATGTGCAAGATAGTTGCTAGGCAGATAGAAAGATGAATAAGGTACGGCCTTTCCTTTATAGACTGAATTAATTTATTCTGTAACTAATTTCTCATATGTCACAATTACAAGGCCTCTACTAATGGAAAATTAAGTGGTGTGCCAGATTCATGGGAAACAGTAGAAAGCAATCTTAAACAATGGCTACTAGGTAGTTCTAAAAACAATATCCTGTTGACATTTATATTAATATTACTTAGAAATGGATAAATCTGCCAATATCATGGCAAAGAAGGATTAGTACTACTAATTTTTCCTTCTACCTCAGGCTCCAATAGAGCTTGGCACAGCACTGTTACTGATCTCGTCATTTGAAACTTTGATATTTTGTTCATCACAGATTTTGCATTAATTTTTAAGTTAAAATATATTAAAATATTATTTATCTTGATTACTGAGTTTTTTGGCACCCCCTTAAATTTTGTGCCTAAAGCAAGCATCTCATTTGTCTAACTTGCCTTACCCTGGTCCCATCCCCGGTTAACAGCAAACATGGTGACACATTATATATAACATCAATTTGACTTTAACAAACTGAAATTTTCTTGAGTTATGTGGCTCTCACAGAAGAAACCGAGAACCACTCTTTATGTAGTATTTGGCACTCCCCTATTAATGGCTATTAATTAAAGACTATTAATGAGGAGACACAGCTCAACTGAACAATGCCCATGGCAAAATGTATCCTTGCAGGTAGAATTATATGAGTTGAATACAGAACACTTACTATAATTGGTTAATAAGCACAACTACATCCACTTTGTAAAAGGATGTTTATGTTATTCCAGAGGGATTCACTTAAACCTAGCAATTCCATAAGATTGAAAATTGTATCTGCAAAATCCATGTATTTTAAAAGATATGATTTAGTAACTCACTTTTATTTTTCTTTGCTTTTGTAGAGGTCGTTCATACACTTTATGTAGTACCCAACCCCCTAAACAGACAAATTTTGAAAATTAACTTAGATGTCAAAAACTAGCGAGTATTTTTCATTCTAGTTTTTTTTATACCCTCTCTGCCATAAAATATAGTGAAATATGTAGAGGAGTGATTAGTGCTGCAGTTAGCCTTCGACCCTTACGTACAGCTTTGGCTCAATTCCCAAAATTTCTCTTTTTAAACTTTTTCACCAACAATCCTCTTCTTTATTCATGAAATCATTTTTCCTCAGTGATCAATTACATGTATATTTAAATATATTTTAAAAGAATAGGGATGTTGCTTGTCACACACAAATGGCTCTTGGAGAGTTATTGGTTTCATGCCAGTGCTGTCAACTTTCCAGCAACAGATTGGGTTGGTTAGGGAAGAAGCCATAAACAGCCTATCAACAAGTATTTATACAGATGTTAATGAATTTAAAATTCTGTTAGTGTAACATTTATGCCAAGCTCCCAATTTTATTTGTACTTTATTTGTGAGGTATGATGCAATAACTTCCTTTAATAAACACATACAGACCACTTATACTTTATAATGTAAATCATATTTTTAGTATTTCCAGCATAAGATACATAGAACCAACCATTTATCAAAGTTACCAAAAGTATTTCCATCGCATGAAAAAGCATTTTGCTCAGTACACAACCATGTCCTCCAAAAGCTTTTGGTAAAGAAATGAACTCATCTCTATCCATGAAACCAAGAGTATTTTGCTATTATATTACCAAGAAAGGCCATTAACGGGAAAGAAAATAGTCATGGGAAAGTTGCCATAAGTATTAAGAATATAAATAATTAGCTTCTTTTTGTGTGCCCTAAATGATAATTGAATCTTAATCTCCCTGTGTATAAGATATTATGCTATATTGAAAATTTAGAAAACTGGTTTATTTGAAGCATATGGGTTTAATGAATACTTATTTTGCTTTTTATGAAGAAAAGAATAATAGTTCCATTAATTTAAAAAAAGACTTCATTTCTTTTAGTGAACTTCTTAAATCTGGACTGCTTTCTTCTAGGATTGTGTACACTGTCGGCATTTTATAAAGTAGCCTTATATGATGGAGTGATTTTTTGTTTATTTTGTTTTTTAATTTGCTAACTTTAGTTGTCAACTTTTATCCCAATCTAATTCTGACTTTCAGAGTTGAAATTTCTTTTATAATAATTAATCACGTTTAAATATGTGTTATTCTCCACAAACACAGATTCATCTACATGCTAAAAATCTTTTTAGTTCTACATTTCTCAGGGCACTTTGAGAATATTAATCAGCTATGAAAATTATTCCTTTATTTCACCAGTATTTGTCGAGCACCATCCTATTATGTACCACTTAAAGAGCATGTATCCTAGTAGGCAAAACAGTCACATGAGTAAGAAAGTAAACTATAATGTAATAAATGCTATCATGGAGTCTCTATAGGATCTTTTGGAGAACATCTGTAATCTAATTTGAATAAGGAATGCAGTGTTGGAAGATCAGGGGCTTACCCCAAAGAATATAATTTCTAAACTGAGACCTGAAGACCTGAAGCAGGAACACCACTGGTAAAGTAGATAATCCCCAGCATAAGGTCTATAGGCAAAAAAAGACCATTTTTAGTAATTATAATATATCTGGGTGATTGAGTTAGGAACCTCAGAGATGTGTCCAAAAGTATATTCAAGGCCTATATGCCATCCAAAAAATTTTGAACATTATCCAAAGACAGTGGAGAAGCAGAAGTTTAACTGATGAAATAGCATAATTAGATTTGTACTTTAGCAAGACTATTTGCAGTATGGAGATATATACGTGGGAGCAAGACCAAAAGCTAAAAGACCAGTGAGAAGGCTGTTACAGTAACTCAGAAGAGAAGATGGTAGCCTGAATTAAAACAGTGGCAATAGGAATACAGGAGATTTGACAGACTGAAAAGAATTTAGGAGGTCAAACATGGAGTTGGAGGGTGAGGAAGAAAGCTGGTTCAGTACAACACTCTGGTCTCTGAGTAGTACATTGACAATGGTGGTAGCATTATAGGAACTTGGAAAAGGTGGGATAATACATGAGTTAAGCTTTTTTACATACTTTGTTTAAATTATCTGTGGAGTACTTAAATGGAGAGGCTTTGGATGGATACATGTTTAGAGGGAGATGAGGAAGTGATTGAAGAAGTCGAATGAAGATCCTCTTTCAGGAAGAGTATAGCCTAAAAATAAGATGGAGCCAGGATAGAACCCCAGAGAAGAATGCTGAGATTGAAAGAAATGACAAGGGAAGAGGAGCCCTTGAAGGAGAGTAGGGTGTACACCAAAGGTCAGAGAAAAACAAGGAGAGTGCAAAGAAACAAAATCCAAAGGAAATAAGCCTTTTAAGAAGGAAGGAGTGGACAACAGTGTATAATATTGTAGACGAGTCAGTAAGATGAGAACTTCAAAAAGTCTCGAAGATTTAGCATTATTAGCGATCTCAGTGTGAACAGTTCCAGTGGAATGGCGTGGAGAGGAAGCCCACAATTTCAGTGGGCTGAAGCATGAATGGCAATAAGTCAACCGAGACTGGGCTTTGTCACTATTTCAAGAAGTTCATCTAATTAGGGAGGGAGAGAGAGAAGAGTAGCTAGAAGAGAAGGTAAAAGCTCTTTTTGAGAGGTATTGGAAATACAGAAGAAAATACTGATAGTAAGAGATCCTAGATTATATGGAAGGGTTGAGATTCAGAGGACAGTTGAGGGCATTGGGTTTAGGAGGAAGGATGCCTCTTCTATTGTGACAGGTAGAAAAGGTACCTTTGCACATATGTCACCACACAAGCCTGCTCACTCCTGTTTATAATGGGGGCAGTGGGGATGGAAAGGAGGAGCCAGGTATTAGTGAGAGACCCAGGAGGTGGGCTAGACCTAGTTTCTGATTAGATGTTGATACTTAAGGAAGGAGCAGCCAAGCTTGACTCCAGAATATCTGGTCTGGGTGACTTGGAAATTCATGGGGAAAAGCAGTCTTAGTAGTATGACGATAGTAAAAACAAGTTGTGATTTTGAAGTTCAGCTGGATATGAGAACAGGAATAAGAAGAGGTGGATGATACCTAGTCCTCTAGGTATCCAGTCCCCTAGGCTACTGGCCGCATGAGGTAATAAACAATGCCTATCTAGTTGACTATTATTGGAAGCCAGCACAGTGCCAGGCATAGAGGGGCATGCACATAAACTCATGTGCATAGAGTTCAGCACATGAACTCCAGTGTTCCAAAGTTCTGCAGAGAAGAGAGTTTTAAGACAAAGGAAATGGCCTGTGTAGCTGAATTCAGCAGACAGGTCAATGAAGATAAGGAATAAATGTGTTTGTTAGATAAGATGGTTTAAGGCCTTCTTAGTAAGGACAATTTCAATTTGACAAAATCAGATTGCAGTAAATTAAGGAGGGAATGGAAAGTGAAAAATTAGAGACAGAGAGCAGACTTCTCTTAAAAGAATTTTGTTAACCAATGTCTTTTAGTGTGAAAGACAAAATTCTATAGAAGAGTATAGAATTTGTCCTTGAAATCTATCTCATTTCATATGAGTTTATTGAATTGAGAGACACAAACCTATACATTGTGAGGGGAAAATGGCGTGTAGTTTAGAAGATATTTAGCAAATAGATAAATTTGCACGCCTAGAGAAAAACAAAGTTGACCCTTTTGAAAGTAGAGTAGAAACTAAAATTGAACAATGGTCAGGAGAAAATATTTGCACCAGTGATAACAGAAAAAGGAGTGTGAATGGCCAATTTAAAACAAAAAGGGAAATACTAGGACCTAGCAGATAAGTGGGGAGAACAAGAATGATATTTTATACAATATGACCTATGATTAATAAATAATCATATGGAATAATGTTCAATTTACTAGCAAAGACATACAAATTAAGACCATATGAGATATATTTTTGTCAAATTATTAACAGCTTTAAAATAATTAATATCCCAGTGTTGACCAGGGACTCAGTGAAATGAGCAACCTCATATATTATCTGGTTAATTGGTGAAAGCTTTTAAAACTATTTGAGGGGCCGCCTGGTGGCGCAGCGGTTTAGTCCGTGCTTGGCAGCCCAGGGTTCGCAAGTTCGGATCCCGGGCGCCCGCAGACGCACTGCCTGTCAGCCATGCCGTGGCGGCGTCCCATATAAAGTGGAGGAAGATGGGCAGGATGTTAGCCCAGGGCTAGTATTCCTCAGCAAAAAGGGGAGGATTGGCAACGGATGTTAGCTCAGGGCTAGTCTTCCCCACAAAAAAAAAAAAAAATATATATATATATATATAAAACTATTTGACAATACAGATTATATAAAGTTCCTCAAAATACTTATAGTTTTAGACATATTGTCTCTAATTCCACCTAAAAAGTGGATTAATTAAGTGGGATATTTAAAAAACTGTCATGTAACAACTTGGTGCATCATAGTACATTACCACCAAGATTTTGTTTAGGATGAGATTTCCATTACATAGAATGCATTTGTTACAGTACCAACTGAACAGTAGGACGTAGAGAATACATATAATTGTATGTAAACAAAAAATAAAACAAAAGAAATCTATGAAAAAAAGAACTATAAGGAAATGCCTTAAAAATGTTATCCAGTGGTTGTCTTTAGATAGTGAGACTTTTCTGGATTCTCTTTTCTTTTACTTTTTACTTTTCGATATTTTTTAAATTGTCTGTGATGAGAATGTATTATTTTTATGATAAAAAGTTTAACAATTTGTTTAAATAAAATTACTTAAATTTGTGTTTTGAAGTAAAGGAGCATATATAGACAGAAGTAACTAGGGAAAAACAGGAATCAAATAAAGACCTTTTTTCTTTGGTTGATAATAAAAGAAATTAATGAATCAAGACCCAGAGAAGTAGGCAAAGACAGTAGGTAATGGATTTTGCTTTCTGCAAGCAGCATGATGCTTCTTCTAAAACTGAAAGGAGGGATTTATTGGGTAGCCAGACTAGACACTGATAAGCATCCGTTAAGTGATCTAGGTCACCATAATTCTTCCTACACAAGATGCCAAAGGCAAGACTTCTGCAAGGTTCAAAGAGTAAATCTTACTTTCTCCTTCTTAGTGACAGGAGTGATCCTGAAATGGTTTAGCCAAAACAGAATCACTTCCTTCAGCATTTGATTGCAGTATCTTCGAGTCCATCCAGCCAACTTCACCACTGTGCTTGTTCTGTTTCTTACACTGAGCTCATACCAATCTACCAATCTGTGCCTTAGGGTTAAATGGTTAATATGAATTGGACCCTTGCAGTGAAGTCTGTCATCTTTCCTCAAGGATTTTTGTTTAGAACCTTGGCTGAGTTCTGATGTAAAACCACTTTGGGTTTATGGAATGTTATTGTAGAGTTGAGGAAAACTTTACAAAATAAGTACTTTAAAAAGTGACTATTGTGAGTATATGTCACTATTTTTAAAAACAGAAAGACAAAGATAATTTTATTTTTAGCTAAAAGTACACTTGTAACAGAAGGATTCTCTATCAAGAGGAGGTAAGTTTCCAGCTGTCTGCTCAGTTGATATCTGGGTCACTGAGTCCTCACTATTTTCTGTCACTGCTCTTTTGGGTCCAATATCTGGTCTGGTCAATGAAGAAAGGCAGATAGAAGACTGAGATTCTGCTGGAGAAGAGATTTTATGCTGTGCGGTAACTGGGTTGACAATGCCAGATCTTCCCTTTGTTTGAGTCTCTTTTATAGCTTCTGTACACCCATAAGGACATTTATCAAAATGTTGTCTACTCATGGATTCAGTGGTCACCCCGTCCTCTCATGTGAAGTAATTGTTCTTCCAATGTAGCAACTATACGCTCAGCATATGAGGGATGGGGCTGTTTTAGAAACATAAAATGCTATGAGAAGGAAGTAAACTCTTCTAAGTAACATACAGTTTAGAGAAATAAACATCTTGATTTTTAGCTTTCCTGACAACTGGCTCCAATATCTCTTTGGATTGAAAATTGGAGTCATTTCACTAATTACTACAGCACTTTTTAAGGGAAAAAAAAAGAAATGATAGATATGTCATCCTCAACATATTCAGAATGACAAATGTTAAGCTTGTGTGTACATGTGTGAGTGTGTGTGCGCACGCACCAAGCATTCACAGTAGGGTTTGCACGATGCTTCATTTGTTTTCCAATTTGCAAATATTACATGACTTTCTATGATCTATAGTGAAAGAATAGTTAAATTAATAAATTGACATTTTAAATATCAGGTTTTAAATTATAGGATTCTTGTGAGTTTGATTACCAATTGAGTTAGTTTTCAAGAGGTACCTTTCTCTGGTGTACTATCAATCAAGCCTACAAAGCTAAGTCCCTAAACATGGTGATGGCACCAAAAATGAAGCAGTCTAAAGATCAAGTCTATGGAGGAAGGCTCTAAAGCAACAGGCCCTCAGTATAACTCTGAAATGAATGGCATTGATGTAGCAGCAATCTCTACAGATTTAAAAAAAACCACACACACAAACATATATATAGTAAATTTTACATTTGGATATAAAGGTGGGGTTTTTCTTTTTATTTACTATTTTATTTTCTTTTATATCTGTTGCCTTGCATTCTTACCTTACATAATTTCTCCTCTTGAATATTTTCCATACCCAGCTTCATTTTTATGCTTCTCTCCTCCATCTTTGAAACTGCTCTGGCATAATCACAGATTCTCTAAACCTGATATAAATTATATCTCCAGCTTAAAATGTTGTATTAGCTTACACAAACCAAGCTTAGCTTTATATAAAATAAAAACTCTCTTTCAGATACCTTCAATATAATTTATAAATTCTACATATGGATAAGCCTAGTATAAGAACAATTGGACTTTAAAATAAGCCTGAAAAGACATCACAGTGGACAGATATTCTTTTTATAATAGAATTCTACTGTCTACCAAAAATAATACTTGGACTTTTCTAATGGAAAAAAAGACTTATAAAATGTCGGTTGTATTAAAATATTTCCTTTATTTTTCAAAATAGGGGGGTTTGAAACTCAAACAGGAAAAATAATCTGTAAATGCCTGACATTATTTTTCTTATAGATGATTTTGCTCCCATGAATTAGTCTTTTCTTTTTTCTTTCTTGTGATAAAATTGTTAGCCTAGACTGAACTTCTTGGCCAAAATTTGATCTCTTTAAATAACAAATAAATATTCCGTATTTTGTCCCCAGGTAAGGAAGAGGAATTTATCTACAAGGATGCCACTGCAAATGAAAAATTAGAAAGGAGTAAAGAATATACATACCAATGGCTTCACACACAGGTTGGGCTTCATGAAACTAGTTCCAGAAATATGAAATGGTGAGGTCATTTCCTTTAAATTAGATTTTTGTATTGTAAACACATCTTGAAAAGTGAAACCTAGGTTAATTGTGCTAAACCAAACATAACTTTATAGTCAAAGACCAATACACCACGTGACCAGGTTATAAAAAGGCCTCTTATATAGAATAGATTTAATCATTCTTTATATTTAGGGATTATATATCCCTAAAATGTTTGAGAACATATATCCCTAAAATGTTGAGAACTCTGTCTCTGTGATGCTTAAAATCAACAGATGAACAACACAAATGATTCTACTTTATAAAGTAAAATACGTGGTATCTATTAACTTTATAAATGTCATGTGTATGGGAGGTTGTATTTTATTTTGTGTTATTTTTGTTATCATTTATGTTTGGCAGTTAACATTATAATTCAACCCAAACACTGCCACTTTACTAGTCATATAACTAATTTTCAATGATGTCTTAATGCTTCAGTTTCCTCTCCTTTATAGTGAGATGATAAGATCTTATCTATCTATCTCCCAGGAGAGAGGTGAGCTCACAAGCTTGAGGATATCAAACGTTTATATCCCTTAGCAACAAGGAAGGTGCCTTGAACCTATTAGGTAAACAATGACTTTTTGTTACATTAACATATGGATTAGTTTGCTAGCACTGCCATAACAAAATACCACAGATTGGTTGGCTTAAACAGCAGAGATTTATTTTCTCACAGTTCTGGAAGCTACAAGTCCCAAACCAAGGAGTTAGCAAGTCTGGTTTCTTCTGAGGTCTCTCTTCTTTGTTTGCAGATGGCCACCTTCTCACTGTGTCCTCACATGATCATCCCTCCATCTGTATTGTCTGTGTTCTATTCTCCTCCTCCTATAAGGACGCCAGTCATACTGGATTAGGGCCCACCCATTAAGACCTCATTTTACTTTACTTTACTCTCTCAAGGCCCTATCTCCAAAATTAGTCACATTCTGAGGTATTGAGGGTTAGGACTTAAACATGTGAATTTTGAGAGAACAAAACTCAGCGCATAACAACATGATGTAAAGTGTGTATGTGCATAACCACTGAACCAAAATTTTAAGGAAATAAAAGTCCAGAGATAATATTTTTGACATAAATTTTCAAGATTTTTGTTTTAGCTACGTATATCCACAAAACAGTAAAAAAAAAAGTGCTATTATAAGCATTTATTAAATACATAAATCGATATTGAATCTAAATGTAGATGACAATTTAGAAATGTTTCCAGGCATTGTGAGTAATAACTATTTAAATAAGTAACAAACAAACCAAATTCTACAATTATGAGGGTTAAAATTTAATTTAGCAGCAAGTTAAAAAGTGTAAAAAAAATGAAACCTCTTTGTAATATACAAATTGAATTGAAACCTTCATATACGGTCAATTCTATTTATGTGATTTTTTTAAAAATATTGGAAAAAAGTTAAGAATGAGAGTAAAATTAAAATAACATTTTTTGAGCCAGCCCTGTTGGTCTCGTGGTTAAGTTTTGGTACTCTTATCGCTTCAGCGGCCCGGGATTGATTCCCGGTTGCAGAACCACACCATTAGTCTGTCAATGGTCATGCTGTGACAGCAGCTCACATAGAAGGACTTACAACTAGAGTATACAACTATACACTGGGGCTTTGGGGAGAAAGAAGGAAAAAAAGAGGAAGATTGGCAATAGATGTTAGCTCAGGGTGAATCTTCTCCAACAAAAAAATATATATAACATTTTATAATCTGGATTCTTATGTCCTATTTCATTGTGAGCAAAGAAAGTAGGAATAAAGCAATTAACATTTGAGAATTTTTTATTTTACTAAGTATTCTAACTAATGCAAGGAAAATTTCTCTTATGTTGGTTTTAATCAACTTAGCGTAATTCATAAGATGACATTCTTAGAACTACGAACAAATATAAACCATAGATTACCATCCATACTATCTAGATGTAAGAGGTCTGATTCAGAAATTTAAAAGCATTAGTTTAGATAATGTGAAAAATATAAGCAAAATGTTTCAGGATGTATTTTAGATATGCTTAAACATTTAACAATATCTCTTGCTTCTAAATAAGTTACATTTAAACATATGATGTCACAGGCAGTTGTTCATGGATTTTCTCTTTTGAAAATATAATATATAAAAGAATAGGTAGTAATATTTTAAGAAAAATTGTTTTCAAGAACAGAAGTTCTTGAAAAGCCAAATGTCAATGTTCTAGTTTTAAACAGAAGTTAATTGTGAGCATTAGTGTTTAGTATTTAATGCATTAAACACACTAGAGCTATTTTAAAAATAGGAAGCTTTGCCTTTCTCGTAAGACAAGTAAGACATAAAAGTAAATGTAAATAAAATGTTTATATTTTCTATAATTTGTTAGCTATCATTATTGGTACTTTTAAATCTTTGCTCTTGGTATGTGTTTATGTTTGGCAAAGAAGTGTGGCATTAAAGTGTTATTTAGAAATTTAAATTTTTTGTCAAATTGAATTTTAAAATGACTATGGGAAGAAAATTTGTATATATAAATTTGTATGTATCTTTGCATGTAACCTAATATAGGAAAACTATTATTTCCATTTTGTAAATTATTGATTGCTCTCCAACTTTTTATGGTGCGTTTCTTTCATATCCTTCCTCTACATTTATATAATGATATGCTTTCTGTTTTTGTCACTATGCAGCAGTCACTTCTTGCCTGAGTTAGACCCAGATGTACTGAATGGTGGAAGAGTTCAGCTTGTGGTAAGAAATGTGTTTAAAGTTACGGAAAAATGTTGTAGACATCAGTACTCAATAAATGGTACTTTAAAATATGTCCATAATTAGTATAAATTATGAAAATATCACAACTGTATCTGCTTGAGGTAACCTCAAAATACTATGTATTAAAATAATAACATATTTTTTGACTTGTAATATAACTTTAAAACATGATATTACTTTAAAATATTAATTCTACATGGCAGATTTTAAAATATTAGCATGCTACCATATTTAAAATAAATTACCCTGGACAGGAAATTGCTTAATGAAATTATTTTCTTGAGTATTTTAAAAGGTTACTTGAGGGAAACAGCAAAGTACCCTCACAAGTCAGAAAATCAAAACAGACAGAAATTAACATGTAATTGTGAACTCAGCCACTCTAAGTAATAAAGTGTAAATTATTGGAGCTTTAAGAACAACCAAGTTCTAAACATGGTAACCAGATTGCAGACTCTAGACAATATAACTGTATGTGCATTGCTAAGGTCAATTGTGCTATAGGCTATTAGAAGGAAGACTATGTTAACAGAGGGAGAATGGCCAATATGGAGTCTAGAGAAATGGAGCCCACAAGACATGAAATTTTCAGTGTGTTTCCAGAAATCTCCAGAGAAGAGAGTACCCTAACTAATGACAGAAGTGTATGGCCTCCTTGGCAGGTGAAAATGGATGTATCAGCTGACCCTCGCTATATGGCACCTACCATTTATATCAACTAACTAATACTCCTTGCTCGGATTCCACATTCACCAAGAAAACTGATTATAATTTAGCTTACCATGTAGAATTTGGTATAAAAAGATAATGTACTTTCTTTTGGAAACTAATATTATGGTATTCAGAGCAGTTATCTTCATTATTCTCATGAACAACTCATTCAAGGAGGTTTGCTGAAAAAGGAGCAAAATTAGGCAATAGCTAAAATTAATGTGTTAATGAAAATATTTATAGAATCTATGCACAGATTTGAAATAATCACTCAGCAAATATTTCCTTGCATTTTCATAGTTCCTTGCACTCTGGCAGAGTGACATGTAGATTACCCTGGGAAAATTGGTACTTCAGGCTATTAACAACATATATATTACTGATTAACACTTTCCTACAGATTGTTGAGTCGTGACTTTGGAGAAAGAAAGGGGAATATAAGAATGTTCAGGAATACCAGGAAAAAGGAAGTGATATTACATTTAATTACTATTATACTTCTAAAAATGAATGAAAATAGATTGTGTAGATTATTAATTAAAATGATTCTATGAGATTAATGCTCTAACATTAATTCCCTTCTTTCATATCCCACTATATTACACTACATAAAAATATATGACAAATACACAGCAATAATAAATGCTTTGTTTCATGTTAAAGAGGTACAGCTGACTACAAAAACAAGATAAATGGTAGTAGGACAAAAACACAAAGATTTTGTGTGTGTTTGTGAGTAGAGCAGACACAGGGGAAGGGTCAAGGACATATGCCAAAAGGATACTGGGCTAATTGAAGGCCCAGAATAGAAATCTTGCAGAGTGTTGGGGAATGAAGACACCCTATTTGTGCTGGGGAAGTTGAGGCAGATAATAGCACAACTAGGATAAGGCCATAACTATGAGGAGAATTAGAAAAAAGAAAAAAATGCTGCAACTGCTGCTACTATAAGATCCTCAAAAACACAGGAATAACACCCATAATAAATGGACAGAAAATTATGGAACCAAAGCGATCAAATTTTAATTAGAGGACAGATGGATATGCAAATGAGCCTATTATAAATTCTGGAAATAAAAAATATTACCATTGAGGGGCCGCCCGGTGGCGCAGCGGTTTAGTCCGCGCTTGGCAGCCCGGGGTTCGCAGGTCCAGATCCCAGGCGCCCGCCGATGCACTGCCTGTCAGCCACGCCACGGTGGCGTCCCATATAAAGTAGAGGAAGATGGGCACGATGTTAGCCCAGGGCCAGTCTTCCTCAGCAAAAAGAGGAGGATTGGACGGATGTTAGCTCAGGGCTGGTCTTCCTCACAAAAAAAAAATATTACCATTGAAATAAACTCTGGACTGGACATTATAAAGAGAGAATTAATGAATTGAAAGACTATCTACAAAGGAACAATAATTAGATTGACAGCTGACATCATATCAGAAATAATGCATATCAAAAAACAATGGAGAAATTTCTTTCCTTTTTCTTACCCCCGAGGAAGATTCTCCCTGAGCTAACATCTGTGGCCAATCTTCCTCTATTTTGTATGTGGGTCGCCACCACAGCATGGCTGACAAGTGGTGTAGGTCCACACCCGGGGAACCAAACCCAGGCTGCTGAAGCGGAGTGCACTGAACTTAACCACTAGGCTGCTAGGCCAGCCCTGAGAAATTTCTTAATAATAGGGATAAATAGGGGCCGCCTGGTGGCGCAGCGGTTTAGTCCGCGCTTGGCAGCCCGGGGTTCGCGAGTTCGGATCCCGGGCGCCCGCCGACGCACTGCCTGTCAGCCATGCTGTGGCGGCGTCCCATATAAAGTGGAGGAAGATGGGCACGATGTTAGCCCAGGGCCAGTCTTCCTCAGCAAAAAGGGGAGGATTGGCGACGGATGTTAGCTCAGGGCTGGTCTTCCCCACAAAAAAAATAAATAAATAATAATAGGGATAAATATAAATATCATCCAGAATACTCTACACTAACTTTTAAGAATGAGGACAGAGTAAGGCATAATCAAACATTCAAATACTGGGTTTTGAGGAAGCTAGTAAATAACATCTCTGTCTTCCAAACAAGATCAAAGCATATTGTATGACAGACAGGAATGAGAAAAATGGAAAAAAATATCATCTTACTTCCAAATATATATCAGAAGCCATGTCATATAGATATATATTTATATATATATATATATAAATATATATATATATTTCTGTATATTAGCAACAAACTTTAGAAAAATTTAATTTAAAAAAAGCTTCCATTCACCACAATGTAAAATATTTAAGGAAAAATGTTAACAATAAGATATGTGAGTCTCCTACAGTGATAACTACCAAACATTGCTTTAAAAAAAAAATCAGAGATATACCATATTCATGAGGAGGAAGACTCAAATTGTAAGATGTCAATTATCCCCAAATGAATAAATTCTATACACTCCTAGAAAGCTTTTTAGTAGAAATGGACAAATTTTAAAATGCATATGGAAATGCAAAGAACCTAAAATAGTCAATGCAATCTTGAAAAAGAATAGTAAGAAGACTCACACTACCTGATTTCAAGACTCGCTATAAAGTACGTAATCAAGACTGTATATTGTGTATAAAGATAGAAAAATCCATCAATGGAAAAGAATAGAGAGTCCAGAAAAATGCCATACTTATAAGGTTAATTGATTTTCCTTAAAGGTACCAAATTAATTAAAAGAGGGAAAGAATAATTTTTTTCAACAAATAGTGGTGGAAAACTGGATATCTACATGGAAAAGAAATGAATCTTGCATCCTCCTCCACATCTTACTTAAAAATGAATTTGAGATGAATTATGAGCCCAAAAGTAAAAGCTAAAATTATAAAACTTCTCAAAGAAAACATACTAAGATATTTTCACAAACCTGGTGGAGGCAAAGATTTCTTAGAACAGAAAAAGCGTACATCAAAAAAGAAAAAGATAAATAGTACTTCATCAAATTTAAAAGCATTTGTACTTAGAAAGACATCATTCACAAAATGAAAAGAAATGAAAAATCAAACCACACCCTGATAGAAAAATTCCTATTTTTTTTCTCTCTCTCCTCTCTCTCACCCACCAACCCTCCATGTGCAAACAACCTCCCCTCCCCATATACACATCTAACAAAGGACTTGTTTCCAGAATATATATTTAAAAAAAACCCCTACAATCAATAATATAAAGACAAGCACCCCAAATTATAAAAAAAAAAAGGTCAAAAGAGTTGAGAGACTTCACAAAGGAAGATATTTGAATGACTAATAAGCACATTAATTTAAATTAAAACAATGAGATACTACTACACAGCACTAGAATGGTTAAAATTTACAAGCCAGAAAACACGAATGTAGGCAAAGATATGGAACAACTAGAACTCTTATACATTACTAGTATAATGAAAATGATAAAACCATTTTGGAAAATAGGCAGTTTCTTATAAAGTTATACCTACCCCTACTCTATGACCCATTAATTCTACTCCTAGATGTTTGTCCAAAGGAAATGAAAACAAATGACCACACAAAGGCCTGTATGAAAATCACATAGGAGCTCTGTTGATAAAGGCCAAAAAATACAAACAACCTAAATGTTTCTCACGGAGAGAATGGACAATCTGTGGTATATTCTTACAATGGCATACCTCCTCAGATGAAAAGAAATGAACTCCTGATACACACAGCAGTAGGGGTGAATATCAAAAATTATATGGTGAGTGAAAGAAGCTAAACACAAAAGAGTACATACTGTATGATTTCATTTATATTAAGTTCAAGAGCAGAGAATACTAACCTATCCAATGGTGAAAGAAATCAGTATAGTAGTTGCTTCTGAAGACGAATTACTGGAAGGAGGCACAAAGGAACTATTTGGTAGTTATGTTAATTAGAGTTCACCAGAGAAACAGAACCAATATGATATATATATCTCTTGTGTTTTATATAAATATACGTGTGTGTATGTGTACAGGACCTAGAATAGCCAATGCAATCTTGAAAAAGAACAGTAAGAGACTAGCTGATTTCGACTCAGACTGGAACTTACACCATTGGCCCCCTCTGGTCTATCTATCTATCTAGAAAATCTACCTAGAGATTTATATGTATATAAAGAAATTTATTTTACATATATATAGAGAGAGAGATTTTATAGATTATTTATTTATTATAAGGAATTATATATTATCTATTATAAGGAATTGGCTTATTCAATTACGGAAGCTGAGAAGTCCCATGATCTGCCATCTGCAAGCTGGAGACCCAGGAGAGCCTGGTGGTGTAGTTCCAGTCTGAGTCTGAAGGCCTGAGAACCACGAGTGCCAATCATACAAGTTTCAGTCTTAAGACAGAAGACCTATGTCCCAGTTCCATCAGTCAAGCAGAGAATGAATTCTCCCTTCCTCTGCTGTTTGTTCTATTCAGGCCCTCAATGGATTGGATGATGCCCATCCACACTGGGGAGGGCAGTCTGGTGAACTCAGTCTGCCAATTCACGTGCTAATCTCATCCAGAAACACCCTCACAGGCACCTAGAAATACTGTTTTACCAAATATCTCAGCACCCTGTGAACAAAATTAACCATCATAGTAGTCATCTGTAAAAAATAATTGAACAGTGTAATTAGAAAATGAGCAAAGGGCTTGAATAGATACTTCAGCAAAGAGAACATTCAGATAGACATAAGCACGTGAAAAGATGTTAAACATCATTAATCAATCCACTAGTGAAGTTGTTAACGCCACTATTTGATACCACTGTACACCCATAAGATTGATTAAAATAAAATACTGACAACACCAAGTGCTGACGAATATGTGGAGCAACTGGATCTCTCATACATTGCTGCTGAGAACTGTATAGCTAACGGAGAAAATGTCACTTTCTTGGAAAGTTAAATAGACACTTATATGACTCAACAATTCCGCTCCAGAGCATTTTTCCTAGAGAGATGAACTTATGTTCAATCAAAAACCTGTACATAAATGTTCACAGTAGTTTTATTTGTAATAGCCCAAAACTGGAAACAACCCAAATCTCATTCAATGAGTGACAGGATAAACAAATGGTGGTACCTGCATGTAGTAGATATACAATAGAACAGAATAAAAAGCAACAAACAAGAACAAACTCTTGATACATACAAAGACTTTGATGGATCTCAAAAGCATTATGCTGAGTAAAAAAAGACAATCTCAAAAGGTTACATACCGTATGATTTCATTTATATAACATTCTCAAAATCATATAATTATAGTCATGGAGAACATATTGGTGGTTGCCGGTGGTTAGGCTGGGGAAAGGGAATGACTTTAAAGGGAGCGCAAGGGAATTTCTTTGAGAAGATGGAACAGTTCTGTATCCTGATTATGATGGTAGTTATATGAATTTGTACATGTGATAAAATGTCAAAGAGGTATAAACAAACCAAAAAAATGGTACATGCGAAATCTTAATAAGATCTGTGGCTTAGTAATGATAACATTGCACCAATGTCAATTTCCTGGTTTTATTATCGCATTTTGGTTATATAAGATATCACTGGGGCAAGCTGGATAGAGGGTATACAGGAAACTCTCAGAACCAATTTTTGCAACTTCTATGCAAGATTTAAATTACTTCAAAATAAAAATTTTCAAGATGATTGAACTTCATGGTTAAGGTCTGTACATTTCATTGCATGTAAATTATAGCTCTCCAAAACATTTAAAGTGCCTTCCATGCCCACATATATTCTATAACAAGGCCTCTGCCTTATTGTATAAGAAAAGGGGTTTGTGCAATGATGATAATGTGTTATGAATGGAGGGCTATGCATAACTCAGCTTTCAGCAACCAAAGATAAAAATACCTTAAAATCACTCAATATGTCTAGAAATTGGTACAATGATGTGGTGTGTTTATAGCATATGCAAAAATTTTATAATAATTAGCATATTATTCAAACAGTTAAAATGAAAGAACTAAATCGAGACCTTGCAGATATAATCTACAGTGAAAAAACCACGTTGTATAAAAAAAGATACCCCTTACATTAATTTTGAAAATAATACTCTAAAACTTTTTGAATACCTGTATGTAGAAATATATAATATTTATATATTATAAATATATAATAGTATATACTATATAAATTTATAGTATATAAATATATACTATAAGGGAGCTTATAAGTGAACTTTGGTTTATATTATTTTATTTTTCCTTTTAAAAAAATATCTAGATAATAAGTAGGGGTGTTTTTTTTTTTTTTTTGCTGAGGAAGATTCTCCCTGAGCTAACATCTGTTGTCAGTCTTCCTCTATTATGTATGTGGGCCACTGCCACAGCATGGCTACTGACGAGTGGTGCAGGTCCATGCCTGGGAACTGAACCCGGGCTGCCGAAGCAAAGCACACCAAACTTAACCACTAGGCCACTGGGGCTGGCCCCAGATATTTATTTTTATGTGTGCTATTTGGTATGTCTTAACTTCTAAAAATAGAAATTTTTTTAAACAATTATTTAATAAAATCTTGTTTATGAAAAAAAAAAGCAGAATAAAGAGGAACTCCTTGTTCTTTATTAGATGAGAGAGATTCTCTATTTTTAATTAAGTTGCCTGGGTTGGAGGTGAATCAGGATCCAGATGCTTAGAAGCCATGTTCCAAAATTCATACCCCTCATTTCATTGTGAAAATATGGTGAAAAAAATTACAAACCTTGTAGATGGGGCTACAAATCTGAGATGTTCAGAAAACAAAGACCTACAAGAATTTTGCAAAATTACTATTTAATAAATATTTACTATTGAATTACACATAAACTTCTTATCCAACATTAACTCATAACTGTTTATTGTGTTATAATCATACAAAATGTTTAATATTACAGTTTTTTAGAATTAAACATACATTTTTGTAGAACGTGTAAAAAGCATGATCAGTTGTAGTTTTTAAGGATATCCATTTTGCATGCTATAGAAGGAAAGATGTATTTTTTTATGATTTATCTATTTGTTAACAGTAAGAGGAAGAATGATGTTCAATTTGAAAGCCAATGTTTTCAGGAGTTGAACCTGATTATTAATGCACGAGTGACTGCGTCAGATGAACTAATAGACCTATAGTTAACCCCTTTATGAAATTTCTAGGTTTACATTTAAACTGCTGGGTGGCCCCATTGTGAAATCATGTATTCCTGTGAAATTTCGCTTCTAAATTTGATCCCCTATTATAATCTGGCCTAATTAGTAATTGACATTAATTATTTTCTGTTTCAGAAGAAACAATCTTTTGGAGGTTAGTGGCTTAGATGATAGCGAGGTTTTTGGAACGCATGCATTCACAGATATTTTCTTGACATATACGTATCATTTTATTTGGAGGAGGGTGGGATTTATACTTTCTAAATAGGCACAGTGAAATTATGTCACTGAATTGAAGCAGATAAAACCTGACTTTAAAATCTTGAGGCTTATAGTTAAAGTCTCTTTAGCCAGCAGTAGGGTCACCTACGTGGTTAACATGTTTTTGCTTCTTTATTCACTGGTCTCACCAAAACCATGGTGTTGCTTTGGTATTTTCCCCTTATTCTTGGCTGATTCTTTTTAAGTCTCAGTATTGATGGAGCTATTCTAATGGGAGCATTAGACACATACTCTTGTGTACTAATTGAAAGAAAATTCAGAAAGAATGTGTAACATTTTTCACACTAATCACAAGTGTAAATTGGAAGCCAATTGTTATTTATTTCATTTTAAACAGTTTTCTGCTGAGGTGTTTTGACGATGCAATTGTATCACTTAGCTAGGGACATCAAAAAGTGACTGATGTTATGGAATGGTGTCTATTCTGAGTTCGGCAATAGCAGACTTGCTTACTTAACAATGAGAAGTTCATGTTTGCAAGGGTGGGAAGGGGGATGTAAAGGAGAAGGGCAAAGATCTAAATTTGAAAGAGGATGATCTTAATTTGTGTGTGTGTGTGTGTGTGTGTCTGTAGTGAGAACATTTATAATCCACTCTCTTAGCAATTTTCAAGTATACAATACAGTATTGTTAACTAGAGTCACCATGCTTTTTACATTAGATCCCCAGAACTTACTCATCTTATAACCAGAAGTCTGTACCCTTTGTTCAGCATCACCCATTTCCCCCATGCCTAGCCCCTGCCAATCACCAATCTACTCTCTTTTTCTATGAGTTCAACCTTTTTAGAGTCTACATATCAGTGAGATCGTATAGTATTTGTTTTTCTCTGTCTGATTTATTTCACTCGGCCTACTGTCCTCAAGTTCCATCCATGTTGTCACAGATGGCAGAATTTCCTTCTTTTTTATGGCTGGATAGCATTCCATTGTACATATACAGCACATTTTCTTAATCCGTGAAGATGATCTTTAGATTCTGGTTTTATGAGTTTTTGTAGTTCATCACATGGGCACAACTTTTTAACCATAGTGATGGTTTTATGGATTTATTTTGTTCTATTTAAATTTTTCTCACATCAAACATTAAGGACAATGCTTTCTCACAGGATTTCAAGAATCCTGTGGTTTGGGTTAAATCCCAGCTACTTTGAGGCTACTTTGCTTTCCATCATGACATTTTCCCTCATTTCAGAACTGAATCCTGATAAATCCTTACTTAATGATATTAGACATGATGTAAAACAATATTTTATAGTCAAGAAGCAATTCTTTCAACTCCTAGGTTCAGTCCAAGGTAGTAATAAAAGTTCGGATAGTAATTTTAGATGAAATAAATTATCTAATCTTTATGTCCTTAAAATAATATATCTTGAAATTTCTATACATTTAACATTAACCCCAAATTAGATTTAATGTATAATATTTTATATTAATAATGGTTGTAATGAGAGGGTAGAGTTCTTTTGTGACTTTGTAGTATACAAATATGGGATGAAAGGCATTTCAGGGAATTTTATTGAGAAGGCTAATATTTATAAGGGGCAAAATCTAAATACTGCAGAAAATAATCCAATATGACATTTCTAACATTCAATTAAGAATTCAATAATATACTTAGTAAATAAGTGATGTTAAGCTGTTTAAAGTTTCATCAGTTGCCTTTAAGATTGATTTTCATCAAAATTACTCTACTAAAATGTTTTCTTTTGTTGTACAGACTCAAATAGCAAACCTCAATTTTAAAATCGGCTCTTATTTGCAAAAACTGCTTTGACATAGTGCATTTGTTCTGCCTGGGCAGCAATAAAGGATTGTGGTATCATTTTGAAGAAGGTTGTTTGACAGAGTCTGTTTGTTTATTTGGTGTAATGTGAGCTGCATTCAGAAAATGCCATATTTTGTTTCATGATTGTATACATTCTCTCCTATTGCTCCCAGGCAAGACTTGTAAGCAGAGAAGACACAGATTTAGACCTTTTTTCCATGACCAGTGGAAGCGCTTTGTCTGTGAAGAGAGAAAAAACAAATCAGGCACACAGACACTCAGCGGGATCTTCAAGTAAGTTGTGGTTTCCTTCAGAATTAATTTAGAAATCACAAATGAATTGATGGAACCTAATGCCAACAAGCATTCTTTTACAGATAGGGGGTAGGATGTCAGCAACCAGAACTGCCCAAAATGTGTGTTTGAATTTTTTCTTTCTTTAAATGTCTCCTTTTGACATAAACAAAATTAAATCATTTCTAAAATTAACAGCATCAGTTTTTATTTTAATTGTATTCTGTGACTCAATGGTCTTCTCCCCCACCCCCATGGATCATATTGAATTCTTTGATCATTTAGTTCTAAAAGAATTTTTAGGCTAATTGTAAAAAGTTGCATGTATATATCAAAGTAGTGTATTTTGACGTTTTGTCATTGATTTAATAGATGTTGGAGGTAAAGTTACTATTTAAAGGAAACCTTTAAAAATAACAGATTTTAGATAATAATATTATACTGTCAAAACCATGCTTTTAAAAACTATTTCCATTCAATAGATGACAGTTTATATTTATTAATGGTGACTTTTTACACTTGTAAACCTGTCACTTACATCTATTACCTTTAATTTGGGGAGATATCATCATTTCAACAAGAATTGCATTGCAGTTACTAACTCTGAAAAAAAGGAAAAAAGGTAAACATTTAAAAAATATCTATATCTTGTGGTATTTTGGGGTAATAGAGCCTAATTCTTCCAAACTCTTCATTTAACTTACACCCTAGAGATTTTGAAGTATCTTCTAAAATGTTGTGGTATATTGGCATAAAAGATGTTTTATTTGATATCATATATTGTTACTTTCCACAAAGTAGAGTGAGCCTCAAAAGTCCACACATCAATTTACACTTCATTGTAAGTATTAAGTTATTCTTGAAAAGGTTTTATTACTCATTGATATTATAGTTATACACATGCAAAGTCAATATTTGATTAAATGTGAAAAATTCAGCTGTCCAGATGGTGCTCTCCAGATAAATGAAAACTCCAAAATGATTCTCTAACTTTTTATTCAGGTACTTGGCATTATTAGATTCTAGTCATTTAAATCCATTAATACATCAAGTTCATTTTGATAAATTTTAATTTGCTTTTGAAATAATAATTTTAATATATCTAATTTAAAAATATTTCCCAGGCTTCAAAATTCTTAGAGTGCTTGAATTTTCCTTACTTGATTATAGAATCTGGTCACAAAAGGTTGCTCCAGTCAATATGGTTAAGAAAGAAATATTTTAGGTTTATTCACCCAAATAAAATTATTCATCTAATGTAAAATGTCTGCACTATTAACATAATGTGTTAATTACATCCATTTTCAAAATATATGTTACGTTTTAGAAGGAATCAACCTGTGCCCCACATAATAATGAATAATGTTATATCCATTTTAAGCATTGCATATTACAAACTCATATGATATCACTTTGGAGCAGTGTAGGTAAAAAAAATCACCAAATAAAACAAAACCAAAAAAATCGCCTGTCACTTTACAGAATATCAAAGCTTCTGTTCGTAATGTATCATCTAAATGCTAAAACAAATAGCTCAATGTATCAGCAACTATCCTGAAATGCACAAGCTTTGTCTTTCACTTATATGACATTGAATTATAGATTTTAGAGTATACAAGATAATTATGTAGAGTTCATTTCTTAACACACTCTCTAAGTAACTGTAATAAGGCCGTTCTCACTGTAATTCCATTTAGTTGTCAATAAGGGACATTATTGCAAACACTACTGATCACTAAATCTGTTCACTCAGTGACAATTTAAGACAAGACACTTTAGAAAAATAGAGTTTTTATTAAATAGCAGAATGATCATGACTAAAATACTCCTTACCCAATTACCATAGTTCCTAGTTTACTATAATATTTGCATAATATAACAGTAAAGAGTGTGGGCTCTGACACTGATTTGCCTGGATTTGAATCATGACTTAATTTCCTCATCCTTAAGATGGGAGTGATAATAGAAGTACCTACCTTGTAGAGTTGTTAGAATCAAATGTAGAGCATTTAGAACAATATCTGGCACAAAATAAGTGCTTAATAAATGTTCTTTATAATCGCCAGCTACACATAGCTGTAAAAGAAGATTCAATTGAGGTAAGATATTGAAGTTTCTAGCATCTAGGCACATGGGCTATCTAGCTCCACTTATAAGAAACCTACTCTTACTAGTTGCTTGACTGAAAAACTTGGCTTAGCCTATGTGTAGAAATCTTTTAACCATCAAAGTCCTAAACCAAGGTCCCAAAGCCTCCAGGGCCCTGGGCCA
Organism: Tapirus indicus; assembly: GCA_031878705.1. Classification (NCBI taxonomy): domain Eukaryota; kingdom Metazoa; phylum Chordata; class Mammalia; order Perissodactyla; family Tapiridae; genus Tapirus; species Tapirus indicus. The sequence continues at coordinate 139,595,607 of CM062920.1, read as the reverse complement.
ACAACTTAACAGCTCTGGTATTTTGAAAGCTCTTTTTCCTCCAGCTTTCTCTCTCTCTCTCTCAAAAACTTGTCACCTTATTAAAGCGAAAGTATTTCTTTTAGCTTTGCAAGCCAAATCTAGAGAGTAGTTTATGGGCTGCAGCTATAAAACTCTTTCAGCCTTTGAACTTTTCTAGATATTTCTCCTTCAATGTCGCTGTAGTGTTTGTAACATGTATTCTTCAGAATCAGATAAACTCAGGTTTAAAATCCCAGTTCCACCATCACGTGTAAGTTGTGTGACTCTAGGTAAATTATTTCACCTCTAAGAATGAGTTTCTGTTAAATGGGAATAGTGTCTAACTCACAGAGTTTTGGTGAGAAAGAAATGAGTAAAAATATACATAAAGTATGTGATATTTCACCTAGCATACAGTAAGGGCTTAAAGAATAGTACTTGTTGTTTATATTGTTTGTTATTGTTATATGTTTTATGTTGCTGTTGCATAATTTTATTTATTTTATTTTTATTTATTTATTTTTTGAAGAAGATTGCTCCTGCAGTAACATCTGTTGCCCATCTTCCTCTTTTTTCTTTTTTCTCCCTAAAGCCCCAGTACATAGTTGTGTATCATAGTTGTAGAGTTGTAGCTCTTCTATATGGCACTCTGCCTCAGCATGGCTTAATGAGCAGTGAGTAGGTCTGCGCCCAGAATCCAAACCAGGGAACCCCAGGCCGCCAAAGTGGATCGCACGAACTTAACCACTACACCACCAGGCCAGCCCCTATTGCGTAATTTTAAACAACTCCAAAGAATTGTCTTCCTTTTCTGTGTGCAAATAATACCAGAACGAGTGTCCTTTCAGCATGCCAGCCATCTCAAGCAATATTTTCTTTTTTTAGAGAATTTCCTGTTTTCTGTCCCTTTCCTTTTAAGTCTTTCTGCCAAGGCAGTCTTCTACCTAGCTTTCTAATCTATCTTATGGTTTAAAAGAGATGAAAGAGGTCACATTCTTATTCAAAAATTGCCACTTATAAAATGAATAGGCTAAGAGATTTCTTTATTTAGACAATATTTAGAAAAAATATTTGATTTTCTTAAATAGTTTTGGTTTTCTCAATTTTCCCACTTAATACTTAAAATAAAGGATGCATTACAATAATAATAATGTTATTGCTATAGCAATTTATAGCTTTACAAATTTATTTTAATTATCTTTTCTTATTTATAATGATTATTTTTCTTTGACAGCTAATATAAATTAGATTCAGATAGTTTATTTAATTTGCCTTTGGCACAAAAAACTTAGCAAGAGAAAGCAGCAACTTGAACCCATATTTTCTTATTCCAAACCCAGTGCTATATTGCCTTTTATTCTTTCATGGACTAAAATATATAGCTTAGTTAGTAAGAGTGGAACATAATTAATGTAGTTCTTATCATTTATTCAAGAAGCATTTGTTGAATGACCACTGCTCACTATATACCTAGTTTAGGTTGCCTCCTTCTAGTCATCCATGCACTTTCCAGGACATATTATATTTTCAAAGTTAGCCAGGGATTGAGAATCCACAATACCTCCATAACAGTGCATAATCACCTCAAAGTCAACTTCTTCTTTGAGCATGTCTAAATTCTCCGGGAGTGTCAGCCCTGTTAATATGGTACTGAATTTTCTGAAAATGTAAAAAAATGTATTCTTTGGAAGTGAAACTGCTAATGTGTTTGAAGTGAGTGAGGAAGGCTTGTTGGAGGCAATATTCTTGATTTGTATCTAGAATGATATTTGGGATTTAAGTAAGGAAAGAGGTGGAAGAAGGCCATCGAAACAAAGGCAAAGGGTGAAATATGAATATATATTTGTGCAACATTGAGGAGTCTGTCTGGACCAGAGGTTCCCATACTGTAAAATAAGTTTGGATTAAAATTGAAGCCTAGTTTCAGGTAAGTTTACAAGTGAAGTGGAGGACCTAGACTTCCCTGCTGCTGATGAGTAACTAACAGATTTCTGAAAATACCTTAGGGTTTTAGAAAGCTTAAGATCAGTTGAAGAAATGTTTTCTGAGTCAGTCCTAACATTATACCATGCTGCCAATATACTGACAAAGTAATTTTACAGCTCTTACCAAAAAAGATTAATTTTGGTTATGAATACAAAGCAAAATAGTTTACTAGATATCAATACCCAATAATAATGCAGATTGAGAGACTAAAGGTAGTAGCTAAAGCAAAAGTAGATTCCAAAGATGACCATTAAAGTTTACTCCAAATTACTAAGCACATTCCATTAACATAATTTTAAATTTTCAAATCAAGAATTATTATCATGTTGTATATTCACGTAGGTCTGTATGTATATACACACATATGTATGGATATCTGATTTGTCCATAGCTGTAGTATATATACATAATATGCATTTATAATCCCTCACTGAGTAATTTTAAGACTTAAATATTTTTGCATATATCTGTGGGTCATTATATAAGCCACATGTTAAGATAGCAAGCAATTACATGCCTAAAACGTGCAAAGTACTATACAGGCCATTAAGAAAATACAAAGACGGAGAGGCACAAGATCTAGAATAGCTAGCACAATATTGAAGGAGAAGAACAAAGTTGGAGGACTTCCAACTTTAATACTTACTATAAAGGGAAATGCAAGTTAAAACAATGAGATACCACTACACGCCTATTAGAATTGCCAAAATACAGAATACTGACAATACCAAATACTGGGAAGGATGTAGAACAGCAGGAACTCTCATTCATTGCTGGTGAAAATGCAAAATGGTCCAGCCACTTTGGAAGACAGTTTGGCAGTTTCTTAAAAAACTAAACATACTCTTGCCATATGATCCAGCAATCATGCTCCTTGGTCTTTACCCAAAGGAGTTGAAAACTTATGTCCACACAAAAACCTGCACATAAGTGTTTATAGCAGCTTTTTTTCATAGTTGCCAAAATTTAGAAGCAACCAAGATGTTCTTTAGTAGGTAAATGGCTAAATAATCTGTGGTGCATCCAGATAATAGAATATTATTCAGTGCTAAAAAGAAATGAGTTACCAAGCCATGAATAGACATGAAGGAAACTTAAATGCATATTACTAAGTGAAACAAGCCAGTCTGAAGAGACTACATACTGTGTAACTTCAACTATGTGACATTCTTGAAAAGTCAAAACTGTAGAAATAGTAAAAATATCAATAGTTGCCAGGGGATGGGGGGAGGGGAGATGAATAGGTACAGCACAGAAAATTTTTAGGGCAGTGAAAATACTCTGTATGATTCCATAATGATGGATGTTTGTCATTCATTATACATTTGTCCAAACGGGTAGAATGTACAAAACCAAAAGCGAACCGTAATGTATACTACGGATTTTGGGTGATTATGTTGTGTCAATGTAGGTTCATCAATTTCAACAAAGGTAGCTCTTTGGTGGGGGATGTTGGTAATGAGGAAAGCTGTGCAGGGGTGGGAGCAGGGGTTTATGAGAAATCTCTGTACCTTCCCTTCAGTTTTGCTCTGAACCTGAAACTGCTCTTAAAAAATAAAGTCTTAATAAAATGGGGGAAAAAAGAAAAGATCAGAAGGGTGTTCCTTGCCAGCTATTGCCTGATCTTTACTTTGAAATAGGTAGGATTTAGATCTTAATTTTATAAATGTAAATTGCCCAGAGTTAAGGAGGCAGAAAGTTGTAGAGCTGAGACTCAAATCTGGGTCTTCTGTTTCCTAGAGTAAAAGTATCAGTTGCTTCCCAGCCAACTTTTCTGCACCAGGAATGTTTTGCTTCTGTCTATCTCAACGTAAAGATGGAACAAAAGGACACTATTATAAATTATGATTTCTTTTAAAAAAAGAAAGTACAAAGATGAATTGTATGTGCTCAGTACATAGAAGGCACTTATATTAAAAGAACAAATGAATAAATATATCAGCCATTGTTGCTTTCTCCTGTATCATATATTCATATCATCTTATTTTTCAACGGATACTGTCTTCTCCAGAACAAGGGAAAACATTTCCATTAACATTCTATGACCTTCTCTCCAAACTGTGGTATGAGATTTAGACTAATGGTTACTTACAGATGTCCAAAGAAAGGTTGTAACATATTATAAATAGCACTCTACTATGGAATTCAATCAACATGAAGGTGGGATTTTGAAGGACTTGGCCACTATCAGGGAGGAAAATCTCTCTCAGAAGTGCTAAACAGACTTCCTTTCAGATTCTGTTGGCCACAGCAGTGTCATACTAATTTTTTGTGTTTATTGTTTATTCTCCTTCTCCCCTGCTAGCATGTATTCTCAGGAGGGCAGGGTATTTAATGAAGTATCCTAGGTACCTGGAACAACTCCCTGGCATATGGTAGGTCCTTCGATGTATATTTGATGAATGAATTAAGGGATGAACATGGCCATCCTCTAGCTGCCTAAGGGCTAGAAAAGAGAGTGTCTACAGTTTTCATGCTCCATAGTGAGAGGCAGGCTGTACTGACAAAGAAGGAAGGAAGATTTATATTCAACAGTCTCTGCCAAAGCTTCTAAGAGCACCTGACCTGTCCAAAACCTGGTACTGTTATCATTAAAGAGCACAATCCATCCAAATGGTAAGGGTTTCCTTCCAGGTGAGGCTTTGAAATAACACAATCACTAGACACAGGTTCCCAGGGATCCAGCCTACATGAAACCAATCCTGTCATTTGTTCATTCAACAATATTTATGGAGTGGCCTGTGAAAGCCCAGTGCTTTACGCAAGGGAGAGAGTGCTGAGCGACACCAGCATAGTTTCGGCCTTCGTGAAGTTTATAATCTACATAAATATACGCTGTGAGAGTCTGGGTCCAATCAAGAGATAGCTATCATACAGTAGGTTAAACAGGGAAAGTTTAAGTATTATTATCTATGCCAAAGGAGCAGCTATAACATATGAGGAAACTCTATATGCTACCCTAGGGCTGAGGGAGAGCACCAGAAGGACAAACTTGGAAGGTTCTGACCTCACTGGAAAAGGTGTGGTTCAGCCACAGGAGAGCACATAGAAGCTCCCTGATTTGACCAGACTAAAGTTTGTCTGGAATTACTGGGCAAACATCAGGCAACACTCTGGAGGGCAGGAGGCAGAGCAGGTGATGACGGGCAATCAGGAGCAGTGAGTGGGCACTGATAAGGGCAGAAAGTGCAGCAGGCTTTGGTTTCCCTGTGGAAAGGACAACACACAGGTGTCACTAAGTCGAAGCTGCAAGGTTGCAGAGGGATCACGTTCTGGGCCTGTGGCTCAGGCAGGCTGCAGCAGAGGTCTTCAAACTCACAAGGCCAACGCCACCCCACCAATGCCAGAAATTGCAAAGCCTCTTCCTCAGGCAGTGTCCCTTCAGCACCCTCTGCTGAGAAAGCTTACCATTTTTCTCACTTTAAAGGAGAAATGCTTAAGAGAATTCTTTTATCATGAAACATGTAATGAAGGGTGTATTCATTGCTAAGAGGCAATAAATTAAGTGACATATATGCATGCACTAAATCACTACCCTCTGAATATAATCATTTATATGAATTTTAGGTAGGTGTATCAGAAACATCTTTATACACCTTTGGACTCACTATTCTTCTCTTTAGAAGAGATTCACAGCTTGCACCAAATTAAAGCCTAGTATTATTTTATTCATGGCATCTTAGGCTAAGAAATGTGTTTGAGTGAGAAAGATTGCAAAAAATTTTCACCATTGAGAAAAATTGAGGAAACATATAATAAGATCTCAAATTGGTAAGAAAACGTTGTTCCATCATTCTTTTTCTCTTTCTTCTAAGTTTTATAGGCTATTTCCAGCCTATAAAACTATGTCATTAACTAGGGAAAACAATGAACTAGGGAATGACTTTAATAAAGTATAATATAGCCCTGGCTAAACTGGAATAATGAGATGATTAATATGCCGATTGCATTTTTAAACACAGTGAGAGACAGTGTGGTATTGGTAAGAGTATGGGTTAAGAGATTAGGAAATCAATTTCTAGTTCTGGCTTGGCTCCTCACCAGCTTGTTTGTGACCTTGGTTAAGTCACTTCTAATTCCTTTGTAAATTTAGTGGGTAAAAGGCAGCCTGGCAAGTGGAAAGAAATGCAGAGTAGGCCAGATTTGAATTTTAATCCCGTTTCTTACATATATGTTTTTGTGAGCTTGGATGAGATATTTTGGGTTTGGTTTGTCCATTTAGAAAATATCATGGTGAAAATATTTTGCACTCATGTGGGAAAAGGGGAAAAAAACCAAACCTAAGGAGATCCAAGAGTCCTTATAGCTTTAAAATTCCATAATTCTGCAACTAGAACAATAAAACTTTGTATATGATAATTTCCCAATTAAAAAGCAACAGAAGCTATTATTTCTAATGTTTCATAGTATGAAAATCATGTTTGTAACTGAAAATTTTCTCCATGCCAGAACACTTCCAAATGACCCTGATTTCAAACTTGTTTAAACTGTCTCTAATTACTTTAGCTAAGCACAGTCAACTGAGATGGGGAAAAAGTAAATCTTTCCTTTAAATGTTTTCCAAGTAAAGATCAGAAAATTCCATCATCCATAAGAAATTACAGCCATTTTATAAAATCAAGTTGAATTTTAAAAAGCTAGAAGTGATTCTGAAACTCAACATGCCTACTGAAATAATTTGGCTTAAGAATATTCTACTGTAAATACTTAGTAGTTGAGATCTTAATGACCAAATACATTTTTTAAAAAAGAGAAAAAAACAATCTCCCATTGAGAACCCAGTCAACATTTCATAGGATGGCATTTGGAAATGATCTTTAGCTAGATGTTTACTTTTTTAGAAGGAAGTTGTTGCTTATAAACTTAAAGACATTAAAGAGAGAAGTTGGTATAAGACCTACAGGTACAAGATAATTTAATAAATAGGTTATCCTGAAAGTAATTAGTAAAGTCTATGAAGTTTTGTACAAATGTAAAATGTTATTACAGGAAAAACAAAGGAATAAGATTATACAGCTACCCTCTTTAAGAGAAATTTCAGTTTTCTAATATGTAGGACTGTGTGAGAGATTGCATTGTTTTTAATTCTGATCATTCTCGCGCAGAATACTAGAGAACCAGGCCTGTCGTCTCTCCTGAAGAAAGCAATGTATGTCCTGAAGAGAACTCTACTATATTTATGGGCCAACACTGGAAGGAAATAGAGGGGTTCTTTTTTTGAAGATAAAATTAATAATATTTTAAATCCACCCTGAATGAATTGTACCTTTGAAGTTATTTGTGGCTATTTTGTTCAGTGAACATTCACTGAGCACCTAATATATATGAGGTACTATCCTATGTTGTAGAGATCATTTCAAATTCAATTAAATATTGAAATTCTAAACTTCAAAAATACAGGTCATCCTCTGTTGCTTATAATTACACTTAATATAGTAAATGTTGCAAAATTTTTAAAAAGAGCTTAAATTTATTTTCAAAAATTAAAATAAAATTCATTATTTTGGAATTTCAAAAATATAAGCGGGCCAATCCCAGTGGCCTAGTGGGTAGGTTTGGTGTGCTCCACTTCAGCAGCCCGGGTTCAGTTTCTGGGTGCAGACCTACACCACTCGTCTCTTAGTGACCATGCCATGGTGGCGGCTCACATACAAAAAGAGGATGATTGGCAGCAAATGTTAGCTCAGGGCAAGTCTTCCTCAGCAAAAAAAATATACATATATGTATATATTTATATAAGCGCAATATCTGTATGTGAGATTGTTTTGGTTTTTCTCTCTGAGAATATTAATAATAAACTCCATCCAATGCAAAGATGTGTTAATGAATTGCAGCGTTAATTTTTAAGGTGGGAGGACCCACATCCGTGGTCACCAGCTGCCTCTCTCCATTCCTACAGTAAGGAAACTTGATTGGATAAGAAAGATTGTATATTTTCCAAAGAGACTCCCTCTAAATTTAAGCACATGGGTCCTCTGACCTATAGCCCTTAGGAACTTATCTTTAGTAAGTCACAGTCTGAGTAACTACAGTTACTATTTCTAAGGATATTCTGAAATAGACTACTCACATGGGGCCCTACAGTCCTCTCAACACTAGAGGCCCCTGGTATCTTTTAGGGATTTATAGCTCTAGGAATGGACTAGTTCCTCTTGTTCAGAACCATCTAGGGAGTCTTTTTCAACACACAGAAGGTGGAAATATTCATACTTTATTGTCCCCTGCCAGTCAGAGCAATCACATTCCCATCATAGAGTCTCTTATTGTTAAGGGAAGAGAAAACCACAATTAGGTGGCATTTTCATATTACCAAGTTTCTTACTTGGATCATAAATTTATGATTTTACGTAAAATACCAGGCTGAAAAGAGATGGATAGATGATAGATAGATAGATAGATAGATAGAATAAACATACACACAAAGAAAGAAATTTACCTCCTAATTCTTGCCACATTACCGTTTATATTCAGTTACAAGCATGATTTTCAAACTGTAAAACATCAGAAATAACAGTTATAAATATAGTTATAAATGACTTTATTTTAATTTATATATATAATACCAATCATTGATGCTTCATTGGTGGATTTACCTCCCCATTTTGTCATCTTGCTGTTCTCTAAGCCTTCTGCCACCCACTCCTAACCTGCATCTCCTTTGAAATTTCCCTTTTGCGAGGCTCCAAGATCTATAACTAGCATTTTGACCATTTTGGCAGCTCTGCCAGTTCCTATTGGTCCTTTAACCTTCCATAACTGAAGTGTACAAATCAATAATTTCCTCACTGCATGATTAGAAAGGTTTTACATTTAATTGGATTTTCTGTCACATAGAGTGGTCAAAAGGTGAGTAAAAGTTACATGTAGTCATGTCCCTACTTGCATATTTTTCGGTATAGGCTGAAACTGTACATAAAAAGAATAAACTGAGTTTTGGTTCAATAATCCACTAATTAACTAGCATATTGGTTTTACTTGAACCTGGCCTTTAGAAAATCTAAATAGTTATATAATTCTGATAGATTTTCTTCAGATACCATCTTAAATGAAAAACATGTAGTCTCTAGTATTCCATGTATATTTTTGCAAAGTTCAAAGGAGACATTACTCATTAATGTTATTTTATTAAAGTATGTTTTCATGTAATACAGCCCAAGTCACTCAAATATGGGAGTATTCTTTGAACAGGTTCAGATATTCTAGTAAACCTAGTTTACAGAGACCTTGATGGGTAAAGAGAAGACAGTGACATAAGTAAAGGATAAGAACGTCTGAAAAAAACTTTTGATAAAATAATTATTAAATTTAAAAAATCATGTTAGAAGTTATAAGATCATATGTAGATATATAGGTAGATATAGATATGGATACAGATATAGAAATATCTTTCTCTTGTGTTTCTCCACTTACAGAAATTGGGGATAGTGTTGTTTTTCATCGATACATTTTATTCATTTTTAGTTTCACAGGTCTTATTTCCAAGTAATGAACAATTCTTTCCATTCCAAGGCATGCAAAGATAGATAAGCATCTCACATTTGCTTTCCTAATGATTTTCTTTATGGTATTATTATATTAGAGACATACTTTATTTCTGAATATTAAATAAGATATTGACTTCTTTACACCGAACCTTAGTCATATAAAGCCAAATTTCAACTGTGTTACTGTCACTTACCTTTGGGCAAATAATTTAACTGCGTTGCCTAAGTTTTCTCATTTTTAAAAGAAAGTGATATGTATCTTGCAGAATTGTTATGAGGATCAAAAGAGTCAATGAATGTAAAGTACTAAGCCAGGGCCTGGGACATAGTGGACTCTTAAATTGCTGCTACTCCTTCATTGTGACATTTTCAGGAAGGACATGAGTGAATTAACGCTGGCAGAGAATTGAAGAGTGATGAGAAGCTGAAGGATGATGAAAAAATATGGGCAATAGCGCATAATACTCTTTTAGTAGATTTAAAGGTAAAAAGCAATGTAATTGTGTTCAAGCAAAAATTTTGTTGATCTTATTAGCACAATAAAGAAATTGTTACATATATGTACTGTAGTAATACTTTTAATTAATTGGAATACTTATAAATGATGGTATTCTGACTACAACATTGTCTAATAAATTAATTCCTTGATATTCACTATCTATGCCAATTGTTGCAAAATTTCAATGTAGGAAAAGTAAAAATTGACTATCCAATTTCCCATTAAAAAGAATCAAACTTCATTCCCACTCTAGACATTATATTTTTTCCCCAGAAAAAAACAAGGTAAAAAATAAGATTTTATAGATAACTGTGGCCAAGTTAAACTTTTTTGTTCTATGTATAATGAAATCTGGCTTTGTTTATCCTCTTGAAGTGTTCAATTGAAAGTAACATGTCAGTAAGGAAGAGTTACATCTCATAGAATTATTATTATTATTGTTCAGCAAGAGTTGGTCTCTAACAATGTTAAATTTTAGCCTTTTTTTATTATTGCTTGAACCATTAACTCTGATTTTTCTTGGTCTGAAATTTTGGGGTAGGAGCTTTAAAATACAAATTTCTTAGGTCTTGATATTTTGTCCTTGAACTTTGACAATTAATTAAACAAACACAACAGCATTAACATTTCGACCCTTATAATGTGCCCGTAACCAGAACCCGATAGTCAAAATTAATTACCATTACACCAAGAGTGTGTTCACATGGTTGGTGGAATCACCATGGAATTGGTGGAATTTAACAGGTAAATATTAAAAGTGCAGCACAGAGTAGTCACATAATAAATAGCTGTTGATTTAATGTCCTTTAACAGCTTGATACTACCTATTTCCAAGATCTGAGACAGTTTAATGAAACAGTCAACAATGATTCCAGACACAGTTAAATATAACAGTTATTAGTAACACAAAATATTGTTTACAGATCTAAACCAGTAGTTAGTTCCACCAGCAGTTGACATTATCCAGAGAAAGACAAATTTCATCTGTCCTTGTGTAAGACAACTAGTTGTACATATGTCACCTATACTTATTCTTTGTAAAAACCTACACACATTTTAACATTTTTGAAGACAGGATTCGTGTATGCTCTATTGACAATAGATTAAAGCATCATGTTTGTAACCATTATATTTTAGTTCTTACCCCTTCATGATAATTTTCTTTCTTAAATTGTTTTACTCTTTTTTTTTTTGGTCCTTGTTGTTTTCAAACCAATTTCTTACACTAGCTAATGTGGTGAGAAAATAAATGGGTATGGTCAAATGTGAAGTGCATTTGTCAAATGAATGAAACTGAAGTGCAATAATATAATAAATCCTCAGGCTAGTCATGTTTATTGCTGCCAAATGTCTCCCTGCTAAGAACTAATAAGCATGAAAAGGGATAATGAAAGTTTCCATGAAAAATTTTTGGGAAACCTATCCACAAGTCTTCACTATCTGGGAATGTGGAAATAAGTATTTGTTTTATACAAGTTCCATATGAGGACTGTAAAGATGGAATTATGAGAATAGAGTCAAATGGAAAGCAACTACAGTATGACTGTTACTAGTATTATTTGGTACGCAGAAGAAAATTGACAGGGGAGCTCCATTGAAAGGCATAATAGAACAGTGCCTCCTACATAATAGGCACTAAATAAATACATGTTGAATGACTGTGTAAGTAAAAGGAAGATTTTACATTAAAGCTTTCAAAGACCCCAAGTGATCTTGAAAATCTAATTTGGGTTTTCAATGTTTAAATTCCAAAGGATAACTGCTCAGTGATAAACATTTTAGAATTTACTTAAAATGCATATTTTTGCTAAAAGTGTACTTTGGCAAAATTAATTAACATGGGAAAATGAGGGATAAAATGAGATTATTAGAAGTTAAGGTATAGTGTTATATAAGAACTGGGTTGTTTCAAAGGAATCTGCATATCAACTAAGGGTAAAAATATTCTCAATTATTAGCATTATTTATGCCATTATTCTTTAATTACAAATAGTTATGGATACTCAGTTGTAAATATAATGGGACTGAATAGAGTCCTGACGAGAACATTAAAAAATAAATAAATAACAGAGAAGTTGAAACAGACCTTTCCCGAATTAACAAGGATAAGAGCACATATGACCTGATTTTTGGAACCAACTGTGTGAAATGGAAAATAGATGACCAGGTAGCTTATAGATGATAAATTTCACTCCTAACTGCTTATTGAGCTACATTTTTTATTACCTAGTCAATTTAGAAGTTTAAATACTCACTAAGTATCTACTAGTTTGGTGGGAAGTCAGAAAACCACAATAACTGGAGTTATATAGAATAGTCATCAATGGAAAGAAGAGTTTTAGTTAATTTAAACATGACAGAAGGCAAATCTAATTCTGAAAAAAATAACAAAATCTATTTAGGTATTACATCCAAAAATAAATCACTCAAAAAAATTTCCTCCAGAGAAATAATGAAAATAATGTGGAACAATGTTAGTATAAGAACCACAGGATTTATAGGAGCCAGACAGTATTTTTAGCACCACATTCTAATGGTGCAGACACAGCCACAAGGTATCTTTAAGAAGAAATCAACACAGCTGTGTGTTAAAAATAATAAAACTTGGGAAAAGAATGCATATTATAAGGAAGCCTCAAAGATTCTAGATCAAATATGAATGGTAGCTATTATACAAGATCGAGAAATAGGCAAAATACAAAATTAAAAATCTATACAATGTCTATCAAAATAATATTTCCCACCCTATATGATATGTATTAGCTTTTTTGCTCATTAGGAATTGTTTTTCTCAAATTAAATGTACATAGACAAAGCAAATTATATGTCACACATGTTGATTTAAAAAAATAACATCGTGATTTTTGGCAACAATAGCACATAATGTGGATATTTTTGTGACTATCAACTAACTGGTTTTCTTATTTGTATGTCTCTTAAATATTGGGTAAAAAGAATAACTGTAAATGTCATTGTCCAACTGAGATTTCGAAAACAAATTTTATTAATATTTTTATAAGTTATAGAAAAAACTTTTATTCACTGAAAAAGCTTGGAAACATGTCAAATACAAACAAAATCACCATGTTACATTGAGGAAGTCTGAATATGACATAAACAACCTGTTTGTTATTTATTTTATTTTCATTCTTAGTGTTAGGTTAAACTATCTACCTGAAGGTCACTGTAAATGATTCTTATCATTCAAGGTTGGACACAGCAATGGCTTGAAAAAGCAACTGCTGTTTGAACACGGCAGGATCTACCTCAACCTCCAACTTGCCCAGCGTAACTTATTCACAGCACTTAAATTGATGTAAATGCTTTGCTGCTAAAAATTTGTTCTGGTCACTTTCATTAAAATGTTGAATTTTTTTTTCTCCATGCTTTACTTGTGCTGTATCTGCTGCTAAGCAATACAATATGGGAAGGACTTTGAAATGATTTCTATATCCAGACACATGGTGTTGGGTGTATCGATGAAAATCCAATGACGTATTACTATACATCATGAAATGTCTATTTTGACCTCTTTAACGAAGTTTTTTTTATACATTCCAGCAGACTCATTCAAAGCATTTTACATATTAAATTACTTATCAAAACACAGCATATATAGACCTTGACATTTGTTAAAGAACCAAGGATTTAACCAAAAAAAATTTTTTAAAGGACCAGAACAAATCTTTAGCAGAACACAGATTATGTGGCAAAGAAGTGACTTACTGGAAGATAGGGCATACTTATCAAGACATACTTTCAGAATATATGTAAGAGACCGATTGGTTGATTTGTACGATCACCTGCAAATATGCCGCAGACTGTTGTTAAAGAAACATGAAATCTATAACAATAATATTTCAGAAAAGAAAAAAAACTATCAAAGGTCCTTTAGTCATAATTTTTTATTCCAGGAACCCATCAGTAGGTCTGGCTTTAATAATTTTTTGAGGCAAGATTCTCTCACTATTGTATTTTCATGTGGGTAAGTAATTTTAGAATGATTATACATTGACTGTATTAAATTGCTTCTTTATTTTTCTTTTTCATTTCTAGAGTAATCATAGGACAAAATAATAGCTTTGCAATGAATGCCAATATGTGGTTCCTTCATAGATGTGTTGTTTTACTCCTCAATTTATTTTCTATTTTTCTAGTGGTTCAAGAATTTATATGATGACAAAAGACTCTCACTAAATGCAATGAGAGAATAAGCTATATTGATTACTGCTCAAATTGTTTGTTTACACATAGCAAAACAAATGCAAGCTTTTAGTCACATCTAAAATAGTTTTAAAAATACTGTATATTCACATGATTTTATGTAATTTTAAACACGAATTTCCTACAGTATTTTCATTCTACTGAAAATGTACTTCAAAATTGCTATCAAGCTGTCTTTTAATATCACACAATATGTTCTTTAAAATATAATTATTATTTGCGAAGGAATTACATTAAACAATGAAAAATTTACACACTGCCTCTTAAATATAGGGTTACATTGTGGATAAGTACAAAAAGACTTGAAGATTCATCAGCAGCTTCAAAATAACAATGACAACAGAACAGTATAAGGAAAAAGAAATTGTACGACATGGTAAATTTGTGGTCAATAGAAAAGTCCTTTAGCATGCAGAAACACTGTTAAGAATGAGGATTTGGTCTAAAGAAAAGTTATGTTTTAATACAATTCAATTTATTTCATTTTGAAATAATTATTTTAGAAGTATATGAAATTATCTATAAATATTTCATACTCTTCACAGAAAGTACTACCTTTCTTACATATTTGCCATCTTTGATAAAAAGTTTATATTAAAAATAATGGCATTAAAATACATCTTTATACTATAAGATAGTTTCATCAAAAATATTAACCAATAATAAACTATGTTGTTGAATTATATTTTAAAATACATACTTATTTCTACGTATTACCTTGAGTAATCCTTATAAGGAACTTGTTTTAGCTTCCTCTATTGGAACAAAACATTTGTGTTAGCCATTTGTGGAAATCTGCTTACTCTTTTATTAATCTCTAATTTTTTTATCTTGAATAAATATAACTGAATTTTAAGTGTCCCAGTAGCTCTTCATTTCTCAGACCTCCCTGCTCCCCTGCCCCTCCAGCCCCAGCATTCTCCCAGACAGCGTGTTCTCATGAATACGTACTTACTACCCAGGAGACAGTTGATTCATCAAAGAATTTTTACTGCTGGGGCAAGGTGAGGGTTTGCTGTTATTGCTATTGTTTTTTAAAATAGACCAAAGTAGTCATTCCATTCTCTTATTTGGAAAAAAAAATATTTCCATTATGTAACTGGTAAGTAGAAGAGGATAAGCTTTTAGGATGCTTTCTTACGTTTTTTAGGCCACTGTTTTATCATTCAGAAAGTCTTGCTTTTATGCACCAGTAATATTCCTACTGCTTGAAATAGTTCTTGCAGTTTCGAAAAGAACTACTGACTGACTTACAGGGAGTAGTTTCATGCAGGATGAATCTGGCTGGCACATGGAAGCCAACTTCACTTGGCACCTCTCTTAGTTGTTCATCTCTCTGCTTAGATTGCCCTCACGCGTGCCAGCTGTGGGGGTCTCTAAACTCGTGAGCTATGTTCCGTCTCTAACTCCATTTCAGACGTGTGCCTATAGCCACAGGCATTATTCTCTCTGTGTCCAGCACACCATTTCCTAAAACAATAGCTTTTAATTTTTTTCCCTGTATTTCAGTAAGGTTCTCTTTGTTGATTAAAAATAAAATATGCTCCCTTTATGAAAATTCATGAACTCCTTTTAATTTGTTTTCTTAATCTCTTTTAAGGTTAAAAACCAAAAAGCACTACTCTGTTTTAAAAGGGCTTTTAAATATAAAATGGACTTTTACAATCAATATTCACCATCATGTTGCACCGAATTTGAAATTACAGACCCACTTCTACAGTCTAATGTTTCCTAACCCTTCTTTTTGGATATGTATTTTTAAAATATTTTAAATTTTAGTTGGAAAAGTATTAGTCTCTAAAAAAATTAGATATTTTTCCTCCTAAACTTATTTAAGCAAAAGGCATGACAATGGAGAATCACGTGGGGAACCTTTGCCTCCAGCCAGGACTGAGCCGCCTCTGGAAGACCTCACTCTGCTGCTTTTCAATCCCTTGCCCCACAGATACAGCCCTGCGCGCTTGCTTAAGCATCAGGAGATTTAAAGCAGATGATCATAATTCTTTAATAGTATTCTGGATACACGGCCTCTTGGGGTCTTGCCGAGTAAAACATTCCTAATCCACTATTCCATTCTTACAACTACTATTTGTTTTTAACCTCTAACAATTTTGTTGCTTTCCTCTGGATAAGTTCTAACCTGTTGCACGTGAATAATAATTTCTTCCATTTTATAGCACTCTGTTTGCAAAGCACTCTCACAGATCTTACCACCATTGCAATGTAATCAGAAAGGCAGTTTTCACAGCAACCCCATAATGCACATGTTATTTCCCTCATTTATAAAACTAAGGCTCAGAAAGGCTGTGACCTGTTCAGAGTCACAAAGCTGTGTTTTATGCAGCCAGCTAGAACCCACGAATATCTTTAGATTCTAGATCTAACATGCTTTCCATTTTACCAATAATTCTTTTATCCGAAGAAGTGCTTATTTCAATAGGACTATTTCTAAAACTAATTTTAACATATGAATTCTTTATGAAAATATAAGCAATTAAAAAATTTAAACTATAAAAATATAATCAAATTTAAATATCTAAAAACTAAGAAGATATATCACCTTCTAGTCTTGAAATACCGGGACAGTTGAATTGTAGATAGAAGGAAACTTTTTATATCTATTTAATTTTTTATTCAGTTCCTTTTATTTAACCTAAATATAATTTATACCAAACTTTGATTATAGTATTTTGCAAATGAAAAGGAGAGTCAATACACTTTTTTTCAACTCAAAGATCATATAGTTCTAAAATGCGTGTTGTTGACAAATATATTTCTTACTTTAAAATATAATTTCAGTTGGATCAAGTTAAGTGAAAGTGTACATTTAATATCACTGTCTAGGTTGTTCAATTAAGGGAATACTTGCACCAATGATAACAAATACAAGACCTTCTAAGAAAGAACGTATATCATTCCGTGACAATCCTGTACAACTCAGTGGTGGATGGGGAAGTGGCAAAAAGAAGGAGAAAACTTCAAACTAATCCTTCAAGCTTCAGCATTCAAAACATATGGCAAACGGTTTCTTTTCAAGAGATCTGCGGATATCTGGTCATGTTACCAATTGGATACAAGGTTTTAGAGGACTGTATTTAATTTGTATTATTATACATATTTCATCATTTTGTTTTTTGATGGAGTTATCTTATTTCCCATCTGTAAAATGCAGTTTTGCAGTTTTTCCCTTGTTCATGGGAAATGACCTTCAGAAAATTAATTCTTGAAATGCTGTAATGGAATTTGCATATCCAGTTTCTTCTTTTGTTTAAAATTTTTATAACACGTATTAAAAATGATTTTTGTTACCAATAATAAATTGTAATACCATACACAAATTATAAGAGAATATAACTATATTTTATTGACACTGTTTAATGTAGTTTTAATAAATAACATTAATACATTTTATTCAGATTGTTATAATTGGATATTTCAAAGAAAAATTGATATGTCAAGTAATTAAAATAGGTAATGAAAATGGCCTTTGTTTTTCACTTTGTCATCTTAAATAGTTATAAGAAAATATACACTCAGTTTAAATTTGAATGAAATATAAATATTTATCAGTTTAATGAATTGGATATTTTATCTGTAATGTTTCATTCAGATGTATATTACTCTTCACATTTGTAAAAGGTAGACGCTAATTCGGGTTCATTAATATTATTCTACTGACTCAAAAATACACTATCATTTTAATTTCTGTTAAAGTGCCTTAAAATTATCCTTTAAAAAATCTTTTGAAAGATCAACCCTATCATTTTGTAATATTAGTATATTTTCTAAAATTACAAACCAGTTTTATTAAACTCTGATTATTGTGTGGTTAATGTTCTGTAATATCTTAGTAAATACAATGTGCAAAATGCTGCATTTACACTTAATGCTCTATAGGATCTATCCTGAATCTGGAGCTTTTTTTACAAAGTTCTCTAGTCACTTTCCAGTGTGTTGCTGTGCAATGGGATCCAGTGAACTTTAGGTTTTTTTCCTTTGTTTTTCCTACTCTTTATTGAAATATTTCAACTAAAACTGACTAAGCAGATTTAGAGATGCATTTATTTGGTTTGTGCCCCCCATCTACTTTTGGAGCCCTATTGCATTTCAAACCTGTAAATCTCTTTTAACTTGATTGAGAGAGAAATGTTAATGATCCTTGAGCTGTCGATCAATAAAGAAAACTTAGATTCATATGTTGTGGCCTAGAAATTGAGCTTTGGAACGTAAGCTCCATGTGTAGTTGCTTTACAAACACGCTCTTATGTCATCCTTTTACTCAGCATCCACAAACCAACATAATGTAATGATGGAAAATATTTTATCTCAGCTTATTGTGAACCCTGCAGGAGAAAACCACATTAAAGCTGATATTGATGGGGTTTCATGGTTCACATGTTCAAATCAATGAACTGGAAAGGCTAGTATGAAAAGTGAGATGCTTAGGATTCAACTGTTTTAGTGCCTAAAAATAACTTTAATCTGTAGTATTCTTATTCTGTGATCTGTGTAATTGTTTCATAATATTAATTATGAGGAAGATGATGGGTGCTGATGCTCCTAAATTTGTAGGTGATGATTGATACCTATGTCAATAAAATAGTTTCCTAATTATGGTACTAAGTTGGAAGTTCTTTTTAGTGATGTTTACTGTGTCCAACCTTAAAATGATCATTTATAAAATCTCTCTCAAAGCTCAACTTATCGTTTTTAACACTAGTTTATTTGTCTTATGAAAATAGAAAAGGTATTTTAAAATTGAATAAATTTTAAACTTTAATTTAAAATTTTTAATTTAAAAAATTGAATAAAACCTGAAAGAAATCAAACTAAGAAATATTCCTTCTCCTGTTTCCTTGGGGAGACACTGAGGCAAATATTTGTCTTTAAGACTTGGGAAGGTAAAAATATGAGCCTATATTGTCACTTAGTTGACACTGAATTTTGGAATCACAGTAATGGACCTACGCAATGCAACTATTCAAAGGCACTACCCAAAATGACATTTTGTCCTTTCCTGCACCCTATGCCCTACCCCAACCCCTACCCAACTCAATTCTCACTCTCCTACCTGTGCCCCTCCCCAGTTCTGTGACAAAGGATCATCATCAGTCACTTCTAGTAAGAATGGCAAAGTGAATCACTGATCACAAAAAGGCTGACAGAATGTTAGGTAGGGTGTTTGGCGATTCCAGGATGTCTTGATAGGCGAATTAGTTATATTGGTTTATGGAGATCTCCTCATCCCAAGGTCTGGCCTGCCAACAACATCTTTGTGCACACAGTGCATTATAAGAGGTCTTATTAGGCATTTTGAGAAGCATTCTAAATCCTAACTCCTTATTGTGGTCATAAATTAGGTGAAAGTACAGGACTCACATTAAAAAAAAGAGCCAGAATAATATAACAAAAGCCAAAGCGTTGTTATAGGTAGGCACTGCTCTGCCTTAGAGGCAAAAGAGAGAATACACTAGGATTCTTGAAAGTTAGTTTTGAGTTTTTCTTTTTTGGAGAAAACAAGGGAGAATGCATTTTAACTAGAAAGAATATGTTGGAAGGCACAGATAGGGATTAAAATATTATTGAAATTAAATTGCAAATAACAATAAATAGCAGTGTTTTAAGAGATCTTTGTCTAATTTTAAATCCTCACATCATCAGCATAACGAGCTTTGGTTCTTGTATTTCTTAATTCTGCTGTTCAGCCATTGAATTCGTTATTGCACTGATTTTCTCCTACTTGCTCGTAATTTGCTCATATTTTCTTTCATTTTTTTCTCAAAATCTGGGTAGCATTAATCCAAAGTTCAGACTAATAAAATTAAACATGCAGGATAATATTTTACTGGTGGTATGCTATAATCAAAGTAACTATAATAGTTTCTTAGAAAAGAGAAACATTTTTGCTTATTTTTTTGGAAAGAAAAACTCATTTGTCATTCACTTAATAGGGATTAAATAAGTGGATAAGATCTCCCTTTATTATTATATTTTCTTTATTATCATATTTCCTACCAAGTGCAGTTCCCATCATCTTTAAAGGCCAGAAACTTATACACCATCTGGATTTATGGTTTTCATGACTATACTGGGGGAAAGTGAATTATCTAGTAAATATACTTTAACTTAGGGGAAGACAACCCCTGAGCATTCTATAGAATAATAGTTGCTAGGGCTAATTTCTAACTAATCACTAATAGTAGATGTAATTCTACTGTCCATTTCAGAATAGCATGAAATCTATTATCCACTGTGATATCTTTGCTTATCTAGATGGAGCTGTTTTTGTCATTGATGATTGTGAGATTTAGAGAAAGGCTCTTTCCAGCAGATGAACAACTATAATCTAGATCTGTGCTGTCCAAAATTAGCCACTAACCACATGGTTACAGGGTACTTTTAATATGGTTAGTCTGAATTGAGATAGGATGTACGTATAAAATAACAGCAGATTTCAAACATTCAGTATGAGAAAAAGAAAGCAAAATTGCCCAAGAATTTTATATTGATCGCGTTAAAACAATAGTATTTTGGCTTAAATAAAATGTGTTAAAATAATTTCATCTGTTTCCTTTCTACTTTTTAAAATGTGAGTACTAGAAAATTTTAAATTACATATATAGTTAACTTCTATATATATATAGTGCTTCTATTGGAAAGCACTGATCCACGGGCTGTTCTGTGAGATAACTTAGGTAGGATGTTTTGATGCAGAAAATAATTGGTAAGATAATAGGTAAAAGAGACATAATAACCATAGAAAACAAGGCACACAAATCCTAGTTATAATAAAAAGGAACTTTGGGGCCAGCCCGGTGGCACAGCGGTTTAGTTCACGCTTGGCAGCCCGGGCTTCGCGGGTTCAGATCCCAGGCACCTGCTGATGCACTGCTTGTCAGCCATGCCGTGGCGGTGTCCCATGTAAAGTGGAGGAAGATGGGCACGGGTGTTAGCCCAGGGCCAGTCTTCCTCAGCAAAAAGAGGACGATTGGCAACGGATGTTAGCTCAGGGCTGGTCTTCCTCACAAAAAAAATTTTAAAAAAAGGAACTTTGACTCTGCTAAACATAGTGAATATTATGAAATAAAAACCTTCGATTGTGGTTCTAGACTTTAAGATGGCATATTTTAACTCCATCATAATTGAATTTAACTCTATTTTATAGTTATATATATATTATATAGCTAAATTATATATAACTGTATAATATATAAATACATCATATTATATAACATATATATATTATATAACTCTCTACATATTTGGTTTTAATCAGAGACCATCCTATATAAAGTCAGGCTGAAGGCTTTCATGTTACTGATGGTGAGAAACAGGATTAGCACCCACCTCGTAGTCTGTGTTGTATCAAGCTTGACCTATTTATAGCTGTTAATTTTGTAAATGGCATGAGTTGAACTGTGACATAGAGGGGGTCTTTTAATGGGAGCCATATTATATTTGGCATCCTATTTTACCATAAATCCAGTTTTAATTTAAGGCATAGAACATAAAAGCCAGTAACAGTTGCATAAACAAATATAATACATTTGAAAGATAACAAGTAGTTTGTTTATAACTTCTGTAAAAAGCATGTAATCAACACATGCTTTATGTGGCCCTGCCTGACCACCATTCTTCCTTCCCCTCCAAATACCATGCAGTTCATCTACTGTTCCTAGGAGCCAGAATTTTATGCAAGTCAAAAACTGAAGTGAAACTTTTCATTTATAACCCATCTCTCTGTCAGCACTTTAGGGCATGGGCCCTCTCTACCAGATCTGGGATGGCCACCTATGAGAAGGGACCATGAGGACTCTAGAACTCAGTAAGGAAGAATGCATGAAGCAGCATGAAAGAGGGCCATAGTTGGTAACGTCTGCTATAGCATTGGGAGTCAGAGTGAGGGCTTCTCTGGTACTCATTTGCCATCTTTGCATTCACACAATAACTAGGCAAGGTGCTACAGAAAGATAAGTCCTTTCTATGAAGCTTTTGAGAAAAGTGAACCAATTCAATTAACATTACAACAGGTAAAGTTTTCCTTTTATTTCAAGCTTATTTTTACCATGACTGAGTGTAATCTGTATAGCCTCACTACATTTTAGGAGATGTTGTTGTAAACACTTTTACATTGCAAGAGCAAAGGTGGGAAACCACTTCAAGTCCACGCTTTCCTTATGGAGGCCTGAATGCATCCATCAGTGGTAACGAGGTGAGTAAATGGAAAACTTTTTTTTTTTTTTAATAAAAATGTCATTGGAATTTCTGAAAAGTAATTTTCTCTTGCAAAGGCTGTAATAGAAACTTTCAAACTTGCTTTATGATCCTTATAGAATTGGTCTAGATAAGCAAGTACAATACAAATATAATGTGAGCCACATATGTTATTTAAAATTTTCTAGTAGCCACGTTACAAATGTAAAAAGGAATTGATAAAATTAATATTTTATTAATTCCATCTCAAATGGAATTATAAAGACATTATCTTACAAGAGAAAACTTCAGCTATATTAGCCCCTATTACGTGTCTTGGAGAAAAATAGAAAGGTATGAAAATAAAATGATTGCTGATTGATATCTATAAATGTGTGACTATTAGTAATATTTAACTAAATATATTCCAAATCAAATAAATAAATGCTAAATTTACTGCTCTGCTCTCTGACAGGGATTTGAGGTTTCCTCCCACAGTTACTGAATTCAAGATTTCTCTCTCAAAGTTCATGTGTCAGCAGAAAATTCCAAGAAGACATAGTAAGGATGGATCTGTTTCTCCTCTCTCTCTGGATCATTCAGATTTAGTCCAACCATGGACTTTCTATTAATTTCAGAGTGAAACCAATGCTTAGAATAACTCAGTATAATACATAGAACAAAGTAAGAACTCAGCACAGCTATTTCATTCTGCTTGGTACATATTTTGGTATGAAGCATAAGAAAGTGAAAAGAACATGTTTTTTGTAATCTAACTGTCCCACATTCTAATCGTCACTCTGAAATGTCTTCTTGGACAAGTAGCAAACTCTCTGAGCCTGTTTGCTTACTATTAAATTAAGATTATAACTCATAGGGAATAATGAGGTCAAGTAACAAAATCGTTGAGAAGCCTCTTGGCTCAGGACCTGGGGTCTCATAAGCGCTCAGTAAATGGTGACTTGACACAGAAAACCTTTCCAGACCAATCTTCCAAAATTAAACCAAAAATTGGATCAATTCTGCATACCTTATTTAGAAAGTATTTCCATGAAATGATGAAAAAATATTTTTAAAAGATCTTTAAAACTGACTTCTCTAGATTTGTCTTGAAATGGCAGTAGAAGTCAATGCTTCAAATACATACATACTGAGCATACTCCACTGAAAGTGTGCAGAATATATTGGAAATGTAAAAGGCATACATTTCTAATAGCATGTTAACATTTTTTCCACAAAGGCAAATAAGAGATATTTCTTTTAATTTTAATTAACTAGAAAATAGAAATGTCAGCACCAGAACTCTGTAGGGAATGTTCTATACTCCAAAATAGACCCATAAAATGTTTCCACTGCCAGGTCCCAAAGCAGATTCTAGGTCATTGGCCAGACTGGCTGACACTCTCTATTTCTCTCACATTCTCCACCTCTCATCCCTCCCCCTCAAGGAGAATATTGGCTCTTTGTCTCCCTAGAGAGACAAAGAAAAGGATATCCATCCCTTGATTTGATTTCTTTCTTAATCTTTATTCATTTTTTTATTGAGAACCAAATACTTATTATCTTCACAAATATAAACTAATTATAAACCATGATTATTAACCTAGACCTAATAAACAACATTATAGGGAACTTTTATTTTTGTATCCTAAAGGGGATACAAAATGTTTTAGGCATGGGAAGAATTAGTTTCAAATGCAAATGAACAGGGAAAGGTTTTCGTATTCCATTTAACTGATCTGAAGGATGAACTGATATTGAGGAAAGCATTTTAGACAAAGGATACAGCCTGAATAAATACCTGGAGACAGATAATGGCGACACGTCCAGGGAATGGAGAGTAGAACAATCCAGGGACTGGAATATTGGACAGAAGTGAGAGAGCCTGGTGAGAGAGACAAGGAATTAGTGGGAAATGTGATTAGGAGGTAGAATTGGATGAAGTACCCCGACACCCGTCCAGCCTATAGATTTTAGGTTATACATGTGGTCTTTAGGTGGAAAACCACTATATGATGGTTTTCAAAAACAGAAAGGCAATAGCATTCTCAGATAACATTATTACCAATAAATTACTGGGATAATTTTGAAATAAAAATAGACATGATTAGAGGAAAATGATAATTTGATTCAAATATGAAAATGATAACAGTAAAGTGACCTACACCAAAGTCCCTGATTAATGGGACTGATTTTCTTTATTAGTGTTAAGTGGCAGAAAACTTGAACGACCTACAGTGGCGTTAGCCTTTCAGAGTCTGTTGAGAGTTGATTTTACAAAACCTGATGCTTCCATCTGAGTGAAGCTGTTTCCAAATATAGACACTGGCGGAACTCTTTGTAAAGGCTTTCCTCCCAGGGATACTGATACAGACAGTGATTTCCTGAGCCAGCTGTTCTACCTCAGGGAAGGAGTGCCATGAGGGCTTCAGGAGCACCCTGCTCAGTCCTCTACGTCTAGTAATGGTCAGAAAAACCTAGAATTTCTACTATCATTTACTTGGAGTATATTAGAATCAAAGAATTGGAAGGCCTCTGTCTTCGTCTGCTTGAGCTGTTATAACAGAATACTGGAGACTGGGTGGCTTAAACAACAAACATTTATTTCCCACAGTGCTGGGGGCTTGAATTCCAAGATGAGGGTGCCAACATGGGGCAGGTTCTTGGTGAGGGCCCTCTTCCTGGTTTGCAGATGGCCGTCTTCTTGCCATATCCTCACATGGCAGGGAGACACCTCGCGTCTCTTCATCCCTTTATAAGAGCATTAACGCCATCATGAGGGCCCACTCTCATGACTGATTCTAACCCTAATCACCTCCCAAAGGCCCCACCTTCAAATACCACCACACTGGGGATTAAGGTTTCAACAAATGAATTTTGAGGGGACACAAACATTAGTCCATGGCAGCCTCCTAGAGACCATATAGTCTACTTGATATGAACTGTATTTCTAATAAATACATTGTACTTCTTCCATATAGTCTTTTTTTTTTAATACGTGGCTTACAACGAGAATATTTTAACAAGAGAAGTGGAGATCTTTAGAGGTGACTGTATTTGTTTTAGACTACACGCATAGTTAATGGCAAAGCTGGAAGTAGAAGCCCAGTCACCCAAGCCCCAGAAATCTTAGAAAATTTATGTTAGAGATAATACTTATGCTTATGTTATAGGTAATAGTACTGACCAGTAGTCTGGGGCAAGCACACTTACCTGACAGATCTCAGGACATAGACTCCTCATGGCGATTCGCTTCCCTTATGTGCTCCTTCACCTCCTCTTTCTCTCTCTTAAATAATCATAATTATAGATTTCACTTTCTTAATTTAAATAGTTGAGTTTTGTTTCTGTTTTTAAAGTCATTTTTTATTTTATTTTGCTATGTCCATAATCTTTATTAAATGCTTTCCCACTCTGAATTTTCCAAATCATAGTAAACACATAGTGCTTATAATAAGACCACACACTGTCCCTAAATGCTTTAGATACATTAACTCTCTTTATATTTTCTCCCTTCTTTTGAGATAGGTACTATTCCTAGCCCATTTTACAGAAAATGATACTAAATCATAGAATGGTTACATACTTTTCTCAGCATCACACAGCCAGCAGGCGGTAGAACCGGACCCAAACCCAGCGAGTCTGAATCTAGTCTGTACTTTACTACACTTTTGATGTTATAATTGAAATAGATATACATACATATACACTACGATAAAAGTTGTGTGTAACGAGTTAGTCAAACTTGCTGAGAATAGGTAATCCAAAAGGTTGTCTAGATAATAAAAATGTAGGCAAGCCAGAATGAAACAACGGTTATTTGACGGACAACACTTGCTTTCTAAGTGTAGCCTTTAATTTCAGCTTATAATTAAGGCAAAATATGATAAAATGTTATTGTTCTCTCAGAGAAAATTAATACTAATTTGGAAATTAATAGTACAGTAATTTTTTGTGTGAAGGAAACTTCAGAGATGTAATGCTATTGTAAGCATTAAGGACATCATTTGGAAGCTTTGATTTGGAAGGAACTTGCACAACACAGATTTACCTCTGTAACGTCTCTTGTTGAGTAGCTTGCAGCTTTGAGAATCAGCCCACTTTGGTCATAGAGACCTCCTTTCATTGTTAAAAAATACTTGCTTTTTACATAAAACCTTGTTTTCTAACTGAAGCCAATCCACCTAGGTCTAAACTGAATAAATTTAATCATTCTTTTGCATGTCTTCTCTTGGTTAAAATCACTAACTTCTTTAACCATTCTCGAATGGTATGGTTTCCAAATCCTCTTTGACTCACCCACGGTACACTAGAAAAGCTAGAAATTATTAATTTCTCTGTGTAAAAATAGTTTCTAGAACACTTCTCAATTCTCTAGATTTCTGCATAATACAGTGTGTAGAGAAGATCTGATCTTCCTTGATGTTTGACTGCTTCACTTCTGTTAATGTAATATAAGCTCAGTTTGTTTTAGCTTTCTTAGCAACTAAGTCAAGCTGTAGACTCAAAATATCCTCAGATCTTATTGTATGGACCCTTATAAGCTTATTTTCCCTCTCCTATATTTATTTTTTAACTTTAATTTCAACTTTATGTTTGTCTCCATTGGTTTAGTTCCATCATTCTACCTTCTCCCAAAATATTTGCCTCCCAATTTTTTTTGTATTTTAAAGTTTTAACTAGCCCTCCTAAAAATGCATAATTTGTAAAACTTTTAAGTGCAATATCTATATTTGAGTTTTTGGTGAAAATATTGAATAAAGGTCCACCTTTAATGGATAATACTTGAAGAAAATTTTTAAAAATGATTTGCAGGATTCCACAGTGTTCACTTCTGGAGCTAAGAGTTGCATGAAATACTTTAGAGAAGTCCTTATATACTTATATGTTTGGCCTCAACACGATCCAGCAGTTAGAGATACCCAAAGAAGCTTATATAGCTCAAATGAGACACTGACCATAGATCTTTTTCATGAAAAATAAAAATTACATTAATAAAGGTTCTTTCCCTTATTCATTTTGCCAAGATTTATATTTCTTTTTAAACTCTAAGACAGTAATCAAAGTTGTATTAACATTAGAAAGAATGCAAGATTAAAGGGCTTTCTTACTCAAAATAGAATTTTGTTTAATTCAATTATTGAACAATTCTTAGTGTAGGGGAAGAATGACTGCGAACCCTTCTCCCCAAAAGTAGCACATTTTGTGTGCTAGTGTAATTTTGTGTAAATATTGTGTAAAAGAAATAATTTCATTAACGTTAATCTGAGATGAACTTTATTGGAAATATCTGGATTCCCTATAAGCAACTGCATTAAAGAGATTTCCCCAAAACAAGTTACTTTTAAAAACTCAAGTCCTCAGTAAGAACTGAGCTTATTATAACTTTTTTGGCATTGCACAAGGGATTGAAATCTCACAAAGAATCTAATAGAAATGAATTGTTTAAAGCCAATTTTTTCTTTCTTTTTGGTAACTTGAAAAAATACTCCCTGAAGTATTTGGTAGAATAGCAGTAAATGTTTTAATTGCTTGTTATATTTGAACTGTATTAATAAATTGTGAGTTCATGAGGGTTTTGATCTGAGAGAGCAAACAACTGTGACGGTAGGAAAGCGTTTAATTGTTCTGACTTTATAACAAAGGTCCCTTTGGGGCATCAGATGTTGGGAGCTGAAAAATGACGTAATCCACTGAGGTCCCGAGAATTCCTTTTTTTAGCAGACGTCTTCCAAGGCGGCGGGCGCCACCCTGCTAGAGGTAGTACGTCAGCTTTATTTAACAAAAATGATGCCCAAATCCAGGGAAGGTTAAGACATTTTTACCGTAGAACAAGATCTTAAGAAGAGACTGGATCGTTGCCTGGCATTGAAGGCATCCGCTAGGAGCCTCTTGCAGTCAGGCTGAAACCTGGCTTTCTCCAACCGGGGGAGTGGATCATTTCTCCGTGAACACAGGTAGAGTGAGGTGTGCGCTACTTCACACACTCAGACACACACGTACACGCACACACGCTACTGTCAAAGAGAGTTACAAGTCTTCTGCTTTATCCTCTAAGTCTGCAGCAATTTGTGATACGGATTCATTCTGATTGCCAACTTGTGAAACAAAAAGGGCACTGTCCTTACCAGGGGACGGTTGGATGATCTATTTGCCAATATCAATATTTGGATGGAAAGCTTAAAATATGTTGTTTTTCCAAGAGTTAGACTTTAAAGGAGGGAAAGCACCACTGATGAAATATTAGCAGCAAATCGGTTAACCACCAACTTCTTTCTGTAGTCGTCGATGCTCTTTTAAGTTTACAGGAGAAGCGAAACTTCATTCTCTTTGCTCAGAATAGAGACTCCTCCACATATGAGCCCTTAACCACAGCGTCGTCCCCGGTCGTAGGTGACTTAGCCTACTGTCTTGAGGTCAAATCAGGCGGCTTTTGGAAACTCGGCCCTCACCCCGGAGGTCTGCAAGGGCGGTCCCCTGCGGCTCCCCGGGGCCAGTGGCCCGGAGGGTGGTCTTGCACCGAAGTGCGCACCAGGTGGCGAGCCACGGATGCACGGGGGCGCTGCGCCTCGTCTCCGAAAGTTTGCCCCGCACTCAGCCTCTGCACAGGACCCCGACAAGAGAGCCCTGGCGTGAAGTCCCGCTGCGGCCACCGCTGGGCGAGGGCACAGGCTCCGGGACGCAGGTCCGCGCGGCGGAGGCGCCGCTTGCAGCGCCGGGTCCTGCCTGCACCCCAAGGAGGGGCGTCCCACGAGCTGGGCTTTCCAGCTCAGAGCCACAGAGAGCTTTTTGTTCCTCGACTCTACTTAGGACACTTTGCAAGTTAAAACTCACTTATCAAAAGTCACATCAGGAATCCATGTTGCTGGGGGCGGGGAGGACAGGTTGGACGGGAGAAGTGAGTGAATATTAATCTTCTCTTTCTCTCAAGTTCTTCAAGGATTTTTGAAATAAAGGAGTTGGCACCCTCCCCCCCCGCTTTTTTTTCTGAATAATCCTTGAAGTAATAAGCATGTTTGTGTTTTCCTTCTTTCTCTTGAATTTATAAAGCACCACAGCAAGTGGTTGAGCTAAATCGCGATGGTTTTCAGCTTCTTACAATGCGGTGCATTCAAAGCGCACCGCCTTGGCGCGGAAACCCTGTCCCCTTGTAACCCGAGGTAAAGAGTCTTCGTGGGCAGGGGAGAGGGACAGGAGGTGGGGGTCTAAACCGAGGAGAATCTGCTGCTTTCTGTTTGGACCTGCCTTGGACCTACTGGCCATACCCTGGTCGGTTTGTTTAATGTCCATGGACTTTACACTTACGTTCTATAATTCCAGTCCAAAGGAGAAATATCCGTCATGTCATTTGCCTCTATCTATATTGAGATGTTCTTTAAGAAAGTCTTTCCTGAAATCTGAAAGCTCAACGCGTGAATTTGTATACAGGGCATCTTCTTGAAAATAAGCGGCGATGTCTTTAAGACATATCTAGTAAATTAGCAGAAAAAAATGTATTTAAAATATGTTAGAAGTTCAAGCAATTCCTATTTCAAATAAATAGTGGAAAATGTGTTATAGAGAAACAGATTATGAATTTGCTAGGGAAATCCGGGTTTGTGAATTGAATACAGTTTAGATTAATTTTGCACTATTTAAAGCTATATATGTCATACAAGAGATCTAACTTTAACAATCATTCATTTTATTATATTCAGAACTTCCTGGAACAATGACAACAGCCATAGGAGAAATAAAGATGACTAGATTATTGCAGTTGAATTATGATTTTTTAATAGTTGTAATAAATGTCCATAGTAAATGTAAACAATGATATGTGTTAGATAAATCAAAATATTTGCATGTGGGGAAAATAGTCGCCTTAGATTTTTACATATAAATTGGATCCTTTAGGAGAGCAAAAGTAAAGTCCATTTCTGTCTTTAAGAAAAGGTCAACTATGTGAAAAACTATTACTGAAACAAGTTGAAATTCAAAAACAAATGTAGCTCTTTGAAAAATCATGTGAGTTTCTGAAATACCAAAATACTTAATATTATTATTGAAATCACAGATAAATTTAACCTGTTATATTAGAGAGTTTTGTAACAGCACACTTGAAAGACAGGATTGATTAAAATTCAGCTAATTGTTTTTTAAATTAAAATACAGAAGCTTCAAAAATGTGACAAAATTATATATTAGTCTGTAGGTGTGTTTTCTGGAGTAGATGATGATGGATTGGAACATATATTTTAAAGAACTTAAATATTTCTTTGTGTGTGTATATATTCTTATTTTAATGAAAACTCCTTGAGCTGCCTCCATGCAAAATATATTTCTGTATCTGTTATGTCTGTGGAGCTGTGGGAAGGCTGAAGACGAAGCCAGGGAAAGAGCACAGCAGCAGAGCACACAAACATGAGGCCATCTGGCTTTGTGCCATCACACATGACATTCAATTATTTTAGTACTTTTTCATAAGAGTTTTCCCTCCACCCAGCTTCCCCTCCCCTCTCCAGACTCTTGCTTTTCTACATTTGGCACAGTTCATCTGATTCAGCATGCATTTTTCCTAGCTTGCCTTACTTTACTATGCCTCAAACTCTCGCCGCAAAAAGAAAGTGCTAAGGCTAAAATTTTTGCAATCCTATCTTGACATTCCCACTGTTACTATATAAGTGTGACGTTTCTTTCAATAAGTTGAGAAAGAAAGGAACTAGACTGGTCTACACATTATTTCAACGGCTGCTTTGATGTATGTACTCACATATTTTTCATTTCTCAAAATATACTCTCATGGGGGCGGGGGGCATTAAAAGCAGCTTTTAGATTGTGAGAATTTTTTTTTAATATAAAATAAGTCAAGCTGACAGAGAGCCAATCCCTTATCTGAATTTGACTTATCTGAACTTACCTTTGTGTGTGGTGGGGGGAGTCAGATAGTCATTTCAATGGACTTTTCATTTAGTTTTAACTTATGCAATTATTTTAATTCTAAGCTCTAAAGGGAACTATTTAAAACTTCTTATAAACACTCCAAATCACTATGGGGAGTTGGCACCTCATAACAACCACAACAGAAAACTCTTTGCAGGAATGGTAGTTGAAATTTCCAATTGGAGCATCAGAGTGGCTTCACAAAATAGCCTCTCCACTGTTACCATCGAATGGTGCCAGAGGAATGAGGAGAAAACAGTGTTTCAAAGAGGCTGAGACTTGAATCTGCAATAGGACTTGTTACCCCTCATCCTTTTGCTTCTGGGACTCTGCACATTCCTTCCTGACACCCTCTGCAGGCTCGGCTTCATTCCCATCAATGGCTACACAGTGCCCAGAGATCTAAAAGTGATGGAAACCTGAGGACGTCCTAAATTTTGTTAGGCTTTTAAAGAAATTGATGACTCCCCATCTCCGTCTCTCTTCTACCCCCATTCACACTACTTCCTGCAAGTGCCTTATGCCAGGTTGGTTTCTCGACTGACATGAAAGATGAGGGACTTAATCCTAGGTTTAATACCTGGGTTCCAGGTATGGAAAGAGATGAACATGACTCTCACAGGCGAAATAGAAAGGTGGAACAAAGAAGGAGACGGTAGGCTGGGGGTGATGGGCTGAGCCTACTGAGATAAAATCCCAATTAGAACCTGGCTTAATAACCCGGGTCTCTCTTGCCAGCCATAGCAACTCAGGACACTGGCCTCTGGGGCCTGGGCCAAGCCAACTGGTTGGAATTGGGGAGGGTTGGGATAAGGAAAGAAGATTAAGAGCAGACTTTAAAAGCCTGCTGAGGAGCAAAGAGCCAAGCGGCATCTGGGTAGAGTAGCTGAAAGTATTTATCAAAGCGCTATGGTCAATTTCCAAGGTTATCCTCAAAGCATCAGGCAGAAAAAGTCCAGGTAGATCTCAGGGAAGGTGAGACAGACTCCAATCCAATCAGCCTCCAATTTCTTCTCCCTTTTGCGACTTCCAGTAATCATTTCATTATTATTTTAATTAGTATTATTTTATTATTAATGATGCAATGGTTGGAGCTGTGTCATTATCATAAACTCCAACTCAACCTCTCAAAATCCATTTAATGCAGCTCTTGGCAACCAGAGACCCAGCTTCGTGCCAAAAACTGCAGATTAAGCATTTGTTATGGGAGTTTGCCATTAGCTGTTCCCTCTGTTATGGGCACATGTGGTTACATGTCCCAAAACACACAGGATTCCGTGTAATAGACTTGCATTTCCAGGAGGCTCCAGGGATATTAAGAGGGGTTGGTGACACCTTGCACCCATCCCTCCAACCACTACCATCAAAAGTGGGTTTGGAGTATGGGGTGGAAAGGGGTTTACTAGGCATCTGTCCTACTTGGCTCCCCTGTAGTTTCCTCTGTGAGCCGGACCTTTATTGGCATACAAGTACTCTAGAACTTGCATCATATGTCTTTCATTTAAAAGACACCGAATGTTTTTCAGGGAATTTAGGGCTCTTAAGACGCATATTTATAAACAAGATGACAGAGCTCCACGACATAACTAAGTTTATAGCTAGGAGTTGTTTGTATATTTCCTCAAGTCAGCAAGGCGTTGTTCTTGCTGCTGTGAATATTTGAAAAATCTATTTAACGACCACGTCTCTTAACCTCCCCGTGTCTATTAGAGAAAGTCAGACTTGCAGAAAAAAATCGAAGGTAGGGTACAGAGCGGGATAGGAGAGAATCGAAAATCATTGACCCACACAGGAGTGAATAGATAACTCGACAGCCGGCGTTCCTGCAGGGGGGCTTGGGAAGGGAAGCCAGGAGCCGACTAGAAAGTGCCCAGAAAGCGCACGGCTGTTCCTCCGCCTTAAGCATGGTCCCGAAGCCCCAGGGCACCCTCTCGCCTGCGTTCCCTTGGCTTTTTTTTTTTTTGCCCCATACAAGGATGCCGGGCTTGGAGTTCCCCGCGCCTTGATGCAGTCTGACTTCTCCCGGAGCGCTGTCCCGGAAAGCTTTTCTTTGGCCGCGCCCCCTTGAGATTTAACAATTCGTTGTTGGTGCTGGCAGCACGGCTCGGGAGGTAGTAATAATAATACAGCAAAACTATATAATTCCAGGAATAGTGTCAACTCGCCAGAACCTGAGAGCGCGCTCGAGGCCCCGCCGAGCGCGGCGCCACGTGAACTGAGTTTGAGCCCCTCCTCGAGAGAAGCATCTCGGGAGAACTGAGGCCGTTGCTCCCGGCCGCCCGATCTGAGGGGTTCCACCGGCCCGATCTGGGTGTTTAGCGCCGGCCCTGCTTCTAGAGCAACGCTAAGGAGCAGCTCTGGGGTGCGCAGCGCTTCACGATTGTTTCTCCCCGGCTGCGGCCTGTCATGGCCTCGACGAGGGGCTACCAGTGAGTCTTGGAGCAGCCGAGACCTCGAAGAGGATGGAAATTCCCGAACCCATCCGGATGCCCCCCAGAGTTGGGCTTGACTTCGCCACTCCCAGAGTCGGGGCCGCCCGGCGTGCCCAAGTCCGCAGCGTGATTGCCACTCTGGGCTGGGGAACCGCGACGGGCACGGCGAGGGCCTGTGCGAGAAAGGCTATCAGATCCCTCAAGCCGAGGCCTCCCTGGGAAGGCGCAGTCTTTAGTCCCCAATGGGGGGAGCTTTTCACCAAATTTGCCAGTTTAAGAGGCCTGTTGCAAATGGCTGCCTCTTCGTGCCCAAGGCGCTGAACGCTTTTCCCGCAGACGCCGCGGGCTCCTCCGGAGCCAGTCAGTCCCAAAACCACACAGAGGAGCTTTCAAGCCCGCAGTGCTGCCCTGCCCTCAGGTAGCGGCCAGCTTCCCGCCCGCCCTACCATCCCCTCGGGCGGAAACCCAGGCCCTGGCCATGCCGTGCCCCGGACGCCGCCCCGCTAGTGCGCCCAGCTCCGTGCGCGCGCGCCCCTGGCTCCCCGCACGCGCTTTTCTAAGTAACTCCACCGCGACTCTTTAAAAGTAAAAATAGTAATTTTTAAAAAAACACGCTGAAGGCTTCCCTCCTTCATAAACCCTTTTGTGTGACGTGCCTCCCTCTGTCCTAGAGTAAGGGTTCTTTGGAGGCACTTTTCCTATCTAGTTTTCTTAAAATAATCTGGATCTAATGATAAAATCGTGGACCAAAGGGAGAAGTGGGGAGGAGAGTGGGGAAATAGGTCGATATGGGTATAATGGTTTCAGTGCCTCTTGCTCGGCTTCCCTCTCCCACCCATCGCCACCACGTCCCCACGCGGCCGCATTCCAGAAAGAAAGGAAAGGCCGTGGGCTCGTAAGCGCCGAGCGCGCCGGGACGCCGAGCTCCACCGGGTGAGAAGCAGAAGCGGCTCCTCTACCACGGCCGTCCCGATTAATAGCCGCCAACGTATCCGGTTCCTTGGGCTTCGGATTAATGTGGATCGTCCACATAAACGATTTACGGACGAATTAAAAGCCCTTTAGAGCAATACTTCCTTTCAAGTTCTTAAGACGCCTCTAAATCTTTCTGGTAGTGAGTGGCCAGCGTGGGGGCGGGGTGGGGACCGGGTGCCGGGCAGGCGGCCCGGGAGGGCGCAGAGAGCGGGGAGTGGAGGGTTAACTGCTTTGCGATCTCACCAAGCTCTTCCGAAATGCCAGTCCACTGTCGCGGCGACAATGTTTCTGGGTGTCGGGGCCTCGTCCCTCCTGGCATTTGTCTGAAATGGAGCTGTCTGTCTAAGCTAGGCCGGGACGCGCCCTGCCCGGGTAAGTGGGGGAAGGTGGAGGTGGGGTGGGGGCGGAGGGGGACCCGGGGTGGAGTTAGTCGCCTGCCTATTTTCATATTCATTAGAACTGGGAGGTTGCCCGAGAAGCCCAGCTGAGTTTCAAGATATAAAAGCAACTTCGGGTGCCCCCTTTCCAGCCGGGACAGATTAAAGGGCTCAGAGCCGGGCTGCTCCCGGCGCCGCAGCGCTCGCTTCCCCTTTCCCTCCTCTCTGGCCCTCCCTCCTCCCGCCCACTCACTCCCTCCCCCAGCGCTCTCCAGCCTCCGCGCCCCGGGAGCCCAGAGACAGCCTTCCAGGATTATGGAGTTTCTGAGCGAGAAGTTTGCCCTCAAGAGCCCGCCGAGTAAAAACAGTGACTTTTACATGGGCGCAGGAGGCGCGTTGGAGCACGTTATGGAGACGCTGGACAATGAGTCCTTTTACAGCAAAGCGTCGGCGGGCAAATGCGTGCAGGCCTTCGGGCCGCTGCCCCGCGCCGAGCATCACGTGCGCCTGGAGAGGACCTCGCCCTGTCAGGACAGCAGCGGTGAGTCGCCAGCCCCAGCCCGAGCCGCGGGAGCCCTTCCGCAAACCCGAAGTGCGGGGACCCGTCAGGACAGGCAGGGAGGAAGGAAGGAAAGGGGCAGCGAGAGACTGGAGGGCGGAGGAGGCAGTGGAACGGTGCGCGTTTTAGGAAGCGGTGTTTTGGCTGCAGCGGACTTTAGGGGGCAAAGGGAGCATTCGGCACCGGGTTGCCTCCGCGCGGTTCTCCTTTGGCTGTCGTGTCTTGTCCCCTACGGGTCACGGAGTCCCGCTATCCAGGACCCAGGCGTAAAGTGATAGGGCGGTAAATAGAACGTAATTGAGTCAAGATAGCGCGCTTCCTCTGCGAGCCCGCCGCGCTGCCCCGGCAGCAGGAGCTGAAATCGATCACAGCTCTTTAGAGGACGTCACTGTCGTCACGAATAAGAAAAGTTTGAACTCCTTTAAGTGAAAAACCTTTTTTATTTTCCAAGACGTAGCGGTATTTTTCCTTGTGAAGTTGGAGGGTTGCTTGATTAGGTTGTGTGAGTTTTGTGATTTCTGCTTCTTTGGGTTTGCAATACAACACGTTAAGTTTTTGTTAAACACCAAATCTCTTTAAATAGCTTCGGCAAAGAATTCCCAATATAATCACTCACTCCCGAATTCTGCATTGTCTTTTTTTCCGACACCACATTCAAGGCACCTCAGAAGCCTTTCGGAATGCTTCTGGGTGAAATCTTCAATTTTGAATAGCCAACTATCTCAAAGTCAAAATGTTATCAAAACAAACCATCTATCTTTTCTATCTTGTAACCCAATACAAACCTATTTTTTCAGATCGCGACAGCTAAAGCAAGTTTACAATTCCAAGAGGACTTTTCCTTATCATTGTATATATTCCACAGTTAAGCTGTAAGGAGCGACTTGCTTTAAAATAACAAACGAATTAAGTGTGAAATATTTACAACAAGCCTCCCGCCCCCTATTTTAATAGACGTTCAAAATCTGACAAGGCACGGGCTCCTTGGAGATCATTTTCTAAACACTTTGTACACAGTAAGATTAAAAAAACTCGTATATTTTACCTATTTCATTCAGCGTTGCAACTTCTGATTTGCAAGGTTAAACCAAAAATAAAGACAGCAAACGAGAGAGAAAAATCAGGTAAATAGTTTCAGTCATTTAGAAAGACGCGAGCAATTAATTTTTATTTTTAATTCACTAAACTTTTGACTTTCTGGATGTATTTCAGACTGCAGTATCTTTATTTTTGGAATTCTTCGATGTATACGTAAAGCGATTGGGATGGACAGGATTTTTAAAAAATGATTCTGTAATGTCCTGTGTTGACCTCTGGATAGGACTCAATCAATATTTTAAATTGTCGGGAATCCAAAATAAGAAGAGAAATAGGTGATTTTTGGTATTTTATCAACTTTTAAACGAAGATCACACTATTAGGATGAATTTTAGTGGGAAGGTATTAAGTAAGATGAATGTAGGCAGCAGTCCGCTAAATTTAGGAAAGTTCCTGCCTTTCTCCGGAGCTGCCCTTAGCCCCACGACTGCTTCCCCTCCCCCATCCCTAATTACCGCAGTTCCCCGTTGAACCCTGCCCACGGAGACAAAACCGTATTGTTCTTTAGTCATGGCTCTTCTTTATATTTAGGTTTACATCACATCTTCTTTTGCGTGAAAGCCATTAGGCATTT
This sequence comes from Tapirus indicus, assembly GCA_031878705.1. Taxonomy (NCBI): domain Eukaryota; kingdom Metazoa; phylum Chordata; class Mammalia; order Perissodactyla; family Tapiridae; genus Tapirus; species Tapirus indicus. The sequence goes on along the minus strand of CM062920.1, from coordinate 139,558,287 downwards.
AAGTTTTATAGGCATTAAAGTTCAATACATTTGTAAAATGATTAAAGCAGTTGTAATACGTTATGAGAATTTAAAAACAGACAAGTATGAAAAAAGTATGACAATTCATTGGAAATTATTGTTCTGACTGGGTTGACTTTAAAAAAAATGCCTCCCATTTGATTATGTGCATCTATTGCTTTTGTGTGTGTGTGGCCCCATATGATACATTTTTGTTTTATATCGTACTGCAGGCATGCAGTCAAATCTGGAGGAAATCACTGAAATTAAAACACCCCGAAACAGAATGCCAGATGACATCCTTTGTAATCTTTTAATAGATGTTTTCATTTCTGTGCTTGACTAAAGGGACAAATAAAGCTTTCTGTCTTAAAACATATTTCATAAGTTAGGCATAAATATGACATGTTTAGAAAGAACTGCAAGTGTATTCTTAAGCTGAAGAAGTCTACTTAAATTTTATTCTTTTTATAGGAAGCACTTTCAGAAACTGATATGAAATTCATTTTATAATTTTGTAGGTCAGTTTTTGAAAAAAATTTTAAATGCAGACATGGATATACGGTTGAAATATAGTAGAAACAATATCGTATCTTAAATCTATACTTCATAGGTTTTGTGTGGAGGGGGAAGATACCTTTTGGGAAGAGTGTATTTTGATTTATAGATATTATTTAAAATTGAAATATCTTTCTTGGGCCATGTAAGTAGCTTAATTTTGTCTGCTGTGAATAAATACATGACATGTTAAATTTGGTTCTCTTTTCAAAAATTATGGTCACTTAGGTTTTTCTTTTAAATCTAGAGCATCTTTTAATTTGACTACCTTAATTTGATTATAAATTATGTGCATACACATTGTATTAGCCCTGTAAAGTAGAACTGTGAATTTTGGCAAATTATATGAGCTCCATGTACACATTTTTAAACAGTTTTAAACCTGCTCAAAGTGAATTCATAGTTGTACATAACGTGCTGGTCGAATTAACACTGGCACAATAAATCATTAACAGACAGCTTTCCTGATGCTCTAAATTACTTCAGCTTAATTCCTTCACGGAAATGTTTTACAATCCTGAGAACTGTGTTTTCCCCCTCTGGGTACAGTGAACTATGGGATCACTAAAGTAGAAGGACAGCCTCTTCACACGGAACTAAACAGAGCGATGGACAGTCTCCGGATGTCTCCCGGGAAAGGGGTGCCAGAGAAGGGAGAGCTGGATGAACTTGGGGATAAATGTGACAGCAACGTATCCAGCAGTAAGAAGCGGAGACACCGAACAACCTTCACCAGCTTGCAGCTGGAAGAGCTGGAGAAGGTCTTTCAGAAAACCCATTATCCGGATGTGTATGTCAGAGAACAGCTTGCTCTGAGGACAGAGCTCACTGAAGCCAGGGTCCAGGTAGGAGGCAAATGAAGGCCTTGGGTGTGCACTGGGCGCGGGGGGGCGTGTTAGAATAATTCACAGTGGGATTTTCTCACAATGGAAGAAACCATTTCTCGAGCTGAAGATAGAGAACGGTGTAATACAGGCATGTGGGTTTACTAAAATTCCTTTTTACTTGCAAAGGATTTACCAACTCTCACAAAGACATAAAACAAAAGAACATCTGAGTTATTACATAGGCATAAAAATTAACAGTTATGTTAAAAACTATAATAATGTACCTCTGATTTTAAAAGTAATTTTTAAAGGACAAGAAACAGAATCATAACTGTCCAAACTAGTAATTCATGTATCTTATTTTGTTTTTCTATTTTATCAGCCATTGTTGTTCTTTTTGGTTTATATATCAGCTAGTATTGGTAAGTTTTTGTATATTTGTAATATTTGTAAGTATTTGTATAATGGCCCATAAATCTATAATTTTATTGACATTGGGGTTATAATAAAACAATGAAAAAAATCTCACAAATCCCCAGTTGTTATGTATACCATAACCTATTTTCACTGTACATAATTAGAGAAAGATCATATAGCTCATTTAGAATTTTCGAGCCCCGGTAGTTGCCAATACGTGGCATTCCATTATAATATTTTTTAAATTTAGATAACATAGTTTTTGCAGAGGCAATAGGAATAATGATCTTAAAGTAATTTTTAAGTATATGCTCAATTATATTTATAAATTATATTCACATTATCAAATTGAATGATTCAGTATACTAAACTTTTTATTAATTTGAAAAAACAAAATTGTAGTGAGTAAAATTCTACCTCTTAAGTTTATTTATTTTTACTAGATTGGATATTTTTAACCTATATTTTATTAGTTCCCAAGTAACAGCAATTCAGGAGAAAGGCCTTTTCCTTTGTGTGTATTTTTACTACTCTAAGTAGGAAAATAGTGAATTTTGCAATTCCCATAAGCCACTAGAATAGAGAAATGAATAAAGTACTGAGAAATTTTGTTCTGAGCGGAGTAATAGTATTCCTTCTGAAGATTCAGCCATTGGAAGGCCCTTATGTCATTAAAAACAGCATCTGGTGGTGCAGAAATAACCAGCAGCAGATTTTTGCTTTAGTTTGTGGAGGGAAATGGTTACTTTATCTTAGTTCGGGAAGTAAATATATGGAAAGTGGATGGTAAGGAAGAATTTTAGAATTGTCAAGTGTTAACATGAGTTCCGCATGTGTGTTTTTTTGTCTTGTGTTCATATATTTAAATTAGTTGTACTTATAACCATTGAAAAATACGTTACACACAGAGGGATCAGCTGTGCACAATGCGTTCCCCTTAACACTTCATCACGTCCTGATTAATTTTTATCTTAAGAACACACACAGAAAGCCAGGTTGTTCTCTTTCCTGCCTTTCACGTCAGAGTGGTAATTGGCACACATTTTAAGGAGATTGTCAAGTTTTTTCTCAATGAAAAAAAAAAAAACCTCATTACTGAATTCCCTTAGTATGCTCATAGTGCCTGTCTGGAGACAGCAAGAAAATATGTTTTGTTTCATTGGTTTTGTGTTGTTGCCAGCCCTGGGCATAGTGGATAATTCACATTTACCAGCAGTGTTCTAAGAAACCATATCGAACAGGTAGCTCTCTTTGCCTTGTTTTAATTGCCGAAAACTCTTTGAAGGGCCATCGTAAATTTGCAATATGTACTTAAACATTAAACTGAGTATTAACATGTGGCCATCAGTGTGAAGGTAAAGATATAAAAGATTATAATTGAATATGAAAAAGACTGAAAATTTCAAGTAAATTTTAATGAAAGCCTGTTTATAATTTGTGTTTTTATACTCGATTTCCAGCTTCTTTCCTAAATATTTTATATTCTGAACATAGTTCTGTAAAGACTAAAGAGCTTCCTGAGAGCTGAAAGTGTAATGTTTACTCAAAAATATCAAATTATACATATTTAATTTAATTTTCCGTATCTCCTTTTAATATGTTAAAATATTACAATGAAGATTCTGCAGAGTTACAAGTGTAAATTGATGAATATTGAACCCTCTGAGGAAGACAGTTGCAATGATAAATATTTCTAGTATGTAATTAGAGAAATTTGGAAGACTGAGTAGTGGCCTTTAGAGGCCACACTAACTTTCTTGACACTTGGTTATATCTGCCCTATTTCTTTTATTATTTATATTACCTGTAAGTGTTTTAAATTGGAGAAATGATTATGAAGATTTCTGAGCATTTTCCATATGGGAAAATAAATGTTATAAGTGATGTAATTTATGTAATAAGCACATTTGTATATTTTAAAAGCATAGTTCAACTTCAGATGATTCTGTTTTACCTGTAATCTTTATCATGCTCGATATAATATGTAATCTTAATATTTTCTGTCTCTAAATAATCATGATATTTCCACTGATGCCAGATGCTTCAGATGTAATCTTTATGTTTAAATTTTCCTAAGATTGTGTAAGCATGGGTACAACCCAGAAGAATCTTCCTTTGTGACATGTTTTAAAGATAATTGTTTTGACAGATCCAGATATTAATTTGGTTATAGATTGGCTAGGTTAATGTTATTTGCATAACCACAAACTAAAAGTTATGGATGTCTTCCAGATTTACAGCATTCTCTGAAAGGAGGATTTTCTATCATAATTTGGAGATATAAGGAGTGTTCAAGATCATATGGTTTAATTCCTTTTTATTTTCCATAAATGAGAAAACAGGCTCAGGCATATTAAATAAATTTGCTGAAAGTATCTTGACTCTTTCTATTATATTGCCTTGTGGACATACCACTTATCATATCAGAGTACAATAGGAAGTAAAATTTGTGGATCCTTTTCTGACACAAAGAAATTTCTTTATTAGTAATTTTGTTGACCTGGTTTACCTTTCTCAGTTGAAGTCTTTTAACATCACATTTGCATTATCAAAAATTCTTTAGCTAAAATTCTACTTTTTTAAAAAAATTAGGTTTGGTTTCAAAATCGAAGGGCCAAGTGGAGAAAAAGAGAACGTTATGGCCAAATTCAACAAGCTAAAAGCCATTTTGCTGCCACCTATGATATCTCAGTTTTGCCAAGGACTGACAGCTACCCACAGGTATGGTAAACCGCACCAAATATGGACCCAGTGAAATAGAGGTGGTTTGTATACTCTTAAAGGGGTTACTATAAGCTTTATTTTATATAATATAATAGTCAAGAATTTTAACCTCCAGAAGACTTTCTGTATGTTTGTTAAATTTTTATTTTACAAAAATATTTATTTTGTTATTGTTTTTTTCCAGAGCCATTCACTTAAAAATATTTCAGGATCTCTTCCTTGTTATACATTACAACTGAAGTAGCATCATTTAATAGTAGGAGTCTTTTAATTCTCTACATTTTAATTATTCAGACTCCCTTCCTTTGTTAACTTTTAAAAATATGTGAAGCATCGCTTAGCATGCTATCTCTGTAGCTACTGTTTTATGAACCATACCAGAACCTAGTGTCGGATGCGGCCTGTGAAACCTTCAGTTCCACTTAAAAATGTCTCTTTTCTTATGTTGTTTCTTAGCTTTTGAAGTTGCTCATTGTTTCAAGGAAACATTTAGCCCTTTGTGACTTAAAATATATAGAGAATTAGCACTGGACATAATTTTTCAAATGTATCATGTTAAGAAACACTTTCCTTTATAATGAGAGCTCTCTTATTTCAAAGACTATTTAGAAATGCTTTTTCTTCTAATTTTTCCTTTTAATTTAGGGAGTTTTCTTTTCTTTTTCATACTATGTAATGCATGTAAATGAAAATATTTTGTCTTTCTAAGTGGATATTGCTTTTTCCCAATACTGAATTATAACATTGAGAACTATTTTTGATACATGATAAGGGACATGTGTCTTATAAGGACCAATCCATTGATATTTTATTCCTCATTGTTTAATGATATGCATTGTAAGAGAACCCTCTGAAAACAAATATGTAACAGGTGTGCTGGTGGAATACCTCGATAGTCCAATAACCAAATCATGGCAGCCCCAAACGTAAGGGTATTCATTTTCTTCAACTGTAAATTCATACCCCGTGGGTGTGAATTCAGTCCTTTAGTTTTGTGCTGTCCTTGTGTACTTAGACCTTTTATGATCCTTAAAATCCTATCTTGAGACATTCACTCCTCCAGATAAATTCACCACATTTAATAAGGTGATGTTACATGTGAACAAGAGCCTTAGAGGTCACCTAGTTCAACTCCATTTTAAGAGTTAGGAGACCAGGCCCAGGTGAGTTAAGGAATTGGACCCTGATCACCCACGGTCCCTCACAGGGCAGTCTCCAAAGGGCTGCTGCGAGGAAGACTTGCCACTGCTATTTGCGAGAAAACCAGCGGTGTGGGTGCCTTTTGATAAGTGCCCACACCTGCCGTTAGAAGAATCTCGTTTCTCTTACTTTTAAAATTTATCTTCAAGTGGTTCTCTTATTTTTATCCTGTTTAAAAGCATGTATATACTCCTGGTTACTTATCATCATAGGCCTAATGAAATTTTATTCACCAAATATTTGTAAGTGTTGTAGCTGAGTTCTAAACGAAGTGCTGTGAGGATGTTCCCCTGTAGACTAGAAGCTCCAGGAGAGCATACGTGGCAGTGTCCTCCCAGTTGTTCCACTTCTGTTCCCTCCCTGTATCAGGCTCTGTTCCAAGCAGGTTACCTATATTGACCCATTTAATCCTCACAACAACCTTATGTGGTAGGTGTTGTTAATTGTCGCCACTTTTCATATGAAGAAACTGAGGCACAGAGAGGTGAGTTACTTACTCACTTTCACTGCTAGGTCAGAGGCAGCCTGTCTCCCAAGTACAAGATCTTAACCCTCACAGAAGACTTTCTCTCCCAGTGAATATGTTTGAATGATTGACTGGTTCATACATTAATTCCAGAGGAGCAAAGACTTAAGTTGTATTATTCGAGTCTGCAGTTTAGTTCAGGGGAGCAGAGAATGTCCTCACAACCAGTGAACTAACAATAAAAAAATGGAGATGGCATAGACTTTATATAATTTTGGACTATTTGACTCTGATGACTTTAGAAATAGTAAAATCACAAATTATGGACTCTTCAAGTGGACTTTAAACAGGTGTGATAAGTCTATCCCACAACACTTGACCACGAGATATCATTTTTGGATCTTATTATTTTAATCTTCACTCTTTTCCTTGTAAAGCCCATTTCTGTCTGTTTTCCACTTCTCTGTTCCTTGCTGTTGGTTGCCTTATCTCTACCTCCCCTTTCTTCTTCAGTATAGCATAAAACATTTAGAATAATGCCTGGCACCAATTTAGCTCTTTCTGAGGCCTTAGTATATTAATATACTCTGACTAGTCACCCCTTTTTCCTAGGATTATCCTGCCATTGTCTTGTTGTGCCTCACAGCTTTAAATATTATCAGTTAGCAGAATGAGGTCACCTAGTAGTCAAGCAGGAAAGGAAATGGTACAATCAAATTATACGTTTCATAGTCTTTCTCACACCAACAAAGGATTAATTAAAAAATTTTCCCTCATAAATCATGGGAATTTTGCTCTAATTCTGCCTGTGGCTTCTCCTAACTTATGTACATTGGTTATACTACCTCATAATGTAAGTATAGAAGCACAGAGATCATATGTTGAAGTTATTTTGACAGCGCAGTTCATTATCAGTGATAAAAATCAACACTAAAATCCATAGTACTTTTCTGCATTGGTCAGTCATTTAATGTTTGGTTGCCAGAAATTCTGAAATCAAGTGTTTCCCACTCCCCACTGAAGATATTGGATAAAGCCAGGGGAAAGTTCCGTTTTAACTTTAAAATATGTGGTTGACATTTTTTGGTTTGTTTGAAAAAAAATTATGCCAAGATCGTGTCTCCCAAGCTTCAGCCTAAGGAAACTTTTTTTAGTTATGTGGCTTGAGAATAGAAATTTTTAATGGAAAAAATAGGAACCAAAAAAGAATTCAACAACTCAGTGCAAAAAGACATTGAATTTGGTTACTGTTACTAATTACAGAAAAGAAAATTATTAATTACAAAAAAAGTTGGAAACTAGAAAATGTTGGAGGTAGGACAGAAGTAACGAATTAGCAATTTGGCAGGAAAGCAAAAGCATACACAGAAATACATGAAAACCAGAAATGGTTTAAAAATGGGCTCCTCAAGGGGCCGGCCTGGTGGCGTAGTAGTTAAATTCACACAGCAGCCCTGGATTCACAGGTTCAGATCCTGGGCGTGGACCTATGTACCGCTCATCAAGCCATGCTGTGGTGTCCCATATGCAAAATAGAGGGCTAATCTTCCTCACCAAAAAAAAGAGCTCCTCAAGCTGGCTCAGTGTGGATAATAATCTTACTTAGCATAAGGTAAGGTAAGATGTTTATATCTATACAACATATAACATATAATATGTTTATTAATATGTTTATTCATGAATAGTAATTAATATTGTCTAAAATGTTCTAAATACTTTGTTTCCTCTGGTCATTACACTATAGTAACAACAGCCATAACAGAAAAAAATAACTACCAGTTGAGGGCTTATTTTAAGCCAGGCTTCCTTATAGCCCTTAACTCATTGAATTTGAGCCCAGGTTTTCTGAGTTCAGGAGTCCAGGGCTTTTTATGCAACATTTTTTCCTTAATCCATCACTGAGCAATGATATAGTTCAATTTTGACCCTAAAACATTGCATCACTTTGGAAAGGAAAAATGCTTCTATTTTTTAAATTTATGAAATAATGATATAAAGCATTTTAAAAGTGCAGACACTTCTTAGACTCCTGTAAGATAGTCTTTTTCTTAAGCTTGGTCATATTTGACAGCAAACAGAAGAAGGTGAGAGGTGTGATGTCAGTAGTGATCTACTCTAAGGTAGTATATTTTGATGTACTGAAAAATAGTATCAGTTTTTTCCAAAAAGCCCTTTATTTTGGCTCACAATATTAGTTGTCATTTGGCAACACTCTGATTTAGCTAAATTAAACTATTTGATGTTCTCCAATACATGACATCTTAAAAAACAGTCTCATTGCTTGTGCTGAATCCGTTCCCTCTATCTCGAATTCCCTTCCCCTCACCTAAACCATATTTTCCCCATGGAGGCTCTCTCATTCCTCCTTCAATCATCACATCACTTTGTCGCTGATATTCTGGTGGGTTGTATAAAATGTCTGCCACACCATTTGCAATGTGAAGTATTCAAAAGATGATTTAGTTCTTGCTCATCTTTTTATCATTACAGTATTAAGCAAATTATATATGCACTGAATAGTTATGAAAAATGTACTGATTCACTTCAATATTTATTCAGGAGCACATTATGAAAAAAAATTAGTCAATTTTCAGTAAAACAGATGGTTTCTGAATCTCTGCTAGTAACCAGCTCTGTGGTCTTAAGCAATTAACTTTTCTTCTTTGAGTCTCAATTTCCTCTTCTTTAAAAGGAATAGACTAGAAAGATTTTGCAGACCCCTTTCAGTTTAATTTTTTTCCCCAGAGTTATTTGCATTTTATCCAACAAATATATGCTAGGTACTGTTTTAGGCACAGGGATTATACAAAGGATCCAGACAAAATCTCCTGCTTTGTGGACAGACCACAAACTAGGTAATATTTGTACCAAATTCTGCAGACACTTCTGGATGCAAACTAGACCCAGCACGCCAAAAGAGACCCACATTTTTCTGTCCCTGAGTTTAAGAAGCAAGCAAATATCTGTCGACATTAGATTCTAACTTGTTTCTAATTTATCAAAACCAAAGCATTTTTTAAATAATTACTTTTGGTGAATAAAATACTTTCTGTTAAGGTATGAACATTTTCTGAAAGATTATAGCCAGCCTTCATTCTTACAAGGAGTGCTCATTTCATGCCATTAGGTTTGGTTCAAATTATGCGTGCATTAACTTTGTCATTTACTAGCTGGATAACCTCTTGGGTAAGTCTCTTGACTTCCTTGATCTTCAGATTCTTTATTTGTAAAATGGAGGTATATTGTTGGTGCTAGAGTTGGTGGTGTTGGTGATGTAGGTGGTGGTGATGATGATGATGATACTTTTTTGTTACGGAGAGGATTAAATTGATTTCCAAACAGTCTGTGGAGCTAAAACCTGGGATTTGAGGAGGGCCAGGGGTTAATGGATGACTGTGGACTTCATAGTCAGGGATTTGTGGGTTCAAATCCTGAATCTGCCACTTAATAGATTTTAGACCTTTGGCAAATGAATTAACCTCTAGGAATGTTTCCCCTCATTTATAAAATGGGAATATAAAAGTTCAGATCATGTTTGTGAGAATTAAACAAAATAGTTTATGCAAAGTACTTAGGACATTGTCTAGTATGTAATGAGTGCTCAATAAATAGTAACGATTCTTAACTTTTTTTCTGCAGTAGAGAGGTGACTAAGTGGTTTGAATGTCATCTTATTTGTAGCATTTAAACTCATCCAATCTGTGAGAAATTTTACTATTTAGGGATCTAGGCAAAGATCAAATTCAGTTAAATATACTTTCTTCTTTAAGTTAGGATAACCAAATGCGGTAACTTTAGGAAAGTTTGAGTATATTCTCAATCTACCAAAATTATTTTCTCTTGAAGAAAATATTTTCATCAAAAATTTCAAAAAAGGAGTTGAAGTTCTTCCCCACCAAAATTTTCAGTGAGGTTTTACTGAGTATATAGTGAGAATCATAACTAAATGTATATTTACCAAATGTACAGAGACCCATGCAGTATCTTGCTTTCTGTTGTTTAATTGATGACTTGATAAATATGCTCCACTCAGAGTTTGAACATACCAAGAGTTGAACTGAAGTTATAGATAATTTGTATTCTTTGGGGTAATTATAAAAACAGATTAAAGCTGTGTATCCTTTCTAGTTTAACAAATTCTATTTCCTCATTATAATTATGCCATTTTTAAAAGAAAATTTTAAAGTTTCTGCAAAATAGTGATTGTGAAGATATTGTTCACCCCACCCGTCTATCACCAGTTTCTGTACTGATCTTAAAGTTTACCTTTACTTAAGTTAACAAAAGAATATGGAACTTGTCTCCTTCAGCAACTGTGGTTTAGCAATTTAAACGCATCTGGAGCAGTTTTTACTTTTAGAGAAAGTATCACATTTTTATCACTATTTCTTTTTTTCCCTAAATAGATGAAGTAAACAAACAACCCAACAATTTTAAAAAATGTTAATAATGTAGCTATACTTGATGCATTGTGTAATGAATAGTCCCCTATCTATGAAACAACCAATGAAATGGTCATATAGTGATACAGTGAAACTTTCCTTGTGATACATGAATGGACAAAAATGTTAACATCATTAGGTCAACAAGTCATGTTGATAATTGTGCAATTTCTCACTGATTGTAAGCACAAATGTTTAAAATCATAGAAGAAATATGCTATGATAGTCTGTTATTACTCAAACGCAGTTTTTACAATGGATAAAGTTGCTGATTTAATTAAATATATAAAAATATATACTAGTTTCATGTAAATATGTATAAGGAAGATTTCATATATATGTATACGTATATATTGAAAATCAGTTACATTTAGCATGAGGCAGATTTTATCAGTATCAGTTTGGTGAAAGTGCAGCTAGACAGTGAATAATTTTTATTTTCTTGAACATGCAAACACTTGAAAGAGGAAAAGAGTATTCTCCAAAAGAAGTGGAGTGCATTCATGTTTTAGATTATGAAAAGACTTATTTTTTGAAAAATATCATCTTAGAATTTAATGTGACAATGACTTTACACAGTAATAATAATTTAGGTAATTTTTTTGCTTTTAATAGGCAACCGCTGTGAAAACACTGAATTTAACTGAGTTGGTCATAAGTATTTTATATATTAAGAGGAGAGAGTATCAGTAAATTAAGTAGATTACCAAAATAAATAATAAGAAAAAATGTAAAAATAAATTATTGAAGACTGCCAGTGTTGCTTATACATATAAAAACTACAGGAGAATAGAGAAAAACCAGGGGGGAAATGAAGCCCTCAAAGCCTGGAAAGTCTATGGGAACAGCCCGGTGGGTTAAAACCTGCAGTTCACATTAATGTTAATATTAACTGTTAACGTATTGTTAGCAGGAGCCTTATGATATACTTTAATCCAGAATTTTATGTGTGCCATATTTATTAAGCCCCGTGTTTCTATGAGTTTTCTTTTTTATTCTAAGGCATGGAGCATTAAATAGAAAAACAATTTTGCGCAAACTCACAGTTGATTTAAAAATGACAAAAATAAAATTTCAACTTTGTAGCTAACACAAATACAAGATGAATGTAATTGATAAGTTTACTCAGGATTTTAAGAATAAATTCAAAGCTCTCTAAGATTAAAAATATTCTGTGAAAATTAAAGTATTTGCATATTTGACTTATATTTTGTTATTAATCCAGAAGGAAAACTTAATTTTTATTGTAATCTTTGTTTTCATAATTTGGAATTTTGTTTTAAAAGAATTGTGTATAAAACAAATCAGGCACTGATGAATCAGGAATAGCCATCATGCATGTATTTAAAATACATGAAAAATAAGGGGACAAATAATTGGAAAATACTTCATATGCTAATTGTTGCTGGATAATAATAAATAAAATAGCAAATGCTGAGTGCAATTATTTTATTTCTTCCTTAAGTGAGTTGATTTGAAAAGTTTCATTTTAAGGCATATAGGGTGAGATTTTCTATGAATCTTTTTAATGATCATAATTACTATAAAATGTAAGAACATATATAACACCAAAGGAAAAGAAAAAATGTCTTAAGTATTTCTTATATCTTTGACTTGGAGCATATTTGAAATATTATTTAAATAATACAAAATCTAAACACATTTATATGATATCAGTCTGAAAATTTCCAGACATTAACATTTTTGTGAGACTTAGTGCTTTTCATTTGTGCTTTTATTTTTCTGTAAACAGTTTTCTTCTCAGATTATTGATCTCATATGACTGTTACATCTAACAGTGATTTTCCTTTAAGGGAAAAGTTACTCTTCCTTGTTCCAAATCCCTGTACATATTTCTAAGATGGAATTTTATTTAAAAAATCAAAGTAGCAATCAATATTTAATATGTGATCTTTTTCTGATGAATAAATAACTTCTAATCACATCAGCTTAATAATACTATATGTGGAAAAGATACACTTTTGGAATTTTTGAAATGTAAATTGATTCCAAAAAAATCTTAATGTTTATATATTATCTTAAATTTTTTTGGTGAAAATTACACCTAATAAGTAGGCACTGATGGAAACTTACCCTCATTTCTGTCTCAGGGAGTACCTAAACATGCTGAGATTGATCTTTTCACTGCGTAATTAATTCAGATGACCATTAGCTGCATGTTTTTTTTTTTCCCAGGTGGACAAAGTCTCAGTGTGTGTTATTCACTGGTACCAAATTCACTATTTAGAAAAACATTTATACTCTTTCTCCCTGCCAGCAACCTACTGATGTAGTTACCAGAAAAGTTAATGGGACCCTCAAGCTAGTCAACAGCTAAAAAATACCTGGAAGGTACTAAGCATATGATTCTTATTAATATTTTATCCCCCTAAATTTGAAGGAAAGGATATGTTAGGAAAGAATGTAATGGTCTCTTAAAAAATTAAACTACTTTTGTAAAAATTGTGTGTGTGTTTTTTAAAGAAACCATATAAAAATCTGGTAAATTAAATTATATAGTGATAATGTGGTAATAAATCTGTGTAGTAAGTATTGAATAATGTACAGAGTAGTCAATAAATGAAAACATTCTCTCAAAGAGGAAAAACCAAAATCAACTCTTGGATTTTAATGTAAAGAAGCTATTGCTATAACATCATCACAAATACCTCTTTGTGAATCCCTGATCTCTGTCTTTTAAAGCAACCTTTAACTCCCACAGGGAAGTTCAGGTGATATAAGAGTAGTAGTGTGTGTGTAGCATAATGTGTGTAGGTGGCGCGCGCGTGTGTGTGTACATGTACATATGAATGTTGGTGGCAGGTAGGAACAGTATATATACAAAGGAGGAGTTAGGGTTAAATAAACTTATTTTACTAGAAAAATATTATTTAGTCGTTCTAGAGATGCTTTAAAATTAAGGGATGGTTGTTACTCATATATTTTCATGTTGTTCAGTATTTCTATTAAATCTAGATTAAATTCCATAGACTAGTGTCTTCTAAGTAGCACTAACATTAGGATACAGACTATATAATGCTATCATGAAACTATTTGATATTTTTTACACATCGTGGTACTTTACAACTAAGACAAGGACTAACAAACTTACGTTACTTTTAAAAGGTTTGCAAAAAGTGTGAAAAATGACTCACTACAATAAAATCAGCAAATATATTAGAAATATACACCAGGTTTAGCATACTAAAATTTTCTTTGTAGTTTTGGTTATACAAAGAATATATCTCTATCAAGTTTCTAAGGTGAAGGTAAATGAGATTTATGATTTCCTATCCATGATTTACCAGATTACTTCAATTCATGACTGGTATATATCCACAGTGAAGAGTTCTTAATGTATATATGTAATATATAATATTATATATTAACCCTCTCCTTCCTATCTATTGCTTTTAGTTCCTTGGAAGAAAAATGAATGTTAAATGAATTTGATTTCAGTTTGAAAAGAATCAGACAAAACAACTTTGCTCTGAAATTCCAAAGTTGTGGAATAATTAAGTGTTAACTTTTTATTTGGTTAGAAAACCATTAAGGGGCAAATGTTCAAATGGAGTGTAGTAAGTCAGCTGAACTTCCATCCGTGCTAATGGCAGGCAGTTGGCTAAGTTCCCTGGACAGTGCTTTGAACGTATCCCTAGAACTTTTGAAAAACGTCGTGAAGCACTTTAAAACATGGAATGTTTTAAGGTTCTCCACTCCTTTTAAGCACAACAAAGAAGAAAAAAATGTAAAGACAGGCAGTCTTTTTTTTCTTTTGGCACACATGAAAGAAGGATGTGGGCATTATTTAATAGCGTTGTTCCTGGTTGTAAAGCTCTTGAATATTACATAGTTAGAGGCCTACAAAAACACCCAAAAAATTATTTGGTGCTGAGCATTGCCATTGTATATGTCTGTGAAATAATCCAAAAAAGAAAAGTAGTGATCCTATTTAGAAAAAAAATGCATTCTTTCATTCCAGAATTTAACAACAAATATAATATTTATATTAATGAGTCAGACAGCAAGATTTTTGTATGGCTTCTCTGTTGACAAACAGATTTATGCAGTTTTAGACAATATGACTTGTAGATTCCAGCATGTAGTTTTAAAATGACCACTTATTTAAGAATAGACTTGGTGGAGGGATGGAGGAGCCATAGAATGAGCCTACCTTGACAACAGATTTGTTAAATCACAAGCTCAAAGGACTTTGTTGTTTAATCAAATATTAACAGAAGTAGATAATCCAGAACAAAGATGATACCTGCCAGGTTTTCCCTACAGTGATCAGATGACATGTACAGTATAATATTCTGTTGTCAATGCCGGATGTTGATAAGGGTGAAGGGTGTTGATGACCTGAAGCATATCCAGAGGAACGTGACTGGAATGATGCTGCCTGGAAACCATGTCATCTGGGGAATGCTTAAAGAAAAGAGACTTGGGATTGTGTAATAATTGCCTGATGACATTTGAAGATTTTCACATGTAAGAAGGATGCTACTTATTCTGTATCATTTCAAGGAAGAGAAATAGAAGCGATAGATAGAAGACGATAACACTCACTTCTTTACAGAGCTCTCAAAAGGGAACGGAGTGGTCTTTGAACAGGTGAGCCTATCACAGGAAGTGCACATAATTGAAAGTGTACAAGGGGTTTTGCATTTAGAAGGAAATTAGACTTCAATAGTGTTAGGACTATGAATGAATAAATAAGCAACTTCAACTCATAAGACTAGTTTGTATGTGATTGTAGCATTTCTTAAGATTTCCTGGGTTTAGATTTGACCTCCACCATTGTAATTATTCAATTTTGGGTGAGGTTCTTAAGCTCTCTGTTCTGTACTCACCTTCTACAAAATGGAAATAGCAAAGGCACACACCTTTTAGTGTATTGAAATGATTAGAAGTCTTCATTATGCTTTTAATATAATGCCTGACACTTGGTAGTTAACTGATGACCATTAGCTGTCATGAGCGTGATCTTGATCGTCACCATCAGATGTTTAAACATCCAGAGGGAATGTTTCAGAGAAGCAAAACCTCAACTCACTGGGATGTTATCTTTTATGATTTGCAACTAACTTTCAATATAGAAACCAGTAGATCCCCAAAGTCAAATGGAGACATGCCAGAAATTTTAAAATGAAAGATATGAGAGGGAGGGTTAGGGGAGATAGAGGCCATGGAGACAGGATGTATCGGTAGAAACATGTGACAGTGTCACTCCCCATGGGAATATGTGGGTATCTTCTCAAGTCCAACTAATGTATTGCTGTAGTAACTTGCTTTACCAATCTGTTCTGCTCAGAAAACATTTCTATATGTTAGAAATTCTTTCACCAAAAGTAACGTATCTCACTTGCTTGATCATGTCCAGATAAAAAATTGGGGTCAAAATTAAAATATTTGCCCATGTCATGGATACTGGTGAATTTCTTTTCAGCTTATAGGAAGATTAATGTTAATTCTTTTTATGAGAAAGCATTTTCTTAATTTAAATTTATAGATTACCTTCCTTGCCTTTACTTTCCTTATTTTCCCTTTTTCACCTCATTGGTATACAAATATCTATGCATTTGGAATAAAAGTAGATGATTTTAATAATAAATTCTAGCAACACCATGTATAAATGGAGGAATCCTTTAACAAACATAAAATGTAAATAATCTTTCTCTACCACTATTTTGGCTTTCATTTTTTTTTTTTTTCAAAAATAAGCAAGCAAGTTCACTTTCATTTCTTGAAAGCCCTTTTGTCAGACATGTGACTGTGGTTTTTGCAGTGTAGCACAATGTTTGATTGAATATCAGAGGAAAATCACCGAGATCAAGTTGGAAGAGCTAGTTTGACAGAGTAATGACATGAACAGCCCCTGTTGGTTTGAGATACATAACTCAGCAGTCTCTGGCACCCGTCGTTAGATTTTGGCTAAAGTAGCATACATGTAGTAGAATGAGCCAAAATTAAAACAACATAGCCCATGACGATTTAAGGATTAATAAAATATGCAAATAATTAGATATGTCTATAGATATGTCACAGATTTAACATATTTGAAGCAGGTTATAAATATATTTATATAAAGAACTATTTTTAAAGCAACCCTGAAATGAGCACCCTGTGAGTCATCGAAGCCCCACCTAAGGCATGAAGTTCGTTGTTCAGATTTTCTCTTATGTTTGGAAACTGGTTAAGAGATCCTTTCCTGAGTGACAGAGTAACATCTCTACCAGTGTGCTAGAAGATTCATTAACGTATTTTCTGCTGTTAATTGAAAATAAATTGTCTTAAAAAGTATGATTTAAGCTTGGGCGTTGTGAGACTACACCAGAGGCTATATTTAGTAGACGGGAGTCTTTATGCAAAAATAAATATAAGAAAACATTTCTGTATGTGTTGAGATAATTGATGATTCCATTCTAATTATAATGGTTTTAAAAAAGAAAGCCAGATGCAATAAACATATGTATTGTTGCTGTGTTCTGGTTCAGCTCTATTGTTAATAATATTGTGAAAGGCATACAGTTTTTAAATTTCACCTTCTAAGGCTTCATCTCTCTGCCATGCGATACCATGTGACATTTTTCTTTTTCCCCTGCTCCTGCCGTTTGTCATGATTTTCTCTCTGCTTCTCAGTAATACATGTGATCGCTGTTTTTTTTCCCTTGTTTAACTAGCTAGTCTAAGACACCTCCTATGTAAAATTCATGTTATACAAATTATATTTAATGTTTCTGTACATGCTAATAACTTCAGATAAATTTGTTTGTTGGTAATATTGCACTGAATTGTTTCCTGTAGATATTTGATAATGTGAAATGTGAATTTCTTGGACACGAAATAACCCAGTTTTCAATCTTGTATAAGATATTATATAGTACTTTGATTACACTCATATGAAATTTTTGCTAATACTTGCATATTTTTCTCAGTTGTGCTTTCATTATCTGTAATGGTCATGTTTTAGAATTCTAAATGTTTTACATGTCATAGTTCTATTGGAGCCTTACTATATCATATATAAATCATAGAATAAATGTTTAAAATATGTATATATTTCTCATAGTCACAGAACTATGTATTCTAGACTGTAGGAAATAAAAAGCAATGAAAGAGTAAACATTTTCCAAAATGAGTTTAATAAAAAAAATCTGTAGAGCAAACAGCCTAATGTCGCACTAGTTTTCAACAAAAACTGCCACACCAAGAGTCCTACTATAGGACTCTTGTCATTTTGTTTAGAAGATGAAAACTATATTTAAACCTAAAACCATATTTTAAACTGCTTTTCTAAGCACATGAATTGGTCATGAATCATGACTAAATCTTCCAGATTTCATTTTAAAAATCATGACTTTAAGAATACTAAGGAGATTGACATATTTTGAGACTATTTTATGTGGTCAAGTATGTGGGTTTTGGTGATCTATTACAGTATAACAAACTGGAAAAATCTTTCAAATAATTATTTTTCAGTAATCGCTCTATGTACTCAGAATGTAATTAACAGACCACCCAAAAGGAGCAAACAATGAATAGTTAACAAAATTTAGTAAATGCAGTATAACAAAAGTAAGGGAACAAAAGTGAGAATGCGTAAATGTAATATTTGTTGTTTTATGTATTCCAGATTCAGAACAATTTGTGGGCAGGAAATGCGAGTGGTGGTTCTGTGGTTACTTCATGCATGTTACCACGTGACACTTCCTCCTGTATGACACCTTATTCTCACTCGCCTCGGACAGATTCCAGTTACACAGGGTTTTCAAACCACCAGAACCAGTTCAGCCACGTGCCCCTCAACAATTTTTTCACTGACTCTCTTCTTACTGGGGCTACCAATGGACATGCATTTGAAACAAAGCCAGAGTTTGAAAGGAGGTCTTCCAGTATCGCAGTTCTTCGAATGAAAGCCAAGGAGCACACTGCCAATATTTCATGGGCCATGTAACATACAGTACTCTTTTATTTTTCTTTTAATGGCAAAGTAAAACATTCTTATTTCTCATATTTAAAGGATACCACAATATGCTGCTGTGTGTGGAATTGCTAAAGGTCAAGATATACAGTGAGACCAGCTTAAATGAATAGTTGTTCTTATTTAACATTAAAATCTAAGAATGAACCTCTGAAAAGACTAAATAGGTTTACCATGCACCAGTCTCCACAAACTCTGTTTTAGTAGTAAGATTTTTTTCTATTGTACGAGTCGATGAAATATGATCGTGCAACTTCTTAAAAGAATAAATGTATTAAACAAATTCCTGTGTTATAGATTGATTTATGTTAGTTCTGTATAACAAGAAATCCCTTGTAAAATAATACCTGATAAAGGAAGAAATGCACTGGGGAAAATGTCAAGATACCAAAACTGTCAGGTAAATATTGGAGCAGCGTGTTTTGGGGAGTTAACTGGCATTTCTTCCTCTCTGGCTGCAGGACGCAATGGGCATATCCCCTATTGCTGAGAATTTATCTTCAAGCCTCGAAGATTTTTTACCTCTAGCTGTTTTAGTGAATTTCCACCCCAGGAAAAAAAGAACTCTTCTAAACAGACCTGCATTTGCATGAAATATTTGGGTATAGTTTCCTGAAACCACGTGGCTAGAGGTGATAAGTGAAGTATTCCGGTGTGATTTAAAATACAGTCAGGAGAACAGTTGTTATAAATGCCATCTTTTTAATGAAAAAGCCAGCATGGACTCAGCAACTTAGTTATCACAAGAAAAAAAGAAAGTTACAAAACCTGCTGTTGCTTTTAAACTGAAATTGTGTCAATTAAACTACACGCAAACATCTAATAAATACATTAAGAGAAGAATTTTTGGGTAAAGTAGCAGCAAATCGGAGTTTATATTTATTTCACGGGCATGCGCAAGTGCACACGCATGTGTGTGTTTGTTTTTTGACATACAAGCCGTAAGCATGTTTTGCTACTGTGGTTTTGCATAGGGAATTAAAATGTCAGACGGCTCTATAAAGTTTCTGGTGGAAAAGAAAAGAAAAATACATTGCATCTGGAAAATTGCTAACCCCTTTGATTTACTTCTCCTCCCTTTCCCCTGTCACATTCCAAGCTTTTTCAGATGAGTGAAATGTTAACCTCCTTGAAAGACTCAAGTTCATAAAGGCAAAGAAAATTAATTGAAATGAAGATGACTTCCATGGCATGGATCAGGGCAAGATCTGCTCTTTGTACTCTCTTAGAATCTTCCTTGTGGTTCCTACAGCCCTTAGGGATATGCCTGGAAGCCCTAAAGGCTAGAGGACAAGAATAAATGAATTTTAAAAATTAAATTTCAGAAAAAGTACTCAAACCCAGTAAGTGTCTCTCCCTAGTGGGAAAATATTTACAGCAATTAGACATCTTTTGTAATAAAATTTTAAATCAAGCAGATGATGGAGATGAGTGATGTCCTAAACAAACATTTCTTGACTTCATAATAACTCTGTTCTTTATTACTTCTGTGTTCTCTCTTTTTAGTTTTCTTCCCAAGACAAACTTGTTCAACTTTGGCCCTGAGAATTATGCTTACATGCAGGAGCTTTGGTTAAAGGATTGTTTAGGCAGCTGTTAAATATCCTTCATGTTTTAGAAGAGAATGACTTCTTTTAATATATTAATAGATATGGCTAATAGGAATTTATGAATTAAAACTTAGAACTAAAATGTAACATTTTTCTTTCTAGAAATTTCCCAAATTAGTAGTGTTCATGTTCATTTTATTCTACTTTAAAATTTAAATTTTAGTGTCCCTTGGCTCATCCCTTATATTTTAAGAATAAGAGACAAAACTCTTAGAGTCAAGTTTGAATTTCACTTCCTTCCTTAGTTTTTCTACCGTTAGGTTTTTCTCCTCATTATATCTAATAGTTGGAACTTCCCTGACTCAACTCTTTTTTAATTTAAATAAAATCTTTTTAATTGAGATTCTACATTTGCAATGCTCGGTATAAAATAATTTAATTTAATCAGCCCTTTTTTTTTTTAACACAGTGTATGAAGTACTATTTGGGATAATAATATAATTAACGTAACCATGGTTCTTGTCCTTAACGAGTTCACAATCTTCCCAGACAGACACATGCATAAAGTTTGCATCCTCATCCATGCCCATTTTATGATGGCAGGAAGAATTGCAGGAAATTTTTTGTGTTAACATTCCAATCTTTCTTTTTTATTGGCTGAAAATTGTATTATGTATTTAAGTTGCTAAAATATAATAAAATGAACTTTTGATGTAATAGGATAAGATAAAACTAAAACAAACAGTGCATAAAATGCACTTCCTGAATTTTCTCTTGCTCTTTCTTAACTTAGGTCAAACAAAGTTTCATATGCAGTCATGCGTTGCTTAACAATGAGGATATGTTCTGAGAAATGCATCTTTAGGCGATTGCGTTGTTGTGCGAACATCATAGAGTGTACTTACACAAACCTAAATGGTATAGCCTACTGCACACCTAGGCTATGTGGTACTAATCTTATGGGACCACCGTTGTATATGCAGTCTGTGGTTGACTGAAATGTTATGCGGTGCATGACTATACTAGAATTCATATCACTCACAAAAATGTTGAATTTATATACTTAAGGAAGAAAAACTAAGGAGTATTTCATTTACTTTTATTTGGGCTCGTGATGACAGTATTGATTATTGGGAGTTTTGGTCGATTAAGTAGTTGATCCACCGGACATTTGTTCCCATGACAGTCTCATCCCCTATTTGCCCCACCCACACATTTTTGTTGCACAGATGGTTTAAGAGATTATTCTTGTACTCTTTTTCCTGAGCAATTTGATTAAGGTTTGGACCTCATGATAAGAGATAAATTTAATAGAGAATTAAGTAAGGTTTGCAGTTTCTTTCGTAAACATAAAATGAAATTTCAGAAAACAGTTTGTGGATTTTTGAAGATATATCATTTATGTCTTATGAATATTGAATAGTGATTATTATCTTTCTATATAACTTCTTATAAAAGTAGAAAAAGAAAGCCACTGTAATCTTTGCCCTCAGTCCTGACAACATATCTCAGAAGAATAAGTTACTTAACCTATGTAACCTTGAGGAAACTCATGAAGTTGTGTGTATAAATTATGGGAGTGTATTAGTTTCATCGTTTCAATTGATTGATTTTTTTTACCTCCTAGGAAGGGGGAAAGGGGCAGAAGAATGCACTTAATATAGTTCTTACAAAAATGATATGTTATTGTTTCCTTTTAGCATCTTTATACTTTCTCCCTTCAAATACTGGGTGCTTATTTGACTTCCAAAGTACAATTCATACATTGCCTCCCTCTGTTTTATAAAATGCTGTTTTATATATAATGCTGTATTTTTAGTTTATCAGCAACTAAACAATGCCTTAGCTAATAAGAAGTGAAAAGATCAATTACAATGTTTGTGTAAGTTCTTTGAAAAATTTAAATAATTTTCTAAACTTAGCAGTGACCCTGACTTTTGTCTTTCAACATTTAATTCAAATAGTATTGTAAACGATGAGTGATTATGTTAGATACAATTTTTTATCAAAAATAATTACCACTTATGCTGCCAAATATTTTAGAAGAAATATGGAAATAATCTTATTTTTAAAATTCAAGTTGGGCTGACTTCTCTTTTCTCTGATTAGAATATAAAAATGTATGTTTACTATTTAAAACATAATTGCTAACTTTAAGCCATCTCTACTTCAAGAAATTAGGCATCTAAAATTCCAACAGACATTATTTCCTTATAGCTATTCATAGTTTGCACTGAAGAAAGTATAGCTTTTTTGGAAGGGAATCTATTTAATAAAATGATATATTAAATAGTACTTTTGTTCTTAGCCTCTAAGTCTCATTATATATATTTTATACAAGCCAGGTAGTAATGTCACTGATGATCCAAATGAAAACAAAATCAGAAATGAAATGCCTGGCAGTAGAGCTAGCATTTATGCCACAAAACCCTCAGAAACAGAGTATATGTAATATTGGTTTTACAGTGTATAGTAAATGCTAAAATAGGATTCATTTTGTTTTGTTTTAATAGCTTTCCTTTTTAAATAAATATATTGCCATCGTTTATCCTGGAAATGTTTTTCAAAAATGGTGAGCAAGGCTTTAAGACAGGGGCTAGCTAGTTCTTCAGTTTTACTGAATAAAATAGAGTTGAAAGAAGCTTTTTCTTTTCTTCTTAGCCTTAGAATTGTGTATCACTTTTTTAAGTCCAAGGGGCAAATAAACGACTTCACTTGAGTATTTCATCATGACACTATTTTATAGCACGTCTAACTTTAGAATAAGAGACATTTTAACATGCTGAAGGTTTTCATGCATCTTCACATAAAGTATACTTGTAATATTTCCTATTACCTATTTACTTTGATTTACACTTTAAAGATTTAAGAGAATAATCTAGAACAATTGTCAGCATTGTCAAAACATGACGTTTTCAGTAGAAGGCAAAAGGAGCCCCCTACAGGCTACCTATGCAGTCCAGTTGGTGGACTTGAAAAGATTCAAATGCCCCAAATCTCCCCAAATCACAAGAGCAGGGTTCATAACTCGGGGCGGGGAGTAGGTAGGGGAGGGTGTGTCTGTGGATAGAATTCAGAGGGTCCATAAACTTAGATGGGAAAATATTTAGATCTTTATTTTCACTAACCCTTAGAATGAAACTTGGCATTTTCTTTTATTTATGAATATGGACAACAAATTCAGTAGTAGTAGCAGTAACTGTGATTTTTGTCAGCAATAGAAAGAAGAGATATTTGCATACTAATTATTGGAGTTATTATAGATATCTTGAAATAATTATAATTCAAATTTATCACTTGATCAGCACAGTTTTTAAAGTACTTAAAAATTAGGGTAATTTTTAGTTCTGTTGCTGGATCTTGTTATTTAATCTATCAATCAAGATACACAGATATTACTACATCCTATAATTAGTTTTATAAATATATAGACATTTCAGTATAATTGGTTTCTCTCTGAAGCCAATGCATTTTATTTATTTAAAAACATTAAGAAGGGGTTCCCAAGATCACTAAACTGCCAGAGGGGTCCATTGCACAAAATGAATTAAGAAACCCTTTGTATGCACCGGGGTCATTTCTCCAGACTATTTAATTCTTTCACCCTGGAGGATGGTCATATGTTATGGAAGGAGTAAAATAGGGTACATAATAATTTATCAGATTATCTCTTACTAGCAGAATGTAAGATTGAAAGAGAATGGGACTTTTTAAAGCAGGCAGCCCTAGGGCATTCATTGTTGAATGAATGAATGAGGCATTTTAATGAGGATCACTGAGGAGCCAGGGTACAGTATATGGGGGCTAGGCATTTGGGAAGAGGGCAAATGGTTTGGGCAGCATCATGGAAGGAGTATGGCCTTAGGAATCCTGGGTCTACCACTTTTTAGCTTTAAAGCTTTAGATGGGTCATTCAATTCCTCTGAGCTTTAGTTTTTTCATCAATGATTGAAAAAGTAGCATAAAGCTTTAAATTAACAAGGTACTTTCACATTTATTTTCTCCTTTGATTTTCATATTTTGTGATGATGGATATTATCATCTCCATTTCACAGATGAGGAAAATTACTGTCAGATATTATCATCTCCATTTCACAGATGAGGAAACTTACTGTCGGATACTGTAAGGAATTTCTACGTCCAAAGCCTCTCCTGCCTTCTTATCCTACAGGCTTTCCTTAAAGCTATGAAGAAAAAATAATTAAAATATGCATTTGAAAATTATTGTAGTCTGTGAAGTACTTGAAACACTTTTTTTACAGTCTCTAATTAGTCCTGCTATTGAGTCAATGTTAGATTTTCTTTCTTCCTTTATTTTTTAATCTTTAAATTCAGTTTTATGCAACTTATCAAACATTTATTGAGACCCTTCTTTGTGCCAAGGCCATAGAGAAACTAACATGCTGCTTGGGGAGATGAAAGAATACAATAAATAACTATAATACGACATGAAAGTGACTCAAACAAAATACCATTGGAAAACAGATAAGAGAGCAATTAATTCAACTCTTTATAAGTCATGGAAAGCTGCAAAGACCGAGAGACATTTGAGCTAGATGTTGAAAGATGAGTAGGAACTTATAAGAATACAGTATTTTACCTCTTTTTCTCTGAAAGAGAGCCCAAATAAGTTTTAAAAAGCTAGGTCTGTGCTAGTTAAAATATTTGCAGTCCTTTCTTTACACCATATCACAACTTTTCTCTAATATTAAATATTTTTCCCTTATTTTATTATTATCTTATTAACTGGACCAAAGTTCTTGGGTTCAGCAGAGAAATTATTTATTTTATTCAATAATGTTTTTCAAGTTTTCTACTCAAATTTAATGAATACGTGCTAAGCTCATAATATTACAGTGTGCTATGCTAGCCATGGAGGTTATGAATAAATGCAAGTCACGGCCTTTGTCTTTGAGGAATATTCACTTAAGTTGGATGGACAATTGCCGAAACTTGCCCACTATGAAAAGATAGCATACATATTTTAATAAGATTTCTATATAAATGTTTAACAGAAAAAATGGAAAAATTCTAAGTGCAGCTTAAAAATACACATCTGCAGAAAGTTGATAGAAAAGTTCAATAAGAAGAAGGTTTCACCCTGGTATACCCCTTGATCTCTGACCAAGAAAAAGACAAAAGATTCTGAGGTCATTGCAGGAAAAATACTCCC
Organism: Tapirus indicus; assembly: GCA_031878705.1. Taxonomy (NCBI): domain Eukaryota; kingdom Metazoa; phylum Chordata; class Mammalia; order Perissodactyla; family Tapiridae; genus Tapirus; species Tapirus indicus. The sequence goes on along the minus strand of CM062920.1, from coordinate 139,532,946 downwards.
TACTCATGAAAGAGTAAAGAAAAAGCAGCAGCAGCTGGGTGTCGCTTCTGTGTCTTTAATTTAACTCTTTGTCTGCCTCATTGTGGCCAGTTTGTCTCACTTTATACAAAACTCTTATCTAAATTTTATAAACAGAGGTTTAATGGAGGAATTGCTCTCTCTTATCTAGATCCCTCTATTCCCAGCTGTGAAATTGATTGATGTTTTTAAAGCCCTAAGAAACCTCCCCTTGTAGATATGTTTTCTGGTTCAAAGTGGGAAAACAAAGGCAGGAGAAATTGTTTAGGGAAATAGCTTAGAAAGAAATTTTAATGACCTAGGAAGGGAGCTACATAGCTAGATGTTATGAGGAGGGAAAACCCTGAAAATAGTCAATGTATTAGGAGTGAAGATAAATGGCAAGAGAGAACTTGCTAGGCTCATGTAGTTATATGACTCGGATTACTATTTGTAGCTGTGCAAAAAGTTCTTAGATCTAAACTTCTTCATGTAGGATTTCCATTGGCTTTGGCTGAGATCACTATTTGGCAAAACAGAATCAAGATTCTGATCCCAGATGTGTCACTGATAATCAGTGCCACCTCACCTCTCAGTTCTCAGAGTTCAATTCAATTCAGCAAATATTTATTGAGTGCTTATGGCTGCAGACTTTTCTAAGTCAGAGAAAAATAATGAGATGTTAGTAAAATGTGACATGTCTCGGGTAAGACAGCACCACATATAGAAAGGCTTTATCATCGTTGGCATTTTAAACCAGAAGTTCAATTTAATTGCATTAATAACACCGGGAGTGTACATCGCTTCGAGGTACAATAATTTCCACACTGGATTCTGATTTTTATCTGCAAGAATCACTGGAGACGAGCCACAGTCCCCAAAGCTTGACTTACAAGTAAAATTACACCATCCCCCATCTAGCATCAGTTATGCACATCCCTAATAGCTCAGCTGAGGGACAGCATTAGCCATTATATAAACTAATTGGGTTAATTCTGCTCTGGAATTTAGGCAAATAATGTAACTGAGATAAACAGAGGGTCACTTATGCTTCTACTTGTACACATTTATCTACACTTCTTATTTATACTACTAAATGCTTAAAACAACACTGGGCTATAAATTTGCCTTTTCTTTCTGATTCTCTTGGCAGCGTTTCTTACATGCTTAACTTTTAAGGAGTGGAGTTCGGTCTCCTCTCAAATAAATAAGAGAGCAGTGGAAGGAAGCAACTGCAGCTACAAAGTAGTTCGAACCCATTAAACGCAGATGGCTCACAGGGGGCTTAATCATCGGGAGCTGAACACACAGCATGCTGAAATATAGAGCTGTTTTCTATCACTTGTTACCATTTGAACGTCTGTCTCAGGAAAGTGAATTCCATATATCTTCCTGGCCATCAGTTGCCCTCTGAGTACTCTTCTCTCTGATGTAGCTAGATTTCTCTTCAGAACTTACTGAGATGAATGAGCTCTTGCCACACGTAGAAGTGAAAGAAAACATTTCTTTCTCTGCCAGAACAGATGAGATTCGTCATTAGGAGAATGGATTTGACCTTGTAAAGTGGACCAAAGCAATTAACAAACAAACCCCTTTGGGCCAGATTGCCTTTATTAGTCCTCTCACAGAAGCATTTTTTTGATGGGCTTACAGCTGTGTTGCAAAGATTGTTGAATCTGATCACCTGAAAAGAATCCAAAACCTGGGATAAGAAATCATCTCTCATTAGCCTTTCCATGCTAAGAGAATTTCATGGACACTTAAAAAAATCATATGGGTTTATCCTTAGCTATCATAAGTCAATTATCAATTATCGATAAGTCAAATTGATCAGAAATCATTAAAGCGATCCATAAAACAGTTTGATGGCAGCATATAAAACAAAACTAGAGATCAGCATTAGAGCCTATTATAAAATGGTGAAAAACTCAATCTGAGGACAATTTATAATACCTAAAAAAAAGATTGGTTGCACTTTGCCTCTCTCTCTTCAAGGCACTGTATGAGCCTCGTTAATCTATTCGTTTCCTAACTCACAATCTCTCTTCTGTAGCTTCTTTCGCCCACTCCTTATCTCTCCCTTAGTCTTCTATCTGTTCTTTGCTTTCCTGGAGCCCATACCTAGCTAAAACCCATTCTTCAAGTCTAAATCTTAGGGGACATTGAAGGAAAGAGCAGCGATCCATCCCTGGATTATACAGCAATAGTAAGAAAGCAGCTTCCTTACTTTCCCTGGAGTGTGTGTTCAGCCATCGGTATTAAAGTGAATGACATAATCTTGAGTGAACTCAGCTGATGAACCACGTGGTGGCTGCTCATCTACCTTGGATCTGCAATACTTTGGTCTTGCTATTTCTCTTTCTGCCTGAGTTTATAAACCGCTCAGCAATTTTGACTCTTAGATACTGATTAAAAGTTATTGTTTTAACCTGCAAATAATCCAGTCAGTTCAAGGCATTTGCAGAATGTTCCTTCTAAAATTTTTGTGCATTTATTATTTTTTATTTGGCAAAACCTACCTTTTGAAAAACAAACCAAAAATAGGTAAGAGGAAGGATACTAGACTAGCAAAAGATCTGAGATCTCAATGTGTTTGTAAAAATTCAGAAACATAAAAATGTTTATTATTGAGGGAAATATTAACTCCACTTATTGTTGTTATTTTTTTGCCAGTAGATGGCACTGCACAGGTGTAAGAGATGTCTACACCAATGTGATTTGGGGGAAGAGAGAATCCACTATGCTGGCTGGTGTGAAAAGCCCTCCACTAGAGTTCTCTCTCATAGTTAAAGTTTCATACAGGAGACCCACAGTTTCATATGGGGGAAGAACGTAAATTCATTAACGCTAATTTTATTAATCAAACACTTAAACAGTGCTTACAATGTAATAGATGAGTAAATCCTCTTATTTCCCTTTTCAGATAAGAAAACTGAAGCACAGAGATTAAGATTCCCTGATGTCACACAGCTAGTATGTGGTAGGACTAAGATTTGACCCAAGGCATTTGATCTAGCCTGCATTCTCTCTGCTTTGCTCCCTTTCAATTCAGTGACATGAACCGCGCATTCATCTATTCAACAGTTGAAAATCTCAGGTATTGAAACTGATAGATTCCAATTAGAGAACCAGAGAAGTTTTACTACACCACGGGTAATGTTGAGGGAAGCAAAAAGGTCTTCAAGGGGGAGGAGATGTGTGGGTCTGCTATGGGGGAAATAGGGCAAACTAACAGTAATAAGAAACCCCAACAAAGAAGAGAAGAGGATACCATACATAAAATTCACCAATTCACAACTTTGCTTACGTCAGGATACTGCACATTTTTGAAAGAAATATATTCTTAATATTAAGTATATTTTATATTCTGGCTGATATAGAAAATACTTTAAAAACTTTAATAAGTGGTTTATACCCAGTTCAGTGTCTTGCAGGATCAACTCCAGTAACACTCGCCTCCCCCTTACTTCAGGCATCTATATCCCTAGTGATATCCCAGAGCTCCAGATTAGCCAGAATTGTGCCATTTTAGAAATCTGAAATTCTGACTTCCCATTCTCTGGCAGTATGCTACACCATTCAAAAATTTTAACTTAGTTTCTTCAACACACCTCTTGTCTGACCCCATCAAATCATCCAGTCCCTAGACCTGGGCACCCCACATTTTCTTTTGATCCTCCCTTCCAAGTCTACTTCCTTTCCTACCCAGCTTAAGCATCACAGCCCATTCTTTCAACTACTGTTTGGCCAATACCTTCAAAAGCCTGCTGTTTTCCTTTTATCACACCTGCCTCCACCTGGGCCAATGAACATCACTAAAAAAACATCAGGAATGTGTGTAGATTAGCTCCTCTAAAAGAATGTGTATTAACTCCACTGGGTTTTTGGTCCCAAGGGGATCCTCCACATGCCTGACCATAGTCATTCCTCTTTCCTTTTTTTCACCATAAACATTTCAAAGCTTTTCCACTCTTCAAATCTTTAACCGTAATGCTCCCCCACCTTACTGAACCTTCCTCACACACACACACACACACACACACACACACAAAGCCATCCTAAATGAACGGTTGATTTCCTGCCACTACCTCTACAAATATACCTGCACCCATAAGTGATTTTTCTTCTTGGTGCTTATTTTAGGGGAAGAGGTATTCTCTTTCCAATTCTAATCCTGGTCCTGTGTTGCATCCCTTCCCATCTTGTCAGAGTTTTTATGGCATCTCCTGTATGTTTAAACTTCTTTCTGCCATTTTACCAATCTCATTTGTTGAAAAATAATAATTATAAAAGTTGGCAAAAGATCTTCACACCCCTTCACTACTTTCAGATTTGCCCAAAAACTTCCTATAAAGGTGTATCTGCACTCATTATCTCTACTTTTTCACTTGCTACTCACTATTCATACCTCTACAATTGGTTTTGAATTCTACCAATCTGTGGAAATTACTTTTTTATTGATGTCTTAATAGTTTATAACACTATGGGGTTTTCGTTGTACATTATTGTTTGTCTGTCACCATGTGGATGTATCCCTTCACCCCTTGTGCCCACCCCCCACCCCCCTTCCCTTTGATAACCACCAATCAGTTGTCTCCATCCGTGTGTTCATTTATATTCCATATATGAGTGAATTCATGCAGTGTCTGTCCTTCTCTCTCTGGCTTATTTCACTTAACATAATACCCTCTAGGTCCATCCAGGTTTTTGCAAATGGGACAGTTCTGTCTTTTCTTATGGCTGAGTAGTATTCCATTGTATGTATATAGAACATCTTCTTTAACCAATCATCAGTGAAGGGACACTTGGGTTGCTTCCACTTCTTGGCTATAGTGAATAATGCTGCAATGAACATAGGGGTGCATAAGCCTCTTTCAAGATCACCAACCTAAATCCAATGGTTACTTTTCAGTTCCTTTGATCAATTCTGTTCTGGATTGAATTGTGGCCCCCCAAAGTCCTAACCCCTCAGTGCCTTTGAATGTGACCTTATTTGAAAGTAGGGTGTTTACAGATGTAATCAAGTTAAGATTATAAGAAGAGAGAAATTCAGATACAGCCAGCCAGACAGACAGGAAGAGAATATCATGTGATTATCATGTGATAATCAGCAGAGATTGGAGTGGTACTTCTATAAGCCAAGGAACACCAAGGATTGCCAATGACCACCAAAAGTGAGGAGAGAGATGTGGGGCAGATTCTCCCTTAGAGTTTCTAGAGCTGCAATGCCTAGCAACACTTTGACTCTGGACTCAGTTGATTCCACTTGTTTCAAGCCACCCAGTATGTGGTACTTTGTTACAGCAGCCCAAGGAAACTAACACAAATTCTCGGAATCATTTGATTCTGACCACTCCTTCCTGCCCCAGGGAGCTTCCCTGTTGGCTTCTGTGGCTCCACACTCATCTAGTCATCCTCTTTCCTCTCCTCCTTCTCCCCAGTCTACTCTTCCTCTATGCCTAAATGTTGGTGATGCTGGGTGCTCTACTCCCTTCTCTTCTTTTCTCACTATCAATATTCTTTGCAGATGTTTTTACTGCAATAGCCGTACCCTTGACCACACCCCAGATCTCCCTTCTGAGGAGCAGAGCTATATATCTGATTACCTACCTACTGGTGTGCTCCAGGCACACCACACATAGGGAAGCTCAAACCGAACATAAAATCCCAACCCACTTCTGCTTAAAAAAAAAAAAAAAAATATATATATATATATATATATGTGTATATATATATTTAATGGAATTTTTTAAGAGCAGTTTCAAGTTCACAGAAAAATTGAGAGGAGAGTACAGAGTATTCCTGTGTGTTCCCTCTTATTATTAACATCTTGCATTAGTATGATACATGTGTTATAATGATGAGCCAATTTAGATATGTTATTATTAACTGAAGTTCATGGTTCACATTAGGGTTCACTCTTTGTCTTGTACATTCTATGACTTTTAACAAATGTAACCACCATTACGCGGTAGCATACAGAATAGTTTTGCTGCCCTAAAAATCCTTTGTGCTCTGCCTATTTATCTCTCCCTCCACCTTAACCCTGGCAATCACTGATCTTTTTACTGTCTCCATAATTTAGCCTTTTCCAGAATGTCATATAGGGAATCATACAGTAGGTAACCTTTTCAGATTGGCTTCTTTCATTTAGCAATGTGCATCTGAGTTTCCTCCCATGTCTTTTTGTGGTTTGAAGGCTCATTTCTTTTTGTCCCTGAATAATATTCCATTGTGTGGACGGATGTACCACAGTTTGCTTATCCATTCACCTATTAAAGGTCATCTTGATTGCTTCTAAGTTTTGGCAATTATGAATAAAGCTTCTCTAAGCATTCATGTGGAGATTTGTGTGTGGACATAAGTATTTAACTCATTTGAGTAAATACCAAAGAGCATGATTGCTGGATTGTATGGTAAACATGTGGAGTATGTTTAGTTTTGTAAGAAATTACGAAACTGTCTTCCAAAATGACTGTACTACTTTGCATTCCCACAAGCAATGAGTGAGAGTTCTTGTTGCTCCACTTTCTCACAGCATTTGGTATTGTCGGCGTTCTGGATTTTGGCCATTCTAGTAGGTAAGTAGTGGTATCTCGTTGTTTTAATTTGCAAGTCACTGATGACATGATGTTGAGCATCTGTTCATATGTTTATGTGCCATGTGTATATCGTCTCTGGTGAGGTGTCTGTTCAGATCTTTGGCCCATTTTAAAAATTGGATTTGTTTTCTTATTGTTGAGTTTTAAGAGTTCTTTGTATATTTCAGATACAAGTCCTTTATCAGATATGTGTTTTGTGAAGATTTTTTCCTCCAGTCTATGACTTGTCTTTTCATTCTCTTGATAGTATCTTTCACAGAGCGGAAATTTTTAATTCTCATGAAATCTAACTTATAAATTTTTTCTTTCATGAATCACACTTTTGGTGTTGTATCTAAAATATCGCCAAACCCGAGGTCACCTAGATATTCTCGTGTATTGTCTCCTAGGAGTTTTACAGTTTTCTTTTACCTTTAGATCTTTGGTCCATTTTGAATTAATTTTTGTAAAAAACATAAGGTCCTTGTCTAGATTTCTTTTGCATGTTAGTGTCCACTTGTTCCAGCACCATTTGTTGAAAAGACTATCCTTTCTCCCATGAATCATCTTTGCTCTTTTGCCAAAGATCAGTTGACAATATTTGTGCCGATCTATTTCTGGGCTACTTCTGATTTTCACTCCTCTGTTATTCTAATTTAACCCAACAGAAACCCGAGTGCCATTCTTTACTCCTCTCTTTTCTCTCTCACCTGTGCTAAACACTTTACATGCATTATTTAATGAAATATTGCAATAATCCTATGCTATTATTAGGCCTATATTAATAGTGAGAATCTGAGCTCAGAGAGGACTCTACTTATATAAATAGATTGAAACATCTTTACTCTTAACCTCTATGGTATGTCACCACTCACAGCTCCTAAGAAGCAGAGCAATTGGATTTCAGGATATGAACCCCCAACCATTATAGTAATTTCTAAACATATTTTGAAGTTGTTAATATCTCTTCAACCTCATTGCCACCGTATTAATTCAAGCACCATCATCTTTCAGTTAGTTTACTAACAGCACTCTCCTAATGGGTTTCTTGCATCCACTCTGGCCCTATTCCAGATCGCTATTTCTAAAGCATAAATCTGATAACACTAAACATAAAATCATCTCATGGCTCCTCATAGCCTCTAAAGAAAGCAGACGCTCCAAAATATGTTTACAACTCCATTCTCCATCCAAATCTCTGATTCTGCCATACCAACCTGCTTGTACTTCTCCACAGGCACTGTGCCCATGCTTAAATCTGCATCTTGGTACATGTGGGTCCATTTGCTTCTGCTGGTCTGTGCTGTTTCTTCATCTGACTCTTCCTTCAGATTGCAACTTAAACATCATGTCCTAGTAGAGTTGCCAGATTTAGCAAATAAAAATACAGGATAACCAGGTACAAATATTGCATGGGATATACTTATATTAAGGAATTATTCATTGTTTATCAGAGATTCAAAGGTAATTGGGCATCCTCTATTTTATCCTGCAACCCTGTGTCCTAGGGAAGACTTAGCTGAAACCCCATTCCCTAAGATTGGGCTAAGTGCCCCTCTGATCTGTTCCCATAGCCTCCTGTGTTTACCTCATCACAGTATTCAGTTCTTATCTCTTATTCACATAATACATCCATCTCTGCCACCGTCTTTAAGGACAGAGATTGTATCTTTTCCAGCAGCATATTTCCAGCATCCAGACATCCAATGTTTGGTGTTCAACAAGCACTTATTAAATGTTTTTAAATGAGTGGATTCAAGACCTTTAATTAAATCTAAACTTTTGCCATGTAGGTTGCTATTAGCTGTACTATTAACATATATTTTACACCTAATTTTGATGTATTTAATTGAAATTGCTTTTTGTATTTACAGTTGAATTTCGTGGTTTAGAATTTTGCAAAACTATATAAATTACCTTCAGTTAATTCCTGACCAGCCTCAGGTCTCCTAACCACAAAGACAAGGGTATACAAAATTCAATGGTAGGCTGGTAAGTACGTAATTTATCTAGATTGTAGCAACAGATTGGACTTCCTCTCCTTTCCAGAGGCTGGAAGTGACAGCTGAGATGCCAAATATTGCTCACTTATCCAATCTAAGGGGGAAAAGGTCATTATTTTCCATATTAATCACCCAAATTAATATTTTTTCTTCATAATATGTTTGAAGGAACACTAATTCCTCAGGTTGATAATAGGTGTTCTTCAAATGAAAACACATTATAAGTCTGTTTATCAGCTAGGTAGAACAAATTTGAACAGATTTATGTCCTCTAGGAATTTCCAGAACTTTTAACATGTTAATGTACATAGTGAATCTCCAGGAGGTGATGTATAATATAGGGGATTTTTCTAGTCTAATTAATCACAGAATATTTTTGTTAGTTAACACCTAATTGGTGAAATATTAATGTAGATTTTCATGCTCTCCTCAGGGTAAATGAGTATATCAACCAGATTTGTATTGTTAAAAACAGGTTTTTGGAATGCCTGACTCAGAGATGTGATTAGATAATTTAACTAATGGACCTAGCTTTATTGGATCACATTCATCTGTTTTGAACTAGAGGGCCAAAAAGTTTCCAAAATAAATGTCTTTGGGATTTAGTGTATATAAAATAAAGTTTGTATTTGACACAGAAAATAGAGTGGTTATAGATAATTTGGGTTGCTGAATATTTAGTATTATTGGATTTTAAAACAAGAACTTCAAAGGTAAAATACAATTCTCACTAATGAAAAGCACGTGTGATGTGGTTGAAGTCCCCTCCCCACCCACCATAGGCAACAGCCAGGGCAGGCCTGATGTGTGATCAGAGTACACAGCTGGCCACCTGGGAGCTGCAGATCGCAGGCCCTGAACCTTGGATCTGCCTTCCAAATCGTACTTATCTCCATCATTTGAATGAGATTAAGTGTCACCAGAGAGTTAGTATAGATCATGTTGCTTCTGAAAGGTGGCCCATCACCTATTAGCCTATAAGTGAGTATGACTTTGCTCCTATTATTGTTAAATGCCATAGCACTAATATTTAATAATAATAATTTCCATTTATTCAACCACATGTACCATGTACTGCGCCAGTTGCTTTACACGATGATAGTGACAACAGCTAACACTTCTGAGCACTTAGTGTGCTACACACAGTGTTAAATTTTCTGTTTGCATTACTTCATTTAATTCTTTCAACAACTCCTTGAAGTCGATCTCACTATGTATACCCATTTTATAGACAATGGAAACTCAAGCGACTTCCTCCACAGGAATAATAAGTAGCCAAGATGGGCTTTGAAATTATCTCTTATCTGACCTGAGAGCCTGCATTCTTAAGCACTATTATAATGTCCCAGTTTGGATAGATCTCAGAACAGCTTACATAAGTATTCTTATCACCTTTTGCCATAGAAGAAACTGAGGCTGAGAAAATATATCTACTTTGCCCAGGGTTGTGAGGGAATAGGTATGGGTTTCATTGTGGGAAAATAAAGGTTTGAATTGTGCGAAACTAGCAATGTCAGCAGAAGCACCAACTGTGAAGTCCAGGACAATAAAAATACATAGTTTTACTCTGTGGCGAGGAGGTGAGGCGGAAGAGAACCAAAAATGGAGTAGGATGAACCCCAAAGAGCAAACTGGTCTTCCTAACAATTCTGTTTCAGACTTTAAGGAAAAACTCTGGCTATTTAAACTTGAGGGTGTTTTCTATCTAATTCATAAACTGTGTGAATAATAAAGTAGGTTTGAATGTAATATGTTTTTCGCTGCTAAAAGCATTAGGAAATAGACCACTTGAGGTCAGGGTAACACCAAAAAGAATTTCCCAGCACTAAAACGAACCACATTGCAAACTTTCTAAGTGCTTAGCAACATTCTGAAACGGCTCCATTTATCTGAAGCTTGAAAAACGAAAGGGGCCTCTTGTGAACTTTTCAACCACAGAGAGGAGTGTGCTTTAAGAAAATAGACTCAGAGCGATATAACAAGTGCGAGATATAAGTTGGTGAGTTTCCTTACTTAAAAAAGTGTCAGTAAAAGATAGTCTTTCTGTTGAAAAATCAAAATAATTCAATCTTCAAAAATTAAGTTTCTGAAAACCATAATAATTTAATATTACATGTTTAATGTTCTTTATATTCTGTGATCGGTTATTAATTTCTACCATTTTTTTCATATATGTACTATCTCATTAAAGATCTCGTGATTTTCTTATGCAATGTCTTATTGAATGACTGGGTAATATAGATTGATATTAATAAAAATGGACATTTAGTGTTATCAGGCACTCTGCTAAGAGGTTTTGGAATATAGAAACTAACAATTTGTCACGGTGGTTGATTTCAAACAACCTTCACTTTCACGAAAACTTTCCCCAGAGAAAACGTTGGTTCCAGCTCTCACAGCCCAGCCAGGGGTGAGATTATTAATAACGGTTGATATATTACAAAGGTTAATATAACAAATCATTGTCCTGCTAAGCACTTCATCAACAAGTTTCCCTCTAACCTTCCTGCACTGTATCAGATGATGCTCTGCTGCTATTCATAGGGCTTTCATGGCCAATTTTTTTGGAAGTGGGTGGCCAAGTCCTTCTTTCTAGTTTGTCTTAGTCTAGAAGCTCTGCTGAAACTTGTCCACCATGGGTGACCCTGCTGGTATTTGTAATCCCGGTGGCATAGCATTCAACATCACAGCAACATGCAGCTGCCACAGTGGGACAACCGACACACGGGTGGTGTGGTTCCCTGACCAGAAAATGAACATGGGCCTCAGTGGTGAGAGCCTGAATCTTAACCTCTAGACTACCAGGGCTGGCTAACTGAAGTTTAGAGATAATTTTTCCAAAGTAACACAGCTAGTCAGTGGTTGAGCCAGGATTCAAACTCTAGCAACCCGACTCCACAACCAATACTTGTAACTGTTATGGTATATTTGGTCTCCCATGGAATGACCTTTGTTGGGGAACCAATTCTGACATGGCTCTGACCTTAATTTCTGTGTGATAGATTCCCCATCTGTAAAATGAGGGGCTGATCTAGCTGACCCCTAAGATCCATTGAAGGTCTAATGTGCTATGATTCTCTCTAATTGTTATAGCAAAACTTTAGAGAAATGACTGCTTGTGCAACGTCTAAAATGGATTATATTATACATGGAAAAACTAGAGAGAATGAATTGTGATTTATGAAAGGGGAAGTTAAAAATCATACATATTAATAACATGAAGTACAGTGAACTCATTTAGTGTTCTCTGTACATATGAAAAAATTGCTTTTGCAGATGCCTTTGGCAATTGCATACCTAGACTGTGGAAGTTAAACCTGGAAAACATTCTTTTTTTTGGGTTTTGTTTTATGTGTTTGGATTCAAACAACTAATATAGAGTGCCCTTTTTCTTAGTTACATTCATAATTAATGGTGAATTAGAAAAATTTTGCCAGGGAGCTTTTAACCCCCTATTTCTAAAATATGCTTGTCTGACTTTCTTGGGTGTGACCAAACGACTTTGGTCTTTGGGTTGTCAAGTGAACTTTTCCTCTTTGTAACTCCATCTTCCATTTTTATTAACCAGTCAAGCATGTTTTACTTTACACTGTGATAAGGGGATCAGAAACAACTTCCCCACATCTAAGGCGATCTTAATCAATTGCAAGGAATACATGATGTGTGGAAGCTTCCTGCCTCGAGGAGGAAGAAATCTCCTCTGGATTATTACTTTTGATTCCATTGATAGAGGAAGAAAATTAGGTAACCTTGAAAACAAGGTACTTTTGATTGTGAACCATTTTGAGAAGACATGAGGTAAACTGTCAGCCCCCTCTTGACCTTCAACTAACCTTTCACTTTTAACATATGTTTTGAAGTGCCAGCCATGTTTATTTCCATGGCTGTTTGGGTACAAGTTTCAGAGAAACTTACTACCCCCAAGTCTTTAATCACTTTTTTGAACTTTGAATATAAGCATTTAAGATGGTTTTAGGGCTCACAGAAAACTAGCTAACTGGCATTGACTACAAAAACTTCCCCCAATGTGCGTCAAGTAGCCCCTCATTCAGCAACCGAACTATGAGGTCTTGTTACCCAGAATGCAACATGCGTAGTGGAAGCTCACTGTGCATGCAGTGGTGAAGTGGTGACTGAATCTATTGGATATCCTGAATTCCTCTTTGTGGCACAGCCACAGGAAGGCCCACTTGTTTCTGGGGTACTTTCCAGGTTATTTCAGAGTGAATCAAGCTACTGTGTGCTGATATTTCTGTCTTTCGATGCTGTTAGGAATGAGAGATGAAAGAATAAATGTGCAGTTAATGTGATGGGAGACTGACATAGCAAAAATCAAAGCAAAGTGTCAAGGATTCATTTTTGGCAAAGACTCTTTCACTGTGGAGTAATCTAAAAGTGTAAATGTGCAATTAATCATAAGCACACACAATATGGTCCTCAAAAGAAGAGAGGAGTGAGTGTTAAATACATTGAATTCTCTTGCTTTCTCCTTTGGCTCCTGTTAAATAACTTTAATTCTTTTTTATATAGTCTTTGCTACCAATGCTCCCACCTCTGAAAACCCTACCACATTTTTTTTTTTAGAAGAAGTAAGGTCACATGAATGGAATGAAAATCAAATCTCACTAATGTCCAGGGCAGGGGCTGGCAGCCTTCCAGAAATGCTTTTCCAAAATACTAGTCTCAAGTTTTCATTGTTGAAGGGAGAGAGGGGATTTTGGAACATTGGAACCTCTAGGGATTATCACTGGTTCAGACACCTCATTACAGAGCTTTAGAGGTAGAGGGACAGGAGAGCCCTGGCGGCCAGGGAGATCATGGAGAAGGACTTCATGAAAGCAGGAGTGTAGAAAGGAAAACAACAAAGAAAGAAAAAAGTATGTCTTTCATTTGTGATATTAATGGTGTTAACTTTCAATCTATGCACCACCAAAAATCACCTCCTGTGCATTAGCATCTAGATACTAATTTCTAATGAAATAATCAGTACAATCATGTTAATTAAATAAGGTCATGGGATTTACAAACTCAGTGCTATAAAAAATGTATATTCCTCAGCTCTTCAGTGAGTTTCTAATGAGCTATACATTACACAATGAATGGCACATAGGAAGTGCTCAATAAAATCTTGTTGAATTAATTTAAATTAAATGTCATGTGTGGGCAATATAGCTATTTATCAAATCTGAACATATACTTTTTTGTCAAGTCATGCACGAAGTATCATGGAGGATACAGGAATACACTCTTAGACATAAGTCCTGCCCTCAAGGGGTTTATAGTTTAACTGTGATCATAATACAAGTTTGAAAGTCAGTCTTATGTGATGTCAGTTGCATTAAATTGACCATGAATCAATGAATTAAAAAAACCCTTGCCACTTTCAAAGCATTTTATGTTAGGCTTTCAATTGGCGGGGACAGGTAAGCTAGCTTTTTAAAAAACTCATGTAGCTATGAAGAAACTACTTTCATCATCAAGTAAATATTGTGTGTCAGTACCTTGTAGAAAAGTCTATCAAATAAACACCCAAATCCCTTTACTATAATAGCAGCTATTTAAAAATAGATCTCGAGGTGACCTGTGTGTGCATGTGTATGTGAATGTGTGTGTGTTTGTATGTGTGTGATTGTATGTGTGCAGGTTAAGAACATGTGAAAGAAAGAGAGGTTCTAAGGCCTTGCTGAACTTATCTTTCATGAGTTAATAACGAACATTAGTTTGAAGAAAAAGTTGTTCTTAAATATTCCATGTAAAACAAGATAAAAAGTGAACTTCCCCCACATTGGAATAAAAATGTAATCTATTCACCACGTCTACCTGGATTACTGCATCTCTGCCTCTAGGCTGATCTATCACAATACATAGCCAATCTCTATACCGCAATAGAGTGTAAAACCCACATCTGATCAAATAATTTCTCTGCTTCAAACTCTTCCGTGTCTTCAAGTACCTTAGATTAAAGTCAAAATCCTGTAACATATTTGACAAGGTCTTTCGTGATCTGGCATCTGCTCACATCTCTAGCCTTTCTCACTTAACGTTCCAGCCCATGGATGATTGTTGCTCAATTCCTGGATGCACTATACACTCTTTTTGATCTTTACGTTTTCCTATGTATTACCCTTGCCTGGAAAAAATGTTTTCTTTCTCTCCTCTTTGTCTAATTATCCTTCCACCCTTCGAGTTGTAACTTAAAAGTCACTTAATATCAGGAGGTCTTTGCTGACCCCTTTGCTGACATTGACTCAGACGGTTCTGCTCAGTGTCTTTCTAGCACCTTCTATTTCCTTGGTTGTAGCAGTTGTCTTACTTTATTATAGCTGTTCCTGTAAGTATCTGTTTCCTCATTGCACTGTAACTTTCCATGGACATAGGGATAATGTCCATTTTGTTCACAGTATCTGGAACATAATAGAAATGCAATATATATAGAATTACTTCCCTCTTTTATTCAACAAATATTTATTCATTGATGCTAGGTGCTGTTCTAGGTGCTTAGCATATAGCAGTGAACAAGACTGATGGAATTCTCTGTCCCCATGGAGATTATATTCTAAAGAAATAAGTGAGAGCACAGTATGTTAGAAATGATGAGCGCGAAGTTTATAAAACAAAGAGGGAAAGCGAAATAGGGAATTGCTGGCATGGAAAAGGGACTGAAATGGTCAGGAAAGGCCTCACAGAGAAGGTGCCTTGAAGGAGCCACAGGAGAGGCCAGGAGGATGTAGGAAGGCAGGGTGCTCCACAGAGGAGATCATTGCAAGGCCCTGAGGGAGAATTGTCCCCATTGTGTGAAGGAGAACATGATAAGACAAGAGATCAGATAGGTAACAGAGGACCCTGTCACTAAGGCCCTTAGGGGCTACTCTAATAACTTTGACTTTTTTTACTTTTTATTTGGAAATAATGTTACATTGACAGAAGAGTTGCAAAGATAGTACATAAAATTCTACTATCCGTGACCAGCTTCCTCTAACATGAGCATCTTTTGTTCTACAGTACATTTACCAAAACGAAGAAATTAACATCGGTATAATATTATTAACTAAACTGCAGACTTCATTCAGATTTCACGTTTTCCTGCTAATGCCCTTTTTCTGCTTCAGTTTCCCATTCAGGACACGGCAGTGCACTTAGTCATCATGTCTCCTTAGTCTTCTCTTGTCTGTGACAATTTCTTAGTCTTCCTTCGTTTTCATGTTCTTGAAATTTTTGAAGAGTACTGGTCAAGTATTTTGTGGAATGTCCCTCAATTTGAGTTTGTTTGCTTTTTTTCTTATGATAAGAGTGGGGTTATGGGTTTCTAGAAAGAATACTCACAGAGGTGAAATGCCATTCTCATTATATCATACCATGGGGTACATAATACCAACATGGCTCACCACTGGTGACATTAGCCTTGATCTCTTACTTAAGATGCTACCGATTTTCTCCACTGTAAAGTTGCTATTGTTTTCCCATTTAATACCCTATTTGGGAGAGGAATTAAGCTTCACCTCCTGGAGGGAAGAGTATCACAGGACTTGTGGATTAATGTTAAAACCACCACAGAAATTAATGAGTATTTGGGGGAGATACTTTGAGGCTATGCAAATATCCTCTTTTTCTTTCAAGTTTCACCTGTTAATTATAGTAGCCATTAAGAGGATCTTGCCTGCAGGAATTATTACTGTGGTGTTCAAATGGTCATTTTCTATTTCTCTCATTTCTTCTGTATTTATTATTTGAAATTCTTCCATAAAGAATTACCTATACAGGGGGCCGGCCCAGTGGCGCAGCGGTTTAGTCCGCGCTTGGCAGCCCGGGGTTCGTGGGTTCGGATCCCGGGCGCCCGCCGACGCACTGCCTGTCAGCCACGCCGTGGCGGCGTCCCATATAAAGTGGAGGAAGATGGGCACGGATGTTAGCCCAGGGCCAGTCTTCCTCAGCAAAAAAGAGGAGGATTGGCAACGGATGTTAGCTCAGGCTGGTCTTCCCCACAAAAAAAAAAAAAAAAAAGAAAAAAGAATTACCTATACATATGTGTTGTATATATAATATACATTTAATTATGTATATTTAAACTATATTCATCTTTTCACAGTAATTCCATTTCTACTCTTTAAGGGAAATGAGTTTTGCACATTTTAAAGAGAACTAAAGGTACAAAAGCAGGCGGTATCCCACATCTGAACTGCTCAACTGGGGGTTGTGTGCGTTGATATGAATTTGATATGTCTGAAGCAAGAAGAGAACTGTGCCACCTATGAATAAGTGTGTGTCTATTAAATACCATCTAAAGCGACTGAAATATTGTCCTTTGAAGAGTGCTTCAAAATTTTAAAGCTTGATGTTTCACCTGATTCTGTAGTAGATTAGCTTATAAAGTAGAAAATAGTCCTTGAAAATAACGACATGTATTGTACTTTAGTGACTATTCTATCAAATGTGTTTTTATTTTTAATTTAAATTTTTTGTGTGAGGAAGACCAGCCCTGAGCTAACATCTGTTGCCAATCTTCCCCTTTTTGCTGAGGAAGACTGGTCCTGGGCTAACATCCGTGCCCATCTTCCTCTACTTTGTTTGGGACACCGCCACAGCACGGCTTGACAAGCAGTGTGTCAGTGGGCGCTCGGGGTCCGAACCTGCAGACTCTGGGCAGCCAGAAGCTGAGCGCGAACTTAGCTGCTATGCCACCAGGCCGGCCCCCCTCAAATGTGTTTTTACATCAAAATAATAAAGAAAAATATCAAAGTTTCTGAAGCTCAGTTATGGACACAGGTACCTGCTTTAGGGAACTATGCTGAACAAATAGGAGGAATAAAGAAGTTCCAGGGGACGGAAACGAGCTTGGCGAATACTATTCACTAGCTTGTAAAATGACAGTTATCTCTCCTTGTTTATCATAATAAGCCAAAAGAAAGCATACTTATGATAAAATAGCTTCCTTCAAATGTTCTTAATAAATATCTTTTCCTGGTTCATTTTTATTCAAGATATATGTGTGCATTTTCAGTGGATAATTGCAACAGGAATTTTAAGATGCTTAAAACATAGAACCTGTATCACCAAAGGCTTCCTAGATGAGCATAAATAAACCAAAAAATTCCTGGATACACACAAAGAGAGCATTTTAGTGTGACTCCTGTTGTCTGTGGGCCTGAGCTTGACTGTCCTTGTCATCTCCCCACACAGTCTTACGATGGTCCACCTTCAACTTTCTTCCACAGTTCCTGTTTCCCTCTGTTGATCGAGTCACATGTTTTTTCCTCTCTCTTTCCCTCCCTCTTCTTTCTTCTTTCCATCCTTCCATTTTGTCAAATCTTGCTTTTCTTTCAGCCTTTGACCCTCTAGCTCTCTACCACTAACTCCATATAATTCCTCTCTGTATTTCCTTAACACTAATAATTCTATTTCTCCTTTGACTTTCCTCTTCTCTTCCTCAGAGTTATTGTAGGGTAAAGAGAACAATCTGATCATTAAATACGTTAACACGATCACTTATATCATCACCCACTTGTCTCTCCTGTGCAATGTGTACACATGTACACACACACAAACAAGGGTGATTATTTTGTCTGTGTGGGTCACATCAATCATAGAGTACATCCTTCCTTTTTTTCTCCTGACCTGACCGATTAAGTCAGTTAAAACATCAAACTGGTTTATATGACTAGACAGCATCACTCTAGGTCTTGTTTGTTATGACATGCCACGGTTCCCTGACTTTTTGTAAATTTCAAGTTATGACATTTTCCTTGAAATCTGCTGCTACTGTTTCTTAAGAAAGATATCTGTGAAGTCTAGAGCTTTTCAAAACCCCAGTTGGAACTCATCATTCTCTTCTGAATGCTTCCACTACACTTTGACCATACCTTCATTACGGCAGGTCTTATAGCTAGCTGAACATGCAAAAGTTTCCTCTGCTAGATTATACATTCTTCAGAGAGTAAGGTTTTACACTTTTAGTATTTCATACAGTTCCTTTTATTTAGTAGATGCCTAGGTACGTATTCTATAAATAGGTGAATGCTTGCATTCTAATTTTCAAGATTGAAAATTTGAGTTAACACTAACCAAAAAAAAAAAAAAAAGATTATAAACAAATGACAGCAAGAAATATAATACCTGATTTCAAAGGAAAATAGTCACTATACTAACTGTTGGTTCTTATATTATATCATACTTAGCAAAAATTGGAAATAATTCATCTTTGCCTTTACCCTCCCTGGTTTCATAGACCAACAGGAAAAAAAATTCAATATAGAAGAATTTTTGTGCTTATTTATGGAAACTATTTTTTTCATTGAATTAAAGGCAATGTACGTGTTTCGTAGACCAAAATGCTTTGAAGCTTTTACTTAGATTTAAGTTTATGTAACTTTTAATTGGTAACATGTGCTTTGTGGATGTCTACACATATGAATGTGTACACAGTATACTTATGGATGTAGATATAAAAAAGGATACAAATCTTTCTTATCTGTTTATATTCTTTTGCTTTACAGCTTCTAAAATTTACTAAACCGATCTAAGTACTATAGTACTTTGACAAATAAAAATCATCTAAAAATATATTTATAAGTCTGTCTCTATATCACATATACCCATTTGCAGGCAGAGGAAAGAATAGAATAAGAAGAAAGAAGAAAAAAAGAGGAAAGAAATATGTATGTGAGCGAAAGTTTTTGTGGGGTGACATGTTTGTGTTGGCACCTGTGGCAGGGGATCCATGAACACTGGAATATATGAATAACTACATCTATATCTTTATACTTCATTTTCTACATATCCATACCTTTATCATCTGGTGGTTAAAAAATTCTTTTTGTTTATGTATATTTTCTAATTTATAAATGAGCAGATTTTATATTACCAAAGATAGCAATTATTAAAAATTAGAGAGCCAATACTCATGTTACTAATTACATAAATAATGCAAAGTTTGAGTTTTAGTATTACACATATGGGTATTTAACCAAAATGTAAATACAAAGAGATTTTTTGATTGCTAGTGAATTTTAAAAATTATAATGCTCTTGCTCTCTATAACACAGAGTAAGATATCAAATTGGGATAATTGTTTGATTAATTTGACCAACCCAGGTTCTTGTTCTTATGGCAGATTGTGCAATATGCCTGTATAACTTAAAGTGAATAAATAGCCAAAAAACTTTTTAATTTTTGTCATATAAAACATTTATTCACTGTAATTATTTTTTCAATAATCTGATTTCTTATTACACGTGAAAACAACAACCTTGTGTATGATTTGCAAAGCATAAAAACCAACCATTTTCCTCCAAAGAGGATACCTAAAAGTTAAAAATAACATAGATTATTTAGTAAAATAGCTTATTCAAGAAGAAACTCTCATCTTTCTTTTTTATTCTTAATTCTGAATGTCTTTTCTCTTGTCAGTAGTTCCATGTTATATTTGTTTATAAAGAATATCACTTGAACGCATAGTATAATCTGGCTAAATTAAGAAGTTGTGATTCCTAAATCCATATATTCAAACAGCAAAATATTTGTTTCCATGCCTATGGAAGCATAAATGATTTATTGGTAATATAAATATGGACATTTCAGTTTCAGTAAATTAACTAGTACTTGTCAGCCTTGAGTACAGTATAAGGAAGGCTTTTGTTGAAAAGCACATAGAAGAAAGAATGTCTATTTAAATGGGAATATTTAGCTATTAGCCTGAAACAGATTCATTGCTATAATTTTTATTCTGATAACATTTAAAGGATGTAAAATGGTAAATGACATGAAAATAAATAATTGCATATTTGTTTTCTGGGATTTTATTTTAAGACCTGAAAAGGAAATCTTAGTCTTAACTTCATATTGATGAATGTATTTCTTTTAGCCTTTTTCAAAACAAAGACTAATTTTAAAAAGTTTAGGCAAATAAGTAAGTCTTTGATAATAATCAGGCAATAAACAAGGTTACTACCAGTTTTGTTTTTGTTTTTGACTGAATTCAATAATCTTCAAAATGTGTTGTGTGTCAGCATAGAGCTGGTTTTAATTATAAAAAAAAAAAATTGTCCACAAGCCATGTCCTGTAATATTTATGAATTAACCATATGTCAGCTTTTCTGAGTGTAATTTTTTCAGTCTAGTTATTCACTGTAGACTCACCGTTTCTTCTTCACTATTTACACACACATACACGCACACACACACATTTTATTGCAGGGACAGAAGAAAGAGAGGAAACTCAAATACTTATTTCAACTTTTTAGTATTTCTAGTGAGAAAAGGGCCGTGAAGAAAAAACTATGCATTCACTAAAAATGAGGCTGGGGGACTTTTTTTTTTAATGTCTTCTTTAAAAATTGACCAGATAACCCTCCTCCCAATTTAGTATTAAGGCCAAAATGAACACACAGATATATACAGTTTTTATCTACATGAATGACACTGTTTATCATTCTAATGCTTACTCACTCTGATTCTCAGAACTGCCTTCTCTCAAACCTTGTGGTCTGCACTGAGTTTCTCCCTTCTATACTCTCTCTCTCCATCTACCTGCATCCTCTTTCTTCTTCTTTCAGAAAGGGAGATTGGAAAATGGTGATTTAGATAAAATGGGTGAGGTACAGAATATAAAAGGAGACAATGAGAAGGAGAGGGGCTAATAGGAGAGATAGTTGCCTTAGGATACTGAACGGTAAGGTAGTGTGCAGGACAAGATGGACCACACATTTTTCTTACATTTCCCCTGTCGTCTCTTCCCCTCTTTAAGATCACTTGAATACATGTAGGTGTGAAGTATAGGAAGAAACACAGATTGTTTCAAAGCACACATCGAGGTCAGAAATTTATCCATGAGGAGAGAATTCAGTATTTAGAGGATTATTTAAAATAAATCTACACTGAAGAAGAATATGACACTGCTTTTATGTAATCATCTAATCAATTATAATTTCCAGATGATTAATCTATTTTGTTCCTTTTAGATGTTTCAGTTGTGACTGTAGTGTGATATGTTTCAACTGTTTTGGTTGGTACATTGATAGTATTTAGTTCAAGCCTTTCCGCTATATATATAAATACACTACAACTTCCAAAGGCATTGTGTTCTAAAAATATCTTCATAATTTGGTTGATTGGAACTTAATAGACTTTTTTTCTGCAATAGTAAACAATGTTAAAAATGGTCGTTAAGATCTCAGGATAATTCACAAGGACACATTGAGCCTAACTGCAGCCTGGGTTGTTCCCGAACGCGCAAGAAACATTCCCCAGGAAAGAAAGATGGGCCTAATTTCACAATCTCCCCAGCAGAGATTGGCAGTTAGATTCTTCTGGTTTCTCCCTTTCCTTTCTCCTTCTTCTCTCTCCTTCTCACTTCATCTTTATCCCAAGATCTTGGGAGATCACAGATGTGGGACACCAACCAGCATATGAAGAGGACTTTCTCATTCCTACAGAGTGAAATCAATCTGTATCTGCTCAATTTTATTAGGTACAGAGCGCCTGTCTAAAGTATCAGGATGGAAAAGAACTGGACAATTGCCTTGTTCTACCAATGACAGGTTTTATTTCATGACAGGAATTTTCATTTTTCTTTGGATTTTCTCAGGCAGCTAGGTGTCATTGTGAGTGTTATATCAAATAAGAAAGTATTTTGATTGTATCTGGCTATCCAGACCAGGACATTTTATTATATATTCATAACAAAGTTCAACAGGCTGCTAAACTTCTGAGGAATATACATACGGCATCTGCTTATAGCTCTGCACAGTGATGGAAGACTGGATAATAAATGACCATTTTTAGATTTTTTTAAAAGACAACATTCTAGAACTACAAACATTTCCATTCTCTCCTGATGTGTTTTGTAATTCTTGTATGGGAATGATGCTCTGTTTCATGTCTCTTAATTTCACTCGATTGCACCCTCAATTTAGGTTTGGATACAGTTTATGTGCGTTTGATATCACATCTCTAGATCTGGTCAAGGTTTCCTCTTAAACCTAGAGGAAACAGTTGAAAGGAAAAACCCAGAGTATAATATCTTAGGAAGACTCAGACTTGGTCTGGCTATGTTTAGATTTCTTCCAAATTTTGGCTTGGTTTTAAGCTTTATTGGCAGACTCATTCAGAACCGTGGCTTTAGCCTCTTTTTTTTTTCATTTGGCTAATATGATTTGTTAAAACATTCTCTGTTTATTTCTTCTTGCTTAACATTTTTCCACACAGCAGGCATAATGAATTTTTGTTTGTGATGGGCCGTGCTGCCTGAATTATGGTATGGAATCTGGATTTGGTTTCTTTGGAAAGGTATTTTATTGCTCTTTCAGGGGATTTATGCTGCTTCTGGTGTTCTCCTAGACACAAGTGTTTCTGAAGTTGGTTGCTTAGGAGGCATTATTTCTAGGGAAAACTAGGCAGCATCTGGTAATAAATAACTACAAAATTTATTAGAAATAGATTTCTTGGTATAGGAGTTATCATATTTCCTACCAAACTATCTTTGCATTTGAATTGTGTGATGTACAGTTTAAAAAAAAATAATATGCACCTTTTAAACTGAAGTTCATCAAAGCTCCTTAAATTGCCGCATGCACTGGGGCTGGCTGATACTGATTGGATACAGAGAACACATATTGAAACACACTCTCCCCAAAAAGAGCTAAGGAGATCATATTTCTTTGTACAAGGAATATCAATATGGGCTACATTTTTAAATGACGGGTACCTGGTTTGTAGCTGAAGAAATTATTATACCTCTTTGAGATGCCTCATTGTAAGTTTAAATTATATGAAATAAACTTCTAAAGAAACCAAACTACAATTTCTGGGTTTATGTGCCACCATACCATATAAATTGACTTGACTTGTTAGAGCTTTCCAAGAGAAGAATATTGATTAATTCATTTATTTTTGAAATACATACTGGAATGGAATGCATTTTCTTTTTATATCAACTATTACAGTATTTTTCTTGACATACCAAAAAAAAAGAGCAGAAACCCTTATGTGGAATTATTTTTAGTTTATTTCCAATACCCATCCAAATACCTGATGTCTCATAGAGCACAAACTTTGAGGCTGGGCTGATCTCATTTGGATTTCCAGTTCTACCTCTGAGTAAACTACTAAATCTTTGCTGAGTCTATTTCGTCATTTGTAAAATAAGATTAAGAAAGCAAAACGAGAAAGATTGTTGTACAGACTAAGTGATGTGATGAATGCAAAATGCCTGGTATTACATCTGGCAGGTAGTATGTGTCCAATAAATGGTAGCTAGTACTACTTTTATTATTATACAGTCAGTGGTAATGAGTGTATCTTGAGAGACATCTTGAAATAGAAAACTGGGCATCTATGACATATTTTCTGAAAATATATGCTTAGTAGTTAATGACTGGCAAACAAAATATGCATCAGTGACAGAGAAATGGTATTTTTTTTTTCAGAAATGGGATGTTTAAAGACAATACTAACGTAATGTTGTAGCATAAAGTAATTTTCCTCCGATGTTGATCCTTGTATAGATTTTGGAATCAACCACTCAGGATCAAAGAATTTGAGGAGAATTTCAGTGGGGAACCAAAAAGTGATTAAGGTAGTGAAAAATAAGACCCAGGATAAGTGGAATGAAAGAAATATTAAAGAGTACTTTTTGTTTCCTTAGGTTGAGAGTTGCTGCGTAGTTCCCATAGTACAGCTAGGAGGACAGGTTCTGAGATCAGACTGCCTGGGTGTGACCTATTTAACTAATTTTGTGATCCTAGACAAGTTGCTTTCCTCTTTGCATCCATTTCCTTACCTATCATGCCAGAGGAGTAGAGAGCTGGAGAGGATCTCACATGAACAATTAATACTTGAACTTAGAAATGACACACATCACTTCCACTCACAAACAGAACTAGCCACATGGCTCCTCCCAAACACAAGAAGTATAATCCTGCTGTGTGCCTGGTAAGGAAGAGAACTGGAAATATAGTGGGTAAACAGTACTAATGATTACTATATTCTGCTTCGTTACAGAAATATTTTTTTGGTGATTACAGAATGCAGTTCCCAATACCTGGTTGTGGTCTTAAAGGTTTCATATCATGTATACCACATATTTTTCTAAAATCCAAAAGATTTTTGGATTTCACCAAGATAAAAGTTTCAGATATGAAATAAAGAATTAGTACTATATTGAGCTCTAGGGATCTGGAGAATAAGACATGGTCCATATTTTCATAGAGCTCACAGTCCAATGAGGGAAACAGACATGTAGCCACAAACTTTCAACACAAAGCATAATGTGTCACATAAAATATTTGATGAGAGTGTGACTGCAGTGCAGAGGAGGGAGTGAATAGTCAGGCCTGGACTAAATAGAATGGCTTCAGATGCAGGTTGCATTTAACCTGGGATTTGAAGCATGGCCAGTAGGTGGGTAAGTATTGAAAGGCATGTTAAGTATTTCTGATAAATTTTAATAAAAAATGTTTTTGTCATTGTTGCCGGGCTCTATGCTTCGCTCATATATAGTATGCACATAATTTGATTGTACATGCAATGTTTGGGGTATAGTAGATATGACAACGGTTCCACCATGGGGAAAGGATAAGAGATAAGTTTGAAATAAAAATTCACATTTGATCATGAAGGGTTTTTAGATTCTGTAATAAAGCAGTTTTAATGTTATTCTGTGGGTAGCAAAGGCAGTCAACCAAGTTTTTTGAAAGGGGGCATGAAATGTTCTGTTCTTTGAAAAGATCCTCTTGAACCAGAGGATGGGATGTAGGAATGTCAAACTTGTTGGAAACAGTGATTTGTGAAAACAGAAGTAAATCTTCTGTTTTTATATTTTAGTCTTTTAAAATAATGTATTTTCAATATAGAACTTATATTCAATGTTAAACCTAGTTGGGAACTAAAATCTTAAACATCTTTACACTCATTTGAGCAAAAGGTCATACAGAGGTGTTCCCCATGTTTATGCTTAGATTTGGTGGACTGCAGCTTTTCCTTGTGTATGTTGCATTTCTGGAGTCTTATCTGGTGTCAAATGCATTTGCCACTGGCATTCTCTGTTTCAATTTTTGAAATATGTGAGTTGAATATGATGGATGAACTCTGCACAAGAAGTGGTGTAAACACCTCCTTAAAAACCACAGCTGCACTTGCATCAATCCTTGAAGTGAAATAGCAGGAAAATCTCTGAAAATGAGGAAAACACGAAAAAATGGAGCAGTTTACATTTATGGAGGAAACACTTCATTTAGAAAAAGATATGGAATATTTGAGGAATATTGAAGTCAGAATTTATTATTATTTTTTGCACATGTTATATAATTATAGCATTTACAAAATGTATAGTCCAGTAGAATCGTATGTTACTAACTTATGGAGACTATTTCAAAGTGTATATTAGATTATATTTTTTAAAAGTATGTAAAATTTTAAGTACTTTTCCATACACTAAGTTCAGTTACTAAATGCTAAAGTCATTGAAATGGTAAAAGTGAAAATTATGTTGTATCTTCATCAAGCAGACACTGATTGAGAAGCACATTGCACTTAAATAAAACTAGTCAGTATTAAAAGTACTATGATATGACTTTTTATCATAGAAAAATTTATGGAAGACTTTCCTTTTATTAAAAAAAAATTGTCACTTTGCGGGAGACTGATTAATAATTTATTGTCTATGAAATACAATTTTCTTCTTACTTGCCTGACCCTATAGACCCACATAGAATGGAACAGTGGAATGAATGGGAATTTTGATTGAAATAGACATGGATTGAAATCCAGTTTTGCTACTTATTAGCTATGGCCTTGAGCAAGTTGGTTAAACTCTCAAGTCTCTGTTTTCAAACATGTGAATTGAGGATCTTGACATCTAGCATAAAGAGTTGTGTAGGTAAAAGAAATGGTGCAGTCAATTCAGTGAAAAGGAGCCACTTATGGATGAAGAGAACCGTCACACCAATCTGATATCACTGTTAATGACCTGCCACCTCCTCCCACAGAAATCCTATCTTCTTGATGTTTGTCATCCTTTAAGTAGAACAAAATCTTACTTTCCAAGAAGTTCGGAATAAAAATATTCCAAGAGAGGTATCACATTGCATTATTTTAATAAGAAGAATTAGTTGATGTATCCACAGAATAAGTCATACTATAAAGAGAAAGCTGGGATATCAATTGGAAACAACAGAATGTCGGCAGATGGGGCAGGATGGGAGTACAAAAAAAATCAGTCTGAACTTGATGATATTTTGATTTAGAGTAAGAAATATATACTTGGTCTTCAACCCAGTTCCTGGCAGAACTCCTAAAACCCTTGGAATCTCCTTTGATAAGAGCATTAAGGAGTCTTTTGTTATGTTAATGAAGTGACTTTTGGAAAACCCTTAGGTAACCTAAGGATGGGGGCTGGTTGCTAGGGGACCCAACCAGGTGATTAGAGGCTTGGAACTTGCAGTACCACCCCCCAACCTCACCCCCACCCCCACCCTCTGGGAAGGGAGGGGGGCTGGAGGTTGAATCAATTGCTAATTGCCAATGATTTAATAAATCATGGCTATGCAATAAAGCCTCCATAAAAGCCCAAAAGGACAGGGCTTGGAGAGCTTCTGGGTTGGCGTACATGTGGAGGAGTTGGGTGAGTGGTGTGCCTGGGGAGGGCATGGAAGCTCTGCTCCCTTTCCCCATGCCCTGCCCTATGCATCTCTTCCACCTGGCTGTTCCTGAGTTATATCTTTTAATAATAAACGGGTAATCTAGCAAGTAAAATGTTCTTCTGAGTTCTGTAAGCCACTCTAGTAAATTAATTGAACCCGAGGAGGGGTTCTTGGGAACCTCTGACCTATAGCCAGTTGGTCAGAAGCACAGGTGAAAACCTGGACTTGTGACTGGTGTCTGAAGTGGAGGGCAGTCTTGTAGGACTGAACCCTTAGCCTGCGGAATCTAATGCTATCTCTGGGTAGACAGTGTCAGAATTGAGTTGGATTGTAGGACACCCAGATGGCATCTGGAGCACTGTTTGTTGGAGGTGTGGGGAACCCCGCCACACACACACAGTGGAATTGGATTCAGAACTCAATTTAATAGCAAAAAGTCACATCAGATCAGCCCCATAATATAACTAGTCCTTCAAAATATATATGCTCCAAGATGATATTCTCTCTTCTTCCTTCAGTTTCTTTCCCAGCCTAACACCTCTCATTGTCCTATTCAAGCAATTTATGTCCACTAACTTATAAAGACCTTTGCCCTGTATTCGAATCTGTTGCTAGTTTCTTTCCATCCCGATTCTGTTTATAACTCTGAGTTCTATGATGCCATGGTCTCCCAGTTCCAATATTGCCCTCTTCATCTACTCTTGGTCAACTCATTTAAGTATTTTTCCTTGATTATTCCTTAATTTTTTTCAATTCCCAGGATGCTATCCTCTATTTTTTTCACACTTTCTGAGGGTGCATCTAGTTTCATGGTTTTAACTATCATATGCTTACACATTTATTCCAAGAAAACAAATATTTGTACTGTATTAGTTTCCTATTGCAGCTACAATGGCCACAAAGTTAGTGGCTTAAAACAACACAAAGTTACTCTCTTACAGTTCTGGTGGTGAGAAGTCTAAAATGGTTTCACTGGGCTAATGTCAAGGTGTCAGCAGGGCTGGTTCCTTCTGTAGGTCCTAGGGAAGAATCTGTTTCCTTGCCTTTTCCCACCCCTGCTTTCCAAGTCTACATTTCTTGGCTCATGGCCCCTTTCTCCACTTTCAAAGCCAGCAGCATAACATTTTCTCTCCTTTCTGATCTCTGCTTCCATCCTCTTATGTTCTCTCTCTGATTCTGATCCTCCTGCACCCTCAAGGACCCTTGTGATTACATTGGGCCCACCTGGATAACCCATCATAATCTTCCCATCTCAAGATCCTTAACTTAATCACATCTGCAAAGTCTCTTTTACCAGGTAAGTTAGCATGCAAAAGTCCCTTCTACTATATAAGATTCCGGGGATTAAAATGTGGACATCTTTAGGGGGACATTTTTTAACCTACCACAGTACCCAAGATTCAGATGGACATCTTCAACTAGATGTTTCACAGGCATTTCACACTCGACTTGTCAAAATTGAATTTACTATATTATCCTATCTCCCAGGCCAAATTATCCTTTTGTGTTTCACATCTTAGTTGTTGGTAAAGCCATCCCCTCATTTACTGAAGTTAGAAACCTAGGATTCATCTATGACTTTTCCTCCATTCTCTACACATAGTAAATTGTGACCTCCTACTTTTCATTTTTTCTTTTCACCCTACTAACACTGGCCTATTTTAAGTCAAAGTTTTCTCTTGTTTTCCTTTAGCATTCTACTCTCAAATGCACCATGCTTGCTGCCATTTAAATACACATAGAAGCAAATCAGATCATGCCATCCCCTCACTTCAATTCTCCTCCATTTCCCATGTCTTCATCGCCTACAAGATAAAAATCAAAGCTTCTTTTATCAATGGACTTTTCAGCATATTCTCCTAAAATATAACCACCTTGAAGACAAAGCTTGGGATTTATTCTTGACCTCTTACTACCCAATATAGAATCTGGCTATGCTCAGTAAATGTTTGTTGATTTGAACTGAAGTTCTGTATCATGAAATAAAAGGCTCTCTATGATACGGCTGTTCTTTTCTCTCTCACTGAACCTTATTCCACAGCAATAACAGAATTTATACACAATGGCAGATGCCTCTACATATTCATGCAAACAATTTATTCCCTTCCTGTGTGAAATGATAAAATATCTTTCCGCTCTTGCAGCCTCCCTTGCAGACAGAAGAGGCCTTGCCACAGTGTTCTAGGCAAACGGAAGTGAGGTCAACTACTTCCAGGACTGGTGCATGGAAACCGCCCACAAGTTCTCTTCCCCTTCTTTCAAGCTGACGCTGAAAAGCTTGAGGGCCTTGGAAGCCACACAGGGATGACGGTGGAGATTTGAGATGGAAGAATCCTGGGTCACAGAATCATCACTTTAAGAAGAGCCTCTTTGACATCAGGAACACTCACTTTGGTAATACAACCATGAGAAAAACTAACTTCTACCAAGTTTGAGCCAATATACATTTTTGGGTTTGTTTGTTATAACAGTTAGCAGGACTTTGAATAATACACATGCCATACAGTATCAGAACTCTGTGACTTTGTTCTTACAGTCCCCTCTATCTGGAAAGTTACAGTTTCACCATTGTCATCATTTAAGATTCAGTGCAGGCATCATCTCTTCCAGAAAACTGCCTTGGGACCCACATTTTTGGGTAGAAGCTTCTCGTTCCCACAGAATGTAAGTTTAGTCCTATTAATATGATTCAACATTAAACTGAAATTATGTTCCCTATCTTGTTACTAACCTCCTCAAGCAAAATTGAAATTTCATTAGGGGCAGAAACCAGTGGTTTATATTTTCAGCTAGGAATACAACGCCAAGCTTGGCAATTGTGTTCCTGGCTTGGCATTGCGTTCCTGGCTGAAGATACAAAACAATTGCAATAAGGTTGCAATAAATTCTTGCTGGACTGACAATGCAATTTCCTTACCTATAAAAACAACGTAATAATTTAGACCCCATATGGTTACTCTGATGATTAAGTGAGGCAATATATGCAAAGCACCTGGCACATAGCAGGTGCTTACTAAGCGTTCTTTTTCATTCTTCCACAGAGCCTTCCTTAACCACTTTAGTTCATAGTTTCATCTTGTTATCTTAATTCTCTCCAGTTAGGGTTACAAGTTTTCTCTTAGTTTTTTTGATAATTACTTTATATCTATATTGATTTTCTCTCCTCATCCAAACTGCAAACTCCTTCTGGACACAACTCTGTTTTATCCTTCTTTCTAGCCTCTTTGCACCCTGGACAGAGGAGGTGTTCAATATACTGTTTTTAAGTTGGCTGAGATCTTGCTATATGTGTTCTATTATGTTGCATTAAAAACAGTTCCAAAGCCTGGTCTCTATGACAGAAAACAAATCTTTGGCCAAGAAATAAGCCAGTACATAAAACATGCTGTCAACTTGGCTTTCCTACTAACCTATGCAGGTGTGTCTATGTTTAGGGAGTAGAATATTATGGAATATCAGTGCCAATTCAGAGCGGGTGGTGGTGAGGGGTGTGTGAATGTATGTATGCTACAGATAATCTGTAAAACATAAAATTTTCTAGTGCTTGGAAACCACTTACTGGATTTACTGGCTGTATTTCAGGAGCACATTTACATATGCACTGGGCTCTAGAACCATGTGAAGTTTTATCATGACTGGACATACAGTCGAGTATCTTCCTATTTGACATCTTCTAAACTCCTCTAGGAATGCGTCCCCTCTTAAACCCACCTTTCTAGAACAACAATATTCTGCATTCATCAGTTCAATTTACAACTGTTGTTAGAGTCACAACATCAGAGAAATTCTGGGAAGTGGTCCAGTTTACTGAGAGTGGTGGGAAGAATGGGTATTCGTGGTTGAGATGGAGATGAGCTAAAAGTAATCTCAAGAGTATAGTACAAGGGGTAAGAGCACAGACTGTGGAATCAGACTACTGGGTTTCACTTCTGGTGCTGCCTCTTGTTGTATGAGGAAGTTTGTTCAAGCATTTGAGAGTATTTATAAGTGCCTAATATGTGCTAGACACTGTATAAGGTGCTCAGGAAGGAGCAGTGAACAACATAGACAAAAAAATCCCTTCTGTCATGGAGCTTACATTCTAGAGGGAGAAGGCAGACAATAAACAACAATAACAAAAATATTTAGAATGTTAGTGGGGTGCTCTGAGGACAAATGAGGGGGAAACAAGAAGCAGATAAAGAGTGCAGGGGTAAACGGGTATGAATTTTTAACAGGGACATCAGGAAAGATCCCACTGAGGATACAGCATTTGAGAGAATATGATCACAGATAACTCAAAGATTTTTGGCCTGATTAAGTAGAAGGATGGAGTCAACATTAACCGATAGGGGAAAGGCTGTGGAGCAAATTTCATTGAATAAGGATAGAAGCTAGTTCGGTTTGCTGTTTGGAAAGCCTGTTATACATCCAAGGCAGTGAGATATATGAGTTCAGTTCTGATGGAAAGGTCTGAATTGGAGATATAAATAAGGAAGTCGGTTCGTCATATAGACAGAAGTTAAAGGAATAAGAGTAGATGAAATCAGTATGTGAGTACATGTAGTGAGAAAAGTTCAGGACCTGTAAAGTGTACAGAGATGGGACCTAGCTCCAAGGGTTGATTGTGAGGATTCAATAAGTTATTTGTGTAAAATGCTTAGGGCATTGTCTGGTACACAGCAAGTCCTCAAAAATATTAAATGTAGTTGTTTTACTTTAAACACAGTAGACTGAGATAGCCTTATTCAGATATCATGAACTCCAAATTATGTTGTTAAATGAAGACTCTATTTGAGACGACACACTTCTCATACATGGTCTTCTCTCAAGCATATTTTTCTGTAGTAGTCTCATAAAATAAAAGAAAATAATTAATATTTTATATAGAATTGGAATTGAGCAATGATTTCATTTATTCTGACCTTCATTCCAAAGGGAAGTGATATTTGTTTAGTGTCCTATTCTATTCTTCTGTGATATCTTGTTGCTTACCTCTCTCATTTCATTTATCTCCATCTATCATAATTTGTGTATAGTTTACCCACTAGATTATGAATTCTTGAGGATACAAAGGTGTTTTATTTATTTTTGTAGTCCCAGTGCATAATTTAGGCCAGGAGCCCAAACACTACTCAGTAAATCTTTCTTGACTGAACGGGATGGATGGGTGGATATCAACTATGTGCTAGGCATTATACTAGGGTTCTTTGATGGGTTGACTCACTGAATCCCTACAAGAGCCTGGCTAGATTGGTATTTAGCTCCACTTAAAAGATGGAAAAATTTACGCACAGAGACTAATTGATACACAAGATTAACAATCTAGTTAGTTGTAGTGTGAGGCCCACATGTTCCCTGCTCTATCCAAAAGACTTTTGCCAATACATAGGTTTCTTCTTTTTAAATTTTTAAACATTTTTAAACAGTTTTATTGAGGCATAATTGATATACAAAAGACTGCATCTGTTTAATGTATACAATTTGATGAATTTGGACATATGTGTACACCCAAGAAACCATCACCTCAATCAAGGTAACAGACACATCCATCACCTCCAGAAGTTTCCATTTTTTTCTTTTGTGGTCAGAACACTTAATATGAGATCTACCCTCTTAAATTTTTATGTGCACAATACAATATTTTTTACTATAGCCACTATGTTATACAGCAGATCTCTATAGAACATATTCATCTTGCATAACTGAAACTTTATACCAATTGAATAACAAATCCTCCTCCCCCAGGCCCCTGCTACATTATGCTAAGTGACATAAGCCAGGCACAGGACTAATTTCACTTAGATGAGATACCTAAAATAGTCAAACTCATAGAAGCAGAGAATAGAACAGGGCAGACGCTCCCAATGGGCACTCTTTACTCCAGGGCTCCCATTGGGCTGCTGGAGACTTCATAAGTTCCTTTTTTAAATATTAATGAAAGATGATCATTGATCCTTGACTAAAAAACTTTCAAAAATCGAAAGATCACTAATTGCGAATAAATCCATGCTATTATTAGATAACCTTAATCAATAGCACCCCTTACATATATTGAGCCAAAAGAAGGTAAATGGTATGAACAATCACAAACCTACAGAAAAGTTGAAAGTACACAGCATGCAGAATATATTTTTTTCTGAACTATTTAAGTGTATGGTCCCAACATGGTGCTCCAACATCCTCAAACACTTTGGTGTCTATTCATTACCAGCCTTATTCTACATAACCGCAATACAAGCATCACAATCAGGAAATTAACATTGATACATTATTACCATTTAATCCTCAGGCCCCTTTCAAATTTCACTAGTCGTCTCAACAATGTCCATAATAGCACAAGAATCCAGTTCAGAATCATGTGTTATATTTGATTGTCATTTCACTTCTCTTTTTCAATACAGGACAGTTCCTCAACTTGCATGATCATGACACTTTGGAAGGTGACAAGCCATTTATTTTGTTGAAGTGTCTCTCAGATTGGGTTTCTCTCATGTTTCCCAATGATTAGATTTAGGTTATGCATCACTGACATATCACTGCATTCTTGTCATTGCATCCTGTTAGGTAGTACACTATTTCTATTAGTCCCATGCTGATGATATTCATTTTGATCACTTGATTAAGGTAGACTTCTCCACTGCAAAGTTAATTTTTTGCTCTTTATAATTATTTTGTGCACACTATGTCAATATCTCGTTCCTCAACAAACTTTCAATTATTTCATCATTTTTATTTATAATGCTATGGCCTCAGAGTCCCTTATATTTTTCTATTTGTTTTAATCTGTTTCTATCATTTATTTTGATGTTAAAATTGTCACAGATTGGGCCACTAATAGCCCCTTTCAAGCTGGCTTCTGTATCCTTTTAACATGTCCTCATCATATGTGAATCACTTCCTACTTCCTGGTACATGAAAATGTTCCAGTCTTATTTTGTATTTTCCCTCCCCAGCCTGGATAAACAAAAAGAAGGGGGAAAAATGGACCAGCAAGTGATATTTTCAAAGGTCAAAATATACATGATCATTTCCAACTTACTATCTTAAAATTCCTTATGAAGGTTTTTCTTTATTCTTTTCATGTACTTCAGATTTTCAATTCAAGCTTCTGGAAATGATAGGCGCAGAACCAATCTATAGAGTTTTTTTTTCACCTCACAGTTGCTAGTTTGTTTGCATTATTTCGTTGTATCTAAACATAGAAGCAAAGAATTTTAGGGTTGAAAGAGGTCCTAGAGGCTGTATAATCCCAGCCCTCTCCCATTGCGGAAATCTCTCTGTAGATTCTTGATTGACTGCCACTCGGTTTCCTTGAACCATCACAGAGACAATTTCACTGCTTTCTGAGATTACCTTTCTCCATGTTAGATAATTCTGATCTTTTGAAATGAATCAAAATGTCTGTTTCTCTGGCTTCTACTCATTGGTAGTAGTTTCACATGTCGGTGCAAGACAGAAAGGATATACCACTGTTTCTACGTGATAGCCGTTCAAATGCTCAAGAAAATATTGATGCCTGCCTTGCTGACCTTCAAGTTTTCCTTGCTCCTGGTGAAAGATCTCATTTCCTCACTCTTCACAGTACATGTTTTCCTGATCCCTCATACACTTATTCCATAAAAGTACATTAATCTACTAAGAAGGCAGAAAATACTCTTTCTAACTGAATTTAGTAATATAAAATTGCTATTTTGTATTTGGAATAGCTAAGAAAACATCTCCCTGAGTTATTTCAATGAGAATGAGTCTCATTTCGGATCTGGACCCATCTTGCTACAAATTCAGAAACGTCTTGGGCTACAACTGATACACACTGGAAAGTCTACAATCTAATATCTGTGTACAGATACATTGCAACATAGTCATTTTTTTTAGTATTTTAATAATGCATTGCATTTCATATCTTATGTTTCCATTAGTTTATCTATTTCATGATGAACATAACTAATTTTCAAATGTGATATTGAATATTAGAGATTTTCCTTGAAAGATATTTTAATTTTAAACCAATTCCCACAGGTAGGTGAAAGAAGGAAAACTGAGAACGTTTCAGACCACTAGAAGAACTTTAATTAAATTCCAGACCCATGAGCCCTCTGTTGAGAGGAGCTTACTCCTGATCCCTAATTTGAAGCCTTGGGATTTCAGAAAAAATGTTATTCGATTCCACCGCTGTGGAGGTCCAGTGGGTGACTGAAAGCTATGGTGAGAAAAAAATTGTGAGACCATATCAGAATGTCATGAAATAATTTTCTGTGTGTCAGAGTATGTAACTGGGTGTCTAAAACATTTTGAAAAGAGAGTGCCTTTAGGAAAACTCAATGACATTAGTTTATGGCTTTCTCTAAATCAGAAAGAGCCTCAAGGAGTTATGAGAATCCAGTGGATCTTACTTCAAGCTCTGATTTGATAAATAATTTTTTTAAACTGTGATTGAGAAATAATTGCAAACTCCAGGGGCTCTTGGACCAGAATATAATGAATATCGGTGAGACTGTGCCACGACTTTTACTAATTTTACTGTAGTAAGTTTTAATCATGATCTGTAGTATAAGCTTATGAGTTTTTAAATTGACTCCTGGCCTCTGAGTCAGGAGATATATATATAGGAAAAAATATATGTATTTTAAAAATGTATAGGAAATATATATATAAATTATATATTATTATATTGTATGATTATATATTATTTATAAATATATATTTTTCCCCTTTTCAGAAGAAATGGAAGGAAAATAAAATAATAGCATTTCTGGAAGAAGATGAATAAGAACAAAGAAGATACAAAATAAAAGTGATAAAAACATACCAATGGTATCACTGCTCTAAACCATTCATATCTGCATATTGAGTGTGAAAAACGATGAAGGGAACAGACGCATCACTCTACTTCCCTCTAAAGGTAACTTCTTACGACAGATGTGGAATCAGTTAATTCTTTCAAGAAAAAAGTACAGACTCTAGTCATTTCAGGTGGGCCAGCAAAACATTAACTTTTAAATATATAGCTTCTTAAAATTTTGCAATGTATTTTGATGTATTTTATCTGCTTTCTTTGAAAGTGACACTTTTAAGTGACATATAAAGTCAATCATCTCCTAAAGCAAAGAAGCTTTTCTCAAAGTGATAACCTGCTTCTCAACAGAGAGAGTACGGTAGTCGGATACTGGCTATTTCGTTTTATAAGTAATCCTTGTGTAGGAATAAAGCTTTTTAGCTTATTCTACATAAAATGGTTTCAGAGATTCATATTTTTCCCTACATTCTATTAAGATTGTTTAAATTTGGCACTGGAAGTAACAAAAAAATATTTCTTTGCATGTTTCATAATGAGCATTAGTATCTTTCCAAGTAAAGAATAGTCTTTCAAGATTGTTGAAACTTGAAACAGAAACATCAACTTCAAAACCAAAAAGAGAACAAATACTTAGTGATTTGCTTAAAGAGCGATTGTTAACACAGTCTGTTACACAATGGCGGACAAACTTTTTTGCCTGATTATATCTTATTGAGATGACCAGATGTTCGTGTATAAAAGAATTCCACAAGATAAATTTTTTGAAATTAAAAACTTTATCATTTCCTATATTTGCAGATTTTCACCTTCACTGAAAGTAGATTTCAGTATAAAAGATTTCAAGGACTTCAATAAATGTAACAATATATTAAATAATAGGGAAAAGTGAAAATTAAAATATCCCCCAAATTGATTTAAGGGGCAATTGTGAAAAAAGGAATAGCTTCGTTGGTATAAGTATTTTTCTTATCAATGATATATCCATCACTGTTAATATCTTGATAGTTTTAATTCCAAAATGTATCACATATTGAAAGATAATGCCAAGTGATTATCAACATTTGATATAATAAATTTTGTTCTGAATAATTGGAAATATACTGAAAGTGACTTTTCAAATTTCATGGATTTAAAGTTTAATGTGATTTTTTAAAGTAATGCCCAGTTCTGCTGTATGTCTCCTGCCATTGTGCACTGGAGACATTCTGTTTTCCTCCTCTAATGAAGTGCATTAGTCAGGAGCTCAGTGACCTCTGACAAGGCTCAGTGTGGGATTATAGCCTGACAGGAGGCAGCTGGGAGAAATACTTGACAATTCACACTTAGAGTAATCCCTGAAAATTGCAGGGCTGTTATGAGGAAGTAACAATTTGGCTTCCTTTTGCAAACGACCAATAAAAGAAATTTCAAGTAGAGTTTTGGGACACTAACTACAGTTTCTAAATTAAGACGAAATAATCAAGTTCTCTAAGCACCAGTCAATAGGGAACACGTTTTCATGAACAGATTCAATCTACGATCCTATTTCAAGCAGCTACCACTTTAGTCAATTGATAGAAACCTCATTACCTATAATTGACGAGCTTCCTTAGTAGAGTTTTAACACATCTCACGTGTAAAAACATTTTAGCGAGGGCTCATGGAGAATAACAGTTGTAATCAGAAATATAAAATGGTCATTTTCTGTAAAAATTATCACAAGAAATCAATAATACAGATTTTTATATGTTGACTTGTCTTTAACATGATATTTTATCTAAAATGTGTATTTTTTCAAGTAATAATTGCTCTGCTATAATTTTCCTTAAAATCTCATTGTCCATCTAACAGCAAAATTATTTTGCAAAAGTAACTTTCAAAGATTAAATATGTTAAGTAATTTAAAATTATCATGCATAGACGTCATAACATATATAACATATAATGAATAATATACATATATTTTTAAAATACAGATACCTTAATTTCTCTAGTAACCTTTTCCTCTAAGTCTTTGGATATCTGAAGTTTCTGCTTGTTTTCTGCTACTATTTTCTTGAAGTTGTGACTGAAACCCGTCCCACACCAGAGAAATGAAAGCATCAGAATGCAATTTCCCTGGAAAATTTACTATTTTTTT
This sequence comes from Tapirus indicus, assembly GCA_031878705.1. NCBI lineage: Eukaryota > Metazoa > Chordata > Mammalia > Perissodactyla > Tapiridae > Tapirus > Tapirus indicus. The sequence continues at coordinate 139,494,835 of CM062920.1, read as the reverse complement.
CTAACTTGGAGTTTTCACCATGCACAATATACGTTGAAAGGACTTATACCTACTTGGCACCCAATAAATGTGTGATGTATTAACTTGAAATAAGTCATCAGCATTGTTCTCATAATTGTTCAAGCTACAGTGAAATCATTTTCCCAGGTCACTCAACAAATATTATTTGATATCCACTATGTGGCAACCACTCCGCTCAATGCTGTGTTCTGCTTTATTACCTGTTTTCAAAACTTGTACTTTCTGCTAAACTTATGGTTTAGCCTCTAAATTAACTCCTTATAAGTCTACAGTATATTTTAATAAAAATTGGGCTAATAAACCCATACTTACTCATATTAATCCTTGGCACTTTGTAGCACTCTTTGTGCAGAGGTGGAGTAACCTTCCCTCCGAACAAGAAAATACATTGAGTTCCTGATTCTCTACCTAATAATAATAGCTTTTCTAACTGCAAACCCAGTGTCTAATTTATGCATCTTCTTTTAATATTTGTTCTCTCAGAGCTGATCAGAAAACTCACTTAATTATGACCCTTACGAATTATCATAATTTAGGCTGAATGTCCACAACTAGGTTTGCTTACTTTGATGATCTGAAGATGGCTAAAAAAGGAAAGAGGCAAAGTATCTGCTCAAACATCACTGATGGGGGAACTCCTGCTTCCTTTCTCTGATACTGGACTTTGGGGTGTGCTAACTGCCCAAGGGTAGGGGAATTCAGGTCCCCGCAGTAATGGACTAGGTAGGAATAGCTGTGTAGCAGCTGTGGGTTAACATGGCAGGCTGAAGGGTCTCATGGGTCTCCTCTGGCGTGTGTATTAAGAGTTACTGATTTACACCATGTCTCTTAGGTCAGACAACTACTTGTTTGATGATCAAATTCATAGTCATTATCTTTGGTTTAATGTTACTCAAGGGGATGACAGAATCTTGCTAAATTTAGTTTTTGCTTCCCCATTCTTAATTTACATTCTATTGGAAAACATTAGCTAGGAAGATCCGTTCTTCATTTATTAATATGTATTTATTGAGACCTATTGAGAGCAATACCATGCCTACAGGGGACTTAGAGGATGATATATAGTATATCATGCTCTTTGTGTCTCTTGCAAATTACTTTAGGCGATTTGTTCTCATGGGTTGTTCATTTAAAGTTTGGGTTTTTTTAAGAATTAATATTTTTCCCATTCCCGATGAGATTCTCAGACAGTCTCTATGTTAGATGAGTTAAGAGTTCTGAACTTTACATAGTAAGACCCTGACTCTGATACCTAAAGATAACGGATCTTGAGCAACTTGTTCAATTCCTTCAAGGCTTATCTACTTTCTTCATTGGTAAAAGTGAGATTAAAAATCCCATAATTCATAAGATTGTAAAACTTAAATGGGTGAACATAACTGCACATATTTGGTAAATTCAAAGATTTCATAATTGTTTAAAATATTAAACTATGTTTTACTTGTTTCTTCTTTTCATCTCCTTATTTTTTGCTGATATATGTAAAATAACTGAAACTAGATTATATTTAAGTTTTTATTTAGAAAAGCTTAGACGTAATACTTTCCAAAGGACATTTTCTATGATTCTGAAAAAAACATTAATAATCACCCTGAGAAGTTACTTTTTTGAAAAATGGCTCTACACTCACTCATACCCACGCACAGTATTTCCTCTGTGGTGGTATTTGTGGCTGAAAATAATGATGAGAAACATATATATTTTGTTCTGAGCACATTCAATATGCTATAGAGGTTTTGTGTGAAGCTGGTTGTTGCTTATAACTTTTAGGAAATAATAAAATACCAAAAGAGACTTTCAGAAATTTGGAGTTGCATTTAATAAGAAGCAAATGGATGTCTGAAAACTGCCGAACAGGAATGCCACATGTTTTTTAGCTACTGTTTCATATTCCTTTTCTAACCCCACTTTTAAAATATTTACGCACATGTAATTGCTTTGTTTTGTTATGCAAAGTAGCAACAAAAATGTGAAATCTAGCTTAAAAAACTGTATATTTCAAACTTAGTTTCAGCGAACATATTTTCCCTCTTAGATGTAGTAAGAATTTCCATGGTTCAATTGTTCAGTGGTGAGCATATTGCTTCCAAAATGTGCTAGCATCTGAGGGGTGAGGTTATGTACTTTAAACTGCTGCTGTCGAATACCTCAGAAAGGAGGGACTGCCTGGGCGACTCACACGTACACAGTTGCCTTCAACTGAAACTAGCCAATGTTTCCTTTTGCCCAGTTCATTGGCTTTTACAGATCTTATGACATTCAGTGCAAGAAAATCATAATTAGTAGCTCTTATGTACGAGTGAGATTGATTATTTCACACCATGCTTTTATTAAAAATTTAAAATATATTTATTGTTTCATTAGATCCAATAGCATTTCTGTGGTGTCCTTTTTGCATTTTAAACTCATCAAAGTAATCAGAGTTGGTGAAATCTGATGTTTAAGCCCAGACTGTACATAGTGTCAGCCTGTCTCCTTTAAATTCAAGTTTAGAGGCAGCCCTGATGGCCTAGTGGTTAAAGTTCCATGCTCTCACTGCTTCAGCAGCCTGGGTTCATTTCCCGGTCACAGAACCACACCACCCATCTGTCAGTTGCCATGCTGTGGCACAGGCTCACATAGAAGAACTAGAAGGACTTACAACTAGGATATACAACTATGTCCTGGGACTTTGGGGAGAAAAAAAAGAAAATGAGGAAGATTGGCAACAGATGTTAGCTCAGGGCGAATCTTCCCCTGCAAAATAAAAAAAAAAAATCACATTTAGCATGTATGTATAGGTGTAAGGAATAAATCATTCACTTATGTATCTCATGGGGAACTAGATATAAAGAATGCTGTAAACTTCCAGAATAATGAAACCTCAAGATCAGAGACCATGTTTATTATTCTGTGTATCCTAGTGTCTAGTATAATGCCTAACATGAAGTAATGCATAATACATGTTTGTAGAATGGTTAATTATTGAACAGGAGGCTAAAAAGTTGTTGAGAGATGATGACTTACAAGGACTGTGTGGTCTTAACCTGCTAGCGTTCCATAATCTTCTATGTTACTGTTTTTCTCAGGTAATTATCTTCTGACCCTTACTAGCCCTAGAATTCTCTAATTTGACCTTAGGGAATGTTTGTATCATTTCATGGAATGCCCAACTTCTTAATACATTACAGACCTGGATAGAGACCATATCATCTGTTTTTAAAGCATGACCAACCTGATAACATTGCCAATTTATTCAAAATTCCTTTGAAACCATTTCCCCTGGGTTCTCTAAATTGGCAATAAAGTGCATAGCAAGATTTTTCTATCTTGGGTGGAAGGAGGAAGAGTTCATTACATTTACATGGTATTTTCACATTCAACTCATTCCACTCATTTTCTTTCTTTAGAAATGAGTAAGGCAGAGAAAATTCCATGAAATTGTATTTAAAATTGTGTATGGAGGTATGGATTTATCTGAAAAGGGGTTCAATATATTTTTTATCAGATTCTCAAATGGTTTTCTGACACCCCCCTCTCTGCCAATTTAGGACCTATGATGTTGGAATTTTCTGTAAAGAAACAAGGTAAAAGGAACGTTTAGCATAAGATGTAATGTGAGCAGAGCTCTGTATGCAAGTACCTACTATAGGATGTGTTTTTAAAAAGTCACATAATTTGGGGTGGGTGGGGCATAGGGTACAATGGGAAACATCTGAAGATGAGGCTGCAGTGGAAATTTATCAGATATTGTGAAAGGCCTTATGGTTTGGGCTAATGAATTTAAGCTATATACAATCACCAATAAGAGGAAATTACGAGTTTTAAAGCAGGGAATAACAGTGGATATTTTCTTAAAGAAGCGTGTTGAAGGTGCCTTGGCACAAGAGTGACTAGAGGCAGGGAGCAGTGAGACTGATACTATAATAGTTTAAGAGATGACGACCAGCTGAACTAAGAGAATCATCCGTGAGAAAAGGGTATAGAATAGGAAGAGTCACGGGCTGGGAACAACCCTTGGTGAAAGCAAGAGGCAAGCAGAGCTTGAGGAGGAAAAGTTGGAGAAGTAGAGGAAGCAGGTGAAAGACACATCATGGAATCCAAGGGAAGCATTTTCACATTTTCTGACACATACAAAACATTCAGTAAAGGTTGGGCAAATAACCGAATATTCTCTTTAGGAGTATCAACTATCACAGAGGTCAAATTGGTTAAGGATTTATACTAACTGAAGACTGTTATGAGGTCACTGGTGACCTCTCTGAAAGCAAATACAACAGACTTGTGAAGACAGAAGTCATATTTTAGAGTAACAAAGAATAAATTTGACCTGAGGAAACTTTCATGATGGTTATAAACTGCTTTTATAAGAAGTTTAGCCAAAAAGAGAATAGTTCAATTCAAGATACATTTACTGATCATCCATTTTGTGTTAGGTTTCATGCTAAGTATTGTGTTCCCTGATGGAGTTTAGAGCCCTGTGGAGAAAACAGGTCTTTGACAAGTAAGCTTAGTGTTAAAGGCTGAACACGAGGTGATATGGGCTTATGTAACAAAGGAGCTGACCTACTTTAGACCAACGGCAACCTCCTTCAGGAAGAGACAACTAAGATGAGACTGGGAATATGAGTGGGAGTTAGCCAGCCACCCATCTCTGGTGGGGGCATAGGAAAAAGGAAAGAATATTACCGGCTGAGAAATTTGTAAAGGGATAGAAACAAGAGACCATAGAGTTTTTATTTTTATTTATTTGTGTGTGTGTGAGGAAGATTAGCCCTTAGTTAACATCCATGACCATTTTCCTCTACTTTATGTGGGACTCCTGCCACAGCATGGCTTGACAAGCCCTGCGTAGGTCTGCTCCTGGGATATGAGCCTGTGAACCCCGGGCCACCAGAAGCGGAGCATGTGAACTTAACCGCTATGCCTCCAGGCCGGGGCCCACCACAGAGTTTTTAAATTGTAAAATAGGTCATACCCACAAAAGTTTAGATATAGCTTTCATGGACTTACCATTTCACTTCCTTATTGGAAATAGAACATTACCAATAATTTTGAAGCACTCTGTGTTCCTTTCCTGTGTACTCCTCCCCCTTTCTTCAATACACATACATGTAATTATATATTGAAATATAGTATATATATATATACTATATTTATATAATATATATAAAATACATAAATTATATATAATATATATTTCAATATATAATTACTATATGAATTTTGTGTATTTACTTGTCTTGCTTTATATTATTTATATATGTGTATATGTCTTTAATTCATATATTGTTAAATTTTGTTAGTTTCTGAATTTTATGTAAATGGAATCTTATTACATGCATTATTTTGTGTTTTCTTTTTTTCATTCACATGATGTTTTGGGAGTCATCCATGCTTATTCTTGTAGCTAAGGTAAATTAATGTTCATTATTGTATAGTTGTCCAATGCAAGAGATATCAAAATTCGCTTATCCATCTAGTAGACATTTGGTTTATTTCCAGAATTTTGCTTTACTGACTATACAGCTCTAAAAATTCTTGTATATCAACAGTTGCCCAAATGTGAAAAACCTAGGAGAATAATTCTGGGTCATTGGATATGAACATGCGTAGCACTACCATGTAATGCCAAAATGTTTTTGGAGACCACGGAGTTTTTGAGGACCTGAATAAATCTGAGATTGTTAAAGGGAGACAGGATGGTAGGTTATGAGGAGACAAGATCAAGGAAAAGTTTGTTAGTTTGTGTGTGTGTGTGTTGTACATTTTCAGCAAAGCAGACATATAAGCATATTTATGAAAGCACATGGGAGGAAATCAGTAGAGAAAGATTCTGAAGATAAAGTGGGAAACTGCATAATTAATTGTACAAGTTCAAAAAGGAGGTGGGAGAATAGAAGTTCAAGACTAGAGGTGAGAGGGAAAACAATTGAAGCTAGAGACATTAAGTGAATAGAGATCAAAAGGCTAAAGTGGGAGAACGGACAATAAAATCACAGTCTTTAGTTACGCTGCCCAGTGTTTCTTTCCACTGGTTCAAACTGGTGAAAAAACAAAACAATAGCAGTGCAATTTAAAAGTAAATACTTTATTGCTTCATGATTTAACACAAATGATGTTTTAAATATAGTGACAGGGTGTATGTTTTGTAGGTTTTCCCAAGTATTAACTCAAGCTAATGGGGGGAAAAGTGTGAATTTAGTCCAAGAGCACCATGTAAATACTTGAAAACTGTTCTCTTGGAGTTATCCCTTGAAAAATGTCTCTTGAAGTTAGGCTAGTCACCATTTTCCACAGGCATTAAGATGATTCAACTAACATTTGTTAGTAACAGAGCTATATTCTTCAAAAGGATACATGGGAATACTGAATGTTCTTTTTCTTATATTGTTGCTTTTATTGCAACAATGGTCAAGGGAGCTGTATCTTGACCATTGTACTGAGCATTACCAACACAAGGACCACGTTGGGAAAATTCAAACATTTGAGATGAGTCCATGAACAAGCTACTTAAGTCAGTTAGAATGACTGCGTCAATCAACTGCTTGTGAGGAATTGTGCATGACAGCTTTTTGATTTTTTGGCAAAAATCCGTGTGTGTGTGTATATACACACACACACAAATACACATACACATGTATGCACACATATATATGCAACATATTCTGGATATATCTTATATAAAATATGTATTTGATATATATTCTATAAAATATATTTCCTATATAAATATATATGAAATATTTGTATTATCTTTCAAAACTATTTTTAATTCTTTTAAATACTTAGACCTTTTGGGAAAGCTAATTTTTCTGAAGCTGGAATATGAGTTTCAGGCTTCTACTTTTTGCCTCAAGAAATGGCTTTAGACGAGTCATTTTAAAAATGTGCTGATAGGTAAAAACTAATCAAAGAAAGGATAAATGCTTCCAGACTTTCGCTACTGTTTGTATCTAGGCCAGACAAGCCTATCTCGGCTTATTGTTATTCCAGTCTGCCTAATTTTCTTTGCATTTAATGACTCTGTTACATGTGTCTGCTGTATGTTTTTCAAATACTTAATCATCCTCTTGTTTTGTCGCAGAGGAACTTTTTATTTACAGATGCAACTTAAATATATGTGCGTTGCTTCTTTACTATTTAATATCCCTTGAGGATAATCTCACTGGTAAGTACTTCCTGCTCCCTTCCCCCAAAAGTCAATATTCCTGCCTTGTTTTTGTTGCTATTGGAGGTCAAAACAGCAAAAATCCTGCAGCCATGCTGGCTTTGGCTTTAGTTAAAAGCAGGCAGCTATACGTTTGGAAAACCTTGTATAATTTATATGGTGTGGGTAGTATCTTTAGCTCTCTGTATGAAAAAGGTTTCAAGTAAGAGCATGCTGGTCATCCACTCTAATGTAACACCTTTAGATCTCATATGAGGTCATCAGAATCACATGTGCATGTATTCCTTTCGAAAAGCGATCACATGGGTAACATATTAAAGCTTGACATGATTTTTCCATTGCTGCCAGTTCTAAGGTCACAAACAACTCTAACCTCAGCTGGAAAGATAACACTTTATTTCTTATGGTCTTTTAAGAGGAAGGGTTTCCATTTTCTTTATAACCCAGGTCACCTCAAAAAAGATTTGTGATTACTATTTGTAAGAGAGTGTTTTAGCTTCTGGCCCAAACTGATTTTTATAGGGGTTTGGTTTCAGCATCTATTCTGTCCTTTGCTCCCAGTGGGGTACAAAGAGCCACAATACGATATGAAATGGTATTTTTTATTCTCACTTCTCCACTCCAGATATATGGTTGAAAACAGAAGTTATATGAAAAGCTAGAAGTTATACAAAATACATGTGTCCAGATTTATAGTGGAATTTTGAAAAGATCCTGTTGTAAACGGAAAAATTATAAGCTAGCTTCCCCAAACTAGTTGCTGATAACCTGCTTCATCTGTCTTATGTCTGAGAGCTAAGCTTAACTCAGAGATGGGGCAACCTTTCCAACTCCGAAGTCAATATGAGAAGAAACAGTGACGATATAGGTCAAAGATGATTTATAGACCTCTGACTCCTCTTACCTTCCTCAGACATGCATGGAAATATTTCAGTGACCTTTGTGCCTTATTTATGCCCAGAATAACTTGACTTTTTTGCTTGCATTAGATTAGTAACTATATCGACTCTAGGAGCTCATTGAGTGAGTTGTTTTTTTTTTATAACCATGTGTGTAAATAATTTTCAAAGTATGTTCTCAGTCATAATCTCATTTAACAGATTAAATAAAATTACCCATTCTCCTGGTGAAAAAACTGAGGCCAAACGTGTTTAAAATAACTTTCTCAAAGTCACATGATTAATAAATTATAGAGTGGAATTCTAGTTTCCCGACTCGTAACCCAGTGGTCTTTTTACTCTGCGCTGTGTATAATGTCGAAATATGAAGCATTTATCTCAGTTCACATTTGGAATCTTACCCTGACATTTAGTGTTTAATGTCTTTCCTGGTTAGATTCATGCTTAGACAAATTTGCTTTAACCAGTTCTCAGCTACACAAAAGCCCCTTTCTCTGTGTTAGTATAAATCAATTAACCCCCTTTACTTTCTGCTGAAAGTTCCAAACTTCAGACGACTTGCCCGTTAACTTTGAGTCTGTGCCCAGTGTACTAACAACAATAAAAACAAACATCTATATGATGTGCTGAACGTGGTGTTATGATCAATTCAGTTTTCTTACGCATTCCTTAAAGAGGACCTGCAGGAGTTGGCCCTGATATATTACATAACAGCAAGGTTTTGCTGCTAGAGAAGCAGTGATGGGTGGCTCCTTTGCAAGAGCTGACTGCGACCACTTCAAATAGTTTTTCACTTGTCTCCTTCCAATAGTAAGGTGCAAGAATTTCAGCATTTTGTGTGCCAAACAAGTGCATATTCAGAGTGAAGTTCTCACAAGTACACGACGGGCAAATGAGGCAAAGATGCAATTTACGTACCACTTTGCAAAAGATTTATAAAGCTTCATCGTTTTTGTTCCTAGTAAGGCAAAACTATTCAATTCATTTCACTAAATCAATTTATTCACAAAGGAGACCATTTAAAACTGTTTGAAGCATAACTAAAATCAAAGAATAAGGAAAAGTCAGGCACACAGCAAGGAAGTTTGCTGGCGTTTCAGAGAACATACTTGAAGTTTTCCTCCCTCCCTCCCTCCCTCCCTTCCTCCCTTCCTTCCTTTCTCCCTTCCTTCCTTCCCTTCTTCTTTCCTTCCTCCCTCCCTCCCTTCCTATCTCCTCCGTCCCTCCTTCCTTTCTCCCTCCTTCCCTCTGTTTCTTTTTTTCTTGATGATGAAAGAAATATTTATTCTCAAATGTAACCTGATATAGTTACATAAAGTTCAGAGCACATCATATAAATAAATGACTACATGTTCTTCATTTTTTTACCTACTTTTAGGTTACAGTTGACTAACCACCCTAACATATCACGTGTCTTGTAACACGGTCCTCCTAATGGTTCTTGGTTTGCATCTCCTAACACAGGCAACTCACCACAAAAGGTCCACAAAACTGGAACCAACCTACAGTCTGTTCAATGCGACAAGTCTCCAGATCAAATGCTTGAATGTCGTGGGGATACCCTCAACTTCCGAACTTCTCTCCTCAAGGATTTCTAACAAGCAATTCATTGACCAAGCCACAGTGATTTCTTGACTGGCCATTACCAGTAAGTAGCTTTCCATTTGGATTTTTCCCTTCTGTGTCTCTCCTCTAATAAAGTTTCTACAAAGAAGCCAGGGTGATCTTTGTAAAATGTAAGCAATCCAGTCTTCTTTGCTTAAAATCCATCCTGGGCTTTTCTTACACTTAATGGTAGCCCCACTTGGTTCACATGAGGACCTTATATGAGCTGGCCCCTGTCCACCTCTCCTATTTGATTTCTTTCTGCCTTCCCACTTGTCACTATGGTTCTGCCACTTGACTCTGCTTTATTTTAGAACTTCTGTGCACGTGTCTTCCTCCTCCTGGAATGCCTTTCCCCTGCCTCCTCCTAAGGCTGAATTCTGCTCATCTCTAGGTCAAGGATGGGAAAAGTTCTGGATGGGCCAAATAAGTAAATATTTGTAGGCTTTTGGGTCATAGAGTCTCTGTTGTAGCTAATCAACTCAGCCATTGCAGAGCAAAAGCTCCACGTGTTCCAGTAAAACTTTATTTTTGAACACTAAAATTTGAATTTTATATAATTTTCATGTGTAACAAAATCTTCTTCTTAAAAAAAAACACTTAAACGTAAAAAACCATTTTTAGCTCAAGGGCACACCAAAACAGGTGGCATAGCTTGCAGACCGCCATCTACATTGTAGCTTAAGCATCATTTCATAAAGACTTTCCCTAACCTTCTTATCTCATGAGGTCTATCCCTTATCTCAGCACTGTTATTTTCATTTATACTACTTTTTCTTTTCTTTGGTAATTGTTTGTTTTCTAATTGTTGTTGGTTTATTCTGACTTTTCATTCGATTACAAGCCCCCTGATCTTGACTATTCTGTTAATCTCTGTACCCACAGTTAGAACAATGCCTGGTACATGGTAAGTGCACAGTTAGTATGTGTTGACTAAATTAATTAATTCTGTGAGCTCATTTCACTATAATTCAAACTGCTTTAAAAAATGAGCTATGCCAAACTGTTTGTTTTAGGAGCTTTAAAACACTGTGAGAATGGAACTACGACACAAACATCCTGTTATCTTCCTCAATGTGTCCGATCTCCAAACTAATTTTGAGAGAATATTTACTCTCATCTGTTGACTCTACAAGTAACAGCACATGACAAGTCTCAGTGCAAACAAACTTCACATTCACACTGCGTATCACATGGTGTTCACAAAAAGATCATAAAAAGAGACAATGCATTATTACAAGTCTTAAGAAAAGACTTTTATTTGACATTCAAATTACAGTCTTCATCAGAGAAATAGATTCCTGTGGTATCATTCGTGAGTCTCAGGACATGTCCTTGTTGGGTAAAGAACCAGAAGTAGCAAAATAGTTTTGGCAGTAGCTGGCAATGCCCATCTGTCACCCCACCCTCCCCAACCTTTCTCAGTAGGAGAGCCCCTGAGATTGTGTGCCAAGGAAAGTTGACTCCCCCTTAGACCCAGAGAGAAGGTTGATTAGTCTTAGCCAGTCTTGACAATTCCATCCCCCCTGCTAATGGAATCACCAGGCAGGGGCCAATAACACCAAGAGGTTTGTTAGGGATTTTGTGAAAGATTTCCCCTCGTCAAAAAGAGACACAAAGAAAGAAACTGCTCTTCCTGTGTTTGAACATGTGAAGACATGATGTCCAGAGCAGTGGCAGCCTTCTTGGGAACATGAGTAGAAAGCTAAGAAAATTACAGAGATGCTGCCTAGGAAGCTGGAAACTACCTTCCAGCTCTGTGAAATAATGAAATAGTCTCTTGATTAGGCCAGTGATTCTCAAACTATAATGTGCCACTGAATCATTTGGAAATTTTACTAAATGTAAGACTATAATTCAGTAAGTCTTCATGCTCCCAGCTGAGGCTGACACTGCTGGTCCAGGGTCTACATTTTTAGTAGCAAGGCTTTAGGCCCCTGTTAGTTTTGTATTACTTAGAGCTGAAAACACCCTAACTGATATATTATGCAAACCACATCTCCATAGAGGATGAGAAAGCATTTCTCTCTCTCTGACTCCATTTACGTTAGTCATATACATAGATTATATAACTTCTTTGTGTTGTTTTAATCAGAAAAATAATCATGTTATTCTGTCTTAACAATGACTGCCTTTCTCTAAAGAAGTAATCAAACCACTGGAGCCTGTCTTCTGTGATAGTATGGTGAGTCACATAAAAATAGAAGCTTCTGTTGAAACTTTAGCATTGTGTTTATATTGGATAGTGATATAATTTTTGTCATCACAATTTTCAAGAATGATAAATGTTGGAAACAGATCATGTGAATTCTCAAAGATACATTTACTCTTAGATATGTTCATTTGGCAATTCAATCAATTAAAAATAAAGTTTGCTCATCTCAACTTTTGGGTAGGCGTGTAAACCACCATTCTTTTTTGTTGTTACACTAAATTGTTTTTCAAATGTTGTTTTGGAGTTATGTCAACACAGACTGAAACAAATCAGAGCAGAGACGAAGAAAATCAAGATAGTGAAAAATTAAAGATGCATTTAAAAGCTAAGAAAAATCTCTTTCTGATTTAAGCCTTTCATTTTGATATGTTTCAGGCATAGCTTGTCTGGAACAATGCAAAGGTCATAAGGACACTGTTGTGAAATGGGAATAAACAATGAACAAAATTGCATCGGTACAAAAATTGACCTGGAAAAATATGAATGATGGCTTATGGATGAAAACTGTTTGTATCTCATGGTAAACAGAAGATGGCTTCTTCTGATGACTGCTTATCACTTACAGGAAGTGAATATTCTTTGTATATGTTGAGATTGTTGCTGTCGGCTCAATATCATTTATCTAATGTACTAAAAATGTTTTGCATAATGAAAGTAACTGTTGCGAAGAAATGTAATTTCATCACACTTCTTTTTCATATTTTCCAAATCAAAATAAAGTTATGTCAAAATCAAAAGTTCATTCTTTTCTGAGAATGAGTAACTAGATTAGCAGCCAACCCAGATGCAAGGCCAATTAATGGGTCAAGAAACAAATTCAGCAATCCAGGAACATGGTGTTGATTTTGGCCAGTCTCTAATGAATGTTTGTCCAAATATTCAGGGTGGAGCTGACTTCAGTTTTTCTTTTTGCTAGGAGGATGCTTAAAATGAAATCTTCTGCAAATCTTCTTCCTACTAGTCCACAACTTTTTAGGCAAATCATTATGTTGGATTTCTGTTTTCCTGGTCCTATAGAATCAATGTCAATTCACCCCGCTCTGAATTATAGAATGCCTCAACTCTCTAACTATTGTGAGTGCTATAGATTTATAAACAGTTATATCTATTGTGATGTTCAGTGTTGGGTGATTCCTATGCTCTTTGCTTTTGCATTATATGATTTGTTTATGTGTTTTATATACATAGTTCATACTGTATACTTTTAATATTCTATTATATATATTAAAAGTTGTGACCTTAGATTAAGAACTACAGATCAACATAGAAATCTCACTTAATTCTTTAATTAATAATTTTAGTCATTTATGCTCACAAGGAAATAATGTTTAATAAAAAATTAAATAAAATTAAAGAAAATGCTTTATAAACATTGTTAAATAAAAAGTTTAATAAAGTGTTCAAGAAAAAGTCTATATCATCACAAATGTGTATTCATGGTAGCAACATACTTGATTGGATGCTAAAATGATTGATAAATATGTGAAAACATGTCATTTTTATTTAAAATCTATTTAGATGAATTATTTAAAGCCCGTGTGCTCAGACTCAGCCAAATGGAGCAGACGAAAGTTTCCCAACCAAGTTGTACATATTGGGCCCAATGCACAATCTCATGCTGGGCTACTTTTGTTTCTTTCTTGCAGAAGTTTCAAAAAAAATGAGTGTGGTTGGGAGAAATGAAGTAAGAATACTAGAATCAAAGATGCTACTATTCCACATAGATACAAAGATTCCGTATAATTTCATAGCTTTTTCAAATTTCCCATAACACTTATAACTCTAGGTTTTGTTTCTCTGAAGAATATTTAATGTTCTATAATAAAGATAAGTTTTTTTTAATATGGTGAATGATGAAGGTATGGCAATCTAATCAACATCACATATTTTGAAAATATAGAAAGAATGGATAATATCTGCATGTGGGTAGCTAAAAGTCTTGTTTTCATAATCTTCAGATGAAATTTACTTGCAGTTAGAGTTTTTGTTTTCTTACAGCAAAAGAGCAAGTGAACAAATCAATAGAGTATTTAAAGTTCAAAAAGATGCCATAGGCCATTGTTAAATTCTAGGTTACTATGGCTATTGCAGAAAATTAAAATTATATGATGCTGTTTTCTTTTAAAAAAATCAATAAAACGCAATTTTATTTGAGCTGTGATTTTCAAAATTATAACCTACTGGTTTAGATTCACTGTACAGCCGATTCAGTGATGAGCAGAATATGATCATTAGGATAGCTTTAACAGAATAAGCTGTTAGAAGAAAAGTGAGTTTAGACATCACAGATAGTCTCTCTATATACGGCTTTCTCTATTTGAAGAAGCGTAAGCGTAAGGAAAAATAAGAACAAAAAAATCTGCACTGCAGCCCATTTTGTGTAATAGTATTTTCTGGGATAAAAGACTATAATACTGTGTATCAAGCGTAGAATTGGCCCCCAAAATAACGCATGACACGCAGGAGTACTCAGTATGGGCCAGGGGCTGCGCCAAACCCTTGATGTGGATGGATCTCTCATTGCGTCATGCAACAGCCCCTGAAAGGTAGGTGCTCTTTTTCTCTCCATTTTAAAGATCTGGAAACTGAGGCTTACAGTGGTTGAAAGACTTGCTCAAGGTCAAATCATTAGCAAGTATTTGTACCCAGATTTGAATCCAAGCAGTCTGGGCATCAGGAACCCTCTTTTACTCATCTTTGCATCCACAGCATCTTACACCGTGTCTGGCTCCTAATAGGCTCCCGGGCCATAAGTGCTTGAAAAAGAAATGAAGGAACAGACACCTGGAGCCACAGTGCGGCAGGCGTGGCTTCTGAGGCCTGGACTGAGTGGAAGGAAAGGCTGAATCCTGGTGTAACATCGGGGCTCCGCTGTGTGGAAGGCCCACCACTCTGAATCATTCTAGCACAAATTATAGGCTTTAAAACTGGTTTGCGAACGTTACATTTTTGAGTTTACTGCGCTGTAAGATATCTTAAATTTCACTCCCGTCTCTGGGCAGCACGCATTCTGATTGTATGTTGGTTTGTTCCCTCAAGCGAAGGAGAAAGCAGTTTGAAAACAAACCACTAGTACAGATTGCTTTCCGACTCTGCTTCCTCTGTTTGCGTTTATCCCGGCCCCAGAACCAGGATGCCGTTAGAGATGTGTGTTGAAAGGCCACCAGGAATGAAATTCCAATTCCAGTTTGGCACCAAGTAAGCTGCTCACCCAAATGTCTTTTACAATGTGCTGACTGTAATACTTTGACCATAAACCACTGGTAATAGCAAGAAATTAGGCCCTGGTAAGAAACATATTTCCGCATTGCCAAATCCTTCTGTGGAATTCAACTACTGCATAGTTTTAGGTTAAAGAAAAGTAGATCTTCTGCACTTCGGCCAAATCTGACTTTGGTTTCAAATTACCTCAGAGAAGAATTTTGGCTGATAATTCACTTATATGGTTTGCTTCACATGGAGATACATTTACAGTATATTTGGTAATTAAACATCTTTTCTATTAAAAAGACGATACCAAGTAGTAGACATTCCCAGTGGAAAATAATGGTTGTTCTCCAGGGGCCAGGTGTGGGGGGAAGCGAACATGGATAGGAATTATGATGATGTCTTAGGTCACTGGAAATGGGAAGTGGGAGTTTGAAAAGAGAAATAAAGATTATGAGAGGGAAAAGAAAGGAACACCGAGGACTCCAGAGATATATCTGGAAAAGTCCAGGACCTCATTCTAGGGAACACTCTTGCCATGTTGGTACCAAGGTCTCTAATTCTCAGTTGAATTGCTTGATTGTTTACATATATCCCACATATATGCCTTCTACACAATGACATTTTTCATTTCTCTTGGTTGATCTCTCCTCATTCTTTTTATCTTGAAAGATAAAGTAGTGCAAACATGTGGATGAAGAGATGTCCTGGAATCTCTCTCCTAAACTCAGCTGGGTAAGATAATAACATGAAGTAGACCTGCATTTCTCTAGTAACTTCCAATCCTCAGCATTGTTTAAATGAGCATATCAGGAATGCCAATGCCTCGGGGAAACATCTCATTAGAATTTCTAAAGGGAGACACAAAACATTTCTAGGGCAACAGTTTATGCCAAGGAGAGACTTCACTAGTCATTTACTTATTCAACAAACATTTGTTGAGTGCTTGCTATATGGAAATAGGTGAAAGTAATGATTTAAAAAGACATTCGAATTCATAGTCTCTTCTCTAGAAGAGCTTATTTTGTAGTAAAAATTTCCAATTTGACAGTTTGAAATTATGGGTTCACCAAGAAGTTCTAACTCCCAAATTCCAATATAGATTCTTGTTTGTGATAAGCCCAAGCCCTGACCTTTGTAAGTTTTACCCACTTGATCATTTTTATAATTGATCTTAACGCAAGTTTTCTTATTTTTCAGATCCCTCCTGAATCATTCCTGGCAATTAATTTTACTAACTGCCAAACCTAATCCTCCAAAGTGGTTTGTGTCTATGTGCTCCAGACTTATTGTCAATCTAAGAAGTTTTAGTAAGCAATAGTGAATAAATATATTCTCAGCAGAGATGTTCCATTTTCTTTACCTAAATAAAAATCTTCTGTTTCAATGATAAAACTGCTAGTATGCTTATCCATATATATATTTTTTAATTTCAAAAACGTCTCTTGCATCTAAGGAATGGAAAACGTTCCAATTTTAGTTCATGGTTTATTATATGAAGAAGGCTTAAAATACAGACTTTGGTCATAGCAATTATAATGGTTTCTACTTATTCTTGTTTTAAAAAGGGAGCTTTTAATTGAAATAGAACATGCATACAGACACATGCACAGAACAAAAGTATCTGCTTATTTCTTTGGAGTAACTAGCATAGACATACAGTCAAAGGCCACATTAAATATGTAAGGCGATATCATTTTTTCAAAAACCTACAGGTTTTAAGTTTTGGATTCTTTCCTCTGGTTTACTTTCTTTGGAAGCAAATGTTAGAATAAAATACCACAATTTCCCTAAATTTAAGGCATATATTTTTTTTGGGGGGGGGTGCAGATTTAAAAGTGCTCTTGAACTCTGCATTATGAAGGAATGTAAGGCCTACACATAGACATATTTATTTTGGAAGGGAGGGAAAGTCCTGGTTCTCGTGCACATTGTTCTTTTCCAGGTTTTCCTCAGCTCTTTATAGAGGATATGCCACTATGCCAAAATGTCAAGAAACTAATGGTAATAGATAATGATGATTTATCTTTTTGCACATCCTTGGAAATAGACATCCTCTTCGCAAGCTAATCTTTCCATTAATTAACAGATTGTTTTACCTACTAGATGCAAAAATAATAATGAAAGGGTAGCAACGTATTCAGTAATATATTCACTCATGCCCACCATCAAACATGTCAATTTATTTATTAATCTATGTATAATTACTTAAGGTAGTTGGCTCCTTTAGGTATATAAGAGTTTTCAGGTGTGAGTTCAAATTATTTAGACTATAAAGTTTGTAAGGACACACTATAGTACAGCCAAAAGACCACTGACGTTGCTGTCAGGAGACGTGTTCTAATTTATATTCTACCACCAGTAGCTGTGTAGCTTCTGGCAGATTATTTTAGCTCTAAAGGCCTTTCTTTCCTTATCTCTTCAATTTCCACCCATTTCTAACATTCAGTGATTCCTTATGACTGAGAGACTGTATGGAGACAAATAATCTGGTTTGAATGAATCCAGTGTTTCTAAAGATTACCTATCTGGCTTACTTAACCTTACCCTTGTAGTTTCTTTCATGAGTTTAATGGTTTTTGTTTTATTTTTCATAGTATCACCTCTTCTGATTGTTGACCCGCTTTCTATAATTCAACATAGATGCTTGATTTCGTATTTTGATCCAGGACAGGTACAAGGTACTGACAGAAGTAGCAAAGATGAGCATAGAAATCCACGAGCAGGAGTGTGTACTTGAAGTAGAGCACTGAAAAGATCATTTTACTTCCTGTATCCTTTTTTTTTTAACCTTTTTATTACCATGTAAAGCAATTAGCCCTTCACTGAGCCATTTGAAGCATTCAGTTGCTTATTCAGATACTTAGGATTACTATTTACCCAGATAAAATCTGAATTTTCTCCTCATCTTTTCCCTAAAATTGATTTATTAAGATTTCTTAAATACCATACTGAATCATCACTTTTTCCTCCTTATTTTCTTTTTACCTACGCGTGATATTTACACTCCCTTGACCCTCCTCCCCCTGAACATTTGAAATCTATTCTCTCTCTTCTCTGGCCATTGAGATTCAGAATTCTTTGCTGGTTTACTTTCCTCTGCCTATACACTCAATATTGATCTACTCCATAGCTCTTTTCTGGGATCTCTTCTGACTCCACTCACTCTTGAGTGAATTTATGATTTCACTACAAGATCCTCCAAATACCTATCTCTAATTTTCAACTCTCTCCTGGGTCCAGATTCCTACTTCTAACAGCAGCCTACTCCATTTAGATCTCCTCTGAGACTCTAAAATTCAACATGAACAGAAGTAAAGTTTAATTATCTCTCCCCCACCTGCCCAAATGCTCTTTCTTCTTTAATGTTTATTTTTAAAACTAGCATGTGGTCCATGCAGTCACTGAAGAGAGAAATCTGCTACCCATATTATCCTTTATTTCTCATGGTGTCCTAGTTATGAAAGCAGACTCTAGAGTCCTTGTTTGACTTTGAATTCCAGCTCGACAGGTCCTTTACTTATTATGGGTGTGACCTTGGGGAAGATACTTGACTGTTCAGTACTTTAGTTTCTTCATATGTAAAATGGGGATAATAATTGAATGAATACCTTGGGGTTGTTCTCAGCATTAAATGTGTTATGTGTAAAGTTCTTAGAATGTTATCAGGCAAAGAGTGAGCACTCAATAAACGTTAGCTCCTATTGTCTTCATTATCACCATTATTATTCCTTTCCCATAGTATCTCCTGAAGCACTGCTCTTGCATCCTTCTGGGACTTCATGATCTCCATGTTGGATCATTGAGTTATAGACTCCTCCGTGTTCTCTTACCTTCAGTCATTCCCTGACTTAATTTATGCTTTACTTTGCCACTTGAGTGATCCTGCAGATTGAAAAAACAATCTATCCTATATTCTACATTTATTGTTTGTATGTTTCCCTACTTGACTGATATTCGTAAGGGGAATGATACTGTTTTATACATCTTTCTATTTCCAGTGCTTGGCACAGAGCTAAAACTTAAATCTTTGTTAAACAAAATAATGAATGAATGTTAGTTTATTTAGAACTATGATGTAATGCAAAGCTTAAAATTTCCTGGTAATCAAATTATATTTACTAAATAGAGTCCTGAACAGACCAAAAAAAAAAGTAAATGATGCTATTCCTCTGTGTATATTTAAACATGTAATTAGTAAAAGTTTCATGAGCACAGATGAGCAGGGGTGAGCTTTAATATCTAAAATAATGATTAAGTTTAAACTACGTACTCCATTTAGAAGTATCTTACATGAATTGTTTCAGGAAGTTTCCAGGTCTAATTTAACACTTTTGTGTTAACACTCTGGTTAATCTTTTACCTTTGCATGAGGCCAATTAGAAGCCACTTTTTTTTAATGTTTTCTTAGGGAATTAAGAATCCATGATAGGCTCTCTCTAACTAACTCTGCTAGGGAATCCAAGAACTTTGGTGGCATCCAGCCCAGCATTAGGTGACAGACAAGTATTCGATACATCCTTCTTTATCAGAGTACCCACAACAACACAGCAGGCTCTCCCATTAGATAAGGTATAAGTTAAAACCTCCAATCCATGTTTTATTCTGGCTAGTCAGCATCTAATTGACTGTTAATCTTTTGAAAAAACAAAAGTGGTGAAAGCTTTGCATCTCTAACAAGCTATTTTGAAAAGACTGGGATTCAAGAATAATAATTTCTTCAGTGTTTGTTCTTTGGATATATTCTGGCTATGCCAAGGGACTCACTAATTCAATCAGTGGAAGCATCAAATTGAAATCATTCTGGGAAAAATTGTCAATCTATTCAATAATAATTTACTGCACTTCAAATTTGGACATGACCATAAAATTATACTCAGAGCAACAATCCTGAAAATTGACTAAATGATGGGTTTTATTGGGCTTGACAATTAATTAGGGCTTTCTGAAAGCAGAATTGTATGTTTTTCTTTGGTGGTGAATTACTGCTTGAGATTGAAAAGTCAGTTTTCCATGGATTTAGATGTCCAGGACATTTACTTTTAAATGAATAAGGATTTATGCATAACTACCTTAATTATAAATACTAGTTTGAGATTATTATACCCATTCTGTATATTACTCAAATGGGAAATAATTATGTCTTCTGAAATCACTTGAATTTTTATCATTGTTTCTATATTAGAATTGGTTTTTGCTTATGCTTTGTTTTCTCACTAAATTATAAGCTTCTGAATTAAGAAATTGCCTCTGGTGTGCCATTGTTTATTTCTACAATGCTTTTAACATATTGGATATACAAAAAAAATCAAAGCTTCATTTAAGTACATAAATTTACCACTTATAAACCATTAATCCTCAAAGCGACTTTAGGAAATAATTACTATTATGCATATTTTATAAATAAAAAACCAGAAGTTCAGAGTTTAAAGAACTCTCACTCATGTTCACCTGGATAGAAAATGCAGAAGGTGAATCTGCGCCCATGACTCTGTCCACCATGCTGTGCTGTATTACATTGATTATTACTAAAGGCAGGCACTTAAAAAATAGTATATAAGTCCTGGAAAAAAATCTTTGGTTACGTTACTCAGCTGAATAATTGAAAAAAACTCCCTGGATGTTATGACTTAAGTTCTCTCTACCATAAGATGACTTGTCACCTCAGTGGGTGAGAGAAATGGTCCTGTACTAAGCATGTCTGGACTCAAAGACTAGTGCCGGCCAGACATTCCAATTAATGTCGAAGTGGTCATGAAACAATTAGATTTAATTTGACAGATAAGACTACCTAAGAGTTCTGATGTTGTACGTGGTGAAAAAGCAGTAGATGATGGGTCGATAAAGGTACTTCTTCTTGTAGGCTGTCGTGTCTTAGTTCCTGGTGGGTTAATCAGGATCCTATCCAGCAGCTTGGATTCAGGGACAGCGTCTATCTCTTAAATCTCCAAAAACCACCTCAGTGAGGGTGCAGATAAAGCTAGGCAGGGGTAAGGCACTAGCCAACTTGGGTCCATGTCAGAGCCCCAAATCCAGTGGGGACAATGAACTGGAAATCAGAATCTCCCACCGAAGTACATTCACATCTCATGGGCACATACACTAAGATCTGTGTGGGAAGGTGGCTAATTAAGGTGCTTATAGTGATTGGTCAAGAATGTGCACACATATCAAGCCAGGACACAGATATTTACTTCTAGACTTCTTTCTTTAAATCATGCAAAGAGAAACTATGGTATTGTTAGCTAGAGTAATGTAAGCTAAAGTTTCTGTGGGTCACCATGTCAACCATCCCGAGAATAGAACCAACACAGAGAAAAGCTGATAGATGAGAGGAAGCAAAAGAGACGGAAAGAGAGAAAACAAGGGAAGTGAAGGGAAGGGGAGAGAAAAAGAAAAAGAGAGCTTGGGTTGTCTTACATTGTTTGAGCACCTAGTTCTGGACATTCCTGATCTGCTTCTGGAGTTTTCAATTTCAAAACTTATTTGTTTTGTTGCTCACATAAGGTAATTTGGTTTTGTAATGTAGCACCCTCATTCAATGAAGAGCAAGAATGGGTAGTCACTTCATGTGTTTAATTACAAAATGGGGATATTAATTAATTAATAATAAATAGCCTCACATGACTGTTGTAAATGTTGAATAATAAAATACATGTGAAAGGGAGATGTGATTGCTGATTACTATTATTATTTTAAAGAGTTATCTGTGTACTTTGTATTTTATGGACACACTTAAAAATATATGTCTAGGGGCCGGCCCAGTGGCGCAGCAGTTTAGTTCGCGCTTGGCAGCCTGGGGTTCGCGGGTTCGGATCCCGGGCGCCCGCCGATGCACCTGCCTGTCAGCCACGCCGTGGCGGCGTCCCATATAAAGTGGAGGAAGATGGGCACAGATGTTAGCCCAGGGCCAGTCTTCCTCAGCAAAAAGAGGAAGATTAGCAACGGATGTTAGCTCAGGGCTGGTCTTCCTCACACACACACACACACACACTATATATATATATATATATATATATATATATATGTCTAACATTGGAAAAGGAGAAAATTGTCATTATTTATAGAAGGTACAATTATTTATTTAGAAAAATCCCAAAAATACAGAAAAAGTTTTACCAATAATATGAGGCTTTAGGAAACAAAACTAAATATAGAATAAATGAATAAAAATCCTTTGTGTTTCCAGTGTGTATACCAGTAAAACAACTGGAACTGTAATTAAATAGAAAATACTAGTTGAAATATTCTCAGATAGTATCACATACCTAGTGGAATCTAACATACGGTATGCAGGACCTCTGCAGAGAAAAATTTAAAACCTTGTTAATCGGTATGAAAGAAGACAAATAATGTGAAGATGATGTTCAGTTCCCCCCAAATGACCTATTAATTAAAAAATTAAAAACAATTCTAATCAAGATACTAACAGGATTTTTCATGGAATTTGATAAAATTTATGTTAGAATAATTGCCCAAGATCAGGTAGGAGATGTCTAAGGAAGTGTAGGAAATGAAGACTTTCATATCCAATGTCAGAACTTAGGATGAAACTATAGTAAATACGACAGTGTGGCACTGGTTTAAGGAAAGAAAAAAATGACCAACAGAATTCTCAATACAGAGGGCAGAAAGAGACCCATTTAGTGGCTGTGTACTGTGTCCCTTTAGCTAAGTTGGAACTGTGCTTCTCCGGGCTCCCATACTTTTGCTTGGAATGACGTTTTCAAAACCTTCATTCATTATAATAGTTCAAGAGCTGATGCACGTTCCCTCCAATAATCTTTTGCTGATTACCTTAACCCAAAGTGGACCCTACCTTCTCTGTACCTCTGTGATACGTCCTTACCTATTCTTTAAAAGAACAGACCTTCTGTAGAAGAGTTAGCATGGTGCCTTATTTCTAGGAAGTAATAACAGGTTGCCAAGGGGGAAAAAAATCCAAACACAGTGTAGAAGGCAACTTATTCCTAGACCAGGGGCTTTAAACATTACCCATTGTTTTTGTTGGGCAGATTATAAAGTTCTACTGAGGATATGTTGAAGCAATACCACAATATTTGACCTTCAATTTAAGTGAATAACCACAAAAATTTATCATTTCAAGGTTGCTGCCAGTTGAATATTTTATTAACATGACATTTTAATATATAGAATAGAACTTCTCAAACTTTCCTCAAGATATTAATAGGTGCTTTTAGGAAGAAAGAAAGAAAAAAAAGAGAAAGGAAAGAAGTAAATTTAGATATATTTGGCAAATGCTTTCGAATAGTAACTACCCCTTGCCTGCTAACCATGATAACTAGCATACAAAATGATTTGAAAAAGCTGGAAGTAATTCCTGATTTTGTTTAAGCTAGTCTTTTTCACATTTATTTGTGCACAGAATACACTTTTCTTGCAAAATTCTTAAATTCCATAGCATTTATAGTAGAAAATTCTTATGGTGCTCTCTCAATCTTCTTAAAATTTGACTCAATTTTTTGAATAAAAAATTCTTATGGTTCAAAAATCAGAACAATGCAAAACCATCACATTTAGATTCTTCTCTTCCATTCCTGCTCTTGCCCACCACTCTCACAATTAGCCACTTTTTTAGATTCTCATGTATGTGGCTCCTTCTTCAAACACAAAGAAATTAAAATATACATATATACTTTTTATCCCCTTTTCTTAAACAAAAATTACCGCCATATACATTGTTCTATCCTTATTTGTTTCACATAAAAATATATCCTGGACTTCTTTCCACGTTAGTATATAACGGGATTCTTGGTTTTTTCTTACAAGTGCATAAAGTTACACTGAGTGGATGTATTGTGGCTTATTTCACCAGTTCTCTAAATTTGGAGTCATAGATTGTTTTAAAACTTTTGCTGTCACAAAAAATACCACAAAGAATAAACTTGTCTGGGTGTCATTTCACTGGTGCATTAGCTTAACTGTAGGGTAAAGTCACAAGATTAGTAGGTCAAAGAGTGAATACATTTGCCATTTTGTTAGCTATTACCAACTTGCTCTCGTAAGTAATCCCATTCTTCCCTCCCACAGCTTGCTTACTGTAGCGTTGGCAACAGAATGTATTTTCAAACTTTGAATTTTGCTTATGTTATTTTTGGAAAATGATAATTTAATTAATATTTTCTCTTACTATATTTGAGGTGGAGCATCAGTTAATATGTTTAAGGACCACTTGTATTTATTTTTCTGGGAAATATGAATTCATGTCATGCCTATTTTCTTTCAGATATTTATTTATTAATGAGATGAACCCTTTGTAGGTGATATGAGTTCCAATTATTCTTCCTTCTTGTCATGTATTTTGTGGTTTTGCTTCTGATAAGTTTGCCACGCAGGCATAGCTGATATTTATGTACTAAAAAATTTTTCAAGTTTTTGGTCCTTCTTTGTTTGTTTCTGAATTTTGGCTCTGGAAGATTGTATTTTTCTAATGATCACAAGATCTTCCATTCCACATACTCTTCTTAAAATATGACTGAATTAGTTTGCTACAGCTGTCATAACAAAGTACCACAGGCTTGGTGGCTTAAACAACAGAAATTTATTGTCTCACAATTCTGGAGGCTGGAAGTCTAAGATCAAGGTGTCTGCAGGGTTGATTTCTTCTGAAGCCTCTCTCCTTGGCTTGTAGATGGCTGTCTTCTTCTGTCTTCTCATGGTCTTTTCTCTGTGTGTCTTTGTACTAATCTTTTTTTATAAGGAGACCATTTATATTGGATTAGAGTCCACTCTAATGACCTCATTTAATCTTAATTACCTCTTGAAAGGTTCTATCTCCAAATACAGTCATATTCTGTGATACTGGGGATCAGTGAATTTACGGGAACACAGTTCGGCTCATAACAGTGACCTTGACATCCCGGAGAAGTGAAATCAATGTTTTCTCGCTCTAAATCTTTTGACTGCTTCAACCAGCAGAACACAGCAGAAGTGATACTATGTGACTTCCAAGGCTAGGTCCTAAAAAAGAGATAGATCTCCCTTGTCCCACTCTTTTTGGAAAGCTAGCTCTCTAGAAGCCAGCCATTATGGTGTGAGGAAGCCAAAATGACCACACGGAGAGGCTCAAGGAGAGGAACCGAGGCCCCCAGACAACAGTTAGCATCGATCTCAAAACATGATAGTAAAGAAGCCTTTAGATGCTCCCAGCCCCCAGCCTTCAAGTCTTTGAGCTGTGGCTCTGGACACCATAAAGCCCTCTCTGTCGTGCCCTGTCTGAATTTCTTACCCACAGAGACCATGAGTACAATAAATGATTATTTTATACTCCTAAGTTTTGAGTAATTGTTATACAGCTTTAATAGCTACAACACTGATCATAGAAAGTTCTTTCCCACTCCAAGAATATAAATAAGTTCACCTACAATTTCTTCTAGTTTTACTTTTAACTTCTGAGAATTGAAACTCCTTTGGAATTTGTCCTGATGTAAGTGTGTTATGGATCAAAATTTATCTTTCTCCAGAAGATTACTCGGTTGTTCCAACACTATGAATTAAAAAGTTCATGTTTGCCCATGATTTAAGATGCAGTCTTCGTTATACAATAAATGTAATGGGTGAAATTGGGTGACTTTGACTTTCAATTCTGTTCTTTTGGTCTATCTTACTATTCATGTTCTAATACGACACTGTTTTGATTATGAAAACTTTATAGTATGTTTGCTATTTTACTTGTAGTTAGGGCTAGTCCTACGTTGTTTTATTTAGAGTTGTATTGGCTATTATTGCTTGTCTATTTTTCTTATTGAACTTCAGAATCAACATATCTATTTCTTCTGGAGTAGAAAATAAAACCTGTTGGAATCTTCATTGTAATCACATTGAATTTCTTAATTTTATCTTTCCTGTTGATATGGTACACAGAGTCTTCTCTTCCATTATATCTTTTAACTAGTTCTCGTCATTTATGATGACCACATTTCTCTATATTATTTTAAAATCACTACTTTACTGAGTTATCTTATTTTCAGTTGAATGTATTCAGCTAAATAATAATTGCACGTACAAATAACGAAAACTTCACTCTCCTGTTATTTTGTATACCTCTCTTTTTTCCACTAATTTATTTTCACTGGCTAATACCTCTCCAAATTGTAGAACATATAGTTGTAATAGTGACATCCTTATCTTCTTATTAGCTTTCACAAGAATGCCTCCAGTGTTATTTTTCCAGTAAGTGTGATGCTGGTTTTTAGGCTGACATAGATATAAAAGGCATATTTTATTTGTTGTACAATTTCAATATTGTCAAATTACATAGCATCAATTCCATTCTGTCACTCTAATCCTCCCCCATTTTATTCTTAGATCTTCAGTTAAATACAGTCAATGCTCCCAGCCCATCTTTTTGCTGATATTTAAATAGAATTAATCCTCTAGTATGCTCCTCAAGAATGGTTTATGTGTACACTATTCTCTGAGTAATTTCAGGTTCAAAACCATTTGTCTTTAGGCTTTATACCTGAAGGAGAGCTTGAGGGAATCTGAAGTTTTATGTGGAATGTTGTTGTGTGAAATTCTGGTGCCAGCTTTATTTTCTTTCTCATATATGTGACATAATTTTTTTTTGCCTGGGTTTTTAACTTCTGGAAGCCCAGTAATGTCTTATTGCTCTGAATAAAGTTTCCTTGGCACACAATGTGGTTTTTCAATATATGAAAGCAATTTAGTTCTATTTCAGAACATTTTCTTTAATTGCATATTTAATTTTTGTTTTGTTTCATAGTTTCATTTTCTTATTCAGGAATTTCAATTATATGTATGTGAATCACCTTTTCCTGTCTTTTATGTTTTGTCTATCATATATATATGCCATATATACACGCACAGACACATACACGTATATGATTTCTTCATATATGTGGTTTCTTGAGTGTCTACTTTCCTTTTTCTTCCTGTAATTTCAGCCTTTAGTTCTGAAGTTTCCCCTTTCTCTTTCTCCTGTTGTGTGCTTGTCATCTCCTGCAGCCTGTACTACTATTCTGAGTTCTTGTATTTGTGGTCTTCCATTACTATGTTAAAGAATTTTTTTGCTGTTGGTGGTAGGTTCATATTGTAATGCTGGATTACAATTTCTGAATACTTTGCAACAATTCTTTTTCCAGTAAGTTATATTCTAGAGCGTTTTTCTCGTATTTTTGACTATTTTGTAACTCTTTAATTTTTTCTTATAACATTGTAGGAAAAAATTTTATTAAAAATATTTATATTGGTTTTCCCTGGATAAACTATTAGCAGATGATTCTTATGTGTGTGTATGGGGGGCACTAGGGGCAAGAAAAGGGTCAGGATAGCTTCCAAATTTACAATCCTGTCTCCTTGTCTCTCTAGGTATGTAGGATTCTGTAACTTATTTAAATTCTCTGGTCTCTGTATAATTGTGCTTATTTCACTGGCTTGCTGTGAAGAAAAAGTCAAGCGCAGTTCTGTTGTATAATGAACATGCAGCATATGGAAATTCTCGTTTTAGCTTTTCTCTGACCTGATCTGACTGTGCTATAAAAGTTAGAAAATGGTTGGCTTCTATTGTAGCATACATTTAAACACAGAAAGCAAATAAATGTTGAAGTATAAGTAGCCAAAACCTTACCTCGATAATTCTGTGTACTTTTTTTGGCATCAACCTCATTGTCTTGGATAGAAAGCAAATACCAGCTTTGGCCTGCTCCATAAGGAAACTCCTTGATGCTTGTTAGTCATCTTAGTGAATGGAAACTTACAGATGCTGGAAGAAGGATGGATGAATACATCTTAAAAATATCAATCCTCATCACAGGTAGCACAAACAAGACCCTTGGCTTTGAGTAGTGAAAGATTCTTTTGACTCTGAGTACCCTTTCAGGGAGTATTTATTAACCGTGTGCTGCATCTTTCTATGACAATCCACTGGAAAATATTGGTACAGTTATCTTGAGATTAAAAATTATGTTTTTGACTGATGTATGAAATAATTAATCATTCAAATGTATCCCTTCAGTTAAAAACATATTTGTATACATTTAATAAATAAAAGAAGGTATTTTTTATATTTGATGTTAGAATGGTTTAGTTAAACCAATAAAAATACATATAAATTAACTGAAACTACCTAAATCTTTAAAATGTATGCAAAAATAAAATTAGCATGTATACTACAGTGAAAACAGTTATTATTTATTCTTTATTGCAAAACAGATATCTAAATTTAAAGATGTATCTAATTAAGTTCATTCTGGTTCACATATATAACTATGTGTAATTATTTTACACACCTGTGTACTTCTTCATGGAGAATTATGTCATCTTGATACATTAAGAAACGAGACATTTTTTGATAAACTTTAATAGTAATCTACGTACACACTTCAGACTATTTTAGGAAATATCTTCCAGTGTACACTTTAGAAAACTTGGATAATTTATGAAATTGAACTTGGCAGCTGAAAAGAGAAAGAGAGCCAAAAATTTATGTGCTATGGCTACTGTATTTAAGTAACTCGCTTAAGAAACAGCTATTTTATTTAAATAATTTTTAAGAAGAAAAGCTTGAGTAACTTTAAAAAAATATAAATTTGTTGTCATTTATTAGAAATTGAAATATTCATAAGTGTTTATCTAAATATAAATGGATTTATTTTTGCCCTTTGGAACTGAAGCTAAAACCTTGGTGAATATGAACTTCCTTTTCGAAGATTTACAATTCTTCATGTTTTTTTCCCCTGGGAACAGAAATGCTGAAATATCATTTTCCCTTTAAGAGTACAGTATTTGTGTTTTAGAGCCAAACCAAACCAAAGCCATCTGGGGATCTGCCATTCCTCACCTTTCAATTTATTCACTGAGTGGAGATGATGATCCATAGCTCTTATTGTTTTGGCACTTGAGTTCACCTCAACCACTGTTGAATGAATGACATTCATTTGCCCACGTGATTTTTATCTGTCTTTATTACTTTCAGTTTGTTTCCTATAAGTCTATCTCCTGATTCAACAATACTATAAGTGCTTAACAAAGTATAATTTTTTAAAAATTCATCTCAATTCCTAGTGTGGTGCCAGCCACACGATATACATTAATAATAGTTATCTGTGAATTCGATAGAAAGTGATGACCTATAAGACTTAAAAGATTTCAGCTTCCAAGTCTAGTAAAGAGCATTGTAAAACATTTTATTTTCAAATTCTTATTGCATATGGTTGAAACTACACAGCACAAATCTTATTGCAAAGATCTCCTGTGTTCTTGTGATACATGTTTTCTCTTCTTTGTGCTTAGTCCAGTCCTAGATACCCAAGACACAATGATTAGTGAGAAAGATAGTGGTTCCTCCTTCATGGAGGGTCAGCCATTTAGAAATGATAGACTGAAAAAAGTAGTCAAGTAATTAAAAGAGTTAAAATTTGTGAGAAATGCTATTCAGGGATAAATTGGGTACGGAGGTTGAAAGTAACAGGAAGACCTACTTATGATTGGATAGTCAAGGAATTCTTCTTGAGGAGCAAAATTTAAGGAGAGAGATGAAGAGTGAGGAGTCAGCCATATGAATAGCTTGACTCAGTCTGAAGTCATTGTCAAGATTTTCTTACAATAAGTTATTACGTAGCTTTGCTCACTGCTTCGTTATTTTTTATGTTGAAGTGTCTTTCCTTCATCTTTTCCATCTCTGTCAAGTTTTGTTAATAAAACTTGTTAGTAACAAGCTCTTATTTCTACTTTGATTTCCCTTTCAAAATTTTTTTTCAGCTCATATTTCTTATAAACTCTATATCTAGCCCCCAAATCATTTAATTTTTAATAGATTTTTCTGGTTCTATTGCATTGCTCTTTATTTTATATTTGTCTGTGACAGGATAACTTCTATAGAAGCTGACACCACCCTAGGAAGATATATTGAGCTGCACGTTACGGGGACTATCATGCCATTCGACATTTATGAATTTATTTCTTAAACCCCTTAATCTCACAAGTGCAAGTGCATTATGTAAGGTTGGGTTCCCCAAGGGAAAGAAACTGGGATGGATATTTGTGTGTTGGTAATTTGGTGGAGAGTACTCGCAGGATCAACCCCTGTGAAGGAGTGAGGGAGGAAGGAATGGGCAAAGGGAGGAGTTTAACTGCAATAGAGGTGTAACAAATGTCTCAGTTCATAGGATGTTCTGGAGCTGCTATGGCTCTTCTGAATTGTCCTTCCTTGAAATAGGGGACCCAGTCTTGAAGTGTCCATATTGATCACTCATTTGGCATAGACTGGGAGGCATAAGCTGCTATGTGGCTCCCTTCAGCAGAAGCCATTTTTCAGAGAGGTACTTCAGTTGAGACCTGTCAACTACCAACATCTCCAGCATCAGATGGAATGAGTACCTGCATTCTGAAGCAGGGTTCAGAGCTGCAAACCACAGCTTGGGACAATGAAAAAGAACACAGACAATTTCCCCAGCCACATACTTCTTTAACAAGGGAAATTATAGACTGCTGCCAAATCTCACTATATATTTTTACATATATTAGTAAATAGTAAACAATTTTCTGGAAGGATATCTTTTTTCTTTTCTTTACAAATTACCGACAATTTCAAGGAGAACTACATAAGTCAACTATTATAGTTAAGTAAGTTTAAGTATATATTAATAAGTCAACTAATATAGTCAACTAATATTATATATATTTCAATAGTCAAATATTTAAAATATTAGCAAATTTATGGAAGATCATATAGCACAATTGTAAACTCAAACCAATAAATGCATAAAGAACGCAACACCCAACAAAGAGCAAATGTTCATTCTTTTAAAGAATGCCTGGGACATTCACAAAAATTGATCAAATCTAGGTCACAAAGAAATATTAAATAAATTTCAAGGAATTAACATCCTACAGAAAATGTTGTCTAACCATAATGCAATAAAATGTATAGCTTAAAAAATCCATATATCTGGAAGCTCAAAAGCATATTATTAAATGACGCTTGAGATAAAAAAGGACAAGGGCAATGGTGAAATGCTTGGAATTGAACCACAGAAACAAAAGAAAAAGAACAAAACAAACCAAAGTTTGAGAAACACTGCAAAATAGTACATAGAGGGAAGCAATAGTTACAAATACAAATATCAGAAAAAAGAAAGCATTTTAAAATAAATGGAATAAGAGTTCAACTGAGTTTGAACAAAGGGCAACAAACTAAAGCAAGAAAAAGTAAATTAGAAAGACAGAGGAAGGAATGAATAATCTAGAAAGCAATAGTAAAATATAAGAGAAGAATAAGAAAACAAAAAATTATTTTTAAAGGATTAACAAAATAGACCTTCCTTATACTTAACATGAAAAAAAAGAGATTGTAATCCATTAAAATACAGAATAAGAAAAGAAATAACTACAGACACAGATATTTAAAAATGATAAATTTGAAAAACCATGCATTTGAAATTTGAAAAACATGATGAAATAAACAAAATTCTGGAATGTATTAAAATTTTTAAAAAGTAAGCCATTGACCATTAAGAAATGTCCCAGCAACAAATGGTTTCATAGGCGTATTGTATCAAATTCCAAGAAAGAAGAAATTCTTTTCTTATATAAGTTTTTCCAGAGAACACAAATATAGAGAAATCTGCTTTGTCCATTTTGTGTTGCTAATATTATCTTGATTCCAAAACAAGATATAGATAGCATTAAAAAAGGGAAAATTGCCGGCCTACTTCAGTTGTGACTATAGTTTTAACAATTTTAAATAAAATCTGAAGCCAATAGTTATTAAAAATAATATATAAAAATTAAAAGATTTATTATAGAAAGGCAAGGATGGTTGGACATTAGAAAAATCTATTAAGGCTGAGCTAAGGAGTATGGATTTTTATCTTCCTGGTCTCAGAGAAATGTTAAACTCTTCATAGTTTAAGCAAGGGAGTAAAACGTCAAATTTACCCTCTGGAAAGAACATTCTATTAACAGTGTTCAATATGAACTGAAGTAGAATAGGATTGGAGACTTTTAGATCATTGAGGAGGCTATTGCACAAATCCAGGAAGTGGCGGCAAGGATTTTAACTGTAGCAGTATCATTGGCTATGGAAGGATGAAGAGAGAAATGAGTATGACACATTTTATCATCAAGCTGGGACTCATATTTAAGCTGGGATAACAGGTGAAATATAGGACTTCCCAGGGCTAACAAAGATCTATTGTCACCATAGATATGAGGGACTTTCAGAAAACAGAATATGCAGGATTAACCAGTAATTAATTGTGGGAGGTGAGTGGAAGGAAGGAGTAAACAATGACTTCCAGATTTCTGGTGTGGGTCACAGGTTAAGGAAGAAAAGGTTGGGGGTACAGAAGTGAGGTGAGGAAGATAATGAGATTATGCTCAAAGTTGTTGAATTAAAGGTACTTGTGAAATATCCAGGTGGAGAAGAAGACACTTGGATGGATTTTTCTGATTGAGATCAGAAGAGAAGTCTGGGGCTGGAGATATGAACCCAGATGCCTTCAATATAGAGATGAGAGCTCAATCTCTGGGTATAGGTGAATCTTTCTATAAAGTAAATATTGTTTTGTGTAGAAAATATATTTGAATTCCCTTTGGTAGAAAGCAAATCATTAAATTATCTGGGAAAGAGCCAAGATTACCAATTCCTGGGTGTATGTTTAGCCAAAAATTAAATATTCCTTTTTGAGTAGTTTTTCTGTCTTTACCCTAAGGATTTTACCAAATTCAAAACATAATGAGTGTAAAGTATTCCTTGACCTTTCTATTTTAAAATAACCTGGAGAGAAGTCAAGATGGTGGGGTAGGTAGACTCTGAACTCACCTCCTCCCATGGACACAGCAGACATACAACTACTCTTGGAAAAATTACCCCTAAGAGAGTACTGGAAAGTGGATAAGAGGAACCCCTGCAACAAACTACAGTCCTTACTATGGTGAAAGAGGCAGAAATTCCCTTCTGGGGAGAAAAAAAATGCCACTTTCACAAGTGGCAACACTTCACAGCCGCCGGGGAGCAATCCAAAGATACACAGCCTTCCCTGGAGGAGTGGGGGACTGAGCCAGGGAGAGTTGCTGCTATAGAATTTTTTGGATACAGCAGAACTGAGAAGAGTGTCATAATATCTGGCTTCACTGACTACTAACAACAATGGGTTATACCCCCAGAAAAGCTGGGACATAAGGAAATTAAAGCTGGCTCTTAAAAGGCCCATGCACAAATTCACCCATTTGAGAAAGCAACCTAAAATCACCAGAAAGAAAGGTGCACAGTCCTTTGGTGAAAAGAGACTCACCTGATAGGCTCTGGGTGCATCTCAGGGAGAGGTGAGACCTCTCCAGGGACTGGAATGTAGGCAGCGGCCATTGTTGTGATGTGGTGTGGGTGTGCTGACACAGATGCTGCAGTTATCCTCCTGGCCTGCCAGCCCAGAGTCTGCCCCAACCACTAGAGAACCGATTTAATCCAGCTCAGCCAAGGAAAGGAGCCTGCCTTAGGGACTGGCCCCACCCAACAACAAGCTGTTGGGCAACTTGTGGGCCTGCATAAGCTGGCTCCCTGGAGCCTCTGCAGCCTGGCCAGTGGATCCACCTCTGTGGAGCAGGGCGTGCACGAAAAGCGGGTGGAGTGTGTGCAGCATTGGGATGTGTGTGGGGCCTCTGCCGTGGGGCAACTGGGTCCACTTCAGGGGATCAGGATGTGCACTTGGGGCAGGACTGTGTTGATGGTGTGTGGCCCTGTGGGTGGTGGGGCTGCTCAGCTGCAGAAGACCTGTGCTTCTCAAATAGCCACATAGGGGATTGGCCCTACCTTCCAAAACCTGAAACAATTGGCTAGCCCCACCCATCTGCAATCCTCACAGAGCTGACAAGAGCCTTATAGGCTGAAGGACTATAGCAACTGTAAGCCCCTGAGCCTAACAACAAGCCACACTGTGGGCCTATTCACTTAACAGAGAAACTGCCACAGGAGTGTGCTATTAGATCTTGCAGCCACTGTGCTGGAGCTCCCCACACCCAATAAAGAGACTGAAGGGTCCACAAAAACCACACACAGCTGAGCATTATAACCAGCTAGCTATGGGGGCAGCCCATCTCCCTGGGCACCTATGGCAAGAGCAACCCTGTCACAACAGCAGGACACGTAGCCTACAAGGACGTCACTCCTGGAACATGTGGAACCGGTGATGAGAAGGAAGCATACTGCTGGGCCTCATAAGGTATCACTTACTTAAGGTCACCTCTCCAAGATCAAGAGACGTAGCTGACCTACCTAATACATAGATATAAACACAGAGAAACAGGCAGAATGAGGAGGCAAAGGAATATGTTCCAAGTAAGGGAACAGGACAAAACACCAGAAAAGGAAATAAATGAAACAGAAATGAGCAATCTACCTGGCAAAGAGTTCAAACAAAGAGTCATAGGATGCTCACTGATCTTGGGAGAAGAATGGATGAACTCAGTGAGAACGTCCAAAAAGAAATGGAAAATATAAAGAAGAAAAAATCAGAAATGAAGAATACAATACTGGAAATGAAAAAATTCACTAGAGGGACCTAAAAGCAGAGGAGAGGATACAGAAGAACAGATCAGCAAGCTGGATAAAAGACTAGAGGAAATCACCCAAGCTGAACAGATAAAAGAAAAAAGAATTAAAAAGAGTGAGGACAGTCTAAGGGACCTCTTGGGCAACATCAAGCACACTAATATTCATGTTATGGGTGTCCCAGAAGGAGAAGAGAGAGACAAATGGGCAGAGAATCTATTTGAAGAAATAATAGCTGAAAACTTCCCTAACCGAAGGGAGGAAACAGACATCCAGGTACAGGAAGCACAGAAAGCACCAAAAGAAAAAAAAAAACCTGAAGAGGCCCACACCAAGACACATCATAATTACAATGTCCAGAATTAAAGATAAAGAGAGAATCTTAAAAGTTGCAAGAGAAAGACAACAAGTTACATACAAAGGAAACCCCATAAGGCTATCAGCTGACTTCTCAGCAGAAACCTTATAGGCTAGAAGAGAGTGGCATGATGTATTTAAAGTGATAAAAGTAAAAAACCTACAGCCAAGAATACTCTACCTGGCAAGGTTATCATTCAGAATGGAAGGAGAGAGAAAGAGTTTCCCAGACAGGCAAAAATTAAAGGAGTTTATCACCAAGAAACCAGACCTACAATAAATGCTAAAGGGACTTATTTAAGGGGGAAAGAGAAGACCATAAAGAAGAAAAAATTACTATCTATTTCCATGATAAAAGGGTAATGGATACAAACACAGAAAAAAGAGGTTATATGTGCTATCAAAAGCATAAAATGTGGGAGGAGGGGAGTAAAAGAGTAGAGTTTTTAGAAAGAGGTCAAACTAAAGAGACCATCAACTTAATATAGATTGCTGTATATGTAGGTTATTATATATGAACCTCATGGTAACACAAACCAGAAACCTGTAATAAATATACAAAAAACTAAGAGAAAGGAACTCGAACATAATACTAAAGAAAGCCACCAAACCACAAGGGAAGAGAGCAAGAGAAGAAGAAAGAAACAGAGAAGAACTACTAAAACACCAACAAAAAAAGTAAAAAAATAGCAGTAAGTACCTACTTATCAATAGCTACCTTAAATGTCAATGGACTAAATGCTCCAATCAAAAGGCATAGGGTGATTGATTGGACAAAAAAAAAAAGACCCATCTATATGCTGCATACAAGAGACACACTTCAGACCTAAAGACACTCACAAACGGAAAGTGAGGGGATGGAAAAAGGTACTCCGTGCAAATGGTAATGAAAAGAAAGCTGGAGTAACAATACTCATATCAGACAAAATAGACTTTAAAACGAAAACTGTAACAAGAGACAAAGAAGGGCACTACATAACAATCAAGGGAACAATCCAACAAGAGGATATAACACTCATAAATATCTATGCACCCAACACAGGAGCACCTAAATATGTAAAACAATTATTAACAGACATAAAAGGAGAAATAGACAGTAACATAATAATAGTAGGGGACTTGAACACTCCACTTACAACAATGGATAGATCATCCAAACAGAAGATCAATAAGGAAACATTGGCCTTTAATGGCATACTAGACCAGATGGGCTTAGTAGATATATACAGAACATTCCATTCAAAAACCAAAGAATACACATTTTTTTCAAATGCACATGGAACATTCTCCAGGATTGGTCACATATTAGGCCACAAAACAAATCTCCATAAATTTAAGAAGATTGAAATAATACCAAGCATCTTTTCTGACCACAACGGTATGAAACTAGAAGTCAACTATAGGAAGAAAGTCAGAAAAGCCACAAATATGTGGAGATTAAACAAAATGATACTGAAGGAGAAATAAAAATCAAAGGAGAAATAAAAAAATACCTGGAGACAAATGAAAATGAAAATATGACATGCCAGAATTTATGGGATACAGCAAATCAGTTCTAAGAGGGAAGTATATGGCAATACAGACTATTTCAACAAACAAGAAAAATGTCAAATAAACAATCTAACAGTGCACCTAAAGGAACTGGAAAAAGAAGAACAAACAATGCCCAAAATCAGTAGAAGGAGGGAAATAATAAAAGGCAGACCAAAAATAAATGAAATAAAGACTAAAAACAATAGAAAAAAATCAAGGAAACCAAGAGCTGGTGTTTTGAAAAGATAAAAAAAATCGACACATCTTTAGCTAAACTCACTAAGAAAAAAGAGAGAAGGCTCAAATAAGGATAATCAGAAATGAAAGAGGAGAAATTACAATGCACACCTGAGAAATACAAAAGGTTATAAGAGAATACTATGAAAAGTTATATGCCAACAAATTGGATAATTTAGAAGAAATGGATAAATTCTTAGACTCATACAATGTTCCAAAACTGAATCAAGAAGAAATAGAGAATTTGAATAGATCAATCATCAGTATGGAGATGGAAACAGTAATCAAAAACCTCCCCAAAAATAAAGTCCAGGACAAGATGGCTTCCCTGATGAATTCTACCAAACATTCAAAGAAGACTTAATACCCATCCTTCTCAAACTCTTCCAAAAAATTGAAGAGGAGGGGAAGGTTCCTAAATCATTCTACTAAGCTAAAATTACCCTGATACCAAAACCAGACAAGGACAATACAAAAAAGAAAATTACAGGCCAATATCACTGATGAACATCAATGCAAAAATCCTCAATAAAATACTAGCAAATTGAATACCACAATACATTAAAAAGATCATACACTACGACCAAGTGGGATTTATTCCAGGGATGCAGGGATGGTTCAACATCTGCAAATCAATCAAAGTAATGCACCACATTAACAAAAAGAAGAAGAAAAAACACATGATCATCTCAATAGATGCAGAGAAAACATTTGACAAGATACAGCATCCATTTATGATAAAAACTCTGAATAAAATGGTTATAGAAGGAAAGTACCTCGACATAATGATGACCATATATGACAAACTCACAGCTACTGTCATTCTCAATGGAGAAAAACTGAAAGCTCTCCCTCTAAGAACAGCAACCAGACAAAGATGCCCACTTTCATCACAACTATTTAACATAGTATTGGAAGTCCTAGCCAGAGCAATCAGGTAAGAAACAGAAATCAAAGGGATCCAAATTGGAAAGGAAGAAATAAAACTGTCACTATTTGCAGATGACATGATTTTATATATAGAAAACCTTAAAGAATCCACCAAAAAACTTCTAGAAATAATAAATGATTATGGTAAAGTTACAGGATACAAAATCAATGTACAAAAATCAGTTGCATTTCTATACACTAACAATGAAGTGTTAGAAAAACAAATTAAGAATACAATCCCATTTGCAACTGCAAGAAAAAGAATAAAATACTCAGGAATAAACTTAACCAAAGAGGTGAAACAGCTGTACATTGACAACTATAAAATTTTATTGAAAGAAATTGAAGAAGACAGAGAAATGGAAAAATATTGCGTGCTCTTGGATTGGAAGAATTAACGTAGTTAAAATGTCCATACTTCCTAAAGCAATCTGTAGATTCAATGCAATTCCTATCAAAGTTCCAACAACATTTTTCACAGAAATAGAGCAAAGAATCCTAAAATTTATGTGGTACAACAAAAGACCTTGAATAGCCAAAGGAATCCTGAGAAAAAAGAACAAAACTGGAGGTATCACATCGCCTGATTTCAAAATATACTACAAAGCTAAAATAATCAAACAGCATGGTATTGGCACAAAAACAGAAACACAGATCAATGGAACAGAATCAAGAGCCCAGAAATAAACCCACACATCTAAGGACAGCTAATTTTTGACAAGGGAGCCAAGAACACACAATGGAGAAAGGAAAGTCTCTTCAATAAATGGTGTTGGGAAAACTGGACAGCCACATGCAAAAGAATGAAAGTAGACCATTTTCTTACACCATACACAAAAATTAACTCAAAATGGATTAAAGACTTGAATGTAAGACCTGAAACCATGAAAATTCTAGAAGAAAACATAAGAGGAACATTCTTTGACATTGGTCTTAGCAACATATTTTTAAGTACTGTGTCTGACTGGGCAAGGGAAACAATAGAAAAAATAAACAGATGGGACTACATCAAATTAAAAAGCTTCTGCACAGCAAAGGAAACCATCAGCAAAACAAAAAGACAATCTAACAATTGGGAGAAGATATTTGCAAACCATATATCTGATCAGGGGTTAATCTCCAAAATACATAAAGAACTCAGACATCTCAACAACAAAAAAACTAACAACCCAATTAAAAAATGGGCAAAAGATCTGAACAGACATTTCTCCAAAGATATACAGATGGCCAATAGGCATGTGAAAAGATGTTCAACATCATTATCTATCAGGGAAATGCAAATCAAAACTATAATGAGATATCACCTCACGCCCCTCAGAATGGCTATAATTAACAAAGCTGGGAAACAACAAGTGTTGGAGACAAAGTGGAGAGAAGGGAACTCTCATACACTGCTGGTCAGAGTGCAAACTGGTGCAGCCACTATGGAAAACAGTATGGAGATTCCTCAAAAAATTAAGAATAGAACTACCATATGATCCAGCTATTCCACTGCTGGGTATTTATCCAAAGAACATGAAAACATGAATGTGTAAAGATACATACACCCTTGTGTTCATTGCAGCATTGGTCACAACAGCCAAGACTTGGAAGCAACCTAAGTGCCCATCAAGGGACGAATGGATCAAGAAGATGTGGTATACATACACAATGGAATACTACTCAGCCATAAAAAATGATGAAATCCAGCCATTTGTGACAACATAGATGGACACTGAGGTTATTATGCTAAGCAAAACAAGTCAGAGGGAGAAGGTCAAATAGTGTATGATCTCACTCATAAGTAGAAGATAAAAACAACAAACAAACGCATAGAGACAGAGATTGGATTGGTGGTTACCAGATAAGAAGGGTGGAGGGGGGAGGGTGAAAGGGATGATTAGGCACATGTGTGTGGTGATGGATTGTAGTTAGTCTTTGGGTGGTGAACATGATATAATCTATGCAGAAATAGAAGTATAATGATGTACACCCGAAATTTATACAATATTATAAAGCAATGTTACCACAATAATAACAAAACAAAACAAACTATGTTTATACACATAAAGATACATTACGAGCTACAAAAATTTGAAAGAAGGTATAATTCTTGAATACTCCATTTGCATTCATTTTTACTACTAATAAGAAAATATTAATTTATAACATTTTATTGACCACTTACTTTGTGCAAGCACTGTTCTAGGTGGTTTATTTGAATAGTCTAATTTAAAATTCACAACTTATGGGGGAATATTATTAGTGAGATCCTATTATAGTCTTTATTTTACAACTTTAGAAAACTGTGGCCCAGAAAGATTCACTGACTCAAATTTATCTCATTTAGTTACTTCATGATTGGGCATCCATAATCAAAACTTTTTGATCATCAAACATACTAGAAAGTAATCTAGTTTTTCCTTTACATCAAATTATTTTTGCTTTTTTTTTGTACATAACCTTAGCGATCTTAAACTGTTCAACAACATTTTGATTATCCTAATTTTGTCAGTGGAATTAACATACAATCACGCATGATAAAAATCTTGGAGTCATTTTTAACACCACCCATTGCCTCCTCCTCCAGATCCAATCCATAGCCAAGGTGTGTCCGTTCTACTTCTCTGTAGTCTTGTATACTTTAGTCTCCTTCATTTTATTCCTACTGTCTCTCCTATAGGTTACTTTCTCATTATATTCTTAAACTAGTCTAAGAACTTCCTAACTAGCATCCTACTATTCAATTTGTCTCCAGTTTAATTCATCCCTCACCATGCTTCCAGATAAACCTGCATTAAGCACAGCCTTGTTCACGTGATTCACAATTTCAAGACTCTTCTAAGACTCCACCTTGCATAGTGAATTATATTCCTATCTCTTGAGTTTGACACTCAAGGTCCTCCATAAGGTATCCTATCTAGTTTACAGCCAATGGAGACAGCTTTTTACTAATTCCCAAGAGTGAATGTTAAATTTTCAGAAACTTTGTGAGCCAATTGTCAAATACAGCCATAAAAAAATTAAATTATATAAACTTATAATTAAACATTTTATTAAAAACAAAGGTAATAAATACCCAAAACTCATTACCTCTTAATAATTTTACAATTGTGCTCTTGAGGTTATTTACATATATTGCATCTGGGTGGTGGGAATAGTCTATAATGGTATGATACTTTGCATCTCTTATTAACTCTGCATTCAAGAATGTGACCTTGGTAGATTGAAATCACCACTGTGGGAGTAGTTCCGCCATGGAAATGGGAAAGCACTACAAATCAGGGATTAAACTGTGTTGTTCTGCTGATTATCTAGAGCCAAGTTCAGCAAACTGTAGCCTGCGAACCAGCTGCCTGTTTTTGTACTGGAAGTCAGCCATGATCGTTCCTTTATGCATTGCCTGTGACTGCTTTTGCACTGAAATGGAGAGTAGAGCAGTTTTGACAGAGAAAGTTGGCTCCCAAGCCTAAAATATCTACTCTCTGGCCCTTTACCAAAAAGTTTGCTGACCAGCAGTTGCCACTGTAGCAGAAAAGCAGCTAAAGATAATAGGAAAGCAAATGGGCATGGTCATGTTCCTATAAAACTTTATTTGCAAAAACAGGTGGTGGGCCAGATTTTGCCCATGAACTGTACTTGGCCGAGACTTAAAAAAGTGATGGAAAAAATGTTAATAATGCACTTTAAACTTAAACATGTGTCATGCCTGCAGCCCTCAAATCATGACTATCATAACAAATTGAGAAAATAGTCACTCACTATTCAAAAACAATTATCTGATTTAACAAAGAAGTTGCTCATGTGATTGATGAATGAATCAAAGTCCAGCATACATCTTTATTGTTTTACTTTCGTCTTACTAGTTAATATAAGCAAAAATGTCAACCAATATTCATGCTGGAACTACACTAGATTGTTAATTGCAACTATAGCTTGGCTTTGGATAGAAGAGCGCAGCAAAAATTCGTGAAAGCACTCTGTGAGAATCATTTAGCTATATGGACATTACAGTAAGAAGTATTTGGTATTTTATTATTTATAAAATTATGAGTTACATATCCTTTACGTTAGTAAAATTTATTATAAATTCACATACATTAATATATATGTATATATACATGCATACTTTCTTTAGAAAGCTGGTTGTTAAACATTTACAGCAGACCACTGTCTATAGCTCTATTTCTAGCTTCTCCCCTTCATGTGCATGCATTCAACTTAAAATGAATATGTACTCTTCCATGAGTGCCCTTTTCATTTTCCCAACTGCCTGTGCCTAGGTCACTCCTTCCACATGGAATGACTTCACAATCTAATTCTGCTTATCATTACCCTATATACTCCAAGACTTAGCTCCCATGGCACCTTTATTAAGAGCTCCTCTCAGGTCGCGTATGACCCATTTCTTCCCTACATACCCATTGCACTATTTTGATATTTCTTTCCAACATTTATCAGAGTTCTTTGTATATCCCCCCAGTGATTGATTAAAAGTTCCTTGAGAATACATGTTTTATCTCTTCCATTTTTCATTCCTTATGGAATCCAGTTATATGTCTTATACATAGTGTTTAATGCACTTTATTGAATTCAGTTGAAGAAGCACTGAGCAAATAAAATTGCTGGAATATTATTGTCAACCCTGTTTCTGCCATATAAACTCCCTTTCTCCTAAAACTCAATGTTTACAGGTATGTCCCTTGTTCATGTTATTTCTGATGTACAGAGTCCGTTGCCTTAGTCTATTAGGGCCGCTATTGCAAAATACCACAGACTGGGTAGCTTACAACCAACAGAAATTTATTTCTCACAGTTCTGGAGGCTGGGGAATTCAAAATCAAGGTGTTAGCATGGTTGTGTTCTGGTGATGGCCCTCTTCCTGGTTCACAGATGTGCTGTCTCCCTCTGTCCTGAAGTGGTGGAAGGAGCAAGCAAGCTCTCTGAGGTATGATTTATAAGGATACTAATCCCATTCACGAAGGTGCAGCCCTCATGACCTAATCAGCTCCCAAAGGCCCCGCCTCCTATAACTATCACCCCGAGGATTAGGATTTCAACACAGGAATTTTGGGGGGACACAAATATTCAGACCACAGCATTCATCTATTTCTCCCTTCTTACCTGAATCCCAAGCTGAAGACTCAAGTTAGTTCCCATATCAAATAGGAAACATTCCCTGAAAATAGGAGCCAAAGGAGAGTTTCTTTGTCTGAACTCTCAGTTTGTTTCACTTATCCAGTATTTTTCCTAAATTTTATGTGCAAAAATTTTACTTCCCTAACTGAATGTAGAATGAATCAATTCTTAAAGAATAGAATTATGTCCTCCTCACCTTCACTAAGCATGGAGTACTTCCAAAACACTGAGGACAGAGCCTCCACTGAGATGCTGAATATAATGTTTCATGAATGATTAAATTTCTCATGTCTTTGTATTCCCTACAGTGCCGAACACATTGTAATCATTCAATAAATAATTGTTGATTGATTGATATGTTAGTGAAACATAAAAACTGAGAGTAGTTGAAAATTAGACATATTTTATTGAAATGCAATAAAACTATCTTCGGTTTCTAAGTATTTTAATGCTTTCCAATGTTGTTTCATCTTTCCATCAAGCCAAATTTTTATGCAATGTCATGAGGCTGTTGTCTGCTCAAATTTATACGACCCGTAAAAATGCTCAGGCCCCACAGCAATGCCAGGATCTAGAAAATCTGCAGTCATTTATGATTAATGATACTCTGTGTTTTGTGAGGGATTATTAAAAACAGAAGCCTATGACTTCACTGTTTCTGA
This sequence comes from Tapirus indicus, assembly GCA_031878705.1. Taxonomy (NCBI): domain Eukaryota; kingdom Metazoa; phylum Chordata; class Mammalia; order Perissodactyla; family Tapiridae; genus Tapirus; species Tapirus indicus. The sequence continues at coordinate 139,451,370 of CM062920.1, read as the reverse complement.
CAATAACTTTGAACACAGGGTCAGTGCTTCAATTTTAACATTTCTTTGTAAGATTAAAACAAAGTAAAAACAATTCCATTGGGAGCTTCACCCAGATGTGACAAAATGAGAGACACAAGTTTTCAATCTATTTCTTCCAATGAAAAGTCACCTCATTCATAGACTATTGATGATGAGCAAATGTTACCGAAGGGCCAATCTAGTCATCAGAAAAACATAGAGTTCAGGACTCCCAGGCATCACGTGGTCCATTCACAGAAGATGTTAACCGAATGACTGAAGAGCAGCATAAGAGCTGACTCATAACAAATGCAGCTTAATATATGCATTTCCCTCCAGATGAGTAATTGGAACAAAAGTTATCAAGTCAAAAAAAAAATCAAAGTATTCAAGATTCTATCAAAAATGTAAGCACGTATGGAACATTTCCTGAAAAATAAAGTTGTATAATATGAGGACCATTTTTATTTAATTACTTAAAAATAATAATCATGTGCTTCAGCAAATGAAAAAAAATGGAACAACATAATAGTTTACTTTTAAACGGAAACTCCAGATTCCAGCGTACACATGGTTCTCCCTCTGCTATCTTCTTATTTCCTATAATTATCTCTAGGTAAATACTTTATCTATCACAGGTCATTTGATTGCAATTTTGATGTTGCTAAAAAGAATGTATATTTTTACAAAAATTAATTCAAAATTTCAACTCTGCTTACTGGCAAAACTTTATAATCCATAGGAAATAAAAACTGACTTCTTGTAAGAATGAGTATATACCTTCAAAACACACCATTGCACTGAATTCCATCTCTACTAGCATCTTAAAAGCATTCTCTCAAGTGTCAGCTGCACGGTGCATAACTTTTTCTGTGTTACAAGCACCTCACTGGTTGCTAGGCCACAGTCTGACCTTAAATTTGTATGAAAAATTAAGTGGAAGACCAACGATTGAGTTGTGGTTTTTCTCAGTTTAATAAGATTGCCCTGGAGTCTGGCAAGGGAAGAAAAAACCAGCTGCTTGATAGGAACTGTCACTTTCCAGTCCTTCAGAAAAACAGCACTAAAAAGGATTTAGTTGGAGCCAGCTTTCAGCCAATCCTTCTTCCTGAAAATGTGATGATGTGAGGATAGACAGGCCTAAGGGATGGAATAATCCAAAAAATTTCTTCCTCACTTTATTACTACAAGTTAACTTCTAGTGTTTTTTTTTTTTTTTTTTAAAGGGTTCCACTTGCCCTCCTTGCTTCAAAGGAGTAAAATGATGTGTCAAAGCTATACAGTTAAATTAAACAGTCCTGGGCTGTAAGAACAAAGATCCTACCATGTCATGTTTTCAGTCGTTACTGTAACCCCAATTTCAGATCATCAAACAAGAGATATCTGAAGAAAGAGCACCCATTCATAACTATGCAGTTTAAAGCGTTCCTTTCTATTAAAGTGAACAGGATTTGTGAATTAGAGGGTGTTGTACACATGTGCTGAAATAAAGCTCTTTGCAGTTAATGTCACAAAGGAAATGAGTTATAGGTTTTGTAATAAGACACTTCTCTCTTTAAGAAATAAGAGTTATGGTGTGGCTTTCTACCAATGAAAAAGTAGTCCTCAATTTAAGGATTTTTTTGATTGTTGTTTCTTTTAATTATTTGACCCACTTTGCATCCATACCTTCAGTATCGGACCAATCATTTTCAAAATACTGTACATTGTAAATAGATCCAAATGTTCTGGGTGTGGATTTCTAAAAATGTTGGTTAAGCTCCAAGAACTGGAAAATACAAATAATTGGCTCAAAAAGATTTACTGTTAGTATTTCCTTTTTCTATTTTTTGAACCACACAAACTAGAAACAAATAATAGAATTGTAAAATACCTTGATGTGTTTTAAAAATCCTCCTAGACACGTGAAGTGAATCAGCAACATACTTTGTACCCCTCCCCTCACAAAGGAATTCTGTTTTTAAAAAGAGTGCTTATGCGCTCCTGGCTTTCATTCATTCACTCCTTCCTACAATGAATATTTATTGAGCACCAACTAGGATGAAGCATTATGCTAGGTCCTGAGGATGTAGCAATAAAGAAGGCAGTCATCGTTCTCTCGAAACTTAGTGTCTAGTGATGTGAAATAGATCATAAGTACATTAAAAATAATAAAAAAATTAGGAAATGATAAGCCCCCTTGGGAAGGTGACTTTTTAGCTGAGATCTGAATAAAACATGGCACCAGTTATGTGACTGCCTGTGCAGAAAATTCCAGGCAGATGATGCAGAGGCCCTGAGGGAATAACCTTGGTGTGTTTGAGGAACTGAAATAAAAGCACCCACCGCTAGAGGCTAGTGTGAGGGGGCGGAAGAGGTGTGAGAAGAGATCAGACAGGAAAGCAGGGCCAGATCCCATACTACCTCACAGGCTAGGCCAAGGAGGTTGGATTTTCTTTAGCTGTTATGGCAAGCTCTTAAAAGATTTTAAGGAGGAGAGTGATATGATTTGATTTATGTTTTCAAAAAGATTCCTCTATCTGCTCCGTAGAGAATAGATTATATGGGAGCAGTAGTGGAGGCAGAATTCTAATCACTCTGTTATTGCTGTAGGGTGGCCTATGAGACAACCTTGAAAAGGAGAGGGGTTTGTGTACGTCGTGGAATTCTGACAAAGTTCTCCTAGTTTTGTGGGGTTTTTTAAATCTCTCATGTATTCTGTGAACACTGTCTGCCTCTGCTCCCCAATCTTCCATATTTACAAGCTGTAACCCCTTCATGAAGTGTTCCTCGATCATGATAGAGTAGATTTTTATTTCCACAAATACATCTTCAATAACAAATCATAACATGAAAATATAGAATAATAATTGCTATAATAGCTATAATAATAATATAATAATAATTGGGGCTGATTCAATTTATCCCAACAACTAAAGCAAAAGATATTGTTCTCATTTACAAATAATAAATTAAAGACTCAAAGGAGTCAATAAATTGACCAGCTGCTAAGTAGTGGAACCAGGGTCTGAACTGCAGGATTTCTAACAAAATATTCCTGTTTGTTTCACTGTACTAAGCTGTCCTTTTAGTCAAGTGTTTATTCTTTTTTGCCAGTTAATGGGGATCTTGGCTGACATCAACATTGCAGAAATGAATGCCCCCATATATGCATGTAAACATAGAAAGGAATATCGTCAGGTAAAACTTATTGTTTTGACCAGTGCTAACATCCTCACTCTTACAAACTATGCAATAGAATATGGATATGAAATATCAGAATCTTATATCAAGGGAGCAGGAAAGAAAAGAACACAGAGTGGTGATTAATAACACGTAGCTGTGTTCCTGTTCACAGGTACAATGGATACTACATGCTCAACAACATGCAGTGTTAGTGCCTTTTCAAACAATAAAGGTCTATAGATTTCAGCTTTACATCCAGTTTTTGAACACAGCCTGGTGCCATAAAGCTGTCTTGCTCATCATTATCTCCTTATTTTAGAGTAAATGATGGCCACAGAATTACACAACTGCCAAAGCAGAGCGGATCAGATAACAAACTGATCCTGGTTACCAATTTCTCTCTTTCATTACCCCATTCCTTCATGGCCACATAAGATAATAGGAGCATGAGAAAAGAATGATGCACATAAATGATCTACAAAGACTGATTTGGACACACTTCTTGAAGTAAGAGTTCTTGAAAAACCATGTGGATTTCCTTGTTGCACTGTGCCAAGAACCTCTTTCTGGCCAAAGGGAGTAAATTAGGGTACCTTATTTTCTTGGCTGGTTGGATTCTGATTATAACCTTAGCCCACTGAGGTAAATAGAGATTTCTTCTGAAGCAATAACTTGAGATTGATTTTCGTAGGAAGGCTAGAAGGAATGTTTATCAGTCAGTTCGCTTTTAAAGTTGAATTGCCTAGGGCTCGCCCCATGGCATAGTGGTTAAGTTTGCACGCTGGCTTCTGCAGCCCGGTGTTCGCAGGTTCGGAGGTTCGGATCCTGGGCACCGACTGATATACCGCTTGTAAAGCCATGCTGTGGAGGAAGCCATATAGTCCTTATAAGAAAGCCACACAGAGTGGAGGGAGATGGGCACGGATGTTAGCCCAGGGCCCGTCTTCCCCAGCAAAAAGAGGAGGATTGGCAATGGATGTTAGCTCAGGGCTAATCTTCATCACACACACACACACAAAATTGAATTGCCTGCTAAGGGGTTAACTTTCATTTTGTATTAGCACACAGTGGGACAATTAATTTAAACAATGTCCGACTTCAAAATAGATTTCACTTCAGACAGAGAAAGGTTGAAGAATATAACCACTTCAGATAGTTTTAAATACAATTAAAATTATTATACTTCACCTACATAACAAAAGCAGATCTATAAGGTAATTAACTTAAAAGGATGAAAAAAAAGTGGATGAAAGGTCATGCCCTATTTCAAATTGCAGGATGTAATTTATATTTTCTTAATATTCCCTTTCTATTAATTTCCCAGTTTTGCTACTGGAAAGTTATATAACAGATTCAGTTAAATAACTTATAGTCAGTTTTTAGAAACACTTCTCTGATGTGTGAAAACCTTATGAGTATTTTGAAACATGTTATGTATAACACTTGGAAAAATGGGTTGGTTATTTTATCAGAATTGACAAATCTTTTTTATATATAATTACTCAGACTCTGTCCTGGTTCAATTAAATTTAATAGAAATATTTTAACATTGCAGTATAGCCACTTTGCATTCTATGACAGTGTGTATTTATTTAATACACACTTTGATTTACAATTGTGGAGCTACTACGGGATTTTAGAAAAGAAATTAAATAATTGCTGCATTTTGAAAGAACAATAATGTGAAAGATTATATTTCAAAAGAAAACCTATTACATTGCCACATGATAAATGGAACATTCAGTCAGTCATCTAACTGGACTATATAATCTCAAATACCAAGAAATTGAGCAACATTGACATGTTATAAAATATCAACATAATGGAATTTTTATTTCACTTAGATTTTGGGCATCATTTAGAAATAGTATTAGGTTCAAATTTAGTTAAATATTTTTAAAAACAGCATTATTTAAAGTGAAAAACACAGATCTCTCTTCTTCTTTGAATAAAGCAATGATTCTCAGTGGGGGTTGATTTTGTCCCCAAGGGGACATTTGTTAATGGAGACATTTTTGGTGGTTGTCAATGGTGCCAAGTTTGAGAAACCCTGGAGTGGAGATGTAGTAGAGAAACTTAATACTCGAGAGTACACTAAAGATGAAATATTAAGAATGTAAACATCATGAAGTTAGAGGCCAGGTCTATCTGGCTAACAACCATGTCTTGTATGTTGTAGAAACTCAGTAGATATTTGTTGAATAAATAAATATATTAATAAATAGGTAAAATACAGGCAATTGTTTCCTAAAGACTTGCTCAGTCTTTTGTATGTAAAAAGACACAAGTAATCATTCTTTACTATACCAAAACAAGTTAGTATTCATTGCTGTAGGGCAACAAATCCTATTTAATGTATGGGAAGCATTTTTGGGATTATGTTTATGACATACTTCAGAATGCGTGTAAATGATGAGTTGAAATATGTTTCAGCTCGTTCTAGTGTAAGGGACATATTAAGATGGATTTGGAAGTACATACGTGTAACCATTTTATTATACTGTGAAATTATTGCCTTTTCTTATGGAAAAGTAAAATTTGTGGAAAGGGCCTTTTTGCAATTTTTAGCCATAAAAGATAGAATTTTTATATACCCCAGGCAGTAATATTACTGATAAATTTATACCATACACCACTTTAACTTAAGCTTTTTTTTTTTATTAAAGGGAGTGATCTGAGTCAAAACCATATGCTGTGGCTTTTGCCCTATGGAATGCTCAAATATACTGCAAGAATAATTGTTCCTGCTTAATGGAGTTACCGAAGAGAATGTGGTGCTGGATGGTAAGATGTATGTAATCTAATGAAAACCCTCTGTAAACTCTCTAAAGGCTTGTCCGAGGAGTTTTGGGTTTTGTGGGTTTTCTCTTATTAAAAGCCTAAATCGCAGTTGAAATCTCTAAGAGAAAAAAATGGATGCTAAGGATTCAAAAACTTTCCTTCTTGAAGGATTCCATCATAAGTGTATAATAAAGACTTTGGTCCTTTGGGAAATTAGTGTCTTTATGAGAGAGAAAGATTTTTTTATTATATTTCTCAAAAATACATCACATTGAATTTTTCTTCATTTGAAAACTAAAACTTCAATTTAGACCCTCATCATTTTCTTTTGATTAACGTGTCTTTCTGCTCAGTCTCTTTTCCGTCTAGCCCATTCTCAGAGCTTTGTCTGTTTTTTGTTTTCCAAAGCAGAGATCTGGAGATGCCTGTGCCCATCCTCAAGATACTTGACCCCCTTTTGCGTGGCAGAAACATTCTTTTAAAATCTGCTCCCTACCCTTCTTGCCAACTATGTTCCCATTGCACAGGTACTAGTCACACACATCTTTCCCTGTCTCTATAAATGCCATGATCTTTTATGCTTTTATGTCTTTTTCTTTTCTTCTTTTCTAACTGGGTAATGTCAAGACATCTTTCGAAGGAAGGTATCTTAATTAATTAATTAATGTCAAAGTATCTTTCAAGGTAAATCTTTAAAAGTCTTTCCTAATCTTTCTTTGACTTCACTTCCACGTTCCTAAAAGAATTTCTACATACCTGTATTAAAGGATTTGCCACATTGTACTAAAATTATGTGTTTGAGTATTTATTTTCTCATCGACTGCCACATCTGTGAAAGATGGGGCATATATTATTAATCTTTGTAGCCCTACTGCTAATGCTTGGCATATGTGTTTTAACATTCAAATATTAGAATGGCTAAAATTGACAAGATTAACCAAACCAAGTCAGTCGAGGCAAGGATGTGGAAGAACTGGAAGTCCCATACATTGCTGGTGGGAACAGAAAAGAGTAAAAAAATTTGGAAAATAGTTTGGCAATTTCTTAAGTAGTTAAACATATACTTATAAATGACCCAGCCATTCCACTCCTAGATAGTCACTCAATTTCATACAAAAACTTGTACGTGAATGTTCACAGCAGCTTTATTTTAATAGCCCCAAACTGGAAACGACATAAATTTCCATCAACAGGTGAATGGGTAAACAAACTGTGGTGTATTCACACAGATGGAGTACTATTTACAGCTAAATGAAAGCGTAAACTATGGAGAAATACAATACAGGAATGAATCTCAAAATAATTATTCTAAGTGAAAGCCACCAGACAAAAACAAGTACATGCTGTATGGATCAATTTTAATTTGATATTAAAATGCAAACTCTTGGGGCCTGTCTTGTGGTGTAGTGGTTAAGTTCTGTGCACTTCACTTCGGTGGCCCAGGTTCGCGGGTTCAGATCCCAGAAGCAGACCTACACCACTCATCAGCCATGCTGTGGTGGCAACACACATACAAAATAGAGGAAGATTGGCGACAGATGTAAGCTCAGGGAAAATCTTCCTCAGCAGGGGAAAAAAAAAAAAAACTCTTCTATAGTAACAGAAAGTAGCCTCATGGTTGCTGGGGTGGGCATGGGGCGAGTATTGCAGAATTGAGAATGGGATAGAAGGAAGGAATGCAAAGGGGATTGAGGACACACCTGAAGGTGATGGATATATTCACTATCTTGATTTTGGTAATGGTTTCATATGTGTAAACATATGTAGAAACTTTTAGCAAATGGTATATTTTAAATACTTGCAGTTTGTTCTGAATCAATTATACTTCCATAAAGTTTTTTTTAAAAGGAAAAAAATTAGAGGGTGAAGTCATGATGAAAAGACATTTTCCAAGTAATTTACAAGGTGGATGCTACTGGTTTTATTCGTGCATAACTTGACAAGTATATATATTTATTGACATAATTTGACAATATATATTTTCTTTTTCCAAGAACTGACAGAATTATTGATTTGGGATACTATAAAGTTAGACACTATTCTTCTCCAGTAAAACATTTATATTCTTCTCTGTTAATCAGACATATGATTACTTAATATCTATATTTACTGTGGTGTAATGGGAAGAAAAATTGAACAGAGAATAATTCACATGATTCTATCAAGGTGATTATGTGGCCCTTGGGCAGGTCATTTAACCTTCATTTTGTAAAATCAGGCTATTGTTGTAGAGTGAATACAGTTTGATACCTGTTGAGGCAATTTTTTACAAAAACACTTGAGAAAGATGTAGTGGTGGAAGGGTTAAAAGATAAACTGAGGTACATTAAAATTTTCAAGAGTTTATTTGAGCAAACATTGATTCGAATCAGGCAGCAGCAGATCAAAAGTGGTTAGGAGAACTCTCCTCCAACAGGAGCTGGGGGAAAGGCTTTTATAGAGCAGTGTTGACTTGCAACTTCAGGAGCTTCCCGGGTGAAATCTGAAACTGGCCCTCATACACAAGGGCAAGGAGAGACTAAAAAAAGAGGCAGACCATCACAGATTGGTAGGTGGCAGGATTAATAAGCAAGGGAATTTACGAGGCTTACCTTGGGTGGCCACAAGATGAATAGATCACTGCACCCACCCACCAGAATTTTAAAAGTTTATGTAAAGGCCTTGACTGGGTTCAGTCGTGTATACATTCAGATGGTCTCAACAACACCGTGCTCTCTCAAGGCTGCGTCCTTGAAAATGGCTCCCGCTGTGGGAATGGTTGGCAAAACATACATTCCAAGGACAGGCGAGAAGGTGGGGAGCCTCTGATTGCCTGGGTCCAGTTCAAGGTTCAACCAGCAGTCATGTTCTCTCAATTACCTCCTCCAACAAGCAGACATGGAAACAAAGCAAGGAAATTATTTGATTGGCTATAGTTTAAGTGGTTGCCTTGTTTGGAAAAGCCTAGTTGGCTGTTTGTGATTGGTTGTTCTTAAATTTTGTTTTCTTCAATACAGTGCATAAAAGGAACTGGCTCTGGCTTAGGTTTCAGTTTGCTTACATAGGCTACCAAGGCATTAGAGCCACCTCAGTCTAATGACTTCCTTGTTTAATTACTTTAACAGTAAATAATACTCACGGACTCTCGAGCAGTTTAAAACCTAGAAAGGAAATGAGGTCATACACAAATAATTTAAAGGAGGTGCTAGGTACAAGTGGGATATACTATCAGCAAGGTAGGAGCCAAATGCCCTGAGAGGACAGAGGTCGCTTCCGACTGGAGACTGTGGAAAGCTTGTGAAGAACATCTCACTGGAGCCAGCCCTTGAAGGATGGGTAACCTTCTAATAAGGTGGAAGTGTGCTATTGTGGTGACATCCAGTCTAAATATTATTGGACCAAACAGAGATGGGAAGTAAGATAATCTAAGCAAAGGTGTACAGCAGTGTACAGAGCAGGTTTGATTAAAGGGACTTACTGATGTTGACTGAAGTGGGCTATTCTTAAAAACAAATAGGAATATGTGATGGTTTGGAAAAGCTTTGGTGCAAATCACTGTGGGCCTTGAATGCTGTCATTAAGAAGTTTGGATTTCTGTTATAGAATCATGTTTCAGAAAGCAAGTTCATGAAACTCTGCACTTAAGCAAAGCTATGGAACAAACATAAAAAAAACTCTTTTGGAAATTAATTTTACTCTGCCTAGTCTGGAAAGCAATGATACTCAAGACGAAGGGAAAGCACACAATTGAATCACCTGGTTAATGGAGAAGGTGATTAAGCTCAGTTTTAGATACAGAGAATTTGAGGTGGTAGAGGAACAATCAGATACAAATGGCCACTGGGCAATTGATACTAAAAATTTTAGAGGAAGGCTAAAACTGGAGAGGTTACTATGAATGAAATATGTTTTATTTATTGATGGTTTGTGATATATAAGGCATTGTTTAAAAATAAACCCCAACAACTTTGTATACCCGTTAGCTCATGTAAATTCTCACAATATTCCACTAAAGCACTTTTCAGTCTCTTTAGCTGGTTTTACCTCATGTCCCTGACCTGTAAATGTGAGAATACTATGAGACTGTCTTTGATCCTCTTTTCTCCTCTAACTACACTGATTCCCTAAGTGATCTTGCATCCAGTCTTGTCTTGAAGCACAGTCTTTATGTTGAAGACACCAACATAAAAGTACTGGGCTAGATTTTCCCAGAACTTTGTATGCCTAATAGATATCTTGAGTTTAACATAGCCAAAGGCAAAGTCTTGCCTTCACTTTCCTCACCCACATATCCTTCTGCTCTTTCATATCTCAGAAAATGGCGACTCCATCCATCCCGTAACCGAGGCAAGCAAAACAAAATGAAACATAACGGAGCTGTCCTATAATTATTTTCCTCCCTCACACTTGACATCTAATCCATAAGTATATCAGGTGGGCTCTACCTTCAAAATATATCCAGAATTCATCTATTCTCACCACTTTTACCTCTACTGCCCTGGTATAAACCAAGATCATGTCTCAACCAGATTGATAGAATTATTCCCTAAATGGTCTCTGTTCATTCTTGTCCCCTTTCAGCCTATGATCCACATAACAGTCAGAGTTTTTCCTTTAAAATATGTCACATTATGCCACTCCTCTGCTAATAATCCTCAGAATAAAAAAGCTGAAATCCTTACCAATGCCTAGTGACCTCTCTGACCTTCTCTAACTTCTCTCTCCTTGTTCTAACCAGGGATGCATTTCTTGCTATTCTGGGAACTCACTGAGCAGGCTTCACCCTCAGGGCCTTTCCACTTGCTGTTGCTTCTGTCTGAAATGCTCTTCTCTCTTACATCTGCAAGGGTCACCCCTTCTCTACTTCTAGATTTCTGCTCAAACATCACCTGATCCAAGAGTCTTTGCTTAGTCATCCTACGTAAAAACAAAACAATACAACCCAAGACTTTCAATCCCATCACTGACATACTAGATGCTCAAAAATATGTGAATGATTGTTCAATATTTCAAAGAATAGTCTGTATATTGGAATGAATACCCTATGGCTTACATAAATTTCCCAAAGTTTCATATCTGGTAAGTTATAGAGCTGGAATTTGAATCCAATTCTTTCTGACTCCAAAACTTTAAATATTTTATGGGGATTTAAATCCCAATGTTGACCTGGAAATCTTTTTCAAAGAGAAATATTTGAACCTGTAGGAGAAGATGGGATTATATAGTGGCTAGATTATTTAGATGGACTAGGGATAGACACTAGAGTAGGGAGTCTTAATCTTTTTCAGGTCATGGATTCCTTTGAAAATGTGATCAGACTCTTCGGCCCTCACTCCCCAAACACATGTGAGCGTGTACCACAGTCTTGCATAATGTTGCATGTAATTTATAGACTGTGCATTATGCTCTAGCTGAAAGGGACAGAAGATGATGGGAGAGGGTGAATTTGAAGGAGGTTTGTGTAGATTAGTCTTTGGGGAATTTTGAGAGTAAATGAAAAGGGAGGGCAAGTGGGCCTTCCAGAAAAGGCTATGACTTTGACTTCTCTGTTTATGCCTAAGTCATTCAAACATCATGGTCTCATAGAGTCAAGATAGAAGGGACAAAAGAGATCATCTAACCCCCTCATTTTGCACTTGAAACTGCGAGGGGCCCAGAGACACCCCACTTGTTTGCCTGTGTACCTTCAACTGGCTAGTAGCAGAGCAGGGACTAAATTTCAGGTGTCGTGACGCAAGGCCCATGCTCCTTCTACCACACCATGCTGCCTCCTCAGAAGAACTGGGTTGTCCTCCTGTGCTTCTGAGCTGTTCTCGAGGTGCTTCAGTATACAAGATATTGGTGTTTTTCAGCATTGAAATGTATATTGAATATAGATGATGGACAGTCCTTTGTGCTGGAATTATTCTTTTATATTGCTGAAACATGCCAAAAAGTCATTTTGTAACTAACTTATGGGTTTGAGAAATTTACTGGTTAGTTATAACTAATGAAAAAATATTTGATGGTTAAGTGAGAGCTTAACAATCTAGACAAGGCTTAAAATACTAACGCAAGAATTTCATTCCATTATCCAACTAACTTGAATCTGCAATTTGGTTTTCATTGTGGAGACGGCTGAAATAGTGCAAGATTGTGACATTGTGGTCAATTGCACAATGACAAGGAATGCTATACATTCCAAATCTTTGTAGAAACAGTACAAAATGTCAGTGTATATTCATTCACTTGGAGAAATTTAAATAATGTTTAAAATCTTCAAGATCTGATAGTAATACTGAGAAGTGATTAAATGAAATAATTAATCCATGTATTTATCTATTTGTCTATCTATCCATTCATCTACTGATTTAAAAAGAGTTTTGCCAATGAAGTGGAAATCCTCATACGTTATTTATGAGCTCTCTCAGAGTGACTGACAAGACTACCCAGAGTGCTAATGTACTCTCTGCTCTAGCTTATCAGTTAACCTGTGAAATTTAACACGAATGGTGTCAGCTTTATATTTAGAGTGTAACTGTATAAACAGAAGAAGCCACTAGGAGAATCTTGTTTTAGAGTTTTCATCTCATTTAAATTCTTAATTTGTCCCTTCAGTTTAGAAAAGGCTATCGCAGTGTGGTCCTGCTTTCAATTAATGAGCTTCAGAAAAGGATTAGGTTTGCCTCACTAGCCTTTCCAAAATAGACTAACCTTGAATCACACAAACTGGAAGAAAAGGTAAATACTCTGTTCTGATTCAAATTAACTTCGACAGGGAAGAAAATCCTAGGTTGTTTATTTTATTATACCCTGAGCTGAGTCCCAAAAGTTAAAGTTGATAAAACAGAGAGATATTTTCTTTGAAAGTTAAAAAAAAAAAAAAGAAATACTAGTTTGGCACACTTGTTACATTTATTCGAGTTTTTTGACTTAGTCTAATATTTTCCATTTCTAGTCATTCGATAGAATAGTAGCAGTAACTTATAGCTTGTATCGGTGTCATAAAGTCCAAAATATTTGGGTGATTTTGTTATTTGGAGTTAAACTCTGAGGAGCCAGTTGCAAAAAAAACCCCTAATATATTAACTATCTTAATCATATTATGAGATTATAAAGGGGACATAATTGTGTATGTATTTGTAAGGTCACTTTAAGGATATCCATTTCCCTATAATGACTTTTTGGAGATTAGAAATCAGGACAGCTGAAAGTATCACAATCTAGCTTCCTTTTTCATGAAGGTAGTCATCCATCTTCCCCTCAAACTCATCCCCACATTCTCGTCCAAGAAAAGAGACTACATGTGCGGGAATTTAAGATAGCGTCAATTTCTATCTTAGCCCATATCAGGCACTATTTTTTATGTACTTCTACCTGAGTCTGATTTATCTATTCCCAAATTCTTTGACTTCAGAAATGTTCTGATAAGGCCTACAAGCACATATACATTCTAGTCCCTTGTCAAGATAAAATTAAAATTAAACCTTATTTATGTGAGGGGAATTTAATACATCTGTTGGTGTTTAATTATTAAAGATCAGATTTTTTTATTAGCAAAGAAAGCAACAAGGAAATTCATTGATTAGGTCAAATTATTCACATTGTTAAAAACATTGATTTTAAAGTTTCATTTCACATAAGTTACTCAGCCTGGGTTAAAGCAATCAACATAGCTGTAAATGAAAATATGTTTGAATTAAAACAATTAGGCTTGATTTTCTTGTGTCTTGCATCTCACAGCAGGTTTTCAAGCACACCCCAAACTTGGATGTGCTGACACCTGTAATCAACACGAAAGGTCTCTTTCAAACTAACAAATCATCCCTCCCAGTGGAAGTATAAACAAAACCCTAATTGGAGATTTTGCTAACTATTTTCCCCTGCTGTGAATACTAGTTAGTGTCTAGTGTTTAAGCAGTAACCTCAGCTACAATTTATAATTGGCAAAAGATAAGAGCTAATTTTCTCGATTCAGACAACGTAATAACAATAACTTAAATTGAGCCTACACCATTCAATGATTTCCTAATTACTAACTCGTATCAGGCATCTTGAAATTATTTTTTGACTGCGAAGAGGCAAACTAATAACTAACACATATAGTGCCAATGAAGTGCCAGACTCTGTTGTATGGACTTTTACATGTATTAGCTCATTTAATCTTCACGAATTACATTTGAAATAGATATTAATATCATTCCCATTTACAGATGAGGAAATTGAGGTTACATGGGAGCTTGTCCTAAGCATCACATCTACCAACCAGAGGAAGTGAGATTTGAATCCAAGTGATCTGTGTCCGAGGTCTGTGCCTTGCCTTCTCTACTAAAATTAAAGATGTGAATAAATAAAAATTAGCTACTATCCCACTTTAGACCATTAAATTGAATACATCTGCCAACAAGATCCTTCATGCAAGCTTCCCAAGTCTTCTGCAATTCCTATGGAGGGGTTCATGGATTCTGAGAGCCACAGTTTGCAAGTCAAGGCATATCCTTGATTAAAATAATTGATTGGAGGAAATAAATGAAATCCAAGTGCGCAATGAACGAACACAGATAAGAAGCAAAAGTGGTGCTAATGCTATAATAAATATGCACTTCATTTCATCTCAGAGAATATTTTTTCTTACACCACGCAGGAATGTAACTTTCCCTCTACCTATTTCTCAACATGGCTGTCAACATGCTTTACAGCTAGATTCTCCTGTTCCCTAAGGTTTCCTCGGATCATAAATTAAGAACTTTTGAAAGCTTCATTAACTTTTTTAGGTATTATGCTAGTGTAATCAATATAAATAGTGCTGCAATTTTATTCAAAGCCTAGTTCACTTATTTAAAGTCCTGCTACTTTCATGTGGCTATCAACCAGCATCAGTGTCACCTGGAGCTTGTTAGAGATACAGAATCTCAGGCTGCAAAACCCAAACCTATTGAATCAGAATCTGCGTTTTAATAGGATAAACCAGGTGATTTGTATGCACAATACAGCTTGAAAGGAAGTGATTTAAATCACTCTATTTAAAGAGGAAAAGAAGCTGCGGTTTCAATTCCCATAAGGTAAGTCCTTAAGAATTGGATGTATTCCCACCTCTCTTCTGCTTGTACAAAAGAAAGAGTAAATCTAAGCAGAAAATAAATATGACATTGTAGGCAGTTGGATTAATCAATGAGCTTCTCAATTTATTATTAATTTTTTAGAAACATAAGTGGGAGTAGGCTAGTTTGGGTTGAGGTGTTAACTATGTACATCTATAGTTTTAACTTCTCCAGCATCCTTTTCCTTTCTTAAAACCCACTCCTTCCCCATTACCAGTCCTTGTGGTTCAGTGGGATTAATCCCACCCTTCCCCCAAGGTCTAAGGGTGGGTCCTAGACCCTGGCTCAGCCAATAATAGTCCATAATGATTGGGCCAGGCATGGCACTTTGACCCCCACACTGATAAATGAGAGCTTATCCTGGCATTTTCAGGAAAGGCTGCTCCCTCCTGATGAAATGGCAGTAATCAGTGCCAAGGAAGCCTGGAGCTTCTGGCAACCATCTTTGCCACTCTAAGAGTGGGGGACTCTGCCTGAGAATAAAACCAACAGAGAAAATAGCAGACCCAAGAGAGAGAGATTCTTGCTGACGTTGGTCAAACACCTCGATCAGTCATAGCTTTAGATCCATCCCATGGACTTTTTAGGTGTGTGTCAGTCAAGTCCATTCTGTCTTTATAAATAGAAATATAATTGACATTTAATATTATATTGGTTTCAGGTGTACATCATTATTGCATACTTGTACATATTGTGAAATCACCACAATTTAAGTTTAGTTGATGTTTGTCACCATATATATAGTTACAATTTTTTTCCTCTGATGAGAACTTTTAAGATTTACTCTCAGCAACTTGCAAATATGCAATACAGTATTATCAACTATAGTCACCATGCTGCACATTACATCCCCATGACTTATTTTATAACTGGAAGTTTGTACCTTTTGACCCCCTACACTCATTTTGCCCACCCCAACTATCAATATGTTCTCTGTATCTATGAGCTCGTTTTTGTTTTCATTTTTAGATTCCACATATAAGAAATATATAGCATTTGTCTTTCTCTGTCTAATTTCACTTAACATGATGCCCTCAAGTTCCATCCATGTTATTGCAAATGGCAAGATTTCCTTCTTTTTCAAGGTTGAATAATAATCCATTCTATATAAATAGCACATTTTCTTTATCCATTCATCAATCAGTGAACACTTGGGTTGTTCCCATATTATGATTATTATAAATAATGCTGTAATGAACAAGGGATGCATATATCTTTTCATCAGTGTTTTTGTTTTCTTCAGATGAATACCCAAAGTGGAATTGCTGGATCATATGGTAGTTCTATTTTTAATTTTTTGAAAAACCTTCACATTGTTTTCCATAGTGGCTACACCAGTTTACATATATTCCCTCCAACAGTGCACAACAGTTCCCTTTCTCTGCATCCTTGCTAGGATTTGTTATTTCTTGTTTTTTTTGATAATAGCCATTCTAACAGGTGTGAGGTGATATCTCGTTGTGGTTTTGATTTGCATTTCTCTGATGGTTAGTGATGTTGAGCACCTTTTCATGTGTCTGTTTTTTATTTTTATGTCTGTATGTCTCTTTGGAAAAATGTCTATTCAGATCTTCTGTCCATTTTTTAATCAGATTTTTTTTTTGCTATTGAGTTGTATGAGTTCTTTATGTATTTTGGATATTAACCTCTCATCAGATATATGATTTGCAAATATTTTCTTCTATTCAGCAGGTTGCCTTTTCATTTTGTTGATGGTTTCCTTTGCTGTGGATTCTCATTTTAAAATGTGGTTATTTTCTAATTTCTAAAAAAAATTTCTCCATTCCAAAATCCATTTAACTGATGATGTGTTCGTATTTTAGCTTGCTGTAAAAAGGACTTAGGGTGACTTACTAAGACACAAGCATATAGTTTGAGAGCTTTAAATCTGCAGTCATGCTGCCTAGATTTTCAGTCTTGCTTCTTAATAGCTGTATGAACTTGGTCAAATGACTTTACTCCTTCCTGTCTCAGTTTCCTTATTTGGACAATGTAGATACTGCCATAATTGCTTATACCTCTTTGGGTGGTTAGGAGGATTCAGTGATTCGTGTTTCAACTGCTTAGTACAGTCCTGGCATATAAGTGCAATGAGCTTTAGGTACTACTAAGATGCAACAATAGAGTTATGTAAAATTAAATGAAAATAAGGATTAAAAATGAGAATGATGCCAGGTGGAAGTTAGATAATAAACCATGTGTCACAAAATCTTGCACATATGCCAAAGGCAAGCTCAAATTTTGGCTCCAGCTTCTTAATTGCCAAAGTGAAGACCATCAGTCACTTGATTCATAGCCCAAAATGAAAATTAAATTCTTGCCTACGAGCAGTTCAGTGATGCCTGCAATTGGAATTCTTTTCATGAGTCCCAGTAAAGAGGACACTTTATGATATAATAAAAATATATCTCAACATGCCTAAAATAAACATGGTAATAGGTTTCATATAACTATTTCATATAACCTTTTAAATAATAACACAGATAATTATAAATATACTAGAAGGAAGATAAAAGGAAAAGCTGCAAGGGCAAATTCTGGGCTATAGATATAGAAGTAAATATATACACAGATATAGATACATACACAGGCACAAAACCAATATACATAGATACAGCATAGTTTTACCAAACGTCCAATTTTGTACACATTTTCTCCATCTTTATAATTCATTATCTTTGTATTATACTTAATATTCTCCTGAATAATAAATAAAATCGCTGAGTAATATTGAAACAAAAAAATTATGGGGCATAATTTCCCTAATACATGCCTTTTCCTGGACATGTAGTTTGTTTACAATTTTTACATGAACTAGTCTTATAATTGAAATATTTTCATGCATAACATTTTTATGTGTTTAGCATAATTTGTTTTGGATAGATCACCAAAACTGAAATTGAAGGCAGAAGGTTTAAGTATTTTAAGGTTTTTAATAAAAAATAGCATACTTTTAAATATTGCAGAGGTCCCACTGAATATAGAAATATTTTATCCAATCAACCCCTAAATACATTTTGACTTTTAGATAATTAGCTATGAATATACTTGTTAATACTGAAAATATTTTTCATTTGTAATCTTTGTAGTCTGAGATATTGTGTAATTGTATCTATATCACTACGAAAACCATTCAGAACAGATATCTTACCAATGTCAATCCAATAGAAGTAATTTCCTATGTGAAGTAAACTATATTTTCCTTTAATACACAGTAAAATAACATTTACTGAATTCCCTGTTTTACCTAGAAGAGTTTAAGTGTAACTTTTTATTATCTTTTCGACTGCATTAGTAAATGTTTAGAGAGAAACACAAAAAAATAGCAAAATGTTAGCAGCTTAGCATAATACAATTTATATGTCACTGCATATAATAATCCAGTGTAGGTGTTTCTGGTTGGGACTGAGGGCCTCTGTTCCATTCAGCGCATTCAGGGACCTAGGCTGATGGAGGCCCTGCCATCTTTGACAATGACTTCCACAGTCACGCTGGGTATCAACATCCACTTGGTGAGGTGGTGAAAGAGAAGGTGGAGAAAACATACCCTTTTTGGTCTTACCCCCAAAGTGACAAATCACTTTTACAACAGTATCCCATCAGCAAAAACTAGTCATATGGCCTTACCTAAGCCCAATTTGCACAACCTTGGGAATATTGTTTAACCTTGATAAGTTTCAGTTTTCCCACGTGTAAAATGGAGATAACAACAGTAATCAGCTCATGTGGTAATTGTGAAGGTAAATACTACATATAAAGCACTTAGCTCAGTGTCTGACTCATACTAAGGGCTTACTTAACAATAATACTCATCGTTATCATCATTTTTAGTGTTAGAAAAGACATACAACATATATCACAAAATATTTTTTTGTAATTACAAAATATTTTTTATATTACAAAATATTTTTAATTACATATAATTACACTTAATAATTCTTAAGAGAACCCCAAGAAACAGGAAAAGAGTTACCTACAAAAAATTGTCTGGTCTCAGACCTCTCTGTAGTACTAAATACCAGAAAAAAGGAAAAAACAATGTTGTGACCAAGAATTTGATCACTGGACTAATGTATAAGGCAATAGAAAGACAGGTTTACATGTGTAGTTACATGGAAAATATAGTATCTATGCTTCATTTAGAGAAACACATGAACATATGTTCTAAAAAGGTGAACTCAGGCTGAAAAGATGTTGGATAAAAGGGTTGGTGATAAATTCTAACTTTCTGAGTTAAGTTTAAGGATTATTACAAATATTAGTCCAAAATAATCCAAAGAGTAAGAATAGTTATTGAAAGATAATGTGTATGTTGTGAAATTAATGAAATAAGTTTGAAGTATGAGATTATGTAAAGGAGAAACTTGAGGGAAGGTGCAATGAAGGCTGCTGTGCTGAGAATGAGGGAGAGGAGTGGCATGGAATGAGGCTGAGGTGGCAAGCAGGGACCAAAACAAGAAGAGCCTTTATCAGTATATTGGAAAAAATGCTGAGTTTTTAAGTATGCATGCATTAGAAAGTAGAAATATGTGATGAGATCTGAGCTTTCAAAAAATCACTCTAGATGCATTTTGGTGAATAGATTGGAGAAATCTAAGAGTGGACGTGGTGAGTCTAGTTAGTAGACTATTAAAGGAGTTTAGGCAAGAAAGGCTGGTAACTCACACAAGGAGTTTGACATTACAGTACAGAGAAACTGATGCATTTGAGAATATTTAGATTATAGAAATGGTAGAACTTAGTAATGGATCGGGCATGTGGATGAGGGAGAAAGACGAGAAGGGTGACTCTGGGTGTCTGGCTTGTGACACTAGGTAGTGGGGAGTGAAGCCACTCACTAAGATTGGGATTGAGGACTTATAGGAGAGAATTTGAGATTAGTTTGTGACAAGTTGAGTTTGAGTGACTTTGGACAT
The DNA here is from genome assembly GCA_031878705.1 of Tapirus indicus. NCBI lineage: Eukaryota > Metazoa > Chordata > Mammalia > Perissodactyla > Tapiridae > Tapirus > Tapirus indicus. The sequence continues at coordinate 139,431,449 of CM062920.1, read as the reverse complement.
GCAAGTGGAGAAGTATATAGACATTTGGATGTACAGATCAAAGATTCAAAAGAGCTATTTGCAGTAAAAATGTTAACGCATAGTCATATAGGTAGTATAATTGAAGCTTAAACCTGAGTTTCTCAACCTTGGTACTACTGACATTTTAGGCCAATTTTGTTGTTCAGAGTGTACTGTGCATGTAGGATGTTTAGAGCATCCCTAGCCTCTATCCACCAGATGCCAGTAGCAGACTCCTAGTCATGGCAACCAAAAATGTCTTCAGACATTGCAAATGCCCCAGGGGGAAAAAATCACCTCATTTGGTTGACCCATCTGGGTTACATGATAGTAACTCAGAACAGAGTATAGAGTAATAAGAGCACCATATAACCCTACTGAGAGCAGTAATTTGGTTTCAAAATATACGGCTCAGGCAATTTTCCTTAATTGGAATAATTGTCCTGGATATGAGTAGATAAGAAGAACAGGACACAGTGTATATGTATGTGCTGTTGTAAGACTAGTTAAAGTAGGAACCGGGGAGGATGGATAAATGAAGCCAAAAGGATTAGAGATTTCAAAGTGGTTGAAGATGGGATTTACCACAGATAAGACAATAAAAAAGGTATAAAATATTTGTAAATTCTAATTTGAAAGTGGTATACCCTCTTTATACACTTGGTTAACCCTGAGTATCCATGAATAGGCTTAACTGAGAGACTATGTTCTTGCCGACCCCATTTTCAGAAAAAGCAGAGGTGGACTGCCTCTCAAGTACTAACATGGGCGTGGATCAGACCTCGTCTTTCTCATCTGAGTCTTTGGTCCTGTTATTGACAATGAACTCTAATGGCTTCAGGGAGAGTCTTGATATCATTGAAGGTTGACAGAATATTCGGACTTCGTTGAACCCTCTAAAGTGACATTCAGTTACATGGTACTATTAACAGTATTTCCAATATACAATTTTTATTAATTGATTTGCATAAGTTTAGATTATGTATGTTAGAAATATTGGCATTATTGGTCTGATTATTTGGTTGGTAAGCATCCCTTTTATTTCCTGAAAAATGTACACATATATAATCATTTTACAAAATGAAACTAGTGGAGCCTGAGGTACAGTTAAATTAGTCAACATTTGCTCTTTTTTTCATTAAGATTATTGTCTTCATTTACAAGTATTCAGTTGAATAGTGTTTTCTAAAGTACCTGCATTTAACTTTCACTTGATTATTTGTACTCTAGAATGCTCTTGATATATATTTCAGAGTTTCTTTGCTGCTTAACTTTGATTTGGAATCCTCAGCAAGGCAGGTTGTAATTTGCCTACAACTGCCAACTCTTTTGAAAGTGAGAGTGAAAAAAATCAAAATCTCTTTTAAAATAATTTAAAGATCTCTTTTTTTCCCTTAACGACCAGAAATTTCTAAATCCTGGTTTCTAAAAACCATGCCATTTTGAAATTTATCTGGCGGACAGCACTGCTCTGCCACATTACATGTGGTTGATGTTAGTCACATCCTTGATGTAACATAACACAAGCCGGGTAAGGTAATCTGATGTGACATATGACAGCATTTTGAGCCAGTCTGGGATATTTGAAAATATGCCATCTTTCAAAGACCATGGACAGATAGCATGGTGAGCCAAGACTGAATTTTGCTGCTTTCATTTTGAACAACCATAAAGGCCAGGTTCTGTGATAACCAAATGGTAAATACCAACCTGGTAGACTCTAACAAATACAGACACATTTTTTTCTTGCTGGTTAGTTTATACTTGAAACCACTTAAGTTAAATGGTTAAGATAAACTAGCACTAAAGAGATGTGATTATGCATTATTACAGATATGTAGAAAGATTTGCAGAGATGAGCTAACACTGTCTGGTCATATAGAAAGAGGTGACAAGCAGGCATTTGGTACCTAGTTATTTACCATTTGTTTAAAAGTGCCCAGATCAAATCAAGTATCGTTTTATTAGCATTAGAGAAGAACAGTCTAGAAACATGAGCACCCAGGCGCAAATATAAGTTTTCTACATATGTTGTTGAGTTTCTCTGTAGAAAGTCTCTCTGTCCTCAGCCTAATTTATTGTGCAGGCTGTGGAGAATTTGAAAACCACGTTTTCTTCTAGGATTACTTCAAGATCAGCTCCTTTGGTTTTAAATTTGTTTCACGTTTGAGCAGAAAATACAAGCACTAACATACCTGAGGAATAGTGATGAGTTACAGAAATGAAAATAACCTGGACACTAAATTTGATAGAGGATGGAAAAGGAAATTGAACATAATATGTACATCTTAAGAATTAAAAGGTAAAAGTGAACTTAGAAGGTAAAAGTTCAGCAAAGCTGTGCTATTTGTGAGATTTACAACTGAAAGTTATAATATGCGATTGCCTTCCTCAACTATATTTAAAATACCCTTAATTCATAAAAAGCTTTTCTTATCTTTCCATATAAGTCATATCATTATTTCTGTACCAGTCTATTAAGAACATGATTGAAGTAAATGGGGAAAACAGTTCACTTTCTTGCAAGTTAAAAATATGTATACTTTATTCATATATAAATATATATGTAAATACATTTTCATTACTTTCTGCACATAGAATATATTTAAAAATATTAAACTGAGGTTTCCTGAACTGCTGAGATGACATAGGGTATAGGAAGAAAATGCTGTTTTTTATCATCTTAGGTACAACAGGAAAATTTTCTAATATTTAATATCACTCACTGTTTATAGTAATGTTTTTCTAGTGCTTTCTCCTTTGAAACTCAAAATTATGTTGAGTATCATGAAGATAGATTGTTTTATCCCATTTAACAGAAAGGAAAAAATTAAGACTCAGTGTTATTCTAGTACTTGATGAAATCCTAATTTCAATCTAGGTTTTGAGCTTGAAGTCTTATTACCCTTACTTTTCTTGGTTCTCATAAAATTAGAAGTTTGTTGAAGTGACCCAAGATGTAATGACTGATGCCAAAATTTAATGTAAAGATAAACAATTTAACATTAAAAGAAGGATGGATCTGTCACTCTGATACTTTACTTTAACAATGCTAAAAGTGCACACAGAAATTACTTCTCAAATTCTGGCTGATAATTAGATTAAAAGAAGGCTGTGGTGAATAACTTTGTAGTATTTTGTGCTTAGTGCTGGAATGTGTTGGATAAAGGCATAATAATGCCTGATGAATCTAATATAGAAGATCTGATATTTTTTATTTAATAGAAACAAACATAAAAAATATTTCCAAACTTATCAGTGCTATAAAACAATCTGGAAAGCAAAATTAGAAAAGCAAAACAAAATAAAACAACTTTATCTCTCAGAAGGAAACTGAAGGTTTAAAAGGTATAAACTGAGGAAAATCAAGGTCAAGCAAATTATTTCATTCCCTGAGTTGGTTTCAAGAATGTTATTTGAACATTTTACAGTTCCAGTTATCAATGACCCCTTGCTATCTATTCTAGACAGATGTTGCCTCACAAGAAAGAAAGATAGGATACTAGAAACAAGACTTTAATGTTTGTTATGTGCCAGATATGATTACATTTTTTATGGATTATTAATTCTCACAGAAAGCCTGTGAAAGGTATTATCCCATTATATACACCAAGAACCGAGGCTCACAGACATTAAATGACTTTTTCAAGGCAATATAGCTAGTAAGTGGCGGAGTAGAGATTTGAACCCAGTGACAGAGTTGAGATTTGAATACTTAAAATATTGAAAAATATGTATCCTAATCTTGGAAGAAATATAAGCAGATGATAAATGACTGAGAATAGAAAAGTAAATAAAAGAGAAGATAACAATGGAGTTTTTCTTATTGGTGGTCCAGCATTGGTAAGGGCCTACCTAGGAGGATTATGTGATTCAGTTGGATAAGAGATAATTCTGTTTGGTTATCTAGTTGAAATAGGAATCTCCTGGATGAGTTAGTATGCATTTTGACCTCCTAAAATACTATAAGGGAGAACATGGAATATGGAGCCAGACAACTCAGAATTCATTTCCTTTTTGTCTACTTTACTACCTGTGTTACTTTGGGCAACTTACTTTGTTCTGCTGATCCCTAATGCACGCCTCTGCAAAATGAATATTAATGTTGCTTACCTGCATTCTGTTAAGTTATACTCTGGTGACAAACATTGCCAAAATCTGAATGGCTCACAACGACAAAGGTCTATTTCTTGCTTGGATTGTAAATCCTTTTCGGGTCAGCTACAGCCCTGCTCCCTCTTTTCTTCCTCTGGTGGAAATGGCTGTCCCTTCTGGCGTGTATTTGTCTCATGGCAGACGGAAAAGAGAAATGCTGGAATCATGGGATGGCTCTAAAAGAGTCTGCTTGAATGGTTTCTGCATCACTCTGACCTTTAAATGGCCTAGAGGAAATCACATACCCAAGCCTCATGTGAGTCAGGCAGGAAAATACCAGCATAACACGGGGAAGGGCAGTGAATAATTGGGAACAATCCTACAATCTACCAGAACGACCACAGGATTGTTGTGATGATGAAATGAGATGAAAAGTGAATGAAGCTCCTAGCAGAATGCCAGGCACACAGAATGTGCTCTAGAAATTTTATTTCACTTTTATCCCCTGGTTGGGATCCCAACTCAAGCTGAACAAAACCCATACTCAGGAAGTATTGTAACTAAAACAATTTTCCAGTGTCCATTTTGTCTAAGACCTTTATTATAACAATTGAGAGAATTACAAATGACTAAATTACTATGTTTCTCATCAGAGACTGGGAATTAAAAGAAGAATTAAAGTCACATTAAAAAAAAAAACCGTAGTAAGTTAGAAAGACCTTAGCCCTCTTATTTAACTCTCAATGAAGAATTGACAAACTAAGACCTGGCTTTTAAAAGTACATTCTTAACTTCTTAAGAATTTTTAACTTCTTAGAAACATACATAAATACACACACACACATATAAAAGAAAAAAAATATATAGAACAATTAAATGAGCACTATTGACAAAATAACAAACTAAAATTTCAGTTGGAAGGTAGCATTTGGGATGGTAGATGAACATAAATTTTGGTGAGGATTATATTCCAGTAAGAAATCTCTCAGGAATTTTAAAACTTTAGCACAAGAGGAAAATTCCCTATTGAATGTTTCTGAAAAGGTCTCTTTTCTATGTCATGTGGTCAACTCCAGCAAGAGTTTTGTATGAGTAATGGATTTGGTCTTGTAGATTTTTGGATGAATCCTTGAGGAAAAAGCCAACAAGTCTTGCCTTCCCTATGTGAGATCAAAGACACCACTGTATTTTTGGTATGAAAAGGGTTTTACCATGGTTGCCAAAAATATGCTGTTTTCCCATCAGCTGTGTAGTGGCCACGCAATGATTGACAGACCATGCAGTCTCTCCAGAGTGGCTGCATTTCAACTTAATGGTAGTGCTTAAATTGAAAAGTACTTTGAGTCCTTTTTGGATAAAAATTATAACAGCACAAAAATAGTTCTTCCCTCAGCTAAGAGTCAGTCAACAACACCCACTGTGTGAGGTGTTACTGTTGTACGAAGCAGCCTTTGTGAATTCATGGGATAAATTTCTGTGTAAGACCAAAGTATTCAGTTGTGATGATTTGTCTGTCTCTTTTTTTGCAATAAATTCAATGGAGAAAAAATTAATTTCAGATGAAAACTAAATTGTTTAAATGCTTCCACAGAACCAAATGTTTGAGAATTATTTTTGTGGCAAAAAAAAAATGTGTAAAAGTCATTGGTATGCCATTCTTCATTATAAACTATTTAAATAATGGAAACCTGTTATCACATGATTTTAGATGTATGATAGATCAAAACACATTCTCCCATATAGCAAATACTCAGAAAACTCTGACAGGCAATGGACAATGACAGGTGGATATTAGTCATGTCTTATCAAGGGGTCCAGTCCCACAGTATATAAACTTGACTTTGATATCACATATGTGCGAAAAATTTTGATTCCATTCCATCTGTTTGTAGTTTAGCATGTTTATTTTTTAAAACTTTCAATATATCCAACATATTGAAAAATTAAATAACTTACAAATAAATTTGCAAAATGAAGATAAATTAACAAAGTTTGATTAAAAATCCTTATCAGTCACTTGTGGGAAAGAGGAAGGATATACAGATAAATATGCCTCTTCTTAAAGGAGCATGTCCTTTGGACTGAGGTTCAATATGTATGAGTGGAGAGTCCAGTTGACTCAAAAAAATCCCAGAAAACATCCTCTGCTAGGAATCACCTGATTTTACACTAATGTTTACAACCTTCAGATTTGCTGCATTCCTTAGCTTTTCCCTGAATCTCAAGTTCAACTAAATGAAGTAATGTGAAATAAAACACTTAAACACTTTATGCTCCAAATCATAAAACTGAGGATATGATGTCCTGAAATATCAGGACTAATTGGTGACTGCATACAGAGGTCAAATTCATCAGAAAGGAGCCTAACTTTTTGCTTCAATTCACTGGAACCATTTAAGATCAGAGGTAGAAAAGGATTGTATGTTGCGTTAATTGATTCAGGAGTATGTTTTCTGCTCACTTTTGATGCTATAAAATGAACTGCAACAGTTTGGAATGCAAACTGAAACAAGAGGTTACATAGGTGGGCAGCCTCACAGCCTACACTAGTTTTTAGTCTGCCAGTAAGCATTCATTTGTTCCACCTCTGATATTTGGGTCTTGTTCTGGGAGTATTTCTGAGAAAACATAAAAAAGACTGTGTGAAAAGGATAAAGAAAGTACTCAGTTAGGTTTTGAAGGTTTCATTGTCTCAAATATCTATACATTTCATGAATTCTATTTTACCCAATTTTTCCAAGTTACTATCTAATGTCTTCACTTCAGTTCGTATATATCTAGCCCTACATAATCTGTAGCCTGCAAGGGACATTTAGGTCTATCAATGTCTTATTATTTTTTTAAGTCTATGATGCACAGACAATTCATGTTTTATTATATTAAACAACATTAAAAGGCTTTTAAGTGAAATTCATGAAAACATTAAAAAACCCACATTAAATCTAGAAGTTCACTTAATTTTAATTTTATTGACAAATTATGCTACTTTTAATAATAATGTTGGTGTATATATTTACATGAATCTTTTCTAAAATGAAAATTGATAAACATCTTCTTTCTTCTAATTCTTGTTTTGCAAATGTCCAGGATCTGAAAACAAGCTTATACTTTATATCAGAGTGATCCCTGACAGAGAAAAAAGCCAGGCTCTTTGGCAGAAATACATGCAGCAGGCTTAAATTGTTGGATTGTTAAAAGATTTGAATGATGGTTATCTACAGCTCAATCTCTTCTGATGTTTGAACTTGTCTTATCATTACTGCCTGAATCATTATCAGGAAATACCTTTTTAAAAGATTTCTCTAAATTAGGAAGCTTTTAATCAGTTTTGCTCCTATTACAAAATCAAATCTTTCCATTGACAACCAAAATTAATAAGGTAGAGGCTTTTGCTCTTAACAATATATTTACTTTTAGATTAATGCTATCATTTCAGAGTCAGAAATTACTAACATCTACGAATATTAGTTAGTAAGGCAACTAACAAGTTTAAAATATGCTAAAGTGAAACTCAACCCATTTTGTGTTTAAATTCCTAAAACTTTGATTAAATCCTAATACATATCATCCAGCTGCACTGAACTCATTTGATGGAAACACTTGATAATCGTTCACCTTATACCCTTATCATCTACGCACATTCTCTAGCATTCTCTACTTACTATTCCTTGTAAAAATAAACTCGAACACCAAAGTAAAAAAAAAAAAAAAAAATTAAGCAGCAGTCTGAACACTGAATAAAGAAGTAGCATACTCTGAAAATAAAAACCGAAACCTCTAAAATAATGTTTTATTTATCACATACAACTGTGTTTTCCTAAGAATTATTTCCAGTATGGGCCACCATATGGAAGTAGAAAGCCATTCTAGGAATGAACTAAGATGGTTTGTATCACCTGCATAACTTGTTTTGTTCTATGCCTTCAGGCTTCAAAATCCACTTCCCATATTTTTTTCCTTTCTTTAAAAATAATGTACATCAGTTTAATTTATCCCAGGTCCTGACAGAAGGATCGGATTTTAAGCATTTAATGCTGTGGTTTCAAATCCAATTTCTCAGTGTTCATCATTTCAAAAGTGGTAGAATTCAGTTTTTGAAAAGGTTCAAGGACTTGGGGAGGATGGGCATACTTTCTAAAGTCCTACATTGATGTTAAAGGCGGCTCTGTACGGGAGAGGGCAGTTTGGTCTGAATTTTTCTATAGTGCTCCAGGAAATACTAAACCCTTTGCCTCCTCCAACAAGAGTCTCTTCTTATTGGTGTCAACCTAGGAATATTTTTTAAACTCATAAAGCATATTGAATAAATAACCTATTTACAGATTTTCTGAGCTAGGACACTGATTGGTTGGTACATTTTCCTGAAAGGAGGGTATCAATATATCTGCTTAAGGCTTGATTCCACTGTGTGTGTTTGGAAACAACTTTCCTTGAGACCAATGGGATTTTTATCCATTCAGACGCTGAAGCACTAGATCCTCGCACAGTAAACTCATTGTGGGCTCTCTTTATAGGTGGTGGGGGAACCTCAAAAGGTCAGGAGTCCATATTGCTTCAAATAAACATCCAGAATCTCAGATGCTTTTTTGAAATGGGCCCAAGTTTATTTGAACCTCTTTTCTGGTTTGGAAATCAGGCTGAAAATTTCACAGAAACAGATTTTCTTGTGAGATCTCAGAATGTTGTGGTTTAAGTAAAGTAATAAACAAACTTGAAAAATGAAAGGCAAAATTGGCTCAAACTCACCTGGTTTCATTCTATTAAATGCCTGAAACTGAGTGGCATTGTGCAATATTTAAAAAAGAAAAAAACCCAGAGTTTGGCTGTGGTTTAGCCTAGAATCATCAGACACTCCTGCTGAGGTTTAAGAGAACTTTCTGTCACTCTGTCCCCCTCTGTCCTTATGTTTCAACAACTTTTCATCTATTTTTTTTTCCTCTATTTTCAGTTTGGGAGACTTCAGTACTGCTCTTCCATTTTTAAACTCTTAATGAAGAGTAACTCTTTGACCTTTTGAAGTGGAATAATTTCCATTATGTGATCTTCTTGAAGTGCATATGATGGTATTTGCATGATATACATAACATGAAAAAGAAAGGTAGAAGTTTTTGAATATTTATTATTAAATACCAGGCATAAGACCTAAAACTTTTAGACATATCATATTATTTAATTCTCACAGCAGAACCATTAAGCAGGTATTATCATCTCTATTTTATAAGTTATAAAAAAGCAGTTCATGAAGTTATGGTAACTTGCCTGACTGTATCGTGCATTACTTATAGCTAGTAAGGAGCAGAGGAAGGATTGACGCCGAGGATGTCTGACTTCAAAGCCCACACACTTTACTGATACTTTACAAAGTTTCCTGCACAGTCGTGGAGGTTTTCCCAAGAGCTGTTTTTAAAGCCCATGTATCCCTTACTAATAACTTAACCCTAACCATTATGTATAACAGGTTATATATATCATATGCCAGCTGGAAAGAGTACTTGTTTTGTAACTCTTAGATGTGACTAGGAACTTTCTCTAGTTAAGAAAGTCTGTTATAATGATAATGCCTTAGATTTGTAAAGTACTGTATACAAAGACCTCTTGTGTTTGTATCTCATTCTGATCCTTCCAACAAACCAGGAGACAGGCAGATAAGGCATCTTGATCACTTGTACAAATGAGAAAAACTGAAGCTCCATGAAATTAAGATATTTTCCCAAAGTCATGAAGATAAGAGACATCCAGAGGAAACTCCAGGTCAAATCTTTTACCTATGTAAATTGCTCTTTGCAAACCAACACTTCAGAAATCCATTCTGGGATCTCCTTCTAATATCTCGTTTTATTTCCTCACTCTTACTTCTTTGCAATTACACTGCATTTTCTCCGCAACAATTTTGCATATTTCAGCTCTGCACATATCTTGTGCTCTTGATAGAAAGCGCTCTCCGCTAACTGATAAAATCCAAACTCCTTTTGTAAAGCCCAAAGTAGTCAGGACACATGATACCAAAGCTGTTCTTGTGCTACCCATTTAAGTTATGTATCAAGTCTAAATTTAATCAAGGCCACATTTTATTTATACATTTCATGCATTAAACTCATTTAAACTTTTAGTCAGATTTCATTAGAAGAAATACTACCGTGCACATCGGGCAGTAGTAAAGCTAATGTGCTTCAGGAATTTGAAAGGAGTTAGAGATCAGGGGTCTGATTTCAAAATTTCTTTTTCTTTCTCTCCCCAGTGCTTGCAGCAGGTCTGAGAGCGGCCCACGGTTTGTTTCCTAGGACACTAATACAGTCAGCATGCTCTGTACAAATGTGTAAACACAGACATTCCCTGTAATCAGGGAGGTTGGTGTCTTAAGGCAAGATTATGTTTTTTTAGGAAATGCAATTTATGTTCAGGATTAAGTTTCGCTTGCAGGCTGATAACGTCTGAGGTTCAGGGAGATGATAAGTCTTGTGTCCTAACTCGCTGCCCTACATCTGAAGCCTTGAATCCGTCTTCCTGCATAGCCCTCATTCTTATGATCCCCAGTAAAATTATTTTGATTCTTCATTTCTTAGAAAGACGAGGAAAGTAAATGATTTGAAAATATAAAACACATTTTTAAAAAGTTAAAGCATTATAAGCCTCATTGGTGGGTGTGAGGAAATGCAGAGAAACACGAGGAAAAAAAATACAGATACGCTAGGGCTAACATCCTTCTTCACGAGTCAGGAAATTTAAATTTATGTTGGGTACTTTGGTATTCTTGTGGTTGAGGTGGGATTGGGGAGCAAGTGAGACATGATTTCTTAGAATGTAATCATTTTTGTCTACTTGTGGCATGGCCCTAATACTATAAAATAAGTTAAATATATGACAAATAGTCTCTCTTTTTAAATAAAAGTTGAAATAAATCCACCCAGAATATCAAGTAAGCCCTCTCTATAAATCTTCCCATCCAAAAAACTGCTTTATTTATTTTCCAAACCAGGAAAAGTTTTTGCAAGGTAAAGAGCAGTTTCCATGCCAAAAACGCACAATTTGTTTTTTTGTCTAATACTGAATTCACAGGTTTTCCTTTCTTGTTTTCTTTCTTTTCTAACCCCAGAGTCAGAAAGCTGAGGTCACCCCTCTTCCTTTTACACAGCAAATCGCAGACCATGCAAAAGAGAGCTATGGCCTTGATCAGACAGCTGGGTTTTCTCCACCTTTTAAAATTTTTTTCCCCCAAATGAATCGAGTACGCAGAACTGGAACGTTTCTGACCACAAGGAAGACTGAAGTGCTTTTACCGTGGTAACAGGTACTGCACGGGGAGAGGCCCTACCACAGAAACCTCAATCCGCCCGGGCCGTGACTCCGAGGGCCACTGGGCAGGCCGAGGGGGGCGTTTGCTTGTTTGTTCAGACATATTTTCTAAATGACTTGTTTGTGTCAATTAGAGGGATAGAACTGGAGAATGCCTCTTTGAGCTGATTTTCACCGAGTCAAGCCCTTGTGTTGCATTATAGTCATCTGAATAACTAGATATGCTCCTATAGGCGGGAATCAGGTCTGATAGGGCTGGACCAGCTCTCTATATTCTGACTCCTCTTGCTGTTTTCTTCCAAGACATTTGAAAGAAAACACATTGTAGTTCAGAAAAAATAAAATTCCTTTATCCCCACATTCTGTTTGTCCCACTTCCTCTAAAAATAGAATTTTATGGTGCTCAATCTAATTTCTCTCAAGACCATTTATTTAATAAGAATTTCTTCTGGCTTGAGTTGTAATATAACTGAGTATGTATTTTATTTTATTTTTTTCATAGGGTTAATGTTTACGGCAGAGGGCTAAAGCATTGAAACTAAGGAGCTGAAATGGAAAGTCTGACATCGCTTTAGCTCCAGTCCCACTGCCTTAACTAGGGAGAAAAATATTAGCCCTTGTCCGACGTACCTTTTCCATGAGGTGTAAAAAGCTCCCTGCACAAAGGGAGACTATGAAACCCAGAGCTGCTCTGATTGCTGGCGTGTTATTCTTTGTAAACTGGCACTGGGTGAACCGCTGATTCTAACCATATGGCTGCGTGCAGAAGTGAACTGAGGGTGCCATACACTGTCTTATTGGCTTCCCAGGGGCAGAAGAAAATGAAACATCTGAGTTCTCCCATTATGAGATTTCATTCAGATGCTTATGAGGTTATACATTTAAATAATGACTTGAAGGAAAATGACCATTTTCAAGCTTTGCAGACTATTTGCGTTTCTCCACTGGGTGGCGCACAAAGGCCATAATACTGAAGACAACTCTCAGATGGGAAACAGAAAATTGAATTTTTAAAATATTTTGAGGGTGGATTAATTAAGAACTACTACTCTTCTGATCAGATTACTAGTTTATAGTGGCAAATGTCAGTCAGACTGTACTTTTTCTGCCTGCTGAGTGGTCAATAATAATTTCACATCACAGAGAGCATGTACATTTTTTGCGACATGGAGAGAGTTTATTCTATGTTGGCAAACTAAAAATTTTTAAGAATAAAATACTTTGTATTCAGTGTATGAATTGAATGGTCAAGTGACCACGATAATTTCTCTACAGTCAAGGTAGTTTCCCCCCTACAACATCTTTCACTTTTTAAGAAAGACATTTCTTGTCTCAAATATCTTTCAAAATTCCAGAAAAACATCATTTCACTTAATAGTAGTTCTTGGTTATGGCCTGTTATTAACAGCTCTTACAAACTATCCTGATTATTTCTGGAACTGGAATTTTTTGGATTATATGGTGCATTCATTTCAGTTGAATAATATTCAGCTATTGTGTGATATATGAGCCATTGACTATAAATAGGAAATCTGATATAGAGATTTAAATTCCAATGGGGTGCAGTCAAGATTCCTATTATATATGTGCTTCAATTTTTAGCCTACTGAATTGGTGTTTTTTTTCTTCTTCCTTCCGGCATTAATTTGTGTCTTTCTGCATATCTGCTGTGTAAATCCTGTTTCAAGTCTTTCTTGGCTACAGAAGCAAGCACTATTACTAGCATGGGTGGTGCATGGATTAGGGCCAAACTCTTGCTGCCTCTAGGACCTAGTTATATGCCCCCTACCCCATCCTACACCTTTTATCACTAACCAAAGCCAGATATTTGCAAAATTGTGAAGTAAGTGATACTGTTTTTGATTGATAATTATCTTCTCTTTCCCTGACCTTGTCTCCACATCACATGTAGTATAGTTGAGAAAACAAAAGCATGGGTACTGAACAGACTTGGTTAGAATGTTGATGTCACTATTTATAGATGGTGTGATCTTGGATAATTTACTTAATATCTCTGTACTTCTATTACTTAATTTGGAAAATGGGAATAATAGTCTCTATAACTAAGGGTGGTTTTGAATATTAAGTTAGATCAAACATGCAAAGCACTTAATTGTCTGGCTTATGCTAACTTCTCAAGAGGAGGTAGTTATTGTCATCAAGAATAACTTGATGACAGTTTTACAAACTTAACTCTATTTGTATGGCACTGTGATAGACTGAGGGGAAAAGATTGTAAGATACATTGCTCTAGTCTATGCAGTTGGAATAATCGTTACTTGGTTCATTTCATTCATCAACAAATATTTATTGAATACCTACTACATAACAGGAATTGTTTTGATGATGATATTTTAACAACGAACAAAAGTGACATGAACCTTGCCCTCATGGAATTTAGTTTGGTGGAAGAGACAAACTCTAAGCAAAAACACATTAATCAAATAATTTTTAAATTACAGTTGTGATAAGTGTCATGAATAAAAAGTACAGCATAGCAAAAGCCCAGATGTCACCTGAGATCACCCTTACCTTCGAATCAAAAAGAAATATTGATCTGAACCTCTTTTGTCATGTTTTCTGCAGAAACTGATATCGTCTTTGTGGCTGTACAGATTCCTCCAGATTTTTCTGAGAATCACCCCTTTCTCTAATTTCATATTCCTGCTAAAATCTTTATTTCTCTGTGATCTTAACTCCTATGGTGTTTTTCTTCTGCCTGCATTTGATGGATCAAGACAGATTACTCAGCCTTTTTAATGCTAACAATGTTTTGATTTTCTAAAAAGATAGGTCTCTAATGCTGAAATTGGTGAATCCAATTGCTATTTATTAATGGCAATGATGGTGCAAATAAAGATTTATGATGAAGATCAATGACAGTGATTCCAGCCTGGTGGAGAGATATTTTACGACAGAATTCCTTTCTGGTGTCTCTCAAATTACAGCAAATAAATTTGTTTACCAAGCTTATTTGCAAAGTGGCTTCCACTAGCTTGAACAAATTTAAAACAAAAACCAAACAAACAAAAAAACCTCAACAAATTTTAACCAAACCTTAAAAAAAACCCTGCAAGGTTTGATTGTCAATTTAATTTTTTCTTCTCAAGGTTTCTTGATGCCTCTTTCAGGAAGTAAAATTTATAAATTTGATGAAAAAATTTCATGGAAAATTTGTTTTAGCTATCTCAATAACTATCACGTGTGCCAATTGATTGAGTAAAATGAGTAAGATTAATCAATATAAATAGAACTGAAATAAAAATATAAAATGAGTAAAATAGAAACTTATTTCTAATAATTGTTATTTCTAATAATATGTGTGACCATCAAAACTGGCTTGTTTCACCCAAGAGGAGTGAATTTGGAGTCAGGAGGCCTGGGTTCTAACCATCCAAGCAACTGTAAGTAAGTCTCTAAAACCCTCTAGGAATGCATTGTCCAATACCGTAGCCAATAGTCACATGTGGGTATTTACATTTAAATTTTAAATAATTACAATTAAAAAAATAAAAATTTGATTCCTCAGTCACAGTAGTCACATGTCAAGTGTTCCATATTCATAGAGAATTAATGGCTACCATGTTGGACAGCTCAGTTACAGACACTGCAGAAAGTTCTATTGTACAGTGCTGTTCTAGAATGTCTATCCTTATCGGTAAGTACATTATCCCATTTTTGTGCCTTGACTTATTCCTCATAATTTTCTTAATGGTATGTTTTGGAGAACAGGAATTTTTAATTTTAATATACTTCAACTGATCCAGTTTTCCCCTTTATGACTAACATTTTCTGTGTCCATTTAGCAAAACTTTGCCAACCTGAAGATTATGAAGAGATTCTCCTGCTTTTTTCTGAAAGAGTAAGATTTTTCCTCTTCTGTAATATTAGGAAGTAGCATTGATCTTAGTGGAAATTTAATAAATGCTAATTGATAATGGTGGTGATATGAATGTTTATATGCTCAACAGATATGATATTTAAAGAAAAAATAAGTAACATTATGAAAAAGTCTATTTTTTCCCTTAGATGGAAGTGTAGGGACATGGAAAGTAGTTCGAAATATTTTCTTGTGATTAAACTTCAATTTTTTATTATTTGAGCTAAGTACCACCAAAGAATATTTCATTTGACTTCATGTCAGCAAGTAAATAGTTTGTTTTGGGAAACAACCTATATTTTTAGATGTGAGAGAATGAGGGTCTTGGTTATATCCTTCAGCACCGACTTATTTGAAAATGCTAGCTTTATGTATTAAAAGTTCCTGACGAGGTGGCTTCTCAATTGTGCCTAGTCCCAATGGGCTTTCAAGCTTATCTTGACAATCCCCTTTTGGTAAGGCACAATGGTGTACTTGAGACGAGATAAAAGTTTAGACCAATAAACTTCATGTTTTATGAAGTTTAGGGCATGTGTAAGTGCTTGGGGTTCCTGAGTTGCATTTTATTTGAAGTGTTTCACATTTCTACTCAACTACTGTGACATTTTTTCCTAAATTTATTTGATCTATAAGAGTCTGAATTTGAACTCTAACTCTGAATTTCTAAGTTCATTTTGATGACATCAAAGTGGCTTCTATATTTTCTACTCTCTATGAACTCTCATTCTAATGAGAAGCAAAATATAAAAATGGAATATATGCAGGATGGCTCAGTGGCATACTGGTTAAATTTGTGTGCTCTGCTTCTGCGGCCTGGGGTTCACAGGTTTGGATCCTGGGCACGGACCTACACATCACTCATCAGGCCATGCTGTGGCAGCATCCCATATACAAAATAGAGGAAGATGGGCACAGATGTTAGCTCAGGGATAATCTTACTCAGCAAAAAGAGGAAGATGGGCCATGGATGTTAGCTTGGGGCCGATTTTCCTCACAAAAAATAAACAAATACATTTTAAAAATCAAAATAAAAATGGAATATATATATATGTAATAGTTCTCCAAAGATTTTTTGGGAAAAAGATGTGTTGTGAGTGACAACATGACCTTTTAGTAGTTGGTCTTCAGCTCTTTGATCTCACTGGTTTTTCTTCACCCTAAATATGTGATTCATCCAGAAGAAATTCACCAACGTGATTATGTAATTTCCCTATGAGCAACATTAATTAGAAATAGAGACCAAAGAGATACACTTTCTATAGGAAGTTGCTGGTCATCAAAATATTTTTTGAAAGTTTGCCAGGCATTCTACTAAATACCCATCTGTCTTACCACATTAGTGTATTTAATCTTCATAGCATCTCCAAAAGATAGTCAATCTCCCCCATTAATCCCATCCTCCACCACCATCTCAGTTTTATTTTCTTCTCAGCACTTAAAACTATCTAAACTTTTCTTGTTTATTTGTTTACTTTTTATTGTTTGTCCACACCAACTAGAATGTAAGCTCCATCCTAGATGTTTTCCTGCTAACAATTCACTCATTTATCTTATGTATATTTGATCTACCATTTCCCATTATAAGAAGAAATGCAAATATCCTCAATAAGTTAGGGCAAAATATACATTAAGAAATTAATTATAAGCAAATTGTGTGGCCCTATACGATTTTGTTTATCTTGTTTACAACTCTATCCCTAGTATCAAGAATGGTGATGGGCACATAGTCAGACACTCAAAAAATATTTCTTGAATGAGTATCTTCTCAGTTTATTAGATTAGATAAGCAAGAAATGATCAGTCTGCGGTCTGAAGGCAAACTTGGGTTAGAAATACAAATTTGTTGAGCATCCAAGTTCATAAACTTTCTCTATGCCAATCTGCCATGAACCTCACTTCAAACAATAAGAACTGATTGGTAAAGTAGAATTTAGCAGAATCTTAAGGGAAAATTACCATATCATATGAGTTGACTCTAGCCAAAGAAGTCCTAGTAAGAAATGAATACCTGACTTCAGAAAATAGGATTTCCAGAAAGTTCAGATAAAAGTTTGAATAAATGGCCTGAGGCTCTGAAAAAGAAGTTGGCTGAAAAGAGATGGGAGGCCTCCAAAAACACATCATCTGTGCACTTGACACTGACAAACCATCCCATTATACTCTTAGTATATTTTCTTTCTTGCTCATTCTCTCAGAGTGTTATGGCACACATTTTCCCCTCTGCACAAACCTCCAATAGTCTTCTCTCAGATGATGATCTTAACTCATATTAAACTGGAACATAAAACAAGATTAATTAGACTCTAGGAAGACAACTGTCTCCAGAGATTTGTGTCTCCATCTAATGGATGGTCCAAAGGACTGATCTGGGGTTAACGGGTAGAAGTTACAGAGAGACTAAGTTCTGTTTACCATATAAAAAAGTTGTGCCCAAACAATTTTGAGTTTTTTAGTGAAGGAGGGATAAGCTAGACAACTATGTTTATGCACTCTTGCTTATGAAAAAGAACCAGATTCGAGTCACTGTACTTGGGTTTGAAACTTATATGACACTTGAAATAGTTTAACTCCAAATTCCTAATTCTTAAAGGTGTGTGAAAATCAATGAAGGAAACTTCAACTAAAATTGGAGTCAAAAAGGCCTGTAGAAGGAGCTTTCATTGTGAGTTACAGACTCCAAACAGAAAGTCAGTTACTGAACCCAACAGGAAGAAGTGTCAGTTACTGACCTCAACAGGAAGAGAGATACCTTGCACTCCCAAACAGCAAGTGCAACTACTTTACTGTTCCAGCAGGAGAAAGGAAGACTTCTTTCTTGCCCAGCAACAATTGTGTGTTTCCAGCCAATGGAAAAGGCCACAGCTCAGCCAATGAGAAGCCCTTGTCACCTGAACTTTTACGTTCCTCCAATGAACTTTCATTTTTTCCTTGCTGATGACTTCCTTTCTTTGTCCTGCCCTCCTTACTACAAAAGCATTCCATGTTGTGTAATCTCTTGGAGTATCTCTCTACTTGCCAGATGAGATGCTGCCTGATTCATAAATCATTTAATAAAGCCAGTTAGATCTTCAATTTTACCCATATGAATTTTGTTTTTTAATAGGTGGTATAGAGAGCAGTTTATCTTCTAAATAAGTGGACATTTAGAGAGAGAAAACAGACTTATCAAAAATAAATAAAAGAAAAACAGTTAAGTTACTTAATGCTGCCTACCAGCCAAACTTACCTGAAGGGATGGAAGATGAAGATTCCTAGGCAGGGGAATGTACCAGGCCGGCAGAAAGGAGCTGAGGGAGGAGGGCACGTTCTGCTAGTAGAGGGGTGGAGGACAGAGGTTAGTGCCCCAGCAACCATGGTTTACCTGAGAATTTCTGATTCAGCTCTTTAGGGTCACAATTCTAGTGATAGATTTCAGTCAATGCCATATCTTGGAGTACATATCCTGCTACCTCAGGTTGCTCCAAAGTAATTCCTGAGAATCTTCCTATGTAAAAGGGACTGGGATTCAGCTCAGGGGTTATCCATGCACAATTCTTTAGCATTTTATTGCTGAAGGTCAATCTTATTCCCATTCATTCATTTATTCATTCAACACGTTTATTGAGTACCTGTCACTGTTCTAAATGCAGGGGATACAGCAATGAAAGTAAAAAATAACAAACTTCTCTCTTGAAACTTGCATTTTAATAAGGGAAGGAAGAAATTAAACAGGTTAAATAAAGTATGTCATGTGCTAGATAGCAATATGAGCTATGGACAAAAATAAGGTAGAGAATGGGTGTTGTGTGTGTGTATGAAGATTACGAGTTTAAATAAGGTGGGCAGAAAGACTTGAGAATGGGGCATTTAAAGGAAGGACTGAAGGTTTAGGGAATAAGGGTGGGAGAAAAAGGGGCATAGGGAGTAGTTTAGCATGCAGGTATCTAGGGGAAGAGTGCCCTGGCAGTAGGCACAGTAAATTCAAATCTCTTAAGCAGGGCTGGCTGCATTGGTGTGCAATCTGTGCTGTTGCATAAGACTTTGTGCACAAGACCCACGCCATCTTGAAATTCTTAATAAATTTTGAACAATGGGCCCCACAACTTATGTAGCCTATCCTGTCTTTAAGGCACTGCAGGGGAATGGTAACGAGGTCCCCATGGTTAGAGAGGAGTGAGCAAGAAGGAGAGCAGTAGATGTCAGGGGTATAGTGAGTTAACGCATCTTGCATGACCTTGAATGACCTGAATAACGTTTGAGCAGGATCACTCTAACTGCTGTGTTGAAAATCGAATGAAGGGATCAAGGGTAAAAACAGAGTGATCAGTTTCAGGAGGACTATTGCAGTGAAATCTCAGCAAGACTTGATGGTAAGGTAACATCTGGTCCTAAATTTAAAATACTATTTTATCATCCTGTTTTAATTAAGGGCTTATAGGTTTTGGTGCATTTAGATGACAGTTTATGGACGAAAGGGAGAAAGCCTAGCTATAAAGTGTCATTTCCTTGTAGGATGCAGGAGCAGAAAAAGGATTGTCACATGTCAATGTACCACTTATGATCTGTAATCTAAAAGTCTCATGCATATTTTAAAAAATTCCTTATAAACTACATGGAGTTATTCTGATTACTATTATAATTGGGAAGTTTGAACTAGATGATCTGTAAAGGCTCTTTCCAATTCTTATTTTCTTTGCTTTGTACATTGTCTTTTGCCATTTAATACTATCTTAAATCTGATTTAATTTTACTTATTCTGGCCCCAGACAGACTGAGTTTATTTTCAATTCACATTTAATCTTGAGGGTTACGGAGTTGTCATAGGCTTTACATTTTTATACATAATTATGTATTAGAATCTATTAGAATCAAATGAGATAATGTATATGAAAATGCTTTGGAAAGCCTAAATCACTCTATAAATGCGAGAGATTAGGTAGTATATTAGGAAGATTGCAGTTCAAATCTGTTTGAAATAATTTGTTTGAAATCTTGCTTACATTTTCCAACAATCTGAGAGAACCATATACTCATTATAGCTAAAACATAGAACTTGCTTTCATTTTATAAAATTAAATTTTTGGAGAAGGATTAACTAGCAATTTTCTACATAGTGTAAAGATTGTTCTTCTGATATTGGCACTTGTAGGCTGTTTAGAATTTTCCTGCCAAATGTGCAGTTTCTTGACTTTTTTTCAGTTGGTGGGAGAGGATTAATTTTCTGTGCTCATATGCTTGTTTCCAACTTTAGACTTCTATTTACAGGCAGGAAAAAAAGGTTTCTTTCCCCCCTAAAATGTTAAGTTTAAGTACTCATTCTCTGGATCAAGTTGTTGGTAATTAAAATTTGCTTACAAATTTATCTATGTTCTTATGATCCAGACAGTGATGTCATTTTAGATATATTTCTTTAGGAAGATGGCCATCTTTGCAAAGGTCAAGTCCTCCATAATTGCTCTTGATCCCAGCCTCAAACATCAAGTATCAGCTCTTACTCAGATCTCCCCTTCCAGCCCTCCCTAAATTCCCAGATTAGGTCACACCCCTTTGCTGCCCTCCACTCTCTTCCTCCAGGACATTTGTCATGATTAAGTTGATATATTTTTTTGTTTGTTAGCTGTCTCCCCAAAGAGTCTAAACTCAGTTAGAATCCATGGGACCACGCTTGTTTATTCTCCCAATTCTATAACATTACTTGGCAAATAGGAGGTACTGTGCATTTGTTCATTGAATGATTTATATTGAGGTGCCTGCTTCAAGTGGAATTATTGTACTAAAATTTTTCAGAATAAGATAATATGTGAAAATATTAATAGCTGTGGGATGAATAGTGATAAAGTAGCAAATTTTACTTTGAGTTTATTAAAAATAAAACACAACTTTACAATTATACTTTACTGGTTTGATTACTCAGTAATGGCTGGAGTATGCCGCCCTGAAAGTCTGTCTCCCAAATGTTAACACATGTCTGGTGAGATCAGTGAGAGTAATTGCTCCAGAAAGTTACTCGGGGACATCAGTGGAACTGAAGTTCCACTGTGTTGGGACATACCATCTCAAAGCATGGTTTCCAGGGTCACCGCCACAGGGAAAGAGAGAGGGCATGGGGAACTCACAGCCACTCTTAAAAGGTCTGGACTAGAAATGACAAAAGTCACTTCTGCTCACAGACATTTGGCCAATACTTGTCACATGGCTCTGCATAAATGCAGGGGTCTTGAAAGTCTTGTTTAATGCAAAGGAAAAGGAGGCAAAGTAGATATGGTGACAACTTAAAAATTTTACCATTAAGTAAAATTTCTATACGAGGTAATGTTTATTTCAGATGTTAGAATGAGGAATTACATATGTGATAATAAATAGGTAAGTAGATAGCTCATTCCTATAAAGCAAGAGGACTTGATCAGAGAACATCATCTAAAGGCAAAGTGGCTTGAATTAACTTTATTAGTTGAACTCTAACCATCTTCTGGCAATAACATTGCTAAATTATTTAAGATCTTCCTTGCTTCCGTCCTTCTTCTCTTTCTCTTTCTTTTTTTTTTTTTGGTGAGGAAGATTAACCCTGAGCTAACATCTGTTGCCAATCCTCCTCTTTTTTGCTGAGGAAGATTGGCCCTGGGCTAACATCCATGCCCGTCTTCTACTTTATATGTGGGATGTCTGCCACAGCATGGCTTGATAAGTGGTGTATAGGTCCATGCCTGGGATCCAAACCCGCAAACCCCAGGCCACTGAAGAGGAGTGCACAAACTTAACCACTATGTCACTGGGTTGGCCCCTCTTTCTCTCTCTTTTGAATGATAAATTTGAAACCTTGAAATTTATAAACTAGCAGCATAATTCATTAGAAAGCAGAAATAAAACAGACTTTTTTTTTTAGGAGTTTACACTTCTTTAAATAACTTTCACAGGTTAAAAATGTGATACATGGGGCCGGCCTGGTGGTGTAGTGATTAAGTTTGCGCACTCCACCTCTGGCTGCCCAGAATTTGCAGGTTTGGATCCCAGGCACAGACCGATGCCCTGCTTGTCAAGCCATGCTGTGGCAGCGTCCCATATAAAGTAGAGGAAGATGGGTACAGATGTTAGTTCAGGACTAGTCTTCCTCATAAAAAAACAAAAAACAAAAAAGTGACACATGTATACAAAAATTATGAACTAACAATATTTGATAAAATCATTCAATCCTCTGCTTTTGAAAATATTTGAAATAGAGCATGGTAACGATCATAGTGAAGGCTGTGACCATGATTACCGGGAAGGAGAGACAGTGCCACAAAGTATCTACACTATGGGAACCTAATCTACTGTTCATAGAAATGGGAACACAGATTTCTACACAGAGCCTTGCACTTAAGTCTACATAATCAGTTTTGACATTTTAACTAATTTTAGAGTTTACTAACTACTTATTTTTCAATTTAGTCAAATAACTTACTAATAACAAGTGTGTTTAGCCAAAGTAGTTAGTAAAACTAAGAAAAATAGTCAAACTGGTGGAACATATAGTTTTAGCTTCAAATCATATCTAACAGACTATGACAGAAATGAGTGTGACCAAAAGTTGTTTTGGTTTGAAGTCCCTGACCCCATTTTATTGTAAATGTTAGAAATCTTCATATCCTGGCTCAGCTTCTCACAGCGATGTCTTACTGAATCAGACAAACTGACTCTTTTAGCCACATCTGATTCCACCACAATTACACATGTATAGACTAGGCATAAAAGCCATATTAAAGGATTCTCACATAAAAATCAGAAACTGAACTTGAATATAAAAGTGTGTATGCATTTATGCAACAAATACATTTATGTTATAGAAATACACATACTAGGAAACCTAGCATGGCTCATTGCATCATCCTAATTCCGTCAGCACAGAAGGAAGCTTTACATCAAATTACAGCATGTAATGTCAAGTGAGCTTTGGCAAACTTTAGCAATGCCTATTTTGCTTGTTGTTTAGCCATTTATTAAAGACATGGTTTATATCATGGGATGTAAATAAATATATTTTGACCTAAGGTTGATACCAATTATACAATATAATTGATATCTTATATATTTAGTTTTTTTCACATTTCTGTATGGAAAACCCTCTGTAAACTGCAAATCAAATTTGTTTTGATCGAATACTAATTATTAATGCCTAGAGTATAATTTATTCATTCAAGTATTTGTTGAACACCTACTAAAGCCATTATTCTAGAGCTTTGGTTTAAATCCATGAAGCAAAGCATCGAGTGAGGGAAACAGATAATTAATAATTATAAATAATCTATATAGCGTGCTAGAAAATAAGTGGCATGACAGTCCTGAAATGTGGATGGGACGGGTTAGGTCTCATTGAGAAGGTGCCATTTGAGCAAAAACTTGCAAGTGTTGTGACAGTAGCCGAGTGATAATTTTCAGAACAGCATTCCAAGTAAAGGAAAGAAGTAGAGCAGAGGTCCGTGACTGGTGTGTGTCTCCCGTGTGTGCAGAAAAGCCAGATGGCCAGTGTGGCTTGAGCCGAGTAAGAGGAGGGAGAATGGTGGGAGTGAGGCTCGAGGGGTAACAGGGAACCAAGACGTTGACTTTTACTGAGTGTAATGGGAGCCTCTACAGGGTTTGAGCCGGACAGGGATCTGAGTGGTAATGAAAAGAATCACTAGCTGTTAGGTCAAGAATAAATTGTAGGGAAGCAAAGACTGAAGGAAGATCAGTTGTGAGTTGATTGTGGCTAAGAACACAGTAATAGCAGTAGGGGTGATGAGAAGGGGTCAGATTCTGGAAATACTTTGAAAGTAGAGTCAACAGGATTTCCTAACAGATTTGAATGGAGAGAGGGGGCAAGAAGGAAGAGAAGAGAGGGGAGAGAGGGAGAAACCAAAAAACAGAGGAGTGAATATGATTCCAAGGTTTTTGACCCAACAACAGGAAAGATGCGGTGGTTTGGTGAAACAGGTTTGGGTGAGGGCGATGAAGAGCAAGGGGTTAGTTCTGGACATGTTGAATTTGACTGCAGTCAAATGCTCTACCACTGAGCTATACCCCCTGCTTGGACATGTTGAATTTGAGATGACTTACACGTTTATGTGGAACATTGAATAGTTCGTTGGATATATGAAGCTAAAGCATTAGGAAATAGCCTTACATTCTAATAAAAGAGTATTTGGGGAAAGCAGACATTAAGAACAGTTTTAAAGGCATTTATATGATTTCAGTTCAAATAGGAAACTATTTTCCCTTCTGTCCTATATACTACGTTTTACAGCTGTATATATATCCCATATGACAGTTTATAGGCTTGCTGGTGGGAAAACAGCACCATCTTGTGGGTAATAATAAACAAGTTTCACTAGAAAATCTGTGTGAAATGTACATTTTTCTGCATTCTAAAGGAAATTAATTCTGAAATAATTCGTTAATACTTTGAAAGCTCACACAAATTTCTGAGTTTATTTGTATAAGGCTGTCTACTAGGTGCCAAAGTAACTGACAAAAGCAGTAAGTCAGTCAGGCAACTGAATAATTCAAATATCAATTCAATAAATTATCTCACAAAATCTTCTAAGGACTCTGAGTAATTATGTAAATTATTGCAGGCTTTGACAGACTTCTGTCTAGAATTCATTAATTCACTTACTGATTCTTCAAATATCTTTAAAAAGCTTTTCTAGACATGCATAATTATACCAGGCCCAGCAAGAAACCAAAAAAAATTATGTAAATCAATCTCTTTGTACTGAGGAAACTTACTACCAGGTGAACTTACTACCTATTAAAATGTAAGGAACATTAAAATTTGTAAATCATAGGAATAAAATAATTATTCAGTTGCTATTTGAGTCAAAATATTTGTTTAGACTATTAGTTTCCAAATTGAGTTCATTGGCGTTTCTTCAGGCATTCCAAAACATTTTATCAAACGATAGAAAAGTGATTGTGTAAGAAAGTTTGCTTTGGTTGTGTAAATGAGCATATGAAACATGTTACTTAAAATATTGTAGTTGGATACAAATTTTATAACAATTTATTCTCATCTTTTCACTTTAATATACTTTTGTTATACTTGTATTTGCCTTGTTTAGAGAATATTTAGTTCATTACCTACAGCTAATATAATTTTCATAATAAGATGAGCATCTTTTAAAAATTTAAACAAATAAACAAAGAAATGTGTAGCTTACCAAGCATCATACAACTAATCCTGGCTCTTATTATTGTAAAAAATAAATCCAGACAGGATGAACCAGAAATGAATGAAATATTTGCCAAGAGAAGAGTGGAAGGGCAAGGAGATGAGACTTCTTAGAATTTACCTTTTAATGAAGTTTTGATTTTGAACTATGCAGACATTTTCCATATTTATAAAAAACTAATTTAAAGGGATCAACAAAACAAATCCTAAAATTAAAAACAATGAGCATAACATTATATCAAATTGATAACATAAGCATTCAGAAGAAAATAGATAATTTAGCCAGATTTTGAACACAGGAATTTGATTACACACACACACAACAAAGAAATATTGAACCTTATTTAGAAGGTTTGTTGTTGGTAACGGCATTGGTGTAGTGATTCTTAAGCAATTTCTGGTGAATTGTAGGATAGAGAAAATGAGAAAATATATGGATGCTGTTGTGAATCAGTATTTTCACTGTGGGAAAAGGGAGATGTAAATTTGGAATGGGGGATTTTGAGAAAGAAATCCATGGTGATACATTTTAATTGGAGCAATAAGTATGAACTCATTTTCGTATATATTTCGTAATTTTATATATATATATAGTTCCTAGTTCTATCCACAAAAAGGTGTAAAAGCGATGAAATCTAAGTAGCAATGAACACACCCAGTCCCCAGATCTTGGTTTCTGAAAACCATGTCCATTCAAAGGATCTAGTGCAGCATAAAGAAATTAATAATTTCAAGTTTGGGGCAGAAAAATGATAAGGTGAACCTGAAACATATTTTTGTGCCAGAAACCAAAGAAGAACTTAAAGACTAATGGAGTCATGTGAAAAGGACAGAGGTGCCTTTTTGATAGGCTCTCACTGTCCAAGTGTGGGACAGTTTGAATATCAAAAGAATAATGAAAATAACGAATTACAGAATCATATAATCTAATAAATTAGATGAAATGATAGGAATGATAGAATTAGAAAATCACCATTTTGTAAACATCAATTTAATAACTGTCCAGAAACAAGGATCATTAAGGTATATTAAAGCCCTTTGTTTTAGGGTTGTTTGGGAACATGTGTTCACATGGTCAGAAAGTAGCACCACAGATTACGTATGAATTACAAAAGGAAAAAAGTACCTTGACAATCTAGTAGACATCACCTTTACTAAGTGATTAAGCTTAGTATCATCAAACCCGAATTATATGCCTCCTGAGATGATTCAGTAGAAAGGACACAACATCACCTAAAAATTGCATTGTGGACATAAATATTTAACATTGATCTAATTATAAAAAAGCAGACAGACCTCCAAGGTATTCTATAATACAACTGGCCTAGACTCCAACAAAATGTGAATGCCATAAAATATAAAATAAGAGTTATTCTAGATGAACTTAGCTGAAAATACAAGACCACTAGATGTAATATTTATTTATCTTTTAGCTAAACTACATTATTGAGCAACTGGGGGAGATTTTTTATGTAAGATGATTATTATTTCATTAGTGCTAAATTTCTTGGGTGTGATAATGTTATCATGGTTATGTAGGACAATGTTCTTGTTCTTAGGAGAAAACGGATAAAGTATTATGATACTTAAGTAATTAGGGATAAAATCTCATTGTGTATGCAATTTGCTCTCAGATTTTTCTGGAAAACGAAACAAACTTATATCTGTGTCTGTGTCTGTCTATATCTATGTCTATATCTCTATACTTTTATCTTACCTACATTTATATCTGTCTATAAAGCAAATTTTTAACTAATTGGTGAATCTAGGTTAAAGGTATGTGGGAGTTCTTTTTACTATTTTGTAGGTTGGAGATTTTTCAAATTAAAGAAATTGGGGAAAAGTGCTCTCATTACATATGTTTTTTCTAAACTGCCTCATATTTTAAAAATAAGCTATAAAGGGGCCGCCCGGTGGCGTAGCGGTTTAGTCCGCGCTTGGCAGCCCGGGGTTTGCGAGTTCGGATCCCGGGCGCCCGCCGACGCACTGCTTGTCAGCCACGCCGTGGCGGCGTCCCATATAAAGTAGAGGAAGATGGGCACGGATGTTAGCCCAGGGCCAGTCTTCCTCAGCAAAAAGGGGAGGATTAGCAACGGATGTTAGCTCAGGGCTGGTCTTCCTCACACACAAAAAAAATAATAAATAAATAAGCTATAAAAATATACTGATAGTGGAAACCAATATTCAAAAAATCTTACGTTATTTATCCAAGCTCACAAAGTTAATTTGTGATGGAGATGAGCTATAAATCCAGATGTAACTGTAAATCCCTTGCCCTCGCTGCATTGTGATGTTGCCGTCATAGCACATCTAATCACTATCCTCAAACTAGTTTGGGGAATACGAATTCCATTTCTTTAATCTCCTGATCACAACTCTCTTCTGACCTTATGTTCCAATTTTAACTGAATTTTGATTTTATCAATTCTCAGGGCACCCTTTAGTCCATAAAATAAATGAATTAAATGAAAGTTCAGGCTTCAACTAATTCTAAGATTTTAGGCTTTCATGGATTTTAAATATTCTTCATCTCGAGTACAGAAAAATAAGATCTGATGTTAATATAGATATGATCTTTCAGCCTGAAATACCATAAAATGCTTTCTGAATTAACAACATATAAATTTAAGTTTATTAAGCTTTAATAGTATATATGATGTTATATTCTGATTATTTGAACATTATCATTCATATATGCTCAATCATTCAGTTTCCAAATCCTTGTCATGCCAGAAATTTCAACTTTTTCTATATTTCTTTGATTTAGAATTTCAAAAATGGATGAATTCTAAGATTGGAGTTATAAATAGATTTTTACATTTTTACTTATGTAATTCAATAATTTAAAAATTATTTCTGAGTAATTTATCTATGAATGGATTTCTTTCCTCCTTCACGATTCCTAGCCTCTATCTACACCTTGCAATGAAAGTCTCTTTCACTAGTAGAGGAAATTCTGAAAGCTTTTACTTTGTTTCTCTTGCTAGGATAACTATTTCCTTTGCATTAATTAAATTCAGCAAAACTGCCTTGCATTCCACCTTACTTTAACAGAGAAAGTATTGAGGAATGGTATAAGGAGGGGAAAGGTAGATATAAACAAGGAAAAACACTTAAATGCAATAAAGAATAGACACAAATGTTTTGGTGTAATAAATTGAGATCACTCTAATTTGAGTGGGGGAAAATTTGTGGATTCTGTAAGGGCACTATGATTTATGACTCAAATTAAAATTGACGTAGCCAAGATTTAGAAAATAAAGTTGTTGGCTGCTACCAGGAAGTAACTAAAATCTATGTATTAGGTAGGATTAATATCTATATTAGAGATCTATCTATATATTATATTTACTATAGATATACTTAAAGTCCTCTATCATATTGGTCTGCCAAATATATTTAATATAATTTAATATATTTAATATGTTCACTTGACATTTATTCAGCATCAACTACGTAGCAAGCACCGTGCTGGACAAATTCATGTAAAAAAAATGAAATGACCCATTAGTACAGCCATGAGGGAAAGAGATAGATTTTTATCAAGGGTCACATGATGTGGCCTCACCCTCCCCACCCTACAGATTTTGAGCCTCCCCATCCCTCCACCCACCACCCGGAGTTCTCTCTTTTGAAGCTGTTTGAAAAATAATATCTGAAACAAGCCATTGCCCTCATGTTGGAGCAAAAAAGGAATTGAGAGGTACTGGTTATTATACTTCCTCTTTCAACAGAGTTCCGTGATTTTCAGTTGTTTCATGGGAATCCTTAATTATGTGTGTTTTAATCATAAGTTTAGATAGAAATGCATTTCAGACTTTTCTTGAAGGCAGCTTTGCTCTCTGAATTCTCAGATGTGACCTTTATCTTAATTCAAATTTGGGAAATATGAAGTTAAACAATATTGCTGCTAATAATGCTACTGACACTTTAGCCTTATTTACTGTTTCCTAAAGCGGCCAAATTAAATAATTTTTTAAAGGAATAGCAAACAAATAGCAAGATAAGTAATACACAGAAAATAGAAGAAAACTTGACGTAAGAGAACCTTTCGGAAAAATGATGTGAATAGATTTTTAATAATCCTGGTGGCACAGTTACACCTTGAATACAGTGACACAGCAAGTACATTGAGTAAAATCAGGCAAATGGATTTGATCATAACTCATTTCAGGAAAGAACACAAAACGGTTGCCTTCTTATTTTCACTTACACAAATGATTTTCATGCTAAAGTGCATAATTGCTTTATAAAGTGATTCTTTTCTGTTTCTCTGACCTCTTCTGTGGCATTCCAATCTAATGGGTTAGGTTATAAACTGTCAGCTAAGCATTCTCAAAGGGTTTCAAAGTAAACCTCACCAAAGATCCAGAATCAAAGTGCTATCACTTTAAGTTACTATTTGCACTTATTCAGTTTCCAACTATCTAACTGAAAGAAGTTCAGGCATTAGTTGCATATTTAATGGTAAATAATAGTGCAAAGAAAAATAATCTAAGAACTATTGAATGGTACAAGATGACTCTAAAAGCAGTACTTAAAATATAGCTCATTTATCTTCTCTCTCTTTCCATCAAAGATACTGTCTCTATACCTTCTTCTGATATGGCTTTGCTTTCTGGGAGGGGTACAATTTTTAAAGTATAAGCATTTATAATCCCTATCTCCTCTGCTCTCCAAGGAGGGTGGATTCTAGTAGAAGAATCTCTTCCTTTGTCGTACTGAGTGGTGTATGGAGAGGCAAATAATAGAATACTGGAGAAATGCTAAGTAGGTCTGTATCAACATGTGGATCTTAGAGAAATGGAAATTCCGGTGGCAGAGAGGGAAGGTCTAGATCCAGCATGACTGAGAATGTGTGGTGAGACAATGTGGCAGCTGCGTCCCAGCCCTTCAATTGCACAGTCCCACAGACCCAGGGCCAACTGGGGCTGAGGATATATGAATAGTACAAGACTTTTGTTTATTTATTGATCATTTGTATTTCTTCATATGTGTTTATATCTCTTGTCCTGGTTTTTTAAAATAAGCATTTAGTCTTTTATTTTTAATTGTAGGCATTCTGTTGCCTACTGAATAGCTCTCTCTGGGTGTCTGTAGGCCCCACAAACTCACTCCGTGCAACACAATTCATTGTTTTCTATTTGCATATGACCCTCCTCTAGTAATTCACACTTTTGCAAATAGCATCATTCACCTAGTTGTGTAAGCTAAAAACTTTAGAACCTCTTTGGATCTTCCTTCTTCCTTGTTCTGCAAGTCCAATTCATGGCCATTCTTCTAATTCTCCCTCCTAAATCTCTCTCCATCCCATGGCCACTGTCTGACTTCAGACTCTCATGTTCTTTTACCTGGACTATTTTGCTAGGTTCATATTTGGTCTGTCCACTTCAGGTGGATTGGTTGTCTACATTACTACTAGTATTCTTTCTAAGACAAAGATCATATCCCTTTCCTAACTGAACTTAGGAGAAGCTACACAACCTACCTGAAATTTACTTTACTAGCCTTACCTCCAGTCTATCTTGACCACTCTTCAGCCAGACTAAACTTTTACAGTTTTTTTCATTATTTTGTACAATCTGTTCCTCAAACATGCCTAAACATGTCCCTACTTCTGGGTCTTTGCACTTACCCCTCTCTCTTTCTTGGATGTATTTCTCCCACATATACTGTCTACACAGACAGTGCTTTCCTTCAGGCATCTTCTCAAATTTTACCTTATTAGAGAGGCCTCCCGTGGCCACACTGTCTACAATAGCAATCCTCTCAATGACACTCTGCATTCCCTCACTGTTTTATTTTACTTCTTGGCACTTCATGGCACTTCTCATCAAGTAACAAGTTACGTTTTTGTTTATTAGCTCATTTTTTGTTTTCCACCACTACAGTTTAAGCTCCTTAAGGTCAGGGACTTTGTTTTGTTTAGTGTTGGATCCCTGCACTAAGAACAGTGTCTGATTCATGGTAAGTGCTCAAAAAATATTTGGGAATGAATGCATGAATCAATTTCTTTTCAGTGAGTTGAATGTGCTTCTCCCTCTTATAACTCTGACTGACTCATTTTTCTAATCAGACCAGAATCAAATTCATCTTCCCTAAGACACCATTTCTTCTACTAGAAAGACTTAATGGCTCCATCTTCAAAGTTACCATTGC
This sequence comes from Tapirus indicus, assembly GCA_031878705.1. Taxonomy (NCBI): domain Eukaryota; kingdom Metazoa; phylum Chordata; class Mammalia; order Perissodactyla; family Tapiridae; genus Tapirus; species Tapirus indicus. The sequence continues at coordinate 139,399,857 of CM062920.1, read as the reverse complement.
ACTTTGTAAATAGCTGTATTTTAGTGTATTATTTATAGATGTTTTTGTATTGTATGTGTTTTTCTCATTGCTGATTAGAATATAAATGTTAGAGGTGATGGATCATGTACTGGGGGCTCAAAAGTACTTGAATGATGGGGCCAGCCCCATGGCATAGTGGTTAAGTTCAGCACATTCCACTTTTGTGGCCCAGGTTTGCAGTTTCAGATCCCAGCCATGGACCTACACCACTCATCAGCCATGCTCTGGTGGTGACCCACATACAAAGTAGAGGAAGATTGGCACGGATGTTAGCTCAGGGCCAATCTTCCTCAGCGCACACACACACAAAAAGATAATACTTAAATGATTAAATTAATTATTGAATAGACTATAAATTAAAAACAAATACTACATATAAAGAAAAATTAAAATCATTTTTCGTCTCTTTGAAATATTCAAAATACTTTTCTTTCATTCCTTCTGGGTAGCCAAAAATCACACATTTAGCACATATACTTACAAGGTTATGTCTTTAATCACAGAAATACACAGGGGCCCTGGGCAGCTGGGCTTGGCCCTGACTTGATATGTCAAGTTAATCCTACAGAACATACCAAGATCAGTGCACAAAATCTACCTTTCTTAAAAGATCTCTCTTACAAACAAAGAGAAATTATAGTATCTTCCTAGATCTGATTGAAATCTTTCAGAACTTTTAACAATTTAATCTGGAGTTTGAAATTTAGCTTTTCTCCTAAAATGTTAAATTGTTCAGGAAAGCACCTTCTAAAAGATTTTAAATAACATAATTGCCTGACAAGTACTTTGAATACACTGAACAATTTTCTTCCACTGAGAAGAAACTGACTTCTTGCAAAAAAAAAAAAAAAAAAAAAAATCACTGAGCTGTAACGCACTGGAATAATAGTCCAAAAACGTAATAGTCAGAATTCCTTTCTTTCTGACTTACCAAATAATCTGAATAAGCCACAATTTTCCTCTGGCTAAAATCATAGAAAAATCTAATTCTCTCTATGGTTCTATAGGTCACAAAAATGGACCCTAAAGGAATGGAGTCTTAAAGAAATGAAAAGTCTTCTCTAATGTTTTTCTTTAACTCTCAAATTAGGCCTAAACTCACATAGGCCTCTCCTCAACAACCTGTCCCCATTTCTCTTGGATGTTGTTAGAGCTGTATCTATGGTCCCTGCTGACATCCTAGTATTACTCAGATTTTTACTTATTCTCTAAAATTGGAAGTCCAGCTCAGCTCATGGGTTGGCATTACTACAACAATTAACTTGAATGTTTTTCAAGTCTTCTCTCAGTAGCACTTGATGCTTATTCTCTGTCTCCAGTGCAGTAATCAGCGGCAGTGACTTATTCATTTGTCACAGTGTTTGGAGCAATTACCTCCATAAACATTTTATTGTGAAAAATTTAATTTTGGAGACAACTGCTTTTTCACCTTTATCTGTCATATGGAAGTGGAATCTGACTTCCACAATCATTAAGAAATTGCACTTTTGAGCCTCAAGATCTTCTCTGCTTTCAGACTAAAAAGAAAGGTTGTCGGAATTGATTCTTGTTTGGTCTTCCATTTCCCAAGCTTCCAGAAGGTAAATGGAATGATATTTAAAAGTAGGCTGCATGTTTTAAATTTCAGAAGTTTTTACCCAATTTATATGAGTCAAATTTAAAATAAGCTATAGATTTAGAAAACTGCAGTAAATTAGTTGTAGTCCCAAATAAACAGCTTTGTGGCTATTGTCATTGCATTGAATGAACTTTAGACTAAATAAAAATTATTTTTCTGATGTCATGATAATACAAGTACCAACAACAATGATAATTGATGACATTTATGAATGCTTAACGTTTGTCAATAACTGCTACATACTTTACATGCATTATCTCAATTTATTTTAACAACTATGACAGAGGCCCTAGGATTCCTATTTTATGGAAGGTAAATCTTGAGATTTGTAGGGTTTACATAATTTGATCATGTTCATGCATTTAATAAGTGGTAGATTATAACTGAGACTTCATCCCACAATGGGCTTTGTCATATTTATTAATAAAATGCAATTTACAATAATGTCATGCTAAATTATAATTTCAGATGTATTTGAAATAACAATATTGTAATTGTTGATCATAAACAAATCTGAAAGAATTAGGCAGACCTATCTGAAAGGGAGAACTGAGAATGTTTAAGCATTTAATCTACCAAAATTGTGAAATTTTATTTTAGGGTTTCAAAAATTTTAGAAAAGTGATACCATATTAAAAGTATAGATTTTTGTTATAACTTTATAGTAGAAATTATAATATATTGTATTTTATATCAAGACAATAGTAATAATTTTTCTTGAATTGTGAAGAGTTTTATGATGTGACTCTTTTTATTTCATTCTCTAATATTAAAATAATAATAGGAGAGATGGTAGCCTTTCTTTGTGTTAATATTAAATAATCTTTATTTTAACTCAATAGTTATTGAAGATCCCTGTTTAAGGATCAGACAGTGTCAGTACTATAATTTTACCATGTACGGGAGAGCAACAATATATGTGGAAAACAACTTAAATACATATTGGTGAAATGAATGAAAGATTTGGGTGAAATCCTTTATTAGAAGTTATATGTGTCTTCAACACTGAAGATTACAGGACTAAAATATATACGTCAGCACACTTAGAGATTCTTTTAGGCTCTTGCAGTTTTCAACAAAATAAAAGGCACTCTTAGTGTATAGCAGGTGAGAAGAGTTTATTTCTCGGGTTCAGCTGGAAGTGTATCAAGAAGAAAGTCTCAGCAGGTCTTGGGGAGAAACTCAAAAGTGAGTCGAGGTCCAGAATAGTTCTGGAGACTTGGCTCTTCTCTGTCAACCTGTGTTTTCTTCTCAAAAGTAGGTTTCTACGGTTCCCTACAAGATCTCTGCCACTGTGGGCAACCTGCTAAGCTACCCTCTGTTTTGGCTTTTACTGTTACTGCTTCTACAACCTGAGTGTCTCAGCCCTCTTGTTTCGTCCATGGCTTTGACTCATTTATGACTTCTCCCCCCTCAGGACATACTCAGCTTTGGGGGCCAAATAACTCTTTGTTATTGGAAGGAGGCTGTCTTGTGCACTGTAGGATGTTTAGCAGCATCCCTGCCCTCTGCCCACTAGGTGCCATCCCTCACCCCAAGTTATGTCAACCAAAAATGTCTCCAGACATTGCTAAATGTTCCCTGGGGGGCAAAATTGTCCCTGGTTTCAACCACTGACTTACACTTAAGAATTTCTCCCTATGTGTCGTGTCACATTCTCTCTCTCTTTTTCTCTCTCATACTGTCTCACAGTTAAACTCACTTTCAGAAAAAGAGAGCTTCCCAGAAGGGAACAGCATGCCCGACCAATATCTTACATGTCTTTCCATTAAAGGTAAATGATATCTTAGTCTTAAGCTCTTAAGGAAAGTTAAATAAACCAATTTAGAGAGACGATTTCCCTTTATTCTGTTACTGTTTATAAGAATTTATTTTTTTTAACTTAAAGGATCTTGTAGAAATAATATCTTTAGTGGTGAAGAAAGATTTATTTAAAGTTCAATGATTCCTTCATTTTTACTTCCGTTTATATTTTCTTAAATCCAAGTAAAATAAAATTGACTACTTTTAATTTAAAATATAATTTTAATGTGATTTAATTTTTACAAAAGAAATTCTCTCTCTCTACCACTTCTATCAGTATATACATATAGACACTATATTTGAATGGATAATTTATATTCCAGAATGCCTAGGTTTAAATTCAGATTGATACTTACTAGTTGTATCACCTTGGGAATTTACTTAACCCATTTACGTCTTAGTTTTCTTATTTTAAAGTCAGGATAAAAGTACCAACCTTATAGGGTTTTTAGGATGACCAATGGAGTTAATGTTTATACAAAAAATTTTAAGTGTCTGTTAAATGCACAATCAAAATAATGAACATATCCATTATCCCCAAAAGTTTCCTCATATGTCATTATCTTGATTGTGGTGACAGTTTCATGGGTGTCTTCATGTACAAACTCATCACATTGTACATTTTAAATATGTGCAGTTTATTGTGTGTTGATTATATGTCAACAAAGCTGAAAAATTCTAAGTGTCTAGTAAATAAATAAAACAATATTTATAATCACCTAATTTATTTATTGGGTGGTTTATTATTAGGTTATGTCTGGATAGTGGTAGTCTGTGTGGTTTGCTTATAGTTTAATTAGAGTTTTATAGAATTTAATTAAACTGTTATTCTTTTTTGCATTATTTAGATTTTTTATAATGAGTATACAAGATCAACACGAATTATTTATCATAATTTCTTAAAGGGAAGCATTCTGAATATAATGTATTCAATATTAATTTCTAATTCTGTACAGTTTGTCACTCTTCTTTAGACAGACTTCTGCTGTAAGATTTCTCACCCAAATCTCTGAGCATTATTATTCCATCATTTTACACTTGACATGTACACGTCTCAGAGATGACTTACTCTGCCATCTCTAAATATGACTATGAAAACTCATTGCATATCTTTCTCATGTTTTTTCTTTCTTTCCGGTATTTCGAAAGACTCTAGAGCAAATGAACCCTTCCCTACATTTAACTTAATAGCGTGCAACAACTTAAGTGCATTGTTGCTTCCTGTCTACAGAACACAACTGCCGCTAACCAATTTGGTTTAGCAATTTTTCACATAGAGGAAGTGCTAAATTCTTAAATTTCCTCAGCTCCTCTGCGTAAGATTAATTTTGTTTCCTCTGTTGCTTGTTTCTTTTTGTTTCTACAAACTGTACATCAACATGACATTTTTCACTGAACTGTCTCTGAGTAGGCCAAACTTTATCAATATCTGTGGCGTAATGGCGGAACCTTCCCCTCTTCCTTTCCCCGATAAGTACACTGTGATCCTTTCATACTTGAAGCTATCATTAATCTGAAGATTTAAAAAATGAGACTATTAGTTACAGGACAAAACATTTCACCCATAATGATATGGTTAGCAATAGCCTCATATATTTCAACATTTTAATTGATGTCTATGTTAATCACTTTTTAAAGTTGCTTTTATTGTTTTGTTACAAAAATGTACATTAATTGCAAACATTTAGAAAATGCAAATTATTTTTTTAATGATTTCCCCACGATATTGGTGATAATAGTGGCTAGGACAGTGCCTGCTTTTGTATATGGGCACAGGATATGGGGAAGAGAGGTGCAACTGATTACGAGTTGACTGTTTACGAAATAAGCACAGAACAGCCTTAAATTTCTTATATTTTTTGCCTTGGAAACAGATTGGAACCAGTATATCTCTACCTGATTTGACACAATTATATTTTTATTCAAAACCCTATTTGATCAGCCACTCCTTTTGGCAACAGCCCTGGTTCATTAGGGCATCATTTTGATTCCCTGTATAATTCTGTTCCATTTCATTCCCACCTACTTCCTCAACATTCATTCTTTCCCTGATATCCTCTAATTGTGTCTCTCCTATTGTCTTTTAAAGATGCGTGTCAAAATTCTCACTCCGACTTTCAAAACACCTCATGAGCTCATCTCATCCGGCTACCTCCTCTGACCTGGACCTTCCACTTTACTCAGACGAATTCTCACAGTTAAATGGACATGCCACGCCACTCACCACATTCAATCTTTACTTTGTGTTACTGTTTCCATGTTTGGATGCCTTCCTTGTCCTTCTTGGATACTTTCTGGAACCTACTTTTGCGTGAAAGCCCATTTCAAGTCCCATTTTCTCTATCCTCTGAGAACACATTTGTCCTCATCCTATTCTATCTTTAAAATTAAAGTCTTAGAATTTAGAAGTGGAAGAACTTTTAGAGACCAGGTAGTTCAATCTTTCAGTAAGGTCTGAAGAATTTAAGTGAAACTGTCAGTGTCAGCTGACTAGCTACTGCAGAAGTGAGGTCAGAATTTACATTTCCAAATTTCATATCACAAGACAGTGCTCTATGTGGTTTTATTTTCATATTTAATCACACACTACTTTCTGGTATTATTTTATTGTCTCATTGTGTGAGTTTTATTTCCCAGTTTGGTGGAGGCTTCTTCAAAATTAGGCTCATACTTGTATATCCTCCAAGTGTGTAGCCCAATCCACGTGATAGAGCTGTTACACATGCATGCTCTCTTTCTCCCTTTCTGTCTCTGTGTATGGTACCCTACTACAAATTATAGACTTAGCAGATGTCTGGTTTTTTTTTTACTTAAGACTTTATTTTTTAGAGCAGTTTTAGGGTCACAGCGAAATTAAGAAGGTGCAGAGATTTCCATATTTACCCCTTGCTCCCAAATTGCATAGCCTCCCCCATTATCAACTTCCCCCACCACAGTAGTACATTTGTTACAATTGATGAACCTACACTGACACATCATAATCACCCAAAGTCGATAGTTTACATTAGGGTTCACTCTTGATGAGACGTCTGTTTTTAAGAGTTCTTGTCGTGAAGTCTTTGTATACCCAATATAAGCTCTGTTAAGGAATTTTATGATCCTCTGTAAGTGTTTAGTTTTGACTAAATACTAGATCATAACAGTTTCTTGGATGACTCTCTGATCTCCTCTACCTCTGCTGCCCTAAATTCTTATTAATCAGGCCCATCACCTTTCTTCCATTTATTTACCTTGGCAGTAGGAGAAGGCAGTCATCGGCATGTGAGAAGTACTCTCACTTCTCCTCCACCAAAATAAATCTTTTTTTTTTTTGCTGAGGAAGATTCACCTGAGCTAACATCTGTTGCCAATCTTCCTCTTTTTGTATGTGAGCTACTGCCACAGCCTGGACACTGACAGACAAGTGATGTAGGTCTGCACCCAGGAACTGATCCTGGGCTGCCAAACCAAACTTAACCCCTAGGCCACCAGGGTTGGCCCCCAAATAAATCTTTTTGAGAGGCCACAGAGGCCAGAGCTCAGTGTAACAAAGCTTTTTGCATGTTTTTGGGATCTGCCTCATTTTTTGCCAAGTTAATTACATAATTCTTACTAGTTTAGGGTTTTTTTTTTGGTGAAATTGTGGCAAGTGGTAGTCACCGTGTTCATTAGATGAGATACATCCTTGTAGATGCATGTGCAGGAGTTTTGCCTCTCTCCCAACAGTCTCACCACAAACACAGAACTAAGTCTATAAGACAGAAAATGTGTGTGTTGGGTGCGGGGCAGGTTGGGAAGCAGCTGCTATTAAGATGGTTGTGTGGGAACCACATGACTGAGTCATAAAATACACTACATGAAGAGGGAACAGGTTTGGACATAAGGAAACCTTACAGTGAATTGCCCTTTCACAGGGGAGCAGTCCCTTTGGAACATCAAGTTAGTAATCTAAACTATACTTTACTATTAAAACTACTCATGCTTAAAGTAAGCTGTCTTAGTCATTAATTAAATCATAAAACCACTGAATAAACTAACTGACATCTTTATAAAATGGGGATTTAATTATCAACTTTAATCTTGGCAATGCTGCTTGAACGAAACTTAAAACTATGACCATAAATGTGTATACTCAATAAAATGTAACCTTTCCACTTATTAGCAACACTTCCCTCACTTAAGGGGTTTCCTTTTCTTGAGCTGTTGGCTCATCTGACCCACTCTCCAGTTTATAGGTCCTTGGGAGACATATGTACTTCTTTAAATATGAAGATGGCATTCAGAAGTCTCTCAAATGACTTATAACTTAAAACTTATGTTTAATCAGAATTTCAATTTGGAGAAATGAAAGAAATATTAAATAGCAGCATGTCGCGTTCCTTTTCACCTGTAATTTAATTTTCTTTTTTTTTTTACTATGAGACCATAAATGTTCATTACCTTTAGCAAAAGTGAGTTAAAGAGAAATCTTGCTTTCACACTTAAGAACACTTTCTGCTGGAAAATGGACTGCCTTAGGGGAACTACATTTCATTGAAATGACTTGAGCCCAAGGCAGAGGGTGCCACCTGCCCCAGTGCAAGCTATCCCTGGATATCTTCTTTTACTAAAAGCAGTAGCTCTAGAATGCAGCCTGTGCTAGGTTTTGTTTAAATTAGTGAAAGTAGGCTAACTTTGCTAATACTCCCCGAAGCATAAAATGGCTCTTGCGCGATAGATTTTTTAAAATTTTCTTACACAGATTACCTGTCAAGTGAACAGTTGGACAGCATGACCCTCTTCAGCAGTCGTTCAGGCTCCCAGGTGGACGGAGGTTCTGTCATCTTCACCAAATGTTTCTAAGAGTATGCTGTGGGCCACCGTCCCTCTTGGCTTGAAGGGAAATGCACATTGAGAAGCACGTGTGGTAAAGATTGTATGGACCAGTCTTGGTAGTATTGGTTAAAAGTCAGTCACGAGTCTACATTTAAGTTCAAGGGACGCAGGGAGACACGGTCTGGCTCTGTGTCCAGAAAAAAGAGATGATCACGGATTTGGGTGAGCAGCTGGTTTTTTCTGCCACACCCGTTCAAGCTCATTCAATCTCCACTGGTGCAAAAAAGAAACGTCTTATCCTTGGACAGATCTTAAGAAAACTTTGGTCTTCTGAAAGGAGATCCAGTTAGGCAATTTCTTGGTTTCTGATTCAAGACAGTAGACCTGACTTTTTTCAGTTAAATTGGGGCCCTTGATAGCAAACACATATATCTTCAAATTGATATAATTTACAACAGATTTTACAAAATTTGTAAACATATTTTCTTTGGAAAAGTCAACCACCTCTATCCCCATGTAAACCTGTCTTATTCTATCACATTCTCTACTGACAATTTTAGAGCTAGGTCTAAAATTTAAGGTCCGTAGAACTGGCTTTGAGCTTTGGGTCTCAAAACTTATCAAGTTTCCTAATGGGATATTTTTAGTCTCTTCCATTTGGGAAGAGTTATACTGAAAAACTTGGATGAAGATTTATACTGTCCCTGGAGCATAAAGGAATGACACGGTGGTGGAACTGGAGGATTCAGAAGACGTCACACCAAGTTTGGTCTTATTCAGATCAACATGGCTTTCCTAATATCAAGTTATGCCAAATTCATTTTTCCCCCTCCTCTCTACCTTTTTTTGTCAGTTGATTTACTGATTTGGGAAATAAAAGAATGTTAAAGCTTAAAAAAAAAAAGTTGCTTCTAGCAGGACAGATCGTCTACTGCGCCTGTGATGACTCCAGTCAAGGAGCACTTTTGAATGTCACGTCTTCCCTGCTGTTGGCTAAGGTAGCTGCTCCAGTTGAGACTTTCACTCCTCCTCTTGGTGGAATTCCTAACAGGGACTCCCCAGCAGCTATGTTCTCAGTCCAGATCACCTCAAGAGGCCCTCTTGTTCTTTGCCAAGCTTGCTTCTGGTAGCGATATCTGTGCACTGCTCTTTTAAGAAGATTTCTTCAGTAGGGTGAGCGGATGTCTCATTTTGCTTGGAACTGAGGGGTCTCCTGGGATGCAGGAATTTCAGTGCTACAGCTGGGAAAATCCCCAGCAAACCGGGATGAGTCGGTCCTCATAATCTTAAGGTCCCCTAGAGCTGCCAGGTAACAATAGAAGCACAAACTATACTTTATTGTCCCTCAGTATCACGTTTGCATATTCTGAGGCAGTAAGGCTCAGCTCACTTGCCCTTGGCTCGGCAGGAAGTAGTTCTCTAATTGTGGCCCCACACCACCTGCATCAGATTGTGGGGTGATTTTATAATGCAAATCCCAGGGTTCCACCCAACGTCAACCCCCAACCTCTCAGCAGATGGGGCCTGGAACCCCGCATTTCTAATAAGAACCCTACGGTGAAATTCAGATGTACTAAAACTTGGGCTCCATTTCCTTATGGAGTCCATTTATAGAGTGGCAAGAGACAGCCCCTTTTCCCACCCCCTTGGATCAAGTGTAGGTAACTATCGTGTTTGGCAAAAGCCTCACACTTTTTTTCAACGCACTCAATTTTATTTAGGAAATAGAGGCGCTTATGCAAATAAAACCCCACGTTATAGCTACACACCAGGGACTTTCCAAACTCCGCCCTCAGGCGGGAGTGTTTTGTGTATAAAAGTAACTCCTACCATCTTTCTCCCAGTGCCCCTTCCCCAAGGCAATCATCTAACTTCCAAGCTCGCACCAGGTGCTCCTTTCTCTTGCACATTCCATAGCAGCCATTATTATAATTCACTTTACTACATCATATCTATACCCCTATCGAATCCTTTTGAGGGGAAGCTGCATTCATTTTTCAACTCTTGGTCGTTTTCTTTGTCCTTTCTTCTGTCTCACAGTATTTACCCCAGTGAGAGCTGCCTCCCTCCCTGGAATCTGAGCACTCTGTGATGGTCCTCAGCCTGTATCGGGCATAGTATGTACAACTCTTCTGAAACACACAACAGGCCTCGTTCTCCCCATCCTTCACTGCCTCTAACCTGGGTAGTAGGTTTTTCCAGGAGGGGTGAGAGGAAGCAATGCTGACGATCACCTCTGTCTCTAGGTTTCACCTTCTTTCCTTAGTTTCCAGGTATTAGCTAGGACTTTTCTTTGCTGGATAGCAGGCTCTCCCCAATTTATTTTTGTTGTTTTATTTTTAAAAAAGCCTGTGGGAAGTTAACAGCCTGTTGTGGTCATAGTAGATCTCCCCACCAGATGGCACTCTTAGGTCAGTTTTGTTTTCCCTTGCCCTCAATGCGGTGGATTGATTTTTACGTTGAAGCAAGAACAGAGAGCCATGATTTATGTTTCGTGATTTACTTGGCTGATTTCAAGGACTAAATATTTCACGTTGTTTCAGAAATTTAGGTGTGTGTTGTATTGTTGAATCTGAGATAATTGTGGTATATTGGGGGGGCACATTATAATGTAGGCAAACTAATAAGCAGAGGAAGGCCTTCAGTGGGCTCCCTAACTTTTTGTTGCTGTAGACCAAAGAGTCAGAAAGAGCAAAGTGTCTCTATCCACAAAGAAGCTTGAGCCTTCCTGTATCTCTCACGGGGACAACTCCACCTCCAGCCTCTCTTCTCTTCTGACTCCTAAGTAAACAAAACAACCACCGTCGGGCACATTTCACCAGCTCCGACCTTCTGTCTTTATCCTCTCTGCATACACAAACCAAGTTTTAATAGTGACTCTGGTTATACTTTGTATTTATTATTCCAGTTCATGACCACTTAAATAGAAAGTAGATATATTTCCAGGAAAAGATATGGCCAGGATTTGGGAGGAAAGTGATTTTTAATTTCAAATGCCCCGCCCAAATTAGTAAACTGATATTTAGCAAGCAACAGAACTTACAGGGAGGAGAAATGGAAGCCTAAAAAAACCATGAGTAATAACCATATGCAAGTAGAACTCAAGGTATAAAAAGACAAGAGAGTCAAAAGCTGGGTGCACCTAATAAGAAAGTGATGAAAATGTGTACACGGAATTGTAACACAGAAGCATATTGAGGCAAATCTCCAATTTTACTCAGTTCTAATCAGACTGTAGTGAGATAAATGATGAGAAAAATGATTATACAAAGGCTATCTAGAAGAAAAGAAAAAGTCAATGAGATGATTTAACCTAACTAAAGCGATGCTATTGGTGTCATTATTTAGATAATGGCAAATCCTAGAAGGCAGGAGCCCTTTCTTACATTTCATTTGATCCTTCCTTTGGATAGTGCTGTAAACATACTCTGGATCTGTCTATTTGTGTATCTTGAGCAAATTTCTTAACCTCTGTAAGCCTCATTTCTTTCATCTGTAAAATTGTGATCACAATATTCAGTCTTGCAAGGCGTTGGTGAGGTTTCAATTACACGTTTGTAAAGCATACGAGTAAAGCATGCATAGGTTATCAGAACAAAATGTTTTTATTAGTATAATAGGATCTCAATTAGTGAGAAGCACTAATATTTTTACAATTAGTCCTCTTTAAATAGTTGTTAATAAATAAACACTTGCTGGATCACTTTGCTTGATACCTTAACACTCTTAACAAGGAAACTCCAATTTTCTTCATATAATTTCCCTGGGAAAGAGCTCTTATTTTCACATTTGTAGAGAGGAAAAAATGGTGGCAGAGCTGGGGTGGAGGCAGGACTGGGACATCAAATGAGATTTTAATACCTCGAAATGATAAGGAGTGAAGAAAAAGAGAGAGGGTTCAGAAACCACAAATACAAATTAATGGGTATTAACGGCCTTCAGCTTGTGGAAAAGCAATTGAAAAACTGGTTTAAAATATTAATAAAGTATGGGCTTACTCTTCAAGCTACCTTATCCTCTGTCATGTATTAAATTTGTGAAAAACTCTTCATTTAAACTTTGACAACAACAATAAAATATATAAAATGAAAATGTGTAAATCATAGAGGCCATTATAGATTTTCAAGTTTTAAATGACTGAATATCTTGACTGTTTCATGCTGATGATATCTTTGAACATCAACCATCAATCTCAAAAGTACTAACACTGGACAGAGTTTTCTTTTAGTTTTTTTTAATTGGATAAGTTTTCCCACCTTATTCCAGTCTTTTGAATGTATCTGCACAGTCTGAAGCAGTTTCATAGGTTTCTTTCATGTATAGGGAGTCATTTTGTCAGAAAATAAAAATGAATCAATTGTTTTCTTAATATTCCCTCCAATCGATTGGTTTTCTTTAAGTTTTAAAACGTTAGATATTGCCAAATATATTTGGAAAAATGTCTTGCTGAAAATTTTTTTCGTTGACAGAGTGAAGCTTTAGTTGAGTTGAAAGGTAGATTTATGTTATCACTTCAAAAAAGGCTACTTAGAGTGTGTCCCAAATAACAAACTAAACTAATACTGTGAAGTATGGACACATGAATAGCACAGATGTTGCAGTGCTGTGAACTTGTTTCCCTTTCTTTATTTCTGACCACTTTTATGTCTTACAGTGGTTTTCTGAATCCCCACCAACCCTAAATCCAGGCAACTTGATAATGTCTGTAACTTTAGTATGAATAGTTTGTACTCAATTCACATCAGGAAAAGATAGCTCTCTAAAATATAGGGTCCAGGACTCACTTCCATGAACATGTGCTCCAAATTGACAGTGGTGTTAATGACAATTTCTGGAAATAAAATTCTTTTTATCCAATTTAACATGCTGAGTAAAATTTAAAGACCATTTGCTGAAGTTAAGATAAGAGAGCACTGAAGCTAGGCATATTCAGAGTTCTAATCTTTTAAGTTTTCTGGAGGCCAGAAGTCAGCAAAATTGAAGAAAGTGCAGAAAAAAACCTCTAAACTTTTAATTGTTTTGAATGAGATTTTGAGGAGATATGAAAAATATTAGAATTGTTTGACTAATATGGCTTAAGGGGAGCACTTCCCAAAATTTTAAATGTCAGATTTAAGGCAAATAAAAGGGCATACTTAATAGAGCCAGAAAGAATCTTAGCATTTCATTAATCTCAAAGATAGTTATAATATTTGCTGAGTGCAAAATTAGTACAGATGTTTCTTTTTTCCCAGAAACTTTGCCAATAACTACCAGTAATTGCTTATTCCTTATAGCCCTGGTCTTAAATGCTGGACTACTTATAGGAATGATTTGATAGTGTAGAGAATTTTCTAATTTTCTTTTCAATTTTAGAGATAACATTAAAAAATCAACCTATGCACAATTATTAATGAGCAGCACATTTAAATATAAGCCACAATTTAAATAAAAAATGTAAAGAAATACAAACAACAAAATACATTCGATATCTTTCTCCATATTCTTCACTTTACCAATGTCTGCTAATGTGTCTCTAGTTTTCATTTCAAGTCTGAATTAAATGCTAAATTCGACAAAGCTGGTTGAATCTTTATTTTAAATCTAAAGGCCCTTAGGGTCTGGATCTAGCACTTTAGACTTCAAGGTGACACTTGTAGTTCTTTTTTATTACTAATTTTCCATAGTCATCTGCTTAGAGGAGAGAAAGAAAGAAGGAAATGAAAAGAATAAAAAAGAAGAAAAGAATGAAAGAAAAGAGGGACAAAGGGACGGAGGGAGAAGAAAGAACACATTGACCTCTGCTGTTTTCACCTCCTCCTTCTCTCTCACCTATTGGTGTATGAGTGTAGAAAGAGAACCTTGATTAGGATTGAACACATCAATTAACAATCAGCTTACTTATCTTACACAGTAGCAAGCATCTCAACTTTAGGACTCTTTATGTGAGATGATTCACAAGTGTTGTGTAGATGAATTATAAGTGTAATTAAACCATAGATACACAGTTGCTGCTGATTTGTATAAATATCCTAAGGAGGTCTTTTTTTTAGTCTACATCGAATAGTCCACGAAGAAGCCTCGTACCTAGGGAAGATGTTCTCTGAGCAATGGCTTCTACAAATCCATCTATAAATAAATTCATGGAAATAAGATATGTCATGGGTCATACAGTGAGTGCTCTTGGACAAAGAGATTGATTCAAAGAACCATCATGCCCCCCTACACCACTAGTATCATGTGGAAGAAGCAACCGTCTGGGACCACTGTAGATTTTCCTGAGTTCTTGAGTAATAGCCAAGTTAAACTGTTGACCGTCTTCTAAATATTTTTCTCTTCAGCTCAGGTTCTGAGAAGAAAAGTTTCTGCATTAAGGAGAGCATGAGCTAGCCGAAATACTCATCCCTTTCAGATCCAGTTTCTTTTCATAACAAATATCTTAAAATTAAATTCATCCATAATATATCTCATCTACAAACAATTTATAAATCTATGTAATACACATTTGTAGTATAAAAGACAATAAAAAGAAAGAAAGAAATGATATACATTTCCGTATGTAAATATCCAGTCACAAATGTACTAGAAAATTTAACAAGGTAGTTAGATGTCTGCACTTAAACACAGAACCATCATAATCAACAAGTAAACTATGTAAACTAATACAGGGGTTTTATTTTGGCAACTAAAATACCATAAAATCATGAATGATTTTGATCAATGTCATGATTTTCTAAAGTGATGAATATGTCTTAATAAATCTCCAGAAAAAATAAAAAGTACAATTTTTCCTTATTGTATGTACAGTACTTGCATTCTAGATCAGTCAATGTGTATTAAAACTATAGAAAGATATCAGTTTTTTTTTGCTGAGGAATACTGGCCCTGGGCTAACATCCGTGCCCATCTTCCTCCACTTTATATGGGACGCCGCCACGGCGTGGCTGACAGGCCGTGCGTCGGCAGGGGCCCGGGGTCCGAACCCGTGAACCCCGGGCTGCCAAGCGCGAACTAAACCTCTGCGCCACCAGGCTGGCCCCAAAAGATACCAGTTTTTATTTGCAAAGTAGAGTTGGGTTCATGTAGGTGACATACCAGTTTGTAATAATCTTCGCATAAGACCACTAGGTTTCTCACAGAGGGAAAAATCAATTTTCTGAGTTGGAGAATTCTCTCTTAAGCCCAATCAGACACTTTGTAATGTTGGGGGAGGGGGAGTACAATAGACGTGAGAATGAAGATGACTAAAGAGTAGCCCAGCTCCAGGTTTCCCCATCCTCATGGCTCTCAAGTCCAAACTTAGTCTCACTTGGTAACACAGGTTGGTCCCTTTCAGCAGCTCCTGGTCCAAATCAACGATGTTACTTAGGTCAAGTCAGTCATCCTTGAACATTACTTGTAGTTCCGAAGAGCTGAATACACTATACATAAGTAATAGTGTATCGCTTTTCTGATATCAGTAGGCTACCCAACTCAAAAATTCCTTACTTAGAGAATGGAATGGAGATTGCTGCTGGCCCCAACCATATCTACCACCAAGAGAGAGGTGGTTAGGTATAGTAGCTTAGAGTCAGACAAATCCGTTTTCAAATCTTAACTTTGCAAATTACTGAATGTCCCATATATTACTAAATCACTCCGAAGTTTTCTGTCTGTACTTCACAGGGCTGTCATAAGGATTAAACAGAGCTTAATTAGTGGAAGCTAACCTTCTTAATTCATCCTGCTCTCTTATAAAATATCCCAGGATCAGAAATAGATAAACTCAAAGGGGTTGTGATCATGAGAAACACAGGTCAGAAGGAAAAGTTTTCCTGGGAGAGAAGAAAGGGAGAGTATCAGGCTGAAAAAGAGATGATAAATTAAGACCTAACTCTGTTCTCAAAATTAACATTTTGTGCTTTTATTTGTCCACATAAGAAATGACTAGAAATGTTGTTGCTTATGTGAAGGAGACCAGAGGGAGGTCCTCGTTCTCATCATTTATGATGTAGATCTAGTGCACACTCCTTTTTTTAAATAATGGACTTGAAAGGAATAAAGATATTTGGGAATACTTTTTTGTTAGACTAACATCACTGTGGCTGTGGTAACTTTTTGCAATATCTAATCTGCTTAGCTTTCACAATTTAAAATTGACATTGACAGTAAAGAAAAAGAAATATTTTGTAGAAGTAGAAAAATAAAATCTTATGATATGGTAAAAATAAATATATTGACATATACAATTGCATTCAGAAAAAATTGTATAAATCAGGAATCAATTCTGCCCTAACAATAATATTTAATCCTGTCAAAAAATACAATTTGTGCTTACTAGAAAGGAGAACTTCATTGATTAATTCATTTATATATTTTTAAAAATTCTTAAATTCTTACTCTAGGTTAGGCCCTGTGCTAAGTGTTTGGAATCCAATGAAAAAGAAAGGTACAATACCTGCTTTCAAGGAGGTAACATTCAGTGCTAAGTACACTTTATTTAGAAACAAAAAAATGATGGATTTTTCCATGTACTTTAGGCACATAGGTATATCTTCTCCTGCTTTTTTTAGTTTTACTTTTTTCATTATGTACCATTCATGTGAGGATGAGGCATAAATCTCCTTTAGTTACTAAAACACATTAAAAAGGAAAAATAAGCAACTCACAAAAATAAAAATAATTTAAGGTGGTTTATATAAAGTTTTTTTTTCTTTTCTTTCAGAACTAAAAAGTAAAACTGTCAAGTAATTTGTCAGGTGCAGTGATCTTTAAGATGAATTTGGCACAGCAGTCTACCAATTTCTTACGGATCACTGTACGAAATAACTCCTGTTTAAAGTTATGAGGACATTTTAGATTATCAAATGTTCTTTTTTGGAGATCCCCGTTTTTAAGTGTTAGAATATCACAGTGTGATGACTTATAGTTGAATAAACTCTGAGGTATTTTGGTTGACCTTTACTCTGATGCTTGGAACTAATGATTCACTCTAGTGGTGTAACTAGAAATTTAAAGTTTTCAAATAAAAATGAAGATAATTTTAGTTCTTATCTCAGCACTCACAGTAGGATCTCTCTCACGCTCACTCCTAAACCAGAGCAGAAGTTTAGATGTGACATGGTTCCTGAGAGATTTGAAATTTTCAGCTGATTAATTTTTAAATGGCAAATTTAATTTTACCCTTCACTTAGATCTGAAAGAATTTTATATCGAACAACACACAGGAGACTTAATTGGAAATATACTAGAAAGCAAAGCTTTGGTCTCACTGAACTTTTTGGATATTTGTTTCATTCTTTAATTTTAACGAAAAAATAGCAGTTCAGGAAATATCTAAGAAATAAAATTGGGATTGATGTAAAAAAATGTTGCTTAAGTTCTAATGAAAATGGTCTACAATATATACTTGTTTCTAGAAAAGGTACTGATCGTAAACCCCTGTTTCCTTCCAAAGAGTCTCTATAAAGTGACCTCTTATTACATGTCCCTAAAATATATGATCAGATTTCTGTTGCATATAGTTATTCAACCTAATAAACAGTTATTGAAGTCTTGCTATATAGAGCAGAATGCTAGGCACTGATGTCCCCAAATTGCTATGATATGGTCCTTCTCTTCAATTTGGTCACAGTCTATCTGGATTTAATAAAAGGGACAGATCTGTCCTTTGAAACCAATATTAAACAAGGACTTCCTCTCCACATGGATCACATGTGAGCTACAAATGTATAATCTTTCCTTAACTGCTCTGAAAAGGCAAAGTAAAAGTTCTATAGGCTCTATATGAACTTTTAGGTAGACCTAATTATTGGCATAATGAAAAAAATAGTATTTTAATTTTATTCTGGTTCTTGGTACATGGTGTTGTTTTAAAGTTATGATTACCTGTTTTCCCAGACTTTCCAGGGAACTCGCACAGCTGCCCAGGTTTCCCACAGTGATGCCAGAGAACCTGAGCATCACCTATGCTGTGGCCATTGGTCCTCAACCCCAACTGCACATTAAAGAACCTGGAGTGCTTTAAAGAATACTGGTGTCTAACACCCACTCCAGGTGAAGTAAGTTGAAATCTCTGGGGGTAGAGCTAGAGAATCACTGTCTGTTTGTTTTAACATTCCCTGCAGCTATTTTAATATGCAGCAGAATTGAGAAACACCAGCATGGACATTTCCTACATCAAAATGGGTTGTAATCAGATCACTAATTCATTCAAAGAGTTAACTAGCTGTTGTTTTACAACATGAAGACAATATGGGAACTGGGTGAGTGTTTTGTCATATTATAAATGAATCTTACTTCAAATAGTTCATCTTCCCTCCAAAGCATGGAAGAATAGGCTCATTTCTTTAAATCCAGCTGTGTTGTTGGAACCTTGAGGTCCACTTAGTTTAACCTCTCCCACAATGTAGGTCTCACATCTATAACATTCATGACATCTCCTTGCACACTAATGGTTCACTTCCTCACAAGGCAGCCTGTTATATTAATAGAGAGATTTAGTCATCAGAAAACTCTTCTTCCTTATGTTAAACTGAAATACTTATCTCTGTAATTTCACTTATTTGTCCTGTTGTCAATTTTCTTGAATAATATAGACTATATCTTAATTTCACTGGGGACTCTTCAGAGAGTTGAAGACAGTCATCAGAACTTTGTGTCTTCTTTTCTACAACGGAAACATTCTTAGTGCTTTCAACTATTCCCTTTAAATGCCTGGTGGTTTGAAAATATGGTTGCAAATTCTTTGCTACTTTATCCATCCAGAGGTGAGGTATTTATCTGAGGGAATCTGGATGGGCTTGTGACTGAGAGTGCGACTGTAGTGATGCTACGTGAAGTCCAAGGTTAGGTCGTTAAAAGCCATGCACCTTCCTCCTTGTCCATTGGTGCATTCACTGTTGAAGCCTTGATTCACCTTGTAAGAAGTCCAATTACCCTGAGGCTGCCATGTTGATGAAGCCACGTGTAGGTGTTTTAGTCAACATTCCCACTCCGGCTCCACCTTCCAGCCCTTCTCACAAAGCAGCCTCCAGACCAGTTGAATCTCACTGAGTGTTTGCAATCATTGCCGTGTGAAACAGAAGAAACCCCAGCCCAGCTCTGTCCAAATTCTCACTCATAAAACCATGATATATAATATGATTATTGTTTTAAGCTACTTCGTTTTGCAGTAGTTACTCAACAACAGGCACAAATAAAATGGTACATTTGTTATAAGATATATGCTTTAATTTGTTGGGCAGCATCTTTTTACACACCCATATGAGCACCAATAATCTATAAAAAGAAAATGTTCTCATTTCTGTTTATATGCCAATGTGCGATTTGACTCATAAGGCATTTTCTTTAGTTTTATTGTGACAGACATTAAGAAGTGACAGATGTTTATTTTTCTTATATTTCATGGTCCCATTAATTTACCTTTCTTTAATATTCTGTGTTATGGACTTGAATTCTGGTTTGCAAGAATAGAAAAGCAAGAAAGAAAGGTTCACAGGATTTAGGACACTTTTCTGGACCAAATCCAGAAGGTTAAAGCTCATTGTTAAGTATTATCTCAACTGACTCAAAAAGAAAATGTGATGTCTCTCGGGATTGGAAAAAAATAATATTCATTAATTTTGCTCCCTTATCTTTGGTATTGATATGTAGGCTATATACAAGAGGTCATAAGAAACAAATTAAAAATCAACTAAGTAAGTGAATAAGAAGTCTCAAGTTTAGTAACGTTTAAAAATTTGGTGCAGCCATTTTTGCAAAAATATTATCATATGAGAAGTTGAATTTTACTTCCTAACTATATGCTTTAATAAATACACACACACGCACACACTCAAAGACATTTAAAATACATAAGACAGAAAAAGGAGTAATTTGCAGTAATATTTTTTTCTTGTAGAAAATACATGCATTTGATACATTTCTAATTTTACCGCTAGATGGAGCTCCTTGTTAGAAAGTCATCTACCTCTTAATCCAAACAACTGCTTGAGGAAAAAAATATATTGTGTTACCATTATATATTTTTTTGGAAAAATGAAAAAATATTACACTTTAAAATGTAAACTGTCTAATAAAATTTTCTTAAAGTTGACTAATCTATCTGGGAGTGAGACTACATGTGAATATTTAAGCCCTAATACATTTCAGAAATTTTTCAATTGTTCTTGAATGAAAAATGTGGATCAATCCTCATAGAAATACAGTCTGAAAATTTTTGGTTCCACAGAACATTCATTTCTTACCGATTCACAGATAATACTGTCATGGGTGTCCAGAGTGTATACATTTTATTCTTATAAAAATACACTGAAAAATTAGAAATTGCAATGAAAGACTGTAAGAAGATGAACGAGGAGGTTTTATGAAGAGTTTTGTTAAAAGCAGAAGCAGGTAATCAGCACAATTATGAGCAACAGGGCACCACGTTCTCAAGAACTGAGCACTCTGGTAGACAAACACACGTTGATCTTTGTTCCTAGCAATTTGTGTGTTCTTGCTGCATTTATCATGTGACCAAGAGATATCATAAAAAATATAACTTAATAGAATGAGGTAATGAACGAAATTGGACTTTGTGGTCAAGACGCCAGTACGGAGCAAGCCTACACTAATATAGAAAATACCTGCATCAGTTACCATCACTTGCTCAAAGTGATTCCAAGCCCATAACAAGTTTATAGCCCAGCAGGGAAAGTCTTGTCCAGCTAACCATTTATTCACCTATTCATACATCTATTCATCCATTCCAGCAATGGTAACATTGAGGGCCTGTTGTGTGGAAGGCTCTATGCTAGTTCATGAAAACTGATGAGTACTATTCATTATAAATTCTACACTAGAAGTGTGAATAGACTCTGATAAAGCAGAGGAGGGATTGACAAAAGGTGCCCAGGTTGGTAGTAAAATACTTCATCGAGAAGGGGGTATTTGAACAGACTCTGAAAGCATATTTTGAGATATTAGCAATAAATGAGGTATTAAAAAGGGGGGTAAAGAATTGGGTTGCATCGAATTGAGTATGGGTCTAAAGATAAGTGAGATTTAATAAAACGAGATTAGAAAATTAAATGTGAGTCTTAGTCATCATGTCTTCTCTATTGAAATCCTTGCCTGGATGTGACTCTGTGGAAGACTTGGTGGTGAGAGTTCTGGGATGGGAGCTCTCCTGATTATCTCTCATTAACTTAGATGTTCTTCATGAGTGCTGGAGGCTAGCTATAACCTCTAAATCTAGATGCTTTTCTCACAAAATCACAAATGTCTAAGTCTATTATTCTTACAAACTCCCATGATATGTTCAATGATAAGTAGAAAGAGAAAAAGTTTAAAATTTCATGACAATTCTTTGGGACCACCTCTTCGTATCCAGATATACCCAGTCATAGCATATCTCCATATGGGAAGAAATGGAAAAGAGTGGGATTGTAAAGATACTCAGCAGGAAAGCTGAATCCGGCATTTTATTGGCTCTGGGAAACTAGAGCAGAGAACGACAGGGTCAAGGACAGCTCTGCTGGTCTCATATCATATGGAACATGGTGGTGCTTTAACAAAAGAGTCGAGCTCACCAGTTAGCAATGCCCTTGTTTTCTGTCTCTTGATGGTAGGAAAAATACTGGTATTAGAGGATCTTGTAGCAGTGATGAGCTGAGCCAGGAGCTCCCCAAGTGTACTAGGAAGGCACGGTGCTCCCCCAAAACATTTAGGGGAGGCTCTTGACAGAGAGATTGGGTTTCTTAATTCCTGATTGATAAGGAAAATCTAGATAAAGTGAAGACTGGGGAAAGAGAAGTAGAAAGGAGCAATAAGAAGAGAAATGATAGTAAAACAGAGGCTTGTAACGCTTGATTTTGTCCATCTTAATGCTCTGCTTAGAGTCCCATACTAAAGTCTAAGAAGCCAATTGGTCTGGCTGGCTCTAAAACCAACGCTCTTTTCATTATTACACTAAGTGAGAGAAGAAGTAATTACAACTATAGGAAGGGAAGGAGAATAAAGATATGTTTTATGTTTTATGTACAGAACAGCTGGTTATGTTAGCACTTCAGATTGGAACAAAAATGATTCAGAACAAAAGTCAGATCTTTTTCCTTCATCTGATGGAAGCCCTCCAAATATTTGTCAAGTTGTCCTAAATAGGTCTAGGACCTAATCTTCATTCATCCATTATCCAGTATTCACTGAGGCACTGTAGCAGACTTCTTAAGGAATCTAGGCTGGCCATGATTCCCTTGGCTTGAAGATTTTTTTTTTTTGTTCTTGTTGTTGAGGAAGATTGGCCCTGAGCTAACATCTGTAGCCAATCTTCCTCTTTTTGCTTGAGGAAGATTGTTGCTGAGCTAATAACATCTGTGCCAATCTTCCTCTATTTTGTATACACGATGCCACCACAGCATGGCTAATGAGTGGTATGGAGGCCTGTGCCTGGAACCAGAACCTGTGAACCTGGGCTGCAGAAGCAGAGCGTGTGAACTCAACCACTATGCCACCGGGCCTACCCCTAGCTTGAAGTATTTTTGATGATTATACATCTGTGTGCTGTCCTAGGAGGACAAAATGTAAACTCTTCCATAGTTCCTTTGCTTTGTGTTAATCCCTCAAACACAAGTATTCTCAAGTGGAAGTTCCTCATTTCTGGTATCTTGATAAGTCATCAGTGTAATCACACCTTGAACTACAATATTGTGCAACAAAGGAAATGCTTGTGGAACGAATATCTCAGAGAAGCATACATTTTCAACCACTTTACTTCTAACTACCAATTTTTTTAATGGAGGAAAAAAAGAAATACAATTTTGAAATGATGGTTGTATAGATGGAACACCCTTTCCTTCCTCTTCCCAAACTCTTCTCTATGACAATACAGTATAAATATAGGAAATGACATAAGATATTTAGTTCCTACACTGTGAGGTAAGATGATCAACCCTTACTAAGAGAACTGAATTTTCATTCTAGCAAGAATCTGAGAGTATAGAATCTCAATGAGGGAAGTAAAGAATAGTGATAAGGAAAAAAAGGAGTGAGGTGGGGCTTATCCAGCGGGACTTAGAGGTCATGCATTAAATGTAAAAATCTTTTAGATTTGTAAGATTCGCTGTTTTGTGAATCTTACAAATGCTTGTCTTTATAGACAGAAATTTAGCAAATAACCTTTTATATTGCTTATGTAATTCATTATTTTTCCCAAAATAATGAAGTTACTTTTTAGTACTCCTCACAATTTTTAAAATAATCTGCTTATCTGAAATATCAGAATAATGATTATGCACTACATCTCCAGCCAGGGATCTAAGATAATTTGATACTGACAAGTACTTTTTATGGTGTAAAGTAAAATTAGTTTGTATTAGATATACAAAATGCCATTATTTGGGAAGCCATCATGGTAACAGCTGTTTGACAACAGAAAGTGCTTACTAGTTCTGACCCTATATGGCTAAGGTATCTAATTAATATTAAACCAATCAGTCATGCAGCTAAAAAGAAAAATGAAAATTGCAACGTTATTTTCCTGCTTTTTCAATATAATTTGAAGCCATCAAATTTAAATGGAATGTCAAATTAAAACACATTACACAAATGTGTTTGACAGAGACTAAAATATACAGGGGAAGTGAACAGGAACCAAAGAAGCATTTATAATGCAAAACTATTCTAAACTGGCAATGGTGAACTTCTGCTGCATAGAAATCGGGAAGTGACATTGTTTAATGTCAACAAAACAGATGCCAAATACTTTCTTTACAGAGATCAGAAAGAAATAATTTACCATGGAAACCTTACCCAATTCCAGAGACAGCATGTGTTTCCATTCCAGTCAGGAAACCTATGAGATTCTAATTCTTTGTAAAATGTAAGAACAGTCCCATGACTGTCTCCATTCCTTACTTTACTGTTACTAAAAACTTGAGCACTGGTTATGTACCAGGCACTAAGCTAGGTGATAGGGATACCCTTGACCTGGAATACTGTGTTGGATATACACAGATAGGAAACACAAAACAGACTTCTATGTCCTATCTTTCTATGGATATTTCGTCTAAGACACCATTGATATAGGACATCCCGTTATTTTATGCACAGCTAGGAAAGAAAAGGTGCTGCCAGTTAAACTATGACGAGCTGAGATTTGTAAAGAACCTTGCACTTTCAGGGGAAACGTCCCTCTTAAATGTGAAAAAAAGTGTGACTGATGGTATGTCTTTCTCACAAGGGTAATGCGAGGGCCAAATATATTTGAGGAGTTCCCAAGCCCAGAATTTTCTATGGAATGTTCCATGGAACTAGTAGATATGCAGAATTTGGATAAGTGTATCTAAGAAACAACAACTACATAGACAACAAAATATTCCATGCTCAAAGAAGTTTGGGAAATGATTAATTAAACAACAGTAAACTCTACTGTAGGATGTTATAGAGCCTTTAACATTTGAGAAGCATTTTGAATCTTCAAGAGGTAAATGGTAGTATCTATTGGTTCCCCAAATCGCTTGACAAATAAATAAATAAATAAACCCTCTTTTTTTATAGAGCATATTATGATATTAGACCTCACTGAAAAATATTAAGGCATTTGGAATTAATGGAAAACAAGTCCAAATTTATATAAATTGCTTCTCTAATTTTTAGGTTTCTAAGAAATATAACAAAGTTAAAATGTAAAATGCATATTTTCTCTTCCTTGGAATGTATCTATGCCAAATTTCGTGCAACTTTCCTACCCTATCGATATGAGTTGGGCAATAAGGAAAACTCAAAGATACTCTTTGTTCTTAGGAACACTTACTAATATTTCCCCAACCACTTGGGCCCTGGGAAGGGATCTTCATTAGAATGATACTCCTTCTTGCTCTGCCTCTTAGTCATTTCTCTCCACAGGGAAGCAATGTGTTTTCTCTATAGATCTTTACTTTTTGGAGGTGGGTGTGTTCCAAAGTCTGCATGAGTGTGTGTCTGTGGGGAGAGTATTAGCAAGCCCATTTGGCCACATACTTAAGCAATGTACTCCAGCCTAGCTTATGTCTGTAATAAACCTCCAATTTTGATCTCTAATTCCTTTCTATCTCTTTGTTGTTTCTAAATGCTGGCATAGAAGAGAGAAATGTTATTATTTAACTCCTTAAAGCCCCAGAATTTTATCCTTTTACATTAAAAGTGCATGTGAGAGTCAGACCCAAGCAGCTAACTTTCAATATGTATCCTCTGAACTTTACCCTGGCACCTCCCAGCCTTCAAAGAGCATCTTGAAATAAGGCATATCCAGGTACTACTCAAAAGGTAAGAATAAAATAAGAGAAACTGTAGAGGCTCATGAGTCTGCAACCCCCTACAAAGACTCCAAAAGAGCGTTACCCTACCCAAGCTTTCCTAGAATGATCCATTCACTCCTATCGAGGCCTCGAAGGACCCTGCCCATCCCAGGTCCAGAGATAACTGTAGAGTTGAATATCTTCCAGTTGTTTTAGGTTTGTGATACTTGATGCCACTCAAGCCATTTCCTCTTTTAGAAAATTGAAACGAGAGGGAAGAGGATATGTGTGTAACCAACACATTCTTCCACCTTCCTTCCTGGGGAGCCAACATTTTAGGAAGAATAAGAACACTTTCTCCTATCTTTCCATTTGTCTCTGAAAGTTTGCATGGTTGTTGGTCCAGAAGATTTCTAAAAGCCCTAAGCAACAGAAGTGCTTTTCTTATTGTGATCTTAAGAGAATCCTCAAGGACAACCTTGTACCCTTCCTTTTCTCTCTGAAACTTCTAATTCTTTCCCATCAATCCCGTGTGTGATGTGTAAAATTTATGAAGGGTCAGATAGTAGTTTAAAAACATTTCAGCTTTTCCTAATCTGTACAAAAGTCTAAAATAACTTCTCCCTTATCTCTTCCCTTATCTTCTCCTTTGAGGGGGAAGATATCTGGCAAAATCCAGGTTGGGAAACTTCAGTTATTGTTACAAAACCTAATTGTAAATCCAGCGAGGACTTTTGAAAGGCAATTGCAAAATAGGAACCTAACTCTTCAGAAAACATTTAATTTTGACTGAGTCTTCCTAATGTCATGTTGTACGTTGAAGAAAATTCTTTGTCAGGTTATTGAGGTTCTCAGTATTGGAAAATTACTGAGAGGAAACATTATAAGCAGTTGACATTTCCTTTTGGGGATTTTGCCCAGGATTTAGGAAAACGAATGAGGCATGTGAGAAAACATTCATAGGTAGTGTTAGCACATTCTAGAAATGTAGCTATGCATTATTTCCTATAACCATACAACAAATTTTAAAAGGAGATTTTAAAAGATAAAGGTCACTTGTAACATAAAGAACTGTAAAGACATGTTATAGAACTCAAAGTAGACTAAGGAACTGGAGTGGAATGAGGAATTCTTCTCTCTTAGGGAAAACTGGGCCATTATTGTCAATCAGCTCTGCTTCTGTGTTTCTGTTGGCCTTCTGCTCCCTCACCTCTCTCGCTGTATGGGAGGGCCCTGGAGGGGGGAACTGGAGGACCTGGGGCACGTTTCTTTGCTAACGTAACAGTCTGCATAATTTCCTTTAGGGCCAGATTGTTGTCAAAACTCAGGGCAAAGCTGTTTTACCAGCAATTTCTGAGCCATTGGTCATGTCCTTAAATCTGTCCTGTTTCTATGAGATAACTTCTGAGGATGATGGAATGATTGTATTTCTAGGCTCTTTGTGCCTCTGATGTTGTACTACTTGTTTTTGAGCTCAAAGAAAGAAAAATAACCTGCAAATAAAATATAGAGCATCTTTTCTTTTTTCCTGTTGGGTCTCTGAAAAGTCAGTGCTGTAGATTTGAGAAGTTTAAAATCAAGGCTGATAAATATGGCGTCTTAATTAAACTATTCTATGCAAACAACACTATACACTTCTCCAGATTAATGAAATAAGAGGTTCTGTTAGGATAATTTTAATTCTTCAGAAACTGTTCATCTTATTTACAGCATCATTTGGTTAGTATAAAGGCATTCTTTATGTTATCAGCATAAGCAAATTAATTTTTTTCTTTCAGAGTTTACATGAATTGTCGGTCTTATCATTTCTGGAAAGCCTGGAGTAAAAGTCAGACTGCCACCATGTAAAGAATGTTTTTAAACAAAAACTCTTCCATTTCTCACTTGTACGGGCCAAAATACAAATGACTGAAAACCTGCTGAAGAGCTCTACCTACACAACACAATTCAGTATGTCTGTCAAGGGAATATCTGAACATAGGTTTTAAAAAGTGCTTTAAGCCCAGAGAAACGTGTTTTTTTTTTTTACGAAAGTCTTGAAGGTAGCTCTGAGGAGAAGAATTATTAGACATCAGTCTGTTATCAGTTGGAGAATATGACATAAGATCAAATTTTATTTCTTTTAGAGTTTAAACAATGATTCTCTCTCTTTTCCCACTCCCCTTCGCAGTTTATTCTCTTGTCAGCCTAGACTATATCGTTGATGTTGTTTAGCTTACAGAACTGGCCACTCGATGACATGAACTATAAATCACAGTATGAAATAGCTTTTCCTTGGCCAATCAGATTAAAAGAAAAGACAATGTCTGCCTTTATTTCATTTTATTTCAGCCTCGTGAAAATTAAATGTAACAAAGACTCTAGCTCTAAATGGGCATGATCAGACACACACCGCATTGGAAAGTCGGGATAAACTGATGAAAAGCACATTTCATTATTAGGGGATTTGCATTCCTAAATGCTAATACATTTAAAAAATGCTGAACTGTGTAAATACATAGACGTATAATAACTATATCATTTAAAATATTTTTAAATTGTGGTGGCTGAGTGGGCATGGAGGGACATCTCCCATGCAGTTATAAAAATCCCTCCATTGGGTATGAGTATGTGCAACAAAAGTGCCTCTGGACTATGGACAGTGGATAAAAGATGATAAGCTGTTACTTTAGAAAATAGACAATGAGATACCCTCTATTTAAAATCAGCTAATTAAATGGAAGGTGTCAGGAAATATACCTTTGCTTCTCTGCTGCCCACCTCCCCCATGTGCACGAATGAGCTCAAGCACTGGGGATTGGAATTTAGTCTATGGTAACTTAGATTATAGAAAGTAAAAGGAATATGCAATGGTACCTGAAACACTTAAAGTTTTAGGGAAAAAAAAGTCTTATATATAGTGCAAAATTATGGTCTCCATTTGGAGAAATCATGACTTGATTTACATATTACACTAGGATTGAGTTTTACTAAATTACTGTTTTCAATGTTCATGTATTAATATGGGCATCTCATTAGGAGATTTGGTGTGTCTAACATGTGCTATGAGTAACACTGCTATTGCCTCCAAAATTAAAATAAACACTAGGAGACACTCATCCATACTGACTTAATCATAGTTTAATTACGATATACCAAGGCACACCCATTACAAAATTCAGACCCATATTGGCCAAATAGTAGATTACAAATACAACGTGATCATACAAGACTGGATAATAAATTCACTTAGATGTTTGAGAAAATATTTTAGGAAAGATTCTTAGGCTAGTTGTGATGAGGAGGAGAAATCCATTTTTCATATTTAGAATCTTAATTTTTCTGACTTCTATTTTTCTAGTTTAATGATCAATTAGTTCAGAACCAATTGCACTTTCAGAATACAGATGGAAACTTATAACATGTCCTGATTCTTGCAGGTTCAACAATTGCATATCTAATTGCTCTCTTTTATAACATCAAAATAAACAGAAATGGAGCAAAATGTTTTTACCCCTCAATACTTTAAACAAGAAAAAATTATGATGGGAAGTGTTCGTTCACCACGGGGGAAAATCGGCTCCCCCACTCCTTCAAGATCTCATGTCAATCCTCCTCAAGACTGTAAATGGTTTGAGAGTCACATTCCTAGTTAGAACAATCAAATTGTGGGATTAGAGACCGTTCTAGTTGGGAGACAGGTTTAAATATATTCAAATCTGGACTGTTTTAGCAAAAATGATTTTTATCGTGAGTTCAGTCGGAAGCAGTTTCAGGCTAAACCCATGCTTCCAGTTTAATTCCACAAATGTTTATAGAGCACATAGTGTTTCTTAGGCACTGTACTGGAGATTAAAATTAGGTCCAGGCACCAACCTAGAGACCCATTAACCTGTGATCATTCAGTCAGAGTTCTCTTCCTTAAAGCAAAGCTTACTCTCTGAAGGTCACAATCCACAAAAGCTTAAGCAAAAAGGTAATTTCAGCATGCAAAGTCAAGGACATTGATCCCACGCTCCTTACTGCTCTCTGTACACAATCTAAATTTCTTACCTTCAATTACAAGTTACTCCAGAACCTGGTGCTTCAATCACCCATGTCTGCCCCTGAACATCTGTCTATCCCTCCCTACTTTTCCTTCTCTATTGCCTTAAGGAATCTTCCCTAAAACCTCTAAACAGATCCTATCTTTTCATTGCATGGTTCCTTCCATCCCCCTCATTAGCTGGAAAAGTCCTACCTCCAATTTAAGACCCAGATGAGGTAATACATCTTTTGAAACCTCTGGCTTCCTCAGAGAACATTGACCCATTCTCTAAACTTTCACAGTTTATTGCTTATATTGCTATATTTGTGTTTACCACATTAAGTTGTAATTCAAAAGTATACAAGTCTGTCTTTCTCTCTAGAGCAAGGACCTTCTATTACTAATCTTTATGTCTTCAGTACTTAGTAGAGTATCAGGCAAGTACTGTCCAAAAAATGTTGAATGTTGATTGAGGATGAGGTTTTTATTTCCCTAGAGGAATTTATGCTCTAATGGACAAACATGTATGAAAATAAACAAGCAAAAAAGATTATAACACAAGGATAAGAGCTAATTTTTATTGAATCCTTACTCTATACCAAATATTGCACTAAAATCTTTTCAGGAATTATCACATTGAAACTTCATGCCAATCTTAGAAGTAGGTGTTATCATTATTCCCATTTTATACATTCCCCTGAGCACTTCTCACATGATTTGATATTTCTTTGTTACTTATCCATCTAATCTACTCTAGACTGTAAGCTCTTTGAAGACATGTGCTGTATCTGGCACTGTTTCATTCATAGCATCTGATATAGTGCCTATGACCTATTATCTATTAATAGATAATCGAAATGTTTGTTATGCATTTGTTAATGCATTCATGCATTAATCAAGGATTCTTTTTTGCCAATTGTCTTAAAGATTATTATAGCACACATTTACGCAATGCTTATGCTGTGCCAGATGCTGTTCTAAGTACTTCACAAATATTAGTCCATCAAACCCTCACCACATCCTGTGAGCTAGCTTCTCTCACTATAACCTAGGTAATGTTTTACAGATGAGGAAACTGAGGCACAGAGAGGTGAAGAAATTTGACCATGGCTATATAGCTAGTTACCTATCTTGGGTGCTGGTCTTAAAGATGAACAGAGATAAAAAACTTAGACTATTAAATCAGCCATATATAATCTACTAAAATGGCAATTTAGGAAGATTGTATACAGTCTTAAGTAGTTTGGTGGTCATTTTTCATCTTTCTTACCTAGTGAAGTCCTTAGCCCATCTTGGTCATTTTTCTTCATTTCGGTTCAACATCCCCAACGTGTATTGTCTGCTTAGCTCTCTTTTATTCATCCAAAGTCAATACCCTCTCTGAATATTACTCTTTCTGCATATTGCAAATTCTTTCTCCCTGAAGCTGCTCCTAAAAGAATAGGATCTTGGTTACAACTACCCAGATGTTAGCGCCTATACTTCAATTGTCTTCAATTTCAGTTCCTAATTACTATTGAACAAATATGCATAGGGTAGGAATTGCAGGGAATGTGATCTTCTTTCAAAGGTAAATGTGGCTTCTCTGATAATTAGGCTAATGGGTTTTGTAGATCTTTGCTGTTCTAAATAGGGAAAAAATAATCTTCCATGCAGATTTTCCACATTGCTCAAAATTTCTTTCTCCAGTATGGTTGTTTCCTAATTGTTCTACAAGTGTCCCCATCTCAGAGGAACAATCTTCCCTTCTGTGTTCAATCCAGTTGGTCGAAAAGTGTTTTCTTCTGTTTATTCTTACACATCCATTAACATTGTATGTACATTAGCACTCCTCTGCCATGTACTATACGTCTGTTTTGTGGTTACATCTTTTCTATGCATGTGGATCCACTTATTGAACAGGAATTATCATTGATTTACTATTGACCACATTCATTCCTAATGGTTAAGAGTAATTTAGAGAGTGGTTCCTTGGTGAGCTGTAATTGAACATTAATTGGTTTTCTAACACTGATAAACCCATCATGTAGTCATTTAATGACTCTTAAGGGTATGTTACTATAGAATAATAGGATATTTTAATGAATATTTAAAAACTGTTAAGCTCAAAGATTAAAAGATGTTGGACATATTAGAACATTACCCATTTTTGTAATCTTGGAATTAATTTTGAATCTGAAGAAGTCTGAACGTACTATTGTAGCTCTTTAAATAGTCTTTGTTTTGTGTTGCTGGATGACAAATTGCCACAAATTTAGAAGCTCAAAACAACACTCATTTATTAATTCATAGTTTTCTATGTCAGAAGTCGAGCAGGATGGGGCTAAGTTCTCTGCTCAATCACAAGGTTGAAATCAAGATGTCATCAGGGCTGAATTCTCATTAGGAGGAGCTGGGGAAGAATCTTCTTAGAAGCTCCTTCAGGTAGCTGGCAGAATCAGCTACTTGCAGTCACAGTACTGAGATCCTGAATGTTTTGCTCTTAAAGGGTTTCTAGAGGCCTCTCTCAGATCCTTTCCACATGGCCTCCTCCACCTTCAAGCCAACAATGGCATATCAAATCCTTCTCCTGTTTCAAATCTCTCATTCGACTTCCACAACTAGCCAAGAAAACATTCTGCTTTCAAAGAGTTCCTGTGAATAGATCAGGACCACCTGGCCAATTTTCCTATCTTAAACTCAATTGTGCCATATAACATAACTTAATCATGGGAGTAAAATTCACTGTCTTGAGCATGATTTAGGGCATAGACACCAGGGGCTAGGAATCTTGGAGAAATTTTAGAATTCTGCTTACCACAGTCTCCAAGTGGGAAAGGTCACCTCTGAATTTCAAAGCATACTCTTTCTCTTTCCCATGAGTGACTGGAAATTTTCTCATGTATCTTTTTTGATGATGCCACATAGTCATAGTCTCACAACTTTTGGAGTGCTAACACTTTAGGCCTGGCTACAGATGAATAATATTGCTCCCCATTTGTGTACATGTTTGTGATTATTTTCCATATGTGCACATAAGAACCTGAAGTACTGGTAGCACTTTTAATAAATATTAGTAATTAAAATCTACTAATATCCTGGCTACATGAACTGTAAATAGCTAGAGATTTTTAAAAAGACTATATATATTAGTGAAATCTGTCATTGATAGATTGACACATAAAATATCTTAAGATTCTGTATTAGTTTGCTTGGGTTGTCATAACGAAATACCACAGACTGGATGGCTTAAACCAGAGAAGCTTATTTTCTCATAGTTCTGGAGTCTTGGAAGTCTAAGATCAAGGGGCCAGCAGGTTGGTTTCCTCTGAGGCCTCTCTCCATGGCTTGCAGATGGCTGCCCTTCACACTGTCTTCTCTCCTTTCCACATACACTCCCGATGTCTCTGTGTGTCCTAATCTCCTCTTCTTATAAGGACACCATTGAGATTGGATTAGGGCCTACTGTAAGGGCCTCATTTTAACTTTCTCACACCTTTAAAGGCCTTATCTCCAAATACAGTCACATTCTGAGGTATACATTCTGGGGATTAAGGTGTTAACATATGAATTATGGGGGGACACAATTCAACCCATGACAGATTCTGTATAAAATATCTTACAAGCCCTTCAGTTTTTATAAGCATATTGCAGTGAGGCCTGCAGTTATCAAAATAGTGAAATGACCTGTCACACATGATAAATTTTCTGGCAATATATGGCTATCAAGATAATAAAGTGACATCTGGGATGTACATTTCTCAAAATTGATTTTGTTTAGATTGGATCATTTATCTCTTATGAAAGTTTCACTCATATGTAAATTGTTTCAATTTTCAGAAAAGGCAAAATATATATTTTCTGGAATATGAATTAACACACCATCATTCCAGGAAATTATTTTTTATAATGAAAGGTCCTGTGCTAATCTGTGCAACAATGTAAAATTGGAAAGAAAAATAAAAATTAGAGATTGAAGAATAAACTAGCAAAATGGAGTCTATTATTCCCCTTTTTCCATTTATATATCATTAAGTATTGTTTTTTTGTAATACATTATAAACTGAGCCTATTGTCTGTCTAAATGCCATAAATCAGCACAAAAATGGGGAAATGATTTAAGGTAAATTTTATTTCTAATATACATTATATTATATTGCATTTTAGCTAAGTAGGGTGTATTCCTTTTATTTCAAGTTAAACAGGTAATGATGAAGAATTTACTGTTATTTACAGAGTGGTAGAAGAGTGCTTGCCAAAAGTCCCTACCCTGGCCCAGAGTCCACAGGTCAATTAAATAATTATTAAATAGCTACTGTATACTCAGTTGCATTTGTTTGCTGCTGCTATTGAAACAAATTACCACCAATTTAGAGGCTCAAAATAACACGAGCTTATTCTCCTGTGGTTCTGGAGGTTAGAAGTCCAAAATGAGACTAAGGGTAAAATCCAGGAGTCAGCAAGGCTGGTTCTTTATGGAGGCTCCAGGGGAGAATATGTTCCTTGCCTCTTCCACTTCTCGTGGCTTCCAGCATTCCTTGGCTCCTGACCACATCACTCCATTCTCTGCTTCCTCGAACATTACATTCTTCTACTGTAATCAAATCTCTCTCTTCCTACCTCTTCTAAAGACACGTGATTACACACAGGGCCCACCCAGATACTCAGGAGAATCTCCCCATCTCAAGATCCTTAACTTAATAAAATCTGCAAAAGTCACTTTTTGCTATATAAGGTAACACTCACAGATTCTGGAGTTTAAGATGTGGACATCTTGGGGCCATATTCAGTCAACCACACCAGTATTGTTCTGTATTACTGCTAGAGATGGAAAACAGTAAGAGGTCCTCCATGGGTTTATAATATAACTGGAGACACAAAAGGAGACTCAGTTATTAAATAAAGAACAATTTAGTCTGTGTAGGATGAGGCCAAAAACAAGCACAATTAATTATTTAAAGAACGAAGAAGTCACTTGGAAGGAGCTTGGAAAACTGCATGACCAAGGACAGGAAAGGTACGATAGGTACATCGTGAGAAGACAGTTTGTGAATCTGGATTTCTGGGGTAGGATGAATACTTGGAGGGTGGAAACATATATGAAGACATACTGGCAGGGACATAGGTAGGCAGTAAGTGAATATCTGTATTTAAAACAATGGATGATTGATTGATTTAAATGGAAATGAATGAATTTATGAACAAATAGGATGTTAAATAGATCATATAGAGGTTGAAAAATCAACACAATAAACTGGATTCAACGTGAGAAGAAGGGAGTTTTTGTGGATTTTTGAGCATGAGAGATATACTTGTATAATACTACTTTAATTGGATAAACTCAATTTCTCCAGGTTGTCAAAATGCCCTTTCTCTTTAATATTCACACTCCTCTGAAATAAGAAGGTCTGACTGTACACACATACTTCTCCAAGGGCCACTTTCTTCTAATTGTATTTGGGGGAAACAAAGCAGTCAGTTCACCAGGCACCATGCTTTTCCACTCTCTCCTGGCACTACTCCAAATTTGAGACTCCTCTCACTTGACTGCAATTCCAGGTCTATGTTGATTTCCACAAATCACCACCAACTCAAGGTTGTCATATATAATAGCATTTTACAGAGAATTTTGGGGAAATGATAGAATTATAAAACAACCAAGAAATAACTTCAAAATCAATGTCAGACGTGACATTTAATGGAAATTCATGAGCTGTTGCTCACCACACAAAGCTTCATGTGGCTTATTTCCTTCTATAGACCCTGGCTTAGGCCCATCACTTTCTCATAAATTCTTCTCATATGTGTCTCTGTGTTCCAGATCCCTCACTTTCCTCTCTCCTTTGGTGGCTTACTGAAATGCAAAATATTTGCCCTTTCTATTACACAGAGCAAAGGAGTGTTCTGTCTTCACTCTTGTCTGTGACATATAGAGTTTCTTTTCTTTATTTTATTCAAACAAAAGGTCCATCAACTCAAAAGTTGAATTACATCACTCTCCTGGAGGGCATATATCACAATATTGGTTTGCTTTTTTTTTTTAATTCTTCCCTGTGACATAATGAAAGTAAGAATTTTTGCAAATTTATTGGGAAATGATGTGCAAGATACTTTGAAAGGACGTTGGTTCTTGATTTAGTATAAAAAACATAGATTTGTGGTTTGGACTTTTGGTTTAAAGTATACTTCCCTCATACCATAAAGGGAAGAATTCAGTCATCTTATTCATCCATAAAATGGGATAGTAGGCTTGTTGTGAGGACTTAAAGGGGTGACACCCAGAGTCTGACACATAGTTGAAACCGGGGACCAACTTGCTTTAACTATACTCAGTTAGTTGTTTGCAAAAGTAGTTAGATAATGCATTACTGAAGCCCACCCTATAGGTAACATCTCTGACACTCGGGTCACCATGGTAATGGGTGGGGTGCTTAAGTTTTTCAGGAACTGAGAGTTGACGCCTTGTCCAGTTCAGACCACCAACTCATCGACTCATTAACTGGGCCTGTGAGAATGACCGTTAGGTGACCCTTTGACATCTCCGAGCAGAAAACTCCACCCTCAGATCATGGTAATGCCACAATTTTGTGAACATGTGTCCTATGAAGAGCCATGAAGCTTGACCACACTTGCACAGATCATCAATTACCTCACTTCTCCTCTCCCCAATCATCTATTCCCACACTTCAGATCGCCCCACACCTTTATCCCATAAATATCCCTAATCTCTATTTTTTGGAGAGGCAGATTTGAGATTTGTTCTCCCATCTCCTCAGTTGGCTGCCTTGTGAATAAATCCTTTCTCTGCTGAAAACTCATCATCTCGGTGATTGACATAATCGTGTAGCAGGCAAAACAAACCCGGTTCAGTAACATAGTGATTTTCAACAAGTGGTAGTTCTTTTTATTTTAGGACTGGGAAGCTCTGCTAACCAGCTCTTGTAGTCATTGAGGCTTGAGGTAACTAGACCCCAGAGAAGGGGGCGATTAGAGTGATGGAAGTAAAAAGAATAAATTGGAGAGGCAGTTTTGGGAAAGAAATGGTAGACGTTTGTGATAGAGAATAAAGGAAAGAAGAGAGTGATACATCAAGGATGAATGGTAATAACACTAACAAGTCAGTACATGTTCTCATACAGATTCTATGTGATCTTTGAATTAAGGAAAGGGAGCCATCAGTGTAGCTGTTGGGTACATAGTTGTGGAGGAAGTATGATTTGCGAAGTGAAGAAAGACTAAGTAAAAATAAAATTAGTGGAGTAGAGAAATGAAAACACACCAGAAATAAATATGTATCAGCATGGGGGTGATAACTGGTAAGGTGAGTCGAGAGCGGTAGTGAGGATATAAATCCAGCTGGAGTGATGGATTCATATTGTGAGTCACAAGATGTTAGGCAAGGAGTAGGGAAAATTGGGCAATTGCTTACCATGAGGTCATCAGCAAGAAAGCTTTTCTAGGCTTTTGAGTTAGCAAGGCTATCCTATCAGTCTCTAGAACCTAATACTAGTCCATTTAAAATATCTCTCAGATTTTATATTTCTTCCCCATTTCTTTGTTGAGATTGTTTGTCGTCATGACCAAATTCTATGTACATTATAATAAGTTCTCTCAACAGTCGTGCCCTAGCCCCCACCCGGGAATTTCTCCCTTTTCCAGTCCTTGCTGAATATCATGTCAATTAATCGTCATAAATCTCTGTTATCATCATGTCATTTGTTATGGTAAGTTGCATCCAGGACTTAAGTGGCAATAGCAAACCAAGGCCAAAAAGTTGAGGAGAACCTTGCTAATATGTTGAAACAGTGAACACAGCTTTGGGTGCCTCAAAGGCATTTGCTACATGTAAGGTGTAGAACTGAGGATTTCTTAACTGCAGCTGGCTTTTAAGTGTCCTACTCACCAATGTTGATGTCTCTTGAAAATTACTGGTCATTTCAGTGCCTGATCATCTTACATAAAAGGACCAATTTAAGAAATGTGGAGGGCAGAAAGGATCAGAAGAGAAATAAGGACAGTAAGATGTAAAATTTTACTAACAAATATATCATTGCTTCTAAAAAAAAGTAAGAACACAAGATAAAAGTTTTTAAATTGATTAGGACCAGCTCAAGAAAATTATTGCTGTCAACTATTTTTGGAAGACAATGGTGGGCAAGAGGTGAAAAGGGTTTGAAGATTATATACTACGTATTTATATATGTGTGTATATAATATATGTATGCATATTCTATATTGTAGAATAATACCAAACAATAATTAGATATACATAGCTGTGTACACATAGCATTGTGTATTCATAGCTGTCTAAAGTCAGGTTTGTGTTTCTCTCAGTGTGCTAAATACCTTCAGTGTTTGTTCATAGAAATTACGTTTTGTGAAAATAATACATGAATAAAGTGGCCATGAATTTAAAGTGGTTTTTTTCTGCATTTTCCTTTGACAAATGACTTAAATAAAAATGATTTTATACATTTTATAAATAATTTAAGCTAATATTTTTATTTGAGAAAATAATCCTCTTGCAATGAAATAGTTACTGGATTGGAAATCAACTCCAGGCACCTTCACTGGTGGTGTTGAGTGAATTTCATCCCTCATCTGTAAATGTAAATCTCTTAAATACTTAGGGGTAAATCACTATTATTGTTGCTGTATACAATAATATCTACAAATTTACTAGAAGAGAAAAACACTGTTTATAATCTCTACACCTTTTGAATGAATATTATTTTTTTGTGGATGTTTTCCTCCCAGGGTCTTGAAACAAAGCACACAAGTTTTACAGTTGGTTTCAAAATGTAGATTATGGTTTATTAGCTGCTGGACCAAGAATACTTTACTGCATTATTTCCAAACAGTTGTTGTCTTGTAATAATATATGTTCCCCAAAGAACTGAAGTTGAAATTTGACTCAGCTTAGAGGTGTTCACTAATGATCTTTTGAATCATCTACTCCTCCATAATTTTTATTCCTCTACATTAAAAAGCTTACAGCCTATTGCCAATTTTTCACTAATGATGTATGAAATGTAATGAGTTGAATGGGTTTCCAGATTATTATATGAATGACCTTTAGTCTGATGTTTCACTGTGTCCTCCAAAGTCATATCCCATAATTGCACAGAGATAGTTTTTTAAATTTTGCAACCTCTCAACTTAATAACATACTAAATTGCACTACCTGCTATTCCAATTTGGCTAGTAAATTTTCATCAACATGTAAGCATAACTATTTTTTAGCTATATATCATGCAGGTATTAGGGAGAAATAAAATTATCTCTCACTTAACAAATCCTAGTTATTCTGAAGAAAATAAACACTGTTAATTAAAGCAGACCACCTCAAAACAGGTATATATTTTTGCGCTTTCAATTTATTTCATATTATTTATTTTTCTAATTTCTACTTTCCTTTATAGCACTTACTACACTCTGAAATTAGCTTGTTTATTAACTTCTCTGTATTCCTCACTAGCATGTAACATCAGTGGGCAAAGGGAACTCCTCCATCTTGTTTAGTGCTCTATCATCATTGCACAGAACAGCACTTGTCAACTCATAGACTTAATAAACAGTAATTTGGCATCTTCTGACATGGAATACTAGATTTTAAAGCTATGTTTAATCACAACATCTAATGGTTCTCTTCCAAAAATTATGGGAATATTTTATTAATAACAATAAATATACTGACTAAAATATGAATACAGTAAGTCAAATTTTTATCTGTCTATGAGTATTATATGTCTGTATTCTAATAATTTCTAAGTCAAATAGAGATTTAAATAGTCATTTAATTAAAAAACAAAACAATTTCCAAAAATTGCAGAAGACAGTATATTCAGCATGGGCTTAAGATAAGGCACAGACTTTGCTTCAAGAATATACTCCTGAGAGAAAGGTGAGATAAAAGCACAGTAGTTATAAATCAAAATAGATGGCAAGGGGTTTGGAATAAGCAGGACACACGTTCAAATCAGGAAGCTATCAATTGCATTTAGGGTGTTAAAAGATAAACGGATGCATATTAAAAATTTTAATAATTTGAGAAAAAATCGATTTGAATTGGGCAGCATCCAATCTAGCAGATAGAAAGGAGCTCTGGGGAGCTGTACAAAAAGGAAAGACCTTTATAGGCTGAAGGGAGTGGGAATGAGGAAGTTATACTAGGCAAAAAAAGCAGTTGATTATTGTAAGGTCAGTTTCCTTTAGGGGATGGCAGGGGTCTATCAGCCAGATTACCTAACTAGTGCTGGTCAGGGATTCCTGACTGACTTGGTTTAAGATTCCATTTCTGGGAGAGCCAAAACAGTAATTACATCTTAGTTTCGTGACGTGGGGCTTAGCAAAAGCAACACCATTTTGGGCATGTTATCTTGTGTCTAACAAGGGGAAAGGCATCTGTATTTATGAGGAAGATTTATGAGGAAGATTCTCCCTAAGCTAACATCTGTTGCCAATCCTCCTCTTTCTGCTTGAGGGAGATTCACCCTGTGCTAACATCTGTGCCAATCTTCCTCTGTTTTGTATGTGGGTTGTGGGTTGCTGCCACAGCATGGCCACTGACAAGTGGTGTAGGTCTGTGACTGGGATCCAAACCTGGGCCACTGAAATGGAGTGTGCCAAACTGAACCAGTAGGCCCCAGGGCTGGTCCAAAAAGCATCTTTAAGGAAGTAACTAAATGATTGTGAAGATATCTCAGAATGTGTAAGTGATCTGTAAGTAAAGATGAGGAAGTGGAACATGAAGATAGGCAAAAGAATACTGGAAACTATTGCATGTATTAGAAAATTGAATTTGGTTGGAATAGTGTGGCAGATCAGGTTTGAAGAAAGGTTTGGGGGTTATTGTGCCAAGTCCTCCATTCTGGGCTGAGAAATTAATTTGTTAGGAAACAGAGAATCATTGAATGTTTCTAATCATTGAATGTTTCTAATCATGGGAGTGAAATTTTAAGAACTCTGCTTTAGAGTGATTAGCAGGTTTTTTTGTTCTTTGTGGGGGGTGGTTTTTGGTGAAGACGATTGGCCCTGAGCTAACATCTGTGTCAACTTCTTCCATTTTGTATGTGGGATGTCACCATAGCATGGCTTGATGAGCCATGTGTAGGTCCACAACCAGGATCCGAGTCCATGAATCCCAGGCCACTGAAGCAGAGATCACTAAATTGACCACTATGCCGCTGGGCCACCCCCTGATTAACAGGTTTGACAGAACTGAAATATAAGCTGAGGTAGGAGCGTAGGTAATGGGTGGCTGAAATTGGTCAAGTGAGGGATGATGCATTGTTGAAATTGAATAATAGCATTGCAAATTGAAAGAAAGGCATATTTGAGGCCAGCCCGCTGGCATAGTGGTTAAGTTCACGTGCTCTGCTTCAGAGGCCCAGGGTTCGCAGGTTCAGATCCCAGGCACAGACCCATGCACCACTCATCAAGCCATCCTGTGGCAGTCATCCCACATATAAAACAGAGGAAGATGGGCAAAGATGTTAGTTCAGGGTTAATCTTCCTCACCAAAAAAAAAAAAAAAAAAAAAAGAAAGGTATATTTGAGGAGATACAAAGTTAGAAATCTCTAAGACTTAGATATGGATAAAGTCTTAAACTAGTTCTAAACTATGAGCCCAGTGCTGATTTTGACTAATTCACCAATTTTTCTAGAGGAAGCCCTTAGTGAAACTGTCTTGCACCTGTCCTGTCTGTGTCCTCTTTTTGTAAAACCCCTTAATAAAGGTAGTGGCATATAGGACCCATTTTTGTGCCAACTGCTGCTGTAAAATACTCAAATTATTATTATTATTTTTTGTGTCTGAGGAAGACTAGGCCTGAGCTAACATCCGTTGTCAATCCTCCTCTTTTTGCTGAGGAAGACTGTCCCTGGGCTAACATCCGTGCCCATCTTCCTCCAGTTTATATGGGACGCCACCACAGCATGGCTTGACAAGTGGTGTGTTGGTCCACGCCCGGGATCTGAAACTGCAAACTCCGGGCCACCAAAGGAGTGCAGGAACTTAACTGCTACGCCACTGGGCAGGCCCCTCAAATTAAATTTTTTATCAATATTCTCATTTTGTTTCAAATATGTGTTAAATTTGGGGTTATCTGCAGTGAATAGTCTGTTTCCATATTCCACTGTATTTTGCAAGTACACTTATTTGTGACCTATTAGGAATTTTAATGATTATAAATAATGTATTTGGTAGCATTAATTGAGTGGTATGATTTGAAA
Organism: Tapirus indicus; assembly: GCA_031878705.1. Taxonomy (NCBI): domain Eukaryota; kingdom Metazoa; phylum Chordata; class Mammalia; order Perissodactyla; family Tapiridae; genus Tapirus; species Tapirus indicus. The sequence continues at coordinate 139,358,186 of CM062920.1, read as the reverse complement.
CTGGCAGATAGACCTCTTTCCCTTAAACCTCTCATTTCCAATCTGTCAAGCTTTATTTTCTTTGAATTTTTTTTGCTGAGGAAGACTGGCCCTGGGCTAACATCCGTGCCCATCTTCCTCTACTTTATATGGGACGCCGCCACAGCATGATTTGACAAGCGGTGCGTCTGTCCGCCGCAGGGATCCAAACCTGCAAAACCCCGGGCCGCCAAAGTGGAGCTCGTGAACTCAATTGCTACACCACCAGGCCAGCCCCTCAAGGGTTTTTTTTTTTTTGATCTTATTATTTCTAGTGGCTAAATTTAAGGTGAGTCTCTCTAAGAACAGCGTCCCTCCTCCTCCTCACAATGAAGCCCATGGGGTAATAAGTCCCTGCTCTACTACCTACCCTTCCATACTTTGCACGTTGCTTAGTCGTCTTTCCTTAACATAAATATTGACCCATAATACCTTAGTCATTCTAAAACTTCCAGATATAGAGAAAATACTAGAAGATTTTTCCTAAGGAGCTGGGAATATACTTTTCTTCCTCTTGGAAGCTCCATTTTCCCAGTCTTTTCAAGTCTTTTATTTCTGCACTTTTTATAAAATTAAAGCAGCTTTTGTATAGAACTATCACAGCAGAACAGGTTGGAGACTCTCCCACCAGGGCACTCCATGAAGCCATTGAAATGCCAGTGGCTTGCTAGGTCATGTCAACTTACACTTGCCCCAGGTTATCGGGAGCTAAGCACTTACAACTTTGACGTGAGAACACTGTTTATCTTGCTGAAGCGCACTCTTAAGATTTCAACACAGGGCTACATACTCTTGGTCTTTTTAAATTAGCCCCATTCCTCAACTGGTTACCCTAAGTTCTGAAATAGAATGAGAAAAAAAAAAATCCAGATGTGTTTTTTAAGTTATAGAATACTAGCAAACCCTGTCATCCTATTGTCTGGAATGAAATAAAGTTTAGCAAGAAGGCTGTGATCTCAAATACCTCAGATGCAATACTCTTAAAAAGGGTCATTTGAATAAAATGACCATCTTCTTTTAATGAATAACCAAACGATGGAAAACACTAAGTTTTTAATGGCATTTTGGTACCATTGAGGGTGACGCATAGCACCTACTGAATAATAGGATTTTTATCACCTAATTAACTAGAAAACCTAAGAAACACAATTTGTGTCTTTTTTTGTTGTTTAATTAAGTCACTATAAGCAATAATTCTAGCCTCGGCGTGCTTCTGTGGGAATAATATCTGATGAGGTATTTAACTTTGAGAGCCTCGGAGTACTCTAAAGTACTTTTAGGTGGTGGTGGTGTTTTTTGATGTTGAAACACTATCACAGGCTGCACCGGAGAGTTTGAAACCCATGTGGCAAAGTGTGCATTGCAACAAGAAACCACAAAGGCAGGGCAACCAAGAGTATGTCAGCTCGTCTGGGCCAGTCCTGTTCACACCAGTTGTCCTCAGGTAATTTTTAGTACCTTTGCTTTCACTTTCAAGAGTGTCCTTGTTTGGACTGTAAATTATATGTTAGTCATAAGGCATAGGTTGAACATTTCTTATCAGCTAAAATTGATATTTTCACAATTGAAAGAAGAGACTGAGGCAGTGAAAGAAACCAGGAGGAGAAAAGTGGAAAAAAGAAGAAAAGTAGTAAATAGGAAAGTGTGGTATATACATACTATGGATTATTATTCAGTCTTAAGAAGGAAGGAAATTCTGACGCATGCTACAACATAGATGAACCTTGAAGACATTATGCTAAGTGAGATAAATCAGTCACAAAAGGACAAATACTGTGTGATTCCATGAATAGGAAGTATCTAGAGTAGTCACATTCATAGAGACAGACAGCTGAGTGGCAATTGCCAGGAGTTGGGGGGAGGGGAGAATGGGGAGTTAATGTTTAATGGGTACAGAGTTTCAGTTTTGTAAGATGAAAAAGTTCTGGAAATGGATGGTGGTGTTGGTTGCACAACAAATGTACTTAATACCACTGAATTGTACACTTAAAAATGGTTAAGATGGTAAATTTTATGTTGTGTGTATCTTACCACAATTTAAAAAAATAGTAAATGGGACTGGATCTACTTACCTGAAGATTCTGTAGTCATAAAATCATTAGACTGTATTGCTACACCTGAATTTTTTTTAGGTCCAATTCCATTTAACTAACCCCATATCACTAATGACTAGGGCAATATTCTTTGCTGGAAATTTGGCTAAATGACAAGTGTAGAAGACTGTGTTGATGATGGCTATTGGCCAAATAAAGCCCATAGTTTGACCAGCAACATTAATTTGCAGACATTTCTTTATTTTACCAGAACAAGAACACCCATTGATTCAGTGACAACATAACGAATGGAACACAAGGTTTTAATTCAAGCCTCTTTCTATTAAATCACACTCAAGGTTGTTAACTCAAAGTTAGGTAAGAAGTGTGCAGAGAGCACTGGTTCCAAATGTATAAAACAAGGAGTGACTGGAGTAGAAGGTGCACTGACAACCAAAGGCTATATTCCATTTTGGAAATGAAATTGTCAGTATGTTATATAAGTCTATGATATTTTAACTGAAAAAGACTAAAAAATGTTACCATAAAGCAGCCATTTTTCACAAAGGTAGAAATTAAGCATGTTTTAAAAGAGATGTTCTTAAAAAAAATCTCTGTGGAATTTCTGGAAATGCTATTTGCAACCTAATGGAACCATACGCAGAAAAGGCAGAAGTCTACAATTTCATGCTCATACCAGTATCCTCCTTTCTCTGAATAGGAGATAGACCGTGGAATGTCAAAGCCTGCTTATTAGCCAGTGAATACATTTTTATAATCTATTTTTTAATTTTGTAATTTTATATGGATATTGGAGAGTATTAAAATGTCATGAGAATAGAGATTTTGGTAAGTTTTAGGTCTTGTAGTTTTCCTGTGCATTCATTTTATAACTGTATTCATTTTTGGCTTTCTGATACAACTATTGCAACTCTAGGAAATGCAAGAATGTTTTATACAATGGTGATGTGTGTGTTCACAAAATAAATGTAATGGAGAAGTAATTTTGACATCAAAGAAGTAAATGGACTTTGCCTTGGCAAATAGTTTTCCTTTCTTTTATTAAAACTATTTGTTATGGGAACAAAATGCAAAAATGTATTCTATTTAAAGCACTGTTAATTTATATATTATCTTTTATCCATGTCAAATGCATACACAGTTTACAATAATTTAATCAAGGTGTGCATGTCATTTTTATTCCTTTTTCAGTGTATATTATATCAAATATTTTCCAGTTATATACAAATTCTTCAAAATTATCCATTTCATAGTTATTCAGTTGGTCTAGGGTAACAAAAAATTGACTGGCCATTTACCTAGTACTAGCAACTTAATTTCCGTTTGTGCGCTATATAAATGTCACTGAAATCTACATCTTTAATATATAAAATTTTGCTTCTTCTAAATTATTTCCTTACTAGAAATGCCTTTGACTAAAATAACTAGATCAAAACATAATAAGAATTATGCGTCCTTTAAAATCTTTGTCCAAATACCTGTACATAATTTACAATGCCACTAGCAGCATAAGAGTTTGTAGTTTTAGTGCGCTTCACAAGAATTTTTTTAAGTTGTTAATTTAGTAGGTTTAAATAATACCTGAAATTTTCATAAATTTGTGATTATTTTATTTCTAAGAAGGATAAATCATTTTCCTAATGTTTGTTTAATATTTGTAAACTTGAGAGTGTGGAGATGGGGTGGGGTGTGGAGGGGAAAAGCATTCAGACTCTGTTTGATGTCAGTAAGGACACATCATTCCTTTAATTCAGCTTCATGATAAACTGAGTCCAAACTGAATGTTTTCTATCCAGCCCAATCCTTAACTGGATATAATAGCAAATATAGCTAAGATTATTTTGTATTTGTGTGGGGATAAATATTTGATCCCTTTGTCAAGTTCTGTAAAACTAATTTGCAGTTAATGACAGATCTATTCAAACAGAATACTGATGGAATCATTACTAAGTTAAAGGATTATTTACATATACTCATTCTCTGAATCCCAACTTAGTTATCAATGCTTTATTAAGATGGAAACTGGAAATGAGATTGTTCAAGTGTAGGTGTTTATTAGGTGATACAATTATATTACATTTTGCTTTAGTTGAGACATTCTGTTTATCCTTATTGTTATGCATATAGAGCTTAATAATAAAACAATATTTTTCCCTCATTCAAATTATTAATCCCCCAGATCATTTTTTTATTTGATTTACATTTTCAGGGATTATTATATTCATAGGTTGATGAATAAGACAAGGAAACAATACTGAGGGTATTTGCTTCTTTGAATTATCAGTTATATATTAAAAATAAGTGAAAATGTATGCATGATTTTGACTTAACAGTAAACTGATTGTGTACCTCAGCTGAATGTATTCTGTGATGGAAAGAGACAAAACAACATGCATTAAATTACATACAGAATGTTAACTTTAGATGAAAAGACTTTGCCTTTAGAAATATAATTTTCAATATTTTGAGGTATATGATTCCTTTACATAATTTCTTGCTTCTATTTCATTTAACAAACTGTTTTATCAAAAACTCAATCATAAGCCTTTTATTATTTTCAAAGGCTTTCAAGTTAATATAAGTAGTAATTTGCGTAATGATTATTCCTGAAACAATCATAAACTTTTCTTTTTCTCTTGTTGTGGCTCAGCAGTGGATTGAGAGAAAATTGTAATAATTGTTCAATTAGTTAGGACTCAAAAAAATTCAGGGAGGAAAAACCTTTTCACCTTTTTCTAACTATTGTTTATTTAGCAGAGAACAATGGGGAGATCTCACTGACAACATATTTACTATAATAAATCTTAGCATCACCAATGGTAATACAGGCAGATATTGTGTGCTTCCTACTGTGGTATAAAAAAGGTACACAACATGACCTAGGTAGGATATTCTTGTCAAAAAATATTTAATTTGACTCCAGTCAAGCGTTTAGATATTATTTTGAGCTTATAAGAAATAAGGAAAATAGAGGAACAGGTAAGAAAAATTCTCTGTTAGATATTGAGTATTACTGTGGATAACACAATATGGATGGTTGCATTTGATTTGTTATTATTTTGCCCTTTTCTCACTCATTGCATGCATGCATAATGCTTTATTGAAACATCAATAAGTTAAGACTTCGATTTTTGTGGAATTTAAGGTTTGCATTTATCGACTCATTTGAAACACACCACAACTTAGGGAGACAGACAGAGCTGTGCTCACTTTAAAGATGAATCTAAGACTCTGGGAGAATAACAGTTCTCTGTCTCCTAAAATATACTGCACTTACTAAATGTAACAACGCGCCGAGGAACTGCTCAAGAAGTGGGGGTGGGGTCATGTTGGAATGTTAAGAAGTTCAGTGTGCTAAGGAATGAATCAGTAGAACTATTTATTTGGCATCAGCTATATGAAACATCACAGAAATTTTTGAGTCATTCAGTTGGTTTGGACATCATCTTTAAGAAGTCATTCATTCACTCATTGAATGTATATGAGTGCACTAGGTACCAGACAATTTTTTATGGTGTAGGGGAACCAAGAGCGAATAAAATGCCCCTCCCCTCATGGAGCTTACATTCTGGTGTGAAGGAAACCATTTTTTTATAGTGCACATAGAATTTGTCAAATGGTAATACATTTTATAGAGAAAAATAAAGCTGGGTAATTAAGTAAAGGGATTAACGAGGAGGGAGGCAGAGCAGAGCTATATAATTCAGGCGATTATTGAAGGCCTCTCTTAGGCTACGGAAGTATCTAGAGAGAGACCTTCCCAGGTAGACAGAACAGCCATTGCAAAGGCTTGATGCAGATATGAGCTTGCCAAGCTGGAGAAAGAGCAAGAAGGACATGTGGCTGGAGTGGAAGGAACCAAAGGGAAAACAATAGGGGACAGAATCAGAGAGGCAGCTGAAGGCCAGATCATCCAGAACTTTGGAAGCCATTGTAAGCACTTTAATTCTGAGTGAGACAGGAAGCCAGTGTAGGGTTTTGTCAAAGGAATGATGTGATCTGTTTCATGTTTGGTGCTTTTTAAAATCTTTTATTCCTGATTATCTGGTGGTGGATCATCTGGTGGTAAGGGGTGGTGGTGGAGGCCTGCAACAGTTAGAGCCTCCAAGAAGGAGAATTTAGCAGCTTGGACCAGGTGGTTAGTGGTGGAGGTGATGAAAATAGATTCTCGATATATTTTGAAGGTATAATCTAAAGGAACCTACTGATAGATTGGATATGTGAAAGGAAGCGTGAGGGAGAGAGTTAAGCCAAACCTCTAAGCTTTTGGACTTTGGCAGCTGGAAGGATAAAATTGGCATTTACTGAGATGAGGAAGTCTGTGAAGAAGCAGGTTTTGGCAGAGAGTTTTCAGGACAAAGTCAGACAGAGAAAGACAAATACTGTATGATCTCATGTCTATGTGAAATCTAAAAATAACCAAACTCATAGAAATGAAGAACAGATCAGTGGTTGCTAGAGGTGGAGGATGTGGAGTGGGGGAAATGGGTGAAGGTGGTCAGAAGAAAAAAGAAAGTTCTGAGGAGGAAGTCCTAGAGTATTCCATTTCGGAGATCAGAAAGATGAGGGGAAAATGAGCCGAAATCTAAAAGGAGAATCAGAGAACGCAGAGGAAAGACTAGAAGGAGTAGTGTCTGAGAAACCAACTTGAGAAAGTGCTAGGGAGTCAGAAAAGAGGCTAGTGAGGTAAGAGGAAAGCTGAAAGGATGGTGCACCACAGAGGGTCAGTGGAGAAGAAAGAGGTCAACTTAGTGAAATGCTGTCTATGGTCAGGTAAGATGGGATCAAACATTATCCATTGAATTTATCAACGTGGAGGTCACAGATGACCTGTTTTGTTAGGATAGTGGTGTTAAAGATTGTTTGGGGGTGGGTTTAAAGGAGAATGGGAAATGAATTAATTTTCTAGTACTATATAATAAATTAACACAAACTTAGTGTTAAAACGACACCCACTTGTTAGCCCACAGTGCTCTAGATCAGAAGTCTGATTTGGCACGACCTTCTGTTCAGGGTCTTACTGGGCTAACATTGGGTATGAGCCAGTCTCGTTCTCATCTGAAGCTCAGGGCTCTCTTTTAAGCTCATGCAGCTGTGGCAGGATTCAGTTCCTTATGGTTATAGGACTGAGGTCCCTATTTCCTTACTGGCTGTCAGCTGGGAACTGGTCTCAGCTCCCAGAAGTCGCCTATATTCCTGGTCTAAGTCCCTGTTCATCTTCAAAGGCAGCAGTAGAGAATTTCTCTCATGTCAAAGCTCTCTCACACTTTGAAATTTCTGACTTCCTTTTCTGTGAACAGCCAGAGAAAACACTGTGCATTTAAAGGGCTCATGTGATCAGTTCCGACTCACCTGGATAATCACTCAATCTTAAGATTCACATAACCTAAGCAAGAGAAGTAAATTTATCATATATGTAGCCCCTGGGGGATGATGGAGGTTATGTACACCAAGCCCTCAGGGAATCTTGGACGCCATCTTAGAATTTGCCCACCACAGGACGAATAAAATTGGAGATAGGTAGTGTAGACTGACTTTTGTGAGGGTAGTTTGTTTTGCCTGTAGAGGAGAGCAGAACAATAGGGCAATAGCTAGTAGTAAAGTGGGGTCAAAAAAGGATATTTTTAAGGTGCAAGGAAAAGCAAAATGTCTGCATCCTGATGAGTATGATCCAAAAAAGAGAGAAAATTTGATGTTCCTGGTGAGGGGTGAGCTGCTTGAATGATGACCTTAAGTAGGCCAGGAAGGATGGGACAGGGCACGTGTGAAGACACTGCTCTTAGTCAGGCGACCAGAATGGACAGGTGCTCCATAAAAAGGAGGATTCTTAGTTATTTTGCTTGGAGCTATTGGAAATTTTCTTCTGTTGCTTTTTAAATGTTTCTCTCACAGTGAAATAAACAGAATATTTGTGGGTGAGAGTGAGGATGGGCAAGTGGTGGTGGAGGTTTGAGGAGCATTCATGAGGCCTTGAAATGGAATGTATGCAAGCCGATATATAAGATATATCATGAAGATAATTTAACAAAGTATATTGCTTTTTCACAGAGACAAAATTATTTTATACTCTAGGATGTTTTAAATATTTTTAAAAAATAATAGTATAAGGGAGAGGAAGAAAGGGAGAAAGAAATAAAGCAATGGTGAAAGGAAGTCAGGAACACCTATACATTTACTTGGCTGAGTGTTATTTTTCCAACACAGCATTATTAGTGAATAAGAATAAGTGGAATACAGCCCTAGTGCGAAGGATTAAGGAGAGTTGTGTAAACATTTCATTAAAATGCATAGGGGTAATTACAAGAAGAGATGTGAAAGATGACAGTAGGACTTAGCCTGCCCGGAAGACTTCATAGAAAAATTACCTTTGAGACAGTTCTTAAAGTAAAAATAGGAATTTGCCCAATAAGAATGGATAGTATTATTTATAATTCTCCTTAATTCTGATGCAAAAAAGTCTCTGGGGAGATAATACAACAGAATAAATAGAGTAAAATAGAATAAATCATGATAAATTCAGGAACCTGTAAGCAGTGATCATCCAACCAGTGAATGATCGTTCTGATTTAAACTGTCTCTACTGGTCTCTGATATACTGTCATACTAGAAAGATGCCCTCTAAGATAATTCAGCATCAGGATAATAATAATTCAGTTCATTAAACTTCAACTATTAATACTTCATGATTGTTTTAGTAGACTCAGTTCCCCCACTTTTTCAGATTAAGTAAAATAGGCAAAGATTATTCTGAAGCAAACTATTTATAAATAAAATGCCAATTATCAGAAACTTTGCTCTTGCTCTTACATGTTAGATGTGTGACCTATCTACTCAATGCCTTTTATTTTAAAAGATTAATAGCTTATATATGCGTTTTTCTTGCAAACTACAGTAATTGAAATGTCAACAGAAAGTGATCATTTCTTTCATAGCAATTGTTCATGTAAATATATTAACTATTTGATTATCTTCATTTTGAAGGTACTAGTTGATATTTACAATCAGACCAGAGATTTTTAACAAATATTTTATAGAAACATTATAATCTATTTATTTTCTTTAATTTTTATTTAGAAAAATACACTAACATAAATTGCCAAGAACTTTATTAATAATTTATCCTATTTATTGAGCTCTTCAATAAAAAGCAAAATTTAGAGTCATGTCAGCACCCTTAAGATTTTGAACTAGAAATTTTTTTTTTGATTTTTAGTTCTAGATAATAGTATAATATTGAAAGAAATGTCAAATAAATATCACCACAAAAATTGGGCTTGTGATTCTCCTAATAATTAAGAAAACAAGGCCTCCGTGATTACTTTTCATTACTATTACAACAGACTTGCAGGAAAAAAAAAATGGGTATAGAAAAAACAGCAAATCCTAGTCTCATATACTTTTGAATTCTCAGATATAATTCCATTTTTGAATAAAAAGAGTATATGAATGTATAACACATACATATACTTTTCACTTAAGAAATAAAAATCAGTAATGTGATTTTTTTTCTCTAAAATGGTATTCAGGCAAAGGGCATGAGCAGAATATGTAACTATTTAATTTTTAGTCAGGTTTTTTTTTTTTTTTAAAGCAAATGGCTAAAATAATTGAATAGCATCTATAACTAATAACCACCATTTATTGCAAATCCTAAAACTTTTAAACATTTTGTTAAAAATAATTATAATTTGTAAAATTTAGTCTAAGTAAAATACAGTGTGTGTTATTTATATAGTAGTTCAGAATATGCCACCTGAAAAATGTCTCATGTCAAATTAAAAAATATGTTCATGTGTACCTCATCTCATTGCATTTCACTTTACTGCACTTTGCAGATATTGCATTTTTTACAAGACCCTCCGCCAGTAAAATGATTACGACTTGCTGAAGTCGCAGAACGTAGTTAGCATTTTTTTGTAATAAAGTGTTTTTTAGTTAAGGTGTGTACAATTTTTTAGACATAATGCTATTGCACACTTAATAAACTACAGTATCGTGTAAACATAACTCTTATATGCACTGGGAATCCAAAAATTCATGTGACTCACTTTATTTCGATATTCACTTTATTGGTCTGGAACCAACCCCACAATATCTTGGAGGTATGACTGTATATGTCTGTGTGTGTGTGTCTGTATGTGCATGAATAATCAAAACTAGAGGCTGAAAATGTCTTAACAAAATGTAAAGAGCAATCAACGGCAAAAATATTTGACAATAGTTTAGCATTATTAATATGTATTGATCTCTTATGAATCACATACACACACAAGATAAGCACCAGAAAACAATTGGGCAAAAACCTGAACAAGCAAATCACATATGTCAAATAAACATATGAGAATACGGTAAATGTCATTAATGAAGAAAGAAATATGAAGTAAAATAATGATTTCTTTGTGTGTGTGCGTGAGGAAGACCAGCCCTGAGCTAACATCTGTTGCCAATCCCCCTCTTTTTGCCGAGAAGGACTGGCCCTGGGCTAACATCTGTGCCCATCTTCCTCTACTTTGTATGGGACGCTGCCACAGCATGGCTTGACAAGCGGCGTGTCTGTCCATGCCCGGGATCCGAACCTGCGAACCCCAGGCTGCTGAAGCGGAGCACGTGAACTTAACCGCTATGTCACTGGGCCAGCCCCAATGATATATTTTTTAATCTTTCAAATTATCAAAGATTATTTAAAATTATAAAACTCAATATTTGAGGAAGGCATTCTCAAAAACTCAAAAATGGGAGAAATTTAGAAGATTAATTTGGAGTCTTAAAAATGTTTATACAATTTACTTAGTCTTCTTACTTAAAGGAATTTAAGACAATAATCAACACTGTGAGCTATATATAAAAAATTATGTATAATAATGTTTATTACTGTGTATTTTATAGTAGCAAAAAAGAGGAAGTAACCAAATTGTCTAAAAGTAGGAGGGTGATTGAGTAAAATACAGTACATCCATACAATGTAGGAACCCCATCATTCCTATAGTCCAGCCAGGTATAAACATACTAGATTTTAATGAAATATTTAAATAACAATTGAAGATAAAAATGGAAAAATAGACAAATCAATAGATCACAATACCCTTGGACCAACAATTCCTCGATTCTAGAGACAGGACTCCAACCCCAGTTCCTCTGCCACTGGCTGCCTAGGCATCTGGCAAAACTTCACTAAACATTGAGAGATATGGCCACTAGTCATACACTCAGCAAGGGACTCCCAGGATCAATTCTTTGTAAATCTTGCAGTCACATAAATCTAGAGTATCTGTTATCCTTAATCAATGACCGTGATGTAGATGATCCTGTCATAGTCTCTTTAATATATAATAATCCCCATACTGCCCTGTGTTTCTTCAACCCAACCATCCTCCCACTGCTTCTCTCATTCCAAAATCTTTCTGCTTTGTTCTCTGGGATCTCTGTTCCAAAGTAAGCAAACTCTCTTTTATGACAACCTGTTTACTGGATGTTATTTCTACTTTTGCTAAACTTGGCTCTCCACTAAAGACATTACTTCCCCAGCAGATCTATTTCAGAATAAGAAGGAAAGTTGTATCCGTTTTTCCTCCTAGCTCTGTTTCTCAACTATTGCTTCATTGTTACAACGTAAAATCCCTTTTCTCTGGAGGCTTATGAAATTGGGCTGAACTCTCTACTTACGAGAGTTGGTGATATCTACTCAAACTCCCAGCCATTCTCATTCATGAAAAGCTTCTAGATCATGACCATTGTGGATGACTAGAATCTAATATGAATACTCTATTGAACAAGCTAGACCACCTGACTCTTGACCTTGCTAACTCTGGTGACCTTCATATCCAGCTTATTTTAGTTTTCCACCTCTGCCAAAGCTATACTGTAAAACTTGGCATCACAGAAGTCTGTAATACTAAGTTCAAATGACTCTTTCTGGGTGCAACCCCCTATCCTTCTGGTTACCTCCCTTTGTTACTTCCATTATAGATTTTCTTTGACCTCATGGAGATCACCAGCCTTTTGACCACTCCATTTTTTCCCCAATAGTTAAACACCCTGTCTTCATTGTCTTTCCTAAGCAGTGTAATTCCAAACACCACCACAAGATAGTATTATCACTCTCCTTACTTGGCTGTGCCTCCTTTGTCCTCAGACAGCAAAATGTTTAAGTGGGATGAATCCCACTAACCACTGTCTTCACAGAGCTCTGAGGGAAGGTGAGCACTGTTGGAGATATTTGCATGTATAAGTGCCACTACAAATCCGTGGTATCCCACCTCATATGGTACCTCAATCCTTCCAGGAAAACTCCTATCATCCCCTAGTCACCGGGCTCCCACTTGTACAGCACTGATTTCTCTTTTGACATGTAATCTTGTTTGTTGACTGCCGTTAAGGTAAAACTGAACTCATTGTATTTACCCATCTAAGTCTGTGAGTGCTTCTTCTAGTATATATTCCATAGAGAGTCCCACTTCCTTTATTGTAGTACATTTTTCCTATATTGATACTGCCTATTGACTTGGTTGCATCTGTCATTAGCATGATGAATATTATAACAACAGAAACAGACAAAGCCATGTGAAGCAAAAATAATTCAATCTGCCTTTGTTTTAATAGTTATATGAGCTATGGCCCCACCACATAGGCAAAATGTGGTAGAAATAGCAAAAAACAAAACAAAGCATGAAAAACAAAAAAAAAGTGTAGATTTATGTACACTTAAATAAGGGGATAAGAATCAAGAGATTACAATACAATGACGTGAAGGACTCTATCAAATAGCATTGATAAATCTTTATTGACATAAGAAAAGGCCCAAATATTTTAAGAGAACCAAAAAAATCCAAACAAAGCAGTCAAGGGAGGTAGCAAAAATCTTAGCGGGAGTTCAGACTTCTGTGACTAAAAACTGAATTAGGTAATGATGTGGCTTACACTTGGTCACAGACTTGTTTTTTTGAGTTATAGAAACTTAGTTTGTGTGACCAATAGTAATTGATTGGGCTCAGCATGTACCTTTAGGATCAAAGACAAAAACCTGTGATGTGAACAGAATTTTTAACAGTTTACATGATATCTCAAAGCATTGGCATAGAAATTCCAATTTTCATGGATTGGGATAACAGTTGGTTATGTGATGGGTCTGCATATTTTAAATCAATATTTAGAAAAAGTATAGAAATTATTAATTAACTTATATCCTTAGAACTAATGTGTTTTATATTACTTATAGGAGTAATCTGTGCATGTTTCGTATTTGAAGTATAATTAATGTTTAAGAGAATTTTGCACATTACAGTAGCTAATAGATTTGTCTTGAGTTTCCAATTTAAAGTCTGTAATTTAGTGAATGGTTCTGTATTCTAATTTTAGGATGGAAGGCATAAAATGTTTTAGTAGGTCTATAACAATAATAGAATATTTACTAGACAATTGAAATGCTGAAAAATTAAATTTTTATATTAAATTTATAGATAGTTTACTTGAATATTAATTTAAAGCATAGCCCCTGAATCATCTTCTGTAAACCAAAACTAAACCAGAGATATCAACTTCTCGCTCTTTGAAATCTAAGACATGTATTTCTTACAATTAACCTAGCACTGTAGAGCATATAGTGGATTCCCATTAAACATTTCTAAAATAAATGATTGTATGAAACTGTTAGAATTATGTTTAGTATTAATATTTAGTGACATTAGAAATATTTGTGAAAGTAAGACCAAAAAAAGAGTACACACCTGTATTTTTAAAGCGACATTGGTTCTATAAAGATTTCATATATGTATTTTGAAATATATATTATGTATAATATGTATGCTCTTAATGGAAATTAAATCTAACGTTTTTTTTTTTTTTGTGGGGAAGACTAGCCCTGAGCTAACATCCGTCGCCAATCCTCCCCTTTTTGCTGAGGAAGACTGGCCCTGGGCTAACATCCGTGCCCATCTTCCTCTACTTTATATGGGACGCCGCCACGGCAGGGCTGACAGGCAGTGCGTCGGCGGGCGCCCGGGATCCGAACTCGCGAACCCCGGGCTGCCAAGCGCGGACTAAACCGCTGCGCCACCGGGTGGCCCCACGTTTTCTTTTTTTTTAACTCTGAGGTGAACAATTTGCAAAAATCTCTCCTTTCTAAGCTGCAAGAAGTTTTTAAGTTTTCCCTCTCCCAAGAAGCAGAGGTGTGAATTACATCTGGAAGAGATTTTATTTGGGGAAAAAAAATAATTTTAAAACTTCTCCTTATTTTCAGAAATACAAAGCAAGTCTTATTCATTCTTCTGAGGGAAAATGGCAACATCCCATTTTTTGTCTTTTTGATTATGTAAGTTGTTGCATGTGGTTGGGTCTGGGATGAGTCTTTGCAGACTTGGTTGCTTTTTATGAAATGAGGAAGAATTTTTATTTTAATGGATTAACACGACACTGTGCCTATAAATGTAGTTTCATTTTACTTGTGTGGAGCGAGGGAGATTACCAGAGGTCTGACTAAATACAGGATGCGCAAATAGCACAACCTTTGGGAAAGACTCAATAAACCTTGGCCTGGCTTTCTGTGCTGCTCAACCTGGAATTGAGGTCCCCTGAGCAAGTCTCAAGGTTATGTAAGTCTGAGTAATCTGAACGCACGGGGTTGTGTAGTGCTCTGATATAATTGCTGTGACGAGGCCAGAGCCGAAGGTCACAGACCTGTGGCTTCCTCTGAAGCGAATGAGCATTTCCATTCTCAGTCATCCTGGAGAAGGCAAACCCGCAAAGAAGTGAGGGTTACAGGAGACAAACTCTGAACTAGATAGTAGGTGGTGAGGCTGGGGAGAATGAGCCATTTACTATGAATCATGCTTGGATCATCTCTGGTGGTAGCAATGGAGGGAGGGGGCGCTGGAAGGTAATTTAGATGTTCTGATTCACTAAGTATGCCTCAAGTGGAGCCCAGAATCTATGCTTGTATCAAGTTCTCCTCCCCATCACCCATCACCCTGTGATTTTGATGAAGATATCCTGCGTAAGAGATACTAAACTTAAACTTAAAGAACAGAAAACTTAGCATATAAAATCAAACACATGACTGGACAATAAAAGTAGCTTTTAAAAATGTATCATTTTGTCAGGTTCAAAAATGTCTACTTTGTTTCCCATGTGAAAGCCATATGTTAAAATCTGCTAGAGATCTATCTAATCAAAAAACTATAAGAGTACACTCCTCCATTTGAAATAACTGCTATGTGATTTCATAAACGTGGCTAATGTGGTGACCTCCTTGGTGAAATTCATTTAGCGTCTTCGTTATCAATCTGGCCTCGGGAGAATCAGAATACGCTGAAATGAAATTCATTACCTTTGATTCGTATTTTAGGTATGAGAAGTGAAACAAGTCTCTTGACTCTCTCTCAATTAAGGAGTGAAAAAGTAATGTCAGTGGTGCACAGGCTGAAGAAGAAAATTGTCCACAGACTTCTCATTTTCCACATTTATGGTTCATTTCAATCACATTCTGTTAAAAATACGATATAATGGTCCTACTATGTAATATACAGAGAGTCTTCAATTTGACTAGCAATTAGCTTTACAGGTAGTTTTCTCCTGATAAATGGCGGCTAGTAATTATTTATTGCTTTATGTCATCAACTGCATACAAGCAATTTTAAAGTAAAAGAAATGCACCAATATCACTCAACATAATAAATATCACAGAAACAACAATTATGTCTCATCTTTTCTTGCAAATATTTAACCTTCTCTTTTGACCGTATATCATGGAAATAAAAATATTTCCAGGGAAATTATTTACTTCAAATTAGAAATGACAATAAACCTTTGAAAGAGGAGGTCAAACCCTTAGGTTTATTGCATTAAAATTTGTACTTTTCCCTGGAAAACAGAGGTGGGTGAAGATATATTTCGGAACTCAAACTGCAGCCACATCTTACTTCAATAAAAATTGCCCCCAGAGAAGAAACTTCTTTTTAAAGGGCAAGTCCAGGTGGTCATTTTTGTATTATGAGATACTCCCACTTATTTCTGACCAGGGATGATCAGTACATGATAGAACTATCTATCAGAGAATGAAGAATGTATCGTATTTTCCCCTTGGGAATTTCAGGAGAAAAATGATTTTATACTGTATGTTGTTGCCTGTGGGCTCTGAAGCTGAAACTTAAGGTAGAACTGGACTTGAATTTACAGCCATGGCTAACCCAATTATGGGAAGTGGAAACTATAAGTAAGCAGAGTAGACCAGCCATCCGAGAAGGTAAGGGAGATATAGAGAAAGAAGAAAAAAAAGTGAGCGAGCAAGATAGATAAAGAGAGAGAGAGAGAGAAAGAATCCAGGGCTGGCTTCATGGAGGTGGAATCTGTTTAATCACATAGGACCCCCCCCTCCCGAAGAGTCCTGCACTTAGTTTAATGCTCTACTATCACTCGCTTGAAATTGTTAATTGTTTTTGAGCAAGGGATCCTGAATTTCCATTTTGCACTGCACCTTGCAAATTATGTAACTGATTCTGCGAGTTCCCTTACAATTTCTTCTCTGCAGAGCAGCCAGAGTAATTTTTTAAGCCATAAATCAAATCATGCATTCCCCTACATATAACCCTCTATTTTATGCCTGTCTTTGCCCCAAACTTTTGGAATGAAATCTATGCTCCTGATTTTTGCTGTAGAGACCCTACATTATTTGATTCCTGCCTAACTGGCGCTCCACCCTGCTGTTTGCCTCCTTGCTCTTGCCACATTGGCCTTCTTTATGCTCTTCCCGTAGCTGAACTCCTTCCCTGGGTCTCGGTGCCTTCTGATCTTCCGCCTAGAAAAACCTTTCCTGCAGCTCTTCTCATACCTGACTTTTTAAAATGATTCAGATTTTACCTCCCATATTACCTCATTAGTGAGCATCGTCTAAACAGTAACTTTTAGTAACGATCTGTTGTGTTTCCTTCCTTATGTACATTTATTTAATTTGTTTGCTTGTTTTTGGTCTGTTTTCTCAGCCAGCCTGCCCCATCCCTGCCCCACTCAATGTCGCCTCCATGTGGACAGGGAAGTCATTTGCTGGTTTGTAGCGGTAGCCCCTGCACCTAGACCAGTTGGTGGAATATAGTAATCGTTCACAATTATTTCTTGAAAAGTGAATGAAAGGCCTAAGTCCTAGAGAGAGGAAAAATGATTTTGACTCAGTTCAGTGCCCAGGGTGTTTATGAATATTTTCCCCAATTAAAGTGTCATAAAATTGTTCATTTGGTCAAACAGTTAAGAGAAAAACTAGAAAACAGAGTATAGATACTAACTGTCCTGTCTAATCTAGAGATAATGTTTATCAACAGAGAATACAGTTAAGAAATCATGATTCTGATGTCATTCATTTATCCAAGATTATCAGAGAGGTTTTATTTGTTTTGCTCAAACAAGGTTATTGGTTTTTTTTTCTCTTTTCCTATGTGTGAACATCTGGGAGCAATATAAATCAGAGATAGTGCACAAGTGTTCATGCTTTGGGTATTTCTCATGATGAGTAATCTGTTGTTACTTTTATGTACACACTTGTGCAATGACAAAATGTGATTCAAAATACAGTAATGTTCCAAGAATATGTCATTAATAACATACTGTCTCATGCCATCAGCACATTTTCACTGAGCTGGCCACACCTCAAAAGGGCGGACGTTGGAATGCATTCTAACACCCTATGTTCTGTGTTTTCTATGACAATGTATTAAACCAACGTTTTCCAACTGGTGTGACAGAACTCAAATGGATTGCCCGAACAGGCATATCTGCTATGTGTGAACACCAGACCACTCTTCTCTCCCAAAGTTTGTACTTAATCATCAGACTTAAAAGAGGGAGAAGAAAAGTTAATATTAAAGAATACCTAACATATACTAAGTGCTTACTATGTATTTTATATATATTCAATCTCACAACAAATCTATGGAATCATTTCTCTGTCTTTATTGTATAGAGTGCAATGTACCAGGGGCACAACAAATGTCATATTATATAAATCTTCACAGCTCTAAAAAAGTTAATATCATTCTCATTTTATAAATAGGGGAAATGAAGTTTGAGGATGGTAAACAATTTTCCAAATATTCATAATTCATTTCTGGAAAAACAAAGAGTGTAATCCAAATCTGTCTGACTCCAACACTGAGTTCTGCTACATCCTAATGATTCTCAGAAAGAAGTTCCAGACAAAATTTTTTAAATTTAGATTCCAGTGGGGGTTAATTGGTTCTATTAGCTTTTCTGATACTGTTTATTTTGCATGTTCTTTATGTCTCTCAACACTGAATTCCTTTTTATGGACAATTGCTGACCTGGGTCAAGACATCTTCCTTAATACCACATCCTTTCAATCATTATCACTCAGACAAATCACTTTTCAGGCAAAGTCTATCACTATCCATATCTATATTAGCTATGATGCTCATCTTTAACCTTTTCCATTAATTCTTTTTTTCAGAGTAACTGAAAACCTGGTATCTCTCTGTACTAGCTTTCTAGATCTTCTACAACAAATGATTACAAACTGAATAGCCTAAATGAACAGACCTTTATTCTCTCACGGGTAGGGTCAGAAGTCTGAAATCAAGATGTTCACAGAGTTGATTTCTTTTGGAGGCTCTGCAGGAGAATCTGTTCCATGCTCTTTCAGGTGGTGGCCAAAAATGCTTGGTGTTCCTAGGCATGTAGACGTATCACTCCAATCTCTGCCTCTGCTTTCACTTCTCTGTGTCTCTGTGTGTCCTCTCCGCTTCTTACGAGGATACCAGTCATTAGATTTTGGGCCCACTCTAATCCAATATGACTTCATTTTAATTTAACTAATTACATCTGCAAATATCCTATTTCCAAATAGGGTCACATTCTGAGGTTGTTGGTAGGCATGAATTTTTGGAGGACACTGTTCAACCAACGACACTCCCTGATAGCCCAGCAGCTCCCATGAAGGAAATTTACTTTCTCATCCCTTTCATCAATGAGGCAAGATGAGGTTGTCAAATATCTCTTTGATTCAAACTATTGCTTATAGACCATTATAATTTTGTTATGTTAACTCAATGGCTTCTCTCTTGCTAACTCTCTCTGTCATTTCTGACACTGTCCTCACTACAGCCATTTACCAACATCCAAGACACTATCCCATCTTTGTCAATGGCTTGGTACCTTACCCATAATCTTTCTTTCATCCTCATTTTCTGTCATTAACAACAGGATGTCCACATCAATACTGATGAACTGTCTGACTCCGAAGTTGTTCCATGTCCCCAATCCACAGATCTCCAAGCCTCCATACCTGTGACTTTATTTACAGACTCTGCTTTATTCCTTAATCTAGCCTTCTGTCAGGATCTTAAACTCAAAACTGTGATTGGAATCTTCAATCTGTTTATCTTTCGAGTCTCTTCACTCCTATACTACAGTTTTCATCCATAGTATGGCCACCACTTTCTCATCCACCCCCCCCCCCCGCGCCTTCCTCCTTTATTTATTTATTTATTTTTCTGGTTTTTAACCTCTTTCTTATTCTGGAATCTATAGTCAGACACTTGAGGACACTTTTGTTTTTCTTATATGCAAGAGTTTGGTTTAAGCATTTAACATATTAAAGATACCACGAAGGCATAGAGATCAAATCATATGAAATAAAAGGTAGAATTTAATTGAATGTCAACTTCTATCTATTTTGTCCCTTTCTAATCCTTAAACTCTGCTGAAAAGAAAGGATTCAAATTGTTTTACACAGCTTCTCTATTTCCAAAATGATTTCTACTTCTAGGAAGTAGAAAACTTACTTGTAGGAATGAAAATGGTGACTTTACAAAAATACTAGCACCAAAATCTTCTATATAGAGAGAGAGATTTATAAGGTAATTATTAACAAAATGTATGAGTTCTATGAGTTTTTCACAACTTCTGCCAACATGCTTAATATTTTGAGTCCTAATGATGCCTACAATAGCTGGCTTTGACCTTATAATTCAACAGATTTTTATTTTTTGAGTATTGTTTCTCTGAATAATATAGCATAATAAGTAACAAAATGCAATTTAAAGTTTTAATGTTTAAGCGGATTTCCAACCCCATTTAACTGCTTTGCTCTTTTATAGATTTTCAGAAGAAACTGTCTTTTCATTTCATTAAGGTTCATAATTAAGACTGATCTATACAACAATAGCGCATATATTAGGGTATTTATGACAACAATACCAGTAACTGTAACAAAAACAACAGTAATAGTAACACAAAATAACAATATTAATACAACAAAAATAATTTGTTAATATATCTTTCAGGCATGCACTAAGATTTTTATATATGATTAAATCTGCACAAAATACTCCCATCTAGAATGGCTAGTAATTACTGAATTATACAGATAAGGAAACAAGTGCAAAGAAGTCGATTGCTCAAGATCGCTCATAATTTAAGAACGGGGGTTTGAACTCTGATTTGCATGATTACAAAGCCTGAGCTTTTAGTCATGATACCTCACGACAACCTAAATTTGTACCGATTTTTAATTTCTGAAGACGAGGTTAAAATAAGCTTCATGTCATCCCTCTATTAGCGAGCCACGTCAACGTGAAGGTGTGATCCTCAGATCAACTCTGGGAAAACCCAAATTCATTCCATCTTAAAGCGCACTGCATTAAAAAATGTTCTTGCATATTTTCCTGTGAAATTCTTGTTTCCCACCCCCCCCCCCCACACACAAAATCAAACATATTCCTTTAGCATTCGTCAGACTCTTGAGACAAGAAAACTCTGTGGTTATCTTATACCCATATTTCTTTTCTTTTCTTGTTTTTTAATTTAAATTTAAGCCAGGCGTGGCAAATAAATTGCAGCCAACCCCCAAGTCTGACACTTGGAAGGCTCTGACCCTGGTCACCTGAGGGGTGCCGGCTCAGCCTCTGCCCTGAAGCCAGGTTCACGGGGATTCGATCACGCGCTGCTTCAAAGGAAGAGAAGCACAGCAGGCAGCAGGAGTGGCTGGGATTCGCCTTGGTTCACGTCAGAGCTTTTCCATCAACACTGTATGATTTTAAGCAAGTCACAAACTAAAATAATCATTTTTCTCAGTTGTAAAATCGAATGTAATCATATAATTTAATATTTACCTTGCAGAGTGTTTGTGTAATTAGCAATAATAGTGATAAGGCACCTTACACCCTCCATTGAATCCATTATAGGATAATATTTCTCTTCCCAGCTCCTATTTCAGTAATAACAGAGGAGTGAACCTTTTTTTCTTTAAAGCATTTTCCCTGTTGACACTGCAAATGACTTATTAAAAGGCATTTTATCTTGTTTGTCTCTTAAACCTCAAATTGTGGCGCAAAATAAATATTTAAGTAGAAGTGAATTTGTGAAAACAGATAAAATAGGATAAAGATCTGATCCCTACTAGTACACTTCATGAAACATATATTTTTGTATTTTTTCATTAATTCCAGTCATTTGTTGCCCCATTACACTCCCGACTTCCAGGCAAAACCTGGAAAAGGGACCTCAGTTAACTGAATAGAAATGTAATTGTTTCAGAAAGTGGCCCTTGTAAAATTAGAGCTTGTTAGTGTACAGTTTTTTTAGCTTAAGGAAAAAAGACTTAGGAATAAATGTGATTAAAGGAGAAAACAATGAGTTGCAAATTCTGAGATGTTAGGATTTTCACCACATTCCTTGAAAAGAAGAGTTGACTTGAAAATGTGTCCCGTTTCCTCCCCAAATTCTGTCAATCCCAAGGATGATTAGCCTTAAAATTTTGTATTCCCTTTAGCTTCCTGAAAGTTTGTGTAAAAGAACCCCAAAACTTTCTTTATAATCGGCATATCTTTGTAATCACTTTATAAAATCTAAAAATTATTCTTCTCTCAAATGAATAAAATTTCTTCTCCCAAGATTATCTTAAATATTTTGTGCCTGGTAAAAATTAATTTATAAAAAAATTCTTCTTTCCAACAAGTAGAAATTTTAAATCATTCTTTGTCAGATTTTTCTTTTATGAAATTTGATTATGAGAATATATCCAACTTTTTAAAAGATTTTTAATAAAATATTTCTTTTATGAGAAGCGATTTTTATGTATAATTTAACACCCACTTACTTCTCAAAAAAGAGTCAAAAGCATTTCGGATCATCATTAAACTGCTCATCCTTAAATATGACTAATTAGTTTAACATTATGCTTCAGGTTTTCCTTTAAAGGACTCTGGAAAAGACCTCAGTTGTGCATTTTCCATCCAAGTGAAGTGAAAACACAATGTAAGCCTGGTAGTGGGTATATAAAATCATTTTGTTGATAATTTGACCTCACTACTGATAAGGAAGAGGAAGTATTTTTCTTTTTGTTTTTGCTGTCACCAGGACTAAAATTATATTTTTAAAAATAATTTCCTAAAAAGGTACCAGCCTTTTATTGCTTAGCTTTTTGAAAGATGATTTAATTGTGGACTTGGACCTTGAGCAATTGTCAGACGCTAAGTACTAAGTTTTGCAGTGAAGGGTGAAACCAGGAATAATTTAATTAACTTTATTCCTTTTCAGAATGAGGGATGGGTCCTAGGAGCTGTTCCCTAGAGGGCCCCTGATTAAGCGTAGGCACAAGTTCCCAGAGTCTCTGATCTCTTGTCAAACTGTAACCTGGTGATTATTTATTGATCCCTTCTCAGATTCTCCTAAAATGCCTGTGTGTTCAGAGTATCCATTCAAATTAAGGGATGTTCTATATTTTTATAAATTGCAATTCTCGACCTGACAGCTCCTCTGCTTTCAGAGTAGCTAGTAGACTTATACCTTCATACTCACAGTTCTTTCTGCCCTCGTACAGGGCCGTAGTCCCTGAAAATATGCAATAGATGAAAGAGAACTATGCTGATTGGAAGGGTGAGGGCAAGCTCAGAGCCTGTCTCAGCCTACCCATTGTGCCTTTAGCTCTCGTTGCAGCCCGGATCTGACGTCCAGGGAGCCCAGGTGCTGAGTGGCATGGTATGGGAACCACTGAGCATGTTCTTCTGCCTTCTATTTCTTTTCTTATCTCTTCCTCAAAATTTATTTCAGACGCATGCATGAAATCCACTCCCCATCTCCAGGGAATGTTCTTTTAAAAGATCAAAGTTCACAGCCAGGTAAAAGAGAACAAATTCTAGTACGGAATAGGTATCATGGAAATATCACATACTCTTTCCCTTTTCCTAAAATTCCTCTGCCATGATTGAAAAGATTTGTTCATGGGTTCTAATATTTTTGATTAGATATATAACACTAGACTTAGGTCTTTATTCTTGCTAAATATTTTGAATAAATAAAAACTCAGTGTATATAAGTTGTCATCCTTCATACACATATGATCAATCAGGTGTGAATCATACAATGTAGGAATATGTATACACAAGCACAGTTAACTGTAAACTCTGTAGGGTAGTAGTTAAAAGGGTGTGGGCTGGAGATAGATTTTCTGCCTTCAAATATTTGGAAAAATTGTTTAACCTCTCTATGCTCGCTCTCCTCATCTATAAGATAGAGAAATAATATACCCACTCAGAATCATTTGTTGTTACTGCCCAGTCTTTTTGCTCCATCCTCTCACCTTCCAGCGCTACATCAGACAATGCTCTGCTGCTGTTCATAGGGTTTTCATGGCCAATTTTTTCAGAAGTGGGTGGCCAGGTCCTTCTTCCTAGTCTGTCTTAGTCTGGAAGCTCCGCTGAAACCTGTCCACAATGGGTGACTCTGCTGGTATTTGAAATGCTGGTGGCATAGCTTTCAGCATCACAACAACACACAGCCGCCACAGTATGACAACCGACAGATGACAACCAACAGCTGACCAGGAAAAAAACTTGGGCCACATGGTGAAAGCATCAAATCTTAACCACTAGACCACCAAGAGAATTATTAGGCAGATGCAAATGAAATACTACATGTAATTCAGTTAGTGTTCTGCTGGCATATAGTATAGGCTCTATAAACACTTGCCAGTAGTATTACAAACAAGGATGGAAGATATGGGGTGTAATGAAGACTGAAGAATGCGAGGTCTTATCTGAGGAAAGCTCCTGAAGAAGCAAACATAGTTGAGACTGACAATGGATGCATAATTGTCAAATATGGAAGAAGCACCGTGCTGCTGTTTCGTGGATGGTTGAGTTCATTTTCGTCTGTGCTTGGCCACTGAGAAGCAACGTTCTGCCCTGGGTTAGGGCACAATAGAGAGAGAAAAACAATCCAACACTATTCAACTCTGAGGACTGAGATTAGACAGAAGCATCTTTTAGTTTCCAGGAATCGGAAAAAGATTGTATTTTATTTAGCCTTTCATATGCGAAACTGATTGGTTAAGTTTGAAGTTTCCTTTAAGGGAAAACACTTTGTTGAATTACTTCCCCCTTCTAAAACTCCATTAAAAGTAGTATAAGTAGGGGGCCAGCCCAGTGGTGTAGCGGTTAAGTTCACCTGCTCTGCTTCGGTGGCCCAGGGTTTGCAGGTTCGGATCCCAGGCACAGACTGATGCACCACTTATCAAGTCACGCTGTGGCAGCATCCCATACAAAGTAGAGGAAGATGGGCATGGATGTTAGCCCAGGACCAATCTTCCTCACCAAAAAGAGGAGGATTGGCAACAGATGTTAGCTCAGGGCTAATCTTCCTCACACACACACACAAAAGTAGTATAAGTAGCATGAAATCATTCACTCTCTAGTATATCAGTGTTTGGTATTTCATTACAGCAAGGTTGCCCTCATATTTTATTCTCCTTACTTTTCATGTCATTACCTTTGAAGAAAGATCAATTGACAATCTAATGCCTTAAAAATTGTCTTGGATATATGAAGTCTCTTGCTCAAAAAACACTTCTAATATTTTATTCAATTGTTGAAAACTCAATCATCTTATTTTACTGTCCATGGAGATGAGGGGAGCAGTGTGCTGTCCCTGGTAAATCCACAAAACCCTCTACTCTACCCATTCCCACAGCCCCATACTGACCTTACTCACAGAAATCCATGTAGTTGTGGTCCAAGGCCCATCCTCCAATGCCTATGGGGGCCTCCACACCTCCTCAGGCCTATCTCTACCAAGATTACCCGCAGTACCATTGACAGCACAAAATTCAGGAGCCTTCAAAAACCGTGCTGCATGTGGTAAGAGACCAAAGTAAGGACTACTTGGGCCTGTCCACCTGCCTCATAGCTAGCTGGACAGCTCTCTGGTGATACTGCCTCTGGGACGTGCTCACTTGACTCCTCCAGCCCTCCTCCCTCCTGGTCAGCCAGCTCTGCTGCCATCTCTGATGGGCACAGCTCTATCAAGTCTTCTGATTGCCATATGAATTACTATATCTGCACAGATACTTCTTTTCAAAACAGTAAGTCCTAGATTATGGGGGTTGGTGCTATATAATTCAGTGCCCTGATCTTTCTAATGTTCAAAATCCAGTTTTTATTGTTCTTTAACAATTGTACTCAATCTTTTTGCTTTCTATTTTGGCCCAAGACTTAGCTATGAAATATAGGTGTATATTTTATAAATACCATTCATAGCATTGGCAAAACGTAATATACTGCTGACAGCACCCAGGTATTTTTCAATAAATAAATTTATGTCTCTAAAAAAATTAAGCCAGATCATTTAGTCTTATTCAATATATTCGATACATTCACTAATCCGAAGTTCCATGATGTAAAACGGTAACAACCACATACTCTCCGAGTCAGGAATTCTGTCAGGGCACAGCCGGGGGACTTGTTTCTGTTCCTCAAAGTCTTGGATCTTAGCCAGAAAGAAATGAATAATAGCTGGGGACACTGAAGTTTTCTGGAATCATTTAGAAGCATTTTAACCCACATTTCTAGTGCCTGTGATAGGATGACTTAAAAGCTGAGTTCGGCTTGGATTGTCAACCAGAGTCCCTACATGTGGCCTCTCCATATGGCTTGGGCCCCCTGAAGTATTGTGACTGGTTTCCAAGAGGGAATGTCTCAAAAGGAAGCATCTGGAGAGTGAGTATACCAGATGACAACGGGGAAGCTGCATGGTCCTTTATGACTTAGCCTTGAAAGTCATAGAGCATCATTTCCTTCATACTCTGTTGATCAAGTACAAGCCTGACTCTATTCAAGGGGAAGGGACAGAGGCAGCACCTCTCAATGGGAGGAATATCAACTAATTTGCAGGTGCTTTTTTTAAGTTCCACAATCTGTACCCTGGCTAGAAAGTACTTATATTCTTCTTAAGTGCAAAATACATTCATAATCTCCAAAGACCCACCAAAAGCCTCATTCCTTTTGGGCATCAAGCTCAGCCTCGAGGTCCAGAATCTTGTCATTTAAACCAGATCAAGGAGGAGATGATGAAACCCCTCATGGTCAATTCTTTGGATACAATTTTTTTTTTGGTCAATCTGCAGACCTATTAGCTACCCCACAAACACCCAATAAATGTGGTTTAGGCACAGGATAGCTGCAATAGAGTCTCCCCTTCAAAAAGAAGGGAGAAGGGAGGCACTCAGCAAACACGGATCTAGAGCATTTCTGAAATCCAGTTACGTATATGTTGTCAAGTCCTTGATTATAGCCCAGTGATGTTCTCTAGGACTGAGTCCCCCCAGCTCTTGGCTGGATCTCCTGGGATTTTCTTTCTTCAAAGTCATTCCTCCTTAGTCCTTGTCTTTAGCTATGTAGTTTTCTCAATCTGCTCCTACCCATAGAAATTTAGGAGTCCAAAGGCCTCTTTTCATTTTGTACTGTTCCTGACCTTTTGAGTCCAAGCTGGCGTGTAATTCTTTTATCGATTTGTGGGCTTCAGTATGCATCAATTTGTAATCCACTGCACTAGACAAAAGCCACTCCCACAAGTCTCTTTGAGATGAGTTCTTCTCTACGAGTTTCTTGAGGAGCTGCAATGGAATAATACTCTTTATAATTCTTAGAAGTCTCATTGCTTAACAGAGAGAATCTGTGAGACACATCCTTAATATCCTTGGAAGGTCGTTTTTGTGCCTAAATGAATCTGTGAGGTTCTACACAAAACCATCCTGAAGTCTCAACGAAGGCTTGAGAGTCCTATCCTTGGTTTCATCTTTATCCTGAGACCAGAGTATGAGAAATATCTTTATTTTTAACCCAGCAACTCCTGGCTCTGTTATATTTTCTTTCAATTCTGCTTGAAATTAAATAATTCATTCTTTAGTCCATCTCTCTATATCCATACTTCATAATATATAGTCTCTTAGTTTGCTCAGCTGTCATGAAAAATACCATAGACTGCTTAGCTTAGACAACAGAAATTTCTTTTCTCACAGTTTTGGAAGCTGGAAGTCCCAGGTCAAGATCTGGCATGGTTTGGTTTCTGATGAGAACCCTCTTCCTGGTTTGCAAACAGCAACTTTGTTCTCATATGGCTGTTCCTCTGAGTGCATGTGAGGGGGGTGGGAGAGAGAGAGAGAGACAGAAAGATCTTCTTCTTACAAGGCCACTAATCCTGTAGGATTAGGGTCCCACCCTTACTACCCCATTTAACATTAATTGCCTCCTAAGGGCCCTATTTCCAAATATAGTCACACTGGGGGTTAGGGCTTCAACATCAGAGTTTTGGAAGGACACAATTCAGTCCATTGCATATAGTTCAAAGAACCCACTTGACACTTTTGACAAACTGTCATAAATCTCTTTAGCCAGATCCATTACACTAAGATCCATTTCTCTAGGTACATCTTCTGTTTTTCATGACACTGTAGATGGTAGTTTTTCTAAACTTCCTGCTACGACATAACAAGATAAACTTTCCTTCAGCATTTAATTACTCTTTCCTTTATGCCACTGCTGATAGCTTTCTCAAGGCCTGTCAGGTTTCCACATACTGTTGTCTCAAGGCCATTTCAGCTTCCACTTGCCACCTAATTCCTAAGCCAAAACCAAATGTTTCCAGTTTTTGTATTGGCAGCATCCCACTCAGAATACTGGATTCTGTTCCAGTATCTGTGGCTGCATACAGAGCACCCCAAAACCTAGTGATAAGAGACAACAGCCATATTATTATGTTCAAAGTCTCTGTAAATCAGGAATTTGGACAGGACACAAGGAGATGGCTTATCTCTGCTCTCTGATGTGTGAGGCCTGATCTGGGAAGACTCAAATGGCTCGGGGTGACTTGAATGGTTGGGAGCTGGAATTGTTTGGATATTCTTCACTCACATATCTGGTGCCTGGGCTGAGATGACTCAAAGCTACATTTAGCTGGAATTGTCAACCAGAGGCTCTTTTTGTGGCCTCTCTATGTGGTTTGGGCTTCTCATAGCAGGGTGGCTGGGATCCACGAAGTAGAAATCCAGAAAATGAATATTCCAACAGAACTAGAAGGAAGCTCCATGCCCTTTTATGACTTACCCTCAGAAGTAATATAACATCACTGCTGCCACAGTCCATTAGCTAAAAGAGTTATAAGCCTATCTGTATTCCAGGGTAGAGGACATAGAGCCCACCTCTGTATGGAGAAGTGCCAAAGGACTTGCAAACTTTGAAAAAATAACAACTCCACCTTACATGGTCTGTCTTCCTTCTTGTCTAACCAATGAGCTCTCTGACATCATCTCCTACTCTTCTCCTCTTGCTCATTCTATTATACTGAAATGGCTTCTTCACTTTTCATCATAAACACCAAGTAGGCTCCTGTCTTCAGGTTTCTGCATTTGCAGTTGCCTTTGACTAGAATGCTCTTCACCAAGACAGTAGTATGTCTCTCTCCTCACCTCCTTCACGTCTTTACTCACATGTTACTTTACCAGAATATAAGCTACAGGAGAATATTAGGTGTCATTTACTTTTGGTCCACCTTAGAACACCACCTCACACACAGTAGGTGATAAATGTATATTGAATGTACTGAATGAGTTAATCTCTAATTCCCACGTTGATCATTTCTTCTTCTCATTTTCCCCACTTTTATCCATGAAACTCCACTCATCCTGAAATTGAGAGTCTGGACACAGGAGAAGGGAAATTAAGGATGGGTGATAGGGAATAAGGGTCACAAATCAAAACAAAGGAATTTCATTAAATTAAAATTTCCTCCTCCAAGTCATATTTCTACTTCTAACTTATACATCTACCTCGAACACTGAACTTTATTCCACATAACAGTCTTGAAACTATAAGCTTAATTTATATTTTATGTTAAATATTTGAGAAACGTAGTTGAGTGATTAAAGAAGTTTGATGTAAAGTTTAAATGTAATCAAATTAAAACATCTTGTTAGAGTTTTGAGTTATATTAATGCATCATAAAAATTTATGATTAATCAAGATTAAGGCAAATTCATAAACTGAGCTAGACAAATCTTCAATAAGAAAGTGTATAGTTTATATTTTCTTTTTTTTTTTTTTTTTGTGAGGAAGACCAGCCCTGAGCTAACATCCGTTGCCAATCCTCCTCTTTTTGCTGAGGAAGACTGGCCCTGGGCTAACATCCGTGCCCATCTTCCTCCACTTTATATGGGACGCCGCCACAGCAGGGCTGACAAGCAGTGCGTCGGCAGGCGCCCGGGATCCGAACCTGCGAACCCCGGGCTGCCAAGAACGAACTAAACCGCTGCGCCACTGGGCCGGGCCAGAGTTTATATTTTCTTATTTCTTCTTTCACATCTGCTGCCCTAACATTACTACCACGTGCAAAATGTACATTTACAACCTATACAAAGTCTAATTCTCTATTCTCCTTGAGGGCACCCTGGTTCTGGAGTTGATGAGACACCATTCTCTGCTATACTTAATGTTGAAGTATTTTAGGTCCTGTGATTCAATTCAAGATTGAATCAATTTATGATTTATAGGATGTGGAGAACATCACTAGAAATGAAAGAACTGATGACTTTTATAGTGAATAGTTTTTTGGATATAACTCTACTGTGTTTAACTTTATTTTTGTCGGAATTCTATATAATGATGGAAGAAATAAAACATATGCTTATCTTGGAAGGAATACACAATAGAGCATCCTAATTGACTATGAGTCTTTTAAAATTCCATGTCTGGTTTTACTTTTTTTTTTCTTGTTATATTTTGAAGGTAACAAACTCCATGTAACTAGAAAAGAAATGTGAATGTCATTTTGACTAACCATACCAACTTGTTGCAAAAAATGCTAAAATTGATTAATAGAATGATTGAATGTAATAGCTTATCACTGAGTCAAAATCACACTCTATATTTGTAAATTAAGCTTGATGGATTTTATAGTTTAGCAGATGGATAATTATCCTCAAGTATCTTTCTCTAATATATTACATATTCAAAATTTGTTTCAGTGAGTGATGAGCGAAGGTTGCCATTTCATTGATTGGTGCCTTGAATCAGAATCAGCCGCCACGATCAGTGCAAAGGTTCAGCTTTCACTTGTGAGTTACCAGAGGTGTAGGGCTGTCAGGTGCCTGGGGACTCCGTGATACGTTCAGATTCAGTTCAGATTCTCTTAGGGAGGTGAATGAAGTCATGTTGCCGGTAACATATTCCATTTACAGTTTTCACTACTCAAATGTACAATTTTACCTTTCCTAATGCTTATTTCTAGATTTCTCATATTTAAAATGATTTTAAAATAACTGAAACACTTTGATAAGAAATGTAAAGATTTTCTATTTTCGACTGGAATGAAGACATGAAACTCTGTTCTTAGAGTTTAAGTGCTGATTCAGCTACTCGTCCTATAAGATAAAAGTAGCTACGCCCCAAGACAGAGGAGCAGCTATTGTAATGACATGGATCTCCCTCATTCTCTGACCTGCTCTTTCTGACTTTTGAAATCCTTATCACAAATTTTATCAATTCAGTATTATTTAGTTTATTCTTGTGAGTTAATTGTATCTCCCTACTTATGTAGGCAAAAGCCATTTCTTATTTTTCTTATATGCATTCTTGTGCACCCACAGTCTCACCCTCTCTCTCTGCACTTACAATAAAATGGTAAGCCATTTTAAGAAAAATTTCTTATTGTAACATGTCCATATTATTATTTATATTATTACTTATTCTGATTACCTGAACATTAGACTTCTGTATTTCTTTATTTTATTTATAGCAATTGTTTGTCTTCTGACAGACTGATAAAGAGTACTATCTGATGGAGGAATGGTCAGATAAATCACCAGAGCAGACAGACAATTGCATGATTATTGATGACGATTCTTGTTACTTATATTTAAAAGTTAGGTAATACATATTGAATGTTGTTCAGTTTCATCAAATTATGTTTATCCATTTTATTGCTATTTAAAATGCTAAAATAATTGAAAGGTAAATGTTTTTATAGAATCATTATGCTAAAAGAGATTACAACAATTGTGTATTTCTGTTTGCATTCAAGTGGATTATATTTAAGCCACTCCAACTAGATACACAAAAATAGATATTATAAGTAAGCATATTTATATGTATGTATTTGTATAAATATCACTATATTTTAAAAACAATATAATATTTTATAATTATTTATAACTCCAGTCAAAATATATTAAAATTTAAGCCTATTCCAATGGAAATTCTCATACATTGCTCAAAGGAACCTAAATTAATTTGATGATTATGATCTTGTGGATGTGATGGCAGAATGACAAGTTATATTGCTCCAAGATTAAAATATCTCATAGTAGTTATAAAAAAATCCTCTTAAAATGCAGATAACAGAACATTTACATGTGAAAATAATAATGATTTCATATACTTCCCCTTAACAGCTGATAACAGCTGAGTTTTATCCATATAATTTTACTGTAAGGTAGCTATGTTTTTAGTTAAGATAATCTTGCTATAACTTAGTTCATTACTTCATGAAACTTTGTGACCCTGCAAATGTTACCAAACTTCTCAAACATCATCTTTTTTAAAATACAAAATGGAAATAGTAAAGATCCAATTTAGAAATTTTAGTAATGCTGACAATCAAATAGTTCCAATTCCCTTTCATGGTACATGGTACTTGGACATGCACTTCCCAGTCCCCTTGAAGTTAGCTGGCACTTGTGTCTTGCTTTGGTCAATAAGTAGAAGTGATGTGTGGCACTTCCACTTGAAATATTTTAAAAGCCTGTGTATAAATTGCCACGTTCAATGTCCCAGAAAGTGTCTCCTCCATCAGCCTGGATTTAAGTGTCAGGATAGTGTGAACAGAGTCTCCCACCAAACAATAGTGCACATGTAGAAAGAGAAAGACATAAATCTTTGTTGGTTTAACCCCTATGATTTGGAGGTTACTCAATAATACAGTATAACCTAGTCAAAGTATGAGACAATACATATAGAGAGTAGAGCACAGTGTTCAGCGCAAGTATTGTTAATATTATTGTTATAAAGCTTTCATGTATGGCTAACATAGACCGAATGAAATATAAACACTATTAACCTGCTAGAATACATAAAACCTATGTACTAAGGGTTGGTTATATTCCCCTAATACTACTTTGTAATAAGGGAGGCTGGTATATTTTCTTTCCTCATTGTGTGCTGAGTCTTCTCTAATAATGGTTAATATAAATATTATAAATTATAATTTATGGGGGAAAACGTCAATGTTTTGAGAGACTATTATTGTAAAGATACTTAAAAGAATATAGAAAACAGGGGCCGCCTGGTGGCGCAGCGATTTAGTCCGCACTTGGCAGCCCGGGGTTCGCGAGTTCGGATCCCGGGCGCCCGCCGATGCACTGCCCGTCAGCCATGCCGTGGCGGCATCCCATATAAAGTGGAGGAAGATGGGCACGGATGTTAGCCCAGGGCCAGTCTTCCTCAGCAAAAAGGGGAAGATTGGCAACAGATGTTAGCTCAGGGCTGGTCTTCCCCACAAAAAAAAAAAAAAAAAAAGAATATAGAAAACAGAATTTTGGAAAGGAAATGCATACATTTGTTTATTCTCTCAACAGTTCATTAAAACCATAACTCTAGCATCTAGAATAGTCTCTGGTTCATATAAATTTGTTAAATGAATGAATGAATTCATTAGTTAGACAGTTCATACCAAAACCTTATTCTTTTATCATCACTTTCAATTTTGGGTTTTTATATTTTTTTGGTGAGGAAGATTGGCCCTGAGCTAACATCTGTGCCAATCTTCCTCTATTTTGTATGTGGGATGCAGCCACAGCATGGCTTGATGAGCGGTGTATAGGTCTGCACCTGGGATCCAAACCCGTGAACCCCGGGCCACCGAAGTAGAGTGCATGAACTTAACCACTATGCCACCAGGCAGCCCCCACTTTCAACTTATATGCCTGTTTTTCTTAGTGGAATTCTGTATTATTTAGATTTTTCTTTTCTGTATAGCACAGCCATACCTTCTGCAGATATTAAAAAGGTATCTTCCTTTATATGTATTTCCCATATCTGTATCTAGCTATAAGATCACATCCTAAAATCTTTATCAATGAAAACTGAAAATGCATTTGTAGCCCATCTATTCAGGTGATACAATTTCATTACACCTGAAGTAGCTCTTTTCATATGGGAACTGTGGAAGGGAATAAAAGTAACTCAGGAAAACTAAACACATAACACCATATTAGTTAGATTAAACCCAACAACTAATTTGGGCAGAGGTATAAATACAAATAGTTAAAAGAAACCATAAAAATTATCTTTAATTGCCAATATGTATTTAGTAAGAGCTTGGGGAAATAAAAATATAAATATCAGCATTGGTGAGAAGAGTGTCATTTTCTTTTACCTCAGTTGTAAGTTGATAGAAACTGAAAATGCTAAATTAAGAAAAAGAAATATGAGCTCATTGTCTGGAGTTATGGATTAACCTCCAGAACTAATTTTAAAAAATCAGAAATAGTTAGAAGAGGTTACTTGAGGAGAGGGAAAGAAGAGAATTGAAAATTATTGCTTTTCACTGTATGCTCTTCTCTATTATTTGATTTGATAACATGTGCAAGTATTGTTTTGATCTGACTGCCTTCTTGACATCTGCATCTTCATGTCTCAAATGAAAAAATATCAAAAACTGAATCCATAGCCTGGGTCTTCTTCCACTGTCTCCTATATCAGTAAATAGCATGAATCCATTTATCCAATCATCCTAGACACTTCCTTCTGCCTTATTCCTCTTGTCCCATTTCTCACTAAGCCCTATAATTGGTTTTGATCTCTTAAATATCCTTTGAATATGTAGGTTTCTCTTTTTCTCCATGATTGACTTTACTCTCTGACCTTTTCTATAATACTGAATTAGCTCCTTGGTGGTGTTCCCTAAATCCACTCTGAGCTCTCTCAACAGAGCGTCAGTGATCTTTTCAAACTGCAGATGTGATTGTGTTTCATAATTTTGCTGAAAACACACCAATGACTTCCAACTCCTCTTAGGATACAGAACAACTCCCTCTTCTTAACATAATCTGCATGGTGAAGCCACTGCACCATCTTGTACCACTATGTACTTCACTCTCTGTGCCCTGGTGTACCTTAATTTTTTAAAACTCACATTGCCCATCTATTCACAGAACCTTTGCACATGTTCTTTCTTCTGCCTAGTGTAACTATCCTTCCTGCAACCCACCCTCAAGTTGTTCAATCTTCAGATCTCAGCTGATGGGAAGCTAACTCTGCCACACCAGTTCCAGTGATGTTCCTTTGTCATATGCTCTTAAAGTACCGCATTCATTTGGATTAGAACATTTGTCTAGCTTTTCTGAACACTAAGCTGAATGAGAGTGACTACATTAATTTTTGCTCGCTATTTATTATTGTCCAGCAATTAATATAGCCACTGACACATTGTAGAGAATCAAAATGATTTGTTATGAATTAATTTATGGCCCACGGGTCACTTATTCAAGCAATAATGCAAACTTTCTCCGTCTTTCTATCAATATGTATCCAAGTTATAAACTTTTTGCTACTCCATTTCTTGTTGGACCCTTGTTTCTATTCTTAACTGCTATCACACAGTTTCATACAATGATGATACAGCAGAATAAGTGTAAATATGTTGTCCCCTGAAATGCCTTCTGCTGCTTGAGATTTGCTAAATCCTTGTGGATTTAAGAAGGAGAAATAATTTCTTCTACATTTAATGCTTATCATAATTTTTCCTTTTTCTCAAATGTTCTTATTTTTGGTTATTTTCCCTGTGTTATAGATCCCTTGCAAAATAAATAACTCCTTATGTCCTGTAGATATGTGTAGTCAATTAAACCAGTTTTTAATATTTACATTTTTCAGATAATTATATGCAGGCTACTATGTTTCTATGGAGAACTTTCACATTTACCTGTAAACTGTACCGAGTGTCATTGTCAACAGCAGAGTTTTATGTTCTACGAACTAAGACTCTACTGTTTTGTAAATTCTGAAATAAATAAAGCTAGAGACAGAGTAGATGATTGATGAAGATTTGCTTAATGAAAGAAAATTCTATCTTGTTTGAAGAGGAAAACCAAAAAGAAGTCAACATTAGTGATGGTTGTGAGCTTGTGGTTTTGTTTTGAAACTATTTTGGGGCAGAAACCTTTAGCATTCTAAATAAGAAGTGAGGGAAGGATTTACAAAATTATACAATTAGCCTCTTTATTTTCAGATAGGAAAAAAACTCAATATAAAGAGATTTTTAATTACCCAAGATAGTAGTATGGGTTTTACTATTTTTTTTAAATTATACTCTTCCTGACTGCTCCATATTGCTGCCCCACATCAAGGTTAATTCAGGAAAAAAGCAGTCTCAATGTTTTCTGTGTTACCAATTGGCAATCAATCTTTCTTTCTAATTCTGAGACAAACTTATGGATTAATTTTGATTAGATAAAATTGTTCTCAGGAGAGAACTGTGGAAATAAAGCTAAATTATGTTATGTCAAGATTTTCTGTTAAATTTCAAATTGAATGAATTATAAAAGAAATGACAAGGTTTCCTTAGTTAGACAGATGTGGTATTTTGACATGAATAGATGTAAAAAGATCAAAGAGACAGAGATAAATTTCCACTTTCTCCTGACTTCTTCACCAAATTGCACTAGAGTTTGACAAAGCTCTTTTCTTTTACTAACTCCTACATTCTATAAATTTGAGCTGAAAATTGTCAATAAATGTCAAAGAAGATGCAACTTGCTGCTTAGTTTTTCTTGCATGAATGATCCAATGAGGCATTTTCCAAACTGAAGGAAAATGCTATAATCCAGCTACAAATTAAGAGACTATTACATTGTAGAGATGGTTCCAAAATAACTGCTAGACCCTGTTATCTGTGTTGCTCTAATTCTCCTGAGAGCCCAGCACTCACCCTGCAGACAGACTTCACTCTTTAAAGTATCATTAAAAGTTACATTTTTATGACAAATTCTCAATGGTGTTCATGTAGATGATGCTTCTTTATTGCTTTTTTCTTTTGGAAAGACGCTGGGCTAAAACAATGTAAAGATTTATATATATATATATATATATATATATATATGTAGCTACATATAAACATCATATTTCACTGGTGAATAAATGTAGACTAACTATGCCTATCAAATAAAAATTTCCTATGTTTTGCCTGCTAGTTAAGAACGAATTACAGAAATATTTTTTAAATTGCTGCTGTTCTTGGTTAATGGACTAAGTTATAAGTGAAACAAAGGTAAATGAGCTGTTAGATGCCTATTGTATTTTATTTATTTTCTATAAGTTGGATTATGGCAGAACAATCTCATTTATCTTGAAGCATAAAAATCCATATGACTTAAAACAAATCCCCTAAGAAATTTGAACTCATCCTTCATAGCATTTACCTTTCCTTCACAGAGAGCTATAAAACTCCTTCTGGCAGAAGCCCAATTTTAGTTTTTTAAGATCATCAGCAAACATTTATTAAGTAAGCACCGACTATATCTTAAACCTTTTGCTAGGCACTGATGGTTCAGAAAGAAATAAAGCGTGGGTTCTGATGTTGACGAGATTATTTCAGAAGAAAGACTTATAATACATATTTACGATACTATGCAATGAATCTATAAATAGTAGCCTATGTAAAAAGAGTGTTTTTGGAGTATAGAGGGGATATTAAGTCTATTTGCCTGGTGGACACGTGGAAGGCATCATTCAGAAACAGACATCAGAGTGACGCCATTGCTGGAAGGGAACCAGGAACCAAGGAACATCGGCGGCTTATAGATGCTGGAAAAGGCAACAAATGGATTCTCTCCTCGAGCCTCCAGAAGGAACTAGATCTGCCAACACCTTGACTTTAGTCCAGTGAGGCTGATTTGGGTCTTCTGACCTTCAGAACGACAAGCTAGTAAATTTGTGTTGTTTTAGGCTGCTAAGTTTGTGATGATTTCTTACAGAAGCAATAGGAAACTGATACAATTACCATAAATGGTCGTGTGCCTTTACAGGGTAGTGTATAAACATGTCCTGAGAAGTGAGCCATATGTAGTTTAAAAATTTGTCTTTTAAAAATTAATTCAAGTCATTCTCATATTCCTTCTTAAGGAGGCTCGTTGCTACCTACTCCTCTTCTTCCAATTCTTACGGGGATCACTGGAGAGGGTAAAAACAAGGTTACCTTTTTATAAGGATAAACAGAGATAGAGTGTAAGCCTCAAACACAATGCTTTACATATTCCTCCTGTTGCTTCAAGGTCCTGAGAAGATGACTCAGGAGTATTCCAGGGCTTGGAACTACCTCCATCATCACTCTAGCAAATAGCACTCTGTAACAGAATTTTCTTTGACTTCCAGACAAAATACCCTAAGTTAGCCAAAACCTGTAGACTTGAAACTTAAAGGAGGATGATGTAGTAGGTTTAAATTTAGGCATTAGTGCTGTATTTGAAATGTAGAAGTGTGATTGATGGGTTATTTTGTGCCTGAGCAACCCAACACCTGAATTCATGATCACTCTGAGGAGAACTAAGCTCACAAATACATAGGCCCTCATGGCCATGACTCCAGGATAGCCTCAGGCAATAGAAATATTATTTGTCCCTTTTTTGGACAAAAATAATTAAAAATTTTTTTTTCAACCTACAGGCTTTTTTTAACAACCCCACTCACCTTCTCCTTCTCCTCTGGTAGCATGTGCTCTGTTATGCCTGGAGTACTTGGACACCATGACACTTAACTCTCTTTTTGGCTATGGATCTCCCTCCTCCTTTTTTTCCTACTTTGATCTGCAGATAAAAGGTAGCATTAAGTATTAGAATTTCTGTAAAAGAATGAGAAAAAAAACTCCTTCCAGCTCCACCCCTCAAACAAGAAAGGATTCTTTTAATCACACAAATTCAGAATCCAGTAATTTGTTTCTCAAGCCATAACTAGATAAGTCTTGGAAAATCAAGACTATTCCTACTGCTAGGAAATTCCAAGATCAGTAGAAAATTTTTCAAATTTCCAAACTAGAAAAAATAAAGACATAGAAATTTTCCATTTAAAACAAATAACTACAAAATGGAATAGATTGTAAAATCAGTATCCTTTTCCATTTACTATTGATAATAATGATCATGGCTTAAATATTTCTTATAAATGTATATATATACATGTTTCATATAATATGTGTGTGTATATATATATATAATAGCTACATAACCTGATAAACATAGAAATAAAACTGAGATACAAATAATAATGATTTTTAAAAAGTCACTGAAAATAGCAGGAGAGAGAAGAGTTACCTTATTTCTACAGGATTTTTCAACAGCCAAACTCTGTGCAGAAGGAATAGTCTCAGCATGGAAAAAATCATTAATGTGTAAAAGCAAAAAAGAATTATGGAACCAAGTAGTTTGAAAATAGACAAGATTTTAAAGAAGAATAGAATCAGGAAATAGACTGGGATTCAGTAAATTGACAAAACAGAATTTAGATTGTAACCCTGGGGATTGGATTGAATGTGAAAGAATCAGAAGTTGTGCTTAGATACCAGATGGAAGCAACTGGAAGTTTTCTAAATTCAAAATAATGACTAGAGACTTTTTATTGTTCAATGGAAAATGGTAATAAGCTATGTTTCAAGGGATCCTATCAGTCCAGACTGCAAACCACACTTCTCTCAATATTGATGTGGAAAACACATCTGAAGGTAAATTTCTGCTGCTACCAACTAAAAGATCAGGAAGTATTTCTTGCCTGTGAACTCCAAACTCCTGGGGAACTTTCTTTAATACTCATTGTTCAGGAAGATATTGACAACAGGGATGTGGCTGATACTTTTGTGATACCAGTGTTATCCACTGCATCACAAAACATGCTGGCAGCTATTTTAAAGAAAACAATATTTTGAATGCAAATTGGGATCTAAATCATATACGGACTAGATTGTATGTGAGAAATAGCATTCAAATTGCACTCCATTAGCATAAATATTGTTCACTTTTTTCCAGGTTATTTTTAACCTTTCAGAAAAAATAAAGCTCCTCTTGTAATATAGTTTAAGCCACCAACCTTCTTTGTAGTTCTCCTTACTTTCCTAAACATATTTAATGCTGATATAATTTTCTTAATTCTCTTGGTTACTGCAGAAATAGGGTTGTTTTATCTCCAAGCCTCGAAACTCGTTCCTGGCTTGAGCTTATTATACATCTTGAAGTCACTTGAATCCAGTTTGGCCACATGCCCCTGGCTTCTGATTACAGACATGTTTTGAGTTGGGTATATTTTTCATCCTCGGCTTATAGCACTCTGTTTAAAAACTCTGAATGACTTTTCTACTTTGGTACCTTCTTCATCTCCTTCTCTCCCATCTGATTTGTGCCTTGACTTAATTATCTCTTTAAATTTTAGTTTCCCATCTTCGTAATGCTTTCCTCAACATACCCAGAATTATCACTCAACCTTGGAGGACCCACCTCTTCAACCTATACCTTCTAATCATGAAAGTGGCAAAGATCAATGTTTGAAAGGGCAAATCAGGAATTTTCCCTTTTTTCCTAGAGGAAGATTGTTTTAAGTGTGCTTTCAGAAAACTTCTCTTTCAAGCAGAAACATGGCAAGAAAAGAGACACAAGGGATTCCTCACACTAGGATTTAGTTTTAAAAAAGAGAAAACAATTATGATAGGACCTATGAAAGATGAAGTGGTGTGGGTACTAGACACGGGGCTGTATGTGTCAGTGGGTGAGTAAAGTCTTCACAAAGCCAAAGAAGATACTGAGAAGTAACCCTCTAATGTCATTGGTCTTAGGGCAAATTGGAGTTGTCACCAGTTGCAACTAAAAATGTTGGGATATGTGGTAATTTCCTTGGTTAAATGAAACACTTGAATTTGTGAAGATAAGGGCAGGAGTCAAATTCAGCCTTAAGGAAAAAAAAAAAAAAAAAAAAAAGAGAGAGAGAGAGTAACCTCCCAAACAAAGAGAATTTTGGAAAGTGAACTCAGAATAAATACACAGAATGCAATGTAACCAAAGTAGAGAACTTTCCTGTACTTAAAAAAGTATGTCACGTATTATATTGAGCAAATGGTGTGGAATCTGAGAGTTCTAGCCAAATAGACAACACCTATGTGGTATCTAAACAATTATAAAAGGAGTCAGCATGTAGCATAATAAAAAACTTGACCATGCCTGATTCTTTATATTTAGCAACATTACCACATCATTTTGAGAAGGAATCTGTGAGTAGTCAGGGTATATCTGTGCTGTACATATTGAAATTGATTATATATGTGTATCAGTCAGAATCCCAGCAGGAAACAGTATTCACTTCAGAGGGTGATATGAAAAGACTTTGAAAGAAGACTATCTAAATCAATGTGGGTTTGGGGTTAAGAAAGTAAACAAAGAATGAGATACTCAGAGACTAGCAACAATGGGCAGCTGTAGCTATCCCCAGAGGCAACTAAAACAATGCAGGTGCAGCCACTTGAAGAGAAGCACAGTCAACGAGGGACAGAGCTATTGCCAGAGATGTGATATCACAGTGTTACAGAACCAAGTGGGCTCACCTCCTGGTGAGTTAAATAAGACTCTACACCAGTGGAAGTTGTCTCAAAAAGTAAAGCGTATTTGTAGCAAATAGGAGGACATGAGGTGTCATTTCCAAAGTCATGGTGTCCCCAAGCAAAGGGAAGCAGGAACTTTTATTTTGGTTGGGAAATGAATATTCAAAAGGGAGAGGCAGGTATTCACCTGCACAGGCTCAGTTGGAGAACATGCCTCCACATAATGAGGCCTAAGCTCCTCCTGGAGAGATCTCTGCATTAAAAATAAGGCAAAGCTCATAGGCTTAGCTCTTGTGGGGAGGCTTGGTCAGTTTCAGGATAGTTGGTGGTTGCATCTCCCTTGAGTTTCTTGCTGGGTCAGTTTCAGGATGGTAGGTGGTTACATCTTCTTAACATAGAAAAGGAAAAGAAACAACTTGGAAAAACAGTTAATTGCTTCCGAACCCACCTTTGAGTTTCTTGAGGCACCTAGTCAGTGACAAAAGCAGGGAAAAAAGTGTCCTAAGTTTTTTTCTTCTGCCCTCCAGTCTCCCGGTAGTATTTCCCTTGGCTACTTCCATCCTGAAGCTGGTCAGCAGATGAGCCCGATATATATAGATAGTCCTTAGAATTCAGCATCTTGGGACACAGAGCATATTAGAGAAGAGTGAATAATGGGTCTGAGTAGAGGAAACACTAGTACGATGTATAATTTATTTGACTTAGTAAATTGTGTGATAGATTGAATTATTGGTTCTGATTTTATACTCCCCTGTAGCAGTCTTATAAATCCACATTCAAGTAAACTTCCCACCTTTTAACCTTGAACTTGGCTGTGTGACTTACTTCGGCCAACGGCCAACGTTAGCAGATGTGATACAAATAGAGTCTTAAACTTTCTTGCATAGTGTGGCTTGCCCTCTTGTACATTTGCTGTTGCCAGGAGAGTATACTCACTGGAGGATACATCAACTTGGGTCCTCTCCTACCCTCCCCCAAAATGACCCATGGAGCAGAGTCCCCCAGCCAACCCACAGACCTGCAGCCTGAAGAAGACCTTTTCCAGTTGACCTGTGAGTGTGAGAATAAAGGATTGCTTTTTTTAAGCCACTGAATTTTGCGGTGGTTTGTTACACAGTAATGCTGTGCCCCTGACTGATATAGCATGTGTGATGCTCATTACGTGTATTACCTTTAAAGATTCTGAGTTATTAAAATAGCACTTTAGGTAAATTGAATGATACAACTACCTGAAACTGAGAGAACCCAATCAATACTGTGGTCACTATCTACTACTATACTGGTACTCTTAAGTACTAATTTTAATTCAATAGATGGGTTATTACAAAATCAGTGCCCTGATAGAATCTTGAAACTTGTCTTGCATGAATTATTGGAGAAACCCTTCTCATTATTTTTCCTACTAGTATTATTATTTGTTTTATTTTATCAATATAACATTTTATACGTATAAAAACAATATTTAATATAAATGTGGATTTATGCATAACGGAATAAGGGAGTCCTCAAATCCCCTTCCCAATGCATGTACTAGAACATTTTCAGTATTAAGAATCCATCTAAGTGCCCTTCTCCTATTTTATTCTCCTGTCTTTCTGATTAGTAAAAATAATATCACACCGAACATAGTCTTTGGGTACTTAAAGATACATTTACGTATCTAAGGTTCATCTATACTCTTCCTTGTTTCTCTACTTTATTTGTCTTTGTTTTTGTATAATATTCAGTTGTGTTTATATACCATACTTTAATAATTTTCTTGTCAATGTATATTCCTAAAATATACTTTCCTTGGGCACAATGTTCTATAAACAAGGATGGTCATATGGCAAGAAGGAAGTACAAATAAACTTACTGGTTAGCATTATGTCACCACAATGGGCAGGATCATGGTTACCGATTCCAGGAAATGTGAACTATTCTAAGAGTTCTTGGGCTCCTATAACAGACTTTGAGTGTCATACTCTCTCAGATTATAATGAGCCTAAAAAGGTTGCTATCAGAAGCAGATAAAAAATCTGGCCCTTGAGAAATTAGCTATGTTTACCAAAGGAAATAAACTAGCATTTATTTAACACTTACTAGGTACAGAGGACATTAAACTTAACTCCTGCTACAAGTGTGATGAAGAATCGTAACGGGTACAGAAAACATGTTAATATTTATATAACTGAGGAAGCTATTTGTGGCTTCTACTCCCAGAAGGGAAAGTGATCCTTTCCACAGACAGCTTTGAAACACCCCTAATCATTGCTGCAGTGCCTAAAAAAACAATGAAAAGGCAAATATACTTTACAGCAGGCTCAAGCTCAGTTTAAAAAGAGAGACAAGGGCATCACAAAATTTAGCTGTTTCTATTAACTGGCCACAGTACATTAGAGGAAGGCAAAACCTGTAGAAATCAACTAATAAAAATTCAGAATCAAAGACTCTGAATGAGATAATGCACACATACTTTCTGTGATTAACAAAAAGAGTCCTGAAGTAATAAATGGCTCTCCTAGCCATGGTAGTTTGAGGCAAGATAATAGGGGCCCTCTAAAGAGAATCCTTTTATGTTTATTTTATTTCATTTGTTTTTGTGAGGAAGAGTGGCCCTGAGCTAACATCTGTGCCACTCTTCCTCCATTTTGTGTGGAGGAAAGGGGCGATGCCAAAGTTTGGCCTGACGAGTGGTATGTTCGCGCCTCAGATCCGAACCCGCGATCCCCAGGCCACCGAAGCAGAGCATGCGAACTTAACAACTACGCCACCGGGCCGGTTCCCCTTTTATGTTTATGAGTAAGAAAAATGCAAAGATCAGAAAAAGAGTTAGCAATAGTTTTATTATCTGATGGAAGTGAGATTGACATCATAATCCCTCTATATATTCTTCATTTTTTATAGTGTCATTCATATATGTATCTGCTTTAATTCCAAAAATCAAGTTCAGTCACTCTCAAAAAGTGCTTTAGTCACTTTCATAAACCCCCAAGTAAAAAAAAAAAAATGGGCTCTAGATATCAAAATATCTAAGCACGTGGATGGACTGGGTGAACACATTCCGGTTATCCGAGTTCTGGTGCTCAGTGTGGGCATACTTAGGTGAGTTT
Organism: Tapirus indicus; assembly: GCA_031878705.1. Taxonomy (NCBI): domain Eukaryota; kingdom Metazoa; phylum Chordata; class Mammalia; order Perissodactyla; family Tapiridae; genus Tapirus; species Tapirus indicus. The sequence continues at coordinate 139,314,127 of CM062920.1, read as the reverse complement.
CTACTTCTTACATGATACCACGCATGTGCACCTTACTTTTCCCCCACGTGCTGCAAATAACGTTGTCACATAGCTAGTCAGGAGCCTCAAACCATTGTTTTAGTTCTCTTTCTTCCACCTCTTGCTGCCTAAGTGGCTATCCCAATGCTTAACAGCATCTGCTAAAAATACAGTGTTGAGACTCTTTGCTCCTTAAGCTATATGTCTATAAACTTAGGTAGCTTGAATGGCCCCATGCTAATTAAGATAAAGTCACTTCCGGAGAGAAAGACTGTACTTTAACCCCAACTAGCTATCTCTAAACTTTATCCCTTTGGTCACAACGCAGATGGAGTGAGAGATTATGAGGGGATGAGAGCACATTCACAATCATTAAAGGAAAACCAATTCTAATACCTACTATATTGCTGTTAGACCGTCTGCATCATCTTTGTGTCCAGAGTTGTGCGTTACATTATATGATATCCTTGCCAAGGACAATTAAAAGTCTTAAATATATAAGGGATTATTATACCAAAGATGCTGTTTAGCTGCCAGCCGTCTCAAAATGAGCTTAAATTTTAGCTGATGGGATTTAGGATGCTCATGACCATTGCTATTATTGTTGACGGAACATTCCTGGAGTATGGATCGGTGGACAACAGATGTTTGACAACATACTGATAACAGGTTTCCAAGGGAGACTTGTAGAGTTCCTTTCCAGGAAATTGTTGATAGACGCCTTGCAGTCTGGGGTAGTGAAAATCCGTTGGGCCTCAATTAGAACTGATGATCTAATGTCTAGAGGACGCTTCCGTGCCTATGACAGAGAACTAAACACAAGACAACACAAAGAACAAAGCACTGTGTCAAATAAATTGTTCACATCCTTCTTAAAGCCTCTCTATTACTGGTAGCAACAGATGAATCTGGGCACCAGTTATATGAATAAAATAAATCATCTCACAATTAACTAGGGTGTATATTGCATGTTGTTAACCTGACAGCCATTATCCTTATCATTTAATCATAATTTAAACTAGATTAAAAAAGAAGAAAAACAGACCTGGTAGTAAAAATCTTGTTATAATGATTACAGTGTCTTTCTAAGAGGTACTGTGGAATGATGGTGATGATTTTATAAGATAAAAGACTATGTTTGGGGAGTTCTTGGCACATGTAAGAGTAAGCTCATCAGACTTCTCTAATAAAGCTTTCCCTTCCTTGTACTTGGTATAACACAGGGGTCTGGTTCCACTCTATTTGGCATCATGTTTCCCACACCATAGAAGCTTTTAATAACAGCAGCCCTTTAAAGAATCAGTCATACCCCGAGCCCCTTTGCTCTCCCATTGCTTCCACTTCAACTCAGATCTTTCATTGTTTCCTTTCCTTTTGACTACTTTGGTTCAGTGGTTGTTTTATTACCTTGAAAGCACATTATATCATGTGGAAAACAGGTACCATGCTGACTTCACTTCTGCTGAAATATGCTATATTGCACTTGCTCCATATGCTTGACGCTATGAAATCACCTTTGCTCTCACCGTTTCAAACAAACCTTTGAAACCACAGATCAAGATTTTTAAAGTTCACTTCCTGATTTGCAGCACTTCACTGAATGTTTTCCAAGCTTCAAACATGCTGTTGAAAAGGAACAGTGAAGCTTTTAATGTTTGAAAGCAGCAGGGATTCACTTTTTTAATGGAGAAAATTCAAATTTGCAGTCCCAAGCTGCCAACCAACGGGGGGTATCACATTTCCTACAATCTGTTGTGAGGCCTGCGGGTGTGACAACCCTGCCACTGTCTAAATGAGCACACCAGCTCCTCCTATATGCTGCAGAGTTAAGAGTGTATCTCCCCCTCTTCCATTTGCTTGTTACAAATCATTTTCAGGAACCCATTTAGAAGGATGCAGCATTTCTGCTTTGTCTTCTTCTCACTGTAAATCTGATATTCCTGACCATTAATAGGAAAACCAAGTATCATTACCATGCATTGAATAAAACTGCACCACATTAAACACAGACCAGAAATCAAATCTCAGCCTTCAAAAGAACATAACAGGCACAGTGTCTTTTGAGTCTCTACTATCCCATCTTTTACCTCTCATGTAAGCTAACACAGGAGCTACTAAGGTGACAGTGGTCCTAACAAGATATTAGAATTAGGAGACCAAGAGCAGTAATAGTTTGGTCAGCTGCTTCCTGTGTGATCCCATCTAACCCTCCTAACTTTTTGAAGCTTCTCTGTTCTTCTCTAAAATAAGGGAAAAATTGAGTCAGGGTGAGGAATAAGTGAGATTATGTCATCTGTCTGTCCAATGAGCCACTCAGCGCACATTTATCAAGGTACAATTTACTCTATGGATCAGAGTAAGAGATATAACAATAAATAAGGCAAAATACTGATCCAAAGAGAAAAGCACTATGTTAATCATAACACATTATACTTTTATCAAATGTTGCTGCTACAACCTAAGGTGGGAGTTCAGAACGAGCTAAGTGTCAAGAAGCAGTCTTGATAATCTTATCGCTTGTAATCATAGACAATAAACATGTAGTAATGTAGGCACTAAAAAAGCATGAAATTTGGAGGAAATCGTATCACTGTTATAGCAGAGATTCTGGAAAACATCTGATGCAGAAAAGGCATTTTTTTCTTGTTTCATCGTGGAAGACATAAAAAACGGTTTGTGTGAACCAAATTATTGTTTATAATGGCAGATGATAGTTATAGTATTGCTTTATTTCCAATGCTATTGCATAAATATCAAACTGCCTAGATTTACCAAATAAGTGGAAAGAAATGTCTTCAATTGCATCAAAAGAAAATTTGATATAATTCCGTCTTTTTTATTCCTTCGCAGTGAAGGTGTAACTCATAAAAATCAAGGCAAAATTATTAAGCAGCAGTTGGGTCCAGCCCTGTGTTAGGCCTTGCAGGGAGATGTTAAAGTAAATTGAAGCACAAATTTTATTTTTAGATAGTTTACAATCTGTTTGAGAGAAATATATGAAACAACTAAAACACTGTGTTACATATCAGGATAGCACACAAATTCACTAGATTGCAAGCTCCAAAATACTTATACAATCAAATAGGATCACTGTAAGATAGAAATTTCAAGGAAGACTTCTCTGAAGATAAATTCTATAAGCATCTCACAGACGGGGCCAATGTTTTAGTCTCTTTGTATCTCCCTAGTGCTTAGAAAAGAATCAGATTCATATATATACTCAAGAAATACTGAACGGAATGTATAGTCACTCACTGAACACATATAAATTGAATCAATTGCTATGAATTAGGTTATGAAGACATTAAGGCAAAGAAGTTGCAGTCCATGTGGGAAGAAACACATGTGAACAATCATGGTGGCAGACCTGTGTGAATGCTGTCAGAGAGGTGGAAGGTACAAGGAATAGCAATGGCACAAAGGAGAAAATGAGCACTCTGTTCTGCATGGGCTCTCCAAGGAGGAGATCTTGTGAGATACTGGGATTTCTCCTGGAGTTTAAGGAGCAGAGCATTTCAAAAAAAATAAAAGGCCTGGAAATGTGAAATAGTAATGTTACATTTGGGGGATGTGAGTTACTCAATATGGCTGGGATATTGTGCAAGTTTACTATATTTCAGGATAAGCCTAAAGGTTTCAGAGTTCAGCAATGGTTTAAAATTGATGGGACACACACAAGAAAGCCTTTCACGCCTGGGAACAACTTGGGTAAAACATCCAAGTGGTCATGATGAGGAGTGGAAGTGGGGCAGGACAGGGAGTTTTCAGGAAAGACCAGGCACCACCGTGGCAAAGATCAGTGGTTCTCAAACTCTGGTGTGCGTTAAAATCCCCTGTGTAAACAGATATTGCTGGGCTCACACCCCCAGCGTTTCTGGTTCAGTAGGCCAGAGGTGGGCCCTAGCATTATCACATCTAAGAAGTTTCCAGGTGATGCTGATGATCCTGGTCCAGGAACCCACCATTGAGAACCACTGGGATAGAAAAGTAAAATTGTATAAGTCATGTAGCACCAGCTGATGAAAGGTTTTAAATCTTGGAATCAAGAGTGTGGACTGAATCTTATAAATGTTAATATGCCACAATGCCTTCTTAAACTCCATAATCATCAGATTTAAATAGAAAGCAAGAATGAGTTTACATTTCAGAAACAACAATTGCCAAAAAAATGAAAACTCACGTCTTCAAATTTTAGGAAGGATATGGAAAAATGGTAGAAGTAGTAGGTTGGTATAAAACTTATGAAAGAGATTTGGCAATAACTAGGAAACGTGAATATGCCCATATCTTAAGATCAGGAATTCTACCACTAGGCATATTCCCCAGAAAAACTCTCATGATTGTGTACGTGGAGACTTGTACAAGAAAATTCATTAAAGGGTTGTAAAAATATCTATCTATATATCTATCTTGATATAGCTATCATATGTCATATTTATAACAAGAAAATGAATGAATAAATTATTGTATATGGGATTCCTTTGAGTAAATTTTTAGTTAAAATGAATTAAAGATACATACATTATATATACATTAGCATATTTAGCAAAATGTTAAACAAAGAATACATACAATGTGATGCCTTCTTTTAACATATAAATGCATAAAGAAATTCTCTATATTAATTGTGAATGCATACAAATATAGTCAGTGTATAAAACTACATGGAATGGCATATGCCAAATTCAGAAGAGTGATTACCTCTGCTATTCGTGGGGAATGAAATTGGAGACAAGCATATACACGGACTTACATTTTGTCAGTAATTATTTTTTCTTCAGCTAGGTGATAAATACATGGGTTTTTAAAAATACTATTATCTTTATTTGTATGCAAGAGTTAATTTATAATTCCAAAAATGAGAATGCTTTAAAAATTGATGCTTTAAAAATGATACTATAGTAAGTTGAACCACAGACTGGATTGAGTGGGAGTGACAGGATAAGATATAGGCCATAAAGATGCCTGTTGAGAGATTATTGTTCAGATTTCCTTTACAGCCACTGGATTTCTTGTTATTTCTATGACCTTCCAAACAATGTTTCCCAGAGCACTCCACTCGAAGTTAATTGTCAGTAGAGTATTTTTTCAACAGCCTGTATAAAGTTAAAATTCATGGACCTCGTTATTAATAATTAGCCCCTTTCAATTGAAACTGTGTTCGCTTACCTGATAAAACTGGCAATGCTTAATATCTTAAGCGGGATGGAGGGGCAGGGGCAGGTAGAAGGAGAAACTCAATCACACTTGATTCTATAAAGTTATTTGCAGATAATAAGTTAAATATTATCTTTAAGTGTTCAATAATTTTCCTCCGCATACACGTCTGGCCAACATTGTCAAAAAATAGCTTCACTTGTACAATTAAGTTTATTTTTAATTTGTGGGTTATGTTAATATCCTGATAGCCATCCTTGATGAAATAAGCAAAACATGTAAGAATCTATAGGAAGAAGTGAAAAATATTTCAGTCAATCAATTACTTGTGTAATTTTTCAGGTGTTTCTACTATTGTCCCTTCCTATTAGTCTCATTATTGACACTTCTCAATGGCTTTTGTGCATTATTAGTCCTATTAAGACTGGTAAATATGTAATCAGTTATCAGAATTCAATAATTTAAGCCTTGCCAGCCATTAATGAATAATGGAATCAAACAGAGGAACAATTCTTGAGTAACTGGTTTATATTCTGGATTAATGTCACTTTCTTATCCATAACAACTTCTCCATGTTAAGCCAACTTCCACATTAGGGAAAATAACCTTCTCCTCTTATTAGCTTTTGTTGAGGGGGGCAGTGGTGTAGTTTCTATTTTAAGCCTATCAAATAGAGCACCAGAAAAAGCAAATTTTGTGTTACATAATCATATAATGCATTTCAACATTTGACGTACGTTACCTTGGAATCATCAGCTTTTTGGGAGTAATTGCAGATTTGCTTCCCTATTTGAATTTCCTCTATGATTTTAGAAAAAGTCCAAAGTGATGATACATGTCAAAGTTATTCCAGTGGTTCCTGACAGCTAGTGAATGAAAACTCTTACTTTAATGTGACCAGGTGAAATACAGTTAAGATGTTATGAAAAATGATGGTGATGATGATGACGCAGGTTTGAACGCTGAAACTAGAATTGATAACTGAGTACCTAGATCAAATTAAAGACAAATTGAAGTACAGACTTTAACTTGGCCAATTGTTTATCTGTGTTTTAAAAAACAAATAATTTAAATAATTGTGGATTAATAATGAGAGCAAATCCTCATACATGGCAGCATAACGTGGAGGGAAAGAGCGTGGACATGGGGACCAAACTTCCAGGGTTCAAACCCTGGTTCTGCCCCATAGGCTGTATGACCCTAGGCATGTGAAATAGCCTTCTCATGCCTCAGTTTCCTCAGATGTAAATATGAGAAGAATGATAGCACCTACCATTAGAGTTGTTTTGAAAATTAAATGACTCAGTGTCTGAAAAGTACATTAAAACAGTGTCTGTCAGGTAGTAATTACCAAATATATATTTATTAAATAATAAATTAGCATTTAATATAAACAACCAGTACAGATAAAACTAGTGTTGAGATTATGAGTCCTGTGGTTGAGCAGGTTATTAAACTCTTCATACTCATTTTTCATTTGCTTTCATGACTCCCCTCTGTTTCCTGCTGCTTTTCCAAATTTGGATGTAAACACTATAGATTAATAATAGAGGGGATTAGAGGGTAAATAATTACTATATAGCAAAATATTTCTTGCCTGATAATGATCCCAGTACTAGTTTCTAAGAAGTGTGATTAATAAACTATAATTCTCTCTCCATCATAAAATATGTAATCAATAGTTGGTATACAAGCATTTTTTTATCAAGGGTGAACACTAAACTAGTCACCTACTTAATTTTTTTAAATGAAGGAATTATTAAAAATTTACTGTCTTTAACAAAATTTTCCCTTCTAAACATAGGAGTTTATCAAATCGTAGAGTTCCATAATCTCTCTTAACCTTGCAATAGCAAGAGGAATTATGCAGTCAGTCAGGTGGAATGGCCTCTATGTTGCTGAGTTTATACTCAGAAATTGACCTATATGGCATCATGGACATCTCATTGCAAACCAGGTCTTGACTAGGATTTGCAGGAATGACATCTGATACTTTCTCCCATGGCTTCTTCAGTTTCCCCATGTGCACGTGTTATAAGAGCTAATAAGTATTGTCGAGCCAGCCCTGATGGCCTAGTGGTTAAAAGTTCAGCACACTCAACTTCAACAGCCTGGGTTAGGTTCTCTGGTGCAGAAACACACCACTCGTCTGTCAGTAGCCATGCTGTGGCAGCAGCTCACATAGAAGAACTAGAAGGACCTACAACTAGAATATGCAACTATGTATGGGGGCTTTGGGGAGAAAAAAAAAAAAAGAGGAAGTTTGGCAACAGATGTTAGCTCAGGGCCAATCTTTAAAAACAAAGTATTGTCACAGTTATGTGCCAATTACTGTTTAAAGTATTTCACATATATTAAATCATGTTTATCTTCACAAGAACCTTCTGAAACATCTATTATTATTATTATTCCAATTTTACTGAGGAAAAAATTGTGGCAAAAAAAGTTAAATAACTTATTCAAAATCAAAGAGAAAGTGGCAGACCTGGTTTTTTAATCTGGACAGTTTGACTTTAGAAAACATACTTTTAACCATTCAAGTATACTATCTCTCCCATATTTCATGCCTTGGATGAAATATGCCACCAACAATAGTTCGCTTATGAAGTTGTTGCACCAAAGTCCATCTTTGGGAACTGGCATGAGAGGATGTGGTTGAAGGTAGGTGTATGCATTTATTAACACCTTTAACAGAAGTTCAACCTTGTAGTCAATTTATTTTATTTTTTAATACAAAATAGTGCATCAGGCTTGAAAAAACGTAGGTAAATGTACCTACATGGTATTATTTTCTTTCAGCATCTTTTAAATCTCATATTATTGATCTGTAAGATATTATGCCCTCTTTAACAATCTAATTTTATTACTTTAAAGACATGAGGATATACACTTTATTGCATTACCAATCAATATTAAAAGGCATAAAAGTGTTTTCTTTAAATGAGTAAAGCAGTCGAGTATTTATAATGTGAAACATCTGTTTGAGAGAATGTTGTTCATAAGCTTTTTTTTTTTTTAGCTTTTTGGAAACATCTTTATTACAAGTTTTCTTAAACACTTCACTACATGCATGATGGAATGGGAATCACCTATAAGCTTCTAATAGCAACTGGCTATCCTTAGCATGGCTTGATGAGCGGTGTGTAAGTCAACGCTGGGATCTGAACCCGCAGACCCAGGGCCACCAAAGCTGAGCACACAAACTTAACCACTACACCACTGGGCTGCCCCTCACCTTTCCTTATTTTTATGGGATATGATTTAAAAATTATTATATAATTTTAAAACTGAAAGTGACCAGAGTTACCTAGTCCAATCCTCTGATTTTTTAAAATAAGGAAACTGAACTCCAAATAGGTTAAATTATTTCCCATTATCCTGGTTTGTTTCCCAACTGAAAGACATCTTTTTACATTCACACCTGGTTGACTTTTCTACTCCAATATGTGAGAAGAAATCATGATACATTTTCCATGATGAAATATATAATTGTATAATCTTCTCTAAGAGTTAAAAGCATGCTTTGGAATAAGATGAAAACAATTTGGATTAATCAAAGTTTTCTTAATAGTCTTGGCAACAGCTCAGAGAAGTTAATCTTAAAATATCTCAAGGCAGTCACTCCTGTGTTGTAGTAAACACTGTCTTTATATACCACAAAACAGTATCTATTATAGAATATTTTTTGTATGAAATATACAACCGGAAAGAAAATGATTCGTGTTAGTGAAGAAAAATAAACACATTATTTAATTTGAGATTCTGAAACTGTGATTTTCTTTTAATTTTTAAAAAGCCCTTTTTGTTTATGAAAATAAAACACAATTATAAGTCACTAATTAAAAGAGTTTCGTAAGAACAAATTTGTATTGTGTGTTCTGTTTTTATGGAATTTAAGCTACTATTGAGGAAAGATCCCAAATAAATAAAGTTCCATAATAATATATCTCCTACGTCTGCACTTAGGCATTTTGGAAAGTATTTAAAGAAAGACCATAATAACAGTCTTTCATTTTTGGCTTTGTAGGGTAGGTAACTTATATTGGAGTCACATAAATATATCAAGGAAAGATTCAGAACAAATCAAAAGTAATTGTGAAAATTCCACCTGGTGCATAAAATCCCAAGATTATAAAGAGATTACCCTAACATGACATCAGGAAAGTTTTCTCATCCAAATGAAATATCCCTGCACCATAAAATTTAAATCAACCAAGATTATTGAGTAAAACTATAATTATACTTAAGTCAAAGGGGAAAAAATCAGCCTCCAAGAATATATTTAGAAGCATATGATGTTTCTAATCAAGATGAAAACATTGTTTCTCCAGACAAAAATCTAAAAATGGAATTGGGTTGCTTTATAACTCTTTTATTGGCGGATGCTAATAAAAATATATGGCCAGAAAAGTCAATATAGATGGCAAAGACATTAGGAGACACAGCATAATTTTGTATAGTGTGATCTGAAGTGTATATAATGAATATAGAGGATTATAATAAAATTTTTGGCTAAAGAGGATGTCATTTTGCTATAGATGTTCAGTAGTTGTGCAGTGATTTATCTAATTTAAACTATAAAACAATTGGAAGTAAGGAAGCTTAACTAGAAGCTGAAGAAGTAGACAGTGAATCTATTACATAGAAAGTAGTCACAGTAAAAATGAAATGACCTATTTCTTATCTTTTATTAGCTAGATAGCATTATGTCTACAATCTACATGTTGTAAACTGTTATGCCCTAAAAAGATAATTTAATTTTCTTTATTACATAAGCTAATTGAACATATAAAGCTAAGCTGGATTTTTTTCTCTCTGAGAGAGACTGAAAATCGTTAGATACTACGTTGGTTTTTTTTTCTTTTCAGTAGATCCAGTTTGAGTGACTGAAAAGACTGTGAAATGCTTGCTTCTTACGTAAGTATTTTATATGGCTGTCTTTTTCTCGTAAGGAGAAAACCTTTTGCCCAAAAGACATTCTTGTGAAGTCTTCGTGAGAAGACAGTGCAAAATTTAGGGTAATTTCTCTGGGAAATATCAATAATAATGAAAACAACCCCAGTTGGAGCTGCACATGAGTTCTTTAGGGATTTTTCAAAGTGTACACGTCAAGAGCTTAGCATGAACTGAAAACAAGAAAACTGAAAGATTCAAATATGTAATATCCAATTGGAGAGAGGGTCAGCTAATTGTGGTGATGGCCTAAATGATCTCAGAATGCTGTCAGTATAGCCTCATTCAGGGAGGAATATAGATTTTTTAGAAAATTCAAGTTAACAGCTTATAGGACAATCACTTAATGTGAGAGGTGCCATACTTCGCCTGGAGAACAGGCAGTACTTACTGAATGAATGAAAAGAGGGAAATACTAGAAGATGACTAATGCTGGGATCATTAATACCCATTTATTCATAAGTGCTTTTCCTTTGTGTTTTTCTCACTGTTAGAGACATCTCATCCATCATCACGCTATTAATATGCCACATTAGCCTCTTTAGCGCAAAAATGTTTGGGATTTGGAGAATTTCATATATAAGATCTAGCGAGTATGTTTTTCATCATAGACTAAGTCACAATCCAGCCCCAGTCTTTTGTAGTTATTGTAAAAGCTCTGATGAATAGAATAATGGTTTTATCTCCTCTTATAAAACTGGCAGGGGAAACATATTATACTCAGTATACACGATGAACGATGCCATTCATAGTTTCATTTTCAACAATAATGTTGACACCAGGCTAGTTAACTCATGAGAGTTGAGTAAGACAATCACAACTAAATTGTTTTTCAGTATGATAGAAGGAAGATGTCCTAGAACAGGCAGCTGTAATCTAATTTCCAGATATTTCCATTTAAAATTATCTTTTGACTCCCGTTTTGTTTTCTACTGTAGGGTGTATCCTGCCATTTTGTTTTTTACCTAGTATCAACACTACTCCTGATTCTAGTAATGGAATACTGATTTTCCCTTACATGCAGTGTTGTTGGGAATGTCTTCTCTGAGATTGTGTATCTGAATGGCACTGCCAGAGATCACTGTCCCTAGCCAAGGTGTAGTCAAATTGTCTTTCTTGGGAATATGCAGGTTGAGCCAAACATACATGCAAGATCAACCATTTTGTTTCAGTGAGATTATCCAGTGGTTTCTGCTGCCAAGATCTCAAGAACCATTCTAGTCCCTGTCCTCTCCAAAGCCTAGTTCTTCAGTTTCTTTTATTTTGTGACATAATCTATTTCCTTCCGATTATTTCCTTTTTTGTTGAGTTTAATCAGAGTTGATTTGCTTTGCTTTCAACTAAAGAAATTTAACTCTCATCTCCGTTACATTCATTCATTACCACCCCATTCACTATTCATTCATTCATTCATTCACTCATTCATCTAATAAATATAAATTGAACAACAGATGTCTGAAATGCAATTGGGAAAACATTCTTTCTCCCTTAAGGAATTTGACGTCTGCTGGGATAGACCAGAAGTAGGCAAACGTTTTTGTAAAGCACCAGATAGTAAATATTTTAGGCTTTGTGGGCCATGTTATCTCCATTGCAACTGCTCTGCAGGTATAGTACAAAAACAGTAATAGACAATAAGTAAATGAGCAGGAGTAGATGCATTACAATAAAACTTTATTTAAAGACACTGAAAGATGTAGTTCATAAAATTTTCATATGTCTTGAAATAATAATTTTTTTTCAGCTATTTTAAAAAGTTAAAATAACATTCTTAGCTTGTGAGTCATAGGGAAATAGGCAGTAAACCAGATTTTGCTGATCTCTGAAATGGGCAGAAAGAATACGGTTACTTGTAAGTAATGTAATTAAGTAGTAAACATTGGGTAAGGAGGACTGTCTTAGCAGTAAATACAAGGTAGCAAGGAGTTGTAGGTGTCTGAACCTGAGTATTTGAAGGAAGAAAGGACTGAGGAAGCCTTTCTGGAAGAATTACATTAAGCTGTACCTTGAGAGTAGAGCAAGAATGGGCTAAAATAAAAGAGGAGATAATACAGTGTTAAATCAGAGGGAATTGCAATTATGAATGCCCACAGGAGAGGCAGAGAATTGCAACCTAAAATAGCTGGGCACGAATACTGGAGAGCGTGAGGGAAGTAGTTGGAAGAAGAGCTGAAAAGTAAAGCTCGAGTTTAAGAATGAACTTGGTGCTTAGTTATTGGTAGGCGTATTCAACATGTGCTTATTGCACCAGCAAGGAAAGGGAGTTCCAGAGCAAGGGGTAAAGGGAGACTACCTTTGAAAGAGAGCTATTAAAAATTAAATTAGTCAGGCGTGGCCGGGTGGTGCAGCGGTTAAATTCGTGTGTTCCACTTCAGTGGCCCGGGGTTTGCCGATTCAGACCCTGGGCACGGACCTGCTCACCGCTCATCAAGCCATGCTGAGGTGGTGTCCCACATGGAAGAACTAGAATGACCTACAACTAGGATATACAACTATGTACTGGGGCCTTTGGGGAGAAAAAAGGAAAAAAAAAGAGGAAGATTGCCAATACATGTTAGCTCAGGGCCAATCTTCCTCAAAAAAAAAAAAAATTCCTTAAAAAAAATTGAATTAGTCATTATGAGAATAAAATGAATGTCGTTATGCTTCTTAACATTTTGTGTTTTCATTTTGTATGCTATTTATTTTGAATCCTTATGAGAAGGAAGATAAAAAATGTTCAATGCTTCTAAAATTTTAATTTAGGCCAACTTGTAACTTGTGTTAAGTGATCTGGATTTCAATTTAAGAGCAATGGGGGCCATTTAAAACCTTTAAGCAGAAAACATATGGTGGGGAAATCTGGAGAAAAGGGCCAAGGACATGACTTCAGGGACTGTTGCTATCACTTCCCTTTAGAGAGATGATGATGGCCAATTATAAAGGAGTGACAGTGGAAATAGAGAGAGAGGGACTCACCTCTAGTGGGATTAAAGTGATAGATTAGAAAGCACTTCACTGGATATGGAGAATAATTATGACGGTAGAGGCAAGGATGACTCCCAGCTTTCCGGTTGGAACAATTTCTATGGACTTCTCCACTCTATAGAGAACATGGGAGAAAGAAAAGCAGGTTCTGGAGGGAAAAGAGTTTGAATTTGACATACTGAGTCTGGTGTGCTTTTAGACTTCCAGGTAAAGATAACAAGTAGGTTGTTGGATACACTGGGAAAGAGATCTGGTTTACGGAATTTGCTGTATGACACAGCATTTTAGAAATTCATTATAATTAAATTTACTAAATACGTATTATGTACCGGGCATTTCACTTAAGAGCTTTGTGTGCATCTTTAATTAATCTTCACAAAATCTACAGGGTATTATTATTACTACTACTACTATTGTTGTTGTTGTTGCTATATAATTAGTGAGACACTAAAGGTTATATAGAGCATGTAACTTGCCGAAATTATTGGAGTTGGGAATAAATGGCAAAGATGTGATTCGAGTGTCAGATTTGTGAGTTTCCAGAAGCAACACTCTTAATCACTATGTTGATTCAAACAAGCATAATGTGAAAAATGGTTTCCTTCTAGGTTAAAAGAAGTAATTCAGGGCAGAAAAGTCAGGCAAGATCTTCTCACTTCTGGAAAACAATTTTTCTAATTGCCTTCCCCATAGTAATGCAGTTTGTTGTCTTTTAAACAATTTTAGTAAGCAAAGCAAAAAGTAGAATGATTATAGGTGTAATCCCTTTAAATCTACCTAAATGTAATTCCTATAAATCATCTAGAGTCAATGAAATTTTAATATACTTGTGGGTACTTTCATATATTGCCCATGAATTTGCCCAAATTAGCAATTGATACCTAATGGACTTTCTCAACCCAAATCATGACTGGTAATGGTTATTTTGACCATTTGTGAGCATATCTAATTCAAAGTCTATAGTTAACAAAGTGCAGTAAGTATATGACATAATGACAACGCAGTATCTACAACGACTATGTTCTCTTGGGTCATTATAGCAGATCAGCTTACACCAAGATTTTCCCCCAGAAACAAGAAAATTTATTTAAACACAGTAAGAGGAAAATAACCATCCCTCTTTTTTGCCGTTAAAATTGAAACAGAATGTGTTGGATGCTAAGTACTGCATTAGTGGGTAAATTATACAGAATACCCTCATCTCCCTTTTCCGCCCACTGATATAGTTTATAATGCAGTAATAGCCATCATTTATTAGAGATGTGATGCATGTAAATGCTCCCCATCCTCTTCTTTCTGTAGACACTTTAGAGCGATCCATGCCGTTAGGTAATAGACAGCTTTCTTGTTACATATGTTTTGTAGAGTGAACGATGTGACTAAGTGAAGGAGTGCACACCTCAATTTGGACTGATATACAAAGGAGCTATTGGAACCAAAAATTAAATGTGGGACTCTTTCTCCATCAAGAAACAAAAATAGCAATTTGATACATTATAGGAATCGTAAGTTCCCTCTACCTCAGGGTTTCTCAATTTTGACATTATTAAGATTTTGTGCCAGATAATTCTTTGTTGTGGAGGACATGCCCACGCATCACAAGATGTTCAGCAGTATCCCTGGACTCTACTCACTAGACACCAGTCATACCTCCTCAGTCATGAAAATCAAAATGTCTCCAGATACTGCCAAATGTCCCCTACAGGTCAAAATTGTCCCTGACTGAGAACCACTGCTTAATATAAAACTTCCTAAGTCATAATAGTGTCCATAATGTATTTACTTGCATATTTTGCCTCGTTGATTAGTTAGTATCATTATCTAATTAGATGAAAAGGACATATGGAATATTTATGGGACACATTTTGTAGGTAAATAGGATGGAATTAGTTAGTGAATATGATATATAACAACTATATCAGGGTCGATTAAGATATTGGGAATTCTGCCCCATGAAATTTTGACATGTGCATTTGATTTCATACAATTGCTTTGGAGGATTTTTTTCCTTTCTGCATAAAAGTTAACCTTCCAGTGGCTAAGGTGAGAGGATATGTGTACAAGAAATGAGGGAATAATAAAAATAAAGGAGGAACAAATACTTAAAAGAATTACTGTGCAAAGGAAAATGATTGAAAGTTGGAGAATGCAATTCTAAAAACTTTTTGCTCCAAGAAACAATTGTCTCAGAGCTCACTTCAGAGAAAATTTAAGTAGTATATGGTGGAATAGACTATTTTTGTATCACACAGATTCATTATTCTGATCTGGATCAGACAGGAAAATTATGTTTTAACTGCTCAGTCTTGTTGAGCAGTTGGAATACTTGGAGTAAATGGCAGTAAAGTATTGCTAAGATAAGAGAAATTAGCTAACACGAGAGACAATTTTAATTCATTAATGTTAAAAAAAACCTGCAAGAACTATTTACCAGCAGAACAAACTCAAATTCTGAATAAATTGTTTTTTGAGATGAAAGAGTAGCTGGAATGCTGTAATCACAGTTTTTAGCAGACTGAAATTAAATTAAAGCTGATAACACAGTTTTAAATTCTCAAATGGAAATCTTTGCATTTCAAGGAACTAAAGTGCAGTGGATATAGGACATAATTGTGTAGAATTATTTATCAAAGTCATATTAATTTCAAGCATGCTTTTACACACGTTCAAAAGTTTTTTGGTGGTTTTGGATCAACTAAAAAGAATTTTTACCTGAACACAATTTAATCTTCATTATTTAAAGCCACTTGGAAAGCCAATTTTGTAGGCTGCAGTGAATTCAGTTCTAGAATTGGAGATTGACAACATCCTGTGATCAACAAATAAGAAGCCAGAAACACTGATTATTTCACTTGCACTTTCATAAAATGTTCTATTATTTTTTAATTGTATCTTTGTACATTATTTTGATTTCCCTATTTAAAAGATTGAATATATGTATATGAAAATAAATTAAAATTAAGTGATAGCTTATCTTTTTAGTCTTATATATTCAAATTATAATTATGGCATACTGAACATTTTTATTTATTTATTTTGTGAGGAAGACCAGCCCGGAGCTAACATCCGTTGCCAATCCTCCTCTTTTCGCTGAGGAAGACTGATCCTGGGCTAACATCCGTGCCCATCTTCCTCTACTTTATATGGGACGCCACCACGGCATGGCTGACAAGCAGTGCGTCGGCAGGAGCCCGGGATCTGAACCTGTGAACCCCGGGCTGCCAAAGCGCGAACTAAACCTCTGCACCACCGGGCCGGCCCGTGAACATTTTTATATGTAGTCTTATATAACTCTTAGAAGTTACCGTGGAAGAGTAGCAGGGAAAAATTTATTGCAATTTTGCAGATGCAAAATGTTAGGCTTAGCTATATTACATGATCACTTTGCTTACAGATAAAGTTACACAAATGTTAGTGTAACTTTACTTTGGCCCCAGCAAGCTTTACAAAGCTTATTTCAGATAAGTTTCATGATTTTATAAACCTGCCATATTTAAACCTCTCTCCCTCTGACTTCCAGCGTGCTTGCTTTCATGTAAAATGTCTTCTCCTTTCTCCTCTGACCCTGTCTGTCTGTGTACTCACACTTCCAGACACACATAGATTGCAAGACCACGATGAACATTTTTTGAGCAATAGCTTAGAAATATCTTTCCACTCACTTTCTAGAGCTTTAAGAGTCATCACATTTGATTTGCACCTTATTACACTGCATAGTGTGCTATTTTCTGTCAGTTTAACTATGTTTTCCTTATCTTCTCAACTGTATTGTAATTTGTTTGAAAAAGGGATACATATGTTCATAGTTCTTCTAGTTCCCAAAGAGTGAGTTGATGCATAATGTATATATTTGTAGATGGTTACTTCTATACTGGTATTTAGGTGTTCTATATTGATATTGTGCTGATAAGATACTAGGTTCATTGTTTATTTATTGACACAAACTATTTTAAGCATGGTGGATTGGCCAACTCTTCAATCTACTCGTTAACCTCTCATTTTGATGACAGCTTTTGTATATACATACACACGTTCTCTCTCTGTCTTTCTCTCTCTCTCTCTCACACACACACACAGAAATATCATGCCCCAAACCCATGTCCCCAGGAGTTTGTTTTTTGCTGATTGGGCATAGGATCACTACTTCTTCCTCTTAACTAATGTTACCTTTATTGGAAATATTATGACTTGAGCATATTTGTAAAACATGTATCTTCTTATGAAAACTTAAAGATTGTGATAATGGAAAGAATCTTGGATATTAGAGAAGTTAGATGCAGAAATTATTCTTGTCAGGCAAGCTTGCCACCAAACTATACTACATTATTCTTCCAACTCTGATGCCTAGAACAAACTTTCTAAGTTAAACTTGAAAATTGAAATATATATATATATATATATATATTTGATAAACTTTCTAGGTTAAACTTGAAAATTGGAATATATATATATATATATAATATATATTTACCTTGGAATAAATAAATAAATACATATTTACCTTAAAGTCCAACTAAAATGAAAGTTCAGCACAATAATAACCATGTGCCTGCCCAATCAGTGTACCCCAACAAACTTGTGAAGAAAATATAGGAGTCCCTTTCTAATTTTCAAAGCACAAGATTACACAGGCTCGTGAAGAATACACATGCTCAAGCTGATTTCTAACTAACTGGATAATGATATATTATATTATGCTTGGAGTTTTATTCAGAAGATTGCCCATCATTTTCCAGAAATGATCATCACTATGATAACTAACAAATGATCATCACTATGATTCTCATTTATTGAGTTTTCTCAGGGAATATAATACTATTTATAGGAAGAAATAAATTAAAATCAATCCTAGTTCTACTTTATATTACAAATAGCTTTCATAATAAAATGGTACACACATAATATTTAAAGGATTATAAACACATAAAGGATTTCTTTTCAAAAAATTTTATTGACTCTTCTCTTGAACTCTAACATATATATCATTGCTTAACCATAAGTTGTTCTATTAATAGAAAATGAAAATATACATTTCAAATTTTATACGAATTATTACTTTTTTTTAGGATTACTACAGTAATATATGTTCTTGGTGGGATATGAAAGAGAGATTTAAGATATAACTTGTAAGGTGAATGCTATTTAACCAAGTCAAGGTCAGGAAAGAGTGTTTCAAGTAGAGGGAACAACATGGGTGAAAAGTTGAGGTGAGATAACATGGAACACCTGGGAGACTTAAAGAAATTCAAGGCTGCTGGATGGTTCAGTGGAAGGTAGGAAGTGGTGCCAAGTGGGAATGGTGAATAAGTAAGATCAATTATTCTGAGTCTCATCTGTCACTTGATATTAGAGTTTACCATAATTTGCTGCAATGTGGAAATAGACTGGAATAAGGCAAGTCATGAGGCAGAGTGACAAGTTAAGAGGACATTGCAGTGAAATATAACAAAGAAAATGTGTTTCTTTGTTTTATATGTGGCCTAAAGGAGCATGATGCTTAGTGATGAAGCCCAGGGTTTTGATGTGAGCAGCAGTACGGTTTGCCATGCCATTTACTATGACAGAATGCAGAGGAGCAGACCTCTATTAGCAGTGTTTCAGGGACAAAGACTGGGAATAGAACTGATTTTAGAGTTGTTGTTTAGTTTGAGTTACCTTTGAGAAAACAAATTATCAATGTTCAAAAGACAATAGGTACCGTTTTCCAAGGAGATAAACAGGGCTCCTAGAAGAAATGGTTAATTCCATCACTAAGGCACATCATGCATGTAGTGCCAGAAAGGAAGAGAAAGCTGAAAAAATAAGAAAAACAGAATGGGGGCATGTCAAAGCAACACAGAAGCCAATTTGAAAGAGCTCTCAATGGCCAAAACCGGGATAATTCTAGCAACAAAATAAGCAAAGTAGTATTGGATTACAACTCAACGTATAAAATAAATAGACAAGAATACACATTTATATAAATAAATTGTTAATTAAATGAATAAGTTGGGATAAGGGACAAATCTTCCTTAAAGAAGTGTCCCAAATTTTATACAGACGTGTTTTGCTTAATGACTGGGAAGCGTTCTGAGAAATGCATCATTAGGCGATTTTGTCATGTGGACATCATAGAGTACACTTACATAAACCTAGATGATATAGCCTACTACACACCTAGGCTATATGGTACTAATCTTATGGGACCACTGTTGTATATATGGTCTGTCATTGACCAAAATGTCATTATGTGGTGCATGACTGTATATATATTCCTCTACATTAGAGAGCCCAGAAATAGACCCATATAAGTATAGTCAGCTGATCTTTTGACAAAGGAGCAAAGGCAATACAATAGTGAGAAGATAATCTCTTCAACAAATGATGCTGGATCAGCTGGACATCCACATGCCAAAAACTGAATCTAAACACAGACCTTATACCCTTCACAAACATTAACTCAAAGTGTATCACAGACCTAAATGTAAAACGCAAAACTCTAAAACTCCCATAAGACAACAGAGGGGAAAATCTAGATGACCTTGGGTATGACGATAATCTTCTAGATACAACATCAAAGGCACAATCCATAAAAGAGAGAATTAATAAGCCAGACTTCATTAAAATGAAAAAGTCTGCTCCACAAAGGCCATCGTCAAGAGAATAAAAAGACAAGCCACAAACTGGGAGAAAATATTTACAAAAGACATATGTCATAAAGGACTGTTATCCAAGATATGCAAAGAACTCTTAGAACTCAACAATAAGAAAACAAACACCCAGTTAAAAAGTGGGCAAGAGACCTCTACAGACATCTCACCAAAGAAGATATACAGATGGTAAATAAGCATATGAAAAGATGTGTCTGCACAAAACCCCACACATGGATGTTTATAGCAGCTTTTTTCATGATTGCCAAAACTCGGAAGCAATCAAGATGACCCTCAATAAATGAATGGGTAAATAAACTATGGTTTATCCAGATAATGGAATATTATTCAGTGTTAAAAGAAAACTATCTATGAAGCCATGAAAAGACACAGAGGAATCTTAAATGCATATCACTAAGTGAAAGAAGCCAATCTGAAAAGACTACATACTGTATGATGCCAACTATATGACATTCTGGAAAAGGCAAAACTATAGAAAGTGAAAGGATTGGTGGTTGCCAGGGGTTGGGGTGGCGGGGAAGATGAATAAGCAGAGCACAGAGGATTATTTAGGACAGTGAAACTACTCCGTGTGATACTCATGACACTCTGTATGGTTGATACAGGTCATTACACATTTGCAAAACCCATAGAGTGTACAACACCAAGAGTGGAGCCTAATGTAAACTACAGACTTTAGTTGATAATGATGTGTCATGTAGGTTCATTGATTGTAACAACTGTACCACTCTGGAGTAGGATATTGATAGTGGGGGACGCTGCGTGGAGGAGGGTGCAGGAGGTATATGGGATCTCTCTGTACTTTCTGCTCAATTTGTTATGAATCTAAAACTTCTCTAAAAAAATAGTCTTTTAAAAAATCTGACACAGTCTATAGTTTAATTAATAGTAATGTTTCAATGATAATTTCTTAGTTTTGACAAATGTATCATGGGAAGATTAAATGTTAACATTAGGGGATAATGGATAAGGGGCATATGAGAATTCTCTGTACTATCTTTGCAAATTTTCTATAAATCTAGAATTATTGCAGAATTTAAAATCTAAAATTATTCATAAAATTATTATAGAAGTATTACAAATTATCACAGGAATCTTGTTATTACAGGATTAAATTATTACAGAATTAAAATCATAAAATCTACTATTACAGAATAAATCTAAAATTATTGCAGAATTATTAGTTTTTTTGAAAGTCCACTGGCTACCTGTGTTTGGAAATCAGACAAATGAGGATGGGTGGGTGCTGTCCTACTTGTCCTGGACATCACTGATCATATTCAGAGATATTCTTGAAAAGTAGGTAAGTGCTCAGGGGTGAGAGGTTGTCTTTTGGGGTCCGAATCTTAGCACTGTGACTTACTTTGGCAAGTTATTTAATCTGTCTTATCCTTAGTTCCTTGTCTACAAAACGGAGATAATATGTCTCTATTTTAGAGGGCTACTGTGAGAACTAATTGAAACAGACCAAGATCAGTGCCTAGTACAGACTAAATGTCTAATAAATGTTAGCTATTGTCATCATTATTGTTATTGAATCTTTATAAATAAATGTTATTTTTTCTTTGCTTGACATCCATTATATTTTTGAACTATTTGTGAAGAAAATAATACTTTTCAAAAATAACAATTTCTCCAGGTATATCTTGTGATTATAAGTTTTTGTGTAGTGTTTATGCTTAAAATGAGATCCCAATTCGGCAAGCAGCACCATGTGTATTCCTGCAAAGTCCTGAAGTTAGGAGTCCCTTATTTTCTGGGGGTCCTGACTAGGCCCACTTTACCTGGAGGGAATTGTGGCCCTCAATGCACTGGCTCCTCTTGGTTGAGTCAACGGACTGCCAGAGTCCTCTGTTCAGAGCAGAGGAGGAGCCCAAGATGCCAGACTTAACTCCCCGATCTATCCTGTTTGATGATGTTTTTATTCCTGTAAATAATTATGGCCTTTCTTCCCTGATAAATTGTTTTCTATTGATACAAACTGCAAGAAATTATTCTTGGTTTTCATAGTTGTAATCCATCCAAACTTCAAAAATCTTCTATTAACAGCTCACCTGCTATCCACACAGAACTGTGGTGCTATACCTCATCATGAATTCGTGCCATGTGACCGAAGATAGACCAGGTAGCTTGCTGATACAGTCACGTTTTTAAAATGGGCAAGTTCCTACACGTTGTGATACTTACAAATTCTGGGATGCACCTGACCCGGAGCCAAGCCATGTTGGATTTTGTAACATAACAACTATTATTTCAATGCAATAAATTTTTCACTTTAAGGCCTCTCAAGTATACAAACATATGTATTTGTGTGTGTTTATGTTTCCGTAAACATCATAAGCAACTGAAAATAGATATATAAACATTTAGATTATAAGTTCTATATAAAGATATGGGCAATAACATTTTTATAATGACTTCATTGCAATTATATTTCAGTGCATTTCATGACTGTTATATTAGTTTTCTATTGCTGCATAACAAAGCACTTCAAATAGTGGCTTGAAACACACATTTATTATCTTATAGTTTGCGCGGGTCAGGAGTCAAGGCAGCTTATCTAGGCCATCTTCTCAGATGTCACAAGGCTGCAGTGAAGGTTTTGGCCGGGCTTGCATCCTCATCTGAAGCCCGGAGTCCTCTTCTGAGGTCATTTAAGTTATCTGCAGAATTCAATTCCTTGTATTTGTGGGACTGAGGCCCTCAGCTTCTAGAGGCTGTCCTCTCCATAGGCAGTCCTCTTCACAAGGGGTTCAAAAAGTGGCTGTTGCTTCTTCAAGGCCAGTGGCAAGCATCTCTGCTGTTCAAGCTTTTTCTTCCAGGGAATGCTTAGATCCCCTCTTAAGGAGCTCCCCTGGTTAGGTCTCATGCACCCAGGATATTCTTCTTTTAATTAGAAACCTTAACTATACCTGCAAAAATTCCTTTACTTTCTGCCATATTCTACTGGTTAAAATAAGGAAAAGATACAGAAAAAACCCCTAAAGATTTATGAAAAAGCCCCTTAAGCTAAAATCATACTTAATGGTGATAAACTTGAAGCTTTCCCACTCAGATCAGGTGTGAGGCAAGGATGCCCCCTTTCATCACTCCTTTTCAATATTGTACTGGAATTTCTAGCTAATGCAATAAGACAAGAAAGGGGGATAAAAGGTATACAGGTTGGGAAAGAAGAAATAAAACTGTCTTTGTTTGCAGATGATACGATCGTCTATGTAGAAAATGTGAAAAAATTGACAAAACAAATTCCTGGAACTAATAAGCAATTATAGCAAGGTTGCAGGATACAAGGTTAATATACAAATGTCAATCACTTTTCTATATACCAGAAATAATAAGTGGAATTTGAAATTAAAAACACAATACTATTTATGTTAGCAACCAAAAAAATAAAATATTTAGGTATAAATCTAACAAAATATGTACATGATCTATATAAGGAAAACTACAAAACTCTGATGAAGAAAATCAAAGAAGTAAATAAATGGAGAGATATTGCGTGTTCCCAGATAGGAAGACTCAATACTGTCAAGATGTCAGCTCTTCCCAAATTGATCTATAGATTCAATGCAATCCCAATCAAAATTCCAGCAAGTTATTTTGTGGATACTGACTAACTGATTTTAAAGTTTCTCTGGAGAAGCAAAAGACCCAGAACAGCCAACACAATGTTGAAGTAGAACAAAATTGGAGGGCTGACACTACCTGAATTCAAGACTTAGGATAAATCTCTGAAAATCAAGATGGTGTGTTATTGGCGAAAGAATAGATAAATGGAACTATTAAACAGAATAGAGAGTCCAGAAATAGACCCACGTAAATATAGTCAATTGATCTTTAATAAAGCAGCAAGGGCAATAAAATGGAACAAAGATAGTCTTTTAACAAATAGTACTGGAACAACTGAACATCCACATGCAAAAAAAAAAAAAAAAAAAATGAATCTAGACACAGACCTTACACCCTTCGCAAACATTAACTCAAAGTGGATCATAGACCTAAATGTAAAATGCAAAATTCTAAAACTCCTAGAAGACAACATATGAGAAAATCTAGATGACCTTGGGCATGGCAATGACGTTTTAGATACACCACCAAAGGGATCACTCATAAAATAAAGAATTAATAAGCTGGACTTCATTAAAATGAAAAATTTCTGCTCTGTGAAAGACAATATTGAGAGAATGAGAAGACAAGCCCCAGACTGGGAGAAAATATTTGCCAAAACACATCTGATAAAGGAAGTACTATTATCCAAACTATAAAAAGAATTCTTAAAACTCAATAATAAGAGAACAAACAACCCCATTAAAAAATGGCCAATCAACCCAAACTGACACTTCACCAAAGAAGATGTATAGTTGACAAATAAGCATATGAAAAGATGCTCCATATCATATGTTATTAGGGAAATGAAAGGTGAAACAACGAGATACCACTACGCACCTATTAGAATGGCCAAAATCCAAAGTAGTGACAACACTAAATGCTGTGAGGATGTGGAGTAAAAGGAACACACTTGTTGCTGGTAGAAATATAAAGTGGTACAACCACTTCGGAAGACAGGTTGGCAGTTTCTTACAAAACTAAACGTACTCTTACCATATGACCCAGCAATCACACTCCTTGGTGTTTACTCAAAGGAACTGTAAACTTATCCACACAAAAAACCTGCACACAGATGTTTATAGCAGCTTTATTCATAATTGCTAAAACTTGGATGCAACCAAGATGACCTTCAGTAGGTGAATGGATAAATAAACTGTAGTACATCCAGACAATGGAATATTATTCAACACTAAAGAAAAAAATCTAGCATGAAAAGACATAGATGAACCTTAAATATATATTACTAAGTGAAAGAAGCCAATGTGAAAAGGCTATATACTGCACGATTCCAACTATGTAACACTCTGGAAAGGGAAACTATGGAGACAGTAAAAAGATCACTGGTTTCTGGAGGTTTGGATAGGGGCAGAGGGATGAACAGGCGGAACACAGAGGATTTTTAGGACAGTGAAAATACTCTTTCAAATACCATAACAATGGATATATGGCATTAGACATTTGTCCAAACCCATAGAAAGTATAACACCTAGAGTGAAACCTAATGTAATGAATGCCCCATCATCTGGTGGGGGATGTTGTTAATGGGGGATGCTATGCATGCATGGATGCAGGCGGTGTATGGAAAATCTCTGTACATTTCCCTCAATTTTGCTGTGGACCTAAAACTGCTCTAAAAAAATAAAGTCAATTAAAAAAAAAAAAAGCAAGGCAAAATGTCTTTCTACACTCAAGGGGAGGGGATTACACAATGATGTACCAGGAGTGGGAATCTTAAGACCCATTTTAGAATTCTGCCTACTTGTACCGATTTGTATAAGCTACTGAGCCTCCCCTTCTGTGTCATGATTTACACAGCTGTGCTGTAGAACCACCCTGCTCACTCTGCAGATCTACCGCGTATAGTAGAGTAGAAAAAAATAGCCCAACACTAGTTTCTCCTAAAATGAAATACAAGCTGAGTACTCAACATTCTTTTCTAGTTTAAATTTTCTATTCCCATCACAGAATTCATTGCAGCTTAAAAACACTGATTGAATTCAAATGCAAATTACTCTATACTATATGTAAAATACTCTATAATGATAATCAAATAAATGATCCAGGTTCATTTTTCATCATCTAAACGTTGCTTGCCATTTTCTTCATACAATGAGCTGAGAAATGCAAAGAAAAAAATATGCTTTCTTTGAAATTCAAATAATTTTTACTAATATTTAAATAGGTTTGTTAACAGCAATTCTGGTCCTAGTTAGATATATGGTTTTAGAAAGCAAAATAATTAACCTTTTTGACTTGAGGATATCAGGAAACTATGAAAAGTCACTGTTTAAAAGTACGGGCACTCTGAAACTTTCATTCCAAACGTACAGAGCAGAAACAAAAGAACTGTTCTCTGGAGCATTAGGAACATTTTCTAGCTCAACACTAATCCTTAGATTTAGAGGATTTTGTTTCATTGACTTACAACACTCCACCCTCGAATGCATAATCTGAATACTTGGATGAACCACATTGATTTGTTTTTTTTTTTTTTTTATGTGCAGATAAATGATTCCTTGTAGCTATTACAATTCCTCTGCAAGCCCCTAGAAATCATATTACAATACAAGTATAACAGAAAATATATAAGATCCTAGGGTCATGAATAAAGCTCACTGACACTTGTATGAATTTGTACAATTTACTGCACCTCCCTTTCTGCACCTCAATTGACACAGCTGAACGCTTTGTCCTATCTCCAAAGTCCATTTTCAGCTCCAGAAAGTGGCTGACTTAAAGGTATTCTGAAAATGTTATTTTCTTCTTTTCCTAACTTTGATTCTCAAGATGAAAAAAACAGGGAAAAGGAAAAATCCTTCCCTACGTGGACTTTTTTTCTTTTGTGTGAGGAAGACCAGCCCTGAGCTAACATCCGTTGCCAATCCTCCCCTTTTTGCTGAGGAAGACTGGCCCTGGGCTAACATCCGTGCCCATCTTCCTCTACTTTATATGGGACGCCACCACAGCATGGCTGATAAGCAGTGCATTGGCGGGCGCCCGGGATCCGAACCCGCGAACCCCGGGCTGCCAAGCGCAAACTAAACCGCTGCACCACCGGGACGGCCCCTACATGGACTTTTAAAATAGTTCTCCCCTTATGTAAATATTCTAGGCCAGTCTTTGATTCTGTAAACTCCTTTCATTGAATGAGTGGTTATTAGTAAAATGTAGCTGTTCTTGAATGTTTCTTGTTCCTCAAATTCTTTCTGTCTTCTATAACACCAATCTTTTTGTTGTTGTTGTTGTTGAGGAAGATTTGCCCTGAGCTAACATTTGTGCCAATCTTCCTCTGTTTTGTATGTGGGTCGCCACCACAGCATGGCCACTGATAAGTGGTGTATGTCTGCGCTTGGAATCAAACCTGGGCTGCCTAAGTGGAGTGCACTAAACTTAACCACTAGGCCAAGAGGCTGGCCCCCGATCTATTTTTGATGACATCTTTTCTCTCTCTATTCCAGTATTTTCTGGCTATACATATATATATATTTTTTTCTAATATTCAGTGTTGCATTTTTCTCCACCTAAGGCAATGTTTTGCAATGGAACTGGAGTGCTCATTTATTTTTCTTCTAAAGGAAAGGCCGTTGCTACAAAACACTGAATTTTATTGATGTAGCAATAGCAATAATAAATAATAAACAGAATATTGAAAAACAGATTTAAATTTAACAGAACCAGAGCCCTAATGACTAAAAGTTATCTTAGTACCTAGGGACGCTGAGAAACGTATTCACCAGGACTCCATATACTCGAGATGTCCATATCTCTTCTGCAAAATGTAGCAAATATTATATTTTGCTTTGTATTTCTTCATTTAATTTCGCCCTACTATAGGCAAAAGTAAAAGCATGCTGTAAAATCACTTTAAAGCATATTGTACTGTTATGGGTTTAACTGTGTCCCCCCAAATTTATGTGTTGAAGTGCCAACCCCTGGGACCTTACAATGGGATCTTATTTGGAGACAGGGTATTTACAGAGATAATCAAGTGAAAATGAAGTCATTAGGTTGGGCCTTACTCCAGTATAACTGGTGTCCTTCTAAAAGGGAAATTTGGACACAGAGACAGGCATAGAAGAAAGATGATGTGAAGAGACAGGGAGGGGCCAGCCCAGTTGTGTAGCGGTTAGGTTCACACACTCTGCTTAGGCAGCCTGGGGTTCAAGGATTTGGATCCCGGGTGCGGACCAACACCACTTGTCAAGCCATGCTGTGGCAGTGTCCCATATAAAGTAGAGGAAGGTGGGCACGGATGTTAGCCCAGAGCCATCTTCCTCAGCAAAAAGAGGAGGATTGGCAACAGATGTTAGCTCAGGGCTAATCTTCCTCCCAACCCCCCCAAAAAAAGAGACAGGGAAAGGAAGGCCATCTACAAGCCAAGGAGAGAGATCTGGAATAGATCCTTCCCTCTCAGCCCTCAGAAGGAACTAACCTTGCCAATACCTTGATCTCAGACTTCTAGCCTCCAGAACTATGAGACAATAAATTTCTGTTGTTTAAGCCACTCGGCTTGTGGTACTTTGTTATGGTAGCCGTAGCACACTAGCATAAGTACAGTCATGTGCCACATAGTGTTTCAGTCAACAATGGACTGTGTATAAGACTAGGGTCCCATAGATTAGTACCATATAGCTTACATGTGTAGTAGGCTATACCATCTAGGTGTGTGTAAGTACACCCTATGATGTTCACACAATGACGAAATTGCCTAATAATGCATTTCTCAGAATGTGTCTCTATCATTAAGCCATGCATGACTGTACTTTAAAATTGTATTGTCTTGGGCCTGGCCCCATGGCCAAGTGGTTAAAGTTCCACGCACTCCACTTCAGTAGCCTCATTTCACAACTTTGCATCCCGGGTGCAGACCTACTCCACTCACCAGCCATGTTGTGGAGGTGTCCCACATATAAAGTAGAGGAAGATTGGCACAGATGTTAGCTCAGGGCTAATCTTCCTCAACCAAAAAAAAAAAAAAAAAAGAGGAAGATTGGCAACTGGTGTTAGGTCAGGGCAAGTCTTCCTCAGCAAAAAAATATAAAAAAATAAAAAATAAGTATTGTCTTGTGCTTATTAGTTTTTCCCTGTGGTTTTTAGCAATAAGAGTAGTCTCTGGAAACCAGAAGCAACAAGAGACAAGGCCTGTATTATCCCTGAAGGGTGGTCTTCCCTTTTACTTTTTTATTTATTTATTTATTTTTTGTGAGGAAGACCAGCCCTGAGCTAACATCTGTCGCCAATCCTCCTCTTTTTGCTGAGGAAGACTGGCCCTGGGCTAACATCCGTGCCCATCCTCCTTTACTTTATATGGGACGCCGCCACGGCATGGCTGACAAGCGGTGCGTCAGCGGGCGCCCGGGATCCGAACTCACGAACGTCGGGCTGCCAAGCGTGAACTAAACCGCTGCGCCACCTAGCCGGCTCCTTCCCTTTTACTTTTATTATCATTTATTATGTTCATAATCTAGTTAGAGAGAAAGGCATGGGAGCAACTTATTACAACAATGCAATAAATAAATACCACAGATGTCAGTGCAAGTAACGAATAATCAATCTACAGATTAAAAATGGGGTGAGTTTAATATATGAGCCAATTTGAGGACTATAGCCCAGAAGTGCTCTCTCTACCAGCGAAGAAAGCACACTGGAGAAGCAAGGTGTGCAGCGTGGTTATATATTGTTTTGGAACAAGGAACACACATCAAATATAGCAGGAATACTTTTTTCCTTTTTACTATAGTCACATCGTGTTTTGCTGTGCACACAGCAGGTCAATCTGACCCTGGCTTCTGGGAAAAAATGCTTATCTTTAAAGAAATGCTGATATGGGAGGGAGACATTCATCCCTATCTTTAAAGGCAACATTCTTTGCTTTGGGATACTGTTTAATGTTTAAAGCAGATGTACAATGCATGCTTCACAGGCCATTCTGGAAAAACAAGTTCAGACTCTATCAGTTTTAAACCAAAATGACTTCCTCATGTACCTCAATATGTTAACTTTCCTTATTAGTTTTATTCCTTTTCATTTATTCCATCAAGAATGTGAAAATGCCCTGTCTACAAAGGATTAATAGAGGTGAAACTGACATACACCTAATTATAGTTCAATATAATTAGTGTAATTTTCACTTCCACTCAGGATGTAGATCTCAAGAGAATGTCACTTCTACTCTAACATTAAAAGAAAAAAAGGGATAATCTACAAAATCATAACTTTGCTTGAACCCATCAGAGAGCCATGTGAACTAAATTCCAAAGGGTGACAAACCCCTGCAGAAAGACACTGAACATGCACCTATTTTGCCTTTGGCAGAGTCTGAGAGGACAAGGTGGCAGATATAAACATACATTAGAAGGAAACAAATGAAATTTTAATGAATTTTTAAAGATTAAGTGTGGGTTGCCAAGAGAATTTAGAATCCCTAGAAACCCAGACACAAAGGTCACCTGCACTTCCTTACCAGCTTTTTAACACAGGCTTCCACTGGGTGCACGTGAGAAAGATTGGGATCGGAGAAGGGGACCTGAAGAAGCACTGCTGGAGGACAGCATGAAATCCAGGCTCTTCTCTCGTGGAAAGCAAAATCCTTCCACTGCTGTGGCAGAGGCGAGAATGCTCACGGCCAGGATGCTGCACTTCTGTAGTGAGGCAAAGTGAAGGTGCTGGGGAAGGAGCAGGAAACTCACTTGCTAAGACCCCCCATTCTTCCAAGGGAGGGGGAGATGGAAGGAAAACTAAGACAACCCCACCCTGAAGGAGAAGTGCACAAGGCTTACCTAAGAACGAGCTTGGAGCAGAACTGAGAAACCTCCCTGCCCCCACCACGAGGTTAGCACCAAATAATGACCAACAGCAGTCAACTGCTGGATAGCAGCGGGATCACAGAGACCATCTCTGTGTCACACCCACCCAGGGCCTGCTCCAAGCTGAGGGGAGTTGGGCAAAAAGCCCTCTACCCCTCTAGGCTTCACAACAGGCAGCCTTCATCAACTCAAAGACCCAGAATCACATCCACTGATATTTTAGGCCATAGTGAAAAATAGCCATTAGATGGCACCAAACCTCAGCCCGGCCCTGGACAGGTCTGGATTACACAGCTGGACTCCCAGACCACCCATGTTGCTAGGTGTTCAGCCTCGCCTCAGTCATTTCATGAACCTTGTCATATTGCAACGCTGTATTTAATATTAATGTCTTTTTCCTTAATCACCACTTGCTATTGTGACATTGAAGGGTTTTTTTTTGTTCTCTGTTTCCTAAAACCACATATTCCAAAAGTGGTATTACCTGAGGGGTGTTCTAGATATGTGACTGCTAGGGAGGAAGTGCTCTCTGTCTCTCTAACACACACACACACACACATACACACACACACACACACACACACACACACAGGACTCTAATGTCCAGCCTCGATTTGTGAAGAATAAAAGTTTTTTTGAAGTGCAGTGGCACAGAGGAAAGGAGAGCATGAAGTGTGTTTTAGCGTAGTTTCCCCTGATCCTCGGGGATTCCAATGGAACATGGAGCTACTATTGACAACACATGCATGATAGTATTTGTCAGATCTGGAAAATTCAATTCTTGCTATAGCATGGATCACCAAGGGAGGATGGCTGCCAGATATCTCCAACATAAAAGTGCTTTTTTTCTCTTTGCAGCAACTTTTTACTTGTAGCATGCATTGATGATCTTGCCTAAATCGGGTATTACATTGGGGATTATAAGTGGTGATTTGTTACTTGTAGAATTATGCTTTTTTATTTCCTCTCATTTTATTTTGGTTCCAAGAAAGAAAAAAATATAAACAGGCATCATCAGCCCGCTAGTTTAGCCTGGTACCAGACCATTTTAGAAGTCAATAGGAGAGGGGTGAAATGAGATATTTGAGTTGAAAGATATAAAAAAAGAACTATTTTTTCATTTAAAAAAAAGTCACACTCACTTGCTTAGTTCCTCGACCTGAGCCAATTTTCAGATCCATGTGCATTGATGGAACAGGTGGCCAGGTCCCTAAAAGGAAAGACTCTGCAACATGTATATCCAGTAATGATTCCCCAGTTAAAAAAAATAATAATAGTAAGCATTTAAAAACCTTAAAACAATCCTTTCCCATTGTATATTTGATGAGTTTCCAACAGGCAAAAGTTTACATTTCTTGTCTCTTCATCATTTAGGTGGGAGTCATAAATAAACCTCGACAGGCATACATCTTATTTATTATATTTCTTACCCTGACCTCTAAGGCTCTGTATCAATTTGCCCTTACTTGACCTCTCAATCTCTTCTACAGTTCCCTCCTGTGATTCCCACCTTACAGATGCACTTGCCTCTTCTTATTCCTCAGGCATATCCAACTTTGCTCAGCGCTTCAAGTGAGCTTGTCATACGACTGACTTGTTTCTTCTTGTCTTTCATTTCTTAGCTTAAGGGTTCTCAGCACAGAGAACCCCTCCCCGCCCATTCAATGTAAAGTCACTGCTAGCTGCTCTATATTTCAGGATCCTCCTAAAATCCATCACAGCACTGGTGATACCTGACAGTTATGTTGGTCTTTTCTGTCTTTCCCCAGCAGAATGTAAATTCCAGGAGAGTAGATATCTTAGCTGCCTGTTCCCTGCTATATCCCACCACCTAGAATAGGATTGAAAACAATATTTTTGAATAAAAGAAACTCCTCAGTTTATGCACTTGTTAAACTCTTACCTTTCTACCTCCTTATTAGTATTAGTATAAAGTATGGATTTAAAATTGCTTTAAAAATAAAGTGGACCAGAAATTTCGCTTCCAGTAGTGGCAATGGTAATTTGGTTCAACCTTTGTACTGAGATGGATTGAGAGTGTGTGTGCAATATCACATTGGGATGCTAACAAGCCAATTCCAGGGCCAAATTCCAAAGGAAGAGAATTAAACCTGGAGATATGAGCCTGGTATTTAGCTCTACTTTTCCTTGTGTGGAATCTGCCAATTCTGGAAGAGGTAACTGAGAAGTCAAGAAGCTGATGAGAGTGTTTGAAAAATTTACAAGAATAAAAATTTAAATTGGGGGTCAAGACTCACCAGGGGGCATTGATAAATCATCCAAGCTTTTGGTTAAGATCCTGATGGCCTACACCCCCAAAATAAGGGTGAAATACACTTATAGGGATTGAAGTGAGTCTTCTCATTTCAATCCCTGACAGTATTAAGGTCATTCTAGTGTGTTGATGATCCTAACCACCTGCATAAGCAAATATAAATCTGCTCCAGAGGAAATAAAATCCTCCTATTCCTTAAATCTTCTCTACATATTTATATATTGAACCTAGCAAAATAAAGAACTAGGCAAATGGAAAAACAAATAATGTGGCAGAAAAGCAACAGAACCAGAAAAATAACAAACAACAGCAAACACCACCACCTGCTACAATGGTTTTAGAAAGTAATGCATATATTGAATGCTGAATTATCATCTCAAGCTCACAAGTGTAAAACTGAACTCAGTCTTTCCCCCAAAACCTGTTCTGCCATGGCCTTCCTCATCGCTGTCAATGGCAACCCCTTGGTTCCAGTGCCCAACCCAAGACATTGCTGTCACCTTTGACTTTTTTCTTTTTGTCATACCACATATATAATTGGTTAGGAAAACACTCATTTAAAAATACAGGTACATACAGAATCTGACCATTTCCCATCACATTTATAGCTACAGCTTGCCACCCTATTCTTACTGACTTGCTCGTGTCTCTGCTTATAGTCTCAACACAGCAGTCAGGATGATTCTATTAAAGCATACATCAAACCAGATTTTCCTCTGCTCAAAATTTTGCAACAGTTCAACTTTCTACTCAGATTAAAAGGCAAAGTCTTTAAAATGGCTTGCAACGTTCTACACCTTTCTAAATCCACATCAAGGCCTTAGAGCCTCTCATTGGGCACTAGATGTCTATTTTATTAATCTCTTTTAATCTAGTGATAGTCTAAAGATAAATAAACTGTTAGCCTTAATTTTTTGTTTTTGCTTTTGTGTAATATTTCATGATTACAGCAATCTCTCATTGGACTCTAGTTGTCTCTTTTACTAATCTATTTCAATCTTATGATAGTTGAAAGATAAATAAGCTTGGATGTAAATAAACTTTGATGTAAAGAACTGAATGGGGCAGAGATGCTAGAAACTAGAACACAGCACTAATTACTATGTAGTCATAATTTCTTTTGTCCATAAAGCTAAGTTTAGAGCTACATTTAAATTCATGATTGTTAAATTTTGAAAGGTGAATTTTTACTAAAACATAGTTTCCACTGGCCTTTCAGGTATCTATTTTTATTTTTTTTCTTTTCGTTATCAACCCAAATGCAAATTGTAACTACTCTTTAACTATAATTTATTTTCTTGGATTCAATCAAATTAGATTATGTAATTGAACTAAAATCAGAATAATGAAATAGAAGTTAAGACAATGCTATACACCCATTTATATAAACTTTTTTTAGCAGGATGACTAACACACTAATAAATCTAATGACCTTGGTTACTGTCACCATGACCTGGACCATCCTAGTCCACATCCTGAATCAGGATCTCAGACGTCACCTAGAGTGGAACTTGTGACACGTCAGTGGAAAAATGGAAACCACCTTTTGATATTCAGTTCTGGGGAGGAAACTCTTTTGCCAAAAACAATCACTTTGTAATTTTTCACTTCAAATATCTGCAGTGTGACAGCTAGAATGTGTTTTCTTCTCTTTTGTTCAAGTTGGTGAGGAAGCACAGATCAGTCTACACAGCCACCTGAACACAGCTGCCAAGACCATTCCTTATAAAGAGGATTATTTCTACACAACAGGGAGTGCAAGCACATATCCTATTCCAGTCAAAATTCCGTCTACCTTGGGTTAGGAAAACATCCCCCATCTGCATTCCCAAATTAGATAGCATTAAATTTTTAAAAAGAAGGCAAATTATATCTTTAAATATCATGCATTATAAGAAAAATATTTGAAATTTGCCTTGATAGCAATGTTTGTTCTTACACAAATGTTTTTAGTTGTAAACACATCTTAGTAAACATCATATTCTCTATCGGTGTACTTCTAATAATTATGTTTTTGTTTACATGCCTCCAAAAATGACGATATTCTACAGTTTATAATGATAAAATATTGTTTAACTCATTAAAATACTTATGAAAAAAGACAACCTAGAAACATTTGAACAAATAGATTCGTTTTCATATATAGTTTTTCTTTTGCAAAATAAAGTAATATAACAATGTTTTATATAGAAGCTCTATATTCTTAATAACATTTACTAAAACTCTAATATCTGTGCACTTTTAAGGCTTTTGTTCCTCTCTTTAGGGAGATATTGGTACAAACTGCCTTAGGCTGCATTCAAAATTCTAAAGTTTAGAAATACTTTGTCAATAGTATTTTTCATTTGCCAATCTTTTTCTTAAAAAACACACAAAAAAGCACTCTGGGGCTCTTCATAACTATATTCTTATTTAGTTCATTCAATAAATCTTGATTGAGTGCTGACTTTGAACTGGGCCCACCTCTTTAGTACTAATGACATAGCAAGGAAAATGGAAAAAGCTTCCTGCCCTCCGGTGACTTGGGACAAGTGGGTGTATTTAAATGGAAAGTATCAACTACTATGGAAATACATTGCCTTTCCTCTGTACATTGGACTTTTTCTCAAAGTGATTAAACGTAATGTTTTTCTCTCCCCCCTCACACCTTTTACCTACACATTAAATTGATCTTTTAAAATTGTTTGAAAGCAAACCTAGGTGTTTTTTTTCTTTCTGAAGATGATTCCTTTTTTCATTATACAGACAAGAAAGGTACCATACAGTCACAGTTCATAGAGTTCTTATTCCCCTCCCCATTTCTTTGTGACACAATCTATTTCAAATAAGTTAGGCAGAATCCATATCCCATCCCCATGACCTGAGAACAAATCTAGAAGTCAGACGTGTGTAAAATAGTTCTTATTTTTTTATTTTTTCTAAAGCTTCAGTGCATGGTTGTGTATCCTAGTTGTTAGTTTAGTTCTCTATGTGAGCCATTGCCACAGTATGACAACTGACAGACGGGTGGCGTGGATCCACGACTGGGAAACAAATCTGGGCTGTGGTGGTGAGAGTGCTGAATCTTAACCACTAGACCACT
Source organism: Tapirus indicus (assembly GCA_031878705.1). NCBI lineage: Eukaryota > Metazoa > Chordata > Mammalia > Perissodactyla > Tapiridae > Tapirus > Tapirus indicus. Next base: position 139,278,628 of record CM062920.1, on the reverse strand, counting down.
AGGGCTGGCTCAAAATGTTCTTATTATTTTGTATTGACCTGAAATATTGATATAACTCCCCAAACCAGTGCCAGATTAAACCTGTAACATCATCGGACCATCTTCTTTTTGGCAAATATGCAGTTCACCTTGCAGTGGTGTGAATGGCTTGCTTGACAAGAATGGCAAAATCACATCTTTACCCTCTACCCTCTGATTCATTTTTGTACTTTTTTTACATTTTAAATTTTGTTTTATTTCTATTGAGGTATAATAGACATATAACATTGTATTAGTTTCAAGTGTACAACATAATGATTTGATATTTGTATATGCTGAAAAATGATCACCACAATAAGTCTGATTACCATCCATCACCATACAAAGTTACAAAGTTTTTTTTTCTTGTGATGAGAACTTTTAAGATTTACTCTCTTAGCACTTTTCAAATATGCAATACAATATTATTGACCATAGTCACCCTTCTGTACATTGCATCCCCATGACATTTTATTAACTGGAAGTTTCTACCTCTTGACTCTTCATTTTTGGACTTTTTTTTTTTTTGTGGGGAAGACCAGCCCTGAGCTAACATCTGTCACCAATCCTCCCCTTTTTTGCTGAGGAAGACTGGCCCTGGGCTAACATTGTGCCCCTCTTCCTCTACTTTATATGGGATGCCGCCACGGCATGGCTGACAGGCAGTGCGTCGGTGGGCGCCCGGGATCCGAACTCGCGAACCCCGGGCTGCCAAGCGTGGACTAAACCGCTGCGCCACCAGGCGGCCCCCTATTTTTGGACTTATTTTGATTAGAATTTTCCTGAGGAAAAAAAGAGTATGCCTTATTCATCACTTTAAAATAAGAGAATCCAACAAAAGGAATTACAACAGTAGTTAAGCAATTCACATGTGTTGAATTATTTGTTGTTGACTACGGAACTAAATTTTGGGGAGACAAAAACAGGATCCTGCCTTCAGGTAAACTCAGGGGAATTTCTTAATTAACATATCAGAGTGAAGAGTTGCCAGCTCCACATTATATGAAAGCTAAAGTAAATCCATCCAAGATTCAATCTAGGTATATTAATACCTAGAATTCTAGAAATTATTCCCTGACCTCTCTTTCCCACTGGCCATAATGCTCACACTCTCACTCTTCTGCCTTCAGACTGTACCTCTTTTCTATCCTCCCAAGATATCCTATCTTTACATTTAACACACGACTTGTAATTGTGAGTTGCAGTACCACACAGACAATGAGCTCTTTGAAGGCAGGAAATATGTTTTATTCTTTGCAGACTTATTAACCTAGTATTCAATAGTTTGAGTTAATTAATATATCTCTATGCTTTGGAATGTTGCCTGAATGAATTGAATGATTGGGTGAGTGAATGAGATGGTCATCATTCTGGCTAGGCAGTCCTTCAGGTAACCCAACCAACTCTCCAGGACAGTTTTCATTCTACCGTCTCCAAGATGGTTTTGTTTTCCAGCCTGATTATTTAACAGATAAAATAAATCTGAAATACAGAGAAGTTAAGTTTACTGATAAAGTTCACTCAGCAGAGCTACATCTAAAATTCCAGATGAATTAAACGAATGAGAAAGGTGGGTTGTGCCTAAAAGCTCAGTCTTTTGTGTCAAAAAGACCCAGGTTAGAATATGGGTCCTCTTATTGACAGGGTATCCTTACGTAATGTACATAATTTTTCAGAGCCTCTGCTTTTGAGTAATGCCTATTTCATAGTATTGCCATGACATAATATATATACGTACAGTTTAGTCCAGTGATTACCATATATTAAATACAACAATTTACATATATTATAAAAATGGCATTGTGGCTTTTAAGTAATAATAATAAATCAGACTAATCAGAATGTCATAAGACAAAGGAAACACAAAAAACAATGGGCATCCATATGACAGAGTGTATTAACAAACAAACAGTAACTCATGAAGTTATGGATCCTAGAAGGTAATTTCATGTTGGGGTAAATATATTTACAAAATAGCTGTGGTCTTATGAGTAAATACCCATGTGTGCCTGAGGCATACCCACTTCAGGCTTCTTGTCTAACTTGAATTACAAATAGCTCTCCATTTCATTCTCAAAATTGTCAGGGTTGAGACAATGAATTGTACGGTTACTATAAGATGGCATATGTACTAATCTGGAAAATTTTTGGAGGACTTTCTGAAATATCTAATAAGCTTCATACAATGAAAATTTGCAAAAGCATGTGTAGGGAGAGTTTCATGTTCAGTAAACAAAGATCTGGATTGGTCAACATTTCTGTTCTATCCAAATAATCAAGACCGTCTTGAATGCAAATGTCTTTTTAGCAATTCACCATAGTGTTCTCTCAACACACACCTGATAAGCACATAACCTGAATGACTAGAAGCAAAATATACCAAATGACTCATTAAGGTTGCATTTTTCCTCTTTTTTTGTTCCTTTCACTAGCTTCTGATAACTTACTTCTGCATACACTTATTTAGAAGAGGCTTTTTTTTGCTTGAGGAAGATTGGCACGGACGTTAGCTCTGGGACAAGCTTCTGTGCCAATCTTTCTCTATTTTGCATGTGGGACGCTGCCACAGCATGGCTTGATGAGTGGTGCATGGGTCTGGACTTGGGATCTGAATCCGCAAACCCCCAGGCTGCTGAAGTGGAGCGTGTGAACTTAACCACTACGCCACCAGGCTGGTCCCCTGGAAGAGGGTTTTTTAAATTTACCTTTATGAGCTGAGAGTCACGAAGTTGGAACACATAGTGAGAAACATCCATTTTCTTTCTTTCTTCCCTTTCTATAGAAAATAACACTCTTTCCATCAATTATTTAATAAAAGAAGAAAGTTCTGGTAGGAAATTCTTCTTTGTTGTCATTTACCAATCTTCTTTGTTAGCAACATGAAAACAGTTGTGTTACCTCACATGATTTCTAAAAGTCTTTCCTTAGCCGTCATCCAAAAAAAAAAAAAAAAACAAAGACAGAACAAAACAAACATTGCCATTATTCACAAATACAAAAATCTTTGCTATCAGAGATAAGTCATTATTAAGAAAGCAAACATTCAAATTGTCTACCTTAAATAGATCAATTTTTAAAAGTACATTCCTTCAAAGTATTGTGTAGCACTTTTCTCCCTATAACTGTTAAAACATTAGTGATGAAAAAAAGCGATATCAGACTACGGTAATGTACAAAGGAATAGCATTTTAAAGCTATTATTCATGGAAATACAGATAGAGATTCAGATCACATTATTAGAAATGTAATAATTTTCAGATCATCTGAAGTTTGTGATTGAAAGAGCTGTAGGGAATTGGGTGAGTTATGAACACAAATTTATAGTTTTTATAATTCCAAGAAAATTTAAAAGATTCAGTAGTATTTCAAAAGACATTTTAATCAGTAATGATGGCTTTTTGGAGAGTGAAAATGATTGTGAGATATTAATGTGCTAACCCTTATCTGTAAGTACAATTAAAATTATGCTGAGTTGAACATTGGCAGATTTTATTTTCTTGCCTTGTAGCAACTACACACAGTCTGTTTAAGCATAAAATTCAGTCAACTTCCAGCTAACGAGTAACCATTTTACTATACTTTCAACTAATCTTAATATTCCACACATTCAGAGCATTTGAAATTACAGCATTATCATAGAAAAATACATTAACTTTGTCCTGATGTCAACTAATTGGTTAGATAATATTACTTTGAGAGCTTTTAATCAGTTATATTGAAAATGAAGTGAGATTTTTTATTTTAAAAACCATTCACCTTCTGGTTATCTGGCTTGATTTTAAATTTTGAATCTTTAATGTCTCCCATATCACAGACTGGATTTATGCTCATTGACCATTTTTTAACAAATTACAACTGTTTGGTTTATTCCATGTAGAACTCTGTGACGTAATAATCATTCTGGGCAGACCAACTCTCTATAGAGGCACAGAAATACCCAAATTCCAAATGGAAATGATCAAAGGGTTGAAGTCAATAGTGAGACAAAGGTTTCAATATGTCTCCACTTCCTTCTTTGGATTATTCAAGGCACTGAGTCTAAGTATACACCACGGGATAAAGAAGGGTAGTTGTCAGGTATAACATGAGGTAATAAAGGAAGCCTCCATTTTTTTCCATTTGACCAATCCAAATAAGTGCAATTCAAGAAAAAATAATTAATTATAAAATATACTATAGTTTTCCAGTATACTCAATTATTTAACTGATTTTATGGTAGTAAAAGATAATTTTGGATTAGTTAAGGTATTTGAAATAATAGTTAAAAGGCATATCATCAGTCAACTTAGCTTGTGATTGTGTGTGTGTGTGAAATTTGCAAAAAAATGTAGAACTTTATGACTTCTATCATCTTCTAAGGAGTGGAGATCCTAATATCCTAGTAGCTGTGGGGGTTTTTATTTGTGGGTCACATAAAGCTGTTCAGCTTCAGGGCCTTGCACAAACATGAATACACAGATGGCTAAAGGGATGGACAATTGGAGGGAACTGGCGATGAAATACATGTATCAGTACCTGAAAGAAGAGGAATTTGTTTGTGGTAGGGATCATGTGTGGGAAGGGAAGAGCCTGGAGGGTACACGGGGGAAAGAATCTAGAAAGGAGGGAGGGAGAAAGGAAAAGAGAAAGGGAAGGAGGGAGAGAGAGAGAAAGAGAGAGCGGCTGCAATAGTGTAAAAAAGATATTTTGGGGGTGAAAAGCTAGTTGTGTGATGTAACTGCCCTGTCCCTCTTCTGTCTTCTATATGAAATCTTCTCACAAAGTGCTTGATGTTTTTAAAATGAACTTTAGTAGGAGGATAGAGAAAAGTGCTGAGCCAAGGCAAAAACCTATGGATAATCGGGGGATATATCACATGCTTTGTATCTATCTAATCTATCATCTGTCTATCATCTATCTATCTATCTATCTATCTATCTATCTATCTATCTATCTATCTATCTATCTATCTATGGAGAGAAGGAGAGTGATAGGGAGCACAACTAAAACTAAATATTAAGTGATAACTTAAAAAACTTCTCAGATGAGTACAAAACACATTTGTAAACAAAGAAGAACAGTTGATTTCCATATTTGGTTATAATCTACTGAAAAGGTCATGATCAGATTTGAAATTGAAGTTAAAGAAAATGTTACGTCATTATTTTACATCATACCATATGAAATATTCATATAAAATCAATAAAGAAAATAAAAGAAAAATTTACAATTTTTAAATTTTTAAAAATTATGTCTATATCAATTAAAGAACTGAAGCAATTAATGCAGTGATAGTCATCATTCCACATTTTGTTTTCAGCTTTGATCTTGTTTTCATTTTACTGAGAAGTCCATTCACCTGGATTATATTTGATCTACCTGTTTTTCTTCCTGAACATTTTGTACTCCTCCTTTGTAGTGCTCACCATAATGGTGATTAACTATCTGTTGCTTTTTCCTTCTCTGGACTGCAATCTCCATGAAAATATGCCTAGTCTGAAAATAACATATCCTCCACTCCAAAAATGTCCTTTCCTAGTGTTCCCATCTTAAAAAATGGTACCACCAACCACCCAGGAGCAAAACCCCGAAACCTGGGAGTCATCATTGACATCTTCCCCTCTCTCACCCTTCATGTATACTCTATCATGAAGTGGGGTTGATTTTAATTCCTACATATTCTTTGAGTCTAGATACTTCTTCTCACTCCATCACAACATCACCTTGAACTCTCTCTTTGACTTCTAACTGGTTTGTTTGCATCTGCACTCCAATCAGTTTCTACACCTGCAATCAGAGTCACTTTGTCAAAATGCAACACTTCCTCTTTACCTTCCTTACCTAAAGAGAAGCCTGGCTCCCAGCTCCCTCTTAAATCAGATTTCACACCCTGCTCTCTCTCAAGCTTTTACTACAGCCACATGAATGATTTTGTTCCTGTATACTTGACATATTGCTTCAAGGTACCAATTGGTACCTTTCCCAAAAGTGCTTTTCTCCTCCTATTCCTTCTTGTTATCTACTACTCATCCTTCAGATCTTGGCTCAAGTCGTACTTCCACAGGGAAGACTTCACTGACCTTCCTTCCATAACCAGGCCAATCCCTCATTTTAAAGATTTCCTAGCACTGTGTAACTCTCTTTTGCAACATCTGTTGGAGTTGAAAATTGCAATTTGCTTGTGTGATTATTTTATTAATATCTTTTTCCCCCAGGAGTGAAGACTGCAAGAAAGCAGGGGTGGTATTGGCTTTTGTAGCTAGTGCAGTGCCTGGCTCAATCAACATTGGTTGAATGAATAAATGAATAAACTCAGATCTTTATGTTTCATAGAGAAAGGAGAGTTTAGGCCACAATACCTGCCTAGTGAAACTGGAATATTTTTACCTTTTGAGTCTGGAGGTGAAATGATGGGGAAATGTATTTCTCAACATAAAATTCCAAAGTTGCTTGTATAGGTAAAAATAGAAAAGTGACAGAACAAGAAGTAACAATGGCCATCTGTGGCTTGAAGAGAATGCTAGCACGCAGAATGTTTCCTGTTACATTCTGCGATAGAATAAAATTTTTCCTTCCTAATTTGCTCATAATTGCTTCCATTAATTCTTTACAACCTGGTGGAATCATGACATTTTCCCCCAATCCACCCCAAACTATGTGGTCTAAATATTGCCAACAATCTCTGAGTACGACACTTTTCTGCAAGAGTGTCTGTGTGTTTTGTGCATTATGGTTACCATGGTTAGGAAATATTTCCTGAGAATGGTCTTTTAAAGTAACTATCAAAATCAAGTAAATAACTGTTTCAGAGTTGATAAGGCTGAGAAAGTAGATAACATGCAGACATTGTTGCCAATGGTTACAACAGTCTCAGGAGATCTTGAATATTATATTTTCAGAAAGATAATTAAAAATACCCAGCAGATAAATCTATAAGTGCATGTTAGCAATCCTGTTCATTTTAGGAAGCAAAAGCATAACCAAAAAAAGAACTGAAAAATAATATTCAAATATAATAAAAGTCAGATATACAAAAAAGAAGCTCAAAGGATAAAGAGAAGGAGAGAATAGTATGAAATAAAGGAAATGAAGAGACAAAGGAGAGGAAACTAAAATTAGAGGAAGATAAGAAAAAAAGAGGAAACATGTCATTGCAAGACTTCATGTCACATTTTTAAAATAAATATGTGATCATATCCCATCAGTGAGAGAAAAAAAAATTATATTGTACCATAATTATGTCTTGATTAAATCAGCCCTACCTTTCTCTCAAGTGCAAAATTCCAGTTGCTAAAGGATCAAATGGTTGAAAAATTTGTAAGAGCTTCACAGAATATATAACTCAATATATTACAAATGTTCAATTAAAAAAAATTTATAACCAACTCAACGTTTTTTCATTTTAAAGTTTATAATCTTAATTCAGACAAAGATTCAAAAATCAAATTCTTTATCTGGTAAGCTAAATTAATCCCATCTCTTTCTTTTAAATGCAGTCAGGAGATATTGTTTACATATACATGTATACATGTGCTATTAAATTCCTTGCACTTTGAATGTATTTACAATTCCAAGGAGGTTTTTTTGCCCTGAGATACCTAATATTCAGGAATCACTTGAGTATTTATAAGAAAATTATATATACTGTTATGGACTGAATCATATCCCCTCAAAATTTATATGTTAATATAAATTATTATACCCCGATGTGTATATTATACCCCTATACTCCAATGTGACTGTATTTGGAGATAGGGCCTTTAGGGAGGTAATTAAGGTTTAATAGGGCCTTTAAGGAGGTCATAAAGGTGAGACTCTCCTCCCATAGAACTGGTGTCCTTATAAGAAGAGGAGAAGACACTAGAGATCTCTCTCTTTCCACTCACATGAGCACAGAGAAAAGGCCATGTGAGGACATAAGGAGAAGGCAGCTGTCTTCAAGCCAAGAAGACAGGCCTCACTAGAAACCAACTTTTCCGGCACCTTGTTCTTGGACTTCCAGCCTCCAGAATTGTGAGAAAATTAATTTCTGTTGTTTAAGCCACTCAGTCTGTGGTATATTGTTGTGGCAGCCCTTGCTGTCTAATACATATACCATCATATTTTATTTCATAAATGCACTTGAACTGCAACCCTTATATCTACCAGATTTAGCACAGATATACATACTTAACTTAAACAAATAGATAAATAAATATAATTTGCAAATATAGCAATGGATCACATATCATAAAATAAGATACACATATTGAATGTGTTGACACATCTTTTAAATTAAAAATTTTAGTTTCTTTGGTGAATCTCTGGTTCAACTTCAAAGAAGTTGCTTTGGAAGTGTTGCCTATTAAATTGCTTTTCAGTAGCATCCATGTACAACACATGTATGTTTTCCCTCATTAAGTATTTTGGCAATATCCTTGCAAAAGTGGTAAGGCAGAGCATCAAGGAGCAAGAGAATTGAGATTTATAAAGTATCTATTATAATAGGTGAAGATTTTCCTTAAAAAGAAAAATTTTGTTATATGATAGGGTAAATCATTGCTTTATTCTATTCATCACCAAAGAATATTGTATATCTTTCTACTTTCTACTGAATAGCCCAAAACTAATTCAATAAATGTTTGCTGCTGATGATTATAATACAATGACACTAATTCTGCATATCCTTTGTAGTCCTTACAACAGATGCTTGAGTAAAATGAATATATATATTAAATGATTTTTTAAACTCAATTGAAAATCCTAATTAAAATCTTTCAATATAGTTGATGGTACTTCAGGTGAACTCATCAGGAGTAATTTCAGAATCACACACACGTTTTTTTTTTGCAGTGGAAGATTTGCCCTAAGCTAACATCTGTTGCCAATCTTCCTCCTTTTTCTTCCTTTTTCCTCCCTACAAAGCCCCAGTACATAGTTGGATACAGTTGTAAATTCTTCTAGTTCTTTTATGTGAGCTGCAGTCACAGCAAGGCTACTGACAGCTGAGTGGTGTGGCTCCACGCCTGGGAACTGAATCTGGGCTGCCAAAGCAGAGCACACCAAACTTGAACCACTAAGCCATCAGGGCTGGCTCCAGAATCACATTTTTTATCAGGCTTGATAAGAAGAAAGAGTCTTTTAGAAACATTAATAATGATATTCTCTCCAAAGTAGGATTTTTAATTACCAGGCAAATGGCTTGCAGGTTGAAATAAATATTACCAAATCTGCCAACGTTCTGTCTGTCTTTACCAATCAAAAGGCAGCTCTTTTAAAGTTTTAAGTCTGTTCATGTGTATGCATGTTCTTTCTCAATAACTATTTCTTAGGGAAGCTTTTCCTGGTCTATCATACTACATGCATTCTCCTTTTATAGCCCAATATGATGTTATGTTTTTTTACAATACTTTGGGCACTCATGCTTAATTCATTGTTATGATTATTTGTTTATTTACAGTCTCAATTGTAGAATTCTTGAGAGCTGGTACTGTGTCTGTTTAGTGTACATATATGCATATATGTATGTATATCTATATATCTACATATCTATATCTGTATCTGTGTGTATGTATGTATGTGTATATACACAGAGATTTACTTCTGACTAACATCCAAGGGCTTTGGCAAAGTGAAAAGTTTCAATTACTTGCATACAACTAGGAACATCTTTCAATAATGTGATTCATTGGTATCAGAATTGGTCAGACCAGAACTTGAGAAGTTGAAGGACAGATTATATTGAGAAGGCTAATCATGAAAGTCATTAGCATATATATGGTAATTGAAATAGTGCATATGAGTGAGACCATCTAGAAAGAAAGAATAACGCAAAACAAAGCCGCATAGTTGTTAAAAACATGACTACTGAAATCAGAAATTCTAGACACAAAACCTAACTCCACCATCTACTAGTTATATAAAGTTAGTGAAGGTTAATTTGGGGCTAATAAGTGCACATTTGTCTTAGGATTTTTGCAAGCATTAAATGCAGTAATAAATGTAAAGCACTCAGAGAAGTGCCTAGCTAAGAGAAAGGATTCAATACATATTGACTCATATTAGACTGCAAGGAAAAAAAAAAGGCTAGCACTAATTCTTTAGGGACTCCAAAATTGACATGGAGAAGGAATAGTCAGAGAGGTAACAGGTAAAAGCAGAATGTATAATGATATGGAAGACAAATGAGAAGAGTGTCTCAAGAAGAGAAGTCTCTGAGGACTTTAACTTCTCTCTGATTTACCCTCTAACCTCAAAAAACTAAATCCAGATGAAATAAATGAAAAAACAACTTTCAAGATATTGGACATCAGATGAAAAAGGATGGTGATCCCTGTGAAGATGGGAAGCAAATGAGATGAGCCCTACAATTATCCCAGCTTACTACCTACAAAGAGATTCCAGGCTGGTTCAGGGAGGGGGAAATCAGGTGGATACAACAGATGCCCCGAGTTGAGGAGACAGAGCTGAGTCTAGGAGAACAAGGTGGCTAGAATTCACAGGGCAAAGTACCAGAGTGTGCACAAAAAGAAACTCGAAGAGCTACAGAGGTCTTTCTTGAGTACTGCAGGGTACAACTGGAACTCTTGAGTGGGAAATAGCTCAGCTGGGGATGATTCACCTGAAATGAGTAGAGGGAACATTACCTGATGCTCACACAGGGTAGAGAATAATGCCTTTTCTCACCAGCCAGGCTGATGTAATGTAATTCATGGGACATTACAAAGAGTACTCAGAAGGGTCTTGCCTGAGTAGTGGGAATATGTAGTCCCAAACTCTGGTCGTGTCTAACATTATCTGAGAAGCAAAACTGAAAATATCGAACTGTTTTCAACGAATTCAACTTTATCCCAGAACAAAGCTCAAGAATTTTCACGGGACTACAAAAATATTTAGTTTCCAACAAGGTAAAATTTTTGGCAAGCAATGTCTGGCATCCAATAAAAAATGACTAGACTTGCAAAGAAGCCAGAAAATGCAACACATGATAAGGATTTAAATCAATCAAAGTGGACACAGAACTAACACAAATGTTATAATTGGCAGACAAAGACATTAAAACAATATAACTGTATTACAAGTGTTCTAAAAGCTAGAGAAGAGTTTGAAATGTTAAATAGAAATATGGAAGCTATAAAAAAAGACTAAAATCAAACCCCTAGAGATGAAAACTACAATGTCTGAGATGAAAAATATACCAAATGGGAATAAGGGTAAATGACATGTTGGAGAAGAAAAAATCGGTGAATTTGGAAACTAGCAATTGAAACTATGTAAAATGAAACACACACACAAAAAGTACTTTAAAAGACGAAAATATCATCAGTGAGCTGTGAGACAACTTAACATGGTTGTATATATGTGCAATTCAAGCTTCTGTAGGATAGAAGAGGGACAGAAAAAAACACTTGAAGAAATAGTAGACAAAAATTTTGCAGATTTGGTGAAAACTATAAACCTACATATCCAAGAAGTTCAATGAAACTCAAGCACAAGAAACATGAAAAAAGCTACACCAAGACACATCATAAGACAATTTACTCAAAGTCAGTGATAAAGAGAAAAATCTTAAAAGCAACCAGAGGAAAAAAAATCATAAAAAGTTTCAAAGACAGGGGAAAAATAAAAGCAAAAAGATAATAAAGCAACATCTTTAATGTACTGAAATTAAAAACAAAACCAAAAAACAAACTATCAACCTAGAATTCTACCAGAGAAAATAACTTTCAAATATGAAGGCAAAATATAGACATTTTAAGATATACAAAAGATAAAAGAATATATCAGCAGTAGACCTGCACAAGAAATGTTAACAGAGGTCTTTCAGGCAGAGGAAAAATGATAACCCATGGAAACAGGAATCTTTAGAAAAGAATGATGAGTACCAGAAGTGGTAACTATATAGGTAAATATATTTGAAATTTTTTTCATACTATAAAAACTCTTTAAGATATAATTGATTATTTAAATAAAATAACAACAATGTAGCACGGGGGTTTATTATATGTGTAGAAGTAAATTGTATGAAAACAAGGTCAGGAAAGGAGATGTGGAAGAACATTTTTATGCTCTTGTAATATGTGTGAAGTGATATAGCATCACTTGAATGTGGACTAGATGCTGGACATATAGTAATGTATAAAATAGACAAAAATCTCTCCTCTAATGGAGTTTAAATTAAAAGTATGAACACACATTTATTTGTACCAATCTTAAACAATAAATTCTCAAAATAAAAGGATGATTAACAGGTTAAGAAGAGGACAAACTGAGACTATAACAAGTGATATGGGCAAAAACATGAATTTAATTTTTTTATTGTTAATGAAAGGTGTTTCCTATTTTTATTATGGCCTTTATCTGTTAGAATGGCTATCATCAAAAAGACAAGGGGTAAGTGCTGGCTAGGATGTGGAGAAAAGGGATCCCTTGTGCATTGTTGGTGGGAATGTAAATTGGTACAGTCACTATGGAAAACAGTATGGAGGTTTCTCAAAAACTTAAAAATAGAACTACCATATGATCCAACAATTCCACTTCTAGGCATATATCCAAAGAAAATAAGAGCACTATCCCAAAGAGATATCTGCTGCCCCATGTTCATTGCAGCAATATTTACAATAGCCAAACCATGGAAACAACATGTGTCCATTGATAGATGAATGGATAAAGAAAATGTGGTATATGTGTATATAAAATGGAACGCTGTTCAGCTGTAAGAAAGAAGGATATTCTGCCATTTGTGACAACACGAATGGATCCTGAAAGTTTTGTGCTAGATGAAATAAGTTAGAGAAATACAAATACTGTAAAATCTCACTTATATGTGGAATCTTAAAAAAACTCATAAAAACAGAGATCAGATTTGCAGTTGCCAGAGCTGGGGGCGGGGTCTGGGGCGGCTGGGAATTGGATGAAGGTGGTCAAAATATACAAACTTCCTGTTATAAGATAAATAAGTTCTGGGAATGTAATGTACAGTATAGTGACTATAGTTAACAATAGTTTGTCGTATACTTGAAAGTTGCTAAGAGAGTAAATCTTAAATGTTTCATCACAAGGAAAAAAATTGTAACTATGTGAGGTGATAGATGTTAATTAAACTATTGTGCTAATCGTTTTGCAATATACGCATAAATCAAATCATTGTGTTGTACACCTTAAACTTATACAATGTAATATGTTAATTCTATCTCAACAAAACTAGAAAAATTATTATGGCTTTTAAAAATCAAAATTTTGGATTTATGTGGTGGATGCCTAAGAATATGTTTGCTTCTCTCTATACAATGCAGGATGGCATCACGTCTTCTGCTCCAGCCTGCATACAGTGATGAGTATTTATGGAAATGGATAGTCATTTGGAAACTGTAATCCATATTTACTTTTAGGATACTGTGTCCTCTAGCCTTAAAATATTGAAAGAACATTTTAACGGTCACTACATACAGATATACTGCCCAGTTATAAGTTGTTGGGTTTGCAGATTCTATTTTCGTTGTTTATTTAGATAGTCAGTAAGGAGGCCTGGATTTGATGTTACTTAGAAACAGTTGTTCATCCAACTTAGTCACCTCTTCAGAGAGAGAAATCCATTTTTATAGTCATATACAAATGCTATGAAGAGATCAGTACACTTCATTTTCAGAAATAGTAAAATGTAAATAGAATAAGTGGTTTTTATATTTCCTGTATTGATGTTTTAAAATATCACAAGAGTAATACTTGTAAAAGGTGAATTCAATCAGGCAATTCCCTGAAATCCATATAACCAGGAAGTTCATTCACTCATTCAAGAAACATTTACATTTTTGGTACAAGTCACTGACACATAAAAGTCACTAACTTTGCTTGTGCAGTGAAGGATACGAAAACAACAGACGGAAAGATAAGTGATAATCTTATCTTCAACAAACTCACAATCTACTAGGATTGTTGAGAAGTCTCCATAGTAAACTAAAATGAAAGGTCAGAAGGAAGTAACGGCAATAAAAGAGATATAAACAATAATTTAGAAAAGCTAATGTGTACCAGTGGATTCAAAGATGATCTCATACCACACAGGTGACATTTGCATTGGACTATGATGCGCTAACAATAAACGGGTAGAGATCATGAAGAACATTAAAGCTAGGAGAGAAAATGATCAAATTTAGGGAGGAATATTTGAGGGAGAGTACTTAATTCCTACATAGCTGTAATATCAATGGTTTAAAAATGTTTAAACTTATGCACAATATCATGGTGTATGAAAAATAGGGAAACATTATCTTTAAGACAGCTGAGTTGGAGTTACAAATAATCCTTAAAAAATAATAGTTAACAATAGAGCATAAATCAGTTCGAAATCCCCCTCAGATCATTTTACTGCTCTCAGGCCTGACTTTCTCAGTCTAATCCCATATGCTGACGGATTCTGAGACAGCAAGGTCCGGTGTTAAAACACAAGAGAAATTGGAAGCTGATCATTAGAATAAAGAAGTAGACATATTTCCCTAAGATCTATTATTCCATGAATACATGACTTGGAAAACATGTACTTAAATAAGACCTCTGTCTCTAAAAACATATCTCACAGGGAATGTCTCTAATGTCAAATTTCCTAAAAGGAGGGACTCATATGATCTGTTACCTAAGCTGTCATAGAAGTCTTCACCAATGGTTAGCTCTAAATGGAGTGTTAAAACATCAAAGTTAAAAATAAGGGCATGTCTCCCTAACAACTATTTCATACATTTCCTGTGCCATTGAATTTTATAACACTCCTCATATTTTATTGTCAACATAGAAATCATTGAATAGGAATTCGTCAAATAGGAATTTCCTTCTTTTTCCATCAGCAAATCTCTAAACTTCCTTGAATCAATTGTCTGCAAGTTCCCATCTCTTATTAGCGTCACTGCCTGTAGTAAAGGCTAATGCCCCCCTTTGTGGCCTGCATTCCATTGCCTCTCACCTTCTCAAGAACTTTTTTCCATTCTGACACACTTTTTCTCCTGAGTCTTCAATCTATCCTTCTCTAATCAGTTATTCCCATTACCATTCACCCAATCTCTAAAATTTCCTGTAAAAAAAGTTCCTCTTGACTCCACATCTCCCTTCAGTTACTGTAACATTTCTCTGCTCCTTTGAATTTCTAAACTTCCTGAAAAACAATGGTCTACATGTGGCAAATTTATTTCCTCATCTCCGATTCACTCTTTGATCCTCGAATCCAGCCTCTGACTCAATCCCCATAATTTCAAAGGCAACGGACACTTTTCTCTCATTAGCACCCATCACAGTTGTTCATTCCCTCCTTTAAACATTTCCTTTCCCATGTATTCAAGACATACATATGCCTTCTCTCCTCCCACCCCAAACCAAGGTTCTTTTTTTCCTCTCTGGCTACATCTTCTTAGACTCCTTCACCAGCTCCTTTTGTCACCACATCTCTGCTCAGAGCCCAGGGACAAGTGGAAAATACATAATTCTGCTATCATAATTGCTCTCCTAATAACCAGGGTGCTAACATGCCTAAAATTTTAATGAGGATACATGATTGAGTCTACTTATCTGTCTGTGCTAGGCCATAGTTTATATCACCTGAAAGCCAGATGAATTATTTAGTTGTATGGCATATTTTCTCAAATTTGGAGATTATTCACTCACTTTTTAATTCAATAAATATTATTTAGCACCTGCCATGTGTCAGCATTGTTATAGATTCTGAAGATAAAACAGTAAACAAGATTGACAAGATCCCTGCCTTCACAGAACTTGAGAGGGTAAAGCCTGGGTGGGGGGATTGGGGATGTTATGTAGAATTACGAGCATTATCAATATGGATTGAACATTGGATTTTCATCAACTCATATTATAGACACTCTTAACTCCCCAGGATAATGTACTGTTTTCACTGAGGAATGTATGCCAAGACCAGATCTGCTCCACCCTTCCACGTCCCTGTACTTTAGGAGATTCTTGTCATCAAAAAGTGAGGGGAGACCCCTGTTCAGTTTATAATCTATGCTTTCAGACAGACTTGAAAAGAATAGGACCCGATGGTTGAAAGTAAATACCATCAACAGGATAATTGATTTTATTTAAAAACTACTATTTGGGGCAAAAAATAACAGTTCGACCTCTCAGATCAGCCCCCCATCACATTTCCTGCTAAAAATAGAGGTGAGTCATTCTGGTAATGAGATTTTGGAAACAACTTGTGTAAAATAAATGCCAGGGCCCCAATTACAGAGTGTCCATGGAAGCAGGTGCTATAAGACTACATCAGGAGTGTGACTTCTGGTTTCTCAGCACCATGGAGCCTCCCACACCCATGTCCATCTTCTGGGTTTGTGGCATATATGTGAATGACATGATTTGTTTCAAATCAAAGGATATCACTAATTTTAATAACCTAAGATATCAATTAGTGTAAAGCTTTTCTTAGTGTGAACCTAGCTAGATCTCTTCATCTTTCTTTGCCTCTCTTTTTTCATTGATAAAATATGACTAATAATGTCCACTCTGTCTAACTCATCAGATTGTCTTGAGAGAATTAAGGGGTAAGGGTTAAGCTGATGAATTCTTATTAAATTATAAAGTATATTAAAATATGGTTTACAACTATGACCATTTCAATTGTAATAATATTGACAATAATATTGCATGCCTTCTAGATTAAAGAATTTTACTTATTTAAAGATACCTTTACGGCCAGGCCCAGTGGCCTAGTGGTTAAATTTGGCACGCTCTGGTTCGGTGGCCCAGGTTCAGTTCCCGGGCACAGATCTACAACACTTGTCTGTCAGTGGCCATGCTCTGGGGGCAGCTCATGTACTAAAAGAGGAAGATTGGCAGTGGATGTTAGCTCAGGGCAAATCTTCCTCAGCAAAGGAAAAAAAGGAAAAATGCATTTATTTTTACTTATGCTATATTATTGTTTTCTTGTATACTCGGAAACTGCCTTAAATCTTTTCTGTTATATCTTAATATGTCGAAAAGTTTAATCGGTCTGAACAGCTAATTTGAGCATGTGTATGTTGTGGGAGGTGAAAGTTTATTCAGTACCTCTACTTGAGTGAGATTTTGACTACAAGTTGTCATGATAGTTGAATTAGATAGCCCTAGTTTAAATAATGCTAGATGTCTTTAAAAGATGTTTTTGTGAATTTGACAAATAGCAATTACCAAGCACAACACCAACAGTGATAAATACTCCAATTTCAGCCTGTCAAAAACTAACCGAAGACTGAGAGGAAACACATGATAGGAAACATCTGTTCCCTTTCAGGCCTGCTGAGAGATGATGAGGATATGCCTTTTGATGATAAATAAATAAATGATAAAATGAAATTTTAAAAGTTAGAGGGTTTTTTATTCACATTACCTTGTTGAACTAAAGAGTGACTCTGTAATTTAAAAAAAAGAGACAGATATTCCCCAATGGTTAAAACACACTTTAAAAAGCTTTGAATGGTAATTTTATCTCCTATTTTAAGGAGAAAGAGATTAATGAGAAACTGAAGATAGAACTTTAAAGGCAAAAAAATTGCCAAGGTATATCATCTATGAGGAGTAAGATTCTACCTAGTATCTGGTGACTTCCTTATCTTTAATATTAGGAAACCTTTCATTTATAAAGTAAACTTAGGTATTGAAAGATATTTTTACTGAAAGTTCAGTTATTTTTAAGTATTCAGTATTAAAGCAGAAAATAATATGTAATTGGTCTGTATTCACATTAAGGTTAGAATTGCAAGCTAGTTCCTTTCTGCCTCAACCAAGTAAAGGTGCTGAAGGTTTTCTTTTCCAAACCACCACTGCTCTTTCATACCGTCACGCCTCTCTGGGTATCCAGGCTCTCTGTTTAGTGGGAGGTGCAGGGGTGGGGGTGGGAGGGTTCAATATCATCCTGGGACTTTGATAGAGGAGGTTGATCACATCAGCGTTTCCCACAGGTAGGGTTGGACATCACTCCTGCTTAACTGATCAGCTGATGGTACACAGCACCTACATTACAAGAATTCTTATGTCCTTAGCTGTGAGGATGTGCTACACTCACTGGAATGGTGAGAGGATGGTCTCCTGAGGCAGGCTGTTTACACTGGAGCTCCTTGGCATGTCTCACATGGACTTGACAGTTCTCAATGCTGATTAGTAGGATTTTCAAGGCTGGTCCCCTCACCACAAATCCCTCTCCATGGTCTCCTCTCTTCTTTTCCCTCCTTGCCTCAGCTTGGGCAACTCTTAGTTTGGGTGGTTTGGCTCCTCTGTTATTGTTTTTATCATTTGTTGTATTTGACATAATATTCATGCTCTGCTCCCATCAAGACTTAGCCTTTTGAGTTCCAAAATACCCAGCTCTTACAAATGAGAAATTTGCTTTCAAGATTGTTGTTTCTGCTATAAATTTTAAGAGCCTGTTTGGCACCCAGAGCTAGATTTTGAATGTTCTCTGTATGCGCACCATATAGGAACTCCATATCTTCTACCCTCAAGGTTTAGTTTTAATACGGGGAGGGCCTCACGGTAAAAAATAATAAAAATAGTAATAATAAGAGGAATTAGAGAGATAAATTGGTTAATATATCAAAAATATTCTCCCCACCACACATACTGGTACACCTTAGAAAACGACATAGCAAAAACAAAACAAAACAAACAAAAAAGCCTGAGTAGTAGTAATAATGCAGTAGGTTAACGGTTGCTATTATTAATTACCACACTAATTGTTGACTCTTTTGAATAGTATTTAGTTATCATTTCACCCTCTTTTAAGTATATAACTTTCCCATAAACTTCAATGTAAGTCGAACACAAGTAAAGAGGAAAAAAATGAAAAGAATTTTGAGCAGACAGTATTCAAAATGAAGGGAGTAATCTGTACTGTTTAAATAATGAAGTAGTAGACTTTTTTTTTTCAAATTGTCTAAATAATTCTTGGTAACTCAATTATTGGCAAATTTGATGGGTTATAAACAGGGTAAATAATACTAGCACTGTGAATGGATGTGCCCAGAACAATCAACGGATGACTGCTTTAATGTTGGAGCGGGGTCCTGGGGCTCCTGATGTGTGGAGTACTACTCCTTTAGTTGCTGAACTGAGAAAAGTCCAGGGATCCAGAGAAGTAGAATGAACCTGAACCAGTAGCTGAAGCAGTAGAAAGTAAACTCAGTGGGCCTGGAACAGCAGCTATTTATTAACAGGCCATAGCAATCGATGCCTACTGGCTGACCACCGGCATTGGTTATCAGTCTGTGACAGTACGAATTTTCTTTCCAGTCTCAGACATTAGCACTGTCACAGGTCTTCATTTTTCTAAATTAGAAATATCAGGTCCAATCCCACCAACTCTTGGGCAGGGCAGGAAGTTCATCTGTCTCCATGTATGTGGGGGGAGGGGAGTGCTCACACTATCCCTCCATTTCTCCTACCCACTTCTCCTACCCACTTCCCCATATTCTCTCTCTAGTGTCTATATGATTGTCGTGGAGTGGATGGAGCTAGTCCTATCCAGAGATCCCACCTTTTTGGGAGGCATAGTATTGAAATGGGGTTTTCATTCCTCCACTCTCTTCCTCTTGTGGATTTTAGCTCACAGCGTAGAGACAGTCCTGTCTTTCTTCTCAGAGTCCAGCCTCTTTTTCTACTCTTCTGGGAGCATCCAGCTTTATTCTTCCTGCAGTGGGCCTATAACAAAGGATTGTTACTTACTGGGGTATGGATTTGGAGTTACCTAGTATTTGGAGTATTTGGACCTTTAAGGAACTTAATAGTGATAGACATGGGGAAAAGAGATTCTTCGGGTTTGTGGAAAGGAAAAACCCAACACATGAAAAAAAAATTTTTGTTTTTATAATTTCTCCAAGTACATAATAACCCACCTTAGTCACTGAACTCTTAGCCCTCAAGATTAAGGATTGTGTTTTATTTATGTGTATCTTTTCATACAGTATTGTGTCACACAGGTGGCATTCAGTAGATATTTGTTGAATTAATTAAATAAACAGAGAAACAATCTTATCCTAAAACTCCTAACTGGTTTATTTCTTGGCAATTGTGAGCATTTAGGTTTTTTTTAATAAGCTTCTAATTTTTAAAAGCAATCATTAAAGTTGTTGCTTTCAATGGTTTGTTTGATAAAAGGGAGTTAATAATTCTAAAACATTAGCGTTATAATAAAAAGCATTTATTAAAGGCTCTTGTTCACCTAAATTCTGAACTGAGATTAAAAGACTCAGTCAGTTTCTTTTAGTCAAAAATATTTCTAAAAAGAATCTGTAAATAAATAAGCACTATAATTACTATCAGGGCCCTTCTGATACCAGATCTGATTGTATAATTTCCATTATACAATCAGATAACAGTTAAATGAATAAATTATTAATATATTGAATACTTGATTTGCCTTTTTCCCCCTTGATTGTCCTTGCTATTTATCAAAATGAGAACTAAGCAGCAAGGAAAACTGAAATTTAAAAGACAAGTGATTATTTTGACCTATTCAAGCATTAAAAGCTCTACCGTTAATAACTCATAACATGTATCCATCAACTCATTTATTCATCATCATTCATTTGATAAAAATAGTTGAGTTTTTATTCTACAAAACACCCTAGTATCTTTCTAATATTCACTCCCCTCCCACTTATGATAGTTTAAATTGGTTTATGGTATTTATAATCAGAGCCTTGACTAATAAAAGAGGAATAGCATAGGATTTTCTGGGTACAGACATGGATCTTGAGTTTCCTTTAATGGAGATTAAGGAGAGAGATTGAAGTAAATGCTGGGAGCTGGAGAGGTTCAAGGGAATACCTAGGGTATGGAAAGTGACAGCCGGCTGAGCCTAGAAAAGGCAAATCAATTATCCAGAAGAGTTGAGAAAGAGCCCTGAATTTGTTAGACCAGCACTGTCTCATTGAAAGAGAATTCAAGCCAACTAAAAAAATTTAAATATTTCAGTACAGTTATATGCTACATAAAGACTTTTCAGTCAACAATAGACTGAATATATGACGGTGGTCCCTTAAGATTATTACCACATAGCCTAGGTGTGTAGTAGGCTATACCACATAGGTTTGTGTAAGTATACTCTATGATTGATGTTAGCACGATAAAATCACCTAACAGTGCATTTCTCAGAACATATCCCTGTCGTTAAGCCATGCATGACTGTAGTTACATTAAAAAAGTAAAAAGCAAGTGAACTCAGTTTTTTTGGTTTGTTTGTTTGTTTTGTGAGGAAGATTAGCCCTTAGCTAACATCCACTGCCAATCCCCCTCCTTTTGCTGAGGAAGATTGGCCCTGAGCTAACATCTGTGCCCCTCTTCCTCTACTTTATGTGGAATGCCTGCCACAGCATGGCTTGATAAGCGGTGCATAGGTCCGCGCCTGGGATCCGAAACTGCAAACCCTGGCCCGCCTCCAGCAGAGCATGTGAGCTTAACCACTACACCACCAGGCCGGCCCCTGAACTCAGTTTTATATTTAACTCAATATGTCCAAAATAGTATCATTTCTATATATAATTGATATAAAGTTATTAATGAGGTATTTTACATTTTTTTCATACTAAGTCTTTGAATCTGGAGTTTATCTTTTACTTATAGACCATCTCAATTCAGACATTAAATTTTAATAAAAAATATGTGTTCGATATTTAGATGTCATAAAATTTACAGTTGAAAAAGTAGATTTGCATACCTAAGTTATGCTAACAGTTTTTCAATAACTGAATTATCAGTATTTAAATTTGAATTTAAATTAATTAAAATTGAAATTTCAGTTTTCAGTCACACTAGCTGCATTTCAAGTGATGAATAGGCACATGTGGCTAGTGGTTCCCATGCTGGTTAGTACAGCTCTAGACTGAGAAATTTGAAGTGACAAAGGCAGCTTTAGAAAGAGCAACATTACGAAATGCCAGGCAGATAGAGAAAAGGGCAGGGTGTGGAAAATTTACAAGCTAGATAATCAGATGCTGAGTAATCCAGTGTTGGCTCTGTTCAAATCCACTTGCTCAATAGTCAGCCCTTTCCAGTTACAGTGATACTCAGATCAAGAATGAAGTATGATTTGAAGCAAATTTTCAAATCTCTCAAAAAACCCTAGTGCAAGAGTGCAGAGAAATCTTAGCTAACTCAGATATCATCTAGTCCAGTTCCTTTGGTAATGATAAAATACGCCCAGGAAATACTGTCCACTTATGCAAAATCTCAGCCAGTTAAGGCAAAGGCAGAGAGGAAATCTAGACCCAGGTTATACTGTTTTTTCTATGGTATCAAATAAGACTGTAATATAATATTAATATTAATGGATAACCTGTTAATACACTTTTAATTCATCTACCTTAGGCATAATCCAGGTTTTTGAACCACTTTTTATATTAGTACTTGATGGTACTTTAGTTTGACAACATCACCTCTACTGGTGCTAAGAGGGCAAATCTTATGTTGTGTTTTTATTAACAAAAATAATAATGAGAAATAAATAAAGAGGGCAGAAGGAAACTTTTGGAGGTGATAGATATGTTTTTGGCTTTGATTATAGTGATGGTTTCATGGCTGTATACAAAAAAAAAATCAACTCTACTGGATAAAAAAATTTAAAAATAAAAATTAAATTTAAATGGAAAAGATGGATATAAATCCCTTTAATAACAATGAGAAAAACACAATTTGGAGTTAAAACTTCAGTCTTGAACCTAACAAACCAAGAATCATAACAATTATTTGAAAGAGAACACTTAATTAAAAATGCTTTGTTTGGTAAACTTGTGAAACCACTGTCATTTCCTGAACCAAGCTAAGCGAGAAATGCGAAGTCTGCCTGTTTGATTTGCAGGTGAACCTTAGTCCCAGCGGATTGAATGCATACGTGACACACTTGTCCTTATTCACCAATTACTTCCATACCTTGTATACTAGAATAAAACGTTGCAGCCATTTTTTTGTCTTTAGTGAAGAATCATCGGTATGTCTTTAATCTGTGTCAAACTTAACGTGTTCACACACCTCAGGTTATTGCTCATCTTTGATATACCCTATGCTATCTACATTATTCCACAAACAAGTGAATAGAGGTTATACAGGTTTCAAATTCCATTGTAAATAAATTATTTCACATTTACATATATTGAGTACTTACGGATGCATAGACTCAGCTATTGGAAGTAAATTCATAGAAATAGCTATTAGATTCAAGGAGTTCATCCTCTATTTGGCTCTTTTATTCAAAAGGTTTCTATAAGAACAAGCAAAGGTTATTTACTCAGAGTTTGCTGTAGCAAGAGAGCCAGCCACCATCACTTGTGTTTTGGCAGAGACTCAAAGGCAGAGAGAGGAGTTTTATAGAAGAAAAAAAGAAAAGGCTTCAGGTATGCCCTGGCTGGAGTCCGTTGCCATGGGGAAGCTGCAGGTGGGCTAACTTGAAGCTGGGCATCCTATGTGATTGGGTAGGGGTGCATATATGGCTTTCTCTGTTTGGTCTTAAGTTGGAAGCACGACAAAAATTAGGAGAGCTGTCTGTTATTAACCAAGTCCTGGCCATTGGGGGCCAATTGTTACAGGAGTTATTGTTTAGCTTCCTAGATTGTTACTAGAGATAGTGGTCTGACTTCCTAAAAGTCCAACTTATAGATATTGGCTTCCTGAGCACATTACTATGGAGAATTGTCCCCTGGACTTTTTGCTGTAGCTTGTGGGTCTGAATTCTCTTTTTGTATATAGTGTGGCCATGGTGAATTTGTATAGTCTTTCAGCATCCTGAAATAACAATGGATATTGTTACTGTGACATTTTTAACGTTAATCAACTGGGAGATTTTTTTCTTTGATTAACGGCATTGCTTTTCTTATAGTAACTCGATTTGCACTTATCTTGCTTTTGTTTTGTCATCCTATTACTCTGAGGTTGTATGAACTGCTCAGTCCTTCTTAGGTTTTCTTACAAGAAAAAAGAAGAAAAGGAAAGAACAAAATACTTCCTTGAATGTAATTTTCTAAAATCATCAATCATAATCAGAAGCTTCTTTGAGTTTTATATTGTTATTTATGACCAAGAAAGGAACTCGAAAGTAGGACAAACTACTCAAATAGAAGTGCAAACAAAATGCTTGGTCAAGAAATTGAAAGTGGTATTTCCAAAATTTAGTTTCTTATTTTCTTTTTGTCTCAAATTATGAAATACTATGATAAAATTTTTCTTTTTAAAAAGTTAATTATTTCAGTGGTGTAATTCCTGGGAGCTGAAAAATTTATATGAAATCTTTGAAATGTAAGTTAAACATGATCTTCCATTCTTGCTATCTAAACATGCTTAGACAGGGAGAGGAGATGACCTAGAAAATGAAGCAAATATAAGAATTAAGTCAGTTGAATAAAACTTTGATATCTTTCTGGACTATTTCAATTGAGAATCACAGACTTCTAAGAGTAGAGATTTTGTTTATTTATATTTATTTTCATAAAAAATTTGAAGTTAATGAATACTAAGTACCACACACTTGGTGGCTTAAAACAACAGAAATTTATTCTCTCCCAGTTCTGGAGGCCAGAAGTCTGGAATCCCAGCATCAGCAGGGCCAAGCTGCCTCTGAAGGATCTAGGAAAGAATAGTTCCTTGCTTCTTCTAGCTTCTGGTGGCTCCCAGCAATCCTTGGCATTCCTTTGTTTGTGGCGCCATAATTCCAATCTTTACCTTCGTCTTCACATGACCCTTTTCTCTGTGTCTCCATATGTCTATGTGTCCAAAATTCCCTCTTTTTATATGGACACCAGTCATTGGATTAGGGCCCATCCTAATCCAGCATGCATTTATCTTGATTACATCTGCAAAGACCCTATTTCCAAATAAGGCCACATTCTCAGGAACAGAAAGATAGGACTTCAACATATCTTTTTTCGGAGAACACAATTCAATCCACAATATTGCCCAAAGTCTTAGCCTCTGCTAATGTTAGATTTCCTAGATCGAGTTTTATCCTTTTAGCTTAAGACTTTCATTGTGATCAACTTTCTGGCAGTTATAAAATTTTCAGCCTGGAAGCACCCTAAGAGATATAGACAGACAACATGTATTTCTTTGTTGCACTTACTAAATGCCAGGAACTGTTCTAAGCACATTATATATAATATTTCATTTAATTCTCACATAGCCTCTATCTGTTCAGTACCATTATTGCCCCAATCTTTTATAAGAGGTAACTGAATGTTATGAAGTAAACTAAACCAATTTAATTGTTCACAATTATTGGATTATTTTAGGTCACTATAGTTAGATATCGTTGAGAATCAGCTTTGCTACAGGTGGCATGAATTATAACGTACTCAAGTCTCCAAGTGAATTTTGCTTCATAGTTAACAGCAGGTAGGTACAAAAATAGTCATACCACCTGTTATATATGCTTGATGAAATCCCAGCTCTCTACTCTTTTAAGTGCTTTGACAGCACATATCATGAAAAGTTCATTCTAGGCAAAAACAGTGATATTAAAAGCAGAGTAGCAGAAATCAGCTAACCTCCTATTTGGAGTCAAATGAGAAAACCCTCCCATAAGTCTCTTAACACAGGACCATTATAAGTCTCCCTAGCCTCAGACATTATTCTGATGGGTATAGACTATTAGACATGTTTCATTTTTATGTCTGTTCATGTAAGAACATGTGTATCTATATAACATTTCTACACAGTCTACATATCTTGTACACTATTCATTCCACCAAAGAAACTCACCTCTAATTGTCAATTATTCCTCTGGTATTGACAAAAACAAAACAAAAAAACAAAACACACAGACAAGGATATTTCAAGTATTTATAAGAAACTTGCCTAATATATGTAAAAATGAATTTATGGAGACAAAATTTGAACTACCAAGTTCTAATGCCTGTTGCAGAAATCAAAATATGATAACTATGGAAAAATAACTTTTAAAAATAGCTTTATTTGTAATAGTCTCAAACTAGAAAAAAAAAAACAAAATGTTCATCAACAGGTAAATCGATAAAAAACATGTGGTAAGGTATTTCCATACAATGGAATACTACTCAGTAATGAAAAGGAAACAAACTACTGATGCACCCAAAGTATGGATGAATGTCAAGATCATTATGTTGGATGAAAAAGTCAGGCAAAAAAAGAGGACATACTCTATTATCCATTTATGTAAAATTCTGTAAATTGCAAAATAATGTATAGTAACAAAAAGCAGATAAATCATTGCCTATAGTGATAAAAAGGGACTAGGGTGAAGGGAAGGGTGGATTACACAGGAGCATGAGGGTACTTTTGGGGATGACAGACAAGTTGTTTATGCTGATTGTGATGATGATTTTAAATATATACATAAGGACATGTGTCAAAGCTCATCAAATGGCACCCTTTCATATATGCATTTTACTGTACATAAATGAAACCTCAGTAAATTGTTAAAAAAAAGTAGTCATTAAGAGTGTTGTCTCTAAGCCTGAGAAGAGAGCAGCCCAGAGGGAGTAGAGGAAAGAGACGGACTCTGGCAACTTCGTTTGAGACTGAACTCAAGATGTGCCTGGAAATGCATCATGATCCTGGATCCTAGTTATATGAGCCAAGAAATATCCCATTTTTTGCCTAAGCCATGGGAGAGAGGTATTCTGTTGCTTGTAACAGAGAGAACCCTAGCTAAAATAGCAATATTGCCTGTCACTAGGTTCTAGTAAAAAGAAATAAAATTGAATACACTAAACCTGGGCACAAAACAAATTTAAAATTTAACTACTTCAGTGATTAATGTGTCGTGTCACAGCTTATCATTTACTGATTGAAACCATTTGGCCCAAATCAATCGTTCTCTTAAGGGTCTTGATTATCCTTAGAGATGTGTTTATTCCCCAATAGGTTCCGATCAATATTTGCTACTGGAGTTTGGGATGAGTCTCATGACTTGTGTCTCCTTTTCCCCAGAGGAAGAGGACTTGTGTCTAAGTAGGTCTGAATTTTAATACAATGAGTATCTGTATATAGCGCTACCTGAATGACAGCACTTTGCAGTTTTGCTTTGCTATAAGAAAAACAGAATATCCCCCTTGTTCATATCCCACTTCTTCCACGAAGCCTTTATTGTTTCCTCATTTTTCTCTCCTTTCAAAAGAATGTAATTGTTCTTAGTGATATTTATTTTTCCTTACCTCTCCCCAGACTCCCCTTTTTTCCTGAAGCCTTACTCATTTAGCAATATAAAAATTAATTTAAACATACAATGGGAGATTGTATTAGTGTGCGAGGGCTTCCATAACAAAACACCACAGAGTGGGTGGTTTAAACAACAGAGATGTATTTTCTCATATTTTGGAGGCTAGGCGCCCAAGATCAAGGAGTCAGCATGTTTGATTTCTTCTGAGGTCTCTCGTCTCTGTTTGCAGATGGCCACCTTCTTCTTGTGTCCTCACATGCTCATCCCCCCATCCGTGTTGTCTGCATTCTAGTCTCCTCTCCTTATGAGAACCCCAGTCATATTGAATTAGGGCACATCCATACGACCTCATTTTACCTTCATTACCTCTTTAAAGGCCCTATTTCCAAATACAGCCATAATCTGATGTACTGGGGCTTAGGGCTTCAACATATGAATTTTGGAGGGAGACCATTCAGTCCACAACAGAGATAACAATCCATGTTTTCTGCTCCTTCCCTTATTCTTCTCTCATAAAGTGAAAGTTCTAGGAGAATGATCCTCCAACATCAACGTATACACAGTGCAATAAACATTTTTGAACTTCTAATAATGCCAGACATGTTTACTTTGGAATTAGGTGATCAAGTTATCATCAACAATCATATGTCAAGTTGAAATGCCTGAACGGATGTGTCTTATAGATCACACTCCATTGCACATATCAAAGTCATTTGATTGGACTGAATTATAAATGCTTACCTTTATACTTTCCCAGCATAAGAAGTTATCAACTTGATCAAATAAAATATCCCTACAGGGAATTACCTCTTCTAATACGCCTCCTCACTGCAATATTTAAGCTAATATATGCATGTTCCCCACTGCCTTGTGCTTTTGCTTAGGTCTACTCTCTGTGAAATCAGGACACATTATCTCATCTGGTAATTCCCTTAGCTTTATGACCTTCTTTGCAATATACAACATGAAACTCCTTTGAATTTCCCTTTAGAGTTCTCTTTGCTGAGTCTCCCTGCTGCCCTCTGATTCCCACTCCTTTCCTCAAGGGATAAAATGTCCTTGGCTCCTACTTGTATAAGAGAGCAATCAGTGGAAAATCCCTTATCAGGCCACTGCCATTTCTGCCAGTAAGAAAATTAAGTAACTGCTGGGGTATGATGACACAAAAGCATGTAGGCGCTCAGTCTCTCCCTGGAACCGTGCACTTAGAGAAACTCTGTGACTCATTTCAGCACATGTCAGCCTGTCGGTTGCCTGATTGACATATGTCAAGCTGTCCTGAGGCCAAAATTCTCAGGGGCATTCAGAGGACAATCTCAGCATGTGTCCAAAGACTAAGAATCTTTTCTAAAATATTTCAATGCCTTAGGAGAAAAACGTGAATAAAAGATAAACGATTAGTAGAGACAAAATAAGCCCCATAATTATTTTCCCCTGGGATCAAGATTACAAAACCCCGCTGTTACTCAATTTTTTCTTTGCCACTCACTGCCTGAACAAGTTTTATGCCTCAGTTTCCTCAAATGAGGTATTAACATTCCTGAAAGAGTATATCATACATAACTAACAGTGGTAATGACCTTGAACATGTGAAAGTTTATTATAAATCCTGTGTGCATTCCACACACTTGTGAAAATAATAATTAGTTTCTCTATTAATGTTCCTACCATACAGAATCTCCAAAAGAATTGTAGTTCTTGTAGCCAGAAACTACCTGAGGCAATTTTGGTCTAAAGAAATATTAATAAATTAAGCCAGGAGACAGGAGCTGAAATGTGTTTTTTTAACTGTCAGTTTCTTTATAGCTGAAATTTGGTTACCATATCTACCTTTTACAGTTCCCCAAATTTTCACAAAATAATTTTGAGCAGAAAAGTTTTATAGTTGATATTTTATGTAACAATACATAAAATAATTCACTGGACAAAAATTTTTACCTATATAAAGTTTTTTAGCCATATTCTCCACTTTTTTTCCCCCTTTATGTTTCCCAGGTGCTAAGAGGAGCAGACCAGTAAGACGTTGAAGAAAATACCTTCAGGAAATTTAGTTCATTTGCTCCTAGAAGCCCAAGACACCCAAACATTCACTGTTTCCAGATAATGGGGTTTTTTTAATTACAATTTTTTGAAACTTTATATTTCATATTTACAAAAAGATACTAACATCAAAATATATAATATTCTACGTGTTCAAAATTTCAAATTGATAAACCATTGCAATACCATATTAAAAGATGATGGGATTGAATTGAATTGAATAGAAGTGTGCGTACTATCTCACTGATGGATATAACCTGCAGTCAGTATAAAGTCCTGGTTCTGAGACTACCCACTCATCTGTAGGAATGGCAACAGTAAGTTTAACTATATATACCAACTTGGTTATATTTGTAAAAGTTTAATATAATTGAGAAAGTCTATAGCGACATTGCTTCCCCAAGAATGTATAACTTGAAACACTACCAGTCAAAAATATGATTTTTTTCTTACAGAGTAAAACCTTTTCATTGTAAACCAAGTTTGGAGTACTAAATAAACCTAGGGGTTAGAGAAGAGCAGCAAATAAGTTTTAAAGAAGAACCAAGAATTTTGTTAGTGCTGCCTGGCGATTTCAGCATATTTCTGTGGTCCATTCAACCTCCCATCCTCCTAGATTACTTCATACCCTTTTCTCTTTCCTTAAATCTGAAATACTTCTTGCCTCTTATTCTGTGCTGATGGTTTTGATTCCTTTTCCATTTAGAAAATAGAAGGAATCAGAAGAGAGCTATTTTACACTCCAACATCTACTAGCCTGTATCCATCTGCTTCCAGATACTCTTTAGTTCCCTGTAACCAATGGATGAGGGAAGAGTCAGGGCTCTTACCTAAAGTCAGCCTCTCTCGTTCATGGCCAGCACTTCTCACCCACTGAAGGACGTTGATCCAGTAATTTCTCCCTCTCCCACAATCAATTTTCCCTTTCTACTGGATCATTCCTATCAAAACACAAACATGCTATGGTACATCCACCTAAAAAGACAAGTAATTTATTATAATAGAAATCCAATTCACCCTACTTTCCTCTTGAGCTCCTATCCCAATTCTCTTATTCCTTTTACAGCAAAACTCTTCAGCAGTGTTGCCTACTTTGCTTTTGCCCCTTCCATTCCTTTTATTCTTTCTTTAGCTCACTGTAATCAGGTCTTCATCCCCACCACTCCTCCGAAACAGCTCTTTACACCACCTGGCACATTTATTCATTTAGTCATTCACTCAACAAAAATTTTGAGCACCTTCTTTGTGCCACATCTCTTCAAAGGCAATGAGTGGAGAAGCTCAGAATCACATTTTTCTTCCTTTCTGCCCTGGGAATTGAATTTTAAACTCTTCAAAAGGAGCAAAGCTGGATAAATGTTGGTACACTTTCAGCAAAATTGCACAGATGAGTGTATCTTGTGCTCCTCCACTTCCTGTTCATCAGACAGCTTGGGCAGCACACCACTCCAAAACAGACCCAGGATATCTTGACCAGTGAGTAGTACACTCGGTTGTGCGGTACTGCCCTTGGCTTGGCCCCGGCAGTCACATTAAAAGTATGGGACCCACACTGGAAGTCTCTTTAAGTTACACAGATTTCAAACATGCAAAGAATTTCAATGCACAGATTCCTTTTAATGAGCTTTATCTTTATCACTGCCCCATCCTCTAAGACAGCATCCTTAAATGCTAAATGGCTTCTAGACATTTAGTGTTTTATGTTTTGTAACAATTTTTTTTTCTATTTCTCCTTTCAAGTGCCTTGGCCACATAGACTCCAGAAGATTCTCTGATAATTATGGCTTCCCTTCTCTTAATGATCCTTTACTACTTTTCTTGAAAATGCTTGTCAAAAGCCCTTCGGTGGCTAGTCTAGAGAAAGGAAGTGATTTGGTAATTGAGTTTGGGCACTGGGTTGCTGCTTTAGGAAGATACTTATTCTCTTTGCCAAGGAATTTGTAAGGTGGAATATGTCTTTTCCCTTCTGCTTCTCAAAGGGATAGCTTTCTCCACAATATGTTTAAAAAAATAGAAATCACCTATTTAATCTTTGGTAACAAGTAATTTGAGTCCTAAATCTCAAATAACCTTTCATGTAATAAGCTATAATGATTACTTTTGTACTCTATCCTTGGTAGATAAATGCTTTGCAGCTCTAGGGATGGAGGTGTGATCTGACATATTCCAGGTTCTTAAGGAAGGCATTCTCTTCCATTGCAGGCCAGTCAAGTCAACTTGGCAAGAGCAGCCCTTCCATCCAGGCACCTCAAAGCTTTGTCTGAAGATCATCCTCTTTTTAAAGATTCCAAACCGAAACCACTTATTAGACCAATTAGTTGTCTCTGGTTATTAAGAAAGAACATAGAGGAGAAGCTGCTCTGGAGAAATAAGAATGACCTAACACATAAAATGCAATAAAATGCTACATGAAACAATCAAAAAGAACTGCTTTGAGTAAAACTGTGAACTCACACAAAATTAACAGAACTAAAATTATAGAGTTCCTTCTATTGTCTAACGTCAATATACCTTATACCAGCAATAACAATACATTTTCCAATGAGGTACTTATTTCTAGGCTGGATGCCTATAGGTAGTATTATCAGTGCTTTTCAATCCTAGTCCTTTCTTAACTTCCTCAAAAAGAAATAAGTCAAGCGTTTGATATAAAGCAAACTTTAGGAATATTTAAAACAGGTTTTCTCCTCTGCAGGGTAGTAACAGATTTGAATCTTCAGAGCATACCTCTAACAGTTTATGTTGGCAACAATGCAGTTTCAAACAGCAGATGGTTACTTGCATATTGTAGATAAGGGGGGAGAAAGCTAGCGATACACCGACTGGGATCGCAGCTCTGGGAAAAACTTGCAAATTTCAGCAAAGCCTATGGAGTTTGAATGTTTATGAGCAATAAGGAAAGGAAAAGCAAACAGGAAGCAAAATGCTTAAAACCAAAAAAAAGGAAAGGTTGCTATGGCTGGTGGTATGGGCCTGTTACTCTTTCCCGAGGATACAGTAAATGCATGTGATAATTTTGTTGCTGCATAATGCACACACCTTCGGAGGAGCGCAGCATGGACACAAAGGTCGGTGATGAAGCAGGTAGAGACGCATGGTGCATTCATTGCTGAGAATATCATAACACTGCATAAAGTACAGGACTCCCTTCTGCACACATAAGCAAGCCCATTCTCAGCCTAGCTTTCCCGTCTCCTCTGTTGATCCTAGTGGGTTTTTATTTCTCATCTCATCATGAATCTATGCCAATTATACAAACTTATTAATAAATATATCACCCCTGTAGTGTGTGCCTAATGCTCTAATTTGCTCACAGCTTTAACTGAACATCCTAACATATGAATAAGATTTGGTACAAATTATAGAGGCCGTAGAGTTCATTATATTTCAGTGCCGACCAGAATAATCTTCTATAGCTCATTTGATACCTGGTGCCCATTTTGTTATTTAATCTACTGTATATGTTTCCTCATCGGCAAAAGGGGATAATTACAGTACCTGTCTCATAAGTTTGTTGTGAGGATTTAATGAGGAAACAAAAAGCCCTGGAAGAGCAAGCCCTTTGTTGCTTCCTTAGTGTTATTTTTAGTGTTTATCATGTTAATATAATTTAATGTGTGTGGATCTCACAGCAGAGCAGTTACTGCACATTTCTCTCTCTTTAAAAATTCCAATTTCCCTTGGGGCCTGCCTGGTGGCATAGTGGTTGGGATCGTGTGCTCTGCTTAGGCGTCCTGGTGTTCGTGGGTTCGGGTCCAGGCCATGCTGTGGCGGCGTCCCATATATAGAGTGGAGGAAGATGGGCACGGATGTTAGCCCAGGGCCAGTCTTCCTCAGCAAAAAGAGGAGGACTGACAACAGATGTTAGCTCACGCACAAAAAATTCTAATTTCCCTTCCAGTGCAGCAGATGATTTTTTACAATAATTACAGCTAACATTTACTGTCTATCATGTAGCAGGCACTAATCTGAGTGCTTTCTAAGTATTAACACATTTAATTGTCACAACAGTGCTATGTGGAAGATACGAATACTATCCCTATTTTATATGTGAAGAAATGGAAGCACAGAGGAGTGAAAACTATTGTCCTGGGCGGCAAAGTTAAAACTGGTGCAGCTCAGCTTCAGACCCAGGGAGCCTGGCTCCAGGGTCCACATGCATTACCACTTCTCTGCAGGGCAATCCATGTTTGTTCTCACATTATCCTATTTCTATGTCTCAGCGCTTTCGTTCCAGTCCCTGACTCAGCTGAGCTTCTCATCTGTTCTTTGATTTATTTCCCACGGGCTCCAGCCCTGTAATTCTTTCCTGCCTTTCCAGTATCTTCAATCTCTCACATTTCACTGACTTTTCAAACAACCAGCTTTTCTTTGTCTTTAAAATAAATAAACGCAAGCCTTTGATTAATGTCATCGTGTCTTAGGAATATTACAATTTCTCCCTTTTCTCTCCGTATTGAATTTCATGAAGACAAGGTCTGTCCCTGCTGTTGGTAACTGTAACCACATTCTGTGTGTTTCTTCCTCGTCTACTCCCGCCACTTCACTGGAGCTGCTCTCTGGAAGTTATTGTGACCTTGGCAAAACTAATGACATTCTTCGGTTCGCCTCTCATTGGGGGTGGGAAGGGGCCTTTGGAAAGAGAGCTCACAAAAACACTTATTCCAGGCAATGGGTGAATTAGGACAAACACTGGAGGGAAATAGTACAAAAGACTGCCTTAAAAAATTAGTGTTATTTGTTTTACTTCTATTTATTAGCTCTTCAGGAGCTACTCTTGATTACTTAGGACTTAAATGGCTCATTCTTTTATATAAATTTTACCAATATCTTTGGAATAATTATTCATTTTTCTATATTTAAGGATTTATTTTTGTTCATTCTTTTGACATTTCCTTAGCACTGTTCTGTTGCCCCAAACTCTAACAATCTTACAAAAAAAATCCTTGCAAACGAAGTAGATAATTAGCATAATAATGTCTGTGACCTTCCATTTCTTAAAGCAATTGACAATTAAGAACTAGTAGGACAAGTTTGCATTCAACTGTAATAATTACCTATGGGCTTTTCAGATAATTGCTAATTTAAAAATATTCATGGTTTGATGCTATGTATTATTTAAAAAGAAAAAAATATATATATATGTACATTATTTTTTTAAGTCCCTGAACACTTAAATCTTCAGTTAAATTCAACATCTATGAAAGGATATTTCTTGACTGAACTGGCATTCATGCAATGTCATTTCCTGGCTGAGTGTTAGCCTCAGGTTTTTAAGGGCATCTTTATATGTCTCATATTACATGGCACAATGTCTGATACAGAATAAGCCCTCAATAAATGTTTGTTGAATGAATTCATAAATCCATGGTGAGTTAAAGTGGAACAGGAGCATATTTTCATAGTCTCTCTTGCTTCTCACCCCCATGTTTCATTTAAGAATGATGTGGCATTCCAGGAGAAGAATCCTGGAAGTTGAACTGAAAATAAGGAAAAAAGAAAGTCTATCTACACAATGGTAATATCCCCTCCTTACACCAGGTTCTATTCTAGCAGCCAGGCTTTTATCAGGAAACAGTAGTTACATAGTCATAATAATGCAAATGCTGAATGTTGATGTAAACAAAACTGTGCTAGAAATGCATTGGATTCTGTATTAGTCAGGGTTCGCTACAGAAACAGACTCTATATATATAACTATATATATCTCCACTATATCTATATCTATCTATTGATATGTATAAAGAGAATTTTTTATAAGGAATTGGCTCACACAATTATAGAGACAGAAGTCTCAAGATATGCATGGTGGGTTGGCAAGCTAGAGACCCAGGAGAGCCAATGATGTACCTCTAGTCCAAAGACTGGCAGGTTCAAGACCCAGAAAAAGCCAGTTTCTCAGTCCAAATTTGAAGGCAGGAAAAATCCAATGTCTCAGTTTGAAAGTAGTCAAACTGGAGGAATTCCCTTCTACTCAAGGGGTTCAGTCTTTTTCTATTCAGACCTTAAACTGACTGGATGAGGCCTACCCAATTTAGTGAGAGCAATCTGCTTTATTCAGTCTACCAATTTAAATATTAGTCTCGGGGCCGCCCGGTGGCGCAGCGGTTTAGTTCGCGCTTGGCAGCCCGTGGTTCGCGAGTTCGGATCCCGGGCGCCCGCCGACACACTGCTTGTCAGCCATGCCGTGGCGGCGTCCCATATAAAGTGGAGGAAGATGGGCACGATGTTAGCCCAGGGCCAGTCTTCCTCAGCAAAAAGAGGGGGATTAGCAAATGGATGTTAGCTCAGGGCTGGTCTTCCCCACAAAAAAATAAAAATAAAAAAATAAATGTTAGTCTCATTCAAAAACATCCTCAGAGAAATACTCAGAATAATGTATCACCAAATATCTGGTCATCCTGTGGCCCAGTCAAGTTGAGACACAAAATTAACTATCATAGATTCTCTCAGAGTGTAGTGAATGATGGAGAGGAGCCAAGGACAGGGGATGGGGAGGGAGGAGTAAGAAATCTAAACAGTTATTAAGCAAATAGGTAATTCTAAAATTTATGAATCAGAAGCTAGCAGTGTAAGTGTAATAGTAGAAACTCTGTATTAGAATACTTTGTATATATATGAGATATGAGCTTAGAATAATGCACTCAATACTACAAGCACTCAATAAATATTAGTTACTATTTCTCAAATATTAGGATACTTAATTGTGTATTCTGTCCTGTATTTTAATTATATTTTTATATTTTCTACAAATTTCTCAACTATTCGAAAGTTTTAATGTTAAGTAATTTTTCATATAACATGTACAGAGAATCTAACGTGTATGGGATTCTATGAAGAGGCTACGAAGGTTGGTTCCTGCCAATTCACCATGGTGAATTATAAAAATGTGAGTTTTGAAGTCATACAGATCATACTAGTTCAAATACTAGAATAACTTCTTACTACTGCTGAAATCCTACTTACGTTCTTCACATGTAGCCGTCTCAGTTTGTGAAATAGAATAGTAACGCCTGACTAGAAGTTGTCGTATGGCCTACATGAATCTTACATGCATAACACCCAGCACCTAGAGACAGAATATATTCAAAGAACACTAATTCTTTGTATTGCCTTTGAGGAACGGACAGGTTGAGTAAGAATATATATATTCTAGACTGATCTAGGGCAAGTTCCTTAGCCTCTCTGTGCCTCAGTTTTCTTATGTATAAAGTGGGGATAATAATAGTGCCTGTCCGTCATGTGTGCTGTCACGATTAACTGAGTGAAAGTCTGTAATGTATCTAAGTCCCTTAAAGTAGTCCTGGCACTAATGGGAGCTATTTAAGTGTGATAATAATAGGAATACCACGGTAATTATAATCATTATTGTGGTATTGTTTGCCCCCCAGAAACTATATTGTTAGCCATAACTAAAACAAATAGCAGCTACTATATTTTCAATGTCTGGCATTGTAAAGAAGTCATTTACAGAGAGTTCTATGCAGTTTCAGGTAAGGTCCTAAAGATGCACTAGAGGGAGATCAGAAGACAGGAGGCCATTCTTATAAGAAATGCCTAAGAAAATGTGATTGGACATTCCATGCTGGTAATGAAGAAATTTGTGGAAAGATTTCTCATTATATGTGTATTCTATTTCTTTTCCCACTCCCCCAAAGTGAGAGACTCTTTAAGAGACGAACTCTGAAAGTTTATACTAGGTTCTTGAAGTCAAGGGAACAATGGTCAGTACCTAAAATTACTCCCCCAAAGTACTTTCCAACAAAAGGCCAACTGAAAAGGCCAGAGGAAGCAATGTATCAAATGGTGTGCTGGAACATGTTTCCAAATTGCCAGACCCTCCCCTCCCCCGCAAAAATTAAAAGCTCTGATATGTAGCATTTGCTAATTTCCATTATGTAAATATTCCCACTATGATGGATTTCAAGTTGCCACCAGGAAGTTACTGAGCACAGAATGGGAAATTTATGTGATCAGCTTTCATGAGCCCTAGGAGCTAGCTGTATTCTTATAGTAAGCATTATCTTTTGGTTTTTGTTTGTTTGTTTTTAAATTATTTTATTGAGGTCATATTGGCTTATGGCATTATACCTGTAAATTTCAGGTGTACATTTTTATATAGCAATTTCTGTATACACTGCATCATTACCTTTTAACAGCTAAAATTCCAGCAGGGGAGACTGTCAGAGGAAACCACAAAAGCATCCTACAAGAAAAAAGCCAGCATCCAATACAAAGATCCAACATTAAGTAACAACTGAACCTATCATGTAAGGCCTTTTTTTTTGTCCCTTTACCACTTCTCTACTCCTCTACACTTGACACTGTAGAGAACAGAAATGTGAGGTAAGAAGCAACAGAGAGTGAGGTAAGAAGTATATCAAGAGAAAAAAAAAAATGAAGTCAACCATGACTTACTTCCCCAGTGCAGCCTGTGACAGGTGTAAGCTGAGGCAGGAGAGTTTTAAATTTAGTAATGTTCTATATTTTTATGAGAATGATTGGCATTTTTTGTTATTTGAAAGTTTTCTAAAAACTATGGAATCTACCCAGCTTCCTCTAGGAAAAGAAAACAACAACAACAACAAATCTTCAGATAAAATCCAAAAGGTCAAAGTGAAAAAGAAGAGAGTTGCATTCTGCCTGTGCCCAACCTAGTCTAATTGGCTCAGTAAATTGGTTCTACAAGTAATATAGGAAGTCAAATGAGAATGAATGACTAGCAGTGATATAAATTTAGTAAACGAAAATGATTGTCACAACTAAGCCCAGGCTTACCTGGGCTAGCTTCTGTTACTACAATCACATTGTCAGAATTAATCACTCCTTCTGACCCCCAATGAAGGTTATTTTTCCTATAAAGCTTTTACTTAGCACAGTCTTGCTTGGATTTCCTCTTGACTCTCTAATCTCCTCTGACTGTAAGCAGTTGGGGGTTGGAAGCATGGCATGTTTATTTTTTATATCCCTGCACTGCTTAGAACAAGGTACATTTTTTCACCTGTATGTAGTTGTGTACTGTAATGTACTCAGGAAACATATGTTTCCTTAGTAGATCGAAAAGAGTCTCTGTTTGGAATTAATTTGCTCAAGTCACTTTATACTGGCAATGTAAAGGTCAGTTTAATCCCAATTTCATTCAATAAAATCATAAATTCCACTCAATGAAAATGAAAATGAATAACATTTTAATATCTAGTGTGGAAGATTGACAGCTCATACAAACCTGATAAACGAGCAGAAGTTGGAAAGAGCCCAGTTAAATAATGGACACACTGAATCCTTAACTCCAACACCATAAAAGTGTTCTACCCTTTTGAAGAAAGACTTGCTATTGGAATTTTATGCTGTAAAAAAGATAACTTCTTCATTGCATGTGTAATATTATTGTTAAGAAAGATACAGAGAGGCGCTAGCCCAGTGGCATAGTGGTTAAGTTTGCGCACTCCACTTTGGCAGCCTGGGGTTCAAAGGTTCGGATCTGGGGCAAAGACTGATGCACCACTTGTCAAGCCAAGCTGTGGTGGCGTCCCATATAAAGTAGAGGAAGATGGGCTCAGATGTTAGCCCAGGACCAATCTTCCTCAGCAGAAAGAGAAGGATTGACAACAGTTGTCAGCTCAGGGCTAATCTTCCTCACCAAAAAAAAAAAAAGAGAAAAGAAAAGATACAGAGAGAAATTCTTGTCAGACGTTCTATAATTTATGTAAATTAATAGAAAGTATATGTTAATTACCATTTTGTGGTAACTAAGGAGAAGAATATCATGCCTTTCCCAATTCATTGGAACAAAGTTTGTCAGCTCTTGCTCACATTCATTCTGTGGTCTGAAATCTATGAATCATTTCAACCTATTAGTGGGCTTATCCTTGATCATATCTATTTTGGAATTTCCTAATTCATGCTCTTGATGTATTTCCTTCCCAAACTTTCCACAACTCAGCTGACAATAGCACTATCACTTTACAGTTCTTTTGGCTAAAAAACTTATCATCATCCATGACTCCTTTCTTTTTCTCTCACATCTCATCTATTCTGTCAGAAATCCTACTGACTCAGCCTCCAAAAACATATATGGAATTTGACCCTTCTCTTTGGTCCAAACTACCATCTGAACAAGTCGCCCAACTGGTATTCCTACCTTGCTCCTTTACTGTTTTTTTCTCCCATACTGAACATTACCTTCTTACAAAAAATATTCATCACTTAATAAATTATATTTATTCTTCCATAGGTATCTCCTCTACTACAGTGTAAGCTCCATTGGGGCAGGCATCATTTTCTACTTTTTGTTCACTGATGTATGAAAGGCACTTAGAACAGTATCTGGCATGCAGTTGGCACTCATTAAATATTTGTTAAATGAGTGAATGCTTGGTCTAACAAATATATATGTTTGCATAATGATCTATATTTTTACCTATATGTGTATATACATATTTTGTGCAAACATTTTATACACACATATGTGTGTATATATACATACCAACACACACATATGTGTATATATACATACCAACACACATATATATGTGTGTATCTGTGTGCATTATTTGTATAGAAACATTTTTTTGGTGGAATGATTACAAATATATTTATTTTAGATCTTATTAAACATAATGTTTATTCTTTCAAAATTTTATTCTACAAAAAATCATGGCTTAACTTGTATCTGTACATTTTAAATCAACACTTTGAATAAAGACCACACAAAAGTAGCACCTCAAACAGACTATGGGGAAAATAATAGAAGAATGGACTTATGTCATTTATGGGTATATCAAAAAACAGCATGTTGCTTGTCTTATTTAACAGCAAAATGACTGGACTAAATCCCTCATTCAAAAACATTTCTTTAACATGTACTGTGTGCCTATTACTGTAAACAGTTTTGTGTACACATTTGTGTGTGCGCAAAAATGGTTGAGACACGGGCATTGCTCTTAAGGATCTAATAAGTAGTAGAATTTTATTTAATGTAAAAACAATTATAACATGTGAGTCATAATGTAATTATTACCACAGTGGGAACATACGCATAGTGTTATAGGCACCCAAAGAAAGAAGAGATAAATATGTAGATTTGGATTTTTATTTCCTTATTGTGCTGTTGTGATGGAGAGTAGGAAGGAAAATTTTCCAGTTGGAAATGAAATATCTCCCTCGCTATCCTCTTTGAAATGAAATATCTATAAAAGTTTATTAAAAATTCATACACCAATTAAAGACATTTTGAAAGCATTCTCTTTTTTAATTTCAAAACTGTTGCACTTTGAAATGTGGGATGGTTAAATTTTTACAACACAAAGGATTACAAGAGCTTTGTTTTTATTGAACGTTGTAATACAGCTATTTCAGCAAAAACATCCAAGTCAGGCTATTAAGTTATATACTAATTAAGTATATATCAAAAGGGCCACCCATACAAAAAGAATCTTAAATACTTTAAATCTTAAATCTTAAATGGAGTTAAAATAATTTATGTTTACGATTATGTTGAAATGTAGGAATAATTAGCCCATCCCTAAATTATAGAATGGAGAGTATAAATTCATGTTACAGAAGCAATGATCTCATGTAGCATTTACGTTTAACTGTGAAGAACACAGTGAAAATATAGTTGCATTTTTGAGAGATAATCTAATTTCTTAAACTCAATATTTGCATTTGTCAATTTCTGGATATAATTTTATTCATTTCCTCCTTACTATATCTATCTCTAGAAGGGAAAAGAACAGATAGTCCTAAGATTATACTTTCCTTCCAACAATGGCACATCTCACAAATGCCTTAATGAAAATTTTTAGAAAGTTCTCCCTAATTCTATTTTTTCCTTATTCCCGTAGAATATAATCCACTTCCTTAGTACTTCTTCTTCTTTTATTCTTGCCATTTTACCTCCAATCTCCTTCACAAATTTCCCTAACTTTACTATCCATATTACTTCCTTCTTTTTTAACTCAGTTTATACTCTGCTACATATTAATACATCCACAGCCTTTTAGATGTGGAAGCCTGAAAACTCTTATCCATTGCACTGCCATCATCTATAAAAATCCAGTGGTGTGCTGGTAAACTGTCTTTAAAAAAAAAAAAAAAAGAATTCTGATTTATGTTGTTTGCCAGATTCTCTGCTGTAAACATTCCCACAGTTTGCTGATTTCAAGCAACCCAACCAGCTGGCAAAATTCCTAAATATTTAACACTTGACTTTCATAAAACGACTTTCAGCTGACTCAAGCATGTGTTGCAGGTGTCCAGCTCTTCTATCCAGAATATTTTTAGTGACCTACACGATTTCATGAAGGAGCCTGTGTGTTGACGGACAGTTCAAGTTTTAAAAAGATCTCTCATATATTGACCCAACATCTTTCTCCCTGAAATTTGTTTCTGAATTGGCATTAATCACAATTCAAAAGATACAAAATGTAAATAGGAACTCTTTCCCATATGACAATCATTCAAAGACTTGAAGGCAGCTTCTACGAATGTCTTCTTTTCCAGGTTAAGTACAACAGTTTTTTCCAACTATTCCTCATATCCCCTGGTTTCCACAGTCTTTAACAACTGATTATATTCCTCGGGGTGTACTATAATTAACTGTCAATGGGGTCTAGAAATTAACACATAGCTCCAGATGTGGTCTGGGCAAAGCAAAGAGCCAGAGAATTATTACCCTGCTTTCCCTGGACACTATAATTTTGCTAATGCAGTTTGAGGATTCATTAGATATTTTTGGCTGGCACATCACACAGTTGGCTTGTGTAAAACTGTAAAACCAACTTTACCCACCCAGGTGTTTTATTTTTTTTTTCACCTAAAATGCTGTTAAGCCAGTTTTCTATCATTCTGTACTTGTCCAAATAATTTCTGAACCAAAGTGTAGAAATTTACATTAATATCCCTTGCATTTCATCCTATGAATCTGGTTCTTCTTTTCAAAAAGCAATACAATTGAATCCATAGTCTAGAAACTCTTCCTGTGTTTATGTTTGTGATATTTTTAGATATAAAAGTATGCGCTCTCTCTTTTCATCCAGATAAAAAATAATCTAGAATGGTAATGATGGCAAGAATGAATGGAGAGTCTTCCTGTGGGAAGCAGCATGTAGAAAAAGCCTGGGCTTTAGATCTTTTCATTTTCTCCAGAGATGTTCTCTTTTTCTTTTCTGACATCCATCATTCTGAAATGAGGAGCTATAGCCCAGAAAATACAATCAAATGTTTTACATCATCTGTGTGGACTCAATTCCAAATGCTCATTTATCTCCAAAATGCATTTTTCAATTAGATAAAGAGATGACAACTCCACCTGTACCATCCAAATTCCCTGCCCCAAATCCTTCAGGCTTCAACCTAAGACTTCAAAGTAACTAGAGATGTAATTCATGTTCCTTCCTGAGATATCACTCATTTTCTCATGACTCAGCAGCAGAAGGAAGCAGCTTGAGCTTTTTATAGGTTTTAGAAAATTCCTCACTATCTCAGATAAGAATTTCTTGGAAGATAACACCTTTCCCAATTAGCTATGGGGAAATGTTTATGTAGCTAACTCTATATACATCAAGAGAAAATCACTAGTACTTACTGTAATTCCTTTATCCAGGGAACGATACTGCTTTCTTTGCACTTACTTGCACTTTCTATGTATTTTGCCACAAGTCAATGTAAATACATACTTATATCAGCCTATGTTATCATATATGTATATATATATATTTTGGGGGTGGGGGAAGATTGGTCCTGAGCTAACATCTGTTGCCAATCTTCCTCTTTTTCTTTTTTCTCCCCAAAGCCCCGGTACATAGTTGTATATCCCAGTTGTAGGTCCTTCTAGTTCTTCTATGTGGGACAGTGCCTCAGCATGGCTTCATAAACAGTGAGTAGGTCCACGCCCAGGATCCGAACCAGTGAACCCCGGGCCGCCAAAGCAGAAAGTGCAAACTTAACTGCTAAGCCACCAGGCTGGCCCCTGTTATCATATATTTTGATGTATAGTAAGTTTATCTCTTTTACTCACTTCTTAAAATCAAGATGTTTTGATCATTTTATGCTTCACAAAGAACTGAAATTGATTAACAACCTTTTGTTAATAAGTTTACATTTGTATCTTAAGTGAGAATTTTCTCAAGAGGCTAACTGATATAGTAATGTGGTGATAAGATTGAATAAAATCTTTCTGAAAACATTGCTGTTCCTTTATGGAATAATGACAACAACAAACTTTTCTCCATCATTCCCAAATGAATTCGGTAATAGAATACAATTTCATCTTCCATTCTCATATTCGAACTCATTTTCACAACCCCACTCCTGGTCTCCAGTATAACTTGTTCCTTCTTGGATCCTGGTTTTATTGTTTCTACGTGTGATCCTTCTTTCCATCTTTCTTTTATCTCTCTGTGTCTCTCATATCAAACCTGGAATCCAAACAAACGTCTTCTGGGAAGCCTTCCCTTACTAACGATACCTGACCGTAATCCGTCCTTTCTGTGCATTTTCTCGAGCACCGATGTCCTCACTGTGAGCACACTAACTCAAACTGATGCATATGCTGTTGATATATTAGTGCTCATTATTTTCTAATCTTTGCTGCACGCCTCCACACTTACATGACAGCCTCTTACTGAGGAGAGGGGTTGTCAATCTCATCATATAACTCCCTGCTCAAAGCCCTTCCAGGCTTTTTATCCTTTGGGATAAAGCTAAAACTCCTTAGAACAGGCTATGAAGCTTCTGACTGCTCTCCATCTTCCAGGCTCATCAATCAATACACTGCTCCTCATACCCTAGCGTCCTGAGTTGCTCCATAAAGTTCCCAGAAGCTGCTGTACTATTCCACACCTACTGTGCACCTACTGCTGCCTGGAATGATTGAAATCTCTGCCCCTTCACCTTTAAGTGTCAGGCTCAGCTCAAGGATCACTTTCTTGGTGAAATCCATCCTCTGCCCATAACCTGGGACCCACTTTCCCACTCAACTATCTTTCCCACCAACTATGGGATTTTGTAATTGGTAGTCAATAGAGCCCAGGCTGTAAGGTCACATAGACCTGGCATGGATCCACTTCTACCACTTTCAAGTTGTGTGATTTCTGTCAAGTTATTGAACGATCCTAAACTTCAGTCTCCTCGTGTGTCAGTGGGTATAATTTCTCCTTCCTAGAGAAGTTGTAAGGATTAAATGAGTGGTGCAGGGGAAGAGCTTAGCACTCAGATTGGCACAGAGTGAGCCCTCAATAAATGGCAGCTCTATTGGACTGTAAGGTCATGAGACCAGGCCATCTCTGAAATCAAGGGTCTAATGCTTCATAAATGCTCAGTAAGTGTTTACTGAGTGACTAAAGTGAACACCTCTACCACAGAGACGCAAAGTGTCCCCTGAGGGTGAAATGA
Source organism: Tapirus indicus (assembly GCA_031878705.1). Classification (NCBI taxonomy): domain Eukaryota; kingdom Metazoa; phylum Chordata; class Mammalia; order Perissodactyla; family Tapiridae; genus Tapirus; species Tapirus indicus. The sequence goes on along the minus strand of CM062920.1, from coordinate 139,234,056 downwards.
AAGAGGAAATAAAAGGCAGATTATTTAAATCTTTTAGATTTGATCCTTGACTTGCTTCAGACCTGATTTATAAAATGACCTCCAGATTTTTACTGGGCTTTCAGTACGTGCACTAGAATTTATATACAGAAGAATGGAAAAATTTGTCTTAAAAATAAAAATTCTAGTGCCAGCCCTGGTGGTCTAGTGGTTAAGATTCAGTGCACTCATGGCCACAGCCCAGGGTTTGCTTCCGGTTATAGCACCACAACAACTATCTGTCAGTTGTCATACTGTGGCAGTGGCTCACATAGAGAACAAAAAACCAACAACTAAGATACACAACCATGTACTAAAGCTTAAAAAAAAATCTAATTAAGAATAATTTTCAGAGTTCTGATGAGACTAAAGCCTTTTTTTCAGGCACTTACCCTTTCATTAATTTTCAGATCTATGAAATGGTAGGAGAGAAGCATTATTGTGCTCATATTACAAGTTCCTTAATTAAAACACATGGCCTTTGCAATTTCAAAAGGCCATAATAAAAATCAGTATAGTTGTTTAGAATCAAATATGACAAGCTCATTGTCATGTTATAAATTGAACCAGGCTTAAGTTAAAAATAATGGCAAAAAACCAGTAGTTTACTCTGGGATAATGTCTACAGGTAAAAATTAACCAATTATATTTTATTTTGAAAGACAAAAATACTACTGTCTATAACTTCAGAAACAAATCTATTTCATTTCCACAAAAACTATTGTAGAGCAATCTTCTTCATTTCTTCCTTATACATTGAAAAGCCTCCTAATGGCTTTTTCCAGCTTCAATCTTGACTTACCATAATGACTCCTTTGAAAATTTGACCAGTCTAATCTACCTTAAGCATATTTCTAATCATATCTCATCTACATTCAATAAATTTAAAGTATTTTGTGTGGCCCTCTGAGTAAAATTTCAATATATGAATGTGACATTTGATGCTCTTTACAATCAGGCCCTAAGGCCCCTTCATTGTACTCCCCTCAACATATCCTTCACTGGAAAAACAAACAAACAAGAGTATTAATTTGGCATTTCCTAATACAACCCAACTGTGTGTCCTCTAAGTTCCTGCCAGAATGCCCTTCACTGTCATCTCTGCCCTTTGGATTTTAAACAAGGCTATGAAGCCATTCCAGGTGGAGTTATTCACACCCTTTTTTTTCTTCCCATAGTATGTAATTTGTATATCTATTTGTATATCTATTATGATCACCTCAATTTTTATATGAAAGACATTCTTGAAAATTAAAAAGTGATTTAAAAATTTAAACCAAGTTGAATTTTTCTCAAAAGAAATTTTAAAATGATAGAAAAATAAGAAAAACATCATTTATGTTATTTTTCCCACAGGGTTAATCTGAATAACACATAAACATTTATGGAGAAAAGTGAAACTTCAGAGGGCATTAGTCTATAACCATGAATTTATTATTCTGCTTTTCTTTTATAAAATTTCTAGAAGATAATTTCATTAAAAGCTCCAAGCAATTTAAATTTAGAGATGTATACTCCAATCAACATTAATCTTCATCACAAAAATTCCTCTACCAAAATTCCATTCCTCTAGTCACAAATGGCAAGAAATATTCACACAGAAAGCAAATAAGAAATGTCCAGCACCTGCTGCCTTTAGGCAAACTCTAAATTTAAGTTTTCTATGTTTAGAAATACTACACATTTAGATAGCAGAAGTGTAAAATCATTCTGTTTGGCAAGATTTTCCTACATCACCTTTTTGATGTCTAGATATCTGTGTGAAATCAATCAATCAATCACCATTCATTGGCTTTGTGACAAAACCTTTGTACTTTTCTATCACAGGGCTCACTGAATTTATTGATTGGTCTTACTAGAGCATCCTTCTGACTGTAAAGCTACTAAATTATAATTTTCAAAAAGGTAAATTCTTGACTCATATAAAATGAACATAGACCAAAGATTTTATTTAACTCATTAATTAATGAGAGAACTAGTAAGATGTTGTAAGCAATTCAAAGGAGAATTTGGCAATTGGTCCTTCAGAAATTACATTTTAAATTAAAGCTAAAATTAACTTGCTAATGGATGCAAAACTGCTTGATCTTCCATACAGCAATAATAGGTAATACTTGTGTGTTACCTTTTCTACAAGGCAGAAATCAATTTTCTTTCCTTACTGGGCCATCAAGATTTGTACCACCATCATTTTTAAAATAAATGATCTTCTACTCTTACAAAGATGTAAAATGGCCTAATAAACAGAAAGCCAGTTAAAGTTACACACACATATAGAATCAGATAAAACCCAAGGGTCCACTAAAAGGGTATCCAGTACTCTCCTTTGTCAATTTGGGTAGTATTTTTTTCCTGAAAGGATGTCTAATTTTGGAATGTGATCTTGATATATAATCTTTTACAGGATTTTTTCTCAGTGGTGGAATCTATTGCAATTTGTTAAAAAATGTTATTCAACAGTGTGATTAATTTTTTAAGGGGATAAGCTATTGATGGGCAACAGAGTGGTTCAGGATTTAACTAGATACCAGAATCATTCACCTTAGGAGAAGACTCTTTTAGGAATTTCTCATTCTGTGAGTTTTCTGAGCTCAATGCTTTTAAGTCAAAGCTATACCTTCCTTTCTCTGTTTTTCTAGCCACTAAGGATTCATGATCTGGTTTAAACTACAGGCCTAATGTCCAGATTAATTCAATGCTACTTCCAGTTCCCAAGATCATAAACTCATTCTATTTCCTTTTTAACTTCCATATCCGGAAGTTCTTTTAGTCCTACTGTTCTTGGGTCAGGATAAATTCCTTTGTAGTCAGAGGGAGCCAAAGTGGGAGTGGAATGGGAGTTCAGATTTTCCCTGACAGTGGATGTCAAGGGATCACTTATTTCCTGCTGAAAGCCAGGAGTAGTCCACTTGTCGGGAGAGTGGTGAGGGTTGGGTATATGACCTTACAACCATATCTTAGGTAAACAGAAAACAATAACAGTTTTAAAAACATTTCAGCAAGCACCTTCCCAATTCAAGTAAGAGGGAGCATTTGCACAGAGCTAAATTTCCACGGAATCAGCTTGTAGGAGTGTAGCTATGAAAGTGATGAACTTATTACTTTACAGAATAATCATATTCTGTACTTGGTGACATGAAGAATGACATGCCAGATCATTCACCAGATATAGAAATATGGTTAGTTGCACCTTGAAGCTATCTTCAAACATAGTCAAATCATACTCTGTTTGCATGAATCAAACATGCTTTCATGTTCTGTTATTTAGCAGTGGTATCAAAGGCAGATTAAAGTCAGGTAAAAATGAAGGCAAGAATCCCAATTAAATGGCTATGTCAATAGTCCAAGTAAGATATTATGATAGCCTGGAACTAGGGCAGTTGCTATAAGAAAGGAAAGGAGAGAGAGTTAGAAAGCGTAAATAACAGGATTTGATGAATCAGGTGTGAGGGAGAGAGCAGGGTCTCAGTCCACTCAAAGGTGTTAGGACTCAGTATCTCTGTAGTCAGAGGTTTCATTATTTGAGGTTTTGTCCAAGAATAGTAGGTGTGGGAAACAGGAGTTGCTGTGAAATTTGGCATTGATCATGTTGAGCTTGAGGTTACACTAACTATTCTTGAAGGTAAGCTCAGGGTCTAACCTGGAAATACCCATATGAGGCTATTGAGTTTATAGGTTCGGGTTAAAACCATGGTTGATAATATTGCTAAAGGGAGAGTACACAAAGAAAGAAAGAACTGATCATTCAGGGACAGAAATCTGATGACAGAGCTAAAAGGGAGACTACAAAGGATGAAGCAGGAGGCCATTGAGAAACTGTGAAGAGATAGGTTGGTGTCAATTGGGTATTGGAAAGAGTGCCTAGGATCCAGAACCTTGAATGTATATATAAACTGAAGGCAAAGAACCGATAGAAATTGGGAGAAGTTAAATATACCGGAGAGAGAAGATAAATTTGATGGACAAAGATCCTAAAAGAGACAGAAGATGGTGGGTAGCGATATGTGGTTTAACTTGTACAGGATGACGGCAACCTCATATTCTGATCCTGGAAGAAGAAAATAGGCATGTGCAGATATAAATCATTTTGTACAAAGAGGACAGGTAGTTGAGTTCATTCATGCATGATGACCTCAATTTTATTTAAAAAATGCATGGAAGGTTGTTAAACATCTGAGGCTGAGCTTTGTGTAGAAAATCTGAAAGAAAGGAAAAAGTAACTGACCAAGAAAAATAGAAGAATGGTTGAGTGTTTCTGTAGACCAGCTGAAATGGGATTCCATTTATTTATAGTGGCCCAAATCTAGGCAATTTCATGATTTTCTCCAGTAGTAGCAGACATGTGGAACAAGAGGCTGAGGATACTTGTTAGAATGAGGCCCAGTGATTAACCAAGCATCTAGGTGGGTTGGAGAAGAAAGTTCAAGACAAGGCTAATACAATGGGAAAAAAGGATCACAGATCTCTATGAGGTCAAAGAGCAGGTTATGGAAGTGAGGGTATGAGAAAACTACAATTTTAGGAGATGGAAATTTTGAGGCTTATGATTTCTCTTGAGACATACATTTTTTTGTGATAAGAGGTCTAGAGTAAAACCTTTGATATGAAAGGAAGAAGTGGGATTGAACTGAAGTTGACCGGGTTTAAAGCAGTAAGGGTCTATGAAATTAGGTCTATAGGTAGGTCCTTCCTCTGGACTTTGAAATTGCCATGATTGATTATAGAACGTAGGATAGAAAAAAAAGTACTGACTCAAATACCAAAACTTTTCATCAGTATGAGAGAGTAACCAATAGATTTTTAGATTATTGTAAAGAGGAAAAACAGAGAATGATATGTTCAGAGGTTGTGAGCTCCAAATAAAGAGAGAATATTACGTGAGAGTAGAGAGTAAGAGTTTGGAAATCAATAAGGATAATCACCCTTCCAGGCCTTATAGCATATGAGAAAACAAATATTTTCTTCTTAGGAAAGATTTAAGAGCAGAGTTTTCTTCTAGTAAGGGAAATAGAAAGCAGGTATTGGGAACATTATTGAGAAAGAGTTGGTTTTTTGTTTTACGAATATTTTTAAACATTAAACTAGTAATTCATTAAGCATGTTTGAAAGGTGTAGGAGGAGGGGTGAGAGGAAGAACAGTTTTGTGTGAGAGTGAGATTGGGTAGATAGTACATAAAAGAGAGGATTCTGTAGTGAATGACAATCAGGATATAAGGAACAAGGTTGCGAAGTATATTGCAGTGATCTGGCCATAAAGTTTGGAACGCTAGTGGCAACTTGGGCACAGAGTTTCCTGGTGTCTCAGCAAGAGAAGCTCAGATGGTAACTTCTAAGGTTTTCAGAGTCAGAGTTGAGGGAATTTGTTGCTTCCAGAACTACAGCATAGTGTTTGCCCTTGTAAACAGCTTTTAGATGTTCCCCTTTTCTTCACTAAACATCCTCATATAGCATGGTTTTCTTTTCATCCCAGATCCTCTTTTCTGAGCAAGTTCTGGTTTTTTCAATGTCCTTTTTCATGTGGTATTCAGAAATAAATAGTGTGCACAGTATGTGCTAGCCCAAACGTAGAAGAGGACTAAGACACCCGCAATGAATTTGAGTGAGAATGCAGGCGAATGCTGTGTTAGCTCATTTGACACTACGCTATTGGTTTAAATTGAAGTATCTTCCTATAAAGCCCAATACTTTTCTTTTTCCATATGTGTCATATATGTGTGTGTATAAAATATAGTTAGATTTGATCAGACTGTCAACACTATTTAGCATCAGGAATCCACTGTAGTGATTTTTCTTCCCAGTGTTGTGTTTTCAAAAATTTTGATAAGTTGGAATCACCAATGTTAATTACAAATGTGAAATAATACACAAAGACAGAGCCTGTAACATGACATTAGAGATCTTTTTTCAAGTTGATGTCCATTGTGTGTAGTGGTTTGTTTAGTTACAAACCATTGAACTACACCATCATCTTTTCCACACTTCTGTACTATCTATAAGTACACCATGAAAAATGTTGCAGGAAGCTCGTTCAGTGCTATGCACTCTCTTTACTTGAGTCCAATAATCCCATAAATCTGTACTTTCTAGAATTTTTACGATGTGATGAAAATACTTTGCTAAGTCCATCTTCTGAAGGCTCTTGTTTCCATATTTCGCCAATCCTCCTCAACACCTCTCAGAACTCTAAATCTTTGGTCAGTAGTTTTCTTGAGACAAGCATTTTCACTAAAGATTTTTTTTTTTTTTATTGCTGAGGAAGATTCGCCCTGAGCTAATATCCACTGACAATCTTCCTCTTTTTGTATGTGAGTTGCCACCAGAGCATGGCCCTTGACAGACGAGTGGTGTAGGTCCATGGCTGGAAACCGAACCCAGGCCACCAAAGTGGAGCATACCAAACTTAACCACTAGGCCACTGGGCTGGCCCTTAACTAAAGATTTTAATACAAGGTTTCTACAGTGTCTCTGACTAAAGAGACAGTGGAAGATTTGGGATGATAACAGAAGCTGGTGCCTAACTTATAAATGACCTAAGACAATAAATATCTCTCTGTCTCCTAAGACTCAATCAAGTCATTTATTCAACAAATAGAGGACTCACTATGTCCTATCAATATTAAGGTTACTTTTTGTCGAATATTGTATGATCAGGCACGGGGCAAATATTGGAAATACAAAGATAAATAAAATTTAGTTCTTATCCTTAAGGAGCTTACAGTCTAATAATGCAAATAGATATTTAAATACATAATACTGCATGATAAGAGGTATAAATAAAATGAGACTATAGAAGACCTGACGCACATGCAAGTAGGAATCTAAGTCTAAAGACATTCATAGTCTTCTCAAGTTAATACTATTTATATAGAGTTTTGTCTGAAACTTTCTTGATTATACAGAGCATTCCGTTTTGAGGCAAACACTTCAATGAAGCATTTCATCAGACCACTTGGCCCACCCACGTGAAACTGCCCCCATACCCGTATTCGTCAACCAATTCTTTTATATTTTTTTTGTTGTGTACTTGGGCTCAGTATAATACAGTCAGAACATTCCTGGGCATGACTCAGAATGCTGATTAGCAGCCCAGTTCAGTCTCTATTTCACATGAACCTGGGGTCTATTTCCCCACATATATTGTTCAGCACAAAGGAAAAGAAAATAAATTTACTGCTTTGTGGATGACAATGCAGGCCTAGGCTTGTTGACACCTGTCTGCGGCTCCTTTCCAAGGGCTTATTTTCAAAAGCAAGATCTCCATTCTTCATTGAGTTAAAAAATCAAAAGCAAATAAAAGGCCATAGGAAACTTCCTTTGTGGAGGAAGAAGCCACGTGTGAAGAATCTTCATCCACCCTGCACTGCCAATGTGACTAAGTCTAAATATCAAGAGCATTGCCTCATGAACCGAATTTGCCTACAAGTGATTAAGGCCATAAATTACACAAAGAAAATGAGCATACTGCTAAAATAATTGTTCCAACACTAATTCTACCCTGTTACGCCTTGCTAAGAATCTTTTGCCATCTATGCAGTCCCATCATGTTTATTCCAATTTTCAAGCCTGGCCTAATAAGGTATTTATTTTCACTAAAACCTACTCTTTTATTACTTTAAGGATCATGAGGACTGGATAATGAAAACTTTTAAATTACTCCCATTTGCAACTCTGTTGCTTACAAGGTAGTCAAAACCTACCCAATTTTAATGGTACATTAAAAAAGCCGTATGAAAGAATTAAATTTATATGTTTTTATGCTAGCAGCTCTATTACAATATTCTTTTTAGTTTCTATGGAAAGGCCTTTCATCCATAGAGCTACAAAATTAAGAGACATTTTGTAGTGAAATGTTTCTTTCATGTCTTAAGTGCTAGACTGATTTACAACTCCCCAGTGAGATGAAGTTGCTCAAATTACACCCCGCCCATCTTTCTTTTTAAGTTTAAAATGAACTAAGTGAATTTGTCTTTGGTGTTTTATAATGTCAATGAACTTGAAAGAGCTTTTGAACAAATGGGATCGCCTAGGCAGTCACCAGGGACTAGATCATCATTTTCTTTGTGTTTCTATCCAATTGAAACTGTTTCACTGATTCAGGCCAGGGCTCCCCAATCTGGGTGCCTAGGTACTCCAGGGTATCACAGACACTGTTCTCTGAAGACTTGCCCAACTGGGCTTTCCTGGAAGATCAATTCTCTTGCAGTGCTCTCTTGTGAAGAAGGATTCCTCCCAGAAGATAGGCTTACTGCTACCCTGGGGATTTGGCCTCTCCTTCAATTTAAGTCTCCACCCTCTCAAATAAATCTTTTACTAAGGCTCCTGTTGTGCACATGAAATTTTCACTAGAGCTCTTCTAAGCCCCATCTTTTCACACTAGCAGCCTGTCCACCACCCACGTCCCATTCAAATTAGCAACTGTCTCATCCTCCTTGTTACCTCAGGCATCAGCATGTTTACCGTCAACCCCCTGCTGCTTCAGTTGCTCTGCAGCTAAATTGGCTTTGATGACCAACAGTTGAGCTTGCTCAAGAAGTAAGACTTTCAAAGCTTGAGACATAATTCTCCAAACAGGGACAGGGCATAACGGATATAAAAATAATAGTTCTTTTCAATTCTGGGATATTATTAGCTGTCACAAACAAAGCAGGCTTGGACTTGTATCTCTCAGGAATGACAGACCTTGAAACACATGCTGCTTCATGAATATGTTGTTGAATCTTGAGATACATTTTTTTCAGGGACGACATTATTTTAGAAAAAAGTAGATGGTGCTCTCTTGAAAGGTTTAGCTATTTATAGGCATGTTATGTTAAAGGGTTCTTTTCATAATAAAGATTATAATAAGCATCTCTGAAAAGGTGAAAGCCTTTCTAAACAATTACTCTTAAAACAGTTTTTAAAGTCAAGTAGAATGTACTTGAACACACAACTCTAATGTTACCACTGACTTTTCCCAGCATAAATACAACTTCCCTTGCTCACCTATATTATTTTTGTTTTGGTTTTTTTCTTTTCTTAGCCTTTTATTATACTGAATGTCTTTTACTACACTCACTTTTTTTGATGCCAATAATCATTTAGCCTGATTACAGTCTGATACAAATTAGATTTGTATCCTGGATATTTGAATAAATAACTGAATTGAATTTTATTATAAATAACTATATTTCACAATTTGGTAAATTGTTTAATATTCCCTTGGGTAGTTATATGCTTACTAAATTATAGGAGCTTTAAAATGCCCTGACAATAAGTTTTTGAATGTAATATAACTATAAGTAAAGACAGAATTGTTTGTTAATCTGTTTTCAATGCATATCTTATTGAGCATGTCATATTTTCACAAATAAATGTTTCTTCCTGAATCCAAATATATGCTAAACACACAAGTAGCCCGAAACCTAAATTGTTATGGCTGCATTCGTAAATTACAGTTTTTAAGAAATGAGCTTGAATAGAAAAGTATTTCAGTTAAGAAAAGGTCACAGGGTCCGCCCAGTGGCGTAATGGTTAAGTTCGAGCACTCCGCCTGGGCGGCCCGGGGTTCCCAGGTTCGGATCCCAGGCGTAGACTGACGCACCGCTCATCAAGCCATGCCGTGGCGGTGTCCCACATAAAGTAGAGGAAGATGGGCACGGATGTTAGCCCAGGATCAGTCTTCCTCAGCAAAAAGAGGAGGATTGGCAACGGATGTTAGCTCAGGGCTAATCTTCCCCCCCCCAAAAAAGAAAAGGTCATAATGTATCCCTAAATAAGTGTGCTAGTATACACCTTAGATTTAAAAGTTGTTTGCTACCACTAAGGCTGGCAGACGTGATGGTATGGCCCAGACAATGAAGTTTCGGTATTCCCCCAACTGGCTCCCATCCTTCTATTTACTCTTTCTTCTTATTTTCAACACGCTGAATCTGCTGAGGGTATTTCAATTTAGGCTGACAGTGTTATTGTCTTCTGAGATTATATAGGTGTTTACGGGGATTTTATTCCAGGACAGCCAACTGGCAAGCTAAATCGGGTTACAGGTTATTACCACTTGAAAAACAGGGGATGTTTGCTTCAAACCTGTTTTCTTCTGTACTAGAGAACATATCGTTAATCCTTGAAAACATTTATTCAGCTGAACTCTGGCTCTTGTCCTGTTACAATATGCAGTTTATGGCTTACTAATCAGAGATCAAGATAGTCCCAAAGTGAACGTTAATAAAGAAGGAAACAAAAAACAAACCAAGAAAACAGCCTGATCAAGTTAGATATTTCTAACTGAATCAAGAAATATATATACATGGAATTAAATAAGAATATAGGATTTTATTCACATTCATCCTCTGTATGTAGGATGGCATTATGAATTCTGTCCAGATATGCCCGCCTTTATATAAAGTAGTTGAAAACACTACATACATGACTTGCAGACTTCTCTACACAGGGTAAATGGATGTATAGCAATAATTTAGTTAATCTGATCCATGAAAAATTCAATACGGAAAAATTCAGATAGAAAAATGTTGGTTCAACTGTTTTTCTTTTTCAGTTTTAAATTTTGCATCTAAATTGACCAAAGTAAAATGATTATTGCGGGATCTTCAATTAATTTTTTTAAATAGAGATAGCCTATAACAAGATCAATAAGTTCTATTTATTTTATCATTTGTGTACTTTTTAGTCAATTGTCAAATACTTTAGGCCTTTAGTTTTGTATAGCCTCAACCTGGCCATCAACTCACTTTGTATGTGCTAATTTTATTCTAAATAATGATATCAAAGTTTTTGCACCACATATTTTTGTGTATCTTAAGCCTACATGGAGATGGATGAGTGCTAATATATTTTTAGAATAAAATACATTTTAATAATTCATAATAAGAAATTTTAAGTTGCTATTTTGTATTAAATACAGATCATCTATTCACCTACTCATTTATTAATTCCTTCCACAAAAATTTATTGAATGCCCTTTATTTTCTCAATATGTGGTAATAATTATTCCCCTTTCAATTTATTTCATTTCAAGTCAGATTAAAACATATCTACAAATCTCTTTTTATCCCGATAAATCAGATTACACAACCAAATCCAGGTATGTTTATTAGTCATATATTGAAAAATAGTCTCTCTGTCCCAGAAATCCTATAGTTTCTATGAAGGAAAATTTCTCATTCTCTTCTACATGCTAATCTGGATTACCCCTAATGCATGCCTAGAAAAAAATTTTTATGAATATTTATTATAATCAAGGTTTTAGTTTTGTTTAACATGAAAGCCATGAAGACAGATTTGCAGTTTTATAAATATGGTTATATTTGAACTTATTTTATTCTTAGAGTTTCTAAAGATCTCATTCAGTCACGGAAACCATCATATAACTAGAATTTTCATAAGTTATTTTAGGGGCAAATTTCATACATTTTAATGCTTACTATTATTTTAATTAGGGATAATATTCATATAATAAGTAATCTGCTATCTCAGATAACTAATGCCTGTGTCATACTAGGCTCTAAAATTTCCTAAAACACTTACCTATAATAATATTATTCCTCGAGCTTGTCAAATGTGCACTCATGCCCAACGCCTTCTTCATAATTTCTATTGTCATTACACTTAAAAAAACCCACATGTTTATTATTATTTTATAATAAAAGTAACATATATCATTCAAATGGAATGTTAGAGTTCTTCACCCCTCTGGCACCACTCTGACTTTTCTCAAAAAATAATCACTGCTGAGTTTCTTATGTATTCTTCTAGAACAATTTAATTCATATTTCTAAAAAATTGATGTTTGCAAAAAGACAAATATGTTTGCAATGATTTGGTTATAATTTTTATATGAGATTTGTCTATATTAATAATATTCTTTTGTCTGCATAAAAGCTATATAATATTTCATTGTATTGATACATTATAAATCAGTTTCCTATTTATTGGTCATTAACTTTATTTCTAGTTTGTTTTAATTATAATGTTGCAATGAATAACTTTGAACATATGTTTTGATATATTCTTATGAGTCTGTCCAAGATCACATTAATAGATGTGAAATGCTGGAACAGAGTACATGCATTATACATTTTGATAGAGATGGCCAAATTCCCCTCAAAACATTTGTATCCATTTACATCCCCACTAAAATCTGTGATGGTGCTTATTTCCTTACTCTCTCACCAACAGTGCATCTTATACAACTTTTTATATTTGTCTATCTGTTCAGAAAAAACATAGAATATCATGTTTTATTTGTATATTTTTATGTATGGATGAGGTTGAGAATCTATTCATATATCTATAGTTTTTTTTTGAAAGCTATTCTTTCTTAATCTTTTCTGATTTTAAAAGCCGTATTTAGCATATTATTTTATTGTGGTTTGGTGTGTATATATATTATTTAACTTGAGAAAATAAGCTGTTTGCTATTTTGGTTGCTATCAATACAAGTTCACATTTTCTTTTTTTTTACTCTGTATATTTCTTTTATATAAAAGATTTAAGTTTTTATATATCAAAATTATCAATTTTTAAAAATTGTATCTGGTTTTGTTTTGCTTGGAAAAGCCATTCCTTACTCTACAATCATATTAATTTAACATAGTATTCTTCTAGTATTTCAATTTTTTTATCAGTAACATTTTATTATTTAATAAATGTTTAATATTTTGATATGAGTAGTAAGGTAAGGAAACACTTTAGCTACATTTTAAGAAAGTGTGCAATAGACACATGTGGCTACTTCTTTATTATAGAACATTTGCTCATCACAAAAGTCTTATTGGACAATGGAGATATAGAGTCCTCCACGTTAATATTCAGATTTTTTTCTTTTTTGGCTAATTCCTTAGATTTAATTTATAGATAAATAAGCAGTGTATTGTGATAAGAGAAGAATGTGTACATTCATTTCTAGTCTATTCTAGAGCTGAACGGAATGTTGGGGCCCGGAAGAACTAGCAAAATTTTACTATTTGAGCCACTGAGTTTGTATACTGATATAAACAGATAATGGGGGTGGTGGTGGATAGACCCAAAGAAACTCTTAGAGATCAGCTAGTTCAAACATCTTATTTTCTGCAGATGTTGAAAGAATACTCTTCAGAGATGATGTAAAATTCCTACCCAGTTAGTTTATAAGAGAATGATGACAAGAATTCAGGTTGCCTGACTCTCAATCTAATCTAGCACCCTCGTTTATTATTGACCATCCTTGTGGAAAAATAAATTATTTGGTATGCTCAGGGAATAATCAAGTATGAACACAGAGACAACAAAATGACATTACCTACCTAAGATGTTTAAGTCTTAATGTTTAAGTATATTTGTATCCTAAATGTAAACTGCCCTGAGAGTGGTCTTAAGTATTGCCCCTTGCTACATATATAATGCGCGCATCTCGGTACATTCATTTCACAGAAGAAGAGGTGGGGGAGATTTACATCAGAACTTGCAGAGCATATGCCTTCAAATTCCTCATCACACATTTACTGTCCATTCTCTTCTTCCTTCTGTAGCAGTGGAGATTCATGTTCTCTTCTTTTTCCTGCATAACCTCCAGCTTTCTTGTCCCTGTCTCCTTCTTTCTAAACATTCCCAATCTGAAATGCTCTCCCTTTTCTTTGCAGAATAATTCACATGTTTTTTGTTTCTGCATCCAAATTTGCATCCACAGCTTTCAAGGTGATTGCCAACAGAGGCTCTGTTGCAAAGACAGCTCTTGGGTCTTTTATTCATAGTCTTCTAAAAGGTTTGTGGTACTGAGTTTAGTCTATTGTGTAAGATCACTACCAGCTTATAATGAAAGTAAACAAATTCTCAGACCATATTGCCACATATATAGAGATTTACTAAACAATCATTCATTAGTATGCAGGCATAAAACTCATACAGGCTGTTTAGCAAGATTCATGATATACTCCTGTCTTTTCTGGGACTGTCTCCATGGCATGCTCAACTGGATTTATGCCAGAAGCAGAAATCTTCTAACCTAGTTGACATCAGGCAACCAGAATCCTTCTGATGATGGCTGGACACAGAACCATTTGGGAAGTCAAATCTTAGTCTCTATTCCTAGGCGAAGGCTACAGACCTGGCTGCCTATACACTGTTCATGCAAAGAAGGTTAAGTGTCCCTGAAGAATTTTAGCAAATCCACAGACCTTGGATGGAGAATTGGCAATTGGGAAAACAACTAAAATTTTTCTGTTACATATTTTATGTATGAAATTAACTTAGGTTTTATATGTTGAAATTGAGAAATGGAAAGCTCTGAGTTCAGTGAAGAGTGAATGTTACCTGTATTGTATTGTATTGTGTTAAATGTGGCATTGTGTGAAAGGAGATATTACAGGAAATTATTGAAGCCAGGAAAGATGATTCTTAAGGATTTTTATGTTATTCAGTAGACTGTGAAAAAAGTAGTAGTTCATGAAACCAGATAATTAGCTGAAGTGATGGTATACTCACTGAGATAAAGAGAGTTTCATTTAACACTTCCCAGGACAGTCAGTAAAGTAACTCTATTTAATAATAACTCAATATCTTAATTGAAAAGTATTTTCAAAGAAAATTTAAATATAATTTAGCTTCTACATTTAAATAAGCAATGGAAGAAGACAGGTTTTTGGTAAGATGAATCTAAATAGCCACATTAAAAATATTCATAAGATGGAATTATACAAAAATATGTGTATTCTCGTATTAATTCAGGGAAAGACAATTGATCTTATGTGACAGCCATTCTGCCTGGCACTTTATATATCTTGTCTTATATAATTCTTACAATGATACTGAGGCCTATATTAATTATTCATCATAACATTTCATAAATTATTTTAATAACCTCTTGGTTATTATCAGAAAATTCTTCCCTGGTACTTTGATGCAATACTAAACTCTAATTTAGGAATAATTTTTACGTTGTTTTTTATGTTTTGTTTTCTCTTATTATCAGTGAGGTAGAAGAAAATCAGTTCGTTAGATAGTTTTATAGGGTGTTGTAGGGTAATCCATGCTCAGGGGTGTTTCCCCTCCCTAAGCTGAACTGTATTTTTCAATCTTGTTCTTTTCTAAAGACATGGACACTGAAGGCCAGAGAATGATCAAGGCATTCAAACAGCCTTTATTCCCTCGTCAAATAAAATAGTAAGACATATCTAGATTTTACCTGTTCCGATAGTTGCTCTCTGCACCAAAAAGGAGGAACTCCTTACTCTAACCATTTGAATAGTTCTTAACCCAAAGGTGGAATTCTTCAGCTTTGGGGCATAAGTCAGAGAGTTCACCACAGCTTATTAAAAAAAGGCAGGGTAAGAAATACCCGTTGACTCTTCCAACAAAGGAAATGAGTATTTTGATGCTTGTAATTAGCTGCACTGTGGTAGAAATTATGGTTCCTGATGAAATCTAGGTACATTTCCTTTTGCTTAATCTGGGATACAAAGGCTAAATTTCTCCCCAAGGTATCTATGGTAACAAACATATCCTAAGCAAAGGACCTTTAAATAATGAATTTGCTGACTTCAGGCAATTATAAAGAAGACCCAGTGATGTTGGCACACTTTGAAAAGAATATTATTCAAAAATATTAGCCAAATCTATACTCATAGAAGGAAAATATAGCTACAAAGTGGGGGCTGGGGAGGAGTTCTCAAGCCCTATTTAGAGAATTTTCCTAAAAGGACTTGAGTAACATAGAGTCAAGATTGTCCAAAGAACAAATTGTTTTTGTTCCATTGCATGCACTTTGAGGAAGCAGGAATATATTGAGGCCTAATAGTATTGATAGACCGAGCATATTTAAAGTTACAAAGATTTTAAAGACAATCTACTTCAGATCCTCCATTTAACAGGTATAATGCTAAGTCTCTGAACAAGAATATGATCTTCCAACCAGAGTTTAATGGAAGCTGTGGGTTGGAAATCAGGTCTATGAACTTCCTGTCTAGTGCAAGTTCTACAGTAAGAAGCAACATCATTGATATTTTTCTGGCATCAAATTATAAAGATGACTAAGCCAACTAAAAAGAAAATAAAAGGAGAGTCTGACTGAAGGAGAGGCTATGAGGAGATAAAGATGATGAAATTCCCAGCTCAGAGAATAAAGAGATGGAAGAATTAAGCTGTCAATGGGAGTTTAAACCTTAGAATCAGAGAGAAGTCTAACATCTAAGTCAAGATGCTCTCTAAGTGAATGAGATGTGAAAATGATCTAAGGAAGAGAGGGAAAAGCCCAACAGGAAATGGTAAACAATTTTATGTGCTAAAACCACAGAGCAGAAGGGCCCACAGAAAAACTAATTGAATTTAATAGTCAAATTATATGTCTGCCCAATGTTATCAGTAATTCATTTATTGACTGATAATGCTAGAAAATAAATAGGGATCATAATTATAATGACTTAAGCATGTTGAGATTAAAAAGACAGTTCCTTCTAAATAGGAACTAATCAACTTATAGGAAACCTTATATTTAGTATCTAACTACCATAATGATTTCATTTGATAGGTTGTAATAGCTATCTAGATTTGGTCTGACAAAACAAGTATGTTATTACAGCAATCATTATACATTATAATAATTTACTGCTACCATAGCAATATACTTGGGTGTAGATTCTTGAAAATCATAAACCATTTAGTTGGTACCGTAAAATTTATTTTAAAATTGTGAAAATATATTCTTAGAAACATTACTTATTCCTACCTCTAATAAAGTATAATGCTTTAAAAGTTGTGGACAGGCAACAAAATCATCACATACTTAAGAGTATTTGGTTTAGATCAAGGAACAAAATAATCACAGATAATTTAAAAACAAGGCATTTAGTTTAGAAAATTATTACCTCCGAAATTTTTGTTTCAACAACAACAGTGAATTCAAAAAAGCAAAATAATTCTATTTTAGGATTTCATTAGTATGAGATTTAAAAAATAAAATTTAATAAAGGTCGCAATACGTCCAATACTGCTTCATTGGCTTTGCTTGTGTTGTATGTTTAGAAAAACGGTTCAGAGAATAAGCGGGAGTCTGTGATCTTTAGGAAAACGATTCCTTTTTGCTCTATTGAAACAGTGTACTAATCGTGTTTCTAAAGAAAAGAAACTCATCTAAACCAAGTGTCTTAGAGTTCTGGCAAGAATTCTTTACCTTAGGCAACTAAAATAATGGTCTACCTTAATTTAAGAATGTTTTAAATCTCAAAGTAGAATGTTGTAATCTAGTTAAGTAACATTTGCCACAATAAAATTATATGGCTCTTCTATTACATGTGTGGTTCCCAAGAAGGAGAATATAGGAAAACCACCAAAAACATAATATGAAGGCTGCCTAAACCAGAATAACTACAGTGAAAAGATGTATGTGTCCCCATAAGGCAAATGGTATTTTATTAACATTTTGTACACATCCTGTGTTACCTCTAAATTTAAAAATTTTAGACTGGTAATGAGTAGGGATAATAATTTTTTACCTCAGGGAGTCCTGGGGAGAAGGGAAGGTGGGCACAAGGAAAAGCTCGGAGGGGAAAAATGAAGAGATTGTTGGGGCCCGGGGCAGGCCACCCCCAAATATCCCACAATAACTTACTGATTATTTTGAATTAAAGTTACTTGAGAAGCAAAAAGGACATTCTGACCCTCCTCTCTCTGTTCCCCCTGAAAGCAGGAAATAAATCTCTCGTGAAAGCTTTTCTCCCTGCATCTTTATCACCAGAGCTGGGGAATTCAGTGCCGAGAAACCTGCGTAAACAAACCTTGCTAATTTACTGCCTCAAGCCTGAACTCTGCTTAAATTTCTCACTATTTATGTACCCCAAAGTAAGTTTTTTTGTCCTATGAATTCTTCACAAATTTATTATTCCTTTGTGTAAAAGATATATATATATATACTGCCTGCTTTGTTCCGAGCATCATTTCTCTGTGATCTCTTAACATGTACATAATAAACTGGGTTTTTCTCTTGTTAATCTGGTTTGTGTCAACTTTATTATTAGTCTAGCCATAAGAACACAGAAGGGAAGAAAGGGGATTTTCCCCACCTCAACATGATACTATAGCTTAGAATCTCTTGGATCTCCAAAACCTTTTAAAATATCTAAAACTGGGGCTGGCCCGGTGGCGTAGCCATTAAGTTCACGTGCTCCGCTTCAGCAGCCTGGGATTCGCGGGTTCGGATCCCAGGCGCAGACAGATGCACAGCTTGTCAAGCCACGCCATGGCAGCGTCCCATATAAAGTAGAGGAAGATGGGCACGATGTTAGCCCAGGGCCAATCTTCCTCACCAAAAAGACGAAGATTGGCAATGGATGTTAGCTCAGGGCTGGTCTTCCTCACACACAAAAAATAAAATGTCTAAAACTTCTATAAATAGTTTAGACATTATATTTCATTAGATATTAAGTAACTGCTTTTGACTTAATATTATTTCATTAGATAGCAAATAACTGGACCTAAGAGGAAGATCTAAAATTACTGGCCCATAAAGAATGAGTTCAAAACTCACAAACAAAAATGAAGAAATTTTTATGAAGCTCCCATACCCTTTAGAGAAGTCATTTCATTTACTAGGCAAATCAACACTGGGCAGATAATATTATTTTTCTTATTTTAAAGATGAGGTCCTGCCACTATTCTAATGCCAACTACCTTCCCGGAGTAGAAAAATGGATTACTGACTTACACAGTTGAAGTTTGATACGTGAAGTTGCTTTTTCACCGCCACCATCTTTCTACTCTCATGGTCTTAGTCACTGAATCTCCTCTTACCTCCCCTCCAGACTTTTCCATCAGAACGATTAGAGCTGTTTTATTATTTATCCTTCCATAACAGTGAGTCCGTCATGAAAGCTTCAGAATGTCATTTAGTTTCCAGATTGCTGACACTCCAGTTTGCTTTAGCCTTTTTGTAAGAAATATTATTTAGATTAATGATTACCACACTGAACTTTGCAGTATGGTTTGTGGAAGCGGAAAAATTCCATAGCCTCCGGCAGGGCCTAATATACTCATCTTCAGCAGTGATGTGCCTGCCCGAGTGGGAAGCCTGTTTTCTGCTAGCTGATTCCAAATGTTTTTCCATAGCACCCCTCAGCAGGCCTCGACAAGTTCTCTCCATCCCACTTCCCTGTTTGCCATAGGCATCAAAGCGTCATCTTGCTTTCCTCTCTCACTCCCAACTGCTTCCTTCATCCCCTAGGTCTCTCCCTTACTCCTGGCTCTGGAATGAGATGCTGTCTTTAGATGACCATCTACATAATCCCTTTCTTAGGGACCCTAGAGGAAAAACAAATGCAAAAGCTCCTTCTGTTTTAACGACTGTACTGCAGGAATTGCAGGGACTTGGATGTTAACTTGCATACATTATGAACATACGTATGTAACAATGACTATGATGTGCTCACAGTAACAGCGATATCGGACCTATGTAGTTCTCTACTCCTTTCTGAGACGGTCAATAAACAAAAGTCCCTGTTGGATTTCTTTCCTGTACTTTTACTTGGAAGGGTGAAGTTCAACTATGCTTTACCATCATCCGCTCTGCGCCAACCACCACTTCTTGCCTCTTACCACTTGTTGCCGCCAATCCCTTCCTACTACCAACCACTGCTGTCTTTTGTGTCACACGTGGCTTGATGGATGCTTCTCTCTTAACAAACTAAAGACAAAAATAGATATGTACAAATTAAGATGTCTCCTTGCTACAAGAGGAAAAATTACTTCCCCGAAGAAATGTAGATTCTTAGACAACAATCGATCTTGCCAGAAAGGATTGTCTTTGTGATATTTTCTCATAGCTCCTGTCCTTATAGATAGGGACAGGTGAATACTACCCAGGTAGAAAAATTGAGAAGAGAGCCAGGATATGTGCCAAAATGTTTTTCAAAACTCAGCCTACTGCTTTTTGTTACAGCTGAGATGAATGCACTATTTTGCTGCTTGAAATTAAATCTATAGTCATACATTTAGATAAATTAATTGCATAGTATAACTTGCTTTAAAGAAGATGATAAAAAAGGAAAATATTTAGCAATACTGTTGTGAATAAAAATGTAAAAAGAAATACATCGCAAGAAGTTTTGGTTTTGTATTGTTTTTTATTTATATGTTTAGAAATGTGTCCTGAACTTGTATCTTTTCTTTCTTAAGTATCTTTTCACTTCTTTTAAAGCCTATAGACTTCTTGATCATTTGATTATATCCCATCCAATTTGTCTATGCATCTGTTTCCTGGTATTTATCCCATGTCTCCCATCTTCATATTACCCTCAAAATAAAGATGAACTAATACTTACATGAAAATTGTATTTAATAATACTTCATTTTCCCACTAAACTTCATTTTTTTCCTTGAATTATGTAAGCCATAAAAAATCCTTTTTTTTAATTCCCATATCTTTAAATGAAGAAATCAAGTCTTAAGGATACACTTATTGCAAAACTGTTAAGTTGTGAGCAGAGCTTGGTTTGGGAAGAATTATTCAATCTTGGTCTACTATTCTTGAGTACTGCTTCTTTGAGTTCTAAGTGAATGCAAAGCTGTATATCTATGTGTGTGGCTGGATTTTGTCATTAATGTATCATGCCTCAAATTAAAATGATAAAATAAAGTTACACTCAGAATCTTTGCTTTGTTTCACCCAGACCTGCTTCGGGTACAGTGATCACTTATTGTCAAAGGGTAGAAAATTCCTAAAATAAAAATCTAAAAAGCCTACAACAAGAAAATATTACCTTTGATTTATTGAATGTCACCAATTATATTTTCTTTCAGAATTGGCCTACTTTAATCAACTCTTTTGGAAATAGAATAACAGAGCAAGCGACAAAAATATATAAAAGTGAAAAGCTTAGGATACAGCATATTTGTTTCTTTTTGCAAAAAGACATGGTAAGATATTGCTATTGGCAATGACCACTTAAATGGACAATTACCATAACCTCTTCATGCAAGCATCTGCCCCAATTCTCCTCTTGTATTGAATTCAGAAGTGCTAAACTTACTTGAATATCCAGGGAAAATGCACCCTAGTTTCTTCCCCTATAATTAGCTGTGATAACTGAAGTCATAAATTTTCCTGGAAGAAGGTATTCTCAAAGGCTTTCACTACATAAATACACAGCATATGGAGAGGTACATCCTCAGTATAATACTATCATAACAACACTTTAACTTAAACTATATAAGATAATGTTCACTTAAGCTCACTTTAACTCATTACTTACAGTCTAGAAATGTCTGTGCATCTATGAGATGTTAGTTGAGCAGCTGTTCTCACCACTCTTTTCGAATCTACAGACATTTATTTTGTTCTAAGCACGTTAATGTTTTTTAAAAAACAAATAAAGGAAATAATCTAAATTGGACTCATCCTGTGCCCCAGTCCTTCTAATTATAGGTATTTATCATAACACATAATTAAAGATGCGGAAAAAGAGTTTGCCCCAACCGTCGGACTAAAGCAATGTTTCTAACCATGGTATGACAGTGGGGAATTATTAGGTAAGTCATGACATGAAATACCTGTATGGTAGAATAGTATGAAGCCCTTAACTTAATTTTGTGTAATTACATTTTGTGACATAGGAAATGAACAAAATGTATTATTGAGTAAAAATAGTACATTATTACAATGTTTGTAAAATAAGATGCCCTTTTTAAATAACTAAATGCCTCAAAATTGTCTAAATGTTACATACCAAAATGTTAACTGTGCTTATCTTTGTGTGACGAGAATAGAGGTTGATTTTAATTGTATATCCTTCTTTCTATCCTTTTTTAAAAAAAATTTATTTGCCAAATTTCCTGTCACCGACTTATATTACCTACCTATTAATTATATTAATGACAAAGTAACTTGGGAATTGTTCTTAATATGCAATTATGTAACAACTTTAACACCAACCAAGCAATCAAATTACTTCTGACCTGTGAAGGACTTTATTAACAACACAGCAAGAATGTCTATTAATCTCTCAGAAAAATGTTCAGCAAGTTCCCAGTTCATATATAGATTTGCTTCCGAAACTACATTAATAAGCCATTTGGAATTCAGAACACATATTACCTAAGAAAGCAATGTTATAAATGATAGCTAGGTTTTCAGATCACTCATTTATTCCCCAAATGCATAGTAAGATCCTACTGTGTGTCAGAAACTGTTGTAAGCACTGAGGAATCAAAGACAAAGCAGATAAAAACCAGTCCCCTCATGTGGCATGAATTCAATCTATATATACTGTGTAGTATAACAGATGGCAACAAGTGTTAAGAAGACTAGCAAGTTAAAGTCTGTTGAACTAAGTGAAACCCTAAACATCATTATGCAAAACAGTAGAAAACAATGTTGTGGTTAAACTAATAAGGAAGACAATATCATTAAATATTATTTTTTTCCCAAGATGGTATGTTGTGGGTTGGATTGAATTTCTCTGAAAAGATATGTTCAAGTCCTAACCCCTGGTACCTATGAATGTGATCTCTGGAAATAAGATCTTTGCAGATATATTCAAATTAAGATGAGGTCATACTGGAGTAGGAAGGGTCTTAAATTCAACATGATTGATGTCCTTATAGGAAGAGGAAAAGAGACACAGAGACGGAGGCACAGCAGAGAACTCCATGAGGTGACAGAAGAAGAGATTCGAGTGATGCCTCTACAAACCAAGGAATGCTAAGAATTGCTGGCAATGCCAGAAGCTTAGAGAAAAGTGTGGGAAAGATTCTCCCCTAGAGACTAGAGACTTCAGAGAGAGCATGGCCCTGCAGACAACTTGATTGTGGACTTCTAGCCTCCAAAACTGTGAGAGAATAAACTTCTGTTGTTTTAAGCCATCCAGTGCATCGCAATTTGTTATGTCAGTCCTAGGAACCTAATAAAATGGCACTTGAGAAAACATGGGAGCTCTCCTTCTCCACAGTTTCCCTCTTTCTCATCACACAGTGGGAAACCTTTTAACTCTGGAGTTCACACTTTTACTCAGGATAATACTTCAAATGATTCTGCCCAGCAATTTCAGGCTTCAGATGAGCTCTGCTTCCATCGGTCTGTGACCCATGGCATGGTCCCTTTTCTCTCATCAGCGGAATAAGGATGTAAGGGAGGCAGGTTCCTCCTCAGGTAAGCTATCTACCCCAAATTCACCTTTGTTCAGCTCACGTCTACCTGATTAATGAACCAAAAAGAAGCTATCATCCAGGGAGTGGCCCACCTGGGAAAATGAGGGAGGAACATCAACCCTTCTTTTTGGATAATCTCTTCTTCCCTGAAAGAGAGTGGGAGTGGGGAGCCAAAACGATTTCTTTAGAATCCTTGGCCCTCTGAATGTATCAGGTCAGGAAAGAAATTAACAGAATAAAAACTAAGTGGGAAAGTTTTCTCTAACCAGGGAATTTTCCCTGAATCAGGAGGCGTGACTGTGGGATGGAGGAGGAATAGAGAATTTATTTGATGCTTATGAACTAGCAGATTTCATATTCACTCTTGTCATTATCTGTATACAAATTCATTCCTTCATGATAAGGTTAAGGGAGACTCGTTCTTGTGTACTAATGTCAATACATCATATGTATGTACTCTGGAATTGTATAAATTAATTTGTAATAACAGGGTAAGTTGGAGCTATGTGATTACTTCTTTCAGCACTTTTGCCTTAACTCAACTTAATGGTGCTGGAATTTTAGTCTATCCACCAATTTTTCAGGATTCTTAGCTAGAATATTTCTATTTAATAATTGTTATACCTGATTTTCTAAAAGAGTTGAATAATGGTAATAATAACAATAATACTAGAAATAGTAACAACTGTCAGAGAACTCTTTTTGCAATTTAGGCATTAAATACCTTCCCCAACTAACTTCTCTTTGTCCTTTGAGTCTTGTCTCAGGCATAATCTCTACCTGGAATCTCCATGTGATTGACCATCCTCAGTTTGAGGGTGCAGTGAGACTCCTAGGACTCTAAGTGGCACCCATAGTTCTCCCAAGACAAAAACTATGTTTTTCTGTCAGCCCCTACCCCAGTAATGGAAGGAGTTTGCTAAACTATCTTGCCAACTATAGAAAACATAGACTCGTTGTTTATTAGCATTTTTCTTCTTCCCTCCCTCTCTTCCTTTCTTCCTTCCTTCTTTCCTTCCCTTCTTCCTTTCTACAACATATGAATCAAAACATGGGTTCAATGAACCACAACATTTGATGGTCACTTATTGGTTGAGCAACTCTCTATTGAGTGGCCCAGTTTTCAGGTCACTGTGATGGGCACTGGAAACAGTGATGAAAGGACAGAGAACGTCTCTGCCTTCATAGAGTGTATGCTGAAGATGAGAAGGAAAGCAGAAATAGACAAATAAATAAGGAAGATCATTTGAAATGTTAATTAGAATTATGAATGTAAGAAATAGGGTAAAGTAGTAGAAAATAACTGAGAAATGGAGCATAGGAAGGCTTCTCTGAGAGGATGAGATTTGTATCACAAAGATTTAGCTACTTCTCCCATAATTATTTTTAAGAAATAAATGAAACTTTCACTTGTTATCAAAATAAAAAGCAAATGTTAAGTACTATACTCTCCCCAGTGAGCTGATTTATTTGATTTAGGAATCAAAGAGTAGGTAAGTTGGGGTCATTGAGAATGGTTGTGCAGTTTATGTCACTTGCAAAGGTACCTGGCTAAGAGGGGGATGGTGGCCGAAGTCAGACCAAGTTCAGATCACAAAGCCATGCACCCACGTAGAGGCCCAGGCACCCACACAGGGCTCAGTCAGCTGGGAGGGAAAAGCAGACTTTTTTTTTCTTATCCAGAGGATTCACCTTTTCCTAATTGCTTCTTCCAGAGTGGTGCCTTTTCCTAATTACTTCTTTCAGAGGGGCACATCTTTTAAAATTGACACAAAGAACCCATCAGTAGTATTTGTTGCCTTGATAACCCTGATAGCCCTAATAATTTTAAGCTTTATGTTTAATTAGTCAGAAAGGCATTCAAATGTTTACTCTTGATTCATTCAGTATAAAAATAATAGTTCATAATTATTTTCTTTTTCTCTTTCTTTTACTTTTTTATTGAGGTAACATTGATTTATAAGAGTATGTAAATTTCAGGTACATCATTCTATTTTGACTTCTGTATAGACTACATTGTGTTCACTACCAAAGTCCAGTTGCCATCCATCACCACACAAATGTGCCCCTTTACCCCCTTCATCTTCCAACCCCCCGGTAACCACCAATCTGTTTTCTATATCTATGTGTTTGTTTATCTTCCACATATCAGTGAAATCATATGGTATTTGTCTTTCTTCATCTTTTTTTGCTTTATATCCTCAAGGTATTGTTGCCCCAAATGGCAAGATTTCATCTTTTTTTTATGGCTGAGTAGTATTTCATTGTGTATATGTACCATGCGTGCTTTATCCATTCATCTATCAGTGGGTACTTAGGTCATGCCAAGTCTTGGCTGTTATGAATAATGCCACAATGAACATAGGGGTGCACATATCTTTTTGAATTAGTGTTTTCACATCCTTTGGATAAATACCCAAAAGTGGAATAGCTGGATCACCTGGTAGTTCTATTTTTAATTTTTTGAGGAATGGGCATACTGTTTTCCATAGCAACTGTATGGATTTACATTCCCACCAGCACCGTGTGAGGGTTCCCTTTTCTCCACATTCTCTCCACACTTGTTATTTTTTGTCTTTTTAATAATTGCCATTTTGATGGACATGAAGTGATATCTCATTGTGGTTTTGATTTGCATTTCCCTAATAATTAGTGATGTTGAACATGTTTTCATGTGCCTGTTGGCCATTTGTAAATCTTCTTTGGAAAAATTTCTGTCCGTATCCTCTCCCCATTTTTTGATCAGGTTGTTTTTTGTCATAGAGTTGCACGAGTTTTTTATATATTTTGGAAATTAACCCTTTATTGGATACATGATTTGTAAATGTTTTCTCCCAGTTGATGGGTTGTCTTTTCATTTTGTTGATGATTTCCTTTGCTGGGCAGAAGCTTTTTAATTTGATATAGTCCCACTTGTTTATAAATGTATCACATTTAGTTATTGATTTGTGGATGTTGAGCCATCCTTGCATTCTTGAAATAAATCCCACTTGATCATGTTATGTGAGTTTCTGCCAAGACCTGTCAGTGTCCCAAAGGGGAGCATCACATTCAGCACCTAGATGTAGGCTGCTTGGAAGCTGGACCCTCAGTCAGCATCTGGGAAAGTATGTAGTTAAACCCCTTCCAGGGAGAAACTGGGAGATGGGGGTTTTTGCATGCTCTGTCTGCGCTGAGCCTAGGTAGGAAGGGGGAAAAGGCACAGCAGGGAAAGCAGTATTCCTGTACCTGTGAAGAACTGCTTCTTTGTTTTCTGTAGTGCTGTGGGACTCAGGAATGCAGTCACCAGTGGCTATCAGAGCCATTTGATCTGAGGATCCATCCCTCAGGCAGCAGTGCAAAAGCTGTGGTACAGACATGTATAAACTGCTTCTAGGGAGATACCTGCGACTGGGAGCAGGCTAGAGGCAAACAGTGGGGGACATGTGCACTGGTTTCCCCACTCTCCAGGGAGGATTGCAGCCAGCCCCTAAAAGTGTGCTAAATTAGAAGACTGACCCTCAGGCAGCAGCTTTCAAAGGATGCAGATGGACCTTTTTTCAGGGAAAGACCAGGAGACGTGCATTTTAGCCTTTTCCCTCTGCACTGAGCCCTGAGGGAATAGCTGTGGCAAGTACTTGTACACCCTTAACAACTGTTGGTTTATTTGTCTTGTAGCTCTCATGAACACAAGCATCTCTGACTTGCAAAGCTAGGTGTTTTGGGAACCCAAGACTCCCACCTTTGGTGAGAGTCTTAAATGTTGGAGTATTAAATGTGGGCTCCAAACCCTTCAGTCCTCAGGGAGAAGCTGGGAGTTGGGAGTTCCCTCCTGATTGTATAACACTGTGCTAGGGTGGGGTTAATGGTGAGAATGTGTCTAAGCCTTTCCCACCCCTTTCGATGTGGGTATTTTCTCATTTGCCCCATGCATAGGAGCCACTCAGGTAGTTTCTGGATTTCTTTCAGAAAGAATTGCTCCCTTTGTAGCTGAACATCTAGTGTGTGAATAGGAGGAGGGGAGTTCAGGAGCCTCCTGTCACCATCTTGGTCAGCCCTCCTTCACAATTTCTTATTTATATCTTTTTCCCTAATGGAGGGAAAAGAAATCATTAAGTCAGTGGGGATTGTAACTATAAAGGGAACTTGACTAAGAATTTCTTGGAAGTATATATAATCATCAATAAAATTACTAATCACCTTATTGCTCCCTGTGCACAAAAAAACAAAAACAAAAGTAAAATAGAAGACAAACAAAATATGGATTCAACTTAGATATGAAATCTAATGCAACACGTTATCTAAGAAACATACAAATAAAATCAATGACCTCAATTATATCCTTGGTTACATGTATAAAAAGTGAATATCTCTCTTAATGGAGGTTCTAGTAAGTTATGTAGGTAATAAGAAAGGTGTCACCTTATCTAGATATTGGCTATATTAACCAAAGATATCAATCTTAACAAAATTTATCTACATCTATTGGACATCTATAAGGATTTTATTTTAACAATTTAAACTACCATTTTATTTAGCATATTTTCTTTTCAATTATGTTTTGCCAGAAAACTTTTTTAAGTTATTTCAACTTAAGTGTGTTTCAATAGCCTTCCAAGAAATACAGAGTACATACATAAAGAAGTCAAATTGATAACAATGTACTTCCATTTTTATTTTCATTATCGAAAGAGTTAATTGCAATATATTAGCCTCTGTATTAATTATCTTATAGAAAACTACCTGTTTTAATGCCTTATAAATTTTCTTTCTCCTGCATCTTTATTCTGTTGGCAGTGAGCCAATCCTTTTGAAAACACACATTCACACATATAATCAGGACAAATGTTTGTTTTTTAAATGAGAAAGTTAATAGTCAAGGTTATGGATGTTTAAAATGCTTTTTATAGTTGCTGAAATTCAAAGTTAATTTATGCTTTTGAAGTGAATTCGCTAAGATTACAATTGAAATGCTTGAAGAATATTATCTATTCATTTTCAGAGAAACTTGTTTCTGAGGCATCTAACTTTCTTTGGTGACAGCTTCATAAAAAGGCAAACTCTCTTTTGTATTTTTCTAGGACTGTAATGCTCTGTGCACTGAACTTGTGGTAGTTAAACCAGTTGCTCAGTGTCCTGGGCTGCTCTTTCATGAAGGTGCATTTTGGAAGAAACTTATCAACTTGGTCACAGAAAGGCATAAACTTATCATATTGTTTCAGTCCCTTTGCTCTTGAAGGTGGGGGATTCATGACAGAAACCAGTCTAAATTAAAGCCATTCCACTTACACTTTACTAGTCTTGCCAAATCCTTTCTACTTGCTGAGTTCTCACACCAAGGAGTTCTTCTGAGTGATGAATAAAACTTTTACTTGCCTTTCCCATAATTTAACTCAAAGTTCCCTCTGATTATCTTATTTCCTTCCCCAGTGAAATACCTGTCCATAATTAGTGTTAATAATTTTATTTTGGAAAGATTCATTTGTGTTTTGTTTATACCTGAGTGTTGCACAAAAGCATTGGGAAGTGATTTCCTATATTCATCATGGGAGATGGGAATCAAGGTGCTTTCAGCTTTTACATATTTACTTCTGATGTCATAAATGTTTTTCTGGATATTGTATTTCCAGGATAATTTTTGATTTTACCCTATGGAAAAGATAGTTACAGTTTACATTTTTGACTTACTGCAGTAAACTTTTTTTGCTGAGGAAGATTCACCCTGTGCTAACATCTGTGCCAACCTTCCTCTATTTTGTATGTGGGTTCCTGCCACAGTATGGCCACTGACAAGTGGTGTAGGTCTGCACCTGGGGACTGAACCTGGGCCGCGAGACTGGAGCATGCTGAACTTAACCATTAGGCCACAGGGCTGGCCCCAGAAAACATTTTTGATTTAGATGAAAAATGAAATGATATATTGATTTTGAACAGTTCGTGGTACTTGAATCTATGAAAGCAAAGTGATTGCATGTGTGTGGGGTATATGCATGTATTCCAAATAATTCGGTGTGACATCCATTTTCATAGGAAAATGCAGATATGAAGTAGGTCTCACAAAAAGTGGCAACCCATTTAAGAGGCTCCTTAAGACATTTGTCCCCCAAAAAAGTATATATCAATATATTAAATGTAAATGTCTTTATTCTCAGAGAACTTCCATCTGAGTTCATGTAATTGGGTTATATATCTTTCATCTAGATGATAATTGTACCAAACAGCAATTATATTAAAAGGCAGGATATGTTGATTTTAGATTATGTCAAAAGTAGTAGTAAATAATTTTGACTGAAATTGAAACCAGCAAACAGTTAGCCATTGATTAAGTAGCTGGTAAATAAAGTTTTTTTTTTTCCCTTTTAGCATTACTGATTATAACTTTTAATTGTTTACCTGCCCATTGTTAACTGTGCTGTTCAGGTAATATGCTATCTGACTCCCACTAGGTTCCTATAGATAATGTCTCCTGGGGCCTGGGTCACCATGGTGATAGGTGTTTGAGCTGTTTTTCAGGAAGTAGAACCACTAGTCCACTTCAGGACAGTTGAGACCACCAGCCCATCAACTGGGCCCACACAGATGCCTGATAAGTGACCTTTTGACATCCAGAGGCCAAAAACTCTACCTTCAGATCACGCTAACACCACCATTTTGTGAACATGAGTTCTATGAAGAGGCATGAAGTCTGACTACACTTGTGCAGATCATCAATTACCTCACCTCTCCTCACCTCCAATCATCTATCTCCACACTTCAGACCACCTTGACCCCTACCCCATAAATACCCCTGAGTCTCATATTCAGGGAAGTGGATATGAGACTCATTCTCCCGTTTTCTCATTTGGCTGCCTTGTGATTAAACCCTCTCTCTGCTGCAATCTTGTCATCTCAGTATTTGGCTTTCCAGGAGAGAGGCAAAAACAAACCTGGTTTGGTAACAAAATGATCCACTTCAGAACTAAATTATATCAATTAACAATTACCTTGAATAAAATAATCAGATTATTGAAAAATTTTGCTGTCATCTAATTGGAATTAAAATGAAACCCTAAGGAATTTTATTGCACTTTAATCATTGCATCTGGAGATACAATATAAATTGAATCATCAAATTGTCATAAAATCCTAACATCTGTTACATTTAAATTTTGCTTTCTCTGATTAAGATCTTATCTTAAAATTTTTTCCCCTAACTTCCCCAAAATAAATCACTTCAACTATTAAATTCACTTAATATATTTGAATCAGGAAACACTTTTGGAAGCAAAGGAGGATGTCATTATCGGAATAGAATTTTGCTGGGATAGAGCCAGTATATGTTCCGTCTCTACTGGTATCTTTTCGAGTAGAATCACTTGAAATGCTATGCCAGTTGCTTACAAAGATGTACTGATGAAAACTAATAAAGAGCTTAGTTTGACTTTCTTCTACTCTTCTAAAAAACCTATTGAAAGCCATCCAAAAGGTATTATGCAGCTAATTCTTCAGTCAGCCAGCATTCTTTGTCTCCTAATGTTTCCTGGCCTCTGGAAAGTAGTGCTTGTGTTTAAGTATTCACAGTGAGTTGAAATTTCTGTTAGTGTTCTATTTACATAAACTACCGACTCTTCCCCCAAATAGATTTTATTGATCAAAGAGTTAAATCATCATTGAAAAACTGTGTTTTTGCAAATTCAGCAATAAATACAAAATAAAAGACTCTCTAAAATACACTAATTATTTTATTTTAAGAAAATTTAGCTGCATAAATTCTCTGAAACTTAACACAGATAAAGCAATAGAAACAGTTTAAAATTAGGCCTCAAGAGGATCAAAATATGATTCTAGTCCGCACTAAATGGCTGAGTTAAAATATTATTAGTATTTTGAGGGCTGAACAAATAAGAGATGAATGTAATTGACATTAAAACATCTCTGGATGACTAGGTCTCATCACTGGTTATATCTAAATAAGGTAAGTGTTTCAAACTCTGCTATGTTTTCTGTAACTTACTTTATTTTATTCTCCCTCCCTTTTTAATTAATATAATTTACATATCAGGTAAGAAATTACCAACAGGTAGGAAAAGAAAACTATATATTTGATCTATTAATCAGTTAATGTCCAGATAGTTTCCTAGGAAAATATGTATTTTAATACACAATTCAAAAATTGGAGATTTAAATTCCAGATCAGAAATAACATTAGGGATGATGGTATTGTAAAGAAACTCAGAGGAAGAAAGAGGGGGCAATAAGAAAAACTAGAACATCAGGGCCGGCCCCATGATGTAGTGGTTAAGTTCAGTGCGCCTGTCTTTGGCGGCCCACGTTCACGGGTTTGGATTCCAGGCACAGACCTACACCACTCATCAGCCCTGCTGTGGCAGCGAGCCACATACAAAATAGAGGAAGATTGGCACAGATGTTAGCTCAGGGTTAATTTTCCTGAAGCAAAAAAAGGAAGATTGGCAACAGATGTTAGCTCAGGGCAAATCTTCCTCACTGTCATAGGACAGCAAATACTATGAAGAAAGAGACAAAAACACAATTTTATAAAAAGAAAAGGTATTGGAGATTTAAGTAGTTAGTTGGAATGAAATTCATTTTGTACCTCTAGTCTCCCCAGTCCCTAATTGAAACGAGATTTCTATCTCAGTGTTTAAGACAGCATTAAGGAAATATAGTTTTGACCTGGCTGGTGAATGAAAGATACTTGGATAAGAAATATGTTGTAGCAGTTGACTGGATAACTCCTGCCTATCCTTCTGATTTCATGTACAAACGACTTCCCAGATGTCTTTTCTGACTCACAAAGTCTTGCTTATGCACCACTCCTTTGTACTCTCTGACTATCCTTATCATAGTAGTGTAATTTGGAGCTTACTTGTCAGTCTCCCCACAGTCTCTTTTTCATGATTATATTTCTTTTTCTATCACTCAGCACATAGTAGGAATCCAATAAATACAAAATCAAAGAAAGGATGAAGGAAATGAGAGAAGGAAGGAAAAACATAGAGAAGAAAGGAAGAGAAGAAGGAAGGGAGGAAAGCAGCACATTCTGTGAAAAAGATACCATAGGGAAGGGGAAGATTATCTTTTTTTCTAAGTCAGTATCCATGTGGTGAATAAGGGGCCATCTGCCCACCAGTCAGACAAGCAATGGCAAGCAATGTAGGACAGGTGTTGCAGCAAAGTATCTTCTCATTCCCTGTAATCAGGAAGTAGAAGTCCAGGGAAGGAACATGAACTTACAGCTGTGGCTGGAAAACCAACAAAACTCCATTTTTGTCTATAATCTATGTAAGAGAATAATCCTCTTGCAAAATGTATGCACATTCTTATTGTATGCCTGTACTTATTGTTTTGTAAAGATATCTTCATATGCTGATATCTCAGTGAAGAGGCTGGTGAGAAAACCCACTTCCCAATGTGTGAAGAGAAACATACCTCTTGAGTGAGTAATCTTAGAATATATAGAAGTGGGCCAAATTAATTAAATTTCCTGGTAGTGATTCCAAATCATGCCAACAAAAGTGGTAGTCACCTGATAAATATTTTTCATGTCACAAAAATTATATGGAAATCAATCCACTGTTACTTCTACCCAGTTATTAACAAAAATCTACAAATGTCTTGTGCTTTACATTAGATTGGGGAATATCTACATATTTGTAATTTTAATATATAAAAATTTTAATTTTTCCATCACTCAAGAGGACTGTACCTCAAAATACACTCTATTCACTTTGTCCTAACCCATTATTCCATTTGTTGCCATCACTGATTCATATATCCATTGGCATATCTTTCTATATGGTTGATCATATGTCAAGATAACCTTAATATTTCTGTATGAAATTAGAAAACCAACACAATCATGAATCAAATAATTTTAGAAGTAATTCATTCCACAATTTACCTATCTGTATACAGTCTAATTAGTAAACCACATTACAATAGATTCAAATATATGTGGACTGGCCCTCTGCACCACGCTGAAAAGAAATGTTCTGCTAACTGTAGTTTCTAAATGTCAATATAAGGCTTACCTGGAGAGCAAGAGTCATGCCACAACATGATTGCAGTGTAGCTCAGTCAATTAGAAAGAAAAAAAGAAACTCAACATACATAAGTCTTGTATTTTCTTAATTTGTTGCCCAGAGAAAGAAAACTTAAATGTCAGGCTTTCCAGTTTAAGAAAACATTCTGACACCTGGCAATCCCATTTATTAATTGTTGGAATTTTATTTTTATTATTTATTTATTTGTTTGTTTTTGTTGAGGAAGATTGTCATTGAGCTAACATCTGTGCTAATCTTCCTCCCTTATTTGTATGTGGGAGGCCACCACAGCATGGCTTGATGATCAGTGCATAGGTCCACACCTGGAATCCAAACCTGTGAATCCTGGGCTGCTGAAGTGGAATGCACAAACCTAACCACTATGGCACCAGGCCGGCCCTAATTGTTGGAATTTTTAAAAGTGTAAAAACCAGAAACACTATTAATTAATAACACTATCTAATAACTATTAATAACACTATCTAATTTATGACTTCCCTCCACATATAAAAATTATTGAGTTAGTATCCTTTAATTCAAAAGGAAGACTGAAGTTTAAGAGGTGTGACTTAACTGTTGGGTGGAATGTCCTTTATTTAATTCACTTTTAGAGTGGTACCTTGAACACAACAAAAAGAATGCCCTTTTTTGAAGTAAAAATCAATAAAATCTATTTCCAGTTTAACTTTTATCCCAGTAATAAATAATTTAAGCCAGTATTTTTGTATACTTCTTTAACACATTTATCATTGTTGTAGCTTTGTCGCATTGTACAATAAATTTAGATAGGAACTTGACTAGGTACTTTTGCTTGCCAGAATTGAAGTAACTGAACAGGTAAATGCTTGACTAAATTTTATGTCCTTAGAATCAAGACTTTGTGTAAAAAGGTAGTTTTTAATAGAGGAAATAGATAAAAACACATTTTTAATGGAACTAGAATAATCGTGTTTAATTTCACCACCACCAAGAAAACTCTAAAATGGAGCTTAAATATTTTGCTTAAGGTATGGCAGACATTCTTTCTGTATAATTTAGGTAAGCAGAATAAAACATGAATTTATGCTTATTAATAATGTTTATGATATTATTCTTAATAATTAGCTGGGAGTTTATAAAAATATATTTACAAATTTTCTCTTAAACTATGCTGAATCACAATGTACTAGCAACACATATGCAATAAAATAGTTTCACAAAAATTAAAGGTAGACATTATTTCCAGTGAATATAAAGTTGCAAATTACTTTAAAGTTTATTGAGTTAAATATTTCTAGATAGCTCTAATATTTTATTTCCTATTCAGAATTTGGCAAACAGAATTCTTTAGCTAGTATTTGCTTTAGTTCTTATAAAAATACATTTAATAGTACACAGTATATTAAAATATAGGAACTAAATTCAGTGAAAAAAACGTATATATCCAGAACTGTTGAAAATGAAACTAAAGTATGAATTAATCTTATCTAATTTATTTAATAAATTGGCAAACATGAAAACAAAGGTTTTGCTTACTGAGTTGATAATTTTGACAGCTCTGATTATTTGAATAAGTTAAGCAATGTATTTTATCACAGAACTTATTGGTAGATGGATTTAATAATAGATATAGCAATAATAAAAGCCTATATTTTAATGGTGTCTTTGATTTCAAGGTAGGTATAGCTTAGATAAATATAGTATGCATATAGCCAAAGAAATATAGAATAGTTCTGAATTAACAAAATAGAGGAGACTATGTATTTTATTGTCAATTTTGACAGTTTTTGTATTTATTTTAACTATATTGTATTTATAAATGAAAATATTCTGATCCAATTTATCAGAACGTAACTCTCCTTAAAAATATATAACCTGCTGTGAAGAGTTTACATTACAGATAGGGATACATTTTTATGTCAATAAATTGCATTTTATACAAAAATTTAAAAAAATCATAGATCATGCTAGTATGTGACAAAAAAAATATAACGAGATTGATTCATTTGTCCTGTCTCAAAAAGTGGTGTGAATTACCAATAAATTGGTCTATTTGAAGGAATTGCTGATTATAAAAATGGCCAAGATGGAAACCCGGTCTTATGGTTTTATTCCCACTTTATATGTTATTCATTGTTGTAGCTAAGAAATGCCAGAAAAAGACTAAATTAAAAAAATGCAGGTGCAAGTTATTAATTCCCAACTTAGTGAAGTCATATAACTAAATGCCCAGGATAGTAACAGGCACTTAACAGGTATTACAAAACATCTGCTGAATAAAATGACTATCTGAACTTATTTGAATATCTAGTGTGATGGGGAGCTCCTCACATAGCAAGTGAGTTTCTATACTTCTAGTTATTGCTAACAAGTCCTTATTTCCATTACTTGGACAGAACCATTGCTGAGACATGCTGAGACCTCAACAAATGGCCAGTTAGAAATGGGGAATAGTTGGAACTGGGAAGTAGTAGGTCTTGGGGAACTGATGTTGATGGAAGGAAGAATGACATTCAAAATGGACAGGCAATAATTCAAATCGCAAGTGTGGCTAAAGATATGTATTGAATATGGGTGATTCAGGAAGTTGTTAGCATTCAAGAAAATGTTTTCCCTTCAATTTCAATTTTTATTAAAGTATAAGTTAAATAACATTAATAAGCACATATCTTATGTGTAATGAGTTTTGATGAATGTATACACCCACGTAGTCAGAGCCCCGATCAAGAATTAGGCTGGTTTCTAATCAGGTCTCCCTACTCCCAGCACTGAACCTACCACGGTTTCTTCCACCATACTTGTTCTAGAACAGTAAATACAGTCATACGCTGCATAAGGACGTTTCGGTTAACAACAGAGCACATACGTGATGGTGGTGCCAGATTAGTACCATATAGTCTAGGTGTGTAGTAGGCCATACCATCCAGGTTTGTGTAAGTATACTCTACGATGTTTGCACAAGGACAAAATCGCCTAAGGATGCATTCCTCAGAATGTATCCCCATCGTTAATTGACACATGACAGTACATGCAATTTAGGGAGCATGTACGCTTTTGATTCTGGCTTTTTTCATTCAAAATTATGTTCCTGTGATTTATCCATATTGTTGCACGGATCAGCAGTTCAGTCATCTTTATTGCTCAGTTGCATTCCGTTGTATGACTGTATAGCAATTTATCAATTCCCTGGTTGATGAAAATTTGGGATATTTTCAGTTTTTATTTATTATGAGCTACTATGAGCATTCTTGTACAGTCTTTCTAGGAATATAAGATTTCATTTTTGGGGGGTAAATTCCTAGAAGTAGAGTTTCTAGGAAATTTTTTAGCTTTTCAAGAAACTAGACAACTCTTTTCCAAAGTGATTGCACCATTTTATACTCCCAACATCAACCTCTAAGAGTTCTAATTGTTCTATACCCTTACAAACACTTTTTAAATTGAGATATAATTGGTATATAACATTACATTAGTTCCAGGTATACAACATAGTGATTTGATATTTGTATATATTGCAAAATGATCACCACAATGTCTAGTTAACATCCATCACTACACATAGTTACAAATTTTCTTTCTTGTGATGAGAACTTTTAAGATCTACTTTCTTAGCCACTTTCAAATATACAATACAGTATTATTAACTATAGTCACCATGCTGTATATTACATCCATGCAAACACTTTTAATCTTGGCCATTCTAAAGGGTGGGAAATGGTATCTCAAGGCAGTTTTAATTAGAATTTTCCTAATGACTAATAAAACTGAGCACTTTTTCTAGTGTTTATTAGCCATTTGCATATTTCCCTTGTTAAGGTCTTCCCTATTTTTTAATTGAGTTGTTTGTCTTTTTAGTATCGAGTTATACGAATTCTTCCTGTATTATTTATGTTATTTTTATATATTCTTATAGTATAGCCTTCTATATTCTTTGTATATACTAGATATGTCTTTTATCAGATACATACGAATTGTAATATTTTCTCCCAGTTTGTGGCTTATCTTTTCATTTATTTCAACCATTTCTTTTGATGAGCAGAAATTTTTAAATTGATGAAGTACAATTTATAAATATTTTCTTATATGGTTTGTGCCTTCTAGATCTTATCTAAAAAATCTTTGCCTACTCAAAGTTCATGAAAAAATTCTCTTGCATTTTGTCTATAAGACATATAGTTTTAGCTTTTATATTTGGGTCTATAATCCTTCTTGAATAACATATGTGTGTAAGTGAGATCAAAATTTTGGGTCTTGTTTTTCTTTTTCCATGTGGATAACCAGTTGTTCAGAAACTTTTCTTTCCCTCATTGAATTACATTGTTGTCTTTGTTATAAATTAATTGACTGTTAATGTGTCGCTATATTTCTAGACTTTCTATTCTGTTTCATTGATCAATTTGTCCTTTCTTATTTTAATACCATACCATCTTGACTGCTGTAGCTTTAAAATAAGTCTTGAAGTCAGGAAGTGAACGTCCACCGACTTTGATCTTCTTCAAGACTGTTTTGGCTATTCTAGGATCTTTGCATTTTCCTATAAATTCTAAAGCCAGTCTCTGATTTATATAAAAATACTAATTTTGATGAGAATTCCATGGAACCTTTACAACCACTTGGAGGAACTGATTTCTTAACAAATTGTTTTCAAATACATGAACATTATATATCTCTCCATTTATTTAGGTCTTCTCTGTTTTTTCTCAACAATGTTCTATAGTTTATAGTATAAGGATTTGCATATATTTTGTTAAATATTTCCTTTCCTTGGATACTATTTTTTAAATTTGATTTTCTAGTTTTCTGTTACTAATACATAGAAATACAACTAATTTTTGTATATTATCTTCGTAGTCTGTGCAATTCACTGTCTAGTTCTAGTAGGTTTTCTTTTAAGATTCCTTCAAGTTTTCTATA
This sequence comes from Tapirus indicus, assembly GCA_031878705.1. Taxonomy (NCBI): domain Eukaryota; kingdom Metazoa; phylum Chordata; class Mammalia; order Perissodactyla; family Tapiridae; genus Tapirus; species Tapirus indicus. Next base: position 139,196,020 of record CM062920.1, on the reverse strand, counting down.
TAAGCATAATGTCATCCATGAATAAAGACAATGTTCCTTCTTCTCTTATAAACTGAAGCTCTTTTATTTCTTTTTCTTACCTCACACAGGTGAGGATTTCCAGTTCAATATTGAATAGAAGTAGCAAAAGTAAACATATTTACCTTGTTTCTCAATCTTAAAATGTAAATGTTTCATTTTCAACACTGACTATAAGTTTTTCATACATGTCCTTTATGAGATTGAAAATCTTCCTTATATGCTGAGTACATTTATCATGAACGGCAGTTGAATTTTTTCTAATATTTTTTCTGCATCTGTTGAGATGCTCATATATTTTACTCTTTGTTATGTTAATGTAGTGTTACTTTGATTGATTTTCAGATATTGAACCAACCTTGCATTGATGGAACATATCCTACCTGTTCATGATTTGCTTTTGCATATATATATATAGATATTGCTGGCTTCAATTTGCTGATATTTTGTTAAATATTTTTGCAGCTATAGTCACAAGAAATATGTCTGTAATATTTTTATGACGTCCTTGTTAGAATTTATTATCAAGTTTGTGCTGATTTCATAGACAAGTTGAAAAATGTCCCCTCCTCCTATCTCTTCCTTAAGTGTTTAATAATATCTATTAGGGATGGAATTTGACCCTGGGATTTTCTTTATGGAAAGGGTTTTATGTGTGAATTCATTTTTCTTTAACAGATAGGACTATTCTATTAAGTTTTCTCATTTCTTCTTATGAAAGGAATCTACTAGGAAATTCAGAAATCATATTTTTTCTGATAGCTGCTAAAATAGAAGATTGAAAAGTGAAAGTGTTAAGCTTACAGATGGCCTACCACTTTCTAGAAGGACTCTACACTGGTGAGATGTTTGAGAGCTGCAGCTCCTAAGGAGGAGGCGGGAAAAGGCAAGAGCCAAGCAAGTCCTTGGGATCTCAGACATGTAGCTAGGTTTCAGGGTAAGATTTCATTCCCTCATGGGGAGACTGAAACTAATTAAAGAAACAGAGTGGGAATCTCAGTTATACTGAATGAGCAAACACAACAAATATTAAAAAAAATTTCTGTCTTGATGATTGTCTCAGCTGGAACATAAATGATAGTGATACAAACCCCAAACTGGTTTCAATAAAAAGGGGAACCAATCTCAAAATGTTACACACTATATGATTCCATTTATATAATATTCTCAAAATGACAAAATTATAGAGAAAGAGAGTGAACTAGTGGTTGCCAGGGGTTAAGAAAAAGGGGTGGGGGTGTGACTATAAAGAGGCAGCAGGAAAGAGTTGCTTTGTAAGGATGTAATGATAATCCTTTATCTTGATTATAATGATGGTTATATGAATCTACACATACAAAAAATTCATAGACATACACAATGACATAAAAATTGAGTGCTAAAATCTGAATAAGGTCTATAGTCTAGTTAATTCTACTGTACCAATCAATTTCCTGGTTTTGATAACGCACTATAATTATGTAAGATGTCACCATGAAGAGAAGCTAGGTGATGAGTACAAGGAACTCCTTTGCATAATTTTTGCAATTTTGTGTGAGTCTATAATTATTTCAACATACAAGTTTAAACAAATTTGAAAATAAATAAAAAAAGAGAATTTGTTTGCTTACACAAATTAAATGTCCAAGGTTATACCAGTACCAGGGTATCAAATTATATCACTAAGACCCACTCTAAGAATATGTCTTAATACTGTTCTCTTTAATGTTGGCTTCTCTCAAAGGTTTAATGCAAAGACAGCAGCTTCTCAGAGTCAGGGACAGTTTGTGTGTATGTGGGGGTGGGGGCGGGGCACACATATATTCCTCAAACAAATATCCTGTGTCTAAATATCATTCGACAAAATCGGGACATATGATCATCCCTAAGCCAATCACAGTGCTGATACCCAGACTATGTTGTTGAGTCAACCCCATAAAAAAGCACAGTGAATTGAGACTGTGGGTGGGGTAATTTAAGATATTGTCACCAAAAGAGAGAATAGGTGCTGGGTGTCCTGCAAAACCACTAGAAGGGCATGAAATTACTCAGAGCTCATCTCAGGCATTCCAGACACTTAATAGAGGATGGTAGGCTCACTATTCTAGAATACATTCTTCATTCAAGCAGAAATTTTTAATACGCTCTATGACTTAAATGAGACAGGTTTAGAAACTGTGTGGCATTTGAGAAGGCAGGAATTGACACATTAAAATGGAAAATACTTTCCTCTAAATCTGATTTATTAAGCATATATAAAATATACTCTCTAGAGCTACAAAAATAAGTCTAATGGTTATTCCTTTTAGAGTTCTTTAAGTTAGCAAATATCATTAAAAGGATATCTCTTTTTTACAAGGCTAAACTTCATTAACTTTTGTAGGAATCCCTTATATTTCATGGCTTCCAAATGTATTCCTTCCTAAAGAACTGTATATGAAATTAGACGTGGTCTGACAACCACAGAGTAAAGCACAACTCTTCCTTATTATGTCTTGGGCACTCTATGTTAATCGGTTAGTTTTGTTGGCATCTTCATTATGTCATTGACTCACTGTATTTGCAGTTGACCAAAACCCTTACGTCTTTCTTACATATACTTTTATTTAGTTGCATCTTTCTAATATTGGACTTGTAAAGTTTTTTTTTTTTTTTATTGGTTGTTGTTGTTTTCTTGTGTGACAACTAATAAATATCTTTGGGCCAATGCTATGTTTTCCCTTTAATCTTATTCTTAAAAGTAGTTTCTTTTTTCTAACACCCCCCCACCCTCTGCTTTCAACACGCACACACGCTCATGTGCTTTATCCTATTTTATAAAAATCTAGCCAGTGGCTCACTCTGAGTGACCATTTCAGATGGAAACACTTTTTTTTTAATTATTATTATTTTTTATTGATGTCTTAGTTTATAACACTTTTTTTATAATTTGTTCTTTTACTTTAGTGTTAGGCTTTGTTTCTATTTTAAATTTTACCTTTTCAGATTTTTTCCCCTGTAGTTTTAACCACCAAGATTTATCTTGCAATCAATCAATCTCAATTTTGCGTATCACCATTATGCCCAGTGTTTTCTCATCAATAAATTGCAGTTAACATGTTACCTGTGTCCAAATGTAATTATAGCTATATATCTTGGAAATAAAACAGGACTTTCACGGAGATTTAACACTTTTGTTATCTGGCCATTAGGTCCATCTGAGTATTTTATTGTCAAAAAAATACATGCTCACTATGTGTTGAAGACAGCTTTAAGAACTCTGTGTTGCTTTAATTAATCATCACAACAAGTTATGAGGATGCAATATTATCATCCCCATTTTACAGATTAGGAAACTGACTCACAAAGAGTTTAAGTAAATTTCCCACAGTCATACCACAAGTTTCTAACTAAGGCAGTCTGACTCTGGAACCCATGCTCTTCACTCCTTATCATTTTCCCTCACCATTCAGGCCTGCCAGAATATCATGAAAGAGTCTTTCAAAAGGCCATATTGAAATTTGAATGTCATTAGAATTCTGGATCTCAAGTCTGAATAGCTAGGAAAGTTGCTATTTTCCCAATTTATTATAGTTAGTCATGACTGCAAAGAAATGATTGGAGATGTATAAATATTCGCTAGACCATGTGCTGCTGCTACAAGCTTCAAAGGGACCCAGAGAACATTTCATTTACAGGTCTACTATTTATCATCACCTAACTTTTAACTGCATTGTTCAATGCAAAAACCTCCATTCTATTGTGAGCTGGATAACACAAATTTATTATAGAAAATCTCAAGCCATGTCTATAATCTTATTTTTGCTACAATTCTGGTGCCCACATTTGTTGAACCATTTCAGATCCAAGGTTTCTTTGACCTTTCCTACTATTTCTGCTCCCAAAAGATGTGCCTCAGAATTCTCTTCTTATATTACTTAAATCAAGAATTCCTGCCTACCAGAGGAGGTTCTTCTTTTCATCTCACATTTGTCCCAGCAGATGAAGTCCCCTCACCTTCCACCTCCACAAGTAAAAGGAACTTTAACTAGAGCTGTTGCTCTTAGTAGTAATTACCAAACTATGCCTTCGAGAATCCAGAAAGAATATATATAGTACTCAGGTTTCTCAAAATCTGCAAATTTCATCAAGACATTGACCATGAAATAATATAAAGGGAAAATATATTGGACTGATCAAAACTATATGAAAACAAATCCAAAGACTATACACTGAAACTCTGCCTACTATGAGTTTTCATCATCTATTTTGATTTTCATTCTATTCTCTCCTTCTCTCCATTATTTTGGAAGAACACCAGTCATCTTAGTTACACCTTGTGTTGGTTAGAACTCTATTGGTAAATCATCAGAAACTCTGTTAAAATCAGATCAGAAAGAAAGGAAAGATCACTAGCTTGCTTAAGAAAACCCAGAAATACAAGAAAGCCAGAGATTGTGTTAAAACTAAACAGTTAAGAGAACTCTAATGCCACCATAATCCAGTCTTTCTCTTTCTCACATTTTCTCCTTCTCTCTTATTCTTTTTTTGCTCTGTGGGTTGGCTTTATCCCATCAAAGCTAATTCCTTTAAAAATATTGGAGACTTGGACCTGGCAGATGTAGGAATCTCATTCCTTTCACCATCAGAGAATAACTGCCCCTTTTTCTTTAATTCTAGTTACAAAACTCCTTGGGGGTGAAAGGCTGATTGACCCGACAGGAGTCTGTGCCCATTGCTGTGGATAATGGATTGGCTTTCCACAATGGAAAGATCCCAACACTACCTTAGGATGGAGTGGAGGAGGAGCTACTCCTACCAAAATGGAAAGTTCTTTCTGGAATAAGGGAGTGGTGTTCAGCAGGCAAACAATTGTTGTCCAGTGCATTCTCTCTTGTCTTCATTGCTTTATTTTCCCCTTCTAGCCCACACTAATGCAGACATTTCTCCCTTATGCTATAGTCTCTATGCAGACATGAGGAAAAACAACCTTTTGCAATTCTGGAATTTATCTGCAGAATAGGCATCTTGCACTATCAAAATCTTTGCACTATCTTTCATTCAAGTCACAAAGCACTCATTCTTTCCATTTTTCACCTAGTCCACCATGTTCACAGATAAATAAAATCCCTGCCAATGAAAAATCCCTGCTATGGCTGCTTACACCTACCCAGATACCCCTGAATATTCAATATACACATAGCTTAGGCTCTAGCTCGGGGATCGTTACTATATAAAATTAAAAGATTATGTAGCATTCCCTTACGTTAAATTTTTAGTTTGAAGAATTTAAAAAGGATTAGGTATAAACCGCATAATCTGTCAAAAATATGAAACACCCGTGTTGCTGAGCTAGTTCAAATGAAATTAAGACTGCGGGTATTTCAAGATGTTAATTACTTTTAAGTTGATCCAAGACCAAAGGTAACACCCCTAAACTTCCGCACCTGGTCAAGACATCATGAATGTAAAACAGAAATGTTTCATGTTGTTCAACTCCACAACAATAAAAGCAATGGAAAGCATTTTCTTTCCTTTGATATATTAAAACCCCAGTTCTCAAGGTCATTTTCTCTTCACATTTGTAACTTGACATGAGTTATGATGTATGTCATAAACAAGAACTACAGTACCAAAACTTGTAAATAATTTTCTTTTCAGTAAGTTTATGTGGCTCCAAGTTCATTCCATACTATAATACATTATTCTCATTTACATCTTCCCAATACTCCTCCTTGAATGGGAGGGAAACTAGCGACCTTACAGTGAGAACATAGGATTAAAACCACAAAAGTATATTTAAGAGGGATGCGCATGACCAGATTTACATCTGGGAAAGAACACACTGGCTACATCGTGAAAAGTAGCAAAATATGAAGCAGGGAGACAACTTGTAGGCTGCTGCTGTGATTCTGCAGAAAGATGATAAAGCCAAGACCAGAGACAGCAGCAATGCTAATGCATTTTAGAAAGTAGATCGATAAGATACAACACAGGTCACATAGGCAGACCGCTTTTTAAAGCTCTCTAGAGAAGTTCATTTTAGATTCATAGGAAATTAAATATTTATTGTGCAGTTATCCCATGCAGGGCACTTTTGTGGACGCTGCAGATATAGTTACAAAGAAAACATCAAAAAACCCTGCTTTTACAAAGCTTACATTCCAGATGGGAATGTGAAGAAAACAAACAGCAATAAGTACAATGTATATTACATTTGATACTGATAAATACTATGGGGAATAATAAAACAAGGAAGCAGGGTAAGAGGTATCTGAGAGCTGAAAACGTAGAGGTTACCAGAGATGATCTCACTGAGAAGGGGAATTCGAGAGTAAGGTCCTGAAGGAAAGAAAGGAGCCAAGCAAGTATAAATGAAAGAGAATTTCTGGCAGAGGAATTATCTCTGAGGCAAGAAAGTGGTGTCTCCTGGGATGTCAGCAAGACTGGAGAAGAGTGAAGGAGGTAAGAGCAGTAGAAGATGAGATCAGAGACATACAGGGGTTGCAGGGTCCAGATCATGTAGGGCTTTGTAAATCATGGTAGGACTTAGATTTTCATTCAGAATAAGAGGGAAAAGCATTGGAATCATTTGACTACAGGAGCAGCATGATTTGACTTACTTTTAACAGAATTACTCTGGCTGTTGTATTGACTAGACTGATAGGAGGGAAGGAGGACAAGGGTGGAAGAAGACTCACAAATTAGGAAGGTATTGGAATAATCCAGGTAAGGGATAATGGTGGATTAGACCTGGAAGATAGCCGTGGGGTGGTGAGAAATGATTAGATTCTGAATATATTTTGAAGGTAGAGTTAATAGGATTTGCTGATGGATCAGATGAAGACACAGAAAAAGAGATGGGTGAAGAATTTTTCCAAGAATTTTGGATTAAGCACTGGAAGACAGAAGTTGGGGCCATCATTTAGCCCACTATAAATGTATCTCATTTGTAATGCAAGAATCAAGCAAATCATTTCTGAAAACTATACTAGAATTATTAACTACCCCTATTAGTATTACTCAGAGTCTGTGGAGAATATGATTGACAAAGGAAAGTAATGAGGTCTGGGTGGAGAATGTAATACGCCACTAACTTAATCTTTTCTGTTTTAACTGTGACATAATAAACAGACCATTTGTCTTGCTTTTGTTGTTTAGGCTATGGATAGAAGTCATTAATAATAATAATTATTATATTCTAGGGAGAATTTATGCACGTGCAAAAAATATACACATTTTTAAACGGTAAAATACTGCATAATATAGTAATAGTGATAGTAAAATAATAAATAGTAGAATATTACAATAATATTTTTGTTAATCTTGTATATTATTACACAATGTTATAGGATATTCATCTGTATATACTTTTGTTTTTTATTTTTTCTAGCATAGTCTTTCATTATCTTTTCGTATAACCACAGTTTTGAAACATCATTTTCTAGGGTAAATATAAAGATAATTTAGTCTTTCTTCTATTTAGTTAATCACAATTTTGTTTTTTATGATTGAGAATTTTGAAAAATTTCTTTGTGATTTTAACTGTCAGAGGTTTTAAGTTCCACTATGATGCAATAAAATAGTTTTGACATTTTGCGACTTTACCGGTCTTTTTTTTTTCAGTGTACATGGTCCGGCTTTCACTAGAATACTTTCTTTCTGTCCTACTTAAATTTTGGCGAGATCAATAATTCTGAAAAAAATGTAAAAAATTAATCCAAAATTAAGGCCTATCCAAGAGCACTTCAAATGCACGTTTAAATTGTCTCTGTGTTGCATTGAGCAACTCAATTTTGTAAACAAATTACTCTTACACCATATATTTTGAATTATTGACAAATGTGCAGGAGTTTTATCTCTAGAACACTTGCTTCTTCAGGCTGTTTCCTGCCTTGGTGTCAATTTTGCACATCATTTTATCTGAAAGTGCTAGACTTTATCAAGACAAAATGTGTTAGATAGTGTGATGCTAAGACATCACCCCTATACTTAAAACGTGAGGCTTCACATACAGATGTATTCAGGATTTGTCACACTGCTCTAAGTCTGTACTTACCCTACAAACACAGTAATTCTAATAATTCCCATTTTGTACAATTCCCGGTAAAAAAAAAAAAAAGAGAGAGAGTGCATATGTAATTGTATTTATTTGCTGCTTAAGGGAATATATTTCTGACAGGAAAGGACTTCTGTTTTTGCTAGGCATTGAAGCAACTAAAATCTACTGCTTAATATTTTGCAATATAATAACTAGAAGAGTGTTCCACAGACTAGTTCTGGTTCTGGTTCTGTATATTTCTAACCTTGTTTGTCCTCCACTACCCACATACATCTAGTCTAGGAGATACAGGACATATTCCTGTTGCAATATGACCTCTGGCGTGCACCTTTATGAGTCAATGAGCTGAACCTGGTAAGTCAATGTGGTGAGTGAAGGGAGTTTTTCTGGAGGCCAAGGTTAGCAATAACTTACTTATACACAGAAATGACTATAAATCAAAGGATAATATCCTACCAAACCCAATGAACTGGCAGCTCAACTCAATTCCCCTTTATCCAGATCAAAAATGGCTGTGACCACTGCAAAGCCAAGTATCAAAAGGGAAGTGTGACAAAGGTAAGTTCAAAAAATAAGATGTATGAAATTGTAAGCATATTATGAATCAGATATACCAAGATATAATTGTAATACATAAAAAATGTGAGTTCACGCACAGATGAACTCACGGTTTGTAGCAGTGCAATTGATTTATGGCATACAAAAACAGGAATTCTGATAAAATGTGTTTGGTATATTTCCATAAAAAAGGGAAAAAAAAGATGGTGGATTTCTAATTATAGCACTGAGCATACAGGAAATGTTCATATTGGGATTACGTCTGGCCCCATATCTCATAATGCCAGGTGAATCTGAAATACCCAATTTGTATTCAGATAAAGTATAAAATTATAAATGTTACAACATGACATCTTTTCACAACGTGTGGCACCCTAGATATTAAACACAAATGTCATTCTCGTTTTATCCCCAAATAGGATCAGAATCCAGATGAAATTCATGTAAAATAACATATTTCAACCTATTTTAAAAAATTCGGTGAAAATGAATTTAAATATTTATGAAGATAGAGTTTATTTTTGATCATATTGTTCACAGGCCTATCTCTTTTATATAACCAAATCTTGTAAGAAGATATGACTCGAGGATCATAATTCTATCTACTATTTTTTATTAAACCCTAAGGAGAACTATTTTCTACAGAAGCTTGTTTTGGGTATGGTCAATTGCCAAGTGAGATAACCTGACTTAAAAATTGCCAGCCACTTCTGTCTCTGGTAGTGAGTATATCAGAATTAATTTGAGCACATTCCTTTCATCCAAAGCAAAGCAATATAGACCCTGACTCCTTTCCTTTTGAAGTTCAACTTTATTAAAATGTCTTTGATGAAATGCAAGGCTTGACTGAGTTCAGCTTGCAAATATGGCCAGCACACATTCACGAAGGGGAATTCACTGAAAGGGTGAAAAAACGTGGATTTGTGACCCGTATTCCAAACCAATTCCTAGAACACTGTGTGGTTGGTACCAGGTCCCTCTTTTGACCTAGCCATGCTGGCACTATACAGCTTGCCTTCAGGAAAATGGCCATGTGTGTACTTAAACTTATAAAGTCATGTGCCATTGCACTTATTTTAGAAGTCTAGCTCTTCTTTATCATGGAATAATTACTGCTAATCATGGTACGGAGGGAGAGAGAATTTTTCTACCCTACTGTGACCCACTCTCTGAGAAACTGCTGCAGACCAGGAAATAGAAGGAATATCTAGTTCTCTACAGGTTAGTTCTCACTGTGTAGCTATAATCACACTACAAAAGAACAGGATTCTCTGAAAACTTGAGTGGGCTTTCTGGTTTTTTTCCTTCAGTAATAATAACCAACTTTTGTCTCATGGCAGGAAAAAAGAATGCAGGCAAAGAAATAAAGCCATTCTCTTCACCCATGAATTGGAGTCTGGGGTGATTTAATTTGAATGATCTCATATTGTGCTATTCTAAGCTAGAGAAGCGTGGAACATTTTATAGCAAACTCTAAGCCCAACCTTGGAGGCAATGAACAATATGGTTTCAACTGATAAGGTAGAACTCTAGAGGCTATTATATCAGATAATTTTGTTTCTAAAAGTTAATGGAATTCTCCTTTAAATTACCTGATAAGTAGCCAGATGGATATCTGAAGGTTAATATATTTAACCGTGGTATTTAAATTATTTTTATATCATTCTTGATTAAATAATGAGTATTAATTAAATTAAACTTATAAGGCATCATGAAATGACATACGGTCATCCGTCGCTTAACGACAGGGACACATTCTGAGAAATCTGTCTTTAGGTGATTTCATCGTTGTGTGAACACCATAGAATATATTTACACAAACCCAGATAGTATAGCCTACTACACACCTCTTAATATCATCACATTGGGGATTAGGATTTCAACATTTGAACATTCAACATAAACATTCAGTCCGTTGCATTTATTTTCCTTTGTATTTTATCCTCTTCACACATATACATTTATTAATTCAACTTTTTTTTCAAAATTTTGATTCATTTATAGATGTTTGACTTCCACAAATACAAACTGCTCCACATAAACACACAAAATGGCCAAACATTTAATACAGTTTTGTTATCAATAAATGTTTTTGACTGCGTGCCAATCTACTCGCCAGAAATGTTATAGGATCCATTATTGATAATGATCATTTTTGTACTAGAAGTCTGTTGCTCTCATTATGATCCAAATCCTTTCATTCTCTGGTGAATATCATATTTTTGAAGTTTTATCTTTCAGCATGAAATATAGATAAGAAGAAAAGGAGAAGCTGGCAAAAGAAAGAAGTCTAATCTCAGTGGATTTCACTCTCTTTCCCATAGCATATCCATATCAGCCAAGGTGCCAAAATCTAAGGATAACAGAACAATATTAATAGCCATTCTTAATTGAGTGTATACCTGTACTGGGCAAAGTGCTTTATATGCCTTATTCATTTATTGCTCAAAAACCACTAGGATGTTGATTTATTTTCACTCTCTTTTTATAGCTAAGTTTGAGTTATAATAAAATTGAGCATGCAACAGCTCAGGACAGGGTCGTGTTCTAACTGTTAGTTTCTAGTTCAGGAGTCTAGTTTACATTCTTGTTACAGAAGCGTTACTGGTGTAGGAGACAATTAGCAAGTGAATAGTCACGTGATTTGGACTAGAGGAACAAAAGGAATTCAGATAAGAGGAATATCACTAAGAATTTATTTTTTTATTTATGAATATATGTAATAGATGCAATATTATATATATGTATGTATGTATTTTACTGTTGTTAGTGCTATTGAGTCGATTCCCACTCCTAGGGACCCTGTGCACAGTAGAGACGAACTCTGCCTGGTCTTTTTGTGCCATCTTCTCACCTTCTGGCGCCATATCAGACAATGCTCCGCTGCTATTCACCGGAGTTTCATGGCCAACTTTTTCAGAAGTGCATGACCAGGTCCTTCTTCCTAGTCTGGAAGCTCCACTGAAACCTGTCCACCATGACTGACCCTGCTGGTATTGGAAATCCCGGTGGCATAGCTTTCAGCATCAGCAACATGCAGCCACCAGAGTATGACAACCGACAGACAGGTGGTGTGGTTCCCTGACCAGGAAATGAACCTGGGCCATGGCAGTGAAAGCACAGAATTGTAACCACTAGACCACCAGGACTGGCATGTATGTATTTAACAAACATAATATAATACTTGTTCTTCTAAGCCCTTTACAAGCATTAACTCACTTGGTTCTCATACCAACTTTCTGAGGAAAGTTTATTATCACCATTTTAGAGGTCAGAAATGTGAGATACAGAGAAATTAATAACTTGCCGGGAATTCTAAACCAGGTATTCTAAACTGCACTTAACTGGTATTCTATGCTGTTAGGTGTGGAAGGAGTCCCATACATTCTCTTGTCCTTTTTACTAGACTTACATTCCACCACGAATCATTATAACCTATTCCTTGCATATCATTTTTTCCTTTTCTACTTGATCTTTCATATCTATTTACAAACATATTATAGCTCCTCTCAAAAAATCAAAAATAATCAAACTCACATTACTCCCATTTCTCTTTGCAAATGCTGCCCCATTTTCACACTGGTCTTTACAGTAAAATTCCTATAAAGCATTTTTCTATACTCATTATTGTCAATTAATCTTCTTCCATTTCTTCTTGAACCCATTTCAGGTCTTCACCCCAGTACTCCATCAAAACTGCAATTACACTGTCACCATTGACCGTTGTATTGCTTAATCCAGAGATTAATTCTTACTCATCATACTTTTTAACTCATCAGCAGTTTTTAATACTTAAAATACTTTATTTTTTCATTTTTCTTTCAGGACCCTACCCTCACCTGGTTTTCCATGTAACTTTGTGGCAACTTTATATTGGTCTATTTGTCTGGTTCCCCAGTATCTCCTCCAACCTTTGAGCAGTGGAGTGTCCCAGGGCCCAGTCCTTGGACTTCTTCTTATATTTGTATTTTTCTTTTTGTATTTACTCTCTATATTGTCTCATAGAATACCAACATATATATACAGATTATTCCCAAATTTTATTTTCAACCCACACCTCTCCCCTGAACTGTAGACATAGGCATCCAATTGCTTACTCTACATCTGCACTCGAATGTCTAACAGACATCTCAAACTTAACAAGTTCAAAATCAAGTTCCTGGTCTTTTCCCCCTTGTACCCTGTTCCCACTCCCATCCCCCCTCGCAGAACATTCCTCCTCTTCCCTAACCCTCACCCCCCTGCTGTCAACCTGCTCTACCCATAGTCGTCCCATTCCAGTATATGGAAACTCTATCATTCCTTGTCTAACAGCTTTATCACACATCCCAGGGAATGTCTTATTTGCCTGAAAATAGAGCCATAAATTCACCTCTCTTCATGACCCTCATCCACCTGGATTGTGCAAGTTTCCTGATCGTGTCCCTACTTCCACTCTCACCACTCTAGTCTGTTTTCCACACAGAAATTGGAGTTATCCTTTTAAAATACAGTTAGATCCTCTGTTGAAATTCTTCCATTGGCATCCCAACTCATTAAGTAAAAGTCTAAGTTCCTATAAGGTTTATGGGCCCTACTTGACTTCTTTGACCTCTTCTCCTATGACTCTCCACCTGGTTCCCTCTCCTCCTTCCACACTGACTCTCTTTGCTGTTCCTTGAACATGTCAGACATTCTCCCACAGCAGAGCCTGTGTACCTGCTGTTGATTCAGATGAAACAATTACATATGTGTGGCTCACTCCCTCGCCTCTTACAGGTCTTTACTCAACTGCCGTCTTCTCAATGACACCTTCACTAGCAACCTGGTCAAACGTGCCAATCCTCCCTCAGCTCCAGGCACTCACTCCACCCCTTTCATGCTTTAGTTTTCTCCTTAAGGCTTATCACCAGTGAACATATTATATATTTTATTTATTTATCGTTTTTAAAATCATCAAGAGACTATTAAAAAGACATCAAGAGTAAAGCTTTAATAAAAGTGATAATTGGGGCCAGCCCCGTGGCTTAGCAGTTAAATTCTTGCGTTCCACTTCAGCAGCCTGGGGTTTGCCGGTTCGGATCCTGGGTGCAGACCTACTCACCATTCATCAAGCCATGCTAAGGTGGCGTCCCACATAGAAGAGCTACAACTCTACAACTATGATACACAACCATGTACTGGGGCTTTGGGGAGGAAAAATAAAAAGAGGAAGATTGGCAACACATGTTAGTGCAGGGCCAAGCTTCCTAAAAAAAAAAAAAAGTGACAATTATTATGTTTCAGTTAAAGATAGTTTTAAGTGACACTGGCCACCCTATGGGTGAGGAGTCCAATGACGACCAGCACAGTTTTGGGCCACTGCTTTGATTCATGCTAAGGTACCAGCCTACCATTGCTTTTGTACTCTCAGTGCAAGTGTCAGTACAATGACTAAGACAAACAGTGTCTTAATAGTGTTAGAAAAATAGCTTTGACCCTGTGAATCCTTTGAAAGGGTCTCTGGAACATACAGGGTTCTGCGAACCACACTTTGACAACAGCTATTTTAAGTGCTTTGGAGATTCAGAATAAATATAATGAGATATAAATATAAGAAGTTTGCAATTACCATAACTAGGCTGATAAAACCAACAGATTAAACAATCAAATATTCAGGATGAAATGCAATTAAATAGTAAACATTTATAGACGCAATGTCGTTACCTAAACACAAACCCTCAGAGCAGAGAGGAACAGAGTGGCACAACTTCAAAAACAAAACAAAACTTCTCAGTTCCTGGAAAATTTTAGTTTAAAAGCAAAGTTTAGGAAGTTTAGAAAATTTACATGACTTATATTCATTTAGTTACTGACAGAACTAAAATTGACTTCTTCCCAGTATGCTATACTATTTTGAAAATAACGGTAGCCTGCACAATTCTTGAATCTGTGTGTCTAACTCAGATGTTTCTCCTGAAATCCAGAATCACAGATTCTTCCAACTGCTTCCTGGGCATCTCTGTCAGAGAACTTGTCACTCTGTTCATTTGCTGAGCACTCTGCTTCCACAAATTCCCCGAAGCCAGAACCTCATCCTTCCTCTCTATGGCACACACTTGCACAACCTAGGGTTTAGTACAATGCCTGGCATATGGTAGCTAAAATTTCTAGAAATTTTTCTCTTTGCCTTTACTTTATTAAGTAATAGTTTGTACTGTTCTAAGTTCTTTCCATGTGCCCTCATTTAACTCTCACCACAATCCTTTAAGGTGAATAATTGTCTCAATTTTATGTAAGATGTTTCAAGATAGTAAGTAATTTGGCCAAGTTTCCAATGCTAATAAGTTTGAGCAAACTCTCATAACCATGATGAAATGTGCAGTAATACTCAATAACTGTTGATCGAATGAATAAATGTCACTTTGGAGGGTCTTTAAAAACATGTATGGATAAATGTCATTTTGGTGGGTCTTTAAAGATGTATTTGTTTAATTTCTTTATTGAATTATGAAGCAAATTTCTTTATTGAAGCAAATTTTCTTAAATAAAAAATATGATAAAATGTTATCAAAGGGCAAAATGACTTTATACGGAATATTTATATTGATATAAACACTCTGAGGATATTTATATTCCACTCATTTTTTTTCTTCTATATCTTACCAGATATATTTATTGGCTATTTACAAAGAGTAGGGAGGCTTCTTTCTTGACAGTTAGCACTATATTAATAAATGTTTATAACCAAAATGCTGAGATATAGTAAATGGAAAGCAATCTGCATTTTGCTTTAAAATGATCAGATTGTTTTTCCTGGGCAGATAATGCATTACTTTCTCAAGTGTGGAAATGGTTTCCTATGGGGTTCACAATAGCAGAAATAAACTTATTAAATTTCTCTTGACTATGACTCAGATGATGTCCACACAAAACTAAACTGAATGCTTGTCAGTCAAATAATCAACTTAATAGCTCACCCTAAGGAAGATACTTTTGAAATTTTATTCTAATAGAGTCAG
Organism: Tapirus indicus; assembly: GCA_031878705.1. Taxonomy (NCBI): domain Eukaryota; kingdom Metazoa; phylum Chordata; class Mammalia; order Perissodactyla; family Tapiridae; genus Tapirus; species Tapirus indicus. Next base: position 139,180,444 of record CM062920.1, on the reverse strand, counting down.
TGATTATTTGACTTACTTTCTATCCAGTTACTAGCATTTTCTGTTCTCACATTCAGAAAAGATTTTTTGATATCTCACACCACATACTTACTTAATTTTGTATGCATACATAAGAACATGTCGCTATGTATATAATTTTGCTATTCATCATCCTTTCCTAACTATGCTTTTTGGAGAAATGGAATTTTACATATCACCACTACCCTGAAGCATTTGATGGGAGGAACAAAGCAGTCAAACTTCTCTTTTTTTGTCTCATAATCTGTTTTCCCAAAAGTTCTACTTAATAATAAATACCGTATATTGGGCTCTGCCATATCTTCCAGGAATCCTAAGCACACTGGTAAGTGACTAGAAAGATTAATGTTCAAGGGAAGTTGACAGGGCTCAGATGCTGAGGAAACAGAACTTAGACGTAAATCATACACCATAAAGAATAAGAACTTTCAAACCGGACACATGTTGTTTCAAATCCTTGCAGGGCCAGCCCCATGGGCTAGTGGTTAAGTTTGGCGTGCTCTGCTTTGAGGGCCTGGGTTTGGTTCCTGGGTGTGGACCTATACCACTCATCTGCGGCCATGCTGTGGTGGCGACCAACGTACAAAACAGACGAGATTGGCACAGATGTTAGCTCAGGGTGAATCTTCCTCAGCAAAAAAAAAAAAACAAAAAAATCCTTGCACTGTTACTTATAATTTAGGCAATTTAATAAATCTCTCTGAGAACTAGTCTATTTTTTGCAAAATGGATAATATCCACCAACATAGCTTTGTGAATATTGAATTTAATATATAATCATATAAATATTATATATAATTTATTACTAATTATTATAATGTTACATGGTTACTATATAATATAATATAATATATACTATGCCATGTCATATCATGTATCATATCATACTTATATTAAAACTGCCTATTGCTTGGTAGATGTGCAAAATACGTAAATACTCAAAAAAAACTACCATCAATTCCAAGTCATAATTTGGGATAAGCATAAGAAATTTTTACAGTTTGACTGTAGGTTGGCTACTACAGATTAGCTAGCAGTGGAACTAACAGATTCAAAGTTAAAGAAGGCCAGTTTTTAATCAAATGTTCAATTGCTGATTATAATTTAAACTACAGTTGAGTAATGTGTCAATAATAAAAATTTTGGCTTTTAATATTTTGGTTTATATAGTTTTGTTTCATTTTGTTTTGTTTTGTTGGTGGCAGGGTTAACTAGTCGACATGCTTTGAGTGGCTCTCCACAGTCTACAAGGCACAGAAGCACACAGAAATGAGGCCACTTGAAGGCCAATTCTATCAGAGATGATGAAACAGCGAGGATCATAAAACCTTTGAACCAAAGGAATGTGTCTTCATTATTATGAACAACAGATCATGAATTTTGCATAAAACAGATCAATCTAGTCCCTAGTCTATAATATCTCTAGGCTAGTGGAATCAGACTATTTTGATGTTGATTACAAAATGTAGCAAAAATAATCATTTTTTCAAGCAAAAATATAAAAATTAACAACTCTTTCCCTCAAAATCAAATCTCTGATCTTAAAAGGTGATTTAACCAAAGTGCTCAAATGGTTAAATTACTTTTGCAATGTCGCACAGCTAATTAATCATTCAAGGATTATATTGACATAAATGCTAGAATCATCGTAGGTTTAACTGGTGCCAAACTTTATGCCTTTTGCATTATTAGATTTACATTATACTGTTACTGTTTATATCAATGTTAATAAATGGATTGTAACATTTATATTCTTAGTAAAAAACAGTTTTGGCCATTTTTGAAAAGCAAAGATTTTTAAAATGGTAAATAATCTGTTTCTAGAAATAATTTTATTTATGTTTTTTAGAAAATAAAGATCATTCATCTTAATTACTGTCACTCTTGTAAAAATGAATCACTACACTAAATCTAATTCTCAAATCAAAGAGAAAACATTTGTAGCATCTGGCATAGTAATTAGTAACCAAATAGTGAATTGCCACATTTGCATCAAACATATTAAAAGATACAGCTGTATTCTATTTCACTTAAGGCTTTAGGGATTCTGAGATGACTGTTCACATTATTCCAGATTATATAGCGGATAGATGCTGTGATGAGCCTCCCACATCATTGTTCAGTTCAGAGGCACTGATATCCCCAACCGTCAAGAGTGTTCACAGCAGATGGCTCAAAACCTAAGATCCTCTTCAGGACCTACCTTCAGTCAAAGGGACGGCCTTGCCCAAACTTATGCACCCTCTTAGAGATAATCGATGACCAATAACTTGTTGATGCTGAGATACAATGACTTGGCACCTCTTCCTCAATTCAAAACAACTCTGAAGGGTCACCTCAGCTTCAGAACTCCTCATAGTATCAAACAAAGCTTCTGATGCAACTATATTGTGGTTCGGCTCCTTCTGCCTCATCCTACTTCCCTCATTCTTTCGTATTATGTTTCTGACAGAAGTCCTCAGATAACCTCCTGTGCACAAATATCCATCTCAGAATCTGATTCCTGGGAAACCTGACACGAGATAGCTCATATCAAGGGTGCTCCTAAAAGAGGCACAAAAGTGGGATTTTGGAGATTGAACACGAGCTGGAAATGAGGATTCTATTACTGATGGTAGCTGATGCTCCTAGCACACTATAGTGGTGCAATTTTTAAAAATTTTACTGATGACAAATGGATGAGATACAAATGAAAAGGATTGCCCTTGGCTACTGCAATACCTCATACGACTGTTAACAAAAAGAAAAGTCAATGGCTCACAATAAGCAAAGTCTATTTACCAGAAATGCTATGGCAGATAGTGGAAGATAGAATGAAAAGCTCATAAAAGTGAGTGTGGTAGGAGGCCAGAACACACAACAACCACCTATGTTCTGTGAGAGAATTTAGAGGAGACTCCTGTAACTAAAGCAATAAGTGAATGCACTGGCAACAAGATTGCCTTCATCATTGAGGGGAATTCTCCTCTTGAGGCCAGGACTGATGGTAATATTAGGCTCCCTGATAGCAATAAAGATGATAGAAACCTGAAATAGTAGAGTCAAGTGGTAGCTTTTAACTATCAGAAACAAAGTTGATGCAATTATCATTGTCATTGGCAAGCAGTAGATCAAAGGGGCCTGATTGACAGAGACTAGCTAGACAGTTAATAGAATACAGTGGTACCAGGAGCAAGACATATGGGAGTCCAAAAACTATGGAGCTTAATTTATAAACCAAAAGAAATCATCATGGATGCTCAGAAGGCAGAAGGCAACCATCCCAATAAAAAGTCATAATCCCTTGCCCAGTTTCTGGACTTGAGTCAGAGTTCAGATCCAGAATCCATTGTCAAAGGAGAAATTGAGTTGTATCCAACCAATGATATAAATCCTAATGATCACTTAATAGTTCTAAGAGCATTTAGTAGATTCTTTGAGATTTTTCTGTGGGCAATCATGTCATCTGAGACTACAGATAATTTTATTTCTTCCCTGTCACTTTCTTATGCCTTTATTTTCTTTTTCTTACCTTATTGCACTGGCTAGGATCTTCAGTGTGATGCTGAATAGAAGTGGTGAGAGTTGACATCCTTATCTTGTTCCTGATCTTAGGGGAAAGGTTGCAGTCTTCAACCATTAAGTAGGATGATGGCTTTAGATATTCCTGTAGATGCTATTTTTTTTTAGGCTGAGTTAATTTCCTTCTATTCCTAGTTTCTTGAGAAGTTTCTTCATGAATAGATGCTAACTCAGATGTCCATTTGCAAAAAATGAAATCTTGATCACACCTTGCTCTTCATGCAAACATTAAATAAAAATAGATGGTAGGGCCAGACCTGTGGTGTAGTGGTTAAGTTTGTGTGTTCCACTTCGGTGGCCTGGGGTTTGCGAGTTCGGATGCTGGGCGCAGACCTAAGCACTGCTCATCAAGCCATGCTGTGGTGGCATCCCACATACAAAATAGAAGAAGATTGGCACAGGTGTTAGCTCATTGACAATCTCCCTCAAGCAAAAAGAGGAAGATTGGCAACAGATGTCAGATCAGGGTTAATCTTCCTCACCCCCCCCCCAAAAAAAGATGGTAGACTTAAATGAAAATCTAAAACTATAAAACTTTTAGAAGAAAATATAGAAAAAAATCTTTATGACCTTGGGTTGGGCAAAGATTTCTTAGATAAAGCACCACAAGTAGGATCCATAAAAGAAAAGATGATGAAATAGACACCATCAAAATTAAGAATTTCTTCTCTTTGAAAGACTGTTAAGAGAATAAAAATACAAGCCATTGTCTAGACGAAACTATTTCAAGTCACATGTCAGATAAAATACTTCTATGAAAATATATAAATAATGATCAACGTATTAATAAGAAAACAATATGAAAATAAAATAGGCAAAGGATTTGAACAATTTACCAACTAAGATGGCAAATAATCTAAACCTCATTAGTCATTAGGTAGATACAAATGAAACATAGTGAGGTACTACTCTATAACTACTAGAATAGCTAAGATTTTTTTAAAAATTGACAATACTCAATGCAGAAGAGGATGCAAAGTTCCTGGAACTTTAATATGTTGCTGGTATGAATGTTAAATGGAACGCTCGTTTTTGAAAACAATTTGGTATTTTTTATGAAGTTAGCAAAAACTTACCCTGTGACTTAATAATCTCAGTCATAGATATTTACCCAAGTGAAAAGTAAACTAAAAACCCGTGATGTAAATGTTTATAGTGACTTTATTTGTAATCAAGAACTGGACTAATCTTTCTCACAAAAAAAAAAAAAATGGAAACAATCCAAATATCCCTTAACTGGAGAAATAATAAACTGTGCATAATCATACAGTACAATAGTACTTAGCAATAAAAAGGGAACAGGCTGTGATACACTCAAAAACTGGGATGAATCACAAATGCATTATGCTAAGTGAAATAAGCCAGTCTCAAACACTACTTACTACGTGATTCTATTCATATGATATTCTCGAAAAGGCAAACTATAAGGAGAGAGCAGTATAGTGGCTGACAGAAGCGGGGAAGGAGAGGGTTGTTGAGTTGACTACAAAGGGGCACAGGGGAATTGGGGAAGATAATGGAACTGTTCTTTATTTTTTTGTGGTGGAGGTCTCATGACTATACATGTTTGTCACAGCTCATAGAACTGTACACTGAAAAAATAAAACTCACTACATGTAAATTATAGCTTAATTTAAAAGTCTAAACTGGGCCTCTGAAATCAGAAATAACAATTAGCTGAAAGGTTTTTAAATTACTGAGAATAAATGCACTACATAAATTGAAAAATTATGACAGTCAAGAATTCACCATTTGGAAGAGAAATCTTGTTTGAACATTGTATGAGTTGGCTAGGGCTGCCTCAACAAAGTACTACAGACTGGGTGACTTAAACAATAGAAATTTATTTTTTAACAGTTCTGCAGGCTGAAAGTCTGAGATGGAAGTGTTGGCAGGATTGTTTATTCTGAATTCTCTCTCCTTGGCTTGTAGATAGTCATTTTTTCCCTGTATCTTCATATCATTGTCCCTTTCTACATTTCTGTGTTCCTATTTCCTCTTTTTATAAGGACACCGGTCATACTGAATTGGAACCCTCCTAATGACCTCACTGTAACTTAATTACCTCTTAAAGACCCTATCTGCAAATACAATCACATTTTGAGGTACTGGGAGTTAGGACTCCAATATATGAATTTTGGGAGGTGCACAATTCAGCCCCTAACAAACATCAATTTTTCAATTATTTTCATTATGAATATTAAGTAAAATAATACTGAATAGTAATTAAAGCTTAAATGTATGAAATATTAATTTATTAATTCCTAATGTCCAAATATCCCAATTTAAATGCCGACTTAAGTCCCTGGCATTCTCTATCTGATGATGGTTTTATAAACACATGCAAGTATCTTCCAGGTCACTTTACTTCTCCGCTTGACTTGAAGGGAAGTCACAATGCAGCTAATTGACAACACCATTGTTGGGACTCCAAGTTATCCATCATCAAAACTTTCCTCTCTTCCTGAGAGAACCCAAGTAGGTCATATTTTATCATAAGGTTCCTGGAATTCATTGTTTCTGGTACCTTTCTGTTTGATTGTCATTTTGTCAATCAAAGAGAGCTACTGCTGTCCCTGGTTTGCAGATGGCTGTCTTCTCATTGTATTCTCACATGTCAGAGAGCAGAGACAAGAAGTAAGCTCTCTCCTATATCTTCTTATGAGGGCACTAATCCCATTCATGAGGGCTCCACCCTCACGACCTAATCACAAAGGCCCCACCTCCAAATATCATGGCATTAGGGACTAGGGTTTTAATATATGAATTTCAGGTGGACACCAACACGCAGTCCATGGCATGTTTAGAGGGCACCACTGCGCCACGTCCAGATTTACTTCTCTGACCCACTTTTTTCCTGCTGTCCTCCTGTGAGTCAGGTGTCTAGTCCCTTAGAATCAAGACAACAGGGAATATATTACATTGAAAGCTTACCAAGAAGACCACTTGCTAAACTTACAAAACCTTAAAGTAAAGTTTTGTTTTGGTCTCAGGGTTTTATTTCTTTTTTAAGAATACATACATCTATTTCTCCATATTATCATGAGTTCTTGCCTAAAGCCAGGGAAATATTATTCATGACATGTTAAATTAATGCTGTGACTCTGATTCTTTGTGTAGATTGCACACAAGTGTGTATGTGTGTATTTTCATTCATTTTACATTATATCCTTTCCTCACGGTCAAATAATTAAGGTAATTTTCAGGTATAATAATTTTTATAGAATGTTTGGCAAGAACTCTGCCATTTAAATCTATTTGACTACAAATGTTACTTTGTTGATCCCTGGGATGTAAAACCAATTTCCTTTTAAAACCTACATATCTCTCTGGAAACATAAGTATAAAATAATGCCATAGGCAAGATCTTGAGGCAAATGAATATTTCTCTAACTGAATGCAAATGTATTCATGAAGAGAGTAGCATTTGCTCCATGAAGTCCTAGCTGAGGCCGGCACTTTTCCCATGGGAAATTTCATAATGGCCATTAGCTATTCAGAGAATAATCTTTTTCAAAGCCTGATAATATCTGTAAGTATAGAGACCCTCTCCCTAAGAAAAATTTACCAAGAATTTAAAAAATAAAAATATGTTTCTTTTCTTTGGACATATTATTACTTAAATTGTCATCTAAATCAAGATTTCTCAACTGTAGCATTATTGCCATTTTGGACTAGGTAATTCTTTGTTGGGAGAAGTGGGGGATTTCCTGTATGTTGCAAGATGTTTACCAGCATCCTTGGTCTCTGCCCACTAGACACCAGTAACTAGTAAGTCCCCTTACTCCAGTTGTGACAATTAAAAATCTCTCCTGACATTGCCAAATGTCCCTTGGGGGACAAAATTACCCCCAGTTGAGAACCACTGATTTAAATATATAAGTCTGCCCTATTCTGCTCATATTGTACCAAGAGTGTTTATTTTCAAACCTTCATGCCACAGTCAAACATTTTCTGGAAGTTTGTAGGATTTCTGGATGCTAAAATGGTAAATGGACTTTAAAGGAAGTAATGCAAGTAGTCATTGAAAGAAGTGGCCGTTATTAGCTAGAGAGTCTACAGAGATAAAATAAATTTCTTCAATTAGTAGAAAGGAGATAGTTAAGATAAGGATTTGCCTTTTCTATGCAGACTCAGAGGCTGAATTAGAAACATGAGTGGAAGTTACAGTGAAAAAGATTGTAACTGAACAGAATAATTTAAATAATTAGTGCCTTGCTAAGATGGTATTTTAATTTTTATTACTTCAGTTATTACTGAAGCTACACATTTTTAATATATATTGATCACATATTATCTCATATTGTGAATTAACAGTTTATGTTGTTTGTAAATCTTACTACCGTGGCATTTGTATTTTCTTATTAATTTGTAAGAGCCTTTTGTATAAGAAGGCTATTAACTTTTGCCTGCTGTATGTAGCACATACATTATTATTATATTTTTAAAATCTTTCATTTCATTTTTGGTATTTTAACATAAAGCTCTCCTAAAAAATGTATGTACTCCAAACCATTAATTTGTTGTTGTTATTTCTCCATTTGCTTTTATGTCTAGTAAGCTCTTTCCCATGATTAGAAAAATAAACACTCATCTATATATTTCTTGAATCTATTTGTTTTTAAATTGTGCAGTAATTTTTAAATTCTCTCTGTAAATTCTGAAGGACTTTTAATTCCAGGCTAATGAATCTTGGGAAAAGAGAGAAAACAATCTAGTTGAATGGCTAGATTGGCAGTAAATTAACCTAAAGTTTACTGAGTGCCCTCAGCATGCCTGACACAGTGCTGGTTGATTTACAGGTTGTGTCACACATGATCTTATTCAATGTGACATCACTATGAACATGGTATCATTGTGCTTGGTTCATAGACAAGGAATTTGAAGCCCACAAAGTGTACTAGTTTGATCAATGACTCACAGTTGGTGACTGGAGGGGCAGACATCTAGACCAGCTCTGTCTGACCTAAAGCTCATCTTCCTTCTATTACAGCAATATTCTACAAGCAATAGGGAGTCTCTTGAACTTTTGAGTGGAAAACTGTGCTTTAAGAAAATCAATTTAACAGTAGCTGACATGGGAAATTTTTTTTAAAAAGGAGAGTCTGGAGGCTATTGAAGTAGATCAAGTCAAGGATAATGAAATCCCCGTATCTGAATGAAGGTAATAGCTAGACCTTACACAGAAAGAAATAGAGAAAAGATATTACGGAGAGGGAATTGAGGACAGGATAATTGATTGAACGGTGGGGAAAGAAAATAACTGTGTTAAAGATGATTAGGAACTTTCTGACAATTCATCCTGAAAGAATATATGAGTAGTTTTTCAAATGTGAAGTTTTTCTAAGGAAGATTTTAAGGTCATTTTTGGACATTCTGAGGTGCCAAATGAAGAGTGAGGGCCCTAGGTGATGGTTTAATGTGAGACTGAATCCTGGGACAGAAAAAAAATGTTAGAACTGAGTTCTAGATGCAGGAATCATCTGCAATGATATAATAGAAACCATGAGATTGCCAAGGGTAAGAGTTGACATAAGAAGAATCATGGACAGATTCTTGGGAAATGTTTATGTTTAGGTGGTGGGAACAGGAAGAGAATCTAAATACAAAAATAAAGGAGTAAGTAGAGAAATAGAAAGGGAAACAAAGAGCTTTTATAAAAACAAAATAATCATCAGTTGCAAACATTGAAAATATTTTTAAGTAGCATATGACATACACTGTCAGTGCTGTACCCATATTCCCTCCCACTAACCAGATTAGTTCACAGTTGCCCAAATTCCAACTCCCAGCACCTGTGTTACCTTGCCTGAGAGCTTTCTCTGGTCACCAGAACCTGCTATCCTTGCTCACACCACAGGCTAATAGAATGAGAGAATTTCCTCCCAATCCCAGCAGCCCTCAACCAATTGGCGTGACTTAGTGAATAAGTACTCCAGCTCCCTTGTGCCTTGAGCAGAAAAACTCTGAGGCGTGTCTTCTACACTGGCTACATCAGTTCCCTGGCATGCTTAAGTTATTTGCAAAATTTACCCTATAACAAGGCTTGGTTGTCTTCTCTTTTATCGTTGCCAAAGTAGTGTTTCCTGGAATCATTTATGAAATAAACCTCTTGTGCTCTTAAGCTCAACTCTACCTCAGGATGTTCTTCTGGAAGAACCCAAACGAAAACAGAACATGAAGAGTGATATAGAATATTGGTCTTAGGGACAGAGAAGTCATTGCTGACTTCAGGGACAGCTCTCACAAGTGAATGGCAGATAAGTTGGGTACAATAAGAAAACCAAGACGGAGAGAATACTTGGAGATGCCAGCTAATTGGAGGTGATGTAGAGGGAAGCTGAGAGAAGGATTTGATCTTGGTCTGAGTCTAGAGTGAGTTTGAGCCTTGCTCCTATGCCTAGAATAAGGTGAAGGGGGATTCTGAGGATCTGAGAAGAGTAGATGAATTTTGGAATAGCTACAGCAGATAACATAAGTCATCAATCAAGATTAAAAATATTTTAAGATACTGTCAGGTAATGAAAAGAATATTTTTATTTTTCAGTCAGCAAGACCTGCATAAGAATTCTGGCCTTACTTCACTGTGTGAACATGTGCAGAATATTAAAACTCTCTGGCTTCATTCTCTACGTCTGTGAAATGGAGATGATAAGATTCATCAATCAAAGATCCGTGGATTAAATGCAACAAGATGTAGAGCTGCCTGACACAAAGTGAATAATTAATAAATGCGAGCTGTTACCCTAGCTGAGGGTCAAAAGGAATCCATTTGAAATTTGATTGCATGAGTTTAGAGTGGCAATATTCAGCTTAGTGTCGTGTACCTTAAAAAAAAAAAATCGGAATGTTCGTCTCTATTACAGAAATCTTGAGATAAGAAACAGCCACTTTTCCAAGTTTTTCCTTTTCTAATAGACTTACAGGTCCTATTTTGATAACCTACTACGTTTGTCTGGTCATGCACTTAAAAAGGTAACAAATGTTTTACGTGAGCGTTATTTTTCAGACAATGAATGGTATCTGATTGTTCCGGGAATATCAGGCTTGATCTGTGGTTTCCTTCTCAGCTTTCATTTACAAATCGAAACAATGTACTAAATAAGTTGAAAAGAATTTTTCAAGCACGTTGTTATATCCCCCAAAGAAGAAGCCACAACCTCGAGTGAACTTCCTTGTTATGCGAACTCGAATTTATTGTTATTTCTAATTTATATTTTTCTCTCTTAAAAGCAGATTTGCCTTTATATACTTTAACATTCTTTTTATTATTAATCATTAGACATGGTGTTACACCAGAAAACACTGTTTTATTATTATTTCTATAGCTATGAATCCTGTGAATTTTCTGTGCACTGTATCTTCTAAACAGTATGGAAGGGAAATAGTCACATGATCATAACACGTCAAAGTTTATGTGGTCAATTACTCTTAGTAGATACCAGCAGGGAGGAAGCAAATGTTTGACTGTCCATTCTGATGCTTCTGGCCTTTGCATATCAATATTCTGGTCTTCTACTTGCAGGCTCCAAATTTCTCATCTTTACAAATCCAGATTAAATTTCAATGCAGAAAAAAAGTCAAATGTTATCAGAAAGAATTTCAACTGCATTGAATTATATATAAACATTATGCAAAGAAAGCTCTTCTTTTGGCAATCATAATAGAATATGGATTTATACCCTTGTGTTGATTTAAATTATTCAACATTGACTCATTGAAACTTACCATTTCATATGTTCTATATCGGACACAAAAGTCAGAAAAATGAAAAACTCGCAGTGCCTTCTCTCAAGGATTTAACCATCCAGTGAGGCTGTTAACCAGTCCACTTCCCTTTCATGAATATAAATTATAAAATGGGTTTTCCTTAGTCAGGAATTCAGTCAGCATTGAAAGTATATTTTTTTCTTCCTCTGATTCTGTGATTTCCAGAATTTTGGCACCAATCTAAGTCCTGGACTTAGCCATCATCATATGTAGCCCAGACTACTAAAATAATCTCCTAATTGATATCCCCACTGGAATAATTCTAGACATCTTAAACTTAGTTTTCTCTCCAAAATCTCCTACCCAAGATTTTCCGCTCAGTTCAACAATGTGCACAGGCCCCAAACCGAGGAATCATCCTTTATCCCTTTCTTAACACCTCTAATCCAATACATCAGCAAGTATGTCAGTTCTAACCACTTCTCATTATTCCTGCCATTTACCTAATCCAACCACTCACCTTGGCTAATACAATAGCTTCACAACTGATCTGTTTGTTTCCACTCTCACCCCTATGTCCACTCAGCCACTAGCATAACTTTTAAATGATGTAAGTCAGTCACATCCTGCAAAATATGATCATATAGTATTTACCATACCCTCTCCCACCTCCAGCCTGCTTCAAACACTCCAGTGGGCTCTATTTCAATTAGAATAAAATTTAAACTTCTAACGACATCTCCCAATCTATGACCTCACCCATCTCTTAACGTCCTCTCCTTTCACTCTTCCACTTGTTCATTCTGCCACTCTGGTCTTCCTCTTTCTTAAGAAGGCCGTTGATTTTGTTCTTTTCTAACACAGGTTTCAGCTGTAATTTTTCCTCTAAGCACTGCTTTAGCTGAATCCCACAGGTTTTGGTATGTTTTGTTTTCATTTCCAGTCATCTCAACATATTTTCCAATTTTCCTTGTGATTTCTTATTTGGCCCGTTTGTTATTTAGGCGTCTAAATGTCTAATTTCCACATATTGGTGACTTTCCCAAATTTTCTTCTGTTAGTGATTTCTAACCTCATTTTATTATGGTCATTTACTTACTTTGTATGATTTCAACCCTTTTAAATTTATTGAGACTTGTTTTATGGGCTAACAGTTTATACTGGAATATGTGCACTTGTAAAGAATGTGTATTCTACTTTGTAGGATGGAATATTCTATAGATGTCTATTGAGTCTAGTAGTATATGTGTTGTTCAAGTCACATGTTTTCTTATGAATCTTCTTTCTTGTTCTATTCACTACTGAAAGTGGGATATTGAAGTCTCAAACTATTATTCTTAAATTTTCTATTCCTCTTTTTAATTCTGTTAGTTTTTGCTTCATATATTTCGGGGCTCTTTGGTTAGTAATTGTTAGTAATAATTTTTGTCTTAAAGTTTAATTTGTCTAATACTACTTTGATATTAGTTTAGCTGCTTGAGCTCTCTTTTGGTTACTGCTTATATAGTACATATGTCTTTTTTTTATCCTTTTACTTTTAACCCATATATGTCTTTGAAGTGGGATGAGTTTTTAATCCATTCTGTCAATCTCTGCCTTTCATTTAGAATGTATAATCTAGTTTTATTTAATGTAGTTACTGACAAGGTAAGATTTACATCTGTCATATCCCATATTTGCTGTTTGTTTTCTATTTGCTTACATCTTTTTGTTGTTGTTTTACTATTTCTCTTTATTATCTTCTTTTTTGATAAATAAATATTTTCAATTGTACAACTTTAATTCCCTTGACATTTCTTTTACTACATTTTTTTAAGTTATTTTATTCGTGGTTACTCTTGGGAATATAATTAAAATAATTTATAACAATCTAGTTTGGATGAAAACCAACTAATTTTGATAGCATACAAAAACTTTGCTCCCATGTAGTTCTATTCCCTCCTCATTTCTTTCTGTTCTTGTCATACAAATTACATCTTCATACATTGCATACCCATGAATATAGATTTATAGTTAATGAGTTATGTTGTTTTTATCTAGATAGGAGAATAAAAGAGTTAGGAACAAAAATACATTTACACTATCTTTTACATTTTCCTATATAGTTACCTCTTTACTGGTGCTCTTTATTTCTTCATATCAATTTGAAGTACTATAATGTTTCCCTTCATTTCAGCCTGAAGGAATCCCTTTAGTTTTTCTTATAGCTAAGTTCTGCTAGTGACCAATTATCTTTTTTTCTTAATCTGGGAATGTCTTCCTTTCTCCTTCATTTTTGAAGATTAACTTTGCTAGATATAAAATTCTTGATTAACAGTCCTTTTCTTTCAGCCCTTTGAATATGTCATCCTATTGCCTTCTGAATTCCAGGTTTCTGATGAGAAACCATCTATGAATCCTATTGAGCATCTCTTTATATGATGAGTCACTTCTCCCTTGCTGCTTACGTGACCTTCTCTTTGTCTTTGTCTTTTAACAGTTGGATTTTGATAAGTCCATGTGTTGATGTCTTTGAGTTTATCCTCACTGGTGCTTGTTAAGCTTCTCAGATGTGTAGATTAATGTTTTTCACCAAATTTGAGATATTTTTGGCCATTAATTCTTCAAATACTCTTTCTGCCCTTCTCTCTTTTCTCTCCTTCTAAGACTCACATTATGCAGGTTGATATCCACAGGTCTCTGAGCCTCTGTTCATTTTTCTTCATTTTTTTTCCCTTCTGTTCCTCAGGCTGGATAGTTTCAATTGACCTATTTTCATGTTCTCTGACATTTTCATCTTCCTGCTTAAATCTGCTATTGAATCCCTCTAGTGCACCTTTAATTTAGTTATTGTACTTTTCAGCTCCTAGATTTCTATTTGGTTTTTAAAAATAATTTCTATTTCATTATTGATGGTCTCTATTTGTTGAGACACTGTTCTCATACTTTCTTTTAATTCTTTGGACATGGTTTCTTTTAGATCTTTGACTATATTTAAAGTAGCTCATTTAAAGTTTTTGTCCAGTGAATACAAAAAATGTGCTTACTCAGTGTCTCAGGGATGGTTTCTATTGTTTGCTTTTTTGTTCCTGTATATGTGCCTACCTTTCACGTTTCTTTGCATGTTATAAATTTTGTAGAAAACTGAATATTTTAAGTAATACAGCATGGCAACTCTAGAAATCAGATTCCTTTTATTATTTATTTTATTTTATTATTTACTTTTAAGTGAGTATTCATTGTCATATGTAGCCACTGAAGTCTCAGCTTGGTTATTTAGTTATCAGCTAGTGATAGGACACAGATTTCTGTAAATACCTTCCTTAAATACCCCTGGGCTTTGTCAAGGGGCTGAGTGTAAGTTGGGGCATGCATTCAATGTTCAAGCAGTCAATTTAGAACTTTAACTTAATCCTTGCTGCCTGTTTTCCCAGGGTCTCATAGTCATCCAGAGGTGAGAGCTTAGGGCCTTCTCAAGTCTTTCCTGGGCGACTGTACAGCTCCATGTGTATGTGTGCCTTCTAGATTCCCAGGAATATATTTTCACTATTTAAAACCTGCTATGAACATCTCATCCATTACATTTTCCTTTTAAGTTTTCTGGTCACTTTGTTTGCCCTGTCTGTTATTGCTGCCACAGGCAGCTGCAATGTTAAACAATTGCTACTAATTGTTTTCCATGAATGCCTAAAGTGAAAGGTTGTTCACCCTGGGTGAGGTCTGAATTAGGTCAAATAGAAACCTATTCTATAAATGCAATTTTCCAGGGAATTGCAGACAGGTCAAATAATGACAATTCTCTGGAACTGGGACTTCAGAGAAACTCCAGTCCTATTCTGTCCTCTCTGATTGATGCTAGGCTCCTTCCTTTCACTGTGTTGTGTAGTTATGATTTCCAAGGCTACTACAGAGCTTGGGAAAGGGGAATGGGAATAGATAGGATAAGTTACAAACACCATATAGTTTGCTGTACTCACCTAGATTAGCCATTTATCTTGAATAAATGCTCCTGAATTATTGCAAGGTTTTGATTAACTTCCAAAGTTCTAAAAAAGTCTATTTTGATAATTTTTGCCAGTGCTTTCATTAAGTGAATAGACTAGTTTTGAGTCCCATCTTAACACAAAGAAGTTATAGTAAGTTTATTTTTTATCTCCTTTTGTTTTGGACAGAAAAAACTGTACAGTGATCTATAAAAGTTTTGACATTGTCCATCTCAGACACATTAAACCATCATTAATATGTTTTGGCAAAAGGAAAAAAATTTCAGGCCTATGAAAAGTTCTAAAAGAGAGGAATATATCTCTGTAATCAGAGTAAATTTGCCCCGGTGAAAGAGAGAACATACATTAATTGAAAGAAATTTTTAAAAAGATAAGTGTAATAAAAAAGAGGGCAAATTCAACAAAGAGTTGATGATAAATGGCATCAGAACACTGCTGAGAGGCACAGAGTTCATAATTGTCTAAGGACACATTGTTACATGAGATCCTTCACTTGTTCAAGTTTCTCTGGATGTACATGCACTATCCTCATTTACAGCTTTTTAAGTGAATTTTTACAATAACTAAATCGAGGACGCACAAGATAAAGACTGGAATAGGCACTGTTTACATCTCTTCACTTGCATAAATCTCTTCACTACAAATTCTGGTACTTAAGAGCACAGATTTTAGAAAAATACAAAACCAAATTCAAGTCCTACTTCCTATAGTTAATAGTTCTGTGACATTAAACAAGTTACTTACTATTTGGAAACCTTACTTTCCCCCTATATAAAATGTAGAGTTTATGAGAAATAAACTAAATAATGTATGTAAAGCTCCTAGCTCAATTCTTAGCTTATAATGAGTTCTAAATAAATGGCAGCTATGATTAGTGTATTGTTCATATTAAATGTCTGTGCATATAAATGAGGAGTTCTCTTAATTCAGCAGTTTTCAATAATATCATAATTTTAATTAAGGTCTGGTCCACATGTGAATGTGAACCATATATAACTTGATTAATAGTGAATGTATATATTAATATATGTATATAATACATATACATGTTAATGTATATAATCTAAATAATACAATTGATAAGTGAACATTACAAAAGTATGGCTCTATCATTCCCACTTCCCTGTGTTATTGGAGAAAACAATCCAAAGTTGCTTAAAATGAGAGACTGAATGATTCTTGTTGTTTTATTGCTTTTGTTTCACGTCCCCATAATAAGTCTGAATTGTTTTTCATACAGCATTAGTTTTTTTTCTTTTTATACCACGCTTATTTTTATTTGGAATTAGAGTAAGCATACTACTGTGGAAAAGTCTTGCCATTATTCAACTTGACTTCTCCGTCAGTCATCGTTCAAACTCAAATAAATAATTTACATCTGCAGCATTGTTATTGCTATAGCTATTTCTTTCCTAATTTCTACTTCAGAGATCCATGAAATACTACATTTTCTATTCTACACCACCAGCAATAATAATCATCACTATCATTCATTAAAGAATTTTATGGACTAAGCACGGTCTCAGGAGTAATAATAGCAATGTCTACTGTTTATTGAGAAAGGTCTTATGCTTATCACATTAATCCTTGCAACAAATATATCAAGGAATTATTATTCTTATTTTATGGATGAGAATACTTACATTCATAAAGCTACATAGGTAGAAAGTTGGGCAACTTCAATTTGAATTTTTCTGTCTAGTTCCAAATACATGTTCTTTCTACCTTACCATATAGCCACTCCATATAAACACATCCAAAATGATTTCCCTTGCAATCATGACTGTTACAAAGATTTTCTCCAGTGATGTTGGAGTGATATTATAGGTTGCTCTTCAATGTAAAAATCATTTTCAAATTAAGCATTGTCTCTGAGATTGTCCTGCATTACTCAGAACTCTGTTGTCATTGATCAATTCTTGCTTCCTCCTCTCAAGCATATCTTGCCCTTTCTACCATGTTCCTTTACCCACAGCATCTGAGGTTAAATATATTCAATGGTTTTTAGGTCATTAACATATAAATTATGCTATATTCCCTTCTCATGTTTTTTGTTCCATAAGTTCTCAAGTCATTTCCAACCAAATGTCAGTTAGTATGTCTCTATCACTCTCTCTCTCTCTCTCTCTCTCTCTCTCTCTCACACACACACACACACACACACACAAGTACACCACACACATACATACATGAAATGCTACTGAACAAATGACCCCAAAACTCAACGGGTTAAACAACATTTTATTTTCTCACAGTGTGGGGGTCAACCGAAGGTAAGCAGATTTGGCTGGACTCAGCTGGGAGGCTGTGCTGATCCCAGCTGATTGCATTCATGCATCAGGAGATAAGCTGATGTATGTTGGGCTTTGCAGCACTTGTCTTTTCCTTCCTCTGCAATAGTTGGCTTGCCAGGCATATTGTGATAGTATGTCACAGAAGAGGGACATCAATGAGGCAAGCACTTTTCAAACCTTTGCTTGTATTAATTCTACTAAAATTTTGTTGGATGAAGCAAGTTACATAGCTGAGTCCATGGAAGTAGGAGGGGGGAGAGAGGATAATTTTGGACAAGATTTAATCTACCACTAGCCAAAAATACATTATATATCTCTAAAAGGTACCCTAAATTTTGGTCTACCTCTTAGACAAAAATGTAAACTGCTATGGGACCATTATATCTCTTGTATCTGGATGACACCTAACATACAAATCTACTCTGGGGCCAATTCATCCTTGTCATAGTTCAGGAAGAGTCATTACCACAAAATTTATCATCAGCCTCATCTATCAAGAGAGAAAAAATGTTCAGATAGTTAAGTCTTCCACTCTGTAAGCAATGATGAAAGAAGATAGGTGTAGCTCATTAGCATAGCTTTCCTATTTGTTTACCACATGAATAAATAGTCCATCTCTCTCCAGCCCACACTTTTTGGGTGGGTCTGATATAAACAGTGCTTAATTCGTTAAGGACACATGAATGGGCTAAAGATGATAGAAATCATCAGTCATCAAATTACTCAGGTTGGTGCAGAAGGGCTTTTTCAACAGTGTGGAAGGATTTTCCTAATATTATGTTTTCTGTCCCAAAATAATTCTCACTTTTGTGTGTTCTGCCTTATTATAAGGAACTACAAAAGGGAAAAAAAAAAAAACTAAAAGGCAAGATGGTAAATTGTGACTAATAAAAAATGTGTGGTGATAATTTGTCTTAAAGTTTAAATTATTGTTTCTATAAAACAGATAAGGCAGAAGCTTTTCCTTTTGTGATATTTATATGAATCTAATTTTCTAAATTTATTTGGCCTAGAATTAGAGACTCTGCTTTTACAGGTCAACAATTATTCATAGTAAACTCTTAGGGTTATATAATACTAACATCATTCAATTATTCATGTATTCCTAGATGTGTGTACATTCACCTTCAAAGCATGTATGTATAGATGTTATAACTCACTTCATAGATTTACATCTCTTTCCATACGCTAAATATGTCAATAACAGATATACCAAAAGCACAACTATTAATAACCTTAACAGGTATAATTTAAATAACTTTGCATAATTAGTCACTCTTCCATTTGCCAGTATTGCTTGGAAATATGTAATTATTAGGTTGATGCTACAGTAACTGTCAGTGTTACTAATGGCAACCGAGAAAAGCAATCTTGAGGTTCAACAATAAAAAAAGACACAAAAAAATTTGGAAAAGGGCTTATCAGATTGCTTCTAACAATATTATGAAAAACAGTGCAGACAAGATTTGAGAAATGGGCAAGTCTTGCGTCAGTTTGTTAACATGATTCTAACACTAGCTTTAATTTTCCCGAAGAAAACTCTTTGAGACAGAACTACTTTAACGGGTTTTAATATTTATCTAAATGTAGTTATTGATTCATTATTTACATCCTTTGAAGCAAGATTAACTTTTGATGGTTTCTTTTATTTTTTAAATGATATGTCCTTCTCTTACAGTAGCATACATGTCATTTTTTGGAACAAAATAAATAAATTAATGCTGAATACAAATTATATCTTTGATTTAAACCATGAAGTTTATTTTTAAGAACATGTAAGAAATTATTTAAATCATCAAAATTTTGCTTTTAAAATGATTGTCATTTAATGAAAAGATCAGGAACCTTATTTTTTCAATGTCTAGATTGATTATTTTAAAATTTTAAATATTTTTGGAACTGGAATCAGAGTACAACAGCACTTGCCTATCTATAGGCTACGTCAGTGGTGACAATCTGGTTGCTGTCATAGCCACTGCGTCTGTGTGTGTGTGAATGTGCACACAGAAGAATTAGAAGAGAACAGTACTGAAGACATATATTCATCCAATTGTCCTCAACTGAATTATTTGCAAAAGTGGCCAAACTTAATTTAAATTATGTTTGAATCCCTTACTTTCTCTGAAAATTTATTCCAAAGATCATACTATGGTGCGTTCCTAAAACAAAAATTATTATATATATCAGTGATTCTCTGTCACAAACCCAGCAAGTCAGTTTAGGCTCTCGAAATAGCCAAGCCCTTTCAGACCATCACAGAATTTACAAAGCCTGGAAAGATTCAAGATTCATCAGTATGTCACAAAAAGCTATCACTCGGACATCGAAGATGTATCTGTTAAAAACTTCCAGATGATTTTTCAAGATTAAACTCCTTAACTTCCAGCATTGAAAGGAAAAATAAATGGAAGGGCTTACTAAAGAGGAAATACACATGAAATCCTGGAATTCTTTGATATGCTGTAAAATGACAGTCAGTTCTTCAAGATGCAAATAATGTCAAGATCGTGAGAACCAACTATCAAAGCAGGAGTCACATGCTGTTGTGCGTACATGTAGCAGTGATTTGGAAGACCGTTTAAACTGAATAAGGAACAGACTTAAATTTTGTGTTATTAAAGATTAAAATGGTCTGTAGTTATTTGGAAATAAATACTCAGCTGTGGTTGTCTTTTTAAGTGTTTATATTTAATGTCATGCTTTGTTTTTCTCATCGAGCTTCCAGGAAATGGGTAATGTGTCTTACAATTGATAGTGTCTATGAATTGAGGAAATATGGTACTTTTACTTCAAAAGGCAAAATACCAGCCCAAATTATATTTATTTGTAAACGCTCTTTCTAAAATGATTGAAATCACATTGGCTACCTTGAGAAAGCAGAAATTTTCATATGATTCTGTTTGAGCTATTCATTTGTATAGCAAAACTTTTATCACAGACAAGGGATCGGTAAACTTTTATTGAACTTCATCTTTACTTTATCTTATTGTTACTAATTCAATAATGTATTTTCTTTTCCTACTTCTTTCTATGCATCCCTCCAGTTACAGGGCCTGTAGCACTCTCTGTTACTCTGTATTTCCTATTGAAGTAACAAGGCAACATTACAACTATGTATTCCAGGGTTTCTCAACCTCAGCTGCTAATGACATCATGGGCTGATAATTCTTTGTTGTGGAGGGCTGTCCTGTGCGTTACAGTATATTAGCAACATCTCTGGCCTCTACCCACTAGATGTCAGTAGCAAATCCCCCTTCTCCCAGTTATGACAACCAAAAAGTATCTCCAGACGTTGCTAATTGTTTTCTGGACAGCAAAATCACTCTGGCTGAGAACCCCTGATCTTTTGTAACACTTAAGTGACTTGATGAAGTTCACATATGGAACTATGATTCACACCCAACTTTACCCATTACCTACAGTTTGTGTGATCTTGGGCCTCACTTTTATAACCTCTGAAATGTAAATAGTACCTTTCTTATAGAATTGTTATCGGAATTAAATGGAATAATATATGTTTTAGAATAGCAATTTATGTCTTTTAAGATACAGAAGATTTGAAAGTAGCATTTAGAGACAAAAGGAAGAGAGATCACGTTAAAATGTATGTATTATTATTTCAGCTCAACAATTTTGGAAATTATTTGTTATATCTTGTAAAGTCATTATCAACATTTTTTCCTCCCACCTCTTGCTCTTTTTTGCATTTCCTTAGACCTAATACTTTGTAGAGGTACAGAACGTTTGGTCACCTTCATTGTTATAATTCCTCATAATTAAGTGGAATTCTTGAGTCACACCTCACATTTACTGTAATTCAACTCAATTATGCCTGTTATTTTATGCTATTATCCATCCCAACTACTAATCTTAACTTTCAACCTGGTATATTTTTCTTCATGCATTGGCCACTGAAATTTGTTCATGCTTTAATAGGGAACTAGTTAGACACTGGGAGTGGTATCCATTTGGCTTTATCTTAGCTCTTATTGGTCAATATAACTTAAGCCTATCCAAGTTCTTATTCTCACCAGTCTTAAATATTAGTCAACGTTTGGTGGCCTGGTCTGACTCACGTGGCATGGAAAGAATGGGAGCAGGGAGAACTATTAAAAGACAATTTCAATAATCTATAAGAGTAATAATATTGCAATGAAGAAGAGATGGATATAAGAAATATGTAGATGGGAATCAGATTGGATATCAGTGATGAACAAGATAATGGCATCTGATGGTTTGTGAGATGTCTGTAACTTGTTAGATTGGGGAATTATGGTGGTAAAGATTAGTCAGAAATGATGAGGGATTCAATTTTGAATAAATGAAATTTAGGATTAAGTAGAAAGTCAAGGCCCAAATATCTAGTAGGTAGTTAGACTAGACATTCATAATACCCAGAACTTAGAGAGTTTTTAGCCAAAGCTAACCATTTGGCAAATATATATGTGTGTGTTATGTATGTATATTTGTGTATGTATGTATGTATATACACACACGTGTGTTTATGTGCGTATAGTAGTTAATGCTTTAAGATGAATCATAAAAAAGTCAAATCCTCAGGTACTGGAATTATTAGTATCACATCAGTCTTCTCAGATAGCCCTATGAATTTTTAAAGTCTTGAATAATTGAATGTTGCTTGTGAAAAAAAAGTCAGCCATCATATGATTGCTAATGGCAAGAAGATGACAATGTACTCTTAGCACATATTACTACAGTTCACAGACCATGACTTTGTGACAGCTGTATAATTTTAGTGAAATTATGAACAAAGCATTGTAGAACAAAGCATTGCAGTGTTGGAAAAAATGCTTCAAAATCAGTCTTTGAACTAAAAGACTTTATGTAATAACACAGCTGCTACTGAAAACACCTTCTTAATTTTTTTTTTTTTTTGCAGTGGGAGGAGCTGTCATGTATTTCCTCTCTCACGTTAATTTCTAACTTCATTTATACTAACATAACTAATCAGATTTGAATGTATGACCAGAACTTACTGCTCCTCCTTTCATACCTCTCAAAATTTACTTCTAGTAGTTTAATAGAAATTTCAGATCCTGCTATGAAAGCTAAATTTAATCCAACATCATTGAGATGCTTTTCCTTCCATTGGTCTCTTTCACCAACTGATAAGAGTTTATGAAAAAAACTGACACAAATGTTTTAAATTAATACTTATGTTTAATGATCTAACATAATGAAGCTTCAAATATCAGTAGGACAATGAGTTAGCTTTCAATCAGAAGCAAGAATATGGTATTTTGAAACATTATTTTAAATTAAAGATTTGCTAATTCCACGATACTCACAGTTTCCCTTTACATAATGTAATTGTACAGTTTGTGAATTAATACTAAAGAAAAATCTGATAATATAAAATTAATGTATACAGTTGTAACATAATGTACAGATAGACACTCACACACAATAAACTCATAGTACTCATTGGGTGAATTATAAAAAGCAACTTATTTTTAAATATCACAGTCCCGTTGAGTCTACGTTCTCAGGGAGCATTTTTTTTTGTTGCCCTGGATAAACAGTAGAACATTTCTACGATTTTCGTTTTTGTCTTAAGTAACAAAAAGTCGTACTGTTACTTTAACTCATTAACATGGCCTCAGTTCAGCAATTAAAAGTGCCCAGTCCATGTCACAATGAAAACTTTGAACTTGCTTTAAAGTTAAAACTTCTCTCTCACCCAGAAGGGGCTTCTGCTAATGGAAACAGGAGGAAGTAGATAAGTTACTTCTTTTATTTTTCCTTAGTTTAAGCTTCCAACCTTCCTCTTCTATCTGGTTCAGTTCAATTTCTGACTTTTCTGGAGATAAAGCAAGAGAAGGACAGCTCAAAAGCATGAGAATAAAAGTTCTTACTGTACTTACGGTGCTTGTAGGATGACAGTGCTTTCTGAGTCTGGTAGATGTTCTAAAGTGATAGGTTTCATTAAACATTTTTTCTCCCTCTCACTTATTCTTTATTTTAATTAAAATAAATAAATAGCAAATTAATGTAATTGTATATATTATTTAATAGATATTCCATGTAGAACTCTTTGTTTTACCAATAGCACTTTTCCTACCTCTTACTTTTTGTACAAGCACATTCATCGTTTACTCACTTGAAAGTGTTTGAAATTCACCCCTGTTCTTTCATCCTTCTTCCCATGCATAGACAATGCATCTGTAAATTATACAACAAAAAAGTGTTAACTGTTGCTTCGTCAGCCCTAAACACTTTGTGTAAGTGACTCAACAATTGTTTTTGGTTATGATTCATTTTCTTAAATCCTTCATTGTTCCTGTCACTGGAAATAATTTAGTGTATTTCCTGTGAGGTGGTGACGAATTTTCTTCCTGATGGTTGCCCCATATCAACATCACAAAGAGTCTTACTGCCAGGATCCTCTCACCCCTCCAAATTGTCTTCTTGGGCAGAATTTAGAATGATTAGGATCCAGCTCCCTCACACAGTTCATATTTGGTCAATGGAAAACACTCATGCATTCTTTTACCCCACCATGCTGTGAGTAAGCCCTACCAAAATGCTACAGTCCATTTTTGCCTTCTGGATTTTTCCACTCATGAGTTAGACCGTAGTCCACTATGTCTTCATAACTGTAAGAGATATGTGTCAAGCACTCTAATATTGAAACTCTGCTTTTTTGACTTGATGTAAAGAGGTAAATACTTCCACTACCACTCCCTTGGTGGAAGGAAATAGTCATCGCAGCACAAATATCTCCCAAGAATTCCTCCTCTCAGACCCTCTCCTATTTCCATTGTATTGGACCTTTGATTGGTACCTTTGATATGGATGAAAGATCAAGAATAGTAAAGCAAATCTTTGACCTTCCCTTTGGAAATGTGCTTCTTGTTCTGACTTGTAATCTGATATCTTGGATCTCTTATAACTTGGTGCATCACTCAGTGTTTCTAATTCAGCATCCTGTTCCACATGTTGCACACTGAGACAATGGCTAATTGACACCAAAACAAGAATTATACTTATAACTTAGGAAATTATCTATGCAGGATCTGAGAGAAATGTTCCTCAAAATACCTCACCCTCTGAATTTAAGAAAACATCTGAATTTCTCTCATAATACTTGAAGCATCCTTTCAGTTTAAGGCAGTAAAAGCATTTGTTAAAATATGAACATAAAAATCATCTGCAAATAATAATATAAAAAGTAATTATTACCTACAAGATCCTGCATTAGATTTAATTTACATAATCATCAGTAATTAAAAGAACAATGGTTAAAATGGCTAAAGCAGTTAGAATAAATGAAATAGTTGAAATGGTTGAAATCCAGGACAGAACAGTCTGGACTGGGGCAAGAGAGTCATGAAATACCCAAAGATGGGAACAATGTCTCAGTCACTGTAATAAGGTAGGACATCCCTCTAAAAAGCTTGGAAGTGACAACCCACAGCATGAGGACACTCAGGATGGTGTCACGGCAGAGAGGACAATAGAAATATGATGGACACATTGAATTTCACTAAGACTAATCTGTACTGGCCCACAAAAGACAAGATTATAAACAAAATTTTTCTTAGAAAATTCTTTTTTTCTCCTAAAATCATACCTAATATGGACAACTCCATTATATTTAAGAAATTCTATATTAAATAAAAGTACAGGAAAAAGTTAATTATTGTTCTAGGGTATCTACAGATAGATATCCACTATAATATAATATATATAATCTAACTATCTATTTATCTATATCTGTCTATCTATTTATCATGTATATTTCCAAAATTCCCCAAGTGAACTTATTAGGCAGTTTTGCCCAACTTCTATAATAACAATTGCAATTCCCAATGACTTAAAAATCACAGTTTATAGCTCACTCATGTGGTTCTTGGGACTCTGCTTTACACAGCTATTCAGGGACCCAGACTCCTTTCTTCTAATGACTTCACCATTCCATAGGGTTATTGATCCTCCATTGGATTAGATTGGGATACTCTGTGTCTGGTTGACAGAGGAGGGAAGAGACAGAGTAAAGATGGCGTGAAATATTTAAGGAGCTATGTCTAGAGATGGTGTACATCAATTCTATCCATATTCTGTTTGCCAAAGCTCAGTCACAGGAATATAGCCTTCCTCTGTTTCCAGGAAAAAAATGAAATTAGGCTTAGTAAACAGATAGCCTTACCTCTGCTATAATGAATATTGACTCTATTGTTTGCAAAAACAGTAAATTAATCATTAGACAATAATTAAGGACATTTTTATATCTATATTGGGTAATTTCATTAAATTTTCATGTAGAGGGAAAATAAAAGTGCTTTAAATTGACTTAGAAAATATCAAAGTCTTTGAATTATTCTGTTGATGTTGAAAATCCAACAGAGTATGTTTATAAAAATAGTCAAGATGATATCATAGCTTTTAAAAAGAACAAAATATTAGTAAATATTAGTAAAGTTAGTAAATATAATATGCTAAAAAATATAGATTGATTATTATAACTCTAGCATACATGCCTGTAACAATATCACAAATATTTGGATTATCTACTACAATGATGTGAAAAAATACACCCAGCTGAAAGGTTATTTACTAAGCATCCAATAGTTAAAAACCAGAAACTCAATATTGCACAAAGACCAATTTTTTTACACATTCTAAAATGTACTGATTCAAAAAATATACAGTCGTTTATCAATTAAAAATTCTTCCATATGTTAAGAATGCTGTATAATAGATGAAAAAGACATGCAGTTTCTAGTAGTAGAGCTGACACACTGGCTTAGTTAGTGAAGAATTATAGCAAAATAAACAAAATTTTTTGAAGAATAGGAAAGATACGTGTATATTTTTGGTTCCTGCTGAGGTGGCTGAGACAATATCCTTAAGATTCCTAGAGATCCTAGGGTTTAATTGAGACGATTTGTAGGGCGTACCCTAATCTACTGAATGGACCATTTATATGACTGAATATTCCAACCTTTTGATTTCCCTGAAGTTTTAGCAAAAGGTTATATAATCATATACTAAGCTTTTCCTATATACTACGTTTTTGGTAGCCATTTTTGAATTATAACAACTTTCGCCAACTGGAGAGGCTTATAATTTTCAGAATTATCAAATCTTGTGGGGTTTTTTTTGCTTACCAGTTCTTCCTTTAATTTATCTCTCTCCTCTCAAATTTATTATAAGCACCAAGAAGAAAGTATGCTCACCTTCAACATTTTGCTTGGAAATTTTCTTAGCTGTATAACTGGGTTATCACTTAGAATTTCTTCTTTCCATATAACTGCAGGAGACAATTTGGCTAAACTTTCTGCCACTACATCTCATGGATCCCTGTTCCTCTGGTTTCCAATAACATCTTCCTCACATCTGTTTCAGCAGTCAACAGCAACATTGTCTAAATTCAGATTTCTACTAATAGTATGGAAAGAGGGGTAGGAAAGAGTGGAAAGGGTGAAGAGGCACATGTGTATGGTGACGGACAGCAACTAGACTTTTGATGATGAATATGAGGTAGTCCATACAGAAGTTGAAGTATAATGATGTCCACCTAAAATTTATATAATATTATAAAGCAAAGTTACCTCAATGGAAATAAAAATAAATAAATAAGTAGTATATTCAAAGAAATTGAGACTTTCTCTATGATGCTCCTCAACGTTCTTTCAGTGTCTACACATTGCCCAGTTCCAAAATGATTGTCACATTTTTTAATATTTGTTGGAGCAGCTCCCACTTCCAAGTACCAAAATCTATGAGATTTTTATTGCTGTGTAACTAAGTACCATAAAGTTAGTAGCTTAAAACAATGCACCTTTATTAACTTACACTTTCTACAGGTCAGGAGTCCAAGTACAGCTTAGCTAGACCCTCTGCTCCTGGTTTCACAAGGCTGCAATTAAGGTGTCAGCTGGGCTGCATTCTCATTTTGTGGCTCAACTGGGGAAGAAACCACTTCCAAGTTCATTCAGGCTGATGGCAGAATTTATTTCCTTGCTTCTGTCTGACTGAGGGTTTTTAATTTTTTTGCTGGCTATTGGTTGGAGTATGCTCTCAGATCCTAGAGGCTGCAGACAGTTCTTAGATACTACTCACAGTTTCTTGTCTTGTGAGCTTCTCCAACGGTGCTTCAAGAGTCTCGAGCTCTAATCTGCTAAGATGGAATATTATATAACATAAGTTATGACAAGAGTGACATCTCATCACCCTTCCTATGTAACAAAACTGAATCATGGGGAGCCAGTCCTGATGACCTAGTGGTTAAAGTTTGGCACTCTCTGCTTCAGTGGCCCGCATTCATTTCCCAGCTGTGGAACCTCACCACTCGTCTGTCAGTTGCCATGCTGTGGTGGTGGCTCACAGAGAAGAACTAGAAGGACTTACAACCAGGATATACAACCATACACTGGGGCTTTGGGGAGAAAGAAAAAAAGAGGAAGATTGGCAACAGATGTTAGCTCAGGGTGAATCCTTCCCTGCAAAAAAAAAAAAAAAAACACTGAATCATGGGAGGGAAAAAAAAAAAAACACTGAATCATGGGAGTGACATCCCCTCACTTTTGCTATATTCTATTGTTATAAGAAAGTCACTAGTTCTGCCCACATTCAAGAAAGGGGATTACACAAAGGTGTAAACACCAGGAGGTAGGAATCCTGGGGGAGATCACATTAGTTTCTGCTGCCACAATATATTTTGAATGACTAAGAGAATATGAGATATGAAGAAGTCTAATAATGGGGCCAGAAAAAGCTTAAATAGACCAGTAATCAAGTTATGGGATTAGGAATATCTTTCTGTTTTTCTGCATTCTATATTTTCTGTTACATGTTTATATTATTTTTCTAATAAGAAGTAATTTTGTTTTAAATGTTCACCAAAAGAAAAAGTACAATACTGTCACTCTACCAAAAAAAGCAGTCCTTTCAAAGGTTACCACTGACCCTTAAATTATAAATCCAGGGTGGTTTTCTTTCAGTTAAATCTTTAATATTAACATTTTTAAAATTATCTTATTGAGGTCATATTGGTTTACAACACTTATAAATTTCAGGTGTACATCATTATATTTCAGCTTCTGTACAGACTGCATTATGTTCACCATCAAAAGCCTAGTTTCCATCTGTCACCATACATATGTGCCCCTTTACCCCTTTTGCCCTCCCTCCATCCCCTTCCCCTCTGGCCACCATCAATCTATTCTCTTTATCTATGTTTGTTTATCTTCCACATATGAGTGAAATCATACGGCATTTGTCTTTCTCTGTCTGACTTATTTCACTTAGCATAATACCCTCAAGTCCATCCATGTTGTTGCAAACGGCACGATTTCATCTTTTTTTATGGCTGAGTAGTATTCCATTGTATGCAAGTCCAAACTACAATGAGATATCACCTCACACTTGTCAGAATGGCTATTAAAAAAAAAAAGATATAACAAGTGTTGGAGAGGATTTGGAGAAAAGGGAACCCTCATACACTGCTGGTAGAAACACAAACTGGTGCAGCCACTATGGAAAACAGTATGGAGATTTCTCAAAACATTAAAAATAGTAATACCATATGATCCAGCTATTCCACTTCTGGATATTTATCCAAAGAACAAGAAAACACTAATTTTAAAAGATATCCACACCCCTATGTTCATTGTGGCATTATTTACAATAGCCAAGACTTGGAAGAAACCCAAGTGCCCATCAACAGGAGAATGAATGAAGATGTGATATACACATACAATGTAGTATTAACATTTTAAACTGCTCTCCCAGTCTCTGAAATGTTTTTTCCTCCCAACTTCCTTGGTGCTCTTGATTCTGATTTTCCAGTCATTCTCCAAACTTCCTTATCCTAGTTAGCCCTACATTTCTATCCC
The DNA here is from genome assembly GCA_031878705.1 of Tapirus indicus. Taxonomy (NCBI): domain Eukaryota; kingdom Metazoa; phylum Chordata; class Mammalia; order Perissodactyla; family Tapiridae; genus Tapirus; species Tapirus indicus. Next base: position 139,151,017 of record CM062920.1, on the reverse strand, counting down.
TGACACTCTCAATGTAGGTACTGATTCAAGGTTGTATCCTTCATCATCCACCCTTCTCTCCCTATTTATGTGTAGAGATCATATTCTCTCCATCTGTTTCAACTGTCATTTCAATATAAATGACCCTTAAAACATTGTCTCTAGAAACTATATACATCTGAAATTCCAGACCTTTTTTACTGCTATGTGAATGTGGATTTTTTTTAAGCTCAGTGTCATGACTGGACACTTGTACCGTATATCTTACCATCATGTCAAACTCCACAAAGTAAAGCCTAAATCAGAATATCTATCAAATTAGCTCTTACTACTAAATTACTTCTTTTATGTTAATGATACCATCAATCTCTCATACCGTCAAGAATTTTCACATGCTAGTTTGCCTTATTTTATGCCTGGAGCCCAGCTATTATGGAGAACACAAAAACCAGATGAATATTGAGTCTTGCCTTAAGGGGAGAACTTAATGATTAACAAGACATGTAACACTAAATGATAAATTCTTGCGTTATGGTATGAAAAGCATGCTAAGGAACTACATATATGTTTAACAGGAGACTAATCTGAACTAAACTCAGTCTGGATGATCTTAAAAGAGAGGACCACTGAATTTGGTTTTGAAGTTTGTTACTTTGTCAGCAAAAAGGAGTATGGGGAAAGAAAGAGCTTCTCTGTCAGAAGGAATAGCATTTATGAGGAAGATGGGCACAGATGTTAGCCCAGGGCCAGTTTTCCTCAGCACAAAGAGGAGGTTTAGCAATGGATGTTAGCTCAGGGCTGGTCTTCCTCACAAAAAAAAAAAAAAAAAAAAAGAAGGAATAGCATTTATAAAGACATGATGTCGCTTGAGTATGAAACATTCTTGACTTAACTTCTACTCTTCCCTCTCCTCCCATAATCAATTTGTCACAGAGTCCTTTACTCTGACTTCACTTCATTCCACTTACCTTTTTTGTTTCTTTTGCCACCACTTGGTTTAGACTTTCATTAACTCTTTTCTGGATTTATCTCTCAGATTTCTAACTAATCTTCCTGCCTCTCCTCTTTTCTGACTTCAACTCATCTGATACACCAATGTCAAATAACTGTAGTTATGTTAGGAACATGAACTGACTTTGGTCTTAAAGTTTGAATTAGAGCTTGTCACTATTCCAGTTCAAGAATCACTGGATGTTTGAGTCATTCTCTAAAATAAAAGAAACAAGAAAAAACTTGGTACCTTGCTAATGTAATGTAATTTGATGAGACATAGCTATCTAGACAGACAGAGAGAGAGATAGGTAAATAGGTATAGATGTAGAACGGGATTGTATCATGAAGCAAACTAAGAAAGGAAAGATTCTTCCAAAGAGTTCAGCAAAAGTCACAGAAAGAACTTGCCCTTTGAAGGGGATTTGATGATCAGGTGAAAAAAAAGGAGAAATAAGAAAAATAGAATACAGACAGAGGCAAAAGCACATGGAACATCACAGGGCCATGAACATCTTATGTATAAGATAGTTGGGAATGATGAATGACCTGCTTGTGCTAGGAAAAATGTGCAAATCTGGTTAGAAATAATTTTCAGAGCTCCTAGAGTGAATGCCGAGCTTGTTAACTTGAAATCAAAGGAATTTGTGATGGTCTCAGTGACCTTTTAGTTATCTCTTCCTACTTCTTCACCTATCCCATTGTATTCGTTAGGGTTTTCCAGAGAAATAGGACCAATAGAATGTATATCTATGTATCTATGTATCTACCTATCTATGTGTGTGCATGTATGTATGTATGTATGTATCTATCTATCTATAGAGAGATTTATTTTAAGGAATTAGCTCATGTGATTATGGAGTCTGGAAAATCCAAAATCTGCAGGGTCAGCTAGCAGGATGGAGACCCAGGGAAGAGCTGGTGCTGCAGTTCAAGTCCATAAGTCAAAGAGAGAAAGAGAGAGAGAGGTCTCTTTCTGTTCCTCTTCTATAAGGCCACCAATATTATCAGATTAGGGCCCCACCCTTATGTCCTCTTTTAACCTTAATTACCTCCTAAAAGACTTATTTCCAAATACAGTCATGTTGAGGGTTAGGGCTTTAATATATAAATTTCGAGGAGACCTAATTTAGTCCATAGCACCTGGGAAGAGCTGACATTGAAGCTTGAATCTGAAGGCCATCTGCTGACAGAATTCCTTCTTGCTCAATGGAAGTCCGTCTTGTGCTCTATTCAGATCTTCAACTGATTGGATGAGGCCCACCCACATTAGAGAGGGAATCTGCTTTACTCCATGTCCACTGATTTAAATGTTAGCTTTATCCAAACCACCCTCACAGAAACATCCTAGAATAATTTTTGACCAAATATCTGGCACTGTGGCCACGTCAGTTTAACACATGTAATTAACCATCACACCCATGTTTCCTCCCAAACTGCTTTCCCCTTTTCTTTGAAATGCTTCAAAACATCCCTCCCCGAAATGTTTACTCACTTGGAATGTATTATTTTCCTACCTCTATTTAGAAAAACTCCATCCATTTGGTAAGATATAGATCAAATGCCATCACTTTCATAAAGGTTCCCTTAGTTATTACCAGAAATGGTTGCTGTATCTTTCTGTTTTAAAGTCTCTAGTAGTTTGTATCATTCATATAGTTGTTACCAAAAACAGACATATTATTTGTGTTCTTATATGAATTTCATTACTAGATTTTCACTAAATTTATCGCTAGAGTGTCTCAATAGCAATATAATATCTTCCACTATTTTATATCTACTCATATTTCTTATTTCTTTCCATTTCCCCATGTTGCCCAACACAGGGGCCCTGGGGTTCAACTGGGCTTCAGCTCTTTTACCTACGGTAGAACAACTAGAGGAACTATGAGCAAAAAGAGCTGGTGAAGAATCAAATGTTTAGTGGGCCTATAATATGATGTTTGAAATCTTTAAAATGTCACAGTTATACATACTTCCATTAGAATATGAGGTAACAGGTAATTAAATCATTGTGTATAATATCTGAGATGAGTTTTTAGCAATATATAAACATAATCTTTTTCCTTTTTACACAAAGCTGTTTTGACGTACTAGAAACACAGAAAGCCCTAGAGCTCCCTTAAAGTACCACAAACTGAGTGGTTTTAAACAAGGGAAATTTATTGTCTCACAGTTCTGGAGGCAAGAAATCCAAAAGAAAGATGTCCGCACTTTTTCAAGGCTGTAGGGGAGAATCTGCTCCAGGCCTTCTCTTAGCTCCTGGGTCTCCAGTAATCCTTGGCATTCCTCGGTTTGCAGCCGTGTAAGTCAAATCTCTGCGTCTGTGGTAAAATGGCATTCTTCTCCTTTATCGTCTCATCCTCTTCTTATAATGACACTAGTAATATTTGATTAAGGTCTGACCCTACTCCCGTGTGACCTCATCTTAACTAACTATATCTGCAAAGACCCGATTTCCAAACAAGGTCACCTTCTGAAGTACTGGGGTTAGGACTTCAACATATCTTTTCAGCAACACAATTTAACCCATAATAATGGTCAACCAAGGATGCTTCCTTTTACATTCAGAAATACCCTAACACATTAATGGGCCACATTTTAAAATGACTATCTCAATAGATCTGAAAATTATTTGATCAAATTTAAGATCCATTCTTGATTGCAAAAACAAAACCAACCAAACAAAAGATCAAAAAGCAACTATTAAAAGCTAGGAATAAAAGGGTGTCAATATTTACAAACAAATTATTCTGTTAGATTGTTCAAAACAATTAACTAAAAAATATTTGAATGCATAATGATGTTGAGTAGACCTTGGACATAAGATGAATGTACACAAATTGAGCACTTTCATGTATATCCCAAATCTGTCTTAGAAAATAAGTCAAAAATAACGGACAACTAAAGAATAGGCAATTTCATCTATTACTGATATATGTGCAACAAGACTTGAATAAATTAAGTTGTATATCCTATTTGTTGATAGGAAGGCAATATTTAAAAGCTGATGTCAACTCTACATAAATAACACTTTTGGTCTAATACAAAGCAAACTTGACAAAAGGACTTTGCAATGGGCTGAATGTTTACGTCCCTCCAAACTTCATATATTGAAATTCCAACCCCAAGTGTTATAGTGTCTGGTTGTGGGGCCTTGGTGAGGTGACTAGGTCATGAAGGTGGAGGCTTCATGAATGGGATTAGTGCCCTTATAAAAGAGACCCCAGGGAGCTCTCTTCCCCCTTCCACCGTGTAAGGACACAGAGAGAAGGTGATCATCTATGAACCAGAAAGCAGGTTCAAACTAGACACCAAATCTGCCTTGATCTTAGACTTTCCAGCCTCCAGAACTGTGAGAAATAAACTTCTGTTGTTTATTAGCCACCCAGTCTATAATATTCTGTTACAGCAGACTGAAAGGACTAAGACAGATTCCAAAGTTCATCTGGAAGAGTAAAAAAGCAAAATATCCAAGAAAACTTTGAAAATGAAAAATATGAGAATTATTTTCTCTAACAGATATTAAAACAAATCATAAAATATTATTTTAGAAATATTACTGGATTAACAATAGACACACAGACCAAGCATCACCATTTTCCAGGATTAATCGGTCCACCTGTCTCTAGTTTTTCTCCTTTTAATTAGTTAGGATATCTGGTTACCACTGTAATTAAAACAGCAAATTCAAGGAGGCTGAAATAAGATACAAGTTTATGTCTTTCTTTAGGTAAAAAATTGGACAGGCAATCCAGGGCTATTAGTCACCCCCACATTCATCAGTGTTCTACTAGCCTCCTTCTAGGCTGATGCCCCATCATCTTCAACAGGCAGTTCCCTTCTAATAACTCAGGATGGCTAGTCTAGCTCCTTCCTTTACATCCACATTTCAACTATGGAGAAGGGGAAAAAGTGGCGAGTGGACTTACACATTTCACTTCTGCTCACGTCCCATTGGCTCAAAAATAGTCACATGGTTGAATCCAGCTGAAAGAGAGCCTAAGAACTATAGTCATTAATCAGGCAGCAATGAGAACAACTAAAAATTTCTTTATTGCAAAAGAAAAGAACAGATATTGGTGGATATAAGCAGTCTTTTCTACATTCTGACCATTTAGCCATTCAGATGTATAGGTGGCCCTTTCTTCCCGTCCAGGAACAATTTTAAACTTTCTTCAAAGGAAAAGAATCCCAAAGTCCTACCCAGTCTTTTTATTAAGACAAAAGTTTACTTTAAACATCTATAGTGGGTAAAATGCTTACATATTTAACTCTAAGTATTGGTGAACTTGCAGGAAAACATAATTTCATACATAGTTGAGGAAATAAAATTGGGATAATCTGGATTCTTTAAGAAAGCCATTTGATATAAGTTTCATGAACCTCAAAAGTTACATGCACTTAATGACCTAATAACATATACAATGATCTAATTATAGCTTATTTTTACCAAAAAAAATATTTAGTGGTAATTTGAGATTAATGTAAATACCCAAGAATAGACAAAAGATTAAATTACGAAATGTCTACTCAGTGGAGTATTATACTGTCTTAGAAATCATGCTTAAAAACAGTTTTTAATGAACATGTCATATTATCATAATAAGAGGAAAATATCAGGATGCAAAATTACATATCTATTAATTTATCTATAATTAATAGAAAGGTAGATGGTTATACATATAAAATGTTATGTTCCATGTAATAATCTCATTGGACCCCTTTAGTTTTATTGTCAGAAATCACTCATCCTCCCCAAATGTTTTCCAGCGTTTTTCTGAGGGTTTCTCAGGATGAGGAATGCTTAGAACTGGTCTGTCGCTTTCTTCCTCTCAAGGCTCCTTGGAGTTCTCACACTGACTCTGTTGCAAAAGATGTTCATAATGTCATCTCTCTGCTGGACACAACTAAACTAAATTGCCACTGCTACCACCACTCTAGCCTCAAAGGGGACAATAATCCTTCCCCTTTCCTGTTCTGTTCCAAAAAGACAGGACCTTCGTTTGAACTGAATGACTTACAACTGTTTCTCATCCTAAGTCAGGCTGGTCTTTCCTCCCCAACAGAAATATTCTGCATCTCCATGCTGTAGACTCCAGAATAAACTTTCACCTGCCCTTAAAAAGAGAAGCATAGTAGATTATTTTTATTAATTTCAGATGAATATTTATCACCTGCTAATTAATAAATACCATTTTAACTGAATGTGCTCAGCTAATATTGTGCAAAGCACTTAGAGGGATAGAAAAACAAAAGCTAAGATCTCGTCTTTAAAGAATTGAAAGAATGAGACTGACATATAATTACACCTAGAGAAAAATGCCAACAATATATAATTAGTTGCTAAATTGTATGGTATAGAATATATGAATATAACTGTAATAAAAGAAAAGGTTAGGCAGGATAATTTCTAGGGCCTTGACAGCCCTTACATGTTGAGCTCCTGCCACTGGTGCACAGATATTTCAAGGGACTGGAATGACTTATGTAATTTGAGTACCCTATGCTAACGGACCCATAATTTGCTAAATCTGTTTCAAAATGGAACTTCTTTCTGGAATATATATTTTCATTAAAGTGATGTTTATGGAAATCCATTTGACGATCCCCGTCTTTTGCTGTACAGTGTGCAGAATCCATGGTGATTTTGATCACATGTTAATGCAATGCCCATTATCTCAGACATACTACCTATAATCTTGTAAGGTGGGAATTGCCAACCTTATTTTGCAGATGTTGAAAATGAATCCAAGGAGTTGAAGTAGTTTGCCAGATCACACCATCAGTGATGCACAAAACTGGGGGAAATTCCTAGAATATTCGGTAAATGTCAGAGAATAGCGTGCTCGGGTGGGCAGGGCAGAGAGTGGTGAAAGTTTGTTTTCGAACAGAAAACATTTTCTGGAGAGTAGGCTAAGTACTAGGAGTAAATTTGAGTTTGGAGAAGCCAAAAACTAAATGTTTCATATTAAGTTTTAAGAAAGGAAAAACAGATGATGGGGAGAAATTTATTTAAAGAAACAGAACACAATAGAGAATAAGTCAACTGAGAAACCCCAGGAGACAGCAGTATAAGAGGGAAGATAACTAATTTGCTATCTGGCCGCATCTTTTCTCTTCATCCCCATTTCTTACCACTTCCCTTCCTAGATACTCTAGTCAAAACAAGCATTCTTATATGTCCTGCAGACTATGAACTGTCTTGACGTTGAATCACTGTAACAGTTCTTTCTTGTCCTAGTCATAACTGTAGAGAGTGTACTCCTATCATAAAAGGACTACACCATGGAAAGGGAAAATCAGATTAAAGGAAAGAATTCTTGTAAATTAAGAACACACTCGCAGAAATTTTTTAAATACGACAGTCTAATGTTAACGCTTACACTTATAACCACTACTCCATGCTGCCTCAAAGACACAAACGAACATTGTCTATAAAAACCTGAATTTCCAGGCTAAAAGAAACTACTGAGTACCCAGTACATTCTGAAATTTTATCCTGGGAAAAAAGAGAAGACTCTAAAAGCTCCAGAGAGAGAAAAAGAATAAAAAAGATGATATACAGATGTATGTGAATGGGAAAGATATAAGGTTTCTGATCTGCTAGAATGAGTGACATGATGCCTTCAAAATACTGAAAGGATATGATTTGCCATCTAAAATTCTCTACCCAGTCTAGCTAACAATTTAGTAGGAGACTATAACAAAAACATTTTCAAAATGGTGTTAAATTTGTTTAAAAGGTAAAAATATGACTTTTATGAATACATAAAATGTCAAATATTTTATTTCACCCATTAATTGATGTTAAAACCAATTCAAAGGAGAATTTGAATATATGCTTAATAGGAATGACAAAATTAATTTGCATTTATGAAAGTTGTTATTACCTATAGAGCAGTATAAGGTAATGTTTGAGATCATCTTTTCTCCAAGGCAAAATCAGTTGTATTTCCACCTATGAGACAAAACTCATTTGCATTACTATGGAAAAGATTATTTGATTGGCTATCAGTTTTCTATACCTTGACTTGTACAATTGTAAAATAGTTTAGTCAATGGGAAGATTATCAAAGGAGCACACTCCTATAAATCAGGCAATCCCTAAAGGATTTGCTAGAAAATGTCCAGAACACCACTGAAAGGACACTCGGTAATGTTTTTGTCTAAGTCTGTGACATTTTCCTGACATGAACAGAGGACTCTCATTTTTAAATTCTTAAGCAGATAGAAAACTATTGAAAGATGATTTTCAACAAAACAGGGAGTAATCCAAGAAAGAATCTGAAGGATAGGTGATCCATCAACATCCATTGCTCCATTGTGTCAGGAGAGCAGGAAAGGTCCAGAATGACAGTTGAGCATCAGTCCCAGCAAGTAACCATCCAGAAAGAGCGACATGAAAAACATAAAAGTGCAATTATATATTATCTACAGATGGGATCACTTGAGATAATTATCCTCGTGCTTTGGCAGATCTGTTGGTATATTTAGAAAAGAAAAATAGTGGTAGATATATAGAAAACTAAACAAATTAAAAATGTAATTAGTAATGCTAAGAAAAAAACACTATTTTATATGAAGATAAAAATAAATACAATACAATGCTTGGATTGATAATAAGTTATATTTATACATTACAATAAAATAAGCACTGTCTATTAATTTAATGCGTACTTGTGATGCAACTATGTTGGATTAATGGATGGTACAGAAAGGTGCTTGAAATAAGAAGGCTAAACCATCATCTACCATAACAGGAAATTAATAGGTGGTGTCTAAATTTGATAAATTAAGAAATAAAACTTTAAGATTATTTTTAAAAAATGTTATTTTAAAATATCTGGAAAAATAAACATTTGAGAATGGTTGTCTCTGGGAATAAAGTCTAGGTTGAGAGAGAATTGAAGAGTGTCCTCTTAGTTTTCAATAAAAGTCTTAGATTTATTTGATTTCTCAACTATGTGCATTTATAATATTGACAAAAATAAAAAGTAATTTCAAATAAAGTGAACAAAAATGTAACTACAGAGTGTGTTGTCTAGTAGAAGTGGGATTAAAAAGGTGGATGAAGCCGGGAAATTATTCTTAGTTGAGATAATATTTGTTTTGGTACCTATTGTGAGATTTAGCTTTTCCTTGATGGAATGAGAGAAGCAAAGGCAGTGTGACAGAGAAAATATTATGTAAGCAGGTCTCTATAACTCAAATAAGTGATTTTGTTGAGTTGTGGATATAAGCGAGTCGTGAATAAAATTTTGTATTCAGTTATCCCTGACATTTCCAGACTACTTACATAAAATTTAAATCTATATTCAATGAAATACATAAAGACAACCTAAATATAATTCCTTGTATCCTAGCTCCACGTGTGTTACACAAAGTTGCTGGAATCTTTGCTTTTCTGATGTTCTGGTATTTTCACTTTCATTGTTCAGGAGAGAACAAAAAGAAGAATGAAGAATGAATTAGGTGTAGACTGACATAAAGAACTTTCACATTCTTGTGTGGAAAGCAAGTCTTTAAAATATGCAAGCATATATTTTCTTATAAGCAGATGTTGACATTACAAAATAACAAGTAATTGAGCACAGATGGTGTGCTTGACATACTAAAAATGCTTAAAAGAGAGTTAACACTTAGCTGAAAGCAGATTTCCTTTTCAGTTAGAATTCTTTTGGCTTTAAATATTCCAGATTTCTTTCTCACTTAATGACTCTTTGCAAAGGCAGAGTTCTGAGCCAGTATAAAAATAATAATATACTAAATATTAATGATAGATATAAAAGTGCTTTTTATTCCAAATCAACTTTAAAGGAATAATGCTACAGACCTTACGTGTAAATGATAATTAACATTAGTACTATGCATCTATATCTTCTGTATCTTTTGTTTCCTATTTTAATTTTAGTGATATGATTATTACATTCATTTCTGTTAGTCATTGAGTAAATTAAGCTTAAACTTGTCTCAGTGATAGCTTAATATTTCTGATAATTGCAGTGAATTAAACTGGCAGCAGAATAAAATAGTGTCTACTTTCTCCTGTTAAGGTTTCCTGTTGAAAGTGTGTCTAACTACTTAACCAAATTACTAATGATGAAAATTGAGAGAGGAAATGAGAAAAAAATTAAACTCTTAATTGTAGCTAGGAGATAGATAATGGTTTAAAATTAACATTTTGTGTAGCAAAATGTGTCAGTTTTTCATTTTTAAATATAACACCAAGATATCCACACCATGTTCACAGCATTGACCAAAAATGCTAAAAATTATTTTTGAAGGATTTTTTTCTCTTTATAAAAGAGGAGAAAGGGCAGACTATATCTCAAATTTCTGGGCTGTGCCCAATTTATTACATTCAATTGAGAAAAGACTTGAATTATTTCATCCCCCAAAGGCATCTCTTCGACACAAAGGTTTTCCCATTGACTTCAAAGGAGGAGCCACAGGAGTGCATATTAACATTGAAATGGATGAAAAACAGATTCAAATTTTTGAATGAGCATAGCAAATTGAAAGGCAGCTAACAAAAATAATCAGCAGATCAGTCGGACTGAAAGACCATTTGAATTTCTATTGTATTAAAGTCAAATGAAAAGGATAAACATAATTTTTGCTATGAATGTGGAAAATTTCAGACAGTGGAAATGCACATTCTTAAGACAGGAGAAAGAAGGAAGCATTAGACTCCTTAGTTGCAATGAAATATTACTACGACTTAATGAGGAAGGCAGAATACATAACTTTTTACATCTCTTGCTAAGTCTCAGGATACACAGGTGACCTATCGGTTTTTAATCATTCCCACAGAGAATTTTCTTTTAAATAAAGACCCTAGAAGAGTTGGATAACTGGTATTCTGCTCCTGAGTTTAAGTTACCTTCTAGAGAAGGGTATGACTCATAAATCTCTTGAGAGGAAAGAGGATAGCATGGAAGACTTGTTTTGGGGAACTTTGATTAAAATTCTTTCTATACATTTTAAAATTTTCTTTGAACTCTAGGGTAGAGGAGTACTGGTTAACTTGATTCCTCAAATATTTATTGAACGTGTTAAAATAGTGAACTAGTTGCTGCAGAATAATTGATGGAAAAGTTCCATTCAACAAAATTTGAGGCCATTATAATACTGAAGAACAGAAAAAGTGCCATCAACAGAACAAAAATTTTGAAAAATTCCAAAAAAATATAGTGTCAACAAATAAGAGGCATAAACTACAAAAGAAGCAAAATGATTATTTGGGGTCTCAAGAATTGCTATTCGAGAGACAGAAGTTGAAATAGAAACTCAAATGTGCTCAAGATAGACAAAGGAGACAGGGGTTTATAAAAGTAAAAGACACAGGCTTACAAAGGTTGTGTTGAACAGTCAATGATAGGTTCTGGCAAGGAGCCAGCTGACCTGCCAATACACGACTAGTCCTTGAGTTGTATCTAGACAGAATGTCTGTTCTTGGAATAAGGAGGTGTTCCAAGATGTGACCTCTGGTGTCTGGCAAAGTTCAAAAGTTCAGTTAATGTCTGGTGGTGGACACAGTGTAGGTACATAAGCCACACTTCCTTAATAGCCTCCCAGCTCTATTTTAGAAGCCTTGACACATGTTACTCCATTTTGTTATCATCGTCCACATTTTCCCCTTTTGACCAAGATCTTCCAGCAGAAAGCATTGTGGATCAACCATTTGATATATATTCATCCCTCATTTCCAGGAAGGCTCGTTCTGGGGAAGTCCTGACCCACATAAAGGGTCAACCATCAGTCAGAGTAACATAGCCAGAGGCTTTGGCCATATCTGAGCAATAAGGAGGTGGTCAGGAAATGTCCCTATCTGGAAAAAGTTTCAAGTCCTTTTTTCAGAGTTGCAAGATCGGTCAATCATCTCAAGTCACTATTATCTGGTAGTGGAGACAGATATGCAGCATCAATAAAGGCAAATCATAAGCAATTTGAAGGCAACAAAGATTGCACAAATCAGGACAATAATCATTAGTATAACATGGAGCAGATCTGAGGGGTAGTAGCATAAGAAGTTCAAATACAAGTACACATAGTAAAATCTCAATAATAATCATAAACAGGATTTGAAGTTGTGATCTCATTCAAGCACCTATACCTGAAGGAAATCAGCTGAAAATATTGATAGGGAACCAGAGGGCGTTGTTAAAAGACATTAGACTGGAGAGATCCTGTGCTATTTTTATAACTTCTTTGAGTTCTATCTTTGCTTCACCAGAAGAGTTGTTCTAGGTACAGCAGGAAGTGTTCGCTATGGCACAGATGTCACCCTGTTCTGTAAGGAGATAATCAAGTGCCATTCAGTTATCTAATACAACCCTCATTAGGGAATCTAGGGATTGCTGTTGTTGAACCAAGGTTTGAGTGATAGAATTTGCCCATTTAGCTATTGTTAGGGATAAAATTTTTATCAACAGGTCATCATGGACAACATCAATCCAAGGGATTGCCTTTGGCAATGGTAATCAATGGAGAGTAGACGGGATTTAAAAAGGAGGTTGCCAGCTGTCTCCTAGACCTACGAGATTTGGGTTGGGTTTTTTCTTTAACAAGAACTTGAAATGGAATATTATGGTATCCTAAAAGACCTTTTCTTATCATATGCCAGCTGTCTAGACATTTTAAGCCCATGGTTCCCTCTAGTAATCATACACAAAGGTGTACCCAAAAAGGGATAGATAGTACTCAATGCCTTCTACTTCTGTAGCAGTGCCAGCAGTCAGAAGCACTTGGTAAGGCCCTTGCCAATGGGGCTTGAGGGCTGTCTTCCTTTGATGAAGCTCCCAGAATACCATCACAGGCTGTAGACTGTGACCAACAGGATCCTTTAAATTGGAATCCTGGAAAGCTTCTTTATCCTGTTGATGGTACACTTGAGCACATGACATTAGAGACTTACGTAGGTGGTCATACTAGAATAACACAACAAGGGATCAGCAGAAGGTTGTGCATCAATAGACACTGACCTGTTGGTAACTGTCTCATGGGGAGTTACTTTATGTTTTCCAAAGATGGTACTTTATGTTTTCCAAAGAGGGTACTGCAAAAAGTTGGTGAGACCAAAAGCGATACCTTAGGCCGGGAGAGTCCAGCCTATATGTACATAACAAAATCTCAAAAACAATTAACAGGATTAGAATCTAATATCTACAAAGGTGCAAGCATAATTTTTCTCTTTACAATTTTTTCTTTACCAAAGATAATCACAGTAAAACTAATTTGTTTGTATTAAAAACTTGGCCTGATTATTTATACAAAGTGAAAATAAGAATACTCACTGAGAGTTTCTGAATTCTGGAGGGATCAGGTAGGGAGAAAAAGTAAATGTCTCATCTTTGGTCACAAGGTATGTCTTAACAAATTGTTGCTAGCTTAAGAGAAAATATTTCTATAAATTTGGAAAAACAAACGAGTAGAGCATCTTCCTCAGTTTGTGTAGTCCCATGTAATTTAACATTTCTTCTGCTTGAATCCTGTTTTTCCATTAGTTTTTTCAATTTTGCCTTATGATTGAGGATGATAGGAATAGAGATAATTCCAAGAAGTTTGAAAGGTTTTCATTAAGGTTTGTATCATTTGCCCAGGGAAGTAGGTGCCTCAGTCACTGGAGACTGTGGAAGGCGTACCCCAAGAGGGAAATACATTTTCTAATAGTTTCTTTGCCATTGTGAGGGCATCAGCTTTGTGGCAAGGGAGGGCTTTAAACCATCTGGAAAACACACATACAATAACAAAAACATAATGATAACCTATACTAAGTAGTGATTGAATGAAATCCAGCTGCGGGTGCTCAAAGGACCCAGAGGAAGGAGTTCTGAGGCCTCTGGGGACAGAAATAGTTTTTCCTAATGTACTATGGTGGGTAAAGGAATGTGAAAGCAAAAAACAAGGTTTTCCAGGGAGCCAGGAAGAATCAAGCTGTTGTCTTGTATTTCTCATAGCCCAGACTGTTCCTTTAATTTACAGCCATTGTTTACCAATCTTAACTTCTCTGATTCAGAAGCAGATTACTGCGTGTTACAAGGACATCAGGTTGTCAAAAGTCTGGCAATGAGTGGTCAATTTTCTTTTCTTTTTTTTGCGAAGCAGAATGGACATCATCCACATGTGTCACAACCTTTATAGATTCCGTCGTTGTTGCCTTTGCATGAAAATCAGCTTTCCTGATATTTAGTGTGAGGCTCAATTTTGATGAGACACAAGATTTTATACCAGGACATGTTAGATTTCCAGGAATTTCATATAATTTCTGGAACTTTTATAACATATATTTATAAAGACATGACATAAAGAAGGCTTAATGTTATTTCTTGTTTAACAATGTTTCCCATGTAATTTAACATACCAGCTAAATGATTAGTTTAATATCACTCTTTTTATAAGGAGAGAGAACAAATCTTTTGAGATGTTTCAGGGATTCTCTGCAAAATCCCAGAGTTAGATACAGATCAAAAAAGACTTCATTTAGAATCTGATTTAGGAAAGTTTGTCAGAAGTGTCAAAGAAGTTTTTTTAAAACAATTGCCTAAACAGGATCACAGATCATTATGAAATTTAATATTAATTATCTATTTAACCAAAGTGACAAAAAGATTTCAAAGACAAATATAGAAAGTTACAACAAAACCTTAGCTCTTTTACTAGAAAAGACTTAGCTTTTCTAAGTAATCAAAGACCTGACAAAGACAAGACACAGAATCTGTGTTTCCTAGGCAGATTACATTGAAGGTAAAGAACTTTGTTTATAATTTCTTTTTTGTGTGAGGAAGACTAGCCCTGAGCTAACATCCATTGCCAATCCCCCTCTTTTTTGCTGAGGAAGCTTGGCCTTGGGCTAACATCCATGCCCACCTTCCTCTACTTTATAGGGGATGTCGCCACAGCATGTCTTGACAAGCAGTACATCAGTCCACGCCCAGGATCCTAACCTGCGAACCCTGGGCTGCTGAAGCAGAGTGTGTGAACTTAACCCCTACGCCACAGGGCCGGACCCTAAAATTTCTTATTAAGAGCAGATCAATAATTTGAGAAGACTTTGTCCTTTAATAGAGAAAAAAACAAACTCTAATTTTGTACCAGTATGCTTTTGATATTAAAATTCATTTTTAAATAAACTTATTTTAATATTAGCCAGCTTGACCATGCATAAATCTCTTTTCTCAGGAGTCTTCTTCCCTAAACCTTCTGTAAGTTTCTTTTTACATTCAAAATTTGTCCTTTCTCCCTTCCCATAATCAGTTTTACTTTAGGACAAATTTACTTTCCTAACAAAAATATCCTATTTTTTAAACCTTCTTTTACTGAAAACCCACATTTACTCAATAGCATGTTTTTTTTAATGTGGCACAAGACATGTTTACTAATACATCCAAACATTTTTTAGCTTTTCTGTAGTAAGAAGCCAAAAGTAGGTAAACCTATGTTCAGTAATTAATGTCTTATTATTTTATCTTATCTGGAAATGATCTAGATATTCAATGAATTTTCCATAATTTGATTTAACTTAACAAAACTCTAAAGTTTTAGGTTACCAAAAAGTTTTGAAGTTATTTTTTAAGTACACATACCATAAAACAATTATTGCATCTGAAATTTTTATTGCATTAACATTATGGGAGTCCAAAATTGGCAGCCACAAAATGTCTCTCTTTGGCTTGATTATTTTTAAAGATAAAAGACTCTGAAAGAAATTTTGACCTTCCCCTAAGTGCCTAAAAGAATTTAAGATAGAAGCCTGTTCCGGGAAGGAGCTAATACCATAAAATAACCATAGTATAATGTAAAACAGGTGTGATAGGTGGAAAGGCACCAGCAAACCCATTTTTATCAAAGTTCTCTCTCTTGGGTCACATTATCTATAAGTGGCCCAGCAAACACTTGTTTATCAAACATTTGCATTTTTATCTCCATGTTGTCTTCCTCCCCTTTGAAGTCCCAAACCACTACCCCTAACATCTTCCTTTGTCTTTAGCTGAAGATGGTATGTAAGGTGGCGGCTTCAGCCATTCTGGTGAGTTACTCAGTTTTCCTGAGTTTCTCCCATGTATACATGTTATTAAACTTAGTTCAATTTTCTCCTGTTATTGTCTTAGGTCAACTTATTTCTTAGACCAGCCAGAAGGACCTAGAGGGTAGAGGAACTGCCTTCCTCCCCTACAACATCTATGTAATTCATTTGCTCTTAACAATCATACTTAGATTATTCATGAAAATTTTGTGACACATTAAAGCAGTTAGCCATCATCTAAAGCTGTTATTATTTCTGTTGAAAAATCTTATAACAGAGATAACATGAGCTTATTTGATTAATAATCCAGTATAAAAGTTGCATGTTTGCATTATATCCAATGCTGATATCTCTGAGGGCATGTGTATTTTAATTAAACCAACAAAATTAATCAAGCTTTTATTTACCAAAGATTATTTTATATCACATTAACTTAACATTTGGATTAGTTTTTATTATATATAGAAATAATTTGTAAAAGAACTTACTTTAAGTTAATTAAATAGAACTCCTGAGAAGTAAATTTTGATAATATCATCTAGAGGTAGAAAAATATCACATATATATAATGTATATACATATATATTTCAGCCATGAATTAGACACAATACAAAACTCACTAATCTATAAATAATTGTGTCTCTAGCAGATGGAACAAGTTAAAGTGAAACACTTTTGAGATTTGTTTTTACTTTAGACAAAGAGGGTGTGAATTAGATTTTGAGTGAGAGAACCTCTCTAGCAGTCTGCCTTTAAAACAAAACACTTTTCTCTCTCTCTTTTTTTATTTTTAGCTTCAGGCTTTACTGATTGAGCTAGCCAGATTTAGTCTCAAGCAATTTTGGGCTGTTATCTCTTAGGGTGTTTACATTCTAAAGACATGGTAAATTTACAACTTCAAAGGTTGGAGGAAAAAAATGCAAGTTTTTTTTCCCTAGGAGTTTTTGGGTAATTGCAATTTAAAACTTTCCTTCAGTTTTAGGAATTGAATGTGGGTGGAGGAGGAGCAGAGGCAGTGACAGTAGTGAATGTAGTATCAGCTAATTTTTCTAGCTTTGCAATCCTTTGAGAGAGGTCTGAATTGGCCTCAGTAAGTTTAGAATTAACAGCTTGCAGGGAAGAAATTTTTTTGGTGTTTTGCTTACAGGCCTCAAAGTACCAATTGAAATAAGTTTCCCATTCAACTGCTTGATTTTTTTTTTCCCCAATTGAGCATGCAAATAAACCAACTTAAGAATTTCAAAGGAGCTCCATTTAGGCCAATAAAGCATTACATCATCCCTAGCAATGTGAGTCCTGTGGGACAAAAATCTACATGCAGAAGTTCTGTATTCTTTAAACATAAACCCAGTAGGAGTCCCAGAAGGCAGGCTTCCCTTTGACATTCCTCTCAGAAAATGAACTTCTTATTTGTAAGTGCTAACCAAAAAAAAAGAAGAACCAACAAAAGAAAGAAACAAACAGAAGTTCCCTAACAAAGCTGACAATGAAAGGATGGCCAGAGCCAGTATCAAAGGACATGCAAATAAAGAGTCTGCACCTCAAATAAGGGTGGGTGGTTTGGGCTCTGGAAGACTTACCACCAGGAGCCAGATCCATCAGGAGGAAACAAAGCAGTACAAAATACACTTTGCAGGCTCCTCGCTTGTGTTTGTGTTGTGGCACTGGAATCAGAGATCAGTCACTCTAGATCCCACTCCTGACACCATGTAATGTAAACGAATAAGTGGCATAAACTGCAAAGGAAGCAAAAAGTTTATTTTGGGTCTCAAGAATTGCAATTTGAGAGACACAGATTCAAGTAGAAACTCAAGTGTTCTCCAAAGTATACAAAGGAGACAGGGGTTTATAAAGGCAAAGAACACAGGTTTACAAAGGTTGTGTTGAACAGTCAATGATTGGTTCTGGCAAGGAACCAGCTGACTTGCCAATACATGATGGGTCCTTGAGTTGTATCTAGGCAGATTGTCTGCTCTAAGAATGAGATGTCCCAAGACATGACCTCTGGTGTCAGGCAAAGTTCAAAAGATCAGTTAATGTCTGGTGGTGGACATGGTATGCATGCATAAGCCCCACTTTCTTAATGGTCTCCCAGCTCCATTTTAGAAGCATTGATACATGTTACTCCATTTTGTTATTGTCATCCACAATAGCTAGCATGATTGGATACATGCTTAAATCAGAATAGAGATATCTGCAGTTGAAGACACCAGGAGTAAGCAGGGGATTTCAGCCAAGAGAGTTCCAGATAAGTTTAGTATCAACAAATACCAATTGCAGAAACAGCGATCATTAAAGTGTTGATTAAAGAACTCCATTCTGAACAGTTGTTGTCCTTCTCCTCTTTTGTGTATTGGTTTAATATGATTTCAAATCCACTTGTTTATGGCTTAAATAAAGTTGTTTTAATCTAAGAGTAAAGTTAGCTGTGTTAAGATGTTATTGTTTGACTTCTGTGGTTGTTGATAAGCTCTCAGCAGCTCATTTGATGACAGGCACTGCTGGGGGCTTATGATAAGAACATGTGGAGAAGCAGCTATGGCTAGGGGACATTTAGACTTTATATACCAAGAGTTTGTGAGGACTTATCAAGAGTTTTCAGTCTGGGCAAGGGAAGTCTTTGCTGGCCTAAGTAGCTCTCTCAAGATCCTTGGGGCATTAGCTCCTACCAAGGTAAGGCAGCTCTTGTACTGGCAGTGGCAAAAGCCATACAGTAGCCTCTTAAAGAAGATCATCCTGCCCATCAACACCAGTGCTGCCATTCCTGAGCAATGTGCTCTAGCAACAGGAGACTTTTATTTTCACTGGCAGCTGGACATCAGCTCTTGGTTGGCCAAGCTGTCCTCCTGAGAACCAACCTCATAGGGAGGGTACACCTCAACTAAATTTGGACTATTTCTTTCATCTCCCCTTGTTTGGAACAATAGTAGGATTAATTTATCATTGGTTTGGAGTTGTTATTTCTTTATTGGCTTTTTAAGAGACATTATCCTGCATGCTACTGCCTTGTGAAATTTTTATAATTCCTGCAGTGAACCTGTGTTAAATAAACTGTTGGCAAGGACAATTTCAGTCTCTGAGCATAATTTTGTCATCCCTGAAACAAAACATCCTCTTTACAGCCATGGAAACAGAAATGCTATTTATAAGATATATATGATAGAGCCATGTGGCTCTATCTCCTTCTAGGAGTGGTTCTCGACCACAGAAGCATGCTAGGATTAGATGGGGAGCCTTTACAAAGTACTAATTCTCAGGTAGCACTCCCTAAACATTCTGACTCAATTGGTCTTCACAGGACCCAGAAATCGGTATTTTTAATAAAACTTCCCAGGTAGAAGTTTTTTACAGTTTGGTCACTGGTGAATCTCCAGCATCTAGAACAGCTTCTAACACATAGCAGGAACTCAAAAAATGTTTGCAGAGTGAATGAACAA
The DNA here is from genome assembly GCA_031878705.1 of Tapirus indicus. Taxonomy (NCBI): domain Eukaryota; kingdom Metazoa; phylum Chordata; class Mammalia; order Perissodactyla; family Tapiridae; genus Tapirus; species Tapirus indicus. The sequence goes on along the minus strand of CM062920.1, from coordinate 139,131,583 downwards.
GAATCAGATTTTCTTCAGGAAAAATGTCAATGTGTAGATAGTTGTATATAATTGAAAGATAAGGTCACAGTTCTGTGGAAGAAAACAAATCATCCTAGAATTTTATGCATGATTTCATTATCAATAAGATGTGAAGGGAAAATGAGCATGTTTTGAAACATGCATACACAATTTATTACCAGAACAAACTGTATGAAAATGTGACTCAAGGCTGTATGATAAGCAAAAAGAAATCCAAGAAATAGAGCAAAGGATATAAGAAGCAGCATTTGAGTATAATACAGACATAGTAAACAAAATCTGAAACAATTAAAAGAGAATCTGGTATACCTTGCCAGTTGGAAGATTCTCGTTACTGCAGGAAATTTCATTAGGATCACATTTCCTTTATTTGATCTTCAATCTCACTATTGGTTTCATAGTGAATCATTTTATAAATAAATTTTAAATGCTGTTTATGGCAAAGTTCTTTAATCAAATCAAGCCATAAATACTTAATAAATATAATTGTTAATAATTGTGATATAATAAGAAATATATTTGATTTTTGTCCCTGGCTTCTGGCACAGACCTTCTAAAACCATTGGAATTTCCTGAGTGGTGCGAGCATCTTTTGTTATTCATAAGAAGCCCTGTTTGCTCACACTTGAGTTTATGCTAATGAGGAGACTTAGAGTGGGCTCCCTAGATAGCCTCAGGATGGTGTGGGGACCAGAAAGACCCAGTGATCAGAGGGCTAGAACTATCAGCCCCACCTACTAACCTCCAGGAAGATAGGTGAGAGGGGCTGTAGATTAAGCTCTATAAATACTCTTGAACGATGAGATTTGATGAGATTTTTACATTGGTGAGCACATTCACATACTGGCGGGGTGGTGCACCCCAACTCCACGGGGAAAGAAGTTCCTGCACTCCAGATCCTTCCAGACCTTGCCCTATGTACCTCTTCATCTGGCTGTATCCTTTATAATAAACCAGTCAATGTAATAGAGTGTCTTTCTGAGTTCTGTGGGCCTCTGAGTTCTTGATCCAGTAAATCATTGAAATTTAGGAGGGAGTTGTGAGAACCCTCATTTTTATAGTGGATTTAGAGTAGTACTTCTGGCAGAAATGTGACTGGCAATTGAAATGATAAGCAGTATGTGGGACTGAGCCTTTAAATTGCAGGATCTGCACTAACTCTGGATAGTTAGTGTCAGAATTGAATGGAACCGAATTGTTGAACACACAGTTGGTACCAGGAGAATCATGAAACTGGTTGTTGGTTTTGGAACAATAACTTTAAAAAGCTTAAAGTAAGGAAAAGTAGAATATTAAAAGGAGAGTGGCGTATTAGAAAACATAAACATAATAGCACCATATTTTATATTATGGAGTGAACATATTAATTAAAATGGATTTTAATTAATATTAAATTAAAATGGATTTATCATAGAATGTGGGTAAAGTACAGTATTTAAAATCATAAACACTACCACAAGAAAACAAAATATAAAAATAACCATACCCTGAAGTTGTGGTGGGAAGTGTGGTAAAAGATAATGTATCAAGCTTTCATAGCGGGCAGCCAATAGATATAAAAAGTTGAAACAATAAATAGAAGCATAACATTTAAAGTTATACAAGAACTATCCAAATAACAAAAGCAGAAACTGTTTTCTTGTTTAAAGTAACAGTTTCTATGGAGTTGCATGATCAGAGAGATATTTTTTGTTTAATATTCTTATGTCCTATTATAATGTTTTTGCGTGTATCACTTTTACAATTTAAATGTTTTATTTGAAATATCCTATGAACTGCAAAAGAAAGTACCGTTATCTAGAATACCAGACAGTCCAGAGAAACATCTAATTCTTAATATTTTATTGTTATGCTTTGTAAAATGCACATATTTGAAAATAAAAGACATAGCCCTGTGTGTGTGCTCTTTAAAATTTTGTTACAGTATATATGCAGTACATTTTACACTTATTATATATTATAAAGCTCTCTCTTTACTTATTGTTAAAGTAATATCTACCTATTTCAAGTTTACAGGTAGATATTTTGACCTACTTTTTTCAAATATGTTGGGGCAGATCAAATTTATTAAAACTTTTTTTTTCAGATCCATTCTAACTCACCCACACAAATGTTTTCTTTGGATTATAGAATTATTCATAGAATATTTGGTAGTAGAATGCTATCAATTTTGAACTATTTCTCTTTTACAGTTTATTTCTTTGCACTTCAAGAGTTCTTTTTATTTTGTGAATGTCTTAAAATTGTAGTTTTAAGAAAGTTACACAGTGCGTAATTAAATTAATCAAGGATCATCAATGTGCTACAGTGAGCTGCTGGGTAAGAGAGCTTTAAAAACTACTTAGAATTTGATTAATTTTGATTTATAACGCATCTCTATCAAATAGAGTGGCTAAAACACTGTCTTGACTAAAAATATGAGAAATTTAGGGAAATAAGGTTGAAAAGTACTTTGAAAAGCACAATGTGTTCCTTTTTATATTTGCACATCCATACTAGAACTTGTCTTTGTGAAATCCGTTTATGTTGGCACCTGCATTCAGAATGCAGTTTCCCTTTTGTGAGCTCTAATGGGCAGGTGGTAGGGTACAGGGAAACTCACCCCAATACAAATTTATGAGGATGGTCTCACTTGGATTCAGAAAATGCTCTTCTACAAAAAACTCTTTTGTTTCCAAAATGGAGTCTTTAAGGATATGAGAACAATGTGTCTGGAAAAAAAAAAAAAGTAACTAAATTTATAAATGAATTAAAATGGAACTAATTATACATATAAATGATTGGAATGAGTTTACTTAAGCTGTTTGATTATATCTCAGTGGTAATAGTTCATGAAACTGAGAAGGCTATGTATCTATCAAGTATATTTTTTTAATCTGCAGCTTTCTTAGGTAAATTGCAGAAGTATTATAGATTCCCTTTGCAACTTAATTATCCATTTATCCTATAATTCGAATTTGCTGCTCACTTCCTCAGTCCTGCTCTTTAAACGCATTACTACACTTTGTTCTTTTCCTCTTTCGCACAATTTCACTTTGACCGAGCCCTCCATGACCCGCTATTTTTATTATTGTCGCTCTTTCTTTCCCTGCAAATACCTTTCCATTTTTCTGTTCAGCCATATTTGTGCTACTGTCATTTCCTAGGGCTAGATGATCACTTCAAATCTGCCTTTTAAACTTTATTTCTGGCTCCTGACTCTATATTCTTGGGGTGTTTTCTTTACTTCCCGTAGGAAACTCTGTAAGTAAAGGCCTGCTCAGTCAGCGGATGGTCACACCAAGATCCCCGCCGTCCCAGAATGCAACATAAACATCCTCTTCATGGTGCTTCCTGGCTTCCTCTCTTTAAAGCATCCGCTAGCAAAACTAAAAAGTAGGCGAACCTTTGACCCCCACTAGAGTGATAAAACCTTTGGACTCTTTCTGTTCAGTGTATATAGGCTACATCTCCGTGTGCAATGTGGCTTAGAAGAGATCACAAGTTGCATGTTCTCTCTCAGTACTTCAGTTTCCTCTTCTTCAAAAATGGGAATCATAGTGTTGGCTTTTATCATTTATTTTTAGGATTAAATAGAATCAACACGTTTAAAACTCCAGGCACAGGCTCTAATGTAGATTAGGTTTTTTTTTGGGGGGGGGGGTCTTGAAAACCATTGCCTGATGAGTATTTATCAAAGGCCTTTGTTCTGTGTTTTAATTCTATAAAAGGAGATTTATGAGTTGCTGAACAATCTCTGGATGCTTTTTCAGTTCACTGGGATTGAAGCAATAATATAGTGCTAGGTGAACCTGCTATTTTATACTTCAGATTGTAGAAAAATAAACAAAAACAATAAAATTGAAAACAATTCCAAGGATCTTGTCAGTGACTAAGTTGCTCAAGCATGGCTGAAGTGATGTGATCTAAATGCAGTAGTTTCTATTGGGTGTGCAGAGGGGCCTGCCAACACCAACGCACGCATGCACATTTCTCCTTTTGAGTTACAACTTTGACATGACTCAGTTTGGAGAGTATAGCCATAGCAAATTCAACAAAAATAAATTCAGCCCGAGTTCTAAGTTACACCTACAGTAAAATCAATAAAGTAATTTTTCAACTCAGCTGCCTGACTTTCACTACAGTGTCGAGTGGGTTTTGATACCACGCGTGAATCAATAGACAAAGCCCAGGAGGTGGGAAAATAGAATTATACTATTTGAAGGTTCTTATACAATGTATAAAGTGGAAGCTCTGAAAAAGTTAAATATGCATCTAACCACGCCCAGATGAAAACATATGTTTGCACAAAACTTGTTCACAAATGCTCATAGCAGCTTTATCTGTAATAGTCAAAACCTGAAAACCATCAAATGTCCTTCACCAGGTGAAGCAATAAATACATTGTGTTACATTCATACAATGAACACTACTCAGCAAAATAATAAACTACTGTTACACAAAAAACTGTGATTGAATCCCCAAATATTTATACTGACTGAAAGAAACCGGACCAAAAAGAGTGCATATCATATGATTTCATTTATATAAAATTCTAGACGATGTAAACTAACCAGTAGTGACAGGAAGTGTATCACTGGTTGCCTGATGATGGGGTGGGAGATGCTATGGGCAGGGCAAGATGGAGGGATTACAATGAAACATAAAGAAACTTTATGGAGCATGAATATAAGCATTATCTTGACTGTGTTGATGGTTTCAGGGGTGTATACATCTGTCAAAACTTATCAAGTGTACACTTTAAATATGCACCATTTATTGCAGGTAAATTATTACTCAATAAAGATGTCAATTTAAAAAAAATATGTTGTTATCTTCCCAAGAGATAAAATAAATTTTAAAAAATAAAGTAGCTAGAAGCTCCACAACAATTCTAATGGAGAGGGCACATGTATGCCATGCTTGTAAACAAATAATATATATATATGTGTATATATATACACACTAATATATGTATGGATATATGCACATATATATCAATACATATCTCTCTATATATTATAAATACATATATCTCTATATCTCTATCTCTAGCTATATATCAAGTTACGTTGTGAAATTATCTAACAATTTTAGCCCTAGACCAGGGATAAAACTATATATTTGAAAATCATCTCATTAGCATACTTAAATTCTGAGTTCACAACAATTAAGATTCTAGAAAGAGAAGAATAAGACTGGCACAAAAGAACTTTGAATAATATGAAACTTTAGACAATGAGAGGAAAATAGTAACTAGAAGACCAATAAAAGAATTAGGAAGAAAATAAGAATATATACCATACGTGTAAGAGAATTAAGACTTCCCAGAGAAGATTAGTCATTTAAAAAATGGGGTGCATGACTCTGAACAGAGTCATGGTGTGACGAACAATAAGGCATGACTAGCGTAATCTAACTTCCAATGTTCAATGGACTTTCATATTTTATCCCTGTTATGTTTATCACCTGACCTTCACAGTACAGGACCGATATTTGCATATTTTAGACCTACTTAAGTTAATGGGTCAGTAAATTACATAGCATGGATCTTTTCTTTTTTTAAGATGAGTCAACCTAGCATTTTCAGTTATATTTATAGTACCCACTTTGGGTAAACCAGGTAAGCAGCACACTTCCTAGGGCAGACCCAAACAATGACTTCACTTTCTGTTAGGATGCGCCACCATATACACTTATTACTTCACCAAAGATATTTCACGAAGTATTTTTCATGCATTTTGCAATCTGAATACCTCACTATAAAAGAGCTTTTACCCAAAGTAGTTTACCTTTAACGTAAAATGTGCCAATGCAGAATTTATTTGAATCTTATTGGAAAATTGTTAAAATATTATTTGACCCACAGCTAACATCATACTTAACAGTGAAAGGCTGAAAGTTTTTCCTCTAAGAGCAGGAAGAAGACAAGGATGTCCGCTCTCATCACTTTTATTCAATCTAGTACTGGAAGTCCTAACGAGAGAAATTAGGCAAGAAAAAGAAATAAAATCATCCAAATCAGAAAGGAAGAATAAAATTGTCTCTATTTGCAGATGACATGATATTATATACAGAAAACCTTAAAGACTCCACCAAAACACTGTTAGAATTAATAAACGAATTCAGTAAAGTTGCAGCATACCAAAATCAATATACAAAAATCATTTGCATTTGTATACACTAACAACTAACTATCAGAAAGAGAAATTAAGGAAAAAAGTCCCATTTACAATTGCACCAAAAAGAATAAAATACATAGGAATAAATATAACCAACAAGAAAGATCTGTACACTGAAAACTATAAGACATTGATGAAAGAAATTGAAGAAGACACAAATAAATGGAAAGACATTCAGTACTCCTGGACTGGAAGAATTAACACTGTTAGAATGTCCATATTACTCAAAGCAGTCTACAGATTCAATGCCATCTCTACCAAATTCCAATGGCATTTTTCAAAGAATTGGAAAAAACGATCCTAAAATTTGTATGGAACCACAGAAGACTCTGAACAGCCAAAACAATCCTGAGAAAGAAAAACAAAACTGGAGGCATCATACTTCCTTGTTTCAAACTATATTACTAAACCATAGTAATCAAAACAGTATGGTATTGGCATAAAACAGACAGACATATAGATCAATGGGACAGAATAGAGAGCCCAGAAATAAACCCACGCATATATGGCCGATTAATTTACAACAAGGGAGCCACTAATATACAGTGGGGAAAGGGTAGTTTCTTCAATAAATAGTGTTGGGAAAATTGCTGTTAAAAGATAAACCCAGTCATATTAACATTTTTAAAAGTTTATCTGGGCAAAAATCTATTAGAATTGGGCAATGCCAAATCGAAAGTGGTTAGGAGCCCTCCGTTGGCAGGAGCTCAAGGGGAGACTTTTCCAGGCAAGAGGCAAAAGGAAAGCAAGGAAACTAGTGATTGGCTATAGCTGAAAGCCTATTGTCTGCTTGTGATTATTTGTCCTTAGGTTTCAGTTTCATAACCTTGAGGCATTCACAGGTTTATATTTTGGTTTACCACCACAGCATTAGAGCCAGCTCAGTCTAACGGCCTTCTTGTTTAATTAAGTAAACATTGGAAAGCCACAATGCAAATGAATGAAACTGGACCCTTATCTTACACCAAACACAAAAATCCACTCAAAATGGATTAAAGACTTAAACGTAAGACCAGTAATCAAAAAACTTGTAGAAGAAAACATAGAGGGTAATCTCCTGACATTGATCTTGGCAATGACTTTTTGGATTTCACACCAAAATCAAAGGCAACAAGAGCAAAATAAAGTAGGACTATTTCAAACTAAAAAGCTTCTGCATGGCAAAAGAAACCATCAACAAAATGAAAAGGCAACCTATGGAATGGGACAAAATATTTGTAAATTATATATCTGATAAAGGGTTAATATACAAGATATATAAAGAACTCACACAACTCAACAGTGAAAAACCAATCTGATTAAAAAATAGGCAGAGGTTTGCAACAACTTGGATGAACCTTGAGCACATTATGCTAAGTGAGGTCAAGTCAGAGAGAAAAAGAAAAGTACTGTATAATATCACTTATATGTGGAAGCTAAAAAATTTAAACCCGTAAAAATCGAGAGTAAAATGGTGGGAGGATGGGGAGGTGAGTAAGAGTGATGGTTTTTAAGGGTACAAACTTGTTGTTAGTGCTGTAGAGTGGATTCTGACTCCTGGGGACCCTGTGTAGAGCAGAGTGGAATCCTTCTCAGCCTTTTTGTGCCCCCTTCCGGCTCTGTATCAGACAATGCTCTGCTGTTATTCAGAGTTTTCATGGCCTTTTTCAGAACTGAGTGGCCAGGTCTTTCTTCCTAGTCTGTCTTAGTCTGGAAGCCCCACTAAAACCTGTCCACCATGGGTGACCCTGCTGGTATTTGAAATCCCGGTGGCATAGCTTTCAGCATCAGAGCAACATGCAGCTGCCACCACATAACAATTGACAGACAAGTGTTGGGATTCCCTGACCAGGAAAGAAACCTAGAACAGGCAATGAGAGCACCGAATCTTAACCACCAGACCACCAGGGCTGGCACAAATGAAAATTAAAGTTGTAAAAAAGCCAGAGATCTAATGCACAGTACAAAGAATATATACAATAATACTGTACTATAATTATGTAACATGATAAATATCACTACATTGGCAATCATGTTACAATGTATAAATGTATCAAAGTAACACACTGTACACTTTAAACTCACACCATGTTTCATGTCAAATTTATTCAATAGGGCCAGCCCTGGTGGCCCAGTGGTTAAGTTTGGCATGTTTTGCTTTGGCAGCCTGGGTTCAGTTCCCACATGCAGACCTACACCGCTGGTTGGTGGCTGTGCTGTGGTGGCGGCCCACATACAAAACAGAGGAAGACTTGCAACAGATGTTTACTCAGGGTGAATCTCCCTCAAGTAAAAAGAGGAGGCTTGGAGATGGATATTAGCTCAGGGCGAATCTTCCTCACCAAAAAAAAATATATCATTTAAAAAAAAAGTATTCAATAAAAAAAATGGGCAGAAGATCTAAATAGACATTTTCCAAAGAAGATATACACACACGAAAAGGTGCTCAACATCACTAATCATCAGGGAAATGCAAATCAAACCACAATAAAATATCACTTTGTGCCTGTTAGAATAGCTATCATTAAAAAGACAAGACATGACAAGTATTGGCGAGGATGTAGGAAAAAGGAAACTCCTGGTCACTGTTGGGGGGAATATGTGTAAATTGGTGCAGCCATAAAGCCACCATATGATCTAGCAAACTCCCTTCTGGGTATTTACCCAAAGGAAATGAAATCACTACCTTGAAAAGATATCTTTGCCCTCATGTTCATTGAGCATTATTTACAGTAGCCAAGACATGGAAACAATGTAAACATCCATTGACAAATGAACAGATATGTGGTGTATATATATATATACAATGGAATATTATTCAACCATAAAAAGAAGAACATTCTAATATTTGTTACAAAATGGATGGAATTTGAGGGCATTATGCTAAGTGAAATAAGCCAGACAGAGAAATACAAATAAATACTGTATGACCTCACTTATATGTGAAATCTAAAAAAAAAAAAAAAAAAACTTATAGATTCAGAGAAGTAGGGGATCGACTTTCCTACTGTGGTCACCAGGCAACTATTTATCTGCTTTCTGTCACTATAGATTAGTTTGCATTTTCTAGAATATTACATAAATGGCATTATACAGAATGTACTGCTTTTTCTCCTGGTGTCTTTTGCTTAGCATAGTTACTATGGTCCTCATAAGTAATATAGTACGTATCAATAGTTCATTCCTTTTTTATTGCTGAGTACTGTTTCATTGTGTAGATATACAAGACTTTATCCACTCACTCGTTGATCAACATTTGGATTGTTTCCAGCTTAGGGCCATTACAAATAAAGCTGATAAGAACACTCATCTACAAGTCTTTGTACAGACATATGCTTTCACTTCTCTTGGGAGTGAAAAGTAGAAAGTCTGGATCATATGGCAGGTGAATGTTTAACTTCTCAAGAGACTGACAAACTATTTTCCATTTTATATCATACCTGCAGTGTATAAGAGTTCCAATCCTTTTGCATCCTTTACAATACTAGACATGGTCAGTTGTGTGTATGTGTGTTAAGTTTAGCTATTCTCATGAGTGTGTAATGGAATCTCATTGTGATTTTAGCTTGCATTTCCGTAGTGATTAATGATGTTGAGCATCTTTTCATGTGTTTATTTTTTCCATCACTATATCTTCTTCTTTGATGTAGTGTCTGTTTAAATGTTTTCGTTTTTTGTTTCTTAATTGGGATATAAAGCCGTCTTTTAAAAATTCCTCTCTGGGCTTCAAGTTCTTGAGAAGAATTTTTAAGTTGTGTGTTTTCATTTTAACGATAACTTAAAAATTAATGGGCTCATGTTCTGTTTCATCTGGATGATGACCTATAACAAAATTTACCAACCAATTTCAGCTCCTACGTTTCCAATTTGTGTATATAAAGAATTCTCCAGAGCTACCGAGAAGCAAATCATTGCCTATTTAATAATCAAATATTTGTGCCAAATAATTGATGCCAAGCAATCCACATCACACTACTGCTTTGAATACTTTTACCCTCTGGGATCTTAAGATATTTTTCATCACTTTTTTGCCCTAATCAATCAATTCATATCTTATAGACAAATTGACTTTGATATTTCATGTTTCTTTTAGTTTTTTTTCTTATGTCTTAATATCCTCCATTCTGCTTACCTTATAAGAAGACATATTTTTGAAAAGTCTCTTCTGGGGGCCAGCCTGGTGGCATAGTGGTTAAGACCATATGATCTGCTTCAGAGGCCTGGGATTCTAGGGTTCGGATCCCAGGCATGGACCTACATACCATTCATCAAGCCATGCTGTGGAGGAGTCCCACATACAAAATAGAGGAAGATTGGCATGGAAGTTAGCTCAGGGACAATCTTCCTCAATCAAAAATAGGAAGATTGGCAACAGATGTCAGGTCAGGGCCAATCTTCCTTACCAAAAGAAAAGACAAGTCTCTTCTCTCTTAGTTTCAAAGGAAAAAGTCTCCCCAGACCTGCAATTCTTTTGCATTATGATCAAAGAATAGGGAAGATTTGCCACGTTTCCTCTATTTATTTTTGTTTAATTAACATAGGAGCCCAAAATCATTAACATAAAAAAGTAGAAGTGTTTTGTTTGTGATGACGTATGCTATTACTGTGTACCAGTACCTTTTTTTCCTTTCTCCACAGCAACATTGGCACATGTCGATTTGAATATTTTAATATCACCCTTCAGCTGATGGGTGTTGAGGTAAAGGAAGGCGAGGTGAGAGATGCATAATTGGTAGCAAATTTCTCTCTTTACCTAATAGCAATATGCAAACTCTTAAGCAAGGTGTATATCAGTGTAATTGAAGTTGTAACCTAAGGTTTTATTATTTTTTTATATTGTTAGATGAATCATGCATGGTCCAGTAAAAACAATCCTGTATATATAAAATGTGTAATGGAAAAAATATTTGGTTTTACATTCAAAGAATAATAAATTCCACTGGAGTAAATAAAAGTTATTGATTTGTAATATTTTACTTAGCGTTTGTATAGCATTTTAAATATTCCTAGATATTAAGAAATCCATAAGGAAGATGCTCCATTTTCATTTTCTAGAAAATAATTACAGAAAATGGTAGTAACACATTTTTTCATTATATTTCTTTCTTAAGTATTCAGAAATGCTAGTTTGGAAAAGATAATTGTATTATGAAGTATTTTATTAGAGATTTTTGCATTTATCAAATCAGTATAGTACATTAATCTTGCAAATGAAAATTAATTTTATCCTATTGTTTATTTTCAAGAGCACTTAAAATTTAAATGGTTAAATTACTTTCTTAATAAAAATGAATCACTTTCTTATTACCAAAATGATAAATGAGCTATCATTCATCATTATTACGTGTATTATGATAATGATGCTGTCTGAAATGCTTGACTGATTAAAGTGGTGCTCTCATTCTTTGCAAAATTAAAATAAAATCCAAAAATTTTATATATCATCTCAGAAAGTTGTAGCTCTTAATACCCACCTTTACTAAGTTAGAACACTTTTTTATGTTAATCATTTGCTTAAGTGTATCATAAGTCTTTCAACAGGTAATTATGACCAAGAATGATTTAGTAAAATCATCTTAATTACAGATTAGAAAACTAAATTTGAAAAAATTCTCTTTGCTCTTAGAAATATTTTTAAAAGGCGAGAAATCATTATTGAAATTTTTATATGTTTGTTTCACTAAAACTTCTATTGTATAAAAATAATCAGTAAGACACTTTTTGCCAATATTTAATATTCCCATTTATCATGATAGCACCAAAATATCTTCTGTCTCATTAAGTAATTTTTACCTTTTTCTTTCGTCATTACTCATGTCAAAGTATAAGATGGATAATATTTCTTGTTTAACACAGAAAAAGGATGGCATTCAGAAGTAAAATTGGTGGAATATTAATCGTTGGATAAGGGAAAACAAGAAGAGAGATTCTTGTAAATCACTTTAACTTATTCATTCATTCATTCCACAATTATATATTTAATATTAGGTGCTGTGCTACATGCTGATGACACAAAGGTGAAATACGACATGGGCCTCGACTTTGTAGAACTTTTCCAACACACATGCTGGATATGTGTAGAAAATATTTTCCAGGCTACAATGCATGTGTAGATGCACTAACTGTGACTAGATGATTTCCCTGTTTTGGTTAATGAAGAAGAGAAATAGCAGAGTCATCTTTCTTCTGTGTCTAGAGATTGGAATTTTGATTCATTATAGACTTAGAGTACACTAGGAATTTCAAGGAAACTTAGCAATAATTAAGAGGTATTAAATTATTTAAGATCACACATTTATTTGTAGCAATGGAATTTTACTCTACTTCTCATGATACAAGATTAGTACAGTTTCCTAAGTCATGGCATGGTAAGAATGGACTTAGCTGATTACATTATTGTTTACATTGTTTATATTTCCTTATATGTTTTAATGCAAGAGGGGGAAAATTCCTTCTTTGGTTACATTCATGCAATCAAAAGTTTATAGATAATTATTTTTGGTATGGCTTCATAAATATTCTTATGTCTCTTCTGGTTTCCATTTGTTACTTGACCTTAAGAAAAAAAAAAAGAACAAAACTCAGACTATTCGATATTCTAACCATGAAGAACAATTTGGACACAATACTCTCTCTACAATTAAAACTTTAAGCAGCAATATTTAAGGAATCTTCAACATTATGTGTGATATTTAATACACTATGTATGTCATTCATAATAAAAATTTAATCTCTGATTTTATTAGAATCTAACACAAATTGTAAATCACTTATTGTAAATCACTTTCATTTCTATCTACTCCTTTATTTATCTATATTGTTTTCTTAAGTTTAAAATTTTTAATTCTTTTATTATACTCCTCAGTTTTTACTTTATCTTATTTATGCTTAAGTTTATGAGCTATTTAAGACAAAATGAAGCAACAAGCTATGGCTTCTCATTTATACTATTGTTAAAATAAAAATTATATCATAATATGACCTATATGCCTCTCACATTTGTTCAAAGAATTGAAGGATGCCTTATTCCTCATGACTTCTCCTGCCCTCCATTTCTCTATCATTAACACCCAATCCTCATCTTATCATTGCTTTGTCTCAGCGTGTAGCCTAATTACTCCTTTTATAGTTGTTTGTGTTGTCTGCCACTTGCCCATAATTCCCAGAACATTATCCATTTTTCTTATTAACCACTTCATTCACTTTTCAAATGCTATAAGTAGTTATTTCTAATGATTTTCTAGTCCCATCCAAAAATTTATGGGAATTATTATAAAATTAAACTTATTTGTTTTGTGCCCATTTTGAACAGGACATTTTTATTGGAAGTAAAATATTTTATAAAGCTACACTAAAGTGTATCAGATAATTTTTTCTCATAATTATTGTACCCTTAATGTAAAGCTTCTCTTTTGTAAGAAATATAAAAACTGCTTATAGTAGAAATCCATTAAAAATTACTAAAATGTGTGGAGACTAAGTTTCCAGTTAATAGAGTGTAGCAAATTGGTATGCAAAGTTCTTAGAAAGGAGGAAAAGCATAAGCAGTTCATCCTTTCATCTAAAAACAATTTAAGCACCTCTGTATACCAGAAATGATAACACATATAGCCATTTATACTATAGAAAAAAATGTACTAGTTCCTTTGAGGACGACTACTTTGTCTAGAAAATTTCACTAAAGGGCTTCCTAATAGAACTTCCTAACTTGATTCACGGGTTCATTGTATTAATTCCTCTCTGACTACTCTTTACTCTTTAACTACTTTGCTCTCCACATGCCTTTATTGCACAAAGCTTAACATTCCTTAAGTACTTTTTATGATTTCTCAAACTAGATTAAATAATTTAATGTCACCTTATATTTCATTTTCATATGACTCTAAGTCCAATATGGATACCTTTTGGTTGAGATCTGCATTGGTATCCTTCAATAGCAATAAACTCATAAATTAGTACTAAGAGAAAAGCATTTTCATTTGATTTTATATTTGATAAGATCCTGGGCCAAGAACACGGAATTAGGGGTAAGAGCAGAATAATGAGTCAAGAATGACTATGGTTTACAGCTTTGGTAACTAAGCCCCTTATGTTTAGAGATTGAGAAGTGGCAAAAGTGGATCAGTTGGGAGAGACACAGACAAGAGGAATAATAGGTTTATAGGTGAAAATAATGAGAGTGAATTTGGATTGTTAAGCTTCGGGTCATTGTGTTAATTTCAGGTGGTAAGGGCTAATAGGTAGTAGGAAATATAGATGTCAATGAGAGGGAGGGTGGTAAAATAGATTTGGTAAGACAGAGTAGTTAAAATTATTAGATTGGATTAAATCCATTGGGAGAATCTTAAGAGAGAGAAAGAAAGAAAGAGAGAGAAAGGAAGGAAGGAATGAAAATGATATGGCCCCAGAGTCTGACTGTAAGATTAGGGGTCAGTTATTTTAAGGTTGGATTAGTAGGCATAAGCCTAAAGGAGGGCACAAAATAAGAAGTTTAATTCATAAATAAAAGGAAAGGCAGTTTATAAATATGATTTATAATTTGTGAACAGAGTCTGAGATTCAAGATTTCTATCCAACAATGTAGAAGCAATTCACAGAAATTTTCATGGACCACTGGAACCATCAAGCTTATTTTACAACAATTACTAGTAGCCTAGCTACGAGAAATTTTGAATTCAGGATTCAAGCATTTCAACCAATGAATGGACTTGGGTAGGAGATAGGAAACTCAGTCAAAAATTAACTTAGACAATAAGGAATATTAAAATAATTGTCAGAGAAAGTGAGGTTCACTTGTGGGGCTTAGTTAATAAGAAGCTAGTGCAAATGCGAAGAACCGAGCAGGAGTGCCTTTAAATCCCGGGTACGTTCTCAACATTTCCCTTGTGTGTAAAGTGGGGCTCTTTAAGGCAGAGGTGAATACGGTTAAGTCATTTGAGCTGACAGTTCTGTGGAAGTGGGAAAGGCTTCTGCGCTCAGGACACAGGCAGCTGGAGAACACAGGCCTCCCCAAAAGGAGAAGAGCAGACCAGGTAGGCAGACCCAGAGTTAAGGCGTGGGGCCTCAGGCTAGGCTCCTCTCAGGTGTTCCACTTAGATCAGTTACTCCTCTTTCATGGGCAGATTCAAAGGCAAAGAGTACAGCTCCGGGGGAAGTCTCTCCACACGGAGACACGAGGATGGGGTACAAAGCATCCTCTCCTATCTGAACACCCTTAGGCTTGGAGTCCCTCTACTCTTCTTCCAGAAGGAGTTACTGCTAAAGATCATGAGAAAGTTTTATCATTTCTCCACATCTCTCTTTTAAAAGCTTCTCTTTCTTTTTTTTAAAGAGCAACTAAGATTTCGCTAACCTAAGAAGTCACTCCAACATACCAAAAGAAAGGTTAGTGTTAGCAAGAGGATTGTTTATCTTGTTGTTTCATCCTTAGGGTGGAACAGGGTTTTTCCCTTTCCTCGTCACCACCTTCTGAGCGCAAAATCTGAAGAAACCGATGAACTTTTCCTCACTGATTAGAGGAGACAGTGGGATACAAGCAGATTGGGCTGGGGATTTTCCGTCCTTCCAAACTTCCAGAGAGTAGTTAGGTTGTTTGTGTTTACATCTACAAAATATCCTCCCACCAGAAAAAAAATTTGTCTGCTCTCTATCCTATAATAATATTTTTTGATTCTGAATTTTTGATTGAGACAGCACTGTAGCCTTTTTGCTGGCACAGGTCTCTTCCTGATGAGACCTTTGGGTGGATCCGTTCACTTATTTATCATGTGGGAGGTATTGATCATATCTATTTCTTTGTGGGAGGAATTTGTCATAGCTATTTCTTTGAATTCCTTCAGGAGCCCTCTCAGCAACTGTGTTCATTTCAAGTTATGTCAGGAAAATTAAAGAGAATATCTTTTAAATTCAAAAGAACATTGTGAAACAATTCTGAAAAATACATTCATTGGATTTCAATCCAATATTCTACACTGATTATTTTTTAATTTTCATATATAGCATTGTATTCAAAAATCTCTGATAATTTATGTAGGCTTTTAATACTTCAAGAGATTATATCAGAAACCTAAGACTTTTTCTCCTGCCACATTTTGCTACAATTAATCCTTTATCAGCCTCATAATTTATGACTTTTTTTTCACAGTCTTTTAGAATTTCTCTTCAGAAAGTTGATTTTTTTTTGTACAGTTAGATTTTTCTCTTTATTTTTTAAAATATAATTTGCCTTTTGTGTTTTGGAATGACTTCATACTAACCAAGAGTATCATATTTAGACAAGAAGATAAAAGTTACACACAGTTTATTGTAAGCTGTTGAAAAGGTTCTTAGTTAATGGAAAAGATTATCAGACATTTATCATTTTTGCACTCTGGAATGTAAGTTCTACAAAGGAGATAATGAAAGGAAAATAAACTGCAATAGGCCAGCTTCTAAAGAATTAAATGAACTGAAAGAAAAATAGGTAAAATTGGATTATCTAGAAACTTTTATTCCACATACATATGTTGATCTTAAGTGATGTTCATTTGCTTTTCACCAAATTCAATGATTTGCTATGATTGCTTTTATTATTTTGGTATTACATTAGTGCCTGTATCAGTTAGGATTTTGTTGTTTATCAGACCTATTCACAGCGGCTAAAACAAACAGGATTTATTTTTTTCAAGTAACAAGAGTCAGGAAGTAGGCAATTCAGGTCAGTGTAGCTGCTTAAGGAAATCACAAGGACCAAGATTCACACTGGCTGCCTGATCTGTCTTCCTTAGCATGTAATTTTGGACACTACTCCACTTCCAGGGAACTTGAACACATTTCAGGCAGAAAAAAAGGGCAAAAGACGGGGCAGTTCAGTCTGTCCTACCAAGGGACCTTAACTTATAAATTTGGCTGGAACACAGCAACCTCCAGTGCAATTATTTTTAACTGTATGTTTTAAGCAAAAAAAAAAAACCCCAAAAACAAAAAAAAAGGGCAGGGCTTTCCTAGTAAGAAAATGATATATCTGCCATTTTATTGTTTTTTGACAGAAATGGATTACAACATTTTATAATGATTGCAGAGATTTTCAAAATTCAGGATGCTTAAGATTCATTTAGCATCTTAAGTTTAAGTTTATCAAAGCTGTAGAGTTCAACTCTTCAAAAGGGGGGACTTATTCAGTAGGGCAGAGAAGAGTCCAGAATTTTATATTTTAAACTATCATCACAGATCATTCTGATACAGATGGTTCACTGACCATTCTTTGAGAAATGCTGGTAAATTGTAGTAAAGTTCATTGAAGATCTTTTCCATTATGATTAGTGGAGTTCAAAGATAATTGATGTTTTAGTTTATTTGAACTTTATGCTTCAACTCTTTTAATTTTATTCTTTTACTTCCTCCCAATATTTTCCTTCTTCTTTTTCTTCCTCTATCTTTATATGTGAGACTATCTGACTCTTGCCATTTGCAAATCTTGCCGTTTCTAAAAATAACAATAATGATTAAGTAAACTTAATAATTATTTTTCTATCTTCATTGATTCTTAAGTCAGAGACAGTCTGGAAACTATTATATACTTTTGGGAATAAACTCTGGATCCATTACTTACTGTAAATTTTCAGACTTATATTTGAAGATGGGAACATACTGAGAATTTTTCAAGTTTGAGAGTATGCAAGAATCAAGCCCTCAGAATTACTGGTGAAAGAAGACTCCTTTTCTGTCCATCTCCTCCCTTTGATTTTGGTAGTGATTTTAGAAAATATGTGTCTTGGCCTTCCATTGAACAGAACGTAATCTACTTAAAGGAAGCAAAGGGGCTTAGTAGTTATAAATTACTAAGCAGTTCCACCCCTCCTTGCTCATATTCAGTGATGTGCTAGATCAGGCTCATGTCAACTATTAAAGCCAATTGTTAGCATCCATCCCCAATTCCATGTTCAGTGACATCAGGTTAGTAGTTCGAAATTGGCATGAGTAGGTATATTTCACACCATAGATATTGGCAAATGCTACAAATTGGGCTTTGGTTTTGCTTTGTTTTTACTAGAACATCACTGCCTGTAAAATTACCCATCTTTCCTCACTGTCAACCCCTTAGGAATATGAGTCTTGTTTTACATAGCTAAGATGGAGGGTTGAAGGGAGAAAGAAAAGAAAAAGAAAGAAAGGAAGAGAGAGAGAAAAAGAAAGAGAGAGAGAGAAGCAAGGGAGGGAGGGAGGAAAGGAAGGAAGGAAGCACCGAAGGAAGGAAAGAAGGAAGGAGAGAAGGAGGGAAGAAGGAAGGAGAAGGACTTGGTGAAATTTATCACCAAAAATAAAAACCGTCTGGGGGCAGGCCTGGTGGCATAGCAGTTAAGTTTGTGCTCTCTACTTCGGAGGCCCTGGGTTCGCAGGTTTGGATCCCAGGTGTGGACTGATGCACTGCTTGTCAAGCCATTATGTGGCGGCGTCCCATATGAAATAGAGGAAGATGGGCACGGATGTTAGCCCAGGGCCAGTCTTCCTCAGCAAAAAGAGGATTGACAACAGATGTTAGTTCAGGGCTAATCTTCCTCACACACACAAAAATAATAATAGAAAAAGAAAACCTTTTCCTTTCAATACAATTACTAGTTTCTACTAAAAAGTTCTTGGTTACATTAAAATTGTTTTATTCATCCTTCTCCAAACAAGGAGTCCAGGCATTTCTGAAGGACAGGATGGACCACAGGGAGAAAGGTGTGGAATGGCTCTAGAACAAAGTGAGTCACATAAATGATTTACTAGGTTCTGTAGGACACAGACCATGGGTTGCTGAGAGCATCACAATGGAAAAAACTGACTTGCTTATAAGAAGGTAGAAAGTCAGAACTGAGTCAGCCCTCAAAGCACACTACAGAAGGATGCCCTATAAAACCCTACAAAAACAAGCCGCATTGTTAGGCAGCCTCCACACAACCTTGTTTTGCAAGATGCCCTTGACTGATGCATAGAGTCAGCTCTTCTTAAATCAACAGGTATGTTAATATAGAAGAAACAATTTTGTAATTGCTTTTGTTTGTGGCAGTTCCATGGATTCCTCAAGGCACATTGCATGTTGCAAAATGGGATGAACTACTAAATTAGCACTCCAAAGATAACAATCCCATAGGTCATTGATAAATGACATATAATACATGCACTCTGGTTAGAAGTTTGTATTTTCCAAGTCAATCTAAATAAATACACACCATGTAATAGACTTGGAAAAAGGTCGCAGCTAAGGGTATGAGCTTTGGGAAGACAGATATACTGAAGAGACATAAAGAATGCAATCACCATCCCTTCCAAAATAATCCAGTGTTATCAATCATTAAAGATTATTCTCCTTAGAGTGTCCAAATGGTTAATTGCAATATTAGCCAATAATTTAAAAATAACAGAAAGACTCAAATAAATATTTCATGAACAGATGAGGCAGTCACAAGAATCTTTTCGCTGTGTATACATACACATTAAGTAGTCTTATTTTGATTCTAGTTTTTGTGTAATTCTGTCTCAATATATGTCTGGCTCCATCCACTTTCACCTACACACACTATGAAAGACATTTTTCTTAGTGGTATTAAAATATTCTTCTAAAGAATTGTAAACTGAACTACTGAACTAATAGTGGAGAATTAAGTCTACCTAATCTCATGTGTATTAAATATTCACTTGACAGAAACCTAACTCAAAGTAGAGGAAAAAACAAATGGCTGATTTCACAATAACTGAGGACAGGTGTAGAGGTAACAGAGGCATAAGACCAGATCTAGGACTCACATATTATCCCTGGAACTCTTTCTACCTGTTCACCCTGCTTCCCTCTGTGTTTTGGCCACATTCTCTGTTAATATAGACAGGCTTCCTCATATGGTGGGGAAAATGGGCAATGCCAGCACTTAGTTAATGTATTTCATGCACTGAGAATCTGGAAGCAAGCGTAACTTTTAGCCCTCCTGGCAAAGAAAGAATGTCGCAGCCTCATGTAAATTATGTGCCCTTCTTGAAAATAATCACTGCGGACAGAACAATGAATCCATCTGAAGGCGTAAATGAAGGCCTAAATCATACGCCTTTTCCTAAATCTGGGAATGGTTGGGATATGATTGACAGCCTCACGATTACCATAAGAAATGGAAATTTAAATATTCCCCAAAAAAGGAGCCTTAGGGGCAGACCAAATCAAGAAATGTTCACTATACTATGTAGCAAAGTGCGCAGATTTGATTCCTGGTACTTTTTATCTTCCTCACAAAAGTAAGCAGAATTTTAAAAGTTTTCTCCAATTCACACAAGAATAACTGATGAACATATATAACAATTTCCAGCTTACAAAGTGTTTCTTCACAGACATCATCATATTTGCTTCAGGTGGTTTGAGTAGGTTTTTGTCACTTGTAGCGGAAAGGCCTAATTCACGAAGGTGTAGTGGACTTAGTTTTCCACATTTAGTTCAATTAATTGTAATTATAATGATTCCTAATGAGAAAACTGAGACTTAGACTTAGAGATGTTCATCAAGTACCAAAGGTGAATAAGAAGGATTCTATTTCAGAATTTCAGTCCAAAACTCATGTTTTTCTTCTCTTTGTTTTTAAATTTTGAAGGCAATTGAAAACAAAGCATGTCCAAATTTTGATTAATTTCATCAAGTCTTTCTTATTTATTTACTTATTTTAATTTCTGTACTATCATTAGCCTACCTTTTGAGAGCAACCATGCTCCAAGGCAAGTAAGGATCTCAGTGTTGCGTTCATTTCAATGAACATTTATAAATTACTTTATGGTGAATTAGAAACAACGATTTCATTTGCGCTATAAGACTTCCTTGTTCTTGATTAATTTCCTAATTTGTATCAATAGAAACAGAAAGTCACCTTGGTTTTTACAACAACACTATTAGGTGAACACATTGTTCAACTTTTTGTCTTTTTTGTGGAAGAAAATCAGAGTACCCTTAGCCTAAGACTTTATTCAAAAATGCTGGGAACAAGAACGCTCACTAGGAGCATTTTGTCCTGAAGGATGAAGAAGGAATTTTACAGAGCTGTAGCAAGAGGAGTTATACAAAAGTGAGTTAATTTTGGAAATAGTTGATCAAAATCAGTTCTGGGAAGAGGGAGAAATTGTTCTGCAGATTCTGTAGTTATTTGTTGGTCAAATTGAATTTATCAAGAAGGGTGAGGAGAAGGAGTTAGGGGCTAAGGTCACATGTAAGGAGGGTGAGAAGATATAGCTATGGGAGACAAGGACATACAGAGGTCACAGTGGAAAATAGTGTTTCAAGGTCTTACAATTTTATTCTAGCTTATGGGACTCATCTCCCATCACTTATGTTTGGGTAACATTTTCTAGATTGCATATGAATAGAACTCTTTAATGCATCTCCTTGTTTATTTACAAGATCTAATTTTTTTGATTCCTTTTCAAAATGTTATTTGTACTTAACCTGATCAAAACCCAAAACGTAAGCAAAGCAAAACAAACGTTGAAAACTCTCTTTTACTCTGTCGCTAAAAAAAAAAAATTAATAACTTTGATCTGTGTTCTAATATAATCTATAACTGGATAATAAGCATGTAGGCCTTGCTTAATATAAGAATGTAATATAATATATGATGTAATATAATAGTTAAAAGGATCAATTAATATCCTAATTTAATGTTAATTCATTTGAAATCTATGTTACCTTTAAAATATATTACTTGGAAAATAGTATCAGTAATTCTTTTCACTGGAAACCATATAATAGGGACCCTGAAAATGTATGAAAGCTGAATAACATTCATTTTAGAAATTCATTTTCTAATAATGTATCATTGTAGTGCTGTCCAACATACGATATGCTCAACTGATTTACAGTGGGCCTTTTTGTGTAATAGTTATCAGGGTAATACACAGATAATAGTTCAATATATCAGCTCAATTTGAAACTACTGATTGTTTTATTTAACAGTGTAATTAAAATATGTCCAATCTGTTGGGTATTTAAATGACAAAGCAGGTTTAACCGACATTTAAAGGTTCCCAGGCATCGCCACAAAACAACATGGAAGGAAAAGCAAAGAAACCAAGAGGCACCCGTCTATGCACAGTGTGTTTCTTAGACCTACTTATCTTTGGGTCAGACTGGTTTTGAAAACAGTGTTTGTATACATAATAAATACAGTTGCCACAACAGGGAATCTCTCTGTTATGAGAATAACAAAATATTCAAATATATCAATTATCTCACTTCTCCCACAACATTGGGCTAATCTGGGTAGCATAAATGTTTCACCTTGTCAATATTTCATTGTCAATACATATTTTAAACCAACATTAATATAATGCATAGTGTCGTTGTGCCTATTATGCATAGGCAGCTATTCCTATAATTCCGATAATTAAGGTTTACTCAAATACAGCTGCCTGCCACTGGGTTAAATTGCAAATGGACAGTAAAAACTATTGGAAGTAGGAAGCTTGTGACCAAATATTCAATGCCTTGTAAGAGTAAATTTAAACTCAGGGAGACAGAGAACCTCCCAGAAGTAAATGCAACAGGTGAGTAACATTAATTGCATCATCCAAAAATAAAAATTTAAAGTGTATCAAAGCCGCTAGACACCTTAGCGCACAGCCTTCCCCATTCTGCAGAATCCCAATAGCATTAAACTATTACCTGTTGAGAGACAGGATTCCATAGTAGTTAGACATACACATTCCAGAGACAGCTACCTGGGTTCAAACCTTGACTCTGTACCACTCACTGTCTTTAGGACTTTGGACAAACCACTTAAAATATCTTAAAATTAGTGTAATACCTTTTAAAGGACAGAAATAAGAGATAAAAGCATTGCTGTGATGGCTAAGTGTTTGGATATGTGCAAAACACTTTAAAATGGTGCATGGTTCATAGTGTGAACTGTATGTGAGTTCATATTATTGTTTAGCCCTGTTCTAGGTGCCCAGGGCATCTTTCTATGGAGGAAAGCCATAAACAAAGTTTAAGCATAAGCCTGGAGCAGAGACAAAGAATTTGGGCAACTAATGACTAATCTGAGGATCTCGAGGAAGTGAACTCAATAAGTGTAGTGATTCCCATCAAAATCCAGCCTTCCAGGAGCATGCAAGGAGACAGCAATTAAGGGTCAGACTCCTATTTTCTTGCTTTTTTTTCCTTTCCCAGGTTGTTTTTAGAGTATTCTAGGGGTCCACTGTCAATGAATTTTTTGGATTACAGTATCAGTTCTCAGTCTGCTCCAAGCAAATAATCTGAAAATGTTTGAATTTTGAAAGTAATTGTACTTACTATTTTACAGATAACATAACTCAATTTAAAAATGATTAATTGATCTTTCTTAGGTCACACAACTAATCATAATGGTTAATCCCATATTAGAATCAACTAGTAAGGCTTCTGATACCCATTTCATACTCTTTCCCCTGTTCTAAGGCTTTCAATAGTAAAGCTAACAGATTGAAATACTTCCATTTGGAATCCCACTGTATCAAACCAATCTAGGATAAATTCAGTAAAAAATAATGAAATGTGTGAACTATAGAAAAATGGAAGATATTAGTACCGGAATCTACCATGCTGTCCAAGTTGAAGTCACAAGGCAAGAGTTGTAATCCAAATACCTAAGAAAATTTCATATTCTGAATTCATCAAAGAGTATGTTTTCCTAAGTCAGTTATGTTTGCTCTTCTGATGGTCTGTCTCTCAGTGTCAATGGCACCATTCTCTCAGTCTGAATGACAATCAGGGGATTCATCCTAGACTTTACCTTCTCTCTTGCCCCTACTTCTTTGCAAAAGCCCAATTATTATACTTCAAAATCACTCTTCACCTCCTCTTTAACTCCTTTCCTTCTGCAATCTCTACCTCATTTCAAGCTCTCACCAGCTCTGCCAGGATTGTCTTCTGGCCTCCTTTCTCGGTTGTCTTCCATCAAAGTCAGGGAATTCAACACCTTAGCTTGATATATAAAGACCCTGTATAATGTGACCCAATCCACTTTTCCAGCCCTATTTCTTACTATCCCCCACCAGCACCCCACCTTCTTCACTGCAGCCCCACGCAACTGTTTTTCTGTACTTCAGAAGTGCTAACATGTTTTCATGTTTCCATGCCCTTAATACACTTTTCTTCCTCCTCCTTTTCATTCCTTAAGATGAGATTCAAATATTTCCTCCTCTGAATTTGTATATTCTGGGTTAGACACTGGGGTAATTATTATTTTGTTGCGGTTGTCTGCTCAGTTCCCTTTCCTTACCTCTCACAAAAAGTAGGAGGACAGATGACCCCAGCTTGGCCAGTCACAATATCCCCACTCCGCTGGCATTGTTATTGGTCTAGAACTGATTTAACTGTCCAGTTAGCATCCCTTTCTGATATTTTTCTTATAGTACTAACAAGGAAACTCTATTCTTCCTGGCACATAGAACAGGGAACACGTGAACCTAGGTCAGCTAGTGGCCACATTCTCCATCACATGAAAAAGCTTGTCTGTAGGATGAAGAATGATGCCAAAGAGAGAGCAAGACAGGTAGAACGATAGTACTGGTAGAGCTGAATTCCTCTTCTAAACCCTGAGGTTCCCAGAGATGCCAAGGTTGCTGTAGAACTTCCTTAATTGTGAGAGCTTCTTTTTTTATCTTTCCAACATATCTGTTTTTTTTTTTTTTTTGGTGAGGAAGACCAGCCCTGAGCTAACATCCGTTGCTAATCCTCCTCTTTTTTGCTGAGGAAGACTGGCCCTGGGCTGACATCGTGCCCATCTTCCTTTACTTTATATGGGACGCCGCCACGGCATGGCTGACAGGCAGTGCGTCGGCGGGCGCCCGGGATCCGAACCCGCGAACCCCTGGCTGCCAAGCGCGGACGAAACCGCTGCGCCACCGGGCATATCTGTTTTTTTTGTGTAAGCAAGTTAGTTGGGTTTCTGTCACTCACAACCACAGAGTCCTAACTGATAAAAGTACCCACCTTGGACCACATGCTATCAGATCACTCTCAGTGTCTATTGTTTTGTATTTGTTTATTTTATTCCACAAATAAGACGAAAAATTTTGGGAAGAAGGGGAGAGGGTGATGCTTCATGTCTGATTCTGCAAAATATTAAGACAATAAATAATATATAATTGTTGAATAAATACGTTAACAGATGACTAACTTAGCAAAGCTTTTAAAATAAAGCAAATTTAAACATATATAACCATAAACTTTGAAATAGTGAATTTTTATGTTAATTTTTGATTTTTTTCTCATAATAAAATTATGAATTATAAAATTTGAGTGCAGTGGTAATACAGCCCAATGTTATCATTTTGCAGATGAAAGGTATAGGCCCTAAAGTGAAACTTTACCAACATCACATAGTTGGTATATGACAATCTCCTTAACCTTACACTGGCAAGAAAACAAAAAAGATAGTGCAAAAGGAATATCCTAGCAAAAACAATTAAATGAGTTAAATTAGATAAAATTACTTAGTCATCTTTACTGGTGTCATTGCTTTCATTTACCTTTAGTTTACTTTGCATTTATTGTTTCTGCTTTTAACAATGAATTTCTCAGGAATTAAAACTCTCATCACTATAAAAAATAGATTTCTTTCTCTTTTATATATTTATGTTTGTCCAACAGAGCGTGAATCAATAGTAAAGAAGAGAGAGAGTCTGTCAATATGACACTCCAGGATACATAACAGATTCTTGAACTTCTGACATTTTCTCTAAGTATATACTGTGAGAATCATCCATCAACACTTTTTAAAGATTTTTCCTTTATTAGAAATAAACAGTGCAAATTGATGTGAATTTTCTCTGAGATAGGCTTCTCATAGAGTAGTGAGAAATGAAATCTTTCAGAAATATGCATAAATGTTTTAGTGATAAAGTTATAAAGAGTTCTAAAACAGATACAGAACTTGTGAAATTTAAAAAGGCAACATTCATTTTTTTCAGTAAAAAATATTATTTCTTTTAAGAAATATCTAGTTTAAGCTGTTTATATGAAAATTCTATCAGTAAAGTTAGAAGAAAGCAATTACTGTGTCCTTTTCTCATATTGGTGAGTTGCATTACATCTCTATGTAATTAAATGTTTACTGTAACCTGGCCTAAACCCTTCATTTCATTAGATTCCTGAAAGAAAATGGCTGTGTTTCTTTCCCCCATCACAGTAATATATGTCTCCATGTATAACTACAACCTGGAGCTTAATTATGTGTGTTCAATATAATGCAACTCAAACTATTATTTGTCCTTGGAAATCTTTACCATCAGATATAATGAAATAAGAAAGGAAAAACAACAGAATGACTTTTCAATCCCAAACAACAAAAGCACTTATTTTATTTTTTCAAGTTATTTTCTACACAGGAACTAGCCCTCAGTTCAGCAGATACAGCCTATTGTAAATGGTTAACATTCGGACTTCATGCATGTTCAAGTGTTAGTTTAAGCCAAATAAAACTGCAAGTTTCTTAAGTGAAAAATGGTTTAATAGCAGTAATTTTATATTGCTCAACCTAGCAGGATACTGATTTCCAATTATTCTTTTCAGAAATGTTAACCTACATTTGGGTTATTGTTCACTTGAAAGGAATATTTGTTTCTCACATTGCTTTTAAAATCCACTGAACACCTTTGCATATGAAAAGATTTTACCTTTTCCAAAGTCAATTATAGTCATATTTTTCAGCTTATGTCCAGACTTGAGACAACACGATATTATATATAACACCAACTAGATTACCTCTTGACCCGGGTGTGGACCAGAGGCTGGAGCGAGTTTGTATTTGTATTTCACTTGTCTACTTGTCATTGGCTGTGAGAACATGAATCAGCCTTTTAGAGCCAGGACTGAACTTCTCTTGTGATCAGTGGAACATTCGGTCAAGTTGATTTTTTTTTCTTTATTGCAGATATAGTACATGCTCACTGCAGGAAACTTAGAGTATATAACTGGGCCAAATGAAAAAAATGAATACCAATTTCTACACAGAACACGTTCATTGCTATTCTGATGTATGTTCTTCTAGTTTTTTTCCCTTATACTATATTTACATAAATCAATATATGCACACGCATGATATATTTTGTATGTGTGTGTATGTGTAGTGGCATAGAAAAAAATGTATGGTTGATGGACCTATTAACATATTGTCTTTATGAATTCTTATTACTGTAGTATCCTCTATTACTCTACAACTGTGACCATCTCGAAACAAACGCTAACCTATTAATAATTCTCATATTACTTTAGAAATATGAATATTTGCATATTTCCTTAACGCCAGTATAGAAATGTGTGCATTAACTCATGTAAAATCAAATGTAATGGAAATGAAACTTTGCCTACTGAGTTAAAGGCATGACAGAAATTAGCTGGCTACATAATTCAATAAATAAAGTAAAATTAGAAAAAACTAAAGAGTTCAGACTAATTTAACTATTTTTCAATGAATGTGAAAAACTAATTGCTAAAACTACAATTTATTTTGGACTTGATAAGCCAATGTTTCCCAAAATGTTTCATAAAAAACGATTTTAGTGGATCTTTTTAGGTGTAACAGATAAAGAGAGTTCAGTAACCAAATAAATTTGGACATACTTAGTTATCTTAAGTGAAGCAGTTTATCTGTTGTTGTCATTGTTGTTTGTTATTGTGTATTTTTCTGTTTGTTCTTAACACAGACATTCCTAGATCTTTTAATATGCTAATGTACATTGTAAATATCCAATAACAGACGGTAGGATACAATATTTCCCAAAATTTCTGACCATGGAACTCCTCCACTCCTTTTACTTAAAAGATCTGACTAGTATTTCAATGAACAATTCCAGACAAATGCATGTATAAAAATATCAGAAACTATTTTCCTTGAATGCTTAGCATGTCGTTTCTTTTAGTAGCTTCTACTTAGTGGTCTATGTAGACTCGACTATAAGCCATATGCAAATTTTCTAACACGATAACCTAACATGCCTTTAAACTCTTTAACTTCGATGACCTTTCCTTCTCTGACTCTTTAGTCCCCAAGGTATTTTGACATCAATTTCTGCTGCTTAATCTTAAACTCTGAAATATTTCTCTTTTATCACCTCCTCTATCTACTTCGCTCATGTCTTTACTTGACTGAACAAATTCCCAGTTACCAGACATCACAGTCAGCATTTCAATGAGCCTCTTTCTTCTTTCTCCCACTTTGGCTCTGTTTATCAATGTAACCAATTGGAACTCTTTTAAAAGTCCTTATAATGAACAGCCAAGGCTTAAGGCCACTGCTGTATGGATTTTCTCTTAGATATAGTAATTTTTCAATTCTAACAATGTCTCAAAATCAGCAAATCAGAATCTTTTCGTCTTTTATCTGTTTTTGATTGTACTAAGTCCCAACGTACAATTTTATATATTTTTTGTCTCCTTCCTCAACCATAACCCAAATTTTCAAACCCTTTTCTACAGATAATATTGCTGAGCATCTCCTATATCTTTTCCTCTATAATCCAACTGGGGCCACCCTTTCGTGCCTCATTGCCTCCCGCCTAGACCTTTCCAATAGCATCTATTCTGTATACCCTTCCAGAATAATAGTCTCAGAAAAGCTGAGGTCATATTATTGCTAATTTAATGCCTATTCAAATCAAATACAAGCAAATGCAACATTTATTTATCACTTTTCCCAAGTCTGCTTTCTTTAGACAAACTAGGTTCCTCGATCTTGTGCTCATTCATTAATCTTCTTTGTTCTTTTGCTTATGCTTTTTCTCTCTACTTATAACTTTCCAAGTCTTTTGTGGTCCAAAATAAGGTCTTTGACATCATTCATTTACTTTTACATATGACTGTATTATCATGAGAAATTTGCTTATCCTCTTTTGTCCTCGGTTTTTTGTTTTTTATCTGTATGGTTGAGATGATATATCTATTTCTCAGAGTTGTAAAATTGACATGAGATAATGATTGCAAACTCCCTAGTTAAATATAGATCCTCAAAAATGTTAGGTTCCTTTCCTGATTTTCTCTTCCATATAGGCCTTTTTAAAATATATCATGTTACTTTTTATTATAATCATCACTCAACTCTTTTATGACTGTCTACCTTGCTTCCCCAATGAGCTCTTAGAGACTGCACTCCTGTCTTGAATCATGCTTCTTTTGTATCCACCACAGTACTTAATATGTATTATATTCATTGTTAGGATTATCAAATATTTGTTGAATGGATGTTGCTAAATAAATTATGAAATCTTCTATTGAAGTACAAACCAATATCTTGCAAGTTTAAATTGTAAAGGATTTCCTGGGAGCTCCTAATATGTAGATTAAAAAAAAAAAAGCCATCTAACTTTTGGTATTTAAAAACAGAAAAACAAGGGAGAGAAAGAAAGAAAGGAAGGAAGGAAGAAAAAAGAGAGAGAGACAGGGAGAGAGAGAGAGAAAGAGAAAACAATTAAAATCTTATTTTTGTAAAGCAAAAGGTAAATACAGTTTAAGATGAGATACTGATGTGAATGTGCCAGAAAACTAGTTTTATTCTCTGCCTACAACATCAACCATATGGAAATGCTGGGAGGGACATAGTCTGACGTGCCTTAGTTTTAGCATCTCTAAAATGTAGATAAATTCACTTTTAAGTCTTCTATGTGAGGTATGATGGTAGGACAATACTACAAATGGAAATATTTTGAGTCAAGTTTCAAAGAACTACTATATATTAAGGTGAGATCATCATTGTATATACTGTAAATATTGTGTAGATGTGTTTCTTCCCAGATTTAAAATATTTGATTTGTTCTTTTAACATCTTCTTATTGGTCATGATTTTATGTTTACATATTGTCCACTATATGTGATGTGATTTACTCTTCCTCCTCCACCTCTCTGGCTGGATATGCTCCCTGAAGTTCAGGCCTGTCCAAGTTCGGCTTCCTCACTCATCCCTAGCATTGTATCCATTAAGTTTCAGACTAAAACTCAAGCTATCTTTATTATAATACAGATAACAGTAAACTCTCAGTTATCTACGATAATGACTTCCTGGAAGAGCCTATAGAAACAAATTGGTTTGGAGATGTGTCACCTTGCGTAAACTCTCTCACGCTGTCCCTTGGGAGCGGCAGAAAGGGCAGGGTGAGAGAAACAGGCAGGCTGACTCCTCACAACGACTGAAGCTCCAGGGGGTAGCTGAGTTATTCACAGAGAACTTCTGGAATGTCCCTGTGTCATTCTCCTTTCAGGGGTGAAAGGACTGACAAAATGAAGAGCCTCTAGCAGCAAACATTTGTTGAGTGAATGAGTGAGAGGACTTACCCTGTGTGGCTCCAGCAGAGAAGACGTCTCTTCTCTCACTTCCATCACAAGCTTGGAGAAAATAAATGCACTCACTGAAGAAAGATTGTGGCAGTGCAAACTCTTAACTAAGGAAGCTATAGTTGGATGGTAACATTTCTACCAGGCGTTCTGTAACATCCATTCGCTGCAATAAGGCAACAGACAACAATGAAACACATTTAAATCAATGCTAAACAAGGAATAATGTTTCTTTAAAGATTGCCCAATATTTATGACATTCAGAAACAATCCCTCATCTGCTCCTTTGGAAACTGCTGCTGATTCTTCTGGAGCAGATACACAGAAAAATGTAAACTTTTGGTTGAGATAGGTGCGAAGGTATGTGCCTTGTAATTGTTCAGTTAGTTGTCAAATGACCAATGTAATTTGCATTCAACCAATAGTCATTAAATACTCGTCAGTTCCAGGCATTTTTCCAGTGACTAAAGGTGAGAAGATAAACAAGATACTGCATCTTGCATTTGTTGCTTCTGTGGATCTTTGATGTGAGTTACAGAAGGATTTAATCTCAGGCTTCAGCTCTTCCAGGGCTACATGATACTTTTCTACCAGTTCTGTTGTCTTTTCCCAAAGAAAGAAATGGCAGTAAGGTAAATATTCTTAGAATATTAGAATGGGAACAGCAAGCGTTACATTAATACAGAGACTGGGGGGGATCACTTTCCGAGAGACACCATGAGGAGAGAGAGAAGACACTCTATTGGGAATTTAAAGGCCTGAGTCTCAGTTAGAATTCCACCATTAACTATCTATAAAACTTCAGCTGTCTGGGGCTCTGTTTGCTCTTTTGTAATATGAGAGATGTGGACTACATGAACTCTTAAATTTGTCTCTGACCCCAACTGCAATAAGACTATGCTAAAAGAAAGATGGGATTTTTGAGAAATACATGGATGGAACAGTAACGGGACTTGGAGACGTTGAATATGAGGATTTGGTAGAGTGAGGAGTCTAATGAGATTCTGAGGATTCCAATCTGGGTAACCGATGTCTGGGTAACAGTTTTAGAGAAGTTAGTTAACTATTAACTCCTTCAAAATGCAGGCAACATGAGAAGAAAGCAGCAGCCAGGGTGATTCACATATTTGACAACTGAGCACTGATTGCCTGGGAAAGCTATAACCAATCTTTTTGTTTTGTTTTTTTTTTCTTTCCCTGACTTGTGTGTTCTTGTTCTACCCATGTAGAAAAATTCCCCTGGCATAATGCATAAAAACTGATTACTCACTTCGCATGGGGAAAGCATATACTCTTCAAGCCTCATTTAATTTGTATCTACAAGGAATGATGACTACTAAGCATGGGATCTAATTACGATTTCAAGATAGTGGGGTAAAGCATAACATGGTGACCACCCATGATCCCAGCCAATAGTGGAATTAAGTACAATAAGGTGGAGACAGAGACTTACAGAGCCAGTTTCAGCTGAGTTTCCATGGTGCCAGAAGCCTACATAAAATGACACATCACCGCATCAAGACTTAACTCATATCACATACTCCCATTCCATTAGATACTGAAAGGTGCTTATTTATTTGGTTGTGTATACGTGAAAAGTTTGAAATATTTTAAGTTCAAAATAAGTAGATAATTTTACCTTTTCATAGCAATTTGGGAATTCTGAATTCTCAATCATTGTAATTGATATTAATATACTAGCCATGTAAATTTTTTTCTTATGGTATTTTTCTCACTTGTATATCCAACATATTGATTGATTGTGAAAACAGTCTTTTAAAAGTTGTAACATCCAGATGAAGGTCAGATCTGGTCTCTTTCCAATGGTATCATAACTATCATGTAATTTCTTCCATGCCAAAGTTCGTCACAAATTGCCTCCTCTCTAACTCAACTAAAGTGAAGTAAAATTAGAGGAAGATGGTGAACAATTCTCTGCTTCTTTTGGAAATTAGGATCTTGACTATATCATTCTTGATGTTATCTGTTATCAAATATATATTATAAAATAAAATGTGTCATACTTATAATAATGCATATTTGCTCAATAATAGTTTTGGGGGAATAAAAGAAACTCCACATGCTATAGAATTTTTAGCCAACTATTGATTGGCTGTCAAGTATATTTGTTATATTACTTTCTTTTTCTGTTATAACAGGAGTTTAGGTCTAGTCTTCCCATTAAGAATCCCCAAATTGTTCTAGATCACTTTTGAGCATTGGCCATTATGACTAGTTCATATGTATATAAAATGCTGTTTTTCATTACAAACATTTATCAACTTGATCTCTTTATATTGAGAAAAAAACACTGAATATAAACAATCTGCACCTCTCTGTGGCTATACCTTAATTTCTTAACATAATTAAATTAAATATTGCTGGAAATTAATTTTTCCTGAAAATCAGTCAGACATTTCTAACAAATTATCATTTGGTGCCTGAGAGATGGTCTTCATGACACACAAATTACTCATACCACATCTCAACTTTGAAAATTCTGTGCTCTATTCCGAGATACTTGGCCATTTCCACTACCTTTAATTGCATTGTCTGCTCTGTAAATAGGCAAACACTTCATAATGCTTCTCAATGACCAAATATAGTGTAACTTTATCTTGGCTTATTAGGTTTTATAAAACTTTTGGTTGTTGCCTCAAGTTAAGTATAAACATATGGTCATCCTGCAAGGAAGAATGCATGCATCGCTTGTAAAATGTGTATTATATTTCATTTCATAGCTCTATTTCTGTCCTCTTTTCTCCACACACAAATTTTTTATTTCAGTGCTGGATTGCAGTAAAATATTTTAAGTGAATTTTTATGATGTAGCGCAAATTTTATACATACCCAATTGAAATGGCAATGGGATGAACAGACAGACACACTGTAAATGATCCCCCAAAACCGACAGCAAAAGCTACAACATAACCTACTCTTCAACCCAGTGAGCATTTAAATTGTTTTGACATAAACAGAATGATGCATGATTCTTTCATTATTATTAACATATTAAAAAGTAATAGAATCAAGAAAATATTGTAATAATAACAGTTATCATAATAATAAAAGCCTACTCTATGCCAGGTGTGATGCTAGGTATTTTCCATGCTGTATCTCTTATCCTTCAAGCATTCCAAAGAGTCAGATATTATTATCTTAATTTTCCAGTTGAGGAAATTCAGGCACAGAATGGTTGAATAATTTGACTAAATCATACAGGTAACAAAGGCTGAAACCCAAATTTGAACTGAATCTGTCTGGCTTCTTGAATGAGAACTGTCTTGGCTATTTTGTAGAAGAAATCATATTTAATTTGAACCAAGAAAACACAACACTTTTGGATAGATTATTATTCTTAATATACAAGCCTTCTTAATGGCATACTTGAGGAAAAGAGTGGAAAACACATCAAAAATGTTTGTAGTACTCGTAGGACGGCAGTAGTCCCCACAATAGCCTAATTTCTTCTATCATTTTCACCTCAGGTTAGACACTGTCTAGAAATGAGACAATAAACCTCCTTCCTTGGGCAAATGCAGTCTCTGGAGCTGCCTTTTAATAAGTTTCTGTTTCCAGATTACCTTTAACTTCGGACCCTAGAATCTTTTATTGTCCTTTCAAAGCTGATGACCTCTCTCGGTCATCTGGAGAACATTTGCCCTTCACATCTTTTCATTTTAGTTTGGTAAAGTCTGTAGTTACTCACCAGCTCTGCCAGAATTAATAAACCATACTCAAAAGCCATTGCTTTAGAATCATTTGGGTAGCTATTTAAAAACACAAAAGTCGGGGCCACAGTCCAGACTTCCTTGATCAAATGCTCTGGGGTGAGGTTCAGGAATCTGTATTTTTAATGAGCACTCTTTGTGATTCTGTTGTGGAGACAGGTTTGGAAATTACCACAGAGAGGCTCATGGCGCGGGATGGTCTAAAACTTAAATCTCCAACCCAGGGCATTTTCCCCCCTAGTCTGCCCTACTTTTGAATTATAAATCCCAGTTAGCATCACCATTCCCCATCCGCAGGGAAATTGCTGTTCCTCTCAGTATTTGACATTTGTGCATTTTACTGGAAGATGACCTCAGGAGTGGGTGGTGTGGTGGATGCTGAGAAAGGGGTATAGAGCCTTTCTGTCCATTTTGGGGCTTTTTACCATTAAGGTAATTTAGTTTTTGGGTCAATGATCTACAATTGGAAAGCAGAAAAGCACCTCTGTCAAACACCTGCGCTTACTAAAGGAGAGTGACTCATGAAAATTCCACATACATAAAAGGTAATGCTAAGAAGCAATTTAAAATCTTAGTTTCAGTTCTGAAAAGGTATAAAACTTTTTCTATTCTCTTGTCTAGGGCATAAAAATGCTACTTAGAGTGGGGGAAAAAACTTTAAAAATAGGATTTGGAATAGAAAAACCTTATCTTGAATGCGCATCTATTTGAGTGCTAGTGGATTTGTGTTGACAGACAGTTATGATACAAACTTTCCAAGATACTTAAATTATAACAAGGGAAGAATTAATTTACAGGAAGGGAAAGAGGTAGTTTATTTTAAATATAGTATGTAAGCATATTTTACTCAAGGATAGAGGTTCCACTTTTCTTTCATGACTTACAGTAATAATAGTTAACATTTATAGAACAGCTCTCGTGTTCCAAGCTCTTTGCTAGCCCTTTGGTTATATATCTAATTTTATTAACACATTTTGGCAAATACTGGGTGCTAACCTCTGTTAGACACTAGAGCAACATAAAAATGAATAATACAGGTTACTTTCCTCTCCACCTCTATTTCCAGCATAGTTCTGGAAACACAAATGATGTTCTTTTTTCCTAGTCATATATTGTTTAGCTAACATAGCCAGGACTCTTTTCTATCCAGGCCCACCCTAACTAATTTGGAAAGAAATGAGATAAGAGTGAAAAAGTTGGGAGGGACAGAGTTTTGAGTTTTAATTCTCTCTCTTGTAGGTTAGTGGGCTACTTTAATGTAACCTCATGTAGGCTCTTCCAGAGATGAAAAAAAGAGAATTGAGCCAAGAACAATAAGTAAATATCTAATATTTGGTATGCGTGTACCAAATCCATTGAATGTATTACCTTACATAATTTAACCAAGCAGAAAAGGACTATAAGGATTATCTAATTTAATTTTTTAATTTTTTAAAAATTATTTTGCAGTTAGGAATCGGACTCAAATGGGATTCAAATG
Organism: Tapirus indicus; assembly: GCA_031878705.1. Lineage (NCBI taxonomy): Eukaryota > Metazoa > Chordata > Mammalia > Perissodactyla > Tapiridae > Tapirus > Tapirus indicus. The sequence goes on along the minus strand of CM062920.1, from coordinate 139,095,916 downwards.
GTTTGATTACAGCTTTCGGGCTTCCAGTCCCCAGTTAGCAGATCTTGTCCCTAGTCTTCACTCTTTAGCTGTGTGGTGTCCATGAAAATCTCTAAAGAGTCTCAACAAAGATGTAAGAGAGTCAGAGGGATGTCATATACAGGAAACATTGTTAATGTGTTTAAATTATAAAGGTTCTATATTTTTAAAGGTGTTTATGGTGAAAAGAAATACATTATGCCCCAAATTATCACTTTAACACAAAAACTCTTAGCAAAAAACTATGCATTTCCATTTTCATACGCATTTGCTTTTTGGTGTGCATGGGTTTTTTTTAAACATAGTTGGTCTATGTACATTTTTTAATTCCTTTCTTTTAAGGTAGATTTCACTATGGTGTGGTCTTATAAACTTCAGTATTTATAAATTTCTCACCCAAATAATACCTCAGAACTTAACTAACAATTCCTCTATTATTGGGCCTTTAATTTGCAATTAAACATAAAGCTAGGATGGATACCTAAAAGCATATGTATTTTCACAAATTTTGGAATATTTTCTTGCCATTTATTATGAATGATAGGAGTACTGATTGAAAGGTGTGAATAATTGAGGGTTGTTGATAGATAGCAATATTTCCAAATTATTTTCCAATGTGTTATAGCAATCACCATAAGTAAATCTAGGTGACCATTACGTAAGGCCATTTTGTTTATTTTATATTCAAAATGAGAAGTTCTTCATTAATCTGGTGTAGCCAGTACTTGGTACCAGCACAAATTCTGATAACATCAAGAAGCATAAAAATTAAATACCTGGAACCCCAATACAAATCAGAGTCATTATGGAGGTATTTGGTAACCATGACAGCTAGTTCTTTAATCTCTCTCTGTATCTTTTTGCTTTTCTGTCTGGCCATTGTCTGAAATCTTAAGTGGTAAATTTCGTAAGCAACATTTTCTTTTCTCAGAATAATAATTAGTGTTTCAGCCTATCGTTAACCATCCCTATAGATAAGAATTAAACAAAACTGAAGGGCAATATGCTTCCCTCGACTAAGTGATATTTTTTTGAACTTTAATTTCATCCTAGCAGAAATTACAGAATACTCGTGATGAGACAGCAGTTTCAACAACTGATAATTTGATTAGTGCTTTCTGAATCACCAGTACCTCTGGAAGCAAAATAATAAAGTGTATAACCCTTGGAATCAACTTGGGCTGGCTGAATTCCTGGTAAATGGAGGTGGTGTCAATCATAATAAAAACCAATCCTAAATTGTAACCTACTCTCATGTTTACCTCCTTTGTTTTTAGTGGAATGTTCTGTGCATTTGTAGTGAAAATAACAGGCTCATGTCCTTGGTTCTTCCTTTAATTTTATTTTTAAAAGATAGGTGCCGTTTTCTTTTAATAATAATTGAACTCTAATATTACTACATTATTTGCAACCAAAGACAATATTGGCCTCTGGGGGATGCTTAGAAATATAAGAGATAGGAGGTGAGGGTTGGGAAGTGCATTTTTGTTAGTCCCAATGTATGGGGGAACGTTAGTGACATTTAGTAGGAGGGATCCAGGGTGCTAAATGTTCTGCAGTTAATAAGAGGGTTTGGCAAACCAAAAACTCTGCTGCCAAAATGCCAATAGATCTACTGTTGAGAAACAATGCAGGTTAAGCCTTTTTTTTTTTTTTTAATGTGAACATTCATTTTGTAGCCTTATAATATTCTAACTTAATCAATGACCCAATATTAATAGACATTCTGTTTTTATCCATCTTATGGTCATGGTCATTACAAATATTACTAGTTATACTTCATAGACTCTGTCCTACACAAATGAGTAGAAATGTTAGACTTCTTCACATTGAAATTTCCTTTGATCTTAATTTTTTTGGTCAGAGAAAGAGTTTTTCAGGGGTAAAATAAACTGCCAAATCAATGGAATGGTATAAAAGTCTAGAAATAGACCCCAAATACATACCAGAGTTTGGTTCACAAAAAAAGGTGTCATTTAAAAACAGTGGGACAAAGTCATTTGGTAAGTGATGTGGGATAACTGGTAACTATCAAAAAATGTATATTGTCTTCCTACTTAGGAACATTGTAACAAAAAACTCCAGATGGTTCAAATGTTTAAAAATAAAACATAAAACAAATGCAGTATGAAAAAGGCATGGGAGAAATTTATTTTTAAAATTGGTTATCACGCAGTGGGAAGGCCTTTTTAAGAGTGACAAAAAAGACCCTCATGAGTTATTAATGAGAAAAATCCATAAATTCAAACTCAAAAAATTTTTGCATTAAAATAAACAAATTAAAAAGACAAATAGCACACACTTTGGATATTTCCAACTCAGATCATAAACGGTTAATTTCCATAAAGAATAAATAGCAACATTTATTAAATTTAAAAATCTATTTGTCAGCCTTTACATAGCATTTCTACATCTTTCAATCTAGCCTCATAGAAATGCATGGATAGGATAATGTAGTTTATCTAGTAAATGATTGGAAAGCACCAAAATGACCTTTGGGAGTGACTGGTGAAAAAAGTTTTGATAATTGATACAATGGAACTCCCTGCTGCCATCAGACAGAATAAAGAATCTCCGTATGAATAATATAGGACCATATATACATTATATTTACATTTTAATGTAAAAGTTGAGTTTATTTTGAAGTAAAACAGGCACACGATATTCAAATTATTATTATTACTATAACTCAAATTACTCAAAAAATGTACACCACGAAAAGTAAGTCTCCCTTCTACCACATGGTCTAACTATCCAGATATCCTCCTCAGAAATATACACTGTTAAATGTTATTTATGAGTTGTTCTAGAGATAATATATGCATATACAGGTATATATGTACATATGGCTAAGAAAATAGTGCTAACTTATTTCTGTGTGTTGTTACTGGATGTTATATACAATCTTTTAATAGAGTCATTTTGTGGTCATTTATACAACGAGCAAATGAATTTCCTTACTTTTCAAATGGTTTAGTTATTAAAGACTGTCAAAATTAAAGCGTTATTTGAGAAATAAGGGTAGTGACAATTGAATAATAGCAGGGAAGATTTACACTTGAATATTTTTACATTAAAATGAATTGCATTGTAGAAAGCAAGATACCAGGCCATAAAACCAGCCATTCAGTATAAAAGTGAGAACATTCTTCCATGACAAATTGAAACAAATATGTATGAAACCTAATAAAAAGTTTTGTTAGAACTTATTTGCTTTATATTTATATTGTCATGAAATAATACCTGATTTTAAATTGTGTGAGTTACTATAATTCCAACGGACATAAAATTTATTTGTAATATAGCCAAGTAATACACCCAGAAAGACAAACAATAACACATGAAAAAGTACAACTATTCCTTTTATTATTCTGGATCAGTTACACTTACAGAAATTATATATACTTTATATTTGTCACATCGAGTTTATTAAACCAATCAGGTAGTATGAAAAAAAATAGCCTAATCTTTTAAAAAAATCTATATCTGAATTTAAAGGTATTCCTTTTGTCACTAGAAAAACACATTTTTAAATAAGACAATAATCCTACTTTGAAAAAATATAAAATGCAGCCACAGAAATATATTTTGTCATGTACAGTAGATATTTAAATAAATATAAAAATAAAATTTTAGTGGATTAAAATAGCTTCTACACACTAATGAGGAGCCATTTATTTATTTTGTAAATCAAAAAGAGAAAATAAAATAGATATTTCCAAGTTATTTTGTACATCTACCACATAAAATCCAGCTCTATAAAATACATTTTTTTTCTTACATGTATACAATGCAGAAGAAAATACCATGATTTAACCATTGAGAGGCTTTTTAAAAGACAATGTTTGCATTGCTTTAAATCAATAACTGTGAAATAAAAATAAAATTAAAAATTGATACCACACTAAAAATTTTTCATAATAACACAAAGATTTAGTGCCTCCCCCAAAGAATTTATAAGTAGAATTACTGTTAATGTTTTAAGTCTGCTAAAATGCATATTTATGTATAAAATGAGCAAGCATCATTTACCATGTACAGAAATAATTTTTTAAAAAGTTTACAATTTTCTAAAATTTAGTAATTTGGTTCAAAAATTGAGTAGAGACAGGGGCTGGCCCAGGGGCATTGCAGTTAAGTTTGCACACACTGCTTCTGGGGCCCAGGATTTCGCAGGTTCGGATCCCGGGCAAGGACAGACACACCGCTTGTCAAGCCATGCTGTGGCAGTGTCCCATATAAAGTAGAGGAAGATGGGTACAGATGTTAGCCCAGGGCCAGTCGTCCTCAGCAAAAAAAAAAAAATGAGTAGGGACAAAGAGGTTGGGTGGAGGAAGTAAGGTTAACAAGATGGAAGACAAAGTGATAAGACAATCAAAAATGCATTGGAGGAGTGAAGTTTGATAAGTACATCAATAAATATAAGCTAAACCAGAATATAAATGCTCTTCTATGAAAAGTACACCTAAAATACTTGTGGCTTCAGAGATAAGCTATTACAACTGGTTGAATGGAACAGTACACGTTTCATAGAAGAGATAACATATTAAAGACTGAAAATGGGTAATATTTCAGTGTAAGGCAGATGGAGGAAAAAGGAGACATCATATTGGGAGAATGAACAAAGCACAGTCTGTGAAAATGTACATCTTGTTATAGGAGGAAGAACAGTCAGCTTTGGTTTGCTACTTCTAGCTGCACATAGCAATTTCATAGCTAACCTGTCAGCTTACTCAAGAATTTATAAACACTATTATAAAGCTCCTATAAATAATAAACATTAAAGTTTCTATCAAGTTCGGTATTATAATTCAAATCCTTACTTATTTTAATAAAGACTAGCTCAGTATCCAGAGATGAGGGCATTGTATTTTAGCATTTTTACTTGTATTATTACTCTAAATTAGAGATTCACCACGGTAACTGATGTTTTAATATTGTAATGAATCAAAAGCACAAATATATTTTGTATAACTAAAGCACAAATAGAAATTCTAAAGTGATTTTAAAAATCACTAGCCCTGCTTTCTGACAAGACTTTTGAATATTATTTACCATAAAAATATTGAAGAATTGGCCCTCAGAATGCATCACTGTGCTTTACTGTATAAAAGCAAGTTAATTCAAAGTTTCTAAAATGAAATTATCTGTCCAGTCCTATTTCTCATCAGAACCTCTTTTGAATTCAGATAATTAATCAAATTATATAGCAGATAAGTCATGTTCTTTTCACTATTTTCTCAGTAAAGAGCAATCCAAAGAGATTACTTTCACTTTAGGAAAATAACATTATAATTGGTTTACCATTGATGATGATCTGAATTTAATCCCTAGAACTGAACGGTGAGCATATCAATAGCTTCCCATATTGCTGAGTGACTTAATGGGATAGTAGGCAGATAAACTCTCCTTTTTCAGATTACTATTTAATTCCCTTCCTATTTTTTTTTAAATTAAACCTATGTTAGCATTATTACATTCTCTTTATCACTGTACTTTCCTTGGAATGGAAATTCCTATTTTTCTTACCAGCCAACTTCAAATAAGGCCTTCAGCAATATCTTGGTGCAAGAAATGATAACATAGATGCTCCCCCAAAGTGAAATGCTAAGGAAATTCTAAATATCTTCCCAAAGATTGGTGAAAAGTCTGGGGGATGGAGGAATAAAATAATAGAAACTGAGTTAAAACATGCACTACAGTAAGCTTAAGAACAAAAGAGAAGAAATGAGAAATACTGGGAATCTTAACCAATATTCACATATTAAAACTAAGCAAAATAATATTTCTACGTACATGTGGACTGGCATACAAGAAATGTGTCAGCTAACGAAAAACTGAACTGTAGTGGTATTCATTTAACAGTACAATAAACAATAAAATTAATTGTCTTCAACGTGATTATATGATGTGTTCACTGGCAAGAAACAAGGGAGAGAAGGAGAAGAGAGAGACGGAGGAAGAAAGAAATTCCTAAGTAAAAACCAAGCAAAACCAAGCACTATAATGATTGTCAGTCAAGATAGGATCTAAATAATCCATTCAATTTATTGGATATTTACTATCATGCTTGGGGGTGGGGTAGGGTGTAGAGCTAGTACTTATTTTAGTTTGCACCTTAGATGAAGTACTATAAAGACAGTCTGAATTATAATATAGCAGAATAAAAGCTTTTTGTCCATGTGAGTTCCTCTCTGTATGTTCAGAGACAAAATGCTAATACAGCATATAGAACTCTATTTTACCTGTACAAAGGACTCCAAGTTACACCCCTTCAACTTTTGTGGATAGGACATAAACAATCAGGACTGTGACCTTGCGATTTTCTCTGTAATCCATACCATACCTCACTCAAAGAATGAAACTGCATAGATCACTGGTTTGATCAGAAGATGTGCGCTGTCAGGGAGAGAGAGTACATACATATCCCTTAATAATTTTAGGTTTCTTTAGAAAACTGCTGTTGCAGGCAGCACTTGGCCCTTCCTCATCTATACCCCCATCTGATCCACTGCTGGTAGTTGTACACATCCCAACAGCATCGCTTTGCACCTCCTGTCCTCTACACCTTAACAGGTAGAGGGGTTCACGAAGTAACAGAGATGACACACACTGTAAATATCAATGAGAAGAGCCAAGACTTGAATTAATAGAGTTACAATATAGTAGCTGCCATGTACTTTACAGATTTAAAAATTCCAATGATACAGTGTTGAAAAAATATATTCTAGCACATTTTAATTTTACTTGTTCATGTGTATAGTTTCAATATATTGACTGTCTAATATTAAGAATTAGTTTTAAGTTTGTATAAACCATTTCTCATAGAAGCTATGAGAGACTATAATTCCCATCAAACTATTTGTCTGTTACACACCGGCAAGTTATCTGTAGTGCATTCCTAATAAACAGTTCATCCTTTGAACTTGTAATAATCTGGTCACATTGGAAATCTTATACCAAAAACAAACATAAATTTCTCTAGTTTTTATTAACTACTGAATATTTTAACATGATTTACATTTTTTTCAGAATGTAATATTTAAAATAAAGCTTCTTGCTAAATTAAACAAACATGAACAACATTAAAATAGGTCAGAAAGAAGCCATTCAAATTATGTTGACAACAGCACCACGTCTGCTACAGTTGTTTCCGAGTCCTGACTGTGGTTAGAGCTGATACCAGTATCCGAGTCTGTGTCATTTGTGTACACGTTAAATACTCTTTGAGTTAAGGGAGGCACCTGCCCACTGCTGGTGGGGTCCTCAGATTCCTTCCCTCTGTTTTCCTTTAGCTGGCATCCATCGTTGTTGCTAATATGAAGTGAATTGAATTCCTTGGCCAGGAGTTCATATTCTTTTGCTTTCATCTGAAGCAATGAGTCACTGCATTTAATCTCTTTCTGGATGCCGCTCAGATGAGAGTGGATTTTCAAACCAGCTTGCATGCTTTTCTCCAAATCAGACTTAACGCTTTCTAAATTAGAGCTTTCAAGTTCACTTGCAGCTGCCCCTGCTGCATCTTCATTTATCTCAGTGCAAACACTGCTTACCTCTTTTTCTATTTCAGCGGAGAGCTTATCAATGAGCATTCGGTAATATGTTAGTCGTTCCTCCAGCTGTACGATTCCATCACTTTCACTCAGGTCCTCCAGAAGCTGGTTTTCATGATACTGCAAGCCTAGCTTTTGCTCAACTTCACTGAAACTGGGCATTAAATATGCATCCTGGACATAATTTTCTCCGTCATTTTCTACCCGGTCAAGGTGGAACTTAGCTTCACACTTTTCAATTTCCAGATCCAGCTCTTTCATTCTCTTGACTTGCTGATGAATAGTATGATCCTGGGAAATAATCAGATGAACTAATGTCTCCATACTGTCTCGATCATGGGAAACTGTGTCCTGCTTAATTTTAGCCAGTTTCCGGAAAGTTTTTCTGACAATTCTTTTTTGCTTATCTGGTGGTAAGGTCTTCATGTACTTTGCTGGGCTGAGCTCCCACAGTTTTTCTGTGTTTTGCACCAATTTGGCTTCAGCTGTCCGCCACAAGGGAACTGGAAGAAAAGCATCTGCTTTGACCAAAACAAATTGCATATTGGGTTGTTCATCTCCCCATGCTTTCCAAAGCTTCAGGATTCTAGTTAGTGGAGGAAGGACCCGTTCTGAGCCTCTCCACTTTTCTATGATGCAGTAATCACTGGGCTTCCCCAGAAGAAATCGTTTCTCTCCAAATGTGGTCTCATGTTCCTCAAGCAAAGCCTGGATGACATCAGCAGAGGTGGTGCGTTTAGTTAACCCACAGACAATCTTCTCTTCTTGGCAAACCCAAACCACAATTTCCTTCTCTTCTGAATCCATGTCTTTAGTTGGAGATCTGAAAGAAAAACAAAGTACATTACATTTTTCTCATCACCTGTGTAAACTCAGAAAGATGGTTTAACTTTAATACCCTTGCTAGATTTTACCTTTAATGTGAGATATATTTTGAGGTCGAGACTACAGAAGAATCAGAAGGTTTACTGCAAGAAAACAATTTTAAAACCATGAAAAATATCTTAATTTCCTTTTATTTCCTGGTGGGCTCTAGAAAGAGCAAATTGTCATCAAAGACAACTGAGGCTATTTTAATTTATCTTTAGAAATCAGCCACAATATAACTACAGTGAGAACTGCTAGAGTTAAGACAATAATCAAAGCAGAGATGAATAAGAGGAGACAGAATATGACTATTTTTTGCTGGAGCCTTAGGACTAGAGAGGATCATGGAAGCATAAGTAGAAATGGTAGGATGATCTTGGAGTCATAGAGTTGAATATAGTTCATTATTGAAAATAGTGATCCTTTCGTTCAACAAATGTTTATTGTATGCCAACCATGTGTCAGATATTTCTGAAGATGCTAAAGATACAGCAATAAACAAAGGAGACAAGGACAGACATAAATGTGTAGTTAATATAATATCAGATAGTAGTAAATGCAAGGAAGAAAATTAAACTAGATGAAGAAATAGGGAATGACTTGGAAGAAGGAGAGGTCTAGTTCATTTAGAGTGCTTAGGAGAGAGTTCTCTAAGAAGGTGACATTCGAATAGGGACAAAAATACAAGAAAGAGGCAGGCAGAGACCTAAGGAAAGAATTCCAGGAAGAATGAACAGAGGTGAAAGGGTCATGGAGTATGTTCAAGGGACAAAAAATATGAACGTAGTTGGAGGCTGAGGACAGTGGAGTTGGGGGTTTGTGCTGGTGGGAGGGAGAGATTAAATGATAGGCGACGAGGTGGTGAGGTCTAGCAGAAAGGCAAAGCCTTGCAGGCCATGATAAGGCACCTGGGCTTTATTCCAGCTTTAATGGGAAGCCATGGGAAAGTTTTAGGCAGAGGAGGGATGTGATCTAATTTATGCTTTGACTATATCTGGCTTCTGTTTATGGAATGGATTGTAAAAAAGGCAAGAGTAGAGGCAGGAAGCCTTTTGGGGATGCCTGTTACAGACTTCTAGGAAAGAGATGAGGATTGCCTGAACTGGGGTTTTAGCAGCAGATATTAGCAAGTGGGCAGAGTTGGTACATATATATCAAGTAAGGTCTTGATAGTAATTTCCTTTGTCGTACAGAGAGACAGAAAAAAAACCCAACATTTTTTCTGGAGAAAGAAAGACACGGGTAATAAAGAAAAAAGGAAGTTCCATGATGTCTAGGCCACACCTACTGGAGAATTTTTGCGATCGTATTTCCCATCATGACTATAAATCAAATTGACTGTGTCTTTCATAATACCTCTAAAAGAATGCTAAGAAACAAGTGATATGAAATGAATAATAATCCAATATGATTTATGGAGACATAAGATTTTTGAGTAGTAATTGGCTTGTTGTGAAAGTTAAGTAAAAGTCATTTATCACTTTATTTATGTAACACCCTCAAACCATATAACTACATGAGGAACACACCACAGAAATTTTCCCTGGCTTCTACTATCTTTTAACGCTTAGCATTTATAGTGTTTATGTTTTAATAGCAATAGCAAAAAATATAATGTTTATTATACTTATAATAATACTATCATTGACTCTCCTCAGGTCACAAAGTGACTACTAATGGTGAAAGAATAAATCAGTGACATCAAATAACATAAAAGATTAGACCTAGTGTCTAACAAAGTGTAGCCAATAAAATTTAAACATTCAACTGTACTAGGTAAAATTTCATAAATGATTATTCAAAAAGTCATACTGAGTTGTGATTATTCTCTTACAAAGTGTTTTATGTTTAATGACTCAGTATTGAATAACGTGATATTTTTAAGTAAATGGGATCTTTGTTAATACTTACAACTTATAACTTAATAATTCTATGCAGCAAAAAAGTAGGTTAGAATTTAGAATAACAAAATTATTTTCATATTCCAATTAATAGAGAAATAATACACAAACACATACTAAATAAAAACGAATAAGTTCTTAAAGTAACTGATGCCAACTACTGTCTTTGTTGTGGCTATACAGCATGAATTATCTCCAAATTAATCCTTATCTTGATATGTTTTCATCATGTATATAAAATACTCAAAATTAATATAAACACTTTTTTACACTGCACATTTAGGAGTTCACTTATTAACTTGGATAATTTGAAAATAAGTAAACCATACTCTTTGCACTTACTGTATGCTAAATTACAACTAATTTCAACACAAATTTTTAATAAATAATGGTAAAAATAACAAAATTGACTAGTTGTTATAATTATCAACATTATGAGATAATGCCAATAGCTATTATGTTAAAACTAAGGACATATTTATTTTATGCTATTTTTTAGTGTTTAGGGTTAAATTCTAAAAAATCTTAGCAAAAAATAAGTGGCATTAAAGATTATAACCATCAGTCATAAAATATTAATACATCCCAGACATTGTTCTAAGCTCTTGCATATATTGTCATTTAATTCTCACAATTCTGTAAGGTAGGTAATAATATTATCACCATTTTACCGATAAAAACACTGAGGCAGAGGGGATTTTAGTAACTTGTCTAAGGTCACACAGTTAGTGGTGCAATGAGAATTCAATGCAAGCAAGAAAACTGGCTCCAGAATGCAGTTCTAACCATCACTCTATAAAAAAAAGTCTACAAGTTTGATGATTTAGACCTGTGGATTAAGTTGGAAAAAAAATCAAAATAAACTACTTTTTAAAGAGGAACTTGATCACATAAGTTAGCCTTGGAGAGCAATGGAACTATAGTGCCCCATTAGAGCACTCAACTGGACTTCTCCCAGTGGCCAGCCATGGAGAAAAGAGTGTGGAAATGTGTTACTTTCTGTGTCTTTTCTTATTAATCTTCTTCCTGCTCTGATGCAGTAATAAAGGATTTCTGACCGGCCTAGGTGCTTCCCTTAGCTGACAAAACCCTCGTATATATAAAAGCCTTTATTGTTGTCTACTTAGAGTAGTCCCTACAGTCTATTCTACTTTCTGGCTGAGAAAAGTCTGGCTAAGGATGACACATGGCCTATAAACTTTTCAGCCTTACACTACAGCTAGGAAGAAGACCGGGACGCAGAGATCAGGGAATCCTCTGGTATAGTAGAACCATAATGATGAGGTACACAACAATTCCCCAATACTTCCATGATCCCTACTCCAATTGGGATTCTTCTTGTTCTGGAAGACTCAAGTTCTTATATATTATGGCTTCCCCTAGAGATCTCCTAGTTTTCAGCTCAGGTGGATAATGTAACACTAATGGTTGCTATGCAAGAAAGAGATTATTGTTTCCACATCACATACGAGAAAATTAGTGCCTTTATTAATAACCTCACAGTCTGACTGGTTCCAAACAGTTTTTTAAAGTCTACCCTAAACATCCTTGTGTTTTCTTGGGTCAGTTATTTCTAAATATTTGGGGAATTTTTACAACCATCATTTAAACCACATTATTTTCAAAAATTCTGCCAATTGACTGAACATGTTTAAAAGTAATGACCATGCATTACTGAACCTAGCCAATAAATCTTCCATACTTAGTATAAGCTTCATCATGTTTAAATTCTACTTTGTAGCAAGCTTAGTATTTTGAAAATTGTATTTATTTTACAGTATGGCTCCAATTGAGTTTCTATTCATTCATCTGACAAATATCTGCTGAGCACCTCCTCTGTAGCTGGCACTGTCATGGAAATGTGGATGATAAAAAGTCATAAGACAGGGGCCGCCCGGTGGCGCAGCGGTTTAGTCCGCGCTTGGCAGCCCGGGGTTCCCGAGTTCGGATCCTGGGCGCCCGCAGACGCACTGCCTGTCAGCCATGCCGTGGCGGCGTCCCATGTGGAGTGGAGGAAGATGGGCACGGATGTTAGCCCAGGGCCAGTCTTCCTCAGCAAAAACGGGAGGATTGGCGATGGATGTTAGCTCAGGGCTGGTCTTCCCCACAAAAAAAAAAAAAAAGTCATAAGACAGTATCCCTGGCTTATTGTGGGAAACGGTGGTTGGGATGGGAAGGGAACACTTGAGCGTCAGTTCTAGTGCTAAGTTTCTTATTACATCAGTGGTTCCCAAATACTAAACTGATGACCTCCATCAGTTCATTTTAAAAAAACAAGGACATTCAAATAGAAAATATAGAAAGGATGCAAAATAAATAGTCATCAAAATTAAACCAATTTAAGCATCTTAAATAATCACTACTTTTTAGAAATTATAGTTTTCATCAGTCAGAGACCCATGTAAACCTAGTCATCTGATATAAATAAAGAATTTAACACTAGAACTGAGACTAAATAAAATGTTCCCTTCTCAACCTTTGGAAATGCTATCTAGAATCAGTAATGACATCTACAAACATATATTCAACAAAAGGTTAAAAATACAAACTTAGACTAGATTAATTGGTTTCTCGTGTAATATAATGTAACAAACTTCTTACCTAATGATTCAAATGTAGTAGCTGAGATACACAAGTTCCAATTCTAATGCAACAAAATAAAAATTACATCCACTGCATGCCTAACAGTGTTGTCTGTTTTGTTTTGCTTTGCTTTTGTGTAGGTTTATTGGGGGGAAGGGATAAAAATTTTTACTGGATCTCAAACTTCCCAGAGAACATACTCTAAGCACATAAAAGCTGAAAAATCATAACAGTTTTAATTTATAAAATCTCATATCTCAATAATTCATTTCTATTTTCTCTATTTATCCCAGTGTTTTAGTTCCATTTATAAACAACCTCATTGTCAATCTGATTAATGTTATTATTTCTTTTCCTTTTTCTTTTTTCTTGCTCAGGAAGATTCACCCTGAGGTAACATCTGTTGCCAATCTTCCTCTTTTTGTTGCTTGAGGAAGATTAGCCCTGAGCTAACATCTGTGCCAATAGTTCTCTATTTTTTTTGTAGAGACACCACCGCAGAGTGGTTGGTGAGTGGAGTAGATCAGCGCCGGGGATTCAAACCCGTTGAAGCAGAGCGCACGAACTTTAACCACTTGGCCACAGGGCTGGGCCCTCTTTTTCTTTTCAGCCCACAATACTTTGCCCTAGCCCACTCAACATTACTTGATAGCGAAAATTAAAATTTTTTCCTGTATATTGGAAATATGTTTGTTGACATTTACTACTTTCAATCCAACAAAGTTACTTTTATTTTAGATGTTTCTTTACTTGCAGCATCCTCGATTTTAAGAATTCATGTAAGAATTCATGAATTCATTTAAGAATTCATGTGGTAGTTACTAATATCATACTCATTTTACAGATGAGGGAACTGAGACAAAGAGAGGGTAAGTAACTTGCCTAAAATCACAAAGCTAGAAAGTAGAAGTGTTCCTTCCACCGCTGGCATTGGGTGTTAATCTACAGCTAATCCCTGAAAATAAATTACAATAGCCATTAGGACTGCCCACTCACAAATATTTCCCAATTTATCACATGATTACATTTCAAAAGTTATTTTTAAGTTAATTGCTCAGAACTCAATGCATTTTTCCCTATAAAATTACTGTTCCACCTGGTATAATCAATCAAATGCATGATTTGAAGGCTTTTAGGTGAAGTATAAATTTGCCTTCCTTCAACCCAATCATTCTTTCATTTCAACATCCAGTATAAAGACAAGTATTGAGAGAATCCCATGTATCTGAGTCTGTAATATTAATGGAGTAGAGACAAAGAGATTGATGGCAGATGGTCAGGTCGACATGGAGGGAGGTTGCAGGAACAGTTCCATCTAGATACTCTAGGAGGGAGTAACCAACAGGTGGACATCTAGATGGGGGCTGTATAGGAATACCACAGCTGTTTGCAAGTATAGATTATTTATAATTCAACTGGTTATAAAATGGGGATTGCTTGGATTATAAGATTCAAAATTATAACTTCTGTGTTACATTATAGAGTAAAAGCATTTACTCAAAAATTTTACTTCTATAAGAATAAACTACCTACCACACTCACATTTAATTCACACTAGTTTAAATTTGGAATTTTAAGGTTAATTCGATAAATGTTTACTCATACAATTTGCAAGTAGATATGAAATTTTATAAGCCAGAATCTGGTCAGGTCATGGCTTCAAAGTATGGTACTTAGCATTCCTAATATCTTATTATCGTTGAAATTTCTTGAATAAACTATATAGCCAGGAAGATTTGAATCAGTTACCTACATAGATTGCCACATGTAGCAAGGTTAGTTGCTTTAAGGTGTCCACTTTAAGGAGGCAAAAACAATAAGTAAAGAAAAACTTTAAAAAATACCTTACATGATGTCAAGTAGGGTATCTCCAATTTTGATTCTGATTAAAACACACAAAAACCATAAAGCTTAAGGGATTTACAATGATATATGTGTAGAAACATTGAATAAGACTATGGTTGTGTTTTGACTTGATTTGAACTTGTCCATTTCAAGAATGGCTCAAGAGAAAATGCTCTTAATATCTACACTATGACTTCCATCAATACATAATTGTTTCACACAATCATCTTTTACTATGTTTTACCCATTGGAAACTAAATAAAAAGCAATTTAAAACATTATTCAACAAATCTTGCTATACTTTCTAAACATATATTACACTACATCTATAATTACTTCGTACATATTTATGACACTTATGCACATACTTTTTTGTTGTACGTGTATTTTGAATACTTTATTAAATTTGATAATATTGAATATACCCTAACGTTCTCATGGAAATACTCTGTTTTGTTGTTTAACACAATTCTGTTTAATTTATTTTAAAATAGTTTATAATCAAATAATATGTTTGAAAATTATTTATATATACACAAGAAAATAAAAAACATTCCTAATGCTACAGTAACCATTTTTATCTAATTCTTTAAATTCTTTTTTCTCTCTAAATCATTAATAAGATTCACTTGTGAAGATTTGCAAAAAAGCATAGTGGGAACAAATGGACTTGAAATTTTAAATTTATTTCATCTTAACTGTCATTCTGAAGTATGATAAATCATTTTTTTCTAATCCTTTAAAGCTTTCACTGTAACACTGCAATGTACATATCTGACTCACATTTCTCACAAGGTTGCTACACATATCAGATAAAGGAAGAAGTAAAAGCACCCTTAAAATTGTGAAAAATATACTGGGTAAATATAGGTTATTAATACTACTAATAAAATTACTGTTATTATTTAATGCAGAGAAGGGTGTAGTATTTTTAGTATTCTTATTTTTTTACTCAGTAACTTTGTTGAACTTGCAACAGTAGTTAACAATATTATTTTACAAATATTTTCCAACTTATTCCACAATATTTTTTCACCTGTTTCAACTAGTCATGTTTTTGCATGTACACTTGCAATATAACATAACTGTTTAGATAATAAGAGACATTTAAAAAATCATAATATAATCTTTGGACCACAGATGAGCCAAGAATGCTTTTAATCTTCCTCTGATTTTAAGATTGTGCTAATGAAGTGCCTTACACTGAAAAGACATATATATATATGATTACCTTCCACAACTATTTTATTATTCCGTTTTTGCCTTTTTAGAATATCCTCATGAGAAAATTAAGAAAATTTATATGCTAAATGAAACTCTTCAGCAACATGGTTTAGCCTCATTTACAGGTACTTTTCCATATTCCCTCCGAAGTAATAGTGAAAATTAAATATGGGACTTTTTACATTCACTCTGCTGTCAATCAGAAACTTAAAAATATTTCTCCATTAATAATTAATTTTAATACCACAAGAACAATTGAGAATTAAGATGAGTTGGCTTGTAATTACAAATGCAACATTTGTACAATCAAATGTTTCTTCAACAAACTTCCACTGAGTAACCATCATGCACAAAGCATTAGGGAATAAATTAACTATTTTCTAAGTTTTAAGATAAAATAAAGTGTTGACTATGACATTGCAATGCCAAATTGAAGATCCCATAAAATATATGTTTACAGAAAAAGGACTCAGTGTGAAAGCAGAGAAAAATTAAAATAAATGAATAAAATTTGGCTATCTTTATTCAGCAGGAAAAAGGCATTGAAGTTGGGGCATAGGAGAACAAATCAAAGAGCAATATTTATTCTTAGTATATAGTAGACATTAAGGTTTAATTGAAATTTGATATATAAAACTTATTAGGGCACATATTTTATATTGGGCCCTACTTTCAAAACAATAAGAATCATTAAAATGATAAATTTTTAATGAAGAATAATTATAGTAGTTCCATTAATTTTTTGAGGAATCTCCATACTGTTTACCACAATGACTCTACCAGTTTACATTCCCACCAGCAGGGTATGAGGGTTTCCTTTCCTCCACATCCTCTCCAACATTTGTTGTTTCTTGTCTTTTTAATAACAGCCATTATGATGGATGTGGGGTGATATCTCATTGTAGTTTTGATTTGCATTTCCCTATTAATTAGCGATGTTGAACATCTTTTCATCTGCCTGTTGGCCATCTGTATATCTTCTTTGGAAAAATGTCTGTTCAGATCCTTTGTCGTTTGTGTGTGTGTCTGTGAGGAAGATTAGCCCTGGGCTAACATCTCTTGCCAATCCTCCTCTTTTTGCTAAGGAAGACTGGCCCTGGGTTACCATCCATGCCCATCCTCCTCTACTTTATATGTAGGATGCCGCCACAGCATGGCTTGATAAGTGATGCATAGGTGCACACACAGGATCTGACCCCAGGTGGCCAAAGCAGAGAGCACGAACTTAACCACTACACCACAGGGCTGGCCCCTCCTTTGCCCATTTTTCAAATGGGTTTTTTTTGTTGTTGTTGAGTTGTATGAGTGCTTCATACAGTTTGGTTATTAACCCATTATTGGATATATGATTTGCAAATATCTTCTGATTGTTAGGTTGTTTTTTTGTTTTGTTGGTGGTTTCCTTTGCTGTGCAGAAACTTTCTAGTCTCATGTGGTCCCATTTGCTTATTTCTTATTTTGTTTCCCTTGCCTGAGGAGACATGATATTTCAAAAAGATAGTACTAAGGCTGATGTTGAAGAGGGTATTGCGTACATTTTCTTCTAGTAGTTTTATGGTTTCAGGTCTTACATTCAAATCTTTAATCCATTTTGAGTTAATTTGTGTGTATGGTGTAAGATAATGGTCTACCTTTATTTTTTTTGCATGTGGCTGCACACAAAAACACTAATTTGAAAAGATACATGTACCCCCATGTCTACTGCAGCATTATTCACAATAGCCAAAACTTGGAAACAACCTAGGTGACTGTCAATGGATGAATGAATAAAGAATGCATGGTACATTTATATATACACAATGGAATACTACTTGGCCACAAAAAGATGAAATCCTGCCATTTGCAACAACATGAATGGACCTTGAGGGCATTATGTTAAGTGAAGTAAGTCAGAGGGAGAAAGCCAAATACTGCATGATTTCACTCATGTGGAAGATAAAACAGCAACAACAACAAAACAAACATATAGACACAGAGAACAGATTGGTGGTTACCAGAGGGGAGGGAGAGGGGAGAGGACAAAAAGGGGAAGAGGGCATATGCATATGGTGATGGATGGTGTTTAGACTTTGGGTGGTAAACATGATGTAGTCTTCACAGAAATTGAAATATAATGTACACCTGAAATTTATGTTATGTTATAAACCAATGTGACCTAAAAAATAAATCTAAAAAAAAAAACCAAACCAAAACTATCAAGGAAAAAGTACATATGGTTGACATCTCTATGTCACAACTATTTCAAGGACTAGATCTCTTAAATACCAAGAAGAAAAGACACTCTATTAAATACATACATATGTCTGCATCAAATAATGTGTAATTAATTCTGATAGTATATACTTAGGAAACTTAGCATAAGACTTCATGTAAGCCAGAAATAATAAATAGTGCATGAAAGCTCTAGATATTATGCTATTGACAAATATGCTCACAAATGCATTATAGGGAAGTTTTTTCAGCATTAAAAAGTACAAAATAATTGAAAGAATCTAAATGCTCAATAATTCTGAACTAGTTGAATAAATAATGGCAAATTCATATGATGAAATACTATGCAACTATTAAAATAGCATTGTAGGAGGATATTGAATGCTATGGTAATAACCATGGTATATTGCCAAATGAAAGTTAACTGACCTAGAAAGAGCATTATGGTATTTTTAGAAAAGACATATTTTGGAAAAACATATGGAAAGAAAAAACCTTGAGGGACACAAATCATAAAAGATGTTTGCTCTAAGTGATGCAATTACGTAATTTTGCTTCCTGTTGGTGTTTTTCTGTTTTCCATCTTTTTATGACTAATACAGAAAATTGAACAATGTATGTTCTATTTTAAAAGATTTGGGAAATGTACTAATGGCAAGAGCCTGAGTATCTCTGAGGTAGCGGTAATCATTAAGATACTTTTCAGGGTGGGTAGCAGCGCCCCTCCCTCCATCTACCATGGGCCCATCATGTGGGATTTCTCTGGGCATCAGAATTCTGGTCTGAATCAATCACAGGTCTAATGAAACAGTGAAATATTCTGTTCTTTTTATTTACTTACTAGAATATAAACATACAATGATAAAGGGTCAAAAAAAAAAAAAAAAAGAATTGCATTATTAGATATGCTTCTAAAACCCAGTACATAAATTTGGACTGCAATCCACAAATATCTATGGAAAATATGTGGACCTCTGAATGAATCTTTCCATAGAACCCATGTTACAATTATTTCCTAAGCCAGTCTCGAAAGTACAATACAGAAACAATCTAGCTGCCATGTATAGGAGTGATTCAAAGTGAAATGCTTTTATAGCTTGACTCTCTGCTGAACCATACTACATACTTGGAAATCAAGAGTTAAAACTTTTTCATTTCCAAGCTATTGGTGGCACCTTTGCCTGGAGATTGTGATGGAAGCATCCATCAAATTGGAGGATAAGTAACTGTGAAGCTTTGGGGGCATATCTGAATCCTGGCCCACTGCCCAAAGACTCTGTTCTCTTTCCTTTCTATTAAGATCACTCATTCTTTAAACTGAAGATTCTGTCCTTCTAAACCAGTGGTTCTCTGTCAGGGGTGATTTTGCCCTGCCCAGGAGACATTTGACAATGTATGGAGACATTTTTGGTTTTCATATTAGGGTTCAGGGGTGCTACTAGCATCTAGTGGGTAAAGGCCAGGAGGATAAACATCCCACAATATGCAGAACAGTCCTCTCAGCAAAGAATGATCTAGCCTAAAACGTCAAAAGTGGTGCTGAGGAATCCTGTTCCAGATTTACAATAAAATGTACTTTCATCACTGCTTCACCTTGACCCTTTCTTCTTACATCTTCTGGAGAATCTAATAGTAAAGTATATGAAAG
Organism: Tapirus indicus; assembly: GCA_031878705.1. Taxonomy (NCBI): domain Eukaryota; kingdom Metazoa; phylum Chordata; class Mammalia; order Perissodactyla; family Tapiridae; genus Tapirus; species Tapirus indicus. The sequence goes on along the minus strand of CM062920.1, from coordinate 139,076,066 downwards.
CAAAATTACAAATAAGAGAGATGTTTCCATTTCAAGCAGTCTAAAATAAATGATGAAGGTTGGTGTTCTATTTAATGGAATACCAATGGAACTTCTTTTTTTCGCTCCTTTTCACCCCATAGCCAATCTTTATGCTTGTTGTTAATCCCGCCAACTGTTACTACCAGAGCTGGTCCTAAGGAGCAGTAATGTTTGCATTTAGATGCTATAGAAACATAAACATTCAGAATAGCGTTAATTTTGTTTAGGAACTTACATTTACAGACTAGTAAACCTTCGTTTATTAAGAATAGTACTTAAAAATGAGTGGGACTTCATCAGACTAGAGAGCTTCTACAAGGCAAATGAAACCAGGATCAAAATGAATAAACAACCCACCAGCTGGGAGAAAATATTTGCAAATCGTTTGTCCGACAAGGGATTAATCTCCGTAATATATAAAGAACGCACACAACTGAGCAACAACAACAAAAAAAACCAAACAACCTGATCAAAAAATGGGCAGAGGACATGAACAGACATTTTTCCAAGGAAGATATACAGATGGGCAATAGACACATGAAAAGATGTTCAACATCATTAATCATCAGGGAAATGCAAATCAAAACTACACTAAGATATCATCTTACACCCGTTAGAATGGCTATAATCACCAAGACAAAAAACTACAAATGTTGGAGAGGTTGTGGAGAAACAGGAACCCTCATTCACTGCTGGTGGGAATGCAAACTGGTGCAGCCTCTATGGAAAACAGTACAGAGATTCCTCAAAAAATTAAAAATAGAGATACCTTATGATCCAGCAATCGCACTCTTGGGCATCTACCCAATGGACATGAAATCAACCATCACAAGAGGCGTATGCACCCCTATGTTCATTGCAGCATTATTCACTATAGCCAAGAAGTGGAAGCAACCCAAGTGTCCCTCGACTGATGATTGGATAAAAAAGATGTGGTATATATATACAATGGAATACTACTCAGTCCTAAGAAAAGACTGAATTTTCCCATTTGCAACAACATGGATGGACCTAGAGGGTATTATGTTAAGTGAAATAAGCCAGAGAGACAGACACCACATGATTTCACTCATATGTGGAATATAAACGAACACATGGACAGAGAGAACTGGTTGGTGGTTACCAAGGGGAAGGGGGGTGGGGGATGGGCACAAGGGGTGAAGAGATGCATCCACATGGTGATGGACAAAAAATAATGTACAGCTAAAACCCCACAATGTTATAAACTATTAAGACATCAATAAAAATGAAAATTAAAAATAATAATAAAAGAATAGTATTTAAACATTTGGCTGCCAAATATGGGGAGTGGACTGTGTGGTGAAAAGATATGTGGATGAAACGGCATGTTGGGAATGGTCAAGGAGACCAGTGCAGTGCTAAGAGTGTGGTGGGAGCTGGGAGTCAGCAGAAGGGGTTTTCATTGTATTTCTTTCTTACTCCTTCTTTGCAGTCTATTCTGCCCTAGACAGAGGGAACAAAGACAGGATTAGGAAAGGAGGTTCCTAGGCAGCCAGAGTTTGGCAGAAGGGGAAGTCAAGATAATATCTGCAGTGTTTATAAGATGAAAGGGAAATTCCCAGAGACAACTGTGGGAAATGAGAAAGAAAAAAATGTGCTATCACTTATTTAAGGCTTGGGGTATTGTGGGCATATAAGATACACCTAGATAAGTCAGAGACAGCCTTTAAAAATACCTTAGCAGTAAAACTACCCTGAATATAACATTATCTTGCTTTAGTTATTCAAAAGACACTCTGGAATCTAATAGTGTCTTGAAGTCACCATTATTCAAATGAATTGGCAGATGACACTACATTAAAAAATACAGTTATTTGTGCTTTCTGATTACTGAATATGAACCAAGGGTTACTAATATTCTACCTTTTATCAGCCATTTGACTAAGCTAAGATATAGTCAGAGTATGTTTTTTTTTTTCCATGTAGTTGAAAGTAAATAAATGCTTTTCAGTCAAACTTCTCATTTCATAGGGAGATGAGAATTATCTCCCTGATATTTTCTTAACACATAACACAATTAATTCCCTTTCATTTTTTTACTAAACCTCAATACATATATACACTCCTCCAAAGGTAGACGTTTATTTTACCCTGATATCACTATGAAGTTCAAAGCCATAGCAAGGAACACAACCAGAATTAATACAACGTAAGTTATTCATTTATGTGCCCTGTATTCTGATAAATGTAATATAAAATAACATACAGTGAAAAAAATGTTAGTTCCTGCACAGAGATTCTGATCCAGCAGGAAACAGATCTTAATGCCTTATAATAGTTAGATTTTTCATGGAAAAGATAGATGACTGTGAAGTTATGAAAACTCTTCTTAGGCAGTCCTTTTTCAAAACATCTTATCCAAATAAGTTACTAAGTTTCACAGAAATGTTTACCTCTTCAACGTATAGCCCACTCTGTGTGGCACTCATATTAAAAATATGTCAGTAAATGATATTTGGAGACAGAATAACTCAACAAGTTTCAGAAATGATGATTAGGAATGGGAGCTATAAAACAATAACAAAGAAATTTGATTTCAGTATATTTATCTCAAGCTCAAATATGACAAACCCTTGTACAAATTCACATTGCTTTGGATAAAAGCATATAATTCAATAAAAAATAAAGTGCGTGAAGATAAAGAGCAAGTTTACTAAAATAAGTTCCATATTAAAGGCTATAAACTGGCATTTGAGTTTATAAACCCAGTCTATAACATTTATGAAGTTTACAATTCTGAGGATGCCATAAACAGTCAGTTTGGATGTTAAAGGTTTAAATTACATGTCACAGCTATTTTCGAACTACAAGATCATCCTTCCAAATTTAATAGCATCTTTTCACAATAATCAGAATTATCACAGTACAACTGCAATTAGTTTAGCTAATAACTCACTTAGCTTCACCATTATTATGTAAGAGAAAAATTTATATTTTGTATATATGCTTGGGTGGCTTTGTAATAAGAGAGAAGGAATGATCCAAACACAAATAGAAACTTAGAGGCAAAATTTAGTAAGAATAAAAGCTTAAATGCATAATTTTTAAAAAAGTTCTATGTAAATCAACTGAATCCATTCTAAGTTAGTTATCCTCCAAATAAATTGTCTGTTTTGAATTATGGTATATGAATTTTTATAATTTGCTTCAAGATTTATTTGTTAATGGAACTGTAGTTTTAGCAAATGTGGACAAATGCTGAGGATAAAATGATATGAAGATAAAATGATCTTTATGTTCATGAATTTGTCATGCAGCTAGGAAGGAGAAAAGATACGTTTAGAGAGAGATTTTAAAAATTCAAGACCATCTTAAACATTACTGGAAATCATGAGATACACTCTGTACAAATGCACTATAAAATTTCAAAAAATAACAAAAAACAATCAAAGTTAAGTAATATTTAGTAAATAATAAAAGACAGAAGTTGACCTCAATGTCTTTAATTCATTCTGAATTCCCATAACACTTTGTAGAAAGTCAGATCAAGTAAAAGAGCCTCAAGAGATTTAATTTGGGACAGGATGCTGATTTGGATCTTGTCTGTAAGGAAGACTCTTTTAAATCGTGACTTACCATGATTATGTGTGGGCCTGGTAGTTGAGGAGCAGGTACTTAAAAAATAGTAGGATGGCTGGAGATAAGGATACTGGGGTGTGTGAAAGGATGCACTGGATAATAACAGCTCCCATTTACTGAAGGCTTAGCATGTGCCAGGCATTTTTCTAAGTGCTTTATACATATTAACTCATTTAATTTTCCTCACAACCCTATCAGATAGGTCCTATTGTCAAATTCATTTTACAGATTAGGAAACTGCAGCACAAGAGATTAAGGATTTGTTCAATACTACCCTCAGCCAATAAGTGGAGGAAAATAAGGACAATTTGGATAAATGAGTTAGAATTGACTCGGACGACTGATGAATTCTCTATTAAGTCTAATATAATAATCAACATATTTGGTGAAGTTTTCTCTCTGAAAACAAGACACCAACTCTGAGCTGAATGTATGAACCTACCAGGAAAAAGGCTTTGTGGCATCACAGGAAAAATATAAAGGAATAGAATATTTATCATCTACTTCTATACATTGTCAATACATACAGGATCGTGTATCAATGCAATATTCAATGACTGACTTTCTTAGAAGTGAATCTGGAAGACAAGTCTGGAGGCTTGTCATTACACAGACTCCTAATTCTTTTACCTGTTTAAGAACCCAGTCTAAAATTATTTTGCAGCTTCTCTGGTGGATGCCTAGATAAAACTTTGAATTGCCCATTCAATTTAGATATTTAAAAAGATTTTAAAATTGGTTTAATAAAGTCTCCAAGAGGTAAATTTTTCTCGTTTCCATAGTATTGTAAAACCCAAAAGAGTATAGTGTAGTAAAAAGGAAGGAATCAGATACACTTTGGTTTGATTACTGGCATTTTTGTACATTAGGCAATCTTTTTTTACAATTTTAATCATCTTATTACACTATAAAATTTATCATAAAAAATTAGTAAAACTACAAAGTTCAAATAAGAAAATTAAAAATGACATATTTATCCCAGCACCTAGAGATAATTAATATTTCCTTTTTTCCTATACACATATATTGCTTTTACAAAACAATATTAATAACAATAAAAACATTGAATGAAAGCTTACTACGTGCTATGCCCTCTTATAAGTGCTTTACAAGTTCTAATTCATTTCATCTCATCACAAACCAATGAGGGAGGTACCACAATTATCCTCATTTCTGAATAGGTACAGATCATTATTCAAATACTCCATTTTCTTTAAAATTAAATCATTAACCTTTTCCCCATGATATTATTCTTTATAGCATCATATTCTATTGTATAGACTGTCATTTATTTTGGAATTCTCTCGGGGCCAGTCCAGTGGCGTAGTAGTTAAGTTCACACACTCCGCTTCGGCAGCCCAGGATTCGCGGGTTTGGATACAACGGACACACTGCTCATCAAGCCATGCTGTGGCAGCACCCCACATAAAAAATAGAGGAAGATTGGCACAGATGATAGCTCAGGGCCAATCTTCCTCACCAAAAAAAGAAAAAAAATTTGATATATCCAAGTTTCAGTTTTCTCATCTAAATACCACCCAACTCATAGTGTTGTAATAAATATTAAACGAGACAATGTACACGAAGTTCTTAGGCCAGTGACTGATATATAGTTACCATTTAGTAGTTGCTAATTCCCTTTCTGGTTTAGAAAGACCAAAAGAAGACAACAATGTGCTCATATGAAGACCACTAAAACATGGTATTCTTATTTGTAAACATCAGCACATTGTCTAGATTTCTAAATACATGAAACTACATGTCACTGCTCATTTTGGAAACTAAAAATCTGAAGAGATAACTGGTGCAGTTAGTTTTCTAGTTATGAGACTGGTCAATTCTGCAATAAATAGGTGACAAATCAGTGTTCGATATTCAAATAAATTTGGAAAATATTTGGCTAAACACAGGGTTAGCCAACTATGGGCCAGTGACCACATCCAGCCTGCTGCCTGCTTTTGTAAGGCCCATGAGCTAAGAACAGTTTTTACATTTTTAAATGTTTTTTAAAAATCATAAGAATAATAATTCTGGGGGCCAGCCCAATTGTGTAGTGGTTAAGTTTACGTGTCCCGCTTCGGCAGCCTGGGGTTCACAGGTTCAGATTCTGGGCATGGACCTATGCACCGCTTCTCAAGCCATGCTGTGGCAGGCGTCCCACATATAAAGTAGAGGAAGATGGGCATATGTGTTAGCACAGGACCAATCTTCCTCAGCAAAACGAGGAGGATTGGCAACAGATGTTAGCACAGGGCTAATTTTCCTCACCAAAAAAAAAAAAGAATTCTTTTATGACACATGGAAATTATATGATTCACATTTCAGTGTTTATAAAGTTTTATGGAAACACAGCCATGCTCGTTCATTTACATATTGTCTACAGCTGTCTTCATGCTGCAATAACAAAATTGAGTAGTTGAGAGAGAGATCTTACAGCTCACAAACCCTAAAATATTCACTATCTGGCCTTTTACAGAAAACAGTTTGCTGACTTCTGGATAAACACAGTGAAAAAAAGTTTACTTTAGGAATTCTCAGGACACTTAATATGCTAATGTTACACCATAAAACCCCCGAGAGAAGGAAAAGAATTCTAGTTTATAGTATCTCCTAAATTATTTGACCTTCTTGGCATGACATCTCACAAAATTCATGATTTGCGGGAATCATCTGCAATCCACAAATTCAGCTATTTTCTTTATTATATGAAATGAAACGTTTTTCTCACAAGCCACAAATATTTAATAAATTAAAATAATATTTCTCTCATGTAATCAATGCATGATTACATATAATTCTATAAAACAAGCTGATGGGTTCTCACATAAAACATAAATTTTGAAAGAATAGATGTTGAATAACAACCTAGGAGAGGTTCAGATCTTCTTTATGTTTTAAAGAATTGTTCATGACTATTTTTAGTAATTTCTAAAGCATGTTACCCACTCAGTCAGTCTTTAAAAGTTATAATGAGCTTTTAAATCTATTTTAAATTTGTCTTGGCTATTTTTTGTACTTAAAAATTCATCACCTCAGAAAAAATAAAAGCATTTGAAGTAAAGCAAATATACGATTGATGGGATTCAGAACATGATACCCCCAAATATGGCACCTTGGTATATCCAATATTTTAAGCTGCGGGAGTTTGAGAAAATGGGAGAAGCAGGAAGTTCACTATGACCTTACCCCCATGCGTCTCCCATGAAACAGGTCATGACACCTTCACGTGAGAGAGGCCCTCCCTACACCCGGAAGAAAGGAACATCTTTATCTCCGAAGACAAAGGGACCAGAAGAATCCAAATAGGCCCTGCTAAACTTCTCCCAGTTTACTACACTTACTACACATTCTTTGACCTATTATCCTTCTCCATGACTGTCCACTCTTCATCAAATCTAGCATGAAAATACTCCAGTTTAACCATTTCTTTGGGTCTTCATTTCCTTAGGAAGGCTCCCATGTCACATAAACTTATAGTAAATAAATTTGAATGCTTCTCGCCTGTTAAACCTGTCTTTGTCAGTTTAATTTTCAGACCTACTCAGGGACCTTAAGAGGGTCGAGGAAAACTTTTTCCTTCCCTACACTACACATGAAATAGAAAAAGCAACGTTAAATGACAATTTTGATTGTCTTTCCTTAAAGTACACAAATACACACAAAAAAAATTTAAGCAAAATTAAAATTAATGAAGCAGGCAAATTGAGAGGAAGCTCTGACCCACAATCTAACTCTGGTTATTTTATCCAGAGTGTGGCATAATCATTCTATGAAAAACTGGGACAGTCAAAAATTAATAAAAATTGCCCTGAAAATTAAAATTGGATATAAATATAAATAAATCCACATACATATATAAAATCACAGGTTTATACTTTACTAATGCCAGTTTAATTTTCTAGGGAGTAATAATATAAGCCAGTCATGCAGGATAAGAAAAACTCTAGAAATTCCATAATTGTAGGGTAGCTATATAATACATAATTCCCATAAACAGAGAAAAGGGAAGGGAATGTGAAAAGAATGTGTATTGGAGACTACTGGGTGTTAAGTAAACTAAGCTCATAGTTCAGATTCCGGAAATTGATTATATCAAATTCAAATATCAAAATGTAAATATTTAACAGGTAGTATTTACCAGATGAAATGCTGAGAAAATATCTAATCTCATTGGAAATTCTAGTGTTTACTTCCCAGTGTTACCTGTGCCTGGCAAATACCTAAAGTTTCCTTATTGATTTGTACTTTGTAGACAAATATTTCATAACAACAAAGCATATTTATTAAAGGAAAGTTACCTAGCCTGAATATTTAGTTTAATGACAGATGTAGTTATTTCAACTGTTAGCATTCCTTTTCCTTTTGGCAGCTAAAGTCCATAATTGGTTTTGCCTTCTTGGTGAAAGATATTTAAAGAGGGTGATTTTCAGCTTGTATCTGCCCGCAGCCACTGACTCTTCCCTCTCTAAATGTATTCCGAGTTTTGCTGGCATAAATGAATGGCACTAGAAATATGTAAGAATTTGAATTATCCAGTAGGATAGCTGAAAACACAAGATGACCTTTTCCTCTGGTCCTTCCTTCCTATCCTGTCTCACTGTAACAACCGTCATTTGACCACATATTCACCTCAACTATCTTTCCTTCAAACTCAAGTAGCAATCCAGTTACTTTCTCTAGTTCATCACTTTCCAGTAACTACAACCCACCACAAAGTGACTTCCACCCCCATCCACGCTCAACAGACACATTTCTTCTTAGGTTTATCAGAGATCTCCTAACTGCCAAAGCCAATAGCCATTTTCCATGTTCAGAACTGATTTGACTTGACATTGTAATAGTATGCATTGTGACCATTCCCTCCCATTCTTGCAGAAAGCTGTTCTGTGACTCTCTGATTCCACTCTCCATGGTTCTTTCTTTACTTTTCTAGCTTCTTCTCAGTTCCAGCAAGTGCTTTGCTTCCTCTGCATATTCAATAAACGTAGGTGTCATCCAGGGATGGCCACAAATTCTTTGCAGTTCTTCCATCAAGAGATGGAATCTATTTCTTCCCCCTTGAATACAACTTGAGACTTGCTACGGCCAGCAGAATGTGCTGAAAACCATACGTGCAAGTTCTGGAGTCCAAGCTCCAAGAAGTCTTGCAGCTTCTGCTTCCTTCCTCCTGGAATGCTTTCCTGAGACTGCTGTTTGATGACAAAGCCTGAGATGAAAGACCGTAGGGAAAGAGAGACCCAGCCACTTCAGTTGTCTCCTCTGAACCTAGCTCTCAGCCCACCCACTGCTCATGAGAAAGCCCAGGTGAAACCAGCAGAAGAACCACTCCAGTTTACCCACACGACAAATAATAAATTGTTTTCAGCCACTAATTTTTAGGATGCTTTATTAGGCAGTAAGTGATAACTGATACAACTGGCATCCCCCAGATTTCCATGACCCATTTCTTGTCTCAATATATAAACATCTTATGGATGACTGTAATACTGTCCACAACTTTATTAACTTTATTATATGATGATAGTTCCCCAAACTAATTATTTTGCCCTTGAGCTCTAGAGCCATGTTCCCAACTTCCTTTTTGCATGTTTACTTGATATTTATATTTGTATAACCCACAGGCACCTCAAATTTGACCCATCAATACTAAGTCATCATCCTCTCCTCTCATATCCCAAACTATTCCATCTCCTGGTTTCCTATCTTACTGAATATAATCACTATCCCCCCACCCTTCCTCTCAAGCTTGAAAACTGGGAGCCTTCCTAGGTTCTTTTCTCAGTCTATCTCATCCCCCTTTAACAACCAGTCACTATGTCTGTTTTATTCTTTCTCTTAAATGTCTCAAATATGTGCCCTCCTATCTATCACCACTACTACAATTTGGACAACCCTCAATTTTACAACAGATTACTGTAGTAAGCTATTACATATTGTATTATTATAAACTCTTGCCCACTTCACATTTGTGTTCCATAATATTGCCAGATTGTTCTTTTTAAACTGCAAATCTAGTTGCGTACCTTCCTTGATTAAAATCTTTAAATGGTTTCCAATTCCTTCATTTTAAATCTCTTTACCTTTCTTCCTCTCCCTCTCACCCCTTCTCCTCTCTCTCTTCCTTCCTCGAACTCTGCTTCAAGTATTCCTCTCCTCTCTCCCCCATTCCTTCTCTCTCTCCTGCCTGCTCCTAGGATTCCTTCTACAATCTGATTCCTCCAACTCATAGCCAAGCATATTTAATATGCACATTGAGCTAGCTATTCCTAACTTCTTGCTGATCTCAGACAGATCTAATATGAGGGCAACCTGGCTGTCACATATGTCATCCCATGGATTGCTAGACTGGATTGAACTATATCAGCCATGCTTTTGTTTTCACTCTGGGCTTTTCCATAACCTTGGCCTCAAACACCCTTTTTCCCCCTTCTCCAGAGGATTAACTCTGCTTCAAGCGTTGCTTCCTCTAGGAAAATTCCATTACCTTCTCTGAATAACCCTACTTCCACCACCCCAGATGGAAATGGGTGTCCATTCTTGATGCTTCTCCAGAACCCAGTGGCATTCAGTAACAGCATTTTCTACCTTGCACAGTGCTTGCTATTTTGCTATTTGCCAGTCAGGTCCTGGACTGAGTCTTTCATCTTTGAAGCCTAAGTGCCTAACATAGTAGATGTTAAATGTTTCTTTTATTTTTTGGAGTGGGGGGATGGGAGCTGGCAGGGTAGAGTTTTAATGAGGTAGGAGGTGAATGAAGAGAATGTCTCAGTCAGCTAGGGCCTGGTGGTTATAACTCTCCCACCACTTGTTTATCCAAATAAAGTCTTGTTGGAATACAGTCATGCCTATTTGACTATGTATTGTGTTTTCACGCTACATTGACAGAGTTTAAGAGTTGAGACGGTGACATTACAGTCCGAAAAACCTAAAATACTTATTGTGTGACCTTTTACACAAAAAGTTTGCTAACTCCTGACCTAGATGATTTACCTGCACCCAAAAATCTAGATTTTATTTATTTAAATACCAAAAATTCTTTGAACTCCAGTATCTACACAGCGATTCTGTGTATGATTCTCTAGCAGATAAAAAGGTGAAAATGACATAGTCTTTAAACAGAGGAAATTTACAATCCCATGGAAGTAATGGCCATGTTTGGAAGTAATTTCAACCAAAGGTAAAGATTAAAGGATCAATAAAAGGATGGCTGCTAAATGCTTCAGGGAGATTGAGTGGGTTTAACATAGTATTAGTCAGCTTGAAGGCCCTGACTGGGAAACCACTGTGCTTTGCCTTTAAAGCCCTGGTCCAGGTGCAGTAGGATCCCTATTAATCAGGCCCATCGGATGTCAGGAGGTATCAGAGTAGGTTGGATGAAAGGCTGCTTTCACAGGCCCATCTCAGGTGCAGTGTTTCCAAACAGCAGGTGTTTGGAGGTGGAATATTTGGAAACATCCAGATGACACTTTGAATTTTTCACTCTTTACCCTGATGTTCTTCCCTCCCCAAAATTATCCTTGTCATTTTTTCTGTTCTTTATGATGACACAACTATATTCCCAGTTACTCAGCCCCAAAATTGTAGTTATCATTGATTCTTTTTTTCCATCTTGATACTTTCTACTGTCCGCAACCACTCAGTTTTGGATTCCTATTATTTCTGCCTCCATAGTGACTCTTATAAGAGTAATCACTATCTGAAATTTCTTGTTCATTTACTGTTTGCTTATTGTCTGCCTGTCCACCACTGCACAATAAGTTCAATGAGAGTAGAGACCTTGACTATCTTTCTCACTATTTTATCCCCAGAATGTAGAATAACATGTGGCACATATTACGAGGTAAATAAATATTTATAGTTGAATACATGGATTTTATTATGATACTTTAAATTCCTTCCTACTAATAAGCAAGTTCCTAAAAAGCATGATCCATTTCTGATTCATATTTAATCTTTCATAATGTCTCCTGAAAGTGTGGGGTTCATTTAATGTTCCTGGATTTTTAAAAATCATCAAATAGCCACCATCTTTAGTCACAACAAGGCAAATATACACAAGTAGATGCCAAATCTGACAGAGTGGGATAGTTCACGAATATTTTGTTTTTAGATGCTAAGGTAGATAAGAAAGCAATACTGTGGTATGCTCAGAGTATATAAAGTATTGTATAGCACAAGCTGCCCTTCTACTTAATCCTCTAAACTGTGATTACAGTAAATTCTCCTAACTAAAAGTAGAACCACTAAAAATGCTCAACACTTTTTTTAAAAAGTAACTTAGTCTAAATTTCATGCCTATTACTAATAGTTCTAGGAAGAAATTCTTTGACTTTCACTACTAGAGTAGAACAACAGGCAGTCAAGAAACCAAAGCTAATACCTTGTAGTCCTCTGCTGTAAAGTGCCTAACCTCCTGCACTATTAAAAAAGATGGAGTCTCAAAGGTCCACTATAGCTTCATAAGTGCTTTTTCTAATTGTGCACAACATATCAGATTGTCATTATTATATGTCTATCCCACGGAAACATCCATGGTTTTTCAATAGCATTTCTCACAGTTTCCAGGCAAATGTAAGGTCTGATGTGCAGAGCTAAAAATAGGTATCCTCAGGCTCTGCTATGGAAGGCTGTGGTCTCCCCAAACTAATGTCCTGCTACTGGATCTTAAGTTCCCTCAGTTAACCATAACTGCAGGGAATTCCAGAGGGATTGAAAAAGGTCAGAGTAAACGGGGAGCGTTAGAGTAACTAAAGGTATCTGAGGTGGCTATAAAATGTCCTAGTCGTTGTTTGAGAACAACAAGCATACATTGTGGCACGTATCAATAAGCTTCAGACGCAAAACTCCTATCAATTATACACCATAATTAGTGAGCATGAAAATTTGCTAAAGTTGGACTACTAACTACATTAATGGAATTAAAATTGAAAGGATCTGCAAAATAGTAGAATAACTCAATCCTATGAACTGATAAACTGACCAATTTAATACGACTATTAGAATGAACAGTAGTCAACTACATGTGACTATAAATCTAATACTGTTATATAAACACATCCTTAAAATTTTTCTGTACACTTCCTCAATTGTAAAATACTGTTTTCTAGCAACCCAGCCAAGATTATGGATTCTCACCAAACTGACCATATTTCTGCCTGCTTCCCAGATTCTTCTCTTTTGATTATTCTGAGTCAGTCTCAGTTTTGTGTGATTCAGCCCCCTCCTACATCTTTTTGTACAACTTATTGTGTTCCCGTCTCTTGTCCAAGCCTGTCATCTAACTGTGGGAGTTTAATAAAGGCTATCTAATTATGATGATGCTCCTTTTATTTTCCTTTACATCCATTTGTTTTTGTTAGTGCTGTGGAGTGGATTCCGACTCCTAGCGACCCTGTGGAACCCTGCCTGGTCGTTTTGGGCTGCCCTCTTGCCTTCCAGCGCTGGGTCAGACAATCTTCTGCTGCTACTCACAGCGGTGTCACGGCCAATCAAAACCATTCATTGAGCATCTACTCTACAGAGGGACAGCCTTCCTCAACTCCAAAAGAATATATTCTTTTTTTCTTAATTGTATTATAAAGACTATGATTTTTATCTACCCTGTCAAAGATAGTTTTCCATGGTGGAGTGATTAAAAAAAAAAGTTCATGCATGAGATATTTAACTATAGTGCTGTTTTCTCAATTAGGAATTTAATCTCTAAGGAATGAGGTTGTGTCTTTGCATGCCTGGTATAGTACCAAACAGAGAGTTTACCAGTCCTAAAGAAATAAAATAAAAAGATAGCTTCTCATAATATTCATATATCTGTAGTGCTAAACTTAAAATTGTGCTTAGCAAATAGTAAATACACAACAATTCTTAGATATTATAATTTATAAACTAATGGTGTCTTTTTGTGAGTGGAAATAAGCACATTTGACTTTTACAATAATGTCACCTTTCATGGTGGAGGTTATGTGGCAATCAATGCATCACGTTTTAGGCAAAATAAAATTACAAAAGTAAAATCTTTCTTGTAATTCTATTTCTTAAAGTTATCTTGAAAAAGTAAACAAGCAGGACAAGAGAATTAAATTCTACTCTGCAGAGGATATTTTAGAATCATAGAAGTTCAGACATGAAAAGGATCTTCAATATCTAATTCAATTTCTCATTTTATTAGACAAACGTAAGAATAAAATATTTAAATTATGTATCTTTTCATTTTATCAAAACTCCACAAAGACACATAGGGAAATATCCCTTAAACTATGCTATGCTATGCATCGCCAAGTCATTAATGGTCTCACAATTTGGCACAAAAGAAGAGTAAAGATTAAACCTAAAAGCTGTCAGAATTCAAATATTTCATCAAGATCCAAAGATAGTTTTGTGTAACATTTATAGATTCATTTCTAATGGTATTCAGTAGTTTATAACCTACCTCTTTGTATCTAAGGAGGAAAAAAGATCAGTGGTGATACAGAAGTTTTAGTGAGTCAAGATTGAGATTTCGAAGCTCAAAATATCACACCATGTTTAAGGATTAAAACCTTAGATATACTTCATAGCATTTTTAATCCAACAGACCTGAACAGGGAGTGAATATTTATTGAGCTTTTGTTATGACCTAACATCGTGCTAAGTCTTTTATGTATAATCAGACTTAATCCAAATGGTTCAGGATGAACTCTATTTTTGGAGACGAGAAAACTAAGTCCTAAATAGGCTATTCAGAGTAATGGTTAAGAGAATGGATTCGAATCCTGTCTCTGCCACTTATGAATTGTTGCACTACTCTGTGTCTTAATGGCCTCACATGTAAAATTGGGAAAATAATAGTATCTTCTGCACAGCATTATTTTAAGTATTATGTAAATCACTTAGAACCGTGCTTGGCACATAGTAAGTGTTATAAGAAGTCTTAGCAGAGGTGGATTTACCCTGAAGCTAATGAAGCTTAAGCATAAGAGCTGCTTCATTTGCACAGTTGCCTTCCAAAGTCCCAAAATGACCTTAGTAATATTTTTATTCATAATTGTGTATTCTTTTCTTAAAGAGCCTCCCCCTTCAATGGTTACAATTGGATTTGCCCTTGCATGTTATTAATATAGTTGTTGTATTAGAAAGATTAAATATTTGTCCCACGGCACACAACTAGTAATGGCATATCTGAGATATGACCTCAAGTCGATATGTCCAAAGAGCTGGAATTTCTCGACCAAGATATTTTTCTGCCTATTTCTAGCATTTCCCTTTGTCTCATAAATTGTAATTATCTTACACAAAGAGAATAAATCCTCCTTTCGTGTGAGAAAACAAATATTTCCCAATCATATTTCCCTCTTGTCTCAAAAGAAGGAGGAAATGTTCCACATTCAGCAGTGGGGTCTCAGTAGCCGTCCACTATCATCCAACAAACCCCACTCATATACATACATGGTTGTGTTCAATGAGCACGAGGGGAGCTAAGAGCATCCCTGGAGAAGAATGAGTTACCCTGCTTCTTGGTTTGTTTTCTACAGAAGCACAGTAAAGTCTCCTATAGGATCTATTTGTTAGATATGGCCCTTCACCATTGGAAAGCAAGGAAAAGTTGAGCCTAGATGCAGAGATGATGAGATCAACCTTGAATTTACAGATTCATTCTTTAGGTTACCTGTGCATCCATTCAACACAAATGTACTGATCTATTACTCTGATCCAAGTACTGTACAGGGACCAGCTATAGTTAGAGAGTATATGTTGAATTCATTTACTGACTTGACAAATATTTATTGAGCACCTACTCACTGGTTATCTAGAAAGGAACAAAATAGGTAAGGTCCCTACTCTCACTGAGCCTATACTCGATGAGAATTTTTTATAGATATCTGAGGTCACTTTATTTATAAAAACAGAGGGCATTCTAGCCTGCAGATATAAATAATTTTCCTTGTTTGTCAGCATATTCAATACCCATTTATCATTCTTATTCTCGAAATATCTTGCTTATCACTGCCCGTGCTACACTGCTTCCCAAGGCTCTATTCCATTCACACAGAGTAATCACTTTGCCTTTGGGTGACCATTTACCTTAGTAGTTGCTTTAAATTATAGTCAACAAATATGCAAACTTTCTCTAGAAGGTGTAGTATTACAACAGGCTCCCCAGGAATGGAATCAGAATCTATTTTTAAAAAGTAAATAATTGACTTTTAATAAATCAATGTTGTATGTGTTGTGTGTGTTTTGTCAAAGGGATGTCTTTAAAAACTCCTAAGCAAATATCCATTAAAGAACATTAGAACACAGAAGTATGCTAAGCTTCTTCCTTTCACATATACACCATGCAGATAATATGTTGCCTTGCTTTAGAAAGCCAATATGCTAGAGACAAAGAGATTTCTTGTTAAGACTGGTATCCACATACACTGGGAAGAGGTAAACTCATGCCCCTACTTCAACTTTCTTCCCTTTTCAGAACTAAAATCAAAAGAGAGCCACACTTTTGTAAATTACTTAGAGCTATTATCAGATCTCCTGGAACTACATACCAATCAAATAACATCAAAACTTTCCAAGCTATGCAGCCCAGCTAATAAAGATGTTATGTAAATAAAATTGTTAACCAGCTACAAACTTTTAAAAACTTTTTTTCAAAAAATCCATTTAAGAACTTTTCACCTTGACACGTTTCATGAATTGGTATGGTACATAATAAAACATCTTATGTAGTGGATTTTAAGTTGGCTTATAATTGTTTGAGTAACAATTCAAGATGTAACCTAGAACTCATTTTCACCGCTGCCAATGCTCTCGGGATATTTCTGCCAGGAAGAGAGCATTCCAGTCATTGTTCTTAATGGGCCGTCTGCTGCCAACTAATAACTACTTAAGTTACCAGGTTATCATCAGGGGAAATCTCAGGAACTCCTGGGAACTAAGAAAATGTACATACTCAAATGTACACACTCAAAAATCTGGCATTTCTCAATCCAATTTCGGGAACATTTTAAATATTTATTAGAGGATAAACAAAATACTACATGATAATTTCCAATTCTGCAGAATTCATAAATTACCACACTTCTAATTACAAAGAGAAAACATGTATCTTGCCAGCAACTTTTTCTCTAATCACAAAACTTAATTCTTCCTTCTGATGAAGCATCTGTGGCATGATGTACTTATTTATGGGAGCAATATAAAGCACCTGGTTTTAATAAACTTGGCCAGATATGTTCTAATTAGTTCAAAAGCAAATTTTAATGCAAATTTTATGCATCAATTATAAAACAATAGAGCTGTATTATTTACTTATATTTATTACAAAACATATTTTGAAGCTTTTTAATTTCAAGTTGATATTATGACAATTTCTGTTATCACATGTGATGGATAGACATATATCCATAGGCATAGGAAAAGCCAAGAGCTGACTGAATAGTACTTAACAATAATTATAAAGGCTTATTAACTAGATTAGATCCTTTCAAATTCATTGTTAATTTTCTTTTCTCTTACAAATCACCTAAATGAACTATTCTAATTTTATACTTCTGACAAAAATATGGGCTACTGCTTCACTATAGCAATTTTCTGCTTCTAGCAAGTTTTGGCAAAAGGTCCAACCAATTCTCTATCCTCAAATTTTATTAATTAAAATGCCAAGGAATCATAACTCACAACCAAGTTTCCCAAAGAGCTATAATTTATAGTGACATTCCGCTTTCCTGAACTTAAGAGTTGCTGATTGCTATTGAAAATCATGAGCTTTTAAAACAATCATTATCTTGAAAATAGAATCTAATATCAAGATAATCACAATCACAAATGGAACCTATATGAATATGTATTTGAATATGTTAAAAATCTAAATTCAATTATTGAACGTCCGTGTGAATATCAAGTGAGTTCATGGTTCGTTATTTGTTTCTTTGGCCTTTATATGAGAAACAATAGCTACCTAGTGACTTTTAGAAAACGTTTTCAGCAACTTGAATTGTTTCTTGAAAAGAAAACCCAGACTCTCTAACATTTTTATTCTTCATGTTTAAAGCTGTGTAAAAAGATATTCATCAATCTTTGGGGTTCGGTCACAGAACATCTATTATTCTGGAACCAAAGTAAACAATCCATCTCCTGAGACCAAAAGGTCTTGTGAAAACTGTACTCTTCCTATTAAATGTTACCACAATTAGAAAATTTAAAAAGATCATCCTGACCGTAAACATAAAGGATTTTAGATTGGTTCCATTTCTTTTATTCATATGAAAATTAGAAAAGCATAAACAGTTTGTGTGTCCAAATGCAATCATTTTACGGCCATGTATTGTTCTCAACGTTTCTGAAGGCTGTTTCCCCAATTTTTAAATTAAATGCTTCTTAACATTTAGTAAAAGGTGACCTGGTAGGTTAGGATTAGCTTGGTGTCCAAATCCGTATAATTATTTGTCTGTCTCCTTGGGTTTTGGATTATATCAAAACCAGTCCTTTATCAAGTTTTCACCTTTATATAATACCAGCTGACACCAGATGACAAATAGAGAATAAAATAATTACTATGCTTTTAGTTTGAGTACCAATTATAATTTTAGTTTACAAAATTATACAGACAACTGTATTACAGGCCTGTCACATGACGGGCACTGCCCTGGGCACGAAAACATAGTGGTGACTAGACAGATATGGCCCTGTTCCAAGCTTTACAATTGTATTATCTGAAAGTCTTTACACCTCATATTTGAAGTTTCGTTTGTGTCCTGTTTATCTCTAAAACTCTCAAATATCCATGTACTATGAGAATATTTACAGAACTATCTCAGGAGGTTCAATCTTGGGTAGTTAAATATCACTCTAAGAGTGAACAAAAATGAAAAGACAGAAAGAATAGGTTGCAGAAAAGTTCAATAAACAAACTTTCTCAAAATTTTATGATCTCAAATTCCTAATATTCCTTCTAGCAATCCACAATTTTTTCTGCTGACAAAGATGAAATTACGTTCAAGTAGTTCTTTTATTTTATTTTACTTTTTGGTGAGGAAGACCAGCCCTGAGCTAACATCCGTTGCTAATCCTCCTCTTTTTTGCTGAGGAAGACTGGCCCTGGGCTAACATCCGTGCCCATCTTCCTCCACTTTATATGGGACGCCGCCACGGCGTGGCTGACAGGCAGTGCGTCGGCGGGCGCCCGGGATCCGAACTCTCGAACCCTGGGCTGCTAAGTGCGAACTAAACCGCTGCGCCACCAGGCCGGCCCTCGAGTAGTTCTTTTAGTGTATAAATTATATATCACAAGGTATACAAATATATTGCTCAAACTCTTCTTTTATAGTCTACAGGGAATTTTATGCTACATATTTAAGGAATGCATTGGCTGTTATAGATAACTGTTTTATCATCAATCACATGTTCTATAGAAGGATGAATCACTCATCATTTAAGGAAAGATATTTGGTTTCTATACACCCTAGTAGGATTATTTAAATCATTATGGAACGTGGTAAACGAAATGGATAAACTTAATCATGTAACTAAGTTTCACCTGTAGTTTCATCTTTGAGAGGGTGAAAAAACAAAACAGAATAAAACAAAAATACCTCATCTACAGCAATACTAAGCACTGAAAAAATATATATATACATTGATTCTATTTCAATACACCATGTGGCTTATTTACTGCTTATTTGGAATACCCATATTTTTACACCCCTGACCACCACTGCAGTTTAAATTTTTCTTAAGGATTAGAAAAATACAAATCTATAAAGGGAAGCACTGTTTTTAGAGCAACTGACACACATCCTCACCATGACCACCTTCGCCAAACACGTTTATAACTTTCAGGAGCAACATTACATTTTCTCAGAGAAACTTAAAATACTATTAAACTTCCCATTTTTACTGTTCTTTCTTTCCACTTTTTCATAATTTTGCATAGAAAATGCCATATTAAAAAACGTTGGTATACTCACCTCCTTGAATGAAAGCTAGTTTTATGGGTAGAGTAGATGGTGCAGTGGCAAAATTGAGGTAATGAAAGTGGACATGTACTTCCCTGAGGGAAACTCACAAGGGTGCACACAAAGTTTTATTGCTCTGTTATTTGGCATACAAGGACAGAATTCCCGAATTAATAATTATAAAAAAAACAAAAAATAAACACAAACACGCAACAACCCTAACCGTCAGGGACAGGATTCAGAAAGATCAGTATGCCGGAAACATAACTTGTTTTATAAAACCATGAACTTTCCCAAAGTAATTTTTTATATATTTTGACCCGCGTTTAAACAAACATACTTCAAAAATAATGCTACTGAATACTTCATGTAAAAAGTAGTAAGGATTTTCTTTCAGCAAGGGGATTCTTCTGGAATGTTTTTTAATGCATTGACACCACAAAAATACAAACCTATTTTTGATAACCTTCACTAACATACTTTTAAAGGATATCCAGATATTTCTTTATTTTAACATACAATTTCACTAATCATCAGAAATATCGTACTCGTGATATCAAGTCATTAGAAATAAAACTGGTTTAGAATGTTTTATAGTATTGGTTATTGCCGTTTTAGTTTTTTAAGCAAACTTAGTCAACTAAATCATGAAAACATGTGGAATGATTTAAAAACAGAATTTTTCAAGAAGACATTCATCAACAAAATAAAGGGTGGAGATTTACCTGAAAACTATATCACTCTATATTGTCATGCAGACACTAAGATAATTGTATCATTTCCTACCATGTAATTGTATGCTTTTAAAATTACACTAAGTAAATTATGACAAGTACAAACAGGCATGATTGAGAGAAGAGTTGTGGAAAAGTCTTTATGCCAAAATAAATACATTTTAAAAAGTAAAGCCTGTGTTTAAAATTATCCTTACAGTTTTTTGGCATAAAAATTAACTTTTGAGGTGTTAAAATATTTAACAGGACTGAAACACACATACTGGCTCAAGAAAAATATGTGTGTGCGTGTGTGTGTGTGTGTGTGTGTGTGTGTTAGGAATACATTTTATTTACACCACGGGCATTGCAGGCTTGCAGTAGCAAAGCAAATCAAATCAAAGTAAAATCATAATAATAAGCATTAAGGAGAACAGCTTCTTGAATTCTCCTTTAGTGCCTAAAATCACCTAAAGTTCTGAAAGATTTTCAAAAGAATCAGTTCACAAAAGGTTTCTCTACAGAGTATTTTCACTTTGGGAACTTTCCAGTTTTCAGGAATGCCCCACTCTAAGGGGAGCCAAAGCATTGTTTCCGGATTGTATCAGCAGCTGTTTTGCGTTCTAATTAGTGGCTCATAAATTCTAGTTATATCTTCATCAAATTTTCCACTCTTCCTATAACATACTAAAATTCTGTCTGAAGCAAAATGAAACTTGCTATCCCACTACTCTCAAACACAAAGGCAACACAAAGAGAGATTTGGGGGATGCTACCTGGGGAACCAGGACTGGCCAAAGGTAAAAAAAAAAAAGGAGTCAAAATAATCCTTCTTCACTTCCAGCGATTCTTGCGCTGGCCCCTGCAATCATCATTACTGAAATAACATCCTCACTAGTTGAGTATAAATACAAGACCTAACTCCCCAGGGCTTTGTACCCCAAGAGCAATTCTCATTAGAATCCAACTGCAACAAAACACCTACTTTCACACATAAGCTCCCAAGTACACACACTCAGGACCTTACCTGTTTTTATGCCGAGTCTTGAGCAGGTTTCTTCCAAAGGGAGCCATGGTCCGCCAGGCAAGCCAACAGCAAGGACCTTATCTCAAAGTTATCTGGGGGTGGGGGTGGGGATACCTGGATTTCTGGGGTGAAGGGGGGACTGGAAGCTTCCTCTTCTCCTCCTCAGATGTTCCTGGCTTTCAGTTCATTAGTAGCCTGCTAAGAGTTGCTCCGAGTTGTGCAACTGCTGCTTAACTTTGAACTGCGGGATTGTTGTGGCTGCTACACCTTTGGAGACCTGCCCAGCTTCAGCCTCGAAGAAGGCATTTGGAAGCAGGAAAAGAAAAAAAAAAGAGAGAGAGGAAGGGAGGGGGACTCCATTGTGTTCTGTAGTTATTTGCAGACTTGCTAAACTTTAAGAACTGCCAACCCCACAGGCATGGTAATACCCGGGGAATGGAAATTTCACTCGATTTGGAAACCCCCTCCCCCGCTTTCCACACCCAACCCCACAAGGTGAACTGAACACACGAAAGGATTGAAAGTAAATACCCCCACCTCCCAGCCAGCTCCAGACTGGGAAAAGTAACCTGATCGTGGCCAGTAGGAGTGAGGGCCACGATCTGTGCCTGCGGATTCGACAGAAAAACCCACTGCCCGGGTTGTCAGTGCTGTAAATAGTGGGAGAGGAGGGAAGCCGGAGACCGATGGAGGTGGACTCAGACCACTTGGGAATCTGAGCCCCCGAGTTCATCCTCCCAAGAGCTTCCCCCAACTGCACTCCTCCACGATCTTCAAGTTCATCTCCCCAGAGCTGAAGGATCTGCAGGACCCAAGGGCTCCAGGGCTGACTGATCACAGCATTGGCACAGGAACCAGCCGGGGTTTGGGGTCTAAGTCCCACGGCGTTTACGTCGACCCCTGCCCCATCTTTGTCATTTACTGGGCCTTTGGGGCCGTGGGAGCTTGAAGGAAGCGCCAACTGTTTGCTCCCGCCCCTCAACTGGTAACGTGAGAGAGGACTTGGTGGACCTCGAAGTGTGCATCCCACGCCGGCTCGAACTCACGCCCGGGCGGCCGGGGCAGAGCTGGCGGGTGGCCGGGCGCCTCGTCCGAGCTCCCCTGCTCCCAGCACGCCGAGGAAAGTGCTGTCCAAAGGCGAGGGCCCCTAGAATTTTCCCAGGATTGTTTTCTACGGTTTCGCTCCCCAACCCCTCTGTCCCCTTCGGACCCCCTCCCCCCACCCCCTGCCACGCTTCTAATCATTGGCTACGGCAGGAGAGGGGAGGTGGAGGGAGGGACGAAAAAGAAATCACAGGACTGTGGGTTCTCTCCGAATCACACTTCAGGCTGGTGGATCTCCAGACCTTGCCAAAGAACATGAAGGCTCGCACTCTCTTTGAGGGGCCAGCCCCCGTCCCCAACAACAGCAAACAAACAAAAAAAATGATCTCAAAGGTTTCTATAATTTTTGTACGTACTGATTTATGCATTATGATTTATTCAGGATTCTAGAGAGCTCAAAAAATCATTTTTTCCAATATTTACTATCATAATTCTTCTCAACTCCGCTATATTGTATATATCTTTGTTTCTATATATATACGTATATGCACTTTATATAACATTATTTAATTTAAAATTTATTATTTATAATTGTACATAAATATTATATATAAGCCCCGTATGTATATATCCCAAATTGTTGCAAATTAGAAAACATTACGATAACCAATGCTTTAATTCAGTTACCTTTCTTCTATTCCTGGAAGATAAGATAATTTTTTAAAATATACCCATCTTTTAAATGGATCTATGTTAGTGGTACCAGAGGAAACCTTTAAAACATCAAAAGTAATAATGACATATTTTATATGTTGTATGATATATATATATATATCACATGCACACTTTATATGGAACATAATCTTGGGTATACTTCAGTTTCAGCTCTTGATTTTATTTGACAAGCACATCACAAAAAATAATTTAAACTGTTATGGAAGATTGCCCAGTTATTCTAAATATTGTTCAAAATATAATCCCCTAAAGCTATACTGTTTACTTATTAATATAATAACTGCAGTCCATTTGCAAAGAATTTTGCATTTACAAATATCCCTGTATTTCCTATAGTTTCAGTTCTACACCCTTGTTAGTGTTATTTGTATATGTAGTTTTCATATAAAACATTTTTCAATAAAAGAGTTTCAGTGGAACAAGAGGAAATATTACATCTTTATTAGCATAATCTTGTGTTGAGTTTCGAGTTAGCACATATGAGTCTCATTTAGGTTGTTATTTCTCACATAAAATAGTCTCTTAATGCTCTTAATGACAAGCTCTTTGATGTGTAAGAATTAAACACAAAGGGCAATGTCCTTCAGATATTAAAAGCTGAAAGGAATCAAAAGCATGGGCACTAATATCTAAATAGAAAAATAAGCAAGTAACAATTTTAAAAGAAAACAACAAAATCATCTTTTAATAAATCAACTTCACTAGTAACTAGATTTTGTATAGGTAAATTGAAATGAGATTTTATATTGCATCTACCAAATTGCGTGATTTTTGAAATGATGATGCTAGATTCTCTCTGTATGATGGTCAGAGTACACTACTCTACATGAGTAGTACAGATGGGCATACTTCTTGTGAAAATGAATTTGTCTATGTACATCAAGAACTTCCTAAATATTTCAAGTTCTTTTATTCAAGTTTATGCTCATAAGAATTTTCTCCAAGGAAATAATCATTGTTTCATAAAAAGTCTTATGCTTATTGATACTCATTTGAGAACTAAATGAAATATTGCATACAAAGTGTTGACACAGTATTAGACAAAGTACTATTTTTTTTTTCAGGGTAGAGAATAGTATGAAAAATTATCTTAACTTGAAAATAAGGCAAACTGATGACTGCATGTCCTTTCAGTGATATAATGGAGCACTGCCTAACAGTTCCTCCCAAAGATTATCCAGTTATCTTCAAGAATGATTTTTTAAATTACATTTTACTGTGATTGTGCTCAGACTCTGAAATGAGATGTTAATTTGTAAAAAAAAAAAGGTAAGTTGCAAATGATTTTTGTTCAACAGTGATACAAATGATTTTTACCTAGTAGTAAGATAACTCGAAAGGTTATGGTTTTATTGTCCTGTAGATCATCAACCAATTTTATATCTAATCTCATTTTATTTCAGCATTTTTTAAATTCAGTAACTATATATAGCAGTCTTTCCTGTTCTCTTTTGGAGCAGCTTTACAATTCTGCCGGATTTCTCATTAAGAAGTCAGGTCAATCTTTGACCCTTGCCCACAATATATTTGTATGACATTCAAACATTTCAGGTTTTTGAAAATTATACTTTGAAAAACTCTGAGCATGCATCAGTCCTTTTCTGAACTTACAGGAAATCGTTATCGAAGAAAGATAGTTACTTATCTATACAATCCCTACCTTTCTTAAAAGATAAAATGTGTAAAATGAGTTTTTATGGTAGAAAATCATTGGAATGTTCTTACAGTCATCTGAGTATGAAGCTCAACCAAAATAGATAGAAAAAGTGTATTTATTTCCTCACATATTTAGATTAACATATGAAAAATCGACATGGAAGATGGTACATTATATTTGATAGTGAAAGAATGAATAAATATTCTCCTCAATCAAATGAAGATTCTTTAATCTGTGGTTAGGCTGATATCAAAGATGAACAGTGTTAAAACATGTATTATGATAGAAAACCCTGTTTTAGAAGGAGGTATAACAAAGAAAATAAATGTGTCAATTCTTGGTCTAGTTCATTCATAGACCCAGCCTCTCTTCATATTAGGAAGGCTTTTTTATCTTTCAATTGAATTTTTACCAGTTTTATTGAGATATAACTGACATGCATCATTGTATAAGTTTAAGTGTACAGCATGATGGTTTGACTTACATATATTGTGAAATGATTACTGCAATAAGTTTGATTAGCACCCATCATCTCATACAGATACAATAAAAAGAGAAAGCGAAGAAAAAATAACATTTTTCTTGTGATAAGAACTCTTAGGGTTTACTCTCTTAACTTTCATGTGTGTCATATAGTGGTGTTCACTGTAGTCATCATGCTGTATATTACATCCCTAGTACTTATTTTTCCTGTAACTAAAAGTTTGTACCTTTTGACCACCTTTCTCCAGTTCCCCTGCCCCCCACGTCTGGTAACCACATTCAAGGCTTTTTATTATATGAGCGTTTCTGACTTTTAGCTTTAGCGTGTATGACTTCACTAAAAGGGTGGCAGATACAGCATGGGATTACGAGCAGAGTGTTGAAACTACGCAGACAGAGATCCGTGCCAGAGCTCAGCCACTTCCTAGTGGAACTGTTGGGTAAATTACTTAACCTGTCTGAGCCTAAGTTTTCTAATCTGCAAAATGAAGAAGATAATAAGGATGCGTTCTGATTTTCCATTAAATGTAAGTCTAAGAGGACTTCTTCCTCTCAAAATATATTCTTCTACAGATGTGTCGTATTCTTATTGCTAGACATTTATTCTTCACGCTTGAATGATTAAATTAGCTTACTGGTGCACCTGTGTGCCGGTAAGAGCGTTTTCCCCACAGCCTACGTAAAAAGAGCAGCAGAAGTGAGGTTCCAGAGCTTGGATTACACACAGGTGCTTGACTCGGGGCGAATTTGTCACCACTTATATGGTAACCCGTGAAGAAAAGGCATGCTACACAGCTTGTTATAACCAATCGGTTTATCTGATTTGGTCATTTTCAACTAAGGGAAAAATAGTAAGATACAGAACCCGTTTGAACAGCAGAGAAGAACTCAGAAATAATTAAAACCAGCCAGAAGAATGGGATCAGAACGGGGATGAGAATCTTTGGGCAATCAAGATGCAACAAAAAAGCACCACGCAGAACAGGGCTGTTTTTAGCAGAAGGTAAAAAACCTCAAAAAAAGTTAGTAGAAATACGTGGTTAAACTGAATTTCAGAGCAATTATTATTATTACTCCAATGAGTAGCTATCTTCTGAAGTTCTTTCCTGTGTTGTTTGTTCATGGTAATAGAAATCAGGTCTAAAAATTGGAATGCATGTGACTTTTCTCACAGAATCCTATAAATAGTGTAAGTAGGTGTCATGGGTTGTGAAATAACCTCTCTAAGAGGTTTTGAGCTTGGAAGGAATAACTATCTTGAACGGTTTTGGAAAAGCCCAGACCAGAGATTCCATTTCAGCTGTAGGATTCTATGGCGGTAATGTTCTTTTGATTCTCTAAAAAAGTTTAGAATGGAACTCCTAAGCTTTTGTAGGACTTACATAATCACATGTCTAATTAGTCATCCAGCTTCAATAGGTGGCTCCACGCTTTTAATTAATTAAACAGTATTTGAATAGCTGACTGGGTGGGTGGTGGCCAGATACCTGTGTCCTAAATGAAAGGCCAAATTTCTTCACTTAGTAGCCATGGCTTTTGTTAACTCTAATGAGATAAAGTGACAAATCCACATAAGGGTGGCTACTACTAAAAACTTGCGCAACTTTAAAGAAAGCATTGTGAAACACGGATACATTAATAAAATTAAATGTGCAATATGAATTTATAAACAAACACCCTCGAATATACAGTCTCCTGCTATACTAAATAATAGAATCATAATGTTATGTTGCAGTGCTTTACACAAAGCATTTTTATGTCTGATATCTCATTTAATCCCAATATGATCAGCAGAAAAGAAAATATTATTTCAGTTTTATGAATAAGAAAACTGAGGTTTAGAGTCATGTAATAATTGAACTATTACTCAAAACAAAGCACAAACTGGAATCAAGGTGATGTTAGAGTAGGTAAGAAGCATAGATATCCTCTATCAAATCTCTCATTATATAAATGAAGAACACAAGACTCCGAGATAAATGCACTTGCTCAAGGACATGCATCAGCATGGAGTAGAACCAAGTATAGACCTTGTCGACTATGTTAAGAACTCATATAGCTTTTCAATTAACATATAAAATAGAGCAAGATAAAAATCTAGGGACTCAAAAAGACCTTAGAATTCATTCATGCAAGGACTCATTTTACTGCTAAGGACTCTAAGTGCAGAAGAGAAGAAATTAATTTCCAAACTTCACACAGTATTTGGCTTGAAACACAATTTTCCGAATTCAGTATTCTTTTTAAATTATCGAACTATATATGCTCAATCTATTTGCAAGCATTGAAATGACTTGAGTTCAAATCTCACAGGCCTAAATGACCTCTATTTCATAGTTTATAAAGAAAGAAAACAGTTTTAATCCAGTGACAGGAATTTGCATGAAGCATTAGCAGAATTTTTCTTGAATAAATAGTAAGTTTTATAGAGAAATGTGATGTGCTTTTTACTAGAAATTTACCCTTCAAGTTTTAAGGTGTCAAAGACTAATAATTTTACAATTCAGAACTCTCCTTTAACAAATACGGAATGGATAGGGAAAGAAAAGGTGATACCATATGTTTCCAGTCAAGATATTAAATACTGCTTTAGCTATTCAAGCCAAGTGAGTTTTGATGCAGAGAATTGGTTACAAGGGTGTCAGAAAGAATGGAGAAACAACAGCAAAATGTCAGGAAGCTGCTACCATACTTGTGCTGGAACCCTTGAGCCAGCAATGACTTCTCAGCTGCTGGAGAAACTTCTTTGACCTTCCACTCCTGTTAGAACTGCAAGGCTGCTCCTGGCAAAAACCCTGAAGTGTGCACTCCAACAGTGCTAGGTCAATATTTGCAAATCTCTCGGCTCTTCCCACTTTCCAAACTACTGCCCATATTTCTCAATCTTAGAACTTAAGAGAAAGTTCACACTTAAGCCACTAGCTTGAAATCCCAGAAATCTAGTTTGCAGCCTTCTAACCCTGTAGGCACAGGGGGAAATATAGAAGGATATAGAGTTGAGAACAGTTAAATCATACACGATTTGACATTTGGTAAATAGTTCTCCAATGTATAGCTACCTGGAAGATTACAGATGTTTTCTGTGCATGAACTAAGTGGGGGAGAAAAAGACTTCAGGGACACGGTACATAGTTCCATGGGAGAGAGGCTGAGTAACGGCAAAGCTGTTGGGTATGTCCTATCTTATGACTGATGTAAATAAAAAAACATAATGGTGGGTGTTCAGGACTTGATTCATACTCATAACAGAAAACTCCCAGTCAATATTTCCTTCCCTTAGAAAAAGAATAAATGCTGTAAGAGACAGAACTAAGGCCATGTACTGTTATTCCTATTGACCTAGAACATAGTTCTGGAATCAGACATATCTGAATTTGAATTTGGCCTCTTTTATTTACTAACTGTGTGACATTGGGACATTGAATTATTTAAACTCTGTGAACCTTGATTTCCTAAATAACCTCAAATGGATAGAATCCATACCCAATATGATTGTTGTGAAAGTTATAATAGGTAACATATACAATGTTCCACGTACATAATACATAGTCAATAAATGTTAGCTCCATCTCCCCACAGTCCCTGCCATTGGGGTATATATGATTCAGGCTAAAATGATCATGCTGGAATGGATTTTCCTAGACAGAGTTAGGACCATCACTTCTTTCTTCACTGCCTCAACTACTTGCACATGAAATTGCTAGAATTATTACTGGTAAGGAATTAAAGTTGGTGGTGAGTCTTCAGGTTTGACTATGTTATAGATATTGTCAGTAAATGTTAAAAAGGAGTCAGCATCTGTACAGTGGAAAATAATTAGAATATTTTTCAATTCAGAGCATTTAAAAATGTTGCAAAGGACAATCATTTATTGGTTTAAGACCCTGGGGTTTACTTCAAATATTAATACCCCAAATAAAAACCTTAAATCTGGTTTTCTCCTTTGAAATGCATTATGTGGGGGATTCAAATTAATCTGTGGTAATTTGAAGAGAATATTATGTAATAACAAATGATGATTTTAACAAAGGGTAAAAATAGTTAAATTATTATTATTGTTAAAAAGATACAAACAATCTTAATGAATTTGCTAGTCAGTATTGCTTAGCATTTATGTTGGGCTCATGTTTAACAAACACATTGACTTGAAGGTAATTAGTTCTTTGATGCAGTAAATGTTTATTGGACACCTAGAGTATGCAAAGCACTAAATTAAAATCTACTATTCAAAGATGAGTAGGCACAGTTCTGGCTTTCAAAGAGCTTGAATTAAATGGAAAAATAATTATAATATAAAGTATCATTTCTTGAATTGAGCTATGCATAAAGTACAGTGGTGATTGGGAGGGAAGCAACTAAATCTATTTAGGAGAGTTGAGGAAGATCACACCTCTGTTATTATTGCCATTTTATAGATGTTAACAATAACAATGGTAGAATTATGATACAACCACTTACATGGCCATTGGAACTTTTTCCTTAACTGGTGCTTAATGGATATTTTATTAAGTAGATTTGGGATGTTTCCTTTTTTAAACTTAAAGATTTTGTGAATATAATTCTAATTCACCACACTATCAGCCATCTTTCCTTCTGATATGGAGAACATATTATCTTCATATATGTCAAAGCACTAATACCAATTCTTATGGACTGAACTGAGTCCCTGCCAAAATTAGTACATTGACTCTCTAATCCCCAATGTGACTGTATTTGAACACAGGGCATTTAGGGCATTATCTAAATGAGGTTAAATGAGGTCATAAGGGTGGGGCCCTAATCCCCTAGGGCTGGTATCCTTAAGAGAAAGAGATGCCAGAGATCTCTCACTGCAGGCACACAGAGGAAAGTTCATGTGGACACAGGAGAAGGTGGCATTTACAAGCCAGGATGAGAGTCCTCACCAGAAACCAAACTTGCTAGCACCTTGATTATGGACTTCTAGTGTCCAGAACTCTGAAAAATGGACTTCTGTTGCTTAAACCACCCAGTCTGTGGTATTTTGTTATGACAGCCCGAGCAGACTAATACACCAAGAATATGAAGAAAATGAACTTGGACTAATCTTTCTTGGGGAAAAACATCACAGTACCTTCTGCCTGTTGAAAAACAGCTACCTCCTTTAATATCTCTTTGTGTTCTGGGAGAAGAGGTGGATGAGTTTGCACCTGGATCTGGGAGCCTCTTGGGAAGTTCAGGTGTCTCAGTCCAGACCTTCGCTTTGAGATTCAATGTTATAGTATTTCCCAATGAATAAAAGCACCATTGTGGGCTGAAAGGATACCAGGGTTGCTAAGGGTGATTCAAATCCAACTGTGAGGATGTTTGCAGGTTGCATCTTTCTTGCTAAGGTTCTACAGAAAAACCGGTAGCCTGTGAGGGAGGACTCCTTCTGGAAAACTTTCAAAACACAGCCACCATAGATTTTCAAATTCTAGCTAAGTTTGATAGTGTAGGTTAGGAAGAAATGTGGGACCTTCAAAGTTGCCTTTTCTGAACGCACAGGGATCTGAGTTTGTTGGGGCAGTGGGCATGGATCTGACTTTGTGGATCCAGTTTTTGAGACTGAAACCTTGTGACAGCAATAGAAACAAGAGCAGCTAAAAAGCTAGAACTACAAATAAGCTGTTCACATTTTCAAATTTTCCTTCTTGGTATTCTCTGTTAACAGGGCTGCTTTGTTTTTATAGGTAAGGAGGAAGGAAGCGGGGTAGACAGGAGTGGTGATATTAGATTTCTTGATAAATATAGGCATTACTTGAGTGGTTGATGAGAGAAATATAAAAAAAGTGACTATATTGCTACCCCAGTCTAGTGGCTTTGATCTTGTAGATTTTCGTACGTAGTGGAGCCCTAAAAGCTACAATTTAAAAAATGGTCACACTTGTGAACAGGCAAATCACAGAAGGATTAAAGAAGCTCAGTGCTGAAGTGTTAAAAATATGTCCTCATATAATTCTACAACAATGTTACACAACTATGTACTGGGGCTTTGGGGAGAAAAAAGAAAAAAGAGGAAGATTGTCAACAGATGTTGGTGCAAGGCCAATCTTCCTCAAAAAAAAAAAAAACCTCCACAGATTTTTTTAATGCTCCTCCCTTCAATAGATGAAGGTTAATTCCCCTGTCCTTGAGTGTAGACAGGTCTTAGTGACACACTTCTAACGAACAGTAGTAAGTTAGACTCAGTGACATGCTTCTAACAAATATTGGCAGAAGTGATGATGTGTCATTTTCAATATTAGGTTATAAAAAGACTGTTGCTTCTGTCTTGCTCAGGGGAAGTCACGTTGTGAGGAGCCCTATGGAGAATCCCACATGGTGAGGAACTCAAGCCTTCTGTCAAGGGCCACATGAATGAGCTTAGAAGCAGACACCTCAGCCCCTTCAGAGATTGCAGCCCTGGGTGACAGCTTGACTGAAACCTCATGAGAGACCTTGAGATGGGTCCACCTAGCAAAGCTGCTCCCAGATTCTTTAATCTTGCAAACCACCTGAGTTAATAAATATTTTTAGTTGCTAAGTTTTGGGGTAAATTGTTACACAGAGTTTGTCCTGATCAAAATTCCAATGTGTAGGGGAGGGGGGATTCCTTCCACACCACAAGCAATGCTTCAGGCACCAGCTGGGCATCCTAACAATTTAACTCAATTCTGACACTGTCTACCTGGAGATAGCATCAGATTCCACAGGTTAAGGGTTCAGTACTACAAGACTGCCCCGCTCCAACTTCAGCCTCCAGTCGCAAGCCCAGGTTGTCACCTGTGCTTCTGACACGAACAGGCTATAAATCAGAGGTTGCCACGACCTCTTCCTTGGGTTCAATTAATTTGCTAGAATGGCTCACAGAACTCAGAGAAACATTTTACTTACTGGATCACTGGTTTATTGTAAAAGAATATAACTCAGGAACAGCCCAATGAAAGAGAGGCATAGGACACGGTATGGGGAAAGGGTGCAGAGCTTCCTTTCTCTCTCAGAACATGCTACTATCCCCACATCCCCACGTGTTCACCAACCCAGCTCTATGAGGCCTGTCCTTTTCGGGTTTTATGAGGCTTCATTACACAGGCGTGATCAATTCAATCATTAGCCATTGGCGACTGAACTCAATCTCCAGCCCCTCTCCCCTCCCCAGAGGTGGTGGGAGCCAGCAGGTTGAAAAAGTCCTAATCCTCTAATCGCATAGTTGAATCCCTTAGCAACCAGTCCCTATTCTTAGGTTGAGACCAAGAACCACCTCATTAATATAACGAAAGACACGTTTATCACACTCTCATTTAGGAAATTCCAAGGGTTTTAGGGCCTCTGTGCCAGAAATGGGGATGAAGGCCAAATATATATTTCTAATTATAAATCACAGTATCACACAGAGTTAAATAACTATTACAATCAGTCTCACTAGATGTCAGAGAAATGCAAAATAAAACAACAAAGTCAAGTCACTTCTTGAACATTAGATTGGCCAAATGTTTAAAATAATAATTTTATTTTTACCAGGGCACACACTATTGATGAGTATTTAATTGAAACACTCTGTTTGGGAATAATTTTTCAGTATATTATGTATAAAAATTTAAAGTGCACATATCTTTGACTCAGTGGTTCTACTTCTAAAAATCTAACCTAAAGGAGTATTTGTAAATGTCCCAAAAGTTGCAGTTTTGTATCTTTGAATGCAATAGTGAAAAACTGTCTAACAACCACTTATTATATGTCAGGCACTTTCCTTAATCCTTATAAAAGTCTATGAGATAAGCTATTCACTATTTTATAGATAAGGAAAATTTTAGATAAAAATTATAGATAAGGAAAATTAAGATACAGAGAAGTAAATCACTTCCTTGAGGTCACAAAGCTGCTAAGTAGCAGAGCAGAGGTTCTAAGCCATGCTCTTAACAATTACAATATGCTGCCTCTCATGAAAAGAAATATTTTGAATGTATTTTGACAGGAGAATGTTTAAATAAATAATGCACTCCGGTTATAGACAACTCTATGAATATTAAAAGTAATAAGTTAAATCTATATAGAATTTGATGAAATGATTTCAGTAATTATTTTCCTTCAAGTTAAAGTACATATCAAAAATTGCTAATGAAAATGTCTGAAGCTACTAAACAAGTGATGTTAATGAATATAGAGAGTGGCGTAGAAAGCTCTAGCAGATTGCCACTATGTGGAATATGGCTCCATTATTTCTAAATTTTCTGATTTTTTTCAAGATAACCTATGAAAATCTGAATTTTGTAAAATGTGAAATCTTGCCATATTAAACACATAGCAACAAATTGAATTTTAAAAATGCTGAAGCCAAATATAATATTTCTGAATGCATATACTACTCAGTGTTCCAGGTCGAGATCTCCTATAAATTGACAATGATAGATTAAGGAGAGTTATTCAAAGCCACCTGAAAAACTTCACTGAAACATGATTGAATTCATTACCATATCTAAAGAAATAATGTCTTAGTCAAAGAGACTTAGCCAGCTACTGAAACAGAAAAGTAGAGAGAAGGAATGATGTGTCCTAGCAATCTCAATACAAGTACTGCCCATCCCAAGAATCAATATTATCAGATCTTGTTACACTGAACTCGGCATAGCCCTATAGAATGAGCGGTTGAGAACTTGGGCTCTTGGGCCAGACTCCACGTGTTTGAATCCCAGCTCTACTAGTTACTCAGACTCTCTGTATTTCAGTGTCTCTATTTGTAAAACAGGGATTATAATTGTATGTGCCACATTGAAATGCTGTGAGAAAGCAATGGCTTAATAAATATTAGCTACCATTACTGTGGAGATAAAGTATTAGATTACCAGAGCCTGGTGCCAGAAACTATTCTTATCATCTAACAGTCTTTGTGCTGGTTTCATTCTCATAAAACAATTCCTGATTATAATAGACTTGTGTACAGTGAAAGAATGTCTTGGCCTGAGAGTGTGAGAGCAGACGCTGTGGAAGTTGGAGGTCTTAACATAAACTAAGAAATTGCTATTCTGATTAAAGGACTTACCCTCTGGTGAGTTCAGTTATCGTGAATTAGTTGCCTCGTATTTTATTATATCTAGAACTAAGACATGATCAATTTTCTGAATCCTAAACTATGGTGAATTCACCAGGATAGATGCCAACCAATAAGAACTCTTGGCATCTATGCAGTTAGAATGTTCTTTTTTTCACCAGGGGATTTTTCTTTCAGACTTTCCCTCTCCAAACCATAAAAAAAGAATTATGTGTCTCTTATTCACTAATTCCCCATCTTTAGCTTAGTGCTTAACTAAAAGTAAGTGTTCAATAAATATAAATCAAATAAATTAATTAAAAATGAACCAATACTCAAAAACCAGATTCCTTTATATCAGGTTGTTTGTTGCCATTTACTCTGTTTCAATCAAAGTGTTACCTAGAGAGCTATTTCTGGTTCATTGATAGTCCTATTTAATTGAGTTCCAAATATTAAATATTTTGCTATGTCTTTTACAACTGGAGCAGGAATTAGAGAGTGGAAAATGAGAATTGAAAGAAAGGAAAAACAACTCCTATTTGAAAGAACATTATTCATTCAGTTGAGGGTAAGGAGTGGCAATAATGATGTATATAAATGGCCAGTTCTGGCCACAGCAGAATAATGGATATAAGATTTACTTTCTTGCCATAAAAATCAACAATATAGGGTAAATATATGAAACAACTCTTTTCAGGCTTTGGGAAAAACACAGCCTATAACTGTAATTCCTGAAAGAAGGATAACTCATGAGCCAAGTCCCACAGTCACTCAGGTTTTCTGCCTGGGCACTTCTCAGACTGCTGCTCAGGGAAGAAGAAGCCAAAAAGAAGGCAGGAGACTTGTTGGGCAAAGAAAACAGTGATTTTATTTTGGAACTGCTGAGGCTGCTGTGCTCAGGCTGCCCTGCTGTGGTGCAGGGTATCAGAGAGGAGGAAGTTGCACAGAGAAGGAGCCACAGAAATGTGCATAGTGGTCCCTTCAGATATTTGGCTAAATACAAAACAGAGCAGTGCAAGGCATGACTCTACGGGCCTAGCACAGAATAATTGTTGGGAAGGTGAGAGCAGAACAGAGATTCTGGAAGTAGGCAGCTATTGGACGAAATTGGATTTCCAAACTGTTAGAGTGAAGAAACCTCAGAAAGGCCACACCTTAAGGGTAAGAACCATGCCTGAGAGCAGTAGTCCCTCAATGCTGGTCCTCAGAACAGCAGCGTTAGCCTCATGGGGGACCTCATTGGAAATGTTGATTCTCTGACTCCAACCTGCTCTCCTGAATCAGAAACTCTGGGAGTGGGATCCAGCACTCTGTGGATCAAATTAAAGTTCATAAGGACATTAGGAGATATTTTTAAATGAATAGTAATGAAAATACAACTTATTCAAAATTAGTGGAAAACAACTAAAACCATGATTTGATGGAAATTTACAGATTTAAATGTTTATATTAGAGAAGAGAAAAG
This sequence comes from Tapirus indicus, assembly GCA_031878705.1. NCBI lineage: Eukaryota > Metazoa > Chordata > Mammalia > Perissodactyla > Tapiridae > Tapirus > Tapirus indicus. The sequence goes on along the minus strand of CM062920.1, from coordinate 139,040,385 downwards.
GTTTGAAATCAGTGTTCTAAGCCTAACCTAAAGAAAATAGAGAAAGAAGAATAATTTCAACCTAAAGTAGATAAAAGGAAATAATAATAATGACAAAACTAAAAATCAATAAAATAAAGAACAAATAATGGAAAAAGTCAAAAAAGCCAAAGTTGATTTTTTGAAAGACAAATAAAACTGAAAAATCTCAAAGAAAATTGATCAAGAAAAAAGAAAAACAGTCAATACCAGCAATGAAAAAAGAGAACCTTGCCATAGATCCCCCAGACAATAAAGAGATAGTAAAGAAATATTAGGAGCAAATATATATGAATAGGTTTGATAAGTTAGATGATATAGTAAAATTCAACAAAAGACATTAATCACTAAAACAAGGATAATCCAGTCGGGTTATGTATCTGCATTTAAAAACAGTGGGATACTTACTGAGGCAGCATCTCAAACTGGTGTTGTGATCATAATATCAGAATTAATAGACAGTTTCCTAGTATGATCACAATGAAAGACAGTTATTGGGATGTGTTAGTCTTAACATTTATGTTCATTTAAAGTGTTGTTATCCATGTCTTAAATAATCTGCGATACTCTCACTATCTTGTAGACCTACATGATTTATGATAAAAACTCTGAATAAAATGGGTATAGAAGGGAAGTACGTCAACATGATAAAGTCCATGTATGACAAACTCACAGCTAATATCATCCTCAATGGTGAAAAACTGAAAGCTATCCCTCTAAGAACAGGAACCGGACAAGGATGCCCACTTTCACCACTCCTATTTAACATAGTATTGGAAGCCCTGGCCAGAGCAATCAGGCAAGAAAAAGAAATAAAAGGGATCCAAATTGAAAAGGAAGAAGTGAAACTGTCACTATTTGCAGATGACATAATTTTATATATAGAAAACCCTAAAGAATCCACCAAAAATCTTCTAGAAATAATAAATGAATATGGTAAAGTTGCAGGATATAAAATCAACATACAAAAATCAGTTTGTTCCTATACACTAAAATGAAGTAGCAGAAAGAGAAATTAAGAATACAATCCCATTTGCAATGGCAACAAAAAGAATGAAATACCTAGGAATAAGCTTAACCAAAGAGGTGAAAGATCTGTACACTGAAAACTATAAAACATTGTTGAAAGAAATTGAAGACACAAAGAAATGGAAAGATATTCCATGCTCTTGGATTGGAAGAATTAACATAGCTAAAATGTCCATACTTCCTAAAGCAATCTATAGATTCAATGCAATTCCTATCAAAGTTCCAACAATATTTTTCACAGAAATAGAAAAAAAAATCCTAAAATTTATATGGAACAACAAAAGACCCTGAATAGCTAAAGCACTACTGAGAAAAAAGAACAAAGCTGAAGGAATCACTCTCTGCTTTCAAAATATACTACAAAGCTATAGTAACCAAAACAGCATTGTACTGGCACAAAAACAGAAACACAGATCAATGGAATAGAATCTAGAGCCCAGAAATAAGCTCACACATCTATGGACAGCTAATTTTCAACAAGGGAGCCAAGAACATACAATAAAGAAAGGAAAGACTCTTCAACAAATGGTGTTGGGAAAACTGGACAGCCACATGCAAAAAAAAAATAAAAATGAAAGTAGAACATTATCTTACACCATACACAAAAATTAACTCAACATGGATTAAAGACTTGAATGTAAGACCTGAAACCATGAAACTTCTAGAAGAAAACATAGGCAGTATGCTCTTTGACATTGGTCTTAGCAACATATTTTCAGGTACTGTGTCTGACTGGGCAAGGGAAACAATAGAAAAAATAAACAAATGGGACTACATCAAACTAAAAAGATTCTGCAGAGCAAAGGAAACCATTAACAAATGAAAAGACAACCTAACAATTGGGAGAAGATATTTGCAAACCATATATCTGATAAGGGGTTAATCTCCAAAATATACAAATAACTCACACATCTCAACAACAAAAAACTAACAACCCAATTAAAAAATGGGCAAAAGACCTGAACAGACATTTCCTCAAAGAAGAGATACAGATGGCCAACAGGCACATGAAAAGATTCTCAACATCATTAGCTATCAGAGAAATGCAAATCAAAACTACAATGAGCTATCACCTCAAACCCGTCAGAATGGCTATAATTAACAAGACAGGAAACAATAAGTGTTGGTGAGGATGTGGAGAGAAGGGAACTCTCATACACTGCTGGTGGGAATACAGACTGGTGCAGCCACTATGGAAAACTGTATGGAGATTCCTCAAAAAATTAAGAATAGAACTACCATATTGTCCAGCTATTCCACTGCTGGGTATTTATCCAAAGAACATGAAAACACCAACACGTAAAGATACATACACCCTTGTGTTCACTGCAGCATTGTTCACAATAGCCAAGACTTGGAATCAACCTAAGTGTCCATCAAGGGACACATGGATAAAGAAGATGTGGTATATATACACAATAGAATACTACTCAGCCATAAGAAACAATGAAATCCAGCCATTTGTGACAACATGGATGGACACTGAGGGTATTATGCTAAGCGAAATAAGTCAGAGGGAAAAGGTCAAAAACTGTATGATCTCACTCATAAATAGAAGATAAAAATAACAACAAACAAACACATAGACAGAGACTGGATTGCTGGTTACCAGAGGTGAAGGGGGGAGGGAGGGGGGTGAAAGGGATGATTAGGCACTTGTGTGTTGATGTTGGATTGTAATTAGTATTTGGGTGGTGAACATGATGTAATCTATGCAGAAATAGAAGTATAATGATGTACACCTGAAACTTATACAATGTTATAAACTAATGTTATTGCAAAAAAAATAAATTAAAAAAAATAATAAAGTAGGGGCTGGCTGGTGGCGCAGCGGTTTAGTTCGCGCTTGGCAGCCCGGGGATCGCTGGTTCGGATCCCGGGCGCCCGCCGACGCACTGCTTGTCAGCCACGCTGTGGCGGCGTCCCATATAAAGTGGAGGAAGATGGGCACGATGTTAGCCCAGGGCCAGTCTTCCTCAGCAAAAAGAGGAGGATTAGCGACGGATGTTAGCTCAGGACTGTTCTTCCTCACAAAAAAATAAAAATAAAAAAAATATATAATAAAGTAGTAATAAAAAGACTTACAAATAAGCACAGGATGACTTTTCTCTCATCCTCCATGATTAGTTTTAGATAAAAGATAGATTAGATAAAAGAAACCGAGCATATAAACAGGACTAGATTTGTTAAAAAAAGAAATTCAAAAATTTAAACTTTCCCACTAGGTCGAAGTGCTTTTACTGGTGGATTCTAACCAAAGTTGAAACAATAACCCAATCTTATGCAAATGTTTCAGAAGCTAGAAGAGGAAAGATCACTCCCACCTCATTTTATTAGGCCAGAATAATTCTGATACCAAAATTAGTCAAATATATCACAAGAAAAGAAAACTATAGACCACTATATCTCATGAAAAGACACGAAAAAAATCCTTGACAAAATATGAGCAAAGTACATCCAACAATATATAAAAAGGATAATGAGACAAGATATAGCAAGGTTCATCTCAATAACAAAATGTTGATTTATTTTAAAATATCAGTACAAATAATTCATCACATTAATAGAAGGAAAGGCTAAAATTTATGTTATCTTAATGTATATGGAAAAAGTATTTGAAAAAGTTAAACACTTGTTAATGATAAAAACTCTCAGCAAACCAGGAAAAGAAGGAAAAACCTATAGTTAGCATAAAACTTAATTGTTAAATATTGAACTCCTCTCACTTAAAATCAGGAAAAGGGTAAGGATTTCTGCTCTTGCCAGTTTTATTCAACATTGTACTGAAGGTCCTAGTGATTCCATTAGAAAACAACAACAACAGCAAAGAAGCAAATGACTTAAAGTTTAGAAGGAAGACATAAAAGGATCTTTATTGGCAGAGAATATGATTGTTTAGGTGGAAAAACCAAAGGAACATACAAAAAAGCTAGTGGATCTAATAAGTGAATTTAGCAAGATTGCAGGATACAATGACAATATACAAATATCTATCTGATGTCTATACACTAACAATAAACAATTAAAAAATAAAATTTAATAAAAATAGACCCCTAGCCTAAAAACTGCAAAACATCATTGAAAAAATTGAAATTTTAAAAGACCTTATTTAGGAGAATGGAGAATATGCAATATTGAAGACTCAATATTTTGAAGATATGAATTACCCTCAATTTGGTCTCTAGAATCAATGCAATCCCAATTAAAATAAGACTTGTTTTTGTGTGTGTGTGAGGAAGATTAGCCCTGAGTTAATATCCGTTGCCAATGATCCTCTTTTTGCTGAGGAAGACTGGCCCTGGGCTAACATCCGTGCCCATCTTCCTCTACTTTATATGGGACACCGCCACAGCATGGCTTGATGAGTGGTACGCAGGTCTGTGCCCAGGATCCGAACCTGCAAACCTTGGGCTGCGGAAGCAGAGTGCGTGAACTTAACCACTACGCCACTGGGCCAGCCCCCAAATAAGACTTTTTAAAACATAAACCAGCAACCCAATTTAAAAATTTATAGGAAATGCAAAGAACCTAAAGCAGTGAAAATGATTCAGATGAAGATACAGTTGAGGAATTTATACTTGTTGATTTCCAAGCTCTATAAAGCCACAGTAATCAAGACAGCATGACAATTACATAAGGACAGACAAATAAATCAATGAAAGAGAATAGATCTATACATATATCATCAATAGTATTCAAAGGAAGTAAGTGACAAGAATTTTGATGGGGAAAGAAAAATCTATTCAACAAATGATGCTGGAGCAACTGAATATCAAAAGGGAAATTTGAATCTTCACCTGTATAGCATTCACAAAAAATAATTGGAGATGTTTTATAGATCTAAATTTAAAAGTTAAAGTTATAAAGTTTCTCAAAGCAAATATGGAGGAATATTTTCATGACATTTGGGTAGGCAAAAACTTCTTAGGATATTAAGAGCACTAACCAGAAAGGATAAAGGGATAACTTAGATTTCATCAAACCTAAAACTTTTGTTCATTGAATGACATTCTTATAAAAACAGGCAAGTTGCAAACTGTGAGAAAATATTTGCAATACATATATCTGCCAAAAAATCCTTATAACACAGTAATAAAAAGACAAACAACCCAATTAAACAATGAGTAAAGGCCTGAACAAACACTTCCCAAAGAAAAATATAAGAATATCCACTATGCACATGAAAAAGTTCAGCATCATTATTCAGCAAAGAAAAACAAATTAAAATCAGATACCGCTTTACATCCAATACAATAGCTCAAATTCAAAAGAATGGCAATGCCAAATGTTAGCAAGGATTTTACTGGTGTAATTTTAAAATGGTACAACCACATACAAAACGGCAATTTCTTTTTAAGCTAAACACACACCTACTCCATAACCCAGCACTTCCATTCTTGGTATTTATACAAGAGCAATGAAAATATATGTCCAGGAAAATACTTATATGTGAATGTTCATAAGAGCTTTATTCAAAGTACCTCCATACTGGAAAAACACAATGTTCATCTCACAGGAGACTGTATAAACAAATTCCAGTACATTTCTACAGTAGAATAATGCTCAGTAATAAAGAGATATAAACTGCTGACATGTGCAGTAACATAAATTAATCCTGAAAACATTATACTGAGCAATAGTAGACTTTCACAAAAATTACACAATGTTTGATTCCATATATATGACGGACAAGAATAGGCAAAATTAAGTGTTTGCCTGTGATGTCAAAGGAATTCGCTGGAAATGTGCATGAGAAAATTTTCAGGTGTGAAGGAAGTGATTTTCATCTTTATTGGGTTTTGAATTACAAAAATTCAAACATTTGTCAAAACTCTTCAATCTCTACAATTAGTATCTGTGCCTTTCACGGTATGTAAATTATACCTCAGTTGAAAAACAAGCCACAAAAGGATAAAAGTCATATATTGGACTATCATTAAAAGACCTCAAAATTGGAAAGCAAAGAGGCAAAAGAATGTTCAACTTTGGAGAGAAGGAAGAAGGATAAGTTTCACATAAAATCTCTGAGACGGAGTCTAATTTAAGATTTTGTGAATAGATACTAGAATTATTTTAAAAGATTAAGATATACAAAGTAAAGTAGAAAGATAGAAAACAGGGAAAATAAGAATAAAAGGAAGGAATGTGTGTAACTTACAATTGGATGCACAAGCTAATATTTATTGAATGCCTGTTACATATACACTGTGATATATGTGTACAATGTAAAAACAAACATAATTCACATTACCATCTTTTAGACAGTAATTATTATTTTTATTTTACAGATGATGAAAGAGGCCCAGAGAGTTAAAATCTAAAGCCACAAAGGTAGAAAAGTTATAGGAATAGGATTTAAACCAGGGACTAGAAAATGGTGGATCTTGAGGCTGAAGTTAGTTACATAGACATTTCACTTTGTCTGCAGAGGGTTGTAAAAATTAAATTGAACTAAATATTTGCATTTAAAGATTGTGACATTTCCATAAAAATCTGAATTTCTGGAAAATGCTGAAAAGTTGGAAGATCTGCCATCTTGGGTCTGTTTCCTCATGGAGAAAAATCATCTGAAGCTCAGTAGTAAGTAAATGGCCCCCTTAAATAGGACTTAAATAGGACAGGTTACCTGCCTGGTCCTTGTAGGCATTTGAGTATAGATTCCTGATTTATGACCATGTTTATCTGACTTCAGAGCCAGAGAGGACGTAGAAAAACAGTGATGATACTACACAGCGAAGGAGGGACAAAAGATCATATGAATAGAGAATCCCTGATTTAGGAGCTAAAGAATTTGTGTTTACTGAAAGATATCAACAAAAACCAATAATGTCAAAAGCAAGATGTTACATAACAGTAAACAAAAGCAAGAGGCCTGTTCAAAAGGAAAGTCCATTTTATAGTGACTGATACCCTCTGGATGTTTTCCAACTTGTTGTAGGGATGCTGTACTAATAATAGAGAAACTCATAGGAGATGCATTCATTTCTCTAAATAGCTTAACTGATGTTGGAGAATAACCTTCTACTGGGATCGGGAGTGAGGTTAGACTCTGAGCAGTCAGGACAAATGTGATTGAAAGTTGTAAGGTGGATGAAATTTGTAACCCACTTAGAGTATCTAGGTCTGTGTTTCCTTCTCTGTAAAATTAAAGTATAAGACTAGTTGTTCCATACAGCGCTGTCAGTACCAACATTCTGTGGCTTAATGAATTAGGATGACATTAAAATATGGCCTCGTATCCTAAAAGTGCTTGTCTGGTTTTTTCAGGCTATACATACTAGTGCCTCCACCTAGAGTACAAAGTGGGAAATGTTCTCCTTCCCAGGCCACTCATTTCCACTCCCCTTGGGCTGCAACCTCACTTTCTTCCTAATTCTTCTTTCATAATTTCCAATCTTCCATTCCAGTTAAAGCAACTCAATGTATGCAGTGCCCATTTAGGTTCTACATAGTCCTTATAAATAAGAAGGAGAATTCTGAGACAAAAAGTGTTTTGTTTAATATGTATAACATACCTAAGCCTGGGAAAGGAGAAAAATCAAGGTTAAACTGATGAATTAGAATCAGTTTGAAAATAGAATCCAATCTGACTTTTTACTAATTGTACTTTTAGGTTAAAAGCATTAGCCTGTCCTTTAGTTGGCATAATATTTTCTTCCAACATGTTAATACAAGATTTTCTTTGACTTGTACTTGGATCCAGTATTAATATTACAAAGATTAGCTGTTGCTTTAGAAATGAAAGCATTGTTCAGTCCTATCCAAGCTCTACTTAATAAGTCCTCTTATCCTTATTTAAACACTACAGCTCTTTTTATTTTTTTTAATTTACACAATGGGAATAATATCATTCTGTGAACCCTGCTTCACAGTATGCTATGTTACATGAAATCAGATTAACCTGGCACAGTGCCTGTCATAGAGTAGGTTTTCAATAAATGAATTTCAGGTTTAATCTTTAGAATACTCTGAGGCCTGTAGTATCCGTTACGGCAGCTGTTTTTAGACTCAGAATTCTGTATTGTTCATTCAATCCTCTGCCTCTAAAAACTTACCTCTACCTATTCTTTCTGTACAAATTGTCTCGCTAAATTAGAAATACCAACGTGTGGCTTTAGGACCACCATGCTCCCACTTTTCCTTAATAGTAACTTACAAAATGTGAATTGCAATTAAAAATAACATTCACGACTCCCTCAAAGGGAAGCATTCTCTTACACCATTTGGCTAGGACTCTCTCCAAGAGAGATTTGCTTCCTGGATTTCATTGTTCACAGACTGGAGAATGAAACTGTTCTGGTGAGAAGTGAGGGAGAGATAGTCAACCTAAAACCATCAGGGAGGGGTGCTTGGACACCTCATTAATTCATCCAATTAACAATATTTACTGATTGCCTACTATGCTTCTCCGTTATTTTGTGTTCTGAGAATATAAGAAACAAGACAAAAAAATGATTTCTCCTTTTACTTATAAAAGACAAAAAATAAATGGACAAATAAAGACTATAGAGATTGAATGGGGTAGCAGTGGGATGGGTTTTTAAACAGATGGTTGTATCAGTCAACTATTGACACCAAAATGCTGCATAACAAACTATCCCAAAACTCAGTTACTTAAAACAAATCATTTAATCCTGTTCATATATCTGTGAGTTTGCCAGGGTGATCCTGCTTTAAGCTCAGGAAACTCTGCTTCAAACTCAGGTTTGCAAGACAACTGGTTCAGCTTTGATTCATGTTTCTCCTAATTTTGGGACCATCCAGGAAAAGTTCTTCTCGTGGCAGTGGCAGAAGAGCGAGAGGGCAAGCCCCATGCTGCAAACACATATCAAGTCTTTGTTTTCCTTGTGTCTGACAACATCCCATTGGCTAAAGCAAGCCTCATGGCCAAAGTCATGGTCAAAGAGTGAGGAAGTATCCCACCCACTCTGGGATGGAGCAGAGAATGAGTATTTTCTGAACAGTAATCTAATTACATTGTTCATTGAAGATCTCTGAGGAAAAAGGTTGGCATGTCTGAGGAAAAGCCAGAAGGTCAGTGTGCATGAAATATACAAACAGAAGGGGAGAATGGTAGGATATGACAGTAGAGAGGGAGGCAGAGGCCCACTCAGGGCAACATCGGCCATAGTCAGGGATTTGTTCCAAATATAATAAGAAACCTTTAGAGGGTTTTAAGCAGAGAGTAACAAGGATAAGTTTACACTTTAAAAAAAACTTCTCTGGCTACTGGGTGGTGACTGCATTGAAATGGATCAAGACCGTTGGTTGGAACACTATTCAAGTCGTTCTTGAAGCAGCTCAGGGGAGCGATGATGGCTTGGACCTGGATAGTGATAATGGAGTAAGGAAAAGTACCTGGACTTGGAATATCTTTTGGTGGCAGACCTGCATCCCAGGCAGTTTTGATAACTTGGAAGTGATGAGGGGAGATAAAAAAACCTATAAGTGACTTCTAGTTTTTCAATCTGTGCAACTCAGTGAATGATGGCTCCAATAACTGAAATGGAGAACACTAGAGGAGGAGGAGATTTCTAGAAAGGTGTTTGGGGGAATCACGTTTTATTTTGGACAATAAGTTTGCCTAATGACCCTCCAAGTAGAGCTGCTGAGGATGTGATTGCATATACAACTTTGGTAGTCAGAGATGCAAACTGGGAGGTTATTAGGGAATAGATATGATTCAAAACCATGGGACTTATCAGGATCACTAGGGAAAGAATCTAAATTGAAAAAAATAATAAGACCAAGGAGTACTAATAATATGAACCATTATGTTCCAAATTCAACATCTAATATATTCTTTAGATAAAGAAAGAAAAAGTGTTTCACTGAATCAGCTCCTGGTAAATGGGAGCTCACAGCATCTGTTCTGTTCTGGGTATTACAGGCGCTACGGAAATTTTCTTAGATTTTGTAACATTAAAAAATAGAGAGAGGAAACTTTTCTTTCAGTGAAAACTTATCTCATTTTGTATTCTAGATAATTACACTAATTTGTAAAGCTAAGAAAAATAAAAGAAGAAAATTGTTAGGAACTATTTTTTCTGTAATGCTTTCATTTTAGTCTTACTCAAAAAGTAGGCTTACAAGGACAATTACTTGAGCATTACACATAGTGGGTAGTAATTTTGTGGGTATCTCAGTATTTCCTTAGATATGAGAAACAAGATTATAAGTGAGATCAGCAGTAATTACTACAACATGGAGCATCCTTAGTTAAATATGGCAACTCATTAACATGTGAATCCCAGGCAAAGCTCCTGTTATAAGTGGAGTTTAAGTTGCAAAATATGCTTTGACTACAGAAATCCATCATCAATTTTTCCAAGTTAATTACCTATAAAGATGCAAGAGCAGAGACAGGAAGAGCCAAAGGGAAATGAGCTGGGAATTTATAGAGATTATGGGCAAAGCATGGTTACATGTAGATTGGGAAATTGGACATTTGATTTACATTTACCTAAGTCTCCAAGACCTGGATTATATGCATTTTGTGTTTAAGATAGTATATGTAGGTGTGGGTGTGTGCGTGCACATAACTATTTGTATGTCTGTAAAATGGAATTTAATTGAACAGAAAAATCAATTGAATTTACAAAGAGATTGACATCGTTGTTTGTTCAGATGAATCAGAATTATGGTTCCAAACAAGAGACTCATTTAGAGGAATGGAATAAACCCACGATTTATCCTAAGCACTCAGCTGATGAATGCACATGATCCCAGAGCACTCTTCTTAAATAATTTTTTAAAGCTGACTTTCCCAGTCAGGGAGGAAAAGAATGACTAGAGAAAAGGCTTGAGAAAACTGAATTAGTTAAAGGCTCACACTGAATATTAAGATTAGTGATGACAAAGGAGTTTTAAATAATTTAAAGTAGAGATGTAGCTGAAAAATGTTACACATGGAAACATGGAAAAACATGTTAGAAATTCAAAATAATTAGTATTGCAATTCAATTTAGTAAGTATGTATTGAACACTTATGGATTGTAAGCCTTGGAAGAAGAGGATATACAATAATGAATAATAATTATTCTCTTCTAGAAGTTTACAGCTGTAGGGAGGGAAAATTATTTTCCCCCTACACTTCTACATTCTTGGCTGAGATCCTCCTGTAATAAAAGACAGATTAAGAAGAGAAAAACAAACAGAAGTTTAATGACATGCATGCTTCCTGTATACATGTGAAATACCTAGGAAAACTGAGTAACTCCCCCAAATGCCCCAAGCCACCATCTTAAATACCATCTCCAGCTAAAGACGGAAGAAGATGTTGGGGGGTAGGGACAGTTATGGGAGCTTCCAGGAGAAGCATAGTTAACAAGAGTATGATTATTATGCAGATTTAAGTCCTTGCCTTCTCCATAGATAAGAGTTTCTAAAGAGTTAGTCATTCTTCTCCTCCAGGTACAGAGATAGAGAAATGCCTCTAGAAAGGAAGATTTCCCTTACAAAAGGGTAACTTCTCTTCAGTTTTCAGAGCTTCTCCTGTGTCTGCTGTTTCTTAAAAATAGCCAGCTCAAGAACATCAATATGCCAAAGAAGCATATTTTGGAGTGGCAAATTCTACTCCCCTTCACAGTTTACCACAAATGGATGAGTGTTTAACAGAAACTGGGAAAAGTTGAAGTAGATGAGACTACTTTCAGGATTCAAGCTTGGAAAGATTTACTTTGATTGGGCCTTAAAATACAGTCTTTTTAAAATGAGAGCTAAGGTCAGAAAGTGAGAAAGCGAGAGATCAAAGGGAAGACAGAGGGCAGATTCCAGATGGTAGAAAGACCACAGGTTAAGTTTTAGATGTTAAGATATAAAAATGTTGGAGAGCCCAGGCAGCTGTTGATGGAGTGATGAAGCCTCCAAAGGTACAGGGAGAAATCATCTGGAACAGAAGGACCACTGTTTACCAAGTAGTTCTGAGATTTCCCATGTTCAAATCACTCTTTCCAATTGCCGATTCTTCAGGCATCTCTGTTGATTATGTGGAGGATCAGAGTTGGTCACCCCAAAATGTGTCACTCTGCTTAATAATTTTTAAGGACAAAAGACTCAGAAAGAAACTTTGACCTTTCCCCTAACTGCCTAAAAGAATTTAAGACAGAAGTCCTGTCCCAGGAAGGAGCTAAGCCCATAAGATAACTATAGTATAAAATAAACTAAGTGTGATAGAGAGGACTGTAACAAGGGCCTTTTAATCAAAGTCCTCTCTGTCTCTCTTAGGCTTTGCAAGGCATGGTCAACATTTGTTCACCAAACACTTGCTTTTCCATCTCCATGTGAATTGTCTTCCTCCCATTTGAAGTCCCAAACCACTACCCCCAACATCCTCCTTTGTCTTTAGCTGAAGATGGTATTTAAGTTGGTGGCTTCTGCCATTTTGGTGAGTTACTCAGTTTTCCTGGATTTCTCCCATGTATACATGTTATCAAACTTTGTTTGATTTTCTCCTGTTATTCTGTCTCACATTAATTTAATTCTTAGACCAGCCAGAAGAACCCAGAGGGTAGAGGAATAGTTCTTCCTCCCCTATAGTTATTTTAAGTAATTAGCTAATAAAGGTTTGACTTAAGTCACAGTAAAAGCTCAGAAATCTAGGTATGGTAGAGATGTTGCATCTACAGGTACTCAGATAAACTTATTTAGATAGATAAATAGATAAAACCTATTTACAGTTAGCCACTCCTGGGTGAACTCGAACTGGAAGGCCAACACATGAAGATTATCAAAGGGTAATGTTGAAACTCTTTGTTAGTTATTTTAAGAGCTAAATAAAAGTTAGAAGGATTTTAGGCATAAAGCCTTTAGAATAAAAATACTTCACCCATCTCCACAGAAAAGGGCCTAAAATCTCACATTAAAGCCATCATTTGGGTACTACCTGCAATACTTTTTAAAGGCAAATATCCACACATAACTCACCTTCTTAAAACAAATTGTTTAATTGGCTCTTCTATAGCTTGAAGGCATTAGAGTTAAAAGGAAAAGGGTAACAAATTTAAAAAATACCTATTAGAGGTCAGATAAAGTTTATCTATATCATAATTTTACCACAAAAAGATACACATCTTTTTCTTCCAAAAGAAAAATAGTGTATGACTTCTATTTGATTTTGAATCATTTGACTTTAGTTAACACATTTTCCTCCAATTCTTTCAGATTTATCATATAATTAAAACAATTCTTACATTGACAGCTAATATTCAAGTGATATACTTAAAACAAAATGAATTTCTCTTATTCATTCTCCCTCTTTTTTTCTAATTATTTAGGAATAAATTTTGCGAACATTTTCCCAGAGCTTCATGTATTAAAGAAATCACTTGAGGAAAATAGGACTCACACTTCCTCTCTACTACCAGGCTGCTGTCACACATTTTAAAAGATTATTCTTTGTATTTGCAATTCAAAAGCAGATAAAACAACTCATTTAAATATCATGCAAAGAATATATAATTTCTTGATTTCTTCATCAAAGTGGCTTTAAATGGATCCTATCACAAAGATGCTCTGATAGGGAGAAGAACATAAGCATAATCCTCAGAGTTCTAATGTGATCAGTTAAGTAAAAACAAAAAGCCTTTTAAACTTCTATTGCACCTCCTAGTGGTAGGAAATAAAAAATTTAGACGTATATTTCAACATTTCTTTGCCAATCCATTACCCTTTATATAAAACTTTGCTCAAGTAAGTCGTGTTCAATATTGTGTTGTATGTAAATTTGTGAAACCAACTAAAAGTAATAAAAATATCAGCCATTGTTAAATTCCTGAACATTAAATTATATGAATGACTCCTTGCTATTTTACATCATTATTAAATGTTTGAAATTAACCCCCTTCCTTAAGTTTATAGTAAAATGGAGAAGTTAATCTCAAAGACATATACTGTATAATATAAAGCAATTCTCTGTAGAAATCAATCCAGAAAATTTTTCTCCTTGTTACTACAAGATTGATATATTTCAAAAGGGAATGAGTCACAGACAACTTTACTTTCAAATACTCACATTCCTAACAGCATCCTCTCTTCAGATCATTCCAGGCATCCTGGAATACTTAACGCAAGAAGGGAGCTTCACTGCCAAAGACATTTTGAGCAATTTTCTTCTGAGAACCCAGAGAGGGAATGAATATCATCATAACTCATAAAATATGTGAAGACACTGTCTTAGAAAAGTGACTTTGGTGGATGGTGATTATTTAGGATTGTCTCCTTTCTGGAAGTACATTCTCATTTTTATAACTATAACAGGGAAAGAAATTGGATGCAATGGTGAAAATCAGTGAGAAGGGGATTATGATACAAAAAAATAGCATACAGCGTCAAGAATGAATCTAGAAGGATTAGAGAGTAATGCAGACTGAAAAAGAAAACACTGTCAGAAAACAGCAATCAGTGATACAGTAATACATATTTCCACCTGCTAACACATAGTAATTTATAGTTGGATTTTATAAATTTGAAGTTGTTTTTCTAAGACATTCAACCAAAAGTCAGCATGCATAATTCATCATTCTCCCAGTTACTTAAACTTTTCTTTTTTGTTAGGAAATAATATCCTAGAGCTACCAGTCTTGCATTTTTAAAAATTTCTTTCCTTTCTTTAAATTCTTTTGCCTAACCTGAATGTTATAACTTATTTTCCACTTCCGTCTTCTAGCATGTATTATCTAAGACCTATATTAGTCCCGAAGCCACAAATCATTTGCTCAGAAGTGTGGGTTATCAGAAAAGAATCCTAACTCTTTAAGAACTTCCAAACCTAAATAGTCACTGATTTCATGCATGTCTTGGAGATTTTGCTTATGTTAGAAATAACAGATCTCATGCTTCACAAAATGGAAATGACAGCTTCTCGGAGTCAGAGAATGAGAGGAAATGGGGACAGAATGGTACTGGAAGTTCTTTTCCAGTATGCTCTATATGAGATTACTTTTGAATCACTCCTGTGCGTCAGAAATCCGGAGCAGCAGCCTCAATTAGGGAAGATGTCACTTTCACTGAGGTTCAGAAGTGGGGGAGGTGAGTAGTGGGGACAAAGGAAAAGGGGAGGAGGAAGTGGGGAGAGAAGAGGAAGGATGGAGATGAAAGGAGGGCACATCCTGACGAGATAATCCCTGTACTCTCGTGACATCATCCTCCTGCATATATATATGGGGAATGGCCAAAGCATCTCTCAGAGTTCAGACACTTTCAAAGTCAGCTGAAGGCAAGAGGAAGCGCTAGAGAGAGCCCCCTTCCAGCGTGTCTCTGACGTTTATGAACTCGGCTTGCTAGAAAGCTCAAGGAGATGATGGCAGGAATGAAAATCCAGCTGGTATGCATGATACTCCTGGCTTTCAGCTCCTGGAGTCTGTGCTCAGGTAAGCTCAGCTGCATTTCACAACTCCCTGAAGTCATTTCTTTTTCCTTTTCTGCAGTGTGCTGCTCCTTACATTAATGTATCCGGGCAGAAGTTTCTCCCTTATTCCGGATTTGCTTTCTAGTGATGGAAACTGAATGTTTTCTTTCTCTGCCTTTATGATTACAAGAACCAAAAGATTTCTTTCCTCTTTTTCAATCTGCAAAGTAATAAAAGGGATTTCAGTGAAACACTTCATACTCCCCTTTGGAATGTAACTACTAGGAAGAATAAACAAAACATAAAAGTTAAATTAAGCTGGTCAGTATCTAATGAGAAGTCCAGGTGCCTTGGCTGTCAAATAGCAAACCCATAATTAAAACCTATTTCCTTGGAAATGCTTTACCTCATCCTCAGTCATTCTCTTAGGAAGCAGTGGCTTCTACCTCTTCCAAATTATTTTCTTAACTGTGTGTGTTAAGATAAAGTGAAAATTGATGCTTAATGAATGAATGAAGCATTATTTGTAGAAAATTATTTCTAGAAAAATACAAAAAGATTCCAAGCCCTTTTTGAGAGTATATTTTATATAGTCTTTCTATGGGACAAATAGGCATACTATTTAATTGTTTGTTTTTTGCATGTCATTTAAGTTGATACAAAATGTAATTGGAAAATTGGCATTCTTATGTTAATGAAAATTATTTACCTTTAGAGTGTTTTGCATGTGGTAAAGAGAAGCCATATATTGCTAAATATCTATCAATAATTCACCTTGAAAAAAATGCTCCAATTAATGTTTGAAAAATATTTGCATGATAACCTCAAAGTGAATAAATAGAGATAAATGCAGCATTTAACCTCGTTTATACTTTTATATCTTACAAATATGACATTAAAATATTTAATTGAAACCTGCTACGATTTTATTTAAATTATGAAATTAAATCTAGCAGAAGATATAAATGTTACTCAGTAAAATTCTTAATTTCTTTTGATCATTAGAAAAAGATCTTGAAGTTCCAACTTTGCAAATTTTTTATGAGATAAATACCAAATTTTCTACAATTATGATTTTATCTAGTAGTTACATGAGGTTAAAAGCGTATTTAGAACATGTGAGAAAAACTGGGCTATTGATGAAACATTGTTTATTTGTTGAAACTTCTTGCTGTGGTAAACCAAAATTTACAGAGGTTTTGGTCTACATTTTTTATACATGGCTAAAGGAATTTCTCACTCCTTTTGAAAAATCAGTCGGGTCCCTAACAAATAGGAATACAAGACTTCTGGTATAATTTAGTTTCTAGATACAATTTAACAAATAGTTTCTCCAAGTAGGACACTTTTTTTTAATGAGTGTGTAGTGTAAGAAAGATAGAGTCATTTTAACTTCTGCTTTATGACATATAGATCAGTGAGTATGGATTAAGTCACCTTATTATAGTGGTCTATGACTTTGTTTCTATTATCTTATAGTATTTTTAAAATTTTTCTTCTCTGCTAAATATTCACTAGTGGAAACTGGAAAGGATATTCTGAAAAAAATTAGAAATCCAATTCAACACTATTATACATGTATTGATGGACAACTCCACTTTTGCCTAAACAATTTCTGTAATAGCCTGCGATAAAATTGCTAGGTACACATAATTCTAAATTCATGTTTAAAGTAGAAAAACAAATCTTTCAAAGTATGTTTTGTAAAATAGCTTCTCAAGTTAAATAAATCTCAGGTTCTTTCTTATTCTAAAATTATCAGTAAGCGATTTCCTTTGGTTTTGTCTTGAAAAAGTCTCTTGTACACACCTTTTCATTATGTTGTTTTTTAAATATCAGTATGCACATATTCTATTTATGTAAACTGTTGCTGGTAAAAATTAACCAGCATACTTGATGAAATCCCTATCATATGATATAATCAGTTTTTTTATACTGAGATTCAGAGATTAAAGAACTCTAAGTCATCAATAGCTCTCTTGCCATATAATCTTGTGCTTGTTTTCTTCTAAGTGCTTCTATTATTCTAGCTGCCTGTTAGCCTAAAATAAAACTGTGATTGTTTTCTCTGAGTACTATTTTAAGAAGAATAAATACATAGGAAAGACAATAAGACGAATTTTTTTTGAGATTAATCTAAAATCTGTAAGCTATAGTATAATTATATGATATGTGATTATATAGTAAACATGTGGTTTGATTTTACTCAGATTCAGAAGAGGAAATGAAAGCATTAGAAGCAGATTTATTGACCAACATGCATACATCAAAGGTAACTTTTTCTTTTCTTTAACTATGGATTGAAAAACATGAACTCTCATAAACACGGTATCCTTTTCCTATAGTAATAATTTCCCATCAAGCCCATGAAGACAAGAATTTCTGTGCATTTGGAGGCATTTCCTTTTTTGGGAAACTTTTCCTTGAGTTCAAAGGAGTTAAGGGTGTTGATGTGATAGGGAAGGAAATTATAGTGACTATCAATCAATATTGCAACTTTAATTAAGTAGTCACGTATTATTTATGTGGACATGTAAATGGATTTAAAGGAATCCTGTTTCCATTCCTATCACATTGTGTATGATGAAAGATATATTGGCCTCAAGTTAAATACATAAATGAAAATTAAGTGACATTTTTTGCCTTTTTTATTATATTGGAGAAAGCAAAATGGAGTTCCTAAATTAAAAATGAAAGTTCATGACAGTCCAACAAAGAAATGTGGTAGAGAGAGAAGGGCATAGACTGGCAAAGAGAAGCCTTGAGATCTAATCCATCACTGTGACTCACGAATGATGTGACCTTAGGCACGTGGGTTAGTTCACATTGCTTGCCTTCATTTCCTTATTTTTAAATGCTGGAATTAGAGTTTGTGATCTCTTAGACATTTTACATTAAATCCATGCCTGGATTTAAATTCTCCCTGTAACAGAAGTGTTATTTGTATCTGCTCATTGTTTCTACTGAACCAAGTAAAACTTTGTATACTGGACCCTATTATTCCTCTCTTGGGGTCTTGAAAGCAAGGTTCCTAGATCCCAACCTGTACCTATGAATAAAACTTAACTAGAATATACTTGATTACTAGGCTACCACACAATATTGATTTACCCAGAGTGAGTCAAACAGTGTGCATTTAAATGTAGAATTAGAGAACAGGGTTCTCAACAAAAAGATGTTTCTCAAAGAAAAACAAATTTTGGAATGAGGCAGTCACTTGGTGCAATCACTTTTGTAACACTGGGACACCAAAGCTGAGGACTCAACAGATGTTATGGTAAGAAAGTAAATGCTCAAAACTCCTGTGTAATCTCTGAAGCAATACTCCAACTCAGATCCTGCCACCTCAGGTTTCTCTTCCTGATTGGAAGAGCAGATTCAGATACAACAATCCCTAGTGTATAAGTAAAATTGTGTTTGATATCGGTTTGAAAGGAAAATACCCAGTTTTGCGTTGTGCTGAGAGTGTAGGGCATTATTATCTGAAAGCTGACAAATATTTGTTTTCTACTATAGTCCTTAAAAGACGTTTGGGGAAAATTTAAGCATATATATGTTTCCATGATTGCCCAGGTTTATAAAAATTGAATGGCTTGAAACCAAATTCTACTATAATTTGGGAGGTTTCATATCAGAAATGATCAAATTTAGTTTAGTCTAAAACTCAGTGACCAAATATATTTAACCTTGTTTGGCACTCAATTAGAATAGCAATGGCTATCATCACTTCAACTCAAAAATAGGAAGACAAGTGATGTCAATAATCTGGGTTGGAAAATGGAGCAGATTAGAAAGCCTTAGTGTCTTGGTAGAGATTTTACCTCTATAATTCAAAGTTTACATTGACACATAAAAGTCCTAAATAATCTCAAAAATGTGGTATAGTTTGGGGAGTGCTAGCTACTTTTTGAACACAGGGGAGTAGAGTTGTGATTCCTTCCCTGGCCAAGGTACTGCAAGGAAAAAACAATTCCAGTATATGGAGTAGTTTAGTTTTTCTTTTAAGAGAAATACATAACAAAAGTATAGACTCAATACAATTTTTCTCTTTCATTCGGTTATGGAATATATCACTAAAACAGATCATGGAAAAAAATTTGAATCCTATTGCCTCCTTTTAATTGAAATAAGTAAGTACAGTACAGTCAGTGATGAGGAAATACCCAGAAGCATTATTATTCCAATTTTGCTGCTAGGATGGGAAGAAAAAGCTCATTCTTTATTTTTTACAAAACTACTATCACTTATTTCTCTGTGACTCAATGTATTTTTGGTGTGTGTAGGTTCCTATGCAAATGAAAACTCTAAACACTTAGGATCATTTTAACCAAATTACTACATTTAAAAAAATGTAGAAAAAAAGAGAATAGTATTTGATATTCGTATAACTCCATTATTAAAAGCTTCGGAAAGCTTCAGATTTCTTCTTTTCATTTTAAAGGTAAAATATGTGAGCAATTTCAATTTTAGAGTAAAGCTTTTTAGACACTGAAATTCTAATGTGGAAATACACTTAAGAAATAGAAGGTCAAGAGAGATTCCAAAGCCTGAAAAGAAGTGGAAGATAAAGGAATTTTTTCTCACAGTGCAATTGTCTTTGTTACCGATGCCAGTGCTTTGGTGTAGTTTTATTAAGAAAGAGAGCCTGTACAACATATTTCCTTCGGGCGGGCTCTCAAAAAGCTGTGGAAATGTTGTAATTTTCTTTGATTAAATTCAATGCCTTGTATACAGTAGGAGTTTAATTAATAAATATTAATTAAATCAATCAATCAATTAATTAATTAATTAATATTCATGAACTAACAATGAGAATCTAGGATTCATTTATAACCCTTACCTTTTGCGTTCAACTATGAAAACTTCAGGGCTCCACCACAGATGACTTCAATTATTGTCAATTCGGTGAAATTCTTGAATTCATTGCTTGCTGTACTCATCTGAGTTCAGTGTATTACAGGTAGTGAATATTAGTGACATAGATTAGGCCTCATTTAATCAAGGAAACAGAAATTTGACCAGGATCTTATTCACTATTGGAAAGTTAAATCAAATAATGGTAAGAGGAACCACAAACATTCTTGTTCTCCCCATCATAGAAACAAGAAGAGACAATATTGTAAATTTCTTATCCATAGCCTTAGGTCTATTATAACATTTGTATAAAATAATTTAATAAGCGGAAATGTTTATTGTTAAAGAAAAATTAAACGTGACACTTGTTACAGAGAGTAGGGAAGACTTTATTCAAGAAGAACTACTGCAGTGTGAGTTTTGCAGAGATCATGTTCAACTTCGAATACAACAAGGACAAGTGTGGATTTATAGCCAATAGGAGCAGGGTGAGGGTCAGCAAATGGAAAATCACTAAGAGGAAACATTAAGCCTAGGAGGATACTTGCTAGACGACTCTACAGGATTCTGATATCAAGGGTGGAAATCTGATCAAAATCTGACATTTGATCAGATATGTAGGGTGATCAGATACCAAACATGAGGCATTTGGCTAAATTGACTAAGCAGTATTCTTGCTAAAACTTGGCTAAGTGATCCACACCCAAGGTCAGGACCTGGTCAAGAAGAGGGCTCCAGGGAGCCTGACTCAGATTTCGTCAGGGAGAAAGTCTTTGTCATTTTCCTGAGTGAAATAGCTTAAACCTTATACAAAATGTTCTCAAACCTATGTCTATATAGACATCCTTTGGTCAAGAGAGCCCTCTCTGCTGTGCTTCCTAGGTGTGACAAGGGTTAATGTGACATTAAGCAGTAGAATTGAGTGATGTAGTGACTATTTTAACTGGCAGAAGAGAACAAGATGATGTAATTTAGTTTCCTCATCCAAAAAATAATCAGGCAACATTAGTCCTGACAGATACTTTATGAATAAAGCTCTCTGTGGTCAAATTAGTTTGGGGAACATTGGATACAATATTGGCACCATTGAAAATTTACAGTGAATATTTGCAAGTAAAAAGCTCTGAGGATACCTAAATTCAAGAAGTCTTGAAATTTCCTTTAAACTCAAGTTTTCTAATTTACTTGACATGGAACTCCTTTTTAAAAATGGTGAGTGCAGAACTAGTGTTCTAAGGAATACATTTTAGAAAGCACTCAGGGGGATGATCTTGAAAGAGCTTTCCAAGTGTAAAATTATAGCATCCTCCATTAATTGGCAGGACATGTGGTGTTGCTGCCACACAATGGAGTGTGTTGCCTCTGAGTTTTCCATAGCAGAAAAAGTCAAGCAATATCTGAATAATCATATTCAAGGGACTAGTTGAAAGGATTTCCAAGCTGGTTGATCACATTATAATGAATAATATTTTTATACTTACCAATTTGCATGTCTTTAGGATGAAATATTAATTGAAGAGTATGCGCATTTACAATTTTAATACATATTGCCAAAACACCCTTCAAAAAGTTATACCAATCCACGCCTAGACCAACAATTATTGAGAAGAGGAAGTGTTTCCTCATGTCCCCATAAGTACACCATTGAGTGTACTTATACTTTTTAAAGTCTTCTGATCTGATGATAGCAGCCGAATTGAACATCACCCCACAAATTTCTTTTACATATTTCTTCTTTGATGAGTGATTCTGAGAATTCTCTGCTTATATTACTATCCAAGGTTTAAATTTTTCAGTTTTTTTTTTAAATTAGGCTGTTCACCATTTTCTTTTTGAAGAGCTCCATCTGTGTTATGGATATTAACATTTTGTGGCAGCTTTTACAGTACAGCTTGCTTTTTATTTTAGTTCAGGTTGTTAATTTTCCAGAGAGATATTTTACACATTTATGTATTTAAAATGATGGATTATGGTTTGGATATTTGCTTGATGATATCTTTCCGGATTTATAAAATAAATTATCTATATTTATACACTATTATATTTTTACTCTTATTTAACCCATCTGGATATTATTAGACTATAATATGTCAAGAAAAGTTGTAATTAGATCTAAATCCAGATTTCTCCATAGCCAACTGTCCCAAGGATTTCAAATGCAAACTTGCTGAACGCTACATACTTATAGGTACTTGGATCAATTTTTGGACATTATATTCTCTTCTGTTGGGTTTTATGTTTATTCTTGTTCTATTAATTCACTCATTTGATTACTGCAGCTTTAAAATATGTTTTAATGTCCGGTAGAGTAAGTCCCTCCTTATTATCTTTTAATTTTTCTAAATCTTCTTGGCTCTTCTCACACATTCACATTTCCAAATTAACTTTATAATTATTTGCCAAATCCCCACCTCTAACTTCCAGTCTCCCCAAATTTTCCAAATTGGAACTTGGATTTGCAATTACATTACATTTAGAGAGTAATTCAGAGAGAATCGATGCCTGAGACTATTGTAATTCAGTTTTCCAGCCATGGCTTTGTAGTCTTTCAAATCATGTTTTTTAATGTCCTTTAGGAAAAATTTACACTTTCCTTCATTTATGACCTTTGAAATTTTTGATAATTTTTATTAATTATTTCACATTTAGATTCTCCTAAGTCTTTGTGTTTTCTCACTGGTTATTGTTGGCACATAAGAAAGTTGTTGATTATGGTAATAATGGTTTCAGACAAGATCTTATTAGAAAAGAATGATGATTCTAGAATATATTATAATTTGCAAATAAATAAATTAGTCAGCAGTGATGCTGGCTATGACAATTATTACTGTGTGGAATATATTAATGGTCTCACACTACTGTAGTTGTCCGAATCTATTAGTATCATCTTAGCCCCTTCTCCATTAGACATCAAACTGAAGTGTAATTAAAGGAGAATGGTATTCTTAATATTTTCATCTGTGATGTATACATATATATTTATATATTTGTACTTGCTGGCATTTATATTTTCTTTCCTGCTTTGCTCCCATATATGTGCGCACGTGTGTATGCGTAAATTTATTGCAGCCTTTAAAACAGAGCATATGATATATTGGCTCTATTTAACTTTGTGACATGAAGTTACTAAATTTATAACAGTGTATTTATTAGGCTAGAGTTTCAATTAGACCCTAAAATGTAATGACTTAGCACAACGGAAATTTATTTCTTACTCATATAAAACAAGTTTTAACTTCAATATCCATTTTTTTTTCTATATTTCAGATCAGTAAAGCAAATGCTCCCTCTTGGAAAATTACCCTGCTAAATGTTTGCAGCCTTATAACTGACCTGAACAGCCAAGCCGAGGAAACCAGAGAGTTTCATGAAGAGGAACTTATTACAAGAAGGAAACTTCCCACTTCCTTAGACGACTTTAGCTTTGAAGCAATGTTGACAATATACCAGCTCCGAAAAATCTGTCACAGCAGGGACTTTCAACACTGGGAGGTAAAACAAAAACAAAATATGAATATAATTATGGTTATACTAGTTAGCTCTCATTTGTACTGATTTTTTAAAATCCTGATCATTATTATAACAGACTTAACAAATATTAAAAAAGAATAAACTGTGTGTCGAGATAAACATTTCTTTAGATCTTCAAAGTGTCCTTCAAGTATTTGGAGTTTAACAAAATATTTTTTTTCTCTCTTAAAAGAGGGATATATCTTAAGGCAGATTTGATCCATATGCTTTTATTGTTCATAATGGGTGGCATGCTTAGACTATTTTTGGTGGTAGTGGTGGTGGCATGCCTAAGAAATTCAGGGAACTCAAAATGTTTTCTTAGAAACACTAAATCTTATATTTTTCTATAAATATACACAAAACACAGAAAGTTCCATTTGTATTTGAATATATTAGGCAAGTAAAACCAGAATGATAAGAATACATATATATCTAATACGCATGTGTGAGAAGAATCAAGAAGATTTAGAAAAATTGAAAGATAATGAGGAGGGACTTACTCTACCAGATATTAAAATGTTTTTTAAAGCTGCAGTAATCAAATGAGTGAATTAACAGAAAAAGAATAAACATAAAACTCAACAGAAGAGAATATAATGTCCAAAAATTGATCCAAGTACATATGAGTATGTACTAATCATCAAAGTTTGCATTTGAAATATATATATAAATATACATATATTTATATTCATATTTCAATTGAATACATGGATTTTAGGCATACTTAGCAGCTAAATTTTGTCCACCGCAGCCAAGACAGCCAAATTCCATTATAGAGAACTACAGTGAGGGACTGGATGAATCTGTTGTATTAAATACCACACTGGTGACTCACCACCTTTGGTTTGTTTTGAGGGGGGAAAGAGAAATAAAAATGCTTTAAAGAAAAAAAGAAGAAATTTAAAAAGTTTTCTCAACAAAGGGGACATTTCTTTCAAAGTAACCTCTAAGAGAAATTTACTCAATATTTTATATTCTAGGTTTGTACCAATATTGGGGCTCTGAGGGTGCCTTCCCTGCTAATATCTGACTAAGAATAACAGACTTCCGCAGAGACACCTTGTGGAAAAGAGGAAATGCAAAGCAGAACTTCTAGTGTTTATTCTAACTTGTAAACAGAAAGATGTTTTCTAGTTGAAAAACCAAAGAAACCAGTTTTAATTTTACTTGCTGGACTATTCATCCCTTAATACCAATTCCAGCTAAATGGTTTAATCTTTAAATTATTGTTTAAGCCAATGAAACTTAAAAAAATACTAATTTTAACATAAGGAAATGTCCATTATATGCTATTTATCCAGGAAAAAAATCTTCAATAAACTATTATATAGAAAAATCAGGTGCATATAAGATTAGAACTTTTGCTATTTTAATGTTATTGATTTAAAGTAAGATGACAATATCATTCAGAGCATAGTACAGGTAATTACAGACTATACACACAAGAGAAACAAAAGACTAAGAAACTAGATCGTCTGACAGTGGCAGTTTTTCCTTCTCTGAAATTGAATAGCTATGGGTTGAAGTAAAGTACTAGGTGATCCAATTCAATGCATATGGATTATAATTAAAAACTTAGTCTCTTGTCAATATTAGTTATAGTCACCGTAAACTTTAGAAGACAATCACAAATATGAATACAATTCTGAAGCATTTATTAGTTTTTTTAATTTAATGTAAATTATGTGCAAAGCTCTGAAAAAAGTTCTTAAATATTTTATGCTAGCTGAAAGTTTTGAATAACAACAGTATTACCAGAAAAAGTGTTTGGAACTAATTTTAGAATGGGGCATATTCAATGAGATATTAGGAAAGATTCTACAGGGAGATTAACTCCCTTCATTAAATTCAATGAATATTGCCTTCAATATTAAATAAAGACCTAATATTTAATTTAGTTGAAAATAAAATCCTGTGGGCCTTTGAGACCAAACTTGGTTTATTAGATTCAAAGCTATATTTGTTGTGATTTATGATATATTTCTATAGCATTTTTGTGTATCATAAGTTGAAGTCTGAAAAATACTGAGTTCTATTAGGTGTGTTCCTTGGAGGTATTAGTGTGTAGCCTTGACATATAAAGAAAAAAAACTTTTTTTGAGGAAAATTGGCCCTGAACTAACATCTGTTGCCAATCTTCCTCTTTTTCTTTTTTATCCCCAAAGCCCCAGTACATAGTTGTACATCCTAGTTGTAGGTCCTTCCAGTTCTTCTATGTGGGATGCTGCCTCAGCATGGCTTGATGAGTGGTGAGTAGGTCCACGCCCAGGATCTGAATCTTCAAACCCTGGGCCTCCAAAGTGGAACATGCAAACTTAACCACTGTGCCACTGGGCCAGCCCCTATAAAGAAATTTTTTAAAAGGCAAATCTGGTGAACTAGGAAGAACACTGAACAGAGAATCAGAAAAATCATGTTCTCGTCCTACCTCAGCCGCTTGATAGCCTTCTGTCCTTGGACAAAATACTTAATTGCTTAAGTATATAAATATATTAAGATATATCTCATTTACATACATCATACTGTCTGAATAGCAAATGAGATGAAATGTAGAAAAATACTCTGAAATGGAAGACTTTATGCATGTAAGTTTGAATCATATTCTCTCTATCTTGCAGTTAATTCAGGAAGATGTTCTTGATGCTGGAAATGACAAAAACGAAAAGGA
Organism: Tapirus indicus; assembly: GCA_031878705.1. Taxonomy (NCBI): domain Eukaryota; kingdom Metazoa; phylum Chordata; class Mammalia; order Perissodactyla; family Tapiridae; genus Tapirus; species Tapirus indicus. Next base: position 139,013,956 of record CM062920.1, on the reverse strand, counting down.
AGAAGTTATAAAGAGAAAAATTCCTTACATTCTGAAACGGCAACTATATGAGAATAAACCCAGAAGACCCTACATACTCAAAAGAGGTTCTTACTACTACTGAGAAGAAAAATATTTTATGTACATGTGATTGTGATTTATCATCCTCTAATTAAATATCAAATTGTATTTGTGTGGAAATGTGACAGAACACAATTATCTCTTCTACAGTTGTGATTTATTGGATGTGATTTTTCTGCATTAATATAATTTGGACTGAATGTTTTCAAATAAATCTAGAGCTTGAGCATGATGTGTTGTGTATAATTGATATTAATTAAGTCACATATAGAAGGTTTTGTAATTTTGCAAAGCAATTAATGGGTTGTTTAAACACTCAAAATGTTTGACATTTTAAGCCAAATTATAAGAGGTTATAACAGAGTCCTACAGCAAAGTCTAGCCTACATATCGTTAGCCCAAAACAAAGTAATAGTACTTCTTTTGTTATTTTACTGATTTTTTTTTTTTGAATTGAGAGAGAGACAATCTCTTTTCCTAGACTCATTCATAAATCTCTCAGATATGAGGAAGGCAATAGTGATAAAATAGGGTCATCTTAAAAGAACGAATAATGAACTGTTGTTAATTTTGCCTATCTTAATGAATGATCTTCAACTGAATTTGTTTTTCTGAAAATGGACTTATAGCTAATAAAAAGACAAGAAGCCATCAGAACCACATGTATCTCTGCAGATTTACTTTTGTTAGAAGAGTTACCCTTTACTGACTTTTTACCCCTCACACTTCAATCCAGTAAATGGTAGCTCTATTTTTAACTTCACTGAGGAATTTGTGTGACTAACACTTTTCCCAGTTGAGAGGGCATTTTTGAGGCAAAAGGAATACTTGAAATAACGCTTTATAAATTCCCTTTAAGACCATACTTATGGTCTCATAATCCCTCCCAGCCTTTATTTTCCACCATTAGCAGTGGCTTTCTAGTGTCTCATTCTTACAGGGATCTAGAAGACCTCTACTCACAGGGCTGCAACCTAGCCCTAGTCATATATGAAGGAAAATAGGATTTGAGTTGTTCTGGAATTAGAGAACCTTCAGAACTCCAAGTACTTTTTTTTTTTTTTTTTGTGGGGAAGACCAGCCCTGAGCTAACATCTGTTGCCAATCCTCCCCTTTTTGCTGAGGAAGACTGGCCCTGGGCTAACATCCGTGCCCATCTTCCTCCACTTTATATGGGACGCCGCCACGGCATGGCTGCCAGGCAGTGCGTCAGCGGGCGCCCGGGATCCGAACTCGCGAACCCCGGGCTGCCAAGCGCGGACTTAACTGCTGCGCCACCGGGCGGCCCCAGAACTCCATGTACTTTTGATGAGATTACCGCTCCCCTGGGCTAAACCCTACTCAGTAGGATTTAAGAGGAGCTCACTGATCTCTGAGTTTTTCTGGTAAAACCATCACTTCTCACAACCACCACTACACCATCTTTCACCATCCTATCAGCTCCAACATTAAAAAGTGCCCAAGGCACTGATCCTAAGAAGCAAACTATTTCATAGTGATTCAGAGTGTGTACTCCAGAGTCAGAATGCCCAGGTGCAGCTGCACTATTTACTAACAACGTTGGACAACTTGTTTAACCTCTCTGTTTCCTCAATTACAAAATGTGGATCATAATGGGGTTTGGAGGAGGATAAAATGGCCTGATATTTGTAAAATGCTTAGAATGGTGCCTGGAACATATTAATAACACACTAAATTTAAGAGTTCTTCTGGCCACTTTCGTACCACGTTTCCTTTCTCCTTCAAAAACTACAAGGCATAACACAATTTCATACACCAACCCTCTGTGTTTTGAACAAATACTGATGCCTAATTACCTGCTTCAATAATTATCCTTGAAGACTTCCACACACATGTGCAAGATTCGTCCAATAATCTCCCTTCTCAGTTCCTGGCATCCTTACTTCTAATAATAAACCTTTTATCCATTTCATCTCATCCAATCACTTCCATGGTCATACTGTAGAACTTTTCACTACCAATAAATTCAACCTCCCCCAAAATCTCAATTTTAAGCATTCTACTCTCTACACATCATCTTTTCTCTCCAGTTCACACAATTTAGCACTCTCACTCCAACATTTAGGATCCCACCTAATCCACTGTTCCCACCTCTGTTTACTCTTCACTGTTTAGTCATGCCCTCACTTTGTTCTTTACTTGACTTAGATTCTATGGTCCAAAATTAAAATCACTCCCTTGTGACCCTCAATTTCCTGTCCTTCTTATATGAGCTTGTGAAAACACCATTGGTTAAACTGAAACCTCCCCCTGATTCTGACCTCACCTGAGAAGCTGAACTTAGCTGGAGAAAAATACCCAACCTTGTTGAAGAGTCACACTTAAAATTTGTGATCCCAAATCTCAAGTGGATACTTAGTGCCACCTAGTATTCCTACTACATTGACAATAAATTTTGCCTCTAATTCTCACAGATGATTGTTTCATGCCTTCTCTTTTCCTTAAATTGCAACACTCGTCATTCTCCTCACTTTCAGCATATGACTTTCTAATTATTTCACTAAAAGTTAAAAGCAATAAGAATAAAATTATATTTCCCTACCACCAATGTAACAACCACCCTGCATTTACCCCTCACTCTCTTCCATTGCAATGGCGGAACTGTCCATTTCAGTGGAGGAACTGTCTCTTCTCTTCTGAGGCTCACTCCTTCACTTCCCCATCTCAGCAAATGGTCCCACTCCTGCTTAGGCTAAAAAATCTAGTAGTCATTCTTAACTCCTCTCTTTAATACACACCTGCCATTGCATCCATTAAGAACTTTTGTTGGCTGTGCATTCAAAGTACATCTCAAATCCATCTACTTCTTGCCTCATCCACCACTACTGCCCTAAGCCACAAGTTTTCCCCCTGGGACTATGGTGATTTCTCCCTAGCTGCTCTCCTGTTATCACTTTTATCCATCTACATCCACATAGCAGAATACATTTTAAAAAAACATTAATTAGGTTATGCCACACATCTCATCTTGCAATCCTGCAATGTCTTCCCATTGCACTTTGAATAAAATCCAAGTTCTGTTTTAGAAGGCGCAAAATGCTCCGGCATTTGTCTCTTTCTCTATTTAATTTCACTCATTCTCCTCCAGTCACATTCGGCCTTCTTATTCCTTTGACATATCCAGCTTGTTTCTAATCCAGAGACTGGAGAGTTGCTGAAATCTCTTTTCTGGAAAGCTCTTCTGGCAAAAAACCTTTTCCTGAGCACACAGAACATCCAGTTAGAGACTACATTTCCAGCCTCCTTTGTCACTAGGAATGGCTAAGTTAGAGCCAATGGAATATTGAGTGGAAAAAGTGTGTACAACTTGTGGGTCTTTCATAACTTAAAGAAAAACCTCGTTCCCTGAGCTTTGACATTTTCCTCATTTTTTTTGTCTTAAATTGAAATTTCTTTTAACCAGACATATGAATACCATTTTCTTGAGGATAGCATTGACAACTTTGTGGAGCAAAGCTGCCTCACTATCCTGGACCAACCAGACTCTTACTTGAAAAAGAAATGCATTTCTAACTTATTTAAAGCACTGTATTTTTCAGCCTCATTGATACAACATCTCAACCATTACTTTATTTATTTATCTTTTTTTTATTGAGGTAACATTGGGTTATAACATTACATAAATTTGGTGTACATCATTTTATTTCGGTTTCTGTGTAGATTACATCGTGTTCACCATGCAAAGACTAATTTCTATCCATCATCATACACATGTTCCCTATCTTCCCTTTCACCCTCCTGCGTCCCCTCTTCCCCTATGGTAACCACCAATCTAATCTCTGTATCTGTGTGTTTGTTTGTTATTTTTATCTTATACTTATGAGTGAAACCATACAGTACTTGACTTTCTCTGTCTGACTTATTTCGCTTAGCATAGTATCTTCGAGGTCCATTTCAATCATTATTTTAATTGTCACAGTTTTCTTCAGGCCTTCCCATGGTTTATTTCTTCACATCATTTAGATTTCTGCACATGTGATATATGTACAATGAGACCTTTTCTTAACATCCTGTCTTAAGTAACCTTGACCTCTGAGTCAATATCTCCATTTAACTTGCTTTATTTTTCTTCATATTTGAAAGAGAAGAAAAGAAAAGCAGCCAATGACAGCCATCACCTGGGAGCTGGTCTGGTACCAACAGCTAGGCTAGGGTATTCTCCTGTTAAGCATAAATAATTTCATGAACTAAAACTTCAGACAGAGTCACTTTAACCATGATGGCAAAAGACAATAAACAAGACCATTCTATAATAATTTCTCAGCAAAAACAAAAACAAGAACACTGTGAACCACAAAAATGATCAGTTGTCCTCCTTTCTCACATAATTTGAGTGACTGCTGCTTCTTTACCAACTACTGCTTTAACTCTGCTCTGTTCTTCTACTTCCTGGATAAAAACTACTATAAGATCCAATCATAGAATTGCCCTCACTTTCTGAAAACACCCAAACGAGAGCAAAATCACACTTCTGGAATATTCCCCACGTCACCTTATATCAGCCCAAATCCTATAAGAGACCCCTACCTATACATTTTTATCGAGAAGCCCCATGATTTGCCCTAGAATGAGATCTCTAGTACCAATAAACCCAACTTTGTGTGAGTGTGCTCTGGTGGTCTTTGGCTGGTAGGCATCAGCATAGCACATACCACAACTTGAAATTATATAGTCATTTATTTGTTTACTTGTTTATAGTCTATCACCCCCACTAGAGTGTGTAAGCTCTGCAAGGACAGGGATTTTGTCTTTTTTATTCATTGTTCTATCTCTGAGGCTGAGCACTAGGCCTGGTAAGTGTAAGTAAGGATTTGTTACATGAATAAATAAATTAGCAGAAGGACTCTTTCTCTTCTAGTAAGAGGTTTTAGACACAGTTTTACAGATTTTTAAGTCCCAACTCAGAGATTACACTTCAGAAGGATTGGTATAAGCTCAGGTATCTACAAGAGGTCCCTGGTCTTATGTGAGGTGATGCAGGATCTGAGATACTGATGCTCACATTCACTTACAGTGACAGCCTGGGGAGACTATCCCTCATTTTTTGTCTCTTAGATCCCTTGTGAGAAACAAACAAACAAACTAAAATGCCTAAGTGAAATTGGTAATCGTTGAAATGGGAAGAAATGGATTTGTGAAATATACAAAGGAAAAACTAACATAAGCTGTTTCTTGAACATAGAAGGAAAAGCAGAAGGGAATATTCTATTATTTTGAGATTTCAAGTCAGGAACCTTGTTCTATATTTGTACTTTCTGAGATTCCTCAGTCACTGTTGAGATAATTCGAGCTATGTGAGACTTGGATTTAAGTCCAGACCTTGTGGAGAGTTGAACAAGATGGCGACTTAGAAGCCTCCCGAACTCACCTCCTCCCACAGATACACTGAATGTACAGCTACACAGAGAGCAATTTCTTCTGAAAAAAATCCAGATACTAGCTGAGTAACTCCTACACACCAGGCAAAAGGGAAAATACCCACACTGAAACATGTAGGAAAGACACACTCTTGCCATAAAACCCACGCTTGGCACAGCACCACACAGTTGGGAGGGAATGCCTAACTCCCAATGTCTCCTTGAGGAGTCAAGAATTTGGACTACACATCTTGGGACCCTACTTTTAAGACTCCCATCTGAGGGACAGGCACCCAAAACATCTAGCTCTAAAAGCCAAAATTGCTTGCGTCCATGAGACCCCTGAGACTATAGTAAGAAGCAGTTTTTAACAGCTGTGGGAGCACTTTCTGAGCTCCCACACACACACCAGGGCTCAGTATCGAGATAGCAGGCAAAAATGCCAATCTCCCAGTTTTTCCATGAAAGGGGTCTGTCTACATATGCTACAAGCTAGTGACTGACATCCAACTAGCTGGTGCTAATTTTAGCACATATCTAGGGGCTTGCTGTGATTCTCCCCAGAGACCAGGGAAGCTAGTGGACCTTTCCCCCACCTTCTCCTTCCAATCACTACAACAACAAAACTAAGTTGCCAGTATCTACCTAGAAGGAGCTTGTACACACATCTGGTGCCCCAGGTTCTGTGGCTGCTGCTTGAGGGATGGATCCCCAAACCACTTAGGTCTGATGGCCAACAGGGCTTCAATCATGAGACCTACATGACTTTACTAAAGAAAGAAGCTGTTTTTAAATGTAGGCAGAGGCACCTACTCCTAAACCTACAACTTACCAAGACTGAATTATGAAGAAATAGAAAATATGAACAGACTAATCACTATTAGGGAAGTTAAATAAGTAATCAAAAACCTCCCAACAAAGGAAAGTCCAAGACCAGATGGCTTCACTGGTTAATTCTACCAAATATTCAAAGATGAATTAATACCAACCCCTCTCAGTCTTCTAAAAAATGAAAGAGGAGGGAACACTTCCAAATTCATTTTATGAGGCCATTGTTACCCTGATACCAATACCAGATGAGGGCATTACAAGAAAAGAAAATTACAAGACAATATCCCTGGTGAACATAGTTATAAAAATCCTCAACAAAATATTAGCAAACTGAATCCAGCAGTATATTAAAAGAATCATACACCACGATCAAGTGGAATTTATTCTAGAGAAGCCAGGATGGTTCAACCTACACAAATCAATAGATGTGATGCACTACATTAAGAAAATGAAGGATAAAAATCATATGATCATCTCAATAGATGCAGAAGAAGTACTTAACAAAATTCAGCATCCTTTCATGATAAAAACTCTCAACGAACTGGGTATAGAGGGACTGTACCTCAATATAATAAAGGCCGTATATGACAAGCCCACAGCTTTCCACCGTTGAGTATGATGTTAACTGAAGGCTTGTCATATATGGCCTTTATTGTGTTGAGGTATGTTCTCTCTATACCCACTTTGTCATTATTGAAGAAGGAACAAATAAATAGAAAGATATTCTGTGTTCACGGATTGCAAGAATTAATTGCTAAAATATCCATACTATCCAAAGCCATCTATTGATTCAATGTAATGAAAATTCCAATGGTGTTTTTTACAGAAATATTTAAAAATCCTAAAATTCATATAGAACTCAAAAGAACTCCAATACCCAAAGAAATTCTAAGAAAGAACAAAGTTGGAGCTATCACACTTCCTGATTTCAAACTATATTACAAAGCTATAGTAATCAAAACAGTATGGTACTGGACTAAGACAGGCACATAGACCAATGGAACAGAATCAAGAGCTCAGAAATAAACCCATATGTACACAATCAATTACTATCTGACAGGAGAGCCACGAATACTCAATGGGAAAAGATAGTCTCTTCAATAAGTGCTATTGGGAGAACTGGATATTCACATACAAGAGAATGAAATTGGACCTCTTTCTTATACCACTCAAAAAAATTAACTGAAAGGATTAAAGACTTAAATGTAAGATATGAAACCATAAATCTCCTACAAGAAAATATAGAGAAAAATTTCCTTGATATTGATCTTAGCAATGCTTTTTTAGATATCATACTAAAAGCACAAGGAACAAAAGCAAAAACACACAAGTGGACTCTATCCTCTAAAAGCTTCTGCACAACAAGAGAAACAATCAACAAAATAAAACACAACCTATGGAATGGGAGAAAATATTTGCAAATCATATACCTGATAAGGGATTAATAAAAATATATAAGAAATCCATGCAACTCAGTAGAAAAAAACAACTCAATTAAAAAATGAGTAAAGAACCTAAACATTTTTCCAAAGAAGGCATACAAATGGCCAAGAGGTACATGAAAAGGCGCTCAACATCACTCATCATCAGGGAAATGAAAATCAAAACCATAGGGAGATATCATATCACACCTGTGAAGATGGGTAGAATCAAAAAGCGAAGAGATAAATGCTGGTGAGTATGTGGAGAAAAGGGAAATCTTCTACCCTTGTACAACCCTTGTTGGTGGGAATGTAAACTAGTACAGCACTATGGAAAACAAGTATGCAGTTTCCTCAAGAAATTAAAAATAGAATTACTGTATGATCCAGCAGTTCTACTTCTGGGTACACATCCAAGGGAAAAGAAACCATTATCTCTAAGACATATCTGTACTCCCATATTCACTATGGCATTATTCACAATAGCCAAGGTATGGAAACAACCTAAGTATCTATCAATAGACAGATGAATAAAGAAAATGTTTTATACATACATGCATATATATATATATATATATATGTATATAATTTGGCCTTAAAAAGGAAGAAAATCCTGCTATTTTGAGCAACATGGATGAACCACATGTAGGGCATAAGCTAAGTGAAATAAGTCAGATGAAGGAAGATAAATACTGCATGGTATCACTTATGTTTGGAATCTAAAAAAGTTGAATTCATAGAAACAGGATAGAAAAGTGGTTGTCAGGGGCTGGGCTAGGGGGTGGGAGAAATAGAGGGAGGTTGGTAAAAGGGTACAACCTTCCAGTTATGAGATGAATAAGGTCTGAGGATCTAACGTATAACATAGCAACTATAGTTAACACTGCATTGTGTAACTGAAATTTGTTAAAAGGACTTAAAAGGTCTCACAAAAAAAAAGAAAGAAGGGTAGATAAGTGAGGTGATGGATGTGTTAATTAGCTCAATAGGGGAATCCTTTCACAGTGTGTACATATGGCAAATCATCATGTTGCACACTTTAATTATCCTTCAATTTTGTCAATTTTATTTCGACAAAGCTGAAAAAAATAATGAATCCAGTCCTTGTCCCTCTAACACTCATCCCTTTGGAGTCTGAATGCTTCTAATCAAGCATAAATTTTAATGCAAATTATATTGAGAATTGTTGTATTGTATAAAATATCTGTTTCAAATATCCACTTCAGTGGCAATAACAATATTTATAACATAATTTACAAAATTAGAAGTCCTATTATGTTTCTGGGATTTTATTTGCATATTCTCTTATTGTAAAAATATATTTTCAGTATTATATAAAGGGTACAATATTATATTAAAATATAAAATGGGGGCTGGCTCTGTGGCATAGTGCTTGGGTTCAGCGGGCTCCATTTTGGCAGCCTGAGTTCATGGGTTCAGATCCCAGGTGTGGACGTATATCTCTTGTCAGCCATGCTGTGGCAGTGACTCATATACAAAATAGAGGAAGACTGGCATAGATGTTAGCTCTGGGCTAATATTCCTCAAGCAAAAAAAGAGGAAGATTGACAACAGATGTTAGTGCAGGGTGAATCTTCCTCACCAAAACATATATATGTATATATATATATATATATATATATATATATATATATATATAATATTATTTAAAGGCAGATATATTAACTCTATTCTACAAAGGAGAAAACTGAGTCTCTGGGGAAATTAAACAATGTGCTCAATTTTGAAGTGGGAGTAAGTGACAGGATCAGGATTTGAATTCAGGTGTGTTGAACTCCAAAGCCTGTGACCTTGTCACTAAACTATGTGTGTCTCAGTAAGAACACCACTGACAACATGCTTGAGTTTTAGATGGTGAAGTTCCACATTTCAAATTTTATATGAATAATGGCTAAAAAATATTTCACTAGATTCTTTTGGTGGATGAAGAAAATGAATATAATATTCCTGAAAAACATAATTTCCAATTTTGTATTAATGTGCTAATTATGTAAGTTATCAAATAAAACATATCAATACATGCTAATCTTTTTATCACATGTTTCAATAAATAAATGAAGAATTTTTGAAGACTTTTTAGAACATTACCTTTTCAAATGTATTTGTTACTTTATACATAAATATTTCTTTCGCTGTTTTTCACCTGAATAAATTTCTGTTCTCTGTAAAATATAATCATTAAATGGCCATACTGAAATGTCAACAAAATTCTAATTCTATTTCATATTTTTATACCTGTACTATCACAAGAATGGAAATCTTTTTACCTTTTTAACAGCTGAAAAGGTTAGTTATTATTCATCCCCATTTATTTGCATATGAAAGCATAATTCAGCTTTTTATTTAATGCCATAAAACAAAGATTTTGAAAAGTCATCTATCTCCCCAAAATGTAAGCACATTTGTTGTACCAAAAATAACATAAAAATTAAACTGACTCTTTACCAGTCTTTTTATTATTTGTGAAACACACAATTAGCATCACAAAACACATGTCTTTCAAAATCTTGGATTTTAAAATGTATTAAGAAGATTTTCAAAAACGTTGTACTTATTTTTTAGTGAAATGTTTTCTGTTTTTTTCTATTTCTTTTTTTGTTTGTTTGTTTTGGTTGAGGTAACATTGGTTAATGACATTATATAAATTTCAGGTGTACATCATTATATTTCAATTTCTGTGTAGATTACATCATATACCCCACTCAAAAACTAATTACCATCCATCACCATACACATGTGCCCAGTCACCCCTTTTGCCCTCCTCCTTCCTCCTTCCCCTCTGGTAACCACCAATCTAATTTCTGTGTCTATGTGTTTGTTGTTGTTGTTTTTATCTTCTATTTGTGAGTGAGATCATATCTGACTTTCTCCATCTGACTTATTTCACCTAACATAATACTCTCAAGTTTCATCCATGTTCTCGCAAATAGCAAGATTTCATTGCTTTTTTATAGCTGTGTAGTATTCCATTGCACATATATACCACATCTTTTTTATCCATTTGTCCCTTGATGGGCACTTAGGTTGTTTCCAAGTCTTGGCTATTGTGAATAATGCTGCAATGAACACAGGGGTTCATGTATCTTTACACATTTATGTTTTCATATTCTTTGGATAAATACCCAGCAGTGGAAGAGCTGGATCATATGGTAGTTCTAGTCTTAATTTTTTAAGGAATCTCCATACTGTTTTCCATAGAGACTGCACCAATTTGCATTTCCACTAGCAGTGTGTGAGAGTTCCCTTTTCTCCACATCCTCTCCAACACTTGTTATTTCTTGTCTTGCTAATGATAGCCATTCTGAGGGGCATGAGATGATATCTCATTCTAGTTTTGATTTGCATTTCCCTAGTAATTAGTGATGTTGAATATCTTTTCATGTGCCTGTTGGCCATTTGTACATCTGCTGGGAAACATATCTGTTCAGATCTTTTGCCCATTTTTTTAATTGGGTTGTTTGTTTTGTTGTTGTTGAGATGTCTGAGTTCTTTATATATTTTGGATATTAACCCCTTATCAGATATGCGGTTTACAAATATCTTCTCCCAATTGTTAGGTTGTCTTTTTGTTTTGTTGATGATTTCCTTTGCTATACAGAAGCTTTTTAGTTTGATGTGGTCTGATTTGTTTATTTTTTTCTTTTGTTTTCATTGCCTGATCAGACATGGTATTTGAAAATACGCTGCTAAGACTGATGTCGAAGAGTGTACTGCCTATATTTTCTTCTAGAATTTTTATGGTTTCAGGTCTTACATTCAAGGCTTTAATCCATTTTGAGTTAATTTTTGTATATGGTATAAAATAATGGTCTACTTTCATTCTTTTGCATGTGGCTGTTCAGTTTTCCCAACACCATTTATTGAAGAGAGTTTTCTTTCTCCATTGTATGTTCTTGTATGTTAGCTGTCCATAGATGTGTGGATTTATTTCCGGGCTCTCAATTCTGTTCCACTGGTCTATGTGTCTGTTTTTGTGCAAGTACCATGCTGTTTTGATTGCTATAGCTTTGTAGTCTAGTTTGAAATCAGGGAATGTGATACCTCCAGCTTTGTCCTTTTTGTTCTCAGGATTCCTTTGGCTATTTGGGGCCTTTTCTTGTTCCATATAAATTTTAGAATTTTTTTGTTCTATTCCTGTGGAAAACATCATTGGAACTTTGACAGGGATTGCATTGAATCTGTAGATTCCTTTAGGAAGTATGGACATTTTAACTATATTAATTTTTCCAATCCATAAGCATGGAAAAAACTTTATACTTTTGCCTTTTATCTCCTGTTGAGGTGCACACTGCAAATAAACAAACTTGATTCTTCTCAGAAACCCGATCACTGGAGGATATGAAACCCTTGTAAATACTGTGGCTACTGCTAGGTCACATTGGAAAGAGATGTCACTTCCTTCCAGGTACAGAGCCAGGTGAGCAGAACATGCTCAGCCTTGTGCCCACCCACCCTCTCTTCTGGATCCTGTGCAGGGCACATTCTGCCCATATGTAGATATTGGCTAGGTTAAAGAACTTAAAAGTGCTTGTTAATTCAAATATCAACTGTATACTAATTTGAGTCTTAATTGACACTAACAGATAAAAGAAATCCTCTTCTGAAAGTCTGGCATTGAGTGCTTAATGAATATTAACTTACTGATTGACTGAAATGACAAATTTGATTGTTAGAAGAAAGCAATTCCAAGTCTATCTTTATGCTATAATTATTTTGGGAAGTCAGAATTAATCCTGATCAAAATTGCAAATAAGCACTTTTGTGCTATTTACCTCCTGCCACCCATCTTTCATCACTTTTTCCTCCACTGGTTGACAATTTCATAATGAGGCTCTGAGAGCCTTTTCATTTCCCCTTAGTAAATTTGTTAACATGGTTTTAATTACTTTCTCTTGGAATCAAACCTTAACCTGAAGGAAAGAATCTCAGATTTTGAAATCATTCATAGCAGCCACAGAAATATTAAAACAAATCAGCCTGATTTATTCATTTACTCAATATTTCCTGAGCTTATGCCAGGTTTTAGGGTAGGCACTGTGGATGAAGCTGTGAACAGGACAGACTGACTTCTCTCCCCCAGGAGCTTATAAGCTCTTCTGCAAAGTCCCTCTTCTCCCACCTTTCTGGTTCTTTCTCTGCCCTTTCTCTGATCCTGTATCATAAAGGCCCAGTTGAACCATTCCCTCTGAAACAGTTTCTCCTTCTGTTGAAGAGGGTATGATATGTGTGCTGGTAATTACTGTGTTCTCTTTGGTTAGTTGGAGAGGAAGGACATCTGTGATCATTCCTAGATGATATATTTAACTTCTCAGACACAATGAGGTAAAGACAAGTGAAGTGACATCTTTTAGGGCCATGGAACTAATTTATTACAGAACTGGGATTAGAAACAAGGTCTATTTAGTCCTTATGTAGTCTCTTCCTAGGGCAAATAATGCTAGTCCACTACAAGCTATCAGACTAGTTTGCTAGGTTGAACTTACTGAGAAATGGAGAGCAGAAGTCCCACACTGGAGCAGTGACTTTCGTGGAACCACAGACTCTAGACCAGTATTTCTCAAATGAGGATTGGTTTCTTCATCCGAGTTAAAAATGCAGATTCTATGACTCTATTCCAGATTCAGTAAATCAGAATCTCTGAGGGTGAAGCTTAATATTTTCTTTGTTAATAAACTACCCAGGTGATTTGGATATATAGTCAAATTTGGGGAACACTTTGCTATAAGCCATTTTTAGAGACTTATTTTCCACCAGATAATCCATGTTTCATTTAGTAGATTTTCTTATCAAGTTCTAGGCTAATTAAACAATTCAGTATTAACTCAGACAAGAAAACAGATAAAGAGAACTCAAGTTGTATTAAAATTTCCTAGTCTTTCTTACAGGGTTATAAAAAGATAAATACGAAAATACTAGGAATCCTAAAATCACTAAATAAAGTTTTATTATGTTACCCTCCATTACCACTCACAAGTGTAAATATGTTGAGGAGGGAATGGGGGATATCACTGTATTTTAACTTATTTCCCCTGATTTCTTACTCCACAAACCCACTACTCCCCACTAAGATGAGAAATCTGCTGGGTGCCACATCTGGGGCAAAAATTCCATTCTGGTAACTGAGTTTTCTGTTTTCAGCTGAATGATTGTTGATGGTATAGAAGTACTCTTGAAGTCATCAGAACCTGATATAATGAAGCATTCAGACATTTCAACTCACAGGATCAGAATAGTACAAGGCATTAAGGTTGCGTGTTGATCAAACTTAAAACTATAATGAAAATGAGCCTGAAAGTGTCTTCTACTCTGAATTTCAGTGTAAAAATACATGTGAATAAGCCACAGCAACACTAACACTGGTAACTGACCCATCTCTCTGGTTGCATCTTCCCTCATTCTCACACTCTGTGACTTTATAGAGATTGTTTTTCTTGTGCTCTTTGCTCCACATCATTTTTCACGCCGTGTCCCCTCCCTAGGATTTACTTCCACCCTTGTCCAATGAATCATGTCCCATTCTTTTTTGAGACATGAAATACCACTTCTTGGAAGCATTTTCTGAACTATCAACTAACCACCCAAAGCACAGTGAGGTCTCCTCTGTGTTTCCCTGTGCGCTGCTATAAAGCCTTCCATGTGTCCCTGTTAGTGCATTTGCTGCTTGATGTGATAATAGGTTGCAAGCTTCTCTGAAAATAGGTCGCAAATTTCTTTAAGTTAGATATTTGCCTTGTTCATCTCTATATCCCTTCACACTTCCTGGCACGCTCATGAAGATGTTTGTGGAATGAATAAATCATTGCTTAGCTGAGGTAGGCAATGATTGCAATCTCTCACTCTTACCCGACCCCTTTGAGGATAACCTCAAATAGAAAGATGCCCTCTAGAACTAACTAGATCTATCCCCTTGTAGACTCAACTATAAGATCCTCTGTGGATACAGGGTTTCTACTTACAGCAGTTATCAGGTTTTTATTTCAAAAGGGCTATGGAGCTCTCCCCAAATTTGGAGGGCCATCAGCATCTTAAGGAGCTGGTGGCTTCAGGGATTCTCTTCTCCGGCTCACTGTGGATAAGCAACATCATTAGTGAAGGCTTTCTTGAGAGAGAGCAGTCCTAGTTGTCTGATATCCAACCAGGAGGCATCTGAAGCTTAATATTTTCTTATAGAGCCCAGCTGCCCTGGCCAACAGATTGGTTCCCTCCACCAGGCGTTGCTACCCTGAGCAGGATGAACACCAATCAGTTTTTCTCTGATTAAAACAGCCTAAATACAATTAGGCATTCCACGACAGGAAACCTATTAGTGCTTTAAAGCTTTTTGGAAATAACCATATCTGATTTTTACCTTGTTCAAATTTAAATTGCTTCAGACTTTTATAGGGCTTTCAATATATGGACTTTCACTTTAGAAGATTTCAGTTAAATACTGAAATACTAGCAGCTGGAAATACAGTATGTGCAAATGAATCTAAACAAGAGTTTTTGAGCGTTCTCAGCAAGGTCCTAGGGAAAAATAAAGTGAGAGTATTTAAGCCATTTATTTTGATCTTATTATTGGTAACTTTTAAAAGGAAGTGTGAAGCAGCATAATTTGCAGCTGAATTTACCATGGCCCAGCCTAATGAGACACAAGACATCTGACTTTTACAAGAAAAGGCTTCATGTTCTTGGATTTAAATTCAATAAGTGTTAAAACATCCTCAGTGTTGTGTTTGTAAAGCTAATTCCTGTTAACTTATGAACTTACCACTTTCTAGTAAATAGAAGCCTGCTGTTTAACCGTCTTCAAGGAAGAATTCTGACTCATTTGCTTTTCCTAACCAATTTTTAATCAAGAGGAAGCTGCTTACAGACAGAGTAGTTTCAAGATGTTCCACTTATTTCTTCCTGAAATCTAAAGTATGCCAAAATGAAACTGACAAAGGACTTCCATAATGTTTTCATGAAATCTCTGGGAAATAGTCACAAAGACACTAGAGTGAGTTCCAAGGCCATATTACCTTTCTGAGAACACCATTCTTTGCATTTAATTTTGAAATTGAAATTTTGTTTCATTTTCAGAATTTTTTTCCAAGAATTCTGATCCCTATTTCATCAAGATAGAAGAAAGAGTGTAATTTTTTATTAATTTATTTGTTCTTTTAATTAAAAAATATTTCTTGAGTATCTCCTCTCTGTGGCACTATGCATAGCATCAGGAGAACCAAATTAAAGACATACTTCCTACTGTGTACAAATAATATCTCTCCAAATTATATACTATGTTCATGTGACTAAATTTTGGCCACCGGGATATAAAAAGAAGTGTTAATATGGCAGCTTCCCAGAATCCCCTTGAACAGACAACTGACACAAGTGCTTTGTACCTTGTGTTTGATTTTTCCTCCCACTCTGCCTTCTGGAACACAGAAGGACTCTAATGCCTAGAGAAACACACTAGGTGTGGCACAGCAGTGATCTGAAAGAAGCTCAAATCCCTGAGAAGCAGAGCCAGTGTACCAGCCCTGGATCATGTACTTCTGGATTTCTATATGAGAAAGAAATAAATGTTTATGTTTTGCTTAGCTGCTGGTAATGTTAAGGTTTTCTGTTACTGCAGCTAAAATCAATCATGTTCAAATTAACTTTCAATCCCATTTTGCCTCATAAATCCTTCATGATGTGGACCAGAAATCATTTCTCCAGAAAGCAGTCCCTGACCAGGACCAACAAAATCAACTAAAATGTAAAGTAAAAGAAATTATCCATCATGCAGTGTAAATAGAGACAAAATATGACAGAGAAGTTAAGAAACAGAGAGGATTGAAAAAGTGGAGAACCACTGGAATATTTGAAGAGATTTCCAAGAACTTGCAGAAAGTTTAGTGATTTCCAAGCAGGGTGAAAAGGAAATTTATATCTAGACAATTATTAGGGAGACTTCAGAGCACAAGGAGGAGGTCTTAGAGATAGCAAAAGTTTCTAAATCTGCAAAATCAAATCAGCTACAAAAAAATAGCAAATAGACTGACCTGAATTCTCAAGAGCAGCAATAGAAATTAGAAGACAGTGAATGTCTTCATTGTACCAAGAGATATAATCATCAGCTTAGATTTCTATGTGAGTAATAGAACCTTCCAAGAGCAAGTGTGAAATAAAGACAATTTTTTTTAATTTAGAGATTTTTGACACTATATTAAATGATTTCAGAAAGACAATAATCCCATAAAAATGATCTGAGAAGCAAGAGGGAGTGGTGAGAAGGGATATTGGTAAATATGAAGGTCAACTGAGACTATATCAATAAGAGTAATAAAATGTACTTCAAAGAATTTTTTAAAAAATCCTTAATAAAATGGAAATACTGGTCAATAGTATTACATTAGATAGGAGGGGGTTTGTAGTTAAAACATTTAAGGTCCTTGAATTACTTGAGGAGTTCTAAATACACTGATTAATGTACGACTTTATTGAAGTAACCATCAAGGTAATAGGTATAGGAGAGAGTAACTTTAAAGCTGAAAAAGAAATGGGAATGAGATAAATAAAGGGGAAAAATAAGCTCGGTAAATCCTGAGGATGGCTTGACTAGAAAAAAAAAGAGAAAAAAAATAAATAAATAAGAAATGCAAATAAATCGGTAGAGGAGGGACTTTCTGGAGTGATGGTGTGGGGCGCTCTGTGAAACCTCTTCCCCAGAGACTTATCTAATAAAACTGGCCAAAAATATAAAAAACACCTTCATTCAAAATTTGTACAAATTGATCAAAAGGCTTATAAGAAACTGAGATGCATTTATTCAACAAAATCTACAGAACTTGGTAAGAACTGGCAGAAGCCAAGACATTCAAATTCAGGGCAACACCCATCCCTCCCCAGCTCTGTATTGTGGAGGAGCTGTTCTGCTGGGCTAAACAGCAGAGTGGCAGCTCCCATTTCCTCCAGCTTCCTAGTGTGGAATTGCTGTTCTGGATGGACTCAGCTGGAGATAAACAAGGGCAGATCCCGTGGGACACATCTCTGTCAATTGATGAAGAGGTAAATAAAATGTGGTGCATCTCAAAAACATTATGCTTTCTGAAAGAAGTCAGTTATAAATAGCTACATATTGTGTGATTGCAATTATGAGAAATAAGTGGAATAGGCAAATCAATACAGAAAGATAATAGGTTAGTTGTTGCCTAGGATAGGGGGAGTGTGACAGCCAACAGACACATGGTTTCTTTGTGGAGTGAGGAAAATGTCTTCAAATTAGATTATGGTGATGGTTGTACAATTCTGTAAATATACTAAAAACCATTTAACTACACACTTTAAACAGGTAAACCTTACAGTATGTAAGTTATATATCAATAAAAATGTTAAAGTAAAAATAATTTGGTGAAATAATACAAATACACAGTAGTTCCAATGTATGGGGCAAAAAATTGCAGAACTACAAAGATAAATTGACAAATTCAGTACCATAGTGGTAGATTTTATCACCTCTTGTTACTGACTGAATTGTGTGCCCTCAAAATTCATACGTTGAAACCCTAATGCCCGTATCTTAGAATGTGACTACATTTGGAGACAGGGCCTTTAAAGAGATAATTAAAATTAAATGAGGTCATGTGTGGGGCTCTAATCCAATGAACTGGTGTCTTTATAAGAAGGGGAAGAGACACCAGAGATGCACATACACGGAGGAAAGGGCACGCAAGGACATAGCAAGAAGGCGACCATTTGCAAGCCAAGGAGAGAGGCCTCAGGAGAAACCAGACATGCCAACACCTTGATCTTTGCATTCTAGCCTCCAGAACTTGGAGAAAATAAATTTCTGTTGTTCAATCCACCCAAGCTGTGATATTTTGTTAGGCAGCCCCAGCAAATTAACACATCTCGTTTTCAAAATTTTGTAGACAGAAGTGACACAAAATCAATACGAGAAAAAAATTAGATACAAAAAATATAATTATAATGCTCCTTTCAATGGACACACAGAGAATTCCTCAGACAAAAACTGTGAAGTACACAATCTTTTTCCAGCACACTTTGAACATATATTTTAAAAATTGATTTCATACTTGGCCATAAAAAAAGCCTTGCCAAATTTCAAACGTTTAGAGTCAGACAGAACTCATTACATGCTCAAGACCTGATTAAGGTAGAAATAAATAGCAAACACATAACTAGAAAAATCTCCATGTTTAGAAATTTAGAGATATAATATTAAATAATCCATGAGTCAATGAAAAAATCAAAATAAAAATTATAAATTTTTATATTTATATATAAATGTATATTGTATTATTATACATGAACTATTATAATGAAACTATTATAAGGAGACTATTACAATGGAAATGGTATGTATGAGTATACTATTATGCATGTATATAATGCTAAATACATGTGCATGAGTGTATTATTACATGTATATGAGTATACACATACATGCTTATACTGCCAGTATATACATATTCATATACACATAATAGTGAAAAATATATGTCCAATAATAAGAATATTACATATTTATGTGAGGAATAAAACATATATATTTTTTTTTCTGATGGCATAGACCTCTGGGATTCAGCTTCATAAAGGGTCTATCAGACATCCACACTTGGACAGACCCTAGGTTTTATCTTCTATCTAACAGATTCGGAACAACCATCAAAACAGATCTCTTAAATCAAAACTCAGTGCTAATATTGGGACAATTTTTTGTCAGTTATTATTTTGTTATTTTTATCTTGACTTTATTTGCTTTTTTGGGGAAGGTAATTTAACCACACTGCCAGAAATGGAAGCCCGTGAATTTAAACTGTATAACACTGTGATAATCAAGTTTGGTGCCCTCACATAGCTATTTATCATATTACTCAACATGATGCACAAGTAATGCCATCCTAGGAAATGCAGTATCACTTTTTCCACTGTTTTACACTTCTGACTAAATATAAGTTCAAGAGATGCCTATAACATAACCATGGATCCCTGGACACATATCTATAGAGATTAGTTATGTCTACCAAATTTTGTCTGCAACCCACCTAAATAAATGACCTGAAATTTTCAAACAGAAAGGTTTGGTTTGTATGTTTTATTTAAAAAGAATAGAAATTGTAATATAAAAAATATTTATTTCAACATTACCTCTTGAGGTAACTCCACAACAACCTAATTTGGTCTGGTAACCAAAAGACCAAAGATCAACATCCATTCAAATACTGTCTCCTCCACATCCCATGGGAGGTTCATGTGAGTGCACAATTACCAGTGCTACTTTTCCCACAATTCAGAATTAATATTTCCATTTTCTTCACTTTATTATACTTTCAAATGCATAATAAATTGGCTTGTATCAAACTAAAAACTTTAACAAACCAGAGAATATACAGATAGTGAAGAGAGGAATAATAAAAGTGCTTTAAAAATGAGTCGTAAAGAATTAGGGATGCATAGCTTTGAAAGAAGAAGCTTTAAGTAGGACATAAATGACTTTAAGTATGTGAGAGGATTTCATAAGGAAGAGGTTTGAACTGTCTTGTGTTTCCCCAGTGAGTGGAATCAGAAATCATGTGGCAGAAATTACAATAAGTTCAATTTAACTTCAACAAATGAAAGCCATTTTGATAATGTAATGAATAGTCATTTGAGATAGATGATGGACCACTATTTGGTAGCATATTTGTGTATTGGATCATATTAAAACATCAGATAGGATATAGGATAAGATTACTTTTCAGGCTGCATCCAGGCTAATGACTTCAGATTTAGGATGAAGCATTAATTAATCACTTAATTCAATGACTTAATCAACAGACATTATGAGTGAGGCATAATGCTATTCACTAGGAGTGCAAAAGTAAAAACCACAGACCCTGCCTTAAGCAAGTGTAGAGTCTAATTGGGGGATCAAGAAAACTGACAGATACAACGGTGTGAAAGTTACTGTCAAAAAGATGTGAAAGGAGTGCTATGAGTGTGCAGAGAAAGTATACCTTAATTAATATAGTGACGCTAATAAAGGACTCCCGGGGATGGTGACACCTAAGTTGAACTGTGAAGAGTAACACATAAGACGTAGACAAGGGTTAAAAGCATGGATGAAGGAATTATGGTACATTTAATGGAATTGGAGGCATAGAGAATTATGGCCATTCATGGAGCAGCGTGAGGTAATATACAAATATTAGGCTCAGGTAATATAATATGAAAGGGCTAATCTGCCATGTCCTGAGAATTTTTTAAGCTTTTTTTCCTTCAAAGCAATTAAGCAATATTCACGAATTTTAAGCAGAGAAATAGTGACATGACCTGGCTTTTAGGAAGATCTCAATTCAGCAATACAAAGAAGGAATTGGATGGAAGTGAAACAAGGAAAACAGGAGTTAGTTAACAGTGACAAATGAAGAGGGAATGACCCAAATACAGTGACAGTGGGATGGAGAAGAAAGAAAAAAATTCAAGAAAAATGAGGAGAGAAAAGATACAGTATTTGCTAGTTGCACAACTGAAGAAGAAATGAGGGAGTGTGAAAGAAGAGCTAAAATGATGTCCAGGTTTTTAATTTGTGTCACTGGGACTATAATGATGCCATTTCATTAGAAATAAAGAAATAGGAATAACAGGTTTTTCAGGACAAGATTATGTGGTCTGGTTGGGGAAATCTGAAATGCTGATATCTCTTTGATATTTGGGATGGAAAAGTCCAGTAAACAGTTCAATCTGTGGGTCAGGAGCCTGTTATAGAAATGGCCCAAAGATGGTCCCTGCATATTGGCTCCCAAACTGCTGCTACCCTGACTCAGAGTCCCCACTTTGCTGCCACACCTAAACACGTGAGCACTCTTTCTGATTTGCTTCTTTCCTAGAAGTGCCCTTCCCTATTATCCTTTGAGGTGGTGGCTAGAAGGTATCCTTCAGGGAGGGATTTCCTCTCTGGAGCAACCCCGCCCAAGCACCACCCAATAAACTTGTGTGTTACTGCCATCTTGTGGTACTGTCTCTTCTTTAATCAGTCCCCAAGTCTTCAAACTCACCACAGAGCTCCGGAGACATTCTGAGCTAGAGATGCAGGATTTGGGGTCATGAGCATAATAGGTCCTAGTGGGAATCAGAGGAGAAGATGAGAACTTCCAAGAAAACTGAACAGAATGAAAAGAAAAGAGGATGAAGATGGAAACATTAGAATACTGACATTAAAAGGCACCTAGAGGGTCGCCCGGTGGTGCAGCAGTTTAGTTCGCGCTTGGCAGCCCAGTGTTCCCAGGTTCGGATCCCAGGTGCACCCCAACGCGCTGCCTGTCAGCCATGCTGTGGCAGTGTCCCATATAAAGTGGAGGGAGATGGGCACGGATGTTAGCCCAGGGCCAGTCTTCCTCAGCAAAAAGAGGAGGATTTGCAACGGATGTTAGCTCAGGGCTGGTCTTCCCCACAAAAAAAAAAAAAAAAAAAAAGGGCACCTAGAGAAGGAGACAGTGAACAAAATTGAGAAGGAATAATAGAAACACCAGAGATTGGTATTATGTAAGAAAAGAGAGGAGACAATTTCAAAAAGAGGAAAATTTAAAAAGTTGAATTTGAAAAGCAACATAAGGATTTAATAAAATTAGGGTCTATTTTATTGGCCTTCAGGCCATTAGTGATTTTAGCGGAAATTTCTCTCTCTAATAGAGGAGTGAAATGTAAGAAAGTGATACCGTTAGCCAAGAATTATAGCCGACATTTACTGAGCACTTACTGTGTGTCAAATATGTGCTAAATGCTTTTACTTTCATTATCACTTAACTTTCAAAAGAACTCCTTGAGAGGGTAATAGTATTACTCCTAGTTTACATGCAAGGAAATTGAGATAGAAAGACATTAAGTAACCTTCCCAAGGTAACACAGATCGTTAGTGGTAGAACCTGGACTCAGACACAGGCTGAATGGCTCCTGGATCCATTTTCTTCACTATACAGTACACCCATTCTTCCAGGAAATTGGCTATGAAGTTTTGCCTCTGTCTACCTTCACAGTAACTTCACAATCCTCTAAGCTAAGAACGAAACTTTTAGCATAACTGAATTGCATGATGCATTTGCACAAGGTAGGCAAATAATCAATTAATTATTAAATATTGTTGTGTATTTTCTTTACCCCCAATTCTAAGCAAGGTGACGTAGACATCATAGTTAGCAAATTATATGCACTTGCTGTCTTCATAGACTTAAATTGAGGGTTAGGGAAAATAGAAATTTCAGCACAAAACTAAAAATGAACAATCATGAACTATAATATGGGTCATGAAAAAATATTAAAAGATCTTGCAAGAACTTATCACAAGGGGTCATGGTAAGTTTTGTTGAGAAATTAACATTTGAGTAGAGATTTGATAAATAAATACATATGACATGCAGATGAGGAGATGGAGGATGGGAAGGACTAGGGGAAATTATTTCAGTCAGGGGAACAGCATTCTAAAGGCCCCAAGGCAGGAGGAGAGGAGGCCTATTCACAGTACCAAAAGTGTAGGAACAAGGAGAGGGCACGGGATGGGCTAGGGAAGGAAAGAAAGATCACAAAAGACCTTGTTGGACAAGGTAAAGTTCTGTTTTTCAATCCCAAGAGTAATCCCATTTGCTATGAAGTGAGGGTGGGTATGATTTCAGCAAATCTGCATTTTAAAACAATTGCTCTGTCTGCAAAGAGGAGAACAGATGAGAAAATGGCAAGAGTCTATGTAAACAGATGACTTTGGGGACTTTTGCTGAATCCGATGTCAGAGATGATGTGATTTGGGCTAAGTGTTAGAATTGATGATGAGTGATAAAGGGCAGGCTTGAGAGCTGTTTTATAGGTAAAGCCAACAATCCTTGGTGATTGGATCAGGCATGTCAACTATAGAGACGTGTTCCGAAGGACTCTAGGATTCTGACCTGTACAACTGTATAGTTCTCTGAGGAATTAGGGCACACTAACGGAGAACAATGTCATTTTATTTGGTTTCTTTATTTGTTTTCTGTTTGGTGGTGGTTGTTGATTCTTTTGGGTGGGTAGGTAGATGTATTAGTTTCCTAGGGCTGCCGGAACAAAGTGTCACAAATTAAATGTCTTAAACAGCAGAAATTTAGTCTTGCAGTCTAGAGGCTTGAGAGTCCTGGATCAAGGTATCTGCAGAATTGGCAGCTTCCGAAGACTGTGAGGAAGAATCTGTTCCACGCCTCTCCTCTAAACCTCTTGGAATTTGCTAGCAAATCTTTGGTGTTCCTTGCCTTGTGGAAGCATCAACCTGATCTCTGTCTTCTTCTTCAATGGCATCCCTGTGTGTATGCCCAGGTCCGAATTTCTCCTTTTCATAAGGACACTGTCATACTGGCCAAGGGGCCCACCCTACTCCAGTATGACCTCATCTTAACTGATTACATCAACAGCTATCCTATTTCCAAATAAGTTCACATTCTAAGGTGCTGGGGTTAGGACTTCAGCATATGATTTTGGGAGGGGCACAATTCAACCCATAACACTAGGGAAGAAGTCACAGTTCAGGAGTTCACATTGGCCTATACTGGGTTCATATATGTTTGAGACATCTTCAGATATACTCAAATGTAAATTGTCTGGTAGGTGGTTAAATATAGGAGATATTGCTTAAAAGAGAGATCAAGCTGGAGGTACAAAATATAAAATTAAGAATCATAATCATATAGATAGTAATTGATGCCATATGTGTTGCTGATGTTAATTAGGGAATGATAAAAAGAAGAGAACTTAAGACTGCACATTGAACTTGACTGAAGAAAAACGACTAGAATCACACTCATTCATAACACAATTATTCAACTACCTGTAAGGGTATATGGAAAGCACTGTGTGGAAGACAGAAACATGAAATTCATTAATTAAAGGAAACACTAAAACATCTTCACCTTTCTGAACAAAATAGGATGGTAATTTAGGCTGAACTTCATCCTATTATATTGTCATTCTCTCTCTCCTTCTCTCTCATTCCAGCAACAATTCATTTAAAAATCCATTCCCTACACAACACTGTGTGCATATTTCTGTGTCAGGTGACTAGAGTTACAGAGGTGAAGATTTGGAATGAGGGTATTTTGAATGGAAACTTTAGAAAAAACTTTAGGTTGGAGAATTGTTAGAGTTATTCCAAGTTAATTTTATTTTTCACCAGTCACAGATGATCTTTTCATTTTTAGTTCAATTTTTCAATCCTAGTTTGGGAACTAATGTAGTAAGTAAACATGCTGAGATCAGAGTCGGAATCTCTGTGTATTTATGGACAAAGAACCAACGTTTATTTTGGACTTTTATATGAACTACAAAGGAGCATGATGACCTCAAAAAATTCTGTGATTTGATGCAAGGAAACTATTGTGAATCTTATTTTTCCCTCTTTCCAGGAACCCAAACAGTCTTTGAAATAAGTACACAGTTCTATTTGGATCCTTCAGCAAGATGCAGAGATGAGAAGTACCCAGTATATCATTGTCTGTATCTTTGAACGAAATCTCTTCATCTCTTTGTGTGGGCTATACTTCAACCTAGGTCATCCCTATGCTTTTGGCAGTAGGTGATTTGAGAATTATTTTCACTGAGCTCTTATCGAAGCTATCAGCATGCAGCATCAGTCCAGAGGAGTTATCAGTAACGATGCAAAACCTTCTGTTGCCTCTCTTATGTGTAACTAAAAGCTGGGGAAAACAGCTCCTAGAAGCATTCTGCCTCTGCACCAAGGTCACACTCATTAGCTAATGGAAAAGGGTAGAATTATACATTTAGCCAAATGTTCTGGCCCATGGTTAGAAAGGTTGTGGTAAATATGTAAAGCAAAGTAGTCTCTGTGATTTTATAATGGAGTAGGAAAATTTATGCCAATTTGGGAGTGGAGATAAAAGCTTTTCTCCTTTCTATAGCTCAGTGACAGGAAATAATGAAGTTGTTCAACCTTACAATATCAAAAGGAAAATTGAATGAAATATAAAATGCAGTATATTTTGAAGTTTTTATCTAAAATAATAAAGAGTGATCCAGTTTTTACCTCTGGGTTGGGATGGCCTGAAAATATCAAGTTAGCTGACATTGACTATATTTACATGATAGTAAAATATATAAGTGAAAATTGAAACATCGTCAACATGTTTTCAACCAAGATTTAAATAGAATAAATTTTCAGTGAAAGTTATTGTTAATGTATTCACATTTATTGCATTGCCTAGCCGAGTGTTTCCAAAATACTTACATGTAACGCTAGTTCCCTGGGATATTAATGTTTTTGTTTTTGTTTTTTTTTAAGAGTTTCCTTGATGGAGCAGGCCACCAGATCTAGTATGGTTATTCCCTTCAAGACATTGCACATAAACAATTGTACATGTCCTGGGACTGCTATCACATTGTAGGTTCAATGGATTCTCAAAACCCTCAATTTTGATGCCTGGTCATAATTATAAGTAACTTCCTATGCCTGGGGCCATAGGAGGCAATTATACCTCAAATCCAGATGTAAGACCTAGGAGATATAGCTTGCAAAAGGTAGTTTTTGCAACCATATAAGCTAATTACACTGAGGTTTCGTGGTGACATGTTTAGGATGTAAGAGGTTTGAAAATACCTAATCTGAGTTTCCAATGACCTGAAGGATCTATTCCAGGTGTTCGGGAGGGAAATAATTTTTCCTCTACCCTTTGGAGTTCTTGGCTGAGACATCTCCTGTAATAAAGGACAGATTAACAGGAGAAAAACAAACAAAAGTTTAATAACATGTACACATGGGAGAAACCCAGGAAAACTGAGTAATGCACCAAAATGGCCAAAGCCTTCACTTTAAATACCATCTTCAGCTAAAGATGAAAGAGGATGTTTCGGGTGGAGAGAGTCAGGGACTTCAAAAGGAAGGAGGGCAATATACAGGTAGGTGAAAAAGAGCAAACGTTTGGTAAACAAACATTTCTTCAGCCAGAATGAAACAGACATTGCTAGGCTCTTCCCTGTCTATCACCTGGTTCATACTACGCTGTGGTGAGTGGTGATAGCGCCTTTCCCGGAACTGGCATTTTTATCTGAGTACTTTTAGGCAGTTAAGGGGGAGGTAACAAGAAAAACTTTGAGTCCTTTATTTCTTAAAAACAATCAGCCTACAATAATCCTCACGTTAGAGACAGATTTTGGGGTGGCACATTTTGTTTCCCTTCACAGGGCAGGCAGAATATCATTATCAGCTACTCCACTTTATGAGGAGTTGGGAACTTGAGAAGTCACTTTCACCAACATTCCCACGGTCTCATAACTCCCATTATGTTTTGCTGTGTTTGCCATAACTTCTTTAGGGTTTATTTGTCAGATTGCTCCTTTTTGGCAAGTCTCTGACCTGATACTGTGAGGAAATATTTCACACAAAGTTTGGAAAATGCTCTGTTAAGCAAAATTAAACAATTCAGTTTAGTATTCTGAACATCCCCTAGTATGCTAATAAATATTGAATATCACCATAGGAAAATATAAGATGTAGGATTTCTTAAATTTATTGAATCAGATAACTCCCTTTAAAGGACTATTTCTTGACAACATCTATGTACACGTTTTGAGAAATATCACCTGTATTAACTTAACAGTTATTTTCTGAATGCCTAGTATATGCCAGGCCTAGTAGTAGGTACTAGCAATACAAGAGGACACACTCCCCAAGGTCACTGCCCCATGAAGCTTCTTTTCTAGACCTGGGGACAGAGATAATAATAAATAAGGAAATAATGAACTAATAATAGAATTTAACTTAGTAAGAAGGTCTATGGAGAAAAATAAAACAAAATGACACGGAAAATTTGGGGGCAACTTTAGTTTGGGTGATCAGATCCTCAGAAAGAATATGAAGTGACTATTTCTTGGGTTAAAATTTCAAGTTTCAAAATCTCATATACTTAGGTTAATTGTGTAAATCTGTGGAGTTTTTGTGTATGTGTGTGTGTGAAGAAGACTAGATCTGAGCTAACATCCGTTGCCAATCCTCCTCTTTTTGCTGAGGAAGACTGGCCCTGGGCGAACATGTGTGCCCACCTCCCTCTACTTTATATGGGACGCCGCCACAGCATGTCTTGACAACCAGTGTGTCTGTCCGCGCCTGGGATCTGAACCTGCGAACCCCGGGCCGTGAAGCAGAACACATGAACTTAACCGCTACGCCACCGGGGCCGGCCCCTGGAAGAGACTTTTATGAATTTCTATTTTCCTTAGTAAATGCAATACAAGAGCAAAATAAGAATAAATGTATTTTTTATGTCTAAAAACTTTACTGGGAAATATGACATGTGAGCATGCATAAATTGCACTGTAATGTAAATATATTTTAATAGAAATTGTGGTGACTTTCATTCTCATAATGGTGTTTTTAAAAAAATATTTTTAATTCTATTGTAGTCTTATTTGTAAATATTTTCTTTATGATTCTTATGTTTAAGAAATCATTCACTGTCTTGTGAATTTCTTTTTGTAATTTTCTAAAAGCTTTAGTATTTTATGTTTCCTATTTAGATCCAAAATCCACTTTGAAATGATTTTTGTATACTTGTGGAGAAAGGATACATTTTCTAAATGTCCATCAAGGAAAGAATGAATGACATATGCAGTGATTATCATTTAGCAATAAAAATAAATAAACTTCTATCATATACAACATAGATGAATCTCACAAGTTAATATTGAGCAAAAGAAGCAAGACATAAATTAGTACACTCATTTGCATACATTCATATGCATGATTGCATATATATGACAGGCACAGCTAAGATATAGATAGGGTTTAGCGAGGCATACTTTAGTGATAAAAAATGTAAAGATGAAAGTATAACCAGGAAGAGTCAGGGTAAGGTCGTGGCTAGGGATTTCAGATTTTTTCTTCCATTTGCGTATTCATTTTTCCCAGCATCATTTATTGAAGAGTCTTTACTTTCCCCGCTACTCTAAAGTGCCAAACTTATCAAGAATTAGGTGTTCCTATATGCTTGGTTTATAGTCTGGAATCTTTACTTGGTTCCATTGGTCAATATCCTTAAAGCAATATCACACTGTCATAATTACTGAGACTTTGTAATAGCTCATTAAGCAAGTCCTTCTCCTTTTTTTCTTCTTAAAGAGTGTTAGTTATTCGACATTTGCATTCCATTAAAAATTTAGAATTAGTATGTCAAGTATTACACATATACAAACACACAAATAAAACCTGTAAGGATTTTTATAGGGATTGCATCAAATCTATATATCAATTTAGGACAAATTGACAACTTTACAAAATTGAGTCTTCCAATCTACATACATGATTGAGTCTTCCACTCCTTCTCAATATTATATTTAACAAAATTTTTACATAATGACCTGGCAAAGTCTTGTTACATTTATTCCTAAATATTTGATATTGTTATTGCTTTTGTAAATAACAATGTTTCACTGTTTTAGTGCTTCAGAGAAATGCAATTGAGTTTTCAAAATATATTGACCTATTCAAGTCCTTTGTCCATTTTTGTTTCAGATTGTTTATTTTGGGGGAGTTTGAGTTATTTATATATTCTGGATATTAATCCCTTACCAGATATGCAATTTGCAAATGTTTTCTCTCATTCTATGAGTTGCCTTTTACTATGTTAATGGTGTCCTTTGATGCACAACAATTTTTAATTTGATGAAGTCAAATTTGTCTTTTTTTTCTTTTGGTGCCTGTGCCTTTGGTGTCATATCCAAGAAATCACTACCAAATCCAATGTCATGAAGATTTTCCCCTCTGTTTTCAAAGAGTTTTATGGTATTAGTTTTTACGTTTATGTCTTTGATCCATTTTAAGTTCATTTTTGTACATGGTGTTAGATAAGGGTCCAACTTCATTCTTTTGCATGTAGATATCCAGCGTTCTCTGTATCATTTGTTGAAAAGACTGTCCTTTTCCCATTCACAAAGGACAATGGTCCTGGTGCCCCTACTGAAAATCATTTGATCATCTATGTGAGTATTTATTTTTAGACTTTTTATCTTATTCCATTAGTCTATATATCTGTCTTTATGCCAGTACCACAAAGTTTGGATTACCATAGCTCTGAAGTAAGTTTGAAATCAGTAAGTGTGTGCCCTCCAACTTTGTTCTTCTCCATCAGGATTGTTTTGGCTATTCAGCGTCCCTTGAAATTTCTTAGGAATTTTAGGATGGATTTTTCTATTTCTGCAAAAATCTTTGTTGAGATTTTGGTAGGGATTTCATTGAATATGTCAATCTGTTAGGGTAGTATTGACATCTTAACACTAAGTCTTTCAGTCCATGAACATGGATGTCTTTCCATTTATTTATGTCTTCTTTAATTTCTTTCTGCAGTGTTTTGTAGTTTTCATTGTATGTGTCTTTCACCTCCTTAAACTAATTCCTGAGTATTTCATTGTAATGTAAATACTATTGTAAATGAAATTGTTTTCTTAATTTGCTTGTTGGATTGTTCATTTTAGTTTATAGAAATGCAACTGATATTTATGTGTTGATTTGGTACACTGCCACTTTGCTAAATACACCTATGAGTCCTAACAATTTTTTTCTGTGTGGAATATTTAGGGGTTTCTACATATAAGGTTATGTCATGTGTAAGGGGTTTGTAGAGCCAAAACAGTTTACCCTGAATATGTCTCCATTTTCTCTAATATTTTTATAGCAGTGAAACTAGGTTAATATGAATATTTGGACAGTTTTAAAGGGATAAATAATTAAAGATAGTTTGAGGAATGTTGACAGAAGTGTGAAAGGCTTTCTACACACATCTACCTTGTACGTTAGTTAAGGGGCCTAATATCAGTCAGTTCAAAAGCTTAGCACTCCCTGACTGTGGAGTTCATCTGCATTTCTCAGTTGATTGCTTGTCTGAGTCATTGTGAATCCTGGGGCCTAATTCACCTATATCTTGGAGGGTCTCCAAGGTACACCTTTAGAATAATCAAAGGTGAGTTAAAGAAGAGAATATACTTACAGCTTTATTATTATCTTGGAAAATAGTCTTATGTGATTACTTTTTTAAAAACCAAAATACAAACTCCATTTCTTAATCTTACCAGAAAAAAAGAGCATGTGAATTCTCTTTCATATTCTAGTATTCTGTGTTACATCATCATATGTTCCACTTTAAAAGTAGCATTAGTATAACTTTCTATGGTGATTGGTTTATCTTATACATTTCATAATTTGAGGACATGGCAGAAGGATAAGAAAGGATACAAAATGGGTGCATAGTTTATAGGATCTTATTTTTGAATTAAAGGTAAATTTCAGGGAAGCACAGAATGCATTTATAAGACTACTTGGGAGGAAAAGCAAATCTAGAAATGTTTTTTTAAACTTTTAATTTTTTGCATTATATTGCCACCTAATGGTTACAAGTGGTATGAAAAGCAAAGTTTTTATGACACCTTCATGACAGGAAGCCTTATCACAGTCAACACATTAAAAAGAGGCAAGAAATAAGTATAAGATCCATATCTCTTTTTGGTAGATTACCCTAAAATAGTCAAAGAGTGGTTATATATTTGCAGATTGGTTGGAGAATTATTCAATTTTAGGCCATTACTTATTTCCGACTATATTGTACACTCAGCTCTTAACTGTTTATCATAAAACTGGATCCTTAGAATCTTGGCCAGATCCAGGAAAAGGACAGAGAAGTAGATTAGGGGAACTTGCAAACATGGTGATGCCACATTTGAGCTTTATCACTTTCCGAATCTTTCTGAAAAACTCACTTTACTAAAAGATCAGTGAATTGCTGTGAACTCTTCCATCTTTTGGCAGAGAATGAAAGGCATTTTCAGAAAAGCTCAAGCATTCTGACTGGAGAGCCTTTTACTAGAATTAAAGTTTAACTAATCGGTATTCTGGTTAACTAATTGTATATTTTCCTTATACTCGACCTCCTTTTGACATGAAATTTTAAAAAATATATCTTATCATTTATATACTCTCGAGTTTGGTATTTTTGACTGTAGTTGACCTCTATCCAAAGTTTTAAGATGCATCTTCTTTGTACCATGCAGAGGTTTTTCTAGCTACCCTCAAGAAATGACAAAAAGGAACATCAGAGAATGGAGCTTAAAGTTTCTCAGGCGAGGTATTTCGTCCTTCTCCCTCAGGGTCTCTGAGCTTCCCCATGCTCCACTAGGGGAGGGGCCGACCCAGTGGTCCAGCTGCTGATGAGGGTGAGCACTGACTCTGTCCTGCCCACCTCTTGCCCGTGCACACACTGCACGCTGATAGAGACATGGGAAGTTCTTTAATGAAGGGTTAATGTGAGTTCTCAAGAACTGCGTGAAGTAGAATCTGTCATCTGATTGAGATCATTATACCCTTGTGCTATGTAACTGTGTGTGGAAGAGGTAGGAGGAGGGAGAAGTGAGGTGTGTTACTGATTAAGCTTTCAGAAGGCGTCCATGTATATGGATATTCCCTATTTCTGTAATTTTCTCTCTTTTCCAAAATTCATCTGAGGCATTCCTCACGATTTCTTCTTTAATCCCACCATCATCCTTTTGAGGACATCATACCTTTTCATAAAATAAAAGGAACCCAATCTCGTGTCCCATCTTGCTTCTTTCATACATTTTATTGTTCTTTTCTTTTTTCTCTGTCCGTCTGCTTACAGAGGTGAGCACTAGTACCATGGAAGGTAGGAGGGGAAATGGTTCAAGACCTGACCAGCAGTGAATGTGGCTCAGTATCTACTTAATTACTTACCTAAAGACAGGGATACACCATCATAATGAATATTAATTTCTTTACAAGACTGTACTGTGTAGACAGTACTTAATAAGAATAAGTCTTCTATTTTAAAAAACCTGGGTTTTATGCTAAAGGAATGTTTATCTTATCGATTACAAGAAGCCCTTATATTGGCTAAGAATTCCCCTGCTGAGCCACTGGAAGAAAAATGGTGCTAATACCAAATAGTATCCCCTGTCCTGAAATTTCTCCTCTCATATGAGAAGAAGGGTGTCAATTCATCCAGTCACATTATGAACCAGAATTTCTTGTGTAATATTATATGTAATAAAATTTGAGTTGAGTGTGTACTGACCATAAATTACATGATATAGTTTGAATTTCCAAATAAAAGTATTGCTGTTTGTATCTTAATTTGCATCTTTATCTCAAATTTGAAATAAATATTCCCATTTAATGGAGGTGTAATTGTACAAATTGCACTACAAAACCACATCTTGGAGTTGTCTACCTCCCTACCTAATAGTATATAAGTTTATATATTATATGTATGATTTTTCTGATGCTTAGAAGAGGAAGAAAGCCTGGGAATTATAATATACTTAGAAAACGTGGTACATGTCCAAAGAAGTAGAGTTTGGTAATATGTAATAAGCCTTTATTAAATATTTATCAGATAAGTGAAAGAATGATTAAATGAATGAATGGGTAGATGGATTAATGGAGCAGCAGACATCTATAATGAGGCACTTTCCCTCCATAAGTTCAAATAGTAGACTTAAAAAATTTTCTTAATTTGCCCATGAGTGGAACATTTGCTTTTATAATGTCCCTGCTTCTTCTATGAAGAACCAATGGTATCCTAGGAATTCTTTGGGGAGAATTACCACTTAAACTGGTAGCAGTTCCTAATAACCCACTCTGATAATTCTCTGCATATAACAACTTTCTATCAAAATTAGGAATATGTGTATATTTATTGTAAATATATAACATATTTATAATTATATATGTTATATAATGTATAGAACCCTAGTGCAGTGAAGTCTTCCAGAGCAACTCTGGCTGCAGCATCCCTTCTGCGGAGCCCGGAGTAGTGCCTCTGGGGCTGACCTTTGGGAGTAGCATGGGACTGCTGTTCAGTGCTTGCTGTTGTGACTTAAGAAACAAATAACACCGACAAAAGGCATTAAAAACAAGATCAAAATAAAACTGTATTGGTAAACATTTAAATTTTTGTAAGAAAATTTAAAATGTAAAAGAGGAACAAAGGGGGCTGGCATGGTTGTGCAGTAGTTAAGTACAGTGCACTCTGCTTCAGCAGCCCCGGTTCGTGGGTTGGGATCTCAGGTGTGGACCTATACCACTCATCAAGCCATGCTGTGGTGGCGACCCACATACAAAACGGACGAAGATTGGCACAGATGTTAGCTCAGGGCCAATATTCCTCTCCCCCCACCCCAAAAAAGCAACAAAGGAACAACAACAAAACAAAAGAACAAAAGCTGCCCCCTGATGATTGGCTTTATTCAATTTTCCATGATGGGGGGAGGTCATTGTCCATGCTCAACAAATAGAGATATACTGAATATAAATATCAGGTCGTCCGCTGAGAGGCATACAAAGAGAAAGTTCTTGCAAGGGTTTTAGGTTCCAAAGGTGGTAGTGGTGGTGGTGGTGGCGGTGTGTGTGTTTGTGTGTGTGTGTGTGTGTGCGCGCGCGCACTTATAGACTTCTCTCTCATGTCTTTTTTAAAATCATTTCACAGGACCTTCCCAATTTACCTTATTCTCTAACCCTGGTAAGCATTTGCAGTGTCCTGGTGCTCTCTAAGGTGTAGGATTTCCTAAAGTTTCTACTGATTAACTCCTTGTTAATTAGGACACTGTTTAACAAGTTGGATTACAGTATACAAAGGGAAGGATAAAAATTGGTATCCTTGGCATGGAAAGTGAGCCAGTGAATTATTTCAGGTGGACACATGCTAAGAAAGCATTTGCAGGCACAATATTAATGAAGGCCTTCTAAATAGAATGTGTAAAGATAACTAAGAGTTAGGTGAAAAATGCTGTCAACATTTCTTCCAATAAGCCACAGTAATAGAGCACTAGAATTTCAAGATGAAAAAACTTTTAAGTAAACCCCTTGATAAACATTTATTTTTTTTCTTATGGAACACTAATGACTAAACATGAAAATCAATTCAGAACTAAAATCCTCAGTGAAATCACAGGGCTATTCTGGCTCCCATGAAAACTGTCATTACTCCACAGATAGTGAACTCATGATTTGTAGCAAAATATTTGTATAAATCTTCTTTGCTGCTGTAGCAAATTACCACAAATTTAGTGACTTAAAACAACACAGATTTATTTTCTTACTCTTGGCCAGAAGTCTTGAGCCAGTTTTACTAGGCTAGGTCAAGGTATCTGCGGGCTGGTTCCTCCTAGGGGCTCTGAGGGGTGAATCTGCTTCCTCATCTTTTTCACCTTCAAGAGGTTGCCTGTATTCCTTGCATGTAGCCCTGTAGCCCTTCTCTCCATCTTCAAAGCCCATCACTCCAATTTCTGCATCCATCACCACATCACCTTCTCCTCTGCCTTTTACTCCTTCTGTCATTCTCTTATGAAGAATTTGTGATCACATAGGGTCCAGCTGGATAATCTGGGATAGTCTCTTTATCACACAATCCTTAACTTATTCCCATCTGCAAAGTCCCACTTGCCATTTAAGATAACATTCACAGGTTCTGGAGAACAGGATGTGGACATATTTGAGAGCCATTATTCAGACTATCACAGTCCCTGCGTAGCTGGAGTAGACAGCTATGAACACTTATTTAGAGGGCGGTGATTTGGGGGTCAGTTAGCAACTTAAATTATCATAGAGATATTTATGAACCTTGATAGTTATCAATATTAAACTCCTATTCAAATGTTCAAAATATCTATCAATAGATTGTGCGTACTTAAATTTTTAGTACATTTTTGTTTAATTCTTACTCTCTCTTACATTTCATTTTTTATTCCACCAAAATTAATTTATCTAAAACAGAAGTGCAAATTAAAAACATATTGTTTTCATATATTCTCATATATTTCTGTCATTTTCCTTTCAAGTAAATAGGCTCTCATGGGCTTAGAATTCACTTTGATTGAAAATTCAAAACTCTAAATTATAAAAAAGTAAGAATATGCTCAAGAGAAATAAAATTAACAAGAAATAGGCAGAAATGAGGTATCTACATTAAAGAACAATTAAGGAAGCATAAATATTTTGACCACTAGGTGGTATTCCTAACCCACAGAATTGTAATAATACAAATCTCTAAGGAGCTCATTTCTTTTGTAAGTTTAATCATTTTATTACTTTTGGCCTAATTTTTTTTTTTTTTTTTTTTGGTGAGGAAGACCAGCCCTGAGCTAACATCCGTCCAATCCTCCTCTTTTTGCTGAGGAAGACCGGCCCTGGGCTAACATCCATGCCCATCTTCCTCTACTTTATACGGGATGCCACCACGGCGTGGCTGACAGGCAGTGCATCGGCGGGCGCCCGGGATCCGAACCTGGGATCCGAACCTGCGAACCCCGGGCTGCCAAGCACGGACTAAACCGCTGCGCCACCCGGCGGCCCCCACTTTTGGCCTAATTTTTAATGTAAGATTTAAATTACTCAATCAGTGGTTTCTGACATAAATCGCTTGCCACTGAATTTCATATCACATACACATATTTTACATTATGCAACTCTGTTTTTAAAATGTGGGAATAGAATAGTTTATAGGTGATAGTTCCTCAGCTTTTTTTTTATCATAAGTTTTTGTTTTGAAGTATCATAAAGTTAGTGCAAACCAGAGGATAGTTATCCAGACTCCTTCCTTTGAAGATATAAACAAGTATCAATACAGAAAAATTAACATTTTTAAAAGAATAATATTTATATGCTCAGATTTCTTTTTTTTCCTCCACAAAGCCCCAGTGCACGGTTGTATATCCCAGTTGTAAGTGCTTCTAATTCTATGTGAGCTGCTGCCACAGCATGGCAACTGACAGACGGGCAGTGTGGTTCTGCAACTGGGAAATGAACCCAGGCTGCTGAAGTGGAGCACGTCAAACTTGAACCACTAGGCCATAAGAACTGGCTCTATATGCTCAGATTTTAATGCTGTTAAATCTTCACAACATTGAACAACATCTATTTTGTTGTTCCAAATGGATAATTTTTGAATCAAATAGTAAAACATATATATAGCAAATACATTTCTATATTTTTCTATAACATACAGAAATCTCCAATATTTTCAGAGATTTAACATAATACAGGATCGTTGTTTACAACAGATTTTTGTGCTACTGTTAGAGCACGATCACATTTTCACATATGTAAATCCCCGAAGAGTAAATTTTGACAGGAATGTCAGCAGAATGGCGTGATTTAGGCCGTAGTGAGTGTTATCATTTTTGCCAGAAGTAAATCCTTGTGCAAATACAGTTACAGGTATTTTTTTCCCTACTTTTAGGGAAAATCTGATTTTTACAAATTCAGGTTCATGAAAAGGATAATCAGAGGGAATATCCCTAATGAAAAACGAGTACATCCATCTGGGTTGTAGTTCTGAAGGATTGTATTATTACCATTTTTTAAATTTGGGCAAAGCATTTAAATCTGTGAGAGGAAGATCAATGGGAATTGTAGTGGTTTTCTATTGAAACTCTGTTTCTGCTTGTGGCTATATGTGACAATAAAATTTTCAATCAAACAAATGAGCTGCAATCCGTGACACTGAAAGAGAGCTGAAAAAATAGATTTCTCCACTACATCTTTGGAAGAATTGCAGATGAACTGCTAAAACCAATGCTGGAACCAATCCTGTCTTTGGTGTGGCGTGTGAAGAAAAACACCTCACTAAGATCTGCAATATGTTTCTATTTCAGAATAAGTTTAAAGAAAGAGTTTTGAAAATTACTAAGTTAACTGAATTTCAATGTTGTTGGGACACAATTCAAAGATATTAAAATATTTATGCATTATGTTTTCTGATTCAGTTTGGTCTTTTAACAACATTGTGATGTTTGTAGCTCAATTGGGAGGCAAACTGGGCAATTGGGACTGACTCTCCACTGAAATTAGAAACACTGGACCACGAAAAACATAGAAAAAACAAGAAGCATAGAAGAGTTCACATTTCATTGAAGACTTACTGAGCAAAGATCCAGGAGAGGAAAGAAACCCAGAAAGGCGAGCTTGGTTTTGG
Organism: Tapirus indicus; assembly: GCA_031878705.1. NCBI lineage: Eukaryota > Metazoa > Chordata > Mammalia > Perissodactyla > Tapiridae > Tapirus > Tapirus indicus. Next base: position 138,976,291 of record CM062920.1, on the reverse strand, counting down.
AAGTATTTTATTCCAGGGATCTTTTTTTCCCTAAGTGTTACCTAATGTCTGGTAAATACCCGAGACATCTGTTACTCATTCTAATGGACTACACGCAAGAAAAAAGGGTGATCTTGAAACAGACAGGCTCCTCTGGGACTGAAGCTCTTGTTTTGAAACATCTTGATCTCTTGTAGGTCTGAGATCTAGGATTCGTAGGACCTTTATTTGCATGCTGGAAGCAGATATAAAGCCCTTTTAGGGGAAGATAGCATCATTCTAGGCTCAAAATATCTCTGAAATTTTCCATATTCAATGCCTAGCGTGTAACACAAATTAACTAGGGAAATACAGATCTTAATAGTGGAATCATCACATAGAGTTTAAAACAAATGTGCTATATATGTTGAAAGAAACAATGAGATTGAGAAATTCAGTAGAAGTCTGTAAAAAAAAAAAGAACTCGAAATACAATAGGTGAAATAAAAACACAATGGATGGTTTTCTAAAGTAGATTAGAAACAGCTTTGGAGAGTATTAGTAAAATAAAGATAGGTCAGAAAACAATATCCAAAACAAAGTACAGAGAAATGAGCTTGAAAATTAGAGAAAAGAGCAAAAGACACATAGAGGATATAGTGGATGTGTTTATAAATATATAATAGGAATCTTAGGAAGAGAAGAGAGGAAAGAAAGGTCAGAGTACAAAGCACATGGTCATGCTCAATATCGTCATGAAACTTTGTTTCTGCTTTGTGTGTTTCCTCTGTATTCACTGAACTGAGACAATGTATGGTATTCTGGATCTTTATTTAAAGACAAAACAAAACAAAACTGAGAAGTACTCTGTTGGATATGCCATTCACAATAGCAGAGCCTAGATGTTTCCCAAAGATAGGGAGCTTTCATTTCTCTTAGCAGCATCGTGCAGGAAGCATTTCTCTGTGGACCAAAGAGATTTAAACAGTTCTTGAACATGGAGGAGTGGGCAATAAAGTCAGGAAGTCCCTTTTAATATCTTGTAAATTTGAAATGGAATAAAATCAACTGTTTCCCTGATTAATAACTTCATGTGTAACAACTTCATCCTAGTAACAATAATTTGTAATACTGTGGATGCTAAAGAGGTATTTCCATTGTTATTTTAGCACCAGGGTAGACATCTTCAGACACCCTCATTGCACAGATTTATCCTTTGGTTAGGGGAAAGGGATTCCTGATAATCAGGAGGCTGAGTGACCAACAAAATCCAGTTCCTCAGTGGTATCTGCTACTGGACTCCAAGGCGATCACTCACAATCTTGAATAAGTTGTGAAGTTATAGATGTGGGTTTTGCCCTGCATTATGTGTTTCAGAGTTGTGGGCATCAAACGTTATCAAAACGATAGAAGTAGTCAGAATGGGACCGTCCTTCAACAACAGAATTCTTTGACATGGGTTAACCAACATTTTTTGCCAGTGGATCTATTTCCAGAAGTCACTCCTTGATGTCCTCACACTATTTAACTTTTAGTTTCTTTGTAGTTGCTCGCCACAACTGGAAAGGGCACTGACAGTCGAGTATTTCTCCCTCCCTGAAGCCCGATTTAGCCAGAGACACTTTTGGCCCCACTTCACATAAAGATCTACGCTCTACTCCCTTCCTTCATTCTCCCAGATCTCTCACTGTCTGTTTGTAACTGATCACTTTAGTTGGTGCTTTCTGGTCACTGTCTAGTTTTCCAGAGCCATCCGTAGACTTTGAGTTTACTTTTAATTTTTCATGATTTTCTGAATTTTCCTGTTTTAACATACAAAATTTGGGGGTTAAGGTTAAATTTTTTTTTTTTAGATTTATTTTGCTTAAATATAAGCTGAACAACATAATTGGTAATTTTAAGACACTCTTTTTACAGAAAGTGTTGTAACAGTCGTCATTGGATTATCTGATTTGTGGATTTATGACTGCTTAAGAATTGAAATTAGTTTCTAAATATGGTTGGGGAAACAAAGATGTCTCAGTCCTCTGTAAAATGGATAACAATGTCCAGCTTTCTTTATTTGTAGAGTGATTGCAAAATGGTGTATAAAAGCTTTGTCAACCACAATTCTATAAAATTATAGAATTTCTCTAATTCTAGTAATTATAGAAGCACTAATATTACATAAATTAACTTGAGACTGGAGTTAATGAAAAATAGTTTGTTGATTCAATAATATATTTTATCCTCTTTGAAAACTCTATACTCTTCTTACCTAGTCCCATGCAGGATCACAGCATGATATAACTGGAGATGTTATTTTACAGATAGAAAGTGATGCCCAAGGAGATAATATCAGTTGCCCTGAAAGTGGCAATGACAGTGGACTCTGATCATAAAACACTGGAATGGGGAGGGGCGGTGAGAGAGAGAATAGTTCAGAATTCTAAGTAAGAATCCCAGCTCTGCTATTTAATAGTTGCGACATTGAACCGTTTTTCTCATTTACAAAATTAGGGCACCAATATTTCACACACTTGTGTTGAGGATTAAACAACAGACATAGGTTAAAACACAGGAAACTAAACATACAGAAAATTAAAACATCATCACCATATAGCGGACCTTCAGTACGTCAATTCTCTTCTCCTCTCCTCGCCTTTTCCTCTTCTTTCCTCTCTCCCTCCCTCCTTCCTTTTTTTCTTACCTCTTTCTTCTTTAACTAATCTTGCATACTATTAGTATCCTGTTCAACTCACTGCTTTAAAAGTAGAACGAGTTAATTTTCTTTGCTGAAACACTTTCCAAAGTGGTAAGGAGTCGATTCTGAAGACTGTCATGACAGAATTTAGACCAACTATTTCTAATTTGGGTGGGTTTCCTTTCCTTGTGATGTGAATGTGACCAAATTCTAAGTTCTTTCAAGCTAAGGTAGCAAAATAGTAATAACAAAAAAAATAATAACAGTAATAACTTGAAACAAAATCACATAGTGTAGTAATTCTCTCACTGGCTTGATTGGTAGTGAACCTGTCAATTTTCTATTATTGGAAGGTGTGGTAGTCCTTTTGGTAATGCTATATATTATTTAACAGCAAATGTGCATATATTTACAAGGATATATGCCTTTGTGAAATGCATAAACATGGTTTGTATTTATACAGAAATAAATTCAGAGTTACTCCAGTGAATTTCTTATTATAAATTGGAAAACAGTCTTTTTACAGTTTCATATGTGCCACAAGGCCTAAAATTAAAAACCGTGAGCAGATAGGATCCTTATTGTTGAGTGTCATTAGTATTCTAGTCCTACTAAAGCCAGATTAAAAAAAAATTCACTTTTCTAAAAAATTATTTTATTGAGCTCATATTATCTTGTAACATTGTGTAAATTTATATATTCCACATATAAGTGAAATAATATGATATCTCTTTCTCTGTCTGACTTATTTTGCTTAGCATAATACCCTCAAGATCCATCCATGTTGTCATACATGGCACAATTTTGTCTTTTTCATGGCTGAATAGTATTCCATCGTGTATATACCACATCTTCTTTATCCATTCATCCATCGATGGGCATTTGAGTTGCTTCCATGTCTTGGCTATTGTGAATAATGCTGCTATGAACATAGGGGTGCATATATCTTTTTGAATTATTGATTTCATGTTCTTTGGATAAATATTCAGCAGTGAAACAGCTGGATTATATGGTAGTTCTGGTCTTAATTTTTTAAGGAATCTCCATACTGTTTTCCATAGTGGCTGCACTAGTTTGCATTCCCAGCAGCAGTGTATGAGGGTTGCTTTTTCTCCACATCCTCTCCAACACTTGTTACTTCTTGTCTTAATTATAGTCATTCTGATGGGTGTGAGGTGATATCTCACTGTAGTTTTGATTTACTTTTCCCTAATAATTAGTGATATTGAACATCTTTTTGTGTGCCTAGTTGGCCAGCTGTATATCTTCTTTGGAAAAATGTCTTTTCATAACCTCTGCACATTTTTTGATAGGGTTGTTCATTTTTTGCTGTTGAGCTGTATGAGTTCTTTATATATTTTGGAAATTAACCCCTTGTTGGATTTGCAAATATCTTCTCCCAATTGTTAGGCTGTCTTTTCATTTTGTTGATGGTCTCCTTTGCCTTGCAGAAGCTTTTTAGTCTGCCACAGATCAGTTTGCCACTGATCAAACCAATGCCAGTCTCCACTTGAAATCATCTTTCCTTAGCTTGCCTTCTCTGTCCTAGCCTGCTCTCCTCATTTTTTCATGAGATCACTTCCCCAACAAATCACTTACTCAAGAATCTTGGTCTCTGCTTCTAGCAAACCTGACCTAAGATAGTGAATATGAGGAATTATTTTGAGAAGCAGACTCTAAAGATGGGATTCTAGAGATGAATAATGGGCTGGCCGGATGGTAATGAGATCCCCTCACTGACAGTAGGTGGAGTATCAATAATTCCAAGCATGCTATAGCAATACAATTGACAAGACTTTCATTTGTGGTGAAATTGGACAAGACAGAAGGTTAGGTTAACCCGACTCATGGCAGTCTAATCCCAGCTCCCATTCCCTACTAGGCCAATGCTTGGTGAATTCTGCTTCACAGTGATAGGAAGAGCCGACCTCGAAGGATCAAAAAGTAATGTTGCTCTGAATGCTTGGCACAAGCCGGTTACCCCTGTGGTAACTTTTATGACACCTCCTGCTTGAAGCCCAAAAGGTCAGAAGGATCATGAGGCCCCACTTTCATGGTCTGTTAGGTTCTGAAAATCAATATCAAGCAAGTTTTTGTCCTGTTTCAAAGGAGGTTTCTATCCCCCAGAGCTCGCCTTAGGACACTTGCATTACAATTTGTCAGGTGTACAGCCCCAGTCAAACTCCTCATGCCACTGTCCCCAGTAGACACTGTCCCCAAAGTGAGTCATGCCCAGCCAGTGGGGCCTTGGAGCTTGTTGCCAGAAGCAAGAGCCCTCTGGGGGCTTTTTTTTTCCACAAATGAACCTACTTTAATAGATATTATGTTGTATTTACATAGCACCTTATTCAAGAACCTTAGGTGCTTTGCAGACATTATATCTAATTAATCTTCACAACAACCCTATTAGTCCATTTTTCAAGATAGGGAGACTGAAGCACGGAGAGGTTAGGTGACTTGCCCACGGTCCCACAGTTAAATTCACTGAAGAGTTGGGACCTAGCGTCATAGTCTCCCAGCTCCCAGTTAAGTACTTGATGAGAGAATCTTTAATAAAAATTATCATTAAAGGAAGTATCAAAAGTAGTATGTAATTAAAATAAGGTCTTTCTACTGCCATCAAGGAAAGTAAAACTCTATCTTGATGGTTAGAGGCAACAGTATATTACATACTTCTTTTTTTCCCTTTTCCTAGGTCTCAGGGCTCCTGTCTTAAGTAATCTTCTGAAGGTAAAGTGTCCAAGACAGAAGTCATATGAGTTAGAAATGAAACTTGATTTAGAATTTTTACTTTTAGTTACAATCATTTACAATATACAAAATGTAAAACAGCCATCCCAACAAACATGTATGTAGTTAGACAGCAATCAGCCACCATTTACAACTCAAACCCACCCTTCGTTTCAATAACAGTCAACCAACAGACCGTCTCAGAATTTTATATGGGTCGTTCTACAATGGGTCACTTTTCTTACCACATCTGCATCTTTTACCCAACCTTAACCCTATGTGTTTTTAAAGTCTATTGAGTTTCTGATAAGCTGCAAAACATTTTACTTCGATACAGCTACACTGAACAAAAAGCAGATTGAGAACCATCACCTCATGGTCCCTCCCCTGAAAAAATCATACTATTAAATACGGTGTAGATGCGAACAGTGTGTGACTACCATGGAACTCAATAAAAATGCTATAACTTGCTTTAATACGAAATTTAACCTTGGCTTTTATTGCATTTTTAAAATGCAACAAGTAACAAACACAACATAGTATTCCAATTTGCTGTACATTCATGCAAATAACTCCATCTCTCTTTCTTACATTTGCTGTGTCCTAACTCATGTTAGTAGAAAGAGAAGCACTAGCCAAGGCAATATATCTGATATTCACTAGGTAAGAAAAAAAAACTGTAACTATAAGGACTGTGTTATTAGTGGATGTTGCTAAATGGATAAAGTGACAGATTCAGATGTATTAATTAACAATTTAAAACAAGTTTTGAAAGTTGGAGAACGTCCTTCAATGCATTGGACAAAATCTTCTCCTGAAGCCAAAGGGCTGAAAGAGTGAAAGCCCAGTTACGACAGTGGCAGAACTTCAGTGAAGAATGCATTCTCACTCCTGGCAAGAAGTCTCCTGTGCCAGAATCAGACCCCTGAGGGGGAAGATTTCAACCTGAAACCTGGGTTGGGCAGATGAACTTGAGATTCCTCGTATTCTTCTAAATCTTCCTGCCTGCAGAAGTGTTCAACCTTCCTTACTGAAATATACTGCTGCCCCTTGCTTTTAGTTCATGCAGAGGCCTCAGAAGTAACATGGGCCTTAGAAGTCAATGCTTGCCTGGAGGGTCTGTCCCAACCTCTCTTCTGACCATCTGGCCTATAACTAAATTAAAAACTGAGGAAGGTCTAACTGGGAAAATGCTGAGCCTGCTAAAGGAGGACAGGGATATTATGCCAAAGGGGCGGCATGATCTGGTTAGCAGTGCATAGGAAAGAACCAGAGAATATGCCTGGAAGGGGGTTCTGGGGGTGCTGCATCAAGGGGGGCATAATATAAAGCTAGATGAGAGAGCTTATCATTGCATGGGACTCTCCTGTGCCTGAGAATTAACAGCCTGGCAGGGGCCCCAGGAGTTGCTTCTAATTTGTTGCTGGGATGGTTCTTGGAAGTGTGGAAAAAGTGATGGTTCACATAAATGAAGTATAGATGCCAGGACTGCCATGGAAGATTAGGGAGAAAGGGATGAAAAGGCTCAGAGAAAGGAGCATGCTAGAAATGGATGTAATATATAAGACCAAAATCCCAACAGATGCTACTATCCTTGAGATAATGCAGAGGAAGACACATATTTATCAAGGAGATAAGGAATTTTCTGGCAAAAGGGCAGAACATTCTAGTAAAATCATTGAGATGTTCAGAGTCAGCTCTCCTCTCTAATCTGGGATTGATGGTAGAAGATGTTGTTACCATAACTAGGCTCATAAATAGCAATGAGGATGAGACGATGCAGGAATAATAGAGGCAAGTTGGTATCATTTAAATACCAGCAAAAACTTGGGTGAAATTCTCATAATAATCAGCAAGTTTGGAGTGATGGTTAGAGGGACACATATGGTACCCGTATATGGAGCATGTATGGAATATATACTATGTTCCTAGGGACAAGATATGTGAACAATCAACAAGGTGTTACTTAAAATATGTAATTAAAAGAGATTCAGGAATGGGTGAGCAGAACACTGAGGTAAGATTCCACAGTAAAAAGTAATGACCTCATGCCTAGTTTCCAGACATGAGTCTGGAATCTGTCAATCAAACAAGAACTCCAAAGCAAATGGTGGGCGTATATAGTCCTTCCCATCCTTCCCCAAAGAGTTTCCAGCCATTTACTCAGATAATGTCTTCTGAGGATGATTTGGCACAAGTTCTGATTATGTACTGAGGGTATTCAAAGCACTATTATACCCTCCCTTGCTAGATGAGGGATGTTTAGGGCCAGGTATAATTGGAATCCTGGCCCAATACCATGTCACAGTGGGTCCAGTGATTCCATAGAGCTACCCTGTGGTCATTTTGCCAATTGCCAAATGATAATTGCAATGGACATACTTTATAGTTGGCAGAATTCTCACATTGATTTCTTGCTCTCTAGAGTAAGAGCTATAATAGCATAAAGGTCAAGTGCAACCCCAAGCCAAGATGGCAAATCAGAAACAATGCAGCATCCCAACAGGAATGACACAGGTTAGTACCACCCTCAAAATCGTGAAGAATGAAAGGGTGGTAGTTCTCATCATAACCCTTATTTAATTCACCGGTTAGGTCCCTGTAAGAACTGTCTGGCTTGTGGCAGATAACAGTGGACTAACAAACCCAACCAAGGAGTAGCCTAAATTGCAACTGCAGTGCTGGATGTGGTGTCTTTATTAAAGCATGTTAAAACAATCTCTGGTACGTGTTATAAGGCTATTGATCTGGCAAATGTGTTCTTTTCAATACTCATCAGGAAGGAAAATCAGAAGTAGTTCACATTCACTTGGAGTGGACAAAGTATATATTCATGGCCTCGCCTTTGGGCTACGTTAATTCACCTGATCTGTCACAATATACTGTAATGGGGCATTTGCAGTCTGCATATTCCCTTGAATATTAGGTCTATTGGAGCTGATGAGCAAGAAGTCACAAGTACTCTGGGTTCTCTGGTGACACATGAACTCTAGAGGGTGGGAGATAAACATTTGAAAGATTCAAGAGTCTGCCCTATTGGTGAAATTCTTAGAGTTTGATGTACTGGGGCTTCTTTTCTAAATTAAAAATAGGTGAATTATTGAGACTTGAACCCTCTACTTATAAGAGAGATGCACAATGATTGGTAGGCCTCTTTTGCTTTGACCTGTTTATCAGGTGACATAGAAAACTAATAGATATGAGTTGGACCCAGAACAACAAAAGAGTTCTGTAGCAGGCCCAGCATGCTGTATAAACAGTCCAGCAACTTGGGCCATACAACTAGGCAGATCTTATGGTACTGGAAGTATCAATGGTAGAGGAAGTTGCCACTTGAAACTTCTGGCAACCCCTAGGTTTCTGGAAAAGGGCCAGAGCAACCACAGAAGGGAAATATGCTTCACCCAAACAGCAGCCTCTTGCATGCTACTAGGTCTCAATAGAGACAGAACTTCTACCTGTGGGTTATCAACTGACCATACAGCCATAAGTGCTCATTATAAGCTGGAAATTTCAAGACCCACCAAGTCAAAAGACATAAGCATCAATAAACTGTCATAAACATTGTAAAATGGACATGGCATATCTGGAATCAGGCTCAAAAATGTTTACAGGGGACAGTAGCCCAGACTCTCATATCACCTACCACACATGGGCATTATATGGTACTGTGTCCCCCAACAGGTACGTATTGGTCCAGGAACCAAGGGTTGGTCTTCCTGCTCATGATTATTTCCAGTTATTCATTTATAATTTTGGAGAATTTATGGTTTTCATTTCTGCATAGGTATCTTTGGGTCAAGAAGTATGATTCCCAGAAGGAAGAATGCTTCTAACATGTCACACGGTAAGAGGGCTACTAAATTTCAAGCTCTAGATAACACTGATAACTTTGGCCTCCTTGTGCCAGTACATCAGCAGGCAAAGTTACAATACTGCCAGCGATAACTGGCCCAGTTTTATCAGTAGGCAGTAGGGTTGCATCTACTTTGTGAATTTTCTCTGTTATTGTCCTGGGGCATCCCTTGATACTAATTTGCCCAGCACAACTTCAGCAACCAAAACTAACAAAAGTTTGGTGATCAGGGCCTCAGAACCCTTGAAGATGAAGGTCTGGGTCATCCCACCAGGCCACCTGGTCTACCTAGTCTAGCAGAAATGCTGGTCAAAGAGGGAAAGGGAATTTGTAATAAGTGGTGGAAAAGATAGATGAAAATCTGTAGCTGTCAATGACAATAAAATGGAAAATTAATTCATACTTTTAACATTTGGATGTTAATGTCCTTATTAGTAGTTGAAAATAAACTAAGAATATGGAATTACATTTAAGTAGAGCAGAAATGATATATTTCAATGTGTGGGGGATAATATTATGTAAATTATTTGAAGAGGGGAAAATAGGACTTAGGTGAGATATTTGAGTAGATGAATGACATTTGATCAGGAAAAAGAAAAGCATGTGTTTTAAAAAATAAGAGTTTCAATTATTTCCTTATGAAAATTGTTGTATAATTATTCAGTAACTTGACTAAAGGCATCTACTGAATGAATTTAAAACATAGGTTATTCAATAAAAGTCTTAAAATCTGGGACTTCACCATGGGTATATAGAGACTGTATATTTTAGCATTAATGGGGGATGAGGCAGGAAGAGATGAACTCTCTAAGTTCCTGTCAGTCCTTTGAATACACAGTATATTAAGTATCTCTTTGTCATTTCTCAGTTGTTTAGATATATTATGTGGTTCCTATCAAGATTATTTGCTTCCATTCACTTTGCTTTAATTTTCACAATTTAAAACTGCATGTCTTCAGGTGATTAATCATAGTGGTTATTTGTCAGTGTCGGTACTAAGATAAAACATAATTTCAACTGCATATGTTGAAATCATAAAGTAAAATTATAGATTTTATTTATTCACTATCATAGTTCATTATTAAACTCTAGTAACTATAGTTCAATAATTTTCAGTTTTTAAATGTAAGGAGAATATGTTTTGTAGAAATTATTATTTAATAGAAAAAATACTGAGAATCTTATTACTACAATAAGGGCTTAATTATTTAAAACAGTGATAACTAGACCAAGCTTATTATTTTTTTCTTTCGTAGGATAAGACATGGATATTTGACATGCTCTTTTCTTGGTATTAACATAATTTAATGTGAATGTATAATTTATATGTCATTTCCTCATGTAATGAATTTGCCTTTTGTTTAAAATTTCAAAGGGAGTTTCTAGAGCGAATATAATTAAAATAGTGACAATCATTCAAATCAAAAAGTATGTTGGCTTCAATTATCTACATTTTTAGAACAAATGGATGGTAAAGGGACTCAATTCTCCACTTTAATTTCATGTGAAACAGAAAGGGAATTTCTCTCAGAAGATTTAGGGGATGACCAGGTAGAATACTGCTATGCTATTTATTCTCCAGTGTACACATCTCCCTTATCCATAATCCAGAACTATATCCCTTGGAATCCCTTTAATGACGGGCATCTTGTCGGATTTAGTCAATGAATACTAAAAATGACAGTAGCATTTTAAAATAAAATTTTGGTTATTAGATTAACTGTGCTGTCATCAGAAATAATGCTGTGCATTATTTCAGTCCTTTGAATTTGATGTGACTTGATTTATTGTCAGCCTACTGTTAATCAAGGTAAATCTTCCATCGGGATTTGAAAAGAATGTTTGTTCTACATTTGTTAGTGGGCAGCTTTATTAATATAATCATAGGTCAAAAGGAACAAGACGGAATTTTCTAGCCATTGATGTAAAGTGTTATAATCCTACAAAATGATATCAGGATTAATGTTTTTAATCCTCGTCTATATGTCAAGATACACATTAACAAGTTAGAAAATATATAGAAAAGGATGGTACGTAAGGTTTTACAAAAACATGTACTTTCTCTTCTAGACATATATCATGACAACTACATGTCTGTTTCACTTACATGATTTCCTTATTATCCTTTATATTTGTGAATGATATAATTATACGGCTCTTTTGAGAATCTCACAAACAATGTTGGCTTAATAAGAGAGTAACACAGTATTATACATATAGATACATCTTTACCTTCTGAAAAACATATAGTTGAGAAATTACAGATTATAAATTCCAAAATATTTGCATTACCATTTTTAAAATGTAGTTAAAAATGCAATGTAATTAAAAATGCATATTATACTATACTTTTATACTTTCTTTGGTGAGAAAGACCAGCCCTGAGCTAACATCCGTTGCCAATCCTCCTCTTTTTGCTGAGGAAGACTGGCCCTGGGCTAACATCCGTGCCCATCTTTCTCTGCTTTATATGGGATGCTGCCACGGCGTGGCTTGCCAAGCGGTATGCTGCTCTGCGCCCGGGATCTGAACCTGCGAACCCCTAGCTGCCAAAGCGGACCGCGTGAACTTAACCACTGCACCACCAGACTTTATACTTTTCTTTTACGTATACATGATTGCTGAAGACTCACTTTTTAAAAGAGTAATTTTAAATATGAGTTATGTCGGTTTCAAATTATCCAAAGCTGGGATTATTTTATAATTGAAACCCCAATCATATACACCTTTAAAATAGATGACAACTCTTCATGTGTACAGCAACATTCTGAAGTTCCTTGTGATTAATATTAAAAAAATTTAAATATTAATAAAAAAACAAGAAAATGATAGAGATTGCAGTATTTTTTATTAACATGGTGAGGATCCCTAAACAAGTAAACCTGTTTTGCTTCATAGGTCAGAAGTCAGATAACTGGGTTTGAAATTCAGTTATTTCAAACAGCGAAAATACAATTTATGTCAAATTCACAATGTTTAATCTGATTTTGCTCTTCTCATAAAGGAAAAGCCTTAATCATCAGGGATTTCTATTTATTGAGTTAAGAGAATCAATTTAAAAAAAACATACAGAAACACTTTTAGGTAATTTTGTTTTGAATTCATCTGTCAAAAATAAATTTGATTGGAATGAGGGGATCAAATGTATGAAGAATGCATTCTGTATAGAAATTACGACTGTTGTGTTGCAATATTCAGCTTTCTCTTGATAGATTCAGAATACAAATTTTCTTGTGGCCGTCATCTTGAGGCAGTTATCTGGGATTTACTAAATGCAATAGGATTGTCTCGAAGTACACACAAAAATATCCATAAAATCGTGGGTCATATCATGAAGTGTGCATTATGACAAGGATTCATGCCTTTAGATGGTCAGTTATACCTGAAAAGTTATTGATAGCACTGAAAAACTGCCATTTACAATTTCTGTTACGTGTGTAGAACACTATACAACAAAAATAATTAAGAGGTAGGAGATTAAACACAAGACAAACAATGTTTTTAAGGGTGTAAAGATCTGAAAGTCCAGGTATAATGGGAAATATTCTTCTAATAAAAATGAAAGTTACCAGTCAATAGTAACTTTGATAGCGACATATGCCAAATATTAATAATCAATCTCTTGAAAAAATCCCCCATTCTGTCTCCCTATCAACAAAACAGCTGGTTCCAAGTTGGTATTCATATATTTGCCATGAAAATAAAACACCAAGATATTTGAATAATTTCTCATTAGACATGTCCAATAAACATTTCACTGGTTTGTTTTTGGTAATTTGAGTATTACTGTTTTAAAATCTGTTTGGATTGTGAAAAACTTGTAGATATAAGAAATTATTGGGAGTATGAAGGAGAAAAGCAGACTAGAACTCTGTAACACTGCATTATGGGTTTAGTTTCTGTGAATAAATATTGCATGTGCATTTGTTTATGCACCAAAACATATGTTTAAGTTTGCGAGTGGAAATTTTATCCATCATACTTACCTTCAACTTTGCTTTCTCAATCAACAATTAGGACGGATGTGACACAATTAGGACTTATGATGCCATAGCCTTTATGATGTAAGTCTCCTGAAATATATTCTGGGAAATAATATGGTTGATGTACCTTTGGGCCTTCAAAATTAATTTAGTTAGGCTTGCTTCTGATCTGACTTATGTATGTCACAGTGCATCATTTAGAACATTTTAGAATTAATACAATACTCAATACCATGATTCACTGAAGATTTATACTCCTCCTTCCTGAAATTCTAACTTATTGCTTGAGACTAACGCCGTGAACAAAGAACAGAAATCACTCATGTCTGTAGGGAGCCATCAAAATACAGAATTAGGTATATAGAGCTTTTCTCAACTTTCATTTATCTACTGCACATAGCCAATTTAACTTCTTATTTTTATTTTTAACAAAAGGTAAACTAGTAAAGAAGAGCATATTGAAATGTTTTTAAAACTAAACCCAATACCCACTTTTATGTATATTACAAGGGTAGAGTTTTATTTTGAAACTATTCTTTTTCTTTACAATTCTCTTTCTTTACATAGTAAGTTGAAAAGATAGATAACATGATTTCTCCAATTATATTTATTATTCTTTTACATAATTATTTTAACTACTGTAGTTTCTTTGCTATTCCATGTATGTTTTGGAATCAGCTTCTCTATATCAAAAAATATAACCCTACAGCAAAATTTGTTTAGATTTATGTCTAAGTATTTCATTTTTTGGAGCTATTTTAAATGGTGTATTTAAATTTTTTTTTTCTTTTCCAGTTGTACACTGCTAGTATACACAAACACAATAGATTTTGTGTTAGTTTTGTATCCTATGGCATTTTATAAACTCACTTATTCATTGCAGCATGTTTATTTTGGTTAGTTTTTTAAAATTCTTGGATATTCCACATAGACAAAATATGTCTTTTGCAAACAGAGGCAGTTTTATTTCTGCATTTCCAATACAGACAAAATGTACTTTATTTCCTTTTCTTTACTTATTGCACTGGTTTGAACCTTCAGTAAATGTTGAATGAAAGTGAAAAGAGAAATTTGTCTTGCTCTTGATCTCAGGAGGAAAGCTTTCAGCTTTTCACTATGAATTGTAATGTTACCTGTAGGTTGTTTGCAGACTTCCTTAATCAGTTTGAGCATGTTTTCATCTGTTCCTGGCTTGATGAAATTTTTTAGCATGAAAGGATATTTACTATTAAATATATTTTCTGTAACAATTGATGTGATCTTTTTTTTTCCTTCTCTTGACTGTTAATAAAGTGATTACATTGAGTAATTTTTGGTTATTGAACCAGCTTTGAATTTCTGGAATAAATATCAGTAGCTTGTAGTAAATTTTTCTTTTTAAATATGCTGGATTTCATTTGCTAAGATTTTGTTAAGAATTTTTTCATCTGTGTTCATAAAGGACTGTGGTTTCCTTTTTATATGCCCTGTCTATGTCTTATTTTGTTATTAGGATAATACCAGCTTTGTTAAATGAATCAGAAAATGTTCTCTCCTCTTCTATTTTCCTGAAACGATTGTGTAGAATTAGTATTGCTACTTCTTCAAAGGTTTGGAATAATTTGCCAGTGAAACCATTGGAGCCTAGAGATTTCTTTATTCCAGAATTTTTAAGTATAAATTCAACTTCTTTAATAGTTATAGGACTACACAAGTTATCTATTTCATCTAGGGTGAATTTTGGTAGTCTGTAATTTTCCAGGAATTGGTCCATTTTTTCTAAATCATTGAATTCCTTTGCATGAAGTTCATAAAATTCTCTTGTTATCTTTTAACATCTGTGGAGTCTATAGTGATAAATCTTTCATTGCTGATATTAGTAATTTATGTGTGTATCTCTCTCTCTGTCATTCATTGAAGACCAATATATGGTTTGCCTTCTACGAATTCAAAAATTTGTAGAAATTGTTTAGAACAATATCTTGCTTATAGCAAGCCCTGAATTAATGTCAGCTTTATTTTTAACATATGTCTTTTCTTTTATCCTATGACAAACCATGAGTAAATCACATGAAGAAAATATCACCATTCTTATTTTATAGATGATAAATTTGAGTTGCAGAGAGGTTAGATAATGTGCCAAATTTAATTAACTTAGCTATTGAATGGAGGAAATAGGATTCAAATGCAAGTAATATAACTCAAAATCCATGCTCTTTTCACTAAAATGAATCCTTTAAAATATTTAGAAACAGACTTCCTTTTCATTTCTTGGTCTCTGAAAGGACAAGAATGCTCAATTGAGAAAGTGTCAGCTTTTTAACTTGTTCAGTTTGATGACCTTTGACAATTCTATGCACTCATGCATTTCCACTAGAAACATGATAGAGAACATTTCCATTGCCCCAGGAAGTTCCCTCAAGCCCTTGTAGTCCATATCTCCTTCCCAAAAGAATTCACTTAATGACTACTATCATCACATATTACTTTTGCCTATTTTCGTATCTAAAATACATGGAATCATACAGTATTCCTTTTGTTGTTGATTGGGATGGGATGAAATCTTGCTTCTTTGTTCCACATAATATTTTCAATTTTAATTCATATTACATATTAGTAGTCCATTGCTTTTTAAATTGCTGAGAACTATTCTATGCTATGTATATACCACCATTTATTTATTCATTGTCTTGTTGGTATACATTTGGATTGTTTCCAGTTTTTAGGTATTTTAAAAGTATGCCAAGGATATTCTTGTGCAAGTATTTTTGGGGACAATTGTGTTCAATTTTACTAGGTACATACCTAGGGACAGACTTACTGTATCATAGAGTAGATGCATTTTTGGTTGCAGTTGCAGCAAGCAACCTTGAGCGATGAAATAATGTCTCTTTGTGGACAAAAAGCAGGCTTGCCCACTACTTTCCATAAAAGCAGTGGATTCCCCAAGCTTAGGGTTCCTCAGCTGCTTTACAAACCTACTACATGCACAGCTTCTGTCTGGGTCTTTCTGTGTCATCTTCATGGGACTTGGGGCACGAGAAACTGACATTCACATGCAGGTGTTCACGCTATTTGCTGTGCCCCGACTAACAAGGACTTTTATCTCTGAATCAGGAGTCTCATGCTTTCTGCCAGCGTCCCTGAAACAGTAATTAGTTGAAATTACTGACTTATTTAGCTTTTAAGGAAAATAAAATCAAATAGCCCTGGGTAACATGAAACCATTTTAGAAAATCTCAACATCTAAACTTCTTTATAATTTTCAGTATAAGTAGATAATGTGGTTATTACCTTCCTAAAGACATCTATCTGAACAACTAGAATCTCCCTGGATACTTACTTTCCTTTTATAGCTACTATTTGTTGTGTATGTCTCAGCAATGTAGAAAAACTTTGTGACAATCATTTTCTCGATGGGAAGGCAATTCAATAGAATACCTATAGCCTAAATATATACCGTAGAGGGTACTGTGAAGTTGAGGCTAAGCTGAAAAGGCATTAAATATTTTGTCATGTAATGTTGCTTATCTCTTTCAGTAGCTTCAGTTTCTTTTCCCCAAAGAGGCACGTATGTCACTAATATGTAAGCAAATCCATTGAGCTTATTAATATTAATATGCCTATAATTGCACCTCATATAGGTTTTATACATGCTCAGTAACCCAGGTTATTTTGTGACAGTAGGTTTAGCTAATCTTAATCCTGCACCATGGAGTATGGTCACAGGTAGAAGTCTTAAGTGATGCTTAAATGATTTCTATGAATATTAAGCATGATTTTACAGGAAAATAAAAAGACAGAAAAAATTATTTCTTCTTTTGGTGCTTAAAATGTGGCATAGCTAAGAGCATTCTGAATGCAGACAGAATGTGGTTAAAAATATAAACTATAAAATTATTACAGAAAAGAGAGTTGAAGGAGAAGAGAATATAGAAAACGTTTCTTTACATTATATAAAGCAGCCATTTTTCATTATAAAAATTAAATATTTTAATATATTGTTATTTAAGATAATTCTTAAACACGTTTTAAATATTTTAAGAAATGTTTATTAAATATTATACTTTAATTATTGATGTGAGAAATTAAATAACATTACTTTGGTTAGGAAATATCATTATTTTGAATCCAGACTAAAATAAAGAGTAATTTTTCAGTTAATTCAGAATATGTTGACCCCTTTAAAAAAATCTAATTCTTTTATGTTATTTTTCAACTTAGTGAAGTATACAAAATTGAATGCATTTTTTAAAGACCAGAAGTAAACTTTTCTCTGTGTTTGAGTAGGCTGCTTTATCTGCTAATTTGTAAACATGATGGGATGTATGCCCACTGCAGTCAGGGATTTATCATTCAGAAGCAACTCTGTCAGAATAAGAGTTACACCATTAAAGGTCACTTTATATTAGGATACAGGCTGATGCTTATACATGATCATATAAAACTTCAAAATAGAGGAAAATAGCATTTACTTTTCTCATGGATAGTTTCTCCACTATGTTTTATGTACTCAGTTTACAGTGACTTTGAAGGCATAAATATTCCTGAAAGAAATCAATGTAGAGATCTTTCTGTAAATAAATGTTGTTGGTGACTTGAAAGTGTCCCATAAAACAAAGTTTGTAAGGATCTTACCTGTCCTATGAGCTTTTGTTCAATTTATATACCAGATGTGTATGTCATTTTTACCTATATACAAAGCTTGTAACAATTTTTTTCAAAAATAAGATTTTTTAAATCAAAATTGCCTCTAGATCATGTACCTTGCTTCATATCTGTCAGGCAAAGACAGAGGCACACTGATTAACCACATTGATCTTGCTTATTTACCTAGTGGGCTTTCCATAGTACTTACCTAGATTAAATAAAAATGGAAAGAAATAGAAATGAAAATCATCTTTGATCAGTTGCTCTAATTTGCTATCAGTGTCCACAAAGCACAGCTACTAGAATTCCTTTACATATGTTAATTTCAGTGGCTATGAATTAACTGACTTTTGGTAATAGCATGTAGGGGAACTAAGATCAGTACCAGTACAGGGGAATTACAGGTACCATACAGCTCACTCAATAGAAAGGCCTAAGTTGTAAGATTCGGGAATCTTAGAATTTACATGAACAAAGTTCATAGCTTTAAACAATCTTTCAGTCAGCAACTCCATTAGCAGGAATTTTACAGCAGACAGAACAAGAGGACCAATTCAGAATTTATATTGTTGACCCATGGTTAAACTTAGCCTTTTCAAAGAAATATAAAATTGTGACTGGCACATAATAAATGCCTAATAAATTTGTTCAATCAATAAGTAAAACATTTCATTAAGAAAAATCAGATTATGACCTGCTTGCTGTTGCCTTACCACCACAAACTCCAACACCCATTGCTTTGGAATAAACTCTGGCTTCTCCAACACCTCTGAAGAAATCAGGACACTGAAGAAGTCCTGTTACTATGAGACTTTAAGGAAAACAGGGAAGAAGTATCCTCTTTCATTTGCTTTCCTACTCATAAATTATAATCTAAAGACTATCTCCTCTAATATTGTGTTGTCCTCAAGGGACCAGGAGTGAAACTCTTACCTGAGAAATTACTTGGTAAGGGAGAAGTAATGGTGGGGTTTAATTTTTTTTTATTTTATAGTTTTATATGGCTTTCCCACCAAGAATTATCCATCTCTCATGAACTCACCAATAAGAGTAAAAAAGGCAAGCTTGGGGAGGGTGAATAAATATTTATCAAATAGAAAGGGCAAAATGCTGCCATACAGAATATATATTGAACAATAAATATATAGGAAAAAGTAAGCAACACCATATAAAAATGGGCTGAAGACTTGTATAGCCACATCAAAAATAAAGAAAAGATGCTTAACGTTGAATATCTGTCTAATTATCTATCTATCTATCTATCTATCTATCTATCTATCTATCTATCTATCTATCTATCTGTAAGCTCTTTAGTCATCAGGGAAAACAAACCAAAACTACAGAGATTCCAATATACACTCACCTGAATGGCTAAAGTTAACAAAACTAACAATACCATATGTTAGCAAGGGCAGGGAGTAACTTGAACTTTCTTATGCTACTGGTGGTACTATAAATTTTGAAAAACTGTGATGACATCAACTAAAGTGAATATATTCATGACTTATAATCTAGCAATTGCAATTGTAAGTGTATAATTAATAGAACTGTTTTCAAAGGTGTACTGAAGGACATCTACAAGGATGTTAATATCAGCATCATTTATAGTAGTCCAAACTGTTAATAATCCAAATGTCAATCAAGGCTAGAATGGAGAAATAGTTTTTTGGCATATTTATAATGGAATACCATACAGCAATGAAATCAACAAATTAATGACACATCAACATGAAAGAATCTCAAAAATAACATTGAGTTAAAGAGACCAAACACATAAGGTTGTATACTGAATTATTTCATTTATGTAAGATTTAAAACCTGGAAAAATTAATGTATGGGGTGATAAAGATTAGGATAACAATGACTTTTCAGAAAGAGGGTGAGGGTTGTGATTAGAAGCTGTTATGAATTTGTCATATTAACACTTGTTAAGTGGAGCACAGGGTGCTGGATGGTGATCCTTAGTTCTACAACAGATCACAAGAGAAATTGAAATAAAGAAGTCTATTTTTCACAAGTCCTGAAGGTAGTACCTGGCATGCCTCGAAGAGCCACATGGGGTTGTCAAGTCAGAGTACAGACAGGGAGAGAGACAGGACTTGGGCACATGCCTTTATTAGGGTCCATGGTGCAGTGTTTTGGGGTTCCTGGGCTATGGCCAGATTAATCAATTCAAACCAAAAGAGTGTTTTTTTTTATAAATTATTTTATAGAGGTGATATTGGTTTATAAAATTGTGTAAAATTCAGCTGTACATTATTATATTTCAGCTTCTGTATAGACTGCATCATGTTCACCACCAGTAGTCAAGTTTTTATCCTTCACCATACATATGTGCCCCTTTACACCTTTCCCTGCAACTTTCCCTGCTAACCGCCAATCTGTTCTCTGTGTCTATGTGTTTGTTTGTTTATTTTCCACATATGAGTCAAATCATATAATATTTGTCTTTCTTCTTCTGACTTATTTTGCTAAGTGTGATATCCTCAAGGTCCAGCCACATCATCACAGATAGCATGATTTAGTCTTTTTTATGGCTGAGTAGTATTTCGTTGTATATATATATATACCATATCTTCTTTATCCATTCAGCTGTTGATGGACAGTTGGGTTGCTTCCAAGTCTTGGCTATTGTGAATAATGCTGCGATAAACATAGGGGTGCAAATATCTTTGTGAATTGGTGTTTTCATGTTCTTTGGATAAATACCCAGAAGTGAATAGCTGGATCATTTAGTATTTCTATTTTTTTTCTTGATGAGGAAGATTGGTCCTGAGCTAACATCTGTGCCTGTCTTCCTCTATTCTATATATGGGATGCCTGGCACAGCACGGCCTGATAAGAGGTGTGTAGGTCCATGCCCAGGGTCTGAACCTGTGAACCCTGGGCTGTCAAAGTGGAGGGTGCGAACCTAACCACTATGCCACCAGTCCCCAGTAGTATTTTTATTTTTAATTTTTTGAGAAATATTCATACTGCTTTCCATCCTCAATCAATGTGATATACCACATTAACAAAATAAAGAATAAAAATCACATGATTATCTCAATAGATGCAGAGAAAGCACTTGAAAAAATTCAACATCCACTTATGATAAAGGCTCTCAATTAAAGGGGTACAGAAGAGAAGTACCTCAACATAATATAGGCTATATATGACAAACCCACAGCCAACATCATATTCAACAGTGAAAAATTGAAAGCTATCCCTCTGAGAACAGGAATAAGACAAGGATGCCCACTCTTGCCATTCTTATTCAACATAGTATTGGAAGTTTTAGCCAGAGCAGCTAGGCAAGAAAAAGAAATAAAAGGGATCCAAACTGGAAAGGAAGAAGTAAAACTGCCTCTATTTGTGGGTGACATGATGTATAGAAAATCCTAAAGAATCCACCAAAAATCTATCAGAAATAATTAATGAATACAATAAAGTTGCAGGGTACAAAATCAACATACAAAAATTAGTTGCACTTCTATACACCAATAATGAACTAGCAGAAAGAGAAATCAAGAATACAATCCATATACAATTGTAACAAAAAGAATAAAATGCCTAGGAATAAATTTAACCAAGGAGGGGAAAGTCCTATACACTGAAAACTATAAGATATTATTGAAAGAAATTGAAGAAGACATAAAGAAATGGAAGGATATTCTGTGCTCCTGGATTGGAAGAATAAACATAGTTAAAATGTCCACATTGCCTAAAGCAATCTACAGATTGAATGGAATCCCAATCAGAATCCCAAAAATGTTCTTCATGTAAATAGAACAAAGAACCCTAAAATTTATATGGAACTGCAAAAGACCCCAAATGGCCAAAGCAATCCTGAGAAAAAAGAACAAAGCTGGAGGTATTACACTCTCTGAATTCAAAATGTACTGCAAAACCATAGTAATCAAAATGGCAGGGCACTGGCAGGAAAACAGACAGACAGATCAAAGCAACAGAATTGAGAGACTAGAAATAAAACCACACATTTATGGACAGCTAATTTTCAACAAGGGAATCAACATACAGTGGAGAAAGGAAAGTCTCTTCAATAAATGGTTCTGGGAAAACTGGACAGCCACATGCAAAAGAATGGAAGTAGACCATTATTTTATACTATACCCAAAAATTAACTCAAAATGGGTTGAAGACTTGATTGTAAGACCTGAAACCATAAAACTCCTGGAAGAGTGGGGTTTTGGTAAGCTCCCTAGGGGTCTTATCTAAGAGGCACATACAGGGAACACGTTGGGAGGTAGGGGAGACTATTGATCATAGGGCTGTTTGGGAAGTCATATCAGGAACTTAGATTTACTTGTGACTCTGAGGCTGCTGTCTAGGACGTGCACTTGCATTAGGGGTTTGTTTGCTTGACCAAACAAAATGGATGCTAAGGCAGCAATATCATGGACTAACTTAGCTAAACTTTCCACAGAGGGGTAATAGGAACAGCTCTGGGGTGCTGGTAATGCATTATTCTTGATTGAGAGGAGTGGTAATTATGTGACTGTGTTCCACTTTGAGAAAATTTATACAACTGTACTCTTATGATTTGTGTCATTTTCTGTATGCTATACTTTGATTTTTTAAAGATTTATTTATTTATTTGTTTTTTGGTGAGGAAGATTGACCCTGAGCTAATATCTGTGCCAATCTTCCTCTACTTTATATGTGGGATGCCACCACAGAATGGCTTGATGAGTGGTGTTTAGGTCCATGCCCGGGATCTGAACCCGCAAACCCCAGGCTGCTGAAGCGGAGCATGTGAACATAACTACTATGCCACCGGGCTGGTCCCTATACTTTGATCCATGAATTTGTGAAATGACTATTATTCAATGTGTAAGCCTGCAAATTTTTCACTGTATAAAATGTAAAACATTTTATTTTATTGTATTTTAAATGGACATTGTTGATTATTACAAACTGGATATTTTTGTTTCTGTTTTTATTTTTCAACAGTCATAGATGATCCATTTTTGTTTTAACTAAGTTTCCTCAACCTTAGTTTATTAAATAATTTAACTAGTAAACATGCTGAGATTGGAGGCAGAATCTTTCTTTTTCCATACAAAGAATTGACAAGTTTTCTGAATATTTCTGATAATCCACAAAGAAGTACGACAACTATAAAAAATCCATGAGAACTGATGAAAGTGGGCGTATTCTAAGTCTTTTTTGCCCTCTTCAAAGTAAACTCAAAGTCTTTGAAGTAAATACACAGCTTTTTTTGGATCTTTCAGCAAGACCCAAAGATGAACTATACCTGGAACTTTATTGTTTGGTCAATTTGAAATGAGTCTCTTCATATTTTCTTGGTGTGCTGTGCAGGAAATAGGTCATCCCGACACTTTTTAGCAGGCTACTTCTAAGAGTTGTAAGAATAATTCCTGGAATCATTCTAGCTCTGCATCTGAGTCAGATAAGCCAGAATGAGACACTCAGCTGGAAGCTGTTTGTGTCCTTAAAATCAGAAAGGAAGCCCTAAATCTGGGAGAACTGGGCTTCTTTTTGGTGTTACAAGGGAGATGGAGGAATTTATGTCAATTCAGGAATGGTGAAGGAAGGCTGCTCCCTCCCCCCACTTCTACTTCTGGGTTTCAATGAGAAGAGCTTTATGTAAGTGTCAAAAGTTTATTATCAAAAGGAGAGCTGAACAAAATACTTTGGGGAATATTTTGAATATCCCCTGTAATAAAAAAGAGTAACTCAAATTTTACCTCTAGATTGGTGTGGCCTGATAAATAATTCACTGACATTGACTAGGGTTGCAGGATGGCAAAGTAGTTATGGGAAGAGTAAAGAATTCTATCAAATTTAGTTTTACTTTTCAATTTTGCCCATAACTTTATTAAATTGACATTCAGCCAAAAATAGAGAACCCTGCCTACACATTGACCATATAGCCTACTTTAGAGTTCCCATGACATTATTTATAGAACTCTAATTCTTTGAAATATTATTGGGCTCTCTCTCTCTCTCTCTTTCTCAAATGTTTTACACGTTCTCTCTCAAACACAACACACACACGCTGTTTTACACACACTCTTACGCACATATGCTATTTTACAAACACACCTGGGCATGCACCCAACTTCTCTAATGGAGTAGGCCCGGGGCAGGCCTGCTATAGTCTGTCCTTTTAAAACAGTCTACATAATGGATTGTACATATCCATAGACTGGTGGCAGTTACGTTCAGTCTTATATACCATAATGTGATTAAACAGATGCAATGTTCACTCATCATTATATATGGTAGGTAAGATAGATGGTGCTGTTGAAGAAGTAACTTGTAATTTTAATCTCTCTTTCAGATCCAAGTAATGTCATTTGCTAAAGGCAGTTTACAAACCATAGGAAGTAGTAAAACTGGAGTTTGTGGGTGATATGATAGGGGTGTACTAGAATCTGTAAGGCCCTGCTGACTTAATACACCTTTTCAGAACTTATTACACCAGCAGAACATCACAGCTACTAACTTAGCTTGAAAAATCATCTTCAGAGAACATCTTCAGGCCTGGTCACTCCTGTTATGCTTTGAGAGAAATAGGTAAATTCATGCTTTCTTCACAGTAAACTCTATCATAAAATGTATAGGTCAGAGACTTCCTTTCTTAAGCCTCCAACTCAGTCTTCTGTCTACTTTATGTGATGAAAGAAGTTGAAAAATCCTGGGTTAAGCAAAGTCTAGCAAGCCTCTTCACTGCCAGGCTTCTTAGAGCCTTTAATATACTAACGGGCATGATGAACTCCCAAGCAGAGAACATAGCGTGTGGCAATAGTGTAAATCACTTGACCATACAACTCTTCTTCAATGGGCTCCTTCCAACACTAGCGTGGGGTTGAACACATTTTGAGATTCAAGAGTCTATACAGTTATTAATTCAACAAATGTGTATTGCACCCTGCTATGTGTCAGGAGCTATTCAAGATATTAGGGATACAGAAATGAGCAAGGCAGTAGGGTCACATCTTGGAAATAGGAGACAAAATAAGCAACTAAAAAATAAATTAATAATAGTGTTATAAATTATCATAATTTGTGTTTTAAGGAAAAGAAATAGGCGATGGTAATGGAGAAATCGTTGGGGTCCTCTTTAGTTTGGTGATGAGGAAATTCTTCTCTGAGGATGTTCTTCTATTTCTAGATCATGGACATAATAAGATTAATACTCTGAAGTGGCCAAGTGGGTAAAATGAGCTATTGGTGAACGTTTTCCTCCACAAATAACAACACTGAAGAAAATTGGTAACGGTAACAGCTTGTAATTCATTTCATGTATCATTGTAATGCAAATATAACATCAATAGTGAATAACATCTTGTATTTAGGTCTTTTAAAGGTTGTTTTGGAAAAAGTCAGTTTGGTTTCCTGTATAAAGAAAAACCCAGTTCTTCCCTCCTGTGTGTCTCTCCTGTGTGTCTCCTTTACTGCTCCCACAGAACACTTCACTCCTGACACTTCTGGTCACCAAATGTGTAGAGGTTTTTTCCCTGCACCAAGCAATTCTCTGTGACACCAGCTGGGGCTTCTTCAGTTTAACTCAATTCTAACACTGTCTATCTGGAGATAGTGTCAGATCCCACAGGCTAAGGTCTCAATCCCCCAAGACTACTCCCACCCACTTCAGATGCCAATTACAAGTAGTAGGTCCCCGGGTTACCACAACGTCTGTCTGACTTGGCTACAAATCAGATGTTCCCACGACCCTCGCCTCAGGTTCAACCAATTTGCTAGAGTAGCTAACAGAACTCAGGGAAACATGTTTACCAGTTTATTAAAGGATATGATAAGGGATACAGATGAGCAGCCAGATGAAGAGATACATGGTGTGAGGTCTGGGAGAGTCCCGGGTACAGGAGCTTCTGTCCCTGTGGAGTTGAGATGAGTCACCCTCCCAGTGTGGATGTGTTCATCAACCTGGAATTTCTCTGAACCCTGTACTACTGGGATTTTATGGAGGCTTCATCATGCAGGCATGATGGATCATTAACTCCATTTTTAGCCCTTTTCCCTTCTCAAGAGAATGGGGGGTGGGGCTGAAAATTCCAAGCTTCAAATCATGGCCTGGTCTTTCTGGTGACCAGCCCCCACCTAGGAGCCCATTCAGAGTGGCCTAATTAGAACAAAAGATGTTCCGATCACCCAGGAAATTGCAAGGGTTTCAAGAGCCCTGCGTCAGGAATTGGAGGCAGAGACCAATATATATTTTTCTATTACCTAACAAAGGTCCGATTTATTTAGTTCTTGTTATGACTTTATTTTTTTAAAGCAGTTTTAGGTTTACAGCAAAATTGGAGGGAAGGTACAGAGATCTCCCATATACCTCCTGCCCTCACATGCATAGTTTCCCTCATCAACATCCCCCACAAGAGTGGTACATTTGTTACAATTGATGAACCTATGTTGACACATCATAATCACTCAATGTACACAGTTTACTGTTCATTCATGGTGTTGTACATTCTATGGATGTGGACAAGTGTATAATGACATGTATCCATCATTATAGTATCATACAGAGTATTTTCACTGCCCTAAAAATCCTCTGTGCTCTTTCCCCTAAATTTTCCCTATTTTTCTCCAGTACTTTCTGTGGGGATCTGGTGGAGCTCCTGGAGGTAAATCTCACAATATTGTGGGCACCGCCCCCACGACTGGGTGCCCCTGGAGTTTTTAACTCTCAGAGTTGTTTGCAATGAGCTTCCAGCAACTGATCAATTACAATTCAGGTTTTCCTACCCCAGCTCTGGTTCTCAGGGCTGTTTCTGCTTGCGGGTCTCTGCTCCAGTGAGCCATAGCTCCCTGTCTTGGCCTGTCTGTCTCTCCAGTCTTGGGGGCAGCAGTTTGCCCTGTGCCCTCCCCTCTCCTGTGCATCCAAGAAAAGTTGTTGACTTTTTCAGTCTGTTCAGCTTTTTGCTTCTTGTTAAGACAGAGTGGAAAATACCAAGCTCCTTACATGCAGAACAGGAAACTACAAGTCTTATTTTTTTCCTGTAGGAATCTTTTACATATTATCATAGTTATTTTAAATTTCCTCATCATCTTTGTGTCTGGTTCTATTGATTGCTTCATTTTTTTTTGTGTGAGGAAGACCAGCCCTGAGCTAACATCTGTTGCCAGTCCTCCTCTTTTTACTGAGGAAGACTGGTCCTGGACTAACATCCGTGCCCATCTTCCTCTACTTTATACAGGATGCTGCCACAGCATGGCTTGACAAGCGGTGCATCTGTCCGTGCCCGGGATCTGAACCCACAAAACCCCAGGCCATGGAAGTGGAGCACACGAACTTAACCGCTACGCCATCGGGCCACCCCAATTGCTTCATTTTTTGATAGCAGTTTTTTTGTGGGGGTTTTGTCTTGTCTTTTTGTCTGACTTGTAATTTTTAAGTTAAATGCCAGACATCATGTGTCAAGTTACAGGAGAGGCTGAAGTAACAGTATTTGTATCCAGAAATGAACACATCTCTCTTCTGTCAGCTCATTAGTGTGTGGGCTGAATTAATGTAGTTACTCATAAAGCTTAGTATGATTTGGTTGTTGCTATTGTTACACTCAATGTACCCCTGACCTCAAATTTATCCTGCAGTGAACTGCATGACGTTGTATTTTGTGTGGGGTTTGCAGCCCTGGAAGCATTTTCTCAGTGTTCCCACTCCACCTTCAGTTATCAGTAGCGTCTGCATGTCCATGCCAACCTCTTCATTACATGGGAATCTTGTATTTCCGCACATCTTGTGAGCAGAGGCACTAGCAGACTTTCTTCCAAAGTTTTTATGGATATTAGTATAGCAAACATCCTTGGAAGAGAGGATAGTATCTCCTTCTGGAGCAGAGTGTAGATTTTCTCACTGATTAGTATAATAAAGATAATATTTTCATTATTTGCAGTCCATTACAAAAGATTGAGTTTCCCCAAGCTCAGGGATCCTCCCCTGTGACACAAATGCACTGTGTGGGTAGCAATCACCAAGTTGCTCCACATAATTCCATGAGACTGGGAGCAGGGGGGCAAAAGATACAACACAAAACATATGAAACATATCCTACTTTCTGGGTAAGGAATCATAAAGGTCTGGTCTGACCTGGGATTCTCACATCTTCTGCAGCTTCCATGAAACTGTAGTAGGTTAATGTGTCTGTTTGCAAGTAGAGTAAAATCTCAGATCCCTCACACTTCTTTACCCTCTTGCACTTCTCCCAGCAGTAGACTGTTGTTGCTTGTTAGCAGCTGCTAAGTTTATTCCAGTAGTTGAGGGGGAAGGTTTCTTTTGTCAAGATCTCACCTCAGCATTCCTGCCCACCTTCTCCGTGGAAGTCAAACTCTCCATTATATTTCTGGTTGGTCTCAGGCAGGAGAGTTTCCTATTCCTCCCTCAGTTATAGTAGATCACTGCTTGTTGTTGATCCTTGCCCCAAGACAGTTTTTGTCCTTTCAGCCAGTGTGTGTGTGTGTGTGTGTGTGTGTGTGTGAAATATATACATATATAGCTTTTAATATGTTGGCGATATATATATATATGGATATAGACATAGATATCTATTGGAGATACATATATCTGAATGCCTCATTATTGCTGGGTCTTTGGCAATGTCCTGAGAGCCAGATGGTTGCTGTTCCCTGTCACAGAGGCAGTCTTGCTTCTACCTCTGTATAGAGGCAGTGGCTCCTTGCTTGTGGCTTGGGAACAAGAGACTTTGCTGCCTTTTTCCAAGGTTTAATATTTTTGCATAATAAAGAAGGGTCCTGGGAAGTGGATGGGTTTTCTTTTCTTGAGCCCCAGCAGCAGACAATCACCATTTGCAAGTCTCCAGCACCAAAAGGGGCTCTCTCTCTTCTCTTGCCCTTCACTTTATCTTTCTAGAGCACCAATGGTTGCTCATGGAAAGGTGCTTGCAAGACTGTGTAAACTTCTCTTATATCTAGGTATCCTGACTATTGAAAATTGCCACTTTAGCCGAATCTTGACCTTTAATAATTTGTTAAATTTTTAGCTGACTTCTTCCTTCATATGTGTGTTGACCATGTCTTCCTCCCATGTTGTGCAAAAGGCTCATGTGTCCATCTTTCCTTTTGGAACTCCATTTTCTTGGTTGTCTTGTGACCTCTTCTCTCTGATGGATTCACAAAAAGTTACAATTTTCATGCATTATCCAGATTCATCTCATTTTCGCATCTGGGGTCATTGTGCACCTAGGCTGGTGCTCAAGTGCACTGGGACGGTAGACCCAGCAGTGGGGGCAGCTGCGGTTGTGGCTGTGACCAGGGGAAATGAATGGTTTTACCCAGAGGGCCCTGCACAGTCTTTCTCTACTGTCTCTGGTGCTGCTCCCTGCTCCTCCTCCCGGCCCTTGTCTTTCAAGTTTCAGGCCTTTTGCTACATGCTGATGCTGCTGCTCACCTCCGCACTCATCTTTGACATCTGGCATGTTATAGCATTTCATGAACTGAAGACTGATTACAAGAATTCTACAGAGCAGTGTAATACCCTGGATCTTCTTGTATTTCCAGAGTACCTCTTCTATGCTTTCTTCTGTGTAATCTTTCTTTGTGCAGCAGAGTGGCTTATAATGGGTCTTAATGTGCCCTTTACAGCATATATTTGCAGATATATGAGTAGACCAGTGATGAGTAGACCAGGACTCTATAACCCCACAACCATCATCAGTGCAGATATTCTAGCATATTGTCAGAAAGAAGGATGGTGAAAGTTAGATTCTTTATCTTCTAGCCTTTTTTTTTTTTTTTTACCACCTACACAGCTTCATCTATGTTTTGGTGAGTTCTTAGAACAACACACAGAAGAACCATTCCAATTAAGTGAATGCAAAAAGCCATCGAATGAAGGAATTCTATCCAGCAAGATCCTGTTTCTAAGAGTAGCCTATGGAATCTGATTAGTTACTTTAAAAAAGAGACTCCTTATTTTTAAAATATTTCTGTGCTTTTTGCTTGTGGAACAACTTTTCATATGTTATACTCAGGTAAAGAACTTAAATGGAATTATGAATAAATTAATATAAAATGGTTACCTCTGGTGTTGACAGGTTTGAACTTGTACTCCTTATGGAACAGCCATAATCCTCTGAATGGTCACGTTAATTATTGACTGGTCTTAATCTATAGGAACCTTTCGTTTATAGGAACTTGTAGGGCTCATTTGTAGTTTTATTTTGCCCAACTGTAGACTAACGTAAATGTTTTGAGCACAGTCAGGGTAGGCTAGGCTAAGCTATGATGTTCGGTAGGTTAGATGTATTAAAAATATTTTCGACTTTCGATACTTTCAACTTACATGGGTTTATCGGGACATAGTCCCGTCATAAGGCAAGGAAGATCTGTAATTATAAATTTACTGTAGGTATCAGGTGCTTCTGATGAACTGGAAATATATATCTGACATTTGGGAAACTTCATGTGTTTCTTCATCTATTGTGTAGATGATTATATGAATACATTTACAAAAATAAGAAGAGTGGGATTTTTTTCCCTTCAACTTGAATATTATTCCTGTATATTGCATGAATGAGAGATTTTCCCTATTTTCATCAGAGTAAAATATTTGCTTTGATTCTTAAGCATAAGTGAACATGATATAAAAATATATACTGAATTGCTTGTGAAGAATGCATTTTAAGCTATTTTAAATGTGTTTTGATTTGTGAGACATTACTTATGAAGAAATTGGTTATTATAGTTACTGTTCTAATCTAGTAGTAAAGACAGTCTTAAGAATTTGCAAACACTTTAGATTTTCAAAACAGAATGGGAGAGAGCATTGTAAAATGATTCTGCTGTTCCTTGAGTGCAATACAATAAAACTCTAAAATAAAAAACAAAAAGTAGGATCAACATTGTTTTGTAGTTTTCTACATTCTACGTGGAAGCATTTTATGATACTTATAAAATGGTATCTGTATATAATGATTCATCTGACTGAGCAAGAATAGTGGCTGGAAGAGTCCCAATTATGCCTCACTTCCCTCAAGTATATACAGATAAGTTCCAATATAAATAAAGCTATTTTCAAACATTTTCATACAGAACTTAACTTTAAAAATATTTTAAGTATTTAGTGAAGTAAACACCTCCTTCAAGATAAATGTCTATCAAGCCTAAAAAAGATAATGGAAATGTAAGTATAGAATAAAATAGTTTGTCTTTTGTGTATTAAATTAATTGCCTGAATAATATTGTAAATCAGCTAATGTTACACTGAGATGTGAACTAGAGCATATATTAGCATTTTATTTTGAGCACAAAGTGGAAGCAATTTTTATTGATTGTACACCCTTTTTTCCATCGATATACCTAATGTCTACTATGTGCCATGCACTGTGGATAGAATTATAGATAACCTAGAGGCTCTTCCCTAAAAGAATGTATTCTGAGAAAACAGACAATGAAAAGTTATTTTAAAATTTATAAAAATAATAAGTATAAAGGAAGTTGGATGTGAAGGAAGAAAGGGAAGGGCAAGGAAAATCCAAAATTTTTTTTTGCTTTTTTCTCCCCAAAGCCCCGGTAGATAGTTGTATGTCATAGTTGTGCATCCTTCTAGTTTCTCTATGTGGGACACCACCTCAATATGGCTTGACAAGCAGTACATCAGTTCACGCCCAGGATCTGAACCAGCGAACCCCGGGCCGCCCAAGCAGAGCACGTGAACTTAACCGCTATGCCACCAGGCCGGCACCCACCCCAAAATTTTTAAAAACTAACCTGTACACTAATTCAATGAATCCCTACAATTGCATCATTTAAATATTATTATTTCAGTTTTTGCAGATGGGCAAAATAGAGTTCTTTAATCTTAAAAAGAATAAAAAACATTGAAATTAAAAATTACACATAGATGCCTGTTGTGATTAAGTAGGAAGGAAGGAATTTTACGTATGCAAGACGATTTTTCTTTAGCCTAACATAACCTAAAAGATTTGAGGGAGGATGATGAAAATGAGTCATGGGCCCATTTATGAGTCAAACAAATAGAAATTAAAAAAAAAAAAAACCACATTTATTTGTGAGGAAATGAAACTAGAGAAACAATTCTCCAAGTAAAATTAGTCCCTTCATTTTTGCCTGGCTTATAATTTGCATTACATTGCCATCTGGTGGTTAAAACAGATGTTAAAAACAAAAGTTTTATAACACCTTGGTATCAGAGGGTCTGTGTATTATCAGACACGTAGATTTACTATGAGAGATAGAAATATAATGTATGATGTTGTTTTAAGCCCAGGATCCTAAAAATTATATTTTACGAATGGAAGGAGGAAAAATCCCTTAGGCACAAGCACAGTAGAACTGCAAGCCAGGACCCCAATCGAGTATTTGGCAATTACGAATTCTCTCTTGGTGCTCAGTGCACAGTGTTTATTTGCAAGTTGGCTTCCCTTGCTTGGAAACATGGTCAGATCCAGGTGGGGGCACGCTTATACTGAATAGGAAAATTTATAAACCTGATGATTCTGCGCGAGGGCTTCATAGTTTACCTAACTTCATGAAACCCTCACTTCTGGCAAAACAAAACACAGGTGTTTACATTGGACTTTTCCAAGTCACTGTATAGTTGCATAATAACACAAACCTTGTTGGATATGTTAATAAGAGATATTCTTATCAGAGTTAAGCTTTGAATAATCTTCTTTCTATGGGAAATTATGAGGAAATAAAGCATTCTAGTTATCAAGTTTTGTTTTCTTTAAATTTATTTTTTGGGTTAAAGCTTCTTTTAAAAAATAAAATTTTATATCAAGTATGTGAGCACTGAAACACAGTTGAGAATGATAATTTGTCAAATTCTGGTTGGATGTATACAAACCAAAAAACTTATAGTGAAAGTTGAATTTATAAGGGAAATTCTTAGTATAAGCGACAAATTTGTATTTTCTTTCTGAAATTAGGATTGAAATATGAAAGTTTACATTTGATTAATATTTTCTTCCATTACTAGTGGTAGCGTCACTCCATCACATCTCCTTATTTATGAAAAAAAAATACGAGGGGGCCGGCCCGATGGCGCAGCGGTTTAGTTCGCGCTTGGCAGCCCGGGGTTCACGGGTTCGGATCCCGGCGCCCGCCGACGCACTGCTTGTCAGCCACGCCGTGGTGGCGTCCCCTATAAAGTGGAGGAAGATGGGCACGGATGTTAGCCCAGGGCCAGTCTTCCTCAGCAAAAAGAGGAGGATTGGCAGAGGATGTTAGCTCAGGGCTGGTCTTCCTCACACACACACAAAAAATATGAGGACTGAGAGAGAGGAAAGAAGGCTGGTACATATCACAAACTGAGAAATTCGGGATTATTCTGGGAAAACCAGGATGTATGGTTCCTCTAGCAATGGCTCACGTTGACGCTTTCCTGAGTCTCTTTTTGACCTTATATACATGTTAGTACTTTGAAACTGTATTAACTATTATCTAGTGTTATATTGAACTAAACAATATGGTTTATAGTTTTCTGCATAGTAGTGTAATTTCCACCTGTCCAAATGTATTTTTGGCTTTATTGATA
Organism: Tapirus indicus; assembly: GCA_031878705.1. Taxonomy (NCBI): domain Eukaryota; kingdom Metazoa; phylum Chordata; class Mammalia; order Perissodactyla; family Tapiridae; genus Tapirus; species Tapirus indicus. Next base: position 138,942,941 of record CM062920.1, on the reverse strand, counting down.
GCTGGTTCATTCATTGACTTGATCAACCATGAGATAGTAATTAGTCTCAGCTCTGTAAAACTATTGACAGTAGACAATTTTACCCTGGAATATTAAAGCTGGTATTTTTAGCGTCTACCAGCACATTTAGCCCATCACCATGAGAGGTGTGTAGTTGGATATCATGTATGGCCCTTGGGACAGTGAATCTTTTACATTTTCATTTTTTGTTGTTGTTTACTTGTTTTGTTTTTGTTTAAATGAGTGTCGTTAAACATCACTGTCAGTCTGGAATAGCAAGAGGACAACATAAAATCTGAGGGTAAGGGAAGAGAGATGTTGTTGCCAGGGCATGAAACTTTAAGGGTGTGTGTGGTGTGTGTGTGTGTGTGTGTGTGTGTCCTTTTGTCTTTCTCAGAACCAGGTGACTTTTACCCTGTTTGCTAATTCCATGAAGCAGTTGCAGCCCCTTGGTGGCCTCAGAAGTGCGGGAGTCCCTAAATCCTTTCCTAATTTTTCAGATTGGCCTCATTTGCTGGATCAGGAAGCTCCTCTGGTCTCTACTTAAATAGTTGGATCCTGACAACAATATGAGAGGAATAAGACTAGATATGCCTAACATTCCAATTAGGCAGGATCTGGATCACTGGGCTATTTCTTTTTGGAACATGCTCAGAAAGAAAGTAGAAGAAAATTTTAGTCACTAAGAGTTAAATTGATCATTCTGTTATCATTTCACATTAGAATATATAATGGGAATTTCTTAATGGAAATTTCTTAGTTAAAATCCATATGAATATTTACTTTTTCTTCTGGAATATTAGTGATGCAATTTAACCTTCAATTTAAAATTTAAAATATTGCTAAAAATTTGATTCAATTTTGTCTGCCCCTATATATACTCAGGGCTATTTCACTTCCAACAAAAACATCCATAGCTTCACAAATGGTTAGTCCATGACTTGCAAGAAAAGTCACTATGTACTTTAAGTAGAATTACTTAATATTATTATCTAGAAAAAATGCTTTTGAGTCAGTTTACTCTTCATTAAGCACAATTACCTTTATGAAGTTTGACAAACATACTATTGATGTCAAATTCCACTGATGTTTTCACTTAAACTTTCAACAGCATTGACCAAAGTGGTGTATGCTTTTACATTTTAGTACGCTATTTTTTTCATACTCTTTTCCACCCTTCTGCTTTTTTTCTTTATTAATACTAAAATGGTAAAACTGGAAATGAAACAAAACCAAATCTTTGTTTTACATAATGCAATTGTTGATTTATATATTTATGCCTTTCTTTTTTTGAGTAAATGTGTGGTTATAGGATTAGAATATTTTTCAGGTATTTTTATAAAAAATTCAGAACTTCTGAAATGATAAACTAAAAACATGTTCAAAGTAAAACACCAGGAATATTTGGGGTATTCATATTGGGAGGTGTGAAATTTGACCACCAGATGGTGCACCTAATCCAAGTATCTGTAATTGAACAGTCTTCGCAAGATCTTCCCATATCTTTAGGAAATTCAGTCATTTTATTATTTTGAGTCAACTTTTACTTTTTATTTCATAAAAAAATTAATTCAGCATATTAGCCATTTCTGGTTATATTTTCCAACAATTTTACTCTCAGATAGGAATGTTTTGATTTATATGTCCACATGATTTAAAATGAAAGAATGAAACAGATATTTTCTTCCCATTCCAATTCATAAGATTTTCTCTCTGATCACCTTTAAAATTATGCTTAAGACTAATGACAGTTTTTTTTTTCTTTTGGGGACCATTACCAGATTCAGTTGATAAAAATAAATATTTATAAAAAGTATACACAATGTTTTTATGCTTTTTAGTCTTCACATTTTGGAACAATTCTCAATTGTAGCTTCAAATGAATAATAAATCACAAGCACAGGTATAAAAACAGCAAGCATACTACTTCACCATGTTACAGACTTTAAAAAATACAGATGCAAGATTTACAATACCTATTTGTGCTGTCTAATGAAGAAACATCTAGATCATTAGTTTTTACATATTTTGTGTGTGATACATTTAATAGTAAATGTTGACCATGAGATCAGTATAATGACACTTACTATCTTTGATGTAATTAAATCCATGAACACAGTCAGTAAAAAGGAGAGTTTTTCAACTAGTTTAACAGAAGTCTGATTTTTACAAAACCAGAATCATGAAAAAAACACAACTAAAATCTGTCTTCCAAATGACAAACAATGGCTCTAAATGATAGGTAGTTCTGATAAAACGGATTTTTTTTTTTTTAATTTGGACATAACCTTCAACTTTGTGTGGAGAATAACAGTGGGAATTGCAATAATTTTCTAACAACTCTCTTTGGCTATTCAAACATATACGCTGCGAATTTTCAGTCAAACCAGTTGGCTGCCATGTGTGACACCGGCAGAGTACTGAAACCACAGATTGCTCTACAACTCGGTTTTGTAGAACAAACTAGATGAGTGTTTACACTAACATGGGAATCTCTTCTCAATAGCTTTGGTATTTTGTCTGTGTTGAGATAATAGAAATAATATATGCATTATATTTTGCATTTCAGATACCTCAAGATAAAGTCTTTTAAATTGTTGAAGCAATTTGATAATCTTGCTAAAATATGATTTCAGGATTTGAGAAAATTCACAGAACACTTTGAATTATACTTAGTCTTTAGAAAAGATCCAATTCAATCACACAGCAATACTACTTGGTATAATATAGGGAAAACAAAAGTGTCATTAAAATTTTCAGTTTTTAGCTTGTTGTATAAGATTTAACCCAAACCACAGGGGGCAAAGTACATAATTAGACAATGAATCCTGAAGCCCAGTTCTATCCTCAGCCAGTGCTAATCATGCAAATATGAAACTGAGTCAAAGACTAGGAAGACATATTTTATGACAGAAGATTGAAAAAGAATCTAAATCCACAGAATTTTATTTTCCTTTTACCATTTCTCAGATTATGTTTGGAATAACCTTGCTTGGGAAACTTTGTTTAGTTGACACAGAAAAGTATAGAAATATACCCATAAGCAAACACCACAGTCAGTTTTGAAATAAGTTACCAAGTGCTCAGTGGAGGTCTTCTATTGTGAAAGTTGATTTCATGGCAACAGGTCTTTCAAGCAGGTGTGGAATCATTGATTGGTCAGATAAAATGATGACAGAATGTTCGTGAAAGCCCTTTGCCAGCGTCAAAGCTTAAAAAATAGAAGCCATTATTTTACTGTCATCTATATTTTCCCATAGCAGTCCACTTAAAGACCGTTATTGAGAATTTAGTTATTTATCAAAGAAGTAGCAATAACATCCTACCTGGCTGGAGGCAGAGAGCTGAGTTACGTTTACGCTTAATTTTTATTTTGTGTTTTTGTTTTCTGAGCTGTGTTTGTGATTAATCTGTAATTTTTTTCATCTGTAAATGAAAGCATATTATTTGTGAAGGACCAACGTCAAGGATCTTGCAAGTCGTTCTGTAACAAGGCCATGCGACTTTATTCATTGCAAATATTCCAGAAATTAGTTATATTTAGGTCTTTTTGAAAGGCATGGGCCAGAGGTATGTGTACAGAAATTATCCTTCCAGTCTTCCTCTCACCACACACGTGAATTCCAGTATCAGCTAGAAGGGAATTAACAGTTTCGAAGGTTCAGCAACAGCCCTTAAGAGATACCTTTAAGTACCTGCAAATATCAGTTTGCTCTGAAGGAAGAAGAAAATGAACCTTTATCCTAGTATCATTGTCTAAATATAGCTGAAGATAGCTCTGTTGTGTCAAAGAAAACCATGAATTTTCCTTTTATTGCAGAGTTGAACGAGAAAACAAAAAAACCTATCAGCCATGAAAAGAGTGAATCCAGACAGAACACACGGTAAAGATACAAACAAATCCTTCAGCTAAAGATTTCATCAGTTCAGAAGAGTGCAGAAGGTGCAAGGGCTTTCAACATAGCTTAAGATATTAAAGTATGCATCGGTAATGGAGCCGTCATGGTTTATGGGCTTCTGTTGCTTTTTTTCCATGTAAATTTGGAACTTCTTCACATGGCCCCAATTATTTCACTTGGATATCTTTATCCAAGTGAGGGGCTTGTCATTAATTTACAGTAAAAACCACAACTCACTCTCCTTCCAAATATGAGACTGAATTAAGTGTTCAATTTTTTTGGATGTTTCATGTAACGTAAATTTAAGAAGTCAAATATACTCATGTCTCCAATTCATTTAACTTCTCTATGGATCATCTTCTCATTTCCTTAGAGGTGCAAATTATCGTAATACTTCATACTGAGTGTCTACAGTTGACTCTACATTGTGAAGAACAGAAATATATTGAGGAACAGTTAATGTTTTAAAACCAACTGGAAAATACTAAGTTATTTGACTGTTAAATAAGCAAGGATAATTCTATTTACTTGTCCAATGAGTATTGGCAACTACTAATTAACCTTTGAAAAATTTGTTTAGAACTCACAATTTTAAAGACAGGTATTTTTAAATCGGACCTCCTTCAAGAACTGATAAGTATATTCTTTAGGTTTAAAAACAAGTGGCACTGGCATGAATATTCAATTTAGCTAAGCTTCATTAACTAGTACCCAAACTAATTGTCAGATTGTTAAATTGTACGTAATCTTACAAAATCTATGTTTTAGTATACACCTATCCTTCTCACATTTTAAATAAGAAAAATACAAGTGATTGGACAGGGGAGGTGGTTCAGTTACTTTTGCTATGTTATTAAATCTTTGCTATTTATTTATTTTTAATTTTTATTTTTTTGTGTGAGGAAGACCAGCCCTGAGCTAACATCCATTGCTAATCCTCCTCTTTTTGCTGAGGAAGACTGGCCCTGGGCTAACATCCATGCTCATCTTCCTCTACTTTATATGGGATGCTGCCACAGCATGGCTGACAAGCAGTGTGTCCCCTGGCGCCTGGGATCCGAACCCACAAACCCCAGGCTGCCAAGCGCGAACTAAACCACTGTGCCACCGGGCGGCCCCTTAAATCTTTGCTATTTAATGTACTATATGTAGACTCAGTATTCAAACTATATTCTTACTCTTCAAGCTCTACTTGATAATGTGGTAGAATAAAGAGAAATTTCTCTACAACTTTGTTTAATTACAATCACATGATTTATACCCAAGGAATGAGAATCCTTAGGCAACTTGAAATATCAATGAAGAAGGCAGGAAAGCTGGAAAATCTCATGAGGACTAGAAGCTGTACACTTGTAAGAAATTCTTTTAATTTCTTTAGGGATGCTAATAAAAGAAGGGGTATGGAATCTAAAGTTTGGCAAGTGTATTAAAATCTTTGCTTTTCAGGTTTCAAATTATAGATTTTTCTTCCCTCCCTTTCTCTCTTCCTCCCTCTCTCCCTTTCTCTCTTCTTTCTCCCTCCTTCCTTCCATTCTTCCTTCCTCCCTTACACTTGTTTTTGCCATTTCTTCTCGGGAGCTCCTGTCATTTTAAACCTTGAACATTAGATTGGATATGAGGAGGAAAATCCACATGCAGCTTTAGTCTAAATTTATTTTACTATTTTAGATAACTGGAGGAAACTTTATCCAAAAACTGCATTGAAACCATGTCTTTAAACCTGACACTGACATTTGAATAAATACTTTAAGTTGTGCTGTAGTTTTTCAGAGCAACCTCTGCCTGTCCCTCACTCACCTTAACCATTTCTCATGGTTTCTGCATTTTTCTATTTTTTTTGCTTGCTGAATTTGAGATTGATATTTATTTTCTTATAGGTTAACTTTCCTTAAAGTTCACTGAAACAATTTGGGTTTTGTTATTTTATGAAATTACTTTAAAATCCATATTTACGTTTATGTAAAGTGTTGATTTATTAATTATATTATGTCTTGTGCTTATTAAAGGATTAAAATTCACCTCTAAACCATTTTAGGTCATGGCCAATATTTCACTCCACTGTAAAATTGTAAAAATAATATCCTGCTCTCCTTATCTTGCAGTTTTATTGTGATGACCTGTGTAAAATTGCTTTATAGTCTGCAACTCAGGATCAAAGAAAATTGTCGCACTGACTACACTGATGAGGGTCTGATGTTAGTGAGACACAACTTGTGTTTCAGTTATTTTATTTGGCTGTCTCAGGTGCCCACAGCATATCACTAGCTAGCCCCAGGCAGACTTGAAAAGGACTACCCATACAACTGGAAGATATTTTCCTCAAGCATTTTTGTCCTGTCTCCTTATTACACAAAGATAGTGAAGACCAAAAAAGAGGTGACTTTCTCATTGAGTAACAAAGTTAGAACTATCATCCAGGACATCTCACTTCGGGGGAGAAATTGACAGAGGGAGGAGGCAGAATCTTCAGCGTGAATCCCGTCTCCACTGCGCAGTCCTGTGTTCTCATTGGTAGAATGAGGGTAATGATACCACCCAGGTTTGTGGTTGGAATCAGGTGAGAGAAATAGATGAAGACTCTAGAACAAGGATTAGCATAAGGCAAGCTCTCAGCAACTCCTTCTCTCCCTTCTTCTTTAGCTTTCAAATTAATTAGGGTGATGATTACTGTTCTATATGCAACCCATAATTCCCATGTAGAATGAGTGGCATTTTTTTATATTTGGAAACACTTTGCAAAGTGAATAATAGGGAAACTACTTTGAGGCCCAGCCTGAATGAGTTGGATGATGATTTTCAACAGTCGGTGGTTCTTTGCATGTGACATAAGTAGACCCATACTGCAAACTCTTGTTAAACTGAATTGCCAAAAAATAAGAATTTGATGTAAAAATCGTATGTTGAAAGAATTCCCTCCTATCACTGGTTTCATTTTTACTGAACTTCTAAATATTTATTTAAGATATGACACTTAACTTCATAAAACCACACTAATCTTAAAAGAAATCATTTATTCACATACCTTTCCAGGGCTTTATGCGCTTTTGAATAAGACAATAAACTTACTATCTGTTTAAACAACAGAGTCATAGTCACTCCAATGACTTTCTGACTATAAATTAGAAAACAATATTCTTTCTGTAATATATGTGCCACCATGGCAAAAATTACAAATTGGGAGCAGGTAAGAAAATGGTTGCTGACTTGCATTAGTATTCAAGTTCCACTGTAGTCAGATTTACCAAGTGTGACCCCTAGCATCAAACTCTACCATTTTACAATCATTCTTGTGGCTGTCAACTATATGGGCATTGTTTAGCAGCCTCAGATAACTGAGAATTTTACTGTCTTATTACAGAGAGGAGCCAATTAAATGATAGACTTTTATGAGCTCAGAAAAAATGCCTAACATGAACATTTAGGCATCTCATTTTTTTGTTATTCCCATATCAGAGGGTGAGAAAAGTTAAGAAACAAAAGGGCCATGTCAGGGGATGATACTAGTGAACAATGGAATTATGATTTAGATTACAATCAGGAGAATTTTTTATATACAGACACATGTATGCATGTATGTATTATATATATATATAGTTTAATTTCAAATTTACTGTCATCCTCCACCAAATAACTCCTCCCATATTCTCTTTTTCTGACTATGTCTTAATACCTCAGGAATATTTCATGTGTTTGTCTTCTATAGAAACTTCACCCTAAGGAAACTCCTATGTCAGATACAATAAGAACAACTGAAGAAAACAGCAAAACATAGTCTCCTAGTTTCTTGAATTTTTTAAATCTTTTTTATGTGAGAGTTCCCGCTTCATAACATGTATAGACAAACTCATATCCACTTTTCATTGATCCTCACATAATGGTTTAACACAGCCAGGAGGCTCAGATTTGGCAGCACTGAAGACAACTTGAAGCCCCAGGAGTTTGTTAGGATCCTAAGGTTATTCTGTGATGATGGCGCTCGTGAACTAAGACTTGATTATCCATCGTCGAAAATCATTCCCCATTGTCAAAACAGAGTAACGCTGTGAGCTGCGTCTGGTTTTGTTCACTCTCTTTGTTTACCTGAAGGAGACATGTGGAAAACACAACAGTAGAATATACTTACAGCTCCCTTGGAAACTTTTAAAACTGTAATTTATGAAAGTCATCCAAATACATTAGAAGAGTTGTTTAGGAAAGAAGTTCCCACGAATAAGTCAATGACCTTGATATGCTCCAGCTGGTGTGTATCAAAGAGCGTACGGAAGGCTTTCTAGAATTAGTATAGTACTGTAACCTGTCGTCTTAAAGCAAGTGTCAAATACTTTCTTACCTGTAGTATTATTGTATATTTTCTGGTCTAAATATCTCACCATATCTTTTGTTTCTGAGATCTGCAGAACAAAGTCAACATCTGAACTTAGCTAAGACTGCTTTGACTATTTTAATTCGAATGTGTAATTGCTAAAACAATGGTTTAAATAATCACATTTTGCAAAGTCCAATGAAGGAAAATTGCATTATGTAATTATTTAGGCAATAAAATATTAACAATAATCGAATATTGACTATTTGCTTTTTGATCCTCACAAAAATTCAACATTATGCGTTTTATTATTATTAGATCTATTTTACAAATCATGTTTGTGAAATAAGTAATGACTGGATTAAATGGTTGAATGAAGGAAGAAGTGAAAGACTATAGATTGTGTAAATATATTCAATTTGGAATAAACTATAAGTTACACTCATAACATTATTCATATGTCTGCACTATCAACTGCATTTTACATAGGATGAAAATAAAACATCATTAATTAAATTAATCCCAAGATATTTTATTTCTTCATAGAAATGAAATAATTTATTCATTATAAAGGCCTTTATTTTTTTACTCAATTCACTGATTAAATGAACCATCATGTAATTGACCAAATAATTAAATCAAAATATTTAGCTATTTATATTAATATTGTGGGGTATTTATTTGTTAATTGAGCTTTTTTTTCTTATCTTCTTTCACAGGAACATTGCATAAAAAACAAGTATTTACTAGAGTTCAAACATTGGTCCTTTCCAATAGCAAATTGTCTTATAAGACTCCAACTGATATACACTTAAAAAATTCTTTAAAACAGCTGTCCACATGCTAAGGTAATATTTATTTTGTATTGCCATTGGGAAAATAGTTTTGCCTTCTGGGCTATAAACAACTTTCATTAATATAATTATTTATGTACTTCCAAAAGTTTTTTGGAGGTTGTTACAAAATGAAATCCTGAAATTTTAAAGTAGAAGAATTGTAAGAAATGAATTTTTGATTTTTCATAATTATTTGAAAAGTACAAATTGTTCCATGGCTATTGCTTGTGGGATAATACAGAATTTTTGTGTAGAAAAATATTCTTGTAACATGATTGACACATACTCAGAAGTTCTTAACCATTTTGGGGTCCTGAAACCTTTGATAGTGTGATGAAAGCATAGGAAAACTTACACAAACACACACACACGGTTTGTTATAAGTTCAAGAAATTTAAAGATCTACTAAAGGCTATGCTTGGGTTTACCTTGAGTCATAAACACTAATTTGAAGATCTTTGGATTTGATTCTCAACAAATAACTGCAGTTGAGAGACCAAGAGATTATCGTTTATCAGTTCTAATACATTCTCAGAATGTAGTCATCAATGAAACAATGTCCATCCAAAAGACTTAAATAGATATTACCAAGGTCCAAAGTTGTTTAATGGCATAGATGATGCAATTCAGATCATGGTCACTGACATGGCAGAGAAGACCTTGCTTTAATGTGGGAGAGAAAATATGAAATAAAAATGTGTGTTAAATCATATAAGCAGTAAAACCAACAGAATAAGTAAAATAAGAGAAAGTGGAAAGGTAAGAGGGAATTTGTTTAAAAAGTACAATGTATACAAAAAATAGATTGAAAGCCACTGGATATACCAAGAAAAAAAAAATCACGCTAGATACATTGCATCCATAATACTCCTAAAGTACCAATGTTTGGTGTAGTTCTCAGGTTATAACTAAGATTACAGTGTAGGAAAATCAAATAATCAGAAAGTAAAGCTATGGGAAAAAATTGAAGTAACATAAAAGAATTACTGGCATTGCAATAGACAGAAAAGCAACACTGATATTTATAAAATATATGAAAAATTATGAAAAGATAAAATTTCAATGATTATATTCTGTGATTATAAAGATGCTACAAATGGACCCTAAATGGTAGTACCCTTCTCATCTGTTGTACCACTGACAAAATTCCTCATAGAAATTTGCAGATTTAAAAATTAAACTCCAAAATATTCTATTTTGTGAAACTGTAAGATGAAAGAATAATATATTTTCTGTGTGGTTACATAAGGATTTAATGGTCACTTTGGCCATAAGATCATAGAATGCTAGTTGTGGGGGGAATTTTAGAGATTTTTATAGGATGAACTAATAGTCCTATATCATTGTATTTCAGTACCTTAAGCAACATCCCTAAGACTAGACAGTTATTTTGAATAAACTATGCTTTTAACCATAAGGGAATCCAGGTAAAAGAAATTGACTAGATTAGGGAAAATATATTTACTGTTAAAGAGAACATTAACTATAGAAGATAATATGCCCTTATCTAACATACAGTCCAGAAAAACTGCAGCTCTTCTGGAAATTACACTGTTTTCCCCAATATTTTAGCTTGATTTTAAGCTTTCACCTACTGTTTATCCTGACACTTTATGGTAAAGGGGAAACTATTATCAGCAGCAATATTATTTTTCCTACAGCATCAGCCATATGGAAAAGTGGAAGTACTTGCCACCTAGGTAATGTGATTTCTTAAAAGTCCCCCATCCCAAAATAGATATTCCATCTGTGGGTTGATGCCTGAAATTCCTATTATTATACTCACTTTTCAGGTAAGGCAGTGAGGATCCAGAAAGCCCCTGGGAAATGCAAATAAAGTATGGCTGGTCTTCCTTGGATGATTATGTAGAGCTTGGAGCCTTTTATTCTCTGTCAAATGTGGAGGTTGTGAATCCTTCCTGGTCCTTTCGGTGAAAGCTCATGAAATATGCACTAACCTCTGCAGACGTATTGTCTTTCAATTAAAGAGAATTGTCAAATGTTGAGAGAGGATTCTTCATAAAATCTATTCCTTTTAACATATCTTGTTGCTTTCTTACTATTATGAAAATGATGAACTTGAGAAAAAGGACACTCTGAATGAGTGTACTAAGACCCACACTGAGAGCCAGAGAAGGAAGAATTATGAACAAATGTGACTTTCACCTGAAGTGAAAACTGGAACTTGAACCAGAACTTGTCCTATATTCTGAATGATTAGAGCTTTCAGCTATGTATTAACATAAATTCACTTAAAATTGACAGCTTTTGTCCAATTGTTTGAGCCATGGTTCATGCCAAATTTATAGATCTAAAATTATCAAAATGACACCGTTTCACTTATCTGAATTGTTTCTACATTTAAAAATAAACAGATTTTCATAGAAGGTCTCTATTTAGTAAAGATGCCCAAACTGACTTGTAAGGCTATGATAAGAAAGGGACATGCCTGGAACACAGGGCGTGAACTAGATACCTGGTAAATAAATGACATTTAGTTGTGTTGAATGATTGAAAATATCAGTGGTTATTTTTCCTATTATGCAGAAATTTTGTATTATGGTTGTGTTATCTGTGGTTGTATCCAAAATAATTTATAAAACATTCATTTTTATATTATCAAAAATCTGAACCACAATAATATCAAGATAGAAAAAAAATGATAGTGATCGTTTAATTTTTAATTTGAAGGTCATTCTCTAACTATTCATTCCTATTTACCCCTATCTGATTTGGCTACATTCTCTCACTTTCTCTTATTTTTGCTAAGCTTATGGATGAAGCTGCAGGTTTCTTTTTCTAAAACTGACTTACATACAACTATTTCTTTATCTATCTATCTATTATCTGTCTATCTATCTGTCTATCTATCTATCATCATCATCAGATGATCATCACCATCACTCATCATCTACCTAGTTCAAAACTTCTGGGGTTGCATAAGAATATAGAGGTACTTAATCAAAGTTGTCTTTTTATCATTTGTTAATGAAACTATTAAACACAACTGTTTCATTCTACTCTGCACTCTAACTGCATAACCAAAGGGAGTTTTTCTTAATCTTAGTTCTTTGAATGCATAATTATCTTTTTTGAATTTGCAAACTTGATGAAAGAAAGCCAGAGCATTAGATCCTGAAAAACAACATTGATCTGTGTTTTTGTCTTTGATATTAGCTAGCAATATAACTTTGAACAAATTTGTTAAACCTTCTGGCATTTCAGATTCATAATCTGTCAATACATGGCATTCAACACATAAATTTTTTGATTTAAATGGTGTTTGACAAAGAACAAATTTTGTTTTAACTTAGGGGAAAATGTTATTGAGAATCTGTGAGTCAGAACTGATGTAGGGGACTCCTTGGAACTATGTGTGCGTATGTGTGTGTGAATGCGCGCACGCGTGTGTACACAATTTATTCTATTCATTGCCTTTGCTCTTTTTGACTCAAATAGCCATCACTAAGATTTCTGACACTATAGATACTTAAATAAGCACTCTAATGTCTCTATTGGAATATATACCAAGGACTATATCAAATAACCTCAAACTCCCTAACCACTCAGAGCAAGCGAGTGTGTTCTCTGTTATTTGAACTTTGAAAACTTGACAAATACACATTTAAAGTATTCAGTTCCTGGAAAGAGAAAAACAAGCAAATTAGAGATTTGGATAATATGGGCTGTGACTGCATGAAGGAAGACATATATGTGGACATTTGGAAGATTTATCAAAAAAAGTCCACTGTGGAAAAGTTTGAAACATAGCTTAATTAAGTGGTAGTTTTTCTCTCTCTTTCTTAAATAAGTTTACTTAACTTTATGGAAAGAGGAAGGTAATTCAGTTTACAAACAGCAGTGGGTTGAAAGACTGTTATTTACATTCGTATATTTTGACAGACTAAAAATACGGCACCATTAGATTTTATGTATTAAAATGAAGACTACTAGTTTCTAATTAATAAGATGTATATGTCAAGACCTATATAAAAAAGGTCACTTATACAGTTTGCCAAAAACTAGAATCCCAGATTCACTAGAAAGGCATGTTTGGTGACCTTTATAAACCTGACAAGGCAATAGGATGTTGACTGGAGCTTTTATTTATTTATTTTTAATTTTTATTTTTTTTCAGTGAGGAAGATTGTCCCTGAGCTAAAATCTGTGCCAATCTTCCTCAATTATGTGGGACGCCACCACAGCTTTGGCTTGATGAGTGGTGCATAGGTCCATGCCCAGGATCCGGACCAGCAAGCCCCAGACTGCCAAAGTGGGGTGCATGAACTTAGCCACTAAGCCACCAGGCTGACCCCTGGAGCTTTTATTTTTCAATCCAACTATAATAGTCAAAATAAACCACAAGGGCAGAGAAAAGCAAAGGAGAAGCTCCACCTTCCATCTTATCTCCTAATCTATGGCCTTTCCAACTTGGATAAATGGGAAACTTTGGGATTTTAGTGTGGTCCAGTGATTCTAAACTGTACAGTGGTTCCCAATTCTGGTTGCACATTATAATCACTTAGGAAGAATTTTTTTTTCTTTAATATTGATTCCTGGAAACTCCAGAACACTTATGACAGACTGTTTGAGGGTGAAGCTGAGGAATAGGAAAAATGCTTCCTGGGTGATGTTAACAAGCAGCCAGACTTAAAAACTAGTAATTTAGATAAATATGATTAGAGAATAATAGTGTTCAGAAGAATTGGGCTTAGGATTTCACTAACAAGGTCAGAGTTTTGATCCATCTCTACGGTGTGACCTTGAGCAAATTACCTCACTCTAACCCTGAGATATTTCATCTGTGAAGTGGGAATAATAGTCATTACTACTCGATAGAGTTGTTGTAAGTATTTACTGCAGTGTTTCTGAAAGGCATTTGTGCACCATCTGCATCAGTGTTAACTGAAATACATTAAAAATACCAATTCCTAGGGGCCGGCCTGGTGGCATAGTGGTTAAGTTTGTGCACTCAGCTTCAGCAGCCCAGAGTTAACTGGGTGGATCCCAGGTGCAGACCTACACCACTCGTCAGCCATGCTGTGGTGGCATCCCACATACAAAAAGTAGAGGAAGATTGGCATTGATGTTAGCTCAGGGACAGTCTTCCTCTAGCAAAAAGAGGAAGATTGGCAATGGATGTTATCTCAGGGTCAATCTTTCTCACCAAAAAAAACTGAATTCCTAGACCCATCCAAGATCTGTTGGTAAGAATCCAGGAGTCTGGCATACGCATTTTCAATAAACTATCCAGGCGACTCTTCTGTATGATGAGTTTTGATAATCATTATTTTGATGGGTAGTGGATGTATCCATTAGGAGAAGACCCAGTACATACTAAGCAGTAAGTACTTGTAAGCTCAAAGCTGATAAATACAACTTTAGAGTTTGTTGGTGTTTTCCAGTCTGTCCAAAATATTAGTTGAAAATTTAAAAATTCAGTTAATTAACCAAAAATGTTCTGCACATATTGCCAAACTACCAACTTGGCAGATTTGGGGTTGGAATTATGAAAGACCATCATATAATGCATCATATAATTCAAATTAACATCTTTGGGAGTCCTTTAATATACCGGGAGTCTGTGAATTTTGTTTATTTTTTAAATAACTGAAATTAGAGAAAAAAAAAAGACTTAGACTTCTAGGCTCTAGTTGAGTTCAGTGAAATAAATTGTAGAAGCAAGTGTCTTAGATGGCCAAATTTAAAAAAAATTAAAATTTGTGAAAAAATATTTCATGTGAAGGAACTTCTAATTATCTAAATTAATTTTTAGACTTCTCATATTACTTTTAATACAGTCATATCTTCTAGATAATCACTTTATAACCATATGCATTGTCAATGAATTCTTATCATAACTAGGAGGTGATATAGAATAGCGGTTAGGAGCATGGACTATTGAATTACACAGACCTAAGATAGAATCCCCTCTCCATCACTTATTAGTTTTATGATCTTGGACAATTTACTAAACCTTAATTTCCTCATATGCTGTTAGGTTTTATAATAGTTCTTATCTCACAGGATTGTTTCACTTATTAAATAAGATAATGAAGTGAATATGAAGTCTTCCCATTGGTGTCTCATAGTTGCTCAGAGCATGTTATTTACATGTAAGCACTGTTCTAGATAGCCAGCGCTGGTGGTCTAGTGGTTAAGATTTCGTGCTTTCACCATTGCGGCCAGTGTTTGATTCCAGGTCAGAGAACCACACCGCCATACTGGTTGTTGGTTGTCATACTGTGGTTGTTGAGAGTTGCTGTGATGCTGAAAGCTATGCCACCGGTATTTCAAATACCAGCAGCGTCACCATTGATGGACAGGTTTCAGTGGAGCTTCCAGACTAATACAGGATAGGAAGAAGGACTTGGCCATCCACTTTTGAAAAAATTGGTCATGAAAACCCTACGAATAGTCATGGAGCATTGTATGATACAGCACTGGAAGGTGAGGGGATGGCACAAAAAGACCTGGCAGGGTTTCGCTCTGCTGTCGACAGTGGCACTAGGAGTCAGATCTACTTCACGGCACTAACAACTGTTTTAGATGCTAAGCCTGTGTAAATGATCTGTAAATTAGAGATTTGTTAGCTTTGTTTCCTTTTCTTATCAGCCCAGACACCTTTTCTTTGGAACTAGATGACTTAGTCTCACTCTGTGGCTTCTTCTTTTGCCCTCCATTAAATATGAATTATTAACATCATGATTTGTTAATTACTCTATTTCTAAGGAAATATTACTAATTCATTAAAATTAATTGTGTCAATAGACATAACTGAATGGCTTTCCTAGGTCACTCAAATTGATTAAATAGGATAAAATTCAATAATTCCTCTAGTGGTTTTGCTTGCATCATGACCAACATCTGATTTTTCATATTTTTATTCCTTTCCAATAGAATGATAGACAATTTCATTAAGGAATGAATCAACTGGTACATTTTGAATCATATGGTAGATTCACTAACATAATTAATCAATTCTATCAAAAATAAACTTGAATTTTTCACAAAATTAGTTTGTCTCTTGCGTTTCTTGGAAATATAACCTAAATTGTTGGGTTAAGTCAGTGAAAGCCATTAAAGTGATTATGAATGTAGACACATTACTTAAAAACACTCCTAGACTAATTTAAAATCTGTGTATGCTTAGTATAATCCAGCTGTCACACTGCCATATATTTCTTGTTATTTTTAACTATGCATGGACATAACTGTCTTCTTTGGGTGCCCTCATTTTAATAATTTGTCCTGAAAATACTATGAAGAACATTAGTGATTTAACTACTTGAACTTGCTGTACTTAGACTACGTATTCCAAATTCCCAGTGCTTTTACAACACAGACACTATTTTACTTTGAAATTAAATGGAGAAATTGTAAGCAATTAATGTAAGTAATCAATGTTTTACATTTTATTTTATATGGTAAGTCCAATAAGTTGATTAATCAAGAATGTTGACATACTATGTAGAGTTGGTTTCCTAACTTACTAAAAGTTTGTTTTGGTACCTTCGCAATGTCTATGTCTATGACTCCTAAAACATGAGTGGCTAAAAAAGCAAAATTTATCACATAAATTATGAGACTAAAATAAAGCAGTGGCATAGGGAGTGTTTTTTGTGTTCAGTAAAATAGCTCCTTGTAAAATCTTATCTTGCAAGAGTGATGTGTGAATTTCATTGCAACAATTATTAAATTTACTGATGAAAATCAGAAAAATAGTGAAAAATTTATATATTTGTAATAAATTTAATTGTTCCTAGCAATACAATATACATTAATAGTAACGTAAATATATTTGTAAGAATAAAGTAGGTATTATCAAAATAATTTAAATGTCACGTTCTTCTTGTAAAACAAAATACTTAATGTTACATTGACACTGTATAAATGGCGTTTATGATATTTATTTTTAGTAGTGCATCAGATCACTACTTATTAAGCACCTACTTACTTAGTGGTATGTTGATTGATAACGTGTAGCTTTATCTACATTAAATTGATTTGACCAGTTGAGAGATTTGTCAGGAAAAAAAATATTACAAAATATCTTTTTACTTCTCAAAGATGATCAATTCAGTTTGCTTTAACTAGAAGGACACTACATTTTGTATTGGTCTTATACAAAACATATGTCTCAGATTCATCATTGCCCAAACTAATTCAGACATCTTGTAGCATCCCATGGCAGATGTTTATTCATTTAGTAAAGAATTTATCCATTTAGTAAAAGGGCAAACAAAATAGAACTTTGGGTCTAATTTGGAATTCTGATTTCATTATTAATAAGCTTGATCAAACTTACAAACAAGTAAAAACACTAGATTTGAACCTAAATTATCTCTTGACACTCTCAAAAATCAAATTTTGATTTGCTTGAATAATAATTTGAGGAGTACTATGGACTAAAAAGCTGAGCCATGGTAATTTGTAATGCTGAGAGGAAAGATAACAACTTGCTTTAGGCAAAATCATGAAGCAAATCTTTTCCTTCTGAATCCTTCCTGCTCATGTGTGTAGCATTTCCCCTGCTGTGATTTTTACCTTCCCTGGGTGCTCAACAAGCTTTCCTTACCACAATGTATGAAAGGACTACCTCATCAATTGTCAGAATTAACTGTTATTATCACTCACTTGATAGTGATTTGGTATGACAGAGACTATTTTGAGCGCATGTTTCTTGCCTACTCTGATTATATCTAACACTAATTACAGTAAACCAGCAGAAAGTTCGAGTGTAGAAATATATAGTTTGGTTTATGGATTTAATGGAACATATCTTCAACTATTAAATTACAGATACTTCAAATACATACTTAAGTCTTAGAAATCTTCTTGACTATTAGTAACAAATTTTCCAAATGTTTTTCCAAAATAGTTGGTTCTTCTAGGTGACTTTTAAGGACATTAATGAGGTCATGACTGATTACCAAATTATGGTGGATAAAGATATCGCATGCAAAAAAAATTTTTGTGCCCATTTACATACAAGCAATGTAGAACTTTAAGAAATGTTGAGAATAGAAGTTAAAATTGCATTAACATGATTTTTAAATTTTCAGTTTGGCTGCTTACTTCAAATGGGAAAGCTCCTTTATTGTAATTCTATACAAAGTTAAAGTTATAAATACTTTCATGTGGGGAAAAACCACTGTTCATTCTATTAGCAGAGATCAGTTTGCCCTTCTGAAAATAACTGTCTTAGACAGGCTGACTTATAAATCAAGGAAATTACTTTCTATGGCATTATCCTTCTTATATTTATTCCTTTACTAAAGGTATAATTATTTGTAGAAAAGGAATTATAATTCAAGAATAGATCCAAAGCAATATAAAAAGAGAGAATGATGTAAACCCTCAGTACCTTTCAATAGTACTAATTGTTAAAGGGTAAGATGTAGCTTAAGTTATTGAGTTTATTTTCTAATAGTAGTGAGTAACTTCTGCCAACTATTGATGCCATCTTATGTGGTCCCCTAATGACCAATAACACAATTGTAAGATTGCAGATGTAACCTGTCATCAAAACCAGATTACTTTAAAACATAGACAGTAAAGGAATCAAGGTCATTATTTTAACTTTTTGGAAATATACTCTTACTCACTGATAATGTGTGATAACATGTTTAAGTGTGGCAAAATATCAATATATTTAAAAGCAGGAGGAAACTATACAGATTATCTAAATATGGTGATAAGTGATAATAAGTGATAATTTCTTGTATATTAAATTTAACGAGTGTATGCCTCATGGAAATTTTCATTTGATAGAAAAAAAACAGAATCTTATCACTGTATCTTTGATTCAACTATTTTAAAGAGATGACTATTCAGAGTATTGCTTTTCCTCATACAAGACATGAAATTTGAACATTCTATGTTCTTAATGTGATTGTAGTTTTTCTATGAGCATATGAACTTTACATAATTTCTTACTTAATGAATTTGACTTTTGGGTAAATCGAAGAGAATATCTAGACAGAACAAATGGGAAGCTGAAGCAATAGCTCAAATATAAAAACTACTTTGGTCTCAAATATGTATGTTTTTCAGAATAGATGTTCAAATCCAATTATCTAGAAAATGGCCTCAATCTGCATTTCAATTTCAATGTTCAAAATAGAACATTAAAGCATCTCAGAAGATTTTGGGATTAATGAGGTGAGTTCTATGCTGGATTTACAGCAGAGGAACCATGATGAACAGATTAATGAGATGGAAGGGACTAGAATTTTGGGAAAGTGCGACCTTGTTATCCTAATATCTTTATAGTTTAGAAAGAGAATGCCTTGCAACTCATATTTTAACCTTCAAATGTTGAGGAACTCAAATAAAATAAATATAAACCTGAAATTCTAAAAGGCAAGTCCCCTTTTGAGATAGATGGGATCCTCTAATAAACAAATAAGCTTTTAAAGAATAAGAATTTAAAGAATCTGAAAAATTGCACAAAAATCTTTAATGGGCTATGATTTTCAGAGGATGTCAAGTATAAAGTATCAGTGAGTAAGGACACGTAACCAAAAGTCAGTGCAGAAGTGAGACACAACCAGTAAGACTGTGTGGGAAAGCTAAAGCCAAAAATAAGTGGAGGGGTGGAAGTTAAAAATAATGCTGAGGACACGTACCTCCCTCTCTCTCTCTTTCTCTCTCTCTCTATACACACACGTACATAAATAAACATATATACAATTATATGTATATACACGGAGATGACAAACACATATATATGCATCTATACACACAGGTATATGTATATGTATATATATGTATACACACGTATACAGAGAGAGATATCAATCTATGTATCTAGACGTAGACTTGCACACACATATGTGCAATGATGCAATTATTTTGGATAAAAAAATAAAAAAGATGTTTCCTCTGCTTGGGGTACACAAAAAAAAGTCCAGAGCAATCAAAAAACAAAGAGCAAGAACTAATCAAATTACATTTTGTTACAGCGTTTTTCCTCCTAACATGAATAATCCTGAAATGAACAGAGAAGTTCAAAGCAGTAGAAACCTAAATGTTGAAATTTAAGGTAGACAAGGAAATAAGTTGCCTATTTTCAAGTTTGAACATTACAGCCCAGGCAATTTATAAGTCAGTGCACTGATAACTTTTGCCAATAATGGGAAAGATACCAGAGAATAGGAAATTGACATTTAAAAAATATATATATTCTGAAAACTGCAGCTCTGAGAGCTTAATATAGATTTTGAGCAAAATTTTATAAATTACAAAAGCCTTTCTTTTTCTTTATTTTTCAAAGTAAAATGGATTTAGATTTCTTAAGAAAGAAATGATCATTAATGTTTACAATGGGAACATGAGCAGCAAATGTTAAATTTTTGGATAAGATTTCTAGAGTAATGGATTAGAATGACAGGAATATAAGGCATCTTGATTTTAGGAAGGGGTTTACATAATCTTACATGACATTCTTTTGGAAAAATATAAAAAGGTGAGATGGATGACATTTCTAATGGCTAGTGAAGATTGTGATGGTTATTGATCGAGATGAATGCCTCTGGTGGTGTTTTGAACAACCATATACTTTTACATACACACAACATGGCCAAAAAGAAACATAAATTTCTTGATTGATGAGTTTATGTTATCTCATTTCCAGGTCTAACAGTCTGCTAGGTAAAATTATTCCAATTTCACAGATGAGGGAACTGAGTTTCAAAGAGGTTAAATAACTTTCCTCATACCTAGAGACTAGTAATTGTAGAACTGGGTTTCAAACTCAGGTCTGCATGACCCGCCCACTGTAATTCCTATGAGGATAAAAGGCATACATTTCAAATTTGTGGTAACATAAAGCTAGGAAGCTATGTTAAAATGCTGAATGACCGAATCAAGAGCTGGAAAAGTGTGGGACCATGGCTCAGAAGAAACGAGATGTAATTATCTTGAAATGAAGTCTTAAAAAGAAACCTTCAGAAAATCAATTGAACACATACAGAATGACAAATCATGTTTTATCAGTAGATCATGTATTAAATATCATAAAGTTCAGTGTGAGCTCTATTAGTTAGTAGTATGGTGATAAAAATAAATGTCATTCTAGCCTGTATTAATTGATATATTGACAAGGCAAAAGAAGAGAATTACACTGTTTTCTTCAATTATTAGAGGACATTGACAGTAGTGTTTCCATTGTTAATCCTGGGTGCCATTTTCTAAAGGAGCTGTTGACAAACTGGCAAATACTGAGTGACGTTTGCCATAGGGACATCTAGAAGATCAAGTGCTTTCCCTACCATACCTTATAATTCATAAGTAATTGTTTCCTTTATACACCAGCATTGTACAGCACAGTTTTCCTATGATAGTTTTATAAAAGTTCCCAAAAAATACTGGCTCAGTAAGAGATGGAATGTTCCAGTCTAATAAATGTAGCTATATGAAAGAAATAGTTCTAAATGACACGTTGGTATCCAAATTATATTTTTATACCTGAAAAATATCTACTTTACAAATTGCATGGTTATAGTTTTTCAATGAAAATACAAAAGTGCTTGCATTAACATTTTTTATGTATGTTTTTATATCCACACTTGTTATTGTGGCTAAAATGTATATTTTCCAAAAATGTATATTTTCAAATTTTTATTACAAGAAGCTTTCTTTCTGGATGTCCATAAATGCTGAAAAGGCTCCCTTAAAAAGAAGAATTTTAAGTGTAAGTAAGCTTTTTAGTTAGTTTAAAGTATACAAATCAAGACATTATTTAAGGTACATACCATATTTTGTGCTTGAAACCTGTCAGGATCTTATTTTCATAGCAATTAAATTACTCAACTCTTCATGTCACAGTCCAGTCTTTTTTCAATGGATATTTGTAACAATGAAAATAATGTATACATTAAAAAAAACTTACTTCAAAGAGAGAGATCATATAATGCTTAAGAACTGAATATAATTAAACCTAATAATTGTCTTTTTCTCTATGCCTCTAAGACAAGATTACTAGAGCCTTCCTCAGAATTTTTAAATATAGGAAATACAACACTGAACCATATAAAGATTATTTGGCCAGATTTCCTTTTTGAAAGAGAAAGGTTATTTATCCCCCTGATCCCTAATGGAGAAGCTTTCTTTGTCAAAGTCTTTTCCTTAGAAATTTGACCCATGGTCAATGTATAAAGTAAACAACCTATAAATAAAACATAAAGAGACATTCTTAGGTGATTGACCAGCTTATTCAAACCTAGTTTCAGTAATGAAAGGATCAAATTTAAGATGAAATATGACTTCTTTGGATCACATTTGCAGTTGTAATTCTCTAGGAAACATCCAATTTCACTGTTACCTTCTGCAATCTATGTTGAAGTATTTTTCAGAAGTTCATGTCGGTGGCTGGTTTTTGGAAACACTCCAAATAATATGTAAAAGTTTACAATCACTCCAGGGAGTCTGCCTAGGTCTTGATATTACATGTCTTTGTTGTGTACCTTTTATTATTGAGAGTACAGAAAAAAAGTTATTTGTAATTTCTGAGATATATGTAGAATCCTATACAACTAGCCAGTAAATAGAAAAGGTGAGGAAGGCCAAGAAAACAGAGTATTTCTGAGTGTCTGGCAAGTATCCTCCAAATCAAGATAAAGATAATAGTTTAATGGCAGTGTTCAGCTTTTCTTATGACTTTAAGACTTAGATGTGCCATGACATATTAATATTTATAGGTTCACAGTTCCTCTATCTAAAGCTATAGCAACTGGGTGCAAAGAAAGTTCACAGTAGCTATTGCATCAATAAAGAAAAATATTTCCCAATTTTTAATCTGAGCTTTTAATTTAATTGATTTTTATAGAATGAATAAAATACTTCCCAATCTTTTTTTGGATACCAGTGAGTCCTAACGATTTTGTTTCAAGATGGAAGGAAGAACAAGAAGAATTCCTCAATCCTTCTCAGTATCACAGGTCTAGCTTTCACACACACATATTCATCTATATAAACATGTATTTGAGTCTCTCCATAAACATGCATGAAATACTCTTCATTTTTCTTCATAATAAACCCCTTCATCTTTGCTGTCTGTCAAAAAATAGAAAGGATGAGATGAGCTCAGGACGTTCTGAAAAACCAATGTTTTTAGGATGCACTCAAGTTCCCTGAATTGGTTTAATGGACATATGGTGTAGACACAATTGTCCAGTCCCATATAATAAAATTTAGTCAAATTTGCTTACCATTTGGGTGCATATACCACAAAAGCACCATTTAGGACACTTTAGAAATGTTCCAAAGAACGATCATAAGACTTATGGAAGAATTATACCAGCTATTTCCAGATAGCATAACTTGTTATCTGAGACTCATGTAGCAGAGGACAGAAATCATAAATTATTGAGGGGCAATCTCTGCACAAGGGAAAGAGCATTGTCTGGATATCAGAACATCCGATCTCTTACTCTGGCTTTGCTATGAACTAGCTCTGAGTGTAGAAAAGTCAACTGATTTCTGTTTCTTACTTTTCTCCTTTACAAGGTGTCCATTTAAACTCCCAAAAAAGTATATGATAAATCACAATGATTTCAATCACATGAATTTTAATACAAAATATATAAAATCAATTTCAAAAATTTTCTGCATATACTGAAAATGTTTGTAAGAATGAACTAACTATACGCCTTCTCGAATTTCTTCTATTAAATGTAGGTGCCCGACGTAACCTGAAAATATTGAGCATAACTATTCTTATTTGCAAAAGGGAAACTAGAAAAAGACTGCTTCCCACAGAAAATTTATTAACAATAGATGCTCAATTAAGTGTTTTTATACAATGAACAATGTCCCCTTTCATATAAATCATCAGGGGAGAGATACTTTTTGTCTTTTTTTCCTTCCCATCACCCCACCTACACACAAAATTCTGTTGTAAAGACATCACTTCTATGAGGAGGTATTCATTGTAGATGTACAGAAGTCTGTGGGAACCTAAGTTTACAAGAAAAACTGATTATCATTTTAACCAACTGCCTATACACATAGATGCTTAATAAAATCTGATGATACAATGAAATCAATTCTTGAGAAAGTATATACAGTTGGCAACTATTTTTCAAGACTCACCATCCAACAAACTAAATATTTTCTTTTTAAATCCTTCATGTTACCTTTTTGACATTCAGTCGAAATTTTGAAACTAACATGGTAACATTAAACAATATAAATGAAAGTAGCATTAACTATGGACTGATATTTCAACTTCAGAAGTTAAAATGAATACCAATAGATATTAGAGTAAAATTATATTGACAATGTGTACATCAAAACTGCTGAGATGATTGACTTTTCTTTGAAAATATCCCATCCATTGCTTTCCCTCCCAAAGACAAAGGTAGCAAAAGAGGAAGGTAGCAAACAAGGAAACAGGAAAACCTGCATCAGTAACAGGACAGATTGGTTTAATTGGCTAAGAAGTCCAAATGCTAATACTCCTAATAATCAGCCATTCCTTTTGTGTTTTGGTAACGTAAATCCTCATACAGTGTATATCAAATGGAATTTTTTGATTCACATCTGACATTTCAAAGTTTCCATTTTTGAATTCCCCTAGTCTTACGTAAGTAACACATTGTCTACTTGGTTTGAAATGTATAACATTTTCCCCAACATCTAGGGCTCCATGATGTAAAATGTCATTTTGCCGATCTTCTGTTCCAGTATTCACTTTAATTTTTTTAATTATAATTGGATTCTCAAATACAATCACAAAGACGTCTCCTGTTGAAGGTGGTTTCCCCCAAAAGTACTCATCAACACTGCTATAAGCCTTGCTTGCTTCATAATTTTCAAAAACATTCATGTTGGTGTACAGACTTGCAGGAGGGTTATCAGGGATGTCAAATGACTCCTCTTCAAAATCATCATCCTTCAGCTTATTCTCAGTCCCTTTATATGATGAATAATAACCCATGTGCTGAAAGAGAGATGGTTTAAAACGGATCACATTTTTCTGAGCCAACAGACCCCGGAAATGAGTCAGTAGCCAATCACAAGGCATTTCTTGATAAAACATTAATAAAAAATGTGCCAAACGTGGGAGATCATGAGAATGGTAAAGTTTTCCAATGTAGCCAAGCTTAGAGAACTCAAGAGTTACCCAGTAAGTTCCTTCTAGGGACGTAATAACTTTCTTGATGGCAGTTAAGAAATTTTTTGAACATCGAACATCGTCTTCAAGCATTACATAATAGTCTGAAGTATTGGCACAAAAATTAAGCAGAAACGCATAATCTACATTTTGTTTGGAACGAAATCTGACTCTATCTTCTGGATCATTGTAATTTCTTTTAAGGCCATCCAGGATTGGGTAATACTGTTCTGGAGCATGTATAACTATTAATCTTCCCGCAATAATATGGTGGGCGAATTTCTGTGTAATATCCTGAACCATGACCTCACGCCAGGATGAATTAAAGTCTGCTAGATGAACCACCACTGAAATTTCTTTCAGCTCTTCATAGCTGGATTGCTCAAAAATTGACTTGATTGTCTCAAGTAAATAGTTTCCTTTTTTTCGTTTCACTGATGAAAGTCCAATTGTAAGAAACCCTGAGCAAAAGAATTCAGAAGGAAGACAAATTAAATGTGAAATATGTTTTGAATAACATAGAAAAAGAAAAATAAGTTATTTTCCCCTGAGGCCTGCTAGATTTTATCCATAAAATCTAGTGATATTATGTATAGAACATTTTGTGAGTAAAGTATTATGCTAAATATATAAAGGCTATAGTACTTTATACATAATTGACATGTCCTATGGAAAAAAAATTGCATTTTAAGCACAAAGATATATGAACCCTATTGCTATAAACATTTGTTTATGAAATTAAAAATATGGGTTAAAGTGTTCTGCAGCTTAATGTTCTCATATATGCCCATTAGAGAAAATAGATACATATTTAGATAAAATCAATGTTATTTTTTAAAAACCTGCAAAAGGAGAGGGGGAATTCACAGTTAAGGATAACAAAGTAGTTTCAAATGATGAAAAAGAAAATTAAGGGTAACTCATTCTTTTAATCATCTTTAATTTTTCATAGAAAACATGTCATATATTTTCATTTTTCCTTGATCACTGTCATTATATTGTACTAGAAGAACTCATAATTGTACTTCACAATTTTATTTTGAAAATTATAACAATATCATCAGCTATTTTTGAAAAACTGCATTATTGCTCAAATGTATGGTACACTGCTCCAACACATAAATATTACTATTTTCTTTACTTTGAAACATATTTTATAGTAGTTTTGTCTCGAGAAATTCTGATTCAGACACTTAAAATCTAAAAGTAGAAATTGAATATTTTTAGGGAATAAAATAAAAACCTGTGAAATGGCAGTTTGCTTCTGAGAAGTGTTAGATGTCTTTCTATTGAAATATTTTTACTTTTGAAAGCTCTTATTCTCGCCACGACTCAGAATGGAACAAAATTTCAGAACCACCATTTGGAAAATAGGAAATGTTTATATCCACCAAAATCACTGTTTTAATACAGACACCTACATGATGTGATTTGTGCGATACTGAAAAAGCCCCATCCAAGAAAAATCTTACTAGCCTGTCAGAGATGTAGAGATTTACACATTTTGTTTAAATACCTGGGCTTACAACCTTGACTTCTAATATGTTGTCTAATACATTATCTGGTGTCATTAAACTCAAGCCACCAGCCTTCATTAATGCTCATAGAATACTTTCTACATAAAAGGCAAGAATCTATGCATTTTACCTGTAATATGCATCTTGAATATTCATAACAGACTTTTGGGATAGCTTTGTACTTATCATCATTCCTGTTTGACAGATGAGGAAACTAAGTCACTGTGCAATGACATAACTTGTGCAAATTTAACACCTAGTAAGTAGTGTAGTGCCAAGATGCAAACTACCCTGCTCTTATCCTGTGTTATATTGTTTACACTGTTTTACATTACCTTTTCAGCATAAAGCAGTTGGCATATGTGCCAATATACATTAGCTAACTTAGCAGGGAAAGGGGGAATTAGTAATGTTTGAACAAAGGTGGTGTAACAGATGGGGATTAAAAAATAGCGGCAGTTTTATGCAATTAGATAGAAGCTTAAGAGCAATAGACATTTGAAATGGTAGAATGAAAGAAAAAAAGATTAAAAGAAACCCGAATTAACTTAAGTTACAATTTCCTCAACCTGGTGATCACAAAGTCACTTGTATAAGCACTTCTAATAGGGAACTCAATTTTTGTGGTCTCCACACAATTATGAAATTCATAGGGGCAGGGGGAGGGCAAAAGTGGTAAAGGAGCACATATGTATGGTGATGGATGAAAACTAGACTATTGGTGGTGAATATGATGCAGTCTATACAGAAACTGAAATATAATAAGGTACATCTGGAATTTATACA
This sequence comes from Tapirus indicus, assembly GCA_031878705.1. Taxonomy (NCBI): domain Eukaryota; kingdom Metazoa; phylum Chordata; class Mammalia; order Perissodactyla; family Tapiridae; genus Tapirus; species Tapirus indicus. The sequence continues at coordinate 138,915,480 of CM062920.1, read as the reverse complement.
ATGTGATAAGCCAATATGACCTCAATAAAATAAAATAATAACGTGAAAAAATATAATGGTAAAGAAAAAGAGAGGGAAAAAGGAAATTCATGATATCACTAAATTTCATTGATTCTAAAATTCATATTTTTTCACAAAGAAATACTTTAAAATCAGGTTGCATATTACAATTGATGGCATCTTACAAATAAAACTGATAATGCTGTGGTGGGGTCCCACATACAAAACAGAGGAAGATTTCCACAGATGTTAGCTCAGGGATAATCTTCGTTACAAAAAAAAAAAAAAAAAAAAAAAAAAAACCTGATAATGCTTATACTTTCTTGGCGGTACATTAATTTGATCGTGATAATTTCTATAATCTATGGTGTCTTAAAATCCATGAAATGTAGTATGTTACTTCTTGTATCCAAACTGCCTATAGTGGGCTGAATAGTTTCCTCCAAAAATTCATGTCTATCTGGAACCTCAGGATGTGACGTTATTTGGAAATACAGTCTTTGCAGATGTAATTAGTTAAGAATCTTGAGATGAAATCATACTGGATTTAGAGTGGGTCCTAAATTCAATGACTGGTGTCCTCATAAGAAGAGGCGAGAACACAGAGAGACACAAGAAGAAGGCATGTGAAGATGGAGGCAGAGCATGGAGTGATTCTGCCATAAACCAAGGAATGCCCAGAGCTACTAGAAGCTGGAAGAGGCAGGGAAGGATTCTCCCCTTGAACTTTTGGAGGGAGTGTGGCACTGCCAGCACCTTGATTCCAGACTTCTAGGCTCCAGAATTGTGAGAGTAAATTTCTGTGGTTTCAAACCACTTAGTTTGTGGTAATTTGCTACAGAACCTCGGGGAACTAATACAGCAACTCTCACTATTTCAAAACTGGTGGCAAGTCATCAAAACCAAATCATTGGAGTTTGAAAATGTATTAATATGGGAATAGTTTTCAAAAAGCTATCTTTTAAAATTTTAAATAAATTGATTTTTCTAGTCTCTCTACATGGTTCTACAGCAAACTGTTAAAAGTTCATATTACAATTAGGCATTTAAAATTTTTTTTCATTAATAGAATTGGATCAGTGAGTAATTGCAATTTGTGAAGAAACTTTGAAATACTTCCCAAAGAATATATTACATTAGTAAAGCCTATAAGCTTTTATTGCTAAACAAGTGAAGCGAATTATCATTATTTTAAAACAAAATATTTTACACGTTCTTGATTTACAAGTGTAAGGATACTTACGCTTTCTTTGTAAAGGCGTGGCAGCTAAGTAGCGGTAGGTGACATTGATGGCTCCTGAGAAATTTGACAAATCTTTGAAAGTATGCACGTAGCGTTCTGAATTCAGTTGATGGGTGGATGTTTCCCTTATATACTGTTTGTCTCCTTCCTGAATGCCAAGAAGGAGGTAGAGAAAATAAATAAGTAATAGATGCTAATGGCTTAAATAAAGCTTCTCCTTACACAATAAATATATGGGTCTGATATGTAATATGGGTATTATATAAATCTCAATTACTGGCACCACACGCTGTAGGTCATTCTCTCCCACCTGAATGCCTTCCTAGGGTCTCTGCTCCAGGATTTCTCTACCCTATTTCACTCTTATACTATACTTACATTTGCTTTTCTACAGCAGACATTAATAGTGGCATTCTCTTGATAAAAAAATCTCTACATGAAAACTCCCACTGCCTTCATGTTAAAATTCAAATTCTTTACAATAATTCAAGGATCTTAAAATCTGACAGTAATCTCTTCTACAGTTTCATGTAAAGCTGATTGTCACTAAATTCCCCACATTGGAGTCATACTAAGCTATTTACTCTTCTTCAGGCACTGTCAAGTGAAAGACCACACATTATTTCTATGATTGTGAAACTTTAGGAATGATCAGAAAATATGCAGCAGTGGACATAATAACTTATTAATCAAGAAGTTTTAGTCAGTCACCTATATGGCCACTATAATCAAAGGCTGTTGAGAATGAACAGCCATGGTCCTTGTGACAGGGCAGTGTTTTCTTCAAATGTGTTCAAGATACCTCACTTAGGATACATTTGTACCAAGTAAAGAAAATGTCTGAAGACCTTGCACTAGTCTTTCCCTTTATATGTGTGCTTGTGCGTGTGTGTGTGTATGTATGTGTTATTCTGTTGGAGGTGAAGTCTCGTCCTTTTTATATTTTGGATCTTTTTACCTATCTGGTAATGGACTTATGTTATTCAATCTTCAGGAAGGTTTATATTCAAGAAAACGTATTCATATTCACGTTAAAATATATCCTGTTAACCATTAGTTGCTTCCTCTTTTCCCCCTTCTTTGATATAAGTCCAATTGTAGATTTTGATTATCTAATCATCATTTGATCAAGTTTTTATTGGCTATATGTTATTAGCAAAATGATGACTTATTTGGCTTTGGTATATGGTTTACTACCATTAGTAGGATATGTTTGGGGTGACCTAATTAGAAAAAAAAGTTTCTTTTTTGGCAAAGTGTCTACAGTACTGTGTGGTGTTACGTGGATCTATTTCTACTATTCAGTATAGAATGGCAGGTCAGGCACGTGCAGGTTGTTAAGACTATAAAGAAAGGGAATGCATTAAATAAATTTGGTACTCATATTATTTGGCTGTGGTCAACAAAACTTTAAACTCCTGTTCTAAAAAATTAGAAAGGATTCAAATACAAATTTACCTTAATTGAAACAGTTACTACTTTGCATCAAATTCATGTCAATGGAAAAGGTGAGTAACTCAAACTTTTAAATCTATGGCCAGACTGGAATTGTTTTAGGATAAACACTGAGAATAGTGACCATGACTGGGAAGAGCTTTCATTCTGGTCCTTGCTAAATCAAGATTCATTCTGAATATCTTTTCTGTATATTCAATTATGTTTATGAACCTATATTTGGTCTTCAATATTGTATTTCCTTATTTTATATTGCCTTGATTATTTGGACAAAGAAAAAATCACTTTAGCCTTTTACAAGATTTATAATGGATTTGCCATCTGTAAGTTATAGACTTTCAAAATATATAAAATTAAACCTTGGATGCTAGATTTCTTATAAATATGCTAATTGAATATCCATTGAATTCTGATCATTTTAAATTCTTCACACATAAATATATTCATCTTTGTCTTTCTTAAACCCTATAAAACATTAATAAATTTTTAAAATAAACAAATTTAGGATTACCAAACGTAAGTGGGGATTCAGTTTAGCATCAATTACTTTAATAGTAATGTAACGGTGCCCATAATCAACGGGGTCTAGAAGAAATATCTACAAAAATCACAGTAGTCACAATACTGAATTCATTTTACCATTCTGTTCTTATGTAATGTCACACCCTAATGGAAGCACAGGATACCGCATATCTCTTTAAGAATTCTTCCTTGAACATGTAAAATTCCAGCCCTTATCTGTGATAAGATAGTGTACATTCATCCTGATTGAAGGACATAACAGAATATAAAATGAAATGGAACTTATAGGAAAGCACTTTATTAAATTCTCAAGAACAAGTCTCTTTACACTCTTCAACATAAATAAATAATGCAACTTTCACCTGAGTCAGCCTTGTTGGCTGCTTTCCAGAGACATCTACCTGAACAGCCAGGCTCTCCCTGGATACCTTCTTTCTGTAGCTACTATGCTGTAGTGTATTTCTCAGTAATAAGACAAAGCTTTATGACAATCATTTTCTGGATAGGAATGCAACTCAATGGACTAGCTGTAGACTAAATATATACTCTAGTGGCTACTTTGAAGATGCTCACAGCCGAGAGGCTAAATTGATTGGGCATGCAGCGTCTCTTCTACTTAGTTTGCCTTGTAATACTACTTGTCTCTTACACTGAGCTCAGCTTCCTTTCCCACTGAAAGGCACATATGTCTCTAAGATGTAAGCAATATACTAAACTGTTATATGCCCAGGATTACAGGCCACCAATGGGTTTTCTAGCAGAAAGAGCAGAATAGAATGTGCTAAGTAACTCCAGAGACCTTACTACTTCTAATTGTTTACCTGATTTCTCTAAATTATAACTATTATTTCCCCCTGAAATAAGAAAGACAGAAAAAGACCCACCAATGTCTATGCTTAGAAAATTGCATGCAGTGTGGGATTCTGAGTCTGGAAAGAAAATCAAGTCAGACATTTTATGAAAAGTGAAATAAACCCAGATAAAAGGGTCAAAAAGGGAGAAGTATTTAAAAGAAATTGCACTGTATCCAGTTTTCCATGGATATTAAACATTTTTAGAAGAACAATTTTAATGTAATTTTACATTAATGATTTAAAGGAAGTTTCAAGTCTTTATACGTATTAAGCTTTGGGACAAAATTTAGCTCAAAATGAAATTTAGGTAGAAAATATCATGTAGTAAACAAAGAAAAATTAAGCTAATAAAAATACTATTATTGAATTTTCAATAAGGGGGGGTGCTTGGATTTAACAATCATTTTAACTTGCTTTTCCAACTTAATGTAAGTATTTAAAAATAATTTCAATTTTTAAAGCTAAGAAGCAATCTCTTCTCTGCACCTAGGCTGATTTGCAAATTTGAGTAGATGTATGGCTAATATAGCCAGAAAAGTTTTCACTGAGAAAGTACTCTTTAGTTACAGCTACTTCATTAAATCCTACCTTTTAATAAGGTGGTTAGGACAAATATTTAGATAGGAATGTGTAAAAATTCACAAAACAGAGCAATAGCACTTGATCTTATGGATTTATACTCTACTACTTCTTAGACATTTTATAGTGAATTTGAAGAGGTTCTATTCCAAAAAGATATAAGGATGTTTGTTGCATATACTGGTATTTTGTCTGTTTAAAATGAAACACTGAAATTGCACTTGAAAGTGTTTCTTAAATGCAGCAAGTCACTGAATACACAAGCATCCTGCCAATATCATGTTTTTGATTTACAAGATGAGATTTATTTGTACCAGTAGACATAGATGCAAGAAATACATTTTTATTACAAAACTAAATCGTTAATCAAGAGCTTCTCTAGTTCATTTACGATCTTTAATTCTATCAAGAAAAATATAGCTGGATCACATGGGCCTTGCTCTATTATCCTTAAATCTCATAAACCTAATAATCAGGTTTAAAAAAATCTAAAATGCATATCATTATAGTAAGTTTCTCCAGTTTGTTATGTTTAACTAAATCATGCCTAGTCAAATTCTATTAGTTTGCGGTGATTTCAACCATTGTGAATTGACTGTGGATGGCAGAATGAAGGCTCCATAAGATTAAGACCTGTACTTGAAGGTAAATAGCCTTGGCAGAGTCAAGATCTAGGAATCTGGCATAATTCCACCATCAAAGAACAATACTAAAGGAAGCAAAATGCTTTATGGAAGACCTCCTCTGAGGATCTGGACGAACAAAGATTATATGGTAGGCTCATAGGATATAGAATAGTATCTGACGAATAGTAGATAGTTAACAAATCGTGTTCAATTGATAAAATAAAACATTTTATTGGGAAATGCTCTTTGTGCTTATTGTCAGATTTTTTCTTGCTAAGATATAATTGAAACTTTCAGCAAGCTTGTATGATGGAAAGTAATTTTCAGTCCTCTGTGTGTCCCAAGATTTTGATTTTCTGAAATACGTGAACAGAAATAATATCATAAAGATTAGGAATTTTCCAGATAATATCTTAAGCTCAATTAAGATAGAAAAAGTGAATAAACAATAACATCCATATTATTCTCATTAGACACAAAATTATAACAATAATAATAGAAACAAATTGAGTTCTCACAATTAGCCAGAATAAGCCATTTTGTATATTTCCATAATTCACTTAAAAATTCATTCATATATTGTCTACTGATTTTATCTTTTTTAAACTACTGAATAGTTTTCACATTAATATCTTTAGTTCTTGAAGTTCATATTAGTTTTCAGTGAATATAAATATAAAACATGGTGGTCATTTAGGGCTATTCAAAATCAAAATGAGGTGGCACACATTGTACTAAAATATTACTTCTTAACAAAATGCACAATTAGTATCATTAATTAGACAACGGGATTTTAAAAATTTTGATGATAATATAGGAAAGTAGAGAAGGTAGGGAGTAATACCTTAAGCATGTTTTGTTTATTCTATATATTTCAAATTTAGGCTCAAAAATTGTAATGGTTTTATATAATATTCATTCAGTGCAGTGATGATAGCTAACTTATTTGTAATTAAATGTACATATATGAATCACTATATATATAGTATTAAAGACAATATTGCAACATAAATCAAAACAATTGTAATGTTAGTAAGACATAATTAACACAAAAGGTAGCTAGATAGAAAATACACGTTATAAATTTGCTCAAACTAAGGCTATTCCAACAGCCTGGGATTGAAGTTAGGTTTCAAGTGGCCGAAGTCTAGCTTGACTTAGGCCTTATTTGAACAAAAAATAATCAGTCTCCAAAACTTACCAGAACATAGCTATCCTCAATGTACAAGTTCATAAATAAAAGGAAAATGACAAGAACTCCCAAGAATGACACTGTAGAACGTTTTCGGAGGCATCTCATTTTATCCAGTATTTCAAAAATATGTTTCATTTGATGAAATCTAAACATTCTTTCCTGTGGAAAAGAGGCACAGAATTACTAACAATTAATTTTGGATGCAAATATTTCTTCATTATATACATCAAAAACCAGGCATTTATAAAATCTCACCCTTCAAATGTTTGAATTAAAATTGTTTCCAATTTCACACAAGATTGGCACAGATTATTAATACATTAACATGAGGTCAGTGCGGCGATTTATGTTGATGTGGAGTAAATCAAAATGCAAAGCAATTCTTACAGTTATTTCTGAACAAATAAACATCGGAAACAATAATGTAAGAAAAAATAGTCCTTTGACAAGAAACAGAATAAAAATAAAAGAGAAAAACAAATATTAAGGTAGCATCCATCTCCCCATATTATAATGTAATGACAATGAAAGAAACTGAAAGTATGGGTCTAATATTGATCCCAGAGTAGGTGGATTAGAAAGAGCTACTGGGAGGGAATCTGGGTAAAGAGAAAGAAGTCACAGAGGAAGTCAAAGTTTTGGGGGTAAGTCCAGACATATATTTGAGAACTTCTCTAGTACAATTGCATTGTTTATTTTTCTAATTATCCTTGTTAAATCAGAGTAAATCCTGGAATGGCGTATCCCCATTGCCTGGCTTGATCTACTAACTCAAAGTTTGGCTATTTATAATAATTCACAGACTGCCAAAAAGCAAAATTAGAGCCAGCAAGATTAATGAAGACCTCAATTTTTCCATTTCAGTCTCCTACATTTTGTGATATCTTCCCCTCACAGGTTCATTTAGATTACTGATTGTTTTTTTAAAAAGAAAAAACATACCTGGAATGATCAAAAGACCAGTTGAATCATATTTTGTCTAACATCAAGTATAGTCTGGAAATTGTGCCACTGTGACTTGTGTCTTGGGTCTCCCTAGGTTCAGTTTTAGGATGAGTATTTATGTGCTTAAATTACTTCAGGAAGTGAAAAAGGCTTGTACCCCAAACCCTTACAACAATGTCTAGGACTTAGCTGGCAAACAGTGTCTCTTTGAATTAATGCAAGACAGAATTTATGAATCCTTGTATATTATAAGAAAGAATATTAGGAATTGGGAGAAAGGCTTAACAAAGGTGGAGAATGGAAGAATTCTGAAAAGATGTGTTATAAGAGTTATTGGCTACTGGCATAAAAACAGACACATAGATCAGTGGAACAGAATAGAGAGCCGAGAAATAAACCCATGCATATATGGTTGATTAATGTATGACGAAGGAGGCAAGAACATATAATAGGGAAAAGACAGTCTCTTCAAAAAATGGTGTTGGGATAACTGGACAGCTACATGCAAAAGAATGAAAGTTGACCACTCTCTTAGGCCATATGCAAAATTAAATTCAAAATTGATTAAAAACTTGAATGTAAGACCTGAAACCACAAAACTTCTAGAAGAAAACATAGGCAGTCAGCTCATTGATATTCATCTTAGCAATATTTTTTTGGACTAGTCTCTTCAGGCAAGGGCAACAAAAGCAAAAATAAACAAATGAGATTACATCAAACTGAAAAGCTTTTGCACAGTGAAGAAAAGCATCAACAAAACAAAAAGGCAGCCTACTGAATGGGAGAAGATATTTGCAAATCATGTGCCTGATAAGGGGTTGATATCCAGAATATATAAAGAACTTATACAACTCAACATCAAAAAAAACAAACAACCTGATTAAAAAATCAGCAGAGGGCTTGAATAGACATTTTTCCAAAGAAGCCATACAGATGGCCAAAAGGCACATGAAAAGATGCTCAGTGTCACTATTCATCAGGGAAATGTAAATCAAAACCACAATGAGATCCCACTTCACACCTGACAGAATGGCTATTATCGAAAAGAAAGGGGCTGGCCCAGGGGTGTAGTAGTTAACTTCACACGCTCCACTTTGGCAGCCCAGGATTCACAGGTTCGAATCCAGGGCGCAGACTGATGCACTACTTAGCAAGCCATGCTGTGGCGGCATTCCACATACAAAATAGAGGAAGCTTGGCACAGATGTCAGCTCAGGGACAATCTTCCTCAAGCAAAAAAAAAAAAAAAGAGGATGATTGACAACAGATGTTAGCTCAGGCCCAATCTTCCTCACACACACAAAAAAGGACAAAATTACAAGTATTAGAGAGCATCTGGAGAAAAGGGAACTCTCATACACTGCTGGGAAAGTAAGTTGATGCAGCCACCTTGGAAAACAATATGGAAGATCCTCAAAAAATTAAAAACAGAACTACCATGCAGTCCAGAAATTCCAGCTCTGGGTATTTATCCAAAGAAAACAAAAACACTAATTCGAAGAGGTATATGCACCCTTATGTCTCTTGTAGCATTATTTACAAAAGCCAAGATATGGAAGCAAACTAAGTGTCCAGCATTAGAAGAATGGATAAAAAAGATGTGAGATATATATATATATATATATCACATACACAATGGAATATTACTCAGCCAGGATAAAGAGTGAAACCTTGCCATTTGCAACAACATGGAGGGACCTAGAGAGTATTAAGCTAAGTGAAATAAGTCAGCCAGAGAAAGCCAAATATTGCATGATTTCACTTATATGTGAAGTGAAAAAACTTAAAAACCAAACCAAACAAACAAAATAAAGAGAAACAGACTCGTAAACACAGAAAACAAACACAGGGAGAGGGTTGGGGAAGTTGGTCAAATAGGTGAAGGGGATTAAGAGGTATAAACCTCACTTATAAAACTAATAAGTCATGGGGATGTAATGTACAGAATAGGGAATATAGTCAATAACACTAACTAGACTTATTGTGGTGACCATTTTGTAATGGATATAGACATCAAATCGCTACAGTATACACTTGAAGTTAATAGGATACTGTATGTAAACTACACTTCAATAAAGAAAATTCAAAGGTAAAGTTTATGCAAGCCCCCTTTAAAAAAACAATTATTGCCCATTTCCTTTGGTCATATTTTTCTCTAGTTATTTTTATTTTTCTTGTTGATTTGTAGTTTTAAATATATGTGTAGACATGCAAATGTATATATTAATCTTTGCTTGCATTTGAAATATCTAAATACCTTCCTCAAGCACTTCTTTTATTTTCTTTTTGGTACAACTTTTGCATTGTAGTGGGTTTTTTGTTTGTTTTGTGAGGAAGACCAGCCCTGAGCTCGCATCCATTGCCAATCCTTCTCTTTTTACTGGGGAAGACTGGCCTTGGGCTAACATCCATGCCCATCTTCCTCTACTTTGTAGGAGATGCCACCACAGTATGGCTTGACAACTGGTGCATCGGTCTGTGCCCAGGATCTGAACCTGCGAACCCCAGTAGCTGAAGTGGAGTGCACGAACTTAACCGTTACCCCATAGGGCTGTCCCCCTGCAGTGTAGTGTTGTTGATGTCAAATTTATTTCATGGCTGTAGGGGTTTTTTGTATAATATTTAAAAATCCTTCCTATCTTGACTTTGTGTGGAAAATCTCCTTTATTTTCTTCTGGGTTTTTCTTTCTTTCTCATGGATAGATTTTTTAATATATCTGAAATTTATCTTTGTGTCTTTTATGATGTATTGGAATAATTTTAATTTTTCATATGGAGAGATGATGGTCTTCTGTTTGTAGTGCATTGGTCATAACTACCACTCACATTACTACTCTTAACTTTAAGGGTCTGAAGAAGTGTAATCTCCTATGTACCGAGAAATAAAGGAGAACTGGGTATTGGTAAACATTAATATTGTGTACCACATCACATATTGAATCACCTACTCTTTTCTTTTGATTTGTGATGCTGCCTGTAGAATAGGGTCACTTTCTCATTTGCATTTATGGGTCAAAAATGTATTTATAGACCCATCATTTGTAACCTTCTTTTTCAATAAGAAAATACATAATGATTTTGAACCAAAACATTATTAAGTGAAATTCTGTTATCTGCTAATGATTCTATAAATAAAACAACATTGCATTTGTAAAGGTTTTTACCTGGATTTTGAAAACTAACAAAAGTATAAAGAATTAGAATCTAATTATACACAATTGACACAATATTTCTAAATGTCAATTTGGGAAGATGTTTCAACAGCATAAAATATATGTACGCCCTTTGACTCAGCAATTACACTTCTAAAAATCCATTCAAAGATAAAAACTGTATTTGTGAATGAAAGCTTAGCTACGGTGTTGCAAGACGGTGATGTTTGTAAAATCAATTGGAAACAATCTATAAGATGTTAACAGTTGTTGGGGCCGGCCCGGTGGCGCAGCGGTTTCGTCCGCGCTTGGCAGCCCGGGGTTTGCGAGTTCGGATCCCGGACGCCCGCAGACGCACTGCTCGTCAGCCATACCGTGGCGGCGTCCCATATAAAGTGGAGGAAGATGGGCACGATGTTAGCCCAGGGCCAGTCTTCCTCAGCAAAAAGAGGAGGATTAGCAACAGATGTTAGCTCAGGGCTGGTCTTCCTCACCAAAAAAAAAAAAAAAAAAAAAAAAAAAAAAAAAAGATGTTAACAGTTGTTATCTCAGTGTAGTAGAATTATCAGGAATTTTCAATCTTGTTTCTGCTTTTTTAAACTTTATGTATTTTCAAAAGTACATATATCCAGTAATATTTGAAAAGTTACTTTTAATATTCAAAATTCCCTATCATCTGCTGTAAAATAAAACTGCATTTTATTTCCTGGACTTGAAAGCATACACACAGCAGTTTGTTTTTTTTTTTTTAAGAAAATGAGATCAAAAAATCAGTAAGGCTTTATGGTATGTCTCTGTATGCTCTGAAAGTTGCAGGTTATAAGTTCAAGACAAATGCTAAGACAAGAAAAAGTCAATTCTAATTCTATTCCTTTGAGACAAAGAGAACATGTAAATGGTGTGACCACAAACTGCACTGGTAAGGTTCAAACACAGGTAATTATATATAAAGATAAGATTAATATATTCTTTATATTTTTCTATATATTTATTAAATATATTTAATAATTTATTAACTATTTGATAAAGTTAATAAATAAGTAATTTAATCAATATTAAATATAACTCTATATATTTATTAAATACTTTCTAAGTGCTGGGCAATACACTTTACATGGATAACTCATTGAACTATTGTAACACACTAAGATTTTAATACTATTATTAGACCAATTTTACAAATGAAAAAGACAAAGGTTTCCCAAGATGTCTCCAGAAGGGATGATTCCAGTTTTTAAATCTTAGAATTGACTACTGAGTCTGCTCTATTAACCACTATTGGTATATAATTTACTAATTAGGTTTTACATGATATTTTAAATATATTGTGGCCAACAGACTACCCAACATATGGGATAATAATAATTTGTGATACTGATTTGTTGAATAAAATAGAAATAATATAAGAGACATAAATTCAATTTTCCTGGCAGAAAACAAAATTTTGATTAAATCGGTGCAATTAATACACACAGAAATATATAAACGAGGAGTGATATGTGGGTGATATGTGATATTTCAAACAGCAGGAGAAGTGGTAAAAATAATGCTTTTCAGACAGCACTGCAGTGCAGTCTGCAATAATGCAAACTAGAACAAAACCCCAGGATATAATCCCAAAGAGTTGACAAGGAAAGGAATGCATAAATTCTTAGAGAATTATACTGGCCACCTAAATTCTAATATCCATTTCTCCAAGTTACAATCCTCCAAAATTCATTCAAACAATCAGAGCACAAATAAACCTTCTGTATTGTATATCCTCAGCATAACCAGGAGAAAGACAATAGCACAAACTGCAATTTGCATATAAGTGAAAACAATAACACCCAGGACAAGCAGAATTGACTGAGGAGCCCAAGCCCGAGAAAACAAAAGATCAGAAGACAGACCAAAATATGTGTCATTCACTACACAAACTACACTGCACTACACCACGGTAAAAGAAAAATGAAGGAAGCTAGTAATCCATCCATCCTCTCCTGCATCAAATGTGGAATCACCTGAGTCCAGGAAAATACAAATAAGTATTCAGAAAAAAGCAAAAAAATAAAAAACAAAAAACACATTGACATTCAAACAAATTTACTGAGAAAATAACCAAAATGGCAGATTTCAGGAAGGAGGAAGGGACTGTGAGATTAGACACTTTTTTGTTGTACCATGAAGCAAGGAAGCTCTCAAAGATTAGTGGGGGCATATCTAAAGGACACAGAAAACAGCTTAAAGAGGCTTCCATTGAGTAAATTTGGGAAAATCAATGATTAAGAAAGACTATGATTGATAGTAAAACACTGATTTGATATAAAGTCATCATTATATGGTGATAATAAAAAGAAGAGGGAAAAATAGGTAAGAAACCTGTCTGCCACAGTTGGAGGTAATCACTGCACTATCTTCTAACTCTAGAAACTGGTAATTGCAAAGAAATTATTAAAATTTTTCTCCTGCATTTCCAGGAGGAACTGTATTTCATCCAGTTGATAATGGATGTTTTCAGATACTGGACATGAGGCAGCATAGGGCAATGATCCCAGAGAGAAAGGAAGTGAAAGAAGTAAACCCCATCATTTCTCCACTTTGCTGCCAAGGTGCAGTTTTCAAAAGACAGGGCAGGACATTGATGAAAGAAGTTGAAGAAGACACACAAAAAATAGAAAGATATCCTGGGTTCATGGATCAGAAGAATTAATATTGTTAAAATGTCCATACTACCCAAAGCCATCTACAGATTCAGTGCAATCCCTATGAAAATTCCAATGGCATTTTTCATAGAAATAAAAAGAAAATTCTAAAATTTGTGTGGAACCACAAAAGACCCCCAACACCCAAAGCAATCCTAAGAAAGATGAACAAAGCTACAGCCATTATATTTCCTGATTTCAAACTATATTACAAAGTTATAGTAATCAAAACAGTACAGTACTGTCATAAAAACAGACACATGGACCAATAGAACAGAACCAAGAGGTCACAAATAAACCCATGCATGTACAATCAGCTAATATTTGTCAGGAGAGCCAAGAATACTTGATGGGGAAATGATAGTCTCTTCAATAAATGGTGCTATGAAAACTGGATATTCACACACAAAAGAATGAAATTGGACCCCTATCTTACATCACTCACAAAAATGAACTCAAAATGGATTAAAGGCCTAAACATAAGACCTGAAATCATAAAATTTCCTTGAAGAAAACATAGGGGGAAAACTCCTTGACATTGGTCTCGGCAATGATTTTTTTGGATATGACACCAAAAGCACAAGGAACAAAAGCAAAATAAACAAGAGGACTATAGCCAACTAAAAAGCTTCTGCACAACAAAGGAAACAAACAACAATATGAAAAGGCAACCTATGGAATGAGAGGAAATATTTGTAATCCATATATCAGATACAGGGTTAATATCCAAAATATATGAGGAACTCATGCAACGCAATAGCAAAAAAAAAAAAATAAACAAACAACAATTAGATTCAAAATGGCAGAGGATTTGAGTAGACATTTTTCAAAAGAAGACGTACAAATGACCAACAGGTACATGAAAAGGTGTTCAACATCACTAATCAGCATGGAAATTAAAATCAAAACCACAATGAGATATCACTTCACACCTGTTAGAATGGCTATTATCAAAAAGACTAGAGATAACAATTGATGGTGAGGATGTGGAGAAAAAGGGACCCTTGTGCACTGTTGGTGGAATGTAAACTGGTACAGCCACTATGGAAAACAGTATGGAGGTTCCTCAAAAGATTAAAAATTAAACTACCATATGATCCAGCTATTCCACTTCTGAGTATATATCTGAAGGAAATGAAATCACCATCTGGAAGAGATATCTGCACCCCTATGTTCATTGCAGTATTATTCACAATAGCCAAGACATGAAGGCAGCCTAAGTATCTGTTAAGAGACAAATGGATAAAGAAAGCATGGTATCTAATACTGGCTCTGACTCCTGGCAACCCTATGAATGAGCGATGTCCACAATGTCCTGTCCTTAACAGCCCTACTCAGTTTCTGTAGGCTCATGCCTGTGGTTTCCTTTATGGAGTCAATCTATCTCACATTTGGTCTTCTTTTCCTGCTGCCTTCTACTTTTCCCAGCATTGGTGTCTTTTCCAAAGAATCCTCCCTTCTCATGATGTGCCCAAAGACAGCCTCAGTTTTACCATTTTTGCCTCCAGCAATAGTTCAGGCTTAATTTGCTCTAGGACCCACTTGTTCATCTTTCTGGCAGTCCAGGGTATCCATAGAGCTCTTCTCCAACACTGTATTTCAAAGGAATCAATTTTTTCCTGTCAGCCTTATTCATTGTCCAACTTTTGCACCTGTACACAGTAATTGGGAATACAAGGGTGTGGATAATCTTGGCCTTAGTCTCTAATGACACTTTGCACTTGATGATCTTTCCTAATTCTTTCAGTGCTGCCCTTCCAAGTCTCAGTCTTCTCTCGATTTCTTGGCTGCAGTCTCCCTTTAAATTGATGATGAAACCAAGGTAAACAAAATCTTTAATAGTTTTAATGTCTTCATTGTCTACATTAAAGTTGTGGAGTTCTTAATGAAACATTATTCAGCCATAAAAAACAAGAAAATCCTGCCATTTGTAACAACATGGATGGACCCTGAGGGCATTACACTCCATAAGTCAGACAGAGAAAAACAAATACTGTATGATTTCACTTATATGCAGAATCTAAAAAAGCCAAATTAATAGAAACAGAGTAGAATAGAGGTTGGGGGGAAATGAGATGTTGGTCAAAGGGCACAAACTTCCAGTTATAAGATAAATAGGTTTGGGGTATCTAATTTATGCCACGGTGCCTAGTAGTTCATAATATCATTTTATATATTTGAAAGTTGCTAAGCAAGTAGATATTAAACGTTCTCACCACACACATACAAAAGTTAATTATGTGAGATGATAGAGGTGTTAACTAACCTTATTGTGGTAATCATTTTGCAATACATACATGTTTCAAGTTGTCACAGTGTGCACCATAAACTTACACAATGTTATATGTGAATTATGTATTAATAAAGCTAGGGAGAAAAAAAAGAAAAGAAAACTCATGTTCATATGTCTTCATTAGTGAATTTTACCAAATATTTTTAAGGAAAAAATAATACTAACTCTACACAAGCTCTTCCAGATAATGGATTTTTGTTTCTTATTATTTTAAGTCATCTTATGAATAATTCATAGGAGTAAAAAATAAAGGATAGTGAAAAATAACTTCATTATATATATTAGCAAGAATTTAAACATAACTAACCTAAATTTTATTCCTTATTTTCCCAATTTTGAAAGTATATGTCCCCAAAGTATACAATGCCTCATAAACTGCTCTCCAATCATCATTTCTGAAGCTGGAGTTTTTTCCGTCTTGTAAGTTCTGATTCCAGATTTCAAGTATATCTTTAACACGTTCTTGTTAGCCTACTTCAAGTTCTTCCTGCACTTGCACTATCAAGACACAATACTCTTGGGAACTCTGATGGCTCATAATTTTGTTGAAATCAGGACAACCTTCTTGTTTGATTAATAATTGCTATACATTTTCATTTTTAGATTTAGAAACACTAATCTCATGTCTACATCATCTATTTCCTTCCAGTTCTCTTTACTTACCACCTGCATTTGAGCGCTAATAATCTTATCAAGTAAACTTTTGGTGCACAAACATTATAAAAGATGAATGAATACTGTCGGTTATCCTTTTAGCAAAATGGGATTGCCAGGTTCTTATTGCATAATGTTGCGAGATGAAATCCCCCCTGTTGGCTGATGTTCTGAATGAGAATACCCTGTTTTCTCTATTCCTTAGACATCTATTTTCCACTCAGCAATTAATCTAGTTTTTTGGATACTATCAATTCTACCACTATCATCAAAGTGGAGTGCCACTCTCTATCTCTTTGCACTCATCATCTGATTCATCTAATAATTATGAAGTGGCTCCCTCTGTTTATATTTTTCTCCTCATTATCATCAGAAAATGAAAAGTTCTGAATATTCAGTTGTGTTCAATGAAAGGTGAAAAAAAAGAAACTACAAAGATGATGTCTTTAGATTTCATTTTTACCTACAGTAGTCCCCCCTTATCCTTGGGGGATACATTCCAAAACCCCCCAGTGGATGCCTGAAACCACACATAGTACCAAACCCTGTATATACTCTGTTTTTTCCTGTACTTACATACCTATATAAAGTTTAATTTATAAGTTAGGCACAGTAAGAGATTAACAACAATAAATAATAATAAAATACAACAACTATAACAATATACTATAATAAAAGTTACTGTAAATCTTAGCAACCTCAGCAAACAAATTATTTTTCTTTCCTTATTAAGTCAGGAACTTTCACCTTTTCACTTAAAGGAATCACTTTAGGGCTTCTCTTTGGCATATCTGAATTGCCAGCATCACTACTTTTGTGCTTTGGGGCCATTATTAAGTAAAATAAGGGTTACTTGAACACAAGCACTGTGATAGTTCAGACAGGTGATCTGATAACTGAGATGGCTACTAAGTGACTAATGAACAGGTAGTGTATACACTGTGGGTACACTAGACAAAGGGATGATTCATATCCTGGGTGGGATGGAGCAGGACAGTGCAAGATTTCATCATTCCATCCAGAAAAGCATGCAATTTAAAACTTATGAATTGTTTATTTGTGGATTTTTTAATATTTTCAAACTGGAGTTGGCCATGTGTAACTGAAACCATGGAAAGTGAAACTGTGGGTAAAGGGGGTCTACTGTACTTGAAAGATGATGTAATACTTGGAGCAACACAATATCAAGACTGAAGGATATGTCATTGTGAGGCTTTATTTCAAAACTGTATCATCTGCCTAAGTGAAGCCAGTATTTTTCCATTTTCTAGTTAGTATTATTCTTTTTTCTGGTGAGGAAGATTGTCTCTGAGCTAACGTCTATGCCAATCTTCCTCTATTTTGTATGTGGGACGCCGCCACAGCATGGCTTGATGAGCGGTGCATAGGTCCATGCCCAGGATCTGAACCTGTGAACACTGGGCCACTGAAGCAGAGCATGCAAACGTAATCACTATGCCACCGGGCCAGCCCCCATTTTCTAGTTATTTTAATGTATTTTAGTATGGTTGGGAATAACATGTGTAAATATTAAATACTCCCTAAAATGATGGAATAACAAAATGTTTCAAAATATAGGAAAGATAAGATCATCAAGATCTGGTAGTATATCTTTTGATTTATAAAAGGATCTAATGGGTCACATGTTAATTGTAAGTTACAATGAGTTTCATGCCATTCAAAGAATAATAAGTGACTATTCTCTTTATTCTCTGGTAGAATTCTAAGAAAGCATAAATATCAACATCAAACCTTAAAATAGGTAGAATTGCTTTAAAACAAACAAAAATTTTAAAAGAAATACTCAAAAACTAATTGGTTTCAATGGACACATGATATATGAAGGGTTAACAGTGTTGTTTATTTTTTTAATTTTTGAGGAGCCTCCATATTGCTTTCCATAGTGGCTGAACCAATTTACATTCCCACCAACAGTGCACAAGGGTTCTCTTTTCTCCACATCCTCACCAACATTTACTATCCGTTGTCTTCTTGATGATAGCAATTCTAACAGGTATGATATGCTATCTTATTGTGGTTTTGATTTGTATTTCCTTAAGGATTAGTGATGTTGAGCATCTTTCCACGTACTTGTTGGTCACTTGTATGTCTTCTTTGGAAGAATGTCTATTTAGTTCCTGTGCCCATTTTAAAATTTTAAATTGGATTGTTTCCTTGTTATTGAGTTGTATGAGTTCTTTATATAATTTGGATATTAACCCTGTATCTAATATATGGTTTACAAATATTTTCTCTCATTTTGTAGGTTGGCTTTTCATTTTGTTGACTGTTTCTTTCACTGTGCAGAACTTTTAAGTTTGATGCAGTCTCACTTGATTTTTTTGTTTGTGCTTTTGGAGTCATATAAAAAAAAAATCATTGCCAAGACCAATGTTGAGGAGCTTCTTTCCTATGTTTTCTTCTAGGAGTTTTATGGGGCCAGCTCTTCCATTTAAATCTTTGATCCATTTTGAGTTCATTTTTGTGAGTGGTATAAGATAGGTACCCAATTTCATTTTTATGCAAGTGTTTATCCAGTTTTCCCAACACCATTTATTGAAGAGACTATCTTTTCCTCACTGGGTGTTCCTGGACCCCTTGTCAAATATTAGTCGACCAAAATTAAAAATAGAACTACCATATGATCCAGTAACTCCACTTCTGGGTATATACCTAAAGGAAATGAAAGTAGGATATCGAAGAGATATACGCACTCCCATGTTTGTTGCAGCATTATTGAAAATAGCCAAGCTGTAGAAACAATCCAAGTGCCCATCAATGGATGAATGGATAAAGATGTGTTGTATATATATACAATGGAATATTGTTCAGCCATGAGAAAGAAGGAAATCCTGCCATTTGTGATAACGTGGATGGACCTTGAGGACATTATGCTAAGTGAGATAAGTTAGAGAAAGACAAATACTGTATGATATCACTTATACATGGAATCTAAAAAGGTCAAACTCATAATAACATAGAGTAATTACCAGGTGCTAGGAGGCTGGGGGGATAGGAGAGATGTATACTAAGGGTACCAACTTGCAACTAGTAGACAAATAAGCCCTGGAGATCTAATGCACAGTATACTAAATATAGATAACATTGTATTATAATCATCATATTTACTAAGAAACTAGATCTTAATTATTCCCACCACACACAAAAACGATAATTCTCTGACATGATAGAGGGACTAATTATCACCAAATTGGCAATCATATTAAAATATATAAATGTATCAAATCAACATGTTATACACCTTAAATTTACACAATGTTATATGTCAATATAATTCAATAAAAAAATAAGGCATTGAAGAAGCAAAAATGGTTAACGATATCTTTTGCTGAGTAGTTTTTAATGTTGGTAAAGTTGAGTTTATTGATTTTTTAAATTATAGTTCTTTTCTGTGTCCAGACAAACTATTGATTAATTCAAGTCATGAACACATTTTCTTCTAGAAGCCTTATAAGTTTTAGATTTTAGGTTTAGTCTATGAATCATCTCAAATTAATTTTTGTGTATGGTGTGACAGAGAGGATGAGATTCCTTTTTTTATACTATAGATTTTTCCAGTTGCTCAAGCATCACTTGTAGAAAGACAGTATTTGGTGCCTTTGTTGAAAATCAATTATGTATGCATGTGTGGTTATATATCTGAAATCCCTCTTTGGTACAATAAGCTATTTGTCTATCCTAACACCAATACCATACTATCTGGATTGCTGTCTCTTTATTGTAAGTCTTGAACTAAGACAATGTGAGTTCTCTAACTTCACTCTTCTTTTTCAAAATTGTTTTGGCTATTTCAGCCCCTTTGTATTTCTATGGAGATCTAATAATAATTACCAATTTCAGCAGAAAATTTAGTTAGGATTTTTACTAGAAATTTTTTGGGTCTGCAAATAAATTATTTTATAAGTAACACCAATTTCTACCAAAAATAAAAGCTATTTAGGATTTGGGAATTTACTGGATGTCTAAATAAATTATTTGAATTTACAAATATATTTTCATGGAAATTGTATGTACTTCTATTTACTCAGATCATCTTTAATTTCTGTGAGAAATGTTTTTATTTTTCAGTGATGTTGATGTCTTTCATGTCTTTTATAAACTTTATTCCTAACAATTTGATCTTTTTGATGTTACTACAAAGGCTTTTTATAAATGATTTTGAATTGTTTGATTCTGATACATAGACATACAATTGATATTTTAATATTGGCACCTTGAATCATGTGATCGAGTTAAATAGTCATTGCATCTCTAAGCAAAGACAGTTTTAAGACTTCTTTTCCAATCTATAAGCTATTAACATTTGTTGTTGTTGCTACTGCTGCCTTATTGCACTGGCAAGGGCCTCCAGTAAAATATTACATAGAAGAGGTGAAAGCAAACTTCTGTGCCTTGTTCTTATGTTAGAGAGATGAATCCTATCTCATTTAAGATGCTCTCTTCTATACCTAAATTGCTTGGAGTCTTCATCATGAATGAGTGTTGAATTTAGTTAAATACTCTTTCTCCATTTATTGAATTGATGATACGGAGTACTTAGTCCCTTATTCTTTTAATATGATGGATTATACCAATTGATTTTGGAATTTAAACCAAATAAGATTATACATTAAGTAATTATATAATTATTTTTATATATTATTGGATTTAATTTGCTGACATTTTATTCATGCATTTATGTTCTTCAAGAATACTTATGTGGGGGCCGGCCCGGTGGTGCAGCGGTTTAGTTCGCGCTTGGCAGCCCAGGGTTCACAGGTTCGGATCCCGGGCACCTGCCGACCCACTGCTCGTCAGCCATGCCATGGCGGCGTCCCATATAAAGTAGAGGAAGATGGGCATGCATATTAGCCCAGGGCCAGTCTTCCTCAGCAAAAAGAGGAGGATTGGCAACAGATGTTAGCTCAGGGCTGGTCTTCCTCACAAAAAAAAAAAAAAAAACTTATGTGTAATTTTTTTTCTTTTCTAATATCTTTGTCAGCTTTTGCTATCAGAGTGCTGGTCTCAGAGGAACCTGCAGTCTAAGGCTAACTTTGCCTCAGTACTAAGGTAATATCCTTCTAAGTACTCCAACAATGCTCAATATGTCACAAAGTTTTTCCATTCTGGGTGATGGAAACATGAATTATTCCTGTCTTGGTATTCTAGAAATTGTTCCAACTGTTCCTTTCTAGTGATTCTTCACCAGCCCTGGGTAGTTCTGTCCCACACATGAACTGATAAGTGCTCAGGGGAAGATATGAGGGAAACTCTTTGTAGACCTCTGGAGCTGTCTCTCTTTCTGTGTAATTATGCTCTCCATGTAGCCTCCTCCTCTCTGGTACTCTGCCTGTGGATTCTAGCTATCTCAGAATCCCAAAATTCTCAACGATGTCTCCTCAACTTTGGGAAACTACCTGTGTCATTGGGTTCCCTCTCCTTGGGCTGCAGCCTAGAAACTCTAGACAGTAAGCTGTGGCAGTCTCCTCATTTATTTCTCTTCTGTCAGGAATCATTGACCTTTTCTGCTTGTGGCTCAATCTCTGAAAACTGTTGTTTTACACATATTTAGTCTAGTTTTTTAGTTGTTTAAGGAGAGAGGGTAAATCTGCTCTGTATTTCTCCATCATCGTCAGAAATATCTTGCCAGTTATAAAATTCTTTGCTCACATTTTCTTTCCTTTTTTTTTTTGAAAAATATTGCTGCATTATTGTCTTGCTTTTAGTGTTACTGTTTATACATCAAATGCAACCTATTTTTCTGTCCATTATAAAAAGTCTTAGCAAATGTAAATGAATTGGTTTTGCTGCCTAGAGGCTTGTTTCATATCTTTATCTTTATGATTAAATGAGATATGTCTTGAAGTTATCTATTTTTGGTCAATTATTCAGAAATTACTGGGGAAACTTCAGCAAAAGACCATTATTGATCATTTAATATATTTAATTATAGACCTAATTTTTAATTTACTTAATATTTAATTTAATTGTAGCTCTAATTTTTTGTATGTGTGTGTGAGGAAGATTGTCCCTGAGCTAACATCTGTTGCCAATCCTCCTCTTTTCGCTGAGGAAGATTGGTCTTCAGCTAACATCCGCACATTTTCCTTTACTTTGTATGTGGGACACCACCACAACATGGCTTGATCAGTGGTGCATAGGTCTGTGCCTGGGATCCAAACCCGCGAACCCCAGGCCACCGAAGCAGAGTGCGTGAACTTAACCACTACACCACCATGCCAGCCCTTGTAGCTGCTATTTTTAAACAGAGGTAGAGAATATGGTGGAAGAATAGTATGTAAATTTTATACGTTCTGACAATACAAAATTAACCAACCAAAACTGAGAAGAGAGAGAGGAAGGGGGAAGCAGAATCAGCTCATCTATATCTACACTGTGTATGTAAGCAGACAAAACAAACATCAGAATCAAAAGTAAGAAATTGGAACAAATGGCATAACTAAAGTTATTAGTAAAAGGTAACTACTCAAAATAAAAATACAAAAATTGCTAAATACCAAAAGAAATTATAGAAAAAATCTGCAAAACCTACCACATAGAGAAATATATTAAGTATTCCATAATATATACAGTAAATATACCATAAGCAAATAAAGTTGAGACCAAACACATTAGTAATATCAATAAATGCAAATGGCCTTAACTCATTTTTTGAAAGAAAATTATTTTCAAATCAGTATGCATGTGTGTCTGCACACATGCACAAACACACACAAATGCTAACTCTAAACTGTATAAAAGAAACACACCTAACACAAAGTGATTCATAAAAGCTAATGATAAAGGAATGAGCCAAGTATTTTAAGCAAGTACAAATAATGAGGTACCATAGTTTGCAATCCTGGTATAAAATCTCGGTGAGTATAGGCCATAAAAGCATAAAACTATGCAACTAAGGCCAATTTATAATGCTAAATGCCACAATTCTCAGCAAAATATGACTAAATGACACAATGAGCAACTTCCTAAATCAAAAACAACAGAAGATTCAAGAAGACAAAACTCCTAAAGTTAGGAGCCTTCAACACTCACAGACCAAGACAGGTCAAGAGGTCAAAAATTGTCAAATATCACAGCAGAAAAATACATAAGTCAAGAGCTCTCAGAAACATAAGCAAACATTTGTGGATCTGCAAACACAAGGAGGAATATTAATACCCTCTCTCAGAATTTGGCAGTTTAAATAGTCAAAAAACTAGCAAGGATAGGGAATCTGAATAATCCAAAGTTTCTCTCTTAATATTTTAAATTTTTTGTGTGTTTTAGTCAACAAAACATATATGATAGGTTGGAAGTTTAACGAATGTTTTCTGTCTGATAAAAGAGATGTTGATGGCCTAGAATAGTAAGGTGGAAATGAGATGAAGAGAAATAGAGAGATTTAAAAGAAAGGCAACTCCTAAGTATCAAGTAGCCATCTAAACTTAAATTTTTAATCCATAGACACTCTGTAAAAACATTAGTCTCTCAGGGTCCCAGTGTAAAGAGAAAGCAAGTTGATAAAACTAATAAAACCGATTATCTATCAAAAACCACTAAATCAAACATGGCATACACAAGCTCACCATTCTTTATAAACTGGAAGTATTAAAAGAAAGTAAAATTTTGATTTCAAATTTTTAAACTGGTAAGCACATCTTGATAATATAAACTTCCATATAAGCATGCTTCTGCTTGAAAATATCCATCACACAAATGATGACAAATTACATGAGAAGTATTTCAGTTCCTTGTTTAAACAATGCCTTAATTGTTAGAAATTTTCCACTTAGTCTTGGAATAATTTTATAAAGGGCAAAAAGTGTTTTGCAAAGGTCATGAGTTGATTATTACAAATTAGGCTCATTTAGAAAAATAACTCACATTATCATGGTTTGAGTGAATTATTTTCTCAGGTTGGTATATATCTTTATATACCCTAAATGTCACCAGAGATGTATTTGCTAACAACATATGCTACATTACAGTGTATCTCTTGCACATGCAATGGGAAAGACTTAACATGTTTTGTTTAGCGGTTTTACTGCAAGTATTTTCAACACAGCTTCTTTGTCACAAGTTTATAATACAACCTTGTTGATTGTGAATACAGTTATGGAAATAAGGATATAAAATTACCCTACTCCCCTGCCCCAAAGGTATGCAAAGTTGGCATATCTGGTTCAATAAGATTTCAGTTTTTTTTAAGGCAGAATCACATTCTTTTTTGGAAGATTCAGGTGCTGAATGTTCACATACATGAAACTACTATAATCAAACTTCAAAGATGTAACTATTTAAAATCATTTTGATGTAACATCATACCAAATAATTCATTTTCCAAAAGAAAAGAAATAATTTTCACTCTATAGTTCCTTTCATAAAGATTATTATATAGGAATATATGGATAAATATACTCACATATAAAATGTATATTATATATTCATGTATTTACATGCAATTTAAAAATTATGAAACGTGTAGCATATATTCCTATACATTTATACACACATAATGATACATATATAAATAGAGCTGTATTCACTGGCAATGAAACAGGTAAATCAGTGAGAAGGTACTACTCTTTCTCACTGTTTAATACTGATCCTACCTGAACTTTTGTCTTCTCAAGTTTACAAACCATCACCAAGGGGGGTACTACACCTTCCCAGTAATCTCCTTTCCCTCCTGTATTATTGTTCTTTCCACTGCTCTATCCAACCTCTTCTCTTCCTTCTTTAAAACCTTTTGGTATTACATGACCTCTGCTACAACCACTTTTTGAGCAAAATTCAAAACTTAGATCTACAGGTAGGACTCCTTCCTGAGTCAAGTTCCAATTTTTGAATAATGACTATTTATCTCTAGTAGATCTCCACCTAACCACTCAGACACAATGAATTCAGAATCCTATGACGCTTCTCTTCCAGCCCGCTCCTCCTTCCAGAATCTCATTTTAGGTAGGCCTAGCTTTCTAATCATCCAGTCAAATCATCTGAAAAAATACTTCCCTCCTGCTCTCCCACAGTCAGAAACATGCCAAGCCCTGTCTCCAGTCCTCAATCTCTCATCTGCCACAATTTCTCCCATCAGGTTCTCACTGCTCTAATTGGAGTTCAGGTTAATTCCTCCTTGAACTCTGGCAACAGCAATAGATTACTGACGGCTTTTCCTACCTGTTCGCTGTTCATCATTTGTTTCTCAAGTGCCAGCCCCTAAACCGGAAGCAAGAAGCTAGTTTGGGAAGTTCCGCTCTTAAACCGGAAGTGGGAAGATCCACGCTAGAGGAGAGGTCAGGGTGTGTTTCCCGCCCACGGGTGTTCCGAAGATGAATGCTTGGCGAGTATAGTAGGGAAAACGTAACAACAGGGTCCTGCTCTGCCGAAATGATCTCAGCCATCACAAATGATGACACAATGCCCCATGGTAAACCGTATGTCAGCAGGGTAATGCAGCCAGCCCTGCGCAGAGTTCAATGAGGAGGTCCATTCAGAACCGGACTTCCCCTGCTGTCCTGAACCTGAGATTTGTGCAGTGAAAACTGTACAGAAGCCAAACCCAATTGGTCTGTTTCAGTCCTGCTCTTTACAAAATTGGGGGAAGAGGAACCTAATGCCTCTTCAAAAGTATTTATTTATTTATTTTTTGAGTTCTGAAATTAGCTGCACTTTTATTTGTGTTCTGCATATCATGAGAAAGCGACACTTGGAAGACAGATGAGGAGCCCTTGGGCAGGACGAGGAGGCAGAGGGCCTGAACAATTCTTTTGAATTAAAACTGAAGTTGCTTCATCCTGTGTCCTATTTCTACTTCCCACTCCTGAGGTAAAATAACCAAAGCTTGTTCTGTTTTGTAATCATGAGTAGTTTATATTAAAAAGAAAATTTCCTGTAGGAAATAAAAAAAACCTGAGGCCCATTGTGGTGGGAGTCCCATTCCTTCAGGCACTCTCTCCCTCTGCTGCCTCCCTGCAAGCTGTGTGTGCTAGAACCTTACCAATCAACTGGACTTCTAAGATGAGCCAAAGGACCAGTGGGGGAATACATTGATGGCCACCATCACCTTTCTTGACTTTATGGAAGGCAGAGGTCTGGTATCTTCTGTTTGCGGACACTGAAGTTTATACAGATTGTGACTTTGCCCAAAGTCACCTAACTGGAAGAAGCACGTTGCAAAGTTGCCGCCACAATGAAGCCTGGATTGCTTGAGACAGGAGCTTTAGCTATTGCTGCTATAACTGGAGGAAGAAATGTGAAACCTTAGCAGCTTCATCCGGAGAGTGTCAGGATGGCGATTCAGAGGGTCTGAGCTGCCTACTCCGAAGGCCTGCTTCTGACCTTTGATGGTGTAAAAGTGCTTTCTTTTAATGTTTTTCTTGTGTGCAATTCTACATCTTTTAAAATGCAAAGCAAGTGATCACAATCAAAAAGAGTATTGCTCAACTAACTTTATTCTTTCAAGTTCTACAAAGTTGACCATCTCTGTGTTTTGGTTACATTAGAGTGTGAGTGGTGGAAGGGATACAACTCCACAGAAATGGACTACATCACTTCCACATACGTGCAGCCCTTAAACTACTGTAACTCTACATTGAGTGCCAGTGAGATGAATGACAATCTTCCAGACGGTCAAGAAAAAATAGCTAAGGAATTCAATTTGCTGGGAGGAGAGATCGGTCAAAAGAAAGGGTCAAACAAAACTTAAGAATAATAAGCCTTTCTGGAATGAGGTCCAAAATCTTTGATGGGCTGCCATCTACAAATGAATTAAATGCTGAACAGCCAGTCAAGTAGGATGATACTTCTTTTTAGAAGAAATGTTCATGCACTTTATTGGAACTCTCTATCCTCTAAGTCAAGTCAGATGATCCTGCATCATCAAGTTTTGTCACAGGAATGAAATCACCTATCTGTGAGCAATTTCAGAATGAGGAGGATTTTTGAGTATCCTGGTTGAACCACAAGAAGATGGCCTGGTATTAACAGGACTTGGACTTGCATGGCAAAACCCCTGGTTGAGGCCAGACCTAAGGTATGAAAACTAACATTGTGTGCAGATGGGATGGTTCCAGGGGAACTATACAATTTCCCAGCACTACTGTCAGCATCCCTGTGCCTGAAGATAGCTCCTGGGGAAATGCAGCAGATCTCCATGAAAGCCCTGTCGGACCCTCCTTTGAAACTCAACGTCAAGTCAAGTGGAATCAACCCTGTATTACAGGTTAAGCTGAGTAAGTGGAAGTGAGCACCAATCTGCTTTTTAGTTCCAGAATCCCTACCCCTGGCTAGAGAAATTTAGGGATTGAACTATTTAGAAATACATAGGCCAATAAGGATGATATTTAATGCAACAGCATTTATTTTATTTCTCAAAGGCCTAACTATAAATTGTTTTGTAGGTGGACATGCTTTTTTACATAATCCCTTTCCTCTTCAGGCTTGGTATATTCTGTGCATCAGTTTGAGAAAAGTACTGTTCCCCCATTTGCCTTACATTTAAATTTCCATGGGATTTGCCCTCTTCTCTTATCAATTCCCACATTTTAGAATTTAAGTTTTAGGTCGCCAAAATGTGACCTTCTGCTGAAAATTTCTCTGAATCCCATTTTCAGTCAAAAATTTTTCTTCACTTTTTTGAACGCTTTCCGTTTATGCTTCTCTTAATGTACTTAATACTTCCTACTTCTTGATATTGTATTTGTATATCTTATTTCCCTTTGGATTCTGAGCTTATATGTAGAATATTTTTTGAAAACTTATCATATCACTTGAGTACTTACTGAGATGTTTTTAAAAACACTACTACCTTGGTTTTTTTTTCGTGTCTGTGCATTTTTGGCTTTTTGGTGAGAAAGATTAGCCCTGAGCTAGCATTTCTTGCCAATCCTCCTCTTTTTACTGAGGAAGATTGGCCCTGGGCTAACATCTGTGTCCATCTTCCTCTATTTTATGTGTGACACCTGCCACAGCATGGCTTGATAAGCGGTGCATAGGTCCACGCCCGGGATCCAAACCTGCTAACCCCAGGCCGCTGAAGTGGAGTGTGCAAACTTAACCACTATGCCACCAGGCCAGCCCCAATGTGTGTGTGCATTTTTGCATTGCAGAAACCTTGAACTTGGAGCTACAGGAAAACTACCAACCCATGAATATTTGTATTTCTTTTCCACAGCATTCTTAAATCTTGCCCAAGATCTTTCCTACCATGATCCAGACCTACAATGTAATCTCTGGACTCTTTGGTTGCAAAAATGCAAATGAGCATATCAAACTTTACTTTGCTCCTTATCAAAATACCATAGACTCTTTTTGTTTGTTTTAAAATTTATTTGACAATTGAGGATATTACCAGTTGTTAGTTTTATTATTTAATGGATTGAAATATTTGATAACTGAGAGAAATCCAAGTCTTTTAGGATATTTAAGAAATGCAGCAGAAAAAAATTAATGTTGACATTGGGAAGACCAGTGGCAAAATAGAGAATTAGTTTGTGCCAGGGGAGCCTCAGACTGATGTAGTCTGATCTGTCTAATATCAGAATTCAGATATGGTGCAAAGTTTAGAAGACATACAATTTGGGGACAGATATTCTTTAGATCTACTGAACCATCTACTTCTCTTTACTATCTCATGCATATGCATATACACATGTAAGTAAAGACCCTGTCATTTTAACACTATGAATATCTATTACTTACCTCAAATCATTGCTCCTGGAGGCCGAGTGTTAGTTGTACAAACCCTCCATTACATTTCTTCTTGGGAAGACACTGTGTGGGAATTTATGTGCTAGTTTTTCCTCAACTCAAGAAAAATGCTTATTTATTAAAGAATTGATGCTGATATGAAGTGACAAGTGAGTTATTATACCATAGAGCTGTTTGCTTAGAGTGCATATGCTTGTGCATGTCATCACAAATTCTTCATGTTTCTGGAATGTTGCTTGGAGTGTAGGCAACAAACCACCAAATGTTAATGAGCTCAGTTCTCCCCCTCCAGGCCTTTAGGGTAAAATCACACTTCCCAAAGCAAACTCTTCCGTGGCCATATAAGGGGATTGGAAAAAAGGAAAACCATTTTCCTACCCATCTGAATGAATGTGGCTATATTAATCTCCCCCAAGGCACTAAGCTGTCACTTATATTTTATTTAATAGTCTATTTTTACATCAACAGTTAGAATGCAAAAGTAAATTACATTCCCCAACTCACATGGGCTTGTATCCAACACTTAACCTCCCTGTTGGGAAAACATGAAAGACGTCTTGCAGTCAACTGTTCATCTGTCTGACATGTGCCACTATGTACATCTGACTTGCTTGGATTGCCTTTTTTAATGCTTGCCCAATTTGTTTTTCTACTTTGCTTTTTGGAAGGCTGCGTGTGCCCTCAGGGCAGCATTCAGTACTTTCTGATGAACAGAAAGAATGTTGATGACATAGCAAAAGCTTCAGGAAGCCACAAAAATGAAGTGTTTTACCAAACATGATTATCATTACATTTTGCACCAAAGGCTCAGATATTGACAGGAGCAAATGTAATTGTTTTCAATTGAAGATTTTTTTTTTTTTTTTACAATGCCAAGCTATATTGTGCATTTGTAGCTATAGGTGGTAATGAAGTGGAAAATTATAGAGGCTAGACTATTCCATAGGGTTCACAATGGTGACCAGCAAGATTTATTTTCTGGTTCACTAAAGCTTCAATGCAGATAGAAAATGCATGGCATTGACAGGCTGGAGGTTTCCTGCCACTGACTACAAAAATAGTAAAACTTGAGATGAGGATTGGGAAGAAAGAGCAATCTTTTTCAATATTGAAGCTAAGACAAGAAATGCACTTTATTTACCAACTTCTCTTTTAGAACATCATTCTCTTATAGATTTCTAGTTTCTTTCCAGGGAGCTGAAAAAGGCCTGGCTAGAGTGGAACCAATAATACCAAACATTGAACTAATTACTTTAGCAAGAATACAGGAGTTAGTGCTAAGGAGAGTTATAGTCATGAAAGCTGTTTTGAGTTGTGGTGGGGAAGAAGGAAAGAATAATTATGATGCTGATAACTAACTCATTCAGAGTGCTGTAAAATATGTTTTGGTAAATTTTTCACAAAGCTCATGAGGTAGATAAGAATATAATTATGATTATTCTCACAGTACAAATAAGGAAACTAAAGATCAGATAGATTAAGTTACATGCCTGGGTGCAGTATATAGCAAGATGCTATATAGATCTGATAAATGATATTAAGGTCTTCTTCCTTAATCTCTGACATTTTATGCATTCCAGTCTACTCAGTTCATCAGAGACATAAAAATTTAGTTCTTTCAAATCAAGTTAAAATTTGGGTAAAGCAATAATATTGGAGAACATTAATAATCATATTTCTATCACTAATATTAAGAGATAATACACAAGATGATTATTTTTCCCTATAGAGAACAGGCAAGCATTTAGGCACAATTACAGGTATAATATAAAAGACTATAATACATTGTCTCAATAAAATTGCCACACATTTTTATATAGTAAAGGATCAGATAAACTTTAACTTCAACTGAGTCAAACCAAATACCAATTTGAGTAGATAAATATGATATATGCATAAATATACTTTGTTATTTAAATAATATGCGCAGAACTAATTGCTTTCCTCTTTAAGTAAGAATCATTTTTCTTAAGCTTGTTATTAAATTCTAAAATTAGAATGAATAGTCTGTTATAGATATTTCATTACCATTTATTTATCCTTTCACTCAAATATAGATAAGAGTTCACACTAAGTACCAGGTATATGTGCTAGACACAATGACAGCAATTTCATATCCAGCTTAATGAGGACAGAAATAAACTTACAGCAGAAGTACGATAAAAACACATGTTGTGGCTAGAAATATTTTCTTGGTAGCTGGTCTCTAGAATTTTTAGAAATATTGTCAAGAGATTGTTTAGTCTGTGTTGCCCTAGATGTTAAATATTGCTTTTGTTCTTTCAGCATTTATTGAAGCTTCACTATGCATCTGACATTGTGCTAAAAAGAAAAGATTAATAAGTCCATGTTCTTGCACTACTGTTTAGGGGAAGGTAAGTGGAAGGTAAATGTGCCAAAATTAGATCTGTAAAATATTACAGGTATGAGTTTAGAAATGTGAACAGATTACAGTAGAAACACAAAGTAGAGAAAGAAGGGAATTGTCCTAAATACTTGGAGTGATGTCTTCAGGAAATATTCCATAGAGGAGATGATGGCAGACAGTGGGTGGGGTAAGGGTGGGGAAGATTCTAGAGAGAGGATACAGCAGAAAGCAGCATGTAGAGGGCAACACTCCTGAATTAGGAAGTTGTTCTTTTTCTCTTTTCTTAAATTCTTACCACCGTCTAAGCAGAAATAGTATAAATTAATACACTACAAAAATCTTGATAAAATGAGCAGACTAGTTTCAGACTTCTACTCCGTAATAATTTTGTTAAAAAGGAAGATAATGAGAAAATATCTTGTGACTTTTGAAGGGAAATATTATTTTCCCATAACTGCAGTTCCAAAAGTTATCTTTATTTTCCAGGGGAAAAATAAAATAGTTTATTCTGATATGTAAGGTCTTGGGAAATAAAACACAAGTATTTTTCTTTTAGAAAATACTTAAAGATATCCACTAAGTCATTTTAGAGATGAATTAAGAACCAAGAATGGAGAGATATGGTGAAAAGGACTGCAGTTCTTTTTCTTAGTTTTGGTTCCAAATTCAAGAAACCAACAGGACTTTGGTATTCTCCTGTTGATTTTGAATCTGAGAAGTGAAATTGGACTTTGTATTAAATACTGCAAAGCTCAGTTCCTCTTTTGTATCTTCAGATTTTCTTGAATCAAGAAATATGTTAATAAAACTGTTTCCTTTGTTCAAATAGAATACATTATCCATTGTTTATAGCAACTTGAAGCAGTAACTGATTTTCTTCCATTCACGAACTTGCTTACAATGGCTGTAACATTTACACACTTTGGAGTTTACAAGAATAATTGCCAACAAATTTGGATTCTTGTTTATTTCCATCAGAAAGGTGGAGTTGAGTTGGGTAACTTAAAAGTTACTTCCATGTCGAGAAACTTGAGAAATGAATTTTTTTTCTATACTTTAAAACTCTTCCTCAATAAAAACGTCCAATATCATTTGTCAATAAATCACCACATATTATCTTGTATTTAAGACCTGTAAATGTTCTTATATGTTTACTATTCTTAAATACACATAAAATTTTAACTATGTAAAAATGCATAGAGAAAAATATTAAAGAATTACAATGACATTAGTATTTGTTGTAAGCATTTAATGCAAGAATGGATGGTTGTTGCTTTTTTCTTTATAGTCTTCTATATTTCCTAGTTTTCTTTCATTGGCATGTAACATATTTAAAACAATATATTTGTTAAAAAAAGCACCTGGAATTCTACATATATTTTCAAAATTATGCAAAAGAGAGTGAAGCAAAATACTAGAAGACATTAGTTCTAAAGGTAAAAATTGTTTGTGTTCTGAGCCTAGGAGTGTTTTGATATTTCTTTCTCTTTTCATATTTTGTAAAATAACTGCTCATGTATTAATTTTTTGGAAGATATAATTTTCTTCTCTAAAAAGACTCATAACTATACTCCAATGTCTGAATGGACAATTTAAGCCATAAAATTCTACATTGTAGAGCTTGGGTGATGAATAATTTCAGGTCTACTAGACGTCCTAATTCACATATAAGAAAACGAATATCATTAACCCTCCTACAAACTGGTCTTGGTGAAATTGGAACAGTCATTTCCACAGTCAAATGCTCAAATAGTAAGCCTGTAAGCATCTATCGTCTAGGGATATATGTACAGCAATGGTATAATTGACATTTTAAAAATGTATTTTAAAGTCTTATTTCCCTTTATTCACCTTGTTATCAAAAGTCTTAAGTTTTTAATATATCAATTTGATTTTTTTCTATTCTCAGACTCTTAGGGTTAGGATTATGCCTAGTAATAGTAACAGTTGTATGGCAATCTTAGTTCATTTGGTTTACCCTCAAATGGAAAGAGAAGCAAGATTTTGTCTTTTCCCCTGGCTACTAATTTTTTAAAGTAGATTTTCAAGTGGTTTTTAAAAAGAAAGAAAGACATTTAAAAATAGATGTATTAACCTAGATTCATTATCAGTTCCTTAAAACATAGTTTTTATACCAATCTTTCAGTCTCTCCTCTTTTTCATTCTCCTGTGGTATGAATTACTTTATTGATTAGGAAGCTATGGCCTGAGTGCAAATGAAAATCTGCAATGAAAAACTCATTTTAGAATTAAATTAATAATTTCAATAGTGAAAACCAATTTTCCTATGTTCAATGTTATAATCTATTTTACATTTTTTCCCATGTGTACCCCAAACATCACTGATTCATGGCACTGTGCAGATAATCAATTAAAATGAAAGAATTACATAAAATATGCTTCTCCAAGGCTAACCTCCAGCTCTCACATACTAAAATAGTTCTATTTCTATATTCAATAGCTAAAGACATTATCAGAGAATCAAACAGTTTTGCAAATATATTCATTGTTGAAAAATTCATAGAATAATATTTCCATATGTTGTTTTGGGAATTACATACTTTCTTAAGGAAAACAGGCTAACAATATAAACTATGAGAAAGCACTAAAAAAATTCAGAATTTTAGGGGAATTTAGTGATAAGTACTTTTAAAATGCATTATATATATTAATCCTCCTAGGACTCTAATAAGTGGACACCATGATATCCATTTTTTTTAATTTTTTTTTGCTGAGGAAGATTAGCCCTGAGCTAACATCTGTTAGTCTTCCTCCATTTTGTACCTGGGTCACTGCCATAGCCTGACTGACGAGTGCAGTAGGTCTGCACCCAGGATCCCAA
Organism: Tapirus indicus; assembly: GCA_031878705.1. Lineage (NCBI taxonomy): Eukaryota > Metazoa > Chordata > Mammalia > Perissodactyla > Tapiridae > Tapirus > Tapirus indicus. The sequence continues at coordinate 138,881,360 of CM062920.1, read as the reverse complement.
CCTGTGAACCCAGGCTGCTGAGGCAGAGTGTGCACAACTTTACCCACTTGGCCACGGGGCTGGCCCTCTATCTATTGTATAATCAAGAAAAAAGAGGCTTTAGGGGACATTTAACACACTTGTCCAGGGTGGTGTAGTTGTTGAGTTTCAAACCAAAGCTCTATCTGACTTTACATACTGCGCTCTTAAATATTATACTATCTTGTCTCTTCGTATAGTGAAACTAATTCATCATCAACTCAATCCTAATGCCTAGGCTTCTTGTATGAAAAAAACATATATATAGGTATGTATATATTTTTGTGTAAAAATATATATCCATATATATATTTCACCTGCCAAACTGGCCCATACTAGTGAATGTACAATGATAAATTAGGAGGAATACTGCTTAGAGTACTATAGATATGCTCTGCAATTGTGATGGCATGTTTATGTCGTGTCTTGAAATCTCATGTTTTTGCTAACATAAAAATAAAAACAAAAACTATAATAAACAAAATAAGTGTCCAAGTCCCATTCACAAGGAGTGGGAATAGAAAGAGGAACTATACTGCTTCCATTTTTTAATAACACAAGTAGTAACACAAGCAAGAATAAGTTCCTGCTAGAGATAAAGAGTTCCCCCCATAACTTATTTTTCCAGGGCCTCTTCTACACCCACATACTCACACTCACACACACACACACACACAGACACACACACACACATCTGCTTAAAGTAACACACATTCATTGAACCACATTATGTGTATTGCTTTGTGCCTTCTTGTCTCCTAATACATGTTGGAAATCTTTCCATGTCAGTACAAATAGTGTACTTTATTCTTTTAAGTTGCTGAATCATCTAGTTGCAACATTTATTTGATTCACTCCTTATAAATACATATGTAAGTTGTTTCTGAATAATCTCTATTACAAAAATGCTACAGTGAAAATTCTTGTAATATACCTTTGTGCATAATTTCTGGATATAATCCTATAAGTGAAATTGCTGGGTCAAAGGGTAGATACATTTATGGTAGATTCCGCGAACTCCCTTTAACCTTATAATATACCCCTGTGTATTAAATGTTACACTGTGAGAACTGGTTTTCTGTTTGTCAGCATTTCAAATGGATCTCCCCTGCTCCTGATAAATTTAAACAGATCTGAGAGACTGCTATTGACAGCTTAGTTAAATAAGCTTTCTTAGCTCTTCCAATCTGGGTATTTATAATTCCTCCAAAGCCAGAGGCGTTACTAAAATGAGTCCTCTCTAAATAAAGTAGCAACAGCAATGCATTTGTGTATGGCGCCATTTGCTAAGTAGAAGGGATCTTGATAGAAAATGTGCATGTTTCAATCTGCATTGGATTTGGTTTCTAAAATCATTATTCACCAGTTCTCAGTATATTATAAATAAATATGTCCACATTCTTAAAAGAAAAATAGTAACAAAACAAAGCTATAATGAACCGTCGGGAAATAGAGGATTTTTAACTTTGACACTACACTTAACCTCATAGGCAAACTGACCATATAGCCTCATAACAGAAGGTGAAAGAGGCTGCAAGAAGACCCTTGGGAAGCATTTTCATGGGTATTTTTCTGACTATTTGCCCTCTGATAACTAAGCAGTGAAAGACTTTTCCTGTCTTCCATGTGTACTCAAAAACAATGGCCAGTGACTAAGTTGAAACGTCCTAGCAAGAAGCATTCTTTAAAGATAATTATAAATTTTTGTATTTTTAAATAATTTTCTTTTTATTGTGTTTTTATTTTGAATTTATAATTTTAAAACCACTAGTTTCTCATTTGTGCTTCTGTGGCTACTCTACAATTTAATACTTTACTTAGATCAAATTGTATAGTGTAATATACTATATTTCTTGTCCAGAATTTTTAAAATGGACACAGTTTTCCATGAAATAAATTCCTATGATGAAAAACATTGAGAATATAGTCATTACAGACTACACATATTAACTGTTTTCTGTCTGGTTAAAAATTCTGACCCTGTAATAAAACATTCTGATTAATGGGAAATTATCCACTTTAACTATTAGTCAAAAATTTGGAATTTATGTGAATACATGTAACACAGAAACTATGTTAAACAGCTTAATATTTTATGATTCATAAGAAGAGTTCAGAATCTTTCAATGCCCCATGGACATCATTATAGCTTTTACTATAATTTTCCAGAGATTTGACTAATTCTAAAATTCACTTTGCTGAGCTCAACTTTGAAATAACAATTTTAGACTTTAATGTGCTCATTTATATTTCCTAGAAAAATATTATATATGTGCAGTAATAGAGTCAATGTTAAATATTATATATAGTTAGTAATGGCTTATAATCAATATAACATGTAATTTTATACAATCTCCCTTGACCTAAGATATTTAAATTTTCCAGCCTTTGAAAGCAAGTGTTTCTAGTCTGGAAAGTGTCAGACACATGCTGTTAAAACTGTTCTGTCAACTGCTGTCTCTAGACTATCTTGCATCTTTCAGATCCCTCTGCCACACTCCTCTGCCGTCTTTCTTAAAACTAATCTGACCATGTCACTCTCAAGCACGAGACATTCCATAATCCTATTTGCTGATGGCACAAAGTTCAAATTCTTTTGCATGTCATTAAAAGCTCTTGTGACCTTTTCTGGCCCTAGCAGGTGACAGTATTCCACCCCTAATACCATGCTGTATGTCTGCTCAAATACTCCACATTTCTACCTCAGCAGCTCAAGTGATGCTCCCCCAATGAAACATTCCTGATTTTTCCTTCCTCTAGGTAGAAGTGATCCATATTTTCTTTGCTTTGTGTGTGTAGCTTGTAATTTGTCCATCATACCACCTTTAACACTTTATCGCAATTATTTCTTTATACAATGCTGTTTTGTTTTCCCTAATAAACTGTAGGCTCATTGAAGACAAGGAAGACATCTTTATATTTACTTTATTTGGGAAATTTATACCTCTGAGATGTTCTCCAACATTTTTGAATGGATTTTTTTTCTTGGTAAGGAAGATTAGCCCTGAGCTAATGTAGGTTGCCAGTCTTCCTCTTTTTGCTAAGGAAGATTGTCCTTGAGCTAACATTTGTGTGCATCTTCCTCTATTTTATATGTGGGATGCTGCCACAGCATGGCTTACTAAGTGGTGTGTAGGTCTGCCCTGGGGATCTGAACCTGCAAACCCCAGGCCGCTGAAGCGGAGCATACGAATTCAACCGCTATGCCACTGGGCTAGCCCCATTGAACAGATTTTTAATTGATGAATTTACCATTTGGACACATCTCACAAAAGCATCTCTTTAATTAAAACCTGAGAAACCTTTAGTGGAGCTTCAAGGAAAATGTTTCTAAATATAAGACATGATTTTACTAGTCTTTTTGCTATATTGTATGCAAAAGTGTGTTGGGAGGAGTTTGATCTTGCCAGAGATTCTGGGGGTTGGGAGTAGGATCACTGCATTAAAATAAAAGCTTGAGCCAGCCCTGGTGGCCTAGCAGATAAAGTTCTGCATGATTCCACTTTTCTGACCATGGAACCACACCACCCGTCTGTCAATTGCCATGCTGTGGCAGCAGTTCACGTAGAAGAACTAGAAGGAATTACAACTGGGATATACAACCATACACTGGGGCTTGGGGAGGAGGAAAAAGATGCTCTGGTGAAGGAAATAAGAAGGAAAACTCCATATTATAGCTAAGAAATGACCTAAGATCTCTCATTACACACCCTCATTTATCTATATTTTCACTCTACATGTAATTATTATGAACTTTTACTATTATTATAACTTTGGTCATTCAAATTGGAGAACCAAACATTGTATTTTCAATTTTCTGATTATTGCCTGCAGCATTTAACATAGTGATAGTCATATGATTAGCACTTAACAAAAACCTTTAAAAGACTGAACTTATTATAGACAAGTAGTAAAATGCCTGATGCTTTTTAATGGGCAGTGGTATAAACATTAGAAGCAGATGATAACTTGCATATTGAGCTTTTAGTAAGTGCCAGGCTCTATGTTAAGAACTTTATGTACTATAATTCTTCCAATCTTCACAGCAAATTTGTGAGATAGATACCATATTATCTTTGTCATTTTACACATGTGGAAACAAGTTTACTGAGATTCAGTAATTTTCATAAAGACATACAACCTAGAAGTGCTAGAGATAGGCCTTGAACTCAGAGGCAGCTGATTTCAGAGCCCACAATCTTAACCACAACACATTCTCGTTTCTTTGAATTTGGGTTGAAAGGAGTTTCCTGGTTATTTCAGCATAGAGTGGCATACCTCAGAAGTCTTATTTTGTACATTTTTGAGGTTGGAGATCAATCTGGGAAAGGACAAATGAGTTACAATGAGAAAATGGGTTTAATAAATTGGTCCCTAAATGCAGGGACATGAGGAAATCACTCTAAGTGGAATCTTGATGATGGATTAGTAATGAAGCAATCACTTTACACGAGGAAATGCCTTTTGAAACCAAATTGTGTGAATAGAAAAATAAGTTATATTAGGTGTTGAAGATTATCTCTATTTTTATTGGGATAACTGGACGTTTCCATAAACTTGTGAATACACAGGGAGATAGATCAATTGGATAAAAAAATCAAAATTTCAGGGCAAATTGAACTTTTTTTCATTTTCAGAGAATTTAAAAAACATTATAAAACCAGTTTTAATAATCCAAAGCTTCAGCATATGATTTTGTTCTACATTAATGGATTTTTTTTAATGAGGAAGTGGCCTCTGCTGTATGGTATAATTACTTTAAAACCATTCTTTTTTGCAATTTAATTTAAAAATGTTCATTGTTATATACATAAAAAGTCTCTAAATGTAAGACTTCCTCACTTGATATACTCACTTATTTTCCATACAGTCAAATTTTAATAGCAGAATTATATTTCTAGAAATGATTTTTGGAATCACATAGTTGAGTATTTTTATGCAGATAAGGTTATGTGAAGAATTACAATTTGTTTTTTGTTTATCCATTTCCTTGTGAGTTGTATCACATTCTATTTTTATTCTTCATTTATGAATTTGTCACATTTTTTTGTGCCTACCATGTGCCTGGATAGACCATGAGGATGCAAATATGAATATATTTCCCCACCGAAGCCAGGAGAACCAATCTTGTGATTAGACAGTTGGAACTTTCAGTCCCACTCCCAGACCTCCTGGGAGAGGAGAGGGGCTAGAGGTTAAATCAATTGCCAAAGGCCAATGATGTAATAATCAATCATGCCTATGTCATAAAGTCTCCATTAAAACCCAAAGGATGGGGTTTGGAGGGCTTCATGGTTGGTGAACATGTGGAGGTGCTGGGAGACTGGAATGTTCTGAAAGAGCGTGGAAGCTCCATTTCCTTCCCCCATTCCTTACCCTATGCATTGCTTCCATCTGACTGAGTTATATCCTTCTATAATAAACCAGTGATCTACTAAGTAAAATGTTTCTCTGAGTTCTGTGAACCACTCTAGCAAATTAATTGAACCCAACGAGGAGGTGTGGGAGCCTCTGATTTATAGCTAGTCAGTCAGAGGTACAAGTAACACCCTGGGCTTTCGACTGGCATCTGAAGTCCAAGGAGGGGGTTGTGGGAACCTTCAACCTGTAGCCATTCGGTCAGAAGCACAGGTAACAACCTAAGCTTGCAACTGGCATCTGAATGGGGTAGGAGGCAGTCTCGTAGGACTGAACGCTTAACCTACGGAATCTGACGCTATCCCCAGATAGATAGTATCAGAATTTAGTCAAATTCTCGGATACTCTGCTGGTGTCCCAGAATTGCTTGGTGTTGTGTGGGAAGTATCCTTCCCCACACACACACAAGTTGGAATTGGGTCCAGGAACCTGGAAGACCTGCCAAAACCCACTCGTTCCTACAGTTAATCTTTCATAATGTTAGTGGCATGATGTTTCAAAAGATCTATTACAATTCTATCTACCTATCTAAAACAGTTCTATGACTTACATCTCCTTGTCTTTCCATATTAGGTATATTACAACTTGGCTACAGCCTACATTTCCAGTCTATTGTTCAGAGATTCCACTCCAACAATCAATATTATAGCTATGAAGTCCTACTCATTTCCCAAATTACACCATTCACCTCATTGTGTTTGCCATTGTTATTGTTGTTTTCTGTGCCTAGAATTACTTTCTCCTTGCCTGCTTAATTAACTCCTATTCATCCTTAAAACTCAGCTCCAAATTTTATCCTGCATCACCCTTGAAGAGATAATGTGGAAACCAGATACATTTGAATTTGCATCCTAAACTTTCTACTTACTAACTGTGTGATTTTAGGAAAGATCTTAATCCTCAAGTTCTTCATTTTAAGGCTCATACATTAACCCCCCGATGTCAAGGGTCATTTCTTTGATTAAATGAGATAACAAAGCAACAAGAACTTGGTACATACTCAAAAAAAAAGTATATCAGATCAATTCCTTATCCCGACATCATCAGTGAAAATAACTGCTCCCATTTAGTTCACATTTCTATTTCAAAACTTGTAGAAATTATATATTTTTAAATTTCCAAATCTAACCATATGCCAGTCACCAAATAGGTTGTAAATAAATAAATGTTAAATTTATTGATTCATTTAAGATACAATCGTATGTAATGAAAGTATGCTACACTTTCTTAAGCCAAATGTAGTTTATGTGGACTATTTTTATTATTTGTGATAACGAGTTGACTGGTTCTGTGCTTACCTAAGCCTTGTGCACTTTCTACATCAACAGTACCACACGGTTTGATTTGTTCTGCGTTAGAGTCAAGACCTATCAGGCCTTGTCAGGGTGAGTCATGGGAAAGGAAGGAGTAGGAAAAGGCAGTGCACAATAATTGGAGTGTGGGGCTGGGTCTGCTGTCACACATGAGAAAGAATAGCTATCATGGAGACGCGGCTAATCCAATCCTGATCTTAGTATGCTTTGTAAATAGCCTATTTAAATACATACAAATAAATTAATAAATTTAATAGAGAAATTTTAATATTTAATACAATAAGGAAATACCTTCTGAATAATTGAATAAATAATATAAATGTATTTAATTTTATAAATTAAATAATGTAAATTTATCTAAATAAATTGAACAAACGCATACCAATGCATTAAATACATACCCGCTGCTTTTCAACTCTTTGGGCAGACATCTGGCCTGTTAAAAACCAGCAGAATCTTCTACCAGTGTGAGAACACAAAATTCCCCTTCTGCTTCTTGTGGCAATCACAATTTCCTGCTTTACAAAGTGTCGGGAGTCTGGTTCCGAAAGGAAAAGGGGAGGGGAGAACTTGCTGAAATATTTCTTGTAGCTTATTAACTTATTGCTTTCTTTGGATTCATTTTCTTCAGAGAATGAGAGCCACTTATCTAATTTAAAACTATTGCCCATGATATCAGTGATGACACTTTATTTACACTTAATATGGAACTTTTTACGAGACGACTGTATTGCAATTAGATTCTAACTCAGAGTTTTCCTTTTATTTATTGATGAATGTGTGTAACTCTCATTAACATTAAAAAGAACTGTGTGGGGCTGGCCCAGTGGCATTGTGGTTAAGTTTGTGCACTTCATTTAGGTGGCCCGGTGCTCGCAGGTTTAGTTTCCTGGCGAGGACCTATGCACCGCTTATCAACCCATGCTGTAGCAGGTGTCCCATATAAAGTAGAGGAAGACAGGCATGGATGTTAGCCCAGGGCCAGTCTTCCTCAGCAAAAAGGGGAGGACTGGCAGCAGATGTTGGCTCAGGGCTGGTCTTCACCAAAAATAAAAGAACTGTGAAAGTGTAACAATTATAGAATAGACCGTGTCTACGGGTTAATTTTAATTGCATATAACAGTATTTGAATAGACAGTTTAGAAACAACCATTTAATGATAGTAACCAAATTTCTTAATTACAAGTAGCAATTGACTTGGGTAAACATTTGTTATGCCTATAATCCTATCAAAAAGAACACTTTGGAAATCCAAGTTTAATTTTTTCTGTGGTTGAAATATCATCTTTTTTGTAAAGGAGGGAAGGAAAGAGATGGCAGTAGGTATAAGTCATGTGCTGTTTTACAGAAAAGACAAAGGAGGCTCAGAGATTTAAATAATTTGCCCACATTCACGCAACTATTAAGTAACAGAATAAAAATTCATACTTAGGTTTGTACTTTTTGAAATCCTGTGCTAAATGGTGGAAAGAAAAATTGCTTGTGAACAATTTGTATGATATGTGTGCTGTGGTCTGACTGTTTGTGTCCCCCGCCCCCAATTCATATGTTGAAGACCTAATGCCAAAGGTGAAGGTATTAGGAGGTGGGGTCTTTGGGAGGTGAATTAGGTCAGGAGAGTGGAGCCCTCAGGAAGGAGATTAGAGCCCCTTTCATGCAGCCCCAGAGAGCCAGCTTGTTCCTTCCACCACAAGAGGATACGACCAGGAGTTTGCAACCCCAAAAAGGACTCTCACCCACTCACGCTGGCACTCTGATCTTGGACTTCCAGCCTCCAGAACCTTGAGGATTAAATGTCTGTGTGCATAAGCTATCTGGTCTGTGGTATTTTGTTATAGCAGCCCAAATGGGCTAAAACGTTGTGCCTGTAGATTGATACTGAAGTCGGAATCAGTGTGATTGGGGGATAAAAAAGATGACAGTCTATGCTAGAGATCTTTACTTGGTTATGTATTTATGAGATGAGGCTTGTAATGTATCTTAATATTAATGAGTATGACTACTGCACAGATGGTACCACGTTGGATAAAGTACGTTAAATGGAAAAGTTCACTGGTATCAATGATCAACTTGAGAAATCACTTGTTGAGAAATCTACCATGCACAAAGCATTGGGTGGTTTCTTTTTAAAAGAAAATTGGAGAGGCAAGACTAAAAGTTGATTCGATGAAATATATAATTATGCATTGTTTTCTAATAGAATATTAGTTATATTGTAATCAGGAAAATGTTTATCATTCACTCAGTGGTTCGAAGCATACTTTATTTGTATTAAATTATGAAAAAGTGACCCAAAAGTCAAACTGATAGTCATAGAATATTCATGCTACGAGAAATGTGAAGATCATTAGTCCAACCACAACTTTATGCAGAGGGGAAAAAAATAGATCAATGCTACAGTCCAAGTGACTGATTTGACTTGTTATTGATGGGACAGAGACTAGCCTGAGGTTTCCTGACTCTCAGTGCAATACAGTTGAAAGAATTCACAGTTGTCCTTAGAGTCTAAGATCATAGGAGCCGTTAGATTCAAAGTCACCCACTAAAGCATAAAACATGTATCATCAAATACCGGAGAAGGAGACCTTTCATGCCATGCTTCAGATTGATAGTCTGTCTAAAACTGGATTCACCCTAGTCAGTGGTTCGCCCCACATTATAAATGATTGTGCTTTTTCAATTGAGTCGCAAAGGTAATCTCTTTGGGTTTAGGCGTCGTGTGTTAAATACATGCACCTTAAGCAGTAGAATCACATTCCGTTTGGTGAGAGAGACATTCACGCATAGGAACTAATAAAAACAGGGAATATGCCGGCCTGGTGGTACAGTGGTTAAGCTCGCCTGCTCCACTTCAGTGGACCAGAGTTCGTAGGTTCGGATCCTGGGCACAGATCTACACACTGCTCATCAAGCCATGCTGTGGCAGCGTCCCATGTACAAAAGGGAAGAAGATTGGCACAGATGTTAGCTCAGGGACAATCTTCCTCAAGCAAAAAGAGAAAGATTGGCAACAGATGTTAGCTCAGGGCTACTCTTCCTCACCAAAGAAACCCACAGAAAAACAGAGAAGAGCAGATTTATATCTCCCATTTCCTTCTCAGATTCACAGTGAGGTATACCAAGTGAAATGGTGGGCAAAACAGCCTACATGCAAATTTATATAAATTGTCATTTCTGTTTCTCTCTCATTCTCTCTCTCTCTGGTTTTTGTTGACCTTTTACAGTTTTATTTACCTGAGTTAAATTTGCTTAAAATGTTCTTACACTTTAATGCATGAGAGCAAAAGACTGCATAAATTTTTAAAGAGAGAGCAAGACTAGATTATCAATATGTATGAATATCAGTATTCAATATGTATGAACATCAATAACAAAGCATTATATCAATTGAAACAAGACCCAGAAAACAGGAATTTCATGACAACATCTGCAATGTTCAGATAATGTAGGTTTCACAACAATAGCCACTTGAGGAGAATCTAGGTCCTAACAAGATTGGCTTGGTCCATGCAGTGAGTCAAAAAGGAAGAATTTCAGATAAATATCTTGATTTCGTTTTAAATTAGAGTATATAGTAATGATGGGCTTTCATTCTCACGTTGCAACAATTGGCTGGACTTAAGGAATAGCTAATTCCATTTAGATGGGAAATGCTTTCTCCAGTTTCATACAACCTCCCCTCCCTCCAATTTCCTAATATTTTACTACAGAACTGCATCACTCATTTATATTACCTATATGATTCTAGACAGTTGAGTATGCAACATCTGATCCACAGGAAAGGGAGCCCAAGCTGTAAAAATTTTTAATATTTTTGTTCTTAATGGTTTGGTTATCCTTGAGGTGAAGGGAGATGCAGTAAGCATTTTCCATCCTGATAGAAGAGGAAAAATCAAAACCCAAAACATCTTATCATTAGATGTGGCTCTCTTAGCTTGATATCATTAGATCTTTAACTCCTATTTTCTGCATTGATAATCAAAGGAAAACATTCTGATTTCTATATTTGTCTGCCTATAGGGAAGAAATGTACTCAAATATGGATTTTGACTATTTCTGGTCTCTGTGAAAGTGAATTTTTCATGGCATATCCATCATGTGTTTAGTATTACTTGGCTACAGTGAGAGATTTTGCTGATTATTCCCATACATATATTTCTAGCTTGAATAATATTTTTAATTCTTATTGTAAATTAAGAAATTAGCAACATTGTCATCCATTTCAATGTCTTAAGTATTTTATTTAGTGTGAGCCTGTCTCTCAGGTCCTGGTTATGTCTGAGTCCCTAATTATACCTGTGCATTTACAATGAATTTTAGATGACAGCAATATTACTTCTAAATATGTCCTTGAAGATTTCTGCAGTATATACAACAGAGTTAAATCAATTAAAAATGAGGCAAAGAATTACTTTTACCTTGTGTTTTCGTTGGGAATCTAAGATGCTGTGGCTGATTGACTGACAAAATGTCCCAAATTCTTCCCCCTTCCGTGTATGTATCCCCTTTGCAATATGACTTTGTAATTTCTCCCATCAAGAGAAGTGGAGTCTATTTCCTACACGTGATGTGGGTTGACTTTGTAATACATTTTGGCCAAAAGAATGCTGTAGAACTAATAGTGTGCAATTCTAAGCCTAGAATTCAAGAGGCCTTTTATGCTTCAGCTTTTCCTCCTGGAACCCTTGCTTCCATGGGAAAAGGCCAGGCTAGCTTGCTAGAGGTACAGAGGCCATGTGGAGAAAGGTGCCCATCATCTCAACCAAGCCCATCCTAGAGCGGCCAGCTTCCAGGCAATCAGGTAGCTGACTGCAAACACCTGAGTAAACCAAGTGAGCTCAGTCTAGACCAGCCCAGATGGGCCCAATAGCCCAGGCAACCTGAAGACTCATAGGGAAAAAATATTGTTGTTTTAAGCCACTAAGTCAGCAGTTTTCAAAGTGTGATCTGGGGTCACGTGGGGATCACCAACATCTTTTCTGAGGATCTGCAACATCAAAACTACTTTTGTAATTATATTAAAACACGATTTTTCTTTTAATTCTCATTCTGTCAAGAGTGTACAGTGTTTTCCAAAGGCTTCATAATGTTTGATATCAAGACAGAGTGAATACAGAAGCAGATATGAGTATCCATCAGTCTTCTACTGAGACACATTAAAGAGATTAGCAGAAATGTAAAACAAGGCTACCCTTAATGCTAAATTTTGCTTTGTTTAGAAAATGAAGTTATTTTTTATAAAAAAAATATCGTTCATAAGTAACAGATTTATTGGTAACGTGAAAGGAAATGATAAATATCTTAAAATTTATATTTTAGTTTCTAATACAGTAAATATCAATATAAAACCCACATAAGCAAACCTCTTTGGAGTCCTCAATAATTTTTAAGAAAGTAAAGGATCCTGAGAACAAAAAGTCTAACTGCTACACTTTTTTATTTCTGCAGCATTTCTCCATTATGAGAATAGCAGTTATTCTTCAAGTAAAAATCACTATGATTTGTCTCTCATGACCTAATTCCCTTAGCATACCATGCAGTTCTAAAGCCTTGAAATCCATAGACCATGGATATACTTTCATTTCTTGAGTAATATTGAGTCATTCTCAGCCTTATTATTTTATTCTTGAAAAATGGGTCTTATTCTCTTTCTAAAACACATGCAAGAATATTCATCAATATTGATTTATCTAATCTATAAACAAATATTTACTTGCTGCTTTTATCCAAAGCAATAATTTCTGTGGAACATAGAAACATGGAAGCTAAGAATTTTAAATAAGTGTATCCCTTGAAGATTTTGCCAAATTTAGCTTGAGGTTGAAGGTTAAAGAATCCCACTGGAGTTGTGACAATCATGCACTTGGGAAGGTTAAGTTGCTTCTGTTTTATTATACTAAGATCAAAACTAAGGAATTTTGAACTGAAAATCTCTCACTGACATTATGTAAAGAATGAAATAAAAAGCAAGGGAATCATTACTCAACCCTGAGGAGTCCGTATTTATCAAAAAGGACGGACCGTTAATACGGGATCACATATCTACTGGGATGAAAGGATTATGGAATTAAAATTTTCCTTGAGCTAATATTGCTTACTAAAATGCACAACAGCTCACTAAAATATCTCATATAAAGCTGGCTAATTCAACTGCTTTTTGAATAAAATAGCTTCTGCTGAGTACTTTGATATTAGCTCTGGCCTAGCTTTACGCAGCTGGAGTAGTGGAAATGCAGGAAGTAGAAAATGTAATTAAAGAGCCCTCCCCTCAATGCACTGAAAGGAAAAGTGAACCACATAACTACAAATATTTGGGACAAATACTGGACACTGTTGAAAAATAAAAATTAAAAAGAAAACAGCTTATGAATATAAACTGAGTACTGACAGATTGAAATTCATGTTTGCAAATCTGCTCCTCCTTCCCTCAAAAGACAGCTTGTTATAAACTGAATGTTGTTGTAATGGCATTTTCACATTATCTAAAAAAAAAAAAAAAAAACCAAACAGGGAAATATCATGTGATGTATTTTAAAGTAAAAAAAAAAATAATGAATTTATATTAGAAAACATAGCACATGAACTCTGTAATACTATTTTCTACAAATAAATCTGGCTGATTTAAACTAGTGAGAAAGTGCCAGCCTTCAAAGAGAGTATACAGAAATTTTTGAAATGTTTACACCAGAAAATGCCAACAACATCGGCTTGATATACACATCTTTCACTTGAGTAAAGAGAAGAAAAGACTTGTGCACTTGTCCTTTCTAATTTTAGCTGCCTTTTCCAACCACCATATGGGAAACTTCACTAGAGATCCTGAACAGGCATTTTGTGAATTGTCCACTTAGTCCAACAGTAAGCATTCATGATAATTACAAGAATCCCAGAGGCTATAAAATTAATGTTGTGCATTTGGGGAGTCTAAAAGATTAGAAGAGGAGCACAAATTATGCTTTTTTATTTTCTTCAAAAGCAGAATCAAACAAAGACTATACTCATTTTCTCTGTTGACAGGGCTTAATAGTTTAGTAAGATTCATTTGATAATGTCCTTGCTTCAGCGAAGAGAAAGAAGTAACAGAAGCACATCAGAATTATGGAAGGAAAAGGTTGGAAGCTTGCAACAGTAGGAAATTAGTTTGAATTAAAGTGTTAGCAGAGATCAGTTGTTAGTTGAGTCAAAAGAGAAAAATATCACTGTTTACACTGTCTGCAAAATGTAAAGAATTAAGTATTAGCATCTGTATAGAGCGGAAACATTTGATTTTCTGCTTCAAGCCAGTATATTGGATCTATGCAATCAGAGTAAACTTCCGGATGAAAAGATAAAAACAATTAAAATAAAATTATGTATATACACATATGTAAGTACTTTTTAAGAATCTTTGATCTGACGTGAAAGAAAGAAATCTTCAAAGACTAAGATCAAAGTAACAGCAGGAACCGTAAGAGGTAAGTAATCATCTAAGCTAGCTTTCAACATGAGAACTTCTAGTGATCCTTGGAAAGCTTGAGCTTTCCTTTTGACTGCTTCATGAGCAACAGAGCGAAACATATGATAGAAGACCTCTTCCATAAAATGAAAAATAAACCTCATGGGGAAAAAGGGCCAGAGAGGAAATATACAGTCTTGTCCTTAGTGCTAGCTGGAGGAAAAAAAAATGAGAGAGGGAATTCATAGTAAGTTGGTCCTCACCACAGATCTGCAATCTGAATTCATGCTACTTGTTTGGTCAAAAACCTAAAGAAAATGGGGCCAGCCCAGTGGTGTAGTGGTTAAGTTCATGCACTCTGCTTAGGTGGCCTGGGGTTTGCAGGTTTAAGCCCAGGCACGGACCTACGTATGGCTCATCAAGCCATGTGTGGTGGCATCCCACCAACAAAATACAGGAAGATGGGCATAGATATTAGCTCAGGGATAATTTTCCTCACCAAAAAAAAAAAAAGAAAAAGAAAGAAAACCCTAAAGCAAAGCATTTAGTTTAAAACTGATTCTGGGTTGATAGTGCCCCCTGTAGAAGTGAATATTTTAAGAATGGAACTCCAAGTCGAGCCTTAAAGAATTCTCACCAATAATATTCCACATGTGTAAGATAATAGTCAAAGCCAAAAAACACACAAAGAAAATAAGATTTCAGCAGTGAAAACAAGCAGGAACTACAGACTGCAATCAGAATCATAAAATTAAAAGAGGCTCGGATTGAACATAAGAACAAGAAAGAAGAGATTATTACATTTGGAAAAGACTCAAATGGAATTTCTTAGCAAAAATATTATAAAAATTAAAAGAATATAAAGATTATTTTAAAATAAGTTATAAATGCAGATCAAATCAGTGAAGTGGATATAGATTCAAAGAACATGGCATTAAGAAACTGTGAAATGATATGAAAAAAAATTGAGAGACCTAAAAGAGAAAAATGGAAGAGGTCACATTAACGGTGACAGTGACTGAGGAGTTCCAGAATTGCTGAAAAACATCTATCCTCGAATTCAGAAAGGCCAACAAATCTAAAGTGGGATACATAAAAACTATTCCTAGATACATCATAACCAGCTTCAGAACACCGAAGATTAAGAGGAGATTTTAAAAGCAGCCAAGGAGAAATAGCCAATTACACACATAGTTACAGCAACTAGAGAGACAATTGACTTTCCGTTAATAAAGGGAATCCAGAAAACACTAGAATAAAATCTTCAATGGTGTCAGAAAAATTACTGACAACCTAGACTCGTAAGAAGGAATGGTGAAAAAAAAGTGGTAACTATGTGAGCGAATCTAATATTAATTTATGATACAATAATAATAATTTCTTACTCTCGTACTAATAAAGCAAAAATATCCACAACATTAACACAAAAGTCTCTGGATGGCTCATGAAAATTAAAATAGTCTAATACACTTCAGGAGAAAGTTAAAGATATCAACAGGCCTCTGTGCGTGTGTGTGTGTATACATTCACTCTGGGAGATATCTTAATTGTCTTAGTTGTATTTGTATATTTTATTTCTGTTCTATGACTTGTTTTTTCTTCTAGCATCAATGTTTGCAAATTTTAATCAAAATGTCAAGTTACATCTTTGATAAACTCAGAAATTTCCAATAAACATTCTGTAGAGTTTACTGTTAAAGCAGTTCTGTTGAACAGATAGAACTTGTGTACATAAAACTAATGAGCAAATAACCTGCATTTTTGCATGAGTAGCTACCCCAGGACTGTTTGACTTATGGAATACTTTATAACATTTAAAATATGTATGCCCCTCAAAATTCCACTGTGAACGAAACCCAATCTCACCTTAAGAAAGAAGCTGTCATAATCTGTCCTGTACAGAAAATGTTGACACACTGGAAAAAAGAAAGTTCAATATTACTAATACAGTCCTCTGATTTGTTATTGATAAAAGTAAAATAAAAAGTATTCTAGATAAGTTATTATTCCCATGCAATTGCATTATACTCATATTTATTAAAGTTTTCTAAATTAACAGAAAAATATAGAATAAACATTTTAACATTTTATTTCATATATGTATATTGCAGAGCATCCCCTTATATTATGTTAAATTATTCATTAAAATAGTCAAATTAAATGTTTGAAGTATATATTATGTAATATAAAGATATATACAAATGCTTATCTTTTAACATTACCATTAATTTTATCTGTGCTAGTAAATCAGTTAGATATATTTTATAATATTCCACTGAAGCACAGAATTAGTTGCAATTAGAAAGTAGCTTCAGTCCATATTACCGAGCTTTACTTCACCTAAAAAGTGGGTAGGCTAATTTTTGCATGTTTATACATGTTATTGATTTTTCCACCATATATAAAGGGTTACAACATTCAAAAGATTGTTTCTGCTACATTGTAAATTCATTGCCTGGAACACAGTTTGCTATTGAATGTCTGCCAGACTATATTAACAAGGGTATTCAGAAGAAAACCTTGCAGCTATAACACAATGCATACATGAAGAAAAGTCCCCAAAGATAATGTCTTCAAAATTGTGTGCGTATTCTTTAAGCAAAGATAGTTTGAGGAATAAATACATTGTTATTTTGCATTACTTTTCTCCATTACACTTGAAAGTACTATTTATATTTTAAAAAATTCAGCGCTTCTCTGGGCTATTTAGTTTCTGGAGCTCGATGCTGTGTAAACATTTATTCTTCTAGGCAATGGTTAATTGTTAAAATTCCCACACTCTTGAGGCACACGTTTCTCTGCCTCTCCTGGCACGTCCATCAGCTATTTTTCATCTCTACTTAGATGTGCTGTGGTCAGCTTCTGCGGTCAACAACACCCTTGCTGGGATTTCTATGTATTGCAAGAACATTTGCAATTGGAGATTGATATTTTAAAGTGGTCGTGGTAATTTTCAGATTCTCGTTTCAGATAAAGTCATTTCTCAATATGGAGCTATTATCCTTACAGCTAATCAGTTCTATCTCAGCACAGAGAGGCCAGAGCTTACAACCACACCTAATCATTGGGGTGGGGCAGAAAGGAGGTAGGATTTAAGGAGGCCTAGCTGGAGATTCCAAGAAATTTGGCGTGCAAAAGGCTGTAGCAACAATGAGTCGAATTCTAGGAATGCATTTGGTATTTGGTCACAGCAGGACATTTGAACTATGAAGTTCATGTTCTCAGCCTTATGGATAAAACACATTGATGAAGGGAGTCCCGACACTAGAGGTGGTGATCAGGTGATTCGCGAATGAGCTGTATTGGCTTTGAGAATATTATAACATCCCTCAAGACCAGGTGTTTGTAAAGGACTGTGTCTTCTGACTCTTTCCACCTACTAGTGATGTGACCTTAAATATATTTCAAGATGTTTTAACAATACATCTGATTTTTTGCAATAAGAACTGATTAATTTTCTAAAAGACTGATTAACAAAATGGAATCTGGTGATTTATCCTTATATGCATATCACCAACTGGAAACTTAAACACACGCTAAAAGCACAAGACCTTAGGAACACATTAGTGGTTTTTAAAGATTATATTTGGCTGATAATTGCTCATATATATTGACCAAAAATATCATAGGATGTACCTGAGAAGAGATATACATGATACAAGATATTCAATTAAGTAAAAGTTAATTAAGCAAAGATAATTTTCTCTGATTATATTATCATATGTTTTCTTTTTATAAATATTATTTTGATATAAAAACAAAATTATTATAATAAGAATTTGTTCTATTTAGGTAGAGACATGGAGAGAATGAATGAAAAAGAATGTACTTTTTCTTTTTATTAATAATTACCATATTAGATAGCATTTTCAATGTGGGTTAACTTAGATATGCTTTAACTGTATTTACTTTCATTTTTGGGTAATCGTCTTCTTTCTGAGGCATTATTATGAACAATGGTTAATTTAATATGCTGTTGTTCTTTAGCATGATTAAAAATATTTTGAATCACGCTACACCTGTGTTGGCATATGAAAGTGATTGATGGAATTACTTTATTTTCAACAAATTTCTAATATTCATACTTCAAATATTTAATATTATAGGTACTTAAATATATAATATATAAATATATGTTTATAAATATATATAATATAATTACTCAGGTTGCTGTAATAAGAGAATGATACATTTCTATCATTTTTAAATTTTATAAATGTAAACTTTATTTCTGTATAAAATGGAAACATATGTTGGAAAAATACCAGGGTAATGGTAATTGACTAAGCATTCTAAAAGGGCATAGTACCTAGATATAATTACAAATTTTTAATGGTTATGGAAGGATTTTCAAGATAAAATCTCAGCAAGTGAAAAATATCTGTACATTGACTTTCTGAAGAATACAGAGTCCTTCGTTAATGATATATATTTGAATACACATTCAATACATTCCTAAGTTTTGGATAAATGAATTGTTTCAATCACATAAATGTCATCTATTACTATGTTGTATGTTAAATTAAATAATAAGAAATGTGTACTTTCTGTATTATTCCCAAGCAATTTCCTTGAGGAGCACATGAGCAGCTTCAAGAATCAAATCGAGCACACTACATCACTCAGTGAAATTTATGGCAGATAAGGAACACAAAACATGAGAGAAAATGAAAGACAGAAAAATTACCTTTCTCAAAAAAATCTGTGCTCATCTGCATCTTAAATCATGTATTATTTTCCCTTTGTATCATTCTTGATGGGAATCTTATAGGAAAAAAATGAGTTAAACTGACCGTGCGTCACTGTCAAGAGAAACCTATGGTCAGGGATAGATCGAATTCCCAAAGCTTTCATCATTAATATTTTATGAGTCTCACTGATCTGTCCTATCTCGAAGAAAAATTTATCTTTCATTTGTGCAAGCACTGCCTGCCGAGTTATAGATTTCATCTCTGTAAGCTGAGTGGTGAAATGCAAACTGCAGCAGAGGCAAAAGGAGGCAAACTGTTCCCTTTATTTCTTTTACTGGAGTCCGGCTGCACTTCACTGGAGCTGCAGAGTCAACCAAGCAAAGTGAAAGATCTTTGGGGAAATATGAAGGGTTTCAGTTCCATCCCAACAGACTTCAGCCTACACATATGAATGCCTACCTGTTTAAACTGACTTGTAAATGAGATGGTCAGCTATGGTGA
The DNA here is from genome assembly GCA_031878705.1 of Tapirus indicus. Taxonomy (NCBI): domain Eukaryota; kingdom Metazoa; phylum Chordata; class Mammalia; order Perissodactyla; family Tapiridae; genus Tapirus; species Tapirus indicus. The sequence goes on along the minus strand of CM062920.1, from coordinate 138,861,984 downwards.
CTTTTTTTAACTCAAACATTTACGAGGAAATTTGCTGCTCTCAATGTTGGAAAATTGTTAGCTCAACCTTGAAAATTTTCCCTATTGTAGATGAGATGACTAAAAGGCAAATTAATGATCTTCCAGTATTTCAAACTGAAAAGGGAGGATGTTTTGCCCCTTGGTTGATCATGGCTGCCTTAGCCGAACTAAGGATGTGGTGTAGGCTCATCTTGGACATCGGAGCTGAGTATTCCTTGGGCAGCATTCATCCACAGGAAAGCAAAACAGACAAAGAGGGCCTAGTACCCCCTTTCACAGTTAAAAACACATTGGGCGTCCATCTGTTAGGTCCACCTACACCACAGGTGCATCTGGATTCACAAGTGGATCCAGAAGTGGAGTGGAGTTCCCCCTTGTGGTTAAAAAGATAATTTCTGGAGAAATGTATTTAAGTGCACAATCAAGGAAAAAAAAAATCCCTGGTTTCAAGTATTTTTTTTTTTTTTTGCTAGAGAATATAGAATTCAAAACTCCAAGAAACAACTGTTTCTTCTCTTCAGAGCTCTTATCTCAATTTTTAATTCTATATTAACTGGTATAATTATTTAACATCTTTCTGATCTTTTAGCACATAAATCGGACCCTGTTTATTTTTGTGCACAATTGTATCCCTGGAGTCTTGTACACCGTTGGCAAGCAGGAGGTGTTCAATTAGTTTTTGTTAAAAGATTTGCATATTTTTTCTTTTCATCTGTGCCTACCAGTATGTTCTACATAATAATCCTCAATAATGTTTGTGGTAAGAGTAATGATTTATTCAAACTATAGCTACTGATCATAAATTTACATAAAGCACTACGCTAGAAATAGAGTGATTCTAAAATGTCTAAGATTAATTTCTGGGGCTCCAAGAGTTGACCATATAGTTGAGTGAATAAAATGTATGTGTAAAAATTATATAAAATGTGAAGTATTAAGTGACAAGAGAACATATTAGCTGTAATTATAACTGGATATTACATACACTGAAATGAAAGGACATTCTTGATAAAGAGAACTGCATAAGTACATTGAAATCAAAAGACTATAAACCACAAATATTAATTATATTAGGAATGATCCAGCTTAGAACTGTAGAGAAGTCTCTATACCCCTCTCTCTAAGAGCCATCTAAACCTACCTTTCTCATCGATTTGTCTATTTGGTTTTTGTAATAGAAACACACACAATTCCCATGAACTGAAAGGGTTAACATTCAACATTCATGCTAATATAATATTACCAGAAGGGTATGAGAATGTTTCTCTTCTCACACTCTAGCTGGCAGCTGAGTGCTCAAACTTTTTAAATCTTTGCCAACCTAAAATGCATTGGGGCAGTGGGAGAACAGTATGTTGTTTTCATTTGATCTTTATTTGTGGTTTAAGTATCTTTTCATATCTTTATTCTTTTTTCTCTAGACTTCAGTCCTTTTCCCATTCCCTTCTTCCTCAGTTTGTTTCCTCAACTCCATGGAGTCCTCAGCCAGGCTATACAGATGGGGAGTAGAGTAGTCATTTTTAGAGAAAAGGAGCCATTTGTAGATACTCTCTAAGTAAAATGGTTGCTAATTGTTTCCTATCAATGGCTTAGCTATACCACTAATGCTAGCAAATAATTTTTTTTCTTTAAGATTATTTCAGGTGTACCTCTGGATAATTTTAATTAGTTCAATATTAATTTAAGCCTTGTTTTGTCAATAACTCATTAACTCTATTATGCTATATTTATTTTTAGTTAAATTTTATGTCAATTTGTGAAAACAGCATTATTTTAACTAAGAAAGTATTCAGCATGAGAAATGAATAATCTATTTAAAGCAATAATATAAAAAATTAAAAGTTAAATAAGTAAATACAACATGCTAAGATTGGGAAAAATTTCTGAATTTCCGTGATGTTAAAATCAAAGTTTTCTTTAAAGCTAGAATCAAACTAATTAAATTTATATCACTTATAGAAAATAGAATGTCCTTTATATTCTGAGACCTTGAAATTTCCCTAAATTAGCAGATTCCATAGTAATGTATTTCTGAAACTCTTTAACTAATTGTTTTTCTTCATGTCCATGAAGATTACATGATAGCCTTTGTATAGATATAACTCACTGATAATTTCCACATTCTTTTCTTCTTTTATTTAAAACATCAATTATTTGGATTTTGTTTTTAAACCTGTTTACTTTTTTGCCTTCATCATTTTTTTTCCCTGCACTAATGCATGTTTTTTTTTTCTTTTTTTTTTTTTTGGTGAGGGAGCTTATTTTACTCAATAACAGAATGGTTTTTGTCATTTGTTTGTTGATTCCTCTTTTTTGTTTTTTTATTGATATCATAATAGTTTATAACATTGTGAAATTTTTAGTTGTAGATTATTAGTCTGTCACCATATAAATGCATCCCTTCACCCCTTGCACCCATCCCCCCAACCCCTTTCCCCCTGGTAACCACCAAACTGTTCTCTCTGTCTGTGTGTTCATTTATCTTCCATGTATGAGTGAAATCATATGGTGTTTGTCCTTCTCTGTCTGGCTTATTTTACTTAACATAATACCCTCCAGGCCCATCCATGTTGTTGCAAATGGAATGATTTTGTCTTTTTCTGTGGCTGAGTAGTATTCCGTTGTGTATGTATACACCACATCTTCTTGATCCAATCATCGGTCAAGGGACACTTGGGTTGCTTCCACTTCTTGGCTATAATGAATAATGCTGCAATGAACATAGGGGTGCATAAGCCTCTTTGGATTATAGATTTCAGATTCTTTGGATAAATATCCAGTAGTGGGATAGCTGGATCATAAGATATTTCTATTTTTAATTTTTTGAGGAATCTCCACACTGTTTTCCATAGAGGCTACACCAGTTTGCATTCCCAACAGCAGTGAAGGAGGGTTCCCATTTCTCCACAACCTCTCCAACATTTGTTACTTTTTGTCTTGGTGATTATAGCCATTCTAACAGGTGTGAGGTGATATCTTAGTGTAGTTTTGATTTGCATTCCCCTGATGATTAGTGATGTTGAACATATTTTCATGTGCCTATTGGTCATCTGTATATCTTCCTTGGAAAACTCTCTGTTCATATCCTCTGCCCATTTTTTGATCAGATTGTTTGTTTTCTTGTCATTCAGTTGTGTGAGTTCTTTATATATTATAGAGATTAACCCCTTGTTGGATATATGATTTGCAAGTATTTTCTCCCAGGTTGTCTTTTCATTTTGATCCTGGCTTCATTTGCCTTGCAGAAGCTCTTTAGTCTGATGAAGTCCCACTTGTTTATTTTTTCTTTTGTTTCCCTTGTCTGAGTTAGGCATGGAGTTTGAAATGATCCCTCTATGAACAATTTCAAAGAGTGTACTGCCTATAATTTTTACCAAGAGTTTTATAGTTTCAGGTCTTACTTTCAATTCTTTGATCTATTTTGAGTTAATTTTTGTGTACAGTGAAAGAAAATGGTCTACTTTCATTCTTTTGCATGTGGCTGTCCAGTTTTCCCAGCACCATTTATGAGATTTTCCTTTCTCCATTGTATGTTCTTAGCTCCTTTGTCAAAGATTAGCAGTCCTTAGATGTGTGGTTTTGTTTCTGGGCTTTCAATTCTGTTCCATTGATCTGTGTGTCTGTTTTTGTACTAGTACCATGCTGTTTTAATTATTATAGTTTTGTGGTATATTTTGAAGTCAGGGATGGTGATGCCTCCAGTTTTGTTGTTTTTTCTCAGGATTGCTTTAGCTATTCAGGGTCTCTTGTTGCCCCACGTGAATTTTAGTATTCTTTGTTCTATTTCCATGAAGAATGTCGTTGGGATTCTGATTGTGATTGCACTGAATCTATAGATTGCTTTAGGTAGTATGGACATTTTAAACTATGTTTATTCTTCCAATCCACGTGCATGGGATATCTTCCCATTTCTTTATGTTGTCATTGATTGCTTTCAGTAGTGTCTTATAGTTTTCCTTGTATAGGTCTTTAACCTCCTGGGTTATATTTTTTCCTAGATATTTTATTCTTTTTGTTGCAATTGTAAATGTAATTGTATTCTTGAGTTCTCTTTATGTTAGTTCGTTATTAGAGAATACAAATGCAACTGATTTTTTTATGTTGATTTTGTACCCTGCTACTTTGCTGTAGTTGTTGCTTTTTCTAATAGTTTTCCTATGGATTCTTTATGGTTTTCTATATAGATAATCATGTCATCTGCAGACAGTGAGAGTTTCACTTCATTGCCTCATTCTCGGTCAGGGAGTTTATTGGAGGATCTGGCATGGAGGAAGGGGGAGTAACATCTGAAATGACTCCTTTGTGACATAACGGCATATAACAATGACATAGGGGAAAGGTTATGAATTAAGGAAGACATTTTCTGACTATGACTTTTGGAAGCTCTCTTGTTTACTCCAAGCATTCAGGTTCCTCCAAGTAATGTTCCTGTTCTCACAGCAGCTAACCTTTTGGCTTTTCAGTTATCCCTATCTAAATGATGTCTATTGTCCCTTCCAACCAATTAGATAAGTGAGTCAGATAACTGCGCTGGCCAAATAATGTCCTAAAATGCACATCTGGTCAGATCACTCTTGACTTTGATCCCTTTATTGGTTTCTCATTGTCTGTTTGATTAAATAAATTACTTAGCCATATATTTCACTCCCACCAAGAATCCTATGCCTGAGCCACACTGAATTACCTGCCATTTTTAGAATACATTTCATGTGAACTTTCATGCTTCAGTGCTTTGGAACATATCTTCCATTTTCCTAGACAAAACTCTGATCAAGTGTCACCTCTGTGAGAAGGTCTGTAACCCCTGCAGCAATGCTGTTCATCCTCTTCTTGAGAAAACAATTAGAGGACTAACTACGTCTTACTGCAGTCTTCCTGTGAAGGTCTGCATCTTCCCAAAGCTGTAACTCAAGGGCAGAAGTCATATCATGTCATCTTTGTGTTTTCAACATAATAAATATTCAATATTGCTAACTGACTAATGTAGTTAATTAATATGGCATTTTTCCACTAACTGGAGCTTTTCAGGAAAATACTTTAATACAACCAAATTTCTCTAGCAGACAGAATTTTGAATTCTGTCCACTGCTGTTTGAGGAAGTATTTTTTTATTTGGCAGTTCTTTCTGGACCTCTTAAATAATAGATAATTATAGATTGACTTAAATATAAGGGCTTTTAAAATCTAGATTTTAACCTACATTGCCTCATTTCTTAGCTTAATTCTTAACTAAACCTTTGCTTAGATAGATATTTTTAGAGGTTTAGTTATTTTTAGAGGTTTAGTTCTTAACTAAACCTTTGCTTGGATAGATAGACAAGAGAACAGAGGCTACAAATGAAAATCTACATTTAATTAACAATGAGTATTTTTATATATACATATTTTAGTTATTAATAGGATGTTGAGGCCTAAATTATCCAGAACATTATATTATTCCTTCCTAACAACTGACACATATAAAGGGTATAATAAATCTGCTAGAATGAGTGCAAACTAAAAAGCCCCATCAGAAAGATGACAGGTCTTTCTACCATTCCTTTGAGTAGTTTTTGTGCATATTATAAATTCCCCAAAAATCTATAAAAATATTTTGTATCATGCCAAATAAAATTTTCAAACTCCTTTCATTGCCTCTTTTGGCAAGAAAAATAAACTCAGTAGTCTACTAATAGTGAGAAATATTTTCCCCAGTAGTTTACATAATATTCAATAAGGCTTACAGTTCAATTATACTTTAAAATTTACAGTGTTTTAAATCTGAAAAGTGCTTTAATTATTGTCATGGATTCTTCAAACAGCCTTGCAAAGCAAACTCAATAATTTTTAATATTATCTTTAACTTTCCTATTAGAAAAATGAGGCCACAGAGATTTGGTAACTTCCCCAAGCCAACATATATAATACGCCTTCTAGGATTGAATTAAATGTAATTCATGATATATAATGTGGAAAAATGCCTCCCTGACAATTTTTTTTAATATGGCCTCCTCATAATTTTAATAAAATGGTAAGAGTTCATTCAACTCTAACAAAACATGCTTAAGTATATAATAATATTTTATCTTTTAGATATTAAAAATGTATTCTATTTTCAAATTCTTCCCAATTCCAATTTTATTTATGAACAGTCTTACATTTATGCAAAGCTTTACAGAGATATCCACGTTATTTTCTAGGAATACCTTTTGATTTAAATAATATAACATTTTACACAAACATTTTATTCAAGTCATATGCCACAGCATTCCCTGGAAGATTGAACGTCTCTACTTAATGTTGATACTAGCATGTTCTTCATGATCTACTCATCTCTCTGTTCATGTTTGTTTGTCCCCTTGTTGATTTCTTCTCCCTTCAGAGGGAATAATAATTCTCTTAAGGAGCTGAGCTTATACAGTGTTTCTAGTTTCCATTCTGCTGGTTGGAAACACCTGTCTCCTCTGTTCTCTTGTGAGCTCCAGACAGTCCCACCCCAACTCTCCCCTCCCTCTGGGAAGATACATCCATGCTGTAAGGGGCAGACTTTAAAGCCCCATCATATGTGACCTGTATAGTTGATAAAGGCTACTCCATCTAGGTTGTGGTAACCAGATATGTTTACTTTTTTTGAAACAAAACCACAGTGTGAAACTTCAATTTGAGCTGATTACAATGAACTGGAATGAGAAGGGTCTGGCCCTCTGGCTCTTGCTCCTCTCACTTGACCGTCTCTCTATGTTGAGAGCGTGGGCGCAACAGCCCCTGAACAGGACCCTAACACTTGTAGAGTGTTATCACCCCCATTGTCTACCTGTGATGCAAATCAGCACACTGAAACTGACCAGAGAAATGAGAGACAGAGGTCTTCCACACAATGGAACAGAAATAAAGCAAGAAGCAAGAGAAAGGACACAAAGCATTTTCTCTGAAAACTTTCTTTTTTTTCTTTGGCCAGAGAGGTTAGCCCTGAGCTAACATCCATTGCCAATCCTCCCCTTTTTGCGGCGGAAGACTGGCCCTGGGCTAACATCCGTGCCCATCTTCCTCTACTTTATATGTGGGAGGCCTGCTACAGCATGGCTTGATAAGCAGTGTGTAGGTCTGTGCCCGGGATCCGAACCTGTGAAGACCAGGCCACTGAAGCAGAGCGTGCGAACTTAACCTCTACGCCACTGGGCCGGCCCCTGAAAACTTTTTTGTTTTCAATTTGTTAGAGGTGGAGAGACAGAAATGCAAATACGACTATCTACTTTGAATAATTTAGTTAGGTATAAAATAAAATGAGCCCTACAGCTTCAGTTTTTCCAAAGGAAGTAGAGACCTCTGGGTATGACAGACCTATCTGTGGCTCAAGGTGTCTAATTAGCTTTTTGATACGCAGAGGGAGACCTCTAGACAGATTGACCTCTTCTAAGTTAAGTCATTTCTCTCCAAAAATGATTTTTACCTTATAGCATTTTTCCAGAGGCTCCAAGTATTTTTGTTTGTGTTTCTTTAAACAAACAAAAATTATTTAGGAATTCAATTCATACGCCAGGAAACTTTCACAATTGTCTTATAAAATGTTTAGGAAATAAAAATGGCCGACAAAGTTTAAAATCTACCTAGTTGCTTAACTACTCATGTAAAATGCCTATTAGAGCTTCTGTTATGTTTGTCTTTTGAATCAAATTGTAATACAATATTTATCAACCAAGAGAGTCCAATAAATTGGAAATGATTCATTCCAATAATTTTAATTAATAAATCACCTTTAACTATAAAATTCTATCCTGAGAATTATAATTTTATCAAGCCTCAAATGGAGCAATTGTATAAACACATAATTCATAGCAGTTAAAGGAAGAGAATGCAAAATGATAGAAACATTTCTTACTCAGACTCTGGATCTTTAGAGGAAAATTCCCCTGAAGAATTCAGCCCAATAGGGGACTCATTCTTTTAGGAAATGGTGTACGGAATGAAATCTTTGGTTTGGACGAGGCTGATGAGGAAGCCTCTTGGTGGACAGACATTTTTCAGTGTTAATGGGGGATGAGGTTGGCTAGGAAAAAACCCCTGTAGAAAGTAATGGGAGGGGAGGGCAGTCTTCATGTGCTTCCTGGAGGAAGGTAGGGGGAGAAAGGAGGTCTGCTTTTCAGCGATATCCCTAACTGTTCCATTCCCAACATGGGCCTCCAACTTAGTGATGATATAGAGGAAGAAAGCCTGAGTCAGGTGCTTCACTTTCAAGTAAAGAGATAGATAGTGAAAATGCAAATTGCTACAAGTATCTATAGTATCAGTTTCACTGAACTCCATTTTTAAGGATACTGGACCATCTGTTCCATCTAGGGAAGGCATGTAATAAATTATGAGTCTTGCCAGTCCAGACTGAAGCAAAAGCAGGAGTGAACTTTCTTGCTATGCCAGAGTAGGAGCAGGAACAAAAGTAGAGGTGCTAGGTGGTCAACACAGGACGTGGGTCCTGGATCCATAAGTCCTCTCAGCTGGACATGTCTCTTACTAAAAACTCTACTCTAAATAGAGTAACTAGAGTGACCTTATTAAAACGAAAGTCAGATAATCTAAGTCCTCTACACCAAACTGTGTAATGTCTTCTCATTTCTTTTGAAATAAATGCCAATTACAATGGTCTAAAAGGCCCTCATTGATCCGGCCCCTTCCTTGACCTCATCTCCTCTTCTTCCTTCAGCAGCAGCCCCACCGCCTTCCTTACTCTTCTTTGCACATGCTTGTGAGCCTCCTGATGGAGGAACTTTGCATTGGATTTCCAACTTTTTTTAAACTCTCTTCCCTTAAATATGTTTCTGGCTGTAACACTTACCCTTACTCAAGTTGCTGTTCAGATATAACTGTCTCAGTGAGATCTGTCCTAACCATTAAACTGCAAGTTCCTCCCTCCACATGCATTTTAATGCCCCTCAACTTGTCCTATTATTTTTTTCTTTTCAATAGAATTTATCACATTCTGGTACATTATATAACTTATTTATTTGTTGTTTATTGTCTGTCTTCTTAGACTAGATTGCAAACTTTTCAAGAACAGGATTTTTATTTTCCTCTGATGGTTTGCAAGTACCTGGTAAATAATAGATATAATAAGTATGTGTTGAAAGAATGAATCAACATAAGGGAAAAAGCTGCTCAACCAATCTATTTCTTGTGCATAGATTCAATCATGATATTCACCAACAGATATTTCTCCCCATTTTTCAAGTTTAGTATAAATTGATGGTCTATAGTGAAAATTCCCCTAATAATATTTATTTGTATAGATAGCAACAGTTTTTAATAGTTATAACTCTTTGTGTAGATCTTTCTTAATAAACTGAGATCTTAAAGCTCTATCTATTCCTAAAGAGATTTTTAGAAAAATAAAGTATTACTAGAATATACAGAATTGTACTTGTCAGAATACACCTAGAGTCATTACCTCCTACCAGATCCATAATCAATCAGATTCAGTATCATATTTTTGTACTGAGTTCTAATAATACACTTAATTAACAATTTTTTTAAAATTGACCAACCAGGAAGTGAGTTCATTATTTTGACAAAACCCATGGGAAAACATATACCTAACTTTCTTATTGAAGAGTATTCTGGTGTTTCTAAATAAGGATGAATTTAGATTAGCATGTAGAATATTGCCATCTACTCTAAACTGTAGCTAAAGAAGAAGTTTAAAACTTATGAAATAGTATAGATAGTCCCAAGGTAAAATTCCAAAGGAATGTTACTTTTAAATGCAGAGGTAGGCATTGGAGAATGACATGACAAAGCATAAAGAGAGTAGAGAAGGGCACTCAACCATATTAAACACATTGTGAAAACACCATAGCAAGAATCTGTTTAGTTTTGGAGGTTAGGAAAGTACCAAGGCATCGTGGGAATATGTGTACATGGGAAAAATATAGATCCAAAAGGAATTCAGAGCTAAAAAAGGCCATCTCTTTTAGAGGAAAAAAATCAAATAGACAGTATAAAGCAAAATTCAGAGGATCAAACAAGGCAGAAAAAATTCATAGAGATAGCCCCAATTGGTTTTTGAAGATTAATACAGCTATGTAAATAATTTATAAAGCATGCTTTGCGGTTGGCTTATAACAGTATCATTTAGGCCATAAAATATTTATTAACTTGCTTTCTGGTTTTCCAACAGTACCAATAGTGGTTAACATTTATCTAGCTCCCAGGAGGGCTGCTGGGTTGTGCAATTCCTGGGAACACATCTTATTCACATATAAGACCGTGTGAATGATTTCTCTTCTTGTCCGGTGACGTGGAACAGTAGCACTATGTGCCAGGGCTTTACACATGTTATGAATTCATTTAACCTTCTCAATAATTGTGTGAGTTAGGGATTTTTATTATTAACTCTGTATTAGTTTCTCTCTAGAGAAACAGAACTAACAGAAGATATATCTACATAGATCTTTCTTTCTCTCTTTCTAGATATATCTACCTGGCTCATTTAGTTATGGAATTTAGAATTCCCATGATTTGCCGTCTGCAAGCTAGAAGACCAGGAAAGCTGGTGGTGTCATTTTGCTGAGTTCAAAGGCCCGAGAACCAGGAGAGCCAAGGGTGTAAGTCCTCGTCTGAGTGTAGAAGATTGATGTTCCAGCTCAAAGAGACAGGCAGAGGGAACAAATTCTCTTTTCCTTCTCCTTTTTGTTTTATTCAGGCCCTGAGTGGGTTGGATGAGGCCCACAATGGTGGGGAGGGCAATAGGCTTTATTCATTCTACCAATTTAAATGCTAATCTCATCTGGAAACATCCTCCCAGACACTCCCAGAAATAATGTTTAGCTACATATCTGAGCACTCTGTGATCCTATCAAGGTGACACCTGAAATTAAGTAACACATCCTTATTTCACAGATTTGAGGACTAAAGACCAGAGTTAACTAACTTGCACAAGTAATATAGTTAATGTATTGGAGCCTGGATTTTAATCCAGGGAGTCTATCTTTATGATCACTGTTCTGAACTAGGACACTATACTGCCTCTTCAAAATAAGACTTAATTGAATACCTTTAATGTTTTGAGCATCATTCTTAGTGCTAGGAAACAGCAGTGCAATAAAAGCAATTCCTTGCTCTCATAAACTCTTATTTGTGTGAGAGTATTCAGACAATAAGTAACAACAAATGTATAGAGTATTCATTGTGTGCCAAAAACATTTCAATGCTCCTTATAAATATTAACACACTCAATCCTCATGACAACCCTATGAGATAATTACCATTGTTATCCTTTTTTACAGACAATAGAACTGAGGACAAAAGGATTAAGTGACTTGCCCAAGGTTATAGGGCTAGTAAATGGCATTTCCCCTACTCTTAAATACTTTGCTACATTTTCTTAGTCTATTCTAACAACCCAAGCACACTCATGTCACTAAACTAATTATTCAGAAAAGATTTTTCTGAAGCAAATATACTCAGAACTTTTCTAGAAATTCCTGAATTTCTCTTATAATCTGTTTTCTTTTTTTTCCACCATACTTTTAAAACTCCTTGGTCAGACCAACACTTTGGTTGTTGCCTACATGAAAGAGGAGGAGAATATAACTACAAGTAAGTAACAAAAATTAAAATAAAGAGCCAGATATGTTTGTGAGTATACAGAATGTGTCTTTACATATATGTATAACTGTGAGTCTCATAATAGATAGATACTAGATAAATACACACAGATAGTCACACATATTTATATATGTACATTCTTTCCTCTTTCTCACCTCATATATTTTGAGCAACAAAGTAAAGGGTGGGTGAAAGAATGTTTAGATAGATGGATAGATAGAGAGATGGACTGATTAGTTGGGTAAATAGGTAGGTAGGGAGGGAGGGAGGGAGATAGGGAGACGGGGGGAATTACATATACTAACAAACTGAATTTAAAAAATATATTGCCAAAGAGAATTGAACTTGAAAAAAAGAATATTGTGCCAATATATCTATCCCCTTTTTTTTCTCATGATAATGCATTTAGGAGAATTACCTAGTTTCTTAGGACCTTACTCAGGTCATTTTCCTCTTTGGAGAAGAAAAATATCTGGGACTCTTAAACTTTTACCTGAAGTCTCATATTATTAATAGTATTATGGTGTTGGAACATCTGAGAGGATTCGGAGTTACATTTCCATTCCCTTATGCAGCGCATTCTTCAAAACAAGTCCACATGAAAGGATAAAAAAATGGACCCAATGATTCGGTTTTTAAGGGCTCTGAAGAATCTTAAGAGACCCCCATAGAATGCCCATATACTCACACCACAATGCTGACTTCTACTATGAAAATATGGATTATTCCACAAAGTACAGACTCTAAGTGCTTATTGATTATGACATACTATTCAGTAATGGAGATGGAAAAACAACTATTTCAATAGGTACTTTTGCTAATGAAGTTCTTGAGATTTATGTAAATGATTCTAGTTGATTAGAAAATATTTTTTCAGAAACGGGTTTTTTTAGTTCATTGGGAAGTGTGCATTCTATTATCAGAATAAAACATTTGCCCAAATGAAAATTTAACAGGTATTTCAGATCTCTTATTTTTGTTACCATTTCCATCTAAAACCATGAATGGAAGAGTTACCTTGGTTACTGCAGTTTCTGAAAATAAGAATGTATGTGTCTACTCAGTTCAAACTTCCAACTCATTTTCCATGGTGAGGGTCAGTGTAGATCTACACCTTCTTTCTGGAAACTCTTATATAATTCAACAGATGACAAAAGGCAGATTTATTGGTAATGAACATTAGTTCTTTTGATTTTAATGTTTAATTTGGTATTTAATTTTTAAAAAAATATAAATCCCCTTACCTGTTAACTTAATGACAAAGCGCTTTAGACTAAATATCAAGTGCTCTTTATTTTTCTTCTGCAGAATGAAGAGCACCCACAGGAAGCTGAATAGGATATTGTCAAGTCACAGGCCTTAACCTGATCGTCTTACTCTCCTTATGTCTTTACCCTGATTCTACCCGCCCGTGTATGGCAAAATAGTAAGGTATCATTTTAACACTTTTCACAAAGGCTGCCCTCCTCAAAATGATATCCCAACTGACATGAAGACTTTACATTGAACTACTAAGGCGACTACTTCTCAAACTTTTTTCCACCGTAACATGTCTGAAAGGTAGTACATAATTCTCTCAATAACAGTGGCAAAGCAAGGGTTTTCTAAAGGGTGAGAAGCATGTACACTCTGACATGGATGTTATCTTTGGTTTATTACACTTTTAAGTATAGGAGCTGTTTTTGAAATACACGCAAGCACTTTAACTCATGTTATTAATTTTCTTTCATAAGTATTTATTTTCTAAATTAGTCCTACAGGAGACCAGGGCTCAGAGGGAAGATTCCACAAGATAGAATAGGTTTAATAAGGAAAAGATAGGGTGGAGAAGCACTGCTTTTTTCTGAGAAGAGGAGATTCATGTCAGTACAGTGGAGTAAACAGGTGGACAGCCCTGGATGACAAGAGGAGAATTTGTATATTGGGTATCTAGTCAAATCCCGGCATAGAGATGGTACTTGATAAATGTTTTTTTCAAGTGAATGGGATTAGAAGGGATTGATTCATGGGAATAAAGAAACACAGAAAATAACCTCAGTATCTCCTATAATTTTAAAGGAATCAAGAGATTATCTCTCCTATTGCTCCATTTAAGAATTCTGCCTAAGTATAATCAACAACAAGGCAAAGGGGAAAAGGTCACATCCGGCTTGCTGAGAGTTCAGGTAGCAGCTTCAAATGCTGAACTATGAAAGCAGAAGAAAAAAGGTCAAACTCTGACTGAGGAATGGCGCATCCAGCAGTCTCTTCTTTAAAACGACTAAGGACACCCAACGGTCATCATTAAATATCACTATACAGGATGGTCTTGTCTGATGGGAGGATGGAGATTAGAATGAAGTTTAGAATATAAAACCAGAAAGAAAGATGGGAATTTCCCTGAAAAATTATGCAGAAAACATTCCTATTTACTCAAAAACTATAGTATAAATGATATATATATACACATATCTATATGTATATACACAGACGCAGATATAAACAATAACACGTATGGGTAAATGAATAATGTATTATGCAAAATGTTTAAATATACATATGTCTGTAGTATAATTACAATCACATTCCTGTGTCTTTAAACACTAGAAATGTTTAAACATTGAGAAGAAAGTGAAATGGAGAGTATCGAGAGCAGGTTCACGGCTCTCAACTTATTCTCACTGTTATGTGCCCATTGAATGGAATGGCTAAGTCATCGGCTCACGGGTGCGCCCTCTCTCCCTCTCTCTTTCCTTCTTTCCATTTTCCTTTTTTTCTTTCTAGTTTGTCTCCTACCACATGCCCACCCAGAAGGGCTCCAAAGTTCCTCCTGCTGTGCTGTTAGTTCTGGTAAACTGGTGGCCATAGCTAAGACCCTCTGTGCCTTGAGCCTTGGATAAGACTTCTTCTCTAACCTTCCAGATGTTTCTTTACCAGGAGTGACTCCCAGTGCCAGGACTGCACTGCCAGGCCAGTGTTTGTCTCCTGTTCTGGCAGACGCTGTTGACAAGGTATCTCTTCCTTACCAGAGTGTGAATTGCATCTCTCCTCCCTTTCTTCTTGTCTCTTCCTCTCTGGACTTTGTTTTGTCTTTTGGCTACCTGCTATATCTAAATATTCTGACCTTAGGTAAAGTTACTGCTTTGTCTTGTCCAATCCAACTCCTTTCCTTTGGCTGGGAAAGGAGATATACTCACTGTTATGGGTGATTTATTTAGGTTAATTTACCCCTTAGTAACCGACTCAGGCTTTATCACACACTTATGTTTTTGTGTTTTTTTAAATTTTTCTTTATATTTTTGATTTCTCTGTTTTATTTTGATTACTATGGAAAATAGGCAACATATATTTTCATGTTGAAATGCTCAAGTAGAACATTTAAAAATATTTGGAAATATATGAAGTTCTATTACAGCAGCAGCAGAAAGAGCTTAAAGGATTACCCTACCTGTATATGGCTCAATCTGGTTATAGAAACTTGTTAGTGAACACACACACACACACACACACACACACACACACACACACACACCCCAAATGTACTTGGATTCAATCAGAATTAAGACTTTGCAACCAGAGTTTCATGTCTACTGCTGTACTAATGGCAGGTGGTTGGAGTTATATATTCTACTAAAAATTTGTAGGTATGGAGAAAAAGAAAGAGAGGTTTACTAACTGGAAGGAAAACACATTCAAATAAATATGCTGCCCTGTAAAGCTAGCTTCCCAGTGTGAGTATGATTAAAAACACAATAATGGTTTTTCATTACTGTAAAAATTTGGGGGTAGCAAAATTAAAGTATTCAATTTTTAGAATAGGCTTATGCTCTCAGCATGGAAATATCTGGGTTTTTTAAAGAAATTACATATGAAATCAAGGCTGTAAATAGTGCAGATTTCCTAGGCATTCAACTTTAGATAAAGAAAAAAAATCAAAAGTGAGTGACTTGTAGTTGATGTGAATAGCAATCACCATTTTTTCTCTGTTGTTCAAGGGGATGTGGACAGAGGGAGTGTGTGCTGTAATGTAACAAAGTTTTAGTACTCCATGTTGGAGAAAATATATGTGGTTCTTGTGGGTAAGAAAGCAATAATAGTGAAATATAAATTAAAAACATTTGAACAGATCCTAGATGATGGATTATGTTTCAAAAACACATCGTAGTAACCTATAGATGTTTAAGAACAATAATGAACTGGTTTTAATTATCATTGATTTGTTGCCATGGTGACTTTTTGAGGTGATGGGAAGGCAGCATAGTCAACGTGATTTAAATTTGAGAGTCTGATCCAAACCAGAGATGAGTGTTCTTTGGACAGAAAATAGGGACCTCATTTTAATCTCCTACACATGCTATTTTTTATAGTATTACACTTATTTTAATGGCTGCTTTTTGTCCACACGAATTTACAAATTCCCCATGAATCCAGCTATCATATTCAAGAAATAATGCTCATTTAGCACAACTGATAACACTAGGGGACAATGTCTAATACAGCTTCTGGAATACAGAATGGAGAAGACTTGTTACAGGAATTGAATGAACCCTGGGGGTGACATCTCAGTGACATTTTGGACTACTGCTGTGAATGCAGCTTTTAGATTGAGGCCTTGCTCAATTGCTCAGTTACAGAAAGAGCCAGAGAGATCATGCTGATTTCTAAAAGGATAAAGGAAAAGACAGGGTCTACACAGACAAGGCCAACTATCTTGAAACATCCCCCTGTTTTCCTAAAACATAACATTGCTGAGTGTGACAGGCTATAGGCTCTGTCTCATGGGATGTGGTACAGAGGGTTCGACTGCTGAGATGCTTGCTTAAAAATCTTCATTTAAAAGAAAAAGTCTACCTTGTGAAGGCTCCATGTTACCAGAGAATGGAGACATTATATAGGTCATTATAGTTTGCACAGTGTGCTGTTTAGGGAACCCTGGCCCAGTGGGACCTCTTAGTAGAAGAGTCCTTGGCAGGCATTTTTCTGCAGGGAAAGTATTTCTGTTAGAAACACTGTGAGTCATGCTTAGACGCTTTACGAGAACCCTCCTTCAGAGGCGTCACAAAGTGGACCACAGCACAGCAAAATGAAAGAGCGCTAGCCTGAGAACCAGAAGATGGTATTTCTAATTTTGTCAATGCCATTAAACCAGCTGCATAACCTTAGGTTGGCTTCATTTTCCTCATCTGCAAAACGAGGACTTTGGACTAAACCATCTCTAAGGTCTTTTCACCTCTAAAATCCTATAATCCTTTTCAGCATTGCTATGTGTCTTTATTTTCCCAGAGGGGTGATTCCTTTGACTAACTGGAAGTAAAGTAAAAGCTTATACTGACAAAGGAATTGGTAAGCAACAACTCATTTGTCTTACTATATTTCTTCGGAGACTTTCTGTAGCATATCTTTTTGTCAAATATGAGATTTTCTTAAAAGAGATTTAGTACTGACATATATCAACCACAGTTTAGGCATCTTCTGAGAAAAGAGAAAAAAGCCAGAGCACAGTTGTAAATGGTAAATGGTAGACTGTAAGTTTCAGGACAAAATTATCAAAAGTAAAGTTTAATATAAGTATCAAACCATTACAAATGATATGAAATATGTTTAAAACTCTTCTCCCTCCATAAAATACCTTTTTGGGAGGTTTGTTCATTATAAAAAATCAATGGTGTGGGAAAAATGGGAGGGGATTTTTAAACCCAAAATTAATCTGTATCTTCCAACAGCAAAATACATATAACATGTTTTATTGATTTCACTCTCCTGGCTTTTTGCATTCTAATCTGTCATAGACTGAATGTTTGCGTCCCCTCAAAATTCATATGTTGAATCCTAACCCCCAACGTGACGGTATTTGGAGGTGGGGCCTTTGGGAGATGATTGGGTCATGAGGATGGAGACCTCATGGATGGGATTAGTGCCCTTAAAACAGATACTTCCAGAGAGCTTCCTTGCCCCTTCTGCCACCTGAGAACAGTGAGAAGACAGCCTTCTATGAAGCAGGAAGCAAGCTGTCACTGGTCACCAAATCTGCTGGCGCCTTGATCTTGGATTCCCAGCCTCCAGAACTGTGAGGAATAAATGTTTGTTGCTTAAGCCACTCAGTCTGTGGTATTTTATTATAGCAGCCTGAACAGACTGAGGAAATAGTTGGTATTGAGGAGTAGGGTTGCTGCTGTAAAAATACCTAAAAATGTGGAAGTGGCTTTGGAACCGTGTAACAGGTAGTGTCTGGAAGAGTTTTGAGACGCGTGTTAGAAAAAGCCTATATTGTTATGAATGGACCTTTAAAGGTGATTGTGGTGAGACCTCAAAAAAGAAAAGGGGAAGCTGAAGAGAAAGCCTCGATCTTCTCAGAGAACAGCTAAGTAGTTATGAGCAGAATGGTGATAGAAAAATGGACGGTAAAGGCCATTCTGCTGAGGTCTCAGATGGACGTGAGGAACTTATTGGAAACCGGAAGAAAGGCAATCCTTGTTATAAAGTGGCAAAGGACTTGGCTCCATTGTGTTTGAGTCCTAGTGTTTTGTAGAAGGTAAAACTTGTGAGCCACGAAATCAGCTGAGGAAATTTCTAAGCAAAATGTTGAAGGAGTGGCCTGATTCCTCCTGACTACTTATAGTAAAATTCAAGAAGAAAGCAATGACTTAGAGATAGAATTGTTAATCAAAAAAGAAGGAGAATTTAAAGATTTGGAAAATTCATAGATCTCCGTTTCTTTGGTGTCAGTTACTGGAAGTTTATTGCATTGCTTTGGTGGTGTCATGTTTCCCTGATTCTTCCAAATCCTTGCAACCTTGTGGAGGTGTCTGCGCATTTGAAGAAGCAGTCACTTCTTCCGGACTTTATGGATTTACTTTGGTAAGCTAAGACTTCACCTGTGGATGGGGCGCACAGAAGGGTGCTGTGAACCTGGGTCTAGTGGTGTGGGATGCCAAGCGCAGGGGGGTGTCCTAGGCAGCTCCCAGTTTGGGGAGATATGGTGTCTCCTCCGCTCAGGCAGCTGAGGTCCATGACATTGCAACTGCATGATTCTTGGTGGTGAGAGCTGTGGGGGGTCCACAGCTGTACACCTGCATGCTGCAGGCCCTGAGTCCTGTCACTGGCCTGTACTCCTGTGCTTGAACCTGCAGCTAGCCCCTGCAGCCACACGAGTGCACACCTGGCAAACAACCCAGGTGCCTGGAACTGTTCATTCACCCGTATTTGGCCCCAGCCTGCACCACCATGCAGGGGCCTGCAGCCGACTCCTGCCACAACACAAGCATCTAGCCAGCCCCTGCAGCCAAGCATGTGCGCACCGTCGGCTCCAGCCACTGATGCCACCTGCCCTGCTCCCTTGCCACTGAACCTGGAGGTACCACTGAGAACCCCACAACCTTTGCAGTCACTTCTTCCAGACTTTATGGACTCTTGATATATTGTCTGTAACTAGTGATAAGTTAGTCTCTTCATCTGAGTTTATATCACTTATTTTTTTGTCTTCTATGACAAAGCTTTCAAATTAATACAGAATATTACCAGCTTTGTGGGTATCTTTGTCTTATTCTTAATTTTATTGAGGGGCACTTTAGATTTAAGCCATTTCATGCAATGTTTGCTGATGACTTCTAATCAATACTCTTGATCATGTTAAAAGAAATTTGGTACTAACATATATGAACCACAGTGTAGGCATCTTCAGGGAAAAGAGAAAAAAAAAGTTGTAAATGGTAAATTGTAAGTTTCAGCACACAAATCTCAAACAGAAAGCCTTACATCAGCATGAAGTTAGTTAAAATGATGCAGAATATATTCCTCTTTTATTTATAGTCTGAGGAATTGTTGAAAATATTCCAGAAATGCTTTTTCTTGTTTTATTGTATTTTCATCCAAAGAAGTATTCTCTAGCGTCTCTATATTTTTAATAAGTTAAAGTTTTATTTGTAGCCAGCTTCTCGTGCATGTTCCATAGGCATAACACGATAAGAGGTAGACACAGTTGTAGATTTAAACTATGTGTGGGATCAATCAAACATGGCATGCACACATGTCTGTGTTAGATTGAGCTTGTTAGTTTTTTTATTTTAATTAAAATCTTTGATGTCCTTCCTTCCACCACCCTGCCATTGAACTGTCAATTCTCAGGAAAATTTTTTAAAATCCTAGTTCTAAGGAAAATGTTTGTTGACTTACCAGTTTTCCTGTGTATTTCCAAAGTGTATTTTATGCACTTTCCTGTGTATTTTATGCATTTCTTGCCCTGCCAATCATCTTGGTGGGTTGCACCGTTTATCATTAAAATTATCTGTGTTTTTACTGTTTAAGTTGTTGTCTTTAAATGCCATCATATCTAATTTAAAATTAGTCACCACTTAATTGTTCATCCCTGAATTTTAAGTCACTTTTTGTCATTTCACTTTAGATATGTTTTTCCTTGTAAAATTTTACTGAATTTGTATTTATTCAAACCTGAGTCTTTATCACAGAATATCATGTTATTCAATCCATTCTATTTTGTGATATATTTGATCTCATTCCTTTGATAACATACATTTTATCCCATATTTAAAGTGTACTATGTATTTATTGTTTACTTTTTTCCTTAGGAAAATATTATCTGATTATTCAAGTTTCCTGAAGTTTTATTTATCTTTACAAATATTACTGCTCACAACCACAATATGAACATCTATTTGAGATTAACCAAAACTATGACTATATTCACTGGTCATCACTAATTTTCATGCACAATATCTTCCACCTTGAGATATTTTCTCTTATTTAACTTTCATTTGAGTGGAGCAGATCTTCAAGCAATTACCACGTAGAAGCTTCGTGAATGATGTACTTTCTGAATTCTTGAACATCATATTGTGCCTTTAATTAGCCCACAAATGTAAATGATATATTGGCTGGGTGTAGATTCTGGTTTTGCAGTACTTGCATCTCAAATATCTGTAAATATTCTTCACTCTTTTCTAGAATCTAATACTATGATGAGAATTCTAATACCAGTTTGCTTAATTTTTTTTCCCAGAGGGAAAGGTTTATTTCAAGGCTGATAAGTCCTTGGTGATCTCCTAGACCTTTAAACAATGACAATTTAGAGTCTTTCTTAAAAACTCAAAGCCACAAATGTGTTTGGACTCTTCTTCCAGATCCATTAGTTAGATCATACCTAACATTACTTTTTGAGAAGGTGGGCAGGAGAAGGAATAATTAGCATATGCTTGGGCTGGCTTCCTAAAGTCTTCCTAAAGTGTGTTTTTCTAACCATAATAGCCACAAATGATTGTTTAACTTACCACTGGAGAACAAAAATTCAGAGGAAAACACAATTTGTTTACTTGTTGCAATGATTTATCTAAAAAACTTAAACATGTATTCCCTCCTTTCTTCTTTCCTATAAAATGTCATGTAAAGTGTCAAACCAAACAGGCAAACAATTAAAGATATCAGAAACCAAAAGGAAAGAAATTAAAATAAGTTGAAGTGCCCAGATCAGGGACTATTCTAATTCTTGGTGCTTAAATGGGAATATTTTATAAGAAAAAAAAATCTTGCCTCACATGTTTTTTAAAAAAGAGATTTAGTAGGAAGGAAAGAACAAAATCAATAGCCTTGAATAACAGCTACTTCCCAAGAACTGAGTAAATGAGGCAGAAACACAAAACCTCAATGTGTAATTGTCGAAATTTCTTAACACGAATATAGTCATGGCTTGTTAACCATTTTCCCCCCACTGGTTCTAGATATTAACATTACTGTGAGATTCCACAGGAGACTTTATTTTATATCAAGTATTAATGCATTTTCATATCACTAGTCAAATGCACAAGAAAGCAGAGCATAAAATGGCTAATCAGGCAGGAGAAATTTAAGTATAAATGACAGTATCTAGAGACTAGTAGACCTTGTCCTGAAATGGCTGAAAGTGTAAAGCAAATAATAAACAGCAAACTCAAAGAAATAATGAGAGCTGGAAACTCATAGCTCTAAATTCCTTTCTTATTTTATGTGAGTCCACTGAAAAATGGCTTGAAATTGGAATTGCAGACGAAAATAAAATAATGTTCCTTGACACAAAGCTATGTTTCTATGTATCTCTTAACTCGATGGAGAGCCCTTGAAGTGTATCATACCTCTGTGAACCACAGAAGTTTCACATAACTTGCAAGTGCCTGTTTCTGGCATTCACCAGACACACAAAGACATAATGAGAGAGAAGATAGCCTTCCCTTTATCTACTAATGGCTCCCCAGAGAGGACCCCAAAGGCACAAAGCCATGCTCACAAGTATCACAGGAAGAACCAGATATTATCTTCCCTTTTCTTTTTAACTCCATCCTCTGTAGCAAGAAATAGGTATAGTTTTTCTTGTTGCCCTACAATAACCTGTGTCCCTCTCATCTCTTCCAATATACGACAGGATGAAAATACCTACAAAAATGAAAAGGACCTTTGGCTTTTTCATTGCAGATCGTAATTCTCTCAAATAACCATGCAACCACCTCATGCTCACATAAAAATCAGTAATCGTACGAGGAAGAATTTAAAAATTGCCTTTTGATGTGCAAAAGCAAACATCACGTTATTGCACACTCCACTATCTGCATGTTCAATTAGGTGATAATACTCCTACAGCTTAGACGTCGCTGGAAGAAGGACGGTGATAGTTATCATTACTGTATTCTTTCATTTGTAAGAAAACTGAGGCCCAGTGAATTTATGTGGTTTAATTTCCCAAGATGATCATTATCAAAAATACTAAAAAAGGATGCAAAAATGTTATATTATTAACATTGGGGACTTGTATATGTGGAACATGTGTGCCCTGGGGAAATTTTAGCACTAAATCATATACATTCATTTTAACTATGTCCTCAGTTAATTCTGTTTTTCATTTCTTTTTGAGTTCCAAGACGACTCTCCATCTTAACCTTAACCATTCTTCTCAAGATTCTTTTTACCATCTTCTCTTTACCGTTATATTTAGTTTAACTGAATCTTAAGTGCCTGCATTATGCAGACATCAGAGAACCGTGACAAGTACACATCATCTAATAGGCATATGATTGCTCCTTTAACTCAACACATAAAGCTAGCCTTCCTATCCCCTCTAAACCTCATCGAAACTTCATCTCTGTCTATGCTCTCATCTACCATATGTCAGAGGAAAATGTAGATATCCTTCTATCAAAGCTAACCCTGAGTTCTGTATTCTTCAAAACCTCACTTTTCCTATTATTAAATCTCTTCTTTTAAATCTTACCAGTATGTCCCTTTCTGCTGACTCTTTACACTCTGTCACAGCATAACTAAAGTTCTCATATTTTTCAAATCTTCCTTTGACTTTCTTGAATCTGTATAAGCAATGCTTTCTGTCTTCACCAAGCATACTATCTAATCCTTTGATGGTATGTTTCCACAATCCTCTTTCCTCTGTGACTGACTCCTGAAGTTTCTAATAGATAATACTTTCTCAATACCCATCCTTCTGTATCTCTCTAATACATTTGGCAATATTGACCACATAGAAAACACCAAGATCTATTTAAAATTCTCATTGCTTCTCATTAACTATTTATTTGGAATTTATTATATGAAATCACTTTGCTATGCCCTACAGGTTATCACAGCTCTTACCAGCAAGGGAATTACAATGTGGGGTAATGCTCAATAAAGAGCATTGTACATATCATAACGTAAATAATTCTTGGCTTAAGGGACTGAAGTGAGCACAAATTTCCAGTAGCATTGGATCCTCTTGAATATCATCTACTTCCTAAATTACTCCTCCCACAATGTCCAGAGCACTGCTCTCTATATTTTATTACCTCTTTCACTAACTTCTCTCCATCCTCCGCCACTTAATTTTGAATCTTGTCCTTTCCCCTGCTCTACTTATGTTGTCTGTGTAACTATCTATATGTTGCATCAACTAGCATCTAGAGGTTGGCGATTTCTATATCTCTATCATCTATCTCTATCTATGTCTCTATCATCATCTCACACAGGACATATTTTCAACTCTATTCATATATCTCACATAGGACATATTTTCAACTCTGTTCATATATCCTATGATACATCCCGAATTGGACTTGATCCTATCTAAAAGTCAACAATGAGATGTATTTTTCCAAGCCCACTACTTCTGACTTCATACAGGCTCCCATAATTCATTACCTGAAATAATGTGATATTTACTTTTAAACTTAACTTTATTTTTATAAGTAGTACATTCTCATGATTAAAAGTTCAAAAAGTACGGAATGGTATATCTGGAAAATTTTCCTTTCATTACTTGTCTCCTAGCTACCCAATTTCTCTCCAAGACACTAGCACTCTTGTTTCTAAAATTATTCCATGCTTATAGTAGCAAATAAGTATATACTCATTCTTTTTTTCTTTGCTTTTATTTTAACAAAATAGTAGCATGCTAGACACATTTCTCTGTCATTTTATTTTCACTCAGTGCATCCTGGAGGTTATATCACTCCACAAAGGGGATTCTTCATGTTTTTTTTTTTTTTCAGTGCTTGTAATTCCCTTGTATGCATGTCCCACATTTTATATATCCAGTGACCTATTGATGGACACTTAGATGAGGTAAAAGCTTTTTCTGTTATAATGTGATTTCTCTAAATATATCTAACAGGTAAATTTTTAGAGTAGAATTGCTGGATCAATTTGGGTAGAAAATGCCAAATTGTCCTCCCTAGGGATTTTTCCAATCTAAAATTATATCTGCAATGATTGAGTGTACCTGTTTCCTCACATCCTCGTTGATAGAGCAAGACAGCAAACTTTCCTATCTCTGACAATTTGAGTTAAAAAATGTTATTGCAGAGTGGCTTTTAATTTCCTTTACAGTAACTTTCTAATTTATCACTCTCTGTCTTGCAATTCTTTCCTAAACATTTCTGATTCTACTCTATTGCCTACATATGTCTGAAAGTCCAAACTGGCATATAAAACCCTTCCAAATTTGGCCCCAATTTTCCTTTTTAGTTGCATCACGTGTGTTTAGCCTCCACGAATATTCCAGCTTCAGGCTTCTCCAAAGTATCACACCTTTTCATGAATTTCTAAATTTGTGTTTTTGTTTCTCTTTCAATTCCTTTTATTTACCTGGGAAATATCTACTTCTGCTGTCTGAATTTACTATGTCACCGCCTAAAATGTAGTCTCATTGAATTCTTTATGCAAAGTTAATTGTTCTTATTTCTGTGCTTCTTTAATATGCGGTGAATTTTACATTTCTTGCATACTCTTGTAATTATCACCTTACTCATGTTTAACTCACAGATATTGAAGTTTCATTTGTGTTCAACATACTTATTGATTTCAAATTGCGGAGTGAATAGGGAGGTACTGACTTTAAAGAAGTTGTGTAAAAAGTGTTCAATGAAGGGAATGAGAAAGGGGAAAACAGGTATTATGTTGGTGTAGGTGACAGTTCAATTAAATAGTGTATGACTGAAGAAAAAATGGATGAATTGTGCAATGTGATATGCAACAAAACGAAGGGAGAAAAAATGAAGTTGTAAAACTACACTGGGTAAGAGATTCTTGAATAGTGGCCAACAAAAAGAACTATAATATCAGCATATCATGGTTTTTGTCCCAAGCAATTGACAAAGAAGATCAGTCCATAAATTATCTTTAAACGCTCTCAAATGGAAGGTAAGGAAGTTAATATGCAGCATAATTACTCTTGATTGAAAGTGAATAAGCTTGACAATGACTGGGTCATATCTCTGTAAATACCAAGTATATGTTTTACTAATATTGGTAAATGTGAATATATACACACATGCACACACAGATATGTATGTGTTATATCTAAGTATTTTAAATACTATTTTTAGCAATAAAAATATAAAATACATAATATCTTTGAAACTAAGCTATTTACTCAATGCATTGGCAGGTATTCAAATTTTTTTCCTTTTATTATAAAAAATAACAGTATTACACAGCTGCCTGTTCTGCTGAATTTTATAATGATAACATTTTCTTGAATATGATTTTTATAGTTATCTGTCTTTCTCCTTTCTTTTCTTTCTTTTGAGTATGAGACCTTGAAATTTGTTGTTGTTGTTTGTTTATTTGGTAAAATATTATGCAGTCTGCCCCTCTGAAGAATGACAGGGATTTGTTCTTATAAAGCCACAATTAGTTCACTGCCTCTGAATCCCTTTAAGCTTCTTGTACATTAAGCTGTAGATTAAAGGATTAGAGAACCAATCCTTTTCCTAGACAGACACAAGAAGAGAAGCCCAAGTCACCTGCTCACTGCCACAGCACTTTCTCAGCAAAAATTGTGGAGGAAGAGAATGGTAGCTACATCTCTAGTATCAATTCTCCCCTTTTCCCTTAGTTTCAGAATTCCAATTTGAAGAGGTAGCGGATGTGTGCCCAGATTTAAGAACAACGCATATCCTAGATTTACATACTGATAGAAATGACACTTGCTAAAGTTCTGACCAATGAGATATAAGTGGAAGTTGAGTGCAATTCTAGGAAAAGTGCTTAAAGAGACTTGATAGCTAGCGCATGCTCTTTTAATAATGAAATGATGGCTCAAGTTCCAGCAGAAATCTTGAGAGCATGAGGACAAACATTCTACTTTAAAGAGGTTGGAGTAAAATGCTAGCCCTTTGTGTATGCACTCCTAAGGATATTTAAAATCACTTGAAATTGTTTCCTCTAGTGTGGTTCTGAATATACATTTAAGTTAATTTTTGTCACTTCACTTTTGATTTTGAAAGAATGCTCCCTAATTGCTTTTTTTCATTTTTTATTTCAGTCGGTGAGGAAGATTGGCCCTGAGCTAACATCTGTTGCCATTCTTCCTCTTTTTGCTTGAGGAAGATTGTCCCTGAGCTGACATCTGTACCTATCTCCCTCTATTTTTATTTTTACTTTTTTTGGTATGTGGGATGCTGCCACAGCATGGCTTGATGAGTGGTGTGTAGGTCTACACCTGGGATCCAAGTCTGCAAACCCTGGGCTGCCGAAGCAGAGTGTGTGAACTTAACCACTATGCCGCATGGCCGGCCCCTTTAATTGCTTTTTATAAAAATGTACATTTATCTTGTTTCACAGTCTTGGGTGTTATTCTAATACTTTAAACCCATTTCCTCTTTTTAAAAATTTTTTTTAGTTTCCTTTAATTTTTTCTCCCCAAAGCCCCAGTAGATGTATGTCACAGTTGTGCTTCCTTCCAGGTGCTCTATGTGGGACGCTGCCTCAGCATGGCCTGATGAGCAGTGCGTCCGTCTGCGCCCAGGATCCAAACTGGTGAACCCTAGGCCCGTGGAAGCAGAGGGAGAGAACTTAACGTCTGTACCACCAGGCCAGCCCCTAAACCTATTTCCTCTTATTGGCAACTATTTTTGAATTTTATATATAAGCAAATGCATTATTTAAGAATGGTTGTATTTTGTTTCAGATATTTTGTCACCTATATCCAATGCTTTTATGAATACTTTTGGTTTTTTCTTTGTTTTTTTTTTGGGGGGGTGTGCTATTTTCTGTTTTATCTCTGCCTATAAGCAATATTGAAATTAGCTAGTAATCTCTTTTTCCCCCTTCTCTCGCTCTCTATAATATCTAATTTGAAGTAATGTCTTACTCTAGTTAATTTATGAAAGTTAAGCATTAAATTTACTCTATTTTTCTTATATCATCTCTCATGATTTTTGGTAGTTGATTATCTTAAATATATTATCCCATTGTCTCTGGCAAAAATGTTGCAATCAAAAAATGTTGCTGTCATATATCTGAGAGTAAACTGTGTCCCTTATAATTAGCTTGGTGGTTTTGCCTGGATGCCCTTAAAACATTTTTTTTCCTTAAAGCTCAATAGTTTTACTAGAACACATTTCTGGCTATGATGGATTGATTTTCCCGAGTATGTGGCATCACTTGTCAATATGTAGTGTCTTACACCAAAAAATTTTTAAATTTATATCTTTTATATTTGTTTTGCTCCCTTCTTGTTTTTTGTTCATCTGGGTCTTTATTCTTTGCTTATCTTTTGAGTATGTACTCCTGAGGGTACTTAAAATCACTTGAAATAGTTTCCTCTAGTGTCGTTCTGAATATACATTTAATTTTTGTCATTTTACTTTTGATTTTGAAAGAATGCTTACTAATTGCTTTTTTTCTTTTTTTCTTCTTTTTTTGTGAGGAAGATTGGCCCTGAGCTAACATCTGTTGCCTAACATCCTCTAGACTTTCTTTCTTTCTTTTCTTCTTTCTTTTTGTTTCCCTTTCTTCTTTGTTTCCTTATTTAACATTAAAAAAATCACTTTCCATCTTCTCTCTTCATTTTCACTTGTTTTAACTCACTTGTGTTTCATCCAGTTTTATCTCCATTTGTGAAAATTTTTTCTTTTGTTGATAGCTTTTTACTTCTCAAATCTTTTTCTCTGATTGATTTATCACTGAGTTTTTCTAATTCTGATTTATGTTGTTCTTTTATACTCTGTATTATTTTCTTTAAAATTAAGCTTATTTGAAAAGTATGTTTTTCTCCTGCTGTTGGGATATTATTTTGTTCCTTATTCTCTCTATTTTCATAAACCATCATAAGGAATTTGGCTAAGATAGAGTCCTAGTACCTCAGTTCCTCTGTCGAGTGGTTCTACCTAAAGCCCAAATAATGTCTTTATGGTTGGTTCTCAATACACACAGTCGTATCTCTGGAATATTGGTTTCTCTGCTTTCCCAATCTCTTTAATCATCTTTGTAGTATCATAGACTTGTCTTAGTTAATCTTTTGCAATTTTTCCAATTTTATATTAACCTTCAGTATCATATGTCCATGTACCAGCCCTAGTAAAACCAAACCGTGGCCTTTCTTCCAAGCTCAAGTGTATTACATTATCTCCAGTTGACATCTTGGTCTTAGAATTTCATAGTCTAAATTGTTTTGCCACCAAATAAGTCCTGATTCAAACAGTCCCTTGCTATATATAGTGTTGCAGTTTATGATGTGGATATTTAAGTGAAAGGTTGTATTAAAAAAAGTCATAGATAGGAGGAAAGTGGTAAGGAGAAGTAGAACATACATGAATTTTAGAGAAAATAATTTGGCTTGAATTGGTCATTTGTTTCCCAGAAAATGTTCACATTGACTTTAGAACAACAATACAATTGACATCATTGCTACAATATTGGATACTAACACAATATGTGTATTATTTACTGTTTTCCACATCTCTTCTAGATCTTACACTTTTCAATACCACAGTGCACAGAGTTTTATTGTATTTTTAGTTTGTTTAATATGAATAATTGTGGCATGAGGATATTGCATTTGCAAATTTGGGGGAAGATCTCCATAGAAATGCATACTGAAAATTACAATAGGAATAAAGAGTACATGTCTTTGACACTTTACTTGTCATGGATCCAGAAATTTTATTTTATTTCCGTATTTCACTTATCAGAAATATTTAGTATTTAATAAGGAAAGAAAATAGATAGGTATGTTTAAGTACCTTTAATTCATTTAAAATTAGCCTATTATTTTCTTTATTAAGAGTAATTTCATGAGAAGTTTTATTCAAACTAGTTTCTACAACAATGGAAAACCCCAGGTACCTATTAAGTAAGAAATTTTCTCTACCTCGAACTACTTGTAGTATGTGCCATTACTGCATCTTCCCCTGAAAAGACCTTTTTGCTTTTCAACCAGCTAATGTTTCATTTTCAAGCTAATTCTAATTAGAATTTTAGTAAAATAGAGGGCAGCCATCTGCCATTTGACACTTATACTAATGGAAGAAATACCTGCCTGAATTACATTTAGATTCAGCTAATAGATTTATTTTCTACACATTTCAAATGACTCTGTTTGGAAAACCATTTCCTAGGAGAAGCATTTTCTGTACTTAAGTCATATTGTATGTAATATATAAACTGTAATTTACCATGTTTACTCAGAGATGAAAATGTTCTTACGAAAAAGTTAAAATGATTTTACTTTATTGTCCTCCATTTGCTTTTTATATGGCCCTTCATCATTTTTTCCTTCTCTAAATTTTAATACTGGGACATGATTACCATGGTGTTGTGTTTTCAAAGTAATTTGTTACCTTGTTCCTTCCTTCCTATCAATTATGCAGCTGTCCAAAATGCTATGACCACATGCTATGAGAAAAGTTTTGATGCAACTACCTGGAAGTTTACATTAAGTTGGAACCACTGAGGCAAGTGTGATTGAGTGCCAGTGGGAAGGTTCTGGCACAATCATATGCTGTCTCCATTTCATGCATTGTTTCATTTTGGATTTCCTTGCCATCACAGAGTGTGAACAGCCGGAAGGCAGAGACTATGTTAGATGCTTTTTGTAATCCCACTGTTTGTACTACAGTCTTAGGTGACATATAAAGTGCTCAATCCTCCTTCACTTCCTCTCCTTGATCACTAATCTCTCCACAGCTCATCCTTCTAATACTTTGCCTAAACATATGCAAACATAAATCTTATAAAATAAAAATGGGATATATATATTTTAAACACACACATAGATGTACATATACATATTTCTATAACTTTTGCTGTTTTTAACCTTGTACATTTCATTTACTCTTTTCAGACATATATATATATATATATATATATACATACACACTAGGAGACTAATTATTTTTCCAAGTAAATAGCAATTTTATAAATTACTTATCTTTTTATTGAAAAAATCAGGCACACCTATGCTATGAAAACTCAAATGCTAAAATATTGTATTCAAGACAGAAAACTTTCCTTCTCACTTAAACCCACTTAAATAATAGTTGAACATTTATTGAAATTCTACCCTTTTTTATTAAATCGTATTGTACTTGATATGAGGGTTTACACTTGCATTCTCTAGTGACTTTAAAAAAATTTTTCCTTGCCTGTACCAGTAACATATTTATTAGTTAGATGGAATAAATATATTATTGTAATTTGTACTCAGAGAAAATTTATACAAATTGCCAAGTTCCACGAGAAAGTGATGCCTTACCATTTTAAGATCTTTTTATGTCTGTCAATAAAGATTGATCCTGTTATTTTAATTTTATTTTTTTCATATATGACTTGCATCTTTATTTTGAAGCTTATCCTTAACTATTTCATGGTATGGCTGAATCTCATGCGTCTTTTTATTTGAAGCTTTTTGTCATTCATTTCTAAAGAGTTTGTTATGTTGGTTTTTACATTCTCCTATTCAAACTAAGATTTTATTTAGAAGAGAATTTCCCTTAGAATTTTTTTAGTGTATACACTTTTTGTTATTTTTTCATACCATCAACTTCTAATTTTTAAATTGAGTTTTTGCCAGAAAATATGAAAGGTTTCTGTTCTTCAGGATATGTTGCAATTATCTTGTGGCCTGATACATGGTCAATTTTCATGAATATTTCATGATATATTTTAAAAATATATATTTTCTGTTAAGTTTTTCTCCTTTTTTGGTATTCCTGCTCTGCTGATTTATGAGAAGTGTGTTAAGTTTTTCTATTAAACATGGTTTATCATTTACCCATTTCTCCTTTCATTTCCGTTAACGTTCGTTCTCTACATTTTGAAACTACATTTTTAAGTACATAAAAGCTCTTTACTACTGTAGCTTCTTGTATTGTACCTTTAATTCTATCAGATTTTATTGTTATGTTTTTCTCTTTCCCTTTATTTTCAAACTTTGGGTCACTTTATTTCATTCATTTCTCCAGAAAAGTGTAAACCAGATTTTTTAAATCGTAGTATAAGATTTCTTACTAAAGGAATTTTCCACATTCATGTTTATTACTAGTATGATACATTGGACTTAGCAAGGGCGTCTTGTTTTCTATCCTTTATTTGCCCTTCTTTGATGTTTTTTTCCTTTCCCACTTTTATTGGATTGATTGAGGATTTTAAGGTAACATTTCCCTTTACTTGAATAATTTAGAATTTATACAAATAATTTCTATTTTTCTGAGAGTCACCAGTAAATTATCAAACATAAAATTTTAAAACTAGATTTTTCATGATTTTCAGTGTTAATCAGTATCTACCGACTGCAAAGAAGACAAGAACCTCTCTTGCTTGCCGCTCCCTAATGCCTATCATTCATTCCCGTGTTGAGATCATCTACAACTTTTGTTAATTTTTGAAATATAATGTCACAACAAGTACTTTGACATATGACAATGATTTGCTACTTTCATTGCTCCCCACAATTCCTTGTGTGGAGTGTGTATTATTTATAACTGATAAACTCAAATGTGCATAAATTTAAAATTTTCTTATAACTAGATTTATTTTTTATCTCAAGTCACCGATTCTAAGCAAGGTAAGAAACAATCTAGTCACTTCCAGGCAAATTTAGTCAAATAAAATTTTGGAATTTTTTCTACTTCCTTCTTTCCTAAATTAAATATTAATAACTGGAGCTACCAGAATATTTAAATGTTAGTGGAGAAAAGGGGGTGTGGAAGATAGATTATATACTTTTAAATATTTTTGGCCTACAGAATTGTGAGTTGGTCCCAAAGATTTCTGCATCAAACTGTAAACTACTGAATAAAATTTAAGTTATTATTGTTGCTAAAGTAATGACAACTACTGACATGGAAGTGTATCATTGCTATTGTTAGTTTTTTCCATTCATTTGTCAACTGTGAAGTAGAAAGATATTTTATATTCGTTTTTATTCTTTACTAAGGCATCTATTTGTTTTTTTTCCTTCAGCTATTCATTAAAAACAAATAATTACTAACTATCTGCAATATTTATTATTACTTTGTAAGACATAGTTAGTACCTTCAAGATGCTTAGACTTAGTGAGATAAGAGATAAGACTTTGCAAAGTGAATAAACAAAGGCTTAAGTAATACTTTATAACATCAATGAAAAAAGCCACTTGACCGTACATAATTTACTGGCTCACTGTTTGTTACACAGAGGGTGACTATTAATGGAGTTCAAAAGAGGGCAAGACTATTTCCCCCCACGGAGAATAAGATTGTTGGAAGCAAAATCTAAACGTACCTTGAAATACAACTGTAGAAGGCAGAAGGTCTTTCTATGTGGATGAATTGACACAGCAAAAGTAAAGAGATAGAAAATGGTTCAGAGACAGAAAGTAAATCTCCATAATTTCCAGTGTAAAATTATCTTTTAAAGTGATACCTTTCTAATTTTAGAGATAGCTAATTATGCATAGCTCTCCTTTGAGACACATAGTGTCAGCTTGACTACTCCAGTCAGGCTAAATCACAGCAGGTACTTCAAAACCATCTATTTAGGTAGCCAAAACTGCAGTACAGTAAAACTTCCATTTGGTTTAGGTTGGTGCTGGTGTGAGAGAGGTGTACCAGAGATGTGATTTAGTCTAAGTCCTATGAAAATAAACGGATCCCTGCTACTCCACCAACTGACTATGTATTTAACGAGAATGTGTGTGCATGCAGCGTTTGAAGCTGCTTGCACATTATGAGTTTTAGTCATTTTGCCCTAAAATTGATGGAATCAGCATCTTAAATCCCCAAGTTGAAAACCTCCTACTGAATTTCATACATCAAACAATACTTTTCCAAAAACCTCTTCCTGATGAAAACTTATCTTTAGAAAGAATAATGTTTGTTACTCAAAATATGTGCTATCAAGCAGCCTAATAAATCATAAAATGACAGAGAAAAGTAACAAAAGAGGGGCTGGCCTGGTGGTGTAGCAGTTAAGTTCGCACACTCCGCTTTGCGGCCCAGGGTTTGCAGGTTCGGTTCCTGGGTGCGGACCGATGAACCGCTTGTCAAACCATGCTGTGGCAGCCGCCATATAAAGTAGAGGAAGATGGGCATGGATGTTAGCCCAGGGTCAGTCTTCCCCAGCAAAAAGAGGAGGATTGGCAACCGATGTTAGCTCAGGGCTAGTCTTTCTCACAAAAAAAATTTAAAAAAAGAAAAGAAACAGAAGAATTATGAATATTTAATGCCTTTTATATCTCATTTAAAAGGTTTAACTGTCACGCTTCACTGGAACAAAAACAATTAGTGTGTGAGGAGACAAATACTGATGCAAATCCGAATACTAAAATGCAGGAAATGATCTTGCTTATTGATTTAGAAATGGAATGGAAGGTACACTTTTGTTGTAACACCAAATTAAAACTTCTTTAAAGTTTAAGGGAGATGAAGGACTCAAAGATATGCAGCAAAGGCAGCCTTAGCTATTTTCCCAGTTAAGTACGTCTATTTACTTAAAAAACTATGTTAAACTGCTGTAATTGATGTTATGTAAAGCCAAATTATTAATCAGGTAAAATAAATAAAAAGAAAATAGATTTGTTTTTATAAGTAATTTTAAAAGCAATTTATAAGTAACATCTATTAAAATTAAAAAATAATATATGAAATGTTGCAATAGGCTAATAGGTCCATATTAGGCTATCAAATTGGTTTGGAAATTAAGTATTTTCAGTTCTCTGAAACCATATATCTGACAAATAATTTAATAGCTGAAAAGAGAAATCTCTAAAACAGCATCATGTAACCTAAAAAACAAATGTAAGATCTCCATAATGGAGAAGGAAGTGAGAGATAACATCTTAATATAGTTATTCTTAGTAGTCTTTCCCAATACTAATCTATTTTAAAGGAAAATGGAAATTTTTTCACTTTGGGGGCTCCATTACAATTCTTATAGACATATTGTTTACCAATTTTTCATTTAGATTATCCCTTTAAATTTAATAATACTTAGTATTTTTTCTACAACATGCAATGGACAAATAAGTAAGTTAACACAAATGTATGAGATTTTTGCATTTGCTTATCCTGGCTAAGAAAGGTAAATCTCTAAATTGAAACCAATGTAATGTTGGCAAAAAGAAATAAATACCAATTTTTAAGTTCTAATATAATTCATTTTTATTTTTTAGGAAAAGAGCTGCATTTCAAGTATACTTAATGCTTTGAAGCAGTGAATAATATCTGCTTTGGCTCTGTATTCTGAAAGGGATGTACAAGTCACAGTTGGTCTCTTGACTAACCTGGATGTCAGCTAGAAGGGTGGATCCTGTGGGCTGAATGATGCCTCCAAAGAGATGTTCACGTTCTAATCTCCAGAACCTGGGAATATTAATTTATAAGGCAAAAATATGTGATTAAGTTAAGGATCTTGAGAGGGGGAGTTTATCCTAGATTATCAGGTGGGCTCAAAGCACAATCACATGTATCCTTATAAGAGAAAGGCTGAGTGAGTTTTGAGACAAACACACAGAAAAGAGCACACCACACACAGAAGAGGAAAAACACTGTGACCACAGAGGCAGAGACTGGAGGAATACAGGCACAGTCAAGGAATGACAGCAGCTACCAGAAGCTGGAAGAAGCAAAGAATGGATTCTCTCCTAGAGCTTCCATAGGGAATGTGGCCTCGGGAGCATCCTGATTTTGGACTTCCGGCCTCCAGAACTGTGAGACAATAAATTTCTGTTGTTTTAAGCCACCCAGTTCATAGTAATTTGTTACAGCAGTCACAGGAAACTAATCCAGCTCCTTTTTTTTTTTTTTTTGTCTACTTAATCTAACATCCCTTTGTATCCTATGTTTTGAACGTGAGCTGCCATCTATAAGAAAAGTCTTATAGACCAAAGATGGAGAAAGGAGGGACACTTGACCCAGGCTGTGCCAATAATATTCTTCTCTCCCTCACCCAGGCAGCTATAGTCGATTAGTCAGGATGCAAAATTGCCCCCAAATGAGACAAGTAGAATGTTTCTCTGAGCTACTTTTTCCCCTCTTAATTTAGAATCCTTCGATGTCATCCTCTCCTAGTGGTAAATGTGATAAATGTGAGTCGTGAGTCTGGGAGCTTCTGGTGACCATATGTTTAGATATCATGGATAAGGCCAGGTGGATAGAATGCAATAGTGGATAGATGCAATGACTGGATCAGAGCTCCTCCAGCACGAGACTCTTCTATTGCTCACCTTTCATTCATCTCTGCATCTCCAGAACTTAGTTATGCCACACATATAGTAAATATTTAATAAACATTTGATAAGCAAATTATCTGTTTAAATTAGTTTTTCTTCAGTGTGAATTCTGGCTTTACCTAATTATTAGAAAGCCTTTTAAAAGACCTCAAAATTCCAACACAGTAAACACAGATATTTAGGGAAAGCCCAAGTGCAGAGGTCTGAATTTCTTTTATCTGGAAACTGTATTAATCAGCTTTTTTTGGACAAAGGAGCCACTAATCCAAATTTGGAAGTTGGAATAGGGCACATTTTGAAAAAAATCTTTTCTCATAATTTTTAATATTATTTTCCTAAAAGTCTCAAGTAGTTGATTTCTGAGGAGCAAGAGATGGGTTAAAAGGAGTAAGATACAACAAGCCAGAAGACAAGTTAACTTTTGGTTTCAATCTTAGAACCTCCAGTGTTTAGTTTTCCAATCCTCTCAAACTTAGCTACTCATTTTTTCCGTTTTGCAATGTTAAATTTCAATTTTATGGAAAAATGAAATGAACCATAAGTGTTTGTTGAATGGGAGTGTATATGAAAATGAAATATGTTTTATAAACTAAAAATAATCTTGCCATTAATGCATATTTTTTGTTTTATGAATATGGACATTGGTTATCAAAATACTCAGATAATGTTTAAACACAAAAGTACATGGACAACTTGATATTTCTTACAGATCTGTGTTTCTGGATTGATCCAGACTTAACAGTTATTAGTTCTAACAGAACTCAGAGTTAGACAGTGATACATCCCCTCATCTCATCCATCCTTGCTACTAATATACCATTGAGAGAAGTAGAACAATAGCAAGGTCTTGACATGTTGTTTTAATTTACATTCCCTTCTCATGACAAAAAATTATGTAAATGTAGGTAAAGTGTACTGTACTGAATAAATTGCATTAAGGCAAATAGTTAAGTACATCAAACTTGAAGGATGGTAGATTTACAGTGACTAGACAATTTTGTTTCTAAGATCTGTGTTTTTCCCAAGTATTCCATGTTGAACTTAGAGCAGATTGTTTTATATATTTGATAAATGATATTTTGGATTTAGGGAATCTTTTTGCTTCCTCCAATAAGATGTAACTTTATAAACTCTGGTAGAATCTTACTGAATGGCAGAGAATGTCTTAAAAAACAGAGCAATTCCAACAAACCAAAAACAACAAAAAACTTCCAAAATCACATTCAGTATACGATAGAAAAGAAAAAGCATTACATGTATGATTTTCCAACTTCTCACGTAGACCTCATTAGAATACATATTATTGGAAACAATAAATCAATGAGAGTAACATTTTCTATTTCAAATGACATATATTGATTGAGTCACACATAGTATGAAGCATCTGTCTGGCATTTGCTCTAAAGGAGGGGGAAGAAGAGAGTCATAGAAACACCAAGAGATATATTAGAAAACAAACACATTACTAACTGTATTTCCTATTAATACAAATAAAAAGGAAGGAATATTGCTAGTTGCACACAACTCATGTTTTTATCTTCCATATTAATGATTATTTATTTGTTAATTCAATAAACAAACTTTATTGAATATCTACTATATACATAAAACAATACTACTGCGCCAGGAAAATAGTTGGCAGATAAGGTAAAATATGGTAGAATATGCTTTCAACAAGAATCCTGCCTCAAACAGTTCACCAAAATAATTTGTGCACTTTAGTTTACAAATATTTTTGTCACTAATTTTACAAATATTTATTGAGTGCCTATATTACAGTGGGTTTGGGGTGTGAAAGACAAAAAATTAATATGGAACCTAAGTGGTAAATGACAGGTGTACTCTCTAACATCATCTTCAGAAAAGATTTTTAACATTACATTTTTTCTCGTTTTAATCCAAAACTCTACATGTTCCTCTACACATCATGTGTGTCATGCCTTATCATATTTTACAAATTGTTTTAAATGTCATGGATAATATTTCTTTTTCTCAGATTCACAAAACTGTGGATGATGCTAAGTCATAGGCTTAGTTTTTACCTTTTTTGGCTGATTTGTCATCTGATCTGATGTTTGATGTTATTACATTTCTCTTCGTATTTTCAAGCAGCATTTTCTCTCTACTTTAAAGCATTCTCTTGCTTTGAATATGTTAATGGTAATTTTTTTTCTGAGTGATTTAATTTTTGTGCTAATTGTTTCTGCGGTGTATTTATTTATGCATTTATTTATTTCAATGTGTTAGGCGGTGTCTTCGGAAAATTTACTGTCATTTCAATGTCTCCTGCTGAGTTCAATTTTTTCCACTGGTCATGAAAAATAACAAATCTTCTCACTAAGTAGGATCATGCCTGAGTTTGCCTTTGAAGTAAATCTAGAGTAATGACTGTTTTCCGTAGTGAAAATGCAATGAAATCAATACTCTTTAGAGCTGTTGTGAAATAGAAGCAAGCCTTGACTTCTCCAGACAGTGGGCTGAGTCACCATGAAAGATGAACACCCTTCTGTCAGGTCCGCTAAGCCCTTCAAGATTTGCTTTTGTGGATATTTTACCTGACCCATAGGCGTTTTGCTTTGGTAAATGAAAAAGTTTTAAAAAATGCTTTTATGCTTAAGGATTTTACTTCAGTAAATAAGTGTAGCTTGGACTTGAGAATTTTACAGGACTTGATAATCTAGCTCACATATTCACATTAAATGTAAATTTAAAGTTCTCATTACACGAGCCTTGTATTTGAAAAATTCTAACTTCGAGCATATTTAAAAACTATATGCATTAATGAATGGGGGGAAAGGTTGGATAATAGGAGTTTAAGAATTCAAGCCAGAATTTTTTTTCTGAAGTAGAATCCCTGAACATCATTCTGTGATTTATTTTTATTTTTATTTTTAAGGAACAAGATGATAATCTAGAGGTAATGCTGGCATGTAATTATCACTACAGGACATGTATTAATCAACTATGTTATTTTGAGTTAGCCAAAGATGACAGAAAAAAACATAAAATTTATAGTCTTCATTTTTTAATATTTATATTTTTAGCACAGATGACACAAAAGATGTCAATATAAAAGTTTTTCTTTCTTAAACTTTGTAACCTGTCCCTCCTCTCCTTAGAGAACAAAGTATTGAATGACATCTCACATATTTCTGGTTGGGTAGTTATTATTGTTACTGATTTAATTACCCCAATTTTACCTAAAATTACTCTTAGTAAATGGGTCATCATTTCTGGTTCCTGGCAACAACAATTGAAGTTGATGACAAATTTTCTCAATGAAGTTGTTAATACAAATTGCATACTAGGGGATTTCCAATAAATTTAATAGAGAAACTATTTATTTTAAATGACTAAAAATGTTGTGCATCATTAAAATTGCTGTGCATACCCTTGGATTTTGGAATTCTGTCAGATGTAATTGAGGAAATGCTGTTATGGCTACATTCTATTCAATAAATTTATTCCAGGGCAAGCCAAATATAAAGTTGGGTAAAAGTGAGGAAGTATCGGCGGCTGATAGTTTTTCTCTGTGGGCAAGATTTAAAAAGCTTAATCCTCTGTAGTTGCTTACACATCTCAGGTGGAGAGTCTGGAACCACACAGATGACTCTACAGGGTTGCCTGATTCCTAAAGAGGAGCAGAGCCTGTAAGGCCTGCAAATCCACAACATGGGACTCAGAGCGTCACTGTTGATCAACTGTAGATCATCCACAGCCTTAAACTTGTCGAAAATTCTCCTTATCAAATATCCTTAAAAAAACACTAGTCATTAGACACTAACACAAAAATTTTCTTATGTGTATCTTCCTTCTTATCTTCCAAGACAATTTTTTTTTTTTTTTTTTTGTGGGGAAGACCAGCCCTGAGCTAACATCCGTTGCCAATCCTCCCCTTTTTGCTGAGGAAGACTGGCCCTGGGCTAACATCCGTGCCCATCTTCCTCCTCTTTATATGGGACGCCACCACGGCGTGGCTGACAGGCAGTGCGTCCGCGGGCGCCCGGGATCCGAACTCGCGAACCCTGGGCTGCCAAGCGCGAACTAGACCGCTGCGCCACCGGGTGGCCCCCCAAGACAATTTTTTAACGACAAAATTTTAACTCATTTGTGGTGTTTACAGAGACACTGGTATATGGTATTGCAAATTAATGCAATCTTTTCACAAAGCAATTTGTGGCAATATAAAGATGTCATACTCTTATACTAGCTATTATTTCTGGGAAGTTTTCTTAAATAAACAGCACAAAACAGCAATAGACATGAAGATATTCATATCAATGTTACCTATAAGTTCAAAACATTTAATAAACCTGAATTACCTATTACATAGTAGACTGGACTTGTAAATAATAATACATCAATATTATTATTATTATTTTTCATCCATTTTAAAGTGATGGTGAAGAATCTTTACAAATATGAAAAAATATTTTTGTAATTCTAACTAGAACAAAGCAGAATGCAAATTATATTCATTTATTCTTTTATTTCCACAGGTGCTTATTGCATGTCTAATGTGTGGCCAGTCATTGGGAAAAAGGAAAAAAGCAATGGGAAAAATGATAAAATCCTTGACGTTATGGAGCTTTTAGACTAGTGGAGGATGCATATGAGAAACAAGTGATGACATTAAGAGTTAATTAATTATAATGGTATGGAGCGGTACTGGGGAAAGTGACAGGGTGCTCAGAGTGGTGTAACAGGAGGATCTAACTGAGTGTGGGAGTCAGACAGGGCTTTGGTAGGAGGAGGGTGAAACTAAAGAATGAATGGGAGTTAGCCGGATGACAGAGTATGGACAGAGTGTTCCTGAAAGAAGGAAAGCCATGGGCAAAGGCCCAGTCACAGTGATAATTTCAGGAAGTTTGAGGACAGGAAGAAGGTCAGAGTGACTGCAAGATAGATGGCAAGTCAAGAGTGCTGCTGGCTGAGGCTGGCGTTAGATCAAATAGGGTCTTTTAGACAGAGCGTAAGGATTTTGACATCTAAGTAATGGGAAGAAATGAAAGTGTCATAAGTAAGTATATGCATTATGATTGCACCTATATAAAAATAAGCACAAAATATATATAGTCAAGGAGTTGAAAATGAAATTAGCAATGACTCAGGGTGGAATTTTTGGAAATCTCTTTAAAAGAGAAAAGTAAACCATAGAATATGATGCCACTTCAACTCTTCAATTATGTCTACATTGATTGAGAAAACAGAGTCTTCTGAACACGTGTTAGGTAATTTTTAAAGTTCGCTAACTCCACGTTTTAGGACATTAAGCATTAAGAGAAATCCAAGAAATAGTGCTTTCTACAACATCATCCCTAAACTTTATAGTCTATTTCCTCAGTTTTAATAAATGTTTTATCTAAAAATCATACATTTTATAACTGTTACATGTATATCAAAAAATGTGCTCATGAAAGATTTGAAAAGCCTAAAGAAATCTTGAAATCAAACCTTTGTTTATAAGATTTACAGGACTCAGTTGAGGATGGCTATATTGTTCCACTATGAATCTGAGATTTGCAGCCTTTCTGTAGTAGGACTATTGTTCTTTTTCTTAGTCCACATCCTCTTTAAAGTTTAACGATGCTCAAGATAGTTATTCTTTATGTATTTGAAATGCATTATTTTCACTTCATTTTAAAACATAAGCAGTACAACACTTTGCTTTAAAAATACTGATTTATTCTATGCATTTGGTAAGATGTCAAAGTAGCTGTTATAGTTTTTAAATCATAGAAAGTTTCTGGCATTTTAGGAAGACTAATTTTCTCTATTTATATATGAAAAGCAGTAATGTTACCCCATTGCACGAGAAACTTTATTACACAGGAATAAAAATTTAAATGTACCAGTAAACTAATCTAGAAGCTAATGGCATTAGGACTGAAGAAAATGAGGACAGAAATTTTTATAGAGTCTATTAAACATTTGTCAGGATTCTGTAATCATAGAAGAAAGGTTGCTTGCTATTTGTGACTCTGCAGATGAAATCAAATGTCACTCTTCTTGTGTATTTGCAAAATGATACCAGTGTTAATCTGCATATATAACACATGACTATGGAACATAAATTTGGCTCTTTCCATTTGAAGTTAGATAAAGTCAGATTTAATTCCTAGATTTTCCACAGAGATGACAAATACTTCTAACAGTCTTCTATTTAATTGTTTTAGAAAAAGGGATTTTAGAAAATCTTTGAAACAAAAGAACTAGAAATTACTTTTCTTTGTATATATGTGTTTAATTCCCTTGAAGATTAGTGGGAGTTCTGTGTGCACATTAAGGAAGGACTATATCCTAAGTCTCAATTTCAAACATTTCCTAAAAGCATTTTTTGAAAGCTTAACTAGAGTGGCTACAGGCTTTTCATCCACGCTTACGCACAAACATTTCCAAGGGGACTGCACTTACTTTAAAAAGCTAAAATCACAGAAGCATGTTACATTAACCAAGTTCAATAAAAGACAACTACAAATGAAATGCAAAATATCTTTTCAATCTTTCTGTAATCACTTCTGAATAGGAAAGAGAGCCACC
The DNA here is from genome assembly GCA_031878705.1 of Tapirus indicus. Classification (NCBI taxonomy): domain Eukaryota; kingdom Metazoa; phylum Chordata; class Mammalia; order Perissodactyla; family Tapiridae; genus Tapirus; species Tapirus indicus. The sequence goes on along the minus strand of CM062920.1, from coordinate 138,819,905 downwards.
TGGGGCTCAAAGTGTATTACCAGTCATTTTAGTAATGCAATTATTTGAAAAATATAACTACTGGAAAATGCCGTTGACACAAAATACCAAATATATATGCACTTGTATATACTGTGTGAGTATATGTATGTACATAAGTAGAATACACACTTTCAAGCATATTGTCTAAACACAACGAAAGAGATGACTGCAGTGCATATCACTTACATATTATTCATGCATGGAAAATTTTATAATCAGAGGTATTAGTGAAGTGAGCTTCAGGTTTATGGCAACATTTAATTCTCCACCGAAAATTTCTCTCACCTTGAAAGGGCAGGTGACATTTCAATATTCCCTAAGTGGTGCTATGTAATCTTTCCTTTCTTCCTACCTTCCAGCTTTTGTCGTTACATTTAATGCTATAGAAGTACTTAATGTCCTTGTCGGGCCCATCTTTCTCTACAGAAATAGTCGAAAAATGCCATGAACCTCTTGGGAAGATCAGCAGTGACAGAGAGCTATCCCCTTCCTTATACACATTTGTAGGGAAAATTGAAATTGATTAGTTAGCCAGAAGTTATTTATTAAACATTTGTTAATGCCTCCTACTGTGCTAACCACTGAAGACAATATAAAAAAATAGCTTTTATTACATGGTTTCTGCTATATACTATTTATTTGTAGCAAATGAATATACATGAAATAGTTAAAGACCAATTCAAGATTAGGCTGGGTCATAAAGATGATAAAGGCTACAAAAGTTTGACAATTAAGGCAATGATTGTGGGCTGTAGTAGCCATAAAATAATTCATGAACTAGATGGATTTCCCCAGATAGGAGGAAACGGAGCGTGATGGTGTGAGAAAGGAAGGAACACGGCCTCTGTGAGTGACAACAGAGAGATTAGCCTCTTTGGAACAAAGCATTTGTTGGAGAACATCATATGGTGGGATGTAAGGAGAAACATAAGGACAGGGATGATTATGAAGGGTCTTGAAATGCAGATGTGTCTGGGAGGAAAAGGGAGCCAACACATCACTTTGTGTTTTATAATCATTCATCTAGGAATATAAGAAAAAATATAATTGAATAGGGTGAGGTTGGAAACAACAAAATCAAAACCATTGTCACAATCTGGGCATGATGCAGTGAGATCCTGGTCTTGGGTGGAATTAATGGTAATTGCAAAAGTATGGGAAATATATACCCTTGATAAGCTGCTAACCAAGTTCTTTACCTACCTATTTAGGTGTTATTAAGCAAAATAAACTAATATTTTTTTCAATTTAGATACAGAAGCATGATGAAATAAATTCATAAGTGTTTTCAGAAGAAATTTCAAGAAAGAACTCTTAGGGATTATCAATGATTCTAGAGTGACATAAGCAATATTGATGTAGAGGTAATGTCAGAAACTCTAGGTATTGTGCAATATTTGCTTTGCTACTTGAGTTGATTATTAATTACAAGTACTCAAGAGCAAGTGGTTCTTTTGGCTAGAGGAGATTTGTAGGATTTTTTTTTTTTTTTCATGCTAAAATTTACATTTGAGAAGGGGAACTCTTCACATAGGACGGAAGAAATATTGCAGAATAAAAATAGAAGAGTGAAAAAGGGAAGTCGAAACTAAAGCAGAGTAGAGCATGAAAGTCAAGACAGCAATGAAGCTTTTACTTAAGTTTGGAGGCTCTGGGCATTGTGAAGGGATAAAGGAGGCAAGAAGATAAAACAGAAAGAGCACTGAACTAGGACAGAAATGAGGTTCAGCCTTGTCTATGTTCAACCGACTGGGTAAGGAGGGGTAAAGCAGCTACTCAGCGAACTAAGAAACCTAAACTCATTGATTTCTAATTGCCCTGTTTTCATTAAGATCTATCACACTACAAGAAACAGAAATGCATCCGGGTTAGTTCCGATAATGGATTGAAAAATGCCCAAGGAAATAAGAGAGACATGAAAAATCTCAGCTGACTTCGCTGAATCTCATGAGGAAATGAAACATGGCTCTTTCACCATTCAAAATACAACAGGAATTTTCGTAGACCAAAGTGTGCAGTTGACTCTCAGACGTGCCAGTGGGATGCTAAGCTTGGGAGGTAGATTCTCCCTGGCTAGTTCTGTGTCTATCTGTTTTTCCTTTGCATCTGATTAGCAACTAAATTCTCCAAGTCTTTTTTTCAGTTGGAGAACTCTGCCTAATTTTGTCTTCTGTTCTTTTTATGACTTGCATCTTTACATGATTTATTTTTTACTAATATCTCCTACTATGCCTCTCCCATCTCTGGACTCTAATGTAGTCTCCCTTTCTTTTGGTATTCCTTGCTTTCAAAATCCAAAGAAGAGCTGATTGGTTTGGTCAGTCATCAAGACTCACTATAAAGTGCACCTGTTGGATTCTGGTATACTTCACAGATCAATGGGTCAGCTTATGGGGGTCAATCCTTCTTATTGTAGCCAGGGTGGAGAGGCTATGTTCTACAGAGCATGACAACCAAAATGTGCAAACTCTTCCACAGAAATTTGTGATCATGGCATGCAACACGAGACTTATGAGGAAAGTGCAATTGTAACAAGCAAGGACATCGTATGACCTATTCAATATGGGCCCCTTTGATTTTATTCAAAATAAAAAAAAAACTCATAACAACTACCATGTACTAGTCATTTACAATTTTTGGACACTATGATAAATGCTTCAAATATATTACCTATTATTTTCATAGTAATCCGTATGACAGTTTATTTTGTTTATGCTGTATTAAAAATATGGCAACAGTTTTAGTGTGGTTCTCTTAGGTGCCCAAGGCAAAAGAGTTGTTATTAGACAGAGCTGAAATTTGAACCTCTGTCTCTCTGACACTAAAAGCATACTTTTCCACTTTCTCTCTCCTTCCCACCACATCTCCATCTTCCCCTTCCTTTATCATGGTTTTAAAGACACAAATAGAACTTATAAAGTCTATTATCTACCTTAAGGAAATAGTGTGGTGTTTAGTGACAAGAAAGCTACTGAGATTTATGAAGGTAGTTGGGAATATGGCCATGTACTACATAATGATGGATCAGTCAACGATGGACCAGATATACCATGGCGGTCTCATAAGATTATAGTGGAGCTGAAAGTTCCCTATCACCTAGTGCTTCTGGAAAAAGACACTCAAGAGGTTCGTCCATGCCTTCAAACGATTTGCCAAGGATGAAGAGGTTGCAAAAATTGACAAGGCCATGGTTGAGATGGAAAATAACTAACCTGGGTGTGGATGAAGATGACATTAAGGAGCTCCTGAAGGTGGTTCCTGTGAAATTGACTAATGAGGAGTTGTTGGAACTGGGACGGGAACACAGAGATGAAGAAGAGGCAAGAGAAAAGGAAACTGCGGGAGAAGTAGAAGAAGAAGAAAAACCCTCAAGAAAATTCACAGTAACAGGTTTAGCAGAAGCTTTTGCAGACCTCAACAAGCTCCTTAAAATGTTTGAAAACATGGACCCAAACATCGACAGGTTTTCATTAATAGAGAGGAATGTTGAAGGTGCATTTTCTGCTTCCAAGAAAATCTATGATAAAAAAAACAAACAAACCAAGGAAACCACCATGAACATATTTCTGAAAAGAGTGACACCTGCTAAAGAAGACCCTCAGGCAGGTCCTTCAGGAGGTATTCCAGAAGAAGGCATTGTTATCATAGGAGATGACAGCTCCAGGCATGTTATTGCCCCCGAAGACCTTCCAGTGGGACAAAATATGGAGGTGAAAGACAGTGATATTGATGATCCTGACGCTCTGTAGGCCTAGGCTAATGTGTGTGTTTGTGTCTTAGTTTTTAACAAAAAAGTTTAACAAGTTAAAAAAAATTAAATAGAAAAATGCTTACAGAATAAGGATTTAAGAGAGAAAATATTTTTGTACAGCTGTACAGTATGTGTTTTAAGCTGTGTTATTAAAAAAGTCAAAAAGTTAAAAAAATTTTAAACTTTATAAAGTAAAAAGTTATAGTAAGCTAAGGTTAATTTATTATTGAAAAAAACTATTTTTTAATTAATTTATTGTAGCCTAAGTGTACAGTGTTTATAAAGTCTACAGTAGTGTACAGTCATGTCCTAGGCCTTCACCTTCACTAACCACTCACTCACTCACTCACCTGGAGCAACTTCCAGTCCTGCAAGCTCCATTCATGTAAGTGCCCTATAGAGGGTGTACCATTTTGTATCTTTTGTACCATATTTTTACTGTATATTTTCTATGTTAAGATATACTAATACCTACCACTGTTACAATTGTCTGCAGTATTCAGTACAGTAACATGCTGTACAGTTTTGTAGCCCAGAAGCAATAGGCTATGCCATATAGCCTAGGTGTGTAGTAGGCTATACCATCCAGGTTTGTGTAAAACACTCTATGATGTTCACACAACTAAATCGCCTAACAACACATTTCTCAAAATGTATCCCTGTTGTTAAGTGATGTATGACTGTAACCAGATATTACAAATCATCTTTGAGCCCACTCCAGGAGATACCAGATAACCTCACAGAATTCATCCATTTTACTCTTTGCTAACACTCTTGTTTTATGGAGAAAATGCTACAACCAGAAAGTCAGGAATGTACATGGTAGCAATTTTAAAGATTTGGGGAATAGGTGATATTTCAGTAAAATTTTCTGAAACCAGTACACAATGGAAGTGTGAGATATAACTTAGCATGTATATGCAAAATTTCTAAGATAGTTAAAAACAAGGGAGTTCGTTGGTTTACCCATATAATATAAATAAAGGAGAAAGCTGAGTATGGCATTTGGACACATCTATATTTAATGGATAAGGAAGAGATGGCATAAAATGAGATTGAGAATAAAGTAATTCGGGAGTAGGAAAAGTGGTCTAGGAAATTTCAAGAAGAATTGTTAGTCAGGTCAAATACTTCAGATTTGGTGTAGAGTTAGTTTAATTAAATGATACAAATATGTGCTGCATTTAGATACTTTTAAGACATAATAGTAAAAGAATATGCTAGAAGAATGTTTATTTTTCAGTTTGTGTGAAATAAAATGCTGGGGTTTCAATTAATTATAAAGAGCATTAACAGTTGTTTTAAAAAAGGTAAATAAAACTCTAAGTAGTGTTCATTAATCTAGGTCACTACAAATAATAGCCCCACTATTCTCAGTGATGGTCAAAGTCAACTTAGAATAGCTCATTTTAAGTCTATTATTTCAAAAGGAAACATAACCAAGATGCTGAGACTTCTGTATAGAATGACATGAGAAGGAAGATTAAAGAAACTAAAGATTACTTTGGGGAAGAAGACAAAGTGAGTAACATGGTGGAAGGACAGAGCAATGATTTTCTAACATTGCATTTATTTAACAATTATTTACTGAGCACTTACTATGTGATAGGATTTAGTGAACAAGACAGCCAAAGTCTCACCCTTGAGGACCTTAGAGTGATTGATAAAATAAACACATTAACAACAGCAAAAATAATTTTATAGTAACACGTTATCAGAGACACAGGGTAATGAGAAAGTGAGTGTCTAGGTTGTATGGCTGTATTGGCCATTATACTTAAAGAAGGCCTTCTAAAGAAGTGACACTTGGGATGATACTAAAATAATGAGAAGGTAGCTGTATTATTTTTCCAGGGCTGCCACAACAAAGTACCAAAAATGGGGTAGCTTAAACAACAGAATTCTATTTCCTCACAGCTGTGGCAGCTAGAAGTCCAAGATTAAGGTGTTGGCAGTTTTGGTTTCTTCTTAGGCCTCTCTTCTTTGCTCATAGATAGCGATATTCTCTCTATGTCCTCACATGGTCTTCTCTGTGGGTGTGTATCCCATCTCCTTTTCTTATAAGGACACCAGTATGTTGGATTAAGATCCACCCTAATGATCTCATTTTAACTTTACCACTTTAAAAGGTTCTATTCTCCACTGAGTCATTCTGAGATACTGCGGGTTACGACTTCAACATATGAATTTTGGGGGGCTACATTTCAGCCCATAATAGTAGCCATATGAAGACTGGGCAACAATATTCCAAGTAGTGAGAACATGTCTGAAAAAGGAATTTGCTTAACGTGTCAAAAGAATAGCAAGGAAGGTGCTGTGAACAGATCATAGCAGGAAGAATGGCAGAAGGTGAGATTGAATTGGCAGCCAGGGGCCAGATCTCACAGGGCCTTAGAGGGCATGGGAGGGAATCTGCATTTCACTTTATTTGCAGTGCGAACCAAGTGGAGGGGGAGAAGCAGGATGCAATCTGAATTGTGCATTAATGGACCTTCTGGCTTCTCTGCAGACAATGGAGTGTAGGGCAACAAAAGAACAGGAAGATCTTTTAGAATTTGCTGCAGTAAATAGTCCAGATAAAAGAAGATACTGTTTTAGGCTAGGCAGCTGTAAACTTGGTGAGAAGTGGTCAGATTAGGGGTTTTTTTCATTGTTTTGGAGATATAGCCAATGGGACATAACGATAGATGAGATGTTGGGTGGGAAGGAAATGTTGGAATTAAAATTAGTCATTCAATTGTGCCTCAGCTTTTAGAGTGAAAACAGAAAAGACATCTGGATTTCTGTTATAAAACTTAATAAAGACTAGGGTGTAAGTTATATAGAAGTAGATGTAATAAGAGTTTACGAAAACTTTTTCAGCTAGAATTGTCCAACATCACAGTGGATTGTCTTATGGAAAAAAAAGTATGTGTCACTTGAATTGAGCAAGTCGAGCAAGGTAAAATCCAATCTTTTTCAATTTTAAGCCTGTATAATTGAAAGAAACCTCTCCAGAGATAATATTAGCAATGACTTACAGGCTTATGGATATAAATACTTGTTGTGATTTAACTATCACAAACTATTGATACCAGTGCTTTGGGGAACAAATTCCAAAGCATAAATATCATCAATGAAATTGAATTGCAGAAGATCAAAATTTTAATTTCGAAAATATATCATGGTAGTTTCAAGTAAACCATTATTGAGTAAGAGAATTTGTATTTCTATCAGTGTAAGGGGAATAAGTTTATTTATCAAAGTAATATTAATGGTAAATTATTTATTGAGAACTCGGAGGCTCTATATATCATAACCTCATTTTAATCATTATTAAAAATGTGCACTATGCCATGCATCTTTTGCCATTAATTAGTGAAGTTGGCTGAGAGAATCAAGCTTCATCGTGGCCCTGGAGTGGAATGCTAGAATTTCATTAGTACTTGAAATTCAAGACTGAATGGGTCTGCTTGGGGCAACCATCATAAAATCATGAATTATGACCACAGTGGAGTCTCTTTATCAAGCAAAATAGAAATATAGGATATCCTATAGACAACATCAGGGAGTATTTGAACTGTTAATTTCTCTCTCAGCATAAAAATAGAAACCAAAAATGTAATTTTTGACTGCCCTTTGAGATGGCATCCTAACTGGCTCATCAGAAGGTCCTGGTAGGACCTAGTGTGGCAAGTAACTTAATTTACTTTTGCAATGGCTTTTCCTCCTCTGTTTTGTTCTTCCTGATTCTTCTCTCATGTTCCTTTGGATCAATTCTTAAATAAGTTAGTGGTGCACAAACACTTACGTTTCAATGGTAGTGGGTGGAGAGATGAGAAACTCAGGTTAAAAGATGTTGTACTGGAAGTGGCCGCAGAAAACAAACCCTCAGGATGGAATTCTGGAACTGACTTACTCACCAGCCAGGCAGCAAATGGAACCCACTGCTGATGGTAAGTGAGCTGGTATTAACCCCTTCAACAACAGCATTTCAATTACTAAGAAAATCCCAAGGATAGATGGGGATAAAGTGTACATGCAGTATGACAGACTGATGTAGAAAAGTTAGGCTGGATTTATTATATGAAATTGGAGAACCATCACTCAGCTATGTACCCCAAAGGGCGTATAGAAAGCTCCCTTCTGTGTAACAGCAAGGAATGTACAGGTGATGAGAAAACTGTATTATTGAAAAGCTCAGGATATCTGATTTCTAGAAATCAGGGTTATGAATGTATTTCCCTAGGGGCCTGCCCAGTGGAGTAGTGGTTAAGTTCACATACTCCACTTCTGTGGCTTGGGGTTTGTGGGTTTGGATCCCAGGGGTGGACCTATACACTGCTCATCAAGCCATGCTGCAGTGGTGTCCCACATACAAAACAGAGGAAGATTGGCACAGGTATTAGCTCAGCAACAATCTTCCTCAAGCAAAAGGAGGAAGATTGGCAACAGATGTTAGCTCAGGGCCAATCTTCCTCACCAAAAGAAAAAAATTCCCTAGTATCAATGGGGGTTGATAGCATATCAGAATGGCAGTGATCATGTGGCGCTACTCAGAGATAAGGTGGCCTTAATCACTGTAATGGACATCATGGGCAGAATGGCAATCCAAGTGCCTCAAACTACAGGAATCTGCCATGATGGCTAAATTGGTCATAATGTTTCTAGTGATGAGAGAGATGAACAGCTGTGTAGAGTGATTTTGATATATAGCCAGGAAAAATGACACACTGACAAGCAGAAGGCAAACTTCAGCCACCAAAATGTAAAGTTGCAATTCTGCATCAGTTCCTAGATCTAACAAGTTAAGATAAGTAGAAGCTATTGATTGAAGGAAAGACTGCAAAGCTATCACCAGTGTACATGATCAATATCTTCCTGATCATTCCCCAAAGGGATCTAGTGCCATTCTTAACGTAGCTGTGCACTGGGACAAAGAAGATACTTAGATCTTTTGAGAGCTTTAGGAGTCATGTTTGTGGAAACATGATTTCGGAGAAGTTGCCAGTGACTTGTCATGTTGTTCAGGGTCCTGGAGGAAGGAGACTAGACTATCACAGATGAGAAAGTCTGGGAAGGAGACACTGGGGTAAGCACAAAGGACGTGGATCTTCACATCTGTCTTATGTTCATGCCCATTGGAGAGTATCCACCGCAGAAGAGTTGTTTTGTAAGTATGTGGACAAGATAAAAACATCCCGTGAATATCAGCAAACCTTTCTCCGTAATTATCCAGTGCTCCTGCAATATGCGCATGAACAGATTAGCTGTTGAGATAGGGATGTGTGAGAGAGAGGAAGACCCATACCATGGGCTGCTTCTGACCGAGATCAGCCTTCTCACCAAGACATTGTTAATGCTGAATGCCAACACCGAGCCCTTTTTTATCATGGAAAAAATGATACATGATATTTATAGACCGGGGGCTTGTGACATTAAATTTAGATACTTTTCTATAACAGACTGTTTACAGGATGATTTGGACAGACTTGTGAAAATAAATAAAGATCGCTATAAGCCATCATGGGTCACAAAAATTAAATCAGACCAAATGAAATATCTTCTTTTTATTTTGGTAAAATTACTAAAACAGTAGATGACTGCAAAGCAATATAATTGTGTTATATGCCTCTGGGAAGAATATTTTCACTTGTTTTATCTATTATTCTATGTATATCCCAAATAGTAATTCAGTAGTCAAAAAAGGGTGTATGATTTCAATATATGACCCATTTTTAGTGATAAAATTGGACTCCTCATATCCTAAGAACCGACTCTGAAAAATGTAGTGATTATGAAATAAGTCCACATTAACAACAGGATCCAATAAAGGCTAATTTACATGATGAAAAATAATGAGTTGTACAGTTTTGCTTTCTTTAAGTGATATGGACAAAACTTGAGATGAAAGGTGATTTAAAAGAGTAAATAAAAATTAACTTTAAATTTATAATCATTTCTTAATAAGGTAGTAAACCTGAAAAAAAAATCTTCATTATTTTTCTATACCAGTGATGCTTATGTAAGAGTGAGAGATGGGACTTAGGCACCCAGAGGAAAAGATCCACTCTCCAGAGCAAAATCACTGAGGGATAAGATCTTAGCCATGTTGTATTTACTAACATCTATCACTAAAATGTACTGGATAGGATTTACTCTAAACTGTCTTCTAAGAGGTTTAACAAACTCGTTTTCATTAAGTATCCCTTTAAAAATGTGTTAGAGTGAGAAAAATTAGGTTCTAGGGAAACGTCCAAATGCAATGGCATTTGCATGATATCACTATAGAAATATTATTTTTATTTGGCTGTATCCAATGACTCAAACTGCTCGAAATACTTTATTTAAAGACACAAAGGACTTTGAGTGTGTTTTGCTTGTGTTTTATTTACTATGCAAATAACCAATACAAGCTCTACTTTAAGGGACTCAGTCTTACAACTAAATATATGTTATCTTTACAGAAAAAAGTAGTTGAGACAATAGACTATATGTTTGTAACAAGAAAAACTTATTTGTTAAAAGTAGGTCACATTTTAACCTTCCATATATATATAAACGATTGATCTCAATTAATGAAGCTATCTATAGCTTTGGAACAAAATTTTCCTTCAAGGGTTATACAAATTATTAATTTTAACAGTATTTTAGAATTGTGATTAGAAACATCATGTTCAAAAACAAATGAATAATTCATTGGGTCATGTGAGACACTAATACAAATATATTCTTTTAAAATTCTTTCTTGGCTAATTTTGTTGAAATTGCGCAAAAATAATTTAAAAATTGGTAAAATAGCTACAATCTTCAAACTGCAGTTGCTGTTATAATTATAAAATGTTGACATACCATGTCATTGTTTATAGCTATTAGAAAATCAATGCCATGTTTCTCCAAAGGCAATATAATTGTTGTAATAATTTGGAAACTCAAGTTTATAAGTTATGAATCATGAAGACGTAATTAAATTCATTTATTTTTTTAATGAATGCTTTTTATTAACAAAAATACACATCTTACTGTTTTTTCATGTAAAAATAAAGAAAAATTTAGGAATTCAATCGGCACTATAGAAACACCATCATTTATTTTTGCTATTTTTTCTTTTAACATCCTAAGATGTAAAATTTAATAAATTTTTATCATTGTTATTATTATTGTCTTCTATTTTCTATATTTTTTATGTGACAGCTTCATATTTTCCTTGTACTTTTTTTTTTACAATTACAGCTATGCAAGAAGTTGTTATAATTGAAGTGTTTAAAATTTATATGGCACTTTTCATCTTATCTGAGTTATAACTAATTAAATAAGTAATTAATCCATAACATCTCTAAAGTAGTATGCAAGCATTTCATCTAAGTTAATTACGTAAATTAAGAAAGTAAACATTATACTACAGAAATATAAACACTGCAAGATGATCTAGTCACATAGAAGTGGTTCCATTAAGCTTCCAATTAATCTGTTAGGAGATGCTATGAAGTGTGTAGAAGAGGAATAAACAAAAACAATAAACAAAAACAGTTGAAAGTTCTTTTAGTGTGTGCATGTGTGTAAATTGGCACAAAATGATAGTACTTTTATTTGGAAATAATTTTCTTCACCATTATTGTGGCAGTGAAACAGTTGTGTGTGTCCAGTTACTAAAAATGTAAGTTACCAATATGTCAATCCTGAGCAAGACATGGGTAATTCAACACTGAAAAGAAAGTCAATCTTTACCTTTCATCTGTCACCTTATAATATAAACCCAAGGTATCTATTGTCCTTAGCACCCTGTAAACATTGCTCTGTGTAAATGAATTTTGGGAATATGTAATAATGAGAAAATCCTGATTTTCCAGCAGTGATGTCTTCAAGTACCTGAAGCAATGACAAAATACCCTGGCATAATCTTGAAATGTGCAAACAGAAATGAAACAATGATTCAGCTACACTATGTTTTATGTTATCACTTTGTCAGGAGGCAAACATGGTGACTATCTGTGAAACTTTCAGATAAAACCAACATAAGTTAGTATTTAGACACAGCACAGCATCAAAAGTTGTATAATTTGTGTCAACAAAAATACATTTTTATTTTTACATATTTCAAGTTAATCGCAAAAAGAAAGTGAGATTCATAATGACTTGATAGCTTCATTAAAATATATTTGGGGGAGAGAGGCCCAGCAAGATCTCACTGCTGTTGGTTCTCTCTAGGAAAGTCAGTATTGTGGCACGATTAGGTCATTCGTTCTGTAAATATTTAGCGTCAGCATCTACTCTGTGCTAAGCTCAGTCACACGTCTGAACAAGGGAAAGTATGTGATTTCACAGTAATTCTTTGTCAAATTGTCATGTTATCTTTGTTAAATCCTTGAGGCATTTAAGACATTTGTGAATTATCTCAATCAGTTCATTTAAATTAGAGGAAAGATAGTTTTACTACCTATTACAAAATTACTAGAAAGTCTTTTTATAGGTACATTTTACTTTTTTAATCCAACGATGAACTGAGATTAAGTGAAAGAAAAATTCCATTGTTACCCTTAAGTTCCTCTTTGAGTCACTCTCAAAACTTGTTCTCTAAGACTCCATGGATAGAAAGGCCAGAGTCACAGTAAAATGAGGCAAACGCATCTGCTTCTCTCAAAAACAGATTTGTATTCTCCATGTCTCATTAGTCTTTGGTGTGCACTTAAATTGAATCACAAAATGTAAAAATATTGATAGTGATTATTTACTAGTATTTTCACTACTTAGTAAATGCCAAATGTTGTGCTAAGTGCCAAAAAGAACAAGAAAATATAGAATATTGGGAAAACCTTAAGAGCATTTTAAATTAGTGAAAAGTGTATTTCACATTCTAAAAATTTTGAGGAACTTTTGATGGAAGTAAAAATAATGGAACAAGTGTGAACTATAAAGGATTTTTAGATAATTTCACATCTCGAGAAGCAACAGCATCACTAAGAAATAAGTCTACTCTGGCAAATCTCACAAATAATCCGAATTTGCTAATGGCCAGAGGTGGCTCATAAAATTTGGGCTGCATATCACTATGCTCATTCCCTTTGGAAAATAGTCGTTTCTGTGGTTTTATAGCAGATATGCTATTCAGAAGGTGGAAGAGATTGCTTCAGGCACTAGAACGGAATTTTGGAAGACTTACAGTTTCTACCTGGCACAGAGATAAGGTCATATAGCAAATCTGGTATATTCCCCTTAGTGCAATGTCTTTACCAGACATAGAGAAGATATAATCCTGAAACAAATTTCCCTTTGGAAATGAGGGCATATCTCTGGGACCATTCCTATTCCCTTTTAGATCTTGGAAAAATTTGTATTAGCTCTAAATACAGGGAAAAGATGATATTCATATTCTATGCACTTCAAGGAATTTCTACAAAGACAGTGTAGATGTGATCAGAATGATGAATGGACTCACAACACACAACTCCCTGTTTGTATATGACAATTGTTCTTATTGGAAAAGTGGGTCAGATTCTAACTAAAACTCTGACCACCTTACCTGGAAGAATGAAAACTGGATATAACACTGTTCTTGGTGTGTGTTTGAGAGGGGTTGTGGCAGCAAGGTGTTGGATGACAAATTTGAATCTCACCAGCACCTCTGGAACACCAAAGATCATACCAAGCAGGATTACCCCTATTACACTAGACATAGACAACTGCGCCTATCAAAGGATAAATAGCATATTGCCTGTGGTAGTTCTAGGCTGCCACATCTTACACAGCAAAACATTTTATGGCAAAAAGTAAAAGCTCCTTGTTTGTGGTGCCCTTGGGTCTCATTCATTCCCATGTTGCTGCATCTCTGAATTGATGAGGCTAAATCAAGTAAAGTGACCATTCCCATTTTTCCTTTCTTGACCCATATATTGTATTTACAGAACATCTCAATACATTAGATTACTTAGTAAACAAGGATAAGGGTTAGCAACAGAGAAGGATAAGCAAACAGGGTAAAATTACCAGGGATATAAAAACAAAGGAACTACAGTGTGGAAGGAGAATAGCTTCCTTTCTATGAAATAGAATTATTGCAAGGCATAAAAGGGCATTTTACAAAACACCTAATTGTTTTTGAAAACATGATTGGAGAGGACAGTATACCAGGAAACTTAGAGCAAATTGTAAGTGATGAACTAAAATCTTGAAATAGGAAAGACTTCATGGAGACAGAAAATGCCAAATTAAAAAACAATAATATTCCAAAATAGAGGCAATGAATGACAGTTGCATAGTTTAAAAAAAGAAGTTGAATAAGAGCCTGAAATTTTCTGTTGGAAATCAGAAAAAATATTTGTTCATTCATTCAAAGAGAATATATTCTACATACCAATAATTAGAAACAAAAAAATGAGAAAATAAAGCTAAAAATTAGAAAGTATTAAATAAGAGAAGATTGATTCTATTAGTTATGACTACACAGGAATCAGGTAAAATTATATGAAAATACAAAGATTTTCAGATTGAATCACAAAGTAAAATTTAACTATATGCCATTTACTAGAGACAAAGTGAAATGATATGTTTAAAAATTGACTTTAAACAATTCTTCTAAAAATTCCCTTATATAACTCAGTATTAACATTTAATATTAAATGAAGAATAATTTAGGAAAAAGTAAATAAAGCAGTGTCTTGCAGTTTTAATAAAGAAAAAATACATGGAAGCTGCAACAAATTATAAAGCATTAAGGCACAGCAGATAATATTAAAAATAGAAAGAAAATTTAATAAAAGCAAGTATAGTGGAGAACTCTAGTTTACAACTTATCAGTCCCTGACATATCCAAAAAGAATTGAGAGAATTTGAATTATATAATTAATAAAGGCCATTCAATGGTTGTATTAAATTTGACATACTATGCATCAAGTATAAACATTTTTTTCAAAAGCCACAAAACATTTTCAAAAATTGATCATATCAAGTCAAATGTGGATATGACACACCACATTTCGTGACATTGTGATAAAGCTGGATAATAATACAATTTTAAACAATCAAAACTGCAAATACTAGAGAATACATATATTATATAATGTATATTAAAAATCATCTGAAATAACTCAGGTCAAAGAATCTCAAACCTACAATTGCAGACTACCGAGAAATAATGGCAAAGACAAGCATATCAAAACATATGGAGCTATCCTTAAAGAATAAGAAAAAATGAAAACTCAACTCAATAAGCTACAGAAGACCAAAATAATACAATATTTTATTTAAACCGTGAGCCAGAGTTTAGTGCCTCTGCTGCATTTTGTAAAGGATTGTAAGAAAGGAATGCAAAGAACTTTGAATTTGTTGATTACATATTAAACTAAATCAAAAGCAAGTGGGTCAGAAGTCTACTAATTTTTTTTAAATTTTTTATTGCTAGGGAAACCAGGAAAACAACCTAAAATTTCTTTCACTTCTGAACATTAAAATGATAAACTATTTTTCTCATACTGTGTTGGTGTTAGGTGTGGCCATGTGATTGAATCCTACCTATTGCAATGGGAGCAGAAGCTATATGTGCTAATTCTAGTCCTGGCCCCTGAAACGATCTATGCGCCTCCTCAATTTGCTTTTCCCTTCCTCATCTGGATGTAGAGTTTGATAAGGACCAAAATACTGACTCGTGCAGCCACAAAGTAGAAGGAGCTTGGGCTCTCATGAATAAAGCTCATAGGACAGCCACTCTGCTGACTTGATTACCCAGTTAAACTCCAAAAATCTTCTGTAATGTTGGGCTAGTACATATTTGGGTTTATATTTGTTACAGGTCCTTGGTGTATCCTAAATAATGAACTACTAGACAAGAAACAAAATAATATATGGACTGATAAAATAATATCTGTATTTAGGAATATAGAATTTGAAATTTCAGTTAAATACTACTAGATTAAATAAGGTACAAAGTAAAAGAATCATATGCAATGAGCATGTGGAGTTTATTCCAGGGGTGTTTTTGTATGATATATGTAAATTTTAATTGACAACTCCTCTTATATTTCTAAGGGGCATATTAAACTAATAATGTCAATAACTAAACTCCTGTTTTTCTCCCAATATTTGCTCCTTCTTCAAGTTTTCCCCTTCTCTGTAGATTAATCTCCATTCCATCAATCGCTCAAGCAAAAATGATGGTGTCATCCTTGACTCCCCTAGTTCTCTCACATCTCGCAACTATCAAAAGGTAATGTCTGATCTACTTGCAAAATTCATCTGAATTCTGACCATTTCTCATACCTCCTCAGTCACCACTCTGTTCCAAGATACTCCCATATCTCATTTTTTATTAACTAGCCTTCATGCTTCATTGTTTGCCTCTTGGACCATACACAGTAGTCAGAATAATCTTCTAAATACAGGTTAGGTTGTCATTTACCAGGTTAGTAGTTCCTCATCTCATTCAGAATAAAAGTAAAACTCCTCCAATAGCCCACGGGGATCTATGTGATCTGGACCAGTCCTCCACTCCGTCTCTCAGACCTCTTCTCCTGACGCTCCCCCTCGCTCACTAGGCTGTGGTAGCTTTCATTGCTGTTTCACTAATGAGCCGACCATGCTTTTTCTTTAGGATGTTTGAATTTGCTTCTCTTTCTGTCTTGAAAGTTCTTACACATTTCTTACTCTTTCTCTTCATTCTTATCTCTGGTCACTCTGCATAAAATAGCTGCTATTTTCCTTATATTGCTCTTATCATGCCTTGTTTTTCTCCATAGCAATTATCAGCATCTGACATACTTACTACTTATATGTCCTCTTCACCATTACAGTCTAAGTTACATCAGTCCAAGGGCTTTAGTTTGTTCACTTGAGTAAATGAATAAGTAAAAAGATAGCTTAATATTAGGAAATCTGCTAACATAATTTATCACAACAATAGATCTATAAATAAAAGGATAAAAAACCTATAGCAATTTTGAAAGCTGAAAAGATATAAAAAATTCCACTAAATATTACCAGTAAAGACTCCATGAGCTAGGATATCAGAATTCTTCCTTACTATAATAAAGAAAATAAATTTTAAAATAAAAACTAATATAATAGGAATAGTGAAAAAGAAGAAGCATCCACTTTGATTTCAGAAAATGCTAAAGATGTGCCATTTAACACTAAATTTAACATTTGTCTGAAAGTTATAACCAATGCAATATGAATCAAGAAACATAAATAAGAGAAAGCACAACTCACTATTTTTACATGATACATTAAACTAGGAAAATTCAAAAAAATTAACTGAAATATATATTAGATATTTTGGGAAGGCAGTTTGAAATCTTTCTTCCTCTTTTCTGCTGGTCAAGATTTTGTCACCATAACGCTATGTCATCATAGAGTTAGTGATACATCCACAATTACAGTTAAATGGCTACAGCAATTTCAGACCTCACAACTACATTTCACACCACCTGGAAAGAGAAAATGTCTCTTCAGTGGGATTCCAGAAGTTTCCGAAAAATATTGCTTCATCAGCATGCAGTGGGTCATGAAAGGGTTTCTGAACAATCGTTTTATCAGAGAGGATGGAATATGCTGATTGGTGTAAACAGGTTGGAATCCACTAGTAGAACTGAAAGGAAATGTGCTATGTTGAAATAGGATTGAGAACTCCTGAATCAAAGTACTGTTTTATAAAAAAGGGGACATTAATCTGACAGGTTATGAAAATCAGTGATGTATGCTATATTTAAGTTGAAGCTACTTAGTGATTTTAATCAATCACCTGTAATAAAATTATAGTCCCCCAAAGCAGAGAGATCATTGAATTTCACTCCTACAGCCCAAGGGATAGCTGATTTCCAACCTTGTGTGTTTCCTTAATGAATAGTTTTCATGAAAAATGTCAAACACGTAAAATTAGTCTTCAATAAAATTAATTTACCTAACAATGTTAGTTAGTTCTGGTGAATAAACATTAGAGATTGTTATAAAGAAAATATAGGAAAAAAACCCTACATCAATCCATATTGTATATGAAGTATAAGACATGCTAGAATGATAATTTCCAGGGCAAATTTAATAAAATGGCTTACAATGAAATTTTAAAAGGACAAAACAATATTTTCTGTCCAAAGATTTGTTTTGGAACTCTGCATTTCTTAGGGTAACTATATCAAAGAAAAGTATATATTATAAAAATGGGAAACACAAGGCAATGCATTCCTGATTCAATTCAAATGGCTTATGTGAATATGGTGTCCGAATAAGGAAAATCTCCGGGATTACCCTCTCCTTTATTAAGAAAGCTGATAGAAATTCATACATAAAAAAAAGTAAAAACTATCATACTAATTGAGACTCCAGCAGAAGTAATGTTCTTACTTATTTTTCTTTGAAATAGATATTGAGTTATAATAATGCAAGCATTATTTGAGGTTAAAATGTATATCAATATCTGGTTATAATCAGTTTAAATTTACAAAACTCCAGAAAAACTGGTCAAAATATTCCCCACTGAACTAAAACTGCTATTTTATTTAATTTGAATGTATGTTGATCCAATCAGTACTGCTTAACTATTATGATTATTCTTGCTACTGCCACCAAAACCATCACATCTTCACTACTATGACTATGACCAATACTGCTATTACTATTAAAATATTTACTACTTTTGCTGCAACTATTAAAACTGTGGTTACTCCAAAAATAATTCATAATTTTCATTAGTTCAGTAGTGATGTCTCTCAAGCTTCCCAGATCTCATCATGTATCCTTTTATGTGGTAGAGGAATGAAGAAGAAAAAGTAGAGTGTTAGGAACACGGATCTTGGCCAATCACTAGCTACATTGCTTTGTTTTAGTAATAAATTCTCTTTGAGCCTCAGTTTATTCCCCGATATATAACATGTCATGATAGTGTATATATTTTAATTTGGTGAAAAATAGTAGGATAATGTATATAAAATACCTAGATCTAGGAGCTGATAATGTATATATGATGCTTGAGGATCAATAACACTAATTCATTTTTTTTTACCTGGAAGTTGACTTTTATCTTCCTGTCCCTGTTCTAAGATGTTCTTGATATGGGATGTTTTCCATAATTTTCTATACTCACATTTGGGCATTCGCTAGGTCCGTTATATTTTTCTTAAAGCAAAGAATCTGAATAATAGCTGATGTGATATAGATTCATCAGTGGTAGGACATTTGCAATTCAAAGTTATAATGAAGTTAGCATTTATTCTTTTGTTGTATATAAATTATTTCTTTCAATAGAAATCACTTTTAATATTCTCCAGAAAAAATGTGCTGAAATATCTTAGTGAACTTGTATTGGCTTCATGTTACTAGGCAGATTTTGATGTTTATCTTCTTAGACTCCTAATTCTTTAATGATAATTTACCAATAAGCAAGGCAGTAGTATCAAAGTAAAGAGGTGACATATGTAAAAATTAATATATACTTTTTAGTCTGCCCAACACGACTATTAAGAAAACACTCAATTTAATTTGAAAAAATAAACAATGTGAGCTATATGTCATACGTATAGCTAAAC
Source organism: Tapirus indicus (assembly GCA_031878705.1). Classification (NCBI taxonomy): domain Eukaryota; kingdom Metazoa; phylum Chordata; class Mammalia; order Perissodactyla; family Tapiridae; genus Tapirus; species Tapirus indicus. The sequence continues at coordinate 138,800,642 of CM062920.1, read as the reverse complement.
TTTGGGATATGTTAATATATTAGTTACAATTAATAGTATTTTTTAAATATAAACTATCATGTAGCCTGTTTAATTCAATTACAAGAATTAAATCATCTAGTACAATTTCAAATCAGAATAATACTAAAGGCAGTCAAATTGTATGTGGCATAAATGATTAAAATGAATAATTCCATAATTTTATATGGTTATAAGAAGTTGATCTCTCTCTGGACAGCTTTCAACACCAAAATTATTTCAGGAACTGCCAGTCTGTGTAGGTTCATGAATTTTTATTATAATGCTCAAAAAAAAAATCTCTTTATCCTGAAACTAGCGTCAATGTATTCAATGAATACTCAATGAGTACTTTCTGATTGACTGGCTGGAATATCTAAAATAGTTGCTTTATTTGGAGGCAAATATAATAGGTAACTTTTAATGGGATGAAATGAGCAGCCTCTTACTAAGTAGAATCTAAACTTTCTTTTTGTCAATATAAATTGGTTCTAAATTCAATAATGTTTGGATTTTTTTTTGCCTGAAGTTTCCAGTTGAACTTTTGTCCTAGAATAACTCTTCTTCTCAACAACTTTTCCACAATTTAATGAAATATATAAAACAATTATAGTATTTGTAGGAACTATCTTGTAACTAAAATACAAATGAAAAATTGACAGTCTTAAATGCTCTTATTTCCATTTTCAAAAGGATTCCAAATCAATACATCAAGTTACACATTTACCTCTAAATATGGTACCATTCACTTTTTTATTATCTTGATAGACTCAGTTTCTGTACTAAGTCTACATATCTTCTTAGTTTTGGAACACAGTGACGTGTTCTCTGCAATTCTCTGCTTGAGAGAATCATCTGCTAGCGATTTGAGATTCAAGTATTTTTCTAATTGTGTGAAAGAGATACCTTTGTTAATCGTTGTTCCATAGCCATGTTTGTACAATTTCGTTTAAAAGAGGTATAGAGAGACATAAATACCAATTGATTTATGTTCAATCAAAGTTGTGGTAGACAATAATAATAGTGATAAATTGGGAAAAGCTATGTGACACAACTTTGAACGAATACTAGAATATACAAAGTACTCTCGCAAAATAATAGAAATGCAATAATATCTAGAAATAGAAAATGCTATAGCAAAATGGAAGATGAGTATTAATATGAAATCCATTGAAGGAGAAACCTGAATGGCTCATAAGTGTACAAAGGTATATTCAGCTCAATAATAGTGAAATAGCTAAAAATTAAAAGAATAATAACATTATACTGATCAAATGACCAAAAACTTTTTTAAATCCAATGCTACCAAATTTTGGTGATGTTTAAAACCAGTTAGCCTGATAAACTGCTGGTATCTATGCATATGTGTCATCTTTTTGTAGATAATTTGTGTTCTTCAGTTAAGTTATGTATTTGTACACCCCATGACCAAGAAACCTGTGTGTTCCTCAGAACTTGAGTTTAGGCCCTTGAAGAAGTGTTTATGCAGTGCTGTTTTTGGTTGCAAGGCACTGGATTAGAGGTAGCCCAGGTGTCATATATAAGAGAACCGATACATGTTGGAAATGCGTGCATTATATGTAGCAAAACTGTTCCTTAAAATCCTACTACAGGATCTATTTTTATAAAATGCCCCCAAAATGCAAATATCTAGAGACAGAAATTAGATTAGTTGTTGCCTAGGGCTGAGGCTAGAAATGGGCAATGACTATAAATGGGCACACAATTTCTTTAGGGTTGATGAAAATGTTCTAAAATTAAATTGTAGTGATGGTTGCTCAACTCTATAAATATAGTAAAATTCATTGACTTGCATAAGGATAATGGGTGAATTTTATGATATGTAAATTATATTTCAACAAGGCTGGTAAAATACGGAACAAAAAACAATAAAATAACAATACTATTTATCATTGCAAATATATACAAAGATAGAAGATTCAAACAAATCCAACATATATACCAACTGCTTTAAGTGGATTCTTATAAAGAGAAGGAAAACAGAGAATTGGGGTAGGGCCCGATAGAATAGGTCATGTATGACAATAAAGAAGCATTGCATGCACAAATGATGGAGTGTCTTAAACAGACAATGGTTAACTCAACTTTGTCCCTGGGAAAAAACAAAGTAAATAAAGCCACTATCAAATATGACAGTTGATGAAAACCTAGGAGAGGATGAGGTTTTATTAACATAAGGTTTCAAGAATTAAAAATGCTCTGTTGATAACTACAACTCCCAGAAAGGTTTGGAGAAGGTAATTCCTGTGTATACAGTGGAGATCCGAATAGCACAGTGAGCAAGGAGACTAAGCATGTGGGTCAGAGATGTCAATTTATGTGAAAACCATACATTCTTCATTGTTGTTATTATAATTATGCTCTTTTTCATAGTTATCAAAAAGCCAGAAGGACTTTCGTTTTTTTTAATCTCTCAGAAAATAGCCTTTAATGATGAAGCTCAGAATGACTGCTGCTTTTAAAAATATGTTGTTAGGAAATTGATTTTAAACCTTAGGCTATAGGATATGCTTGGCATAAAAAAGTAATTTGTTTACATTATCTGTAAATAAACTCATGGATGTTGTGATAAATATTCTACACTCTGTAAAGGAAATTTGGATATTTCAATTGTTAACTCCTACTATATGTGTTCTCTTTCTATTTTTTTTTTCCCTACAGAAAGCACTGGAATCTTTGGCTTAGCATCTCTGTGTAATTCTGCTAGTAGTAAGTTATACCTTCAATAGATTTTCATACAAACACAATGCAAAGTCTCTTTCTTCTACAATTATCATCTGTTAGAAAAAAAGTAGCAAATAATATGTATTTAGAAAGTTCAGATTGATTGATTTGCTCATTTTTATTTGATTAGATTACTCTTTAATCATATCTGAGAGAGTTTGTAGTGGAAAGATTGGGAATAATATTTAAATATTACAGTCTTCCATCACCCATCAAAATCAATTCACTTTTTAAACTTCTAGCCTCCTTATTTGTAAATGAGGATGTTACTACCTGTTCCTGTCTTCTAAACTTTTAGAAGCATTTGGGAACAAATGTGTTCATGCGATAGAGCATTTGAAGATCTTTCCCCAATTGGAAAAGTGCAATAGTCTAGTTGGACAAATTCTTTTCCTTACATGCTCTTGCATTCTCTAAGCATAATCATGGTTACTCTGAATCATGAATAGAATTGTCAGTGCTTATATCACTGACATCATGCTTATTATAATGCAGATTATTCTGTACCTATGTTGCTGTCTCCACTTGTAAATGAATTCAAAAATCCTTTTATGTAAAGCTCCAAAAAGAAGCTGGAATTTACAATGAAAAGCAAAGTCTGGGTTTTAATAAATCTTTAGTAAACATTTAGGTAAGTAAAAAAGATGAAGTCTACTTAAGTAAAAAAATATCTGAAGAGTTTATTAATGGTTTTGCTCTGGCTCTTTTAGAAGATATGTATTCAGTTAGGAAGAAACAAAAACAAAGTAAAACATCTTATTCTGTAGAGAACTTAATGATATGCAATTTAGCTCCTAAATCTAGATTTTATTCCAAACCAAGAATATTTTATTCCTAATTTTATTTTACTATAAAATATCTTCAAAAAATCCAAAACGTTTAAATGCTGCATTTGAATTTTTCATTATTCTTAAATTCGAGAAGAGAAAGCAACATATAATGGATAAAATAATCCTAGTTATGTTATATATAACTCTGTATAACTCACATAATTGTGACCATTTTTGTTTTCAGTTATGACAGATTCTCACTTAGATTTGAATAATATTTTGTTTCTTAATATTCTTCCTGAAATGATCCACAAATACAATGCCAAAAAGTAATATTTTTTTGATTAACCAGTAATTTTTATTCTATATTTTTACTTGGACAATATTTTGTCAAGAATATTATGGAAACATATAACTTGATTATTAGCCACTCTAACTTCAAAATTTTAGCTAACACAAATTTAAAGTTTTTAATTTCTTGCAGAGTCTTCAAAAGATTTAGATGGAAAAATAAATCCTCTCTTCGGTATGGTGTGTTTTTTGTTCTAATTAACGTTTATAAATTCAATGACCTCCTTACCCCCAAAGAAAGTTGTCATTTTTTTATCAAAGGTTTCTTGTGTTTGATAGTAGTATAGATCATTTTTCTATTTTTTCCTTTCTTACCCTCACTAATGAAACTGGTAATAGTTTTGGACTCCGTGCCATTTTGTCATGCAGTTACAGCTTGTCCTTTTATAAAAGAAAATTAGAAAACCGCTGAGTGTTATAGATATTAATGGTTGTTAGAAAAGTATAATAAAAGGCTCTCTCTCTAGAATATTGCTAAGCTTTTATGTCATTATTCATGAATGACTAATGCATTCAAAGGAGAAGATTGCTGATCTCCAAGGCTAGGATGATGGACAGTGGAGAGGGAAAGAGTGGCTAAGAGAAGGCTGTTTGTCATATGTGAAGATTTAATAACAGGCTTGCCTACAATGAGATATTTCAGCTGAACTGAGAAAAAGAAACTCTTATTATGTGTGGGGTTATCATTCATGGCATCTCAAATCACCAAGGACGAATCTGCAGGACACTTTTGGATAACTGAATATTTTTAAAGTACCTTAACAATTCAAAACTCCAGAAAGTAATAAACAGGATGTTAAGTAATGCCATAAACTACATCTTTATTATTTCCTTTCTCCTACCAGATCACATATATATTACTCAAGTTGTGGGCATAAAAAGAATCATAAATAGGGCCTCTGCATTTGTTGTTGTTCTTCAATTATAGGCAATGGAAACAAGCTCTGGGTTAATAAAACATAACATGAGTTTATTAGAAGGATATGGAGTAGCTCCCAGACTCCCAGGAAAGACAGAAGATCAAGAAGGACAGGATACAAAGAAGTTTCTAGAATCATGGTAAGAGGAATTAAAGGCCAGTCTCATTGGGGTAACACAACTAGTAAGAATCAGCTCCAAATACTTTTCATTTTAAGTGTTTTCTCAGTTTAAAATTCAAGTTCTAGAGAGACACAGCCATGTGACCATCAGAGGAGAGTGTGTGCATGACCTTATTTGTAAGGTTGCATTCAAAGGTTGACAGGTGTAATTACCCAAGGGAATACAGAGATAGTATTATAAAAAAAGGGGTGGGGGGTGAATGCTGGAAAGATAAAAGGAAAGTTCTAAACTACACCTGGACTCTGAACATCTTTCAGATCTATATTTTTGGTGTGTGCTCAATAATTATGAAAGTACACTATTTACATAGAGGCCTAAGCTATGTGCCTCACAGTGAAACTGATAAGAATCTGGCCCTTATAGAATATCTGCACTGTCTTTGATCTAGCAGCACCTTAATATCATGTAGAAATATGCCAATTTACCAAGATAGAGTGTACACTTTTCAGATTGAGGTGATCTATCAATAGACCAATCTCAACCACATCATTGCTCAATTAAGACGAGTATGGAATCTGAATACAACTTAATTACCAAGTAAATGCTTGACAAATCTTTGCTGTGATTAGCTTGGCTTAGGGATACAGTCTAACTGTAGAAAGATTATAGAGGAAACCAATTTTCTTCACTGGGACTAAAATTGCAGCCCTGGCTTCTCTAGAATAATCCAAGAATTGGTGTCATAATTGGTGATTCAATTATGGCTTAATTTTTTCATAGATTTGTAACATACAATAGTCTTCCCTTATTTGTGGTTTTGTTTTCCATTGTTTCAGTTACCTGACGTCAACCACAGTCCAAAAATATTAAATGGAAAATTCCAGAAGTAAACAATGCATAATTTTTAAATTGCACAGTGTTCTGGGTAGCACAATGTAATATTGTGCCCTCCTGCTCCATCCTGCCTGGGACATGAATCATCCCTTTGTCCAGCGTATCCATGCTGTGTACGCTACCTGCTCATTAGTCACTTAGTAGCCATCTCAGTTATCAGATGGACTGTCGTGGTATCTTGGTGCTCGTGTTCAAGTAACTCTTATTTTACTTAATAATGGCCCCAAAGTGCAAGAGTAGTGATGCTGACAATTCGGATATGCCAAAGAGAAGCCGTCAAGTGCTTCCTTTAAGTGAAAAGTGAAAGTTCTTAACTTAATAAGGGAAGAAAAAAATTGTATCTGAGGTTGCTAAGATCTGTGGTAAGAACAAGTCTTCTATCTGTGAAGTTGTGAAGGAAAAAAGAAATTTGTGTCAGTTTTGCTGTAGCACCTCAAATAGATATGTATAGGAAAAAACAGAGTAGAGATAGGGTTTGGAACCATGGGCGGTTTCAGGCATCCACTTGGAACACATCCCCCGAAGATAAGGGGGAACTACTGTATAGAGGGAATTTGATTCTGCAAACAGTATTGCTTAAAATGGCAATAGAGTCCATAAAATAATCACCCTGTAAATCTGTTGGTTGTATCAGTCATTCATCCACTCATCTGATTATTAACTCTTTTTCATCTTTGAAGCAGTGTTCTAGAAAAAAGGATGTATTTTGTGGTGGTGCGTGGGAACTCTTCTTCATGGAGCTTTCATTCTACTGGAGAAGATACAAAATAAATATATCCATGAATGTATGATATAATGCCAGCTAATTGTATGTACTATGAAGAAAAAGAAGGCAAAGAGATAGAGAAAAATGGGGTTGGAGGTGGTGAGGTGGAGGACGGATATTTTAGATGGAGTGATTAGGCACGGCATCTCTAATTGTCACTTGAATAGCAATTACAATAAAGATACTAGACAAGCAGTTAAATTCCAAAGATATTGTCTAACCTGAAAGAGTTGGTCAATTAACATCTGATATGGCTTTGTTATTCTTTAAACATTCTATTACCCAGGATTCCATTGGCTTATTTCTTTTCTTACCCTAAAAACTTTTCCCAGAACTTCTTATCCACTCGTATATTTAACTATGATAAAATATAAGGTAATGATGTCAAATGCCTACCTGCTATCCTGATATCCCATCCAAACTTCAGACTTTTATATTCAACTGCCTGACAGATAGCTCAAAAAGAATATTCCAGAGACACCTGTTATAAGACCTGTTATATCCTGCTGAAGTTGAAATGGGTTATTTCCAGCATCCTTCTCATATTCCTCTATTAACTCAGTAACCAACTATAGAAACCTTTAGCCATCTTTGACTGCTTTTGCATCATGAAACCATAGGTCTTTACTTCATCTCTTAAATATTTCTTAAATATAAAAAGCAACGTTTACCCTTTCCAACTTCTCTAAATCTTTATAAACTCTCACTCGAACTTTTACAACAGCTTCCAAAATGGTTTCCTAGGCTTCAGTCAAACATCCTCCAGTCTGTCCTTACACTGCCCTCATTGAGATAATTATATATTTATGACTGTTATGTTCCTTCTAAAACCATTCAGTGGCTTCTTATTGGCTAAAGGATAAAGTCCAAGCTGCCTAAATGACATCACTTGTCATACAGTCAACCCAGCTTTAAGCATGCTCTTGTGACTAAGACTAATGAATACTTAGTTTTTCAGAGCTCACTTGAAACTCTCAAGAAGAGCATTTAGTAAAATCTACCATGACTTGAAACATTCTTTTTGGATTCTGATTTCATATTTAGCAGACACTTGTAGGTTCTATGCCCAGATTCCCTCTGATGGCTTTTATCACTTCTGTGCACCATCTCTCCCTTCCTGTTATCCTTACTTCTAACTTCTTGCCACTGCAATTATATTCGAGGCCTGCCCTCACGCGGCTGAAGCCCTCTTACAGAGAACAGGAAGCACCTGGGAGTCAATAACCTCCTGGAGCCCATTTTGGCAAATACTCTATGGGAGTATAAAAGTCCAGCTCATTTGCATTGAGTAGGGAAAAATTCTGAGCACCAAATCATCCTTCAGACCTTTCCTAAGGAATCAAGCTACAGTTGAGACTTTGCTAGAAATTACACACTTGCTTGGTTTCTTCCCTACTCCCTCACCAGTTTCTTCAGGAACGCTTTTCTAATCAATCACTAGAACATGAGTCATTATCTCAAGGCCTGCTTCTGAAGACATGACCTAAGACACCACCCTCTCCTATTTTCCCTCATGTCTTCTGGCTCCTCTTCATTGCTCTTTATTGCTGGCTTTTCCTTCTCCATCCAGCATATAAATGCTTGAGTTCCTCAGTGCTCAATCTTAGATGCTTTTCTCATTGCACCCTATACCCCCTCCCTTGGTAATTTTATCTATCCCTATGGCTAATGTGACCGTCAATTTTTTCCCCCACTCATCTAGATTTTCCTATGAGCTGTAGACAATATATTTACACTCTTCTCAGTATTCCTGCGTGAATGTCTCACAAGCAACTCAAACTCAACACATCTCAGAATGAAATCATAATCTATCTCAACTCCCATTCCATATATCAGCTGATTGATCACACTTGAGGAAGAAAATCAACCAGAGAATTGTTAGCATAAGAATCTATTAAAAAATAATAGGTATGAGAAGGCCCTAAAGGAACATTCAAACTTGGGGGAGTAGGGTGGAAAGTTTTATGAGCTACTTTCAGGAATAAATGAACTTTTCCCATGGATTAGCAGCCACTGGACAATCTGGTTTGCATCAAGAAGGATGAAGAGGAACAGATAGAAGCTAATGTTATGTGCAAGAGGATGTAGAGGGGGAAAAGCTGAAAGATCAAGTATATGCAAAGGCCACAGAGGAAGATAGTCCTTCAGAGTCTCTCACCTCCTCCTCCTGGGTCCTTGCGATTTCCCTCCAACTTGTTTGCCTCACCCTAGAATAATTCATTATATTTCTCCCACATTATTCTAATAATGGTCTCTATATGCTCTGACCCTTCTATGATCTATTCTATAGTGTTTTCTTAAATATTTAGTAAGTACAAGACATTATAAAAGCTTTTAAAAGGTATAAGGCTAAAATACCAAAATACTAATTTATCCATGAGCTAGTTGAAGAAACCCTGTGTATGCTTCTCCCTGGTCCTATTCAATTTATCTTGACTCAGACATGACCATTATCCTGACTTTGAGTTTAACATTTATTCCCTTACTGTCCTTAAAACTTTATTCTGTGTGTGTCTCTAAAATATAATGTTTATTTTTCTGTGTTTAAAGTGTTTAACTATAAAATAATACTGTAAGTATTCTTCTATGACTTGCCTTTTTCTCTCAAAATTGTATTCCTGATATTCCTGCATGTTACGTAAAACTGTTATTTTTAAAATTTTCACTGCCATATAATATCCCTTTATATATAAATATAATACAACTTATCCATTCTAATGTTGGCAGAATTGGGGCAGTTGTCCCTTTATAAAAATTAACTATTTAATTCATTAACATGTATAAAAGTCATTTCAGTGAATATTTCTGTATATGTCTTCTGATGTACACATGTAAGGGTTTCTTCAAACACTTAAGAGTAGAAATACTACGTCTTTGGGGATGTGTCTTCACCTTTACCAGAGAATGTCAAATAATTTTCCAAAGCATTTGTACCAATTTCATATTTATAATCCTACCAGTAGTTATGAGAAATTCAGCTGCTTTACATTTTCTTCAAGACTTGATAGTGTTTTCTAATCCATTCCTCATTCAGCAGCTACTGTGACCTTTTGCAAATGCAAATTTCATTAAGTCACCCAAACTCTGCCTAAAATCCTTTAATGGTTTCTCATTGATTCTAGAATAAATTCCAGAAGTTTAACATTGTCAAAGGATTCTTTTTGCTCTGACCTCTCCATCAGTTAATATTTTATAACATTCTCTTTGCCTCCTATTTCCACACTGGCCTTCAGTTTCTCTTTCTGCCCCAAAGCCTTCATGCATGGTAAACTTTCCCCTGGAACTCTTTTTTTCTATCTCTTTCTCTGATTAATTTTTCCCCCTTAGTCTCATGTTAAATGTCACTACGTCAAGGAAGCTTTTTGACTCTTTAGAATTTATTAGACTCTCTCAGTAATTGACATAATTGTACATTGTGTTTTCTAAATATAGCACTTATCACAAAAATAATTAAGAAATGTTGTGTGTGTTTTTTAACGTGCCTGCTAACACCTTTGTGTTCAAATGAGGTCAATTGCAGTCTCTGGTCTGTGTTGTTCACAAATTTATTTTGAGCAACTAGCAAGTGCTTGACTAATAGTCAATGCTCACTATACAGTCACACGTCACTTAACAATGGGGATATGTTCTGAGAAATGTGTCGTTATGCAATTTCATCGTTGTGCAAACATCATAGAGTGTACTGAAGGGGAACAAAATTTGCTGCTCCAAGATATCTCTCTTTAACATGAGGATTATTTTAGACTGATTATTTTTAAGAAACAAAAGACTCAGAAAGTTTTTGCTTGTTACCACCTGCTTAACTGCCTAAAAGAATTCAGATAAAAAAAAACTTGTCTCAGGAAGCGAGCTATCACCTTAGCATAACATGAACTAGGTGGTAGACAGGGAGGAATCTAGAAAGCCTGTTTGTTGGACTCTTCTCTGTGTTCTTATACTGCTGGGTGGCCAAACAAACATTTGTTTACAAACATTTGCTGCTTTTCACTTACCTGTGAATACCCTTCCTTCCCTTTGAAGTCCCTGAGTCTCCCCACCCCCAACATCTTTCGTCTTTAGCTGAAGAATGTATTTAAGGTGGTGGCTTCAGCCATTTTAATGAGTTACTGTTTTCCTGGGTCTCCCCCATGTATACAGGAGGTGTACATATTATTAAACTTCTGTTAGTTTTTCTCTTGTGAATCTGTCTCATGTCAATTTAATTCTTAGACCACCAGAAGAACCTAGAAGGATAGAGGAAATTTTCTTCCTCCTCCACAGTACTTACACAAACTTAGATGGTATAGCCTACTTGGCTATATGGTACTTATCTTAGTGGACCACCATCATATATGTGGTCCGTTGTTGATAGAAACATTTTTTTGTGTGTGAGGAAGACCAGCCCTGAGCTAACATCCATTGCCAATCCTCCTCTTTTTGCTGAGGAAGACTGGCCCTGGGCTAACATCCGTGCCCATCTTCCTCTACCTTATATGGGACACTGCCACAGCATGGCTGACAAGCAGTGTGTCCGCTGGCGCCCGAGATCCGAACCCGTGAACCCTGGGCTGCCACGTGCAAACTAAACCATTGTGCCACCGGGAGGCCCCAATAGAAACATTTTTATGTGGTGCATGACTGCACATGTTGAATGGGAATGACCAATCCCTATACACACACACACACACACATGCACACATTATATTTTATATGAATTTTCCCTCCAAACGTGTTCGATTATTATTCAGCAAATATTCACGTCCTTCCTACACTCCCATTTCCCCCAACCTCTAAGTGAGGGGTATACTTTTCTGTGCCATTGGTATTGATGTTAGTGATGACTTGCTTTAACCAACGGAATGTGGAAGGTATAACGAAGGCAGAAATTTGGAATGTGCTTGCCCTTTTAGGTATGCTATCTTGCCTTCCACCATTATCATGAGAAGAATATGCTTTAGCTAGCTTGCTCGTCCCTTAAAAATACAGGATCACAAGAGTCCAGTGTAGAGCCCAACAAACAGGCAAATACCATCTAATACACAGATCGAGGTATAAGTGCTTCTTTTAATTAAGCCACTGAGATTTTGTGGTTAATTGTAGGCAGCAAAAGTTAACAAGAAACACTAGATAAATTTTAGAAAGAGATGAAATTCTTGCAAGGACACAAAATTAACAGATTTAAGTTTTTTTCAAGTAATTATCAATAAAATAAAATGAATCCAATTTAAGTTGAAATATAAATAGCTGCTCAAATCCACTTTTTCTTTCCAAAATAACTTAGATAAGAATAAAATGTAAATTTAAACATTGAGAAATTTGAGTGGAGGACTTCTTTAATTGAAACTCTGATTATAAGCCTTTTACCTCATAAATCCTTTCATGTGTCTGAATATAAAACAATAAGGACCATGGCTATTATGAGCTAAAAGTGACAATTTCTCCTGACATTTTAAAGGCCAGCTTTAAACTGAACATTTTCCATTAGCTGTACAGAAAGAGTTTTATAATCTTTTTTTTGTGATGACCTCTACTTTTCAAAGATGAAATAAAAAATACTCTTAAACAATTACCCGCTATACCTAATGTTCAAGTTTAGCTTTTTAGTCATAAAGAAAAAAAGCCATTTAAGTTTCAGAGGTAGTGCGTATATCATAACTAAAAGCATATAATTTAAGTCATGCAGATAACACAATTCAAATGCAAGGTATCCGAAGACTATTCCTATTATAGCTAAGACTATTCCTGGTTAAAGTAGCTTCCTCAATCTGAAGGTATCTCTAAAACTCCTAGGCCTAGGAGAACAAGACGAAAAAGTAAAGTCTTTCTACTTTACTACAATATAAGCTTGATGCCAGAATTTCCTCCTTTATTAGGAGAGTCAATATCTCCCTCTTACAGAGCAGTGATCTTATTCTGGGATCCAAACAACACTCATGCAGAAGCAAGGATTAGAAGGAAACCTCATAAAGTGTATGACCTGTCCCCCTGGCTACAGTCGGTCCTACTAGAGACAAACTTCTGACTCAAGCCAGGCTAATTCTCTCTCTGAAAATTGAGAATTGGAATTCGGTGTTAGATCATTAGATCTACTGCATATGCCAGGAAGTCAAATGATGTAAACATGAACACTTTACGGTGGCCACGTGGATGCTGAACACAGAAGGAGAGGCCATGTGCAGGAAGAAAATCAAGACAATATGGCAGACATGCAGAGCCTGAAGATGGAGCTTCCTGTCTGGGTTCCAAAGAGCTTTTCAGTTCTGTTTTCACCTTCGCCAAGAGGTCTATGCACACATATTTCTTTTCATGAAACTGAAGGGACAAAGGACTCAGTACCAGATTGCCCATTTGCAGGTCAAACGTACCTGTGACCAAATGAGATATTTTACATTGAAACCTAACATCTGTAATGTCAATCACAGGCTGCTAGGAAATGCCTGCATGTATTCCAAATCCAATTTCTCTTTTCTCCTAGCTGAAGTTCCCTGTGAAAAATCTAACCTTTCTCAGCTGAATGTACGTAGGAGATTGGATAGGTATTGATGGTTGTAACTATGTTGGTAAAGGTGGAGAGAGGCATTGTAGCACATCTACTTTTTTGTAGCAGGGTGGGAGTCATTGAGACTTAAGTTGTTTTTCTCCTTTGTGACCCAAGAATATCACTATGGACTGAATTGTGCCTCCTTCCCCCCAATTCATATGTTGAAGCTCTAACCCCCAATGTGACTGTATTTGGAGATAGGGTCTATGAGGAGGTAATTAAGGAGATAGGGCCTATAAGGGGGTCAAAGGGAGGGTGCTGATGTATTAGGATTAGTGTCCTCATAAAAAGAGACATGTGAGAGCTCTCTCTTGCTCCATACACCCCCAGAGGAAAGGCCATGTCAAGACTCCAGCAAGAAGGTGACCACCTACAAGCCAGGAAGAGAGTTCTCTCACCAGAAACCAAATTTGCTGCCACCTTGATTGTGGACTTTCCAACTACCAGAATTAGGAGAAAATACATTTATGTTGTTTAAGCCACCCACTCTAGAGTATTTTGTTATGGCGGCTCTATGGTATTTGTATCTATACTCACTCAATGGTATTTTGTTATAGAGCTGACTAATATAGATACTTAACAAATTCCATGTGTGAAGGGGGCCTATTTCTACCTGGGAGTCCCAGCATTTTTAATGAAGCTGAATAACAAAGCAACGTGTAAATTGTATAGCTTCTGGAACATCTCCGCTGGGATTATATACCTTCCATAAAAAACACATTGCTTTCATGGCATGCTTAAGGATGACATTTTTCTTGGACAAAATCAATTTACATTTAATGTATTACTAACCAGAATTATGCATGCCTTTCTGACCTGGAGGATATTGTCATGCAGAAAGAGAGGAGAACTCATAAACAGGCTATAACAACGTAATGAGTACTCTAATGGAAGTATGGATAACTTGCTATGAACAAACAGAAGAGCAATTAATTAGAAATACAAGGAAATTTATATTTAGAGAAGTTTTTTTGGGGTGCCGGAAACAACCTCTCTCATCTAAAAAATAGGGCTTGATGGCATTTAAAGTCCTTTGCTATTATGAGATTTTTATTTTATTGTATTGTATCAGCATTAATTTGTTAGAGAGGAGAACCAAAGAACAAATCAAGATAATCTGATAAAAAACAGACATGTGTAAACCTGAGTAAAAGAAAATAAATGTAAGAAGGAAGAATCAGAAAGTGCCTTTATCAGAAATTTTAATTACTGAACCTGATATTACAGCAGATTGTAGGAACTGCTGAGCCCAGCACATGAAGGCAGCAGGAACTAATGTGGGGAGGGTGGAGAAATCAAAGAGATCACACACCAAGGATCTCATTGTGAGAGGAACTGATTTATGTGGCTTGCAACCATGGCGGCCTTTTCCAGGATGGCAATTATGTTGACTTCTCTTTTGTGATCTCAGCCCATAGGATAGTGCCTGGCATATAATATGTATTCAATAAATTCCAGTGACAGGGATAACAAGTATAATAAAATCCAACTATGGGGAAGAGGGAGTCAATAAGGTGCACTGGGCATCCAGGTGAGACAATTAGGGCAAATATGAATAGAAAAGATCTTGCATGTACTTTAGACTTTTCCCATAATACTGGATGTCCTGGTCCATATTATACCTTAGAATTCATATTTTTCATTTCAGCTTTAATATACAGTCATTGTAGGTCATGTTAACAAATGCTCTTCTATTTCAGCAAGTGAAATATTTTTTTTACCTGGAAAGCTATATGCAGTGAAAATGCTGATAGCTTCCTCTAATTGAAACAACATTTCTGGTTATACCCTCAAGTATGGGTCTTATATCTATTTATTCTATGATGCTAAGGATCATGACACTATTATTAAAATAGAGACAAGATATTCTTCAGGTCAGAAAAAAATTGGTGTCTGTGACCAGGAGGATTATGTATTAGATTTCATCATAGGGTTGTCACTCCTGTGATATACTGTAGAGCACTAAAAGCTATTGTTCCTATGAATTATAACCCCAAAAACCTTCATTCTGAGGATTCATCTATCAGGGATTTCACTATTATACATCACCACTGTAAGGTGTAACATATTTTTCACTGACATATCTTTATGATACGCTATAGGCTAAAGTAGAGTAATTATCATTATAGGAAGGTTTTACAAGAACTTTTATGTTTTAATTCCTATGTTCAAAGTTGTTTAAGATGTCTCTGTAACAAGAATGTTAAAATACTCACAGGTTATATTGTAAAATCAGTCCTTAGGGATTTTAAATTATTTTCAATTTTTAAGAGGTCTTTTATGAGAAAAAAACCTTTCATCAATAAGACGGTAAAAACTTTCAATGCATGCTTTTCATTTTACATTGCTTCAGCTTCTGCCAAGTGGCTGTTTTGCAGGAAAACAGAATAAAGGAAGAAAAATATTAAACACTCAATTTTGCCACACTAAAGTAAATCATAAGCAAACACAGAAACAGAAAGTTGTTTAAATGCAAAAATCTTGCTAAATTCTGTCAGGCCATACAACATTGAAATGGTGTCTAAACATTTTAAACATAACAAGAAATAAGTCTCTATAACTTATATGGCCATCCACTTCTGGCTTCTGAGTTAAATTCTGGCCTAGCTAGCCAATAGCAGATAATTAGAATGACATGAGAGATCCAACATTCAACAGACTGGTTTTTTCAGGTTTAAGAGCCTAACTACTTTATGCAAATTGGGAGGAGACCATTATCATGCAGCCCTGGCAATCAGTGTTTAATTTGTTGATAGCCTTGACAGTTGTGGCCAGAGTATAATTGGCATGGGCCTTGGTGCAAAAAAAAATAAATTGGGTTGTGCACAAAACTAAACAACATAATTACCAACAATTAGACATTAATTACGAGATAGCAGATTCTCAAATCCTTCTGAATTTGGCCAAAGTCAGACCTAATTACATTTTAATGTTGTGAAAACATCCATGTTCCTGAGATAATCAGGTGTTCAGAAGGTGCTTCCTGTAGATTTTGTTCTTTATAAAGAATTATCATGTCAGGAAATTAAATATGTTTATGTTTGTGGATGATCTAATAATTACAGAAAAATTAGTGAGGTGGGATTTGTGCTAATTTGGTAGTCATTTATCTACCTATTTTATTTGATCACTTATTAAAACACTGATATGCAAAGAAATGAAAATTATTTTAGGAGTATATAAAACAAGTAAAGTCTCATTGATGATTATGTTAAGAAGGAGCAACAGGAAGGGATGCTCGAGGCAAAAATCGAGCTTCCCTAAGCACCTTCCACCATAACAAAGAAACCCTGTCCAATATTAGAGTCCCGAGGAGCCTTGCCATCGCACCTTGCCAGCCACAGCCTCGGTAAAATGTTTGTACTACCGGGTGGGACATGGAAAAGTATTCATATGAAACAATTTTAGCATATTAAATATTTCATTATAATTCTTAATGAAAAAAACCCACGGCGTCCCTTTGGGACATGAGAAATACGTTACGAATATTCTTTCTGATTAGAAATGTAGATGAAAAATATTATCAAATTTCAACAGCTTAGCAATATCTGAATAAACATTTCCTTACTCTATTTCCTATGATCTGAAGACCTGAGGCTGTTGTCTATGAGTTCTATCAGCCATTCATGGTACAATCCACCTATTCTATTAGGCATATATTCTAACTACTTGTGACTGAGAGGTTATTCTGTGCAGAAGACCACAGGTAAAATGAACATCCGTGCTTGCTTGGAGGAACCCACCTGTTCTATCCTATTTTTCACTTCAATGCATATTAATTTGTTCAATTAGCTAGGGAGTGTGCACTCTGTTTTCTGAAGGAAATAAGATATAATTTTTTTTTACATTAGTCTTCCTGATTTCTACACCTCATATTCACTCTTCCGGATTGATAATTAAAAGTCATCAGGGATCAGCCCGGTGGTGTAGTGGTTAAGTTCGTGCGCTCCACTTTGGCGGCCCGGGGTTCACAGGTTCAGATCCTGGGTGTAGACCTACAGACTGCTTATCAAGCCATACTGTGGTGGGCATCCCACATATAAAGTAGAGGAAAATGGGCATGGATGTTAATCCAGGGCCAATCTTCCTCAGCAAAAAGAGGAGGATTGGCCACAGATGTTAGCTCAGGGCTAACCTTCTTCACCAAAAAAAAGTAGAATTTTTTTTTCAGACTTCTGCTCCATATGCTCTTGTTCCACTTAAATCTTTCATAGAACTTGCAAGTTATCCAATCTAATCGCCCCTTCTGTGTCTTCATTCTAGACAACGTAGCACTGGATATTTCTGAGCATTTCCTATTTCTTGAAAGCTTCTCTTCCCATGAATTCGCAATGTTGTTTTATTCATTGGTTAAACATTTGGTGGCTTCTCAATAGTTAGCATAATTTAAAGGTCATTATCACTGAGATCAGAGCCTTATATTTGACAGCAATCTACCTTACTTGGTACTTCCTCTGTACATTCTAATCTTATTAGTCCACACTATAACATGTACTTTTATATCCATTTGCCTTTATCCTTGCAGTTTCCCCATGTGGCATTATCTTAAACTTGACCTATTCTGTAAAATCCGAGTCTTGCCTATTACACAGCACTCAGCAGAAAGACTAAACCATGGCCCATTTAAACAGCAGTGGATGGATTCTTCCTTGTTTTTATCATGCCTAGAAAAAAGAGTGGCGTACTGGAAATTATGAAATGTATGTGTAAGTGTTTTTGTATGATTTTTTATTTATTTGTTTTCAATTTGAAGTGCATACGTGTCTTGGATCCAGAGAAAGGTGGATTTAAATGTCAAGGTGTCTGAGGCTGGATGAGGTGAGAGTAAAGAGAAGAACCAAAGATAGCAGAAATATATACAAGAAAAACTTTAAAAACTACAAATTTCCTATTATTTAGGATAGTGTTTTACTTCTTAATAGCATATGCCTGGACCTAGTATAAGCCTCATTTGAGTGGAGCATCAAAGATGTTTACAGAAGAAACTTGGCTCTCCTCCTTCAAAGTTGGAGAAATTGCTAAAGAATGGTGAATTGCTAGAGAAAGGAAAAGGATGAAGGTCATATTGAGTGAAATTTTTCATATCTAAGCACTTAAGCCACTAGTACAATTACTTATGATCACACTGAAATTAGTGATTTAGGGAGAAAGTACTGTGGATTGTAATATGTAGGTAGGATACCCACAATTTGGACAGTGTGGAAGCACATACAGAAAAATAAAATGGCCTCTTTAAGACAACATTTGAAAGCCAAACTAGGGCTAAGTCTCAAATCTCTGGCTTTCAGAGCTTTATTTCCAAACAGAATCTTTACTGGGTTCCAGTGAGAGCAAAACAAAGGAGAGAGACATATTTGAAGTACCCAAACAAAAGAATATGAACAATGACAACAAAATCCATTTTGAAGCATTTCACATGGAACTACCAATTTTGAAAAGAATAATAAAGTGGATGACTAATTAAAGGGTTCATTTTTAAAAGATTTCTTGCAAACACTCCTTTTTTGTGTGTTTAAAAATTATGCTCTTACCGTAATTTCTTGAAACAAATTGTATATGCAAATCAGTGTCTCTGTAACTGTTTAAAATCAGCAGGACTGACCACTTGCATTCCCAGAGAGAAGGGTGTGTAGCTAATTGACCCTGCCAGAGACTAAGTGTATCCACTGTGTTTCAATTCGGGGTGCAATTATATGTCTGCGCAAGTTTTCACATGCCAATTATTGCACTTCAGAAATCTGTGTATTACTAATACCTCTGCAACTGAAGAGGAAGAGGAGAGAGAATTCTCTAAACAATGCAATTAGAGCAGTATAGGCAATTAACTTTGCTATTTAGTATAAAGTTGAGAGCACTAAAGACTGAAGTAATAAATATTCACAAACACTTCATCATTATACAAAATCGCAGAATGGCCACACATTTTTAATACACAATGCAGGCAGTCATATTATTAAACTTAATGGCATCTGAGAAATGATGAAACACTCACAGCCTTGAGCTTGTAATGAGATAAGCTTGTAGCCTGATCAGCTTGCATACAAATCATCTCATCTGAATAAAATTAACGTTTGATTTTTATATCTCTCCTCAAGCACTGCTGAGCCCCCCTTTGTATTTTATGAACAATTATAGAAAGGAAAATAAAAGTTTAGCCGTGATATGATACATCAGTGGGAGGGTCTATGATATTTGACATTTTAAGTTCTCATTTCTGATGCTAAATGTGAGTTCTTATAAATTTAAAAATAAAAGAATGGAATTCTTAATGCTAAATACAATGTGAGAAATCTTTTAAAGCTTTCATATTAATATAAAAATATTTATATTTTAAGCATGTTTTCACATTCCAAAATGATAATAGCTTGCTAGTATTTAATGTTAAAATGATTGACATTCATAGATTTAATTTCATTTTCTTCTAAAAATTTGATATTTCCTCAAATTCTCATTTTAAAATTATAATATTAATGGAGATAAATGTGTCGTGAAGATGACCTTTCCAGATCAGTCAAAACAGGAAAATTATATGCCTTTTCATTTATGTGACTAAAGTTTACGTTCAATATTTTAAAATCCAAAGTCATTTCCGTATATGCTTTTTGAAGTGAGTTAATTGTTAACAGGTTTTACTTAAAACAGATTGTAAGTGTCTCAAAATAGGACATCGCCCCTTTCCCTGAACATTTGTACAATGCTTAATACCATTTAGCCTTCCATAGATATGAAAGAGTAAAAAGCCCCAAATCTCAATTTCCATTTAAAACCTGTACTGGGAAAGAAAACTACAAATAAACTAAAGTAGAAACTCCTTGTGGGATGACATGTTAGACTATAATTCTTGAACAAGTGTCTCAAATTATATTACATTCCCTCTATACGTGACTAGTAGTGATTTAGAACATCAGTATCAAATTTTATCTCCAATAACAAAATTATGAAGAACTACCATGGTTCTTAATAAAATGGAGATTTAAGCCATCCATAAATTAAAGAGAGTATTTAGGAAAAGTATTTAGTTAATAGGCTAAGTCAAAAACTCAAACTTTCTTTCTTGAATCACCTTAGCTCTTAATAGATATTCATTTAATTGTATCCATGTAGCCATCTTGTAAGTGACATGGTTGAGGATTAAACGAGTTAAAACATAAAGTGCATACAGTAAGGCCCAGCAAATAATACATGTTTAATAAGTGTTAGTTATTACTCAAGTAGTATCCCTGCACTTCAGCTCCCTCTAGCTCTCTTGTACGTCTACCGAGAGTCAATTTTGTTAGTTCTCATACATGTTTTTGCAAGCTGAACATTTCCTTTAATTCAAAAATGGTAAAATTTGAAAAGAATCTGCACTCAGATTCCAGGTACTATTAAGTTCTCCTTCTTCAAAGGAAAAAACCCCAGAAATCACAGAAAATGCATTATGAGTGTGTCTTATATAGGAAGTTGTGTCCGAGTTCCCCAAGATGACCCTTAGTCTCAATAGTTCTCTAGAAGGACTGACACAACTCATAAAAGCTATCATACTCATAGTTATAGTTTATTATTGAGAAAAGATATGAATTAAAATCAACAAAGGGACAAGGAACATGGGAGGAAGTCAGTGAAAGGCAGAGGCAATCACATGAGGACACACTTAATTCTCCCATCAATAATGTGTGACAACAAGTGCAAAGTGCTACCAATCAAGGAGGCTCACCTAAGTATTGGTATCCCGAGATTTTATTGCGGGTCAGTAACACAGGCTTGTAGTATCTTCAAGACTGACCTCAACTACTCAGACCCCAGCCTCCCTCAGAACAAAAATAAGCATTCACGTAAATCACGTTGTTAGTTTACACTTATCTGGTCAAACTAGTACAGCACAGCCTAAGACATCAGACACACAAAAACAGGCATTCATTTTAAATACAGAGTGGCCCAAGCCTCAGGCATGTAAAAATATTCTTAACAAGTAGGGTATTCCGAGGGCTCAGAGTTATCTTCCAAGAGCCAGCCAAAAGCCAGAACTGAAGATAAACTTTGTTTGGGAATGTACGTGGTTTGAGTAACCCAGGCCTGCTGAGTTATCCCTTTTCTGCCCAGAAATATAAAGTGGAATTCAAATCAGTGGATGAATACATAGAAGAAAAAAAATATCTTGTCACTATAATGAAAAGATTAGTGAATGAAAACATTTATGTATTCTATTAAAATAAAAATCTTAAATTAATTAATTATAATTTTTATAACATCCTGCTTTAAATTACTTTTCAGATTAACTGACCAATTTCCATAATTCAGGTGCCTCATTCAATATTAGGCATAACTGATCCTTGTAGCTTATGCCCTGGTTTCTGCCTTTATGCCCTGGTTCCTTAAATGGGGCCTCACCTTTTTTTGGCCACTAAGGCTATTCTATAACCTGTTTCCCCTAAAACATGAAAATTCTAGGCCCTGGGGCCAGACCTCCCGGCTCTGTGCCCTAACTCACATGATCCAGCCTGCCTTCCTAGGCTCACACCTACCACCAGGTTCACACCTGTCAAGTTCAGCAATCCTGCCAGCACACTGACCTCCTGCTAGAACTCCTTGAGGCAGCCTGCCTGAACTGCCACTCTACCTTCAGCCTCTCCATGTCCTTGCCATGTCAGGTGGGGTTTTTTTCAATTCTCTGTAGTTTTCCCTGAAGCATTTGCCCTATAACAGTAAGTAAGTTTATATTCTTTGCAAGTCTTTACATGGGTTCCTCTTTTCACATGGTCGATCTCACAAGGCTACTTTGTTCAGGGAGAAATTTTTCTCTTATTCAGACAACATGCATTCAACAAGTATTTAGGGATTTAGTGAGTGGCCATTAAATGCCAAGCCCTGTTCCAGTGCCAGGAAACATGTGAATACGTAGTTTGGACAACTGAATGTCTGTACTGATATAGGCATTTGCATTAACACATACACATACATAAGGTCTCAGTCTTTTCCTTAATAAACAAAAGAAGATGAGTATGTAGAACTGACTTTCAAATTAGCCCCTCGTTATCATCCTTCCTTCCTTTCATAGTCTTCGCTGGGTCTTTTGGTGCTTTGCTAATGTGTCCAATCCAGCTCAGACCACTTTGCAATCCTGGTAAAGACACTATACCCTGATTCTGAAAGGACAAACTGTTGTATTTTCCACTCCACAGATTCTAATCTGTACCACTAGTTGTAAAAACCAATACTCCTTGCTCCACGTGCCCCTGAATGTGGTGGAGAATTCCATAGGGTCACAGCCTCTCTGACATTGAAAACAAAGAATAAAAAAATGAATTGTCCTCTCTCAATACAAACAGCTGTAAATCCAACAACAAAGACCTCTAGTTCTCCTACTGCTGGAGGGAATCTCTTGAAGTAGCTGATATTCAGATCACTGGAGAAAAAAATCTACCCTCAAATTAATATATCAGCACATGCTAGACAAATACAACAAAATAAAATATTTAATAAATTGTCTATAGGTAAATCATGGAAGTATAACCTTAAAAACCACAAAATATAGTATTGAACCTTCTGAAGACTTGGTAACATTCCATCTCACCTGGTCAGTTACAACTCACAAAGGTAGTTATCTTTAAAATCTTTGCTAGAGTCAAAACACTACATGCTCTATTCTCATTATGAGCATTCCTTCTTTCTCTGAGCATAAACTTTACAGCAAAGAACAGATTCTGTTGCTGTAGACAAAAACATTTTAGTGCTGTAGGATAACATTATCAATCAAAGCATGTTGAAAAGAAAAAGGCGTTATAGGGATTCATATTTATACAAAATACATTTTGTACATTACATTTACTATCACAAAGCAGTATACTTCTTTGATGTTAAATATTTCTTGAGTAAATTCCAAACTCCATTATCACAAATGGGAATTGAGAATCTGATAATATATTTAAATTTAATTACAACTTGAGCCACAGCCAGAACTAGGAAAAATAAGTAAGTGAATTTAGTGTTTAGTGGGCCCAATCATTTTCTGCAAGAAACTCACTTTCATTGAGAGCTTAGCTTGTCTAGCATTTCATCTGTGTCACTCATTCATTCTTTCTACAAATATGTGTTGGGTAGTCACTGTGTGCCTGGGCCTTTTCTGGACTCAGAGGACACTGTGGTCAATTAGACCGGTAAAACAACTATTCTCGCTATATTCCAGTGGAAAAAGCACCAACTAGAAAGAAAGTTATGCTGTGTTGTGTTCTGAAGAAAACAAAGTGTGATAGCATGATAGAGAATAATGGGAGAGTGCTAATTTAAATTGAGTGGTCAGGTTACCTCTAGTAAGGGGTGATATTTAAGCAAAGATCCAAATAAAAGAAGGTGATCCTGGATGAGCATTATGGGAAGAAGGATGAACTATTGTCAAGGTAGAGGAGAGCTTGGAGGACTCAGGAAACAGAAAGATCAATGTGGCTGAAGGGCAGTGTGTGTGTAGCAGAGAATGATATGAAGTGAACTTGGCGAGTTAGTCCAGAGCCAGATCACAGAACTTTGTAGACAAAAATAATGATTTTGTACCTAAGTGTAATGGGTAGCCACTGGGTGGTTTAGTGATGTGTGTGTGAAAAATGGATAGTAAGGAGTTAAGGTTGGAAATAATGGTGACATGTTAGGCAACCACAGCAGTGATATGGATGAGAGATGTTGGTACCATGGAATAGAGGAGGTAGTAACGGAAATAGTGTAAAGTGGATACATTTACAATATGGTTTAATTACTGTAAACGGGACATGATGGTAGCAGTGTGTGGGTATAAAGGAAAAGGAATAATCAAAGGATCAGCAATGTCTACGTCTGCGACTTGAATAGAGGGAGAGATGGTAGCTTTATGCAGAAAACCAGGGACAGCTGGAGTGCATGTGCGTGCTTCAGATGGGTTAACTCTGCTGACGCTACTAGACAGCCAACTGGAAATGTCAGCTTGGTAAAAAACATTATATATATACATATAAACATAATTATATACATTATTATGTTATATAATATAAAATTATGTATAGTATATATGTATACATATATATGTGTGTGTATATATATATGCACACATATATATGTGTGTATGTGTACATGTGTGTGTATAAATATACACAAAATCTCATGAAAAATCTACCAGAAAAATTATCCCAAACTTGGAAACAGGCAAAAGAGATTATTTTATATTCTTTCAGTGTGGTGCTGGCCTTGACTTTCTATTGACTAGGCCATTTTCCAACTCTGTAGGGGCAGAGGTTAACTTGTAGATTCGTTGTTGTTGTTATTGTTGGGTGCACGTGAATACAATTTCTGTCTGGTGGAACAGAAAAAGCTACAGTCGATTGTTCTGTAAGATGTTAACCAGTTTTAACTCCAACTCAGAAATCTTATTCTAACGTTTGTTTATTAAATTGTGTATTATATATATATATGTACATATATTTAAACACGTACATATAGCCATTGTTGCATATATTGTTTGGACCAATTTTAACATCCTGCTGTTAATCAATGAGTTAAATAGAGTATTTGGTAGGTGTTTATTTTATATTTGCATAAGATTATTGACTTTATCTTCTTGAAAATTACAATGTAATAGATGTAACGATTAATGATATATCTTTGGGAGCCACTGGCATGTAGATTATAGCTATGAAATGGGTGAGATTATATAAAGAGGTAATACAGAAAAATATGTGAGAGTGGTTCTGATTCCAGAGGACAGGGAATATATATATCCATTTCATTATATGCTCAGAAAAACTCTATGAGCTTTGGATATCTTCATTTTTCTATTAAGTAAATTATGGATCAGAAAGCTTGAGTAGTTCTACCAGAGTCTCATGATCAAAAAATGCTTGAAAGCAAATGTAGCCCTGGTCAGTTTGACTCAAAATTTCACATTTTCTTTCCACATGAGCAAGGTAATTCTCCAGATGAAAATAGCTTAGTTTGTTATAGAGCTACTGGGTAATTTAGTCAATCTCCCTTCTCTTTGCTCCCATCCCCCTCCTGGTGTGTGTGATTGCTGTAATTTAGGCTCTGCAAACTGCAAAACTACCTCTTAACCTATATTACCTGACCCAAAGGAGTTACTTCAAAATTGGTAAGTACAGATCATGGAAATACTATCGTGGTATGTATTACGAGCTTACATATACTGCAAGATTTTTAGCATGTATAATTGCACACTTGTTAACTGAAATAGTATTCATGAGCTAAGTAGATGATTAAATTTCTCTCTCTTTAACTTATGACTTTCTATTATATAAGAATATGCATAATGACCCTTGGTTAATCCTGAATTTAAAATTATAATCAATTATATCCGTATAGAATTTAAAATATGATAATTTTAAATTATCACTTCAAACAAAAACATTAATTCACAATGAGGTTAAAGGCAATGCATAAAGAATTTATTACATACTACAAATTACATAAATATCATTTTTGCCTTTTTATTCACCACAGTCTATACTATGTTTGTGTTATGCAGGTAGACAAAAATAGATTTAAGGAGCTTAGGAAAATGATAATTCACTTACATGACTTCAATAATTCAGTGATAAAGAGTATTAACAAACTAGAAAAATATAATTTTTCTTGTAGGGGCAGCAGGGGTTAAAGGTGATTGAAAATAATAGTGAACGCATCATATTGCCCAAAGGAAAGTTTAAAATATAATACCAACTTCATTGACAATGATACATTTATGGTAGACCTTGGACCCTTGACTTAACATATATATCTCCTTCTGGTAAACCACAACTGCTTGAGAGCGGGGATCATAATGAAATCCAACTGTGCATTTCCAGAGCACTTGGTGAGCCCCTCGTACATATACATTAATGTATTCATTTAGCATCTATGTCTTATATCTTATGATCTCCATCTTCCAAATCTTATTAGAACTCTAAAAATATAAAATTCATAACAGAAGAAAATTAGAATTTTGACCATTTCTCCCTGCTAGAGATGTCTTCTAACTGATTGATTTTTGAAACAATGCTTTATTAGAAAAATAAAGCAAGATAATGTTGGAATTTGGCTGCTCCAAACTAGGAATAAAATATTGAAATGTAATTGTTAAGAGTATTGAAAATGTAAATGTTTAAAACAACAAATAAATAAAATGAAAAACATTATGTAACTTTATCTCTTAGTTCAAATATTTTATTTTAAAAGAATCCATAACACAGAACCAGATGCTAAGGGTCTGCAATCCTTTATGCCCATTTATAAGAACGGTAAACAATTAAATAAAATGTGGAAAATAACTAGAAAATTTTATGAAAACAATGAATGCAATAGCTAAATATGTCATTAAAGAATATTGAATATTTAAGCACTCAGCCTCCATACCAGAGGCAAGCACTGAGCTCCAGGAGCCGAGATCCCAAGAACATGGCCCTGCCAACACCTTGGGCTTTGGGGAATCTGCAGCAACAGTGGCGGCAGTGGCTGCAGCTGCCTCAGCTCCTCTCTTGAGTCCTTCCCATCACCTCACTCAGATCCCATCCTGGCTGTGGGGACACCCTTTTTATCCTCCCTCCAAGGCTTGTGGGACTGTAGGATTGATGCAGGCATGGAGGGCCAGACTGCGGGCAGCAGCAAGCACACAGGGAATGGTGCTCTGGAGTGCCTTTTGTGATTACTGTTCACACCTTTTCTTGGGACATTTTCTTGAAAGGATCGGTGAACATCCAAAGTACTCAGATATAATCCCAGATTAATGGAGTTGCTGTAGACCAGACTACACTTGTCTCACTAAGATTGGAACTGTTGAGCATCAGGTACCAAGAGTGACATCAGGTTAAAAAACCTGCAAAGTTTGAATCTTTTCCTGCCTTAGAAGCAAGAAAAATCGAAAATTGATAATCAAAGAAGTTTTCAGAGCCATTAATTAATAGTCACATCATGAAAGTGTGATGTCAACCTCATGATGGAGTAAGTTGTTCCCTTTGTTTCTCCCCTCTAAGTTACAACTAAATGGGTGTCCATTAACCAACAGAGGATTCCCTACATGGCACAATAGGATGCCTGAGAGATCCACCCAACCGTGCATCTGAAGGTGGGTAGACTGGACCCCGAGAAGCAGTGGAACTAAAGGAGTGGCCCCTCTCTCTCCCTGGTAGCAGCAATCCAGGACTCAGTTCCTCACACAGTGGCCAGCAGGACTGCGAGTGGACGTGGCGGCAACCAGGCCCATGTGAAGGCATAGAGGTCAACTGCCACAACTATGAGCAGATGGGGTGGGAACAGAAAAAACAGCCCCTGCTTCCCCCCATGGGGGCAGGAGGAATCTGTGACCAGAAGAAACAGGAACCACAGTAGAAGTGGTGACCCAACCCTCAGTGGTGGCTATTCCAACACGAGCTCCACCAGCACTGGGGGCTGTATACAAGTCCCCAGGTCCCCAGGCCCCTGCCACTGACGTTGACATCTGTGAATCCAGCAGCACTGGCAGCGGTGCAGCTAGCACTCCAAGACAACCTGAAAGCAGCAGCACAGGTGGCGCATGGGACAGCAGCGTCTGAGCCCATGGAGAGGCAGTGGAGGAACACAAGACCCAGGTGACCAGAACCAAAGTAACAAACCTTTACCCAAATTAATTAGAGAAGGTGATCACTACCACTAATGCACTGGCAGAGGATCATTCATCAAACACCATGAAGAACTACAGTAACACTGCAGAATAGAGGGAAAATGACAACTCACCAGAAACCAAATCTGAAGTCACAGAAGACTACAATCTAAATGACAGAGAATTCAAAATAGCTGTCATAAAGAAACTCAACAAGTTACAAGAAAACTCAGAAAGACAGTTCAATGAGTTCAGGAATAAAATTAATGAACAGAAGGAATACTTCACCAAAGAGATTGTAGCTCAAAAAACCCAAACAAAAATTCTGGATATGAAGAACACAATGAGATAAAAAATAATGTAGAAAGCATAAAAAATAGAGTAGAACTTATAGAGCAGAGAATTAGTGATCTTGAAGATAGAAACCTAGAAATGCTTCAGGTGGAGGAGGAGAGAGAACTAAGACTTAAAAACTGAAGAAATTCTTCGAGAAATATCTGACTCAATTAGGACAAGTAACATAAGGATTATGGGTATCAGAGAGGGAGAAGAGAGGGAGAAAGGAGCAGAGTGCTTGTTCAGAGAGATAATAGCTGAGAACTTCCCAAACCTAGGGCAGGAATTGGACATAAAAGTACATGAACTCAACCGAACTCCTAATTACATCAATGCAAAAAGACCTTCTTCAAGGCATACAATATTAAAACTGCCAAAGGTCAATGGCAAACAAGAAATATTAAGGGCAGCAAGAGAGAAGAAACTACCCTACAAAGGAATTCCCATCAAGCTTTCAGCAGATTTCTCAGCTGAAACCTTATAGGCTAGGAGAGAATGGAATCAAATATTCAAAATACTGAAAGACAAAAACTATCAGCCTTGAATACTCCATCCAGCGAAATCCTTCAGATATGATGGAGAAATAAAAACTTTCTCAGATAAACAAAAGCTGAGAGAGTTCATCACCACTAGACCTGCCTTACAAGAATGTTAAATATTTAAAGCTTACTGCAATCATTCACCAAAACATAATTGACGAGTATAAGGCCTTTAATGTAAAATGCTAAGTCAACAAATATTCGTGGACAGCCAAACATGTGTTAGATTAATGTTATGAACTGGGAAAGTAATTATTTGTGTAATTGCATAGAGGCTAAATGGATTATTTGTTTAAATGGCTTTTTCACACTAAAAATAATTGCCCTATGTCTCTAATAATTTGTGGGATATTCTACTCAGATTTCCCACAAAAATAGAAATCAAACTTTCTATCATCTGTAAATACTATGTTCTTAATCCCTAGGTTAAAATTTTATAGCTATCTTAAATGGTTTCAGGTCTGCTATCCACCCTCAGAGATTCTGATTCAGTAAGACTGAGATCGGCGACAGAAATCTGCATTTCCATAAGCATCTCAGGCAAATTTCATTCAGATATTGTGTGGAGCCCTCTGTGGGTAAAGTTTCTACAATCAGTACTTAAATCCTGCCAATATTTCTTTGCAATACTTTTTCATCTGTAGCCTATAGCCAACATCTTCACTTTATAACTTATAACTCTTATCAGAACTTCTGCATACAGCCTTTCCTCATGACATTCCAAACTTAAAATTAATATTAATCACCTTTAAGAGTAAAAGTTCTTAGAGACCCAGACCTTGTCCATCTCACAAACTTTCACATCCTCAGCATTGCTCCTTTGCCTGGAACATAACAGATGTGTTGAAGTATTGAACAAATCCACATTATCACTAGACCAATCCTGGAAAGTCACTGCTTTAATCAGATCATGCTCTGCGTAAGAGTGCTTCATGACTACCAATCAGAAAAATTAAAACTTCCTAAAATCCTAACTTGATATTATGAATTTTTTTGAATTAGATAGACTAAGACATCACATGAAACCACTGAACTTGCCTTTATACCAAGACTACATTTTATCCTTCCTTAATTTCGATCCTTAATTCCTTAATTTCAATCCAATCAATCAATCAGTTTATCAATAAGGTGTTTGAAAATTCTTATTAGGAATATGAATTCATATGAAACATGACCCTTGCTCATATGGTACTTTAAAATCTAACTGCAAAAGACACATACATAAAAATATGAAAGTATGCATGACAGTAAACTGCAAATTCTCAGTTATATATATAACATCTATATTAAAACATATATATAAATATATATATATATATATATATATACACACACAGTAGAAGACAATTAACATTTCCCTTAGGTAAGGTTTTGTACAGCTGAAAGGATCTGAGTAGGTTTTAAAAGATAGTTAGGAATTAGATAAGCAAAGAGGGGAGAAGTGTTTCATAGACATGCTGAAACGGTAGAACGTAGGGGTGCCTGTGGGAGATAAAGAGCAAATCAACTTGGCAAAAGCAGAGGGTTTATAGAGATTTAAAGTATAAAATAAGTTTTAAAGGGTAGCTTTTACCGGGCATCTGTGTTTTTAGAGACTTATGTCTGCCAGACCAGAGGATCTGCAGTTTATCCTGTAGGCTCTGTGTTAACTTAATTCTGGTGAAGGTTAAGTAGCCGGCAAAGTGGTATGAATTAGCTGATATCCAATGTCTTTAAAACTGACAATAAAATACTTTGGAAAACCAAAATACATGTATCATGCTATTTAATAATATATTCAATCAATGAGCATTTACTCTATGCCAGGGTAGGTAATGAAATGACAATATTGAGAAAAAACACACAAACAGTAAGGCATAACTTCTAATGGGAGAGAGAGACACTAATCAAATAGTCACACAACTATATTTATAACCCAAAACTGACAACTTCTGTGGAAATGTGCATGGTGTTTTATGAGCATATATTAGGATTACAGAGATGGTTTTACTGAATAAGTGACTTTAAGATGAGTTCTGACAGGTTTGTAAGAGTGGGAGCACGGGACTGGAGAGAGAACATTACAAGGAGAAGAAAGAACAAGAACAGTGGTCCTGATGTGTCAGGGATCAGGGTAGATTTGGGAATTTGAAAGAGTGCCAGTGTAACAGAGACAGAGGGAGTACAACAAGTAAGGCATGTAGTGGGAGAGGGAGGCAGGAGCTGGATTAGCAGGGCTGTTTAGGACATTTTAATGACATTGGTCTTAAAGAGAGCAACAATACTGAGTCTTTTACATATAATCTAAGCATAATTCTAGAATAGTCCATTATTTTTTCACATATTTTTGATTGACCTGTTATTCTACAGTAAATAAATACCAAATAGATTGAATACCAAAGGCTATTTGTACCAAAGGACCAAATATTTAGTTCCTTTACAAGTATTTCCATTTGTGCATTAATTCACAAAGTTAACTGTTTAATTGAAGTGTCATAATGTTTTTATGTAGTAGAGCAATTCTTTTTTCATTATTCTTCCTCAAATACTTTGCTTTCTTAAGCTGGTCCATTGTTTGAATCACTTTTAGCATTTTAGAATTACATTGTCAAGTACTATAAAAGCCCCTATGGGATTTTGATTCAAATCAAATTGAAACTATGATACAAATCAGGGACATTTAATATTTTTTTAATATTCCATTTTCAAATAATTTTGATACCAAAAATACTATAATTACAAAATATAATGATAAACAAGTCATATACATTATTTAATTAAAACATTATCTATTTTTCTTAATCTGATATTGCAATATAGAAAAGTTCATCAGCCATGTAGAGTTGATCCTGGCCTCATCAATATCAGGGTTTCAAACAACTAAGCTAAGTGCTTACAGATTATTGTATATGTCAAAATTAGTAAGTATAAAAATTAAGTAGTATCTAAATTACGTACTTAAATTTGAAGGTGCACTATGCATGCAAGTAAAAATAATATGCTTAAGGAACCTGTATGCTGCTTTGCTATCTGCAACTTCTCTATTTTTACTACATTTGTACCACAGCCAAGATTATCTAAATGCATTGGAGGTTGAGAAGCAAGGGCATATAGACATAGAATTACAGTCAACTATAATGGATTAGGTGCTCAGCGGAGGATAAGTGTATCTTTTGACAGGCTGCAAACCATTTACAAAATTATTAAAGTAATAAAGTGCAACTCAAATCCCGAACTATTACTGATTCCAAACGTGATATGGCATTTTCAAGGATGAATTTTACTTTTGAAGGAAAAATCCCTAACTCTGTACTTCAAATAAAATTTGGCTAAGTAGCTTTAAACTACTGTTAGGTTCTTAATAAATATGGCATAACCATATTTGGGAATCTAAGTAACCCTGACCTTCCCATCCTCCTGTAGTGTAGCAGTAGGATATTATAGAAAACACAAGAAAAATTACTCCAAATAATAAATAAAGCAAAATAAACATTTAAAAGAATAATTCAGGAAAAGGTAACCAATTCTCATATTAATTTAGAGTATAAAATAAAAGGTAACTGGAAATATGAAACACATCTTTGGCAAATGTATATAATTATTAAATAATATATTTAATATTGGTGGTGAACACGAGGCAGTCTATACAGAAACTGATATATAATAATATACATCTGAAATTACACAATATTATAAGCCAATATGACCTTAATAAAATAATTAAATTAAAAACTGGATTTAACTTCATTTGACCTTTTTGAATTAAAATTATATACCTTACATTTTGGTACATTATCTCACTTACAGTAGTCCTCACAACAATCCTATTTATGAAGAAACCAAGGCCTACTGAGTTTATATGAAGTGCTTTAAGTGACAGTTCTAGAAAGACATAAATCCACAAGACGAAACTAGACTTTTTATTCTAACATGAAAGCCCATACTCTTAATAACTACTCTAACACAAGTTTGATGTTGAAAAACACATTTCCACTAAGTGATATAGAAGTTAGAATTATAAAATATGACAACCAATATGATAATCATGATGATTATATCCATATAAAATTGTACATTTTTTGAGGTCAGGGATCATATCTTATTTTTCAATTCAGTGTTTATCACAAGTATTTTGAGAAGCACTGACGTAAGTGGTGGTTAACAATTATTTACTGAATTAGTCAACAAATGAAGCCTAGTTAATCAAAACTAACTGGAGAAACCTTAATCTGAATTAGTGAACATTCAGAATTCAAGGATATCTTTTTACAATGTAGCTAAATTCTACTAAAATGTTTATTTAGAAACGTCTATTTTAAGCTAGCCTATATCATTAGGCCTTGATCAAACAGTGAATAAGGTATGTATTGTCTGCCCTCAATCAGCTTACAGTCTTTTCTCATATGTTCAGTGCTTTCATGAAGAATTGCATCAGAAGCAGTCAGAACTAGGATGGTCATTTATTACAAAATTGTAATTGGATTGAAATAGTCGAAGCTCAGCCGTCATTTTATCAAATATCATTTGTAGCAATGAATTTGGAATTTATTCAAGAAATATTCAATGTCATTCTAGCACCGCTTCATGGTTGCAAATGCATTTTGTTACAATACAAATCCCTGTAAGCTGTCTCTTCTTTTCACCATGTATGTGCAGCACAACACTAATTAACCCAAATTTAGTCTTATTAACTGTAAAACTTAAACTTCCCAGCCATAGCTTTATCATATCAAATTATTTTTCTGATTTTAAATTCTTTCTTGAGCAATTATCAGTAGTAATGAAACAAATCCATAGCATGTGCCTTCCTATATAATGCACAACATCCTCATGATATATCCCTGCTGAAAGACGGTAAACAAAAACTTATTGTGAGGTAACATCATGTAAACACTAAATAAGGCATATTTTACAAAACAACTCTGACTTTTCAAAAATGTCAGTGTCAAAAAATCCAAAAAAAAGAAAAGAAGAAAAACTTAGGAAATGTGCCAGATTGAGGGAAATTAAAATATGAGAACTGAATGCAACGTATGAGTCTAGATTTTCTTTTGCAATAAAGGATTTCACTGAGATAACTGAAGACATTAATAAAATTTGTAGATTAGATAACAGTGTTGTAGAAGTGTTAATTTCCTTATTTTCCGAGTTGTGTTGTGATTATGTGCTTTCCACTGTTTCTGCCGCTTGAATCCTAAGAGGGATGAAATCAAGTGGAGAGGTGACAAGTACAGACAACCTGAAATGCTGTGTTTGGTGTAATATCTTCTTTAGGTAAGCCTTTTCTTTTCTTTTTTTTTTTTTTTTTTGTGAGGAAGACCTGCCCTGAGCTAACATCCGTCGCCAATCCTCCTCTTTTTGCTGAGGAAGACTGGCCCTGGGCTAACATCGTGCCCATCTTCCTCTACTTTATATGGGA
Organism: Tapirus indicus; assembly: GCA_031878705.1. Taxonomy (NCBI): domain Eukaryota; kingdom Metazoa; phylum Chordata; class Mammalia; order Perissodactyla; family Tapiridae; genus Tapirus; species Tapirus indicus. Next base: position 138,766,716 of record CM062920.1, on the reverse strand, counting down.
CGCCGCCACGGCATGGCTGACAAGCAGTGCGTCAGTGGGCGCCTGGGATCCGAACCCGCAAACCCCGGGCTGCCAAGCGCGGACTAAACCGCTGCGCCACCGGGCGGCCCCAAGCCTTTTCTTTTTGCTATCGCCCAGGACTTCTAGCACTCTGGCTTCGTTCTTTATGCTTTCATTCTTTGCTAAGTGCAATCTTGTAGAATCTAAGAGGCATCAAGAATTCTTCAATTCAGGGGTTTTGGCCGCATTTTCGGTTGTTTACTTTGCTTTATTTTGTTTTTAAATGAATTTTATGATGGAAGTTAGATTGTGAAAAGATGTAAAAGATTAAGAAATATGTTAGTCAAAGGATAAATACAGCCATGAGCAGTTTTCAATTTTTTACGAGTGTCATGATCACTGATTTTTAGTGATGATAGAAAAGAGGATGCATCACTATTTTTCTATTTCCACTCAAACTGTTAAACTTGAAGACCACAAATGGATAAGCAGCTAAGCACAGTAAAGATGAAAACCAAGAGGAATGTTCTCCATGTCTTGGATTTTCATAATCTTGCCCCTGTCTAATTTCTAGCCTAATTTTTGGTTGAGCCTCACCTTTTCCCTTTTCCTGTTCTCTATTAGCTCTGAACCACTTGATTTCTCTGAACACACCAAAATGTTTTATAATGTCCATATGGTTCTCTCTGACTAGGGATGATAATTTCTGTTCCCCAAACCTCTTCCAATTGAAGAACAGTTAATCATTTCTCAACTCAAGCTCAAGCTTCACTCCATCTAAAGTTTCTTATTCCTTTCCCAGACACAACCCTAACAATTTATTCTACTTTTTTTGTTTACCTCTTGCTGTCCTCATTAGTAAGTTTCCTTTATTAGCTCATTTCTATACTACACCTAATAAAGAGCCAAGTATATAGCAGATGCTCGGTGAATAGTTAAATAAATGAAGCTGAGAGGCATAGAACATGTAGAAAAGTGGAGATAACATACACGTAAGCAATACAGATCAAATTTTCTGGTCTACTCTTACATTGGGAGTGTAGAAATTGGACTATATTTTATATTCAAAAACACTAAAACTAAGAAACAAAAAGAATATGGAAAAGCAGAATGAATAAAAAGTTCATAAAATGAAAATATATTAAAAAGGGAAATAAAAGGAGTTGCATATCTAATGATCTTCCCATTTTGCAACATTTTCCCATATCAGAACCTAGCAAAGGAGATGTAGACAGGAAAAAACTTCTGCAGCTGGTTACCAGGCCAGAAGTGTTTCATGTGAATTTAGTTCTTCTAACAACCAACACATGGTTTAGAAGTGAAGAAGAGGTGGGGGACGTTTTGCTGTCTGATGTGCTGCAGAAAGCAGAGGAGATAGTGTCATTTGTTGCTTGCTAGAGGATTCCTGTGTGACTAGGGTTATTTGAACATTGGTGACCAACTGTCACATTTTGCCTAGATTTGAAGGGTTTCTACAATGAGAACTTTCAGTGTGGAAACTGGCACAGTCCTGAGAAACCAGAATGATTGGTCACGCTGTGAGAAGTCTCATAAACGGAACTAGATTGCAAACTTACTGTGTTTACAGGGTCACAAAAAATATCCTTGTAACCCCTAAATCATGCAATTTGAACTTAGATAATTTTAGAAAATCTTGTATTTGAGCTACATTAAAGTGCAGATTTCCTTGGAAAGCCGAAGTTTTTGTTTGTTTGTTTTTCTGGGTTTTGTTTTTTGTTTTGGTGAGGAAGATTAGCTCTGAGCTAACATCCATTGCCTGTCTTCCTCTATTTTATATGTGGGATACTAGCATGGCTTGATGAGTGGTGCATAGGTCTGTGCCTGGGATCCAAACCCTCGAACCCCAGGCCGCAGAAGCACACTGGGAGAACCCAACCACTACGCCACCGGGCCTCCTCAGAAAGCCAATGTTTTCATGCCATTAATATATTGTTAATGAAAACTTATTTCACTATCTATAACATTTATTATGCATTTAATATATGTCACTGGTTTGCAAACATTGTTTCAATGTCTCATTTAAAAACCTGATGAAGTAGTCACTAATCTTTATTTTTTTAAGATGAGCAATGTAAAGTCAAAGAAATTAAGTCATTCGCTCAAGCTGGCAGAGTTAACAAGTGATTTAATCAGAATGTTTACCTATATCAAAGTTTGAATGCTTGGACATTCTGTTCTCTGGAGGAAAAGGCATTTTGCTGGATATTTGGGGACTTTCCAAGATGCATGATGCACTGTTCTTAAGACGTTTACTATCTTACATGGGAGTTAACTGTAAATAAATACGTTAATTACTGAAAAATTGGAGAGCACTTGGCGTACACAGCCCTTTCACAAACATTAAATCAATCAACCATTCTAATAATTCATTACAGCAAGTATATCAGGAGTTTATAATTCCCACTTAACAGATCAAGAATCTGAGGTTCAGATAAACTAAATGACTGTTTGATGGCTATTGATATTGTAGCCGGGGTTGGAATCCAAGACTTTTTTCTTATAGGCTAGTCTTTATTTTATTTTACTGTGCTGCTTCAAACACACATTGCCAAGTAATAATTACGTTATAGACATTTTCCTTAGGATCGTGAATTTCAGTAATCTTCGTGATCCTCGTATCCCAGTTTCATCATGTTGGTGAAACTTCATAAATGTTTGCTGGAGGAACAGATCTTCATTTCTAGAGTATTTCTTGCTCCTACAATTTGTTTATGTACTCCACATCCAGTAATTATTTGGAGTAGATTCACACAGGGACGAAATTGTTTCATAAACAGAAATGGCCATCCTGAAAAGCTGTAAAGCTTAGTGTCTAAAAGAAAGAGTCTCCAGCTAGAATGGCTTTATGACCCCAGGTCTTCAACTCTCTACCTGTGTGACTGTGTGGAAGTCACTTGTCCTAACCAAGAGTAAGAGTAAGAGAGTGAGAGTAAGAGTAATATTCTACCTATCTCAGAGATTGCTATATGAATTAAATGAGTTAACATGATTAAGGGTTTAGAAAAGGGTCTGGAACTTAGTAAGCTTTATGTGTCTTAGCTATTCTTAATATCATGGTATTAATTATTGTTTTACTCAGAAAACTTGATTGGATACAGGCTGAGCTACTTGTTTGATCTTGGGAATATTATTTTATATCACTGAGCTCAATTTCTTTACCTGTAGTATTTGATAATATTTTCAAATTAACATACTGAAAATACTCAGTGTTTAACATAATATTATTGCCCAATAAAATTTAAATATTTTTCATTTCATTTTATTTAATAAATGTTGAATAATTACAGTGTATCCGACCCTTTATTAGTCTCCGAGAATGAAAAAGTTTTTAAAACACATAAGATTCTTGTTTTCTGATATTTCAATGGGGGACACAGACATAAGAAACTATTTTCACAAATCCATAGTCACATATAGTGAATCTACACTCAGCCAGAAGAACACTCAGTTAGAGCTAATATGTGCAACATAGCATTTATCATCCACTTACCTTTTGATTCATGGAGTTTACTCAATTCTCTGTCCATTCTTTAAGTTTCCTAAAGTCACACCTTAGATTTTTAACTCAGAGCAAAAAGACCATCCCCATATATACTACAGATCACAGATATTTCTTAATGATTAGGATTTAATTGATTTTTTCTGGATTAGTGGTGATAAAGCAAATAAAAATGAGATCACTTCTAATGATGCTGACAAAGTCCCAAACCCAGGTGTTCTGACTATGTATTCTGCATATCTTTTTAATAATTAATATCAATGATTCAATTTATTAAAGTTATTAGAGCCATTGATGACTTTTCCAGGTATAAAATTATGGAGTCATTACATTTTAAAATATAATCATAAAACTCTATGCATAGAGGGCCATGCATATACAATTTTGAACATGAAACTGTCATAGAGAAAAACGTTAGCTAGCAAAATCTACATTAATGCAAGCATTAATGTTCTGCGGGAGACTTCCAGTTCAGACCGGGATAAATTGTTATTATGGAGGTAAATTGCTTAGTTTAAGGAAGAGAATAACCTAAACAGGAGTTCCTATATTTCTTAGACGAGCTTCCTGTTACCCCTCACCTAACAATGATTTTTATTACTATGAACACTTAGTTTAACTCTGTATCAGCAACTTTCATATTGGGCAACTAAATTTATTATATGTGAACATTTATGTATTCTGAGATTGCTAAAACAATATGACTCTCTCATTAATTTACTACACTAGGAGGATATATTTTTAGAAATGCTGATGTGAGTTTTATAATTATTATCATACCTCAAGCGATAATGCCCACAATAGAACAATTATTTAAGAATATTCCAATTAGCTACTTTATTTTTATTCAACGTTATTGTTTCTTTTTGAAAATAATAGGCAATAGATCAGCAGAAACTGATCACAATGAGCTACAATATGTTACGTAATTATGAGTATATCACATTTATTTGCATTTCCAAAAATACATTTTTGCTCAAAATAGTAATCCAGTATTTTGTTTGACATCTATGGTATTATTTCTAAACAGCAGAATATCTTGCTAGTCATTTGATAGGGAAACGTTAATATGTAATTTAGCAATATTTTATATAAATGTGTGGGGGGTGTGCACACTAGGACACATTTTTCTCAAATATAGTCAGCCTAAGAAAAAGCAAAAAAAAAAAGGAGTTTTACTGATATTTACTTGTGCCCTTTCCTATTTATGACTTCTCTGCATTTTATTTTTGAAGGCTGCACTATATTTTATGATCTATAATATTGCATTAGTTTTTTCCCTTCTTCTCCTCTTCCTTGTGTTTATATTTATTGTACTGTGATACAACTTTTTGTCTCCAATAAACAATGCTTTCATTGTGTCTCTAGCTAAAGCAATGCGGTCCCATTCACACACAGAAAGGAAAATAGTCATTAGTGAGGTATTTAATAGACATCCCAGATGCCATGATCTATGTTTGTTATAATAAAATTCAAAGTTGGTTATTCTCATCAAATAACACATATACACACACAAATAAACAGCTAACTTAATAAATTCACCTTCCTTTTGGATATTTCTATTTTCTTTGCTTTCATTATTACACGGGATGTAATACACTTTGGTCTTTATATACCTCCCTAGTCTCTTCTTTTCCACCTTCTTTTTTACAAGGTGGTAAAGAATAGTTGTTAAGAACCCAGAAGCATCTGAATATAAATTCTGCTGTTTTTATCTTACCAGTTCTGTGAATTGAGTAGGTTAATTAAGTCTTAATTTTCTCATCTGCAAAATTTAGATAAGAAATATCATCTCCTAATTCATAGTTCATTCGAAGGTTGAACGAAATAGTGCATATGACATTCTTACAGTACTTGGCAAGAATGTGTCACTGGATATATGTATTATCATTGACATGTGTCGCTTCTTCCATTGTTAAAAACCAAACTTTCCTTAAGATTTTTCCATTCATTAATCTCTTCCATTTCCATGGCTCAAGTATGTGGCTCCTTGTGAAAATGATGAAAGTGTTAGTAATTTATGGTGAAAGTGTTAGTAATTCCTATAAACTAAACATTCCTGATAAAATGGTATTTAAACAAGCTTTATAAAGCCCCATCTTGGGGTATAGATGTTAGCATTGCTTTTAAAAGGTTGAGAAGTGAGAATGAAATTGTCATTTTAGAAATAAAAAAAAAGAAGAAAATGCATTGTGTGGTCCTCACCTTTATTTAGATTTTCTGCAACAGCTTAGAATTAATATTAGCACACTCACTTTAAAAGAATATTAACATTTGGCTACTTGACAATTGGAATTAGTAGTATGTTAATAATCACTTTCATATTTCCACAAAAAAATTATTCCATGGTATATCAGCTGATAAGTACAATTTACCATATATAGTGTAAGTCCCTATAAATAAGAAACCCAGTTGTCACTTAAATTATTGTAGATCCATTTGGCTTAAATCAAATAAAAATGTACAAAAATTTAGATAGAGTACAATCAAGTTTTTAAATAAAGACCTCATAAGGAAGGAAAATGTAAATTGATAATACAAATAGTATTTTGCAGTATACTAAATAACTGCTTGTATAATATGATTGGCTTACTAAGTTCACAAAGCTAGAAAAGTAGAAATCAATCAAAACTAATCCCTTTACCTTATGCTTCTATATCCTCTTGTTCCTATTTTAATTTTACACCCCAAATTTCTCTTAAATCTGCTCCATCCTCTGTATCACCATATTTAGTACTTTATTTCAGAACCTCATCAGTTTTCTTTTGAACTGCCAAAATGTGACCGAATCCCTCTTGCTTTCATTCATGTCTCCTTCCAGTGAATCTGCCAAGGGATTATCCTAAAGTCCCTATCCAGGCTTCACTCTCAGCTTTGTAAGTACATGGCTTTATAATGCCAAACAGACGCCAAACATTTTAGTGCAGTGCTTCTCAAACTTTAAAGTGCATCAGGATCACCTGAAGGGTTTGTTAAAAAAATAAGTTTCCCAGGACCTTATCTCAGAGTTTCTGATTCAGTAGTTTTGAGTGGACCTTGACAATTGGTATTTCTAACAAATTTCCGGGTGATACTGGTCTTGGGACCATACTCTGAGAACCACTGCTTTAATGTGACCTTAAATGTTCTCCACGATCTCATTTGCATAATTGTCATCCTGATCTTTCATCCTAGTCTCAAACGTATTCACAGTCGATAGAGGCCTAAATACTGTGGGCTTTCATACATTTCCATACAGGATCATACGTCCATTCTTTCCAGAACATCCTTTATTTCACTTTTCCATTGTCCTGTAACCTTGTCTACTTGGCTTGCTGATGATCACATTCAAGATTCAGCTCAAGCATAGTTTTGGCTTGGAAACGTTTCCAAACTCTTTTATTGTATGATCTTCTCCTAAATCAGACAGTACCTGTGCATAACTTTTCATTATACTTACCAAAATGTAATCAGCAATTGCTTTTTTCTATTTTGGATACTATTTGGATACTATTGGATACTATATCAGTTTGCTATTCAATAAAATTGACCTAAAGCTCTCCCAAGATGTAAGAGTGCCAAGAGTAGGTTCTAGCAAGGGGATGGAGCTGCTGAAGGATTCTCATCAACAGAGCAGAAGTTGGAGGTAGAATGGAAGACATAATTGACCAGCCTAACAAGAAAAAGCAACCAGGATACTCAGTAAAATGATAGATATTTTGATGGGATTGCCTTCCCTGGGACCCATGATATTATTTTCCCCCCAACTTTATTGAGGTATAATTGCCAAATAGAAATTGTATATATTTAAAGTATGCAATATGATGATTTGATATATGTACATATCATGAAATGATTGCCACAATTAGGCTAATAACACGTCCATCACCTCACACAGTTACCTTGTGTGTATATGTGGTGAGAACAATTAAGATCTACCCTTTTAGGAAATTTCAAGTATACAATACAATACTATTAACTATAGTCTCCATGTTGTACATTAGATCCTCAGAATTTATTCATCTTATAACCGAAAGTTTGTACCCTTTGACTGAAATTTCCCCATTTCCCACACCTCCCAGCCCCTGGCAATCACTATTTTACTCTCAACTTCTGAGTTCAACTTTTTTTTTTTCTATTTATTTTAATTAATTAATTTATTTATTTTTGGTGAGGAAAATTGGCCCTGAGCTAACATCTGTGCCTATCTTCCTCTATTTTGCATGTGGGATGCCACCACAGCATGGCTTGATGAGTGGTATAGGTCCATGTCCAGGATCCCAACCTGTGAACTTGGGCCACCAAAGTGGAGCATGCTGAACTTAACCACGACAACATTGGGCTGGCCTCTGAGTCCAACTTTTTTAGATTCCACATATATGTGAGATCATACAGTGTATTTGTCTTATTTCATCTAGCAAAATGCCTCCAGATTTATCTCTATTGTCATAAATGGCAGGATTTCCTTCTTTTTATGGATGAATACTATTCTATCAGATACATATACCACACTTTCTTCATCCATTCAACCACTGGACACTTAGGTCATTTCCATATCTTGGCTACTGTGAATAATGCTGCAATGAACATGAGAGTGCAGATATCACTTGGAAATACAGATTTCATTTCCTTTGGATATATACCCTGAAGTGGGATTGCTGGATCATATGGTAGTTTTATTTTTAATTTTTTGAGGAAACTCTACACTGTTTTCCATAATGGTCATATCAATTTACATTCTCCAAAATTGAACAAGCAACTCATGATATTTCTAAAGAAGAATAAATTTTTCTTTTAACTTTTCTTAACCTGAATTGATACATAAAACCTTCAATAGAAAAACAAGAGAATAATTTTTAATGTGTATATTAAAAAGCATGTTGAAAAAGGAACTATTTTAAAACATGCAGAGAAATTCTTCCCAGCATGCCTTCAAACTAGAAAAGAATTATTTTAACGAATATTAGATTTCTCCCAGTGTCTAAGACATAGAGGTGGGGCATAAATTCTTTAGCATTTAGAATTCATAAAAATAAAGGATTTCTTCACTATGTCTCCAACACCCTAATATTTAATATAATGTATATGCAAAAAATTTTCTTTGAGAAAAATGAAAGTAGTATTCATAAAATAATTAAAATACTGCAAAGGATTTGCAAAAACATATCCTATGATTACAGCATCTAATATATGTACTAGTAATTTACATCTGAATTTTAGCCTTCCATCTTCATGCTTATAAGGACAGATTCTTATTATATTGTGATTATCCCACTAGACTGAGATTTATAATTTAATATTGAATCAGAATTGTAGCCTATTAGGAGCAGTCATTTTTAAAATATATTCAGTTGCTAATAATCTAGAAGGCAGTTTGTTTTTACTTATCATTGAATAAGAATTTCATGTTTGTTTAAGATGATTTGAGAATATGAAAATAAAGTAAGTACAGTAAGTATATTGATGGAAAGAAGATTAACTTGACAATTTGCACAGAGCACATTGGCTGGGTAGAGCATCTGTAATCTCTGCACTGCGTGTTTGCAGGCATGGATGTTCACAGTTAGGCTGGGCTTTTAATTAAGAGCAGAATGTTGACTTTTTTCTCCTTCTTGCTTTTACTATTCTCAGAAGATTAAAATGACATTTCTTGCCCTACCACATTTTGTTTATTCATCACATTTTTATTGTTACTGTTCTTGTTTATAGTTAAGCAACTTTAGCAAAAATTTCCCTCCCAGACTGCTATCCCTTAATCACAAAGGCCTGCTCATTCCCACTGTGGTGATTAGTTATGCCAAAGCCAGTTGTCACGAGATTTGGGCCCAGAGAGAAACACGTGTAAAACTCTTGTTTCAAAACCATGAACTTAATATTAAGATACTTTTATTAATATTAGGACAAGCTTGTCATTTCTTTTCATATTCTGAGCTTTTGTTTTAGCCAGGATGTTGCTCAACAATGCCCAGCTTATCTCACGCATAGATTACTTTATCTTCGACACCAACACCCGTGAATTCTGCTCTGGGTTTTATGATCCCACCTCGGTTATGAATCTGCTCTCTAATTTTCTACTGAATCCTCAGGTCCAACCCATTTCCTTGCACTTTTCTTTTCCCAGTCCTGTACTCTTCACATCCTACAGTTTTATTTGTTTCTAGATTGAAGGCTGTTTTGACATTAACTTAAAACTTACCCTGCCTCATTGGAAGTAGCTACCCAATCCTGGCATTGATACTGATATCAATACAAAGTATGGAGGAGACATGGAGTTATGGGAATAGTTTGACATAAGGAATGGCAACACTTGGACAAAATTCAACAAATAAGCAGTTAGCACATTAAACTATATCATAGGTATAATTATTAGTTATATTAATTAATATTATGAACCATTTTTTCATGGAATCATTTAGATGATGAATGCTTCATGAATCCTAAATATATTAACCTATATAATGCAAATTTTAACAACAACTGATCTGAGCAATTCTACTTCTACCCATCAGGGACTTCAATCATAACTCGTATCACTTCTATCATGAACATTAGAGTTAGCTAAACTGACTGACTGAGGAATAGATATGGGAGCAATCTTCAAAACAAAACCATTTTTTTTTTAATTTTGCTCTTAACGTTTTTCTTTGTAGCAAATAAGAGCAACATGCCTTCTTTTTCCTTCTCAGTCTTCAACATTTTTAACTGACTTTGATTTGTTATGAATTATTTTTCTAATAAAAAGATGTATTTCTTAAACTATGACAATATTCCAATTCTACTTCTATATTCTTTTATATCAATGATATTATTCATCATTAGTTTAGATCATCCAGTTTTAGATTTTAACCAACCACTGTTTGAACATCTTGGAAGATGGAAATGACACTCTTCCTACTGCATTGTACTGCAATGAATTTCATGTTGAAATATTTTAATCCATATGCCAGCCTAATTGATACAATTGAATTCTCCTAAAGGTTATCCCTGATATGACTCTATTTAATTCTAGACAGCTGGAGCCCTCCATTAATAGGAATTTCATGTTTTTTAAATCTTTTCATTTTTGCTTATTGAAGTAATATTTATATACACTAAAATTCATCCTTTTGGGGTGTATAATTCAGTGAATTTTCATAAAACTTATACAATGGTATAACCATCACCACAATCAAAATAAAGAATATTTCCATTGTTCAAAAAGACGTTTTCATTACCCTATTCAGTCTTTCCTTTTTTTCTACCTCTTGGGCCTTCACAACCACTGATATGATTACCCTTCTAATAGTTTTGCCTTTTCTAGAATGCTGTATAATAAATCTTTCCTTTCTACAGGAACTACTTCACTGTTGTTTAAAGAGAACCTATAATGGGCAAAAAAAAAAAAAATTGTTATAATGAGACAGAGTATTACTACTTTGACCCCAGACATTGTGTCTTCCTGCCTTCCAACTGCAAAGAAAATGCCATTTTTCAGGGCTCCAGGCTTGAAAATATTAAAAGAGGTTTATTTATCTAAGTTGTACCTCATTAAGAATATTTCATAAAACTTCAGAAGGAGGGATCTCCAGAAATCCAAAGATATCCTTGAATTTGGAGAAAATTACCTTGACAAATCAGATGGCAATTTTGTTGGATGGCTTCCAAATTAGATAACCAAAACATTTACCTCCAAAGTGTACCACGATGGAAGATAAGGCATATGCCCTGCTGAGATAAGAACCTGTTGGGCCTTTGCCTGAGTGAAAGTACATTTCTTTGAGTGAGCAGAGATTGGATTTCTCTATTGTGCTTCAACTTTTCTGCTCAAGTTGTGCTGGAGAGGTATTTTTCAAAGAGGAGCATGAAACAACTAAACAGAATGATGAGAAATGATTGAAAATTCCAGTGATTTTAGGGGAGTGGAGTTTGTGTTGCCCACTCAAGTATAGTGATGACTGTCTAGTGGGAAAAATAGGAGTGGAAATTGCATACGTTGTGATAGTTTGGTGGCAGAATATGAAAGAAATACTTTGAAACAACATTTAAAGTTCCCTGGGGAGTATAAACATTTTATCCTCCTAGCCTGTGGGCAGCAGGGTATAGCATATGGAACATACATACAATATGAGGGAAAACTGACAAACAGGAGGGATGTGTTCATTCTTCTCTGTGGTACCAATTTGCTAAATGGATTCTTAGGCACTGCTCCTACTCTAGACAAGCTGGAGATAGACTTAAAATGCATAAACGTATGTGTTAGAGGAATACTCTCTAGAGGAAGAATCTGCAAGTTCAAAGAAATAAGAAGTTATGTAACCTCCAATTCTACTGAGGAGGAAAAATAATTCCTTCTATAGTTTGGTGTAGATATGACATCTGGGAAGTTTGAAACAAATGGTTTGGGCATTGTAGTTTATAGTTATGGTCTCTGGGAAATTAATTAACTAATATAATTTTAAAATCCTACTGCCAATAAAAAAGAGCAAGAGATACTATGAAGACTTTCTATTTCCCTGAAGGAAAAGAAAGTCATTAAAACTTCATTGTAATGAAATAATTTAACTATTGAATATCATAATATTATTAAATTATAAATTTTATAAAGTCTACATTTTAAATAAATAAATTATATAAGCAAGTAAAGTTAAAGATAAATAACAACATTTAAAGAAATTTTATTGAATATGATTTAAAAGAAGTTAGGTTACTGTGACTGGAGAGGATTTGATAGGTTTTCATGGAGACAGAGGAACATATTTTAGAAATCAGTGACTTACTCTTTAAACGTTAGTCCAGTAATAATTTCAATTTTTTCCCTTTTTGATTAAGACTCATACTTTTTTATTTCTAGAATTAGGAGTGATTTTAACTATCCTTTCTATTTGGAAAATAACACTCCAAAAAGAACACTAGACTTCCCACATCGTTATTCAACTTTCTAACTCATTTCAGAGAGGAAAATTGGTATGGCAAATTGCTTTGGTTTCTCATAAAATTATTTTTCACATTTTGTCACTGTTGGAATCTCATCAAGAATATTTTAAATATAAATAATCTATTAAAGTAACCGAAATTCACTAGAGTGTAATATATTCATTTCCAACCTGCAGCCTGTTATATGCAGTAATAACATAGTACAGTAGCCACCTACCTCAAAAAATATCACAATAAGCTGTACAAAGAGCACAAAAGGAAGTTAGCATTGTGACAGTGAGAACAAGGAATATTAGGAAAAACAAGAAATCAAAAGACACTGAAAAATATTGCAATGTATTTTTTTAAATTAACATTTTTTTCACTTCTAGCCCTTCTTAGTATAAGTAGAAATTAGTCACTGATTTCTTATTAAAAACTAAGGAAAATAATCTTTTCTAAGAGCTCCCGCCAGTTGAAAACTCTTTTATTTCTTGAAAACTTATCACCCTTTAAAACACCTTCATATGCAAACATGTAAATCCCACATTTGAAGTCATAAATCTAATTCTTTTCTTTAAAAGTGAAAAACCAAGTAGAGTAGTCAGGTCATGAAAAACCACTCGCAGTTCACTTTCTAAGTCCTTTTGCATTCTCTCCAGACCCATTCTTTGTGTTCATGAGACGATAGTACATTCAGGCAGCCAGTCACGTGCTCCATGGTGCAAAGTGGTGATTCTCAAAAGAATTTCAGCTTCCCCTTCCTCACACTTGCATTTATGCAACTACCTTGTTCTTTAAATGCTTAACACATTTCAAAAGGAAGACTACATGCTTAATTCTCATAGGATTTCATTTCCTTTCCCATAGGACCTTCTGATTCTGAAGGACATTTGACAACATCGCTCCTTTTCGTGTCCAAATTGCAGCTTATCAGTTAGTGAATTCTATTTAGCTCTCATTATTTAGGGAAAAATGCAGAAATAGGGACAAAATTAAAGGAAATATAACATCCTAAAAAACTTATGTTTGATTTTCGCTTGTTTGTTACACCAGGGATTATTAAAAGAAAACACACTTTTCTCCATTTTCTAAGTATTTGCTGCTGTGGTTTAAGGAAGTTCATTCAGCCTAGAAAATACAACATACTTCCTTCACTCACTATAATATTTGGTATAAATCAGTACTTTTGCCATCTTAAACAACATAAGGATCTTAGAACCCCTGTCTGCACTTACCTCTACAACTTACCCTTTCCATTTGCTCCTAATTCCTAGCTTCAGTGGTATATAGTCATGCATTTTAATTTCTACATATTTATTCTCCTCATTGATGTTTATTCCTCCCTGTATCTCTGTGCTTCTAACTGTAATTATTTCCCTTTGTATGAGAAACTCACTTTAGTTGGAACAGATGATAATATATTCTCTGTTTTTATTTTTATGAAAATTGTTTATTATATCTTCATTTTTGAATGATATTTTCATTGGATATAGAATTCTAGGTTGGCAGTAACCTTTTTCAGTTTTTTAATAACATTTTATTATCTTCTAGTTTCCATTGTTTGCTATAAAGTCTACCATAAGTGATATTGTTGGTCCTTTGAAGAAAAGCGTCATTGAAATATTCTTTCCGTCTTTGGTTTTTAGCAATTTGAGTTTTTTTGTTTGTATCTTTGGTGAGAAAGTTTAGCCCTGAGCTAACATCCGTTGCCAATCTTCCTCTTTTTGCTTGAGGAAGATTGTCACTGAGCTAATGTCTGTGCCAGTCTTCCTCTATTTTATATGTGGGATGCTGCCACAGCGTGGCTGATGAGTGGTGTGTAGGTCCGTGCCCAGGATCAGGACCTGAGAACCCCGGGCTGGACATGAACTTAACCACTATGCCACCAGGCTGGCCCCAATTCGAGGTTTTATCTATATATATTCTACTTGAGGTACATAGCTTTTTTTAACTCTGAGCTTCTTGTCTTTCATTCATTTGGGGAAATTCTCAGCCACTGTTTTAACTTATTGCTTTTGTTTTGTTTTTTATCTTCTCTTCCCTACCTTTATATTGCCTCATCTCATCTCACCTCACCTTTCCTTACCTCGTTTCTCTCCCTCTCTCTCCTTTCATTCCGAGGATCTAGACGATATGCTAGAACTTTTCATCATATAAGTATTTTATATGCTCTTTACTGTGTTTTCAATATATCTTCTATGGTTTGGTCTGTTTTCTAATGATCTGTCTTCCTATTCACCAACCCTTACTCTAGCTATATCTTAAACTGTGTTGTCAATGTTAATTTTAGAATTACTACATGATTTGTTTTATAGATTCCAACTTTCTACCAACATTATCTATCTTATAATATATATTCTTGTACATATAAATCATTGTTACTTAAGCATCCACATCTGTTAATTCCAGTAAAGAGTGTCTTTTAATCTAAGTTTTCAATCATTTATTGCTTCTTCCTATAAATCTGCTAATTTTTGATAGAATGTTGAAGATTGTGTATGCAAAATTATAAAGATAATTTGATGTTCTGAATTTGGTTATTTTCAGTCAGTGAGATTTTTTTTTTTTTTTTCTGGCAGGCGGTAGACTAGGGGCAGATCAGTTTAATCTGTCTGGGGTAGAACTGACTCAAAGCTGATTTTCTGTCTTTGTAAGAGGATTTATTTGGGTTTGGCTTACCCTGCTTGAAGCCTGAAGTAGTCACCAGAGCCCATCTTCTTTCACAAGTCCTGAACTAAATGTTTGTCTCCCTTGCTCATGAAATTGGCAAAAGCTCCCTTTAGCTTCTCAGCATTTTGGCTAAAGTTTAAAAATGAACAATTGCTTAGGAAGGTGCCAAGTATTAGGCTCCCCTCTACATTCCTCTTTCTTTCTGTGGTCTTGGCGCCTCCAGTTCTGGCTGTCCTGGTAGACATCAATCCTGATTTTCACTTTTCTTAGTCTCTGGAGTCTGCCCAAAGCTCTGATCAATTTCTCAACACCTTGATGCTTTGCACAAATCAGTAAGGGAAAAGTGGCACAGAAATCTGGTCTCTGCTCAATACAGTTTCCTTCTATGCAGGATCTTGATCCAAGTGTTGGCTGCTGAAGTAGCTCTCAAATATTCTTAAATAGATCTAAAATTTTTTAAAAATTAACTTTTATAGTTGTTCTTCATGATGTGTTTGTACTCCTATAAGAGTACAAAACTATCCTATAAAACAGTTTTTCCTTATTAGATTATAATGATTGTCTTAGGATATTAATAACCAAAGTGTTTTATAAAGGGGATATTCGACACAGTATAAAATATAAAAGAAACTTTTTTTGATTAATTTCCTATGAGCTGCTATCTTTTAGTTCTTAGCACAATAATCATCTTAGAATATGATAATAGGTATTTGACAAGTTGGAAAGACTAAACTATTTAAGATATGTTGGCTCTGTCTTCTGAAAGAACATCATCTATTCTACCACACATAGATATAGATATCTATTTTCATCGATATATGAGAAAGTTGGCAATTATAAAAAGAAACAAATATCTGAAACTGCTCTCATTTTTGAACCAGGCATTTACCATAGCCAGATGCAAATCTTTTCACTCTTCCTTTTTCATATGAATAAAGGACATTCTTGTAATGGCTCCTCAAACCAATATTGCCTATTCTTTTTCAGTCTCTTCATTCCAGACTACCTGCTTAATTTGAGAAATTTTTCTTTCAGTGCATGATGCCAGGTTCCTATATTTTGTGTTTTGATATTGTACATTGCTTTTACCTGTATCATCAAGCAACCTAATTTTATATTGTTTAAATGACTCCATTGTTAACTCTATTTCTATGACCTAAAGCCTTCCATAAGCTTAGGGAAGCCTAAAGATAAAATCAGAGTTCTGAGAAAATATTTGGAAATATATAGCATTTTCAAATAATGGGATTTAGGGGAGAAAGACAAAAAATAGTTTTAAGTATTTAAATAATGTTGGCACGCAAATATGATCATATATCTTTATTAACCAAGATCTTGTCTAAAGCTTACAGAAACTGGAGGAAATTTGGAGATCACATATGGACTAAGCTACACACAATTCAATGAAAAGTGCAATGACAAGGCCTACAAATTATTTTATTAGATAAGTTGTCTTGACAGATTATGGACAGTTTCTGATAAGTTAATTGTTCTATCCATGTAATTGCTTCTAATTATTTCAATTCATTGAATATTTTGGTTGATTTTTAACATAATGACTCAAGATGCTCAAACATTGGTACTTTGTGCACCTAAATGTTTAGTAACAAAGTAAAATAGTAAGTGATGATTTTATTAAACTGTCCAATCACAATATTCAATAAAGTAGTTTTAATGAATTTTATAAATACAAACTATTGTTTGAATCAAGAAAACTGTCAATTATGCAAGTTGTCATTATTCAAACAATTGTGAACTGATGTGAACTGATATAGCTTGAAACAGAAATCTATTACCAGCGTGTTTAATTCGGTTATTAACATGATCCAGGACTAAAGAGAGTGAGATTTATGTTTATGTGTTTTTTTTCTAAATTTTAAAGTTGGGATTTATACTTTTCACCAACATTAAGACAAGAATCTTTAATTGTTAACTGAAAGTTTTATCTGAAGTCAGCCAAATGATTCTAAAATACATTTTATGTATCACACAAAAATACATACACACACACTCATTAAAAAGCAACTCATATTTTTGATTGCACAAAAATGTGTATACTACATGGGGAAAGTGATACTGTATGTGTTTTATTAATTTACAACTCTTAATTTTGCAAAGACTAAAAATGGTTTTCTCCACCATGTACAGGTCATTTGTACATATTCACAATACCCATGCAAATATGAAACAGATTTTGGGTGATGGGATTTTTGGTTCTTCTCCTCTTTTTTAAGTGTAGAGAGATCGATACTACATTTTTAAGTGGAAATAATATAATTTACTTTGACTCAAAAAAATTGATGGATTCTTAATAGAATTACTGTTAAACATTGATACCTTACTGTATCAGTCGAAGCATGTATAAATGTAAAAGTGAAATCTGGTGAACATTAAACATAATTTATTGTTTGAAAAGTTTATCTTTTTATTGATTTACAATTGAACAGAAACCAAGGCCAAAAATAGGTAAACTAAAATATAGGTTGAATAAATAGCTCAGCAAATGGAATTGTGAAGCTCAGAGAATGGCTCCAAATGTTTCATTTAAATAAGATCACAGTTTTATGGGAAACTTCTTTTTAAATTATGCATATTCAAAACACTGGCTAAAGCAATTAAGTTAGTAAAATATTTTTTAAACATAAAGTCCCCAATATGTTTTTACTATGATACATTCACAACCAACCAACAAGCATTTAAGTGGATTATATCATCTAAGTGGATGTATAAATATATAACCCACTAAAAAATCCTACAACCAAAATTGTTTCCTTTTAAAAGGAGGGTCTAAAGGTCATTGAGTCATTTTTTTCTTGTGATATCAGCTCAAGCACAAAACCCAAAATGAATATTTTCCATGATCTAATTTTCTGTTTACCACGACCATGGTGTTTGACTTTCTGATTTGTCTTTTCTTTTTTGTAAATTTCTTTGTAACCTTGTCTACAGTTTTAAAGCATTATTTGTGTTTAGCTGAGTTTATTGTGAAAATTATTTTGGTGGATTTGTGTGATGTGTCTTTCTCACATTTTCCTTTTTCATGTGCAGAGAAATTTCCTCCTATTCCATCAATTCTTCTCATTTTACTGGGGCATTCTTGTGTCAGTTAGAGTAATAGTTTATAAACTTTTATTTTTATCAATTGTGACATTCTCGTGGGAAGAATTTATACTTTGATTAGGTACAGTGGCTCACAATAGACTGATGTTTTTATGACATAGTTGTGACTTGAGAGCATTTTTCTGAGTATTGCCTTTAATTTCACCCATTTGTTCCCCTGTAAGTCTCAACACACCAGCACATCTTCCTTCTCGGGTTGAAATTTCCTGTTTCCAAGGTACCAAGGGTGTACCACAGAGTGTGCCACAAAAAATATTAGAATTTTGTAAGCTTGGGTATCACATATGGTTCAAGACTAGACAAAGACAGTTACATGGAGCAAATGCTCAATTCTGTGCCAGAATAGGTCCATTTTACTTCACTGGGACTTCCAAAGAACTGTGCGTGAAATACACATCTGTGTGAAATAAAATGCTATTGAAGGATTTAATAGCATTACTATAATGGTTATATCTTAATGATCATGTCCAATTGATCTGTTCCAAAATTTATTCAGGAGTAAAACATCCTGATAGACTGTTGTTGCTGCTGCTGAGTCTCCAGATTTTTCTTCATGTGGCTGTTACTTTTGATATGACAATAGGAACAATATCATAAACAGAAGTGTGAGAACCTCAGGAAAAGAGGAGCAGTGAGTAGTGTTGGGAGCTGCAAGGCTTAAAACAGAGACAGCAGGGAGAAAAAAGAAGTCAAAAGAGTACAGGATCCGCAGAAGAGATAATATTGTTAAGGGATAATTTAGAGCAAGAGGGTCAAATTTTGTTCTGAATAAGATGCGTGTTCTGAATTCAGGGCTGAGACCACCATCATTTTGTAAAAAGCTTTTCTTTTTTCAAAATTTCCAAGTCATATTTAATTTCCTCATTCATCCTGTGATTCATTCAGCATATATTTAACATGTGTTTATTATATCACCTGGTCTGTTTTAGACACTGGTGATATATTGGACAAAACAAAATGTTTTCAAAAATGTCTTCTTTCGTGGAGTTTGCATTCTGGTCTGTAAAACTGGTATGTGATAGAACAGGTATCAGAGCTGTCATAAGTATTAATACGGTGCATGAAAAATACTTGGTAAAGAGCAAAACATAAATATTCATCTCTAAATAATGTAACTGTTATTTTTGGAGAATGATGCCATTAGTGCTGTTTCAGAAAGCTGCAAACTCAAATACAAAAACCACTTGGTGAAACTTGCCATTGAATATTTTAAAAAATTGTTTTGAATTGAAGTTAAAGTTTACATAGAGTAAAATGTATAGCTCTTAACCATCTATTAAGATGAGTTTTGGCACATGTATACACCAGGCAACTAATCACCCAATAAGGATGTAGAAAATTTCTATCACTAGAGAGTTTCCTTGTGACTCCTTGCTGTCAAACTCTTCTCTGCATGGGCAATCTTTGTTTTTGTTTCTATTCCATAGATTAATCCGGCCTGTTCCTTAAGGTCATAAAAATGGCATCATATAGTACGCACCCTTTTGTGTCTGGATAGCTATGCTCCCTATACTGCTGAGATCCACCCATGTTGTTGATCATTGCTGTATAGTTCAATGCTGTATAAACTATAGTATTACATTTTGTGAATATATTAAAATTTCCCCATTATCTTGTTAATGGACGTTTGGTAGTTTCCAGTCTTTTTGTTATTATATAAAGCTCTCTAAGCTAAGGTGCTAGCAGGCATCAGGCTTTGGGGGTGGACATGTGGGCAGGATGCGTTGTTTTTATCATAAAGGAAGGTAATATTTAAGTGGAAACCGCTAGATTTTTCTCTCCTTTTCTTAAAATTTTCTTCCTTTCTTTTCCCTTCCTCTTTTTTCACGTTTACTCCCCTCACCTCCTCTTTGGACTTTTTTCTCTTTTCCTTTTATTCCTTACTTCTTTCTCTCCTCTGTTTCTCTTTCTCTCTCCATCCTACACTCCCTCTCTACTTCTCTCTTCTTAACCCTACCCCCTTCAGAAATGTTTATCAATCACATATAATGCAAAAGGCATAAAGAATTCACAAGTAGTATATTTTAAGTTTCATATTGGCATGGCTGATATTCATATTAAGAATCTGGCAAAGCACTTCTAAAATATATGGTCAAAGCATAAATTAAAAAATAAATTTGGTTTCTTTTTCTTTCTTTTCAACAAACTTTACCAAATACCTCTCATGTGTCAGACACTGTTCCATGCCACTGATATCGCAATCAAATGAGAAAGGCAAGGACATAAAAAGAGAATTGTAAATTGAATTTTGAGTATTTACGAGGAGGACTAAATAGTAATGAGGAATCTAGAAGAATCTTAACAGGTATGAAAAAAAGAGGGCAAGAAGGGACCAGAATTCATACAGAACCTCAACTGGATTCTTTGTGGTTTTTTTAGGTCATTTAATCTTCACCACTCCATGAAATAATTACTATTACCCTCACTTTAGATGTGAGAAAGAGAGACTCAGAGATTAATTTACTGTATTCAATGAAAATTCACATTCATCAAATGTCAAAGACTATTTCCTTATACTACTTTGTGTTTAGAAGGTTCAGTACAAATTGGTAGTAGAAGATGATGATGATGATGATGATATCTACAGCAATGATAATAACAAGAATGAGGAAAAAGGAGCAGAGAAATAACAACATGTACAAGAACAAGAATAAGAAGTTTTGCTAAGACTTACACAGCACACACCAAATGGCAGTTCTAAGTACTAAATACAGGAAATCATTTAACTCTCACAATCCTACACTTATGTAATGTAGCATGTAAGATGAAAGGTGATAAAATTAGGATATGTCCAGTTTTGGAAAAAAAAGTAATGATAAGCATTTCAAACTTTGTCTTCCTGGGAATAAAAAAATTAATCAACATTTACAACTCATCAAACTCACCAGCAAATATTTAAAAGTAATATTTATATAGAATACAAGAAAACGTGTATGATGAGAATCACGTTGAGTCAGTAAAGTATATTCTCAATTGATACCTTAAAAAAATTGAACTACCTAAAATCAGATCAATGACAAAGTCCATTCTGGGCTTTTCCTACAAATCTTGTAATTGACAGAGATGACCACAGTGTTTCCCTCAGCTTGACTAAACTTTTAGAAAGGTTTCTTTCTGCCTCTAGACCCTGACCTCCCTCTCTCCTACCCCTACAGAATCCAGATGGCCTAGAGATCCTCTCTTTTCTTAGAGAATTTACTTTAGAAAACTTGTAATTGTAAATCCTTTCTCTGCCCCTTTAAGATATAAATCTTTTTTAAAAGCCTCTTCCCAAGGTTACAATCCAGGATTGTTTTTCTCAAGGACCTGGGAGGCATCCCTTTGAAATGTAATCATCAAGGAGACAGGCTCCCATCTTCCAGCCTCTGGGAAGGTAGGAGCCTAATGAATTTCAGTGGGCCAGAGCCTCACTCCAAATTGTGAAACTACCTCTGACAAGAAGAGATGAGAAAGTTTACTTTTTCTCTGGGTAGGGACAATCAGCAAACACAGATGGTCTTTATCCCTGTACCACAGCTCTTAAAACTCTCTAGCCTTTTGTTTCAGCAGAGTTGAGTTCAGACTGCATTCTGAACTCTATCGTCTATCGTAATTGCCTAGAATAAAGTCTCTCCTATCTATTCAACTTTGTCCAGTGCAATTTTTGCTTTGACATATTTTATAATCCCCCAAACTCTGAAGATCATAACATTTTGGAGAGTAAACCATTGGATTCAATTTAATCCAAAAATTCCAAATTTCAACTATGTACTTAATGCTCTGAAGTACTAGATTGATTATCCCCAAACTAGATCTATCTAAGTAGCTAAGATGCTATGTAAGTACAAAATAAACTTGATAAGGACCTATAAATTCATTATTTGCTTCTTTAACAATTTATGTATTAGCTTCAAAAATTACTTTCAATTTTGCACTTGTATGGATCTTTTTAATCTATTTCTTGGATTAAAATATGACATTACATTTTTCCAATGAGAGTATTGGAGAATTCTGTGCATGGAATTCTTAGATGAGCTCATAGTTCATATGGGCACATGCACATTTTTTGCATAGAATTCTTAGATGAGCTCATATTTCACATCTACCAATATTGTACTATATTAACAGCATTTATATTATTTTTCTCTGAATATAGATAGCATTAATGGAAGTTGCAAGAATTATATTCATTAAAAATTACATGGGGCTGGCCAGTGGCATAGCAGTTAAGTTCGCATGCTTGACTTAGGCCCAGGGTTTGCACGTTTGGATCCTAGGTGGGGACAGATGCACCGCTTGTCAGCCACGCTGTGGTGGCATCGCATATAAAGTAGAGGAAGATGGGCATGGATGTTAGCCCAGGGCCAGTCTTCCACAGCGAAAAGAGGAGGATTGGCAATGGATGTTAGCTCAGAGCTAGTCTTCCTCACAAAAAAAAAAAAAAAAAGAAGAAGAAATTATTTAAAAAATTACATTAAGTTAAAGTCAGATATCATGCCAAAAAATCTGCAAAGTATAATAAACATAATTCTGCATTGTGATTTATTAGTAATACCTTCAAAGCCATAATCTTATCAGTATTCTTTAGCCTTTGAAATTATTTTCTTCTAAAGAAAATGTGAATAGAAGGACATCACAAATTTTGACAGTTGCTTTTTCCTATGATTCTTATATTTAGTTCTAAATTGCAATAATTTTAGCAACTTTCAACATGCTTAATATGCTTAGCATCAGCATCAGGTTTTAGGACACATGAAATTCTTCCCAACCTCATGTTTATTTAATTTAACCAATCTTAAGCAAATCAATCTTTATTTTTCAACTTGATTGTAACAAATATTTTCTATATTTTTCCATCTTCCTGTGGAAAGAAGATTCGAAAGCAAGACTAGACATTAGCAAGGGAGAGAGCCGTGAGAATAAATTTAGCTTAGCACGAATGCGAAGAAGGTGAATTTTCCTCTTCACTGTTCCATAACTCTCAGAAGTTCTCAGTTCTCTCTCCCACAGACACCAAAGATGAAGGTGAGAAAGAACTTTATCATTCTATAAACAACAAAAAAATCATCTTGGGTAAAAGTTTTGGAATATCATTTCTGTTCTTAAGATAGAAATTCTAATACTCTCACTCATCTGCCTTCTCTCTTGCTGCTTAATAATTATACAGATCATGATTCTGCTATTCTCTCAAAGATGAAGCCTGAAAACTCAGGCTCAACTTTCTCACTTTCATTTTTCTTGAAACCCTTTTTGCTCTCCACTTTATCTACCTAGCCCATTAATCACTATCTCCTATCAATTTCAGAATATCCTACTTGAATCAAGGATTTTATACACAGATAAATACACTCAAGATAAGTATAGTAGGCAATTGGTTTAACTTAGGTGTCTCTACTTTTCTTCAAGGGATATATTCTAATGAAGTTGTGATGTTAATCTTTGCTGTTAATATGAGCTCCTCTTAAATGTCTGGCTCACCTTGGGGCAAACACTGACTTGCAGATGTAATGCTCAGCAATTCTCCTTAGTGCTTTCTCTGACAACTATGTGCAGGACTGCAGTAAACAGAATTGTGAGTAATAAATCAGTTAACTAGAAAGAACCATGATGTGAGACGTCAGCCTCTGCCTTGTTTCCCAATGTTGGCAGATTTTCTATCCTGAGACCAGCATCATCTAACATTCACCCATAAACCCTGCTTTAGTCCAGGTCCAGGAACACTCCAGACCTTGGTCCTCATGGATTTCTTAAGTTCTAGCCCACTAGCTTCTAACTAGGAATCAATAAAGTTACGTAGAAGCACTCGTGAACTATTATCAATATTTCAAAATACCTAATGTACAACTATCATTTATCCATAAAGCTTCATTTACCTATAGGTTAAATAGTGTCAAATGTCTTTGTATTTAATTGGAATTATATCAATTGTGTATACTTCCATGTTACCTTAGATTTCACTCTAGAGTAAGACTTATTTTGGTTTTGGATGTTTACTTGATTACTTTGCCTCTCTCAGGACAATAGTGTTAAACCTGGCTCGTTCATTGGACAGATAATTGATAAACAATTAATATATTCTAGATCTTGTGCTGGGCACTGGGGATAAAGAAAACAGACTTCATGTTGCTTTCAGTCTGTGCCTAACCTGATTGGAGAGGTAGGTAATCCAAAAATATGACACAAAGTGATAAGTGTATCAACAGTTCTTTTAGAGCATAGAGAACAGACACCTAACTCAGAATGAGCAGAGAGACTGAGAGTAACTCATGGCAATATGCCTCTTTGCTTCCATTTGTCTTGGAAAGAGGAAGTCTTGTAGCTATTTCTGATCTCAACTTGGTCTTCTTGTCTTTAATTATATCTCTTCAATGCCTTCCCAACTCCTTCTACTAGTTTCTTTTGCTGTTCATATCCTCCCTCTGGAGGAGCTGTTCCAGGCAAGAGTTTATCCTCGTCTTACATGACTTTACCTTATTTTTGCACCTGTTGAAAAGTGAGTCCTGTTGATGTGATCTCAGCCATTTTCTTTGTCTACCAAGGTAGAATCCTTTCAGAGATTATCCCCAGATGTACATTTGGTTTCTGAACTTTTGGCCTGCTGTGTGGCTTAGGAGTTAGTAGTCCAAGTATCTTTACAGAGGTTTGATCTTCTCAGAAGAGGAAAAAATCTTATGCTACCTCCTAACATTTCCATCAAAGAAAGACACTAACTTCCTTCCTAAATTCAAAGATTGTAGCCCTAGAATTCTCATTCCTTTATATCTAGTATGGAGATGAAGACAATAGAAGGAAGAACAGCCATCTCATTTGCACATCCACCAAACCATCCTTTTCTAATAAGTATAGGTTTTCTCTAACTAAATAGCATTTCATCAAACTAAATATGAAACAACACTAGAAACATTCTAATCTACTCCACCCAAGGGTAGTGGATATTATATTAAATTTCTCATAAAATACTTCTTTTGTTATCACAGTTTTTAGACACAGAGGATATATATCTTTGACTAAAACAGAATCATTATAAAGTAAGTATAGTTATTCTCTGATAGGAGAAAAAAAAATCACTGTGAAAATATTATGCCAGAACACAAGATTAAAAAAATGAGAACAGCAGAAATTTTAATAATTATACTTTATTGAATTTTACTTTCACCACCTAATTGATATTTCGATATCAATTCATATTGCAGATAGTTACATGAAAGCTTCAAATTGTTACCAAAAAAGAAAGATAAAGAAAGGCACTTATGGGTTGTCAGTGAGATTCCTGTTTTTATAAGTTGCAACAAAAGTTCCTTTCATGGACTGTGTCTTTAAAAGTAAGCATTAAATAGTGTGTTCTGTGGATTCAGCTTGACGTGGTTCCCTATGGACTTCAGGGTGTGACATCTCCTTTACCAGCTCAATAGCTAAACTCCTGGAACATTGGCTTTGTGTGCTGAAGGGTAAGACAGTTTGTGGCTGGAGGATATCTTTCTTATGACTTGAGATTTCCTGATAATTTTGTCTTTCTGGTTTTGGGCATCAGTGATCTAAATCAACAGATCAGTTGGGGACAGAAACATGCATTTGTCAAGTTCATTCCAAAAGTGAGTCTGAGCCCTAATGCTGCTTCCCAAGAACTGCCGTTGCTCTTCCTATTCAAGGCCACCCTTCTGGGAATCACTGCAATAGGCTGATTGGTTCACAGATGTGGAGAAAAATGACTGCACAGTGGTAAAGTCATGGTGGTACCATACGGTAAGTCAAGGAAATGAATACCTCTTTTGGCATTTAATAAAATTGTTTTAACCCTCGTAGTGAATAGAGATAGTGCGTAATACCACACTGTGTTCTTTCACTGTTATATGTGATAGTTATGTTGTTATTCTCCAAACTTAAAAGAACCACCACCATCATAAGAGTTTAAGTGTAATGGTTCTCTAGCACAGATTAATTAAAAGAAACTAGGATATCAATCTGAAAATGCATTGAGACACTAGCCATTTTTTATTTAAAAATTATATACACCAGTATTCATATATTCTACATACATGTTGGATTATATAGTATGTGCTTAACAAGGGTTTTTGCCCATCCAAACCAAAGTTAAAAGTGAAGGAGATAGACCCATTGAAGCACTTTGAAAATGAAAGAAATGAGGTTACATGGAGATAGAAAAAGAAAAATTTAAGAGCAAGTTTCAATTTTCTCCATCTCTACGTGACTACTAAAGTTAAATCCCCATCTCCCCTTTACTAGATTACCCTAAGTGGTCTCTCTGCTTCCACTATGTGCCCATGTAATACATTTCCCACCTGGGGTCTGAATGGTCTTTGTAAAAATGAATCAAGTTATGTTACATCCCTCTTTAAGTTCCCATTGCTTTCCATAGAGTATCCCACCTTTCTATGGACTCCCAGGCTCTACAAATTATTGTCTTAGCCCCATCTCTGTAATCTCATCTCTGACTACTCTTCCAATTACTCTCTATAATCCAGGTAAACTGAATTTCTCTTTGTTTCTTTAACTCTGCTAGCTCACTCCCATTTCTGTGCTTTGCACCTCTTGTATCCTTTGCATAGACCCTTTTTCTTCTGGATTGTTTGTCCTTCTCTGTTCAGATGAAATCACCAAATAGGCCTTTCCCTCGTGACCTCATATAGGCCTCCTATGCTAATCAGTTCCTATCACATTATCCTGTTTTATTTTCTTCAGAATATTTGTCACTATCTGATTTTTATTTATAGTCTATCTCCACCCAACTTTTGAAAGTTTTATGAAGGTAGGGACCTTGTCTGTTTTGTTTGTTGCTTTCTTCCCAAAGTCTAGAGCAATACTTGAGACATAGTATATATATGCACAACAGATATTTGCTAAATGATAAATGTAAGCTTCTTTCATTTGGACCCATTGGTCTGATTCTAAAAGTTAGATCAAACTGCATCATATCAGATACTTGTAGCTTCTATTCTCAGGTTCCGTGACATCAAAGAGTCTTCATGACTTACTTCTATTTCCCAATCCTGGAAGATCTCATATTGATTTTGAATTATAGGGTGGGGATAGTTGTCTATGAGAATACTATGACCTATAAGATGTCCCTATAATACATTTTGGAATAAGTTAGGGTATACATATATTTAAAATTAAAAGTAGTCCATAGATATATCAATAACATCCCTGTCATCTCTTTCCAACAAGTGGTGCATTTCGTGTGTGTAAGTTTGTATGACTTAATTTCTAGGGTTTTTTTAAATCAATTTCTGTCCCTTTTTATAGTTGGCTCATCATGAAAAAAAGCAAGATCCTTCAATAACAAATGGGGTATCTTTATATCCTCCATTTTGTTCAACAGTGTATAAATACACACACACAAACACACACCTGGGAACAGTATTTGCAATAAACTTAGTTCATTAGAGATTATTTTATATAAATTTGTGATAAACAATGTATATAAGTCAGAAATAGGTATTCTCAAAGAAACTCTGTTCTAGTACACATCACAGCAGGCATAATCCACAGTATAAAAACCAAAAATATAGGCTCTCTGAGTTAGGAAAACAAGAGATCAAAAATGCATGTCTTCTTTTTAAAAGAGAACTAGCTCTAATTTAAGTAAACTATAATGTAGATTATATAGAACTGAAAGTATATTTAAAAGTCAGGTGTGGTACTTTAAATGTATCCCTTTGTGCAGATAAGAAAGCCAAATTTACAGGCTTTTAAACTAAACAATGAGCTTTGGTTAAATGAATGTGAAATTGAAACAAAGTTCTCTAGTAAGACTAAATTTAATTATATTCTGTCCTCCATCAAAAGTGAAAGAATGTTCTATTACATTTTCCTGACATTGAAATAAATAAGAAAAAAAGCCTCATTGTCACATTGTTTTATTGGAAAGTCTGTTTCTATCCATCTAAATTATACCTTCACATTTATAAGGAAGTCAAAGTATGAATAACATGTTTAAGTTAATTATGGAACACCATAAAAAAAATCTCAACTAGCTAGGAGATGAATTGTACTTAATTTTGATCTCTTCAGAAATAATTAAATTCAAAATGAACTTTTAAGATTCTGGAATTTAATATCATTATTATTCCTCTATGCCTTCTAGTTTTTGTTTCTGTTGTTGCTTTTTCTATTCTAAAATCCATGCATACTACAGGGGAGATTTGCATTTTTGAATAGGCTATTTCAATTTGCACTCTTCTTTGTGCAGCTGTTAACATGAAACTGAAATAAAATAACTGTACTTCTAATAATTTCTCATTCTAAACACAACATATAATTCTAAATATAAATTTACTATGCAAATTTGTAGGTACCCACTGAATTAAATACCCATTGAATTAAATTTTGGTGGGAGGGAGAAAACAAAACCGCCTGCACATAATAATGGATCTATATAATTTTATAATATGCAATATTTTACCCATACCTACTGGAGATATAATATCATCATATGAGGAATGAACAGTCTGTTGGCAGAAAGAAAAGAAGCACTATAATATAATATAAGCACTAGGATAGGAACAAGTTTAGAGTCCGTACATGGAAGGCTTCTTGGAGTTTAAATTGAGGCTAAAAAATAATTAAAAGTTATATAGTTTTGATATCAGAACAACAGAATTTTCAAGGAGCTTGGATGTGAGATATATTTGAAGAGTAAGAAAAATTCTTTATGGCTAGAATCCAGCATAGGGAGAGGGGTCTCTGGCAATCTGCATGTGCTGGCAAGGAACTCTGGATCAACTCCTTTGCTCATTTCCCTTCCTTCCTGACACCTGGAAATAACTCAATTCTGGTAAAAAGTTATATCTCTACCTCCTTAAGCCTCCAACATTTCCTCTCTCTCCCCTCAGTCTCACCTGATATCTTTTTTCCTTATTTCACTGAGAAAATAGGAGAAATCAGATAAGAACTTTTATTTTCCTGCCCCCTACCCTCACGAAATCTACCAACCTACCTACATACTCAACCACATATCTGTCTTTCCTCCTATTAAAGTGAAGGGATCATGTGCCTAAGACCAAATCCTCTACTTCGTGGGCTTGGTTTCATCCTCTTTCACATTCTCCTGGACATCTACTTTGTAGTTAGCTTCACTCTTTCTCTCCAGGGTTTTTGCTGTTTTTTTCCTCTCTACTGTAATGTTCACATCACAATATGGATATTTTGTAATGTTGCCCACCTCAAAAAGAACCTGTTCTGACTCCACAATCCACTCTAGTGCACCGTTTCTCTGGTCTCATTTATAGAAACACACATGCGCGAATGCACACACATTCTCTAAACGGTGGTCTACATTCATTCTTTCACTTAGTCTTCACCCACTCTTTTTAAACTCCCTCCCAATAAGCTTTGTTCCCATTAACCCAGAGAAAATTCTCTTGTCAACGCCATTAATTGCCTCCGGGTTGCCAGATCCAATGGTCTTTTTTTTCCCCAGTCCTTGATAAACTCCTCAGCTTCTGATACATTTGATCACCATCTCCTTCTTATTTTCTTTACTTGACGTCAAAGAAGTCATCCTCTTCTTTCTCTTCCTCTCTCAATGAACACTTTTTAGTCTCCTTTTCTTGTTCTTCCTCATTTTTTTCAACCTCCGAATAATGGTGTGGCCCAGTACTGAGTCTTCAACTAAAGTCTGTATCTACACACTACATCTAGAATTCAAGCACCTCACATCACCTCTTTTCTACAATCTTAGTCCAAGCCACCATCACCTCTCATCTGGTTTACTGATTTAGCTGCTCTTTTCACTACATGCCCAAGGGTCTCCTTCTAGTTCAGCATGAGCCTACTTGAAGGCATTTGCTTCCTGTGCCTGGAATATTCTTACCTGGATGTTTGGATATCATTTCTTTCACATCTCTGATCAAAAGTCACCATGTCAGAGAGATTTTGATTTAACATATGACCTAAAATAGCCATTCTCTTCCCTTCTGCTGCCTTATTTTCTTTCTAGCAATTGTCATGACCTGATGGAATTATTTATTTGTCATTTTCCACTGATATTTACTAGAATGCAAAGCACCACAAGAGCAGTCTTTGTTTTGTTTTCTGCTATATCTCCAGAGCTTAGAACTCTGCCTAGAACAGATTACCACTGAAAAATTCTTATTAAATTATTATCTAAGTCTCACAAAATGGGATCCAGGGGAAGGGAAGATGATCTGGTACTTCAAAAGAGGTGGGGAAAAAAGAGAAAATAAAACTGAGAATGAAACAGGCTTTTCATATAGTTGAGTTTGGTGTATTGCTATTCTAATGGAGTATTCAAAAATTCATAGTCTTTTCTTAGAAGCTATGTTGGATTTACCTATTTTTCTTTTGCTAAACTGAATTTTCTTCATCTGCATCAGAGATGGCAGATGGGATCTTTCTATTTCTGAAAATAAATGTATTCCTGATGGTAAAGTATTTTAGGCATAAAATGTAACATCTTTAATACCAATTTCCCTAAATCCTCACTCTTCCCCCAACACACACAAACACACACACACACACACACACACACACATGCACACGATCTCAACTCTCTGACATACACACAACATAAATGTCTGAAAATATTCCAAATCATTTGATGACAAGGTTCAATCACTCATATTAAACCTCCTGCACCATTACCTTCACCAGACAGGCATTGTCTCCTTTGTATTGTATGTATTTGTAAGGGTCAGTTGCTTAATTTCATGGGTTTTAAAACAAGTCAAATTATTTTCAGATCTTACATTTAAAAAAATAAAATAGGAGTGAAAAAACTCAGTATAAATATTGAAAACTGAATTCATTTTTGTACACCCAAACAAGGTTGACACTAACATGCAAAGGGGATAGGAGTTCAAGGAAAGGATCTAAGAGAGACAGCTATGTTCTTACTGGAGTCCATGGTATAGTTAGATTTTAGATAGAAGGTTGACTACCTGACACTAATCATTTTCCTACCATCAATCAAAAAAAATGAATTTATTCTGTGTATCTTGAATCTGTTCCAAATATTCACTCTTAGAATTTCAAAGCCATTGTGTACTCAGGAATCATCCTTTAAGACTGGGGATAACAGGATGGAGAGACAAATAAATAGAAATGAGATGCAGAAGAGATCAGAGCATAAATTGTCTGGACCAGGGTAGTTTTGACTACCTTCATTGGTTTCTTTTAAAGATATAATACAAGCAGGTCTATGCACTTTTTTAAATGAGAAAAACAATAATTACAGTACAGAAAATTTGCAAAATAGAAAAAAATACATGTAAATTCAGCATAATTACTAAAACATTGTTATTATTTTAGGATCATTAATTGCAAATTTTCTTTTTTTTCCATGCATTTTAAAAACACGTAACTTATGTTTCCTCTTATCATGCCCATGTCAGTATACTACTTCAAAATGTCTTTCTCTGGATCATCCTTGCCTACTCATTTTAGGACCTCTAGTCTCCTCAAATCCCTTCCCATCTTGTTTTATTTTCCCCAGGAAATGTCTCAAGTATATTTATGAAATTGTCTTCTTGCTTGCATTTGGCTTCTATCCTTTTCTTCCTCACCAGTATTGGCTCATAATTTTGATACCTTCTGAGACTGCCTGTGCCACTGTCCTTTCCATTCCCATGGCTTCTGAAGTCTGCCTCAGGCACTAATAAAGTTGAGATGCTGCTGTGATGTCCTCTCGATACACCTCTCCCAGGAACCATTCCCTCTCACAGCTCAGAGAATGTCTATTTCCTATTCCAGTGAGCACCAATAGTAACTCTAGGTAGAAGCGCAATGTCCTGGTCGTCACCGCTGCTGCCACAATCTTCTAAATGTTAAGGTGTTCTCTCAACGCCTCATTAGAGGATCTCATAATACTCCTGCTTTATTGTAGCATCTTTCCATTTGGACTCAGGCACATGTTTCTTCAGGATAGAGTAGTTGATATTTCAAGTGACTTAGCCCCTCACATAAATGAATTCTTGATAGATCTGGTATGGCAGTTCTACTCTCATGCATCAGATTTCAGTATTTTAACATGCTTATAGAATAGATTTTAAAATTTAGGTCCTTGCTAAATATAGTTAAGATCGTAGTGTATTATCCTGATTGTTTTTACTTAGCATTACATAATTAATATCTTTCATGAGTCTGCATTTGAATGTAGCGTCCATAATTTTAATAGTTCAATATATGTATTTGAGAGGATTCAGTGCAAAAATAAGGGTATCTGATCCAAAGAATTCTCTTTCTGGATGTGGAAACATTATTTCATGCATATGGTAGGAGAAAGGAGTGATATAATAAATACTTTGGTGTTGCTATTCTGTAATGGAATTAAACGATGTAGTAGTACAGCTAGAAACACGAGCCAGCATTTTTGTCCATCTTAGTATTAGAGCAGAACTTCCTGTTCCAAGTTTCTGACTCATGGCCCTAATATTCCCCATGTACCTCTCTCTTCAAGTACAATAGCATGTTGTTTCAGTAGCTCTTGCCCACGACCTTCTTGTACATCCTGTTCACTTCCACAAACATTTATTGGACTACACTATGCATCAAGCACTGTGTTAGATGTTAAGGGTACAAAGGATGAATAAGACACGGTCCCTGCTCTGAGCCACATGGCTCCAGTTTTCTCTGGAAACTGCACATCCACATGCATCACTTCTATCTACCGACTTTTTTGCAGATAAGGAAAAAGAAATCTAATAGGAAGGAGGATAAAACCAAAGGGAATCAATTAAATATTCCTCAGGGAAGCTCTCATGAATAGAAACAACAGGAAGATCCAAAAACATCAGAAGCCTAAAATGTTACCTGAGTGCACTGCTGTTCTGGCCATACATTATTTTAATTTAAAATGCCTTTTTATATCTATTTTATACCAAATCTAAAATGCACACAATAAGAGCTTTTTATACAAATGTTTCTTTAAACCAATGAAATAAATATCTTTGGCTTGAACTAATAAGAGGCCTTTGAATCCCCAAAGAGAGTTTCTAGAGCTTTCAATTAATCAGGGGAAGCATTTAAAGTCAATTTTGCCAGGGCAGGGGTGGCAAGAGTAATCTCTCATTCACAGGATTTGTCTGCACTGTAATGGAGTTAACATTGTATTATTTCCCAGATTTTCTCTCTGAAACAGAAGGAATAAGGATTTGCATTTTTGAAATAGATTCCTTATGCCAATAAATTCTAATGTTTTCTCCTTATGTATGTAAGACTCCTATTTAAAACAAATAAACAAACAAACAAAAAACATTTAGTTAGCAAGGAACAGTTAAATGGATGTCATTGTAATACTTGTATATTCACCACAGCTAGGAAAACTAATTCTTGTTAAGATCAGCAAAGTCAAAGTAAACAAACAGAGCCTGTCAACTGACTAACTCCTCAGGGACCAATCTCCACCAGCTAGTGAATGTTATCAGGGATTATCAAAGCCATTGTCGAGAAAATGTGAACTTGTGGCTTCTTATGTCTAGAGGGATCTTGAAATGTATGCAGATTGGAAAGAGAAAATAGTCAGCTTGATGCTTTTCCTAATTTTGTTTTATGTCATAACTGGTATTATCTATAAATTAGTGAGTACCCTGAATATTAATGACCACAGAAGTTCAAATATATTAGAAAACAAATGAATAATAGTTATAAATAAAGAATAATTAATTATATCATAGTTGTACCCTCTCATACAATGATATAGATACATGTGTTCACAAAATACAACAACTTTAGAAATTCACGTTTCTTAAAACATGAATTTTAAGAATGATGCTTAGAAACGTATTACTTATACAATACAATAAATAACATTTTCATGTCTTATTTTTTTTCTTTCTTCTTGGGGAAAATAGTTCAGTTATAGAAATCAGAAACTGTAGTTTTGTATCTACTGTATTGGGAGAATATAAGGAGTATTAAGATATTTATGTGTGCACAAACACACGTGATTCAAAATTACACTAAAATTCAAACTGGGAATTGGAGACAAAGAATGGAGGATATTGTGTGTGCATGTGTGTGTTCTTCTTTCTAATGCTTAATTTATATTGGTTTATCTCACTACAGCAAATACTTATTCACTATGAGCCAAGACCTGTTTTAGGTCCCAGAGATAATGGAATGATGACTTCTGCATAGTTTCTGCCTGTAAGTAGCTTGAAATGTAGTAATGATGTAAGGAATCACACAATTGAAAACAAAATGGGCATGATTAAACAGATATTTTTAAAGGGTTAAGAGTTTTGAAGGATAAAGCAGATAGATTTCTGTCAGGAACAGGCAGGAGAAGCTTCATGGTGAAAGTGATGAAGGAGAATTTGGTTTATATAGTAGGAAACAGAGTTATACTTTACTATATAAGCAGAATATAAGCTTACATATAATTTGTAGCAAAGCACACTGTTAAAAAAACAGTATGATTGTGTAGAAATCTTTTCAATCTAGGCAACAAAAATTATTGTCCTTATTGCAGATAGGAAGGAATACTTCTGCTCTTCTACCTCCATCTCTGCCCACCCATGCCTTGGTAAATTCCCTTGGGAAGAGAAGATGTTAATCTTGTTGGTCAGAATCTAAAACATTGTAATTGCTTCTCCTTAGGGTGAAAGCTCCCGACAAGGGCAGGGATTTGTTGAAGGTTTTATTTATTGATGTGTGCCTAGATCCTAGAACAGTGCCTGGTATATAATAGATGCTTTATAAATGTGTGTTTAATGAATGAAAAGACATTAAAAATGATGGCTATTTAAGTGGTTGTTTCCATCCACCAGACTGTGTGCTGTTTGAAGGTAGGAACTAGCTCTTAACCGACTCTTATAAACACATAGATGCTCTGGGCAATGTTTAATGATTTCCAATGAATGGATGTCAGAAAGAAATATTAATGAAGAGTCCTACAATCCACATGAAAAGGGCAAATGTCTTGGTATTTCAAATAGAATAAATATAAGTCAACAAGCTCTCAAACATTTAAAGGAAGTCAAATAGGTTTTGACCTTTACAATTTCGTTCATCCTTTAACTCAAAGATATTATGAGCACTTAAATTACAATGCTCTCATACATGAATTTCAGTTCAGCTAGTTATTTTTTTCAGAGAAAACAAAATGTGCCCAGTGTAATTTATAGAATTATGTAGTAGAAAATCAGAATTTGTCACAAAGGAGAAGCTGATGATGCCAACATATTGTTATTCTGATCAGGAAAAGGAATTGAAAATACAACAATAAATCGCACTTTCATGTGTTCATACGGGAACACTCCAAAAAAAAAAAAATCTGAGCAACACAAAAGGAATTTCACCTCTGCCATCTGCAGGATGAAGCAAAGGATTTTGAATAATTTCTTTCCCCAGATTTGTAGCAAAGATGTCTCTGGAAATTTGACCTTTAACTGATGACTACCTACTTCAAACACTCCCGTTTTTTAACTTTTTTTTCTAATTTATGTGCCAAACTAGAAAAGTAATTTCCATTACATTATGAACAGGTCGTCTCCCTTACTGCATTTTCTCGGGGTCAACACAACCATGAGCAGTAATGGATGGCTGCTACAGTTGGGGTGGTAGAAGAACCTGCTCAAATTGAAATAAAAACCTATCTAAAAATTTATGCCTGAAGTTTCAGTATTATCAATGGTTCTGGTAATCAGATATAATGTGTTAGAAATCTAGAGAGATTATAAATCAGATTTTTCCCACCAATAGAAACTTTCTAAAATATCCTCTTTAGCAAATTATTAGCTTAAGAAGTGGCATAGATGATATTTTTCAGAGTTGAAAAGAGACTGTTTCTGGCACAAAGAAATTTTTAAGCTAAAAGAAATAATTTATCCTTAGACAGGACCCATTAAAATATTTTGATTTTTTTTTTGTGTGAATTCTCATATACTTGGGATATCTGCAAAAGTCCTGCTTTATTATACATGTGTAGCTAACTGGTGGGTTAGCCCTGCCTTTCTAACTTTCTGCCTACCTAATTACCTACGTAATGTTTAGAAGGGAACTGGGTTATTGTGAAGCAGAATGTTTAATTAACCAAAGATGAATCTAGTTCTGGAGATAAAATATGTAGAAGAATCACAATCTAGATGCTAATAAATAATGCTTTTATGCTACTAAGTAGAAATGAAAAAACCTTGGAATCTATGTAGTATTTGACTTCTGAATATATGATAAGTTGTTTAAAGGGTATTTATATATTTCTTTTTTAGATTCCACTAGATTTGCACAACTCATATAGACCATAGAATTCTAATTTTCACTTTGGTAACACTATAATAGTACTATTTTGCATTTGTATAGGAATTTATAGTTGACAATGAACATGCACATCAATTGTATTCTTTAATCCTGATGACAACCTCCTAACATAGGAAAATATTAGAAGTTAGGAAATCTTAAATTGAAAGGATTAAGTGACCTGCTAAAATTTGCCAGTTTTAGCAAGACGGTCCCACTTCTCTGAACATTTCTCTTTGTGGAAAAATTTTGACATTAAAAATTCTACACATTTATTTAACAAATCAATATTAACTCTGGTGCTAAGACAAAATTCACAAAAGGGTTCAAAAATTTTCTTCTCATATTAACATAAGATGTATCACAAAGTACTTCAAGCATGGTCAGATTTGGAAGGAAAAGCAGAGTATTTGAGCAAGTAGGATCTGAGACCAGTGTGTCTGGTTTGAACTCTGATGAGGCTGCTGACTATATGTTCTTGGATTATTTATTCTTTCTATTCTTCAGTTTTTTTTCATGTGAATATAGGGAAACTTACACCTACCTCAGAAGACTGTGAGTTGATAAGTGAAGTAAAACATATACAATGTTCAGAAGAGTGCCCATCTATTTGATATTTTAATCTAATGAAAAGGAATGCAGAATAGAGAGTGGTCACCTGCCCATCTGGTACTGAGTCAGTGAACATGTATGTGCATATTTATCATATGCATGTATATATGTATCAAGGAGGAAAGGAAAGAAACAATTTGCAGGTGGATAAGAGAAGTCAATGAATTTCACAAGTGAGAGGTGAAAATTTGCGGGGAGAATGTCACCATTCACTAATACAGAACATCTGTGACTGGCCCTGTGGGGTATTATTTGATGTTATGTGGAGAAACACTCCCTGATCCCATGTAGCAATCAATGTGTCACATTTCTTCTCATGTTAAATGATACCCAAAGATCTAATAAACTGTAGAAGAAAACGGTTGTAATGTGCCAGCAGTGGAGTAGGGACTCAGTAATACAGGTAGTGACTGAGGAATCTAGGTTATTCTGTTTTAGATTTTTAGATCTAGGTTTACTCTGTTGTAACGTATGGGTGTAATCTTAGGAATTTTGCATGACTAATGCCCTTGCTGCTCAATGTGAATTAAACATGTTTTAGAGAAGAAAGTGATATCTCGCAGGAAACAATATTCCCTGTAAGCCACTTATATGCAAGTCTGTTTTCAGAGAGCTAAGTTTCTATGACAAAGTTTCAGTGCTTACCCCGTAAGCAACTAAGAACCTGGAAGCAAGTCAGGTGGTTGGTACGCCACACGTTTAAAGCAAAACCAATATTGCAGGCTGGCAGACACTTTGATGTTAATGGCACATTAGATTACTCCTCAGACCTTTATTACAAGGACTCCAAAGGTGCAGCCTTTGATAGGTGACAGTCTTGCTGTGTTTCAAGGAGTGGAGGCTTTAATCTCCCTCTGGGTTGTCAGGTTTCACAGTTGTATCCTCATGGCCTTGGTGGTTTGCTAGCGAATTTCAGGACAATTTCTTTCTGCCATGACTAGAAAGAAGGGTGAATTAAGTGTCCTTGATAATAAAATAGCAGAAGAATACAATTTCATTTATTTTATAGTTTGCTCTTTTTATTATGATTAGGAATTCCCTTTCTAAATATGTATGGTTTGAGCATCTAAATGATATTCATAAATTTTTAAATAACTCATGAAGAGAACTGATGTTTTTCCTTTAAGCTATATAATCTCATAATAGTTTTCCCTATGAAATAAAATTCTAGTAAGTATATGTGTAAATTATATTGCAAGCATTTCTTACTATTAAAATCAGTTAAAGACAGCTCAGCTCAGCTCTTTTTATTCCATTACAGCTTCAACAGTTTGTGATGTATTTTCTAATATTTACAGGTTTATCATATGTATGTTGCAATTGATTAAATGCTCTTATCTGAAACTGGACATGCTACTCTCACTTTGATACTTTATAATAATGATTTTTTTTCCATGTTCAACATAATGTATGATCATGGTAGCAATAGCAGTAATAACAATAAAAGGCATGAAAGTGGGCTAAGATGAAAGTTTCTTATTTAGTACCTACAACTCACTTTGAAAAATCATCTGGTTTAATTTTTCTTAAAAAAATGTGTGTGCATTTCTCTAAGGATGTATTCTTAAGAATATCTGAAAATAATATACTTAAATTGAATTACTTCAAATGGAAAATGATGCAACCTCATCTTATACTGATAAAGGACCAGCATTTGGGGAAAAACAAACTACAAGCGAAAAAACCCCAGGATATGAACTGATTTTCACAAAGTGATAGGCAACCCAAGATTAATAGGGCCCAGTCTTTTAACCAAGTCACGTGGATGTTTATCGAAGAACCACTGTGTGCCTAATACTGCACTTTCCATGCACACTTGAGAGAAACTCTCCATTAGTATGAATCACTTGCTGAGTCAGCATGCTGTTGTGGTTTAAGCATCATTCTAAATGCAAAATAGGTACCAGTCTGTGTCCTGTAAATAGTGGATGGAAGCTTAACTCCCTGTTTGCGCTGGCAGTTCTTGGGTACGTAGTCAGAATTCTTGACAACTCATCCATCAGTGAGGAGCTCCTGGTCGACACGCGTTATCCCCTCTACTTAATGCCCTCTCTTTCTCCCTTCTCATTAGTCGCTGGAGTTTTGTCTCCCCTAATTTACCTCTAATTCATTCGTAAACCCACGCTAATTTGTATTCTTCCCACATTACTCCACTGAAACTGCTATTCCCAAGATTGCCAGTGACCTTGTTTTTGCTAAAACCGATGCACACTTCCCAGTTTGTTTGTGTCTTTTTGTTTCTTCTCACATGAGCTGGTACTGCATTTGACACCATTGCCTCCTCCCACCTTCACGAAATCTTCTCTTCTCTTAACTCCTATTATATTACTTTTCACTTTTTTTTTTCTATTTATTTGGGCTGTTTTTGTTTATTTCCTTCTGCCTTTCTTAAATGTGGATACTTTTTAAAGTTCTTAGTTCTTTTCTACTTTAAAAAAAATTTTCCCTTCTTACATTGCTTGGATATTTCATAGGTTTATTTATGTCCTTATGATTCTCAGGGCAGCTCTTTCTCATGAACTCCAGGTCTATATATTCGGTCACATAATGCATATTCTTTTGACTCTACTTGCTCATATTCATCTACTTTTCTTCTTCCCCATGCCACAATCTCTGTTCTGGCCACATCATCTTCTTCCTCGATAACTCAATGTACACTTCCCTGACACCTCTGATCTAAAGTTGTCTACTTCCATTCCATCAACAGAGAATGAAAAGGGATTTTTTCCCTAATCTATAAATATATTCATGTCACTCCTTTGACAACACTAAAACTCTCCAGTGACTCCCTCCTTCACACAAGGAACAACGCAAACTTCACACTAAGGCTTTACAATGTTCATTTTGTAATATTTCCTCTCCTCTCTGCCAACTTCTCCAGCCTCATCTTTCCCTCTGCCCCCTTGTTCCCAGCCTCCGTGACCTAACTATGCTTTTGTCATACAGGCACACCTCATTTTATTGAGCTTCACTTTATTGTGCTTCATAAATACTTAGTCACAACACCCTCCACTGGCAAAAAGATTACAACTTGCTGAAGGCTCAGATGATGGTTAGCATTTTTTAGCAATAATTTTTTTTTTTTTGCTGAGGTAGATTTGCCCTGAGCTAACATCTGTGCCAATCTTTCTCTATTTTGTACGTGGGTTGTTACCACAGCATGGCTGCCAACAAGTGGTGTAGGTCCATGCCCAGGAACCAAACCCAGGCTGCCGAAGTGGAGTGCGTCTAACTTAACCACTAGGCCATGAGGCCAGCCCAATAAAGTATGTTTTAATTAAGGTATGTACATTGTTTTTTTTAGACGTAATGCTATTGCACATTTAATAGCTACAGTATAGTGTAAACTCAACTTTTATATGTGCTGGGAAACCAAAAAAATTGTGTGACTCACTTTATTGGGATATTTGCTTTATTGCGGGGGTCTGGAACCAAATTCACAACATCTCCGAGGTATACCTACTGACATTTTTGCAGATTGATCAATATGGATTGCTCTTTCTTATCTCTGAGTGTTTGTATGTACTATCTGAAATGTCATATCATTTTACTTGGCTAACTTGTACTCTTTATTTTTTTGACTTAAGCTTAGACAGCACTCCTGTTGGAAATCTCCCCTGAATGCTGTAGACTAGGTTAAGCACCTTTACTACGAATCTCACAGTACCTTATACTTACTCCTAAGTAAGTACTTGTCTCCTTCACTAAAGAGTAATTCTAGAAGGCCAGTGTTGGATCTTATTTATTGTTATTTTTGTTAGAGCTTAGGATAGTGCCTGGAATAAAGTTATTGTTAAATAAATATTTGTGATGTGAATTAAAAACCACCAACAACAACTACTACAAAAACTTGAGTCAAGGCTATGTAATAGAAAGTAGGTATATTTTAAGATACACTTTTGGATTAAGATAGCTTTATGTGACAATTCTAGATAAAAATCTAACCTATCTTTGCAGCAGACTGAAAAATTTAATTTACGACCATTCAAAATGTAAATGTAGATGTGGTACTGACATTATGGAAACATGGTTCATAGTCACAGAAAGTACACATGCTGTTGATGCAAATACAAGAAAATAATGAAAAGTGTAGTCCCACCTAACAGTCTATAGGGAGGGAGTTTTCAGGGTTGGTTGAAAGACCTGGATTCAGAGACCTGAATTCTTTCCAGCTTTCAGGCCTCCTATGCTAATTGGCTTGGCCCTCTGACTACATAATGTTGACAAGACATGTGCAGCAGTTCCACAAAAGGAATTTCATCCTCTCTGTGTCTCTATTTTAGGAAAAAAGAAAAAAAAAAGACCCGCTCTCATCCCAGCAGGTTTCTATTCATACATTATAGGCAAAGATCAGATCCCAGTTCTTCCATTTCTGAATCTCCGGCAAGAGAGAGGAGATTACAAAGATAGCCGAAATTAATAATGGGTGCAGTAGAAATGGACATCAAGGAGTCAATTACCATAACCAATACAAAACCAAGATCAAGAAAGTTACCACTGTTCAGGTTCTGAAATCAATCAAAGACATATACAGGATGCTCCTTTATTACGCAAATATATCTGTGTATCATGGATAGGAACAGGGGGCTGAGGGCTCTTATATGGTCAGTTAAAATGGTATAATTGTAAGCAGATTTACTGACTAAATGATTTGAGGACCATCTCAAGTTCAACTTGAAAGAAAATAGAAGTTAATTGCTAGAGATAACAGAAGTGGGCAGTTTAATACGAGCAAAAATACTCTGCAACCATGAGTCTAAGAAGCAGAGTTATTCACTGTAATTATCCTGGTAAATAATTGGTAGAGATGGTTTCAGAAAATCTCAGCTAAATTTGTTTACCTGAAAAAAGGCTTCGTCTTGAACAAAACAAGTATGTTATGTGTTCCATTGGCCTAGTCTTTTTAAAAAATATATATAATCAGAGCGAGAGAAAGTAGAAAGAGTGTGGATATATAGTTTAATATAAACATAAGAATGTAGAAAAGGCACACACACGCACACACCATATATACACATACACACGCAATGAACAAAATGGCAATTTATCTATTTAATAAAACTGTATGGATAAAACTTCTGGAGATAGAAAAACAACTTTTAGTTTGTTTTCCAGTTCCATTACTCACTAGCAATGTGACCTGCCTAACTAATCCTAAGTTTTCTTATCAATAAAATTGTGAAAATAAATCATTTGCAACTCTTAGGATTGCTGTGGGGTTAAAAGAAAAAATGTAAAGTGTCTAGCATATTGTGAGTATTATATAAATATTAGCTATAATAATAACATTAAAATCACTATTTACAACATTAAGCCATAGTAAAAGAAGCAAAATCATTTCTTATTCATAATAATTTTTTAAAAATTATCAGTTAAAACCTTTGCTTTTAATCAGACTTGATGAGCAGACCAAAACCACTGCTACAATATGTTCAAATTCTTCCCTTTATATCTCTGTGGAAATTAAGTTGGAGAGGTAACATCATGCAAAAGCTTTTATATATTAGGAGAAAAACTAATCTTGGTTTAAGGTTTTTGAGGCTCACAGCCCATTTGTAATAAAATAAAATTTCATGAAAACGAATCAGGAGATATGACATGGAAGATAGAAAACAAGATACTTAAAAGAACACATTGAAAAGTGACATCATAAAATTAACTGTAGCAGTTAATCCATAAATAATTTTATGTTACAATCCTGAAGGACAAGGAATTTGTGTTTTCCATGTTTTATAAGGCCAACCTACTTTACAACACTGTTACAGCAGCAAGGTGGTTCTTAATAATGTTTTATCTGATGGCCACGGACAATACTTTTGTAACTTCATTTCCTCTGAATGAAAGTTTGCTTTATATCCTACTATTTTCTTCTTCTGTATTCTGTGGGCTTGGCATCTGTATAACAGAGCTAAAATATGCATGCTGCAGTTGTAGTCATT
Source organism: Tapirus indicus (assembly GCA_031878705.1). Lineage (NCBI taxonomy): Eukaryota > Metazoa > Chordata > Mammalia > Perissodactyla > Tapiridae > Tapirus > Tapirus indicus. Next base: position 138,723,786 of record CM062920.1, on the reverse strand, counting down.
TGAAATATATAGAATTATTTTGCAAAATTTAGATCACTTTTAGTTATCATTTATTGCAATATCAATACTAAGGCAATAATAATATAATGCCTGGGTTGCAGTTTAGCCACTTCTCTTTACTTTTGTAAAAGCTATGTGGACCCAGGATAAAATTAGGAAGTCATTATCAAAATGCATTTGTGGCTTCTCTTCTCCAGTAGAGAGTCCCAATCAAGGGATCTGCAAGTCCTAAATATTAGAGCTGGCAAAGCTCATCTTCTGCCAGTACATTGTATGTCAAGTAATACAAAAGTCTGAGCACATAGAAGATGTGTTGATCTGTTTGCAAAGAATGATCCCTGATTAAATGGATTAGTTGTCTTGAGTGTTACCGTGTCATATTTTATACATTTTCATAGTTTTCTTGTTTATTATGCTACAGTATTTGATATTTTCTATTGCAATCTTCAAGTTTACCAAAACATTAAAAAGAGGCATTATCATGCAAATGTGGGCACATGCATTCTACACTGTTACAGAGTTTATCTGAATGTAGCTTACATGGTTTCAGGGTTAGCAGTTACAAAGTTGTCGCTGAAGGGACAGCTCTAATGGGCTGGAAAACCTGAACAGCACACATAGAGCTTTGTAGAAGATCTAAATTTGTATTGTACACCATCTTCAAACTGTTAAGCCTTTTTACTCAATAATCAATATTGAGTAATTTAATAAGATATGGAATGGTTATAATTTATGGTTACAAAAACATATATGGTTGCAATAAATAACAATGGTTATTTATGGTTACAATTAAGGTGTACTTTTCAGTTACAAGAGGAATAAAGAAGTTACTGGAGAGGTGATGTGATTTCATGAAAAGGCCATTGAACAAGCAGCAAAGGCTCTCAAATGAGATAATAAATGTGAAAGCCTTTGAAACAAGAGAAAGCATTATGCAAACATAGTATTAATATTAAAAATCTAAAATGTTAATTTCTAGCAGACCTCATGTATTCCAGGGCTACTAGAATAACATTAAAAATTGTTTAATACAAATAGAAATATCTGGTGCCATGGGAAACTCTAAGACCCATGTTTCAAGCTCAAACTCAGAATTTATTGCTATTGTGATCTTAAAGGTTGACCCTTAACATCCTTTCCACACACAGTCTTTTACCTTTGTTTTTGTGTAGTGGTATTCTGCTGATGCTCTTATCTTTTTCCTTTAGGAAATGTTCCATAGCAACTGCATTATTAAAACTGGCCATGTTCCAAAAGAGTAGTCAGATACCATGGCAAACTTTGATTCAATCTCAGTGGAATAAATGCAAGGCAATTGTCCTAAAGTCATCACTTTTGGGATGTCTCAATAAATCTGGCTCAGAAAACATGAAAATTTGTCTTCATGGAAGCTTGTAGAGGAAGGAACATGATTATATTTGCTGTGAAATGCCAAATTACACAGAAATTTCAGAGGGCTGGTGAAAGTCTCAAGAAGTTAATTTAAGAAGGTTTATATCTCTTTTCTTTTTTTTTTTCTTTTCTTTCTTTCTCTCCCCCCCCTTTTTTTTTTTTGTTTTTGTTTTTTTGCTGGCACTAAGCATGTTTCAAAGAAATGTGTTTTACAACCGATATTAATAATATTATCTGTTTGTATTTGTTTTATACCCTTTCCATGTGAAGTTAAGGAATCTCCATAAAATGCTCTCATCAATCCTTAGAACACCCTTACACTGAAAGTAGTGGGAAAATGTTACTCACCCTTTTACAAAGTGAGAAAAATAAAGTTATAAAGGCTTTAGGTGAGCTGCCCTTAACTCAGTGGGAGATCCAGAAGTACAACCAAGATTTCATACTTCTTTTCCCTTTATTTCATTTTAATAACAGCACCTTAATTCTTTTACCTTTCTTCATGGATTTAAAGATCCTAGCCCTCTCTCTCCAAGCAGAACATGAGCTCCTTAAAAGCATGAGATTCAAAAAGCAAGTTTCATTATATTCTAGAGTCTAGACGAATGTACAGAAAGTGATTAATAAATACATATTAAACTAAATTAAATTAAGTTCTTTTTGCTTTTTCATTTAAAAAGTACAAGCATATTTTTTTAATTCAAATACTGAAAAAGGGTTATACATTGAAAAGCAAGTCTGTTCCATCCAGATATATAGTCCCTGACCCCGAGGTAAATGCTGCGAACATTTTCTTGTCATATGTATCTTTCCAGACACTTCCATGCTTATTAAGGAGTGAGTGTGTCTTAATATTTGTATTCATTTTTGAACAACTAAGAGAGCAAAATAAATACACTGTACTACATTGTTTTAACTTAACAATATATCCTAGATAGCTTTTTGTGTAAACTTTTCATCTGGAAATAATTCAAAATTTACTGAAAAGTAGCAAGAGTAAAAATATAAAAACATCCACACATTCTGAAGCCAGATTTAACTATTGCTGACATTTTACCCTATTCATCCTTTGTTTAATCTCTCTCCCTTTCCTTTCTCTGTCTTATCATTTGACGGAAGTTGCGCACATCGTGGCCTTTTACTCCTAAATATTTTGACTTTAATTCCTAAGAATAATGATATTCTCTTCCATAACCAGAGTAAAATTCTCAACTTCAGGAAATTTAATATTGATATAACATTATTAAATAATCCACATTCCAACTTTGTCTTTAGAACATTTTTACGTCTCCAGTATAGGACCAAATCTAAGATGAGGAATTGCACTTTATTATTATATCTCTCTAGCCTCTTTTAATCTGAATCATATCAGAGCCTTTCTTTGTCTTTTATGCTATTGATAATTTTGAAGAATACAATCCTCACTGCCCCCTTTTTAATAGAATGTTGTTCATTTTAGATTTGTCTGACATTTCCTCATGATTGGTTTTAGATTATGCATTCCAGACAATAACAATACACAGGTGAGTTTGCTCTCCGGGAATCGAATCTAGGGGCACATTGTATCCATTGGTCCCTCACTGGTGGTGTTAATTTTGAAAATTAAAACAACAGTCCAGGTGCTGTCTGATTTTCCACTCTAATGATTCTTTTTGTTCTCCCTTGCAACTAATAAGCAGTCTCTGAGGAGTCACTTTGCAACCACACAAATATCCTGCTTCACTTCAAACATTTCCCCCTAGATTTAGCATCTATTAGTGATTCTTGTTTGATTCAATCTTTACTATTATGGAATCAAAATGACCATTTTCCAGCTCCCACTTTCTCTACTTTTCCTAGTTGATCCTTCGCATTCTAATATAAAAAAAGGACCATACCTTCTCCCCCACTTATTTATTACCTTTATTATTGATATGGACTCATGAACTGTTATTTTGTTTAATAGCTTATAATTCATGACTGTACTTAATTACTTTGGTCCTCACGTTTTCCCGGATTGGATCAAGACTCTACCGTGAAAGTCTAGGAGGACTCCCCTCAGGGGCAGAGCTGTCCTGCCCAAGAGGAAAAGGCAGCCGGAATCAGCAGTGAGTGCTTCGCTGCAGCTGATCCAGGGCCGGCCTCAGGTCCTAGACCTGCCTAACTGCTGTATGTGGGAAAGCACTTTACAAAGTGTCACGAAATGCCAAGTGAACCTCCTTGGGCTCTAACTGCAGGTGGTTAACCACGTGTCAAAGCAGCCTGACAGCCTTTTGCTTCAGTCTCACCAGTTGTCTGGCTTGGCCCCACTGAGCCACTTGTCCGGAGGCTCAGCTGAACCTGCTTGGCCGACCAGCCTCACAGCATCAGAGAGCGAGGGAGAGGAGGAAATTGAGAGGTCACTCATGTTACCGACAGTGGCCTCCCAGTGTCTCCGAAGTTATCCCCACTCCACTGCTCACCTTCTTCTTTGTACTAGCCCATCAAATTGCTCAGGTGTCTCCTTTTGGCAGGGCCTTTTACACAGCTTCCTGGGACCCTGGGAAGAACATTTAAGGGCCACTGAGTGAAATCCGAGTCTTCCCCAGGGCCTCGGCCTCAAGTAGGACAAGTTCCCCGTTATGCTGTGAACAGGCCACAGTGGTCATAGCAGTGCACCCATTTAGGCCAACTCCAGAGGACATGTGGCCAAAACTCTCCAGTTGTGGGAGCCTGCAAGACAAATGCAAAGAAACAGCACTCCCTTTCAGCTCACTGATAGGAAAGCTGCTTTTGCCAACCATGGATGCTGCTTCAGGTTCAATCTCTCTTTCATCTGAAATTACATCATTTCTTTTATTTGAATGACTGAGGGAAGCCCTAATGGTCCTCTCAGATTCCCAAATTTTGATGCTTTGTCCCCCTGTGAATAGGCATGGGACCTTACACAAACACCTTTTCCACTCTTTCTCCTACTGCACATTCCATATGTATTCACTTTTTTTTTTTTTTTTTTTTTTGTGGGGAAGACCAGCCCTGAGCTAACATCTGTTGCCAATCCTCCCCTTTTTGCTGAGGAAGACTGGCCCTGGGCTAACATCCGTGCCCATCTTCCTCCACTTTATATGGGACGCCGCCATGGCATGGCTAACAGGCAGTGCGTCCGCGGGCGCCTGGGATCCGAACTCGCGAACCTCGGGCTGCCAAGCGCAGAGTAAACCACTGCGCCACCAGGTGGCCCCCTGTATTCACTTTTTTAATCCTGTAGTTTCTGTATATAAGGACACTTGACTTGGGACTAGAAGTTTCAAGAGCATTTACTGATTTGGTTTGATTGTCAAGGAAAGTACTTTAGCATAAAATATTAGGGTCTTTTGAGGCATATAGAAAGAATAAGAGGAGGGAAAGTGGGGAGGGGGGAAGAGCTGAAAGACCAGCTGTGCCATCCAACCCCATCTGTATACAGACCGCCAGCAATGGCTTGTGAAAGCCAGTAACCCCCGACTCGTCTCCTCCACACATACACCCCCTCAGCTCCTTGGCAGTTCTGCTGGCCCCTCAGAGCTTTCCGCAATGCAGGGGAAGGAGGATGACTCTAGCTGCTAAAGGAGTCCAAGAGCAGGAAGGCTCCCAGATATTGTGCCTTATTAAGCAGACTAACAACAAGGTGGCCCCAAGTGATAAAATCAGCAATGTGACTCTCAATTGACCTCCTTTTGATAATGGGTGAAAACAGGGATCCCTAATCCAAAATGTCTTAATGAGAGTCCAACACTACAGCCCTTGCCCCGATTCTCCAAACCTGCAATAAGTACATGCGGCGACAGTTTTTCCTGGTTGAGAGCTTAGGAGGCAGCTGGCCAACTTTCTGGCTCTAGTTATCACCTTCTCTTGGTTGCTGATCCACTTTCCTCATTCAGAATTAGTTCTTCTTCAGTGAGCTCTGCCAAAGGCAAGTTTACAGACATTCGTAGAAACTCTACAAACGGTTAGGCAGTGGCGGCCCACAGTCACTTAGAGGTCCCAGAATATTCCGTGATTGCTCCCTGTGATCGACACATCCTAAGGTGACCCTCAGTGAGTCACATCCTTGTATAATTCCCTCCCTTTGTGTCGCAGAACTTCTGACTGACTTACAGCCAATAGAATATGGCAAGAGGGATGGGACATTACTCCCATGATTATATTGTTCTATAAGACTCCATCTTAGCACACTCCCTGCAAGAGTCTCCCCTGCTGACTATGAAGAGCAAGCTGCCTTCTTGAGAAAGGCCTGTGAGGGAGCCTCTTGGTGAAGAACTGAGGCAGCCTGTAGGAGCTAAGAGCGGCCCCCAGCGGGCAGCCAGCATGACAAGAGGACCTCAGGTCTACAGCTGCAAGGAACAGAATTCTGCCAACACTCGGGCCTGAATCAGAACCCGAACTCCAGAAAGGAACACATCTTGAGAACACCTTTATCGCAGCCTCTTGAAACTCTGAGCAAAAGATCTATTTAAGCTGTGCCTTTGAAACTGTGAGATAACATCTATTGTTTTAGGCACCAAAGTTTGTGGAAATTTGTCACACGGCAATAGAAAACTAGTACATTCCCCATGCAGTGAGAAGAGCCCAGGAGGAGAAAAGAGGGGCCATAGTCTAGCCTAGCCTCTGCGACTTCTAAGTCCAGCTCTTCAAGCCCCCAACCTCGTTCCAGAATGTAGCACTGCAGTTGGAGTTTATTTATTGTTTTTCTCACAAGACAAATAAGTCAATTAAAGTAAAAGAAATGTGAGAGAAGAGCTTCTGAATACTCAGAAGAGCAGTGTCTCGCATAAGGCATGCCCACATGCCCACAGGCAGAAGCGCACACACTGTACCTCCCAGAATGCTTTGCTCTGTTTGATGATACTGGGCTGTCATTCACTGACAGTCTCCAGCATATTTACACCAGCTGCACTGGGGAAATGGTGACTGCCACAGCAGCTTGGGGTCTGCGCAAGATACCCTCAAAATGAAAGCCATTCCTACCAACATCACTGTGGCAGGAGGCAAACAGGGACTAACTGAGGAGTGAGTTTCACTGCCATCTTCTGAAAGGGACCTCAAATCTTCTAGTTCTGGCTTTCCAATTATCAGCCCCCAAATTAAGCTTAACAGAGAAATCCTTTCAGATTATGGTTCTCCACAGGGGTCTCAGTCTGAGGTCTCTCACCATATATGCATTTAATCAATGTTTAATGAGCTTCTACTCTGCCAGCACTGCTGATACAGCAGTGGATAAAACACACGAAATCTCAAAACATATGGAACTTGGAGTCTAATGGGAGAAACAGAGAAGAAATGGCAATTAAAATACATGACAGGAAAGTGGAGGTGCTGTCTGAGCACAAAAGAGGGACACCTCACCCACTGCAAGACAGTCTGAGAAGGAATCGCCATACCCCACCAGTAAGGACATCTCAACTGAGATGTGAAGGATGGAAAGGAATTGACACTGCAGAGTGCTCCAAGCAGAGGGAGCGTGTACCAACACCCAGAGGTGAGTGTGAGGAGCAGCGGGGCTGAAGCCTGGAGTTCGCAGGTCAGTTGTAATAAGGTAGGGCAGTTATCCGGCATGTACTGGGTGCCAGTGTTATGCTAAATGGATGGTATACATCATCTTGTTTGATCTTCACAGCATCCCTCATAGGAGGCAACTGAGACACAGAATGGTTAAGTGCTTTGCCCATGGTTGTTCCCCTCATAAGGGGAGAAGCTAGAAATTAATGTACAGCTGACTGCATTCAGAGCCCACACTCTTAATCCCCACCCTCGTGCCCAAGTCTATAGCTCAAATGAATAAACCAAGTGGTCGGGCTTAAGATCAGGGCTCTATCCTTCAACAGAGCCACCAACCCAACCTAGATGTCCAAATCCACCCCAGATTCTGGAACTTCTCTGACCTCAGAATCTCTGCCCAGTCCCCCAGTTCTTGACAATAAATGGGGCCCAGACAAGGCCTCTCCCAGTTACCTGATCCCTTGTTACCAAACCAGGTTTCCACATTGAGACTCTACCCCTTAGACCTCCTCAAAACCAGAATCTTTCGTCTGAATCCAGTTCCCTTGATCCCTCTCCTCAGACCTCAGAAACCATTCTCCGCCTCCTGTTTTGGACTTCGTATTTTGGTTCCATGAGTATCCTCAGATTGCTTTTGGGTCCCTGTGCTTCTGTCTGTTCTCTGGGGTCTAGTACTCCCCAGTACAGCCTGACTACAAAACATTGTGGAGAGAACAGCTTTATCACATGGAGGTGGCCATGATTTTCCCTAGGCATAGTATTGTGGCCAAATTTTCCAACTTCAAAACCCTTTTTAACCTCACTTTTCTCTGAATCCATGGTGCATCACACTCCTGTGTTGGCTGATAGAGTCAGTAGTCAAATTCTGTTGCTTTGTTTTTCAGACTACACTAGTCCCCCTTTACCCACGGGGGATACCTATGATAAAATGTAATTTATAAATTAGGTAGAGTTAGGAATTAACAGCAATAACTAATCATAAAATCATGCAATATACTGTAATAAAAGCTATCATAGATCTTAGCAACTTCAGCATACATTTTTTTTTTTCTTTCCTTAAAAGGAGAACCTTCACTTTTCACTTAAAGGAAGCACTTTACAGCTCTCTTTGGCATATCTGAATTGCCAGCATCACTACTCTTTAGGGCCATTATTAAGTAAAATAAAAGTTACTCAAACACAAGCAGTGACAGTCGATCTGATAACTGAGAAGACTACTAAGTGAGTAATGGGTGGGTAGTGTACACAGTGTGGATATGCTGGACAAAGGGATGGATTCATGTCCTGGGCGAGACAGAGCAGGATGGTGGGAGATTTCATGATGCTACTCAGAATGGCATGCAATTTAAAACTTATGAATTGTTTATTTCTGGAATTTTCCATTTAACATTTTCGGACTGTGGTTGATGGTAGGTAACTAAAACTACAAAAAGCAAAACCGCAGAGAAGGGGAGACTACTGTATTTTGGAAAGAGAAGGGATACCATTTCTCTCCTGACTAGAATATTTAAAAATGTCTTGCCTTTCCCAAAAACAAGAACAAATAAATTAATCAAAGTGGTTTTCAAATCAGAATTCTCTTCTTAAGAAGAATTCTATAATCCTTGTAGAGCTACCAGAACAAACAGCTCAATGTGTCACCAACTTTGAAAACAAAATTTTCTATCACTTTATGTATATTTTTATGTATGTAAAGATATATAATTTTATGTGCACATATATTAATTTTGCATTCATATTTGTATATTATAGTGTCATATTGTCTCTAATCACACATATTTTTAACCTGTATCCACTGCAAATCTTTCTCTCTGGGTTCCAATTAATTTCTCTAATCTCTTAAGCTACGAGAGCAGGTCATGAATATTTCCTGGCATAGCCTTGCTTCTTTAGAATATTTTGTGGCCTTCCTAGGGTCCAAATCTTAATGTCAGGATGCTTATTTGTTTATTTATTTACAAAGCAAGAGCTGTTTGCTGTCTATAAAGATGCATGTAAATGGGTTCATTTTTATGAGAATAAATTAACTACTGAGTAAATAATCCCAAAATTTTCTACATTTTTCAACATATTGCTGTCCGTTTTTTAACCAGGATGATGTTCTAAATAAGATAACTAGGTATTAAATATGTTTGGTACAAGTTATGAAGACCAGTTTCAAAGGGTAAATGTTGCTTAATATTTGACACATCCCATCCATCAAATAAAGTTTTTCCATTTGTGAAGGAGTCATTATTTGACAGTTCTGTCCAGCAAGTCTTTATTCCTTCTCGATTCTAAATTGCTTGAGCATGACTTCAATTCCTAACAACCAATTTCCTACCAGACTCCTTGCTGTCTGGCATCTCAAACTACTTTCTTTAAGGCCATCAGTGACCTTCCCTTCAATTTAAAGTGGAGTTTTCTTTGTTCCTATATTTTGAGACTTTCTGCTGCCTTTCATATGGTTGGTCACCACATTCTCAATTATACTGTTTCTAGTTTCAGTAACATTAGTTATACCCGGTACAAAACATATATGGTCACTCAGTTTCTATACCCTTTGCCAAGTCTATGCCTCTTCATATGCTTCAACTATCTCTGTGTTCCAAAGAACCCTTGCTACATTCATATCAAAATTTACAAGTAGATATTGGTATTATTTTTGTTTGGCACATAACTCAATGTGCACAACCTATAATCTTACTTGATATACTTACATACTGTAATCAGTAATGGAGTCATCCACATATTAGTGACAAGGAGGCTGCAGACATGGGTAAGTATTTCAATACTCTAGGAAAGTCAATTCAATTTTCCTTTCTATAATTGAGATTCACTAATATCTCAGTGCTTTTGTTTTTCCCTGGTACAAATACATTTTTTGCCATCTTGTTTGCCTACACCTTTTATTTAGCTGCTATCCTTACTTTAGATATTACGCTAGATGCTGGAGATTCAACGGTGACTCAAAACAGACGCTGCCATTACTTTCATGAAGATTAAAGTCTAATGGGGAAGACTAGAATTAAACTTTTATCAACCAAGAAACCCTCCAACTGCAACTCTTGCAAGTGTTAAACATTGTTTTAAAGGCCTGTCATAGGAAGATTTTACCTGGTCAAGGTGGTCAAGGAGGACTTCCTTAAGGATGGACTCTTTGAGATGAGTAGGAGTTAAGTATGGAAGAAGGTTGAAAGGGACATGCTAACCAGAAGGAATGGCGTGAGCGAAGTCTCCGTGGTGGGACAGAGAAGAGATCGCAAGAGAGATGAAAAGAAGGCAGATATTGATGGAATGCACAGACCAACCATGTAAAATATATCAGCTTTGCCATTATCCTACAAGTAATGGAAAGCTATCGAAGACTTTTAGGTGACAAAGGGATGAAGAGCAGCTATGGGGAGAGGGGAAAATTACTGCCATGTTCAAATTTATTTTCCCTGCATAAAGGTTTGCGTAGATTTCCTACCCTCAGCACCATCCTTTTCTTCCTGATTTAAAGTTGCAGGCAGTACTAACAGTTTAGATTTAGTTTCCTCCTGAACCAAAGGCTTCTCATTCTGAGTATGCTTTGTTCTAAGTAGTGGAATTTCCTAAAGCTTCCTCTCTAGTTGATGTCCTTCAGTCACACTGCTTTTGCAAGTCAACAATTTGAAGATGGTTCCTAAATATCTCACCTCCAGTCTCATGTATTCAATAGCTACAGTACAATACAATAGCTTTGCTCTTTAATGGGCATCTCAAACATAGCATATTCAAAATACACAAAGAGAAAAAGAGTTAGTTTCTCTCCGTCCTCCCTTCCCTCAGGCAGTCAGGCATTCATTTAATAACCATCTGCTAAACCCTCTTCCAGGTCATGGGTACTCAAAGAATTAAGCTGAATCTTTGACTTCAAGGCAATAAAATATTCTCCATAATTAGCTATCGCATTCCCTATGATTAACTATCACAATCCTGTATGCTAGTGGATTTTTCATTATACCTTTTCTTTTCACTTTCCCTAAAATGCTTACTTTCCTGGATCTCTGCCTCTCTAATGCCTCACAGTCCAGCCAATTCCCTACCCTCAAGACCATTTCTCTTTCCTAATCTAAATTTATCACTTGTGCCCCATTATGCGATATCGCTCTGAGAGTTAACACCAAAGATTTGGGCAAGCAGGAAAGAGTTCTCTTAGAAGTAGGAAGTGACCTAGAGTGACCTGTCCTATTGTTTCTTGTGCCCTGCCATGACACCCATATTCTTGATGCAACATCAACACCACACATCTCTGTATCTTTACCACATACCACAGTACCTATAGAATTATAGGTGTGGGAGATATCTGTAGACAAAGCTTAATTGATTATGTCCCCATTGGATGCCATCTCTTTGTCCATATTGGAAACTCACCATTATTGTTTAAGTGAATAACCTTGGAATAACTTTTGAGATAGTCTTATGAGACAACTGTGAACCTAGTGTATGGTCTTCCCTAATGCTCAGTACCTCTTTCTTTCCCTCTTCCCCCATTACTAATTTGTGTTTACCATAAATCACATGCCACCTAAATCACAGCCAGGAGGAAATGGGATGATGATTTATTTTTCTTTAAAAAATGTTTTTTAATAAATAGCTTTTATATAATGTTGTTCAAGTAATTTAAAAAATTAACTACAATGAATTGAGTCATCTGATGAGAAAGGAGTTCATTCCCCTGGATCTTCCAGGTGAACTTAGCTCAATATTGAAACATTAGGGGGCAGGCCCAGTGGTGTAGTGGTTAAGTTCATGCGCTCTGCCTGTGTGGCTCAAGGTTCGCAGGTTTGGATCCCAGGAGTGGCCCTACACACTGCTTATCAAGCCATGCTCTGGCAGGCGTCCCACATATAAAGTAAAGGAAGATGGGCATGGATGTTAGCCTATGGTCAATCTTCCTCAGCAAAAAGAGGAGGATTGGCAATGGATGTTAGCTCAGGGCTAATCTTCTGCACACACACTAAATATAGATACATATAGTGAAACATAGGATCATTCAGGATCAGCCATTTCCTATCCTTAGCTGATGCATCAAGAGTGAATAATTACTGACTCAAGCTCTCTTTCCTAAACTCTTATATTCTCCTCAGTTATGCCATGTGTGACCCTCCTCTATATTCCTGAGTAATTAGTCACCCCATTGGATATCACCCATTGTTTAAAACAAATTAATAGAATGGAGAATATAATAACCCTCTTTGAAATGTAACAAAGTGGATTCTCTTGGCCTTTCTGCTCCTTTGATAGGTTAGACTGCTTCAAGTAGTTTCGGGGAATCTTGCTTCATTTCTTTTAGGAAGCATTCCACATTTACTCAAAACCACAACAATCTATCTCATCACAGACCTTCCACAGTATTTAAATGTAGAATAACTCAATTTAACCTTCTAGCCAAGGTTTATAGTTATGTAGTTATGACCAGGTTGTCCCTACTGGTTTTTTTTACAACCAGCATCTGTTCTGATACTTTGGTGCTAATTTGTAGTTTCCCTTCATCCCTGCTGCCAGTCATACTAAATACTGATCCCCCACCTGAACACATTGTGTTTTCTCCTCCCATTTTGACTTTGTACTTACTGAAGGCCCCTCTGTCTGACATATCCTTTCCTGGTCCTGACCTGGAAAATTCTCTACTCATTTTAAAAACCTCAGCTAAATGACAGCTCATTTTGGAACAATTTTCTGATTTTTACAGGTAGAATAAGTCACTCCTTCTCTAGGTTTCCTCAGCCTCTGTGCATGCCTCTAATATGAAACCATTCACAATTCATTAGGATTATTTGTGGTCAACTTTGTTGACTTCTAGACCCTGAGCCCTTTGAGAGCAGAGGTGGTGTTTTTTTCCTTGTTGACATGTCATATGTGCTCAATAATTGTGTGCCTATGCTTCAAATAATTTGTGGAATAAGTCAGAGCACTTAGAATTGAAGAAAAAATACCTTAGGATAATGATTGGGTTCTTCTTTTATGTTTTACACATATATTATCACTTTGATTCTACAACATTATAACTGTGGGGAAGACAATTTTTTATCCTCTTCTATTTGTATGTCTCTTGATGTAAGGTTGGGTACATGGTAGATGGTCCATTGAAACAAAACAAAACAAACTACACACACACACACACACACACACACACACACACACACACACAGATTTTTAAAAATCAGAACATTCTTCTTTTGCCTTTAGGAGTGTGTTAGGGATACAGAACAGCATGAATTAGAGAAGGACTTTAGCCTAATTCTATCACCACTTCATCACCCATGTGAGACTATCAGCTCTTGGAAAGCTGGAGAGTGTTGATCTCCACATATATCAGGATAAACAAAAACTTTTATAATTACAAACTCATTAACTCATGAAAAATAATGGAATAAAAGGTAAAAGCAAATAGAGTGAAATAGAGTAAAATGTAAAAGGTAGAGCTATTAATTTGGACTTTTATTTGTTTTATACACATATATGTATGTATATACACATATTTATTTATACATATGATATCCCATATCCTGTAATTTTAAAGTTGGAAAAAGCTCCTAAAAGTTATTTAATCCATTTTCAATTTAATTCATTTTTCATATTAAAAATGTGAAATCTAAGACATATCAGAAATCTTATCTGCAGTAAGTGATAAGGCTATATCTAGTATGATAATCTCCTAAAATCCCAGGATCAAGTTTTAAAGAATAATTAGTACGAGTGGTTCCCAAAGTTTTTGTGTTTGTGGTATACCAGAGTTTTTGTGCTTGTAAAAATTGTTTTTTAATGAAATTCCTGAATTGGTTAAAACACATGCACACATAAAATACTAAGCGAGTTAGTAATAATGAAAACACTAAAGGAGGCAGCACTGACTGACCACATACTGTATGCTAGACCCTGTTCTCAGTGCTTATAAGATTAGCTCACAACATTTTCACAATAACCCTATGAGCTAGGTCCATTTATTTCCCGCCATTTTTTATGTGAAGATATTAAGGCCTGAAAGGGGTGGGACAAGAAATTGTTCCCAGGTAGTCTGGTCTCAGGAACCATATTCTAAGCACAGTCCATGCAAAGAAACAAAAACAAGTGTCTTTGGAAGCCTCGGCTATTTGTTCCTCTGCTGAGCAGAACAGTTTGCTCATCCGATCACAGCCTCTTACGCACTTAAAATTGAGAAAAGTTGCAGGAACTGAACTTTCCACCAAGCCTCTCTAGCAATCACAGGAGATTTTATCATGCTCTACCCCACGGTATACATTTCACCCAGCTCAGTTGGACTTTGCAGTACCAATATGTATAGTCTGTTTTAGCAAAAATACATCCTTCGCATTGCTTCAGATGTTAAGGTAGGCTTCTGAGAGTTTTACAGTGTGCCGTGTCATAGGGGGAGAGAGGCACTTCTGAAGGAAGACTGTGACCAAGTCTGTCTTTATACTATCTATGCTCCGTTCCTTGCCACTGAAGTCAGAACAACCAACCAATTCTCTGCTTTCAGTGGAATTTTGCATTTAAAAAACCGACTCTGATGTCAGTTTATATTTTATTTATCACAAACATCATCAACATTAATTCTGGAATATGATTAGATAAAGTTAGCTAAATTCAATGCCTACTGTCTTATAAAACTTCTTGGCAAAACATCCACAGGTTAATAGCCCTTGAATGTGGCTAATTCATACTCTTAATTATTGTATTCTAATTTTATTCCCTCATTCTGCACATTTCAAATGCACATTAGGAAAGGGACTAAGTTCAGGGATATAATTTTATTATTATACGATATTACAAGAGTAAAATACTTTGTGTTAAATCAAGTGTGTGCAGGCAACTTTGAATTGTTTCACAATTTATATGTATGTCACTAGGTTGTCTCTTCAGTGGCTAATTAAAAGATACCATCAAAAAATGGTTTATCTTCAGCTGATAGGTTCCACATACAGATTGATTTTCTCTGAGAAGGTTAGATTTCAGGCTTCTTTTTCTTTTCTTTTAAACCACTGGGCTTCTGTAAATAAATTCAGTGGGTAGTAAATATCACTTTCAGTTCAACTGTCCTAGGACCTAGTGTTAATATTGCTAAACTACTGAAAAATAATGGGTGTTAAACTTCAGATTATCTGTTTGCTTTATCCAAACACAAACTTCTATAATTGGAAGATATTGTTAACCTTTTTAATTAAAAAAAAAGGTAAAATTCTCATTCTCCTATTTATACTAAGCCCCATCTAAAGCCAAACAACTGTTAACTCAATGCATCATGACCATTAAGAACTTTATTATAAAATAGAAGGTAAATATAAAGCTGGATTCCTTGAATGTATACTACAAATACAAGGGAACTTTGTCCAAAAAATGCTTTTTTTTTCCAAATCCATTGTAATTTAAGCACTTTATTTTTGTAAAGTTGCAGTGATCACATTCAGAATCAAATATGAGTTGCAAAATAATTGATAGACATTTTCTCAATACCCAAATGTAAAGTATTTACAAATCTATTTTAAGTTAGAACATACCTGAGAACTTAAAGATACATAGAAACACAAGAAATGCAAATAAGTCCATCCCTCAACTCATGTTTCCTATTTCCTAGCAAGTTCTCTGTTTTATTCAGCCACACCTTGAAATACATCCTATATTTTTAGTAATTTAAAGATGAGAGCTTTTCAGATAGAAAAAAATATGTAACATGCACAAGAGTAAGGATCTTTTATAATGTCCAGTTGCAAATAAATCCCAAGCACCTAAAAGAGTGTTTGGCACAGAATAGACAATAAAAAAAATTAATAACTAGTTAGATAGCCAGATTTATGAAGGGAGATAGAGAGAGAGATTGAGATTGATTGATTGCTTTGAGGCACTGAAATTTGAAAACTTGTTTCTGAGTCCTGACTTCTCCATTGACTGATTTATTGGCTAGGTGATCTTGGGCAGCAAGTTAAAAACTATTAGTTTCTGTTTCCTTAGCAGCATAATACCAATTACTTTATCACAGACCAATTGTTAAAAATGAATATTATGTCCTTGTAAATACCTTTTAAATTTTAAAGTACATATAAACCTTATGCTTATGCACATAAAACATACACCTAAATATTCATGCATTCACATACTAATATAAGGCCAAGCTAAGATGACATCATGGTTACTATATTTTTGGCTTAAATAAAAAGTTGGCTATGGAAGTCAAGAAGCACTGTTAAGAGAAGCATAGAATTCATGACACACCCAAGTACTTCAACTGAGAAAGTAGAAAACTAAATGGTATCATGTATTCCATAGTTGAAAGAAGCTAATGAAGGTGTTTACATAAACTAAGTTCTAGGAGAGGAGTAAGGCATAGAAGAAGAAAAAAGAAAGTATTATTTTGGAATAGGTAATAATATAATCTGAGGAACAATTTTCAAAAGAAAGCAATATATCACCCTCAGCCTCTGGGAAATGCAGAGAACTTCAGAAGGGATAATAACAATCTTTTTATCACTGTGTACTTTTCCATCTCTTCTTAAGACCTATAAAACCTGTAACTTATTAACATTTAATGTGGTGCACCACATACAAAGAACTAGATAAGATAATATAGAGAAGAAAAATGCAAAAGAAAAGAAGAAGTGTTTACTTAAATTAGACAAAGATCATATGTATTAGAAAGAAGGCAGGGAACACAGCAATACGACTAGTATCATGTATTTTTCACCTATGGCTCCCTGCACTGAGAATTCTTCCTAGGGAGTTTGTGGCATGAGAAATTGCTAGGATCTCATTGATGTCCTCTCTTTAAAAATTAAAAAGCAAAAACTTTCTGTCAATTAAGTTCACCATCCAGGTAGATCAAATCATGTATAGTGTAGTGTAGTGCAAAGTTGTGCAAAGGAAAACAAGGAGATAAGCAATTCTAACAGTGCCATCACTACCAAAGCAGTGCATTTGTGATTAGAGACACTAATACTGAGAGAAGCATTTATACACAGCAGAATATACTATTTTAAATGTCTAGACTATTCATTGGCTGAGTAAGAATTTCCTCATTGTTGACAGAGTGATATAAATAGATTTTTAGAGAATTAATTGCTAGGAAATGCTTAAATGCTTTCCCTTGGTCAAGATCGAACACCTGTGAAAAGGACAGAGTCAATACCTTTGGATTATTCAACTCCACTTTAAAGAACTTAAGGAAAAAAATGCATTTCAAAGAAGTGAATCATTTCAAGTTCACATTATCAAAACTTTTGGATTCCCACTTTTAGATTTTGAAATCCACAGAATACACCGACATAAATCTTCCTATGAAAAATCAACTCCAGATGTATATTTATAAACTTTTGAGGTTTTGTGGATTCTATATCCTTTTGCCTGTGACAACAAGCTTAATTCCTTAGATTCCATTAATACACATCTGACACTTTCTACAAACTCAGCTTTGTTCAGACCTGAATTGTCTGGAAACAAACCGAACAACAGTAATTTCAAGCACTGCCAAACAGGACTGGGCTGGTGGAGGATACAGAAGTGTGACATCGCTGAGAAATCCCTTCTGTCTGCAAGTCCAACCCGAATACCTCAAACCCTCATTTCCAATTATCCAAATTACTGATTTGCACAGGCAAAAATATTCTGTATTAGAGTAAAAATAAATGTGAAAAGTATAAGTATATTGAAGTCCAATGGAGAAGTCATTATTCAAAAGTTTTATTACCCTAGAAGAGACGGAGATGCTATTTAAAAAGGAGACGTTCAATTAAATAACACCTATTTACATTTTTCTGCATCCTCATGTCATAAATAACTGCATTCAACTATAAAACAACGATAGTCTGCTACTTTATATCATGCTAATAGACAACATATGAGGAGTTAAAACTGTTTTTGTATTCTTCATTCGGTAGCATGTGAACACGCTCAGTCAATTAAAAGCTTTCATTGTATCTGATTTTTTAGGATCCCTGTCAGATTCAATCACCTAGATTCATAGCAATTCAACAGCTGTAAATACATTTGTTTTGCTACAATATTGTAAGGATCCTCGGGTATAAATATCACTACTAATAAATGATTAAATAATTGAATGCTTTATTTTCAGGGTTTAAATCTTCTGCAAACACATAAAACACAGTATTTTGTTATGCATTCAAAAGCACTTAATACAATAAATGATTTTAACACCTCTTAATTCCAGAAACGCTGTTCCTTAAAACTATTTGCTATTATCATTTTCTTAGGTTAAAAATGATAAATGTCAATGCAAAGTACTACAACTTCATTTCAGAAGCTAAAGCCTTTGCTCACTTGGTCAATTTTATTTTCCTGTATAGCTACAACTTCAGAAAACTGTCCCAAAGAACTATCATTTAACAATTAGAAACTTTGACTCATTTTAAATTTATAGCGACACTTCGTTGATCATTTCTAGCTCTGCTCTTTGCTACTAACAGCAAAATATAAAGAAATAGAGCAGAGTGGTAAACATACCCATATATATTTTTAAAAACACATTCAAAATAATGATCCTATAAAAGCAGTTACTTTCCTCTTTCTGAGACAAGCTGAATTTACCTGCCGTTCATTTTCTACTGCAAATTAGTTTGCCAGGTACGCGTTAGCATGCTCTTTTACAATTCATTTTGCTAAATCCACACTTCCTTCTAGTAATGCCAAACATTGCTCTGATTAAAAGCTCACCAGATAGTAATCCTGTTCGCCGCTGACACCAGTTTCTTCTACTGCTTCCTGTGTTAGACACGTCTACCTTTATTTTGAAACAGAAGGTAAAACACAAGAGGGTCTTACCAGAGACAGGGAAAACAATTCGTTCAGCTAGATCCAAGAGTGCTCTATGCAGCCTGGCAGCGTGAGTGATCCTGGGGCCTCACACAAAAGCGAGATAATTGGCTCTCAATGAAGAGATGTAAACATCCATCATAATGGCACTGGGGCTGGAACTGAACGATACCTCAGCTGTTCTATGTACTCCGACTGGAAGATGATGTCACAAACATCAACTGGGTGTACTTTCATTGGCTTCTGTTACCTGGAGTCATATCTTAACCCTAAACTGTCAGCTGCAAATTGAAATGCTCATCTCTGACTATCATTTTTGCTGAAAAGGGGGGTGAAAGTGACGTTGAGCTACTGGAGGATAGCAAACTGAAAATACTGCCCCCTAAGTATGCTAACACCTATTTACATAATTAATTAATTAGGATCCCGGGGAGTTTTATTTTCCAAAAATGTTGATTAAATTACGGGATTAGAAAAGGTATTTCTCAGAATGGATATTAAAGGAAAAGATGAATGTAGTCACAACGTCTGGAATTTTAAGTTTTCTAATTACTTTGTATTGATTTTACAGAACTACCCCATGAGATTAAGAAAGTCTAGTTGAGAAAAATTACAGTGTAGACAACTGTACACTGGAGCTTTCAATCAATTTGGACAGAGTAGTCATCTACATTTTTAAATCTTCTAATAACAATTGAGAAATGGAAATGCATTTTACTTTCTGAATGTTAAGTAGTATTTCCAAAGTTTCACGTAATAAAGCTTAAAGTATGAGATATTAAAAGCATAACATCACTAAAATAATAATGTTAAATATTAGCTTTTACAAAGGGTAATTTATAAGTCACTGGAACTGTAGACAAGTCCATTTCAGTAATTGAAGGCTACTTTATAATATAGTGCTGTTCTCTTTGAGCATAAACGGGGAATAATTATCCATCCCTTACACTCTATCCTGACAAAAGCCCCAGACGTCTCCTCAGGCTTAAATCCAGTGGGAGAGGAGGATAATGGGCTAAGCTGGTTGCAGCGGCTTGCTGCCACAGGGACAAAACTACAATCACCTTGAAATATATCCAAGCTTTCCCCACCAAAAGGAGCTGTCAGCCGCATAACAGTGAGCTGCACGAATTACCAGAGCTATTCAATGACCAGCTCCTTCTAAATCCAGCCCAGTCATATCCCAGGGCAAGCCCTTTGAAAGCTGTGCAGCTCAGCATGCAAACAGTGAAACCACCTGGAGAGAGAGTGAGAGGAATTCGCTTCATCTATCCCCACCTTTAGGGAAATAAGGTCACCAACAGTGCTCTTGTATGCCTTTATGTTGTTCATGTCCTTCTGAATAAGGGATTCAGTTGTTATAACCTCTCTACGTGTTCAATGACAGAAAAGTATTTTCATTGTATGGCTCACTAAGACTTCTAAAAGTTGAACTATATATGGAAAGCCACTTCTATAGACCATACATTCAAAATCTCCTCCCAAGTTCTGACTTTCATGACTGTTGGTTTGATTATTTCATTACTCTTAGTAGCAAGTGAGTGTGTGATTTACGGACAAGAGTTCTAGATTCAGGTTCAAAAGATCCAGTCTCCAGTTTTTGCTCCATCGGCTACTGTCTGTGAGAACTTTGAAAAATGAATAATTTTCGTGTATAGAATGAGAATGAGAATGCTACCTACAGCAAAAAAAAAAAAAAAAAAAAAGGTCGATATAGGGATTAGATGAGGTAATGTATGAAAACATATAAAATAAAAAGTATTATAAGATGAAATTACTATTATTGTTGTTATGCAAAAGATTAAATGTGTTCATTTTAAAGGCGTTTGGGTAATTTAAAATTGAGTCAATTCAGTGCCTTCAAAATAATGAAGGAAAAATATTGCCGTCCTAAATTCTTAAAATTTCAACTAGAAAATAATGTGGCAAATTAACTTGATTTATAACCCTGACTCACTCGGTGGTCTTTTTTTGAAGTTGTTGCCCCTCCCAGTATTACTCAGTTTTAATCATATTAGTCAAGTGCAAGAATCTAGACGCAAGAAGACCATTTGTCAAAATGTACTTTGGGCCAATGTGAAAGACACTGTTCATTTATTTCTGCCTAAAAACATGAGAGTTTAGATGGAAATGCATATAAAAAAAGATTCATTGCCACGCAAAGTGACATAAAATTAAATTACAGATCAGAAAGATGAATTTGGACAATAGGAATGTCAACTGCATTTCTGTAGACAAATGATAAAGCTATTGCAATTTCTAAGAAGATATTTCATGGAGAAAATAATTATTTATAAAATAAATACATGTCATACATTATATAAAATTTTAATGGTATAAATATTTAATAGCAGAGATAGATAACTAGCAAAATTAGATTATAACTTGTTGCACATACAAAGCATGCCGATATATATAACATTCAGTTAATTTTTAAGATAAATATATATTCTGGTGATTTTAATAAACAGATTGTAACCTTTCTTATATTGTTTTCCATTTGTTTGGGTGCTACTGTGCCACATAGACATAGGACACTATGAAGACTGAGAACTATAAATACTCCTAGTGCTCTGCAGGCACTTTGTATCAAATATCCACATCCTTCACATGATTCTTAATAAGTTAATACCTTGGTAAAGGGCCCCAGTTTTGTGTCTTTAAAACATGTAAATAAGATTTTTTAAGAATATAGATTTCAATGATTAAATATTACATAAGATCAAGACTAATCAATGCATCAGCAAATTTTTAAGGGAGTTCACTTATTAAATATAAAAGTAGGAATATTTGAATTGTGTACAAAATAGGAAAATTAATGGAATATAATCTAATTCCTAGGAGAATGAATAGGAGAGAAGGGAAATATAATAGAAATATTTTAAATTAATGCTGGCTTATAATAATGAGTGAATCTTTATCCCATTAGAAGTTGTCAATTTCAAATTTCATTGCAATTCATTAGGACAGAAATTATATTTTAGTTTTAAATAATTACATCTATACACTCAAGGAAGTTTCAGATAAATATAGCATATAGCATATCATATATGGAAATCAGTGTGATTAGTCTACTGTAGTATTTTACATATAAGAACAGAAAAATTATATTCCTTTACGGTGGGCAGTAATCATCTGAAATTAATGATGGGTGGAACTTACGAAGTTTTTAGTAATTCTTTGGTAGTATTTCTTTAGGAAGAGCAGAGATATAAAAGGTCAGGGCCTTTCAGTGATTTATTTGCAGTATGTCCATTTGGAAAGTCTAATGACACTTGAACATCAGTCTGTACATGCATCTGGGTTAAAGCCAAAAATAAGATAGCAAATATGTAATGTGAACATTGATGATAAGACATAAAAATCCTTACTACTATCATAAAATAATTTTAGTGAGAGGTCCAACCCAATTACATAATGTAAAAAAAAAAAATCCACTAAATGTAAAAATGTTAAAACATTAAGGGACTGCAAGAAAAATAACAGGACAGAGCCAGTTTTTGAAGATACTATTTAGTGTAGACATGTAGAGAAGTAAAATACATTTTTTACAGGATTTAAAAAATAACTGTAAATTTCATAAAAAGGGAAAATAACAAAAACACCACAATTTATAATGAATTTACCAACACTGTCTCATTATTTATTACATTCCCCCAGCTAAAATGGCCAGCTAACACTTGTGAGTTTCAGAAAGTAGACAAATATTTTAACTTTTAACAGCCATGTAAAACTTAATTTAAGGGAAAATAAAAAATTACAGGAATTAATCTAGGCTTTTTTATGAGTAAGTTTATATTAGTGAATGTTTTCTGATATGAAGAACATAGAATCTTTAAAAATATTTTTGACAAAGCAAATAGAAGATGTTTTGAAGTTCAAGCCAAGTACATCTCAATTTTATTACTATACTTACATACCATATATTTCCCAGGAGCTGAAATCATTGCAGTATTTAATTGCCTGACAATTATTTCTGTTACATCAATTTTGTAGTTAAACTAATTATTTATATTATCAAAACAAATCAGCACTAGAGGCTAATTAAACTGGAGAAACCATCCTCCAATGTTTCCCAACCTACATATTAATAAGGTTTAGGTTAATACTAACCTCAGAAAAAATGAACATGTCCTTCAGGTGTTAATTTTATAGGCAGGACTTAGGAATTTATATGAGTTTTAAACTTTTGTGAACATTATTACTTACTCTGAGCAGTTAGAAATATTAGAATATAGCATTTTACTTCGTCTTAGAGCATCAACAATTGACTCTGCTGAATTATCCACAAGATGGCAGCTCTGCTTATATGGCCACTAACACTCTTAACACACAAGTTTATCCTTTTATTATTGAAAGAAATATAATATGTAAAGTATATAAAGAGCTTATGTGTGTGAATGCTCATATTAGGTAACATTTTGGTTTAAGAAGACTAAGTGGTTAAGGGTATTTATTAAATTGAATTCCCATTGAAAAACAGGAATTATTTAAATTGCCTTAAAATGTGTGACTTCAAAACATTACTTTTTGCTAAGACAGTGCCCAAATGCTAAGACAGTTCCAAACTTATTTGAGAGGTTAATCTATTTATAAGAAATGGTTTTATTTTGTTCCATATAGACTTTTATATTGCTTTAAAAAAAAAGCAGTGTTCAAAATAACTGTGACTTTGAATCAGTGATAACTCACTGGTAGAGTAAGAGAGATCTGAGAATTATATTTTTCATCTACTAAATTCTAGGCTTAACCAAATCTGATAAGCATATCTATTTATTGACCTTGCTTGTACTCCTTTTTTATACTTAGACATCATCACTGTCATTTTTTTCTTTATGTCTGCCTTAAATCTTTTGTGTGGTGGCTTCAGTATATTATCTTTATTTCTGTTTCCTGTGTAGATAAAATTTTGAAAATACTTAGAATTATTAGGCCATATCACCTTTCTTTTCTGAAAATAAATGTCCCCAAGATGTTTAACTCTATTTATGTGTCAGTAAATTTTATTCTAGAGGAGGAGAAAGTGATTAAATAACGGTGAGGAAAGGCCTCCTCTCTTGTATGTTAAAGAAATATGAATTCTCTGACATGAAGGTAAGAAGCTCATGCTATTTTAGTGATTCAGCACACAGTTTTTAAATGCAAACTGAAAGCATTA
Source organism: Tapirus indicus (assembly GCA_031878705.1). Classification (NCBI taxonomy): domain Eukaryota; kingdom Metazoa; phylum Chordata; class Mammalia; order Perissodactyla; family Tapiridae; genus Tapirus; species Tapirus indicus. The sequence goes on along the minus strand of CM062920.1, from coordinate 138,699,977 downwards.
AATCATCATGGAACTTATCTCCGTTTAATATGTACTCTAATTTTACGAGGTTCCCTTTGAACTTCATGGTTAATCTGTCAGACACCAAAAGATCAGTGGGCAAAAGGATTTGTTTTTCAGCATGTTTTCTGAACAACTGTATTTTCTGTGTTTTCATATGACTCCTTTATTAAGGATACTTCACTTGCTTTCTGATAAATACATTTTGCTTTGTCCTTGCTATAAAAGTTTACAACTTCACTAAGGACTTTTTTTCTTTCACCTCAATTTTCTTGCCTTTTTTTTCATGTTACCCAAATTAGATCAAATCAAGACCTACTGTCTCCATGTAGACAAATATGGAACAACATTAATCTCAAAGAAATTTAGAACTGAATTTAGATTTCAGTGAGGAACATTTGAACACAGACAAACCCATTGTGCTTGAAACATTGCTTCACACATACGGATGTTTACATATGAAAGACAGTGAGAAACAGAATACTAATCATTGTATGGTATTTTACCAGGCTACAACTTTGTGGCAGAAGACTCTTTAAATCATTTAGAGTAATCCACATTACCACAAGAAGCATTAGGATTATTATAAAATAAAATCAAGAAAAATATCATGATCATCACTGGTTTGAGTTTATTTTGTGCTAGACACTATGCTAAATATTTTACATTGATGATCTAGTTAGGTTTTGTTTTAGGTCTCCAAGACAGCTCAATGTGGAGACTTTCAAAGACTTAAAATTACACCGTCAGCAAGTATTTTTCAATCATAGCTGCATAGTTGAATCTCAACTGGGAAATGCCAAAAATATAGGGCCTGGTATGGACTGAATACTTGTGTCCCCCTCCAAATTCGTATGTTGAAACCTAATGCCCAGTCTGATGGTATCAGGAGGTGGGGCCTTGGTAAAGTGATTAAGTCATGAGAGTGGAGCCCTCATGATTGGGATTAGTGCCCTTATAATAAGAGAGACCTCAGAGGGCTACCTAGCCCCTTCTGCCATGTGAGGTTACAGTGACAAGATCATCTTCTATGAACCATGAAGCTTGCTCTCACCAGACACTGATCTTAGGTTTCCTGGCCTCCAGAACTGTGAGAAAGAATTTCTGTTGTTTATAAAGTACCTAGATTATTGTGTTTTTGTTATAGCATCCCAAACAGACTAAGATAGGCCCCAATCAAACTGCATAAGAAACTCTGAGTATGCAGGGTGGGTGGCACTGGTGTATATTCCTCCCTGAATGATTGTCTCTGTAGCCAGGCTTAGAAATCATTGCCAAAAGCCATGGATGTGTGAGCCAAAGGTTTTAATGTGCAACATCAGATTTCATTGAAATAAGTAAAAAGCGTTCTAAACATCTAAAGTGAAGTCTGTGAAGGAGGCAGGGCGTAATTTGTATGTCAACCAATACTTTGGAGAATGAACAAAGGAAAATCCAGATTACTCTGCATCACCAAGGTGAAGAGATGAACATCACCTGCCTGGTAAACATGAGAAGGAAAGTGTGATGGAGCATGATCAGTGTGGGCTGAGGAAGACAAAAGGACTGGAAGTAGGGGACTGATGGGAAGATGAGCCGATTCAGCATTGAGAGTCCCAGCAACATTGGGTGCTAGAGCTGAGTGCCCTGATCTGCCAGGACAACCTACAGATCAGACCACTTATGAGACAAGATTTTTCCTACACATGATCTGGCACAAGTGATAACTTCTCTTGCCACAAGACAATATAAGCCTCACCCTAAATGCCCTATATTGATACTCTGCTTTTCAAAGATGCAGGATGCATACAAGCTGATGGAGTGAGGAGAGTACCTAAATGGATAGTGGTTGTGTGGAATGGACATGTCCCGGGAACTGTATTTGGGAGGGATCCTGTGAAAACCAACCCTGTGATGGAAATAATAGACTAATTTTCTATAGATCTCTATGATTCCACAGAATTATATTCATAAACCAAGTTATATGCCTGAGATATGCATTATTTTAATTGTACTTGCTCAAATGTATAGCAGAACTCATATCTTCAGAATTAATCATTGAGCATCGTCTGTGATAAAGCTGGATTATAATACATTTCTGAAGGTACAAGTGAGAATGGTATCCTCTGTTATAGTCTCTGTAATGAAGTGCATGTATTTATCTCTCAGTGTATATAATTAATAATTAAATAAATGTAATAAAATGTTTTAAATAATTGTTTGACAATTAGTAGGAAGCCGCTTATAGACACTCTAAAGAATTCTAAAAATTGTTTTAAATGTCTAATTTAGTTCTACACCTGTAACATATATAACCAGCTTCTTTCCTCTTACATTTGAAGTTATTACTATATATACTGTACGTTAAAATCAATTGTCCTATCTTTGTTTAATGATGATCTGTTGGCAGCAGTTGGTTTTCAACTATTCATTTAAATCTGACATTATTTCAGCATTTTTCATGACTTCCTGCCTTTAGCCATGTGAGACTAGCATAACTTTCTTTAAATTTATTATTTTGTCAAGCTCTGGTAAATAACTTCTCTGTACTCATGCATGTGTTGGCTGTTTTTGCTATTAGCTGGTATCAGGAAAGGTATCTTTCCCTACACTTTACCTGAAATGATTCAGTAACAGAGTACTCCTACAACTATGGCCACCCCAGTAGAAAACTCCTGAGTGCTTTTTCTAGCCATTTTTTTTAAAGTGGTTAAATTACACCTATTGTTTCAGGACACTGTAGAGAGTCAACGTGAATTAACGACCTTCGGCCAGATCTTGGTCGATAATTGTCCAGGAGCTCATTATTCAACTTAATCCGTGACCTCACCAAAGGTAAATGATCACAATAAAGGCTTTAGGAACCTCATGCTGCTTCGTCAAGATAAATGACAAGTGGGTGTGACTTAAGCCTCTGTGATATACTGGCATATTTATCTATCACCTCTGTCAGTCCATCTTTGAAACTGTAGATGTGGAAAACCTACTAGCTCTTTCCAGGTTAAATCAGAAAGAAATCGCTACATGGACAGTGTGAAAACGTAGGAGATAATAAGAAATTGCTTTTTTCTGCCAGAGGCCACCTGCTCCGGGTACATGTGTTTTTGGCTGTGACTGATAGAGGAGCAAAACTGCTTGTAGGTTAGGAGAGAGATATCCCCACCTTTCCACCACCCTGAGTTCAGAACCAGTTAAGATGGTGGAAATAGACGCTTAACTAGAAATATGTCACACTGTTTTTTTATTTTATTTTATTTTATTTTTTATTGATGTCTTAATAGTTTATAACATTGTGGGGTTTTAGTTGTATGTTATTATTTGTCCGTTGCCATATGAATGCATCCCTTCACCCCTTGTGCCCATCCCCCACCCCCCTTCCCCCTGGTAACCACCAACCAGTTCTCTCTGTGTGTTCGTTTATATTCCACATATGAGTGAAATACTGTGGTGTTTGTTCTTCTCTTTCTGGCTTATTTTACTTAACATAATACCCTCTAGGTCCATCCATGTTGTTGCAAATGGGACAATTCTGTCTTTTTTATGGCTGAATAGTATTCCATTGTATATATATATACATATATATACCACATTTCTTTATCCAGTCATCAGTTGAGGGACACTTGGGTTGCTTCCACTCCTGGCTATAGTGAATAATGCTGCAATGAACATAGGGTTGCACAAGCCTCTTGTGATGGTTGATTTCATGTCATTGGGTAGATGCCCAAGAGTGGTATTGCTGGATCATACGGTATTTCTATTTTTAATTTTTTGAGGACTCTCCATACTGTTTTCCATAGAGGCTGCACCAGTTTGCACCCCCACCAGCAGTGAATTGGGATTCCCGTTTCTCCACAACCTCTCCAACATTTGTTGGTTTTTGTCTTGGTGATTATAGCCATTCAAACGGGTGTAAGGTGATATCTTAGTATAGTTTTGATTTGCGTTTCCCTGATGATCAGTGATGTTGAACATCTTTTCATGTGTCTGTTGGCCACCTGTATATCTTCTTTGGAAAAATGTCTGTTCATATACTCTGCCCATTTTTTGATTGGGTTGTTTGCTTTTTGTTGCTCAGTTGTATGAGTTCTTTATATATTACAGAGATTAATCCCTTGTTGGATAAACAATTTGTGAATATTTTCTCCCAGCTGGTGGGTTGTCTATTCATTTTGATTCTGGTTTCATTTGCCTTGTAGAAGCTCTGTAGTCTGATGAAGTCCCACTTGTTTATTTTTTCTTTTCTTTCCCTTGTCTGAGTAGACATGGAATCTGAAAGGATCCCTTTATGGCTGATGTCAATTAGTGCACTGCCTATATTTTCTTCCAGGAGTTTTATAGTTTCAGGTCTCACTTTCAGGTCCTGAATCCATTTTGAGTTGATTTTTGTGTGTGTGGTGGTAAATGATGGTCTACTTTCATTCTTTTGCATGTGGCTGTCCAATTTTCCCAGCACCATTGGTATGTTTTTTGCTCCTTTGTCAAAGATTAGCTGTCCATAGGTGTTTGGTTTTATTTCTGGGCTTTCAATTCTGTTCCATTGATCTGTGTGTCTATTTTTGTACCAGTACCATGCTGTTTTGATTGCTATAGCTCTATACTATATTTTGAATCCAGGGACTGTGATGCCTCCAGCTTTGTTCTTTTTTTTCAGGATTACTTTGGCTATTCAGGGTTTTTTGTCACCACATACAAATTTCAGTATTTTTTGTTCTATTTCTGTGAAGAATGACATTGGGATTCTGATTGGGATTGCATTGAATCTGTAGATTGCTTTAGGTATTATGGAAGTTTTAACTATGTTTATTCTTCCATTCCATGTGCATGGAATATTTTTCCATTTCTTTATATGTTCATCAATTTCCTTCAATAGCGTCTTATAGTTTTCATTGTATTGGTTAAATTTATTCCCAGATATTTTATTCTTTTTGTTGCAATTGTAAATGGGATTGTCTTTTTGAGTTCTCTTTCTGTTAGTTTATCATTAGCATATAGAAATACAACTGATTTTTGTATGTTGATTTTATACCCTGCCACTTTGCCATAGTTGTTGATTATTTCTAGTAGTTTTCTAATGGATTTTTTGGGGTTTACTGTGTATAAGATCGTGTTGTCTGAAAATAATGAGATTTGCACTTCTTTGTTGCCTATTTGGAGTCCTTTTATTCCTTTTTATTGGCTACTTGCTCTGGCCAAAACCTCCAGTACTATGTTGAATAAGAGCGACGAGAGTGGGTACCCTTGTCTTGTTCCTGTCCTCAAAGGAATGGCTTTCAGTTTTTCCCCTCTGAGTAGGATGTTAGCTGTAGGTTTGTCATATATAGCCCTTATTATGTTGAGGTACTTTCCTTCTATACCCATTTTGTTGAGAGTTTTTATCATAAATGGATGTGGGATCCTGTCGAATGCTTTCTCTGCATCAATTGAGATGATCATGTGGTTTTTATTCTTCATTTTCTTAATGTGGTGTATCATGTTGATTGATTTGCGGATGTTGAACCATCCCTGTGTCCCTGGTGTAAATCCCACTTGATCAGGTGTATGACCTTTTTCATGTATTGCTGTATTCTGTTGGCCAATATTTTGTTGAGGATTTTTGCACCTATGTTCATTAGCCATATTGGCCTGTAGTTTTCCTTCTTTGTATTGTCCTTGTCTGGCTTTGGTATCATGGTGATGTTGGCCTCATAGAATGTGTTAGGAAGTATTCCATCTTTCTCTATTTGTGGAAGAGTTTGAGAAGAATAGGTGTTAAATTTTCTTTGAATGTTTGGTAAAATTCTCCAGGGAGGCCATCTGGTCCTGGGCTTTTATTTTTTGGGAGGTTTTTGATTACTGTTTCAATCTCTTTACTTGTGACTGGTCTATTCAGAGTCTCTATTTCTTCTTGATTCAGTTTTGGGAGGTTGGATGAATCCAAGAATTTGTCCATTTCCTCTAGGTTGTCCAATTTGTTGGCATATAGTTTTTCATAGTATTCTCTAAGGATCTCTTGTATTTCTGTGGTATCCATTGTAATTTCTCCTCTTACAGTTCTAATTTTATTTATTTGAGTCTTCTCCCATTTTTCCCTGTGAGTCTGGCTAAGGATTTGTCGATTTTGTTATCTTCTCAAAGAACCAGCTCTTTGTTATATTGATCCTTTCTACTGATTTTTTGGTTTCAATTTCATTTATTTCTGCTCTGATTTTTATCATTTCCCTCCTGCTGCTGATTCAGGGATTTGTCTGTTCTTTTTATAATTCTGTTAGGTGTAGTTTAAGGTTATTTATTTGACATTTTTCTTGTTTGTTAAGGTGAATTGTATTGCTATGAGTTTCCCTCTCAGGACCGCTTTTGCTGCATCCCATATGAGTTGGTATGGTGTATTTTCCTTTTTATTTGTCTCCAGATAGCTTTTGATTTCTCTTTTAATTTCATCAACCATCCATTGATTGTTCAGTAGTATGTTGTTTAGTCTCCACATCTTTGTCCCTTTCTCAGGTTTTTCTTGCAGATGATTTCTAATTTCATAGCATTATGATCAGAAAATATGTTTGTAAAGATTTCAATCTTCTTAAATTTATAGAGGTTTGCCTGTTTCCTAATAGATGGTCTTTCCTTGAGGATTTTTCATGTGTGCTTGAGAAGAGTGTGTAATCTGCTGTTTTGGGGTGGAGCGCTCTGTATATATCTATTAAGTCCATCTCATCTAGTTTTTCATTTAAGTCCATTATTTCCTTATTGACTTTTTGTCTCAATGATCTATCCATTGATGTAAGTGGGGTGCTAAGATCCCCTACTATTATTGTTTTGTTGTTAATATCTCCTTTGAGGTTTTTCAATTGTTGTTTTATCTACTTTGGTGCTCCTGTGTTGCGTGCATAGATATTTATAAGTGATATGTGTTCTTGGTGAAGTGTCCCTTTTATCATTATATATTGCCCCTCTTTATCTCTCATTACCTTTTTTATCTTGAAGTCTACTTTGTCTGATATAAGTATGGCAACTCCTGCTTTATTTTGTTTGCCATTAGCTTGGAGTATTGTCTTCCATCCTTTTACTTCGAGTCTGTGTTTGTCTTTAGAGCCAAGATGTGTTTCCTGGAAGCAACAAATTTTTGGGTCTTGGTGTTTAATCCATCCCACCACTCTGGGTCTTTTGATTGAGAATTCAATCCATTTACATTTAGAGTGATTTTTGACATATGAGGGTTTAATGTTGTTATTTTTTTGTTCATTTTCTGGTTCTTTTGCATTTCCTTCATTTCTTGTCCCACGTGATTTGGACTGCCAATTCAGTTTGGTAGTTCTGCATGATGATTCTCTTAGTTTTCTCTTTATTTGTCATATGTGGTTCACTTCTGGTTATCTGTTTAGTGGTTACTGTGAGGTTCATATAAAAGATCTCCTGGATAAGATAGTCCATTTTCTGATGCCTTTTGTTTCCTTAGACTAAGTTGATTTGATCCCTTTCCTCTTCCCCTTCTAATTTGTTGTTGTCACTCCTTATTCCATCTTGTGTTGTGAGTGTGTGTTTACAGTGATGAGTTTAAATTCATTTTTTATGTTTTCCAACTGTAGTTTTTCTGATTTAGTCTCTTTGTTTTTCTCCTTGCCCAAAACTTTGTATCCCCTTTCTCCTTTTTTTTTTTCAGGCCTACAGGTCTTGAGCATTTCTTGCAGTGGGGATCTTGTGGCGATGAATTCCCTTAGCTTTTGTTTATTAGGGAGAGTTATTATTTCTCCATCATATTTGAAGGATATTTTCACTGGGTAAAGTATTCTTGGCTGAAGGTTTTTGTCTTTCAGGATTTTGAATATATCATTCCAGTCTCTGCTAACCTATAGATTTTCTGTCTAGAAATCAGCTGAGAGCCTGATGGGGTTTCCTTTGTATGTTATTTTGTTTAGCTGCCCTTATTATTTTTCTTTATTGTTGACTCTTGCTAATGTAGCTACTATACAATGTGGAGTTTGTCTTTTCCTGTTTATATATTTAGGTGATCTATTGACTTCATTCACTGTTATTTCCATCTCTTTCCCCAGGTTTGGGAAGTTCTCACCTATTATTTCTTTGAACAAACTCTCTGCTCCTTTTTCCCTTTCTTCTCCTTCTGGAATACCTATTATCCTTATGTTACTTTTCCTAATTGAGTCTGATATTTCCAAAAGAATTTCTTCATTTCTTTTTAGTCTTAGTTCTCTCTCCTTCTCTATCTGCATGGCTATCCTCGATAATGACAATTCTTTCCTCCATACTGTCAGTTCTGCTCTTTAAAGACTCCAGGATTTCCTTTATCTCATCCATGGTGTTTTTCATCTCCAATATTTCTGGTTGGTTTTTCTTTATGGTTTGAATCTCTTTTCTGAAGAAATTCCTGAATTCCTTGATTTGTTTCTCTGTTCTCTCTTGTAGTTTGTTGAGTTTTTTTATGATAGCTACTTTGAAATCTCTGTCATTTAAGTTATAGTTTTCTGTGCTTTCAGGTTTCTGGGTGTTTGTCATTTTCCTCTTGGTCTGGAGACTAAAGATTCTTTTGCATAGAGCCAGCTGATTTACCTTTGCTATTCTTCATCTTGATAAATTCTGTTCCTGCAGTTTCCACTTGCTGTCACTAGGTGGAGGTCAAAAGTGGTGTGTTCTGAGCCTGCTGCAGTCCCCAGAGGGATTGTGCTGAAGCACAGGGCATGTCAGAAGAGGGATTCTCTCTTTTGCCTGCCTGACCTGAGGGCTTCCTTTCTGGCTCTCTTGGAGCATTGGCCACACACCTGAGACAGTCCATTGTCACTTCCCAGTGGGGATGTCTCAACAGTCTGTGAGAGCACCTGGAGGACAAAAGCTTTCCCTGCAGAGGGCTGCCCCTCCCCCATCTCTGTGAGATGTGCTGTCTTTGGATGCAGAGGGGGAGTAGATTTCTTTACCTCTCCTCAAGTCCTTTGGGGCTTCCCATGCCTCCACTCTCAGATGTGCTGTGGCAAGGGTCTCTTAGAAGTCCTTTGTAGTGTTTGATTGACCTCTGTTGGTATGCAAATTATGTTTTTGTTGTGTCTTGGGGACAGAGATTCAAAGAGGGAATCTCACTCTGCCATGATGCTGACGTCACCTCTGTCACAGTGTTTTTTACTGTAGGCTTCACTGGTGTACACAGTCTGAGTTATGGCCAGGCTCCTAAATATTCTCCAAATTCTAGATCTTGGAGTGAGCCAACCCATGGCTATCTCCTGTAGATTAGGATTCTGGCCCATAATGTAGAGGGCAGGTGTGGACTTAGAGTCCATCCTTTTTGTGGCCAGGCTGCACCAGGCCTGCTAAGATTAATCCATGCTCACATAACCCACTCATCCCCCAGTACAGTCCCTAATATAGAGCTAAGTCTTTCATTGATTGCCAAATTACTCTAATTAAAACTTCATCCCATCCTTTGTTTAGTCTTTCCCATAAAGTCTATACAAAAGACTGCCTCATATTTCACTTCAGACAAATTATGCCTAAGGACCCTAAAAATAAAATAATGACATTGGCAAAAAAGTTGCTTGGGACCCCAAGACCTTCCACAATGATTCTTCCTCAAATGGAGACAGAGTCATTTTTCTGCCTTATGTAACTCATGTAATGGAGTGAAAGTCCTGGGAGGACACACATTTCTATGTTGAAAGGACTCATGGGAGCCCCAGCAAAACGAATGAAAAAGACCCACATTAAAGCACATCATCATGAAATTTAAAATCACTGGAGATTGAGAGTATTCTGCAAGTCTGAAGTGAGGAAAAACTAGTCACATAAAAAAATTCAAGAATCAGACCATTACCAGACTTCTCAACAGCAAAACTGAGAAAGGAAACAAGGGAAAGGTAGTTGCTTCCAAAGTTATTTATATCCATTGATGTTACCAATCAAGCCTGAAGCAGTAAGTCAGAACATCTTCAGACATGCAAACTCATAAAAATGTCACCTTCCACACCCTGTCTTGCTGCAGGATGTGCTCCATCAGAGCAAGAAGGAGGAAAATGTGAGTTTAGGAAATAGGTGATCTAACACTTGAGAGAGGCCATGGAATTTACCAGATGATGATGGTGAAAGGGAGTCTTAGGATGGAGCTAGGTAGCAGGCCTAGACTGTAATCATGTACAAATTAGAACGGAAAGACAGCATTTTCCAGGAAGGACATTTTAATAAAAAGTAAGTAAAAAGAAACAAAATTGAAAGATTATTTGATGTGTTTAAACATATTGAAGGAAGGTGTATTTTTCTGGGAGAATTTAAGTCCCAATTAGAGAAAGGTAGTAGAAAACTAAGGAAATCAGTAACAAATGAGGTACTTATCAAAGCAAGAAAAAACTAAAAGTTATTTAAAAGTTATTTAAAGGAAGGGAATATACTCCTCCTCCTCCTATACTGATAAGTAATAAAAACTTGAATACTTATTTGAGTTTTAAAATGTGATAAAACCATATTGGAATGGTAGGATACACCAAAGGGAAAATACTACATTCAAGTTTTTAAAAAATAACTGAAGGGAGTTCTGGTTTCCATTCCAGCCTGTAAGAACCTTGGAAGTAGTCACTCCATCCTAGCAAGTGATGAGCCAAACAAACTGAAAAATCAACAACTCTTCTTAGATCCATCAGAGAAGTGAGGTCTCAGGGAAAACTCTTGGCTTCAAAATTGGAGAGACCAACAGGCAGATAGAGAGAATTACAACTTTCCAGAGCAGAAATACACCAACTGAAATGTCCACAGGAACCAGTGTTCGGGTAGGAAAACCTGAGCTGTCATTGAGGAATTGCTGAAGGCTCAGCATGGACAAGTCTGAGAGATAAAAATCTATAGTAGGACCCAGTCACTGGGTAGGGGGCTGGGGCATACTTCTGTGAATTTTACCTCCCAAAGTTCTACTAGATTCTTACAGTGAATATCAGAAAATAAAATCTGCTTGTGCTTCTGGTAGGGGGAAGGGAAAAGGAATCATTTTGAAACACATCAGAGGATTCTATTCTTAACAAATTCTGCCCTCTGGAGAAAGTAGTTAACCAGAGTCTAACCTGCAGTGGTTTTATCTGAGCCTAACTGATCCCAGGGAAGGGAAATAACCAACTCCAGCTGGCTCTAGCCTTCCATGTGGAGGAAGGGAAACACCCAACCTCAGCCCCCTCCAGCCATGCTGGGGGGGGGGACTGAGGAACACATGTGAAGTTTGCAGTTAAGAGGCACAGGGTCACTAAAAGACTGAGACCTAATCATAAGACTATAAAATGTGCCCCATGCCCCCACACCTTACAACCACGTTACTAAAGGATCATTTATGGTAGTTCCTTTTACTGAGTATATCATGTCTGGCTGTCAAAGAAAAATTACAAGGCATACTAAAAGGCAAAACACACAGTCTGAAGAGGCAGAGCAAGCATCAAAACCAGACTCAGATACAGAAGGGATGCTGGAATTATCAAACCAAGAATTTAAAACAACTATGGTTAATACCTTAAGGGCTCTAATGGATGAGTAGACAGCATGCAAGAATAGATGCCAATGTAAGCAGAGGGTTTGAAGTTCAAAGAAAGAACCAAAAAGAAATCAAAAACACTGTAATGGAAATGAAGAATGTCTTTGACAGGCTTACTAGTGGATGTGACTTAGGAAATAAGCTCTGAACTTGAGGCTATCTCAATAGAAGCCTCCAAAACTGAAAAGCAAACAGAAAAAAAAGGACTTAAAAATAAAAAAAGAACAAAGTATCTAAGAACTGTGAGACAACTGCATAAGCATAAGCACAATGTAACATACACATAATGGGAATGCCAAAAGGAGAAAAAAGAAAAACAGAAGAAATTTTGAAACAAAATAACAGAATTCTCCCCAAATTAATGACACATATAAAACCACAGATCCAGGAAGCTCAGAGAACCCCAAGCAAGCTGAATGCCAAGAAAACTACACCTAGGTATGATTTTCAAACTACAGAAAATCAAAGATAAAGAAAAATCCTGTAAGAAGCCAGAGGAAAAAAAACTTACCTAAAGAATTACATTTGACTTCTCTTCAGAAACCATGCAAGCAAGAAGAGAGTAGAGTGAAATATTTAAAAAGCTGAGAGGGTAAAACACCAACCTAGATTTCTGTACCCTGCAAAATTATCCTGCAAAAGTGAAGGAAAAAATAAAGACGTTCTCAATCAAAAAGTGAGGGAATTTGTTGCCCGTAGACCTGCCTTGCAAGAAATCTTAAAAGAAATTATTTAGAGAGAAGGAAAATGATATACATCAGAAACTCAGATCTACATAAAGAAAGGAGGAGCAGTGAAGAAGGAATAAGTGAAGTTAAAATAAAAACTTTTAATTGTCTTATTCTTTTTTTTCCACTAAGGAAAACTGGCCCTGAGCCAGATTGTTGCCAATCTTCCTCTTTTTTTTGCTTGAGGAAGATTTGCCCTGAGCTAACATCTGTGCCAATCTTCCTCTGTTTCATATATGGGTCACCACCACAGCATGGCTGAGGAGTGGTATATGTCCACACCTGGTATCTGAACCCATGAACCCAGGCTGCCAAAGTGGAGTGTGCTGAACTTTTAACCACTATGCCATGAGGCCAGTCCCTAATTGTCTCATTCTTAATTGATCTAACAGATAACAGTTTTTTCAAAGGAATAGCAACAATGTAGCTGATTATGTATGCTTATCTCTCTCTCTCTATATATAAAACAGATAGATAGAATATGTATGCTTACATATAAGTGAAATGAATCATAGCAGTGATACAGGGATGGGAGGGAGATTTTAGGATTATTTTTCTATTATAAAGCACTTGCACTATCTGTAAAGTGATATACTATTATTTGAAAGTAGACTTGGATTAATTGTAAATGTACATTGTAAATTCAAGGGCAATAACTAAAAAGAGTAAACAAAAAGTATAACTAATAAGCTAAGAGAGGAGAGAAAATTGAATCATAAAATTCTCAATTAACCACAAAAAAAGAGAAAAAGAGTAGAAGACAAAAATAGGAACAAAGAATGAGGGCAACACATGCAAAACAGCAATAAATATGGTGGGTATTAATCCAATTATATCAAAAATCACCTTGAATGTCAATGGTCAAATGCATCAGTTAAAAGACAGAGATATTGTCAAAGTAGATTGAAAAACAAGACCCAACTATATGCTGTCTACAGGAAATGCACTTTAAAAATAAAGACACATATGGGCTAAAAGTAAAGGGTAGAGAAAGACATACCATGCTAACACTAATCAAAAGAAAGTGGGAGTAGCTATATTTATTTCAGACAAAGTAGACTTCAGAGCAGGGAACGTCATCAGGGAAAAGAGGAATATTACATAAGGGTAAAGAGGAGAATTCTCCAAGAAGATAAAACAATCCTTAATGATATGTGCACAACATCAGAGCATAAAAATGTGTGAGGCAAAAACTGAAAGCACTGCAAGGAGAAATAGATGAATCCACTATTATAGTTGAAGATATCAACACCTCTCTCTCAGAAATGGATCAAATGTGTAGAAAATCAGTCAGGACATAGTTGAACTCTAGAACACCATCAATCAACTGGATATAATTGGCATCTACAGACAACTTCCTCTAGCAACAGCAGAACAAGCATTCTTCTGAAGCTCACAGGGAACATTCACCAAGATAGACCACATTCTGGGCCATAAAATACACCTTAATAAATTTAAAATCATAGAAATCATACAATGTCTCCTCTCAAACCACAGTGAAATTAAACTGGAAATCAACAGGAGAAAGATAGCTGGAAAATACCCCAAATACGTGGAGATTAAACAACACGCTGTTAAATAACACATAGGTCAAGAAGAAATCTCAACAAAAACAAAATAAGATTTTGAATCAAATAAAAATGAAAACACAATTTATCAAATTTATGGGATGCACTGAAGGCAGTGCTTAGAGGAAAATTTATAGTCTTTTTCTGGTTTTGATATTTGGTATCGGGGGGCAGGAAGAGATGAATACAGAGCACAGAAGATTATTAGGGGAGAGAAAATACTCTGTATGGTACTATAATAATGGGTTCATGTCATTATAATTTTGTCCAAACCCATAGAATGTACAAAAGCCGTAAGGTAAACTATAGACTTTGGGTGATTATGGTGTATGAATGTAGGTTCATTGTTGGCAAAAAATGTACCCTTCTGGTGAGTGATGTTAATAGTGGGGGAGGCTATGCGTGTATGGGCAGGGGGTATATGGGAAGTCTGTACCTTCTTAATTTTGTTGTATCCTAAAACTGCTCTAAAAAAAGTCTTCATTGTAATAATAGAAGGATGAGTTCAATATAAAGTTGAAATTTATATTCAAAATCTCATAAATTTGTGTGTGGGGAATAGGGGGGTAATGTAATTAAAAACACAGAAAGAAACAGAGAAACAACACACTTGTGAAAAAGGCTCACTCTCCACAGCTGGCTCCCACCTCATCTTTTATGGGTTCACCCTCTTGCTCCCATTGCCCTGGGTCCTGAGCCTCCCACTGAAGCTAAGAATGTACCTGCCTCTTAAAATACCATCTTAATTCTAGCTAGCCTCTCAACTTGTCCCTACCCAATTGCCATCTTGTTAATTAGAGCTTTCTTTAATTGTAATTTAAAACAGGCATGGCCATACCCTAGCAGCAAGACATCTGCTATCCTTTTTTAAAAAATGTTATCAAAGTTAACATTCAATAATACACTAAGTGCCAATTTCCGGATAAAAATCTCTGACTCTCAAATGATTTTTACAGCAGTGTGTGTTTTCACGGGAAAAGATGAAGTGGACTTAAGTATCATCTACACTGACTCTCCCTGGTTCCCATCCAATAGCAGAATCGAGTTAGAGTATAGTGTGTGAATCAGAGATTTCTGGGTTCAATTGCTGGTTTTATACTTGATAGTTATGTCATCTTGGAAAGCTGTAAGTTATTTACTTTCTTTGAACAGTATTTCCTAACTTAATCTAAGATGAAGTCATAGTTGTGATTTATCTCTAAATGTTCATAAAATTCATAAAAGGAGAAATAAATTATGTAAATTATTTAGAAGATTATTTAGCACCTGCTAATTGCTCAAGGAAGGGATGGTTTTTTACTCCAAATCATGTTATATTTTTATATAATAAATTATCTTTGAAACAGAAAAAATTGTAGGCCATATATGAGTATATATATTTTTGTTTGTTTTAATTAAAGAGGAAGGCTTGTTCATGAAACAGCATTTATAACTATTCATAAGTATTCAACAGAACTAGGAGGGTGAATGGGGCACATGGTAAAACTATGATAACTCTCAACAAAACTCTGTCTATAGCAGTAACATCTGAAAACTGTTGTGAGGCACTTATAAATACTTGCCTAACACTTTCTTGTGTGGAGGACACACTTATCAAATATTTATTGAATTGATTTGACATTTGAAGAATTAGTGAGATATTGTAGCAGAACAATATATGAACCAAATTGTGCCAATTTTATTTCCATTCATTCAATCAACAAATATTGATAGCCTGATATTGCATTAATTGCTATGATACAAACATGAAACTGACTCACATTTTGGTCTCAGGGAACTCTCAGTCAAGGGAGAATTTGAAACATTAAATAAAATATAGCAGACCAATTTTCTTGTTGGTCAGTTAAGATTAACATAGGCTTTCTTAGAAGGCTGAAATCTCAAATGTTGGTTTTGTACTTGTATTAATGGAAACAAAACAAAACAAGTCAGCAAGCTATTAGATGCAATTTCCTGAGAAAAACAACTTTTATGATACATAATAATGTTGTGACTGATTCACACCAATATTTTGCAACCTGTGTGTCTGTAGTACTGTATTGATTTTCAATATGCACAACCAAGACCAAGGAGCATATCAAGACACTCAAGTACCTTCTGAATCATCTTGGATTGATTAGATGTAATAGAGTTCATGATTAATCAAGAGGCATGCCAGAAGTGTGTCGTACTGGAGCATTGGATCTGCGCTGGAAGGGAGTAAGAATCGGAGAATGGGACTTGTAATTTAAATGTATCTAATGCTTAACATCCCATCCCTACCACCTCCATGCCTCATTTAAAATCCTTCAGGGATTCTTGTTCTTCAAATAAAAGTATGGGGACTTTCCCTAGTATGATTTACAATATCCTGTCTGATCTGGCCCCGATCACTCCACCTCACCTCCCACCAGCCTTCTTGACCTCACTCTAGTTCTCTCTCTTCTCCATCTCAAATGACAGATTTTAGTCCCATTTCTTGCTATAATACCTTTTGCTACAGGACCTGTTTGTATACCTGGACTGTTTTTTCTGGATGGAACACTCTTTACCCATTCTTCTTTTCATCTTACCCCTTGTTATCATACTTAAAGACATTTGAACCTTCTATTATTCACTCACCATCAAATTGCATCTTTTGGCCACAGGATTTTTACACATGCTTTCTATGCTGTCTAAATACTCTTCTACCCACTCCATCTCCCTCTTCATGTAGGCATCTCTACTCATCCCAGATCAGCCATCCTTTTTTCAAAGAATTCTTCTCCGATCTCCCTAATTAAGTCAAATTCCTGTTATGTCCTCTCATAGTCCAGGTACCTTTCTTTTGTTGCATCTATTATTGCAATAAATAGATTTATTTCTGTGACTTTTTAAATGTTTGTATCTTCCACTAGAATATAAGGTCCTTGAAAGCAGACATTCTCTTTGCTTTTGCTTACTGAGTTAGGCATTCAATATGTTTCTGTAGACTAAATGAGTGTCTAGATATTTTGGTATACTATAAAAAACATGCCTATAAGCTTAAAGTCTTTGGCATAACATAGCTATTTATTTTTAATTTCCCAATTTTTCCCATAATTTCCATTTTATAACACTTTTGGAAAATAATTTTTACGTGATGTCAGAATTCGAGGAAAGATAAGCCAATTTAATATATTTATAACATTTGCTAAAATGTCTTACTTATTATTCATGCTTTCAAAATTTGACCCATTCGATTTCCATATTGGATAGTTGTTAACTTTATTCCCAATTGGTTATGTTGGTTGTGAAAACTTTGTTATCGGCTTGAAAGATTGTGTTTTATATAACATTTTCTGTTAAAATATTGAATTTTACCTTGCTATATATAGGTGAAAAAATTTTCTTTCAAAAGTAACTTGAGGTTGTGAAGTAACCCATAAATTGGCAGGTAAAACCAAAATTCAGAAATATGGGTCTAGACCTATATTTTTTCAGAAAGTCACATAAAATATTATTCTGCATTTTAAATAAAATTTTATATTTATTAACTTTGTATTTTTGAGCTGTCTTTTCAAACATTTTGTGTATATATTAGAATGCAATAACTCAATGATGGGGAACTAAACAAATTATAAAATTGAACTGAAAGATATAAAGAAATCCAAAGGCATTAGAAACCATTATTAGGTACTGGCAATGTTAGGCATCCAACTGATTCAATGCAGAGTAGAGATGAAAATATTTTTAAGAAGAAAACTTGGACTTTTGTTTGTCTTGGAAGAGAGATTGTTCAGGCCTTAAAACTGTGTTTTCACTTGTGGAATTCATAGAATTACACAAACATATCTATTGAAAACAGAAAATGAAATTCCTGAATATCTCAGGCATAACTTTTCTCACTAAAATATGAGTAACATAGTCACTCTTGATAATCTGTTACATTTGGACAGATATAATTTTTGGTGGCATTAGATTGTGTTTAAATCCATAGTGACACTCCCAGATTATTCTGGTGAGGCTGACTCTGAAGTATCAGGGGATGTCTTTAGAGAAGATGCTTAGAAACATGGCTACATATGTCAGCCTTGAACTATAAGTACTTTTCATCATAAGGAGAATGTTTATATTAGTCATATAGACTAATGGAATTGTAGAGCTGCTGGTGGATTTAGAAATGATTAATTTCACCATCTCATTCAGAGTACATATATTACCTATGTGAAAAATAAAATTCAGGATTTCTAGTCAACTAGCTGCAAGTCTTATAGCTAAAGACATCCTTATTAGGAAGCTAGACTTCCTGACTGGCTCTCCAATCCTTGTCTCTTTATAGCACACTTTTTCCTGTATTAGATTCAACAGGCCCATCACAAAAATCTATTTACTATGTCAAAATGTTGCTTATGTAGATAGATAAAATTATATTTGGAAAGTGCTTGATATACAAAGTTTGTTTATTTTTTTCCACTTCAATGAATATATATTGAGATCTTTCTTCCCTTTTAAACCTGATATGCACCATAGTTTTAGATAGGGACTCATAGATTTTTGATGTTTGTTAAAAACATTAGTAAAAGCAAGGTACAATTTTACTAAAATATTTTATTTTACTTATTTAATTGGTATTATTGGTCAAACAAATGAAATTATTTTAACTATACAAATGCATCCTTGTGCTCTACCATCAATACATTTATTTTTATTGTTTAGTTTTTCTTATCTATATGCATTATTTTTCTGAAAAAAATGACATTTTTAGAGAAATAAAGTGACAAGCTTTCTTCTTAAAAGTTACATGCATTTAAACAAAAAGCAAGTTGTGTGTGTGTGTTTTGTTTGTTTGTTTGCTTTGCCTATAAAAAAAGTGGAGAAAACATTACAGTATCCCACTCAACCACCAGTCCCCACACACATACACATCACTCTTGCCTTTTGTATATATTCTGTCATATATATATGTCATATATATATACATATGGTTTTTCATTCTCATACCATGTTGTTTTTACTCGCTCCATGCCATTTTATTTGTTTTGAGTCTTTAGCAGATAATCATTACCTCTTCAAAAGATGAGTAAAAAACAATTTTTGTAAAGTGGAGCACAAAGTTCTTACACCTATCTGTTTGGAAAGAACAGCTTTAAATTTTTATATCATTAAGTGACAAAATATCTTTGTATAGGTCTTATCTGATCTGTATATTTGTCTTTATTTTAATATTGAGATATAGGTTTATTTCTATTTATTTCCAAGAAATATTTAAATAAGATAATTTTTCTGAAAATTTTTTTCTGATGGTCAGAAAAGAGGTAACTTTACTTCTACTCCCTAAGATATATTGACATTTCTTGGCAGTAGTCAAAAAAATTTTCTATTAACTACAATCATAAAATGTAACTGTTAGTACATTCCAGTCAGTTCTACTTAGGACAAAGACAGTTTCTCAGGGTTCACTCAATTATGAACTCTCCAACTCAGTTTTTTGCCTGGTTGCCAGTTGTATTAAAGATCTCCATTATTTTCTGCTTACCTCCTTATTTCTTTCTTAGAGGCACTGCCTTGCAAAGGGCTCTATCTCCTTCATGCTAAATTCCTCATCTTCTCCAACACTTATTAGCCCCAGATGGGTATTTGAATATTTGAACTAAGAGATGGTGGAATCTTGATAGACTATAATATAGAGGAGGAAGGACTGCACTGAAGGTCAATAAAGCTCACCTACTTATGTTTTTGTGGCTGCCCTAGTTTCCAACCTTCTTGAAAGTGTTATTCAACCATTCTTAAGAATTACATATTTTTTATTGTGGTAAAATATACATAACATAAATTTTACTGTTTTAACCATTTTAAGTTGTATACTTCAGTGACATTAAGTGCACTACATCTTTGTAAAACTATCACCACTATTACTCTCCAGAATTTGTTCATCTTTCCCAACTGAAACTCTGTATCCATTAAATAATAACTCTCCATACCCTTCTCCCCTTGCCCCTGGTAACCACCATTCTACTTTCTGTCTCTATGAATTTGACTACTCTAGGTGTTTCATAAAGGTGGAGTCATACAATATTTTTCTTTTTGTGTCTGGCTTATTTCACTTAGTATAATGTCTTCAAGTTTCATTCCACGTCATAGCATGTGTCAGAATTTCCTTCCTTCTTAAGGCTGAATATTCCATTGTATGTATAGATCAGATTTTGTTTATCCATTTATCCATCAATGGACATTGGGTTGTTTCCATCTTTTGACTATTATGAGTAATGTTGCTATCAACAGTAGTGTACAGATATCCATTTGAGTCCCTGTTTTTAGTTCTTTTGGATATATTCCAGAAGTGGGATTACTGGATCAAATGGTAATTCTATGTTTAATATTTTTTAAGAATCACCATACTGTTAAGAATTGTATTATTTTTAAAAACTGTTCCTTCATCTAAGATACCTAAGAGTTTATTTATCTTTTCTGAAAGAGAACAATCCCCAAGTAAGGAACTTATACAATGATGACATCTGAAATAAATCCATGCATTCATTGCACAAACTGCAGTCAGGGAATCTGATCTCAGGTTAGCCTGATGATGACTCTCTTCTGTATATAAAACAACAAAGTTCTTCTTAAATACTAATTGTCAATTAATTACTTCCTATTTCCCTACAAAGGAAAGAAAAGGTGAGTTAAGAGGCTTTTTGCAGTTGTCCAAAGAGGAGATATTTCTGGGTTAGATGGCATGTTGGCAATTAAGATGGAGAAGTATTTGAAAAATAGACTTAGCAAGATTAGTTTCTTGGATATAGCACAGTATGCTGGTTAAAGGCACAGATTCTTGAGCTAGATTATTTGGGTTCAAAATCTGACTTCACTATTTGTCAACTGCGAGACATTGAGCAAATTTCTTAAATTTTCTGTGTCTCAGTCTCTTCATTTATAAAATGAAACTAATAATAGTATCTATTTCATTGATACTCTATGTGAATTAAGTGAAGTAGAAGGTAAAGCTCTTAGAACAAGGACTAGAACATAGAAAGAACTATATAAATATTTGTTAATCAAATATATTTAAAAGAGAAAGATATCAATATGGCTTCCCATATTTATGGCAATATGATTGAGTGATACCATTTATTATTCTAGAAAACAATGAAAGATGAATATATAAAGGAAGCATGTTGAATTTCATGTGTGAATGTGTGATACATAATCAGAAATTTTAAGTAAAAATTGTAATATGTGAGTATAAAACTCAGACAAAGGAGATTAGAGTTGGAGTCCAAATTTGGTGATTCATCAGCATATAAATTGCATATAATAACCTAGAGTGAATACACAGTGAGAAGAACAGAGGGCCTAGAAGTGAGATCCCAATAATTCCAAAATATCTTGATAACCACAAATAGTTTTAATTCAGCAAAAAGTTCATGCACCACCAAGTCTCCAAGACTTCAATAGTTTTTTGAAGCCAAGATATTCTGGTTTTCCAAAGTGGCTTTCGTCTAAATGACAATATATATAAGCCTCCGGTTGATAAAACTGGCATGATGCTAGAAGTTAGCAGTAAATATGAATATGAGCTCAACATAATGTAGAGCAATGTGGGCAGTTCCCAAACCACATCACTATCATAGAATAAACCCTCAAAAGTTTACTTGGCTACTGAAGGTTTACACCAAATAATGATATAAAAAGGCTAGCCAACCATAAGCAAAAATTCCTTGGCAGATTTACAAAAGGAATTATCTAAAAGTGAGTTTTCATGGACTGAATGAGAAGCAAAACCTGTATTTACATAAGAATGCTTAGCCATCCTCTGTCTGTTTTATGTATCCAGACTTGCTGGAGTCTTCCTATTATACAAGGTGAAAAATAAATTTGGGGTCAGTTGTTTGCCTCCAAACTTGCCAGTTTGGTCTGAAAGTCAATTTCTGCCTAAGAGTTAACAGCATTCTGTAAAAAGAAGAATGTGAGAAAAATAGACAGTTACAGAATTACAAAAAACTTCTTTTAAGAGAAAAGCCTTGGGTCATCAGATAGCAAAGACTGGATGAAGTGTAGGCTAACACGATAAAGGGCTCTCAGACATTTTGATATGGACCCTTGGATCTTGGGGAACTGAAGTTGTTTCTAGGAGTTAATAATGTTGTTTGAGGAAAATGAAGGTAACCTATAGTTAATAGTTCATTCATCTTGATTTAATTTAGTATAATACCATGTGTACTATTCAGAACAAGTAGTAAGCATCACTTGAAAATTAAAATGACAGTCAATATGTAATATCACAAATTATCTATGCATAAAAGTAATATGATAGGGGCTGGCCCAGTAGCATAGCGATGAAGTTCGCACACTCCACTTCTGGTGGCCTGGGGTTCACAGGTTCAGATCCTGGGGTGGACCAATGCACTACCTGTCAAGCCATGCTGTGGCGGCGTCCCATATAAAGTAGAGGAAGATGGGCACAGATGTTAGCCCAGTCTTCCTCAGCAAAAAGAGGAGGATTGGCAACGGATGTTAGCTCAGGGCTGGTCTTCCTCACACATACACACACACACAAGTAATGTGATAATATTGACAGTATACAGTATAATGGTAGGGCATGGTATAATGATTAAGAGTAAAGAGATTATTATAAATAATAGTGTTGAGAAAAGGGATGCAGAAGGGTCAGAGTCAGGGAAGGAAGTGTCAGGATGGAAGCAGAGGCTAGAGTAACACATGGCCACTAGCCAAGCAATGTGGTCAACCTCTAGAAGCTGGGAAAGGCAAAAATTCTCCGCTAGAATCTCCAGAAGCCGTGCTGACCTATTTTAAACTTCTGACATCTGGAACTATATAATAATAAATTTGTTTTGTTTTAAACCACTAAGTTTGTGGTAATTTATGATAGCAGGAATAGGAAACTAATACACTAGCACATAATAATTCCATAATAAATGTTAGCTGATATTATTGAAAAAAAATGGTCAGTCCTATATAAGATGAGGAAACCATTATTTTAGGGGAAGGAATTATTTTTATTTTAACTATACTTATATTATAAAATGAAACCTGTACATTGTAAAATATTCAAAAATATAAAACTACAATGAAAATTAAAGTCGTCATTTCCATTCAGGACCCACGGCCTGCCATTCCAGAAATAAGGCTTTGTTAACAGATTCTTTTGTGTCCTTTCAAAAACGTTATTATATAAAAACATATTTAGAACCTTTTTTCCCCTGATTTATGGATTTTAGATTTTGTTTTATAGATTTGCCTATTTCTCTCGTTATTTTGTCCTTTACTGCTACATATATTTTGAACCTCTGTTACTAGTTTGCACATTTGGGATTTCTAAGCCTGTTTGATAAACTGACTCTTTATCATTGTGAAATGACTTTAAAAAGTCTGTTAATACTCTTTATACTGGAGTTAACCTTGTCTGACATTATTAAAGCCACACCAGCTTCGTTATGGTTTATGTTTACAAAATATATCTTGTTCTATCTTATTACTTTTAACCTTTCTGTGCTTTCATAATTAGTCTGTGACTTTCATAAACATCATATGGTTGGGTCATTCTTTGTTTAACCATTATGGCAATCTTTGTTTAGTCCATTTACATTTAATGTAGTTATTGGCATGGTGTTATGTTCTCTATCTTACTATTTGTTTTTTTGTTTGTCCCATTATTTCTTTTTTTTCCTCCTCTCTGCCTTCTTTTGAGTTGAGTACATTTTATTATTCTATTTTATCTTGTCTTTTGGTATTTTCCACTGTGTCCCTCCCTACATTTTGTGGTTTCTATATGAATTACAATATGCATCCTCTATTTATCACAATAGTCTATCTTCCATTTTCCTTCTAGTCCTTTATGCAATTGTCATCATACATTTCATCCCCCCCAGTATATTATTTTATACAATCATTATCTTTTAAAGAAATTCAACAATTGATTTTAAGAAGACTTTTATACTTGCCACATATTACAATATCAGCCCTCTTCATTTTTTGGTATAGATTCTACTTTCCACCTGGTATCACTGTCACTTAGTCTAACTAACCTACTTCAACATTCATACAATGCAGGATTGCTGGTGGTGGATTCTCTGTGCTTTTGTTCATGAGAAAATATCTTTATGTTGACTTTGTTTTTAAATTATATTTGAAGGATAATTATTTCTGGAGTTTGAATTCTATTTCAGCAAATATTTTTTTCCTTTAGTATTTAATGATGTTATTTCATTATTTGTTTTTTTTTTTTTTTTATGAAAAGTATGAGGCCATAGTTATTATTCTTCATGTGGGTAGTATGCTATCTCCTTCTGTCTGCTTTTAAAATGTTCTATATATTTGGCTTTCAGCAGTTTGAGTATGCTGTGTTTACCTGTGGCTTTCTTTGACTTTATCTTACTTGGGATGTGTTGTCGTTCTTTAATCTACGGGTTGATATGTTTCTCAAATTCAAAAATATGTTCAGACATTATTTATTTATTTGACCCACACACTTTCCTGTCCCTTCTGGGATTCCAATGACACATATATTAGACTGGCTGATATTGTCCCTCAGGTCACTGAGTGTCTTTTAATTTTTTAAAATTTGTTTTCTGTGTGCATTGGTTTCAATGATTTCTATTTTCCTATTTTCAAAATGACTGATAATACATTTTACAATATCCTATCTTCTGTTAAGCCCATCTAGGGCTTCTTAATTTTTTTCATTTTGAATATATTGTAGTTTTCAGTTCTAGAATTTTTGTTTTGTTCTTTTTTTATAGTTACCATTTCTCTACTGCGATTTCCCTTGTATCCATTCACTACATTTATATTTTACTCTACATCCTCATTTATAATAGCAAACTAAGATATTAAAGCGGCTTATTCTGACATATCATCTCTGCATTTGTTTCAAATAAATGGTTTTCTTCTTTGGTTTGAATCACATTTTCCTGTTTCAGATGTCTAGTAAATATTTATTGCATACTGTACATTGTAGATATATTGTTGAGAATCTGATTCTTTTTGTGTTCTTTTAAAGTACTGAGTTTTTTTCTGGCAAGCAATTAATCTACTGAAACATTATCTTGATTATTCCAGTCTTGTTTTTCAGCTTTTTTTAGTGTGGTTCTAGAGTAATCTTTATTCTAGGACTATAGAAGCCCTTCTACGAAGCCTTTGCTGGAGTCTCAGTGAAATGACAGAGGTGTTCAGATGAAATCTGTATTGTTATACCTGGTGTGTTCTCCAGCTGCTCAGTACTTTTTCTAGGCAAAACCTTGCAGAATATTATGCAGAGCATGTGCAGCTCAGTCTTTGGCAAAAGACATAAATGCATCCCTATGCAAAGCCATGGACCTCTTTCCTTCTGTACCCTACATGACCAATTCCAACCACCTCATCATTGTAAAACTCTCATTTCTGCTTCTTCAGCCCTGTGAGGCCACCATGCTTTGCTTGGATTCATCTCTATGTTCTGTCCCATGATCAAGAAAGTTCCTCCAGGGAGAAAACAGAGGCAATTGTGAGGTTCATCTCTTGTGTTTCTCACAATCCCGTGCTGTCTGTTTTTTTACATTCTAAACTGTTGCTTTCCCTGTTTTGTCTGGTCTTGTACTGGTTGACAGTGGGAGAGCTATCCAATAGCAGTTCCGTCATAGATGGAAGTGGAAATTATATATATAATCAATTTCCATTATCCCCTTTAAAAATAATTCTTTCTTCTCTGAAATACTGTACAAATTTGGCAGATTTTTAAAAAACTGGTTATATTTTCTATAAGGATAAGACAGAAAATGAGAGAATAAGAAAAAGGTTTTAAAACCCCTTCACAATGAAATGAGCTCAGTTTCTTTATAACTGCTCTAGTTTTCTTTAATAATGATTAAATGTGCAATCAAATAACAGTAAGAACTATCAGCATTTCATATGGTTACGCTAATCCCAACATACTGCCCATTGGCAATGCGATGTTTGTTGGTTGTTTTTACATTTTCAAAACTCTGAGCTACAAATGCATTTCGTTTTCAACTATCTGCCAAACGCGTAAATAGTTGAGCTTTAAAATGACACCAGCTACATCTCTATTTGTCGGAATAAATGTCTGTAGGTGATATGTTTACAACTGTTGCAATACTCCTTTCTTCACCCTGACAGTTCTGTAGAGATACAGTATATCGCTATATAGAATTCGAAGCATGTTCAACACTTTGTGCTAAGACATTGCTGTCTCAGAAGGTTTACAATCTGATCCTCTCTGTGCCTAC
Organism: Tapirus indicus; assembly: GCA_031878705.1. Classification (NCBI taxonomy): domain Eukaryota; kingdom Metazoa; phylum Chordata; class Mammalia; order Perissodactyla; family Tapiridae; genus Tapirus; species Tapirus indicus. Next base: position 138,674,041 of record CM062920.1, on the reverse strand, counting down.
TGAATCTACTATAACCAACATTATATATTGCACTAAACTATATGGCTGAATTAAAAGTAAACACAACTTTTTCAAAACACTTAAGAGGGGTCAAACTTAAATAAATATATTTGTATCATCTAATCCAAATACAGAGGTTAAAAGGCCAAAAAAATATTGATGTGAATAAAGTAAAATACAACATAGATACGCACAAATACCTTACCCAGGGTTGGGAAATATAAACCAATACTATACAATAGATTGATTTTTATAAAAAAATAATAGAGAATATAGAGAGACAGATAATAATACTTAAAAATAAAAATACCCATTAGTTTCCTGATTTGGAAGTGTGCTTATGTATATATAAATTTACTCTTTACTTTGAGAAAATAAAAAAATAATTAATGTGGCCCTTGCAAACCTTCTCTAGAGGCACTTCTTTTAGTAGTGGTGATTTCATCTATTTCTAAGATCTAGCTAGAGGCTGAAGTTTAAACTAGCCTGAGAAAACCTGCCAAAATCATATGAGAAAAGAAATAATATTTCCTAGGGGGAAGTATTATGAAATACATTCTCTCTTATCCTTCATGCTCATCAACATTTAATTACAATAGAAACCCTCTTATTACCAAACACTGATTAATTGAAGATAAATACTGGAGTAAAACAGGAAATCTTGAGCAATCACATATGCATGTATTAGACATTTTTTTGACAAAAACCATGTAAGTGCACATTATATGTTTTTTCTTCAGTTTACAGCTAAGTCTTTTTCTTTTGGCAACAGTGTGCTGATTAGAGTTCCATGCAATGTCTACAAACTAAAAACATCCATCATGAATATACTATAACTTCCAATTTATTTTAATTTTAGGTGGAAATCCTGAGGGCATATGCCTTCTAAACATTTACTATTTTTCCAATCATTTTCACATAATGTAACAGTAATAATGTTAGCAACCAAACTTTAAGATTTTCTAAATATTAGATCAAAATTTCATAGAAACAAAACCATATTTATTGTGTTTTCATATTTTATTAGCCTATGTAATATTCACGAAAGTACAAAATTACCATAACAAGAACATCTTGGACAAACAAATTTGTGATCACACTCATTTGAGTCTTGGTAGGCCTATAACCAAAGTGAAAGGAGCAGAATTGTACGTCCTTGCCAGATACAAGACTCCTACCCACAAGTATTTAGACTCTTACAGATATAAGTTGCTACATTTTGCTGTAGGAATCAAAGATGTTGATTAAGTTGAAGAGTCACTTATGTGAAGGTATGTTAAGAGAGCTTCTGTGATACATATTTAATGCCATTTATTCTGTTAACTGGAAGCTTTTTAAGGGCAGGGGTCTTGCCTGTCGTGTTCACCACTGTATCTTCGATGTGTAGCATTGTGCCTTATAACTAGTAAAAAATCAACATACATTTAATGAAGAAAAGTCATAACCAAGCCATTTATCCAACACACATACCTACACACAGAATGCAGATACCATACAAAAAATACACAATTTTGTGAGAAACCAAATAACCATTTTAAGAACTATCCAACTATCAAATTGGCAAAATTTAGAAAATGATAATAATTATTGAAAAAGGAATGATGGAATAAGCACATTTGTACATTGTTGGAAGAAGTGTAAATTGATACATTGATTCAGAAGGTCACAATGTTATAATATGAGCTCAAAAACATTAATTAATATATCCTAAATTCATCAGAGATGTATATAAAGATTTATGCATCCAGATATTTTTTACAGATATATTCATGACAGTAAAAAATTGTGAATTGCCTAAACATTTAATAGAAGATTGATTACATAAACATCTATATGATGAAATATTATGCAAGCATTTAAATCATGTTTCATACACAATGATGTAGAAATACTTAATGGGAATGGAAAACTGAACTATATATTTAGAAAAATCACATTTATTTATAAAAAGCATATATACATACACCAAAACACAACAAAATAGAATTTATCACTCTATTATGGGGTGATAAGTTATTTGGAGACTTTTGTTTTCTTCTTTATTCTCCCTTTTATTTCTAATTTTTTTCTATAATAAGCACACTGTTTACAAATCAGAATACAGATTGCCTTAAAAGGCTTTTCATTTTAATTCTTGTATCAATTTTTTGTTCTTTCAAAATATCATCAGAAAACTAATCTTGATTGTTATATTTAATGGGCTGAAGAGAGAGTGTAAGGTTTTGTACACATTAAAATGCTAGCCTAACATGACTTTTGCTTAAATTCAAGGGTGTCACATTTGATAAAATGTTAGTACTAAAAAGAACATTAGAGATGCCCTAATTAAACCTACATCTTTAGTGGTAAGTGGCCATCCACTATTTCCACATTAAGCTTTCCATGAAAATGTGTTTCAAAATTGGCACATACTTGTACTTGTTTGAGAAGCAAGAACTAAAATGTAGAAAAATAATACAACTAGTGGGACAATATTCTTTACTTGATAAAGCATTTACTCTTTAAAATGTGTCACTAAACTGAATATTTATTAGGCAGGAAAATCTTACAAATTGACTATCCATGACAGTATGACAATAGTTTCCATGTGGAAAGTGAATTTTTTTGAAGAAAGTTAAATTATAGAAAAATAAAATAAAATAAATAAGAACATTTTTCACTGGATTATTAAAGTTTTATTTTGCTTTATTATGTTTTCTATTTAAGGTATTTACTGTTAAAGCACTTGTTTTCCTGGGTTCATAACTAACCTATATTTCATAGCCTCCTTTGCATTTGCATTGAGAACTTATGATTGGAAAATAAAATATTGGCTTCCAGACCCACCTAGAAATGCTCTGCAGCAATTCCTCCATTCTTTATTTTCTCTTTAAAAAGAGTCATTGTAGGTCATATTCAAGGATGATGGGGTTAACAGATGCAAAGATGTTGAATCTCTAAATCACTTTTTGTATAAGAACTTCTCAGGAAAGCAGTGAGATTAGGAATTTCCACACTGGACTTTGCATAGTGAAAATAGCACAAAGATACTGAGATGACTTATTGCAGCATATAACAATAATTACACTGACTAATACAAAAACCAGTATCTTAAAGGGAGATGCTGACATAACAAAAATTGGAATCTGTTACATTAACTTAGTAGTGTGGCAGCAGATGGTAAAAAAAAAAAAAAATGGACAAAGCATTTTGGTCAATTGGTGAATGCAATGAAGAGACATTTAAAAACTGCCACCTGTGGTAGCTTGGAAAGCAGTTCAAAGTTTAATGAGCTTATAGCTCTAGAGACACTTGGAAGTACATTCTAAAATCTAAAGGATGCAGCAAAAGTAGTTCTAAGAGAGACATTTATAGCGATAAAGACCTCCCTCAGAAAACAAGAACAATATGAAATAAACAATCTAACTTTACACTTAAAGGAACTAGAAAAAGAAGAACAAATAAAACCCAAAGTTAGTAGAAAGAAGGAAATAATAAAGATCAGAATGGAAATAAACGAAATAGAGACTAAAAAACAAGAGAAAAGATCAATGAAACTAAAAGCTGGTTCTTTGAAAAGAGAAACAAAACTTATAAACCTTTGTCCAGACTCATCGAGAAGGACTCAAATAAACAAAATCAGAAATGAAAGAGGAAAAGTTACAATTGACAACATAGAAATACAAAGGATCATAAGAGATTACTACAAACAATTATATGCCAACAAATTAGACAACCTAGAAAAAATGGATGAATTCCTAGAAATGTACCATTTTTCAAGATTAAATCAGGAAGAAATATAAAACCTGAAGAGACCAATTACTAGGAATGAAATTGAATCAGTAATCAAAAAATTCCCAACAAACAAAAGTCCAGGACCAGGTGGCTTCACAGGTGAATTCTACCAAACATTTAAAGAAGAGTTAATACTTATCCTTCTCAAACTATTCCAAAAAATTGAAGAGTAAGAAACACTTCCAAACTTATTCTATGAGGTCAGCATTACCTTGATACCATAACCAGACAAAGACGTTACAAAAAAAAGAAAAATTACAGGCCAGTATCCCTGATGAACATAGATGCAAAAACATTCAACAAAATGTTAACAAAGTTAATTCAACAATACATTAAAAGGACCATACACTATGATCAAGTGGGATTTATCCCAGGAATGCAAGGATGGTTCGATATCTGCAAATTAGTCAATGTGAGGCGCCACATTAACAAAATGAAGAATAAAAATCATATACGATCATCTCAATAGATGCATAAAAAGCTTTTGACAAAATTCAACATCAATTTATGATAAAAACTCTCAACAAAGTGTGTATGGAGGGAACATACCTCAACATAATAAATGTTTGACAACATTTGACAAACCATATATGACAAACCCACAATTAATATCATACTCAACAGTGAAAAGCTAAAAGAATTTCCGCTAAGATCAGGATCAAGACAAGGATGCCCAATGTCACCACTTTTATTACCATAGTATTTGAAGTCCTAGCCACAGCAATCAGACAAGAAAAAGAAATAAAAGTCATCCAAATTGGAAAGGAAGAAGTAAAACTGTCATTGTTTGCAGAAGACATGATATTATATATAGAAAAACCTAAAGTCTCCACCAAAAAACTATTATAACTAATAAATGAACTCAGTGAAGTTGCAAGATACAAAATTAATACACAGAAATCTGTTGCATTTCTATACACTAATAACAATATCAGAAAGAGAAATTAAGAAAACATTCTCATTTACAACTGCACTAAAAAGAATAAAATACCTAGGAATAAATTTATCCAAGAGGTGAAAGACCTGTATTCTGAAAACTATAAGAGATTGATGAGAGAAACTGAAGATGACACAAATAAATGAAAAGATATACCATGCTCATGGATTGGAAAAATTAATATTGTTAAAATGTTCATACTACCCAAAGCAATCTACTGATTCAATGCAATCCTTATCAAAATACCAATGGCAATTTTTCATAGAACTAGGACAAAGAATCCCAAAATTTGTATGGAACCACAAAAGACCCTGAATAACCAAAGCAATCTTGAGAAAGAATGAAGCTGGACGTATCACACTTCTTGATTTCAAATCATAGTACAAAGCTATAGTAATCAAAACAGTATGGCACTGGCATAAATACAGACACATAGATCAATGGAACAGAACAGAGAGCCCCCAAAATAAACTTGTGCTTATATGGTCAATTAATCTAAGACAAAAAATATAGTGACTACCATAAATGATGTTGGGATAACTGAACATGCAAAAGACTGAAACTGGACAACTTTCTTATACCATATACAAAAATAAACTCAAAATGGATTAAAGACCTAAAAGTAAGACCTGAAACCATAAAACTCCTAGAAGAAAATGGGCAGTACACTTGTTGACATAAGTCTTAGCAATATTTTTTTGGCTCTGCTCCTCAGACAAGGGCAACAAAAGTGAAAACAAACACGTGGGACTACATAAAACTAGAAAGCTTTTGCACAATGCAGGAAACTATCAACAAAATAAAAAGGCAACCTACTGAATTGGAGAAGATGTTGCAAATGCTATATCCAATAAGGGGTTAATACCCAAAATATATAAAGCACCTATACAACTCAATATCAAAAAAACAAACGATCTGATTAAAAAATGGGCCGAGGACCTGAATAAACATTTTTCCAAAGAGGACATCCAGATGACCAACAGACACATGAAAAAATGCTCAACAACACTAATCATCAGGGAAATGAAAATCAAAACTGCAATGAGATATCACCTCACACCTGTCAGAATGGCTGTCATCAAAAAGTCAACAAATAACAATTGTTGGTGAAGATGTGGAGAAAAGGGAACACTCATGCCCTCTTGGTGGGAATGTAAATTGAGGCAGTCACTCTGGAAAACATTGTGGAGATTCCTCAAAAAGTTAAAAATGGAACTACCATATGATCCAGCAATTCCACTTCGGGGTATTTACCCAAATAAAACAAAAACACTAATTTGAAAAGATATATGTAGCCCTATGTTTGTTGCGGTATTATTTACAATGGCCAAGATATGGAAGCAACCTAAGTGTCCATTGATAGACAAATGGATAAAGAAGATGTGTTTACATATACAATAGAATATTACTCAGCCACAAAAAAGAGCATGCCATTTTTGACAACATGGATGAAACCAGAGAACATTATGCTAAGTGAAATAAGGCAGTGCATTAAGTGAAATAAGTGAAGCACATTAAGAAGTACAAACTTTCAGTTACAAAATAAAGAAGTACAGGGATGTAATATACAGCATAGGGAATATAGTCAATAATATTGTAATAACTTGTATGGTGACAGATGGTTTGTAGACTTATCACGGTGATCATTTCTTAATGTATATAAACGATGAACCCCTATGTTGTATACCTGAAACTAACATAATATTATATGCCAACTACATGTAAATAAAAAAAGAAATGTATTAGTAGTCTGTATTATTGACATTGACGGTTTTAGAAAAGTATTACAAGAAACAGATGAGCTCAGAAATAATCGACAAGTTTGAAGTAGAAATGAAAAGTAGTAGAGAATTTCAGTAAAATAAGTAAGATGGTGTTAAGACTTGGAACAACAAGCCAGTGAAATTTCTCAACTGCACAGAGTGACTCAGATTTGTGCCAAAGACCAAATGAAGGGCATGCTCTGTCCACTCAAGTTTGACAGTCTCAAGGTTATCTGTCATGAAGTTGAGACAGAGAGAGAAATGACAGCAAGGTAACAAAGAAATAAAACATATTTGAGAACAAAGTCTGGGAGTTTTGGCTATTTGTATCCGAAGCTGACTAGAAGCAAATAGTTTGCCAAGTTTTTGAAAGAATTATATTGCTAAATATCCACAAGTCCCTACTGAAAAGTCTTTGACTCTGCAATCCTTAAAAGAACATTTGCACACCCACATTTCTATGAGCATGAGATGGGTTCTCTAAGTTGGATAGCCAAGAAAGACGTATTCTTCAATATCCACTTTATTTTATTTTTTGTGTGTGTGAGGAAGACTAGCCCTGAGCTAACATCCATTGCCAATCCTCCTTTTTTCTTTTTTTGCTGAGGAAGACTGGCCCTGGGCTAACATCCATGCCCATCTTCCTCTTCTTTATATGGGACGCTGCCACAGTATGGTTTGACAAGTGGTGCGTCTGTCTGCACCCAGGATCCGAACCTGCGAAAACCCGGGCTGCCGACGTGGAGCACACAAACTTAACCATTATGCCACCAGGCCGGCCCCAATACCCACTTTGGATATGGCCATGGAGGGTAAGAAAGAACAACCTTCACTGAATTTCCTTTTTTTTTTTTTTTTAACAAAGAAGTCCTTCCCAGGGAAGATAATCAGGCCTAAATGAAGGTCTTCCTTTTTTCTCCAGGAAGTAGGACCTTACAGTATCTGCCTAGCTGCATTCCATAAAAGCCATGGACTTCTGTGTGTCTCCTATGCTCCCATTTTCCAAACAAGAGTTGTTGTTGAGAATATTTTATCTCTGTCTGTAAGTGCGCGTATATGGAAGATCAGGGGACAAAAAATGTGATTTTTAAAATTTTCAGATTTCAGAACCATGAAGATGACTCTATATGTGGACCCGATAAAGACAACTGTGACGATCTCCGGATCGTCATCCAAAGATCCCGGAACATTAACCAGATGCTGTGACTAGATGGAATTTTGGGTTGTTCATTTGGGGAGGTTGAGAATATGGGAGATAGTGTGAAAGGAATATCTGATGACCAGAAGGGTAGACTTTAAAAAAGATACTGCTGTACACCTATCAAACCATTTCCATTTCCTCCTGGAGTCATCGCTAAAGCTATATTTTCCAGTCCCCATTTCAATTAGTGGAGGATCATATGACTAACTTTTGTCCACAAAATCTCCTGCCTGATCCTCTACACCTACTCATTTCTTTAAGATGAAGATGGAGCCATCTGTAGACGGTAGGATCCTGGTGTTACTGCTTGTAGGCAAACCACTCAGGAAGGGATGAGCAACAGATAAACTTGAATCGTATTAAGCCATTAAGACTTCTGGATTTTTGTTGTTGTTTTTGTTGCTGTAACAGTTAGCATTAATTACCCTGACTATAGAGTAATTTTTGAGCAAAAAATTAAAATATCCCTTTTAAAGAAAAAATAAATAGTATAATTTAGATATACGAATATATACTTAAATATATAAATATAACTATTATTTTAACTTATGACGAGGTTGAAATCTGCTAAATCATTTTTTGCAAAGACATCAACATTCATAATTTTTCAAAGTCTGTTATTTTAAAAGAAAGAAAACAAATCCTACTACTTCTTTTTCAGTAAAGATATCAGGAGAGCTCTTCCATTTGGCAAAAACTGATTTTCCCTGGAGCCTATTTTTCCCCACAATTCGAGGGACACAAAATAGCATGCGGATTTTGTAGATGTGATTATAAGTGACTGTCTAGACATAATTAGTGATAACTTCTGAAGAAGCTGTCATAGGTGCATATGATGTCTTTAAATTAATAACAGTTTGTGTTGCCCATATTGTTCTCCGCAAAGACTGCTGTTCCATTCTATTTGACCTTAATTGGTGTAATTGATAACAGTTAGAGCTTGGAGTGCCATTTTAATCATGTAGATACAGCTTTCTTGACAGAAGAAGATAAAGTAGCTGCTGTGTGTTGTCTGTTATTGGTAGGCAGACAGAAAGATAGAGGAAATGATGGTTTGTTATTTTAACCTGAGACTTGGGGACTTCTGCATCATTACTGACAATTTACTGATGGTTTTAAAGAGTTTGTGCTAATCCCTAAACAGTTAATGAAAGCTAGTTGGTGTGTAATTTAACACAAAGGAAAAGAGGAGAAAATTATTTGAATACATGTTGGAGATGTACACAAATAATCCAGGAAGAAGCATGTTTGAAAATATTCTAAACATTAGTGTCCCCCCTAGTAAAGCAGATTTTTATGACAGACAAGCTGTCAAGCTCTTATAATTTGAATATTTAATTTTTAGTTTGAAGTAAGCACTAAAAATCATCTTGGTTATAAATGTGATTAAAGTTCTCACTGATTTGGGTGTTCAGTGTATATGTGGGAGGAGGTTGGATGCTGAAAAGAAAATAGATAGATGTTGCTAATTTAATATTATTTAATTGTTATGAGATAATGAGCTGATAATTCCAAAAAAAGCATTGTGCCTTTCACCTTTATCACTATTCTTCAGTATGTTTCTTTTTCCTCTTTTCTTAAATAATAGGAAGGCAAAATTCATTTCAACTATAGAAACTCCAGGAAGTCAGGCTTTTCACTTTCTTTGGTGAATGAAGAATGTTTACTCTATCTTCCCATTGAGGAATTCCCATTCCTTATTTTATGCTTTTGTTTTTAAATTTGGGAAACAGTCTTACTCTCTAAGCCAAATTTTTAACAACCGGGGCACTTTACATTATGATGTATTTATAGTTCAGTGTATAAGAGGGTCAGCAATCTATATCCCAATATTGTCACACTTTTCTTCTTTAATTCTTCTGTTCTGACTCCTGTTAACAACATCTCCCACCATGTTCTGTTAACTCCACCAGGATAGACAAAGACCATGATAAACACTGTAGGACCTAGGAGAGTGCCTGGTATGTGGCACTTCAGAAAAAAAAAAAAAAAAAAAATGCTGTGCAGCCCAACTGGATCTGAGACTTTTCTGGTAACTCTTTTACTTAGCTCACCATTAACTAGTCAAATCACTACTAAAGCTGATATTTTCCTAGAGAGCCCTGTCTCACCCCTCCCTGGCCTATCCCTAACTCAAATCTCGTGTAGGTTTATCTGTATTTTCCTATCTTTTTTCCTGTATTATAAGGGAAAAAAAGTGTTATTCACACTCATTAAAGCTGCATTTTCTTACTGAATCCTTGTTTTTATCACTTTCCGATTCCAGAACTTTGCTTCCAAATTTATTTTCTTCTTGTCTAGCACCACATGCCTCTGTAACTGCACTCTTTCTCCTCTGCCTGCAAATACACACAGGACTTGACTATTTTGAAAAACAAAACAGAAGGAGCAAAAGGTACTTGATTTTGTTCTACAGAACTCCTACCAGAAAAACTGTTTTTCTCTTTTCTGCAATGGTACAAAACCTTTATAATAAATAATTAGCAACCAGGGCCACTATATTATTTCTATTCCTTCCTTGCTGAACTATATAAACTGAATGAAATTGCCCTCTCAAAGTTTCTAGTGGTTTCCTAATTATAAAAATCTCATAGTCATTCCTGTATTCTCATTTTTAAGACCTTCTATTACATTTGATTTTTTAAATCTTCACCTACTTATTGAAATCCACTCTTTCTCTCTATAGTAGTACCCTGTCTTGATTCACTACCTTTCTCTTAACATTTTTTTAAGATGTCCTCCTTTGCTGGCTCCTCTTTCCTCCTTTTCACTCTGATCTCAAAAAACACTGTATTTTGGTCTTTTGCTATTATACTTGTCATTTTATATTCTCGTTCCCAAGAGTTCATGGATTATTCTGGTTTCAAGTAAATATACTCCAAAACATATATCACTATTCCTGTTCTGTCCTCAGAACTCTAGAGAGATGTTCCCAATTTCTAATTGAATTGTCCTTTCCATAGCTGACACATTTCCAAAATATAGACATAAGTTTCCCCTCACACATATTTATACCATCATGCTAATGATTACCCAGGCTCAGAAGTGTTTTAACTCATCCCTTTTCTTTACCATATTGGGCAAGATGACAAATTCTCTAATTTTTGCTTAACATATTTCTGTTGGATTAGGGATAGTTGAGGAACAGGCCCAGTTTGGGGCTGAAAGCAAAACTTGACGACTTCCCCCACCCCCCTGAAAATAGATATAAATGTATTTGAGTGAAACAGGGGCTTCAGGACACTGTGGTAATCTGAATGCATTATTCTTTGTAAGACAATGAGAAATATTCAGTAAAGGTTTATTATCTCTGGTAAATAGTTAACCACATTTTGGGGAAAAAAATGGTTCATACTTTTTATTCTCCACTTGTCTCAATCCTGTGACTTTTTCACCTCTCATTTCAGTCTAAGAAGATTGATTGATTCCTATTCTACAGATAAGCAATACTTACTCACAAGAACTCCTTTAACTTACTGTCTCCAAGATTGCAAATTTACCTTCATCTGCTTCCATTCCTTTCTCCTCCTTTTCTGTTACAATGGAAGATATGAATATATTTCCTCCTGCCTAAGGTATAATTTTCCACTTGCTCTTAGAGTTTTTATCCCCCACCCCCACCCAACAATTCATCCTGGGTAGGAGTTTAATAAACTCAAGCCTGTGCTGTATTTAAAACAAACAAAAATAAACAAAAACAAAACAAAAACAAACCTCTCCCCAGAAACCACATTTTCATCTCTCATCTCCTTTCATACGATAAATTTTATAAGATTAATATTATTCACTGTCATTTATTACTTCCACTCTCCTCTCAACTATTTTAAGTTGGATTTTTATATTCCTATTCATGGGTTTTCGCCTCCATTTAGGGTTCTTCTTTTCAATCTTTATAGGTTTTTCCTTCTGTCTATCTACCAAGAGACTGTGCCACTCATGGTTGTATCATAGGCCCTTTGCTTTCCTCTGTCAACACTCCTTGGTTAATCTTGTCCCTTCCTACATCCAGATGTAGATTCTTTCACTCAACAAATGTGTATTGAGTCCAGGTCCTATCCTAAGAACTAATGATATAAAGCAAACAAACTACAGAAAATATAGGTGGTGAAATGCATAGGAAGGGAGGCAGAAATTATTTTCCATAAGGAAGGTCTACACTGAAGGAGCAGCTAGGGTAAAAACCCTAAGACAGATAAAATGCTTGGTATATTCTAAGGTGGAAAGAAACCTGGAGTAGTTTGGCCCTAGACACAAAGTGAGAACAGTATGAGATGACATCAGAGATCTAGACAGCTCTTAGATCATGGAGAAGGTTTTCATAAAACTCTATGTAAGAAACAACGGTGGTTTTACTTTCAAATATTTCAAGCTTTATGGGGGACTTACTTCCAGGCTCATATTTCCAACTGCTTAGTGGTCATCCCATTTGGGTAGTATTTAGATGAACTCAAACAGTTGCAAACTGACCTCATCATCTTAACCCCTACACATGCTGCTTTCCCTCTTCCCCATTTTAGAACATGGAACCCCGAAGCACTTTGCTGCCTAAGCTACAAACCGGTGAGTCTTCCATCATTTACTCCTCCTTCTTTCTCACCCACTCCTCCCAACACTAAATCAACCATAAGAGCTCTCAATGATGCTTCCTCGATATCTTTGCTCACTTCTCACTTTCATTCCCACTGCACCAACTCTTGTCACACAATCTCTTTCTTCAATCATCTCAAAATTTCTCAAAATTGGCCTTGCTCACCACCAACCAAGTCACTACATTGCTAGAGAATTATCCTTTTAAAACACAATATGATCCTAAAATAATAATCTTGTTTGAAATCCCTTAGCTACCTGTTATCTAGGTTTTTTCATCCGGCTTATCTCTCTATTCCTTGATTTCAAAGATCTAGCCATCCTCAACATAGTACAGTTCCCTGAAAAATAATTATAAATAATTAAAATAGTACACATAAATGCCACTACTATACATGGATGTTTTGTTCTAATGTTAGTATTCTTACAAAATTCAATTTCTAAAATTATAAAGATATTTTTGATAACTTAATTTTGCACTATTTCATAAAAGTAACAGACAAGAATTAAAATATTTTCTTGTAAAGAAGCCATATGAAGACAAATTGAAATAGTAGATTTCCATTTTCTCTGGAAAAGAAAATATTTCCCAAGTGGAGAAAAGAAAGGTTAAATCTACAGTGAAATACTTGACAGAAGATATAACCCCAATGAAATGAACAGAAAAGATATCCACAGGGAGGCAAAGTAATACTCTATTTCCACCATTGACAAGGTGACCTGGGCTTTTGAATCCTTCACAAAAGCTCTGAGTTATCAGCATGTAAGAATGATGACATTAGCTTGTGAATATTTAACCATTGTGATGATTATGTTCTGGACAGTTTATTCTTGTAAAAAAGGGAAAGCAGGGATGTATGTAGTTCAATCTTTGAAGCCCAGTAATATAATTTTCCATTAGATAGGAAATATATGTATATATGCACATGCACATATATATATATATCTATATATCAACTTTTATCAGAAGAAACTTTTTCAAATGAATTTTATTTAGAATTTTATCCCATCTATGTGCTGATGTTTTATTTAAACTACATTTGGGACTATGCATGTTACTGAAGGGGAAAATTCTGCAATCAAGTTGGTTGCAAGGGTTAAGAAACAAAATCTGACCATAGACTCTTTCTAAATCCCTGACTGACAGATAATGCTATATATATGTAGGAGATTGAAGACATTTCCATGGAAAAATGACTCACAAACCAGGGCAAGAGCCTGTTCTTAAAAGACAGAATTGATCCTGATGAGATTTGTGAGTTTGCTGTACTTTTGACTGTGTTCTCTAACTCAGGAGTTTTACGAAAATCGACTTCAACGTTGAGGAGAGAAGAATAAAGAGATGGGATTGCTCATCCTATCTTTTTAGACATACTATAAAGACATAGTAATACAAACATTAGGTAACTAACTCAGACAAATGAAACAGAATGGAGAGGGAGCTCATCTAAGTTAAGAACTTGATATATGATAACTGTCTCACCAAAATTCAGTGGAGAATAATGAATTTTAAAGTAAATGATATCAGAAAACAATGGTTTACTATGTGGAGAAAACTGTAAAGGTAAAGATAGATAAATAATGTAAATGATAGATAGATATATACATGCATAAAAATATATATATATGTACAACTAATAGAAGAGAATGTAGGGCAGTATATTTATGGTCATGGTTTGGAGAAAAGATTTATAAACCCCAAAAGAGTAGAAAGACAAACATTAAAGAGAAAAACAGATGGGCTTAACTATATCAAAACAACGATTTCTATTCAATAAGGGACAAAATTATGTGAAAACACATTAGTAACACAAAAATTGGCAAGAGCTTAATATCTAGAACATTAGACTATCTCCAGTAAATGAAGCAGAAAAAGAGAAAGAAATTAATAAAAATGGACAAAGGCTATAAACAAGAAATTCACAGAAGTAACTTAGAAGACAAACTCACTGGTAATTAGAAATATTAGAAAGCTCAGTAGAATCAACTATCATGAGGATATGAAGAAATGGGAATTTTCATGTATTGCTAGTAGGTGTGTAGCCTGGTGAGATTTGGTTTCAAAGTGCAAAGTCTAACATCACTATGTTGTAGCTGACTTTCAGTGAGACACTGAAAATCACAGAAGTGGAAAGCCAAATGATTAATAAACATAAAATATTCCACTTAATTAGTCATGAAGAACAAAAATAAAATAAAGAGATATTTTTCATGTATCAAATAATTAAATATTATAAAGTAGAATAATATTCAATATTTGCAAGTGTTTGATGAGATGGGAACTTGTATATAGCATTAGAAATCATGTGAATTTGCTGAAAATTTTCTGAAAATCAATTTTACGTTTTGCATCAGGAGCTTTAAAATGTTAATAAGTGTGATGGTTAATTTTATGTGTCAATTTGACTGGCCAGGGGTTGCTCAGATTAAACATATTGGGGTGTGTCTGTGTGGGTGTTTCCAGATGAGATTAGCATTTGAGTTAATGGATTCTGTAAAGCAGATGCTCTCCCCAGTGTGGGTGGGTATGCTCCAGTCTTTTGAGGACCCCAATGGAACAAAGGACTGAGAAAGAGGGAATTTGCCCCCTTTTTCCTGCCCCATGAGTGAGCTGGGACATCTCCTTTACTCTCTCCAGCCTTTGGAATGGGACTCGTACCACCTGCTCTCCTGCTTTCAGGTCTTTGGGTTCAGGCTGAATTACACCACTGTCTTTCTGGGCCTCCAGCTCGCAGATGGCAGATTGTGGGACTTAGCCCCAATAATTGCATGCACCAATTCTTCATGATAAATATCCATTTATATATATGTGTGTGGATGCATATATATATATACACGTATACACACACACATTTTTCTTTTCTGGTTCTTCAGAGAAATATAAATGTATATATTTTTTGGTTCTCCAGAGAAACAGCATTAGTAGGATATCTTGAATCCATTTCTCTGTAGAACCCTGAAGATAACAATAACCTATGCCCCAGGAATTCTACTTCTAGGATTCTGTCATAAGAGAACAATCAAAACATGCATAAATGCATAAATATATTTTTCATAGTCTCTGTTATGGTGAAAGCTGGAAAAAATCTAAACCCTCAACATCAAGGCAAGGGTTTTAGAAAGTGTAATTTATGATGACCTCTCAGATGAAGCCATGAAAAATTATGTTTTGGGGGAATTTTAATGAAATAAGAAAATTCTTAGATTAAGTGGGAAAAAAAAACCACACAATGACAAATTCTATTGTGTTGAAATAAAATAAAGTAAAATATTAATAGTGGTTGTCTATACACTCTGGTAATTAACCACTAGACTGTAAGCAAGAAGCAAGGATAGTGTACTTTACCTCTAAATGCTCAATACTTAGTCCAGTATTGGGTACATACTAGCCACTCAATAAACAGTTGTTCAGAGAATATATTTGAATTTGAATTAACTTATTTGTTTTTATTACACTTTTATGTAATTTGGAAATTCTCACAATGAATGTACATTGTTTTCATAATCATAACATATAAATATTATTTTGAAAATATATCTATTGCAACAGATATATGGGAGTTATATATATATATACATATCCTGTAAGGTTTAGGAATAAATATGTTCTTTTCTTTCCTCTGCGGGAGTGTCAGTGAAGAATCAGAAAATAAGAGTATGCTGAGTTTTGCCAGTGAAGTTCTACCTGAAAGGTCTCTCCAGAATGTTGGTAAATGATAATGTCAACCAAAATTTAGAAGCGGAGAGAGCTATATTTATGCTTCAAGTTGAGTCACAAGGGACAAATAATTTTTAATGTATATTAACTCCACTTTTTCTTTTGGTTTTAATGATAACTTTTATCCCACCTCCTATATTAAATTTGAGTTTTAGATTGCAAAATAGCTTTCACATTCCTGAGCTTGATACTTGTAGCTCAAATAATGAAATCACATAATATTTAATGATGAAGTTGTCCAATTTATACCTAAACTGTTTTTTATTAAACATATTAAACAGAGTTGTAAAAGGTATTTGCTTTGAGACAATAATGACAAATTATATTTTCCATATTGAGCTGTAATTACATAGAAGAGTATGTTTTACTTCTGTGTGCAAACTCAGATGAAATTGTTCAAACATTTAGCATTATGTTTTTATTCCCATGTACCTGAGTGATAATTACAATGTCAGAAGACTAAGTGGAAGGAGAGACTGGAAATATGCAAAGGATGTGTAACAAAAATCAATATTTAATAAACTTTGCATTTTAGGAAAAAAAATGAATAAAGGATGAAATGTGCCCTTTGCAGTAGATTTAACTCAAACTTTTCAATTTCAGTCTTGAATTTCAATTTGCTGAGCAAACTTTCTCTATTTGGACATGTTTTCTGCTCTTCTGGCTCGGCTCCATTTCCACTGATGCCTAAAGGATTTGTTTGAGTTGGCTCACATTTACAAAGCACCCAGTGTGAAATGGCATTTTGCTCCCTGTGCATTCATTTCTTTCTATTCTTTTCCGTTGTTGTTAGCAAGGAATTGACAAGAGCTTCAAACTGAGATACGAGTCATCAAGAATACCTATCATGGAAGAAAAACATACTTTATTCTATTAAAAAGTAAATTACAGCAGAAACTAGTTGTCTGCTCCTGACCGTCAAGACACGGTCCCAAGATTTAAAAAATATATTGATTTCAGAAACTCCACCATCTTTTAAATTAAAATAATGAAATTGAACATGGCCATTCAAACCAGTTAACCAGAAATGGATCAAAACCCTGTCTACATATATTGAGCATGTGTTTAGAAACTGAGTGGTAAAGACAGAGAAGAGTGGTTCTTTTACGACAAAGATAGATTTGAAGTGATTGTTTTATCCAAGAAGTAATAGCAGTCCTACACAGCTTCAAATTCCATACACAGTGAGTTTGTCAACATTCTGTCATTGAAAAGCATTAGCTTTCATTTTATAGTTTTATTTAGTATAACCTGCCATGTAGCAACAGCCCTCTGTCTCTCTGAATTTCTGTGAAAACTCAGTTTTACTTGCATTTCACGGACCGAGTATAAAATAAAGTTGCACTGCATAGCACTACCCAATCTAGTCAAGTGGGAGATGCTACTGTCTACATCCATAACAGTGAGATCTCAGTAAAACCCTGAAACGAATGATATTTGAGGTCCCTCAGGCAACAATTGGAAATTTCAGTCAGAGGATTCAGGATGCAGAACCCACTTCCCTCTATGTGCAGTACTGAACAGAGCAATTACCTGCTTTCATGTGAGAAAGACACTAATTTAGTAGATAAAAATTTTGTATTACTTTTAAATGTTTATATGATTTTATATATGACGTAAAATTGAATGTATCCTTCCAAACAAGAAAAAAACTTGACACTTAAAAATATTACTATTCTTTGTTAATTTCTTTCATAGTTTCAATTTACTTTAATGCCAATATTAACTAACATGTTCACTAATCACAAACGAAAGTCACCTCTCTTTTCTGCCAAAATCCACCCAAAACTCACCTGAAGCATGCATCCCTTCATGAATAATCCAAAACAATACGATTTAAGTCATTTCAACACTTTTTAAGCACCTACAATATTCTAGGCAGTCACTAGCCACTGAGATATAAAAGTTATGTTAGATATGACCCTAAAATGGAGATGTTGACAGTCTAAGGAGGGAGATCTAAGAACAATCAAATCAATTCAAAACAGTGAGCCAATTGCTGTAAATGAAGTATTTGTTGTGTGCTATCCAGACACAGAGGAGAGACCCCAAATATTATCTGGTGAGGGGAAGAGGGAGCATTAAGAGATTAACTCGTTTTAATTCTACTCCTCAGCCCCTCACACTTTATCAAGTGCAATGTCAGGTCCTCATCGATTCATCCACACCAGGGGCACACTCATGTGAGAAATCTGACATCCAGATCACCTCAAAGTGTTCCTGAAGGAAACAGATCATGTTGACCTGGACTTTGTATCTCACGGAGTCATGTCAGTCCGTTTAAAGATAAGAATCATTTTTGGTGATCTCATTTATTTTTTAGGAGTAATGTTTTCAAGATTTGAAAAGTTTGCTGACCTTCACCCATAAGTAGGACAAATGACTTCCTTGTTTACATGATCAACTTCCTTGGAAAACCTTTCTATATTTTTTAGAAAGTAGAAAGTAAATTCCAGTCCAGCATACTGTGATTATCGTGAATTATAGATCAGTACTACTTTAGAATACATTGTACTTAATGAGTGATATGTTTCTCGGTACAGAAATTTTTCTGCTTTTACTTTTATGTGCTCGCTCACCAAATGTATGGCACAGTATTTTCCTGGATGTTCCTTTTTTTTTTTTTTTGAAAGACATAATATCCTCTCATTTCATCTGCTCTCTATATTGATGGATGGTGCACTATACCGCAGGATGACTGTACCATCCTGTTGTCAAGTGTTTCCACTTTAATAAATAAAAAACAAAGAAACATATTCTAAAATATCACACCACACTTCTTTTCTTCTCAAAATAATTTTTTCTCATTTTAATATTGCTCAAATCAAGATTCATCCTAAATTGCTGTGTGCATTGATCCAACTTTCCACACAAAATGCAAAATCAAGGTTTATGGTATACTTGATGCTTGATGGACTCTTAGAATTGATAAAATACACTATTCATAAGAATATTTACCTATTTAACAATAGATGAAAAGTCAGTGTCAACTCCCATCACCTCCTAAAGAAAATATGCTTTATGCTCCATGTTACTGTAATATTTCATTAATCTATTTTATTCATTTATGAAACTTTAAAAAGAATCCATATCTGAATAAAATCTGTTTCAAATCTCAATCTCAATGTAGCATTAATATTCAATCATTGATATTATTCTTTCCTGAATCAATGTTTTGTTCCAGTGTGTAAGCACACATGGATTCAAACTTTCTGGTAATAGAAATTAGTTTATATATGCATATTTTGTAAAATGTTTCAAATAAATCTAAGCTTTGACACATCAGATTAAATAAACAGTTGAAAATGAAAATAATAGTCAGATGTAAATAAACCTTAGGAGAATTTGATTGTCTCTGCTGTACAAGGATCTATATTTTGTAGGAAATTGTCAATGAGACAGAGGCAACAGCTGTGATCTATTTTTTTTTTCATGAGGAAGATTGGCCCTGAGCTAACATCTGCTGCCAATCTTCCTCTTTTTGCCTGAGGAAGATTGCCCATGAGTGAACATCTGTGCCAATTTTCCCCTGTTTTGTATGTGGGACACCACCACAGCATGCTTTGATGAGTGGTGTGCAGGGCTGTGCCCAGGATCCGAACCCATGAACCTTGGGCCTCTGAAGCAGAGTGTGTGAACTTAACCACTATGCCCCTGAGCCAGTCCTGCAATCTCTTTTGTTAAACTTCTTATTTATTTTTCTAACCTGATCTATATTCTGCCTTAAGAAGATTATGAAATCTGAAACTCCAAGCCAACCAGTGATTTCAGAAGTTGACACACTTTTACGACCTCTGTTTGAATTGAGGGATGGTGGTGAATGAAGGCTAAGGGACCAAGGTTGCAAGAAGCAATGACAAGTTTTACTCTGAGGAGGGGAATTGAGGGCTTAACTTTTCCTTATACTGTGTGAAGATACAAACTTTTGCCACCAGCTCATGGAGCAGAGCTTCAGACATGTTTTTTCTTAGTTTTCTGATATTAATTTCACTTCCAATTTTTTCTCACATCTTTTTCCAGTACTCTCACTGTAACTCTTAACATTTTAATCCCCTTCTTTTGTGGAACTAATTTCAGTTCTATTGCTCTAATAAAAAATGAAGCAGGAGAACTTACAATTTGATTTAGACTTATATACCTTTTCTTTTAAGGCTAATGTTTTAAGTTGTTATTATTTATTGATTCTGTCTATATTCTTCCCTTTCAGCCTCCAAATCCTGCTGTCTTCTTTGAATTTCCTAATTGAAATACAAGACTTAGACTCTATTAGAACTACTTAACACACACTTATAAACCTTTAAATCTTTAAAGGAGACCATTAGCTACATTGTGCCCATAGGAATAGCTGAAATCAGAATTTTATGATGGAATTGCATTTGAAGATGTTATTAGTATCTCTTTCTACCTTGACTCAGTCCCTTATACTGCTGAGATTTAAAACAAACTTTGTAGATAAACCCCGGAAAATGGCTAAAGTAAGATATTTTTAAAAGACAAGTAAAATTACTAACCTCCAGAGTCCTGAAAGAAATTAATCAAATTCTAGTCTCTAACCTCATCTAGCTACGTAACCTTAGATTACTCTGACCCTCAGTCTCTGTGTATTGTAATGAAGCTAGTACATTTGTACCTTCAGTGTATAGAACATAAAAAAATAGTCTTGAATTTATAATGTTGTCCAAGATTCATAGCTAATTAGTACATTTTCTTTTACTTTTGCTAGAGTAAAAGTTTTATTTTCAAAGGATTAAATATCTAAGAATCTTGTAGTTTTCACTTTGTTATATTGCTTGAAATCAGTCTCTCTCTTTCTGTCTTGATCTCTCTATCTCTGCTATGTTTCTTCTATCTACTGGAATAGATGGTGGACATTACAAATAAAACTTGAGTTGATCATAGGTAAATGTCTCAAAATGACAAAAGGTGAGGAAGTTCTATATCCTCATAGAATTTAAGTACTTCTAGCAGCTTTCATACTTTCTTGATGTGAAACTTCCGTTAGTCTAAAACAAGAGAGAAAGCGAGTGGCTTTGGTAGCCACTAATAAACACAATCTTTAAGTGTATTAAATTGTTTTTTAAAAAGAGAAGTTGTTTTCAGCTCTCCCAAATGTTTTTTGGTGGCAGATAGGCTTTCTTGATGCAGAGTTGTACAAGCTCACTCTTTAAGCTGATTTTTTTCAGTCAGTAATGTTTTGCTGATTTTGTGAAACAATTTCTTATTGGTTTTGATGTTTTTATGTAAAAGCTTGAAGGAAACAGTTATTTACATACTCTACTTTCTCTCTGATTGTTTCTAAAGCTATTAGACTAAGAAGATGAAAAAACTTCTAGCAAAATCCAAAATGTATACTTATTCCAATAGTTAAATCATTTCTACATCATCAAATATGCTAATATATCTAAGAAGGAAGTGACTAAAATTTTAACCTTGTCACCATCTCACATCTATGCAATGGGAAATAAGTCAAATATCATGTGGTCTATGTTACGGGTTGAATTGTGATCCCTGAACAAATATGTTGAAGTCCTAACCACCAGCACTTGTGAAAGTGACCTTATTTGGAAATAGGGTCTTTGCAAATGTAATCAAGTTAAAATGAGGTCATTAGGGTGAGCCATAACACGATATGACTGGTGTCCTTATAAAAAGAGAAGAGACACAGACACATGGGATGGGAACACCAAGTGGCAACAAAGGTGGAGATTGAAGTGCTAAAGCTGCAAGCCAAGAGATGCTGAGGATTGTCAGCCAACCACCCAACAGGAGAGATGCTAGGAAGAGTTTTCCCCCTACAGGTCTCAGGAAGAGCATGGTCCTGGTATCAGCTTGATTTTGGATTTCTAGGCTTCAGGACTGTGAGACAATACATTGCAGTCATTTTAAGTTACGTAGTTTCTAGTAGTTTGGTAGCACAGCCCTAGGAAACTGATACATACCATTGGGTCTATATAAAAAATAAATTTAGTTTTAATTATAGTTTAAAGTAGGTTTGGTTCAAAATAGTATATAATGATGTCTAACACTTGAGTGAATGTGAGCTAAAGAAATGCTGTTATGTTTTGATTGTTTATATTTATAGGAATAAAGACTATCCATACTATTTTTAAAAAAATTCTTCAATATTCTATATAATGATTTTAAATTAAATACTTCTTAAAAAGAATATGTACTTACTTTTGTATCAAGTAGTTCACTTTCAGTCTTCATGCACTTTTTCTTTTTTGTGGGGAAGACCAGCCCTGAGCTAACATCTGTTGCCAATCCTCCTCTTTTTGCTGAGGAAGACTGGCCCTGGGCTAACATCCGTGCCCATCTTCCTCCACTTTATATGGGACGCCGCCACGGCATGGCTCACAGGCGGTGAGTCGGCAGACGCCTAAGATCCGAACTCACGAACCCCTGGCTGCCAAATGCGAACTAAACCGCCATGCCACCGGGTGGCCCCCTGTCTTCATGCACTTTTAAAAGGACTTCCTTTACTTCCAGAGTCATCCTGTCATGTAATGCATTCCACTTTTAATGTGGACCTCTCCTTTACCAGGGAATGAGGCAGGAAAGTCTAATTTCTAAATTACAACTTCACAAAAGAATAAAACTCAGAGTTACAACCATTTTGAGCAAAAGATCTGGCAGTGTCTTATGAACCTAAAGATACTCCTGTCGTATGACCCTGCAGTTGTACTCCTAGGTATTTAACCGAGAGAAATAAAAACATACGTCTATACGTCAAGAAAGCTCACAGTAGACTTAGGCAAAATAGGTAAAAACTGAACACTCCCCAAGTTGCCATCAACAGAATGGAAAAAAAAAACAGTGAGGTCTATTTGTGTAATGGAAAACTGTTCATCAATAAAAATAAAAAAGCTATCAATAAACACGATAACATGTATAGATCTCAAAAATATATGCTAAGTGAAGGAATGCTACATAAAAGAGTACAAGCAGTGTGATTTCATTTTTATGGGTTTCTAAAAGAGGTGAAATTAATCAGGAGAATGGTTGCCTCTGGGCTTGGGTGGAGGAAGAGATTGACTATAAAAAAGCTTGAAAGTCTTTCTTGTGTGATGGTAATATTCTGTGCCTTGATAGGCAGTTGGATTGCTCAAGTGCATACAGTTGTCAAAATTCATGAAGTGATACACTTAAGATTTGTGCACTTTATTATTCGGACATTTTATTTTAAAATAAATTGTAAACAAATATGGACCTTTAGGTGATTATATACATTTAAGGTATTTAGGGGGAGGAGTACTGATGTCTACAAGTATTGTTTGAAATATATACAATAATTAGAAGGATTGAACTATAAAAAGACGACAGGATAAATGATAAAGCAAGAATAGTAAAATGTTAATAGTGAACATATGATAATGAGGGTATAGCGGTACTATAAAATTCTTTCCACTTTTCAACATGTTTGAAAATTTTTATAATAAAATCTTGGAAAATCTTGATGAAAAAACTGAAACACATAAGTGCATAAATAATCTCCAGAGTATGTTTTCCTAATGGTCATAATGAAAAAATATCACTTCTGTATTCAGTATTCAGCATTTTTCAATCATATTGCTTTCTAAACCACTCATCATAATTATTTAACATACAAGATATTCATTGAACTCAAAACAGAAAGCCATCACCTAAGAGAAAATATTGTCACTAATAGATTCTACTAGGATGTCTGTATTTCTCATAAGAACTGTATATTACTTACTATTGAATACAGTGTTTTATATTTATAGTTGTCTCATACTGATAAAAATTAATACAATGTTGTAGTAAATTTAGTTATTAGCTAGAGGCATTGGGGTGTATTGCATAAGACAAATTATATATTGCTATATTGCTTATACTGTTACTGTAATGTTATTTAATATACTAGTTAACACATAGTAGATTTTTAATAAATGTTTGTGGAAGGAAAGGATGGATAAATGCATTCCATTCAGAAGATAATAAGAACCATGGCCATCTAGCCATCACCTAGAATGAGTGAAAGAGTTCCAACCAGATGCAAATAGGGCTGGAGAATGATGTCTATGTCTGGGTGCTGCTTTTCAGCAATAATTTTACATTAAATAAAGGGAGCACACAGTTTTCTTCCTTCTCTGTGAAAATCTTGCCCACGCTTATTTTATTTTGAGATATTTTAAAGGCAATATTTTCAGCTACTTGTTTAAGTGTTATCTATTTTTTTAACATGTGACACTTAAAAAGGCATTTGAAAAATAAATTATGTGTATGTGTACACACACACACATACACAGATAATGCATATACAACATGTCTATTTTGTGCCAGGCATATATTAGAAAGAAAAATATAAATAAAACATCAGCCCTAACCTTAGTGTGATCAGAGTTTTCATATCTAATTTCTCTCCAAATATAATTGCAGAAAACTTCAGATTTATATAAGTCTCTAAAAGCTTATGAGACTAATAGCAAGTTCACTTTCACTTAAAAGAGATCTGGGAAGTCAGGAAAAAAGGAATTTTTTTTGGCAAAATGAAAAAAATCACATAAGGACTTAGATAAGTATTTGTTTGCTGGTTTAAGAAAAGCTTGACTGCCTGCTGGGTCATGTAACAACCTAACAATGATGGTAGTGATTTCAGAAAATAGACCATTAAAAAAAAGAAGAAGAAGAATGGCAAAAATACAAAAAAATCTGTGGAGTAACACAGAGAAAGGCATTTTTTTCCTGCCTCAAGCAAATACAGAAGTCCTCAGTGGATAATGACATTTTCTTTTCTTTTGTACTAATGTTTAGTATGAACCTACTACTACTTACTACCTAGCACAGTTGATACGCTGTGTGAAGTATTTTTATAGTCATTATCTTATTTGATGTTCATAATAACTTTGTGATGTTGGATTGTTATCCTAGTTTTATAATTTTTTTAAAGAGGCCTTCAAGGGGAAAAGACTTATGTAAAGTCACAGTGGGATTCTAAACTGATTATCTGTAACTAGAATGCTATATTCTTTTGAAGAGACTGTTTTGTGTTAGTATATAATAATAATAATGTAAAATCCTATTCTTTATTAATACCCATTGTGTTTCCATAATATTATTAGATCTGGTTCTATCAAAAAGTTTTCATTTAGTCAGCTGCTAGTATAGTATTCAGATGACTCACCACATTATCCCAATCCTCTAATCCTTAAAATGCCTGCTAATCCAAAATAGAGTCAAATAAGTATTTTGATCCAAATGGTGTGGATCCACTAATGTGTGCAGAATTGAACACCAACCTGTATCCAATCAAGCTACTCAGCTAGCGTATTGACATAGTAGCTCAATCTCCAGACACAAGTTAGCAAAGGAAGAGGCAGAGTTTTCTAAATTGGTGGGTATGGTGTCTGAAACTTCCTGTGAAACAATAAAACCTAAGGACAAAAATATTAAGAAATGGCTGTATTATCCTTTTTCTTGATGATTTTATTGTTCTTCAGTAAATGGCCCAGATTCCAATAGACTCCAGAAGAGTCCAACATTTTAAGAATAATTTTATCTTTCCCATGCTTTCTCTTACACAGCTTGCACTAAGAACATGGATTTAAAAATGAGGAAGTATAAGAACCTCAAGGAAGCGGAATTGGTGGGAAAATAGGAAGAAGGAGAAAAGGAAGATAGGTTAAGGAATAGAAAGAGGAAGAAGAAGGCTTAATTAAAAAATAAATATAATAGGAAAGGAGCAGAAAAAAGAAAAATGACAGTATGAAGTAGAGAAACCTACAAACTAAGGGTAACATGAGGTGACTCAAGTGCAAAGCCAGGATCTCAAGCTCAGTTTTCTGTTCTGAGGCCAGAGAGGTAACACAAATGAGTACACTGAGTGGCTGTAAGAAAAGCATGTTCCTCTTTTTATGACTTTCCTCTCCCCACATCTGATAGAGAAATAAAAATAAACATTTCCTAAAAAAAAAAAAAACAACAGTGAAAATGCAATGATTAAGAGCAACGTCATCCTCAGCTCTGGAGAACAACAGGGAATGATGGGGCGAACCAGAGTTCATGCTGGCGCTAAAAGAAGATGAGAAGTAGGCACCATTCAGCTCTGACCAATGCTGACAAAACAGGTTTTTAAGGAGAAGCTGAAATCTAAATTTTATGAGAAATCAAAATATTGATAACTGATTCAAAAAATGTTTAAATCTATGTGAATACTCTCGTCACTCCTTACCGACTCCACTCCTACATGTTGGGGGGTTTGGCCCAGGGGCTACCTGATCATGTGCTTGCTATTAAAAAGACAAGGGGCCAGGGAGGAAACAGTGTTCCTCACGTTACCTCTCTCTCTCCTCAAGGCCTGGTGGACCCTCTGATTACCGTGTTCTTCTCTAAATCACTTTCCTATCTGTGAGATTAGAGCACAGTTCTCCATGCATGGTCTATGAGGGGTGGCTCTGTGGTCTCACCCATTTTCTGGTTCCATCAATTATTTGGTTTTTAAAAGGGGTTAGTATTTTGCTTTGGTGTAAATTAATTTTTAATGGGAGGCTCACAGTGTCCAATTCTGGCTTATTTGTTGTCACCTATCATCTAGGACCAAGCAACTATAGTTCAGTTCCAGGAATATGTCCTCCAAGCAGAGCTAGCTTCACGGCTATGGGATCACTAGAATTACAAAGGGTTCTACACTCAGAAAGAGTCCTGGTGTTTAATGAGTGCTTTGTGGCTGCTGTCTTGAAATTATTCATACTTTTGAGTTTGGATATGTGCTTTGTAAATGAAGTTTGATGGGACAGTGGATCATAAGCCAGGTGTCCCTGCACACACACCATCCTGCGTCCTTCTGCCTCCCACCATCTCCCCACCTCTCAGAATGGGCTCTTGGCTCGCAACTCCCTGCTCCTGTCCTGTTACCACTGCCACTCTCCACCCCAGCAGGGGGCTGGGCACAGGCATGGTGAGCATGAGGGTTAGGTACATGAACCCCAGGGCTGAGGCACGGGGCTGCCTCTAGTACCTGCGACGCACTGTGCTTACCCTAAAAGCACCCTCGTGCTTGAGGGGCATGACATTAAATACAAAATAAAAAAGATCATCATAATTCAAGAGAGACCACAGAAGAAAAGACTTTTTCCTACCTTTTGAACAAGTCCTACATTTTCATTTTATACCGGACGCTGAAAATTATGTAGCTAGTCCTTCTTACCAGGGTACTTTATTGTTGCTTACCTACTCTTTCCCTTACATCCCACAAACCTGTCCTCCTCTCCCTAAAACATGCAATATCAAACTAAAAACTCCAATGAAACCTGAGTGTTTAAAAAGTTTAGTTAAGAGAAAAGGGAGGCAATTCCTTTTATAAGCAGACATTACACTGTGCTCCAATTCTGGAGAGTGTAAAAACCAAGGGCCTGTGAATAGCTATCACTTTTTTTAAAACACACCTGCTTGCTCACTTTAGTTTCCTCACACATAGGGTGTGTATAAAGCAGAGCTGCAATGTACTCATTCAAATCTCATGCAAATTCCAATTCTGCCACTTGCTAAGTGGGTGACCTTGGGCACGTTACTTAACCTTTCTTAGCCAGTTTGACTCCTCTATGAAATGATTATAATAATAGCCAATCAGTGTGGTTCAGCTTGAATGGTGTAACGTGAAACAAGTACATAGTATAATGATTAGTATATAGTAAAGGTACACTCATAAAAAACATGCATATACAGTTTAAATAATATTTTATATTTTTAATATTTCAATGCATACAAAGTAAACTCATTTTCTGTCAAATACAAAGAAGTCATAATTTTAGTTGAAATAATCATGTCATTAGATAGTGTTTCTAAGTCTGTGTCCACTGAATCTGGATGGGCCCAACAACTGTCATTATGTGGAAGAGTTGAAATGGCCAAAAGTGCCTTTTGGTGTTTAAGCCTAAAGTTAATTTAAGGGTTTGGAATCCCTGAGCCCCAAGCAAAGTGTTAAGAACCCTTCACATTCTAAATTTTTTTTCTTAGATGTTGAGAATTCCTTGACTGTTTTGATGTGTGAAAGTGTGGTTCTATATTAATCCATTCTACATGCTTGAATAGAATTAGAATAGTGGCCAATGTCTGTGTTAATCCACAATTAGCAAAAGCAGGAATCTGGATATCTTTTTTAATTTCTATTATGCAGTAAACAATATTTGTGAAATTACAACAGTTTAAAATATAATAAAATTAAATTCCAAATAAACCATAATTTCTTATTGGGGTTCCTTTTCACAGGTCCTGAGAAATTATGGAGGGTATTGACAGATGCAGCATCTAATTTGTTTGGGCTTATAATGAAAACTCACAACTTAGGTCAGTGCTGTGGAAAATCAATTTGTGCGGAGACAAATTTCACTCGTTTTAAAATTTCATGATGCTCTTTTCAAGATCTTTAAATCAACATCTTTAGCCTTAAGTAACGTGCATCCTGTTTACTAACAGATACCGCGTAAGTCAGTTGATAATAAGTGCAGTGTATACACTCACTAAAAGTATAGACAAGTAATGATTAACAGAAGGCAGCAAAGACCTCTAAGGCAGTTAACTAAAAGCAGAACAAATCACATTCTTACAAACAAGAAAAGCCAAGAGAAAAATTTTAAGTACTCTCTCGTGAACTTGTGAAAAACTATGCAGCCAAAAGAGAGCAGAGTTTATTTGGAAAGATGGGCAAAATGGTTTTGTTAATGTAATTTATTCAATATTTGCATGTGATTAGGTTAACTAAATTATGTCTTAGCAAAGAAACTAATATGATAAAGATAATTGGGTTCTAATTACCAAGATTATTAGAAATAATCATTTAGCTGGTGATAAATACTAGCAGTAAAAGGTGAAAGCTTATAAATTTCTAAAAACGTTTTCCAAGTGATCTATAGTATCTATGGAAGGAGAGCTAGTACCATGAAATGGGAGGCACAAATGTGAAACAAGCTTAAATTGTTGTTGAAATTGTAGGGACCAATGTAGTAGTTAGAATTAATTCCCGTTGAAGTAACTAAATGAATCACTTCTGCTTCAATGAATCAAACCAAACCATATTTGCTCTAATTTAGGTCTATGTTCTTTTATTCTGTATCCAATGGAAATGGGCTAATATTCCCTTTATTTATTATTTTAGGAGAGCAATACCCCCTCCCCCAGCTTTCTCACATCTCTTTTTCTATCTTTTGGCCCTATTCACTCTCCACCTCCTTATAGAGGTCATTAAAAGCTTAGCACAACAGAATGAAGTTGTCAGAATGTTTTAACAGCCTAGAATGGAGTAGATAAAAATAGGAAGATAGAAAAGAGAGAGAGAGAGAAGAAATAGAGTAAGAAATAACATTGAAAATTACAGGTGGAATCAGTGAAAAATATTAAATCTAAAACCATTTGATCTCTGTTATGTGAAAACTATTGTGTTCGAATTCACCAAATCTTCTAAAATCTGTCTGATTCAGGAAACAAGGAAACGAGTACTTATTTTGCTTCCTTTTCAAGGGCTTTAGTTTATAAAGAATATTAATGAATACCTTAAAAACTTTCTCTTTTTATTCTCTCTTCTCCCACAAGCAACATGTGCTATCCACTAATGATGTGATATCCTTGGGACTTAAAAAGTAAGTATTCAACAGAGATATGGTGAGATTTAATACTTTGGAAAAGTTTGGGGAAGATAAAGATCGTCTTCTAGAATCCAACATAGTCAAGAAGAGGCAGCTGAAACATCGTTAGACTTTGATATTTAAGAAGGCAATTTTTAAATGTCCCAATAAAAATATAAGCATGATATCATTGAATAGCACTTTAAAAGAAATGATAAGTAAAGAGGACTGGAAAACTCTCAAGAAAAAATTTCTGAGTTGACTTCAAAAAACAACAAAAAAAATGACACAATTTACCAGATTCCATTTACAATAGCAACAAAAAAACTATAAAGTATCCATGAATTAATTAACAAAAGAGGTGTAAGATTTGTATGTAGACAATTACAGAGTATTACTGAAAGAAATTATAGGACATCTCAACAAAAATTTTAAAAATCCAGTTTTCAAGGGATTAGGAAGACACAGTATCACAAAGATGACTATTCATCTGAAGTTGACCTATAGATTCAATGCATTTCCAATCAAATACAAACATACTTTCAACGAACGTGAAAATCTGATTTAAAAAATTTGAGAAATGCAAATAAAACCACAATATGATACCATTAGTGTATTAGTCAGCTTGGGCTGCCATAATAAAATACCAAAGTCTAAGTGGCTTAACCAATAGAAATTTATTTTCTCCCATTTCCAGAGACTCCAAGCTCAAGATCATGGTGCCAGCATGGGTGGCTTCTAGTGAGAACTCTTTCTGGCTTGTAGAGGGCTGCCTTTTTTGTATGTCCTCACATAGAGAACCTCTCTGGTGCATCTTCTTATAAGGGCAGTAATGCCATCACGAGGGCCCCACCTCATGACTTCATATAAACCTAATTATCTCCCAAAGGCACCATCTCCAAAACCATCACATTGGAGGTAGGGCTTCATCATGCAAATTTTGGGGGACACAAATCAGTCCATAGCAATTACAAAGCTATTAAAATTTCTAATTTATGTTGTACACCTGAAACAAACATAATATTGTATGTCAACTATACTTCAATTTTATAAAGACCATCTTGGAGGACTGAAACTTGAAACCCATTGTTTCGGTCATGTAAGAGGAAGAAGTTCTAGAGATAGGAAGAGAGCTTCCTATGTCCTCATAGTTAACAATACTGTACTATGTTCTTAAAAATTTGTTAAGAGTGTGGGCCTCATGTTATGTGTTTTTTATAACAAAAAAAAAAAAGAAAGAAAGACCATACCAGGGTGCTGGTGAGGATATGGAGAAACAGGAACACTTATAGTTTGTACACCTACTTTGGATGTTTCTTAAAATTTTAAACCTATATCTGTCCTTTAATCCCCCCATTCTATTCCTAGGAATTTACTTAAGAGAAATGAAAGTATATATTCATACAAAGACTTGTACATGAATGTTCATAACATCTTTATTTGAAATAGCCAATAACTAGAAGTACCCCAAATGTCTACCAACAGGTGAATAGATAAACAAATTGCATTATGTCCATGCAGTTAAATACTCAGAAATAAAAAGAATGACCTATTGATACATACAACAGCATGGATGAATATCATAATATGCTACATGAAAGAAGTCAGACAAAAAAAAGTTCATACTGTATGAATCAATTTATATAAAATCACAGAACATGCAAATTAATCTATAAAAACAGAAAGCAGACCAGTGTTTGCCTGTGGATAGGAGGACGGTGTGGAGAAAGAGAGAGGAAGAAAGGGACTACAAAGGAGCGTCGAGTAAGGGAGATATTCATTATCTTGATGGTGGTTATGACTTCACAGGTGCAGACGTATCGATGATTATCAAATTGTACAATTTAAATACATGCAGTTTATTCAAGTCCATCTTACCTCAATAAATCTATTTTTAAAAATGCATAAAATTTCTCACTTCCAGCCCTGATTTCAGCTACTGAACTAGCTCTCTTCTGTAAACAGCTACAAAACAGTACATAATATTTAAAATGATAGATTTCAGACATTAGACAAAGGGAGTTCAGGACTGTGATCCCTGCGGAATGAGGAACAAATGAGCTGACCCCTATGCATGTCGAGGCTTTCTGCCTGGAAGCCCAACCAAGGATGTAGCTCAAGGAAAGAGGGTCAAAAGCAGAGTAGAGCAGTCTTGGTAAGTGGAGAAAACTGAAATCAAAATTCAGGAAGGCTGAAGATAGATGATCATATTAAAAAGGTCTATGCGGCTAAAGAGCTCTAGAAATCTGCACTTGAGTCTAGCTAAATACTGAGTGGCAGACACTCAGGGTGAGACTCCCCAAGGAGAGGAAAGAATGACTACTGCAGAAAGAATCACGAGGGGAGCAATCAAGTGAAAAACTCTCTCAGGGGACACAGCACTGGGAGATGTTTGGGATCCAATCAACCAGAGTGGAAAGATTTCTTGAATATGAGAACATTCAATGAAGTTACTGGAAAAACTAAACCTTAAGAAAAAGGTTACACTAGCCCTAAAGTAGAGGCTAATGTATGACCACACTAGCACATTTTACAAACACGCCTTGAAAGTATCAAACAATTTCAAAACATATTAACTGTCTGCCAGAACAAAATTCAACAACCTTTAAAAGGAAGATGACAAAATGTAGGGATTCACAATGTGCATCATGCAGGCGTGGAATTACTAGGAGAATCAGGAAAATATGACGCAGAAGAAAAATCAGTTATTAGAAACAGACTCCAAAATGACGGGAATAATAGATTTAACATTCCTCAAATTATACATATACTGGATGGATTTAACATCAGATTAGACACTGCATAGAAGAAAATCAGTGCACAGGAAGACTTGGAAATGGCCACTATCCCAAGTGAAAAATAGTTAAATTAAACCAATATGCATTGACCTATGGGAATAATACCCAGCCATCTAACATTGATATAATTGGAGTCCCAGAAGGGAGGAGGGCAAAAATTGAAGAAATAATGCTTTACCAGATTTTAATTAAAAATCAATCCACAGACTGAAAAGCTCAGAGCACCCCAAATAATACACAAAAAACATACTTAGACAAATACTTAGAATAAAGACAAAAAATGTAAACGAATCATAATGACTAGTATCCTAAAGGTTTTAGTTGAAAAAGAGAACAATGTGAATAAATAGATGAAGAAACTCGTCAGAGAGATGAAAACAATAGGAAAGAACCAAGTGGAAGTAGGGTTTAGAGGTACAAATTCCTGAAGGAGAAATATTTCTGCCAGGAGAGCAAGTCACGGTCTCATTAAAGTATAAGCTACAGTCGCTGTCTGACACTGTCTGGGTAGGAGCGATTGACCTGATCTTAGGAAGCAGGGCTGCTCTTACACAGTGTGGGGGGAGGAATATGTTTGGGTCGTGGACACTTCTTGCTGTTCCCTTGCTCCATATTGACAATAAAAAGATAAATACAACAGTCTTGGCTGAGAAAAACATGGTGTCCCAGGGCTCAGACCTTTAAGGATGAGGCTCTAGGTCAAGTGACTAAATTCTCCGAGGCCAGCAGGGGTGCCAGCCGAGGGTAAGGGAATTTAGAATGGGTAGTAGAGGAAGATTATAATAAATAAGTTGCAATGTAAGACCAGCTGCTATGGTGATTCCCTCTCAAGTTTCCCTCAAGAAAAGAGGGCATTCAAAATCCTAGAGGGCCCTAGAGTACGTGGGATGGACTATGGTGGATACTGCATTGTGCTGCTCAGGACCCTCTTTGGAACAACAGTTTTAGATTCTTCAGCTGTTGGGAGTGCTGCTAGTAGAAGCCCTTATTTGTAACCTCTTTACTGTGATTGCTTCAGCTGAAAAAAGCCACCCACCCAAGGTGATGTCCCCTTGCTGTGGTGCTGTGCATTAAATGAATGATCAGTGTGGGGGTATAAAGACCCAACTCCCCTGCCTCAACTCAGGAAGAACTGAAGCATCATCCCAGCTGAAGCATTCATTAATATTATGTACATAACAATACAAACTTTTTTTTGAGCAATTAGGATGTTTAGTCTGAGAAGTTGGAGTGGAGGGTATGAGTCTACTTTGGCTGAAAACACAGAAGCTGTTCTCATAAATAACATTGGAATAAACCACCTTGTAAAGGAGTGAATTTTCAATAAGATCATTGAGGGATGTTTCATACACCTAAGAGACTCTCCAATCTGATATTCTATGGTTTAATGTGCCCTAAGTAGAAAGATTTTCAAAGAAGTGCTACTAGAAGCCAAAACCAAATAAGTTTTAAAAAATATAATATTTGACTGCATTTTTGCACAAAGAATTCTCACAATTCTCCTCTTCCTTCTCCAGGTACATCTTATGTTAAAATAACGTCAGCTTTTAGAAATAAAACAACAAATTTAACTTAACTCAAGGCAAAATAAAGTCTTTTATTAAATTTCCATTGAAGATACTTTTGCTGAAAACCTCTAAGATAAATCAAAGGAAAAAGAAGCTAGAAATACATAAACAAGTTATGAAGGAGAAATTGGCTCTGTGAGGATAGATTTATTTGGTTTAGCTTTCTCTTGGTAATATAAAATATATAATTTATTTTATGAGGATTTTCTTATTGTCCACACTGAGTTCAAATTCACACCTCAGAGAAAAAGATAACGTTGATTCTTACTGGTTAGCCTGAACCTTCTGTTCCAACACTTTTCACAGAATGGTGTATTAGTACTAAACAGCACTGCCTATCCCTGAGAGAGCAGCCAGAACATAGCTGGGTGACCCATCGCTGCCCCTCGTGTCTGACAACATCTGAAATGCAAGCTGGCCCTCTGGAAAGGATGGTGCCGGCGTCAGCCAGCCCACGTCATTCCTGGACCACTCTAATTGTTGAAACAGGCTTCTTCATATTGACCCCAATTTCTAGACCACATAAATTAAGTATATGGCTTTTCTTGCAAATATTATGGTATTTTCCCTACCATGAGCTTACTATATGGTTGGATTAAGCGACAGCTTTCAGATCTAAGACACCAATAAAAATGATTGACTATATTATATTGTATTATAGTACGGTATATTACATTATCTTATATATAAAATGGAATTCATTCCCTCTCAGCATCCACCCACATCATCATAATGGTACACGTTCTTTAAAAGTGGCATAAACTTCCACTGTTACATCTACTATTCGGAATCATTCCAGATTCCTGTTATTAGTGGCTTTTAGGCTGCTGTTGTTTATCCCTCTCAAGATATGAGACTGCTAGTTTAATCTCTGACCTTTACCACTATGGTCTTCACACTTTAGCCATAAACTGTTAGTTAGCGATCAAGATATGTTTTCCATGTCTGTGCTTTTTCCTACTCTTCCAATTTGGCCTGGCATCTCACTTTCTTCTAGAAAAAAACCCCTATTTTTCAAGATGCAACAAATAACTACTCCTCTTTAGAAATTCAGGTTAAACGTTTTCTGCCAGGAAGCATATTTTTACCCACTATAGATATGATTCGCTCCTGCTTTGTGCTCCCACTGAAACCCACACAGATATCTATCAAGAAAGAATTTATTACTACAGACTTCTTTATGACCTTCCATCTCCCCCACACATCAAATCATTCTCCACGATGCCAGGACCTATCTTACTACAGTGCAATTCTGATTGTACAATTTCCCTTCATATTTCCTTCTCATTGCTTTTAGGATAAAATTCAAAGGATTTAGCACAGTTAGCATAAAATATAAGGCTCTTTATGATTTGACCCCATACTATCTTTTTAGCTTTGTTTCCTGTAGTCACTTCCCCTGTAGCTCAATATTTAACTGTTAATAAATTTCTTGATATCACATATCCATCCTACACTCTCTCACATTCCCCCAACAACCCACCACAATTTTCCACTTTGTCCCTCGGAGATTCAGTGAGTGATTCTTTCATACCATTCAGATCTAAGCTCAAATATCACTCTTCAGAGAGGCATTTATTGACTCCTATATAAAGTGGCTTCCCCATCACTCATTTCCCTGCATTATATTCACTTCGCACTTATTGCTGTCAAGAATGGTAACATTTGATTTTTTTCTGGCTTCTTCCCTTATAGAGTAAGTTTGATGATTGTAGGGATTTTTTCTTGTGTTCTGCTCTATTCCTAACACCTAAAACAGTGTCTGTTTTTTCAAGTGAGTAAATGAATGAATTTTTATTTAGTAAATGAAGAATGTGTCTGTTAGTTACCTGGGAAACTAACAGACTGTGTCATCATCTTGTACTTCCCCTTCTTCACACCAGTATCTGAAAATTGGAAGGAACTCAGTGGTCATCTCTCAAAATGCTCAATATTTTAAGATTCAGTGAGCAATAAATTTTAAAACAAAACTATCCACTCAAAAAGAATGAAATTTCAGTTCCCATAAAGTAGTAAGGACATAACTTCACAATACATTGAGTGAGTTTAGCTTTATGGAAAACCTGCTGGATGGTCCCAATTGTTTCTCTTTGGGCCATGGAATATTGTAAACTTCAGGAAGCACAGACCAACATCTGCAGCTCTACACTGGGAACCTCTGATCCAGACCACCTTCCTGCCACTACGGATCTCCTTCACCAGACCTTCCTCTAAACCCACTTACTCATGTCTCTTTCTCTCCCTCCCAGCTTGGTGAAGGAAAATAATGTGATAACATTATATGAGCAAAAATATCGATATCTGATAATGGCTTAATTCATCTTTTTCAGAGGTTTTTATTTGTTTTAAACAACCAGTAACCCAAAGAAATGAGTAAATAAGTCAAGATTTTGGTTGGAATTCCTGGTAAGGAGAGATGTTATCTTTATTTCAGCTTCTCAAATTATACCACATAAAAAGATACTTTGCATCAGATGATCTAGATTGACAAATACAAGGAAAAAAATTTACTAGGACACATTTCCTTTTAATGCTATTAGTTAAATAATAGTCAATGTTTTCATGGTATTAAAAACAATAATTTTAATTAAAATTTACTGAGAACTTAATATGTACCAAACACTGTGCTTTCAAACATTATTTCATTTTGCCTGTATAACAGTACTACAGCAAATCACTTTTATCCCAAATTCACAGGTAGAAAAATAGGATTAAAAAGTGGTTAAGTAGCACGCTGGGTGGTGGGGGGGCTGGGACTCACATTTTGATCTATAAAATTCCAACACCTTAATATTCTAAAGCCTTTCACAAAAAAAAAGAAAGTTTTAGAATTGGGTTATATCTGATCTTTCATTAAAGCTTATGTATAAATCCCCTAGTAACAGCCCTGAAAGGTGATAAAGTCCCTTCTTTGTGAACAATGGAAAACTCCTGACATCATAAAGTGCAACTTTTATTTTTATTTAGCTCTGATTGTTACCGCATCATTTTCTTCACTGATCAAAATCTACCACCTATATAACATGCACCATTTAATCCTATTCTTTTTGTGTGTGTGTGAGGAAGACCAGCAGTGAGCTAACATCCATTGCCAATCCTCCTCTTTTTACCGAGCTAACATCTGTGCACATCTTCCTATACTTTATATGTGGGATGCTGCCACAGCATGGCTTGACAAGTGGTGCATGGGTTCGTGCCTGGGATCCAAACCTGCAAACCCTGGGCTGCCAAAGCCAAGTGTGCAAACTTAATCACTCCACCACCAGGCTGTCCCCTTAATCCGTTTCTTGTTCCTCAACAAATAAGATATGTAAAATCAAGTAGAGAACTCCCAAAGACTTAAAACAATCTCCTAATTTGACATTCTAGAAATTTGTGTAAATCTTTTAATCGATATAAAAAAAACTAGTTAATTTTAAAATTTTAACTCTATACATTTTTAAATCCACTGAAATATACTATAACTTTTTTGTAATAAAAGGGTCCTAAGGTATCAATCCCGCTGTTTTATTTTTCAGCCTTCTCCAAAAGCTATGTGTGAATGATTATTTTAAAAAGTTGGCAGTTAAGGGAAAAGGATAAAATAATGTGACAATTTTTATTTTAAAATACAAAACCATTTCAGTTTCAACAGCAAACTTTTTATTTATTTTTTTTTTTGTGAGGAATACCAGCCCTGAGCTAACATCCGTTGCTAATCCTCCTCTTTTTGCTGAGGAAGACTGGCCCTGGGCTAACATCCGTGCCCATCTTCCTCTGCTTTATATGGGACGCCGCCACTGCATGGCTGACAAGCAGCGTGTCGGCGGGCGCCCGGGATCCGAACCGGCGAACCCCGGGCTGCCAAACGCGGACGTAACCGCTACACCACCGGGTGGCCCCTCAACAGCAAACATTTTGATCTAAGGTGTATTTCCTACTTACATGAGTAATTTCAATTTCTTAATATATCATCTAATTCTGACTGTGGTTCTATCAGGAGTCCAAATATGCTTCCTTTGCTGGAGGGCTCAGCCATTCAACATTTTGCAATCAAATAACTAACATCAATGTAATTAAATGATTTGCATACCTAGTTATCTAAGGTATGCTTTCTAAGGACTGCAATGTCTCATATCTAAAGTACAGCATTCATATTCTTGTTCTTTCAGCTCTTTATTTTGATTTAATTTGAGATATGCTAAGACTCAGGATGGATCATTTACTCTTGGATGCAGATATAAGAATTTTTTTTATTTTCCAGGCAAACCAAACTTTTAATTTGACTTTTATTGAGTTTTAGGAAGTATCTTGATGGTTTGGAAAATGTTTTTTAATTATAAAATTTAATGAAAAAATTGGGGGATATCATTGAAATAATACTAGATGAAAGTTTAAATGAAATACTGGAAATGCTTATTTTAACACTTGAATAAAGTATATTTATTCAAGTACCACTATCTTCTTTTAAAAAATATTCTTAAGTTGTACTTTTTAAATTAGACAGCTGCTTACATATTTCTCTATTCTAAACCACTGCTGTAGACATCGAATTAACATGGTTATTGTTCCTTTTTTTACAGTCATATCTTATCAACAGTTTTTTTTCTTTTTCTTATTTTTTTAAGAGATGAAAGCAAGATTAGTATTATATTAAATTTGTTTAGAAAAAAACGAATTTAGAGGTTCTTTTAAAACATTTTTATTAAAGCTCCTGCTGTTAGAGCTGTCACTATTGCTACTTTGTTGAAATTCAGTGGAAGTGATCAACAAGAAGGTCAATTCAGTTGCTTTAACTTGTAAAAACAAAACATACTCCCCAGACACTACTTCCTGTCATTTTTAGTAGCTCAGAAATGTGTTCACATAGGAGTCATAGAGCATACATTTTTAAGATTGCAAAATTGTAGTAGCATGAGATAAGGTACATTAGATTAAGATTGTGACTATATCAGTTTCAAATTTATAATGCCTGCTTCAGTTTCTATGTACATAGTCAAGTTTATTGCCAGGAAAGAGACAGAAAATTAATTTCAGATTTTATTCATTATTCAAGTAATTATTAAAAAGATAATAGACTAATCACAAATATTGCTCATTTTTATTGGCTTTGCATCAGAGCTTAAAATGGTATTGTAAAATTCAGCAACTCATGATATCGCATGGGTAGTATAACTTTAGAGGGATTTGAAAGACTTAAAAAGCCCACAGAAATATTCTAGTGGAAGTTGTCTTTTATGATAAATGTCTATACAATACCATTTAGTCATATACACCTGCTGGCAGAAAAAAAATGAAGAAAAATAATTTGTAGAATTTTTAAGTATCTGAATGAAATCATAAATAAAATGCATGTGTAGTTATGCATTGCTTAATGATGGGCCTACATTCTGGGAAATGTGTCCTTAGGCAATTTTGTCATTGTGTGGACATGATAGAGTGTACTTACATAAACCTGGATGGTATAGCCTACTACACACTTAGGCTATATGGTATAGCCTATTGCTCCCAGGCTACAGACCCATACAGCATGTTACTGTACTGAATACTGTAGGCAATTGTAATACAATGGTAAGTATTTGTGTACCCAAGCATACCTAAACATAGAAAAGGTACAGGAAAAATAAATATAAAAGATAAAAAATGGTACACCTGTATAGGGCACTTACCATGAATGGAGCTTGCGAAACTGGAAGTCCCTGTGGGTCAGTCCGTGGTGAGGGAACGTGAAGGCCTAGGACATGACTGTACACTGCTGTAGACTTTATAAACACTGTACACCTAGGTTTCACCAAATTTATAAATTTTTTTTCTTTCTTCAATGATAAATTAACCTAGCTTACTGTAATTTTTTTTACTTTATAAAGTTTTAGCTTTTTAAACTTTTTGACTCTTGTAAAACACAAACACATTTTACAGCTATTCAAAAAATTTTTCTATCTTTGTATCCTTATTCTACAAGTTTTTTCTATTTTTAAATTTTTTGTTTATTTATCTTTACTTTTTAAACTTTTGTTTTTTTAAAAACTAAGACACAAACACACACATTAGCCCAGGCCTAATCAGGATCAGCAATATCACTGTCTTCCATCTCTGCATCTTGTCCCATTGCAAGGTCTTCAGGGGCAGTAACACACATGGAGCTGTCATCTCCTATGATAACAATGCCTTGTTCTGGAGTACCTCCTGAAGGACCTGCCTGGGGCTCTTCTTGAGGAGGTGTCACTCTTTAGAAATATGTTCGTGGTGATTTGCTTGGCTTCTTTCTTTTTTCACCATAGATTTGCTTGTAAGCAGATGACACACCATGAACATTTCTCTCTATTAATGAAAACCTTTCAGTGTTGTGGTCCATGTTCTCAAACTTTTTAAGGAACTTGTTGAAGTCTATAAAAGCTTCCACTACACCCTTCACTGTGAGTTTTCTCGAGGGTTCCTCTTCTTTTTCTTCTCCTGTAGTTCACTTTTCTCTTGTCTCTTTCTCAGCTATGCATTCTTGTTCCAGTTCCAACAACTCCTCATTAGTCAGTTCCTCAGAAACCACCTGTAGGAGCTCCTCAATGTCATCCTCGGGTTAAAGGACATCCACATCCTTAAGGGACATTTAGCCCTCAGATTAAAGTTTTTTTCCATCTCAACCACAGCCTTGTTGATTTTTGCAACCTCATCATCGTTGGCAAATCCTTTGAAGTCATGGACAGACCTCTTGAGGGTCTTCTTCCAAATGCCACTCGTATGTTCCTTGGTGACATTACCCCAACCCCAAGCAAGGTTCTTGATGCAATCATAGATGTAATTATTACAAAATTTCATCAGTGTCATTTCAATGTCTTCTTCATGTGCAGCAATAGCCTGGGCACAAGTCCTCCTCAGGTCGTAGGACTTAAAAGCTGCTATAACTCCTTGATCCGTTGGTTGGATCAAAGAGGTGGTGTTTGGAGGGAGAAACACTACTTTAATATTGGGATAAAGATCACCAATAAAAGGAGGATGCCCAGGAGTATCATCAACAATAAGCAAAACTTTGAAAGGTATGTTATTCTCCAAACACTATTTCTCCATTTTGCTGGCATAGCAATTCAGGATGGCTTCTTGGAAGAGGAGCTGGGTCTTCCATGACTTCTTATTGCTCCTGTAGTCCACTGGCAGTGTGTGTTTATGATATGCTTGAAGGCTCTGTGCCTCACCATGCCAGATCACAAAGGGTTTCAATTTGTTGCCAGCAACACTGCCCCCACGCAAGGCTATTATGCTGTCCTGAAAATCCTTGAAACTGGGCACTGACGTGGCCTCCTTATGGAGGAAAGTCTTTTCAGGCTCCTGTTTCCAGAATAGAGAGGTTTCATCCATACTGAATATCTGCTCTGGCAAGTAATTTTCCTCCATAATCAGCTTATCTAAAGTTTTCAAAAACTCTTCAGCTGCCTTCACATCATAACTCGCAGACTCTCCACTCATTTTCACATAATGTAATTAATAACTATTCTTGAATTGTTTAAACCACTCAGAGCTAGCAGTAAATTCAACATAAGAGCCAGGTCCAGCCTTTTCTTTCAACATCACAAAGAAACTCTTTGCTTTGGCCAGGATCATCATGGTGCTAAAAGGGATGTGCTTCTGTGTCTGGTGTTTAATCCAGGTCATTAGAAGTTTCTCCATGTCTGATATAGGCTCTTCTCGAATTTTTGTTAGCCTTATTGCCTTCAATGAAACAGATCCTTTACCAGCTTCCATCACTTTGTTCTTGTTCTTGAAGATAGTAGCTGTGGTGGAATGGGACATTCCTGACTAGCGAGCAATAACCATCATTGATTTTCCACCTTTATAGTCCTTAATCACTTTTAATTTTGTTTCCAGGTCAATCACTCAGTGTGGCCTCTTACTGGCAACATTAGCAGTGGATTTTGTACACTTAGGGGCCATTCCAAACAAAAAAACATGAGATTAAATCCAGCACAAGAGAAAATGATGCAGTAAGAGATGCAGTAAGTGCAAGATGTGTGAGGCTGCTGCCGGAGTAACATGGCATACTGTTTGAAAGTAAACTTTTTTTTATAAGTAGGACGAGTATACTGTAAAACAACGATAAAAAGTATAGCATAGTAAATACATAAACCGGTAATGTAGTT
Organism: Tapirus indicus; assembly: GCA_031878705.1. Classification (NCBI taxonomy): domain Eukaryota; kingdom Metazoa; phylum Chordata; class Mammalia; order Perissodactyla; family Tapiridae; genus Tapirus; species Tapirus indicus. The sequence continues at coordinate 138,632,007 of CM062920.1, read as the reverse complement.
GTTTATTATCATTGTCAAGTATTATGTATTGTACATAATAGTATGTGTTATAATTTTATACAACTGGTGGTGCAGTAGGTTGATTTACAGCAGCATCACCACAGACACGTGAGTAATGCATTGTGCTGTGATGCTAGGATGGCTACAACATCCCTAGGTGACAGGAACTTTTCGGCTCCATTATCATCTATGGGACCACCATTGGATATGTGCTCCGTCATGAACCGAAACATCGTTCTGTGGCGCATGAATAATTTTGAAGTTCCTCTTTCGTTACCTACCAAATCTTCAAATTTTTCATGTGTTTTTTTCAGAAAACTCAATTACAGAAACAGAGATAGAGAAAGAGACAAGAGAGAGATAATGATAGCAAGAGAGAAAGATGGTAGTTTACAGAAAGTTCCCATCAAATAAAATTATTTTTAAAAGTGTCTGACAAAGTTCTTAATAAATATCCTCTTCCTCACATCTATCCCCTTCGTTCCTCCTATCCTCCCTGTTTCCCATTCCTTTTTTCCATAGAATTAGAACAAAAATGACAGATGAAAAAATACATGGTATTCAGTCTTTTTTCATCGAGATTCATCATTCATTTTATCCCTAGTATTTCATTTAAATACTTAATAATGTTTTTAACCTCAGATTATTGATTAATTCATTCAGCAAATATGTATTTTTTCAGACATAACTCTAAGAGCTTGTAATATCTGTCAAAAAATGAAATCTACTCAAAATTCCTGCTTTCATGGGATTTATGTTCTAATGGAGGAGACAAATAAAAACCAAATATAAGTAAATAAATTATATAATATATTTTTCTTGCCTTTTCCATCTTGTGGACCCTTCCGAGTCAACATCTTGCTTCAGTTCAAATTACTTTTTTCTTCTGTCAAACCTCTCTTTTATAAGGCCACATGTGATTAAATTTAGGACCCACTCAAATAATCCAGAATAATCATCCATCTCTAAATGCTTAACTTAGTTTCATCTGCACAGTCCATTTTGTCATATGAAGTAACCAGGGATATGACCTGGATATCTTTGATGGTCATCATTCACCTTACCACAGCGGGTGTGAGCATCAGGAATGCTAATGAACAGTAATGATCAAAATCAAGCAAATGTGAGTGAGGAAAAAAATTATTGCATGATCCTAAGTAATACATTTGACATCATTTTTATACCAAAGTTCCTAGGCAAATAATTTAGATATATTTCTGAAAGATATATATATATATATATTCATAGTATAAATTTAAAGTCTATGAATATATTTAAAAAATAATAAAGCCACCACCATGTGCTAAAAATTCATAACTATGAGGGCCGGCCTGGTGGCGCAGCAGTTTAGTTCGTGCTTTGGCAGCCTGGGGTTTGCAGGTTCTGATCCCAGGTGCTGGCCTACACACTGCTTGTCAGCCACACCGTGGCAGTGTCCCATATAAAGTAAAGGAAGATGGACACGCATGTTAGCCCAGGGCCAGTCTTCCTCAGCAAAGAGAGGAGGATTGGCAATGGATGTTAGCTCAGCGCTGGTCTTCCTCACAAAAAAAGAGAAAAATTCATAATTATGTGTATATATATTTCTAAGCTCAAATACTTAGAAAGTGTTTCTTGGAAACATACCCTATAAGGAGAAAAAGCAAGAAATAAGAAGACTTATTAACAAAGACTTTCTTGGTCTCTCCTTTTACATTATCTAGTTTTGCTTTTCCTACTTTGCAGTAAATGATGTAGGTACTAATACAATTTTTTTAAATGGTGTCCAGGCTTGTTGGAAGCTGAAGGTATAGCATTTCAACAGGCTCCTATACTGTACTTAAAAATATATATGTCCATATCTATTTAATTTGCTAAAGTTCAACAAAATATTTAGAATTGCATTTTAACAATACTTCTATTTTAAAGCACAGATATCATAGACATCCATGCCCACACATTCTTGAGATGATGTATACAAATTTAGATTTTCCTAGTACTATCAGGAAGCAAATTCTGTACATCAAAATGGTCACATTGAGTTAGCTCCTGACAAGTTCTTTGAGACATTCTCAAACATGGTTTATTGTCTCTTGCCATTTTTGAGCTGTCCTTGCCCAAGATTTTCTATATATAGAGGACAAGCCCTTTAGAGCAATGCCATTTCTCTTCTCATTCCATATTTCCTTTAGACTGAAAAGAATTTTTCATAGACCACGGTAACTGGTTGTTTCTGATTATAAAGAATCCTGAGATCAGAAAGATCATATCTCATTTAATATGATTATGCTTTCATTATTTGTTGCATGACATTTTACAACTTTTAGAAAGTTATATCTGCATTTGAAAATAAAACAGATAGATGAACACATAATCTTGTATAAAAGGCAATTCCAAACACAGTCATGCATTGCTTAACAATAGGGAAATGTTCTGAAAAATACACCATTAGGTATTTTCGTCATCATGTGAACATCATAGAGTGGACTTACACAAACCTAGGTGGTATAGCCGACTACACACCTAGGCTACATGGTACTAATCTTATGGGACCACCATCACATATGCAGTGCATCATTGACTGGAAATGCCATTACATGGTGCATGACTGTTTCTTTTCCTGGTGGTATTTATTGAGGAAAAAGTAAAAGAGGAGAAAAATCATGGTAAATGACAAAGTATAGAAGTCAAACAGTAGAACAAAACATTAGCATCCACTATGAACTTTTATGCAATAAATTGGAAAACAATATGGTAGTTCATGATAAGCGAAAGATTAATAGCAAGAAGTTGCATGACCCAATATGAATATTAGAGAGGTTAAAGTACTGAATTAGCAGAGGTGAAACTTACTACTCTCTATGTTCCTTCATGTTTATGCTTCTATGGAGGTTTTCAGCTATAAAAGTTTATATGTAGAGAGAAGAGCTTTGTTATCTGACTACAATTTCACTTTGCTTCAATGTGATAAAGGTTTCATTTTGACGGAAGCTTGATGCAGGTCCTTTTCTCTGTAAATCCTTCAGTTCCTTCTTTCTTCATGGGCTGGCTTTATCCTCATGCTGGCCTTTTTTGGAGTAGCAAACTGCTGCAGGGGTCTACATGTTTTATTATCTTTGTCAAGTGAGGGCAAGAATAAATCTCTTCTTCCAACCATAAAAATAAGGCTAGGTATTCACTTTGAGTACATAATCCCTGAACAAATCACAAACTTTTTAAACTACTGGTCTTAAAATTTTCAGTCAAAACCTGCTTACTTATTCAGATGGTAAATATGCTTTATCTATCAGTAGAGAGAAGTGAGTAAGAGTTCAGGTTTTAGATTCAGACTCTCTCAGATGAAACTCTGACTCTGTCACTTAGTAGCTCTGTGACCTTGGCCAAGTTACTTTACCTATATCTCAATGTTCTCAACTGTAAAATGGGAATAACAGTAGCTACCTCAAACATTATATTATGCAATCTTTATGTCACTAAGGTAAAATATATTATATAAAAATTGCCTAATAGAGTATCTAGCCATCAAATTCTAATTAGGTATGCTTGTATCTTAATTCATATATATCAGCAGATAAACAATAAACATGATGATATATATAGTCATGATTTCCTAGATTGTAGGTGGTTTGACTTTTTATCAACTAAAGAAATATTGCATTTTAAATGCACATTTGGTCTTAGTTAGTCTCTTCCATTTAAACAATAAAAGAATCAATCCCAAAACAACTATGATTAAAGGATATGAAAGATCTGAAAAGTTAACTAATTATGGATGCTATTTATCAATATCATAGTTGTGAATGTATTTGAAAAAAGAGTACATTTTTTATTTCAAGTTTTCTGAAGCACATTTGAAAATACCAATTTTTTTTTAATTCTAAAAATGCTGTTCCTAGATACAGTGGCTGAAGAATTGTATAAAACAACAATAAGGAAATATATCTTATTGTCATGTTGCTTTTCTCTTTTGGATCAGTGAATGGCAAAGCATAAGAATAAAATGTAAATAGCCCATAAAGTAATATAACTTGTCTCTCACTCTAAAATTACATGAATTAGAGTAAACTATCATAATCTATATTTGAATGTTCTACTTGATTTTTGTTAATCTATTAGTGGTTAATTTAGTACAGTTTTAATATAGTCCATCTTTATTTTCTAAAATAAGATTGAAAGAGTGGTGATATGAAAACAGCAATAGCTTTTTAAGATTATAAAATTACTAAGGCAGTTTTCAGTATGCAGTAGGCAGAGAAAAAAATTATGTATGTAAAACAATGATAATATAGTTAATATATTTTAAGAAAAGCATAATGTTGTCCCTATAAGTGTTGCATTTCGAGTCATTACTCAAAGGAATTTCACAGCAATAAGAAACATAACTACAATAGTAAAAAAAAAAAAAAAACACAACTAAATTCCCAATATATCTTCTTTTTCTATATTACTCATTGAAATTATTTAAAAATAAATAGTAATGTGTCATACTCTCTGACTAAAAAATGTCCCAATAAAAGTGTTGACGCTTTCCACAATCCTTTTCATACCAATTTGATATATAAAATCAAAAACTACCAAAAGCTACTAAATCTTACCCATTAGCCTAAACAAATCAATGTAGCTTCCTTCTCAGGAATCATTCAGGGTTATAAATTGTAGAAATCGGTAGAAGATAAAATATTGTATTTGAATGCAGACAACGTTAAATTTCTTATATAAGCCTTTACTAATCCAAAGAAAAGTGAGAATAAAAATTAGTCTTCAATTAGTTTTATTCTTTAGTTGATTTATCACTGGAAGCAGAATTTCTTTCCTTTTAATTGAATATAGTGATGTACATCAAGCATATTGTCACAAATTCATTGATCTTCTCTTAACCAGCAAGTTAAATCTCCCTTGTTAAAAATAAAATACAGTTTTCTAAGGTTGGTTACATATTGCCTTTTATTTCAGCTGTCTATCTTACAAATTTCTGCAGGTTCTCATGGGCGGCAACAGAGTGATTAATGTCTCTTTGTGATCCATCCACATGTTAAGAAAACTCTTATATATTATATTAGGAACCGTAAGTGTGCTTGGCTTCATCACGATATGGCTTCTGATACATATTTCCATATTCTTACATCTCTCTCAGCCTCTTTGTGCATTTTAGTTACTTATTGATTAAAATTTATTTTGCGTTCATTTCTTCGTTTGATTTTGATATATTTCTTTACTTCTCTTTTGTTTTTAATTGCTTTTAGCTGTAGATTTTATTGCTAAACATGTGATTTAAACCCAGGAGTGATTAGAACGTATTTCAAATATGCCACTTTATTAAGTGTGAATTCTAAAGGGAAATTATATGAACAACATAGTAATTGTACCAGTGGGAATATTCTCATTTTATATTAGGAGGTAAAGTGGTAAGAATATAAATAATTTGGTAACAAAGCCATAAAGAAACAAAGGTTTTTTCTGCCTGTGCAAAGCAAATTAGAGAAACAGTCAATATTTTTTTTCCCGAAATGTTTGATGTCTGCCCCAGATTTACTTCTGGATGTTTACTTGGTTTGCGTCATTCTCAAGAGGTGTGGGTTATTAGAACCAGTTGGTTGGAAGTCAGAAATCTAATGACAATTATTTGTTTTTCCCAAAGAACTACTTGCAAATGATTTTTATTCAGCCCTGCAGTATTAAAATGACATGTTCAGTTGTAGATAAGAGTTTTAAAACTATTTCAGCTATTCTAATACCTGTCATAGAGTAAATGTCAATTTTTTGACCTATAGTAGATGTTTAGATCGATTATTTTAATATAAATATTGCCTACTTTACTGATGATTCACACATGCATGAATAACAATTTGAAGCTATGATTAATACCACGCATGTTTATTCGCAGTCAGTAGACATTCAAACAGACATTTATTCTGTTGATATTTTAGATTTGATTATCTCTAATACAATTTAGTTCAGAGTAATTGCTAATACTGAGGATTATAAAAGTTTGTTTTTCTCTCCATGTAGCCAGGTATTGACCTTCTTCCATGTCTTTCCATATGAAGTTCTCATTAATCATTACCTACTGTGGAGATGTATAAAACAATTAGTATTTATTTAGAACCTACTATAGCTTTGTGATGCAGGGTACAACAACCGCCTTAACCAAATTTACAAATAAACGTGCAATGGAATAGTGGCAGAGAGTTCCAGTTATAACTGCGCAATCAAAAAGAATTGTGGTTCAATCCTGACTTCACTACGTTGTCTCTGGACATGGGTGGATCCAACCTCTATATAATTCAGCTTATTTATCTGTAAAGTGAGTAAAGTAAAAGGGTCTAAAGGAGGTATTGCATTAAAAGCAGTAAAATTAGTGCCTGACACAGGGCTCTCTGTGTAGTCCTTTTTATTCTATTACCATCAAAAGGATTACATTCTTAACGTCAGAATGGTGTGGTGAGCATCACATGGACTTTGAAGTTAGCAAGACCATCTTGACTGCTAACTGACTGCGTGACTTTGAACAAATTATATTACAAATATGAGTCTGCCCATTATTTATAAAAATGAGGATCATATTTTCTTTTACACAATATTGTTGCAGGATTAAATGAGATAAGCCATATCTTTTCACAGTAAGTAGCCAATAAATATTAGTTTGATTCCCTACCCAGCCATTCAGCTGAAGGAAAGAATCATAAAGTCTTAAATCCATTAGAATATGTAATAAGATAGTAAAATTTGTATGCAGAAAAGATAGATGAAATTACTAAAGAGTAAGTAACATTTAATTTGTAAATACACATTGGTCATATTTTATGTCACCGAAGGAAATTGTTCTTATGTTTGTGGAACCAACTTATCTAATCATTTAAAAGATCAAGAAAATCACTTGTAGTTTCACATCTTTGGTAGTGTGCAAATATTATACCAGTTTTCCTTCTCCAGACAAAAAACATTCAACAGAATATGAAAAGTGAGAGATGAAAGCAGTTAACAATTAAAGCCAAAGTATTTTAACCAACAAAAGTTACTCTAAAAGAGCCTTACCTTGCTCTCCGTTCAACAACAACAACAAAATAAGGTAGTAAGAGAGTTAAGGAGGAGAATTTAGAGAAGCTGTATTTTGATGTCAGGAAGCTTTTTATATGGCTGTCTCAAATATCAGAACACTGCTTGGATGTCTCAGGCTCCCTTTCTTAAATTTTTTAAAAAAATAACTGGGACCATATCATCAAAATGATTATAATCAGTTATGTAAGTACACTAAAATACAAACATGGAAGTACTAATGCAAAGAGACTGTAAAACATGCTTTTACTATTACTTTACTATCCTTTTACAATAAAATAAGATCATTCTCCCATCACCTTGAGGTCCTGGGATGCCCCGTACTATAAACTGCCCACAAAATGTTGTCATCATGAATATGCAAGGATTAGAAAATTTATATCAAGTAAAGGGCAAGGTTCTTTTTCTGCAAGTTCTCCATTTCCTACCTGCTCCAACTTGCTGGTTGAAATTAAAGATCAAAAGATTAAAAATCAAGCACAGCGCTATGATTTTCATTCTTAGTCTTCTACTGATTTAAGGCACAGCGCTATGATAGGGAGAGGGGGGAAGGACTGAGAAAAGAAATTTTCCCCAAGATTTTAACAACTATGAGGGAGGTCCTGCAGGTGGGAGTTGTGGATAATGTTTGGAATTCTTTTTTGTTTGTTTGTTGAGTCATATTTCCTATATCACCATCTACTTAATAAGAGCTACCTGTGATAGGAAGATCTTTCTGGAAGCCTGCATATATTTGTGCTGCAGACTATTCTAGTACGTGCCTCAACTTTTTTCAAAATTCATGATCTTCACCTCAGCAACTCACACAGCTCTTTTGAAACTTAAAGACAGAGGACATCTGCTAAAATCCCACAAGACATTCGTGCTCACCACTTCAAAAAATGCATTTGGCATTAGTAGTAAATGCCAAGATTCAGAAAAATGAGGTTGAATTTGGGGCCTTCATCATCAGAAAAGTTCTAAAAGGTCTTTTGTGGAGATTGTTACTGAGAAATTTCTAGGTACAATTTTATGGCATAATAGTGTTCCTGATGTTTCTCTGGAACTTAGGAGAAAATGTGCATGTGTGTGTGCTCATTTACATATATTTTAAATAAGCAGACATACTTGTATATTCTAATACTCTAAATGATGCACTTTTACATATATCCCCAAATAATAAAACTAATTATGTTACGAGGGTTTAAAAAGACAGTTATGTAATAACATATTGCACAAAATGAAGTACATATTTGAAAAAAAATCTACTTATCTGAAAGCCTTTCGAGGTCAGTTTCTATCTAACTACTCTCTGAAATACTGCCATGCAGGTCACTTGCTTAGCTGTCATATTTTTCCTAAGACAGATTTCACATCTTCCATACTGTCATTAGAAACTGTGCAAGATGGATAGGGAATAAGCAGATAATATTTACTGAAAATCCTTACATCTGTGCAGATGAGATGCCATAGATGATATTACTTGTTTCTTTATTTTCAAAACAAGGAAAAATAATCATGCATACTCAGAGTTGCTCCAGATTAAATTAGATAATCCACATAAAGGAATTGGAAGAATGACTGGTATATTAAAAATACTCAATAAAAACAAGCTATTATTATGTTATCTAATATTGCCTAAACATGTTGATTTTAACAATAAAATGTTTTATTGTTGCTTTTAATACTGGTCATTTCGTTGTATTTATCTGAATGCCATTCTCTATGCTTTTCAGTATGACGAAATCAAAAATCTGTCTATTTATCTATGAATATCAGAATGAGTATCTGTGGTTAAAGAAGAGTAAGAAAACTTTTAAATTAGGTTCAATTGTATGTGTAATGTGTATGAATTTGGGTGTGTGTTGGTATTTGTGTGTATGACTTTGTAAAGCATACTCAAATAAGGTGTTAATAATTAGTCCAATGAGTGGATGTGATGGCACTAATCAGGCTCATTTCTTGAGCATTGTACTTTTTGTTGTACTTATAAAAACACAATTCATCCTCCCTTCCTTCATTTTCTCCCCCCAGCCCTGCAACCACTTTTAAGTTTTGCAGTTGCTTTCTTGATGCTCCTTCTTGTTTTATTGGGTTTTCAGTTGTGGGCACCATGTATTGACTGCTCACCAGGACAGTAGAGAATTTAGCACTCTTTCCATCCCCTACCCTCACTACACATGCACAACCTCCTTGCAACTCTTTCCTGCTAAATTAATTTTATTGTAATGCAGGCTAAATAAAAATCCAAATTTTGACCATATAAATGCTATTTACATCACAGTTATATAGTCAGTGATGATTCATTTTCATATTTGACATAACTCTTTTGATTTTTTCCTGACAGTAATTTTGCTTGGACTTCTGATAGTTGTTATTACTTATTTGTCTCCAAACTCTCCTCCAGCTGTCGCAATCTCCTCTCAAAATGATCAGACACAGTAGGTATTCTATCAATTTCCTCTTTCTGGAGAAATTTCTCACAGTCTTCTGATATGCTCAGATTTGGCCTGTTCTATGTCTGGCACACAGCTGTCATTGTGGTTTCCCCTACATCATTATCCGGGGGATGTATGTTGTCTCTCATTATTTAAATCTTTCACTTCTTATTTCTTTCTTGGTACACTCCCTTGTTTTGGTGGGGGACATCCTTTAATAGGTTCCTGAGAAATGATCCATGAAAACTGATGCTTTGACACCTTGAATGTCTAACAAGGTATTTAATTTATACCCACATTGGCCTGATATTTTGGACATCGCATAGATTGGAAATTATTTATTCTCAGAAATTTTTAATGAATTATACTTAGTTGTAATTTTTAACACAGCACAACTTACTCTTTGGTGTCATACATCTTGATATTTGTACAGCTAGGACCTCCCTGGATTTTATTAATCAACTCATTCTGTTCTTTCCTTCAATAAATATTTATCATCTAAATTTCTATAGATATCTTTGTCTTTAAAGATTGTGGCTTGGAAAACATCTGAATTTGGCGGAAAACAAGTGTTATTCAAAAATCCCAATGCATTCTAGTTTCTGGTATTTTGCATCTGATGTGTTTATTGTCCAGCCCCATCCCTGAAAGTTTGCAGAAACTTTCATGTTCCTGAAACTTTACAACGACAAACCTCACTTACTTTTATTTTCTCCCATCATACTGAGTACGTAGGGGACACTTGCAATCTGGAAAATTATGTTTTTCAGTTTTTGAAAATTGTATTGAATTATTTTACTGATGATTTTCCCCATCTATTTTCTTCCTCTTTTTTTGAAATTCTATAATTCAGATATTGGGACTCCTGGATAAATACACTAATTTGCTTATTTTTTCTTTCCTATTTTTCATCACTTTGTCTTTTTGCTTTGCTTCCTGGGAATTATTGTCATTAACCTTCCAGTACCTGTTGCAGTCCTATACTGAGCCTTACTGGGGCTAAGGCAAAAGGAAAAATCAGTAATAGTCATTCTGTCTTTATTTTAAAAGTTGTTTTGTTCACTTTAGGTTTATGCATTAATTTTTATTTAAAAAATATTTTATTGAAATATAGTTTATTTGGATTACTGAGTTGATTGGTGTACCCTTAATTTTTTTTTTTTTTTTTTTTTTTGTGGGGAAGACCGGCCCTGAGCTAACATCTGTTGCCAATCCTCCCCTTTTTGCTGAGGAAGACTGGCCCTGGGCTAACATCCGTGCCCATCTTCCTCCACTTTATATGGGACGCCACCACGGCACGGCTGACAGGCAGTGCGTCGGCGGGCGCCCGGGATCCGAACTCGCAAACCCCGGGCTACCAAGCGCGGACTAAACCGCTGCGCCACCGGGCGGCCCCCTGTGTACCCTTAAATTTTGCACTCGAAGTGGGTGCCTCGTTTGATTCACCTTAGTCTCAATCCTGCTTAATGTTCCTTGATGTGTATCCTTTCTTAAAGCTGAGTACACCTGCCGCTGGTTGAAGCCTCTTGTGTTTCATGAGTTTGACTGTCAATCCAACGCGAGAACACTATGGCTAGTATGGTAGAATTAGAAGTACAGACATCAAGCTTTAAAAAATATGGAAACAAAAATTGGACAAAATTGAGATAACAAAGAAAATAACATGTCAAGATAAACAAAAATTCCGACTTAACATGCTTAGAGATATACGAAGATATTGTCACCAAGAACTGGATGGTATTTTCAAAACACGGAATATCCAGAAAACTAACAGTTATTCATTTTTAACCAATCTGCACTTTTTGCCTCTACTGTACTCCGTCACTGATTCCCAGAACCAGAAGTATCTCGTGCTGCAAACAACTAAGACTTTGGGGAATTCTGCAGTGTGATGTCAATTATGTTATTTCTTATCTTTCTCCACTGACAGCTTAGGGTTTGCTGTTCTCATGTGTTTGTTTTTTTACCTCTAGTCCAGAGTTTTCCCAGCTTGCCAAATGTTGTTGCATTTTTGTCATCTCTCAATCTCTCCTAAATTGAAACTTTGTGCCTTGAAATTAAAACAAAATACACTTTAGTGTTATTTTCGTGAAGTTCAAGGATGGAGAGAAAGCAGAATTAAGTGTCCAGTCTGCTACCTTATTTGAAATTTAGCTTTTTAAGTGTTAATTGTATTTATATGATACAATAACCTTTATCAGCAGAAAAATAGAATGTCATGAGTCAAAATTTCTGCAATGAGACTTAAGGTGTGCAAAATATATTCATTTTTTTGCAGAGAGTATTAAGTATCTTCTATGTACCAGATGCTATACTCTTTGTTGAGCATATAATCTTTTAAGAAAATAGACATATCAACGGGCACTGTCTATAGTCTGAAAGGTGTTATATTGGAGGAAATCTGAAGGTGCTATGGGTACAACTAAAAGGAATTTTGACCATGGCTCAGTGGTTCAAGGAAAGCCTCATAGAAAAGATAACTTCTAAGCTGAGTCATTAAAAAAATTAGAGCTAAGTGATAAAAGAAAGACAGGGAATGGAGACGGACTGCTCTAGCTAAAAATAATGGTAATGCATGTGAAATTCTCGAAGGATAAAAGAACATGGCAATGTCGGAAGCCTCAAGTAGTTCACTCAGCATATTTAGAGCAAGATATGAAAGGCAAGAAGGAATGAGAATTGTCAAGATATTTCTTCAAAGGGATGTCACCTATTCTTAACATGAGTTAATTATGTCTTTACTGAATTAGAACACTACATATGGACAATAGAAATGTAAACAAGATTAAATGAATGAATTTATCACTTGACCTGCCAAGGGGTATGTTTGGTTTTGGGGTTTATTTAGGAAGAGAATAATATGTATAATATATGAACTCTAGATGAAAGAAAATTAAAATTATGCAACTTGTGAAGGAAACATGACATACAAAAAATGTCAAAGGAAACTCTACCTGAGCTTCTGTGGAACTAATCCTAAGATACATTATTGTGTCAGAAAAAAAAATACTGGGAGCATGAGTTGATTCTTGACATCCTAATGGATACTAAGATACTAAGGTTAGACTCTTGACAAAGCTGTTTAACAAACTGATATGACCTTTCATTCCAGTGAGCATCTCTCAGTGCTTTAAATTTATCATGGAAAATACAGACAACAAAAGGAATTAGCAGCAGATGCAATTTTTTAAAATGTCTTGGTTTTGAGAAAATTAAAAAGCATATTTATACTCAGGAACTAAGTGCTTTGTCTCTGTTACTTATTGTTAGAAAACAAAATGACTAAGAGCTCATATTTCTAAATGGCTTAACAGTACTTTAACTGCCACTTTCATAGTTCAGTGCTAAAAATGGCATTTCAACCTAATTGTTTTCTGCCAAGAAATTGTCCCTGGCATTTCTTTGTCTATGTATTCATGATTAATTAACCCTTCACTAGTCTCATTAAAACAATTAATATAATGGAAATTTTGACATATATTTTTTAAATTATTAAAGGTCATGGGAGTCATACTCTAGGTACTCAAGGTAAGTATAACCGCATTTGGAGTGTACATGCAAGAACAGGGAGCGTGGGCTAAACAGCTGTTTTCCCTTCTCCATATATAACCTTAGAAGGAAGTCTGTTCTCCCAAAAGTATATTTTGGCATTTGTTTTAGCATGAAAGGTATTTACTCAGGCTATCCTCTTCTCATCTTTCCATTATACAAGCAAACTTTCACTCATTTACTCGTGAGAATATTTTATTCATATGGCAGTGGCACTCAAATTGAGACCACAGTCTTTCTTTTTCTCCCCCAAGCTAGAAGAAAACACAAAGATGTATTTTTTCATTGTGAATTATAATAATTTTTATAGCTGAAAACAAATGATGGTTGGAGATTAAGGCCCTTGGTTGAGGATATTATGACATTGATATCTTCCCTTTTCCTATCATTGTTAAATTTTTGATACCTTTATTTCTTCAGGTTTTGGATATCTTCACAAGGGCCTTATTCATGAGTATCAGTAGTTTGTAGAAGAAAGAACATTGATATTCTAGACCTTAATAATATTTGTATTTTGGGACTAGTTTTCAGCTTCTCACAGTATTAATTTTTCCATGTGTAAAACAGAAGATTGACTATTGAACACTAATGTCCCTAGCTGCAAATTTCTATACTTAGGTTTTATTTATTTACCCAGGTCTTAAAGTCTCTCGTTTAAATACTATATGCATATCATGATTTAATTTTGATCTTGTAAGCTTTCAAATGCCTTGCCACATAAAACATGTGAACGTTTTTTTTTATTTAATTACTATGAGTGAGTATTAAAAATTATTGAATCACACATCGGGAAACATTTTAATGAATATATTAATTTACATTTAGTATTTATTATAATACTAATTCAGTTTCAATTAATGTCATAATTATTTTGTATTTACTTAATAGAATAAAAACTTGTAGGCAAAAAAGTAGATATCAAGACAAGAAGCATTACCAGACATAAAATTAATATTTCATGGTGATAAAAATGGGTCAATCCATCAAGAAAGCATAATAAATCTAATTATATATGTACTTAAGAGCAGAGTTTCAAAACACATGAGACAAAAATTGACAGAACTGAAGAAAGAAATCTGAAATCAAACACTTTTGGATGGAAATTTTAACTCTTTGGTAACTGAAAGCAAGAAGACAAAAAAAATCAATGCACAAAATTATCAACTCACTTAAACTAATTGACACCTGTAAAGCACTATTTTCCAAACTGTAGGATACATATTCTTTGAAGGAGTACATAGAGCATTCACCAACTCTCAATAAATTTCAAAAATTTAAATAAATGTATGGTGTACTATTTTACCATAAAGCTATTAATTAGAAAATGATGAAAAAACAATACGTAGAAAATCTCCAAATAATAAGAAATTGAACATTAAACCTGTAAATAAACTATGGCTCAAAGAAGAAATCACAAAGTAATTTGGATACCATTTAAAACTGTAAGAGAATGAAAGCACACCATGGCAAAAATTGGGGAATACAGCATAAGCAGTGCATAGAAAAAGCCAATGATTTATAATGACTCTTTTGGTGAAAAAATGAAGTATAAAAATAATGATCTAATTTTCTACCTTTAGAAGTTAGAGAACAAAAATCAATTTAAAATTTAAAAAGAGTAGAAAAAAGGAAAATTAATAATAGGGGCAGATATCAATAAATTTGACAAATGGAAAAATATTAAAAATTAACAAAATCAAAATTTTTTTTCTTTGACAATATTAATAAAATCGATATACTCTAGGGCTGGCCTGGTGGCACAGTGGTTGAGTTTGTGCACTCCACTTCAGCAGCCTGGGGTTTTGCAGGTTTGCATCCTGGGCACAGGCCTATACACCACTTATCAAGCCATGCTATGGCAGGTGTCCCACATATAAAGTGGAGGAAGATAGGCATGGATGTTAGCTCAGGGCCAATCTTCCTCAGCAAAAAGAGGAGGATTGGCAACAGATGTTAGCGCAGGGCTAATCTTCCTCACCAAAAAAAAAAAAAAAATTGATATATCCTTAGCTAGGTTAAAGGAAAACAAAGAGGGTAAATTCAAAATACCAATATCAGGAATGAAGGGGACAATATTATAGATCCAACCAACAAGGACCTGGCCAGGACAGACTAGGACAGACTAGAGAATGATATTCTAAATCTAGATCCAGGCGAAATAGAATCATGGAAAGATCATGGCCCTGAAACAAGGGTTACCTGGTTAGATTAGTTACGTAAATACTTGGTCAAACGCCAACAGATTTATTACTGTAAGAATTCTCCATATTTTTAACGAGCTAATGTGCTTTTTCATTCTCTAAAACAGGCATTTGGTATAATATTCCCCAAATTTCTGCAAACTTATCAAAGAAATTATCAAAGATCAAAAAGAAAATTATCACAAAATTCCTATTTATGTCTTGCATTGTGTGTGGTATAAAGAATGTTTCAGAAAGTAACAGGTTACAGGTATCTTGGGTTTTGGGTTATCAAGGTCTAATTAAACATTTGATTTCTCCTTTTCTCTTATTTTACAAGTCGTCATTCTTATGAGTTTTTTCTCAAGTGTGTCTCTGAGAGATAAGCCCTCCGTTGCTGATATTTGATTGCAGGCTTCCTGCTTTATCAGTTTATTGAGTATTTGTCAAAGTCAGCAGTTTCTATACATATTGACATTGACTCCTCTTCTAATTTATTTTGTAAAATAAAGTCACATTAAGTGATACACATACATCTACACACACAGACACATGCACATGTGTGGGGGGTGTATGTATGTATATGTGTGTATGCATGTATATAGGACATAAAAAAGGAAAACCCTATAGTATCTAGTACCAGATTTTTCTGTGTGGACTATTATTCAACATAACCACATTTGTATTTTCTGTACTTCTAAAAGAAGAGATTGGACATGTTCAGGGGACATAGCTACATGCCAAGAGAATCCCAATTCCTTAAACTAGTGTTAAATCTTCCACAATTTTGTTATAATCTACTTTCAAATATAACTTTCATCCATAGCAGCTGCTAAACATACCATAATATACTGTTCTATATTTAGTTGATATATCTGTTGAAACAAACAACTAATTCTTACTAAACACCTTCTTCATGCCTTTCTTTACACCATCTCCTGTGCCAAGAATTCCTTTAGCTTCTTCAAAGCTTAGTGTCAAATGACCCTCCGCAATGTGCTGTTGCTATTTCCCTTAGCTGAAAATGAACTCTAGTTCTGCTAAATACTATTATTTTCAACTTCTACTTTATAGTTAAAGCCTACTGTATTTTTTACAGTGTATATTGAATTTTCCTACTATATATTGATTCCATGAGGTGAGATTTAATAATTTACGATAGTAAATCCCCTATAGACTTGCACACAGTTTTATATACAATCAATTCTCAATAAATGTTTGTAAAATCAATGGATGTTTTTAATAATCATAGATATTTCTGTTTTTCTTTAAACTACTTCAAAAGATATCCACAGAAAATTTCAAAATTACTCTTAGGCAATACTCGTTATATATTCCATAACTTAATATCTAGTAAGTTTTGGTGGGTAGGCCTTAGTTGTGTGGTGAAGGAGCTATGGAGTGTGAAGCTTGCTGACTTCTCTGTCTTTATACAATGTGTATTTGTAAGTATTTTGTTAAATAAACTAGTGATTATATAACTTTTGGTGCTATGTATTTAATATATACATTATATTTCTTATATTCTTGCTTATGGAATTATTAGGTTTTCTTTATCCAACTTCATTTATTCAACATATTTTATTGACAATATATTATATTCCAGGCACTATGGTAGGCACTGAATATTGTGCATAAGTTTTGTAGAAGAGATACAAAAAAACAACAAGTAAATAATTTTCTTTCTCTATCTGTATCTATACATATTTATAAAATATAGAGAAAATGTTTAAAAATTATGGTAAATTCTATGAGGTCAAAAAAAGTCTATAAGAGATGATGACTAGATTGGATGGCTAGATAAGACCTTTTTCAAAAGGTGATATTTAAGCTATTTCAGCAGAGTCTGAAATGTGGGGAGCTACTCATGTGAAAAACAGAGGAAAATTCCGGATAGAGAACTGTTTAAAAAACACCATTAGAATCTGAGCAACAAAATACTCGTTAAATCCTTTAAATGTCTCTAACAAAATTGTTCTTTGAATTACTCTAAAAATAATATGAATTTAGTCTCTGTTTTTACGTGGTTTTCCTAAAAAAAAAAAACCTCATAGTGAGTTATATAATAGGTTTTTATAAAGATATGGAAAATTCAGAGTTTAGACATTTTTAATTCTCTATAGAAAAAAGATTAGAATGGAGAGAAGAGGGTAGAAATATGCCAAATTATAGGTACTTTGCATATGGTATAATGGTATTTTTTTCCCTAGTTTCATGAACTGGTTTTCTTTTTTCCTTTATTTTTTTAGAGAAATTCTTACCAGAATATTTTGAAATCCTAAAATAGTATTATTAAATATATTTACTTCACACTCCTGTTTATTAGGAGGCCTTATAAGGTTTTAAGGTCACAGTTTAATTTAAGGACTGGGCAATGTGAAGAATATCTTATTTAATATTGTTAATTATGCTTAAATGATCTGTTAGGTTCTCACAGTAATGCCCTAATTATGCTTTATTTCATTAATAAGAAAACTCTGGTTTATATTAAATGTTCCACATTTTTATGAGTGGGACACAATCAAAAGACTCTACCATACAAGTGTAGCATAAAGTCATCGTTTTCATCCAGTTAGATGACTTTTTCTTTTGCTGCTTCATGAAATGATAAAGTTTGTTTTGTATTGCAATACAGACTACAACAAACAATTTTAAAGTAAAAAAAGAGAGAAAACATATCAGTTTATATTGCTAGTTTACCCACAGTTAAGACTGCTGTCATGCATCCTAAGAACATTTTAGAAAGATTTCACTGATTGGATTCATTTAACTACCACTTTGCCATTTATTGGCTTAATTTTACACAAAATGGAGCACACTAAAACCTAAGGGAAGATATGAGGTTTTAGTTTTATATACTCAATCATGGAAATAATAAAATGAAGAAGGATTTTTGCATTTGCTAAATATCCCACATCCAAAAAAATAGATCTGTACTAAAATCTCTCAGCACAATTTTATCACACAAAAATAAGCATCTCTTCCTTTTATGTTCCTTTCAAATTTGAACCAGTATCTGTCTCATTTTCCAAAGTATGCCATTTTCTTTCAAAACATAGAGTAATAAAGTAGAATTTTCACAGTAGAAAACCATATTGTAAATGGGAAAAATCTTTAGTTTCTAAAGCTTTTGCTTTGGTGAGACCTGTTTCAAATCACCTCTGCATTTTTTTTCAGTATAAATTAATGCATGTATGTACATATCCCTTTGTTTAAATAAATAAAGGAACCATAGAAATGCATTCATCAAGAGCTAGGCCATTATTGGGAAACATTTCTATAACTATTTAATTATCAGAATAAATGACTGTGCTAACAGCAGAAGGGTTGATTAATGTTTTGTTACAAACACTTGCATATTAATATAGTTAAGTTTTTGTCAATCCCTTTGCTGTTGAACTGTCCCAGGAGATCATCTGACATATGTTCAAGTTACCAGCCTTCTAATAGAGAAAAATTTAGTAGCAAGAGGCCGTATGAATCAAGCCTGCACCACCCCACAGCATAGGTCTGATGACCCCTGAATGTGACCTGCTCCCAGAGGAAACCAATTTAATGCTCCATCGCACACAGAACAGTATGTATGAATCACAAAACCTCCAGATAAATTAGTGACAGGTACATCTGAATAGGATTCCTTCTAAGTCGCTTATCTGCAGCCAGGCAAGCTTGTTTCGCCCTCACTTTCAAAGATAAAGCCACACGGCATGTTGCCTTGGCAGATTCTCACAAAGCAAACACCACCCATCGTCCATTACTGGGGAAAAAAAATCTCCTTATTATTTCAGGTATTGTGACAGCAAATGGGATAAAGTGAAACTATCTGGCAGTGGAAAATTCTTCAGTCGATACCAGGCCTTATGTCTTCTCTAACTTTCTTAAGCTCTGTGCCTCATGTTCTTATAATTTTATTTTGGACAGTTCTGATACCCCAGAGCTGTAGTTACGGCAAAGTTCAAGAACAAAACAGCAGGTTATCAAAGACAACTTGTCAGAGGCCAAACAGAGAGAGAAGATGCGAACAATTAGTAAGTGTCTGAAAGACAGATCTATGACAGAAGAAGGAAAAAGGGTGCATCAAGCTTTTGTCTTTAACAGACTACTAAGTCCATTTGAAGAAACCCAGAGAAAAATTGAGATGCTAAACACATGCTCGGAGTACTTAGGGTTATTGGTCGTAGAAAAGATGAAAAAATAAATTGTGTACAAAACAGCATGGAAAATGTTTATTTGTAAGGGACCTTATTTACATATCTTATAAACCATAAATAAATTGGAATATCAAAACTGCATGAAACTATATGCTTTAAACCGAATATCAATGAATAGCACAAATGTACTATCTTCTTCAAAGTTAATTATCTATTGTTTAATGGAATTCTTTTAAACTGAACTGTAAAACAGATATATCAATTCTCACTTTCTGCATTTCTTATAGTCTATAATGCCACTTAGTCAAGACTTTCGTTACGTATCTTAATAAAGGCCATGTTGTATCACAGGTTAGTTATGTAGTATACTAGAATTCAATAGCACAAATTAACAGGACTCACGGTTTAGGTTCTATTGATAGTCTTTCTCATGCAAAATCGGGGTTGTGCTTTCTGGGTGAATCTATATTAAAATGAAATGACAAAAATCTTAGTTTCCCATGCCACTGCCACTTACAATGCATGCAAATAAACCCCCAGTTAATCAAGGAGAAAAAAATTTCATTAAAGAGAATTGTTTTGTAAATTTGGTCCTTTCAAATGTAGATAACTCTTACCCCTCCTCCTCCCTCTATATCTTTGCAAAATTTTTGCCCAGTGAACTCATTACTGTATGAACTCAGCTATGGCTAAGGTCAGTTAATGAAACTCGGGTCTGGGATTAACCTCCATAAACATGTACAATGGTTGGGCACCTGGAATTGAGAAAGACAAAGGTGATGCAGGAAAGGAAAAAAGAATAAGCCATATAATTTAAAGAATGTACAATATGATAGATTTAGCTCAATTAGCTACTGTCCTATATATGAAGTGATTCATAGGATTCTAAAGGTGTAAAAAATGAAAGTAAAAATACTTTGAAAACATTACCCATACCATATCCAATGACACTTTGGGGAATACAAATAAACTACTAAATTTACCTTCTTTGAAATTACACAGGTTTAATTAGATTGGATATATGTCCTTTACAGCTACAAGAATTTATGCAACGTTAAACATCATTTAAATTATGCAAGAACTTCAGTTAGCAGGCAATAAAATTATGATTTCTGCTTATCTAGCTACTATGTTTATACTGAGCTATTTATTTACATTGCACTTTAGCATCATCAGTAATTTCTTAGAAGCTTCAGTAAAATGGAGAACTAAAATGTTCAATTAAAACATTAAGCTCTACTTGTGAAGCACCATATTATAATAAGGTTAGTTTATTTTTTATGAATTAGAAAAATATGAAAATGTAATCAGAACAACTAGTTTGAGTATTTAAAAAACCAAATGTCATGTGTGGATTGTTCAACACTTTATTTAAATTATATAAATACAGTCATGTAGTAGTCCTTAATCACTACATGTCAAGAGTTTTTTACTACATATTGGAGTATTCAAACTTTCTGGTTAATTATCCGTTAATTCAACAAATAGATCTTGACTAAGATGGCCTTACAATTCTCCTCAGCTTGACTAAACTTTAGACAGGTTTCTTCCTGACTGTAGGCCTCTACCCTCCCTTTTCTCAAAGCATTTACTTTAAACTTGCATTGTACATTATTCTTCTGCCCTTTTGAGATAAAAATCTCCTCCCAAACTCTAGCCAGTTTTACAACCCAGGAATGTCTTTCTCCAGGACTTGGGAGCCATCCCTTTGAGAAGCAATTATTAAGAAAGTGCCTCTATCTCCTAGCTTCTAGTGATGGTTGGAGCCTAACTTCAACAAGCACTATTAACAAACACGGATGAACTAATCACATTGACCAACCGCCCGACAATATCCTCTAGTGTTATCCATTAGCCCATCTCAGTTCTTAAAAATCTCCCACTTTCTCTTTCAGCAGAATTAAGTTCAATATCTCTCCCCTTTGACAATAATCTTGAATAAAGTCTTCCTTGCCTATTTACTCCACCCAGTACAATTTTTCTTTTACATCCTAAAGTGTCTATTACGTGCCAGCACACTAGTAATTCAGTGGTGGAGAAAATAGACACTGTACTTGCCTTCATAATCCCTGCAATCTAGTGGGAGACTGTGACAAATAAATTGACAATTAAAATAGAAAGTGATCAATCCCAGACCACAGAATGGGGCTCTTAATAAAAGTGAAGCAGATGATGAAAAGTATAATAGAATAAGTGTCATCGACTCCATCACTTTACAGATCATGAGGTATCATCCAAGTAAGTTGGAACAGGGAAAATGCTCCAGGAAGAAGATCCAGCATGTATGAAAATTCAGAGGCAAAATAAGCACTTCAGTGCAAGGAAAAGAAAGATCAGAATGGCTGGATTGCATACGGTGATGTGGGGGAGTGGCAGGAAATGAGTCTGAGATGTAACAGGAAGGAGATAGGAAAAGCCACTTATTCAACCATATAGTTGTTCATTTTTGTTTTGATCAACACATTTATAGGGGAGGTGATATAACTTTCAATGCCACCGGCTCTAGTATCAGATTATCAGTCTTTGAAATCTGACTCTCTCTTCCAGTTGTATGATATCGGGCGAGTAATCTAACCTCTCTTAACCTCAGTTTCTCCATTTCATAAGTGGGAATAATAAAAGCACTCACCTCATGAAGTTTTGTGAGGATTAAAAGGGAAATTCCACATAAAATATTCAGCACAAGTCTTGGTACACAGAAAATTATCTATGATGATGATGGTGATGAAGACAATGACAGAAAGCAATCTATGACGATATTGATGATGAAGTGCATACTCTATACCAGGCCATGAGGGTCATGGCTAAGTGTCCAAAGAAAAGAGAAATTGCTGAAACATATTAAAAATGGAGAAATATTATCATTTACATTTTTGAAATAGCATTCTGATTACAGTTTACAGGAATGTTTTGAACATTGGGAAGTGAATGCTGCAATCCAAGTCTTAGAGAGTTTTAGCTAAAACTTTGGGTAAATATTTGTAGGTATATTAATTAACTATCAGTGTGTGCAGAACTGATGGGTTTATAATAGAATGGCCTAATGATAGGGTAAACACACCTCTGTTTATTAACTGTTGTCTGGTTGTGATTATTAATAGCACGGCTTTCATTCATACAAGTATCCTTGTTTGGATGATAAACTATGTAGTAGATGTCTTTGTGAGCATCAGTTAGTATGTTTTCTAAGGGGAATTTTGTTTAATCAAGCAAATCAGCTGAATGGATGTTGCCTCCAATCCAACAGTAATCGTAAGAGAAAGAGCTAATATTTATTTGTCAAACAGTGGTTTATGCTGATTACATGTATAACTCATTCAGTCCTAACAACAAGCCCATTGGTAGTATTATTTCCATTTTTCACGTGAGAAAATTGGAGCACATAGAAGTTAAGTAATTACCTAATTCACACAGCATGTGGAGGGATATAGATTCAAACCAGGTAGTATGAACCTAGAGCTTGTGCAACTCTGATGTGAAAAGTGCTATAACAAATTTTAGAGACGCTGAAGCTCAGAAAAGGCTACTATAATCTAAGAAGATATTAAAGAATCAAATAAAGAACTTTGCGGCAATAGAAGAAACTATTTCAACAAGGTATAAAGCACAAAGAGGATAAAATCAGAGTAGCTTCTAAAAGGAAAGGAAATTTCAGGTAGATTTTAAAGAATGAACAGGATATCTGCCTCCTTGAAAACTAAGCATAGTCTAAAGAAAAATCTGTAATGGTACATATTTTTCTCTTATCCTTCCAACTCAATATGATCACTCTATCTTCTAAATGCCCTTGTATTTACTAAACATATATAAAAATAGGTTTATCCATTCCAAATAAATCTGCAATCAGCAACATTCTGATGGGTTTCTATTATACTCAAATGAAAATCTAAAATTCAACCTCCTTACCATGGCCTCTCCAGTTATATTCTTTCCTGTAGTGAACACACACACACACACATTCACGTATACAGCACACAGCAATATCCAAGCTGCTCCTGCCATAAAAACTTCTGTTTTCCTCAAGAGCATCAGGCCTTCACTGTTTCTTTTGCTGGAATAAGCTTCACCCAAATCTTACATGACCAGATCTACCCCATATGTTTCCTTTTCCACTTTCGACCCCGTTTTATAATATCATTTAAGAGATATATGAAGACTTTTTTTAGGGAAAATATTTATTCTTTGCTAACGATATTTCTGTGTTTGCTTGTTTTTTTTTTTTTAAGAAAACTCTCTTTGCTCTCTCTTTCCTGGCCTCACTACACTCCCCATGTCTTTTAAAATTATCTGGTGGTGAAGAGTCTCTCTCCTTCCTAGTAAGTGTCACAGGCACCATTTTACATGTGTTTCTACGATTATTGAAAAAATTATTATCAGTTTTAAGTCCCACAAGGGCAGAGGCCCCCTTAGTTTTTATATTATAATATATCCTGGGGGGGGGGTGGTCAGAATATGCCACCCTAACGTATACCACTTTTGAATACAGATTACTTTGAGCTGAAGGTAATTGAGAATCAACAGATGTGGAAAGATGCTTTCTCAGAGTTTCCCTTACGTGACTACAAGCAGAAACTTCAGAGAAAGGAGGACTCTTAATAGTCTCTTCTCTGGGAGATTTTTATGGCCATGAAGAAGATGGAGAGTTAGCACCAAGATGAATCCTCACACACATAGAAACAGAAACCTTACTAAAACAGCTCTTATCTCCCATTAGTTTCCTCATATATTTACTCTTCCACAATTTGCTCCCCCATCTAGAAGCCCAAATCCCCCTTTCTTTGTCTAGTCCACAATTTATTGCTCTTTGTTAAAAATACTGTATAAGCTTGCTAGTCTAACCACTTCTTGGGGGTTCACTTCTTTTACGGGGAGCCTCTACTCACGTAAAATTAAAATAAAGAAACATATGGTTTTTCTCCTATTAATCTGTCTCTTGTCAGTTTAATTCACAGATCCCAGTACTAAACCTAAGAGGGTAGAGGAAAAGTTTTTTTCCTCTGCCACTATCCCCAGCGCCTAAAGCAATGCCAGACTCAATAAGTATTTGACGAATAAATTATGTGTGACTTGGCAGGAAACCATGTACTTGGAGTGACCGATTTTCAGAAAACAGCCAATGAAAACTATCAACTGAAATTACCAAAGAAAGGTTGTTGCAAACATAGTGTACTATGTTTTATGTTGTCCTCATCACTATGACTGTTTCTAGAAGTTAGATGAAGTCCAAATGTAAGTAAAACAAAATAATAATAATAATAATAAAAGTAAATAAAATGACTCAAATAAGATTGAGGTAGGAAGTACAGGGCTGTTTGGGGAGCTTTGTGGTCATCAAAGATCCAGGAACCTTTCTGATTTTCCACTCTTAGCTAATGGTTTCCACCTTCAAGGTGTTTGGAATATTGCTACTTTGGTTTTAGCCCTTACAGATTTCAGGAAGCAGGAAATAGGAAGGGAAGAGGGCAAAAAGACACATACTAGTTTAGTAGCCCCCCTAAAGAGAGCTATTTTAGGCACCGACATGTAACTTTAGCTTACATCTTATTGGAAACACCTTTCAGAAAAGGTGAAACATGGCTATCTAGTGCCAAACATGGCTTCTATTGCCACCTTAAACAATATTGTGATCTATTAGTAAGGTAAATGGTAGAAATAGAAACCATTTTTCTTTTATGAAAAGTGTTCATTTTAAATTTTTTGAGTATTTTGCATCATAAAACTGTTTTATTTTTTACTAAACCTTTAGGAAATGTCTTGGCAAAGTAATCTTTTATTACATATTTTCCTTTAAACTTACTGCCCCAAAATGCTAAACAAGGGAAACCCAGGAAAAAACTGGACTCATGGTTTGAAATATCAAGAACTGTGAAATCTAACAAGGACAGAGACAAACTTCAAGTGTATTCCGGATATACACATGAAGATGCAAGACTCTCTCTTATACTCTGTCCATTTCAAATACATCCCCACTAGCAACCGGATGAGACTTGGACATTTTATCTTTCTCCAGTCCCTGACTACCCTCTTCTCAACTCTTATGAAGCTTCATCTAGTCAATTCTTGATAAACTACTGACGTGAAAACTACTGAAGTTAAGCCATAGCAGCAGGAAGGCATTCTTCTTTGGCTTTTGAGTGTGCTTTTTATGTGTCTATGTGCTTATGTTATGAGTGCATGCTTGCTGTTTGGGCTATTCTTTTCAAGAAAAACAATGAATTCATACAGCGATGACCTGAACTGGGACAATTTGGCAGTTCTACCATTTCTTCATCCTCCCTCTTGCTAAATTTTCCTGTGACTTGTTTTAAGCTGAAAACTGAATCATCTGCCAGAATGAAATGAGGATAGTAGATCCTCAAATGTATCCCCCATCCCTTCTTCTCCCTAGAAGATAGCCTTATGTTTGAATGTCAAAGACAATCTCTTCATGAAAACTGAACAGATGGAGTAGAAAGGTCAAGGAAACAACCACTTTAGGATATGGGACCTCTTAATAAACTTGAGGGGAAGATGTTCTGTCCAAAGAATCAGGAGGGGATATAATTTGAAATGAAATTATATTTGTGTTCTTACTTTCAAATTTATTTTAGGAACTCTTCTGTCAAAAGAGAGTTTGTTTTTAATTGATTAGGTAAGGCCCTGAAGAATTAGACTACTTTATTCCATGACAGTTTTGCAGTTCCAAAGAAGAAAAGCTTACCTAGGCCAAAAAAAAAAAAAAAACAAAACAGAAAATAACTGATTTCTGAAAAATAACACTTTTTAAATTTCTGCCAAACATTGTGAAACAACACAGTTAAATAAAATTAAATGCCCTTTCTCTACTATTTCTTCTCATTGCTTTAGAAGTATCAGATACGTTCCAATTGATTGTACCTTATGCACACTGAATAGAGACTACACAGATGTGTTTAAAAATGCCTAAAATACAAAAGACTTAGCTGAGAAAAATGTCGCTTCTTTTAAGTGTTAAATAGTCAGCAATACAGTTCTTTCTTTCTCAATGTGTGTCTGTGGGTGATGGTGGGATGGCATCTAAAGGACCAAAGATAAGATTTCCCAGGAGGAGGCTGCTGCCCAGTGGATTAATTATGTGACATCTTCAGCCATCAAATAACAGCTTGCTTCTATTTAATTTGTGACTATTGGGACAACTATTTACAGGCAAAGACATATCTTTTAGCTTGTATATGTCCTATAAAAATTCCTAAGGAGAATGCTGATGAAATCATTGAAGAAATATTCCATTACTTATGCATCCTAATCTCAGGTGTTCACTTTTTCTTTTGAAAATTTTAACACAAAATATTTCAGACCTACCAATATAATTCCCCCATAATCCATTTAAGATAATGTAATATACTTATTTTTTAAGATGCTAAGAACATCATACATAAATTTGTGACCGACCCTAAGTTTTTTTTTCCTGCTTATTGAGGTATAATTGACAAATAAAAATGGCATATTTTTAAGGTCTACAATGTGATGTTTTGATATACATATGTATTGTGAAATGGTTACTGCAATCAAGCTAATTAACATATTCACAAACTCACATAGTTACCTTTTCTTTTTGTGATGAGAGCATTTAAGATCTACTGTCTTTATCAAATTTTGGTGCAATACAGTATTATGAACTATGGTCACCATGTGGTACATTAGCTCTCCAGAACTTATTCATGTTGCACAATGGAAAATTTGTACCTTTTGACTAACATCTATTTCTCCCATCCCCTGGTAACCACCATTCTATTCTCTGTTTTTAAGAGTTTAACTTTTTTAGATTTTACATATAAGTGAAATCATGCAGTATTTGTCTTTCTGTGCCTAACCTATTTCATTTAGGAAAATGTCCTTCACATTCATCTCTGTTGTCACAGGTGACAGGATTTCCTTTTTTTCAAGGCTGAACAATATTCCATTGTGTATCATTTTCCACTCCATTGTGTGTGTGTATGTGTGTATGCACACATATCACATTTTCCTTATCCATTCGTCAACGGACACTTAGATTGTTTCTATATATTGGCTAATGTGAATAATGCTGCAGTAAATGTGAGAGTAAGGATATCTTTTTGAGATAATGATTTTGTATCTTTTGGATACATATCCAGCAATAGGATTTCTGGATCATATGATAGCTCTATTTTTAACTTCTTGAGGAACTTGCATACTGTTTTCCATAGTGGTTATACAAATTTACATTCCCATCAATAGTGCCCAAAGTTCCCTTTTCTTCTTATCTTGCCAACACTTATCTTTTGACTTTTTGATAATAGCCAATTTAACAAGTTTGCTATGATATCCTACCGTGGCTTGGATTTGCATTTCCCTAATGATTAGATTGAGTGTCTTTTCATATACTGTTGGCCATTTGTACATCTTTGGAAAAATGACAATTCAGGTCCTTTGCTCATTTTTTAATCAGATCATT
The DNA here is from genome assembly GCA_031878705.1 of Tapirus indicus. NCBI lineage: Eukaryota > Metazoa > Chordata > Mammalia > Perissodactyla > Tapiridae > Tapirus > Tapirus indicus. The sequence continues at coordinate 138,604,241 of CM062920.1, read as the reverse complement.
TGTATTTTTGCTATTGAGTTGTATGAGTTCCTTCTATATTTTGGATATTAACCCCTTATCAGATATATGATTTACATATATTTGCTCCCATTTTATAGGCTTCCTTTTCATTTTGTTGATTGTTGCCATTACTGTGTAGAAAGTTTTTACTTTGATATAGTTCCACTTGTTGATTTTTGCTTTTGTTGCCTGTGCTTTTGCTGTAAATTCTAAAAAAAAATCATTGCCAAGACCAAGGTCAAGGAGATTTCTCCCTATGTTTTCTTCTATGAGTTTTATGGTTTCACGTCTTATGTTTAAGTCTTTAATCCATTTTGAGTTGATTTTTGTGCATAGTGTAAGAAAAGGGTCCAATTTCATTCTTTTGCATGTGTATATTCAGTCTTCCAAAAACATTTATTGAAGAGACTATCCTTTGCCCCTGTATATTCTTGGTGTCCTTGTCAAAAATTAGTTTACTATATATGTGTGAGACTATTTCTGGTCTCTTGATTCTGTTTCATTGGTCTACTTGTCTGTTTTTATGCCAGTACCATTCTATATTGATCAATATAGCTTTCTAATATAGTTTGAAGTCAGGAAGTGTGATGCCTCCAGTTTTGTTTTTCTTGCTCAAGATTCCTTTAGCTATTCTTGATCTTTTGTGGTTCCATATGAATTTAAGGATTTTTTTTTATATTTCTGTGAAATATGCCACTGGAATTTTGATAGATGATACATTCACTATGTATTGAATCTGTAGATGACTTTGTGTAGTATAGACTTTTTAACAACATTAATTCTGCAAATTCATGAACACGTGATATTTTTCCATTTATTTGTGTCTTCTTCAATTTCTTTCATTAGTATTTTATAGTTTTCAGTGTATAAACCTTGTACCTTCTTGGTTAAGTTTATTCTTAAGTTGTTTTTTTCTTTTGGTGCTAGTGTAAATGGAATTTTCTTAATTTCTTTTTCAGATAGTTTACTGTGAGTATGTAGGAAAGCAAGTGAGTTGCATGTTGATATCACGTCCTTCAATTTTACTGAATTTCTTTATTAGTTCTAATTGTTTTTTTGGTGAATTCTTTGGGGTTTTCTACATAGAAGACCATGTCAGCTGCAAACAGAGACAATTTTACTTCTTCCTTTCCAATTTGGAAGCCTTTTATTTATTTTTCTTACCTATTTCTTCTGGCTAAAGTTTCTATTACTTTATTGAATAGAAGTGGTGAGAGTGAGCATCCTTGTCTTGTTTCTGATCTTAGAGGAAATGCTTTAGTTTTTGTCACTGAATGTGATTTTATCTGTGGCCTTCTCATATATGTGCATTATTATCTAGAGGTACATTCCTTCCATACCTAATTGTTGAAGGTTTTTATCATGAAAAGATGCATTATAAATAAGAATTATTATAGATAGGGTTATTTTTAATACTTTTGTCTCTTAACTTTTATGCTTGAATTGAAAACGGTTTACATGTCACCGTTACAATATTAGAGTATTCTGAATTTGACTATGTTCTTACCTTTACAGTGAGTTTTATACTTTCATATGTTTTAATGTTGTTAGCTATCATGCTTTCATTTCACTTTGAAGAATTCGCTTTAGCATTCCTGCGATGCAAGTCTAGTGGTAATAAACTCCCTCAGCTTTCATTTGTCTCTGAAAGTCTTTATCTCTCCCTCATTTCTGAAGGACAGCTTTGCTGGGTAAAGTATTCTTGGTTAACAGTTTGGGCCTTGAGGTTAATTCCATGGGGGCCAGCCTGGGTCCGCAGGGATGGGCCTGATCCTGAGTCTTTGGGGGTCAGATTGGCGACAGGGTCCACTGAGTTGGGCCTGGAGCCTGGGTCCACTGGAGCCTGGGTCCACTGGAGCCTGGGGTCATAAGGGTCAGCCTGTTGCCATGGTTCACTAAAGTGGGGCTGTTGCTAAGGTTCATAACAAGGTCGAGTATTCACTTCACTGTCCATCCCCCACACAGAGGTTGTCTCTCCCTGCTCTGTTGTAGGCTCGGAGGACAGGTAAAGTGGATAATGTGAAACTGTCTTTCCTACCCTTTTCAATGCATCTTTTCTTATTTCCGTGCTCCACTCAGGTGCTGTAATCTCTCGCCTGGATTACTTAGCACTTAGGAAGTTATTTTCGTGCATGGATGGTTGTTCAAATTGATGTTTCTGTGACTGGACAAGCACTGGAATCTCCTGTTCTGCCATCTTACTGACATCCTCTGACTTTAATTTTCTAAATGCAGCTCACAGTTGCACTCAGATTACCTGTTTTCTTACTTTTTATTCTTACTTTTAAAAAATGGCATTTCCTAGAGAAATAGCAGAAAGGGATTATAATGAGTAATTTAGCTATCAAATTGAAATTCTATCCATATAAAATATGTCCATTATTTGCCTGTCCTCAGAGCATTTTAATATACAGCATCAGAAATAGGCTACCTATCATTTGTTATACAAATGTGGACTAAAATACTGGCTAGTTCATCCATTGAAATTAACAAACCATAATTTGTTTATTTATTCACCCGTTGAGGGATACTATTATTAACAATAAATAACAAATGAGTTAATAAATATTTGCCAATTGAAATAAAATGCTTTCCATTCTCACATCAGGGGATAACCATAATTTTTGTATTATGCATTGAATCTTTTAAAAAATACTACCACATTAAGATTAATGACAAAATTTGTAATATCTGAGCACTGAATCCATGACTTAAGGAGAAATATTGACTATGGAAAAACCTACTGATGTCTTCCACTTGTATGCTTCATAAGGAGAGTTAGTCCTTAACACACTTTTGGAACAATCCCCATTTAACTCAGTTCCAAGACAATACATTGGAGGCTACTTGCATCCCTAGAAACTTTATTTCCAGGGCTGCCTTAGCTGCCAAAGAAATTATGAGCAATTTCAGACTTAAGTACTTATCACCTAACATGGACACATATTTGCTTCTAGTTCTGACAGAAAGCATAGATAATGTTTAAACTTGTAGTTTCTTAGTTGGGATGAGCCATTTTTACAAAGACTCAGTAAAACTCCTAACCAGACCATAAGTTTGGTCCCCATATTTCCTAGTCAGGTATTTTTATTACAACAGTATTAAATGTAAATTAGCATTTTAACTTACTTCTCTCTCTTCTTTTCTCTATTGAGCTTTCATGTTCTGTTATTTGAAATTCTAATTCACATCAAGTTGATAAAATTATACTTTATTCTGCAATGACATGTCTTCATCATTTTGTCTTTAGGTCTATCCTAAGTGTGTATAACTTACCTAGAAACATTTGCATTATTATGGAAACACATACACGCACATATATAAATGTTTAATTGTAGCTCAGACTCATGTGTGCAAATTATTTCTTTACATTCATCCCATTTGACAAACCCTGACCCAATAAAAAATTTCCAATATCTAGTTGAAATAAATTATTTTTATTTATACATTATAAATTGTTCAAAATCATTCACGTTTTAATTTACCTCACATTTCACAATAAATGTACTGTTTCTAGTTGCCTTGCTTGTTGAGAGAGGACTCAAATGCTTTTTTCATTATGTTACTAATAGCCTTCATGCCTTAGTCCTTCTTTCCATTGCTTTCAATGTAGTTCATTCTTTTTAAAGATATTCATGTTTGAATCCACTAATGTCCTGATTTAATTTAAACTAATTGTTTTCTAGGTCTGCTACCTAGTTTGAACTTTTTTCACCTATGCATTTCTCTTCCTTGGATCTTACCCCAGTTTTGCTGGATTAATATTTAAGTAAGTTTCTCAGAAAAAGGTTTATTTGGAAGTAAATTTTATGCATTGTTGTTACCTAAAACTTCATTCATGTGGCCTTGACATTTGAATGGAAACTTGCCTGGGCGTAGGATTTCAGAATTTTTTCTTCTTTTTTTCTCCCGAAAGCCCCAGTGCATGGTTGTATATCCTAGTTGTAAGTCCTTCTAGTTCTTCTATGTGAGCTGCCACTACAGCATGGCTACTGATAGATGGGTGGTTGGTTCCGTGACAAGGGAAGTGAACCCCGGCCACCGAAGCGGTGAGAGCCAAACTTGAACAACCCTGCCATCAGGGCTGGCTCAGGATTTCAGAATTTTGAAGGCTTTGCATTACTGCATTTACCCAGTGATATAGCTACCTGCATGACTCTAATTCTTTAGTAGATGGTATTTTTGGTTGGTTGGTTGATTGTTTTTTCTCTTTGAAAACTTTGAATCTTCTATCTTTTCTGGGATTCAGAGATATCATAATGATGTCTATCTATATGGATCTTTCATAATTTTCCTTTTTTGGTATTTGGCAGCTTTTAAAAATCTTGGCATAACTGTCTCTCTTCAACTCTGAGAAATTAAAATTGGACTCTACTAACAGATTTTCTTTTAAATAAATAAGATCAACTCCTTGGATTTTTGTATCGTACATTTTTTATTATCATATTACTCATTTAAACTACATGTACTTAAATGAGGTATTTGTTGGGTTATTTGGTTATAATCCAATAGCAATTCCATGAAACTAAATTTATTATTACTTGCATGTATTTCCATTGTATGTTACAGACATGTGGTTACCTTGCCCTCAGAATCTTACAGTGAATTAACACATACGGAACTGGGATGTATTTTCACACATAATTGCCAGATATTGTGTATGGAAAATTGGAAAGACAACATGATTTTGTCTTCCTGAAGAGGAGATTCACCTTAACCTTTGGAGGGCATCTAAAGTGGGGCAGATTATCTTAATGTAATTAGGGGCTCAGGTAATTTGAGGCTGGGTTTCAGTCTTTGTGAGACCCACTGTACATCTGATTCATTTCTATTCCTGGTCAATCACCTAACAATTTTTAATATGTTTTTAGAATGGATTGAAATATATTCTATTTAATCTTCATAAGGTTATGGTGAAATTTGCATAATCATACATTTCTGGTAATAATATAAATTGACATAATCTATCCTTTTGGGGAGTCTGTGATTATCTTGTTTATTTTTTCTTGTTTTTGTTATTTATTTCCATATTCTTTTTTCTTCCTCTGGAGACCCCATGGGTTTGTTCTTACAATATCTTTTATTTTTAAAATAATTCTCTTTTGTTGTATGTTTATGCATATTAAGTGGAATTTGGGGGCAAGAAGTTCTCTGTCCAAATCAACAAAATCTTCTCATTTTATGACTGTATTTTTTACAGTTGTTTCTCTAAGCCCTCATTCTGATTTCACAAGCAAATAAAAGTTTGGATGCTTGTGTGGGAAAGTTTTGGTTGTCTTTGGGTAACTAACAACTTATATGGTTGAGTGAAATATTCACATTCAACCAAGGTGATTCCTAAAACTCTCTCTAAATGACATTTAGAGACAGCAGTAAATGACATTTATTTCAGGTGCAGTGCATTCATGCCCAAGCAGATCTCTGGGCAGGAAATGGAGGGGGTGGGGGGTTGCTTCTCAAGATACTGAAAGTTGTTTCGTTCCAAACCTAGCCTAATTTCGTCTTACATTTTTTTTCTTTCTCTTGTGAATGTAGTATAAGATGTTCTACTTAATCATGATATTTAACAATGCCTGTACTCTTCCAATTCATAGGTTTCTAACTTATCTAAGTAACCAGTAGAGATGGCTGTGATATACACACATTTGACCAAAAACTTCTGTGATGCAGAAATGATGTACAGAGGAATCAAGAATAAAATCTTGCCTACAGTAGAATCAAAGTAGGGGGGAGATTGTTGAATACATTTCTCAATTATGACAAATAAATGAAAATCTAAAATTAAAGTGAACTCACACATAATCCTATCATCCTAACATAATTATTACCAGTTATATAATTTTGAAATGCAGTTTATGAAGAATCATCAGGAATTATAAATATGCATATATTTTCACTCAATAATTTCATGTCTGGTAGTTAAATCTGAGGAAATAAATCAAAAGAAAATGCAGTGTTGTGCACTGAGACGTTCATTTTAACATTAATTTCAATGACAAATGTTTTAAACAATCTAAATATCAGACGAGGGTAAGATTATTGCACACCAACTTAATCAGTTCTTAAAATTAAAATTATGACAATAGCTACATGGGTCATCCATTTGATATAATGTAGAAAAATTCTGTCAAGGCCATTATAGTAGAAGTGAAATTTTTCATTTATATGGTTAAGAAATGAAAAGGATTTAGCACAATATGAAATAGTTGCATTAAGTTAGTTGGATTGTTGTGAGTTTCCTTTTATTTTTCATTATTATTATTATAAGTAATAGGTAAAAATCATAGGAAAAGTAAAAAGTAGAAAATTAGAAGCAAATAAGAAGTGAGTTTAATTACATAACACCCATGAAATAAGTAGCTATGGACACATTAATTGACACTAATTTGAAATCCTGTTTAGTCTACCAATTAATTCTTTTTATTAAGCTTTTGTTATATGCAACTTTGTTTTATTAAGTTTTTGTTATAACTAGACAGTTAAAAATATTACCCCACAACTTAATTTTTAAAGGTAAGTTCTTTCTTTGTCTTGTTCAACTTTTTATGCACTAATGTCTAAAACAATGGCTTAAACACGGCATGTTTTTGATGAGTATCTGTTGATTAAATTTGAGACTATAAATCTTTGACATCCTTTCAAAAATTAATTTAACTTTGAGTAGATAATGCACACACATGGATCAAACAATGTCAAAAGAATACACAGTGAAAAAATTCTCCTTCCCAGCATTATCTGTGGGCCACTTTTCTTTTCCCACACATACAAATACCTATGAGTATTATTTCCCTCTTTTTAGACAATGATAGCCTACTATACACAATTTACTGAAGATTGATTTTTCCAATTAACAATATATCTCAGAAATCTTTCCATATCAGCATAAATGTGACTTTCATTTCCCTTTATGACTGCATAGCATTCCATGCCACATAGATACATCATACCTTGTCTCCATTCATGTTTGTCTCTTTTTGTTTTTATTTTACTCAGCATTTCCCAAGGATTTTTAGCTACATTGTTGGTCTGATACAAGGCATCAGAGCCAAAAGTGAAGTTTCTCATATTTTTTAAAGCTTCCTCTCACACACTGTATCAATTTGTTAGGAAATCTTGCTGATTTTACCTTAGGAATATATCCAGAATCCAACTGCTTCCCACCATTTCCACTGAACTATTATCATCTTTCACTTGGATTGATATAATTACTTCTTAAATGGTCTCCCACTTTCAATGCTTTCTTCCTTTGCAGTCTAGTCTCCAAATAATAGATAGCAGGGATTATCCTTTTAAAACATAAGGTAGGACTTCTAGAATTGGCCAAGATAGAGTAAATACATATCACTCTATCCCTCCCACTGAATAAAATTAAAAACCTTGGGCAGAATACATAAACAACTATCGTTAGACTTTGAAAAAATAAATAATAGCAGGTAGAATGAGAGGAAATAAAAATTCAAAGAAGGACCTGCATGGGAGTGAGTTCTCTGTTTTATTTGTTCTCCCATCCTTTCTGGCCTAGACTATAGAGCAGCTTGGTCCTGAGACTGTGCAGCAAGCGCAGACAGCAAAAGCTCAAAGCAAACCTCTCTTTTTCAGGTGCAAAAATCTAGGAACATGGGCCACTGGGATGGAGAACACAGGAGGAAATTATCGTGTTTTTGATTTTCTCTTTTTACTCTCCTAGCCCTGCCTGAAGTCTAGTCTCAGTCATAATGCTACATTCCTATGGTGGTGACAGGGGACAATGGCAGCAGTGGTGGTGGCATCAGTGAACTGGCAGGCCCCTAAAACTCTCAGGAAAAAAATTCTGTTTTTTTAACAGAGAAACAGAAAGGAGGCACTTACATGAAAAGTGTGGGGGGGACTCCCCTTTCTTTTCTCTCTCGATTTTCTGTTGCTACTTTGTCCCAAGTTGGACCCAGTTGTAGAAATTGCAAAATTAGTGATGCTAATACCCTGGCATAATCATCAGAATGCTCAAACTGAGGCCACTGGTACTCAGAGAGTATGGTGAAATTGTGAAGAGGACAAAACTGGAGAAAGCAATTTTTTAAATCTGTACATAAAGCTCACCCCCAGATTGTGCATGTATGGAAGTGACCTGAATCAACACATCAAAAACTTTGAGAATTTATCACATGAAGTAAGTGACTTTATAGGTGACAGATTAGTACCTGGTTTGTGGACATGTTGGGTGGACCAGAATATGACTGTGAAGGCTTTGTCAACTGTACTGATATTGGAACCATAGTGAATAGAAGCTGGGTCATAGCATTCAATCTGAACCTCACCAGGTTGACTGCATGCTGAAACAAAACAAATCAACAAAATTCTCCAGAGCCTTTTAAAAGGACCCAGAGTCTCATATGAAAATATTAAAATGTCCAGGATACAATCCTCGATTACTCAACATATTAAAAACTGGGCATACCTCAACAACACTCAAGTAGAAATACATTTGAAAGACAATGACTCCAAAATAACTTGTGTTGGGTTATCAGTAACAATTTTGAAGCAGCTATTATAACCTTGTCTCCATGAAAGGCAAAAACTCTTGAAATGAGTGAAAAGGTAGAAGTTCTCAAGAAAGAAATAGAAGTTACAAAGAAGAAGCCATCGAAAATTTTGGACCTAAAAATCACAATACCATAAATAAAAAATTCCATGGAATTGATTATAGAGGAGAAAATTAGAGAACTTGAAAGTAGACTGATGGACGTTATCCAATTTGGACAACAGAGAGAATAAAATCTCAATATATAAAAGTACTCAAGGGACCTGTGACATAATATCACAAGGTCATTGGAGTCCCAGAAAGTGAAGAAGAATAGGTTAATGAAAAAATGTTTGGAGAAATAAAGGTTGAATACTGTCCAGATCTTTTTAAGAAATTCAGAGAACCTCAAACGAGATAAACCCAAAGAAAACCACATACAGACACATCTTAATCAAACTGCTGAAAACCAAAGATAAAGATAAAAACTTTTAGGCAGGTGGAGAAAAATTACATATTACATAAGATGAGAAGACAAAGTAACGAGATTTTTTAAAGTGTTGAAAGAAAAGAATTGATAACAGATTTTTATACATAGTAAACATATCCTTTAAGAATGAAGGCAGAATAATGACATTCTCAGATGAAAAAAACCCAGCAGAATCATTTGCTATTAGACTTGCCCTCAAAGAAATGGTAAAGAAAATTCTTTAAGCGGAAGGGAAATGCTAACAGAAAAATCTAGAACCTTGGGAATGATGAAAGAGCAACAGAAATGGTAAAAAAGGGTAAATAAAACATTATATTTTGTCACTAAGTTCTTTAAAATTTTATGAGTGTTGAAAGCAAAAAAAATATAAAATTGTCCAAGGAGATTTTCAAAGTATATAGATGTAATACATATGATAACCACTCCATACAGGAGAGGAGTAGTAGATAAAGGGACCTATATGGTGGTAAGGTATCTACTTTTTATTTGAAGTGATAAAATATTAATTCTATGTAGACTGTGAAAAGTTATGTTTGTATATTTTAATTCCTAGAGCAACATCATCCAAATATAATAAGATATGTAGTTGAAAGCTGAAAAATAAATTAAAATGGATTACTAAAAATATTCCCATAATCCAAGAAAAGGCATAAAAGTGGCAAAGAGGAACAACACCAGAAAAAAAATAACAGAGAGGATAAACAGAAATATAATAATAAAAATATAAACCTATATCCAACCATATCAATAATTACATTAAATGTAAATAGCTTAAACCCACCAATTAAGAATGCTTATTCTTATTGTCAGATTGGATTAAAACAACAAGAAGAGCAAAATAAGATCCAGCTGTGTACTCTACAAGACACATACTTTAAACATCATTATATTAAAAAGTTTTAAAACATTATAACAGTAATCAAAAGAAAGCTGGAGTAACTACATTAATATCAGATAAATCAGATTTTGGAAAAAGGAAAACTACTAATGACAAAAACAAATTAACTACATAAAGACCAAAAAAGGCAATTCTTCAAGAAAGTATTGCAATACTAAATGTGAATGAACCTAAAAAGATTGCTTAACATTCATGAAGAAAAAAACTGATAGGACTGAAAGAGAAATAGAAAAGTCTACAATTTTACCTGGACACTTCAATACTCCTATGGATGTTAATCAATAGAATAAATACATGGAAAATCAGCAAGGATATAGAATACCTGACCAATATTATCATTCAAATTAAAACCACACTCAACTACAGAATATGCATTATTCTCAAGTATACATGGAACATTTTTCAAGATAAATCTTATCTTAAATAACAAAACAAACCTTAACAAATTTAGAAGAATTGAAATTATACAATGTATGTTCTCATTTCATAGATAGAGTTAATCTAGAAAAATAAATAATAGAAATATATCTGTAAAAATTGCAAAACATTTGGAAATAATCTATAGGTCAAGAAGATGTCTCAAGAGAAACTGGTAACTATTTTAAACTAAATTAAAATACAACATATCAAAATTTCTGAGATACAGCTAAAGCAGAGTTTAGAGGGAAATTTATAGCATTGAATGCTTATATTAGAAAAGATATATCTCAAATCAGTAGCCTAAGCTTTCACGTTAAGAAACTAGAAAATAAAGAGAAAATGAAACCCAACACAAGCAGAAGAAATGGAATAATAAAGATAAGGTACAAAACCACTTAAATTAAAATCAGAAAAGCAATAAATAAAATCAATGGAACCACAAGTTAGTTCTGTGAAAAGTTTGGTATTTTATTAATATTAATAAACTTTTTCAGATCAATCAAAAGAGAGATAGAGAGACAGAGAGAAAGCAAAAATTGCCAACATAAGTAACAAAAGAAGAATATCCCTACCAAACTCACAGCTTTAAATGTACAATAAAAAGATAAAAGGATAATAAGAAACACTATTAATAATTCTATGCCTATAAATTCAACAACTTTGAGTAGATGGACCAAATCCTTGAAAAACAAAACTACCAAATTTCACAACAAAATGATAGATATCCTCAATCGTCATCTGTCCATACAAATCAACTGAGTTTGTAGTTAAACATCTTTGAGGAAAATTATAGGGCCAGATAATTTTGCTGGCATATTTTAACAAATATTTAAGAAAAAAATTATACTAATCCTACAGAATCTCTTCCAGAAAATCAAAGAAGAGGGAATACTTCTTAGTTTGTTCTTTGAGGCCAGAATTCCTTGGGTACCAAAACCAAAGACATTACAACAAATGAAAACTACAGAACAATATACCTTATCACTATAGATGCAAAAATCATTAACGAAATTTAGCACATTAGATCAAGCAATAACCCGGGAATGGAAAGATGATTCAGTATTTGAAAACCAATTAATTAAACCTTCCTACTAGTAGACTAAAGGAGAAAAACTACATGGTCCCATTAATAGATGCAGATAAAGCATTCAAGATATTTCAAACATTTATGTACGAAGAAAGGTTAACCTCTCAGCAACTTAGGAATAGAAGTGAACTTTAAAATAATAAAGAGCAACTATAAAAACCCTAGTGCTAACATCATATTTAAAGGTGTTAAAAGTAATATCACAGAGCTAATAAAAATAATGGTAAAATATATTATTATGGCCTTGATTGAGGAGTAACTTTTTAAATGAGAATTAATAAACACAAACCATAACATAAAACCTATTGGTATTTCCTATAGCAAAATTAAAGAGTTATGTTTTACAAAAGACAAAGTTAATAGGTGGTAAATTAGGAAAAAACTTGCAATGTCTAAAATTGGCAATAATATACAATAGAATTATACAAATCAATACTAAAAAGGAAGATAAAAAGAAACTTTGGCTAAATATTAATGCTATTCACAGAATGAAATGCTTGCCTTGCTAACAAGTGCAAGACGTGAATCCCAATCTCATCACTAATTTGAAAAACTGAAATGAGAGCAAAAACTACTACTTCACACTCACCAGATTAATGTATTAGAATGTTGGTTAATACAAAGCCTCATGAAAACTGTGAGAGCACAGTTTTATGTAATCAACCTGGAGATAAATAGGAAACATTTAAGGAAATGATGAGTACCTATATCTACCCTAAGATTCAGAAATCCCACATTTTGGTGTATGACTCAAGGAGAGAAAACTCTCACACAGGTCTAAAAGAGGCTAAATTATTTTTTATCCTAATTGAATGCATAATCTATTAATCAATGAACTTATTCGATTTACATTTAAACTACTTACATTTGTTTTGATTACTGATGAGGTAAAATATGTATCTCTAACATTTTATTTTATTTTATTGTCTCCTGTATAATATGGTTTCATTCCTTCTTCATTTTTAATTCCCTCTATCGAAATAAATTGTCTAATAGCTCTTTTGGTTTCCCTTTATTGTTTTGGGAATTATATATTCTCTATTATTTTAGTGCTTATTCTTAAATTACACTTTGCAAACTGGATTCAGCTAAGTCTACTACTACTTCTTCGGTATCTCTCTGCTTTAGCACATTCCAAGATCCAAAGGATCAAAAGAACCAAATCTCTCATATACCTTGGTAGTAAAGAGACACGTCACTTATAAACTTCCCTCTATTAACCCGTACAGTTGTTTTAGTTGTTGCTTTTTTTTCTTATTTTGCAGCCCAAGTATTCACCAATTTATTTGCTTATCACTGCTTTTGTATTCACCTTTGTCTTTCTGGGTTCAATTCTTTCCAATTAAAGTACAAATTTACCTGGTTTTGAGTGAGGAGCTTGATATATTTTCTAGAACTTTTTTTTGAAAATGTCTTTATTTTGCCCTCACCTTCTTCTTTTCTCCTCTTCTATGCTCTCTTCTCTTCAATACTTATTTCTGAGAATCTACTATCTATAAGACATATGTTAGTTCCAGGGCTTGAAGAAGATACAAGGACAGACAAAATAGACCCATATCCTCCCTGTCTTCACTGAGCTTCGAGTTGAGCTGCTAAGACTACTGTACACTCTCACTGAACTTCCTTCTGCTAGGCAGTGACCTCCTAAAGGAAAGAGACTTCTCCCGTCTCCGCTCTCTTCTTGATACAGAATTCCAGACTCATAGTCATTTTCCTTAGACATTTGAAGATACTGGATCTTAAGAATTCTGTTTCACGTGAGAAGTCAGCTGTTAAAATTCTAATACCTCTGTCAATAATATGCCATTTCTCTCTGATTTTCTCTTAGTTGGCATGTTTTTCAGTTTTATTATAATGTGTTTAGATGTTGCTCTATTATCTTTGTTTTCTGGTTAGGGTAATATTTGATTCTTCAACCTGAGAATTTGTGATTTTTATCTATTCTGGGAAACTCTCTGCAATTATAACTTTAAATATTGCTTCTCACACATTATCTCTTTCTGGAAATTCCCCTATTCATATATGTGGCACTTCTAATTCCATTTTCCATATGTCCTAACCTTTCTTTTGTATGTTTTGTTTCATACCTCTATGTTGAATCTTTAAAATTTTCTAAAATCTTACATTTAAATAATCTTCCTACTTAGACATGTCTAATCTGCTGTGTAACCTATCAATCAAGGTTTTATTTTACTGATTACATGTGTCATTGTTAAAAGTTCTACTTGATTGTTTTACAAATGTGTTTGTCTCTCTCCAAACTAATGTGATTCTTAGTTTTTCTTTGATTTCGTTAATCGTTTTGTGCATTCTTACTTTATAGTGTCTTTCAGACTGGTCTATGATTTTAGACGGTATAGTCATCCTTTATTTGTGTTTTAATCTCCTTCTCTCTTTTGATTTGGGAGATGTATGAACTTGGGGGAAATGGAAGTGGCTCTCTTCTGATTCATTTTGCATTTGCTTCTCTCCTGCATTTCAGGGATTTCACTAAATGAAGACCAGTTTGTCATTTGTTTTGTTGTTGTTATTGTTGCTGTTGATTCCTTGGCTTCAAATCCCCACATTGTGTATGTAATCTAAATTTGAACTCTGTGCCCAGGATATGCTGTGAACTTGTGTTTTCAGGTTTTCACGGCAGATTTGTTTTTCCTGGAAAGAGCCCCAAAGAGAGTTAAACTTTCTTTCTTCTTTCCTGGGGTATGCTTACAAGGTCCTCTCCGTTACGAGGCCATTTTTCCATTCTCTCGGGGGCTTTAAAAGCCCACCTCATTCAGGAAGTATATCTAACTCTGGTATCATGCTTGGCTACCAGTTGCAACTGTATCAGCTCAAAATATTCTGCTCTAGGTAGAAGTTCCTTCTTTGTGGCACCTGGGCATTTACCTTTCGTTACTTTTGCACTCAACTATACATTTACTATTTAGTTTATCCAATATTTGCAAGTGTTTGTGGCAAAAGTGGAAGGTCCACATTGAATCGGACCATTATGTTGGCAGGACAAGAAATACATATGGTTCTAAGACCAAATCATTCTTTTCTCTCCTCTGCTGTAATTATAAGCTGATATTTCCATGTTCCTTTGGAATTCACCTTACATAAAATAAAGCCAAGTAACATATTATACTTTCCCAACAACATTGACAAAATATAAAATAGAATGTTTTATGAATTTCTGTAGATTCATCTTTTTGGTTTTTTTCTTTTCTTTTTTTTTGTGAGAAAGATTAGTCCTGAGCTCACATCCATTGCCAATCCTCCTCTTTTTTCACTGAGGAAGATTGGCCCTGGGCTAACATCATGCCCATCTTCCTCTACTTTACATGTGATGCCACCAAACCACGGCTTGAGAAGCAGTGGGCCAGTCCACATGCAGGATCCGAACATGTGAACCCAAGCCATCAGAAGCGGAGGGCATGAACTTAACTGCTATGCCACTGGGCCGGCCCTGTAGTTGCATCTTACATAATGCATTTTTTTTTTTTTTGCTGATTTGAAAAATAAATACAAAATGTCTGCTGTTGTATTTAAAGAACTATGTCCTTTTAATCTTCAATAGACTCTTTATTCTGTTGTTAGGTTCTTTTGTGGTGTTTGAGTTACTTTGTAAACATCTATTCAGTACTATTTTCTCTGATCTCAGGTGGACTAGATTGCTAATAGGTATCATTCTGGATCCTACTTAATAGCTTTTTCTTCCTTTTCTAATTTCTGAGTCCTAACTCAAATCTTTTTGGTGCACTCATTCCCATTTCTCTTTTAGAAAATGGGAGTGGCATATATGATACATAAATAACTGCTTTATTAGAAAACAGTTGAATCAGGGCATTGAAGTTTCTTGTTCATCCAAAAGTGATTATTGAGTGCCAACTTTGTAACATTTACTGAGCTAGGAAGAAGGTTCCTCTTACAGTCAAAAGTGAGGGGGCAAAGATATAGTGTACTACAGGTTAGAATAAAGATACATTATGGGACAGGGCATCTCATTCAGACAGGGAGTGACATGGAAGTCTTCTACCAGGAGGTGATAACTTGCACTGAAACTTGAAAAATCAATAGACATTTTCAACTTGAGGAAACATTATGTGTGAGAAACTGCAAGCATTTTGGTATAGCTGAACCATATATTATATGTGAAAACTTGGCCAGTGATGAGCTCCAGTGAGCACCCAGGTGCAAGCAGTTACCAGACCTTGAATGACTTTGTTTCTCTACCAAGGGAGTTAAATCTCCTTTGGAAAATAATGGAGAAGTATAGATGGGTGCTAACAAAGGAAATAACCTGACTAGATTTACAGAGCTGAATCATTGTGGGGCAGCATTGAGTACTAAAGACAAAATGTCTATGAATTATTCTCATCACTCAATAAAGTAGCTCTACTGCTCCCAGGAATTTGCTTTTCTGCTCAAATTTTTTTTTTGTTTATTTATTCTTCAAAAGTTCTGAGTCAATATGCATGCAGAATTCCCCAGATACTGTGATAAATAAGACAGGGTTCTTGCTTTCTAAAAGTTAACTACTTTATTGGGAGGGCAGTCCCTTTTAATAGCATGGCAAATGATTTAACAAAATCATGCAAATATATATATATATATATATATATATATATATATATATATGTACACACACACACATAAATCATGGGAAGAAATAAAGTTTACACTGAGATTTGCAAGATTAACAAAATTGCAAAAGGTGCTTATCTCCCTTGGACTAGTATTAGTTATTGCTCCAGCTAAAGAGGACTAAATATTCCAAAAGTCTTCTTCCTCTCCCCCTCCTGCCCTTCACCCCCCAGCATCCTATCTCAGACTTGCTGTCCACTGGTGTGCATTGTGAAGGGGGAAAGCTTTAACTCAGACATTTCTCTCAAACGCTGCTCTTCATTTTCTTCCTACTCTTTCAAGTCCCTCACTATCTTTCACTTAAACTTTGGTAATTACTACACTCCAGGACAATCAATCTTCCATTCTGCTGCTAGAGGGATCTTTCCAAAAGATAAATTTGCTCTTATGATTCCCTTGATAAAAAATAAATAAATAAAAGCATTTGGTAGTCATCTATTGCCCTCAGGGAGAAGTCCAAAACTCTGCACGGGTCACCGAACACCCCTCGCTAGGTGATGGTGACTCGCCTCATCAGTCTTCCCACTGCCTTTTCCTTACTCTCAAATCCTTTAATTTTGAAAAAAGTGTCTCTTCACTTGTAGAGCTTTCTTCTCTATCCCGAAGGCAGAAGTAGACAGGACTCTAAATTATAGAGCGTTTCTCTTTGTATGAAATTACTTATATGTTGTTTTCACCTCTAGACTGTGAATATTTAAAGGTGGGGAATGTATTTTATTCATCTTTGAATCCTCAGTACCTGGCACAGTTCCTGGGTCCAGTTCTTGTCATTTGAGAGTATGCAATACATTTTAAAGTGAATTAAATAAAAATAAATTAACCCAGAGTTGAGAACAAGACCTAAAAGTTAAATAATATAATAAATCATGAAAGAAACATTCTTTTGGAAAGCAGAGATGTTAAGAATGTTCCTCCAGGATACCTCTGCATTTAAATATTAAACATTTGCCTTTGGGCCCTTCAAAGTTAAGATTTTTTTCAAGTCCATTAAATGATTTTTAGAAAACAAATTTAACAAAATATACTGACTAGAATAAAATTTTATGTATAGTAACCATATTATTATGCATTTATAAAGTGTCAATTTAATTCAATTCAGGTTACTGAGTGTTTTCATAGCTAACCTTTTCTTTATTTGAATTCAGAATATATCAGTTCACATGTTTTATTATTTTTAATATGACATCAAGACACTCCAGGGTACATTTTATTGTTCCATTTATTCATGCCTAGGGTACATTATAAGCACCAAACCCAAAGGCTAAGTGCTTTAACCACCCAAATCGTGTATCAGTGGATCAATAAAACACACCCTGGAGTATCTTAATCCTATAATATGTCTCCCACTTCTTATTAAAGGGGAAAAAAAGCAATTAATCTTGAACAAAACCAATATTTTAAAATCATGTCATTCTACTGCTACATATTTCATACAAACGAAATACGTAGGGTACAAATGAAAAACAATGGCAGTTTCTTGTTAGGACTTTACTACAGAAATGATGAATTATGCAGTCCATCTACTGAAAGAACAAGTATTTCTGCTCTGAAAACTCCTGTGGATAGATAGCCCAAGTCTAAGTAAAGTATGATATATTTATTTCTGGTAATTCCTTATATAGTGGCAATTCAATACAAAGGAATTAGACAGTGGAGTGTTGCATTTAATTAAATATATCTGATAAACTATGACGTCACATATTTCAGACAATTTTACATTCAATTACAATAGCTTGTAGTAACCACAGTTACTTTTTATAGCTTCTCCGTCTGTCCTGTGTTTAGTATTGAGTTTTCCTTTTGTCACCAGATTAATTACACCCAACATATCAATTTGCATATTGTAGATGCTCAACAAATATGCAGTGTAAATGATGGAGTAGTTATATTACTAACAATGTCAAATTCCATTTTGGATGTTATTGAATTATAAATGAAATTAAATACACACATAAACACACATATATAGTATGAATAATCAATTATCATAATAAAATCATAAAAGGCAAGAGAAGGCAACAGTTATTTATATAACCTCTAATGTTAACAGTATTTCCGTATGTTAACTCATTTAATTTTCACAGTAAAATTAAGCACAAAGCTTTATTATATCTTAATAAATGATGAGAAATCTAAGGCCAAGAGATATTGGGAACATTGTTCATGCTAGTAATTGATAGCACTAAGATTGAAGATGAAACAGATCTGGAATGTGTGTGATTGCAGACCCAGTTTTATTTTCACTATAACATTAGTAAACTAAATATGTTCAAACCTTTAAACTTGTTTAACAAAACTGACCCAGCTCTAATGATTCAGACGTTGGCCTGGGACTGACCTATTGTGAACGTGTGTCATGACTGCAAAGGGCTATATACCATGAAAGTGCAACAGACCAGACTAAATCTATACCATTCTTGTTGTATATCTCTCGCATTGAATTTTTGTTGTATTTATTTTTTTCTCATATATGTACACAAAAAATCAATTGTTGACACTTTGCATAAGTGGGTAAATGCTCTCTCAGAGCAGAGCAAAGAAGAAATGTATAACATTTCTGTGTATTTTCAGACTAAATATCGATTATAGGGGAAAAAAAAAACCTACCATCACAAAAGAAAATAGTATATCTGGAAGTAATAGAGTTCCCGGTTACGTATGGAGTTAATTAACTATAGTAGAGCAGATTTGAATAGCTGAGAAACTCGTAGTGAGGGAGGCAATGAATAAGACATGAGCTAAGGTTATTTAGCAGGTAACTAAATAACTATTGAATGTCAACACTGTTCAAGTTCCTTATTCTGCTTCTCTTCTGCCCCACTTCCACTGACCTTCGTTTAACATCTTGTTATTAATTTATACAGTGAAGTCTTCACATTGACAACTGCTTGTGTATATAACTGTGACTTTTATTCAAACATTCAACGAATACAGTTTGAGTGTTCAGTAGATTTCAAACATTGTGTTAGGATCATATGACATAAAAATAAAAACTCCAGATTTCTAGTATTGAGGACCAAAGTCAAGATTATTCTGCTACTTAACTGCTTTCCTCTAAAAAATGTAGAAAAGATAGGACAAAGAATACATATAAAGAAATGAAAGATGCATTTGGCTCCAGTGCAGGTTTCTACAGTGTAAGGTGAGGATAAACAATGCATTGAAGCTTTTAAATTTCATGCAAAGGATTTGAATTTAACCCATAGATGATAATGAAGCATTGAAGGAACTTGACCTCTGAAATAGTGTGCTGAAAGTGATGGTGCAGTAAGAATAGTTTTGTAATGGCACACAATATAAAATATCCAGCACTCAGCTGACTTTATTGTCTATCCAATAGGCGCCAGCCACAGCACTATAAAGAGAACAGAGACTTCAAAGTCACTTAAAGAGGATTATATTTTTTGAGGAGTTTAAATAACGACAGCAACAACCTCAGTTATCATTTATTAAATACTTACTCTCGGCAAGCAAGATATTAGATCTGCCTTATAGATATTACATTCTTTACAGATATCTTACAAGATGTATACTATTTATTCCATTTTTATAAATGAGGAAATTAACCTCAGTTAAGCAAATTGCTAAAATGAGATTAGAAACGAGGCATTTCTGGTTCCAGAGCTTATGTTTCACTATGCACTTGCACTTCAAGAAGAAAGTGGAGCATGCCTTCAGATTTTGTGGAGAGATTTTCTGTTTAATGGTGCACTATTGAGGGCTTACTACTCATAATAGAAACTATGATTATTAATGATAATAAGAATAAAAGTAATTTAGTAACGTAGGCATGAATTAAATAAAGCCTACTCGGCTGGTGTGGTAACTTTTTAAAAATTAACACTTTATTGTTTTAAAGCATTTTTAGGTTCACAGAAAAATTGAGAAGAAGGTGCAGAGATTTCCCATATGCCTTCTGCTCCCACACATACGTCGCCTCCCCTGTTATCAACATCCCCACCAGAGTGGTACATTTGTTACAATTGATGAACCTACACTGACACATTATCATCGCTCAAGTCAATAGTTTATTAGGGTGCACTCAGCATTGTACATTCTATGGATTTGTACAGATTTATAATGACACATATCCATTGTTATGGTATAATACAGAGTATTTTCACTGCCCTAAATATCCTCTGCACTTCACCTATTCATCCCTCCCCACTGTAACTCCTGACAACCACTAATCTTTTACTGTGTTCATAGTTTTGCCTTTTCCAGAGTGTCATATAGTTGGAATCATACAGTATGGTGTCTTTTCAGGTTGGCTTCTTTCACTTAGCAATATGCACTTAAGGTTCCTCCATGTCTTTTTATGTCTTGATAGCTCATTTTTTAGTGCTGAATAATATTCCATTGTCCGGATGTACCACGGTTTATTATTACATTCATCTACTGAAGGACATAATGGTTGCTTCCAAGTTTTTGACACTTGTATATAAAGCTGCTATAAATATCTGTGTGCAGGTTTTTGTGTGGACGCAAATTTTCAATTCATTTGAGTAAATACTCAAGAAGTGTAATTGCTGGAGTTCACGGCAAGAGTGTGTTTAGTTTCATGAGAAACCAACAGACTGTCTTCCAAAGTGGCTGTACCATTTTGCATCCCCACCAGCAATGAATGAGACTTTGCCAGCATTTGCTGTGGTCAGTGTTCTGGATATTGGATTCTAATAAGTGTGTATTCTAATAAGATATCTCACTGTTGCTTTAGTTTGCATTTCCCTGTTGACATATGATGTGGAGCAAGTTTTCCTATGCTTATTTGTCATCGGGATATCTCCTTTGGTGAGATGTCTGTTAAGGGCTGTGGCCCATTTTTTTAGTTGGACTATTTGTTTACATATTGTTGAGTTTTAAGGGTTCTTTGTGCTTTTTGGATAGCAGTCCTTTATTAGACATGTCTTTTGCAAATATTTTCTCCCAGCCTGTGACTTTTTTTCTTGTTGTCTTGATATTGTCTTTTGCAGAGCAGAAAGTTTTCATTTTAATGAACTTGAAATTATCACTTATTTCATGGATCACGTCTTTGGTCTTATATCTAAAAAGTCATCACCGTACCCTAGGATATCTAAATATTCTCGTATGTTATCTTCTATGAGTTTTATAGTTTTGCATTTTCTATGCAAAAGTCTGTGATCCATTTTGAGTTAATTTTGGGAAGGATATAAGTTCTATGTCTAGATTCATTTTTTTTTTTTGCATGTGGATGTCCAGTTGTTTCAGCATCATTTGTGAAAATGCTATCTTTACTTCATTATATTGCCTTTGCTCCTTTGTCAAAGATCAGTTGACTGTATTTATGTAGATCTATTTTGTTTATTCTTTTGCCAATACCACAGTGTCTTGTTTATTGTTGATTTACAGTAAGTCTTGAAGTTGGGTAGTGTCAAATCCCCATCTTTGTTCTTCTCCTTCAATACTGTGCTGTTTATTTGGGGTCATTTACCTCTCCATATAAATGTAAGAATAAGTCTGGCAGTATCCACAAAATAATTTGCTGGAATTTTGACTGAGATTGCATTGAATCTATAGATCAAACTGGGAAGAACTAACATCTTGATAATATTGTATCCTCTTATCTATGAACATGGACTATATCACCATTTATTTAGTTCTTTAATTTTGATTTATCAGAGTTTTGTAGTTTTCTTCAAGTAGCTCTTGCACATATTTTGTTAGATTTATACCTAAGTATTTCATTTTGTTGGGGCCACTGTAAATGGAATTGTATTTTTAATTTCAAATCTCAGTTGTTAATTGCTGGTGTATAGGGAAGCAACTAACTTTTTTATATTAACCTTGTATCCTGCAACCATGCTATAATCACTTATTAGTTCCAAGAGGGTTATTTCAATTTATTTTTTTTTCAGATCTTCTCCATACACAATCATGTCATCTGTGAACAAGTCAGTTTTATTTCTTCCTTCCCAACCTGTATACCTTTTACTTTCTTTTCTTGTTATATTGCATTAGAACTTCCAGTATTACGTTGAGAGGGAGTGGAGAGGGGGGACCTCCTTGCTTTGTCTCTGATCTTATTGGGAAAGCTTTCAGTTTCTTACCACTAAGTATGATGTTAGCTGTAGTTTTTTTGGTAGATACTCTATCATTTAGAGGAAGTTCTCTTCTATTCCTAGTTTACTGAGTATTTTTATCATGAATTGGTGTTGGATTTTGTCAAGTGCTTTCTCTTCATCTATTGATATGAATTTTCCTTTTTTGTAGCTTGTTGATGTGAGAGGTTACATTAAAAAATAATTTTTGAAGGTCGAACCAACATTGCACACCTGGGATAAATCCCATTTGCTTGTGTTGTATAATTCCTTTTACACATTGTTGGATTCAATTTGCTAATATTTTGTTGAGGATGTTGCATCTATTTCATGAGAGATATTGGTGTGTAACTTTCTTTTCTTGTAATGTCTTTGCCTTGTTTTCCTATTAGGATAATGCTGGCCTCATAGAATGAGTTAAGAAGTTATTTCTTTTGCTTCTATGCTCTGAAAGAGATTGTAGAGAGTCGGTATGCTTTCTTCCTTAAATCTTAAGTAGAATTCACCAGATAACCCATCTATATCTGGTGCTTTCTGTTTGGGAAGATTATTGATTCAATTTTTGTAATAGATAGAGGCCTATTCAGACCATCTGTTTCTTCTTGTGTGACTTTTGGTGGATTGTATCTTTCAAAGAATTGATCTATTTCAGTTAGGTTATAAAATTTGTGGACATAGAGTTGTTCATATTATTGCTTTACTATCTTTTTAATGTTCATGGGATCTGTAATGATGTCTCTTCATTCATTTTTGATATTAGTAATTTGTGTGTTTTTTTTTTCCTTAGCCTGGATAGAATCATTTATTTTTTTCATCTTTTCAGAGAAACAGCTTTTGGTTTTATTGATTTTCTGTTTTCAGTTTCATTGATTTCTGCTCTAATTATTATTATTTCTTTCCTTCTGCTTACATTGGATTTCACTTGTTCTTCTTTTTCTAGTTTCCTAAAGTGGAAACTTAGATTATTGATTTTAGATATTTCTTATTTTCTAATATATGCATTCAATGCTATAAACTTCCTTCTAAGCACTGTTTTTGTTATATCCCACAAATTTTGGTAAGTTGTGTTTTCATTTTCATTTATTTAAAAATATTTTTAAATTTCTCCTAAGAGTTCTTCTTTGATTTATGTGTTAGAAGTGTTTAATTTCTCTGTATTTTGGGATTTTTCCAGTTGTCTTTCCATCACTGATATCTAGTTTAATTCCATCGTGGTCTGAGAGGAGACATTGTATGATTTCTATTTGTTTAAATTTGTTAGGTCTGTATTATGGCCCAGATGGGTGTGTATTATGGTCTATCTTGGTGAATGTTTCACATGAGCTTGAGAAGAATGTGTATTCTCCTATCATCGATGAGGTAGTCTATAAATGGCAATTATATCCAGTTTATCGACGGTGTTGTTGGGTTCAACTATGTCTTACTGATTTTCTGCCTGTTGAATCTGTTCATTTCTGGTAGAGAGGGGTTGAAATTACAACTTTAATATTCAAGTCATCTGTTTCTCTTTGCAATTCTAGTAGTGTTTTCCTAACATAATTTGATGCCTTGTGGTTAAGCCCAAAACATTGGGGATTGTTATGTCTTTTTTGAAAATTGACTCTTTTCTCATTATCATTGACTCCTTCCTTATCCCTGATAACTTTCTTTTCTTTGAAGTCTGTTGTCTTGAATTAATAATAGCTTCTCCTACTTTCCTTTGATTAGTGTTAGGATGGTATGTTTTTCTCCATCCATTTACATTTAATCTATAAGTGTCTTTATATTTAAAGGATTCTTTTCAACAACATACAGTGGTTCTTATTTTTTGATCCACTCTAACAATCTGTCTTTCAACTGGTGCATTTAGACCATTGACTAAAGTGATTACTGACATAGTTTGATTAATATCCACTATTTTCATTACTATTTTCTATTTTTGGCCATTGTCTTTTTTCCTATTTTTGTCTTCCACTCTTTTTCTGCCTTTTGTGATTTTAATTGAACATTTTTTATGGTTCCCTTTCTTTCCTTTCTTAGCAAATTGGTTATACATCTCTTTTACTTTTTTTTTTTTCATAGTAATTGCCTGAGAGTTTGTAGTACACATTTACAGCTAATCCAAGTCTACTGTCAAATAACACTATACCATTTCACAGGTAGTGTGAGTACCTTATAATAACAAAATAATCCTAATTCCTCCATCTCATCCCTTGAATCATTGCTGGTATTCTTTTCATTTATCTATATAAGCATGCATAAATAACTAAATATACACATACACACAAGATATGTACATAAGCATGCATAATCAAATACATTGTTGATATTATGTGTGGTAACATTTTGAACTGACCTTCAGAAGGATGCACTGGACCTTGTGAACAAACGATCTCTAAGACATGATAAATAAGGGGAAAAATTGTACTTTTCAATGCTAGGAATTATAAATTCTCTTGGAAATACTTTCCTATGTTGAGAACTTCCTACTGCCAGAATATCTTCTTTACTGCTAAAATAAAATCTAAGTGTTGCTTTTGTGATTCAGTTATGATTTTTTGTGAGTAGAGTGGGGAAATGAGTGAGTGCTGGCTTATTTCAGAGAACAAACCAATATTTCTAAGTCCCTTTTTCACGCAACCTTGCATACACACACAAAAATAGGGAACACAAAATAGTGCACTCAGGGAGTTGTGTTCACTAGTAGAGTTAATAGTGGAGAGAGAATGGAGAGATACCATAGAGATTCTATGCTAAAAATGCTGTGTTTTATCATTACTGAATTGCAGGGAAACTCCTTTTAAAATGCTCCAAAAAATATAAAAATGTGAACAGAAAAATAAGATTTGATTAGATGTGGTGCTTACTGGAATTAGGTTGACTATAATTGGTCTTAATGGTCCAAGTTCTTTTTTTTTCTTTATAGTTGACCTGGTTAATTTGTTTCCTAAAGTTTTAGAATTTTCAGAGAAGGAAGAGGAATTTGCAAAAGCATAAGTTAACATTTGACAGATTTCCGACAAACTTGGGTGCGTCACTTTAGGCACTTTTTACAGAACTGAAATATTTGTGTACCTGTATATAGTTATTTATATTTCTATTTTCATATTTTGGTTTTTAAATTTAAGCTAAATAATACAACTGAAAATTAGCAACAATCTCACCTAAACAGACCTTGGAGAAAAAAATCCAGATTGTCATTAACAACAATGAGAACTTTGCATGTTAAAATTTCTGGAATATGTTCTACTAATAGAACCATAAATATCCTTCTAGCCATGCTACTTTAAACAACTACAAAGTATATGATATTTTAAATTGAGAGATATAAATGTAGATCAATAAAAACATGAAAAGTGAAAGAACACACTCTTATAAAGTTTTCATTAAATCACTGCAAATAGATTTAAAGTTAAAGCAAATTGTTTTGGGATAAATATGTATTTATTTTGGAAAATAAAATTATATCTCTATATTATATTATTCGCCTCCTCCTAAATTTGCAAATGATAATTTTTAAAAAATGAATCCAAATTGTATTGTATATTAATAAAATTTTGAGTTAGAATGTAAAGACACTTCTCTACATTGCTTTATTTCCCTGTGCCTAGAACAATTCTCAAAATATAATAGGATATATATAAATATTTGTAGAATTACTAAATGGAAGAGGCCTCACTATATATGGTATATACAAACAAAAATAGGTCACAAGAAAATGAAAAAATGGGGGAAATAACCATAAATTTAGAACTATAAAATAACGTATGAATCTTTAAGAAATTCATTACTAAGCTAATAGGAAAAATGATAAAATGGACATGAATAGGCAGTGCGATCATCCACTCCTCCACACACAACACATTTCCAGAGAGAAAGAGTGAGACAGAGGCCAATCCAACAAATATAAAAGGTTCTTTATTGTGAGTGATTTATTATTTTATTTTATTCTTGTGAAGAAGACCAGCCCTGAGCTAACATCCATTGCTAATCCTCCTTTTTGCTGAGGAAGACTGGCCCTGGGCTAACATCCATGCCCATCTTCCTCTATTTTATATGGGACGCCACCACGGCATGGCTGACAAGCAGTGCGTCCGCGGGCGCCCGGGATCCAAACCCAGGAACCCCGGGCTGCCAAAGCGGGAACTAACGCACTATGCCACCAGGCTACCCCCTTGTTGTGAGTAATTTAAAAATCGGAAATTAGTACACATACTCAAGGTCATTTCCACCTCTCAGATTGAGATTGGTATTATACAGTGTTGACAAAATTTCTGGGAAACAGATACTCTTTCATATTACTTATATTTTGTCTTCTGAACATAAATTAACACAATGATCCAATGTCTTAAACATGTATATACCATTTGACCCATTAATTCTATTTCTAAGTGATGATCCCAAAAGGCTAATTAAGAATTTGAATGAAAATTTATCTGTAAGAATATTCATTGCTGAATCATTAAAATTGCAGAAAAACTGGAAAAACTTTATGACCTCACAATGGGGAGATTGGTTAAATTAGAGAAGTCACAAATGATGTTCTGCATATTTGCCCAAATAGATTTGCATGAATAGTTACATTCAGTGTAGATAAGATATAGATAAGACAGATAACTGTAAGTGAAAAAGCAACTTCCAATATGATCCCATTATACCTGTACATAATTGTGTGTATATACTTAGATAAAATTGTGTGTGTATATATATATAGATAGGTAATTTTATGTGCATATATATAGAGAGGGGGAGAGATAGCAAGAGAGAGAGAGAGATACAGAGAGGAGAAAGAGAAACTGGAGGGAGGGATACAACCTCAAGGTGTTGACACTATCAGAATTTATGTATTTTATTCTCTTCTTTAATCTTTCTTTTCAGATTTTTCTACAATGAATGTATAATCTTTTTTGTTAAAAGAAGCAATAAAAACAATTTTCTGTTTTTAGACATCTACAGTCTTAATCCAAGAAACTGACTGGGTCCCCCACTTCCATCATTTTAAAATGAAATGGTAATAAATATTATCAGCGTGTATCCTGTGACTCAAAAGTAAGATTGCTTAGCATGGTACATGGCACCTAGTAAGCATCAGGTAAATATTTGCTCAGTGAATAAGGGAATGAAAAAACTACTTGCTTTAAACATTCTACGGGCACTCTATATAAAATAATGGGCTTCTTTCAGTTTAAAATTTGGGAAAATTAATTAAAATTATAATTTCAACCATCATGATTTAAAGCTTACTCATTCCTACTACAATCTTGAAGGATCTCATCTCTGTTCTTGTATCTTTTTCCCCTCCTGCCATTCTCCAATCGAGAACACCATTTTTTCCTGACTTAGCATAAGGGGTTCTTGTTAAGCAAACGCCTTTAATATCCCAAGGCAAATTTGTAAACAAATGAGTGAGTCACTGCATGGAAAAATTTATGCGAATTCGTAGTGGGTGTTGTGTAGGAGGGGATAGCACAGTCAAGTATTAGTTTAACCTTTTACTCAAAGACTTTTAAATATGTTGGTGTCCTAGATATTATTGAATGGGTCGAAGACTAGAAATGGGTAGGCCTAGTACAATTACTTTTAACATGATTCATTTTTCTTCATTTTTTTTTTGTGATAACACTGACTAATATGCTGTAACACTGGAATATGTTTAAGTCTGTTCTGTTTAATAATTCTTGATCTACATCACAATGCACATTCTTCCAGTAAAGTAGAAAATGCTAATAGAGCCACTACAGAATGTTTCACTGACATTGGAAACTATATTGAAAAGAAATTGAAGACATTCACCAATTTTCTGAAATTTCTTATATCTAGCTTCCCTTTCCCTTAGTTAAAAAGACTTAATCTCTTAATTCTTAACAGAAAGAACAGAATTGCTCCTTTGTCGCACTATTGTCTAAGCAATCATTCTATACACTTTGGAATACTGCTAGCATGTCAGGGATAAAAAAAATCATTAATGCTAAAATAAAATAATGATTATGATAATTCCAATCAGTAGAAGGTAAACTTTATGAAGGCATGCATAGTGTGTTTTAATCAGGGCATCTCTTCAGTATCAAAAATAGTAAACGGATGAGACTACACCTAAACATTATATGAGATGCTGCCTTAAGCCAATTATATGTATTTCATTTAATCCTAATGAGAACAAAATAAGGCAGGCCTTATCATTATTATTTTATGATGAGGCTTAAAAGAGATCAAATATATTGCCCAAATTTACTAGTAGGTGATAGAGCAAAAAATCAAACATAAATTGTGAAAATATTCTGCCTTGAGAGAATTAGATTTACTGAAGTGTTTGCTTTTATCCAATTTATACTGAAGTACACCAAAATATTCATTTATTCTCATTTCCTTTCTGTATCAGCACAACCAAGGTGTCAGCTACATTAACCAGATCAGTGTAGAACTAGCTTCCTGTTTAGTGTCCAGTACTCTGGGTGAGCTCTATGCAAATTTACTGCTGCTGCTTACCTTTCATATGGCCTCTCCTTGCTGCTTCTCACCACCTGCTCCCCTTCTCCCATGCCACCAAGGATACCAGATACCGGTAAATGGCTCTACTCAGGAGTCTGCTCTCTTTTAGATAGTTGATTCATAGTGTCAATTTCTACCAATTTCTGATCCCACTTAATTTCTCTTAACCCCTGTCCTTTGCCTAGGTACTCCCACACCAGTCTTTCCCCATGCTTAGTAAGAAAAATATTTTAAAAATTTATTATTATTATTATTATTATAATTATTATTATTTCAGTTGAGGAAGACTGGTCCTGGGTTAACGTCCATGCCCATCTTCCTCTACTTTAAATGGGACGCTGCCACAGCATGAGTTGATGAGCAGTGCGTAGGTCTGCACCCAGGATCCGAACCCGCAAACCCTGGGCCATCAAAGCAGGGCACGCAAACTTAACCACTATGCCACCGGGCTGGAAAATTATTTTTAAATGTTATTTTTAAATACCATTTAAAATACATGTAGAGAAAATATTTTAACTCATTTTTCATAGTTTCCTATGGTAGTCCACAGTATGGCATAATATTTCTTAGACAGTAGGTACTCAATAAACACTTCTGAAGCAATGGATCTGGCAGAGACATATAATTTTCAATTGGTAACTGGCATGATGATGTAAAACAATAAAATCAAGAAGGAGATGTAATAATTAATAATAATAAACAAAGTAATAGATGTATTTCAGTTCATTTGGGCCTCTTTCATACTAGAATGTTTTCCTTGAAAGTAATCCCATTCCTTCTCCCTCTTAAATTATAACTTTCAAACCTATCTATACACTCCTCTCTTAAAGTCTTCCAGTGGCTCCTCATAGTCTATAAGATAAAATCTAAGGGCTTGCGCATGGCATGTATGACCTTTCATGATCTGATTCCTCACATCTTACCTGCCTGTCTCATCTCTTGCTGCCACCACCAGGTGCAGCCCACTCCAGCCGCAGGACATTACTTACAATGCACCATGAACTCTATAGGACTGGGCCTGTTCACTCGTTACTCGTCCTGCCTGTATGCTGTGTCTTCTCTGCTGACACCTGTCTTACCCAGATCCTTGCATGCACTTGGCAATTCCTCCACATAGATTAAATCCAGATGGCACATCCTCACAGTATCCTGTTCTGTCTTCCAGTTATGGCCTAGATGTGTATCCTATGTGCTCCCTCTCAGTCTTGTACTAGCAACACTATCACTCTTATGCATTAATATTTATTTTGGAGAACCAACTAAGTACAAGGTGCTCTGCTAGTTCCAGAGAATGCAGGAGATACAGTAGCACACAAAATATATGCCTACATTGCCTGTCTTCACAGCACACAGATTCTAGCTGTGAAGCGTATTGCATTTGCCTCCTTCCTTCCACTTCGCAGTAAACTCCCAAAGAAATGGGACCTGCCTTGATCCCTATGTTCCTAGTGACTGGCACATAATAGGTAGGGTCCAATGATGAATGAGCTTCCCCAGTTCTGTGTGGGGAGGTCTCCGTCTGTTTATTCTCAGAACTTCACCATTATAGTGAAATGTATTTTATTTTGAAAGAATACCTCAGGTGCACACTGTGAAACAGAACTGTATACATAGCTTATTTGTCTCCTTTGCAATTACATTGTTTTTGTTTATTTCAAAGTGTTTTTCCATGTGGTGACCAAAGACAAAAATTTATAAGAAATTGCTTAAACTCAAACAACTAAATATTTTGGACTACTATTCTCAGTGGAAAAAGAATCACTAGACTAAAGTTGGTAAAGACTAAATGTTCTCAGTGGACCTCAGTAAAATATTACTAAAAATTGAATTACATCATTGAGTACCCAAAATGTTGATAGAAATTGTATCTTCTATTTGACTTGTTAACTACATAGCACAAATATATTCATACAATGCTCAATTTAGCTATTGTGTTTGCATAGCTGACTAATAAAACATATCATTTTAAATAATTTTCATCTCAGAAGTCTAAGCTACCAAATGAATAAAATTTTAAGTGAGTTGAGTGGATACAATGTGTCATATTTATTCCTCAATTTATATAAATTGGCTTAAAAATTGGTACAATTTTATGAAAATTACGTATCTAACGTCAAGACTTCAGGCACTGTAATGAGTTTCTCTCCTTTCTAACAGACTCCTTCCAATTACAAAATGTAAATAGTTGTCTGAATTAATCCTTTTAAGTCTTGATGAATTTCCAAATGATCGGGAGCCCATGGCAATAAAAATTTTACTGCCTACTTACTTACTAGTCCTTATCTCCCCAGAGATAATGACTGTGCACCTTCTGACTTCAAGATTCACATAAGTTAATGTTCAGGGCATCCACCTTTTTCTTACTAGTATTCAAATCCATATGTGAGTATATATATTTCACATATGTACAACACCTATATTATTATTCACTTAGAATTGAATATATAATATTTATAAATACAGTATATTGACTTTTTTGGTTCAAGGAATTGTGGAAACATTTATGTTTAGATCATCTATTTATTTATATTATGCACTTATAATTATTTATATTTATAAATAAATCCACGAGCCACACACAAAGAACAACTGAGGGAGGAAGCATAGTAAAAATCTATTTAACAAATGTTCAATGACAGTATTTATAAATGTTGTCAATTGGTTATTTTATCCAGAATGTGCAATAAAATGGGAAAATATTAAGTTAATGGATTCAATAACAAGCCCATTATTACTGGAACTGTAGTGTGACTTCTGCAGCCTTGAAGATTATAGCTGAGCAAGAGAAGGGGGAAAAAGTAGATCATCCATTATATTGAGCAGTTAATGATATTTTATTGCATTATTTATCAAATATGGTGGATGTTAGTTGTAGCTGCAAACTTGACCTTAGCTAATGATAATTTGATGAATGTGTATATTGTAAAGGCATGATGACAAAATGTCCTATTGTTTTATGAAGCAGGAACATAAACTAGTATTATGAAATTCAGTTTCAGAGTGTAGTTTCAAGATATTAATGCTCAGACACTTATGTGCAAGATAGAATAAATGCTTATAATTCAGACACAGCTACTGAAATTTCTTTCTCCTTCAGTAATACAAATATTCAAACCATCTATCTTGAGTGATTCCTGCAAAGCATTTTTATAAATGCAGCAGGAAAACTGTAATGATATTATTAGTGATAATGATATTACTGATAATGATATTATTAAAATATCAGAGTTTGTATTCTATCAGGAGGACATGTAAGCAATCAGAAGCTTTTCACAATGTTATTTATGAGTTTGTATTTAATTAGATTTGACTGTATATTTTGGAGAGAAAATAGAAATGTAATAAAGAAACCAACACCTACTATATAATTTTTAATTTTATCATCCTTCTAGGAAAGGAAATGCATTATGATTTTCAAGATGAGAACAATTACTTCATTTTGTATATATTTTTTTAAAGATTCGGAATGAGAAGTTTGCTCATTAGAACTCTCTTTTTATTTGAAAAGTCATATTGGTGGCAATGAAGCAATATTTTAAAACAAGAATGTAATTTTGAAAGCAGTTCTTAGATACTAAATCATAAAATTTACTTTACACATGGGCCACCTAGATTTATGAAAGAAGATGATAATAGAAATTAAATAAGAACTGCCTCCCAATTAAGAGATCTTTCCATTGAACCACACTGCCTATGAATGAAAATTGGTGATTAATAAACTCTTCGACTTCATTCCTGAACACAGATTTAATTTCTTCCCTCTGGTATGTGGAACAAGCTTGTAAATTATAAGGTGAATCTCACTGAAGCTATTGAGTCTAAGGATCAAATTATGTTTCCCAACTTCTTACGTCTATTACTGAAGGTTTTATTTCCTCCCAAAATATGGCTGTCAAAATTTTATGTTATTTCCAAATGAAAGCGGTCTGTGTTAAATTGAATTATGGTTTAGTAAATGTTCACTTTCTCTATTCTTTCTCTTGACATGCAGTAGACTTCCTGACAACAATGACTTTGAGTGTGACCATGTGACTTGCTTTGGCCACATGAAAGAACCTGAGGGCATAAAAGTGTTAAACGTGCTTGTGCAATTTGATTTGCCTTATGTCTTCCTGGGATCCTCTGTGAGAGAGCATGTGCTCCATTGACATTCAGCCTGGCTCCAAACTGAGACTCGTGAAATGACTTGGGCTCAGATGAGATCCCAGAACCATGCTCAGATGAACCACAGCCTGAGCGGAGTCATTATACTATTCCAGCACAATCCAGCAGAGACACAGTTGGCTCAGATTTGTGAGTCTTGGTGTAAGCCAGTTTGACACTTTTTTTTTTTTTAAAGCAGCATTACTGTTGTATAGTTCACAAATTCACATAGGACTTTCTGGAGTATTATTGTTAAGAAACTATTTTATTTTCATAAGTACTATAGTTCAGAAACAAATTTGTTTTTAATTTGATTTAAATTCATATATTTAAGGTCTAATATTTTATATTTTATTGTTGGGGAGTTAGTAATTGTAGTCTAATCTGGGCAAATATTTATGGGAAATGAATAACAATAGCAGACATACTTCATATTATCATGTATAAAATTCATTTAACATTTCTAAATAAGATAGCATAATTTACATTTATTTTATCAATTCAGTCTGCAAATGATAATGCATTTGAGGACACACATAAGATAACATCTATATAGAAATAGCAAACATTTTGCTAACAGTTTCTAACCCAAAATTTGAATCACTGCCTAATAAAGACATCCAAAACAAATTTGGGACCAATATTCATGAGCTTTTCTTTATATATGTTTCTTAACTGATAAACAGATAAATGAACCCAGTTCTGCACCTTTAAAATTTTAGTTATAAGTAATAAAAATTAGTTCTAGAACAAGGGCTTAGAACTTCATATAAGAAACTGAGGGTCAGGAAGACTGACATCAGATCCAAATACAGAATTTTCACATGTAGAACTAAAAGTTGATCCCAGTTCTTCTGATTCCATGACACTTATACTGTCCATGCATTAATTACGTGGAACCATTTTTTTTATACACAAACATCCTTATTTTCTAGAAAGATTTTAAAAGGTTATAGAATATGGGGTTATCGAATCACTTGACAGTGTTTTCTTCTTTCTCATTTTATAAAAGACAGGACATTCAAAATTTTTTTTCTCTATAAAATCTCTTGCAACTGGGCAACTGCCAGCAAAGGTGGTCTTGAGTTTTCAGAAGCTTCATTTAAGAGCCTTTTTGTATAATATGAAAGAGAGTTAAAGAATGTGAAATAAATACAGTCTGAAACTATATCTATCCAGAGAAAGAAATTCCAACATAGGAGAAACTGCTAGCAAACCGATTTTCAGAGTAAAACATTGCCACTTATCTTATTGGTACTGAGCATGGAACTCAGGACAACAATTGTTCCGAGGGGTTCTTGATGCTTTAACAGTAAGTAGCTAATCAAAATGTGAAAGGGGAGTGAATGCACATGGTAATAATGGGCAAATACATGTATAAATATGCTAGTCTCTTTAAAGAGGAAAAATATTGATTTCTGGATGAAAGGAAGTTGTGTGTATGGCTGATAAGGTCCAGTGGTAATATTCACTGAGCAAGGTGGTAGTTTAATTTATCCAGTCAAAAAGTTGGCATTTTTTGACATTGTTCTTAACAGTATTTTTTTGAATATGTCTCCTCAGGCAAGGAAAAAATATACAAATGGGACTACATCAAACTAAAAAGCTTCTGTACACAAAGGAAACCATCAACAAAACAAAAAAGCAACCTAGTGATTGGGAGAAGATATTTGCAAATTATATATCCATAAGCAGCTAATATGCAAAATATTTAAAGAACTCATACAATTCAGGAACAAATAAACAAACTACCTGATTAAAAAATGGGCAGAGGATGTGAACAGACATTTTTCCAGAAAAGATACACAGATGGCCAATAGGCACATGAAAATATGTTCAACATGACTGATTATTGGGGAAATGCAAATCAAAACTACAATGAGATATGACCTCATGCCTGTCAGAATGGCTATTATTAAAAAGTCAAAAAATAACAAGTGTTGGATAGGATGTTGAGAAAAGGAAACCCTCATATACTGCTGGTAGGAATGTTACCTGGAGCAGCCACTATGGAAAACAGTATGAAGATTCCTCAAAAAATTAAGAATAGAACTATCATAGGATCCAGCTATTCCACTTCTGGTATTTATCCAAAGAACATGAAAACACTAATTCAAAAAGAAATATGCACCCCTATGTTCACTGCAGCATTATTCACAATAGCCAAGAGTTGGAAACAACCTAAGTACCCATTGACAGATGAATGAATAAAGAAGATGAGATGCACACACACACACACACACACACACACACACACACACACAATGGAATACTACTCAGCCATGAAAAATATGAGATCTTGCCATTTGTGACAACATGGATGGACCTTGAGGGCATTTTGCTGAGTGAAATAAGTCAGATGGAGAAAATCAAATACTGTATGATCTCACTCATATGTAGAAGATAAAGCAACAACAACAAATACATAGATACAGAGAATAGACTGGTGCTTACCAGTGGGGAAGGAGGTGGGAGGAGGGCAAAAGGAGTAAAGGGACATATGTGAACTGTGATGGATGGCAACTAGACTTTTGGTGGTGAACGTGATATAATCTATACAGAAGTCGAAACATAATGATGTACATCCGAAATTTACATAATGCTATAAACCAATGTTACCTCAATTAAAAAAAAAGAAGGAAAAAATAGTAAAAAAACAAGTTGGCATTTATAAAGTAGCTGTGGAGCAAAGCTAATTTGGGTTCTACTCTAAGTTCTGCTCCATAATAGCATTGTATAATGAGTAAGTTATCCTTCCTCTTATAGCCTGGCTTTCTTACCAATAAAAGGAGGATAATAGTATCCTGCCTTATAGGATTGTGGTGATGATTAAACAATATGTATCTAAAGGGTAAGTTTATTTTTATGACTATTGGGAAACTTCCACCATGTAACAGGCACAGTACTTGGTACTGGAGATACCAAGATAAAAGTTATGGTCTTGTGGAGGAAGAGCAAGAAATTAGGTACTTTCAGTAAGTGGTAAGTGACCTAAAAGCCTAAGGAAAGGGTGCAGTAAAAACCACAGAGGAGAATATTTAATCAAGACAAGGTGGTGAGGGAAGGCTTTTAGAGCAAGTGATATATTACCTGAGTTTTGACGGATGTATAGGAGT
Organism: Tapirus indicus; assembly: GCA_031878705.1. Classification (NCBI taxonomy): domain Eukaryota; kingdom Metazoa; phylum Chordata; class Mammalia; order Perissodactyla; family Tapiridae; genus Tapirus; species Tapirus indicus. Next base: position 138,568,437 of record CM062920.1, on the reverse strand, counting down.
TAGACATGCACAACAGTGGATGCTGGGAAATCAGACTATTCACAGTCTACAGCATATGCATTCAGTATTCAGTAAATATTTGATTGACAAATATGAGAGAGAATGACTGAATGGATGTTTTACCTGCTGACAAAATTTCTTTTTTCTACGATACTTGTTGGAAAAAAATTGTCATTTTTGGAAAACAATTTATATAGTATAAACAATCATATTATTAATAACCCAAAGTTTAACCAGAATTTGATGCATAGATCATTTAAATTTTTAAGCAGTTTCACTGCTATTGTGAAGAATTTTAATGTATAATTAACTGAGAAAAATATTTCCTCATTTAAAAAAAGTTAACGAATATACACACAAACCTGTGAATTTAACAAAGCTTAGAAAGTCAATTTTCCCAGTCAAAGTATTGATATTTTTCCAGCTTTTGGGAAAATTAGTTTAAAAAACCCACTTATTTAACTATATTTTTCTCATAATTACAATTATGTTGCATTTTCTAAATTTGTTTGGTACAAATGGATAAATAAATGTTCTTATTAACTCTTCAGAGATTGCTCTACCAAGTGTCCTTTTGTGGAAAGCTACAGAATCTCATAGAGAACTCTAAATTTTTATATGTGTCACCTCTCAATTACAATACATTTGATCCACAATACCTGAAGGAAAAACATTTGTACATCTGAGGTTCTTTAGAATTGGAAGCAATGCAAGAGACCATAGAGTTCAAAACCATTATTTCAGAGATGAGAAAATTAGTTTGGAGAGATGAAACAATTTTCCCAGTAAAACACAATTAGCAAATACAAGTGGGGACTAAAGCACTTTCTTCAGTATTATCCGTTAAAGGAGGAGTATATGAGTAAACATGATGTAATCAAATCATTAACTTATTTCCTTCCAGAGGCATGGCAGACACTGTTGATCACCTACCCAAGACCAATCTTCCCTTTCTCATTCTAAACAAAAAAAATGAATTTATTTTCTTGGCAACATACCCAGCCTGAGAGGATGAATCATGGATGTCCTAATTGCTGGTTCTCAACAGATGGTAATGCTGTTCCTCCAGAAGTATGAAGAGTGATGTAGCTGTCATGATGAGTCACAGGCATTTAGTGCTTAGGGATCATAGGACAGCCCTACACTATGAAGAACTGCCTCATCCAAAATGCCAATGCTGCCAATTGGAAACATTGGCTTAACTAATCATAGGAATCTTGTCCTATTGTGCCAGGAAGGAGTGTAGGGATGGGCATGTTACCCAGTTCAGGCCAAATGAAACATAAAATGAAGTCTGTTGTAGACTTCAGTGATTTGCCACCCTGGCATAAAGAGGTAGTCCTGTCAAGAGAGCTCATCTTTGCTCCTGCACTCTTCCTCATTGCTGCGTGCACTCTCCCCACAGAATCTGGTAGTTGGAGGTGAGCAGCCACAATGCGATGATATCACTAACATGACACAGAGGGAATAGAATGGCAGAGAAGAAGGATGGAAAAGTCACAGAAGCAACTCAGGGAATGCATACCTCCATACTTCTCAATTAGCAAACAATACATAGCCATATAGGTTAAGTACAGTCCGACAGAATCTCCACCATTTCCTCTTCAAGGTATGCTAACTGATAAAATAAATATCTTGGCTAAATTTGGTCATTGGAGATAAGATATGTGAATTAGCTATTATTAGCTATTATTAAGTCTTTCTAAAGTTAATGCTTGTTTCAAAGAAGTTGTATGCTCCATTAATATTAGGCCACTAAATATTTTCATAGCTCTTAATTATTTTTAGAAATCTGGTTGGGTTATTTTATTTTTTGAGGAAAATTGTACGTGAAGAGAGAAAACATTATATCACTGTTTAAAAGGTATTTGGAGACTACATTCACAGCCCCCTCACTTTTGTCAATGATCTCTTGCCAAGAAACAGTATTTCTAAGAACTTAAAAAGAAAAAGAAAGGAAAAAAGTAATCTTTAAATGATAACTAGGGATATTAAATAATTTAATAAAGTGATAAAAGATAAGAGGAAAACCTGGAGCATAATAAATGGCTTCTAGAAAACAGATGATCCAACTAATTTTGATAATAAAGATTTGTAATTTGCGTTCTAAGTTTCTTTCCCATATATTGAAAAATTTTGCTAAATTTTAGAAATGGAAAAGAAGAGATCATCCTTCATGTTATATAGAAGTTTTAGCTGATTTTTTACAATATTTTTATTACTATACTACTGTTCATGGTTTACTTATTTTTCCAATCTATTTAAGCATTCATAAGGAAAAACGTTTCAGTAGCTAAACCAACGCATGCTCAGCACATTTTATAATCATGCTTTTAAATAAGCACAGAAAAATGAAAACTACTCTGTGCACCTAAGAATTGTGTATTGCCCAACAAGTAAGAGAATTCAGCTGAATTATTAAGCTTAGATTATACCTTCCAAAACTACATTCAAGGAAAACTCCTCTAGTAAAATTTGTGCTTTGTTATGCATAATCAACCAAAGTAGGTTTTTGGTGTGTAGTACTGAGCTCTGGTATTTTAAAAGTGCAGTGCCCTTTTGGATTTACAATTCAGTGCACAGTAACTATAATACCATAATAAGTCTTTGATTTTCTTCCCCTTGAAATGTACAACAAATTTTTTAAGTGAGTGCCTTTAACAGACTCATCAGATTTTTTTGTGTGTGCTTGTTGGTAGCAATATATTATATGGTTGTGGAGTGTGCTAGCAATATGTCTCAGAGAGTCACAAAAATAATTATATTAGTATCATGACTAGATACTTAAAAAAGGCTGTAGAAAAATATTATGTAGAAATATAGTCTAATCATAATTTTATATTATCTAAGCTGAACACTTTTATTTAGTTGGTATAATTTCCTCTCTACTAACTTTCTTAGCCCACATTCAAATGTAAGATAAATATTATTGGGTTGTGTTTGTTTCTTTTGCTCTTTATTCCTATAGAATATTTTCTCCAGATAATGACAAGTATTAAACAATATTTTGGGTTCTATGAAAACCCAATAAAGTAAAATGAAAAGTAAAATGTAGAATGAGTGAAAGAGAAAGATGTAAACCTTTATACTCAACTAATGAACCTAAAAACTGGATGCAAGTTAGACTCATTTGGGACATATTTCAAATACTGATGCCTAGATCAAAAATTCTAATTTATTGTTCTGAAGCGGACTGTGTTTATCAGTACTTTTTAAAAGCATTCCAGGTGATTCCTTTGTATTGCCAAATTGAGAGCCTTTCACCAAAAACCTATTCATTTATAATTATTCATTTATTTAATAAATGAGTAGAATCAAAGAATTTTGCAGCATAAAAGACTTGAAGATGATCAAGTTCCGCACATCTTAAAAGTCTGCTTTCCCACCAAGTCCTTAGGCAAAGGACACTTGCATTTGACCACCAGCAGGAAATTAACTCTATTGGCAATTATCTGTATGCGCACCCATCATTTGGCCACTCACATTTCTACTGGAAGAATTTTATTCATGTTTCAAGTATGTTTTCTTCTAAAAAAAAAAAAGGAAAGGTGTGTGTTTCTGCAGTGAAGGGAGGTAGAATGCAGAAAAGCAGGAAGTGGCAGATGGGGCAGAGGGAGACAAATATACAATGCCACCTTACATATTTCACTTTTATATAATTAATTCTCCCTTTAGAGTATATGAAACTAGAGCAAATTGGTTCCATTCATAAAAAAGATTAAAGTACATCTGTAGCGATTTATACCAGCCTTAGCTGTAATAATAAAAATAGCTCTGTGACACTGTATTCTGTGGTTTTCCAGAAATATCTTTGCCTATTTATTTTGTGTCATTTCTAGCTAATCTTCCCTCTGCTTTTTTTTTTTTTTTAATGCAGATGTTCCTTAGCATGGACTCATCAACCTGCTCGACAGAAGCATTTTTTAAGGCGCAGTCTGAAGATCACTCGTACCCAAACTACCAAAACCAATACGTTCCAAAGCCTCATTCAGACAAAGTGAATAAGAATCCTCAAGGATCAATGACTGTATTTTTTATTATATTAATTTTTTGATTTGCCTTTATTTTTAATATTTTTCATTGAGGTAACATTGGTTTATAACATTACATAAATTTCAGGTGTACATCATTATATATCAATTTCTGTGTAGACTATACCATGTTCACCACCCAAAGACTAATTACCATCCATCACTATACACATGTACCCTGTCACCTCTTTCACTTTGCTCTCTCTCCATTTCCCCTCTGGTAACCACCAATGTAATCTCTGTATCTATGTGTTTGTTGGTGGTGGTGGTTGTTGATTTTATCATCTACTTATAAGTTAGATCATATGGCATTTGACTGTCTAGATCTGACACTTCACTTAGCACAATAACCTCAAGATCCATCCAAGTTGCTGCAAATGGCAAGATTCCATCTTTTTTTTCATAGCTGAGTAGTATTCCATTGTGTATATATACCACATCTTCTTTATCCATTCATCCTTTGGTGGGCACTTAGGCTGTTTCCAAGTCTTGGCTATTGTGAATAATGCTGTGAACATAGGGGTTCATATATCTTCATGCATTCATATTTTTGTTTTCTTTGGATAAATACCCAGCAGTGGAATAGCTGGACCATAGGGTAGTTTTATTCTTAATTTTTTGAGGAATATCTACACTGTTTTCCATAGTGGCTGTACCAGTTTACATTCCCACCAGCAGTGTATGACAGTTCCCTTTTCTCCATATCCTCTCCAACATTTATTTCCTTTCTTTTTAATTATAGCCATTCTGAGGGGCAAGAGGTGATATCTCATTGGAGATTTGATTTGCATTTCCCTAATAGTTAGTTATATTGAACATCTTTTCATGTGCCTGTTGGACATCTGTATATCTTCTTTGGAGAAATGTCTCTTCTGATCTTTTGCCCATTTTTTATTGTTTGTTTCTTTGTTGTTGAGATGTATGAGCGCTTTATATATTTTGGATATTAACCCCTTATCAGATATACGGTTTACACATATCTTCTCCCAATTGTTAGGTTATCTTTTCGTTTTGGTGATGGTTTCCTTTGCTGTGCAGAAGGTTTTTAGTTTGATGTAGTTCCACTTGTTTATTTTTTCTTCTGTTTTCCATGCCCAGTCAGACACGGTATTTGAAACATGCTGCCAAGACCAATGCCGTAGAGTGTACTACCTATGTTTTCTTCTAGAAGTTTTATGGTTTCAGGTCTTACATTCAAGTCTTTAATACACTTTGAGTTAATTTTTGTGTATGGTGTAAGATAATGGTCTATTTTCATTCTTTTGCATATGGCTGTCCAGTTTTCCCAACATCATTTACTGAAGAGACTTCCCTTTCTCCATTGTAGGTTCTTGGCTCCGTTGTTGAAAATTAGCTGTCCCTGAATATGTGGGTGCATTTCTGGGCTCTTGATTCTGTTCCAGTGATCTGTGTCTCTGTTTTTGTGCTTGTACCATCCTGCTTTAATTACTATATTTTTGTGGTATATTTTGAAATCAGGGAGTGTGATATCTCTAGCTTTGTTCTTTTTTCTCAGTATTCCTTTGGCTTTTCAGAGTCTTTTGTTGTTCCATATAAATTTTAGGATTCCTTATTCTATTTCTGTGAAAAATGTCATTGGAACTTTGATAGGGGTTACACTGAATCTGCAGATTGCTTTAGGAAGTATGGACATTTTAAGTATGTTAATTCTTCCACATGAGCATGGAATATCTTTTCATTTCTTTGTGTCTTCAATGTCTTTCAATAATGATTTATAGTTTTCAGTGTACAGGTCTTTCACTTCTTTGGTTAAACTTATTCCTAGGTATTTTATGTTTTTTTGTTTCAATTGTAAGTGAGATTGTATTCTTAATTTCTCTTTCTGCTACTTTGTTGTTAGTGTATAGAAACCCAACAGATTTTTGCATTCTGCAACTGTACTGTATTCATTTATTATTTCTAATAGTTTTTGGTGGATTCTTTAGGGTTTTCTATATATAAAATCATTTCATCCTCAAATAGTGACAGTTTTACTTCTTCTCTTCCAATTGGGATCGCTTTTCTTTTTTTTCCCCTGATTTCTGTGGATAAGACTTCCAATACTATGTTAAATAAGAGTGGCAAAAGTGGGCATCCTTGTCTGGTTCCTGTTCTTAGAGGGACAGCTTTCAGTTTTTCTCCAGAGAATATGATCTTAGCTGTGGGTTTGTTGTATATGGACTTTATGTTGAGGTACTTTTCTTCCACACCTGTTTTATTCAGAGTTTTTATCATAAATGGATGCTGTATCCTGTCAAATGCTTTCTCCGCATCTCTCAAGATGATCATGTGATTTTTATTCTTCAATTTGTCAATGTGGTGTGTCATGTTAATTGGTTTGTGGTTGTTGAAACATCCCTGCATCCCTGGAATAAATCCCACTAGATCATGGTGTATGATCTTTTTAATGTATTATTGCATTCAATTTACTAGTATTTTGTTGAGGATTTTTGCAACAATGTTCATCAGTGATATTGGCCCGTAATTTTCTTTTATTGTGTTGCCCTTGTTTGGTTTTGGTATCAGGGTAATGTTCACCTTGTAGAATGAGTTAGGAAGCTTTCCCTCATCTTCAATTTTTGGGGGCAGTTTGAGAAGGATAGTTATTAAGTCTTCCTTGAATGTTTGGTAGAATTCGCCATCTGTCTTGGACTTTTGTTTTTTGGGAGTAGTTTGATTACCTTTTCAATCTCCTTACTGGTGACTGGTCTATTCAAAGTGTCTATTTCTTCTTGATTCAGTTTTAGTAGGTTGTATGATTCTAAGAATTTATCCATTTCTTCTGGATTATCCAATTTGTTGGCATATAGCTTTTCATAGTATTCTCTTAAAATCTTTTGTATTTCTGAGGTGTCCTTTGTAATTTCTCCTCTTTCATTTCTGATTTTATTTATTTGAAACTTCTCTCTCTTTTTCTTGATGAGTCTACCTAAAAGTTTTTCAATTATTTTTTGTCTTTTCAAAGAACCAGGTCTTGGTTTCATTGATTTTTTTCTATTGATTTTTTAGTGTCTATTTCATTTATTTCTGCTCTGATTTTTAGTATTTCCTTCCTTCTAATTTGGGCTTTGTTCTGTTCTTTATTTTTCTAGTTCCTTTAGATGCACTGTTAGATTGTTTATTTGAGATTTTTCTTGTTTGTTGAGGTAGGTCTATATTGCTATATGTTTCCCTCTTAGTACTGCTTTTGCTGTATCCCATACATTTTGGCATGTCATGATTTCATTTTCATCATCTCCAGATATTTTTTTTTTTTTTTTTGTGAGGAAGACCAGCCCTGAGCTAACATCTGTTGCTAATCTTCCTCTTTTTGCTGAGGAAGACTGGCCCTGGGCTAACATCCGTGCCCATCTTCCTCTACTTTATATGGGACGCTGCCACAGCATGGCTAACAGGCAGTGCGTCGGCGGGCGCCCGGGATCCAAACCGGCAAACCCCGGGCTGCCAAGCGCGGACTAAACCGCTGCGCCACCGGGCCGGCCCCTCCAGATATTTTTTGATTTCTTCATTGACCCAATAGTTGTTCAGTAGCATTTTGTTTAATTTCCACAAATTTGTGGCTTTTCCAGTTTTCTTCTTGTAGATGATTTCTAGCTTCATACCTTTGAGGTCAGAAAAGATGCTTGGTATTGTTCCAACCTTCTTACATTTACTAATCCTTGTTTTGTAGCATAATAGGTGATCTATCTGGGAGATTATTCCACGTGAATTTGAAAAAAATGTGTATTCTGAGGTTTTTGGATGGAATGTTCTGTATATGTCTACTAAGTCCCCTGGTCTTATGTGTCATTTAAGGCCAATGTTTCTTATTGATCTTCTGTTTGGATGATATATCCACTGGTGTAAGTGCAGTGTTAAAGTCCCCAGCTATTATTGTTTTACTATCTATTTCTGCTTTTATGTCTGTAAATAATTGCTTTCTATATATAGGTGCTCCTATGTTGGGTGCATACATATTTACAAGTGTGATATCCTCTCATTGGATTGTTCCCTTTATCATTACGTAGTGCCCTTCTTTGTTTCCTGTTACAGTTTTTGTTTTAAAGTTGATTTTGTCAGATAAAACTATTGCTACCCCAGCTTTATTTTCATTGCTATTTGCATGGACTATCTTTTCCTATACCTTCACTTTCAGTTTGTGAATGTTTTTAGGTCTGAAGTGTGTCTCTTGTATGCAGCATATATACGTGTCTTTTTTCCTTTTATCCAATCAGCCACCCTATCTCTTTTGATTGGAACATTTAGTCCATTGACATTTAAAATAGCTATTAAGGGGCCGCCTGGTGGCGCAGCGGTTTAGTCCATGCTTGGCAGCCCAGGGTTCGCAGGTTCGGATTGCGGGTGCCCACCGACGCACTGCCTGTCAGCCATGCGGTGGCGGCATCCCATATAAAGTAGAGGAAGATGGGCACGATGTTAGCCCAGGGCCAGTCTTCCTCAGCAAAAAGAGGAGGATTGGCAACAGATGTTAGCTCAGGGCTGGTCTTCCTCACACACAAAAAAATAAATTAAATAAAATAAAATAGCTATTAATAAGTATGTACTTAGTGCCCATTTTGTTACTTTTTTTCTGGATGTTTTAGTAGTTCTTCTCTGTTCCTTTCTTCTTCTCTAACTCTCTTCCCTTGTTTGATGGCTTTCTTTAGTATTATGTTTGGGTTCCTTTCTCTTAATTTTTTGTGTATTTATTATAGGTTTCTGGTTTGTGATCACCATGAGGTTCATATACAATAACCTATGTAAATAGCAATCTATGTTAAGTTAATGGTCTCTTAAGTTTGATTTCTTGCTAAAAGCCCCACTCTTTTACTCTCCTTTCCCCATATTTTGTTTTTGATATCATATTTAACCTCTCTTTTTATGTGTGTATATCTATTAACCTCTTACCATGGGAATAGATAATTTTACTACTTTTGTCTTTTGCTCTTAATATTAGCTTCATAGGTGGTTGATCTGCTACCTTTACTGTGTATTTACCTGTACCAGTGATTTTTTTTCACAATTATCTTATTCCTATTTATGGTCTTTTCCACTTAAATAAGTCCCTTTTACATTTCTTGTAAGGATGATTTCTTGGTGAAAAACTCCTTTCATTTTTGCTTGTCTGGGAAATTCTTTATCTCTCTTTCCATTCTGAATGATACCCTTGCTGGGTAGAATATTCTTGGCTGTAGTTTTTCTCCTTCCAGCACTTTAAACATATTGTGCCACTCCCTTCCAGCCTGTAAGGTTTATACTGAGAAGTCAGCTGATAGGCTTATGGGGTTTCTTTTGTATATAACTTGTTGCTGTTCTCTTGCAGCTTTTAGGATTCTCTCTTTTCTCTTTAATTCTTGACATTTTAATTATAATGTATCTTGGTGTGGGCCTATTTGGGTTCATCTTCTTTGGTGCTCTCTGTGCTTCCTGTACCTGGATGTCTGTTTCCTTCCTTAGGTTAAGAAAGTTCTCAGCTATTATTTCTTCAAATATGTTCTCTTCCCCTTTTCTCTCTCTTCTTCTGTGATGCCTATAATATGAGTGTTGTACATCTGATGTTGTCCCAAACGCCTCTTAGACTGTCCTCATTCTTTTTTTTTTTTCCTTTTTTCTGTTCAGCTTAGGTGATTCCGACTACTCTTTCATCCAGCTTGCTGATCTATTATTCTGTGTCATCTACTCTGCTATTGATTCCCTCTGGTGAATTTTTCATTTCCATTATTGTATTCTTCAGTTCTGATTGATTTTCTTTCATATTTTCCAATTCTTTATTGTAGTTCTCATATGTTATTCTAGTCTTCTCCAAAGATTAATGAGAAAATATTCTTATGACTATTAATTTGTACTCTTTATCCAATAGATTATTCACCTCTGTAATTTTAGTTCATTTTCTGAGGAGATGTCCTGTTCCCTTATTTGGACATATTCCTTTCTTTCCTCATTTTGTCTATTTCTCTGTGCTTATATCTATGTATTAGGTAGATCAGCTACATCTCCTGATCTTGGAGAAGTGACCTTACATAAGACATGCGTTATGAAGCCCAGAAATGTACTGTCCTCTTGTCACCAGTTCCAAATGTTCCAAGAGTGTCCCATGTGTGGGCTATGTGTGCCCTTCTCTTGAGGCAGGGTAGCTCTTACTGCAGGTGCATGGGAAGGCTAGGCTGTCCCCCTGGCCAGCTGGTTATAAGGCTTCACTGTATGCAGCTGCTAAGGTCCCTTTAGTCACTTTATTGGATGGGGGCAGCCCTAGCACAGCTAGATGCAAGGTCTAATAGCACACACCTGCTGCTGTTTTGCTGTTAAATGTGTAGGCCCCCAGCATGGATGGTTGCTAGGCTCAGGGGTTCACAATTACTGGAGACATCTGGCCTGGGAGGCTGTTGTCAGCTCTCTCAGTAGTGCAGCTAGGTGGTGCCAGGCCCAGGCACAGCAGCACACAATTGTTTCAGGTGTTGGAAGGGGGGTCAGATCCTCCATGTAGCTGCTGGAAGTGCAAGTCTGCTGCAGCTGACAACCACACCACCTGCAGGCCCACACACCCTGTCAACGTAGTCCCACCCCATGCACACTCCCTGCCTGGCTGGAAAGGCCCCACACACCCCACCTACTGAGGTTGCCTGAGTTGTCTGTTGGCTTGCTGGTGGGTTGGCCAAGTCCCTAGGGCAGACTACCTGCCCTAACTGAGCTGGATTAAATCAGTGCTCCTGTGGGCGGGGCAAACTCCTGAATTAACAGGCCAGGGGAAGAAATCCAATGGCATCTGCCAGGGTCTGTGTCAGCATGCCTATCCTAGGTCATAGTAGTGGCTGCTACCAGTGTCTCAGTCCCTGCTGAGGTTGTCCTGGCTGCCTCCTGCCTCCCTGAGATGCACCCAGAGCCTACCAAGTAAGTTTCTTTCACCAAAGGACTGTGCACCTTTCTTTCTGGGGATTTTGCTTTGGTTTCTGGAATGGGTGAATTTGTGCATGGGCCCTTTAAGAGCAGGCTTTTCTTTCTCTTATGTTGCATAGCTTTTCTGGGTGTATTTCCATTGTTTTTAATAGCCAGCAAAGCCAGATGTTATGGCATTCATCTCAGTTGTGTTGAATTCAAAAGCTGCCTATTGTGGCAAAGCTCTCCCACTCCTCCCTGAAAAGCTTCATACCTTAAGATTGCCCCTGGTCATGAATCTCCGTGACTAGAATGTGTTTTTTTCCTCTTCAGGAAGATATTTCTGCCTCTTCCACCTTAGCAACTGTTTTCTCTTGTTGTTGGGGGTTCTTTTTACCCAGTTTCTGGTTCTCTCTCAGGGGTAATTGCTCCACTGGTAGTTGTAAATTTGCTGTGTACAGGGGAGGAGTTGAGTACAGAGTCCTCCTATGCTGCCATCTTCCCAGCCAGATCATCATTACATTGATTATTATAATCATTACTCTTTTTTTTTGGCTTGCTTTTTTTAAATTGAAGTGAGGTTGACATACAATATTATGTTAGTTTCAGGTGTACAACATGGTGATTCAACATGTTTATACATTATGAAATGATCACCGTCATAAGTCTAGAAGCCATCTGTCATTAATATTTTAATACACTATGTGTCTTAACTATCAATGTTTCCACTATTACTTCTGCTTTACGTAATATAGCACTTTCCACCTTCTATTGAAATTTTTCAAAATACAGAGGAATTTCAGAGCAGAAAATGAGACCTTTCCTCCATTTCTCCTGCAAGTAGAATGATACTTTCACATTGTAGATATTAATATATATGTGTGGAATAAAAGAATAGCTCAATAAAACAATCACCTTCATGCTCATTTAAACTCAAAGGATAACTCAGTGTCATTGCCTCCAAAATTCTGTTTTAAACCATCTTGATCTTCACTGGATTTCCCAGTTTACATGCTTTTGCCTCATACCCACATCTCTGTCGGGTTTTTCCCCTGGATGATGGTTCACTGATTAAAGGCTTAAAAACCAGCCCCTGGACCAAGTCAAACCTATCCCTATATCTGGTGTCTAACTTAAGTTTATTAGCAAGAAAGTAAAGGGTGAAATACAACCATCCCTATTTTTAGATTGTATTATATTCTATGTAGAAAATCCCAAGAAATCTATAAAGTGTTTCTAGAACTAAAAAGTGAGTTTAGAATACTCAGATGATACCTGATAAACATACAGAAATCAATTCTATTTCTATATACCAGCAATGAACACATGAACACTAAAATTAAAAATACAATACTACTGATAATGGGGGAGGCTCTGCATGTGTGGAGGTAGTATATATATATGTGAAATCTCTGTACCTTCCACCCAATTTTGTTGAGAACCTCAAACTTCTCTAAAAATCTAAAACTTTTAATAAAAAAGAACAATACCACTTATAATTGTTACGAAAAGAAAAGAAATATTTAGGTGTAAGTGTAATAAGACATGCACAGAACTTGTATGATTAAAACTATACAACACTATTGAAAGAAACAAAAAAAAAATCTAAAAACTAGAGAGATCTACTGTGCTATGGATTGATTGGCTCAACATAGTAAAGATGTCAGTCTCTCACATTGATATACGGGTTTAATGCAATTTTTATCAAAATCTCAGAAATATTTTTGTGTATATCATACATAGTTATAGACAAGATCATTCTAAAATTAATATGGAAGGGCAAAAGAGCCAGAATGCCTAACAAATTTTTGAAAAAGGATAATTAGGTGGGCAAAATCAGTTTTGATTTCAAGATCAATTTCAGCTTCAAGAACTGATTTCAAGATATAATATATAGCTACAGTAATCAAACTGTGATATTGGCAGAGAGATAGACACACAGATTGATGGAAAAAAAATACAGAGCCCAGAAACAATCCATACAGATATATCCAAGTGATTTTTGACAAAGTTGCAAAAACAATTCATTGAAGGAAAGATTGCTTTTCATCAAATGGTGCTGGAACAATTGGACATACATAGGCAAAAAAAAAAATAATAACTTCAACTTAAGTCTCACATCTTAAACAAAAATTGACCCTAAATGGATCATAGACAAATGTAAAATATAAAACCATAAAATTTTTAGAAAAAATAAAATATAGGTGAAAATATTAGGGATCTAGGGCTAGTCAAAAAGTTCTTAGATTTGATACCAAAATAATGATCCATAAAAGAAAATATTGATAAATTGGACTTCACCCAAATTAAAAACTTTTGCTCTGTGAAATTACCTATTAAGAGGATGAGTAGACAAGTTCACAGTGGGAGAAAATACTTGCAAACCACATATCTGACACAGGGATAGTATACAAATATATAAAGAATTCTCAAAACACAGCAGTAAAAAAAAACAAACAATTCAACTACAACATGAGACAAAGACATGAAGGAACATTTCACTGAGGCTATACACAAATGGCAAATAAGCACATGAAAAGATACTCAACATCATTAGCAATTAGAGAAATGCAAATTGAATGTTAGTATCTATCAGAATGGCTAAAATAAAAAATAGTGACAGAACCAAATGCTGGTGAGAATATAGTAAAAGTTGTCATTCCTATATTGTTTGTAGGAATGTGAAATGGTACAGCCACTCTGGAAATCAGCTTGGCAGTTTCTTTAAAACTAGATATGCAACTACCATACATCCCACAATTGAACTCTTAGGCATTTATTCAGAAAAATGAAGACCCATGTTTACAAAAAAAACCAACACTGTGCATGAAAGTTTATATCAGCTCTATTCATAATAATTTAACTAGATGTCCATAAATGAGGAAATAGTTAAACTGTCGTTCATCTATAACATGGAATACTACTCAGCAATAAAAAGAATTGAACTATTGATACATGGAACAACCTTGTTGAATCTCCAGAGAGTGAAATGCTGAATAAAAGAAACCAAGTCCAAAAGGATACATACTGTATTATTCAATGTATATACTATACTTGAAATGGAAAAATTATAGAAATGAGAACAAATTAGAGGTTGCCAGAGGAGAGAGAGAGTGAGAACAGGAGTGAAGTGGATTTGGCTATAAAGAGCAACATGAGTGATCACTGAGGTGATGGAAGTGTTTGTATCTTGACTGTATCAATATTAACATTCAAGTTGTGATATTGTACTATAGTTTTGCATGATGTTACCATTGGGTAAACAGTATATGGGATCTCTCTGTATTATTGTATAACTCCAGGTGAATCTACAGTTTTCTCAAAATAAAATTTTTAATTTAAAAATAGTGCAGCAGAGACTTGATACTGAAAAATAAGGACTCTAAAGTCTTCAAGAAAATAGTCAGTCCACTATAAAAAAGTGTGGGCTGAGACAGTTGAAGCGACCCCAACGGCACTCCAACTTTGACGACCCTTCCAGCAAAGACTGGTTCATTGTTTTTTAAATATGAGAGAACTTAACAAAAAAAAAGCAACTGAAACCTATCCAGAGGAGTAGAAAGTGAGAACTAAGTGAGCTTTCACACTAGTTTTTCTGGCAAAGGGAGTGGTCTAGCAAGGACCAAGTCCACAGTCTTTGAAGAGAACCCACCATGCTCTGTTTAGATCATAGCTCTGTGAGTGACTCATCACAGCCTATCCCTTCATCTCTAAATGAGGTAATATTGCCAGCTTCTCAGGATCAGTAAAGTATTAAATGCTTTGATATATCAAGTGCCTAATATGGCATCAGAATCACCATAGTTCTCAACCATCACCACTTTGCCAAACTCCAAATGGTAAATTAAGATATCAAGAATGTCAGAAAATGGACCAAAGTAGCGAAACAGTTCTTGTGGCTATAGTTTAGGTAAAGTAAAATTGAGTATGTCAATTAAACCATTACCACAATGCTCTACCTACTCTGATATTTCAGAAATTTATACTTCTCCACTCAACTGAACAAAATCTCAGGTTTTCCTAGGCTTCACACATTATCTAATTTTAATTACAATACAAAGGAAATAATGTTTCATGCAAATAAATGCTTAATTTTAGGTTAAAAGTTTAAATAATAGCAAGATATGACGTTATGAAAATTTCGCTATTTCTTAGTAAAAATATTTTCTCCCCTTATATAACAAAATATGTTCATTATGAAAAAAATTAAATGATCTTTAATGGACAGTAAAACAAACATCTTACTATCATTATTTCTGAGAAGGGCAAGACAAGCATACAGGTACACATAAGTATATGTCAGCTTTATTATGCTTTCACTTGGCCTTCTTAATTAAAAACTTAGACAAAATCTACATAATATCTTTGATTAGAAATATTACCTGCAATTAACTAGGTTGAAATATTTTTGTAAAATTTAGTGGGGTTTTTTCTAAAGCAAAATAAAGATTTCTAAGCTATTATCACTATTTTGTAAAAGTCATTTACCATAACATACTTTTGATACTTTATAGTTTAATGATGAGCAAAGACATTAGGGTTTAAATTTGCAAATGAATGGCACATATTTTTTTTTTTTTTTTGTGGGGAAGACCAGCCCTGAGCTAACATCTGTTGCCACTCCTCCCCTTTTTGCTGAGGAAGACTGGCCCTGGGCTAACATCGTGCCCATCTTCCTCCACTTTATATGGGACGCCGCCACGGCGTGGCTGACAGGCAGTGCGTCGGCGGGCGCCCGGGATCCGAACTCGCAAACCCCGGGCTGCCAAGCGCGGACTAAACCGCTGCGCCACCGGGCGGCCCCGTGAATGGCACATATTTTTATTACATGTAAAAACCAAAGTCATTTCCGTTAATGAGAAAAATTGTTTTATTTATTTCAGTAATGGCCTTTGTCTTTGTTTATGATCTATTGAACATGCACAAATTGCTAAAAATAGGATTTTATTCACTATTTTCATCTTATATTTCCTAATAATTCTATTATCTGTAAGAAAATATGTTACTTATAAATAAAAAACAAATTTATTTCCCACTTATTCAATATTGTGCTTTAAAATACATGGTAGAATTTAATATCTTTATTAAAAATATTCTCATAGGCTTATAATAAAGCATCTTTTCCCAGTATTATAATTTTGGGTATTATATACCGAATTATAGTGGAAGATGCCATTTAAGATTATGCATGCTGTTAGGATGTAACTAAAATGTGTAAGGAGGAAATGATTACATCACATTTGACCATTCTTATTTATTCTAAAAAAATTATGAGAACATTGAGTATGCAGACTTCAGCATTTATGAGCAAGAATAGAAAGTTTGGGTGAAGTTTTTATTTGCTTAAAAATGCATACTCTATTATGGCTCAGCAGGATTAATGTCATTTTAAAGTGGAGGTTACTAGAGTTGGGTATTACTTTTTTTTTTTTTAAGTTTAATCAGTTTGCCGTTTGGTTCAACAATCCCCTCAGGTGCAGTTTGATTCAGTGTCATAAAACTGTTTATCCTGTACGAATTTGTGAATAAATCACACCTCTCGCTACTCTGTAAGGTCCATTTACTACACTTGGTAGAAAGACAATGTTTTTCCAAGAAGATGAAGACATATTGTAGCCTTATGTCTGCCATAAGGTTTAAACCCAACACAGAAATTTATAGCTGCTTTTTTCTCTTTGGAAGCACAGTCTAGTCAAGCATTAAATACATAGTTAACAGATATCCAATAGTCACAAGAGAGTTGACAACTTAAATTACTTAGTCATAATGAAGATAAAGAGCAATGTAAACATGGGCATATATTGCACTCTGCAATGCAATTGATCTAATGTTGTTGCCAGGCAACTTCCCAGGACAGATTAAAAATACTTCCTGTAATTTGATGGTATCAGGACACACACACATTTTCAGGAATGACCAAAGCTCTTGTGTTTCAAGAAATAATATGACCATCGGGGTTGGCCGGCGGCATAGTACTTACGTTCACGCACTCCGCTTTGGCAGCCCAGCGTTCACAGGTTTGGATCCCGGGCATGGACCTACGCACCTACCCCTTATCTAACCATGCTGTGGCAGGTGTCCCACATACAAAGTAGAGGAAGATGGGCATGGATGTTAGCCCAGGGTCAATCTTCCTCAGCAAAAAAACAAAGAGGAGAATTGGCAGCAGGATGTTAGCTCACGGCTAATCTTCCTCACACACACACACACACACACACACACACACACACAAATAGTGTGACCATAAAATGCATTTGAATGCACACATGGGTGACATCAAAATGAAATTCTGTTTTGTAAACTGTATGGTTCATGGTATGAGCCTTTAATAGAAATATGACCTATCACAGACTTTCAATCACTCACAATGCATTTAAGGAGCAAAACTGTTTATTTTCTGAGATGAATTGAGTGTTCTTAGAGGATTTATACCACTGTTTAAAGACATTTTTGTGAAGCAAAGATTAACTGGAACAAAGTGAAATCTTTTCTTTCCTAGTTATTCGTATAACTGGAAAAAACAAATGATATTATTCAATAAACAGTATATATATATATATATATATATATATATATATATATATATATAACTTCTTGCATATTGGAGATTTTTTAATTTTTTCCTCATTTTATATATTTTTATTTATTTTTTGCTTTCCTAATTGTTCTGTCATAGCTAGATACCATCTCTAAAATTCACCCACATATAGTTTTTATTTAAGGAAGAATTATAACAATTTTTGGTAGGCAGGGACATATCAAAAATAAATTTCATAATTTGTGACTCAGCAAATCAAACTTATTAAACTATTTTTTCTTTCTTCCTCTCTGAAGAAGCAACTGGATTGACCTCACTATTTACTTTGTTATTCAAAAGAAAAGATAAAACTTTAGTCCCTATCTTTCCAGAATAAAATGACCATCTATTCCCCTGATCATTTTTGCGGTCCTCTAAATAGTATCTAGCTTGTTTTTTTAAGCTAGATACGATTTAAGTTTTAAGGTTTCAGAAACTTCTTCCAGAATGTTTTATGGTTATCTAGGTTCAATCAATCAATGACGTTTTGCAAAGATTGGGAAATGATTTCAGATATTTCTATTCTATTTTCCTTGGATGTCCACAAGTTTGTTTGCTAGTTGGGTTGTAGCAGTGTAGTGTAGTAGGGAAAGCAGGACTAAACTTATGAATAGATACACTCAACATCTAAGAAAGCAAGTGCTCTGTAATGAACTCTAAATTCCTCAGTACTCATTCCAGTAAGTTATTTTACTTCTGCAACTCAGTTAAAGCAGATATTAATGAAAAGTAACTATAAGTTTATCCATCTGGTCAACCAAATTTTATCTAAGAAATACTATCTTTTAGGAATCGTGCTAAGTACTAGAAATAGTAATAATAATAATAATAGCAACAATAATAGTAATATGCCATGATTGAAGCACCTAAAGAATCCAAAGTCAAGAGAGTAATAGTAATAATGCAAGTTAGCATTTATAGAATCTTGGTGGGTTCCAGGAACTTAAGATCTTGATATGCATCATCATATCACTTCATTATTAAAACAAACCTTTAAAAGTTACTGTTATTATTCCCAATTTACAGACAAGAAAAGTGGGGCACAAAAATTTTAAATCTTAAGTAAAACTCCAGTGTGGCAGAGCTGTTACCTAAATTGAAGTTATTTTACTTCAGAGTATATTCTGTTAGGCAATGAGTTTTTAAAATACATTGGTATAAAGCATTTTGGTCATGATATTTGCCTGTGAATATTTGTGATTATATTGATAACTGTTCACAATAATGTGCAAGATGTATTGAAGATTTAGAATAGAGACAAAGACATCAGCTGTGGAGCCATTCTAATCACTCAGGTATAAGAGAAAGTAATTGAAATATAAATAGAGGGGTTGTGGACCAACTGTAGACATTTCATAGATAGAAGTGAAATTAATGTGGGAGGTGCTGTTGAGGAAGAGGAAAGAGTGAAAAATGACTTCATTCTTCTAGGATTTGGCTAAAACAGTAAGTGAAAAGGTAATAATAAGAGGCAAAGGAGATTGTTCAGGGAAACATGAATGAAATAAAATATTGAGCCTGAAGATAAGATGCCTAATACCCTGAACACAAGACTGGAACTCAGAAGAGCATACATTGCCAGAAACATAAGTTTGCAAGGGACAAATTGGTACAATTATGTTCTAATTTTGCTGAGAAGGGATGAAATCTATTGCCCAAGAGGTGTGGAAGGTAGATGGAGATGGTGTGGAAGTTCCCTTCTGAGAGTTCATGGCAGTGAAATAGAAAGAGAAGAGGCCGCTGAAAGTTAGGAGATAGGGAAGTTGTGATTAAAGCAGAGATGTTATAAAACAAGATTCATGAGAGTAATTTTTCAAGGGAAATGCAGTAGGATTGTGATGTTGCACCAAGGTGTCTACCTAAATTAGTGCTCGTGAAGTTCCGTGAAACCAGTCAATAAGGGTATATGGTGTTCTCCTGCCATCTTCAGCTTCCCAGATACAGGTATGAGGGTTAGATTTAACATGGTTGGAGACTGGCCAAGTTGTATCATGGTTGGGGAGGGAGAAGGAGGAAGATATGGAAGAGGAAGAAGAGGAGGGAAGGAGGGAGAAAGAAAAAGAGAAAGAGAGGGAGAGAGAGAGAGAAAGAGAAACATTTTTTTTTTAGTAACTGCTTTGTTAACTAACCAGAATTGTCTGTGCTTAATATATAGTTAATAGCAGGTTTCGACTCTCCAGAACAAGAAAGCATTTCAACTAAAAAAACTTTCGAGAAATGCTCAAGGAAACTCAGAGGTGTTTTCTTTTTTTTTTTTAATTTCCTTTACAAAGAAAATTTGAATAAAGTATTGGGAAGAGAGATACAAAAATGTAAAATGAATAATTTGTTTGATAATTTCTATGCATCTACATTATTTTTAAGAATCAAGACCTTGAGGTAAATTGACTATTGTGAGAAATAAACCTGAAGATTCTAAGAATGGATTTTAATTAGTGTTAAACTAATTCTCAGACGAGGAAATCATATACATCAGTCAATATATTGTACAAAAAAATAGATTCTTGAATTTTCATTATTCCCCTCACAAATATAGTGTTTACAATATTAGGCTTGTTCAGCAACATGTAGCAAATTAATCCTACTCTCATAAGAATGATTTCAAACCCAAGATTCTCCTTTATAAAATGCTGGACACATATTAGCTACATTTTATTGATTTAGATAATATATGAGTTGTCAGAAAAATCCCATTTTTTAGAGGTATAACAAGATCTCTTAACTGTAGATGTTTTAAAACTATCATTAATTACTTTTGTGAGCCAAGTAAATTTAATTCATGTTGAAGATCTATAATGCTAATCATTGTGTCTTTTCTGGTTTTTCTAACTATGTGTCTTAATGGCTGAGTGCTCAATAGGAGATTAGATGTCCTGCTATAAGTGTACTTGTTACAGGGCTGTTTCACTTTGAACCAGATGGGGAGAACTGCTTATTAATTCCAGCCACTTTTCTCAAATTGACATTTCCCTAATTTCGTCAGTAGAAGGGGTAGCTATTTGAAGCTGCTGCATTCCATGTTATAAATGATGGTTCATTTCATAGGCAAAATGCCTGTCCTCCCCGAGAAGCAAATTTAACCCATAATATGACTGAGCCCCATTTGTACTGCATCATGTAACAATTTCTAACAGTGATCTATGGCAAGATGATTTGAGTTGCAATTGGTGATGCTAGACAAATCTCTCCTTTCTTTACTTTCCACTCCCGTCCCAGCAGTGGCAATGGACAGGTAATCTATTGGAAAATTGAAGGGAAAGAGAGGAATGGATGAGAGGCAAGATGACACCTAGACCCCAATGACTTGTTTATTCTTCATATTCAGCAAAAGAGAATTACATCACTACATCAGCAAACCTAAATTACAGAAGAGAACTCGGTTACTTTCAGATGCTGTAATTGGGGCAAAATTGGAATAGCTCCTTGATTGATGTGGTTATCAGACTCCCTCAACTATCATTCATTCTACATTTTTTAACATTCATGGTATACCAGACATTTTGCTAATAACTACACATACAAAGATGACTACAACATTGTGCCTGTGAGGGGAGGAGGTGAGAATGGAGAGAGGTGACCATCAGGTAGAGGACATATAAACACATTGGCATATAGCGTATTTTTGAAGACATGATGGATCGTGAGTCTGGAGTCATAGGCAAGGTCCATAATATTAAAGACATTGATGGCAATCTAAGCTTGGATGTTTTTCTCAATAGACAATGGAGAGATTATGAATAGCTCAAGGCTTTTAAAGCCAGGGAACAATATGAATTTTAGAAAAATCATCCTGGCAAGACTTTGGAGAGGATTTATGGAGACAAAAAACTTTGAGGCAGGGAATCTATTATAATAGTTGAGAAAAAATAAGAGGAAGGGGAGGGAGGGAGGAGTAGAGGAAAACTGGACTAAATTTTGAGGATAGAGATGATAGAGAAGAGAAGAATTTAAGAGATACTGGGAAGTATAAACAGTATGTTATAAGGACTAATGCAGAGAATCTGATGTTAAGAGGATAATTTGGGGTTTGAGAAAATTCTGAGAGTTGATACTTAAGCAAAATATAATGAATGATAGAAGAAGAGGACTAAGGATTATAATTCTAACATACCCTAATGTTTAAAGAGAATTCAGAGGGACTTCATAGGATTCATGGAAAGAATATCTAGAAAGCAAAAGGAACAGAAGCAAAAGAATGGAGGTGTCAGATGACAAATGACCAAAATTCTATTCAAATGCGTACTGAAATCTAGCGAATGGAAATCATTCTGTGATCATTGTCATGGAGTATTGGAGGTGAAACCTCGACTGCACTGATAGGATTTGAGGAAATATGATCAGGTGAGGATCACTCTTAAAAAAGAATACTAAGCTGGGAAGAGAATGAGATGAAATGCTATTTAGAGTAGAAAATAGGCTCATAAGAAGGGCATTTTTCCTTTTTTTTTTTTTTGTATTGAGGGAAACATGTACAAATTTGTATGCTAAAGGCAAAAAATCCAATAGAGACAGATTGAAAAGGGACTAAGAGGAAATATTAACTAAATCAAGATTGCTAATCAAGGGAGGACAGGATGCAAAACCAGTTGTAAGTGTATCTTATTCAGGAGAAGAAATATGTCTTCTGCTGAGGTGGAAAGAAATGTGGTAAAACTTTTCAAGATAAATTACCTGTGGGGTGGAAAAATTTTCCTTCTGAGAGTCAAATTTTTGCTTATGAATCAGTAATTAATTTAATTGTGAATGAGGTTTATATGGAAATGGTGGAGGGCTTAGAGAAGATGCTGAAGGTTTTCAAATGACTGTCAGAGAGCAGAAGAGGAGCTAGCTATGACATAAAGACATACTGACAAGCCACACTCATTATCCAGTTGAGGATCGACACTATATTTGGGTAGTGCAGTAGGCTTATCGGTTTCAAAATTGCCTCCAGAAATAAACATGCACATTTGTGCAGAAGAAGAGAAAGCGTTTTACTAAGTACAATAGCCTTGTACAATAACCAGAAAAAAAGTACAGGTATTGTCAATGGTGCTTGATGAATAGACAAGAAAATGCAGTCAGGAGGAAGCTATGGATGGCGGGGAGAAAGAAGGAACTAGAAACACTCTCAATGTTATGGGTTGAATTACGTCCCTCCAAAAGTTATGTTGAAATCCTAATCTCTGGTATCTGTGAATGTAACCTTACAAGAAGGGTTTTTGCAGATGTAATCAAGTTAAGATGAGGTCAGTAGGGTGGGGTGTAATTCAACATCACTGGTGTCATTATAAGAAGGGGAAATTCGGACACAGACACTCACACTGGGAAGACCACGTGAAGATGGAGACACATGGAGAAGACGCCCATGTGACAATGGAGGCAGAGATTGGACCAAAGTATCTACCAGCCAAGGAGTGTCAAAAATTGGTGGCAAACACCAGAAATCAGAAAAGGCAAGAAAGGATTCTCCCCTACAGGTTTCAGAGGAAGCACGGCCCCACCGACATTTGATTTCAGACTTTCTAGCCCTCAGAACTGTGAGACAATAAATTTTGGTTGTTTTAAACTACCCAGCTTGGGGCATTTTGTTACAGCAGCCTTAGGAAATGAATACACCCAGAAAGAGTTATCATCAGCAGTCTGTATAGATCGACTAGTTTTTAGAATGTGGAGAAAACTAATTAGTCAGAAAAAATGAATGCTTTTCATGTTACATTTTTCACAATTGATTAGTGTATGATATATATGACAAGAATTTGAATAAGTGAATTGGAAAATCCTTTACATGGCTCAACCTTACAAAAAAGACTTTTAATGTTTTTTATTAAACTAGTCAATTACTAAAGAGTTCTTCAGTGTTGAAAGAACCTGAATTCTCAATGTTCTTTCAGGCTGAAGTATACTTTGTTAAAATAAAGTAAAACATAAATGTAAGCATATTTTCTATTAAATGTTGCAAAATCTAGGGATGGGAATGATTTATTTGCGCTTTCTATCTGACAGAAAGCACATATAACTAATGATTCTGTTTACTTGCTTTTATATAACACAATAAAATTACAATGCGTATAAACTGAAATAAACAAAAAATATATTGTAATTACACAGTCACTCTGAGAATATGGATACCTGTACATATTTTTTGATTAATAAATGCTTGACTGTGAAAAATATTTAATTATTTATACATTTAAATTATTTGAATGGAAAATATCTATAGGCAGTGTTTGCAATTGGGAATTTTATTGCCACCCTTAGATTATGTACAGTGCAGGGAGGAAGAGAGATGAATGGAGTTTTTTTGTAACAATACTAATGGTGACAGAGATGATAAAGATTCCTAGACTTTGACGAATGATTACTATATCACAGAGCTTACAAGGACTATCTTATTTATTTCTCAAAACAAAAACAGACAGACAAAACGATGGAATAGCTGCAATTATTACACTCATTTTACAAATGAGAAAACTGATGCTTTAATGAGCATGAGTGTCTTGCCCAAGATCACACAACTAAGAAATGGTTGAAGACAGGGTTGGAGCCCAGTTACATCCCAGAACCTTTATGGTTAACCACTATATTGCTCGAGTAAATTTCTTAATTATGTATTCAAAGAATATATATGCCTTGCAATTCTTTTATATTTTTATTAGAGAATCCATTTCAAAAGACTAGTGATAAAATATTCTATGACAATTTTCTCATTTCAAACCCTATTTATAACTAATTGGAGATAGAGTGAATGGTCAGAGCATATGATTTGTGAGTCACACATATAAATATAAGTCTGGGTTATACCAGACTGGTTGATGGACTGCCTGAGTATTTAACACAAAACTGGCAATGAAAAATCATTCATTGATGTTAAAAAAAAAAAAAATAACGAGAGCAGGCTGGCCCAGTGGCGTGGCGGTTAAGTTCGGGCTCTCTGCTTCGCATCCGGGGGGTTCCCAGATTCGGATCTCGGGAACAGACGGAAGCACCGCTTGTCAAGCCATGCTGTAGCAGTGTCCCATATAAAGTAGAGGAAGACGGGCACGGATGTTAGCCCAGGGCCAGTTTTCCTCAGCAAAAAGAGGAGGATTGGCAACGGATGTTAGCTCAGGGCTAATATTCCTCACACACAAAACTAAAAATAATGAAAGAATGCACGAATTAATGTTCAGAAAATACTGCAAAAGACTGAGCTCATCAGCAAGTGCTTATATTAAAAGGAGAGCTAGTAAGGAAAAACAAAGTTAGAAAAAAACAGTAAAGCTTCCAGTAAGGTAAAGGAGAAAGAGTATTAAAAAGACTATAAACACAACTGAGGAAAGGAAGAAAATTGAAGAAAGTTGATTTGATTTTGCCCAAAAACCGTTTCTGACTCTGTAAAATAACACTGGTAGAAGGTTGAGGTCAAATATTCTGCTGAAATGACTTCCTAGAAAAATCCTAACATTTTCTTTCACCCAGAACAATTTTCAGAAGTTTCTCTAGTTTGAGGAGTTATTACGGTGATCATGAAAAGGTTTATGTTAGAGAACAGTAAAACAAAACATTTTCAAAATATTTCACCTACTATATAGTGTGTTTCAATCAAACGTGTTCATGGGAATAGTGAGGGAAACAAATAACATCATTTCTCTCTCCATATCTTATAACTTCATGATCTGCTATACAATCATTATCTAAATATGGGGAATTAATGTGGAATTTAATTAAATTGTAGGATTTCTTATACCTAAATTAAGAGGATTTCTTAAACTTTACAGGTCTGTTAAAAATTCCTACTGAAAGTCTTCCATCCCAAACTTGAATACACCAGAGCTTGACCCTAGTAATATTAAAAGGGAACAAAAGAAACCTGGCTTTCTTCCAGCCTCTTTGTGTTTACACACACACAAACACACACACATATACAATATATTTAAATATATATACATATGCAAAATATACAAGTATAAATTCCCAACACCTCTATAGTTCAGCCAGTTTTCCAGCTTCCTAGATCAAGGAATAAAGAAAGAAGCTGATTCTGAGTTCTAATTGGTGACTAAAGGAAAAGGTGACATTTTAGTCTTAGACAAATCTACCAAAAGGGTAGGGAAATCCAAACACACAGAGAAAGGGAGAGCAATATTTTGGTTCTTAAGCAGAGATGAATGGACAAAGCCGTTTTACCTCATGGAGTTATCTTGTGGTAGTTGGGTAATAAATGGAAAATGAGCCCTAATGCTCAAGAAATCAGTGTGGGTGTGTGTGGTGGTATGGGGAGAAGGAAGGTTAATTTTGACTCTATTAAATGAGTTGTGACGGGACATGGAAAAAACCGTGAGTGGAGATCATTTTGTAGGTATGCGTTGAGTGGAGAGGCAGATGTGAGGACAAAAGTGACAGAAAAAAAGCTGCCTATGTTTAGCATAAATATGACTATGTTCCTTCTAGTGAAGGAATTGTCAATAAAGCATGATTTCTTTTTTTAAGTTAACTGTTTTAAGTTTGGTTCTGAAACTCTGGATTATTCATGTAGATGTTGACAAAATATCTTTTACAATGGTTTACTGTTTAAGCTAATTCATAGGTAGCAAGCCCATTCATAAATTCTCTAAAATTGAGCAAAATTTATGGTATTACGAAATACCTTGGACAAGTTTTAGTAGCTTACAGTATGAAGTTACTGTCTAGATGAATTCCAAACAATACCAGTCTCTCTCCATAAGAAATAAACCACAGAAAAATGCACAATACTCTACAAACCACATTGTGCTTTGGGATGTATAACAACCTGCATTCTAAATTACCCAATAATTTGTAACAACTCTGGTTTGGAAATATGATCTAATCTCATACGGCCTACCACTTTAACCATCTGGTCATTAAAAAAAGCCCATGTATAAATCTTTACTTGGTAAATTTTTCTGGTAAAATCTGCATCACGGCCAACTCCGAGTTAGGTTTAAGCTCTGAATATTCCTTCAAATTGGTACACATTTCAAAATTGTTTTCATTGAGCGAGAACCAAACTAAATGTAATTTGGGTCAGAATGTGAACAGCTCCTTTGGATAGTAGAACACATATCTTAAACTTGGGTCTTCTTTGCCCTCCTGTCATTTTGAATGTCTCTACATGGCAGAAGTAAAAAAGAGAATTTTTGTGTAACAGTACTACTGATCAGAAGCTCAGTTACACTAAAAAGAGTTTAAGACATATCTATGTTTAAGATAATTACTTTAACCCTTGCAAATATGGTGAATATAACATTTAGATTTCCAGAAATTGGGCTCTTAATACATTTATCGTATCTACCATTGGTCTTTAAATGCTGACTCCAACTGAGGCTCATTCACTTGGTTCTTCAAATCTATCTGCTATATATAGTAACTTTACCCTGAATAGCCTTCCAGAAAAATATTCCCAAAAACTATATTTCAGCATTTGCCAAGAAGCCTTATACTTTTTCAAAGACCTTAGGTTCAAGATCAAATCTCTAATGCAAAAGAGAAAAATATAAATCCCATACAACATTTGTAAGTATATCTGACATAGATTCGAGGAAATACAAAATATGTAAATATGAAGCATGAGCAGAAATCATGAGCCTTAATCTCACAAGAGTCTCTCTTAAATATTCACAAGAGTCACTGTAAGTAATTTAGTGCGTGAACAAGATTACTCCAGGAAGAGAAACTAAGTACTAATGGTTTGGTACAAAATATGATTTTTCTTGAATCAAGGGTTAGAACTGGAGTTTCTTTCAAAGAAGAGATAGAATGATATAAAAGGACAGAATGACAGAAATCAAGGAGCCACAACACTATGATAAAGGAGATAGAGTTTATATGCATTAAACATTTTACCACCCAAACACTCCTGCTCAAATTTGTCTTTCCACCATCCCCGTTTGTCTTTTCTCCCACTCTCATGCTGATTTAAACACAGTCAACTGAAGCACAAAATTCTATCAGCAAATATATAGCTAATGTTCCAAACTTTGGAACTGTGAGAATCCCTGGGTAGTTGCCTTAACCATTAAAAATATAATTTAAGAGAAATCAATTTCTTCTCCAAACTTACAGATCAGTTAAAAGAACATCAATATCTCTGAAAGAGTCAAGCATTTGGAAAAATATCATGTTCCAACTCTCGACAATCTTAAAAAATTGCTATAGCATATAAAATCACAAACATACCAATAGCTCAGGTTGTAAGGGTGTAATGGAGCCTAAATCTTCTGGCCAACAAACAACTTCTGTGTCACAGAGGTAGTATTTTAAAATCAATTTTAATGCCCACAGTAACTCCCATTTTGAAACAAAACATAAAATTTGTATTTTCTTTTTATAAAACGGCATGGGTCAATATTTTGGCTAATGCCACAAAACTCAACAGGATACTGTAAAATAATTTAAAATTTAGATGTACAGGCAATTACATTCCATTTCAATATACTATTTTTGAAAAGTAGTGAGTGTTTTTTTTTTTTTTTTTGAAAAAAATAAAAAGTATCTTGGTTACAATGATAAACCAGCTTTTCTGCAATGGATCCCTCCAGCAAAGGCTTAATATATCTGATTTGTCAAAGTCAACACTTCTGCTACTCTTTCCCACCATGTCAAATGCTGAGAGCTATCACCTATTCATTTTGTTGTTCAGTGTATGGAGAAAGACGGACAATGGCAGAAAGTAATCTGCACAAACATCAGAATAAAATGGTCTCTTTGAGCACAGCTATAAGAAGGATGCAGAAGAATTAGAAAATCAGCTGTGTTTTACGAGATTTCTTTTCCAATTCTCTCTTTGCCTGCACTGTTTTAATGTGAATTATTCTTAACTTTACTACATTACTTAGTTAATGAACATTTTAAGACTATGAAAATATTTTCTATTAGAGTCAAAATGTTATCTGTTTCACTGCACTATATAGTCAGAGGGGAGTGAATAAAATATTAAACATGAAATGCTTTAATTCTACTAACATGGATGGAATTTTCTATAATGGGACAATTAAGAATTTGACAATTAACTACGTATATAATATCTTCCTTTACTGAATGCATGCATGCATATGTGTGCACATATATGCATACATACACTCATAGATTTGTGCGTGTATGGGTGTAGAGGATATGCTGTAATTGAATTACATTATAATGTAAATACAATTTCAATGATTCTGGAAATGCCTCACTGTAGAAGAGATTGAAAGTGAAAACCAGGGAAGTACAAATCCTGATGTATTAAAATATCCATTGCTAATATATTAAACATTATTAACATGATTCTTCACATTCTCAATAATGGAAAGTCAAACCGAGGACCTTTGTTGTAAATATGTGTCCATTTAGGTCCGATGGACCTAGATATTTAGAAACAATCTAGGTATTTAGAAAAGGAGTGTCAAAGATGTAGAGCAAAAGGAAAATGGGGAAGCCTAAGTTTTCTGCATATATAGCCTTCCACCTTCACTAGAATTATATGGAAATCAAAATTATTTGTATGGATTAGCAAATCACAAAAAATTGACCTGAATATTTGTGTTAGCATGTAAGAAATGAAAATTAAAGTGAGGTTTCCCTTCACAGGTTACACTCGGTTAATTGACATATGTAATAAAACATAGAACAGAAGGAAATAAGTGTTAGGAACACTGGGTTTAAGAACCATTTCTTCCACATATTAGTATCCTTAAACTTCTATTTCCTCATCTATAAAAGGGAATAATGATACTTCTTACAGTTGTTAAGAGGTTTAACCTTTAGATTCTGCCCACATTTTCCTCCAGCAATCACTGGAAGTGTACTATGCTTTCTCCAAACAGTTAAAACTTCTGTCATGTTGTATACAGTGTTCTGTTTTTAGCATTGAGTAAAATTCAGTACTTTTCATTTGATATTTAAAGAGAGTTTGGGGCTACAGTTTTTTTGTTGTTGTTGGTTGTGGTGGTGGTTGTTACTATATCTGAATAACTTTTAACCTTACCTTTCCTTCAATTGACCTAACTAATTTGACAGTCAGAACGGGGAAATGGCTGGGCATTCTAGGGGATATCTGCTCAGTCCCTGAAGCACTGAAATCCCCCGAGTCATGAGTGAGGATGGCTGGGCATGATGATCATCATCATCATCATCTTCGTCAGAAACACTTATATAAAGCTTAATGTCTTATGCCAGGCACTACTCTAAGAACATATTTATTAAATCTTTTAATCCTTATAACAACTCGACGAAGTAGGTACTATTATTATATCCACTTTATAAATAATAAGTCTGAGGCACACGGAGATAAAGTAAGTTATTCAAAGCCACACAGCCATTAAGTGATAGAACCTGAATTCAAACTCAGGAAGAAAAGCAGTGGCTCCAGACCTCTTGGTCTGAACATTACACCATCCAGACTTTCATCATAATTTAAGAAGAATGAGAAATACACTGGCCTAATATATTCAAAGCTGTTACACATATTACACCTGTATTTGACAATTTGGATTCTGACAATGGGAAGTTTTAGATAGCACTGAGTCCATTCTCTTACACTTCTGCTCCAAGATTTGGGGTGTCTTGCACCAACCACCAAAGAAAATTACATGAGAATTTCCAATGAGAATGTTGAAGTATTGCCTGCATATAACTTCATCAATATCTTGGAGTTTTCCAAGGTGAATTGAGGTATTAAACTTGCATTTCTATAACAAAGTTTCCTTCTGATTATAGAGAGAACTTACAAATGATTTTTCTGTCTCTGCATAATTTAGACTGTTAATAAAATTTATAATAATAACAATCTAAAGCTATATCAAAGTTATACTGTATCCCATGGTATATTCAGTATATATTTTATCTTGATCAAATAAATAAAAAATTAAAATCTTTTCCTCTTTCTATAATAGAAGCAAGCTAGGTAAATGCAGTACAAATATATGTATCTAATGAGGACCTTTCATTTTAAAACTGTATTCTCAATATTAGAGGGCTACCACCTACTTGATTCTCATCTAGATAAACAATATATTATAGCATCTGCCCCTTGACAACTCTGAATGTGTGATCCATCACAGCCAATGACTCTCTGGGTATTTTCTATTTCAGCAATGTCCTTAGAGCATTAGTGTATGTTTTCATTTCAAGAAAATGGAGAATCTTATGCTGCCATTCCTTCCCCCTTTGGCTCAAAGGCTGCTGCCTTGCTACCAGATATTAAGAAGAGTAGAAGAGGGAATATATCATAATAATAAAATTCTAAGAATTATCATTCATTGATCAATTATAAAGCACCAGATGTTATACTAAATGTGTCATCTCAGTTTTCACCTATAAAGTATAAAAATCATATGTAGAATTAACAAGTACTATTGACCTTACACAGATAAGGAAACAAAGGCTTAGGGTTGTTAAGCAACTTGCTCAGGGTTATACAGCTAACCTGTGGCAGAAATCGTTCTGGAACCAGGCCTCTGCTCCTAATGCGTACTTCCTTCAGTGTTATATGGAGATACACCTACAGCGCTAAGGTATAAAGAGAAACTACACCTAGTTATGCTTCTCTGACCTTCTTACACAATTGTCCTATTCAAGTGTCCAAACCTTATTTTTTTTACTGCTTTATTGAGGTATAATTGATACGCAAAGAATTGCACATGTTTAATGGATCCATGCCTTGTTAATGTCAGCTAACAGGGGCAGGAGGTATTGGAGAAAGAAAGGCCATCACAGAAGTGGGATACTACTCTTATAGCTTTATTCTGTACACTTCTAGGAAAGGAGAGGGTTGTGTTTCCTAAGGAGGTGCCATCCTCTCCCTTTAGTGTGCAGCTCCAATGCTCTCTTTCTACATTTCTTTGTGGAAAGATGGGGACCATAAATGGACATGTACTTCATACGTATAGTCATGACTTGGACCATCCACTTACTGGAGAAGTAGGGAGTACTATACACACTATCATTATAGGGCTATATGAATACAGTTACAAATGTTTGAGCATAGTAAGATATATACTTCCTGCTTTTCGTTTTCCATCCCTTCAAAATGAAGAGTTTCTAATATAATAGAGCCTGTACTTGGCCAACTGAAGCATTCTTTTTGATTAAATTATAGAAAATTTTTCTTTTTCGTTCTTTCAGCTCCCTTACACACACACATACACTTGCACACATGCAGACACTCCCACACATTCAGAAAGGGAAGTTTTCATATCCTTAATAATCATATTTTTAGTTGTCCAGTAATAGAAAATTTTGTTTCATTTATATTGGTGAAAGTGAAATAGATGATTGCCATGTTTTCTAAAATGTCACAAAAGGTGAGCCTTTTCACTCACATAGAATATTTAAAAGCTAATATAGTATAAAATCTCTGTGTCAGATTACTTTGTATCAGGTTATAGAAATAAGAAATGCATGTATTATATATAATCCAAGACCAGATTCTTATCTAGATTATCTCATTTAATCCTGTAAAATAGATGTTATTATCTCCATGTTAGAGATAAGGAAATGCAGTTGTACAAAGATAAGGTTAATTGCACAAGTTCTTACAACTGGTGGGTGATGGAGCTAGGATCTGATCTAAGGCTTGTTGTTAACCATGCATCTACAGCGAGCAGGCCTGGGGAGCATAACAGATAAGAATCTGAAGTTTAGGGCTCAGTTCCATCGCTGGTTCATTGCAAAAGTGTGCTAGAAAAGTCCTTATTAGCTCAGTACAGTGAAGAACTAGACATCAAGACCCTGATACCAAAAACATCTGATTTTTTTGTTTAGTGGCAAATCTAATCCGAGGAGACACAAAGGAGGTAATATTCTTCATATAGTTGTCCACTTTTCAGGGTATAAAAACAGTGACATTTTATCAAAAGTATATCTAATATAATAGACTTTATCTATCTATTATTTACCTACGTGTATATTGTATATATATTTTTGTATAACTACATAATTAGTACATCTTATTTCAAATCTTAAAAAGTAATAGGCAATAATAAAATAAATTAAAATTTAAATATAGAGTAAAATCCCATATTTGATAAACTTCTTTTTCTGTTCTAACCAATGGAATACATAATGTCACTCATGACGAAGCTAAATTTAGGATTTAAAAAATTGTCTTATTGAAAAATAAATAGAAAACAGAATTTTAAAAACTATAAGTAACTATCTATCTTTATCTTCTAAAAGTGTAATTCATTTTGGACCAACTTTTGCTAGTTACTTCAAACTCTCATTCATACATTTGTGTGGTTTTTCAGGTTATACTTGGTGGAAGAAGAAACAATATGATGTACTTAGTATTCATCAGAATTTAAGATTTAACTATCAATTTTAAAGAAAAGTCATAGTTCCTTGCTATTAAATTCCAAATATCTGCAAATATGTTTTCTCTACTTTTCCACATAGTTTCGTTCAAGATCAAACATTTTTGAACAACTATTATAAATCTTTTTGTACCCTAAGATCTTGAACACCATCATTGTCATAACCTACTGAGAGTGTAATTATTCTTCATATTTGTCAATTGAATAAATTCAGGTTCAGTGAGTTTAAGTCACTTTTTCAAGATTACAGAATCAGTGAGAGTGAAAGATAGGATCTAATATAAAAGCTAAGATCTTCCCATCTCTACTTCCAAGACTGTCTGGCTAAGGCAGGGAAGCCTTCTCAATCTCTGCTTATTTCGGTGCCTGGAGTGAATATCAGCAGGATCGCCAGTTTCAGCTCTCGGTGAGTGATACAGCCCGACTTACACTTGTTGTTTTGGATACTTTTTTCCTTTATCTAAACTGGTCATCAAAACACTTCATCTGTCTTGCGTATGGGCGCTATAGAGGTTTCAAACTGTGTTCCATGGAGCTTTGGGGTTGCATTTGGATTCTACTACAGTTACATTTGAAAATTAAAATTGTATTTTTACAATTTGAATATCATTTAGGGATACAAACTTTCATCCTAGTGAACCAAATACTTCTAAGTTTTTCTCATCCAAAAACAACCAATTAATGAAACCAAAATTTTTGTATGCCAGCACTAGTTAGGTATTTTGGGGAGGAAAAATACAAAAAACCCCCCAGAAAACAGACATGGTTCTTTCCTAAAGTTGCATTCACCCTGGGGAATTTCAAAGTGCATGACTTGTGAAAATGATTTCCCACACCCATAACTGGTGCCACTTCATTTCACCTCCATAGACTTCAGGGTGTCATTGTACAATTTCTGATGAAGGATCTGACATCATCCAATTTTGTTCTATTTCAGGTTCTGTTTAGCTTGTAGTTTGTATTTTCCATTCTCTTATACAAAACTCCCTCAAGGCAAATGGTCTTTTATAAATACAAAAGCCTCTCTTGTTTCTGTTCAAAAACCTCTTTGAAAACATTTTCCAAAGCTATTTCTTTAAATCTTTGCATCCTAAACTTAGCATCACTGATATTAATATATAGTAATGTTTTCCTGTAAGCAAAACCTATGTAGATGATAATCCTGGATTTTAGGCAACTGGAAAGCAAATCCTGAATAATCTGTACTTTATAAATTCTCCAGTGGGATGTGTGTGAGTGTGTGTGTTTATGTGTGTTTTAATTTGTAGTCAAGAAATTTATGAAATAGGGGTAAAAGTTAATATTTAAAAGAGATTATTTCCTCCACTGTCTGTATTTATAATAAGATATACTAGAACCCTTAAACTACTGGATAAAGCACACATAAATAATGTATAATTGATCAAAATAACTGAAGGAGAAGGCAAGGGAGAAAACAAAAATCACAGTATGAAAACATATATGGTTAGGAAAACATAAATAAATTACAAATCAGAATAAATTTTACTTTCTTAGTAGAAAAAGCCCCGGGTTAACTCCAATAAAGTTAAAAATTGTATATACATAAGTATGCAACTCCTTGCATGCATGGGCTTTCTTACAAATTGTTCTGTCTTTTAATAATATTCTACCTTTTCTAAAAGATAGGTTCTCAATTAATTATATTCTGTGCTTAACATCTAGAAAGTAAAATATATTCTGAGGAAGAAGATATGTGTTTACAATATGAAGAAACATTAAATCTTTGGAGAATGGATTAGTCTTCACTTCAAAAATTTCAGTAAAATATATTCAAGATAACTTGTTATAGGAAAATCACAAAATGATATAAACACTCTGAAGGAGTTTACTAGAGTTAGCAAAGTCTTTTCTAACCAGGTCTAAAAAAATAACCCCAAACAAAACAAAACAAAGTCAATTAGACTGATATAACTGCATTACTGGAGAAAATTTTTGATTTTCTATACTTCAAAATTTATTTTATGTGAATTAAAAGTAAAGGAACCTCTGGAAAAACATTTGCAACATGTGTGGATAAAACAATTTTTTTCACTGCATGTATGATTATTATTGTGATATAAAAATTGAGAATTTCATTGTAGGCCACAGATTCATATTAGTTCTTTTAATTTTTTTCACATGAGGTTTTTAGATTGTTATATTCTTGATATCATTGATATGCCACTTCTTTTATAATAATAGAATAAAAGAATTTCTGACTATTTCTTTATAGTAGGGGTAAATTAGATTGTCATTTGAAAATACACACCCTCTCCCTCCCTCATAACCATGGGCAGAAAATACTTTCATGCCCCTTGACTTTGGTCTTGGTTATATGACTCGCTTTGGCCGATACAATGTTAGTGGCCATGACAGTAGCTTGAGAAGACTTGAGAAGTTCTTGGGCTTGTCCTGTCACACTTACATCATCAGCATGAGAAGAGAAGGGTGTATTCTAGCTAGCTAGCTGTTCCTAAATGGAGAATGAGATACGCGGAGCAGAGACAACAAACTCCAGCATGGCGGCTGTAGGGATTGATTACAAACACTAAGAAGAACCACAGATGCTAAAATTAAAAGCTTCACAGATCCACTGTGTTTAATTCACTGCAAAATGGAGTGACATTCTTTTGAGGGTCTGGTTAACTAATACTATGGATATTTTTCACATGTCACAATAATTACATAACAGACTATCCTAAAAAATGAATAGCCATGGTAATCAATCTAATGTAATCATAGTGTTTTTCTCAAAGAGACCACACACTTCCTAACAGTGTTAAACAGGAGAGAAAAATAAAGCAAATAAGTAGATAACAAAATATCAAGTAGTTATCAAGTATATGAAGAAAAAGTATATATACAGAGTGATGCCAGGCGTGGGGAGCTGCAGCAGTCTTTCTGAGGAGGTGATTTTTGAGATGAATAAACAAAATGGGGGAGTGATCCATAGGATATCTGGGGTAATGATATTCCTGGCAGAGGGAACAGCAAAATATTAGTCCTGGGCAAGCTCGGCCTTGGTGTGCTCTAGGATTAGCACACATACCCATGAGGCTGGAGCACAGTGATCACAGAGACGTGTTGTAGATGAGAAGGGAGAAATGGCCATAGTAAGATCAAACATGATATTGAGTCTATATCAAGGAATTTTGATTTCATTCCAAGAATAATGAGAAATACCTTGTGAAATTCTTAACAAGGAAGTGACATTATTAGACATATTAGATATATGTACTCTAACTAGCTTTTGGGCTAAATATTCACATGTATACATTTTCAGAAGTTAATGTCATTAAACATAAATTTAAGCCCATTTTCCAAAGTCTAAGTGACCAGTACTGGATTATTTCCCGAAGTGTTGTACCTAGAGCACTGTTCTTATGATATACTCCACAGGAAAAAAAAATGTTCTTTGGGCTACATAAGTTTAGAAAGAGCTGGTTACATATTTCGAAATGTTTCTTCTTGAGAATGAACAGAACATATTGGAATTCCAAAAAGTCCTAAAGTAAAGAACTGTGTTTAACCCAATATTTTACAAATGTATACGGCCACAAAATCTTTTTACCGTTTAATACATATTGCCATTATGCAGAACTAAAGTATTTTCATAAATTCCAGGAAACAAAATCCCAGGTCATTGTTTTTGAAACTGCTCCAGGGGACCTTGGAGTTTTCTGCAGCCCCCTTGGGTTTGGAAGTGCCAGTGGTGCAGACACTAGGGCTTAGAAACCTTTCCTCCTATTTCAAGTATTTAAGATTTATTTGAACAAAGGCCCATCTTGATTTAAAAAATAAAATTCAATGAAAAAGGAAAATAGACTACCATGTCCTTTTAGCAAGGTATTTTTTTTCCACTTTGGGGCATTTATTTAGTTTGTGGATAATTAGCTAACTTACAGACCCAATAAGACTGAAGTCTTTCTCAGAATTGACTAACTTCACTAGATAAATGTAGGACACACTCTAATTTTAACTAAGCATTTTTCACCCTGTGCCATTGATTATAACAATCAGATAAGAGAATAAGGTGTGGGAGCTAGATTGTATGATTTGTAACATCCCATTAATTATGGACTTGAGGGATCTCATTGACACTATTAAAAATAGAGAGTTTGCAAGAAGATAAAATGTATACAACAATTTACTCTTCATATAAATGCATATATGTCAACATGATTTATAAAAGTTTTTAATCCTAACAGGCATCATTTTGAGACAAACAGCACATTTGTGTGAGTTTTAAATTTACAAGGCTATTTGTAATAGCTGTATTGTAATATAAATAGATTGTTGTAAAAATGATGAGCATGTTTCCCCATCCATTTTATTGCCTTTTAAATAGATGATTTTTTTAGAGCAGTTTTAGGTTCACAGCAAAACTGAGCAGAAAGTATAGAGTTCTCCCATTTTCCCTTGTCCCCAAACATGCACGGCCTCCCCTAACATCAAAGCCCTGACACAGTGGTGCATTTGTTGCAACTGATAAACCTATATCGATACATCATCACCCAAAATCCATAGTTTACATTATGGTTCACACTCAGTGCTGTACATTCTATGGGTTTTGTCAATATAATGACATGTATTGTTTCCGCCGTTATAGTATCATATAAAACAGTTTCATGACTCTAAATATCCTTGTGCTCTGCCTATTCATTCCCCCCTCCCTCCCTCCTAACCCCTGGCAACCACTGATCTTTTAATTGTCTCCATAGTTTTGCCTTTTCCAGAATGTCATATAGTTGGAATCATATAGCATGTAGCCTTTTCAGATTGGCTTCTTTCACTTAGTAACATGCATTTAAGGTTCCTCTGTGTCTTTTTGTGTCTTGACAGCTCATTTCTTTTTAGCGCTCAATGAGAGTCCATTGTCCAGATGTAGCACAGTTTGCTTGTCCATTTACCTACCAAAGGACATCTTGGTTGTGTCCAAGTTTTGGAATTATAAATAAAACTGCTATAGATATCTGTGTACTGGTTTGGTGTGGACATAAGTTTTCACTCTACCATTTTGCATTCCCACTAGCAATAAATGAGAGTTTCTGTTGTTCCACCTCCTCACCAGCATTTGGGGTAGTCAGTGTTCCAGATTTTGGCCATTCAAATAGGCGTGTAGTGGTATCCTGTTTTAATTTGTAATTCCCTAATGACATATGATGTTGAATACCTTTTCATATGCTTATCTGCCATCTGTATATCTTCTTTGCTGAGATGTTTATTCAGTACTTTGCCCATTTTTATTGGCCTGTTACATTTCTTATTGTTAAATTTTAAGAATTCTTTGTATATTTGTATAACTCATATTGTGTTCAGGTGTTACAACAAAATACCATAGACTGAGTGGCTTATAAACAGTAGAAATACATTTCTCACAGATGTAGAGGCTGGGATATCCTAAATCAAGGCTCTAGGAGATTTGGTTTTTAATTTCAAATTCCATTTGTTAATTGCTGGTATATAGGAAACTGACTTTTTAACAATAACCTTGTATCTTGCAACCTTGCTATAATTGCTTATAAATTTCAGGAGTTTTATTGTTAATTATTTTGGGTTTTCTACAATGACAATCGCATCATCTTCAAAAATAGTTTTATTTCTCATTTCCCAATCCGTATACCTTTTATTTCCTTTTCTTGTTTTGTAGTGTTAGCTAGGACTTCCAGTGTGATGTTTAAAAGAAGTTATGAGAGGTGACACCCTTGCCTTTTTCCTGATATTAGCCAGAAAGTTTCTAGTTTCTCATCATTAAGTATGATGTCAGCTGTAGGTTTTTTCATAGATGTTCTTTATCCAATCGA
Source organism: Tapirus indicus (assembly GCA_031878705.1). Lineage (NCBI taxonomy): Eukaryota > Metazoa > Chordata > Mammalia > Perissodactyla > Tapiridae > Tapirus > Tapirus indicus. Next base: position 138,529,898 of record CM062920.1, on the reverse strand, counting down.
GGCAATTCCTTTCTATTCCTAGTTTGCTGAGATCTCATATTAAACCCATAATATATCTTTTGATAAATAGGGCATTATTTTCAGATAAAGAAACTGAGCCTTAGTTTTGTGATAGCTTATTTAGATGGAAAAGGGCTAAAATATGAAGAAAGCTACAGAGAAACTAGAAAAAAAATACTGTGAATTTGAATTTCTTAACAGATTATCAAACAAATATATTTAAATAATATGATGATATTTTGCAATAAGATCTGGTTATGGAAGTGCTTCTTGTATTATTTTTACTTTTTAGGCCCAATTAAATTATTCTCTGTATGACTGATGTCAAGCTTCTCTCTTTCTCTTTCTCTCTCCATTAAATATATACATATATAATATATAACATAGAATAATACACATATATGTATATGTATATTTGGGGGTATTAAATAATGTTTAAAAAATTAAAACCAAATCTACTTATAGACATCTGGAGACCATTTGCTAGCTTATAACTGTTCTAGAGAAATCATCTCATGTCCCCTGATATCAGAGATACTTCCAGAGATATTAGAATATCTTTCTTGGTTTCCACGATCCAGTTTAGCTCATTTGAACAGAAATTAGTTATGCTATATCTTCTTGAGTAGTGTTCATCTGAATTTATAAAATGTGCTAATATTATAATTAACAAATCTTAATTTATCTAACAAGGTATCCTACATACTAAATTTATCTGCTAAGAATTTATTAATGGGGCAAAGCACCTTTAAAAGAAAACTAAAAAAACCCACTTTTTAATTCATAATATAATCTGGATTATAAAGAAATAATGCAAGTAATTCTGCTGGATTTATCATATTTGAATTACCACCAGAAATGCCACACCTAGAAAAATCAAGTCAAAAGCAAATTGAAGCATGTCTATGATAGACAGAGACACCAATCTATAAATCAAAGTATATGTTACACACACGCCCACCTTTCAGGTATACTAACCTTTTATTCCTTGATAGTTAAAATAATAAAATCCTTTTATTTTCTTCTAAAGACAGATTTAGCTCTATGTTCAATATACTTCCCTTCCTCTCCTCTAACCTGCAACTGACTGACATTTCCTTCACCTCTTATTTCCCATGCTGAAATTCTCACTGTCTATTTCAGAATAGGGTATATTTAGTCATTAGTTGCAAGTCATTCTCCTCCTTCTCAATAATTTCTCATAATTTCTACATTATCTCTAGTTTTATTTATCACTCTCTATTATTTTTTAATCCCAGACAAATGCTCAAACACTGTTTGCAGTGGTCCACTATACAATTATTAATAGTCCTCAATAAAAGTGATATTTGATTTTAAGTAAATTCTGTTATGAAATATATTCTCCATGAGAATGGCTGAGGCAATTTCTTTTTCTCCCTCTTTGTTGTAAACCAAAAGAACCTAACTGCCGTAACTTCCATATTTATACCTCTTTCCCAGACAATTCTTAATTTGATTAAAAACTGTCCATTATGAATCTTTGTTCAAATCTCACAGACCTCAAAATAAAGATAAGTACATCAGCATTTGCAATGTTTCTCATATGTTGACTCTCATTGTTGATTACTTATTTTGTTAAAAGTTATGAATATCTTAGTAACAAACCTATTTACTATCTTTATATGCTTTCCCCTTTCTCCATTCCCATTAATTTGCATATCTGAAGAAATAGTGAATTTATGAAACAAGGCAGTGACATTCAATAGTAAAATAGAAACATCAAAATAGAAACATAGTAGAACCCAATCAAATATTGTTTAGGGTAGAGAGCATTTTTAGTGGCTAATCCAAAATCTAATATGATTGTCAAATATATTGCTATTTTATCAACAGATCCACCTACCTATTGTTACACTTCACTGTAAGATTGCTGATATTTAATTTTTTTAATTATTAGTGATGATGGAGAGGAGGGTGGGAGGAAGGAAGAAAGAGAGAGAGGGAAATTAGGGAGACATGGGTCTAATACTCCCATGTATTAGACCCATGGGAGTATTAGACCCATGATTGAGTTTTCAGGAAGTCTTGATTGTGTGGTCCAGTAGAAGAGAAAGAATAAGAAAAGAAACTATCAAAAAAATGGGAAAATCAAACAAAATGAAATAATGAAAATGTGGTATCAGGGAAGTAAAAGGGAAAAATACTTCAAAAAGGGTTGAATAGTCATTCCTTAAATACTGATGGGAAACCAAGATGAAAACTGAAAGTATCCAGTGGATTTATCAACAAGAAAGTCAGGTGGCTACCTGAGAAAGTTTAGAAGAGTCAGGAAGGTAGAGTAAGATTAGAGAGGATTGAAGGTCACGGAAATGGTGTCTGGAATAAAAAGTCTTTCAGAAGTTTGTGCAGAGTAGCGGAAACACAAATGGCATCTACAGGGGAATATGCCATCCCACCCATGGACTGGTAGGTATGTGTAGTTAACACAGAGAGACTTCCAATGGGAAAAATTTTATGGAGAAAATAGAACTGAAGATTAGGAATACAAAAGATCTGACAGATTGAGGTAGATACCTAAGAAGTCAGAAGTAGGTGAGAGATTGAACATTGATAAAAGCTTTCTCCCACTGTAGAAGGTGAGAAGAAGAGAGGGATAGGAGTAGGTTCAGGCAAGCTTTTCAGATTTGGAGGCAAAAGAATGTGCGGGAACTCTCCAGATGATTTCTCTTTTCTCAGTGAAATGGAAGTCAAGATTATCAGCTGTAAGAAAAGCATGTGGAAGGCAAAGAAATTTGAAAAGTAAAGAAAAATATTATTTCTTAAAAAATAACTTTCTAAAGAGCAGACTTCTCAATGTCTAGAACGAATGTGTGACAAAGATGTCTTGTTGTCTTGTGAGTGTGAATTAATGAACTTGCATGCTGTTCATAAGCTTCAGTCTTTTCTCCGCAATGATAACGTGATAAGAATGCTCCAAGGTGGAAGAGATCATTTTACCTGGAGTAGGCATGAAGTTTGCTGGGCAGATATCATGATATAAAGTGGCCTCTACTCTGAGCTGTAAAGGACAGTTAGAACCTGGACACGAGACAATAGAAAAAGCAGTGTCCTCAGCACGAATAGCAAAAGTAAAGGCTTGAAAGGAAAAATTTCTAGGAGATCCTGCTGTGCCACACTCATCGGGGGGGCAGAGGTGCTGTACTTGCTTCTCTTTCCTGTCTTCTCAAATACTGTGTGTGTGTGTGTGTGTGTGTGTGTGTGTTATAACAAGGGTAGTTTCTAAAGGCAAAGGTAATGAAAAGAAAAAAAATGTATATATACCATTAAATGTCGTTCTTGCCCTAGAAGGATATATCTGTCTATCTGAGATTCACTTCAAAATTGAGAAAGACAGAAAGCAAGGGAATTGGGGCTTTTTGCTGTTGTTTTTGCCCCACTGCAGGTGCCCGAGGGTGCCACAAACTCTTTAAGAGGGCAGAAACCACAGAACGCTCACTGATTTTTTATTTTTTCCTTAGCTCCTTTTTTGACCAGAATCTTTTTCAGGGGCAGGGCTGTCTTTGTATTTCTTTCAGTACAATATACGCAGCTGAAGTACTTAAAATGGGTTGTGTCAAATGCACGCATAATTTAAGAGGGTAAAAGGGAAAAAAGGGCATTGCTACAGTTTTCTGGGCTCATGCATTAAAGGGTAGGATTATTTTTAAATCTGAAAAATTAATTCTCATTGCATTTATTGTGGTCCCTGACTGTGCCTGACTCTGTATCTTACATCTGTATCTTACACTTATCTGTTCGTCCTTAGCCAAAACCTCAATATAAATTAGCTATTTTCAAGCACATTTGTTGAATCATCATCAAATCTGTTCAGGTATTTTATGTTCCGTTTCTTTTATAAACTACATATCTCCTCTCCTTGAAATATTTACCAAGGTAGATAGTCAATAAACACCTATTGAAATGATCAAATGAATGTGAATATTTATTAGCGACCTATGTGACTGATATCATTAGACTGACTGCTTTTACCTTTGAAGCAGAGAATACTACTCTGCGGTAAATCCCTTAAAAGTTTTCTATTCAAATCTCATGGATTTATATACTAATTCACTCTGTAATTGAGCTACTGAAAAGAAGAAACACTACAGACAAGTTCACTTTAAAAAATAGATTTAGCTTTAAATGCAGCTGTTTGGTTGTAAAGTCTTTTTGATATTGACATATGTTTACTGAACAAATGCTTACGCAGGAAATGAAGAGTTATATAAATGCAAACTTAAAATGATAAACTTCTGTAGGAACTACACTGCTGTAATGTGTAAACCTTCTATTATCTAAAATTAATTGTGCACATGTCAAATATTTGTATATACTTATTCATGTGTGTATAAATATATGTATATATGCATATATAAATTAATACACATATTTGTACACATATACATATATATTTATACAGATAATGTGTGTATATATATTCTCCACTATTTCTTGCTATTTTAGACAGATATGAATTCAGGTAGAGTTTACAACAAGTAGAGATTTTTGTGGAAATATTGAAGTATATTACAGGTCCAAGAAATGTACGTGAAAAACAAAATCTTGTGTTTTATATATATATGTGCACAGTTATATTATTTAGAACTAAAGTGACAAAAGCCATATGCAGACAAACTCACCCAGAATTACTATCTCCAGCTTTTCTAATTTTTAAAATGAAAGGAGGTTAGCATCGTCAGAAACATCTACAAGCAAACCCAAAGGCCAAATTTGGTTGGGTTCTTGAAGCGTGACGGTGGTGAGCCACGGGGCATTAATAACATCAGTGGTCAGGGGAAAAGTTAAACACATGGATTCACTCTCAGCCATGGTATCGGAATACTAACTCTTTTCCCTTTGTCCTGACTAGGAGATTTACAGTATAAAACATAACATAACAACACATTTCATTCAACAGAGGAATAGTTTAAGACTCCCCTACCTCCAATACAAATTTAACGTGTGCAATATGACTTTAGTGTTTCAGTTTTATTTTGCTATAACGTACAGGCAAAAGGCATTATGAAAAAGATAGTTCAAAGGAAAAGAAAACATTTTATGACTTGTAACATAGAACGGCTTCTCTTCTCCCTGATCGCATTATGGTTGAAAAGGATTTCTTATCAAACTCTCACCATAGCAAAGAAAAAGAAAGCTTCTCTTACCAGAGTGGAATAAAGCTTCAACCTTGCTATAACGTTTTCTGCAGCTCCTGTTTGAAAAGACAGATCCAAAGCGGCTTTGTGCACACAACTGATCTGGCTGATCTCCAGGCCCTGCACAGAAAAACAGTATAATTGGCTCTCAAAAAAGTGTTGTAAACATTCATCATGATGGCACTTGCATGTCAAATCTAGTCACTGTTCCCCTAGTAGATTTTTTACAAACAGGCCAGTTACACTTCTACTTTCAATATTTGCTGTTTGGTTTTCTCTATTCAACACTGAGATTAATATCTTTAAAGAAGTCATGAATTTGTGAGTGTCAGCTCTACTACTATGTCAAGATATTTGGGTTCTGAAAGTGTGGCTCAAGGCAAAAAAAAAAAAATTAAATCAAGATGACATTGTGTGATAAATTCACTTGCAATTTGTATGTCTTTATTTTTAAATTTGACCATGTTTAGTTCGTTATCTACATGCTAACGAGATACCAGGATTATTAAGTCTCTTTCATTTACTATTTGATAGAAGTCAAGTGAACATTCTGCATCTCTATGTTGCACAGAAGCCACATCAATAATGCCTACAACATACCCTAGAGTCTGAAACCAACTGTGCTGGATTTCGAAGTCTCGTTAAATATTCCATGTTCCCTTGCTCAAACCTTCAAAGAGGTCCAGATACAATCAAATCCTTTAATTTTTATGGGAGCAATGAAGGGGTCACACAGCCTGGCCTTTTTTTCTCATTTTTAAACATTCAGTTTGTGTGGGAGCATTAACTGATGATAACTATGAGTGGCATATTTCTGTTACCAAGAAAATGTGAACAGTAGATCAAAAATGAGCCTCAATGGAAAACACAGTCTCAAATTGTATCACTTCTTATAATGATCTAAGCAATACCTTGATCTTACAACTACAAGAAGATGTAATCTTTGCCTCGCTTTCCATGTGTATAAAGCCCAGTTAACAGTTATCTGCAGTGCTACTGTTTGAAAAATATGAATTAACTGCCTGGAAGGTTCTTTTTTTTTTCTGCATTTTTATATCTGGTAGTTTGTTTTTCATCATACAAATTAAACAAGTATAACAAAACAATTTATGACTATACAAATTATGGTTGTATAAGTTTCTAACAATTACAAATTATGATAATTTTTAAGATATGTCTGCTAAAAGCAAGTACAAATTTAGGTATTCCACAAATGTAAAGTTCTATGTATTGCTGAGTCTTTTTAAGTAATATCTTTAAGCAAATTGAAAGAAAGTAAAACCTTGAAAACTGAGCATTTCTTATTCATATTTGTAGATATCAGAGATATTTAAGGATTCTGATTATAATTCAGAATACTACAGACCAATATATACTACTCTTCTAAGAATATAGATGGCTTATCTTCTCATTATGTTACTTAGAGAGGCAGAGTGTGGAGGAAGGAGCCCTCACACTGTTTTTCTAAGGTTGGTAGCAGCGAACTATTATCTCCCTTATCGTATAACATTTGCCTTTATAAAATTTTCCACTAACATTTTCTTATTTAATTCTTTCATCAGAATAGTGAAGAGGGAATTACTGTTCTCCATTTTACACATGAGAAAACTAAGGCTTGGAAAGGATAAATGATGTGACAAATTACTATAGCAAACTCTTAACTGTAGGATTTTCTGTTGTTCAACTATGTCCTAAAACCATTTCTTCTAAAACAATATTTGCAAGATTTAAAAAAAAAGTTTGTGTGATTTAGCTTGCTGATTTGAAATGGGGAATAAACATTCAGACAATTATTATAATGTATTTGCAGCTGTGATACATTGAGGAACCTAAAGATCTCTTTCTGGGCCTAATGATTTTGGAAATGATTTGCAAATGAACTTCCAAAAGACAATTCTTTATGATTTTATTTTTAACATTTTTTAAATTTAAGGATTACCTATTAAGTATCTACTAGGTGACAGACCTTTCATTAAGTTCCTAGGATACAAGAGTGAACAAGATAAATATCTTCCCTTTCTTCATGTTATTTTCAATCTTCCTAACTACAACGGATAGGATTGCCTTAAGTTTTCTTCACTGAGAAAATAGTAGCCACTGTATAGGAGTTCTCAACTCTCCCAATTCACCCCGACTATCTACTGAACTCCTTTGAACTTCACCCATGAACACTTTTAGATATTCAAGGAAGTTTTCATGCCAATTCCTCTCATTTACATCAGTTACTCCCTCTGCTCTGAATCATTCGCATCAGTTTAAAATCCTGCTTTAATATTTCCCCATATTTAAAGGTAAAACCGTCCCACCACCTCACTTCTCCTTCTTGACACTATATTTCTTCATTGGAAAAGATCTGAAAAAATGTACTTGCTCAATTTTCAATTCCTGCTCAACTCTTACAGACAGACCATAGCCAGCAAGCCATTAAACTAGATTTTGTCTTACCTTATCTCTCATAGTGTCTGAACTCAGCTAACTAATTCCTTCTTGAAACACTGTCTTCTTTTGGTTTTAGTGATGCCACATTCTTATGATGTTTCTCATCACTTGCAGGCTTTTCAAGCCCAGGTTCATTTGCTGGCTTCTCCTCCTCTGCCTAAATAATATGTTCAGAACACTCCTTGATTGGTCCTGGACTTCTTTCTCTTCTTAATGTACACTTTCCCTGTAGGTGTTCTCATCCAGGTCCTTGGCTTTAAATATTATCTATATTCTTTTGACTACCAAATTTATATCTGGAGCCTGATATCTCCACTGTCCTCTAAATGTTATTCTCCACCTGCTTACTCATCTCAATCCTTGGTTCTCTAACAGGCATTTTTAAATTCAAATGGGGCCAAAACAGAATAATTGATTCTACCATGTCTTTGCAAATCTCATCTTTCTCCAGTCTTCCTTACTTTAGTAAAATTCACTAATTGTTTAAGCTAAAAACCGAAAGGTTTTTAAATTTTATTTTTTGAGTTAAAAATTCATAACATAAAATTTACCATCTTAACCATTTCTAAGTGTACAGTTCTGTATTATTAAGTATATTCACAGTATTGTGCAACCATCTCCAGAACTTTTTCATCTTGCAAAACTGAAACTCTGTACCCATTACACAACAACTCCCCAATAGCAGTCATCTATTGGTATATGCAATGATAGAGATGAATCTCTAATTATGCTGAATGAAAGAAGCTAAACAAATGAGCACGTATTGTATTTCATTCATATAAAATGTAAAACTGCAAACTAATTTATAGTGATAGAAAGCAGATCAGTTGTTGCCTGGAGACTAGAAAAGAGGGGTGGTAGAGCTGCTGTGAGGGACAGCCGAGGGTGATAATGAAACTTTGTGGGTAACAAATGAGTTCATTATCTTGATTGTCTTGATGGTTTCATGAATGTACACATATGTCAAAACTAATCAAACTGTACACTTGAAATATGTATAGTCCAATTTATGTCAATTATGCTGCAATGGTAGCATTTGCAATAAACCTGTAAATAAAACTCCTAATTATTAAGAAAATTATAGTCAGTCTAATGCTTAAAGGCAAAAATATTTGTATAGGCATGTCACAAAAGAGGATATCCAAATGGCCAATGCCATATGAAAGAGGGCTCAAGGTTATTTCTCATCAGGGAAGTGCATACTCACTATATTGAATAAAATGTCTAAAATATTACTTCAAGATTTGGGGAGAACTCATAAACTGCTCAAAGGTTAGCAAATGGCATAAGCACTTTGAAAAACTGGCAATATACACTGAAGCTGAAAGTATACCTACCCTATAACCCAAGAACTGCACTCCTAGTTTCACACTCAAAAAGTATATGCATATGGCATCAAAATGTGTATGTTAGATTGTTTGCAGGAGCTCTCTTTGCAGCAGCCAAAAACTGAAAACTATACAAAATGTCCATCAGCAGGAAAATGGATTTGTTTTGGAATAGTCACATAATATAATAAAATATATCAATGAGAATTAAGCTATCGCTGTATCTGACAAAGATGGATGAGTCTCTTAAGCATCCTGTTGAGAAAAGACGTCACACATAAAGTTTATTTTGTACGTTTCCACTATATTGGCTTCAAAAGTGGTCAAAACTAATTTATGGTAATAGAAGTTAGTCTATTGATTATTTGGGGGGTAGACCATGGATAATAACTAGGAAGAGGTACAAAATAGTTTCCTAAGATATCGGTAATATTTTCTTTCCTGTTAGGGTTATACTTACTTGCGGAGATAATGTTCACTGTGAAAATTCACTGTGTTATTCACTTAAGAGTTTGTACTTTTCTAGATATGTATATTTCAATAAAACTTTTTACATATACATCTTTTACAAAAAGATGCAATAAAATCATTGAGACATATGTTTTTTAGAACAGAATTTGAAACGTTTTGGAAAACATATTGCTAAGGCAATAGTCCACGTTGTCCTGATAATGAAAACAAATCACACAGATAAGGTTAAAATGTTCCAGTCAGAAAATAGCCCTTTGAATAATTACTGATCTCAGGAAGAGTGCACCAGATGACATTGTCAAGGCAAATAACGCATTTATTTTCACAAAATAATGCACCATTATAGCACAGATATTACCCTGCATACACTTTACGTTATCTGTTTATGAAACTTCTTGAGGTTCTGACGTAGAGAAAACAACTTGCTTTTTTGTGCAGATTTACAAAATCAATGTCAACAGAAAAAAGGAGAAACATAAAATAGTATCTTATAATTTATCTTATTGCTTTTTCCCCTTCACATTACTAATATGAATTCTATGTATTGTTTTTCTATATTATCTACCATTCACATAATAAGATAAAAACTGTCATTGGGGCTTAGAGTTAATCACGTAACACATTCTTTTGATATATACATGGATGTGATTAGCCACGGTAGAAAAAGTGTGGCCATCACAGTGATACAGAAACAGGCTTGAATATATGTAAATATATGCAAGTTGTATATTGTTGCTATGCCTCCTTTTCCTCATCTGTGAAAGGGAGATCGTAATACTCAACTTCCTGACTGATTGTGAGGAGACAATAAGATAATTAATGTGAAGTGTCTAGAATATACCTTTACATATTGTAAATGAAAGCATTGTATAGGAACACATAAAATATGTTCTAATCTAAATACTTACCATTATCACTAGTAAGAAGCAACTAGTAACAAGATGGCTTCTTCGGGCATACATTGCTAGCGTTTTATATAATAGATGAGCTTAGAATATAATGATATAAAATGGATTAAAAGATGAATAATACCAAGGAGAACAGATATTGTAGAATAGTGGCCCTATAACAGAATCAGTACTGTAGTCCCCACTTATCCGCAGGGCATAGATTCCAAGACCCCCAGTGGATGTCTGAAACCACAGATAGCACCAAACCCTGTATATGCTGTGTTTTTTCTTATACCTACATACCTATGATAAAGTTTAATTTATAAATTACGCACAGAGATTGACAACAATAACTAAAAATAAAATAGAACAATTATAACAATATCCTGTAATACAAGTTACCATAGATTTTAGCAACCTCAGCATATGATTCTTATTCTTCCCTTATTAAGTCAAGAACATTCACCTTTTCACTTAAAGGAAGCACTTTATGGCTTCTCTCTGGCATGTCCAAATTCCCAGCATCACTACTCTTTAGCTTTAGGGCCATTATTTAGTAAAATAAGGGTTACTTGAACACAAGCACTGTGATACTGCGACAGTCGATCTGATAACCGAGAAGGTTACTAAGTAACTAATGCGTGGGTATCGTGTACAGCATTGATGCCCTGGACAAAGGGATGATTCACCTTTGAAGAGGGACAGAGCAGGACGCACAAGATTTCATCACACTACTCAGAACAGTGTGCAATTTAAAATGTATGAGTTATTTCTGGAATTTTCCATTTAATATTTTTGAACCATGGTTGACCACAGGTAACAGAAACTGTGGAAAGCAAAACCATGGATCAGGGAGGACTACTGTATTCCAAAAGGGTGCCTTTTCTCTGAATAAGCAAAATTCTGTTTATATAACTGTTTGGTCTGAGTGAAAAATAAAATGACTGGAAACATCTTGACTATAACTTAAAGTAACAAGAACTGTGTCAATAAACATACAAAAGTTTAGAGATTATTATTTACCAGTAAATAAAATCATCATAATGCATAAGCAACAGTTATATTAAAAAGAGGAACAAATTTAACAGAATCACTTTCAATAAGAAGCCCACAGATTGACCAGAGTTTGATCTCATTATAACTTTTATTAAAGTAGACTTGGTTCATAGTTGCCCTCAATATTTCCTTAGAAAAAAAATGGGATCTTTTTAAAAAATGAGGAGACCAAGTATAAACACAAGAGAGAGAGGACAAAAGACATTAGAATAATATAAGCAATGAAGAGTAAGAAAAGAAAATACAAAAAGAAATAAGTAAAATCCCATTGAGAGTCATGTCTATACTCATTTCTATTTTGCCATGACACGCATATGCCATGTCATTTTCTTATGTCAACTAACCTAGTGTTTCAGAATATGACTGTATGTGTATGACTAATCATCTCAAATGTATGAGTCATTTAACATTGTTTTGCCTTTGCCCAAGAGCAAAACAATTTCTGTGATTTTTAACATGATTTTTAAAAAATGGCTGGATTCTGTCAGAAAGTAGATCAATGATTTGCTGAAGATGGGAGTGGGGACAGAGGTATTGACTGCAAAGGGCACTGTTTCAGATGAGGAAACTCTTCCATATCACAACGTGGTTATAGTTACATGGTTGTATGCATTTACTGAAATTCATCAAAATGTGTACCTGAAATGGACATATTTTATTGTTTGCAAAGTACATCTCAATAAAAATTATTAATACTAAGAAAAAATTACAAGGGCTAGGCCAAAAAAAAAAAACAAGCAATGTTGAATTTCAGTTGGATCACAGCAGCACACAACTCCAAAAGATTATTATTCACAAATGTAAATTGTTCCCTTGGAGTTATGCAACAATGATGGCTCTTCATGGCATAGCTTATGCTTTCATAAATCATTAGAACTTTACTTTCTCTGTGAAGTGTTTATCAAAAGCACACTCTCTTCTCTTTATCTCATCTGCACAGATTTCGCAACTTAATAATTAAGTATGCACAAAATTGTGCCTAAATAAAAAGCTTATGATAATAATCTTTTAATGAGGGGTAGTAAACTCCTTCATAATAAATAGGCTAGTCTTCATATTAGTTTTTAAAGATTTTAAACAAACACATAAAATAGGATATAACAACATTGACTATTACTATAAAATAAAACATTAAAAACTGGCATACAAAAAATAAATGATGATTAAGTAAAAATTGAATTCTAATGGCAATCCTCACAGTTAATACTTCTCTTTCCATTTCTTGTCCCTTTTTCTCTTCTGCCTTTTCTCCCCTCTCAATCCTGCCCTCCTCCTCACCCTGTTCTCTACTTTCTTCTGTCTACTTTTTCTCATTATTATAGCAGCTAATATTTATTGAATCGTTTCTATGTGCCAGGTGCTAGTTTGAATCTTTACATATGGCATGTTACTCTTTTTTTCTTTTAACTGCCATATCTCCTTCTTTATTAGGTCCTTCAGCTTCCATTTTTGAAGTAACTTTCCTTTATTTTCAGTTCCATCCATCTTCAGTACCAACCAATATTCATGTGTATCATTTTACAAATAAACTCTTTAGAAGATTACCGTGAATTGCTGTTTTCTTCTTTCCTATCACCTAATCAACATATCTCAGCACTTGGGTTCTTCCCTCAGCATTTCTATAAAAATAAGTCTGCTATTTAGACTGTGTGGCAGTATTATTCATTCTTGAACTCTGAGTCATTTGACATTGTTTATAATATCCATTTAAATTTCTAACATCTCTCCAAATTAAGCATATCTGAAATATTTCTTCATTATGTAACCTGAGTTTCCTTACTAAAATCTCAAATTGCCGATATAACCTCTCTGTGTCTTAGACTTTGATTAAGAATCTTTTCTTCTGGTGTTGACAGTTTTCAAGTGAGTCACTCACCGTTTTAAGCCATTCTGCTTAATGCTGTAGTCTTCTTACTAATATTTGGGAAATATTGTAATTAATAGCGACATGAAGTAAAGTAACCCAGAAAACTCAACAGAATATTGAGAAGAACAAAGTAGGAAGACTGACACTACCTGATTTCAAGAATTCCTATGAATCTACAGTAATCAAGACACTGTGTTATTGAGGAAGGAATAGACAAATAGATCATTGGAATAGAAAAGAGAGCCCAGAAATAGATCTACATAAATCTACCACTGATTTTTTAAAAAAGATAAAAGCCAATACAATGAAACAAAGAAAGTCTCTTCAACAAATGGTGCTGGAAGAGCTGGACATTCACGTATGAAAAAAATGAATCTAGATACAGACTTTAAATTCTTCACAAATTGTAACTCAAAATGGATGACAGACTTATATGTAAAATGAAAAACTGTAAACCTTCTAGAAGATAATATAGGAGAAAACTTAGATGACATTAGGTATAGAGATGACTTTTTAGAGAACACCACCAAAGTTATGATGAATGAAAGAAATAGTTAGTAAGATGGACTTCATTAAAGTTAATAATTCTGCTCTGGAAGAGATAATGCCAAGATATTGAGAAGATAAGCCACAGACAAGGAGAAAATATTTGCAAAAGACACATCTGATAAAGTACTTTTATCCAAAATATACAAAGATTTCTTAAAATTAAACAAGAAAGCACCAACCCAATTTAAAAAAGGGGCAAAGACTTTAACAGGCACCTCATCAAAGAAGATGGACAGATGGCAAATAAGCATAGGAAAAGATGCTCTCAACATCATATGTCACCAAGAAAATGCAAATTAAAACAACAATGAGATACCACTATATACCTATCACAATGGCCAAAATCCGGAACACTGACAGCAAATGCTGACTAGGATGTGGAACAACAGGTTCTCATACAGTGCTGATGGGAGTGAAAATGGTATGGTAACTCTGGAAGACAGTTAGATGGTTTCCTATAAAACTAAACATACTTTCACCATATGATCAAGCAATCACACCCTTCGGTATTTACCTAAAGGAGTTGAAAACTGATGTCCACACAAAAGCCTGAGCATAGACATTTTTAGCAACTTTATAATTGCCAGCCCTTGGAAGAAACCAAGATGTTCTTCAGTAGGTTAATGGATAAATAAACTGTGGTACGTCCAGACAACAGGATATTATTTAGCAGTAAAAAGAAATGAGCTATCAAGCCATGAAAAGATGGAGAAATATTAAATGCATATTATTAAGTAAAATGTGAAAAGCCAATCTGAAAAGACTATGTACTGTGTGATTCCAAGTATATGACATTCTGGAAAGTCCATGGAGGCAGTAAGTGGTTGGGGGAAGGGAGGAAGGGTGAGTAATTAGAGAACAGAGCATTTTTAAGGCAGTGAAAATATTCTGTATGATACTATAATGATGAATACATGCCACTATACATTTGTCCAAACCCACAGAATATACAACGCCAAGAGTGAACCATAATGTAAACTATGGATTTGGGGTGATAATGATGTATCAGTTAGGTTCATCAGTTGTAACAAATGTACAACTCTGTTGGGGACGGTTGATAATGGGGGGGCTATGAATGTGTGGGGACATGGGGTATATGGGAAAGCTCTGTACCTTCCCCTCAACTCTGCTGTACCTAAAACTGCTGTAAAAAATAGAATCTTAATTTAAAGATAATAAAGAAACAAACAAAAAAAAACCCTCGTAAGATAACGTGCATAATTCTTAACTGTACAGCTTCATGAATTTTTACAAAGAACACATTTATTGATCCAGTCTTTTAACAAATTGAATTATAGACTATTTCCAGAAGCATGAAAGCTTGCCTTAAGGTTTCTACCAGGCATCATTCTTCCCCCACCGCCCTGCAAGTAACTGCTCTTCCCATTTCTGTCACTGTAGACTAAGTTGGTCTGCTTTTGAAAATTCTAATAGTGGGATAACATTATATGTATTATTTTATGTCTAACCTTTTTTGCAGAGTAAGATTTAGTACTGTTGTTCCATGGAGTAGCTGTTTGATCATTTCATTTTTGTATACTATTACATTGTATGACTAAACCATGTTTAACATATCCATTCCAAATTTCATGCAAACTTGAGACATTTTTGACTATTAATTATTTTGCTTTGACTACTTAATGGTATCCCCAAATTTTGGGGGGGAGGTAATGAAAATGTTTTGGAACTAGACAGAAGTGGTGTTTGTACAACATTGTGAATATACTAAATGTCACTGAATTGTATTCTTTAAAATAGTTAATTTATGTTATGTGAATTTCACCTCAAGGAAAAGAATTATGTTGCTTTGGACATTCTATCATATTTTCAGCCTACATACATCATAGGGTATTCGTATGTTCAGCTTTAATAGACATTGCCAAGTTTTCAGGGTGGCAGTGCCAGTTTATCACATTAACAGTAAATGAGACTGCCAGTTCCTCTACATTCTTGCCAACACAATTTCTCTTTTTCCCCACACTCATTGTGGTTTTATTCTGTATTTCCCTGAAGATGAATGATGTTGAGTACCAGTACATAAACTTATAGGCTATTGGGGTAGCTTTTTAGTGAAGTACCTTATTTTTCATTAGGCAGCTTTATTTGATTAGGTTGATTTTTCTTATTGATTTGTAGTAATTCCTTATATATTTTAGACAAAAATTCTTCGTTATATAAAAATGTTCCCTGACTCTTATTCAAACTGTCAAAATGTTCTCTCATTATGTGACTTGACTTTTACTCTCCTCGTCTTGAACAGAAGTTCTTTTAATGTAGCTCAATATCCCATTTTTTCTCCTTATAGTTAGTGCTTCTTGAGTCTTGTTAACATATATTTTTCTACCACGAAGTCATGATTATATTTTATATTATCTTCATTTTATTATCTTTTTCATTTGAGTCTAAGATCCCTTGGAATTAATTAGTCTGTATCATGTGAGGTAGTGATCAGGCTTTCTTCTTTTTTTTTTTCTCTTCTTTCCTTTCCAATTTTTTGGTATATATATATATATATGTATATATGTATATATATGTATATATATGTATATGTATATATATACCCCCACACACATGCACACACACATATATATAGATATATAAATATATATTTATATATACAAATATATATGTACATATATGTGTGCATATACATATATGTGTATATATGCATACACACAAACATATGTGTATACACGTATATACACACACATTTATGTGTGTATATATGAACATGTACACCCACATGCACACCACACGTGTATACAGATGTGTGTACATATACATGTATATACAGGCATCTATGTGTATGTTCATATAGGTACATATACATGCATGTGTTTATATATATACATATGCGTGTGTGCATGTATTTGTGTGTGTGTGGAAATATATGTATATGCATACAAAATCTGGCAGATATTAAAAACACCCTCCTTTTTTTACTACATTGAGTGTTATATTTGTTGCATATCTGATGATCATATAAAGAAGGCGGTTCAGGTGTCAGTCTCATTTAGTTCCTTTTGAAGTCAATATGCCTTTCCCTCAGGCTCCTCTCAAAGATTTTCTCTTTGTGTTTGGTTTTCAATCTTTTGTCAGATTTGGAAAATTATTGGTCAGTACTCTGAATTTCGTGTCTGCCTGTTCTTTTCTCTCTTTCTATGATTCTCATTAAATGTAACTTTCATCCTTTTTTTTTTTTTTTGGTCTCTATTCTTCAAGATAGATATTCTTTGCTTCTTTGCTTAATTCAATAGATTGCTTTAAAAGAAGATTAGACAGTAATCCTCTCTTCTGCAATGTCAATCTTCTTTTACATCCATCTATTGAATTCTTTATTCAGTTATCAAAATTTCCAGTTCTAGGATTTTTTTCACACTATACACACACACACTTTTAATTCCAGCTCTCTGTTGAAATTTTCCATATTGTATTCATTTTTTGATTTACTACTTACAATCATTTTAAAGTTTGTATCTGATAATTCTAATATCTACATAACCTATGGGTTTATCCTATTGCTTAATTTTTCTCTTGGTTTTCAATCGGCTGGTCCTATTTTCTAGTGAGACTAATTACTTTTGTTTAATTGACGGCAGGCAGAAATTCATGGGCAAATCACCTGATTCGGTTGAGGCTGGTCTATTGTTTGCTGGGTGAAACTTTTGCTAGGTGGAACTCTTCTGGCTTCCCCACTGAAAGTGTGGGCACTAACTGGTCACTCTTCCTAATCAGTTCCTGCACTCCAGTTGTTACTTCCTAGTGCTGTGTGACTGCCAGGTTCTCTGATTTGTTTTTAAGCCCTGAGCAGCTGTTTTCTATTTGGTTTCTCTTAATTTAGCGCAAGTTCTTATTGTTGCCTTACGAGGGATTCAGACTGATGATATCGGTACTTCATTCTAGCCTGAAATGAAAGTTTGGGCAAGTTTTTTTAAACTCTGTACTTCTTGGCTTCCTCTTCTTCGAATGGGAATAAATATAACCGCTCAAAGGATATATTTAAATCCCAGATAAAATTTTTATGCAAAGTGCATTGCTGAGCACATTGCAAATGATTACTAAAGGGCAGAGGTTATGATGGCTGATTTTGTTTATTAATAAGTAATGATAGCAACTTACCACTGCCACAACCATGTTAGAGAGGCAGGCCAGACTGGTGTGGTGGCTCAAAGATCACACTGGGAACTTGACTCCCTCAATCTTTCAGTTCCACCATTTACAGTCTTTGGCTTTTGTGTTGTCTTCAAGTTTGCGTTCTCTGGCAGAGAGGCCAGTCCTCCTCCATGTATTACATGCAATGCGTTACGGGCAAGAATGGAAAATCGGCTGCACCAATGAGATGGTCGTTCCCATGTCAGGCAAGCAAACTTCCTCAGAAATTATGAGTAGACCTCTGCTTATGGGACTCTTACTAGAACTTTCTCCATAACTGTAAGGACTGTTGGGAAAG
The DNA here is from genome assembly GCA_031878705.1 of Tapirus indicus. NCBI lineage: Eukaryota > Metazoa > Chordata > Mammalia > Perissodactyla > Tapiridae > Tapirus > Tapirus indicus. The sequence goes on along the minus strand of CM062920.1, from coordinate 138,511,692 downwards.
GTAGCTTTTGAACTAGGCACATCACCACCCCAAACCAAATTCGTCCCACAAATTTACTCACACTTAGAAATTTACTCACGATTAAATTTGCACATGATTAAACTCTTGTTATCTATTGTTTTTGAAATTATGTTGAGCCAAAAAAAAAAAAAGCCTGCATGGCCAAATATGTTTGGGAATTACCTCATATGACAGTGTTGTAAAAAGCCAGTAAAAGGGTTAGAATATCATTGTATGAAATTAGAAAAAAGAAAAATTGTTGATTGTTTTCTCACAATATTTTTAAAAAACAGGTTTATTTTTGTACTGTATCTATAAATATAGAGGGCTACTAATCTTTAGGAAACACTTTGGGAAACTACAATATATTATAGTTTATATATAATTATATATACTTATTTACATGACTGTATATAAACATAAAGATAGATAATAAGCATATTGCTATACAAAAGTCACATAGATTGTACTTGCTTGTCAATTCAAACATAGATTTTATAAATCAGCAATGGAATGAATTAAACATTCATTGAAAACCTGGTGTTTTCAGCACTGGGAAGTAAGCAAAGAGGAAATTCAGTGACATGGAGAATAATTTAAAAATGGTAACAGTGGTTTGGTTTTCTAAAATCAAAATTCATAAAAGGAGTGAACTTTCCAAAGTTTCAAGGCATTCATGTTAAAAATATTATAAGGAACTTCAAGTTCTGACATTGAGATATTTTATCCAGTATATTTTATGTTGTTTCTGTCTCTTAACATTATTTTGTCTGTTCCCTCTTCTCTTTTAATACACCTCTTCTTATATATTGCTAGACCAACAAACAATGCAAAGAGACTGGTGCTGCCTTTGAGTTGGTAACTGAGGTATTTTATTATGCTGGTCTTAATGCTATTTTGATATTACATTCTTGGGCTGATTGTGAATCTCTGTATACATTATTCAACTGAAATGCCCTCATATCATTTTAGTCTATAGCTTTAGCAAAAAAAAAAAAAAAAGGTTAAAAAAAGGAGGGGGTAGTAAATGTGTTTGAATGACAAGGGATTAATTTCCATTATATTCCAGTATCAAATAATCCAGCCATATAAACAAGATTTCCTTCAAAGGCATGTCCCAACTATTTAAAACAACTCCCTGTCTTTCTAACAGCCCATGGGTATATGTACTAACACATTAATTGACTCACTCCATGCGTGAAGAATACCTTTTTGAGGGAAGTTTTTGCTCCTCTCGATAAGGAGCAAATGACCCAGGTTCGATTCCTACTACCAAATATGTCTACTTGTTAAATAAACGAAAGTTTTATTTCTTTCACATTATTTTACTGAGAAAATTGTGCTTTTTTTAACTCTTACTATTTCTGAAAATACAAAAATGAAAAGCGTTACACGAAATAAGGCTCTTCCTTCCTAGGGATAATGAAGCCTTTTTAAAGATAATTATCTGAAAATCAGATTTTAGGAAAAGAACCTGATGACAAGCATCATGTAGAAGTTTCCACCTCTGAAAGGACTCTCTGAATATGTATAGATTATAGAAACAATACAGTTTTAAAATTGGAAAATATGCAAGTAAAGTCACATATCCATGTTTACAGGCAAAAATGGGGGCTAAATTTGCAAATATAAATTATTTTGCAAGTGGTGTTTTGAATTCCTAAAATTAATAATATCAGGTTTTCTAATATCTAGGCATGTCCCTAGTACTATTGGCAAGGTCTGGCAGTGCTCCTTTACTTACCACCCTGTCAGAAAGGAAAATTTTCAATAACACCTAAGATTATAACAAATTGAGTTCTATAATTTAAAAAGGCTTCCATTATGCAATATAATCCTGATGAATTAAGAGATTCACAAAAAAGAGGTAGAGTTTAATCTATTTTAAAACTTTCGTTCAAGACATGTCTACTTTAGCCAACTACCCTTTAACTCTTTGAATTAAGAGGAGGAAACATATTTATGTACACGGCCAGGGGATACTGGTATGACATTTGAGGAAAGTTAGGGGACCAAGCTGAAAATGCACATTTAAAAATGAATGATATAAAAATCTTATGGGCATCCTGTATTATCTTAGCTCTTTATCTTATGTCCTATCAAGAAGGTCTGTTAGAAACTTCACTACCATCAGGTAGAATGCATAGTGGTCTCTGATAGCAGTCTAGTAATATGTGCTCAACTACCTTCTACAAGAATCACCAGGGCAACATTTTCAAAGCCCATATTTCTGGATCCCATTCCAGAATGACTGAGCTGGAATCTCAGGTAGGCAAAATTGTCCAGAAAGTCTCTATTTCAATCAACTTAAGTGGTTATGACAGTCAACAATTTTAGAATCAATGCTCTGGGATATAGATAAGATAAATTTTATTAAGGACAGAATTATAATTCCAGAAAAGAGTCACTTAAAAATTTTTTTCTTTGAATTATTAAGTTTAATATATCATCATTTCCTTTGGATAGAAGTAAGCAATTTCATAACTGGTATACTATTTACAATGCTGTATTACTTCTTTGCCCAATTCAGTCATATCAGTTTTCATTATTCAACTTTCATTACTTACTTTTTCAAAGCACATAAGAGAGAATTAGTGGAAGGCAACGTGCAAATTAATACTCAATCCTATTGGCCTGTTAGAAAAATGCATGAAAGCCAGGATTAGAATGATAATTTTAAAATAGTAGATTTTTCTGATCATCTCAATGAAAGTGCTTGACTTTACTTATGAATAAATTTATTTCAGCTAAGCCATGACATAACCTGGTGGAAAGATAATGTTATTTGTGGTTTATTGCAGTCCATTTGCTTTCAGGTCATGATAAAAAGAATATATATGCTGGAGATTTTTCACTTTGGTAAGTTATTTTCAATATAGTTTAGCTGAACCATCATCTTAGTTTTAAAGAAAAAGAAAATATCATGTTAATTTATTCAGGAAGAGAGACTTCTGGTCAGAGTTCAGACTCTAGAGGCTATGGCTGATGATGAAGCTGTCAGCAATTGCTACTATTCCCACCCACTAAAAGAATCTCAAGGAAAAGCAAACATATTGCTTTAGGAGAACCTTGCTAAAAACCAAAAATACAATAATAATAAATACGATCAGAGATTTTTGTCTCCTCTCTCACCTCATGTACTTCAGTGTGCAATAACCCACGTGAACATCTATTGCCATAAAGTACTTTTAAAAATAATGTTTTTAAATTGAAAATTTTAAGAGCTCAAGATTTAAAGTCAGAAAATCATAGACTAAAATTTTTTTGTTGTCAACACAAAACAAAAAGCAAAGTTAAAAGAAAAAAAAAAAAAACACTACCAGAAGCAAACACAGAAAATAACTCAAATCTCTGAATTGAATGTTCCCTTTAAAGGTGAGCAATATGCGATCAGCCACAAAGCATTTAACGGCTACCTTAGGTTTATTTTATAAGAGCAGATATGAATACCTTTAAAAAATACTTAAAATCATTACAGATCGTGAAACTAACACATCCCTCATTTTTAAGTGTTTATTTTATTCCACATCCCCATCCAGATTTCTAGTCTTCTCTACCTTGATGGCCAAGTAGTCCCTATAATCTTTGCCTTTCCCTGGTAATATCTGATTTCTACAGTTTCCCAGTTCTCAGTATCGTATCATCATGAATCTCTCTTAACCATGTTGATAGGCTGTATTTGCATTTAATATTTATATACATGAGGACAGTCATAAATCTCCATTTGGAGGTATGGAACAGGAACGAAGAAAACAATTATCCACTGGGTGCACAATGTCTGCTTGTCACTATATTGAGGTGATTTCACACACATTCAATCTACTCCTCACAATTCTGGAAGGGCACACTTAGTGTGGAAAAACCACAAACAGGTCTTATCTTCACACACGGAATGAATATCACAGAGTCCTTATGGATTTGGTAAGATGTAAACAGTGGGAAAATTAGAATCATCTCACAATATTATTAATTCCAGCAGGCAATTTTTTTTCTCTTTTTGTGAAAGCTGGTTTATGAGAACATTTATTATAATGTGTAAAATGCTTTGGGATATACACACGCCAAAGCCAGGCTATTGAACTTCAACTGCAATTTTAGAGATAGTAATATAAGAAGGAGTGAGGTAGGTGTTCAGAGGCTGTTTTCAATAGCTTGATTTTTAGTTTTCAAAATTCGTATTTTCACACACCACCACAGCCTCAGCACTACACTCAATTCTTAGAGAAGTAGCCTAACAGTAAGACATTTTGAGAACTCAGCCCCAAATATGCATATGTTTATGAATCATAAAAGTATTACTGAAAAAAAATTGTAACTATGTGAGGTGATGCATGTTAACGAAATGTATTGTGGTAATCATTTTGCAATATATGCATATATCAAATTATTATTTTATACACCTTGGACTAATACAATGTTATATGTCAATTATATCTCGATAAAATTGGAAAAAATAAAATAAAATATCAGTCCTGACCACTTAAAAAACAGTTACTGCTAATAGAATATGTATATTATAATACATACCCAAAATAGCGCTTTTAAAAGAATGAGATGAAGATTAAAGGAAAAATATTGAATGATGTCTTCATGCTATCATTAGTGCGATAGGCACGTTTCTAAAATGGCTCTGAAGATTCCTGTACCTGATGTGACACACTGTATAATCCCCTCCCCTTGAGTGTGAGTAGAATCTATGACTGTGCTGGGAATATCACTCCGGTGATTAGGTGACAAATCAGTTGACTTTGAGTTGACCAAAAGGGAGATTATCCTGGCTGGTCCTGGCTTAATCAGATGATCCTTTAAGAGAAAGTGAAGTGTCAGAGAGACTCCCTCCTCGTTGTCTGGAGAAAGCAAATCGTCATGTTGTAAACTGCCTGTGGGCCCCATGGAAAGGAACTGCAGGTGACCTCTAGGAGCTGAGAACAGTCTCTGGCCAATAGCTAGCAAGAAAACGAGGACCTTACTCAAGACAGTCACAAGGAAATGAAATCTGCCCACAACTAGTTATATTCGAAGAAGATCCGAAACCCCTAAACAAGAATCACACCTTTATACTTTCATGTCAGCCTGGTAATGGCTGAGCAGTGGGACCAACATGTGTGTGTATGTATGCATGTATATGTGTGTGTATATATATATTTCCACATGGTTCCTGGGTCTGAGTAAATATAACAGGAGTTAAGCAGAAGGATCCACTACCTTAATCAAGGAAATAAATCTCCTTTCCTTCTCCTTCCTCCTCCACTCTCACCCCAGAATAGGAAGAAAAATGAGGCTTAGAGAGATTAATAATTTGTCTGAATAAAAAGTACATAACACCAACTATTATGTCACATGAAGAAACTGTTCTTCGGGAGCTTCCTATTTTAAAATGTTTATTCCTTGTATTTATGGTATTCAGACACCTTTATTCAGTTAGATATTGTTATCGTACTGATTTTGAAGACATGTAATTCCAGTTCTTCAATTCTCTAACATCTTGAGTGGTAAAGCAGCTGAGTTTGTATGAAATACAACTGGTCTCTAAATACTTCAACCTCCTGGGCAGCAGTCACAGCAGAGGAGGCAAACTCTGTCATATTTTGAGACTATCCTGCCTAATTTAATAGATCAACGTTTTTAGGGTTAGGATGATGGAACCCCAAAAAAGTGAAAATATACCAACATTGTAGTAGGTAGTTAAACTGTCATGTCTGAAACTTCGATAGAAGATAAGACCTTGCGAGTATCATATTTAAACTTATTGTTCATCAGTTCTTCCAGCAGAATTTCTATGGCCTTTTTCTATGGTTGTAATATTTTTGCCACGTTACAGGATTGTGTGTGGGTGTGTGTGTGGGTGTTTGTATGGGCAGGCTTTGTCTTTAATGATAGATAATAGCATGTTAAAGATGGTCTATAAATCTGAAGCTGATTTAGGAGTAAGTAAAAATATAGCCTGTTAGGTTTTCCTTCCCTGAGGAATATATTTTGTAGATAGAGAGTTTGAGAGCCACTGGTCTAAATCACAGCAGTTAAACTGTTAAATTTTTTCTACTTGCCATTTAAAAAAAAATCACTAATGTCAATATTAAACCAGGTCATGGGAGAAATAGCATACACTCTCAATTACACCCCCAATGACAAGTATGTCTCATTTTATTCAGGGAGCGAGGGAAAATATATGGTTTTAACATAATGCAAAGAGTTTTAAAGTCTTGGGACAATTTTCCTGTCATTTCTCGTTTCCTATGCCCCTTAAAATATAAATATTTATTATGCTGATGTCCCCTCTGAGAATGTACATCTCTGGAAAATTGTAAGTCGCAAAGCCATTCACATGTTTATTGTGATGGATTGACATAGATAATATAAATAGCACTGAAGTGCATGTTTTATTTTTCTTTGATTATTTTTGCAGTAAATTCCCAATGTCAGTAGGTCAAATAGAGCATGTTTGTTAAATTTTAAAAACTTTTCTTTCTAAGGATTATATGGATGACTATACTTTAATCGGCCTCAGTAAACAATTCTTTTTGTGAGTCTTTATGCCTCAATGCAAAGAATCCATAGCAAAATTAACAAAGGCCCACAAAATGCACTCAGAATTCCAATAGGGATACAAATGTTCATTATTTGAGGACTTCACAGAATTTTGTGAATTTGTTAGAGAAATTAAAGTGCACTCATGAACAGACGGTTTAACAAAATGAGGATGAGAGGAATTATAGTTTATAAATGAAATTCATTACTGAGAAAAATCAATTCTGTGCCTTGGTGAAGAATTGACCTTCCAGCACCATTACAAAAAGTCACACAGCATGAAACTCTGTGTCAGGGATAAGCAGGCATTCTCCTTTATCATTTCTGTTTCTAACACAGGGAGCCCCATACCAGCTGCATGCAGCATTACTTCATGAGTATATATCTGTATTTAAATCATTTATATATTACATTTTACAAATGTAATCGGGAAATGTGTTCTTTTGCATTCACCGTTAAGAGTTGGAACAGATGGCGAAAGGCTCAGTTTAAACTAATATGAGCATTAAAATAACTGATATTGCATGCATTCCTTGATATAACAGAAGTTTAGTTCACTATAAAATGGGCTTGTGACTTTCTGGAATATATTAAACATAATGTGTCTTCTACAATAGTTTTTCTTCATGAGGAAATTTGCTGTGAGAATTGACTCATAAGAATTTTTCAAACTTAAAAAAAGGTATAGATACTCATTCAGCAAATATTTACGGAGCACCTGTTCTTTTCAGGCACTGTGCTTCATACTGAGTTGCTTATAAAGATGAATAAGACATAGTCTCTGCCTTCAAGATAAGATGATGGAGAAGATGGAGACCACAGAAGACACTGACAACATACGAAACATTTGGAGAATATTTGCAGTGACTGGGTCTGTGGTATTTTCGCACCCTCCAGGATCCAGGCCTGCAATTCTGGTAGCTGCAACAAGTTAGCCATACAGCTCAGGTCTGAGGCCCAACTGAGACATTCTGCCCTTTTTTTCGTAAGCATGGACAACTGAGAAGAAATTAACATTATTCATACATTCGCTATTTATTTTCCATCAAAATGGCTAAAAAAGAAGTTAAAGGATTAAAAAAAAATACACCAGTAAGCAATCATTTGAAAAAAATAAGAAGGCCTTTGCACAGAATGGAATCCTACATGAGTAGGATTAGTCTTAGTGTTTTGCTTGGGATCTTGTCTTGTATGATGTCTTGCCTGGAGTGGATGATATCTGTCATTGAACCATTTTGCACTGTGTCTAGGTCCTATTCCATTTTCTATAGTTCCTGGCATGCATGTGGATTTCCTTTGCACCTAGGTTTTTCTATGTGCTATTGCCCTTGCCAAGGACACTCCATCCCTCAGATCCTTTTTGGCCTTTCTCTTTGCAAGCTCTTATTTATGGATTAGGACCTGACTTAAAGATTAATTTTTCAGGCATATTTTCCCTGACCTATAAATTAGGTTAGATTCACCTGAATTATCTTCATTTAGAACTTTCCATTTTCCTTTAAGAACATTCATCTTACTTTGTTTTAATTCCTTGCTTAATATCCACTATATGCAGCAAGATCGCAAATATAATAATTAGGTGTTCTATGAATATAGTAAAAAAGAAACCTATCATACACTCTCTCTCTTGTGTTAAGTAAAATACTTTCTTACTTGGCTCATTTTTTCTTGTACCCGTATCTACTGGGGATATGGTCTGTAGACACTGAGAGGTAGAAATGAATGCAAAACTTAAGATTTAAAATGCACCGTAAAAAATGCACTATTTAAATCAATACATTATAAGCTTTCTGTGATTCACTCGTTATAGGCAGTTCTTTATGCTATTTCGGAAACGTCATTGTTGCTTAAGAAAGCAGCACCACAGCATTAATGACTTTTTAATTTAGCCAGCCTTCTCCCGGAGCACTATTTAAAGTTTGCTTCATCATCTCGTTTCTCCACAGGTGTTGCTGTACTGTAAGGCGATGCGACTTGGAAAGTAGCTTTACATTATTTTTTTCCTTGAAATCCCATTGGAGATTTCAGGCAAAGTTTACCAGGTGATTTGGAGAATATGGGGCAGTTTAATCACAGAATATCATACAGGGCTGTTGCTCAGTCTTCTGGTAATCTAATGAAGCTCTCTAAAGTTAGAGGCAAATTGTTTACTTAAAACATTAAAGAATCATTTTGCAGGATTTAAGTAGGAAAGAATAAGCAGTGGGAATAGAGAAAACTGCATCTGTACTTAGAATGATTTTATATAGAAATCACTGAAAATGGAAGTCATGATCATGCAAACATGTGCACCTGCTTATATTTGATGGTGACACCAGTCTTGCAAATAACCATCTACACCCTCAGGATACACCAAATTCATTTGCAATAAGATTTTACTTTGATGATTGTACATTCAGATTTCTGCAGATGTTCTTAAGCTCCTCAAGATCTGATCCTTCAAAAGTTGAGTGAAATAACCCTATCTATCCACAAATATTCAGTTTTTTCCAAATAAGTACTTATTTGTTTATTCAATTCTCTACAAAATGTTATCTATAAAAATATTAATATCGAATTAACATTCACATAAAAGACATTATTCTTCTTTTATTAAAGAATTATTTATTGAATACTAATATTTCACTCACTTTTGGCAAAAACCTTCATGACTTTGATGTATGAATCAGCTTACTATTCAGATATGCATGATACCTTTTATTTACATGATATATTGTACCATATGAAATGCTTTGATATTCACAATATTTTGTTGCATCATCTAGCAACTCTTTGAGACTGGCTGTTGAATTACTGTTAGCCCAATATTGCAGGTGAGATACTGAGGCTTACAACAGTTAAGCAACTTTCCATAAGTCAAGGAGTTAGTAAATGATGGGGTCAAGTATCAATTCTGGGTTTTCTGTATTAATGGCCTGTGATCTTTCTATTGAAAAATACTATCATTTCTATGTGATGCTAAATATTTGGAAACTCACATAATTTTTGTTTATTTCTATAAATTTCCAAGTTGTATAATTGTCACTAATATGCAGATATTTATGTGAATTTGCCACATGGAATACAAGACATCGATATTTTGAATACGTTTTATTCTCATATAAAGAAAACAAGGCTTTGCTATGGCTAGTACTTTCCAAGCTGATATAGAAGACGGGCAACTGTCTCTAAATTCATTCATGCAGCTACAGACTATATTTCCCATCATTTCTTGAAGCCCCATGTGACCAAAAAAGTAGCCCTAGGGCCAGTGAATGGTGAATGGAAGCAATGTGTTCAACTTCTTGTGTATGTCCTTAAAAGAAAAAAGCCTTATTCTTTCTTTCTCCTCCCCAAAGGCTTAGTGTGCACATGTTTGTAGGAGTCAGAGCAGCTATCTTAGATCCAGAGAAGGAAATTCTGCTGGAGGTTGGCAAAACAACAAATTTAAAGAGCCTAAGACCAGTACACATTAGCCTTTGGGAAGACTTTTGCACTGTATACTTTTGCACAAGAGAGAAACTTCTTTTATAGTCAATGTTATATTTGGGCCTTTGTAATAGCATGCAGGGTCTGTATTTTAAATTATACACAAACACACACACACACACATCCATACACACATACATGTAATAACTCAGGGATAGAGTTTATTCAGAAGTTTTTGTATGTTATAAATTTTTACTGTTTTATATTTTTATATAAAAATATAAAATTTATATTTATATATATAAATTTTATAATTTATATATATAATTTAAATATATATTCTGTTAAAGTAAATGCACATTTTAAGATAGATAATTTAATCAATAAATACCGGAAAATAGCTTTCTGTTCAGTTGAGAAATATTTATCTTTTCTACTATCAGCTTAAATAATGTTTCCAGGCTTCTCTGTAGCATTTGAGAAAAAGGGTAATATTCTATTAATTCAGAGAAGTCTAAATGTACCATAGCTTTTGAGCCAAAACCAGTTACATGGTAGATTGAGAAAGATCAAATTAATTTGAGTTAAATAAAAAATATCTTAGTTTTGTATTTAATCTGAATTAGCTGTTGTATTTCTCCACATTATTAATAATGTTGGAATGACCAATGGTTCTATCCTTGTGCCTCTTCTATTCCCTTGCTATACTCACTCTATTTTCTAGCTACACAGTGAAATGTTTCAAATTATGTGCACAGCCAAAAATTATTTCCTTAATTTAAAATTCATATACCTTACTGTCTCCTTGGCACTTCCACTATACATATTCCAAACTAAACTCCTGACTCCCTCCACACAAAAAGAAAACCTACTACGAACCCAACCTTCTTCATGATAGCTGCTGCTAATTCTATCCTGTAGTCTTTCTGTCCGAGAATCTTGCTCGCCAAAAACTTTAGAATTGTCTTCTTTTTTGCACGATTTATTTACTTAGTTATTTTTATGGAAGTATAATTGACCTATAATATCATATTAGTTTCAGGTGTACATCATGATGAGTCAATATTTATATACATTTCAAAATGAGCACCACAATAAGTCGAGCTACCATCTGTCACCATACAAAGTTATTACAATATTATTGACTATATTTCCTATGCTGTACATTATATCCCCGTGATTTATTTTTTAATTGGAAGTTTGTACCTCTTAATCTCCTTCCCCTATTTCACCTTCCCCCAACTCTCCTCTCCTCTGGCAACCACCAGTTTGTTTTCTGTTTCTATGAGTCTGTTTCCGTTTCATTTTGTTTGATTGTTTGTTTTTTTAGATTTCACATGTAAGTGAAGTTATACAGTAATTATCTTTCCCTGTCTGACTTATTTCAGTTAGCATAATACCCTCTAGGTCCATCCATGTTGCCACAAATGGCAAGATTTCACTCTTTTTATGGGTGAATAATATTCCATTGTGTGTGTGTGTGATATATATATATCATATATATATCTATCATATACATATATATATATATATCTCACATCTTTATCCATACATTTATTGATGGACACTTAGATTGCTTCCATATATTGGCTATTGTAAATAATGCTACCACAAACATAAGGGTACATATATCTTTTTGAAATACTTTTTTGTTTCCTTTGGATAAATACCCAGAAGTGTAATTACTGGGTCATGTATGGTAGTTCTATTCTTAATTGTTTGAGGAAGCTCCATACAGTTTTCTTTGGAATCATCTTTGATTCTCTTCCCCTGATACTGCACATTTAGTCTATCATAAAGTCCCCTTGACTCCATTTTAAGTTTTTCCAGAATACAGTTAATTCTTTCATTGCTAGCATTGTGCCCAATAAGCAATCATGTCTTCCTAGAATTCTTCTATAGACTCTTAGTTTATCCCCCTGCTCTGACTGTTCCCATCCCCATAATATACACAAATGCAGGGCCTGAGTATCTTCTTAAAATGTAAGTTGTACTATATCAATCCTCTGTTCAAAACCCTATAACTCTTCCTCTTGCACTTAAAATAAAAGTCCAAATCCTGTAAACAGCCTATAACGCCTTCCATGAACATAACCCTTGTTATTTCTCCAATCTCTTAAGACTTTTACTTCTCTTAGTTTTAGCAACACTGGCCTCCTTACTGTTTCGCAGAATTTCCAGGCACGTTCCCATCTTAGTGCCTTTACTCCAGCTTTCTTTCTGGCCAGTGTGTTTTTTTCCCCAGATATCCATTTCATTGACTGTTTCACCTCCCTCAAATGTTTCCTTGAGTCTTACATTCTCAATAAACATTTTTAATAGCACAACTTATCCCCAGCTCGCCATCTGCACTCCAGACCCTCCCAATCTTCCTTAATCTCTTCTATTTATCTTTGTCCATGACATATACCATTTTCTTATCTTTTTATCTAATTTAAGCATTTATTTTATCATTCACTGTCTCTCTCCTTCCTCTCCCATGTGGGCAGGGGATGTGTTTAGTTTGCTCCCTGATGCATCCTGTGTGCCTAGAATACGTGATATCTTCCCAAACATGTTTGTTGATTGCAAGACATCTAACACCTGATGTATTTCAGTCATAGTACTACACTTGTTAAATGTATAATATCAGTTAATCCTGTGGTAGGCAGCTTCTGAGATGGTGTCCAATGACACTTGCTTCCAGATACTCACACCTTTGTGTAATCCTTCTTCTTGAGTATAGGCTGGACCTAGAGACTTGTTTCTAATGAATAAAATAAGGCAAGAGTGGTGGGCTGTCACCTCTATGATTAAGTTATGAAAGATTGTGCCTTCCTTCTTGCTAGCATTCTCTATCTTGTTGGTACTCTCTACCATTCTCTCGCTTACTTTCTCTGAAGAATCGAGCTGACATGTTGTGTGATGCTCTGTGGAGAGGCAGACGTGGCAAGAAATTGAAGGAGTCCTCTGGCCGACAATCAGTAAAGCCAGCAAGACACTGAATCTGCCAACAGTCCTGTGAATGAACGAAGAAACTATTTTTCCCACCTGAGCCTTGAGATGACTACAGCCTTGTGAGATCCAGGGGCCCGCTGAGCAGCACCTGGATTCGTGACCCATAGAAACTGTAGATAATAAATGTTGTCATTGTAAACTACTAATCTTCGGAATTATCTGTTACACAGGGGTAAATTACTAAAATAATTCTCAACACAAAACCACGTGTTCACATGAAGGTCAAATCCTCCTGTAGAAACTGTGGGAACCAAGAGTGTTTAGTTTTTCCTCCCAATGTAAAGTTTACGTCTAGTAAAGGCATACCTGGGCTTTTAACCCACATCAGTATAATGCCAACTCACATTACCATCTTGTCTTAATTTTTCCTGCTAATCAGTCCTAAACATACATTTTAAAAGTTAAACACACTGTTTAAGTTTTCAGTGTTCAACTTATTTTCTTATACCTACTCAAATGTATAAAAAATACAAAACATTAAATACTACTTAAAACTTAAATGCTGTTATATTACTTCCCCTCTTTTCATAATCCTTTAAAAAATTCTAATGATGCCTTCAATTAGTGACAAAATTCTTGAGAAATCCAACTATATGCAAGCACACCCCACCACTCCTGTCTTTGAAATTAAATTCTCTGTTTATATCTGCCATTCAAATCAATTAATTGACTCTTAATGTCCCTTTATTATGTAACATTTTTTAAAAAAGAAAAAGACTTCAGGAAAACCTTCTGAACAATAATTTAACAAGAATAACACTATCTAAATGATCCCCTACCCCAAAAAGCATATTTGTATTCTAAGATAGAAAATGCAGTGATTTTCAATTAAGTGTAATGTTCTGGAAATACCACTGGGCTTGGATAATGAGATGGTGATATTCTTCCAGCTCTGACGCTGAGAGGTTGGCCAATACAAAGTTTTTGTGGATTTCCATTCCCTCATCTAATCCTCCTGCATCTGGTTTCCACCATGTCTGGAGTCATTTCTCATATAGTCCTATGGTTTTATGAAACTATGGTCAGAACTACTATCTCTATACGTTGTGAAATGCTGGAGCACATGGATAATTTTTCACTGATTTTTCTAATGCTTGACATATCTAAATTAAGGCTAATTAAAAATGACTACTAGTTACTCACCCTGCATCCATTCTGCCCTGCTTTTTTACCAATAGAACTCCAATTGTTTTTCTCCAAAAAATTACATGCCTTTAAAGGACTATAATTTACGGTCTTTCTTACATCTAGAGGTAGCCACTAGGTGTCTCCCATGGATACTTAAATATGGCTGACTCATATGGGAATGGTACTCTTTGATTCTTTTCTTTCTTCTTTTTCTGTCTCTGAAATTTAGGTATGATGACTGGACTTTATCTCTGTCTTCCGTGACAGGTGAACTTGAGGAAGAAGAAATCCCGATTTCTAATCCTAAGATAGACCACACCACTCCTGCTCAAAATGTGGACCTATCATATGAGTCATGGCAGAGTTTTTATAGTGAGATAGAAATGAATCTCTAACTTGTTCATGCCATTTATCTGCTTTTCTATTTTATTAATGGTACCTTAATCTAAACTAATACAGTATCTCTATCTCAAAGTATTTAAATACTTTGTTGTCCAATGCAGAAAATATACAGACTATTTAGACCTAATTCAATAGTCAAAGAGCATAATTTATATAATGTTGTAGATGTTTACAACTTCATAGTCTTGCTTTTATGGCACATATATCATCATAGTTATTATTGTAATAATGATGTATTAAAAACAACTTTATATCATGTTCATCTATATATTCATACCAAAATAACATAAATTCATTCTCTTCTCTTTCTCTGTTTTTTTCCCTACATATATATGTACAGACATTATATATATAAAACATTATATATATAACATTATATATATATCATATATATAACATTATATATATATATATATATAACTTTATTTGTATTACTCATTTCTTGGGAGGGGAAATATTATTAAAATGATCATGGATTTCTCACCAGACACTAAAAACAGCGAGAAGAAAATGGAACAGCATCTTTAAAGTACTGAAGGAAAAGAACCATCATACCAGAATCCTAAATCCAGCAAAAATATGTTTCATAAATTAAGGAAAGATAAGGACATTCTCAGATGAAAGAAAACCAAAAGTTTTCATTTCCAGAAGACCTAATCTAAAAGATATGCTGAAGGAAATTCTTCAGGCTAGATACCAGAGGGAAATTTGAATTTTCAGGAATGAAGGAAGAGCAACAGAAATGGTAAACATTGGGATAAAAATAAAAACTATTTTTCTACCATTAGATTCTTTAAAATATATATAATTGGTGAAAAGAAAAATTCTTATCTGGTGGAGTTTTCAATGTATGTACATGTAATATAAAGGAATATTATAACATAGAAGTCAATAGAGGAGGGTAAAGTGACCTATATGGTTGTAAGTCTTTGACATTTTACTTGAAATAGTAAATTATTAACTCTAGATAAACTGTGATAATTTAGGTATGCATATTGTAATCCCTAGAGGAAACACTGAGAAAAATAGAAAGGTCGACAGCTAGAAAGCCAATAAATCAATTAAAATAGTATATTAAATATATGCAAATAAGACAAGAAAGGAAGAAAGGTAAATAGCAGAACAAAATCAGAATATACACTGTACAAAATATAGTGCTTGAAATAAAGAGCCATAAAGTCTAGACCCTAAAGATAAGTAAGTGAAATGAGAAAATTTTGGAGGAAATGATGTGAGCCACAGAGTGGAAGCTTCACTGCAGATGAATGAGCCTTAATGTGATGTAGAAGGTGGAAGCTGAATTGGGTAGATGGCAAATTATAGTGAACAAATAGGATACTGCTTTTTTACTTACTATTACTCATATGTACTATAATTTATTAAGTATTATTTGAAAATGCTATGATCCATAGCAGTGGTTTTTCCGGATATTATTCACTAATTTAACTTAGTTGTGATTATAATGACTACTTATAATATTAGCCAACTTTTTTATGTAGTATTTTACAATGAAAGTATTTTGGTATATATTACCTCTTTTAAGTGTCAATAGTTTTCTGTATTTTAACTGTATCTCGCAGAAATTGTTTTAAAACATACTTTACTTCTTGGTAAGGTTAATTTAATGTTCTGAATTTTATTTTCATATTCCCATGAGGGCAACTTATTGTAGGATTGGACTGGAGTAAAGGGATGACCTCAGGAGCTTTCATCTCTACTTTCTCTCTACACTACGTGTCTGCCTCCAGCAATTATAGGTCCCTTGAAGGACTACTGCTGGTATTCTGGCTTCCTAGAAAATTGGATCATCGGGCCTATGAAAAGATCTAACTTTTGTTTTTACAGAATCTTCAGTAAACTGGCTTAAGGCAAGTGCCTAAGGAAGTTTAGGATCTTTGGCAACTATATTCATGGATGGTCAGATGCCTTTTTTGCCTTACTTCTGGGTTCACAGTTGTTTCTCAGACACCGGAGTTGTGGAGGTCTCATCTTCAGCTAAATATGGTATTAAACTCCATGAAAAGTCTGTATTCATTAACGAAAGCTTGCATAAGGAAAATGTAAAATTGGTCAATATGTACACAATTTTCATGTTTTGTTATATAGTTAAAATCTTATTGTAATTGAATTTTTTTCCTTCTAGGTTAAAAATTCTAAGTGTTCTGTTTTAGTAATTTTAATATGATATATTCTGGAGAACACTGACATTGTAACAAATAATTTTAGTGCAAATTAAGACTTTTGCAATTTCAAGTTCAATATTAGAAACAATTTTGAGTATAATCTTGTAAAATAATCATGGCCTAAGGTACTAAAAATGTAAATTTTCAGTCACAAAACTCTCAATTAAAAAAAGAGAGAGAGGAAGAAACAATTGGAGAAAGATCTCTTAAATGAAATACATCCTATTGTTGGATAGTAGATAAGTAGATATACAGGGAGAAAGAAAGTGAGAGAGGAGGAATGTAGATATTGATAAATTTTTCATTTAAGTAGGAATGGAAGACTATCTCACAGAAATCTGAAATGACATCTAGGTAAGAGGCAATAACAAACTATGAGTAAATGGATATTGTGATCTGCATACTAACTGCTCCTTAACTTATTGTCAGGAAAGAGGAAAGGGCCAGGACTGAAGGACAACTGGACCCTTCATTTAGTGTCAGTGTCCTAGAAAACTTTTCTTTCCCAGACAGAGCTAAAGGCTGCAGCTGTGATGACTTGGGTCAGAAAATCAACCTCCATAAGACTTAAAACTCCACCTGCAGACAGTTTTTCCTCAGTAGGGGACTGGTCACATACACTATGGAATATTCATAAAATAAAATGCTATGCATTTCTTACAAAAGAAGCATTGCTTCTGATACGTTTTTATAGAAAGATTTCTGGTAATATAAAATGACAAATGTAGGTTTGAGCAATGCTTATATTTTATATCTATTTTTGTGGAGAAAGATCTGTTTATGCATGTCTAAAATGAATCGGGAAAAGAGAAAAAAAAACTCTTAAGATTTCAGATATAGATACTTTACTCATGCATACTTCTATTAGTATCACTGGCACTTATTTCCTAATATGTCACAGCTAAGAAAAGATCTTGATCCTGTTGGAAGAAAAGAAATACCATTTGTAATAAGTCCAAGAACTTTCCATATACTGGCTTCGGGAGCTCTAAAAACATGTGTAAACGGTGTTAGAGGATTATTTAAAATAAGAGAATAGTGCTTGGTAATATTATTTTTTAAAGATTAAAGGGCCAGCCCTGGTGGCCTAGCGGTTAAGTTCAGCACTGTCTGTTTCAGCGGCCCGGGTTTGGTTCCAGGGTGCAAACCTACACTGCTCTGTTAGCGGCCATGCTGCGTTGGTGGCCCCATACTAAAAAATAGAGGAAGATTGGCATGGATGTTAGCTCAGGGCGAATCTTCCTCAGCAAAAAAAAAAAAAAAAAACAAGAAAGAAAGATTAGAAATTCTGCTGAGTATCTTGCTTATTATTAAACTTGATGTTAAGACTGTCTAAATTTGTTTCCCTAAGATAGAACCGCACTCAGTCCTTTCTGGTGTAATGAATAAAGTCTGCCTTTAACAAGTAATTACAAGTGGGAGGAAATGCTAGGCATTTCAGATGTGACAATGGGCCTTTTCTTACCAAATATGCCTGAAGCATGATAGTCCACAAAATCTGTTTCAGACAACAGAGAATTTGTGTAATAGGATTTACCGTGCAACAGAAACCAGAAATTTCTATCAATGGATAAATTGAAAAATAAGATTGTGTCATAGTTTTTTTTTTTCCCTTTGCTGCTATACAATTTCATATTTCCTTCTGATCATTTCCCAAAGTCTCCTCAGGATAGATTGTAATAATGAGATCTTTTTCTCTAGCAAACAGAAAGTCAGGGACTGAAATGTTTAAGTCTCCCTCTTGACTAGAAGTAATTAACTATCTAAATTATAAATACACAGTGATGTCTGGGGAAGTTAAACTGATTTTATAAACTGCATTGATGACAGAAGCTCTCCATTTTACTGAAGAAGATTCACACTCTGGCTATTCAGATTTTTCTTATATGAAGACCCATTGTTTAATAGTAAATAAAAGTTTTCCACTTAGGCGTGTGAAGATGTGGTCAGATTAATGTTGAATTTAAAATTATGTACATTTTTTTACCCTGTATCTTTGCACTTTCCCAAGACATGAACAACTTCATAAATATAAAAATTTATTCCTATAGCTGTACAAAGCAAACAGGGGGTTCTTTAATTTCGAACTAGTCAATAAATCAAAATATAGGCATGAAAATTACGTGCACAAATACACATGTAAACTGGTCAAACATCCTACAGGAACATTGAAAATATAAAGTCAAAGTTAGAAATTCAGCTTTTAACAGCATAAATGTTACTATGCATTTCAAAAATACTAAACCATACAACAGGGATAGTATAACTTGGGAATTAAGACCTAACTCAAAGTCAGAACGCCTGTTTTCAACTCCCCAGTACTCCTACTTACTTGCTGTGTAACCTTTGATAAACTTCTTACAGTCATTAAAATTTAGCTACCTCACTGAAAAATGGGGAATAAAATATTAACTAACTCAAAGACACATTTTAGTGATTAAATGAGATAAAGTGAAACAAGTTCTTAGCAGAGTCCTCAGGACACAGTATGCACTCTATAAATCATTACTAAATGGCATTTGGATGCAGAATGATCCATTAAAAATAATTGTATGGAGTATCAAAAACATAATAATTGACAAGGAATTTATACATTCTTTGAAAGCAGATTCAAGTTTAAAATGCACAGAGAATAATTTTGCATTATAAAGTTGATGTCAACATTATTACTGCAGGATATTTGGAATAACTGTAATTTCAAATATACTATATATATTATAATTGTAAATATATATATAAATAATACTCATATTATATATCATATAATAATATATCATATAAATAATAAATTGTTAGTCATTAATTTGAAAAGATTTTATGGACAAAGGGCATGACTGTGTGAGACAGAGTCTATATGTTATATAGAAAGTATGCATTTTACTTCAACTTGTCTCTGATATGCATTTCTTGTGATACTTTACATTATAAAATATGTTTTCAATGGTATATTGCTCAATGATTCTATAAATATTCTATTTCTACAGAAAAGCAGCAGATAAGAAATGGGGAAACTGATATTTTGGAAATATCAGCTTTCATGGAAATCTCTCTTGAATAGGCATATTATAAATACATGTTGACACAAAATAACTATGGCAACGTGAACTGTCATGATTTTTACATTACTGAATCATCATCATCCCCCCAAATCATTGAACAGTTACTATATATCAGGCATTTAAAATTATTTTCAATGCATCAACTAATTCAACTCTGACAAAAATATTATGTTACTAATTCATCGTTTTAAGGAAACTCAGGAACAGGGATGAAAGTAGCCTCCCAAAGCTATCCAGCTAATAAGTTATAGGAAAAACAATTAAACCCAGAGTATTTAACTAGTTTAATTAATTTTAATTTAAAAATAAAATGCTGACTTATTCCACAATAAATTATTTCTTAACATTGCCCTAAAGTTAAAATTTTAAAGTTTTGAAATCTCACATATTTGAAGGGCATCTCTATTCATACACAATATCTTCACGGGTTCCTAGTTTGAAAAGCAGAGCTCTATCTGAATGAATAAGCAAAGGTATTGCAAATAAATCAAAAGTATAATTAAATAGCCAACATTTTTTATCTCTAAAAATCTAATTCTACAAACCTATTAAATTATGAAAAATTTAACATTTATCACTCAATAAACCTATACTGTGTCAGTATCTATTCCAGGCACTTAGTTACCTTAGCATATGAAAACAAAGACCACTGTTCTTAAGAGCTTACCTAGAGAAACAGGGCCAGCCAATAAAAAATAAATATAAATAAGTAAATTTTGTGATATGTGAGAAGTTAATAGATGCCATAAAGAAAGAATGGAGAAGGTGAGCATTTTTAATACTATCCAATATTTTTAAGTCTTCT
Source organism: Tapirus indicus (assembly GCA_031878705.1). Lineage (NCBI taxonomy): Eukaryota > Metazoa > Chordata > Mammalia > Perissodactyla > Tapiridae > Tapirus > Tapirus indicus. Next base: position 138,491,182 of record CM062920.1, on the reverse strand, counting down.
TATGGTTTAAAATATAACCATGATACTCTATTGGGGCAAGAGAGTAGGGCTGCTGTGTGTGTGTTTGTTTGTTTGTGTACGTGTGGTGTTATGTCTGTGTATGAATAACTATGTATTGCTATTTAGAAGAGTTATAGTGGTCAGATTCTAAGCAGATTCACACTGACATTGTTATCTTCTAAAAGGTCACATACTATATTAATCTTAGCTGTTTTTTTTTTCCTATACTTGAAATACCTTGGGCAATAACAACTCTTCCCAAATCTGACTTAAATGATAGATGGAAAGATTAGTGAATGACTATAGTGATACAGAATATCTATAGCAACTGTCATCAAAATCTCCAAGCGATTCATGGTATCCTTCAGAAGTAAAATGACTTTATGACAGAGTAATAGTAGTTTCCTTTTACTTTAAAATTTACCTGTGTCTAACTACAATAGTTGGTTTGATTAAACTTCATCAAAATGAAATTGACAATAAGGAAGTATCCTAGAAACCCACGTTGCAGGAGAGGAAAGAATACAAAAGTGATCACACATTGAAGATTACTCTGAATAAAAACTGAACCTCGCAAGGCCTTTCACATTTACTTATGATTATCATTAACCTTGGAAAGAGAAAGAAATCTAAGATAACATCAGTTGGTCAATTTTACACCCACACATAATACATTAAATGAATATCTTGTTCACAGACCTAAGCAGTTAGTTTTGTAATAAAATTTGAAATCAATGCTAACCTGATCCACACTCACATGCAATTTATTTGGAGAAGACAATCATATTTTTTTATTTTATGTAAAAGACAATTCTGAAAAATACACTAAGAAAATATTGCATTATGAAACGATCCTTGCTATTAGAGAACATTTATGTGTTCTTTAATGTATAAGTAATAAAGAATCAAACTTTGCTGCTTTTGGAGAAAAATGAAGCAGAAGAAATACGCCTAGCTTCTAGAATGGGTTGGTAATGTTTGAGAATCATAATCTGAGAGTTTAAAGCAATATTCATTTATTCTGTGTGTGTGTGTGTATCTTCACCTAAAATACACACTCTTTTCCTAGCTTTGAGAAATTGAAGGCCCTTGACCATTATAAATACAAAACAGATATTTAATTATATATGTATGGAAATATACTTATCAAGGGTCCTAAGTTTCTCAAAGATAGGAGAAGAGTGTGTATTCTAGGTGAGGCAATGCGCTCTTGATTCAGCTCACTTACTGTCATAACAATGACACTCTTTTTTGACTCTATTTAAAGAAAAGAGATAACTAGAACTGCCTCTTCACAATACATCCAGTTCAAGACTATATAAATTGTATCTCTATGTCAATCTTGAAGAATTCCGTGGTTTCAAGTGAAACAATTGTGTTCTTAAACTTTTTTTATATTGTGGCAAGAACACTTAATGTGAGATCTACCCTCAGCAAATTTTAAGAGTATAATATATTATTGTTCTCTATAGGAACAATGCCGTATAGCAGATTCTAGAGCTGATTTATCTTGCTTAAATGAAACTTTATGCCCACTGATTAGGACTCCGTATTTCTCCTACCCCCAGCACCTGGTAACCACCAATCCACTCTTTGATTCTATGAATTTGACTGAGAAAACTCATTCCTATAAGTGTGATCATGGGGTATTTGTCCTTTTTGTGACTGACTTATTTCATTTAGCACAAAGTCACATATTGCATCATGTGACATGACATGTTGTCACATATTGCAGAATTTACTTCTTTTTTAAGGCTAAATAGTATTGCATTGTATGTGTTGATCCCAGTTTCTTTATCCACTCATCTGTTACTGGATGTTGAAGTTGTTTCTATATTTTGGCTATTGTGAATTGTGTTACAATGAACATAGGAGCGCTAATATTTCTTCAAGTTCCTGATTTCAATCTATTACATAAATATCCAAGAGTGGGATTGCTGGATCATATGGTAGTTCTATTTTTAACTTTTTGAGGAATCTCCATACTGTTTTTCATAGTGGCTGTACTATTTTGCATTCCCACCAACAGTGTGCAAGAGTTCCAATTTCTCCACATCCTTGTCATTTCTTTTTTAAATGTGCTTACCAGAAAACTTAAAATAACATATGTGACTTGCATTTATGGCTTGCAATATATTTCTGTTGGACCCTGCTGGTACAGAGTATTGGAAGTAGCATCTTTTTAAATGAGCACATCTTATCTTTTCCATTGACTCTCTAAATAAACTCTAGACAAATAATTTAACTACTATTAGTTTTGATTTCCTAAGTTTATTTCAGGATAATCTCTGAAACAAAGCCCTGTGAATCAGACCTTGGATTTAAAACATTTATGGTCGAATTCTTGGTCAGGCACTAATTTACTTTTTGAATTATGTAAAATAAAACATCATTGTTCAGCCTGAGGTTTTTCACCGGAAAAAAAAATCTGTAATTATATGCTACCTATAGATGTTGTAAGAATTATAGCATCCATGTGCTAACATTTAGAGATCTATAATGTAATAAACATATATTAAACTCATTATGTCCCTTAGCCTCAGTGCAGCAATTAACACACAGTAGGTAATGATTTTTACTGCTATTGATGCTCTCTGCCCTTCTATACTAGAAAATAAGATTTTGGTTTTTGTCTTGCTTTTTTTTTCCTTCCTAAATTTTGAAGAGATGCTCTTTGTTCTTCCTTAATCCCATGTGGGTTCTTTCACACACTCCAAAATATCCAGCCTCCTTGAAGGAAAACCAAACAAATATTGTGAGAATGTTAGAGCGTGAGAAATTAAATCTCTCAATGGGAAACATTGCAAAGTAAAACATAATCACAGATGGTGAACAGACTCCAAGGACAATGTAAGGCATCTGGGTTTCGAAATAAATGTTAAACCTAATAATCATCTATTGTTTAAAAATGTTACAAAATTTTAATATTTTATATGGCAAATATTTACATTTAATTTTCTTTTTTTAAACATCTTGATGAAAAGTGCTCAGATTTCTTTTATAGCTTTAATAATAGAGTAATATAGGAGTCAGAAATAATTGTGTTCTGGACTTATTAATACCCAGGACAAATTGAATTGGCAAAGATTTTTAAAAAGTTACAAAACTTAGTGGTGAAGTAAGGGAAACGATTGCCCTCATACCCTGTTGGTGGCAATGTACATTGGTACAATCTGTCTGTGGTGCAGTCCCACAAAATAGATAAATAGTAATATATGTGTGCACATTTTGCTCTGACAAAGCCCTTCCATCTCTAGAATTCATATAAAGAAAATGCCAAAAAAGATGCACAATCCATAAAGGCAAGAATCTGCATAGCAGCAGTATCTGCGTACACATGGACACACACAAAGAATTAGAAGCAACCTCCGTGACCAGCAACATGGACATGATTAAGTACATTATGGTGCATGTATGGGATAGAATACTAGCTAGTCATCTGAAATGATTTTGAAAAAAAATCAATCATATTGAAAGACATTCAGTTTAATTTTAAGTGAAAAAGTTTATAACGTGATATGTGTATATAATACATTTAAAAATACATAATAAATATGAAATATTAAAAGGGCATATATTAAAATATCCTTAATAGGGATAGTCTCTAGATTATGGAGAAATTTTTTCTTTTCATTATTTGTATTTTTTAAGTTTCTCACTATGGGCACACACAGACATGCGCGCGTGCGCGTGGACACACACACACACACACACACACACACACACACGTCTTCCCTTTAAGAGAACAAAATAAATCAATGTAAGTTGTACTTTCACTGTGAAAGTATGCCTTGGGCACTATCAGATTTGATAAGGACATTTCTACTCCTACATATAAGCATTAGAGCAACACTATTCTGATTTTATATAAAAATTTAATCGACTACATGAAAGTAACAGTCTGTAAATATGCTTGAGTGATAAAATTTATAGATGTTATCACATTCCGGTAAAGTTACATTTTGAAAAGAGAATCCAAATCCTGCTATCAATTCAGTCTCTAATTCTCAGAAGATAGTCATAGTTATAATGTTTTCTATAATAATCAACTTGACATAGTGGATTCATCTTTATTTTTAATTATTAGTAAACTCTTGGGATAAGCATAATCTTATAAAAAGGGATGAAATAGTCAAAGGATTGGAGTTTACATGAGCATGATATTAGTAATTTCCATTTTCTACCTTCTTGATTTATATCTTTGTTCAAAAGAATTCCAAACAATTATTTTCAAGAAAGTATTGAGGAAGAAATACATTATTTGCAAATATAGAATTTTCAGTGTTTTCTTATTTAGAGGGATCGGATTTTCAGCAATAATTTACTCCGATTCTTAAAGTTGATTTCTTTATGTGGTTTTTTTTTTTTTTTTTTGATGAGGAATATTGGCCCTGTGCTAATGTCTGTTGCCAATCTTCCTCTTTTTGCTTGAGGGAGACGGTTCCTGAGCTAACATCTATGCCAATCCTCATCTACTCTGTATATGGGACACTGTCACAGCATGAGTTGATGAGTGGTGTTCAGGTCCATGCCCAGAATCTGAACCCATGAACCATGGGCCACCTGAGGCAGAGGGCACAAACCCAACCACTATGCCACCAGGTCGGGCCCAGAATTGATTTCTTCTTACTGGTGAAGTTGCAAAGGATGGCAGAGATTAATGAAGAGGTTCGGTGAAATCATAGTCACATATGACAAAATTCATCTTTTGCTTATCCCACAGAATTTATAATTTTAGCCTATTTTTATTTACCAGAGCATGTACATTTTTGATGCCGCTTTTGATTTTGCTAATTACATTTGTTTAGGAATTTCAAAGGAGAAAAACTGGGTCAAACACTAATATTTCATTTATATATTCATTTACTTATATTAATACATAAAAGTTTAAGACATTCTGTTCACTATGGATAAGAACAAAAAATAGGGTATGATTTCTTTTTAATAGAGGCTACCATTTAATAAAGAAGATTTTATTCTAAAAAAATACTGTCAAAAGTATCATTTGGTTAATATATGGCATCTATATTCTAAACAGAACAATCAAGATTCTTGAGGGAAAAAAAATCAAAAGATTGTATGGAGCCCATGTATTGTTAGAAGTACAGCTTAGCTAGACAGGTATATTGGGAGAAGAAAATGGAGGGTTTTGAGTGTACAGGTAAGGACAATACACTTTATTCATTAGACAGCAGAGACTCATTTTCAGTTTAGAGAGTGATTCTACTATTTTCTGAATCAATCCATTTCTCCATTCTTATATGGAACCTCCTTATTTTAGGGACTTCAATCTTTGACAGAGACTGTAATTCTCCTGCTTGATTTCATTTTGGTCTTGTTCACCTCTGCCTCTCCAGCCGCTCTCCATGGTATCCTAAGAGTGATCTTTATGAAGCGTAAATCTAATCAATTCGTTTCTCTGCTTAAAATTCTGAATAGGCTTTTCCCTGCATACGGAATAAAATCCACCATCTATTTGTGGTCCCGTCTTTTCTTCTCAACTCACCTCTCACTGCTACTCACTCTATGCTTATGAACAAAACAGCTACCAAGGTTTCATAAACACGCCATATCAGTATTCCTTAAACAGGCTGTTTGCAACACTTAGAAAGCCATTCCACTCTACTTCCTCATTTGCCTGCTATACCTATTCTTTCAAGATTTGGGTACAATTCTATTTCTTCTGAAAAACCTTTCCTAAACTTTCTTCTCATTCAAGAACAATTAGCAACTCATTTACTCACTATCCCACAGCACTTTCTTTGCACTTCTAAGGTAAATGTTTTCATTTTAATTGGTCGTTTACATGTCTGTTTCCCTTACAAGACTGAGGATTTTCATCTTGACTGTCGTTGTACTCCCCAGTAACTTATACAGTTTCTAGATAGTAGATGCTCAGGAACTGTTGAATGAATAAATAAAAGGACAAATGACGGAATAAAATATAATTATTGAAAGCTTTTTGTGGTAGCACTCAATAGGGAATTGATGAGACAGAGAGGTTTCTTACAAAATGGTAGCCACACTGACTGACCTACCATTTTCCCACCCAGATTTTCTTCTTTCAGGGAACATTTGCTCCAATAGAACATTGTCCTCCCTCTTGATTAATTAAGTTCAGTTATTACTTATTAAAAGCATCTTGTTTAATGCTATCCTTCCAAAATATCCTCCAGCATTACACTAATCAGTTTAAGTGACATTGCTGATGTTGCCCCAAAACAACAGCCCTTTATTCTTGAGAATTTCATTCTCTCCCAAAGGCTCCTTCCTCTTACTCATTGTATCTGAGCAAATTTTTCCCTATCTTTTCCCCAGGAAAAGTAAAGATAGGACTAACATTGACTAAAATAGATTAAAATAAAAAACTATCTAGTTTAAATCTGTGCCATGCTACTCTGAAATATGTGCATAGGTTATAAACACAAAACATTCCATTCATTCATTCAGCAAGTGCTTACAGTAGGGCCTGGATGTGGCAGCCACTGTGCTACCTACTGGAAATAATATTTAACAAGATGCTTTACATGTCTGTAACTGTACATGTCAAGTAGTTTACAGTATAATATTCGAAAAAAAAGTAAATGATTAACATCATCATTGAAGAACCATTGCTTAGAATTTTCTTAAAACATTATTTGTTCATACATTAAATACAAGATTAAGTATTTAAAGCTCTTAGAATGGTGCCTGGAACTCAGAATATTGCTTCTTCTCATTTGGTAAATAAAATTCTCTGAATAGGTCCAAACATGAACAGTGAGAACTCCAACATCACGCAGTCATTCCAGAATTTTGATAAGTTTGTAACAGATTGAAGGCACTAAAATAAGTTGCAATTTGTAACAGGAAAATACATAGTCAACTATTGCTTTACATTTTAACTGAAATGATGATTATGAATTTAAAATACTGCACTTATTTGCCGATGCAGATCATTAATTCTGTCACCATATTATTTGACCTTTTATCCATTTGACCTTTCACAGAGATAAAAATTAAAGGAATGTAGATCTAAAGTACTACTAGATGCAAGGCAGGATAGGTTTGGGGGGTCCAAGATAAAAATCCATAATAATAAGGAAATTCGGTAACAGAAGAATAATGTACTTTGGAGTCTGAAGACCTGTCCCAGATCTGGCTAAGAATAATAGTCAGAGGATAAGGAAGTGCCTCAGTTTGATCCTGTGTAATGGAAGTAATAAAAACTCACAGATATATAGTCAATAATTAAATGTTATAATGCCTACTTTACGGAAAAAATAATAAACATTACTTAAAGTAAATACCTTATCTTTCATCCTATAATACTATTTAATTTTGAGAATCTGATAAAGTATCCAAAAACTAATTCTATGACCTCTAACATTTATTTTATAAATTTAAAAGAAAGTCAAAGTCAGTCTGTTGTTAGTTGAGCCCAACGGGTAAACCCTGGGAGTCCTTGTCAAGAGATCCGGATGCTGCTGAATTAATCAATCTTTGAATTTGTGGGCTCAGCAAAACAGCTGTCTTAATGTTTAAAACAGGCACATCTCTTCAGAGGGAGGACTGTAATCAATCAAATGCTCACAAGAGTCTTGTGTATAACCTGAAGTTCCAAGTCATGTTTTAATTTATAACGAGATCTATGGCGGAAGGATCAGAATACTTATGTGTCACGGCCAGGCCTTTCTCTCCCTGTAGGATGATTAGGTGATGATTTCTTGAAAAGCAATGGTGTCAGCTGGTTGGTTCCAGTGTTTAAACGGATCATTCTCTGTGAAAGGGATCTGTTATCACAGGGACCACAGCACTCCTGCTCCTAAGTGGTGCATCGTTAGATACTGACACACAATTCCTGCATTTTTTCCCAGCTCTTCGTTCTGATACATGTATTCTTCCCTTGAATATATCCAGTTAAGTTTTATTAAGACATGGAAGTCTTTTTGCCCCAAAAGGTGACGTTACATACCAGATTTAATCCTCTGCCTTGCTTGAACTCTGGGGAGGTAGTCTTTATTCTTGTTTTGGAGAGGTTATTCACTTTTGCTGTCACAAGTTTGGTACATTTGCAAAACAATTATTTATGAATTTTGATGTCTATAATTATACTCTCCTAAGCCTTCTGGATTTTCCTACAGTTGAATAAGTTAATACATGGCTAAAAAATGACTGAAGATTTTCTGATTTCTAACTACAAAGGTTTAAGTTTCAATAAATTTATATAACCTTTTTAAGGTAATTTGACTTTTATGGCATTTGAAACTGCAAATACAATTACAAACAAAAGAAATCAAATCAAGGGTTTATATTATTTTAAATATTACTCTTAACTGAGCAGTCCCCTTTAAGATTTACTAACTCAAACTTCCCAAACTTCCCTAACTTTACTAATAATATATATTGTTAGTCTTAACTATATACATATATGTGTGTGTATGTGTGTGTATCAGTCTGTTTACATAAGCATTAGGATTAAACTTCTTTAAAATCATCAGCTTTATTGTGAAATAAAAACAAATATATTTTGAGTATTAAAATTATTTGTAAATCAGTGAAATCTGTAGGAATGAACTCAAAATTGAAACTATTGTAATCCCTGTTCTAATTCATAACTCATGGATTTAGCTATCTGAAATTAGGGGTAAGTTGAGAATAATGTAAATGCAATATTCAAAACGTTGAGCAATTCATCTAAGGTAGACCTACAAATTCCTAGATTTCTTTCTCTTGAAGTATCCACTAGGTAAGCAAATTTTATTTATTCTAACTTTTAAACATTCATTTCCAGTGACATGGCTTGGAAAGTTTCAATAGTCTCCAGTCTTGTTTCTCTCCTAATCAGAATAGCCGTTCTAAAATCCATGAGGAACCATGTCATTTTTCATTTGAATATTATTCTCAACAACAGCATTGTTTCCACACTTTTTGCAAATGTAAGAGCCCTTTTTAACCTTAAAAAATATCAAGGTCCACCACACCACACTAATACAGTTATACTAGCTGTTGTAAATATAATACAATTAGTAATACTTTAAAATGGATACTCTAAAATACTTTATATTAATAATACTCTAAAATGCTTTCATTATATTAAAAGTATTAAAGTTTTTAATACTTCAAAATTAGTAATACTCTAAGATACGTCTATTGTATTTTAGCAACACAATAAGATAAATATATATTTGAAAAATAGCAGCATCTGTCCACATGGAACGAAATTTGTTTCAGGTACAAATGTTTGTTTTGGTACTGTTTTATTGAATTATATTTGACAAACAATAAAATTCACACATTGTAAATGGACAATTGACACATTTTGGTAATTTATACAGTCATGTAACCACCACTATAATCAATATAGAAAACATTTCATTCACCTAAAAAGTTCCTTTGTGCCTCTTTGCAGTCATTCACATCCACGAAACCCCAGTCCATTGCCAGGTATATTTTGTCAATATTTTCTTTCAAAAGGCTCACATTTTTTTGTTAACTGAGTCTTCTTTGATGCAATTTGATGAAGTCCAGTTTTACCCATGTTTTAATAATTTGTGCCATTTGTGTCATGTTATAAAAAAAAATTACCTAATCCTATATCACCCTCCAGAGATTTCCACCCCTATGTTTGGAAGCACTGATATACAAGATAAAATCTAAATACTTTGTATGGAAAATAAGACTTTTTTAGGTTTTGATTCATCTCTATCTTTTCAGTTCTGTCTCTTCCTCTCTTTAACATACACACAATCTCTAGGTTTTTTTAACTAAATTCATGACATAAACATTAGATCAAAATAGTAGAAAGACTGGGGCTGGCCCAGTGGCATAGTAGTTAAGTTTGTGGGGTCCACGTTGGCGGCCCGGGGTTTGCAGTTTCGGATCCTGGGTGCAGACCTACACACTGTTTATCAAGCCATGCTGTGGTGGCGTCCACATATAACGTAGAGGAAGATGGGCACAGATGTTAGCCCAGGGCCAATCTTCCTCAGCAAAAACAGGAGGATTGGCAACAGATGTTAGCTCCAGGCTAATCTTCCTTATAAAAAAAAAAAGACTGATAATTTTTAAAATATAGACTATCAGAGAAAAATATTTTAGAAAATTTGGGATTTCAAGATAGAAAAGTATTTTATAAAGAATGCACAAAAAGCACAAATTATAAAAGACAATAGTGAAAAAATTGAGTGCTTTAAAGTTAAAATCTTCTATAGCAAGAAAAGCTATAACAGAAAATTAAAATACAAGTAGAGATAAGGAGAAAATATTTTAACATAAAGTTTTAGTTTTAGAAAATATAAAGTATTTTGACATATGGCTAAAAAAAATATAACTACAATAGAAAAATGGGAAAGCAATAAAAATAGGCAGTTCATAAAAGGAAATTATTGAATTACAAGTAAAGTATAAACTATACTCAACTTCATGATAGTCAGGAAAAGTAAATGGAAACAATAATGAGATTTGATTGCATAACCATCAGGTGACAAAAGTTGAAAAGTCTAATATTGCCAAGAGTTGGAGTGAACGAAGTTGGGAACATAACCTCTTTCTACTAATATGTGCATATCTGAATACCTAGTGATTCCACTTCTAAGAATATGCACTAGAGTCACTCTTGAACAATGCTCAGTCTAACCACTAGAAGTAACCTAAATATCTTTATAAACTGTATATTTACATATTAGCATGCATAGGTCATAGAAATATTCTCTTGGGGGCAAAATAGGAAGTATGCTGCATACTTAAATTGTGTGTAGTAAAATACTAGAAAATATAAAGGAAGGCACCATTATTTGCAATATCAATGGTTATTTTGGAGCAAGAACTAAATTAATTGAACATGAAGGAGGTACAAAGGGGAGTTTAGTATTATCTGTAATATTTGCTTTTATATAGATATAGGCCTTGTATATCTCAGTTGTTATATGTAACAAACAACCGTAAAATCTGAGGGGTGGCTAAAAATAAGAATTTATTTCTCATATCCATGATGCACTGAGTGGCTCAGTTGCACTCACTCATGTGTTTGAAGATTGGCTGGTGTTCTGTGGATCTTTGGGATCAGCTAGGCAACTCTGCTTCAAGTTGCAGGTCAGCCTGTTTCAGTTCCACTTTAAGTCCTCCTTGGTATTTAATCTGAGTCCCACACTGAAGGAGTGGCAGTTACCCAGAGGAAATTCATGGGGATAAGAGAGGCACAAGAGGGCACGCCGTACCATACAAGCACATGTCAAGTCCCCTGCTAGCATCATTATGATTGTATCGCTTTTGTCAAAGCAATTCACATGGCCCAGTCCAAAGCAAAGAGGTGTGTTGGGGCAGGAGGAGGTGGTCATACTTTGCCTATGTGGGAATAGCTACCACGTAGCATGCTAAAGTTGGAAGGGCAAGTGAAGAATAGAGGTCAATAATTCAATCTACCACACCTGAAGCAAATGTGAGACGTCAATATTTGTACATCCTGTTTTGTGGTATATGAGTGTCTGTATTACTTTACCTTTTGCTTTTGCTGTATTTTTACATGACTTCCAATTTTTATGTGCAAATTACACTTTTATTTTTTGTTTATTTGTTTTTTTGGTGAGGAAGATTGGCCCTGAGCTAACATCTATTGCTAATCCTCCTCTTTTTGCTTGAGGAAGATGGTTCTTGAGCTGACATCTGTGCCAGTCTTCCTCTATTTTGTATGTGAGACACCACCACAGTATGGCTTGATGAGCAGTGTGTAGGTCTGAGCCCAGGATCTGAGCCTGCGAACCCTGTGCTCTCGAAGTGGAGTGTTGTGAACTTAACCACTACGCCACTGGGCGAGTCCCAGTGACTTCCAAATTTTAAAATGAGCCACAGGATAATTAACTAGCTATTATTAAGCTGCTTTATCTTTCATATTTCTATAGACTTTTTTTTTACAGATTATCTGTCTCACTGTCAACCTGATAAATTAAACCCGTCCTTTAAAACAAAACTGAATTGCCACCTTCTCTGTAAAACTGCATCTACCCTTTTCCATGGTGGTCAGTTGGCCGTTCTCTTGTTATTTTTAAAGAACTTTGTGTATATCTTATTTCTAATTTAGCACTTACCTTATTTTTTTCTAGTCATTTAATAATTCAACTGTCTCCTTCCACTAAAGTTGAGTTCCTTAATGACAGGAAGTAGTTCTTATATATAAATATACGTTTGAATGTATTTACCTAAGATAGTAAAGCTTCCTAAATCTTCACCAATATAGATGCCTTCTTTATCCTAGGCACACAAATAAGTAGGCTATTTTCTCCAACCTTGCTTGCAGGTGGTTGTGGCTATGTAACCGAGATTTAGAAAACCAGTAAGAATTATGTGAGCCACTTCCAAACTCGGTCCTTAAAAACTTCCCAACTGTTCCCTCCTTGGCTGGATGCATCTGATGATAAGACCATGTAGTGGTGAAGGCAAAAGTGGGAAGGAGCCTGGAGCCTGAATGGCTCTTCTGCTAACTACCACAGGAACAAGAAGAAAATTTTGATTTGCTTGATCTCTCAGATATTCAAGCCCATTTGTTATGCTACATATCTTACCTACCTAATAGATCTAGCTTACTAATTATCTTGTAGAAGCCATTCAATAGATGAATGCATACAATAAAAAAATAATTAGATTGATTGCTGGCATTATACCTGAAAGAAAAAATGAGCTCTCTGTGGAAAACACTGAGATTCACTTTCTCAATATTCTTAGAGTATGGTACATGATCCAGAGGCATGGGTGTCAACACCTAAAATTATGTGGTAATAAATTTAATAATGTTGTTTCAGGATTTTGAAAATACCTATGAAGATGAGATAAATGTGTTTTTGTTGTTTATTCACTAAAAATGTGTTGTTTTCAAAAGGTAGAAACTACAGATTTGAAAAAATGTTAACAAACCTGATTAATAGGAAATCACACAATAAATATTTGTATATACATGAAGTTCTATTTAAAGGTAAACACTGATTATGGAAAAACAATTCTGTAGCTAATTGGCTTAGTGTAATTGAAGTCACCATTTAGCCATTTAAAAAAGTCGTTGCTAAATGCTTTTAAATATTTCATGAATCATGTAATTGCTCTAAATATTTTTGTAAGAACTGTACTTCATACTAGAAAATGTACCTGCTACAATATAGGTCTCTCATAAAGTCGTTTGATGAAGCTTTTAAAATAACCCCAGCAGACAGATGTGATTTGAGAGTAGATATCAGTAGGTTTGTTGACAAAAGGAAAAAATAATTAAACTTTATCTCTTCCCTTTACAGTTTCAAATTAAAGGTGAAAAGGTGTTAAAATTTAAACACATATTGCACAGCTTTTAAAATATATATTACCAAATTTCAAATATTTCTGATAAAATTCAGATGACTGTAATTGCTGAGAATTTAATTAATTGCAATTATTTTGAATTCAAAATGTGCACTTTCTTATAATTGATTTTAAATTACTTGATTCCTTCCTGCATTATTTATGTCATTAACAAAAGCAAGTTGCCACTAAGAAAATAATCTGAAGAATTAAGCATTGATAAACTAGCCTCTTAAGAGCGTATGCCTATGAACCATGTCATCAAAATTAATGCGGCACTTTTGATGCTTTGACCAAGAAAGGAGATTGAATATGAAAATTGTCTTTATCGATGTTTTACACCACAGTAATTTAACAATAATATTTAAAAGAAGAAAATAGTTACTTTTATTATTTTAATTGATAAATTGATGTGCAACATTTAGCACTAGTGCATAGAGACTTAATCTAATCCTCTTTTCCAGAAATGGATTCTGATTCCCTGCTCTCAACCATATGGAACACTTTCATTTCTGGATAGTAACACTAGAAGCTATAAGACATGTCAAAGTTTCAGGATACTCCCAGAGGATGCTGTAACCATTCTCATAATACCAGAAAACTTCAAGGAAATTCTGGGATGCACACGACTCAGGTTATTATATTTCTTCTGTAAAAGTGCATGCTCTTTCCACAAAATACCATTTCAATCAGTTTGACCTGATTGTGGCCCACTATTCCTAACCAGCATGGTGATACTTATTATTCGCCTTCAACTCCTGCAGTTTTCCTATGTAAATTGTCTAGCTCAGAAAACTGGCCCTATCATCATTGCCAGGTTTTTTATTTTCTTATGAAATCCCCCAGCATGTAAGTATTAAACCCTTTTCTGTTTTTGAGTAATCTTTACTCTAACCTCTGCTTATGAACATCTTATTCATCATTTTGCTAGTAGAATTTTATTTATTTTACAACTAAATTATTTATTTATTTTACAACTAAAATGTTTATTATTTTACTTGTAAGCATCTATTCCTTTTTCTTAGTACAATACCACCATAACTTTCTTTGGGACATGTCTTTACTCTTTCTCCTATTGTGTGAATAGTGGCTGAGACAAAGAAATTCCTGATCATGGTGATTGCGTTAGGATAGGGAGCCAGTCTAACCATATACATTTTTATATAATATATATGTATTTCAATAAGGAATACATAGAAAGTTAAACTGCTAAAGCCATATTGCTTCTATGATAGGAGAACTTGTCTCAAAATGAGCCTAAGTGAGAAAAAAACAATCTCTCCTGTTGTTAAAGCAAAAATGCATGAAGCCATTCTCAGTCTTCTCTTTTTTTTATACCCTGGTAAATACTGCCAGGCCTATTTGAAAACAAATACCAAAACTAACCATTTGTTACCATTCTACCCAAATAGCCAACCAATACTACCTTCATATTTTTGTTTGGACTAGTGTAACTGCCTCCTAATAATTCTCATTTTTTCCATTTCTAGCATAGTCTATTTTCATACAGTAACCAGAAATCAGAATTTCTGCTTTTGACTGTGATGTGGTAGCTTAAATTAAAATAACCCTCTCCCATAAACAACTAGAGAAGCTAAGTAAAAATACTTTAAAAAATTGTTTGAATGCACCAAAGATCATCTTCAGCCAGGAATAAAGATCCCAGGATCATGCAGAGAAGATAAATACATAGAAGTAAATGGGGCATTTTCTTCTTTTTGCCAGCAGTGCTTGTCAATTTCTAAGGAGATGTGCCTAGAGACCAAGTAGAAATCATTCTATTTATCAACGTACCAAAACTTGCACAGCACATCTAGAGCTTAGCAGCAATTTTATAGCCTTAAATGTGTATCTCTGTGTGTGTGTGTGTGTGTGTGTGTGTGTGTGTATTCCAAGAAGTTAGAATGAGTACAGCAAATTAAACCAAAAAATGTAGAAGGAAGAAAATAATGAAGATCAGATTTATTTATATAATTAATACTCCTAGCAAGATGGATCAAAAGAAAGAGAGAGAAAACAGATTATCAAAATTAGGAATGAGGAGAGTACATGAATAAATATCCTACAGCCTAAATAGATAGGAGATAAATTCCAGAAAACTTCCATAACATGGGAAAATATCTTCATTACATTGGTATAGAGGGAAAAAGTCATAATCAGGAAACAAAACACAATAATTGTATAGGACAAGACTGATAAATTGGAGTTCATTAAAATTAAGATTGATGAAAAACACCATTAAAAGAATGAAAAATAATCTACACAAGATATCTTTTAATAAGTGAATGGATTAAACAAACTGTTCCTCATTTGATAGACATGGAATATTATTGGGATGGAATACTAGTCAACAATAAAAGGCAATGAGCAACTAAAGCACAAAAAGACATGGAGGAATCTTAAATGCTTATTGTTAAGTGAAAGAAGCCAGTCTGAAAAGGCTATGTACTGTATGATTCCAACTGTATGACACCCGAAAAAGGCAAAACTATAGAGACAGTAAAAAGATCAGTGGTTGGCAGGAGACTGGGGATGGGAAGGAATGATCAATAGGTGGAACACAGGGAATTTTTAGGACAGTGAAGATATTCTGTATGATTTTGTAATGGCAGATACATGACATTATGCATTTGACAAAATCCGTAGAACTGCACATCACAAAGAATGAACCTTAATGTAAACTATTAACTTTAGTTGATAACAGTGTATCGATATTGCTTCCTCAGTTATAACAAGTGTATCAGAGTCATGCAAGAAGGGAAAACTGTGTTTGGTGAAGGGATGGGTATAAAGGGAACTCTGTTGGTTCTGGTCAATTTTCCTAAACCTAAAACTGCTCTAAAAAAATAACATTTATTATTTAAAAAAATCCACAGAGTGAGAAAAAATACTTGCAATGCATATATTCAACAAAGACTCACATCTAAAAATCTACAAATTAGTAACAAAAGTATAAACAACTCAGTTCAAAATGGGGGAAAAATGTGAATAGGACTTTCAAATCTAGGTCATCCAAATGGTCAATAAACATGAATAAGGTGCTCAAATTCATTAGCCATAGGGTCAATCAAATTCCGATCACAAAGAGATACCACTACATAGCTTCACAATGGCCAAACAGAAACCTGACAATGCCTAGCGAAGATGTAGATTAATTGTCATTCTCATACATTGTTGGCATGTTTGAAAACTGCCATTATCTACTGAAATTGAGCATGCATTACTCTATGACCCAGAAATTCCACACGTGAGTGTACAACCAAAAGAAATGGCTACATATGCATGCCAAAAGAAATCTGCAAGCATATCCATAGCAGCATTATTTATAGTAGGTAAAAACTGGAATCAACCAAAATATCCATCTACAGTAGAATGTGTATATAAATTTGAGTATAATTATGTGATGGAGTACTTAATGCAGTAATGAAAAATGAGCAAGCTACTTACCGTGTGCGTATATACAGTTCATAAAACATTTACTTCAAAACAAAACCACTTTAGATCAGATTGTCCCTCTGCTCAAAGCCTTCGAATGAAATACCAATTCTTTACAACGGCTTAGAAGGCCCTACAAAACATAGCTTAAGGCTTCCTCTCCCACTTTATCCTTTTTCTCATTCTGTTCTAGCCACCCGGGCTTTATTTGCTGTTCTTGTAACACCAAGAACACTCCTCTCTCAGGGCCTTAGTATTTACTGTTCCCGCTTCTGGAATGTTCTCACAAATACCTACATAGCCTACTGCCTTGTTTCTTTCAAGCTTGTGCTCACATATTATCAACTCATAGTGGACTTTCTTAACAGTCTTATTTAAAATAGGCTCCCACTCTAAACTTTTATCTCTTTATTTGCTTCACTTGTTTTCTTAGTTCTTATTACTTCTTGGCATATTTTATATAATTTTGTTCACTCCTATATCCTCAACTTTCTGGTAGGTGAACAGTACATGTTTGACGTTCATAAATATAAGCCAAATGAATGAATGAATCCATCGATCAATGAAGTCAGCTTAAATAGGGTTTTCTGCCACTTTCAAACTGTGTATTGGTAAAAAGAGTGATATAATAATAATAAAAATACAATAATGGTGATAGCTGATACATGTAGTGCTTACTGTAACAATTATTTTACGTATTTAGACTAACCCTCTCAACAATCCTCAAAGAGGTAAAAATACTCCCTTGTTTTATCAATAAGAAAACTGAGGTCTAAGGATGGCGGGTTCCTTTCACAAGGCTAATAAGTGGGGAAGCCAGTATAAAAAGCGAATCTCTGAATCGTTAGAGTACACTGCCTTTTCCTATAGTAAGGAGTGTTAATAAATAGAAGGACAATGCATACATGGGGGAATAATGTGATTGTTATTAATTAGTTAAAGGAGACAATGTCTCATCTGTATATGTATAGTTACACAGCAGAGTGGACAGGTAGCATCCTCTCAATTTACTGTGCCCCTTAGCGTCCAAGTCTTCATTATGGATCAAGCATCTGCCACTCATAATGCCTGACTGGGACTGGTGACCATGTTAAATCCTCAGAGAAATGAATTCTGAGTCCTCAGAGAATGATTCATGGCTCCATGGCTACTCTCCATTGTTTGGAGAATACAAAATTCTGGCTGTGTTTGCCTTCTGGCTTGATGCGAGCACATAAAGGTCATGATAAATTATGTAAAATAGTTTGCCAGCGGGATGGTGGGTGTTAAATAAAGCCCCAACACGTTACCAAGAAAACTTCACAGACCAGGCTGAATTTAACATCTGATTTCCAAATGTGATTAGACTATGTCAACTCACCTAAGACCAGGTCTCAGGCCTACCTGAAATTCTATTCTTATATAAACCAGAGAATGCACAAATGCCCTCTTTCCCAGATCATGACTTCTCTTTCCCTCAATGATTTATTTTTTTTCTTTTCTTTATTTTTCCCCACCAAATATCTAGAACAACAATCCTAAAGCACAGAACAGGGAATGTTAAATGACCAAACGTACCTCATAAGTTTTGTAGCTATGGAAATTATTTAATATATTTAATAAAGTTAAGAAAGATCAGTAAAGGTCTTGTCTTGATTATAACATAGGTTCATTTGAATGTCCTAGAGATAACCTTGGATTACGCAAGAAAGAAATTTATTTCTCCACCATGTTAAATTTCACATACATAGTCAAGCGCTACATGACACTGTTTTGGTCAACAATGAACTGCATATATGATGGTGGTCCCATAAGATTAGTACCAGATAGCCTAGGTGTGGAGTAGATATACCATCTAGGTTTGCATAAGGACTATAGAGGAGGAAGAAATTTTCCTCTACCCTTCTAGGTTCTTCTGGCTGGTCTTAGAATTAAATTGACATGAGACACATTAACAGGAGAAAAACAAACAAAAGTTTAATAACGTGTATACATGGGAGAAACCCAGGAAAACTGAGTAACTCACCAAAAGGGCCAAAGCCTTCACCTTAAATACCATCTTTAGCTAAATACAAAGAGGATGTTGTGGGCGGGGAGAGTCCGGGAATTCAAAGGGAAAGAAGGCAATTCACAGAAAGGTAAAAAAGAGCAACAGTTTAGAAAAAATGTGTTTGGCCACAGGGAAACAGAAGAACACAAAGGGGAGCCCAACAAACAGGCTTTCCCAGGTTTCTTCTTGTCTACTACTAGCTCATGTTATGCTTAAGATAATAGCTCACTTACTAAGACAGGACTTTTTATGTGAATTCTTTTAGGCAGTTAAGGGGGAAGTAGTAAAAACTTTCTGGGCCTTTTTTTTCTTAAAAATAATCAACCCAAAATAATCCTCATATTAAAGAGACACATTTTGGGGTGGCAAATTTTGTTCCCCTTCAGTAGACTCTATGACGTTTGCACAATGACGAAATTGCCTAACAATGTATTTCTCATTACATATCCCCGTCGTTAAGTGACAAATGACTGTATGTAATTCAGTCTTAATAAGGCAGCCTGAAATCTTTGCAGACTCAAGCCGTTTCTGGTGTTCTCTTTCATTACGAGGGGGAAATCTTTGTACAAATGCTCCCCCCCGAGGCGGGGCGGGTGGATCTGGGCATGAATCTAGATTTCAAGCAAAAGAAGGCAGAAAAAGGAAAGATAAAATGTCATGTCACGTCCCGTCAATGATATATCCAGAATGTTTGATAAATCACTTACCCCTGGAAGCTGGCCAGAAATTAGTCACATTGTGACATGTAACTTCAAGGGAATTTGGTAAGTGTTATCTTCATGTTGGGTGACCATGTATCCAGCAAAAGGTCAGGAGTGTTTATTATGTTAGAAGAAGGAATAAACAGATGTGGGTTAACTAGCAGCCTCTGTTACAGTTAACATGATGCAATTCAATGAGAATCCATTTTTAAGTCACACCTCCAATGCAGTCACTCTTCCTTTCAAGAGGGTTTTACTATCATGTGCTAGATACAAATAGAAAGATAATCATTATAGGAAAATAGGTAAATTACAGTTTTGTTATTTTTATTTTTAAATGTGCATATAAATATTATTTTTAAAGACTTGGAAACTAAAAAAAACAAGCAATTATTGGCAGAGATTGAGAATTTCTGAAAGGTGATCTGACTGAAGTAAATATTGTACTGTGACTCTCAGACTAGGATAAGCAGAAACTGAGTTAAGAATTTAGAGCATTTACAAAAGTCACTTAGGAAAGAGAAGTAGATATTACTACAAACACCCTCACACTAATTATTAATTGAAGATAATTAGACATCTATAAAAGAAACCCTCTGTTTCTCACTTGTAGTTTACTATACACAACTACATTAGGCTACAAGTAATAGAAAGCTCAACTTCCAATGGCTTAACCACAGATACATGTGTTACTTGTGTATCAAGAAGTCTAGTTAGATAGTCTAACAACTCCAAGATGTCATTAATATTCAGACTTCTTTTATTTTCGCTCAATCATCTTTGGCATGCTGCTTTCAACTTCCTGGTTGAAAGATGGTTATTGATTTTTTTAAGCAGGCCATATGAGTTAGATGAAGGCTCAAAGAAGGGATCTGACTGAGGAAAAAGGGTAAAGCTTCCTTTTTAGGTTTTTTAAAAGTTTGTATTCCAAAATGGGCTGGTCAAAATTTTATTGACCAGAATTGTATAATATGGACATCCTAGCAAAAAGGAAGCTTGAGAGACTAGAAATTAGAGGAAGACAAAGGAAAATGAGGCTGCCTTGGACGTTGGGTGGACAATATACAATGTCACATTACAAGTTTTTTAAGTTACTCTTTTTTAAGTTACTAAATAGCAAACTACAAATTACACTTATTTTCAACAAAATCTCTTTTGTTTCTATAAAATACTGAGATTAAAGAATCTCTCTGAGTTTTGGCAAGAAAACTATCTGATCCAATAAACCTCATCTCAAAAATACAGTAGATTCCGCTACTGAGATTGGGTGGAGCCTATTATTGTTCAGTTAGTATCCACTCCCTAGCCCCACGCCACGCACACACACACCCCTCCATGGGAAGAGTATATTTCCCAGACCATAAACATTGAGCTTTGTCATGTGACCTTTCTTTGACTTCATGCTAGGTAAAGCGGACTTTCGTGTGTGCTTTGACTTGAGGCTTAGATATTTGACTTGCTTTGCCCAATGGGATTAGTGGATGAGAGGTGAACTAAGGTTTAAAATGAGATGAGTGGTTGGGCTTGCTTGAAAGTGTCCTGTCATTTACCACTAGAAGAATATTCTTTGCCTTGTCACCTGTCCAAAGAAGATGAGAGACACAGGAAGCAAACCTGTATCCATCATTTGGTGTTAAGCTCAGTCAAACCCAGCCTAGCTGAGGCAGAGCCCAGCTCACTTACAAATGAGGGAGTAAGAAATAAATGTTTATTTTTGGAAATCATAGAAATTTTTAAGTTGTCTGTTATGCAGCATTATTGTAGCAACAGACGACTGATTCTTTGGGAAAACAAGTAGGACAATCTTCTTAAAATTAGATTAGCTAACTGGGGATGCTAAACATTGCAACATTTGTCACATAATTCTCTGTATGCTACTTATTCATGTTTATGTATTCTTATTTCTCTTAACAGAACATTAACTTGCAGAAGCCAATTAAAATGGCATTACACATATCTGTATCTCCCCCAATCCTTAATAAATCTTTAAAATTGTAACACTTATGAAATAAAATTAACTACAAAATCAAGAAACAAAATAGCAACTATTTTATTTAAAAATCATGAGATAGTTTTTGAAGGTATCTGGATTTCAAAGATGGCAAGTAGCAACAAGTAGTTACCACTGATTCATAACACATGATTCAAATTCATGTTAAATACAAGTATAATGGTAGGTCTAATCCAAGGCAGAGGCCCAGGTGAGGTGCCCAGAATGAATTCTTCAAGTCAAGAACTGTGTATGGTCTGAAATTTTTCCCTACTTGCAAGCTAGCAAGTTAGCCTGCCACCATTTCATGGATGTTGGCAGAAAACATGAGACTCCTGGGTCAATGTGGTATTGGCATTAGGGTATAGATTTATGGAACAGAATAGAGAGTCCAGACATAACACACACATATATGATCAATTCATTTTCAACCAGTGTGTTGAAATGGAGAAAGAATATCTTTTTGAACAAACTATCCCAGAACAACTGAATATCTTTATGGAGAATAAAAATGAACCTAGAATGGTATCAGTAGGAACGGTAGAGTAAGGACCTCCAAATATTTGCCTCTTCATAACAACAGTGATAACAGTGCTAAAATGGTCAAAATCAACTTTTTCAGAACTCTGATAATGAACCAGATAATGTACTCAAGAAAAATAGCAGAATATTGGTAAGAAAGTTGAGCTCTGTGGCATTTTAATTTGTCCTATTCCCATCTCCCTCTCTCCAGCTCCATAATAGCTTTGAAGACCAACAGTCTCACAATCATGGTAGGTGTGAAAACCAGCAGCTTAGCAGTCACTAGAGGGAGCATAAAGGGTTTGAAGTCTCCAAAAACCAAATCCCTAGAGAACTGTCATTATCTGACAAGAAGGAAGTGCAAGGAAGAAGTGAAGGCTTAGGCAGAGTTGTCAACTGCCTGACTGAATATTGAAGGCAAGCACCAAAACATACACACAGAACAGCACAGTTAACCTTGGGAGAATTACTACTTCAAGGCCTTTAAGGAAATCTCTGTCTATTAGTTGACTGCTAAACTAATTGAGCAGAGACGTCTGTGGGCACACAGGACAAAAAATACAGACTTAACACAATTAGTTTAATAGAGTCATTAGGTAAATAAACAGCAACGACAACAAAACCTGGGGAGGAGAAACCTAATTTCCAGAGTTGCCACATTATATTATTTTTAAAGTGCAGTTCTCAATAAAAAACTATGAGACAGGCAAAGAAACAAGAAAATATGGCATACACACATGAAAAAAGCAGTCAATAGAATCTATCCCCGAGAAAAACAGACTTCAGACTTACTAGAAAAGATTTCATATAGAGTATTTTAAATATGTTCAAGTAGAAATTATGGAGTTTAAAAGCATAATAACAGAACTAAAATTATTCACTAGAGGGGCTTGATAGCAGATTTGAAGTAGCAGAAAAAAGAATCAGTGAACTTGAAGGTAGGATAGTTGCGATTATCTAACTGAGGAACAGAAAGACTAAAAAAATTCATAGAAATGAACAGAGCCTTGGCAACCCGTGGGATACTGTCAAATGTATCAAGATATGCATAGTGGGAGTCCCAGAAGGAGAAGAGAGAGAGAAAGGGGCAGAAAGAATAATTGACAATATAATGGCTAAAATATTCCCCGATTTTATTTAAAAGTCCTTACTCTATACATTAAAAATAAACTCAAAAAAACCCAGAACTAGGCTTATTGTATCTAAACTATCTAAAGACAGAGAAGTGGCTCACTGCATAACGGGTTCCACAATGTATTATTTCCCTGTTATTGCTATAAAATCATTGACATAAACTTAGTATCTTAAAATGACACAAATTTATTATCTTATATTTCTGGAAATCAGAAATCTGAAATTGATCTCAGTTGCTAAAATCAAAATGTCAACAGGCCTGAATTCCTTCCAGAGACCCCAGGGAGAATCTGTTTCCCTGTCTTTTTCAGCTTTTAGAGGCCACCTGCATTCTGTGGTTATGGCACCATTCCTCTGTCTTCAAAGGTAGCAAAGTCAGCTCAGTTCCTTCCCATGCTTCTGCATTCTTCTGACTCTCTGTCTTCTGCCTCCCTCTTCTACTTATAAGAACACTGTGAGGACATGGGGCCCACCCTGATAATGCTGGATAGCCTCCCCCATCTCAAGGTCAGCTGATGAGCAATCAATTCCATCCGCACCTTTAATTCCCCTTTCCCATGTAACCTGACATATTGATGGATTCCAGAGATTAGGAAGTGAATATCTTCGGAGGTTCTTCCTTCTACCTCTCACACTCAGTAAGATTAAAAGCTGATATCTCATCATGAACCATAAGGAGCCAGAAGGCAGTGAGATGACATATTCAAAGTACTAAAAGATACAGCTATCAACAAAGAATGATCTTCTCCAAAACTATCTTTCAAAAGTGACAGAAAAATTAAGGCATTCACAGTTTAAAAAAATCAATAAATAACAGAAAGAATGCATTATTAGCAGACCTGCATTACAAGAGATTTGAAAGAGATACTTCTGGCAGAAATGAAAGGAAATAAGGCATATTCACATTTTCACAGGTTTGGGGGATTAGGATGTAGACCTCTTTGGGGGCAATTATTCTGCTTCCCACAGAAGAAAACTCCTTCAAAATCTCATAAAGTCTATTTATAAACAACCCAGAGTCCACATCATATTTAATTTTGAAAGACCGAATGCTTCTGCTCTAAGATCAGGGACAAGGCAAGGATGTTATTTCTTACCCCAAGTGTTGAATACTGTACTGAAATTCTAACCACAGCCATTAAGCTGGCAAAAGCAATGAAAGACATCCAGAATGTAAAGGAAGAAGTAAAACTATCTTTACTTCCAGAAGACATGATTTTGTATAAATAAAATCCCTTTGGAGTGCACACACAAAAATTATAGGAACCCATAAACAAGTTCAACAAGTTTGAAAGATTCAAGATCAATTTATAGAAATCAATTTTATTTCTTTACACTAGAAAAGAACAATCCAAAAATGAAATGAAGAAAACAATTCCATCTAACTAGCATCGAAAAGAATAAACTACTTAGAAATAAGATTAAGAAAGTTAGTATGACTTGTACACTGAAAACTACAAAACATCACTGAAAGATGTTAAAGAAGATATAAATAAATGGAGAGACATCTCGTGTTCATGGATTAGAAGACTGAATATTATAAAGATGGCAATGCCCCCCAAACTGATCTAAAAATTTAAAGCAATTCCTATAAAATTCTAGCCAGGTTTTTTGTTTTGTTTGCAAACTGACAAGCAGATCCTAAAATTCACATAGTAATGCAAAGAACCCAGAATAGCCAAATCAATCTTGGAAGACTCACAATACTTGATTTCAAAACTTACTAGAGAACTACAATAATCAAGATAATATGGCACTTGCATTAGGAGGGACATATAGATCAACAGACTATAATTGAGTTCCCAGATATAGACCTTAAATTTATAATCAATTAATTTTTTACAAATGTGACAATATAATTGAATGGAGAACGAACAGTCTTTTCAACAAGTAACACTGGGACAACTAGATATTCACATCCGAAAAGTGGAGTTGGATCTCTGTCTCACACTATATCAAACAAAAATAATGACACTTAAAATAGGACATAGATCAAAATGTAAGAACTAAAATTCTAAAAAAAAATTCATAAAAATGAGTCAATCTTCTTGACTTTGGATTAAGTAATGGTTTTCCTCAGTATGATGTCAAAAGCACAAGCAATAAAAAAATAGATAAATTGGACTTTATCAAAATTACAAACTGTTGTGTTTTAAAAGATAGCATTATGAAAGTGAAAAGACAAGTTACAAAATGAAAGAAAATATTTGCAAATCATATGTCTGATAAAAAATCATACCCAGATACATAAACAACTATTTCAACTTAACCAAAAGACAATCCCCTAAAATGAGAAAAGATTTAAATAGACATTTCTTCAAAGACCATAAATAAATGACCAATAAGCACATGAACACATGCTCAGCATCATTAACCATTAGGAAATGCAAATCAAACCTTAATGAGACACTAGTTCTCACACATTACAATAGCTATAATCAAAAAGATGGACAATAACAAGTGTTGATAAGGATGTGGATAGAGTGGAACCCTCCTATATTGCTAGCAGGAATTTAAAATGGTACATCCATTTTGGAAAAGAATTCGGTAGTTTCTCAAAAAGTTAAACATATAGTTACTGTATGTTCTTTTTGATGGTGATGAAAATGTTCTGGAATTAGATAGTGATAATTGCTACACAACTTTGTGGATATGATAAAGACCACCAAATTGTACATTTTAAAAGAGTGAATTGTATGGTATATGAATTATATCTCAATAAAAAAATCAATCCTTATACTTAGTTCATGACATATGTATATATAACTTACACTGGACCATCAATCCAAACCTAAATTTAAAACTACTAAACTTTGAGAAGAAAATATAGGAGAAAGCATTGCCACCCTTGATGTTGTAGCCATTCTGAAGAATCAGAATGGACTCCTCCCAAAATTTGACTCAAATGTCAAAACTGATAAAATCACACAAACACATCTAGAGTGTATTAGTCACATAATGAGACTTTTGGGAAGAACAGAAAAGGTTTAGCAATCTGGTCCAAAAATAGCTTAAGAAAGCAGGGAAAGGAGACTGACTTGACGGTTTTATGGTGGAGAGAGTGGGGCCACAGGGTAGCGTTTCCTAACATGTGTAGTTTGAACTTCCCACTGGTACTAAACGAGGAAGCATTCATGCTTTCTTATCAGCTTGTTCAGATATGAGGCAGAAGAGGAAGAAGGAAGAATAAGGCTTAAAAACTGTCAAAACACATTAAAAAATGGAGTCAGACTCTTTATTGCACTTGAAATAGTCAAAGATTTCTTAGATCACAAACTGCATGATCAATAAAAGAACAAAAATTAATAGAGATGACTTCATTGATATCAAACACTTCTACTCTTCAAAAAAAACTTATAAGAAAATAAAATGCCAAGTCACAGACTAGAAGTACATATGCATATTTATAAGACTTGTATCCAAAATATATAAAAACCTTTTACAAATAAATAACAAGACAAAAAAATAAGTAAAGAAATAGGCAAAAGATTTAAACAGTCACTTCACAAAAGAAGCTATACAAATAGTCAGTAATCACATGAAAATAAACTCAATTTCATTACTCATAAGTGAAATGCAAATTAACACAACAAAGAGATACTTCTATTCACCCTTTATAGTGGCTAAAATCAGACATACTCAAGACTAACCATTGAAGAGGAGGCACCAGAAGTCTCCAACACTACTGGAAGGAATGTAAAATGACACAGCCAGGTCGGCAAACTGTTTGAGAATTTCTCATAAAGTTAGACATATAGTATGAACTATCTGACCCACTCAGACTTTTACCCAAGAGAAATTAAATCATATTTGCTCACAAAGACTTGAACAACAATGTGCGTGTGTGTGTATATATATACATATACAAAGTAATTTCTCTTTAGCTTAGAAAGTTTGTTGGAAATATAATTATTTTATAGTGCATCCTGTTGGTATTAAATTGTTTTTCACTTTGCTGATGAATGGTACGAAATTCATTCATCAAAAATTTAGACTTATACAGGGGCCAGCCCGGTGGCGCAGCGGTTTAGTCCGCGCTTGGCAGCCCAGGGTTCGCGAGTTCGGATCCCGGGTGCCCGCCGACGCACTGCCTGTCAGCCCTGCTGTGGCGGCGTCCCATGTAAAGTAAAGGAAGATGGGCACGGAAAGTAAAGGAAGATGGGCACGGATGTTAGCCCAGGGCCAGTCTTCCTCAGCAAAAAGAGGAGGATTAGCAACGGATGTTAGCTTAGGGCTGGTCTTCCTCACCAAAAAAAAAAAATTTAGACTTATACAAAAATTAAACAAAACGCAAGTATTACTGTGGGAATTATAAGTTTGCCATTCTTAGAGAAGTATAATCACGAATCATCCACTCCTGGTCTATAAGATACTCTCAAAGATTTAAGACTTTGGTTCATGCTTCAGCCTTTTTATTCATATATTTATTTTCCTTGTCTCTACTCCTTTAACTTTTTACCGACTGTGATTCTGATAATCAGCTTTTGACAGTTGATAATGGAAGCTATCACATCAAAGCAATGTGAGCAACATTAATTAATGCTAAAAGCAAGTTCGAAGTAAAAAACATAAAAGTGTTTCCAGTTTGATAGAGACAAACCCTCCTTTGGTATGCTTGCCTTGCTCTTTGCTCGTGATCCAAAGGGACAAGTGCCTTAAATATACCAACTTGCACTCAGCTCCATAAAATACATTTTTCAATTCAATTATGTGCTTGGTGAGAAACGTCTTCCCTCATGAAGCTGTGTGCAGTTGAATAAAGTCTACTTTGAGGATAGTCATCATTGTTATTTTAGAATAGAAAGCAATTCACTATACCTAAAGACCATACCATTATTAGAGAGATGAGTGAGCATTCCAGTGAGGAGCCACCTTCTCCTTTCCTTTGGGGGACACCATAGGCAATGGAATATGCTCTTTGGCAACTAATCCCTTGCCTATGTAATCCATGTTTCCAGACATCAGACTTGCTCCAATATCTGGTACAAATCATCTTCCTTTAAGCGAAGATTTAACGACTGTGAGTCAAAGACTTACCACCTCAGCATCAAGTCAGCTGCGCTGCCAGCTTTCTCTTAAATGGTACCTCCGTCCTAATTCCCATCATTTGTTTTGCCGTCTGCAACCATTGCACCTCTTTGCTCCTAAATCCAGTAACTTGGTTCTTTTTGTATGCTTCTATGCCAGATTCTTCCAAATTAAAGGTCATATACATATATCAGATTTAGTATTTCTCTTTGTACGCCGTGCCTAGCCTTGTTTTTGGAAGATGTATTGAGTTATTTAGCTGCCTATTGAAATATGTGCTTTCCCTTAGAATTGGTCATTGCTGTGCTATTTCCATTATTCCTTATGACTAGAGATCTGTCCTGAAACCTAAGCCCTTTTAATCCATGGTATTAGCAACCAGCTCTCACTTTTATCTAATAATTTAGATTTCGCCATATTGCCCTATTTTTTCCCCTTTTCATTCAAACAGCTGAATTGAATAAGTTTTTTATTAATTGCCTAGGAAGATAGCCTCTCATAAGCCTCTGGATCTGCATCGACTCTTATTTCTATCCCATCATGGCCCCAGTAGACGTGCCACTGGCCAAGTTCTTATATCATTATTGATAAACTGAAGATATGTTGTATATTTCTTAGGAACAAATAAAATAATATATTCCCTAGGAATAAATACTATGCCTTCAGAAACAACACCGACTCTTTCAGGAAACTCAGTGAACTAACTAATACCTTATTTGTTCTACCCCTTAATTTCCTAAGTTCTCCTACTTCCCTAGAAGTTTAAATATTTAAATTTATATGGAAGCACTTCATTTCAAAGCATTTATTTGGGTGTATATTAGTTCAACAAAGTACTCATCTTTCAATAGGCAATTTAATAGCCTGGACAGGTTCACATAACATAAACATTTTTGCTCACTTTTCCCCTTTCAAGGACGCCATCCCTAGTAATCCTCGGAAAGAAGAAACATTGCTCTGTTGAAGGTTTCAACATGACTTCTTTTTCAACCCTTTTGAAGAAAATAATACACACGAGAAATAAGACCATGTTTATTAGGAACAATACGTAGCACCTAATATGTGTTCCATAAATATTTCTTACACAAATACAAACAGCCAATTCCTGTATATAATTAATACATGAGGATTTGTAAATTTTCAGTCCTTTAATTTCTAAAATCTGTTTAACATTATTAAGGATAACAAAAGCAGCCCCCTCCGTTATTTTTGTAAAAACAGGGTGACCTTTCAAGTATTCAGAGAAGAAGTAAACTAATCTTTAGAGAAAAAAGCAGAGCATTGAGAATGAATTTTGTATTTGTACTATATCAAATATCTTATGCAACATGGTTTTGTTTAAAAAATGTGTCGTAAACTATTTTAGATATAAGAATCCTTCTCTTGCAACTTAAAAGTATGGCGCCAGTTAGCATGTGATCGGTCCATCATTTCCCCCACTTTTAAAACTCCAAATTAGATTATTCAAATGTGCTCTTAAAGAGGTTACCCCTGGAAACCACTCTTAGGCTTCCTGGGGTACAGAATAGCCTGGCTGCTGATTGGTTTTAGCCTCAGGGAATATCACACTAATGCCCAGCAGTCTCCAATGACTACCAATTTGCTTCCCAGTGTGACACTAGGCATTGCCTGTGGTCATTAACGCTGTATTTGGTAAAGGGCTTCACTCTTTACTGATTGCCCTTTCCTCCTTCACAGTCAAGACAATGAAGGCAACCAACTGCAGGTTTAAAATTTAACTCTCAAGTTTAAGATTTTTACAGGGAGGACACTTTTCTTTCAGACTTTCTACTCATTCACTTATAGGTTTGTAGAACTCAGAACAGAAGCTTTTTTATTTTCTTTTTTATAGATTTCTCCCTTCAGGTATAATAGTGAAAATGTTCCCTATTTTGTTCACATCATTTCATTTTTTATTTTAATTACTTGTGAAATTCAATGTTTGTTAGCGTTTTATTATGAGCTTTATTCTTACAGCTTTTGGTAACAGCTATAACTTTAAAATAAAGAAAAATAATAAATTTTCTGATAAACACGAAATGCATAGAGCACTGGCATACTAGTTCGTGAAACTTGGACAACTGGCTTTATTGATGGGTTAATGGATCATTCAACCCTATGGAATCATCTAATTGATGAATGGGAAATTCATACCAATTTTCTTAATACCTGAATTTCTATTTAAAAATAATAATGTCAGTTAAGATACCACAGTTATTTTTATGGGTTCCTTAACTTAGAAATAGGACAATTTTTTAGCCATTAGAATAAGTGACTGAAGTTCCTATACTTTAGATGAGGCTAAGGTGGAAAAAAAGATATAAACTATATTTAGGGGAATAGAACTGCAATAACTAGCAATAATAATTGTACATTTATGAGAGAACCTGTGGATTCAGCCATATAACACCTTTATAAGTTATAATCTGTCCAACAAAATGTTTGTAACTTTAAGAGTTAGCTATTTAAATATTTGTAAATCTAGGCAATAGTATGGATTTGGTAACTAGACATTGAACATGGTCCCAATCAGGCTGCATCATAAAAGCTGGCTGTCCTTGGACAACTATATTGTGTTTAATAGGAATGACATTTATGTGATTTCAATACAGAGTTCAGATAGTACCTGTTTTCTGATGCCAAATCCATTTTGCCATAAAGAATCATTCTTACAAATTTACAATTCTAGTGATTTTGATTCACAACAGATGTAATTATAACTCCCATTCATTTTCCTTTTCTATTTATTCTGCCTATGTTTTAGTATTGATTTTAGGAACTCAAATATTTTCCTTGCTCTCCCCATGTGGCTTTCTATTCTGCTTTATGTTTGCAAATAACTTAAGCCAGCCCTCCCTGACTCCTAGACTGAAATATGATCATTCAAATAATGAACTCTAAATATGATATGTTCACCTGAACGAGAAGGACATTTTATGAAGACAAAGCAAACATTGAATGAAGAAATATTTTGAACACATTATTAGAGGGGAAATATTTTCAGTCTAATTATTTATAATGTAGTAATTATGTGTAACATCTTGAGCTTGTTTATTCATGCTAATATCATTTGCCAATGACCCATGTATTTCATGCATAAAATGGATGACCTATTTTAAGTCAATAAAAGCAACATGCAACATTATGGAAGTTTAACCAATATTAATTTCCTAGCATTATAATTATTATTTTATAATTCTCAATTATGAGTTAATTTAGATAAAGGGACTGTATTTGTTCGTACTTTCCTTTATCAAAATCTTCCTTCAGAAGAGGATAATGCAATCTTATGTCTGATTTTCGGCATAAGTGTCAACACATTATAAAATCTTTAAAATCCTTTGTTCACTATCTGTAGGTATAGATCTCACACAACAAGATGTAATAGCTGATTCACTCAGCTCCTCCATCCTTATATCTTGAGACCAACAAAGTGGAAATAATTGTTAGATTCAAGCCATGTAATTAGACAGCATAACATCTAAGATACTTTTTTGTCAGCTTGCCAAAAAAAGAATTTTAGTAAATGATACATTACACCATAAAAATCCTCCTTCAACAGGCCTTTTAATGATGATAAATAAAGAACTTGTGTAAACCCAAGCAATTAATCCTTTTGAAGCATTTCACTGAAATCACTAATAAGGCATCCGGAAATGCAAATACATACATAAGCTATTCCTTTGTGAATTCAAGTTTGGAATTATGACATTTTTTTCTCTATCCTTGAGAACAGTTTCATTAGTGATAGCATTCCATTAAGGCTTTATTTAAATGAAAGTTTGGATTCAAAAGAAATGTGTAAAATAAAATCATATTACATATGTTAACAAAATAGATATAAAGTTATTTTAGTTATTTTCATTGATTGGGTTTTTTTGTGTTTGCTTAATTTTCTTCTTGGAATTTTTCTTTGGAGAAACATCTACGAAGTCATATTCTTAATTAAAATTTGTTTATATATGACTACAATTAAATATTTGAAGAACGCTAAAACGATGAGTACCTTACACATGAAATGCAAAAGTTGTATGATTACAGCAAAAGGACCATCCATGTTAATACACATAATCCCATGAAAATGGTAGCATATACTTCCAGCTGACCTCTAATTTATTTACCGTGTTAAGAATGTACCCTTTCATACCCTCAGTGCTGCCCTCCAGTGAGGAAACTGTTAGGCAAATAAAAAACAGAACACATTGCTAGATACTACAACAGACACCAATATTACAATATTCATTATACGCCTACTATGAATTCCCACGTACATAAAGGACATAGCACTTGGGTCTAACCTATGAAAGTGCCTGTGTCATGTGTTCCTGTTAAAACATGGATCTTTAGTGGAAGCGTTGTGATCTGCTTATAGAAAGGTTCTCAATATATATTTTGAAAAAAAGAAATAAAATAATATTCTATATGGTATGACAATATAAAAAATTTTTCAGCTAGAAGTTAGTTTTTAGTTAAGGGGATTCATTATATATTAAGCAAAATTAAGAAGTAATGACCCAAGGGGGTGGCCAGGTGGCATAGTGGTTGGGTTCGCATGCTCTGCTTCAGCAGCCCAGGGTTCGCCCTGGTTTTCACCCTCTTTTGGATCCCTGGCTCGTACCTGTGCACCACTTGTCAAGCCATCCTGTGGCAGGCATCCCACAAATAGAGTGGAGGAAGATGGGCATAGATGTTAGTTCAGGGTCAATCTTCCTCAGCAAAGAAAGGAGGATTGGCAATGGATATTAGCTCAGGGCTAGTCTTCCTCACCAAAAAAAAAAAAAAAAAGTAATGAATCACGTATACTAAATAAATTAAGAAAACTCCTTTAAACATTTAGGCAGTGAAAAACAGGTTACCAATAGGGAAACAAAAATCTAGCTGAGGACAATAGGGCAATCTCTAGAGAATTTCAAGCAGAAATATCGTGATTCAATAATTTTCTACCAAGCAGAGATGCCATTCACAGACAAATTTACAGATAATATACTACCCATGTGTCCTTGAGAATAAAATCAAATGAAAAACTCAAAGATAATAAATACACAGTGGAAGAGAATCAACAGTTAAGGGCTTCTCAATATTTGTTAACATGGTTATGAAAATAAATGCTTCTTTAATAATAAATGATACACAGTATATTGACAACAATTGTCAGATTAACAACAACATATTTTGTCAATGAAAAAATAGAGAAGAGGGTGAAAAAATAAATAGTAATAATTTTTTTAAAATTTCTGTTCAGTATGCCCAGTGAGAGCATTGGTCATTTCTAACCGGGGTGCCCTTGCATTTCCACTGTCCAGCACAACGCCTGGCACATAACAGACTCTTAATCAGTATTTGAGTGAATAATACTGATATGGGAGATAAGGGGTAAATACTGCTTCATTCTTGACATTGATGATTTTGGAAATATATATATGAATGAACATAATACTTAAAGATAAGTATTGATATATCAAACAATCCTCTGTTTTTGAAAGCCTCATTTTAAGAGTCTTAATTTGAAGTCTGAGATGAGGAGGGACATGTATGATTAGGGGACTGCCAAAAGTATTATTTAGACAGCCAGCATGTTGTTGGTTTCCAGAATTAGGAGAAAAGAGGAGTTGGAGATTCCACAGGAAAAACCTGTATCTTCTGAAATACATTGTGTTTGAGATGGCAGAGGTCTAGGAAAAGAATGACGGTATGAGTGGCCGTGAGAACTGAGAGGGCTGGACACCAGTCACCAGAGTCCAGAGGACCTCATCATAGAATTGACATGGAGGGACTGGAGCCCGCAATAGTGCCCGATGACCTCAAATATATCTGCTTTGGACTGGGCAAGGAATGATACATTTTCTGATCACCAGAAGCTATAAATCAGAGCCTTAATGCATTTTCCTCTACTGATAAAATATTTCATACCAACCTTAGGGAGTGGGTACTCAAAGTGGAAAAAATTATATAAAGAAATAAATGTGTCAGTTCTTATAACCACTGTGCATGCGTATTATAGATTATTACATTTTCATTTATATATTTTGCAGATTCTAAAAACACATATTATTAACTATCAATACAATTACAATAAATATATTTCTTGTTTAATTTACATAAAGTGTAAAAAAAATAGAAAATATAGATGTATCTGTGCTATAAGAAATTAGTAGGAAAAAGCTTTAAAATGTTTGTTGAAATACTGCATGTTTTGAATAGAGAATATTTATTTGCTCAAGTTTTCCCTTCCTCTCAGGCTCCCTCTCTTTCTTTCCTTCCTTCCATCTTTTCTCCTTTCCTCTCCTCCTTCTTTTCTTTTGATTAACATGAGACAGCTACCTCTGGTCCCTCATATCCATTTTCTTATAAAATTGAACTTAAAAAATCTCTATCACCTAAAGCTCCTCCCTCTCACCACATGAATATTTATTCTTGGTGTAAATCTAAAAGACTTGCTACTATTAGTACAAAAAGTCAAACTCCAATAATTGAATGTTGAGGGTTAAAAAATTAGAAAACACTACATCATTTTGATCAGAAATATTAACAGAAGGTGCTTGGCACTTCTATAGGAATATGTTTTCTTGAAAAGATAGGCAAGAATCATTATCCAAACATCTACATTAAATTTAGAATTTAGACTTTTATTTTGTATTTAATAGGAAATATGATATCATCAAGATCAAATATGGCAAAAAGAACTGAGGAAACTGATGTGAAGTAATGCTTTCCTCATACCATCAAATACAAACATAAAAAATAATATTAATAAACAACAAATAGACAAACCAACTAGCCAACAAACAAAAATGCTACAGAATCACAAGAGTGAAGATTAGGACTACCAGAATGCCAGAAAACCAAAATTTTATAACTGATATATTTACAAAAATCTACATACGCATTTGATAGCAACTGTAAATTATGATTAATGTTGTTTTATAGTGGATTTATTGGTTTTACTTTAATCTTGGGTTTTGTGTCAGAAACATAGATTTGTATTGAATAACACTGTTTTTAATTAAGCCATTGACTTAATTTTCCAGTCTAGAAGACTATACATACTTTTGTTCATTGAACATTTATTGATTGCTTTCCATGTGTAAGGTACTGTACTAGATGGTGTGTACACCAAGGTTTCTTAAGTTGGGCACTATTAACATTTGCATTAGTCAGGGTTCTCCAGAGAAACAGAACCAACAGGTTATCTACATAGAGATATATCTATAACTATGTCTGTGTCTATGTCTATGTCTATTGTCTATATCTATATCTATCTGTCTGTCTCTCTATCTATCTATCTATGCAGAGATTTATTATAAGGAATTGGCTCACGTGATTATGGAGGATGACTAGACCCAAATCTGCTGGGTGAGTTAGCAAGCTGGAGACCCAGGAGAACTAAGAGTATAATTTCAGTCCAAAGGTTGCAGAATGAGACCCAGAAAGAGCCATTGTTTTGGTTTGAGTTCAAAGGCAGGAAAAAATTGTTGTCCCAGTTTGAAGGTATTCAGGCAGGAGGAATTCTTTCTTACTCAAGGAAGGTCAGTCTTTTTGTTCTATTCAGGCCTTGGATTGGATTAAGCCCACACACCTTAGGGAGGGCAATCTGCTTGACTCAGTTTACCAATTTTAATGTTAACCTCATTCCAAAATATCCTCACAGAAAACATTAGAATAATGTTTGACCAATATCTGGGCACCTGTGGCACAGTCAAATTGGCACGTAATGTTAACCATCACATTGTGGAAGGCTGTCTTGTGCACTGGAGGGTGTTTAGCAGCATCCCTAGCCTCTAAACACTAGATACAAGTAGTGCTCCTCTTTCTCAGTTGTGACAACAAAGCAACAAAAAAATGTTTCCAGGTATTGCGAATGTCCCCTAGGTGAAAAAAATCATCCCTGGTGGATAACCACTGTCATAAACTATCATCTTTAATCTTCACAACAGATCTGCTAGGAAGATAAAATTATTGTCATTATACAAATGGGAAACTGAGACTCAGAAGTATTATGTAATTTGCCTAATGCCACATTAGTTATGGAGGCAGTATTTAAATCCATGTCTGTCTGACTCCAAACTGCATTCTATTTTCAGTACATCATGCTATCCAATGGCAACTGAAAATTGGATTGAAAGCTCAAGAGACAGATCTGGCCAAGAAATATAGATTGTGAAACAATATAGCATACAGAAGATAGTTGAATCCATAGTTGTAGATGAAATTTACTTAGAAGAAGCAATATAATTATTAGCCTCAAGAGGAAGGAACACTTTCCGAGGGAAAATATGGAATCTTAGAGTTCCCTATAGATTTATGTGGCCCATATAAACCCACCCAACTGAGCTGAATCAAAACATCATTGTGGTGATATTTATGAGTCATTGAATCTCTGCTGATTCCCATATGTCTCCCTTGTTCTTCTTTCATAAATCTGAAATACTCATGATAAAAATCATCTCCTCCAGAAGACTTCTGTGTTTGTGTGTGCATTAGAATTTACTAACATGGGACCTCAAATTCATATACTGGCCTAATAAAATAGTGCCTAATGAAAAACAGAGATTTGAAAGGAAAAGGACATGAAATGAGTACATTTTAGATGTGTATAATAACCATAGGATGAATTGTTGTGAGGAGAGAAAAAGGTAAGCATAAAAAAAAATCTATCTCTATTCTAAACAGAAGTAAAACTGATGAGATTCTATAGTTTTGTAACATTCTAGCCTTTGCCCACAAAATTAGGATAAGAAAACTGTCTAAGGTTTTGTATGCAATCTGTGGTAACTATCTTCTAAGATGGTCTTCATTTATTTTTGCCTCCTTGTACCCATTTCCTTGTGTAGTCCTCTCCCACACTGAATAGAATTGACCTGTGCAACAAATAGGATTTTCCAGAAATAACAGTGTGACTGCTGAATCTAGATCATTAAAGTCATTGTGGCTTGTTCTATTGGATGATTCACTCTGAGGAAAGCCAGCTCCCCTAAGGAAATGTCAATGCACTAAGGAACGGAAGTTTCCTGTCAACAACTACCACTAACTTGCCAGGCAAGTAAGCGAGCCATGTTGGAAGCAGATACACCAACCAACGTGAAGCCTTCATATGACTGCAGGCATGGCCAACATCTTGACTGAACCCTCATGAGGAACTCAGCTAGAACTACCTAGTTAAACTATTCTTTGATTTGTGACCCTGAGAAACTGAAATAATAAATGTTGTTCTTTTATGCCACTAAATTCTGAGGTAATTTGTTAGTCAGCAATAGATAACTAATAAAACATGCATTTAGAAGTAGACCAGGGTAGGGACAAGCATCTAAATATTTAAGTTGTCGTATTTTTACTTGGTCTATCTTCACCATAAATACTCAAACTAAGATTTTTAGATTGAAACACAAAGGCTACCATGGAGTTGATTTCTAAGGCATCTTTCACTAAAGTTGTCTATGGTTCCACTAAAGGTGTAAGTTAAAGAAGCCCAAATGTAAGAAAAGATTGACATAAGACATTTGAAAATAACCTTCTCAATTCTTCATGTTTTTCTCAGTATAGAGACAAATGAATACAGAGTGGAAAAAAATTGCTTCCAAAAGTCTCCAATTGAAACATTTTAAAATGCATTTTAGCTAGTGTAAACATGCTTTGAACATCAAAATTAGTTCATATAAAACCAGAGTAAATCTGTGAAAGTCAACCAGAATTCAGAACATCAACATTCAGAGAATTGTTGTGCTACAATCAATTGAACCTATTGATGAATGGTAAACACTAGATGGTGGATTATGCAAGAGTTTAAAAACTGATTAAAAAGTTCAAAATGATTTCCCAAAGAAAGGCATTGACTTTGTTGCTATTGATTTAACCTGAAGCAGTCCATATGTAAACACCACTGTATTTGCACTGTAAAATAAACAGCTGAAAATGAAAAATTAAAGTACATTGATCAATTGTTCAAGAAGTCTAAGTCTTACAAACTAGAGAGTTATAACTAACCCAGTGAAACTATACACTTTTGTAATTTTAGAAGTCAGATTATCTTTTAAGCCATATGTCACTTTGTCTAGAGCTATTATAAATGATAGTAACTTAATGATAGCCTCTGAAAGGCATTTATTTGCAACGATTTAAAAATACATTTCAAGAATGGATGCCAACATTGATTCATTCCCCAACCAAATTGTCACTCCCACCTTAAGCTTTATGCTATCTTTAGCTCTATATAGACAAATCAGCATGGGCCTTTCTGGCAAATGCTATTTCTATACTCACTTCTAGTTTAAGTTTGTGTCAGGTAATATTACCTTGAAGGTCATCCAAATTTTTACTGAAATATTCTCAATGATGTAGATGAAGAAAAACAAAACCATTATTCTTTAACCAAAACATGACATTTAAACCTTTGCAAGTGTCTGGAAGGAATTTTCACTAACTAGAGCAATATTCTCAAAGTGCAGTCTCTGGACCAGCAGCACCAGTAGCACCTGGGAACCTTAAACTGTTGGACCTAACCCCAACCTTAGACATACAGAACCTGAAACTCTGTGGGTCAGAGCTCAGAAATCTTTCTTTTAATAGGCACTCCATGTGATTCAGATGCATGCTAAATATTGAAGACCAATTAGAATGTAGAAGAAACTATAGCATACTTATTGGCAAAAGCAACATCTCACATTCAGGAAATAAGTAGGAAGAGGTTTTCGTTCAGCTTCACTAACCACCTCTAATTCAGAAATACAGAATCTGTTACTCCAACCAAAATCAAAATAAAAACAAAGGAGGTATCCACTCTTCTACTATGAAGATACCTCTTCTGAGACAGCCAAAACTCTATCCTCATTCCTCTCCTAAAATTACTTTTCTTATTATAAACATTCAGAGGGTGAATTACCGGCACACAGCCTTATTGCAATGCGTTATAGGCTGAAGTGATACCAACAACTCTGGGAGTAATAGATCTTGATGATGGTAGTTTTTATTTGGATTGATGTGGGAGCAAGAACAGTTAATACTGTGACTTCCTCACAGTCCAGGAACGTGGTAGTTAGAGTAGAGGCAAATCTAATCTCCCTTGTTCAAGAGATTCACACAAGCTGAAGAAAATTGTCTTAAAATACTGGCAAAGCTCTCTGTGCGCAGTGAAATCATCTAACAATATTAATCAATTTTAGTTTTTCAACATTAACTTAATTTTTTCTGCATGCACATTCTCTGGATACCTCATTTTCCACTAAAAATTCACTTTTGTTAACATTTTTGAGCATCGTCTTTATTCCCCATATCCCAGAATATGTTCAATACTCCTTCTCTGTGTTCCCATAAAGCTGTCCTTCTCTCACCGCATTTTGTCACTGTTGTTTGGTCATTCAATTATCTGTAGTTTCTTTCATAACACCTAAAAGAGTGTGACATCCATTTTTGTGTGTTATACTATTTAATGTGTATCTTTTCCTCCCACAGTTCCTTGAGAGCAGTAGCCATGTCTTTTCTTTTTACCATGGAATGTCCGGAAACTAGATTAGTGCCTGACATGTTGTAGACACAAAAAATATGTGTGGAAGGAATGAATGAATAAAGTGAGTGAAAGCTTGGCTGTGGACTCCATCGTGTCTGTCTCATTTTTCATTGGATTCTTCTGAACTGTTATTGTAACAGACACATGGTAAGCATGTAACAAATATTTGGTCAATTAATAAATTTGCTAATTTATTGAAACTATTTTTCCCAGCCTGAGCTATGCCTTTAAATTACATAAAATTAAACTTCCAGATATTTTATAATTTTATACATTCCTATGTAGTTTTGCCCCCTTTTGTGATTCTCTCCATAATTCAGACCTTAAAATGATCCCACATTAATTTTTGCCTAAGTCTAATTAGAAAATTATGTTTATGTTTTCTTTTGTCAATCCCCACTTCTGGCTGAAGACATTTTATTTTGTTCATTTGGGATTACTCAAAGAGATAACTAAACTGAGTGGATTCTATTTACACAATTAAGAGAGCTGATGAGTCAATTTTCCACACATATACATCCAGAACAGTTCAAATGAGGTACAGTGATAAAGAACAATTACATAGCAGGGCTGGCCTAGTAGTGTAGGTAAGTTTGCACTCTCCGCTTCAACTGCAAGGGGTTTGCAGGTTCGGATCCCAGGTGGACCAAAACCTCTAGTCAAGCCATGCTGTGGCGGTGACCCACATACAAAATAGAGGAAGATTGACACAGATGTTAGCTCAGGGACAATCTCCTCAAGCAAAAAGAGGAAGATTGACAGTAGATGTTAGCTCAGGGCCAAACTTCCTCAGTGAAAAAAAAAAAAAAATACATGGCATTAGTTTTAATATACCTGCCATATTAATGGTATAGTGATTCTACAATATTTATATTAATGGTACAATAAATTTATAGTTTTAGTTTTATATATTTTGGTGGGGGAACACTGACAAGTTTCACCTTTCTGGTCTTTTATAAGACTTGAAGCATTCCTGATGAGCTCTCAGAGCAGTCTCTGACGGAAAACATAGATAAAAGAGACACTATCATAAAATCTAAAAATTTTCCTTAGATTATTTTGTTCTTCTTTTTTATTTTAAAAGACATGTTATGCAATCTATAGGATTTTTAAAATAAAGGTAATAGAATTATATACGGTACATGCTAAGTACTTTACCCACATTATTGAGTTAATTTATGTACAAAATTTCTAAGATAATTTTTAGCTTCTTTCGTCTGTAGAATAGGAAACTAAGTGTCAAAATATGTCAGTGATTTGTCTGAAGTGACATTGTCAGTGTGTATACATTCCAGAATTATACTTAAATCTATTCGAATCCAATAATATATAAAAATTGCCTCTTGTGTAACAAATAACCCCAAATCTAGTGGCTTAAAACAACTAACCTTTTTTTTTATTTTTCACAATTCTATGGGTCTCTGATGGTTTTTTGGGTCTAGGCTGGCTTAGTTGATCTCTGTCATCAGCTGGTGGCTTGACTAGATCTAGATAGTATAGGATGGCCTCATGGACAGAAATGGCAGTTGGCCAACTGTCAACCATAGTGCCTCATTCCTTCTTTATGTGGATTTCCCATCAGGCTGGCTCAGGCTTGCTCATGTGACGATATCAGAGCTCCACGTTTAGCAAGAGAGCAAGCCCCATTATGTGGGCACTTTTCAACCTCTGCTTGAGTCACAGGTGTTAATGTCTCACTGGCCAAACAAGTCATGTGGACAAGCCTAGATGCAAAGAAAGGAGAAACT
The DNA here is from genome assembly GCA_031878705.1 of Tapirus indicus. Classification (NCBI taxonomy): domain Eukaryota; kingdom Metazoa; phylum Chordata; class Mammalia; order Perissodactyla; family Tapiridae; genus Tapirus; species Tapirus indicus. The sequence continues at coordinate 138,449,793 of CM062920.1, read as the reverse complement.
TTCTACCATACAGTTTTTAGAACATGGTCTGAATTGTGTTTTTATCCAAATAATCTCAACTGCACATACTCGAGACGCAATTATATTTCTGGATGTATAATTGAGAAGACATCCAATATTCTCATGACAGGTGACAAAAAGTTTGATCATTATTTGTTTGGAGACATATGCAATTACTCAGAAATATGTTTAATCTATTCGTTCATATTTTAATAAAACTTATTATGCTAATATAAGTTCTTAGTGGAATTATTTGAACCCTTAATTTATTTTTCTATAACATTGTGTAGAAACATAAGGACATAAGGACTGTCTTATGTTTCTGAAAGCTTATTTTAGTTAGTGATTGAGAAGTAGAAACCACTCTATGTTAAAGGAGTTCATTGATTAAAACACACACTCTATAGAGACATTTTGGTTAGTGGTCAATCAGGATGCTTGAGCACGTGGTGTAACTGGAAACGCTTCAGTGCTTTGTCTCCAATGCACACAACTTGTTTTCACTACAACTAAGTACAGTATACATACAGTTAGAACACCATCTGTTAAATAGAGCATTACTTGGCCAGTCAAATCAAAGTACTTTGGAGCAGGACACAGCTTACCATGAATAAGAAATAAAAGGCTTAGCATAGCATTAAAGAAAAGCAAAGAAAAATGCTTGTTTCCTGAAGTGTGGAAATATATCTCCTTATTATGTGGTCAGGTAACCAGCTGTTATATTCACACAGTGATATTATCCGTTTCTGCTTTTATATTCACCATACAACCCTTTTTAAATTTAATAGTGATCGCTTTATAATCACTGTTGACTTTAATCTCATTTTCAGTCTTTTAATTCTTTCAAGTGAGCCTCTAAAAATTCTAGATCTAGAGTGTGCTTTGAACTCAGAAAGATTAACAAACATTTCTCTGTCAGAATCCAAAGGGATAAATTGGGTAATGATCATTTAATTTACAAATCGATTTGTCACAGTATTCCTTTCAATAGTCACCCTCTGGTATATTAAAATATGAATTGATTTATAAATGATGATTTATACACTTGCTCAGAGAGTAATACAACTTATTGACATGAAGTCTGCATTGTAAAACTCATTAAATATGAATCCATTTTTCTAAAATAGATACAGTAGCAACCGGGTCATACATTATAATGTTTTTTATACCATGGTTAATATGAAATAGTAACTTTGATAACTTCTTGTAGATGCTATATCACAAAATATTTATTTCACTTAGTCTAGAGTTCAATGTAGGTCGAACAATTTTACATAACCACAGGCTGTGTCTCTTCTAATTAAAACACATATTTGATATTACATCTTCTTGCCAGATTAGATGACAAGCAATATTCAAATCACAAAATCCTCTTGTATAAACAGGCTGTTACTATAGTGCCAGATTATGACTTTTCAATTACCATATGTTTCTAAATGTTTACTTAGGATTTTAGAAACAGAGTGGCTTTTTTCCTGTAAGCAATCAAATAAAATAAACCTTTATTTTGATAATGTTTGAAAGCATAAATGCTGGAAAGTAGAAGAAAAATGATCTTTAAATCTCAGCTTGATAGAATAGAATTATAGTACTTGGACCTACAAAAAACTGAAATTAACTTGAAAAACCACTCAGGCTCACAATTAACACCAAAAAAATAAAGGGAGTAAGAACACTGTCACAGAAGCAAATTTCTGTTTCTTTTATGAAAGTGTCAGTGAATAGCAACAGTACTTGAAGCTTTAAACTGCTTTCAAAAAAAAAAAAAAAAAGATTTTTAGAGGGCTTTCTTTTTTCCCAAAGCATAATATAAAATTGTCAGAAACACCTTCTTAAAGTTATGTGCCCTGTTATCTCCAGTGGAATTAATTAAAGATATAGATCCCAATGCTCTTGGCATTGACCTCTTTGAAGCAGCGTTATAGTCCTATTTTGATCACATATGGAATAGTATAAATCTGTACAACCGAATTTCAGTTTCAAGCTTGTTTATGTACTTTGCTCTCTTCTTTCATATTGTTCTATCTAACGTTTAACAATTTCCATCATGACTTTAAAGAACTCTTTACATTTTTCTTTTCTAAGATTGTAAAATAGTTTTATCACTATTTGTCCCCATAACCTAAAGTAAAAAGAACAAGTGATTAAATATTCACATATATTTCATACATCTAATAGTCACAAATATGGGATCTACGTGGGGGAAAAAAGCTTAGCTTTCCTACTGCATCTCTGCATGGAAACTTCTGAAACTAGTAGGAGAAAATTTTTATATTGGTTGCTGAGGAATAAAATGGAACCACATTTCCCCGAACGTTCTTGAATTTACAAAAGGCTTCCTTTTTGGCTTCAAGTTAAACTAGCCTTTGACTTAAAGGTCAGATTATTAAGCAGAGGCAAATGAAAAAATACTTTTGAAAAACAATTTATGTGATTAAATTCTACCTGCTGTGGAAATGTGTTTACTCGAAAACTTTAAAAACTGTTTTTTTTCTAAGCTGTAAGCACATGGACACGTGTACAAGTACATTTATCTGAAAATATATACTGAAATGTTGTGGAAACCTTCCAAAACAGTGTGTGGAGACAGTTATGAGTAAGAAGACATCGCCAAAAAGCCAGTGTCTAGATGCCACATCAAAGTGATGTGGTAAGAACAGGAATGCTAGACAAAAGGTAGGAGGAAAACAGGGTAGAGTGAGCCTATGGCATTATTTCTGCAATCTTAATTTCAAGGACAATGTGAGCACATGTCAATAAACAAAAGGCAGTTAGTCACCATTAAGTCAACATTGATTTATTTTTGTGAAAAATTAATTTTCCCAGGGGATATCAAATAAGAGAATACAATTTCTTGATTACTTTTCCATAAATCACAGTTTTCTATTTCTCCTCATTTTTATTTTTCGTTTATTATAATTATTTTCATCAGGGTTGATTTTTTTCATCAATTTTAGAATAAAGTTTGACTTATCAATACTTTTTTTAAACTTTTGTCAAATTTTAATAACTGTAGCCTTTGCCAAAGTGAGGTTGTTTTCTCTTCTACTTCCTCTTTCTCCTCTCCTTATTCTTTCCTCTTCCCCCCCTTCTCTTTTATTCTTATCAAGTCCGATAAGCCTGAGTCATTTCTAACAAATCAAAATGTTTCAAGAAATTATCATCTCCATGAGTGCAGGAGTTTCTGTTTTGCTCATTGGTATTTTGCCTGTGCTTCTAAAAATGTCTGAGTCATAGAAAACACTAGAAAATATTCAGACAAATTCTAGTTAAATAACACAAGACAGTGTACAGTTTAAACTTGTGTCAGTTGCACGTTATTTCCTCATAAAATTAAATAAATAATTGATCATTTTTGTCTATTCCTGTTTCAGAGCAGAGTTAAAGGATCTGAATACATGAGACAGTCGAAACACCATAATCAAAGTGGTAGAATCACATCACTGGGGTCAAAGCATCCTGAGTTTTGCCAAGTCTTGTGTGATTAGGCCAATCCGACTAAAATCCAGATGGCTGAACGATCTTCTCTGTTTGCGGGGGGAAGGAGGTACTTCTCAAATTTTTCAGAGTACACTAATGTATTTCACACTATAGGCAGGTTTCTGTGCCGGAAATGCTCCTACCCAACACTTTGGTTGGCTCCTTCTTGTATTGCAGGTCTCAGTTCAAACGTCACTTTTGAGAGAAGTCTACTCCCATTATCCCATCTAAAGAAGTTCCCCCACCTCCCTGTTATTCTCCATCTCTTAATATCTTCAGACTATTGGATGTGCATATACACATACTCATATATTCATGCATGTGTATGTTTAGTTTATAGTTGTCTGTTTCCCATACTAGAAGTTAAATTCATAGAGTGCTGGGTACAGGATCATCTTCTGTCTATTCCAATTGTACTCTCAGGATCTATACAATAAATGGTAAAAAGAAATCAAGGTACAAAATTGGAGATTTCTCCCTGTGTTAAATCTTAAGCTCTATACTAGGAAGATTGTCTTTTATTCAGGTTTTGTTTTTTAAAATTCCAGGGACGTAGAAGGTGCTCAATTAATTATTTATTAATTAAGGAAATATCAGTGTTTTTTGAACATGAAGATCATCTGGCTGCCAATGTGTCATCAGAAAGGATCATGCAAAGTTACTCATCAATGCATGTTACTAGATTCCTGTCAAACGCATTTAATTGTTAAGTCATCTGACAAGTTCAATTGTCAGTTATACCCGTTGGCTTATGGTTAGAAGTGTAATGTGATTTTCTTTTTAATTTGAAGTTTCTAATTTATGGTACATTAATTATAGTTTTAGGTTTGATGATGCTTTATTTCCTATTGGAAAAACTAGTTTGTTTCTCTTCACCCAAAATTTTAGTATTGCTTCTAGTTAGAGCTTTAAATGATGAATGACAATTTCAAACTAAAATAGGGTAAGTAGAAAAAATGAAAAAATATGAAGGGAGTTATAAATTAAAGTCTCCGTAAAATAAGCTATTGATTTCCTGAAGGTTGCTAGGCAACTGTTGTGAAATAAATTGCATAACCATTTCTCTTGATTTGAATGAGTTGCATCAAAAATATGTACAAGTATGATGCATATTCTAGTTTAATATTAACCATAATTTTTCTTGGTGATAAAGAATACCAAAATAATAAACATATGGTTTTTTCAGATATCATCATATTACCTAGGTAACTAAAGTAGTTTGAAAGCTTGTATACCAGCACATAATTATAAGGAAAATTACTTAAGGTCATTTTTATATCTAATCCATGGTAATAAAGTTGCAGCTCAGTCAGCAAAACCTTGGCATAACCTTTATTCCGTTCAGAAAATTCTATTAATTCTAATTGTTGCAGGCTTAATGAAAGTGTGATTCAATATTCTCTAACTGACCTTGGGCCATTTCCTTTAAGGGGTGGCCATGTGACCAATGAAGGTATATGAATCATTTTGATTTTATTTACTCACACATACCCTAAATTCTAATCCAAAGAATAAAAAATTATCCTGTATGCATAAAGTTTTATAACAAGAACTTTAACATAGACTTCTAAAACATATGACTAAATCACTAAATCCAATTCTGTTTGCAAGCAGTCTGTGCCCACCCACCTTGGCTACTTTGTGATCACTCCCAGTGACCCAGCTTCACACTCCCCTAGAAACTAGTACCATTATCCACTGTATGTTTAAAATTGTATCTTCCTGTTGTGTTTTACCTGAACACTTGCTCCTTCCTCATGACAGCAGTTTGCCTGTAGCTCGCTTGAACAGATGACTATATATTTTCACCAAAATGACTTTGAGAGTAGAGTTGCATGAAGCCAGCTCTCTAAAACTCTAAAAGCATTACTACTTGACAAGCTTATTTTTTAAAATGCTAATTTGAAGCTTGTCTTCCAGTTGTAGCACCCTTTACCACTTCACCCATCTAAGCATAAATTTATCTAAGAACGCCTGTCTCCAAGTTTGAAAAAAATGGAGACAACCAGTTAGAAATTTCCAGAAATTCCTGGTCCCCTACCAAGTTATAAATGCTTTCAATTTATACCCACGCTTCCATCCTTTTTTCCATTTCAGCATGGAAATGCCTCTTCCATTTACTGTAACTCACACCTTGGGAAACTTCTATTGTTTCTTCCATTTTTCCCCCCAGAATTTTAAACATCTTTCTCTCTTTACCTTCAACACGCCCAAAGTTCTCTTATCTTAAAAACCCATGGCACATAAACACACACACACACACATATTCAGGCAACTCCATACCCCTCTCTGTCAAGTATTTCAGTTCTCATATTTCTTAAAAGTGAAAAAAATCTTTGTCTCCTCTGCAGATCTTTAGTTCACCTCTTGAGCCACTGCTGCAGGCTCTCTATCTTTGATATGCCACTGAAATTCCTTTGAATGAGGTCAAAGGATCACCTGCTAAATTCAACAAACCCTTTTCAATTCTTATTTTACTTTTAGGCACATGTCGTTACTTGTTACTTCTTCCTATTTGGAATTCTCTCCTCCTTTGCCTGCCATAGTGTTTTTCCGTCTTGTCTCTCACCACCATAGCTGTCTCTCTGTTGAGACTTTTTCACAAGATCCTCTTCTGTTCCCTCACACTGACTGTGGATACTTCCAGGACTTCTATTCGGTCCTATTTCCTGTTCAACCTGCACATTATTCATGGGTAAGATCTTATCAATACCTGTAGTTTCATCACTATGTATTGGTGACTTCCAAATAATATTGCTAGTCAAGTTCTCTCTTTCTCACTGCTAAATATCTCTACTTAGTGTCCAACCCAAACTCAATATTGTTATATTAGTTTCTTGTTGCTGTTGTAACCAATTGTCACAAGCTTCCTGGCTTCAAACGAAAAAAAATCATCTTACAATTCTAGAGGTCAGAAGGCTGAACTGGGTCTCATTGGCCTAAAAATCAAGGTGTCAGCATGTCTGCATTCCTTCTGGAGGTCCTAGAGGAGAATCTATTTCCTTAAGTTTTCCTGCTTCTGGAGGCCATCTGAATTCCTTGGCTTGTGGCGCCTTCCTCTATCTTCAAAGCCAGCAGTGTAACATCTTTAAATGTCTCTCTCTCTTTCTCTGAACTCTGCTTCTGTTGCCACATTTTCTTCTCTGACTCTCCTGCCTCCCTCTTTCCCTTCTAAAGGTCCTGATGATTACATCGGATCCACCTGGGTAATCTAAGATAATGACCCTCATCTCAGGGTCCTTAATCACAACAACAAAGTCCCTCTTGCCATATAAAGTGACATATTCACAGGTCCAGGGATTAGGATGTAGACACATTTATGGGACCATTATTCTGCCTGCCACAACATATAAAATTTAATTTTTTTTTTAACCGTATATCAGTATTTCTCAAGCTCCTAATGACATTTTGGGAGAATAAGTCTTTGTTGTGAGGTTGGGGAGAAGAGGGTACCCTGTGCATTGCAGGATGTTTAACAGCATCTCTGGCCCCTATTCAAGCTGTCAGTAGCATCTTTTCCTAGCTATGACAACCAAAAATGTCTCCAGCTATTGCCAAAATGTCCCCTGGGAAAAAATTGTCCCAGTTCAAAATCACTACCCAAACCTTTTCTTTCCTCCTTTTCCATCACTCACTGAATGAACCAGCATCTATCCAGTACTAAATTAGGAACCTAGGAGTTAATTTTAACTCCCCTCTCTCTCATACACTCTGTAGCCAATGGTCACCAGGTGCTGTCCATCCTACCTCTTTACTCTCTTTCTATCACCTTTACCACTGACATTTTAGGCTCTCTCTTTTTTTTTTCCTCACCTCAATTACTGCAGTAGTCTTCCAAGCATTGTTCCTGACTCCATTATACTCTGCTTTATCCCTATTTCTGAAACATCCTCAGGGTCTCATGCAGCTGTTGCTTCTCCTAAGCCTTGCTTGGCCTCAGCTTTCAGTCTATCAACTCTTCAGGACATACTTAGGTTCACGGGTTCATAGTAGATGTTATGACAGAATGTTAATGGTCCTTTTGTTGTCCTATACCTGGACTATGAAATTGAATATGGCGTTTTACAAGTGCTGTCCCCATGAGGTTTATTGTGCTTTAGAGGTTTTGGCATGTACATTTTTTTGTATACTTAGAAAAAGTAGAGATACTGAGATCAAAGGGAAAATTCTAAATCCAACCACACTCTGCAGTGGTTTTAGTATCTAATTGGTTCATGCTGTCTGTGGTAATTGAATTGGATGCTGGCCTTCCCTGTAGTACAAGTTACTGTCAAATAGACAAAGTCGTCACCATTAATTCCAGTTTTCCAAAAAGACTTTGCTTTTATCTCCTCTTTTATCTGGGTACTGCTTAGAAAAACTATATTGTTTCCAATTTAAAAGTAATATATTAATTTTAAAGATTATAGTTTCAATCAGGTTAGAAATAAATATAAATGTGACATTTGATAAATAAACATAACTAGGGTGTTTAAACTATTGGAAAATATGCTTCCACTGATACATACACAATGCCTGTGCAATTAACTTGTAGAAATCATATTTTCTCAAGTTCATAATTCTTTTAGATATATCTAAAGAAGATATATTTCTCCCTCAAAAAACTATTATGTGGGTGGATTTTTTAAATGTCAATGTTACTCTTCTGTCTACATAAAGAGCCTTGACTGACCATTGTTAAATTTCTAGACTTTAAAATAAAACACTTGCCCAAAGATGGAGGTTAAATACAAGCAATGCATAGTATTTCTTTATGAAGGAAGAAGGTAAGTATGATATTAGAACACTGTAAGAATGGAACTTGAAAATTGTGTTGTCAATCAATTATTTATCTCAGTTATAGTCTTTCAAAAATGTTTTCAACATACTGACCTAGAACTTATTTCACATATACTTCACTAAAATATGGTGTCAGGTGATTTTTCCTATTACCTGATCTTTCACGTTCTCGCTCTACAGACAGAGCATCAAAATACATCAGTCTGAAGAACGGAAAGATAGTCATTGTTTAAAGCTTTTTAGTAAAGAATTTTCAGTATTCCAATGGCATTCATAGATGGCATTTTTACTGTTTTTTACTAGACACCAAAAATAAAACTAAAGTTTCAAAATTTAAAATTAGCCATAAAGTACACATTAATCAGGGCTAACATTTTTCTTTTAATAACGTCTAAGTATTTTTTCAGTTTATAATGATTTTAGAATATTGAATAAAACCACTGCATTTATTTTAAGCCACTGCCTGGACTAAGAGCAATATTTATATTCTTAATGGAGGTGGTATTTCCTGAAGTACCTAGCTGTTTCCCAGTGAACGAATAAGTGAATGACTGCAGGGAAATAATAAAGTTCAGCTATTCAAGAATGGATATTGCCAGCTGCATTAATAAGGTCTTTATATTTCCAATTCTTTAATTAGTTTTATTGTTGTAAGTATTCTCCTAAAAAGAAAACCACTTTAGAGACAAAGAGAAAACTAGAGGTAGACTAATGGAAATAAAAGGAGAGGGAAAGGAGGAGGAAAAGAGGGAGAGAGAGCAGTTTGAGAGATTAAATATGAAAGGATATCTCCATTACTTTTTCAAACAATTTTCTTCAAATTATGGTTTTCCTTAGAATAACTTATAAACGTCCTAACACAATACATGTCTATTCTGTTTCCTGGATATTTTTCAGAAAATTATTTTATGTTGATGATTTGGGAGTTAGAGTACCTTATTGTAAACATTGTTTTCCTAAAAGCAGAAGAGTTTTCCCCAGGGAAAATAAATAAATAATGGTTTTAATCCCTGAATTCCTATTGACCAAAATAATAAAATATTTTTCTTTTCAAGTGAGTACTTACGGAATGAAAAATTTCATACATTATAGGCATGTCTTAGCAGAAAGATGTAGACTGCTTTAAATTTCTATCTAAATCATGTTTTTCTGTCTAATAAGACTTGCTGAAATGCAAGATTTGTTAAACTTTAGTCCATGTATAATATAACTTTAATTTTACCTATATCCATATATTACTCTAATGTTACTTACTTAATACTTTAACTTGAATCATTATTTCCTAGCTTAATTTTGAGAATATTCATTAGTTCATTAGTTTGATATGCTAATTATAATTTTCCTATGTATTTTAAAATAAAGATAATTTTTAATTTTAAAATACATTTTATACTTGCAAGACCTTCTACAGTGATATATTTAGGAAACCAGTTTTGGTGGACACATTAATTCCATCTCCTAGGCACAGAGGTAAAATCAAAGATGTATATGACACACAGCCCTTTTGTCATCAGTATACTACACACGGGAAGAAAGACACGAATACTAAAATGTGTATTAAGAAAAACCTCTATAGGTGCCAAAATTGGAATTCAAAACAATGAAACTGGTGCAGTAGTGTTGCTTATACACTTTTTTAAGAAATCCCTAATAAATTAGGAATATGTGGGAAATTCTTCCTGAGTACAATATGAGTGTAGGTGTGTGTGTGCACGCACACACGGGTGCATAGGGGTGTGTGCACACATTCATCATTTGTATTATCAGCGTTAATCCTACATTAGCATGGATAATGGAGAGTTAACTATAAAAGATTTTAATTTTATCTGAATAAGAAACTTGAAAGATAATCCTCACCCTGCTGCTAGAATGTTAAATGTTCTTATGTAAATTTAAGGTCAAAGAGATGAAATATAGATTAGGCACTTATATTTCTATCTAGATTTTCAGAAAGTCTTTTAAAAAGATAGTTCACATTAAATGCATGGTTATAAATCCAATTTAAAATAACTCACTTTAAGTTTTATTTTATCTCTAGATTTTTTCTACTTTTATCAATAAAATCATGCCCCTTTCAAAACCTTATTATGATAATTTGGTATTTTATGATGCCATTTAAACCAGACCTTACCTTTGCTTGTTTGAACCTAGATATGCATAGGGCAAGAATGGATCATTCTCCATGATTCTCACATCAAACTAGATAGGGAGACTTTCTTGAATGAAGAATATTTTTACTTTAAAGATTAGCTTCCACCACTTGAACAAGTGAAAGATTAAAGAGACTTATTTAATGATAGTGTATATATTTATTCTTAGGTCAAAATAAACTATACAAATCAACTTAATCGGCAAATTTCCATCTAGTAAATACTTCCACAAATTCTGGGAAGAACATTTATCTCCTTCTTCTCCCTCATATCTTATCCCTCTTGTATTGAGTCAGTCACACAATCTTGTGGTTTCTATAACCAATATATCCCTCAGATTTTGTTTTACTCCCTTATAATTTTTCTTGATTAATATATAGTCCTGATTATGTCACTCCATTGCTCAAAATATTTTAAGAATACCATTGAAGGACACACTTTTTACTATTGTGTCTGCCTACCTTCATATCTTCACCTCCCACAACCCTCCGGTATGGATCCTATGGTTATGCAGACATACTGAACTACTTATTCTTCTCCGAGTGTGCTTTGTTTACTCATGTGGTCCTCACCATTTTATAGACTGTCCTCTTGATTTATAATGTCCTTTTCCTAACTTGTTTTGTTTGCTTGAATAAACCTCTAATTATTGTACAAACCAGCTTAAAATTTAACTCCCCTGTTAGGTTGATACTTGTTCTCCCAACCTTAACAAAGCAGTGTTCTGTGCTCCTCTTCAGGGAGCCTGAATGAAGATGTCTGTTACACTCTCTCTCTCTGTCTCTCTCTCCTTCCCTCCCTCCATCCTAAGAATAGTGGATACCTTGAGGGCAAGGGTCTTATGTATTTCCTAATTTAACCATCAAAAGCATGAGAAATGTAGATCAATAAATACCTGTAGGTACATCCAAACTAGAATGTTAAATTTTGCATAGGTAGAACACGTTTGTGTATCTTTCCTCCAGCCTACTCTCTAAACCTACAAGAGCAGAGACATTTACTTATTACTTAACTTGTATTCCTCTGTTTTTTTATTAGTACCTAATAGTACCGTAATTCATCAGATTGCTGGAATTAGTAATAAAACATCACATGGAAGGGATGAAAGAAATCCTAGATATTTTATTATTTTTTATAATTATCAAAGTTTTTACATGTGGTTATAATACTGCAGTAATTTTTTATATACAGAATACAATTAGAGAATATGAGAGACCAAATGAACTAAAGGTGATATCAGAAAGATGTGTTTCTTTCAATTTATCTATAAGAAAATTGAGGCACAGAGAACTGAAGTAACTTGCCTATGATCCTACAGTTCAGGATTATGAAGGAGTGAGAACTAGAGCCTACTTTTATTTAGTAATCTCTTGATTTTATGCACTCTCGCATTCAAAATAAACTTACCGAACTAATTTTGATGCTTACATATAAGCTCATTGTAAATATATACCTGTAGTATTTCCCTATTACCACCATCACTACCACTAGAATCTGAGCTTCATGAGAGAGGAACAGTGTGAGCTTTCTTGACCACTCTGTAAAGAGTTGCCTGGCAACGGGTATGTGTTCAGTTAATATGGTAGAAGCAATATCTATGTTCATTTCAGTGTTCTGGAAAAGAGTTCCTCATATGCACATCTAAATTGGCTCCTTAGGATTTATTTAATTTTCTAATACCTTGACTTTACCATAATTTGTCTCTCAGAATGTTGGCTATCGTCTTCAATATCCAGAATTCATCGATTGCATGTTCCTGTAAAATTTTTCTTGCTATATTTTTCTTGCACATTTCTTTCTTACATAAATTCCTCCAACAGATACCTTCAAATTTCTATAAATGTTACCACAACTATGAGGAACCAAGAAATCTCTCTCACATGATACTCTTAAAAACCCACATTGAGACTAGACCCTGTACAGGCTCTCAAAGGGTAACTTGAATCATATTTTCCTAGAAACTCTACTTTAGACGTAATTCTTTTCTTGGTTTCCTAAAAATAATCAATTATATGGAAATTAGTGTATCTCTTTTCTACCACCTGTAATTTCTTTTCTTTCTCCCACCTCCCAGCCATAACTAGGATATGGATATCTATGTATTAGAATGTCTATATCAAGGTAGATAATAGATAGAGAGAGAGAGAGAGAGAGAGAGAGAGAGAGAGGGATCCACCTCCTCAAAAAACCTACATGCATAAGCTTTCAGTTCCAGATTAAGCTAAGGAAGAAGTTTCCTTCTGTTCCCAAGGTACACAGTGAGAATTTCAAGTTTATTACCTACCATATTATCAAATGATGATTACTGATTAATTATACTTATTGGTTAATATATGTTTATTGATTTTTACAGTATCAGAAACTGGCACAGAGCCTTAGACATCACAGATACTCAATAGTTATTGTTTGATTGGAACTCAAAAATACATTTTCTAACCCTCCCAAATTTCCTAATTTATTTTGCAATTACATCATCCTCTCAATCTTATTGTAATATCTTCAGTCATTACATTGGGAACCAGCTAGATTCCTCTACTGTGCATGTTAAAACTTGGAGGCTAGTGATGTACATGTATGGATGCCTGATTAAATCTTATATAAGATTTAATAATCCCATTATTTGGTTCATAAACAGCAAAGTGAATGCAATTAGCAATATGTGCTGCTTACTTGATTAATAGTCGTTTCTTTTTTAAGTTAATAATAACTGCCTTCATTGACTGAGCAATTAGTGTGTGCTAGGCAAGAGTATTTATAATTGCATTGAATCTTTGCCACAACATTTTTATTGTCCTATTTTTATAGGCGAAGTATTCGAGGATTAAATAAATTAGATAATATGCATAATATTACCTATTTTTCGCTAAAGCTCATCTTTGAATAATATTCTTCTACCAAGTTGATAAAGTGACTGTATCTATCAATAAGCTGGATTCTTGCTCGCTTCAAACCAAAGCCTTAGCTTACCCAGGGCTGCTCTCTTCCCCTCAACACAGACACACGCACACGCACACACGCACACATGCACACAAAATCTGACTTCATCTCCTCCTATTCATGCCCTCATTCAGCCCTGGCACCTAAACTGGCCTCCTTGTCCTTTTCTAAACTCACCAAACTCACTCTCACCACATGGTTTACATGTTTCTTTCAGCCGTAAATGCTCTTACACAGCTTTCCCCACCATGCCTAGCTGCTGTATTTTTCTCTATAGCACTTTTTATCACTTGACATATTTATTGTCACTTTTTAGTGTCACTTGACACAGTCTTTTTTTAAAATATAACTTCTGTCTCTTGATTGTAGGCTTCATAGAGGTAGGATTTTTGTCTGTTTGGTCTAACACTATATCCCTAGTGCACACATCAATGTTTGGCTCATAGCAGGTGCTCAAATAATATTTGTGGAATGAATGAATCAATGAGTAATGTGTGAAAATAAAATGCTTAAAGTCCGTAATAAATTTGACTGAAACAACAGTTATCAGCACAGAATTGATTATAGCTAAGTAACATATTTAACCATAAATCATGTCCTTGAAAGTCAGGCAGGCTTAAATTTAAATTCATCGCTGCTCTATCTCTTGTTTACTATGTAACCATGGTGGACTAGTTAGTATGTTGTTCAAGTCTTGTATCTCGAGGGTAAAACGCTAACAATTCCTTCACAGCCTTATTTTGAGTGTTGAATGAGAAGATGTGGACCAGTTAGTGGCATTTCTCTTTCTTCCTTGTGCCCTGTAGGGTAAGACACATGTACATCAAAGTAAAGTGAATATAGAATTTATCTTCCAAACCAGAACACATTAAGAGTGAAAGGGGGCTCTATTTATAATTATAGTGGGATGACAGACACACATCAGGACTGCCCCAAGCAAGCCAGAACATATGGTTAGTCTATCTAATAGGTACACATAAATTCAGATATCAAAGGGAATTAAAAGAACACCAAGTATGCAGGGCATAGTGGATTGGCACTTAGCATCGTTTCCATCATTTCTCGAGGCTGGAAAGCTAACAACCTTTCCTAAGACTCTCTTTCATTTAGGTGTCTGTGCATGCATTAGATTTTGCCAGTTAAACGCATAGTGTAAGACCTAGAAGGTAGAAAGAAGCACAGGAGAGAAAATTCTTCCTTTGCTTTAGCTGCTGCTGCAGATAAGCACAGTATTGTTGAGATTTTCTACAGCGGAAGCCTGTGTCCACTCACTCACTGTGTGGTTCTTGAGAGGAAACGGCTGCCCTGATGGCTTCCCGGTCCCTAGATCTCAGCCACAGTAGTGTTTTCTTGAAGTCAAAGACAGCAGCCTTCAGACAAACTGGTTCTGCATGGAGTGGTTCTGAATGTTAGGCCTAGAGGCCCTTTAATTGATGGGTAGGCATCTAAGTTTTCATATAAAATCTTTTTCTGCTAGTAATTGCCTAGGCAGCTTTCTATTTCCTGCAACTGACAGCTAACTGACATACAAAGATACACCACAGAGGCTCCTGATTCACAGAGTGCTTCTCCACTTAATGCTAATATAATCTTTCCATTGGTCAATGTCATAGATTTTCTGGGATAGGTAGCTATGATAAGTAGGAGTTTTTGCTTACATCCTCAAATTCTTAGGTCATGATAATGCACATTATTTAAGATCTTTTCATAAGCCGGTATGTAGGTATTAGATTTTGTTTATCTGAGAGGTGACTGGAGAGCCTTATTGTTAATTATATTACGAGGCTAAAATATACATACAAAACGTATGCAATATTTTCAGATTTTTGTGGTTGAGACAAATATTGCACCTACTGTTAGAAACAATAGTATTCATGAAACTGTTTATATTTTTGCAAATTTTATAACTGATTGTGAAATGATGAGCAGTACTTTTCAATAATTCAATATTTCAATAAAATATTTTAACTGTAGGTGAAGCTGAATCAATGAGAACTTACTATGGCCTATGTTAAGACCCCAGAGTTAGGAAAACAATGTTTGCTTCAAGATTGAATGAAATCCAATTGTCCCTACACTATGTTTACAAATATGTAAAATTCATAAATGCAAATGGACAAAAGTTGGAGGGGAACAGAAATGTCACTGTAGTCGATTTGATAGGATGGTAGGATTTGAAATATTTTAATTTTGCTTTCAGGTTTGTTATTTGTATGATAAACACCAGTAAAAAGTATAGTGAATTAAACTTCTTGTTTCATCCTAGAAGGTATCTTTGCTGATATCTGAATATTTACTATGTACTAGAGCAACCATCTGAGGTATGCAGTCTGGTCAAGCATCCTTGTGATGGATAAAGGCCTGATTCAACCACACTTAACTAAGAATGGAGACATGAAGTACCAACGGTCCTGGGGCTTACATAGACCAAATGGCTACCGGACTGAACCTGGTAATGGCAGAATTAACACATGTAACCCCACCAGCAAACTCTTTCAGGTTACCCAGGCAAGTCTATTAAAAGGAGATATTTAAGCATAGAACTATTTTACAGTTAAAGACTGTATAAATAATAATACACTATTTCTCTTGGCATATAAATACAGATAAGAAAATGGCACACACTGGGCAAGAGTATAAAAGGGAAAGTAAGGACATTAAAATTGCATTATATTGCCTCTGGCCTACACAATCTATTTCAAAGATGCAATGACCTCTTTCATGGCCTACACAAACTATTTCAAAGATGCAATGACCTCTTTCATATAAAATTTTAGAAAATCAAAATCAGAATATTTCCTCTCTAAGAAGTTTTCAGAAAGTTTGTGTTTTAAATAGCATTGTGCCTTCAGGACTACATATTTCACATGAAATACTTGGAAAGTAGAGAACAAAGCAAAAGACGCCTGGGGACTTCAAATCTCATAGATTGACTTTAAAATGCTTTTTGAGGAAATGAGTTTCCCATAAAGGGACACTCGGCTATCAAAACATCTACTGAAAAGAAAGCGAATAAAATATTCAATGATTTTTCTCTCAATGACAAAAGTAATAAAGAAAACCATTGGCAATGGTAACCCATTTTAAAGGCAAAACTCCTTTCAGGCTGAGCTCTTTATTTTTCCTCTCTCTTCATTGCAGCGGTGACATGTGCTATTGAATAACTGAACTCTATTTAACGGGGTCAACACATCTGCTAATAAATACCAACATCAGCTTCCGGGGTTTGCATTTTCAAGTTTAATACTGTACTTAAACAGGACTAAAAAGTTTAACTATTCTTTTATGCATTCTGAAAGCAATTTTAGCTTATTTAAGCAGTCTTTCTGTGAAAATATGTTCTGTACATAATATGAGTTCAATAATCCTTCAAGAATAGTTCAAAATCTTGAGAATGAAAATTAAAATGATTTGCATAAAATTGTTTACTGCTCTCCAATGAATATATTTTCAAATAGATTTTTTATTATAGTCCTAGAAAAAGTCTCAAACTTTCTCAACGCTATTCAATCTTCAATATTCAGAAATCATTTAAAATTATTTTGCCGCTAGATTTCAGGTAATCTCTCCCTTTCCCTTATACTACCAATGAAATAGCAGTACAGGTTTAATGTGTATTATTGTTACCTCACGAAGGGCATGATCTACTACCCAGAAGACAAAAGCCAATTGTCAAGAGGCAAGATGGTGCATAAGAAAGGGCATTTATTACAGCTTGCTGGCAGGAGGGAAGATGGCTGACTCACGTCCAAAATAACCATCTTAAGGGGGCACAGAATCTTACAGCAGTTGTATAGGCTGGTGGGTTACAGGGGAGGGGTTAGGAATGTTGCCCCTAGGGTGTTAAAGACTGGGAGTTGCCACACAAGATCTTTCAGTTTTCATTGATGATGGGTATCAGCATAGACTGTTTCGGGGATCATCAGATTCCTAAGGAACTCAAAAGAACAAAGTTATCATCTTATCGCATCTGGGAGGTACATGCACAAGCAGGGGTCGTAAAATCTACAGAGCAGTTAGATCTCCTGGGGGCTGGGGGGGGTGGTCAGTGAAAATCCAGCTGGGTTAGTTAGTCAGAGGTCATTCAAAGTTACAATAGGTTTCTTTTCTACAATATGGCTTCCCTTATGTCATCCTTGTGTTGAGCCAGTATCATTATTTTCAGATATTTAAAAAATACAAGTCAAGGATTCTTAGTAGATAACTGGGTATATGTCATTGACAGGTAATCACAAGTAAGAAATATAGAACTCAAATATTTTCTAAAACAATTTAAAAGTCAATAATATCCACTCATGGATTGAGTGCCATGTTTATGTCAAGCACATGAAACAGAAACAAGATACAGAGGAATAAAATGGTTCCTATTAGATTGGAAAATATATTTTTTAAAAAGATAACACTGCAATGGTGAGTTTATGGAGAAAATGGAAATCTCAAATAATATCAATTACATTATAAAATGGTAGAATATTTTAAATGGAAATTGGCCATATTATTAAACATTTTAGTTGTGTCCTCTTTGACTCAGCATTCACAAGGTTAGGAATTTTTCTATGAAGATAAATTACACAGTCATGTAAAGAAAGACAAAACAAAGGAGTTCGCAATTTTTTCATGTTCTTAAATTCACATATCTATGCATTTATTTTCAGCAATTCTTGCACATTGCACCAATGTTAACAATGCAGAGGAAATAACTATACGTATTAAAATTCTCATCATTTCCTACTGAAATCCCATCTCTTACTATAAGCAGAGTAACAATTTGGAAAATATATTTTTCACAGTTTTTATACAAGCATACACAAGTTTTTAAAGAAAATATTATAGGAAAAAATTATTCTGTACTGTGCTTTTCTCATTTAACAAAGCATTTTTCTCAAAATAAATATACAAAAATTGACCCCAGAGATTGATTCACCATAATTTATTCAATATTTCCTATTGCTGGATATTCAGATTATTTTTGATTTTGTTTTTTCCATTTCAAATAAGTTATAATAAAAATCCTTGTAGCACATTATTTCTATGTGATAACACTTCAGTTCCTGATGGATCAAGGCCCAGATGAGATTACTGGTTCAATGGGTATGTGCACTTTAGTGTTAAAAAATGCTGTTGGACAAATTCCGTGAAATTTGTAGTTATGTCCACTTTCACTGGATGGAGGTTATGGCTGTATTACATCCTTGGCCACACTGAAGATGATCAATCCTTCAGATTCCTGTCAACCTGATTTTTTAAAAAAGATCTCATTGTTTCAATCATCTTGTTCTTGATGACTAGTGAAGTGGAACCTATTTTCATTAGAAAACCATTTGCATTTTCTCTTCTGTGAATTTCCTGATTATATTCCTTGCTCATTTTTCTGTGGCTGTTTTCTTCATTTCATTAATATGTATAATTTTTGTTGTAAAGTAGAAATATTAACTCCTTATGTGTCAAATGTCATAAATATTAGATTGAACCATATGCTTTTGCCAACTTGTGACAGTTTCTCATCTACCAAATGGCAATTAAGAATAATTCACTCAAATATTTTATTTCAGTCTATCATTTGTCATTTGACTTTGCTTATAGTTTCTTTACCAAATAAAAAATTTAATTTCATGTAATGTGTAATATACATATATTTTCTTATGCTTTAACTTATTATTATACTTTTTAAGCTTCATATATAGTATAACATGGGACTACTTTTTTCTTTCAAAGAGATAGCTGGTTTTAGTTCTTCAAAATTAATTCATTATTAGTAAGTTTTGATTTATCTGCAGAACTGGTAAAATGATTCTAAGCCAAAATTATTTTGTGCCTCTAGAGTTAATTTAACATTTAAAAAATTATCTAAATATGTACAACACATAAAACTAGGTAGTCTACTTTTCTTATGGTTATGCTTCCTATATGAAATGCAAAATGAGCATCAATTAAATTTACATTTTACAAAACAATAATATTATACCAATCACATTAGTGAAATATAACAGTGATGCTTTGATCTGAAGCTTAAGTGCCATTTGCAGGGGTAAAATGGTCCCGCTGGGTAGGGTTCCTTTTCGTGTGGGACTGAAATCTTCACACTTCAGTGGATCATGTGATAACTCAATATTCTCAGCCTCGTTGACTTATGAAACCTTTCCTCAATCTGCAGCATACTGTGATATCACTGTCACTTGTCCCTAAGGCATCGTGAAGACCATCTCTGTAGTTTTCCAAATAGCCCGCATGTTTTACAATACTACTACTTGGAAGTAACATAGTTCTAAGCACAAACAAAAGCCCAGGCCCTAAAATCAGATGGTCATTCAGTGATTCAGAATATGCTTCTGTATTTTATCATTTATATTAAAACAAAAAAACACTATGTGTAAAAATTGTTGTAGAGCACTTCTAGAAGCATGGGAATAAGCCCAGGGATGCTTTGTAGAATACTGATGTATGGGCCTCTCTCTCTTTCCCTTTAACAAACCTCTACAGTACAGCTGAGTAGATAAAAACCAGAGTAAAAACAGACCCCGTGTATTTTACACCAGCAACTTGCAGACACTCCACTTGGTGTGCTCTAGCCACGATCCTCCCATAAACCCCAGGGATGCGCATTAATCATGACCATTTACCAAAGATGAAACTGAAGCCCAGAGAAATCTTAAGAATCCCAATGAACCACACAATTATTAGGCAGGAGACCTAGGTTTCATACCTAAGTGCATCTTTTCCAAAGCCCCTATCTTTCTGCTCCCATCCCTCGAGAACTGACTTCAGCTAAGCTTCTGCTATTTAACTGGTTCCTGCTTACTACATATGGCTTCATTTCACTGCTTTCATATTTGCTGAAAAATGTTAGAAGAGGCAAACCACTTATTGAAGAAACGAGCCTATGGCAGTCCATTTAATTCCAAAGCTCTTTCAAAACCCTGCCAATAATTTTAGCTGTTTTTTTCCCCGTACGTGTATGGCACCGTATCTGTGAGAAAAAATTTTAAGAACATACTTTATCATAATTAACAGCAATATGATTATGCAGATGGCCTAAACCTACACAGGCATACAACAAAATGACATAATGCAGAAACAAACAAACAAAATTAGTGGGGATCAGACTGGCATGTTTAATTCCCTGAATTGTAACCTGAGTTGGATTCAGTGGCACTTTCAGCAAAACTCCCTCCTGCTTTACACCTGAAAGCAGATGGAGGCAGATTGTATCATGAGTTCAGTCCTTTCAAATCACAATAGTTTATGATGCTCATCTGCATTTTAATCAGATACAAAGGATTTATTCCCGAAATGCATCAAAAAAACCTATTTTCAGCACCTGGAAAGGCATCAAGAGAGTTTATAGCCAATCCAGTAAAATATGTTGCACATTTTTACTTTGTATCTCTTTCCCTTGAGTATATAATATTACATAAATAGAGGTGTCAGCAGTTTTATTAAAAGCTGTCCATAATCCTTTCAAATAGGGATGGAAAGGCAATTTCATGCTCAAAAAATAATTTTATTAGGATTTAGCTGCTGTTTTAAAGGAGTTGAATTTGTCATCCAATTTAATAAAATAATTTAAAGGATGTTTTATTCTAATAATAAAGAGTGTATTCAGCAAATTGGAGCTTGCAACTACTATAATCTTCTTTAGATCAGATAGGAATTGGTCAGCATGCATCCAGCCGGAAATTAAATGAGGCACCAGAACGGTATTTTGCGGTAGTATTTTTGTGGAATAGTACTTCATGTCACTTCTGATAGAAGATTTTCATTTCACTTTTCAGAGAACACTAGCTAGTAATTCACTTTTATAATTTACGGCTATTATTAATAAGATCAAATCATGATTTTTAATATAGTACATTTGCCATGTAGAATAAAACATATCTGAGTTTCTCACCTAGTATTCTAATTATTAAAAATTACTCTATGCATTGATGTTTTCTATTACTAGGTTCTTTACATGTTAACTGGAAAATTAAAAAAAAAAGAAAGGTATACAAAATGCAATAAAATCACTAATGTTCCAAAACAAATGTTGAAAAAAAAAAGAGAATAGTAATGAACTTACATTGAAAAGCATGCTTTTACAAATATATGTTTAAACACAGTACACATTAACTTACATATTTACGCCTTTAGTTTAAATACATTTTAAGAAGTAGATATACAAATGTTCTAGAATTTAAATCATCGCAGATACTGAACATTATATAACCCTTTGACAAATTTGATCATATAAAGAAATTAATTGACAATATGAATTTTAAACAACCTTCTCAATTCTCTTGGTAATCCAAATTATGTACTTATCCACACTTTCTTAAAAGGGAAATGGATATATTACCTTTTTAGCTTTTTAGGTATTCGCCACTTTATTATTAAAAAACAGCAGAGGATGCTGTTAACAGATTAGTAATACCTTGTTTCTGAACTAAATCCCACAGTCTTTCAATATATAAATGTACTTATTTTTTAATGAAATTATATTTCATTTATTTATTTACTTATATCTTTTTATAGAGTATGGAAAAGAAATAGTAGGAATTCAGCTGTATAGAAGGAAACATATTTTAGGAAAAGCAAATGAATGCAAAAAGAGCTTTGTAACTATAGGCCTGACATTTATTTTAGCACAAGAAATTGATTAAAACAAATATCAAATCAAGTATAGGCCTCAATCTTTGTAAAAATAGAAGATAGGGGATTTTGTTAGCACAATAGAAGGAGCTGTGATTCCTTTCATTAAAAGACTTCATTTCTTTTTTGGCTTAGTCACTCACTGTGTGATTCTGAACGTGCCATTTAGCCACATTGAGACTCAGTATTCTTAACTGTGAAATGAATGGTATATTTACCTCCCAAAATAGTTGTGAGAATTTAATGATATGTATAAAAGCTTTTTTAAAACTGTTCAGTTAGATAAAATGTTAAGTATTACATCATTTATCATTTTTTCGGGGAGCAGATGTCACTATCACCACATTCTGAAGTCTCTTGTACATTTCTCAGAATCCACTTCCTATAGGTTTCTAGTCAGATTTGTCAATGAAAGGAACGTGTCTATGCTTTGGAAAGTGGAGGAGGAGATGCCATTAAATCTGTAGCCGGAGGCAACTATAGCCAGATGTGTGAGTAGAGGTGAAATTCACAGCAGGTTCTTGGGAAATACTGGCCTTGATTCTTCAGGCTGAGATCTGCGCTCTTAATTCCCCCAAACTTCACGGACTCCTTCACAATTTTTGCTCCCCAAGTTCTTCCAAAGATTGTGTATTGTGTTTTTTCCCCCCAATGTTAAATACTTTTCACCTAAAATATATTAAATAACTTTTCCTGGCATAACCATGCATATATCAACAACAGGTGAAGGTAAGTCTCTTCTGAGCCAGTCAGTAAAGACTGGAGGAGGTAACTGCTTCTTCAAATATGAAGACAGCACTGGATGACTTCAAGGACCTGGAAAATTCAAGGAAATATGACACCACCAAAGGAACACAATAATTTTCCAGTAACTGACCTCAAAGAAATGGAGATTTATGAATTGCCAGACAACGAGTTTAAAATGATTGTTTTAAAGAAGCCCAGACAGCTATAAGAGAACACAGATACACAACTCAACAAAATCAAGAAAACAGTACATGAACAAAACAAGAGATTTAACAGAGGACAGAAATCACACACACAAGAAACCCAGATGTTCTGGAGCTAAAGAACACAATTTATGAAATGAAAAATACAGTAGAGTTCAACATACTTGAACAAGCACTAGAGAGAATCTGTGAACTTGAAGTCAAGGCATTTGAAAATTACCCATTCAGAGAGGAAAAAAGTAAAAAGAATGAAAAAAGCTCAGGTAAATTATGGGACATCTTCACAAGAAACAATATTCTCATTATTGGAGCTCAGAAGGAGAAAGTACCAAAAAAAATGGCAGAAAACTTATTTAAAGAAATGTTAGCTGACTATTTCCCAAACTGGGGAGACATATGGACATCCAGATACTTCGATGAGACACATTATAATAAAACTGCTGAAAATCAAAGACAAAGAGAAAATTTTGAATTCAACAAGAGAAAAAAAAACCTCATTCCATACAATGGAATCCCCGTAAGGCTATCAGTAGATTTCTCAGGCAAAACCTTGCAGACCAGGAGAAGGTGGGATGATATATTCTGTAAGTCACTATGATAAGTATTTATATATGATTGTGCATAATTATTTTCCTTAAAAATTTTTACTTATTTATATGCAAGTTATTTAAAAAGTCTTCTATATGTTTTTTAATAGTGATAACAGAGTATAAGTTATATATAATTTTTAAAATTATAAAATTAACTCAAGGTACATTTATTGATTTAATTGGGAAATGAAAAATATTTAATACCCTTCATGTATATGTATTGTGTATGGATATATATATATATATCACATTAAATACATAATTATATTTTTTCCCATGTTCAAAAACAAAGTATAAATACAAAGTATATTTGTTTTAAATTAGCTATGAGCTGTGGTTCCTTATAAGACTAGAAAGTCTAGTCTTTAAGACTTAAAAAAAACAAAAGCTACTCCTCTTTCTAATGCAGGTACTCCTCTTTCTAGTGCAGGTAAAAATTGCCCCAAATTCCTTTTTATCACAAAACCTAAACAAGTTGCATTGTGATTATTTACATATATTATGTCATGATTATCATGTAAGTTTATCAAGGAAATTCATTTTCTTTAACTCTCTCTAAAGCATCCTACATAGTATTATCATAGTGATTTTTCCAGAATACAAATTTAATCACTTTACTAACAAGTCTAAACTCTTGTTTGGTGCTTTGTTTAGTTCAATGCCTCCACAGTATCTAGTGGGTAAAGCTTAAGATCCCTATAGGCAAAGCTTTCCTGGTTACCTCTTTTGCTTTTTGTCGTGATGTTCAAAAATATTCAGATAATAAAATAAATGGTATGCATTTTCTGTACAGTGTTTTGTTTGCTAGGGAACACTTGACATTCTGAAGTAAGTGAATAAATACTAGCTCACAGAATGAAGGAATCCATGAATGGAGGGGAAAGCAGATGCATTTCCTTTGAGTAATATACAATATATAAAAATGGTATAAATACACCCTTCCTTCTTCACTGCATATAAACTGCTAAAAGTAGCGAGGGGAGAGTGTTCTCTCTCCATTTCTGTCCATATACCTAGTCTTCAAGTCCAGTTCTCACATTTACCAGCCTTGGAAACTTGGGTAAAACTCACAGATTCTGTAAGCCTATTTCTTCAGCTGTAAATTATGGATAGTAAAAGTACATATTTCACAGGCTGGTTGATTAAATTAAAGGAGGTACTATACGTAAATCTATTCACATAGAGCCTGGCACATTATGTGCACTGAAAAATGCCAACTATTGTGATCTTCATTATGCTATCTGTGAACATTATCATTTAAATTCTAATTCTTTAAGGGAAACATACTAATTTGCAGAAATAAATACCTCTCTACAAATGTATGACAAACCAATCCAAATGAGATCAAAGTTTTGAAACATTTTAAACCATTATAAATGGTGTACTTAATTTTATTTAGCCTGCAAAACAAATTAATAATGCTAAGTGAGAAACAAGCATGGTTGCTAATTGTTGCTATTTCCTAAATTGTGGAAAGTTATATTGCTTTAGAGTTTACAGATTAGTGTCATACATCTCAGCTCAGGGCAGGGTGGATGGGGTGGATATTTTCTCATTTTAAAACTGAGGAAACTGGGGCAAAGGGAAATTAAGTTCACAGAGAGAGAAAGTGGTTCTTTCCATTATGAACATTGTTAAACAGTCTTAAAAAATAGAATAAAAATATAAGAAGGTAATTTTGAGGAAAAATAAAGAAAAATGTATAGCTTTATATTATGTCTACTAAATATATTTATTCATTCAATAATATTTATCAAACACTGTTCTATGGACTCAGCTCTCTCTGTGAACAATACAGAGAGAATATCTTTCCTCTTTGAGCAGTAGTATAGTAATGAGGGAGACTGAAAATAAGATAAAAAATAAATTGACCCTACATATGATAAATTCAGTGAAAGGAGCAAACTGGTGCCAAGAGAAAAGCAGCACAGTTGAAGTGGGTGGAATTTAGAAAGGATGATCGGGGAATGCTACCTGCAAGTGGTAAAATTTAAGCTAAGAAATGAAGGAGACAAAGAAGGAGAAGCAGAGAGAACATCTCAGACAAATAAAGACAGTTATGACAAGTGCTTTTTGGTGGGATATGTACTGGCCAGTTTTGAAAAACTGAAATCCTGTTAGTGCGACTGGAACACGATGAGAAGCAAAGGGGAGACTGGTTGACCCTGAGGGAGCGGGTGGGAGGTGTAGCAGGTAGATCAGAGCAAGAAGTTTAGCTTTTGTTTTCAATTTGATGGAGGCCTGTTAATGGCTTTAAACAGGGAGATGGCATGATCTCATTTACATTATAAAAGGTCATTTTGAAGAGAACCTATTTGAGATTTAAGAACATTAGCAGGGAAATCAATTAGGAGGCTTTGTAGTTATGTGGATGTTAGATTTTTATCTGTCCTAGACTGGGGTTGAGGGGGTGAGATAATCAATGAAGAGACGTAGATAATATAGAGATATATTTAAGAGGAAAAATTGACAGACTATCTTGATGGATTGGAGGTATAGGATGAGGAAAAAGGAGGAATGAATGATGACTACCATTTTTTTAAATTTGAGGATAACATTTATTGACTGGGGCAGATGGGAAGGAACAGATTCATAGCATGAAGAGGACTTAAACAGAGATGGCAAAGGCAGTAGGTAATTTATCATCCACACAGGCACACTTTTCAGAGTGATAGAAGAGACTTTCAATAATGACTGCAGGACAATTGGCATAAACTAGGATTGTCACCCTAGAGATAAGTAATATAAATAAGTTAAAAGAAAGAATAATAGCTAATATTTATCAAGCACTATGTGCCAGGATCATACATTCTTTATTTAAATATTCGTTAATATATTTCTCCCCAAACCTCATTGTTATTATAGACATTTTGCAGATGAGAATACTGAGAGAGAAAATGAAGTAATTTTGCAGGTCACAAAACTACTAAGGAGCGGCACTGGGCTGTTATCGCCAGCAGTCCATCTCTGGAGCCTGCACACTAAACTAGTAAACATTATTGTCCCTACAGAAAGCATTTTCATCATAAAGTGGTGCCCCTTGTTCAAGAATGAAAATCATCTTCCTAAAAGTGATCAAGCATGCACACAAAGAATGTGATCTGTACATTTTGAGGTGTACTTCTCAGCATCTGGATATTATATCAAAGAGCACAATGTCATCCTTACAAAATGTCTTTGTTTTACATCTAGGAATAGAGACCTGGCTTGCAGAAAACATAAGTCTGACACAAGAAAATCATTAATAGGTCAGCAAATACTTTGTTTTTGTTTTTTGGTTTTTTTTGTGTGGGGAAGACCAGCCCTGAGCTAACATCCGTTGCCAATCCTCCCCTTTTTGCTGAGGAAGACTGGCCCTGAGCTAACATCGTGCCCATCTTCCTCTACTTTATATGGGACGCCGCCACGGCGTGGCTGACAGGCAGTGCGTCGGCGGGCGCCCGGGATCCGAACCTGCAAACCCCGGGCTGCCAAGCGCGGACGAAACCGCTGCGCCACCGGGCGGCCCCGTCAGCAAATACTTTGTTTCAAAAAAAATCTCAAAGGTAACTTCCAGCCCCCCAAATTAGTCAAATTCTATTGAAATTCATTTTCATGTCTTTTGGACCTCTAATCCCAAATCTCCCTTACAATCCTCCTTTTGATTTTTGTAGGCAGCAAATGAGGTTTTCAGTGTTAGAAAAACCTCTTCAAAATTCTTAATCAAGAGAAATGGATCTGTGGTATTACTTTACTACTTGTAATGAGTTGAATTAATTAAGATTGCCGTATTCATAAACAACAGAAATGGACTCAGACTAATTTAATGCAAAAGGGACTTTACTGGAAAGGTAGCTTGGCTATTCATGGAATCCCAGGAACAGCTAAGAAAATACACTCCAGCTGGAAGAGTAGAGAAGATGACAGCTGAAGGAACTACAGGAGTTGGGGCTGAGACAACTTCTCCCTTCATTTCTGCCTTTACCAAAGCTCAACTCTAATGATTTCCAGTTTCAAGATCTCTCCATTCAAGGTGTAATATTCCCAGGAGACATGATCTGATGGCCCAGCTTTGGTCTACCTCTGGATCAATCAGCTAAGACAGAGATGTAAGATGCCAAAAGGGACCTAGGTCTTTCTTTGAACTGGGGTCCTTTCTATGGAATGGGGAATTTCTATATGCCAGAAGTTCAACTCAATTGGCATTTTCTAACATTCTGCCATATGGATGTTGTTCATAGATGGACACACATACACACACACATACAGACACACCACATTATTCTCTTCCATCCAAAATGTACCTGCCTAACGCAATCCAGCCATACTGCACAGGTACTCTTTTTTTTCCCAAAGGAGATAACTGGAAGTCACAACCAGCTACTCTAGTCAGAGACGATACAATGGATCTTTAGGGTATCCATCCAAATGTCATCAAATTCCATCTCAATATTCAAAAACTTTAGAAACAAATGAAAATTTAACACCTTTCCTATATTATATAGTGAAAAAAAGAGAATATATAAAAATACATATTCTTTTTTTTTTTTTTTTTTTTGTGGGGAAGACCAGCCCTGAGCTAACATCTGTCGCCAATCCTCCCCTTTTTGCTGAGGAAGACTGGCCCTGGGCTAACATCGTGCCCATCTTCCTCCACTTTATATGGGACGCCGCCACGGCATGGCTGACAGGCAGTGCGTCGGCGGGCGCCCGGGATCCGAACCCGCGAACCCCAGGCTGCCAAGCACGGACTAAACTGCTGCGCCACCGGGCCGGCCCCAAAAATACATATTCTTTAATTCAAAATGGAATAAAATGAGAAAATTATTCCAGTTCAGCAAACAAGAAAAATTTTGGTCCTTATGTTTGCAAGTGTCACAAGACCCTAGGGAGCATATATCACTTCTCTTTCCAACTCTTTCCCTTTAGCTCTTATTCTAGCGGACTGAGGTAGAAGTATTTCTCCCTTCGGAATTCCTTTCTAAGACCAGTAGCTAAGTGTGTAGCCACAGTACAGGAAGTAAAAGTTCATGGACTATTAAGTGTGATGCTAAGAAATGTTACTACATGGATTCTGGTCCATTTATTTTGATTAAGGGACATTGTTTCAGAGAATAGTCTCAATCCTGAAAAATACCTGCCAATCCTCACAAGATGTGATCTGCTTATAACTAACCATGTAGCTGAATTTTTAATATGGCATTCTATTGTTATATAAGGTAAGATGCTTTTGGATAAAAAGTGCTTGATAAGAAGGGTATGGTTGGTTTCTCAATTTTTTTTTTGCCAAACAAAGATCTTGGTCAGTTTTAGGAATGGGAGTTTCATACTGTTAAACCCATGAATTTCCTTCATCTCTGAAATTATGATCAGTATTTTTTCAAGCATTTAATAATTACTTCATTTTTTTGATAAGTATACATGAGCACTGGCATTTACTGAAAAGGGCATTCTGTCCATAAGATTGTTGATAGTAATGGTAATCCCGTGATTAATGAGAAACATTTCTAGACACTGGGTTCTTTTGAGAAGTCCATTTCCAGAGCTAACTCTCAATTTTCCATTTGAATTATCTCACTATCCAAGTCATTTATATCTAATAACTGTTTTCCTGAACATGATGTAGATCTTGCATTAAGGCCATCAATTCAGGAAAATTGGACAATGATAAATACTTCTAAAGTTCTGACCACTTGGAGGAATTCCTTTTTGAGCAAAACTCAGGAATATTCCATTCCCAGCAAGTGCTGGCATAACATGGAAAATCATTGTCAACCTCAATAAAGTTATTCTTTTACTTTGGTTGGCCAGATAGAATCCCCTGAGACCACAGTTGTGGGTTAAGAGGAGGTGTATATGTGGCAAGCATAGACAATTATATACTTAATGTAAACACTAGCGAAATATGAACTCTGAATATTGCTAGGCCTCTAATCTCCTGTCTTTCTACACCAATGGAATTAGTGCAATGTGGGCATAGAGAATACATATTTCCATTTTTTTAACTTTAAGTCATTATTTTGCTTTCATATCATCTTCAATGCCATATGGCATGCAAATCTGTAAAATAACAAAAATGTAGATTTCCATACTCTTCTACCACTCCTTTGTAACTACTAACGAACTGTACAAAGTACCACACATTTGGGACCTCATTTGACTTGTGTGGCTCCCTTCACGAGCTAGAGCAGAGCATAAGCAGCTTGCCTTGCTGACTGAGAATTTCATAGCTCCAGTCCCTGTTAACTCACTCAGAAAACACAGCTGTGCATGTTACCTCTGAATGCCCACTCCCAAAAGATGTGTTTTTAACAGTCACTGTTCTCATTGGAATTCAGTGTAACATGATAAAAGCCAACAACTACCAGGATTGCTGGAGGAAAAAGGATCACATTACCCTAGATAAAGCAAATGTTTTGGCATTGAATCTTCATCTACTTGGAGATCACTCTCACACATGATTTCTATACAAATTTCCTCTACATAAAGTGGCAGACATGCACATATTAGGTTTTGGATATTAGTTAATTTGAAAACCAACCTATTAGCATTCTGATACTTAAATCATTCATCACATGTTTCAACAGTAAACACACTGAATTTTTTAAGCATTCATATACATTTTAAGTGTAATGAGATTTGCCATGTACATTTTAGAAAGCATAGGATGCATTACAACCACAAAAGATGCTGAAACTTTATAACTAACTTATAAAAAGTAAGTAATAATTGAGGAAAAGTGAAATTCTCATCCATTTTTTCTCTTTTCATTAGAAATACATACCGTTTAGCTCTTTAAAAAGGTATCAAAAACTGAAATGAACATTTCTACCACTCATGGTGTGTATATGGTTTTATGGAAAATGACAGTATTTTTTGCATAGAACAAGATTTTATTTATTTAATCATTTTAAATAATAAATTATTTTCAGAGGAAAATCTATTTTGGTAACACTATAACAAAAGTAAAGAAATTCAGGACAATTATCTCTGTAGGACAGGAAAGTAGATAAGTTAGAGTGGGACGTACAGGAACCTTAAAAATCTTAAGACTTCTATTCCGTGAACTGAATTGTGGATACACAGGGATCTATTTTGTTATTACTATGATTCGTTTTTCGAATGTACTTTAAATTGTGCATAGGTTTGTATGTGTAATAATGTTTAATAATATTTTTTTATTTTCAATTTTATTTTGCCTTAATGGATTTTTGCCATTACAAAAGTTTGTAATTTTATGTAGTCAAATCTGTTAATCTTTTCATTTATGGCTCTTGATGTGCTTGGTTAGGAAGATCTTCTGCACCACAAGATTACAAAAATATTCTCCTATATTTTCTTCTACTAGTTATACAACGTTTTGTTGTTGTTATTTTAGAGACTTTATTTTTTCTTTTAGAGCAGAGAAAAAGTTCACAGTAAAATTGAGAGAAAGGTACAGAGGTTTCTCATATGCCCCTGACCCCACACACATAGCCTCCTTCATTATCACCTTCACTTTTCTGAATGCTACATTTTTATCAAGGAGAAACCGACATTCACACATCATAATCACCCAAAGTCCATAGTTTACATTAGGGTTCACTCTTGGTGTTGTACATTCTATGGGTTTGGACAAACGTATGATGACACGTGTTCATCACTATAGTATCAGACACAGTATATTTTCACTGCTCTGTGCTCTGCCTATTCATCCCCCTCCCCGTGTCCCCAGAAGCTAGTATTTTTTTAACCATGTTTACCATAAGTTTTTTTGAAGTAATCTTTGACCTAATAGATATTAGGCAATAATTATAAAATTAAGCATTAAAAATGCTGCTAAATGTTTGAACTTCTATTCTCCCTCATCACTAAAAATTCCTTTTAAGGTATATATGACATACCAACTTATAAAAAGAAACATAGCAAATATTTCTTTTATCTCTTTCATATTTCTGTCTCTTTTGGTCATATCTGTAACAAAATTTACAGTAGCCCCAGACATTATTCTTAACACAGGGATTCTTTTTTGCACAACTTTGTTTCATGTTCACGGAAAACCGTGTGAATGGTGGTGCCTTGGCTTATGCTAAATGAGAGTTACTAATGTTTCTACTCTATTATGCAAACAATACATTAAACAAAAAGCTTCAGAGTGAAACTAGAGATAGGGCTAGCATTTGAAAATCTACTTAAGTAAGAGAGGTTTGTTTTATTTGACAAATGCATTATTCTCACTTGTCTGTGGATACTCTTTCTCAATCTATGAATTCTGCTTGATATCAAAGCTTAGTAAAGTAGATTGAGTCACGTCACCAGTTCCATATCCTAAACCATCAATATTTTACTATGCATCCTATATTCAGTTCAGGAAACATTAATTTGAAGTTAATATGTCTTCCATGATTCACTATGACAAGAACCGAGAATATCTTGAAAAATAAGATACAGTCCCTGCCTTCAGTGAGTTAGTAATGTGATAAGGAAGACAAATACGGGAACCTAATTATCATGCCGTATGATAAAGTCAATAAGGAAAAGAGGCCCAAAAGAGATGTATCAGGTAGAGTGTAAGGGAATTCTACAAAAAGATCTAATATCAAAAGGAAAAATTGAAAGAATGAATAGGATTTGACCTTTTAATTAGTCAAATTGTGCTTTTGCTTTATAGAACATACATGTCTCTGAAACTCTTGACAAAACTTTATATAGGAAAAAATTATATTTTCCCAAAACTCAATGCAATCATTTTAAATAAACCAATTTGTAGAAATAGAAAAACAACTTGAGTTGTATTCCTAGTATAATTGGAAGAATTTTAGAATTACATGGAGACCATTTGAAATATGCCTTAAGTGTTCTGATGTTGACGGAAGCAAGAAAGCATCCAATGTCGCGCTTGGTGTGAGACTTTCTGGGCCTTTCTGCACTTGTCTCAAACACTTCTCCACAGTGTCTTTTATATGTAGTTCTTGTTTTTATCTACTTTTATACAATGAATCATAAAACAGTTTAAAATGTTACGAAGAAAAACATGGAAATGAAAGCAAAACAAGTGAGAAAGATTTATTTCAATGAAATAAAGCTAAGATGCTTTGACAAAGAAGAGCATGTTAAAGAAATTGCACGCATACTGGAGAACACATTATCGTGAGTGTTCCATAATGATGATAATGAAATATTAAGACAAAATTTATGAATTAGCATTCACATGTATGATGTGACTAGAATATAGCATTCTCTGTTGGAAAAGCATGTAAAATAATTGACAAAGTGGATGGAGAGACAGAATACTCAAGAGCTCAGCTTCTTTATCATTGTTGATTCAGTAAAGGATGATAACAAAGCCTGAGAAGTTAAAGCTGAAGGCAATGGAAGAGGAAAATGAGTTCGCAAAGGGGTTGTCTTTCAAAGCAAACTTGAGAAGTTCAACAGAATCACTATTCGATCTATGCTCATGTTATGGATGAACTGTTTTATCCTCCCTCAAAATTCATATGTTGAAGCCTTCGTCCCCAATGTGATAGTTTTTGGATGTGGAGGCTTTGGGAGGTAACTGGGTTTAGTTGAGGACATGAGAGTGGTACCTTCATGACGGGATTAATGCCCTTATAAGAAGATGAGAGACCAGGGCTTTTTCTCTGTCTCCGAATGCACAAAGAAATGAAGTGAGAACTGTGAGAAATAACTGTCTGTCGTTTAAGCCACCTAGGCTCTGGTATTGTGTTATAGCAGCGTAAGCAGACTAAGATAGCTCTTGTCATCAAAATAATAGTGGAAGGTGTATTAACACTTTATGAAGACATTGCTAGTTTCCTGTCCTAACTATAACAAAATAATCAAACGAGGCTATACCGCTAAAGAAAATTTTGTTGTAGATGAGATAGGATTGTTTTGGAAGCAATATTGTCCTGTAGGTTTATCCCTCAGTAGAAGAAGGTGTACAGTAAAAGCCTTCCAGAGCTGGCTGAGTTGACTTGTTCAGGAACTTGTGCTAATAACATTATGTTAAACCCAAACTAGTCTATCATGTGTTCTGAATAATGCATTTACTCAAAGGAAGGGCTAAACGAAAATTGCAAATTGTCTGAAAATCCTCAAAGCCTACTTGACAAAGGATAATTTTGAAAATTATGTACAATCTTTTCTCTGACCCTTAGTAAACAAAAATCTTGCAAACAAGGCCCTAAACATTTTTTGACTCCTTAACATTCAGCCAGAAATTTAGAATATAGCCCTAACATCTGAGTGACTTTCTTCCCTCCAAATACGACATTGCATTTTTAACCAACGGACCATGCATTTATAGTCCAAGAGGTTACCTCAGTTGTCAAGACTTATTATTCTCAATTACATGTGCAAAACGTGGTCCAGGGTGCACATGTCAAACAAGAAGCTTCACTAAAAGATTTTTTGAAATATTTTGACCTAATAAAAGGCTTTAGAATTTACCAACCAGGCATGGCAAAAATTTTTTCTACATCAACACTGAGAGGTATTAATAAGAAACTAACTTCACAATTTGTGGTTGATTTGAAAGGTTTTATAAAGGTAGCTGAGGGTAGAGTGAAAATTGTTCCTGAAGAGGGGTGTTAACTTTGAAGAAGTTGATGAAAAAGATGCTGAAGAGCTCTTGAAATCTCATGCAGAGAAATTAATAGCCATACTTGTTCAGAAGGATATTTAACCCTGGCTTAAAGAAGACGGAGGTGATGACAACTCTAAGAGGCGCACAGTCAAACTACAGGTGCCATATACCTTGAAGGAATGTACGAGCCATACAAATATAATGCTAAACATTATCCTCAAATGTGTCAGCCAAATGATGAAGAGGCCTCTTTTAAATATTGTCTGATGTCTTTTACTGTGGCCGTTCAGATTCTCCAGGAAGCAGACACCAAGGCAGAATTAAAAGGGGAATAAATTTATTGAGAGAAACACCTGTGAAAGTAAAGGAGCGAGGGAGCAGGAGTAGGTGTGTATTACCTTTAGGACACAGTGCATGTCTAACATCTGTGAATGAAGAGGAGTAAGAAAAGGAAGGAAGATTGCGTAGACAGAGCCTCAGATTCTGAGAAAACGTTGGGCAGCTGATAGGAAGTCCCAAAGAAGTGATTTCCCATTGGAGGCATCATACATGGGTCAGAAATGGCTGACCCTGGTAAGTACCCTTGCTTTGCTCACTTATGGGGTGAGGAGCAGGCTGACGCTGTGTGGCCTTGGTGTAATCATGATAGTAGATCCTGAGTGTACAATTAGAGCCTGTCAGCCAGCTACTCTTTGGAATAGATTCTCTGTTGAAGGGAGATCTGAGAGGTACTTTCCCATGGTTGGGACACTCACAGAATCACACAAAAACATTTCAGTATATAAAGAGTGTGAGTGAAAACAAATTTCCATTTTGCAATAATTTCCATCCCAAAGCATTGCACATCTTCCCTGAAGCTTGCTATTCTGAGTCTCTATAACAGTAATAGAATGATAGGGAAATTATGTCAGTTCTTCTGGTCTGATAGTTTGCTCAAAGTTTCCCCTTCATCACCTAACTCCTCTGCCTGTTGCCTTCAGCAGTGCATCCACTGACTGCTTTAACACTCCTTGCCTCCTCCCATCCCAACTTTCTTCGCTGTCAATCTCAATTAATAATTAATCTCAATTAATACATGGAATTGCTTTTTATTATACTTTTTTCTGAATCTGCTTATAATAAATTTAGTTACTGTTATATTTTATTTATGGTGTTTATTTTAAATGTAGATTTTATGTTATAGCATGCAATGTGTGATTGTAGTATTTAGTAAGCAATTGTTTGTTAACAACCATTTTTAATTCTTCAGTGATCAGGAAGCGGTATTTTAAGTGCTTTGTGTCTTATTCTAAGAGTTTTACACATGTATAAATATTTTTAAGGTTTTAATTACATTTTAAGAAATTAACGATTTTGGATTTATGTTGGAAGTTGTCAGGAAAAAAAATGCCAGTATTTGTTTGAAGGTCTTTGGCAACTTGGACGATCTCTAAGTTTTAAAGACTTTTGGCCTCAAGTCATATTTCAAACCCCCGAACATCTCATCCTACGACCTCTATCTACTTCTCCAGCCAATCTCATCTTCCAGCTACGGGACATCTTACACTTATCTTCTAGTAACACTGAAGAGCTTGTAGTCACCTGAATGCATTATTCTACTCGAGACTTGCATTTCTTTAGTTATGCTGTTCTCTGCGTCTAGAACGCTTCCATTTACTGCCATCTTCCTCAACCTGGTTAAATCACAACACTTACTGTGTGAAATGGTTGGCTGAACTACCATTTCTCCCAGTTGGCAGCACACTCTCTTCTGTTCCTCATGCTCCATAGAGGCCTGATATATATTGATCTTACCCCTTAGTTTTGGAGGTCAAGAATGAGGACTTAGTCTTATGTTCTAAAGAAGACAGAGTGAATTAAAACGGTCAAGCGTACCATGTCAAGAAAAAAAGAAACGAAGCTCTTTTTTTCGAGAGGAAAAACTTAATTATAAAACAAGTTCTGCTCACAATAGCCTCTGTCTCCTATCGTGTTATATTTCTAAAAAGGTCTTATGTGACCACTGCAACTAATGTTCTCCTTTCCAATCTAAAGTGCTTATCAAATGAATTAGAAAATATTAATCAATGCATTTGCATTTCTTTCATGATAACATGGCCAAACTTATTACTTCACGATTTGTATCCAAAGTTCATTTTTCCCTAAAAGGATTAATTACATAATCCTTTCCCCTGTAAATGATATATAAGTTAATAATTTGAACTTCCACAGTTATATATTTGAATTAAAAGAGCTATGTGGAGAGAACTGAAAGGATTTTAATAAATATTTAAGGATGATTATACCAATTTGTATGAAATCTCTGCTGTCTATTACAATTGTTGATGAAAAAAGAAAAAAATAATTATCAAAATGGCTTACTATTATAAAATAACATACATTTTTCTGTATATAGGATCTCTCAACATGTAATTATGGAATAAAGTATACTTAAATTTTTCAAACTACTTGCTTTCATTTTATATATTTAATCTGCTTATCTCAACTTTTGGATAACGTGGCAATGAATCTGACAAGGTAGCAGGACTTAATTAATCAGGAAATATGGGATGCCTTGAAGCTGTTGTATACATGTCAGAATTGGCAAAATATCCACTTTCTACAAGCAAGAAGCAGTCATATTTCACAGTTATGATGCAATTACATTGTTATTTCACAGCTGTCAAAAACCATAGTCTTGAAATATGGCTTTTTAAAGTACATACTTAAAAAAACTCTCTCAAGATTCTAACTAAGAGTATTTGAGACCTTGCAAATATTGTAACTAGAAACACCTTAAACAGAAAGAGATTAGCCAATAAAATTTTTATATGATTTTCAATAAAATAAAATTTTTTTTATAACCCTCACCAATAGTTTTAACATAAAGTGAAAGACACATAGAAATACAACATAAAAAGATACATGAGGAGATTGGGGCAAAGGATAATATAAGTACAGTAATGAATAGAAATCAAACTTATTTTAGTATACAAAATGTATACCATAACATCCTCTACGATTGCTGAAAATCAACTGCAAATTAAGCTTTGAACTTCCTAATAGACAATAGAGAGAAGCATAATTAGATACAAGATTTACAGTGCCCATCATGTAAAATATAGACCAGACTGTTAGAAGGCAGGCAATATTTCCTGGTTCTAAATTCTGCCAGAAATAATTCCAGTGGGTTATTAAGATATGACACTCTGTAATGAGTGAATTACATCTTCCACACCTAACGTAATGCTGTTATGGTAAGCAGCCTCTAACATGAAATCAAAATAAAAAGATAATAAAAAAAATAAGTAAAAAGAAAGGAGACTAAAATTATTCCTATTTTACCACCTTATAATTTATCCAATTTGCGAAAGAATTATTTACGTTCAATAATAATAATATATTAGGGTGTGACGTTTACAAAAGTATCAATAAACAAGGTGTTTATAATGGACTAATGCAGTGTAACCCACAACCCATTCCTTTTCACTAAATCTAACACTGAACAGATATCATTGAAAACTTTAATCTCACACCATTTCCTTGAGGTGATAAAGAGAACTAACAATGAAAGAACAGTAGTGAAGCTCGATTGCTCATCTTCTGCTAAGTTGTCTTGGGAAGCCTCTCCTTGCATTTTATTAGAGGAAATTAGCTTGATATTTTTGAGCGTTGGACAAATGTTCAATAAACTAACACTATGATTTGGAAGAAATAAAGTTGACTCTATTTTAAACAGAGATGGAGCATCATTGACCAAAGTGTGTTCCAAAGAACACTAATCCTGTGAGATATGCACTTTTGAGAAATGAAAAAACTGGAGAATCACAAATCACATTATCAAATCCATGGCTCTGTGAAATAATGGAGGAATGAAATTCTAGCGTTTTCGCAAGCTTGTATAATCTCACCATTTTTTTTTAAATCCGTGTAATACACTATGATCAAAACAGGAATAGGTTAGGCTCAGTCTGGTCAGATAGAAACACAGCTGGAGAATTAATAAACATAAAAATAGTTAATGATGAAATCCACTACTGAAAGAGATCCTTGCACAATTCTAGAAATATAAAATATCCTTGGAATATTTTATTTAGTTTGATCTTTTAAGCCAGTGTCCAGTAGGAAAGTTGTAAAATGTCTACAAAATTCTGGTTGGTTGTATTATTTAAGCTCATACTCCTTATTTGCTTCATAAATAAAGTTATGTGGAGAATACCTTGGCTGGTGATAATTTAGACATGAAACTTGTATTCATAGAGAACTAGCTTGGGAGAGTTAGGCACCTGATTTACAATTTCTAGGTCTAGTCTTGAGAATGCCTGTCGTACTTGAAACATATGGCTTCTTTCCCTTTATACCTGGGATTATTGAGTAGATATCTGTACTTTGCAAAAAAAAAATGTTCTGAATTAGAAAAATCCATAATTTATTAGAACATTCCTTATAATGAAAATTTGTTAAAAATAAAAGCAGCATAAACACAATTAAACATAAGTATCCATTGAATTAAAAACCTTGTAGCAATGAAAGCCAAGAGAATGGGAAGAGCGAATTTGGACATTTGAGTGGACATTTCACAAATATAGTTCATATAAGAGTTACTGTTTGATGACCAGGAAATGTAGCATTTCAGTTTTGATCTTGTTGGAATACTTAAAGACAATAAAAATCCGCTTCAAAAAAAATGAGATTTTACACAGAACATACAACTCATTTATTTCTGTATGCTGTGTTCTCTTTGTGTGAACTGACTTTTATTAGAATTGACAGGACTTCTTTTTTTCTCTTCCCAAGTTCAATGAAAACAGTTTTCTCTCAAAATGTTTGTCAGAACCTTTGGACATACAAAGGCCCAGGGAGAGAAAAGTAAACATAGGTATACACACATATCAATCTTTTGGTATTAAGGCAGAGGAATAAATGTTTAGAAGACCAGCAGAGGGTGATTCGTCTTTCACTTCTAGGTCACCTGCACAAAGCTTACTTCTTAAAAACACATAACTTGTCCTCCACTATCAGCAACATATCACTGGAGAAAATAGAATCCAGAAAGAAATAATTTTAGCAACTAACAAAATTCCTTGATTAAATAACTGTGCTAATGGACCATATTTTTAAATATCTGATAATCTCTTTATTTAAAGCATCTGCTTCTCCTCATGGACTGAAAGAGATTGGTTTAGTTCACTAAGCACCTGGTAATAAATCCAAGGTCTAAGCAAATTTTGAGAGCAAATTAATATAACTCATTTTTCCCTACAATCTGCTTTAACCTTGGCCAGTTGTCTAAAAGTTTTGCATCATTGTTTAGGTAGACTAAGCACTTATGTAATTACTTTAACATTATCTTCTTAGTAGCTACATATTTATCTCTATATGTCTTGATTTCACTGTAACTAAACTCCCATATTATCCCTTTTAAACATTCTTCACCTCCTGACTCCTATATTCTGTTAATAATGCCATTGCTACTACAGTAACCCCAGAGTGATATCCTCAAGAAATCTTAATTTCATTATTTCTCAGTTGGTCTCTCTATTATGGGCATATCTCATACTAGAGAAGTAGGACAAAGTACTTGCACTTAAGTTTAATTCTGATTGTCTGGCTCTTTCCATGATCTTCACTGTTCGCTGTAGTCCCAACACCAAAGAGTAGTATTCATGTCTTTCCATTTTATTTTACTCTCTTCTAAAGGATTGTCTTCTTATATTTTCCTTTCATATTCTATGCAACAGTGACATTAGGTTGTTTGTCATACTACCCACTTCACCTCCCGTCCCTGTTTACGTTCTTTTCTTTCTTAACTCTTTTTGTATAGCTTCCTTTTTTTTCTGTTGAAAGAATCTCTTAACATTTTTCACCTATTAAAATCCTACAAATCAGTGAAAGAGAAAAATAAATAGCATTTTATAGTATAAACCTATTCTGTTTTCTCTGGCAGGAGTAACCTGAAGACATTCGTTTGTATACTTTTCTACTACTAACCTGCAAGCTTATTAAGGGAAAGAACTTTGCAAAAGTTTTCTGATAGATACTTAAGAATAAGCCTAAATCTGGAAGAGTAATATATACTTATTAAAGGAATAAATTAATTAAAAATATAATTTTCTACAGTATTCATATGAAATAAACTTTTTGTTATTTTATATACATTTCTACGTAGAAATAACAAATTATTAGATACATGTTAGGTACTCAAAAACATTTTCAAAGGAATAAAGAACTAGGTAAAAATGTAACTATAAGGAAGAGAGTTTTTTCCTGGCCAAGATGGTAAAACATAAACTGGATTTATCCTCGTACTTGAAATAAATAGAAATCTGGACAAAATATTTAAAACAGTGATTTTTAGATCTTGGAACAGTAGGCTATACAGGTCTCCAGTCTCTGAACAAAGGGAAATAAAAGAGGTGAACTTTGAGCCCACAGTTTACTACATTGAGAGTGTATTCAAGCCATATTGCAGGGAAAGAGAAATGAGGCCACGCCTGGGACTGTCCCTAAGATGAGGAGATCAATGTAGAGATCCAGGGAGTGAAGACAGCAAGAACTTTTTAGGAGAGTATTAGAGAGGAGAGATCTATACAGGAAGCACTCCAGAGCTCTGCAGAGGGGCCTCTTGAGTCTCCACTAATTTCTGTAACACATCCATTTAAGGAAATTATCTGGGTTATGGAAAGAATCAAATCAAAGAGTTAGAGAGAAGAAACCTAAGAGCTTACACAGGGCTGGAAATAATTCCTATCCCTAACATCAAGACTGAAAACCACAGGGTAATTGAGAAGGCATCAGGTAAGCACTAAGAAATATTTCTGTCAATAGTGGGACAAAATTAGCCCAGGACTAAAGGCTGCCTTGGTGCCATGTAACAAATCTTAAAGGCAAGCCTGAAAAAGTCAAACAGTTTAAAATAATTTAACAATATTCCACAACAAAGCTCAAGAATTTAATGAGAATACAAAAAAAAAAAAAAAAAAAAAAACCTCAGCAGCACAAGCAAGTTAAAATTTATGTCTGGCGTCCAATAAAAAATTAGGAATTCAAAATATTCAAAAAAACAAGTAAATACAACTGACAATGAGGAGAAAAATCAATCAGTAGAAACAGATCTATAAATCATAGAGATAAAAGAATTAGTAGACAAGGATATTAAACCAGCTTTTACTACTATATTCCATTTGATCAAAAAGCTAGTGAAAAGAGTGAGAAACCTAAACAGAGACAAGAAAACATAAAGAACAAAAACTCTTAGAGCTGAAACTACAATATCTTACACTATAAGTATGATTAACAACAAATTGGACACTGCATAACAAAAGATTACTGAATCTGATGCACAGCAATAAAAACTATTCAACATTAAACACATAAAGAAAAAATATCTGAAAAGAAACAGAGCATCAAAGAGCTGTGGGACAACTTCATCTGACCTAATAAATGTGTAAATGAAGGCCATGATTGGGGGAGACACAGGAAAAAAATATTTGAGGAAATAACCACCAAATATGTTCCAAAAGAATAAAAAATATAGACCTACTGATCCAAGATGCTCAAAGAACCCAACTACAAGAAACATGAAGAACACTAAGTAACATCATAACCAAATGACTTAAAATTGGTGAAATTCAGAGAAAATATTAAAAGCTACCAGTTAAATCAAGAGACATATATCAATGAGCAAAGTAAGAATGATAGCAGAGCTCTTGTTGGAAATAATGCAAGTCAAAAGACAGTGGGCTAAAATTTTAAAGTACTGAAGGAAAAGTAGTACTAATTAAAGAAAAATACCACCAAGAATTCTATATCTAGCCAAAAATACCTATCATAAATAAATGAAGACAGAAACACTTCCACAACGACAGAGTATGCTCCTCTGAAAATCCATTCCTCCGTAAAAGCAAAAAGAACATTGGTAAAAATTGTCAAAATCAGTTTTCATAGAATTCTGAAAGTCAACATCAGGCTTGCAACAATTTCAGGAGCACTTATTCAACAAAATTAGATCAGCCTTAGTAGGAACGGTTAGTTTTGTGGTGCTTTAATTTAGCCTATTCTCATCTCTTTCTGTCTCTACTTCTGTGAAACCTTGAAAACCAGCAGCCTTACAGTCATGGGGACTATGGATATAAGCAAGCTAGCAGCTTATGGAGGCAGCAAATTGGGTTTAGACTCCCCTCCTTCAATTTGATCAACGGAAAATTTTCACTGTTTGACCAGTCTAGTAGCTCCCTATAAAAATCCCATATACAGGGCTTGTCCTTATTTAACACTTCACTCAGAGCTCACTTAGAGTAAAAAGCACTAAACTTTGGGCATATGTTGAAAATAACCTGTGATAATTATTTAAAATGGCAGCTAGCTGACGTAGGAGTCCCAGCTGAGGCAAACAAGAGCCTGGCCACAAACTTAAAATTATGACCTGAAAAATAAGATGTTCAGAGGTGGCTTAGAGTACTCCCAGATACCCCAGGGGACCTAAAGGCTACACACATGTCAAGGCTGTGTTTGTGCCCAATAAGGACTTGAGAAGCCCTATTCTCTCACCTCTGGCTGACCCAGGGGTTCTGTACAAGCAGAAAGTGAAGGCTAAGGCAGAGTTGTAAACTACCAGAGTTTTGAAAGTATATCCTAATAAAAAAAACAGAGCCGCTTGGCAAAGAATGGGAGACTCT
The DNA here is from genome assembly GCA_031878705.1 of Tapirus indicus. Lineage (NCBI taxonomy): Eukaryota > Metazoa > Chordata > Mammalia > Perissodactyla > Tapiridae > Tapirus > Tapirus indicus. The sequence goes on along the minus strand of CM062920.1, from coordinate 138,407,076 downwards.
TTGGCTTAAGGCATTCAATAACATCTCTGTAAAATCATCAGTTGACCACTAAGCTAATCAAGCTGAGACTTCAGTGGCCATACACAATGAAATAACACAGATTTTTAAAAATTAAGCCACAAAAGTCACTAAACAATCAAACAGCTGTAGCACACAGAAAAAAAACCAAACAATAATAATAAAATCAACAAGACAATTGCTGGGGAAAGGGGGAGGAGAGAGGAATCTGAATTCCAGAGTTTTCACATTGTATTTTTTTAAATTTCCAGTTTGCAACAATAAAAAAGTTATGAGACATGCAAAGAAAAAAGAAAAAACACAGGGGAAAAAAAGCACTCTATAGAAGCTGTCCATAAAGAAGCACAAGCACATATGTTGGATTAAATTTTTTTAATTACATACATTATTACAAATATGTTCAAAGAACTAAAGAAAACCATGTCTAAAGAGTTAAAGGAATGTATGAGACCAATGTTGCACCAAATAGAGAATATCAATAGAGAGATAGAAATTACAAAAAAGAACTAGTGCAAATTCTGGAGTTAAAAAGGAAAATACAGAAATGAAAAGTTTACTAGAAGAACTAAAGTGTAGGTGTGAGTTGGCAGAAGAAAGAATCAGCAAACTTGAAGATGGGCAGATTGACATAATTCAGCCTGAGGAACAGAAATAAAAAGGAATGGAGAAAAATGAACAGGACCTGATTCCTGTGTGAGGCTATCAAGCATACCGACATAGACAGAATGGGAGTCTAAGAAGGAAAAGAGAGATAGGAGGAGCAAAACTTTTTGAAGATTGTCTTAAATCTGTTCAGACTGCTATAAGAAAATACCATGGACTGGGTAACTTATAAAACACAGAAATTTATTCCTCACAGTTCTGTAGGCTGGGAAGTCTAAGATCAAGGTACCAGTAGATTCAGTGTCTGGTAAGAACCCACTTCCTAGTTCAGAAAAATCTATCTTTTTGCTGTGTCCTCATATGGTGGAAGGGACAAGTGAGGCCTCCAGGATCTCTCTTATAATGGCACTAATCCCATTTATCACCTCACAAAGGCCCCATGTCCGAATACCATCACATTGGGGATTACATTTCAACACAGGAATTTCAGGGGGACAGTTCAGTCTATGGAAAAGATATAATGGCTGAAAACTTTCCAAATTTGATAGGAAACATTAATCTACACATCCAGGAAGCTCAAGAAACTCCAAGAGAGTCACATCTAGACATATTGTAGTCAAATGTCAAAAGCCAAAGTCAAAAAGAGAGTCTTAGGGTTCATAATACCTAGAGAAATAAAACGTATAACAATATTACAAAGTCTGGGAAGATAGATATAGAAAGATAATTTAAGGTTCATGTATTACAGCTGAAATAGTAAATTTTTTCTGTTGACTGTGCTAAGATGAATATTTTTATAAATCCTAAAGCAACCATTAAACATAATACAACAAAGAATCATATATAATATATAATTATATATAATATGGAAAGTCAAATAGAACTATAAAAAATACTCAGTTAATTTAAAAAATACATAGAAATAGGAAAAGAAGAACAGATGAGAAAAATATAAAACTAATAGAAAGATGGTAAATATAAATATACCCATAAAATAGTGACATTAAATTTAAGTGGACTAAATGTCCCAATTAAAAGAAAGTGTCAGACTGAATAAAAAAGCAAGGTTCAACTACATGCTGCTTTCAAGAAATCTACTTTAAATATAAAGATACAGATATTAAAAGCAAAAGGATGGAAAGGAGGCAAAAATGAATTAAAAACAACCAAGAGTGGCTATATAAGTACCAGCCAGACACTACATCAGATTATGTAATGAATTAAAATTGTTGTACAACACAATTCTAGTCCTAAGGAGATTTTATTATATCTAGGGATATAAGAATTGAATAATATGAAAGAGTCATTAATATAAAAGAAAATTACATTCAGTGTGTGCATGTAAAGTAAATAAGCTAATTCTCTTCCTGAATTGTTTCTTAAATTTAAAATAAATAGCAAAATCTTATTTTAAAGTACTTTCCTTCATAAGAATTATGCTCCAAGAGAGGAAATGAACTTGATTAAAGTACTTCTCACTCTGTCCAAAGTGGACAATCTTAATATAGTCTAATTTTATTATAGAGCTTGTGCTGTTGTGATTGTGATTGTTTGTAGTCTACCAAAGAGAAATCTACTCTGTAAGGCAGTGTAGATCAGAGCAAAGGCATGAATCTGAAGTAATCCAGGCCAGAACTTGAATTCATGCTATACAATGTACTCGTTAAAGCAAAATATTAAAACTTCCTGATGTTTCCTAGCATTGTTGTTAGGATTATAGGTACTAAATAGCTACCAAACATTTGGGATGTAGTTAGCACTAAAGGAATAGTAACTAGTATTACGTCAGAAAACATTGGAAAATTGTGTGGGAAAAATAACTACTGGGATTTAGTGTCTGAGGTACAATAAGCACTGTGTTATACTGTATTGCATACTATAAATGTTATTTCCTATTTTATACATATACACCAAATATTTATTAATAAACTTGAACGGTTAGTGTCCTAAACATCACATTTTATGAAGCTAATTATTTTATATTCTCTCATGCATGACTAAAATAGAAGGTAATAAATATCTTTTTAAAATAATCTATTATTGCAGGTTTTAGCTAAGAGGAATGGAGACATAATGGAATGTTGGAGATGAACCACATGATTATTTCCCTTCTTACCCATGTTATTATTTTTAAATATTTTTAACTGTATGACCATAAAATGTATTCTAATATTAGCTAATTGTAAAACATATAATTAGGCTGTATTTGCTATCTCTTTGTTTCCAGTCATTTCAAGTATCATACATGATTTAAAAACTAACCACAGGAACTGCATTTCTTTTGTAGACTTGCAGGAATAATTAAATATTTTTCTCTCAGCATCTTCTAAATCTCAAAGTTGATGGCATACTTTGGAGGTGCAAGAGACTATGACAACAATCCTTTCAAATATTCATTATTAAGAAAATAATACAATTTAATCTAACATTTCCCCTTTAAGATACAAGAAACATGCCAGTAATCAGTTATAATTAGATATAGTAAATTAGTGCAAAATCCCTGTCAATATTTTAGCTTTGTGACTACAGAATAATGTGCTGGTTTAGTTGCATTGAAAAAGTTTTCAGTGGGTCTCCAAAACTGAAATAATTTTGTTTCATTCTTATTGTGCTTATTCAAAAATGTGAGCTTTACCTAAAACCCAATGAGTAAACTAGACCTTAAAATTAAGTCATATTGTGTTATTTAGCCAAAGTACTAGGAGTATATCCTAGAAGGTCTGGGATGAAATTAAATTCTTATATCATTAAATTACACGCCCCCTCCATAATTCCACTGAATTTATGAGATTGTTTTAAAATGTATGAATTATCTATCGTTTTGTAACAAATTACCACAAAGTTAGCAGATTCAAACAACATATATTTATTATCTGATCATTTCTGTGAGTCGAGAGTCTGGAATAGGTCCTCTGTTCAAGGCCTCATAAGGCTGCAGTCAGGATTTTACAGGCTGCATTCCTTTCTGGAGCTCAGTGCCTTCTTCAAAGCTCAAGTGCCTGTTGCTGAAGTCAGTGCCTTGCGTTTGTGAGGCTGAGGTCCTTGTGTTCTCGCTTATTGGCATCCTGGAACTGCTCTCAGTACTGGAGGCCTAGTGCAATTTCTTGCCAGGAAGCCCTGTCATGGGCTTTCTTATAGGCCCTGTGATAATAAGACAACTTCCTCCTTCAAGACCAGCTGGAGAATCTTATTCCTGTCTGCTGAAATGGAATTTTGTCTAAGCTAAAATAATCACAGGACTAAGTATCCTTTGCTATATTCTGTTGGCTAGCCGTAAGTCACAGGTTCTACCCACATAAAGGGAAGGAGGTTATGTAGGGGCGTGACTCAGTTATGGTGGGTGGGGGTCACTTTAGGATGTGTCTAACACATGAGGATTAAATTAACTAACACAGGTAAGAGATTTATTTATAATTCTGTTTGGCAAAAGCACATTCTCAATAATTCTAGCTCTTAGCTACTATTGCTCTTGTCACCTAGTAAAATTTCCTCCTCTCTGTCATATGACTCTAATTGCTCTATGAATTCAGTTGCTTCAACTGTTAGCCTGCCTTAAAAGTTTCTTTATGGTCTTCTCTCTAAAAGTCTCTCTTTTTTTGGGCCACTGGTCACTGGCTCTCTCTTTACGCATCTAAATCGTTGTCACAAAGGTGATGACGATTAATGAAAAGACACTAGCCAATAAATAAAGAAGTCTATTTAATAAGGGTAAAAGTACAATTTATCCATATGAACATGTAGACTGTATAGCACAGTGGACACAACAGCACACTCCCAGCTAGTGACGTCACTCTCTGGTTTGTGCATCCCCCAGAAGTCAAATGTCGATTTTACACACTCATAAAGGTGAAGACTCAGGCAGGTCATTTGACTGGTGGAGTGGAAGGAGGGTTAAATCTCTGTGCCACTCCCAGACAAGTGAGGGCACAGAGCAATTCCAGCCAGTGTTGGCCACTCAGTCAGTGCAGTCATGCATCAATTACAATAATGTATCTTTTTCTAAGAACGTTCACATCCATCAATCTTATCAGCATGGTAAGTTATCTGTACAAGTACTAGCACCATTCTGAGCACAGATACTGTGGGCTAGTTTGGATTGCAGGTGCGTGCCCCAGTGGTTTCCTCTGAGGTTCCTTTATAAGTAGGATTAAGTCTCACGTTCCCCTGAAATCCAATATCTAAATACAGCTCTTGGTCTGCAATTTCCTATAGTCACCTCATTAACTCATCAACTTTTTTCTTTATAAACCTTTCACAATAATGATAACATCCCTGATAACGTTCCCAATTTTTTTTTTATTACTATGTCAATACCTACATGAAATATCCAGTGGGGTAATTAGGTTGGGAAAAACAGTATCAGGTAAATAAACTATCGTTTTCCATCCTCTTTGAGAGAGAGTTTCACATTGTTTAAACAGGTGAATAATTTGTTATTCACCTATTTGTAAGAACATGTATTGCTTTTAGCAAGTAGATTGATTTGCTGATTTGTGACTTTATCTTCAGTCATGTGTAACTTTGACAATTGTTTTCTGTGTTTGGGAGAGCACTATAGACATCATTTTAAGTTACCAATGTAAATCAGTTACACAGTCAATATTATCAAAATATTTCAATGTATTTCTTTTAATACATCCATAATTATACCACTATCAGTATAATTCAACGTGTAAGTAATTTGCTCACAAAAAGTGTTAGCCATTATTAAGGATATTTCCTTTTCAGAAACATCCCCTTTTTTGACCCCTGTACTGGATAGAAAGAGGATTACACACAAGAGGCCAAGCTTCAGTAATTACATTCTAAAATATATCTGGGGTCATAACCACTTACTGATTGTAAATGGACGGTTCTGTACAGAAATGAGTTGCAAAGTAGCATTCATTAATTACAGACCATTTATTGCCCATGGGCATTAGCCTCTGATCTCATACAATTGGGATCATTCGTACTAACTGTATATTCAACATAAATATTTATTCAGGCTACTTAAATTGCTAGGAAGCTGTACTATTGGCTACGCTTTCATTTTATATTTTCAAGTATTCTGAATTCCACACTTTTTTCATAATGTTTTCTTTTAGCATGGTATTCTAAGATTTCAGACTACACGATTGTGATTCTACTTCTGTTAATGTATTGACAATCTCTGAGTAAATAACCAGGATTATTTTAATATTTGAGTTCTAGCCAAGTAGCCCCAAATTGTGAGGTTATTAGGGCAGATGTATAAAGCTTCCTCTCCTCATCATGGAACTCCTGTCCCTTAGTTGGTTTCTGAAATAAAAATTCTTCAAGAGCTTCTCTCTGCCTTGTGAGACCTTTTTTCTTCCCACCACTTATTTTCACATATATTAGGTATAACTTGGTGAGATTCCCCAAGCTAGTTAAAATGACACCAAGATTTTATTTCCTGTGATTGTCTGGTTAACGGTCTTTAAATCTTAATACATTTTTTTCCCATAAGTCATATTAACTCAGAACCTCTCCAAACTATTTCAATCACTAGCACTTCTTTCTTTAGGAGCAGACAGATCTCATCCACAGTGCCTACGTACACCTTGGGCTCCCAGGACAACAAAAAGTTTCACAATTCCCATCTCTATATCATAGGACTTTGGAGAACCTCTTGTTTCTGTGTTCATTTTTTTTTTTTTTTCCTGACCAAATGACTAAGATGTTGTGTTACATTTGTGGATGATTATCTTCAGTGAACACAGCAAACATAACCAGGCAGACAGTATGTAGCTGTCTTACTCTTTAAGCAGACTTACTTTCTCTTTGTTTAACCTCTTTGTCTTGATGATTTTATTGCTTCCATCTATAAACCATTTACCTCTTGATTTGAATCTGACAAAGAATCAAATGCTGGGAATCACTGCATATACTATGGCAGGAATTAAATCTCAGAAGGAGATGGAACTGTGCTCTTAGGCCATGTAGTAGTCTCTTGTTTCATGTTCCCACTATCTTCCTGAAAATACCAGTTCAACTTAATAAGAGGGCTCTGTTGATTAGTGACTTTATGAAAAAGCCTTTCTGATATCACCCAGAACATCTGCTCACAACCCTCAAAGTGATAAGTCAGCACATCTAGAGTCCCTGTTATGGACTGAATGTTGTATTCCCTCAAAATTCATATGTTAAAGCATTAACCCCCAATGTGATGGTATTTAGAGATGGGGCCTTTAGGAGGTAACTAGGGTTAGATGAGGTCATGAGGGTGGGGTCCTCATCATGGGATCAGTGCCCTAATAAAAAGAGATACCAGTGAACTTGATCTTTTTCTCTTGCACCAAGGAAAGGCCATGTAAGCACACAGAGAGAAGGCAGCCACCTGCAAACCAGGAAGAGAACACTCACCAGAACCAAATAGGCCAGCTCCTTGATCTTGGACTTTCCAGCCTCCAGAACTGTAAGAAATAATTTTCTGTTGTTTAAGCTACTCAATCTATGTTATTTTTATTATGGCAATCTGAGATGACTAATAGAGGGCCCACCTCCAACCCCCAAATAGTCATAAGTACATGTTGAGATTTTCCCAAGTCCAAATAGACCCAGGAAGCATAAGTTCTGTTTTGAAGTCATCCAAAAATAAAAATAAATTACTAGATAATGTTTCTAGCAACTACGGCTTAAGTAGTCTCCTTTTCTTTTCTTTTATTATTTAAGCCCTTAAATCTTTATACAAGCCAATTCTACTCTGTCCTTTGAGCTACCATCAGTTTCAAAATTATTTTTCATGAATTTAAGAATTATTGTGTCATCAATGTAGATGAGTACATTTCATGATACTATCATTGAATCCAAGCCATCTGGCGCCAGTTGATTACAGTAGGTATCCTTGAAGCCACGTCATGAAAAATTTTTGCATACCTTCCCATGTAGAGGCAAAATAGGATTCGACTTGATTCAGCAACACAATTGAAAAAGAAAAGACCGTTTTTTTCAGATCAATGACAGCCTAATATTGTGCAGTGGTCTCCTTAATTTCCTGGACCCATATTTATACTTTCTACTAAATTATATAATCCTTACAATGCAGAGAAGCGGTCTCAACAAAGGGTGATTTTGCCTCCAAGGGACGTTTGGTAATGTCTTCAGATGTCAGAAGACGTCTTCGGTTGTCACAACCAAAATGTGGGGGGAGGGGCATGCTGCTTGTACTCAGTGGTTAGAGGCCTGTGATGTTGTTAAACATCCTTCCAGGCCTGAAACAGCCTCCCACAACAAATAATTCTCCAATCCAAGACGTCAATACTGGTGAGACTGAGAATCCAGATTCACGTCCTTTTCAGACAAGTCAAAGATGACTGTTGCCCCAAAACCCATAAAACAGAAAACAACATAAAAAACTGATGCTAATTAAAACAGTGGTTTCCACAAGATCTTCAATTAAAGCATACCTTTCTCCCACTGCAATGACTTCCGCACTTATTTATATTTTCCACAGTTTTAGTACAACTGAATATTTCCCCCCTAGCATACCTAATGACTATATAAAAACCACGTTGCCCCTCCAGTGCCACCCATTTGTGTTTATCCTTGCTCAATTTTGTATTATTTTTCATTATTCAAAAAGAGAGCTTTACTCACCACATGTATTTTACATTCCAGTAGGACTGGTTTGAATAACCACAGTTCACCATTTATCCTCAAGTTAAACCCACTAGCAGTATAACTAACTACGAAAATGCACACTGGAGTTTTTTTGTTTTGTTTTGTTTTTGAGGAAGATTGGCCCTGCGCTAACATCTGCTGCCAATCTTCCTCTTTTTTCTGTTTTCTCCCAAAAGCCCCGGTACATAGTTGTGTAACATAGTTGTAGAGTTGTAGCTCTTCTATGTGGGACGCCACCTCACCGTGGCTTGATGAGCGATAAGTAGGTCCGGACCCAGGATCCAAACCAGTGAACCCTGGGCCGATGAAGCAGAATGCGTGAACTTAACTGCTATGCCACCAGGCCGGCCCCATACACTGGAGTTATTTTGATTGAATAAAGCTTAAATGAAAACGTGTAAAGCTTTTTAAAAGTAGAAGTACTAAAATAAACGGAAAGTTATCTCAAACTTCCTGTAACACTAAGTTTTAAGACGTCTAAGGTGAGGCACTGATCTCTGATAGGAATATATGAGGAGAGAGGCCGACAGCACTGACTTTGCTTTCCTCTAGCTGACTGAAGAAACAGAATGAAGAAGCATTGCAGAACTCTGTAGGCAACTATACTTTAGCTGGGAATAGGATTGCTATGACAAGTCAGAAAGATAGGCAGATAATCAGCAAATCAGCGGACAACGTCCGCTGTAAGAAAAGGAAAACCAATAACTCCCCCCAAAAAAGGAGAATAATTTATAATTTAAAGATATCCCTGATTGGTAAGGGGTTAATATTTAAAAAAGGAGAAATCATAAGGTTAAATAATATCTGGGAAAAGAAACTTACCTTTGGTTCTATACACAGTGATGTTTATTTGGAAATATTTTATGTTTTTAACTAAAATAATTCTGATAAAATAATATATATTCAGTCAGTAAAAGGCTTTCAGTAAGAACTTTCCTGGGTCAGGAAGAACATATCTTATTTTACAAGCTACTTAAGATACAACAACAACATGAGAATGACAAAGGAGAGTATGTAGTTCTGTCATTATGGTGACTACAAAAGAGAGGAAAAATTGATGTAGAGATAAGGAGAAATTGGTACTGTGAACAAAAGCTGAGGTTATATAGACAAGAATTTGAGATATGGATGAAAAGAAATTTGTCCAACCTATTGGCTAAAGAACATCTTGGACATTTGTCCCTCATGCCATTGATCTTGCTGGTATGCTCAAGGCCAGTGTAAATGACCAAGTATACATGAATCCACACTGACTCTTCAGTCTTGCCCATTGACAACACAGCACGGAAAGAAACTCTAAAGAGAGAGGTTAGAGGTTAGAGAGCTGTGAACAAGTTAGGGGAATACCTAATTCATCGATACTGAAATGTTTTGGGTTAGAATAAAACATGATAGAATTGTATTCTGAGTGTTGATGAGAGAAGGATGGCAAGCTCTAGCATTTGCCTAAAAAAAGACAAAGAGGATTTTGCAAATTAAGTTGAAATTAATAGTGTTGGGTCAGAATGCCTGTAAAGAAGTTAGGAGACCTCATTAGTGACATCACTCAAACTTATTAGACATTCAACTTTATGGTTTTGTCCTTATTTCTCTCCCTTTCCATCTTAGATTACAATGCTCATCACATCATTGTTATCTTGATGACACTGACATTTTTTATGTTTTCTATGTATGTGTTATGAATATGTATACCCATGCCTATATTTACTTCTAAAGGAGATACCATACACCACTAGGATGGCTAGAATCAAAAAGCAGAGAATAACATATGTTGGTGAGGACATGGAGATGTTGGAACCTTCATATATTGCTGCTAGAAATGTAAAATGGTGTAGGTGCTTTGAAAAATTCTTTGGCAGTCTTCAAAAAGTTAAAGATAGAGTTACCATATGATTCAGGAATTCTACTCCTATGTATATACCCAAAATAATTGAAAACATATGTAAACACAAAATTTATACAGGAATGTTCATAGCCACATTATTCGTAATAGCCAAAAGGAAAAGAAAGATGTCCATTAATTAATGAATGAATAAACAAAATATGGTATATCCACACAATGGAGTAATATCAAACCAAAAATAAGGAAATATTGTGACATACTACACCACGGATGAACTTTGAAATCATTATGCTAAATAAAAGAAGCCAGACGTAAAAGGCCAATTATTGTATGATTCCATTAATATGAAGTATCCAAATAGACAAATCCACAGAGATATAAAGTAATTGGTGATGCAAGAGGCTGAGTGGGAGTAAAAAATGAGGAGTGACTGCCAATGGGTACCGGCTTTCTTTTTGGGTTGATTTCTGAAAATATTCTGGAATCACTTATGTGATGGTTGTACAACTGTGAATATACCCAAAGCCACTGAATTTTACACTTTCAAAGGTAAATTTTTTGTTATGTGAATTTTACATCAATAAAAATGATAAAATTAAATTATAGTTGGAATAAATAAAGTTCCTACAAATCAATAATAATAAACAAATAAGCTTATTAAAAATTGGTAAACAGACGCATAGGAATTCTCAAAAAAGGATATAAAAGAGAAATACACTTAACAATGCTCAATCTCACCAGAAAGTACTCATTCCCTTGTTAGGAAATTAAAGTGGAAACCAAAATTATGTTTTATTGTGTACAGATCAGAATGAATAGAATTAAAAGGAATGGCAATATCAAATGTTGACAACAATGTAGAGGACTAGCATATATCCTGTACTTCTGGTAGAAGTTTGAATTGATACCACCGCTTTGGAAAACACTTTGGCATTATCTACTAAAGATGGACATTTACATATACTGTAACCCAGTAATTCTACTCCTAAGTGTCAACCAACAAAATGCAAGCTGTGTGTACCAAAAAACATATAAAAGAATGTTCATAGCATTGTTCTCTCAACCCCAAAGTTCATCAGTTGTAAAATGAGTAGATTGTGTTACATTTTTATTACCAATGAAAATTAATGAATGGCATACAAAAATGACGTTTGATCTCACCCACATCATATCTATGAATGTCACCAGACACAAAATTATCAACTAAATTAAAAATATATGGAAATCTAATCTATGGTGTTAAAAATCATGATCTTGATTAAGTTTATAAAGAAGGGAGCATGGATTCATTAGAAGAGGGCGTGAATGGGGACTTCTCACCAGCTAGTAATGTTTTATATCTTGAATTGAGTGGTGGTGACCAATTACGATTTATGCGTTCTTCTGCGTTGTACCTCAATATAAATGTTTTTTAAAAAGCAAGTCACCGAATAATATACACATATGATCCTATATATGTGAATACGTACAAACAAAACTATATCTATAAATTATTTAAATACCATATTTAATATACTATGTATTCACAGGTTATAAATGTATAACATATATATGATATAGCAAATTAGATATTTATTGTTTATAAATACTAAGGAAATATTTAACTGGATGAAACACAATCTTTAGCAATGCTTACCTCTGAGCATTGGCTTAGGATGGGGGATACAACAGTGACTCTCACTATTTACTCCTGAAATATTAAAAGTTTATTTTACTGAGATCAGTCATGTATTACTCATATAATTTTAAATGCAAAATTACAAGCAACATTAAATACATTTTTCTCATTAATGTTTTGAGAATTATAAGGTTTAAATCATTTCGGTGTAACGTGGGACCAGTTTGAGAATTGCTGTGTGGTAAAAATCAGTCACCTGTGTCCAGGCATTTTCAAACAGTGAACGATATTCAACAAGCAATAAAGTGAAATCTTGGTAATAATTTCTATTCCTATCTTCTATACTTCCTTAAATCTGCAAACTTTAAAATCTCAGCAAGTTTTTAAGGTATTCAGGGCAGTAGAATTACGTGGAAGCATTTCTCTCATAAATCTCTCTTAAAATTTTACAATTCAGTATTTTATGGTGCTACACCAAATCTATATGGCAGATACATTTCATTCTTCTTGACAGCAGTGGCGTTTTACACTTATTTTCAAAAGTGAAATCTAACCACATCAGGAAGTTCAAAACAACATTGTTCAGTGAGATTCTAGTTATTTTTTTCTACTCAAAATAGGAAATGCCTATGCTATAATGCTCCTTGGCACTATTCTACAATTATTAGAATTTCCCCAAATAAAAGGATTCCTGTTTTTCAATCTATACATTCAGTCATGTATCAATCAGTTTTATTTAAAGCTACATGGAGAACAATAATATTTGGAGTCTCATGAGTCAAGTCTAGAAGCAAGATTGATGAGGAAAAAGTGTATTTCTTTTGAATGAGTGCAGCATTATTTCTAGGGTTTCCCTGCAAAATAATTGAGATAATGGGAAAAATTCCCAAAAAACCATTAAGACTAAGCTAATTAAGAAAAAATGAGAGTGGGCAATATTCAACCAAAATCTATTAGCCAAGCAGCATCGGCAAGAAAAAATGGCATATGGCTATGGGTAGAAACCAGGATAAGTGGGTTTTCATTTGAATAAATGACTATTTGGTGTTCTTGCATGTTGTATGGCATAAAAATTTACCTAATTTATTAAATAAATATTCATTGGAAGTTACTATATTTCAGATACATAATAAAGAGATATGGAAAGAAGGTGGGTAATGTTGGAGATCTGCTTAAATTGTAGTATGAGAACCTGGCTGTGAAACCTACTTTTCATGAGATCTCAAAAATCCAGAAACAACTATTATAATTCAATCTGAGTACTGATCAGTCATTCAAGTTAGTGTAAGTAGACTCCAAATACTCTTGAGAAAAAGAAATCTTATTTCTATTTAATCCTGTGAGCCTAGCAAATGACACATTTTACGCCGCTCTGGCCGTTTTACTGTCTACTTTATTTTACTTTCTGCAAATATTTTCTCTTTTTTTACTCCATTATTTACCCTAATATCCACTGTGGTAGATTGCAGAAATGGTTACACATTCTTTCCATCCCTGTATGTACACTTTTCACGGTATAACTTTGCAACTCCTGCAGTCAAGAGGTGAAGTTTACATCTCTACACTTCATATTTGGACTTGGAATTGAATTGGTTTGGTTGAATTGAATTGAACTAGTTCACATGTGAATTGATTTGGCCAGTGGGAATTTAAGGTGTCACAAGCAGAGGCTTTCCAAGCACTTGCTCATTGAGGATTGCCTTCCTTGCTGTTGACAACCCTGGGACTATGATGTAATGACGCATGAACTAACCTCGTGGAAGATGAGAGACCTTTGGAAAGACAGGCCCAGTGGACCCAAGCATCCCATCTATTCCAGCTAAGATCAGTCCCCTGCTGACCCACCAGCCACCGCAGCCCCATGAGTAAGCCTTGGTGAGAACAGAGAAGAAATGTCCAGCCACTCAAGAATCATGAAAAAAAACAAAATTGTTCTCATTTAAAGTCATTAAATTTTGGAGTGGTTTTTGTACAGCAAAAAATAACTGATAAAACTACTCTGATTATTGCACATACCATCAATTAGGATTTTTTCCCTTTTTTGGATTCAAGCCAAGTAAAACCTAAACCAAACATTCTCAAGGAACTAGAGAATTTTTTGCTTTGCAAGAGTCATAAATCCAGGGACAACTAGGCTTTTATGCAAATTAATCAAGGTTTCAAGCAATGTAGATCAATGGGACCTGATTTTTCTCTTTTCTCAGTTCTGCACTCTGTCATATACATTCTAATTTAAATTAACTCTATGCCTACCTTTATGACAGTGTGTTTTCTAGGATTCCTAGAAAATTCTACTTGGGTTTAATTGACTATGGAATGCACTGATTATCACCAGTCTAGAGCAGGTATTACAATTTTTAGCTGAGTTACTGCCCCCACCTGATACATATGGTTACACAGAACAATAAAAGATATTTTGCTGAATGAAGGGTGAATAAATTCTAGGTCGCAAGAGCACCAGATATTCACCATATAAAAAATTAGTTGACTTTCTAACGAACTTTTATCAGCATCATGATAAAATATACAGATGTCTGAGTTTGAGTGTCATTTCCTCCCAGAAGTATTTCCTAATCCCCTGTACCAAGTTGGGTCCCCAAGGTACATATTCCTGTAATACTTTTATTGTATGTGTTTTTTTAAAAAATAAACTTGATTGATTTCTATTTTGTTCTATTGATAGTAAGATTCACAATGTCGAGGGCCATAATTTTCTTCTTCACAACTGTGACCTCAGGATCTAGTAACATGTTTGGCAAATAAATCTTTGTTTAACAAATGGAAATAAATTTAACTGTTTGCAATTTCAGGTTCTTTATCATAGAAAGGGGATTCCATTTAGACTTATGTTTTAGGGTTCTTTCCTCAAATATTTTTACAAAGATGTAAATTTAGTCTAGAAATGTAAAGGCCATAAATTATTGTGGAGAAAAAATATTGTTTCGAATTCAACACCATGTTTCAATATTCATTTGAGTACTCAAATTTTCTATCAACTTCATTTGACAATGTTAGTATTTTAACACTGTAATTTTGTATAATTTTGAAACAATATTTTAGCTCAATAATTTCACATTATTTTCTGGTCAGAGAATATGGTAAGCATGATGCTAACTCTGAAATTTGTGGAAACTTTTCTTACTTACCTTATATAAGGTCGATTTTCATAAGTGTTCTGTAGGCATTAAAAAAGGTATAGTCTCTAATTGTTTTCTATAATACTGTATATATTATTATTAGTTGTGCTGTGTAAATACGCTATATTCTTATTAATATTTTTACCTGCTTTAGCTCCCTATTAACAACAGAAATTTGTCTAAATTTTCCACTAGGAGGGTGGATTTGTCAATTTCTCCCTATTTCTATTATTTTTACTTCTTTAAAATAACATTATCTGTTCACTACAGTTTATAATTTCTAAATCTTTCAGATGAAACTTTCATCTAGATGATTTTTGTTCTAAAATCTATTTTGTCTGATATTAATATGTTTATTTAATGTGAATGAGATCTGGAGAATGGAGTAGAAGATGGTCTGCATTGGTCTTTTGCTCCAAAAGAAAGAGAAGAATATATAATTTTCAATAAAAGAAGAATGTATAGGTAGCAATAGGGAGAGGAAACTGAGTATTTAGCAATATCAATAGGACCTGTGAGATAACTGGGCCATGTGAAAGACTCGTCATTTATTTGAGATATAGTGAGTACTCACTGTTAGGCACTTTTGTGTGAATTGGGGATATTGAACCAAAAACACATAAACTCGCTAGTCTTCGGCATTTTAACTCAGTCATGAGTTATATCTTGGTGTCCAAGGTAAATCATTTGCATAATCTTTTAAATTAGTCTTGATAGTGATTAATGTCACTCCTCAAAATTTCTTGTGTTTTAAAATTGTTGTTTGCCAGAATTTTTTTTTTTCCTATACATACTCTGAGATTTGGAGTCCTTGATTTCAATGCATTTGTTTTAATCCATTGCAACAATTTAATTTGGGCTCTTCCTATGATAAATTTTGCTATATTTATATAGGAAATTAAACACATGTAATTTTTTCAATGGTTATAATAGTACTATCAATCAATGTCTATTAGGTAGCCTTTTCTAGAAAACTGCATGCTCCTCATATACCTAACATTTACACCTACACATCTTTTGAGAGCCAACTAAAGTGTTATTTCCTTCAGAAAACCTCTGTACTTCAGACTGCTTTGAGTGTCCCTCTTCTCTGAGTCTAGAACATTCTGGGAATACCTTTATTACAACAGTTTTGTACTCTATTGAAATGATCTATTTACAGATTCTGTTCACTCAATAGGCTGTAAGCTCCTTGACGGGAGGGGCAAAATAACACTGAGCATTTCATTTGTAGTTATTAACAGATCTTTTATGTAGTGAATGTTTATAAGGAATATTTTGAACTCAACCATTTTATTTATATATTAGACAATGATTTCTAATTTATACAAGACAGAATTTAAAATATCAATAGAATGTGTGTGTATAGATACAGATATACAGTACCGATATATATATATATATATATATATATATATATATATATATATCTGTGTTGTATATCACTTTTCATAAGAGGAGAGCAAAGCATGTATGTAGATGCTGGTGTGAGCCCACCTAACAACATGTACTTTGTATTTAAAAGTAGATAGGATAACTTTAAGCCTATCCTTGACCAAGAACCAAATTGAAGGAAGAAGTAATATTTAACTGAGGACTTGACCTCATTTAAATCTAAAGACCATTATTTTATAGATTCTTTTAAAACACTGAGCAAATGCTCTTATAATATAGCAAAATATTAATAATACATATGTAAGGTGTTGATAATTGACACACATTAAAATTTCTGCCTAGTTTATTTTGAATCATGTATTTTAAAGCCCTATGCTATTTTTAAAAATTAGAATATTTAAAATATTTTAAAATACTACAAATGTTATAAGAATTTCAAAGTCAGTAAGACAACCCTTGCTAGACTTTCCCTATTGCAATGCACCATCAGTCTGGAAAATTGGAAAAAGTCAAGGTTTGCTAAATAACTGCCACAGACTACAATTCTTAATTAAGCCATGCTTCTGGAGTTATAAACTTTAATATACTTTTTCATGGCATTCTATATTTTACAATAGCTGCTTCCTTCAGAATATATTTCTCTGACAACGTTGGGTATATCAGTCACTAATAAATGGCTTCCTGTTTAGAAAAAGGAAAAAAAATTCTAAGTCGAGTTTCCACTTACTCCACAATGAAGAATTACATCACACAGCAGGTTAATACTCATACTAAGCTCATAGTTCTACCAAGTATATTCTTTCTGAGTGTCCAAATGTAATTGTACTTCTGCTTCAGTAGAATTCTATGCTACAGACTCTGATATGGACTCACAAATCAACCTCTTTATTACAAAAAGAGTTTTATTGATAAAGCAAGAAAATTACAATGTAGCCCTTTCCACAACACCACAACAAATGTGTCTAGAGTGCTCATTAAATATACAGGA
The DNA here is from genome assembly GCA_031878705.1 of Tapirus indicus. Classification (NCBI taxonomy): domain Eukaryota; kingdom Metazoa; phylum Chordata; class Mammalia; order Perissodactyla; family Tapiridae; genus Tapirus; species Tapirus indicus. Next base: position 138,389,851 of record CM062920.1, on the reverse strand, counting down.
ATGCAGCAGTGACATATTTAAATACAGAATGCTGCAGAAAAAGTACCAGTAGCATTTCTAAGGGACTGAAATTGGGTGGCTCTGATCTAAACTGTTGTTTCAGTGTGAATTATGATCCTCTTGCCCTCTAGTGGCTTCAGACATTGAAAATGGATGCCTGTGTTATTATACATTATCTGAGATTCTTCTGGAGACTGAACTGGAGCAGAAAAATCCTCAGTCTTCAGTCGCAGTAAAGCCCTCATTGACTTAAGAGGAATTTATCAATGTAAAGGGATTGGTTTATTACTGCTTTAAACCCCTCATGCATCACAAAAGGATTTGCTAAATACTTTCATGGGGACCGCCTATGTGCTGCCAAGGGGCTTCCGAAAGGCACTGAACCTTTTGGTGATTGAAAGGTACAGTCCCGCTGCAATGAATTAACATAATTGGAATCAGGACTAGATGTTTTTATAGGAGCTGATTATGTGCAGTTCCAACAGTATCATTACTTTAGCCTGTCTTATCCTTGAGGGCATAGGAAGACTTGGAAACAGGCATTAAATATGATGGCTGCTCAGCAGGTGAGCAACTCTTTGGTGAGAGGTGCATCAGCTGTAATTTATAAAGTGTAGTTGGGGGCATTTAACATTCTAATTATAAGTAATATTAAGATGTGTTAAGAGGTAACATACTGTGTGTGCAACCTACCTTAGAAAAAGTTCCAACCCATCTATATTACTATGATCTGCTGGAGAAGCACAAGCTTCTTCTTCATGGTATATTAACCAAATGAAATGTTAGGGTTATTGAGGCCAGAATCCATGTAATTGTAGATCTATTTATCTAAAAACATCATAGGTAGATCCAGCATCAACAAAGAGCTAAACATCACATGTAGCGACATATTGAGAAAGTCAAACAAATAAAAAATTCCAACCATTTAATTTTCATCTATAGCAGTTTAGTCATTAATGTCCTCATGGAATTGTTTAATTTCAAAGATTCGTATACTAACTCCATTATGATTTGAAATACTGTGGGCTTGCTTATTACTTACAATTAGCTATAATAACGATGAAAAGAAAAAAACAAGCCCTAATATTATTTGATGACTTCTTTCCCTTCCCCACAAGATGGCTAATATTGTAAAAAATAGTCCCACAAATACAATCTCTCTAGCCCAGCAACTAGCCACTTTATTTTTTTAACGATCCCACTTTTCCTTAGACAGTAAATGTGTGCTTAAAATAAATGAAATCACTGGATTTCATTTAGATTAACATTGCAATCAATGAGTAAATGAATGTTTAATTATAGAACAGGATATTATAAGAGCTGAGTAATTTAAATTCATAGATGAAGAACTGTACAAATTACAGAGAATATGCTGAGGCTATTTCTTTTTGTAAAAAGTAGATTCAGTAAATCAAGTAAAACTCTAAACAATATTATCGATTTGAGACTATGACTTAATGATTGGGTGAAAATGGCTGAAGATGAGTTTATCAGAGAGGTCAAGCCAGGCCAGTCTGTTTCAGGACATACGTGATTGCTACTGAAATGTTTTCAAATAGTTGGAACCCCTTAGTAATACCTTTGTTGCAAATATTTACAGTGCTCACCTTTATAGCAACCTCTACCTCTTCCTCCAAGCATTCTTTTTCAAACTTCAGTTGATTGTAATTAGTACAATGACGATGAATATAGGAGAAACACAAACCTAATTCTTATTTTAAATAATGTGTGTGCTCCTTTGCCCCATAGACACATTTTATGCTTTGGAACACCTAAAAGTTAACTAAAAAGTAATTGCCTATATCTCATATAATTTTTTTTTTAAGTTTGTTGCTGGCGATCCCAGTTGCTGTCTCCCTGGGTAACACACCCGCACTCAAACTGCAATGTTAGCTTTAGACAAGGGAGGGGATTGGGAAGCCTGGGAATGAACACCTGATCCAGTCTGGGCAAATCATTTTGTTTTTCTTCTTGGAGTTTGGAATGTTGATAGAGAGAGTGAGTGAGTTAGATGTGGAGATGGGTGTTAAGAGTGTCCATATTATTGGCACTATTGTTGGTGCCAATGATGGCTAAAGCAATGAATGGTCAAGTAAACACTTTGGAAAACACAAATGAAACAGCCTGCCTAAGAAACCAGTCTTCAGAGAGGAAATTAAACAAAAATGGAGAGAGATGAGATGAGAAGACCTGCAATCCCACAAAGAGAAAGAGAGACTTCCTTCATAGTTTCCACATTACAATACATTTCTATCTTACTTAAATTCACTTAGATGAGCATGTATTATTTTGTACTAAAAATATCCGTGATTATAATCATGCATTAACAAAGACAGTCATACCTAAGCTTATGTCATTTTTGAGTACTCACAACTAATTACTCCTTTCTAGAAAGATAAAGGCTAAATGGACTTTTACTTTTGACTTTTGACATTTTAAAGTAGAAATTCATTGACATTTTGCTTGTGGAGTGTACAGTAGAATTATTTTGGAGACAAAAGAATACCGTAATGCTTAATCTTGTCATTTGCAGTATGATCAGATTCATTTGTAATGCTGTTTTCAATGTATGCGGCTTAAGTAATATGGAAGTTTATTTCTCTTTCACACAGCTTTCCAGATAGGCAAGTAGTCAAGAACAGCTGTACTTCATGTCTTCATCCAGTAACTCAAGTTGGCTATAACTTCTACTCTCCTAGAAAAGTGGTTTCCCAGTCTGGGTCTAAGGTAGTTGTTACAAGAGTCTCCACTCCACAGCTAGTGGAAAGGAATAAGGAGCAAAATGAATGACAAGCAGTTTCATTCTGTGGAAATAGCATGAAAGTTGCATCCATCACATCTGCTCACATTCCTGTAGCAGAGGCTTTATCTCGAGGCTATACCTAGCTGTATGGGAAATCTTTTTAGCTAGCCATAGGACTTGTTAAACTTGGGTGTGGAAAGTTATATTATTAAAAGGAATAAAAAGGTTACAAGTGGTGAGGAATTAGAATCTCTGCCAAGAAATAATCTTCTGCTGTAATCTTTTAGTACATATCTTTCCTGTATAGCAAAAATACTTAGAAATCGTAGGTTGGTGGAAGTAATCATACCAGAGCTTTTATCAATTGAACATTGTTCACTGATTTAAAGATTCTGTTCTGGGAATATGTATTAACAAGCATAAAACTTATTTAGAAATTTAGTATAATATAGTAAAATAGGAAAAAAATGTTTCATTAACTTTAAAAGCCAATCTTTCTCATTACAGTTTTTTAAAATTATAACACTATTGTAATTTTCAGTTTGAATAAGGAACGCAAGTTTGAAATGAAAAATAAAACCAAACTAATGTCATACAAGTTAGAGTGAGTTGTCATTTTTGCCATAATATTCTAAAGAAAAGTTTGATGTTAGAGAGCATTACACAGGAAAATGTCTATACTCTTAAAATCAATATGCTTCCAAATTTTTAATCACCGATGAACAAAGATTTATGGCTTAGAAGAAATTGGAGAAAATAAAAATGAGATGGTTCTTCCTGGATTAGAAAATATTGACCTTTCGATTCTCCATTTCATTTGCACTGATTGCATCAGACAAAGAGAATGAAGTCTACAAATTGTGGCTGATTTGAGAAAGATAGAAAAAAACCTCATGTAGAAGTTGGAAACTAATGGAAAATAGGTTTGAGGTATTTTTTCTTTTTTTGAAGCAATAGGGATCAGCTTTCTTTTCAAAGTTGTGGAGAAACAATGATAGGAAAAACATTAAAACAGAGAAATATGCGTGATCTATGAACCAGCAGCCATATATCCTATTTCAGTCCAAGAGAAGGTTTAGTTCTAAACTTTGGAGGTTTAAAAGGAAAATGAAATTCTCCATTTGGATTTTAGGGTCAATATCAAGTAGATTAGCTTTTCAAATCATTATAGTTATACATCCTTCTACCTCACCTTTTTGTGGAATCTTTATTTTAGCTATAAGAACATGGATTTAGAATCCTGGATTTTCATCCAAAAATGTCATCATAGTTATGACTGGGGGCAAGGGCTTATTTCCCTGTATTTCTTTTTTACTTCTAAAAGGATATATTAATATGTTCTCTGGCTTTCTCTCCGGGATGTTTATTAAAGAAGATACATGCAGTAGAGATAGGGAAACCCTCAGGACAAAGAGGGAACATTTGTAGGATCATCAATTATTTGAAGTTTTTGTGGGAGGAAGGATAAATTATGTAAAGTAAGTAAAATTTTGCATTAAGTATAAGGAAAGATAATAAGTATGCAGTTGTGACTATTTTGGCAGCTTTTGCTCTTGACTTGCCACATCTCATAATATTACTCAGTTCCTAATTGCCTTCCTTTTCCCCCTCCAGCCCCATTCAACTCCAAAAGCTCTGGTGAATAATGTGTTTTACTGCACATTTCATGTGGAGAACAAAGACATTGCACGCTACTAATCCTTTGATATCTCTTTTTGCCTTCTAAATATTTCCCTCTTCAATGTACCTCCCCAGAATTCAGTACCTCGGCTTTCTTCTCATTCTTCCCCTCCCATAGCCATTATGTACCACAAGTTAACTTTATTCCCACAACATGAATGCCACATTCTATGACACAAGATTTTGTTCAGCCAAACTTATTTTGCCTAATATTCCTCAAACGTGCTCCTGCAGTAGAAGTGCAAGAGTATGTGACTTAGTTCACCATATCATAGGAAAATATTAAACAACCTACTTTCAGTGGGCTATGCATGCTCATATTCACCCTCTGAATTTAAGGAGAATGGTTAAGAGAACAAATTCTAAAGCCATATTACTTGGTTTTGAATCCACTTATTATTACATAGTGAAGTACTTGAGTTGAAAAGCTTTAGAAGAAGAGGACAGTGAGAAAACTCAGTCAAGTAGAGCTGACTTTTAAATCTGACTCTGATTCTTATTAGTTGTGTGACTTGGGAAAAATCACTTGCAATCACTGATACTTTCTTTATATGAAAACTTGGGGAGTGTAAACCTAGCAAACTTGTAAGGATTGGCAATACACCCACCCACACAAACACACACACACATGGAGACATCACTAAATAAATGGTCGCTACTGCTGTCTTCGGTATGTACTGAGGATGAAAATAGGGAGGAAGGAGATGTAAAATGTCTTTCAGTAACATTTAGTATAAAAAATATGAGGAGGTTAATAATCAACATTCATTTAACAAATATTTTTTCTTTGCCTATTATGGTCCAGGCACAAAGCTATGCATTAGACAATGAGCAATATTAGATATGGCCCTTTACTTTCATTCAGTTCATTCTGTGTGTTGTCTGAGAGTAATCTAAAAAAATAGCAAAATAAAAAAGGGTGGCCTTCCATTGTTTATAGAAGCTATCTGGAAAGGATATAAGGAAGGATAGTGCAGTCCCATGAACATAGACTCTAGATGAACTTATCAGGCAAATCATTAGAACAACTTAGTAGCTTAATAAGAAATAATAAATGGCCTTTCTGTGGTCAATCATAATATATTATATTACTGATGAGTTTATTGACATATATACTTTTGAAAATAAGTCAGAAGAGTATTTCAACATGAAGAAAGTGAGAATATTTAACTACAAAAGCATTTTTTAAAAAGTAACAGCTTATGCTTGATTTGCATATTTGGGGGGTTTAGGATCAATCCTAAGAAAGGGAAAATCAGCTTTCAACAGCTTTTCAACAGACACTGAGATTCTAACATTTCCATGATTGTGCGTTTTCCTGAACTCCTATGCTTTATTTCTGAATCAATTTTCTTGGCTGACTCAAAAAAGCATTAAAACAAGCAACATGAGGATTCCTAAACTGGAATATTCCAGACGTGTACTGGAACTTTTCATGATATTTTACAATTTCCTTGATTTAATATTCAAAATTGGTATAACAGTTTCAGAAAACATTTTAGGAATACACTTGAGTGTGAAAAATGCTTTGTAAGTTGAGAATAGACTGAAACCTTGTGTTCTTTTGTGGAGTAATGGAGCAAGCACATCTTTTGCTATTCAGGTAAATATGTTATTAGCCAAGGGTGCCTTTGCTTTTCAAATTCAACACCTGGGAGTTTAATTAACACCTTCCTAATTAATTGACTTCCACATAAATAGAGCTTTAGTAAAGATTTAGGATCACATTTGAAATTATGCTTGTTTTTTCTTTTTAATTTCAGTGTCTGAAAATATTTTCAAGCATTTCTATTTTAATCAATTTGGAACCATATAATGCTACAAATCCCTAGTGATCTTAGTATTCTGAAATTATATATATATAATTGACATATAAATATATATAACTTTTATATATAATTTACTTTTATGTAGTTGAATATATATACATACTAACTGACTTCAAAGGAAAATCCCATCTACCAAATTTTGAATCATGGAGAGTGAGGAGCAGAAAGCTAGAAGACTTCCTTTATCTTCTACTATATTCTTATTTTGAGAATTCATGAACAAAAGTTGGGGGCAAAGATTAAGTAAAGATGGCATCTGGGAATATAAGTCAACAAGCTGGAAAAGACTAGAAGGAATCTGTGAAACAAAAAGACGAAATTTTGAGTTAAAACAATACACCATGTGGGGCGAAAATAGTTGGCTTTTCCTTATACCACTCGTGAATCCCTCTCTTATGCTAAAATCCTTGATATAAAAAGGAATGCCTCCATGACCATAGGGGAAAATGCTATCTCCTCAATAGGATACATGAAAGGAGAGAAAATAATGACAGGAATGGAAAGGTAATGAAAAGGCCTTGGAAGCCTCCAGTCGCACTCCCAAGCATTTAACTTGAGGATATAGAAAAGAAATCAATGGAAAAAATGGAAATTCAGAAAAAGTTAAAAGCAGTAATTAATTAAGTGCTGAGAAAATGGTATAACTATAAAACTGACAAATAAAACCAAGGTTTAGTTCTTTAAAATCTATGAAATTGATAAGTTGCTGATGACTCTAATCCAGAAAGAAAAATAATTAATGACATTTGGAATGAAAGTGATTATAAGTAGAATGGGAGCAATTAAAAAGATACGAGAATGTTATGAACAGTGTTACACAAGTAAATTTTCTGTGTGATTTTATAGAAAAATGTAGAGGACAAACATGAAGAAGATTTCTAATACTTAAACCAACAAAAAAAAATTAAAATATTGTGAAATATTATCACTAAAAAAGTACCACTCTCAAGACTTTTATGAAAATAAGAGCATATAATAACCTGTAAACAGTGGTTCTCCAGATTTGTATATTGCTATGATTGCAGGTAATCTTTCATAAACTATTCATTACCTTTAAAATATTCTATAAAGAACATAGCCTAATTTTAAAATCAGGAATAAAACATTAAAAATAATTTCTGCCACGGAAAAGCTTAGATGTTAGCATATTTAGATTAATGAAAGATCACATTTACTCATATAACCAAAGCAGAATATTAATATGTCAAATATGAGACTATGTAGCTATTTACATACACATTTAGATTAATGATTTTCATTCAAGTATTTATACAAAGTTTAATGTTTGTATAATATAGGTGTTAAATCAAATTCAATTTACCTTGATTCATAAATTTCATCACTACACAATCAGAAAAATTCAGTTCATGAAGAGATCATTTGAATAACAAGTATTTGAATAAGAATTTCTCAATGGCAAAATCAGATAGACCTGATAAAGTGTTTCACAAAAAACATACTTTGAGGATACTTTGTTTAAAACACAAAACTTTCATTAAATTGCAAGAGAGATAAGCACTTAGGAAAGCTCCTATCCTCTTGTCTATTTGAATCATCATTCTCTAGTATAATTATTAGGAAATGTGCTCGATTCATTTTTTTCCCACGCTAACTTGTACATGGCATGACACATCACAGCAATTACTGTCAAGAGAATTACTGTTAAAAGAATCATTTTCTTTGCATTTAAAGTGTTTTCACTTAAAACAAAAAGAATAAAAGTAGTCTTTATGTGCTTATAATGGAGTGATCTGCTCCGAGATATCCTCACAGCTCCCTCTTTTTTTTTTTTGTGGGGAAGACCAGCCCTGAGCTAACATCTGTTGCCAATCCTCCCCTTCTTGCTGAGGAAGGTTGGCCCTGGGCTAACATCCGTGCCCATCTTCCTCCACTTTACATGGGACGCCGCCACGGCCTGGCTCACAGGCAGTGCGTCGGCGGGCGCCCGGGATCCGAACCCGCGAACCCCGGGCTGCCAAGCGTGAACTAAACCGCAGTGCCACCGGGCCAACTCCCCACAGCTCCCTCTTTTATTTCTTGCTGATCAAATATCACTTTCTCATAAAAGATTTTCTTTATCGCCTGCCTTAGATTGTATTTTTGTTCACAATTATTGACTCTCTGAGGAGGATTATACATTCTTGTCAAGTTGGCTTCAGGTTTGGCCATACTACTTGCTTTGTCCAATAATGTGTGAAGGTAAGTGGCACATGTTCCTCCAGGCAGAAGCTTGAAGTATCTTCACATTGTTGCTCACATCTCATTTCCCTGCATTTGGTTGCCTGTAATGGTCTGCACAGAAGATGCTCTGTCAACCTGGGCCCCAGAAGACACCATGGAAGAGAGCCAGGCTTAACTTGTGATTGACATGTAGCGTTAGCCTTAATTAAACTTTTATTGTAGTAAACTTTTGAGATTTGGAATTTGATTGTTGTCACAGTATAACCTAGCCTATTGTCAGGGTACACTATCTCATATAAGCAGCAGGTACACCTCCTCTAATCTGCTTTATTTTTTTCCCATAGCATTTTTTTTTTTTTTTTGCCCCTTAACATATACATCTGTATTTGTTTTATTTTCTGCCTTCATTCTTAAGAATACAAGCTCCACGAGGGCAGAGATTTTATTCTTCTCACTGCTGAATCCTCAGTGCCTAGCTTAGTGACTGTGGTAATTATTAGCCAGATGGAAGGGGCATGGGAGGAGGAGGGGCAATCGTCCCAAAATGCCAGAGGAGACATACAAGCTGCTGAATTGTATCAACTTCATTTAGTTTTCCAGGTGGAGGGAGAAAATGAATCGAAGTGGGAAGGACAGAAAATTGGAGGACTGGGTTACTGGAGCCATCCATGAAATCTGGACATAATCAGGAGAGAGAAGCCACATAGCAATTTGATCAGGGGAATTTAATATACAGAAGTCTTAACTATAGCAGAGAAGGGGAGTAATGGGGAATAGGCTACCTAAGAGTTAAAGAGGACTCTAAAGAATATAGGAATAGCAGATGTAAAGAGCATCCCCAAACACAAAATATATATAGCACTAGGGCTGGGATAAAAGGCCCAAGGAAGAGACCCAGCTCCTTACCCCCACTACCCACCTTCCATCCTGGGCTGAGATACAGATTTCATCGGAGGGCATGATTCTGACTAATTGCATGGCAGAGAAGTTACTGTGGTGCTGCACATGTGGAACTTGCTAGACATATGTCCTCTAAGATGCCAAGAAAGCTATTGACTTGGCACTGTCTTACTGAGGCACTCTGCTACAAAACTACCTAAGGAAGTGTGCCAAGGAAAATACTGGTCACTATGAACTGCAAGATTCAGTGATGAAGAAACCACCTATGCTAGCACATGAGAACAAGGAAGCAAAACTCCTTTCCTCCTGCAATGTCTGTCTAACATTCTCTACCTGTAAAGCTTAAAAGCACGCCAACTTGCAAAAGAAAATAATTTAAAGTTCCCAGATACATTGTCACAGATCAGGCAATGCAGGATAAATTTGGAGTTGAGTGGTTGTAAATTGGTAACTGACATGCTAGATAAGAGACTTTGGTGATCATTCCAAGAGAATGGAAAAGAGGGTGTAATACCTTTGACAGAAGTAGAGCCATTCACAAAGTAGATTTGACAGGATTTGATAACAGATTGGATATAGAGTTGAAGAAGAAGGAGGAGTAAAGAACTCTCAGATTGCACTCTGAATGATTCATCCTGTGAGATGTGGAATTCAAGAAAAAATGATCTTTGGAGACAGATTGGGAAGATTGGTGGGGAGGGAAGTTAGTGAGTAAAGTTGTAGACACAATGAATTAAAGATAAACATTAAATATCTAGGTGGAAGAGTGCTTTGGGTAATTGAATATAGAGATCTGGAGGTCAGGAGAGAGACACAAACTGGGATATAGATTTTACATTTTCTATGTAAAATAATTATTAAATACTTGATATAGATATCAGCAGAGAGTTGCTAGGTAATATAATAGGAATTGGATTACATCAACCAAGAGTGAAATGAAAAGGCTGCCAAAGACAGGTATCCTCTGGAACACGAGTATTTAATGGTTCTCTTTTGTTCCCTTGGCTTCTGTCAGTGAGGGTGTTTAGCACCAAGTAATCTTTTCACAAGGTCTGGCCTTATGTAGCACATGGAGAGTTTATCCTCAGTTGGGACATTCCACATACCATCTTTTTCTGAATTATGGCAAACTATAACATATGTACCTCTTACACCTAAAATTGAATAGTCATCCACACTGCAGCAATAGATTTTTTTAAAAATTTCTTATACACTGAGTGAATGATGTGAGCTATCAGAAAGAAACATCAGCTTAATAAATCAAGAGTGACATCTGCATGGCAAATTACAGCCCTGGGTAGAATTAACTAGCTCTCCCACGGTGATGTTTCTTGGGGAAGCATTCTTAAATGAGTTGGAAGATCCTCTGGGGAAGTCAGAGGGCTATTGTTGGAAAGCCTAAGTATAAGAAGGTCCTCAGTCTCCCATTGATGGTTTGGGCTCTTTCCATATTAGCATCACTGTAGTTACAGTACTGTCAGTTATTATAAAAGCAAAAATTGTACAGTGAAGAAAAACAAGAAGAGAGGAAAAGGAGAAAAACTATATTTCTTTAACTTAGGAAAATACAAAATTTGCTTTAAAAAAAGGAAAAAAAATGCCTGTTCATGAAATAAATACTAAAGATATAAATGGCAGTCCAAATTGAGTTAATGAAGTGTACGTAAATAGGAGATTGACAGAGTAGAAATGAAGCAATCAAACATACGCAGGGCAGGGATTTGAACTCTTACTGTCTTCTGTGTATCTGATTTCTTGTGTACAGTCCACACGTTGGACTAACCTGGCCTGACCACCCTGAAGAATGGACTGCAGGCATGTGATCTTCCTTTCTCTCTAGCCTTCATTCCAAGTCAGAGAGACATGAAGACCCCCGGTGACCTACTAAGACCCAGACAATAAGTTTGGTGCTCTCAGAAACCCCAACAGTCTCAGAAAGTCAGAGAAACAGGAGATTTACTCATGTATACCATAAGTCATTGGTGTCTATCAAGCATAATCACAGAATTATATTTGTAGTAAAGAAAAATTAAAACATAAAGAATGAAAACTTGACAAATAATCTTGATATAGCTTATGATGGAAAATTCCTATTTGTATATTATATATTTATCTCAGAATGACTTGAAGAATAGTGTCCCTATGAAAATTATAAGCAGAGAATTTTAGGCAATGACCTATGTGTAATTTCAATTCTTGGCTCATCCTTCTGCCATAATTTAATAAATCATAGCATTTGTAATGTACAGTGAAACAAAAAGTTTTGATATTATAAAGTTTATGGGTTTGAATCTTAATTCTGCTCCTTACTATTTGTGCGTTCTTTTCTCTAATAGATCAGATCCCATAGGCTTTTAATGTGCAAGTGAGGATAGATTGCAAGTTGTAGGGCTGTTTTGAAGATTAAAAATAATACATACAAAACACCTAGCACAGTGCATGGCTGAGAATAAAGAGTGCCTCTCATTTTCATTGTTATACTTACAGTTACTGAGTTAGCAGTGCTCTGAATCAGCATTAATCTTCAATCATAAACTAACTTGATCTCTAGCAAGGTTTCAAAAGGCAAGGGAGCCAATTAACTTCATTAATTGGTTTCAAAAAATGAAAACTGCTACTCTTTTTAGAAATTTCAGTGACTTTCCCTTCAGATTATGTTGTAGTCATTGTACAATAAAATACACATCTGGTAATTGCAGTTAAAATAACTTCCGTGCTGACTAATCCATTTATCCAAGCGTCTGTCACATTGGTGTATTTTTATTTAGTAACTAGTGGTGTCAGAATTAATTGGTCAAATGACCATTCATATAAAAATTAGGGGACATGGTCAGACATGACAGGGTCTGTCATGGAACTTAGTTATTTACCACAGTAGGGTTTTCCTCTAAGGTAAGAAAAGTTGTTTTAAGTGTCATTGATTTTTACTTGGAAAATGTGTCCTATTGATTTTTCCATCTAGACCCTTAACTGTGGCTTTTAATACACTATTTTCTATAATGACAACCAATGGAAATCAAGAACAGAAATGGGATGGTACAGTTGGGGAAAGGGTAAAATGGGATTTTGAGAAATACTACCTAAAAGGGTTTCTTTTCCCCCTACACATGTGGTAGCATTTCAAAGTGCTACTTACTTCTAAAACAGGAAAACAAAGTTCTTAGCTTTGTGAGGGAAACCATGTGGTGAGTTTAAAAAGTAAGCAACTGAATTTGCTGTTTCAAAGTTTCTGTGATTTGGAGCAAAGAATTTCTGGGTTTCTGCTATAAATGAAGTTCAATTTATTTGGAGAGGTTGGTTGTTTGAGTTTCCATATTTCTCTTAATCAGGCGTTGTTTTTCATAGCTGTCATTAGTTGGTTCTATTTCATGACATTCTGGGTCTTGGCATTCAAGCATTTGGAAAGGTATTTATTCCGTCAGTGTAAGAAACAGACAACAACAACACTGCTGGAATTCTGAACACCATTGTTTATCATCTGGCATTGCACAGTCAATATTCTATGTGCTTCTAAGAACCTACTTCTATACAGCTACCCAGGAGGAGCTTCTGTAGACAATGCCTTTTATTTCCTTTCTCTTCCCTCTCTCTATGCATCTTTCCTACTTTTCTCTCTTATCTCTCTCTCACTCTCTCCCTTCTCCCCCACTCTCTGCTGTATTCTTTCCCTTTCTTCCTTCTTCTTTTCTGAGTTGTCTTTTTTCACGTAAATTTGAAAGCCCAAAAGAAATAATTTAACTTAAAACTTCAATATTTGTGCAAAAGGATTTTGCCAGGAAACAAAGTTTATTATTTTATTTGTACCAGATTTTGAGCAGAATAGAATGCAATTGCAAGGAAGACAATTCTGTTAACATGCTAATAGATACTATTCTTTATCTCAACAGTTCATGATGTTAGTATATGTGCCATGGAACAATATCTTCTTAAGTAAATCCACTTACATGCTCTGGAAATTTTCAAATTCATTTAGAATCTTCTAGTTAAGAGTGCTACACTGGTATTTTTTTCTGGCTCCATAGGGTAATTTAATTTCCACACATTACTGCTTGAAAGAAAAAGAGGTTAAAAGAAGAAAAAGTATTCAATAACTGGACAAGTTGTTAATTATAGAACATGTAATTCATCACTCAAAATATTAAAAATCAGAGACAGTGTCAAGATGGTGGTGTAGACAGACTCTGAATTCACCTCCTCCCATGGATACAATGAATTTACAACTACTCTTGGAACAATTACCCTAGAAGAGAACTGAAAACTGGTTAAAAAGAGCCCCCACAGCAATGGACAGTGCAGACTGAGGTGGAAGAGTCAGAAATTCCTTTCCAGAGAGAAAAACCCACCTTCTAGCTGTGACACTTTACAGCCAGCTGGGAGTAGCCTTAATGTAGAAAGCCTTCCCTGGGGGAGTCGGGGATCTGGACAGAGGAACATTACCACAATAAGCAGCTTTTGGACTCAGCACAACTAAGGCAAATGTCATAAAACCTGGCTTTGCTGGCTATTAACTACAATGGGGAATACCCCCAGAAAAGCTGTCAAACATAAAGGGGAATAAAAAGCCTGCTCTTAAAGGGCTCATGCACCAATTCACCTGTTTTGGAAAGCAACCTAAAATCACCAGAAAGAAAGGGACGCAGTTCTTTGGTGAAAAGAGACTCACCTGATAGGCTCTAGGAGCATCTCAGTGAGACCTCTTTAGGGGCTGAGACATTGGCAGCAGCCATTATTGTGACCTAGTACATGCATGCTGATGCCACTGGAGTTCATCCCCTGGCCTGTTAGCACAGGGGTCTGCCCCACCCACTAGAGCACTGATTTAATCCAGCTCAGCCAGGGCAAGCAACCTGCCCTAGGGACTGGCCCCACTCAACAGAAAGCCCTTGGGCAACTTGTGGGCCCAAATAAGTGGGTGCCTGGAACCACTGCAACTGGGTGGGTGGGTCTACCTCTGTGGAGCAGGGCATGTGTGAGGGGCAGGCCTGTATTGGTGGAGTGTGTGGGGCCCCTGCAGTGGGGAAATTGAGTCCACTTCAGTGGCTCAGGACACATGCATGAGGCAGGACTGTGTTGACAGGGTGTGTGGCCCTGCAGGCAGTGGGGCCTGTCAGCTGTAGCAGACTTGCACTTCTCAAACAGCCATATAGGGGATCAGCCACACCTTCCAAAGCCTGAAACAATTGGGTACTCCCATGCTGAGGCTGGCCCCACTCAGCTGCAAACCTGAGAGAGCTGACAACAGCATTGCAGGCCAGAGGCCTACAGCAGTTGTAAGCCCCTGAACCTAGCAACCAGCCATGCTGGGGGCCTAATCACTTAACAGAAAAACTGCAACAGGAATGTGCCATTAGACCTGCAGCCAACTGAGCTGGGGCTCCCCAGGCCCAATAAAGTGACTGAAAGGACCATAGCAGCCACGCATAGCTAAGCATTACAACCAGCTGGCCAGGGGGACAGCCTAGCCTCCCTGGGCAACTACAGCAAGAGTACCCCTGCCACAACAGAAGGACATGTGTAACCCACACAGGAGACACCTTGGAACATTTGGAACTGGTGATGAGAAGGAAGCACACTGCCAGGCCTCAGAAGGCATTACTTACATAAGGCCATCTCTCCAAGATCAGGAGACATAGCTGACCTACCTAATACATAGATATGAGCACAGAGAGAGAGGCAAAATGAGGAGACAAAGGAATACATTCCAAGTAAGGGAACAGGACAAAGCCCCAGAAAAACAACTAAATGAAACAGAAATAAACTATCTACCTGACAAAGAGTTGAAACAAAGAGTCATAAGGATGCTCACTGATCTTGGGAGAAGAATGGATGAACTCAGTGAGAACTTCAACAAAGAATTGAAAAATATAAAAAAGAATGAATCAGAAATGAAGGATACAATACTGTAAATGAAAAGTTCACTAGAGGGACGTAATAGCAGAGTAGATGATACAGAAGGATGGATCAGCAAGCTGGACAAAAGACTAAAAGAAATCACCCAAGCTGAACAGATAAAATAAAAAAGAATTTAAAAGAATGGGGACACTCCAAGGGACCTCTGGGACAACATCAAGCACACTAACATCCATGTTATAGATGTCCCAGAAGGAGAAGAGAGAGACAAAGGAGCAGAGAATCTATTTGAAGAAATAACAGCTGAAAACTTTCCCAGCCTAAGGAAGGAAACAGACATCCAGGTTCAGGAAGCACAGACACTGCCTAACAAGATAAACCCAAAAAGACCCACACAAAGTCACATTATAATTAAAATGTCAAGAATTAAAGACAAAGAAAGAATCCTAAAAGTCGCAAGAGAAAGGCAACAGGTAACATAGAAAGGAAACCCCATAAAGCCATCAGGTGACTTCTCAGCAGAAACCTTACAGACTAGAAGGGAGTGGCAGGATATATTTAAAGTGCTGACAGGAAAAAACCTACAGCCAAGAATACGTTACGTGCTGAGGTTATCATTCAGAGTGGAAGGAGAGATAAAGAGTTTCCCAGACAAGCAAAAACTAAAGGAGTTTATCACCAAGATACCAGCTTTACAATAAAAGCTAAAGGGACTTATTTAAGTGGAAAAAAGAAGACCACAAATAAGAATGATAAAATTATAAAAATAAAAATGGAGCTGGCCTGATGGCATAGTGGTTAAGTTTGCAGGCTTTGCTTCAGTGGCCTGGGGTTCAGATCCCAGGCATAGACCTACACATCACTCATCAAGGCATGCTGTGGTGGTGTCCCATATATAAAATAGAGGAAGATGGCACAGATGTTAGGTCAGGGACAATCTTCTTCAAGCAAAAAGGGGAAGATTGGCAACAGATGTTAGCTCAGGGTAAATCTTTCTCACCAAAAAACACCCAAAACAAACAAACCAGCAATAATCTCACTGATGAAGACAAATATACAATAAAGGTAGCAGATCAACTATCTATGAAGTTAATATGAAGGTCAAAAGACAAAAGTGCTAAAATTATCGATCTCCATGAGAAGAGGGTAATGGATACACACACATGAAAAACGAGGTTAGATATGATATCAAAAACATAAAATATGGGAGGAGGGGAGTAAAAGAGTTGAGCTTTTAGCAAGAGGTCAAACTAAAGAGACTACCAATTCAATATAGATTGCTATATACATAGGTCATTATATATGAACCTCATGGTAATCACAAACAAGAAACCTATAATAAATACACAAAAAACTAAGCAAAAGGAACCCAAATATAATACCAAAGAAAGCCATCAAACCACAGGGGAAGAGAGCAAGAGAAGAAGAAAGGAACAAAGAAGAACTGCTAAAACACCAAGAAAAAAAGTAAAAATATGGCAGTAAATACATACATATCAATAGCTACTTTAAGTGTCAATGGAATAAATGCTCCAATCAAAAGTCATAGGGTGGATGACTGGGTAAAAAAACAAGACCTATATATATGCTGCATACAAGAGACATACATCAGACCTAAAGACTCTCACAAACTGAAAGTGAAGGGATGGAAAAATATACTCCATGCAAATGACAATGAAAAGAAAGCTGGGGTAGCAATACTTATCTCAGACAAAATAGAATTTGAAACAAAAAGTGTAACAAGAGACAAGGAAGGGTACTACATAATGATCAAGGGAACAATCCAACAAGAGGATTTAACACTTGTAAATATCTATGCACCCAACATAGGAGCACCTAACCATATAAAATAATTATTAACAGACATAAAAAGAGAAATAGATAGCAACATAATAATAGTAGGGGACTTTAATACTCCACTTATACCAATGGATAGATCATCCAAACAGAAGACCAATATGGAAACATTGGCCTTAAAGGACACATTAAACCAGTTGGACTTAGTAGATATATACAGAACATTCCAACTAAAAAACACAGAAAGAACATTCTTCTTAAATGCACATGGAACATTCTCCAGGATTGATCACATATTAGGCCACAAAGCAAGTCTCAATAAATTTAAGAAGATTGAAATAGTACCAAGCATCTTTTCTGACCACAACGGTACGAAACTAGACATCAACTACAGGAAGAAAATCAGAAAAGCCACAAATACGTGGAGATTAAATGAAATGCTACTGAACAACAAGCAAGAAAAATGTCAGATAATCTAATAGTGCGCTTAAAGAAACTGGACAAAGAGGAAGAAACAAACCCCCAATAAATAAAATCAGAAATAAAAAAGGAAAAATTACAACAGACACCTCAGAAATATAAAAGACTATAAGAGAATACTATGAAAAGCTGTATGCCAACAAATTGGATAATCTAGAAGAAATGGATAAATTCTTAGAATCATACAACCTTCCAAAACTGAATCAAAAAGAAAGAGAAAATTTGAATAGATCAATCACCAGTAGGGACACTGAAACAGTAATGAAAAACCTCCTCAAAAATAAAAGTCCAGGGCCAGATGGCTTCCCTGGTGAATTCTACAAAGCATTCAAAGAAGACTTAATACCTATACTTCTTAAACTCTTCCAAAAAATTGAAGAGGAGGAGAAGCTTCCTAACTCATTCTTTGAGGACAACATCACCCTAATACCAAAACCAGAGAATAAAATTACAGACTGAGGAAAATATCACTGAGGAACATTGATGCAAAAATCCTCAACAAAATACTAGTAAATTGAATACAACAATACATTAGAAAGGTCATACACCATGATCAATTGGGATTTATTCCAGGGAGCAGGGATGGTTCAACATTCACAAATCAATCAACGTGATACATCACATTAACAAAACAAAGAAAAATCACATGATCATTTCAATAGATTCAGAGAAAGCATTTGACGAGATTCAGCATCCATTCAATGCAATCCCTATCAAAGTCCCAATGATATTTTTTACAGAAATAGAACAAAGAATCCTAAAATTTATATGGAACAACAAAAGATCCTGAATAGTCAAAACAATCCTGAGAAAAAAGAACAAAGCTGGAGGTATCACACTATCTGATTTCAAAATATAGTACAAAGCTATAGTAATCAAAAGAGCATTGTACTGGCACAAAAACAGACACGCAGATCAATGGAACAGAATCGAGGGCCCAGAAATAAACCCACACATCTTTAGAGAGCTAATTTTCGACAAGGGAGTCAAGAACATACATGGAGAAAGGAAAGTCTCTTCAATCAATGGTGTTGGGGAAACTGGACAGCTACTTGCAAAAGAATGAAAGCAGACCATCATCTTACCCCATACACAAAAATTAACTCAAAATGGATTAAAGACTTGAATGTAAGACCTGAAACCATGAAATTTCTAGAAGAAAACATAAGCAGTACACTCTTCAACATCGGTCTTAGCAGCATATTTTCAAGTACCATGTCTGACTGGACAAGGGAAACAATAGAAAAAATAAACAAATGGGACTACATCAAACTAAAAATCTTCTGCCCAGCAAAGGAAACCATTAACAAAACAGAAAGATGACCTAACAGTTAGGAGAAGATATTTTCAAACCACATCTTGCATATGGGGTTAATATCCAAAATATATAAAGAACTCACACATCTCAACAAAAAACCTAACAACCCAATTTAAAAATGGGCAAAAGATCTGAAGAGACATTTCTCCAAAGAAGAGATACAGATGGCCAACACATGAAACAGGCACATGAAATGATGTTCAACATGACTAATTATCACAGAAATGCTAATCAAAACTACAAGGAGACATCACCTCTTACCCATCAGAATGGCTATAATTAACAAGATAGGAAACAAGTGTTGCAGAGGATGTGGAGAAAAGGGAACTCTCATACACTGCTGGTGGGAGTGCAAACTGGTCTAGCTGCTATGGAAAACAGTACGGAGATTCCTCAAAAAATTAAGAATAGAACTACCATAGAATCCAGCTATTCCACTGCTGGGAATTTATCCAAAGAACATGAAAACAGGAATGCATAAAGATATATGCACCTCTATATTCACTGCCACATTATTCACAATAGCTGAGACTTGGAAGCATCCTAAATGCCCACCAAGGGACAAATGGATAAAGAAGATGTGGTATATATACACAATGGAATACTACTTAACCATAAAAAGTATGAATTCTGGCCATTTGTGACAACATGGATGGACCTTGAGGGTATTATGCTAAGCGAAATAATTCAGAGGGAGAAAGTCAAATACCATATGATCTCACTTAGAAATAGAAGATAAAGACAACAGCACACAAACACATACAGTCAGAGACTGGATTGGTGGTTACCAGAGGGGAAGTGGGGAGGGAAGAGGGTGAAAGAGGTGATAAGGTACATGTGTATGGTGATGGGTTGTAATTAGTCTTTGGGTGGTGAACTTGTAATATACACAGAAATAGAAATATATTGATGCACACCCAAAATTTATATGTTATAAACCAATGTTACTGCAATAAAAAACATAGAAAACAAAATATTAAAAATCTTTAGCTATATAGTTTAAGGGATCCCACAAAATACATTCCTATAGAAAAAAAATCTCAAGTTCCTTCTTAGAGATTTTAGTTAACTAAACAATAACATTCATACAAACAAATTTTTTGAATAAAATCAGACATTTAATATTCATATATTATTTGCCTTTTAAAATGTTCTAACATTTTATCAGATTTATTATATCTTTTTTGTATATTAGTATCCCTCATTTTATGCTTGATGATCACTGAGACAGTATAAGTTGCCTGTGGTCACACAAAGTAGAATTATCAATAATCTAACCCCATTGCTTTATCCATTCCATATTGCACTTTAATTTTTTTTTAATTAGATAAACTATCTTCAAGAAGATGGCATACAGAATTGGTTTATTTTAACTGAGTCAAGTAGCAAAGGTAGGCAATGGGATAAGCCACCAGTACACGAAGTAGTTGACTGTGGAATACAGTAGCCAGTGAGAGGCCAGTCTCAGGTGAGAGGACAAAACTTTGATAGATTTGAAAAGCAGTTCTCTGCTACTCCACAATTTTCTTCTGGCTAACTCTGGGAAAATGGTGAGACAACTTGATACCCACTACAGAGAAGTGATTCTGTTAGAAATTTTGTACAAGCTTGATTTTTCTGTTTGGAACCATGGTGGGGGAGAGGATAAGAAAGTGTCAAAAAGAGGAAGGAACTGATCATCTTCCCCAGGCAAAATTGGAGATGATTAAATTATATTGCTTAGGGTTGAATTTATTTGTGCTTGCATCTTTATTTAAAAACGAACTATTAGAAGTAGTTCCAAAAAGCAAGTAGAATAACAGAAAAAGAATTCTTTATATCTGGTATTTCCCTGAGTCTTCTGCAGACTTCCAATTCAAGGAAACAAGTACATTTTTAAAGGCATGTTGTACAAAGTGGCCTTCCTTTTTTACTTGACCAATAAAACCGGAAAAGTGACAAAGCGGCAGCTCTTCAGACAAGCTTGAGGCAATTTTGGATCCAAGCATTAAAAAAACCCACAAAAACAGACTTTCTTCCTCACTTTGTGCTTCTGTTTTTGCTGACAATGTCACAAAGGTACTGCGCCTTTGATGCCTCCAAAGCAGACCATTCAAACCCAGCCAGTTACAAACCCCCAGCTTTTAGCTATTCCACTGAAGACCTGCACGCCAGTACCATTAGCCGTTTTTATAGCTCTAAGATCAGAACTGTCATTTAAATTAAAACAACACATTTAAGTATGATATAATAATATTTATCCTCAAAAAGCTTCATAACTAAGAATGGACTTTTGTTAAATCTTCAACCATATAAACCCTCTTCTAAAGCAAACCAGTAATCAACCAGCCTTAAAATATTATTGATGTGTCATGCCATATTTACAAAAGCATTCTATTTTTCTACACTACTTTTTCCTTAACATGTTCTGGCATTTCACTCCTTGCTCTTTTTCAAAAGAAAAATTGCAGAAAAAGAACATCTAAGTTTACTGAGAATCATTATTTTATTAATCTTCATTTTCCACAGACTCTTTCATCTTCTCTGACGTGATTCACAATCAAAATTATTATCTTACGAAAAGCAACAAGAGTCACAACGAGGAACTCCTTTATTTCTTACAAGTGTTTTGGTAATTAGAAATGTGAAGGCAGCTTTGAGAATACCTCTAAGCAAAAGGTTTCAAGTATTTTCTCTGAGCTGTCATGAATTATCACACCGGCCAGTCTTTCTGACACACTTTGAATCAGATGTCCCTAAGCAATGAAGCAGCAGCTTTTCCCCCAAACTGACATTTGGTAAGTATTCATCAATCTAATAAACATTCACTGGATCATGTGAGTAAAAAAAAAACAGCTCTTAAAACTATGTTATTTCCATTCAAATACACTTCCACAGAGCTGAAGCCCACCAACATTTCTCCCAGCAGACACAGCTGTCATCAGAATCAACAGTAGCTTATGCTGAATAATTGGTTACCCGGTGGTAAAGCGATATGCAGTGTATGCATTTGGGAGACATTTTGATTACAGAACACGTGGAAGTTGTTCTATGCCACTGCTTGATGTCTATTTCTTATATTTTATTAAACTTCCATAGTACAAGAGAGATCAAGCCATATAAGTATAGTCTATAAAACGCACATAGTGGAAAATTTGTTGCAAAATATAAAGTAAAATTTTTAGAGCAAAAGGAATGTATGAACTAAGTAAAATCAGGTGTAAGAGCTAAGAGAAGAATCACTGTGAAGCCACAGGAAAGGCTCGTAGTGGAAGAAGGGGACACAGGAACACACCAGTCACGTAGCAGACACACACTAGATCTGGCAGAATGAACACAGTAGCCAAGGGAAAATCCAGGTCAACATGTAAACGTTTGGGTTTTAATTTTGATCTACTAGGACAGATGGTCAGAAATAAAAAGACCTAAATTGAAAAATCCTGCAAATCACTAGAACTCATATTATTTTCTGAATAAGCAAGCAAGCTGAACCACAACTTAACCTAAGAAAAGAAAATTTCAACGTCTAAAGCAAGTGCCAGTAGATTGTTTTCCATAAAGCTTCATATTTTAGCCTTTGCAGGCCATTCAGTTTCTGTTACTACTACTCAAATCTGTCATTGTAGTGGGAATGCAACCATAGACAATACGCAAACAAATGTATACGGCTGTGTTCCAATAAAACTTTATTTATAGACATTAAAATTTGAAGTGTCATATGCTACAAAATATTCTTCCTTTTATTATTTTTCAATCATCTAAAACAATATAAAAACCTTTCTTAGTTCACAGGATGCACAAACACTGGCATGGGCCAGCTTTGACCTATGGGCTCTGGTTTGCTGGCTCGTGGCCTAGAGAAATAAAACCCATGTAATAGGTAGGCATGTTTTTCTGATGCTGGAAATACGAAAACTCTGGTCTGTTTTTTCAGAAATTTTCTAGTCTGAAATCTAGTCTTGGGAATCCGAGAATCAATAGCATCAGCAATTTGCAGTATTCTATTTCAGTTTTTCTGAAACAAGGGCCTCTGGCTTAATTTAGAGACAAATGAGAGAATTAAAATAGATTTGGCAGATTGTGCCTAGGACTATTTCTGTTTCTTTGTATCTTGCTCCAGCTACATAAAGCAATCTCAGAGACTTGTAAGGTGTTTTTAAATAATTAGCCATATTTTTTCTATGAAATACATATAGATGTAATGTGTGTCTAAATAAATAGCAAAATGTGTACCTTATCACATGATAGTTATTTGAATTTCATGCTTTAGTGGCAAAATGATAACTATCATATGTAATTTTAAAGAGGAAATTTACATTTTCAAGGTTGTATGTACAGTGGTTAAGGGAATGTTCCATAGAAACAGACAGCTTGGGTACAAATCAGAGTTCTGTCACTTATTACTAAATGACTTTGGACAGTTACCTAAACTCTGTGCCTCAGTTTATTCATCTATAAAATGGAGATATTCCATCTGATTGTTTTGAGTTGACCTATGTAAAAAACTTTTAGGGACTGACAAAAAAAAGCGCCTTATAGGGGCGAGCCTGGTGGTGTAGTGGTTGGGTTTGCGTGCTCCACTTCAGTGGCCTGGGGTTCTTGGGTTCAGATGCCGGGCATGGACCTACACACCACTCATCAAGCCAAACTGTGATAGGATCCCACGTACAAAATAAAGGAAGGTTGGCACAAATGTTGCCGTGGCGATAATCCTCCTCAAGCAAAAAGAAGAAGATAGGCCATAGATGTTAGCTCAGGGCCAATCTTCCTCACCAGAAAAAAAAAAGCCTTAAAAAGTTGTTTGGTCTGATATCATTACCAGAAATCACCTTCTCATGTATCATTTCCTTATTCTCACAAACTCCCTTTGAGTAAGCAAAATAACACATACACATACACACACAAACTCACATAATAAATTGGGTGATCCAGATCCACTTCCTCCAGGTAAACTTAACACGTCTTGACAAATTTTCAATATGACAGCAGTTTCCTAGTCACATTCCTCATTTCAATTTGAAAAATAGACCTTATTTAAAAATATACAGGAATATTTAATCTTTAGAGGGTATAAGAAGAGAAAAAAGTTATATCATATACTAAATGGATAGTTAAATGGCTAATTCAAGTATATGAATTTGAGCAAAAAGAAAATTATCAATGAACTACCTTTAATTACACTGAAAATTTTGCCTGAAAGGAATAGGATAATGTTATTCCATTGACAGGTTACTCTTCCCCTTATTTAAATGGCTCTGTATCTCTACCTGAACATTATATGTGCATTTCTAATTTTAGCACAATATTTGCATTCACTCTACATGAAAATTCAATCAAGAGGTTAAGAATGGAAGCAACTGCCCCTGATTCCAATATTTATGAATTAGTCTTATGATAAGGTACTTCAGCAATCTCATTGTAGTTTTCAAATTAAAATATCTACATGTGATAATTGATAGCATTGCCATTCAAGTTTAAAACATTCTATCACCTTGTTTTAATGATCTTTTAAAAAATAAATTCTGAAATGAATGCTTACAAGTTTAACATCAAACAAAATCAAAATTTTGAGATACAAACAATAAAAGAAATACAAAAACAAAGCTGCAGTCAAAAATCCAGATTATTTATAAAATGCAAATATATGTATAAAATGCACATTCTTTTGCCCAGCTTCCATATATCCTTTTTAGGACAGGAACAGATATAAATATTTAGGCAAAACACATTAACCTTATTTTACCTTCATTATAACCTATTAGATATTTATTACCTTTCTTGTCCTTCCTCAAGTCAGAAAATTTAAAAGACTTAAAAAAACTTGAAAGATTTTGCCATGTCTTCGAGATTGTACTGCAAATCCCCACTGCAGGTAGAATCTGAGTGCAGGTTTTGAATGCTAGTCCAAGTCTCTTCCCACTATACAAAAGATGACCTGCACTAAATTACACTACAGTGTAATCTAATGGGGCCATTTTTATCTGGCACCATTGAGGAATGCACCTCCTGAATTTTCCAAAAGTGGAAACTGCCTTTTGGGTCCCCAGGAAACATTTATTTTAATCATTTTTTGATAGAAATCTTCTGGAAGACTATTAACAGTTCCCTGTCTTCTTAAAGAGAAACGACTACAGGGAATTTACTCTTATCTTGATGATTCACAGCCTCCATCTTGAACATCCATTACCATACCCCGTGGTAATGCCTTGCCTGTCAAGCTGTCAGCTGTCACAGTTTGCCATCATCCTGCTTTCCCCTAACAGCCTTCTGCTCTGATTCCTCTCAGTGACTCTGGGTCAGGGAACCAGATGACCCGGGCTTTTAAAGATTATATGTACAAATTCTCAGTTTTCTCAACTGTAAAATGAGGTTACTTTACCAGACCAGTGCTTCTCAACCTTGGCTGCATATTTCAATCACTCAGGGACTTTTTATCATATATCGGTGCTCAGGTTCCACTGCGGGAGATTATGGTTTCATTGGAGTGAAACCAGGCTTTGCCAATAGTATTTTTAAAATGCTCCTCAAGTGTTTTGTTTAGTTTTTCAGCCAGATTTGCAAAAGATAGTATTAGATGATCTCTAAAATACCTTGAAATCTGAAATAAATTGTTTTCACAATTAAAAGAATCAGTAGGTCTCTAAATGAGGGTCTACACCCTACACTCTATTCAGTTTCTAGCTTAGTAGTTTTTCTTAAAATACAGATACATTTATTCCTCCTCACTTTATCATTTGAAGCTGGTGCACAGTTCAGCATTGTTAGGTAAAGGCTTCCTATTTGTCACCAAATTTTCTCAGTATTTCCTCTCTAATTTTTCTCAATTCCCCTCTACATTTCTCCAGTGAAATTCTTACTTTAGATTGCAAAAACCTATATAATGAATGCAGCTATCTATCATTTTCAGTATCCCCATATATAAAATTTTATATTTTCAATATTGCACCAGACTATTGGGACTATTATCTTTCCTTCCTTCCTTCTGCAACATTTAATTTCTATTGCTATGTGTTTGATTTCATAGAGATGGAAAAAAGAAAAAAAAAACCTTTATTTCAATGAAGTTCATAGCTGAATGTGAAAAACAAACAAGTGAACAGACAGTAGTAATCAATGTGACAGAGATATTATAGATTCCTATAACAGTGCAGATTGAGTGCAATTAAACCAACCTGGGAAAGGAGGTTAGATAAGGATTCTTAGAGGAAGTAAAGGTTGAGTTTAATCTTGAAAAATTCATCAGGTGAAGAAGGAAAGGGTCAGAGGAAAGACACTCTCAATAAGGAGGAAAATATGTACAAAGTTAAAAAGATGTATCAGTGTAGAATATTTGGGGGTATTTCAAGTATGCAATTTGATATGAAGGTTGGGTAGAAAAAATGGAGAAAAGCATACAGAGCAGAAACTTAAATAATCAGCTTGGCACTAGTTCATGGAAGGACTTAAATGTCCTGTCAAAGACGTTATATTTTTACTATAAAGAAAATAGGAAGGCATCAAGGAATTTTAATGTGCAAACCAAACACATAAGTAATCCACATTTCACATTCACGACTGAAACTTTAGAATATGATTATCCTTTAGCAATAGTATTGGCATTTATGAATTTTAAGGAAATAATAATTATATCTTTTGATTGGAGATTGATAGGTTAGAAGTCATTGTAACAATCAAGAATAATCAATAATCAGTTATCTTCTTAGATAATCTATGTAGGTGGGTTTGCCATTTATGATCACTGAGGCATGGCGTTTAGCAGTGCATGTTCGGAGGATGAAAACAGTAACTGCCATTTCAGCTTGTCAATGTTGACCACAAAACAGTCAGCTGAACACATCCCATACATACATACAAAGGACCTGAACCCAAGAGCAATAAACATGAAGAAACAAGTCTATAGGATATTTGAAACTATAGTTTCACAAAGTGAACAGAGATATTGAGAGTAAAGAACCGAACTCTCAGAAGCATAAATATTTAATAGGCAGGGGGAGGAATAGGACCCTGTAATGAGATGGAGAAGAAATAACCGGGAAGGTAAGAAAAAAACAAGGGAGACTGATGTTAGGGTAGTGTTTCCAGATTGTATGTAGTCGGGAATGTCAAATGTTGTAGAAGAGTGAAGGGACAATTCACAGCGATGTGGGAGAGGTTAGCAGCCAGATTACAGAGTTGAGGAATAAACAGCATGTGAGGAAGTATTTTCATTTAAAAAAAAAAATTTCCTACATGTACTTAGTTACAGGTTTTTCAACTAATGATTACACAATTTCTTATTTGAGAAACTATGTGGTCACTCGCAATGGGCTTCTTGAATTGAATTTAAAAAGTTACCTTCTGCTTCCACCAATCTTTCATATTAATTAACCCCCCCATCTCCAGCTGCAGAAATTCAAATCATAGCTCCTATTCTGTCAGCATTCTCCTGCTGGTTATTGGATTGCAAATTCCCAAGTTGGGAGTTAGTATTAACTGCATCTTTCACTTTCTTTGTAAAATCCCAATCAATAGCCATAGAGCCTTGTACACAATGGCTACTCAGAAATAGACTTGTTGGAGTTACTCTTCTGTTTAGTTTGGGAATCACGAGTGAGGTCAAATCCTCCTAATTCCACACCATTTGGAATAACAGTTTTTAAATCATTGATAATATAAGCCTTTGGAAACATGTGCAACTTCCTAAAGAAATGAATATATTTTCTGTATAGAGAATTTACCAAGGAACATTGAAAATTTAATACATTTTTTCTCAGTATTTAAAAAGAATAAAATAGTAAGAATTCTTGAAGTATTCT
Source organism: Tapirus indicus (assembly GCA_031878705.1). NCBI lineage: Eukaryota > Metazoa > Chordata > Mammalia > Perissodactyla > Tapiridae > Tapirus > Tapirus indicus. Next base: position 138,362,299 of record CM062920.1, on the reverse strand, counting down.
TAATCTTCTATAAATGTACTAAAGTACAACAAATTAATGAATTTCACATAAATTTAATTTTCTTGTGATTAAATAGCTGATGTACGTGTGGGTCAAAAGTAAAAATACTAGGGGCTGGCCTGGTGGTGTAGAGGTTAAGTTTGTGCACTCCAATTAAGTGGCCCGGGGTTCACAGGTTCGGATCCCAGGTGTGGACCAACGCACTGCTTGTCAAGCCTTGCTGTGGCAATGTCCCATATAAAGTGGAGGAAAATGGGCATGGATGTTAGCCCAGGGCCAGTCTTCCTCAGCAAAAAGAGGAGGGTTGGCAACAAATGTTAGCTCAGGGCTAATCTTCCTCACACACACACAAAAAAGTAAAAATACTAAATAGGATAGGTGCAAAACCAATGCAGTTATTAATTTATCCATGTTAACTTTTGATGAACCTTGCTTCATGCTTTAGAAAATAAGTGATTAGAACTGTTAAACAGAAGACTATTGGTCTTCTTTTCCCAAATGTCTAGATATTGAAGTTCCCCAGTGTTCAGCTCTTGGACATCTTTGTTCTGTCTTTACATTATCTTCCCCAGAAATAGCATCTCATCCTATGGCTTTAAATACTAAATATCTGCTAAAGACTCTCAAATTTATATCACCAGTTCTGAACTCACCCTGAGTTCCAGATTTGCTCACACTTCCACCAACTTGATTCTTCTATTTAGATGTCTCTGATGAGAATCTCAAATATCCAAAGCAGAACCCTTGATTTTCACCCCACATGAAAGGAGGAACAAAGTAAAACAAACAACCCATTCCTCCATTTAGTTTACTCGTTTCAGTAAATGGCACCACCGTCCCCACAAATGCTTGGCCAAAAGCATAGGACTCAAGCTTTATTCCTCAGTTAACCTTACTCCACTGCAAAATGCAACAGCTCAATGAACCTATTGGACATCATTTCTATCACCACTGCCTAGTTGTGGTTACATCGCCATCATCTACCTGATTCCACAACCTTCAAACCACCCTCCTTCCTCTTTTGCTTCCTTTAAAGCTTTCTAAACAGAGTAGCCAGCATGATCTTTATAACACAAAACATATCACTTCTTCTTACTCAAAACTCTTTAATCACTTCCTGTAGTACTTAGCATTACATCTAAACACTCAACTTTGACCTACAAGGCTGACTTTATGGGCTTTTCATGGTTCTTGAAACATGACAAGATTATTTCTTCTTTAGGTCTTTGGAGCTTTTAATGTTCATTTTGCATAGGGTATCCTCACCTCATTCAGGGCTTTGATAAAATGTCACTCATTCGGACAGCTCTTCCTTCTTGCTATCTTTTGCTGTACCCTGATTCTGAAGTTATATTTTTTTCTTGTTTTTGTCTATCTCCCGTCCTAAACATAGGCTCCATAAAGGCATAGAATTTGACTAAAAACGTAGTATGTTGAAGAGTATTTGACAGTGTAGATGATCTAAAAATATTGTTGGATGAATGAATAGGTGTAGGCACATTGCATTTGAAGATTGTTAATCTACTTTTAATAACATCTAGGTGACTGGATTATAGTAGTCAGGTGCCAGATAACAACATTCAGTCAACAACAAACCACATATACAACAGTGGTCCCATAAGATTGGTACCATATAGCCTAGGTGTGTAGTAGGCTATACCATCTAGGTTTGTATAAGTACACGCCCTAATATTTGCACAAAGTTGCAATCACCTAATGACACATTTCTCAGAACATATCCCTGTGATTAAGCAACACATGATTGTATTTAAAATTAACAACTGGAAATTTTGTAACATGTTGCACTTTGCAAAGTACTTTCACAGATTATCTCATATGATCATCACGGTTTAAACAGATTTAAGTATCCCTACTTTACAAATGCAGAGAATGGGACTAAGAGGGGTTAAGGGCCTTTTCCCAGGACCCACACATTCAATTGTTGGGACCAGGGGGGAATTCTAGCTCTGATGAACTTCTTGATGCTATACTTCCTCCTATCTGGCTGAGCTTCAGGACTAATGTGTATGTTTTGTGTTAAATGCAATATAAAAAACACATAGAGTGAAATTCTTAACCATGTTTTTACATTGTTTCCAAGACAAGACTGCATTTTTTAAAGCAAGTTCTTCAAATAACTTATCCTCTACGTAAACAATGACTTAGAGACAAAAAGCAATTAGTTTACCTAATTTTCCTAGTGTAGAAAAAAATATATTCATTGCTGGGTATGCTGAGGGTAGATTAATAACCATGCACTCGAGCCAAAATAAAGTTGATATACTGAATGTGATAGGAAAAACCGTTATGTGTAATTTATGAATTTTAGGATTCTATACTGTTTCTTTTCATTTCTTCTTTCTATGGTTGTGAATTTAAAACTGCTTGAATCCAAGACTTCAGGAAAAAAGAGGAAAAGAAAGCAAATTTATTTGTTATACATCTGCAAGCACTGTTCTTCTGGTGGGTGATGCATGATGCTCATGGGAGTATTTGTGCATTATTTTTCCAAGATGTTGGCAATTTATTTCAAAACCTCCTTAGCATATTCATCTAAGTAGAAATTATGAGAAAAGACCTATTTCTAATCAAGAAGAAAATATATACACTACTTAGAAAGTCTTGTGATACACGTAGTTCTCTCTGAATCCAGATACTGTATTTATTATACATGCAATATTCTAGCATCATATCCTTTAGAATTTAGATTTTATTGTGAATTCAGAGTAACAGCCTCTATAATAACCAGGGCAGGACTAACTAGATTGCCACTGAAGTAAGTAAAATGTATACACTATATATCAGAAAAGGTGCAAATTATAGAGCTTGATTTAAAGGTGGCAGTTCTGTTATGACAATCACTTTACAGGCTAGGACATTTTCAATCTTGGTGAAATATGACATTTTTCTTTCTGCATAGTATATTTACATTGAAAACTTATGTATAGTGTGCCCTGACAATTCAATTAGTTAGATTTTCTTTTAATTATAAATGACGGTTTAAGATAATATAACCTAAATTCACTCACTCATTCATCAAATATTTGTATGCTTATTGAGTACTATGCTGGTTGCTAGGAGTAACAAGATGAATGGCAAATGATCAATCGTCTAATGAAATCTATAGCCTAGTAGAACAAGCAAAGAAATCAACAATTAGGTGGTTTTCCATCCACCTAATGACTACTGAGAACACAGATATATTCTTATCCATTTAACAATCGTAGTTTTTATTATAAATTAACACAGTAGAATTCTGATATATAAAATTTTTATGAGGTTAACAGAAGCTCCAGCATGAGAGATTGCTTCTTCCTTAGATTGGAGGCAAAAATCAGTTTCTGAGCTTTCACAACTGAATTCTAGAATCTGCAGAGTGGAAATTTACTGAAGAAAGACGTATTTTTACTGCAATCAATGGCAAAATTCCTTCCGCGGTTGTTCCGACCCCAAACTTTGGAGGCCTCCTTGGTGCTTGACTTTCTACTACACTCCATATTCAGTCCATCTGTGGGTATTACTAGTTCCACCTACTGCAATGAAGGACTAGTCTGTTTTGGAACAATCCTCTTGATGAGAGCAACTAGAGTAGTTGATAAAACAGTATATGCTTCGAGGCATAGTGGAGCTACTACTGCAATGAGAATTAGCGAGGCCAACATCACGAGAGGAGAAAAACCAAGGGAAGGCAGCCCAGAATTTGAAACTGCTTTTCCTTTTGAGCTGTGGATTCTAAACGCAGCAGGTGAGGTGTTGAGACACATGATCAGAGCTGCAGGGCTATCACTGTGCTGAAGTCATAAAAACTGTCAGCAAGGTGGAGCCAAGAAAGAAATACTCTAGTAAACACCTCAAGCATTGTGTTGGAACCCCAAAAGGCTACACCCTAGGAATATGAGTGAACTGGAACAGCCAACATGCACTGGGACTGAAGCCCAGTCACCAATCTGCTTAATTCTTAATTGGATTAAGGTGATCTTTCCACATTCTAGCTGTCTCCCATAAGCAAAATAAATCATCTATAAGGAAATATAACACTATCTAGAGTTTCAAATTATCTCATCAGAGTAGGTACAAAGAATTTGATGACAATTAAAGAACTGAAAAATATAATAATTTAAATTAAGACATTGGTGGATTGTTTTACCATATTAGACACAGCTGAGGTAAGAACTGTTATATCAGAAAATGAATCAGAAAGAAAGATCCTACTGGAAGCACGAAGAGATAAAACATAGGACAGAAAACACAGAAAAGACCATAAAAGATATGTGGGCCACAGTAGAAAGATCAAACATACTTGTAACTGGTGTCCCAGTAAAAAGAGGAGAAAGAGAATGGGACAGGAGCAATATGTGAAGAAAGCATGTTTGAGAGTTTTTTAATGTGAAAAACACATTAAGTCAATGATGCAAATAGTATAACTACAAAGAAAATTATACTAGGTCTGCTATAAAATTATGTTTTATATGTATATTAAAGGATTATAAAAAACACATCAAGCACTTAGAAATAAATCTAATGAAAAATGTACAAGACCTCTACAAAAAAATTAAATGATTATTGAGAAATATTAAAGACACAAATAAATGGAAAGATATGTTACAGAGTGAAATATTCAATATTGTAAAGAGTTCATTTCTTACCAATTTTTTCTTAAATTCAACGCAATCCTAATAAAATTCCAGCATGATTTTGGGGGAAATTGAATACTTATGGAAATGGAAAGAGCCACAAATAGCTAAAACCATCTTGAAGAAGAAAAATAAAATCAGAAGTTTACCACCTTGGATAACAAGATTTGTTGGAGTGATGTCAGCAAGATGGCAGAATAGGAAGTCTTGGATTCTCCTTCTCCCCATGGACACATGAATTCAACAACAATGCACAGACCAAGTCCATTTGTGAGAAGTCCAGAAACCAGTTGAGAGGCTGTTGCACCCTGGGTGAGCACAAAAACAACCACATTGATACCGTCTTGCCATAATCTCTCACCGTCCTCCCTCCCACAGTACCATAAGACTGGGGGGATACCCCCAGCATCCAGCTCCTTCCTAGGGAGGGAAGAAAGGACTGTATTGTACTTCCAATGTTCCAGTTTTGAGGGGAGCTTTCCAAGCGACTGGCTCCAGTCTTGCCAGTCTCAAAGCACTGAAGGGACCCATGATACTGTAGATACCTGAGGACCCCTGAGAACAGAGGGTGGTTTGGACTAGATGCAATCACCCACCAGAATCTGTCCCCTCAACTCAGCAAGACACCATCAGCAAGACCCTTCACCCTTGGTTTATTCCTGGGGAGGGAGAAAGAAGACTGTAATATACACCCAGCTTTCAGACGTTTTGGAGGCTGCCAAGAGACTGGCTTCAGTCTTGCCAGTTTCAGAGTGGGGATGGGACCCAGCATACTCTGGAAGCCTGAGGGCTGCTGAGAACAAAAAAAGAGATCAAGGTGTGCTGGTGCCCAGGAAGACTTGTAGTGCACAGACAGATATCAGAGAGAGCAAGAGGTTATGAGCTCCTGGGGGGAAAAAAAAGAAAAAACTGGAAGATCTCTCTAATTGGGATTTTTACACACACAAGTCCAGAGAAGACACATACACAGAAAAGGTTTGAGAATTTCTGGCTTGGTAGATTGGTGAGGGTCATCAGTACAAAGCCAGTCCATGAAGACTGGAAGAAGTGGTACAGCCACTATGGAAAACAGTTTAGAGGTGCTTCAAAAACTTAAAAATAGAACTACCATATGATCCAGAAATCTCACTTCTGGGTACTTATTCAAAAGAACTGAAATAGGATCCCAAAGAGATATTTGTACTCTCATGTTCGTTGGAACATTATTCACTATAGTCAAGATGTGAAAACAATCTAAATGCTCACTAATGGATGAGTGGATAAAGAAAATGTGGTATATACATACAATGAAATTCATTTAATTGTACATACATTAAATTCAGCCTTGAAAATGAAGGGAATTCTGCCATATGTAACAACAGATGAAATTTGAGAACATTATGCTAAGTGAAATGATCCAGTCAGAGAAGGACAAATACTGCATAATTCCACTTATATGCAGTATCTAAATATCACACTCAGGGAAGCAGTGAGTAAATTGGTGGTTCCCAGGGACTGGGGGGAGGGGCAAATGGAGAGCAGCTATTCAACAGATATAAAGTTTCTGTTACTCAGGAAAAATAAGTTCTAGGTCTGCTGTACACCGTTGTGGCTATAGTTAACAATACTGTAATGTATACTTAATTTGTTAAGAGGGTAGATCTCATTTCCACTATTAAAAAAATATTTATTATTAAGCTGCAGTAACTAAGAGAGAATGATACTGGCACAAGGAATTTAAAAATTGGAATAGAATAGAGCATCGAGAACTAGACCCACCCAGGTATAGTCTTTTGATTTATGAAAAGGTGAAACTGCAGAGCCATGGGAGAAAGGATGGTCTTTTCAATAAAGAGTTCTGGATTAGTTTCCTATCTGAGAAGGGGTATAGGATGCAGTGTTTGTTAAGGAGGGTACTTGGGATCAGCAGGTAAGACGAGGAAGGATATGAAACAGCTTCAGGCAAAGTGAAAGATGGAACTGTGATACAGGCCCAATAACAAACTTGAATAATCCCCATGACACCCTGTAGGCCCTTAACAATGGACCTCCATTATGCCAGAGTGGCCAAGTCTTTATGCTCCTGCTTGGATCTGCCTTGGGATATGATCTGCCTTTGGAAGAGGCATAATTTAGCATGAGGTGGAACTCTACAGCTGAGTTAATCCCTGAAGGGACTGAGGGACTGACAGCACTCCCAGTAGATGAGGCATTCCCTGAAGAGAGGTCTGGAAGGCGCATCACAGCGTCTACCTCAATCTGCTTTACTTTTTTTTATATGATTCTTCACTATCTGTCATTCATACATTGATTGATCAATAAACTTAATGAGAGCAAGGAATTCATCTCTTGGTTATTCTTTCTCTAGTATTAAGAACTGTCTCAAAAACTGGTGCTCAACAAATATTTTTTACATGAATGAATGAGGCTGGAAAATTAATTGAGATCAAACTATGATGTATGTTATAAGTACTGTTAAAAATATGTTAGTATCTGGCTAATTCTGACCTCTGATTTCAGGCTGACTTAGATTGAATCTCCAGTTCTGATATGCACAGTATTAGTTAATTGACCTTGGGCACAAAAGTTAATCTCTATGGTGAAAATACTTGGTTTGGTATAGTGACAGAGAATAAATAAAGTATTCTTCTAAAACACTTACATGATAGTTATACTTATTAGCAGCAAAGGAAATAGTACAATTAATATTAAAGAAATGTAAATAATTTTCCTTTGCTATCAACCCCTAATTGATTGTATTTAATCTAAAGATTTTAAATATAAGAAGAAATTTTAGATATTGGCTTATTGCAACCAAGAAATACTTTTATTCCTGTCTCATCCAGGAATCTTGTGTCTGACATGAAGCTCAGTGAAGCCCCCTACATTTTGTTTTGAAAACTCTTCAGTTTGTTACTCTCTTTGATCAAAAAATGCTAATACCTGAGTGCCTTTGCCAGTAATGGCATCCATGACTCTTGAGCTTCTCTGAAACTTGGACTTAAAAAAGATATGCTCTTTTTTTCTGAGTCCAAAACAATAAGAGGGAGGAGAACATTTTTAACATGTAGCTTCTAGATTCTTCTGCTACATTTAATGTTGCTGAATTTCCAAGGAAATTGACCGAAGATCTATCTGTTGGATTGTTCCACCTTTCTACCTCTTTCTTAGTGAATGTTAAATCAGATATTTCAACCTCCTTTTCTCTGCTCTTAGGTACCATCTCTACTTCAATTACTCTTTGCAAGCTAGTCATTTTTTCTGCTTCTATTGTAGTTTTTATAAATGGCTTTTCTCATATGTTTAAAATAGATTTTGAACATGAGAAAACATGGAAGGCCATCATTAAAACTCTAGATTCCTTAACATAACTTTTCTTCAGAATTTTCAAATAATTATTCTTGTCTTGACATGAGGAATCAGAGCCGCAAAAATATTTAGAATGAGTTATTAGAAAATGGGAACTGCATCTTACTTTTATAACACCTGCAGAAATAGTATATTATCAGTGTTTGAATGGTTTGATGATTTTTCTCTTGATTGGTGGTAAATCAAATGACATACCACTTTCAAAATTTGTTTTTAACATCAGTGCACAACAAAAGAATGTAAAGCCAGGGTCACATTCGGAAGTGACTGCCATGTTCTCATTCTAGTAGGATTTGAATTCTTAAGAGTATTTACATATTAAAAAGAAGTTGTAGTCAAAATATAAGTTAACCAAAATCCTATAAGATAATTAGAATGATTAAGTAAAATCCAGAACAGTCCTCTTAAGTGCTACTCCTCCATAAGTAAGCTTTAAGCAAAGACCTTTGAGAAACATGGTCCTGGTGGCAAGTCCATCCCTGTTAGGAGATAGGTGTGTAAGATTCAGTGGGAGGACTTTGTAAATCCAAGTGCCATGTGTATGACCATCCGTTTGTAAGAAGGAATGCAACAGGATATTTCAGTTAATGAATTAAACCTAAATTCACTTTTTATATTCCAAAGCTGTGGTCTCCATACAAGCTTTTGATTTTTATTTAGCTTCCCCTTTGGGTCTGCTGAGATCAAAATAACACTGGTCATGTGGTGTTCTGATTAATTAACATCATTCTCTTGCGTTTGGCTTGTGAGTCCACTAAACAGAGAGAAATCTGTTTTCATTGAGCAGAACAAACCAGATTTTGAGACTATAAGGAAGAAGATTATATTCTGAACTGTGGTATATTCACCAAATTTATGTTAGGAGACAACCTGTGACACCTTTCTCTCTCTCTCTCTGACTCATTATTTGATTTCCTCAAATTTTACAGTAGGTAGTTGATAAACTTATTGTACTGAATTAAAATAGTACAGAGAATAATGTAATGATTCCTGTATACAAGAGGGAATACCTCTTTTTGTTGGCAATTCCGCCAGTCCTGTGGGAAGTTCCATGAGCTCTACAAGGGTGATTGGTAACATAAATATGATGTGCAATTTGTGTTAGAATTTTCCCCATGTATTGACTAGAGATGATCTGCAACTTTTCCCCTATTTGTAGTCTAGTGAACTCTTCATGCAGTTTACCTTTGTGATCTTGGCATTTTACTGTCTGTATATGTTGAATGTTTCTACAATCTTGACTATATGATGACATTAAAATAGAACAGCCAGGGAATCATAGATAGTTGGAGAAAATGCTAACCTAAGGTTTACTAAGTCCAAACTTATTTTTAGCTGTGGCATGATCGGGACCCTTGGGAACAGAAATCAGATTTCCTGATTCCCATGGCATGAGACAAAGTCACATCTAGAAAAATCAGAATGAGAATTTATCCTTCAAGGAGCTACACAAATTAGATGTCATCATCCAAAGTGTCTCCCACTCACCCTTATGTTTCAATACTTGTTGCCATTGCAAATCTTTTCTTTTGCAAAAGCAAAAAAACAAACAAAAACCAAACAAACCCTGGGAAATTCACATGATAAATTTCATTTAAATGTAAATTTGTTACTGAATGCTAAAGAAGAATGATTCTATAATTGAATAATTAAGATGACAATGGCAACTATAATGATGATGATGATGGTGGTGGTGGTAAATGTAATGCAAGTTCATGGTAATAAATCAAAATAATACCGAAGGTTGCATAGTAAGAATGTAAAACTCTCAGCACTGCGCCTAAATTCTATTTCTCAGCTAAAATCACGTCTCAATATTGCCTTTCTCTCATAGTATATCTTGGATATCACAAATAGGTCTTCTTCATTCTTTAAATTAACTTAGTATTCTATTGAAAGGATATATCAAAAGTAATCAAACCAGTCCTCTATTCACCATATTTATGTGAAATTCATTCTTAGCTTTTACCAATAATGCCACAATGAGTATCGCTTTATAAATCTGCCCAATACATTTGTTGGATAAATTCCTGAGTGATATGTCTGTCATCGTTAAATCTGGAGGGAAAATTCTGCAACACATATGGCAAAAACTCAATTTTCAAAATGGGAATGAGTTTTTATGAAGAGAAAAAGAAAACAATTCACTTGAAAAATGTAGAGAGGTCTGAATAGATTGACAAAAATCATAAAGAAATGGCCAATAAACATGCAAAAATTATTTAACCTCATGCATCCGGAAATAAGTGCAAATTTTCAAACACATTTTCTTTACCTAACAGATTGGTAAAGACTAAAATATCTGTTACCACTGAGCATTGGTGAAGTTGTGTGGACACAGTGACTCTCTTACATTGTTAAAGGGTACATAATGTAATACAGCCTCTTTGCAGGATGATATGGCCATACATGTACATAATTACAATTATTACATTTATACTGAAATTTACTGAGACTTTAAGAAATGTTCTTTGGAAGATTAAAAAAAAAAAACCTTCTGAAAGTTGCTGGAATATGGAACACATGCCATAAGGATGTACAGTTGGGATATGTGCCCGGGTAGTCTGCTGATTTATGTATGAGTGCCACCCAAGTTCATTTCAATCACGTTAGTTTATTCACTTGGTTTCATTCTGAAGGAATGAATTCATTCTGATCATTTTGTCTGTGGCTGAGAAAATTGAACTCTAACAGATTGCAGTCCCAGAAGAAATTGCCTAGTGTTAGAGCTGCAAGTAATTGCTAAACTCCCACGTGCCTCAGGGGAGAAAGTATGTCCTTGATTAGAAAAACATGCAAGGGAAAAGAGGCAGTGAACGCGTAGTTAATGGGCAAGATAGCATTCTCTGTTAAGTGCGTTAGAGCAAGAAAGCCCATTCTTCTCTATCTTTACTAACTAGAGGATTAATTTATATTCCAAAAGAAATGTTAAAATTCTAATCATTCTTCATCATTAAGTAGGGATTCTATATCTTCTCACTACCATACAGAAGGGCAGTTTAATTCAAATGAGGTAGATAAATAAATAAATCCAAGGGACTTATTTAAATTAATTTAATATATAATTCTAAATTACATACTTCTGACAACACTGCCACAAATTAAATAGGGTAGTTTACTGTTCAATTATGAAGGATCCTACAGTCAGAAAATCAATATGTTGCAGCAATATAAGCACTTAGACTGTTTCTAATGTACCAGATAGTATTATTCCCAAGTCTTTCAAGAGGAAAAATAATGTATTTTTCCATTTACCCACTTTATTTCTGATTAGATTTTCATAATAAATTGATATATAATTTATATATCAACTTGGTTCATCAGACTGTATATATAGGTTTGAAATCACTTAATACATTGACCAATGCAGAGTTCATTTTAGAATACATATATTTCCTAATGTACATTCTATATATATGGTTTGTTATTTATGATCAAAACCACAATTTTTCTCTGTCTACTAATAACTGCAAAGAAACACTGAAGAGAGACAAAAACAGATAATAAACACAAAATGCGAAGTTAAGGTGCATCTGCATAAATGTTCCCTATTGGTACCAGATGAATAGTATCTGATAACTAGGTAAATAAAGTCAATTCAGTAGTTAGGAAACTGTGCATCACATAAATATTTATGTACTCATCTAGTGTATACATATAAAGTGTTAGAGTGCATCAAAAATTCTCTCAAGGAAATAGCAAAAACTATCCCTAGAAGAATCAAAATTATCTATGATGAGTAGCCAAACTACTCTTGTCTCTCAAGTTAAAAAAAAAAAAAAACTACTAATAACAACCAAAACAACAATCGCCACAGAAAAAGAAGCCTAAACACATACAAGTTAAATTATTGACAAATATGATTCTTTGTGACAAATAAATAAAATATAACGGGATAAATTGGAATATATGAGGAAGCCATTTGGTGAAAAACTAATTTGGTCTGACCTTATTTTTCCAGAAGGGCCTGATGTGACCTGTTGAGCATGCATTGTACATGTGCTGTAAACATTTACTGTGTCCTAAACACAAAAATAATGCCCTTAAAGATAGGGATGTAGCTTCCCCCATATTGGCATTTCTTTAAGGATAAACATCTCTTCCTAGAAACTAAGGATTAATTACAGACTTGCTGTGCTCACCTTGTGACCACTGACCTGCTGACCACCAAACTGACCGTCAACCACGAGCTAAGCATCTCGTGACAATAGTTAAAGAGACATTTCTGTCAAATGTGATGTATGCTCTTTGTTCCAAGACAGTATATAACCACTCTGTATATCCTACTTCTTAGGTGCCCTTCCTTCCTTGGGGAAGGCAGCCCCCAGGCTAGTTCTCAGATCTGGCTCATAATAAACTCACCCCAATTTTGATTTATAGATTGATTACAGATTATTTGCATCAACATTTTCCTATCGGGTCACTAAAATGTAAAGCAAATACATATGCAGCAACTTCAGGTAAAGCAAAATGAAGCTTTTCACAGCCAGTTATAGTTCTTGGTTTGTAAGCAACAGAATCTAACTCTGTCTAACTTAAGACAAAGGAGTTAAGTATTGCAAGGATGTACTCAAAATTCTCAAAATTTATGGCAGGCTTAGGAAAAACAAGTACCGAGGAAGATCCACAAGCAAATGTTTTAGACAACAGTTTAGTCCAACAACCCCAATGGCAATATGACTTCTACAGTAAAGATGACCTTCCGTGATAACAACAACAAAGTGACAATGACAATAGTAAGATTCGTTTTTGTTGACTTTTGATTGTATTCAAGGCCCTGTTATAAGTGCTCCGCTTGAACTACGTCATTTCATTTTTTAAAGGAAACTATGAAAAAGTTCTTATTCTTTCATTGAATAACTTCTCTGTGTTCTTGGAGAACAAGTGTGTGTCACCCTATTAGGAAAGAACATCTTTCCCAACTTAATTTATGGGTCAGCTCCAGGCTAGACTAGTAGGAATTACCCCTCTGGTTTATATTATGTAAGACAAGTCTTACTTTTCACCACTACACAAAATGGGAAGGCTGAATACTATTAGAAATGAGTTTTTGTGTGATGAATAATAAAACATATGTTTTTTTTATGACTAACTTTTAAATTCTTCCATAATTGTTATTAATGACACTAAAGAGCAGAAAATAGAGCAAGTATTTCAGCAAACATTATGTGCTCATTATTGCATTAATAAATATTTATGGAATAATATACAAGGGAGGAAGAAAGGCAAGAAACCAAGGTTATAAGGTACCTAATATTTGTACTGGGCACTTAACTATTTCCTTCACTTCTCACAATCACCCAAACAAGACAAATTTTACTATCTAACACTTGTTAATAAGTTAACTTGATTGGTGATAGCGAAATTAATTTTCTTGCCCAAAGTCACACTAATGGAACAGAGTTTTGAATCCAGGTAAATAGGACTCCAGGTCTGTATGAAGAAGCATGACACATGATTTATTACCTGTGAGACTTAAATGCTTTTAGGAATAACAAAATAAACACGCATGCTATAAGAACCATATCACTGTAGAGAATATTTTTCATATTTTGTGTCCTCTCATTCACACTGAGCAGCCTCTTGATCTAGGTAACTCCTGTATTATGCTCCACCTTCTCAAAGTATAAGCAGAATTAGTATTTAAAACCTTTCTCACAGAAGGGTGTGGGCATGTCCTCAGACCCAGCAATCAGAGTCAAACGTTAGAGATCTTTGATTTGGTTCTGGGATTTGTTGGGGGCTCAAGCAGAAAATTGTTGTCTTTTCCAGAACTGTCTCAGTGTTTCTGAAGCATTGTTCCTGCCAACATAGACCTCACACACACTCACGCATATATGTGTGTGTATATAGTGTGTGTATACATATATACACACACACACTATCTGCTTAAACCAGCTAGAATAGATTTTTAAATTTGCAACTAAGAAGCTGGATTAGTCAAGGGACAGCATGATTAAGTGCTAAACTTTATGATATACACTGTTAAGAATTGCCATATCTGAAAGGAAAATGAGAAGTACAAGTGTTTCATAAGAGAATTGAAAACATATTGGATGTCTAAGAGATTGGTAGGGTTTAGGATGGGTTTAGGAGGATGAAAGGAATTTCGGCTAAGGGAAATAATATGAAAGACAAAAACATATCAGAGGGATGAGAAGATATGCCTGAATAAAATTTATAAGGATCCTCTTGGGATATAATTTAGGATTAAGCTTCACAGATGTTGTATCACCAAATTTGAGAGGCTCTTTGGAAAATTTAGGATGGATATTTAAGAAGTAGGAAATTACTTTAGAGAAACTAGCAAGCTATAATAGAGACACAATGTAGTGAAAAAAAAATAATCAATGGAGAACAGAAACTTTTGGCACCAGACTGACCTCCATCATTACCCCACAGGAGAATTTGGACAAGTTTCACTTCTGTGAGGTATGACATCCTTATCTGAGGAAAGAGGATACTATGTTACACAATCTCTAGAATTTATTTTCAATATATGATGCTGTGGGAGCTGGCCCTGTGGCATAGTGGTTAAGTTCAGTGTGTTCCGCTTCAGCTGCCCGTGTTTGAAGGTTCAGATCCTGGGCATGGACCTACACCACTCATCAGCCACACTGTGGCAGCAGCCCCCATATAAAGTAGAGGAAGATTGGCACAGGTGTTAGCTCAGGGTTAATATTCCTCAGCATTAAATAAAAACAAAAAATTATATGATGCTCTGATTAAAGTTCTCTTAAAGGAATATTAGTTTAGTATGAAAAATGGAAATGGAAAGAGGCCAGAATCACTGAATTCATCTTTGTGTTTATTGTAATGATCCAAGCATGAGATAATTAACATTTAGACAAAGATAGGTACAGAGGGATTAGAAAAAATGCAATATAAGAAAAAACCCACAGATTTTGTGTGTTACCGGATATACTGGGTTAAATAGAGAAGTGTGATTTTATTGAAGGGGACAGAGAATTTCAAGGAGAGAACCAGTCTATATGAAGTCAGTAGGTTTTAATATAGGAATATCAAGTTGGGTCTTGGAGGCCTATCTACATGGAAATCTTCAGCAAATAATAAGAAAAGAACTTTCATTATTTTATGCTATTTCTAATAAAATATTAATTTTCCATTTATAAGATGTCCTACAGCATCCAGGGAAATAAGGCAATGACTTCAATCTAGTCTCCTATTTCAGGAACTGCCACCTTTATTTCCCTCCAGATGACAGGAGGGAAGAACAAAAGCCCTAGACCATATTGTCCTTCTGAAGTATCTGTTTGGACAGAAGTGTCCTTTGGTCATATTTCCAGCATATGTGCATGTTGGTAAGAACAAGTTTGAGAATCAGGTCACTTTTGTACCTACAGGCAGAGGTGTCAAAAAAACTTGATACTTTAAAACCTAAGAAATAGTTATTTATCACAAGAAGCCAGAGAAGATTAATGATTAACTATGTCCCCAACATTTTTAAGAAATGATAATACTTATAGGTCCTGAATCTCTAAAGAGATCTTGAAAGTTTCATGGATCTACTTATAATCACTGCCAACAGACTGGTCTTTTTAAATATATATATATGTAAATCAGCAGAAAAGGACATTTTAGATCTAGCTTTACCTATTTCTGTGTTAATAATCTTATTTGGTGTAAAGTTCTTCTTGTACACAGATACAAAAGTCTTAGTTCTATTGGAAGAGTCTAATTATTTTTTTCTCATCTTAGTGACAACTGAGAATTATTAATCACTGACCTCCGTAAAGCTTTCCTTCAAATAAAGGTGGTTATGAGACCATTATTTTTTATAAAATAAACAATACTAATTCCTACTTATATCACAATAGAAAAAGCAAAGAAGGCATAAGAACGGTGAATAGATATGTTAAAAACCTTTCAACTTTGCTAATCATTGAAGTAGAGTAAATGAAATTAAAAATGAGTTCTTGCTTTTTATAACCAAATTAGACATCCCTGATAGGATCCCCTTTTTCACATTAACTCTCAATGATGGATAGTTGTGGTAAATACTCTTGAACATCTAATGTGGACAACATGACACTACATAACATCTCTAGAAAACAATTTCTTAAAACATCATAATCGTTTTGGTTTGGTTCCACTTCTGTTCTGTCTTAGATCAGCTTTCTTAAGGCTTAAACTGTTTTAAGTTCACTTCTGACTTAAATCAGAAGTCAAGCCTGAGAAAGGTTTAGGTGCAAGTAATTTATTGACTCTTAAGACAGGAAGTAAAGCAGATAAGGGAGGGAGAAAGAGCAGAGAGGGTAAAGACGTGTCTAAGATAAAGTCTATTCCTGAATCTTCCCACAGAGTTGCCCCCACAACCAGCTGGTATAAGTGCTGGGTATGGAGTAAGCTTGAATGTTAGCGTTCAACACACATAGCAACTGAGAGATGGGAATACTGGTCTAATAAAGAGGATATGGGAAGGGTAGCAAAGCAGGTCTAGCACATATTTTTGAAAACAGTCACAAATATTAACTCAAAATTTTGTACACAGATGGTCACTGCACTCACACTCATTAAAAAATGGTTCTTGGTTATTATTTTTCACTTTAGTGGTGCAACTTTTTTGTCTAATAGTAGAAGATCCCTAGTTATCTGGAATAAAAGACAGGAGGAAGAAGAAAAATATGAAAACAGGGTAGGCTTTCACTTCACAAATTTAGTTATTTAAATTATTTTATATTAAAATTTCTAGTATATCAAAATATGCAGGCACAGAGAGTTTGATATTTTCCATAATTTTATTACTCTGTGTCAGGGCCAGATACATAATTTGAATGGACCAGTGCAAAATGAAAATGTGGGGCTCTTTGTTAAAAATTATCAAGAATTTTAAGATAGCAACAGCAGAGCCATAAACCAAGAATGGGGTCCTAAGTGTGTGACCTTGTTTGACTCCATAGGTCACATGCTTATGAAGCCTGCCCTGCCCTGGGAACAGTTACTATAGTTTTAAATGGAGCTTTCTATTTTGATATATTGTTACACAGTAGAGATACTTTCTCATATATATAAATACCTATATATAAAATAAAGTCCTTTAGATTCTAAATTTTGGGGAGTTTCCTATTTCATCCATTTATAAAATGAGAAAAAAATCAGATTTAAGATTGTAGTAGAAGAAACACTTGGAGAATTAAGAGATAACTTAAAAATGCACTATATATTAAAAAGGTATCCAAAAATTTTTAAAGTTTACATATTTTTGAAATGTATAAGTATAAAATCTATTCTTCTATAGCCTGCATTAATAAAATATAATATCCCAACTCAAGAAAAATAGAAGGAAGGAATAGAAAAAAAGTGTTTTTCAAAATTAAGATATTAACCAGTTCTTGATCCATGAAGAATACAATCAATATCTGACCATAAAAATAAAAAACTTCAGAGTGTGTATAAGTCAAAAGCAAAAACTCATCAAAACTGAGTGAAATCAATGCTGTCGCCTATATATTATCAGCACAGGATAAATGAGTCATTTGGGGGATGCAAGAATCGTCTGAGTTGTGTCTAACATTTCATGAGTTAAGATCCCACTTGACAAAGCTTTTGTGTCATCTGATGTCATTGTGACTCATGACAAAATTATTTTTGAAAATTGGATTTTTCTTTGAGCATTAATCATTAAAATTGGGCATAGAGCATAGTGTTTTCTCAGATTTTCACCTTCTAGCCACAACATAAACAAAATTAATTTTGAAGGAAATGAGAATGGAGCATCCAGATTCTTGTATGCAGATATCAAGAATGAAAAGCTCCATTGAGTCCACACATAAAAGGTAGCTGCCAACTCCAGACAATATTTTCTTCCTTTGATTCCCTTCCCTGAGAGTCTGTATTTTTCCACAACTCAATACCTGTTGATATACAGTCATTAAGTTAGAAAATGAAAAGGCGCCCTTCCACCAGGAGTGTAATAATGAGCATTGATTAAATTGTTTCATGGAAAGAGATTTTGTTAACAGGTTAACAGTGCAATAGTTTAGCCCATCTGTAATTGCCAATTATTTATTCTGAAAATCTATGTAGGCCAAGTTTTCATTCCATTTAATTACTGTGAGATTGTTCCACTCAAACACAGAAGGCTAAACACACACACACACAATGGCATAATGGCATTCGTGGTACTACATTCAGCAGCTCGGCTTCTGTTGAAGATGACAGTGTCGCCATTAGCTAGTGTGTTCTTATGTACAACAGATGGTTTAAATGATGGGTATTTTTAGACTAGATTTAATGTAAAGGTAGCTACGAGACTGTACAACTCCCTCAGTGAGTACTGTTGATTTTGATGTATTGGTTCTTCTTTCCCCTCCCAAATAACAATATGTTCAAACAGCTGTCAAATATTTCAACCGACAAGTACTAGATTGACCCTACTCTCTGAGGGTATATCATCTTATTCTGAAAACCTTAATTCATCTTCTTGGGTTATCGCATCACAATAAATGCATTTGTTATGGCCAAAGGCTTATAAGGGGTAACATCTATTAAATCTATTAATATTTATGGGATTGTCAGGGCTTGTACCTCCATTGTAAAGGTGCATGTCTATGTATGTATATGTGTATATGTGTGTGTGTGTGTGTGTGTGTGTATATATATATATATAAACTTTTGGAAGACTGTGATTTAGGAAAGGACAGTTCTACAAAATATTGACTGAAGGTATGCAATAGATTATTCTGAAAAGCAAAAGCTAATATGTAAACATATATTATAGCATTTTTCTTTGTTCACATATCATATGGACATCTTTCAAGTCTGTAAATATGAATTTAGTTTGCTCTTGTTACATATATAAAGTATTAAATATACATTCACAGCACAAATTTTTATTAGAAAAATCAATTTCGTAGACACCCATTCAATGAAGCAACAGTATCTCTTCCAAGTATGGAAAAGTCAGGGAATGAAGACAGAGAGAAAACACATAATCAATGACTTGCTCCTTTGTGAATTTTTCTTTCTGCTATAGCACAGGTTAGTATTTAATTCTTCCTGTTTGCCGTGATTTTTCTGCTTCTATTAGGGGGGTTGTACCTCGGGAACAAGTGTTCCAATGTTCTTAGTGTTATGTTTGCTGTGTTTACCTCTGTATTTGATACCTGTTAAATCCCCAGTAAATATAGAGAGGAGGGGAGTGGGAGGGAGTAAGAGATGGAAGGAAGAAAAGAAGGAAGGAAGGAAGGAAGAAAGGAGAAAAAGAAAGGCATCATAGAGAATCTATTAAAATAATACAGATATGAGTCAGAATAAGATCACTACAAGCAAAAATGAACAAAGAGAAATGACTGTGAAGCTGTAAGAAATCCACCATGTAATATGAAAATTTATTTCATTATATGAGTTAAACCTTGTATAATTACATATAGCTATTTCTAAATAGCTCTTCTATTTTTAAAAAAGTATAATAATATTAATAACAATAAAGGTTTAATTTTTCAAAGATATTCATGTACACTTAAAACCTTTTAAAGGGTTGACCTGGTTTTTTTGGGGGGTATGTGTGAACAAAAAGGCACTAGAGAAGTAAATAAATTATCACAGAGCCATAAAATTGCAGATCCAAGATTCATTCTCAAATTTACCACATTTCAGCACTTAGGCTCTTAGGTATTATTCCTGTGTTCATTTATTTTCCTAATCAATATTTATGGTATACATATCCAACTAAGTCTATTCCTTTTACTTTGAAACTATAGTGTACTTTATCTAGATTTATTTGATGCTTTAAATCAATATTGGTTTAGGTTATTATTCTGGTGTACAAATGCTTAAAGTTTACTCGTAATGACACCTAAATTTCAAAAGAGAAAACGTTTATCTTTTATAAACATACTTTCAAATCAAATAGTTTTAATGTGTTTCTGATAGAGAAATAGTGAACAAAACTAGGTACTGTGTTATTTCTTTGAAATTAACTGATTCATTTATAATCTAACATCTATTGTTTTTGGCAGATAATATGTGTTAGTATACCATATTTTGTTAATTGTCATTATAAAAAAGTATACTATTGGTTTTCTAAAAGACAAGAAGTAAACTATCTCCTAATTGCCAATGGCATTTATAAACTATCATTAATCTACTAGAGGAGGTATGTGTAGACATTACACAGGACAATCTGTGCTAAATTAAATTAGATAAACATGAAAATTAAATAAGAAACCATTTTGATAAACATCATGCTATCTAATTTTGCTTTTTAGATAGTAACTTACTGCCTTTGCTTCATAAGTTGGCTCTACCTAATATTATCTTTTTGATTCCCCTTGTTGGTGTACATTAATCTTTGAAAGCAAATGTGACAAATATAAATTATCTCATCTCATTTAGCATCTTGCCCTTGCAAAAAGGAGAGTAACATTAAAATGAAAATCAGTTACAGAAGGGCAAATGTACTAGCATGCCAGATCCATCCAGCTTTACCATTCTTTTACTTCCTGAAAAATGAAAGGGATAAACCCATCTAGAAGTTATGAATAGTTTACAAATCAATTTATATGTCATTGCACTATGTAAAGTTCGTAAAAAGGAGAAAAATGGATTTAATCTACTTGAATGCTCTGTGCAATGGATGTCCTATTCCTCTGACAAGTGGGAGCTGTCAACTGATGGCAGATATATGCTTTGTAATAGTGACGTGCCAATTACCAAGAAAAAGATAATGTCCTGTATATTTGAAAGTTAGGTCTGGAATATGATAAGATACTAGCTTACCTAGATTTCCAGTACAAACAACATTATGTTAGTATTGAGAGAACAGGGGAATCTCTTGCCCGTTAAACATGTAGTTAATGCTTCTCCTCTCCTAGCAGTGTATGCTATACTAAGCTGTTTTCATTGCTCTCAAGATAGATTTGCACTGTTCAATAGTGAAGATTGATTTGTACTAATCCTTTCATGGTTTCTCAGTGCTTGTGACAAGCAGCATTTGAAACAGAATTGTTAGGAAATAATGGCACCACCATTGCCCCTGAGTTGGAAACAAAATCAGCTCATTAGTTCTCTTCTTGGCCAACCAACCTTCTCTGGACTATTAATTTTAAAAAAGAAAAGAAAACTAGTAATTATAACTATCACCATGACCCTAGTTAAGAAAGAAAAGTTTGAAACAAATCTAACAAATTATAACAAACTACACTACATTCTTAAATGACTTAGATAAGAATATGGATTCAACAAAAGTCAAAAATCAGGAATATAATGTCAATAGTTTAAAATATTTATCCTGTAGGAGAAAACAAGGGCTCATCAAAATCTAATGTCCTCTCACTTTAAACCCTAACCCTTTTGTTCCTTTGCCATGACTAACAATTCTGATAGTATTTCCTTTCTGAATTGTAAGTTGCCATGCAATTATTATCATCAAAATTTTAAGAGGTAGATTATGCTGTCAGAAATGCACAGCATATCCCATTAGTCTCAATTAGTAACTGTTTCTTGAAAAGTGTTTTTAAAAGCCCAAAATGCTAAATTATGGGGTTATCTGAGGGACAAACTCATCTGTTGGAAAGCCATTAACTTATAAAAGTGTTTTTATTGAAATAATAGAAAATAACATGAAAAAATCAGTTGAAGCATTAAATAAGAGAAATAAAAGTGCCAGAAACGAATCAAATCATTAGCCAAGGTGAACCTCAATAACCCCATAACCTAATGGAACTCTAATTCCATATATTTACAAAACTATGGGTAGCATGGACATTTTGATGATTTTTGCAAACAGAACATCTAATTCTAGAATATGCTTGCTTCAGTAGTGTCTCTATTTTATGGTTTGTTATTAGGAGACGACATAAATTCTTGGCTATTTTCATTATAAAGTTTTATACTCTTCTCTTTCTCAGGATTTTTTTTTCTTCTACAATTCTTTCCTTAAATTTATCTAAACCAGTGATTCTCAACCAGGAGTGATCTTGTCCCCAGGGACATTTAGAAATGTCTGGAGACTTTTTTGGTAGTCACAACTAGAGGATTGTGTGTCATTGGCATCAAGTGGGAACAGGGCAGGGATGCTGCTAAACATTCAAAAATACACAGGAAAGCCTCCCATAACAAAAATTATCTGGCCCCAAATGTCAATAGTACTGCTTTGAGGAATCCTGAACTAAAGCATAATGGTAAAATAAACTCTGTCACTGGTTCATTTTTCATGTATTTTCTAAAGAAAAACAAATGCTCTCAATATTTCAATAGTTCTTGTTCTGGTTATCTATCACTGTGTAACAGCCCAAACTAGTGGCCTAGAACAATAGCAATCATCATGAATCCAGCACTTGAGTGGGCTAGTCAGTTCTCGCCTGACTCGCGTTCCTTAGGCAGTAGCAGGTGTATGGTGGCTGGTGACAGGGATGGGATTATCTTGAAGATTTCATCACTTGCATAGCTGGTACCTGGGCTGGAAAGACTCAGATAGCCAGTGTCAGAACAGTTGGGGCTGCTTGGGCATCTCTTCTTTCCCAATATGGTTTCTCCATCTGGTATCTCCACATGGTGGCCTTAGGGTAGCTGGGTTTTTTATATCATGGCTGATGGTCTTCCAAAGCAGATGTCCCAAGGAAGAGCAGCAGAAGCTGCATGAATTTTTATCCGAAGTCACACAGTATCCCTCTACCACATTCTATTTAACAAGACAGTTATGATGTCCTGTCCGGGTTCAGGGAGAGTTAACACTGGCCCCACCTCTTGAATTGATGAGTGTCAAAGAACTCGTGGGCACAGTCCACCTTCTTGCCACAAAGTATTTAGATTCTTTCCAGATACAAAACACACTCACTCTCTCTCAAGGCTCTCAAATGTCTCATATATTGCAGCATCAGACTTAGGTCCAAGTTTTAGCATCTTGTCTAAATCAGGTCCATGTACATGTAAGGCTCTTTGGGTGTTTCTTCCAGTACAGCTCCTTCAGTACTGTTCCTTTCATTCTGAAGACCTGTGAACTGAAGAGACAAGTTATCTTCCTAACATACAGGCACCATATAATGGTGGCTTAAGTGTGGAATGACTGCTCTATACACTCCCATTCAAAATACGAGGTAAACAGTGAATGATCCATAGCACTTCTGAAATCCAGCCAGTACAGGTTGCCAGTTTCTTGATACTGGCTTAGTCCTATTATCTGGGAATGCTTTTCCACAGCTTATGGGTCTGCCTTCTGGGTCTTGATTTGGCTGTCTGAGTCATCCTTCCTTTTACATAAGAAATGATTGCTGTTTGCAGTTGAGTGTTTTCTCAGTCTGCTTCCTGCCCATAGAAATTCTGGAGTCCAAATCCTCTCTTAATTTTATACTGTTTCTGTTCTGTCAGTCCCATCTGCTACAATTTATTTAAAACTTTGTGGGTTTTTTATTAATTGATTTATAATTATTTCCATTAAAGAAAATATACAATCACAAATCTTTTTTGGGAAAGCTCTTTTCCATCTTGGGCTCCTCTTAAGGCTGTGTGGGGAAAATCCTTAATTCTTTGATATTCTATTGTTTAACAGAAAGTATTTCTGAGACACACTCTGAGCATCCTTAGAAGGCTTTTTATGCCTTTGAGAGGGCCTATAAAACATGACGTTAGATCTTCCTTGATTCTAAATAAAGGCCCATCTTGAATTTGGTCTTTGACTGAAATCCATATCTTAATTTAAAAATACATTGCAGTCTAGAGAGTCTAGGAATAGGAATATTTTTGCTTGTGTGCATGAACCAAGCAAATCCCAACTGCTCTATATTTCCTATAAATTTGTCTTAAAATTAAATATTTCCTTTTCAAACTCTCTTGCTTTCTCTCTATATAGTGTATCCTTAGGATAGCTAGATTTCCTGGTTGCTGAAACCTCCCAAAACAAGTATCCCAAGAGAGACCTACAAAAACTGCATAACGTTTTGTAATCTACTCTCAAATAGAGTGATGCAATGGCACTTTTTCTGCAGTCTATTTACTGAGGCAGTCACAAAAGCTACCCAGGTTCAAAGGAAGTAGACATAGACTTGACCTCCTGAAGGGAGGAATGTCAAAGAATTTGTGACATGTTTTAAACTATGGAAGTGCTCTATATGTTATCTTTCTTTTGAAGTATACCAGTTAGGTCCTATTAATATCAATATTTATATCTACTGCGTATGATTTAGTTTTCCTCATTATGATATATCTCCCAACTCTCTTATCTCTTTTCAAAGTCAGACTCACTCATCCATTCAAAAAGCATTAATAATGATTTATCTGTGTCAGGAGCAATAGGAAAAACAAAAGGAATAAAAGACATGGTTCACGACCTTAAAACACTCATTGGTTAGTTCAGAGAAATTATAAAATAAGAAGCATAATTCTAGAATATAAATTAATACAATAGCATATTAAAAATAAAATTTTGGCCTAGTCACCAATATACTAGTCACCACTAGTAGATGCATCATTTATAGAAATTCAAGATGATAATTAAAATCAATTCCCTCAGTCACGTCAAGGACACAGATGACTGAGAGGTAGAAAATAAAGACTGAATATTTAAAGAAGATTTCTTTGGAGAGAGCTGAACAGAAGGTTGTAACATTGCCCTTCTCCACAATCCCTCCAACATACACACTTCAAAAAGTGGAGAGTAAAAGCTAATCCCAAATTGGTGAGAGGAACTGCAACAGACCAATCAAGTAATCAGACACCTATGTCACAGAAGGAGGTATGACACCATGGAATGGATCTTGAATATGCTTGAGAAAGCTAAAGGGGAGACAGTAGAAGGTTGCAGGTGCAAAACAGCACCACTTGTCCTGAGGGTGGGTCAAAAGGGCAAGAATCTGATGTAGCAGGTGTGGATCTAACAATAGGAGCACTGCCCTGCAATCATTTCAAAAGGCATCTTGTCTGAAAGGATGACCTTCCAAGATCTGAGCCAAGGATGTCCACATGCACTACATCAGCACTGGAGGGTTAACAAGAAGAAACGTAATGAAGAGAGACCCTGTCCATACTGAGGAAAGAAGCCAGTGAAAAGAGAGCCACTGAAACACTTCGTAAGAAAAGAAAAATTTGACAAGAGCAATGCATTTGGCCCAGAAGGCGTGAATTCATCTTTAAAATGTTCTTATCTGTACTCCTCTCCTACTTTGATAATGGAGACTGAAGAGTCCTTGGCTAAAAAGCTGAGTGTGGATGGGGGAACGCTAGCTAGGAAGGAGTGAAGAACCACTTCTCTGACTTACCTTACAAGCTCCATAAAGAGGAAGGGGACGTATTCAACGCTAAATCACGTTCAGCTTTTAATTATTATATGGCGTTAGTGATTTAAATTTTACCGAATTGGGACTGTGTTTTTGTCTTAAAGTGACCACAAAGCATTTGATAACATAAAAAGTGATTGAAAAAAACCAACAAAATAAAAGCAGGGAGCCTGCAGGAGGGTCCAAACTGTACTCACAATTGTGCAAATTCATCCTACTGGTAACGTACAGCACACCATCCTTCAACAGCATCTTCTACTGTATATTCTAAAAGAGTAGCTACAAAGATGTTATAACATTTAGTGTAGGTAGAATTATTAGCTTGGATATTATTAATCTCATGTAATTCAATGGAAGAAAGAACTGTGGATAATATTTATTTCCACAGTCTTTCTAAATCACCCCATATGTCAAGAGCATACATCATAGATTAAGCAAATATCAACATAAATAAGAAGGACAGTAAATAAAAGAATCTTATGGCTGGGTGAGCACTTCAGCACTTTGTAGTCATTGTTTGGTAATGGTTCTCTTCTCCCATCAGTGATCTCAAGAACTAGAGAAATGAGGATGACAGCAGGAGGGAGGGCATTGTTAGCTATGCATACCAGGAAACAAGCAGTGTGTAAACTGAAAGACAGGGAAAAATAGTTGCTGCAGGTCATGTAAGACTCTATGCCTCCAGCTTCTCTGAAGATACTAAAAGACACTGAAAAACAGAGCCATTGTCTTTAGAACAGTTCAATGTTTGAAGTTGAGCTCCATTCTTTAGATGCCAACAAAAGATTGAAAACTTATAATTCTGCTATAGGATCTTTTCTTAGTAATTAACTTTCCTACTGAAAAATTAAATACACATGCACACACATACACACACACTCACATCGTAAAAATATGTATCTAAATGCTTCATTTTCCCCTACTTTTATAAATTTTGTGGCAAATCTAGATCTTGGTCACACAATATTTGGATTCAGCCAACATACTATTATCAAGGCCACCTCAGAGAATAACCTAGAAGTCCCAAAGTATTTTTTAGTTGATTTATCAAGAATCAATCTCAAAATAATAATGCATTTTTTTAAAAAGTGAATATATTGGCAGATGTTACTGAAAATCTTCTAGGTCTCAAATCATGACATAGAGACTCTATTTCTATTCATATCTATACTTTGCTTCACTCTTTTCCCTCAGAGTAGCAAATAGGGACAAAAGCAATGACCAAACTTGGTTTATTCACTCATCCTTAACCAATCTCTGTGACCAACAGTATAGTGGACTCTAACTTTATTGACCTGAGTCAGATGTCAATCCCTCGTTCTGGTGTTGGGATTATGAAAGGACGGGAGCTGGGTCTCCACTAATTAATATACATGGAATGAACTGGGTTATTTCAGTGTGAGAGCTATGGTGTCCATGTGAAAAACATCTGTCCACTATATTCCTATATATACTAAACCCAGGGGTCCTCCTGATCATTATTCCTGCTTCTTGAGAAGAATATAGAGACATATATGGTGCATTGAGGTTGAATTCACGTTCCAAGACTACACAACAATTTTGTACACTGATACCTCATCACGCAATGTTTATTTAGTAATTTATATAACAATTGGCTAAGAAAGTTGGCTTTTATTACTCTTTTAATTTTGAGACTATCAAACAAGTAACATTGCCAGGTTTATTACCGCTCTTTAGAAATTCATAATTAAATACTTTTCAAAACACTATTATAATCTTTTTTAGTTCTCTGGAGATTTAATAAAAAGTAAAATGTACCATCTGCAATAAAGTTCACTGGTAAATATGCAAGATGTATGTAATTAATTTCTCATCTCTGAAAACATTTCTGAAATTGCATATTTGTAAATTGTGTATGTCTTAACTTGTTTAGGTAACAGTTAAAAGAGGAAAGCAAAAGAGTCAAGGCTTTTCGAGACTTTAGGGAAGTGAAGCTTCTGTGTAGCATATATGTTCGTTTTTCCTTTACCTGGACAAGTATTTGTTCTTCACGATACCTGTGCACTGTAAATTTGACTTTCATAAGATGCTGAAAAAAACTAAACCTGAATAAAAATACATTGCAATCTATTTTTTACCATATATATAATTTTTAAAATATGAAATATTTCCATTAGGATTCAAAATGAACACTTTGTCATTAATTATGATTCAAAATGGTTAATGGCAGATTAGCACCCCAACAATCAATCATTCTCTTCAAATCTTGACATCACAATGTGTAAAATGCAAGATTCAACTATATTTATGACCTCTTTGACATTGCTTCCCCTCTCCAAATTGTGAAGCTTTATGTAGTTGATCTTTGAGAGAATTATGGACATCTCTAATAATTTTCTGAAATTAATCTATGTTCATTAACAAATTTTTCAAAAATGGGTGATCTAATGCCTTAATTTGTAACTATTATTTCTAAAGCTATCTTTTGGGTGCCCACTTTCTCTGGTCTAACACCTTATGAAGAGTGTCTAAGCAGTAATTTTATGCATAGTTGATAATATATATATGTATATATGCATACATGTATATATACATATACTCTTAATCAATAATTACCCAAAAATCCCCACCATACATACAGTAACAACAGTCACAAATTAATTGAGTTATGACTTCAGAAATAAATAAGAAGATGTGCTAATTTGGGGAACTAGAGTTTGCTTTTCGTGAATGTTCTTTTAATAACATTAACATAAATAAATGTATTTATTAAATTACTGAAAGCTTAAAAATCAACACTAACTCACTTTAAAAGGATTTCTGATAGTCATTAATAGCTTAAAGACTAGTGACTTAAAGGTCAAATTTTCTGAATCTTGTGATATCATCTCATACTTTATTTACCTTATAACATACTGTTAAAGAAGAGATTGAAACTGAGGAATCTACTTCTTAAAAAACCTAGAGTAGGGGCTGGCCCAGTGGCATAGTGGCTAAGTTGTGTGCTCCACTTTGGTGGCCCAGGGTTCGCAGGTCCAGATCCTGGGCATAGACCTATGCTCTGCTTATCAGGCCATGCGGTGGCAGGCGTCTCACGTATAAAATAGAGGAAGATGGGCATGGACATTAGCCTAGGGCCAATCTTCCTCAGCAAAAAGAGGAGGATTGGCAACATATGTTAGCTCAGGGCTAATCTTCCTCACAAAAAAGAAAAAAAAACCAAAAACCTACAGTATACCAGATTTTCCTTTTTTTCCCATTTTTTAATGAATGAGGAGCTATGTGAAAATTAATCATTACTTAATTGGTTCTCTACTGGTTAGCAGTTCTCTGAGCCTCAGGGAACTTAAACAAGTCGAGGATAAGTGGCAATGATTGTGAGTTAGACTAGACCAAACAAAAGACTTTACAAGAAAGTAGATAAACACTGAGATGAAAATCATGAACACCCCTTTCTTATCCTATGTACACCTATGCAACTGCCACATCTGTGTTTGAAATACTATAGACAAACATTATGACTTTCTAATAAGATGGTGAAGAATTCTGGCTTCTCAAACAAGCTCCTTTCCAAGGTTGGAAAGACTCTAAGTTGCATTGTGGTTGCATTTTTCCTACATGTTTAGGAAACTCTTTTTTTACTTCTATGAAGGAGTATGATAGAAAACATCTGAGAGTTGAGGAAACGTGTATTACATGTGATTACACTCCAAAACTTTCATAGAAGAATGTGAGTGTTGAAAAATTATGGATCCTTCTCTAATCAACACCAGAGAAAATACTCTTTTGGATGTTTATCTCAAAAATTCAAAGAATCACGACAGAAACATCATCTATCATTTGACAAAAGACAGTGGGAAATATTTGAAATTTGAGTGAGGTCATCTCATGATATAACTGTATCTTCCTCTTAAAATTTAAACTAAATATATCAAGTCAGATCATGAGAAAGTAATATGAACCTACATGACCTTTATTTTCTATAGCAAAATTATCTCTAATTTAAGACATAAACTATAGAGATAAGATGTCAATATCCAGGCAACAGATCAGATAGAGATCCAAAAATATAAATTACCCATCTCAATAAAATTTGTGTGTAAATTTATGGTTGATGATATGATACTACCTAATATACTGCCTTTGGATTCTCTGGCATGAAGAATTGTGTTTATCCACATTAAACAAAAATACTTTATTTCTTTTACTAGACAAAAGCAACTACATAATTCAAATCTTTATTCTGTTTTTTGGTACAGATTCTAGCATCACAACCTTGCTAGAGCTCAGCTGTAGCAAATCATTAATCTGGATGTTAATATAAGAAGTATATAATATAAGAAGTATAAAAATTAACATTGCTTATAATTCGATCTCCTGTAGTCATTGTTAATATGTGGATTTACTTGCTTCTAGTCTTTTCCTATGTTTCACTACGGAAAAAAAAAAAAACCCAAAACAAGTGTGTGTGTGTTCCAATAGTTTTCTTCTCTTTTTATTGTTTGTATTTGATATGTACAATATGTAAGTAATATCAAATCTAATTTGATAGTAATTAAATAAAATGTAATATATATATAGACAAATACCACCTTGAATTGGTGGTTTTAGCTAATTAGTGATGATTTGAAATTAATTTGAAAATTTAGAAGTATGGTTAAAAAATGTGTAAATTCTAAATATTACAGCAAAAATATTACCGAATCAAAATATATGAATATTCATAAGACACAGTAGAGGTCTTAAAAGTATATTTTGCATTTTAAAGAAAACACTATGGCCTGCCTATAAATACTATGATGAGAGTTATGTTTTAACCCACTCTGAGTTAGAAATATTGAAAGATTCCATTGCAGTCACATCTCCAAATTCATTTTTCTTCATTTTCACTTTACTTCAACACTTGAAGTCTATTTTTTTATGTTTTATAGTGTTAAATCCAAGTTCTTCTGCTTTAATAGGTTCTAAGTGCCTAAAACAAAGTCTCAACAAACAAAACTTGACTCATGGTTTCAAAATAGAATGTAGTACTTACCCATCCAAGAAGGATATAACAGCAACTGAGAAGCTGTCAAGAAGAAAAATGCCAGAAGGATTAATAAATCATATTGCTGCAACATGACGATGAGCATTATAAACAGCTATGTAAAAATTAGGCTGCTAGCAGTCAGATGACTTGGCTTCTTTTAGCCTTGGTAGTAGAGTGGTGTACATTCATCTTCTGTTATGCACTGGTAAGTAGCTGGCAGGCTTAGTATATATAAAGATTACTTAAAGACACTATGATCGGCTTGGATCCAGAAAATGTCCTCTGACATTACCATTAGCTATCAGAGATCTTAAATCTTGCTGAAGGTAATTGAAGAGGCAAAGGAAAATCAGAAGTCAAAGAAAGACAATAATAGTAAGAAAAATTGAGTGGGTAATTAGGAATAAAACATGTATATTTAATGATGTAAGAATTTCAAAACAAATTAATGAAACCTAAATGTCCATGTAGTTCATAAGAAAGAGTGATTTAGTACATTATTAGAACATAAGGGAAAGTAATATCTAAAATAAGGGCTGACTGAATACTGCTTTTTACTTCTTTTATTGTTTTAATGTTTCTTATAAATAGAAACTAATCTTCCTAATATATTTTCCCTTTCATATATGAAAGGAGATATGTTGCTATTCCACTGTCATTACCTGTGACTCTATATAAAAAATGATATAACTACTGGGAAAAAAAAGAAAAGAAAGAAACAAAAAATTTAAAAAAACAACAACTCTCACTTTATTGACAATCCCTGCAATAAACTGGAGAAGCTTTTGAGAAAGTCAAGCAATAACTTAGCTGTGATGTATTACATTTGGTTTGGTATTTTAACAATGCTCATACAATTAAGGTACTTTATTGATAAATAAATTTCATTAAAATAGACGTTAACCATATTTATAAAACCTTTTTCCAAAGAAAAAGCCTATGAGGAATAAGATGCTTTCATAAGTGCTATAAATGAGGGAGTTTTTAAATTTTAGCCCATTAATACGATTCTGTCTTGCATTGCCTAAACTGATAATTCTTATTCATTAACACATACTTTAAACATGGTCGAGAAGGAAGAAAATTAACGTTGCTTATAATTCTATCACTTGGAGTTAGTCATTGTTAATATGTGGATCTACATCCCTCTGGTCTTTTCTCCATGTTCTATTACAAAAACAAAACAAAACAAAATAAAATCTCTTACCAAATATAACGTATAAGGATATAAGGAATGAATATTCACCATAATCCCACTCAGGAAATCAATATTATTTAGTTTGCTGCATATTATGCCAGAGTTTTTTCTATGCACACGCCAACATGTTTTAACATTATCTAACATATAAATATATTTATGCTATAGTTTTTTGTTACAATTATAAAAAACACTATTTTCTAACTCAATTTTTGTCTTAACACTGTATCTTAGATATCTTTCAATATCAGTTCAAACATGTCCAATTATTTAATGATTATGTACTTGTAATAAAAGAATGATTCATTTATATGTATATTTTTTGGTATTAGAATAATTCTGCACTTAACAAGAACTGCCCATTATTAAGTGAGTTTTTATAGTTAAGACAAGACAAAACGGATTTTGCACGAGAACAAGGGAATTTATGTCTTAAGGAGAGTTTGTGTCAGGTGCAATTAGCCATGATAGATGTTATCATTAAGAAAATAAAATTGTGTAAGGAAACCAAGGACTTACTCAGCAGAAGGCAGGTCTAACATGTTTGGTTCTGTATAGAATACAGCTGAAAGTGAATATTAGGAGAGTAATTCTAAAGCTGATTTTCCTAAATTGATGCTAAGAACTGCAAGAAGTCATTCACCAAAATCAGGAGTTGGGAGTGTTTGAAACATAGGAGCTATTTCAACATTGTTGAATTTTCATTTCAACTAGTTTATTTTTATCAAGTTTATTACTGAGATAACCAAAATCTGTATTAAAATCATCTCATGTTAAAAGGACTCAATAGGATGACATGCATTTGAAAAATAAAAGCTTAAACTCATAATAAAGCCCTGAAAAGATGTTATACATCACCACCATCTATCCAACATCCATGAAATTATTCCCAAAAATGGCAGGAGAGTATGTCTGTTAGTTTTCCCTCAGGTGTTGCCTTTTTCTTTGTAATTTAAAATATTCACTTTATCCATACTTTAATAGCTGTTGTGCTATTGTTATTCCTAATAGCACCTTTAGAAATACCATGATTTTGCCATTCAACCGAAATTTGTAAAATTAAATTACCTCCCAATTTTATTGTGATTAATCATGGTATAATTTCTTTGTTAACTCTTAGGTGATTGAAAAATAAATCACACGTGCTGCAAATATCCTTTTGACCATAAGCATTGTGAATTGACATTACAGTATAGATTTTTCATCTTAATAGCTTATCACAGGAGCCAAGCTGCCCCAGATTTTCTTTAAAGAACTGAAAAAACCTGGTCAAACATAAAGAATAAAACAACGTATTTGTTTATTGCTTTAAAGGAATCAACTTGTGGATCAGATATCATATGAGATTTATTCCAGTTGCTAGTGGATACATTGAAAATTTCAACCATAAAAATTAGCAATAATTTTGGTGTTTTCAAAGGGCCATGATAAAGAGACTTTATTTAATAAAGAGGTCCACCTCAGCTTGTTCTAAGGATAGGAGAACAACCAAATAAAAGATAAAAGTCATAGTCTTTTCAGGGCACAGATGAAAAACATGTTTTTCGATGCTATTTAATTAGTGGTGAATGTTTCTGCTAATAAAAATCTCAATGCTATAATCCATACTTATTTTGTTAATGGAGTAGTAAGATAAAAGGAATCAGCCTAAACGTATCCGAAAACACTTAGTCCAAGTAATAGCATCACCATGCAAATACGTGCTATGCTGCCATAACAAAGGTAAGATGGGTGATTTTATTCTACTACAAATGTCTATAAAGAGTGAGAGAAAGAGTCAAGGACCTCTTGCTGTTGCAGAATACATATATTCCAGTAAAGATAAACTTTAGTAAAATATTATTTTGCTTTTGGAGTGAGAATTAGGCTCTGCATGTGCCACGGTCAGAGAATGTCTTAGGGACAGTAGGTTAAATAGCATATCAAAGCAAATATAGGAAAAGTGACGCAGATGCTGTTAGAGATTGTGATTATGACCTTCCTTACCCTTTTAAAAAGCACTTTTATCAGATAATATTTAATAAATTTTTCTTGTATAATAAGTGCTATGCTTATTCTTCACATCTATGCTGATTTAATCCTCCACAGAAATCCTACAAAATAGTGTTATTCATTTCACTCTAGATAGGAGAACACTGAGGTGCAGAGAGAACTAGTAATTTGCTTTTGGTCCACTAGCTAGTGAGTGCCAGAGTCAGAAGTGAATTGAGATTATCTGTCTCCAGTGGCTGTGCTTTTGATTCCTGGATAGATGGTCACAATAACTTACTTGTGTAGAACTTTCAGAGTTCTTAAAGAATTTTCATGCCTGTGATCTCATTTTCCCTTTATAATCATTATACTCAGTCTGCGGGATGGGTGCTGTTCTGTAGAATAGACAGAAACACTAAAAATATGTCTGATTTTGAGTAGTAATTTTAGCAGTGATTAGGTCCAGAGTTTATGATAAAAACAGCTCAGTCTCCTGTTCCAACCGCATCACCCAATCAGGCATTTTTTTACTGCCCTACAGATGTTTTTTTCCCAAGAACACAGCTGAATAAACTTCCTGCATGCAAACATATATCTCAGAGTCTGTTTCCAG
This sequence comes from Tapirus indicus, assembly GCA_031878705.1. Classification (NCBI taxonomy): domain Eukaryota; kingdom Metazoa; phylum Chordata; class Mammalia; order Perissodactyla; family Tapiridae; genus Tapirus; species Tapirus indicus. The sequence continues at coordinate 138,328,311 of CM062920.1, read as the reverse complement.
GGACCCTGACCTAAAACAACAGTTTCAATATCAAACCGTTCTCTTGAAGCTGTTGTCCAATCTTCTTGGTCTCTTTAATATTCTTTTTCTGTTTTCCTTTTCTCAGTATGAAGTATATTTATTTTATATATTCAATCTCAATATCTGTTTCTCATTTCTGGAGACTCTAGCTATTGGAGCCTTGTTTCCTTGGTTGTTTTGTGATTTTTTATTATAAACTTCTATTGCTTAAAATTTTACTTGTGGGAATTATTTATGGCTTGGACTGAAAACACGTTCTTCTAGAAAAAATTCATAGTTGTTTCTGCCAGGTAACTGGGGGCTACACCAACCTAGGACCACTTTAAACTGTAGTATTGAACTGAGATTTTTCACATCACATAAGTAGGATAAATTTAGGCTACAATCCAATATAAGAGTTGGTTCTTATCTAGAAGGATTATTTTTCCCTGACATTGAAGCACTAGGATTCAATTAGGAATATCTTCTTGTAGAACCCTCAGTAAATGTACATTTAAATCTATTTTACACTTACATGGAGGGGCTAGCCAATTGGGTGGACCCAGCTTTATGATGGGATGATATTATTTTAACCTTCCTAATTTAAGCAACTACAAGACTTTTCTCCCTGATCTATGCTCTGGAAATCTGTGAAAACTAAAGCTCAAGTTCACTAGAGTTTGCAATTGCTCTCAAGGTGGAAGCTAGTATTAGCATTCTGCTTTTCACTTTTCACTTTCTCCTTTTGTTTAGTTTTGCCTCAAAGTTTTCCTTACTTCCTATTCAGCTCATCAATGTGCTCAAATGTGTTTTTCCCCCAGCCAAAGAGATGGGCAGATTACCCATTGCCAGCCAAAGAGATGGGCAGATTACCCATTGCCAGCCTACGGAAATGTAAGTCTCTCCCTCTAATCTTCATCAAATATCTTCACTTTTAACATGTGGTCCTTTTTTTCCCAGCCCAACCAGCTGGGATGAAATGAAAATAGAGACTTAAGAGCAGAGATGCTAAATCTTCGGTTTCTATTTTAATGAAAGCTATGTTACTGATATAATAGACAAAAGGTTGGGAAAATGGAAAAATTAAATCACTCTTCTCCCTCATTAGAATAAAAAGGATAATTACTCCCTTTGGTACAGAGAAGGGTTGAACAATGTGTTGAAGAGAATCATTTAGACCCCAGTGGGACCTAGGAAGAAGTTGTATGCACCTTTTCTGCTCTTAAATCAGTAAAATATGAGAAGAATATTTGCAGAAACGACTAAACAGTTTAGGGATCCAATAAGAATAAGGGATGCATTTACCTTTAATTCTTCCTGGAACGATGTGAATAAATATCCTTTTAGGATTCCCTAGTAACCCAGTAAAAATGGGAGCAAGAGGGTTGAGATGCCCCTTTGCTGCTAGATAGGGAGAAGACACAAGGAAGCCACAGCAAGTCTCTTGTGGGTAACAAGAGAAAGCAACAGGATTTCCTTTTGCCTCTGCTAACAAGGCACTTGGCTGAGAGAGAGAATGCAGGCAGATGTTGAAGGGATCTGTGGTCATGATGAGAGGAAATCACAAAGAGCGGTGTAGGATGTATGTCGAGAAACCAGGTGGGAGTACAGAAACCTCAACAGATGCCAGCGTGGTGGGGATATGGGACTTGATTGTAGATTGCAACAGATGTCAGTATGGGACAAAGGAAGGCCGAAGCCCAGATGCCTCGCCATCTGATAATATTGTATTATATAAACTTTTCGGCAATTAAACCAATCCAGGAGGAAAGAAAGAAGGAAGGAAGAGGGCAATTTTGATTTGGCTGAATTAAAACCTGAGCCTGAGAATATTTTGAAGCAACCGAATTTACTTAAAATTGATTGTTATCTTTGTTTTTGCTATCAAGCAGAACGGGAACTTAGAAGCTAACTCTGGTTATGAGAAAAATAAAAGAATAATAAAGATAATTACATGTTTTCATCAGTTGAATTTTAGAGCCTGAGAATATGTTTCTACAAAACATCCTCTTGATCTCCAGAGATCAAGAGGATAGATATTTCAGGAAGAAAGTAGTCATTAATTGTGTAAAATACCACTAAAAGGATAGTAGGATGTGACTATGTTAAATTTAGCAATAAGTGATGAATTGGTGACCCTGCAAGCAGAACCCTAGAATGGCAAGAGTGGAAAATCAAATGGAAGGTAAGAAGGTTGAAGTAGTACACGTCAAAAAAAATAGCCTCTTTTGAAAAACTGGTTATGAGAGGAAATAGGAAACAAAAGACAGATAAAAGTAATAGCTAAAGAGACATATCAGGTCAAGGTAAGGCTTGGTTTGCTTTATTTAAGATTACAGGTATTAGACCACCTTTGATTGATTAGAGGGAATGTATGGTGGAAATCAAAATGTTGAAGATGCAGGAGACAGAAGAGCTAGAAGTACAGGGAAAGCAAAGGAGCACATGTGAAGGGGTGGGGTTTGGATTGAAGTAGCACTTTATTATAATGGGAAGGGGAGGCAGCAGGTAAGTTTTTAGATATGGTAGCAAAAAGTTTAGGTAGTTGTGGTCTGATGTATTCTCTCTGGTAAGAAGTGAAGTCATACACTGAGATTAGTAGAGGAAAGAAAGAAGTAGTAAAAGATTTAAGTCGAGTGAATAAGATGTGATTTCATTGTGGAAACAGGCAGAGTGAACTTTCTGGAGAAACACTGTTTAGTGAATGCATTGTGGGAAGCTCACTTAAGTTTGTTGAACATGACTCTATAGTGCTTCCAATCTACTGTTCAATGCTTAGCTGTTGGGGTACAGGCATGGAGAGGGATTTGTCCATAGTTGCAGTCTTGATAGATAATGATTGAGATTAGAACAAGGGAGTCAAGAATATTTTTAAAAGAGCAATAGTAAATACGATATAACCAGAAAGAGAGGCTAGATGTGGAAGAATAATGTGGAAGTAGAAGGCAGCTGATCAGTAACGAGACAATTGGGGATCAATGAGTTGGACACCTCCTCACTGAAGTTGCTGTTCATGATGGTAGCAGTCGGGTTGGTCAGCTGATGAAGCTATCAGTGATTTGAAACAAATACTTAGGAAATCTGTAAATGTCCAGCCTCAGGAAGGGAAGAGGAAAGAGAGCAGGCAAACCAGAGAGTTCAAATCTGATGATCAACAGAGGGAGCAGAGATAATAGTCTGGGAACAGTAACAGGAAGCAAGAGAGTCCTAATTATAAGGAACCTGTGCTGGATATGTTTTATTTGATTTTCAAGGAAATGGAAGTATCTTTGAACATAGAAAAATACCTCATTTTTGGAATGGACTGCTTGTAAGGAGCCAGTCACAGGAAATATTCACATAGAGACTGGATGAGCGTTAGTTGTATTGTGAAGAGGATTTGAGACATACAAGATTAGATATTATCTCTGAAGCCACTTCCTACTCCAAGAACTCTTCTGAACTTGAATGTTTATCCATATTTTCTTTTTCTCTCAAGTTCGATTGTTAACAAAATTGACTATATCCTCAATCTCTTCCTTGAATGTCTTTCCTACTGTCTTGCTCCAAATTAAACCTGGTTCTTTCCTAATAATATTGCTTCTTCTTCAGACTTTAAAAGTCTGGGGCTCAAAGTGGGGTAAGTGTCCTTTTTGCGTTCATCACCCTATTCCAGATAATTACATGTCCTTCCTGTATAAAATACCTCCCTTTGTTACTGTCATCTAAGGTCCCCCGTGTCACCCCTCTTTGTTCTTTGCTGATGTTAACTCCTAGCTTACAGCAACTATCTCCAACACCACTTCTGTAGCAGTGAATTCAAAATCCAAAACCTGGCTTCTCCATTCTTCTTCTCAGTCACCTTTGTCCCCACCCTAACTTCAAAATTCACTTCTGTGATCATACCCATGCCTTTGTTGTTACTAATCACTACTACTCTTGAAAAACCTCAAACATGTCTTACTACAATTTTCTATCTTTCCAGCTCAATCCCTCTAAAAGCCTAATTCCAAGAATAGTTTGAAGTCAGTGAGACCTCATCATTTTTCCTTATCTCTCACCCCTTGCTCAACACCCAAGCTTCTTTTATTATCAAGCTTAAATTTAATTTCTGATAATTATAAAATCACTCAAATGCAACAACTCCTTTGTTTCCTATCATATTTGTTTGCTCTCTTAGCTAAACCACACCATGGTTAAATCCTAACCTCCATGTACTGTGCACCTGCACCTGCACCTGCACCACTGTGCTAGCCTGGAGGAAACCCTAAACCATCTGGACTGATCTCACTTTTAAATTTGTGAGCACTAAGTCATACTGTATTTCCCTAGTCCATTCACTCTTTTACTATACTATCTCACTATGTTATACTATGTCCTTTTGCCTCAAACTTCTCCTTTTCTCCCACTCAGCCTGTTACCATTATTCCTATTTCACTGAAGAAAATAAAGCAGTCAAAAAAGAAGTTCCATCCACCACCTGCCCCTTCACATCTATTTTCTTCCATTTGTTCTCGAATACTTTAACTTCTCTTCTGTTATCAGAATGGACTGCACTTGAAGTAAATACAGTCTTTCCATTGTGCACTCAATCCCATTCTCTTCTTCTCTCTCAAGGACATTGCTCTAGTAATTTTCCCTTCTCTCTCTCTTTAATTATCAAATATTCCCCATCAACATGAAAGTAATATGTAGATATGGTGCCCATCATATAAACAGAAATTACCTTGACACCACTTCCCCTTCTAGCTATCACCTCATTCTTCTTCAAACTGTAAAGTAAAACTCTTTGAAATAGCTGTCTATTTTTGATTCTTTGAATGCCCTTCTTCCAATTTTACCTCGAGCCCACTATCATTAAATTTTTATTGCCACAACTCCACCAAAACTGCTCATTTTGCTGTCACTGTTGATCTCCACATTGCTAAATCCAATGGTCAAGTCTATGCATCACCCTTTTTGACCTATCAGGAAGCAATTGGCACCATTGGTCATTCTCTCCAACCTAAAATACTTTCTTTACTTGGCCTCTTTCCTAATAACACACAGGCCTGGTTTTCTTTCTACTTTGCTGGTATTTTTCCTCAGTCTACTTTTTTGATTTTTATATCATCCAACAAACATCTAAATAGTAAGTTACCCTAAGATTCAGTCTTGCAACCATATCTCTATATTGATTCCCCTATGTGATTTCATCCAGTGTCAATGACTTAAATTTCATGTCAATTTTAATGTCTTTCAAAGTTATATCTCCAGCTTGTAACTCTCCCAAACTTCAGATTTATCCAATGGCATAATCTAGGCATACAAGATTTAACATGCTAAAAACTGAGACCCTTACAACCTCCCTTAAATCTGCTCCTCCTGTGTCTTTACCAACACAGTGAATGACTTCCAGTTGCCTACTTAAAAAAGCAATGAGCCTTCCTTTAATCTTTTTTTCTCTCACAGCACACACCTGTTGTTAGCAAATCTTATTTGCACCTCTTTCAAAATATATCTCTGCAATTCTTGCTTTCATCCTAGTCCAAGTTATCGTCATCTCTTTCCTGGATTTTGGAAAAACCTTCTACCTATTTCTCTGCTTCTTCCTTTCTCCTCCTCCCACCTTTCAGTCTATTTTAAATGAGAAGCCAGAGTGAGCCTAGAAAAACCTAGGTCATATCACAACACTCCTGTACTGAAAAGCCTTCAGTTAATAATCATTTTCCCTCTGAAAGTGAATGTTAAATTTTCAATTTGATCTGCAAAACCATTTATGATCTGACTCCCTGCTCACTCACAGACCCCATCTACCACAACACTTCTCTTTAGTCATCCCCTATTCCTCCTCCATAATTTTCAAACCTGCCAGCCCCACACCCACCTTAAGGTCTTTGCCCTGACTGTTCCCTTTGCCTAGAATGCTCTTCCCACACACATCTACATTTCCTTCAGATCTTTATTTAAAAAAAAAAATCACGTTTTCAGTGAGACATTCCAGCCTACTCTAACCAGAATTTTTATCTCATCTCCTACACGTAATATCTCCCAACTCTGCTTTTATTTTATTTTTTTTAGCACTTATCACTATTTAATATAAGGCAGAGTTTACACTGATTCTCGTTTATTTTCTGTTTCCCCACTAGAATAAACATCTTCATGATGGCAGGGATTTTTGCCTATTTTGTTCACTAATGGATCACAGAGCCTACACACATAGCAAATGCTCAATAAATATTTGTTGAATGAATAAATAAATGAATGCCATTTGTTCCATTTTATAATCAGTTTCAAGCATGAAATTTAGTTTACATTAATCAAACTCCTACAAGAAGTGTGCTATGTATATTCCAATTATGTTACTGCTTTTAGAAGACAGGTTCTGTACCAATTAAATTTCAGGTTTGATTACTAATAGGACTAGAGTTAAGAATATGATACCTACTTTTATGTATCTCAATTGTAAAGCAAATTAATTTGGAGTTGAATTTCCAGCCTCTGATGAAACTAGCTGGTCCATAGAGTTCTCACCTCTAGAAATGGAGAAGTTAACATAAAGGATTGTGGAAGCTCTTTCATTAGAAAATTCTATTAAACGTCTATCCACATCTAAAGCAGAGAAGAAAAGAGAAAATTAAGAAATTATGCTCAATTTTGTATTAAATAAAGGTGTCTGTATATATCATATCAGGGGGGATACTTGGTGCCTAGTAAGCATTCAAGAAATGCCATATATTATATTGTCATCAGCGTGGTCACTTTCATTCACTGTTATTTGTCCTACTACTCTCCCTAAAATGGACAAAGAAGATTTTTAACCTATGCTTCCTGTGTAAAAAGAAAATAATCTTATGATTAAGACAAAATCGTTTGGAAAACAACCTATAAATGGTGTAAACCTAAGTGCAAAGCAAATTGTTGTACTCTTTTCAGCTTATGATAGTGTAAGTTTATATTTTATCTATGGTTAAACAGTAACTTCCAAATTCAAATACTTACTTTTCATCCAACTTTAAATTAAAAATATTTTCAGGTATGAAACTTTTAAAACATTTATTCTTTCAATAACATTCAAATTGTATAAAGTTTATATTCTTACTTATTGTATGTATATATAGTAAGTAAGAATATATATTTCCCTAAATGAGTCTATTCATAATGTAATCTTCTTTGTGAAATTTCCATAGCTAAAAGTCTTCTCTAAGAACACAAAGAAGCACCAATTTTGACTCACAAATCCAAAACTGTTACTGAGTCACAGTAAATATTATTGAAATGACAAAGATATTTGGAGCAAAACGTTCATTTTCATTTTAGTAAGAGCCCTTCATTACTTCAATTCCTTTTCAAATTCTTTCAGACAATGTTGAAAACTATGTTCTCTTTTAGGGGGACAATAGAGTTAATTTTATTTCAGGTTACTATAAGATTTTTTAATCTTTTTTTTTTTTTCCTTTTCCTTTTGTGGTACTTCAAAAGCTGTAAAATAATCATGATTATGAGGGTAGGATTCCGACAACCTAAGTGTCAGTGGATAAATGCATAACCAAGGAAAATGTGGTATATATATGTATATTTATATGTATATACCCACACAATGGAATATTATTCAGCCATAAAAAAGTAGGAAATTCTGCCATTTCTGACCAGATGGATGAACCTGAAGGGCATTATGCTAAGTGAAATAAACCAGACAGAGAAAGAAAAATACAGCATGGTCTCATTTGTGTGTGGAATCTAAAAAAAAAAAAAGAAGTTCAACTCACAGAAGCATAAAGTAGAAGGCTGGTTGCCATGGACTGGGGAGTGGGGAAATGAGAGATTGGTAAAAGAGTATAAACTTCCAGTAGAAAATGTTAAAGCCAAATTGAAGAAAAGAATTCCGTAAAAATGAATTTATATCTCTAAAAAAAATTGAAAGACCGAATATAATCTTTTATTAACCAGGAAGAAAATAGATGATGCACTTATTAGAACAGTATTAAATCAAAACAAAGTGAAAAATAGAACTATATATTTTGAAATTTTAATACCTTCTCCTTAATTTCCTAGTTTATGTGCATAAGTGTATCTGCACAATGTATCTCCTAGAGTGTTTGGTCTGTACAATGGAACGTCAATGCATGTTTTATTAACATTTCTATATTAGGCATCTTAGCTTTCAGAAATTTTCAGAAAAAATCCAGTCTTGATGGTCTTCCATAAAGCAATTTTCCTTCATAAAGAAATATCAATCTTGTTTTATTCTTAATTAATTAAGTCAAAACAAGTAATTTTGACACGTATATTTCAGATCTGCTTTTTGGACCCACACAGTTCTTGAGCAAAGAGTATTGCCTTCAAAAAACATTTAATATAAATGGTATTTAAAATTGTTTTATAACATATCTTAACATCTGATTTTATTTTAGGTCATTCTAAGTTATCATACATAGAAATTTCATGAAAATATTATGTGATCTTTTGTCTTTTGAAGTTATAAAACATATTGCATTTCATGATAAAAATAACACATGAGTGCAATAATTTGCTCATTTTTTGTACAAGAATAACTGAAGAAAAAAAATATTGAATTGATTAAAAAAAACTCTCCTGCAACGAGTTTCCCAAAGACATTAACTGTCAAATTTCTCTGTCTTGTTCTTAGGTGATGTCTTAGAAATAGTAAGTTAAAAACTGGCAAACCAATGTGCTTTATTTGTTGCCATTTAAAATATCCAAAGAGTAATCAGTGCTTGAACATTGTGGTATCTAATTGGCAAGAGGCAAAATAAAACTTACTTTTAATTCAGAATACAAAATGACCATCCAGGAACAGTCCCTGAGCCCATGCATAAAAAGCATCCCTGAAGATTTCAGAAATGTAATACTCTGGAGAATGGCTGTGCTTGTGCACAATGCTTCATCTTGCTTTTATTCCTACAAAACTGCCCAAGGTTCTCATGTCATCGAAGGGCTCTTCCAATCCTGAGATTCTACTTTTCAATAGAGTGTCCCTTCAGATTACTCAATATAATGGGGAACCAATCATGAACAATAGAATTGACTTAATTCTGTCATAGATTTTCAACTATATATTTAAAGGTAAATCAATATAATGGCTTCCAAAATTTTTTCTATATTTCATTTTAACAAAATGATCTTCACATCTCTGAAGGTTTAGCTTTTCTTTTGTAGGGTTTATCTATTTATTTAGGCATTGATAATTGATAAGTGCAGTTAATCTATGGTTCTTTTTAGTCATTTCACCAACTTTCCTGAATTTGTTCATATCTGTGTTGTGTTTTTGGATCTCCGTCTAAGCTTAAGGTTATTAAGGATTCACATATTATTTACTTCAAACTGTACACTCCCTTGTATGAATTTTCTGAATCCTACAAAAGCATAATAAATACTGGTTGATTAATTAAAACCAACTGAGAACATGTCTCTTTGCGAGCCCTGTTTGGCAGATTGTATTATTTGCCAATAAATTCTTCCTTTCCTCCAAGTGCCTGCCAAGGTTAAGTGTTTGTAGAGCATAACCCCACAAATAATTAATGTTAGACATAGCCATGTGACTTGATTTAACCAATGGAAAAATGATGAGGTGCTATTTCTAAGCTAGCACTTTAACAGAGTGGCAATGCGTGTTCCTGCTTCCACCCTGCTCCTTGAAAATGCATGCCATAGTTAGCCATTGCTGCTTCAGCCAGAGTACCAGAATGAAAACACATGGATTGAAAGCCTGTGGTCCAGTTTAGCCCAGAGTATCCCAGTTGAGATTAGCTTACCTGCAGACCATTGAGGTTTAAATATATAGTTGTTGTTTTAAACCATTGAGGTTCTGAGAGGTTTTCTGTTAGGCAGTTTATCCTAGTAGAAAACTGACTAATACTCTCTAGCATAGAAAATGAACACTTATTCAGAGGCTTTAATACAACTGTGAAGCTATACAGTACAGAAAGATAGTAATCACTCTAGAATGTTATGAATAAAAATAATATCATATCATATCTTAAATCTTCCATCTTGACTTCATAGTATTCACAGATGATGAATCAGTTTCAAAATTAACTCTGTGAAACTTTAAAGATATTTTAAGAATATCTCAAAGACTGAAAGATGTAACATTTTACCTCTAGATAGTTAACCACCTAAGGGAAGAGCTCAGTTATACCAAGGATATATACATGCACACACACATACACACACACACACACACAGACACATATACAATGTTCCATTTAGGTGTCATTCTCAGATCATTCTCTGGCTTCCATTCAGATACCATGAGTACTACAGAGTTAATACAAGTATTTCTTCACAAAGAAATAGAGAAATAGCCATATAGTGTAACTTTTTCAATTTTAATATTAGAGATGTGTTATATACAAAGAAAATATATTATTCAATTATATATTGCCTAAAATGTAACACATATTTCAGTGATTTAATAATTTATGGTGTGTGTGTATTCTATGTTTGAAGAGTATATATATCTCAGGGGAAGATGAGCTTTCCCTTTGAAGAGATTATTTTACATTTGATGTAAATGGTTGGGAAGTATTGGCACAAAATAAGATGTTACAACTTTCAGTTAAGTGTTTTTGGCTATGATAGATTTCTGGGTCCCTTAAGTTCGTGCTTTCCTAATTAACTCATATAATATAAAATAAAGGTTCAGAGTGATGGAAGAACGGAAAAAATAACCAATACATTTCCTTAATTTTACAGATTGTTAAATGAAGCCCAGATTTTCCTAAACTCATAAAGTTTATTAGATCTCCAAATCAAATATCCATCCCAGTTAACTTCTTTTCACTTCCATCACTTTAGGAATACTAGTGAGACATCTGACTTCTGGAATACTAATCAGACACCTGAAATTTGACAGGTATAAAATTGAATTCACTCTATTTTCCCTAGGTAAGTGTGGTCCTCTTTTATTTTTCACACTATTAAGTAGTTGTTAAGTATTAAGTAGTATGGACATTGGTATCAGCAAGGATCACAACAGGAAAAGATAGCACACTCAAGTGTAGTAATTTAGGAGACTTTAATGCAGGGATGGTTAATAAATATGAGGGCAGGTTCAAAGAAAGTCAACAAGTCATATTGAAGCACCCTGAATTTAGCAACAAAAGGGATCCTCAACATCACTTGGCCTAAAGAGTCAGGGAGAGAGAACTTATGAAATATAGAGAGGAAGCTGGTCTGTAGCTACAACTACAAGACAGCACTGCTCAACAGCAACTGTGGACTTTGGTAGAGGAATTCAGAAAAGGGAAATCCATAACTAGGCAGGGAGACAACTGAAGAACTAAATACCTCAACTTCACTCTCTCCCTGCCATATCCTTTCCCGTGACAGCTTCCATCAATCAGCCTCAACAAGAAACTATGGGAAAAGAAAAGGCAATTGATGAAGTTAGTAAAGGTTGATCTTCTGGTGCCAGAGCAGGGTGAAGAATAGTGAAAAGTAGACCTGGAGGGATAAACAAAGTATATCCAACACACTCATCCAGTGTTTCAACACAGAAACAAGAGAACCTTTCTAAATCTCTCCCTCTCCTTCACTTTAACCAGATTCAAAAGACATTTTGGTTCATCTAAAACCCAAATGGAATTCTGCCCCTCCATGGAGTGGTATAATGGAGTGAGGCAACCTCTGGTGGTCAATAACCCACCAGCTCTCAGCATTTCTTAAAATGAGGTGAAAATCAGAAGTGATTTAGACATTTTTATCACTTATTTTTTTACTATTTTGAGTTAGCTTTATTGTGAAACCCAAGACATTTTGAGCATACCAAACCAGAGTTATTAATCTGTAAGTACGGATGATAGTGTGTCTTTGTAAGAAGGCTCGGAGATTGTATGTGTGAAAACTCTCCTCCACATGTGTCTAAGAACACTAAGAACTACTAACAACAAAGTGGCTATGTCAGGGCACCACATCTGATGCCCCTCCACCGGAATAAGTACAATTTCATGACAGTAACTTGAATTCTTCAATGAAAATTTATAAAACAAGATTTAAAACTTAATTAGCTTTAAACGTGTATGAAATTTGGTGATGGGGCTGAAGTGACTCACAAAGAACCGTGATGCAAGCCCATTCCATATGCATCAGCCTGCACTTCCCTTAAGAACTCCTGGGTAGTGAAGAAAATGTACCTGCAGGTAATTACTGAGCTGGAGAAATAATAAGGCTGTTCACCCAACCTTCTCTTCCCTAGAGGGTAGTTAGAGCTACACCCTATGGGGCAGAGAGGAAAGGGCGTACCACCTGTGTTACTCCTGTGTAAAATAAAAATGTTTTTTAAAGGTCTCTTCACCACCTACCAAAGACATCCCATCTTTTAAAATAGCACAGAAGGTCTAGAATAACTAAATTGTACAAAGAAAAGCATACATATTCAGATTCAAAATAGGCATGTAAATGAAGCAGTTTGCATCTGGAGAATGAAGAAATTTCTATTTCTGTGTAATCAAAGTATTTTGAAGAACTAAAGAGATATTCAGTATAAATGAAGTACCAGTTTCAGAAGATATTCATATACTTCTAAGAATATAATTTATGCTTTGCATTTCTCCTTCTGATTTTGGAGTCCACACTTCACGATATAGTAGGCATGGGTTCTTACAGTATGGATGTTTCAAAGGAAGTATGAACAACAAAATGTTACACTAATCCTTGGAAATATGGAGAAAAATAGATGAATTCCAGAGATATCTGCCTATAAGACCAAACTTTGAGCAGCATTTGTTACATTCCAGGGCTTAACCGGTGTCTGCACTACATATTATTTGAATAATGATGAATGAGTGGATGTCTGCATGCATGGATAAATTAATGAATGAATTAATAAATATGGCTCTATGAAAGCATCTTCTTTTTCATAAAACTACTAAAATATAAATTGAGAGCCACTGTCCTGGTAACGTGTCAGAATCAAGATATACCATGACTGAATATCCCCATGTGATTCTATGAGAACTTCTTTCAGTTGCAGAAACAGAAGCTCAACTTCAGGAAGTTAAACTAATCAAAGATTTGAGGTATCTTTTAAAAAATTGTTTTTTAATGAGTCAGAATTGTAGAGTTGTCTATTCCTGGGGCGGGGGCGTCACTGTTCTCTGGAGTGGCTTTTGCTCCAGCCTCCTATAGGGATTCTTACTGGGGTTTGTTCTTCTAGCCCACTTCACTCCCTCTCATTTACTCTGCTCAAGGAAGCTAACAGCCACATTTTCCAGTGGAAAGAGTCAAATCAGTGACATCCTCTCAGTGCTGGCCAAATTTCTCTTGCTTTCTTAGACTTGCCTATTTCAAGGTAGAGCATGCACTAGTGGTGTTAGTGTCTACTTGCTTACCCTCTAATTCACTTTCCCCAAGGAATCTTTCTAAAGCAGAAAACTTACCAGGTCCACTCTTTGCTTAAAACCCTTTAGTGGCCCAGAAAATTGCCTTGGAAGAGAGCCCAAATATCTCCAGTGTATCCTGCAAGACTGTTGATGATCTGGTATCTGTGTTTCTCAGGAGACCACAATTCTCACTTTAGGGTGAGAAAATTACCCACTGTATTGGATTGCCCTGCAATGAATCTTGTCCCACACCCTCTAGATCTTGGTAACATTGCTCCAGTCATTCTGACACACAAAAACATCTCCAGAGAGTTCCAAATATCTGTGAGAAGGCTGGGGAACCTCTTCAGTTTAGACTATTTCTCATGGAAACACTAAACTTCAACAGTGAATTATTCGTAGTTCACTTAGTAAGCAATCTCTTACCTCAGATACGTCTACATGCTCTCCACTCTTCTGGAACAGTCCGTCATCTCCATAGACCTGACTAATTACAGGAGGACCAACAAATATGACTTTAGATGTCGTCTTCTCTATGCCCCCTCCAAAATACAAATTACATCTCCTTCCTAGGTCCTATCAAGACATCTTATACTTTCCCTGGATGTGATACTTTAAAAATACCTCAGGACCTAATTATTTGTTTGTCTCACCTGCTACATTCAAACCTACTTGAAAGCAAAAACATTAACCCGTTCAGAACTGAGCCCTCAGTTCCCAACCTATGATGTACTTACCAGGTACTGGCACATTCTAGGTACCTAAACACACCTGAATTGATGAGGGTGGCACTAAACTTGAAATTAGATGACTTGATTTTAAATCTGTACCCGATACATTTGTGTGATCGTGGTCAAGCTGCACAACATCCTCGGATACTCCCTACCCTGCAGGATTTCAGTGAGGAGTAAATGAGGTAATGTGTGCAAAATCTCTTTAAATCCTGATTTACAACTGTAATCATTTTAAATTCAAACTATAATTTTCTAAATGTTCAGAGAAATGCTGTTGAGCCATAAGGTTCATTTTCCTAAGTGGCTTAAAAACTTTCTGGACTGTGCAGCTTGTTAGAGAATTTAAATAGCTGTCCAACTAGGCATATATTTAAAAACAATTAGTCAATTCAACTAATTAATCAGCCTGTACTTGTGTGGAGATTGTTTTAATTCACACCAAAGAAGCTATTTAAGATGCTCATATGTACCAATTTCATAATTATTTTTCCTTAAAACTAAATTTTTCCCAATCCTCTAAAATTTTTCCTTTAAAATTGGACAAAACATGGCTTAACTATGAGAAACACAATAGCTTGTGGACAGCTATGTGTTAATAAATGTCTTAGGGCAATACACTTTTTTCCTTCCTCAGAGAAAATTTTGCTACAATTTTCTCTTAATTAACGTAATTGATAACAGTTATACAGATATCTGGCATTTTAATCATGCAGATATGTCTTTTGCTGTCTAAAGAGAAATTAAAAACCACCAGCAGTCTTTTACTTTCCGTGGTAGCTGGAAAGGAAATTAAAATAGAGCTGGTAATAAATGGCTAATATGTTCAATTTGAAAGATCACAGACCTGGATCACACACATGGGGAAGGGATGGCACAAAATACTGTGACAAATGCAGAAGAAAAACGTCAACCCACACCATTAACTGGGAATTCTGAAGTCTTTAATAATAAGCTCTGTAACACATAAGTTACCCATCATAATTAAGGCCAAGATTTTTAATTTGATTTGCATCAATTCTCATGTAGATTTAAGAATAGACAGGACCCAAACCCTGTATTACTCACTGCTATTTCATTTATCAATTTAACAATGAATACTTGCTTAAGGGGATCTAAATATATACAAAATTCCTTTGACCGTGCATTCTGTAGCTCATAAAAGAGTGTTCAACTTTGATCTATTAATATGCTAAACAGTAAAACTAAACGAATGAATATCAGGCAGACTCATCTAGACATTGTCATTAGCTCACTTTCAGATAATATAGACAATTAGAAATATTACAAACAGTTCTAATTGGAAAATTACCTTAGATACGGACTGTGGTCTCTGGACAATATCAGGAATTTATCATTATAGAGACTAGAAGGGTGACAAAGAGCCAGGAATCTAACATTTTATTTCCAGGTCTATATTCCTCAATGAAAGCTGAATCACTGGGGATTTTGGTTCAAGTTCCTAACATGCCCATCTCTTCAAGGATAATTGGCTTTAAATTTTGGGAATCATATGAGTGAAGATACTAGATGAGGCTATGACTGAATGAGTACTGTGTAGTACTTCATATACTGAAGGAGTAATGTATAGAAAGAAGAGAGAGGATACTGAGAACAGAACTGCAGGGATTGTCTATTTTCGAAAGGCAGAGTAGGGGAAGGAATAATCAGGGTCAGAAATATATTGTACAATTTTGTGTAAACTACAGAAGAATATCAAAGGGAATGGTAATCAACCATTGAGTATCTACGGAGACTTCAAGGGCTGTAAGAAGAGAATTCAATGTGTTACTAGAGTCAGAAGATTTTTCTTAACATTACGAAGTCATACCTTACAAAATGGTCACCAAAGGGATGAAATTAAAATTTTTGAGAATATGAGTAGAAAATTCAGCCAAAGCAAGCTATCAGTTATTCACATTAGTTAATTAATAATTGAAAGTGTTGAGTTAATTAATTATAAATTTTTGAGTTGCAGGAAATATATTTTCCTTCGACATTTTCTTCTTTGATTACGTCCAAATTTCTTTAAAAAGTAGCCAACACTTACTGCTTTCTTTTCCTTCTACCCACTCTTTCTTGTACTCATCCACTCTGGCTTACACATGATAAACCCGCCTCAACTCTCCTTTCTCAATTTAGATGATCTAGTAAGCAAAACAAACATATTTAGTTGCAAACACATTTAGTATAACGTTAAGAGCAATTAGATATCTTTGAATGGCAGCTTCTCAATATTCAGATACTTCTCTTCTTATCTTCCATTCTTCTCAGGAATAGACTTGCCCTTTTTATATTTTATTCAATTTTTAGTATTATATAGAAATAACACAAGCATATGTACAACCTCTAAGTGCTTTAACAGTCTTTTGTCATGTTAATTTTATTTTTATGGTATTAGTTTGCATAAAATATATACAAACTTTCACTTTGGTAAGAAGTCTAACATGAAACCTACATCTTCATTCAATTATTTTATAAAGAAATAGTAGCTGTCATTGACTGTAAAGTACTAGCTTTTCATCTGATGTCATTTTTCCTTTAAAAAGACAAACCATTATCTTCAAAGGATCATGAAATTGGTAAGAAAAAGAATGAAGAAAAAATAGTGCAATGTATGATTTCAAAAATGTTTCCTGATTTTTAAAAAGTGGCAGCCTTAAATCTTTTTAAACTAACTAAACAATACAAAACAAACATGGCTCCTATATCAAACGTCTTGGTTAAGTAAGCTGGAGAAACACTGTATTGCATGGCAAAGAATGTCATGTTCTTTCAGAGACTGCTTAATACTAAACCAAAATTCATGACTCTCCCTGCATAAAATCTAAAGACATCTACCTGTCTAAGGAAAGATTTTCCTTCACTATTAGAGTCCCATTTAGCTGGAGCGGAGATTCAAACTGACGTCAGTAGCATTGTATCACATGTATGTTAAAAGCCACTGAGACCATAAATTTAGCTGGGTTGAATAGTGATGATCAAGGTTTATTAAGTTCAATTACAGGGACAACTTTGGTCATCTTGAACTCCACAGAGTACCTAGCATAGAGTTTGAGCATAGTAGAAATCAACACATTTGTTGGATTGTTGATTTTATCTCCCTGGTTTCCATGTGAGTAAATGGAGATGAAGTGTATATTGCCAAAATTTGACAAATAGAAAGTAGCCTCCTTGAGAAGAGTCTACTGAATAATTTGGTTAAGTACGGTTCTAGTAACTTGATACAAATGAATTCAATCCTTATACAAGAGCTGAAGTAGACCCTCACAGGATAGAAACACGTTTCCCCAAAGGATAACAGCTCAGTTGAAAAAGCTATAAATACTAATCGCTTTTATCATAGAGGTCCCAATCTCAAGGAGGCTGATTCAGCCTGAAGACATGTTTTGGTTGGTACTGTATGTACAGTGCTTTAAAAGTGAACCCAAATATCATTAGGCAGGAGCTATGCTCTCTACCCACTAATCCCAATTGTTTTAAACTAGATCTAATTTAATGTTTACATTTTTGGCTGGCTCCCAAAGGCATTTGGTATGAAATGATTGAGAATTGGAGGATCATTGTGGAAATTTGGTTATTGTAACATTCCAGTTCCAACACATTAAATCAATCCAGAAAAAACCCCACAAAACATGCAAGCCACATGGTGATAGTCATTTTCTTGTAATCAATTCTTTTTCATAATTTGTTTTGGCTATCAACTTGGGGGGACACTCCCGTACTTTTAAGGAATATTAACCGGTTAAGTGTGCAGAGATTATTGTGAGAGAGATCCAATTCCCTATCCATATGAAAAAGTAAACTTCATTTCATACTTCATATACAAAAATTGACTCAAAATATAACATAGACCTAAATATAAAATTTAAAACAATAAATCTTATAGAAGAAACCACAGCAGAAAATGTGTAGGATGTTGGTTTGGCAAAGATTTATTAGCTACAATACTAAAAGCATGATCCATAAAGAACAAATTGATAAACTAGACTTCCTCTCTGTTAAAATTTCTACCTTACAAAAGACACTCTTGAGAGAATGAAAAGTTACAGAATGGAAGACACTATTTGCAAAGCACATATCTGATAAAGGGCTTGTATATAAAATATATAAAGAATTCTCAAAATACAGTGATGAGGAAGCAAACAACCTAATTTAAAAAGTGGGCAAAAGTTTTGAACAGATATTTCACAAAAAAGATACATGGATAGCAAATAAGTATATGAAAAGATGCTTGATATCTTTAGCCATTAGGGAAATGCAAGTAAACTACAGTGAAATAGCACTATATGCTTATTAGAATGTCTAAGATTTATAAAGATTGATCACACAAAATTACCATAGACTGAATGTTTGTGTCCTCCCAAATTCATATGCTGAAATACTAGCCTCCAGTGTGACGGTATTAGAATGTGGTGACTTGGGGAGGTGATTAGGTCCTGGGAGTGGAGCCCTCTTGAATGAGATTGGTGCCCTTGAGATCCCAGAGAACTCTCTCACTCTTTCAGCCATGTGAGGACACAATGAGAAGCCAGCCATCTATAAACCAGAAAGTGGACCCTCACCAGACACCAAATCTGCTGGTGTCTTCATCTTGGACTTCTAGCTTCTAGAACTGTGAGAAATAAATTTGGGTTGTTTATAAGCCACCTGGGTGTGGTATATGTTAGAATAACCCGAATGGGTTAAGATACAAGTGTTGGTGAGATTGTGGAGTTCTGAACTGGAGCTCTCACATATTGTTGGTACAGAGGTAATAGCACAACAACTTTGGAAAACAATCTGATCATTTCTTAAAAAGTTAAATATATACTTATTATATGATCTAGCTATTCTACTTCTAAACATTGCCTCAAGAGAAATAAACGCATATTTATATACAAAGACTTGTATACAAAGGTTCACATCAGCTCTATTTGTAACGGCCCCAAACGGGAAACAACCAAAATGACCATCACCAGGTGAATGGATTTAAAAAATGTGGCATTTCCTTGCAATGGAATTTGGCTCAGCAATAAAAGGGAATGGATTCCTGCTACATGCAACAACATGGATGAATCTCAAAATAATTATGGTAGTAAAAAAAGACAGACTAAAAGAGTACATACTGTATAATATAACATAAAATAACTCTAGAAAAGGCAAACTCATCTTCATGCAGATAGCAGATCACTGGTTGTCAGGGGACAGGAGAGGTGGGAGGAAAGGATTACAAAGCGGCATGAGGAAACCTTTGGGGATCAGATACATATTCACTATCTTAATGAGATGTTAGTTTCATGGGTGTATATGGCAAATGTAGATGTATACGTGTACATGTATGGCATATATGGCAAAACATCAAGTTGTAGACTTTAAATATGCGTAGTTTGTGCCAATTATACTTCAATAAAACTGCACAAGAGGGGGCCGGCCCGGTGGCGCAGCGGTTTAGTCCGCGCTTGGCAGCCCGGGGTTCGCTGGTTCGGATCCCGGGCGCCCGCCGACGCACTGCCTGTCAGCCATGCTGTGGCAGCGTCCCATATAAAGTGGAGGAAGATGGGCACAGATGTTAGCCCAGGGCCAGTCTTCCTCAGCAAAAAGAGGTGGATTAGCAACGGATGTTAGCTCAGGGCTGGTCTTCCTCACCAAAAAAAAAAAAAAAAAAAAAAACTGCACAAGAGATGAAGGCACACAATCATAATGGCAATTTTATAAAGGCACATGAAAAATAAATCTGTCACATGGATTGGAGCCTGAGAAGCATATATTTTCTCCCTCTAAACAATCCACGTAGAAAGCCAAGTTACAATATTCATTGGTGAGCAAAAACTTAGAACAAGGAGAGATAGGCAAATTATTTCATGTTTAATGGAATTAGGCTATATGAGTCTGATGTATCCATTTCTATTTTAGGGTAGACTTTCATAAGGAGGGTTTAAAAATTAGTGATCTTTTGCTCAAACTCTCTCTTCCCTAGACAGTGCTGAAAAGAGTACTGTCAATATTTTCTTTTGTGACTTATGTTCTTTGCGTCCATGTTGGTCTGGACCATAATTGGCACATTTTTTCTTTAGCTATGTTAATGTATCTAATCAGACGTTAGCCTAGTCTTTCACTTATGTTATGTCTCTTTAAAGAGATTTTGGACAACACCGTGATGTTTAGTTACGTGATTCAACTTGGTTGGGTCAAGTTGAATTAATCAAATACTAATCCACTTGTTGCTGTAAAGGTATTTTGTAGATGTGTTTAACAACTATAGTCAGTTGAGTTTAAATTGGTTTAAGTAAAGAAAATTACCTTTGATAGTGTGGATGGGCCTTATCCGACCAGTTGAGGGCCTTAAAAGTGACATGGGTTTCCCAAAGAAGTAATTCTGCCTCAAGACCGCCACATCATCTCTTGCCTGAGTTTCCTGTCAGCTGGCCTGCCCCACTAATTTCAGAGTTGCCAGCCCTCCCTCATAACCACTTGAGCAAATTCTTTAAAATAAATTTCTTAATACCTACACCTAAACATATCATATTGGTTTTGGTTCTCTGGAGAATGCTGACTGATATAACCACTGATATAATATGCACTGATTTTATAGTCTTACCATGAGGAGAAATCTCATTTCTGATTTCAAGCATCTGTGGAACACGTTTTTTAACACCAAAGTTTATAATATACATATCTTAAGACTTCATGAACTATTTTTCAAGCTATTTTTTTAGATAATAATAATCACTCATATTTAAAAGCTGATTTATAATTTTCAAAGTGCTTTTTAAGTTTATCTTTTCATCTAATCTTAAAATATATGTCTGGGGCCGGCCAGGTGGCGCAGCGGTTTAGTTCATGCTTGGCAGCCCAGTGTTCGCGAGTTTGGATCCCGGGCGCCCGCTGACACACCACTTGTCAGCCATGCCGTGGCGGCGTCCCATATAAAGTGGAGGAAGATGGGCACGGATGTTAGCCCAGGGCCAGTCTTCCTCAGCAAAAAGAGGAGGATTGGCAGTGGATGTTAGCTCAGGGCTGGTCTTCCTCACACACACACAAATATATATATATATATATATATATGGAATAGTGAGCTCAGGCTGCCATAACAAAATACCATGGACTGAGTGTCTTATTATTAAAATTATTTCTCATAGCTCTGGAGGCTAGGAAATCCAAGATCAAGATGCTGGCTGATTAGGTTCCTAGTGAGAGCTCTCTTCCCGGGCTGCTTTCTCGCTGTGTGCTCACATG
Source organism: Tapirus indicus (assembly GCA_031878705.1). Lineage (NCBI taxonomy): Eukaryota > Metazoa > Chordata > Mammalia > Perissodactyla > Tapiridae > Tapirus > Tapirus indicus. The sequence continues at coordinate 138,307,058 of CM062920.1, read as the reverse complement.
GCCTTTCCTTGGCACATGCACCCAGAGAAAGAACAAGAGCAAGCTCTCTGTGTCTCTTCCTATAAGGGCACTAATCTCATCCTGAAGGTCCCACCCTCATGACTTCATCTAAACATAATTACCTCCCAAATGCCCCATCTCCAAACATCATCACATTGGGGGTTAGAGCTTCAACATAGGAATTTGGGGGAGGACACAATTCAGTTCATAGCAATATATAAATGCTCTCCTCCAAATCATACTAATGACTTATTTTCTTTGGAATTCTATATCCCTTCAAATATTATCACATATTTTGTTTCATTTGATTTTAACAGCCACTATATCAACTATATAGACTAAGTAGCAATCACTATTTTGCATAAAAAGAAATTTTAAAGAACCTAAAACTAAAAAAGCTAAATGACTTGCCCAGCATCAAACGCCATCAGCAGAAACAAGAACTATTTCCTTATAAGTTATCACACTGTTGTTATTTGCTACACCACTCTAATTCAAAAGATCTTTAAATCTGTGAAAGAAAGAGCTATATACTGCCTTGGAATACAGAGCATAGGAAAAGCTGCAATAAAAACTCTTGTTCTAGCATTTCTACTGATTTAACTTCAAAGCTCTGAAAGATAACTGTTCTACAGACTAAGTAGCAATTAGGTTTCCAATGATTCAAAGTGGTAACTTCACTTCAATTTTATTTTATTTTATTTATTTACTTTTTTGTGAGGAAGACCAGCCCTGAGCTAACATCCACTGCCAACCCTCCTCTTTTTGCTGAGGAAGACTGGCCCTGGGCTACCATCCGTGCCCATCTTCCTCTACTTTATAGGGGACACCGCAAGAGCATGGCTGACAAGCAGTGCGTCGGCCCGCACCTGGGATCCGAACCCGTGAACCCTGGGTTGCCATAGTGCGAACTAAACCACTGTGCCACCGGGCCAGCCCCACTTCAATTTTATAATAATATAATCATAATAGGCCCTTTCCAAGTTAAAGTTAAAGATTGATGTTGTTGATTGATTTATCTAAAAGTTATGATCAGAATAGTTCTCAAAAACTCTGTATGAAGTATATGCAAAAATAGTCTAAAATATATTTTGTCCATTGTACTAATATATATGTTCCCCAACAGAAGCGGCGGGGGGGGGATGCTATAAGGCGGAGAATTTGAAACTTATTTTAAACAAGAAAATTATTATTATTTTGAGGAAGATTTGCCCTGAGTTAACATCTGTTGCCAATCTCCCTCTTTTACTTTTTTCTCCCCAAACCCTCAGTACATAGTTGTATATCCTAGTTGTAGGTCCTTCCAGCTCCCCCACACATGGCTTGATGAGTGGTGAGTAGGTCCGTGCCCAGGATCCGAACCAGTGAACCCCAGGCCCGGGAAGCAGAAGATGTGAACCCAACCACTACACCACCAAGCTGGCCCAAGAAAATTATTTTTTAAATAAATACTTGCAATGAAATCCAGTAGGCTAAATGTATTGAAGTGCCTCAAATTTAGGTGCCGTATGTGTGTAGAAGTGCGTAACTCTGGATTTGCATCTACATACAGTTTAATATTTTTAATATCTGGATTATTGTTCTTCTTAGACTATAGATCTTTGGTTAAAAATGTGAAGGCTGGTCACAAATGGAACTGTGCACCTGCTGCAAGAGAGACAGCTCCCTACAATATAATACAATCCCCTGATTCTTGCCTTCCCACTGACTTTAACCTCAAGGCACTAAAAATAATCATTCTGTCTAACAGTAAGTAGTAATTCAGTTTTCCATTCAGCTCCAACCATAGCCTCACCTCAATTTTAACAGCTGAAATTCTCTGTCCTCTATGGGTCATATCTGGTCACTTTTTAAACCTCTTAAATTAAGTTACTATGGAACCAATGGATATCACATACAGTATCCCCAGGGTGAACTGAAAAGTAAGTCAGAAAATGCCTTTCTCTAACAGCTTCTTTTCAAAATTGTCCAAAGAACATTTTATATTGAGCACAATTTACGGGACACTTTACATTTTTCTTATGATAGGTGGCAGAGCTATTGATTGAGATCTTACATCATGAGCTTCTACAGAAATTCAACAAACTGCATTTCAATTACACAGGGTCCCTCTGGTTCTTACATCAGTGTCACAAAAATAAATTGCTATAAAACTTTGCAATCACATCCCACTAAAGGTTTTGCTGGACCAAGTTGGCAGGTTATCACAGAAAGATGTATTTGGATAAAGATGAATCAAAGGAATTTTGATAAGCCACAAAACCTTAGAAAAAAAGCTAGGGCACTTTTTCATTTCTAAGTACTTTAAAGAAATGACTTTGACTTAGCACAATTCTTCGTTACAATTATTATTACTTTACTTTTTTAGTAACTCATCAAATCCTTGCAAAATTTTTTGAAATTAATACATCTATTAACCTTCTTTCCTCTTTTTAGGTAAGGAAACTGAGGTACAGAGAGACTTAGTAAGTTTCTTAAATTCATTCAGATGGTAAATGAGAAATCAAGATTCAAACAGAGGCAATGGGTCAAGTACAAAGAAGTTGAATCATATTTAAATTCGTAAATGGTAGATATTTTACCAGGCAAAACTGGTAACTCTAAGGATCACATCATAAACTTCCACAAAAGCTCACTTTCCTTGTACTGTCTTTGTGTTTCTGATCTCATGGTCCAAATTTTCCTGAACATGAACATCAGCAGAGCACTATACTGGTGACAGATTTAGAATGATGTAGAAGAATTTATTTATATCTCTTAGCTTATAGATGAAAAGGTAAGCATCTTTTCAAAATAGCAAATGGCAAATGTAAAATGAATGATTCAGGTAATAAATTCTATGAGAATTCAGAACTGGTTGAAGCTTCCACTTCTATCCAAGATGGAATGACAAGGATTCTCTTGCCTGAAACAACCAAAAGAAAAAAACCTACAAAAAATATATGACACAATTTTCAAGACAATGAATCAGGTAAGAAAGGACAGTGATCCTTGAGAAATGAGAAAAAAATGTTGAGTCCCACACGGATACTGAGAAATAAAATGGTGAGTCCCATACCACCCCAGCTTACTGTGAGTATGTTGTGGCCATAGCAAAGGTAGGGGAATCCAGATGGAGCCCCAAAGATTCCTTGAATTGGGGACTTTTTGCTAAAAGTACTCTTAGCTTAGAGGAGAGAACTGCAACACAACAACATGGATGAATCTCAGAATAATGATGTGGAGTGAAAGTAGCCAGATAGAAAAGAGTATAGTACATAATTCTACTCATTTAAAGCTCTGGAAAATGCAAACTTATACTGATCGCAGATCAATGATTACCTGGAGAGGTTTAGTGCAGAGAGGATTTGTAGAGAAGGATTACACAGGCTATGAGGCAACTTTTGACGTTTTCACAGGTGTGTAAATATGTCACAGTTTATCAAATTGTTCACTTGAAATATGTGTAATTTATTGGATTCAATTATACCTCAATAAAAGTATAAAAGTTCCTGGTTTGGGCATAACGTTTTAGAAAAGTTGGGTTTTAGAATTGGTCTTTGGTGTGGATATCATGTTTGTGTCCCCTCAAAATTCATATGTTGGAACCCTAAGCCCTAATAGGTTGGTATTAGGAGCTTGGGCCTTCGGGATGTAATTAGGTCATGAAGGTGAGGCTCCATGATAGGGTTAGTATCCTTATAAGAAGAGGGAGAGAGCTAATCCTCTCTCTCTCTCCCCCTCTCTCCTCCATATGTGGATACAACCAGAAGATGGTCATTTGTAAACGAGGAAGAGGGTCTTCACTAGAATCTGACTGTGTTGGCACCTGATCTTGGACCTCCAGCTTCCAGAACTGTGAGAAATAAATGTTTGTTGTTTAATCTATCCAGTCTATGGTAATTTTTTATAGCAGTCTGAACTGATTAAGACAGTCTTCATGGAATAATAGCATTCAATAAAAGGAAAGGCTCATGCTCTCCTTGGTGAACGGTGCAAGTAGAGTGGCAGTATATTGTTTTTAGAAGTCTGTAACTTGATTACTTTGGCTTGAATATTAATTAATTTGAGTCATGAGAGAGAGAGTACAGAGGTAGTTTGGGATTAAATATTGTTGTGGGATAACTGCAATTATCTACAAAGACATTGTATTTGTTTTCTATTGCTGCATAACAATTACCGCAAATCTAGTGGCTTAAAACAATTCAAACGTATTGTTTCACAGTTTCCAAGGATCAAGAGTTGGCATGAGTGTATTCATTTCCTATTATTGCTTTAATAAATTACTATGAACTTAGTTACCTAAAACAACACACATTTATTCTGTTATGTTTCTGGATGTCAGAAATCTGAAATCAATTTCACTAAACTAAGTTGAAGTGTCAGGTGTCAGCAAGGCTGCTTCCTTTGGGATGCTTTCAGGGGAAATTCCATTCTCTTGCCCCTTTTCAGCTTCTAGTGCCTATGTATACTCCTTGGTTTGGGGACCCTTCCTCTGTCTTCAAGTGCATCTCTCCAATCTTTTCTTCCACTTTCATATCGCCTTTGACTTTCTTGCCTCTCTCTTATAAGGACCTTTATGATTGCATCTAGGGCCCACCCAGATAATTCAGGCTAATCTCCCCTCTTAAGATCCTTAACTGAATCTCATCTGCAGTCTCTTTGCCTTTTAAGGTAATATTCACAGGTTCCAGGGATTAAGGCAAGGATAGCTCTGGGGAGCTATTATTCAGCCTACCACAATGGACTGGCTGGGTCCTGTGCTCAGGTCTCAACAGGCTGAAATCATGGTAATGGCTAGGGCTGCACTTCCCTATGAGACTAGAGGTCATTTTTCAACCTTATTCAAGAATTTCTTCCTGGCTGCCAGCTGAGGGTGTCACTATCAGCTACCAGAGGCCATCCTCAGGACCTAATCGCAGGACCCGCTCACATCATGTAGCCCTTTTTCAAACCAGCAACAGAAAATTCCTCCTGTTATTATGATGGTTGATGTCTTACATAACCTTAGTTCTGTGTTACTCAGCATTTCCTCCCAGTTAAGTAAGTTATAAAAAACCTGTTGAGTATTTTCATTATATATTTTAGGAAAAAACAGAAGGCTTTTATAAGGTATTTTTGACATTTAAATATATTTTATCCTTGTTTGAAGGGTCAACCTACCACGTTAACAAATAAGCAGCGAACGTATTTTCAAAGTAGAAAAACACGTCATCATGAAGCAGTAGTGGGTTCAAAGCAGACAAATAAAAGAATCACATTGATGATGCTCAGTGCTCTTTTTTGCCATTTTCAAATGAAAAGCAAATAGAAAAATTTTGGTCTGTAGTGTTCAATATAAATCAGATCCTGAGCTTTGACATAAGTTTCTGATCTCTATGGAATTTGTGCTTTTTCAAGATATTTTGTAACAAAATGCACCTTATTGAATTTTCTGATACTTTGAGAAGAATGGAACAAAATATAACCAAATAAGCATATCTTAGGGCTTTGTCATTGGTTTAAAAAGAGCATAATGAAATACATCCTCGTGTTTGTGTCTAGTGAAAAGCCAAAGAGAAGTTATCAAGAGAAAAACATTAAATGTGATTCAAAACATAAATTTGTATAAATGACAAGGGAGAAAGAAAACAAAAGTGAGATATATTTCTCTGGCTCCTAAACAAAATTGTGAATCTATTCTACCATTCTTTATTAATTTTTGCCTTTACAAGGGTTTACTGGAAGCTAGGCTGGGTAATAACTCTACTGTCTACTCCTTTCAGAGTTGCATTTATATGTGGTATTTTTTTCATTTTATCACAACCATACCTAAATCTATACTGATTGAATATAGTACTTATTTGATATCCCCTTAATATGCTCTACTAGATTTTTAGTAATATCTTGCACATATATTTCATCTCAAAATAAATTATGAACTAAACGGCAGAAATTATTTCATATTTCTGTTTTCCTAGTGTCCATATCTATGCTTTGAAAACTATGAAAAATAATTTATGATTCTGCAGATAATTTTAAAAATCTGATTTACAGTATTTCATATAATTTTAAGCATTTTGTAATCTAAGCATAAATTTTCACCTATAGAGGAACAGACATAGCAACATGTATTCAATACTACACATAAATGTGTGTGTGTGTGTGTGTGTGTGTGTGTATGTTGTATATGATATATACAACAAATCTGCAAAATGCCTGACACATAGTAGCTGCTCTGTAACTGGGAAGTATGACTACATTTATAGATCAATTCCCCTCGGATTTAGTTAAGCTTTCTATATCTGGAACACAGTTAAGAATAATGGCATTATTGGTTCCATTCTATTAGAAATTGTGTGACTTAAAGTTGAGCATTTAGTGTTAATGTTTATGATCTAATGAGAATGATTTAGCCTATATCCAGAAACAGCAATTTTTCGTAGAACATTGGTCTTCCATAGGTAAGTAGAGTAAAAAAGCAAAGTTTTACTATAAATATCAACTTATAGTGATAACAATAGTCTGGTCATTGAGCAGTAACTACATTTATGTACCTATTACACCAAATTTCTATCAGTACAGATTTTAAACTCTCTGAGAAAATAATATGGTTTACAGTAATTCTTTTATTTCACGATATGAGTACAATTCTGGAAAACAATGTCTATTATATATCTGCATCTAATTAGTGCTGGTTTGCTGTTATTTTGTTGACTATTCAAGTGCTTGAAGAAATGTTCTATAATGGTTTCCTATGATTTTTGCTTTATATGTATTTTGAGTCCTCTCAAAACCATGTCAAAATTTGCATATGATGCATAGGAATGGACTTGCAGAAGACAGTTAAAAAACAATTTAAAAGTAATTGTCAGTTTTATTTTTACATAGATAATATACTTGTCATAGAATGTGGATATAAATTCCAGAAAACTAGGTAATATATGTTAAACACCTGAAGCATCAACTTATTTATGAATGCTTTCAACATTAAGATCAAAGATTCAATCTTGGACATAGTTAATGACCTTAATCTGTACTATTAGAAATTTATATCGTATATTAGAAAAAAAAAATTTGGAATTAAGAGTAAAAATTTTGAGTGGTTTCCCTAGAAATCTTTAGTTATAAGACATACTATTATAAATATGAGTTTGAAGGAAGGTATTATGGACTGAATTTTGTCCCCTCTCAAAATTTTTATGTCAAAATCCCTACTCCAGTGCCTCAGAAAGTGACCATATTTAGAGATAGGGTCTTTACAAGAGTAATTAAATTAAAATTAGGTCTAGCTTAATTAGGGTGGGCCCTAATCCAATATGACTGGTGTCCTTATAAGAGGAAATTTGGACATAGACGTGTAGAGAGGGAAGATGATGTCAAGACACAGGTAGAAGACAACCATCTACAAACCAAGGAGAGAGTCCTGGAACAGATCCATTCCTTCCAGCACTCAGAAGGAACCAATCCTGCTGACGCCTTGATCTTGGACTCTACCCTCCAAAACTGTGAGGAAATAAATTTCTTTTATTTAAACCACCCAGTCTATGGTACCTTGCTATAACAGCCCTAGCAAACTAATACAGATTTGGTATTGGGAAGCGGGGTGCTGCTATAACAAATATCTAATAATGTGGAAGTAGGTTTGGAACTGGGTAATGCATAGTGGCTGGAAGAGTTTTGAGGTATGTGTTAGAAAAAGCTTAGATTGCCTTGAAAAGACTGCTGGTAGAACCACGAACATTAAAGGCAATTCTGGTGTAAGTTCAGGGAGAATAGAGGAGAGTGGTACAGAAAGCTTCTATCATCTTAGAGAATACATATTTCATCATGAGCGTGATATTCGTAGAAATGTTAATGTTAAAGATTCTTCTAGTGAGGTCTCAGATGGAAATGAAAAACATGTTATTGGAAGCTCCAGGAAAGGCAATCCTTGTTATAAAGTGGCAGAGAACTTGGCTGAAATGTCTTCTAGTGTTTTGTGAAAAGTCAAACATGTAACTGATGAACTTGGATATTTAGGTGAGGAGATTTCTATGAAAAGTGTTGAAGATGTGGCCTGGTTTCTCCTTGCTGCTTATAGTAAAATGTGAGAGGAGAGAGAGAAATTGAAGAAGAAATCATGAAGCCTAAAGGAACCAGAACTTGATGATTTGGAAAATTCTCAGCCAATCCATATTGTAATAAATGAGAAAGTGTGTTCTGGAGAGAATATCAAGGGTGTGGCTGAATAATCATTTGCTAAAAAGATTACACATGTGACACATCGATGCATTCAACCATCTCAGCTGAAACCGGGAATAAAGATGTGGCTTTTCAGGAACAATATGTAGAAGACTCTATTGTCTGATGGGTTGCACCCTCATGAATTGCATAGGAGGACAAGAAGGTTGAGAATTTTATACCAGACAAAACCCAACTTAGACTGAATTCAGCAGAGATAGGACAAAGTGAAGGAAGGCTGTTGGAAATCTGGAATTCTACACAATGGGTCAATAGAGCTATCTGGCTGTGAATGTGCATTATCCTTCCAAAAAGGGGGACAACGACCCTGTAGGCATTTCAGAGGTCAGCAAGGCTGCCACTGCCACCCAGGTCCAGAGGGCACAGGGCGAGGAGGAGGGGGTCAGATCTGTCTCCTCATCAGTTCCAAAAATTGAGGCCTCCTCCTCAGTTTCAGAGAGGGGGGACATTCCTTCAGTTTCAGAAGGCCAGGTCATGGCCACTCAAAGCTGAGGGGGTGGACCCAAAAGACAGACTGCCACCCTAGTGGGCCCAAAGGATAGAGCATTGATCCAAAGAGAATTATTCTAGAGCCTCAAAATCCAATGGAATTTGCACTTATAGGTTTGGACCTGTTTGGGACACTTAACTCATTTTTCTTGCCAATTTCTCCCATTTGAAATGAAAATGTCTACCTTATGACTGTTACGACATTGTATTTTGATAACAGATATCTTGTCTGGTTTCACAGGATCACAGCTGGAGAGGAGTTTACCTTCAGGATGAATTATACATCGGTTCTCACCCATATCTTATATGGATGATATTTGGAGGAGATTTTGGACTTATATTTTTCACTAAAGAAGGTTAAGACTTTGGGCTCTGTTGGGATGCAGTGAATGTGTTTTGCATATGAGAAGGACATGACTTTTACGGGGTCAAAGCGTGGAGTATTGTGGGCTTAATTGTACCACCCCCCAATTCATACATTGAAGTCCTAACCCCAGTACCTCAGAATGATATTTGGAGATTACAGAGGCAATTAAGTTAAAATGAGGTCATTGTGATGGGCCCTAATCCAGTATGACTGGTGTTCTTATAAGAGAAAATTTGGACACAGACATGCACAGAGGGAAGATGATGTGAAGACACAGGGAGAAGACAGTCATCTACAAGCCTAGGAGAGAGGCCTGGAATAGATCCTTCCCTTAGGCCCCTCAGAAGGATCCAACCCAATTGACACTTTCATGTTGGATTTATAACTTCTAGAGATGTGAGAAAATAAATTTCTGTTTAGTTCACTCAATCTGTGGTACTCTGTTATTGTAGCACCAGCAAACTAACAGAGAAGACAACTGACTAAAACACTTCTTAAAATTTTTTCTATTATTCAGTAGGAAAATAAATAGAAGATCTGATTATTTAAGGCACTGTGGGCCTTATGATTCTACTGTATAATAAATCCAATAATTTTTATTCATATCTCAACTACTTGTTTATAAAGCTAATGGTCTATTTATGTATGGGTATATACTTGTATATACACACATATCCATATCCATGTATCTATCTATCTATCTATCTATCTATATATATATATATATACGTTCATAAATAGATTTCAAACTCCTTCAGGGAAAAGATGTTTTAAACCCTTATTTGTATTTACATTTAATATAGCATATTGTCTAGTGCATCCATGGTATTTCATAAGTTTGAATAAAATGACTAATTAAATATAGATTTAATTTACATTAGATGGTTAACTCTGGCCAAAACACACCAGTTTAACATGTCCAAGTCAAATAAAAGTAACTACTAAAGTGCTTTTTTTTTTACTCTTATTTATGCAACTAAACATAAGTGAAAGGAAAGAAGCTAATATTGATGCATTTGATATACTTCTTTGGAAAGTTATTTGCTTCACAGTTGGGCTTGTCTATATTGTCAAACAATTATAATTATGCTATTCTCATATTTTTCTCCTTTTGAAAAGAACTCATGTTTGTGTCAGTTCACTTTGTGTATAAAATATTCACTTCATTTATCATTTTAATTCCAATTAGCTTTCCTTAACCTAAAAATATCATTCATTTTTACTACAAAAGATTTTCATTTTTCATTCTAAAGGTTTTCAAATATTTTAGGAGGCATTTTCAAGAAAGCAACTAGTCAAGCAGTTTCAAACTTCATCTTAATAAGAACACTAATTTAATGATTGAAAATAGAGTTGGTTCTATAATGAGATCTCATGGGTACTTTATTATGTAATAAAGTAACACCCCAAAGACAACCGATTCTGAGAAACAAGAGGGAACTATTGACGAGAAAAGAATCAATATAATGGATTATCTTCACATCAAGTATACTTAAACAGAAAGAAGTGTTTAGTGGTTAATTTTTATAAATACGCTAAAGCCTTGTCTTTTAAAAAAGTTGTATATTTTATTATAAAAGGCACAAGCCTTAAGTAAATGGATGTTTCTACTTAGTGAAAAGAGTCGTGAAATAGGCATTGCAAATGACTCTCTAAAATGCTTTGCACATAGACACAGACACAAACTCTCCTCCTGTGGCTTAGAAAACTGGTCAGTCCCTTCTCTGTTTCTTTAACTGGGAAATGTTTAGAATAAACTTACCATCCTACTGAACATACCCTAAAACTCCTTAGCCTAAAAGCCCTGTGGTTATTGGTAAGTACATCTATTCATTTCTTCATTCATATGTACAGTTAACATATATAATAATTATACATAGTGCATAACTAATCCACATGATAGCAACATATAACGATGTAACATAAAATTACTAATATATTCATAAATTAGTATGTATATTTATTTAACAAAAATTATATTTGTTGAGTGCCTATTACAAACACAGATGCAAAAAGGCATTATAGCTGCTCCTCAGGAGGTGAAAGTCTCGTGGAGACATTAGACATACAAGCAAACGAACCAAAATTGGATAAGTTCTATCACAGAAGTGTATGAAAGTGCTGTAGGAAGGGGGAAGGGGAAGCTAACCTTTTTTAAGGGGATTAAAAAAGATCTTACAGAGTCACTGATATTTAATGTGTGGACCATAACCTTTGAAAAAGAATGAGTAGGATGATATCTGAGTGACACAAATGTACAACCTACTTATCATTTGCTAGATCATGTAATTTACTATTTCTAAATCACCGATTATTCTTATTTTCCAACCTACTGGAGTTTTAAGATTTGTTTTGTTTTTTTTTTTTGACTCTGAAATGTATACATAATTGCAATTAGCTGAGTCATTGTCTTACTATCTTATCAAGCATGAGAATTTTTTCCCCTTATATCACACAACAGATTCGGGTATGCAAAATAATTCAAGAGAACAATCCATAAGAAAATGACTGAATAAATTAGTAACTATGACTCTTAAAAATGTAGAACTTTGCATTTAAAAACAATTGTGTGTTGATAAACACTTGAACTAAGGTGATGAGCATGGGAATATAAGACAGAATTGGGAGATATCAGTAGGGTAGAATCTATAGAACTTGATGACCAGTTAGATATGGGACTTGAGCAAAAGGAGTTAAGTGTAGTGTAAGTAAAGGTTTTTAATCACAGGGACCAGATAGGCAATGGAAATAGTTACCATAGTAGGACATACTGGGAAAGAGTTAATTTCAGAGGGCAGAAGTAGGGAAGATTAAAAAAAAAATCAATTTGGAATATATTGTGCTTAAGTGGTTATTTGTAAAACATTATACTAATTTAATGTTACTAAAAGTTATGGATGCATAAGAATACATAATTTATTTTTAGTCTAAATTCAGATAACTCCTTCCAGGTATGAGGTCCTTTATTAGTTGATATGGCAGACACATTTGTTTAAGATATCATCACACCCCTCAAGCAGTTTATAGCTTAACAGGGAAATAAAACTTGCTCAGAAATAGCTAAATACCTTCTCTAAATAGTCATTTAAATCAGTATCTTTAGCAGAGTTTTATATGGGCTTGTAGAGAATTTAAACTACTGAATAGAATAATATCCATTTGCTAATTTGTGACCTTGTACATGTATAAGCCTCAATTTTACTGTCTATAAAATATGGATAATTATTTCCCAGAGTTCTTTTAAGGACTAATTAGCCAAAATATATGGAATTATCTAGTACAGTGTTTTACACGTTAGATTACTTCCTCCCTAAATCTAAGTCTAAATCGAATGAGATCCATGAATATCATATTTTTAAAAGGACGATTATTAAAACACATCCAAGAACATCAATTATAAAAGGATTCGGTTTCTTCCTGACTGGCCATTATCCACATAACACAAAATTAAATTTAAAAAATTGCCTACTTGACTAACTAAAAAATATAGCCAATGAAAATTGCACCCAGGAACTATCTAGGTCTTCACAAATAATTTTAGAGTACTAACTTACCTAGTTCGGTAAGATTAATGTATGAAATTCAATGGCAAATTGCCAGATCACAATGTTATATTATGTTTAGTGATGTGGCCCAGTCATTCTTATTAAATTCAGATATAAGCTTGTATAATGCTGGAAAAATGGCTTAGTACATTTACCATGGTTACAAAAACATTCTCTCTGATACAGTCCAAAGATGAAACAGCTTGTGAATCTCTGTTTGGTTACGGTATTGATGCTAGCTTACAGAATATCTAATTTGCTTGCAGATAATTTATCAGAATTGGACCAGTTTACTTCCTTCACAAGTTGCCTTGGCAGATCAGAAAGTGTCCTGGCCTGGTCATCGTTTGGCAGGAGCCACTGACGGATATGTAGGAGATAATGAATTAGAGGACGCCAGAGTCTGTGAATCTTGTGGTTGGAAAAGTTCCGAGTAATCTTTGGCACAGATTTCTTCTATTCAAGGGTGTTAGTTTTGGAAAGCTAGGGAGCTGGGACTGGGAACATGAGAAGTGAAATATATAGCAAAGGGAGCTTTTGCCTTTCAGTCTCAGAGGAAATACAAGAAATTGTGTTGACTCTCTAGTACTGGTCCCCTCCAGAGGTTCTTTGAAATATATTTTCAAACACTTTCCATATATTTGGAATAGGAGGACTACCTTAACTCTTAAAAGAAACACTGATAAAATTAGGAAAATTAGTATACCTGGGAGGTTAGTCTCCTATATATTTTTAAATTAATTCTCCAAGTGGAATTCCAAACTTTGAATTTTGAATAATACTTATCAATTAGCCTCTATAGTAAAAATGATTTCTTTTAAAAGAAATCATCTCATTAAATTTTTTTTCTTATTCCTTTCCCGCTGGAGGGAGGGAGATGGATTGAGTACTATGGATTCATATGAACTGAGACTCAAATCTCAGCTCCATAGCTTACTAATCGTTTGGCTCGTGTCAAGTCCCTTTCCTCCTCAAAATATCTTTCTATCATATGAAAATAAAACTAAACCATCCTCATGAAGAGGTAAAGGCTAAAGATAATGCATGTAAAGCATCCAGCTCAATGTCAAAGGTCCTGATGTTGAAGACTACTTGCAGTTTTCTATCTTCACTCAAGTGTGAGTGTGAGTGTGTGTGTGTGCATGTAAAAGAGACAGAGAGACACTGGGAGAAATTGAGACAGTAAAAAAGAGAGAGAAAAAGCTGTGTAAAGAAGACAGAGAAGATGCATGTTTTAGAAAACCTATTTATATGTAGCTTACAAAAAATACCAAAGAAAGTTGTTTGAGAAATTTCTCCTTTCTGAAATTTAATTGAAGAATGAAAGCTGGTGTAAGAGACTTGGAAGAATTTAAGAAAAAAGTTCATTTTATTCTAGTTCTAAATCTGTTGGCGTCAAAATAAAGCCGGACATCTACACATAGATAATTTAACATAGTTGATCTGACAACCTGAAATGTGTCTCCAGGGTTAATTTGACAATCATATAAGAAAAGATTTATCTGCTATATTCAAAATGAACAAACATGGCCTATTCTTTTACATTTCCGCTGACATCCTTATGGCTGCTAAGCTTGTTAGTGACAAACAACAAAGGAAAGGTCATAGGCTTATGTGACTTGAATCTGCCCTGCTTTGAAATTACAGTTACCAGTGTTGAAGACAGCGTTTCTAGGAGGTGGCTTTTCTACCAAAGATATAACTTTTATTTTTATGTTTTCAAAACCTTTTAAATTCTCCTGCAGAGTATGCAACTAAATTGTTTTACTTACAGAGACCTACTCTAATACTTCTAGTTTTCCTATCAAGATAATCTTAATTGATTTTAATATAATACAAAGGCAAACAGTTAAATGTTTACATAACCAGCTCAATGTGTAACACACAATCACTACTGCAAAATAGCAACAATAAAATGAATTAAATAAAACTTCTGCTAAGAGAATAGAATGGGAACCATCTTTGTTTTGCCTGATATTTCATTGAAAAGTGTGTCACTTACTGGAGAGGAAAACAGAAGATATATACATTTCCAGAGAACACACAGCTAGTAAGCAGCTTAGCTGTCAGGGATTACAGTGCAGTTATGCTTAATTCTAAAATCACAACTCTTTCCCATACATTATTCTACATTCTAATTACCTCATATAAAAGACAAATTACAAAATGACAAAAGGCAAAATAAAAACTAACAGACAATTTAAGTATTCTTAATTCCCTTGGGGATTTTGTGAAAACTAATATTTATCATCTGTCAATACATATCATCAATATTAAAAAATACACTTTTGATAAAGGGTAATGCCTATTTTGGATTGTATGCCCAAATTAATATAACAGAGTTTTCTTATAAAACAAATACAAACTACAAATGCCAATTCCCCATTTATTTTGTGGTTACATGGTTATATTTGGCCTCAAAATTTTTAAATGCATGTTTATGAAACCATAGTTTATTCATTATTGTTGCCTAAGACTTCAACGTTAACTTTAAAGTTGAAGTTAGGATGCACTAACTCTAATCACAATTCTATAAGTAAGAAGTCTTGGATCTTGGGTCAACATTAGAAATTTTAAAAAGTGGGGATAGAGTATTGAGATGATAATACAGCACTCTTAACTTAGAGAGAATGAGAAAAACATGACAATATGAAAGTTCTGCCCAATAAACTATGTTATTTTCAAAACCATATCTTTCTTTAACTACTTCATATTATGGTAATGTTCAGGTGAATTGTAAAGTGCTATAGGAAATTAAGTTAGTTTGACTAAGTGACATGCTATTTATTCACTAACACTTATTTTGAGCGAGGCACGGTTCTAGGCTCTGAGGATAGGGTGGCAAAAAAACCCAGACAACATCCCTGTCCTCACAGAAACCTCATTCTCATGTTGTCATTTTAGATGGTAATCTTTCAGTAGTCAATATTTTCCACCCTAGATTTCTTTCTTTCTATGAGATAATAAGTCTAGAATTGGACACAAAATTTTTTAAATTATTTTTTAAGTTGATAATTTCACATCATTATACATATATACAGATGCTTTAACATAAAATTGTTTATATTTATATAGACCCATCTGATTGCTAGCCTATCACTCTTATTAAAACGTTTATGCAAAAACTGACAGACTTTTTTCTATTTCTTACTTAAAATTAAAGAAATCGATTTTTTATTCAAGTTCAATGATAGATGATAATTTTGAAATTAGGATTTGTTTGGAATGGGATAAATAAAAATCCCATGTCTCACAAACCTTGTCATTAGTGGTATAAATATGCTTTGTTTTTCAAAATAATGCCAGATTTGTGTTATGAACTGAATTGTATCACCCCCAAAATTCATATGTTGAAACCCTAACCCCCAATGTGATTGCATTGGAGCTAGGGCCTTTAAAGGTGTAATTAAGGTTAAATGACATCATAAGGATGGGACCCTAATCTGATAGGACTGGTGTCCTTATCAGAAGAGGAAGAGACGCCAGAGGTCTCTCTCTCCCCAGCATGCACACAAAGGAAAGGTCATGTGAAGACACGGCAAGAAGGGGGCTGCCTGCACTCCAGCAAGAGGGGTCGCCAGAAACCAAATCTGCCAACACCTTGACCTTGGACTTCCAGGTCCCAGAATTGTGAGAAAATAAATTCTGTTGTTCTAGCCCCAGAAGACTAATACAATTTAAAACAAACCAGCTGAGGACTGTGCTTTTATGTCATTTCTTTCTAAATGATCTCATAACTTAATATTATCTATTTTTGATGTGAGATAAAAAATTCAATGCATCTTAAGACATCAATTTTAATTTTAAGAATGATAATATAGCAATAATTTAGAGGACACTGTATTAACCAGAGAAGCCTATGATTTCATGATCATCTTTGCTTTTCCCAAAAAACTGAGGACACTAGTCTTTTATGATGCTATCGTCAACGTATATACAGATTAAATGGGTAAAGAAAGGCCACAAGAGTGAAATGGAAATGTTAATCCAGAAGCAGGCATGTAAAGAAAGTTTGACAAAAGAAAAATTATTATTATTATGACTGCCATATACTTATATAGTTTAATGTAATTGAAAAAAAGCTATTTCACATGCATTATCTCAATTACCCCGCCCAAACCCAGAGGATGTTACAAAAATATTAACAGAAATATTCTATTATGTACTCCTACAGTTTCTTACATATCTTCCCTTCAAAAAACTTACCAAAATTGCAATTTTATCCTTATTCATGCGATTCTTTGTTATTGTCTCTCTCCCATTAGACTAGAAGATTCAGATTTCTTTTCTTTTTTCTCTTTCTATTATATACAATTGTGTTTAACTTTTTAAAATTTAAATTAAATGCAAAATCTCCTAAATGCCTAAATGCTTTTTCTTCTTTGGTCCTGAAAAGTTTTATGTTATGGAGAACCAACTCCAAAGCTTCATTTTTCTTTTTTTAGTGAAAGTAGGATCAGATTTTATTCAACCTAATTGTTTTATGAAATAAAAATGATGTACTTATGTAATTCAAATACTATGTTAATGTAAAGACCATCAATTTAGTCTTCAGACTGGCTAGGAATAAATTAGTAGTACTGATTGACAAACTCTTTTGAGTACCAAGCTCTTTTGGATGTTCAATGAGTGGGAGACTTTATCAATCTTCCTCCTAATACCACAGGGGAGATTCCAATGCTCTGGAATATTCCTTGAGGTGATACTATGGCTTATCATATTAGAGGACAATCTGGTGATATGGTGACAAGTGACAAGTATACTTAGGGTTTTGATCTTGGTCCCCACTTCCACCTCCTTTCCATATTCACCTGCAAGATTCCTCATAGTGCCTAACTGCTTAATCAGAATATTCATCACAATTAAATGATGCTATAGTGCACCTAGTAGGACATTAGGAAGGGAGTTATGCTGCCACAACTCTTTCTACCAGCTAAAGACCCCCAAGACCCATCTCTAGAGAAGTTTGTATAGGAGGTGGCAAGAAAGAATTTCTGTGACTAGATTAGAAAACATTCTCTTATCACCAGTAAACAGAGCACATGCACCCCCAAAGGATTTATTCATTCATTCATTATTCTTGAAAACATAAGTGTTTTCGGTGGATAATTGGGCTCAGCACAGAGGATAAGGAATTGACAAACAGAAGAGGTGCCATACACGATTTCGTGAAGTTCACAGTTTAACCAGGAAGCCAAAAATTGATCACAAACTTCTAAATGCACGTGAAATTGCAACTATGACAACATTTATGACACAGGCAACAGCACAGGCAAAAACCTTCATTAAATAAATGAGTGAATACAGGAATGAATGAACGAATGTCACAGTGGGAAAAAGAGGCTCAAAGAAGCCTAGTCCAGCTGGAGCAGAGTGTGGCCTTGCGGGAAGCTGCAAGAGGTAGTAGAGACCGATGCTATCACACAGGGCCTTGCTAGTTTTAACCAGAAAAATGGAAAGACATTGGAGGTCAGTGTCTGTGCTCGCAAACTTAAAATGTAAGGGTTAGAGAAGGGAAAATGTAAAATGTATGTTTTGAAGAGATCACTCATGCACCATTGTAGAGAAGGGAAAATGATTGTAGGGAGCCTCGAGTCGATATGGAAAAACAGTTATTAAGCTCTTGAAATTAGACAGATCTGGGCTTTCTACTCAATGTGTGATATAAATTTGGAAGAATGAATGTTTGTTAACTGCAAAAATACTTTTTCTTTATATCCTTCTTCATTACATGGAAGGCAGCATTAGCTGCCAGGAATAACTTTATAAATACAATGGCTAAATTATACAGCTATTTCATGCACTATTTATCATTTAAATATGAGAAACTAAGCTATCATAAATGTCAGTCTCTATTTGCTAGAAAAGTGAATGCAGTATATTGATTCCAAGACAATGAACAGCAATATTCCCTTGCTCTGACACTGAAATAGCTATTCTTTATTTTTGTGCATTTTCTCTATTACTAAATAACTACTAAATTGAATGAGAAACATTGCAGTATTTCAAAAAGTAAAATCTATGGAAAATATTAATACAATTGCTATGAACTGAATGTTTGTGTCCCTCTCATATTCATATGTTGAAACTTTACCTCAGTGTGATGGTATTCAGAGATGGGGCCTTTGGGAGGTAAGTAGGTCATAAGGTTGCAGTCCTCGTGATAGGATTAGTGTCCTTAAAAGAAGAGGTAGGAAAGAGTTTGCTTCCTCTCTCTCTCTGCCAGGCGTGGATACAACGAGAAGATGGCTTTCTGCATCAGGGAGAGGGCTATATCCAGACACTGGGTCTGCCGGCACCTAGACCTTGACTATAGAACTGTAAGAAATAAGTGTCGTTTAAGCCACCCAGGCTGTGGTATATTTGTTATAGGCTGAGTTGATTGAGACAACACTTAAAGTATACACAAGAAATGTTTGGACAGGTCATACATGAAAATTAAATAAATACTTAAGAATTAATTTCGAATCTTGAGGAAAAATCAAATTCCATGCAGAAATGTGTAGATGTTATGAAAATTATACGTAGGTTAGATAAGTCACACAAACATTCTTCTGGAATACGGAGCATCAAGTGTAAAATCCATTAAGACAATTTATTTTTACATTTTTAGTGGAAATAATATCTGATATTCAATAAAAAGTGACAGAGGTGATGTAAAATAAAGTATAATTCCATTATCTCAATATTAACTAAAGGTGTTTTATTCAAGTATTTTGATACTAAATATCTACTAATGCAAGAAAATTATAATTTACTTTTATATTACCATGATATAATATAGCATTGAAAAAAGCTTAGAATATTTAAGATACTCCAAATTTCCCCCTTTTCTCTAGGACCAAGGAGTATTAACACTTAAATAAAGAACCAGTATGCAACTTAAATTCTTATTTTTTCAGCCTTCTCGAGTAATTTAGCCAAAGACTTCCAACACATGACACAACTTTGCTCCTCTGCCTGCTCTGTCTGTAGGGCTATAATTCCCCCTTACAGCCCTTTAAGATTTACAATCACTCAACATTCACACCTGCTATATGGCAGTTAAATGGTACATGATATGGGCAACAAAAATGAATAGAACATTATCCTTGCATTCTAAAAATTCAGAAAAGAAGCAGGTGAAGGCTGGCAAGCAAATAGCTGACTAAATTCAATGTGGTAAATACTCTGAAAAATTATATAAAGAGCTATAAGAACACAGACAAGAGTGACTGATTTTGTAGACAATTTGCTGTGTGGTCAATAATGTCTTATAACAAAAAAAGTACTTAAGAACTGGGCTTTGATATTAAATAAATATCTTTTTTCTTTTTTTGTTTCAGAAAACAAAACAAAACAAAAAGCAAGAACAAGGCAAAGATGCCAGAAAACGAAATATGTTAGTGTGATGGCAATAATTGTTCCAGTTGGTCAGGGGTTTCATTTGTCAAAGAATACACTAGGTTTTCTTTTACTTGCAGTCCTCCGCTCAAACTTTTATTCTTTTCTGAAATACTACTTTTTATCCTTAAAAAAACTCTGTCGCAAGTTCAAATCACAATGGCTGGAAATATACTTTGGCCTTGTGCCCCTTTGAAGACACCTCTTCTTGTTTGGGCTCCATTGCCCTTCCCATCTCTGAATTGCTAATCAGCAGTCCTCTGATTACTTATATTAGCCCTGTTCACAAACTGCTGAACTTGTTTTCTGTCTTATTTCCCTAATTAGTCAGCAAATATTTTAACAGGAAATTTTCTCTGAGGATTTTTTAAATATTGTCCATAATGCTACGCACAGAGAAGTCCTAAATAAATATTTGTTGCATTTAACTGAATTAAGTCATTTTCCTTCTTTTCATAAGTAGTAAGTTCATCTCAGAATTATGCCCCTTGACTCTAAACTTCAGACCTACCAAACGATGTGCTTTTCAAAAGGAGTCACTCTCTCTCATGCCCCTCATCTTGGCACGTATTCGTGCCCTGGCCCTCAATAGTCTTACTTCCAACAGTCTGACACATTTCTAGGAGTTTATAAAAAAATAAATCCAGACATTGTTTCTTCTTGGAAACCTCCTCCATCCTCTAATTTCCATCAGATATCACTCTTCAACGTTCATGTATAACTGTGTTAATATCACACCTCTATCAGAGTGCTTACGGTCCCATATTGTAATTCTCTCCTTACGTTCTTGCCTGAGGAAAGAGACTGGAGGTTATTCATTCTTGCGTCCCTATATGTTACTATGTAGTAATGCTTAAACTTTGACTATAAAAACAAATAAATTATAATTTTAAGAAAGACTTGAAATACATGGATATGTTTCAACATGCTGATTTGAAAGCTATTCCAGATACAGGAAACACTAAAATATGGTAGGAAATGTAGAAAAATCTGGTTTATAATAGGGTAGATAAAGTTGTTCTGCTATGTTGGAATGTGGGCTTAATAAAAGAAAATAAATAAGAAATGAGTGAAAGAAATTATAAATGAATACTTTGTTGAATTAGTCAATGAGTAAATAGGGCCAGAAATTCAGGCTGTGACTGGAACAGGGGACTCTACAAATTTATGTGATTAAAATCAATTCCTCAATCAATAAGGAATTGTCAGGATTTGGCAAGTATTATTTCAACCACTGATCCACTATTCATTCAATTATATTTGCTCTAGGCACAGCACTACTTGCTATGAAAAATTTTATGTGAACGTGAATCTTGCCCTCAAAGAGTTTATGTTTGAGTAAGGATGGGGAAGGAACTCTGAAGAAGAAGGAACTAGAGCTAGAACTTGATAGGAAGAATCTCAATAGATATGTGTTTCATTCAACGGAGAGGAAAATCCTATAAAAGCCTCTGAAGTTAGGAAGGTAGGGACTGTGTTTAGAATGAAGAAAGGTCTGCAGTTTGGCTAGACAATATGTCATAGAAAACTAAAACTAGATGAGGCTTAAAAGAAAGATTAGGTTATAAAGGAGGGAAATTTGAATATCCAGCTAAAGAGTCTAAGTTAGGTATTAGATTGGGTATCTCTTGTTTTTTGGTCACCTTGCATCTCTTACCTGCTTTTATTTTCATTCCTGTTTATTTATTTTTTGTGTATAAAAACATCCTGAATTATCTTTTGGAAATATCCCTTTTTCACTAAGGGCCATTCTGACCCTCTTTCCCAGGAATTTGAACCTCAATCATTGACACAAGGAGAGAAAATGGGAAGAGCTGAAGCACAGCAATTACAACGTCATGGATAGATTTTCCTCTCATTCCTGCAAACTTCCCTGTGCCTGTCCTTTGCAAGAGCCTAGTTATTTTGCATTTCCTTTTGGTCTATGAATTACCTTGAATCCTTTCAATAAACTCATTTTGTTTCCCTTAAGTAGGCTCGAGTTGATTTCTGTTGCTTAAAACACAAGTACCTTTATTCACAAACCAACAGAATTACATTATATGACAGTTTCGCATAGATGGCGGGAGTCAGAATAAAACAATATTTTGTTTCACATATGTAGTTTTCAAAGAAAGAATGAAAAATCAAAAGATATGTCCAGTGAAAGAGTTATTGTAGTACAGATGTTATTCCAAGACATCGTTATGCAGAAAATGTTGTGCTATCTTTTGAAGGAAATCATAAATCAGTGTATAAAGTAACTGTGACTTAGAAACTGTTCTTGAAAAGAATAAGTTTCTCATGCTTTTGTAGCCAGACCATAAAATCAACAATCTATATTTAGAAAACAAGAATTAGGTTATTCTTAGAGACTTGAAGAAGATATTTTCAATTACTTGAAAACGTGTAGCTGGCAAGAAATGCATTCATGTTGAAGTGATTTTTGTGTAAAAGAATAAAAGGTTAAGAGTAAACTAAAAGCAGGACAGACTCAAGATAAAAACAATATAAAGAAATTTATTTTCATTATTTAAAATGTCATCTGATTTATATGTCAGGCATTCATCAAACCTCTTGCTCACGTTAAATGATAGCAATAACTTTTGTTAGTAATAATAGCTGAAAAGTATTTAGAACTAAGTGGCACAGTTTATCCTGAATATTATGTAGACTATCTCATTTAAGCTTCACAAGACTGCTCTAGGACACTCTCTGTAATTCTTAGGGCTCTTTGATCACACAGGAACAGAAAACCTGATCCGCATTTTCTTAAGGAAATAGGACATTTATTGGCTCACATAAATAAAATCTTCTGGAAGAGGGTTGTCTTAAAAGGCAGATTAATGGGCTTAAAAGCTATAAACAGGATTTATAGTTTCATCTTCTCACTTTGAATCTCCCCCTTCATGAGTTATCATTATCTAACTCCTCACTATCACAGGATGGCTACCACTCCAAGTCCAGAGGAAAGAGAAATTTCTTATCCCTCAATACGTTGAAGTCTTGGTTTGATTCTCATTGTCTAAACTGAATGGTACTCATCCCTGACACAGTCAGGGTGACATGTGTTGACTGAATTGCACTAGTTGTAACCAAAAATTGTGTGTATAGTAATAATAAATATCATAATCATAATAGTAGTGAACACACGGTACTTACTTTCAGAATTCTAAGAACTTGGAATACATTAATTTATAGATCTTCACAATAACCAAAACGCATAACGCACTATTACTGTCCACCTTATATTGACGAGAAAACTGAGGCACAGAGAGGTTCATTTACTTGACAACATTCACACAGACGTCAGGTGAGAGCTGGGGTTTGGTCAGAAGTTGTCGGGCTCTAAAATCTACAAAATAACCATTATACTTCATTGTCATTCATTCCTTGAGCAGATAGTAAGGACAATCCCTTGCAAGCCACATGTGCTAAAAGTAGTTGTAACAGAAAATGTCAGGTGCTACTTCCCAGAAGATAAGGAAACTGAGGCACAAAGAAATTAAATAGCTGCTCTGTTGTAATTAACCAGTGAATGGCTGAGCTAAAATTCAAACTAGATCTGTCTGATGGCAGATAGTATTCCTAATTACTAGAATATTTGAATGCATGTGATGACTGTTATTCAATATATTTGTAGACAGATAAATAACTAGAATTACATTTCGAGTATATTACCTTGATGAATTTTCATTTTTCCCATTAATCATGTTGCTTGATAGTCTAAGGCCTGCTATAAATCTCTCAACCAAGGGAGAACCAGTGCTGCCTGGAACAAAACAGCCATTGGCTAGATTTAAGTTTCAGTGGGTAGTTTTATTTTGGTTTTGCTTCTTTTTAAAATGTAATCTAAGGCAATAATCTTGAAATCAGACCTGGCTAAAAAAGATATGGAGTTTTTTCCTTTAGTTCCCATTCACATATCAAGAACAAATCCTCATAGACTAAATCATAGATTTTCCCTCATAATTTTGAAGGGATATCCCTGATACAGGAAGAAGTCATATATGATGTAGGGACACTTATGCCACAAGGAAAGAGGTAATGGCAAGTCCAAGACTTTGTCAGTACAGGGACTTCCTACAGACTAATTAAATTCAACCTCTGGTAAAGGGGCCTGGGCATCCATATTTTTTAAACAATTAACAAGTGTCTTTTAATGTTTGGTTCGTGTTGAGAAATATTGCTCCAGGAAAATACAAATAGACACACATAACCAATTCTCACACCATGTAGACAATAGCATCACTGGGCTATTGGGAAGTTGCCAGGGAGATGAGCCTGAGGAAGGTCTTCTAACTCTCTCTAGCCAAAATGCAGCCCCTAATGGATGCAGAAGTTCCTGTGCGCTCTGGTCAGGGGATAAGTAGGTGCGGAGATGGCCAAAAGATAAGTCAAGGGTTAGGGTTAGGACCAAGAGACCCTTGTACTTGAGGATTTTATAAATAAGGAAAATGACCAAGACCATAGACACCGGCAACAGATACCAAAAAATCTCTCTGAAAAGACATCGAAGACAAGTGTCCTCCCAAGATGACCAAGCCAGGCTCACGAGCAGAAAAGCCACTCCACAACAAATATCCAGAATACCACACACATCTGAGATCCAGCACCATCTTGAAAGGAACAGACAGTCATAAAAGTTGAGCGTTTGCACATTTACAAGAGAGAGAACTGTTTTTAACTTAAAAGAAATAATGGCACTTTAAAGCGATAAGTTAGTTTTTGTTTGTTTTTGTTTTTCTCTTATACATTAGATGAATGTGAACGTTGTGGTCAGAGTGTTGGCCTGGAGAGGAAAAATCACATGTGTTATAGATAATAAAAAGCTTTATTGCCTGTGCACATTTAAATGGTAGCATGCTCCTATTTTGACCTATTTATAATAATTTTAGAGATTCTTTTTTATTCTCCCTGCACTTACTTTTTTGTCTCCCATTAAAGCAATTAGCAATTGCTACGCTTCCTTGCCTATGGACAGGTTTGTGACTGGAAAGAAAGCAAAGTTGCCAACAAAACACCCCTTTCTGGGCTATTAGTTCCAAAAGTCTAAACCCACTGAGGAATATTACAAAGAGCCTCTGAGGAAGCTATAAAGAGAGAGAAACACCTTTGAAAAGAAAATCAAGAGGGAGAGAATTTACCTAATAGATGGAGGAGCCCTGTCTTCCGACTGGGGAAAAGAGCTTGGACTGTGAATCCAGAAGCAACAGATGTGTAAGATTTGGAGGTCCCTAGCAGCACAGTGAAGAGGGGCCAAACCACACAAATGAAATCGGTGCATGGTTCTTACGAAGAAGCTAGGCCATGGAAATGTGTGCTTATAAATGTTGACAAAGATTCGCGCATCCACAGTTGACAGGGAAATAGCATAAAGCCTCCAGACCTAGAGAAGGTCCTCCAAGCAACAAAGCCAGTATTTTCTTCCAGTCTGATGGGATCAAGAGCACGGTCAAAATGAGGTCAATTTAAAGAAAATAAGGTCCTGGTTTCTTGTACATCTAGGTACTATTCAGACCTACTACACAAAACATAACTGTAATCGATGGATTAAATTCATGAACATTCGCTAAGATCTTTAATAACCATTAATTGTTTAAAATACCAAATACATAATAAAATATATCCTTGAGTGAAATTTTGAGAGTGAGAGAGGAGTGAGACAGTTACACAGAAAGAAGAGCCAATACACATTAGACTTTACCAGGTAATGGGCTGCTACCATGGATTTCATCAGGAAAAAGTAAACCTATGAGTATATCCACATATACATATATTACCTCAAACATATCTACATCTAGAATTCTAGTCATTGACAGAACGCTATGCCCTCAGTTTAGTTTAAAAAATCTTGATCAAATATATGAACTTATACAAAGTACTACAAGTTTGTGCATTTTAGAAAAATAGTTGAATACTTTTTTTCTGGCTAAAATTTAATTGCTTGGAAAATATAATTAATACAGACATTCTAAAGACATTCCATTTCTCCAACTTTGAAGTTACTTGAGGTCTTACAACACCCTATCATTTATCTGACAGAAAATAATACTTATCCTATATTTGTCTTCAAACTTTGGAATCTGACATATTTAATTGCCTAGTGAGTTTTGGATTTGATGAACATTTGTTTTAAAGATAATGATGCAAGGGTCCATTTTTTAGTTTAATCTTGCTCAGTGCTATCTAAAGATGCTACTGCTGTTCAGAGGAGTGTATCATTACTCAGAAAGGAAATGATTTATTGAGTAATTAAGGCAAACTAAATCCACACCAACTCAGTGCAAATTATAAGTGAATGCTAACTTGCTTGAGCTCTGTCCTCTTTTTCAAATGTAAAATACTATTTATATTGTTGTTATCATTTCTTTTAATATTGTTAGGCTTTAGTAATATTTTCTATTTCGTTTTAATTTTATGCTTATTTTCTAAGAAAAAGTAAAAGACACTGAAAGTAAATGTGGGCATTTTTGCTAAAATTAGGCACAGTGCAGAAGAAAGCTTGGATCATTTTAAAACTATGCATAAAATAATGATTTAAAATTACACACACACTCATTTACTTTCAGTTAACAAGCATTTCTGAGTGCACATTTATGTACCTGGTAATGTTTTCTATAAATATGTAATAGTAAATTTGCTTTGTTAAGGCACATAAATATTCTCTCATAATTCTATTTCATTCCACTTATCTATTCATTAAATTATGAACAATGTAAATAATCATTGAATCTCCTTCCACCTGCCATGATCTGCAGCTCTTAGCTGTTGTCAGTTATTTTTTATAGATTAAATAGAATTGAAAACTAAAACACAAATATGGGCAAATGTTGCAAAAAGTTGGAAAACTCTTCCACATATCAACAATTAAAAGCAATGTGAAAAAATTAAATCAACAGGCCAAGCATTTGGGAACTAAGAGATGCGTGAGTGTTTGGGTTTATAGTTCCATAGATAAACAACACCCTAAATTTAAACATATATTAAAGAATGCAGGGGCTGGCCACTGGCTCAGTGGTTTAGTTTGCTCTTCGGCAGCCCGGGGTTCATGGGTTCGGATCCGGGGCACAAGCCAAGCACTGCTTGTCAGCCACGCTGTGGCGGCGTCCCATATAAAGTAGAGGAAGATGGTCATGGATGTTAGCCCAGGGCCAGTCTTCCTCAGCAAAAAAAAGGAGGATTGGCAATGGATGTTAGCTCAGGGCTGGTCTTCCTCACACACACAAAAAGAATGCATACATATTTATACAGATAAATAACTATAGAGATTATACCACTATGGTGCTATAATAAAAATGATAAAGTGAATATATTTGCAACAGTAATAAATAAATATTTATTTGGATACTTAGAATTATGATAGAATTTTGTTCAAACAGTATATTCAGACATCAAAACACTTTTAATCGTTTATATTGAATGTGACCATCTGAATGCTCTTTTGGACATTTTATGTAGAAATTAACACTTTTTAATATGCTTTAAAAATCTCACACCAATAAACTAGGAATTATTTTATGTACTTATTTATATCATCAAAAATTTTAATGAAATTGGGTTTTAGAAATATTTTACTTTATGTTTATTTTCTATGGAAAAATGAAAGTGATTAATTTCTTTCCACAACTTACTTCATTGTTTAGTTATTATCTATTTTCTGAAAACTGGAACCCAATGTTAATGTTTAGTAAGCAGTTAATACCTAGACCACATTGCTACAGTATTGACAATTTTGATTCCCCTTTAAAATACTACTTTTTTAATAACAGAAAAAATGTTCTTAATAGAAAGTAACACAAAGAGAATTCCTATTCTTAAATGAAAGACTCTTCATAAATGTGTGCTTCTTAAATGTGTATTCCCCCTGAGGGAACTCTGAAATCTTGCATTGTCCTGAATTCTAGTAAATTAAGCTGAGTAAGTTAAGGCAAGTCGACAAGTTAAGGTAAAATTAATTGAGCACCAAAATCAAGGATTCTCTTTGGTTTGATGTGGTAAAATGTGGCATCAGATTTATGAAGTTTTCTTGTGGTGGTCGTAGCTATGTTTTGGTGGTATAAAAGCCAATACCTTTGTGTTGTGAAAATTAGAAACAATCAATAAAATTAGAACCACTGCTGCCAATGCTGCTGTGAACCTCTGCCTCAAGAATATACTGGACCTAATATTGACTTTACAGTAATGATAGAAAAGATACTTAAATAAATCTAAGTATGATGCTCAATTTAAAAACTCATTTGTTATTATGATTTTCACGGATATCAGCACTGAATATAAAGTTTCGAAAATTTGTCACTTAATTTTTTAAAAGTCTGTATTTTCCTTTATAATTAAACACAAAATTATTTTTTGCTGGAATCTCCACATTTTCTAATTATAATTTTATTATTCTGGTTCCCACCTAACGGTGGGAACAATAATGAATTTGTCCCGCGCCATTACTAAGAAAAAGTGGAGAAGAAATATGCTGTGTGCCATTGAACAGTTAAACTTCTACTGCAATTAAATTTGTGAAATTCTGATACAGTAGTTCTCAATGACATTCCAGTGTTTTCTCCACAAAAACATCCCTAAGTGATATCTACAATATCAGGTATATTGTAACAAACCTTCTTTCATCTACTCTTTAGCATTGTGCTAGCCCCTACAACTGCTGTTAGGTTTTTTTTCATTCAACTTTTTTACAATTTTTTTTAAAAAAATTGTGGACCCAAGCTTAAATATAGCAACGAGTCAATGGGTTTAGGAATTCAGGATGTGAGAGGGAGGTAGAGCTAGAGAGAGAGAGAGAGAGATAGGGATGGAGAGAAAGGGAGAAAGAAGAAAAGAAAATGAATATAGCTGAGTCATCCCTGATTTTCAATTATTGCTGATATAAGCCAGCTTTTATCCCTCCACTGCCCCACAAGCTTTTCCCAGGAACTCCTAGATTTGTCTAGAAAAATCTGGTGCCTACTCATTCTGAATCTTCTGGCGATACAGCTGGCACAGATGTTCCTGGTTTAGTAGATTTTAATCCCACTGTCTGCTTGAGGTCTTTACATGAATGCCTCCAAAACTCCTCAGAATTAGGTTTAAATGCAGAATCATGCTCTGCCATATGGGAAATTATAAATGGAATCCCGCCAGACCTTAATACCATTGATCCAGAGATTTTAATCTAAACTTTTAAAAAAATTTTTATGCTGGCTCTAATATTCCTTACTGACCTTGAGTATGAAGGGAAAAAAAAAGTAAATGTGCAAGTTGAATTATTTTGTCACAAATACAATTATTCTGATATAGGAAAATGTCCCCGGGACCTACCCCAACCTTTAAGATCTTCTGTAACTTGCGTTTTTTCCATCTCTGCAGTCTCACACGTGGTGTGGTATGAGCCGCACTAAATTACTGCTGCATGTGCTAGTAAGTCTATCACCTTGTTGTTCTTTCCTTCTTTCTTTTCTCTTTCTTCACTAATTCTTATTGAGCACCTACTAAATGCGATACCTGATACTCACGGGAGAGTGAGAAGTAGACACAGAACATGCCCTCAGAGTGTTTGCAGAAGCAGGATTCATGGCCTAACATGAAGAATACGGAAAGGAAATGATAAGGTGCTCTGGTTGTGGGCAGCAGGGAAGACTTCTCTTTTTGATGAAGAAAGTGAGTGAAAAGTCCAATCCTGAATCAGTGTCATTACCTGATTTCCCTCTTCTTGTGCAAAAGGAATAAAGTACAGCTTGAGAAAAATCACAGCTATTATAACTGCTGCTTCCCTTTGTCCATCATTCATCTCATCACTGCTTCTACCTTTGTCTCCTCTCTTCTACGTACTTTGTCCCTTCTTATCTATCTTCTTATCTATATCTATCTATTGGATTCTCCCCACAGGTCATGAGCATTCTCAAGTGCTTCCCATAATGAAAAAAAATAAAATAAAAAGCCACGCCGATGATCCTTCAATCTCCATGACTATTACACAATCTTTCCCTTCTATTTTTCTCACATGTTTTCTTACTCTTTCCTACTATTTCCAATTCCTTACATCCCATTCATTCACATTTTACTACCTTTGGCTTCTATATCCACCATATAATTATATTTACACACATGAAAGTCAACAATTGCCAAATGCAACAGATAACATTTTTCATTTGAACTTATTAAATACCTCAGATGCATTTGCTATGTTTTTTATACACTTTTTGTGCACCCATTGCACCCACGGACACTGCAGGCTCTTATCACTTCCTATTCTACCAGCTTCTCTTTGAATGTTTCTTATCTTTAATTTACAAAGCATATAATTATGTCCTCTAACCCTCTACTGACTCTTTAGATAATTTAAACTGTTCTCTTCATTTCAATTAATGAAAACAAGCCTATAACATATCTTCAAATGACATAAAGCACTTTAATGACAGAACATTCAAGTCTGAAGTCCTCGTCCCTTGTGCAACCTCCCCTCCTCTGATATTCTTTCTTGTAGTTACTGACACCAAGCCACCCAAGCTAGCATCTTGGGGAATCAAAATGCTTCAATTTGGTGAAGTCTTTCTTTCTTCAATCTTACAATCTATTGTTTGCTAAGTTCACACACACTTATCTCCTAAATACTCTTGAATAGATTTCCTCGTCTTTGTTACCATGTCCTTTATGTACATTCTCTTTATCATCTATGTACACTTATTTACATACTTTACTCATAAGTATCTCCAATTGCTGCTAAGGTGTAAATCACATCATATCTGTCTTAGTCTGTTTGAGCTGCTATAACAAAATGTCACAGAGCACAGACTAGGTGGCTTACAAACAACAGAAATGTATTTCTCACTGTTCTGGAGGCTGGAAGTCTGAGATCAGGGTGTCAGCATGGTCGGGTAAGAGCCCTCTTCCATATGCCGTATCTTCACATAACAGAAGGGGGAGGGATCTTAGCAGGTTTCTTTTATAAGAACATTAATTCCATTCACGAAGGCTGCGTTTTCATGATCAAAGCACCTCCCAAAGTCCCCACTTCCTAATACCATCATATTGGGCATTAGGATTTCAACATATGAATTTTGAGGGGATACAAACATTCAGTCCATAACACTATTCCTCCCCTCTATAACAGCAATGTAGTGGTTTCTTCTGTCAGAAGACCTGACCAGATCCTTTCCATGACACAAAACCATCATAGACTGCATGCTGATGAAGCCAGCCCTGCCAACACATGATCAAACACAAAACAGCCTTTATTAACATAATTCACAAATTATATTTAATCTTTGTTACTTTTGTTCATAATTGTAATTGTCCATCCTTTCCTTCGTTTATGCTGTTTTCTCTGCCAGAAATGTTCTTCCCACCTTCCTTGATGAGCATAGTTCTACTTAATATTCTAGATTAATATCTGGTTAGTTGTCATTGCCTGACAAACTATTCCATGCTCCCACCCTCCCACATACTCACACAAAGACTGAATAAACCTAGATATTCCTCAGGCTTAATTATGAGCATTTCTGTTTTTATTCACTTCTAAATTTTATAACATAATTTTGTATGAGAGTCTTTCCTAGAATACTCTGAACTCCTTTAGGGACAATGATTTAACATTATTTGGTTTTTCTTTCTGCATAGCATTTTACAGGTTCTCAATACATACAGGGCTCCTAAATCTAAGCAATATGTGTAGAAAAGCAGGCAAACTTTGCTTTGCCTTCCTTTAGAGAAAGTGAAAAAACAAATGAAGCATACCATTGTAATAAAGGCTGAGTGGTGCGAGCTTGAAACACTGGCTGTTCATTGGCATTTAAAAAATGTATTCATTATTTCTACTTGAATTAGTCATCATGTTATCAGCTGGTTATCAGGTATACAAAATCTCGAAGAAATCCCAAGGTGAATTAAATGGAATATTTTGTAAAAGTCAAGTTATTTTATTAACTTAAATATAACAATGTTTTATTTTTTAATAGATATGAACCAAGTGATATAAGTGTTGTTACAGCTTGAAAATAAGTTTAATTCAGGAGTAGCATAAGCTATAACCTTATAGGAGGGACCTTTGCTTAAATAATTCGATTTGTCTAGCAGACTTTTCCCACCAATTAAAAGAACCAGTGACAAATTAATTAACAACATCAGAATATTAAGGAGAAGTTCAGAATATGAAAATCAATAGGGACAGAAGGATCTGATTTGGTTTTCATAAATTTAGCCTAGATATTTGTGATAATTATCTATTTATTAACCCCCGACACCTCCTTATCTTATTTTGCCCTCACCAGCACAATCACCATGACTCTTGCTCTTTTACATATTTTTCTAGTGATTTCTTCTTCTTATATTCTGAATGTAATCATTGCATCATGTAAGTTATCTGAATTGAAATTTGAATATAACATTAGCAACAATTTGGGAAATGTCTGTTATGTTGTTTGATACAAACTTTTAAAAAGATTGCTTTGCTGAGTCTCCACAATATGAAATAATCTAAAGCAAAAGAGATCAGGCTGGTAATTTAGTTTAAACAGGGTAATTTTTGTAATATCCTTAACACATGTACCCACATTATGGGCAAACATGAAAAGTCAGAAAAAGGTCACATAGTACAGAATACGATACATGCTTCACTCTTAAGTAGCTTCCAGTATTGTTCCTTCATCTGAGATACACCTTCTTGAAATTATAAAAGCTATATCTGCATCAGAAATAATGGTTTAAAAGAAAACTGACAGAATGATAGCTTAGAGAACAGCTGTGAGGTGGCAAGCATTTTTAGCAAAAATCTCTATAATATCCACATAGGAAATGCATGTCAGAGAATATTATTTCAAAGACAGAGGTTTTAATGAACTATTTAAATCTGTTATTATTGTTCAAAGCAGTTTTCAATGAGAACCTGGAGAAATTAGGGTGCCCCTCCCTTATTTCCTTATTGAATTTTATTATACTTCATGTATATTTGGTGCATGCTTTAATACTACATTGAAAGTAAACATGCCCCATAAGGGTTCGTTTCCACAAAGTCTCTTTTTTCACTTTGATTTTGTTGTTAGTGTCAGCAAGTCGATTCTGACTCCTAGCGACCCTGTGGACAGCACAGCAGAACCCTGCCTGGTCTTTTTTGCGCCATCCTCTCCCCTTCCGGTGCTCTATCAGATAATGCTCAGCTACTGTTCATAGGGTTTTCATAGCCAATTCTTTTGGAACTGGGTAGTTAGGTCCTTCTTCCTAGTCTGTCTTAGTCTAGAAACTCTGCTGGAATCTGTCCACTGTGGGTTACCCTTCTGATATTTGAAATACCTGTGGCATCGCTTTCAGCATCACGTACTTGCCACAGTGTGACAACTGACAGATGGGTGGTGTGGTTTCATTTCCTTTTCTTCTTTTTTATGTAGATTATTGGTAGTGTTTTCCCTATAATTTAGATCAAGGGTCATCAGACTATGAAGAATCACATCTGGATCTAACGAAGAAGGCTGTGTATTGTCTTTAGATAGTGACCAGATGTAGACAATGTGATGGATTGGAGTTTATGTCTCTCCTGATTTGGGAGAGAGTAAGAGCATCTTCATTTATGTTATGCATAGTTGCTTCATGTTCAGCACAAGTATTGAGCAGTGATGAATGTTAAATATGGGCCGAAAGGTGAGAATGGGTGCTGAGTGACAAAAGATGTAGACTCTTTGGTCTAGTGCCCATTTGTCTTAGGTTAGACATCACCTTCCCTGTCCTTCCTACTATTCATTGCAGGGTAGTTGACCTTCCAGAATGTGTTTCATAGACACTCATGTCAGCTGACTTATGGCTGAGTTCAACCAATGAATGAATGAGTGATGAAGAAACCAGGGTATTTTTTTTTCTCCTTCTAGTCTCAGATTGCACTCCTGACAGTGCTAGTTTGTATCTATGGCTCCAGCTCTCACTATACACACCCACAATGGTGCCAGCTTTCACTCGTTGATTCTTGTTACTGATGTCTAATAATGCAGCCTCTTTCTTTTGTCCCTCCAGCCTGGTCGTCCCTCCCGCTATTGACAATCTCTGGGTTGTTTAATGGTATCCTGCTTGCCTTCTCCATCACATTATAACCAATGTCTTACATCAAATTCCATCTGATTTAAATACTGTAGGGGAGGAAGAAATTTTCCCCCACCCTTCTAGATTCTTCTGGTCTAAGAATTGAATTGATATGAGACAGAATAACAGGAGAAAATCAAACAAGCTTAATAACATGTATACATGAGAGAGAGCCAGGAAAACTGAGTAACTCACCAAAATGGCTGAAGCCTCCACCTTAAATACCATCTTCAGCTAAAGACAAAGGAAGATGTTGGGGGTAATGGTTTGGGACTTCAGTGGAGAGGAAGGCAATTCAGATGGAGATGGAAAAGCAAGTGTTTTGTAAACAAATGTTTGTCATGCCTTGTAAAGACAATGGGACATGGAGAGGACTTTAATCAAATGAGCTTTGCTAGGTCCCTCCCTGTCCACCACATATAGTTCATATTATGCTATAGTTATCTATGGCATTAGCTCCTTCCTACAACAGGCCTTCTATCTTAAGTTCTTTGAGGCCATTAGGGGGAAAGTCAAAGTTTCTTCCTGTGTCCTTTGTTCTAAAGTTCTGAGTCCCTTCTGTTCCTCCCAATTTCCTGGTATTGCCTTTGCTGTGATCGGACATATATCAGCTTCTGAGTGGAAGTTTTTTCCTACTCCCACACATGATCAGTTTCTTAGTATTTACGAGTTACTCAGAAAACCTGGAAATGTCCAGTTTTACTATCATTCTTAACTTTGATACTTGCAGAAATAGGTAATGCAAAATATTAAAGGAAATATTTTTTATTTTACCATCTAATGGAGTGTCAGATTTAGTAGTTTACTGTTGGAATTTAAAAAAAAGTCACATTAATATCAAACTGGCCCCTTGTCTTCTACTATTCACTAACTTCAATTTTTTCCTGATCTCTTTTCACTGCTAGATGCTGCCAGCTACACATAGGGACTCATCATCTTGGAATCCAGGTGGCATCAGGTCAATAAGTCATTCTCTAAAATATTATGATTGACTACATCATGATTGACACCTATGTAAACCTATAATTAGTCTCATTCCTGCCAAGATGACTTCCCACCATATATTTAGAATTGTCAAAAGATTAGTGTATGGTTAGGTATTTTATAAACTTTATATTTGCCAGCCTTTTGTCAGCACCTGAATAAGCAGGGTATCTGTAGATTTGCTACTCTGCTATGATTTTGTTTGAATCATTTTATTCAATCTGTGGTTACTGAATGCATATTGTGTTAGATACTTGGGATACAAAGATGAATTAAATATTCTCTTGCCCATGAGATATTTTAATAATGACTTTTAAAACTTTAGAAATTCTATCCATGTTATTAGGCAAACAGATTACTTATCTGAAGTAAAGCATTCACTAATTCTTTCAAGCACCCTATGACCTTAGTAATGTGCCAGAATAAGTAAATACACTCTTAAAAACCTATTTTTCAACTTATAATTTTTACCTGGCTCGCTTAATACTTTTTGGCTGGTTCTCATTATAGGGTGCTACACAAACAAAATATATTACCTTATATCCACAAATACATTCTTAAGGTATCGGCATAACACTTCAAAGCATAAATGAGTGTTTTTATTGTTAGACAATGTTGATTTCAACTACATACGTTTACAGTAATTTCTGGGTCAACTAGTGAAACAAATGGCAGGTTTCTGAATCATATCAGTCAGAGAAATCTGCACGTTCCCCAACATTTCAGCTGCTTCACATGTATAAAAGACATGTAAGTTATTACACGTTTTCAAAGAAAAATTTTGTGAATAAATTTACCATTTTAACTTCTTTTAGAAAACTCATGCTTGATGAACTTTGGTAAGTAATCCAGGAGCTGCATCCTGGGCATCTTGGATATGACAAAAATTTTGGTCAAGAATTTAAGTTGGATGCGAACCAAACTTACCTTTGCAGAAGTGAGATAATCAGCTCATGGTAGACACATTTCAGCACCCATACGAGTTGCCAAATTTCTCTGCCAAGTGATTGTTGACAAATTATTATCAGAAACATATTTTTTCTCTTCCTGTATCTAGACTAATACTCATTGAATATTAGATTTTTCCAATTGTGAGATATGAAATTATATTATATTGCTTTCATTTTAATTTTCTTGATTACCACTGAGGTTGGACAACTTTTGCTATGTTTACTAGGAATTCTGATTTCTTTCTCTTGAATTGTCTTTAAAACTATTGTATTTTTTTTCCTTGGATTATATTATTTTTTTCTTTTCCTTATGAATTTATAGGAGTTTTGTTTAAATTCTATGAATCCTTTGTTAGCTATATGGGTTGCAAATGTCTTTTCCTAGATTGTGGATTGCATTATTTCTTTATGTATTCTATGTTTAATTGGAATTTTTATTGAGATAATTGTAGCTTTATATGCAATTGTAAGAAATAACACAGAGAAGTCCTGTGTACATTTTACCTAATTTCTCACAATCATATTTTATAAAATTATAGTATAATATCACAACCAAAATACTGACATTGATACAATTCATGACTCTTATTCAATATTCTCTAGTTTTACTTACTTATACTCATGCATCTATGAGTGTGTTTATTTACTTTTTTACAGTTTTATCACTTGTGTTTGTTCTCATATCCATCACCCCTGTCAAAATACTGAAGAATGCCGTCACAACAATGATCTTTCCCACTGCCTTTCTATAACACATCCATCTCCCTCCTGCCATCATTCTACCCCTACCTTACCCCTCCAGTCTGCTTTCAACCCTAACACCTGGCAAGCACTAATCTCTTCTCCATTTCTAAAATTTTGTCATTTCCAAATGTTTAAATGGAATCCTACAGTTGGTCATCTTTTGGAGTCGGTTTTCTCATATAGCGTGATTCCTTAGAGATTCATCCAAATTGTTTCATGTATAGACAGTTTGTTCCCTTTATCCTTAATAGTATTCCATGATATGTATGTACCACAGTTTGTCTAAGTGTTCGTCTGTTGGATTCTCTGAAGATGTATTACCAGAACTGAGACTGAATGAAATTTGCACAGGAGAAAAATGTGCCACCGAAAATACACTATTTATCCAAAATTGCCCAACACAAGAAAAAAACTTCCACCATGAATTATATTCAAAAGTATAAAGGAAGAGAATTAGAATTCCCAAGGCTGACAGCAGAACCATAATCATCAAGATCATAGAAAATATGTTTTCTAAATAAGCAAAATTGTAAAATAATAAATCAAAACAAACATAACAAATGTTTAAGTATTATAAGGAAATAAAAAGGTAGATTTTAAAATTTCATAAACAGGTAAAGCCACAGTTTAGCACAGCATGAAAAGATAATTAGTGAACTAAATAGTTATGAAAAAGTATAGAGGGATTAAAAAATGGAAATTCTAAATGAGTGGATAAGAGGCATGGAAACTGGAACGAGAAAGCCTGACAAAATAGGAATTAGAGAAAATGGCACAAGGTGATTTTAATGTAGGTAATGATTGTGGATATGTCAGAATGGAAAAAATTCTAGCCTATTCAAGTTAAAAAAACAAAACAGCTTCTGAGTAGAATGAATCTACAGCTAGATACATGATAGGACAAAACAAAACTCAAACAAATAAAACATCTTAAAGCTTCTGAAGAGAAAAACAAAATACTATATCCAAAAGAGCAGCAACCATTGGATTTTTAGAAGTCATATCAAACGCTAAAACAAAAACTGGAAACAGATGAGATAATTATCTTAAGGAGTTGAACGAAGCTAAAACCCAATCTAGAATTTAAAACCTAAGTTAACATTGAAGAAAAAGAGCAAAATATGAGTGAGGGAAAATATTATCAAAACACATATCTAATAAAGGACTTGAATCTAGTATATAGAATGAATTCTTATAACGCACTAATAAGAATAACATGAATTCAAACAACACTCTTAAAAATGTACAAAATATTTGAACAGACACCACACCAAAATAATTACACGAATGGCAAATAAGCGTGTGAGTGAATGCTCACTGACGAAATGCAGATTAACACCACAGTTGGACCCAACTACGCACCCACTTGCATGGCTGAAACTAAAAGGTCTGAAAATAAACTGTTGGCAAGAATGTACTGGAAATATCACACATTGCTGGTATGAATGCAAAGTGGTATAACCACTTTGGAAAACAGCAAACTAAAATTGACACAGTTCTTATCTTTTGTTTCAATAGGTGAGGAAAATGTGTATTTTGTATTTCAGACTTACTACAAGTCATTGAGGTAGATTTACACAAGAGATCTCAAATATTTATAATCTCAATGTGCTAAGTATTATTACCACCAGCAATTCCTTTTAAAAAGGGGAAATAAAAATTACAGCTAAAATAACTTGCCCGAGTCCTCGTAGCTGGGTAAGTGGTGCAGACGACACGTGAACTTTCTTTTTTCTCTAGACTTTAGTATGCTATGCAGTGCTATATTTAATCAAATTCTCAACAGCTGTATAAATTTTTCTGCCTTCAAAAAATCCAAATATGTAAAACTCACTATACTACAGGGGCAGACCTGTGGCACAGCGGTTTAGTTCACACTTGGCAGCCCGAGGTTCGTGGGTTCAGATCCCGGGCGCCAGTCGATGCACTGCTAGTCAGTCATGCTGTGGCGGTGTCCCATATAAAGTAGAGGAAGATGGGCACAGATGTTAGCCCAGGGCCAGTCTTCCTCAGCAAAAAGAGGAGGACTGGCAACGGATGTTAGCTCAGGGCTGGTCTTACACACAAAAAAACCAAACCTCACTATACTACAAATTAAGCATAATTTGTTCTTTCTATGGAAATTTATATTACTAAATTTTCCCAAATTGTTCAATGCAAAATACTAGTTTCTTAGGCTGTCAACAGGTGGTGGGTGAAAGAAAGGTACTATGATCACATATATTTGGGACAGCCAAGGTAAACAGCATAAAAGATATTTCTTTATTGCAAGATTGTCAAAACTTTTCTCATGCAAATTAATGTACATCGCTA
Organism: Tapirus indicus; assembly: GCA_031878705.1. Taxonomy (NCBI): domain Eukaryota; kingdom Metazoa; phylum Chordata; class Mammalia; order Perissodactyla; family Tapiridae; genus Tapirus; species Tapirus indicus. The sequence goes on along the minus strand of CM062920.1, from coordinate 138,268,050 downwards.
AAACAACATATAGTAAGTAGCAACTCCTGTTAGTATTTAACCACAAAGAATAAATTTTCTGTGAACCGCCTTGCAGGGCTAACTTAGAGCTATTTCAGAATATCTTCAATATCTTGCTATAAAACATAATTATAATGAAAATCAATTATATTTTCACTCTTAAAATTAGTATTTAACAAATGAAAATGTTTCTAGTACTCCAGTTTGGAGAATAGTATTTAATAACAGTGAGTGTTTAACAAATATAATAAGTAAAACTCTCTACAAAGTTTTGTTTAAAAAAAAACCCTCAAACAACATTATTTGAACATTATCTTTGTATTGTGAAGATTAGACTATGCTGAGACAATTTGGCATGTGTTATAGATCCAGTTGAGGAAAGATTTTTTTTCTCTCCTTCCTTTTCATTTTCTGTTTACAATTAGAAAAGCAATTACTAGGAAATATGATGCAATCTTTAATCAGAGCTTCATCTAGCAATATTGAAAGAGTAAATCTAAACCATAAGAAACCTTAAATTTAATTCTTTATGATCTGTCTCTAATTCAATATTAAAAAAAATTATCATTTTTTCCCAAATGTATCATAATGGGTAAGGTTATAGTTCATAACAAAGAACTCAAAATTTGGCTCAATATTTCAAAACTTTTTTCTTGCTTATGCTGTATGTCCACTGGGGGGGTGGGGGATGGCAAAAGGGCCCCATTTACAATAAGGAGTAAGTATGGCAAATGCTTCATCTCTACACAAACCAGATTTCTACAGCAAGGAAATAAAATGTTGGAATCTGGCACTATCAATCAATCCCTTCCAACTTCAATTGATATATGAGACTTTGTCTGATTTCATTGACCAAAATAAATCCAGTGCATGTCTATCTTTAAGTGGTAGGGAATTGCAATCTAATCATTTCTCTGGAAGAACCACAGTATATGTGAACACCACTAATTACCATGATCAACAGTTCTTTAAAATTACATGGTAAGAGTTTTAAATTGTTATCCCAAGTTTAATTTTTTGAAGAATTTATCAATAAAATGATGAAACATTTCTCTAAAATTCCCCCATGGTTTGGTTTATGAAGAGACATAAAAGGGATATATCTTAAATTCAATAAGGTTGGTTTCTGGTTTAAAAGTGGAGGATGTCTAATAAAATAGACATACAGTGTTGAAAACTTTGATATTAGGTTACAGTGGAATTCTTTTGGTGACCACTGTTAAGTTGTTATTATAAATGATTCACCATTTTCCATCCATGGAACATTAAATAGAGCTTTACCATGTTTGGTACAATGAATAAAAATATTGAAAGTATCCAATGGTGGAATATTCTCAATTATATTAGAGCATTATACGAGACAAGAAATAAGAAGCAATTCTCAGTGCATATGAGAAATCTTTATTTAAGTCATATATTCTCCTTGGCAAATCTTAATTGAAGTTAAATATGAAGAAATAAAACCTTCAAGGAAAATATTATTTAACTCAGTCATCAAAGAATCAGTATGTGTGTGATACATGAAGAGAAATTTTAGATGGTAAGAAAAGTCCCAACGGAATATGAACCCTCAGAGAGTTTGGAATTTGTTCTTACACAGTGATATAGCTTCAACGAGTATAAAAGTGCCCGGCCAGGCGCTTTATAAGGGTATAGGTTGCACTGAGGAATGAATGAAAGAATGGGTGAATCACTGAGGCCAAAATAAGGTAATAGTTTTTAGATGCAGTTATAGGTTAGGACTATCTCCCTGTTTGCAGTAGTTGTGAAAAACTGCAATATTAGTGAGTGGTTAGGGTCACTGGACATTTAGATCTAGTGGTGCCTAATCAGTATTTTGAGAAGGGTTACAATGAAGCATTGAAAAATGTTTCAAATTGCTATCTTCTTTAATTTTAAAATATAATGGAGACAACTGATATATGCTGCAATTATATAATTTACTCATGGCTCACTCACTTCAGCTGTCATGTATAAATAACAGAAACAGTATACATATAGAAGAGAGGCAAATAAAATTAAATGCTAGGAAGAACATCCTCATTATTTTTGGTGGAGAAAGCAATCAGAAAAAATGGAAATGCCTCTGAAATTCACAAACCTGATTGAATTATTTTTAACCATGGGGCCCTTGGCTTAGTCAATGCTATTTTTAAGGCTCAGAAAATTTTGGTGATAATGCACAAGGTCCCAGGAAGATAAGACATTTGTGGTAGGATCAAATTAAGCTGCAAACAGAGGGCAAGGTGTTTGCCTGGATACGTGGTGTTACAAGATACAGACCTCTGCCTAGGCATGAGCTACACAGTTCTGGTAAAAGAATTAGTTGTAAGACAGCATTAGCTCCAGGTGATCAAAATCTCCATTCTCTTCTCTCATACCTTGTCTGTTCTCTCCCTCTCTCACAGCTCAGTGCTTTGTTTATTTTGGACATGAGACAATGTTTGTTTACTAAGTATTTATTAAAGTAATGTGTTGAGTAGTCTGTCTATAGACTCGCATTTTACTAAGCAGATGGAGTTTATACTTCTTGGAATTTCCCATACATATCCTTTGAGACTGCTACTGTGGTATTTCCCTCCTATAAAGCCTTTCTCAGATTGTCTTATTTAAAGTTTCTTAAAATAAAGAGCACAAAAATTTGATAGAAGTTGCTGCATAGGAAAAACAAACTTTCATCTATGGTCAATGAATTATTTGAGGAGATGAAAAGAAAATATTTTTTCAAAGAGCTGACTAGATCAAGCTTTGAGTGGGACTACAAACTGATACAACTTTGGAGTAAATAGTAAATTAAAAAAACATATTCCTTACGGTCACTATTGTATCCTTGTCACAAAAGCATTTTTGGAAACTAAGAAACATGTCAAAATGTTAAAAGGAAATTTACTGAAGCATTGTTTATGACAGTAAAAAACAAGACACAACCTAAATGTTTTAGAAATAGAGAAAGGGATAAGGAATATATGGAAAATCTACTGGATGAAAAACTATAGCAATTAAAGGAACTAAATCTATATGTAATAATATTGAAGGATCTCTGGAAAATTACTAAGTGAAAGAAAAGAAATGTAATATAATTCACTTCTCATGATACCATTGAAGTAAAACTTAAAAAAACATTAAAGAAAACACAAAGTAATACTAAATAAGATCTATTGTCATTCCTATGTGAATATGAATGTTTAAAAATGGACTAGATGTCTACATATCAAACCTATAAAAGTCATTATATCTGGAAAAGGAGGAGGAGATCTAATTGTGCTTTATGTATGTGGGATAATTCAGTTTCTTGATTAATATTGTACATTTTAAAGGGATACACATTCGGGGACCGCCCGGTGGCGCAGCGGTTTCGTCTGCGCTTGGCAGCCCGGGGTTCGCGAGTTCGGATCCCGCGCGCCCACCGACGCACTGCTCGTCAGCCATGCCGTGGCGGCGTCCCATATAAAGTAGAGGAAGATGGGCACGGATGTTAGCCCAGGGCCAGTCTTCCTCAGCAAAAAGGGGAGGATTGGCAACGGATTTAAGCTCAGGGCTGGTCATCCTCACAAAAAATAAAAAATAAAAAAAATAAAGGGATACACATTCATACACAATTAATAAATACAAATACATACACAGGAAAAAGACAGGAAACAAATATGCCAAAACATTAACAGTGGATAATTCTGGGAAATTGGAATATGAGTGCTTATTTTTACTGATGTTGTATTTTTCAAAATTCCTAAAATAAAATCAAAGAGAGAAAAAAGGGATAGTTACTGAAATTACTTGATAACCTCCCTCATCTGCCTTCTAAGGATTCAGTGGGGGTTGAACTTATGAAACTTTGACTTCCATGTTGAGTTAAGCAAAAAAGCATTCTAAAAAGGAAAAATAGGAAGTTAGAGAAGTAAAAGGCACCAGAAATATATGTGCGCGTCCTTAGAATTTGTAAGAATGTGCAAACCTTTTGAGTAAATAATGAGAATACTCTCGGAATATAGCAAATTAATATTATTTCAAAGACTTTTCTAGGTCCTGCAGATGCCAAGTGGGTAAGGAGAGCAAAATAAGTTAACATGTAACATGTGAAATAGGGAAAGATTATTATTATAAAGAGGGGGGCCCCTGCTGTTTGCTGCACATGGAGGAAGTCCCTAACTCCGTCCGATGTGTGGAGGGGCAGGAACATCAACAAACGCTTTAAACAAAAGGTGAGACTAAAAGAGCAAACTAGAAACTAGTCAGCTGATCCTGAGGTGTAGCAGAAGGTGGAAAGTGACTGAAAACAAGAGAATGCTTTTAGAGAGTGAATTTCTTGAGAAGAAGAACTGAGTCTTGACTTTTTATGCCGCAGTCCCAAATCCAGCAGAATGGGAATAATTTTTATTTTATGAATGAATCAAACAACTAGATGACCATCTCTTACATCTTGTTTTCTATTTGCAAAATGAGGAAAATAAAGTTTGTGTGAACCTAATAAGAGGCTTTTAAGAGCGATAAAATTGGATATTTCTCGGTGTAAAAGGAGTATCCTATTTCAAATTTAACTCATTGTACATAAAATTTTAACTATGTATCTTAACTCATAGAAATGTCAATGCTTAGAACATAGCCACATTTTAAATATATATTTGCTTTAAATGTTCTTTGATAAAAAATTAACTCAGGGTGCTTGGTAACATTTACCACAAAGTGAATTTCAAGGCATTTTAATATCAGCTATTTTAATACTAATGGAGTAAGTTCTAAAATACTATTAAATTACAATACACTATATTAACTATTAACCTTGTGATGATACTGTTCATTTGCATGAAGTTTCAAAACTGCAAAATTATGTGGGAGAAAATTACAAAAAGATGTCATATTCATATTTTTAAAATGAATTAAGTGAAGAAATAAAAAATAAGAATATCAAATTAGTTATTCACTTATAGTAAAAATATTAGAATTTGACTCTTTAATTATTTAAATATTTAATGTTTTAGTTCATTTTGGCAAGGTTAATTCCTAGTCTGGTAGAGTTGGCAATGAAATTCTGTGTTTATAGAATCATGATTATAATTATTTTTAGCATATAAATTATTAACAGATATTAATTCAAATTCTAAAATAAAGATTTTCTTCATTGAATTTACCTGTAATAATCAGCAAGGGATAAAAGTCTTTAAAGTTCTACTTTTAGTCACTAGGATGGGTGTTAGATAATGTTATGTATCTTTTAAAAGGGATCTGTTATTCTTACACATTTCAAATTACTGTTTTGGATTTAGGAAAATGACTAAAACCTGAGCAAAGCAAGAACAACAAAAGTGAAGTAAAGAATAATCAGAAACCACACCACACAGAGTGGCAGTATTTTAATGTTATTCCATTTCACATAAACGACATCTCACATGCATTCTGTGACCTGCTTTTCCCCCAGCCACACTGAAAATTATTGCCTTTTAATTAATATAGGCTTACATTATCACCTTCCATGCCTGCATATTATTCAAGATATGTTAAATATATAATTTACGTAACTTCCGTTATGCTAAGGAACATTTAGGATGATTCCAAAGTTGCGGTTAAAATACAGCAATGAAGCCACTTGGACATATATCTTTCCACATTTGTGTGATATCTCCTTAGGATAAAAGCTTAGAAGTGGAGTTGCTATTTCAAAGGAAGCTGGCCTAAACTCAGCCATCATTTACATAAGGAATTCTCTTCCCCTAATTCACCCTCTCCAGGCTGAGTTATTTGTCCCTACTATGTGCTCCTCTTGTACCTAAGCCTATTTATATCTCTGCATTCCTATAAGATGTGCCTGCCTCCTCATAGACTCCCAGAAGTCTGGGGGCTGTACACTATTTTATGTCCTCAATAACTTAGTATTTAATAAATATTTGTTGATTTGAATGATTGTTGCTGACAGAATATAAAGAAATAGCTTAGACCTATAAGTGTTAGAATCATTACAAATACACTTAGATTATAGAATTGTTGTGGGATCTCATAAGGCTCCAAGGATTCCCTGCAATATACCTGACATTAAGCTATCTATGCAGGATAGATTTTTAACTGCTCTCTCTAATAAACATGAATAAATAATGATGTAACTAAGTAGCATAGGTAATTAGTATAAAGAACATAAATATTAGTGGATCACTAGCCAAAATTTCTTTATACACAATTTCTGGTATGGAATTCTACATTACTTGTAGAAACATAGATACAATTGAGTCTCCTGTAATATATTCATAAGAGTCTTTGATCCTTGGATTGCCTTTCTTGAAACTTTTGTATCTGGGCCAAAGCTAGGTGCTATGGACTGAATTATGACCCCACAGAATTTATTTGTTGAAGGCCTAACCGCCAATATGATGGTATTTAAAGATGGGGCTTGGGAAGTAATGTAGGCTTAGATGAGGTCATAGGAGTGGGGACCTCATGATAGGATTAATTCCTTTACAAAAAGAGACTCCAGAGAAAAAACTTCTCCCTCTCTGCCTCTCCCATGTGAGGACACAGGAAGAATGCAGCCATCTGCAAGCCAGGAAGAAAGCTCTCACCAGACCCCAACCATGTCAGCATCCTAATCTTGGACTCGCAACCTCCAGATCTGAGAGAAACAAATTTCTGTTGTTTAAGCCATCCAGTTTATGGTATTTTATTATGGCAAAACAAGCTGACTAAGACACTAGGGAGAATAGATTAATGAGATAAACTTTTTCACTGATCCTGGTACCTAAGCAGATGCAATGTATGTTTCTGAATATCTGTTTAATAACTACAAATAAAAGTAGGTACCCAGGGTTCCCTTTTCTCCACATCTTCATCAACACTTGTTGTCTTTTGTCTTTTTTATGGCAGCCATTCTAACAGGCATGAGGAGATATCTCATTGTGGTTTTGATTCACATTTCCCTGATGATTAGTGATGCTGAGCATCTTTTCATGTGCCTGTCAGCCATTTGTATGTCTTCTTTGGAAAAATATCTATTCAGTTCCCTGTCCACTCTTTAATTGGATTGCTTGGCGTTTTCCTGTTTTTATTTATTTATTTTTGAGGAAGATTGGCCCTGAGCTAACATCTATTACCAATCTTCCTCTTTTTTTGCTCTCTTTCTCCCCAAAGCCCCAGTGGATAGTTGTATGTTATAGTTGTGCATCCTTCTAGTTGCTCTATGTGGGATGCCACCTCAGCAAGGCTTGATGAGTGGTGCATTGGTCCATGCCCAGGATCTGAACTGGTGAACCCTGGGCTGCCAAAGCGGAGCACATGAACTTAACTGCTACACCACCGGGCTGGCCCCGGATTGTTTGTTTTTGATGAGGATGTGGAGGAAAGGAAACACTGGTGCACTGCTGGTGGGAATGTAAATTGGTTCAGCCACTATGGAAAATAGTATGGAGTTTCCTTAAAAAAGTAAAAATAGAATTATCCTATGATCCAGCAATTCCACTTCTGGGTATATGTGCAAAGGAAATGATAGTAGGATATCAAAAAGATATCTGCTCTCCCACGTTTATTGCAGATTATTCACAATAGGCAAGATATGGAAACAGCCTAAGTGTCTATTAGTGAGTGAATGAATAAAGATGTGATACACACACACACACACACACACACACACACACACACACACACATGGGGCTATGGGATCGGGGAATTGGGGAGATTCTCCTCAAAAGGTACAAACTTGCAGTTAGAAGATGAATAAGTTCTGGAACTCTGAAGTACAATATTGTGATTATAGTTAACAATATTGTGTTATATATTTGAAAGTTGCTAAGAGAGTAGATCTTAAATGTTCTCCTCACAAAAAAGAAATGATAATTATGTGACATGATGGAGGTGATAATCACATTATAATATGTAAAAGTACATGAAAACAACATGTTGTACACCTTAAACTTGCACAATGTTATATGTCAATTATATGTCAATTTAAAAAAAGTGAGAGGCCAGCCCCCTGGCATAGTGGTTAAGTCTGGCGTGCTCCACTTTGGTGGCCCGGGTTCGGATCCTGGCTGTGGACCTACACCACTTGTCAAGCTGTGCTGTGGTGGTGACCCACATACAAAATAGAGGAAGATTAGCACAGATGTTAGCTCAGGGCTAAGCTTCCTCAAAAAAAAAAAAAAAAAAAGAGGAAGATTGACAACAGATGTTAGCTCAGAGGGAATCTTTCTCTCCCCCCCCAAAAAAGTGAGCACTCAGGATATGGAATCTCTATTCCTGGAGAAGGTTGGTAATATTTGATTTTTCTTGACATTTTCATCCAATTTTTAATTCCATAAATATTTATAGAGAACTAATGTATGCCAGATACTATAGGAATTACAAAGAGAGACCTATAAAACACACTTACCTAAAATAAAGAGATTTAAATGTGATAAATCTTTTCATTCAACTGAAAAAATATTTATTAAGCATTTAGTATTTATAGACCCTATGCTAAACATATTCCCTGGTCAATTATATCTTATAATTTAATGGGAAGACAGACTTAATTACAAAAGCAATCCATAATTATAAATTGTTAAAAGTGTGATGAATAAAAAATGGAATGGACAGATTGGGTCTAATATAAATTGAGAAATCAACAGAGACCTTTTTAATGAAGATAAGAATAACATGAATAGATTAGTATAACACCAAATGAAATGTCCTCAGTAACAAAGGAGAGGTACAAAAAGTGTGATACTATTGTAAAGGAGGGAAAAATTCTATTTAGGAGGTTTTATGTTGTAGAGAAACATTTGTGTAAATTTGATGGAAATTGTCACTTTTGACAAGAATCTTGAAGTATGCATATAACTTTGGTAAGGATGGAAGAGCATCTAGCAGAATGAGTCTTCACAGATAAAACAACTTAATTGGAAAAATGTGAGATAAATTTAAAAGACATCATGCAGTTGAACTGTCATTCATGTAGAGGAATAACAGAATCGTGGACAGGTCTAAAGCAGATTGCTAAAAACCTGGTACATCATGATACAGCTTTTGTGATACAGTTTAGAAGAAGATCCATCAAAATAAATGGATAAAAGAAGCAATACTGGCATCAGAGGAAAAGAAAATAATTTTGTGACAGAGAAGAATCTGATATGGCTTATTGAAGAGGTGTCAATGACTTGCACTTGGAAAGATAGTAGAACCTTCGCAGAAATGTGATTTAAAAGCTCCACCATTCTAGATGGACCCAATAGTGTGAGCAAAGAGTTAAAAGTAGAAAAGGGCAGGTTCTGCTTAAATAAGTCATATATATAGAGAGAGAACTATACAGATATGTATATGAAACCAGTCAAGAGCCACAGTACTGAATTAAATCATTCTCCATCACTTATAAGCAGTATTCAATCTCTCTGTCTCCAGTTTCTTCATCTGTAAAATAAACATAATCATAGTATTTAACCAACAGATTTTTTTGAAATTTAAACGAATTAATACCCTTAACACTCTTAAAAGAGTACCTAGCAAATACTAAATTATTTGCTTACTTTATGCTTAAGAATTGTTAGGTTTTAGTATATTGTTAGTTTAGTAAATTGTTAGTTATTTATTATGTCAGAAAGAATTCCATTCTAATCAACAGAAAACATTAAGGAAAAATCCGGTAACATTTTTAAATTTCAATACATATATATCTATGTATGTCAGACACTATTCTGTATGTGGAGATTAAACAGTAACAAAAAGAAAAATCATTGTCCTCAGGGAACTTATATTGGAGTGTGGAAGAGAGTAAGAAACAATATAAAAGCAAAGAATTTTAATATCAGAGAGTTGTAAATAACATGAAAAATGCTAATGACAGATTAATGAGATAATATTAACAATAAAGTTGTATGTGAATGATTCTCTGAGAAAGAGATTTTTAAGCAGGGACCTAAATGAAATAAGAGAATGATTTATGCAAATATTTTGATATATAGTACTGTAGACACAAGAAACGGAAAGTAAAAATGTCTAGAGTGGGAAAAGCAAAAAAATGAGATTGGCGTAATTGACAGCAAGAGGCTGGCACAGCTAGAACAGCATGGTGGAGAGGAAGAGAGAGAGAAGGTGCAGCTGAGGACAGAGCCTGGGTCCAGATTATCACATGATACTGTGGACCATTTTTAGGACTTGATATATTTGCTTTTAACTGAAGTAAGATTGGTTTATAAAAGTGTATAAATTTCAGGTGTACATCATTATACTTCTATTTCTGCATAGATGACGTCATGTTCACCACCTAATACTAATTACAATCCATCACCACACACATGTGCCCACTCATCACTTTCGCCCTCCTCCCTCCCCTTTCCCTTCTGGTAACCACCAATCCAATCTCTGTCTCTATGTGTTTGTTTGTTGTTATTTTTATCTTCTACTTAGGACTTGATATTTTTGATAAGGATTATGGGAAATCATTAGAAAATTTTGAGGAGTGGATCATGATTTGATTTATAGTTCTAAAATATGTTTTAGAAAATTTCAGTTTGAATACAGAAGAATAGAGTCAGCATTTTTTCTTTCTCTCTTTTTTTTCATAGAAATTGTCCAAAAGCAATAAGGGAAACAAGAAACTAAGAAGAAAATTTCCATTTTTAATGAAACAAAGCAATAGCTAAAACCCGAAACCACAAAATAGTAGAAAAGCTTCTAAATTGTGCTAAAGATCAAAGAGCAGCGTATGAAGCAGAAGGCAAAAAGAAAACTACAAGGCAAAAAGAAATTTCATAAAGAACCAGCAAAATGGCTTCTCAAAACATGAGTGCAAACATTTAGGTGTTAAAACCTGTCTCATATTTGCAAAACTGGAATGGGGGACATGTGTCAGAGGTAGGAGATACTCTGGAGCCAACTCAATTCTAAGAAGCAAAAGAAGTATTTCTAGACAAAAATCACATAGAAAAATTATATTTGCAACCATCAGTCTTTACAGCTGAGTGAAAAGGAAAAACTTTTTTCGTAAGAAATCTTACAGCTGCCTATCCCCATTGACAAAGGAAAAGTAAAGATTAGATGCACTCATACTCAAAATCTTGAGTCATAAATAAATTTCCACCTAGTCTGAGACACAGCCCTGGCCACCCACCTACATGACTTTCTTGCAAATTAATGGTTCAGGGTAATTAAACTTCTATAAAAGTAAGTAAACAAAAATAAAGAAACACACAACCTATAAAAAATGTTTTTTTTTAAAGGAAGGGAAACTAAAAGACGAGAACAAGAAAAAATGACAGATAAATCACCCTAAGGAATTTTGTGTCAGAGTAGATAACCAAACATTTTTCACGAATTGTAAAAACTAATAAGCAACTATATCCACAGAGCATAAGCTCAAATCATAATTCCACCATCTCAAGGAGGAAATAATAAGACAATGGAAGGAGGTATAATGTTATCTTGTAAGGCTTAGAAAAAGAGTAGAATGAAACAAGCCTGTCGAAAGGGATATGCAGGATAGAAAATGGGCAAAAATAAATATATATATATATATTGTTTTGCTGAGGGAGGTTTTCCCTGAGCTAACATCCGTTGTCAATCTTCCTCTTTTTGATTGAGGAAGATTTGCTCTGAGCTAATATCTGTGCTGGTCTTCCTCTATTTTGTATGTGGGTTGCTGCCACAACACAGCTGCCAACAAGTGGTGTAGGTCCACGCCCAGAACCAAACCCGGGCCACAGAAGCAGAGTGCCCAAACTTAACCACTTGGCCACAGGGCTGGCCACTAAATAAATTTTTTTAAGGGAATTTAAAAGGATTATGGAGAAAATGATAGACATGAAAGATAGATAAAGAGAAAACAATCAGAGGGAAAATAGGCAAAAGAAATGAAACATTGTTGAAGGCTTAAAAAGGATTATGGAGAAAACAGTAGATGTGAAAGACAGATAAGGAGAGCCAACATTTGTATAAACGGATTCCCATTGAAGAACATAGAAATAATGAACAAAGTTAATATTTTATAATGCAAAAGAGGGCTTGAATCTGCATATTGAAAAGAGGGAAAAATTGCCCCAAACTGTCAACACTGAAGTGTACCCTAGTAAATTTACTAAACATCAAACATAAAATCCTATAAAAAAGATGCTTTAGGCAGCCAGCCCCCCCCCCAAAAAAAAAGAGAAAGAGAGACCTTTAATTGAAATTAAGGGAAAAAATGTCTATTAGCAGAATTCTTCTGAAGAGCCTTCATTGTGAGAATTAGAAAAATGCCTTTAAAATGCTCAAGGGAAAGATCTATGACCTAAGGAGTTTACATTGAGTCAAATAATCTTTCATTAATGAAAACAATAAAATATTTTGAAGATACAAGAAATATTTCTATGAACTATTTCTAATCTATACACTAAAGATGAACACCAGCCTACCGACAGACTATCAGAAAATCCTCTGAGGGGTGGTGGGACTGTGGAAGCATTTTATGCATTTATCTATAGATGTAAGATTAAAACAAATGTGAGGTTTGGGGTAAAGGAATAGGAGTTATGTGTGGTATGCCTTAATGCAGAAATGATATGGATACCAAAGTTGGAGGAAAGAATAAAGAAAGTAGGAGGTATGCTCATTCCTCACCTTTCTGATAATTGCAAATATCGGAAAAAGATGGAACTCAAGCATTTCTCAAATCGGTACATTTAAATGGGCTAAACTAAATTTTTAAAAGAGAAAGGTTTTCACATTGGATTTCAAAAGTATCTTAACTCTTTGCTGTATATAAGAGTTGAACCTGAAGCAAAATGATTCATAAATATTTTTAAAAATGTGCAGAGACATGGGCAATTCAAACATAAAGAAGCAGAGTTCACAAAATTAATAACAAACAAGACTGAATTCCGGCCAAAAAGCATTAACAGTGACAAATCAGGGCTCTTGATGACATTAAAGAGTACAAATAACACTGCAGATAAAATAGTTATGAATATCTACATATCGAATAAGAGCTTCAACATACATAAACCAATCTACAGGAAATACAAGGAGAAGAAACACATTAGTGGAGGATATTTAATTTCACCTCTCTGGACCCTTGACATATCATGGGGACACAGAATACTTAAGGGTGTAAAGTATATATAGTTCTAGTTAATGGGGGAGCTGGGTCTCAAACTCATCATCACCGACTCCAGAGACGAAGCTCTTTACCAGCATCCTACACTATGACAGTAGAGTGTCTCTTGGCTGGGGCAGATGAATGTATATTTATATATTTGGAGATGTGATGAAAAATCTCTCTTCTGACTAAAACAAGAAACAAGTGAAAATGAGGGTTGTTGGAGTTAGAAAAAAACTATTGAAATAATTTTCTGAGAAAGCAATAGACTGCACTAGTGAGGGGGTTAGTGTGGCAATAGTGCTAAAAGCCTCCTTCAGGTCAATTGGAATGACATGGGGGTCATGGATGGTTCCCAGAATCCAAGAGCAGAAAGCAAGTGTAGCCAAGACCCAAAAAACTCCTCAGACTGCCCGCATGTCCCGTCTCCCTGCTCCGTGACTATGGAGTGTCTCGTCCCCTCTTCCCCGCGTTTCATTCCACCCCATTCCTCTCTGCACTCTGCCTTGCTCTGTCCCTTTTGCACATAGCCCAGTAATTGCTGCCAAATTCCTGGTTTACTTGGCTGCCTAGTTTAAATACCAAGTTAAGACTGATCAGAGTTCCTATAACCCTACTCCAGATTCCAGGGAAAGAGAATCTAGTTGCTGTAGTTTAGGTCATGTGGTAATAGTTATCTCATGCTAATCTGATGGGAGGTAGGGCGGGACCAGGCAAAAAAAAAAAAAAAAAAAAAAGGCTGCAATTGAGGAACCCCAAAAGTCTACTGTAAGTATGAGTCCCATTTTGGACATATGGTAATTTAAGTTATTTACTCAAGTTCAATTTAAAAATTATACCTGATGTTTTCCTGATATGTCCATGCCTTCAATGATGCCATCACAATCTTTTTTGTTTAAATTTCACCTGCATAGCAAAAGCTAAGAGAATGTGTCTTTTTAACCAAAACAGTACATTGAATTTTACACCCATGGATATGTAGGAATCATAATGAAAAGAATCCCACAGAAATAGGGTTTGTGGGTGGTGGGCATGTGTCAGAATGGGATAGAGTTCATGTGAGAGACAATGCGTGTGGTTCTCCTTAGGCTGATGTTTTAGAGCATTTCTAGACTGCCTCTGGAAATCAGCGACTGAGATAAATTGAAAGAGTGTGGAGATGGGGGATGTTCTGCCAAATGTTAACTTTGCAGTTTTATGATTTTAGCTAATGTGTATTTTTTCTAAAATATAAAGCACAATAAAATTACTATTTCAGTTCAAAAAGAAAAATTCCAAAGCCAAATAAAGAAACTCTTTAGTTATTTCTAATACTAATCTCCTTTATTTCTGAGATAACAGAGAGGCTATGATCCTAATTTTTGTAGAAAAGCAGTTCAAATTGTCATAAATAGCAGAATTGAATGATATCATTTGTAGAATTAAAACAAAATATTTCACTTTAATAAATTAAAACATACAAGACATGATTTCTGTTTATTGGAAAACTGCTTTAGTATGAGACCCCTTCCTAAAATAATTTCACTTGAATCAAGTAAAGACGGGGACATGTTAGTAGCTGAAAGAGACTAGGTTGGTTTTACTGCATCTGTGAGAATAACGATGGAAGACAGAACATTTAATTAAATCCAAAATCTCTGCTTCTGGTGCAACCATGGACGTGGCCCAAAATGGGAAAATATTTGTAATGTCTTAAAAAATCTAAGCGCTAGTTTTCCTTTATATTTTCTTGAATAAAGTTTTTATAGTGTTTTTTTGTAAATAGAAATTTCTATTGGATATTGAACATTAAACCACCAAGTCGGAATCAAAGGAAGTTGTGACTAGAGTTGTAGACTTAGATGGAGTTGAAGATGGAGCAATGGATGAAACCACCCAGGCTGAGCAAATAGAGAACAGAAATAGAAAAGAAGGCAAACAATGAAACGTAGAGGAATGTATGCCTGTGAAATGAACAAAAGAAAAGTATCTTGGAAAGATGTGCATTTCTCACACTTAAGCTAATAGAAAGGAAATGTTGCAGTAAATCATATGTTTGGTTTTCTGATATACTGTGTGGTAGAAAAAATAATCCATTTGAAAGTCAAATAAATTTTGCATCGTATCCAAGTTACCTATTTCAAAATAAAAATATGAATAAAGGCAGGGTCCCGTGTCAATTACAAATTAAGTAGAAAGATTATCATGAAAAATAAACCTCGTAAAAAGGTTTACAAGCTCTCTGGGAGATCAGTAAATTTAGGGAATGATAAGAGCCATAGAAATAAGCAGGCTAACTCATAGGTGGCCTCAATCAACCATATGATTTGGAAATTGATACCTGAGCTGTTCTCATTAAGTTAGCAAACTTTGAATATCAAAACTTAAACAGCTCTCACACAGTAATTCATGGTAGTAGGTAAGATTAGGCATAGAAAATTTCTAAAAATAGAAAAATGCATTTTAAGTGGAAAATCTGTTAGAAACAAAAAGGTTCAATAAAGCTAATTGTCTGTAGATTTTACATTTCTATAATAGTTGATTCAATCAGAAAACATCAAATCTTTACAAGAACTTCTTTTTTCTACCGTAAACAGGAATCCAACAAGCAAAATAATAAAAGATTTTAATTAGTCTTGTGTATTTGTCATTTATATTTCTATTTTGAGATATGTTTTATATGTAAAGCAAATAAGTAAGATTATTTATATTTCAAACAAGTAATCTAAACTTGCCAAGCTAGAATGTATCATCATGTATCACTTTAATATACTTCCACTAACAAACCTTTTTTTTGGATTAGTTAGCTTTGTTTCATTCCTAGCTTTTAAAAAAGGAGTCTTGTAAACCTCAACCTAGAGTAAATCAATTTGAACACAGTTTCCAAACACATGAACATTCATGCTGTGAACAGAGAGAATCTAGAAAAAATAAACACAATCTTCACTCTTTGAGAGTGAACAACTATAAAAAGGAAACTCAGAAACAATCCGTATGTACATTAACTGGTAATGGATAAACAAAACTTGATATGTCCAAAGACTATTTGGACTATTGGCAATGACATTTGGTGCTACTATTAGGCAATGAAAAGGTGCTACAACATGGATGAACCTCAAAACAGTGTGCTAAGTGAAAGAAGCCAGACACAGCAGACCACATATTTCACGATGCCATTCATATGAAATGTCCAGAAAAGGAGAATGCATAAAGACAGAAAGTAGACTAGTGGTTGCCTTAGATCAGGGTGAGAAACGAAAGTGAATTTAAGCAGACACAAGATGTCTCTTTGTGGTGATGGAAATGTTCTAAAACTGGATTGTAGTGATAGTTGCACAAACAGTAAATGTGCTAAAAGTCATTGAACTATACACTTAAAACTGATGAATTTTATGGTAAGTAAATTTTACCTCAATAAATCTTTTAAGAGGAGGGTACATCATGTAAGCATGTATGCTTTTCAGAAATTAAAATAATAAGGAAAACACTCTCCCCCTCAAAAAGTAACCTCATAGAAAAACACAAATCTCAATTTTCCGTTTGTTTTAATTTGTGAACTTCCTAGATGTGATGCACAATACTAGTTTTAAAATAAGTTTGAAAATAAAGGATAGTTACAAGTACCAGCAAGATACTACATACAAAGTATTTATCTAATGATGATAATTTAACATTTGCATTTATTTATATAGTCTGTATATCCTTCCAAACCTCTAAAAACAGCTCATAAGCAACCACTATGCTTTACCATCCTTTAAACATTCTTATAATTTTAAAACGTTTTGAAGGATTAACTATTTCAAATAAATCAACAGTTAAATATAATGCAATAGTCAAAACATTCTATAAGATTTTAAAAGTTTGATATATGTCCATCCAAGCTGTTAAAATTCCATTCAATCACAGGAGCAATATATTTTCCCCTGCTTTTCTCATTTTACTGCAGCAAAAAATATCAAGTGCAATTAT
Organism: Tapirus indicus; assembly: GCA_031878705.1. Classification (NCBI taxonomy): domain Eukaryota; kingdom Metazoa; phylum Chordata; class Mammalia; order Perissodactyla; family Tapiridae; genus Tapirus; species Tapirus indicus. The sequence goes on along the minus strand of CM062920.1, from coordinate 138,251,078 downwards.
AACTTAGAAATGATTTCAGTGACCCACAGCAAAAGACTAAGGGCTGCAATAATTGTTTTGACATTAATAATGTGTGAGGCACAAGTGTTTTGTTCTTTTGTTTATTTTATAATTGTTGCTGCTTCTCCTGGAGAAAGAAAATTGATCATTTTCTTGTCTGAATTCTGATTTGTCTGTTACATTACAGAACTTGAAAAGAACTCAAGATAACATTTCAACAGCAACCTCACAATAACTGAATATTTTGTTTTCTCTTACCCAAAGAGAGAAGCACTAGATAAAATTAAAGGGAACAACAAAGCATGTTTACATACATATCCATGGTTCTTTTTATTGCTTCTGCGAAGGAAAAAAAAATGCATATATGAACATACCTTTAAAATGATCCTTTAATAAGCAATAAAAGTGGTTTATTACTGATTTGCCTCATGAATGTGTAAGGTAAAGTTCTAGTGTACAGTGTATGTACATACACATATGTCTGTGTCTATATCTATGCTGGGCCGCCGATCAGTGGTCAGACCTGTCTGTCCATGTTAGAACTTGGGCCTGAGCCTAACTGTCTCTCCTTGTCTGTTTATCAGTATCTCAGTGTCTGTATCTGCTTGTCTGTGCTTATCTGCGCATCTATTCATCCTTATCTCTCTGTGGTATGTTTCTGGCTGGCCGTCAGTTTGCTGTCCCCGTATAATGGTCTGACCATCCCTGTCCTATTGTCAGTTCCTATTTGTCAATATGTCTCCATGTGTGTTTGCCAGCCTGTCTCTGTTTGCATTTTGATTAGGCTGTATGTATTTGTCTGTAAGTATATGTCTGTCTATCCAAGATTCTATCTGTCTACATGTACGTAACGTGCAGATTAAGATTTTTCCTTTAGTCTAGAAACGATTTCACAAAATGTAAACAAGACTTGAAATTAATGCCAAATACAAAGTCAAAGTCTCTATATATTCTCACAGTCAAAGGAGAATATATAACTGAAACATTTCAGAGAATTCTTTTTATGGGCACAACCCAGTCCTCGGCATTATTCTCAAGATCCAGTCCACCCCTCCCCCACTGACAGTCTAGAAAAAAATGCTAATCTTCATTCTTGGTGTAAATTCTCTCAATTCTCATAAAGATTCTCCTTTTCCTAGATTATTCCCAATTTTGACCCCACAAGGATAATCCAAAGGAGAAAAAAAAATCCCAGGTAGAAGATATTCTAAAGCTTGACTTATTTTATGAGGAGAAACACTAAGTAATAGGTGGTAGGAGAGAGATAACCCAGGTTGGGATTTAATGCTCTAATTCCTATATAATTCATAGTTCATTTGCTAGTGAGATGAGGAGATGCTTCTCACTATTCTGCCTGTGAACGAGAGGTCTGCTTTTCTAATCTTCTGTGAGTAATCCCTGGAAAGAGTACAAACACACATGACACTCACAGACATGCACACAAACACTTTCACACACATTCACATGCCTATTCACACACTTCTTAAAGACAAATAAAACCATTTTAGAGGGAGTACACTTAAATTCATATTAAAGAGAAATAATTCCAGAACAATGGAATACCCATAGTTATCCACCTGTCCCAATGAAAATAGCCAAAAAATTTATACTTTTGTTTTGCTCTACAATGTCCAGAAACCTACTAGAGCCAAAATAACAGGGCTCATTACAATAATTTCCTAAATAGTAATAGTGTTTTATTAACATTTTACATATACACGAGCATATATTTTATTTGCTAAATCTTGTAATTAAAAGCTGGAACTATCAAGACCAGCTATTTACATTGATTATATTGGCAGGTGATTGACAACTTTCCCCTTTATGATGATTTTATTTCTTATATGAGATATAGACATCTGACAATACTACAAGGACTTGATTGTGCAAATGAGGTGACAGAAGAATAATTTGTGAATTAGGTCAACCGTACTTACATCACATGAGAGTGCTGGCCTATTTTCTTTTCAAAAGATGTTCTACCAGATTCAAATTTGACTAGAAAATATCATTCAGTTCTACAAAAATACTGAAGACACATCAGATATACTGATGATATTAAAAAGGACAACCCAGGAATTCATACAACACACAGCATATGTTTCTTAGAATTAAAGCAGAATTGCCACCTGGCAAAGTTTTCACTCAGACAGGTCCTTCTACAAACACATTCAAATCTACTACCTGTTGATACTTTTAAAATGACTAGAAATAATACAGTATTTATACCCAGTTGTCAGTTTTGTTGTTTATTATTTCCCCACATAACATGAATTATTAAAGTAAACATTAACTTATTTACACACAGCATTAGATATGAAATTTCTCTGAGTTCCAAAATTATACCATTTGTTCTTTACCTTTTCTATGACAAACCTAACTTACTTATCCATACTTTCACTATATGATATTATAAAGCAAAAAAAGTCCTAAAAAGATAAATCACATCTTCTATAAGAAAAGACAAACAGAAATTACATCATTAACTAGAAAACTATGATACCTACTCCATACACATAAAAATGGGGGATTAAAGCAAGCACTCTATCATTTCCCCTCTTTCATCTGAATTGCTACTTGATATGTATTTTTCAAATTTTCACAGCTGTTCTTACAGTAAACATAAAACTCTGCCATGATTTGAGAGCCACTATAGTATAGTGGTTAAGTCCCAGATTCTGGGCCAAAAATTCTGTATCTGAACCTTGGCTAATCAACTAACTACTTATGCTGAATAACCATGAGCAGTTGCTTCCTCTCTCTGCCTCAATCTCCATGTCAGTGAAATGATTATAATAGCAGCTATCTTGCAAGGTTGCTGGTGGGAATAACATGAGAAAATGCATGCTAAATGTTCAGAACAGTCTTTAGCCCGCAGAATGTACTCAATATGTGCAAACTAGTATTATTATATTTTTTTCAGATGCTATTCTAACATTATGACTTTAAAGCGTCCATTAAGAGTGAAGGTAAAATACTCAGATATCCATGTCAAATTGAGGTATTTGGAAGGATTTTGGCAGAAGAAAAGGGTCAAGTTATATTTTTAGGCTAAAAATCAGTGCGCCATCTGCAAAGTAGACTATCTTGCACAAGAACATGGAAGTTTGACTATCTTTTGGTCCAACTTTGAATGGCTTTGGAAGATTTTTCATGTTCTAGAACAAGGGTTGACAAACTATGCTAGTGGCTAAATATAGCCCCTAAGAACATTCATTTTCTTGGTGTTTTTTGTTTTATCTTTACATTTTTAAAGGGTGAATAAGGCGAAGGAGAGAAGGAGAAGGAGGAAGAATATATGACCGAGACCTTACGTGGTCACAAAGTCTACAATGTTTACTGTATTAGTTTGCTAGGGCTGCCATGACAAAGTACTACAGACTGGGTGGCTTAAACAACAGAATTTTTTTTCTTACAATTCTGGAGGCTAGAAGTCTAGATCAAGGTGTTGGGAGCATTGGTTTCTTTTGAGGCCTCTTTCCTTGGTTTATAGATGGCCATCTTCTCTAATGTCTTGACATGGTCTTCCCTCTGTACATGTCTGTATTCAAATTTCCTCTTCTCATAAGGAAGCCAGTCATACAGGATTTGGACTCACCCCAATGACCTCATTTTAACTTAATTATCCCCTTAAAAACTCTATCCCAAACAGTTACATTCTGAGGTACTAGGAGTTACGACTTCAGCATATAAATTTTGGGCGGAGACCATTCAGCCCATAACTTTTACTAGTTGGCCTTTCACAGAAAAAGATAACCAGCCTCTGTTCTAGAAGCCTGAGGAGGTTATATCTGACAAGTGAACCAGTATTTTCTCTGTGTCTCTTTTACTATTTTTTTTGTCAATATACACAAATAGAGATAGAAGGAGAGAATCACTGAGCTTAGAGATATCTGCTTTCCCATTAAGAATTTGCTGAGGGGAAAATACCTCAAGGGATTGGTGGCTGAGCTGTTTAACTGTCAGGTTAGGTCAAAGGGGCAGGGCTTAATAGATGAAAACATTTACCTGGAGGCAGCCATAGGCAGGAGAAAGTAGGTGACAGGTGAACACGAATCTGAAACCCCCAAAGGAGGTCTGATAATCAAAATGAATAACAAGAAACCCAACATCAGGGGTGGGCTTGAAGATGGCAACGTCACAATAGAAACAATACTCACTACCATTTCTGAGTACTTCTATGAACAGGCCCCTATATAGTATTTGACTACATTTTGTCATTCATTTCACACCACCATATGAATATTATTTTTACCCCCCACTCACTTTTACAGATTAGAAAACCGAGTTGGAATTAGAACATAGGTTCTAATCTCCTTAAGTACTGGGTCAAAATATCCAAAGTTGGGAATCAAAAAGCAATAGAACAAGAACTTCAAGGGTCTTTTGGGAAATGAAATCGGATGCCTAAATCTTCTTGGTGAATAGGTAGATTCATAGGTTTAAGATAGGATTGGCATTGACAATAGAGTTAAAAAAAAAAAAAATGAATGGCTTTGCAGGAGGTACTTCCTTTTGTGTCCACATTTTGATCCAGTTAGAATGCACTGGATACTTTCCTGTAATGCGCTTTCAAAATAATTGCTTGGTGGCTCCCTTTTATAGAGGGTTTTTGTATATCTATTTCCAAATTCCAATACAAAGATATATAAGACAGACTTGTGTTATGCTTAATTTACCTTCTCACATAACTCAGAATATTAAAGCTTTTCTGTATATGCTTCACTCGACATGAAATGTATCTGAGAAATTCAGACAGAATTTTTCAGCAGTCTTGTGACCTAAAGAAAGCAGCTTCTAGCTTAGATTTGCATACTGTTTTTGTAAAGATTCATACTCAAAGTTAAGGTCAACATCTGGTGGATTTAACATTCACTTTTGACAGTTTCACTCTCATTAAAAAATGTTTAGCATTTTTTCAAAGCAAAAGCTGTCTTTTACTTTAATAAAAGTTTTTATATATTTTCTTTGTTCCTTGAGGGGTAGATTTGTATGTTTGAACTATTCTGTTCAGTTGGAATTTGAGGCCATCTCCCTAGACAAGCCACTGTAGCAAAACAGAATGCAAATGAAAGGGGCAAAGGGCAAAGTATAACGAGCGAGAGGATTGACTGTCTTGTCTTGTATTTCCATATCTTTTGGGAGAATGGAAAAGTGGAAAAATGAGATATAGTTCTATCTGCTTTTCCTGATAAGTTATGGTTGATAATTTAGCTATTTGATAGACATGGAGAATATGCCAACTAATTTCTCAAACCAACCTTAATTTCCAACTTATCTACGCAAGGGTAATGCTTTAGTACTTCTATAGAGTACTTTAGTGCCAAGCTATATCTACATACTCAATACATTATTTTTATTACTAAAACTGATAAACAAATGGATCTGTGATAACACACATTTACACACACATGCAACATTGAAGAAAGATAAGAGTCAAGGTGGTTTTAATTAGAACATTCTGTATGTGAAACTATGATAAAACGCATTCAAAAAATAGGTACTGTTTATCGAGCGTGTGTTGTACACAAACTATGTGTTTATTACTTAATATGCATGATCTCTACTAACCACACTGAAAAGTAGATACCATTATCACCATTATACATCTGATGGAATAGAGGTATGTAAGAGATCAATTACCTTACACAGACTTGCTCAACAGATTTGAACCTTGTTTGTCTTACCCCCAATCCAACGTTCTGTCTGCAATGACACTTTGACATATGGAACAGAGTTAAGGAAGAATTTGAAAACAACTGGATGTCCAGTGTGGTATTCTCAGTAAAGTTGAATGCAAATCATTGACTGAATGGATGACATTTCATGCATTACATGCACATAAGTAGCCACCAAAGAGTCAGCCTTAATTGACTTCCTCTGTGAGCACCAACCAGAAGTCCTGAAATATCAATAAACTGGCTGATTTAGGAGAAAATACTATTATGTGTTTCCTTCCTACATATTGTTTTGAAGCACCAAACATATCAGAGGCACTCAATAAATATTAAATATTTAGCAACCAATAAAATGAAATTATAGTAACATATTTTGCAATGAACTCACCATAAGATCAAGTAAAACACGTTTTATTACAAGACCTGGAAGCTGAGCAGACTTAGATAGCTGGGTAAGTGAATAAACCCTATAGGGAGGCAAGAGACACTAACATGATTGTAGTCAAAAAGGTTAATAGGAGGCCGGTGTGATAAAAATTTTTATTGCAATTTGACAACTGAAACTGCCCCTCCTGATTTACATATTTGTTCCATTCATCTAACATCCAAAACGTAAACTAAAGTATCATATCTTCCCCATGCCCGAACATGCAGTGACTATATTTCATTATTTATTGGTATTATCTTATTTTGAGAGAATATAAAATATGTTCCCTGAAGTCATTCTTTTTATCCTACTTGTGCCCTCTTTTGTATATACTCAGATTTTCAGAAGAGCCCATTGTGATAATAATTTAAAAAAAGGATGTTAAATCACTTTATCCTTTGGGATTCATAAGTCATTGAACTGTAAACTCTGAGACACACAGGATTGTGTGCAATTTCAGAGAGCACACTTCTATAGATTTAAATAAGAGCTGCATGTTATTGGGGGAGAAACCAGGCTGGGAGCAAAGTCACTTTTTCTTTCTTACGTGAGTGAAGGGAATATGTTCCATAAAGGAGAGAAAAAGCTTGCCGAATGGAGGAATACATGGAGAAACTTTAATTTAAGCCCCTGTTCCTTGATTCTTGCAAGATTCACGCAAAAAGAAGCACTTAAAAATACTCTTTGAGGATTCTATTCTCCTTCCTCTTTTCCATTTTTTGCCTTTTACAATCCCTCTGAGGATTAGAGAGAATGCACTCAGAGTTACTATTTGAGACTCAATCCTTCTTCTCTCTTTCCTTTATTCTTCCAGTAGTCTCTCAAAAGCTCCAACGAAATTAGAGCACATTTAACAAGTGCCCTCGTAACGCTCAGCCACCATTTCCTCTCCCGAGTCTGTTATTAACCCACTAATGGGTCCACACACTCTGTGTTCTGGTCCCAGTACAGTGGCGGGTATACCATGCTCCACTTCAATATACCTGCTATTCTAACAGTCACTTTTCACATGGAAAAATATCAACACCATCATAGGTTGCACTGAGCCTATTCACACAATAATAAAACATCTAAAAGCATCAAAAGCTCTAGTATATTCTAAAATATTTCTCCAGTTTTCATAAACTCATATTGATTACTATGTGCTTGTTTTCTATCCTACACCCCCACTCGCTCTCTGATCCAGGACACCCCCCTACAGACACAGACTTTTAACTTTTAGGAAGCGGGCACAGAAATCACCCTTTCCCGTTGTAATATATCATAGGTATAAAAAGCTAAATTTCAGTTTAGGATAAAGCTTTCTCCATTTTTATTGGTCTAGTTAATATTCAGAAGTTTGTCAGCTTTTAACACTTTACTTTGCTACACAGTTTTGTGTATGTCTATAGATGTAGTGAGGTTTTTGCTTCACAGAAGAAAGTTTAATAAATTTTTATAGCATGTATATTTAACTAAAACTGTAGCAATTAATTTTAGTCAGATCCTTCCAAACTCAAAAATAAATATCTGTAAAGCCAACAAAGTACACCAACATAATATTCCCATGAAGACTCCTACTGGAGTTTCTTTAAATGAAACAATTTTATCATTCACATATTTATATATCATAAACGTCAATGACGCCAAAATTAACAGCATTTGAGACAAAGTTTGTGTTTGAGAATATATGGAGAAAATATCATGATTATGTAAAAAGATTCAAAAATATATAAGGTTAAGTGAGTTTCCAAAGTATGTATTTCCCTTCATTATACGTTGCAGCTACGAAAGAAAATCCTCAAGAGAATTAATACGAACTTATGATAATGCAGCCTGCAGCACGATTTTGTTTTGGTTTTGGCTATTTTTGCTGATGAGGCAATTCAAACTATACCCTAATAATCTTTAGTAAAGGAATCAGATTATTCATCTATAAACATGCAGCAATAAAGTGTCATTCTTTAGTCAATACCGACTACTTAGCATCTTTCTCTCTTTTACAGGTTTGCATCCCCGGCTCATTAGATCATTACCTGATAAATAGGAGAGGGTAATGAATGGAGAAAATAACTACGTACCTTCAGAGAAAACCTGCCCGATAACAATAATCCATTAGAAAACTGGCAATATCCTCTGATCTATTGCCTGCAAAGCTATGACTTGATGGAGAGTTTCATTCCCTGGGCTCAGTTCTCCAGAAGAAAATCAGCACAATTTAAATATTTCTTGGAATGTGACAGCTCTCTAGGTCCCCGGTTGCATTCTGTTCCCCAGGGATGGCAATCTGGTGTTCCTGTGTGCACAGAGCAGTGAAGATGAATTGAAAACGCTTGAGATAAATTAGGAATGGCTAAGTTAAAATTGTCTCTGCTCCAGACTCTCTCATCTGCAGTCTGTAAGCCTGTTTTTCTGTGAAAAAGCTAGATGGCAGGCTGCCTCAGTAAGTTCTTCTTAAGCGACGCAGAGCATTTTCAATGAAGAAAAATTCTCCCATTATCTAAGCTAATGTGACTGCTGCTAAATCTAGTTTTTAAAGTGTCTACTGGCATGAAATCCATTTTCACCATTGCCTTCTTTCAAACTACAGTGTGGAATCCACACTATCATGCTCTATACATCTGTTTCTGAGAGAAACACTTCAACTTTTTAGCTAACATATTAAATCGTATCCCTTTTTGCAGTTTTAATGATTATTTATGCATAGGAAATTTCCTCTTTACGTCCTAAAGCCATTTCATTGCATTTTATAATATGTAGAAGGTTTTGTTTTGAATTGCAATATTTCAATATGAATAATTATGTTTTTTTAACAATCACTTTTTTAATGCTGTTCCATATAGAAGTGCATAATTTTTTAACCTCAGTTAAAATGCAGAAGTTATATAAAAATAGAAAAAGGGAATGCAGGATCCTAATATGTGACCACAGAAGTAAATATTGACTCTTTGAATATCCTCCTAAAGAAAATAAGATGTTCCAAACAAAACCAAACCAAGCTTCATAAATTATTCTTCTTCTAAAGAAAAACAAGCCATTTTCAAATTTTGTTTATTTTAGTTGAATGATATGTTAAAATATGATAATTTTTCCCCTAAATTAGGCAATTCTTTTAGAATTTTAATAGTAATCTAGATGTGAGACTTAGTACACCCCACATGATATATTGGCAACACACAAAACACAGAAGGGTTATCAAAAATTTTAGTTCCATTTCTTTACTTGGATTTTCTATATGAAACAATTTTTACATTATCAGAAAGGACATTTAAAAGCATTGTAATACATGAGTCTATGTATATTTCTTTCTTTTTTTTTATTGATGTCTTAATAGTTTATAACACTGTGGGGTTTTAGTTGCACATTATTGTTTGTCCATCACCATGTGGATGTAACCCTTCACCCTTGTGCCCGCCCCCCACCCCCTTCCCCTTGGTAACCACCAATCAGTTCTCTCTGTCCGTGTGTTCATTTATATTCCATATATGAGTGAGTTCATGCAGTGTCTGTCCTTCTCTCTCTGTTGGCTAGAAAAAAACCCCAATCTTATCCTTCCATAACTTTCCACATGGCATTCTATAATGCTCTATGCCTGATTATTTGATGTGTAAACAAATTGTTGCTTCCACGACAAAGGTGGGTTGTACACACTGTGAGGGGAGCAAAGACAACATAATCACCTGGGTGCCAACAGAAAAAGTAAATCAAAATGTCCATGTTTCCTCCACCCACCTTGTGGGTGTAGCTGATCGCTTTACTCAGGGAGGTGGAGGAGACAGGAAATAGGAGAGACAGAAAGAAGCACCATAGCAAATGCCTCCAGCCCTCTCCCTCTTCACAAGTGGCGATGCTGTAGCTGTTGCGGGGCGAAAAACACAAATGAGTTGGAGAGAAGCAGCTTCAACATCCCAGTTGGGAACTATAGCTATCTAGCAGGTTTTCAAAGACTTGGAAATAAAAAGGAAGGAAGGATGGAAGGAAGGAAGGAAAGAGGAAGGCAGATTATTTATCACTCTCAATTGCCATTTTTAAAATGACCATGGTATTGAGCATGAAAGATACATAAAGCAAATGAAAAAAGATGAAAGTTAATATATCTAATAACTAACAGTTGATTGAATATCCAATTGCATTGCACAAATGTGCATTGTGCATTCCAGTTAATGTCATAGATGACTACAGTAGTGAACAAGGCACATACGTTCTTTAAGAATTTCTGATATCTATCTCCACTTGGAAACTGCCAATTTTACGAACACTATACTATAGTGATAAATTCAGTACCATATGCAATTATATATGAGTGGTACCCAAACTATTCTTGGAGTATTAGGACTTGTTTCTTGTAGGAAGTAACATTTAAGAAAAGGCCAAGTAAGTCTTGGTTAAAAGGATAAGGAATATGTAGGCACTGGGAACAAAGTACTAAGGGAAATATTACATTTAAAAGTAGTTCAGTATTACATTTGAAAGTAGTTCAGTACGACTGGAGAGTAGAGTGAGGTATGAAGAGCATGGAAAGAGATGTGGCTGGACAGGTAATGAGTCGTTTACCTATATAAGGGTGTGGACTTTATCTTTGCATGGGGAATCATTGAGGATCTTAAATAGGCAAGAGAAATAATCAGATTTGCATTTTAGAAAGATCACTCTTCATGTCATGCTAGTCAGGTAAAAAGCATCACCACATACCTAGTTAGCCAACCCAAACACTTAGTAGTCATACTGTTTATGACTTCTTCCTTTACTTCTAATATCTACTTTGTTATCTACTGATTCTACCTACTTTAAAAATCTTTTGCTATTTCTGGCTTTCATGGAATTATTTCTAGCTTTTGTCGTCTCTTACCTATATAATGGCAAGAATCTTTTATTTAATCTCCCCGTTTCAAGTAATTTCTTTCATCAATACCTCTTACATAGCTGCCAGTTCTCTTTCTAAAGTATGCACAATTATATCACTCTCCTGCTTACAACAATTTATTTACTCATTATTACCTGGAGAATAATGCCCCAAATCCTTAAAATGATCTGTTAGTGTTGGTTCAAAACCTTGGGAGCTTCCCTGGTGAAATTGGAAACTGGCCCCTGTACACAGAGGGCAAAGAGAGAGAGAAGAAAGAGGCAGATCAGTCCAGGTTGGTGGGAGGCAGGTTCAATAACCAAGGAAATTTACAGAGGAGGCTTGTCTTGAGAGGCTGCAGGATGAATAGATCTGTGCACCCTCCTGAAGCTTAAAAGCTTATACAGAGGCTCTGAGTTCAGGTACATATACCATCCAGATGGTCTCCACACCACGTTAATTTCTCAAGGCTGCTCCCTGAAAAGAGCTTCCACTGGTGGAATTGTGGGCAGAATTTATATTCCAAGGACAAGGAGTGGGTGAGGAGACTCCGATTGCCCCGGTTGAGCTCGCAGGTTAAATGGCGGTCACGTCCTCCAACAGCCAGATCTGACTGTATCACTTCCCCAATGGACACCTACCCTGACCAGATTACATCCTTAAGAAAACAAGACTAACAACCCACATTATTGGGTTTTACCTCGAAAAAGCTCTGTACAAGCTCCTCCTTCCACCCAGAGTTTTTCATCAGAACTATGTGACTGGAGAACTCTCTAAATGGAATATTTTTGCTAAATGTTATTTTCTCTTTGAAACCATCCTGATTCCCTTATTTAGAGTCAATTTTGTCCTCTGAGCTAATGCTTGTCTCTTATGCGATGGTTTGGTGACCACTTCAACGAAGTCAATTCTCAGGTAAAATATATATTCCCTTTGTAAGTTCCCCTTCTGTCCCCTCCTCTGCTCTCTCCCTTCATTTTTTCCTCCCTCCCTTTCTTAACAATTTACTCCTGCTTTTCACTTTCCATATGTTTGAGTATATCTATGTCCTTTGAGTTTGTTATGAATATTGTATGTCTCAGTTCTTTTTTTGTCATCTTTTTCCCAATACTTTCATTTATATCCTTCTATTTCTCTCTTTTACTGTTTCTTTCTCTATTTTTTTCTTCCTCTTTCCATTTATTCTTCTATATTTTTCTATTCTTCTTGCTTCTTTTTGTTCTCCAGGCTTGCTTCATTTTTCCCCTATCCTCCTTCTTTCTAATCCTTGCTATTTTATTTAAAAAAGACTTTGAAATTATGTTACTAACTTTTGGAGAAATAGACTAAAAATTTCTCAAACTTATGGACACTCTCATTTTCATATTCTCTTCAATTAACATGACACAAAAACTAAGTTGTGGAAAGGGATTGCATTTGATTTGCATTGCATAGTTGTGATATAGATCTACACAAAAATTGACTTTTTAACTTTTTTGTTGTTAAACTCATGATTCTCTGCAAGCTCTTTAGTAAAATATTTTTTCCCAAGTTACAATATCAATTAAAATATTAAAGAGCCTAAATGCACAGCAGAATTTATTTTTAATAGCAATAATCAGAAAGGAGTTCACTTTTTGCCACTACATGTAATTTTTTAAATAATTCATTTTCTTTAAGTTTGATTTTATAGTAGTTGTAGCAGTCCCAAAATGTGGCTTATTTTATAACAAACTTAGCTCAATGTTTATAAAGTTCTAAATTTTAATAGCTTATTTATCCTTAAAAAGTTATTTGGGTGACTGACTTTACAACATGGGGGATCGTTGTAATATGATGGAATTAAGAGATAAATAGCCATAGCATTTTGCTTATAAACATAAGAGACGGAAGTCTAGGAGATAGGAAATATTTATGAGAGGTTTAATAAAAAGCAATTTATATAAAATATCCTTCTAAATTGACAGCATTGTTTGAAGAGAAATATAGACTTACATTAAAAACATATAATAAACATTTGACTTAAAAATAAACTTAACCAATGAAGTCAAAGACTTGTACACTAAAAACTACAAAATGCTAGTGAAAGAAATTAAAGAAGACACAAATCAATGGAAAGACATCTCATGTACATGGATTAGAATGCTTAATCTTGTTAAGATGTCAATACTACCCCAAATGATCTACAGATTCAGTATACTCTCTATCAAAATCTCAAGGGCATTTTTTGCAGAAATAGAAAAATACATCCTAAAATTCATATTAAAACTGAAGGCACTTCATATAACCAAAAGAATCTTGAAAACAAAAATCAAAATTAGCGTTCTCATGCTTCATGATTTCAAACCTTACTACAATACCACAGTCATCAAAACTGTGGTGCTGGCATAAAGATAGCTGTATAGAACAGAGGAATAGCATAGAGAGTACAGAAATAAACTCTTAAATATATGGTCAAGTGATTTTTGACAAGGGTACCAAGACCTTTCAATAGAGAAAGGACTATCTTTTCAATAGAGAAAGGACTGTCTTCAACAGATGGTGTTGGGAGAAGTAGATGTCCGCATACAAAAGAATAAAGTTAAACACTTATACCACATACAAAAGGTAACTCAAAGTAGATCAAAGACCTAAAAGTAAGAGCTACAACTGTAAAACTCTGAGAAGAAAGCATAGGGGGAAGCTTCATGACATTGGGTTAGGCAACGTCATGGCATTTCTTGGACATGCCGGCAAAAGTATCTGCAAGAAAATTAAAAACTAGATAAACTGGACCGCATCAAAAGTAAAAATTTTGTGCAAATGACACAATCAACAGAATGAAAAGACAACTCAAAGAATGGAAGAAGATATTTGCAAATCATATGTCTGATAAGGGGTTAATATCTAGAATATATAAAGAACTCCTACAACTCAAGAACAAAAAAGTAAACAATTCAATTAAAAAATAGGCAAGGACCTTGAATAGACATTTCTCTAAAGAAGGTATACAAATAGTCAATAAGCACATGAAAAACTTCTGAACATCACTAATCATTAGGGAAATGCAAATAAAAACCACAATGGGGTAGCATCTCACACTCATTAGGATGGCTACCATCAGAAAAACAGAAAATAACAAGTGTTGATGAGGCTGTGGAGAAATTCAAACTTTTGTGCATTATTAGTAGGAATGTAAAATGCTGCACCTGCTGTGACAAACAAATGGCAGAGCCTCGAAAAATTAAAAATAGAATTATCATATGATTTATCAATTTCACTTTTGGATATATATCCCAAAGAACTGATATGTGTGTACCCATGTTCATAGCAGCATTATTCACATTAGCCCAAGAGTGAAAGCAACCCAAGTACCCATCAAAGGATGAATGGATAAAGAAAATGTGGAGTATATATATACAATGGGATTTTATTAAGACTTAAAAAGGAAAGGAATTCTGACATATTCTACAACATGGATGAAGCTTGAAGATGTTATGAAATAAACCAGGCACAAAAGGACATATTCTGTATGATTCTACTTATGTAAGGTACTTAAGTCAGTCAAATTCATAGAAACAGAAAGTAGAATGGTGGTTGTCAGGGACTAGGGAAGGAAAGAACGAGGAGTTATTGTTTAATAGGTATGGAGTTTCAGTTTGGGAAGATGAAAAACGTTCTGGAGATTAGTAGTGGTGATGATTGCACAATAATGTGATTGTATTAATACCACTGAACCGTACATGTAAAAATGGTTAAAATGGTAAATTTGATGTTATGTATATTATATCGCAATAATAAGTCCAAAAGTAAATATTAAATCATTTCTGATTTCTAATGAAAAAAATCAAAGAGGTAAAAAATTTCTAAGCATTTTCCTAAGTGTAAGGCAAGTTATTGTTAAAATCAAAGCATTGCACATATATGCTGTTTTCTGTATGACATAGTAAATGGTCTGCAAAAACATGTACCTTGTTTTTGAGTTACAGGATATCTGTTGTTATTTTGTATTACCATTTCATCCTAAAATAATCGGATAAAAACATTAAGTTTCTTGGGTTAAGAATGTAGATGCCTAGGGGGCCGCCCGGTGGCGCAGCGGTTTAGTCCACGCTTGGCAGCCCGGGGTTCGCAGGTTCGGATCCCGGCCGCCCGCCGACGCACTGCTTGTCAGCCATGCCGTGGTGGCGTCCCATATAAAGTGGAGGAAGATGGGCATGGATGTTAGCCCAGGGCCAGTCTTCCTCAGCAAAAAGAGGAGGATTAGCAATGGATGTTAGCTCAGGGCTGGTCTTCCTCACAAAAAAAAAAAAAAAAAAAAAAGAATGTAGATGCCTAAATACAAATATGTTATATTGCTTTTTTTTTTAACAAAAAAGGTCATACATTCATTGTAGCAGAATCTAAATACAAATGTTAAAAAGAACAATAAAATGCATAAATTCCACCACTGTTAATACCTTAAAGGATGTATCCCTTCTTCCAGTACTATATATATAGTATGCATAAACATATAAGGAATTATATATATATAATCTCTTTTTCTCTCTCATATATATATATATATATATTTCCTTATATGTATATGAGGAGTATATGTATTTGAGAGAGCATTTCAGTTTTGCAAGATGAAGAGTTCTAAAGATTGATTGCACAACAATATGAGTGTACTTGACCCTACTGAACTGTACACTAAAAATGATTAAGATGGTAAATTTGTGTGTATTCTATCACAATTTAAAATTTTAAAATCATATAATAGATATATTTTAAATGATGCTTTCAAAGGAAGATGAGTTTCACAAATCATTGCAAAAAGTATGTGAGAATAGGGCCAGCCCCAGTGGCCTAGTGATTAAGGTCAGTGCACTCCACTTAGGCAGCCCAGTTTCAGTTTCTGACTGCAGACCTACACTGCTGTTAGCGGCCATGCTGTGCTGGCAGCCCACACACTAAAAAATAGAGGAAGATTGGCATGGATATTAGCTCAGGGAGAATCTTCCTCAGCAAAGGAAAAAAATAATGTGAGAATATATTTGAAAAACATGGAGTCAATGATAAGCCTTGGAATTCATATTAACATGACAAATTAAAATTGATACAAAAGACATTTTATTCAGTTATGCCCTAAAAGTAAAAATTTTTTTTATTATTTACCTGCAAATTCAAAGTAACCTTACTAAGTAAAAAATAGTTACATTTGTTTTTTTGTTTTCCTCAAGGTGAAATATTCTTGATAATTATATTAAAAATGTGTAGCATTTCATATTATACATCATAACCTGGACTAAAGAGCATAAACACAAGTAACTGGTGTATTCAAGAAAGCTGAAGTATTAGTACTTCAAAGACTCCATCAATAGATCCGATGATAGAAACCTCACAGCTTAAGGCAAAAGACGTGTCTAAACATGTGAACCCTGGCTTTGAAAAAAAATTTAATAGGATTAGCAAACTATATTTTACTCTTCCAAAATAAATGAGTTTCTTATTTGTCCTTTATATTCAAACATTAAAGATAAGAGCTCCAGCCCAGTTATCTATGCATGAAATATTACTGATTTCCATGAAAATAGAGTACTTATAAATGGTTTGAGAAAAATTTAACACTAATCCTATTAGAACTGACATCTTTGATTCAAGAGAGCTTGATTTATTATAAACAATAAACTGTCTTGCTAGAAAGTATTACTAAAAATTCTTAAACTACTTAAAGCATTTTCTAATTAATATTAAGTAGCTGATAAGTGAGGTAAACACAATTTAAGAGATTACTTGAACTCCATTGCCAGAATAATATTTCTCTTACACAAGATATTAAAGAACTCCTAAAAAAAAATGACATAATTCCTCAATTAAAATAAACAGATATAGAAAACTGAGGCAACAAATTTCCAATCTAAATGATCTGAGTTGCTTCTGGCTTTCAGAATTGCTGTCTCCTAAATATGTCACATGTGAACACTTTGATACATTTCTGGATACAAATAAAGTAGCTTAAATAGTTTATATATCAATAAAGCTTATGTTATATGTAAGCTTTTAAGTCAGTTATGAAAGATATTAAATAATATTTTTAACTCTAAAGTTTCAATTACAGCAAATGTCATCAAATTTGTCAAAACACTAAACACTCTAGTGTAAAACTTAAAAATTTGATATTTTTATGATTCATGTTCTTTAATGGATCAAAAAATATTTGAGCAAACTTTCAAAGTTAAAAAAATCAAACATATAGAAGAAAAATGTGAACTTCATGTGGCAAAATAATACAGTTTCAAATAAAAGGATGTCAAGGCCATTCTCAAGGCCAAAGTTCACGCTAGGAATAATACCCTGTTATTATACAGGGCAGGAATTCTTAGGAATGTGCAGAGGTTTTGTTTCATCATACAGAGTGGAAAAAATGTTAAAATTATATACCAACAGCCAACTTTATTGGATCTTTTCTTAGACTGGTGAAAAAGCTGAGTGTGATAGTGTGAAAACAATATATTCTTCCCTGTTGCCAATTTACTTAGTAGAGAGCTTCTGGACAACCATTTCAGAGTATTTTCTAATTTTTTTTGCATCTCTTTAGGCACTAGTGAAATAAAAGACATGTGATATCTTTTTGGGGGGGTGTTTTAAAATCAAATAAATTTAAATTTGTGAAAGGACTTTAGAGATTATGTACTTCAATATACCCCTTTCTTTATTTCTTCATTATCTTCCCCAAAGTCATTGACTTCTGTCAATGACTAGATCTAGAACCAACATGTTTATTGTAGTGCTCATTTCATCATATCCTACTATGCCTTCATCTATGGAAAAAGCCTAGAAACATCAGTATGTTTACATAGTATTATCATACATAGTATTATCCAATCATACAAAAATTTTAATAATTATATTAAATCACTATGTTAGGTGCTCCAGGTGATAAAATAATGAAGAAAAACACTAACTATTCCTATAAGGTCTTAGAAATAATTCAGTAGGAAAGCTTAAAATCAATCAAATGAGAAAAAATTGTACACAAGGCAAAACATGATATGACATAAGAGAGTTATAAACAAGATGCAATTAAGAATTCAATGCAGGAATTTGGCCATCACTAAATCTATTGTGGAGCAGCCAATCTGATAAGAAAATAAAATTACTTCATAATGATCACGGGCTGTATCTTACTTAAAAGAGCAATGTCAAACCTACTCTTCAGCAGCAGTGGTGTAAAGAAGCATTGTATATTAGGGAAAGTCTCATTCAATCTCTTGAAAATAGCCATATAAAACACACAAGGGACACAGAAACTATTAAAACGCTTCTAGTTCTCTAGCATATTTTCCAAATTCAACAGGCTATGAACAATATAAAAAGGCCTTTAAA
Source organism: Tapirus indicus (assembly GCA_031878705.1). NCBI lineage: Eukaryota > Metazoa > Chordata > Mammalia > Perissodactyla > Tapiridae > Tapirus > Tapirus indicus. Next base: position 138,232,825 of record CM062920.1, on the reverse strand, counting down.
AAGTCATCCAAAAGTTCCCAAATGTGAAAAGCTAATCTTTAAGAAGCTGTACTAGTAGATATGCCAGTGACCCTAGAGAACATTTTGCAGTTTGCACATTATCTACTTTCAATCACATAGTTGGTTTAATGAAATATGCCAAATCTGGAATCACCAAGTCAATTTCAAAAAGTATAAAGTAAAGAGTGATTATCAAACAAGGCTTTAAACACCAGTTTAAATTTAGGCTTTAAACACCATCAGTATTATGCATTTTAAGTATGAAAACACTAAGTCATCATTCTAAATGTTTTAGTATGCTTATAGAAAGCTTTACTTATTATTCCAGCCATTTCAAATTCAATTTCACTGGCAAATTGCACCAAACCTATCATTACTTGAAATTTTCCAAAACATCCTAATTAATAATGAACTCTCAAAAAATAAATACTTGATCCTAAAAAAACAAAAAATAAGTAAATAACTGATGGAGCCATGATAAGAAAATTGGAAAAGTAACCTACATTCAAAAGCCACCTTGCAAAAATCTACAGTAAATGCATATTGCTTAATTTGTCATGAATGCATACAAAAACTCATAGTATTAAAACTACAAAACGCTTCTCATAATTTTGTTAAAGAGATGGGAGATTTTGTTTTTTAAAACAAACTTTATATTTAGAACAATTTTGGATTTACAGAAAAATTGTAAAGATTTTACAGGTAGTCCCTGTATACCCCCTCAACTACTTTATTATTAAAATCTTACATTAGAATGATATACTCATCACAATTAAGGAAGTAATATAATACAGTATTATTAACTAAATTCTATAATTTATTCAGATTTCTTTAGTTTTTTACCTAATGTTCTTTTCCTGTTTTAAGATTCCATTCAGGATAGCACATTACATGCGTTATTCATGTCTTCTTAGGCTCTTCTTGATTGAGACACTTCCTCAGACTTTCCTTGTTTTGGATGACCTTGACAATTCTGGTCAGATATTTTGTACAATATCCCTTAATTGGGATTTGCCTAATGTTTTTCTCTTGATTATCCTAGGCTTATGGGTTTCACAAGAAGGCCCAAGTCAAATTGTCATTTTCATCCCATCATATCAAGAGTACATAATATAAATATGATTTAGCACCATTGATGTTAACCTTAATCACCTGGCAGAAGTAGCGTCAGTCAGGTATCTTCATTATAAAGTTACTCTTTTTAAAAAATTTATCATACTGAACTCTTTGAAATGAAGTTACTATGCATAGCTCACATTTAGGGAATGGGGAGTTATTCTTCACTTCTTTGAGGGTAGAGTATCTACATAAGTTACTTGGAAATTTTCTGCATAGAAAATTTGTCTCTTCTCAATTTATTTCTTTAGCTAATTATTCATGTCAGTATGGACTCATAAATATTTATCTTAAACTTTAGGTTATAATCCTGTAGTACTTCATTTTTTTTTCAAATTGTCCTGTTTTGGACATTGGGGGCATATTCAGTTGGCCTCTGTGTCTTTTTGACTAATCCATTCATTATGAGATTTTTTTTTTTTTATTTGAGCACTTCCTTATTTTCTGGGATTAAAATGTCCTAACCTATTCTACAATTAGCTATTTTCCCAAGGATTTCTGGTTCCTTTTATTGGAGAATGGTATTAAGAAACCAGTATCTGGGTGCTAGGTGTGCTCATTGTTACTGAGGCCTTCTTGCTTCATAACCCTCTAAGCTAACAGAGCGAGGAAAAACATATTTGTGTATTAACCCATGTATATACAGATATCTATAAATATTTCTAAATGTAACAGTCTCTGTCCACATTAAGCTACAGATGAGTTTATATTGATTCCTTCCACTCTACTCCATTACCATATGGCTTATTCTATCCCTCTCCCATCTGCTCTAGGTAAGCCTATCTTTGCTTATCTGTCAACTCCAACTCCAGTCATGATAACCCTGGCACTTACCATCAGTCATCCACTAACTTAATTGTTTAAATCCATTACACAAGTATAGTGGTATCAGAATTGTTAACACATATCCCCAACGGAAACAAATTTATCATGTAAAGTAGGGTGCTTGTGTACAGACTCTAATCATTTCCAAAGTTAATTAGGTCAGCATCTTTTTCCTCCATTCCTCTTTCAGTGAGATTGTTTCACACATTTGCAATCAAGTTATACTCTTTGTCACTTTCTCATTCCATTCTGGGATGCCTGACCTCTCCCAAAATTTTTATGTTTGCATGTATTAGGGTTCAATCTGTGCTGCAAATTTCTATGTGTTTTGGCAAATGTATAGGAATATGTATTCACCATTAAATAATTATAAAGAATAGCCTCACTGTCCTAAAAGTAATTCCATGTTTCATCTGTTCAACTCTCTCCTTCCCCTGGAAGCCCAAGACACTACTGATGTTTCTAGTCTATAATTTTGCTTTTTCCAGAATGCCATAAAATTAGAATCATACAGCATGTATCCTTTTCATACTAGTGCCTTTCATTTAGCAACATGTATTTAAGATTTATCCATATCTTTTCATGGTTTGACATCTTACTCCTTTCTATCACTAAATAATATTCCATTGTATTGATGCACTCATAGACTGTTTATCCATTCAATACCTATTGAAGAACATATTGGTTGCTTCCAGTTTGTGTTGACTATGAATAAAGTTTCTATAAAGATTCACATGATGGTTTTTGTGGGAACATAATTTTTCACATCATTTGGGTACATACCTAGAAGTGAGATGGCTGAATCATGTAGCAAGATCATGTTTACCTTTGTAAGAAAGTACAGAGCTGCTTCTTCCAAAGTGGCTGTACCACTTGCATTCTGACCAGCAATGAATGAGAGTTTCTGTATCTTGCATCCTCACCAGTAATTTGTATTGTAAGTTTTTTGGATTTTAGCCATTCTAGTAGGTGTGTGGTAGTATCTCATTGCTGTTTTAATTTGCAATTCCCTAAGGACAAGCAATATTAAGCATCTCCTCATGTGCTTATTCACCATCTGTGTATCATCTTTCCTGAAGAAACTGTTCAGATCTTTTGCCCACTTTTAAATGGGGTGGTTTGTTTTCTTAATGTGGATTTTTAAAGATTTTTTACGTATTTTGGATACAAATGCTTTATCAGATATATGTTTTGCAAATATTTTATTCTGGCGTTTGGCTTATGTTTTTATTCTCTTAACAGTGTCTCCCTCAGAGTGCACATTTATTTAATATTCATAAAGAACAGCTTGTCAATTTTTTCCCATGGATTATGCTTTGGTGTTTGTAGCTAAAAATTCAATAATGAACCAAAGTCCACGTAGACTTTCTCCTGTATATCCTGTGTCTCTTCACACTATGTTTCTTCTTGCCATTAAACAAGCCTTGTAATATTTTGGTAAAATACAGATATGATATATGTGCTAACAGGAACCGAGGCAAGTAGACCTCTAATAAGAAGTTGTATGTTTCTCTACTCCTGCCAAAGCCACAGGAGGATCTTCATTGGCTCTTCACCACGAGAACCTGGTGGGATTCCTGGAGGGAAAACCCATAAAAGCTGCCTCCCAAGACTGTGGTCCCCAGGAGTTTCTCACTCTCAAGCTAGTCTGCACTCAACCTCCAACAGTTCATTAAGACTGACGTTGAAGTGTTCCTACCATTGGTAGCTCCAGCGGCTTCTGCTCCAGGTAAGCAGATCTTGGCTGTGATTGTCGGCATTCACTCTCTCTTCAAATTTCAGGGTGGTGGTTTGTCCTAGAACCTCATTTATCCGAAGGGTTCCAGAACATTTCTTCATTTTCATTTTGTTCAGTTTTGGTGGTTATTCTTGTTGTAAGGACAGGAGAGACAACTTCGAAGCTCTTTGCATGATGGAGTTGAAACCAGAAATCCTTTCTGTTTTCTTTAAACCACCGGTTATTAAACACATGTTTCACATTTCAGAGTTTAGACTAGTGGCTAGAATGTAACAACAGAATTAAATCTTCTTTCCTGAGATTTTTTAAAAGTACGACAGAATACAAAATGAATGGATCCTAGAAGGTGAAATAATAATAAACGAGAAGGGATGGCTACGAATTCGAAGAATGTGATTTGAATTTACCACAAACTTATGTTTGATGACAATTTTTTCTATGCGTTGTAACTTATATTCTTAATTGTAAACTGTATTTCTGTCTTATTTTCTCACATTATAATATAATATAAATAATAGCCTACAGGGTAAAATGGACATTAATTTGTTACTGAAAGTAATTTCAAAAAGAAGTTCACTCATTTTTTTTATGTTGGCCTGTATAAAAATCTAATATGTAATTCTATGTATACATTATAAATATCTGCTAAATAAGTAAGATGCAAAAAGCATAGTAATTTTAAGGAAATGCAGATGGAGATATCAGGCATGTACATTTCACACTCTTTATTTCAAAGCGGTCTATGCAAAAGTATAGTCAGTATCAGCCAGCAACAGCAAGCCCTAGCACAATGCGCTGTATATAGTCAGTGCCTAATATTTGTTAAAATACTCTAAGATACTAACGTTATTTGCCACCATCATCAACAGTGAGAATAATGTTACACCGAAAAGGTCTCAGGAAATAAGATATTATCACTAAAATACGGTTTCCATCTCATATCACCAATTATCATTTAATAAGACAAATATCTATTGAGTGACCACTATGTTCCATGCATTAGGTTATACATGAAGGTTACAGCATTAAATATGACAGAAATTGCATTAAATAAGACAGAAATTGCCCCTCCTCGTGCAGAGCTTGCACTCCAATGCACACAAATGCTCTTTTCATCTAATATCGGCCTTCTCCAAATTGCAGAAGTTCTTTGTTTACAATTAATTCTGGCATCCACTCATTCTGGGGAAGAAATGTGAGAGAGATGTCATCCTCTTCTGCAGTCCACATTTCCATGGACACACATAAAGGTTTTGGAGCAAAGATGCTCAGTTCCTGAATGGTTAAAGCAGAATGTAACCAACATTTTCATGGCTGCACCTAATGCAATTTTGCTTTGAACTAAAAAAAATGATTTTGCTAATAAGGATCACCACACCTCAAATAAAAAAGAAAATTCACTATAACATCTAAAGCAAGTGGAAGGGAAGATTACACTCAAATGGTATGCCGTCCTCTGGTTTTGGTCTCGCTCTATACACGCAAAGAACTTTGTGCTGTGGGTCTGCTGGTGGCCTCCTGGGGCTTATGTGGGATACAGACCCTAGTGCCTTGAAATAGCCATATTTTTGGAGTTTGAAACTGAGAAGTAATTGTCAATGACAAAATTTAGTGAAATAATAGATTTACACTATAATGAAAATAAATTCAAATAGACCAAAATGAGAAGACTAGATTAAGATACAAAGAAGTAAGTGGGGAGAAGATGGGCTAGCCCGCAGTAATTTCTTCCCATTCTCCTACTTGCCACCTCCAGCCTGAATATATGTAAGTTTTAAAGGAGTAAACAGTAACTAATCCTCACTCATTTTCCACACTCATTCTGAAGCAGCTGCGTAATAATCTTTAAATCCTTGACATTACTTGATTATGCAGTTTAATTAGCACACCACTCATGGCTGAATATTAGAGGTTTGCTATTTCATATCTCATGCCACTTTTCAAATCACATCATATTTGAATGCCCTCTTTTTTAATAACAATCCATTAAGCATAATGTTCATCATTTACATAAAAATATCATTATTTTTAAAAGTGTATTGTGTTTTTTCACAATTTTACCAGAATCCTCATCCAAAATTTGATATTGCATTGCTCAAAAAAAAGTTTTTTTTATTAAAAAATCAACATATTGCACGTGATATTTTTGATAAAATATATGTGAGTTGGCATCAAGCTTTTACAGGATTATGATTTTAAATATATAAAGGAATTTTCACAGGTCACAAGGTTATGAAACTTCTTGAAAAGTTTTAAGATCACATTCCAGAAATAATTATATTTCTAGTAAGTACTAGATTTTACTAAGAAAAAGCTTATTTTGTAGAACTGCATGTTACTTACATGAAAGAGAGTAACTACCGATATCATATGGGTACGTACAGAGGATGCATTTATACATATACATAAAATTATGCAATATATTGGATTTGGGCTATGACTTCAGTGTCTATTCCTAGTTTATTAAAAAAAATTCTAAAGAGATTCTATTTACTTCAGTGGGTAAAAAAACCATCTCATATACATCAAATTAATAGCAAAAATTATTTTTATTACTTATATTCTAAGTTTCTGAAAGGAACTTTGCATCATATAAAATGTTTATTTTTTGTGGTATTTAACATATTTTAAATCGTTATTCTCATTTCCAACTAATTATTACTATCCTGTGTTTGTGTGTTGCGGTTGTGCATTTTGCCAAGAATACCTCTGCTGGTCAAAAATAAACATTGTTTCTTTTATAATCTGGCTCATTGATTTTGTTTTGTTTTGTTTTGTTTTTTTGTGGGGAAGACCAGCCCTGAGCTAACATCTGTTGCCAATCCCCCCATTTTTGCTGAGGAAGACTGGCCCTGGGCTAACATCTGTGCCCATCTTCCTCTACTTTATATGGGACGCCGTCACAGCGTGGCTGACAAGCAGTGCATCGGCGGGCGCCCAGGATCCAAACTCGCGAACCCCGGGCTGCCAAGCGCGAACTAAACCGCTGTGCCACCGGGCGGCCCCCCGGCTCATTGATTTTTAAGGATATATTAAGGTGCATCACATACATCCCGGATGTCACACTTTATAAATTACAAAGCTTTCTCCCTTAGAACCACTTTAATTAAGACCATTTACTATGTGTGTGTTGGTGGGGAGGACCCTAACAAACACTGTTTTTCTGCTAGATTCTGCCTTTTGGAGACATTCCACCTCCTACTCATGAGAAAAGGATGAACTGTCTTCTCCACTCGGTCTGCATATACACAGCACAATGCGTTGCTTTTGCTAGCAGGGCTTCTAACAGCTTAGAGAAATATTGAGGAATAAGGTGAAAAGGGTGGGGCTACTAAATAGGATTCACAAAGTGATACAGATATAGTATGTTTAAAAGCTTCTTTAAAGAAGTGGCACCCCGTAAAAACACTCCCTTATCAAACATGGCTGATAGCAATTTGGTAAAATTTCACAACCAAAAAGTATTGGCCATGATACCAAAGTGGTAAATTCAATCACCCAAATCCTATTATTGTACTATGCATGCTTATCCTAAGCACAATCCTGCTACTGCTATGGGAGGGAACAGGCACGCAGAAGGGAGCCAGCGTAGAGTGAGTCTTCCTTTCTCCACTAGAGAAATGGCATTGAGTCCTACATTTTGAAAGTACTCTCACATGGCACTGAGGACATATAGCATATATGTTTTCTAACAATTATTATCCATGTATCCGTCTAAGGAAATAACCCTGAAGGACTGTGTGGGTATGTGCATGCATTCATTCTCACGCTCAAAAATTTTTTATAGTCAAGTCACATTACTACATCCAGAAGGATTCCCTAGCACTTGTAGAATAATTTTCTTGGTAGAACATGTAATATTTTGAAAATTGTTTCCTCTATCCACCCCCACAACTGTCATCCAGAAAGCCCAGATTACTTATTGCGTGAAAGTCAGCATGACATGTGTTTTGTGGGAGTTCACATAGCAGCTTCCTCTAAGAATGCGTTAGCCCATCTGATTTATCCTGCCTCCATTTCTAGTAATGTCTTTACAACCCATGTCAGATTTCTAGCCCCAAATCTATTCGTTTTTATAGAGCATTTTTAGCTAAACCTACATATCTCAGACTATTTCACTAAAGAGAAAAATAAGAATGTATTAGATTTTATGATAGATACCCACAACCAACATATGAATAATGAAAATCACACATTTCCAAACCTACAATGAATAAGTGCATATAATTAAAATTCCAAGAAATCTTAAATTGACACCATTCCATGTCTTAAGAAATATAATGGATATATGCATCTCTTTACTAGTAAAATGATTATGTGATGATAACTAGAGTTAAAAGTGCCTTGTGTTCAGATGCTATTAAATACATCTAATTATTTTAATTTTAAAATTTTGAAGCAAGTATTTTGTGTTTGCAATTGTATTTGACACTCAACTCTGTGTGCCTATATACCAATATATACCAATAGTCCTTGCACATATACACATGCAATAAATATAAATTAACTATAAAAGTAAGAATATTTATATAAATTCATATATTTATATTAATTTTATTTGATATATAAATATATTTTATATTTGAATACTATTTAATATTAAGTATATTTATTTAAAGTATATATTTGAAAATTTATAAAAATATTGATATATGAATTTATAGCTAAAAATGTTAGTAGATATTTGTATGTAAATAAGTGATTTAATTTATGTAAATTTATATATTTATGCAGTAAATATATGTAAGCAAGTGTATATTATTGTACGAAAGAATTACCAAATGTAATTAAAATTTTTCAAACTGATATGGAGTAAATATACAAGGAATATATGAAAATGTACATGTACTGTCAAAAGAAATGTAATGAAATAAAGCCTCATGCAGGCAGCCTTATGGTGGTATCCAGGTCAAGAAAAACTGTTCAAGTTTCAAGCTATGACAAACAAAAATATGCTGACATTTACATTCATATCTGTCTGTCTGTCTGTCTGTCTATCTATCTATAATCCAGCGCAGAGGTATAGTAGTTCTCTGGATGAGAAATCTAGGAGTGGAAACCCTACATTTTAAGGTACGTGAGTTCAGTTTTCCAAAGTAGTTGCAGCAACTAACACTCCACCTGCAGTGACTGAGAGTGCTTGCTGCTCCACATCTAGCCATTACCAACGTGTGTTTTCTAACGATGCTCATTCGGTGAGTAGAAAACACTGCCTTTTTTTTTTTTTTAATTTTTAAATTTATTTTTCATTTTTTTATTGCAGTAACATTGGTTTATAACATTGTATAAATTTCAGATGTACATTATTATACTTCTATTTCTGCATAGATTACATCATGTTCACCACCCAAAGACTAACTACAATCCATCACCACACATATTTGCCTAATCCTCCCTTTCACCCTCCTCCATCTCCCCTTCCCCTCTGGCAACCACCAATCCAATCTCTGTCTCTATGTGTTTGTTGTTATTTTTATCTTCCACTTATAAGTGAGATCATACTGTTTTTAACCTTCTCCCTCTGACTTATTTCACTTATCATAACACCCTCAGTGTCCATCCATGTTGTCACAAATGGCTGGATCTCATCGTTTCTTATGGCTGAGTAGTATTCCAATGTGTATATATACCACATCTTCTTTATCCATTTGTCCCTTCCTGGGTACTTAGGTTCCTTCCAAGTCTTGGCTATTGTGAACAATTCTGCAATGAACACAGCAGTGTGTGTATCTTTACATATCGGCGTTTTCGTGTTCTTTAGATAAATACCCAGCAGTGGAATAGATGGATCGTATGATAGTTTTATTTTTAATTTTTTGAGGAAACTCCATAATATTTTCCATAGTGGCTGCACCAGTCTGCACTCCCACCAGCAGTGTATGAGAGTTCCCTTCTCTCCACATCCTCTCCACTATTTGTTGTTTCCTGTCTTGTTAATTATGGCCATTCTGATGGACTTGAGGTGAATGAAACTTTCTCATTGCAGTTTTGATTTGCATTTCCCTGATAGTTAATGATGTTGAGCATCTTTTCACATGCCTGTTGGTCATCTGTATATCTTCTTTGGAGAAATGTCTATTCAGATCTCTTGCCCAGGTTTTAATTGGGTTGTTAGTTTTTTGTTGGTTAGATGTATGAGTTATTTATATATTTTGGAGGTTAACCACTTATCAGATATATAGTTTGCAAATATCTTCTCCCAACTGTTAGGTTTTCTTTTCATTTTGTTGATGGTTTCCTTTGCTGTGCAGAAACTTTTTAGTTTCATGTAGTCCCATTTGTTTATTTTTTCTGTTGTTTCCCTTGTTCAGTCAGACACAGTACTTGAAAATATGCTGCTAAGGCCAATGTCAAAGAACATACTCCTTATGTTTTTTTTCTAGAATTTTCATGGTTTCAGGTCTTACATTCAATTTGTTAATTCATTTTGAGTTAATTTTTGTGTATGGTGTAAGTCATGGTCTACTTCCAATTTTTTGCATGTGGCTGTCCAGTTTTCCCAACACCATTTGTTGAAGAGACTTTCCTTTCTCCATTGTATGTTCTTGGCTCCCTTGTCAAAAATTAGCTGTCCATAGATGTGTGGGTTTATTTCTGGGCTCTCGATTCTGCCCCATTGATCTGTGTGTCTGTTTTTGTGCCAGTACCTTGCTGTTTTGGTTACTATAGTTTTGTAGTATATTTTGAAATCAGGGAGTGTGATTCCTCCAGCTTTGTTCTTTTTTCTCAGTATTCCTTTAGCTATTCAGGGTCTTTTGTTGTTCCATATAAATTTTAGGATTCTTTTTTCTATTTCTGTGAAAAATATTGTTAGAACATTGATAGGGATTGCATTGAATCTATAGATTGCTTTAGGAAGTATGGACATTTTAACTAGGTTAATTCTTCCAATCCAAGAGCACAGAATATCTTTCCATTTCTTTGTGTCTTCAATTTCTTTCAACAATCGTTTATAGTTTTCAGTGTACAGATCTTTCACCTCTTTGGTTAAGTTTATTCCTAGGTATTTTATTCTTTTTGTTGCAATTGTAAATGGGATTGTATTCTTAATTTCTCATTCTGTTACTTCACTGTTAGTGTATAGAAATGCAATTTTTTTTGTATGTTGATTTTGTATCCTGCAACTTTATGATATTCATTTATTATTTCTAGAAGATTTTTGGTGGATTCTTTAGGGTTTTCTATCTATAAAATTATGTCATCTGCAAATAATGACAGTTTCACTTCTTCCTTTCCAGTTTGGATCCCTTTTATTTCTTTTTCATGCCTGATTGCTCTGGCCAGGACTTCCAATACTATGTTAAATAGGAGTGGTGAAAGTGGGCATCCTTGTCCGGTTCCTGTTCTTAGAGGGATAGCTTTCAGTTTTTCACCATTGGTGATGATATTAGCTGTGGGTTTGTCGTATATGGACTTTATTATGTTGAGGTACTTCCCTTCTATACCCATTTTATTCAGAGTTTTTGTCATAAATGAATGCTGTATCTTGTCAAATGCTTTCTCTGCATCTATTGAGATGACCATGTGATTTTTATTCTTCATTTTATTAATGTGGTGTATCACTTTGGTTGATTTGCAGATGTTGATCCATCCCTGCATCCCTGGGATGAATCCCACTTGGTCATGGTGTATGATCTTTCTAATGTATTGTTGTATTCGATTTGCTAGTATTTTGTTGAGGATTTTTGCATTGATGTTCATCAGTGATATTGGCCTGTAATTTTCTTTTTTTGTGCTGTCCTTGTCTGGTTTTAGTATCAGGGTAATGTTGGTCTCATAGAATGAGTTAGGAAGCTTCCCCTCCCCTTCAATGTTTTTGAAAGAGTTTGAGAAGGATAGGTATTAAGTCTCCTTTGAATATTTAGTAGGATTCACCAGGGAAGCTGTCTGGTCCTGGACTTTTATTTTGAGGGAGGTTTTTGATTACTGTTTCAATCTCCTTACTGGTGATAGGTCTATTCAAATGTCTATTTCTTCTTGATTCAGTTTTGGAAGGTTGTAGGATTCTAAGAATTTATCAATTTCTTCTAGATTGTCCTATTTGTTGGCATATAGCTTTTCATAGTATTCTCTTATAATCTTTTATATTTCTGAGATGTCTGGTGTAATTTCTTCTCTTTCATTTCTGACTTTACTTATTTGAGCCTTCTCTCTTTTTTTCTTGGTAAGTCTAAGTAAAGCTTTGTCAATTTTCTTTATCTTTTCAAAGAACCAGCTCTTGACTTTATTGATTTCTTTTCTTTTCTTTTTTTAGTCTCTATTTCATTTATTTCTGCTCAGATTTTTATTATTTCCCTCCTTCTACTGATTTTGGGCTTTGTTTGTTCTTTTTTTCCCAGTTCTTTTAGGTGACCTGTTAGATTGTTTATTTGAGATTTTTCTTGTTTGTTAAGATAGGCTTGTATTGCTATAAACTTCCCTCTTAAAACCGCTTTTGCTGTAGCCCATAAATTCTGACATATCATACTTTCAGTTTCATTTGTCTCCAAGAATTTTTTGATATCTCCTTTGATTTCTTCATTGACCCAATCATTGTTCAGTAGCATTTTGTTTGATCTCCACATATGTGTGGCATTTCTGATTTTCTTCTTATAGTTGATTTCTAGTTTTATACCTTTGTGGTCAGAAAAGATGCTCAGTATTATTTCAACCTTCTTAAACTTATGGAGGCTTGTTTTGTGGCCTGATGTGTGATCAGTCCTGGAAAATGTTCCATGTGCATTTAAAAAGAATGTGCATTCTTTGAACATTTTGGATGGAATGTTCTGTATATATATATACTAAGTCCAACTGGTCTAATATGTTGTTTAAGGCCAATGTTACCTTGTTGATCTTCTGTTTGGATGATCTTTCCATTGGTGCAATTGGAGTGTTAAAGTCCCCTAGTATTAATGTGTTACTGTCTATTTCTCCTTTTATGTCTGTTAATAATTGCTTTGTGTAAATAGGTGCTTCTATGTTGGGTGCATAGATATTTAAGAGTGTTATATCCTCTTGTTGGATTGCTCCCTTGATCATTATGTAGTGTCCTTCTTTGTCTCTTCTTGCAGTTTTTGTTTTAAAGTCTTTTTTTTCTGATATGAGTATTGCTACCCCAGCTTTCTTTTCATTGCCATTTGCGTGGAGTATCTTTTTCCATCCCTTCACTTGCAGTTTGTGAGTGTCTTTAGGTGTGAAGTGTGTCTCTTGAATGCAGCATATATGTGGGTCTTGTTTTTTCATCCAATCAGCCACCCTATGCCTTTTGATTGGAGCATTTAGTCTAGTGACAATTAAAGTAGCTATTGATATGCATGTACTTACTGCCATATTTTTACTTTTTTTCTTGGTGTTTTGGTAGTTCTTCTATGTTCATTTCTTATTCTCTTGCTCTCTTTCCCTGTGGTTTGATGGTTTTCTTTGGTATTATGTTTGGATTCCTTTTGCTTAGTTTTTTGTGTATTTATTATACACAAAAAAAGTTTCTGGTTTGTGTTACCATGAGGTTCATATATAATAACCTACGTATATAGCAATCTATATTGAGTTAATAGTCTCTTTAGTTTCACCTCTATCTGAAAGCTCTACTCTTTTACTTCCCTCCTCCCATAGTCTACATTTTTTATATCATCTCTATCATTTTTTGTGTGCATTTGTATCCATTACCCTCTTATCATAGAAATAGATAATTTTTTTCATATTCGTAGTCTTCTCTTTCCCCCTTAAATAAGTCCCTTTAGCATTTCCTGTAGGAATTGGTTTTTTGGTGATAAACTCCCTCATTTTTGCTTGTCTGGGAAACTCTTTATCTCTCCTTCTATTCTGAATGATAACCTTGCTGTGTAGAGTATTCTAGGCTGTAGGTTTTTTCCTTTTAGCACTTTAAATATGTCATGCCACTCTTTTCTAGCCTGTAAGGTTTCTGCAGAGAAGTCAGCTGATAGCCTTATGGGGTTTCCCGGGTATATAACTTGTCTTTCTCTTGTAGCTTTTAGGATTCTCTCTTTATCTTTAATTCTGGACATTTTAATTATGTTGTATCTTGGTGTGGGCCTCTTTGGATTTATCTTGTTTGGCCTTCTCAGTGTTTCCTGTACCTGGATTTCTGCTTCCTTCCTTAGGTTAGGGAAGTTTTTGGCTATTATTTCTTCAAATAGTTTCTCTGCCCCTTTGTCTAACTCTTCTCCTTCTGGAACTCCTATAACAGAGACGTTAGTGCACTTGATGTTGTCCCAGAGGTCCCTTAAACTGTCCTCACTCTTTATAATTTTTTCTTTTACCTGTTCAGCTTGGATGATTTCCTCTAGTCTTTCATCCAGCTCACTGACCCGTTCTTCTGTATCCTCTGCTCTGCTTTTAAGTCCCTGTAATGAATTTTTCCTTTCCAGTGTTGTATTCTTCATTTCTGATTTTTTTTAATATATATCTTCCATTTCTTTGTTGATGTTCTCACTGAGTTCATCCACTCTTCTCCCAAGATGAGTGAGCATATTTATGACTCTTTCTTTGAACCCTCTGTCAGGTAGATTGCTCATTTCTGTTTCATTTAGTTTCTTTTCTGGGGTTTTATCCTGTTCCCTTACTTGGAAAGTATTCCTTTGCCTCCTCATTTTTCCTCTTTCTCTGCACTTATTTCTATGTATTAGGTAGGTCAGCTGTGTCTCCTAATCTTGGAGAGATGACCTTCTGTAAGTGATGCCTTATGAGGCCCAGCAGTGTGCTTTCCTTTCTTCACCAGTTCCAAATGTTCCAGGAGTAACCCCTGTGTGGGCTACTTGTGTCATTCTCTTGTGGCAGGGTTGCTCTTGCCATGAGTGCCCAGGGAGACTGAGCTGTCCCCCTGACTGGCTGGTTGTAAACTCAGCTGCATGTGGTTGATGAAAGTCCTTCAGTCTCTTTATCAAGTGTGGGGAGCCCCAGCACAGTTGACTGCAAGGTCTAATAGCACATTCCTATTGCAGTTTTTCTATTAAATGAGTAGTCCCACTGCAAGGCTGGTTGTTAGGCTCAGGGGCTTACAATTGCTACAATCCTTGGCCTATTAGGCTCTTGTCAGCTCCTGGAGGGTTGCACTGGGTGGGGCTGGCCCCAGGCACAGGAGCACCCAATTCTTTCAGGCTTTGGAGGTAGGGACTGACCCCCTATGTGGCTGTTTGAGAAGCACAAGTCTTCTGCAGCTGAGAAGCCCCACTGCCCATGGGGCCTCACACACAGTCAACACAGTCCTGCCCTGTGTGCGTGCCCTGACCCTCTAATGTGGACCCAGTTGGTCCAAGGCAGGGGCCCCACACTCTCCACCCACTCCTTGGGCTCACCCTGCCCCACAGATGTGGACCCACTTGCCAGGCTGCAGAGAATCCAGTCAGCTCTTTTTTAAGCAGGTGCACAAGTTGCCTGAGGGCTTTTTGTTGGGTGGGGCCAGTCCCTAGGGCAGGGTGTTTTCTTTGGCTGAGCTGGATTATAAGGTGCCCTAGAGGGTGAGACAGACCCTGGGCTAGCAGGCCACAGGGAGAACTCTAATGGCATCTGCCAGTGTCTGTGTCAGCATGCACACACAGGTCACAACAATGGCTGTCGCCAATGTCCTAGTCCCTCCAGAGGTCTCACCTCTCATGGAGATGCACCCAGAGCCTATCAGCTGGGTCACTTTTCACCAAAGGACTCTGCGCCTTTCTTTCTGGTAATTTTAGGCTGCTTTCCAAAATGGGAGAATTTTAACACAGGTTTTACTCTACCCTGATTATTGGTACATATATCTTGATACCTCTCTCTCTTTCTCTCTCTCTCTCTCTCTATATATATATACCTATCTATCAAAGCTTATAGGCAATTTGTGCTTTCTCTTCTTAATTTTTTTCCCTTTTACTAATTTTCTAGTGTTTTTTTCCTTTCATTTTGATTCATAAATGTTATTATTATTTTTCTTTGAGGAAGACTAACCCTGAGCTAACATCCGTTGCCAATCCTCCTCTTTTTGCTGAGGCAGATTGGACCTGGGCTAACATCTATGCCCATCTTCCTCTACTTTATATGGGATGCCACCACAGCATGGCTTGACAAGCAGTGCATGTCTGCACCTGGGATCCAAACCTGCAAACCCCAGGCCACCACAGCGGAGCACATAAACTTAACTGCTACACCACTGGCCAGCCCCCATAAATGTTCTTTTTATATTCTGTAAAGTAACTAATCCTTCTGTAGTTAATTTTTTGCAAGAGAGTTTGTGGCATTTCTTTTCACTTGCCTTAGAGATTATTTTTATTGAACACAAGTTCATAATGTTAATGTTGGATAATTTATGAATATTTTCTTGTTTATTTTTTTATCCTCTATAAGGAATCCTTGTAAACATCATGACTATGATTTCCTGTATTTTATTTTGAACATTTAATGTGCTTATATATTTACATATTTTCTTTGAATTTTTAAATAAATATTGTGAGGTAAGGATCTAATTTCATTTTTTTCCCAACCAATAACCAGGTACTTGCAACAACACCAATAAAAAAGAAATGGTCTTTGCTCCTCTTCTCAATTCCCTCTCTATCTGATCGAGTATTTATAAAGGCAGTCTTCTGAGTGTCATTTGGCTATTTTTGGTCATTTGTATTTGTATTAAAATTTTAGAAATGCTACGTCAAATACTATAAGATACATTTGAGATTTTAATTTGATTACATTGAATCTATAGATCAATTTGGGGAGAATTTAAATCTGCTATAATATTAAGTTTTTTTATTTAACTCCATGGTATATCTCTGCATTTAGAAATAGCCTCTTTCATATTTTTATAAAGTCTTAAAATTTTATCCATAAAGGTTTGCACATTTGTGGTTATTTATTCCTCATCACGATATATTACTATAATGTTGCATCATATGAAGTAAATAGAGTTTATGCCTGAAAATAGACATGCTCCTTCTTCTGTTTGGATGTTCCTACGGGTGTTGAGTCAACAGTTGGGTTGGATTTGGGTTTTGCTGTTGATTTGGTCCCTTCAGTGGACGTCAGAATTCAAATTCTTCCACTGCAGGCAGATGTTCTTCTGTGCTTTATGTTGGGAGTGGGCTGCTAGGAGGTTTTTCTCAGTGCTTCTGCTCTGTTTTCAGCAGTCCCTGTAGAGAGGGGATCCCTCTCCATGCTCTTGCCCCCTCCCCAGTGCTTGACTGCTGTTGAGAACAGAGAGGGATTCTCAATTCTCCTGTTCTATCTTCAGTCTTAGGTAGGCCCTGTATGCCTGGACCTTGACGGTTTGATGCACTGTGATGATAATCTCATTCTCTTCATAATATGAACAGTAGAAACTCAGTAATTTTTCACTAACAAATATGAAACTATTCATACCAGTTTCTATAATGTTAGTATAATGTAAAATATCTCAGGGAGAAAATCCTTTTTTGGAACAATTATCATTTTAAAAATCATGTTATCTCTTTATTTTTAAATGAAATTTCAAAATTTAATTAAAGATTCTAAACTTCAACTTTTATATATGAGCTTACCATTTTCAATTCCCTTTATCTAATATCATCTTTGCTAGCATAGGAAATAGAGATATAGAACTTTCCACAAAGGACAAAATGCTTCCAAAACACATTCCTTTGGACATAGAATTATATATTCTCATTTCCAGAAAGCAGTCTCAAGCATAATTAGCATCAACTGGGGAAGACATAACATTTAGATGGAAAAAATGCTACATCTAATTTATTTATAAAGAACTCTTCTACATATAATAAAATTTGAATACTTAGGAATTTGAATCAAATATTAATATTCTGTATTCACATAAGCATTTAAGGGGTAATTATCTGTAGTATTGTCTAATTAGAAATTTAAAGATATTCCACTTCATAATATAGTTGAAGGTAGTACAGCCAAATGAGCCCTCATTAAATCCAAGAATGATCAAAGTATTTTAAGTTCTGGACATAGTTAAGTGAATATTGAATTAATTATTTCATCAAATAAAATCCCAAAGGATGTATAAAACAGTCTATCTATCTCCACTTCCTCCATTATCCACTTGAAACTTGGCAAATGTTCCACATTCAGTCATATAGTACCAAGTTATAAACTACTCTTTGAAATCCAACGAGATAAGCAGTTGCTTGGAAGGATTTAATTAATTTTAATGTGATTTATTAATTGATAAGCTGTAGAACTGAGACATATGACTTCCTAAAGTGGCAAAGAGGGTCATTTTTTTTTTTTTTTTCTGTTTTTTTTGTGGGGAAGACCAGCCCTGAGCTAACATCTGTTGCCAATCTTCCCCTTTTTGCTGAGGAAGACTGGCCCTGAGCTAACATCCGTGCCCATCTTCCTCCACTTTTTATATGGGACGCCACCACGGCATGGCTGACAGGCAGTGCGCGTCCGCGGGCGCCTGGGATCCGAACTCGCGAACCCCGGGCTGCCAAGGGCGGACTAAACCGCTGCGCCACCGGGCGGCCCCAAAGAGGGTCATTTTTAAGTCTACTTTTTTTGTTCTTTCAAAACTTTAATAATCATAACACCAACAACAAAATCAACACTAATAGTTAAGGTTAAAATTAACTGACTACTTTTCTATGGCAGACATTGTTTAAACTCTACCTATATTATCAAACATATCACACCCCACTTTACAAATTCCGATCTGAGACATGCTGTAATTTGGCCAAGGTTACAAAGTTTGTTAGTGGTAAAGCAGCATTCAAACTCAGGCAGCCTGATTCTGGAGTCTGAGAAATTAACCATTACATTCTACAGGATCTGAACCAATTCTTAGCTGTTGAAATAGGAACTCATACAAACTATATCCTCGATGTTCAAAAGTAAATACTTCCATGGAGGTGAGTGCAGCTCCTAATTAATGAGGGCCATCATTATGGCAATATAAGTAACTCTCACCAAACATAACCAACCATCCTGTGCTTATTCCCAGATGAGAAAAAAAAATGCTTTCTGAGCAACTTTGCTATGGGTATTTAATAGAGAAATCACTTTTCCATGTTTATAACCTTAAACTATAAAACCCTTTATGCTTTACCAATGTCTTGACTATCACACTCTTTTCAGCACAGTACTGTGGGGGTCAATATATACTGTGACTTGTCTGAGGTCATAAAGCTCATAGTAAGAAATCAGGAACAAAACATAATATCACAAATCCCACGGTTTCTCCACTTCACCACACTGCTTATTCCATTACTTCATATTCACCATCAAAATTATCACCATTATGGTTCATTTCAGTACATAAATTTTAAGTCACCAAATACAACATAGAAAATCTTAGTAATCATCATAAAAAACAATTAAATTAACATATAATATACCAACGCCAACCAAGACTAATAGCAAAAGAGACTGAGGAAACATATGTAAAAACATGTGAAATAACAGTAAATAAAGCAAACCAAGAAACTAAAGAAGACAAAAGAGACTGAGGTAGAAGGCATAATGTAAAACAACTTCAAGGCATTGGCTGGGAAGACAGTGATATTGAGATGATGATGATGAAACTAATAAGAAAATTCAGATTGGTGATTCTAACTACAACTTCATGAATAATCCAGCATAATGGCCAAAATAATCTCAGCTGAGTTAGAGCACATTTGAAGGAGAGGTGTATGTGGGGTGTGTGTGTGGGGGGGGGGGGGGTGTGTGATTAGAATCTAAGTACTGTATATTAAAGAAAAAATATCCAATTATTAAACTAAGATATAGAGCAGAGTTTCTTTTTAGAACACAAATAAAATTCACAAACTACTGGATATCCTTCCTGCATCTAGGAATTTAACTCAACAGTTTTGTCAAACTTAGAAAGGCCTTTTGAGGCTATTTTGGTCAGGATCCAACACATGTTATATGATGAATAATCTTTTTTAGTACATTAAACTCTGACATAAACTCATAGAGATCCCAACAAAAACAAAATATCTGCCTTTAGTGTAAAAAAGAGGATATTATCATAGGGTAATAAAAGTCCCATATAATAAGAGGAGGTCGGGGTTCAAATAATTTTAAATGCAAAGCCACGTTTATTTGGGCACCATTTTCTTTTGAATATTAAAAAAATAATTCCAATACAAAAGCAGAATTAAATAAATATAGCTTTTCCCAATTTTTCTCTCAGGTAATGGCAAGTAGAGGAACACCTTTCTATTTTTTTCTCTGCTCTATTTCACTTTAAACTTTGATTCATCTACCTAATTAACAAGAGCCATAGATTTTTCCTCCCCTTTTCACCTTGCTATCTTCAATTCCATTTCCCTCTTACATCATTTATGTGATAGTTTTTATTAAAATTTTCAAAACTACATGTAATTATTTATTTGATATGTTTCCCCATCTAGAAAAAAGCAAGGTAGTTCTCATTAATACTTCAACATGCTTCATATAGACTAGACGTTCACAAACATATTTTGAAGGAATGAATAAATTTGGTGTAATATTTCTATTCAACTATAAAAGATTATGTAGGAGGTCAGTAAAGTGCACTCGGTGATTAGGCCTTGGCAGACACCCATGATGCTTCAGGAAAATGTGAGCGACGAAAGGAACCAAACAACCACCAGAACCCTGACATTGCCCTCACCATAGATGGGACACCATGGAGAGCTGAGCATTTTCTCCACACTGATATAGGTAACTATCTTCCCATGTTAACGGGGATGTGGGTAAGACACACAGGGCACATATTACTTTGTCAGACTACAAGCTTGAGTCCCTTGGGTTCTAGAAAGAATTAATTCAGGTCTCAGACAAAAACTCATTGATGCCGTTAGTTTGTTCCAATGGTTAAAGTCAATTTTAAAAACAGGTGACTGATTAATTGGCATTTGGGAATGTTATCTTTGAGAAAAATTAATCATTTTAATACAGTTAGTTTGCTTTCATTATTAAAACCAAGTTTTTATTATTAAAATAAAATTTCTTCTTTAAAAAATAATTGAATGATTCAATAAAAATCTCATCACCATTAAAATTAATGTAAATCAAATTAATACTATAGTGACTTGAAAAACATATAGTGTTTAATTAGAATTTAATCAATTCTGTGGTTGTTACCAGTCTTGAGTCCATTCTATTCTTTCAAATGAGAGTAGAACTGAGTATATAAGTTGTTTTTCTGTGTGTGTGTGTGTGAGAGGAAAATTAGCCCTGAGCTAACATCTGTTGCTCATTTCCCTCTTTTTGCCAAGAAAGACTGGCCCTAGGGTAACATCCGTGCCCATTTTCCTCTACTTTATATGGGACGCCGCCACAGTATGGCTGACAAGCAGTGCGTCTGTCCGTGCCCGGGATCCGAACCTGCGAACCCCGTGCCGCCAAGGCAGAACATGGGAACTTAACCTCTACGCCACCTGGCCAGCCCCTAAGTATATAAGTTTTGACGAACAAACATTTTCCCACAAATTCTGTGAAAATTAGGCCACTGCCTTTTGTTAAAATAGTTGCAGAAAAATGTTTGAGATGAGCTTAATATTGGATCCTTTGTAAATAACATCTGTTTTCTGCCTAGATATCCTTAACAAAATTTTCTGTATTTTCTAAACAAAAGGAAAAAAGGAACTGTGTATAGATATTAATCCTGTTTTCATGAATTTTGTCAGTAAAATGAAACATATTAGATTTATTTTAATCAAATGAACATAACTTAGGTAAGAAAATTTAAGTGGTGCATGAGTGCCACCTGGCATTTATTTTTTGATATTCTGATAATATAAAATAACATGTGCCACCTACAAAATAAATACCAACTAGAGAGTAATGAGGAAAAACACTATTTGAGTCTCTCTTAGACAGTGATTCTTTCTGAAATAAATACCCTTAAATAGTGTGCTAAATTGCCTTTAAGAAGAATATTTATGAAATTCTTTTATATATTTCCTTTGCAAGGAAGAACTCAGGAAAGGAAAAACAAGAAATATCCTTTCTGACCTCTTTCTCCTGATCTATATTATTTTTTATTTCCTCTTTTTGAGAGAAGTTGGATATTTAAAGAAGGCACTTATTAGCCAGCATCAGTATGACCAAAAGGTGATACAAGAGAAGATGCTTCCCTTTCTTTCTCTGGATGGATGCTGTGTTATTTCTCTATTTCTTTCACAGCCATCGCCGTCCCTCTGCCATGACAATAAGTTAATCTATTCTTTTCTCACAACTTTCCTGGAAGCATAATCAGAGAGTGAGATCAAATTGGGTCATTGAAATCTCCATGCTTTTCTTTCTACAAAGCAAGACAGCTAGCATTGCTATTTTTCTATTTTAATACCTCACAAAGGAATATCTTTGAGGTTTGCTGATGAACTTTTCTTCGAAGTCCAAGATCACTTACAAAATTCATTAAGGCTTAATTTAAGAGAGAAAAAAATACTTTGGCCATAGCGCACAAATGAAAATATTGATTTATTTATAGCACTATATATATCTGGTCAGCTATAAAAGTCCAGCTATTGTGATTCATTATTCATTGAGAGTAGAATTCTTGCTCTTTAGAGAAGTAAATGAGAACATACGAGTTACAATTCTGGAGTAGATTTTATGCACCTGAATTACTAAAGTCAGTAAAAATGAACACAGATATTAACCCCAAAGTGGACTTTAAAGAAATGGTTTATTAAACCACTCTTTTTGTTCAGTTGGCCATAACTTACATAATCAGATGATCATGGTTAATTAAGGCAGTGTAATGTGGTAGAATTAGAATTGGAATAAAAATTGGGAAAACTTGGTTTCTTACCATGCCTTTATCAATGGCTACTATTAGTTGTCTGAGCTTTGTTTCCTTCTGTAATCTTCCTGGACCCCATGATGCTGCCCTTGTCATCACACTCAACATGGCTGCTCCCTTGTTATTCATTCATTTAAATTCTTGTTCAACAAATATCAACACATTATTATCAGATGCTGTGCTAGGTAGTGGGGTAAAAAGGGAGGGTCCCAGGAGGCAAGACCCCAGACTTCCTGGTGCTTATAAGTTCTCAAGTGAAATAGTTAATTTAAAAAGAATTTGAACAAATAAAGAAAAATGCAGGGTAAAATGGAAGCACAAATGGGGGGAGATAAGGAAGACTTTCAGAAGGAAGTAATTTCTAATGTTCTTTAAATTCAAGAGTGGGGAAGAAGGGTCTACAGAACTGAAGAGACCATAAATGCTGAACTCTGGAAGTGAGAAAGAGCATGGTTCATGCATGAACTAAAATAAGCTTATTAAGTCTAGAGTGTAGAGAAGCTCAGCTGTGGGCTTATCTAAAAATTGAAATTTTCCCCTGGTATGCCCAGGTGACCAGAGATATTAAAGTAGTCTTCTGGGTTCATGCAATTCAGAAGCATGCTATCTTACATTACAACTTAAGAAGTTTATCATGGACAATTTCATTTGTTTCCACTTTGTTGCATTCAGAAGTAAATCCTGAAAAAAAATGGAAGAGTAAAGAATAATTCAAACATAGTAAATGAAAGAATACCTTGGCTTATTAATACAATATTATTCCCCAAATTGTGAAATAATAGACATTCACTTATCCTCTGAATATCATCTATTCAGAAGCTGTAATCTTTTAGTAGGTTATTAAAATATAGCATTTTCACAGCATTCTTCCCCAGCAATGACTATTTGAAGTCTTTCTCTGTTTCTTATAAGTAGGGGTGGCAAACTCCCAAATTTGTAGCTTAACTTTCATTTTCTATGTCAGTGACACAGATTGTAAGAAGGCTTTGAAGCAGTACAGTAGTTAAAAACAGAGTCAACAATCAAAAATGCAACCCAATTTCAAGGAGAGCTGTTTAAGCTCAGTGAACAGTGTCAAAAATGTGCTGGTTCCACTTAGACATACATCAAACGTGTGTCTCACTGCATTTCAATGAAGACTGGAGACATGAAGAAGGGGAAAGAGGAAAAGATCTGATTAGGCCATCAACACACTTGAAAATGAGAAATACAGGTAAAGAATTAGTTATTAGTAAAAACAAATTATGATCTATATGGTACCAGAGTTTAAGTTGATTAAATCAGTTGGATGTCTTAATATAATATAGAATCTGTTGAAAGTTAATGATAATAATAATAACACTGATGGCTACCTTGTTAGAACACCTATAACTAACAGTGCCAGGCATTCTACTTGGTAATTGTCATTTGATTTATATAGTTGCAAGAAGAAAAACAAAATTGCTTACTCAGATTTAGGCAAAATGGAGACTACCACCATTACATCTTACCACAAAATCTCTTAGGCCTAAGAAGCCAGCTTTCTACTGTTTCCAACCAGAGAATTCTTACCTGAAGCTGTACTTGTGACCAGTATCTCTGCGATATTATCCCAAAGCATTGGCTTTCCATAGATTCTTAAATATCTAGGGATAAAACAGCAGGTATTTGTTCTGTACCTTTTTACTGCCACCAAGAAACATTCTCCAACTGTTTCATTTCTTTCTTTGCTTCCTCCTGATCCTATGAGAAAAGATCAGCTGATTTCATGACACTTAAACATGCTTCTTAAATTAGTCTACTTAAATTGCCCCTTAAATTTGTAATGCTAGCTGGATCTAAATACTATCTTTCCTTTCTCTTTCCCATTACTTTCAGAACCTGATACTTGTCTTTTCTAACTTTCTTTAAAGTCAGTCTAAAAGTCTTCCTATAGTGAGAGATATGAAGTGAATCAGTGGTAGTTTTGCAAAAGTACTGATTATTAAAGAAAATCCTATTCGATGTCCTTTCCATTTTATCGCATGATAAGCAGTGCAAAGGTAGCATTCTACTGGGGAATAGGTAGTAAGGGGGTGCATGACTGTATGTAATTTACAAAAATAATAAAATAAAATATCAAAACAAAAGTTTTTTAATATTTTTATTATCACCATGATCCAACAATTTTAAGCTATGTCAATAATGAAATACTCTTCCCTGAGAAAATATTTTGTTAGTTTAAGTTCAAAAAAATTTTGTGGTTACAGTCAACTTTAAAAAATATATGTGTGCTTCCAATTTACATATTTCATTATGTGTCCTTTATTAAATAATGTATACTATGTGGAAGTTAATTCAGAGAACTCTCGGTTATAGAGTAAGTTCCCGACATGAGTGGATTCAGATAGTCATTATTTTCTAAAGTAAATTTTCAATGGTTTGTGATCATTTGAATTCCCTCAGGGTATAGTGTGTATCTCCAACAAATGTGGTACTAAATATGATTATTTTTCAAAGGTAGATACAAAACAAACAGGGATAGCACAATGATTGCATTGATGAAGAAATGGAACTTGAATTATTTCAAATCTTTAATTCGATAGGACTACTGGAAGTTTTGCTTTTTTTTCTATTACAAAACCTAATAGAGTGAAATGATATGTGAACTCTAAAGTATACATTTTTGGTTTGATAAGTTCAAATTAATTCACATATATCATATTTTATTGATTTTAATAGTATATTTAAGATTGCAATGTAGTATTTTAATTGTTTTTTTTTGTTTGTTTTAAAACAGAAAGCGAGACATGAAAATAAAATGTTACACAAGTAGGACAATTCAGTAGTTACCCAAATTGAACGTTTTATGTTTTGGTTATAATAAAATGTACTTATTAATTTACAAAAGAAATTTAAATTATTATTATATCAGACTATAAACAAAGGATCAAAGTTCATGATGTTCACCTAATATAAAACTGTTGGCTACATAGTTGTGCTTTTTTTCCTCTTTTCCTGCATGAATTTGGAGGAGCCTGAAGTCATTTGCCATGTTATTGTGAAATCAATAACAGGTTAATAATTATTATAAGTTTTATAAAGACTTTTGAAATAGGGTACATGGTTATCAACATGAAATGATACCATTCTAGTGGAGTACAACAAAGAAAGAAAAAGCAATAGAGGAGGTAATTGAGTCATTGTCTGAATCTATTTTGCAAGGAGTAATACAAGAAATATTGCATATAGTTCTTGAAAATTTGTAGGAAATTCAGGCTTGCATATCCAAAGTACCCATACAAGAAACAAGGTAATATCTAAATGACACAGGTGAAAGATGACAATGGATCATTTTCTCTAAGCCTTAAGAATGTTTAAGAGAAAGGAAGTATTATCATAAGTCAACACTAACAGTGATAATAATGAATAAAGAGATATTTGCAATGATCAAGACTAAGACTTTGATGAAGAAGACATAATGAATGAAATTTTAATGAATTATGATGTCACTACTTGGTCAATAATGGGTCTAGGTGATTGAGAGTTAACCTGGTTAAAAGAAGTGAACCACATCATAATACATATGGTTACGCAGTTGAGCGAGAATGAGAAAAGTACAAGGAAGCAAGTCAACTCTTGTCCACTTCGTGCTTTTTATTGTCTTTACATACTTTCCATGTCATGGAAAAATGTTGAGAGTTTAAGTGAGTTGTTTGAAACTAAAGAATTGTTTCTTTTTTGTTTGCCGGTAATGAGACAAAAGCTAGAATGCCCAGCGTTAAAACTCACTTTAAAACCCGATGGAAAGCATACTCTAAAATTCCTGATCCTGAGATATCTGAACAATATCTATCTTCTTACAAAATAGAAGATTTGGATAACAGAACTGAAAACTAATATATATTTGTATATAAAACTTTAAAGAAAAAAATGACTTTTTACATGATATTTAGACTTAATTATGTTTTCAGCAAAACAAAATTTTCCTTTCCCTGATCACAAATTTGTTATCATCAGGAAATAAAGGACATTGTGTTGAAGTTGAAGGAATTACTCTCAAATTATGACCCAAAGTTAAAAGAACATTTTGTAAGAATTAGTATGTTATTTTTTTCTGAAGACAGATTGATCCAAATAATTACATTCATCTTCTGGGAAATTACCTCAAAGAAGAGATAGTTACAGATATTAAAAATGCAAAGTAGTTTGAAATTTTTAACAGCATTCCCAAAGCTTTACACTCTGATCATTTATACAAATTGATCAGACACATCAATCTTGAAGATGGT
Source organism: Tapirus indicus (assembly GCA_031878705.1). Classification (NCBI taxonomy): domain Eukaryota; kingdom Metazoa; phylum Chordata; class Mammalia; order Perissodactyla; family Tapiridae; genus Tapirus; species Tapirus indicus. The sequence goes on along the minus strand of CM062920.1, from coordinate 138,206,196 downwards.
CAAGATGAAATAAGGGAATTAATTTTGAGGTCTTACTCTATTTCCCAGAAAATTGCCTGAAACAACTGCATAGTAGTCAAGGATATGACAACACTGTAACTGTGGCCAATATGCATGATGTTATTGAAGCAAAATATCAAGTAAGTTAATCCTAAATTTTTGTTTGTTCCTTGAGCACATTATTCCCTAAAGCTTAACAGAATTCACTCTTTTAGAAGAATTTCCTCAGTGTGGTATATTGTGGAATTTGTGAAAAATAAGTCCATCCTCTCTAGTCTTGCCTCATCAATGGAAAATGCTGCAAAATGTAGATATAATCACTAAAACTGTCTTAAAATGTGGCGTGATCATTATGAGGCTGTGTGTACAGGAAAGACTAATTTTGAAAGCTAATTCAATGAATGATGTATTGAGTGATCCAAAGGAAAATGTGGGCCCAGGAGGATCAGCTCAGATGTTACTTTCTACAGTATGTATCTTTTCTGAGTTATCTTTCATTTGAAAGTGAATTTTGAGATGTAAATATTAAAGACATAAATACTGCAAACAGCCAGAATAAGACTTGAGTCATTTACTATGAAACAACAAGCTTTGAAATTAATCCTTGAAAATTGGCCCACAGAAAAGAGGAAGGCTATTAACTTTGAAACAAGAAAATATAAGGAAATGAATATTTGTGTAGAAAGAAAATCAAATTTAGAAGAAAAATGCCAACAGAAATGATATAGAAGAGTGGTGTTATGTCATCAGAAAAATCAAACAGACAATGTTTGATAGTTTCAGTTGGTTTTACTAACAACTGGACAGTTGTTCTAAATCAGTGAATCAAATGAAGTCAATATATACTAACATTTAGTGATTTTTCTCTGAGGAAGAAAACTTCAAACATTTTTATCAAATGTAATAGAAATGTATAATGAATTATCTAGTGAAGATATATTTAGATTACAGAAATACTGGAAATCAATACTAGGATCAATCCTGAAGAAATAAAAACATGGACACTATAGGAATATCTGGGTTTTATTTTGAAATTTATTTTTTTATGAATCTGCTAAACTATTATATTTAAGAATTTTTCTGTTGGATAATTGTCTGTCACATCACGTGAAACAATCTTTTTGAAATTTAAAAACTTATAAAAATATTTTTATTGATCATGAATTAAAAACTGAACAATCTGGCTATGCTATTTATTAAACATTAATATGTAAAGGATATAGATTTTTAACAAAGTCATTGACAAGTTTGCAGAACTTAAGACTCAAAACTAGAATATAATGTTATCATTCATTACTGTGATAAACCAGTATGTAGATATAAAATTGTGGGGTTTTTATCTTTATAAAAACATAGTTTTTTAAAAAATTAAAATGTTTGTTTCCTTTTTTGTATTGTTATATTTTATATTAATGTTTATTTTATTGGCATTATTATAAGCACAAAATTTAATAAAAGGATACATTTATCATGTGCCTTCTTTTTTTTGGCCATTACTTATTTAATTTCATGATGATTCCTGAAAATAATTTTATCATATAAAGAAAAGAGAGTCAAATACACTAGTATGCTGCTGCCTTTCGAGTCACTAAAATCATTAAATCTCCCCCAAATTGTCTTTCATCAGACAACGTCTAACCCCAGCCTAGACTCGATATAGTATTGTTCTAAGTAGCTACACTTTGGATTGGACACGATTTGCACACTATTCCAAAATCCTGCAGTCACAGCAGCCAGATCCATACAAGCCTCAGGCGGCTTTTGCAGGCACAGCCTCCCAGAGCCTTGTCTCATGTGAGTCCCGCCCTGGAGCTTCTCTGAGACCCACGTGTGGAATGTCATCTAACCCTCAGGTGTCTGGAGGGCTAAGGAGTTAATGTCAGCAGGTCCACCCTGGACCAATGGGGAGAAAGAGAGTTGGACAAATATTTCCGTTTTGTCTTTGGATAGACAATTCTGTGGTCCATTTTAAAAGGCTCCTCCATACCCAGTGGGAATGGGTAACAGCTGCCCAGAGGGAATTCAACTCAATAGCACATCCTCACATTGGCTTTTCCTCCTTCCCTATTTCACTCTCCCTGCCCTGCAGTCCACCTCCTACCTGGGATCGCATTCTGAAAAGTAGCCTCAAACTAGCATTAACTCAGGTTCTCTTTCCAGGGTGGACCTTAAACGAAGGAACATTTAGTGTGTCATCTTGGCTGTGTCTTCCCTTAGAGGCTAAATTGCATTAATCTTTCAGGCATATTTCACATGTATAAGGATTCACCTTGAAACTCGCATCATAATTTTTCAAGTTTTTACATTGATCTGTCCAGTCATCCACTCTAAAGTCTGTCCAGATTTTCTGTGACAATTCAATACAGCTGTCACAATACTTAAGTGGTTGGCTCTCAATTGTTATGGTTCTCAGTCGGCTGCTTTAAGAGGTCAAATCTCAATTTCACACTGGATCTCAGCTTTCTCTGAAGGAATCATTCTACTTTGCTCTCTAACCTTTTGTGCCCTCCTTTGTTAGAGAGTGTTGCACTTGTTGCCATGCCCAAATTCAGAAACAAGTGTGATAGACAAAAGAGTCAGAATGATGGAGATGAAGTGTCATCTTTATTACAGCTATGGGTGAGTTTGGAGAATCAGCTTTGGTGTATTTTAATAATAGGTTTCCTATTAATGCACCAAAGCAAATCTTCAATAGAAAACCTGTGATATAAACCAGAATGTAATAAAAAGCAGCTTGCTAAACTATATGAACAGATGCCAAGTCTCTGTTCAGGAAAAAGTAAAAGTAAATATTTTAAATTTATACCAATTATTACTACCTTGTTCTTATACTTTAATAATTACCCCTAGAAAATGGGATCCCATTGGTTATAGACCTCTAATTTAGTCATATGCAACAAAAAGTATTTTTCAAATCTGAAAGTTTATTTTTAAGAAAAGGTTTTATTTTTTAGACAGCCTGCTTGGACAATGATAGGCTTGGGGAAATGTTAGTGGAACATAAAAAGACTTTTATTTTCTCAAGTGGTTACTCTCTTATTGCCTCTCTTGAACTCCATCCTAATCTCAATGACCCTCTTTGCTTATAAATCACCCTGTGTCTACAGGGATTTATGCAACTTTTGATGTTGAAAAAAATTGGATCTATACTAAAAGAGAAAATAGGGAAAGAAAGAAAAATAAGAATACCTGGGGAGACATGAATTAACTCTCAGCTGGTTGCAAATTGTGAATCATTGTAATCATCTTCTTAAAAATATTATGCAATCAGGTATTTTCTATAATAAGATTAAATATGTATATATACTTAGAAGATCATGTACTATGATTGAAAGAGTTTTTCTCCATTGTCCTGAATGAGAGAAAGATTCCTTTTTTATCTTAAGGTGACTCCATGCTTATATTCATCCTTATAGCAGATCTCAATGTCTGTTAGCATTTTTTTCTCTGTGTTTAACATTTCTTCCCTGTTTATTTCTCTCTACATATATTTATCTATCTTGAATCAGTCTTTTGCCCACAACATGGTCAATTTCTTATTTCCCCAGTTGGTATATTCTGTGTTTTGCCCTTTTCCCCCACCATTATCTTCAAGATGTAAAACTAATCTACTAAAAATGCATAGACCCCTCTCTGCCACCAGCCCAAATTCATACACAAGCAGTGGCAGGCTTTGGCTGACGGTCATTTGGCTTTGGAGAACCAAAATCACCTATACCCACACAGATTTATCTCCATATTATCGCAACTTTACTAATCTTATTCTAACTCTTGCCCAGAAAGATAAAAGATACAAATAACATAATTGTTCCTTTCAGGAACTTCTGAAAAATTTATTAAGATGAACATCAGGCTACTAACTTTAATAAATATCATTTACTTTAGGACCTTTTTCTTCAAACCTTAGCCTTGCCCTATCCGCCAATCCCTTACTATTATATCATGCACCAATCTTAATCAAGCCCTCACATTGAAATACATGCCTTAAACTATACCCCCCAGAGCTCATAAATATTCCAATTTTTTTCTGTCCCCTCTGAAACACTATTGAGACATTTGCAAGTCTTAATATCTCCTTTGCCGTGCTTGTAAACACATTGTTTGCATAGAATCCAGTCCTTTGAATACTTTAAAACGAGCGTGAATTAGAATTGTGTCTATGAATCTTTTTCCTGATTTTTATGCTAGAAGGGCCAAAGTTTCCATTATTCTGCTGTAGGGAGACAATTCTCTGCGAGTTTCTTGCTTGTTTTCTGAGCAGAGGCATTAACAATTTTTGTTCCACATTATCTTTCAAGATTGCTTATAAAGCAAACAGCCGTGGAAGTTAGAGAGTGTTTTCCAGAACAAAAGACATATTGGTTTGCTGTTCACATTAATAATGACGATGTTTCTCTCCAGGGCAAAGGTTGGGTAGGTTTGCTCACAGCCTCCTTTTAAAAGATTGGGGTTTCCTAAACTCAGGATTTTTCCTCTACCACAACCCACTGCGTGTACAGGCATAACCTGGACCTTGTCATGTCACCATGTGGGAAGTAGGGCTTGAGGAACTAGTGAAAATGATGTAATGATGACTACTGCTGTTGCTGTGAGTAATAAACCATCCTTTGTCTCTGAAGCAGGAGGCTTGTGTCTTTTGCTGGTACACGTGTACTTTTCGTGGGGTAACTTATTACCTTACATATAGGGTAAAATCTCAGACCCTTCACAGATCTTGACATCTGCATGAGATGGCAGGCATAAAATTAAATTCTTTGCACTAGTGAGCTTGAAAGTAAAATCAATTCTAGAAGTTATATTTAATATCAGTAATAAACTACTCCATCCTACTATGTAGAAGATTATTTTCCCATTATCTATGGGTCAGGCACTTTGAAATGTACTTTAGAGATGTGAAGTAATTTTATTTTCACAACAAATTGGTGTGGTATGTTTAGTTACCCCAGATATAAAGATATGGAAACAGATATTAAAACCTAAGTAATGTGCTCAAATTCACACAGGTCATAATTGATAGTCAGATTAGTACTCAGATCTAACACTAAAACCCAAGTTCTTCCCACTAGTCTACATTGTAAATTCAGGGTTCCAGTTGAAATTGGACACTGATATTGCCTAAAGTAGCAAAGAGTAGCTGACATGAACCCTTTCTTACAGGAATAATATGTTGAACTTGCTATTATCCAATAAGAAGACTTGAAAGCCAACTTAAATACGCTGGTTTGGAAAGAAACAATCTGTAATAGAGAGAAAAAGAAATAAGTACTACTCTTCTTTTCTGCTACTCATGAATTTTCTTCCTTTTTTGCTTCTGAAATGTCATTAGCCTGACATCAGAATTATAGCTACAGAAGACCATTGTATATGAAGAATCTCAAAATCCAATGGATGACATTAAAGCATACTTAAAATTGTGACAGTGTTAGAGAAGACATTAGAAGGTCTTTAGAATTGCAGCCAGAGAAGATCACAGGAAGAAAGCAGAATTCAATTAGGCAGTAAATAGAAGGGAGTGAGAAATTCCATCTACCAAATCAGGCAGCTTTAAAAAATGGTCCCGCCTGTCTAATCAGTGCCTTGGGAAGAACCCAGGGCACATGCCCAGTTCTTGTAAAGTGATTTAAAATTTATGAATGATAAACAAATATGTCAATAATTACAGCAAACCTACCATAGCAGACAGTACAATGGTTTTTAATTTTCCACGAAGTAACCTCAGCATGCCCATTAGTGAGTAAGCTGAGATAATTTAGTTAAGATATAATGAAGGGAGCCAAGTATAAATCACTAACACTTCATTATTATGTTTTGAATAATCGGTCTTTTTTTTTAATGAAAGCAGTTGTAATATTTAGGGGAATGTGGTATATTTGATAACTTTATTTTCAGCTAAAATCTCTAAGATTATTTGGTTTTCTGCTCACAGTGTTAGAGTGTTAAGGAAATTTAAGTTACCAATTTATAAATTTGGATTTATGAAAATTCTTTAAGAGGTTTTGGGGGAGATTTTCCTGTTAGAGTTTTCTGTCATGCTTGTGGGATACCTAAAAAAGAAAATTAAATATATCTATTTTATAAAACAGATAAAAAAGTTTAAAGGAATTTTGTTAGTTAAAATTATAAGTAGAATTTTTTAGAGCATTTTATTCTGTTCAACTTGAGTTAATTTATATTATTCAAAGTCTTTGCTGAAAGTATATATGATTTCCCACATATAAAAACTGTAAAACAAATTTTTATGAGTTGAACTTAAAGATTCATACAACACTTTAATTGTAAATTAACAACTTGAATATAAATTTAAAACAGTTATTATAGTTTCCCATAAACATTCAAATAATACCAGAGTAAGTTTAGAAAAAATATTGATATACAGGATTAATTTTATGCATTTTCTTTTGCACTGAATGTTTGAATATACAAAACTATGCCCATGTTATTCAGTGCATATAATTTTAACTCTAGAATATCTTTCTAGATGCTTTCTCCTTTTATCATAAGCAGTGGCCCTCTTTATCCCTGATAATATTGTACCACAAAAGCTTTTTGACAGTCTGAAAACGTAATATGAACCTGTAGGCAATATCTTTTAACTGCTACCTTTAGTATGTTTACATTTATCGATTACTGATGTATTTATTTTTACTAATTTATTTTCTGTTTTCTATTTATCCTACTTTTTTATACTGTTTTCCTCTATTTTTCTTTTCCACTTTATATGGGCTTGATTGAGATTTCTGGGTACCTTTATTTCCCTCTTCTATTTATTTGTTTGTTTTGCAATTCTGATTTGGATATATTCTATATTATTTTTATCATTTTCCTTAACATCTTTAAATGAATGTTTAACATAAACTCTAAAACAAATCAAGACCTTTACCCATACTCAAGAGAAATATAAGAAACTTAGAATCCTAAACTTTAATGAACCTCTTCAGTCTGTAAGTTTTGGCCTCTGAAATCTCCCACCTTGTTTCTATAGATCAAAATTTAGTACTTATCGTTGTTTTCATATTATATTTGTAACCTCTGCTTACACCTGCACATTGACCTACACACTGACTATGTATGTTTCTATGCATGCAAATTCCTTCTGATATGTCACTTTTTGTTTCAGATTTTCTTCTTTTTGGAATATTTTCATTATTATTATTTTTATTTTAGCAGATATTGTTTGAGAATGTACTTATTTCAATCCTGAATGATAGTTTGGATAGGAATACATCTTAGGCTCACTCCTATTTTCTCTCAGCCTTTTAGAATATATTGTATTCTCGCTGTTCCTGTTAAGAAGTCTGCTATCAAATGAATTGTTTTCCCTTTCTATCTGAAGTCTTTTACAATCTTCAGGGATGATTTCATTCTTCTTCAGTCTCACCATCTTGTGTCCATGTATGGATTTATACACAATCTCACCACTACTTGCTAGTGTCAGATTTCATCATTCCATACAATTTCTTTAGGTAAGTAGTGATATCTTACTCTGGTTTTATTTTCATTTCCCTGGTAATTAATGAAGTTCAGCAACTTTTCATATGTTTATAGAGACCACTTGGCTATCCTCTCTTGTGAAGTAGGTGTGCACGTTTCTTTGCCAATTTTATTACCGAGTTGTCATTATTTTTCCCCCAAAAATCTCATTAACCCAGTAAAATCAAAGTGTTTTTTCTTGCACTTACCTTTATCCTAAGTAAATAGATAAACATAGGCCTATTTCTGGACTCTCCCTTCCAGTGCTCCTCAAAGTGTGCTGCCCAGCAGACCAGCTGCACCGATATCACCTTAGAACGCAGAAAATGGAAGCTCCTCCCCCAGTTCCCACCCTCCAGGTGATTCTGATGTGCAAGCAAGTTAGGAGACCACTGTTCTATTCTCTTTCATTGGTCTTGGCTTGAATTTACGTTAATACCAAGTGCATTAATTACTGTTAACTCTATATCAGTGTTTTATTTTTCATTTCGTACACACATCTGTTCAGATATAAACCTGCTTCAGTTTTTCTCAGTAATGTTTTGTGCCTTTCTGTTTAGAGATTTTGCACATCACTTGTTACATATTTTCCAAGAGTTAACAATGTTCGTGTTATTCTAAATAGCAATGTTTGATTTCATTTCAATTAGTTTGTTGGTAGCTTATAGGAAAACAATATCAGTGCATTTGATCTTGGATCCTGTAAGCTTAGCTAATTTTCTTATTAATTTTAATCATTTAAACATGGACTCTATGATTGCTTATGAACCTAATCAGGTAGTCTTATAATAATTACATTTTATTTCTTCTGTTTCAATCTTTATTAATTTTGTTTCTTGCCTTATTCCATTGACTTGGGATTTCGGTATAAATTTTAACGGAAATAGTTTTAACTGGCACACCGATCTTCTCTCAACCTCAGGAGTAAAGCTTTCAATATTTTATAATTAACCATAACATTGCCATCCAACTTGAGACCCTGAGGTATTTTCTAGTACTTTACCCCCCTTGAAAATTCTGAACTTTTCAGCTCCGTGAAACTGCTAAAAACTCGCCTCTGCTTTAAGAGGCTGTCTTTGTGGTTTTTGAAGCTACTTCCCTGGTCAATTTAATCAGCACCTGTCTTGATAAGTATGTATTTACTTACTAAGTGTCATGGTCATTGCTCTGAGCTTCTCTTCTCTCCCAAATATTGGGCTCTCAGGTTCTGCTGCCTTTGAAGATCAAAATTCTAAATTCTGTATCCTGAGTCCTGTGAAATTTACATTATCTATACTAATTCTTTTGTAACTAAACAGATACTTTTTCCATGAGCATGGAGAAGGCCTCTCCAACCCATAGAGGAAAAATTTTCACTTCAATAAGTTTTCCTTACTGCAGGTTTGGGCCCCTTAAGTCCTGACTGCCATAGCAGCTCTCCAACGTCTTAAGAACCTGTTTTTCGTAGAATTTTATTTCGTTTATCTAGATAATCTCATCAAGAACATTGGTCTACTATTGTCAAATAATTGTAAAATATTTTGTTTTCATAACCCAAAGGAAGATATTTACTTACTTTTATTGTTAAACATATTCAATAATTTTTCAACATGCTTATGTTATAGTTTCTATTTGATAATTTTATTATTTGAAATTCTTGAAGATAAAATACTCTCTTCTAATTTTTCCTACTCTGTCTCCTTTATAGTTGAATCTTCAATCCTGTAGTTTTTAATATTAGATTCTGGGCATAATTCTAGTGACACTGTAGTTTCTGTTTAATCTTTGGAATTGTGTAATGTTGGATTAGAATTCAAATATCCAACTAGATTTTATTTTATTTTTTCTGCTGGGCACCCAGTAGATCACTGGCTGGGGAACACTTTTACATTAATATTTCAACTTGCATTTGTAAACATGTAATATATAATTCAAATTGCTAAACTCACTTGATAGTGGGCTACTGTTATGAAGGACTCGATTTATTTTTTATTTTAATTTTTTTAGTCAAAGACCAGACTAACTTATAAAACTTTTCCTGACATCTCTTTCCTTTGGTGATTGAATTTTATTTCTAGTCCCCTCTATCTTTGAGGTTACAACCTTTAGAAGAACCTGTCCATATGAGGCATTCCCTTTCTAATTCTCTCATAATATGCAGGCTCTCTGTCAAGGCCTTTATTCTATGTCTACATGGGAAATAAAACACAAATCTTACTCTCATCCATCCCTCCAAACACACATCCCTGGGACTTCTACAGAATTGTTCCATTTGATAATGTTATTTTTTCATTTAATACTGCTCAATAATTTACTAAGAAGTTGCAATTTATTTTTGGCTCCTGTATTCTTTGATACTTTACCCTGAGTTCAGATGTATATTAAAATTTTATTTTTGATATTTTATCCTTCCTTTCTAGGTGTTTCAAGCAGGAGAGTGTCCACGTGACCACAAAAACCAGAAATGGATGTTCCAAGGTGATGCTTTACACACATTAAATAAATGGCTGATAGTGCAACCAATGCATTCGTTTCTCACGCTGAAAGGATTTGCAGCGATAGAACACTATGCCATCACATAGACTGAAATTATCACTGTAGATCATGTAGAATTTGAAATGAATAGACCAACATATCACAAATCAGATTACCTCCACAGTAGCCTGGAAACTCTATAAATCCCCACATTTAAGTGATACATGCTGGGTTAAATCAAGTATATAAGCTGTGGTTTATTCCTCATGAAATTTACTTTCTGCAGCAGTCAAAAACTTCCTTGCTGTTCAGTTTAGAATTAAATATCTACTTCATTTTAAACAAGTAAAATGAGTTAAAATATTAGAGAACCATTAAAATTGCAAGTATAATTTCAGAAGCTTCTCTTCAAGCATCAGAAGAGAGTTTTCAAATGGAATACTATAACAAGAGACAGCTCTTCCTACAGCAGAGTAGAGTCAGCAAGGCTGCCCATAACTTTACTTTATCACAAAACACAGACTTGCATGGCTGAAAAAGATAGAGCTTCAATGCCAGATAGAAACTGCGTGGCGAGCTTGGCAGCACAGGCGAGCACTGTCAGCAAGAAAGCAGACAAGGAGTGTGGCAGCCCTTTCTCTACCGTAGGGAAAGGATAAATAGCTAGGAGACTAAAAATAGACAATGCCATGTTTTCTATTAATTGAAAATAAAATGCCTCTCTTCCCACTTCCTTTTGATGAATATTAATCACTTCATGCCATTTTTAAAATTGGGAGCTGCACTAAAATATCCATGGTACATTAGAAAAGAAGGTTGTAATTTTCTACATTTGCATTATTTAAAACTCAAGTTGCAAAACATTTCATGTTTTTATACACTTTGTATCATTCTAAATTAATTTGTCTAAGTACAGACACACATGTGCCCGTGAAGTATTTTGTATCTTTTTCAGTTGTAAAAATTATTACATACTTTAAAATCTGCAATTTTATTAGGATAATTATTTAGATGCATAAGCCATTGAGAAAATTCTGAGTCATAATGTCCTTTCCCAAATAAAAAATGGATTTTTAAGAAGAAATAAATTTTATTTCAAATACTGCCAATTGTTTGCTTTTCAATGTTGTTCATATCTTCTAATGAAATAGCATAGGAGGGGCCGCCCGGTGGCGCAGCGGTTTAGTTCGCGCTTGGCAGCCCGGGGTTCGCGGGTTCGGATCCCAGGCGCCTGCCGACCCACTGCTTGTCAGCCATGCTGTGGCGGCGTCCCATATAAAGTAGAGGAAGATGGGCACCGATGTTAGCCCAGGGCCAGTCTTGCTCAGCAAAAAGAGGAAGATTAGCAACGGATGTTAGCTCAGGGCTGGTCTTCCTCACACACACACACACACACACAAAATGAAATAGCATAGGAAAAAATACAATTAGTGACAATATTAAAAGATACAACTTAGTGTTATTTTAAAGTTATTATATGAGAATATATTTCAAGAACCCTAATATGTTCTAATGAAAGTGGTTTTAATAAAATAATTTTAGTATCTTTAAATGTTTATGATTATTTCCATAGTATTTTCAAATCTGTAAAGCACAGAGCAGAAGAGTAATGACTGAAATAAATTAGAACTGATCATATCATAATTCCAGAAATTTTAAGTACCTCATTAAAAGATGATACAAAATGAAGTGATTATCTTTTCACAGGGCATGTCTTTCCAATGTATTTCCAAAACATTCTAATTCATAAGGACCATAAAACAAAATCCCAGGGCAAAGAACAGAAGATTTTGTCTTATTATTGAGAAATGGACTGTAACACTTAGCACCATATTTGTCAGTGTTAAGTTTTCTATTCAGGGACTCATGATTATAGGCTAAAAAAAATGAAAACATGAGCTTGGATTATGTAATGTACTGACTGTGCTTGCAGAAAAATGATAAACATCTAGAATCAGATTCATATTTAAAAAAAGACTGATCATAATTAAGGTATAGGTTCTATATTTCCAAAATCCTTAGCTATTTCAGTAAACCGCATTTCTTGGAGGTACTCGGTCTCCTGTCTGGCCAGAGACGGCTCACATTACGATGGTTTGCTCAGTCTCTCCAAATAGAATCGCTTGATTTCATGGTGGTTTTGTTGAAGAGAAGTGTTGCCTCAATACTCAGCAGTCTGAGTGCCAAATCTACCCGATTCCCTTTCCTGCTCTGATATCGTGGACTTGTATCCATGACTGACCATTTGCCTGAGCTGCATGCAGCCGCATGGGATCAAATGGCCGCAAGTTAGGAGGAAGGATAAGGAGAAAGCAGAGAAGCAAATACATCTTTATAACTGGTAATTTCGTTCATATCTAGTTTGCCATTCAGGTCAAAGAGACATTTTCTCCCCCTCCACTTAACACACTTATTAGAGTAGATTTTGAGTTGTCACATCACTATGATGGTTTTCAGTTATTGACCTGTGTCTCTGCATGTGGAACTGACAGGTCAATAATGAATATGAGGAACTGACTAAGACGCTAACTGTAGAAGACAAAGCCAATAATACAAATATTAGGTAGTATGAGTTAGAGCATGGGCTAGTTGCATTATCTCATTGAATCTTTAAATATCATTACTATTAATCCCACTTTGCAGTTGAAGTAACAGGAGTAGAGCTGTTAAGTATATTGCCCAATGTCATACAGCTGGTAAATGTAGAACTCCAATTCAAACTTAGACATCTGAGCTAGGGTGCAATTTCCACCCTCATGCTATATTGGTAGTTGGAACAGATCACTATTACTGAAATTTTGGAAAAAATGGGTGATTTAACAAGAGATCATGCTGCTCAGAGATGATGAAGGCTGGTGATAGATGCAAGTAGTGGAGCTGATAATTTGTGAGGAATAAGTACTCCCACTAGAGAAGCAGCAAAAATATAAAGCAACTAAGACAGTGGCCAATGAGCTTGATAAAGGTTAAAGATTTTGGTAGAGATCTCTGAAAATGAGGTAAAGAGTTATAAAACAAATCAATGAATTGGAGAGCACACTAGGGCTAAATAAAAACAGCCACAAGTGAAACGCTGTCATAAGATGAGTGATAGTAAGAAAACAGCCCCAAGGAAGGCCTCCGTAAACATAGGAGACAGCTCTTCTGGGCTTTAAAAAGAATCATCTCTCTGAATAAAAGGAAACACCAACATAACAATCATTAGTTTAAAACAAAATTTTATATTTATAGTCTTTTCAGTTATTCATGATCTTTAGTTATGTTCAATGCATGGTAGTAGATAATAAATCCACAAATTTATTTACAGAGAGACAAAATTATCCATCTGTATTTACATGAAAAAAAAGTTGATGGAGAAGCCATTTTATTATCTTATAAATACTGCAATTAACCTTTAAATCATAGTGTTTTTTTTAAATAAAGCAAATAAACAAAAATTGCCAATAGTTCAATTTAATTAACCCTAATTAAATTGCAGCATGTCACTAAATGTAATTACACTGCAGTTTTCATGGGGTTACATTTCAAAATGCATTAAATGTTATCATTAGTTGTGGGCATTTTATCCTCAGTAAGTAACCTGATATTTATGGTTGCTTTACGAGTTAAATTAAACAACTACTAAATCTTTTTCTAACATAATTTATTTGGATGAGTTTGAAAAAGAATTTTTATAGTGATATAAAATCTCTCGTGGCAGAAACATTGTATGAAGAAATCTCTATGTTATTAGGTGCAATCAAGTTTGTTTCTGGAATAATTGCGTCATCCAAACACTTGAGAATCCTGTAGCTTTCCCAAATCTAATTTAACCTCACAGATATTAGGCTTTTTGTAGCTCCTCACCACCACTCCTCCCCAAGGAGTAGCTATGTGTGTATTTTAGGCCAGCAGAGATTGAACAGTTCTTAAAAAACATTTTAACTCCTTGAATTAAATTATTCTTGTATTTTTGGACAAAGCAATATTTCATTTTTACAATTTTATGGCACAGTTATCAGTTCCCTATGAAGTCGACAATAAACTTAGCTGTCACTTGTTTACTATCTATGTGATGGTAAGAGTCGTCTCAGACCTAGTAAAATCAAGAACATTTAGATTTTAAGATTGGGGAGGAGATAGTTCTGACCAAAAATATGGTACCAAATGACCAACCGTGATGCTTACTTTGATAATTCACTTGACCTAAGCCACTGAAAACCTTACTTAAAATGAAAGTGCCTTTTGGGGGAAAGGATTCTTTAGACTTAATAATAGCAACACCTTTTTTGACCAACCCTATACTAGCACCTTGCAAATGAAATATCACTATCGGCATTTAATAGACTAGAAAACAAAGGCTAGTTTATATAGCACTTAAGAAATAAAGCTTCATTCAACATGTCTAAGTCAGTAGGCTATATGCAAGTTATGCTGCCTCTCACAATTTAATGGCATCAATTAGCTGTATGTATTAGCATTAGTTGCAAAGAGAGATTCAGATAGATTCAATTCAGTTCAATTTATTTCATATTTACAAAACTTACCATAAACATTTTAAAATAAAAGGAATATGCCAAAAGCACAGTGGAAGCATAGAGAAGGGAGTGATTAACATGGTTTGAGGGTAGAGTCAAGAAAGTCTTTAAAGGTCACTTTTAAAGAGTAAATCAAATTTGAGGTAGAGCAGAGGAAACCATGCTCAGGTAGGAAATAATTATGGTCAGAAAGGAATAGTATTCAGGACTGATTATTGGAAATAATCATAAAGAACAGGCAAGAATCTATCAGAGCATAACATGCCCCCAGGAATGCAGCCTCAAGTAGCACAATCTTTTTATAGCAGGCTTAGCAAACTATGGCCCATAAGTCAAATCCAGTCTGTGACTTGCTTTGTATCGGCCCATGAACTAAGAATGACTTTACATTTTTAAACGCTGTCAAAAAATCAAAGAACAGAGTTGGTCTGTGCCCCAAAATGTCTAAAATATTTACTCTCTGGTCTTTTACCCAAAAAGCTTGCCAAATCCTGCTTTACTACAAAAATAAAGGCACTAAGGGAGTCTGTGAAGGAATGGAACAGAAGGATAAAGAAAAGCAAGAACGAAAAAAGTAAATTCAGGAAGAGGGTCCAAGTGACACTAAGGACAGAATTAATCCATTTTGTAAGTGTGTCCTGCAAAGCAGGGATAAAAAGAATAAAAATTTTAAACATTATCTCAGGGCAAAAACGAAATTCAAAAGAGTAAAATAAATAGGTTTTTTTTTGCATCAAAACTTTACCCCTTATTATATCAGTAATTCTCAAAATGTTAAAACCACATCTCACCTGAGCGACAGACATATATAGCCAATTACCTATTTCACATTTCCACTAGGATATCCACTCCCTATGTCCAAAACCATAATTATGCTATCCTTCAGCCATTCCCAAAACAATCATCCTCCAGTGTTCTGATTCTACCATTCAAATTGTTACATTAAAAGTATCTTCAACAATTACTTCTCTTTTTTGCCCACATTCCCAAACAATCACCAAATCCTGCTGATTTTACCTATTATCCTTCAAACCAAGTCATGTTTCTTTATCTCCTCCAACATTTTCTTAGACAAACAGAAGATATTTTACCTTGACCACTACATTTCCCTCTTAAGTAGTATTTCTGTTTCCAATTGTGTACTTTCTTAACCATTTGCAAAAACAAATTAAAAATGTATTCCTGATAAAGGACTTGTGTACAGAATATATAAAGAAATCTCAAAACTCATTGATAAGAAAATAACCTAATTTAAAAAGGGCAAGCCATTTGAATAGACACTTCACAATAAAAGGTATAAGGCTGGCAAATAAACACATGAAATAATGGTCAATATTACTATGCATCAGATAAATTCAAATTAAAATCGTGATCACATATCACACACACCCACTGGAATAAAGATAAAATGACTGGTACACCAAGTGTTTGCAAGAATGGGGAGCAACAGTAATTCTTGCCGTGGGAATGCAAAATGATACAGATACCAACTTCTGAAAACAGGCTGACAGTATCTTATAAGATTAATCCTACATTTATTATAGGATCCAGCAATCCCACTTCTAGGTGTTTTTCTAAGCGAAATATGCCCGCACATGAACATATATCAATGTTCACAGGGGTGTTATTTTATAATAGCCACATCCACTGAAGGATGGATAAAGAAATTGTGATATAGTCACACTATGGAAATGTCCCACCAATAAAAAGAAACAAAATATGGATATGGTAACAATGTGGATAAACCTCAGAAGCATTATAATAAGTAAAAAGAGTCAAATGCTATATGTTACTTTTAGGTAACAGTGTGCTTACAGGTTTTCTGCAAAACCCAAGGAGTGGTATGGTCAGAACAGGGGCTTAGAGCTCCGTAAGCAATAGGGTGGGTCAACTAGAAATTGGATATGTTGATGAGTATGAGGCAGATGCTTATAAACAATTCATCACCAGGTTAGGGAGGAAGTTTATAAAGATAGAACCCAGAATCCAGTTACTGTGCATACAGGTAATTAAGAGATAGCAAAGCAGATTTTAGTGGCCAGAAGAAATAAAAATATATGATGGGTAGGATTCCAATAAGTAGGACAGGAGATGAGGGACTTTTAAAGGGAATCTTGGAGCAAATGCCAAGCAGAGAACCAGACTGGTAGAGCATGAGTTCTGTCTTCAGGAAAGAAGGCCACATCATTGGGCGGGGTTTAGGAGACAAATTCGAGTCTGTATGAATTAGTAAAAGGAAAGCAATATTCCTGGTCTCATAGAACAAGGAAGCCAGGACAATGAATTTAGTCTTCTCAGTTACCCTGGCCCACACATTCTGAGAGAGATCATTTAAAGTATTGTAATAGAATAGAGGTGTACTATAATAGTTTTGTAAAAATAGCTAGATCTCCATTTACTAAGATTATTTAAAAGTATTTCCAGGATGTTCGTCCACAAATCCTAATAGAGTTCCCACTCTTGGAGTCATACATTTATGTTTGGTAAAGAAAGATGCAGGGGGTTTCTATTTGGGCAATATCTTGACATACATTTAAACATTTATTTACTGCAGCTAAATAGCTTCTTCTAAACTCTTCTCTAAGTTACATCCCCTATACCTTTCCCCAAAAAGATTAAAAAAAGGAAAATGATTACTTTAGGATGATCATATACATATATCTGTATGTCTGGGTGTGCTTCTGTGTGTGTCTATGAATCATATTGGAATATATTTTTCTATGAATAGTTAACTTTAAGATGTACCAAATCAGTCTTCTAACATCTTTTTTCTCATCTAAAAATTTTTCCTAAGGTAAAAGTTAATAAATACTTGGAAGAGAAATATAGAAAGTTAATATTTAAAATACCCGTGTGCAAATATTATATATTTCTTAGTTACTAAAGAGTAAACTTAAAGATTTGTCCTTGCATGTGTGTTACTTTGTTTTTTGTTTGAACAACTATTTCTAGCAGTTTGTGAGTATATATGTGACATTTCCTCAACTCACCACACTTTTTAAGGATACTATTTCAAAGAATACAGTATCAAAATTTCTTATTTTCAGTTTCTCTACCTAAAAGGTAAAGGAAATTACATTCAAATTACCCAGGAGTATATAATCCTGACTCTGTACAATTACTTTTAAATTATTTCTGTCAAACACGTGTAAAAAGTGAGTTAATCATTTATATAGTTTTTAAAAATGTTATGAAATATGAAAGTTACCTAGAATTCTACACAAATATAGTTTATTTTCTCAAAAGAGTATTTGAGTTGGAATTTTTTAGGCCAAAAATGTAAATTGATTATAGAATATCATTGACACAATTTTTGTACTGTAGATGCAACTGATTTATGTTACTTAAAATTTTTTTATTATAATATTTTTATTAGAAATGTATTGATTTTTTATTTTTGCTATTTGTAAGCACTTTATTCAGATCATCTAAAGTTTTAGATGACATGACTTATGTGAGTTTGTTAATACAAAGTTTTAATACCTTAGGTTAATCCATTATCATTTTTAAGACTTAGTAACAAATATTAGGTATCTCCCTTTGCTCTTGTATCACTGTAGCTATACTTGCAAGATATAAGATTCTCTGATTCTCTGGAAGTCGTTATTAAATATTTTATATTTTTAAAATTATCCTAAACTCTATAAAGTATTTTCTGTGAAAGCAAAACATTGATGAAAATATTACTGTACTAAGCATCCCTTAAATATATTTTAGTAAGTAGAGGATAGAGAATCCTTACCCAAGTGAGGCCCAAGAAACAAAGGTCCTTAGAGGTGAAGAATCCATTAGCATGTGTGTAAACTGTTTCAACATTTCCGTGTGAATCTTTGTTGGAGTAATACAGTTTCTAAATATACATCATAAAAAAAGTGACAGGCACACATATTTACATATAAGTATTTACAAACAATTATTGACAATAACAAAGGAATTGAAAATAATTCAGTTAACAATTTATGTTTTGTTGAACATTTAAATAATGGTATATCAAAATGCTGATATTATGCAGTCTTCATCATTGCTAAAGATGTGTGTTTATAAATATTATTATGAGTGTGTTTGTGTAGAGATATTAGAAAAAATATTTTAATAATCAATATAAATATGTTCATTATATATTGGTTTTCAGGAAGTGGTTCAGCTCTGTATGTAAGATATAAAAAAACTAGGCCAACTCCAGAGATTGTCTCTCGAGATGAGAGCTGATGTTAAGAGAACACAGCATGGTAAAGAAACACAAAAAGTTTCTCCTTGGTAACACACCCTGGGTCTCCAGACAGTGATTACAGCTCTTTCTTATTCAGAATACGAGGACAACTCCTGTGTCCCAAAAGGAAATCAGGCATTCAAAACCTTAAAAAAAAGTCTGTGACACAGGGCCATTCCCACGTTTTCAGGTTTGCTAAAGGCTATTACCAACTCTGTTCTCTCTCTATTGTACAGATTCTGCTTATACTAACTACAACTACTTTTTTACTTCTGCATGATCTATTTCTTTCTTAGATAGCACCACACCACAGTTTCCTTCTTTGCCTCTTTTATTTAAATTTCTCCAGAGAAAGTATCTGATGGGCTTGAAAATCACCATCTAGTATGTGGTTTTCACAAGATGTCTCATCGTGAAGTAATGATTCGACAAGGAATGCCTGACTTCATTCAAGTTTTGATCTCTGTCTCTAAGAGTTGTGTACAAACAATTAGGACCCCTGAAATGTAATCATAGCAGAAATTTTATTTTTATTCTACAACATTCTTTAAAAATATTCTATAGGTAACTCCTCGGCCTCTGGATAAAAACTAAGGCAAACCTCATGCTTTTCCAGAATCCTCTCAAGTGATAGAGAATTCTAAATTACTTATGTCAGAAAACACAGGCTGTATTTAGGAATATTCTTATATGCATTCCGTCTTACTCAAGACTTCAATCTAAGTTAAACAAGAGGTCTTTTCTGTTTCTTCTACTAACTAGTACAAGTTAGAGACAGGTCCTCTGCCCTCTAAGAAGAGCAAATAGTTGGAGTCTTCCTTCTTTCTTGTTCTCTTCATTTGTCACTTACTAGCTACTTTTTCTGACCCTTCTAGAATCAGAGCAAAAATAAGAAAAAAAGGTAAGAGGTATAGAAAAATTCCTACTTGATGGCTACTCTCAGGAAAGGGCTCAGCACATTCTGTGCTCGACAAATATTAAACCTCACTCCTCTCATGTACCCATTCCGGGCCCATCAACCTAAACTCCATTGACTTGATGTTGACCTCGATGTTCCTTCAGTGAGCAATTCTTTTCCAGAGTCTGTCTTTCTAGTAATTCACTCCACACAATTTCTATGTCTCCCCTGAAGACAATCCTCTGAACTTAGGCAGGACATAATTTCTTCCTGCCTATTTTCCAAAAGGACTACATGTGGTCCACAGGAAACATTTACATAATCTTTGGCCTGATGAAATATGAAAGTACAGGCTAAATCCAACACAGAAGCAACTTGTCCCTTACTCCAGTCATTGGAGCAGCTAGTCAAAATATCTCAGCCTCTTCTATTTCCTATATGAAAGTCATTATTTCAGTTAATGAAAACATCTGTATTAGCTTCCTAGGGCTGATGTAACAAAGAACCACAAACTGGGTGGCTTAGAACAATAAAAATTTATTGTCTCACTGTTCTGGAGGCTAAAATTGTGAAATCAAGGTGTTGGCAGGGCAATGCTCCTCTGCAACCTTTAGAGAGAGTCCTTTCTTACCTCATCCTGGCTTCCGGTGGTTTCCTGGGAATCCTTGGCATCCCTAGGCTTACAACTGCAGGACTTACAACTTCTGCCTCTGTCATCACAAAGCATTCTCCTCTCACATGTCTGTAAGTCCATTTTCCTCTTCTTATAAGCACACCAGTCATACTGAATTAGAGCCCATCTTGACCTCATCTTAATTTAACTCCATCTACAAAGACCCTATTTCAAATAAGGTTACATTCATAAGTACCTGGGGTCAGGACTTCAATATATCTTTTTGGAGGTCATAATTCAACCCATAACAACATCTAACAAAGCTCTCCAAGTGGTCCCTCTCACTTTGCATTTGAAGACAGTCACCCTCACCCATTCTCTCCTTAGTGTATGGATGTGGTGGTAGGGGGGGCTTACAGCATGGGAATAATTTTCTTTAAATAATCTCCCAAATAAAATTCTCTTACTTGTCATTCTTTTAGTCTATTCTCTTCTGGTGTGAGAAAATTTTGCTTTTTAAGAGTTGTGAAATTAGTTCCTTTGAAAATCTTCAGTGAGATTTGATCTCACTTTGGTATTTCATACATATTATATCACATTGTCTGAGTCAAGTAAACCCATTCTAAGTATATATACATTTTAGCTGGGACAGATTTACATACCCAAGTAACCATCACCAAAAGCAACATATAAAGAATTCCATTAACCCAAATAATTAATTCCCTCTGGTTCATTTCAAGACCATCCTGCTCCCTCCCCCAATCCCATCATTCCCTTGGCCCAGGAAAGCAGTGATCTCATTTCTATCACTGCAGATTAGTTTTGCCAGGTTTAGACTTTCAAATCAGTGAACTCATCTACTATTTGCTCATTTTAATGGACATGTGTCTTCATTTCTTCAGAATAAATAGCAGTAGAATTACTAGGTTGTCTGGTAAGTGTATACTTAATGTTAAATTTCCAAACTGTTTTCCAAAGGATTCCAGTTACTTCACATCCTCATCAACCCTTGATATTGCCATCTCATTAATTTTTGCCATTCTAGTGGCAAAACTAGGGCAAAACTAGTGGCATAAACGAGGGTTTATAGTGATGTTTCATTGTAGTTTTCATTTGCATTTATCTCATGACTAGTGAGATTGAGTTTCTTTCTATGAACTATTGGCTATTAGTATATCTATTTTTGTCAAGTGTTCAAAACATTTGCCTATTTATAACTGGGTTGGTTGTATTCTTATTAATGAGTTGTAAGATTAAAAAGAATTATTCTGAATATAAGTCCTTTGATATACACAAAGTGTTTTTCAAAGAGCAGTAGCTTTAAATTTTGATGAAAAATTTTTAACAATGTTTTTATAGTTCATGCTTTTTGTGGTCTGGTTAAAAACAATCTTTTCTTAACCTGGTATCTCAAAGATTTTCTCCAATGTTTTCTTCTAGACATCTTATAATTTTAGCTTTTATATTTGGTTCTGTCATCTATTTTCAAGCTAATTTTGCTGTATGATATGATGTATGGTTCGAGGTTTATTTTGTCTATGTAAATGTAGAGTTTTTCCAGCACAATTTGTTAAAAAGTGTAGCCTTTCACTCATTGAATTACTTCCACACGTTTGTTTAAAATCAATTGACTATATAAGTGTGGGTCTATTTTTGGACTCTCTGTTCTGTTCCATTGATCCATGTGTCTATACTTTTACCAATACTGCACCATCTTGATTACTGTAGTTTTATAGTATGCCAGTGAATTAGGTAGTGTTAGTTCTCTAAATCTGTTGTTTTCAAAACTGTTTTCACTATACTATGTCCTTAGAATTTCCATTTACATTTTGGAATAATCTTGTAATTATTTCTTTCTACAGAAGTTTGCTGAGATTTTGATTGGCATTGCAAGGAATCTATAGGTTGATGTGAGGATAATATAAATCTTAACCATACTGGTCTTCCAATCCAATAACAAAGTATATCTCGGTTTATTTTGGTATTTGTTACTTTCTCTCAACATTATTTTGTAGTTTTCAGCTTATAGATCTTACACATATATAATTAAATTTATTCCTAAATAGAATATATCATTAAAATCTCCCTGGAGTTTAAGTGATAATTTTTAAAATTCCTAATTATTTGTACATATAATTCCTTCTTGTATATTGACCTAGAATTTTATGACTTGCTAAACTCATATTAGAGTTTATTAGATCCACTAACTTTTTTTTGTAGATTCTTAGGATTTTCTACATACTGAATCACATCCTCTGCAAATAATATAGGCTTACTGCTTTGTTCCAATCTGCATGTTCTATGTCTCCCTTTTCTCTTTCCCATTCTGTCTCCCTTCCTCTCCGTCCCAGCCTCCCTGTCTCCTTCCTTTTCTCTCTCTCTTTCTCTTTCTCCCCCGCTGGCTTATTGCATTGTCTAGGATCATTGACTAGAAATGGTTTCATCCTTGACTTATTCCTATCTTCAGGGGAAAGCATTTCATATCCATCATTAAATATAAGGTTAGCTCTATTTTTTTTAGCTACAATTTCTCAAGTTGAGGGAATTCCTTTCTTACCCCGTTTTCTGAGAATTCTTTTCATGAATATTGCTGAATTTTGTCAGATGACTTATTTGCATTTAGTGAAATGATCAATTTATTTATTTATTTATTAATATGGTGGATTGCATTGATTGGTTTTGAAAGTTAAGAACAGTCTTGAATTCCAGGGATAAACTCTACTTCATTGTGATGTAATATAATTTTTATACAGTGGTGGATTCTAAATACTAATATTTTATGAAAATTTTCATAGATATGCTCATATTGGGGGGTGTGTGTGTACATACGTACTCATACCAGGCTATAATTTCTTTGTAATGCCATTGTCTGGTTTCATTCTATCAGTTAATGAAGAGAGCATTATTAATTTTCCAACTGTAATTGTAGATTTGTCTATTTGTTTTAGTTTTGTCAGTTCTTACTTCATTTATTTTTAAACACTTTTTCTAAAAAACTAACTACTTAAATAAGACTTTTATATGCTTATTATATATTACCACATAAATTGCCAGCTAACCTAAATATTTTTGAGAGTTTAATATTTATCATTAGAAAGTTTTCAGTTAAATATTTGTCAACGAGAAACAAGAAAATAATTTTATAATATCCTTCCACCAAATATAAAATACGTTTATTAAAGTTATGCAGAAATATGAGATAGAGTTTATCACCAGAACTCTAGAATATTGTCTATAATAATAAATAAGCCATTTGCAGGTATGGAAATAATAGGAAAACAGTAAGGGATTGAGCTTAGGTGAAGTTGAAATTAATTTTCACAGTTTAGTTCCTGGGTGGTCTCAGATGACATGGCTGTTTAATCTTAGCTAGTACAGGTGTGAAAATCATAATATGAAAACTGACACATTCAAATAGAAAAGGAGACAATATTATAATTAGGCTTCATACTCAAAGTAAAGTGTGAAAGCAGAAGCTTTGTTACACAATGTCTCTAAATTATAGAAAAACTACGGAAATTTTTGGAAGATAAATATGAACATTATGTAGCTTTCATTCTCAATATTACTTGTAACAAAAGCTTTTTTTACTGATGTTTATGTTGAAAAATTTTCATTTTACCAGTGCCTGAGATCAATTTTTAAAGCCATTCCAGTGATGGAAATATGCCTAATTGCCTGATCCTTTTTTTTTTTCCCATTAAGAGTGTTGTTTTTAAATTAAAGCACATTCTGTCCTTTTTCCTATCTAATTAAGACACAGATATGATTTGGCCTGCCCACCACAGAATTGATTGTGGAAATACTTTCATTAGTTACTTATAATAAGTCTTTACAAAGAAGATTATATATATGATATTTATAATTGATAATATATATTAAGTAAATATATATATATTGGACATCTATCTGTGGCTGAGTGGATTACACTGCACTTAATGAATATTCATAGCATTATGGCCTGGAGTAGATACACAACTGTATTGGTGTTTTCTCTATGAACAAAGTAAAGTTGTAACATTGAAAATATATTTTATTCCACTGATGACAACTACACATGCAGAATTACTGTGACTAAAAATCACATTTAAAAACTCAATTGAAAAGAAAATCCCTACTAAAATGGTTAGTGTTTTACTGCCATTAAAACCACTGTTTTCACCTATTTCTGATTCATTCCTACACATTCAATATATGGTAAGCTTATTATTTCTTATGGTAAAAACACACAGTATATAATTCCCTAAATCATAAATAACTTCTTAAATTGAGGCTCTATTAACAGTATCTTAAGTATAAATTACATGCAATTTGCTAGTAAGATTCATTTATGGTAAGAAAGTTTGTAGGCTAAAGGTCATAGTCAAGTATAGAAAATAATTCTAGTTCTTCATTATTGAAGATATTAAGCTTTGAAATATATCAAAAGTGTTTCCAAGGCTTTATATTATGATTTAATTAATTTATGAAAATTATAGGAATAAGAGGAAGTTTTATATTTACTCTTTATTTTATATGATCCTTAAAATGACCTTTCATGTAGTTAAAATATAAATAGATCAGCAAACCCCATCTGTGTTTATCCCTGAGTTATCATACATATGGAGAGTTATTAATCAGAGTACAATGCCTGCATAGCTTGCCTATGTAACAAATACAGGTAATGCTATAATTGTAGGGTAACACAAATTTCGTGTTATTGTATCAAATAAAAATGTTTTAACAAAAACTAGATGTTTTTACACTCACTAAACTTTCCTTAAAATATAATATTAAAGTTCAATTTCAATTGCATCCCTTAAGCACACTGGATTACATTCTATTACACTGTATATAAAATCTTACATAAATTAAATGAAGTTATGTAGGCTTTGGCTACATTATGCTAGCAGCTGTATCAAAACAAAATTTAACTCTCAGTGAATTAACATTTGGAGTTGACTCAGTTTTCAGTATTACTCAAAATCCGATATGGTTACCATTAGGAAACCATATCCTGTCCATTTGTTCATCTTCTGAAGTTGATCTTAACACATGGCCCACAAGGTATCGGCAGATGAGAGTAGACAAAAAATGGAGACAGTGCAAGGGAGCGATTACAATCCAAATCTGGTTGTGGTGTATATACCTTCTTCTCACATTCTATCAAGTGAAATTGGTCACATACTACCACCTAACTCCATGAGAAGAATGGGTAGAGGCTGGAGAATAAAATGTTTCTGTGTGCCCAGGAGGAAAACAAAACATGTTTGGAGAAAAAAATGGTATTTCTTTTGTCATAAACACAAAACAAAAGAAGCAAGAAACTCAAAACCATATCTATAGAGTGTGTATTACATTTTTCTATGATTTCCAGGGTGGCAGTGCTGTTGCAAATACTGGATACATTAGACAAGAAGAACAAGAATAATGTAATCGATAAACCACAAGTACTATATTCACTTAGATTTTCCTTATTTTGGGAAATCAAAATTAGCTCTCAAAGAGTAGATCATAAGAGCTTCCTCTTCTACATTTCAAAATGGTGTTAAATATTCATTATCACTGCAAAGTAATTCATAGTGGAAGTTTTTTTCTTACTAAATTAGTTTGGGATTTCTTCAATGAACAAATTATCTTTTTAAGTTGAAATATAATTTTCTTTGGATAAAAATCTGGGAAAAAAACATATTTCAATGAAAAGTTAGTGTTCTAATAAAGTGTCACTAAACAATTATAGCTACAGATACTGAGTTAAGCATTTTCACACGTCTTATTTAATTTACATGAACTATTACTGTAAAATGGATTTTTATTAATAAAGAAACCAAAAGATCATTTTATACTTAGTAGTGCCCTACTTTATGAGATAATCCTGAGTTGTGTCCACAGGAATGAAACAATAGTATTCTTCATTGAAAATTATATTCTACTATGTAATTAATTTGCCCTAATTGTCCCTGGTGACATATCCTTGGCTCAGAGTAGTTGGCTCTTTCATCATGATTATTTATTAAATAATCACCACAGTATTCAGAAGTATGACAATATTTTTTGCCCTTGTTTTATTTACCGCTTTAATTTTATAAAATCTTGAAACCAAAAGACATACTAAAACTTGCTAGGTGTAATTTTATACTACGTATAGCTACCATTAGGGGTATTTATACAAAATTATCATTTTTTTAAAGTTATCAGAGTATGGGACAGTATCCATAATAGTAGTGGAAAAATATTTGGTACAACACACCAACAATACGTTGGAAGACACATAATATAGCTAATTTGCCCTAGGGTGGTGTGTGATGGGAGGTTAAAAGCAGCTTGTTGGTAGCATGTGTTTTTTGCTGGTAGCTGTTTGACGAGGCATTATAAGAAACTTATAGGGGGCCAGCCTTGTGGTGTAGCGATTAAATTTGCATGCCCTGCTTCTGCGGCCCGGGGTTCGCAGAATGAAGAGATTTATTAAAATCTCCTCGGATCCTGGGCACGGAATGACCCACAGCTTGTCAAGCCATGCTGTGGCAGCATCCCATATAAAGTAGAGGAAGATGGGCATGGATGTTAGCCCAGGGCCAGTCTTCCTCAGCACAAAAGAGGAGGATTGGCAACGGATGTTAGCTCAGGGCTAGTTTTCCTCGAAAAAAATAAAAAAAGAAACTTATAACTAAGCAAAGAATTGGCCATTTCTCAACCAAGAAAGGGAATAGAGAGAGTCAATAAATCCAGGCATTAGGTTAGAAAAGACAATGAATACGTGGTCAAAAATTAAGTGATAAAAATGGGAACTTCTTTTTAGTAAAGAAGGCTGGCCGTGAAATAAAATCTGGCCTTGCTACAAGGATTAAAACAAGGTCATGGTCATCATGTGATCCAACATTTGAAACTGGAAATGGATTAAGATGATGCCTGACAATTCCTATCAGTTCTACTCTTATTTGGCTCTTATTCCTGGATAATGATCATACAAAGAAGACATTGCTTGGGGCTGCCCCAGTGGTGTAGTGGTTAAGTTTGCACACTCCACTTTGGCAGCCCAGAGTTTGCAGGTTCAGATCCTGGGCACAGACTTTTGCATCGCTTATCAAGCCATGCTGTGGCAGGAGTCCCTCATATAAAATAGAGGAAAATGGGCACAGTTGTCAGCTCAGGGCCAACCTTCCTCACCACAAAAAGAAAAAAAAAGAAAGAAGGAAAAGGAGACATTACTGAAAAGTGAGTAAACATTATAGGAAATGACTCAAGAACCCAATACTCCAATATATACTCTGGTTTAAAATAAGTAAGGATATATTGCCAGTATGAGAAAATATGCTGCATTTCATCTACTGTGCATATCTACACAGCTAATATCCGCAGTATATTTTGTTAACTTTGAGAAACACAAATCATTTTGCTTCTTAGTTCAATTTCTAATCTATATTTGAATTTATTATATAAAACTCATGGCTTTATACTAGAATTCTAAGCAAAATGAAAAAATTTAAAAATATTTTACTTTTTTCTGCTAAACCTTCCTACAGTAAATAAATACCATGCAAAAAGATTTCATTCTCAGTCAAGTTTTTAAAGAATTTCCTTCAACTGAAAATCTCCTCATATTGATTTTCATTTCTCTCTATAGACAATATTTTTGAATGTACAATGGGACTATAATTACAGGATATCATTCAAACCTACACTGGAAATAAATAAGAGATCTATAATAAAATAAAATGCACATTGGGTCCTTTACATATTACCACTGAAGTAGCATAATAGGATCATATTTTCTCTTAGGAACATTATTGTGAGCTGCCTTCTCTCTATTGATTAGGCCACTTTAATAATATAGTAGAGCAAATACAGCGATATCAGTCTAAAATAACACCATGCAGCGAGAACAATTTTGAGTTTAGGAATTTTATATTAAATTAAAATCATTTAGCACAAAAATTTTCACAAATCCTGCATCAAATTCTATTTTTAATTGGAAGAAATTTTTTATTTTAAATAATAGTATATTCAGTCTATTGACGAAATGATTGTAGGCAAAAATAAATTCGTGAGGATTTTTTGCCTTATTTTTTTCCTCTCCAGGATCTTTTTTCTTTCTTTTAATCTGATAATTTGATTTATGGTTTCATAGCCTCACAACCTTATTCCCTTCAGCAGGGAGCATCGCATAAGAGAAATGCTTGAAAGGGTAATGGTATTCACTGCATTACTAATCTATTCTTTCAACTGCTGATTAGCATTGAAATTGATTTTTAACTTCTTGTGACTAAAATGATATTAATCTAGCATTTGCTGCTAGAAACATAACACCTATTTCATGTAGGCAGGTGATGACACCTCATTAATTTGATAACTTGATGTTGCAACTCTTTACAAACCATCAAAAACAATAGTCCAAAAGAGCTCTATAAGAGAAATGAACTGTAAATGTCTTTGAATACTACAGACCAAAGATGTCATCATGTTTGGAAAGTCATCCTAGGCAGTCTCAGCGTATGCACCCAACTCTGGAATAAACGTCAGTATTTTCTTTATTTTAACTCAGGGGTTCTCAACCCTAGCTATGTATTAGAATCAACTGAAGAAGTTTAAAAATATTGATATCTTGACCCCAACCCCAGAGGTTCTGAATTATTTGATTAGGTATGGAACCAAGGCATTGGTATCATTTAAAGGTCCCCAGGTTAATTGTACCTAGAAGTCAGTGATGAGAACTAGTTGTAACCCACCATTCAAATACTCACACTGATGTACACCTATTTTCATGGAATCACTCATGTGTGTTCCAAAATCTTCTATAAATAGTCAGTATATTCATTTCTGGCTGTCATGAAGGAATTTTGTGCAAGCAAAAAGTACAGTAATATCTATATTCCTCTTGTAATATTCATTACAAACAGTGGTTTACTTTAATGCCAAAGGTTTTCAAAACTTTTCAGTACAATTATTTTTTATTCATGTAGGGAAAAATATTGGCATAAAAGATTTTTAGGAATGATGTCAGCATCATGGCAGAGTAAGTTGTTGCCTTTTTCTCTCTCCTCTAAGTTACAACTAAACAGATATTCATTAACCAACAGAGGATTCTCTACACAGCACAACAGAACACCTGAGAAATCCATGCAGCCATACATCTGAAGGTGGGTAGACTGGACTCCCAGGAAGCAGTGGAACTGGATGAATCCACCCCTCTAACTTCCCAGCAGCAGTGAGCCAGGTCTTGGATCCTCACAGTGGCTGGCCTGGTGCAACTGTAGGTGGAGGCAGGGGCAGCTGGGCCCATGTGCAAACACTTTCAGATTGGTGGCCCAGCCCACAGGAGCACCCACTGTGATGCAGCAGCCCTATCCATGGGAACACTACCCACCAAGTGGCAGCAGCTCAGCCCCTGCGTGGGTGCCCTTCCCCCCAGCACTGGAGCTCAGTTTAGCCACCCATGAATGCAGTGCCAACCTGCATGAAAGAAAGCACCCCTCCCACCTAGGACAGCAGCTCAGTGGGTCCCCTGTTGAGTACAGTGGCCCTGCCCTCACTAGAGCAACTCACCAGCAGAGCACAGAGGCCCCACCTGTGTTGTGTGGCCCAACTGCCAAGTGCGGAGAGCCCACTCATGTGAATACAACCTGCTAAGGGGCTGCAGCCAGCCCACACAAATGCAGAGTGGCCCTATGGGCACAACAACCAGCAGATGGGGCATGATCAGAAAACACAGCACCTGCCCCCACTTTAGCAGAAGCTGGTGGAGTCTGCAATCTGATACTACCACAAATGAACCATCAAAGGATCAATTCATCAAATACCATAAAAAACTATAGTAACACTTCAGAGGAGAAGGAAAATGACAAGTCTCCAGAAGGCAATCCTGAAGTCACAGAAGTTTACAATCTAAATGACAGAGAAGTCAAAATAGTTGTCGTAAATAAACTCAATAAGTTACAAGAAAACTCAGAAAGATAGTT
The DNA here is from genome assembly GCA_031878705.1 of Tapirus indicus. Lineage (NCBI taxonomy): Eukaryota > Metazoa > Chordata > Mammalia > Perissodactyla > Tapiridae > Tapirus > Tapirus indicus. The sequence continues at coordinate 138,176,099 of CM062920.1, read as the reverse complement.
CAACGAGCTCAGGAATAAAATTAATGAGCAGAAGGAATAATTCACCAAAGAGATTGAAGAGCTTTAAAAAACAAACAAACAACAAACTAATTCTGGATATGAAGAACACAATTAATGAGATAAAAATAATCTAGAAACCATTAAAAATAGTGCTGATGTTATGGAGGACAGAATTAGTAAATTAGAGGATAGATATACAGAAATGCTTCAGGTGGAGGAGGAGAGACAATTAAGTTTTTTTAAAGATGAAGAAATTCTTCAAGAAATATCCAACTCAATTAGGCAAAGCAATATAAGGATTATAGGTATTCCAGAGGGCGAAGAGAGAGAGAAAGGAGCAGAGAGCTTATTCAAAGAAATAATAGCTGAGAACTTCCAAAAGCTGGGAAAGGAACTGGATTTACAAGTACAAGAAGCCAATAGAACTCCTAACTACATCAAGGGGAAAAGACCTTCTCCAAGGCACACAATATTAAAACTGACAGAAGTCAATGACAAAGAAAAAATATTAAGGGCAGCAAGGCAGAAGATAATAACCTACAAAGCAACCCCTATCAATCTTTCAGCAGATTTCTCAGCAGAAATCTTACAGGCTAGGAAAGAATGGAATGACATACTCAAAATACTGAAAGATAAAAACTTTCAGCAAGAATACTCTACCCAGTGAAATTATCCTTCAGATACAATGGAGAAATAAAAGCTTTCCCAGATAAACAAAAGCTGAGGGAGTTCATTACCACTAGACCTGCCTTACACGAAATGATGAAGGAAGTCCTCCTACCTCAAACAAAAAGGCAAAGGTCCACAAAGCTTTGAGCAAGGAGATAGACAGGCAAAATCAGAAAATTGAAGCTCTCTGTCAGGACAGGTTAGCAAACACTTGATTGTAACAGAAAAGATAAAGGGAAGGAAAATAGCAAAAATAACACAAACACTTATATTTAGTCACAAACTCACAACACAAAAAAGAATAACTTGTGACAACAATAACTCAGAAGGGGAAGAGGAGAGGGATGGAACCTACTTAGGCTAATGGAGATAAAAGGCTATCAGAAAATGGACTATCTCATCTATGTGATCCTTTATACACACCTCATGGTAACCACTAAAGAAAAAATCAGAGCAGAGCCACTAATCATAAATAAAGAGAAAACCACCAAACAGAAATGGTAGTCAGAAATACAAGGGAAAAGAAACAATGGAAATAAAGAACTGGAAAAAAAGAGATAAAATGGCAGTATTTAGCCTTCATATATCAATAATCACTCTAAATGTAAATGGATTGAATCTTCCAATCAAAAGACACAAAGTGGCTGGTTGCATTAAAAAACAAGATCCAACAATATGCTGCCCCCAGGAAACACATCTAAACTCTAAAGACATACATAGACTCAGAGTGAAGGGGTGGAATATGATACTCCAAGCAAATGGAAAGCAAAAGAAAGTAGATGTTGCCATACTTATATCAGACAAAGCAGACTTCAAGATAAAAAAGACAATGGGAGACAAAGAGAAGCAGTATATAATGATAAAAGTGACATTCCACCAAGAGGACATAACACTTATGAGTATACATGTACCTAACACAGGAGCACCAAAGTATACAAAGCAACTACTAACAGACCTAAAGAGAGAAACTGACAGCAACACAATAAAAGTAGGGGACCTCAACATCCCACTTACATTAATGGATAGATCATCCAGACAGAATGTCAAAAAGGAAAGAGAGGCCTTAAATGAAGCAGTAGACCAGATGGACTTAACAGATATAAATAGAACATCCCATCCAAAAACAGCAGAATACACATTCTTCTCAAGTGCACATGGAACATTCTCAAAGATAGACCATATGTTGGGAACCAAGGCAAGCCTCAATAAATTTAAGAAGATTCAAATCATATCAAGCACATTTTCTGATCACAGTGCTAAGAAACTAGAAATCAACTACAAGAAAAAAGCTGGGAAAGACACAAATATGTGAAGATTAAACAACATGCTACTGAAAAACCTTTGGTTAAATGAAGAAATCAAAGGAGAAATCAAAGAATACCTGGAGACAAATGAAAATGAAAACACAACATAACAACTCTTATGAGATACAGCAAAAGCAGTTATAAGAGGGAAATTCATAGCAATACAGGCCTATCTCAACAAACAAGAAAAATCTCAAATAAGTAATCTTAAACTATACCTAACAGAACTAGAAAAAAGATCAAACAAAGCCCAAAGTCAGGAGGGAAATAATCAAAATTAGAGCAGAAATAAATGAAATAGAGACTAAGAAAACAATAAGAAGGATCAATGAAACTAAGAGCTGGTTCTTTGAGAAGATAAACAAAATTGACACACCCTTAAGCAGATTCACTAAGAAAAAAGAAAGCACAAATAAATAAAATTAAAAATGAAAGAGGAGAAATTACAACAGATACCACAGAAATACAAAGGATTATAAGAGAATACTATGAAAAACTATACGCCAAGCAATTGGATAGCCTAGAAGAAATGGATAAATTCTTAGATTCATACAACCTCTCAAAACTGAATCAAGAAGAAATAGAGAATCTAAATAGACCAATCGCAAGTGAAGAGATAGAAACAGCAATCAACCACCCCCTCCCAAAAAAATCCAGGACCAGATGGCTTCTCTGGAGAAATCTACCAAACATTCAAAGAGGAGTTAGCATCTATCTTTCTCAAACTATTCCTAAAAATTGAAGATGGAATGCTTCCTAACTCATTCTATGAGGCCAACATTACCCTGATACCAAAACCAGACAAGGAAAACACAAAGAAGGAAAATTACAGGCCAATATTCCTGATCAACAGAGATGCAAAAATCCTCAACAAAACATTGGCAAATCAAATACAGCAATACATTAAAAGGATCATACACCATGACCAAGCATGATTTATACCAGGGACACAGGGATGGTTCATCATCCACAAACCAATCAATGTGATACACCACATTAACAAAATGAGGAATAAAAAAATCACATGATCATCTGAATAGATGCAGAGAAAGCATTTGACAAGATCCAGCATCCCTTTTTAATAAAAACTTGCAATAAAATGGGTATAGAAGGAAAGTACTTCAAATAATAAAGGCTGTATATGACAAACCCACAGCCAACATCATACTTAACAGTGAAAAACTGAAAGCCATCCCTCTGAGAACAGAAACAAGACAATGCTGCCCACTCTTACCATTGCTATTCAACATAGTACTGGAGGTTTTGGCCAGAGCAATTAGGCAAGAAAAAGAAATTAAAGGTATCCAAATTGGAAAGGAAGAAGTAAAACTCTCCCTATTTGCCGATGGCATGATTTTATACATAGAAAAGGCTAAAGAATCCACCAGAAAACTATTAGAAATAATCAACAACTACAGCAAAGTTGCAGGGTGCAAAATTAACCTACAAAAATCAGTTGCATTTCTATGCACTCATAATGAACTAGCAGAAAGAGAAATCAAGAATAAAATCCCATTTATAATCACAACAAAAAGAATAAAATACCTAGGAATAAATTTAACCAAGGAGGTGAAAGACCTATACACTCTAAACTATAAGACATGATTGAAAGAAATTGAAGAAGACATAAAGAAAAGGAAAGATATTCCAGGCTCATGGATTGGAAGAATAAACAGTCAAAATGTCCATATTACCTAAAGCAGTCTACAGATTCAGTGCAATCCTAATCAGAATCTCAATGACATTCTTTGTGGAAACAGAAGAATCCTAAAATTTATAAGGAACAACAAAAGACCCCGAATAGCCAAAGCAATCCTGAGAATAAAGAACAAAGATGGAGGCATCATAATCCCTGACTTCAAAATACACTACAAAGCTAAGTAATCAAAAAAGCATGGTACTGGCACACAAACAGACGCACAGATCAATGGAACAGAATTGAAAACCTGGAAATAAAACTACATGTCTATGGAGAGCTAATTTTTTCAACAAAGGAGCCAAGAACATACAATGGAGAAAGGAAAGTCTCTTCAATAAATGGTGTTGGGAAAACTGGACAGCCATGTACAAAAGAATGAAAATAGAACATTATCTTACACCATACACAAAAATTAACTCAAAATCGATTAAGGACTTGAATATGAGACCTGAAAGCATAAAACTCCTAGAAGATAATATAGGCAGTACACTTTTTGACGTCGGTCCTAGCAGTATCTTTTCAAATATCATGTCTACTCAGGCAAGGGAAACAAAACAAAAAATAAGCAAAAGGGATTACATCAGACTAAAAAGCTTCTGCAAGAAAAAAGAAACCATGAACATGACAAAAGACAACCCACCAACTGGGATAAAATATTTGCAAATCATATATATTTCCAAATATATAAAGAATTCATACAACTCAACAACAACAAAAATGAACAACCTGATCAAGAAATGGACAGAGGATCTGAGCAGACATTTTTCCAAAGGAGATATACAGATGGACATCAGGCACATGAAAAGATATTCAACATCACTAATTATTAGGAAAATGCAAATCAAAATTACAATGAGATATCACCTTACACCCGTCAGAATGGCTATCACTAACAAGACAAGAAATAACAAATGCTGGAGAGGATGTGGAGAAAAGGGAACCCTCATACACTGCTGGTGGGAATGCAAACTGGTGCAGTCATTATGGAAAACAGTATGGAGACTTCTCAAAAAATTAAAAATAGAAATACTGTATGATCCACCTATTCCGCTACTGGGTATTTATCCACAGAACATGAAATAAACAATACAAGAGATTTATGCACCCCTATGTTCATTATTAGTCACAATAGCCAAGACATAGAAGCAACCCAAGTACTACCCATGAACAGATGAATGAATAAAGATGTGGTATATATATATATATATACACATACACACACACACACACCTACAATGTGTATATATATATATATACACATAGAATATATATATATATACACATACAATATGTATATATATATATACAATGGAATACTACTCAGCCATAAAAAAGACAAAATCATCAAATTTGCCACAACATGGTGGACCTTGAGGGTATTATGTTAAGCGAAAATAAGCCAGAGAGAGAAAGACAGACACCATATGATTTCACTCATATGTGGAAGATAAACACATGGATAAGGAGAACAGATTAGTGGTTACCAGAGGGGAAGGGTGTGGGGGTTGGGCAAAAGGGATAAAGGAGCACATATACATGGTGACGGATAAAAACTAGACTAATGGTGGTGGGCACGATGCAGTCTATAGAGAAACTGATATATAATGTACATCCAAAATTACATAATGTTATAAACCAACATGACCTCAATAAAATAATTTAAATAAATTTTTAAATCTCCCAAATTAAGGTGGTCCAGTGGCGTAGTTCATGTGCTGTGCTTCAATGGCCCAGGGTTTGCAGGTTCAGATACCAGGTGCAGACTGACACATTGCTTGTCAAGCCATGCTGTGGTGGTGCCCTATACAAAGTAGAGAACGATGGGCATGGATGTTAGCCCAGGGCCAATCTTCATCAGCAAAAAGAGAAGGATTGACAATGGAGTTAGCTCAGGGCTAATCTTCCTTACCAAAAAAACAAATCTCCAAAAGTATTTTTAGAAGCGAGCACCGCAATAAACATTAACAAAAAAAACCCTTTAAATCTATGGTGTTAGAATAAAATATTAATTTCCACTATTTCATCCATTTCTCTTTAAAACTATCCTTTTTTTTCTGTTAGAAATAATGAAATATTCAAAAGAGAAAGTCTAGGAATAAAAACAATTCTTTTTCTTAAAAGAAACATTGGCCTAGATATGAGAGGGTAGTATTCTAGGCATGAGTCGGATGCTGGCTTGCTGTAAGATCTGGGTAAACTTTTAACTGCCTCTTACCACTTTTATAAAACATGAGGTTTGCATTAGAGTGATAATAACATTCCTTTGAGGCATTTATTCTCCCCAAATCCATTCCTAACACATAAGAAAAAATAAACTCACTTTAGATGTATAGTTGAACCACATTTAGTTTGATTGACACTGCAAATGTGCTCAAAAATATTTGTGAAAAAGATGAATGAAAGTTTCTCTTACTGTACCAAATATTTTACTTTAAAACCCATATATTTTAAAATCAGTGTTTCATTTTGAGCTTCTGATACTATCTAAAATATTGCTTTGAAGGCTCCATTTTCAAACTTCATCTCATAAAAGTTGCTTCAATAATACCACCGTTGGACTATTACTTTTAATTATACTACTAACAACAAGAATAACAGCAATGCTGATTTCTCTGTACATAGTATCTGATGTTTTTAATATCCTTTCACATACATACCATGCCATGCTTCATAATGTTGTCAAGGAAAGTATCACGACCCCACTTAGATGAGAAACAGCCTTGTTCTTTGGAAGTTGAAAAGTGGTTGAACATCTCTGCTCTCATTCTCTCTTTCATTGCTTGCTCTGATAAAGTAATCCATCATGCTGTGTGCTACCTTATGAAGAGGCCCACTTGGCAGGGAATAAAAGGCAATACCGCATCAGGCAGGTAGACATCAAGGAATTGAGACCCTTGTAATTGAAACCAGATCCTTCCCCAGGCAAGACTCAAGATGACCAGCCCCAGCCAACACTTCCACTGAAGACTTGTGAGAGTTCTGAGCCACAAGACCAAGTCAGTCATGCCCAGATCCCTGAAAAACAGAAATGGAAATAATACACATCACTGTTTTATGACACTGAGTTTTAGGGTAATTTGATATTGCAGAAATAGATAACTAATACAACTGATATGCTGAATATGGGTTTAACTATCTTTACACTGTGGCTCTAATTTCTATGTCAGTCAGCTGCTTATGTGACTCTCAACTATTATTTACTTTGAATGTCTATTTTTTATTACATATACATGGCACACAATTATCAAAGAGTAATCATAATGGACAGAAAATAGGAGTATAATTAAGAAATTATTTTCTCTGTAATGTTAAGGGGAATCATTATTCCCCCCAACCTCATGCCCCTTTACCCTTGAAAGGAAAGATCATCCAAAGGATAACTGAGTCATTTTCTCTTTGAAACTTTTTCTTTACCTCTATATCTTCTCCAAGGTGGAAGAGTCATTGATTTAACTGATGAAGGCTTAACATTATTGGATTACATTACCAATGTACAGGGTCGTTGAAGGGTTACAGCAACAGGAAATCATCTCTGATTCTTTGGATTGTGCTACCTGATGGATGGGTGAGTTAGAAGAGAAGTGTCTTTCTGCTCCCTGCCACCAGGTTGTCTGCACTTTGGGGGCAGTCTCAGGTCTCAGAAGCTACCCTCTTGGGTGTAGACTTACCATTCTCTCTCATACTCTTTGGAAGGTAACTGAATTACCGAAGCAAAACAGATATTGCATAAAGATGTCTTGTTAAATAAAACTCTGAGACTGCACACAGAAGCAAATTTCCATGCACATAGACCTCAAGTCTAGATTTAGGGCCTCTGGTAGGAAATCATTATTTGACCCTAGATTGAATTTGTGTTTTGCATCTTACATTTAATGAGGAATAAGGATTTTTGAGTTCCTGGGTCATCATTAATAAAGCTACATGATGACACCAGTTTGGCTCTTTGAATATTGTTTCTAAACAGGAGAAACCAGTGATAAAGAGAGTTAAGTGACTGTACAAAGAATCCCCAGCAAGCATCAAGCATCTGTTTATGTTAGACAAATCATAACTCCTTACATTTATTACCTGTAAATTCCACTGACTTTTATAATCTCAGAGATACTGTGATGACTAAATAGGAGAATAAAATATGTTAATTGCTTTGCTTAAATTATTACATGCTGCTCCAGGGGAAAATCAATGATAAATATGAATGAATACGTAGCATTTGTGCAGTATTTTAAAAGACAAACTCACAACTCTAAAATGATAATAAAAAATTATATTTATCTGGCTCATTTTAAGTCCCTTTCTGCTTGCCATTCTATATTCAATCCTTTCTTTCTATACGACAAACAACTGCCCTCATTCCTACCTCAGGGCTTTTGTTCTTGTTCTTCCTTCTGCTGAAATGCTCTTCAGTCTGATTGGATACAACTGTTGGCACAAAAACTTGCTCTTTGTCCATCTGGGGCAAGCTGCTCTTTAGAGAGGAATCACCTGACTATTTTTTCTAAAAGATCATCTTGTCCTCATTTCCATCACTCTCTGTCCCTTTATCCTGCCTTATACTATAATATTGCTCTTATCACTATTGTACACTGTATTATTTATTCTTTAATTCATTGTCTTTGTTCTCTCCCACAAAGGAGACCTTAACCTTATGAGGATATTGACTTTATCGTGCTCAGTGGGTATTTCTACCAAAAAAATATAGAGCCTAAAATGGGCACAATGTTGCTGAAAATATATATAGTGAACAAAATAACAAGGTACATTTATTAGTAGATAAACCATAATTTAGTCACCCCTTATCTCCAACTACGAAGTTTCTCTGAACTTCAAGGTCAAACCAGGAGGAGGGAGTTGGTATGGCTATTAGCAGGTGGAGACGTAGTTATAAACTGGCACCAGACAAGTCAAAATAAGCATTGCAGTTCTATGTCCAAATAGACTGATAGGTTTTAAATAACGGAGGTGGGAGGTTAAGATAGTGTTATCAATCAACACACAAACTGTCAGGAAGAATATAAAGACACTGTAGATAAACATAAGACAGAACATTTAAAATAGCATGCTACATGGATGAGCAAGAGGATGCAAAAGACATTGGGATCCCAAGGCCGTCTGAAGAAACAAAAGGGACTTCATCAAACAACTGTCAAAGGACAAGGGCAGGGAAAGAAAAAGGCAAACGACAAGAGAAGGAAGCCACTGCTGCCAGGTAAAAATCTATTTACTTTTGGCAGCTATCGAAAAGAGAAGTCCCATTCACTCACTCACTCACTACAATTTAGTATATTTTGACACCCCAAATACCAAGTGTATTGCATCTGACGCTCTTTTATTTTAAACCAAGCAACTTTTTCCCATCTAATGCCAAACTGATCAAATGGACTTTTAGCTCTTCCTTAGCCTCAGTTGTTAACACAGTGTCTGGAATATTGTAGAAGCTCAAAAAACGTTGACCTAATGATGGATAAGCACAACTTATTTTCATTTCTGATACTAAAGAAATTTTACTGTTTTTCTGAGAAGGTATTTAAGTATTGTTTACAAAAACATAAAACAGAGGAATTAGAATGGAAATGTGCTAAAGATTAAACTCCTTTTAGAAAAAAATTCATGACAGTTATTTTTCAAATAAGTTGTCAGAAAAGTTTAATTTTGTTTGATTACATAGCACATTTTATGTTCTTTAATCTCCTACTATAACCCAGGAATTTCAGAAGATCAATATGTGTTCAACTTGAAAATAAAAAGAGGCTAAAATGCTACCTTATTTACTGTAAAAATGATTATTTTGACAATGCTTTTGCCACGTTCGAGGCAAAAATAATAGCAAGGGTCTATGGTGCTGCCATTTTAAAATAAGTAAACTAGTAAAAAATAATGAAAAAATCTCATGGAACAACTTGGGGACCATAAAACTGGGAAAGCGACAATAAAAATCTCAGGAAGACAAACACATAAGATATGTTTCACTAAAGTCAAAGAAAAATGGAATTCAAGAAAAATCTCTGAGGTATGGCCATGATCTTTAATGTAGCTATAAAAAGAATAAAGTAAATGAAAACAAGTTCATATGCCATTAAGTATTTGATTCCCCTCGAAAAAGTGTGTTTGTGTGTGTGCGTACACACGCAGGGTATACCAGAAAACAGCTTTCTACTTGCCACTGTATGGTGCAATACACAGCATACCAGGTCATCACAGCAGGGTCTGGCATGGCATTTCTATGGTTAGATGTTTTATCATCATAAAAACGAAAGGTTGATGTATCACTTAGAGCTAAATATAGTGTTCTATAAATGACAGTATGCATTTGCTTCCTGATGCAGAGTATATACATTAAGGCCAAGATCGATGTTTGGTATACTGAATGTTTAGATTAGTATTTGGAACATAGTTAAGTGAATAAAAAATGTTAGTTTAATTAAACAAAGGTTATTTCACCAAGAGCAGTTGTACTGATATGTATGGCACAGGGCTTGGCCCCTAAAGAGCTGTGATCTTGACCATCTTGCCTGCAGTTACTCAACACACACTGCCTGATTATCATCTATTTGAAAAACTGAGAGAAGGTTATCCTATAAATCTCAAAGTCAAGGCAAAAGAAAGAGAAAAGAGGAAAGTGCAGTGCTCTCTACAGAACATATTTTTCCTTGAAATGGAAGGGGAAGATTAATGAAATATTTCAAAAATACAAGAAATAAAAGGTGAATAGATGTTAAGTTGTGTGAATGCTGAACATATAGACTATTAATCAGAAAAGTAAACTTAAAACAATTACATACAATTAAAAGTGAGATGATGAAATCAAGATCTGGCTGTGAAAGGCAAAGATTACTGTTGAATATTTAGACTCAAAGAAATTGGGAGGTCACTAAGATTGGATTTTAGGCAAATACACTCCCTTAAGAGCTTGCTTGTTCAAGTGTTACCATTTTGCTGAAAACTTGGAATGATCTTTCCATTTTACTTGGAATTCTGGAAATTAATGATTTAATAAGTTATCTTTTCCTCATGCTGGTTTTTGCCAAGTATTTTTAAAATGCAACTGAATTCATTTTTCCTATTGATGTTGGATTTCAAGTCATGGGTGGAGAAGTTTCACCACTTCTCAGTTAGAGAGAAATTCACCTATATTTGCTTCTCATAGTTTTATGGTACGTTTACATATTTGATTCAAAGAGGAAACATTTGGAACTTGTTCTATAATGAGGGAATGGATCCAATGTTATGTTTTTTCCCAACATTGCTTATTAAAATGTCATTCTTTCTCTGCTAATTTAAGATGCTCTACTTATGGTGGACTATTTTCATTAATCTTTGTTTATGTGCCAGTCATTCTCCTTGTTCTTCTTTTCTCAGGGATTCCTGGATAATCTCACTTATTTGTTCTTCGAAGTAAGTTTTCTAACCAATTTGTCTACCTCAGAATTGGAAGCAGGGACTAGACACTATGTTGAAATTTTTGAATATTCATAAATTAATTGAGGAATAACTGAATTTTTGGTTTGCAGTCTTCCTATCCAAGTAAATGATGTTTTTCCATTTTTAAGTGGAAAAAATCTTCAAAAAATGTGTTTTACTCTTATTTGTGTAGGTTCTCCGATACTACTTAAGTTTATGCATAAGGGTATTTCATTTTTGCTACCAAAACAGCTTATCTTTCAGTATTTCCTCTTATTCATTTTCTTTGTTTTTTGTTTGTATCAATGAAGGTTATTAGTTTTTAGTATGTTGATTATAAAATCAGACATTTTACTGTATTATCGTAATACATATTTTCATTTTGTAACTGATTTTTGAGGAAATGAGATTCCTAGATGTATATTTAGGTTATGCAAATAGAGATAATGTTATGTTTTCCTTTTCAATCTAATCACGCTCATTGTTTTGTCTCACCTCATTGCAGTAGCTAATATCTCCAGAACTATGGATCACGAACTGTGAAGGGTTGATATTTTAACCTACTTGCAAGCTAACAAATTAGACTGTCACAGTTCCAGGGATGCTGACAGAAGACATGAGACTCCTAGGTCAGACACAAAGGATCTTATTACTCACAACAAAGCAGGCAGCGTAAGTTTTATATTTCTATTGGTTCTCCTTGCTCTCCAAGTTCTACAGGAGGGATGTGGAGAAGCATAGGTAGACGCTATGCACACAGTGGGTTTGTGTCACAACTGATCAACTCTCAACTTAGGACACTCCAACTATATAAGGAAAAAACAAGCAAACCTGTTCAAGCTTTGTCCCAGAGAAAAACATATCATTTTTACTATTCCTAGTTAGTAAACAAGTCTGCCCTCAGCTCTGCGGGGAGACATGTCTGTATTCCAAGGCTTTTTACTATACAAACTATACATATATATTCTGGAACAAATGTTGATACAAGACCTACAGAAAGACCATGTTAGGTAATAATGAAAATAAAAAAAATATTATTTTTTTTTCATGTAAAAAAGCTCTTAGCATTTCTCCATGAAGTGTCTGGCTAGATGCTGAGATATATTAATTCTAACATTTTGAATGCACATCTATTGATCCCAAATTACTGCCTTTTTAACAAGAATGGGGGTAATATTTTGTTAAATGACTTTTAAGAATTTACAGAGACAATCAAATGCTATTTTTCTTCATCTCTATTAATATATAACAGTGGATAAATGGCTCAATGAAGATATTAATGGATTTTTTTGTGTGTGTGAGAAGATTATCCCTGAGCTAACATCTGTGCCCATCTTCCTCTATTTTGTATGTGGGATGCTGCCACACATGGCTTGATGAGCAGTGCATTCGTCTGCGCCTGGGATTCGAACCTGCAAATCCCAGGCCGCTGAAGTAGAGCACGTGAACTTAACTGCTATGCTACCAGGCCAGCCCCAATGGATTTTTAAAATGTACTTCCTTTATTATATATTGTAGGAAGAATTATAAGATGATCCATAATGACCTATGCCCTTTATCATTCTCGTCAACTTGAGTGTATCCATTCATTCTAACCAATAGAATATGGCAAAGGTAATGGAATATTATTCTTGTGATTGCATCACATTATACGGAATTTTAAAAAGGCATTTTTCAGATACAGTAAAAGACCCTAATTAACCTAGTTTAAGGTAGTCAAAAGGGAGATTATCCTGGGTGGGCCTGATCTAATCAGGTTAGCCATTTAAAAGAAGGTCTAGAAATCAGAGACTAGAAGCAGCAGAGAAGTTCTCCTTTTGGCCATGAAGATGCTGACAGCCTTGTGAATTGCCAGTGGAGAGAGGTGGCCTCTTGGAACTGACAGCCTCAGTTCTACCACTACTCGGAAGTAAGTAACGCCAACGACCATGTGATTTTGGAGAGAACCCCAGACCGCAGATGAGACATTTCCATTGCAGCCTTGAGAGACCGTGAACAGAGGAACTAGTTCAACTGCGCTTGAACTTCAGAGGCACGAAAACTGTGAGATAATAAATGTACGTTGTTTTAAGAGGCTAGCCTTGTGATAATTTGTTGCACAGCAATATAAGTTAATATTAATATGTAGTAGGTGTATTAATGGATTTATTACTATATATAGTGGATTTCCATGAATCCTAAAATAAATCACGTTTTAAAATATTTTTAAGATGTTGCTGACTTTGGTTTGATATATTTTATTTAAAGCTTTTACATAAATATTCATAAGTGAGTTTGGTTTGTAGTACTTTTTTATGGATATAGCATGCATATATTTTAGATGAATAGAACTCTCAATAAATTTGATAAGCATTATATGTTTGTGCTACCTATTGTCGTATTTATTTTTCATTTGCAGCAAAAGAACGGACAGAATTTGCTGTAGTTTGCCCAATAGTAACAGCTAGCTAACTCCTTTTTATTCATAAGAAAAATATAAGGTTACATGCTGATCTAAGATATTTTAAATGTCTCAACTTCTCACTCTTTCTCTCCCTTTTTTGGTGGTTACATTTTCATTTGTCTGAATGTATCTTTTGATAATTCTTTCAACTTAAGTCTGTTGATAAATCCCTTGAAACTCCAAATGTTAAAAAGATATTTATTTTACTCTGCCACTTAAATGCTCATTTAGCCATTGGCTCTTAGGTTCAAAATGATCGATGACAGAGGATAGGTAGGGACATTTTTCGTGGATATATTTCAAGCACCTAGAACCGTGATTGAAAAAGAATAGTTGCTCCATTAAATTGGCTGATGAAACAATGAGTGACTATTTCATCATTGCTTTCTACGAGCATTGTGCATGAGTTGGCTATGGATATTTTTATTCTCATACCTTTATATTCTCCATTTAGCATGTACATATGCACATATGAATGTATTCATTTGCTTATTTATTTATTTTTATTGTAGTTTTTTTGTAGAAATGTTTAGAGTTGTGTGCCTAATTCTCTATATTCATTCCACTCTGCACTTGGATGGTACTTTCTATCTAAAATGTATTTTTCTTCACCTCTGGAAAATGATTTTCTATGCTTTCTTTGATAATTTGCTATTTTTTCTCATGTTGTAGCTTCTATTTATATCTATTTTAACTTCTTCATATTTTCCCATCTCTTTGCCCTGCATTTTACTACTTATTTAGAAGAAAACCCTTCAGTTCAGTCTTCTAACTTGTTATTTCTAATGTATTCATTCTGCTATTAAGTCTATCTATTTAGTTTTATTTCTATGATTCTTAGGTATTTCAAAGACTCTAATGGTCTCATCTTATCTTTGACTTGAACTATTTTGGTTTTTAAATGAGATGTCCACCATATACACTGTGTCTATTAACCATATACCATCTATCAACATTAATTCAACAATTATATGTCAATAAACCACTACATTTCAGACTTCTCTAACAGCTGAAGTTACTATAGTCCACTAGAAAAAAAATCTTTCTAGTGTTTGCATTATACAGCTTAACTCTAATGAGAAAAGATCGTTAAAAAAGAAATTATACATTGGCGTGTGTGTGTAATATGTTGAAAGGGGATATTTAATAGTTAAATAATAAGGAAAAAATAGAGCAGGTAAAGGAAATAGGGACTACAGTGAACATCAGGGTGTGCTATTTTACATAGACACATCAGAAAAGTCTCTGATTAGGCCATCCTTGAGCAGGGACCAGAGAAAGTAAAAAAGCAAGTCATGAAGAAATTAGAGAAGAGATTTTCGGGGAAGGGGAACGACATATGAAAAGGCCTTTTTAGTGTATATAAGCATTAATGTTTACAAAACTTACTCCTGTATCCTGTACAGGAAATGTTATGAACAGTTCCCCTTGGTATACCAGTTAGCTATTTCTGAGTAACAATGTACTCTGATACATAATGGCTAAAAACTTCAACTGGTTGTTTTCTATGAGTCTATGTGTTAACTAGATTATTCTACTGATCCGGGTGAAGCTCAGTGTATCTAGTCTAGGCCTATGTGTTTGAGATGAACTGGTAGGTTAGCTAGAGGCTGGCTACACTAGGATATCTTCAATTGGGATATTGCCCCACGTTGTTGTTGATCCTATTCAGTCTAGCCTAGCTCTTCTCACAGTAGTGGCAGAGTTTGAAGAGAGAGTGGAAATAAGCATTTTTTCAAGACTCTACTTGTATCAAATTTGCTCCTGTCTCTTTGGGCAAAGCAAATTACATGGCTGACCGCAAAGTAAGGGTGAAAACATGCTACAAAGCTACAGAAGAAAAGACACAAATACAGGGAGACTCATTAATTAGGGCTATCAGTGCAATCGATAAAACACAATTGAGTACTCCTTTGAGAATTAGAATTCTTTTCAACCATCACTTATTTGGTTGTTCTGGGCTTTGTATCCCAGATTGTTTGTTCATCTATGTGTAGACACTGTTTCTGTGTATCATTGACAAACTGTGTTAATTCTAGAGAAAGCATTCTGCCTTATAATATGAATGTATTCTACACTTACTTAATCTTTGAAAATAATTTTCTTTCTAAAGACTTCGGTTTCAGCTGATGGGTTAGCTTGTTTTGAATGGCTTTCCTGCTGAAAATAACTATAGATATAGATAAAACATGTAAAATGTTTTGGAGAAAAACCAATAGAAGGATTTGAGCATCTACAATCATTGAGAAAGTGAAGTGTGTGAAGTAAGCTGTATATGCAGCCTGTTTTTCCCTGGGGGTATTTTTTTCTAAATCACTTTATACACAAATAGAGTGTAAGCTGAAAACAACAGTATTATGCCCGAGAAGAAAGATATTGGAGCTCTGGGTGACAAAGACACTTTGGAGGGAGAAGGACCCTGCCTAAGAAGTAAGAGTCAAATGCTAGAACTACACCCTATAATAAGAGCAAAACTAAAATAAACCAGAGCCAGCAAAACCTTGACAATGAACATATTCCCAGAAACTTAAGCAAAGACTGATTATCCTGTAGCCATGGTCATAAGCAGCCATCAGAACCTGTTGTTTAATTCATCAATAGCAACTCAGTGAATACACTTTAAAAGCCAACCAATCAGTGTCAGTTTCTCACTTATGAGAGTCAGCTAATCAAGGACAGATGATTCCAGTAAATATGTATCTGCTAGTAAATAGCCTGTTTTTGAGTAATCACACTGATCCATGTGATGTTAGCTTACTCACGCTTCTGAAAGTCTACTAATCCATAAATTCCACTCTCAGCTCTATTTGCAAATAATGTGCCTAACAAGCAAAGTTCTCCCTTGATAGAGTAGACAATAGTTTCAATTTTGTCTTTTAAATTCAGGTATCAATGGTGGTCTCATGTTCCTATGACAGTCTAAAACCAAGCCAAGATAGTATCAAAGTGATCCTCTGGTACTCTGTTTACCTGGTAGAAAAAACATTAATCCTGTATTAAAAATTATAGTATCACCCAGACCTAAAATGTTTTCAGCCACAATAGCTGGAATCCTATTGAAAATTTAGAGGCTAGAGTCAAAATATGACCAGATTATTGAAAAACAATAAAAAACAGAATATGGAAATAGATTCTCAGGTGATTCATATGTTAGAGTTATCAAACAATTACTTTAAAATATTGATAAATGTTTAAGAAAAGATGGAAAAAAGACAAAATTTTAAGAAGTGGAGATTTCCAATGGAGAAGTTCAATCTATAAAAAAAGTATTGCAAGGACTTTAAAGAATTAAAGAAATATAATGTATGAAATTAAGAATTTATTAGGTGGAATTATCAGCAGTCTGGAAACAACAGAAGAAAGAATTAATGAACTTGAAGATAGCTACTTTAATAGAATAAGTCCAAGCACTTTGGAAAATTATTTGGCAATATCTACTAAAGCTAAGCAAAGTAATTCCATTTCTAGGTATACACCAAATAGAAATGAGTGAATATATCCATCAAAATACATGTCTCAAAACATTCCTAGCAGGTTTATAATTGCAAAATATTAGGGAAAAAAATCCAAATATTCATCAGCAGAAGAATGTAACTTATCACAATTTATTTACCCAAAGGAATGCTACACAGCAATGAAAAAGATGGAACTACTGCTAAGTACAACAAAAAAATAAATCTCACAAACATGATGTGTGAAATATACCAGACACAGGGTACATGCAGTGTGAGGTTATTTATATTATGTTCAAAAACAGGCAGAATTAATGTGTCATGGAAAGTAATTTGTATTAAAAAAGAGAAAAATGGAGTCACATGACTGCTACTAAATTCACCCCTAAATCTTCAACAAGGGTAGAGACACATATCTATTCCTTCTTCTACAAAAAATGAAAAAGGAAAATAAGAATTCTACAGAAAAAAGAAAAAAATTAAAAAAGACACCAGCAAGAAAATACTCTTTCCCCCCTACTTTTTATTTAATGCTTAACCTCTTCTAACCCCTAGGACCCAATTAAGTGAGAATTTAAGCATACGTCTGGTTTATAATATTCTGACTATGAAAAAATCTATTTTTGTATTTCATTTTACATGTTTCCAGAATATCCATAAAAGACTTTGGGTAATGCTATTTTATTCATTAAAATGAATTCCCTGCAAATGGTGTTTAAGGACTCTGATAAAAAGAGTGACCTAATTCTGAATATCTGAGCAAGAGGTGATGTCCCAGGTGTCATCTCAAAGGGAGAGAAAATGAAGCAGCTGTTTCCTATCATCACCCACCTTTGAGGTACAACAGTGACATTCTTTCACCATTCAAAGGTCTGAGGTGGTAATTAGCACGTTCTTTCTCTTTTTATCATAGACACCACAGCCTAGAGAGAGGATTTACTCAAGCTTGTGGATTATATTACTCCCAGCTATTAAAGTGGCAAAGCGTTTATTTTCTGCAATGACTTATTACACATCTGGCTTTGGTAGATTAACTAAATTATAAACTCATTTGAATTTGTATGCATAAATTAGAACTATAGATGAGACTATAGCTTTGAAAACATTTTACAGTTAATTTTTTTCTGTACAATCTCCTTTAAAACAATCACATACTATAAATGAATGCTGACTTAAATTAGCATTAAAATAGTTGCCAATCCAGTACAATCACTCTGATTATCATGATATTTAAATGAAAATGTCTGAAGTTTTATTTTTATTTATTTATTTATTTATTTTTTTGTGGGGAAGACCAGCCCTGAGCTAACATCTGTTGCCAATCCTCCCCTTTTTGCTGAGGAAGACTGGCCCTGGGCTAACATCCGTGCCCATCTTCCTCTACTTTATATGGGACGCCGCCACAGCATGGCTGACAGGCAGTGCATTGGCGGGCGCCAGGGATCCGAACTCGCGAACCCCGGGCTGCCAAGCGCGGACTAAACCGCTGCGCCACCTGGCGGCCTATGAAGTTTTATTTTTTAAAAATGTAAATCCAATAAGAAAGTAATGAAAAGATCGGTGAAGTATTACAGCATAGTATGTATATTGTATTAAAAATTAGGAAAAGGAATTATATTTCTTATGTCTTAGTTACTTTTATATAAAGTATAAAAATCATACTTTTCAAAAAAGCCTTTGAAAAAGAGTTTTAAAATTCCCCTCTAAATGTGATAGTATTTTATACTTAAATATTTTGAAGCAATTAGGGTGCCTTTTTGGGGGGTATTTTGGTTGTACTAGTGTGTGTGTGTGTGTG
The DNA here is from genome assembly GCA_031878705.1 of Tapirus indicus. Taxonomy (NCBI): domain Eukaryota; kingdom Metazoa; phylum Chordata; class Mammalia; order Perissodactyla; family Tapiridae; genus Tapirus; species Tapirus indicus. Next base: position 138,157,336 of record CM062920.1, on the reverse strand, counting down.
TTACACTTTAATAGACAACATATTTGTTGGATGATTAATAAAAGGTGTGTAATTACAGATATGTCTGAAGTGAGATAGAAGTATAAGATTAAAACAGCTAAGATTTTTCTAAAAGGTCAGTTCCCATGAGAAAAGAAATAACCTCTTGAAACAGAAATTTGGTATTTATGTTTCTTAAAATGCTGAAGGACATTTACATCAATTGGTGATGCTATTCTTCCTTTACGTGAAAAGATTTTTCTTGTATGGTTTTAAAAAATCTCCACTTAAAAGTTTTTTATTCTCCATAGTATTTAAAAGTTATGTTTGGTTATGGTAGATATACTGTAACTTCAAGCTTTCAAAGGGCATTTTAAGGGAACAGTCTCATCTATCTGCAGCCCTAATTTATATATAAAAATTCAGATAATCTCCCATCTTAGTTAATATTCAAAAGTCATATGTGTTGTAAGTCATTTTCAAACAAAGATATTAAAAGGAGAGAGATAATTTCTTAGGACTGATCATCTTCTGGCTGGCCTTCTAGAAAAGGTGTTTTCCTTCCTCAACATGTTATGGAAACTGGCTTAGGCTTATGGCTTAAGAAAACTCAGTCTGGTCAATTACAAGGCTTGGACATTAAATCTCCACTGCCACCTCTGTCATCAAAGGGGAGGACTGGTGCTTCCCCAAATAAGAAGGCTGATATGGTGAAGTCTGCCACTTGACGGCTCCATCATACAGTGGCAACCATAAGTATAAGACCCTCAGCTCCCTGATAATGCCGTGGAAAGGGCTGGTTCTTCCACTAAGTGCCAAAATTGACCTATCAGGATGAAGCTGAAGCCAATATTCTGACAAGCCACATTGCTGTTGTGTGCTGGCCCCTGATCACAAGAGCGGAGGAACTGGTACTTCCTTAATCAGGCAGCTCAAAGCTCTTTAGCTCACAGGTTGGATCCAGCACTTTCAGAATCTTAGAATGCAGTGAGCAACCTTGGTTATTATTTTCCTTTTCCAAGATATATCACATACCTTGAACCTCCTCATGTAAGTAGGAGCAAAAATATTGCAAATTCTTTTTTTTTGCAACATATTTGCACATATTTTGTATTTGCAAAATACAAAAATACAAAATATGTGCAAAAACTTTGCAGAAATATTATCAATTCTTCAACTAGAAGGAAAACATTAAAAAAATTAATTAGACCAGTTAATAACATATCAAATAACAGATATATTTAAAGCTGTTTTATCAATTTGAATTAATTAAAATTTTAATAATAAAAACTGTGTTATCTAAATGCCCTACTGTTCTGCCAGTTCATCCGTATACATAATATGTATGTGTTTATACTTACATATAATACATAGTTTTTACCATTGACTCTTCTTTGTCTTTATAAACAAAGTCAACTTCGTTTCTATTGAGCTAGGTCAGATATTTCCAGAACATCCAGCTAAGAAGATTTTTCCAGCCAAAGGCTGTTTCATTATTCCAGACAACATTTTGTATTGATCCTCCTCTATTTATTTCTAATTTTGTTGCCACTGATTGAGTTGAGCTCTAAATCTTGCGATGGCTTACATGCTGTTAGGATGCTTCATTGCTACTAAAATAACAGGGTAGCAATGTTCTCATTTTAATCTCTAATTTAGTCTTATTTGCAGCAAATTAAGGTGCCTGATGTAGCATTTTAGCACCAAAAATGCTTTATTATATGTCTTTCTTTACTCGCCCTCACAGAAAACACAGTGTACGTGGTCAACACAACTTTCTGCATTAGATATCCAGCACAGGAACTGTGAACCAAATAAATTGAAACAGAAAGTTTTCAACAATCTACCAATATACGTGGCAGATAATGTGTGAAATATCGTGAAAAACATTTCACATTTTGCCTTTTGGTGTGAAATATTATAAGGGCTGCATTGACTTTTTTTTAACCTCACTTCTTAGTTTTCCTTTTAGATGGCCTTATTTATCTCTTGTACAGCCTTTAGCAAACTCTACTTTTTTATTGAGGCTAAGGGTCATATCCTAATCATTTTGTATTCTTGAAACTAGCAAAATAAACATTAGATGAAATTTATTCCACTTAACAATATTATAATCTGCTGGTCTTTTTTGAGGAAAAAAGTTAACATTTGTAAGTTAGTTAAATTTTTTATAGTTACATTTAATAAATCTCTCAAGCAAACATAATCGCCCACATTCTTTACTCCAGAATAGTGATGAGCAAATTATTTTGCCATGAAAGGTATCTCTTGACATACAACTTTCAGCACCAGGAGCCTTCCTAGCATTCTCAAGTGGCCCTTATTATAGCTTTAGTCATCATGTCATATTACAGTAGCAGGAAATCAAGCCTGAAGAGGGCCAAACCCCAAAATGAATTAACCTGTCTCTTTCTAGTACCCTTATTCTTTTGTGTGTGTGTGTGTGGGGAAGACCAGCCCTGAGCTAACATCCATTGCCAATCCTCCCCTTTTTTGCTGAGGAAGACTGGCCCTGGGCTAACATCTGTGCTCATCTTCCTCCACTTTATATGGGACGCCGCCACGGCATGGCTGACAGGCAGTTCGTCGGCAGGCGCCCGGGATCCGAACTCGCGAATCCCGGGCTGCCAAGCGTGAACTAAACCGCTGCGCCACCGGGCGGCCCCTCTAGTACCCTTATTCTTATCCTCAAATCTCGCATCTACTTCCGCCACCACTGTATTATCTGCAATGCCTTATTGGCTGATTCCCACTGATGAAAACCTATGGTGAATTTGCACACCAATTAGTAACTCCTGGGATGGGAGGTAGGTAAAATATAGAAGCTCAGATGTGTTGTATAATTACCTTAGGCCATTTTCCAAATACAATTAGAAATTCAACTATAGCTATTGTCAACAAGATAAAAGTGGCTGAAATATTTGTGAAAATTTGTAAGTGAAATGAGACATTGTAAATTGAACAAAGCTTTCCAGTCATTCTTCATTCCCTATGCAATAAATGAAAACTGATTTTAAAGTATATGATATGAAGAAGGAAATTATAAGACCATTTACATTTTGCACGTATATTTTAAATGAAGAGAAGCCATAATAATCTCATTTAGCAACAAAATGTGTTCTTGGACGTAACCTTTCAACATTGCTGTGTGTTCTAGTTATAGTTTCTGAAAATTTAGTCAAAAGAGAAAAGCATTTAGTGCAGGAAGTGAATACTCAAGCATCACTATAAATCTATTATTTGATGCATATTGTTAAATTCAAAACTGAGAAACATGATCAGACCTTTGTTTAAAGATTTTCCAGAGCCAGCCCTGATAGCCTAGTGGTTAAAGTTTGGCACACTCCACTTCGGCAGCCCAGAATCAGTTCCCAGGCACAGAACCACAACACCCATCTGTCAGTAGCCATGCTGTGGCGGTAGCTCATATAGAAGAACTAGAAGGACCTGCAACTAGAATATACAACTTTGTACTGGGGCCTTGGGAAGGAAAAAAAAAAAAAGAGAGAGAGAGCAAGATTGACAACAGATGTTAGCTCAGGGTGAATCTTTCCCAGCAAAAAAAAAAAAAAAAAAAAAGATTTTCCAGCATACATGTGCATTTTTAAAACAAAACAAGTGCTTGTATAATTTCTTATTCACACAATAAACACATTCACTAATACTAAAAAGTTCAATTTTACTACATATATACTTCTGCCAGGATAAATAGAAATAAAAATCAGCAGAAAACTGATTTTCTATGACAATTTTTCATTTTGACTTCTAGGAATCTTAGAAATATTTCTATTTCATGAAAAAACGTGATATTTATTGTTTTGCTTAGATGTATTGTCAATTTCAAAATGACTCACAATTTTAAAATGTAATACAATATGTTTTACAACATGACATAACATAAAGCAGTCTAATTTTCAAGTAAGTTTACTTTTTTATGTCTTCAAAAAATAGAAAAACGTTTAAAAAATAATGTAATCATTCAGCTTTTCTAGCATACATGCCAAATATGGCCTCAGGGTACTCGTTAAGGGACATGACAAACTCAAACACCACAGTCTTTCCTAAGACATACCCAATAACCAAAAGAGCATGTGTAATTCTTAAAGAGAAATAAAGAAATATGGTTTTAAAAGCATCTTTTCAATGAAAGACATTTAGACTTACCTATGTTTACAATTGGAAACTAAATATTAAATAATATAAAAAGAATTGCTAAAAAAATCCAAATGTTCAAAATAAATAAATTATCACTTTAAACTGATCAGACTTACAAAAATTAAAAGAGCTATAGGATCTATTTGTGGCACGAACTTAGAGATCATTGTCGGTAGAACTGTGCAAAGATATAGCTTGTTTGGAAAGCTACCTTGTGACCCTCGGTCATTCTCCTGGTTATATATATATATATATATATATTCTCCTGTTCCCACTGAAACAGAAGCAAGTGAAAGGTTTCAGGATAAGTATTGAAGAGTTGATTATAACACTAAGATAGGGAAACAGAGTGTATGCCCATAAATAGAGAAAATGCTCAAAAAATGATGCTACATTTGTACCATATATTCTCATGTGACTATTTAGAACTATACCATTCGATTGATTCTACAAGGTCTTATTGAATGTGGCAACAAGACTCATCATACAATATGATTTGATCCCATATATGATAGTCATACAAGCGTGGATAAAAATATTAAAAACATCCATTAGTGGACAGAGTGGTAATATCAGTAGATTAAAAGCAAAGAGGTTAATGGAGAAAGACAAGCAAAAAAGGAAAATGAACAAAGTACACTGTACATTAAAAACTGCGTAAACTGAGCCAGCCCTGAGAGCCTAGCGGTTAAAGTTCGGCAGGCTCTGCTTCAGTGGCCCGGGCCCAGTTCCCGGGGGTGGAACCACACCACTCATCTGACAGTAGCCATGCTATGGCAGCGGCTCACATGGAAGAAACAGAAGGACTCACAACTGAAATATACAACTATGTCCTGGGGCTTTGGGGGGAGGGAAAAAAAAAGAGAGGAAGATTGTCAACAGATGTTAGCTCAGAGCAAATCTTTCCCAGCAAAACAAACCCCTATATAACCTAATCACATTTATGCAATGTTAAAACACACACACATACACATAATAGATTGTCAACTTATGAATGATTTAAAAATTTAAAACATAATATATCACATTTTATAACATGACATGAAATAAATAAGTCTAAATTTTCAAACTGCCTTCATACACATATTGGGGGGTGTTGGTGGATGTGTGTGTATATAACCAGTAAATACATAAAAAAACCTACAAATACGATTTTGTAAGACAAAGCAAAAAAACAATCCATTAACCCATTTATTAATCATAGAATGAAGTCTGTCTCATGGAGAAAATTGGAAACTATAATTATTTGAATGCTTATTCTTTTCCAGACATTTTAGTTCGTTCCATAAATATTCATTGAGCTTCTACTATGTACTATGTGCCAAGTTCAATGTGAGACATATAGAATACAGCAGTGAACTGGAGATGCATGATCCCTGTCCTTAAGGCAGTGCAGGAGACAGGAAACAAATGAAACAAATAAAATAGTCACAAGTACAAAGGAAATAAATATGGCTGCTGAGATACATAAGTGGACAAGGAATATTGCATAGGGCAGTCAGAAAAGATCTACTTAGGTCTGCAGTCTGCAAGTACATGAAGAGCAAGGGAAAGTGTTCCAGGCATTGGGTTAAGATGTGATGGTCACTTTTATGTGTCAATTTGTTAGGCTATTCAATCAATCACTGCTAGGTCTTGACGTGAAGTTATCCGGTAAATATGATTCGTGTCTACAATCATTTCTTAAATAAAGGATATCCTCAATTATCTGGGTGGGCCTGATCCAAGCAGTTGAAAGGTCTCAAGAGCAGAACTGAGGCTTCTTTCTGCTAGGAAGAAGAAATTCCACCCGTGGACTATAGCTTTAGCACATGTGCACGAGTTTCCAGCCCATCCCTCCTGACAGCCTGCCCTGAAGATTTTGGATTTGCCGAGCCAGCCCTCACAGTCGTGTAAACCAATTTCTTACAATTATTGTCTTTATATATATGTATACATCTATACCTATATCTATATCAATATATCTCCTACTGATTCTGTTTCTCTGATGGAACCCTAGTTGATACAGGAATGCAAAGGTTTTGAAGTTAAAAATGAATATGATGTGTTCAAGGAACCGAAATCGAGCACATGGCTGGAGCACAGTGGGAAAAGGGAGAGGGCTAAGTAGGAGAGAGGTCTATGAATCATTTTCTTAAATCCCCATGATGCTCTTGAAGATAAGTACTACAATTTCCATTTCAAAGAAGAAGAAAGTAAATTTGGTGAAGTTATATAATGTCACCACAAACTAAATGTCAGTTAAATGGTATAGAAGCTGGGATTTGAAGCCCAGATTTATTTAACTTCACAGCCCACAATTTTCCAGTTTTGCTTTGCTACCTTCTCATTCATGTACAGGGAAAATAATAAAATGACAATGATAAACTAAAGTAACCAGAGTGGTTGGTTTGCAAACCTAATCAAGAGTTATGTTCCAAATCCGTATGTTTCTGCATCCCTATTTCTTTAAGGGTCTTTCGTCTCTTGACTATATCACGCCTATTATTCTTCATCTCTGTCACTTATCAAACTGTTTTCCTAAACATTTACAAATCTATAATCTTCTTATGTGACTTCAGCATCCGGATTAGTTTATGTGCCCAGGAGCATATTTCCTGGGCTCTCTGAACCCCAGTGAACCTATAAAGCCATTCCACTTCCACCACACCCTGAGCTTGATCTTCACCAAGAATGATTGCAGCTGTGAAATCTTAAAGTTATCTTCCTCTGAGAACTTTCTAGCTCTTTTGCTCTGTGACTTAGCCTCATCAAATGCCCAAGTCCTTGATCCTTCTAAATGTGGCTTAGGTATCAACCCTTTCCTACTCTTCTTGTCTTTTTTCCACGCAGATTAGGCTTCACAAGACACTTTTTTGTTTTGTTTTAGCATCAGTCTCTCCTTCTGCCCAAGAATAATGGCAGTCCCGGAGCCATTGAAAGTGTGCACCCTCAGCTGCTGCTCCTGGGATGCTGAACGCTATTGCAGACAAATTACCCAAGTCTCTAGTCTAGCCTGCTCAATAGAATTTTCTGCAATGATGGAAATTTCCTATATCTGTGCTCTCCAACAGAGTACACACTAGTCACTGTTGAGCACTAAAAATATGATTAGTGCATCTAAGGAACTGAATTATTATTTTAATTCATTTAAATTATAATTTATTAGACACATATTGGACAGCACGGCTCTAGACTGACATTATTATACATTTGTGGTTCCAACCTAAGTGGGATTTCACGCAGCCCAGAAATCTTGGTATGTCCCTTCTTAGCTTTCTCTCTCAGTCTTCACAGCTGTACTCAGAGCTGGGCTTCTTCAAATTCTTGAAACTGTGCATCCAATTTCTTCCACATTTTTAGTAAATGACTGACTTTTTAACACACAACTACTCCATTAGGCTATTGCCACAAACATCATGAACTTTCTTCACACACACCAATCATTTACTTTTTCTATCCAGTCCCACTGCTTAAAATGTCCCTAAATACTCTCCAAAAATAATTATTCCATACATGGCCTGGGACTCTTTGAAGATTTCTCATTGTCAATTAGTTCCCTTTCCCCGTGCATCTTTAACTTATTCCTTTACTCTGGAGCCTTTTCCTAATATTTTAATATACTCAATCTTCCTGGAAATTGACTTGAAAACATATTTTCTCACTCCAACCCACATTTCATTCTACCATTGTCTCTCATTTTAAAATGCACAAACTTGCAAAATAAATCATTTATCAAAGAAACTAACATTTTTCAATCCTTACCAGGTATCCTTACATGTTTGACAAAGCTCCAAAACTCACCTCAACTTCTAGCCTTCTTCTCACTTTCCTTTTCGGACTCTCCTTCCTCTGCTTGTTCATCAAATGGTCCTCAGGTCTCTATTGTTAGCTCTCTCTCATTCATGCACTGAGCTTTCTCGCAGAGCTGCTTCTTTTTTGTGTGTGTGAGGAAGATTAACCCTGAGCTAACATCCGTGCCCATCTTCCTCCACTTTATATGACACACTGCCACAGCATGGCTTGAGAAGCCATGCGTTGGTCCGTGCCCAGGATCCGCACCTGTGAACCCCCTGCCACTGAAGCAGAGTGGGCAAACTTAATCGCTATGCCACCAGGCCGGCCCCCATCTCGTGGAGCTTCAAATAATCATTCCCAGCTGTGGTAGACAGATGCGTTGCTCAAATCCCTTTCCACCGACTTATGGCCCAGCTGTGGGAAGTGAATGCACGAGATGGACTCCAGTTCTCACCACCTTCAGGATCTGTCTTAGCTGCAAAGAGTCTCCTGACCTGAGGTCATATCATAGGCAATCCTTGCTTCAGAGCTTCCACTGGGTAGGATGAAACTTTGTCAGGCCAGGCCTGCATTGTCGTGCAGCTTCTTCTTCTACCCAATCCTACTTCCTTCATATACACAAATATTTATAAGATGCAGTGGAAGAGAAAACCTCATTTAAAAGAGCAATAATAATATACAATGCCAGGGAATTAATTTTTTTAAATATGCAACATCAGTATGAGAAAAAAACACTGCTGAAAATTTTATGAGTATATTTGAACAGATGGAAAGCCATCCTTTGTTCACAGATAAGTTTACTCAACATCATAAAGTTGTAAAGATGTCTGGTTAATTTACTGCACATATATATCACATCTCATATGTATATATATATACATATATGTATATATATCTATACCTCAACCCTGATACAACTTAAACACAATTTACATAAAAAAAAATATGGTAAAGGGGCTGGCCTGGTGGTGTAGTGGTTAAGTTCAGGATCCCAGGCACGAATCCACACACCGCTCATGAAGCTCTGCTGTGGTGGCATCCCACATATAAAACAGAGGAAGATTGGCAGAGATGTTAGCTTAGGGACAGTATTCCTCACCAAAACAATAAAGGAAAAAGAAAAGCAAGAATCTATCAAAATCATCAACACAATCTCAAGGCAAAAATCTCTTGCTTCACTGATTAATGTATTTTTATGCATAATGCAACCCTAATGCAATAGTCAGTAATCTATTTTTTTTTGAAACAACAAATATTAATAATGAAGTTCCTGTGGAAAAGTAAATACTCAAGAAGAACTTAATAAATCTCTGTAAAAGGAGAGCCTAGGGGGTACTGGATAGTCTAGACATTTAATAGGCTGTTAATGTCTGTATAGGACTATTGCTGTAATATTGATTTTATTTTGACCTTGTATTCTAGATAAACACATTTAAATGCATTAGCTTTTGTTGATTCTTTAGGATTTTCTATATAGAAAAACAGAGCTGTGAATAGATTCATTTTAATTTTTTCTTTTAAACGCTGTATGTATGGGCTGGCCCAGTGGCATAGTGGTTAAGTTCACACCCTCTGCTTCAGTGGCCTGGGGTTCACAGATTTAGATCCTGGGCATGGACCTACACACTGCTTATCAAGCCATGCTGTGGCAGCATCCCACATATAAAGTAGAGGAAGGTGGGCACAGATGTTATCTCAGGGCTAATCTTCCTCACTTAAAAAAAAAAATCTATGTGTATTTTATTTCTTTTATTTTTTTGCCTCATTGCACTGGCTTGAACTTCTAGTATGATGTTTGAATAGCAGTGGTGAGTGGACATTTTTTGCCTTCTTCCTGAACTTAGGGAAAAAATATGCTGTTTAATTATCTTAAGGTAATTTTTTTCTATTCGTTATTTTCTAAGAATATTTGTCGTGAAAGAGTGCTGTGTTTTTTCAAAAATTTTTTTCCATTAATTGAGCTGACCATGTGGCATTTCTTCTTTAGTCTACTAGTATGGAGAATCACATTGACTTTTGAATGTTGAAGCAATTTTTCTTTCCTGGGATGAATCCTACTTGGTGGTGATGATCACCTACTTGGTGATCCCTTGTATACATTGCTGAATTTAACATGTTAATAATTTGGTGAGGATTTTTGCCTCTATTTTCATAAGGCATATTGGTCTGCGGTTTCCTTTCCTTTAATGGGTCTGTCTGGTTTGGGTATGAAGGAAGTATTGTCTTTATAGAGTGAGTTGGGAATTGTTTACTCCCCTTCTATTTCTGGAAGATGTTTAGAACTGGTATAATTTCTTCCCTTCCAGCAGTTCCAATGAGTTTCCAGTGCCTTAAGGTGGCAGTTTTTATGATTTTCTCCCTGCAGGTTAATCTTCTATTCTGAGTGGGAGATAGAAGAAGTGGGATCTGGGCAAAGTTTCAGGAGTTAATGCTGTTCTACTTCCTCAACCAGTACCAGGAGAAGAGCTTTCTTGGATTCTCCCTGACTTTTTTCTGTGATATTCTGGTCAGGTTCAAGGAGGGAAAGTCTGCAAAATGTGAACCCCTCATGTCTGCAGCTCCAGTGGGCTTCCCACACTAGTCTAGGCCATACTTGGTCTTTAGCAATTTGTTTAAAAATTTTAACTTATATTTCTTATCCACTTTAACTAAACAAATGAGAGGGTCCTGTTCCTTGCTGCAGGCGGCTCTCTTTCCCAAAGTTTCAGGTTATTTAATTGCACTGCAATCTCAGTTCTGTGATGGGTTCAAGAAAAATAATTAACGTTTACTTTGTCTAGGTTTATCAAGGTTGTATGGATGAGAGTGAGCTTCTTTCCACCTCTCTACATCTATGAACTGAAACCAAAAAGAATCTTTTTAAAGAAAAGAAATCTGGCCTTTAAATTTATCTTGACAATTTATTTAAAGAATATGTTAAGAACCCATCAAAATCGTCAACACAATTTTCATGCAAAAATCTTTTGCTTCTCTGATTAATCTGTTACAAAATCACCAAAATAAGCTTCCCACTAACACTGAAGTAGGTTATTTTAATCTATTAAATTTCAAGTTAACTGAAAGAATGAAAGTTTATGAAGTAGTGTTTTGTTTTTGTTTTTTTGTGAGGAAGATTAGCCCTGAGCTAACATCCATTGCCAATCCTCCTCTTTTTGCTGAGGAAGACTGGCCCTGGGCTAACATCTGTGCGCATCTTCCTCTACTTTATATGGGGCACTGCCGCGGCATGGCTTGGGATCTGAACCTGCAAACCCTGGGCCACCAAAGCAGAGTGGGCAAACTTCATCAGTACACCACTGGGCCGGCCCCTAAGAAGTGCTTTTTTAAAAATGTTTTGATTATATTTAATGCTTATATTTTATCATTTTGTAATACATTGCACATGTATTGCACACAACACAAATTCAAAAACTCTGAATATTAAAACCTGATTATGGATATTAGTTTTAGTTCTTTAGAAACAGAAATCCTCCATTAGACATGTAAGTCTTTTGCTTACACGTTCACGTTCTTAAACGTTCTTGGAAGCTTATTATTTATAAAAATTGAGAACAGCCTATTACATGTCTAAAATGTTTTCATTCACATGCCTTAGCCTAATGTGGACGATATTTTGAGACATTAATCTATTATTTATTTCTAATGATATCATATCATCTTACATACTATATTAGCATTTTCCTTTCCCAAATTCAAGAATTTAGGTCACAAGATAGAAAGCAAAAATAAGTTGTGACTCTTTCTGGCTTTTGGTTCTAAAAGCCAAAACTGGTATCTAAGAAGAGGAATTTGAGTAGGAAAGAATATCTGTATTCTACCTACAACTATCTACCTATCTATCTATCTATCGTCTATCTATCATCTGTCTATCTATCTACTGTCACAAGCAGGCATAGCAACTTTGGTTCAAGCTCAGATTAGAAGAAGTTTCCCCAGTCAGGGTTTAGGGAAGGTAGAGAAGTTATAGAGCGAGCAATGATGCGGGGTGAGAAGGAGAGGGAGAAGAGAGTGAGAGAAACCGAACCATGCTTCCCAGAACCGCTAAGTGAATGCAGCCAGACCCTACAGTCACCTGGAAGAGACAGAGTTTCACAATGCCAGTGAGTCAAACCAGTTCAAAGAGAAATGACACGTTATATGACCAAACAGAACCATAGGTAGTCTTGTGCAGTTTCCCCTGTGGCCACATGAGACGGAGGCATCTGACAGGTGCTGGATTCGAGCGTTCATGTTGTCTGTGATGATGTTTTAAATGATACCTTCTGTAGACAAATGGCCTTTGCCCACATATCAGGTCTTTGAAATGTCTCTCTGAACTTTGATGCCAGCTTGGCAGGGGAACTCTTAAACCCTGAAATTACTCAGTGGAGTGGGTGTTCAAAATAGATATTAACTTGCCTTTTATAAAATATAGTTTTTACTTGGAGATTCATATGGCCCATATAAGAAGGCTCATTCTGGACTACTAAAATACCAATGCTTTGATTGACTGTAGCCCATGAAGAGCGTAAGAGATACTTACAAATAATTGAGGTTATGTTTCTCACCAGTCTGGGAAGATAGGAGCTCAAAATTAAAATTAATTTGAGTTTTAGAAAATTAAGGTATAGTGCCTGCTCCTCTGTTTCAAAACTATTGCTCTGTTAAAACAAAATAAAACACTATAATTTGTTTTGGTTTATATTAACCAGTTAACTCATTATTCTGTTTTTTTTTTTTTTTTCTATCGGCTTTCCTTTTTTACTCCAAAATAACACTTTAAGAGAGCTGAAAGATAGTGAAAGAAAAATTGAATATTTGCCATTTTCTCAATGGTATTGTCAAGTTTCTCATTATTCACATGACTCTACTAAAGAGTGTAAACATTTTTCTAAACTACTTGCAGTGACAGAAATAGTTTTTTAGAGCTGTCATTGCCTCTCCTAATATAGATTGATAGCAATGCTTTTATTAATATTCACATTTTTTAAATGAGCACTTTATGTTTATACTTTGCAATGCATGTAGCATAACTGGCAGTTTGAAATATTAATGTTAATAATTAGTGGTTTATTTGCACTTTCTATGGCCCAATAGAACATCAGAAAAATATAGATTAGAGAACCAAATAACTTAAGCATATCATTTCAGGGTAATTTTTTAAATTCTGGCTTCCAACAAAATAAGAATATAGACCTATTGGTTGAAAAGGCATTTACATTTATGTGAAGTATTTTATTTCTTTTATATATTAAAAGTCTTGAAACAAATAAGGAAATTGCTAATAGTTTTTTTTTTTTTAATTAGGGTGATGGAAACATAGGGCTTTTGATATATTATTCCTTGAAATTTTCTGTATTTTTAAAAATTTCTCTAAAACATAGACGGCACTGTAAACTAATAAGGAGATATAGAACTTGGGATTCTACATGTCATGTATTTTCCAAAAGAGTCCTAATTTTAACTGATTGTTTTATTGTCTGCTCATGCACCAAACTACTTTCTCCCAATTGTTTGTAACAGTTTTATTGAGGTATAATTCATATATCACAAAATTCCTCTTTTAAAGTGTACAGTTCAGTGTTCTTTAAATACATTCTCAGTCTTGCAACCATCACCCCTATCTAATTTTATGACATTTTTTTATCACTTTCTTCCTCCAGCAACCACTAATCTACTTTCACTCAACATACAACCTTTGGCCTTCTGTGACTGGTTTCTTTAAAGTAGCATAATGTTTTATGGGTTAATCCATGTTGTGGAAGGTATCATCTTCACCTGTCCTACCCTTGTGGATTTAGGAGTCACAGCCCCAGTGTAGACACTGAAAGCAGAAAGTAGTCAAACGTGTGGACGAGTGTATCTTCAGTATCAGAGACACAGTGCAGCTAAAAGCAGACACGAGGACCACTCATGACAGGTATTATTGGTTAGTGGTAACTCCTCCCACACACTGGCACTCATCACTTACTTTAGTTTTATTTTATCTTTGGGGGGGCATTGTGGTTTCTTGTATTTTCATCGTTTATATTACTTCTAATAGTTTTCCATCTCTTTCCTCTCTCCCTTCCCTGAATATTATGGAATATGCACTTAAATATGTGCAAAGCCATACTCTCTACTCTGCCGATGTTGTAGTTGTATTTCTTACGTTCTCATCTTCACTTTATACTTCTCTATCTTTGGTATTATCTATAAAATCAATCTACCCATATCAGAACCTGTTCCTATACTACAGTGAAATGGAGTTTTTATTCATTCTTCAGACTTGGATTTTATGTCAACCATGTGCCAAGTATTGAGTGAAATTCTGGGGACATCATGATGAATGAAATAGAGTATCTGACCTCAGAATCAGAGTTTCCTGAAGATATATATTTTAACAGTATGATAACTGCCATAATGAATGATTGACCATCACATGAGGGGAGATCATTGTCAAAGATAATATTGAATCACGTCTTGAAGGACAAGTAGAATTTTGCTAAATAAATGTGTCCAATTTTAATAAAGACAATTTTGAGAAAAGGAACACTACCTTGATATGATGCAACGAGAAAAGGAGAGTATTCGGAGAATTTGAAGTCTCTATGTCTGAATTATGTCCGAAGCTCTTAGGAAAAGTACACTATACTGAAGAAAGAAAGTTAAAGAAGGAAGATAATCATATTAAATTTGTGCTAAAACATGCCCAGGGGCACATTAATTAATTCAGCCCTTTTAACTCTACAGGCTTGACTAAAGTAGAAGCAACAAATCACTCTTGCCTTGTATCACCTCTGGTCCCCTAATATGGCCATTCTGTGAACTTTCTCTTCAAAGCTATTCTTGATATTTTTTGAGTCTATTTTCCACAATATAAACAAGCTTACTGTGTTAAATTCTGAGTGCTCATATTATGCTGGGCTCCGTAATAAGTGTTTCACAGTCATTCTTTCAGTCAGCTGTTAGCGTGATGCCGCACTGGCTGAATTAGACCTCTCTATGAAGGCTTTGAGAAAAACAGAACTATAAGTGCCACCCCGGAATTTCTCATTCAGCCATGTCACGATGGTTTTGGAATTTGTGCCAGTGCCTCTGATGCTGGTCATCAAGAAAGTTAACCCTCTACAAAAAAGATGTTGTTTTCCATATTTTATAAACCTTCAAGTTGAAGTTAATTAAAATTAGAAGCCTGCTCAAAGCCACACAACTGTCTAGATCAGGAGTTGACAAGTCCAGCTTACCACCTGTTTCTATAACTAAAATGCTTTTGGAAGATACCTCTGCTCATTTGTCTATGTACCATCTATTGCTACTTTCATACTAAATGGCAAAACTGAGTAGCGGCAACAGAGATCATATGACTCACAAAGCCTAAAATACTTACTATCTGGCTTATATGTGTCAATATTTTGTCCAGAGTTCCTGAATCAAAAATTGGGGGAAAAGGGTATATTTCTTTCTCCTAGTTAATTTCCTGAATGTCATTTATTTATTTACTTTGTCCTAATTCACAGGGCTTTTATGTGACTGTGATATTGTGATTTATAATAAGAAATGTATATTTGGACTTCAACCCCCTTCCTGGCACAAAGTTCCTAAAACCCTTGACATTTTCTGTGTGATAGTGATATAAAGGTGTCCTTTGTTATGTTAATGAAGTTATTTTTGGAAAGCACCTAAGGGTGGGGGCTGGTTGCCAGAAGAACCAACTCTTGTGAATAGAAGGGTGGAACTTTCAGTCCCACTCCTCTGACCTCCTGGAACTGGAGAGGGGCTGGAGGTTGAACTGTTCACCAATGGCTAATGATGTAATCCATTATGCCTATGTAATGAAGCCTCCATAAAAATCCAAAAGGGTGGGGTTCAGAGAGCTTCCAGGTTGGTGAACACATGGAGATGCAGGCAGAGTGGTGCAATTAGAGGGGGCATGGAAGCTCTGAGCCCTTTCCCCTTACCTTACCCTATGTATCTCTTCATCTGGCTGTTGGTTTGTATCTGTTAGTATCCCTTGTAATAAATTGGTAATCTAGTGAATAAACGGGTTTCCTGAGTTCTGTGAGCCATTCTAGCAAATTAATCAAACCCAAGGAAGCAGTTCATGGTAACCTGCAATCTCTTGCCAGGCAGACAGAAGCACAGATGATAACCTGGGTTTAAGATTGGCATCTGAAGCAAGTGGGGGGTGGTCAGTCTTGTGGGACTGAGCCCTTAATCTGTGGGATATGATGCTATCTCAGAGAGTGATACTGGCTCAACACACGGTTGACATAAGGGAAGCCATATTGTAGAAAAGAAACCATATTTAACTTTGAATTACTTCTTACTAACTTTTATGTTTTAAAAGTTATGGCCCCTCCCAGCTGCTGTAAATAGATGACTTTGTTCTTTTGAGTTCCTTGGGAATGTGATAACCCCCAGCAGAGAGTCTATGCTGATAGCCATCATCAATGACAACTGAAAGATCAGGGTGTAGGGCATTGCTCCAGTCTCTGATGCGTAGCCAGTAAAACAAAAGAGTGTCAGGAACTAAGGACAGATGGATGCCCCCACCCTCAGACCAGATGCCTCCCCCACCAGGAGACCAGCCCCCTATATAACTGGCCTGTAGTCTTTGTTCTGTAAGATGGTTCTTTGAAACATTAGTTGGCCATCTTCCCCCTTGCTAGCAAGCTACAAGAAACTGCCCTTTCTTTTCCACCATCTTGCCTCTTGACGATGGGCTTTTGTCTCACAGTGAGCGGGTCATGTCCTTTTGTACAGTAATAACAGTGTCAGAATTGAGGTGAATCGTAGGAGCCCCAGCTGGTGTCCAAGAATTGGTGGTATGAGGAACCTGCCCCCCGCACATACACACATTGGAATTGGTACCAGAACCTTTAGTGACTGACGTTCTAATTTCCAATAATTGAATTAACACTAATATTTTTAGCAATATCCATGCCACCTATTTTGCATCCACTGTCACATGATAAATAAATACTTTTACTCATCTAAAAACTTTAATTTCCTTATGCTTGTAGCCCTCCAGAAAATACTGGTTTAGGTTGTTAGGAAGGGGGAAATTCCCCCTCTACTCTTCTTGTGTTCTTATAGACTAATAATAAAATGGACATGAGAGACATAACAAGAGAAAAAACAATTTAATGTGTATGTGTTAGAGATCATAAAGAAATGATGTTCAGAGAGTGAACGAAGAATACAGTATACATATATTTTACACAAAGAAACAATAAATGTGTGAGGAATGACAGCACAAAGAAAATTAGGTTTGGAGTATGTAATTAGTGAGGAATTTAAACAGAGTTTAGGTTTGAGGTAGTAAATTGGCAAGGTTTGTTTATATAAGCTTTTTGGCCCTGAATTCCCTAAGCTCTGGTGATAAAGATGCAGAGGGAGCATCTTTCACATGAGAGATTTATTTCCTGCTTTCAGGGGGAACAGAGACGGGAGAGTTAGAATGCCCTTTGTGCTTCTCAAGTAACTTTAATTCAAAATAATCAATATGACATTGTGGGATATTTTGAGGCAGCCTGCCCTGGGGCCCAACAAGGTCATTAATCATTAACAAACTCATTGATTTTTCTTCTATTCAAAATCTTAAACATGATGACAATGGTCAACATTTTGTGAACCTTACTATGAGCCAGCCACATTTATTATTTTATGTGATTATTTCAATGACTCCATAAGATAGGCATACCCAATATGCTCATTTTTATAATTTTAGAGACATTAACAAATTAGTGTTAGAGCCAGGATTTCTATTCTGGCAGGTTGACTCTTAAAACTTCCCCTCCCATTCTTAATGGTGCTATTTATCTTTCCTTTAGTTTCTTGTTGTTCTACTCTGAAGAAATATCTTTTCTTCCTTAAGTAGGTTCCTTCACCTATGTTCTTAATCCCATGCCCTCTACTGGAACTTTGTTTAATTTGATGTGAGTAACCTAAGACCTTGAATGATGCTTTCATTAACTCTTACTGACAGAATCTATTCCAATGACTAGTATCAGGCACACTGTAGGAGTTGGTTAAATGGATGAATCAAGTTCAATGTGTTTTTATCTATCAAATATGCAATTGCATGATGTATTAATTTTCTGTGGCTGCTGTGACACATTGCTATAAACTTGGTGGCTTCAAACAACAGAAGTGTATCTTCTCACAGTTCTGGAGGCCATAAATCCAAAGTCAGTCTCATTGGGCTGAAAACAAGATGTCAGCAAGGCCACACTCCCTTCAGAGGCTCTAGAGAAGAATTAGTCCCTTGGTTCTTCCAGCTTTTGCTGGCTCTCAGCATTCCTTGAGTTGTGGCCCCATCATTCCAGTTTTGAAGACTAGTGTCTTTAAAACTCTCTGCTCCATCTTAGCTTGTTTTTTCCTCTCTGCATGTTAAATGTCCCTCTGACTCTCTCTCATAGAGATACATGTGATTGCATTTAGGGTTCACTAGGATAATCCAGGATAATCTATTCATCTCAGCATCCTTAGTTTAATGATATATACAAGTACCTTTTTTATTTTATTATTTTATTTTATTTTATTTTGTGCCATATAAGGTAACAATCATAGGTTCCAAAATGCAGGATGTGGATACCTTTTGTGAGGACATTTTTTAGTCTAGCAACAATTCTAAAGATTCTGCCTTTGATATCTTTTAATGTAGTGTATGAAAAAAATGATATTGTAAACTATTTCTCTCTAGTTTTGTGCTGCATACATTTCATTTA
Source organism: Tapirus indicus (assembly GCA_031878705.1). Taxonomy (NCBI): domain Eukaryota; kingdom Metazoa; phylum Chordata; class Mammalia; order Perissodactyla; family Tapiridae; genus Tapirus; species Tapirus indicus. The sequence goes on along the minus strand of CM062920.1, from coordinate 138,138,734 downwards.
TTACCCATGTTCAAGGTGCTAAGCTTATCTTCCTGAGATTTTGTATTGAAAAATGTTTGGAGCTAGACATAACCTAGAGAGTAGTATAGCTTGACTTAATTCTAGGATAAATATCTAATTATAACATTTATGTCCCTGGTAAGTATAGCCTATGGAATACCATTGTGGGTCAGAATGAGAAAACCTCAATAGTCATTGGAATTGGCTCAATAGTCCCCCATGCATAATGTAATCTATTATTTTTTGCTGAGTCACAGGCGCCTGCTACATCTCTCCTCCTCCTCTCTCTTTTTCCCTTGCTTTCATTCCTTTTCTTCCCTGAGAATGATCTGACAGCCAAATGTAGAGATATTGGGCTTGGAATGACTGAATCAGTGCATCCTATGCAATTATAGCAGAACATTGTATATTCTTATGTGAAAACATTTTTGCTTTTCTTTATTTTTCTTATTATGGAATGATTCAGATGTTCACAGTAGTACTTCCATGGACCATTTTTACCTTCAGGATGTGTTTGAAAACTGTCTATTCCTTGTGTTTGAGAAACAGAAAAAACAAATTTACTTTATTGTCCAAAGTCTATAGTAAAAAAACCAAACAGAAAAAAAAAAAAAAACAAAAAAACCCAGGAAGGCTTTGTAGATGAATAAAAAGGAAATGGCAAAATGAGAGGGAAATCATCCATGATGGCTTATGAATTGGACTCTGGAATCTGGAGACTTGAGTCTAGGAGAGTTCTTAAAGGGCAGAGTGATGATGGGGCTTCCTAGAAAGTGCTGACTGAGTAGACCAAGAGAAGCACCCCTCTGAATGACTAAATATTTTGAGAAGTTAAAATGGGTAGCAGTTCTCTCCAGTGAACACTTGACTAGGAACTCTCATCCCGAAATCCTGTATCCTGACTGTCAGCCAGTTTACCATGCCACCTGTCTCAAAGTGAAAACCCCACTTCTTTTCCACCAAAGTCACACCCAGCAAGAGGGATGCCCACCAGTTCACCAGAACCTTGCTCAGTATCCATCTTATTATTATAGTTGTTGACCTCCCACCACCTCTCAGGACATGTGTAAACCCCAAGGGACTCCTGGACATGTAGCAGAATGGTGGGGAGTAACTTTTGTCTCAGTCTTAGAGGTTTACAATGGAACAAACTCAAGATTCCAAAGTCAGGATAAGATTTACACCATTGTATAGCTGTTGTCAATACCACAATGCTGGCACTGACTTTGCCCACCTTGGACACCACATAGCAGAGACGGCAGAAGAGATGAGTCATCTTGTTGTCTGGGGCACTTGGGGTTAGGATTCAGAAAACACTAACATGACAAAGAGGCAGAAAAATGTTTTTCACTAATTCACAGCCACTGAAGCTACCATTAGGGTCCAAAACATAATTTAAAAATAGGTGATACTTTTCTCTAGGCCTTTCAATCTCAGCACCTTCTCACAGTTCTTTATTAAAAAGGTATCTAAAATATTAAGTTGCTGTGAAGATTAAATAATATAAAAAGCATACCTAGTCTGTGGTATGCCATTTCAATGCATGGTAGGTATTATTAACTGTTATATTAGTATATAGTTACCACTCTATAATAATTATTGTGGTGGTGGTGGATTTTATCCAAAGTCCAGTATTCTCCGAGGGCATTCTCTTTCATCATTGCCACTTCTAAACATGTCTACCAGTCTTTATCCTGATAATTACTGAGGCTGATCTCTAGATGATAAAATTGAAAAAAAAAGTTGAGAAAAACAGAATAATTTACAAAATTATACATATAACTTACAAAATCTGTACATATTTATATACTAGAAGAGAACTTTGGCATATTAAATTATTTGATACTGTGAGTGGTTGGAAAAAAATGTGTACATTGTCACTTCTTAGTGTTGGGGAAACTAAGGAGGCCCTGTTCCTTTTCTTCAAAGACACAAATATTTGACATTAGAACCTACAGGCTAAGATATAGAGCCTGATCACCTGATCCTTTCAATTCTGTGAGTAGCTATGTACCTCTGTGGCTTGACAAAATAGTAATTGAAAACTGCACTGTGGAATGTGTGAATCTGGGTAAGGAAAATCTATAAGTATTAAAGATCTTCATAAATAAAGAGTACGTGTGTGTGTGTTATTGTTTTCAGACTGCTTCTCTTCTGACCTATTTTCCACCTGGAGACAGCATGATCAAATATTAGTACAGCAGGAATACCATGACTGTACCTCAAAGGCAAAGGACCCCATTGATTTGTTGTTTTCTAAACGTGAGCACACTTTTGGTGTATACTGAGCGTTATAGTTCTTTGTTTCAAGTTACAGTTCTTTTCCTATTGTCTTTTCTATGTTGGTTCTTGTTGTCATTATGATCATTCTAGTCACTCTGTTAATTAGAAATGTTTTTATATATAGCTATATATAGAGAGAGAGATAGATACATATATCTGTATATGTTGGAGGAACCCCATTATGAGGAACTAGTTTTGTCGTGACAACTTCTTATAGTTAGCACCTAGCACAATGTCATATCCTGTAGGTGTTTGCTAAATTATTTATCTTTGTGGCATATCAAAAAATAAATAAATAACCACAAGGGCAGGTAGAACAATGTTTAGAATTCAGAGAATCCCCTGGGGTGCCTCTTATCACATCCATGTCCAGACATAAAAGTTAATGAAAAATCTCCAACTCAGTAATGGCAAAACTATTGAGACTCAGGCCTTTGGGAATATGGGTTTGAGTAACCCAATCAACTGAAGAGCTCTGACAAGAAAAAATTCAGGTTGACGAAAAAGAGACATAAAACGGGCAAAAGGAAGATGGCAGCAATAATTTGAACTGCTCCCTTGTGATCAGTTATATTAGCACATTACTTCTTTTTATGCTCCACACTTGTCCTAATGTTTTATATCAGAAGTAGTGGCAGTTATTTTTGCAACTTAGTTTAAGGTTACAGAATATCCAGATGTGGATGTGACTACAATAGATGAAGAATTAAGATTTTCGTGTTACCCGATGTATTAGCCATGCTTCTAGCTTCTGTAAACTGGTTGCTGTAGTATTTGCCCCACATGCCTGTTCCAGACAGGCCTAGTTTTGGACAATCTTATAATATGCCTGCCTCTTGCCACCGTGCCTTGGCCTCCTGACTCTGTCCTGCCACCTCCCTTCCTGGAGAGGAGTCCTCTTCCTGGGGGACTTTTCAAACACAAACCAACCAATCCAGAGTCCACACTCCCAACCACTTTCATTATTGGGCTTTCACACTCTCAGTCACTATAAACATGCTCTGATCACCCCAGAACCAGGCACCAGACAATACCCAGACAATATGCCTCAGAGCCTGGAACTAGCCAGTTATAAGCCTGTTTACCCTGCCTCGCCCACTCCTTCCTGCAGAAATCACAGTAAAGGCTCCTGTCCACAGTTCCCCATTTTCATCTGACTAGTGACCAACCTTGGTGCTTCCCTGGACCCATGGCATGGCATCCCGTTTCTTCTTGGGAATTGTGAGTAATTAACCATCTTTTCAATGGCAGCCATCCGATCTGTTGACCTTACTACACCTCCAAGTTTATATTAATACACTATATTTTAAAACATTCATGTTGGAGGACCGTCAAATATCTTTAATTGCATGAAAGATGTTTGCAATGTGTAATGAAGAAGATGCTGTTGTCATTACTGTTTTACGCATGGGTAGAAGAGAGAAAAAGAATCCTGAGAAGCCAAAGCAGTGGATGTCCTGTTATTTGTCTGTTTGTTCTCAGCCACATTTCCACTCTTCTCTGCTAATTTATGTTTAGGCCAGCCTTGCAAATTAACTCGAGAAACAGTTGATTGTCTATCTGGAACTTTGCTTTGCACTAGAGATAACAGAGAAATTAAGATATAATTTATATTTTGGATTACATTCCTTTTAAATCAACAGTTAAAAGAATATGACTTAAGTCACATAAACTGAGAATATCAAAAATTAGTTTTCAAAAGTGATAAGTAGTGGGGAATTGGCTTCATGAAATAAAATATTCATAAAATACTTTTAGATAGTCAACATGCAAGCAATACAAATATTAACTCATTTACAAATATTGCCTCATTAATTCTCATAATAATCCTATCATCCTTATACTGAGGAAAATGAGGCAAAGAGACATTACATAATTTGCCCAAGATCACAACCAAGTCATTGGAAGTCAGGATTTAAACCTAGGCAATCTGGTCCTAGGTTTCACACTCTTAGCAGAGTCTACAATATGTTGCATCTCACTTGCTTAAAAAAAATGTTTATTTCTTAAAATATTTATGAACAACACACAGTTGTATTATTTTTTATCACCTCATCACATCATTTAAGAGTTATTTTCAAAAATGCAAACCAAAATGGCAAAAGGACAGAATAAAGCACAGTTGGACATATGAAAATTATATTCACTTTTATTCTTTTAATAATTTATCTAGCACTAAGTTATTTTCTTTCACAAAAATAACAGGATTTATTCCTTTATGGCCCAGTGGTCCAATTAATGATATAGTAACCATTTTAAAGTATTTATGACCCTTTACTATAAAGCAGTATCTGTACCATTTCTGTAATGAAAATACTCATTGTAACTACTCAATAACTGCATGATATAATTTAAGTAATTCTCTTTTAGTTATTTCCTCATTTCAATAGAGATCTGATAGGCTACTTCACGTTTTTGATACTAGAACATTATAGTATGACAGTTTACTACCTAGTACAAAAATATTCTTACAGTTTTTGCAACGGACCTTTCAAGTTTTCTTTTTTTAATTGTTTTATTGAGGTCATCTTGGCTTATAACATTGTGTAAATTTCAGGTGTACATTATTACATATCAGTTTCTGTGTAGACCTCATCATGTTCACAACCAATAGTTTAGTTTTCATCTGTCACCATACGTATGTGCCCCTTTACCCTTTTTGCTCTCTCCACATGCCTTCCCCCCCGGTAACCACTGATCTGTTCTTCTTATCTATGTGTTCTTTGTTTATCTTCCACATATGAGTGAAATCATTTGGTATTTGTCTTTCTCTGTCTGACTTATTTTGCTTAGCATAATACCTCCAAGGTCTATACATGTTGTCACAAATGACAAGATTTTCCCTTTTTATGGCTGAGTAGTATTCCATTGTGTATATACATCATGTCTTCTTTATCCATTCATTTGTTGATGAGCACTTGGGTTGCTTCCACATCTTGGCTATTGGGAATAGTGCTGCAATGAACATAAGGGTGTATAAATCTTTTTGAAGTATTGATTTCATGTTCTTTGGATAAATACCCAGTAGTTGAATAGCTGGATCATATGGTATTTCTATTTTTAACTTTTTGAGAGATCTCAATAGTGTTTTCCACAGTGGCTGCACCAGTTTGCACTCCCACCATTAGTGTATGAGGTTTCCTTTTTCTCCACAACCTCTCCAATACTTGTTACTTCTTGTCTTGTTAATTATAGCCATTCTGATGGATGTGAGGTGATATCTCACTGTAGTTTTGATTCACATTTCCCTAATAATTAGTGATTTTGAACATCTTTTCATGTGCCTGTTGACCACCTATATATCTTCTTTGGGAAAATGTCTATTCATACCCTCTGCCCATTTTTTGATCAGGTTGTTCATTTTTGTTGTTGAGTTTTATGAGTTCTTTATACAGTTTGGAAATTATCCCTTGTCAGATATATGATTTACAAATATTTTCTCCCACTTGGTAGATCATCTTTTCATTTTGTTGATGGTTTCCTTTGCCATACAGAAGCTTTTTAGTCTGATGTAGTCCCATTTGTTTATTTTTTCTTTTGTTTCCCTTGCCTGAGTGGACACAGTATTCAAAAGATACTGCTAAAACTGATGTCCAAAGGCTATATTTTCTTCTAGGACTTTTATGGTTTCAGGTCTTACATTCAAGTCTTTAATCCATTTTGAGTTAATTTTTGTGTATGCTATGAGATAATGGCCTACTTTCTTTCTTTTGCATGTGGCAGTACAGTTCTCCCAACACCATTTATTGAAAAGACTTTCCTTTCTCCATTGCAGGTTCTTAGCTCCTTTGTTGAAGATTGGCTCTCCATAGATATGTGGTTTTATTTCTGGGCTCTCAATTCTGTTCCATTGATCCATGTGTCTGTTTTTCTGTCAATGCTATGTTGTTTTGATTACTATAGCTTTGTAATATAATTTGAAGTCAGGGAGTGTGATAGCTCCAACTTTGTTCTTTTTTCTCAAGATTGCTTTGGCTATTCCAGGTCTTTTGTCATTCTATACAAATTTTAGGATTCTTTGTTCTATTTCTGTGAAGAATGTCACTGGGATTCTGGTGGGATTGCATTGAATTTGTAGATTGCTTTAGGTAATATGGACATTTTAACTATGCTTATTCTTCCAATCCATAAGCATGGAATGTTTTTCTGTTTCTTTACATCTTGATTTCTTTCAATAATGTCTTATAGTTTTGAGAGTATAGGTCTTTCATCTTCTTGGTTAAATTTATTTATAGGTGTTTTATTCTTTTTGTTGCAATTGTAAATGGTATTGTATTCTTGATTTCCTTTTCTGCTAATTCATTTTTAGTGTATAGAAATGCAACTGATTTTTTATGTTGATTTTTGTACCCTATAACTATACTGTATTCATTGATTATTTCTAACAGTTTTTTGGTTGATTATTTAGGGTTTTCTATATATAGAATTATGTCCTCTGCACATAGTGACAGTTTTACTTATTCCTTTCAAGTTTTAAAGTAATAATTCTGAATCACCATATTAGAACAGCCACCGTGGCATGAAAAATATATATTTTTCTGAAATACAAAGTAAATTACTTTTATGTATAAAGGTGTTTTTAGAGAAGAAATTATCAATTCATGACAGGTTGATTTAAAGGAAAAATTACCTGCTTTTGTAAAAGTCATATGAGTATAGATATTTATTTTTCTTCTTCTCTGATTCTTATAGAAAAGATAATCCCAGAAAAAAATTAATAGGAAAACAGGTGAACAGGAAAATAGAGTACCAGGCATGTGTCATAAACTTAAAGGAATTTTTGCTAGAGTGGAGATTATACCAGACTGAAAGGTATTTCACAGTGACTCATATTCCTGATTTTGAAAAAGTAGTATGTCTGAAAAATGACATGGATCCAGAAAAATCCAAATAACCAGCTCCTTATACAGAGATATAAAGATATATTAGAAGCAGGAAAGCAAAGATACAGAAATGTTTTCCTAATATGTGACTTCCATCTGGAATGAACAGTGAAATAAGTTGGAAACTAACGTAGCAAGGATTTTTTCCAGAGCTAGTTGAGGAAGGAAAGTGAAGGTCTGGAGTCAGGGTTTCAAAATGAAGAAAGATTCCCAGAACACGAGGATAGAATGCTTGCCTCCGACAGAAATTAGCGGCAACAGCTTGCCTGGGAAAGAGACTCATGTCATAAGAGAACAAATCTGAAAATATCAGACAAAAATTGTTTCTGATAGAGATTTATTGTAATCTACCCTTTCTAGCCTTCTGATTTTAAGATGCTTTTTTTTTGTAATCAGTGCTATACTAAGCATATTTTGTGCCCTGTAACCAATCCATATATTCTTAACCACCGGTCAGGCAGGAAATGAGTATAAAAAATAGAGGAAGCATTTAGAAATGTTTACAGCAAATTGACATTCCTATGACATTATTATTGTAATTTATTTTTATAGGTTGAATTGGATGCCTCCAAAATTCATAAGTTGAAGTCCTAACCACCACTAACTCAGAATGTGACCTTTTTTGGAAATAAGGCCTTTGCCGATGTAATTAAGTTTAGATGAGGTCAGAGGGCCCTAATGCAACATGAGTGATAATCTTACAAGAAGGAGAAATTTGGACACAGAAGCACATGCACAGGGAGGAGGCCATGAGAGGATGAAGGCAGAGATCAAGCCCTACTTCTGCACACCAAGGAACACCAAGATCACCAGTAAACCTCTGGAAGCTAGAAGAAAGGCCTGGAACAGATTTTCCCTCAGAGCCCTCAGAAGGAACCAACCCTGCTGACCCCTTGATCTCAGATTTCTAGCCTCCAGAACTATGAGACAATAAATTTCTGTTGTTTAAGCCACTAGGTTTGTGGTACTTTGTAATGGCAGGCCTAGAAAACTGGTATATTTATAAAAGTGTCTATGCTTAATGTGTTGAAATTTAAAAATATATACATAATACAAAATGAGGGCTGGTCTTTCACCACAGATATTTTGACAGGCATTATTCTAAAGCACATTATTACATTCACAAATCAAATGCATACAATTTGAATTTCCCAATACTAAGTCCTAAGCTTATCTTTTTTTTTTTTTTCATCTCATACAAGGTTTGAGAACTGAAGTAACTTGAGGAGATGTGCAGTTAATATAATTGAGTGAAGGCACTTATGGTAGGACACAATAAATTGGGAGAAAACCTGCCTAACTGGAGAATAAATTCTTACCTAAAATCATACATGATGATTTTTCAAACACTACAATGGCCAAAGAAAACACATCTGTAGACCCACCAGTCTGAGATCACTGTTCTATAGTTTTCCTTTGGTTATCTCAAGCATAGCCATTATTTCACTTATGTTCTGTTCTCAAATATTTAGCTAAGTTCAGAGTTCACTTCTGAACTACAGCCTTGTATATTCAACTGTGTATTCAACTTCTTCATTTGGTTGTCTCAGAGGTATAGAACACTCAATATGTCCCAAATGAAAACAATTTCAACTCCATAAAATTGCTTGGTTTCTAATTTCTACCAGTGACTGACACCCAGCGTGGAAGCCATGAGCTAACAGCCACATGTGATAACCCCGTATCTCTTGTCACACAATATCAAATCCACTATTATGCGATGTTTGCTCTACTATATACATTTTGTGAAGGTCTTTGGTGAAGAATGGTGTATTTATTTTCATCTGAAATATCCACAGCAATTATGTTCTGTCATATTTTCCTGACTTAAAAGTCATATGATATATATAGTGAGAGACTACTTATTTACATTTAGTTGTTAGACATTCATAGTGAATTATGTCCTTAATAAATATGAAGTTATCTTCTTTTGCCCATTTAATGCTAATTGCAATGGTGTTATGTTTTCTTCTTTTAGCATTCTTACTCCTCATTTCATTGTCTCTATTTGAATAGAGTTATGCCCGTTACTTTGCTTATAGAAGGTCTCTTGCGTGTTATTTTACCAACTGTTATAAACAAAGAGGCAATATCATCCAGTTTATTGGCAAAAGGACCAGTCTCCGGAGCTAGTCTTTGCATCCCAATAGAAAGTTGCAACATAAATAACAAAGTGACCAAAGATGATCAAATAACTAATGCATATTTGAGAAATATTTAACATAAATTGAAATCAATGTTACCAAACAATATAATTCAAGTCCTTACATATTAATTAGGTTATAGTAGAAAAAAAAAGAATGGCAGTTGATGCTGATAAGGATTCTTTTAAAACTTTCTCATCATAATTACTAAGAGGAGTGTGAAATTAAAACTGTTCATGATGCTCATTTATCAATATATGTCAAATTTTCATTTTCATATGCTTTAACATATACTTCTTTTGTTGGCATTTTTTTTCCACTTGGAAGCAATCAGAAATTCCCAGAAAGACTTCAAGTCAAATATTCTTTTTCAATTTCACTTATAATACTGAAAATATAACCATAAATTAAATCATCAAATTCTGTCATAATTATTTTATGGAAAATGTTATTTTCATTAAATTTTAAACAAAAATTGCAAGATATATAAAGGTTTCTACCTGGTCTATTAAAAGCTTCACCAACCAGTAAGTCATAATATTTTTTATGTCAAAATCACAGTGCCAAGCCTCCAACCTGCCTTTTTACAGAAATCCCTATTCTCCTCAAGGCTTTCCTCCAATAAATGCTTATGAGAATCCCAAGGGTGTGATTTAGTCTTGATCATTCACGGGTCTGCCAGTAGTGAAGGCAAAGAAGAAATATACCAACGTGATAATGGTTATTTTCACTGGGTTTTAGGTTTGTTGGTCATTATTATTTAGGGTGTATTTTTTTGCATATTTCCCAATCTTTTGAAATTGAATATAGGTTTCTAATATCAATTGGAATAAATTATGCTATTTAAAAAGGATCATTAAATACATATTGTATTTATTTTTGTATTATCACTTTTGTATATGTACCCGTTTCATAAAGTTGTTGAATTTATACACTTAGTTTTAAGTCTCTGGACTTTAATTTTTTTGTGCTACTTTTCCTTTAATATTCTGTTAGCTGACTTGAAATTAATGGTGCAAGACAGGACGATCACTGTGTGACAGATATTGGGGTTCTGCAAGAATCTTGTTTGAATGGATCTGCCCTTATTATAAGGAAAAAGCTTAACTCTGACATTAATGAGAACTAATCATGTTAAATTTCTCAGCCTACTGAAGCTTAACACTGACCTGTTTTATCAAAGAGATAGCTGTAAACAGACATCTAGTCGTGAATAACACCACTGGAATTCCATGCACTATTGTCTCCCATTTAGAATGAGAAACTGGAGATTAAGAAAATACTTATATATGTTTTTAATCTTAATAAAAATCATTTTAAATGACATAATAAACGTGTTTGCTGCTTTAATAAGACTACAAAAATAGTGCTATGTTCAATAACCACTCATATTCAGACAAAGATCTATTTATTTCTAGAATCATTATACAACACAGTGTCACATTAAAAGTTGGGTAATATATTGTGCTTGTGGATATGTTTTCTTTCATGGGTGGAGTAAGAAAACTTGTAACCTGGACAAGTTCAAGATTCATCCAAGATGTATATGGAAAAAATAAAGGGGAAATTAGCATAGTGGCTGTCACAACATATATTTTACAGTAAAACTTCATTTTTTCATTCCATTTAATTCAACTGATATTTATTCAGTGACTGTTGTGCATGTGACATGTGCTACGGGCTGTGGACACATGCAAAGGAGAAAGACACAAAAATGGTCCCTACCTTTATAAAACTAATTTTCTAGAGAGGGATATTGCAAGAGAAAGCTAATCCAGAATACAAAACATATATATCACCTATAAATTGTTACAGATGATGAGAAGGAAATAAACAGAATGTATAAACAGAAAATGAGAGTTCATCTACCGCCGATAATCTAGTCCATCACAGCTTCTTTGAGGAGGTGATAAGCAAGCTAAAATATCAAGAATGAGAAGGACTGAGGCATATGAAAGTAGGGGGAAGAGTACTCTAGGCAAAGTGAACAGCAGGTTGCAGGAAATAGCTCTATCTTCACATAAAGCAGAGACTTTTGTCTGCCTGTGGCTCACATGCCCTTCTAGTGGCCTCCAAGCTAGGTACAAGGGGATTACCTTAGCATTGCAGGTGCCCTCTGCAAATCAGAGCTTTAGAATTATTTGAAAGCATTTGAAAAACATTCAAAGTCTATTTTCATGAGTAGAAATATTACAGTGATATATTTGCCAACAAAAGAAAAGGGATCGCCCTGAGGTTTCTTAAAATAAAACTTCAAGCTCTGCCTTCGGAAATTCCCAGCCAAGCTTCATATTCTCCCTCTCACAAAGGATCAGAATCTGGCAAATAACTTGAAGGGATTCCAGCCATGTGTTTGAGTCCAGCTGCTTGCCCCGCAGCAGGATTTTTTTTTCTTAAGAATCATAGATTTCAGATTTCAGTCTACCTTTCAGAAAATTTCTCTTAACTCCCCAGACTCCCACATGGTCCCAGAAGTCAGAAAATGTCCTGTGGAGAGACTTGGTCAAGCCTTTGAGGCTCCTCAGTTTTCTGCTTTGTTATTCCAGCACTGCATGTCAACTAAAAACTTCCTCGTTTCTCCTTCCCCCAGCAGACTCTCTGCTTGAGCTAAGCCTGATCCACGTCCCGCGCCCACAATCAGCAAATATCCACAGGGGTCTAAAAAAAGACTAGTTTATCAGCTCACCCAGGAAAAGTTTTCTCCTCAGTAGACTTTTTTTATTTCGATTTTATTTCTCCCATAGCTATCTCATACCTTGGAAAATATGCTTTTTTGTAATTTATAAAAATTTTCCCAGTTTTTGCAGCAGGAGCAATGGCCTGCTGCTACTTACTAGAACTTACCTGGAAGCAGAACCCTTCAGTACTGTTTTTGTTTACTATTTTGATGGGGGAGGGTGAGATTCTATAGTCTTGCACTTGGTCATCCTTTAACAATAGCTCTCACAACATAGTTTGGTAGCCAAAGTGGGTTTTGCCAAATTGTCACGTATTTCTATTCCAATTAATGTCTTCAGAACTAGGGAAAGAACCAAAGTGCATTTGTGCTGACACACTCTCTTACAACAAAATGGACTTGAGGCAAAACTCCGTTTATCACCGGATCCCCAGAAAGCACTATTTTCCCTTTCAGCATTTTGATTCCACGGGGATTTGTGACAGCTCAGGACCAGTGTTCTATAATCCAAAAAGTGACCAGGCATTTCTCCTTCCCGATGCACCATTACTCTGTTTAATATCTATGAGCTCTTCCAGGAGAAATAAGAGTAAAATGCACACTACGTACTTCATGTCTTGAATAGATCTCCCTATAATATTCAGCCTTACTCTTAATGAAGAGGCTCTAGTGCTTTGAACTGACCCAAGTCTAGGAATTAGTCAGGGGCCATAGCTACGGGTGGCTCAGTTCAGCCTCTGTTGGTCACATTAGATACATTGTTGGTGTTGCTAGTGTTGTTATTGCTGATGCCGTTGTTTCAGTTGTGTAGTCCAAGCAAGGACCTAGTTTATGTCCCATCTATTTTGTTTCCAGAGACCTCATAATCAACTAAATAGTTACAACCAAGATCTGTGCTGGTCAAACCATTCAGATTGGCTACTGCAGACTTGATAGAAGGCTACTGCAAAAGAGCTGACAGTTTGTTGTGGCAGTGGAAGTGAAAAAGCAAGAGCAGTGGTGGTCATTAAACAGAGCGAATGCTATGCAAAGCTGCAGATGTTGTGGGGGAGGGGTTACATAAATCTATGGAGAGAGAAGAAGCTCTATTTATCCCTAACTTGTTGGTGGGAAGATGACTGATCATTATATTTCTGTGAAAATTGGAAGATACAAACACATAGTCAACTTTCATGATGATTCCCGTGGTAGCTCTGTCATCTGTCCCTGGGAAAGCAAGCCTGAGGTCATGTCTCTTTCAGATCATCTCTATTCTATTTTTCAGTTGCTGGGACACCAGTCCTTCACTGAAAAGTTAGAGAAAGGAGGTAGGTAAAGATGATCAAACTTTACCATGATTCTACCTTCAAGAGGAAGTGAAAGGATTCTTTGCAGAAGTGGTAGAAAGTAAAGAGACAATTAAACAAGGGTAAGAGAATAATTATCAAAAATGTGAATGGGAAAGGAACCGTTAGTGAAAGTAAGACAATCCGTGTCTTCCCTGACCTTCCTCAAAAGAGTGCCCAAGAGGGAAACTGGTTCCAAGATAAAGTTTATAACTGTGAGTAAATCTGTTTTAAAGTCCATGCTGTGTCTCTCTCCTTGCAGGCAGCACCGCCCTTGAGACTCTCCTATTTGTGCACATGTATAAGGAAAAAATTGAGTTAAAAATAGTATTCAAAGTTTAAAGAGTTTACGTAAGTGAGAACATAATATCTCCTCTGGTAAATTGGTAAGCAGCTTATTTATAATGCTTCAGATTACGGCAGGTTTGTGTGTTTGAGGGCTCATTTACAAATTTCTTTAGAAATTAAGTTTTATTATTTTCTAGACAGTCCATAATTTCTTAATAAATTTAATGATATTATTGTGGCAGATTGCATTATGGTTCCCAACGATGCAAGCCTCTGGGTGTTCACACTCTTTACCCTATGAATTGTTTTCACCAAGGTTATGTTATCCGAGGTGATGCAAGAGGAGCTTTAAGTGTGTCTGAGTAGATGGGTTGGGCCCTCACATTTCTGACATTGCCATGAGAAGAGCTTCTCTCAAATAGCTCAGAACCCATTTAACTTCAGCCTCAAAGTGAATACACGTGGGGCCTAAGTGAGCTGAGGTCATCCAGACTCACAGTTTGAAGAAGAACCACCCCTCCAAGCCTAGCCTCGATTAGCTGATTCACAGCTGACCTGTGACTATGGGAATAAATTTTTATCGTTATTATACGTAACTGAGGTTTGAGTAGACTGTAACTAAGCATTACTGGGTCAGTAGCTGACATATCAAGGCACCTAGAAGTGGAGTGCGGCCACAAAAACCTAAAATATGTGGCGTGGGCTTTGGGACTGAAGAGCGGGAGTTGAGAAAACTCTTATAAGGGCTTGGGAAAAAGAGGACAGGCCGGTATACAAACAGAATTAAGAAGGATTGTCGAGAACCTAGAAATGCTGGGACATGCTGGATCTGAAAATAAAACTTTTCATCTTCGGTCTCTCCAGCTAGCAATAATTCAAAAGTTAAGATACAGCCTGGAGTGAGGCTCAATAACCTACATGACCTTAAAATAGTTCCTGTAGATATAAATAAACAAAACCTAGCTTTGGCATCCTCACCATTTGGTAAGGCTTCCGAAATAAGTATGATGGCACCTATTAGATCTTTTTTTTTTTTCTTTCTTTCTTTCTTTTTTTTTTTTTGTGGGGAAGACCAGCCCTGAGCTAACATCCATTGCCAATCCTCCTCTTTTTGCTGAGGAAGACTGGCCCTGGGCTAACATCCGTGCCCATCTTCCTCCACTTTATATGGGACGCCGCCACTGCATGGCTGACAGGCAGTGCGTCGGCGGGCGCCCGGGATCCGAACTTGCGAACCCCGAGCTGCCAAGCGTGGACTAAACCGCTGCGCCACCGGGCCGCCCCTAGATCTTTATACTTGGATAAACAAACTCCTAATAAGGTAAGGCACATGATCCCACAAAATATGATAAGAATAACACCTCCAAGAGATTTATGGGTGAGGCTGTTGGTACCTATAGTTGACTTAAATTGAACACATTAAAAAATACCATAAAATTTTGAGAGATCTATACTTTCAAGAATGTTGCCAGTCTGTTCAAGATGGTAAAAAAACAAAACAAAACAAACAATTCTGTTCCTCCACTTACTCTAGGCAGAGAATAAATAGAAAATGCCAAAGAGGCAAATGGAAGGATCCATAGAGCAGAGCCTCTGCCAGGAAGTGGAACCAATGTCTGGTTAAGATAATTTTCTACCCCAAGATTGGGAGTACATATGATAATATTTTCCCAGCAGCATTTCAGAATTCCCAGGGATCGGTGGTTCCAATTTGTCTCCCATTTCTCCTCTTTTCAAATGAGACTGTTTATTGAACTTTTACCCTGCCCCTATTTCACAATGATTCATTGGGTAGGTAGGTGGAGAATAACTTGTCTTTTTTATTAATAGGTCTTCATATAAAAATAACCGATATCACACCTGATGTAGATCGTGAAACCCTGAGCAACAATTAGTAACTCTGGGGGAGCAGTTGAGTGAATTTTGTGGGAGGATCATACATAACTGTGACTAAGGGTTGACAATGGTAGACTAATTTAATTATTTTTTGCCATTCTTAACCCCTTCCTGCATTGATGTCCCAGGCCATGTGACTTGGTTAGGGCAATTGGATATTAATATGCATGACAGAGTAAAGGGGTAAAATATGCCTACAAGAATGTGCTTTCTTTCTTGCTCCACTGGTTTTCCTTCAGCTAATTTTAACACACACAAAGTGGACCTCAGCTGAACTTGTGGGGAGAAGCTAAGCCCTACAGATCTACAGCCTGAGGAAGAGTTTCATGACTGAGTCCAGCTTAAATGTGCTGTCCTGCTGCTGCGTTCAGAACCATGAACCTAGGGACAGACACTTACTGATGTAAGCTTCTGAGTTTTGGGGTGGATTATACGCAGGATTTTTATGACAATAGTCGGCTGATACAGTTAAAAACCACAAATTTTTATTGGAGGCATAACTACTCTCAGAGAAAGAAGAGCTTTCTTGATTTAAACTAATATAGATGAAGGAGGACATTTTTATACATGTTAATACAATCAAACATGATAATCAAAATGTTATTCCCCAGAACTCAACACTTGGAAAAAAATTTTCTCCCTCTTGGGTTATTTCAGAAAATTAGCTTTAGGCCATGGATGGGAAGGAGACTTCAGAGAATCTATCTTTCCAAAAATATAATTTCCCTTTAGGGTAAATTAAGGCAAATTTTAAAGTAAAAGTTTAATGATGAAAGTATATAAAGTTTATAACATAAAATTGAGGAAATTAATATATCTTAGTTCTTTGATTTTCTTACCTGATACTGTAATTTGAAATGAAAAGATATCATTTTTGGTATAATAGGTTTTGTGGGAAATTTAAATTTTTAAAGTTGGATTTGTATTCTGAATTTCATGTCCTTGAAATTACCTCAGAAAACAAGTCATCATCACCAGCATCATATATTTCTCTTGAAATTTTTCACAACTGTATTAAATTTGTTCTATATTCACATGGTCTGTACCAAAGATGTAAGGGTATTTACATTTATGGTTTGGGGGCTTATTTAAACATGATGCAGGTATGGAATAGAAAATGATATAAACTGTAATCTAATTGTACTTTTATGTTTCAAGCATTTATTCTTTTAAAGCAAACATTATCAATATTGTATAAAGTACATTAGATTATAATTCTCTAAACACAATATGCACTTCATATAAATAAATATGCACTTCATATCCTCAGTCATTCATGCATTCATATGCTCATGCATTCATTTACTTATTTATTTAACTTTCACTTATTTATTAAATACTCACCCCATCCAGTGTCTTTGCCATTCACTGGGGTGTACTGACATGTCATCTACTTGAGATCACAATATATGTAGGAGGCAGACAATAATGACATAAGGGGTTCTTGGGATTGTAATAATATTGCATATTTCTCTCATAATTTTGGATATGATTTTGGTGTTATTTTCTGATACTTATGACTAGTTTTAGAGAATTAAAATTGTATGACACAGACTTGAATAGGTATATTCATTGGGCCTCAAAACCACCATTAGATATGCCCTGTAAGAAATGTTTAAAAAAAAGTTATTCAGTCAAGAAAGAAAATTATATTGGTTAGTATAGTGGATTGAATAGTGTCCCCAAAAGGGTATGCTTGAATCCTAACCCCCAGTACAGGTGAATGAGACCTTATTTGAAAATAGGATCTTTGCAGATGTAATTAAGTTAAGGATGTTGAAATGAGATCATCCTGGATTAAGTGTGGGCCTATATCCAATGACTTGTGTTCTTATAAGTTGAAGGAGACATGAGTCTGAGGAGTCTGAAGTGATGCATCTACAAGTCAAGGAAAACCAAGACTTTCTGGCAGCCACCAGAATCTGAGAGAGAGGTCTGGGATAGATTGTCCCTCAGAGCCTCCAGAAGGAGTCATACCTGCTGACATCTTGATTTTGGATTTATAGCCTCCAAACCTGTGAGAATAAATTTCTGTTATTTTAAGCCATCAAGTTTGTGGTAAAATATTATGGCTGCCCTAGGAAAGTAACACACATCCTGGTACTGGAAAGTGGAGTGCTGCTGTAACAAGTACTTACAAATCTGGAAGTGGCTTTCAAATTGGATAACAGGTAGAGGCTGGAAGAATTTAGATGCACATGATAGAAAAAAATCTATATTGTCCTGAAGAGATGATTGGTAGAAATACGGATGTTAAAGGTGACTGGTAAGAGTTCAGAAGAAAATGAGGGACATGTTGTTAAAAACTGGAGGAATGGCCATTCTGGTTATAAAGGGGCATTAGGTTTGGCTGAATTTAGCTACAGAAAACAATATGTTTTCTCAAAAAATTAAAAATAGAAATGCCATATGATCCAGCTATCCCACTACTGGGTATTTATCCAAAGAACATGAAAACAACAATTCAAAGAGATTTATGCACCCCTATGTTCATTGTAGCATCATTCACAATAGCCAAGATGTGGAAACAACCCAGGTGCCCATCAACAGATGAGTAGATAAAGAAGATGTGTTATATGTATATGTGTGTGTGTATATATATATATATATATACACACACACAATAGAATATTACTCAGCCACAAAAAAAGACAAAATCGTGCCATTTACAACATGAATGGACCATGAAGGTATTATGCTAAGCAAAATAAGTCAGACAGAGAAAGACAAACACCATATGATTTCACTCACATGTGGAAGACAAACAAACACATGGATAAGGAGAACAGATTCGTGGTTACCAGAGGGGAAGGAGGTGGGGGGAGGGCGAAAGTGGTAAAGGGGCACATACGTATGGTAATGGATTAAAACAAGAATATTTGTGGTGAACACAATGCAGTCTTTACAGAAACTGAAATATAGTGATGTATACTTGAAATTTACACAATGTTGTAAGCCAATATGACCTCAAGAAAATAGTTAAAGAAAAAAAATTGTCTGAATTTATTCTGCTCTTGAGTGGAAAGCAGAATTTGTAATAGATAAAATTAGCTGAGATTTCCAAGCAAAATTTGAAGCTGCAGCCTGTTTTTATCTTGCTACTTATAGTAAAATGTGAGAGGAAAGAGGTAAATTGAAGAAGGAATTGCTTAGTAAAAAGGAACCAACGTTTGGTGGTTTGGGAAATTCTCAGTCTATCCAGATTGAAAAAGAAGCTAAAATTAGGAACTCCACCTTGGAAAAGTGTGCTCTGGAAAGAGGGCGTGTCTGAACAAACTGTTCTGTAAAAATTAGGTGTATGATGCATGGATCTAATCAACCATCTCAGCAGAAGCCAGGGTCAGAGATGGATTTATCCAGGAAGGATCTGTAGAAAACTCTTTTCTAATGGTACAAACCCTCATGAATTGCATGGGAGACCAACAATGTTTCTGGGAATGTTATACCAGCAGAAACACTGGCAGAGAGAGACAGAAACTGGACAAAATGAAAGAAGATTGCTGGACTCCCACAATTCAACTTCTCCTCTGTGAAAGACACTGTTAAAAGAATGTAAATTATAAGCTACAGACCATGAGAAAATATTTTCAAAGCACATATTTGATAAAGGACTTGTCTCCAAAATATGCAAAGACTCTTCAAACTCAAGAATAAGAGAGCAAACAACCCAGCTTCAAAATGAGAACATATTGGAACAGATACCTCACCAAAAAAAAAAAAAAAATGCAGATGTCAAATAAACATATGAAATACTAGTCAACATCATTTTTCATTAGGGAAATTTAAATTAAAACAACTATTAAATACCACTACACACCTATTACAAAGGCTAAAATCCAAAAAACCCTGTTAATACTAATTGCCAGCAAGGAGGCAGAACAACAAGAACTGTCATTCATTGCCAGTGGAAGTGCAAAAAGATGCAGACACCTTGGAAGACAGTTTGCTAGCTTCTTACAAAGGTAAATGTAGTCTTGTGATATGATCTAACAATTGCACTCCTAGGTATTTATGCAATTATTTTGGAAAACTTAATGTCCCCATAAAAATCTGCACAGGAATATTTATAGTGACTTTATTCATAATTGTCAAAAACTGGAAGCAACCAACATGACCTTCAATAGGTAAATGGATAAACAAACTGTGGTACATCCATACAATAGAATACCATTTAGCAATAAAAATAAATGAGCTATCAAGCCACAAAATGGCATGCATGCATATTAAATGCATACTGTGAAGTACGATTCCAATTATATGACATTCTGAAAAAGGCAGAACTGTAGACATGGTAAAGAGATCAGTGGTTGCCAAGGTTGTGGACGGGAGGAAAAAGGGGAGGATGACGAGTAGGTGATGTACATGTGTTACACGCTAGCTCCACTACTAGACAACTCTAATCCACTTCCCCAACTCAAAATGCTCTTTCTTCCATGCTTCCTATTGCTCGGGCTAAAATACTCAGAGACATCCTTTATTTCTCACTTTTATTATATTGTACATTCAACATATCTGCAAGTTTTATTGCTTGTAGCTTCAAAATATAATCAAGAGTATCATTATTTTAAGCAACGCCCTTGATATTACCATGATAGAAATCACCATCCATCATCTTGGATTATCCTTAAAACTTCCTAACTGGTCTCCTAAAATATATCCCAGCCCCCATTCAGTTTGTTTTTAACAAGGAGCTAGAGTGATCTTTTTACAATTATACATGAGTTCAGATCATTTTCCCACTCAAAATTATCAAATGTTGTAAGCTTATAATAAAATTTGATATTCCATAGTGTAATTCCATCTCCTTCAATATTTCCTTAATGACTTTTGGCCATCTGAGTTTCAATATAAATTTTAGAAAGATCTTGTCAATTTCCACTATAGAACACATTTTTTATAATCATCAGAAAGGTAGCACTTTTAGCAACTTTCAACAGTTTAGGAGAATTTTGTTGGAATTGGAAAGATTTCATATATTTCAGACTTGGTTTTAAAGGACATCATTATGCAGTTCCATTCTCTATAACTCTGAAAAAAATGTGAATAGTCTTTTATTTCCCTAGTTTAGTGTGAATAAGTCTACTAGTCACAAGAAGTAAGTAATGTGACCTTTCCATATACTTTTTCTTCCCTGTAGAAGATAATTTTTATCAAATAAAAATGAAAATAATCAGAAGTAAGTGTTCACTATGGGTATCTGTTCATTTTTCATCATTATGGTACATGAAAAGGATTATATGAAGATTAGTCTTTGATTTTAATTTAAATGGATTTTGCCAGTAAATTGGATTTTGTTATGCTTCATAAGGATATATTTCATGTAGCAAACTGAATTGCCTACCTTTACAAATTGATATGAATCAGGAAAGAAACTTCATTTCATGCAAACTTTTTAATATCTAGGCAGAAATGTAAAATTTACTCTTGCAATCACCTGTGGTTCTACTGCATTAAGAATTCTATTTATCTAAGCAAATGGAATAGCTTGCATTTAGGCATGCCCCTCTGTGCTTCTCCACAGTATTACATGTTAATATATTTAATCTATTCAACATCTTTGGATGTTTTAAACATAATCGCATGCATTTACGTTAGAGCTTGGGCATACTTGTACTACCTATAATGAATCTAGCCTAACAGCAAAAGCTCTATAAGCTTTTATCTAGTAACATACATAGAATTAGAATCATAAACATTGTCTTCTTGGAAATTTCCATTTTCAGCTCTAAATGGTTAATCTTTTTCTCCATGTTAAACGTACAGCACTTTAAATACCTTTAATTTTTCTGGATTTCTAAGTCACTATTTTATTATAAAGTCTCTAGCTCTTTCTTCACTTAAAATGGCAATTAGCTATTAGAATTATATTTCCACATTGATTACAATTAATGATGTTAAAATTAGACATAAAAGTATACAATGAATAATTTACAAATGAAAGTTACACAGAAATACTGTTGATACTACATTTACCGAATAATTAGCATTCAACTCTCCTCTGGAATCTGCTCATTGCAAAAATGATGCTAACAGTTCCTCTCCCCACTCCATGGCCAACAAGTGCCAGTTAAATCAGAGCAGCCAGTTATACATGGTTGGTGTTAGAAACTGTTTGTTGGCTAACAATTTGTTTCCCTCAGTTCATTAAGCTCAAATTTTGTTTGAGCCACAATGTGCTGAATTAACAGAAGCCTCTTCACTAACCCCAAGAATGAGTTATTATTTGTCTAAACCAAGAATGATAATCCCGTAGCTTCTATTAGTTATTGGTTAGGACTGAGAATGTGACCAGATTCTGATCCATGAGCCATAAGAAGTCTGATGAGTAGAATTTTGAGAAGTCTCATTCCTGATTAAAAAAAAAAAAAAAAGACAGAAAACTTTGCTTTTTTTCTTCTTGCCTTAAATGTAGTTTTTTGAAGAATGTGATAGAGCTTTGGCAGCCATCTTTAGGCCATGAAGTAAAAAACCTTTAGACAAAAAGCTAATGCAATTCATTAGAAGGACAGTAAGAGCCTTATTATTAACCAATGACTTATTGCATCAAAACTGAAAATACATATATATGGATAATTTTTTAGATGAAATAATGAAAATGTCTCCATTGTTTAAGATTTTGTTCTAGTACTGTGCACTCATGCTAATTGATACAGCTTCTTTTACTGTTTCAAAGTTTGAATCCCAAATAAATAAACATAATTAAAAATTACTACTATCATGGGTAATAATAAAAATAATAGCTAACATTTATTATACAATTGTTATGGTTCTATGTCCTTTTGCATAGGTTCTTCTGTCCTTTGATTATTACAATAATCATATAAAATATGTAATTTTATAATACCTACTTTACAGATGTGGGAAAGGAAGCACAGAGAGGTAGAGAAAGTTCACACAGACTGGAAATTGCAAAATCACATCCAGGGAGCCTTGCCCTAGAGCTCCAGGTTCTTGCTCTTATTGGTGGGGTGCCATCAAAGAATTCATAGATAGAGACAGAGAGGCTTAGCATTACATTACATAATCCAAAATTTGTATAAAAACAAAAGACAAAAGGACTAAGAAAGCAAACATATTTTTAAATAAATTAATACAAAATAAAGCTGGAAGGTTATATTCTGTGACAAATTTTCTATTACCATTACCTCTTGCAATGTATGTACTAGATATTCCACTTCAGTTAAAGCAGTGTAGTAGGTGTAGACTTTTAAAAGATGATTTAATGCGGCTTTTGTTTTTTGTGTGTGTTTATGTAACTTTTATTTTTTAACCCAGTATTACTTCCCTGAACAAGTGATAAACCATCTGTATTTTTTATTCTGCTCACGAAACACATTATTAGGCACTGGAAAAATCTTAGAAATGTTACTGTAATACTTAAATGAACTTCAGCCTGTGAGTCAACATAACTCTGTTATTCAGCATAACCCATTCTTTCAAAAAACATGTCATAACGATATATTCAAAATTTGGAATTGGAAGAAATGCCTACCATTGGTTAAGGAACATTTAAGTCTAAATCCCTAAGCCAAATTTCAGGACTTGAATTTCATGAATGGTGGGTGAAATAAGGATGAACGTGTTTATCTCTTATTTCCCCATAGACTAGAGTCCTATTAATCAAGATATCAAATTATGGGAAAGAAAACAGGTAAGTCCTTTTTCTTATCCCTGAGAAAGTACAAAAAGCATCAAGTACAGTTTATCCATAGAATTGTGAGTTTATCTTTTATATAATCTCTCCACATCTCATTGGTGTAATATGTAACCCTGAGCTTTTTGATCTGGTGATATTACATCTTATCACGTAATTAACAACCTTCATTCCCTTTTTCCATTTCTCCTGGAAGAATCTGTGTATCTTTCCCTTTATGGTTCTGGTCACCCCCTCCTCAGGTAATTCACATATTGATGTGTATATATATATATATATATATCACATACATATATATATATATGTGTGTGTGTGTGTGTATATATATATATATACATATATATGTATGTATATATATGTCATGGAATGTATTCGCCACAATAAATCATGAAACAAAATATTTTAATGTAAGTACTAATAGTATGTAGTATTTTTTAATTTGTGAAAAAATTAAAGATTAGTATCATTTCTACATTACCCTTATCTGTGATTGAGTTGCTTTAATACATATTTTTATTGTTTTCCACATATATTAAAAATAAATTTTTTACTAACTCCTTCCAAATTAATGGCATATTCCATATTTTTACTTTTAACTATAATTGTGCTGCCACAATACTTATTGACTGAAAAGAAATTTTGAAGTATATATGAAAGAGTTTGCATATCATACATAGCATTTTCATTTATATAGAACATTGTCATTTTAAGAGCGTGACTTGATAATATGATAGGTCAAAAGAGATTGGGGAAATGCATATGCTTTTAGGGACCACACAGAATTGTATTTCTGGTCAACAAAAACATTTTCAGGCTGTTGCTTAGCAACCTACATGCAAGGAAAAATTTGCATCAGTGCTTAAAGAATAAGAGCTTATGATATTAAATTCTTTCATAGTGTTGGGTATTACTATTCTTCAAAGTTCACCAATAATATTAACTTGGTTGGCTTTCTAATTTCATTCACAGCTTTCAGTTTATTTATTAACTTTTACATGAAAGTACAATAAGAAAAATACATATAAAACTTTGGAGAAACAAAGAGTGAAGAGAGAGAGGGAGAGGGGGAAGAAAGGAAGGCAGGAACGAAGAAAGGAAGGAAGGATGGACAAAGGATCTCATCTTCAAATGCAAACAGCTATTTCACTATCCCTTAGGGAAAACAAACTCTGGTCATAATCACTGCGAAAGTACTATTTTCCCCTCTTTTTCTTGGGGTATTTTATGATAAACGCTACTATATTCTTGTGAAATATCTCTTTAGGGAATTTCATAGAGGATAATTCAAAATTGAAAGACAAAGACAGATACCTACAACCACAGGTTTGTTAATACTGGCTGCTTTACCACCCATACCCATTCTGCGAGGATATCTGACAAGCCACACATTTCTACTTGTGTCCCATGAAGAACAGCAGTAGCAGTGTCAGAGTCTAACAGTAAAGCACTTTCATTTTCATTGTATCTTCAAGGTTTAAAAAAAAAATCACAGGAGCCTAACCAACTACAACAAACAATATTAAGTAATATTATGAAATTATGATAGTTGTTCACTCATTGATAGTAACAGATGATTTCTTTACATAAAAATAAGATTTTCATATTCCACTTCCTCTTGTTATCCCTATCACTATTAATGGCACACTAAGTGTTGGCTAAGTTAGAAATCAGTTAATTGTTATCCACACTTACGTGCCCCTGCTACCCATATGTGACAGGCAACTATGTCTTCCTTAATTCTATTATCAATTTTTTTCTCTCAAATCTATATCATTCTTTTCAAAGTCACTGCAGTTGCTTCAGTTCATTCCTCCATCATCCTTAGAATTGCTTCTAAAGTGGTCTTTCCATTCTAGTCTTTGGTCTCCAAAGTGTTGACATGGCTCACAGAGTCCTCTTTGTGCATCAATGATCATATCACTACCTTACTTAAAACCTAGCAAAGACTTCCTATTACCTGCACAGAAAAGTCAAAACTCTTAGCTTGACATAATACATGGCTCCAAGGGTAGCCTCTGCTTACCTTAGCTGCACATTCAGTCAGTGATTTCTCCCCCATTACATGCTTCATTCAAACAATATTGAGAGAGTTATGACTTTCTAACTGTGGTGGGGTTTTATATCTTTCCATTACTTTAGGCATATAATCCTTACGCATATAATTTCTTTCTCTTTCTTATTTGAAAAACAATTAATTCTTGACTCTCAAATTCACCACTGCTTCTCCCAAAAGCCTCTGTTTAACTCTCCTTCCGAGTGAAATTGCACATTCCCTCATCAGCGTTAACAGTCTATCTTACACGTACCTCTAGTACCATACTATATTATATTTCTCTAGTGGTCAGCAGCTCTTATATGATTAGCAGGCATTCTTTTTCTCCAATTTTTTTTCCCTCAGGGCCTATTCCAAAACCTTTAGGCTCTAGAGCTTGATGTTTAACAAATATTCAATTGCTCAATAAAGTGATGTTGAATAAATGAATTAATTCATCTATTACATTAATGATTGAAGTAGTACCATGAATTTTAAAACATAATATTTATGGAGAAATTTGATCTATAAAATGCTCAGAATAATTGAATGAGATTCCCTGAATCAGAGCCAGGATTTGCCATTCACCTTCTTTACTCACCAAATATTTATTGTCTATGAATTATACACCCTACACATATTTGAAATGGTTTCTACTGTAACATATTTACAATCCCATAAGCAACGGTTTATGATAGAAGAGAGATGGGCTGATATTTGTCATCATGAACCTACTTATAAGATTGAAAAGAGAGTCACTTACCCTAGACTTGCAGAGCTGAAGCATAACTCAAGGAAAAGGTGCAGCTTGAACTATGTTTAGAGAATGAACAAGTTTGGGTGAAATGCAAAAAGGTATGGAGGACATTTCAAGAAGAAGAAATCGTAGGGACAGAGGCTTGGAGGTGAAAGATAGAATGATATTTGGGGGGAATTGCAGGTAACTAATATGTAGTTAAGTTTTCCCCATCACAAGGAAAACACAGATCCAGATTAATTTAGGTAACAGGAGTTTTTTGTAAGAATACTTGTAGAATCAAAGAAGTATTAATTCATTCCTTAAAAGTTTATTGACAATCAATAATACAACAGGCACTGTCTAAGATCTAGGGATATAATGTTACCCACAACAGCAATCACCATTGGGTTTATGACTTCTATTCCAGTGACAGAGAGAGAGTTATATCTTATAGTTCTACACACAGTTAACAGTGTTGTGATAGAAAAGAACAGGGTATGATTAGCACATATAATGAGGGAAACTGAAGCATAAGAAACTCATCTAGCAGTTGAAAAGCCAGGTTTCATGGAGACCTGAAATTCAGAATTCAACAGCAACCCTACCAGCCCATTGCTATACTGAAATTCTAGAATATGAGGATATTGGGAGAAGGAGTA
The DNA here is from genome assembly GCA_031878705.1 of Tapirus indicus. NCBI lineage: Eukaryota > Metazoa > Chordata > Mammalia > Perissodactyla > Tapiridae > Tapirus > Tapirus indicus. The sequence continues at coordinate 138,112,154 of CM062920.1, read as the reverse complement.
GCTGAGTTTAGGACCAGAGGTAATGCTTGAATTGCTTATGGGGAACACAATATGATACTTCAGAGTGAAATCTTAGCTAAAATACTATTTTTCACCAATATTTAGATGCCAGATAAGAACACGGGAATGGATGAAGGTAGAAGAAAAAAAGTTAAAATTTGTATTAGCACATAATATTCAATGACTGGCTTCCATTGTTTCTGTTGAGAAATCATTTGTCAGTATTTCTGTTATTCTTTTGAAGATAAATTTTTCTCTTTCTTCCTCTCTTGCTACTTTTAAAATTGTTTACTTCCTATGTTTTTCTTCACAGTTTTACTGTGAGGTGCTATTGTGTGCTGTTCTTTTTATTTCTTCACCTTGCTAAAGGTCACAATCTTCCTTGAATCTGTAGGTTATCTAATTTTTAAAAAAAGAATACAGCCATTACCTTCTTCAATATTACTACTGCCACACTTTTGTTGGACTACACATTTTATGGGGTTTCAATTACATGTAGGTTAGACTTTTTCATTTATATTTTTTCTGTATTTTTCTTTTTTTTTCTCTGTATACTTCAATTTGGATATTTCCTATTAATATAATTTATGATTTCCTAATCTTATCCTGGATTTATTCTTTTGTTGAAGCCAAATATTAAGTCTTTAATTTCATTCATTGTGTAGTCACATCTAGAATAGCCCTTTGATCCCTTTATTTTCAGATTCTAGTAAACTTTTGATCTTGTCTATTTTATGCATTTCCCTCCTATTTTCTTGAATAGTTAATCTCACTCTTATTTTAAATTTCTTAGCAGGAGGCTCCAATGTCTGGATACCCTGAAGTCTGTATCTATGGTCTGACTCTCTCTTCATATTGTGTCACATTCAGTGATGTTCCAGAACTGGTTGATACCCACTTGGGAGAGCAGATAGTGAGCATCTCTTCCTAACTCTACATTCAATAACTTTACATTGATAGTGGTAAAATCATTCCTGGTGGGAACGTTTAAACCACAGAAATCAGAAAAAGCCACAAATCAAGACTCCTCCAACCCCCAAAGCCATTGCATATAGTCCTGTATTTTAGCATGTCTAGTCATTTTTTTTAGATTGAATGATAAGCATTGTCTATAAAAGTGTTGTAGAGGTTCCAGTTGATATTATTTTCCTTTAGGGAGGCTTCACTCTTTGCTCTGCTAGGTAGATAGAATGATGGCTGGTAACTTTAATCCAACCAGACTTCCAGCTGAGTAGATGGTGGATTAAAAATTTGGTCAAGTTCTGTCTACCTCAAGTTACCCAGCTCCTCTGGTATAGTTCTCCAGAACTTTCAACTGAAAGATTCTCCCCTGAACTCAACCTTCTTGTCTCAGGAACTGCCACTGTGGAGAGCTTATTAACAATAGCAAATTCCATATGTAATATTTCCCTATTCCTGCTTTTGTTTTTCTTAAAAAAAAGAAGGAACAATTGGATATATATAATTAAATGAAAATCACAATTTTAATTTTCTGTAAAATTTATGGACAGAAAAGCACTGTGAAATGTAAAGAATAGCTGAATTTAAGATAAATGTTTCTTCTTTGCAGTAAATCCTAATGTTTGAACGATTCCTATAATTTTAAGAAAAATATAAAACATTAATGGTAAAAGTAATTTTGTAAATTACATGCTTTAATTTTAGACAGAGCTTATTGGCCTTCTCCTATGACACATTATCCCACTTACCCTTCTTTTCTAATTTTTCTAATTCTCTCCTCATTCTTGTTCTATATATATATATATAATATATCTATATCTATATCTATATATATATTATATTCAAGTTATTGCATTTATAATAATAAAATTTTTATTTCTTTAGTAAAGACTAAAATCATATGTCATTTACAGAATACAATCTGTTTATTTATGCTCAAGTAATATAAAACAAAATAATAATAATCTTTTCACTTGAAATTTTTTTCCAGAACTTTATTTTAGATAGGTGTTAGGTAGAAGGAATCTAAAGGTACCGTGGCATCTATGCAGTAACTTTATTACTAAAAGCTTCAAATCTTTGATGGAAGAGGTGGGCTTACATTTCAATCATCTACTATCCATTTTAGAGCAATTTCAAAGTAGTTTCAATGAAGCATAAAACACATCCGGTTACTTGAGAAAATTCTCTGATTATCCCAAATTTTTTGCTTAAGATATTATATAGTATTTATTTAATGACATCTTAAACATCAAATTCCTGAGTGATAGTATTAGAATTTCTACATAGTTGTTATATGATAAAAGATAATCCATCATAAATATCATCAGTAATCAACATTTGAAATCACACATTCGAAGTGTTCTTAAAATATTTTGATCTTACATACTTACACAATTTTAATGAAATCAAATGTTTAAAAGGAACATTTAAAATATATTTTAGTTATTCTGAGAGTAACAGGCTTTCTCTGCAATTATGTAGATTTCTTATGATAACAGAAAAATAGCAGATAAATTTAGTCCATAGAAATGGCAATTGGGAAATAAAATGACTCACTGAATATAAGAGTCGTTCTTCCCTTGAGGAAAATAATGTCAACTTAATAATGGATCAAATAATTTTCTTCCTTCAGTTGATAACAAAACAAAAATATATTTAATTACAAAGAAGCAGAGCTGCACATTGTTAAACATATAATTTGCCTGTTGGGCAAAAAGATGAAAAACAAAATAATTAGTTTTAAATTTTCAACCAAACATTGTAAATAGATTCAATAATTCACCAAGATATTGAAATAAAAATAAGCTACCCCTCACCTTAAGAACAAAGTGTGACTTATTCATCCTCATGACCTTTAAATGCCTACTGAACTGTAATGTCTTCCACACAGTAGGTGATTAAATGTTTGTTCAAATGATAATAATAGTTTCTCTATTTTTTAGAAAGGAAAAAACAACATTCATATCATCTGTTTCTGGATTTTGATAATATTTCTATTTCCCATAATGTTCTTTTGTTTTATTAAACACAATCTCTTAGTTTTATTTTTATGTAACATAGTCACAGCAGGTCTGCTTAACATAATCTGAATTTAATTATCTGCTATAAATTAATAAATATAATTTTACTCTTTTAATCAATTAGTCTTGAAAAAGACTTTGGATTAGTTATAATCAACTATTATGGGCTATATAGAAAAGAGAGGGCATTGGTAATTCAAGAATCCAAAAGTTTAGTAGACATAAATTGCCTCCCCAAATTACTATATTCATCAATGCTCTTTACAAACTTGTATTTCCACAACTTTTCATGACTGTAGGTAACAAATGATTATTGTGTATGCCTAGATTAGAAAACCTTATAGTTCATGACGCTATTATTCTCTAGAGGAGAGCTAGGCATTATATTTTTCCAAACATTTAAAAAAATTAATACCTTCAGATTAGTTAAAAGAGCAGCACATAAGACCTTGTATAACTTTCATCCAGATTCAACATTTATTAACTTATGAAACCAAGAAATCACCCTACTTCTATCAGAAGCCTAATACCACGTAACAAGCCAAAGCAGTCTTCTGCTGGGAAGGAGCAAGAGCATAGAGAAATGCTCCCTTTCTGGGGAAGGCTTGCAGGGCCTGCCAAAAGCTGAGGATGAAGCAGAAGACCTGGAAAAATAAAAAGAAGCCCTTTGACCTCCCCGGCACATAGTTTAAGAACAGGGTAGCAGGAGCCCCCACCTAAGGAATGTGTTCCAATATAGGCAAGTATGCCAATAGTAAAATGCTGTACCACTTCATCGATGGACCATATTGATGCGATGCCCATCATTACTTACTTGAAAAAAAGCAAGAGACATACTAATTTCTTGGCCTAAATTCTACTTACCTCATTCTTTGCAGTTTTTTTCCATAATCAGCCTGTAACATTACAAGAAATATCAGAGGAGAGGCAGCAGCAGCACCACCACCACCACTACCACCCCACGAAATAAACAGCTAACAGAAAAAGAGCCTGGGATGATAAAAATGTTGGAACTATCAATCAAAGATAAAATAATTATAAATAACATCTTAAAAGATCTATGGAAAAGAAAAAGAAGATGCCTTAAAATGGTCAATTTAGCAGACATTTAAACACAAAAAGGAAGAGTATAAAGGAAATGCTATGCATGAAAAGACAAATTAGAGATGAGATTTTCCTGCAAAAGTTTTCTCACAGCATTAGACACTGCAGAGAACTTGGAGATAAATTAACTGAAATTATCAACTTCAAATGTAAAGAGGAAAAAAGGGAGATAAAAACAGGACAGAACTTGAGCTTTTGGCCAAGATTCAGTAACATTTACTAGATTTACACTCCCTCCTTAAACAACTAAAAAACATACAAAATATATAAAATAAGAGTTGTCGGACATTGGACAAAAGTCAGTACAGGACAGTGATTTCTGAGAGAGGAAGAACAAGTGAGCTGAGCCCAGTAATATCCCCAGCAAACTGCCTGTAGAGAATCCCCATGGCACAGAGCAAGAAGGCGGAACCAAGACAGAGTTGAGTGATTTCCCTGAGTGGAGGAGATGGAGTTCAGATTCCAGGGAGGGCAAGGCAGCTGGAGTGTGCAGGACAGAACTGGAGAGGAGACAATTGCAGGGAGAGTTAGTTCTGGAGATCTTTGCGAGGTCAACCTTGCTTCTACAGATGAGTAAAAAACAGCAACATGTGTGAAGAAACTACACAAGGCTTGGGGGAATGTAAGCATAAGGAACAGTCAATGGAGTTTCCAAAACGTCTTGAATAGTTCGTTGCCATAGTGAAAAAGCCATTGAAGAAAGTCTCTTAATTCATAGGGAATGGGGTATTGTATTCAGAAAGTACTCAACAGTGGGACAAAATTAGCCCTAGAATAAAGGTTCCTCTGGTCCTATCTGAAAAACACAGATAAAAACATAGATCCTTTCCCCTCACCATATACAAAAATTTATTCAAAATGGATCATAAACCTAAATGCAATGTAATGTGTATCTTACAAAAGCACAGGTAATCCATGTAAAGAGACAAAAAGTATTATTTGCCTTTGCCCCCCATAGGGAATATATTCTGAGCAATATTTTTAATCATACATTTAGAATAAACATAGATTTTTATTATATCCTTCAACAGAGAGAAAGGTGCTCACAGCAAAGAACAATTTGGTGAAAATCAAATGGGAAGAAGTGACCTGATAACTGATTCTAGAGTAGCCTACCTTAATCTAAGGGATATTTTACATCATGCAGAGAAATGAATATAGTGTATATCCATCTGGTAATCCTTAATAAACAGGTTTTATCTCTGGACACTTTTTTAGGTCTATTGGATCTTCCGTCCTGAGCCCTACAGATAACATTGGTCTTTTTTCCCTTGAGGCATCTTCTTTCTTCATAACCCTTTGTCTACAAAATTGTAAGATCTTAAGGGCCAAATTGGGGTGAAGACTTATAAGAAAGGGGTCAAGGAAGACACTCAACCCGATTCTAGTTCCATCCAGAGATTGAAGATCCAAACTAGTCTCTGTAACTCATGTATAGTCAAGATTTCAGGCAACTACAATGGAATTTGAGGCCAAAGTTATTTTTGGGCTAATGGATTAGGTTTTTTTCCCCCTTTATTAAGGGTTTCACTCATGACTGTTTGCCACAGGAATGGCATAGCTATTTTAGCGTAGTTGAGATTCAAGAGTTTCCCGTAAAGTGAGAGTAAGCTTTTATAAAGCATTTGGTTCATTTTTAAATAAGCCAAATGAATGTTAGCTCTTTCTACTAAAACACTAAAATAAAGAATTCAAACTCAAGTTTTACCCTGACTGCATTTTACTAACCACTATTTCCCGAACAATATTCTAAAGCAATACCCATTTCAGTGAAGATGTAATATAACAAAGTCCAGACCAGATAATTGTCTTTCAAGCAATCTACTTCCTGATTACATCATCTTAACTATGCTCTAAATGAACCCACTAGTCTTTGCAGTGTTTTAAAAATCAAGTTTTCCTACACCAGTTTTAATTTAACATGAAAGTGTTTTGAAATAAAGCCAAAGACATGTTACGTATTTTTTTACAGTGAAAAAGAGGAGGTGACTTTTTAAAAAGACTAAATAAATTATATACTCCTTTGTGATATAACATTTATCTATGTGCCATCTTAACTTAGAGCAGGCAAACCTTCTCCCCCCCCCACCACTTTTACTTTAACCTAGAGGCCAATAACTTCAAATTGAATTAACTTGCTTTTCAATAATGTTGTTGATGCAACTGAGTAATTATGGTAAGTTGCTTCATCATTATTCTTCTCAGCTCTGCATATATAACACTGATTGAGTTAAGACTTCTATTTACGTACTACAATCAGTGGTTAACAGTGATCATATTTTTAATTTTGAGGTAGCATTAATTAAGAGAGATGAAAAATTCATCTAAGAGCTGAGCCTAGAGAAACCCCACATTATAATATATTTATATGCAGATAGAGTATATATATGATTGTTTTCTTCTTAGGAGTAGTTGAGTTGTTCAAGTTACGGCAAGAACAGCTATGCTATTTTTATGATGTTAAGCACAGTATATTTTAAAGAGTTACTTCAATTGGTGAAAACTTCCCATCAGCAAATCTTACACAACAAAATGCAAGATAGTTTTCTAAATCTTAATCTAGATGGTTGCTCTTGCTTCCAAAGCAATACCCCCTCCCCAATAAAAAGTATTGTGGTTCTGATTATAAAATGAATACGTCTGATGCAGTACTATCTTTTGGAATTCATCTGAAGCAAGTTCCTTGACAATCTTTGATCCTGTTCTGACTCACAACATCTGTCCAGTCTTCAACGCTCTTTTCTCATCAACCGATCACATATGTTTTGTGGTTAAACACATGGTTTGCAGGATACAACAAATAATTCGACCCAAATTGGAAATTATCTGTTTCAGTCACTGTGACCCATGCTAAGGGCTCAGAGAGGAACAATCTCCGCACTCAGAGGATGTGCCATCCAGTCATGTTCAGCTAGATAAATAAACAAATGACAGTTAAGTGTGGCAAATGCAAAGCAGGAAAAGCAGACGGAAATTGCATGGAGAATGAACCATTGTTGCTACTTGGGGGAGTCAGAAGAGACTTGCAGAGGAAATGATCTGTGATTTGGGACCGAAGAATGAATAAAATATTCATGAGGTGGATAAAAGGGCATTTTAAATAATGGAACTAAGATGTTCAAAGAAATGGAGATTTACTATTCTCTAAACAAAATTCAACCACCCTTCTGAACAGAGCCCATGCTAACATCACTAGAGGGTTTTTCAAACCCTCACTCAGGTTTATTTTACCCGTCCTCAAAGCTCCCACATGGGTTGTTTTGTGGTAGTAGTCAGGAGGTTCATAAACATTCAGATTTTACTTCTGGATACATGGTAGGATTGTACTTTCTCCTCTCATTTGATGGTACTTCTGAACAAGTAACTTTCTTTGATCATGAAATAAGAGTAGGAGTAGTATGCATTATATCTAGTCAAATGCTTTTGAGCACTAATGCATCATCTGACACATTCTCTTCCATCTGTCATGGTGATCATGGACATACATATTGAGAAAGAGTCTGTGTGAGCCAGAGTCCTTGAGCGGCTGTGATAAGCAGATCCCCATCCCATTCTTTGATGGACATTTAATGTGAGGGAATAATAATCATTTAGTTTATATATCAATAAGATTTGGGGTTGTTTGTTACCACAACATAACCTAGCCAACCCTGCCTGGTGATGGTTAAAAACACTTTAATATTAAGCCTTTAGTATCAAGATGAAATGGTGAAATGAGAGAGAAGTCACATCTATATATAAAATGTAATTGTTTTATAGTATATCTCCATATTGCAATGACTCTCCTCATAAATGCACTGCACGGCTCATCTACTTATCCCTGGGCATGCACAACCATTATTTGTTCCCCTGCTTTTCTTGGCTTTTTGGCATTCTGCACTGTGTCCTCATAGCACTTATCTTAATTTATAATTATGATATTACTGGTGGGATTATTTCATTATTGTTTGCCTCCTACATACATTGTAATCCCAAGTAGATGCCATGTCAGTATACCCCAGTGAATGGCAAAGACACTGGACCAGGGTGAGTATTTAATAAATAAGTGAAAGTTAAATAAATAAGTAAATGAATGTGTGAGCATATGAATGCATGAATGACTGAGGATATGAAGTGCATATTTATTGACTTTATTGCCCCCTAAGGCCTTAGACAAGGGGAAAGAGAATTAGACCAAGTTGTTGGTTTTGCTAACTAGAATTTAAAATAATTAACAAGCACTAAATTGTCGACTTGTAATATGTAAAGGGGGTATTTATAATGATATAAGACAATTTTCTCATTTTACAGATTAAAAAATTGAAATATACAGGCTTCTGATTTACTAGTGGTGATGCAGAGAGTCAGTGACATTGCTTTCAATTTCATGATAATAAGGAGGATTTTCCTTCTTAGAATGCAGTTTTCATAGTTTTTGTAAAGACTCAAAAGGAACAGCTGCCTTTTGATAGCTGCATCATCTGGAGCAAATATTTAACCCTTTGGGACCCGTGTCCTCGTCTCTAAAAGGAGAACACCAATATTATCTACCATATAGACTTATTGTGAGAACTAATGAAAGTAATATATGTAAAATAAGTAAGAATCATTCCTGCATACTATATACATATATACATGCATACGTATACTATATACAATGAACACGATATATGTGCATACACATATTTGGTCTGAAGCTGATGATGTTGATGATGATGAAGAATGCATATAATCAAGTCACAAAATGTGGAATCTTTAACGAGTTTCAGAATTCTAATTATTCTTCACACATGTTTTAAGTCTTTGGGAATGGTCTTTCATTTAGATGAAATGTCTAAGACAAGAATCTTATGACTTAGGGTGGAGAAACTACAAGTATTATGGTAGTATAGCTTCATAATTGTGGAGCACTTTAACTTTTTTTACATTCATATCCCCATGATGTTATTATTTTTGAATGGTAATTTTTAAAATTTTACAAGGTTATATAATTACTGTCATTAAGGCTACATTTTAAACAATTATTGCAGGAAAAAAGAGAGAAATGAGATCATTCATTGTTTGCTGATTTTTAGTCAAGATTCAAAATGCTAAAGGGAGGTGAAAACTAATATTTATAAAGAATCTACTTTGTGTCAGAATTTTCAGGCATATAATATATGTATAGAAAACATGTAATATATAATTTATAAAATAGATAATTTGTAATACATACATATAATCTACGTCTACATGTTCCCTACTAATTTTTTAGGGAAAAGGAAAGTTAAATTATGTGGAGATAAACAATTTGTCAAAATTGTCAACAAGAAAACTACTAATTTAAAAGAGTTTACAAAGGAACTAGAAAAAAACAAGCTTTCATATTTCATAAAACAAACTAATTTAAAATTTTAAGGATAAATTAAGTATAATTCCCAGACATACAGAGATCAACTGTTAAACTTCAACTCTTCTACTTGACTGCTGCAAATCTAAATCCTAAGTATGCCAAAGTGCTTGCCTAAATTTTCATAGTATCTGAGAGATGATTCTGACTCCCTACTCCTCCATCCCTGGTCTATTTCCAAGGACTTTATATTAGTACACATTTTACAATATTTATAATATAGATTAATCTGTTTAAACTTCCATCAGAAAATAAATGTGTGTTATTCTTAAATGATCGTCTATCACTGCCAGTCATTAATGCTACTAGATCCTTCCCATTGTATTTTAGAGCCCATTTTCATTCATTATGTTCACCTTTCCTAGACTAGTCCTTATGCCACAATTAAAGTAAAAGATAGTTAAAATTCAGCATAAGATTCTAAAATAGCTTCACATTACTGTTGGAAAAGTTGCAGATAACTTGAAAAATATGGCTATTTAAAAGTAGATATTTATACTCCAATGAGACAAATCCTTACATCCATGGAGATGAGTGATTATCATATGTTGATGTCTAACCCACCGGGGTAGAACAAACTTGGTTAAAACAGAAGCCTGTAAAGGAAACCACTTTCTACTCATTCTACTTAAAAGTAAACATTTAGAGATTTTTAAATCAGGACTTTATGAAGATTATTAAAGAGATTGTTCAGAATGACTGAATATGTATTCTGGAATACGAACATTATGTATGTATATATGTGTACATGTACATACACACAAACATGCATATATCTACCTCCATGCATATATGCTACATATATGTAGGAAACCACACCACCATCTATCCGTTGTCATACTGTAGCAGGAGTAAGTCACTGTGATGCTGAAAGTTGTGCCACTGGTATTTCAAATACCAGCAGGGTCACCCGTGGTGGACAGGTTTCAGCGGAGCTTTCAGACTAGGAAGAAAGACTTGGCCACCCACTTCTGGAAAAAATTGACCATGAAAACCTTATGAATAGCAGCAGAGCATTGTCTGATATAGCACTGGAAGGTGAGAGGATGGAGCAAAAAGACCAGGCAGTGTTTGGTTCTGCTGTACACAGGGTAGCTAGGTGTCAGAATCGACTCTAGGGCACAAATGTGTATGTGTGTGTGTGTGTGTATATATATATATATATATATATATATATACACACACTGTATAGTTGTTATCCTTGTGTGAACATATGTATAGATGTGTACATATATATACACATCACTATGTAGTAAATTTAGGCATGCTATATAAAACAATAAAGTTGAAAAGATAGAATTCTAATAATTAAATTTAATATTCTTTACAAAGAAGACACTGATAAAACAAAAGAAAACTTCCAAACATAAAGAACCCTTTAATAATAGCTTAAAATATAGTCTCTATTCTTAGTAGTTTCTGTTTTTTAACAGTTTCGTATCATTTTATTTGCAACCTTTTCTTCATCCATATGATTCCTGGAACTGGTAAATGTCTCATATCGACAACATTATTTCTTTTGTAGAAAAATTTAAGCCTTTGCCCATTACCTTAACTTTCTCTTTAAGTGGCCGTGTCAACAGTTTGACTGAGGTCTTTATGTCCCTCTAAACAGTACTGCAAAAGAATTTTGCTTCCAATTACTGCTTCTACAGGAAGAACAGTTTTACCTGTATCTTGGTTTTGAAGTCCGAAAAGTCTCAAAAATTTTAAGATAAATATATATGACAACTGCTCTTATAACTATAACCTTGTGATAGCCACAAATTAGAGGTGGGATGTCAGCATTCCCCTTTTACATCTGGAAGTATAACACCAGGCAATGTAATCTTTACTTAATTTGATATTATCTCTTTCCCTGTTCTTAACTTTTGGACTGAAATATTCAGTGCTTGAGAAAACAGATTTTCTCTTTAAATTTAAATGTTTCTGCTCTATTGAAATGTTTCTGATTATCACAATTTTTATTTCAAAATACATTCACTATGTCTTGATTTAAAGTTCTTAACTGAGATTCATATCTACAGGTATAGCATTCCCTTTTTAAAACCTGTATCTTTAAGCATAGCATTTTAGTGTTCAACATAAACATTGTATGAAATAAATGAATGCTTGAATACCCATCACATATTTTGAAATTTGCATAATTCAAAATAATGACCCTAAGGGAATAAAGATAAATTTGAGGCAATGCATTCTTACATATTATAAATCTATAATGAATGCAGATTATTTCTTCCATTTTGCTGTCCTTTATTTTCTCACCATTATCAGTATAATTTATTAAGGGGCCCCTCTTAAATTATCAGTATTCTGATAAGGCTACTTGTAGTGATAAGGCTTTGTGTAAGTTTTGTCCACATTTTCTTTGGACCCTTTTGGTGTATGTTTTCTTTGGCTCTAGATGCAGAAGTACCACTATCACACAACGAGTGCTTGCGTAACATTCATTTACCTCTGTCTCAGTTCCTTTGTGTTACTGCTCTATTTTTGCATACTGATGACAGACTTAGGTTAAATAATGAGATGAAAGCTCCATTAAAAAATACAAAGCAATACATATGTAAAAGTTGAAAAAAATGTGCATTTCCATATACTGACATACTCTACAGTTAGCCAAAATCTTCTATTTGCTTTGAAGGGATAAAGTTCAATGGATCATGAAAGGAAAGTGAAAAGAAGAACTAATAACAGCTTCTGACACTCTCAAGAAGAGAAAGGTCACACATAGAAAAGAGAGAACCCATTGATTCCACTAAGGGATCCCTCCCTTATCTCCAACAACACAGAGTATAAAAGTCCTCTGCTTCCTCTATCCCTTTTTAAAAAGAATTGGAGGAATTAAAAACAAACAAACAAAACTGTTGCTTAAATCATTGTACTTAAATGTATCACTTGAATTCTTTTAATGGATCAAACTTTCTGCCTCGAACTAAAACTTTTCCCACTGTCATGCCATAGATGAGAGCTAATGAGAAAGAAAACAAAGGTATTATCATTCTTAGGATATAGTCAAGTACCTTAATAATAATTGTGGAATAGTATATTATGGCATGCTCAGAAAATAATAATTACTGTGTTTCTTGGTATTTTCAAGCAAACCTAAGGTTAAAGTAATAGGCTTGTGCTATGACACTCTACATGACAGAACATGAGAGAGATGCACAAGAACATTTGCACGTATGTGGCTGAAGGCATCAGGAAATTATAAGACAGTAAACTACAAGTTCTTAGAAAATATTTTTACTGTAATAATCGATAATTATGAAGATCGCTTCATTGCTAAGAATATCTCAAATTAATTTACTTTATATTCACATTAAAATGTTTTCTATTTAATAAATGTATAAAATACAAAGACGAAAATGACAATTCCCAAGACCAAAACCCATGATGAATATGAGTTTCCATGGCCCAGAATATACCATCTGGATATAAGGGCTGGACATATTTGCTTCCATCTAATTGCTTTGTTATCGTCAAATTATTGTTTTTGTTAAAAAAAGATACACTTTATTTATGCAATTTAAATTTAATAGAAAAAATAAGCTGAAGAAATTTTTGTCTTTATATGTTGATGTAACCATGTTTAGTGACATTAATAGAATCCTCAAGCTTGTGTTGACTCATCCTAAAAACTTTTGATGGATAGAGGTAGGATTTAAAAACTAACCCTGCTCATCTTATCTGTTTGTTGAGACTCTTCTATTATTGTTTTTTTATCATGGTGCCCATGTTTGGGGGTTTTTGCATTATCATTTAATACCCTATTCAATGATGGATTCTGCTGATGAATACTTTTGCTGACATTAAATATTTTCTGGCAAAATTTGATGAAATCAGTAAAAAGAAATACCACAAGAAATTCTGAACCTTCTATGACATCCACTTTGTAGCCTTTTAATAAGACTTCCCCTCAGAGACTAGACAGGTTTTCATTTGATTTTTTAACTTTTCAGGATTCCAAAAGGTCCAAGATTTTTATTTTATATTTTCTTTTATTTTATTGATGTGCATCACAGACATGAAAAATAGTAATGTGTTATAGACACGAAAAACACAGTAGTGATTCCACCTTTTTCTATTTCATTTGATATTTTCAAAGAAAAAGAACAAGAGGTTTCCCAATATTTTTTTTTTCCTTCTCATGTTGCCTTTTTACTTTGTTGCTCTTTCCCTTTTTCATAAGGACCTTCTGAAATAATATTTTCCACAGTGGAAACAATCTCCATAGCCTGACTGACACTTCTCTAGAGGGTTGCTGTTCTTCGAATATAGTCTGGAGATTATTAAAGTAACAAATAAAACATTTTAAGATATCCCATAAATTCCTGGCCCCAGCCTGGCAGCACCTGAAGGACAGGTATAAGAACTGCTCCAAGCAGAAGGAAATTCTGATGTGGAGTCAGTTTGTTGTGGGTTTTTTTTTCCACTCAGTCATTAGTAGCATGAAATGTGGTCTTTTGAACACAGTTTCAACAGGAATGTCTCTCAGCTTGTACTAGTACTTGACCTAGAGACCTTGATTAAGCAGTTTTTTTCTCTCATTTCGCTTGGTGAAAGCTGCCCTTATGAGCTTCTGTAAACAGAGTAGGAAACCCTGACATATGATATGTAAAGTATTTCAAAATTGAAGTTCTACATTCAAATCTCAAGCAAATCCATCGTCTATTTAATGTAGACAAGAATAATAGACAATTTTAAGAGTTTCATATAACACTATCAAGTGGAGAACTTGGATTGTTTCTTCTCAATTACCCTCTCCAGAATTTGCAGAAAATCACACTTTTGCTTTAAGCTGAAAAAAGAAAAAAATAGAAAACTTCCAACTTGACCTATTTTGTTTAAATCTACCTGTTTTGAGTGGTAGCTCAAATATCACAGATTTTGTTTAGTGTTTCCTGCCCCCTCCAGAAAGCAAACTAATCCTTCCTTTGGCCTCTCATAGCATGTGGCTTATATCCTATTTTAGCGCTTGTTACACTCAGTTACAATAATGTGGAATATATTGTCTTAAAATTGCCTCAATCACTCTAATTATGCATTTCATCATTTTCAGAAGTCCTAAAAACTTAAAAAGACCTATCTATTAGGAACGTGAGACAAAGGATTAATATTATTAGTAATAAGGAAAATAAAAATCATTTGACACTTATTGTGTACTAGTTTTGTGAGGATTAAACTCCACAACCATCCCCTTCCCTATCAACTTCCCAAGAGATACATACTATTACCACCCCATCTTATTTATGAGGAAATTGAGTCACAGAGAGGTTCACTAACCTGCCCAAGGCCATGCCTTTAGGGAATTCTGAAGCTAGAATTCAAAACCAGACAAGCTTACCTTAAAATCAGGCTTTCTGTATCAAATGTCTTGTTAGAAGGTGCCAGACACTAGAAGCGTGTTTAGTCAGTGGAAAAGCATGTTACAGACAATAAAAGTTTCCTTAACTTTTGGGTTGATTAGTCTATAATGTACATAATATACATAATGTATATATTTTCATTCATAGAAACATATGTACGTATATCAATTTTATATATGTCTATACACATATATATCTATATTTATTTATCCAGAGAGAGAGAGAAAAAAGATTACTTCTTTAAAAATTTGGCTTTTTAATAGCTTAGGAAATTGAAAAGAAGCAAAAAGAGCTCATCAAAAATAACTTAAAAAATAAATCTCTAACGGAAAAAGTGCACCAAGAAGTATGCAACTTCTGTATGAAGAAAACAAACAAACAAAAAATCCTAGTAGGCTATATAAGAAAGACTTTAATAAATAGAATGTTATATGTTGGTCTTGAACAGAAAGATTCAATTTAAATATATTGTCTCCCTAGATTAAGTATGGCTAACTGTTGTTTACCTTCTCAACAACCTGTTCTCCTCTTCTTCCTTGAAAATAGAAACCCAAATAAGCATATGAAAAGATGCTCCACATCATATGTCATGAGAGAAATAAACATTTAAACAATGGGATATCAATACACACTTAGCAGAATGGCCAAAAGCTGGAGCACTGACAATACCAAATACTGGCAAGGAAGTGGAACAATGGGAACTCTCATTCATTGCTGGTAGGAATGCAAAATGGTATAGTCACTCTGGAAGATAGTTTGGTGGTTCCTTACAAAACTAAATACACTCTTACCCTACAATCCAACAATCCCTCTTTATTACTTATCCAGAAGAGCTGAAAACTTCTGTCAACACAAAAACCTGTGCACAGATCTTTACAGCAGCTTTATTTGTAATTGCCAAAACTTGGAAGCAATCAAGATGCCCTTCAGTAGGTGACTGGATAAATAAACAGTGGTACATCCAGACAATGGAATATTAGGAATATATAAAATATATAAAAGGAAATGAGCTAACAAGCCCCATGAAAAGACATGGAGGAACCTTAAATGCATATTACTAAGTGAAAGAAGTCAATCTGAAAAGACAACATACTGTATGATTCCAACTATATGACATTCTGGATAACAGCAAAACTATGGAGACAGTAAAAACAGATCAGTAGTTGCCAGGAGCTGGGGGTAGGGGAGGGATGAATGGGCAAATCACAGAGGCTTTTTAGGGCAATGAAAACAATGTGATGCATATCATTATACATTTGTGCAAACCCATAGAATGTACAACACCAAGAGTGAATCCCAAGGTAAACTATGGACTTTGGGTGCTTATGATGTGTCATGTGGGTTTGTCAATTGTAAAAAACAAAAGTACCATTGCTGTCGGCGACATTGATAACAGGGGAGGCTATGCATGTGGGGAGGCAGGAGGTAGATGGGAAATCTCTTTAGCTTCCTCTCATCAATTTTTCTGTGAACCTAAAACTGCTCAAAAAAATAAAGTCTCAAACAAAAACAAAAACTCTTTTTCCTTCAAGTATTGAGATGCCCTGTGCTTTTGAGAAAGCTAAGAAGTCCTTAATCCTAAGAGGTAAATGTTATAGTCCACTTGCCAGTGATAAGTTCAATAGTAGGCATTAATGAAATTCTTGAAAATAAGATGAGTTCTGCTGGAGAGCTCCTGGAAAATTCTTCTTTACTCTGAATGCAAAGAAAAAACATTCTTTTTTCTTGACTTTGGACTTTGGGTGTGCTTGAAGATGACATAGCTGCCATGTGACCATTAGGGGCAAGCCTGAAGTCAAAATTGAAAACAGCAAGAATAGTAGTACAGAAAGCAGTGAGAATCCGGCTTTGAACTACTGACTTAGCTAAACCCAACATCACCATGCCTTTGTGTATCTTGTGGTATGAGCTAATAAATCTCCTCGTTTACTTATGATGTTTTATATTGGACATTCAATCAATTGCAGATAATGCAGAAAACATTCTGATACATCAATCTGTACATATATTATGTTCCCCAAATAATATATACACATTTTTAACTAAAGATGATTTTAACATTCCCATGGACATAAACATGCAAAATAGTTGGAAAAATTCTCAAAATTAAGTTTAATTAGATGGCATTGAATAACTATAGAAGATAAAAAACTATATGATGAAGTGAACATAATTTTTAATTGTGAGACTGATACAAGAGTACACAAGTCTTAGAACCAAGATAGATAGTTTAGAATTTAACTTAAATACATAGGGCAATTTAGTATATTATACACATGGCATATCAAATTTTCGAGAAAACATAAATTATTTAGTCAGTGATGCTGAGACAATATAATATATAAAAATAGAACTGGACTCCAACTCACACTTCATACCAAAATAAGTCCTACACAGTCAATGATTAGTGGCAAAATAAATAAATAAGTGAACACATAAAGGTAAACATATGAGAAAAAGCATGGAGATTTGTTTTATTTGGATAGTTAAATTGGTAAAATAGTAAATGATTAAAATAGCTAAAAGGTCAAAATAGTAAATGGAATGTTTTTTAAAAAACATTTCATAGCTAAATGGGGATGGAGATCACCCATACACTATTAGAGGAAATGTGATTGGAACAACCTGGAATGCAACTTGGCAACATTTATAAAAATTTTATCTACACCCTTTGAATCAGCCTTCCTACTTCTTGCAATTTTTCTTACAGATGCATTTACACGTGTGCCCTATGACAAATTGAATAATGCATTTACAAGTGTGCCCTACGACAAATTGAATAAACACCAATGTTTATTCAATCTATGTGTGTTGATGTGATACAACCCAGAATATAACCGAGAAGGTGTATTGTTATCTGAAAGAAGAACAATATATCTAATAAGACGGGGATGTTGTGGGCTATAGTCAACCAGAACCATGAAATTTACCTCAGCAAAAATATTAAAAAGAATAATGGGAAAAAAATAATAGTGTTACTAATAATCCCATAGTTTTGGAAGACATTTCAAGACAAACACAGAAAAGAGGAAAAGTACAGCTCGTTCCATAATTTCTTTATTCGTTTTTCCTTTACCTTTTCATTATTTTCTGATTTTATGTTGAAATCCATAGCCAGAAAAGCTGCTGCAAGTGACTACTTATATTCTTGAAAGAAAACCTAGTTTTGAATTTAATGTGATGTAATGTGTGTGTGTGTATGTGTGTGTGTCTACAGAACTCTAGACTGAGATCTCCTGAGAAGTTAGAAGTCTATCACCAATATAATGAAGAGTTTGGAGTAGAATAATGAACACTAAGTATGTTTGCCATACTGAAGACAAAAATTTTAGAAGAAAACGTTTAAGTTCTTTCTGCCTCTAACATTCTACTTTCATTTGCCTTTGTTACAAAAGGCCTAAGGAAGGGAAGCTTTTAAATTCTGTTATCTAGCCTCAGCCTCCACATGAGTAGTTTGGACTGAAAGCCGATTAAACTTTAGTACGGCAGTCTTGTTTGAAAACTTCAGAGCAAGAGGCACTTTATTCTCCAGGTATCAAGAATAAACACTTTGAACTCTTTAGCACTGTAATAATTCTCTGAAAATGCCAAATTCTGGTTTCCAAATTCCCTATGCTCCTAAAATGATGAGAAGTTATAGTATACACAAATGACCTTCTCCCTGAGCCACATTAGCTGCTTATTGAGCACGGCGACCTTGCCCTCCACAGACGTAACTGTAAATCAACAATGAAGATGTCAGGTCCAGGTTTAGAGTGCAGTGTCATCATTTTCTCATGTTAATGGAAGAGTCTAAACACTGTGGTTACCAAGCTTTCCGTCAAGCTGAATACCCCTGCTATCCAACACAGTGAAACATGTCTTCACTCCTCCTTAAATTGCTATAGCTGATGCTTTCCCTCTCTTACTGAGAAATGACAGAGATTCTCTCTCCCTGCTTTTCTTCCACTCTGTTTTAAAACACACAGAACACATTCAGGTGGCTGGGGTAGGAGGAAGAGAAAATGAGGATTTCTAAATATGTTAAGACATTTTAGAATAAGGTAAATGTGCTATGTTGAATTCAATTTACCTTACTGTAGTCACCTTTTATCCTTCACTGACTAATAAGTGCTGAGATGTAGGGATGGCCTTAGTCTTTATAAGGAAGCATTTTAACCCTGAAGGCTAATTAAAAGGTTACAATGATAAGCAAATGAGGGAAAAGTTTCATGCTTACATCCTATCCTCTTACACTGATTAAAAAGTAGAATCCAAAAAATAGTCCATTAAGAAATTTCTAAATATTTCCAGTCTTTGTAATAAGGAAGATGTGCTAGTGTAATTCAATAGCCTTATTTTGCATGGGATTAGAGTTTGCTATGCAGAATACTCAAGCATGCATACTTTTGGCAAAATTATTAAAAAAGATGTTTAGTTAATTATTTAGTTAAAATACCTTAATTATTTGAAGGCATTTTAGTGAAATATCGTAAATTACAAATAATGTCATTTTTCATTTATATTTTGAAAGTCACTAGATAGGTCTAAATAAATGAATGTGAGAAAAACTAGAGAAAGGACTTTATATAAAAGTTGTATTTATAGACACTGTGGTGTACAGAAATTATAACTATCAATGAAGCGAAAATTTTCTGAAATATTTTCTCTAAACAGCATATCTTTGTTTATTACTATATTTTATTCCTTACAATTGTAAAAGCTATCATTTTGTGTGTGATAATTTTCCTTTCATCTTTATTTTATTAATGTTTCCATACTTCTTAAAACACCATCTATTTTCTCTTTTGCAATTTTGAAAATAATATGTCATCATTGTATATCGTTTTTAAAATACAGAAAGGTACATGTGAGAAAAAAAAGTACTCATAACCTCAATGCCTAGGGAACATTACTGTCCACGTAATTATTCTTTTCTAGTATTTCTTATAATACAAATACTAACATACTTATCTTTTGCAATTAAATGGGATCAAATTGTATATAAAAATTTGTATTTGTTTTTTAAAATTAACATTATATTTGATCATTTTCCTGTGGCATTAAGGAGCTTGGAAAACACTATTTTAATGGCCATATAATATGTATCATGTATATGGTTATACCTTAATTTACTTACCCATTCTCCTAGTGTTTGTTATTCAGATTGTTTACAAAATATGCCCTCATAAGTATTTAAAAATCAATATTTTTATTAATTTATATCTTTGTTTCTTATTATTAAAACTAAGAATAAATGTATTTGGATATAGATTGCCAAGTTAATCTCTAGAAAAATTAATTAATTTTATCTGCACTAATTATGTGTTAGGGTGCTTCTGTTTCACTGCAGACTTCCAGTGTTGAAAAGTATCACTTTTTAAAAACCTCTGCTTATTTTATAGGGTGGCAGTATGATATCTTAATGTGGGTTACCAGCTTTAGCTTGTGTTAGTTTCACCTCTGAGCTTTACACATGTACATATAAATTCAATTATATGATTGGGCGTACCAGTCCTCAAGAGTCTATTTGCAGGGCAACATGCATGCAGAGATGGTTCTGCTTAGAAAGAGGAAACCTCAAGAAAAAGTGGAAGTGAAAAGAAAAGCACATACCTTCCTCATATTGATCTAGGGCTAGTCCAATAAATCTTTGTGAGAGTGTTAATGCCAGTACATATGATTGACAATGTTTCAGAGGAATTATTTGAAATTCGGGGGCAAGAAAGCACTCATTTGGGGCCCAGGAAATAAAAAATGACAAGTTGAAGTAGAAAGATATTCTTCAACTTTTCTAAGAACGTGGGAACTTCTGTTACCTCATCTTCGTACCCCACAATTTAAATGCATATATTATGTATTATCTTCCCATCTGAGTTATGTATTTAATACTGTCTGGTTTGGGTTGTTAATCAGTTCTCTTTATCCATCTATTCTTCAAGCAGTATCAGACAGTATTAAAAAGACTTCTGTAGGGTTTTATAAAAATAGAGAAGGAATTTTCACATATTTATCCTCCAGGTGAACTTTAAAAAACTAATTTTATTTAAAACATAATATATGAAGAGGATAAAAAAATCAAATGGAATAGACTGTATATATTGACAAGTAATTTATCATTACACATCTCAGTTCTTTCTTCCTTTTAGAAGATTAAATGTTTCCACTCTCATATGTATCCTTCCTAAAATATTCTGTGCATATACAAGTAAATATCTGTGTGTAGTCAAATGCATATGCATGTGTAAATACAAATATTGATACAGATTTTTTGACACATGAGATTTTTTTCTACCTCTTTCTTCCCCTTTGTTTACTTGTACAGAATGAAATACTAAAGTTAATTTTATTTGTGAATTTATACTTAATATAGCTAACTCTTGTTCTTTAAATGATTTTTCTACCAAATACTTTAACTTTTTCTTGAAATACTACTATATTTTGCTAAATGACTATTGAGAGTAATCTAAACATTATAAATTCATGTAGTTATACTTGAACTCTCCCTAATGTTTCAATTAGTGACAGTGAAGAAGAGATTTTTAATGTTTATCTGAATTCAGTCTCTCGTTATTCTGGGTACAGTGGCTATTAAACTCTCTCACCACCTGTACAGAAAAGAACATAGCAAGCCTGAGACTACTATCCTTAGAACGGCTTGCTTGCAAGTCTAGCATCTTGGCTGGCATCTGGACACTTGGCCCTTGGGGTGTTCCTAATCAATAGTTAACTGATAAGGATGGTTTGTTGTGCCTGGACTTTTAAGCAAACAACATGATTTATGCTGAACACCTACTTTTATGAGTCTGGAATTTTGGTATCTTCTAGGCAGAGGGTTCTCATGTGACTAATCCCAATAAAAATGCTGGACACTGAGTCTCTAATTAACTTCCCTGGTAGACTACACTTCGTGTGTATTGTCACAACTCATGGCTAGAGGAGTTATGTGTGTGTTGTGTAACTCCACTTGGCAAAGACTTTTGGAAGCTTGAGCCTGGTTTCCCCTGGACTTCACCCCATGCATATTTTCCCTTTGCTGATTTTGCTTTGTATCTTTTCACTATAATAAATGTTAGTCATGAGTACAGCTATGCACTGAGTTCTGTGCATTCTTCTAGGGATTTACCACAGCTGAGTGATCTTGGGGAACTCAACACATTCTCGCTTGCATTTTGATGGGGCCATGTAACTAGTGCTGGCTGTTATGTTATTGGTGGAAGTATGTGTCATTTTGGGCTGGAACATTAAACTGTTGGTGCGAGACGCTCCATTGTTTCTTTCTCTCTGAGACGGTGAATAACAATGTCCCAGAAAGGGAAGATTCTATAGTGCTGAGAATGAGGATGACAGGAGGTGAGGCATCCAGCTGACCCAAGATGGAATTTGCACCATAAGAGATGAGCCTTTGATTGTTTTTTTTTTAGCTACTGAAATTTTAGAGTTTTATGCAATTACAGCACAAGTGGGACAATCTTGACTAATACAAATACTAAGTAGATTTTTGTTATGCTGAAAATAAGGTTACATAGCATGAAGGGTATTTATATCACAGATTAATAACAATAATCACTTGTCATGCATGGAAAATGACATTACCTGTCACTCATACTTAAAATTTTAATGGCCATAGTTTATTTTATTAGAACAGATTATCCTGTACTGCATGTTTCTGTCATTCTCTTGCAAATTATATCGACAGCCTGGACTAGTTATTACAAAGAATCTACATAGATCAAAATATACTATAATTTATAAGAAAATAGTCTTACAAGGTTTTCTGAGTTGATCATATATTTAATATTCAGCATTTGAGAAAGCTTTCAAAATTAGGGGTAGGCAGATATTAATAGTCAGCCATTTAATAAAATGATGACCTGATTAAACGGCATAAATGGATGTTTTTTCCCATCACTTTTTATTAACATTGAACTATGCTGATTGCATACCACAAGCATTGATCATTAGCTGAGCTTGGTAGCAGAAGTATCAGCACAAAACTGAAGTTGAATGCAGCTGGATATGACAACCTAATATCATATATTCCCAATAATAGACATCTAAGAAACTGTACCCTTAAAGAAATATTTAAATGTCTCCAAAATATGCTTTATTTCAGAGGAAATACATAGGTGCAAGCTGACTTTACCTCTCATCGTGGGGATTTCCAATTGGAGCGTGGACATCTCTGCCTTTACAAATAGTTTATAGACCTAAAGTAAGAGCTGAATATTTCAGTGATTTCTATTTTCTAATCCGATTTTTCAAATTTTTTCACTTAAAAACTCAACCAATTATCTTCCAGTGAAATCTTAGAAAAGTTGAAGCCTAAATATTGCTACAGAGTTTCCTTATGTTACAGCTGTCATGAATAAAAAAATAGATATAATGAACTGAAATATACAAGATTCCTTGTTTTGCCAAAGGCTAAATATGTTTTTATCACTAATTTACATTTTGTTTTACAACGTAATAAATCAAATAAAATCTTTTTATATAAGTATTTTTGCCTTATGATATAAATGGGGCTGACTGTGATGTGTCTGATTAGGTCATAAACATGTAATTGATAAAGACAGGCTCTCCTAATTCCTATCTATGGAAGGTGACGTTTTCTGACTTATTGGGAAAATCTGCTGAATGTAACGGTCTTTGTATTCTATAGTTTTTAAACTAGGCTTCATTTAAAATTAACATAAATTAGTCACAATACCTTTATTCTATTTTATATCCTAGCCAGATCATGGTTCTGTTTATGCTATAGCTACAGAGAAATATATTTAATTAACTTAGTAAATAATGTTTTTAAAATAAACTTTATTTAGAATAGTGTTAGACTTACAGAAAATTTGTGAAAATAGAACAGAGAATGCCTATATATCCAGACCACTTCTATTATTAACAGCTTACATTAGTATGGTACATTTGTTATAATTAATGAACTGATTTTGATACATTGCAATTAACTGCAGTCCATACTGTATTCAGATTTCCTTAGTTTTTGTCTAATGTTCTTCTTTCTGTGCCAGGATCCCATACAAGATATCATCTTTATTCATTATGTCTTCTTAGGCTCCTTTGGTTGTGACAATATCTCAAAATTTTTGTTTAATGACCTTAACAATTTTGGGGACTTCTGATCAGAATGTCCCTTTCTTTTAAATTTTTGGCATAATTAAACTGGTGTTATGGTTTGTTTGTTTGTTGTTTGCTTTTTTGAGGGGAGGACGGAAACACCACAGAGATAGAATACCATTTTCATCAATTTATATCGTCATATGAGGGCACATACTCCAACATAACTTATCACTGTTCACAGCTGAGTGAAGTAGTGTTTGTCAGGTTTCTCCAATGCAAAGTTACTCTTTTTTTCCCTTTGCACACAGCTTCCTTTAGAATGAAGTCACTATGTGCTGCCCACACTTGAGGAGGAGTTATGCTTCACCCCACTGAGGCCAGAGTACCTTCATGAATTATTAAATTATATTTTAACTACATCAAAATACTTTGAAAAAAGTATTTGCAGTCATCACATACTCATGTTGACTACTAAATTGATTCCCCTAAATTAATTCTAAAGAGGATAACCTGTTAGTAACTATATGCGTTCCCATTGCTGAGAATATCTTTACAGACACTCAGTGAAATCAAATCTAGAGCTCACCACACCGGGAGTTATCAAACACGTGTGCGTAAAAATTATTAGGTCTGATGTGGTCCCATTAACATGATAGGGGATTTTGGTGCATCATGCTTGGAGAAACAACACATTAGATTCCTCAAATATCCAACTATGGTTTTATTGTCTTGGGGATATTTCATTCTAGCCTGATTCACAAATTTTATAAATTAAACAAATTTCTTATCTAATTCTCACAGGTAGAGTGGCACAGTGCAAATTAAAATACAGTTTCCCCGACTCCCTAGGCAGTGATTTCTCTAGTCTCATGTATTAACTATTTTTCTTGTCTTGTTGAGTGCCAACTAGATCATCAAATATGGTATATTCACAGGCTGTTAATCTTACACAAAACCTTACCTTTACCACTCTTTCTTCATCTCAGGTAGATAATACCTCTTCAATATTTCATAGATAAAGTAGAAAAAGCTTATATGACTTTCCTTTATTTCTCTTTCTGTCTTTTTACCTCAAAGCATCTCAAAGCATTGCCATAACTATGCATTTGTTACATTGAAGATTCTCTGTATGAGTTCTTTCTCCATCCCTGTCTACCTCAGGGTTACAAGATGTTCTTTGTATTGTCAAAGTAAACATCATCATAATTACTTTATAAGATTTAACTTAAGTAGGAAATTATAAGAAAAAATATCATGACTAAACGTTGGATAGAAAACAAACATGAAGAAAGTGCAGTCCTTCATTTGAAAAGAAAAATAAGATCTTCTTGGGTTATTTATTAGCAATTATTATTGTGCCAACTCCCCACTCCCATTTATACTGGCATCTTCTACTCCTTCCTCAAATCCCAGTTTGGATGTCAATCCTTCAACAGGGCTCTGACTCATTAGCATATTTTCACAACTCCTCTTTCTCCTTTATAGTACTTACAATTAAAACAATCAATAAAATGAAAGGAAAGAAATATTTGCAAATCATATATTGGATAAGGGACTAATAACTGAAATATACAAAGAACTCATACAACTCATTAGCAAAAAGAAAATTACAATTAAGACATGAATAGACATTAAGAATGAGAGGAATTGAATAGACATTTTTCCAAAGACATTCAAATAGTCAACAGGTACATAAAAGGTGATCAACATCACTAATCATCAGGAAAATACATAAAACCACAATAAGATATTACCTTACACCTGTTAGAATGGCTGTTATCTCCAAGACAAGAGATAATAAGTGTTGGCAAGGACATGGAGAAAAGAAAACTCTTGTTTACTATTGGTAGGAATGTAAATTGGTACAGCCACTATGGAAAACAACATGGAGGGGAAATAAAAATAGGACTACCATATGATCCAGCAATCCCACTTTTGGGCATATACCCAAAGGAAATGAAAAAAGATCTCTGCACTCCCATATTCATTGGTAATATTCACAATAGCCAAGATATGGAAACAACTTACATGACTATCAACAGATGAATGGTTGAATGGAAAAAAGAAATGGTGTATACGTACAATGTCATATTATTGAGCCACAAGAAAGAAGGAAATTCTGCCATTTGCACTCCTTAAAACTGGAGTGTCTTGTAACTTGTAAATAGAATGTGGTGTAAGTGATTGTGAGTCAGTTCTGAGTCTATATATCAAGAAGACTTGCACTTGTCCATTTGGAACCTTGTGACACCCATGTGGACAAGCCCAGGTTAGTCAGCTGGAGGATGACAGACCGTGTGTAGAGGGGCCCTAGTCATTCCAGTTGTAATAGGCAACCTCATCCAACCCATCCACCTAGTCCTTGAACAAAAGAATCCCCACTTAAGGTGAATCCAAATTTCCCAACTGCAACTGGTGATTCATTAAATTTTAGAGTAGTTTGTTACATAGAAGACAATAAATTATGCAGCTAACACTAAAAATACACCTTTATCACAGAAGCTGAGCAATTTGCCAAGATGAATTCTGACTAAACGTTCACCATACTTGAACAGGCCATACTACATTGAGTTTTTATTACATTCTGGGTAATCTTGACACTTGAGGAACTGCACAATTTAAGGCAGAGACAAATGACTTCACAGAGAAAAATCAACAAGATTTGGTTGCTGCCTGATGCTGAGAGAGAAGCAGAGAAACAACTAAGGT
The DNA here is from genome assembly GCA_031878705.1 of Tapirus indicus. Classification (NCBI taxonomy): domain Eukaryota; kingdom Metazoa; phylum Chordata; class Mammalia; order Perissodactyla; family Tapiridae; genus Tapirus; species Tapirus indicus. The sequence goes on along the minus strand of CM062920.1, from coordinate 138,085,569 downwards.
TTTAAGCTTGAGACAAAGATTGGTGTGCTCCCGATGCATCAGATGAAAGTTATAAGGAAGAGCTAGATTGGGCTTGGTGGATTAAGATGATTTTGTTTCTGAACCTAGCAAACTTTTCTTATAATGTGTGATATAGAATGCTAAATTTGTAACCAAATATTTACATAAGATTTTAGAAAGTTATTCTAAGTTACTTTAAGAAAAAAATTAAACACACATGCATACATGTATCTGAGAATGTGTGTTCATGTGTGCACACACAGACACACATCATCTACACATACCTTAGCCCATAACTAAGAAGTAAAATAAATCATTTCTTGGAGATTGCAACAAAATTCCACAAAACGTTTTTCAGGAGTCAATTAAATGTTCTGACTCTTACTTTTCCAATACAAATTATTTACACTCAAGGATAACTTTTATTGATTGAGCATAACGAATTCTATGTACATTGTACTCACATCTGGATAAGAATAGTTGGGGTGCCGGCCCAGAGGCACAGCAGTTAAATTCATGTGTTCCTCTCTGGCAGCCTGGGATTCACTGGTTCAGATTCTGGGCGCGGCCCTACTCGCCGCTCATCAAGCCATGCTGAGGCGGAATCCCACATAGAAGAGCTACAGCTCTACCACTATGATACACAACTATGTACTGGGGCTTTGGGGAGAAAAAAAGAAAAAGAGGAAGATTGGCAACAGAAGTTAGTGCAGGGCCAATCTTCCTCAAAACAAAAACAAACAAAAATAATATTTTATATCTGAGAGACAGTTACATATTAACACAATAGGTATGAAAAAGACCATCTGGATTTCATACGGAGTCTTTAACTGTTTGCTAACCTACCTCAGTTTTTCTTTATCCTTCCCTTAGGCATCTACTTTTCTGGCAGGCATTGTCCCCCACATGTTTCAAATGCTGGGATGGTCACATTGGTAAGATGTCCTCCCACCGAGATGTTTTCAAGTCACCAAATGATGAAATCTTTAGCATTTGGGCCACCATCTTGTGGCAGAGACTACCCATGTCCCACATTCACTTGGGATATGGCCAACTGAGTCATATGTCAGCCATTCTTAAAATCCCTTTCTCTAAACATTCTCAGAACCAGCCGTGTCATTTTGGGTTGCCTGCAAGCAGACATCAAGACAGGAATAAATACGCTAGATATTTTTGATGGAAATGCCTATAAAGGATAAACTGGGAGGAAATGGGTAGCATGGAGAGCCTTCAGTCCACAGCATAAATATCATACTTGTGAAAGGAGAGAGAAAAAGGAAGGATTGGGTAGGAAGTAAATCAGACTACAGCAAAGTTCTAAGAATGTCTCAGCCAGACCAGTGTGGAGTCCTTACGCAAATCTTGCTCATTTTAGGAATCCCACATCTGAAAGGGGCAGCTAGAGAACCTGCTGTGCTCAGTCATTGGCTGGGAATATCCCAAAGGGAATGTGACTTTGGGAGGAACCTGGTAGTAGATCCACAGATCTGCAGTTGTCAGCTGGCGCTGTCAGCTATATTCCACAAAGCACTTTCTCTTAACGTAGTGCACTGAGCAGTGCACTTACCACAATCCTCTCTCTTCACTTGGTATACTCCACTTCTATTTTAAGATTCAGCTCAGATATAACTTCCTGAAAGGTCATCTCTAATATCTTCCACAAACTACATCATCCAGGTAAAGGAATCTTTCCTCTATTCACTCTATACAAGATCTTGTCCTAATATTTTATTTTGTTTTAAAATAATCGTTAACTTTTGTCTCATATAACTGAATGTAGACACTTTGAGATCAGGAGTTATTTCCTCTTTATTTTATATTCCACGGAATCAGGCAGACCGGCACAAAGTATACTATTGAAGGAAGGAATGAAGGAGATAAAAAACAGTGGTGGACTTTATTTTCATAATGTAATCACTTCGATTATGCTTAAACCTGGAGGTAGTTGATACCCCCACTGCCATTATTGTGACAGCTGTGGTATTAAAAGAGCCCTGGTCTTGGAGTCAGGTGACGTATCTAGATTAGACATTTACAGATAAGATGTAATTGATTGGAGCTCTATGCATAATAATTTCCTCAAATAGGTATATTAATATGCATCTTAGTTCATTGCTATGAAAAGAAATGTGACACTTTTGCTTGTAGATTCCAAATCAAGATAATACAGAAAACCTATAACTATAACTACTTTAAACTGCTTGAATATATATTAATAGTGCTAAAAACAAGACAACAGCTCCCAAAAGGAATCCCTTATGCTAAGCCCCAGATCACCAAACTGAGACAGCTTAATTACAGTTTTGGCTTTTCTAGAAATGTAATCTGAAACCAGTCATTCAGAAATTGCCTGATCAGTACTAGGTTAGGGAGTCTGCCTGACAGACCCCCGCCATTCCCTAAAAAAGTAATTTTGCAATAACCAACCTGCTCTTTTGCTGAGTTTAACCTCCTTGTTCCCGTTCCCTTCTGCCTATGAAAGTCTCTCATTCTGTACAGCTCCTCAGACTTCCTTTCTACCTGCTAGATTGGATGCTGCTCAATTTGAATCAATTTTTGCTCAAGTAAACTCTTAAAAATTTTGGTATGCCTCAGTTTATCTTTTAACAGTTCTTAGTGTCAAAAGAGAGAACTGGAGACCCCCGGGGCCCCCAGGAGCAACGAGCAAGCAGACATTCTAACTGTTGAGCCCCTGATCTCCTGCTGCTGTCTCGCTGCCTCAGGAGGTCATGGGTGAGTCCCTCTCAGATCAGAGTCCCTCTCAGATCGGAGCTCTGCAGTTTTCGCATTATGAGCTTTCAGACGTTATTTGAATATTTATTTTTCCAGACTGGGTCCAGGAACCGGCGAGAGTAAGACTAGGTCCAACTTAAAAAGGGGCCTGGGTCCAGGATCCGACTGGCTCTTGGTTCTGACTTAGAAACCGGACTGGGTCTGGCTTAGAAACAAAACTGGGTCTAGGTTGTGCTGGTTCCAACTTAAGCTGGACTGGATCCAGTGTTAGGCCTCAGGTGAATAGAATTTTAAGGCTGAACAAGCAGGTTAACCCTACCAAAGATAATCTTGAATTACAGTGGCCACAGTGGAGAACTTTTAACCTAGATAAGCTTATCCATTTACAAGGTGCCCTAGAGAAAAAGCTGTCTCACTATAAAGGGTAGAGGGAAAATAATTTTTCTTCCTCGACAGTTTCTTGTGACCAGGATAAGACTCGCTGGGACAACCTTCTTGCTCCTGAGCCTGCAGACAGGATCCTGGGAAAACAGGCAGAAGATGGGAAAGGGTGAGAATTGTTATCCAAGTCGGTGCTCCCAGTTCTTTATCTGTGGTGCCCGGTGGAAAGAGGAAGGTAAAACTTCACTCTGTCCCTTCCTTTCAGATTGCAGGCAAAAAATGTTTGTAAGAATTAGATCTTTGAATTGTGACTTGTGAATTTGCTTTCTGGTACCTATTGGTTGTCATCCTTTCTCTCCCAGGGTCACCTATTGCCTTCTCGTTTGTCACCTTTTGTCTCCTGAGAACTTGCCTTGGCTTTCTGCCTGACTCGGTCATGCAGGTTCCCGTGTGCATGCAGACAGCTCAAACGTCAGGTTGGGGGCCCCAAAATATGGCCGGACAGAAATGTGAGTTGCACTGCATTTGCAGCTAGGGTCCCATTGACTGTTGCCAGCTCTCAGGGGAATTGTTTAAGTCCTTCTTTTGGTTGTCTTCAGGAGTGGCTCTGGTCTTGGGAAGGTAGTGTCTTTTCTACTCTTTGGAGCTGCTTCTTGTGTCCATGGGGTTGTTCAATACTGCCAGGAACATTTATTATTTGTCTTATTTTGAACCTGACAAGAAATTCAAAAGATATTCTTAGTATTTCTCAGTTTATCTTTTAACAGTAGATAGATGAGAGAGAGATGGGAAAGTGAGAGGAACAGAGGGAGAAAGGAAGAGAGAGAAAGGGAAAGGGAGAGGAAGCAGGGAGAAAGAGAGAGATGTATGTATACATGCTCTTTCAAGAAAGAAAGATAAATTGTCTCAGGTCAGAATCAAACAGGGACCTGAAAAGGATGGTGGTAAAAATATGAACTAATTTAATAGCTGTGCTTGGGCTATTACAGGACCTGTAGCCCAAAGATTTGTATTAGATATTTGTTGATACTCGGTACACTCCCATTCATTCGAAGCACTTCACATCAGCATAAAGATTAAAAATTTGAACGATATTTTTCATATTCCTTTTCCAGCAGTGTTCTAGATAGATCCCTATAAGTAAGGGAAATAATTTGCAACATAAAAATACGGAGGTTAAGTCTTCCGACACCTTTTGGGACCCTCCTGTTGATCGGTCATTTCAGATCCTAAGGAACAGGTTCTAGCCCTTCCAACATGCGGAAAAGTCTCTAGTATCCTATACTAAATCTCTTTTTGTTTAAAACATCTACATTGATGTTAATTTCTCTAATTCATCAATGATATAGTATTTAGTATAAAAAATAGGTCCCTAGAAACTTAATCTCAAGATAGAAATCTATAAGATTATTTACTTAATTGGGTTAAATTAGAAGGCATAATAAATATGTTGCCAACAGACAATGGGATATTGGTAGTTCACAACACATAGCTTCAGTTATGAAACAAATTATGTAACTTATCATTTTTCAAAGCAGCACTTTGGAAGACAACCTGGCTTTTGTATTGGAATATATGGAGGAAATAATGAATACAAGCACAAGTTTGATGGCCCAGTCTTAACTACACTAGGGAGTGTACAGAAAGAAAATGAGAGATTCAAGATTTGAAATACACAAATTAGAGACCAGAGAGTTTCTGTACTAACTAGGTAGGATACCTTATCCATTGTGACCACAGGGCCAATGATCTGAAAACCAGACCCAAAGTTTGATCTCGCAGTTTGCAGAATTATAACACGTGTTGAATTCAAACAATCCCTGGGTCTCTTATTGAAAATCAGAACCTTTTTCTAGAGAAAGTGGAAGCCTGAAAATTGGAGTGAGAGTGTTTGAGAATGTTATAATGATTTTAAATAATTTGAATTCTCAAAAGACTCTGAATCCACTTGTCAACAAAAGCAAGCTTTCTTTCTCTATTTGTGGAGGTTAGCTTCTCAATACTTGAATACCCAATAAAGGCTTAACTGGTGACAGTCACTTGGGAGAAGGGTGGTAAAACCTGAGGATTATGTATGAGAAAGTATTCTAAGAATATTACAACAGGAAAGAAATATCACAACATTGGATCAAAATGAATTTATGATAATGACTCAGATTAAATGAAGATATAGGCAATAATGTAAAAGAATTTATTCAAAATCTCAGGAGGCTAGGAATTTGAGTGTTTATCATGTGTGACAGGCTCAGTCACCCCTAATGATATAAATTTGAGTACTCATAAGACATGTTCTTTGTCACTGATGTATTTTTTAATACATCAGTGGAGGAGAGCTCCAGCATTTGTAGAAAACTCTATAGTAACTATATTATGAAAGCTAAAGATTATGATGGTAGATGACAGCATTGAAATTAGTTTTCCGGGGGGTTTTGAGAAATGATGAGACCCTGAAGTCACAGAATTCAAGTGACAACACTTACAAACCAGAGACAAAGTAGGCAAATTACAATAATAGACAGCAGAGCAAATTGTGGCATTCAATTATATCATCTATTGACACTACTGTCAGTGAACCGTCTAGTAAAATATTGCTTAATCTGCATACTAAAAAACAATCTAGATCTGGTGGAAGGAATCTAACATAAATTACCACAATGGAAAATCAATGTCCTATGTTGAATTTTCAGACTTGAGCCAATTCATACATGCAGACTGTCTTGAATGATGTAAAAACTGAGTCAATTCCCTTTAGAAAGGTTATTGCAACACAGCAACAAGTATGTGCTTCAACTCTTCCTCCTCTACTTCCCTAAAAGAATCTGTAGCATTTAACATGATGTCTGTGCTGGCAGAAAATCCAAGACAAAACAGGAATGTCTGGTCACAGCCTTACATTTACAATAATCCCTGGGTACCCCAAACACCGTGGTGATCTATTGTCAGAGAGGAAAATCATGGAGGTCAAATGATTGATAGAGTTGCGAGCTGAATCCATTTTACAATGGGCCTGGATGGTCTAGGAACATACCCTTTGATTTTCCCCCAGTTCCTGAATACATAACTGAAAATATCCTTACTCAGCAACTGGCTGAATGGACAGCTGGCTCTCAGACACAAAAAATAAAGGCAATAATGTAGGAAGACTGAAGTGGAAACCACTGGATCTGCCTTTGCATAGCAAAATAGTGAACTACAAGCAAATACTGCATTCCTGGGTACTTGTTGAGAGCAGTGCCACCATGGTGTAATTACAAAATGTTAACCATAAAAATAGATTTAAAACAATGATAGAAAAAAGACAGATTACCTACAAAGCAATAACAATTAGATCTATATGGACTTCTCATTGGCCACAAGACAAAAGACAGTGTAATAATATCTTAAATGTGTGAAGTGAAAATAAATATCTATCTAGATTTAGATATGGAGCTAACGAGTCAAAAATGGAAGTAAAATATGAGTTTTTTAAGCCAAAAAAAAAAGTGAGTGAATTTATTGTCAAAATGCCTTAACAAAAGACACTTCCAAAGAATGGCATTCAGGCAGAAAGAAAACAGACCAAAAGAGAAGTATAGAAACAGAAGGGAATGGTAAGAAAATGAGTGGAAGGAGGACAACTTCACATAATCTCTTAAGGCTAGAAACTAAGCTATTTCTCTTAGAATGCTAAAAGCTGTTATAATGTGAACAGTTGATGTGGAATGAGTACATAAATGAAAATAAAAGTCACCCTCTCGGGGCCTCCCGGTGGCGCAGCGGTTTTGTCTGCGCTTGGCAGCCCGGGGTTCGCGGGTTCGGATCCCAGGCGCCTGCTAATGCACTGCCTGTCAGCCCTGCTGTGGCAGTGTCCCATATAAAGTAGAGGAAGATGGGCACGGATGTTAGCCCAGGGCCAGTCTTCCTCAGCAAAAAGAGGAGGATTGGCGATGGATGTTAGCTCAGGGCTGGTCTTCTTCACACACACACAAAAAAAGTCACCCCCTCTTTTCCAATACAATATCCAACGTACAAGAGCCTGTTTTAGTTTCATTCCCCACAGTTTCATCCTCTATACATGTCTCTAGTTACCCCTGAATCCAGCAGTTTTCATAGCTGTGTACTGCCATTCAACTATTCAGGTCTCAAGTAACTTACTTTCTTTTCTCAAATGACTACACAAAGATCTTTCTTGATAAGTTTTTCCTGAATTATCCAGGTCTAATTTTCCTTCCTTTTCTTCCAGTTATGTCAGGTTTAAATGGCACTTGATAATTTTACTTTTACTACGTATTTGTTATATAACTTTCATCTAATTATAGAAAAATGGAAGTTACAGCAAGGAAATATAAGGAAAACACTCAGTTATAACATGTTGCATTATAAGCTAACAGGTTTTTTTTCCCTGCAAACAAGAGACAACACATAATTCTGTAAGATGCTTTGCACATTTAACAGCTTTCTTTATAACATATTTTAAGTTGAACTTACTTCTCTCTCAAGTCTAACTCTTTTTTTCTCATTCGTCATCACCATTTCAAATTTATTTGCCAAAATTTCTATTTTAATTGAAAAAAATCACAACTCAGTATTACTTAAGTCAGAACTGGTATTCAGAGGAGTGAAAATATGCACAAAGTTCCCAGGGCAGGATGGAATATAGCATCATTGGAAAGAATACTGTCTGATTGATAGGGTACCTTGGGTTAAGAATAGTGGCAAAGTAGAGGTGAAGAAAGGGAATCTGACCTCAGACTTATATTTGAGAATATGTCCAGTTCTGTTATTTCAAAGATTACAAATAAGCAGTGAAAACTGGCCACTACTCCAACAGAAAAAAAGGAAGAAAATGTATGCTCTGTTGGTAGAAGGTCAATGTTATTGTCCTTTTAACAGAGAAATAGTGAATTTATAAAATGAAGGAGACCTTATTACATAAAGTTTCGGTCGGCTACACAAACTATGAGTTTTCAGTAATTTGATATTATAGTTGCATAATTATAATAATGTCTTGGGTTGATTGCTTTGGAAGATGGATTATGATGTATCTAATTGAGTTGAATCTTTTAGATAAATTCCATTAATTTGACTTGCTGAACACTAAAGGTAGTGTAACTGGAGATTAAAAAGTCATTATTATGCCAGTTATTATAGTTTATTCCAAGACATGCACCACTTCATTTACTGGAGAGTCAAATACTAACCAGGACATAAGGTCAAAGATACAATGGAAGTAGTTCTTTCCTTTGCATAAGAGCTAGTGAGAGGATGAATGTAACTACTGCACCTCATTCTCTAGCCACGCTGTGTTTCAGGGCCGTAGTTTTATATCTGAAATGAAGCATTGCCAGATATTTCACATGGTAAGGTCCTATGCTACCTAATAGGTTATTAAGGAAACTTCATAAACTTCTAACATGAAAGATATATTGAGCAGTCCATCTTCATATAGAGTCTTTGAGATTGAAATATAAGCATGCATCCTGATCCCCGATCTCTGGACAAGCTATTAATTATATTATATGCGCAGATAATGTTTTTCCCACATGCTCTACAGTGCAAGTTTCTTTTCTAATCTGAGATGTGTTATTGAATGACAATATTTGAATAGCATGTAACATTATATAAATCTTTGTAAAATCATACCCTAGAAAAGACAGCTCTTTCTTCAATGCCAATTTCATCAAGAGACAAGAACAGATTTAATCTTGAAAGTTTTAATCAAATCTGTGGGGTGTCCTTAACCAGCCTTCTTTATGTGTCAAATTATAGTCCTTCTTTACTATTCTTGGAGAGCAAGGTACTTGATTCCTGTGGCTCTTAATTGTCTCCTTCCAAACTTCAAAAGAAAATTAAAGACTTTTCGTATCAATTGAGAAATATAAAATGTAGGCTAGATTAACTAATAAATATTAATGCCATTAAAAAAAAACAAACAGAGCAACAGGAGTAAAACATTCATTTAGAATGTGCACCATTTAAATGCCATTTTTAATATGTGTGCATGAATGCATTGCAAAAAGCCCTATCACCTATGAAATGTATTAAATTTTCTTCATATAAAAATTGGGTCCGCCCGGTGGCGCAGCGGTTTAGTCCGCGCTTGGCAGCCCGGGGTTTGTGAGTTCGGATGCCAGGCGCCCGCCGACGCACTGCCTGTCAGCCATGCCGTGGCGGCGTCCCATATAAAGTGGAGGAAGACGGGCACGGATGTTAGCCCAGGGCCAGTCTTCCTCAGCAAAAAGGGGAGGATTGGCAACGGATGTTAGCTCAGGGCTGGTCTTCCCCACAAAGAAAAAAAAAAAAAATCATAAGGATTTTTCCACATGCTCTAACATGATTTTGTGAGGATTTGGCTTCTCTAACCAAAGTATTAGCTATTGTATTAGCATAGCTTATGCAAGTTTACATTCCAAATGTGTGCAACTCTGAATATTATGAATTCCAGTATTTGCTATAGTCAATGAGAAATATTAATAACAAGAATATAAGGGCAGCGCCATTAATATATAATTAGCCTTTGGCAGTTCCATCCAGATTACTTCAAATCTTATATATAATAAAATCACTTTTGCTCTTTCTGTCAAGACAAATGCTATGAGCTTTTGTCAAGCCAGATATGTTTATGTTATGCACCTTTATTGGTGATATTCCAATATATAAATCCATTCATTTATACAAACAATATGTACTTTATAGGCAATGAACAAAATAGATACTATTCCTTATCTCATGGAGCTTATATTTGGGTAAAAGTGAGAAACAATAAACAAATAAACAAGATACATACATAATAATGACAGGTCATTATGAGAGATTCTTTGAAAAGAAATAAAATAAGGTAAGTGGATGAGAAATTCAAGCATACAATAGGTATCTCTTGGAAGGTGGACATGGAAGGTATGTCTGTTTAGTTAATATTTGAGCAGAAAATTTAAAAAGGAAGTGAGTGGCTCACACAACACTTTAGACTGCTCCAGGCAGAGGAAGTGACAAACGCAATTTTTGCAAGGTGGAAAAACACTGAGGATGATCAAGGAAGAGCAAGCCAGTCGGTATGGCTGGAAAGTGAATGAAAGAAGGAGAAAAGGAAAATAGAAACGGGTATAACATAGGGCCTAGGATGCTATAGACCATGTTAGGGAACTTGAATGTTATTCTGAATGAGATAACGAACCATTGAAAGTTTCTGAGCAAAAGAAGGACATTATCTGACACATATTTTAATACATATTTACACCCCGAGGTGGAGGTGGACGTCAAGAGAGGAATCAGGGAGAATTAGAAGTCCTCTGGCATTATCTAAACCAAAAAGTGTTGTGGTTTAGAACACAGAAGCAGTGATAGCGATAACGGGGAAAGTTGAATTAAGGATATATTTTGAGTTAATAACACTGGGATTCGTTGATGTATTGAGTGTGAGGTGTGAATGTGGGATGCAGAATCAGAAGCATAACAGAAAAATAACTTATCAAATTCACAAAGCCAGTTAAATGCATAGCCTGCTTTGAACACAGGTAGCCTGGCTTCAGAGCAGGGGATTAAATCGTACTTACTTAGTGACTTAAAACAACAATTACTTTATAATAGCTCATGACTTTATAGGTCGAGAATTATGGAAGCGCTCACCTGAATGATCTTTTCTGCTTTATGTGGCATTGAATGAGATCACTCAGTGGTAATCAGATAGTGCACTGTATAGTCTGGAGAGTCCTAAATGACTTCACTCAAATGCCTAGTCCCCTGCTGGTGATACGGGAAGCCTGGGCTTACCTGAGGCTCTCTGCCTCTCCATGTGGTCTCCAGGTCTTATGGCATCTCTGCAGGAAGGTAGTTGGGATTCTTACATGGAGATGTAGGGCTCTAAGAGCAAGTGTTCCAAGAAACAGGAAGAGAAAGCTTCTGGTCTAGGCCAGATACTGGCATAGCATTTTTTCTGCTGTATTTATGGGTCAAAGAAGATCCAGATCATGCTCTAGAATCACACTTTCAATGGAAAGATATCAAAGATTAGTGGACATCTTCAATTACCCACAAATATTTAGAAGTATTTTAAATTTGTCCAGAAACAATGCTGACTACTCTGTTTCTAGATTGGTCAACTAGGTGGGTACTAATGGCTGTAACTATGAAGGGGAATTCAGAAGTATAAGAAAAATTTTAGGTTGGATGGGGGAACTTAGAATTCACATAATTTGAAATCCCTTCAAGACTGTTATATTCAGCACATAATTCTACCATTTTACGGAGTACAGACAGAGAAGGAATTATAGAGTAGAAAACTGGGAATCGGGATATTTCTTTAGTTTATTTTTTAGTCACAAATATACCATTCTCACATCTGTAAGAAAGATAAAAATAATTGCACCAATTTTTTATCGGATGTTACATAGCTGAATTAAAGAGAGTATAGGAGGGATTCACACCAACTAGTTTAGGATCTCCTTTTCACCATTAAATAACTGTGTGACTTTGGATGACTTACTTAATCTTCCTAAATGTGAATTCCCACTTTTATAAAAAGACAATAATAATAATATCTAAAATGCAGAGTTGTTACAGATTTAAATTAGATAATAAATTCAAAATACTAAATCCAGTGCTTGGCTCTCACTGAGGACTCAACAAAAGAGTTTATTGTTATTCGCACAGTCACACTCTCCGTATAGTTAATCGGATGCCAGGAATAAACAGTTCATTTGACAAAACAAAGGATGGATTTGACCAATTCACTCAAAAGATGAATGAAATGAATTTGACAAAAAACTATCAAGTCCAAATCTTACCCCCCAAAACCTCTAAGATATGTACATACTGCAAACACAGATTTCTAAAGCATAAAAGATTATTTATTTATTTATAGCAAATAATCATTCTAGTTCTCCATGCTCCAATTTTCTCTTTAAGTGAAGTAATGAGAGGTGGATAATATGTCACTGTACATGCACAGAATTTTGTACTGTAGGCAGGAAACTCTGAAAAGAGTCATCTCAGTGGTTAAATAAAGAGGAACAGCTGTCCCTTCTTTTCTCTTGAGAAAGAGAGAAAACTTTGCTCCCTAGTGTAAACAAATTTATCTTGGGAAGGATCCTGGTTTATTAAGTTTGGAAAGATGAGACTAATGTCTCTAGTTTTACAACATAAGGGATGTCCACATGGTTTCAGGTCTCATCCCTGCCTCAAATAGAAACCCATACCTCTGGAGTGGTAAATCTCTGTGGAGATCTCACGGAATAGATACTCAGTCTATTCTGGTATAACTTTTAAGGCTTCTCAGCCCAGGTCCCAAATTTTAATAAAATTTGCTCAGGATAAAAGCCCTAACTGAGCAGAAACATACAGATATTTCTTGTGTGGTCCCGTAATATCAATTCACTATAGATATTCTCATAACTTTGCAAAGAAATAACCTAGGTATTCTCAGTAATGTAGTTTAATATTTTTACATGCACGTCTCCATTCCAATATGCTCAAGTTGGATAGTAAAAACCCTGCATTCAGACTCAAGGCAGCAGAGTCACTACCTACTAACCACCAATCAAGATTCTCCACTATTAAAAGTTGACATTGTATGCACAGTCCATACAGTTTTCAGGAAACTAGTAAAGGGATAAAACTTCAATAATTCAAAAACCTTCATTGCCTCTGTGGCTAAATTGAACACTCACTTGTGAGCCTTTTTAAAAATTAATTTATTTTTAGGCTCTTCCTATATTCCCCTTTGAGGTTTATTTCTACATAAAGAGATATTTCCAAATAAGATAGAATATTCAAAGTTTACATACATGTGTTCTTGCCAAAAATTTTGTAGAATGTAAGAATTGGAGTTTAATAATATTAGTCTGAAAGCATCCTTTTAAAGTACCATTCGAACCAGCCATGTACCAAATAGTATACGACAGCATTCATGGCCTAAGTAATTATTCATTCCAGCCCATTCTAGAGGTAATGAGGCACAGTTATTGTCTATGGCCTTAGTGTACAAAGCTCCCTATATAACTTCACACTCCATCAAAGATATTATGTGAAAGGTAAATCCAGCCCCTCTTCTGCAAAAACAATCCAGCAGTTGCCCTTGCTTGGAAGCAGCTTTCACAATTTCTATCACTGATTTTTACAAAATTGAAAACACCTCGTAAATATTTTAGTTTTCACTGTAAATTGTGGGACTGTATCCAAAACTATTTACGCAGAGGATGCCAGATATAATCCCAAAGCTGAACCTAGACCCCCAAATGAGAAGAGACAACTCTAAATTTATTTTAAGTAGAGATTATGCATGCTTGACCATCATTCTTACAGATTAATAGCAGAGCAATCTTAATTTCTTGTTCCTTAACCCTTCCTAATATGCATTGAAACCATTCAGAAGACCCTCTTAGTAAGGAACTTGAGGAGCTATACTGTAGCTGTCAGATGACCAATTGCATGGAAAATTGAAATAGATGGGGAAAAGTGTTTCCGCTGAATGATTTTGCACCACAGTGTGGTAATCACCTTGGTAATGTTTGGCTAATGCCCTTCTTTTCTCCATTACCTTCCATCAACTTCCATCATGCTTCACTTCCTTTCCAGGACTCAGGGTGGCTCTCACTCCTCCCTGTACCAACTTCATTTGGTACCAGTCCATTTCACACCATTCCAGCACTTTGTTCTCATCAGTTTATGCTCACTATCTTTTCAAATATCTTACATTATAAATAAGCTATACCACTATTTCATTTCCTCATTCATGTATTTAAAGCATCCTCAAAATTCACAAACAAGGAGAGAGTGTATAAAGAGATCTTAAAATGAATAGAAAAATTAGAAATGCCTGTTAAAATCACAGATCAAATCAAAAGAAAAATATCCACCAATCCTACTTAAATTTAACACTTTAAAATAAGGTTATATTAGAGGGTAGGTGGCAGCCTATTGATCATTTACCTGCATTCTGACTATTCGATTCACCCTCTATAGTGCATAGGAGATCTGATAGGGTATTCTAAACCTTCGCCTAAATCCTGCAATAGAAAAAAATCCTCTACCCCTAAAAGAGAGTCTGGAGGATTGTGTTAAATTTATGTTACCAACAAACAAGTCTCATTAACTACATTGATTCATTGATCAAACATCCAGTGAGTACCTAAATGTGTCAGAGAAATATGTTTGACTTGAGTATACAAAAATGAACAAAACAAAATCTTCATCTTTTCAAGTCTTACAGTCTAGCGTAGGATTAAAATTATATTAGAAATATGCTACATCTACATTTGCCTGTATTATCTGATTGTTAAAGGTAATAATTTCTTGTTTCCTCAACTAGATTGTAAACTTCAAAAGTAACTCTTTTAAATCATGTGTATGTTACTGGTACCATGACACACTTCCACCTCTTCCAACTGTCAGGGTACTATCATAAGGACAGAGAAGTCTGCAGGAGACTTTACTGGGAAACAGAGTCCAATTAAAATGGTAGGAATAGGTAATATGATTTTCTGAATTCTCCAGAAATTAAAATATAGTCTCCAAATTTACTTACTCTAGGCTTTTCTTCATGTGGCAATAATTTCCCAGTACCTTCACAATTAAGGATCTATATTCAAGAAAACAACCCATGTCCCATAATCAGCAATTTGGAGCTTTTTTTCAGAGTGTTAAAAGACAAAATTATCGTTTTCTTTTGTACCTTATCTAATGATTTTTATCTGCTTGTATATTCTTTGTATTTTGTGATCTATAGTACAAACTGATTAGCAATGTAAGATTTTCCGTGTGGTTATGGATGCTTTGGCATGTTGAATCCAAGGATATCTCAAAAACACAGTAATGTCTCCTTCAATATCCTTCACACACTTCATATGTATTATTAGAAGAAGCTGAAAATTACATGAATTATACACAGATAATAGATGATAGGTGAAGGACATACAATATATAACCTAATTTCCAAAAACGTACAACATTCTGTAAAATAAAATTAAGTCAAATATCAAAGGGAAGTGAGTGACTTATTGAAAAAACCTATCCAATAACAAAGAGACAGAAATATCAAGGAAAATATAAAGGAAATAATAATGCAAGAAGAGCCAGATGGCAGGTCGGAGATCAAGTACTTCACCCCAATTTTCTTTTAGTAATTACTTTTTAAGCTTTTTATGCTGGATTATCTGTCTCCAACTCAATATCATCCCCCTTCTATGTTATCCACTAAATTATAGAAGAGAGTGAAAACTAAATTTCCTAGAATTTGCTTTCCAATATGAATCTGGATTAGTTTTCCAAGGAGAAGAAATTTCCAGAAATTTGGAAGACATTAAAAAAGAAGGGTCCATATTTTCTCCAGTGAAAGTAGTAGGGATAAGATTCACAAGAGCTTCCTGGTGAGGATTTGAGAATCACCTGCAGTTGGAGAGAGTTACCATGAGCTTCCCAGAGATTCTTTAGACTGGCAGTGGCCTTTCACAAGACGAAACACTAACTTTGGTGCTATAAGCTGACTGGTGGTGGCTGATTGCTTCCTTTGCTCTTGCAAGGATTGTGGAAGTGCCAATTTCCTTACAATAAAATATTTAATACCTAGAATATATTGAGTGACTTCTGTTTTCCCGAAGGAACTGTGACTGAAGGAACTGTGATGAACTGTGCTACATCACATAATGGATTATTATTGAGGGATAAAAGATGAGCTATCAAGACAAAAAAAGGCATGTATGGATCTTAAATGCATATTGCCAAGTGAAACAAGCAAAACTCAAATGCTCCATACCGTATGATTCCAGCTAGAATATGACATTCTGGAAAAAGTAAAACGATATAAATGATGAAAAGTTCACTGGTTGCCAAGGGTTTGGGGTAAGGAAGAAAGGTTTGAATAAGTGAAGTTCAGGGCATTTTTTTAGGGCAGTGATAATACCCACTAAGATACTGTAATAGTGTATATGACTGTATGCATTTGTCTATATCCATAGAACCTTACAACATAGAGTGAACCTTAATGCATGCAAATGATAAAAAAAGTCATTTTGGAGGTTGGAGGATTCCAGGATAGAATAACACAAAGCAATTTAGGGATGAGAGATAGGTGAAATCCACATAAAACGAAACTGAGAATATATATCCAGTGGAAAATAATTCAAAGCAGATAAGATTAAAACACAAAACTCAACTTTCAGATCATTGGCATCTTATATAACAATGCAATTCAGCATTTTAAAATTACATCATTATTTCGATAACATTATTTCAAATTATGTTATTATCTAGATTACCATATAACTTCTCAAAAGGTGTTTCAGAAGAAACAAATTCCATGTACTGTTACATTGTTAAGTGCTTAAAGGAAATAAAATTGCTACTTTCTGTATTCTGCTTTTGTAGGGTCACTGCGTACATTGGTTTACTAAAATTTTTGATAAATGTGACAATGAAGAGCTGCATTGAACAACTATGACTTTATTTTATCCAGAATTTCCCAGAAATGTTTGATCACGTGGATCTATTTTTTCCTTTTACGTAAAACCTACAGATTTCTTACAAAATTAATATATCAACAAATATATCTGGCAAAAATGAAAAAAAAAAAACCTCCCACAATTTTGTTCATGAACAGAACTTGACCACATTAAATCAAAATTCAAATATGAAATATCTTGATGGAGCATCATCTCAGTTCTTGCATTTTCAACGTAGAAGAAGAGTTCTGAAAAACAAAGACGAAAATGATTATTGACCAATGTTTTAAAACCTTTAAGCAGCTCCATTTTGGATGAAAACAACATGTTATTTATAAAACTATCTTTGTTAAATCAATTTTGTACTTGTTTTTATTTTAATGTTTTATGAAATTATTTTGTTGCGCATTTGAAAAATGTTCGTGATTTCTGAAATAAATGATACATGAACAAGACTTTCTGTCCTATAACTATTCCTATTATAACAGACCTTCAATATTAAAATAATCAAGTTTACTCCATTCATAGTAAGTTAGCCTAAGGCTGTAAGAAAAAATTAAACTGGACAGCAAATTGCTTTTTATAAGGTAATATGTTTCACAATTCCTCTAAGAAAGTATTGATCTATTACTGGAAAAGCAGAGAGAAAAAAAAACCCTCAAACTCTCAAACCAATATACTAATGCAGATTTACATGGAACAAAAATCAAATTTCCTTCAGGCTAGGCCTAATCACTCTCTGAAAAAAAATATATAAAAAGATATTCATTAAATCTTTTCTCCAGTACTTTTATTTTGTTGTGAGATTGTTTGAAATGTTTAATGCTTTAATATGCTGCTTTGAAGTTTCAGTAGAACATTTTCCAAAAGTTTTGCTAATTTTATATTGTAGAAGACAAAACAAATTTCTATATAATAAGTGGTTTCCAGAGATTGGCCATTACCAAACTGGCTGTATTTAAACCAAATATCCCGGCAATCTTGAGAGTCCAAGTTACCATTTTGCAAATAGTGAAAAAGGAATGAACAGTTTTTCACAACAGAGAAAAACAAATTCTTATTGAGAAATTTACCTCTCTTTAAGATGGTTAAAAAGGTAAGAGGATTTCATTGTCAAATTCCAAGGAAACGTAATGTTAGCCATTCATGAGAATAGATCTTTTTGCCACACACTAATTATATGACCTTAGACAAGTTATTAAAATATTGTGATTAATCTAATCCCTCATTATTGCTCCTGGGCAAAGGATTAGAAAATATAGTAAGAGTGACAACTGACATGATCTGTAAATTTTTTTTTTTTTTTTTTTTTTGTGGGGAAGACCAGCCCTGAGCTAACATCTGTTGCCAGTCCTCCCCTTTTTGCTGAGGAAGATTGGCTCTGGGCTAACATCCGTGCCCATCTTCCTCTACTTTATATGGGATGCCACCACGGCATGGCTGACAGGCAGTGTGTTGGCGGGCGCCCGGGATCCGAACTTGCGAACCCCGGGCTGCCAAGCGCCAACTAAACCGCTGCGCCACCGGGTGGCCCCCTGATCTGTAAAATTTTTAATAACATCATTTACTCTATGCTGCCCACTGGACTCACGTAATAATCAATGTGAAATCTCAAACCTAGCCTGAGGGAATGAATTTTGATACA
Source organism: Tapirus indicus (assembly GCA_031878705.1). Taxonomy (NCBI): domain Eukaryota; kingdom Metazoa; phylum Chordata; class Mammalia; order Perissodactyla; family Tapiridae; genus Tapirus; species Tapirus indicus. Next base: position 138,067,398 of record CM062920.1, on the reverse strand, counting down.
CATTTTAATATAAAAAATACTAAAGTGATCATGGATGAGACTGGTCTCATGATATATATTTTTTAATCCTTGATGAAGAGAGAAGGGAAGAACTGATTAAGTTTAAAAATCTTGTAATGACTTTGGATATCTCAAATGGAGGCCATAGCAAACTATCATTTTAACTATTGTTTTAAAACCTTTTCAATTGTGTAAATTTTTTATTGGTAAAAAGTATGAAGTTTGACAATGCCAGATGTTAGAGAGACTGTAGATAAAGTGATCTCTTACATATTACTCAGGTGCGTGTGTGTGAATTAAAATATCCTCTTTAAGAAACAATTTGGCATTATCTTGTAAAGCTAAGCATTTCACACAGCCTATAAACCAGCAATTCAATTCGTAAGAATATAATAAGAGAAACTCTTGCACGTCTGCAAATGAGATAGGAAAAATCTGTTCATAACAGCACTGTTTCTCATAGTAAAAAAAAAAACAAAAGGAACAACTCCAAAAGATAATTGATAGAGATTTCATAACAATATTTTGAATTAAATAAGCAAGTATCAGAAGATTACACAGGCAAACCTTTTTTATAAAGATCAAAAAAGGAAACTAAGCAATATCGTATTTAAGCAAACATGTATATGTGGTAAAACTATTTAAAGTAATATTAAAAGTCCACTATTTTTAAAGCAATATTAAAAGTTCCCTATTAAATGTCCAGGATGTAGGGAAGAGATGGAAGTGGAGGGATAGTATAGGAGAGGAACAAATAGGTAAATGTAAGATATTGTCAACATTCTAGTTCACAAAGAGTAAACAAGTAAACGAACAAATAAAAAATGGGTCATCTCCTGTATGATTCCAACTTTGATATTCTGAAGAAGGCAAAAATATTCAGGTAATAAAAAGATCAGTGATTGCCAGAGGGGCAAAGGGGAGGGAGGGATGAATAGGCAAAGGCACAGAGGTTTTTCAGGGGAGTGAAACTATTCTGTATGACACTACAATGGTGGGTATGTGGCATTATAGATTTGTCCAAACCCATAGAACATACAACACCAAGAGTGAACCCTAATGTAAGGTATGGACTTTGAATAACGATGTGTCAGTGTAGGTTTATCAATTGTAACAAACGTACCACTCCAATGTAGAATCTTGATAGTTGGGGAGGCCGTACATGTATGGGGGAGAGGGGTAATATCGGAGCTCTTTCTAACTCCCTCTCAGTTTTGCTGTGAACCTAAAACTGCTTTAAAAAATAAAGTCTACTTAAAAGAAAAAAATGAGTCATTGTATATCAAGATGTATGATAGTACATATTAAAACTTGGTTTAAGATTAATCCAATTCTGAATAACTAACTTCTATTTTAAAAATCCATCAGAATAATTTACTAAATTATATATTGAAAAATACAATCAAATGATTATCTGAAAAATGCAGAAAAAAAATGGTAAAATTAAATTCTCAGTTTTGGTTAAAGAAAAAAAACATGTGGCAAACTAGGAATAGATGAGAACACCCTTTATATTATAATTGATATGGTAACACGCAATTTAACTCAAACTGAATTTTGGAATATTTATATCATTCCCTTTAAACTGCTGAATGAGACACTATTGCTGTCTATTCAGCATTATAATGTCCAAGCCAGTAATTTAAGAAAAGAAAAATAATTCAAATATTTAAGGGTAGGAGTGAAATAAGGAAACAGCATATTTTATGTTGATTTAAAAACATCAAATCTTCCTCAGATTTTTGATATTGATAGCAAACTCTACTGCCCCAGAACCTGAACCAAACAACTACGGAAACTTGATGGACCAATAAAGTGACATTACAAAGGAATGAAAAATATATCCTATCCCATACCATGGACACAGATCAATTCCACTTAGATTTAATAACCTGAATTTGAAAAACAAAACTTTAAAATTTTTGGAAGAATATTAGTACAGATAGGGAAAGAATCTTAAACAAGGCGTAAATAGGACAAATCTAAAAAAATAATAAATTTAACTACATTACAATGATAACTTTTCTGCATAAAATATACAATTAAACATCAAAATAGAAGCTGAAAACTTAGCAAAGATATTTACAATGAATACAACAGAGTGTTAGTCTCCAAGATATACGGAATAATCACTAAGATCAATAGAAAGCAAATGGCCCAAAAGAAAAGAGAGCAAAAAAACGTTTTAAAAAGTCAGTAAATATAGTAGGCAAGGAAATGAAAATCTAACCACAGTTAGATACTATCTTACATTTAGCAAATTGAGAAAAAAATTAAAAGCTGACAATCTCTGCTCCTGCCAAGAATGTTGAATAGCTGAAACTGTTGTCCACACATCTAGAGAGTATACCAGTGTGGAGATCAGTTGGGCAAGATACAATAAATGTTAACAATGTGCATAAAGAAATTCTTGGAAGTTTGCAGCGTGGCAAAGTTTTCTAATCCCTGTGATACCCTTTGTAGAACAGAGCAAAAAGGAAAACATAAATAAAACAATCCATGGACAACATCACAAATAAAACTAACTGAAAATGTATCCCCATGAACTCCAAAATACAATGGGTGGAGGAAAACCACCCACGGCTTTAAGGCTTACATTTGATCAGCAGGGGGAAGAAAAGCCTGTCTGCCAGAGCTGAGAACAAAAGAACACAGAAATGGTCAAAGGTGGTCACAACAGAGTGCAAAAGGTCAATCAGGACAACCGTAGGTGAGACTGGAAGAGTTTTGACATTCTCAAGTAATTGAAAGGGTTTCAAGCAATATCCGAAGGGGCATGAATTAGTTATCTACTGCTGCATAACAAATCACCATGCTCTTAGTGACTTAAACAGCACACCTTTATCATCTCCCATTTTCTGTGTGTTGGAGTCTGGGCACGACTTACATGCATCCTCTACTTCATGGTCTCAGAAGGCTGTCATCTTGATACTGGTCAGGGGCTGACCTGGTGGCACAGCAGTTTAGTTCCCACTTTGGCAGCCTGAGGTTTGTGGGTTCAGATCCTGGGCACCTGGCCAACACATTACTTGTCAGCCTTGCCATAGTGGCGTCCCATATAAAGTAGAGGAAGATGGGCACGGATGTTAGCCCAGGGCCAGTCTTCCTCAGCAAAAAGAGGAGGATTGGCAATGGATGTTAGCTCAGGGCCTGTCTTCCTCACCAAAAAAAAAAAAAAAAGTTACTGGTCAGTCTGCAGTCTCATCTGGAGCTTCTACCAGGGAGGAGTCACTTCTAAGTGTACTCAAGTTGTTGGCAGAATTCATTTCTTTGCAGGTTTAACGGCTTCTTGCTGTCTTCTGGAGGATACCTTAACTTCTTGGCAATGCGGGCGTCTAGGAATGGCCTCTTACTTCTTCCAAGCCAGACAGGGAAGAAAGTCTCCAGAACAACTCTGACAGTAAGATGGCGTTCTAAAGAATGTGACATAATCACAAGAATGGCATCTCCTCCTTTGTGCTGCAGTCTATTGGGTAGAAAAGTCACAGCTCCTGCCCACACTCCAAGGTAAAGGATTACACAAATATGGGAACACTATGAGACAGGGATTGTGGCAGGCCACGTGCCCTCTCTGTCCAGGCCAGGGTGAAAGCAAAACAGCCGCTGAGGCTGTCTTCCAGAACAAAGCCCCATATTGAAGAAAACTAAGAAGTTTTGATTTCAAATTTGACACAAAAAACGACAAATGGAAGAAAGAAAAAAAAGGAAAAAGAGTCAGATGATCTCAGAGAATATGAAGTCATATCTTTTAACCATTATGAGACAGAAATCTATTTTTAGCCATTTCTCCCTTCTGACAATTCAGACAAATTAAGTTTATATGAAAATGAGCAGGAAAAGTATCACAGTCAAATTTCACTCAAACTCTTTATAAAAGACCATAAGAAGCTGAATGATATTGTTTGAGGACATTTAAAAATTACTAAAAAGTCTACTCATAAAACAGATGAAAAGTATAAACTAATATTTGAAAATTACCTAAAAGTAATTAGAAAATGATGAAATATATGAAAGAAAAACATTGCATTTGATAAATAAACGGCAAGCAATAGGATATATTGGAGTATATGAGGAAGCCATTTGGTGTAAAACTAATTCGGCCTGATCTTGTTTTTCTAAAAGGGCCTAACTTGGCCTTTGAACATGCATTGTATTTCTGCTTTGAGCATTTACCATGTCCCAGAGGCAAGAACAAATGCCCTTAAGATAAGGATACAACTTCTCCCACATTGGTATTTCCTTAAGGATGAGCATTTCTCCCTAGGCTAGGATTTGATTGCTGTGCTCATCCTGTGACCACCCAACTTGAGACAACAGACCTGCTACCTGCTGTGCCCATTAATTGCTGTGCCAACAGGGCAATCTCTTGACTATTGTAAAAACGACATTGAAATCATATGCGATATATGCTCTTTGACGGTGTATAACCACTCTGTATACCCCACTTCTTTGGTGCCCTTCCTTCCTTGGGGAAGGAAGGCCCTGGGCTATCTGGTCCTCAAATTTGGCTCATAATAAACTCACCCCAATTTTGATTTATAGATTGATTATGGATTATATTTGCATAAACACATTGTAATTAGATAAACTAGCAAATGTTGTGATAAACCTCAGGAAAGAATAAGACATAAAATAGTAAAAAATATTTTAGGGTGGAGACAAAACTAGAAAGAAAATTAATAAACACAGTATATGCTGCCTTAAAAAGCAAAATGTGAAAATGAGTACATTTAAAAAAAATAAATAGAATTGAAGAGATTCAAAGACTATGAGAAAGAATTGAGTACAAGAAAAAGTATGTATCATAACACAAAAAGAAAAATCCAAAAGAAAGGCACTATAATCCTTAGTGTGTATACACTCAATAACATAACTTCAAACAACATAAAAACAATAATTGACAAAAAGAAAAGGAGAAATTTAAAAATCCACAATTAAACCAGGAGACTTTAATATAGCTATCACAATAGCAGAACAATCAGATAGAACCTCAGTAAGAATATGGTTTATAATTAACTGTGGCAATAATAGATATATATAAAATAACTCAATTTACATTATTTATGTGCATCTTAAAGACACAATATTATTTTTATTATTAATTGTATTTGTATTTTAATTGTATATTGAACATATTGAATTGTATACTGAACATTTCCCAAAATCTACTATATAGTAGGCAATAAAGATAGCTTCCAAAGTTTAAAAATTATTTAAATTATTCCAGATATGATTGATGACAAAATTAAATTAAGCTAGAATAAAATAACAAGATAACTAGAGAATCCCCATTTAATTTGATATTAAACAAAAGGCTTCTAAATTATGCTAAAATTTAGAACTAAATTTTAAGAACTAAAACTGAAAATTAGAAAATTTTAGATGAAATTTAAGTGAAAGACAGGAAAATACAATGTATTAGAACTTGTGGGAAGCAGGTACAGATGTGTTTAGAGAGAAATTTAGAGTCCAGTTACATATATTAGAAAATGAGAAAGGCTAAATGGCAGTGATTTAAAGCTTCCATTCTGGAATAGACATTTAAACCTAATAAATAAAATTAATAGTAAAAGAAGAAAAGTAAATACAATAGAAAGCAAACTTTTTAACTGAGAAATGAAAAATCAAATACCTCTAGCAAGATTTAGCAAAACAAAATAAGAAAATATAGAAATTGTCAATAACAAGAATGTAAAGGAAATCTACTATAGATTCTACAGACAACAATAAGATAAGATGATATTAAAAACAATTTTATTCCAATACAATTGACAATTTGGATGAAATGGACAAGTCTCCAGAAAAATACAAGTGACAAAAACAATAGAAAATCTTACTAGTTGTATATCTATGAAAGAAGTTGAAACTTATTTGAAATCCTTCCTACAGAGAAATCTCCAGACTCAAATAGCTTCACCAGTGAATTCTTTCAAATATCTATAGGAGAAATAACACTAATCTTGCAGTTTTAAAACATCTTTATAGTTTTTAGAAATAGAGGAATTATTTTCTTTTTTATTAGAAAAGTATAGCCTTGAATTCAAAACCAGCAAAAGATCTTACAAGAACATGAAATTAGAGAAAAATATCCCCCATGGATATAGATGCAAGAATCTTTAAGAAAATATATACAAATTAAATTCAGCAATATATATAAAAGATAATATATCACACTACATGAATCTGAAAGTGACTAGTATCCATAATATGTATCTTCTAAAAACAAACAAATAAATTGACAGAAAACTCAACAGAATATATGCAAAAGACTAAAACAGGATATTTCACAAAAAGGGACATCTGATAGGTCAATAAACACATGAGATACCAGTATACACCCACCAGAATGGTTAAAATGGAAGGAAAAAAAAAAGAAGTCTGGTGAGGATGCAGAGGAATTGGAACTCTCATAATTTAGAAGTGTAATATTGGCAAAACTACTAGGAAAATTCTGTAAGAGTGTCTACTAAAGCTAAATATAAACATATCCTGTGATCCAGCAGCTCTATTTCTCAGTGTATATATAACAGAAAGGCATATATGTGTTCACCTAGTTGTGAATTTCACAACATTAATTATAACTGGCACCAAATGCAAACTATCTAAATAGTAAATGTCTATCCAACCCTAGAATGGATAAATTATATGAAGTATATTCACACACCAGAATAACACAAAACAGGAAAAAATAATCTACAATTTAGCACAAAACAATATGACTGGATATATTGGAATATATGAGGAATCTGAATCTCATGAATGTAATAGCGAATGTAGGAAGATGGACAGAAAAGAGTTTATGCTATGTTCATCCATTTATATATAAAATAATCCAGAAAATTATAAATCAGGATGGTGGCTATCTTTGAGGGGGTTGTTCCTGGAAAGGGAACATGAGAGGAACGTCTGTGTTCCTGGCAATGTTTTGTTTCTTGATCTAGAAATGAGATACACTGTTCATTTCATGAATTTGCAGAGAGTTGTACACCTACATTACCTTCTCTGTTCTATATTATACTTCGATAAGAAGCTTAAGAATGGCAGATATCTGCAGAGTGGATTTAGCCTGGTGGTCACCTGCCTAAGCAAACAAATAGAAGAAAAATACAAGTCAAAGTACTTTTAAAATATGTGCTGATGTCAGAATTCTCTCAATAAACTGTTCACATTACAGCTCACCCTAATTCTGATTGAATATCATCTCTTTAAGTCTCCGATATAAAACTCAACCTTCTCATTATTAAAACTGATTAATAATTTTTGTAAAAATTACATGAGAAAACATACATAAATATCTTGTCCAATGCTTGGGACACAGGAAATATAGTTTCTGCCCCATAGAATTTATTTTCTTTTCTTCCCAAATTAAAGAGGTTTGCAATCATTTGTGTAACCTGAAAATACACGAAACAAAGACAATTTTAACACACACACAATTAAACATCCTCCATAGCCATCACAGAGCCCTGATGTCAGCTCCCTGGAAGCTCCCCAAATACTCCAGCTTGCTCAATTCATTTGCCCTTTAAAATTTAATGAGAATTGGCTTGAATTCTCATCTTATATTTGGCCAGCATTTCTGAATTCTTACTTTTCCTGAGTTCCCCATGCCCCTCTGTTCATGTTTTAACTTTCCTGTATATTTTAACAAACTAAATATTTCACTACTCTTTTTGTTCCTAACATACCACCGATTAAATCTTCATTTTACTTATCTATGAGCAATCCAAAATGCAGAGTTTATAGGATTCTACAATGTACTTCTGTGGTTTAACTAGAGTTTTTAAGGATAGCAAGGGCCTGATTTGATTTGGAGAGGACAGGACACTGACCAGTAGCCATATCAACTTCCTACGAAATGACCAGGAATATTGATTCATAAAAAAAAGTCCTGCAAGGGAGCAAAAAAAGTTTGAAGGCATAGAGTTAGTTGAGGTTTATATAGGGTTAAGCATGATGTCAAGAATAGAGACAACTGAGAACAGACATTGCAGGTAGTGAAAAGCCCTGCAGAATATAAGTAGACATAGATTGTGGTCTCAAAAAAATTATAGAGAGAGGGGCTGGCCCTGTGGCATGTTGGTGAAGTTTGGCACATTCTGCTTCAGCGGCCCAGGTTCACAGGTTTGGATCCCGTGCGCGGACCTACACCACTCATCAGCCGTGCTGTGGCAGCAACCCACATATAAAGTAAAGGAAGATTGTCACAGATGTTAGCTCAGGGCTAATCTTCCTCAGGGAAAAAAATTGTAGAGAGAAACTTGTTTTCAGAGTTCTGAGCTTCTTCACATCTGGACCATTTCTCCTCTGTGGCACATTTTTCTCTGTGTGATCTCTGCCTCCTATCAATTTCAATATCCTCAAGCTTTCAGCCATACCACCTATATAATAAGATTTTACTTTACATTCAGATAAAAGAATCAAGAGGCTTACTCCCCTCTCAGGACTATTTGCATTTTACAATATATTAATTCTTTAATGGGTGATACTATGATGGTGAAAATATTTACTTTGGTCAGTGATAGAAGAAAGCACCCTAAAAAATAGATAATATAGTCAATGACCTATCCCAAATCCAAAGATTAGGATGGCCTTGAATAGAAAGTTTATGGCAGAACTTATGCATTAGAAATTAGTTACAAAACTTTAATAAAGGAAGCAAAGCAGTATTTGTTATGGGTTAAATTGTGTCCCCCCCAAATTCTTATGTTGAAGTCTTGATTGCCAGTATCTCAGAATGTGACCTTATTTGGAAATAGGGTCATTGCAGATGTAATTAGTTACGTTAAGATGAGGTCATTGGGATGGGTCCTAATCCAATACAACTGATGACCTTAGAAAAAGGAAAAGTTTTGACACAAACAGGCATGTACCCAGTGAGAACTCTATGTGAAGATTGAAATTATGCTGATATAAGCCAAGGAACTACCAGAAACTAGGAGAGAGGCCTGGAACAGATCCCTCCCTAGCACCCTCAGAGGGAGCATGACTGCTGACACCTTGATCTTGAACTTCTAGCCTCCAGAACTGTGAGAAAATACATTTTTATTGTTTAAGCAACTCAGTTTCTGGTGCCTTGTTACAGCAGGCTTAAAAACTAATAGACTATTCTATTTTCAAATTAACTTTCTTGTAAATTTTAATATTCAAAGGGTAGAGAATGGGAGTGGGAGTGTAAGGGGTTGAGAGGATGTCCTCACATATGACTGTTACTCCATTCTACGTGAGAAAGGACTCTTCAAAATGGATTCCCCCTCTGGGAAAAGGACTAAACTGTAACATTGTCATTTCTCACTCTTAATGTACGAGATATGCATCAAGAGCAAGATTGGAAAAAATCATGAACTAATGTATCTCTTATGCAAACAAATAGTGAATGTGAGTAATTAGATAAGGAAGGATTATATATCATCTAGAAGTCTGAGAAAGGCTGTCTCATCAAAAGACTTCTAGCTCCTACACAGATGAAGAGTTGCATTCTGGAGAAATCTGGATAGATAGAGACTATTGACACAGATAGGCCTAGAGCTAACTAACAAGTCATCAGGTGAGGTGTTTCTATATCATTGTGGGGGAGATGAATGGGAATATATTAAGTGATAATGACTATTTGTCATGTGTATTCTCGGTGTGTGTAAGTACACATCAATTATAGTGTAACACGACTGAATGCCATAAGTACAGTAGCAGATTTTTACCTTTAGATTAATATTTTTAGATTTATTTTAATCTTTATATTTTATAATTTGATTAAATTCCATGATACTATTACACAGTGTGACATGATTATAAAAATAGGCAGAAGACAGATACACACCATAAAGAGATATTTTAGAGAATTTTATTGGGGAAGCTGTTTCTAAGGGATAAAGAAAAAAAAGGAAAAGATAGTCTGGCAAGAAAATAAAAATAATTGCAAGGGAGAATTAAGAGATTGTGATCTCATTTTTTTTTTTAAAGTTTCTAGATTGAGTGGTGCCATGTGAGACCTAGAATTTAGAATACTCATATTAGGTCCATACATGGCTGATGTGATCACCTGCTATAAGTGAATACAGGTCACACAGGAGCACAAATGTGAGCACAAGAATTATAGCAATGGATCACAAATGAAATGATTGCATATATATTTCGTCCATATAAGGTGGATCTGACATACACAAGAAGAAGATGTTTGTTTTTTGGCAAGGTAGAGGTGAATGGAATTTTGCCAGCTTCATATGCCATGTTCAATAAATATTATTTATATATATATTTTACATATAGGTAAATTTAAGAGTCCTCATCCTGCATTTTAGTTTCCCCACAAGTATTAGGAAATGGGAAGAAATGGGATGTAAGATGCCAAAATGACAAGAATCTATGAAAATAGAACTGTTGAACAATTTGGAGTAAGAATTTTTAAATCAAGTTTTGTAATTGTCATGCACTTTCTAAATAAAAATTTAAATAAAAAAATTCTGGGGGCTAGCCCAGGGGCCTAGTGGTTGAGTGCGGCACACTCCTCTTTGGCAGCCGGGTTTTGGTTCCAGGTGTGGACCTATGCCACTCATCAGCGGCCATGCTCTGGCAGTGACCCACATACAAAATAGAGGAAGATTGGCAATGGATGTTAGCTCAGGCAAATCTTCCTCCCACACACACACACAAAAAGTCTGTAATCTATAACTCTGCATGCTATATCTATGGAAAGCTAATAACCTCAAATCTTCAAGAAATAACCTAACATTATGTTAGAACTCATTATGTTCTTTTAATGGTGGTAAAGGGGTTGGTTTAAGATGCAGTGTGCTGGGAGTTGAAAAGTTACCAAATTATCATCTTCCTGTCACTGTGGCATATTTCTGTTTGTTCCCCACAAAAGCCATGTTCCTCTTCTCCCATAGCAACATATTTTTAAATGCACATGACTTCCAAGCCATAAAAGACATTTCCTAGCCTCCCTTCCAGCTAGGCATGGCCATAAGACTAAGCGGAATCAATGGAATGAGTAGAGTGAGGTAATCAACTTCCCTATTTTTCTGTATAAGGAATTTGTTTGTTCTCTGTTTCACATTTTTCTATTCCAATCTGAGAATATGTTAATGTGATGATTGAGGTTAACACCCCATTTGCTGTGAGATAACAAGAAAAAAGAAAAGATCAAAGCAATTAGAACTTCATAAATTGCTGGTAGGAGTATAATATTGGTAAAATCTTTGGAAAACCACATTGTGGAGCAGGGCCCATTTATAGGAAAAGTAATTTTATAAATTATTTATAAAATAATAGTTATATATTTTATAAAATTTTATAATTATAAAAATAATTGCATAAATTTTAGAGGGTAATTTTTATTACCCTATCCCATCTCATGAAAAGGAAATGCCAGTCTACTTATTCAAATCACTATATACTGGGGACTCTTTTTTCATAGCAGATTAGTTTGTACCCTAAAAACTACATGACATTTCAAGCTGGACCCTATTGTTTGGACAACAACCTCACCTCTTTTATTCGTCTCTGCTATCAGTGAAAATTTTCAGATATATAGTTTTCATATAGAAAATTTTCATACTGAAAATATAAAGTGTGAGGCAATGTGAATCTGTTTTCTGGAAAGAAATGAAACTTCCAATGTGATGGGCTTAAGATCTCAAAACAATAATGTGATAATGAAAATCTCAAATGCTTTAATATCCTAGACACCCTTCAGAACTGGTATATAGGTCCATATCTGCATGTGTCAAGTAGTGTCATTATTGGAGATAAAAGTTGTTACACAATGTCTCTTTCATCATCTTAGTTATTAGTCTAAAGTGTGCCCAGATTTCCTGGTTTGTGCCAGAATATCATAGAAAATGTTTTAAAGATATTTGACAATTTGAATCTGTAACTTCTGCAGTAATTCAGCTACTTCTAGGCACATAGTGTCTCTCACTTATGTCTAGAAGTAGCCAAATTGTATTAAGTATGCTTCATTAATGATTCATTTAATATTAAGCATTAATTAAGCAACTAATAAATTCATATTAAAAGAGAAAAAAACCTGTAATTATAATAACGAGCTCTTCTCCAAGTCGTTAAGCCATATCCCCAATATTTTCAGATGTATCAAGTGTAAGCTTTATAATCATTTCAGGAATAGGACTGAGGCTGGTTTATCTCCTTGTTTACATGCTAATATCCTACCTGAAAATATACGAAAACATAGATTGCTTTTTCTGCACAGGAAAACTAAATAAAGATGGATGCATTTTCCATTTTAAATGTTATGATCTCCACTCCCAATCTGAGCATTTACTCTAAGCAGAGCTCCTATGGATGCCTTTGAGCGGATGGCATCATTTCAAATAATATCTTTGCATAATGTTTCCTGCTCTGCAGTATCCACATTCAAATGCATTTGTGGAATCCAGCCATGCATATAAACAAAAATTTTTCAAATCCCTGATCCCCAAAAAAAGAAAAAAGCTATTTTCTGGCTATTCCACAGCACAATGTCCCACTAAAGTGTTATTATAATCATCTAATTAAAGGATAACGAAAGCAAAGAAGAAAATTATTGTCGGCGGACAACAAGAAACAAGCACAAAAGCAAACATGGTAAGTGAAAGAGAACAGCTGTGGAACACGTGTAAATACATTTATTTTTTTTTTAAGTATATAATTACAAATCATAGAGAATCTGAATTTTAAAATAGTTGCTCAGTCCATTCTTCTTGAAATGCTTTTATTTTCTTGGCCACAGGAACAGTAAATTCACCTCAGTTTTCCTCTGTCTCATTGCTGTTCTCTTTCCTCTCTTCCTGCCTCCTCTTCCCGACTTCTAAGGGTTGCAGTGTCTCAGAACTCGTTTCTCAGACCTCTCTACTTTCTATACTTGCTCCCCAGGCTATTTCTGGGTTGAAATGTCATCTGTACACCGATGTCTTTTAAATTAACATCTCCATCAATGACCTCTGCCCTAAACTTCAGAATCTATATCCAACTACCTAGTTGGTATGGAGGTTACTTGGTTGCTTAATAAATAGTTCAAATTTAACATGTTCCAAGCAAAATTAGTAATTTCTATCCCTCCCTTTAACCTGTTCCTGCCCTATCTGTCCCAGATCAGCAAATAGTACTTCATTCACCCATTTGCTCATGCCTAAAATTTAAAAGTCATTTTCTCCATTCATCCTTCCATTGCCATATTCAGTCAGCAGGACCTATGGGTGCTGCCTTAAGAAGACTTACCAAATACAACCCCACCACTACCTCTCCTGCTAACACCTTCCAATTCATAAGTCATCCTATGCCTAGATTAATACAATAATTTCCTAGACATTTTCTCTGATTCTAATACTATAGCTATGTCTAAAAGGCAACCAGTGTAATATTTTTTAAATGAAAATCAGACCTATCACTCCCCTGCTTAGTGAATTGTCTCCATCTCATAATAAAATCCAAATATTTATCTTTGAGATAAAATCCAAATGGATTACTGGCATTTACATGATCTATTTGTCATTAAGAAGCAGCCTAATCCTGTTAACTTTCTAACCACTCTTCCACTTACTCACTATGCTCTAGAAATCTTGCATTTCTCTCTGTGTCTCTAAAATATTACAGTCCTTTTTGCCGCATGTCTTTGGTACTTGGTGTTCCTTCTCTTGGAATGTTCTTTCCCCAAGATCTTTGCATAGTAATTCCCTGACTCCATAAAATTCTCTGCTAAAGTTTTATTTCCTGAGAGCATGACCAACTTAGACAATAGTCTAACAAGACTCTTCAGCTACCAAGCATATCATGCTTGCTTCCATGCTCAACTTTTATTTTCCTCAATATTTATCAGTAATGTGTAGATAGATAGATAATATTTTATTGGATTATTTCCAGTTTGTCTGTCTCTCTCTGACCAAAATTTAAGTTCCATAGAGATGCAAACATTTGTTGGTCCACTACTCTATCCCCAAATCCCAGAACAGATCAATCCTGTCCACATAGTGTTCTACAAAAATAAATATAATTGTCATTTTTAAGGATTATTTTAAAAACTTTGAATACACAAAATAAGATTAGTCACAAATGTTGGATCAAAGCAAAATTTCATCATTGACCTATTTATGATTGTATTTTTCTTATTTCTAATAATGTAACAGGAATACACAAACACATCAGATGCCAACATAAAAGCCAAGATCTTGATGATAACTTAGCTATTTACATAGTTCTCCCTATTTAATCACCTGTTTTCCTTTGCCCAAAATAACCATTAGTTTCAATATAGTCTGTGTGAAGGTTAATCTACTTAAATTTATGTCAGACTTCCAGTCAGTGAAATTTTATGACTGGAGCAAAGTTTTCAATGTATCCCAAAACTCCTCTTAAAAACAGACAGAATATACTTAGCTAAAGAAACAATTCAGAAACAACATCTTTAACAAAATTAGGTGAGAAGTTATCCCAAGAGTATTAGATTAAGAATGCTTGGGGGGAAAAAAAAACACTTTAAAAATCATGATCCATACAAGATTAATAGCTGTGCAAAGGTAATAGAGGGAAAAATAAGGAAAAGTTCTGATCCTAAAAGCTCAAGGTGAGAGAAATCAAGCACAGATATTCACACTAAGACAATGTCCAGCAAGTTGACCAAGAAGTTCAACAAAGAAATGGAGAAAAAAGAAAGAAAAAAGAGAAGGAGAGAGGGAGAGAGAGAGGGAAGGAAGGAAGGGAGGGATGGAAGGAAGGGAGGGAGGGAGGGAGGGAGGGAGGGAGGGAGGGAGGGAGGGAGGAAGGGAGGGAGGGAGGAAGGAAGGAAGGAAGGAAGGAAGGAAGGAAGGAAGGAAGGAAGGAAGGAAGGAAGGAAGGAAGGAGGGAAGGAGGGAAGGAGGGAAGGAGGGAAGGAGGGAAGGAGGGAAGGAGGGAAGGAGGGAAGGAGGGAAGGAGGGAAGGAGGGAAGGAGGGAAGGAGGGAAGGAGGGAAGGAGGGAGGGAGGGAGGGAGGGAGGGAGGGAGGGAGGGAGGGAGGGAGGGAGGGAGGGAGGGAGGGAAGGAAGGAAGGAAGGAAGGAAGGAAGGAAGGAAGGAAGGAAGGAAGGAAGGAAGGAAGGAAGGAAGGAAGGAAGGAAGGAAGGAAGGAAGGAAGGAAGGAAGGAAGGAAGGAAGGAAGGAAGGAAGGAAGGAAATGGGATCCATTAAGGGATCAAGGAATAGAGACACTTTTGAAAGAGAAACTACAATATATAAACAAATTGAATAGGGCAGATACAATGCAGGTAAAGTTTCAGGTATTTGGTGGTGGAAGATTCCAGAGAAGGCAGATCACAGAACTGTGGAGATCGCTATTGAGACTAGCCATTTGTTTAAAATTTTCGAGATAACAACTTAAGAGTGAATTTTCTAGTAGTGTACTCACAACCCCTACACAACACTCTCTTTCTAAAAGTATAGGAACACCCATCTCATTTCTTTCTTTATCTATGTCTCTATCGCTATTTCTATCTCCATTTCTACCTCTATCATCTACCTTCTCTCTATCATCTATGTTAAATACCTTGAGTTCATGTTGATATCAGTACAATAGCTTGGGTATATTCTAATCTTACCTGTTTCCATGTTTATAACTCCCCTTTCAAAAAGTTGTAAACCTAGCTCCATTATCAAACCTAAGATATGGAGAAGGTAGTTTCAGAATTTCTGAACTGTATCATCTCAAAAATCATTCGCGACTAACTAGAGTTCAATATTTGTTTACCCTTCTCTTTTGTTTAGGTAAAATTTATATAGATAAAATGCATAAATCTTAAATGTTCAATTTGTTGACATTTGAAAAACCCATATGTGCATGTAGTCCACACCCCTATCGAAATAAAGAACATTTAATCATCTCAGAAAATTCCTTGGTGCCCCCACCAGTCAAGCCTCCTTAAAGATAAACACTTTTATGATTTTTTTTCCCTACAGATTATTTCTGTCTGTTCTAGAACTTCACATATATGGAATGACACTTTTTTTAAATAAAGCAATACTCTTTTGGGTCTGCCTTCCTTTACTCAGCATAGTATCTGTGAGGCAAATCTATGATGTAGGTGTATCAGTAGTTATTCCATTGAATTACTGAGTAATAATCCACTGAATGAATATAACATATATTGTTTACTCGTTATTCCATTGATGGCCGTTATGATTGTTTTCAGCTTTTGAGTAATAAAAGTAAAGTTGCTACAACTATTTTTGTACAAGTTTTTTGCAAGCATATGTTTTCATTACAGTCATGAAAATATGTAGAAGTAGATATGCTTGGTCATAATATGTATAATTTTATAAGGAATTGACAACCTTTTCCCAAACTGATTGTATCATTTGAGGCGGTCATCCTTGTGAGTATTAACTATTCTAATGAGTGTCTAATGGTATCTCGTTACGTGTGTTTGTGTTTTTATTTGGCTTTATTCTTATCGCTAATGAAGTTGAGCACTTTTTCAAGTGTTCATTGGCAATTCATCTCTCTAGTGAAGAATTATTTCAGGGCTTTTGCTTATATTTATTGCATTTATATATATTTTTTTTAATTTTTTTATTTTTTGTGAGGAAGACCAGCCCTGAGCTAACATCCACTGCCGATCCTCCTCTTTTTGCTGAGGAAGACTGGCCCTGTGCTAACATCCGTGCCCATCTTCCTCTACTTTATATGGGACGCCTCCACGGCATGGCTGACAAGCAGTGCGTTGGCAGGCGCCCGGGATCCGAACCCGCAAACCCCGGGCTGCCAAGCGCGAACTTAACCGCTGCGCCACCGGGCGGCCCCCTGCATTTATATTTTTAATCATTGAATTCAACAAGTTCTCTATGTTCCTGAATTTAAACACACTTGTTTAATACCACAAATTTCCTTTTAACATGGCCTTAGCTGTATCCAACATATTTTTATACAATAAGCTTTCATTTTCATTTAATTCAAAATATGTTTTAATTTCCCTGCATCTTTCATCTTTGTTCCATGTGTTGCTTCATTTCCAAATATTTGGGGATCTATCAAACATATCTCTGTTATTGATTTCTAGCTTAATTCTATTATGTTCTGTGAATATACTTGGAATGATTTCTATTCTTTTAAATATTTCAAGGTTTGTTTTATGGCCCAGAATGCATCTTGGTGAATGTCCTATGGGTACTTCAGAAGTGTTTTAGTTATATATTGCTGCATAACAAATTGTCACGAAACTTCAAAAAACACATTTATTTTCTTGTGGTTTCTATGGGTCAGATATCCAGGCAAAGCTTAGCAGGGTCTACTGTCTCAGAATCTCTCACAGACTGCAATCATTTGGCTGTAGTCATCTGAATTCTCAAATGGGGAAGAGTCCATGTCCAAGCTCATGTGGTGTTGGCAGGATTCAGTTCTTCTCAGGCAGTTAGACTGAGGGCCTGAGTTCCTGCTGGTTTCTGGCCAGAGGCTGCCATCAGTTCCTTCCCTATGGGTCTCTCCAACTGGGCACATTGCGTCATCAGACTTTGCAAGTCAATAAGGCTATAGAGAGACTTGGCTAACAAGATGGAAATCATTCTTTTTAACCAAATCACTGTCACATTTGCTGCTTTCTGTTCAATAAAACAATTCAAGAGGTCTAGCCCACTCTTAAGGGGAGGGGCTTATACTAGGGCTAGGGCATGTATATCAGGAGGTGAAATCACTACTCTCTTGCTCCCTACTCTCCATTCCTTTGTATAAAAGTGTCCCCAGGAAGAGAGAGTGATCAAGAGGCTACGTTGGGCTCACCTTGTGTGTTTCCTTTCTTTCAAGGGTAAAAGTCCTTTGATACTTCCAGTTTACTGCCTGGAAACTGTCACCTCCTGTCTTCTGTCCAATGTTATAGTGGATTTCAGCAGTAGGCAAGTTTTATGCCAGTTACTTCATCATTATCAGAAGGAGAGTCACTTGCTCGTGTTTTGATTGGGGTTGCAGTGAATCTGTAGTTCATTATGGGGATAATTGATATCCATATCCAAACACATGATATCTACCAGTATTGAGTTAAAGAATTTCTAAATGTGATACTTCTCTCCATCTCTTTAGGCATACTTTAATTTTTTTCTCAGCAGTGTTTTGTAGTTGTCAATTTAAATGACTTTTTAAAATTATTTTTTCAATTATTTATTCCTAACACACACAATATGTTTGTATTAATCTTCCATTCCACAACTTGTTAAATTCACTTATTATTCCCAATAAGCCTTTCTAGATTTATTCCGATTTTCAAAGTATACATTATGGCCATTATACAATGCATGAATACAGTGTGTTTTACTTCTTTTTCAAACTTCATTCAATTTCTTTTTCTTTCCTATTGTACTGGCTAGGAATGATCTGAAATAGAAGTGGTGAGAGTGGATATTTTTTCTTTTTCATGATTTTATGAACCCTAAACTAATTCGGATGTTAGCAGTAGGTTTTTCAAGCTACCTTATCACTTTGAGGAATTTTCCTTCTGTTATTGGTTTGCACACAATTTTTATTATGAAGTTCTGTTGAACTATATTAAATAAGTTGTTCTGCCTCTATTGAAATGATCCTATGATTTTTTGTCTTCTATTATGTCATATCTATACCTAAGAATAAAAAAGAAGAGGACTTCTCTAGATTAAATGACATAAAAGCCAAATACAACATGTAAAACTCATTTGGATCCTGATTTTGGAAAAAAAAAAGGGGGGTGCCATTACATTTTGAGACAAGCAGAAAATTTTGAAAATAAATTAGACATTAATTTACACCAAAAAATTACTAATTTTGTACACTATAATGCACTATGATTTTATAAGAAGCTGTTCTTGGTTTCCAAATATATGTGTGAATTATGTAGAAGTGAAATAACATGATAACTGGAATTTACTTTAAACTACATCTGTATAAAAACCCTAAAACACTAAAAAAGAGAAGTGAATGGGATAAATGCTTGAGAGTTTTACCTTTAGGTAATGAGTATATGTGGATCCATTCATTTTCTTTGGAATATGTGGAATTTCTTCGGAATATGTTTAAAACAATTAGAATGGCTAGCAAGAGTTTCAGTTTCTTGTAGCTATATTCTCAGAGTTTTGTCATATATGCATGCACATAAATATAATCTCTACTTCCTCCAATTGTATCTTGAATCTACTTCAGAATTCAGTCAAGAGACATTATGTCTGCAAAATAACTAATTAACAAATAAAACACAAAGTATGAATATGCCACAAAAATATAATTTTCTATGCATTTGTTGGAGAATTATTTATTTTATTTGCTGAGAATTATCCATATTTTTGTTCATTTTGAATAATATATTATACCCAGTTGTGTGAATGCACACTGCTTTTCATTGCTTTCAATTATGAAATTGTTTAAATTATTTCCTCTAAATGAATGCTTGATTTTTTTCCAGGAGTTTGTTCTTGAATACTGAGCTATGAAAATCCTTGTACATGTCTCATGGAGTACATGGGAAATAATTACCTTGAGCAGATACCTTTCAGCTACATTTCTAGAGAGAAGGACTTGTATAAGTTTCTAAGTATGAGATGGTGTTAAACTGTAGCACCAAACTTTTTCAAAGTGGATATATCATTTTCACTTTCACTAGGAATGGATCCCAGAGGATCTATATCCTCCCTCAACATTTCTTATTGTCAGATTTATTTTTCATTATAATCTTTTATTTTTTGCCAATAAAATGGGTATACAATATTATCCCATTGTGGCTATAATTTTTATTTCCTTGAACACTAAAGATGTTGAACTTTTCTTCATATAATCTTATGTCCTCATTTTTTTTTGAGATACCTATTTATGCCATTTTTTTTTCTTGGGCTGTTTATACTTTTCTTAGTGATTTGTATGATTTTTTGATACTAATCTGTTTTGATTCTGTGTCTTGCAAATATATTCTCCAGGAACACAATAAGTATTCATTGGATAAATGAATGAATAAATATTGAATTAAAACACTTGTTCAAATACTGGATTTTGCATTCAACAGCTGTATAAACTTAGCAACATCATTTAATTCATCTGAATTTTAATTTTCTGTGTTAAATACTTATAATACAAACTTCATAGGTTTTGATTTCACTTAATAATAAACTGAGATCATGCAGAAATTGAAAAGCATTTTATACCAGTGAATTGTTATTTCTCTTGTGACTATTAAATAACAGATAGATACATGCATATATACATAGATGGATCAAATGATAGATAGAGAGAGAGATATTTTAAAATAAATTAAATTGGATACCTATAGTATTTCTACCATTCTACCATTTAATCATACAATATACGATTTTTTCTGACATTGAAATCAAATAATATTTCTTAGAAAAGTATATATTTTTTAATATTTTAACCACAAAAAATGTTCTACATTTACATGTTCTTTGTACCTTTCTTGAAGTGGATTTTTAAGAGTCCAACACAACATTCAAGATTTATCACAGTTTAAATTAGGATAAGAATTGATTTTCTCTTCTGTTTGTAGTATGACCCTCTCCAGCTCCTGCTGCCTCTTCCTCTGAAGAAACATACCTGTGTCCAGATGTAAAGGTACCTATATCCTAAGTCCCTTTGCTCAGTTGCAAGTAATAACATGTAACTAACCAAAAGAAAGTTCACCCTGGACCAAATCATGTATAATTATATTTCCACAAATCATCTTGATCTTCTTTATCTCTTCATTTGATTTGACCAATTTGTCAAAGCATAAACAACCTCACACTTTATTATTTGAGAGGTAGGTAATATAATATTGTATCTAATAAAATATATAAATCTATTTTAGAGATTTTCATAAGTAATGATATTTTAATATAACCATGTTTATATAGAAAATAAAATGTAATATTTAGCATATAATTTTGAACTCAATTTTAACAACTTATTCTTTAATAAAAGTGACATACTGCTGACTGAATTGTTATATTAATTTCAGGTTTTGGTTTTGGAATTTTGTCAAAGTTGTTCACTTGTACTATACAAAGCTAGCCAGAAGGCAATTGATGAACCGAAAACTGGACTTAATCCAGAAAAAAATTCAGGTCATGCTAAATACATCATTTTGTTAGATACATGCTATTATCTTAGCTATATTAATGTTTCCTTTAACAGTTGAACAGATTGTCCTCATGTACAGGTTAAAATGCTTTCAACAAATGTATTTTATATACCAGTATTTTATATACAATATTCAATATCCCAGAAAAGTTCTCCTAGATTTGTGAGTAACATATATGAAAAACATAAACATGCATGGTTGACACCTCTCCATACAATGGTCATAGAATGGAGAGAACAAAGTTTAATTGTAAGATAAGGTAAATATTGTAACATCCAAATATCACCCTAAGCCAAAGAAGCTTTAGTAGTAAGGTCTTTTTCCTCAATGACCCATAAGAGACAGCCAAATAGGAGTGGAGAATGTAGTATTTTGTTGTCACATACATAGACTTGCTCTCATTAGACTAGTCTACCAATCAATTTCTGAAAAGCCCTGTCCCAGTTATTGAGGCTGTATAACAAATTACTCAATAACTTAGTAGCTTAAAGCAACAACATTTATTTTGCTTATGACAGCTTATCTCTGCTGTACTTAGCATCACCTAAGGTGGCTTGGAGAATGGGACTGGAATCATCTGCAGGCATGCTCAGAACATGTAAGAACACTTGGTGGATGGAACACCTGGATTTCCTTGGGCAGCTCTTTCTGTGTCTTTGTGGTGTCTTCACGTGGTTTCTCCAGTGTAGTGATTTCAGTGTAACCAGATTTCTTATATGCCAACTCAGGACTCCTAAACACTTGTCCAAGAGAGAGGCAAACAGAAGTCTCAGATGTCACATAGCATTGCTTTCATCATAATATATTGGTCAAGGCAGTTACAAAATCTACCTATTTTAAAGATAGAAAATATAGACCTCCATCTCTCAAAAGACTCCACACAAAATTATAAGAACAGGTGAGATAAGATATATATCTATATCTATATAGATACATAGATATAATATTGGTGTGCACTTCTTTAGAAAATACCATCTGCCTCAAGCTCTGATGTGGAAAAGATAAATGCTGAAAGAAAAAATAATGTGACTGCAAATCTACCCTCAAGGAGAACATCAGAGGATCAGGATCAGCAATAGGTCACTGAAGAAAGCTTTAATTCAAAGTATGGTGGATCCAGGAAGATTTCGATAGTTGCACTATAATGAGAAATTACCCAGAATCAGAGAAACATAGCACCAAATACTATTTCTGCTTCTATGGCAACCTAAGTCCCTTGAAGAGGAACAGCGCTAAAGAATAAGTGATCTACAGCATAGAGCTAAAGAAATCTTCCTATTTTAAACATATTGAGTCTTTCATAGGAGTGAATTAATGGGGGAAGATAGTGGTTGCCTCATTTAAAACTCTGTAAAGAGAACAATAGTGTCTACCTGAGACATCAAAGGGTGGGGGATGCTATTTAATACTTATGACTTATACTTAGATGGTGCTTTAGAGTGTGCTGGCTGATTCAGTTTAGTACACTAAGATGTTTTCTTTCTATTCATAGGCTTTAAAAAGCCTTCCCTTGCGGCGAAACCAGTGGTGTAGCGATTACGTTCATGTGCTCCCCTTCAGTGGCCCAGGGTTTGCAGGTTCAGATCCCAGGCGCGGACCACGCACCACTCATCAAGTCATGCTGAGGTGGCATCCCATATACAAAATAGAGGAAGATGGGCACAGATGTTAGCTCAGGGACAATCTTCCTCACACACACACACACACACACACACACACACACACACACACACACAGCCTTCCCTTTCTCAGTCTCTCCAAACTATTTATTAAACCTGTACATTTCACCTTGCCTACCCTTTGTAGACCCATCTTTTCCCATCGTGGTCTTTCTTCTCACCCTGCCTGTCTTGTGTCTGTGGCTTCAGACTGACCTTGACATCCTGTGCGAGCTTTTTGTCCTAAGAGCATGGGCCAGGCCCACTCACTCCCATATCCACCCTTAATTATTAAAATTGCATTGCAGAAACTGATCCCTGGGCCCCATTTTGAGGGTGAATGACCAGAAGCTTATAAAACATATCTTTTAAGTTATTTCATTAAATTCTCTCATCCCATGGTTTAGGGTCAATATTATAATCTTTGCTTTAGAATAAAGAAGGACTTATGATTGTTTGAAATTCCATAGCATATAAATAATAGATCATAAGAATTCAAGTATTCTAACCCTAATCTAGACCTTTCCACACACAGGAATCTTTCAGGTATTTTGATGTCAGTCAAGCCCTTAGTATTCCTGAACATACACTTTAATACCTGGATTTCTCAAGTATATCTGAATTTCACATAATTTTCTTGCCAAGATTGAGATTTAGCTTGCACATAGATGTCTTTGATATATATGTACTGGGCACTTCTATAAGTAGTTTAGATACGTTACTCACTATTATGACAGCAAGACTATGAGGGAGTTGAATATAAATATATTAGGGAGCACTAAGGTTGGAGCTGGGGTGCAAACCTAGACAGTCTGTCTTCAGATTTAATGTTCTTACCCATGATGCAATATTGTTTCTACCCAACCAAAGATCTCCTTACAACTTTACCAAAGAGGTTTCTATAAGTTGTCTTGCAAGACTCTTAGTCATAAAATGATTTCTTTCCAGTTGAAACTATTCATTGGATTTAAGATTAAAACATACATGATAACATGCAAACAAGCACAGTGTAAGATTTTTTTATATTCATTCCAGAAAAAGGATACTTTTTCTAGTTCTTAAAGTAAAATGCCTAAAGCAGCAATTCATAAACCTCAATCACAGCCAGAAAAACATATCTTAAAAATTGTTTATATTAAATGGGGATTTATTAATTTAAGAAGATTAAATATGTGATTGCTTTATGGATTTAAATAATTAAAAAGTAATTAAATAAATGAAATAATATGAATCATTCAATACTCACACCACCTCTATATAATTTCTAAAATTATCTTTGTAGTTTAAAGTAAATTAGTGCCATCCACTACTAATTAAATAAGTTGTTCCCATTCCAGTAATTATTTTAATTTACTAAAAACCTAGTAGACAAATGGACAAAATCTTTAATATAAATAACAGTTTAGTTTTTTGAAAATATTTTTCATTGTTCTTGAAGCTTAATGCTTACAGACTACTGCTCATACTGACTCTTTCTTGACTATTTAGACCAACTCATCAAGACTGGAAAGTAAATAAGTTTCCAGGTGACTCTCCATTAAAGGGCTTAGATTAGGTGTAATATTTTTGTTTATACAAAGCATTAAGACATTAATGAAATGCTCAGCTGTGTACCACTGGGCAAATTTTGGGTAAGTTACCTGTTATGATAACCTTGCCCACCTTGCCGCCCTAGTTGAACCACTACTTGTCTTCTGTCACCTTGAGATCCTGCTATCTGCATTGAAATAGGAAGCACATTGTACCTTTGTGTCTCTTACTCCACACAGATAACATATATTATATATTAAAACATACATATATGGATGTAATGAATGCTAGTGATCACCTCTCCACTGTATTTCTTAAGATCTTAGAGAAAGTACTGTCTTCTGGGCCCTCTCAGGAGATATATTTAGAAATAGGTTAATAGGTTACACATGATAAATTGACTTGAACAGTCTTATTAAACTAAGACATTTATAGCGTCTCAACTACTTTCTGTCAACCTGCCAGGTTAATAATTCAAATTATTTGTTGTTCTAGAAAAGACTGAATCTAGAATAAGTAGAAAATGTATATATATTGGTAATTTCCATCCAAATCAACATTACATACTTTTGTCTTTGGAATCTCGTTTAGAATCCGTCATCTATTCCTTATATTTTTGTCAATGCTGCTGCAATAACAAAAAACCTCCAAATCTTAATGGCTTACAGCAAAAATATTTTCTTTATTCCTCATGATAAAAAACGTTATTCTTGTTCTTCATGGACTGTGGGTCAACTGTGTCTCTACTCCAAGTATAGTCTCATTCAGGGCTAAAGTCAAAGGAGGAGTCAATTGTCTGAGACCTTCTGTTCTTATGGCAGAAGACAAAGAACAAAGTTCACTCATAGAACCACATTAAATGCTTCTACTTATATATGGCACATTTTAGAATTTTCCACTTTCCATTGGCCAAAAGAAGCCAAGTGTCCAAACCTAACAATAAGGTGAGGAGGCATAGGTAGGATGTTGATGTGTGATCCTTTCAATGAGGAACAAAAATTTTTTAAAAAGAATACAATATTCAAAAAGAAAATGCCAAATCTTGCAAATGTTTTGGATTGCAGATTTGGTGTTGTAATTGGGTGGCCCCAAGCACTTGCTGGGAACTGATTCTAGTTAGAAACTGTACTAAGACAATGTGTGTTTAGGTGGATGCATTAAGAATGTTGGCTTCCTAAAGTAAGACAAATTTCTTAGACAAGGACATTCAGTAAGTTAAGAAAGGAGGGACTGCCACAATAGACAAGAGATGTGACAATTTATTCAATTGGCAAGGAAAGCATAGGGGTTGAGGAATACAGGTAATCCCAAGTCCTCTGATCCTTCCATATATTTGCAATCCTATTCTTTGGGTCTCACCCTTTCTCCATCAGTGGCCTAAATTTCATATAAGATACTTGATGAGGATGTGAATTTGACTAATATTGTAATTTGGAAGCCTATAGAATCAATCTTTTTTTCCCCTTTGGCTATTGTGGTGCTCCAGCTTCATTTATAAGAGATTTACCTAATATAATAAGAGAAAGTCTGGGCCATGGGATAACATTTTGAAATGAGAAACTTAAAGTTGTCATTCTTTCTTTCAGTTTGTGCAATGGAGTTCGTAACAACCACCCCACCACACAGATACCAAACTATTCTTATGTTCATTTTGTTAGACAGCAGCAGCCACAGTTGTTGATAAATTTTATCTTTGATGGTCACTTCATTTTCTGTCACAATAAGTAATAATTTAACCAATTTTAATTTTTGCAGGCCCTGGAACTTCAGAAACCAATTTCACGGTTCATTAGTGTGATTCTTACTATCCTTGATTACAACTCATCAAACTAACATTCCCTCAACTCACCACAACCTCACCTATTACACATTTCTGTATCAGAGTTGTTAGTTTCAAGCAACAAGATCTCTCATCAAATAATTGCCTCAAAAAGTAATTCATTGAAAGGATATTTGATAAAGAATATACTTGCAAGGGAAATGACAGTATGAGATTTGGAAAACAGACATAAGCAAGCAAGGGTTTAGCACAAAACCAGTCTGACGGATACATGTATCCATTATTTAACACACACCACAGATTATACTGCTGACTATGACAGCCCTGATCTCTGCAAGCAGCTGTTGTACTACAGTAACTTCTGTACCTGGAAACTCAATGTTGTACCGGCGGTCTCTCCTACCACTCTCCGGTAGAATGGATTCTTCTTGAACCTTGATTCTTTATGTTGCTAATTTTATATTCAATTTTATTGGCAGGTATACCTAATTTTAAATACCCGTGTCTTAGCTGTAAGAGACTCTAGGAAAGTGAGGACATTTACCCATTATACATACTCACCTACTTACACCTATTCACAGAAAAGTTATTTGAAGTAGATACTCCAAATATTAATGAGACAGGTTCTGATACCTGGGATAAGTACTTTATTCTATGGGTTAGACAAAATTATGTTCTGTTTTTGTAAATAAATGTTCATTGTAACACACTCACACCCATTATTTATATATTACCTATGGCTGCTTTTGAACTATTGTAGCAGAGTTACTGAGGTAGACCATATGCTGCACAAGGTCTAAAATATTATGATCTGACATTTACAAAAAAAGTTTGCTAACCTCTGCTATAGATTATTTATATTTTCTGAAATGTTAGAAGCAAAACAGCAAATATTGTGGTTGTCTTCCAGATCATTTTAATTGTTTTCATTATTTTTTTTCAATAAAAAATGAACATACATTTCTCTTGGAGAAAACTTTCAATCTAAAATTGACTAAAATAACCAGGAAATAGATCATGGAGGAAAAGTACACATAGCGTTGCCAATAAGATTTCTGTATGAATGTCAGAGAATAAACACATACCACACAGGTTAAAAAGAACACTAAAATGAGTGCTCAGCAGTGAATTCTTCAGAAGATTGAATTTGTTTTTTTAGAGATATTGAGCGTTTTGGCTTGCAATAACTTGAGGTGATAGACATCTAGGTGAAGGGGTCTAGTAGGAAGCTTATTAGAGGAAAGTACTTCATAGACTTAGAAAAATACTTTGTCTTTAAATAGACATCTCAAGCTTGTAAAGGCTTACTTATTTACCAACCTGTTATTTTCCCCACATTACTTTTCCTTTGTACGTTAATTTTGTGTTTTTTCTCTGTTTTTGAAGCTATCAGTTTGAAACAAACACAATTTCGTTATTTCCTAGAGTGCTAATTCTGTTCCACAAAGGAAAATGCAGCCCAAACATAACTGTCTGTCATTAAGCAACAGCGTTTTCTCTTGAGCTGTGAAATGCAAAGTGATATAGAAAACAGCAGAAGCCATAAATTTAGGGGATCTGCAATTTTCAAGCAGTTTCCATAATAACTAGCCAGAATGTTTGCTTTGTTTCGTGGCTAACCACCAGCCTTTGCTTAAAGATTATATCTCTTTATTGATCCATTTGCTGGAATGAGTCATAGAAGTTTCTTTTGCTCTCTCTCGAGTGGTTTTCAATATTATTGCTTGCCAGTAGTTAGTTAGCAAATGATATATGAATTCAAATTTCATTTTTTGAGGAAAGTGCCAAATAGAAACTTATGAATGTTTTGATAAAGCATCTGTAGACCCAAAGCTCTACATAATCCAGCCTCTGCAGTGTCATTTTTCAAAGGTTCTACTAAAATTGAGCTATAATCAAAATGCCCTGATGGCTTATTTTAGGGAAGAAACCAAAAAGCATAAGTAACATAACCCATCATTCTAGCTAAAATAAAATCTTCAGGAATCATGTGTTTTCACAAGTGTTATTTAATGACATTTGCTATTAATATTACAAGGAAATATTTTCATTGTCATTCTTCTTTCCTTTAGTATATCAGTTTAAGCCCATTAATGCTAACATAAATATTCACTTAAATGTATTACTTAAAAAAAAGGAGAAGAAAAGTCAAACCTGTTATTTGGAGCCAGAAGCAAATGATAGTTAAACTGCTCATAAAGCTAGCGTAGATCTCAATGTATCTGAAATTAAGAGGTCTGGAATAAAATTTTGTTATTACAAATTAATTCTGATTATAGGACTTAATTATAGGGAATAGAACAATGTTATGTGACTTAATAAATGACATTTAACAAGTTTTTTTTCTAGATTCCAGGCACTATGCAAAACACTTTATAAACATTTACATAATCCTCTTACCAACACTAAATAGTATGTTCCTGTTTTACAGATTAATAATCTCATTCTTAAAAAGGCTGAGAAATTTGCCCAGGGCCACATATCCATTATGCATGAGAACAAAAATTTGAACACGAAAACATTTCTAGAACTTGAAAGAATCACAAACTCAACTCATTTTTGGACTTTGCTTTGAACAATACAGGAGATAAGATAAACTAATGACATTTTATAAAAGGGGAATCTCAAATCCACCTTCTATTCATTACCAGCAATTTACTTTTCCCATTAGTCAACCCTAGACATACATTTATTTGCTTTGATTTCTTTAGGTTTGACAAATGCCCTATGTGGATTAGATCTTTGGGCTGTTCCTTCAATTTCCAAGCCCTTTTACCCTTTATTCTGCCCTCTCCATTCATTAACAGAAGTGGCCTTCACTTTGCAATTTGCTTATTCCTGGAATCCCGTCCACGAGGTCCTATGTTGCTGGGAAAGATTCTAGCACCTAAAACAAAATTCTTGTATATTTTAACACCCTCCAAGATGGTAAAAGTGAATAATGTACATAATTTCAAGGACAATAAAAGAAAACGATGAGTGAAATATTTATCACACGATAAGAAATAAACATTGTTCACAAGCTTCCCTCATCTTTTCATAATACCACTGAAAATAATGCTCATTTTCATATGATATCTTCTTCATTGACAGCAAATGGTAGATTCTTACCCACTTAATGTGTAACATTCAAGCTCAAAATTTGTCTTAGTGTGCCTTTTATTTCTTTATTCAGTTCCTCCATTTTCCTCTCCAGGAAACTCCACTCTCCACCCAGTCTCCTATCTAAGGGAAAGAGATCTGATAATTACTTAGATATGTTATTACTACCAGGTATACTTGCAGTTTTAAAAATAGGACCACCATATTAATCCCAAAGGAAACTGTATAGCACAACATCTGGCAAACAATAAGTTCTCAGCAAGCATTAGTTCTCCTCTTAAATTCTAAAAACTAAGAAAAATAGTGCAATTGTGGATTGAAGTTGTATGTCATATTGATAATCTAGTCTTCAACATAGTCTCACATTATCTCAGGTTTTCCTACCTATTGCATATTGAAAATGAGAAAGGTTTTGTTAAAATAAGATATTTTCCACTTTGGGGGAAAGTTATTTTTATGATATCTTTATTTAAATTTTGTAAGAATCCATGTTATTACAAAGACTATGATGTTTAATTGTTTCACTTATTTTTTTTTACTTTTTCTAACAATAGGTATTTCTTCCTGATATGGGTTTCTAAATATATCTCAACTTCAACCATATTTCTTAAATTAAATATAGATCACGTTATTAGCATTTAAATTTAAAACCCTATTTGATTGTTCCCATTGCAGGTAATTGTTCAAGTTTGTCAAAACTGAGCTTAGTAAAAAATATCAATTCTCTTTAAGAATCTTTAAGTGAATCTTGATTTAGTAGAAGAACTAAATGAAGTCTAATTACAGGCAGGAAACAAGTATTATCACTGAAGTGTCCAAAACATGTTTTCATTAAATTATTTCCATTACTCTATTTCCATTGGGATTTATGTTCCTATTTCTAAATTGAAAAGTAATTAAAACTGTTATTTAGCATCAGTACATCGTATTCTGTGTTAAAGAATGCGAAACATATTAAGTAAAATTTCAAGCTAGGATGACAAAGGCAAGAAATTAGATATGTCTTGAAGATTTATTAGCTGTACAAAGTGGGTATGAGGGGCCAATTCTAACAGAGCAAACTATGGCTTAATGCACATGTTTTAAGCTCATATTTAACTTCAGTTATTGCCTGCAATATCTTCTATATTGGCCATTCAGCCTCCTGAACATAGACATGCTGAAAGAGCTGTGAGAAACTGGAGCTTATTCTAGGAAATAAGCAAATAGATAATTAGATATAGAAAGACACACATATATATATATACATATATATTTCCTCCCCCCAAAAATATAATTTATATATAGTATATAAATTATATAAGTATATTTAAATAAATGTAAATATGCAAAAATATTTTATATATATATTTGTTAGTAATAGTGGGTAAAGAGAAAATTGCTGTTAAAATCCTCTATGAATTAATTTTTATTTCATAATTTTGTACCTTCAAAGTTAAATAGGGATGGAATTTCAACAATACAAATGTTCGATTTTCATTCACAAATTATTTACATTTTTCCACATTATTTCCTTCCCCATGTCCAAATAGTTACTCTTCCTATGGCAAGAAAATACCCCTTTTCACCATTGACTGCTCCATTGTCAATCCTATCTTCTCTTACATTTGGCCATTCTAGAAGAATATGACAAGGTGGTCCACAGTCAGTAACTAATATATATTAGTTATTTCCCAATATATTAAGGCAAAGGCAGATATATTGACTGACAAATGCCCAAGAACAACTTGAACTTTTTATGGTAGTTAACCAACGAAGAAACTTCTGTAATTAAAATAGAATCAACTTTAATCCAGGGAATTCGATAATTTAGTTTAAATGACATTTGACAGGAGAAACTAAGGTCATTCTATGAAGTCTTAATCTGAAGCCCTCTGGATTCTTTAAAACCTGTCCACAAGATTTGTTTCTCATAGGGAACTTAATTCGTTATGCCTTAAGGTTACCAAAAATGAGGAGAATAAATGGTTTTAATGCCTAGACATTTTTCCTTTAACATAGGTTGTAAATATCCTGATCAGAAACCATGCCTAACTATGTGTCCTCTCCCACACTTGGCCCTCAGTAACTTCTGACAGTAGCACCAAGAGGCATTCGTGATTTCCAGCCTCATTCTTAGCCTGTGACAACACTCTTCTACTGGATATTGTGCATAAGCTAGAACTTTTCTGCCCAATCAAAAGGGAAATAGTCCAAAAACAATTCAGTTATCTTTGACTGGAGGCTTCCATATGCTGCGAGTATAGCAGGTAATTCATGAAGGTTTATTTTCCTCAAAAAGTCCGGATGAGCATCTTGTGCTTTTGTGTGTTTTTAATATTTGATCTCTCTTGAACAGCTCATTGTAGCTCTAGCCAGAAACTATTGAAATGAAAGTTAGTTACTAATTATCTTTGAACTAGTCTTTATTGCAGTGGCAGAAATCACTCCAAGCATTTTAATATTTACATTATAGATTCTAGTGATGTTAAAGATGGAATTTATTTTCTAACGCGATTTGAGACATAATGTAACTGAAAAAGTCTATAACTATTATTTTCTAATGAGGCACAAAAAGGTATATAACTAGTTATGAAATCTCTAATTATGTGAAAGATATCATGTTTGCTTTCTTTTTAACAGCCAGTAATCAATGAGATCTCGTTATACAATATACATATATGTATATATGAATAAGAATGGTTAAAAATGAGGGTTTTTTCAGATGCATTTATATCTATGAATCTAAAAAAGAGTGCGTTTCAAAGCACCATAGGTCTAATAAATATGTCAGCATTCCTAAGAGTTTGTAGTAAAATATAATCAAGCTGTAAGAGCAATAAAATAGAATAGAGAGCAAGTAATTTCCAGTGAAATAGGTACACTAAAAGGCTGAAAAATTATATCACCAAATATAGCCTTTTACACACTGAGAGATTATGTCAGTTCAATTATGTCTCTGCAGAATATCACATTCTTAATAATTAATGAGGGTTATTAGAGATTTTCAAACTATAATAATTGCAAATATTATCAAATAATATTTTTAAAAAGATTATTAAAAAAATCTGTTTTACCTAGGTAGATAAATTAACATGTTAAATAAGAAACACTTGTGAAAACACAATTAACAGTTAAGTCAGGCTAAAATTGAGTTATCTGAAAATACAATCTTACCTGAATTCTATTTTGCAGAACCTCATTTGTGTTCTGAATATCTGGGTCAATGTCATTTATATAATTTCCCGAGCACTCTTGGCAAAAGGCAGAGATAATAATTCCTAGTGGAAGTTAGATCATGCATTATTATATGCATTATTTTATCCATTCATTCATTTACCAAAAGATATTTATTGAATGTAGCTACGTGCAAAAATATTGTTCAAAGTGCTGAGGATGCAGCAGTAGACAAATGGATAACAATCTCTGCCTTCAGGGAACATGTAATTGTATATATTTTCTTCTCCAAAGCTAAATGTTCAAATATTTATTTTACATATCTTCACAATAAGCCAGATAAGTATGTGATAAATAAGATATCCAATTAAAAAATGTAAATATTGAGACTGAAAGACTGAACAAAGAGACGACTTCTGACACAGGCTCTTGACTTCTGGGTCAGTGCTCATTTGCTCAGCCATATAGGTTTTCATTGTAATATAAATGTCCAACTATTCTAGAAATCGTTTTGTGGACATATCTATTTAATTTCATAGTTAAGTAATATAATGTCAATCAAAGTATCATTAGCAGGGAAAAAAGATAAACTATGATGAAGAAGAGGTGCTAAGTGCACCTGTATTTACTGTCTTCTTTCATTTTCATGGTGGATGAAATACCAGATATAAGTTACAGAAATGAGAGAGTGGAAACTGGCATTTTCCCCTTCTGATGTGCATTGTCAGGTTTGTGCCTATACAGGAGAAGTCACTTTAAATACAGAACCCCAAATAACAAGAGTTTCAAATAGAAAAGAGAACAAGCTGAAGCTTCCCATCAGTTCCATTTTCATGATATCTTGGGGTCTGTTTGGGGCAGTTGTAAAGAGGTAAGGCAAGGCATCCAAACCTAATGAGGTGATATTCACCAAGCTGAAGCATATGTAGATTTCCTTAGCCTTCCTCTGAGACGGCTTTAAACTCACCCCATGTCCGTTGTCTATATTCTTTTTTTTTTTTTTCATAATGCTGCATTTGCATACTACTGAGAACACAAAGCTGAAAGGATAAAGCACCTATATAATCCCACTGTGTAAAAGAAGTATGGAAAATAAACAATGTGAAATCCCCTCCTCTACCCCACTCCCAGTTTCACTCCCCCCAAATAGAAACATTGTTTGTCTTGTGGCTCACATCCTTCTCAACACTCCCTATTCCTTAGCTTATGTAGATGTAACACTACATGTTAGTTTCCTGGGGCTGCCAGTACCAAGTACCACGAATTAGATGGCTTAAAACAACAGCAATTTAGTTTCTCACAGTTTTGGAGGCCAGAAGTCCAAAGTTAAGGTGTCATACTTCCTCTGAAGGCTCTAGAGAAGAACCTTTCCTTGCCTTTCTCCCAGCTTCTGGTGGTTGTCAGCAGTCCTTGGAAGTTCTTTGGCTTGTAGATGAGTCACTCAAGTCTCTGCCTCCGTAATCACACAGTATTTTTCCTTGTGGCTGTGTCTCTGTCCTCTTCTTTTAAGGGCTTCAGTCATACAGGATTTAAGGCCAGCCCTAATCCAGTATGACCTCATCTTGACTTAATGAATTGCATCTGATGACAAAGACTCTCTCCTTGACCAAACTTTGGTCAGGTTCCTCTGAGATCTCTTCTGGACTAGGCCTGAACCTCGGCCCCAATCCTGTCTTTGTCCTGCCCTGCCCAGGCTCAGCAAAGAATCCTCTAAGTCATGCCCCCACCCTTGATATATGATCACCCTTGATATCTGATCATATTTCTCATCCCCATCCTTGATGTCTGATTACTTTGGCCTGCCTTCAACAAGAATCCTGTCAGGCAGAGTTAGCAAGAATCCCCCTACCCTTGATGTCTCCTCTTAGTAATTTTCCATCCACTGACACCTCACCCTGCTCCATGGCTATATGTCCCTGCTTGTCCTTGTTATATTCAGAATTCTGTTCTATGCTAAAGTCTCTTTCCTCCTATTGCAGCAGTTACTGAATAAAACCTGGCTTTACTACTTTAACTAGTGTACATCTCTGGCTCTCTTTGATACTGCAAAGATGCTATTTCCAAATAAGGTCACATTCTGAGGTTCTGGGAGGACATGGATTTTGCGGGGACACTATTCAACACAATACACGCTAAATCTATTTACACATATACGTATATTTGTTGTTGTTTGCACAAATCAGTTTATTTTGATCTCTTTCCAAAGAAACTGATCCTTTAATATTATTTAAGATTTTGTGGGACTCTTCAATGAAGCAAATCAAGTACCAGAAAAAATAATCCAAAAATAAAAAGCCTGAAAATAAGATAATTATGGGAAAGTTAGTCATCAGCTTCTATGTACTCCTATAGCACACAGTAAGTATCAGTATTACAGTGACTTTCACACTGTATTGAAATTATTTGTGTGACTATAACCTCGGCTGGATTTTGACTTACTTTAGTATAGGAGTTGTGTCTCATATTTCTGAATTCTCAGGGTCAGGTATGGTGTTCAGACATAGACAGCATTTAGTGACAGTCTCAGGTTGAGCCCAAACAGGAATTCAAATATGTTGGGTGTGTCTAGTGAACTGATGGGGTGATCTCACCAGAAGCTTATTTACCTGCAAGATCAAAGAGCCTCTTTGAAGGACTCATCCTAAGGAAAGCAGAAATCAATGAGGCAAACTGGACCCAGGAAAAGAATGCACCAGAGAGACAGGTGATTTTGAATATAAGACTGGGTCTTTCACTCAAATGTGTTTACATACTAGCCCACATTTGACAAATAATCCCTACAGAGTATAGGGAGACTGTGAGTTAGATTTGAAAAAAAAAGTTTTATTGAAAACCCTATAAATCATGAGGAAACAAGCATCACAGTTTGGATCACTTCTAAAACAACACAGCACAAGGAAGGGATGGGTCTTCTCACTTAACATGTCCTTGGCCTCAGATGTCTGTCACGTTGGCAAGTACCAATGAACTTATTCATGACCATAAGTGAGATGCCCTCAACAAAGTATCAGACATGCTTAGAAGGCTGTTTAAATGATATATACAAAATGTCAGTCAAATCTGATTCCCTATAAACCCATTAGTGTTGATGGACTGGTAAGAGTTAGGTAAACATGGGTTATATAGACTAAAATGGAACGTCTTACACCTTAAATTTAAACAGATGGAGGACCACATTGTTGTAAATTTTAGATGGATTCTAGGGTTTAAAAGAATGAGGCACATAACTTATGAGATCTTTTCAAATTTATGTTTATATTTTAAAAGAATTAGTATAAACACAATTTCATAAAAGGCTAAAAAATAATGTCATATTTTTGAAGCTGTTAATGCAAAGCAGTCACATGGTGACTGAGATGAATAGAAACATACAATACACTTTTTAAAAATGAAAGGATATTATAAGTACAAATTATTCCTAATATTCTCCCAAATGGCAAGTCTAAATTCATGAAGATTATAAAGAAAATGATGTGTTTTCGTAGTTGTTATTTGGTCTAATTATAAATCTGCATGATCTTTAGACTATATTAATTTAACATTTAGGGAGAACTGTAAGTAGCTAGAGAAACTCAAAAAATTCATTTAAATTATCTTCTTAAGTTCTAGATTCACAAATTTAATGTAAAAGCCAGTTGAGAAAGTTGTAAAGGAAGATTCAGTTAATTATAATCTTTGTCAGAGAAAATTGCTTTCATTTATACTTTACAAAGATTGAGCCTTTGTGTATTATTGTATGTTCTTACCTGGCCAGGAATTCAGAGGCAAGAAGTAAAGCTAAATCTTCTGAGGAAAGCATTTCAAAGTTTAATATGATTACCTGTGGATTTAAATTACAGTAGTTTCCTAAGAGCTTCACAAGTTTATTTCCATATTATTTTAAGTGAATCATCTAATCAAATGCTTGAATGAGGGAAGACAAGATATGAAAAAGACAAGGAGGGACAAATTTAGGAAAGACTTTCCCCATATAAGAGAACAATCCCCCTTTTTCATGGGCAGTCATCCTTAAAATGGTGATTTTCCCAGGAATTAGTAAAATGGAGTCACCAAACTGTAGACACATGTGTCTTGCTACTTGGTTAACTGCTATTTTGCTCAGCTCAAATGTTGTTTTCTTAGGAAATACTTTCCTGCTTTCTGTGATTGTATTAAATCATTCAATATTACTCTCCTATAGTCCCCTGTTCTCTTTATAAGCACTTATCACAGTGGTAAAATGACATTGAATGTGTGATCCTTTGATGGTGTCCATTTCCCCCATCAACTTCAGAAAGTTGATGTCCATCTTTCCCCCATCAGAAAGATAGACCTGGGGCCAGCCCAGTGGGGTAGTGGTTAAGTTCAGTGCATTCTGCTTCAGCAGCCAAGTTCACTGGTTCAGATCCCGGGTGTGGACCTACACCACTTGTCAGCCATGCTGTGGTGGTGACCCACATACAAGATAGAGCAAGATTGGCACAGATGTTAGCTCAGGGGTAATCTTACTCAAGTGAAAGAAAGAGGAAGATTGGCAACAGATGTTAGCTCAGGGATAATCTTCCTCAGCAAAAGAAAAAAAAAGTTCTATTAAAAGAAAAAAGAAAGATAGACCTGTACATACATCTTTTACATTGTATCTGCATTTCTTAGTATAAGACTTGCCCTAATAGTTGAATAAATGAAAGAATGAATGATTCAGTGTTTGTCAAATTCTCCATGCAGTACACACATTCATAAAGCTACCCAGATTATTCACTTGACACAGACAAAATAGATATCAGGCAATTAGTAATTACTGGATGAAAACAGCTGATACACACACACACACTTCTTGCGTTTATCAGTTCACCTGCAGAGACTCCCAGACTGTGCTTACATTTACCAAAAATAGTGGCTTGGCACATGGTTTCTTTGTAATCAAAGGGACATATAACGAGGGCTTATGCTTATGGAAGATATTCTTCACATTGCATTTAATCATGGACCTCATCAATGCATTTGCTTTTACAGAGAAAAGAAAAGAGCAGCACATTTTTGCTTTTAAACATCATTCCTTTGGCACAGAGTTCATTGAAAGCCCGTTTAAGTGATGTGCCTTTAGAATAAATTAGAGAATGGCTCAAATTCTATGCTTGACATAATTAAACCACAAACTTTGTGACCCCACATTCTTGTGGACAGGGCAGCTGCATTTGCAGTCATGCTGTTTGGGCAGAATACCCACATGAGCAGCCACTGAGGGAACCATCCAACCTGAATCACTGTAAATGCGTCTATGACTTCATTTCTACATTACAGGACCAAGTGGGAATTTGAAGATTTTTTGAATTGCTCAAATATAACTAAATACAGTTATTTACTTTAGCCTTGGAGGAAAAGATAGTATTGCTCCATGTATAAGTAATTTTTAAGTATTTCAAAGTATGGATTGATAAGAATCATTGATGAAGACATATTCTAAAACTCTTATGAACTTTATGAGGTGGATAGAAAGTTTTAACAATTTTTTTTCTGTTGTAACTTCACATTTATTCCGTTGTCATCAAAATGTGAAGAATCAGTAACAGTGAGTAATTATGACAGGATTCGTTTATTGCATGTTTACTATATGCCAGGATGTTTTGTACAATAGCCGTATTTTTGGATATGATACAATCATTCTAATTTTGAAAGGATTGAAATTTAGGGACATTCATCCATATGCACAATGTTACACAGCTGATCTTTGATTCGAATAGTGACCTGGCTTATTCAAAGTCTCTGCTCTTTTCTTTTTACATTGCTGAGGAAAAGAAACATCTCCTGTTTCTCATTGACTACTCACACAGAACACTTCTATGACCAGGTGTGTGTGGGTTTTCCCACACCAACCAATTCTGTGACACCAATTGGTGTCTTACAATTCAATTCTGACACTAACTGGAGTTAGTGTAGACCCCACAGGTTAAGGTCTTGAAGCTGGGTACCTGAGAGTTACTGTAGATACTCAATAAGCAATTTGCAGTTTTCCTGTTTAACTTGAGGGGTGACTCAGGGGTCTCAAGGATCTGGGAGCTTGTTTTGCTGAAGAAAGAGAATGACTTCAAGGAGGTTGCAATTACTGGATGGCCAGCCCCCAGCAGCCATGGAAGCCGGAAAGTCAGATTACCCAGGGGCTTATCAAGAGTGGCCCCTTTGTTCTCTGAAGCTCCTCCTGCCGAACCCCTTAGCTTTATAGAACTCCCCACTTTCTGCTCTTGGGAAGGTGGATTGGAGTGAACCCATGATCCCACCTTCTCATTTTGGCCAATTTGAATAAATAAAGATTTATCTCCACACAGTGATGTCTCAGTGTTTGGCTTACTGTACATCGGGCACATGAACTTGAGATGAAGAGGTTCAGTATCGGTCTCACTCCCACAAAATTGGTCTCTACCTCAGATGCCAGCCACAAGTAGTGGGTCCCCAGTTACTCACAACTTCTGTCCAATTTGGCTACAAATTAGAAATTCCCAAGACTCCCTCCCTGGGTTCAATAATTTGCTAGAGTGGCTCAGGGAAGCCCAGAAAACAGTTTACTTACTATTGCCATTTTATTACAAAGGATATTTTAAAAAGATACAAATGAAAAGCCAGACGAAGAGACACATAGGACAAGGTCTGGAAGAGTCCCGTGGTCAAGGACTTCTGTCCTCCTGGAGTTGGAGTGCACCCCCCACCCCGGCACATGGATGTGTTCGCCAGCCTAGAAGATCTCTAAGCCTTGTACTTCAGGGATTTTTATGGAGGCTTCATCACATAGGCTTGATTAGTTATTCATTCAATTTCCAGCCCCTTTCTCCTCTCCAGAGAATGGGAAGTGGAGCTGAAATTTCCAAGCTTCTAATCATGGCTTGGTTTTTCTGGTGACCAGCCCCTATCCAGGATCCCACAAAGAGCTGCCTTATCAGAACAAGACATTTCTATCACACAGGAAATTCCAAGGCATTTATGAGTTCTGTGTCAGACAGTCCTGTCATTCAGAAATTTACAAGGGTTGTAGGAACTCTGTGTCAGCAACTGAGGTCAAAGAGCAAATATTAGCCGGAACTGGAAGCAGAAACCAAAAATATATTTATTTCTTACTATTTCACATACATCATCTTTTAGGTGTCAAAAGTATTGCAAAAACTGGATTTTTAAGTATGGAATTCTATCTAAGATATATTATGTAATTCCTTTCATTCTTGAACAGTTGCTATCAAAATCAGTTCTGACTTTACTTATGGCTTAATGGTCCTCATTAGGAAACAAAAAAGATTCTATGTTGCGTGTTGGAATATAGTGATGGATGGATAGGCTATTCAGGACTTTAGAAATATTTGCTTTTAAGTTAAAAATCTGACTACTCTGGTTTTGAGTTCTGATTTGCTAACTTGCTTTTCTTTCTTCTTCCTTGATGTGAAGCTCCTAGTTGTCAATTTTGGCTGTTTTCTGTCTATCTCTAGGGGGCATCCTCTGAACACAGCATCCCCAGAGCTCTTCTATTCATGAGTCGTTAACCTCTGGTTTTCTGCTGGGCTCTATCTTCTAAAAAGAAGATGGATGTCCTAACATAGATTCTATGATGTGTGTGTCGGGGGTGGGGGTGAGGGTTTGCTTTTTTAGTAGACTCAGTTTCTAAGCTATAATCTAAATGATTAAAATTTCCAGACCAGTGATCCACAGATAATGCAGCTGTTACTCTAATTGAAAGAAAAAGAATTGATTAGAATGAAATGTAAATTTCCAACATTAGAATATGGTTTAAATAAATCATGAAGCATCTATATGCTGGAATACTATGCAGCAATTAAAATAATTTTACCAGAAGATTACTTACTGACACGGGAAAAAATTTCAAAACATATTTTATACTAAAAAGCCAGTTACACAATCTTATGAAACTGTAAGTGAGCAGAATTTGTCACCCTAAAATATGTCTCTTTGTCATAAGGGTTATTTTAGGCTATTTGTTTTTAAGAAAAAGCAGACATGGGAGAAGCTCTAAAAACCAAGTAGAAGTTACTCTTTGTAAAAGACATTTACATTTGTAAGGGAAATCTCCATTTGTAAGGGCATCTACCTGGCTGTACCAGGAAGAAGGGAAATGACCTTATCTCTAGAAACTCTTATCAATGCAGAAGGCTATGACTAAAATCTACATAACCACCTTATGGTTGTTTACTGTGCTTTCCCTGGTAACCTCCCATAGCTGACTCCCCCCAGCCTGAAGGTCATTTTTTGTCTTTAGCTGAAGATGGTATTTAAGGTCGTGGCTTCAGCCATTTTGGTGAGTTACTCAGTTCCTGGGTCTCTCCCATGTATACAGGAGGTTTACATGTTATTAAACTTCTGTTAGTTTTTCTCTTGTTAATCTGTCTCATGTCAATTTAACTCAGACCAGCCAGAAGGACTTAGAAGGGTAGAGGAGA
This sequence comes from Tapirus indicus, assembly GCA_031878705.1. Classification (NCBI taxonomy): domain Eukaryota; kingdom Metazoa; phylum Chordata; class Mammalia; order Perissodactyla; family Tapiridae; genus Tapirus; species Tapirus indicus. Next base: position 138,026,707 of record CM062920.1, on the reverse strand, counting down.
AATTTTTCCTCCCCTACAAAACCAATCATGTAAATACAATACAGGCGTATGAAAAGGTAGAATCATATACTGTGAAAACAATGCTGACTGTTATTGGTAAGTAGGATTAAGAACCAGAAGTCAATAGTTATCTAAAATGAATAAACCAGTAAATAGATGTTAAACTACAGAAATACAGAGGCAAATACCACATAAAATAAGTATACTCACTGCAAATGATTGTCTCTAGGGAATGAAACTGGGGAGTTGAGATGGGCAAGTTTTCTGGTTTTTCATTGTCACAGTCTTATAGTACTCTTTGGCTGTAAAACTATGCAGGTATATAGTATGACCTTGTGAAACTAAACTAAATAAAATAAACTTCATCAGATGAGATAGCTTCACACTTTAAATTTACCAAGGGGCATCAAAAACTAAAGCACTGATCCTTTCTTAAGACTCCTCAGAGGGAAAGGGAATAATTTCTACATATATAACTATGGCATCAAAGTGAAAATACACCTTTCACAAAGCTGCAAGATCAAATGCATATGTGGGCTTTATTACAAAAGCTCACACAAATTACACATTTATCTAAATGGTCCACTTTTTCATCCTAATATCAATGGATCCATGATTTCTAATAATATTAAATGTCATATGGCAATAGAAATTTCCTTTTTTTCAAAGGGATATGAAAACTTCACTGATATTTGTGAAATATTTTTTCTGTCAACATTTTTCAAAGGTTTCTGTTAGGTGGACTTTCTATTTCAATGAATCATCATTTTTCAAAGAAGCTCCTGCTAAGGCAGATGTTCTATTCAGATGTTCTATTTCAGAAAGTTTCTAATTCCATTTTATTACAGAGTTTCTGTACTAATATTTTGAGGGATCAAACAAATGAAAACCCATGTGCCTATAGTTCAGTGATATAAATAGTTTAGGATGATGAGAGAAGAGGAAAATACTCTTAAATGTTTAACTTATGAACAATAATAATCTATAAAGGACAATATCTCTATTAAATCTTTATATCAGCACACACACACACACCTCAGTGAAGGTCGACTTTATCTAGTTTTTCCTCTTTTCTGACATAAACTATGTCTCTAAAAAAGAAAGGGAATGAACATGAGGAAGTATGTGTGGGCCTTTGTCAAGAGAGAAAATGGTTCCATGTTTTAGATTTGGGGGCATGTTCATCAGAAAAAACAATTCTAATATTTTATTAAACTATAGTAACAGTGGACTATTGTGTATGAAAATTACAAAAGTGCTTTTTACTGAGATATTTGGAAATCTTGTGAAAGTATGAAAGTTATAAATAACCAAATTGTATAAACTTTTGAATTATTCATTCATGAAAATGTCTGGTAAATTAAGCTGTTAGATTGATAACTAGTACAGTGGTGCATGCAATTTTATGAAAACCTAGAGAAATAATTTTTCTGGTGAAACATAAACTACCAAAACCAACCCAAGTAGAAAAAATTAACAGACCAATTACCATACGATGGACTAGAAATGTAAATTCAAAAGGTGCTAACTTTAAAAAAAGAGGACAGATCTAGAATCTTTCACAACTGAGTTTTAGCCAAACTATAACTAATAAATAATTTAAATGCTAATTAATTATTTCAACAAATATTTATTAAACATTTTTCTGTGTCAGTCACTGAGGTGCTGGGAATGCTGTAATAAAAAAAAAAATCAAATGTCCTTTCCTAATAATACTTACTTCTGACGTTATCCCAGGGCAAGGGGAGAGGGCAGGAAATTTGAGAGCTTCACGTTTAATTTTATGAATCCCAGCGTAACTTTAATACCTCTCAAAAAACTAATGGAATGCAACAGAGAATCAAAAGAATAATATATAATTAGGAATGTTATTCCACAAATGAAATAATACAACATAAAAGATGGTTAAACTCATAGAAAAGGAAAACAGACTTGTGGTTACCAGAGGTGGATGGGGGGAGGAGGGGAAACTGGAGGAAGGTGGTCAAAAGGTACAAACTTCCAGTAGTAGGATAAATAAATACTAGGGATGCAATGTACAACATGATGACTATAGTTAACACTGCTGTATGATAAATAGGAAAGTTGGTAAGAGAGTAAATCCTGAGTTCTCAGCACAAGGAGAATTTTTTTTTTCTTTTCCTCTCATTGTAGCTGTATGAGTTGATGGATGTTAGCTGAACCTGTTGTGGTAATCTCTTCAAAATATATATAAATCAAACAATCATGCTGTACACCTTAAACTTATACAGTGATGTATGCCAATTTTTCTCAATAAGACTGGAAAAAGTAAATGATTAAATGTCAGAAATAATGTATTTATAATTTATTATATAAAAAAATAATGATCCAATAAGATCATGCCAATTGGTGCTTAAAAGGCATTCTTAAAATTTTGCAGCCATTTTTAAAGCAACATATAAATAGAAGGAACAGAAGGAAGCAATTCAAATGACAGACATTTTAAAATTAATATTAGGAACCACATGGAGATTTACTTTTTGGCCATTATACTTCAATCTTATTCTGGAGTTTCCAGCAAACGGACTAAAATAAGCACTTAAAACATAATTCTATACCTGGAAAAAAAAAACTTCTGTAAAAAAATAAATAAAACTATCAGAATTCATAAGAGAATTTGAATAAGTGGATGGATACAAAATAAATATACAAAAGCCAAATTTTTCTCTCCACCCATCATCAATAAACAGTGAGAAATAAAAACAGAAAAACATTCCATTCAAATCATGACAAGTGTATAGTATATTCCTCAATAATCTCTAAACTTTATTGATAAATTACTATATGCCACTAGGCACCTTAACACTGATAAATCATTTTATCCCCATTTCAGACATGACGCATGCTTTATTGTGACTTTATTTTTCAGGTTGTGAAACTGAGTCTCAGTCTTACCAATTTGTCCAGGGTCACACAGCTGCTAAGTTGCAGAAATGAGTTTCAAACCATCTGTACTCATAATACTACTTTTTTTATGATTTCCAGTTTATCCGTGGGTCTAAATTGAACAGTAAGTACACAAAATCTATGTAATTTTTATTTGAATGTTGAATGTTAACATTTTTTCAGAATTAGATAAACTATCCTAAGATTCATATAAAAGAATTATCCCAAACTGCCCACTAAAAGTAAGTGATAATAATAATACTTAATAAGTGAAGGTGCCCTAGCATACCACATATCAAGTTTATGATGAAACATTGTAATCACATCAATTAGTGTTTATGTAGTTATAGACAAATTTATCATCGGACCACAAATAAAGCCATCCTAAAATTCCAGTTGTGATGTGATTTTCTTCATTCCTTTCCCTTCCTTTATTCACAGGATCATCCTGGAAGATTGCTTTGATTGTCAGGAGAGAACAAGAAAACATTTCAACTCTTTGGCCTGAGTAGCTTAAAAGAGAATTTTTATATTATTTCTATTTGTAGCAATAACAAAATATCTTTTTTATTCTTTTCCTTTGTTCTATTTTGTTTCTTCACTTTTTTCTCTCATTAGGAAGGTTCAAGCATTTCTCCATGAATACGCTTATAAAGTCCATCTGTCCTTTTTTCCTTCTGAAAAGAGGAGTTTTCATCTCTGGAGAAGTGAGTGGACATTTACTAAAAGTCATCTAAGGAGAAAGAATGCATATTTATTAAATGTCTACTTTAATCAAAAGGCACGAACTTCTACCTTTCAGGTGGATTCAAATCAAAACAATGAATTGAGGTATTATTCTCCTCATTTTACAAAGTAGAGCTTGAGGAGTTTTGCCAAGGCCAAGCAGAGAGTAATAGATAGTTCTAGAATTTGACCTGATGCCTGCCTGATACAAAAGCCTTTCTTCCACTCTCTCATGGATGAACAGGGGGATTTTATCTGAATTTAATTGCTGTCTAGTTCATTTCATTGACTATTTTGCAAAATTAAGACATTTAGGTTTTCAAATTAAATCAAATCTGTCAGTGGATAATAAGTATTTCATACAGGAAAATGGTGACTTTTAAATATTCCCATAGGGATAACTGTTAACTATTTTAAGTATTGATGACATATTGAAAACTAATAGAAGGTTATATAGGTTCCTAAATAACTTAATTATTCAAAGAACCTAGACACTAAAAAGACTTTTTTTATTCCTGATATATATAATTATATATAATAATTTATACAATCTATAAAAATTATACAATTATTGCTATAGTGTTAATTGTTATAAAGTTTAGAGGAACAGAATTGAAAATCATAAGGAAAAAAATCCAAAAACATCGCTAATTCAACAATCCAATGATAACCCTATGTAAAATTTTTGTGTACCGTTAGGCTTTTATATTTCTATTCATACATCATCAGACTGCATATAAAGCATACTTTTGGCGTCAATTTTTGTCAAAGACATTTTTATCAATAAATATAAGACAAAATAAGGTTACATTGTGTATAAAGCTTTTTCCTTGAGTTTTCTTTCCTTTTTTAAATTGAACACTGTCTTTTTGAACATTTTAATATAATCTTATGAAACATTTTTAAAATGTCCATTATGTCACTACACTGATATGATTTAATTTTATAAATTCTTAATTATTATTTACTTTTGAATTATTGTGAAAATAAAAGGACCAGTTTTTTTTTTAATCTTTATCTTCATCTCTGATTGTTTCTTAGAATAAATTTCTAAAAATTATGAAGTTGGATTAATGCACACAATATTTTTAAAGATTGTTGGTACTTATTTCTAAACTACAGTCCTGAAACTTTGGGCCAATTTATATTCCCACAAACCATGTGTGAGAGTTCAACTTTTTCATCATATAATATATATCAATTAAGTAATATTTTAAAATAGGCAAGAAATTTCACTTATAATGAGATTCTTTGTTTTTTTCATAAGAATTCTGCTTTTCATTTATACATTTCTGAATCCTTTTTTCTTATTTTGAAGTAAGATTTTAAAAAGATAACTTTATATGTAAGTTATCTTGCATATTTTTTGACATATATGTTTTAAAATATTTACCAGCTCATCATTAGTTGTTATTTTTGTTTATAATGTGCAAGTTTAATTTATATTTGGTTGACTATCATTCCTTGTTTTTACTCTTATAAAGCCCCACAATACCCTGAAATCAGTGACACATTCCTGTGTGCCTTACATAAGTTGGAACGTCTTATAAGAGTTAGAATGCCACTGGATTGTCTATAAGAAAACGTGTCTCCTGAGTTTCACAGGTCTATATACAGAAAGGAATTGTGCTCCAAATTGCTGCACCTAATGAATGAGACCCAAGAGATTCATCTATACCTCATCTGAAGGATGAAATTTTGAACTTTGGGGTGCTGTGTTAATGAGATTTTGATTTAGATGAAAAGACTTTGGACTTTGAATTGATGTCATAGTGGGATGAGACGCTTGGGAACTTTGAGAAAGCATGAGTGTATTTTGCATTTGGAAAGAATGTGAGTAGTTGAGGGCCAGAGGGTGGACTGTGGTAGGCAGAATTCTAAGATGGTCTCCAGGATTCCCACCCTCTGTGTACACGTCCTATATAATACTACCCCTCAGTTGTGAACAAGACTTGTGAATATAATGGCATATCAATCCTTTGATTGTGTTATGTTAAAAGGTGAAGGAATTTTACAGATATAATTAAGGTGTCTATTAGTTGACTTTAAGCTAATTATAAGGGAAGTTATCATAATGGGCCTGACCTAACCAGGTGAATTTTTAACAGAGATAAGAAGTAATAGAGAATTTTTTCTGCTGGCCTGAGGTTAGACTTAATTAAAATTAAAACTTTCTGTTCTGCAAAATACATTCTTAAGAGAATGAAAGACAAGCCACAGACTGAGAAAAAATACCTGCAAATGTATATCAGTTAAATAACTTTTACCCTAAATATATGAAGAATTCCTAAAAGTCAACAAAATGAAAACAAACAAAAACAGTTAAGACATGGGCAAAAGATCTGAACAGATATTATACCAAAGATTTGTAGATGGCAAATAAGCAAATTATAAGCACTCAACACCATCTGTCATTGTGAAAATGAAAATTAAAACTAAAATGAGATAGAACTACACAATTATTCAAATGGCCAAATCCCCCCCAAAAAGTGACAATACTAATTTTGGAGAGAATGCAGAGAAATAGTGACTCATTCATTCCTGGTGGGAATGAAAAATATTACAGCTGCTCTGGAAGACAGTTTAGCAGTTTCCCACAAAGCTAAGCATATTCTTATTATACAGTCCAGCATTTATGCTTCTAGGTATTACCCAACTGATTTGAAAATTTATCTCCACACAAAAAACTGCACATAGGGGCCGCCCAGTGGCGCAGCGGTTTAGTCCGCGCTTGGCAGCCCCTGGTTCGCGAGTTCGGATCCCGGGCGCCCGCAGACACACTGCCTGTCAGCCATGCCGAGGCGGCGTCCCATATAAAGTAGAGGAAGATGGGCACAGATGTTAGCCCAGGGCCAGTCTTCCTCAGCAAAAAGGGGAGGATTGGCAACAGATGTTAGCTCAGGGCTGGTCTTCCCCACAACAAAAAAACCCACAAAAACTGCACATAAATGTTCATGGCAATGTTATTCATAACCAACATAAACCGGAAGCAAACAGGAAGGCCTCAATAGGTGAATGGATGAATAAACTGTGGTATGTTCATACAATAGAATACTAATAAGCAATATGAAGAAATGAGCTACCAAACCATGCAAAGACATAGGTGAATTTTAAATGTATACTGCTGAATGAAAGAAGCCAATCTGAAAAGGCTACATACTACATGATTTCAACTACAAGACACTGTGGAAAAGGCAAAACTATGGAGACAATGAAAAGATCAGTGGTTGCTAGGAGTTTCAGGGAGGCAGGGCAGGATGAATAGGTGGAGCATAATAGGTGTATGATACTTGTCTTAGTCTATTGGAACTGCTATAACAGATTAGCATGCACTGGATGGTTTAAACAACAAACACGCATCACTCACAGCTCCGGAGGCTGGAAGTCTGACATCTGGGTAACTTCCCTCTTACTGGTTATATCCTCACATGGTCTTCCTTGGTGAGTGCAGACAGTGAGAGAGATCTCCGAGTGTCTCTTCCTCTTTTTATAAGGACATTAATCCATCATGAGGCCCCCACCCTCATGAACTAATCTAACTCTAATTACTTCCCAAAGTCCTCATCTCCAAATACCATCACGTCAGGGGTTAGGGTTTCAAGATATGAATTTGGAGGGGGCATAAACATTCAGTCCATTCCAATACTGTAATGGTGGATACATAGCATTATACATCTATCAAAACTCATAGAATTATACAAATGAACTGTAACATAAACTATGGTCTTTAGTTAATAATAATGTGTCAATATTGGTTTGTTGATTGTACAAATATATGACACCACCGCGGAGAAAAGGGAGCCCTTTTGCACTGGTGGTGAAAATGTAAACTGGTGCAGCCACTGTGGAAAATAGTTTGGAAATTCCTCAAAAAGTTTTAAAAAAGAACTACCATATGATCCAGCAATTCCACTTCTGAGTATTTTACCAGAGAAAAGAAGAACACCAACTCGAAAAGACATCTGCATCCCCACATTCATTGCAGCGTTATTTACAGTAGCCATAACACGTAAGCAACCTAAGTGTCCATCATGGATGAATGGGTAAAGAAAACGTACACAATGGATTATTGTTCACTTATAAAAATGAAGGAAATCTTGCCATTGGTGACAACATGAATGGACCTTGAGGGCATTACGCTAAGTGAAATAAGTAGACAAAGATAAATACTGTATGATCTCACGTATATGTGGAATCTGAAAAAAAAAAAAAAGCTCATAAAGACAGAGAATAGATTGGGAGTTTTCAAAGGTGGGGGTGAGGGTTGGGGGGAAAGGGTGAAGAAGGTCAAAATGTACAAACTTCCAGTTATAAAATAAATAAGTCATGGAGATGTAAGGTACAGCATGATGACTGTAGCTAATAATACTGTATTACATATTTCAAAGTTGCTAAGAGAGTAAATCTTAAAAGTTTTCATCATAAGAAAAAAATTTGTAACTATGTGTGGTGACAGATATTCACTAGACTTATTGTGGTGATCATTTTGCAGTATATACAAATATTGAATCACTATGTTGTATACATGAAATTAGTGTAATGTTGTATGTCAATTATATCTCAAAAAAAAAAAACCACCAATGTACATCCATCAGTTGGGAAATACAGGTGGAAATGATAACTAGTGCCTGAAAATTGTATATAATTTGAAGTCTACCTTAAATCATCCACTTCTCTACAATGAAAATATGCATGTGTTTGAAGGAGTGTGCTCCTGAGGTGGGAGGAGGGCGGTGTTGGAAACAATTTTGAACCAAAGTGAAAAATGACACATGATTTTTTGATAATTTTGTAAAATTGAAGTATAACAGTTTTCTATTATAAAAGCTCACTTCTGAATGAGATGTTTTAGAAACTAACATTCAAAATCCTCTAAGAATTATAAAATGTAGATATAATGGCAGCCTACATGTCTTGGCTGAAGGAACTTCTCTCTTCAGTTGACCTTGAGAAACTTCTTTTGCTTAATTCCTTTGTTCCCTCACGGTCTTTGGAACTGGCACCATGAGGTAGCCATTTGTGCTGTTCCCCAAACATTCTCAGCTTTCTGTCTTCTACGTATATGGTAGGATTTCTCTTATCTACATCCCTTAAAGTTTGCAATGGCAATATTTCTTGCTTTGACCAATAGAATGTGATGGAAATGATACATGATCCTTCCCAGAAGAGACTCTAAAAGCCAGATTGTGGTTTGTTCATTCTCTGCCTCCTGCCTCAGCAGTCATGGAAACAGAGACAGCCTTGCTCAGCCTGCATCCCCGAGTCAGGATAAGGTAGAGCAGAGTTCATGGCTGACCGTCAATGGACACATAGTGTGAGCCAGAAATAAATCTGTATTATTACTGTTATTGTTGTTGTTTAAAACGATAAGATCTGAGGAATTTTTATTAACATAGCATGAACTACCTATTCTGACTGATACACACTATTAATTATAGGACTCCAGCAGTCATTTTCACTGTTTAAACTCCATCTCTATATTAATCAACTGGAAGAAAAACACAGTTTCTCCTTTTATCTGATATAAATTTAGAGACCTTCAATACGAAATTTGACTAAGAAATGAAAACATTCTATTCCATTCCCCAAAGTGTCTTCAGTTAATTTAACCTTTTATAATGCCTCATTTCTTTACTCAACTTTAACCTGATAATGCTTTATTAAGTCCTTCTTTTCCAATCTTGAAAAGTTTTACCTCTATTAATTACAATTACAGTCTTCTTTCTAAAGGGTAAAGTTTGAAGAGGTTGGTTAACAGAAGAGCTCCGGTCTGTTAAATATGCAGGTAGAAGTATATTCTATTAATTGTCTGGCAATCAGCAGGTGGAAAGAGTGACTATGATGCGTATATATATCTCTCTATATACAAATGAACATTAACAAAGTTTCTGGTAATGGAAGTACTCTCCCAACTGTGATTATTAAGATCTTAGAAACTATATTTAGACCACTTGTTTACCAGTCCTAACACCATCCCATATTGTATGAACTTCATTCATTACTTAATTCTTCCATTCTCAGTTTCTTTTTTTTTTTTGTGGGGAAGACCAGCCCTGAGCTAACATCCGTTGCTAATCCTCCTCTTTTTACTGAGGAAGACTGGCCCTGGGCTAACATCTGTGCCATCTTCCTCTACTTTATATGGGACGCCGCCACGGCGTGGCTGACAGGCAGTGCGTCAGCGGGCGCCCGGGATCCGAACTCGCGAACCCCGGGCTGCCAAGCGCGGACTAAACCGCTGCGCCACCGGGTGGCCCCCCATTCTCAGTTTCTTTATCTGTAAATATTTTATAAAGGCTTTTTGTGCAGAAATATTATCAATACATTTAGATCATTCACCAGGGGTTTTGTGTATAGTAAATGATCAACAGATACATTATTATTATTTTACTATTCTTATTGTGCTTATCTTTTTGGAAATCATGAAGTCTTTTCCTCTGTGGTATTTGTCAACAGTATTCAATATTAGCTCTGAAAAATCAATTACTAATTCACCTTTTAAAACACTGAGAAAAAAATAACCCTCAGAATTAATGGAATGTAAGACATATCAATGGGCTGATATTTGCCACTTGAAAAATGTCTCTTGAATAAATGAATTAATCACTTCATTCAGAAAATCTTTACTGAGTATCTATTCTATGCTCATGTCAGAGACAGAAGTAGAACTCATGAACTGGAACAGAATAAGCAAAGCTGGCAGGGGCCCACCTGGAGAGGCCCGGCTTGAGACAGCTGGCAAGCACATATAGCTGACAAGTCATATTGGCAAGTCTAAACTTTCTCTCACATTAAGTAACCTAAGAGGGTTTTCTTTGTAAAAACTTTTAATTTGTGAGTCCAAGCATATTTTTATACTACACTACTAATCCAACATAGACTAAATCTAGGTATAAAGAAGCTGTGTGACTGGCCTGGGGCTACATGAAGACTCAGTAACTCTGCCAGAAATATAAAACCCTAGGAGTTCTAAATCCAAGTGGATTTTCAAAGATATTCTTGTCTAAAACAGTTATATCCAGATAAAGTGAAGCCTTCAGGGAAGCAATATTTTGAACCCACATATGCTAGATAGAGAGGTAGAGTGTCAGAAAACAGCAAACACATCGGTATGTGCATGAGACCAGAAGAAGGATTATGATATTAATTTAGCAAAATGCTCTTCTAGAAACCAACAGGATTTAAAATACCTAGAGAAAGATCTACACTCAGAAAGTAACTTATGCATTTGACAGCCTCCTCTAGTAAGTTCATTCCAACAGTCTCACACAAATAAGTGTATGTTGTGTAAGTTACAGTTGTAACTGAAGTTTTAGTCTGGGTTTCAAATCAATGAACTTAAAACCACAAAATGCATGATCTTATACACTGAGTTACCTTAATTAACTTGGGAAAGTGTCAGGCCTGATACAGAATGCCTGTTAGGCAGCACAGAAGTGTGATTCATGTAAGAAAGCCAGAGCAAGGAGCACTAACTTTATATGCAGTCCAGCCCAATTGGTTCACGTAGACAACATCCACAGACAGCTGGATAAAAGCCACCGGCTAGCAAAACAGTCCCATGTGGCTTGTCAGTACCTTACTTCACAACATTTCTAGGTGACAGCATGATCATTCATCTGGCCTCAACTCTGGGATTGGTTGGCTCTCTTGAATGATTATATATTCACTCATTCAGCAAATATGTATTAGGTAATCAAGGTGTGTCATGCTGTGGGCTTTGAACCGGGGATACAAAATCTGTCAGATTTAGACCTCTCTTCAAGAAATGTGAAGTCTTATGGAGAGGCAAATACCTAAGGAAATAATTATAATGCCATGTGAAATGTGTTATAATAGAGGTTAAGTACAAGGTCTTATAGAAGCAGAGAAACAGAAGCAATTAATTCCAGGGAAGAAAATCACAGAAAGACTAATATAAATGCTGGTAATTGAGTGGGCCTTGAAGGATAAGGTTACCTGAGGGAGAACACTGGGAAAAAAAGGCTAATGAATATACACCAAGGCAGAAAAGTGTGTGACATATCTGAAGACCCAAGTAGTTGTTTTATGATCATCCTATAACTGATATTTAAGTATCATTTGATATTAGATATCACTTAGTCATTTGGTGAATATGCCTCTAATGTTGGTATTTGACAAAATTAATTTGGAAATACCTTTGAGATTTAAAAGGGTGCAACCTGAATCTAAAGTAGACTTTTATTTCTCATTGATATAATCAGAATATTCCAGAAATAATAGCAGCCTTACTTTCATTTTATGCTGCAGGCTTTAAGTAGCACATTTAAATTTGGAAAGTAAATTAGAAAGACATTGCTACAACAAAGTAAACACAAATATTCTTAGCATTGTGAAAATTTATCACATTAATATAATAGTCATTATCAGTCAGACATTTTATTCCATCATAGGTAATTGCTCCAAGGAATGGCTTGATCTTTAACTATACATACCGGAATATAATCTTAACTCTAAGGCATTGTATAGTTTTAATTAAGTGTTCATCAAGCCACTCTATAAATTTGACTTCAAAAATCCACACAAATCTATTTCCCTGGCTATTAGTGTTAAAGCTAATTAGAAAAAGATAAATAACACCAATTTACTCAATAATAAATGATAAAGATTGGTCAATGGGAACCACATTAAAGCTTTAAATATGAAGCAATTATGGACAACTCTTGGTTTCCTTATTAGAGAAAAATCAACAAGATGCTAGTTTATGAAACAGAATTAAATTGGATACTTTCTATCTGGAAGAAGAAACAGTAGAGAATTCTCCGTTTGAAATGATTTATGAATAGTAGAGTGCTAAGCATGCATGGTAAAATAATGATTAGTAATGGCCCCTTGTCCCTTATTTAATATATTAAATTAGGCAGTTGTATGAATTTTAAAAATGTCCAGTCTATTATTTTCATACTGAAACTTATGTCATTGCTATAATGTTGAAAAAAATAGATCCAGACTCTCATTTTTTAAAAGAGCTTTTCGAAATCAATGAGAAAAAAATCTCTGACTAAAGACGTATGGAACAGAAAAACAGAAAACATAAATATATGTGCATATAAAAGTGAAGCATAGCACTTAGAAAATAAAATAAAAACAACAATAAAATGTAGTTCAGGACCATGTTAAATTCTCAAACTTCATGATATTACTCCATTTTACAAGGTATGCCATTTATTTAGATATTTAGATTATATCCTCGACCTGATGGGGCCTGTTTCACCACTTATGTAGTAGTTCTCATCACCTTTAAGGGTGATTGACTTGAACATTAGTGGCAGATCTTTGATCATCATCACCATCTTCATAATTATTATTACTAGTCGACATTTATCAAGTGCCTATTATGTGCTAAGTATGCTGATGTGTTTTCTCATTAGCGCTTGATATCTACATGAACTTAATTTTATATTGAATCATGTTCTTTCTTTCTCTTTGACTATCACTTTTATTGTTTTTATTGGACTTAAAGCCTTATTTTATAAATCTGAGGCAACATCATATAAAATAGAAACTTTTTGAAAATTTTTATGCTGCATCTGATATCCAGAGAAAAATGAAGGATAAAATATAGCACTCAATTAAATTAATATTATTTTTATATAATGTCAGTCAAGATAGTGACTTGAATTATTATGGTCAAAAAACTGATATGGATGCTATGTTTTCTTCATTAAAATTTTCCTATGTCCCATTATTACTATAAAATGTATAGCTTAGGAGAAAAAATATTAAATTGTAGAGACAATTTATCTGGCATTACTCTATTTGTAAATGATGATGTGTTAAAACTACACAAAAAAAATAAAATTCAATATGTAAGAAGTATGTCTTTTCTGGACAGTCCTTACTGACTTAGAGTTTCAAATATTGCAGATTATTTCTCATAATATGCATCATAATATGAAATTGTAAACTTGAATTAGGAAAAAAATTCTTCTAAATTAACTTTTTTTTCACATGCTTTGGAAAAACATTATTTACAAAACAATAAATTTTGTTATTATATATTGCATTTTGAAAGAGAAAAGAAAAAAGGAGCAGACAGTATTTAAAGATGGAGAAGGAAAATAGGTAAGTTATATACAAAAATGAAAAAACTGGTGGGTGTAAAGAGAAGAGAGGCCCTCAGTAGATGATTTTAAAAGGTCAGAGAATAAAAAAGAAGGACTTATTGATGTGAGCAGGAAAATAAAGGAAATAGAAAAACCACAGGTGGATAAATGTTGCAGTCACTTTGTGAAGGGAACAAGGCAGACTTCCCTGATGTTCTTGGCCTCAGCTCCTCTGTCTTATTTGTCTGTTTACCAAATGTCTTCTGATTAGCTTTTCTGTAGGTAAAATGGTGTTCTAAGAGTAGTTATCTGGCTCACCTTCACTTATGATAGTTAATCAGAAAGTCCCTCGGCACTCTTCATTTCTTCTATTATACTGCCCTCCTCTCTTGTTCTAGATCTCTTTGGGCTCCATTTTGTCAAGTTAATGAGATTCCACTTTACTGGAAAGAATAATGCTTACATTACATAGTATCATAATCCTAAAATGCTATTGCCCATGTTTTTAAATGGAATACTCTAGTCCTAAATACTCTTTATAATCCATTATAAAATAAAATAACAATATGAAAATAACAGAAGAAAACATGCACTATATGTATATTACAAATGTATATAAAATAATGTATGCATGTAAAATAATCCGTGTATTTAAAATAACAATGTCCATGAATCATATGTAGCAATGTTCACTAATATTCACATCCTCTCTCTCTCCTCTCTCCCCTATACTGTATACTCTTTTGTTTTCCTTTTTTAGTAAGAAGATAAAACTGATTCAGAGCACAGCAGTCTTCCAACATTAACCGAACACCCACCAAGCATCATGACTTCCTGCTGAGCGAGTCATAAATGGTGACAGGGTGTCTGTTTGCTAGTGGCAGGCTACTCCAGAAATATAGTAATAAAGGCAAGATTTCTGCCATCACCCCTGTAATTCTGTAATTCTTTTCTCCTGCTCATTTTGGTGGTGCCTTTGTCTCTTCAGTAACTGCCTTTGCTTTACAACTAGTGTAGAAGAATCTTTTTCCCTATATCTTGACTCAAACATTTGAACAATACGTCCGTGATGTAAATGATTGTGTGATAATGCACAGCCATTAAAAGTCCATGAGACTTTTAAGTTTCATGGACCTTAAAAGATATGCAAACTAATGGAAATCATGGAGAGACAGGACAACAAAGAGATTTCAAAATTTTTAGTTTCTGAATGTTCAAACTACCTAAAAGATTGCTTATGCTATCATTTATGAGATCATGCATAGATATTTCTGTAACATATATAAAGACTGATTAAATGTGGAATGATTATTTGATTTGAGCATATTAAGTTATTTTGTTTCACTTTTTAATAGTAGATTATATTCTATTGAAAGAGACTTGCACACTTTAAATGAATCAGTTGCAGAGTTCCTAATCTGGAAATTCCTCAAAACGTACAAGTTTTATAGTTTGATCAGTAACAGCACAGAATGAAATAAAATATAGAGATATCTAATGAGAATTGGAAGTTTTCTGCACTGTGAAGCGAAATGTGGAACTTTCCGTGGAAAAGACTGTCTTAGGGGTTCTAATAACTGATAAGCAGAAATAATACGTAACCATAATCTTCTCCTCTGGTTTACTGCTACCAGGAGGCAATGGGGCAAACAATGAGATCTTAGAAGGAAAGTTTCTCTTTTTGTTTTTACTTTTAACCGGAGGTTAAAAATCTGAGGTTTTTTCATTTGTTTTGTTTTGCTTTTGCTAAGTCAGGGAATTGCTAGCCATCCCAAGCTAAACAAGATAAAAGTTTTAAGTGGAGTCCATGGATCCAAAACCAAAAGGGATTTTAATGCTAAAATAATAAACAGATGAGAGAAATTAAAGTTATTTTTCTTTACGTCTATGAAGGAATAAGAAATAAAGCAAACTTGACAGTGAACATTGTTATAGAATAGTGAGTAGTTGATGATTATATTCTTTTTCATCTTACTGTAATATTATGCATCAACTTTACATATGCCAATTAACTCTTTCAATAAAGACATATTTTCATTTTACATAGGGTGAGAAACTAGAAATACTAGATTTTAAATTGTAGCCTTAGGAGTACTATTGTTTCAAGTTCAAAACTGTGAAAGCAACTTGTGAATACAACATATGTCAAGTTGTATTGTCTTTGTATGTGGGTATAATGCGTGTGTGTGTCTGTATATGTGTGAATGTATGAGTGCTTCAGGCTTTTTGAAGCTCAAGCCACCGCTGCTGAGTGAATAATAATTGGGGAATTTATGTTCTTAAGAGTTTTTAACCATTTATTCCTAGAGAAAATTTCCTAATATGAAGTTTCTCCTCTTGCTAATGATGCACCTCAGATAAAAGAAACTTTGAGGAACACTTTAAGCCATATATACTTTCAGAATAAAATTCACAAACTTTTTTTTAATATAAAATACTTACGTAATGTATTTTCATGGTACATCCCGTTCTAATCAATATCTATTCCTACAATGGCTTCCTTTAACCAGAAATGTTTCCAGAGTAAACTGCACATGTTTTCAGAAATAGCTGTGTGGGGCATCAGAACTGACCACCCCAAAGTGTGTCTGTTTGGCATGAGAAATATTTTGGGTTGGTTACTTTAAAAAACTGCAGACATGGAAGAAGCTCTGAAAAGTAGAAGTTACCCTTTGTAAGAGATATTTACATTTGTAAGGGAAATCTCCATTTGTAAAGGTATTTCCCTCTCTGTACCAGGAAGAAGAGGGGATGACCTTATCTCTACAAATTCTTATCAGTGTGGAAGGCAAGGACTTAAATCTGCATAGTAACCTTACTCTTGTTTACTGTGCTTTTCTGGAATCTCCAATTACTGACTCCCTCCACCCCCTACATCCTCCTTTGTCTTTAGCTGAAGACAGTATTTAAGATGAGAGCCCCTGCCATTTCAGTGAGTTACCCAGTTTTTCCTCGGTCTCTCCCATGTATACCTGTTATAAAGCTTTGTTTGACTTTCTCCTGTTTTTCTGTCTCATGTCAATTTAATTTGTACTCCAGCCAGAAGGACCCAGAGTGGGTAGAGGATGTGTCTTTCTCCCCTATACCTGTAACATTCATTATTCATCATTCAAGTTGAAGACACTCAGACAATATACCAAAGTGCATCTCAATGTTAATATCAATTCATTAAGTTCCCAGAAATATCAATTTAACTCAAATAAAATCATAAAGAGAAATGTCACGTGTTTTTTTTTTTTTATAGGAAGATTGGCACTGAACTAACATCCGTTGTCAATCTTCCTCTTTTTCTTTTTTCTCCCCAAAGCCCCAGTATGTAGTTGTACATCCTACTTGTAGTTCCCTCCAGTTCTCCTATGTGGGATGATGCCTCAGCATGGCTTGATGAGCAGTGAGTAGGTCCACGTCCAGGATCCAAACCGGCAAACCCTGGCCCACTGAAGCAGAGCACAAGAACTTAACTTCTACACCACTAGGCCAGCCCCAAGAAATGTCCCTGTTTTCAAGACAAGTTACTCAAAACATTTAGATAATTGAAAAAAATATTGTCTTGATAAGTTGGAATTATTTGTGCAATTAATTTCTAATTCCATTTCACTTAATTCTTTTTCTCCTAAAATAGATGTGGCTTGAGTGAATATGGGATAGACAACTTTCTGTTCATTAGTTTAATATCCTTCATTTAAAAATAATGTTTAGTGATTTTTCCCCTATGATTAAAATGTGAATTTATGAGCACATGTCCTATCTTTTATTATTTTTACACATATTTATGAAGAGTAAACTACTTGGAAAATAATTTGAGAGAGTATTTTCTTCCTTTTGTGAATAAGGCGGTGTATGAAAAAAAAATCAATTCCTAACATACAAAAAAGCAGGTCCTATCTGCACTGCCTGTTTAGATCTATTACAAACCTTAATGAGTAAGTAAATGTCTGTATGAAGTACATTTCTGGCCAGCTCCATCTGCTTTCATTTTCCAAACAGCCTGGTGAAGCAAGAAGAGATAAGCAGGTAATAAAATATTTGACCGAATCACTACCTCTGGGGTACCACCAAAATAAAAGACATCATGGTGATGTTTAACACTAGAGATTAAAATCTAGAATTGTTTATTTCCAGGAGTTGAACTTTCAGCATTCTCTAGCAAAATAAGAGAATCAACTAACATACCTTGCTAAGAAAAGTGTTTCAGACATCATAATCTAAACAATAAAACAGAAATTCTAAGAATCATTAGCTAAAATGACAAATTGAAAGTCACAGCACAGGTCCAGATGGTTCTGGTGAGTCAAATGACAGAATAGGGCAAGTATGATTACAGCAGTGTATGGATAACTACGAGTATTGGCAAAGATTAATATTCACCAAATTCAAATAGCGCTCTGATCTAGGACAATGGTAACTGTTTTAATTAGAAAAGGATCTTGGGCACCTATTTATTTACCTGACACTGACATAGAGCATTTTTAATAATGAACCACTTCATAGGAATAGTTCTTTTGGCTTAATATATGAAATTCATACAATGGTAGATTGCTTGCGAAAAATGGATGACATTTTTACTTCTTGGTATCAATACCTCTTTGCATTTTGACTCTGCAGGTTCTCTGACACAAGCAAATCTGACAGGCTAGTCATTAAATCTGGGATGGCCCTGTGACTTTCTTTGGCCAATAGAATGTGGTCTCAAGAAGTTTTATTTGCTTCCTCTCTCTTCCCTGAAATACTGCCAAGCCTCCACATGAACATTTCCAGCCTAGCCTGTTGGAAGATGAAAGACACTTGGCCCAGGTACTCATACTGCCTCAGCCAATAGCCAGTCAAGCACCAGGCATGTGAGTGAAGCCAGATTAGATAGTCAGCTCAGACAACCTGCCAGCAGATCTCAGACACATAAGGAAGCCTAACTGACATCAGCCAAGCCTGGCCTAGATGGGCAGAGACACCCACCTAACCCACAGACTCATGAGTGATATTAATGATTGTTGTTTTAAGGCTTGGAAAACTAGGGCCCATAGATTGTCCCCCTGTTTTTGTAAATGAATTGTTATTAGAACACAGCCATGCCCATTTGTTTATGTATTGTCTACAGCTGCTTTCTCGCTACAACTGTAACATCAATCAATGGCAATAGAGACCTTATGACCTGCAAAGACAAAAAATAATTACCATCTGTTCATTCACAGAAAAGGTTTGCTGACCCCTATTTTAAGCCACGTCATTTTGAGGTGGATTGTTACCCAGAAACAGGTAAATACATACATTTGGCAAAATATTTTCAGGAATGTTTGCTTTCATTAAATACAGTATCATACTGTATTATTATTTCTAATTTATAATAATTTCTAGACCTTCTAATTTTCACAACTATTTGTTAAACAAATATTTAATTATTGAGTATCCAGTATAAGCCACCACTGCACTAGGTGCTGGTGATACAGCAGTGCACAGACAAAATCCTTGCCTTTATGCAGCTTACATTCTAGGGTGTAGAGACAAACTGAACACAGACACACACATTATATACACACACACTCACACATATATGCACACATACACACACACATACATGTAGGAAAAATGGTTAAACGTTAATAATCTCACATAGTGAAAAGTAGTATTATTCCAGATGGTGATCGGTGCAATTGAAATGGTATAGGGGGAATTAGGAAGGTAGCAGAATTGCTGTTATTTGAGCAAACTCTTAAAGGAGATACAGAAGTGAGCTCTGAAGCTATTAAGCAGAAGACAATCCCAAGAAGGAATGGCAAGTGCACTGGTCTTGAAGTGGGTGGCACCTGATCTGTTTAAGCCACAGAAAAAAGACAAAGAAGGCCAAAGTGAGTGAGGAGAAGTGTAGTAAATGCTGAGAGCAGAGAGGTAATGAGTTAGTGTGAAGGGTGCTGTGTCAGACCCTATAAGGCTGTGCTGACCAGTAGGTTAGACACTACTGAGCTCTTGGAACACAGCGGGTCCAATATGAGATGTTATATTAGTGTAAAATACACACCAGATTCTGAAGACTTAGAGTGAAAAAAAGAATATAAATATCTCAATAACTTTTATACTAATTACATGTTGAACTGAATATTTCTTTTGTAATGGGTTAAATAAAATGTATTAAAATTAATTTCACCTCTTTCTTTTTACCATTTTTAAAATTGCAGCTACAAGAACATGTAAAATTATAAAAATGGCTCACATAATATTTCCATCAGACTGCTCTGGTATAGAGCTGTCTAGTCCAGTGTCAGGACTGTGGCTTTTACTTTGAATGAGAGAGGTCACCATGGAGAATAGGCAGTTGCAGAAGCGGGAAGACTAGTTTTGGGGATGTTTCATTAATCCGGGCGGGAAAAGATGATGGGGACTTGGAGTAGATTGAAGGTAACAAATAGAGATGGTGAGAAGTATTCATATTTTGCATATATTTTGAAAGTAGAGCAAATGCTATTTGCTAATATACTGAAAGTAGGTTGTAAAAAAAAAAAGAAAGGATGCATATATGGATCTATGTTTTGGGCCCAGGCAACCGAAAGAATGTAAGTCAATTACTGAGATGAAGAGGACATGAAGAGGAGGAGTTTTGATATAAGAAATATTCAGTTTGAGATATGGTCAGGCTGAAAATGCTGAGTAAAAATTTGGATAAATAATCTGGATTTCAGAAGTGAGATCTGGGCTGGCTATTACACTTTGTGACTCATTAGCTTGTAGGTAACCAGCTCTAGTGGTCTAGTGGTTAAAATTCCATGCTTTCATTGCTGAGGCCTGGGTTCATTTCCCAGTCGGGGAACCACACCATGCATCGGTTGTCATACTGTGTCAGCTGTGTGTTGCTGTGATGTTGAAAGCTATGCCACTGGCATTTCAAATACCAGCGGGGTCACGCATGGTGGACAGGTTTCAGCAGAGCTTCCAGACTAAGACAGACTAGGAAGAAGGACCTGGCCACCCAGTTCTGAAAAAACTGGCCATGAAAACTCTGTGAATAGCAACGGATCATTGCCTGATACAGCACCCAGAGGTGGAGGATGGTGCAAAAAGACCAGGCAGGGTTCTGCTGTGCTGTGCACAGGGTTGCAAAGAGTAGAAATCAACTTGAGGCACTAAGAACAACAACCTTGGAGGTGGAATATAAAGCTTATGGTGTGAATGTGGTGAATGTGGAGAGAGAGGGAAAGCACCCCAAAGGCAGAGCTCCAGGGCCCTCTTAACCTTTACTAATGGTCAAAGAAATGAGGAAGCACCAAATGGAACTGAAAATATCGCCCTAATGAGGAGGGAAAAAAAAACAGAAGTTTGTGGGAGGCAAGTAAGGAAAATGTTTCAAGGAATCAGGAATGATGGTCTGTGTCCAAATACTTCAGATGAGTTCTGAAAATTCATCAATAGATCTTGCAATATATAGGTTATCAAACTTTTTTGGTAATAATAGCTTTGATTGTGTGTTTGAAATAAAATGGGTTAAAGAGAGAAAGAGAGGAAGAATGGAGAGAGCGAATATTGACAACTTTCTCTAGGAGTTTTGTATGAAGAAAAACAAGCATTCAGTGGTGGTTGACTCATGATGTGGAAGGTCAAGAGAGACTTTGTAAAATGTGTAGATCACTGAATTTATGACCAAATTCTAAACTAAAAGTATGTTTCTCCTAATTTTTCTTGTTATAGAATTTATTACAGCAGTTATAGGTTTATAGAAAAATTGAGCAGAGAGTACAAATAATTTCCATATTCCCTCCCATCCCCGCGGCCACAGTTTCCCATATTATTAATAGTTAGATATTCGTTACCATTGATAAGCCAATATTAATATGTTATTAATTAACTAAAGTCCATAGTTTACATTAGGGTTCACTCTTGATGGTGTACATTCTGTGGGTTTTGATAAATGTGTAAGTATATATATACACAATGATAGTATCATATAGAATAGTTTCAGTGTCCTAAAAGTCTGCTGTACTCCATCTCTTCATCCCTCATCACTTTCCCTCTGCTCCTGGAAACCATGATCTTTAAATTGTCTTCATAATTTTGTCTTTCCCGGAATATCATATAGTTGGAATCATGCATTATGTAGCCTTTTCAGATTGGCTTCTTTCACTTAGCATTTAAAGTTCTTTCATGTCTTTTTGTGGCTTCATTGCTTGTTTCTTTTTATCACTGAATAATATTCCATTGTCTGGATGCACCTCAGTTTATTTATCCATTCACATATTAAAGGACATCTTGATTGCTTCCAAGTTTTGGCAATTATAAACAAACATACTATAGACATTCACGTGCAGGTTTTTGTGTGGACATAGTGCTCAACTTCTTTGGGTAAATACCAAGAAGCACAGTTGCTGGATTATATGGTAAGAGCATATTTCGTTTTGTAAGAAACCACCAAACTGTCTTCCAAAGTGGTTGCGCCATTTTGCATTCCCACCAGCAATGAATGAAAGTTCCTATTGCTCCCCATTGTCACCAACATTTGGTGTTGCCAGTGTTTGGGATTTTAGTCATTCTAGTAGGTGTGTATTCATTTAGCTGGTGTTTTAATTTGCAATTACCTGATGATTATGATGTTGAGCCTCTTATTTATATCAATATCCACAAAATAACTTACTGGAAGTTTCTGTTAGTTAATTTTTTTTTTTTTTTGTGAGGAAGACTAGCTTTGAGCTAACATCCGTTGCCAATCCTCCTCTTTTTTTTGCTGAGGAAGACTGGCCCTGAGCTAACATCTGTGCCCATCTTCCTCCACAGCACGGCCTGACAAGCAGTGCATCTGTCCATGCCCGGGATCCTAACCTGCAAACCCCAGGCCGCCGAAGTGGAGTGTGTGAACTTAACCACTACACCACCAGGCCGGCCGCTCTCTTAGTTAATTTTTAGTTTAAAAAATGTCTTATTCCCTCCTTTGCCTTCATGGAAACAAAACCTTTGAGAATAAATTTATAAGAATATTTTAATTGTGATAATACGTTTTGAAAGATACCCCTCTAATTCTACTTTTTAAGTATATATTTAAGATAAAATATATACATTGCTCAGATAGAAGGGAATTTTATCCATTATACACATAATTATTCCAATTATTCACTTTGTAATTATACTAAAATTGAATGAATAAAATAAGTAAATGAAGACACTGTTAAGGGACTGGTATTTTTGACAATATTAGCTTCTGTGTGTGAATGAGGTTTTATTTGATGTGCTACTCTAAGCTTGCTTTGAAACATTTCTTTAAAATAACATTAAAATATTAATGAGGAGGGAAAATCAAACTTTAAGTTTCAAAATATATTGAAACAGATACGTCAGGTGTAATCAGTTTTTCACATGGTTTCCTATATCCAAAAGAAAACATTTAAACTCCACACTTAAGCAGACTAAATTTTCTGTGGCAAACTGGTCAATCTAAGTTTTCATTATTTCTATCTTGAAAAAAGTCTTATTAAAGCAACTTACACTGATAGTTCATTGGCTAAGACAGAAAAATATTACAAACAATTATAATAATCTAGCTGCAGGAAAATTAGTAGGATAACTTCTGTGGAATAGAAAGTAATCAAATCTGGGCTATGTCCACAAAAATGAAATAAGGTCATTATCTTCAGTCATTCCAACCAACTATACAATTTCCAGACTCAAAATTAGAGATATTCAATTTTTTTCTTTAATGCACTCCCTAAAATATTTAACCCACTAGCTTATTTTGCTCGTATATTCTTCAGAATTCACATGGTTTTACTCATTTTCTTCTTGGCCAAAGGTATAAAGAAAGAAATAGTATTTGGATGTGGAAAAGCAAGCTGACTTCATAATTCTCAGGCTACATCACTTGGGTAAATTCTCCACCTTCTCAGAAAACAGTTTTCTCAACTTAAAAATGAAAAATAAGATGCCTATCTCAGAGGGTTGCTGTTAAAATCAAATTAGATGAAAATGAGAAAATGCTTAGTAAACGACGAACACAAGTGTTGACTTTTTACACTTTCATTTCCAGACCCTTATAGCTCTGGTTGCAACCATCATTAAATTGTGTATAAACTGCTACATTTTCACAACTAATTTCTCTCATATTCCAATTTATCTTAAAATTAAAATAAAAATAATACTCCTAAACAAAAAGCATACATAATATGTCATAAATTTTGAGAAATTGGCATAGAAAAAAGACAAAAGGAACTATATCAATAAGTTAAGTCATCTCTGTGTGATCGAAATATATTGATTTGCATTTTCTTTTTTTGCACTTTTGGTGTTTCTTTTTTAAATTCTGCATTGTATATACATTCACCTTACAATCAGAAAAGCAATACACTCTACTTATAATTTATTTGAAAGGAATACTTACCCTTTTGAAATGGCTATCATTTTCTAAAAATTATATCCATGGTGAATCAAAATGCACAACTATTAAAAATCAATAGTCAGCTATTGATTTAAAATTATATGCACACCCTTAACTTGGTCGAGGTTAAAATGAAATATAATGTAGAGTTGTTACCTACAAAAAATGCAAAATTAATGTATATTATAGATTTAAATGAGTTAATAGAAGTTAATATATTACTACTACATAGAGTTAACCTCTATGATATATAGCCTCCCATTCAATATAGATACCCTTAAAAATCATTTTGCCTAATAAGCCATTTAAAGAGTAAAATGCGGCCTCTGTTCCAGGTGTTACATTACATGTAAAAGGGACACCTTTGTTTAATAACATGGACTTAGAAACATGGAGATATAAAACAGATTGTTGAACGCTTGAATGGTGCCAGTCTATCTTGGCTGTGATGGTCCTAATAGCGTCATCTGTCATCAGCTCTCCCCTTCTCCTCCACCACTGAGTAAGCAGCTTACAGAGTCAAGCCAAAACCCGAGATGTGATATTAGATACCATCTGTGTTGCTTATCTGATTTCAGTCCAAATTGTTCTCAAGCCAATCACGGAACCGAGTGAAGAATTTGATTGTGATGAGGGTGAGGAATCAAAGAGACATGAAGCTAGAAGATCAGTATCAAGCTTCAAAGCACAAAGAGGTGGTTTGCCTGCTTTGCTAATTCCATTGTGGAAGTGAGATTTTAGGCCTAGAAAATTATAACACGTACAAAGATGGACAAAAATACAAATGAATGCACACATGTGTGCACATGCATACACATATGTTTTGTAGAAGGGATTTGTTCTAAAGTTTTCTACTTATTTCAAAGAAGTGTTCTTTATAATTATTTTAGCAAAATATCTGGCAATTTTAAAATATGGGATAATGAAATTTGGGTGTGTCTGCATGTAAAAATTTAATTCTAAGACATTTATTTCCCAAAATGCTTGAAAGCTACAGGCAAACAAAAATCAGCGTGTAGACCTCTGTCATAGTGATAGACATCTGCTCAGTAAATGAGCCACTATTGATCCATCTGCAAAGCACATAGACTAGCCAGTTGCTTGATTAAGAATAGGTTGTAAAGATGATAAGTCACATCATCCTTATTTATTTTGGTCATTGCTGGATTTTTTTTTCTGGGGGGGATTATCAGCTATTTTTATCTCTTATCTTCATATTTTCCATCTTTTTTTTTTCTTTCAAGCATATTTTGAGCAGGGTTCTTGGTTAATGTTGCGTGATTGGGGACAATAACATGGCATGAAGCAGGATAAATGTTTATAAATTTAAAATATTGCTACATTTAAATGTTAATTATTTTAATGTTAAACATGTTTTATTTATATGAAAGAATGAGTAGAAGACAAAGAAACATTTACTTTTGGACACCAATGAATCATATCATTTTAGACTTTAGAAAATTATTTCCACAGGCACATATTACCCAATGAAGTGTATTGAACACTTTATACTATTACCAATTGTTGGAATCATTTATGTAAGCTCCATAATGTATTTAAATATTAATGCATAAAGAAGGCCATTGTAGAAATATTTAAATGGATTTCCTTCCCCCATGATTGCCAACTTTTATAGATATATAATTTTTATCAACAAAATAGATGTGATTTGAGTTAAATATACAATTTTCAGTTTGAAACTGAAATGAAAGATTACTTTTATCTAGAAATTGCCATCGTATATTATCACAGTGTATAATATTTATACAGGTTGTTAAACAGCATTTAACAAAACCTGATCAGAAGCAAGTGTTCTAGGAGATATTTGTTCTTGTTGTTTGCTAGCTATTTATTTTTTTCCAAAGTGGTGTTTTCCAGTTACATAGTACTTTATGGAGAAGTACGCTATGTTTGAGGGTAAAGATTGATTCTGATATTTATTGTCTAAATGACACATTCGTCTTGCTAGGAAAATATTTTTAATAAGGACATAGTATGATAAATGCATTGCCATGAGCTAGATATCAAGGTTTTCATGTTGAACAATCTACTTTAAATGAAATGATCTGGAACACATGTGACACTTTCAGAAATACTATGTGCAATTTTCTCTGTAAGGTGGTTGCTCCCTTATTGATGAAGCTAAAATTATGATTTTATAATTTCATATTGCAAACATTGCAAAAGTGTATTAAAAGTAAGTTTTTGTGCACTTTAATCTCAAAAACATGAACTCTGTGAGCTCTTATATTAATATTTCTATTAATAGGAAACCCCAGGGAAAGCACTTACCACAGTCCCTGACAGCTTAAAATAGTGCTAACTAAAAAATGGCTGCTGTCATTATTCCTTTTCAACTGATATACATTGTACTCAAATTCCTTTTTTCTAAATTACACACAGTAACATCTTAAGAAGGAATTAGACTTCCATTTCTGGTTCCCCATGTAAGGAGCTTGGAAGGTGCCACTCCATCCTAACAAGTAAAAAGCTGAACAGATTAATGGTTACCAGAAGGGAAGAGGGTGGGGAGGACAAAAGGGGTAAAGGGGCACATACGTATGGTGACAGATAAAAACTAGACTATTGGTGGTGAACATGATGCAGTCTATACAGAAACTGAAGAATAAAAATGTACACCTGAAATTTACATAATGTTATAAGCCAATATGACCTTGATAAAATAATTAAATAAAAAAAAAAACCTGAACAGACTGAAAAATCAACAACTCTTCTTGGATCCATAAGTGAAGGGAAGACACAGGGCAAACAGCTGCCCTCAAGATTGAAAAGACAGACAGGAAAATACTTGGAGTCACCACTCACCTAACCAGAAACCACTGCAGGTACCGGTTCCTGCGCAGGGGTAGGAAAACAGACTATAGTTGACAAATTACTGGAGGCTCAGTGCAGACATGCCTGAGAGTTGAAAACTCCAAGGGAACCCAATCATCAGGGGGGCCCCCACAATATTGTAAGATTTACCTCTAGAAGCTCCAGCAGATTCTCATAGTAAATATCAGAGAAAAATCCTCTTGTGGGGCTGGCCAAGTGGTGTCGCTGTTAAGTTCACACACTCTGCTTCAGCGGCCTGGTGTTCTCAGGTTCGGATCCCAGGTGCGGACCAATGCACCACTTGTCAAGTCATGCTGTGGCAGCATCCCATATAAAGTAGAGGAAGATGGGCATGGATGTTAACCCAGGGCCAGTCTTCCTCAGCAAAAAGAGGAGGATTGGCAATGGATGTTAGCTCAGGGCTGGTCTTCCTCACAAAACAAAAACAAAAAACCCTCTTGGGCTTCCAGCAGTGGGAGGAGAAAGGAACATTTTGAAATAAGTCAGAGCACCCTGTTCTTAACTAGGTCAGCCCTCAGGGGAAACCAGTTAACCAGAGCCTAACTGACCTGAGAAAGGGCAATACCCAACTCTAGCCTACTCTAGCCATTCTGTCCCACCTAAGGAAGGAGAAAATAACTGAAAACATCTATGAAGTTCATGGTCCAGAGCTGTAGGCTCACTTAAAGACTGAGATCTAATCATAGGACTATGGAAAGACTCCTCTCCCCCAACACCTCACCACCAGGTCACTAAAGGCCTATTTACAGCAGTACTTTTTACCCAGCACATCATGTACAATCAAGAAGAAATTACAGTGCAAATCAAAAGGCAAAAAGCACTAAAGAGATGCAGCAAATACCAGAACCAGACATGGCTGGGATGTTAGAATTATCAGACCAAGATTTTAAAACAATGATGATTAACATGCTAAGGACCCTAATGGATAAAGTAGACAGGATGCAAGAACAGATGACCAATGTAAGCAAACAGATGGAAATCCTAAGAAAGAATGGAAAGAAATGCTAGAGATCAAAGACACTGTAACAGAAATGAAAAATGCCGGTTTTCAATTTCTTCGGGTAAATAAAAAGGAACATGATTGCTTGATTGTGTGGTAAGAGTATGTTTAGCTTTGAAAACTAATTTTAGTATGTTAAGAAACCATCAAACTGTCTTCCAAAGTGGCTATATCATTTTACACTCCCACCAACAATGTATGAGAGTTCCTGTTGCTTCACATCATCCTAGCATTTCATGGTGTCAATGCTCCAGATTTTGGCCATTCCAATAGTTGTCTGATGGTATCTTATTGTTGTTTCAATTTGTATTTCCCTGATGATTTAGGATATGGAGCATCCTTTCATATGCTTATTTGCCATGTGTATATCTTCTTTGGTGAAGTGTCTGTTAAGGTCTTTGGTCCATATTTTAATTGGGTTACTTGTTTTCTTGTTGTTGAGTTTTAAGAGTTCTTAATATATTTTGGATAATAGTTAGATGTGTCTTTTGCAAATATTTTTTCCCAGTCTGTGGCTTGTCTTGTCATTCCCTTGACATTGTCTTTTGCAAAACAGAAGTTTTTAATTTTAATAACATCCAGTTTATTATTTCTTTTATGGATCGTGTCTTTGGGGTTTTATCTAAAAAGGTATCACCATACCCAAGATCATCTAATTTTTCTCCTTATGATATCCTATGTTTCACAGTTTTGCTTTTTACTTTTATATTTATGATGCATTTTGAGTTTTATAAAAGATTTAAGATCTGGTCTAGATGAACCTGTATGTGGATATCTAGTTGTTCCAACTCCATTCACTGAAGAGACTATCCCTTCCCCCAGCAAATTCTGTTTACTCTTTGGTCAAAGATCAGTTGACTATACTTGTGTCAATCTACTTCTGGGCTCACTATCCTGTTCCACTTATCTATCTGTCTATTTTTTTGCCATTACCACCCTGGCTTGATTACTGTAGCTTATAGTAAGTCTTGAAGTCAGGTACTGCCAGTCTTCAAACTTTGCTCTTCTCCTTCAACATTGTATTGTCTATTCTGGGCCTTTGGCCTCTTCATTTAAACTTTAGAATCAGTTTGTCAATAGTCACAAAATAACTTGCTGGAATTTTAATTGGGATTGCATTGAATCTATAGATCAAGTCGGGAATAACTAACCTTGACAATATTGACTCTTCCTATCTATGAACATGAATTTAATTATTCTTTGATTTCATTCATTTTGTAGTTTTTTTCATATAGATCTTGTACATACCCTGTAAGATTTATGACTAAGTACTTCATTTTGGGGAGTGTTAATTTAAATGGTATTGTGCTCTTAATTTCAAATTCCACTTGTCATTGCTGGCATATTGGAAAATGATTGACTTTTGTATGTTAATTTTGTATCATGCAAACTTGTTATAATTGCTTATTAGTTCTAGGAGTATTTTGTCAATTTTTCAAGTTTTCTACATAGACAATCATGTCATCTGTGAACAAGGACAGTTTCATTTCTTCCTTCTTCCTTCTCAATCTGTATACCTTCTATTTGTTTTTCTTATCTTAGTTTATTAGCTAGAACTTCAAGCATGATGTTGAAAACACATGGTGGGAGGATATGTCCTTACCTCATCTTCGTCTGATCTTAGTGGGAAAGCTTCAAGATTCTCGGCATTACATATGATGTTAACTAGGTTTTTTTGTACATATTCCTTATCAAGTTGAGGACATTCCCTTGTATTCCTAGTTTACTGAGTTTTTATCATGAATAGGTGTTGGATCTTGTCAAACAATTTTTCTGCATCTATTGATGTAATCGTGTGCTCTTTCTTGTCTAGTCCATTGATGTGATGGATTACATTACTTGATTTTTGAGTGTTGAGCAGCCTTGCATACCTAGGATAAATCCCACTTCATCACAATGTTTAATTATTTTTAAACATTGTTAGATTCAGTTTACTAATTTTTTTGAGAATTGTTGCATGTATTTTTATGAGGAATCTTGGCCTTCAGTTTTCTTTTTGTGTAATTTTTTTTTTTTTTTTTGGTTTTGACATTAGGGTAACACTGGCCTCATAGAATGAGTTAGGGAATATTCTGTTTGCTTCCATCCTCTGAAAGAGAATGTAGAGAATTGGTGTAATTTCCTCCTTAAATGTTTGGTAGAGATCACCAGTGAACCCATCTGGGGTTGTTGCTTTCTGTTTTGGGAGGTTATTAATTATTGATTCAATATCTTTAATGGCTATAGGCTTATTCAGATTGTCTATTTCTTCTTGTGTGAGCTTTGGCAGATTGTGTCGTTCAAGGAATTCGTCCATTTCATCTAGATTATCAAATTTGTAGGGATAGAATTGTTCATGATATTCCTTTATTATCTTTTCAATCTCTGTAGGATCTGTAGTAATGTCCTCTCTTACATTTCTGATGTTAGTAATTTGTGTCCTACCTCTTTTTTTTCTTAGTTAGCCTGGATAGAGGCTTATCAACTTTATTCATCTTTTCATAAAACCAGTTTCTAATTTTATTGATGTTCTCTATTGTTTTCCTTTTATCAATTTCATTGATTTCTACCCTAATTATTTTTCTTTCTTTTTTTTTTTTGGTGAGGAGGATCAGCCCTGAGCTAACATCTGTTGCCAATCTTCCTCTTTTTGCTTGGGGAAGATTGTCCCTGAGCTAACATCCATGCCAATGATCCTCTAGTTTGTATATGGGACACCGCCACAGCATGGCTTGATGAGTGGTGCATCGGTTTGCACCTAGGATCCAAACCCATGAATCCTGGGCCACCAAAGTGGAGCACGTGACCTTAACCAGTATGCCACTGGGCCGGCCCTGATTTCTACTCTAATTCTGACGCTTTCTTTTCTTCTTCATATTTTCGATTTAATTTGCTCTTCTTTTTCTAGTTGTCTTAGGTGGAAACATACATTACTGATGTTAGAACTTTCTTTTTTTCTAGTATATGCATTCAATGCTATAAATTTCCTTCTAAGTACAAACTTTGCTAAATTTTGATAAGCTGTGTTTTAATTGTCATTTAGTTCAAAATATTTTTAAATTTCTCCTGAGATATCTTCTTTGATCCATGTGTCATTCAGAAGTGTGTTGTTTAATCTACACATGTTTTGGGATTTTCCAGTTATCTTTCTTTTATTGACTTCTGGTTTAATCCATTTGGTCTGAGAACAGACAATATACGATTTGTATTTTTTTAGTTTGCTAAGGTGTGTTTTATGTCTCTGAGTGTGTGATATTTTGGTGTATGTTCTATGTGAGCTTGAGCAGAAAGTGTCTTCTGCTCTTGTTGGATGAAGTAGTCTACGGATGTCAATTACATCCAGTTGACTGATGGTGTTGTTGAGCTCAACTATGTCCTTACTGATTTCCTGCCTGCTGAATCTTCCGCCATATTCTTAAAGTGAAAACAAGAAAGCACACTTCCCTCAATACAGGCTATTGAAAAATGCTAAGTGCAATTCAAGAAAATAATTTTTTTGGAGCATCAAAATGATGTAGTTCCCTAATACTCTAGCATAACACAAAGACAGATCTGCGTTTTATTTCTACAGTCTTCAGATTAAGATAGATGTACATTTCAGAGAGAAAAACTGCATTTTAGGCCAAATGATAAGATATAATTATAAAGTGGTTTTCACAATTAGACTAGGGCTTGGGATTTCAATGAGTAACAAAATAACTCGTCTCTTTTATCTTCATCTCTATCAGCTAAAAGAAAATATCTCACCTTGTTCAAAGGACAATAATAAGGGACATCAAAGGAGAAAGGAACAGAAAATTTGACAAAATGAATTTCATCCCTCAAAAAAAAATTAAGTAAATTATGTGTTTTAAAATAATAAATAGGGGCTAGCCCTGTCACCTAGTGGTTAAGTTCAGTGTGCCCAGGTTTGGTTCCTGGGTGTGGACCTACACCACTTGTTGGCAGCCATGCTGTGGCAGCAACCCACATACAAAATAGAGGAAGATTGACACAGATGTTAGTTGAGGACAAGTCTTCCTTAAGCAAAAAGAGGAAAATTGGCAACAGATGCTAGCTCAGGGCAAATCTTCATCAGCAACAAATAAATAAATGAAATTTTTTCCAAATGAGCATCTCTTTTATTCCTAATATATATAATTATAATAGATATAATTATTCCTAAAAGATATAATTCTTAATATTCTAATATTCCTAATAGATATAATAAACCTGCACTATTTTAATAGTAGCCAAGCAGTTACTTTTTTCTGATTTGTTCATAAAATACTTAAGGAGGCATCAGGCAAAGTTACCTAAATAAAAGTATTTTTAAAATGAGTGCAGCCACTTACATACATAATAAAAATAATATTAACATATTCAATAATAATAATAATAGTAATAATTACTCTACCCTATCATGGAACAGACTAAAATCAATGTCTATGGCAAAATCTTTCAGAGCAGTTTCATAGCTGGTGAAAAAAGAAAATTTGGGGCTGTTGAACTAGAAAAAGAAGCTAGGAAATTCCTTTTTGTTTCTTTTTGTGTGTCTGCATTTTTACATTCTTGAAACAGAGTTGCAGAGGCACATTATCCTTTCAAATATGTAGGAACTTTTATGGCTAAAAAAATAAAGACTCAGTATTACAAATTAAGGTAGTGTGTCACCGTAAGATCCACTTGTAATCCTTATATAGATTGTTTTGTGTACCTCCAGGAATTTTTCCCAATGCCTACTGTCTAGACAGAGCACTGCATTAGCTCTGGTGATAATCATGCGATCATAGCACACTATCTGGCCTCAGAAAGCAAAGAGAGAAAGAAGGAAAGAGGGAGAGGAATGGTCTTAACAATATCATGAGTAGAACAGTGTGTTTGCTCTATGAACAAAGTGTTGGAAGATCACAGAAGAAAGCCACTAGTTCTGCCTATGAGGGCTTGTAAAGGCCCATTAAATGAAGGATACTTCTTAGGGATTGAAATTTAAAAAGGAATTTTTACCAGGGAAATAAAAAGGAAAGATATTCAGGATTTATGGCAGATGTATCCATTTTGTAGGTAAGAAAAGAATAAAGAGCTAAAAATATAAATTATAAAGAAATAAACACAATTGCAAAGATTCAAAAGAGACTAGACAGTGTGTAACAAGGAGAGGGCAATAGAAGATGTCTACAGCATTGTAGGGGAAAAGGAAGTGCAGTGTGCAGAGGACTTACAAATAAATAATTGCTGAAATAATTGCTACACAATTGCTGCAGTTGCTGGTGAGTTTCAAAACATGGTAACCTTGACGCTAGCACATTTTTATTACTCGTACTTTAATAAACTTTGTATTGTACCTGGAAGAATATGAACACTCATTGAAGAATAAATTCACAGCAGTTCAAAATCATTCAGGCTTGCTTCAGGCACAGTTTGTGTCTCCAGCTCCTGTGGTACTTTGTATTACTGTGTTTAAATAATAGATTAGAAATAAACAACGATGGCACAGTGATGGTAAAGACAAAGAAACAAAATTTGTGCTACTTCATTTTTATTCTGAGTCCACTTGGAGTTTTTACTTGTGTTTAAAATTTAAAGCAGTGAGTGGAAACTTTGGGTGAAATATTTTGCTTTGCTAAAGATATTTTAGTAATTTCTTTAAAATTTAAATTTCTTCTTTTTACTCTTCAACTGTGTTTGTTAAAGCTAAGAAAAGAAGACACTGTATCAGTGGTAGAATTTGCTATTTGCCTAAAATATATCTTTCACAGACATTCTGGTCCTATTAAAATTCACTTATGAGTTACTGTGAAGTTATTATTGATGACTGTGATGGGACAGTTGTAGGTACATGTTTTCTCATTTAAAAATAAATTGAATGGGAAAGAAGTAAGGCAGCACTTTTTTATTTTTTTGTATTATAATATACTATTTCATTATTTATTTTTTTACTTAATTATTTTCTATTGGTATGAATATAAAAATAAAGTAGAACCAAAGAAAATTTTCACTGTCTGCATTTATTTCCTAGCCATTATTTTCAGTTCATTTAACATTTTTTCCTGAATATAAATTTGCCATAATAGGAAGAAATAAAAATTGATCCACTCCAGTTGTGCAATATACTCTGCAGGGATTGGCAAACTTTTCCTATAAAGAGCCAGACAGTAAATATTTTGTAAGCCATACTGTCTCTGTGACATCGACTCAGTTCTGTGGTTGTATCATGAAAGCAGCCACAGATACATAAGCAAATGGGTGTGGCTGCTTTCCAATCAAACTTGGTTTACAAAAACAGACAGCAAGCTGGATTTGGCCTTCTGGTCATGGTTTGCTGAACCTTGTTCTAGATCATGAGTGACAGGCATGCACTAACAAGGAAACACTTTCTAAGTCCTTTTCTTAAAGTGGTTTAATTACCAAAAAAAGGGGGGAAATCACTAAATACTTCAGTACATTTTACAGAAAAATAATTGGCTATTTCTTTTCTCAGAATGAAAAAAATAGGCTGGTCAGATTCTCTTCTTAAGTGTCTACTTCTCAATTTAACTTTCCATCCTAATAATATCAAATATATATTAGGGGATTTACCTATATGTGAGCATACAAAAATGCTGCATTATATATAACCTAATCTCTTAAATAAAATGTTTGGTTGGTCAAAATCAATTCACTACAGTATGTCAAGAACTGAAGTCATCCTTCTAAATTTATCTGTTAAAATGTACTCTATTTGCACATACAAAAAAGTAAAGAAGAATGAAATTCACATAGAATCTCTTATAGCAATCAATAATTTTAAAACATCTTTTATTGATGGCTACGAAGATTGTTAGGTTACATGTTGGAAAGGCAAGAGAAAAATGGACAAGAATCCTAAAATCTGACAATGACAGTTGTTCTATTAGATTTTCTTCCTTGCTTTGGAAAACTCATATTCACCATGAAATTTGCATTCATTCAGAAGGCCACTGGATTTCAAGTCCAAAAATGTTGCTTTTATCATGATCAACTTTGCTTCTTAGCAATGTGAGCTTATCTCCCCCCCCCTTTTTTTTGCTTATTGCTTACTCTGTATTATTCTCTGCATGACCAAAGTAAAATAACTTTTTTTTGAGACTTAACAGCACTAGTTCTAAATGTAAAGACTACAAGTATCATTAACAGTGCAATTTAAATGCGTTCTTAGACTCCATACCTATAGATTCTGCTATAATATGTTTGAGGCAGGGATCGGAAATTTGATTTTCTTTTCTATGGGTATGGAGTGGTCCATGGATCAAAGCTA
Organism: Tapirus indicus; assembly: GCA_031878705.1. Lineage (NCBI taxonomy): Eukaryota > Metazoa > Chordata > Mammalia > Perissodactyla > Tapiridae > Tapirus > Tapirus indicus. The sequence continues at coordinate 137,991,572 of CM062920.1, read as the reverse complement.
AAAAATATTTAATATGTGACAGGCACTGTAAAAGGTATAATTTGCAAGGCAAAAAGTACTACTAAAACAAAAATTTAGTTCAGCAGATGAATAATTTTCAAAATGTGGATAGTTTTTGCTTGTTTGCTTAGAGAAAACTGAAAAACAGTTGCATAAGAAACAAGTCGTTTTTGTTTGTTTGTTTTTTATTATTCTACACATACAAAATCCAGGTAATCCAGAAACAATAGAAACAGCTGGATTTTATATATATATATATATATATATATATATATATATCTCCATACACTAATTTACTTTATTTGGGTACAAAATTTCTGAATTTCCTATGTTGACATTTGAAATGACTATTTCAAAACCTAGGCTTTATTAAGCAACATATGCTAATTTGTCTCATTTTTTTCCTTGCCTTATTCTTTACAGAAATTTACCTATCTAGGAGGAGTGACTTGTGATGAAGATTGACTTTACTGTGGGATGTCAGACGTGAATTAATTGTTTTATATTGTTGCATCCTAGGCATCATAAAAAAGAACAGGTTGTCCTTGTCTGGGAAGTTTTGTCTTTACACTCTGTCACTGAAGTTCACAGAAAAGATAGAAAAGAAATTTAGCATCTTTTATTATTTACTTCACTTATAAATATCATAGAGGAAGAATAAAAGAATATTAATGAATAGAAAGCATATTCAATCATTTCTCATCTCACACCAAATAAAGTTTATTACTCTGATTTCACACAATGGACTTATAGAATTGTATCATTTCAATGGTCTTCTTGATTGAGAATAAATGCTTCATTAAATTTAAATATAGCAACCTAATAACAATAGCAAAACCAGAGAGAATAATGACTGACATTAAAAGGAGCACACACATCACACTTTGGAACATATCCAACTTCCAGGTAAAATGCAAAGTTTAATATTCCCAATTGCATAATAAATGCAAAGAATTATGGCATGACATAAGGATATAATAAAATCAAACTTAATTTGAGAGCAATTTTCAAAGTAAAGAGATCTTGTTGATTGTTTTTGGAATGGGAACTGTTGAAGAAAGAACAAGTAATTATAACCCTAGGTTACTGGGTATGGCAACTAGGTGCATAGTGATGATCTTCAGTGAGATGAGCAATAATGGAAGAGGAAGAAGGTGTGTTTTTGAGGGGAGTAGAGACAGAGATCAGTTTTTTAACACATGGAGTTTGAGGTGCATTAGAGGCCTCCAATTGAAGATGTCAAATAGAAGGTTGGCTATATGGAGCTGAAACTTAGAAAAGTCTGGGCTGGAGATGACCCCCAAAACTATTTCCCAGGCCTCAGGCACAAATAGTCAATGCCTAATGGACATGGTTTCTTGTATGTCTCAAAATTACCAATAACTTAGAAAATTCAATACCTAACCCAAAATATGCCCCTACCGAAATCTAATTACCATCCATTATTCCCTATTTCATTATATATGGCATTTCTAATCATCCAGTACTATAAGCTAGAGACTTAAGGAACTCTATTTGGATGGCATCTCTGACATTTAGAGGTTTCAAGAAACCCAAGGGTCCTCTTATATATTCGCCTCTCCTTTCTCTGATCATAAAAGACGAATCTGTCAGTTTTACCATCTAAATGCTTCTGAAATCCATTTGCTTTCTCCTTCTAAACTTTTACTTCCCTAATGTAATAGTTTCCTAAGTGGTCTTGCATTTACTCTTTCTGCTTGCACTGTGCTGTCTGAACTGAATCTACAGCTGTGTTTTTAAAATAAATCTGATCTTTAACTCTTCTGTTTAAACATTTTGTAATAATGGCTCCCTTGCCGCCTTAGGATAAGGACTTAATTATTAAAATAGACTGAAAATGGGTATTATCTATCCCTTCCTCTGCCCTAAATTGATCTTGTTCATTCCTCTCTCCTTTCATTTCACCCACAATGACCAGTTTTTCATTAAAAACTTCCACGCTCCTTTTCATATACATTGCTAGGAATTTTTCAGTGTGAAGAATTGAAACTGAATTGGGCTAACTTTAGCAGAAAGGGAAGTTATCAGGAATTATATGGGAGAGCTCACAGAACTGACAGGAAGGCCAGGGAAGCAGGCACAGAAAAATAAAAAAGGTTTTCTGGAATCTATTCAACAGGTTCATGTCCATATCCATCCAGGAATGAATAAGATCCAATTTTACTTTCATTTAAAAAAATTATTTCCAAAACCCATGTTTCAAAGAGAGAATATATGAATGGCCTGACTTGGATTACACACACATTCCCTGGCAAGGGGAAGACAGAAGAACTTGAAGACTAACAACACATTAAAGTGAAGAGATAATCCTCCAAAAGTAGATTAAAGCACTATTACAAAAGAAACTGCAATTTAGGATAGATAGCCAAAATTATAAAAGCTCTATGTATTACCTCAGGGCCTTTATTCTGCTTCCACCACTACCTGCACTACTTTAGCTTCTTTTAATAAGTTAATACCTGTTTCCACTTCTGATCTTTGCTCAAATATATGTCCTCAAAGAAATGCTTCCCATATCAGGTCTAACTTTCGTACACTCACCGAGTGTAGTGTATTTTTCCTAAATAACAATGATCACGGATTATATTTAGCAATTTACTTGTATGATTATTTGATTAACATTAATGAGCACATCACTTTTGCTCAAATCTCATCCCCAGTACTAAACACAGTGCCTCTCACAAAGTGGGTGTTCAACAGACAAAGCCGCACAAACAAATAAGCACGTGAGTGTTATTCGATATCATGAAGGTGAATGAGTGTGCTAAGTAGTTTGTGTAGAATAAAAATAGGAAGCAACAGTAATCAAGACAGTATGGTATTAGTGAAAGAAGACAAAAGATCAACAAGACAGAATAGAGTGCTCAGAAATAGATCAACATAAATATTGTCAACTGATATTTGACAAAAGAGTGAAAGCAATACAGTAGGGCAAAGAGAGTTTTTTTTCAACAAATGGTACTGGGACAACTGGGCATCTATATGCAAAAAATAAATCTAGACACAGACCTTATACCGTTCAAAAAGTTAATTCCAAATGCATCAGTGACCTAAATGTAAAATGCAAAACTATAAAATTTTGAGAAGATAACATGGGAGAAAGCCTAGATGACCTTGAGTCTGGCAATGACTTTTTAGATACAACACTAGAGATATCATCCATGAAAGAAAGAATTGATAAGTTGGACTTCATTAAAATTAAAAACTTCTGCTGTGCAAAAGACACTGTCAAGAGAATGAGAAGACAAGCCATGGACTGGAGGAAAATATTTGCAAAAGACATATCTGACAAAGGACTGTTATCCAAACTATACAAAGAACTGTTAAGAGTCAACAATATGAAAATTAAAAACCTCACTAAAGAAATGGGCCAAAGACCTTAACAGACACCTTACCAATGAAGATATACAGATGGCAAATAAGCATATGAGAAGATGTTCCACATCGTATGCCCTCAGACAAATACCAATTAAAAGAACAAGATATGACTACACACCTATTAGAATGGCCAAAATCCAAAACTCTGAGAATACCAAATGCTGGCAAGGACGTGGAACAACAAGAGCTCTCATTCTTCTCTGATGAGAACGGAAAATGATATAGCAACATTGAAAGACAGCTTGGTGGTTTCTTACAAAATTAAACATACTCTTACTATATGATCCAGCAATCTTACTTCTTGATATTTACTCAAAGGAGTTGACAACACGTCCACACAAAATCCTACTCACAAATGTTTATAGCAGCTTTAATCATAATTTCCAAAACTTGTAAACAACCAAGATGTTCTTCAGTAGGTGAATGGATAAATAAACTGTGATATATCCAGACAATTGAATATTTGTCAGTGCTAAAGAGAAATGAGCCCTCAAGCCATGAAAAGACATGGGAAAGCTTTAAATGCATATTACTAAGCGAAAGAAGCCAATCTGAAAAGGCTGAATACTGTATGATTTCAATTATCTGACATTCTGGAAAAGACAAAACTGTGGAGACAGTAAAAAAGATTAGTGGTTGCCAGGGGTTAGGGAGGAGAGCAAGATGAACAGGCAGTGCAGAGAGGATATTTAGGGCAGTGCAAGTATTCAGTATAATGCTATAATGGTAGATACATGTCATTATAAATTTGTCTAAACTCATAGAATGTACAACACAAAAGTGGACTGTCACATAATCTATGGACTTTAGATGATAAGGATGTGTCCATGTAGGTTCACCTGTTGCAACAAATGTACCACTCTGGTGGAGGATGTTGATGAGAGGAGAAGCTGCACCTGTGTAGGGGGAGGGTGAATATGAGAAATCTCTGTTTCCTCCTCTCAATATTGCTGTAACCCTAAAACTGCTCTAAAAAATAAAATCTATTAAAAAAATAAACATAGTATGAGAACATTTCAGAGGTGAACAATGTAATAGGAATCCAAAGGAACACTCAGGCCAGTAGGAAGAGACCAGGATTCTGGAAAGCCACAGAGGCCACGAGAGAAGTGTTTCAAGGAGGAAGCAGCTAAGCCACAGGCCAAAAGTAAACCAGGATTGATAAAGAGCAATTGTATTTAGCAGAAATAAGATCATTAATAATCTTGGAAGTAGAAGGCGTGAGAACCAAGAAACATCATTTGTTCACAGTTTAGCTTGGAAAAGTCCATAACATAAAGAATAGTAGCCCTGGATAAAAATAGGAATTTCAAGGACTTTTTGTTTGTCCTTCATAATTATGTTGCTGCTGCATTGCTTGAGAAGAAACAAACCTGGGTAAGTTTAAATATGCAAGTAAAAAAGTTAAAACTGAAGGAACATTTGAACACATGGGTAAGAGATGAGTGAATTGATTGAGGGAGAAGAGGAGGTGGAAGAATCTAGGGCATTGCCTTTAGAGAGGAAAGGGCTTCTCCAATTTTAAGGAAACGGAATAGGAAATGGCTATGGGTGCACATAGACTACAGGTTTCGAACCAGAAATTTGAGGACAATTTGGCCTATTAAGAAGACAAAATCACTGAGCTATTAATGTAATTCAGGCAAAAACAGGATGAGAGACTGGGAGGGTACTACTAGCTATAGAGAGAAATAAAAAGATGGCAGAAATAGCCTGGAAATTAAAATGACAGGCAGCTTTGACTCCCAGCTTCATGGGACTTGAAGTATAATCTTATTTTGCCCCCTTTAAGAAGGAACAGAAAATTACAAACATAAAAATGCATATGAGGCCTTGAGATGAGTCTGTGTGTGTGAGGGACCCTGAGGCTTAAATTTCTTTAGCTTCATGGTAAATATGCTTCTGGCTACAAGACTTGCTGATGAATTTGGCATGGAGTAGAAGTGGAAGAGTTTTCATTTTTAAAAAAGACTGCTCTAGCTGTGCTGTGGAGAACGGATTGGAATGGAGGTGTAGAAGCTGGGAAATAAATGAAGGAAAAGAAAGCTAGAGAAATGAAACTAAAACACTTGAAAGAAAATGTCTATCTTTCTCCTCCCCAGAACAAGCCTAGTTAGCAACATAATGAATTTCTTGGTTGCTAAAGGCAAATGAACATTTTCACTTTTTTCCAAAATATAATAGTCGTGTCCATTTTAAACACTCAGATATTGAATATAAATATTTTATGATATTCATTTGCGTATAGTCTCACTACAAACTGAGCATGTTTAATAAAATTTCTTGAGATGAACTTTAAAATAATGTCAAATGAATATGCATATGATATCAAAAATTTTTCTTAGTGATGTTTAACAGGAAAAAAATTGTTTAAGAGTAACATGACGTTTTTTTTAATTGAAAATTTTGTTGGGATAATTTGAGATTCACATGCAGTTATGAAAATAATATGGAGAGATTCCTTGTACACTTTGCTCAACTTCCCCCAATGGTAACATTTTGCAATACTAGAGTGTAATATCACAACCAAAATATTGATAATGGTACAATACTCTGATCTTAGTCAGATTTACTCTGTTTTACTTGTAGTCATTTTGGTATGTGCCTGTGTGTGTTTTTAAGTGCTATACAATTTTATTGCTTGTGTAGTTCTTGTATCCATCACCACAATCAAGATATGTACAATTTCAAGACCTCATACCTGAGGTATTTTTAAAGTGAAATTATATGAAATATTTTATTTCTCCACCTAGGAAACAGGTAAGAAAAGAGATATTTTTCCCTGTTGACTTTATTATACAAACTAATCATAAACTGATGAATTAAAGTTTTGTAAATTCAAACAGCAGGACCATCTGAAACAGCATCACACCTGACGTCTTTATTTCTTGCAAGGAAATGTAACCACCAATTACTGGCATACAAATTGGGAGCAAGAAGACCAGTTTCTAAAATATTCCAAGTTAGATGATAGAATCAAATTAATAGGTTGAGGGGCTGGCCTGGTGGCACAGCGGTTTAGTTCGCGCTTGGCAGCCCGGGGTTTAGGGGTTCGGATCCCGGGCGCCCGCTGACGCACTGCTTGTCAGCCACGCCGTTGTGGCGTCCCATATAAAGTAGAGGAAGATGGGCACAGATGTTATCCCAGGGCCAGTCTTCCTCAGCAAAAAGAGGAGGACTGGCAATGGATGTTAGCTCAGGGCAGGTCTTCCTCACACACACACACAAAAATTAATAGATTGAGACACTAAGCACAGTAAACATTGTACATGAACTGATTTCTGATTATAACCATTTCCATAGGTGCTCTCTCTCTACCTTAAAAGCAAACAAACTCATGTATAATTTCATGAGAAAGGTCATTACACTCATTTTTATATAGGAAAGATATGTTTTGCTGGTGGAAAACATTTATGTAAAGTACGTGCTTAAAGGACAATTTTCAAGTTACACAATGTGTAGAATATATCCTGTATAAATACATGAATAATTACATCACATTTAAGTAGAGAAAGATATATTTTACTATTGAAGAATACATTTCTATAAGATGCATGTTTAAAGTACAATTATTCAGGTAACAGAATATTTAGAATATGTGCTGTATAAATACGGAAATAGTCATATTTTGTACTTGCACTTTTAAAGCAGTGTTTTTTAGAGAGAATTACTGTTTGCATTTGCAATATTTTCTTTGGTTTTATTATGGAAAAATTCCCAGGGGAGTGGGGGTGGGAGGAGAGAGAGAACAAAAGTAGGGTAAATTTACCATACTCTCTTCCACAAGAAACTTTTTCCTATGGTGGAAGTTGAACTCTCATTGAGTAAATCACTCTCCTTACTTCCCCTTTCTAGACTCAAGGGCATAGGCGTTAGCACAGTTCATCTTCATGGACGTTGGTGCGGGAAATGTGTTTCTCCCCGAGGCTGATGAGCCCCGTGGAGGCTGAAACATCATTTCTGGACAGTCGACTATTGGCTCCATTTCACAGTCTTGGATGGAGAGCTCAGAGCCTCTACTTGTCAGGGTAGATTTTTCTGTGGGATGTGTTTGGGATGGTCATGTTCCTATTTAGGGCCAAGCATCATTGGAAAATAGCTAGAGGCTTCGACATGGAAATCTAAATTTATGAAACAGATAAATGAATGGGTAAACACAGTAAAGATGAGAAAAAAACAGAGTTTATCCTGAGAATCACAATTGAGTGTCTAAAGAGTAGATTGGAGACATTGAAACAAATGAGAAAATTTGATAATTATACAGTGGTTTTATAGAATAATGTCCTAGTTTTAAGGAAATGCACAAAGAAGTATGTATTGGAAATGCATACCATATCTACAACTTACTCTCAAAAAGTTCAGAGGAAAAAACAGTATACATGTGTTTGTGTCTGTGCCTGTGTGTATATGTGTATGTGTGTGAGGAGTAAGATGGTAATGTAAATGTAATAAAGAGTAACCATTTGGGAAATCTGAGTTCTCTGTACTATTATTGCAATTTTATGCATGTCTGGAATTGTCAGAATTAAAAATTAAAGGTAAAACAATCGGATATCAGCCCATGTTTTTTTCCTTCATGGCTAAAAGTTATTTTTTGATAATATGGGGGAAAAGGCTAGAATATATGTTTCCCTCAGGGAACAGACAGACAAGAAACAAACGGGTTAACTAAACATTAATGAGACAGATTAAAATTTGTCATCTACAATGACCCTTAACATGATCCTTCTTTTTCCATCGCACTGCCACTACCATAGTTTGAATCCTGATATCTTATCTGGATTGGTGCAGCACTCTACTAATATTTCTCTTGCCGAATCCACTACACTCCCCATTAATTTTCCTAAATTATTTCATTACAGAAATATGTCTGTACCTCCTCACAGTTGTACTAGATTTAAGTTCCCTAAAACTTTGGGACTGAATCTTACTGATTGCCATATTCACCAAACAGAGGACCTAACTGTCAGAGTGATTTGTTAAAATGATGGTGATGTGACCAGAAGCCACACAAAGTAAGCAGTCATTTCTTTATAAGCATTTTATACATTCTTAATATAAACACAGTAACAACACAAAGCAAGAGAGAAACACTTTATTCATATTATACAAATTCATAGAAAAGTTGAAGTTAAAGAGTTTTGGAGATTTTCATAGAAAACACTATTCAATTGGTTGTTTCTTGGTGCTACTGCCAAATTCAGAATCTTGTACTGGTTAGAACACCAGTCTGAGCCTATTTTTTAATTGTCTCTTTTTTACGAGTAGTGAATTTCTTATGAGTTTTAATCAAAATTTCAAAATAGCTTAAAATTATCAAGAAGAGTGGATGGGGCATAGAGAGTAAACAATCAACTTATATAAAGAAGAGGTGAGCAATTTTCTCAAGCTCTAAAGTAATCTAAGAATAATATACAAGATATTAGAAGTATGACCAATATGCACCAGTTAAGGGGCCTTGAAATATATTCCCTTAGGAGAACATACACACACACACTCACAAATATAAAATAAAGAAACAACAGTAGATAGTAAAAAGGACATTGCAAGGGAACTATAAATATCTGGACTATAATTGTGGGTCTGACCCTAATTTACTGTGTTTCTTTAGACAAATCATTGAGCTCCCCTGAGCTTTAATTATCTTAAAAGTGAAGATAATATGTACTCTCAGAGAAACCAAATCTGTAAAATGGCTTAGAAATTCTCAAATGAATTATCTTGGAACACAGATAATAGTCCTCTGGAAAATAAAATGAGATAACCCATGTGCAATTGTACTTGAAATAATGAAATTCTGTTAGCATAAACTAATTTAATCTAAAATAGAAAACACATTGGCATATATAGGTATATAAAAATTATATATAGGTATACAAAAAATGACACACCAGAAGGGAAACCTCCTTTGGACTCTGCAGCCAATGCACAACTGAATCCCTGATTTTCTGATTTTAATGAATTTATTCCAAAGCTATAAAAAGATTGGATAGTATTGACTCTATTACATCACATAGGCATGCACTTCGGTGCATATTGCTCAAACTATGCTTGATACAGAAACTTATAACTCTTAGGAGGGAGAGGACATTAACATAGATGGGAGAAATGAATTAAACACATTTTTATCACTGAAATATTCCATATATTGGAAATGCATCTCAATATGTCCAATGCAAAGCTACTGAAAAGTAGCCTGTTTTCATAGTAGACTTGGAACAGAGAAAGGCTTTTCCTAAACCAAATCTGGTCGATGTATATTTAAATTTTTCTAATTCTTTTGAATTCTTGTTGATCACCACCACCAAACACACAAACTGGAATACGTCAGTCATAAGAGGGATTTTTATGAAATCCTTAAGAGACGTTATTTTTCTAATCTGTGTTTAGTATTAGAATGCATATTATATTTACACACGATTTTATCTCTCACATCCCTCCAAAGGCAATGATGATAATAATAATATCTAGCATCATATTTACAATGAGTATTTACCATGTTCTAGGCTGAGTGCTAAATATCCAATGTGAATCACCTTATTTAGTTTTCACAGAAGCCATGTAGAAGAATTAAGTGAAGTTAAAGCAGGTTAAGAAATTTGTCCAATTTCACAAAAATAATAAATGGTAGAAACAGAATTTGAACCAGGGATTTTAATTCCAGAAACTTTGTTTTTAACTACTTTACTCTTCTGCTGCTTCTGAGCACACAAATACATCGCGTGGCAGGCTTGAGATTGTTTAATACTACTACTAAATTCAGCAGTGATTCAGATATTAGACCTACATTCAGTGTCAGATTTGCAACAACTTTGCACATTGAAATGTTACTTCAGATCTCAGTTCAAACTTAAATTTTAAATAATTTCTTCTCAATCCTTGAAAAAATTTGTTCAAGTTTATTAAAAAAATATTGTTTGGGTCTTAGGAGAAGCTATTGCATTTCAATATGTAGCAATTTTTTTATCCAAGCTTGTTTTCCATATACAACATGAAAATATTTTTGTCAATTAGTAAACTTAAGATGTATTTAATGAATATTGATGTAAATATCATTTACAATTCTTGTGGTATTTTAAAAACATTCATACTCTAATTGGACAAAAATGTCCCTTTGTATAGAATATCTTTAACTATTCATGAATCTAATCATAGATCTTTCCTAACATAGCCACCAAATATAATGTGCACAATCTTTCCCTCCAGCTTTCAATGTTTTATTCAAGATGACTGAGGTAGACTCAATTTTCCCATCTCTTAACTCTGCCCCTGGAGAATCTGTCTACTTCCGCTGGAGTTCTCTTTGTGTCTTTGTAGTATAGAGTTCAATGAATCACATAAAAATACTACTAGTTTTCATTTGTTGTGTGCCTACTTGTTCTAGAGTTAAAACTAGAAAACCACGCTTATAATGCCACAGTGCATTTAATTACTCTCTTGCTGTTATAGAGTTTTTTATTATACTAGAGTTAATCATGGTTTTATTGTTTATAAAAAGTTCATTATGAAAGGGTGTTTAATGGTTATCTGCGAGCATGTGTAAATGGCATAGTGGTAATCAGCCCTCATAGGACTGTGTCTACCTAAGGTTAGCTGGAAAACACAGCAGCCTAATTAGCATCCCAAATCACCACCAGCCATCTGTTATCTCTAGGCAAAGCAGAAGAAAATGTAAATGTCTAGGAAATAAGGACTTTCTGTGAGAAGTCCAGATTTTTAATTTTTCATTTTTTTTCATTTTTTCCCATAGCATTTGCAGTGGTACTGCTGCTGCTGCTGCTGAAAAGTTTTCTTTTCTGATATCCTTCTATTGTTGAGAAGTGCACATGAGGAAAGGTGTCAGAGATAGCAGAGTCATGGAATCATAACACATGTATCACTTCAGTCTGCTTTTAAAGATCAAAAATAGGATGCAAAGTAGGTGGACAAAGAGAATTTCACTCCCTAGAGCTACCCATCTGACACCTTGTGCTGACATAAACTAGTTATAGAAATGACACATTTTTCAAATAGGTGACATAGTTTGTTACTAGATTTGTAAATTACACAGCTTTTATCTTGCCGGTAGCCACTATACATATTTTTCACACAGAATTCAGTTTATATCAAAACAATCTTTGTTTTGATACAAGACAAGTGAATAGTGTAATGTTGTGGCCTTTTAGAAAAAAGTAGTTTTGTCTCTTTTTGTTTGTTTTCTTAGAGATATCATTCTTCTTTCTCCTGCAGGGTCTCCCTGATATCAAAAACAACCAAAACCTTCATTATGCTTATGCTAATAAAGCACTGGAAATATAAATAAGGGAATGGTGTGCAAAATGGTTTATAATGACAAAAAAAGATAGTACAACTTAAATCCCCCTCAAACTTTCTTTTTTCCTATCCTATCAAGGCAGCTACTGTGATCACCAAAAACATTTAAGAACATTGTACAATGCATCTCAAGAAAGTACTATGATTTTATCTAGAAAAAAGGTAATTTCAACTCCAATTCTTTTCAAGTGCGCCACAAATGTAAATCAATCAATCAGCTGATACTTAAAATACTTTAGGTACTATAAAGATTCTGTTGTCCAAGAAATTATATTCAAATACCCTTGGAAATCATGCTATTATATAATCGTTGTTATGTAACTTGGAAGGGATCTTGCTCTTTTGGATTGTATAGCAGTGATGTATGATAATAGATTAAAATGATAAGACTATGAAAGACTGAAAATGTGATATTTTTATTCCAAATTTTAACACTGAACTAATAAAATATTTTGGTTTTTTGGATTATCACTTACTCTCATCTTTAGTACTCTGGGGTAGTATTCTGCATCAGTCAAGGCATAAGAATCAGCATTGAAATATATTTTCTCTTTTTGGCTCACTTATTCATTCAACAATAGATTATTGAGGGCCTATTACAAGTTATGCAGCATCTTATAGACTAGGTGTATATAATTAGTTAACATTCCTAGTCCCATAGTGTACTATCTGGTGTATGATAGACATATTAATCAAATAATGACATAATGGAAGGAAAAGCACAAAACAAATAAATCTGTGTAGATACATAATGGACTCTGACTTAGCCTGGGGAGAAGTTCAGATAAGGCACCTGAGAAAGCAACCCTTGACCTGAAATATGAAGAATGAGAAAAAAAATTACATAATTGAGCAAAGAAAGAGGGAGAAAAGATGACTGACAGTATGAACCTCACATGTAAATACCCTGTTATGAGAAATTACGACACGGTTAAGGAACTAAAAGAAGACCAGGGAAAGAAAAAGTAAGTTACACAACGTGAAGCTAAAAAGATAGTCAAAGGGCAGTCCATGCGGTGCATTGGTCTCAATCCTAAAATATTGGTAAGCCACTAAATGGCTTTATGCTGCAAAGTTACATAGTCAGATGTGTGTTTTAAAAAGAACTCTGTGGCTGCACTGTGGGGGGATACACAGTGATGATAATGAACATGGTTTAAAGGCTATTGTCCTAGTCTGTAGAGAGATTATAATTATTTGGAATAAGTCAGGAGCAGTGGCTAATGAGCCAAGTGGATGGAGTTGAAAAGTTACTTGACAATACTTAGTAAATTGCCACCTGCTTTGTGATCTTTTCACTTATATAAACTTGTAGAGACTCTATTTCTTAATATGTAAAATCATGACTATTAATCATTCATTTAAATATGATAGATTGATAGAATTTATCAGTGAAATATGATACATGACCTTATGGGTTTATCTCCTTTCCTTCCAAACCCATTCGTGCTGTTCTCCAATGTTTCTTTTTTCCACTGTCCAGGCATATGGCATGCTTGCCCTTCCCCATCCTAGGGACATACGATTTGTATTGACTAATGACAAGCCTGGAGATGAAGCCAGGCACCTGAGGGTTACTGTAAACATTCAATAAGAACATGATTACCCTTCGACCCCATTCCCAACGCAGACACAAAGGAAAAGAAGTTAATCTTGTTAATTTGCTATTTTCTTGTTTAACCTGAGGGGTGACTCAAGAGTCACAAGGATTTATGAGCTTGTCTTGCAGAACAAAAAGAACACCTTCAAGGAAGTTATGACCACCAGATAACCAACCCCCAGCTGCAGTTGACACTCAGAAGTCTGATTGCCCAAGGGCTTACCTGGAGTGAAAGAAACACAGATTTCCCCTCTGTTTCTCTGAAACTCCTCCTCCTAAGCCCCTTAGCTCTATAATACCTCCTGCTTTCTTCCTTTGTTAAGGTGGATTTGAGAGAACTTATCCTCCTGTCTTCTCATTTTGGCCAATTCAAATAAACCTCTCTCCATCTGCAAGCACCTGATATCTCAGTGATTGGCTTATTGTGCATCAGGCACATGAATTTAAGATTAAGAGCTTCAGTATCAGAGAGGCATCATGGAAATCTTCTTTGAACATGTAACAATTAAGGAAGAAAGGAGTGACAGGTCCCACACAATTCCAAAGCCTAGTCAGTTAAATTCCATTTCATCTTTTTATTTTTTTTAAAAGAAAATTGTTTTTCCATGAAGATAATCTGTTTTCTCAGCAATCTGGGGACTGAGTGCATTGCACAGTCAGAAAAGAACATTTCCCTCAATTCGATATGTCCCTTTTATAAGAGAGTGACTCTTCACCTCATTACTTAATCAGATTACAATCCTTCAAATGGGTTGTGACATAAACACTTAATGCCTTTAGTGTCCATTAAGATCCATTTGATTAAGATCCACTTGATTTTAAGGTTCCAGAATAATCTTTTTTGGTTCCATGCTCTGCCCTCCAGGCCCACAAGGTCAGCAGCAGCATCCCTTGATGCTCTTCTAGGTGGCCCTCACCTTCAGCTCTCCTCAAGGGCCCCGTCCTCTGAAACTGAGACTGAAGCTACCTATCCCCATAGGCCTGTGGTGGGACTGGCAGTCCTGATGATCTCTGGATCACCTTCAAGGTCATTCTTCCTTTTTCTTGAATGATAATGTTTGTTAGCAACCTCCCTTCATTCAGTCCCATTCTCTCTGTTTCCTTTATTCCCAACTAGCAATGTTTCTGCTGGTATAGTCCCATCTCTATTCCTGACTTCTGCTGACACAGCTGACTAGATTTCCAGAGTATACTTGTACTAATCTCCTTATCAAATGGTTGTTCATTTACACCCCTAGCGTTCTCTTCAGAACAAGCATTCTCACTTTTTTGTGACATGGATAGGCTAGGAAATGTCCAAATCTTCAAGTTCTTGTTCTTTTTGCCATACAATTCCTTCAACTTCTCTCTCTCCAGTCATATAAGCTGTGTTAAAAAGAAAACCATAGACCCAAAATGGCATCACTTGTGAAAAAGCCCAGGATACCAAACCTGGATTTAATACCTGATCTAATTGCAGTTTCAACCTCTCCTAGAAATGCCATCTTAATCAATCAGTCTTGAATTTTCTAGTCAAGCACCAGTAAGGTAATCTGTCATTTGGGCCCTCTCCATCCCCCAGAAGAAGATGCAATCTGAAAGACAAATACCCCTGCCTTTCCTTTCAAGAGGAGAAGGCCTTGCCTAAAAATAATTTTTTCTTTTCTTTTGCTAATAGCTCTGTTGCCCCATCCTTCTTCCTATAAAAACCTTGCATTTTGTACAACCCCTGGAGTGCTCTTCTAATTGCTGGATGGGATGCTGCTCAATTATGTTACCTAACCTATGATATTTGTTAGGGCTGCCCAAACAGAGTAGTACAGATTTTAGTACCATAAAGTGCTGCTGTAAGGAACACCTAAAAAAGTAGAACTGATTAGGTGACTTAAATAACAGACATTTATTTTCTCACAGTTCTAGAAGATAGAAGTCCAAGATCAAGGTGCTCACCAATTTGGTTTCTGGGGAGAGCTCTCTTCCTGGCTGGCAGATGGCTGCCTTCCTCCTGTGCTCTCACATGGCCTTTCCTCAGGTCCTACATAAGGAAACAGAGAAAGAAAGAGAGAGAGTTGCTCTCTGCTATCTCATAAAGATATTAATTCTATTGGATCAGGGCCCCATGTTTATGACTTCACGTAACTTTAATTACTCCCTTAGAGCCTCCATTCCAAATACAACCAGACTGGGGGTTGGGACTTCAATATATGAATTTTGGGGAGGATCCATTCAGTTCATAACACCTGGGTTGCATTTACCTTTTGACTATTGTGAATAACGCTGTTGTGATCGTGGCTACACAAATATCTGTTTGAGTCCCTGCTTTCATTTCTCTTGGGTTTGTATGGAACTGCTGGATCATATGGCAACTTTCATTAATTTTTTCCAACAAATATTTAAGTACTTACTATTCCACAACCATTGTGCTGTGTACTGAGAACAAATGACTGCCTTTAAAATTGATCTCTGACTCCTCTAAGCTTCAAGGTCAAGGCCACCCCCTAAAGCAGCAGTACCATATATTTCAATTTTCCCAGTAGAAACTGCCTAGGTTTAAAATAACAACACTTTCCACTCTCAATAGTGTCCCTCTGCAGATGATAGATTTCATGGTCAAGTTACCTAAAGCCAATTCCTATAAGTCAGGTCCTTAAAACAAATCCACTTGATATATATGCTCTTAACTCTTTTTATTCAAGTAAATATTCCACCACCAGAGTGGTGTTTCATTCTTTTAAATAAATTTCCTATTTTTATCCTCTTTATCTTTTTGTTTATTAATTAAAGATCATTACCGTTAAAATTAAGTGAATAGTAGGTTACAAACTACGGATGCACAGAGGCAGAGAAAGTCAAAAGCAGGAAAAGGAACAATAACTCCATGTGATGAAGGAAACTTCGGCTTTAGCATTTCCCCTTATCTGTCACTTCCTTTATCTTCTGTTTTACTTTGCTGTGATAAGACTTAAGAGGAATGGGTCAGAAACAAGATTTTGGAATATAACATCATCCTTTCATACTATCAGGTATGAAAAAGAAGTAAGAACTTCACTTTACTCCTACAACAAAATAAATTATAAATGGAGTAACAAATATAAATGACATACAAAAAAATGGAAGAAATAAAATTCATGGCACAATTTTGGTGGGGAAATACCCTTCTAAACTGAAAATCAATTGAAGAAATATATTGCTAAAGGATGGATACATATGGCAACATAAAATTAGTTTAAAAGGAGCAAAATAATATTCATTCATGATACCACCAGTTAGTGGACTCTGTTCTGCACCACGACATCTCTTATATGCTAGAGAAACAAAGATAAAAGTCACAGCCCTGGTCTCATAGAATAAACTATAGGGTAACAGATGTGGAAACAGTCACATCTGATACGATGAGATGAAAGAGAAAGAGAGATCTATATACATCTTTATCTATATCTATATTTCAGAAATTATTTCCATGTAGCTTCAGAGCAATAATTTGTTGAAAATCAAGTCTAACACACACATTTTACAGGTCACATCTAAACAGCTACTTTTCAAGCAGAAAGGATATTTCCAATTCTCTAAAGTACATTAACTCTTCCTGCCCACCATTTATGAAATAGACTCCTGATTTATGCACACACATCTCTCTGCACATAGAGTTTTAGGTTTCTCTTTATCACAAGGTTCCTCTTCTACTTTAGTAATTTAATAAAAATTTCCCTCTCTTTTCACTATTTATGTTTATCTTTTTAACTTAAACCATCTCAATATTTGATTTGCGTTGTGTCTTTTTTTTTCTTTTAATAAGTATTCTTAAATATTCTGTGGAAGTAAGAAAGAGTTGATTCACTTTTTAAGGTAAACCTCAAGTAAGATATAAGTTGGATCCCTTTTATTATTGAACTACATTCTTGACCTTACATCATATACTAATAAATGGAGACTTTGTGATTTTTGTTGTTACTATCGTTGGGGCCCAGGGCAGGCCACCCCAATATATCCCACAATTGCATATTGATTATTTTGAATTAAAATTAAGAAACAGCCAGGGCAAAAACGATACTCTGTCCATCCTTTGTCTCCTTGAAGGCAAGAAATAAATCTCCCCTGTGAAAGGTGCCCTCCCTTTGTCCCAAGGCTGAGAGAGGCATCCTTATCACCAGAGCTAAGGAATTCAGGGCCAAGGAGACTGTATCAACAAATCCTGTTACTCTTACTAATTTACCACTTCAAGACTAAACTCTGTTTAAATTTCTCTCTTATTATGTAGCTCAAACCTAAGTTTCTTTGGCCTATCATTCTTCACAAATGTATTGTTTCTTTGTCTAAACGATACATATACTGACTGCTTTGTGCACTCTCTGAGCATCATTTCTCTATGATCTCCAATATACACATTTTAAATTGGGTTTCCTCCTGTTAATCTAGTCTTTATTCTACTTTTTATTTTCATTAAGAAATTAAAAACAAGTATGTTTGATAATACAGGTAGGATTGGTTTTGAATATTTTTTCACTAGGTTGGATTATCACAGGGTAAAATAAATAGAAGTAATAGTTTTATTGTTAGTCTAGCCATAAGAACACAAGAAGGATAGAAGGGAGACTTTCCCCCTCCCCGACACTAGTAATGCTCTTTTTGTTTTCATTTCGCTTTGTCATTGGAGGCTATATAATAAAGTGAAGAGAACTTCGTCAACACATAAAGAGACCACATTTGAATTTTCCCTTTATGATTATTTTGCTATTATTAATGAAGTTGATCACTGTTTTTCTTATAAATATAAATAAAACAATATGGATGACTATATTGCTGTATTATGTCCTCAGAGGAATGAGCTATAAAATTCAAATAAAGGATATTATTATTTGCCATTTCTTGCACATTTTATAAAAGCAATCCATGTGAAATGCTCTCCATGATTTCTCCTGATATCCCTTCAACGAGTGGCTATAGCTGGCACAATATTATAATGTTTTTGTGTATATTACATATCATCCTTTAAAGATAATTTCTTGGCATCACTGTTTTCCAAACAATTGCTTCTCATGTAATCTGTTTCATTTTATAATGCCCTAGACATATTATCCTGTGTTTGAACAAGTTAATCCAATTTTCTTCAATTTGTCCATGTTTTTAGATTCCCAGCTTCCTTAGCAAGAAATCCCACTGAAATAGCGTTGGCAGCAATTTTAAATGGTTAATAAAAAATTGAAAAACTTGACAAGCATCAAACTCAAAGACCTAACCTAGAATACTTCTAAATGGAGTACAGATACATATGTCAAATTCATTTAGCTTGTCTCCTTTGATATTTTTATTTCCATATAACTTGATAGATTCAAAACAATATTAAGTATTTATAAATATTAAGATATGTTCTCCTCTTTGCGCTATTAAATCTATTTTGTCTTGAAATGTTCTTCATATAAAGACATATTTATGTTTTATATAAAGATTTTCTAATTGCTCTTTGTTTTTGATAGGACTTTTTTTGTTTGAAAGCAACACAAATCCATTTTGATAAAACTTTCAAGAAAAACGAAATTTTTAGTAACCAGCGGCTCATGGAGCTTATTGACCTCTGAATTTGAATTAGGAAAAATGACAAATATCACCTTTTTGATAGGTTATCAAAGTTCTGGAATTGAATTCTGCTGGTCCTGGTTTTTTCAGGTTTTTGTGAGTTTGGGTATGTGTCCACTTCTGATCGATTACTGTGGCTAGAGAGATTATCTATACTGAATAGTTTCAGCTTTCCTAGGGTCTCAGAAGCAATTAATTCAGTCAGTGAATATTATTAAATGTCCATTATATGATAGTAAGCATACAGCAATGAGCAAGCAAACAAAAAAACAACAATTAAAAATAAAGCCCTAACATTCTATTGAATTCCCTTCTTAATGCAAAGCTGTGAAAATTGGGATGCTATAAAGAAAAGATAAAAAGGGAATGGATATTACAGATATTTGACAAGTATTTGCCACACTGTCTTCTAACAATTTCTACTTATTTTACACTGTGATAATTCAACCTGGTGAAAAACCAATCCTACCTGTATTATCAAACATACTCGTTTTTAATTTCTCAATGAGAATAAAAAGTAGAATAAAGATTATGTCGTTTGAGAGAGGCATTTCCTAAGAATTATATACAAATTGTTATCTTCTAATTTCCTTTGCAATATTAATCAACAATGTTTAATTCAGTGAACATTTTTATACATGTGTAATTTTTAGCATATAGTTTTCTGATTTACAATCAATTTTTGTAAATTGACCATCCATTTTTTTTTTTTTTTTTGGTGAGGGAGATTGGCCCTGAGCTAACATCCATGCCAATCTTCCTCTATTTTGTATGTGGGAAGCCACCATAGCATGGCTTGATGAGCAGTAGGTAGGTCCAATGCCTAGGATCCAAACCAATGAACCCTGCACCGCCGAAGGGGAGTGTGTGAACTTAACCACTATGCCACCAACCAGCCCCCATTTTTACCATTTTTGTAAACCGATTTGTATATTTGTTGCTTCCTCTGTACATTAATTTAACAGTTTATTCATTTCTGAATAATTAATTTCATCCTTCTCTATTGTGATTAATGAGATTTTCTTTCTAATATCTACTTTTTCTTTTCATAACAAGCAATTATTAGGAATATCATTAAAACACCCTCCAGAAAATAATAAGTAAGCAAAGAAGAATGGCAAAGGAATTTTGCCTTTCTCATCTTATTCTTTTCTTCTGCCCTTGTCACCATCCCCTTTCCATGAGAGCCAAAGAGTGTTTGTATGAATTTAGACTTTAAAATATAGAATTAGTTTTGTGAAGTTATGAAACACACCCTTCATATACTATTAGTGCTATGATTGTGGTAGGGTGGTGATAGTTGTGGTGGTGGTGTGTGTGAGTAAACAAATAAAAATACACAAACGCACCATGCCAAGTAATTCCATTCCTGGGAATACACAGTAGAGAAACTCTTGCACATATTATTTCTCATATCAAAAGATGATAGAATTTTCTTAGAAATAGCTCAGAACTGTAAGCAACACAAGTGTTCTTCAAGCTTAGAATGGATAAAGAAATCGTGGTGTATTCATGGAATAATATACAGCAAAGGACATAAATAAACTACAGTTCCACATATCAATGTGGTTGAACCTCAAAAACATAATGTTAAGGGAAAGGAGCAAGTCACAAAAAATTCATGCAGTATTGTACCATAATATGAAATTCATAGAGATGAATATCAGTATATTTAAGGCATATATTGAAAATTTTATAAAGAAAACTAAATATCCACCATGAACTCCGAACAATGATTAATACTGGATAGCAAAAGAAGAGGAGTACATAGAATATTTCTAAGATATTGGCAAGGTTCTGTTCCATAATCTGAGTGGTGCAAAATTAGTGTTTGCTTTCTTTTTATTAAATCAGTAATTGGCATTAATATTATTATATTAGTAATACTGTTATTAGTATAATATACATATGGAGACCAAAAACAATTTTTACAATGAAATTTTGATTTAGTCAAAACCTCATTTCCTTCAAGACTCATTTCCTACCTATGTCCGGACCAGTCAATACTCCAACATTCTGATAAAGCCCCCTGCATCCACACAAACGCACAAACGTTTACGTTTTGTTGCTGCTTCTTTTAATTTGGGGTCGGGCAGAGCTCCTTTCAAACTTCCCACCAGAGAGATTTTTCCTTCATAAGGCCACATACTTCTAGCTTGTTCTCTCCCTTTGCCAACATCCTCCCAGAGAGCGCATTCTTCGCCCCTTGTCTTGGGACCTCCCGCCTGTGTGAATGAGTAGAAATCTTTCCTTGATTCTTCCAAAGGATGACTGTCATCAGTTTCAACATCCAACCTGTCTTTGGTGGAAACCTTTTCCACATCACAGTGATATTGTTATAATAATACATATACGTTCTTTGCACTCTTCTCTATGATGTAGTTTTGATGTGAAAAAATGACTTTTATTACGGTTACATTTTTCAGTGATATTTAATTTACAGTCATTATTTGCTATAATCATTTTTGTCAAAATTTTTCTTTTAATAAGTTTCCATAACCCAAGACCAAAAGAGGTCTTTGGTGCCACTAGTGATACTTACTTTCTATACAAATTTCCCAACTTGGTGGCATTAGGATCCAAACGTCGTTCTCTTCATTTCCTCCCCGCAAATAATTGTCTCCTTTTCTGTCTTCACATAGTGGCATACATGACTTATAATAGCTCAGCCTTCTCTATTTAATTGAATTTTAACTAGGAACCAAGTTTAGAGGCAAAAGGATGAAACTGTAATAATTACTAGTCTTCAGGTGATCTCTGCTGAATGTGTATGTTTGGCATCAGAAATTTGCAGGCATTTCTGATGCTGTATCACTCATCTCCTATGCTGTACTTTGATTGGCATATGATAATGCCAAGATCACAATGACTGTGTGTGAAGCAATAAATATCAACAATTCTGTTTGTTGAATGTGTTACTCTCATTTTAATACTTAGCTATAAATTTTCTCCTTTTTAGATTTAGAAATTTTACCTATGAATAAGTAAAGCCTAAAGAGGTTAAGCCTAAGGTCGTCTGGTGATTGGTAAGGCCACATGCTAAATCCAATACCTGGTCCATAAAATCAATGTACATTTCACTACAACATGCTTATCTTCCTTCTAAAACCCCACAACACTCATAGAACAAAAACTTCCCCAAAAGCCAAAAATATTCAACCTTACTTAGGTGATTTGGCTTTAACATGTTTGATACTTTATAGAACTGACAAGACATTGATCGTGATATCTTCAGATAACAATACAGAAATGAGCTTGAATGTGTTTGAAAATAAGTCCTTGCTCTAAGAGTTTCTGCTTAACAAATGTTAGCATAAAAAAAATGTCTCTCATTTTTAAATGTCCAAATTCGTTGAAGGATACTTATAATATCTTAAAAGTTATAAAGTTGAAAATAATTGTAGTTGTATAAATAAAAACCCTTCTCATGCTTCAGTTACTTTTAATAACTATAATTCATAATAAATGCAATATGGCGTGGGATTCTAATAATGTGGATTCATGCTCTCTTGCCTAGGAACATTAAAAAGCCAGGAGGCAGTGGGAGGGTATTTATTAAAATTGAACCTAAGACTGGGAACATGAATCTGTTTACATGTATACGCGTTACAATGCAGCATGTTAGAAGATATATCAACCAATAGTATTTTCTCCATAAGTGTGAGAGAAAAGTGTGACACTTGAACCATTGTTTTTATACTGAGAACAAAAAAAGACCCGAATCCCAATTGAAGGTAACAACTGAGTTCAAGTTCTAGACATGTTGCTTACTACTTCCCTAACTTTCTGAATCCCAGCTTCCTTAACAATCAATTAATTTTACCTGCCTTACTTATTGCATAGTGTTGTATTAAGAACTGAATAGACTGTATGCCTCTGTGATTTGTTAGGTAAAAACATCATATAAATACAATTATTATCTATTGTGTTCTCTGAAATAATGCACTCAAACTTAAAATAGATATAAAAGTCGAGTTATATTTGAAATCTACAAAAATAAACTTCAAAGTAGTTCATAGAAGAAAAAGAGAAATAATCATAGAAATAACGAAATGCTTAAAACAGAAAGATATAAAAGCAATCAATTTCCCTTCAAATCTTGTGTGATTCAGCTTAGCAGTAGTCAGGGGCAAATGCATAGCATCTGATAAAATATTTCAACAGAAGAAAAACTGAAAATTGCTAAGCCAATAATTCAAATCAAAATTTTCTTTAAAAAGTTAAAATAAGTCAACAATAAAGACAAAGCCATCAGTTAATGAAATAGAAAACAAAGGAACAGTAAGATAGAGCAACTTGGAAAATTAGATTCACAGAGTAAAACTATATGACACAGAATAGCTATAAATTTGGGAAGGAGGAGATGTCTTTTTTTAAAGTACGATTTAAATGAATTGAAGTGAGAGAAACTTTAAGAGGCCAGAAATAAAAATAAAGTATAATTCATTTACTCAGTCAACAACTTTTTATTGGACACCTAATATGTGCCAGGCACTATTCTAGGCACTTTTTTACAACAGTTTAAAAAAGAAAGAAAAGATAAATATCTCTTAGAGCTTTTATCATAGTAGGGGAGATAGCTAAACAAAATTAAAAAGTAAATAATTAGTACATTAAAATGTAGTGAGTGTTATAGGAAAAAAGTAAGTCAGTGAAGGGTTCTAAGGTTTGTTGGGGAATGGAGATTGTAACTCTAAACAGGGCAAGGATAAAGGTTTTATCATTCTCAAGTCAATCATTCTGAAAAACACAAAACAACTCATAGGTTCATTTCTCCATCAATATCCAGACTATATATTCAACTGCCTGTGTGACATTTCCACTTGGATTTCTAGTTCATATCTCAAATTTCAAATATCCCTAATCTATCTGGAATTGATATCAAAATCTACACCCCCTTGCCACCAAAACTGCTTGATCTGCAGTCTTCCTTATCAGTAAATGGCGACCCTAGACTTTCAGTTACTTAGAAGAATAAATAATAAGTAAATAAATAAAATCCTGCAGAAATCCTTGTTTTCCTCTTTTTCTAACAAAAAACATCCAATCTGTCAAAACAAAAAAAAATCTGTCAAAAGCAAAGTCAGAAATATCAAAACACTTCTATGAGTATTTAAAGATCCACAGATTATATATATATATACTTATATATATATAAGTCTGTGGATATGTGTATGAACACATGTACGTAAATATATATACCATTATTTACTGGATCAAGAGACATGTCTGTATGTATATATCATATAATGTATCACCATATATACTTTTAATTATTTATCTATATACACACACATAAAAACATATATGTGTGTGTGTGTGCAATGTGCGTAAGTAAAGACAGAAAGGATTTAAACAATTCAAATAATTTGTTTGTACTTATTTGAATAGACATCTATAGGGCACTGCAACTACCTCTGAAAACCACATTCTTTTTAAGCATATATATAAGCTTATAAAAGTTGCAATGAATCACATCTCAACACATTTCCAAGAATTGATAAGAAAAAGATAACAGTAAAGAACATGTATTTCAAAATTTAAAACAAATCTTTAAATAGTGAGTAAAGTCAAAAATCATAGATCTCAATAGGAAAGATAGCTGAATGATAGTCACTGTACTACAAGTCAAATTTGTGCAGTGTAGCCGAAATACAGTAATTGTATGATTGTAAATGTTTACATTTTTAAGCAGAAGCAATAAATCTTAAAATAACTGTACCCCAATATCTTAAAAGTTAGTGGGAGAACAGCAGAATACAAAGAAATTAAGGACAGGACATAACTGCATCAACTATAAAATTCTGATTCGACAGAAAACAAAAACAAAAGTTGATTCCTTGAAAAACTATTAAAATTGACAAATCTTGAACCAAATCATAATGATAATGTACAGGCAAGTTACACACGTGAACATAAATGCAAATATCCTCAGCAAAATATTAACAAGTATATTCAGGGATGATTAAGGATGACGATTCCTTATTTGACATTATTTCGAGTATACAAATTTATTTCAGGGTTAGGGATATTTATTGTTCAAAATTATAAAGTTAATGTTATTCAGCTTATTACCAGATTAAAAGAGAAAATCATAGGTGCCAAAATCCTTTCTGATAAAATTTGAAAGTAATTATAAAAACTTTTCATAAAACTATAGCAAACTATAATAAAAGGGTACACCCTAACTTCATAAAGGGCACCTACCACAAATCTCCAGCAAACGTTATCCACTTCTAACATTAAACATCTTTCTTTAGGATGAAGAACATGACAAGGATGCCTCAAATAATCAATTCTATTTACCACTGAAGTCAAAGATCTAGCCAGCCCAAGAAAGCAAGAAATATAAATAAACTATTTTAAGAATTGAAAATCACCATCTACTTCAGGCCATGATGGAAAAATAGGAAAAAACTTGCCCATCCACCCTAGACACTAGAAAGCAAACAAAATATTTGAAAAGATGGTTTTCAAACATTGAACAAGACAGTGCAATACAGTGGTCCTTGAGAGAAGAAAAATAAATAAAGTGAACCCTAAGAGTGTCCAAGATCACTGTCGGAAAAGAATATCTAGCACATAGCACAGCTGTAAAGAACCTAAAATATTCAAAATTAGATGTTTTCTTTTCAAAATTATGGACAAGAAGATGTCTGTCATCACAGCTGATATTCCATATTGAAGTGTAGGCCCTAGAGGCTACAGTTTTTAAAAATATATAAGATGTGGAAAGGAAAAAACCAAACATAAAAAATAAACTTAAAAAAATGTAATAGGGAATCAAATAAGAGAGGGAAAATATAGCAAAACAATATTATTCTTTAAAACCAGCCATTACTCATTAGAAATAATTAAAAAATAAAAATGTCTCATTAACAATATGCACCTAGAAATAACTGTAGCAAAATATATGCAAGGCTTTTATATAAAAATTAGTTAAACTTTATTGAAGGGTATAAAAGAAAAACCCAATGAAATAGAAAGTTGCAATATTAATGGGTATAAAGACTCAATATTGTAAAGTCAATTGATTCTTAATCCATTCTCAACCAATCCAAAGAAAACAAGATGATGCTAAAATTTATAAGAAGGGAAATCCATAACATGGAAAAGATCTAAGGAGAAGCAAAATAATTTTTTCAGAGAAAAAGGAAACCAATATTTAATATCCATAATAATTAAAATAGTGTGGTATTTGCATTGGAACAGAAAAAGAAATGTAGATAGAAGGATTAGGATTAGGATTAGGCATTAGGATTTTTCAGACCAGACCCATGCACATATGGAACTTGACATGTAATAAAATGAGTATTCCAAATTAGTAGGGGAATGTATAAACTGTGTTCAAAACTATTCTTGGAAAATGGGCCATCAGTTGGAAGAAAAAAACACAAAAAGTGATCATTTCTTCTCACTACACACAGACACATACACACACTCACTTGCATACCTGATACACAAATGTATATGTTCTGAATTCATTAAAGAGTAAATGTAAAAATCAAACAAAAGTTTAGAAGAAAATATCTTTATGCTGGTAGGATAAGAAAAAATATTTCAAAATCATAAATTCAGAAAACTTTTAAAATTAGATAAATTTGATAGAAGTTAAAATATATAAGCTTTGATATGGTTAAGAAAAACATAACCAAAGTATAAAAATAAACATGCCTGTATACGTATATACATCACAATGAATTGGCATTGGATTGCAGATAGAAAAACATACTAGAAAAAATAAATAATTCAAAGCACATGAACAGACAATTTACAGAAAAGAAAACCTTACTGGCAATAAACAGAAGAACATTTGCTCAACCACATTTCTATTGAGGAAAATGCATGTTAAAACATTGCCATTTCATTCCAAACCTATCAGATCGTCAGCAATAGAAAGCTGCGTGAATATGAAGTGTGTGGGCGATGCTGAGTGAGATCTAAAGTTGGAAAGCAATTTGGCAACATCTAGGATAGCTGATGTTGCACATGTCATATGATCCAGCCATGCCAGTTCTAAATATATGTTTTAGTAAAAAAACTTGAACATGTATATAATGAGACATGCAAAAGGATGGTGTGGTACTTTAAATGCTATCATTAGACAAGTGGATAAAGAAAATATGGTATATGGCATATTTCAATTCAGTAATTAAGATGAATGAATGTAATCTACATGTATTAAAATGAATAAATATAAAAAATGTTGAATGAAAAGCAAATTGCAGAAGGAGATGTGCAATATGAGAGGACTGATAAATATTTCAAAGTATATTGTTTATGGTTATGTACATACATAGCTAAAATATTACAGCCTGTGTGGAAATATTGCACACAACCTTGGGGGAGTAGTTATCTCCGGGGAGAAAGAGAGGAGAAGGGAATCAAAGAGAGCTGCCAAGGGGTCTTCAGGTTCTATTGTTAAATTCTGTTTGTTTGCAAATAAGATCTGAGGTGTTCCTAGCAAATTTGTTAAATTTAAATGCATTTTTGGTACACTTAAAATATGTCAACATTTAAGACATCAGTCAGATAAATATCAATAAAAACTTCCCCCAAACACTCAGGCAGTTAATGCTTTAGCTTCTGTGAAACCATGACACTGTACTGTCCTCATTTACTATTATAAGCACGAGATAAGAGACCTAGACTCATCTTTGTACCGTATCTAACTTAATTCTGGCATTTAATTTGGCTAATCAAATGATTAAATGAAGAAATTAGCATACTTTAATATACTAGTGATTAAGCATTTTAACATTCAAGTGAGTTAGAGCTATAATAATTTATCAAAAATGTATTGTCTTCCACAAACACACTCACACATGTCAAGCAATATACACATAAATGGGTGTGTGGTTTTATAGATATGATATATATGTGATATATGTGTATACATCACACACACAGACATATACACTCATGCACACATGCATGCACACACACAAGAATTTATGATTAAATGTCTAAATAATCCAAAGAAAGAAGAGAATCCTCATTTCTATTCCAGGAAAGCATATTGAAAAAGAAAATATGCTATCAATTAAAATATTTCCCTTATTTTGTTTGTTTTCTAACTTGGGGAAAAAATTGTTATATATCATTTTTCCCAATCTTGTGAATTTAAAGGGATCTAGCATATATTTTGACTGTATCATGTGACATATTTCTATATTCATTCAATCAAACGCAAAATTGTTTTGGCCAAGGACATTTCAAATACTTTACTTTTATAGACATATATATTCCCAGAAATAAAATACTTTGGACAAATGGCAAACTAGTAAGAAACTCAGCAATACCTATTTTGTATTTTTTAAGAGTGTTGAGACCATTTAATAATAATTCCTTGGCATCTCCTAAGGTAAGTACTTATGGAAATCTTGTGGAAAAAATCAAATCAAATAAAGAAGTTTAATGCCAATAAAAATATGCAGAGGATAAATACTGCTGATGGGAAAAAATCATTATTTCTGCACTAAAGCCATAAGCACTCCTACTGAGAACTCTTAACTAAAACTCATTTTTATTTGCTATACATATCCTGATGGATCACTTTACTGTTTTAAATAATGAAACAGTGGATTGAGAAACTATTGATGATTAATTGCCCTACTTTTATATCCCATAATTCCTATGCTTAACTTTATATATTACATGTTAGCTTTTAAACTAATTATCCCCCAACTAGGCTGAAAGCTCCTTGAGAGGAGACTCCTGTCTTTGTTTATGCCCAGCACAATGCCTGGCACATGACAGGCATTTAATAAAGAGTTGTTACTTGAGCGTTGTTGTTACACTATACCATGGATTGATTGGGTACTAGTGACGTTCAACACAAACCACACATGATAATTCACGAAAATTTATGAAATTCTCATTCTCAGAAGATTTGGCATCATATTTGGTAGGGAAAAAATAATATTGTTAGTTAAATTAAACCAACGTGAGTCTTTAGGATTAGTTTCCAATTTAAAATTGTAAAGAGTGAATTAAGAAAAATTATAATAGATTAGACAAAATGAAAGAAAACATTTTTATTTAAATTTACTGACAATGTTTTTTTTATATTTTCTATAGTATTAAAAGCAATAACTTTTGTGTATTGAAACCAACCCTTCCATCACTATGTCGGTGCCCGTAGCATAGGACATAACAAGTAATCAACATGGATCATTTGTTGACTAAGTGGTTAAAAATCATTAAATTCATTAGTTAATGGGAAATCTCTAACCCTGGGGTGTCTGTCTCCTTAAATAAAACTAGCCAGATAAGTTATTATTCTCCCCTTTACATGACAGCTGTCAATTTAGATGTTGTACTATTGGTCCAAGTTGGAAAATTATTTTTAAGTTATATAATTTGCATTGATGGACCTAGTTTCCTTGAGGTGAAACATCATTATATAATCATTATTTACTCTATCAATTTTTTTGGTTTGTTTTACAATGTTCACTCTTAAATTGATTGATTCTTGTGTATTTCTCTAATGTAGAATTAGGGGTCTGAGTTATTACACATAATACAGTTATCATTTCCCAAATATAATCAGTTTAAAAGATAACTAATTTGCCTGTGAAATATTACATTTTACATTGTATAATATACTATAAAATACTTGAAAATTTTACCTATATACACCACTATATGTCTGTGATAATAAAAGTAGTATAAGTAAATAACTCTTAAATAGCATTTCACATCTTTCAAAATAATCTTATTTAATTATCTTATTTAATCCTCAAAATAATCCATGGGGATAGATAAGTAGGAAATTTAGAAAGGAAAAAAAGCAAAAGGGAATGCTCTGAATGCCTCTTCTAGAGGTTTCTTCAGAAGTTGGAGCTAACTTTAAGTAAGTTCATTGGCAGGTCCCCTGCTTTCCAAATGGCCTTCTAGAGACCATGAAGGATTTGTAATGGAGATGGCTGAAGTGTCGCTATTACTCTCCAGGATTCTGTTCCTCACCGTGATGATTGCTGAATAATTTTTGCTTCTCAGTGGGTCCTCAGCAGTGTGTGTTGGTTCAAATCCAAGTCCTCCTCAGGCTTAGGATACTATAGAGAGACATGAATTTATTCATACTTGGCATTTCACCATCTGCTCTCATGCTTCTTGGCTTGGTCTGTCCATAATGAAAAACTTTTCAGGAAGAAATTGCACGGTTTGGCAATGATTTCCTTGATCTGCTTCTTAATCTCAGAATAATTTCTAGGGACTAGAGCCTGAACATAGTGTATGCTATTTGTACTGCAAAAGAACAGCACTGTTTTCATTTCCCCATCACCTATGATGTTCTTATTAAATATTTCTTGAATGAATCTTTTACTTAATGGTTGTATAAAGAGCAACAATTTCATAGCAATTGTTCTGAAGTTTTCATGCTGGAAAAGATCCAGATGAAACCTGAATATCAACCTGTTACTCAAATGTTTTCAAAATTGTCTGGCTCTGTTTCCAGAATATGTGACTGAATCAAAGTTTTAACCATTTGTTGATCTATTCTTTCAAGTGCTTTTATTCATTTATTCCACAAATATTTACTGAGTGTTTCTACATACTAGGCACTATGTTAGGACTAAAAAAAAAATCATTCTACATCAATATATTGAATATAATTTATTAATTGTATTATAAATATAATTATATCCAGATAGTCTGCAGTGGCTATCAAAGAGCTTGTCAGTATCTTGAACTTTTTTTACATCTCTACAATTCCTTGACTTCCTTTTTGAAATAACATAAAAAATGAAGAGCCCTTGATGGAATTTTTTTTTTTTCTGTTCAAATGGGCCAGCATCTTGCATCTTGGACCCAGAAATCATTCACTCTTTGTTTATATTAGCTTATGCAAGCAAGACTTCATCTTTAATTAAAATGGCATTGATGTGCCTTTATTCTATATAAATTTAATCTTAAAGTTTCAGCTTTTCTTGTTGACATTATGTGAAAACAAAAATGGATTTGGAAAATATTAGGCAAAAATGTGAAAAGGCTTCATAGAACAGGTTGTATTTTACAAGTAGGATTTATCTTTATAATATCTAACTCAACCCTTCCACCTCATCTTCTTTTCACAGATGAGAAAATCTAGGCTCAGAAGGGTGAATCAATTTACCAAAGTCAGTGGCAGAATGTGGTATATAACTCAAGTCTCCTAAAATTAAATCCAGTGTTTCATTAGACTGAGTTGCCTTCTGTGGCATTTATCTGCCATATTTTTAGCTGGCTAAAATCATCCCCTCCCTCAATCCCAGCTTCCTCTCAATTCCCACATCTTCATTTGGAAGTGATTTCTCATTGTATGGTCTTCTCAGTAGAGTAATTCCTGCCACCCTTTTTCCACCACCTCCCGTAAAGGAAAAGCTCAGGCGATTCTGTTGTTCAATTATCCATGGATACATTCAAAGAGCAGGGATATGATCAAAACTCTGTAAATTGGATGCATACTGTAAGTATTTGTAGCTTGTTACTGATACAGAAATAGAAGCAACTTTTGGTTTTCAGATTTAATGCAACACAATCAATTGTCTCTGATTCCCCACAGCACTAACAGCCAACACTGGGCCAGATGGTTCCTTTGAAAAGACCCACACACATGAAAGACCGTGATTTGTGCTGTCAAGCATCAGAACTCTCTTGGTTCCTGTTCATATTCCAAGCATGGATGACTAGCTTCCCATGGAAACTCTACATCCCCCCCAGAATTCCCACCCCCCGCCCCCTATCTATCTCTGATACTGCCCGAGTTCAATATGTTTTTAAAAATCTCTTTTTTATGGTAAAATAAACACAAAGAAACTAACAAAAAAAGAGTGTGTGCCTGGTTGGAATGCCCTCAGCAGGAAGATTTTGCACATTAGAAAAACAAGAATACTACTGATTCCAGGTAGTATAACTATTTCCTTGCATTAAAATCATCCATTTTTTTCTGATTTTATTTAAAACATTGTTTTAAATAAATAGACAAAATCAATTCATTATTCTTGTTCAGTTCTTTTCTTTTAATTTGTTCACCATACCATCCATGAACAGTTCTTAAGTTCTCATTGCATGTTGACGTTGTCCGGGCACGCAGAGGTTAATAAGGTCAGAAGTTCTTAATGAAATTCCAAGTTCAGTTTCTGCTGATAATAAGAGCAATAATAAGAAAGTGATGTTAATGCCCAACAGGGATATTGTAGTAAGATTCAGTGTGATTGTTCTCAAGAATTCTGATTATCTGGAATGCCTAGGACCATGTCAAATTCAACTGGATGCCTAGCATTACAGACTACCAGCCAAACCAAAAAAAAAGCATGATTAAGGATAGATCAATTGTACAATATTCATGGCAGATAGACCTCATTATCCCTCACTCTGTGAGGCCCCTGTCTATATATGCAATTTGATTTTAAAATATATTACAAAATTTATGGGCCCATATGCAGTATAGTAATTCATCAATGAGGATTGAGAATAATAGGAAAATAATGGGTAGAGAAGTAACTACCTGTTTGCTTTTCTGTCTTATTAGTATACGTGGAAATTCTTCATACCTTCTGGGGACCATCTCTTCACATTAAGGCCCAGGAACAACTATCTCTCTACCTTCTTTCCTGATAAATGTGCCATTTCTGGGTAATTTCATATCTTCACTATGAGAAAAAGGTAGTGATGCTCTTATTATGACATGACTCTTTGGAACCAGTTTGTGTTATAACAATTTAGATTTCCATGTCTCAGCAGTTCCCAAATGCCATTTATTTAATACTAGATACAAAATTTCTGACTGCTTCATCCATTGTGCTGCCAGAAATAATAGATTCCAATGACTCTCAAAGACAGTAACTGTGCTCCATTGATGATAACAACAAATGCAAGTCTTACTCAGGTTATGCCGGGAAATGTGAAAGATAATTTTTCTTATTATGTTAAATTTGTCACTGGTAATTTTGTAGTGTAAGTTTAGAACAATACCTCTTCCAACTATGTCTTCTTCTCTGGAAAAATTTAGGCTGTAATCACTTCATTTCGAGAATGTGACCTTCAATGATGACTACATTTTTGCTTTCTACATACCACCACTAGCAGGGAGAATAGGCAAAGGGCACATGCGTGGAACCAGAAGATCTGTCACACTTGCTAAAGGAGTGTTCCACCCTTGTCTGACATGCTTAAGACCCACCCAGGAGAGCATGATATTACTAGATAGCAAGAGAGAAAATCTATGGGAAGGGTCCATTGGCATTGTGAACTGAATATCTTGTAAACCATCGGAAGAGGCACAGACACATAGGAAGATTGCCTGACACGTGGTGCGGAGCCTGTAGAGGAGATGGGGAGACAACCCTTGGTGCCAGTGGTGGCACACAGGGTAAAGGAATTCTGCCATCACTCCCATTGCCCTGGAGTGCTATAGACTTGAGATAGTATTACAGTCAAACCACCAACAGGCAAAAGTCCAAGTGTTCTTGGTTACTGATAGTGAAACATGGGTATCCAGAGCCCTGACTCATCCTGATTCCAGTGAGAATAAGAGATCCTAAATCAAGTCATCAGCACCATTCTGGCAGTGAAAAAGTGTGCTCCAGGTAGCAGGAATGAGCCTCACCAGGGCTCAGCTGCAGGGCCTGTGACATCCTGGTAGAC
This sequence comes from Tapirus indicus, assembly GCA_031878705.1. NCBI lineage: Eukaryota > Metazoa > Chordata > Mammalia > Perissodactyla > Tapiridae > Tapirus > Tapirus indicus. The sequence continues at coordinate 137,958,076 of CM062920.1, read as the reverse complement.
ACTAGACCTAGAGCTCCTTGGTATTATCAGGTCAGCAGAAGGAGCGTGTGGGGTGGTGAAAAGAGGGGTGTTGTAGGGGATCATAGAGTGCCCTGATGAGGAGAAATAAGCATAGGTTTCACACAGGTCCCAACCTGTGTGAAATCAGTGGCACAGCTGACTGCAGGATTCCCAGACATTGCATGGGAATTTACATAATTTTGAGGTAGGCATTTCCATCAGCGAGAACCCACTAATGACCAGGTCTGAACTTTACCCTTCCTTAATGGTACTGGGGGCCAATAATCCAGATGGAAATTTTTTAAGAAGACACTCTGAATGGGGGGGTGGGGGGGCACAAACTTGCCCGACCTAAGGGTGGTACTGCTCTGTGGAATATGTTGTAGATACCTGTTTTGGTATTTCAGAATACACATTTTATTTTCTTCTTTCTTTCTCTTTCGTCCTTCCCTCTTTCTTTCTTCCTTCCTTTCTATCTAGATAGGTCATAAGAATCAACTAATCTAACTCCCATCGATGTATAGATTAGGAGAATGAATGATGGCGTTCACCAAAAAACTTTGTGCAAGTAGTGGATGGATAACAGTTCTGAGAACATAGAAGCTGTAGGAAAAGTCAAATTCAGTTTACAACTCCAAACTGAACAGGGAAAGCAAATGACTAAGAGGCACTGACCCAGGCAGGATGGAAGGAGATCGATGCTAATTTCTACCTGAAATAGGTAATTGGCTTTGGAAGGATGCAGTCAAATGAAATATTTCATAGAGCTTTAACACAAAATCTTTCACACATGACTGCACATTTCATTTAAAATTAGCAGGAAGTAAAAACAATGAATTGACAACCTAACAAGGAGGGAAGAAAAGAAAGACAAAATAAGGCTGCCATTCAGAAATCAAAGTTGAACTGAATCATCAACCACTTAAAATTCGTGATAGGTTTCAGGATGTTTCAAAGATTAAATGGATTTTTCCTTTCTCAGAGAAAAATATGAAAATGATTAGATGACAGTCTGTGACAGTCTATGAAACTAAATGAGGAAGTGTTTCTCAGAGGCTACCTTCCAGGAAGAATAAGTTTAAGATTCTATATATAAATATGAATATATATATATGGCCTCAAAAAAGCCTGAAATGATTCTTTTAGCATTGAGTTTCAGCCTTCCAATTTTTATAAAAGGAAAAGACCACAAAATCCGATCAATATTTTTGGCATTTACTTATACAGTGGAAGGTTTCCACAAGTAGATAAGCAAGCTTTCAGCCAGTATGTTTTTCCAAGTAATTCTCACTCATCAACTTTGAGAAAGAAAAGCACCTCACTTAATGCTGTTTTAAGTGGGCTATAATCCACAGCAGTTTTAAATTTCATAACATCTCTAAATTTGCTGGCCTAAATACAGAAATCATCATGTAAACGTTAAAATCCCTTTGTGTGCATACGCATACATGAGTGTTTCGTAAAGAATGAATCAGAGTCATAATTAGAATGTTAATTGTGTCCATTTACAATTTCCTGTACATACAATTTTACTACACACAAAAGTGAAGTAGTAACTATTCATGCGTAGGCTCCACTGGCAGAAGAACTTGGAAAGCAGTTTTCTATCAGTGTCATTAAATACTTCAAAGAGAAAATCAGGAAAGTTAATTCAATAAGGATTTGATTTTTCTCAACCAGTGTACAAAAACAAAGCTTTTTGAAGTTCAATCTTTCAATGGTGAAATATTTGATATTGTGTGAAATGTTCCAAATTCAATTTGAAACATCAGCATTGAAGGTAAACTTGTGTTTTTTCTGTAATGTTATGAGTACATATTTTGGTGGACATTATTTTCATGCAAATTTTCTGTGTGTGTGTGTGTGAGGAAGATTGGCCCTGAGCTAACACCTGTTGCCAATCTCCCTCTTTTTGCCTGAGGAAGATTGTCCCTAAGCTAGCATCTGTGCCAATCTTCCTCTATTTTTTTGCATGTGGGATGCCACCACAGCATGACTTGATGAGCGGTGCATACGTCCATGCCCAGGATCTGAACCCACAAACCCCAGGCTGCCGAAATGGAGCACACAAACTCAACCACTATGCCACTGGGCTGGCTGGCCTCAACTTTTTTTTTAAACTAATTTAAAATAAAATGGGTCAGAAATGTACTTGGAGTTGGCCATGGAGTATACATAACCCATGACTTCTGCCAACTAATGTGGGATATTTTATCAATCAAAATAGAAGGTGAAATTTTGAAAATTTACAATTTTTAAATATAATCACAGAATAATTATACCAGAAAATTGTGTGACAAATCTCATGTTAAATTAAAAAAAAAAAAGATTTGGGAAGTGGCTTCCTTGCTGCGCCATCATTAGACAGAATTTAGAAATGTTTCAGCCTTTGAGGAATTACCTTCTAAATCTAAATAGTGTTAATCCACTAAATGTTGGTTGCATCTTATTTATAAACAGTTGGAAATCCTTAATCAAAGTAATCAATGAACGAAGGCCCAAAACGTTAGATTTTGAAGTTTTTACTGAATTGTAATTGCAAAACAAAGCCTGCAAACAACAAGATATTGAAATTTATTCTTTTAAAAGAAAGGACACTAGACTTTAGGTGGTGAACACGATGCAGTCTACACAGAAGTCAAAATTTAATGATGTAACCTGAAATTCATGTAATGTTATAAACCAATGTGACCTCAATAAGAAAAGAAATTAAGGACAAAAACTGAACAAATTAATGATGAGAATTCAGTTTATAAGATTTAATTTTGAGATTTTATAATTAAGCTTTAATACTTCAACCTACAGTAGGATAGAACTCCTGTTTTTAACTGGATAAATTTATAACTGGAGCCTGAAGAAAATTGAGAAAACCTATGATTTTGCAGCATCTATATTTTTTGTAACATTTAAAAGACATCAATAGAGGCAAAGTATTTGAGGAATTTTGCTTCTGATACATATTTGTGAAAATAATTAGGCCAAAATAGTTATAAAATTTAATGCAAAATATAGAATTAAAATATCTCTCATTTAGCAGAATTTTCTCAGCAACTGTAGAGAATGTTGTCTCAATTAGGATATTATGGCTTTCAAGAAGAATCAATTGAAGACATCAACAGTTTCAAATTTATTAACCATATAATAAAACTGAAGAATCTTGTAGGAAATATTTTTTGAAAATAATTTAAAATAATATGTCCATATTGAAAAAAATATACTTTCTTCAGAAAAATACCATTGACACAGTGCTAGAGAGAGATGTGGCTAAGAAACTGATTAAAGACATACATATGTCCTAAGAATAAGGACATATTCTGCCTAAGTTTGGAAAAATTAATATAAAGTTTTATTTTTTTATTTTGCTTTAATGTACACAGATGATTTTATTTCTTTAGAAATAATTTCAAATTTGAAAGTGTTTTGAATTAAACTATTTTAAAAATAATTAATATATGGTGTCTATGATTAGTAATACAATAGTGTACACTTGAAATTTAAGAGAGTAGACTCATGTTAGGTGTTCTTACCATAATAATAAAAAAAATCAATATAATAAAAGCCATTTGCCAGTCTTTCATACTTTTTTTCTTATACATCCACCATTTCAGTATTTCTAACAAATCAAATTCACATTCTAAACAAAATATTTTACTCCAGTCACACATAACTTTTGAGACTCAACAGTTCCACTTCCAATGTTTATTTCCAACCACTATTAAAAAACAAAGCATAAGACCTCTTCCCTAACACCACCACCAAGACCCCTAGGGTATGCCTGAAACTGGGGATAGTACTGAACCCTATACATATTATGTTTGTTCCTATACATACATATTTGAGATGCCACAGTAAAACTAGCAAAATTTCTTGTTCCTTTTTCACAATTTCATAGATAGAAGATTCGTTCTTACCATAGATCTTAGCAACCTTAGCATACGATTTTCTTTCTTTCCTTCTTAAGTCGAAAACTTTTACCTTTTCATTTTGAGGAAGCCCTTTGGGGCCATTATTAAGTAAAATAAGGGTTACTTGAACACAAGCACTGTGATACATGACAGTTGATCTGATAAAGGAGATGGGAACTAAGTGATCAATGGGCAGATAGTGTATACGGTGTGGATACGCTGGACAAAGGGATGATTCATGTCCCTGGTGGGACAGAACAGATGGCATGAGGTTTCATCACAGTACACAGAATGGCAGAAAATTTAAAACTTATGAACTGTTTATTTCTGGAATTTTCCATTTAATATTTTCAGACCTAGTTTGACTGCTGGTAACTGAAATCACTGAAAGTGAAACTGTGGATAAGGTGTGACAACTGTATTATTATTTTTAAACAAATACAGTTTTGGACTTCTGTATAATACACAATAATAAGAAGAATTCTTTTCCAAATTTTTTGCTCTTTTAGATCATTAACTGTCATCAATTTTGGTACACTGAGGGCTAATTATATCTAAGTGCCTGAAATATTCTTTTTTTGTTTGTTTTTTTGTGAAGAAGACTAGCCCTGAGCTAATATCTGTTGCCAATCCTCCACTTTTTGCTGAGGAAGATTGGCCCTGGGCTAACGTCTGTATCCATCTTCCTCTACTTTATATGGGACGCCGCCACAGCATGGCTTGACAAGCGGTGCATCGGTCTGCTCCTGGTATCCAGACCTGAGAATGCCTGGATGCCAGAAGTGGAGTGCGTGAACTTGACCGCTACGCCACCGGGCTGGTCCTCTGAAATATTCTATAAATACATCCACCAGCTAAGTAAATAAGGAACAATCTCAAATGCTCAGTTCCTGAGTGGACCAGAGACCCATGGGCCATAAAAGCTGAAGGAAAAGAGAGGTGTTAATGAGACTGAGCTGGGTTCAGTATATACCTGTTTCATCTCCTGGAGGTAATAATCAAGGTTATGAATTACGAGTGTTGACTCCACACTGTCTTTTTTTTTATGGCTTAGAGGTCATTGTACTGCCACTCAGGCCCATGTTTGCTATGAGAAATGTGTTCAGAGTTTGGGGATGCTAGAGTAGAAAGATTATTCATTAAACTACTGACAACATTAATTTGGAGGAGATGGTTGGCACCTTGGAGAATAGGATAAAATTTTAAAACCTGACAAATTGAAGTGTAGGAGGATGTCAGCAAGATAGTTTAGTATCAAGGCTGAAGGAAGCTAATTCACCCAGGAGGAAAACAAACTGCACAAATACAAGAAGAGAAAATAATATTTGCAGAGATGTGACAACAAACATATATATATATATACAATATAATATAATAAAATGTGTTGTTTAAAATGTTTTACCAGCAAACAAAAATGATTTCTATAATTAGTATTTACAGCTCATGATTAAAAATAAATTTTAGTTGATTTATTCCTATTTAATTTTAAGCCTATATGGCTTCATTATCCATCTTTTCATTCATTCATTCACACTTTCATGCTTATATGGCTATATTTAGTCAGTAAATATTTAATGAGAGTAAACAGGCATTCTTCTTTTTGCAAGAGGGTTGCAGTAAAGAAAAAGGTAAAATCTAAGTCATTCACTTTTCCACCAGATTCTGTATGTGACTTGGATTCAAGAAGAGATCAAACTGAAAATCTGGAAGACCTTTATTCGTGCTCTGACACTGACTGAAAAATCTCTTTTATTATAGACGGAATGTTTGTGTGCCCCCACCAAATCCATATGTTGAAGCTCTAACTCCCAATGCAATGGCATTTAGAGTTAGGACTTTGGGGAGGTACTCAGGTTTAGATGAGGTCATGAGGATAGGACCTCCGTAATGGGATTAGGAAGAGGAAGAGAGACCAGATCTTTCTCTCTCTCCACCACATGAGGACATAGTGAAAAGGTAGGAGTCCAAGCCAGGAAGAAGTTTCCATAGGAACTGAACTGGCCAGTACCTTGATATTGGACTTCCCAGCCCCCGGAACTGTCAGAAATAAATGTCTGTTGTTTAAGCCACCCAGTCTTTTGTATTTTTCTATAGCAGCCTGTGCTGACTAAGACACTGTGATAATAAGAAATATATTTTGGTCTTTGTCCTCTGTTCCTGGCACAGAGCTTCTATACCCTTGGAATTTTCTAAGTGATAGCAATGATGTAAGTAACTTTTGCAATTCTTAATAAGCCTCTTTCCACCATTCCTGAATTTATGCTAATAAGATAACTCTTGATGGACCCCTAGATAGCTTCAGGATGGGGTGCCACAGGAACCACCCATATGATTAGAAGGTTGGAACTTTCAGCCCCACCCACAGATATCTGAGAAGGGGAGAGGGGCTGGAGGTTGATTTCAATCATCAACAGCCAATGATTTATCCAATCATGCCTATGTAATGGAGCCAACATAAAAGACCCTAGATGATGGGGTTTAGAGAGCTTCTGGGTGGTAAACACATTGGAGTGCTGGGATGATGGTATGGTGCACCTCTTCCCCCATACTTTTCCCTGTACATCTCTTCCATTTGGCTGTTCCTGAGTTGTACACTTTATAGTAAACTGGTAATAGTAAAGTGCCTTCCTGAGGTCTGTGAGCAGTTCTAGCAAATTATTGAACCAGAGCAGGAAGTTGTGGGAACCACCCAACTTTATAGCCAGTTGACCAGAAGTATGAGTGACTCAGACTTGTGATTAGCATTTGAATTAGGGGCAATCTGTGGGACTGAGACCTTGACTTGTGGGGTCTGCATTAACTCTGGGTAGTTAATGTCAGAACTGAATTTAATGTAGGACGTCCAGCTGGTGTCAGGAAAATCAGAAAATTGGTTGTTGGCTAGAGGGAAAACACACATTTGGTGTCAGAAGTGTTGCGAGTAAAAATAGTTCAGGAGACACTTTCCCCTATTCTTTGTTTAAATTAATTAAACTTGCCTATTCTTTAGAATTCAACACCTCAATTCCTACTCTGGCATACCAGAAGTTGGATTTTCCTTGAAGAATAATATAAGGCAGGAAGCAGAAGCTGAATTAAGCTAATATCACATAATAGACTATATATTTATGATTTTAGTCTCTCTTTTGGCATAAATAAAATATATCAGAAACATTTGTTGGCAAGAAACAAATACTATTTTAGACTTTTTAAAAATCATGAATGAAGCATTTTTTATAAGTGATAAGCCATAAGCAAAAGAAAAAGTATACTGAATGTTATTTAAAATAAGACACACATTTTTATATTATAGTGTTGTGTTAAACAATGGTTCTCAGATCTTGAATTGATTAGGTGTTTCTGTCTCAGTAATATGAATTTTTACATGATGAGTCCTTAGCGCCACCATTAAAATAACATGTGCTGATGAGATAAGGGACTGAAGAGGAAGTAATAGACCTGCTGGAACAGATAGATAATTTTTGAGGGGGGAGGTTGCAAACAGCCTATGAAAGTGGTCATGACAGGAGTAATCACCTTAAACAGCTCCCAAGCATAGAGGTCATCAGGAAGAGAGCCACACGACAGACATAACAACAGTACAAGAGCCAGCCAAATAAGACTCTTCATATCTCCTTTTCTTTTCTCTCTCCTAGATATTACCATACCTTGCCCTACCTCCCACTGCACATTCCTTAGTTTTGTCAGAAACCCTGGTTCACAACCTGGGAGAAAAGGATTAGAAAAAAATAGACAGTGAAAAAAGAAGCCCATTATACCCAGCTTCTATCTCAGGCAGCACTCAGCTGGAGAAGGCAAAGGTCTCACCTTTAAATCAAGAGATACATCAAAACTATTAAAAGAAAATAAGTACTTAATTACTGCCTGGAGAAATGCTACCGCGAATTGACCTCAGAGTGATGGGATTTGCCGAAATTTCGTCAACAAGTAAGGGGAAGGACTGACTCAAGAGAATATAAAGATGCAAGTGGAAGAAAAATAAAGTCCCTTTATGATTACATACCAAGAATAGTGCTTGCTTAAGTAAGAGCTACAAGAACTCCCTTTTACCTGCTATTGTCCAAATACTTTTGCATACCTTGTGTGTTTGTGTGGGGGTGTGTGTGTGTATCCTCACAACTTCTGTTCCATATGGTATGATTATTGCCACTTTATTGTAGATAAGATAAATGAGACTTAGAGACATTACAAACTTGACTATGGTTGCCAGGTTTATTCAAATAAAAATACAGAATGTCCAGTTAAATTTGAATTTCATTTATACAATGAATGTATATACATTTTTAGTACAAGTACATCCTGTGCAATATATCGGACATTCTTATACAAAACAATTATCCACTGGTGAACTGAAGTTCAAATTTAACTAAGCGTCCTACACATTATCAAGCAACCCTACCTAGATCACACAGCTAGCAAATGGTGGTCCCAGATTTGAAACCAGATCTGTAGGATCTGTACACACTTTGCTCTCATAACTCCATGGTCTCTTTTCAGAAGAGAAAAATACGGCAGCTTGATTGTTTCTTTGCACTGTTAAATCTCCGGGTCTTCCTCGACAACTTTGGCTTGATTTATTCCCAGCATCAAATGCTGAATTCTACCATTGCTGGCTCTCTACATGGTTCTTATGGACCCGGTAGAATAACTCATCCCAAACACATGAAGCATACAGTCATCTTCATTTCTGTGGCTGTGTTTATTATTCCCCTTGTGTTAAGAGCCTCCAAATACTTTTGGCATATCTCCTAACTCAACACGTTGCTTCCTAGTGCTTACTCAATTTGTATTTTACAAGCCTCTCAACTTCCCCTACCATATTCTATGCCAGTAGTTTTTCAAGCTGCTCTTTACAGAAAGTGCTTTCCTTGAAAGAGAAAACATTTTTTTTTTTTTGTAAAAATATCAAAATCTACTTTGGGCAAGACAAAACTGAACAAAATACACTTGACACATTCTATTTTCACCATATGTTTTAGAATAAAAAATAAACATATGCAATACTACTTAGTTGTTTCATTGATGTTAATCTTGTCTCCTGGGACTAAATTGTCAAAGAATTAAACTTTTGTGCTCACCTCATTTTGTGTGTAATAAAAGATAAAACCCGCAATAAACAGGAAAACAGAGAAAGTTCAGAGTTTCAGGAAGCTAATAAAATGATGTCAAAGGTTTTTTTTGGAAATTTTATTAATTTTTCTGGGGACTTAAATAAAGATTATAAGAGAGAACTAAAAAGCCCTAAACATTTAGGAAGTACACTTATAGACAGCATGGTTTTTTAGCCTTGTAAAGGCTATGTTAAAGATTCACTTGGAGAAAGTCACTCAGTTATTGAGAATTCCTCTGTGTACACAGCAGTAGACTATGTGCTTAGAAATGTTCTAGTTCAAGGATACTTGCCTGAAGAAGTTCTCATCAAAGAAAGAAAAACAAACGAGATTAAAATAATACATACAGGGGTGGCCTGGTGGTGCAATGTTTAAGTTTGCACACTCTGCTTTGGCAGCTGGGAGTTCACAGGTTCAGATCCTGGGCACGGACATACACACTGCTCATCAAGCCATGCTGTGGCAGCGTCCCACATACAAAATAGAGGAAGATGGGCACAGATGTTAGCTCAGGGACAATCTTCCTCACCATAATAATAATAATAATAATAACATACATACATACAAAGGTATAAGCATATAGCATATTTCTATATATAAATGCCTCAAATAAAGCCCTAGTTTTATTATACATAAATATAACAATGTGACAAAGTTATAAAAGTAAACTGTAACCACACCACAAAACAACATTTTGGTCAACAAGGGATTGCATATATAACAATGGTCCTATCAGATTAGCACCATATAACCTAGGTGTATAGTAGGCTATACCATCTAGGTTTGTGTAAGCACACTCCGTGATGTTCACACAGTGACAAGCTCACCTAACGACGCATTTCTCAGGTATCTCATTGCTAAGTGACGCACTGCTGTAGTTGTGCTGAGATACAAAACTGCTGTATATTTCAAAGGGATAAGAAAAACATAAAGAATGGAATTCCTGAAATGACTTGGTAAGTAGAATAAACATAGCTATCTGGGATGTTTTCGGGAAGTAGTAAGCTTAGAAGTAAACTTTGACAATAGGGAAAGCCAGGATTAGCGAAGAAGAATGGCAATATCTTATATGAGAAGATGCAAAGTGAGGATAGCAAGTATGTTTCCTTGCCCAGTGCAAAAGCGGATGAGAGCCAGGACATCATGTGAATCGTGGAAAGAAAAATGAAGTATTTGGTAAACAGAAAATGCTAAGGACACCTAGAGTAGCGAGAAGATAATTCTCTTTGTCCTGAAGAAATCAATTTAAAGGGACAGAAGAAATTTTAGGTTAGAGAGTAGGAAGCAGTGGTGTGCTAAGCCGGCTATCCAGTACGAAAGAGCTGATTTTTTGAGCGTCGGTGTCTTTAAATTGACAATGATAGGAAAGTTTACACTATGGAAATCGGCCAACACTACAAGTCAGGATTTTGTTTGCTTGCTTTTCTAGAGAGCTGGTTTACCAGCACACCACACAAATTATTGTTATAACTTGAAATTAGTTTCCAAATAAGGCTATAGAAAATATTTTTTAGTACGTTTTAGGAAAGAGTGCCGTAGTATTTTCTTAAATTGTTTCTTATATTATTTAGTATGTCAAAAGTCAAAACAGTTCCCTCAGCAAAATTGTAGCTGTATTAATTAGTTCCTGAGGGAAATTTTTCTAAATTTTCTTGTTAGATTTATGATGTGGCTAATTTTTGTAAGATAACACTAAAAGACTCTTCAATATTTCTTAGTTAAAGGAGGAGGGATAAAACTGATATCTATTTAATGAAGGGAAATCTGTCAAATAAAATATGTGAGAGTGGAAAAAAGGAACAGACCTATATAAAAAAAGATACTTTCTAGGTTTAAAAAAATGCATAATTATTTGTTACTTATTAGTGTTAATTTATGTGAGAAATTTGAGGCTCAAAAATTTATGTTTGTTTGTCCTGGTGTTTTGAGTGTTAATTATGTAAATATGTTTTAGTAGATTAAAAATAATTGGGTGACAAAATACACTGTGTCAGCATCTTAAGTTGTATTTGAAATTGTATCTCTCAAAGTTTGAGATAAATAAAAACATAGGGCATAAAATGACTTGTCACAGATAAAACATTTACACAGTACTGCTTCCTCAGTATTCACTTGCTTGAATAAATATTCTAAATGAATATACCACGTAAAGCAAAATATTGCATTTGCTAAAATAAATACACATTCAAATGTGCTCAGCTACAGATGTGGCTACGGCTCCTAGAGAAATAAATAGGGCTCAGTCTAAAATGAATGCAAGACATTGAAAGAAGCATAAAACAGTTTTACAGAACATGATAAAATGAATACTGCACCATTTAAAACTGATTGACAGGTAATGAACTATAAAATCTATATTGAAATGAAAATGATACAGAGAAAGAATAGCACATGGCCTTATCCCTACAGTCTTAGGGTTGAAAAATGGGAAATTTTCTAAACCACCAGCTCACAAAAATTAAGCAAATTAAAAACTGATGAAAAATCTATGTGCTGTGATTGAATTAGCCATTTGCTGAGAAAGAGAAGTGCAAAGCAATTTAACTTTGTGGTATTAGAATGATATTCCTACTCAGATTGAATTGGCAGTCGAAAATGAGACACTTCCTGTATATTTGTGTGTTTATTTATGCATCCTTATGTTTCTAGATAATTCTTCAGCTACCAGAGGATTTAACCATATGTTAGAGATCTACATTCTGCATCTTAGCCTACCAGCATACCCATATAGACCTTCTACTGCTAGTTTCTAATTTGACAGTCTACATTGTGCAGCCATAACTAGTAAACATTGGGTTTTATTGCTAGTTTGATATAATTGTTCTGCATAAAATTTGAACTGCCTCACTCACAGGAAGAAACTCCGTATCTTTTCTCCTTACCTAAAAATTTTTACCTGTTAGAAATTTATCTAAATTTCTTTACCTGATAGAAAAAAAATCTCCGGGCTCTCATGAGTAGCAGAGTAGAAGTCTACATCTTATCACTTACCTTAAAAAATAAAGAAACTAAAACTGTTTGCATAAATGAAATGAAAAGCAATAATTATAAACTTACCGGACTACAAGCTTATTTCAGGACACGCATACACACACACACGCACATGGGCTAGCTATCATTTATTGATAACCTATTACTTGCCAGGTTCTACTCTAGAAATGTTATGTACATTAAAATTGTTTGATTTCATGCTGGACTCCAATAACACATGTAATGCTATTATTCTCAGTTCAGTGATGACACAGGTAGGGCACAGAGGCATTAAGCAAATTCAAATTGGCACGGATAGTAACTGGCCGTAGCCTAGTTTCAAACCCCATAGCATCACTCCCAAATATGTTTTCTCAAACATTACACAATCAAGTTTGGGGTTTTTTTGACACCTATATATTCTAATTGTACCTAAACACTTTAGATGGCAGCTTCTTATTTGAGTTCTGTTAAATATCAATGTTTTGGCCTAAGGCCTAGATCAACAGATATGTAATTAACACTGGATGCTAATCCTTTAATATAGAGAAGGAATTAGTATTATCAAAGGACATCCCTCAAATAAACTTATTGTAGAAAAAGGAGAATGTTATCCACAATGATTATGCAGATTGGGAAACTGTCTAATGCATCTTGATAAAACTAAATTGATTTTCATCTTATTTCTACTTTACTTACAATAAATCATCAATTTCTTCATTTTTGGTCATTATAGTGTAAATTTCCTTCTGTAGCCCATGCATTAAAAATTTGGAGGTCCACTTATAGTGTAAAGAAGAGATTTTAAGTTTCCTGAAAACCAACATTTAAATCTTTTGGCTTCATGGGAATCTGTAATCTATAAAAAATGTGTACATATTTTTGTGTATATGTATTTGTTTTCAGAGAGAATCTGCGGCTTTCTGTAGACCACTAAACCAATTATTTGGAGTGTATAACTCAATTCCTTTCTTAAACTTGTACAGTTCTAGAGCTGTCAAGATGACATAGATTAGTGGGAAGAGGCAGAGGTCAAAAAACCAGATTGTGTAATGGTTAAGAAAAATATATTTGGGAGAAAGGCTAAAAGGTTTGAATTTGGCCTATGGCCACTTATAACCTGTGCAAATTTGGACAATTTGCCTTAACTTATCTGTGCCCTAGGTTTCTCATCAGTGTATTAGGGACAATAGCTGTATGTATCTTAATGCGGTCTTAAATGAAATGAAACAATTTTGATATCATCAAACTTGTAGAATTATACAATTTCACTTGGAATCCTATATCTTTACTCAGTTACTTTGTGAACTTTGGAAAAGTCAATTACTTTACTATTCTAAAATTTACACCATTTGCATTTAAATTGGTGAAAATAATGACTATCCTAGTCATCTGTGGCAGGGTGAAAAACCATCCCAAACTTAGTGGCTTAAAATAATAAAGACTTATTTTGCTATTTTGGCAGGGTTCAATGAGAACAGCCTATCTCCACTCCATAGGACATCACCTGCAGGTGGTGACTTAATGGGTTGGGCTGAAAGCATCTGAAGGCTCCCTCCCTCTCACACCCCGTGGTGGATATGTATTGTCACCAGGAATCTCAGTTGGGCTGGCATCCTGAACACCCACATGCAGAATATCCTGTGGCTACTGGACTTCCTCACTATGACGGGGATCCAAGAACGAGCACTCAGAGAGAACCAGGTAGATGCTTTTATGACCTAATCTCAGAAATCACAGTGTCATATCCCTGATAATCACATGCACACCCAAATTCGAGAGGAAGGAACGTGGACCCCAATTCTCAGTGAGAGGAGTATCAAAGTCACAATGTAAGAAGAGCATGTGAGGTGGGAGGTATTATTACAAATATTTTTGAAAAATACAGTCTACCACAGCTATCTAACACATGGGGCTGTTGCAAGAATAAAATGGAACAATGTATCTGAAAATGTTACAATATTTTAAATTAAACCACATGTGCATGTGAATTCACAAATGAAAAGCAGCATTGCATAGTTGTTATCATTATTATCCAGAGCACAAAAAAATGATTTCAGTAATGTTGATATGTTTGAAAATTTCACTATAACCTTGAATTTCTCTATAGCTCGGATTGAAAATATAGTAAAATTTTAAAAGGAGGGCAGAAGTGTGGTGGAGTTTAAAATATTACAAACATTTATAGCCAGAGGATTAGGTTATTTTTTGTTAGCTTTGATATACATTCTAGATTGGTAATTAATATTTTGAAGGTTAGATACTTTTTGAGTATTTGGGAACACAGCACTAAATAGTAGAATGTTCATCAGACACAGTGGAAGTCCAGAGATAGAAGGAAAACATTTTCCTATGATGAGTGAAAGTAACTTTCAAAATATACCCAGCAAAATTATCCTTCAGGACTAAAGGCAAGATAAAGATTAGCCAAAGATGAGTCTTCTGTAAAGGACTTTCTGAGATACACTTCTGGAAGAAGGAAAAGGATCCAGAATGGAAGGTCTGAGGCATTAGAAGGAATGGTAGCAAAAATAGAAAGGTAGAAAACTTGGGTTTACCTAAATTTTTTAAAAAAGGTATAAATCAATAATAACATTATACCTAATCTGTAGATTAAAAACAGCTACAGAATTAAAATATCTGAATATAGTAGCATAAAACTATTGCTTCCTGGAATGGTAAAATTTGCTTTGTGCTTTAGACAGGTATAGGGAAATATTCAGTAAAGAGCCAGAGAGTAAATATTTCAGGCTTTGCAGGCCAAGAGGGAAAATACAAGATACTATGTAGACGTGTATATGACAAGAGAGAAAACACATTTCCACAATTGTTTTAATTGATGAAGTTCAAAATATAATAATAACGACTGACAACAATTGTGTGTGGGGGAGTGTGTGTCTGCATGTGATATGGATCTACTATTGAGAAAAATGAAAATTTGGGAGGAAGGATAACATTTTGCTTTATTAGAGTTCAAAGTTAGTGTTCTCTATTATCAAATTTGATGAAAATGTGCATCTGTTAATGCTGATCTGTAATGAGATTTTACATATTTCATATTTGAAAACGTCTTTTCCACCAGATAGGTATGCCAAATACTATCAACAAATGGGCCACTTGGAAACTTATTTTCGTTGTAGCTTCATTTTCATTCTGCTGTGGTGAAATATTCCACTTTAAATTTTCTAATATTTATGACTGTTGCTTTCCTGGGGTTGGAGATATTGTGATGGATATGTAGAGTTATCATGTTTATGTATATTTTATTTGTTTAGCACAGCTATAATGTCATTGAATAACAAATACATGCTTTGCTAGCTAATTTGATATCAAATAATCCACACTCTACTGTATCTAAATATCAAGACACTTGAAGTTCATTTTTCTCTTCTTTTCATGTTTTGACATGATGAGCATGCACTGGTATTAAAAAATAAAAATAAAATATCCTGGTATGACCGTACATGTGGCACTCAAAATGCTTTGGTCTTATAACTGCATCAATGAAATTTGAATTTCATATATTTTTCTCATGTCACGAAACATCACTCTTCTTTAATCTTTTAAATTTATTTAATATGTAAAAATCATTCTTAGGTGACAGGACATATTGAAAAAATATGTCCAAAAATATCAGAATAAATAGAAAACACAAAAGTCAATAGAGGTGGATAAAACTACGCAAGTGTTCAAAATTAATGAAAATCAACTAACTTCTCAGTTAAAAAGTAAACATATTTAGATTGTATTAAAATTATCCAACAAAAGTTCATTTATAAGAAAAACACCTAAAATAATTAAAACCTTTTGCAAACTCTTCAAGAGCATAAAAAGGAAGGAATGTTCTCTAAATTGTTTTGTGAAGTCTGCATAATTTTTACTTCCAAAGTAGATGAGGACTGTACAATGAACAAAAAATATAAAAGCCAATAGTACAAATGCAAATGAAAACAAAAAGGAGATATCAGTATACATCTATTAGAATGGCTAAAATCCCAAACACTGACATCACCAAATGCTGGCAAAGATGTGCAGCAACAGGAACCTTCATTCATTGCGAGTGGGAATACAAAATGGTACAGCCACTTTGGAAGAGAGTTTCTTACAAAACTAAACACACTCTCACCATATGATGCAGCAGTTGTGCTCCTTGGTATTTTATTCAAATGAATTGAAAACTTATGTTCGCAAAAAAGCCTGCACATGAATGTTATAGCAGCTTTATTAATAGTTGCCAAAACCCCGACACAACCAAATTGTCCTTTAATAGGTGAATGGATAAATAAACTGTGGTACATGAGGGCAGTGGAATATTATTCCACGCTAAAAGACATGGAGGAAATTTAAATTTATATTACTGAGTAAAAGAAGCCAATCAATCTAAAAAGACTACATATCTTTTGATTCCAACTCTTTGACATTCTGGAAAAGGCGGAACTAGGGAGACAGTAAAAAGATCAGTGGTTGCCAACAGTTTGAGTGGAGGGAGGGATGAATAGGTAGCATGGAAGATTTTTAGGGGAATGTAACTGCTCTGTATGATATTATAATAGTGGATACATGCCATTTTACATTTGTCCAAATGCATAGAATGTACAACACCAAGAGTGAACTCTAATGTAAACTATGGACTTTGAGGGATTGTGAGGTGTCGATACAGGTTCATCAATTGCAACAAGTGCACTATCTGGCTCGGGATATTGATGGTGGAGGAGGGCTGTACACGTATGTGAGCAGAAGTTATACGGGAACTCTCTGTAATTTCCACTTAATTTTGCTGTGAACCTAAAACTGTTTTAAAATTTTGTCTATATTTTAAAAAAATAGCCAATAGTCTTTGTGAGCACAATGAAAAATTTCTAAGTAAAATGTAGTCATATCATATCAACAAATAATAACAATAGTAATAGTTATAGTAATAAAGATAAAAATATATTATCTAATAAATGAAGACAACATGCTTATAAAATTCAACTTTTAATTATGGTAAAGATTGTTACTATTATAAAAATAATAAAAATAGAATAGACCATCTAAATCAAAACCACAATTAAAAATTATTTCACCTCTTCCAAATAAGCAAGACTTTATAAAATTCTATATATTAATTGTTGGCTGAACCATGGGACATTTTACAAAATGTTAGCGAGAGAATATGTTGGTTCAATCACTCATTTTTTTTTCTTCTGGGCAAGAGGATAAATGTTATTGTAGGTTACTGAGTTTTGGGCTAGTTTGCTATGTATTATTATTGTGGCAACAGTTAACCTTAAAGATCTGATAGTTACCTGAGGGGGAGACAGAAATAAATGATACTGATAACCTATGTATCCCATGATGGAATTATGCAGAATACTTCAGGAACACAAAGAAGGAGAATTAAACAAAAATGGCACAAAGTAGGTGTAAGGGTCTAAGGGGTTCTAGAGGAGGTAACTGTTTCAATCAGGCTGGAGATATGTTCAGGCTGATGTATGGGCGTTGCTTGCTCCCGAGCAAGGGAGCAGATTGAATAAGACATGAAGCAATAAAGAATATGGTACATTTGAGGACCTCCAAGCAGTTCAGTACTGCAAGAATAAAAGGGTATCTATGGGAAAGCAAGTGGAAATAAGCTTAGAGAATAAGACAGATGCTAGATTATAAAGGGCCTTACTTGTCACAGATTTCATCCTAAAGCAATTTTAACAGTACTGTATTCCCTTTTGTCCATTTGTTATGAGAGAGCTAGTTCTACAGTCTAAAGGTTTAATAAATCATGTATGATATTGACAGGTAATGAGTCACTCGATAAATAACAGTATCAATAAGTTATTAGTATTTCAATAGCATCCTTCTGAATGATGGAGCCAATGGTACACACATAGATTTCATATATATATGAAAGCATATATATATGTTTTCAGACACAGAGAATTCCTCAGATTTCTCATAACTTTGGGAGGATGAGAAGCTTTCTTCCTCATTAAATATATAACTTTCCCAATTTTGGAGAAATAAACTTTGCTCTAGAAAGTTGCTTGTTCACAATTGTACAATAAAACATTCAAGTACAGTTGGTGCTAAATAAACGTTTACTGACTGAATTAATCTCCTAATTGGAAAGCACTTCAGATGTATGTGGCTTCAAATCTTCTCTTTTCCACCTAGTCTACCTTAGAGCAAATGACTTCTCTTTTTGTCTCAGTTTATTTTTGAAATAGAAGTCCAATTTCTACTTCCCAAAGATAGTGAAAATATTATCTGTAACGCCATAAAATGCCTAGTACGGACACTGCATCTAGGAGGCATTTAATTACTGGCAGCTATTACTATCATTGCTGTTTAAATCCCACACTTCATTATTGTTGCTGATGTCCAAGCTTGTGAAAGTTGAAGGCCATGCAACTACAAATAGAGGCACATTTGTCACATGTTGTCAGAAAAGTTTTAATAAACTTCTGGCCAAAGACATAGATTAGTTTGCTTCTGACTTGATTTTTAATATGCTTCAGTTGTGCCACCTCTAAGGAGCTCATTAGCAATACTGCCTCATCAGTTGCTATAGGCATCATGATCAGAGAGACTATTTTTCATTCTCATTCCTCTTTCATCCTCCCTTTTTCTCCTTCCCAATCTGCATAGAAAAGGGCATTTTCTCTGCTGTTAGAGAATTTTACAACAGTCCACTCCCTCTTCCTCCTCACGGGAAAGTGAATTGGTCTTATCATATAACAAGTAGTGCTACAGTCCAAAAGCTAAAGCTTAATTCACTCATTAGTGAGAAATGTCCTACCTAGAGAAAGACAATGGAGATCTAATGCATATGCTACATAGCTTCCCGATGGAGTATTCCTTTTAAAAAGAAATGATTAGATGAATAAATTAGATTTTAAGCACTGATCTACCTATATACCTCAAAGAATATGTAATTAAAATTTAAGCAGTCAGCCAGATTTAAGTCATTGGAGACATTTCTATCAGAAACCAAAAGTATTGCCAAAACGTTAATTGTCTAAAGCCATTTTAAAATCCTTAAATATTGTAAAGTGTATATAAGGTTGATGGAGCAAGTCAATTTAGGTAAATGTATCAGATAAATAATGCTGTACTTATGAAAAATACATGCTATACTCCAGTTATTAGGTTAACTTGGTATTTAAAAAGCACGGCAAAAGGATGAAGAGAATAGTGTGGCAAAGAGTCATTTACATTCAAGAAAACATCCTTCTCTTAAAAAATAATTGACAGTCACCTAATGATGATATTGTACTAGATGATATAGAAAACAGGCTATATCCTTTCTCTTTAAAGGCCCTGTCTTCAAATACAGTCAGATAGGCATGAAAGCTTCAACATATAAATATGAGGGGGACACGATTCAGTCCACAACACATGGATATTCAAAAGGACCGAATGAAACACATAGTTTTAACTTCTATGCTTTTAAGAAATTGTCGTACAAGAAAAGATGGCTAGAAACGCGTGCATATGAGTAAGATTGAAATATGCAGAAAAATAAAAATGGATCACATTTGGAACCAGACGCTTTACTTATGGATGACTAGAAATTGCAAACTGCTCTCTTTATTTTCACTTTTACTTCTAAAATGATATACTTTTTCTGTCATCCTAACGTGGTAATAAATCCTAGATTAATGCCAAACTGTGTGAAACTCCACGATATTGATCTGTCTGGACGTGTTCACAGATTGGTTGAATGAGTCTATAGGAATCCTATGTGCATATGGAACTGAGTGTTTCTTAGGGTGCGGTGGGGGGCACATTCTAAGAGAAGAAGGAGTCATGGGCCATAAGCTTAATCAGTTAAAAAAAAGAGTCTTATTTTTGCAGGGGAAAGCATATGATATGTCAATCAGAATTGCCTATCAGCCTAGCCATCCATGGATTTCTTTTGCAGTATACGGTATATTGCATGAAAAACTGAACATGCCGAGACAAAAACAGCACTGTTTTGTACTCATACACTTGATCCAAGCGTTACAAGGAATAGGAAAAGAGGCATTTTCTTTCCATTTTTTAACACTTGCCTCTAAAGATTTGGCTTCATGAGGACTCCAGAGCACTGTAATGGCAGTAGCAGTGCCCAGTATAGAGTAGGAATCAGCAGTTACCCAGAGGAGATAGCGGAAACCATGATAGCATTTGGAAAAAGTGAGTGTCTGGTATATTCTTTAACGACATCCAGAGGAAAGAGGAATTGGTCTCAGTGCAAGGGCCAGCAGAGTTTAGAAAACTCTTATATCAGCAAGAGTGATCTCAGAGGAAGAGGAATAAAATCACAGATGCCAACAGTAAATGACTTGAGATATCTGTAGTTGGCGTAACCAAATGTCACAGTTTACTGGAAACAATTCTGATTTTCACCTGATTGAAAGAGAACTTATTAAGGTGCCCCTTTGCATTTTCCAAAATTTCCCAATTATATGGTAACCAATCCCAGGAGTAGGGAAATTTGGAGGAAGCTGGAAAGTGCCTTAGAAATATAAAGACAAGAGTAAAGCATAAATTGTGTTTTATGAAATTATTGCATCATATTCCATTATACTATATTTAGAGTACTAAAAGATTTAAGGTGCTCTCAGCCATGTTCTTGGCTGATTAGTAAGTTCTGCAAACAGTGACAAAGGTAAAAATGAAACATAAGCTTCTACAGTTGCGTGATAACTTTGTATACATGTCTGGGCTAATATTCTTTTCTATAAAAACTTCAGTTCTAGTGCATTTCTCTTCGTGGACCTATTCAAGAAGGCACTGGATTTCTCTGGAAAAAAAAAGTGACAATAATTGGAGTCAATCTCATGCACTGGAGAGAAGAGGCCCTCTAGCATTTGCATGGGTTAACATTGGGGGCATCAGTTAGAAACTTACCTTGACCCCAGAAAAAAGTAGGGATGGTTTCAGACATTCCAGATGAAATGGGAATTAGAAAAGAGTTCCTTTATTATTTAAACATGTGGTATGAATCTAGAGTTCAAATTAATTTTATTTCTGAGATGAATTAAGGGCACAAATTACACTGGGCTTAGAAATTCTCCCATTACAGGTAAGGTTTCAATAGAATCAGAATTATACCTAGCACCTACCACTATTACCTGGTGTTAGACTTTTTTCAGTAAATATCAGAGAAATCGAGTGTATATGCAATATTTAGGCTTATCAGCCTTTTTTAATCTTGGAAATACTGAAATTTGGGGCTGGATAGTTCTTTTTATAGGGATCTACTCCACGCAGTGTAGGATTTTTAGCAGCATCCCTGGCCACTCTCCACAAGATGCCAGTAGCACACCCCTCCCTATCCCTGCAATAACTCTAGACATTGCCAATTTTCCCCATGGTGGGGGTGGATGCCCCAGGTCAACAACCACTGGCTTCGATAGAACAACACTGTGAATTTCTATAAATGAAACTCCATGTACACGCACTCATGGCAGCAAAATTCAGAAATCTCACATACAACCTCACTGTGTAGACACAGCCTCACTGTCTGGGCTTAAAGCCAGAATTAAAATTAAGTATCTCCCAATTCCCTAAGACAATCAGAAAACACATTTTTCTACCTCCCTTCCCTCTACCCTGACACCATTCCTTTTGGACAATTAAACTACAGTACTTTAGGCTCCTTAGAGGAAAGCTGCTGTGTAAATGCAAAGTAATAATGGATAGTGGCCAAGTCAGATGAAAGAAACTACACTAAAAAGCTAACTATCTAAATTGAGAAGCTGATGCTCATGAATGAATATGCACTGACATATTTCCATACTAATACACCAAAGTAATATCAGACTCATGTTAGCAGATTAATTTGAAGCCAAAAGAGACATATATTTTTGAAGCTAAAGACATTGATCTTGTGATGATGATCTATAACAATAATTGCATTTCTACCATAGAAGGTGAATGATATTATAATTTTAAAATGGTGAATGCCGATGGTGTGGCTAGACGCACGTTTATTAATTTGATTTGCTTTAATGGAATTTTTCCCCTAAGGGTCCTGGTAGTAGGCAGCAAACTTATAATACATAAGAAATGGTTGTTCTTACTATTACTTTTATTACAGAAAACACAATCAATAACTATACTTCAGCATCATCATAAATGTTCAAATACTAATATCTTGCTGCCCAGTGGGAATTGGAGATTTTGGTGATGAAATGTACGTTGTTGAATGGAAAGTTTCATTAATTCCAAGGAGAAAGAAAAATGTGGTTATGTCTCCCCTGAAAAGACTAATCCTATTTAATTAGTTGTTGAATTGTAGGCTTGATTTCACTGTGAAAGGTAATGGGATAAGTAGTTAATTATACTATAAATTTATCTAGTTAATTTATTTGATAATCTGGTTGAGCTGAGTAGCTGATTTAAGGCGAATGCCTTAAGCCTGATAAAATTTAATAATAAATGACATTGATTTGGAATAGAAGGCTAAGTGAGCTTATGTATATTTATCTTGTGTCCACTATCCCTCTGTCTCTCCACTACTCATAGGTTCTTTGTCCCAGACTCTGAACCAGTCTGACTTGATCACATGCCAGACTCTCCCTCATTTATTCATTTGCTCATGCTAATCTTTCAGCTTAGGAGACTGCAACTCGTTTCTGACAGCCTTTGACTCATTTTACTTCTAAAATCCAGCTCCCTAGATTTTACCTCCTCTGTGAAATCTTGCCTCTACTCCCATAAGCAAATTAAGTCTCCCCTCCAGTGGTTTGCTCTCGCCTCTGTTCTATCACCTACCTCATTGTAAAGCAGGTTATCAATTCACTTATTTGCCCCCCGAGAACGTGAGCTCTTTAAGGTCAGGACACTCTCTCTTACTGACATTTGTTACTGAACAAAGTAAACTCACAGAGCAGATGCCATGCAGACATTGGGTGAATAAATGAGTGAACTAATGAATGAATTTAAACTATAGTTTAAAATCACATTTACAATAGATATGATTATAGAAAATTAACATGCATTTATTTATTTGTTTCCTATCTGTATTTCCTCTCCTCCACCTGCAACACCATCACCTCTAAATTTCTCGAGGGGCACTGACCTTGTCTGATTTTCGTCTTATCCATATTTCCCATCTTGCACCTAGCAGTTGCCCAATAAGTATTTATCGCAGGAAGGATCACATTATTGGATCCTGATAATCCTGTGGAGTGGGTAGCTCATTTAAAATAAGCTCAGCTTTAATCACAGAGGACACTTCATCGATAGCATTCAATGCCTGATACAATACTTGATAATCCACAAATGATTTGAAAGAACACTAATATAGTGACTTCGGCTGTGGTCTAAACATGGGTCTTCTGGATGTAATTCTTACAAAAATGCACCATAGCAAGGTGCACATTATTATATAAAGACATTTGGCAATAAAGGGCAAGAGAATGTGTTTAGGCTGAAGGAAAACAATTCCACAGCCCAGGTATGCCTGGAGATATTTGGGAGGGGAAGGAGGTGATAGGTGAGCAGTATTTGAAGATAGGAGTGAAAGAGGAGATGATTGATGGCATGAGCTCTTGAGCAGAGGGAAAGGGAATTAGTACAAAAACTCAGGTGTGGGGACGGCCTAGTGGTGTAGCGGTTAAATTTGTGTGTTCAGCTCTGGTGGCCCGGTGTTCACCGGTTCAGATCCTAGGCACCGGCCTACTCACCGCTCATCAACCCATGCTGAGGCAGCATCCCACATAGAAGAACTAGAAGGACCTACAATTAGAATATACAACTATGTATTGGGGCTTTGGGGAGGAAAAGGAAAAAGAAAAAGAGGAAGATTGGCAACAGTTGTTAGCTCAGGGCCAATCTTCCTCAAAAAAAAACCACCACAGGTGAAGTTTTGAATCTGGAAGAAAAGATGGTGATGTTTCATCTAAAACAATGCAAACTCCCTTCCATGGTGTTCTGTTTGTCTTAGGTTAAAGGCCATAGTCCTTTAAGATGGCCTACATGGCCTTCCATTACCTTGCCCAGCCTAGCTCTCCACCTCATCAGTCCATCATGTCCTACACTTCGGCCATGTGACCTTCCTTCAGTTCTTGAATGTTCTCAGGGTCTTCATTCACGCTGTTCTCTTCGCCTGTAACCATCTTCCTCATCTTCCTTTCCTCTTTGTCTAATATTCAGGTCTTGTCTTAGATGATATTTCATTAAAGAAAATGTCCCTAACTCCCTATACTAGGTTAGAGGGTAGCAAATTATAGATAAGATACTTTATGATGAGATTACTTTACTTAATGTAATACTTATTGTATTACATTAATATATGTCTTGCTCATTAGACTATAATTCCATGTTGTCAGGCAAAGAATTTGTATTCTTTGCCATTATAACTCCAACTCCAAACATAATGTTTGACTAAAATTTTTTGTTGAATAAATGAATAAATACTGTGGTCAGATGAGAAAGAGTAGAACATTAATATACAGACATTTAGAGAGATAGAAAAGTAGATGTATTTCATATCATATATCTTTTTTTCTTCATGATGAAATTGCTGGGTAGAGTTGAAAATTTTCAGAAAAATAAGAAAATTTACCATCAGGCAAAGTGGAGAATTCAATAGGGAATAAACAAAGACTCAGTTAACACCCACAGATTAGCCAACAAAGCATAAATAAATCTGAGATCACCAATGCAGCTCCCCAGATTCTTCCTTGCCATACTGGGACACATTCCAGTCCAGATTTGAGAGACGAAATCTCTAAGCAGTGTAAGCAGGGAATTACTTCCACAGAGGTACCTATTTAAGTTATAAAATATATCCATTTTATACTCTGATAATTATAAATCTGACACTAACATTCCTCAGTGGATCATGTCTCAAAAATGCTTAAGACAGTTTGTTTACCATCAGCAACCAGAGGTACCCTACTTAAAGCATTCCATAGATCATGACTTTCCATTATCTTTCTACTGGTCAGGAAGTTTGACTGATACGTTAATAGGGAGGTTGACTTTTCCCAACCATTTCTTTCCTCTTGTATTCCTGGTGCCCTCTAGGGAGGCAGGATAGGTTATAAAACAGTTGTTAATATTTTCCTTACCATTTATTATCCCAAGTTCATTTAAATCAATTTACAGATAATCATAAGAAATCATGCACACGATTTTAATGCAGTAAAATGCTAACTTTCAATTTATAGAACATATTTGAAGCAAAATAAATTGTCTACATTCACATTACCTAAACTTTTAGAACCTGAAATAGCTCAAGCTTTAACTAAGCCTAAATAATAGGGAGGAAAAATACATATAAAACAAAATATTCACAACCTATTGTGATCCTTAGATGTGCTTACTTGATCCTCAGATGATAAAAGATCAAAAATGTTAAAGTTGTACAGTGGCTTAACCATATCAGGTGATTTGTATATTTATATTTGTATACTACTCCTACGAGACTCCTAGAAATAAACATTAGCATAATTTTATCCAAGTTAAAAAATTTTAGTTGTTGCTAACTCAAAGGTTGTACCAATTATAGCCGATGAAATAACAAAGAGCTCCTTACTCATTTTGCTGGTGGCACATTGATTTTCCATTAGATTCTGGAGCTGCCACTGTGACCTCTGGGATAGTTATATTTCTCCTTTACACGACTCTATATTTCACCCTAACTGATTTGTGAGACAGGGTTATAATACAGGCATGCCAGAGTCCTAGGTGCCAAATTTTTATAAAATAGAGTCATATAATTAGAGGGGAGTTTTGTGTCTTTTTAAACAAAATGAACATTTTATTACTAACACAAATATTCTTTCAGAAACATATTGTAAATTGTGTTAGTATACAGTTGTAAACGTTCAGAATGTTATCTTGTGAACAGAATAGGCTGCATAGCCCTATATCCCAAAGGTCATTGTGCAATTAATACCTTTTTGCTTTTGTTCTTTTCTTTTTTTCTCCCTCTCTTGATACTTATTTTCTATCTAGTTCTTCAAAAGGATGAAATTTTACTCTCTTCTCCATACACTTTTCAGAAGCATATAAGAACATAGATAGACTGCACACTGGCAGAAGATGACAGCCAACTCTAACCCATGCCTAAATGTTTTTATTGGAAGAGCAAATCTTAACTAAGATTCTTTCTCCCACTCAGTGTTACTCAAAGCATGGCCCACAAACCACATCTATCAGAATCACATGGAGTAATTGAAAAATGGATACATTTTTATGTCTCATCCAGAACTGGAATCACTTAAAGGACAAGCATTTAAAACCGGTCTCTCAGATAAATTTTTGCACACTAAATTTGGAAGATCACTAGAAAAAGGTACAACATTCTTTTGGATAAAAGCATTTCTAAATGGAAATGTGTTTTTGAGATGGAAAATATGAGTCCAATCTTGTATTTAAAAACATATTCTTTTAAAATACTGTATCCTTTTGCCTTGCACATGGTAGACCTGTGATATCATGGATAAAATATCCACAAAGTTTTCAGTGTAGTGTGTCAGAATTAGCAAAGTGTTGGCAGAGTTACAACTCTGAGAATGTGTAGACTGCTGAAGTTTTCAGAGTGCATACATTTTTCTCTCTTGCTTCACAAAATTCAAAAGCAATCTTATGAGCTAGACAATGCAAGTATTTTTATGACCATTTTTTCAGATAAGCCAACTGTGGTATTAAGCGTTTAATTATATCCCCATTTCCTAATTCAGTGTCCCCACACATCATAGCACTGGATTTTATTATCACTGTTGTTTGCTTCTGCAAGTTTCTGTGGCATTTAAGTGGAGAGCTGGTAGGAAGCAGGATTTTTTTCTTTCTTACTTAGCGTAGATACTTTCCTTTATCCCCCAATGCCTTGTAAATGGAATGAGGCTTCTAATTCCACAAAATAATCACAGGACTGCAATCAAGGAGTGATAATAAACATCACTACATTTAAAGACCAGGGTTATACGATTGGAGGATAAAAGAGAAGGAATTAAGGCCTGAAGGAAACTAGAAATCTTTCTCTAAAATTATAGACTTAGAATAAAAAACTTTCTCTGTTCCAAAAACTCCATTCGTAGCTGCTTTTAATATTAAACTTATCTGAGCCATTTCAAAGATAGAAACCCATCCAATTAAAAAAAAAGGAGACGTTGTCTTATTTGTTAGATTTCTTTTCTTTTGCCCTTAAAAATTTCTTTTATTATCTCACAAGCACAGCTATACATTCAAAATTATGCATGTTGCATTTCATTGAAAATTTCTAGGTGCTTTATCATAAGAGTGTTTATGAAAATATAGAGGATATCAATTTGAAAAAGTAGGTGATATAATAGTTTCTTCAGCTATATAATAAAAAAATGGTTGCTTCAAAACATTTTGCATTAAGGTGTTAATTTGGCATTCATCCCCAAGTGATCTTCATTTCCGGCCAATTCTTGAGTAGGATGGTAAAGAGGCAGAGTAATCAATCATTCCAAAAACCCAGAAATTGAAAGACCTCCCAGTCAGTAACTGTGCCTCTGAGGTCAGCATGAAATTGTACATTATAGGCACTTGCTAGGGAGGAGAAGCTCATATTTAGCTTCAGTGTCAGTGAACACTGGCTATCTTAGTGCCTAAGGAAATCATACTTTATTTTTCTGGGTGAGGAGCTGGCAATTATCCTGGCATGTATATTTTGGGGATGAGAGCAGAGAAGAGTCTGCTTTTGCTGCTGGTAGCGATATAAAGGCAATGGAGCAATGCTGGCATAATGGATGGATTCTCTAGAAAAAGGGAAAGTTTAATAGAAGGTATTTGGTAATGATTTACTAATTTCCAGTACATACTGAGTAAGCAAGGGGCTAACTTCATGTAAATGGGAGATGAATATCCAGGGTAAATTGATTGTCAGACTAATGGAGTTTAAGCTTCACAACCCCTCATTTTCTGTAGACTCCTTCTGAGAAAGCCTCTATTAATATTTGACATGATCATATATTTTTGTGAAATTTCCAAAAGTATTTTGTACTCTTCTTCTTAATGACAATTCCCCTTCCCCATATTATGCAGACTTTAGTCATCCTCAACTCATATCTTCCTGTGGACACACTCCATGAAATAATTAATTAAGATGGCCAGTTTCAATTTTTCCAGAAGAAGGGATATGAACTTCATACTCTCATAAGATTTGAGCTCTTATCTCTTTGCAGCTTTGCAAGGCTTCCTCTGCAACAAGGACTTTTTGGTAATGTAAAAATAACTGAAAAAAGTGAGTTTTTTACTTGTCACTCAGAACGTACCTTGGACATGGACTGTCAGAAGCTTTTGCCATTTGTCCTCCACTGTCAGTGGTGGGCTTCTCTCTCTCTCAGAGTCATGTGCAGCAGAATCTATAGGGCAGTCTGGACATATTCTGTGACTAAGTGATGGTGGGTAAACATAACCTCAAGGCGAGTATAGACTCATAAATGTCCCTTCCACGTTATGCCAGTGAAGTCAGTTTATTTATAGAAATCAGCTAGAGAAGTTTGGATTTCTGCATGAGAATAGTAATCAAGGAGGCCAGAGTTATAGAGCCAAATTCATGCTATGAGAGATGAGGCAGAGAAAGATACCGAATCGGGGCACATCAATAAGCTGATGACCACACGGATATTGACGATTCTCTCGTCTCCTCTGGAGTGTCTTTGGGCTACAACGTTGAATAGACTCATGACTATGCCTTCATAGTCATATCGTGGCATTTATGTGGAGATTCGCTGTTTGTGACAGCGTCTGTGTCTTCCTGCCAGCTTAGCCATCATGATCCCCCAAATATAAGAAGCCAAGAACAAACAGAATTGACACAAGATTGTCTACGTTACTGGCTGCTCATCAGAGGTTAGGAGCTGAAATATAGTTAATGAGATAAGGTGAGATCAACAGTTAGACTCTGAAGTTAGTTTTGCAAACCTGAGCCTAGAATTTGATTGATCACTATCACCAAATCTTTAAGTAGCTATATTAGAGAGAATAATGAGCCCCCAAAGATATCCATGTCCTATTACCCAGAACCTGTGAATAGATTACCTGACAGAGTAAAGGGCTTTGTAGATGTGATTAAATTAAAGGATCTTGAGAAAGAGAAATGATATTGGATTAGCCACATGGGCCCAATGTAATTACATGAGTTCTTACGAGAGGAAGACGGGAGAGTCAGAGTCAGAGAAGGAGATGTGACAACAGAAGCAGAAGTTGGAATAATATAATTGCTGGAAAAGGGCCAAGAGCCAAGGAGCCAACAACCTCTAAAAACTGGAACAAATGAGGAAATGGATTCCCCCCAGAGCCTCCAGAAGGAAAGCAGTCTGCCAACACCTTGCCATTGGCCCCATTTTACTTATTTAGGACTTCTGACCTCCAGAGCTATAAGAAAAATTTGTGTTATTTTAAGCAACTAACCTTATGGTAATTTGTTACAGTAGCAATCAGACACTAATACACGTAGTTCATTTTATTGTGCTTTGCTTTACTGCATTTTGCAGATATTGCATTTTTTACAAATTGATGGTCTGTGGCAATCCTGCATCGAGCAAGTCTCCAACAGCATTTTTCCAACAGCATTTGCTCACTTTGTGTCTCTGTGTCACATTTTGGTAATCCTCACAATATTTCACACCTTTTCATCATTATTATATTTGTTATGGTGACCTGCGATCAGTGATCTTTGATGTTACTTTATAATTGTTTTGGGGTGCCACAAACTACACCCAAATAAGACAGCAAACTTCATTGATAAAAATTGCATGTGTTCTGACTGCTCCATCGACCGACCATTCCCCCGTCTCTCTCTTTCTCCTCAGGCCCCCCTATTCCCTAAAACACAATAATATTTGAACGAGGCCAATTAATAACCCTATAACGACCTCTAAGTATTCAAGCGAAAGGAAGAGTCGTACGTCTTTGACTTCAAATCAAAAGCTAGAAATAATTAAGCTTAGTGAGGAAGGCATGTTGAAAGCTGAGACAGGCCAAAAGCTAGGCCTCTTACCCAATTAGCCAAATTGTGAATGCAAAGAAAAAGTTCTTGAAGGAAATTAGAAGTGATTCTCCAATATCAATGAGCATAGTAAA
The DNA here is from genome assembly GCA_031878705.1 of Tapirus indicus. Classification (NCBI taxonomy): domain Eukaryota; kingdom Metazoa; phylum Chordata; class Mammalia; order Perissodactyla; family Tapiridae; genus Tapirus; species Tapirus indicus. The sequence goes on along the minus strand of CM062920.1, from coordinate 137,928,057 downwards.
TAAACTTCCTGAATAGAAAACAGGAATTGATTCAGAGTCCACTCTCACAAAAGGCTTCACAGATGTGCTGTTTAAAATGGTGCACATTTTTATAGGCAGCAGCTTTAAAGCCAAGCATGATGTAGGAATTAACTCCCTTAATCTGAAATGACTTTTAGTCTGTTTTTAACATCAGTTTAACTAGCCCCTTCTTTATTGACATTTCTATGATTTGCCTCCTTTACTAAATCCTCAGAGCCAAATATCCAGACTAAATTTAGCTAATCCTACTCTTTGCCATCTTTTAATTATGTCCTTCCTTCCAAATTCTTTTCTGTGCTGTTAATTCAAATGATTGAACCAAAAATCATCAACTTGGTTATGCGTTTCAGTGATTTAAGTTGCTTACTCAATTTCAACCTTGCTTACAACACTCAGTGTTTCATGGGAGTATTTCCCATCCTTATTACGTATTTCAAACTGCTCTTGATAGCCCAACAAGAGTAAGAGCATTTACAAAACACCCCAGACTTGACTGCCCACTACATTAGTTCTAATTAAGCACATTTTCTTTCAGCCTGATTTGTTTTATATTTCTTGATATGAGAAAGCATTGGAAAGTCCTCAACAGGTAACCTGATCATCCTGATCACTACGTGTGATGAATTTTCCTCTCAAGGACAACAGATGGGATAAGCAGAATGAGACTATTATGTATTGTTCTTAGGCAAAGTACGCCAACATGTTTGCCAGCTCTAGAGTTTGGCTTGCATCTGCAAGCAATGTCTACAGATCCCCTGCATAAATCCTTTTGCCTAGACACCTAGATGGATTTTTTTTTTTTGCTGGGAAAGATTCTCCCTGAGCTAACATCTGTTGCCAATCTTCCTCGCTCTTTTTTTTTTTCACCCCAAAACCTCAGTACATAGTTGTATATTATAGTTGTAAGTCCTTCTATTTCTTCTATGTGAACCACCACCACTGCATGCCTACTGATAGATGGTTAGTGTGGTTCCACGCCTGGGAACTGAACCTGGGCCAACGAAGTGGAGCGCACTGAGTTTTAACCACTAGGCCATCAGAGCTGGCTCCATGAAGGCCTTTTTTCTTTCTATTTTTATAAATATGAAAGGACTTGTTCATCAACATGCCAAATAATGTAAGAAGTACAACAGAAGCTCACTCTGGGATCACTATTTCTACCATGAGAAAAGTCATAAAAAAGGTCTGAAAAGCCCTTCTTTTCTCCCACCCACTGCACCTCCCCGACACCATCCTCCACACACACTCACACAAACATCTCTTGGATGAGTTCCAGACCAGGTTTGCAGAGGTTCTGCTAGAGATAGCATAGATGTTATGTTTATTTTAATATTTCTCAAAGTACCTAATATAGGACCTTACATATGCTTGACACTCAGTAAATATTTGCTGTATAATGCCATTTAGGAACAAATATTAAGACAATGAAGTAATAAGAATGAATTTTAGATTCTTCTTAAACTTACATTTGAATTACAAAAGTAATTCATTCTTATTATAAAAAAAAGAAAACACACAAAAAAGCATAAGGATAAAATAAAAATAACCCAAGTTTAGGGCAATCAAATATTTTACAAGATAATTCCAAAAGAGAAAATCTCCAGATGATTTTTCAAAATCATCACGGCAAATTTTAAAAAGTATGAATCATTTGTAAGAATATGGCAAATCAATTTAATTAACATCAGCAGGTTAAACATAATGGCTATTATGGGTCAAGCACTCTTCTTTTTGATGGTGATGGAAGAGGAATGAGAGCCTGTCTATACCTGAAATGCTCACGATGTGGCAGGGGAATCAGACACTGTGATAAATGGTGTTACAGGCGGATACACAAAGCGCTATGGTAAGCACAGGTAATTAAGCCAAAACACACAGCTGTTTCACTGTTTTATTTGGTGTGAGAATTTGTGTTGTTAGTGCTTCTCTTTCAGAAATAAACCCACATTCTACTTTGAATTTTTCTAAATACTTAATCTGAAACTGAACTACAGCCCGAGGATGGCATCATTCTCCTAGTCTCACTGCTTCATTCTCCAACCCCTGTCCTCCACCAGCTCGTGAAGAAATAGATACTCAAACATGAAACACGATCGTTTTTCTAAGACCTTCATGGATTCTATAAGAAAAATACCGTGGCTGATTAGTAAGATTTCACAGTCAGGAGGACATCTTATCATGGTAATACTATCCACCTTATTAACAGAACTTAAAAAGAATGAAAAAACTTGTAAAAAACAGCAACAATCACTATCACTTATGGAAAGTACGACAGATTCTAAATGTAAAGGAATGTCTCACAATAGCATGCTTAACCACCCAGCTTATTAGGTACCACTTAGTACAAACTAATTATGAAATACTCTTTGGTAATGTTTACATTAAAATAATAGAATATCCTCAAGGGTTTATCTTAATTGGAATGGATACAAGATAATTGATACATTTGTATAGCCAGAGTTGACCAAACTGACTTATGAGAGTCTTACAAAAATAAGACTATTCCACACAAGAGCTAAGCAAAATGACCAAGAAAGTAATAACTACTTATTGATAATTAAAATTGAGTTAGTTATTCATTCAACATTAGTTGTTGAGGACCAACCACGTGCCAGGCACTATTAGCTAGGCGAAATCTGCGAACAGAATAAAGTCCCTGATGTCATAGAGCTTACATCCTAGTGACAGAAGACAAATAGATGGATAATATGCTATAGAGAAAAAGAAAGCAGAAGAGGTTGGGGAGCAACTGGCAGGGATTTGGGATGATGATATGATATCTTGGTAGGAGATGATGGTAGTTTGGATGAATGAGAAGCAGGTGAAGGCAAGGAAAAGTGGTCCAAATCTAGAAGAATATGTAAGGAAGAACTAATAGGCTGTTATAACTGTATGGTCATGAAAACTGAGAAAGAAGTCAAGGATGGCTCCAACTTGGCAACATCAAGGTTAATGAAGAGTTGATACTGAGAGGAGGATAGGAGGAGCATATGTACCACTCCTCTGAATCCTAGGGACAGGGGATTCAATGGGATTCTTGGAGAACTGGACTGACATAGTAAACTGGTGTTTTACTCTGATCTGGGAGGTCTAGTGAGTAAAAGACAGGTGGGCTTGTATCATGGAACAAAAGAGTAGTGGCTATTTTGGGGGAGCATGAACTTGAAAATATTTTCTCAACAGGAATTATGAATGTTCTCTTGGACCTGTTGTAGCCATTCATGTGAGAGAAAAGTTGTTTCTCAAGTCCTGTCAGAGGGGGCTTCATGGGGAGGCATAAAACCTTAACAGAAAGAAAATGAAGGTACCACCAGGATACAAGGAATGGTAGATGGAGTAACAAGCAAAATAGAAACTCTTGACCCTTGTTTAGTGAACAGCAGATGAGAGATTCCCTTCCATGGGGGTATGCAGGTCTTCTGTCCTATCTGTGGTAAAATGCTCATGAGATAATGAGTCGATGCCATACTCCTACCAAGACAATGCAGGATCACTGACTGTACTTGTCAAGTCAGAATGTTTCTTCTTTTCTCTCTCCTTCCTCTCTTCCCTTTCCAAGTTTCCAAACTTGAAGGGGTCACAAACAGAAGTTAGGAAAGTGCTGGATGGGACCAGAGGAAGAGCCTAAATGAGGAAAGAAAGAAGCAGCTGATCACACTCTCCTTATTCAACGGCAGGCTTCTTACCTGGAGCAAGATGAAACCAGGGGATTGCAAAAGCTTTCGCTTTGAATCAAGTTCAGAATTTTGATTAGGATCCAAGATTGGGCATTTTAATTAATAAAGTGAGACTAATTTTGTGACTTGAATGGACTATAGAATTATTCTGTAAGAGAAAGATGACAGAGTTTATGGCATCTTCGTGAGAGTTCACCTGAGGCAGTGGAAGAACTGGCCCCACTGTGGGGAATTAAAAGGGTAGTGCAAGGCAAACAGATTAAAAAAAAAATTCAGAGAAGAAACTTCTCAGTTTCAATCCTCTTTCTAACATGTCTATTACTCCTATATCAGTGTTAAGAAAATTTAATAAGCTATTACTTGTCTTTAACATGGCCCTTAAACTTATTGAATACGATGGGATCAATGATAAAAACTTGTGCGATGTCTCAACCGGTAATGATTCCTCAAGCTAATTATAAGCCTTTTCCATTTTATTGCAACTTTTCTATATCTTACCCTCTGGGATAGATTCAGATACTCTAGGAAAATGTTTTTTTAAAGAAAGACAAACTACTTGTCCAAAATCCCCTAGTAATTTAACAAAATATTACAATATCTAATAATTTAACTAAACCTAGTAATTTAACAAAATTATTACCTAATAATTTAACAAAAACATCAGATAAGCAACTTAGTTAATTGTGATCAAGTTTGTTCTTAGTAAACTCACTAAATCCTTGTCCAAAATTGTTCACATACCAGTGACAACTCTATTTTTTTCTATTCAAAAATCTGTATTTAATGGGGGCCGCCCGGTGGCACAGCGGTTTAGTCCGCGCTTGGCAGCCTGGGGTTGGCGAGTTTGGATCCCGGGCACCCGCCGACGCACTGCCTGTCAGCCACGCCGTGGCGGCATCCCATATAAAGTGGAGGAAGATGGGCACGGATGTTAGCCCAGGGCCAGTCTTCCTCAGCAAAAAGGGGAGGATTGGCAACAGATGTTCGCTCAGGGCTGGTCTTCCCCACAAAAAAAAAAAAAAAAATCTATATTTAATATAAAGGCTTTTGTTCAGAAATAGTTCCCAAAGCCATTTATTATGTATTGAGCTGTGTATTTCCTAGTATTAAAAGTATTTTTATTTGGAATTTCTATGGATAAGTATTCTGGTATCTCAGTTTTCTAAGGCTATTGCTGTCAACACCAACTTCCCACTAGAATCATCCGAAGAGCTTTAAAAATGCTTGTGCCAAACAAACTGAAATCAAATATTTTGGGATGGGGTAGATCAGTTATTTAGTTTGCTAGAACAAGTCATCTTAAAACTTGGGGGCTTAACAAGAATTTATTTACTCATTGTTCTGCAGTTTGGCCTGGAATCAGCTGGGCAGTTATCCTGCCAGAAAGCTGAGTATCAAGTTCAAGAGTTGCTGAGGAAAACATTCTTCTCATGGGTGCTGAGGCAGATATGGAATCCAAGACCGGGGGAAAGAGTGTAGGAACACGTAAACTGGGCGATGAAACAGAGAGAATCGAGATATTTAAAGTAACTAACAAATGAGCTACCAGAGTTAAAATTTAGAGTGTAACAATTTAAATTCATTACAGGACAATACCACAATACGAAAAGTTGGATTTCTAATTATTTCAAATTATCTAAGAGGTTGTTCATCCCCACACAGAAAAGAAACGCACACGTAGAAAATAATTGAAATAAAATAGGAAAACAAATGATTTACTACTACCATGAATGGCTTTTCCAAGACCATAGAGAATGATTACAATTATCTTTATGAAATATTCATTCCAAAGTCTTGGGTCATGCCAATCTTTCGAGAAAAGTTCACACAGTGGCATATATTTGTAAATCATTATATTTTGGTTTTAGATATTTCTCTATTTAAATCTCTATGTTTTTTCTCCCCTGAATATCACAACCAAACAGCTTGTTTCTGGAATCAATTACATTAACAAAATATTTCGTAAATAGGAATTAGGTTTGTAAGAGATGAAAAGCATTTGCACAACTGGAATTTCATAAGTGTAGAATTTCAACAATGTTGAGTAGGTAATCTCTTTTGCTCCTGAGAGACAAATTATACTTATTATGAAATATCGTATCATATTTCTAGAAATTCAAATTCCTTATATAAAGAATGACACATTGCTACTTGACCTCTATGATCTTTGATCAAATACATTTTTGTAACATAGCTTGGGTGACTAGAATATTAGCAATAAGCGAGTCATTTTGACTCAGCTTCTTGTTCTTTGAAACAGATGGCTTCATTATAGAAGAGTCCATAAACAATATACACATTCTCTTGTGTTCACCTCTTACCTATGAAAAAAAACAAATATATGTTTATTCTATTCTTCCATTTACCAAACTGAAGAATTTACAAAATGGCTGTTTCCATCTGGATGCCCATGTATGTAAGTGTTTTATGTGTTTTCCACAACTATATAATAGCTTAGTGGATCATTTACTCTAAAAAATTAAAATGTCTAGAAAGAATAATTAATATTTAAAATTGAGGAAAATAATTATATACTGTTTTAATGAGACAGAATCTTACTTTGGAAAAGTTTACAAAATTGTATTTCATGAAGAAAATTAAAAATTACTCGGTCTCTTTATTCAAGGCCACTTTTCAACGTGGAGATTGTTGGTCCACGAGTTTCTGTCAATCACAAAATACACTCTAAAAATACTAAACAATTCTTCCATTGAGCAAGGAGATAGGAGTATTCCAGCTTCGGCTGATAATTTATGTGATCCTGTGCTCAGTTCCAATTTTCTGATTAATAATTTAAAAAACTTTATTCTAGGATTATCTGTCCACGTATGTAAAAAGCTTGGTGTTTCTGAGGTTCCAGTGGCATTTACGCAATAAGCAACAAATGAGAAATCTATTTTTAAAGGAACAGGCTACTTTGGAAAAGAGTTTATCTGAGTAGAAAAGTTTTTCAACAAAGTGTTACTGCAGCCCTAGAAGACTATATTCTAAATATGTATTGTTCTGGACCATTTTATTTAGTAGATAGTTCTAATACTGAATATATTTCAAGATCCTTACCTACCATTTTCTTTTTTGAACAGGCAACATATAGTACTAAAATATATATATATATATATATATATATATATATACACTATATATATAGTATATTGAGAACAATGATATTGAAGAACAGTGATGAGAACAGAAACTAGGTAACAAAAGAAAATACCGTATCTGTTATCTAAGGGATGAAAATCAATATATGGCTAAACAGCTCTTAACTGTTCTTTACAATCAAGGGCACATGGTAGTTTTCAAAGAAATGCTTATTGGGTTATAATAGTAGTCTGAATTTTAAAATACAAATTATCTCTCTGGCAAGCTTTGTCAGATGATTGTATCTGACATTGTCCCAGCAGGCTCACTTATAAAGGAAGGAAGAACTCATTTTAAGAAGAAGCAGACAAAAATATAACTATAATTCTATCTTCACCAAACACAAAAACTGGGGCCGGCCCAGTGGCGTAGCAGTTAAGTCCACGTGTTCTGCTTTGGCTGCCTGGGCTTCGCTAGTTTGCATCCTGGGCACAGACCTACTCACGGCTCATCAAGCCATGCTGAGGCAGCGTCCCACACAGAAGAACTAGAGGGACGTACAACTAGGATATACAACTATGTACCGGGAATTTGGGGAGAAAGAAAAAGAAAAAGAGGAAGATTGGCAACAGATGTTAGCTCAGAGCCAATCTTCCTCAAAAAAGAAATAAAAAGAATGAGCTGGTTGCTTTAAAAAATAAAACGTAAAAACTTTTAGGGAAATTTGGAAGTTTTCATGGAAATATATCTTGGAGAAGAATGTGAAGGAAATTAATGTTATAAAGGGAGCTTATCAAGTGGTTGCTGTGAGTTCATTGTAGAGAGAACATAAAGCATTATAGAAATTTTCTTAAATGGTTATTCAAAAATGTGTTTTTGAACAGGCATGTGTAGTTGACTAGAGAAAAATGAGGGAACTTAAGAAAGAGGCAAACATGTTTTATTTACATCTATATCACTGGTTGATTGCATTGACGCATCCAATTAATGGCTTGACCATATCTGACAACCTTTGCCCTATCACTTAGTCATCCTCTCCCCCATTGCCTCTGGGCTGGCCTTGTAGTTTTGTTTTGCTAACAGACTATGCCAGTGTACTAGGTGAAAGTGATGGTGTGCTAGTTTTGAGCTTGTACGCTTCCATTTACCCTCTTGAAACTCTGAATCTACCATGAGAACAAGCCGAGGGATGGATTGCTGGAAGACGAAAGACCAAGTGAAATAGACAAGTCAACTCAGCTGAGGTCCTCCTAGACCAGCCAACCTGCTAGCTGACTGCAGAAGCATAAGCAAGTCCTGCCCAGAGCATCCAAGCTAGGTCAGTCAGCAGATCCACTCAACTGATGTCACATTCATGAAAAGTAATAAATAGCTGTAATTTTAAACCACTAAGTTTGGAGGTGGTTTGTAACATGACAATATTGTGGCAATAGATAATATATAGCAAGTATGTAATTTATTATTCAAACTAAGAGTTCTGATAATGAAAGTGGCTACTATCAATAATAATACTGGGCAAGTAGACATAAGTTGGCCCTGACCCTGTAAAGCCAGGCATATAGTCATCTTATTTATACAGCATTCAGTATCAGTCATTATCTAGGGTTTTTTTTTTTTTTTACTTATGATATTTATGTTTTGTTTATTGGGGTATAGGAGTATGAAAAATCTAGAAAAATGAAATGAAAAACTATCACCACCTTTAATAATGTGTGCATTCATCTTTCACCTGTAGAGAATAGAATACAACTCATAATAACTTACAAAATAAAGGTATTTACAAGCTCTTTAAAGAGTTAAGGTTGGTTGGTTTACTGGCTCAACAATATCACCAAAAAAACCCCCAAAGAAACAAACAAAGAGAAACCCTAAAACCTTCTTTTATTATAATCTTCCCTAGCTCAATAAATGGCATTATTGTCTGTCCACTTCACATAATTTTTTATCTTCTTTCTCTCATTTTATTCATTAGCAAATCCTGACATCTTAATCTTTGAAATATATACAGAATCTGCGTACATTTTACTGGATCCATTACTATAATCTTGATCTAAGGCGCCATCCTCTCCTGCTGAATTATTGCAATAGCCTCCTAATCTGTCTCTCAGCTTCAAACTTTGTATCCCTACAGTCTATTCTTAACTGCAGAGTGATGCTTTTACACCATAAATTGGATCATGTCACTTCTCAGCTGACATCCCTCCACTCTGTCCATGAAATTAAAAGTCACACTGTTCTAATGCCGTGTTGTCCATTTCAGTAGCCACTAGCCACACATGGCTATTAAGTACTCATATTACCTGGTTCAAAGGACGGTATGCTTTAAGTATAAAATATACTATGGATTTGAAAGAGTTAGTATGACAAAAAAGAATGCAAAATATCTCATTAATAGTTTGTATGTTGATTACATGTTTAGAAAATAATGTTTTGCATGTATTGGGTTAAGTAAAATGTTACTAAATTAATTTGGTTTTCTTTTATTTTTTTATGTGGTTATTAGAAACTGTAAAATCATATATGTGCCTTGCAGTATATTTCTACTGGACTGCCCTACATGATTTGGCTCCTATTTCCACTCTGAGTTAATCTCTCACTATGCTCCTCCTCCTTATTCATTACACTCCAACCACCCTTTTCTAATACACTTTTGTGAACTTCTTACTGTCACAGAAACACCAGGCATGCACCTACTTGGTAACTTTTAGGGACAATTTTAAGTTTTGTGTAAACAAATAAAATTTGGAATCTTCTTAAGAAAAACAATACAAAATTATTACTACAGAATAAAGTAAAAAGTAAATATTTATTAGAATAAGAAATCACAACAAATTATAATTTTTAAAAAGCTGAAACATACCACAAACATAAAAAATTCTAGACTCTAGAACAATAACATGATATTATGGACACCATAATTCATAACATTATAGTCTCCGGCCCTTCACCTTTAGATCACAACTCTTGAACTATCCGTGCCACGGAAGTCACCCCTATGTTGGGATGGCAAATCATAACATAACCGTAAATGGAAATGACTCAGAAGTATACACATATATCCCACAAACTCATATCATATGTAGTCACATTAAAAGTATACCCAGTTCAACTTCTTTTTAGCTGGTTTTCCAAAAATGCCTGTGGCACTTGGATACAACCCCAAGAAGTAGGAGTATAATGGAGGGGAATTTGAAGTTAATAGACGGTGACTTTACCTAATTGAAACTTAAAAAGTTTGATTTCTGAAAATTTTACAAAAACATGCAACCATACGATCATATTGGTAGATTCATAGTAAATACTCCCCTGAGGACTTTGAATGGGTGATACCCTCTCCTCCTTCAAGTCTCCTCAGATATCACCTTCCCAACGAGGCTTACCCTGGCCAACCCATTTAAAAATCACTACTATCCACAGCTTTCCTGATGTGTCTTACTCTGCTTTATTTTTCCCATGTACCTCCATATACTGTAAAATTTGCTTTACTAAGTTTTTAATCTTCCCTAATATTACTGGACTGTAAACACCATGAGAACAGGGATTTTTATAGCTTTTTTGTTTTTTCTGATGCATTCCCAACGGTTTGAATCGTGCTTAGAGTAAAGTAACTACTCAATTAATGTATATTCAATGAATGAAGAAGACAGAGCCTTTTCTCTCTCTCACCTGCCGAACTCATTGGTCTTCAGATTTTTCTCTTAAATTTGCAAGATGATGCCACAGACTTCATCTTTTCAAACAACTGGATACTGAAGGACAAGGAAGTTTTCATTTTTGGTTCTCCTTTGCGTTGGTTTAACTCATTAATTTTTGCTTTAACATCAGCCATTTTCTTCCTTATGCTTTCTTGTGGCTAATTTTATTGTTATCTTCCTATCATCGTGTCTGGACTGCTTGAGTTATTTTTCCTTCTTTTTCTTTTTTCCTGTAGGTGTATGTACTAACTTTATGAATTTTCCTCTGAGGCCTATTTAGCTGCCCCATACATTTTTATATGTCAGCCTTCAATTGCCTTATTTTAAAGATTTTGCAATTTGTGACTGAACTTCCTTTATAACTCCTGAGTTGCTTAAGAGACAGTTTTGTGTTTTGTTTTGATGTAATTTATAGATGAATAAGGCAATGTTGTTTTTTTTAGATGTACAGATTTACTGCATTGTGATCAGAGAATGGGGTCAACTATTCTTATTTTTAAAATATATTGGGTTTTTTTGTAGCCTAATAAGTGGAACTTTATCACGAGTGCACTATCTACAGTCACATTTTTAAAATATTGCTGCATTTCTTAACAAAACACATAATTTATGCCAGTTGGATCTATTATTTCCATTAAGCTACACATTTAAATAATCCTACCTAAAACTAGGTATCACTAAAGCAGATGAGACTGTTAAAATTGGCATCATTGGAAAATTAGAATGTTCTAATGGCACTATGAAATAATTTATTTAGCATCTTGTTATAAATAAAAAATGCTAAATTAAGAGATTTCTTCTGTTTGTCACTTGGGAACATAAGAAAGAAGAAAAATAAATAAAATCTATTTAATTGATATTTTACTATAAATTCATTCATAGAGAAAAAACAAATTTTCTACTTATGTCACAGCTGCTAAAGAATTCCGTGAAAATTGTCACAACTCATTCAACACGTAGATTTAAACATTAAGAGTGTGTAATGACTTTGGTGTACCTGATTCAGTGAAAGTTTGGTCTAAAGGATAAATTAGGCCATTGGAGTGTTTATTTTCCATTTCCCATAAAGTGCAACTTATTTATCATGAAAATGTATGAGATTATCACAAACATAATTAAGAGTTTATAATAACATCCGGACAATGTTCTATAATACTTCTACGTAAAAGTATCTTCAAAGAAAGGAATGAAAATTATTTCAGTAAGCCAAATTTTAGGATTTAAATTGAAAACTAGAAAAATTCATTGATCTCCAACCTTAAATTTGATCTAATTTCTTAGTCTTTGTGATGCCACTCTTTGTAAATACCATATTATGTCTTATCTATTTCTGAAAAGGCAAAGCAAACACAAAGAATCTTTCTATAGTTCTTTTTTTAGCATCATGTCAGACTAACTTTCTCTGAATTCCCACTGCTTTACAATGTGATTTCAAGTTCTACTAGATTTGTAGGTGAGATGGATTTCAAGGATTTTGAACTTGAATGCATTCTGATTATTTTTCTTTCCTTAACAAAATTGCAAGGAAACTCAGCTCCTTATAAAACACTGCTGTAGAAATAGAGCTGACTGGCTACAGCTTTATATACGGCTTGGCTTTCCCTGTGGGAGATGAATAATAATTGTTTTGTTTCCAGAGCACCACAGAGTAATATGACATTTGTAGAGAATAATAAACAGAACCTAGGCTTAGCCCTTGCCTCTGAATCATCAGACAGAGCAAATGAGCGCTGGATGTCATACAAAGCCAATGCAATGTTAACTCTTTGCAGTTGAAATGAAAATATTTCACCTGCTAACATATTTCAAAATGACTTTTGAAAGAGACCCCTTCCTTTGGTTGATTATACTTGATTCACTATGCATTACAGAAATTGTTATTTGTTGACAGGATTTCCTGTTGGTATTTTCCTCTAAGGTTTAATCTTAGGCTAAAAAAGCATGCTTGAATTTACATTTTTAAAGAGCTTTTGTGGAAGTTTAAGTGATTCATGGAATCTTAAAAATATATTTTATTATTGACAAAGGAGTATTTCAAAATCCCCAGTTGTGATATGGATATGTGTGATTGGGAGGTTGCTGAATCCATTTAATTTCTAGGGTTGCATTTCAGTAAAAGATTTCTGGTTCTGGAATACCAAGGTTTGAGGCTGGGATTAAGCTTTTACTCTCTCTGTGACCTTGTAAAATTACTACCTATTGAATATAATGAAGGTAATAATTGACCCTGTCTGATAGAGATGCTATGAAAATTAAGTGAGATAGCCCAAGCAAAAGACCCTACACAGAGCCAGACACATTGAATGTTTCCTACATCATAGATGTTATTAGTGAAAGTGAATTTGTAACATATGAAACCCCGAAGAAGAAACACTGAGCTCTGCTAACAACACTATTACTTAATAGCTCTGTAACCTTAGGAAAAACACATAAACTCTCTGAATCCATTTTATTATCCATAAAATGAAGGTTTTCATAAATTCCTTGCATATCAAATAAAGTTGACATAAAAACAAAATAAGGTAATATATGATTATGCCATACAGTCAGATGGACTTTTATTTAAGGGTCTATTCATTTTATCATCTTCCTTCACACACAAATTTCGTCTAAAATCATGAAATTAGTTAACGTTTTCTATATAAGTTTATATTTGAAATAAATGAAAACAAATTCAAACCGTGATTATATGCAGAATTTGCATATATATAAATATTTTTCAAGGTTTGGCTTTTTTTAGAAATGTGTTTCTCATTGCTATTTTACCTCATTTCTAACAGCTAACTGTCAACCATGTATTCAAAATAGTTTACTTCCCCAACCATTTACTACAAGGGCCATATTTCTTTTCTCCCTTTGGAATACCCTGGTTATAAAATTGAGCATAGAGAAAGAATGAAATCGCATGTACATCTCAAGTCAGCTATTTTGGTCACCATATCTCCCAGGAACAACTTGATATAGATTTATAATCCATCTTTAAAATTGATGAACCTTAGAGATTGGAATGGAAATGAAATATTTAGGCACTCAAACTTTAACAGGATTTAAATATCTAAGCAGAATTTAGAAGGCTAGTTTGGAGGAAATAAAGAAAAAGAAGGAAAGAATTAGTTCTCTGTCTGATTTGTATGCTGCAAAGACACTTAAACTTTTGCTTACTGGACCAAAATATATATCACCGGCATATGAACTTCTATTTCCACTCAGTGTTGCTGGAAATGAACAAGTCAACTCAACTGAATGAATCTTTTTGTATGCTCCCTAGTGCTCCAATTTCTTCCACACAGTATGACCCAATTTTGTCCCAAGCTATAAATATTTGGGAATGAGATCTATAGAAAACAAAAACTGTATTATAAGAAAACATAACTACATTTTAAATATGAAAGATATTCAAAATGACATTTCACTGAGTTTAAGAAATAGGTACTATTTTCCATAGGCGTTCTTTTGGGGGGCAATTCTGCATGGTGTTTCCATATATGATATAACAATTTTGGCCTGGACTATTTTTCAAGGATGCTTTTATAGTATTCTGAGAGGCTAGAGATAGTGTCTCCCTGTGAGTCAATGGGCACATTTGTTTCCTGACCAGGATAATATAGATAACGTCTTCCTCCCTCCATAATAAGATTGGGGAAAACTGAAACTCAGGGTTCCACAGCTGCAACACAGACCCATTGTCAGTGCAGCATCCACCTAGGCCATTCCTCACGGTCCCATAAGACTTTGGGGGCAAGAGTAAAACTGATGCAAACATGATGCTTGTGCTGCCTGCTGTATCGGAGCCATGAAGTCCTTTGTCTCTATCCCAAGAGTCTCTGGCCTTTTGCCAGCATCTACGAAACTGGCAGGTTAACTTGTTAGCTTAGAAGTAGGGTAAAATCTCAGACCCTTCACCATTTTTGACAGATTCACTTTGATCCAACAGTTATTTATTGAGAACTTAATGTGCAAGTGACTATGTTCAATGTTGCATAGAGCGAAATACAAAGAGATTATGTGAGCCATATTCTACAGGGATTTAACAGTAGAGGTGGAGTGGGAAAGTAAGCAACACCCAGAACAGTGTAAATCAGAGGAAGAAATTATTCATACTGACAATATACAAGAAAAAAACCCCTAAAAACCAAAAACCAAGAAAACAACCATCACCATCACCAACAAATTATATTTTGATAGGTGCCAAATGGGTAGTTTGGGGGTAAAGAAGTATCCAAACTAATAAAGATATGGGAGTTCTTGGCCTGGTTCTGTAACAACAATTATATAATCATGGCTTAATTTTATATTATGTGGAGAACTGTGAATGAGTACGAGACTTAAAAGGCAATTTAGGACAGATCAAGAAGTACTTGATGGACAAGAAAAGAAGTTTGGACCTTGTATCCATCAGGAGTCAACCACTAGGAAACACACACAAAAGGATTTATTGCAAGGAATTGACTTACGTGTTGGGCAGAGGAGGGACCTGCTTCAATAGTCCCTGCAAGGCTATCTCTACTTCTAATCCTGGAGCCTGAAGTCCACAGGGCAGCAGTCAGGAAGAGAAGATCATGGGTATGAGCTAGAATCCCCCAAGGGTTGTCTGAATCCTGTGTCTATTCTTGTTGCCTCTGACCTTGGTGATGAAGGCATCCTGTAGAAGCCTGAGCGTCAAATACACACACCTGGTTCAAATGCTCTTTCATGCCGACAAGGTGCCTTAGAGGATGAGCAACAATGGTACAAAATGATAGCCACCTCCCCTCCATCCTCTAAAATGTTGTAAGAATCTCTCTTGTAGCCCACCTTAACAGGAAGCATAGAAGAAGAGAATTCTTGGAAGTAGTTCAGTCTAACTCAGGTTGACACATTACAAAGTCATCTCAGACCTTAATATATAGATATTGGAATGCTTTTAAAGATATTTATTTTTCTTTTTAAAATAAATACTACAGAAAACGTTGACATTTCTTATATTATATAAAAATGCACAAACTAATTTGAAAACAGAAAAGTTGAATTCCAGAGAGCAGCTATTATTTTGAAAACATTTAAGATTCTTTCACCAACAGCTTACTATCCTCAAAAATTATCTTCTTTTTCCCATACTGCCTACCAGAAAAAAAAGTATGTTTTTCTTTAATACATATATTAAATGCATACTCAAATAATCAATCTACCAAAAAATACAGTAAATCACCTTTAAATGTATGTATTCATAGTGGTAAGACCACTATAAGACCACAAACTTGGTCTTATTAGTTAATCTAATCCAGTTTAGTCACTTGGTCTGGACCATTCAGAACCAAAATTATATAGGGCCTTTTCAATGTCCTAAAGAAGAGCTATGACTTAGCACTTAATTATAAGAGCAATTCTCTAGAAGGTTAAAAAATGTCAAAAGCCTTCAGATTTTTATTTTAGTCTATTTTAGATGACAGAGACTTCTTTTTGTGCCTCAAAAAACTGAGTGTGAAGACAGTGCCGCAAGTTTTACTGTATTTAACTCAGCTTTCCCTAAGCCTAAAATGGAGAAAGCATTAATAAATACTGAACTCCCTGTCTCAGATCTGCCTGGAACACATTTTAATAAATTACATTTTATGCTGCAATCCAAGCATTGAGCTGCCACAGTTATGATTAATAGGGCAGCATTCTTATAAAAGAACAACAGTTCTATAAGAAAAGAATTTTGTTATACAGTTCTATCACATCAATATTAAAAAGAGGTGCAATATTGTTGCAGTAAAATGACTGAAAGGAAACAATAAATTTTATTATTAAATAATAAATTATTAGATTGTTAATTCAGTTCTGCATCAGATTTTAAAGTATAACAGTAATAATTATCATAAAAATTTGAAAAGTAATTTGCAAAAAAATGGAGTGAAATTACTATTGTTTGGTTTGAGAGAATATTCATAAAAATTCATTTGAATAGCAAGATTCTAAATTGAAATTAACTCTCTGTTTGCGTTCCCAAACAAAAAGATGTGAAAACCATCAAAGCTGCCGGTAGTTTAAAAATTCTTAATGAATATCTTTGGCAACATTTAAGCACAGTTATTTAAAATTTAAGTTCAGTTTTTCAAATAATCCAATTACTACTGAAAGTATTTTCAAATCTTTGCAAATCAAAATTGACTTCCCCATTCAGTAGGGGTGAAAATACGATGTTGTCAATAGATGATCCAGAATTCTTAATTGAACAAGAACTGTATTTGTTTAGAAAATTATATTGAAGGAAGGAAGGTTAGGCTTTTAGCTTTTAGCTCATAGATTGGACGTGCCAAGGAGGAGGGAAATTGTTTCACATTTCAAATGAGCAGAAACTAAAAGTAGGGAGAGCAGAGAAGAGAAAAGAGGGGAGAGAAGACGACAATAAGAGAGTGGTCAGGTAACACTGTGGTCCACCAAAATTTGAGTTGCAGAAATGGCTGAGGAACTCTGAGCTAGATACTCAACATGGATTGTGAACTTGTTTAATTGCAAAGAGAAAATTTTCTCATCTTCCTTAATCTTCTATGACTCATGCTCTCCTCTAAAAACAGACAAAACTGGGAATTAGTCCCCTTGATTCTTTTCTCTGGCTTATTTGTCATCTTTGTGTCTTGGCAGCTCTTCCTCTTCGAAGTGGCTTCCAAATTTTATCATTCATCAGAACTGCCTAGGGGACCTTTTGAAACAGGATGCTGGAACTCACTCCCAGAGTTTTTAACTCAGTAAGAGTGTGGCCTGATGCTGCTGGTTAAGGGAGCACATGTTGAGAATAGCTGCTCTAAAGGATAGTCTGAACAGGTGGGTCTCATTATTTCCCATGCTACCACATTCACGCAGGCCACCATCATCACTCACTTGGATGACAGCCTCCTAACTGATCCCTACTGCTCCTCTTGCCCCTGTCCATAAATAATCCATTCTCTATTCAGTAGCCTGAATAGTCTTTCAAAAAGTATAAATCAGATTGGGTAAATATAATTTACTTAAAAACGCCTCCTCTGGCCACTTTATATAAAGTAAAATGGACTCCATTTTCCCACATCCCACCCTCCAAATACACATTGCTTTATTTTGTAAGACTATGTACCACTCTTATGTTTTCTTCTTTAATACTAACTGTTTATAAAGCATTCTGTTTGTGATGCAGAAGATCTTGTTTATCCAGCATATACCCCCGCTCCTAGATAGTGCACTGCCCATATTGTAGACTTTTTTAATATTTAGTGAAAGAATAAATAAAATGCCATATGTGCGTTGAGGGTAGTATTTAACTGTTTTGTAGAAATTAAAGAGAATTGCATAATTCTAGTTAGGTCAACATGGGAGGAGAGAAGTGATGTGGTTTAGGTGATAAAACAATCTCTAAATTGACTTAATTCCCTAGAGCAGGAACTCAGAGGCAAAGGTTATGAGAATGATATTTCTCTTCTCCTATCCCTGGGAATTTTAAAGCCACTTGGACTTTTCACAGATGACTAAATAGATAGAAAGTCAATCTTCTGAGAGCTGAAGAGAAGAGTAACCCCAACTTTGGAAACAGATTGGATATAATTAAACCCGTCCCTTCTTTAACAACCTATCCTATTCAGATACAATGATATTAGTAAGTAACTGATGACTATAAGCATGCCAAATAATCCTTGAAAATTTGATTTGGTTCTTAAATTGACGTCTCAGTCTGATCTCTATGTTGTTCAAAGTATTTGTCTATGTATAAACACACATACACACAACCACACACACACACAAGCACACATGCACTCCAGAACTTGATTCAACTATATTGGATATTTATAAACAAGTTGATGCATCTGTATGAAACGTATGACAAAAAGAACAATAATATAACATGAATTTTATTTTTTCCCCAATATAGTTACTCATTTCAATTATCACTACATTTTAAGAGCATCATACGTGATTCTGGCTTTTAAAAATATTTTACTTAAGTTGTCCTGCTATTTTTAAATTTACCATGAAAACTCAGATTACAAGAATTTCTATTTTTTTTACACTCTTACTTATAGTCCAGCTTTGTCATTTCTCAGCTTTGTGACTTTGGGTCAGATACTTGTCTTCTCTGTGCATCAGTTTTCTCATCCATAAAATGGAGATAATAATGCTATCTATGTCAAAAGTTTACTTTGAGGAGTCAGTGATTACATATAGGAGTATCTGACTCATGGTAAATTCCCAATAAATATTAACTTCATTATTATTTTAAATTATTGATATTACCATTACTAAGATGCCTCCCTAGATTTAGATTGTTTACCACCAACCAAAGCCATCAATGACAAAGGGAGGAGGAGGATGAAAAGTAGTCAAAGGTAAAGTGATGCAATAAATAAAAATGATAGTGCCACAGAGTTGAAATCTTCAGCCAGTAGGTAGAAGTTTATCTGGCCAGAATGTAGGGATTGGGGATGTGGGCCAGCTGGCTCAGGCAGCAAATGGTTTTGGAAAATGGTGTTGTCTGGCACCCAATCCCTGATTGTGGAGACTGGAAAATGGAACAAAAGTGCAATTTATCAAGCACCTGCTACATGCCAGGTAATTGCATTCATGCAGTCTTATTTCAGGGTTGTCAGGATTTCCATTTTTAAGGATTATAAAGGAAAAGACACAGAGACATCAAGTAACTTACCAAATATTACATAATTTTAAATCACAGAGTTAGAATTCAATCTTAGTTTTGTTTAAATCCAAAGCTAATAACCTTTTCTCTCTCGTGCTTTCTTTTTGAGAGAAATAAGCAATGAACTTGCAAGAGTTTCTGATGTACAAATTAAATCTTTCTGCAGTGTGGCGACTACCATCATTTGACATCAAAACCAAAACCCTCTTTTTGAGAATGTGGCTTCCTGGAGCCCAGGGTAACAAGATGGGGACCTAGGTGGCTAGGACCTTCAGAAGATAAAGAGAGAAGTGTATTGGGGATAAAAGTAAGCAATCCCTTAATTTTAAAATTAGCACTCCAGACCTGACACCATTGTCAAAAAGGAATGACCTTGGCCCCTCTTTAAACAAAAAATCCTCACGCTCAGCTAAGCTGAGTCCACACTGGAACTCTGAAAAACCAAAGAGGTAAAAAGTGTGTTGCAATAACCTAAAGCTACTGGAAGGAGTAAATATGGGATCTAAAATATCTCTCAGAGATAATCTAGTCATTAGTTAAAACACACATTGATGCCCAGCCTCCCCAACCCCAGAGTTTCTTATTCATGAAGTGTCAGATGAAACCAGAAAATGTGCATCTCTAACACGTTCTGAGGTAATGTTGGTGCTGCTGATCTAAGGCTACAGTTTGAGAACCACTGCTGCAGACCAAACCACTTATTTTATATGGTAATAAACTGACGGCCAGATGAGAATATGTCCAAAGTTGCACAGTAATGATCTTGGAAGAGTGAAAAGAGGGAAGGGCCATTGAAATTTCTCCAAAGAAATTACAAGGAGTCAATCCTGTTGTAATAGTATGGTTATGGCCTTGTCCAAGTTCGGGGTTATAGCTACAATGGTATCCAGCCACTTTTGGGCTAAGTAAACCATCAGGAAAAGGAATCAACATATGTTTGATGCCATTTTCTCATTAATCTTGCTGGCTCTTCTTTTGAGCCTTATTACAACAAAGTCTATTAGTCTGTTTTAAAGTTGTAATGAAAATGGATGAAATAGATTTTGTCTAGTTAGTCTTTAATTGCTGAAATGCATTAGGAAAAGTTGGACTATTTAAATCATGGAATAAATGTTGGGTTCTCAAGGAAAAATTGATTTTATTTCCCAGGCCAAATCAGATGGATTGGTTTTGGTTGCCTAGAGCACTGTCTTGAAAATATTTTGATGCTAAGCTGGAGTTTAGAGGAAAAGATAACTTTCTGCCAGAGGTGACGAAGAGAGGAGGAGCACCAAGTATTACACATTGTCACATTCTGGGTTGTTATTGTCATTTGTGATGATTTTTTACATTTTTCATATGAAAAATGTTTACATGGCTCTAAATTTGCTGAAAGTTTATGCCACTAATTATGACCATGGAAACATTCTTCATCACATATTGTTTAATCAAATAGTGGTTGATCCACCCAATAAAATCCTACATCTGTGATAGTTGGACAACCTGTTAATTCCAAGACTCTACTGTTCTACTTAATTTTCCATGTGACTGTCCATGTTACACATACTTAAATCTTGTGACTCGTTTGACAAATAACTGGTGTTAAATTGTCATTTTGAGAGGTTGTAAGAATAAATGTGTACAATAATGCTAATCAACTATGTCTATGATGGTGGCATGGCTATGAGTTATATACTGTGACTCTCAACAAATATCTAGAAAATCTAAGAAATGAAAAATGAAAGGGTATTGGCTCTAAAGGGCTATGTATTAGTTTTCCATTGCTGCATACAAATTATCACAAATTTAGCATCTTAAAGCAAAACAAATTCGTGGGTACAGGACTGAAATTCAAGCATCATCCAGGGTTGCAATTTCCTCTGAGGCTTGGGGGTCCTCTCCCAAGCTCATTAGTTGTTAGTAGAATTCAGTTCCTTAGGGCTGTGAGACTAAGGTCCCTATTTTCTTGTTTAGGGTGACAGAAGATCTCTCTCAGCTCCTAGAAGATACCCTTAGGCCCTAGTCATATGGACCTTTCACAGTATGGTACAACCAGAAAAAGAATCTTTCTCATGCTTTGAATCTCTTCCTTCTGAAAAGGCCCAACCCCTTTTAAGGGCTCATCTGAATAATATCACTTTTGATTAACTCAAGGTTAACTGATTTGGGACCTTAATTACATCTTCAAAATCCTTCAGTTTTGCCATATAACATAGTCTAATCATGGAAGTGAAATTATAATATTCACAGTCCCTCCTAACACTCAACGGGAAAAGAATGTACAAGATGTATATACCAGAGGAAGGGAATTTTGGATGCCATCTTGGAATTCTGCCTATCACAAGCTACTATTTATATATTTATTTTATATTCTTTGCTGATTATAAAATACTATATATTGATTATAAAAAATTTGGAGAAATAAAAGAATAAAAAAGAAAAACATTTTTTGTATTTACCACCTATAGGTAATCATTATTAATATTTTGGTGATTCTTCTCCATTTTTTCCTATTTGTGTGTGTGTGTGTGTGTGTGTGTGTGTGTATACATATATATATATATATATATATATATATATATATAAAATTGTTTCTAACTATTAGACCTTACTGCATATACAATTTTGTATCTTACTTTTTCACTTAAAATATTTTCCCACATTATTTATATTATTCTAAAAGTCTTTTCAATGACTGAATAACATTGATTATATGGATGTGTCATCATTCATTTAACCAATCTCTTATGTTGATTTCCATTATTTCCATAGTTTAATGATTCTTATACTGGGTACCTTTATATGTTAGTCTTTGCTTGCATCTCTGTTTTATTCAGATAAAATTTGTGGTAGGAGATGTTGATGAACATAATGTTTCATGCCTACCTATATCCCTGCCCTTTGGTAGTGTTCCCTTCCTCCACTGATTCTAGGACTGGCTATTTGACTACTTTGGTCTATGGGATATAAGCAAACTTGATTCAAGTAGAGTATTAAAATAAACCTTGCACAATCCAACTTCCTTTCATAGCCCCTGCCACTGCCATGAAAATGTAGCCAGTCTAGCCTGTGGAGTAACGTGATTATCGTGTGAAGGAGAACTGAGTGTACCTAGCAAAGATCATCCAAGACCAGGTAGCCCCCAGCCTACCACCAGCTGACTGCACACACATGAGTGAGCCCAGTCAGGACCAGTTGAGCCTGGTCCGAATCAGCAAAACCACCCAGGTGATCCATAGACTCATGAGAAATAATAATTGATTGTTGTTTTAAACAACCAAATATTTGGGGTGGTTTGTTAACTAACAAAAGCTGACTTACACAAAGTTCTAGAAATTAACTATAAAGGGTACCTTTAGAAGTATCAAAAAATTACCAGCCGATGAGTAATTATTTGACTGAAGTAGCATTTAAACACCTGCTGAAAAAAAGTGAGATGAAAATTACTTTTATAGTAGGAAAGGAGCAGGCTCTTTTGTAAAGACATAAAGAATATCATTGAGAGGAAAGAAAATCCAGAATGTGGGCTTGAGACATACAAACAACACAAAGATATGAAATGCACTTTCTATTGTGAATTTCAGAATTTTTCTCTCTGACATGACAAAGTCCATGACCACATTTCTATAAGATACCACTAGGACAACCTCCAACAAATACAACATTTTGTTAAAAACTTCTGAAGAAATACAGCCTTCACTGTTCAGTGGCTTGATTAACACCCCAGACTAACTGAAGCCACATACCAACGTGCGCATTCCCCTCCCTTCATCCCATTGAACTCAGTGAGGCAGGAACTTGGTTGCATTTAGAAGTAGTTAGCAGAGATCATTAACACAGGCACATTCTTTTTTCCTTTCTTTAAATTTGTTACTTTCTTCAGAAACAAAGGCCTGCAGAGTCTCTCAGAGGAATAAAGCCAACAGAATTAAAATATGCACAAATTTGGGGTCAACTGATAGAGTCTCATCCTTGGTAGAGCCGTGTATTCTCATGATGCTGCCTAGCCAATGAAACATTTATTTCAGGGATAATAGCATATGAGACCAATCAAACAGGTGCCGAAGGGAATCTCATTTCTTAAAGCAAATTGTTTATCAGTATCTATTTGAGTCTGTATATTAAAAATCTACTGAAATTTAAGACTTATGTGAAATACAGTAAACTAAGCAAGTTTTCATACCACCCTAGGTTTTACTATTAGAAATATTTGACGGGAATGGAATTTAAAAAAAAAGCTAGGAGAGGAAATTATATGTTTCATCATCATTAAGTGACTTCATTCAGTTAAAAGAGTTCCATATTTTTCCCTTGAAAGATAGTTTTTAAATGTTTTTATAATCATCTTTTTAGAAGCAGAGATAATGTTAAGCTTGCCAAAAGAGGAAAATAGAGAAAGAGACTGCTCACCATCTTTTCTTTTCCATGCATTCT
This sequence comes from Tapirus indicus, assembly GCA_031878705.1. NCBI lineage: Eukaryota > Metazoa > Chordata > Mammalia > Perissodactyla > Tapiridae > Tapirus > Tapirus indicus. The sequence goes on along the minus strand of CM062920.1, from coordinate 137,904,544 downwards.
GCCAAGGAAATAAAAAATAAAGGTGCTCTAGCATTTGACTTAGATATACCGGAATTGACAACAGTCAGCGTTAGATTGTAATGAGTATTAATTAAAATCATATAAATAAATTCCTAGTTGTTTTATCATATAAGTGGCTTTATTTACATTTTCCACTTCACTCCCACATGCTTTTTCATTCCTTCAGAAACAGATATTTAATCTAAAATAATGATTCAAGAACATTTAACTATCAAAAAGGTTGAGGCATTTTGTGAAGATAGCATTTCTTTAAAAATCTACACGTTAAAATCACAGTTGAAAAGAAAGTAAAATGTGCAAGAAAAAATACTTTTGTAGATTAAAGATGACCACAAATTATTTCCCACCCATCTCATTAAAAAACAATAGATTATTGAAACAAATGCATTCACAGTGCTTGGATATAATTTTAATTTAAGGCAATTGATCCTCTGGACCTTTGAAAATATGAAAATTCGTACTTTCAAATTTGGGTTATTTGAAAAGAATAATAATGGGGGAAACCTGAATGTAGATGAAATTACAGAAATAGGGAGTCACTCACAGTTTCTAGTGCATTTTGTCGCATGTCAGCGGAAGGGGAGGAGCAATGGAGTCAGGGAAATTATTTTACCAGAATAATCCCAGCAATAAACATGGGTTCTCAGAAGACTTTGTAAATTTTTTCTGTCTCATATTCTTCTACATATTTAAAAGTTTGGTCCATCACCCATTTGATGAATTACTAAAGTTAGATGTTTTAATATTCATATGGTCAACATATGTCATATTAGTCATCACGAATACCTTAATATGATCACGCAGTACATTTTTTCCCAGAGTGACTTCCAAAGAACACCAGTCCTTTAAGATGCACACATACACAAACACAAAGAGTCTTTTGGGGGGGGGGGCAGATACATATGAGAAACTCTTTAAAGTATAATCTTCTTCTTGGTCTATTCACAATGCATATGTGCATATGAACATATTGGAGAATGCAGGAATTCCATTATTAAAGAAAACAAGCTTCACTGACCATGGAACCTATCACTCCACAGAACTAGTGATCTGTGGACATACTAAAAGAAAGGCTGCATGTACACATAGCTTTAGAAACTACAATGAAATCAAAATAAAGAAAAAATAGTTAGAAATGTGAGTATCCAAAAGGGCCCAAAATATGTGCACATAAGAAGTTCTTTCTAAAGCTTCACATGTCTTTAAAAGTGGAAACAGGAATAAGATTCTCCCTTGATCCATGTAAGGGCCCTGCTGAGTATTTTTCTAGAATTCCTTGTGGTTTAGAAGTGGATTTAGAAGCTGGGAGATTTAAAAGAAAGCCATATTGTATCATTTTAACATTTGCTTTTTTATGTGTGACCTTGAGCAAATTAACCCTTCTGCCACAGTCTCCTCTTCTGTGACATGGGAACAGAACCAAATCCATAGGATTTGTGAGGATTAAATGAGTTAATCTATCTAATGAGTTTAGAGCAACATTTCTTACATCAGTAATCCCTTGTCACATTTGCTATTATTTTTATTATTTATTACTTCTTTGACAATTCATTGGCATACTTTGGAAAGTGGTTGACTTTGAAGTTTCACTCTAGCACAAATGTCTTAAATGAGGGATTTATGAATGCTTATTGGAAAAGCAGAAAGAAACAAATATTAAGTTTACCCTTCTGTGCACAGGTTAAGGACCCCTTAAAGTGCAGCAACAGTGTTTTCATCATCACTATATCCTTCAAATTAGCAAAATCTCATAAACAAGAACAAAAATTTTGTTGAACAAATCGATTAATAGAGTTAGAAAAATAATAGATATATAGAGCAATCCACATGCACACTAGTTAATAACTATATTATTTGGGGACATTTCTGAACAATCTCCTTATAAGAGAATGTATTTAAATTACTTACAATGATTAAATGTCTGCAAAGTCCTCAGTTCAGCTGAGCAGTCTGCGATTCTCAACTTTACCAGTCTCCAAATTGCTGCTCTCACTTGCAGTCGAATGGGGCCACATCCAACTAACCCAATTAAATGCAACATTTCACATTATCTCTTAAAATAGTCTGGCTATGTGTCGTGATCTCATAAATTGGAAGTTTGACCTAAATAGTCTCCCACAAAATGCCTAAAATTTTCAGTTAAGACCTTACCGCTCCAAACATACCCAATGAAACGTAAATGGATTTACTTGAGAGGAGGAATTAGACAACAACTAAAATATCAGCACTGTTGTCTATAAAGCCCCTGGCTGTTATTTTGGAAAGAAGGGAATGAGGTAAAGGGAACTAATAGCCTAGATGAATGCCGAGGTTGTATTGTGATGTCAAGCCTAAAAGAAGAGTTCCACTTGGTCATTCGATGCCAGGGATGGATAGCTTGGGTAGGCAATCAAAATAGATATAAGGAGAAAGAGAAGGATGTCAAAAATAAATCCTTTCCCCGGCAGAATGGTTTTGTCGTTGTGCATGAATGTGGGTGAGTGCTGCTATATGGGGATATTGTTAAAAACAATTCTATTTTGTAGAAGAAAGTACAGATTATTCATGATCAGTAAAGTTTAAGTTTGTCAAACTGGAATTTATGGAATGAATGTAGGATGTCCAAATTCATGCCAAGTTGTGACCTTGTTGATCTAAAATATTGCTACACTTAGATATTCTACTCAATTGTCTCCTACAAGGTTTTGTCAATTTATAACTCACAGCGCTTCCAATATAATATCACCGCAGCAGATTTGCTGGTAGAAGAGATAAGTTTCCTACACTGAATGTTTTGATAAGGCTCTCGGAGTGTTGGGGTGGCAGAGGAGGGGGTTCAGTGAGACCACTAGGAGGTATGTTTGAAAATGTAAGAGATGACTGCTGAAATATGTTCCTAGGGAGACAGTGTCAACTGACTGTCGGACTTTCCTTGGGATAAGTGGAAAGAGAAACTAATAGCCAGGATTGAAATCTGAGGAAGAGTAAAGAGGACCTGAGAGCCTATGCAGAATAAGAGATATGAGTTGGCAGTTGCCAAAGAGAAGAACCCTTCAGAAAAAGAATGGATGTATAAAGGGGATTGCTCTGGTTTGACATGCAATATATGATGCAAACTCTTTTTTCCCTCGTCCCACAAAATCTCTAAACATCCATTCCTTGTAAATGCTTGTGTAGGTAAAGTTCATTTGTGAGAGACAAGCTCTGTAATTTTATGAGAAAGAGCAATCTTTCAAGATTATTTACTGTTATAATAAGTGGCTTTTATAAAACATTTAACACAATTGCACTAGAGGTAGCTATTGTTCTCGTGATTCCCAGATTTACAGAGAAGAAAACAGAAACTCAGCGAAGTGAAATGACTTGATTGAATAACAAAAACAAAGATTAAAAATTTGAATTCAGGTCTAATTCCTCATCTGAAGTTTTTTCTGATCACCAACCCAAGACATATTTCTATTACTCATGTAGAAAGAAGTGTTTTGATACATATTATTGAATGACCTCCTTATTGGGGGGGTGAAAAGAAGGGCTAGTTGGTAAATTTGAAATTTCTCTACCATAAATATTCTAGTTGGAGAGGAAAAAAGAAAAGTAATTTTCAGAAGAAATCATGTTTTAACTCTTTATAGGGATATATCAGCTGAAAAGCACTGAATATTTTAGAAAATTATCAGGTTGGCTATTTGACATTTGAAACAGACAAAAGGATTCAGCCGGAGAGAATACCTGTACAGTGCATGACCTATATAAAATATCCATAACACCAAGAGACAAGCTCAAAGAGACAACAAAAGAATGGAGAAGTCAGAGAAGCCAGACTAATAGTGGGAGTGAAAATAAATCTTTCTTTAGACCCAGTGAGAGAGAAGAATCCTAATGGAAAAAGGATATTGCTTATGAAATGAATCTGGCTATAGCCACAGAACACTCTAGAGAACAAAATCACAGGTTAACAAGTAAGAGTCACACATTTCAAGATTTTAGATATTAGCTGTGACTATAGGCATATTCCAATTACTGGAAAAAAAGTATTACATGTTACAGAATTTTGTATAAACAGACCCCAGGAAATAATTTCCAAAGGCACTGCCAGGGTCTTTGTTGAAAGAAGGCTACAGCCTAAGGGTGATAAAAGGGTCATTCCCGCTTTTGTGTGCGGCCAAGCCTTGAGGGTAAGGCAGGAAGCGGTCAGATTTAAGGATAGAAACATTTTCAAATTGGGGTCACAATGACTAAAAGCCGGGGACATGCCTTGAGGAACAAAGAACTATAAACTGGATCCACTGAAAATCTCAGTAATTTCCAAGATGAAAATGGTGGGAGGCAGGAGAGAGGAAAAGAAGATCACTTAACCTGTGAAATACAGGCGTATACTCTAAGAAATTCAGCATATATTGCCAAGATTGATTGGAAAAAGTTCTGTGGAAATACGATAATGATAATGACCAGGCATGACAAATGAATACAAACGTAACAGTCCGGAAATCTCCATTTATTGTTTGGTATGCAAAATAGCATGCACCTTGTCAGTTGGCTGACCTGATTTCTGCCTGCAACTTCCATCAGGGAAGAGAATGAAGCTAATTGCTCCTCACTGGTAGTAAACTTGGAGCCAGTACAAAACCTCACTCTTCATGAGGCTTTCCTTGAATTTCCTGAATACCTTATCTCAATCTTCTTTTGGCACTCAACACTGTAGACTTTTTAGCATAGCATAAAAAGAGACCAGGGAGTTACCACCTAGTAAGATGCAATTTTATATACCAGAGATCAGCAAAGTGGGGCTTGTGGACCCTATCTGGCCCACGACCTGTTTTTATATAGCCTGCAAGCTAAAAATAGTTTTTACATTATTAAATGGCTGAGAAAAAACATTTCAAAGGGAGAATCATATTTTGTGACATGAAAAATTATATAAAATTCAAACTTCATGTCCATAAATAAAGTTTTATTAGAACATACCCACTTATACCTGTTTAAGTATTGTCTACGGCTACTTTCATGCTACAATGAGAGGGTTGACTAGTTGCAACAGAAACTGTATGGCCTGCGAAACCTAAAATATATGCTAAATAAATGTTTACATTTTGAATGTCATGAATTTGTTGGGCTGTTTTCATTTCATAAGCAAGGCTCTTTTCTATTGGGATTCCTCTTTGCTACTACAACTTATCCTCACTATACTGGGAAGAAGGCTGTGTCTACCATAGTGCTTTGCACAAAGGAGGAATTTAATAAATGTTTATTAAATTAATAACTATCCCAAATAATTTGATTTAATTATTCAGCAAGTTCCTATTATATACCTAATTCTAAATGAAATACAGCATTGGATAGGGTGGACTGACTTGAAAGAAACTGATGACATTATCACAATCTTTGAGGGATTCATGATTTTATTAGGGAAACAATCCAAAGTCAAGAGTATCACCTATATAACAATACAGAGCAGTGTATTATTTAAGTATCAAATACTCGTTAGAGGCAAACTCTATTATAGCATTAGCAGACGTTAATCATCATCATAATAGCTAAAAGTTCTTAAATGTTCACTATGTGCTTGGTTGTATCCTAGGTATGCATTACCTTAATTACTCTTCACAACAAACCCACACGTAAATATTATTACTATTTTCATTTTAAAGATGATAAAGTAGTAACATTTTGAGGTCATATGGATTGAGCTGGAAATTGAACCTAAATAACACATTCTTATTTTAAAAAATATTTTCAGAAAAAAGTTGAACTTGGCACACAATCAATATTTAATAAGTATCAGTCAATTTGGAATCTGAAAATGTGCAAAATGGAATCTGAAAAGAGGGTTATGAAATGTGGAACTGAGAGATCAGGAAGTGTTTCCTGAAGAATGGGAATAGTTTGTATAGGTGAAAAAGACGTTTTGTATAGAGTGGGAGGATGTAATCGAAAGAGTAAAGCCTTGTTGTAGGGATGTGATTTTCTCCATAATAATGATGTACATCATAATAGGATTCTACTTTAATTGACTGAGGAATCAAATTAAATTATATATATATATAATTTAAGAATAGAATATTGTCCTCATGAGTTAAAATTTCAATCGATAAATTTCTGTTTCAAATTTCTTTTTCAGAGCAGGGAGTATCCTATATTTTTTTCCTGTGGAAATTATACAGACCATGAAAACAACAAAAGACAAATTACTTTCCCTTTTCCTCTACCATATTTTAAAATAAAGAATATAAAAGTAGATAATAAGTGGCACATTGACATCACTAAAATCATCAGCAGGACATGTAAAATAAATTTGTTTAGTCACAAGGCTGCTCAAGGTATTATAGAGAGCATCTTGAAAACAAAACATCCACTCCTCAACTCAAGAAGTCAGCGTGCTCAACCTAGCTCAGCCTTCCTTCATATTAAAAATAAAACCCATAGAGCTACTTTCTACTTCAAGTCTTTATCTCATTAAAATTTATACTTCAAGGGACAAAGTGAAGAGAAAGGCATTTATGATAATTACATCTCCTCACCCATGGTATATTACCTTCTTTATATTTCAGTGGCCAATCGGATTCCATGATCTAAAAAAATTTACTACTGACTAAGTGAGAGACAAGATGATATTCCTACGTGTAAAGTGTTCACAATTGTGCGACGCAGAGCTCGTTGAAGACAGAGGCAGTGCAGGTGACTACCTGTGGGTGTGATTTCAAGTACTCGGAAAAACTGAACCACTGACTAAAGTTTTAGATTCAAGACACTACCTGGAGGGTTGCAGACTGCCGGGCTATTTAAATCCGTATTCTCCATTCATGGTTCATACAAAGGTAGCAGCGCTTGGTCCATATTTCTAGTCAACTACATATCTTGAATACCACTCAGCTCAACAAAGAAAAATTCTATTATCTCTTAAGCTAATTTCTATGTATATAGTAATACCCTAAAGAACTTGCTGTAGCCACCTTTGGAATGTGCACTCCTATTAAGCACTTAAGTCCTTTCAAGAGCTGAGCAAATGTGTAATATGAGTTATTCATTTCAACAATTACTGCAAAAGTATAATTAAAGTTCATTTATACACACACCTACCGATATCACTGAGTATTTAAAATTATTTCAGTAAATATGACACTTGCAACTGTATATAAGTATTGTAAGTGAGGATCCTGCTGCTGATGAATGAATGAAATAATAGTCCTTAGCTATCTTACTACGCTATTTTTGCAGAGAATTTAAGAAAATATTTACCTTCAAACTCTAAAAATTCACTTTGCATATATGATAATGTGCAACGTAGTTGTCTTCTTCTGTTTTATGATTTTTTTTATTTTTTCAAAATTTTTATTATTAGTATTTTCAAATATATGCTATACTCACAACATAGACTCAACAATTATCAATACTTTGCATATTTACTACATTTATTTCATTTATCTATCTTTCTATCCACCATCTATCTAAATTTTACTGAGCACTTTCAAAGTAAGTTTCATAATTCATAACACTTAACCTTTAAATACTTAACCATGTGTCTACTAAGATTAAGGACATTCTTTAACATAAGTTATTATCCCATCTAAGAAGATTATTACTAATTCTGTAATATCCAGTACTCAAGCTATTTTCAAATTTCAATATAGAGATGTGAGTCACATTTTGCAGTGATTTAAATATAGAATTTAAACAAATTCCAATTGTTTCACATCAGCATTCCAAATCAATATATATACATTGTACTGTTATAATAACTACTTCTGTATAGGAGTTGTAAAGAAAGGCTTTTTAAAGTATTAAATTTTTAAAGAAATTTATTTGAAAAATGAAATCAATGGCACTATTGCATGGTGATAAGATTATAACTTATAATTTGCATTACATTTCACAGAAAATGGAATTTTGTAGTGTTGATGTGCATGCCATTAGAATGTATTCTAGACTCCCATTTCAAAATATTTGGTATGCCTCCTATTCTGTGATTAATCAAGATAATTTCTTTCTTGTTGCAGGAATTAGAAGGATATCTCATTTTATTTTATGCAATTAGCTTAATTTATATTTGCGCTAACAATCAAATGCCTTAGTTGGGGGGAGCTTAGTCTTTGTGTCATCCTCTACTCTTTACAATGTCACCTGGGTCTCACAGTCCCTAGAGAGAGTGTCTGTCATTACTACTGCTTCAAAATTTCTAAAGTGATTTTTTTTTTTTGCTGGCAAAGATTTGCCCTGACCTGACATCTGTTGCCAATCTTTCTCTCTTTTTTTCCCTCCCCAAATCCCCAGTACAAAGTTATGTATTCTAGTTGTAAGTCCTTCTAGCTCTATGTGAGCTGCCGCCACAGCATGGCCACTGACAGACCAGACCAGTGGTGTGGTTCTGTGCCTGAAAGAGAACACAGGCCACTGAAGCGGAATGCACCGAACTTTAACCAGTAGGCCATAAGGGCTGGTTCCAAATTGATGTTTTTAAATGGATATCTATGTAGAAGAAAAAGAGATAACAGATTCACTCAAGTAAATTTACTCCTGAGGTTTATCTTCACAAGAGTCTTAGGGTAAAGAAAGAAAAAAAAAAGTCACCCTATTGGTATGTTCTTGTTTACTCTAAAGACAAATAACTTCAACCTCAGTGATTTAAATAATATACTTTCATTTACAGACACCCTCCGCACTCATAGAAAATTCGTATGTAAACCCAGTGACTGATATTAATTTAGGAACATTGATATCAAAAAATACATGATTATTTTCATAGAATGTGTTTAAATAACCTGTGGGTTGACTTGAGTTTATAAGTTTTTCTTTATGGAATACGTTAAGCAGAAAAACAATGTTCATTTGAAGGAAAAAATGAAAGGAGCACAATTAATCAAGTTGATTTAGTAATAGTAGAATTTTGTCAAACTGAGATTGACATGATCCAGTTCTGTATGTCCGGGAATGAGAGGTAATTCTAAGCAAATACAATTCCTTTTGTAAAGTGAACTCACATCTTTCAGACTCTGAGAAAGAGGCTAAAGTGTGTACTCCCATAAAGGCATTGGAGCACATCATGTAAATATGCTCCTCTGAAGCTTACTGAAAAGTGAAAACAATATCTGAAAATATCCATAGAGCAGAAGTCTGGCTTGAGAGAGCTGAACCAAAGGAACAGTTTGATTGAGAGCTGTGGCAAAGGAGCAGGTAGCAGAGCCCTTCGGCAAACAACTTTTGAGTGACCAGATAACAACAAAGAATAATTTTCCATCAGACATGTATCACTTCCCCTATTTCACACTCTCACCCTCAGGATTTTGTTAAAAGATTTCATTGGAAACTCTGGTTTCCTGCTAAAGAAACTAATATGGTTGTATGCAGCTACTTCATACTTTTTAAAGTATGTTTTGAAATTACATACACATAAGAATAACATGAAGCTGGGAAAGCACCTAGTTCTATGCTGTGCTCCCTTAAGCTAGTATACTAAAAACACACAAGGCTTCTTGTTTTCAATCTATGATACCAACAGGAAATAAACTATTCTGATTTTATCAGCTGGTATATTTGAAAAGATTAGATGAGGGAAAAATACTTGAGTTGTCCTAGAATGCTAAACTATAAAAGGAGTTATTTATGCTGTAGAGCATGACGCTGGAGTCCGAATATTTGAGTCCAAATCTGTGTCCACCATGTTGCAGTACAACTGTGAACAAGGAATTTATGTAAATCTCAGTTTCTTTGACTGAACACGGAGATCATTAGAACCTATCTTGTGAGTTACTAAGAGGACTAAGTGGAAAAAAATTCATAAAGGTATTAGAACATGGCCTGATACCTGTCATTGCTTTTTCATATCTTCGTTATAATTATTTTATCAGTGTAACAAAAAAGGCTGTTCCCAGTAACATTCCTATGAACATTCAATAAATTTTACTCTTTCTTTACCTTTATTCTTACTTACAATAGATTTTACCGTTCTTCACCTTTATTCTTTACTCTTTCTTTACCTTTATTCTAATAATGCGGGAACCAATCGAGGTTCCTATGCATAAATTTTTTTTCAAGCTTTCTTTGCCTCCTGAGTTTCTAGATTTAGAATATTTTTGATTCCAGTAAAATGATACTACCTTTTGTGGCCGTATCCTTTCTGATCTTCAGTCTTGTTCCCTCTTTTCTGTACATATAGCTGTATTACATTTTTAGCATCCTTAGCAGGCACATGTGACAGTGTGTCTGACTTTAGCTTGTGCAGCAAAAATAATGCACACCACATATAGGCCAGGCCCTTAAAACCCTCTCACACATGATCCTCTTGACTTTCCCCTCTGCTGTCTTCATGCAGTGGAATAAGGCAATATTGGAATTCACATTTTAAATATGGAAAGAGCACAAGGAAGAAGAAGCTAGGGTCTCTACACCACACCTTGAAAAAGGACTATCTGTCAGATCCACCTGTTTAGACTTACATAATGGAAAAATAAACTTCACTTGTGTTTAGCTTCTGATATTTTGGAGGCAAATTGTTATAGAAGCTCTTACTACCTTAACTAAAATATCTCTTAAGGAGGGATTATCTCATATACTTGCATAAAATTTCAAAGCCTGAACAAATACTCAAATTATCTATAGTCTGACAAAGTTTGCCACATCGGGCATTTAGAAACTAATTGCTATCAATATCAGAACCAAAATTTCCTGTCTTTTCATCCACACATTAAAATTTTATTTTTATGTGGAGCTTATCTAGCTCATGATTGGGTTTTTTCCTCTATGATTTCTTAAGAGTAATCAGGAGCTGATGTGTAAGTGACATCTCAAGTAGAAATCATATTCTGAGAAGCATGAGTCTTTCATTAAGTTTTATCTGCATAAACAAATGTATTTATTAAAAGTATATGGGGCTTAGAATCAACCATATTTGGATTTAAATCCCAGCTCTAATATTTTTTTCTCTGAAATTCAGGTATCCAGCCTGTAAAATGGGAATGATAACAGTAACTACATTAAGTAATAATTATAGAATTTAATATATACTTATGTAATATATACTTAAAATATACTTCTATACCCATGAAATATTGTATAGACAGGGGAAAGGAATTAACATTTATGGAGCATGCCTTATGTGTCAGGCACTGTTCTAAGCATCTTTTAAGATGGATGTTAACTTGTTTAATATCCCCTATAACCCTCTACTAGTTTATCAACTTGAGTTCCTTCAGAAAAGCATATTTTCTGCACATATTACAGGCAAAAGAGGGTGTAATATAATAACTAAGGCTTAACAATGGTGGAAAAAAACTGAAGCTGGAGGATGAAGGTCAGGAAGACTACAGCTAGGAAATAGGACAGTCACTAACCTCTTCATCCTCAAACACTAGCACGGATGGAAATTCAAGTCTCAGAAGTGGGACCACAAACTGAAGCTCAAGGAGGGATCTGCAAAGCTGCTCTGCCTGTTCAAACCACCCCATTGAACAAAACCACTATGTCTGACCCATATCTATTCCTCAATCTCAAATGGGTTCTCCTTGGCAAATTCTTACTTGGAACCACACAGCAAAGAGAACTCTGGGGAAAGCAATTCCCAGCCTTAGAATTGACAGTGCTGACGCTGACCTGACAACAGACAATCCAGCATGCACAACAGTATTTTCCCCATAATACAGGAAAGGAAGATGAGAAGAAATTATAGCAAAGGCAACAAATGTGTGTCTGACATTAACTGTGTTCTAGGCGCACTTCATAAAGTGGTTACATTTGCATCCACTAAATTTTCACAAGCTCTCTGTTTTACATTTGCGGACAATAAGGGTGAATGAGTTAAAGCAACTTGGAAAAGACCTAGAGACGCAAAGTAGTAGAGCCAAGATTCATTCCCCACTCTTTCTGATATCAGAGCTTGTGCTTTTTAAAGGTGAACCTAGAAATAAATTTCTGATTGTTGAATTGCAAAGCTCATGCCATTGACACCTTATCACTTCCATGGTACAAAACTTGTAGTTATTTCCTTCAAGATATTTGATAAGGTAAAGATAGATGAAACAGTAATATATACAGTTATAGTGCTCTAAAGTTATTTTATATAAATATGTTTAAAATTGTTGGTATGAGAGTTAGTCAGATAGATTTTGCTGGAAAATAACTCCACTAAGACACATAACTAAAACTTAATATAATTGTTATGGACTAAATTGCATTGAAGCCCTCACCCCCAATGTGACTGTATTTGGAAGCAGAGCCTTTAAAGAAGCAATTAAGGTTGAATGAGATCATAAGGGTAGAGATCTAATCCAATATTACTGGTGCCCTTATAAGATGAGGAAGAGATAGCAGGGATGTGTTCTTACAGAGAAAAGATTCTGTGAAAACATGACAAGAAGATGGCCATCTTCAAGCCAAGGAAGAGGCCTCAAGAGAAACTAAACTTGCCAACACCTTGATCTTGGACTTCTAGCCTCCAGAACTGTGAGAAATAAATTTCTGTTGTTTAAACTACTCAGTCTTATGGTCTTGTTATGCAGCCCTAGCAGACTAAGGATATTACATAACAGAGTTAGAGAGAAAATAAGCTTGCATGCACATTGGTGTGATGGGAAGCACAAATAATTTCATACAAAATTTACTTGTCTTTTTTTAAAATAATATCTATATCAGTTAGGATTCCACTGTAGGTAACAGAAGTCACTCTGTCTAGTTAAAGCAGAAAAGAGTATCCACGAAAAATCTACAGCTAATGTTATATTTAATGGTGAAAGCTTGAACAATAAGACAAGGATGTTTGTTCTCAGAGCTTCCCTCTGACACATTACCAGATGTTTTACCCAGTGCAAATATGTAAGAAAGAGAAATAAAAGTATCTAGATTGGACAGGGAAGAAGTGAAATTATCTTGACTCACAGATGAAATGATCTGCCTTGTAGAAATCTGATGGAATCAACAAAAAAGGTACTAAAACTACTGAGTTTAGAAAGTTTTCATGATATAAGATCAATATTTTAAAAATGGTTTATTTTATATACTAGTAATGAAAAATTGGAAATTGAAATTAACAAATAATATGATATCCAGTAGCCTCAACAGTATGAAATAGTTAGGGATGTCAGACCAAAGATCTGTTAAGACCTGTAAAAGAAAACTAAGAAATATGGCTAAGAGAAATTAAAGAACTAGATCAACTGAGAGATTCACCCTGTTCATGGTGGGAAGACATCTTTAAAATTTCATTTCTTCTAGAATTGAATTATAGACTAACCACAATCCTTATCAAAACCCAGCAGACTTTTGTGTATGTGTCTGTGTGTGTAGAAAATGACAAACTGGTTCTTAAACTCATGTGGACATGCAAAGGACCTAGAATAGCCAAAATAACTTCGAGAAAGAGGAATAATTTAGAGGGTAAACATTCCCCAATTCCAAGGTTTATTATAAAGTTACAATATCAAAATAGTGCAGCATTGGCATAAATATAGACAAATAGATAAAGGAAACAGAGTTTCGAAATAGACTCACATACGTGTAAAACTTATTTCTAGAAAGATAAAAAAATCAGTGGAGAACAGATAGTCTTTTCAACAAACTGTTCTGGAACAATTTGATATCCACATGCAAAAACTGGGCTTCCATCCATACCTAACCATATAAAAAATTAACTCAAAATGGATTATAGAATGTTTTACCTTGTTGTGTGCTGGATATATTTGTGTTTTTATAACTATTATTGTGCCTTATTCTGGATAGGGATTAAATTAATTGTAAACCATTTTATCTTTTCAGTTCCTGATATTAAGCTATCCTAGATGCCAAATTTAGTCTAGGGTTAATTACTCTTCCATCTCTCACACTCCTACTGAAGCAAAAGCCTTCTCAGAACTCTACCCAACACCCTAAGCATTATAAACTTTTTCATTCTGGCTGGGGGTAAAAACAAACTATTTCCAAAGGTGTGTAAGCTTTAGGGATTGTTTCTTCTAATCTTTTTCTGTTGGTTCTTTCCCAGCCTGGTGTAACTTCCTCACATGCATGCATTAATCAACACTTAGTTGGAGACTCAAGGGAACCCTCCAGTTGCCCTACGAACTCTTGGCCTTCCAGATGCCCTGTTTCATCTCCTCAATTCAGAGAGACTGCCAAACTCTGCCTGGGTTCCCTCTCCTTGGGCAGCAGTGTAGAATTTCTCTCAAGACAGTACACTAGGGAACTTGAAGGTTTCCCATCTCTTGCGGTTCACTGTCCTCTGTAGCCTGATGTCTTGAAAATCATTATTAATATATACTTAGTCCAGTTTTTTAATTGTTTCAAGCAGGAGGTTAAATCTGTTTCCAGTTAAACCATCTTGGCTAGAAGTGGAAACATCAACGGAGTTTTCATTCTGATATAAAAATAAAATATATTCAACAGGGTATGTGGTGTCAAACAGGACAGATCCACAAAAAAGGAATCTGAAGATGTGGTCTTACTCTACTTTTGCAAATTAGAGGCTGTGCCCAGGGGCAAGTCATTTAGTCTTGCTGGGCTTCAGTGTTCTCATCTGTGGAATTAAGGTGTTATTATCTGTCTGCCCTTTCTGCTCTACGCTGTTACTGTGAGGCTTCAGTGACATGGTTTATATATTTTAAGGGGAATATTGTAAGTAGTTCACTACTGAGAGGCATTTCTATGGTAAGAAAACTGATCACATAAATATTAACATGCATATGGGGAAGAAAATGTGCTTTGGCTTCAGAGTTATGGACCTAAAAGCTGTTTCTGCTATTTATTAGGTGTTTGGCAAGTTAATTAAACTCTCTGAATCTCCATTTCCTCTTCTTTAAAATGAAAGTAACTGTATGTACATTGAAGGGTTGTTTTGAAAAATTTAAAAAGAAAATATATATGAGATTCTTAGGAAAGTGCACAAGGTAGAATGCCAATAAATGTGTTAATTCTTGGATTCTGTAATAAGAAGTGAAAAAAAAAAAACAGAGAAGAAGGCTATGGGGAAAAAACAGACAACTCTGCACACAGGTGCTGTATATTTGTGTTGTCTGGACTTTTATCTGAAGAGTGGGTATCAGAGCCACCACCAGTCTACACAGAATCTTTGTATGAGTTATAAATAGAATATGTGAACAAATTAGAAAAAAGATGTCCCTTGCTTCAGGTGATACAGTCCTTTAAAAAGCAAAAAGTGTAAACTGGATTTCAGCCTCTCCTTCCCAGGGACAGGCTTCTCTGTGCAGGCACAGCCCGCGCCCCTCGATACAGAAGCCCTGGTGGCTACAAGGCCCAGTGTGAGCTCTCGTTACACCCCCACCACCATGCCTTCTTACTCAGAATCTACGGCATCAGACAACAGGGAATAATTTGAGAATAGGCAGAAGTTGACATTTGGTCTTGAGATATTTAGAAATGTACTTTTCCTGATCCCTGAAACGAGTTGGAGAAAATGCTATTTGGGAGAGGTTAGTAATAAAAAAAAATTACATTTCTGGGGCCGGCCCAGTGGCATAGTGGTTAAGTTTGCACGCTCCACTTCAGTGGCCTGGGGTTCCCAGGTTTGGATCCTGGATGTGGATCTACACACCGTTCATCAAGCCATGCTATGGCGGCATCCCACATAGAAAAAGTGGAGGAAGATTGGTGCAGATGTTAGTTCAGAGACAATCTTCCTCGCCTAAGGGAAAACATTACATTTCTATGTGATGTACTCTTCTACAAGCTGAACAATGCAGGAATTCTTAAGTATTGGTCATTTAAAATAGGCATCTCCTTTTCCTAAAAAAAAGATATGAAAGCACATACAACTCTTTTTAGATTATGTTCTTCTTCTTACTTGGGGAGACCTGAAGATGGTGGTGATTCCCCTGAACTAAAGTTCCTGCATTCAGGTTCTACTGAAATATAATGCTGGACATTTTGTTTAGATTTTAAAAAGTTAAGTAATTAGAACTCTTGTTATTGAAGTCTGTCTGGGTGGGATCTGCTTTTTGAAAGGAAGAGGTAACATAAGTGAGAAGAAAGAATTTAAATGCTGCCAAGACAGGTTTCTGAAGGCTGACAGCATTCCAATCAAGAAAACCTCATTATTTATGAAAAAGTAACAGCCAAAAAAGCCATAAATCTATCTTTCAGTGATGTAAGGATGCAGCATTATGAATAAATGTGCTGTTTTGGCTGACATTTGTATGCAAATAGCAATTTCAAAGAATTTCGGAAATATTTACATTATGTTTATGCCTTCCTTTATCCCTTTACTCACATACTCACATATTCTGTACACTTACTGAAAATTAACCACGGCAACCTTCGACCCCCTGCATATTTCTGTATTCATCATCACAGTAAAGGGATTCAAAAGTGTTATTTACAGACAATCAGCAACTCATTCACTTTTTTCTCCCTTTCAGCCAACATCATTTGAAATTATTTTCCAAATGTCCATTAGAACCACTTTTGTTAAAATTAAGAATGACTTAGAGCTTTCTAATTTCAATAGTCCCTACCCTCCTCTCATTTTATGCAATTTCTCAACAGCATTCAAAAAAATTGACCATAGGGGTCAGCCCGGTGGTGTAGTTAAGTTTGTGCCCTCCACTTTGGTGGCCCGGGGTTCGCAGGTTCCATCCCAGGTGCTGACATAGGCGCCGCTCATTAAGCCATGCTGTGGCAGCATCCCACATACAAAATAGAGGAAGATGGGCATAGATGTTACCTCAGGGCCAATCTTCCTCAGCAAAAAAGAGGAAGATTGGCAATGGATGTTAGCTCAGGGCTAATCTTCTGCACCAAAAAAGAAAAAAAAAATAGAATTTACTAAAGAAAAATTTAACCACATCCTCCTTCTTTTTCCAAGACAATTTTTTAGAACAGTTTTAGGCAAAACTGAGCAAAATAGAAAAACTGAGAAAAAGTTACAGAGATTTCCAATAAAACCCAACCCCAAAATGCATAGGTTCCCCCATTATAAACGTCCTTCACCTGAGTGGTACATTTATTACAATTTATGAGCCTACACTGACACATCATAATGATGCAAAGTGCACAATTTACATTAGAGTTCACTCGTTGTTGTACATTTGATGGATTTGGACACATGCATAATGACATATATCCATCACACTGCCCTACAAATCCTCTGTGTTCCACCTATTCACCCCTACACCCACTCTCCAGTCTGCCACTTCCACTCCTGGCACCACTGATCTGTTTACTGTCTCCATCATTTTGGCTTTTACAGAACGTGATATAGTTGGACTCATACAGTATGTAGCCTTTTTCAGATTGGCTTCTTTCATTTAATAATGCGAATTTGAGATTCCTCCATATCTTTTATGACTTGACAGTTTATTTCTTTTTAGCACTAAGAATATTCCATTGTCAGGATGTACCAGAGTCTGTTTATTTATTCGCCTATTAAAGGAAATTTTGGTTGCTTCCAAGTTTTGGCAATTATGAATAAAGCCACTATAAACATTTGTGTGCAGGTTTTTGTGTGGACATAAGCTTCCAATTCGTCTGGATAATAAACAAGGAGTGCTATTGCTGAATTGCGTAGTAAGAGTATGTTTAGTTTTGTAAAACACCACCAAACTGTCTTCCAAAGTGGTTGTATCGTTTTGCATTCCCACCAGGAATGAATTGAATTCCTGTTGCTCCCCATCCTCACCAGCATTTGGTTTGTCGGTGTTCTGGATTTTGGCCATTTGAATAGCTGTGCAGTGCTATCTCGTTGTTGTTTTAATTTGCATTTAACTGATGAAATATTTTGTGGAGTCTCTTTCCATATGCTTATTTGCCACCTGTGTATCTTCTTCGGTGAGGTGTCTGTTAAGGTCTTAGTTCATTTTTTAATTGAATTGCTTGTGTCCTTATTGTTGAGTTTTAAGAGTTCTTTGTATATTTTGGATGACGATTCTTTATCAGATATGTCTTTTGCACATATTTTGTCCCAGTCTGTGGCTTATCTTCTCATTCTCTTGACATTGTCTTTTGCAGATCAGAAGTTTTTAATTTTAACAAAGCCCAGCATATAAATTATTCACTTCATGGATCATGTAAGATCCATGATGTTGTACCTAAAAAGTCATCATCATACCAAAGGTCATCTAGGTTTTCTTCTATGTTATCTCCTAGTAATTATATAGTTTTTAATTTTACATTTAGGTTTGTGATCCATTTTAATTTTGTGAAGGGTGTAAGATCTATGTCTAGATATTTTTTCCTTTTTTTTTTTGCATGTGGATGTCCAGTTGTTCCAGTACCATTTGTTGAAAAGACTCCTTTGTCAGAGATCAGTTGACTATATTTATGTGAATCTATTTCTGGGCTCTCTATTCTCTTCCATTGATCTATTTGTCTATTCTTTCACCAATACCACACTGTCTTGATTACTGTAACTGTATAGTAAGTCTTAAAGTTGGGTAGTGTCAGTTCTCCAACTTCGTTCTTCTTCAATATTGTGTTGGCTATCCTGGGTCTTTTGCTTCTCCATATAAACTTTAGAATCAGTTTGTCAATATCCACAAAATATCCTCCTAGGATTTTGATTGGGATTGCATCGTATCTATAGATCGGGTTCAGAAGAACTGACATCTTGACAAGTGGAATACCTCTCCATTTATCTAGTTCTTTGATTGTTGATGAAAGCGTTGTTGTTCTCTTCATAGAGATCTTACACATATTTTATTATATTTATATCATTTATTTGGGTGCTAATGTAAATGGTATTCTGATTCTATTTTCAAATTCCACTCGTTCGTTTTATTTCTGGTATATAGGAAAGCAATTTAATTTTGTATATTAACCTTGTATTCTGCAACCTTGCTATTATCACTTATTAGTACCAGGAGGGATTTTTTTGTTGATTCTTTCAGATTTTCTACATAGATGATCGTGTTACCTGTGAACAAAGACAATTTTATTTCTTCGTTCCCAATCAGTATACCTTTCTTTCTTCATTGCATTAGCAAGGACTTCTACTTCAATGTTGAAAAGGAATGGTGAGAAGGAATATCCTTGCCTTATTCCTAATCTTAGTGGCAAAGCTTCTAGTTTCTCACTTTAGGTATGATTTAGCTATAGGATTTTTGTGGATAGTCTTCATCAAGTTGAGAAAGTTCTCTATTCCTTGTTCCCTGAGACTTTTTATTATGAATAGGTGTTTGATTTTATCCAATGCTTTTCCTACAACTATTGATATAATCGTGTGATTTTTCTTTTTTCAGCCTGTTGATATGGTGGTTTACATTAATTGGTTTTTGAGTGTTGAACCAGCCTTGCATACTTGTGAAAAATTCCAGTTGGTTGTGGTATACATTTCTTTTCAGCATTGTTGGATTCCATTCCCTAATATTTTGATCAGGATTTTGCATGTATGTTCATGAGAGATATTGGTCTATAATTTTCTTTTCTTGTAATATCTTTGTCTGGTTTGGGCATTCCGGTAATGCTGGCCTCATAGAATAGGTTCAGATGTATTCCCTTTGCCTCTATCCTCTGAAAGAGATTGTAAAGAATTTGTATAATTTCTTCCTTAAATGTTTAGTGGAATTTAACAGTGAATCTGTCTGGGCCTGGTGTTTTCTGTTTTGGAAATTTAATAATTATTGAATCAATTTCTTTAATAGATATAGGCCTATTCAAATTGTCTATTTCTTATTGTGTGAGTTTTGGCAGATAGTGTCTTTCATGGAATTAGTCAAGATTATCAAATTTGTGGGCATAGAGTTTTTCATAGTAGTCTTTTATTATCCCTTTAAAGTCCATGGATCTGTAGTGATGCCCCCTTTTCATTTCTGAAATCAATAGTTTGTGTCCTCTCTTTTTTTCTTCTCCTGGATAGAGGTTTATCAATTTTATTGATCTTTTCAAAGAAACAACTTTTGATTTCATTGATATTCTCTGTTGATTTCTTGTTTTCAATTTCATTGATTTCTTCTCTAATTCTTAATATTTCTTTTCTTTTGCTTACTTCAGGTTTAATTTGACTTCTTTTTCTACTTTCCTAGGGTGGAAACTTAGATTATTGACTTTAGATCTTTCTTCTTTTCTAATATATGTGTTCAATGCTATAAATTTCTCCCTAAGCACTGCTTTTGCTGCATCCCACAAATTTTGCTAAGTTATGTTTTCATTTTCACTTATTTCAAAATGTTTTTACATTTACCTTGAGATTTCTTCTTCAATCCATATGTTATTTAGAAGTGTGTTGTTTGATCTACATGTATTTAGGGATTTTCCCATTATCTTTCTGTTATTGATCTCTAGTTTAATTCCATTTTGGTCTGAGAGCAGAAATTTGTATGTGTGATTTCTACTCTTTTAAATTTGTTTGCATATGTTTTATGGCCCCAGATGTGGTCTATCTTGGTGAATGTTCCATGTGAGCTTGAGAAGAATGTGTATTCTGCTGTTGTTGAATGAAGAAGTCTATAGATGTCAATTATATACAGTTGATTGATGGTGCTATTGAGTTTCACTATGCCTTTACTGATTTTCTTCCTACTGGATCTGCCCAGTTTATTTTTTAATTTAAGCTTTATTGAGGTATAATTGACATATAAAATTGTAAGATAATTAAAGTATACATCCCAGTGATTTGATATATGTATATATTGTGAAAGTGGATCTGTCCATTTCTGATAGAAGAGTGTTGATGTCTCCAACTATGATAGTAGATTCATCTATTTTCTCCTTTAATTTCTATCAGTTTTTGCCTCATGTAATTTGACACTCTGTTTTTAGCACATACACATTAAAGATTTTTATGTCTTCCTAGAGAACTGAACCCTTTATGATTATATAATGCCCTTCTTATTCCTGATAACTTTCCTTGTTTCAAAGTCTACTCTGTCTGAAATTGATATAACTACTCATGTTTTCTTTTGATTAGTGTCAGCATGGTATATTTTTCTCTATCCATTTACTTTTAACCTATATCTACCTTTATATTTAAAGTGGGTTTCTTGTAGACAACATACAGTTGAGTGGTTTTTTGAAATTTTTTATTGAGTTATAATTGACATATAACATTATATTATGAGTTGCAGGGGTACAACATAATGATTCAATATGGATCTTGTTTTTCTGATCCACTCTGACAATGTCTGTCTTTTAATTGGTACATCATTCTTTTGAAACAGTTTTTTTTTTTGTCTCTTTGGCTTTAAAGCAAAAAAAAAAAGCTTTTTTTTCTTAATTTCCTTTTCTTTTTTGTTACCAGACTATCTACACATCTGATCTCTTTTGTTGGATCTCTATGGAAAAGATAACTAATCATGCACCATATTTTTTTGCTCTTCCTTCCAAAACATAGAGTTTTTGCTTAGAACTGGTTGCCTGCTTTTGGAGACTATATTTCCCACTTCACCTCCTCATATGGCTGCATAATTAGTTCTCATGCATGAAATGTGAGAGAAAGTGATTTGTGTCACTTTTAAGTAATGGATACGCATACCAGGCTCCATGTTCTCCTTTCCCTTCTGAAGACAAGGCCCCAGGGCATCTGAATCGGTAAGATAGAAGAAACCTTATTCTCTGAATCATTAAATGCAGAAAAGCCATTTGTAGATCAGGATCTCTGGTCTTGAACTATTGTGTGAGGGACTTAGAAACTCGTATGAATGATGGTCTTATGTATTTTGGCATATATTTTTTCAGTAGCTTGAACTACTGTGAGTGAAATAGGGCCAATGTAAGATCATATGAGTGGCAAGATCTTTAGCACAAGTGGAGGGATTTGGCTTACATAAGATAAGAACTCTTCTGTTTACATAAGAAGAAAGGAGCATAAGGCATACAAAGAGGAAGTAAAATTATTGGCTGTGGTGATCAGAAGTATAGATGGAGCTCAGCTGACAGCCTCCATTTTCTCTAGGAATTATGGCACAGACAACCATCAGAGAGTGAGAGGACAGGAGAGGTAGACGCATTAATATGGGTGAAGAATGTGAGATAATCATCTCACAGAGTAAGAAAGTGTAGTAGAATTCTCTGGTAGTACTAAAAGTCTATTTGAAATTCATAGATCCCCAGCACTATTCAGTTACTCAGTTGGGTTTACCTAGAGAAAGAGACTCTGACAAAGGGACAGAGGGCCAAAGAATTAAAGACTTTTGCGAGAGAAGAACTCTAGAATCTTAACTGAGTTGTGAAGAGAGTGAAGGGAGTGAGAATATGAGAAGGCTAAAGCAATATAGGGTCAGAGGAAACTGAGTTCTTCAGGGGTCCCCAAAATGGCGAGATTAGAAGTATTTGAATGAGTGACTGGAGTGATAGAAGGTAGTGTTCAGAATCTAAGAGGAAAATGGGTAGTGTGACCTAGTAGTATGAACTTCAACTAGGTTGAGAATTTTTGGCGAAGGAGGCAAAAATCATTTGACCAGTCCATAGCAAAAGGGTACCACAATATTCTGTCCATTCATGACCCCTGTGACCTGTTGACCTTTGACTTGCCTCCAAAAAGCTTTCCCCAGACAATATAATAGACCGGTACAAGGTGGCATTGTGTAATTCATTTTTGTTTTTGTTCCCAAGGAAGATTAGCACTGAGCTAACATCTGTTGCCAATCTTCCTCATTTTTTGCTTGAGGAAGATTAGCCCTGAGCTAACATCTGTGTCAATCTTCCTCTACTTTATATGTGGGTCACTGCCACAGCATGGCTGATGAGTGGTGCAGGTCTGTGCCTGGGACCTGGGTCCATGAACCTGGGCCACCAAATTAGAACACGCCACTCTTAACCACTATGCCAGAGGGCCAGCCCCTCTGTAATTCTTAACAAAGTGAGCTTTGAACTGAGTTACACTCTTTACTTGGGTTATTTACTAGTTGGGTGAAGGTTGTTTAAGCTTTCTATGTTACAATTTCCTCAGCTCTAAATGGGAATAACAGCATCTACCTCAAAAGGATAAGTATATAAAGTATGTCAAAAGAGTGCTCAGAAGAAATGGCTAAAATATATGGTCTCAAAAATAAGATGTTAGTAAAGATAAGTAATTATAAAATTGGCTATTATTATTATGATTCTATTTTTTATTATTATGCTGTGGTTTCAAGAAATATAATTAAGAACAAAGATTAGAAGTTATAGTAAGGTAAGTATCAACTAAATCTATAGAAGAGCTCTTGAACAGCCAGAACTATCCTGACTGAAAAGTTAGTTCAATCTTTTTTTTTCTCCAAGCTGTAGGCCTATCAAGAAAGAAGGACACAGAATGGCATTTCATCTTACTTTCTCAAGAGGGCAGCAAGGACTCTGTTTCATAGACATCTGAGTTACTACTATAATCTAAATGTTTTTGTCCTCCTAAAATTCATATGTTGAAATCCTAATCCCCAAGGTGATGATATTAGAAGGCAGGGCTTTTGGGAGGTGATTAGGTCATAATCCTCAGGAAGGGATCAGTGCCTTTATAAAAGAGGTCCAGAGAGCTTGCTTGCCCCTTCCATCATCTCATAAAGCAGCAAGAAGTTGCCCTCTATGGGGGAGCCAACCCTCACCAAACATCAAATCTGCCAGCACCTTGATCTTGGACATTCCAGCCTCCAGGACTGTGAAAATACATTTCTATTGTTTATAAGCCACTCAGTTTAAGGTATTTTTGTTAGAACAGCCTGAACAGACTAAGACTGTTACCTTTTTGTCAGGCCATGTTAAGAGATCTTTTCCTTTTCATTCTGGAATTGATTAAAACTTGATCTATGCATCATCTTTGTGATGCTGAATTTCTCATAGGGATGGCTATGTGAAAGCCAGAGCACTAAATAATTGGTGGAAAACTATAAGCAAAATCATGAACCTGAGATTTGGCAATGAAATAAGACTTAGAAATTATGTCTTCTTCTGTTCCAGGAGCTCTATGTGATAAAGGAGGTATTCTTACACACTACATAAAAACTAACATGACAATAGGGCCTTACCTGCCTAACTGGAATCTGGTCCAGGTACCAAATTAAAATTATACTGTTGCAATAAGGCAGACTGATCATTACCTCTGACAGTAGGAGATATCCCCTACCAGGAAACCATGCCTAATAACACAGCAGGATACACTTCTCACACCTGGATGATATACCTATCTGAAAAACCATCTTTATGTAACCTGACAGAATATTCTCCTCATGCAAACATAGTCTGAATTGAAAATGACAGCTTGGTTTCTACCATCTCCTCTTTCCTGTCTTCCTACAATTCCCAAATGACTCATCTCTTTATTATTTCATTTATTTTGAATGCCATAGTCTTTCATACTTGCACCCATTGGCTTTGATTCCAGCTCCAATTCCACGTTAATTCCATCTAGGGTATCAAGTGATAAAGTGTTCAGCCTAATGTACTTGAAAAAAAAGTCCTTCAGTGTGTATTGATTGTACTAAAATAGAGTGCTTAATCCAAAACTAGATTCTTTTCTACATTGCACTTGCCCCATTTTCCTACGGTCAGTTATTTTTCTTTGTCCAGGTCACTTTTATTCTACCAATTATTTTCCAGAAGATGACAAAGAAAAGACAAGACATGGATAGGAGCTGAGTCTTCCGAATTATGAATCAACTCTCTGAAAAGTGAATATTTCTGTTAATCAACTAGGTATCTCCTCAAACATCCCAAATGTTTGAAACAATTAGCTTATCTGAATTTGTTGATTGTAGTATTAGGCAACAGTTAAAGAAAGATGGGGCAAATAGACATGAAATATGTATTAGAGTATATTCTACTCAGCAAAATTGTTAAATTTAAATTTCCATGTCTTTTATACTTTCTATTTCCATTACAACATCTTTTATGCATTACTCTTTCACTACAGGAGGTTTTTCTCCTTTTAATGCATCCTATAATTCCCAACCAGCTCAATCTTTCTAAAACACTATTTCAATGGTATCATTGGCAGAATAAAAAATAAGACACCTTACCCACTTACGTGCAAGATAAATTCCAAGCTCCTTAAACTGCAACTCAGGAGACTGGCCAATCTAACCAGCCCTGCCCTTCCAGAGCTAAGCCTGCTCTCCTCCTGCTCCAATCCCTGCTCAAGCCAAATAGATTTATTCTCTGCCTCACTTTGCTACCTTTGTGCTTTTGCTAAAACAGTTATTCCCCTTTATATCTGCCTGCCCAAATAATATTCCCCATCAAGACATATGCCTAATTTTACTCCTCTTTCTATATTACAGTAAACTTGCTGGTATAAACCTCTGTAAGTCACAATCATAAATAGTTCCACGTTATTATAACATAAAAGTTTGATAGTTACTCACTTTCTCAAGATATTTAAATATCATTCATGAAAGCAAGCTGATGATCACACTAAGTGGTTTTATAATGACAATTCTTATTTTTTCGCATTTCACTAACATTTTGTCTAACCAACAAGTTTGTTTACTTTGTACAGGCTTCTTATATTTCTATCCAGGGAATAGACTTTATTAGTAGATTCATTGCATTGTTTTCTGCCCCATACAGAAGATTAAGACTAAGGGTGCCATAAGAATAGGGATTGCACCTATTAGTTTTTCTTCTACTTCAGAGTTTACTCCAGTACCTGATACATAGTAGACATTCGATACATATCCGATGAATCAATAATTGTTCACTTCCATAAAATTTTGTAGAGATTATAGTATAAGCATCACACTTATAACATTGCAATTGAACTTCATCTAAAAAGTAGTTAATGTATAATCATAGGATAATGACTTTATGTTTTGTTAGAGACACAGTAAAAAGTATGCTATGAATTCTTACACAAAAAAAGTAAAAAAAAAAAATACAAGAGACTAGTACTCTTTTGATGGCCTAATTATAGCCATTTGGCGGGGTTTGATAGATTCAAATTGATAAGATGTGCTACCTCCAGATTCTACATTCAACAAGTATTTACTGACAACAGTCACTGTGTCAGATTCAGGAAATATGAAGATTAAAAAAAATTTCCTCCAATCAAGAGCTGTAAATAGAGGAATTGACAAAGGAACACACAATTGCAATGCAATGTGATGTAGATTGTGATAACAGTAAGTACAGGTGCTGTGGGATCATTTATTTCATACTGGGTTACACAGAAAAAGTTTCTGAGAGGCAGTCATATGTGAGTTGGATTTTAAAGGACTAGTAAATATTAACCTCATTTAAAACAAATAAACAAAAAGTAGCTGAGTTGGTGAGCGGTTTGAAAGAAGTAAATGTGTGTAAGACAGAGAGAATAGCTTGTGTAAAAGCATAGAGGCTTAAACACACTCAAGGATTTACATATATTTTAGTATGACTGAAGTGTGGTGATATCAGGCTCTGAGGTGGAAGAGAGTGGGAAGATGTTTAGTGGATAGATCATGTATTCTTAAGAAAGACCATTGACAGCAAAGGGTTGGATAGATTGCAGAAAACAAGACAGAGGAAAGTAAAGCAAAGAGTTTTGAGACTGTTGCATCAATCCAGGTGAGAAATCATGAAAGCCCGAGCTAAGGTAGTGACAGTGAGAATGGAAAAGGAGGATAATTTTTAAAGACATTAAAGAGAATCAGTAAGGTTCGGTGACAGATATTCCATTGGGAATTAGAAAGAATTAAAGATGACATTTGAGTTTCTGGCTTGGCAGACCTTTTAGATTGTGGAACTACCCATCTGGAAAGGAATAAAGAGTAACAGATCTGGGGGGCTTATAAATTCTTGTGTTCCAAATAACCAGAATACCTACTGTTACAGTGACCATAAAAAAAATAGAAGTGTGCTTTTCCATTTGATAATGGTTAAAACAGAACATAATGCCCTGCAAGGATAAGCTAGTTGCTGTTAAACAATAAACCAGTACTGTTCAACAGCATTTAAGGCTAAAAGATTACAGAATTTTTAAATAGAAAGAACAAACTGTATCTAACTGCACTAAAGTTCAACTGTTATGAATCTTTATCCTCTTTCTTCTTTTTCCTTTATAGTTTCATGATAGAAACCTTTAACACCACTGTTTGTTTCAATAACAACTCAATCAAGTCTTCTTTAAAGGGATTACTGCTTATTAACTCAATGCCTGTCTATTCAAGTACAAGATGGTGCAACGGCAGACGGGAAGGCATTGAGAAGAAAGGAAATCTTTTCCTTTAGCATGTCAATTTAAGACCTTCCCTGCTTTAGGACTTATTCACATTATTGCTCTTCTTTATAGACTATTTGATTGGTTACTTGGGTGTCTTCAGCTCCATTGCCCTTTAAGATCTTCCTTTCTTCCTACCAGATTTAAGGTAATCTGGAGAGAAAATGACAATCAATATCTTCTATACTTGACTTTACCAGGGACCATTTTTGCCCCATTCACAAAATAGGGCATTGCTCTCAGTTCACACACCTACTTTACTTTAAGTGTTTGCTTGAAATTTATTTTATAAATTACATTAATTAACCTGTATTAACATTGTAGCAACTTCTTTGTAAATGCTACAGAATTTATGTTTATATACAGTGTTTTAAAATAGGAAAATAACTTTATTTTATATACTATTATATTCTAAATAATTCTAACAGTAAAAAAAAAATAAAAAGTTAAAAGCCACTCAAAATCTCATCTCCCCTAGACAATCTATGTTAATATTTTGATGAATGACCTTTCAGATGTGCATATGTCTGTGTGCATGTGTGTGAGGGAAAGAGAACTATGAATTGATACATAATTTTGTATTCATGGAATTACATTGTACTGCCAATTTTATAACATTTTTCTTATTAAACAAAGCGTTTTATCTATCTTTCCATGGGTACAGAATCTCTCCTTGTTTGAATATACCATAATTTTATTTTATCACTACCTTTTGATAAGTTTGAGGTTATTTCCTTTTTATGTCAACATAAAAAGTGCTTCAACATGAATCTTTGCCATTTATTTGATTATCTCCTAAATGAAAAGAATTTTATACATATTGTCAAAATGCGTAGCAGAAAAGCTGTATCAATCTATATGTTCACTAATAGCACATAAAACTACCTCTTTCCCTATATCCTTATGCTAATGTTGTCTCTTTTTCTCATCTTTGCCAATCTTTTATACAAAACTATTATTAGTTTGCACACATGCCACTTAGGAGAGCACTTCCCCAGTCACCTTCTATAGAATAGCACAGCTCCATCCACAGTCACACTCTGCCTCCTTTCTTCTCTTTTCATAGAGTTTCCACTACCCGACATATATATCTATTTATTATTTATTGTCTTTCTTCTCCCATCAGGATTTACACTCTATAAGGGTGTGGACCTTGTCTCTCCTTTAGTTTTCTCTCACTAGCAACTTGAGCAGGTTCTGGCAGGTAGTAGATTTTCAAGACTAAACTGTTGAATGAATTTTGAATGAATTAAAAAATACCATTTTTTTCCTTTATGACTCACTTAATTATATTTCGTACCCTCTTCTCAAACTTTATTATATACTAAACTCTCGTATTCATTTATATCTTTTTTTAATCCTTTACTGTGGTCCACAGGTTAATGTGCCTAGTTTTGAATCAATCACACTTATTTTTATATTTCCCTAATAACATTTGGAGTTCTGAAAGGGGCTACCCCAGCCCTACTTTGTTCTTGAGATGTTTCTAATAATCTCTTGCTTTTATATTCTTGCAGATGATCTTCTGAACCATTTCATCAAGTTTCACATAATCCCATTAGAATTTTAACTGGAATTGCACTGAATCTAGAGAATAGAGAAATTTGACATCTTTACTGTTTCTTCCTAAGATAATGCATGTCTATATTTTCAAAACTTCGTTTCAAAACACGTAAAGCTTCATTTGTGTGTGCCTGTAGAGAATGTTATAGTTTTCTTCACATATAGACTGAATATTTCCAGGAATATTTCCAGTACACCTAGGTATACTACGCTTTTGTTTGTCATTGTGAGCGGGTTATTTTTCCATTGTACTTCTAACTGGTGTTTAAACTGCTCTTTGAAAGACCTTCGTTAGAAGCTCTCAGAAACACTACATGATAATGCCATGAAGCACTGAAACTGAATGAAAACTTCAGATATAAAAATGGTTATAATAAAATATGGATTAATAGCCTAAAAGTGAACAAAATCAATTTACATTTACATTAAGTTTAAAAACCCATCTCATTTTTGTTTCGAAAAGTACCAAAAACAATATATTCATTATTTTCTAAATAAAGCCTATTGACCTTTATATTTAAAAATGCTTTAGAAGTGTATTTGAATCATCTTTCCAAACTCTTAAGATAGTGATTCTCTCTATATAAAAGAAACGTTCTTTTTTCTCAACATATTTAAATAACCTAGAATTAAAATCCCAGGAATAGATGAGAAATAAATGAACACTGTCAATCAATATGCTCTCTCTAGAATGCAATTTGAAAGAGCTCAGATGTGTCTTCACCTCTCATAAACGTTATCTGTAAGGTTTTTGTTCGTTTTACATAAATGCCATGCTAGCCTTTACATACTCATGAAAAAATTTGTATAGCTTAGCCATTAAGGAGAGAACTAGAAAACTTAAAATGAGCAAAGTTTCCCAAAGCTGTTTCCAAGCTAAACTATTGTTGCTGAGAGCATATTTAATTATTAAGTATCACTAATGATTACTAATAAATGTGTTCACAATCAGTTGAAGGAAAAGCCAGAGTAAGAAGAAAGCTAAATTGTAGCCTTCTGGGTATTTCTAAAATCACCGTGAGTTTAATATGTTATAGGACTTCTGGGTACTGATTGCTGAATTGATTACAAAAGCTTTTTTGAAGGCCAATTTCTTTATGCCCTATTTCAGCTCGCAAATATAAACCATAACTCCTACACCGTTACATCTGCCATGATCTGAATGAATCTTCCTGTGTAATTTCCACTAATCATTTTTATTCCTCCATCTGTGCAAAAGACTACTTGATATTACCAACTAACCATCTGCACATTTATGGAAAGGCTGCGTAGTGCCCGCTTATGTGAAACCAGGCATACCTCTTCCCATCACCAGCCAAATTCGCCAAAAGAGAAAATATATAAATATTTTTAAATGCTCCTTCTTATATTAAAAAAGACATGAGATGACTAATATAACATAATCAAGCTGCATAATATAAGCATCAACCACAATATTTCAATGCTACAGCTTTATTCTTCGTGGGAGAAGACTAGTTTTAAAAATTAATGTACAAAATAGGGAAATGGCTTTAAGGCAAAACTGTGCTAAACTGATGGTTTTACCTCACAACATTTCCTTGGAAGATAAAAAGGCAATTTCTGCCAATTTTGCAAAAACACCTCCCCTTCTCTGCTTTAGTAACTATTCCCTAGGCACCTTATATCTTTTCCAGTACACTAAGATGCTTTTCCTCTGAGGAGTAAAGGAAGAACTAATCTCATTTGATATTCATCATACCATGCTCCAGGTTTCTGAGATTTTCAAAGGATTTGTCCTCTAGGGGACCATATCTTCACTTCTGCCCTCACTCCCCACTATCTCCACACTAGAATTCGCACCCACAGACCTACTGCGGGCTCCCTTCATGGTCAGACTTTGGATGTTTTGTAACTTTCCTCACAACAAGTTCTTGTATCTTTTGAAGTATTTGAATACACTTGACAACTGAAATCACATATTTTACTAATTTTCAAATATATTTTAGTCTCTAAAATTGTCTTTAATGGGATTTACTCAACAAGCTGCATATGTTAACAATCAGCTGGTGTGCTCCCTTGATTGTGCTGCATATTTGAATACTTAAGTTTTCATATATTTTTTTGATTGAGACTCATATTTTAGTGAGCCACACAAATTACGTCTTTGCAGAGAAGGTCTCTCAGAAACTTAGTATTGAACTGTTTGGAAGACAATCTTCTTGTATCCTTGTATGTGTGCTCACCTGTGTGTGTGTGTGTGTGTGGTGTGTGTGTGTTGGGAGAGAGGTTTTGCTGGTGTCTGGGTAGTCGCAGTTAGAGATAAGCCTAAAGGAAATGCATTTGCTTTAAAAGAAAGATGAGCACCAATTTCTAAGTCCAAGTTACAACCGCATGGAATTGTGCTTTCATGTAAAAAAAATACCCCAAATCCCATTTCTTTGATATACCGTTAATATTTTAGTGACCAATCTTCTGTACATCTCCATGTGTATGTATGTGAAGCACGTGTATAAACTCCCAGATGCCCTGGTTTTATAAAGATGTGCTGAACTCAGTAGGATAAAATTAGGAAACAGTTTTATTTTTTGCTTTTAAAAAGCTCTGATGGTTCTCATTCCCCTGCCCCTTGTCAGCAATTTGGTCAGAACTGAAAGTTTAACAGTCACTTTCAGGTAATGAAAAAGTCTAGTCCAAGCCAAATAAGTGTTTTTATCTTACATTCAATGTAACATTTCATTTCTCTCCCCAGACTGGGGAACAGCAGTAAAAAGAAACTAAGTGTAGTATTTTCTTTCAGTCTCCTTTCTCCTCCTTAAACTATGATTAGAATTAAAAAAAAGAAGGAAAGGTCAATCTGGACCTATCTATTAATCTTTATTGGCTGCCAATATCTTCTACCACAAGTGTTTAAATGTTCAAACACTCTTTCTATCCCTGTCTCTCTTTGCCTCCTTCTCTCTCAAGGCATGTTTGGGAGCTCTTCACTTGCATTTACTGTCCTGCTGCAGAGTTGGTCACAGACAAGGGACTTTGCTGACTTCTCAGAATGGCCCCTCAGGCCTGGCCTCTGGTAATATACCTCTCATAGACTCTTTCAACTGAAGTCTCTTTCAGGTAAACTCCTTTCAAGACAGCTTTAACCCAGCAAGCACTCAAGTCAGAGCTGCTCCCTCCATCTTAGCCCCACCCTCAGGAAGAAGAATTTTTCCCAGGGGTTTCCTCTCTCTACACCTGTTGGAGGAAGTTCCCATTTTCAAACTTCTCTAGGTGAGAGTGAGATCCCCATGGACTCTAACCCAAGGGCATGCTCCGTGCTCTACTGAGAAATCTCCTAAGCTCCTGCTCCAGAAACAATGAGTCAGGGGATACATTTAAGACCCTCAAGACAACCTTTCTGAGGAGTATGCTGGGGGGCGGGGCAATTCCCCCAACTGTGGCCTACGGAAACGCAGGGGCATTCCCAAGTGCTCTCTATTCTTTCAAACTCCTTCCCTGAATCCTCATTCCTAGTAAACAGTCTCCTCTTATGTAGGATGTTGGGGTGACAATCACCAGGTCAGTTTAGCAACCGCTAGTCTCACAAGGATGTGTCAAGATCCCTTTTTTAGGGAGTTCTTAAAATCCGTTGTCCTTAGCTTTGAGGATGAAGCCCAGAATCCTGAGACTACAGGAAAGACATCCTATTATACACCCATGGAAATTTATGTATATACTTCATACAGTACATGGCGTTTTTGTCAGGCATTTTGTCTCACTCTCCTACACCCAATGATAGTAACCTGGTAGATGTCCTTCAATGTCTTTCACTATAATCATATAATCATATACAAAAATATTTATATATATACATAGGATTTGTCTATGCTCATTTTGTGTGTGTGTGAGGAAGACGAGCCCTGAGCTAACATCCATTGCCAATCCTCCTCTTTTTGCTGAGGAAGATTGGCCCTGGGCTAACATTCGTGCCCATCTTCCTCTGCTTTATATGGGATGCCACCACAGCATGGCTTGACAAGCTGTACATCGGTCCGCGCCTTGGATCTGAACCTGCCAACCCCGGGCCACTGAAGCGGGGTGTGCAAACTCAACCACTATGCCAGCGGGCTGGCCCCTGTCATTGCTTATTTTTAAAAAATAGTGTCATATTATTTACACTTATCAGCATCTTGGCTTTTGAAATCAAGAATGCACTGTAGAATTCTCTCCCAGTCAGCTGCTAAAGAATTAATTCTTTCTTTAGCGGCTGCATGATTCTTTATTCAACCACTTGTCAGTGGAAGGTCATTACCTTTCTTCTTTCACTACAATGCTTTAGTAAGCATTTACTAATGTTATAGTTTTGTAGGATAGATTATCAGAAGTGACCGGGTCAATTTTTAATTTAAACTGTTTTCCAATGAAAGGCTGTAACAATTCATACAACCACCAGTAATGTATGGAAATACTTTTTTTTCCCCAGAATCATTGCCACTGGCAGTATTTAATCTTTTAAAAATATGTTGTGTATTACTCATCTTTAGATTAATTTCTATTCCTGGAGCTACTTGTGATATTGATGTTTATATGATAATTTAGATGAGCTATTGCAAGTTTTCTATTCATATCTGCCATTTTCCTTTTGAATATTTTTCTAGGCAATTTCTAAGAATTCTTTGTGTATTATAGATATTAACCCTTCAGCTTTCATATTTTCAATGGTTTTTATTTTGGAGTTTCTTATTATTAAAATGTTTGAATATGTATAAAAGTAGACAGAATGGTATAATGAATACCCATAGTTTTAGCAATTATTAACATTTTTCAATATTTGCTTCAGGTGGTAGATTGCATTATTTGTTGCAGTTATTCAGCCTTCCTGTAACCAAAGCCATGTGACTTTGGAGTTTCTTCCATAAGACAGACTATATTTCTATGTGACTTAATTTGGGGCTCAGTCAAATAACTTGTTTCAGTCAATAGAATGAGACAGGAGAGATGGAGTGCCAGTTCAGAGCCTCAACCTTACACAAAGCATCCTTGCTGGCCTGCTGATATCCAAAGACGGATGAAATATTTGAGGAGCAGAGCTACCCCAACCAACCCACAGAACCGCCATGAAAATCAGAGATCTTAGCCAGTTACCAGTGCTTTGAGCAGTCACTCAGCCACGCCTAGCCTTGATCAGCCAAAACACAGCTGTTTCACAAACTCTTGAACAATAATACATGATTGCCGTTTTAAGCTCTTGAATTTGGGGGAGGCTTTTATCAAATGACTCAATTCATGTACTATTTTTTACATATAAAAGGATATTCACTTCTACAGTCTTCCTACGTAACTACAATACCATTCATTCCACAATATCATGTAAAGGAAAGAAACAAATGATCTTTTCAGTAGATACCTAAGAAGTGTTTAATATAAGTAAATACTCTTTCATGATGTAAACTGTCAGCAAACTAGGAATAGAAGGGAAATTCCTCAAATTGATTAAGCACATCTATGGGAAACCTGCAGCTAACATCACACTGAATGGTAAAATTGAATGCTTTTTCACTGGAGTTGGGAACAAGACAAGGGTATCCACTGTCGGAATCTTTGTTCATCATTGTATTGAATATCTTAGGTTCTCCAACAAGGCAAGACAAATAAATAAACAAAAGGTATAATAATTGGAAAAAAGAAAATTATCATTATTTACAAATGACAGGATTGATATCATTAAAAATTGTCAGCACAAAACTAGTTTATCAGATTAGCTAGTCAAGGCTGAGAGCTTGACTTGAAGAAATAGAAAATAGAACACTTGTTCATGAGGTCTTATACTGAGCTCTCCTGAACTACGGCAGTAAGGCAAAGTAGCAGTATACATACGTTGTTCTTTTTACTTTTAGATATTTGTTTGTCTCTTAGAAGATAAGATTTTATTGATTTATATTTCTTAACTACTTAAATCACGTCTTGTATGGGTGGATCAGAGATGAGCTTCTATTCAGACAGTGTGTCTAGTTTGGCAACAACGTATTATCTAAGTTACATCATAATAAAAATAATCTCTAACTCTCATGAACTATCCAGCAACAGTGAAACAGATATGCAGGTGCAATCCTGGATTTGTGTGTACATAGAACCCCTAGGAAGGGAACCTAACTATAAATGGCATTTATAATGACTTTTCTCATCCACTAAAGGGTAAGAAATGGGGCAAAACCGATTGTATTATTATTCATTTCTTTGTTAAGGAAAATGATGACCAGTGTCTTCTAAAGCCAGCTGCTGCTTTGTATCAGGGAAAGAGCTGTGGAAACAACATAGTTCCTAGTATCAATACATTGTTCTGTCTGTAATGAACAATTTCTGATTTTGACTCCCCAGAATTCAGCCCCTCTTCTGATTTTTGTGTGGGGGGGGGGGGGCGGTTTAAGTCAGGAATTATGAAAAGCTGGAGATTTTACTCTATTTGCAAGATAAGTCATCTTGCCACAGTTTCACAGATGCTAGCAGAAAAACATGAAACCTCCGGGTCAGAGAGACAAAAGCAGTTTACTACTGGCCAAAATGACAGCAGCCAGAATTCCATTTTAGTGCTGGTTAACTGAGCCCCAGTTCCCACACAGCAACATGATTAGGGCCAGGTGTTGGTTGGGCACATACAGTATGAATGTGTTACAAGAGAGGAAACCAGAGATTAGGAAGCCCAGGGTCTTATGTAGGGGCTGCTGGCAACCTGAACATCCTCTTCTCCAAAGAGAGAGGCGTTATCTTTATTACCCTGGAATATAAATGAATCTTCTACAGGGTTGGGATTGAGACATTCCTATCTTTACTATACTGGAATATAAGTATATCTGAGCATATCAGCTGTTAATGACCAGAGATAAAGTAACACAAGACACTCATGGATAATTAACTCCCAACAAAGGGAAGGCCTTATTATACTTCTGCAAGGGTTTTCCATAAGATCAGGTGTGGACAACCTCTTGCCCCCCGCTCTGAACACGGTGTTCTATTTAGAAAGTATCTATGATCTAAGCTAGTTCAAATAAATTTGTACTGAAACCATGGAGAATGCTCCCTCTCTTTCCCTCTCTCTGGCTCTCTTTTCTCTCATTAAACATGTACAGAGGGTAATTTGACAAGATTAGTAAGTTCAACATGCATTCCTCTAGAGTATAATGATAACTTAATCAGTAACAATTTATGAAACATTGAATACTTGCTGGACACATGATATGAAGATGAATTGGGCCTGGTCTCTTCCAACAAGAGCTCAACAATCGATTTAGGGGGGTTGGTGAAGGCACGTAAATAACCACGATACCAAGTGCAAAGAGGCAGCAGAGCATAGCCATTGAGAGTATAAGCACTGGAGAAAGACTCCTTTCTCATCTTCCCTAGTTATGGTTTAGGTAATTTACTTAAACTTTCTCTAACTCAGTTACTTCATCTGTAATAGTGGTCTGGTAATATAATTTAATCCATGAAAAGTGCTTGGAATAATATATGTGCTAATGGTAAACACACCACACCTTTTAGCTGTTATTATTATGCTAAGGGGTAAATATGGCTATGTCTAAATTGCTTTCAATTTATGGTTGTGAAAGCACTGTCCAATCTACTATCATCTTTTACTTTTCTTCATAGCACCTATTACTATCTAAAATTATCACATAAATATACATACATACATATACATATTTATTGAGAACTCCTTTCCATATATATGTTTACTTATTTGTTTAGCTCTCCCTCTCCATACTGTAATTTAGAAGACAGCAAAGGTCTTGTCTATTTCATTTTTTCCTGTATTTCAACTCTTAGAAAGTTATCTTGTACAAAGTATAATCCAAGAAAATATCATTGAATAAAATCTGATTAGAGTAGTCAGGGAAAGTAAAAAGTGCTTGGAAATTCTCAAGCATACATGTATTAACAAAGTACAACGTGTTTTTAGTGGGGCTGGAGAAAGTAATTATCAGCTGGAGATTAAGCTGGAAAGCTACCATGGAACCAATTTGCAAAAAGCGGCAGCATACACCATGGTAAGGACTTTAGATTTTTATTTTGAAACATTGTACCATCAGGTTCTCCAATAAGAGAACTATTTACAAATACTTTCTTTATAAAAAACTGGGTCAGCAATATTGAGAATGGATTGGATGGGCATGGAAGAGAATGGATCCATACATATTATATAGAAAGTTAACACTTCAGGTAAGAGATGGCAAGTGCTGCTCTAGGTCTCACGTGATGGATTCAAGTGATCTTTTACAGACGTAACAGACAAGAGTAGTGAGTAATTCGGTATGGAGGATGAAACTAGGTGTAGAGTCAACAACGCTGGCATTTCAGATTGAAATTTGAATATACCTTGTGTCTCATTCACTGAAAAACTTCAGCTACTGGTAACAGTCAACAGAGTTCCTAGTGTTTCTCTAAGGAAATGGGGGTTTAAGGTTGGGGCCAAAGTGAATTCTTCTAGACTGAGTCAGTGCACTAATTTACATAAGATTAAGGCAGCTGCCTCCACAAACAACTAAAGAAAGAGGGTATCACACATACCCAGTTGGCTGCACTTACTACTCCTGTAATTAAAGACAATGTTGTTTCAAACCTCGAAGAGTAATAAAGGATCAATCCAAAGTCTGCAAAAACTACTTTAAGGAAAAAATAAAAGATGTGTTTAAGTAAGAACTTTCAGTAAAAGATTAAGAATTCCTATCTTCATAAAGCTTGAGACACTTCACAATAAAAAGTACATATGGCAATATAATTTTAAAAAGTACTAAAAGAATTCTTCCTCAGAAGGAAACCACAATGTTTAAGACCAAAGAATCACAGGGATGATTTAAACTTTGGCCTCAGCTGGTAAAGGAAGTAAAACAGAAAGCCACAGAAATTAAGAAAGGGTCATGTTTTATCTGGATCTATGTGGAAAGCAGCTTTATAAGAGCAAAATAGAAAGGATTTTGAAAATAAATTCTAAAGGTTAAAGTTATTTGATGTTAGACATTCAGCTGCAGGTTCTGAAGAGCCAGCAGAGCTGCATGCA
Source organism: Tapirus indicus (assembly GCA_031878705.1). Taxonomy (NCBI): domain Eukaryota; kingdom Metazoa; phylum Chordata; class Mammalia; order Perissodactyla; family Tapiridae; genus Tapirus; species Tapirus indicus. The sequence continues at coordinate 137,866,961 of CM062920.1, read as the reverse complement.
AAGAAAGTCATGGTTCGTTCAGAGCTTCAGGAACTGCTGAAGAATAAACACCCGATTCTCTTCCCAGACAACGGAAGTATCACATTTGGGTATTGGCTTTGTGTTTAAAAGGTTTTACCAGCTAAGTGAGGAGAAGTGTTCTGTATGTTGGTGGGTGCTGAGAGCAGAAACAACTCTGGCTTATTGCTTTTTTACTATTTCTTTAGCTTGTCCCATTTAGGTACTTCTATTTATATGCTATAAAAAATAAGGTGCAAAAACAGTGACATATTTTTTTTTTTCTTCCTTTTGGTAAAGAAGTACTTTACTGAAAACTCTGAAATACCTTTCTATAATTATTTCCCCCAATAGTAGAGACCTGAAGAGCTGGTCTAGAATGAGGGCATGATGAGAGCCTGTAGTGAAGAGGAGAAAGGGGATGCAGAATATATGTACAAGGACAATCTTTGTATGTGGGAATCTTCTGCTTAAGTTCTCCATTACTGTTTGCAAACTGACTCTTCTGGTGTGCTAAAACAGATAGAAAATGACAGAGAGTTCTTTTTGTGTTATGAGGAGTCCTAAGTGGCACTTTCACGCCATGGAGCATAAAAGCACGTAGAGATGATTTTCTTTTACTGTGTAATACTTCCGGATATGTAATTACGTGTGCTACCTCCATCACATTTACCTGAATTCAATCACAAGTATGAATTATTAAAAGTCCATGTCAATACAAGGCTCTTAGAATGGAAGCATGAGGGTAGTAAAAGTAAATGACTAAACACTCCAGGCTATTCCCAGGAAGGATAGCCATTCACTCTGTTTCAATTCTTGAAACAGTCATTTTGATGTGTCACCAGACTGTCAGAATATGACAGCAAAGGATTTTGGGTATCACATGACAATAATCATTCCGTTTGTATTTACAGGGGAAGAAATAGCCAAAGAGAAAAGAAGGGAAGAAGGAAATGTTGCTATTCATTCTAAGACTGAATAGAGAGGTGCTTAAATAATGCCATTGTGAGTCTGTCTCTCCCTCTTTATTATTATTATTATTATTGGCTGTGCTTTTATTCTGTTGGTTTTGTTTTTAAGCAAGACCCCCTAGTATGCTCAGGCTTATGTGGTGGTTATAATTTACAGTTTCAGAAGAGAAATAATATCATAAGTTGGTAAAAGAAAGCATCTTGAGCCACTATTGTTTAGAATCGTAGTCCTGCAACTTACTAGCTAGATGACCTTGGGCAAACAACTTAAAACTTCTGAGCCTCAGTTTCTTTTTCTAGAAGATGAGTACGGTAATAATATCAAAGCTCATAACGTTGCTGTGAGAATTAAATGATTTTTTCTACATAAACCACTTGGAATAGTGTTTGGTACATAAGAAATATTCCAATAAAGTCATCTAAAACACAAATATAAGAGTAACCAATGTGTCTCACAGTGTCAATATTAGAAGAGTCCTAAGTTGCTCTCTTTGCATAATGTGCTCACCTGTGGACGAATATCTATGCCCTGAGTGATGGCACAGCCAAAACACAGGATGGGAAGTACAGGGCTTCTTCTCTGACGATGTCATGGAAATCACATGAAACGGGGGAGGAAAAATTCCCAGAATCAGAGCCAAAAAAAAAAAAAAAAGATATGCTCTAGCTAGGAATTGTCCTTGTTAAGATTGTCCCAGAAACAGGAGTAGATTTCAGTGTTCACACAGAGGCTGTCAGGGTCTAGGGAAGGCAGAGGAAGGGGAAGCAAAATGAGCTGACGTTTTTCCAGCCAGGTCCTTCTACTCTGCTTCTAGTACTTCTCCTTTTTGCTCTGTTGCATTCCTTTCCCCCTTGTAACTCTCTCTACTAACTAGCATCCTAGGATCATATTGTGGCTTTAGCATGTGGGTATTACTATATGTATGCTGGACCTTTCACTGGTAAGTGTCTTTTTAGGATACGACTGTGTGCTTTTACAATATTAAAGACACTGGCCACTTCAGCTGGAAAATTTGTGAATTCAGTTAAAATAAAATCACACTAATGGCTTTATGATTTTCAGATAAAATGCTGATTGAGTAAATGAATTATTTCATTTCAAACTGGTACAGTCAAAGTTGAACCACCACAACTATAGAAAAAAAGTGTCCTTATATCTGTCATCTTTTGTGGGAAGCAGGTTTATTTATTTTGGGGTAGTAAGTCAACACAAAAGAGTATGTCACTACTTTATTCACAGTCTTCCGTCTATTATGTTCTGACTATAATACTTCAGGATATATTGGCAGATAAGATCACAGTACAGTAAAACTGGGAAATCTCCACTATAAAAGAAATGGTGCACTAACTGAGCTAAGCAGACCTAACAGTATTTTTGCCCTTTAGGGTAGTGTTCAGCTCATCTTCCTTGTTTCTAATGCGCTCAAAGGCTCAGCCTGACTAATTCATACTCAGAACAAATTGCATAACACTCCAAGAATGACACTTCCAAAGTTCATCTGTTCTGTAGTTGCTTGACATTAGAAAAGGGCAACTTTTGAAAAACGAATAAAACAGATTTTCTCACTCTGCTGATCATGTCTCAAAAACAGCTGAATGGGTTTTTTGAAACTTTGCTTTTAAAATAATTCAACATTCTCCATCTCAACATTGATACTGTTAAGATTACCAGCAATTCTGTTTTCTAAAAATCTAAATATTGCAAGATCTTAAATATTATTAAAAATATGAGTTCCACAAGGATAGTGACTTTGTCTCTTTCATTCATAAAACACAAAGCCTAGCCCAATATCTTTCACTTAATAAATATTTTTTAATAAGTGATCAATTTAACAAATGAGTAATAAAGAATTTTACTATGGAATAAAAGCATTGAATGACAGTGAAATGCACCGGTGGACAATCCTCAATTTATTAATTCATGGCAATCTTATTTCTGGCACTGAGTCAATTATACTCAAATTAATATTAATGTATGACACCAACAGTAGGCAAGAAACATTCAAGTGAATTTGTATCAGTCCATATTCTTACAGACACATCCCTTAAGTTTCTCTCTGACATATTATTCAGGGCTACTTCATTTTGAAGCAGGCACTAACCTAATTCAAAACATCTTTGTTAAGAAAATGAAGCTATTTAAAAGTGTAAATATGACTTCCAGAAATCTAGATTAATTCTAACATCAGAACATCTGGATCTAGGTGCTAAAATAATGTAGCAGGGCTCTATTTCTCCCCTAATCTTTCATGTCTTCTTTTGTCAGCTTCCCCTTATTCCACAAGTATATTATCAGTTTTTATTCTAGAAAGAAGAGAGACTTTTTGGGTTACATGCCCAGCCCTGATCAATCATTGTATCAGGGGCTTTGGGTACACTGATTGTCCCTGGTCTTGAATCATGTGCCTAGTCAGGAGGCGAAAGGAAGCTCACTATACACAATTAACAGAAATAGCAGGGATGAGGGTAGGGTAGTTCCATATTTAAAGAGTTGGTACATTGATTATACAAATGGCCTCAATTCTTTGCATCTCCCTGTTTGTACACCCTTTGCAATGCAATGTATCTTTGCAGCTCTAGCTATCAGGAGTGGAGACTTATTTCTCTACTCTTTGAAACTAGGATGGCTTTGTGACTTGCTTTAGCCAGTGGAATGCTTCTGTTCACTTTCTCGACCACTGCGACTACCATGGGAATAAGCTCCAGCTAGGCTGATGGAGAATGAGAGACCACACTGGGTGATCTATCCCAGGTAAGGCCGTTGTAGATCAGCCACAGCTCAGACTACCCTCCAATTAACTGCAGATGCATGAATGAGCCCAGCTGAGTCAATCAACCTAGCTCTGCCAAACTAATTTTGGAAGAAGTACATATTGAACCAAAAGAAATATTCAGTTACTACAAAATAATGAATAGGTTTCCACTGTTGATTAAAACTATCTCTGAAAGGAAATAAAATATTTGCCTGCAATGATTAGATAAATGACAACATCCAGTGGAATAATTTTACAATTCCCCATAATGGATATTATGAAAAACAGTATTCATTAAAATACATGTTATATTAAATCTATTAAATAGAATGGTCTTATTGCCTAAGAGGTGCAACTCCTTAAAATGGTCAGTAAAATATTAAAGGCTTCAGCATTATAAGAAAATGGCAAATCTTTGGCTAAAATAAAATAATAATGTTAAAAAAGGATATAGAGGCCGGCCCGGTGGCTAGCAGTTATATTCGCAAGTTCTACTTCAGCAGCCTGGGGTTCACTGGTTCAGATCCCAGGCGTAGACCTACACACTGCTCATCAAGCCATGCTGTGGCAGTGTCCCACACAGAAGAGCTAGAAGGACCTACAACTAAGATATACAACTATGAACGGGGCCTTTGAGGAGAAAAAAAGAAAAATAGAAGAAGATTGGCAACAGATGTTAGCTCAGGGCCAATCTTCCTCAAAAAAAATAATAAAATGGATATAAACAGTGGTGTATGCTTTGGAGATAGACTGCCAAACAATCCATATCGTCGAATCTTCTTTCTTTTTTTTGTTTGCATTTCAAAGGAAGACAAAGTAAGAAATTAATGGATTAGTAATGCAAAATATGCAAAGTTAACTCTGAAGGAGTGACTTCACCAATCATCCTGATGCAAAATGAAGACAGTATTGATGGGATAGAAAGTCAAAAAAATTGAAAGTTTTTTTTTTGTTTTGCTACTAGCACAGCAGAGTTAATAATAATTTGAAATATAACACTTAGGCTAGCTATAGGGAAATTTGCAATGAGTAAGAAGAAGCCAGAGAATCATTTCTTGATATAATTTCCTCACAATGATACTGTGTTACTCAAAAATCTCACAATATTTTCTCAGCTGTAACTCTTGAGTTCCCTCCAGGAGTATCAATTCTCCTAAAGCTGTTCCTATACTTTCTGAACTGCTGCAATAACAATTAGGCAGGAGTTATAAAGAAGATACCTTTTACACTAACTAGATCATGTTAAGAGTAACTTTATAAGGCTGCATTTCTCTGTTTAATCAAAACATATGCCTATTAGCAATATTTGTATGAAATGAGACTATCATTTATAGGTGATTAAACATTGTGTTTTAATTAAAATGGGCATCAAGCCCCTCAATAAAAATAAAACACTCAAAAAGATTACTAGAATTAGCACTGTGGCGACTTAGTTCTGAATTTTACCATTTCTCCTCCTGAAACAAAGCAAAAAGGGGGAAAAAATCCATAAGCTATTTTTCATACAAACTATGAGACATAAAACCTGAAAACTGCAATATTCTTTTAAGTGTTACCAAAACAGCTGAGCCCAGTAGAAGAGTGTAGGAATTTGTGTAAGAAGTTACACAGGGAACCGAGCCGCAGAACCCTAAACACCTACAGTTAAAAATCATTCCCAGAATATGAGCACTCCATCACTAGTGAGAAATGCTATGAGCAGGACAGATTTCTTCAAAGAAGCAGGAGTAGCAGTAAAGGGGTAGAGAGAAGGTGGGAAAAACACACAGAATGAAAAGCTCTAAAAGCACTACGAAAAATCACGGTCCAAAAGTAAGCGAATCATATTGGATGCATTAACGGGGGACAGCGGCTGATGGAGGAACTCTGGGAGTACAGGGCAGGTAGTGAAGAGCCCCCAGCACCTGCTTAAATTTGGAGAGGCAGCAAAGGCGTGGCTGGGCAGAAACACTATGTCTGAAGAAAATAGCATATCATCTTATCCAGGGAGGAAGAGGCCCTTCGCAAAGGCTGCAGATTTTCCCCATCACTCCTGCTCACACCCCTCCCCTCCCAGGCAGGAATCTCTTGCAAAGAGTTGGTCATAAAATTGCCACTCACCCAGATATGGGTAACCAGAAAGGAAGACAGAAAATATTCAAATGAGGATTAAATAAATGACAGAGAGCAACAGAATTTTTCTACAAAATAATTCATCGAGTAAACACTGCCGTGGAACAGATAAACATTGTAAATGTTCTACCATGAATTAAAAACAACTATAGTAATGATGAACCAGTCAGAGATGGAGGAAAATTTCAAAGCAGGAATACAAGAATGCAAACAAGACATGGCCAGCAACCCATAGACTTGAAAGAGAACTGACAGAACTCAAAAAAGAAAGAATCAAAAAATAAAACCTCTAGAGAAATGAGAAAAAGCGAAAGGTCTAACAAGGTAAAATAGTCTATCTTCAACTGCTCTGATTGAAAAGGCTCCCTAAATTTCCATATGTGTTTGAGTCAGTATCTGAGGTTTTTTTTTTTTTTTCCCGTCTGTTTTTCTACTCACAAACAGTAAGATATGTTTTCTTTACTGGTTTAACAAATCTTTTAGAGCTACTGTTCCTTCATTGCTCTTCTTTTCAGTGTTTTCCTCCTTTTTTCCCCCTTATTATCATTACTGTTTTATTATAATTGTCATGCAGATATCTGTGTGGATGTGGGTATGTGTGTTTGTGTTTGAAACACTTTTATCTATCCAGGTGTGCAAGGCAATCACCTATGTTTTCTTCTAGTATTTATGGCTTTATGAATTCTTTTGCATTTGAATCACTGAGCCAATTGAAGTTTACACTAGTATATAGTCTGTATTATGGGCCAATTTTATCATTTCCAGATGAATACCCAGTTTGAGCATCAATAATTTGAATAAAGCTCTTTGAAAACAAGCAATCACATACACTGCTGGTGAGAGTGCAAAAATGATACAGCCCTCATGGAGGGTAATTTGGCAATACCTACCAAAAAAATTCAGATTTTCCCTTTGACCCAGTAATGCTACTTCTGAAGTTTATCCTTAAGTTATTTCTGCACAGATATAAAGTAACATGTTTACAATAAATCTTTTCATTATTGAAGTAGTAAAAGATTGAAAAAAACTCATTTATTCGGTGATACAGGCTTTTGTAATAGAAACTAAAGTATATCAACATAATGAAATATATGCATATATAAAAAAGGTGAAACTCTCTTTCTATATATGTAGACATGGGGGAAATGATTCAATATGTACCAAGTAAAAATATCAACAGAATCATGAAATAGTATGCTACTTTTGCTTAAGAAACTGGGAAAACAAGAGTTTATTCATATTTGCTTATATTTGCATAAAGAAAAGCTGAAAAGATACCTAAGAAACTGAAAAGGTGCTTCTCGTTAGATGGCAGGAGAATGGAGAGGAAAGGAACAGCAGGGGTGGCCTCATAATTGTTTTAATATTTGAACAAATAGTCAATTACCTATTTAAAAATTTATAATGTATCTTTTTAAGAGAACACTTTATTTTACCTTTTTTCTCCTTATGGAAAGATTAACTATGACATAGGACATTTTCACCTATAGCAGTTTAAGTGAATAATCAAATAGGGATTTTATAATATTCTTTCTTGACCTACATACTTGTTTTAGATCACATTAGTCCTATGCTGAACTATGTAGATTATAAAACTAGATAATCCACCTGAGGTTATTCAGATCGATGACTCTATTGATCATTGGGCTACCACATGCTAGAAGATATTTCTCCGTCGATCGCTAACGTTTCTGCAATCTCGCAACCAGAAGCACTGACAGTAATTTGTTCCAGATTATCTTTTCAAGAATGCTTGTATGGTGAACAGATTTAGAAGATAGAAATAGTATTTCCATCTAGAGCAAAGGGCAAGTTTGTTAAATGTCCACTATAATAAAGATAACGTCTCCCTGTCAGGCAAAGGGACAGGTTTGCTTACAGCCCGTTATAAAAGATTAGAGTTTCCTGAGCTTGTCGTTTCTTTCCTGTTATGCAACTCACTGCTTGTGCAGGCATCTGCTTGCCTTGTTGCATCAGCCTGTGGGAATTTAGGATCAGGGAACCACCAAAAGAAAATGATCATACATTGAGCATTACTATGGCAGTGTATAATAAACTATCCTTTGTCTCTGAGCCCAGAATTTCATGTTTGCTGCTAACATCCATAAAATGTCAGCAGATTAGCTTATTCGCTTGCCAAGTAGCATAAGTCTCAGACCCATCATCGTCTTGATAATGTTTAGATTTATATATCCAAATTTGTGATACATACCTTAAGGCCATACAAAATAAGTTTTCTTGTCTCATGAATCATTCCTATTAATTTAATCTTGTGATCAACTAATATAATGATGTGCATTTGTGTGTGTGCATGTGTGTATAGAAAAGGATGTAGGGAAATCAAGTTAGGGCTAGTCAAAATATTTTCTATCACTTGGAAAATATACTTATGAGGGCAACTGGATTCCAGACTACATTTGAAGTATTTTAGAGGTGTTTTGTTAGATGACTTTCTTATAAATGGAAAGTGATTCTTGTAAAAATTAAAACAATAAGGCTAAAAAGAGAAAAATAATCCACATCAGATAGCTAATTATACTCAGATCTATTTTAAAAAGTAGCAATTAGCCTTTTGACCAAACTTGTTATTAAATGATTGTTTATGGTAAACCAGTCAATTGTCTTCTAAGTAACAGAAAAAAATTTATGGAACATTAATCACAGAAAGATTCTATTTGTATATGAGTGTGTGCATGAAGAAGGAAAATTTAATAGTGATGTCCTCTGGGTGGTGATATGGCATGTAATCTTAATTTACTTCCTTGTGCCTTTCCATATTTACTGATTTTTTAAAAAAAGAAGCCAGTTTTTTTCCCCAAAGTTTTAATTATTAAAAAATAAAATTGTTGGGGCTGGCCCAGTGGCATAGTGGTTAATTTTGTTCTCTCTGCTTTGGTGGCCTGGGGTTGGAGTGTTCGGATCCTGGGCGCGGACCTACACATCACTCATCAAGCCATGTTGTGGTGGTTTCCCACATACAAAATAGAGGAAGATGGGCACAGATATTAGCTCAGGGACAATCTTCCTCAAGCAAAAAGAGGAGGATTGGCAACAGATGTTAGCTCAGGGCCAGTCTTCTTCACCAAAAATAAAAATAAACAAATAAAACTGTTTATTCAAATTTTTTTCTTTCCAAACTGATTTGTGAGTATAGGCAAAATACACATATAGCAATGATGTCATATGTCCACATTGTTTTTCTAATGGCTTTTCTATAAATGTAACTTTAAAAATAGCACAAAGGAATTCATATTTTCTCTGTCACTTCAGTAGCTGAAATATCAAAAATAAAATTCATGGACACTTATTCATAGGAATAAGTTACTATAGTGACCGAATGTTTGAGGTATGTCTCCTTTATTTAAATATATGTTCTGACAATATTTTATAGTTGCATCAAATACATTCAATTTATTAATTTAAGCCAGAGCATGCTACTTTTTAGAATTATGATATTCAACACTTTTTTAATCTCTTTTTACCTATGGTTGAGTTCACCTGGGCAGGCCTTTTCTCCCTCTCTTTCTCTTTAATATTGCCCTTTCAGAATCATGCAGTAGTTTTTGACAATTAATAATAATGTGAAGTTGTTTGAAGGGGAAGGTTTATTGTATTATTTCTGACATAGAGGGTCAAGAGGCTGAGATGGATATTTTTTGAATTTGTTAAAGATTCACTTCTGAGATTCTTAACGAAAAATTGAGTTTGGAGAGTTGAAATGAGGCTTTCTTTCAGTCCATATTAAAATTGATTCCCTAACCTACTGCCGTAATGACTGTCATCACCATTCATACAGATTCTTTTTATTGAATCGTGTAAGTAAGTAGCCAGTTCTTTTCACAGTAAAGAGGAAAAAAAATGAAGAATTAAAGAGCTCTTCATTTCTTCCTTCACGTAAAGTATGGTTCCCCAACCTCAGCATTACTGGCAATTTGGTCTCATAATACTTTGTTGTTGGGGTGGCAGAGAGGGGAGAGGGGCAGGGCGGTGAGGAAAAGGGTGTTCTGTGCATTGTAGGATGTGTAACAGCATCCCTGTCCTCGATCCACTAGATACCAGCAACTTCCTCAGTCATGACAACCAAAAATATTTCCAGATATTGCCAAAACTCCCTTGAAGGCAAAATCATGCCCAGTTAGATACCACTGATATACTTATAATCAGAATTTGCTTAACTGGAAAAAAAAAAAAAGAATTTGCCTGATGTAGTAGGTGGTGCTAACTGGCAGAACTATGGATGGGATATATTAGTTAACCAAGTAATATGTTTTAGTAAAGTCTTGGTGTTGTTCACACTCTTCGATATTGGTAACTTCATCTTGGTACATTAGTTCCTCAACTGCTCTAACTCATGTAGAGAAAAGGAAGCTTCTGGTAGGTGTGTGAGAAGAGGTTGTCATCTAACGAGAATGAAGCAATGGTATCTGGCCCACAAGTACGTTTTACACTCAAAAAGAGTCAAAGATAGACAGGATATTATCAGTTATCTCCTCTCTGAAAACTCCCTTGGAAAGCCTTTTCGACAAACCAATCCTGGTGAACCCCGGAGATATAAGGTAACCAAATATCCCAGTTTGCCTGGAACCGTGGTTTGCTCATAATTGTTGCTCCTGCATAATTATTAATAACAATCTCTTCCACTCTCGAAAGTGTCTTAGTTTAAGACACTAAACGAAAAAATCTAATCCTCTGTTAGTCTTAGTCTACTACTTTTGAGTCTACTTAGTAGACTTAGTCTACTACTAATTCTTGGTCTTCTGTTTCTAATAATCCCCAAAGGACCTACTGAAACACATTGCAGGTAACAACTGGAGAGATTGTCAGGTATTGAAGAGCACGGGGTCAGGAAGTCTAAGCTCAAATTCTACCTCCATCAATTAATAGGATACCTTACCTCTCAGTTTCCTCATCTTTAAAATGAGGTTAATAATAGTACTTGCTTCCTCATAACATAGTAAAATATTAAATTACATACATAATAATAACATGCATAAAATACTAGGACATTCCCTGGCACAATACTATTACATTCTTGATTCATTATCTTGGCCCCTGTTTTTTCTGTTATGCATACTGAAAAAAAAAATGTGTAGGAGACTGTACAAAGATTTTTCCTTATAATCTGAAATTGTGCCATCAACCTGCTCATTATACAGTTCTGAAGTTCTCCATTTGCTATTTCAATAAAATTTGAATCACATTGCATTTAGTCATTTAAAGCTGTTTTTATGTACTTAATAATTTCACTTGCATTTATATAATTTTCAATATTACCTTTAAATTATTATTACTATTACATTATATTTATTCTTTCTGGAAAATTATTTTTGACATTTACATGGTCAGGAGTTGAGGAAATGAGTGTAGATAGATTTCTAAGATAGCCCCCAATGATCCCCACCTCCTGATATTCACACTTTTCTGAAATCTTTCCCCTTGATATTGGTCTAGTGACTTGCTTTTAACCTGTAAAATATGGCAAACGTGAACGGATGTCACTTCTGTGATTAGGTTACTAAAGACTGTGACTTCCGTCTTGTTAGTAGACTTTCTGTATTGCTTTCTCAACTTATAGGGTTTGATGGAACAAACTGCCATGTTGGGGAGGCCTGTGTGGTAAAGAACTGAGGTCTTCAGTCCAATTACCCACGAAGACCTGAATTCTACCAACAATCACGTGAGCTTGGAAATGAATCCTTTCCTAGTCAAGTTTTGAGATGACTAAAGACAGAGGATTCCTTGATTACAGACTGTGAGAGTCTCTGAAGCAGCGGGCCGTACTCCTGTTCAACACAAACTGTGAGATAATAAACATCTGATGTTTTAAGGCCAAGTTTTTGGTAATATAACATGCAGCAAAAGATAACTCATTCAAAAAAAGAGAATGTGGTACATACGCTCATGAGTTCTTCTTACCTAAATGTACATTCAATTAAAAATAAACTTATTGTCTCTCCTCCACATTTCCTTTATCTCGTTGACGTCATCATAATCTTGATCTTTTATGTAAATCCTTGTATAAACTTTTCAAGAAATTTTTGTATGAAGGTGAACAGAAAGTGGAGTCATGGGGGAAAGGGAGGACTTGTTTAATTTTTCATTTTGTTTTGCTTTGAGATAGGAGATCCTATGCTTAAGTGAATAATCCAGGGAGAGGGCGAGATAGACGATAACAGAAGTGGAAGGGAGACATTCAAAAGAGAAGTTCTTGAGAAAGCAAGCTGAGAGGGCATCCAGAGGAACATAGAAGGAGGAATCTGTCTTTGACTGGAGGGGCAATACTTCATCCCTCCTCAGAAGGCAGGAGGCAGGAGAGGGGGGAAAATATTCAAGTATGCTGACAGTTTTGTTGGCGATCTGAAAAGAGAATTCATGGATCAGAGTATCCAATCCGTGTATTACCAATATGAAATGATTTGAACATAATAAAATATAACTGATGAACTATATAGACACAATTAAACACATTTCTGATGAAATGGGAAATAGTCTCAATTTTTCTGTTTTACTTGGGGAGAATACAAATATACCACTCATGGGTGCCATCTGCTATGTTCCACTTTGTAAATATCTTTAACATGAGGGGAAATACAAGAAAACATGCACTTTTATCTGTCATCAGAAATAATAACTACTGAGACAGAATCAGTACTGAATCTGCTGCCAAAGAGCGAGCTAAAATTGAACTTGTACCGTTGAAGAACTACTCATGTTTTAACTTAGCCTCGAACACAGCTTTTTATTTATGCTACTATCAATTTGTGTTAGCCAGTTATAACGAGTCAGCTTTATCCTGGCCTTTGATCCCTGAGGGCACTGAAAAATATCTTCTTGGATATGAGCTCAAGAGGACTTCATCCTAGTCTAATTCCCTAAGGCTGCTGGCTTCATGCCCAGATACCCCAAAAAGCAGGTCAGCTGGTGAAATGGTCATGTTCTCATTTCCACAAGGAGAAATTGTTGCCCTTTTGCTGTGTGTAGACTTCCAGGGCATGTTAAAATCCATCCTAGGTAGAAAGAGACAAATGGAAATAGAAAAGTTCATGACAAAAGTGCATAATATACTGAAGAGGTTCCCCATCGCCAGTGTATTTGCCCTTGCCATCTATGAAGGCACTGTGAACCAGGACCAATGAAATAAGGACAACGCACTGATAGGTTCATAACTTTTAATGTCAATTTAAAGAATTACCCTTTATTATGATGATTATTATAATTTCTATTTTCTGTGCTAAGATATATTTTACATATTTTATAAGATATATATATGTAAGATATATTTTACATACAGACACAGTTGGGGCAATGGTAATTTTGTTCATATCACTCTTGACAAAATTAAAGCTGTCAATCCTCTCCTGAAATCCACATATTTTGAGAAATACTAATCATGGCTAAGATGGATGGTCAGTTTTTATTTTATAGCTGAGGGGCAAAGAAAGTGTGCTTTGACGTCAGATTGTTTGTGTTCATATTTTAACTCTAGGAATGGCGTTGTGACTTTGAGCAGGTAGCTTAACTAGTCTATCCCTTAATTTCCTCAAATATAAAATAGATTAATAAAAGGAACTTAGCTCATAAGTGAGCAGTTGATTCATTTATGTATGTGCAATGCCTGGCAAGGAAGAAGCATGCCCAGTCAGGGTAGTCTATTATCATCTCCAAGCACTGAAACTCTTCTAATACAGTTATATTAATATTCATTAATCAGTTTGATGTAACAATATTGAAGCTCTGGAAAATCTACTTTTTATTAAACATATATATTTGTTGAGTGACTACTATGGTCTGGATACTGTCCTATAATTTAGAAACACAAAGCTAAACCAGACAGGATGCTCAGAGAGTCTACAAGCTAAGATTATTTCTTAACTTTCAATGCAAAGTTCATTTCTGTTTAAGCAGATATCATTTTAAATGGGTGACCTGTGCTTGACACTAAATAGTGCTCTGAGATAGAAGTTGAGGAAGGTGAAAAGTTAAAAACAAGAGGACACCAAGAAGATCACCAATGACAAAAGGGACTGGAAAGAATTCATCCCAAGGAAGGAGAAAAACAAATAAATTCAAAGTAATTGATAAATGGGAGTTTGTTAATTTCTGTGTTCGCAACCATTTAGCACAGAAATGTATTCTGTAAAAAGTAGTCTTTCTGTAATTTTCTTTCTAGCACAGAGTAAACAGTATCATTTTCCTTAGTATTCACATAGTGCTTTGACTTCAAGAAGAATTTTTTAGAGGGCAACTGGTGGGGTTGGTAAATTCTTTTTAGGATTTCATAGAAATATGATCGTGAACTATGATTTTGATCTGCATAGTCACAATCATCAAAAGTTTCAACCAGTTAATGCAAGTATCTTCTATTTATAGAAGATGAAGTGAGTAATACAATATGGTTCAATTATCACTTGAAATGTTGTCTTCATCATCCACTTCCCACCCCATGCAGTCCATCTTCAATTCCAGTTGATCCTGAAGTTCCCACACAAAGGCACACATCCTCTTAACTTCACGTTCATTGCTCTTTGGTATCCTATCACTTTCCTGGGCTCAGTTTGGTAGATTGATACACTGATAAATTGAAAATCAGTATAATAAAATCTATAAAATTCAGGAAAAATGAAAGATTTCCTTTTTGTCCTCCATCAATTCCCATAAAACCTAAGATGTTTAAAGTGTCCACATGAAAATCTACTGAGTATGAAAAATTACCGAGTGAACAGGTAGGCCATGCCTTACAAGGCAAGAAATTTACCAGTGTCCATCTGTGCCAGGGAAGATGGAGGGCCTTAGGACATTTTTGCCCTAAGCTGAACATATTGATATTAAATGAACGAGATGTAACTTCTTTCAGTTATTGATTTATAAATTTGAACACATAATTGAAGTATGGATTTTTTTAATGCCTACTGGATAGAGTCCAAGGCCTGATTAGCAATTTTAACATATACCTGTGAAGTTACATCAGGTAGACGGTAGGTACACATCTTAGGGGTGCAAGCTGAGAAAGGAACAAAAGTTAGTGCGAAAAGTCAAACTTGAACTTTTAATAGTAAATAATAGCTTGAATTTTTGATAGTAAAAATGATGGAGAAAAATGCCTTAGTCAAAATTAATTTCCTACAATATTCTATGCCTACCATGTGAGACTAAGATACAGTTGGGGGTTGCACTATACCATAATTCTTTCTTAGAGAAGGATCTAGAAGGAGAAAGGAAGGAATAGATAAACTCTCAGGAAGTCCAACTCCATGATCGAAGTAATGCAGTTATCAACATCTGTCTGCTCCTGAAGTATCTATTTAACAAAAGGTACTGTCTCTGATTCTGTGTGTCTAATGAACCAGAGATTGTTGGCCTGGTGTGAAAGATCCCTGGTTCTGATTGAAAGCATCAGCTATTGGGGAGTGAGAACTCTCCAGAGCTACATGGATGACCACCATATCAACTGCCTTTGTGTAAAAACAAATTAAGTGGACAAATATCTATGTCTATATTTCACTTAGTATTGAAAACATATAAGTTATTCCTCTCAAGGTTGTTTTTTTAACTGATATTTTGAGAAATGCATTTAAAAATTTATGATTACTAATATCACAAATACTTTTCATATTTGATGTTTGTTTGCATGTAGTAGTTGTCTGAGTTGGTTTTATTTCAATGCCATTATAATTTTAAGCAAAATGTAAGCTCTAGGAGATTTTCTTTTCTATTTTCTAGTACACAGCATCCATCTTAAATCATACAAATTTAGAAACAAATTAGTTTACCGTGAGTGTTCAAGTTGGCAGATACTTGTGAAAAAACTAACCAACATTCTGAAGTAATCCCACTCCTTCCCAAGAGGACTAAAACAAATTGCTCATCAATCTGTTTGTGCACTCAATAAGAATAGCTGTCAATAAGTCCAACTTGAAATCGCAACCATGAATTCTTTAATCTTTGGGATCAATTTGTGCAGAGGATAAAAAGTTTTCAGAGACACAGTGGAATACTCCAGCCTGGCAGAAAGTATTACCCTTAGATACAACCCAATTATTCATCAGCAGAAAGAGATGCAATCCCAGCGCTGGACTATTATTTCAGGTCCAATCTCTAGTTATTTCTTGAATATCTATGCTGTCACAGAAAAATGTGTTGGCAAATTCTCAACATTGATCCAATGTTCGAAGATGTTTTTCAGAATCTCTTTCAATGAAAAAGAATATAAAAACTCTATGAAATTGCATAACTATTCTCCACCTGATATAGTTTTAGATGTTTGTAAACGTTATTGCTCACAGACAAGTTTCAATGTGATTTAATGCTACAATGCACAACTGTCTGTTTTTCATAAAAACATGTTTAAACTTTTGATACTAATACAAAATCTATCTTTTAAAATGTTTATAGGTAGGAAAAAAGTTCTGGAACTCAATCTCTTCTTTTCTAACCTCCTATTTGATCTTTCTGCCACTCATTTCTCATCATCACCACGCAAAGTCACTCTTCGATACAACTAAGAGAGCTTAAACAACTAAGAGTTTAAAAACAGGTTTGCTCTTTGTAAACAACACAGGATATATTCCATCACCAAAGGTACTTATTGAGTGCCTGCTATGTATCAAGCACTTGACAGGCACACATAGATAAATATTAGTAAAGTATAAAAGCTTACAAAGTCTTGAGGGTTTTCTATTGCCTAGTCACTCTTTAGTTTGACACATGTAACTCCAATTCCAAACCCAACCAACTTCTGCAGCTTGATTTTTCTTTATCCCACTTCATGCACTCAATCCTCCACTCACACTGAACTCCTCTCCTTACCTGACTATTCCATGCCTTTTTATTCCTCTGTGGTTTTGTCCATGATATACTCCTCTCCTGCAATCTGGAATATCCCCTTCTCAATCTGTCAAACCCATACCTATTTCAAGAACATGGTCAAAGTTACCTCCTAGTCAATAATGTCTTTCCTAAATCCTCAGTAAGAGCGATTCACACTCTCCTCTGAATTCTCTAAGTGCTTTGTTCTTCCCTCATTCAATTTAGCATTAAAATTATACCTTGAAATTATATTATCACAGAAAATGAGGGATGAAAATTATAAAGAGCATTTAAAATTTTAATGTTATAAAAGAATAATGAGAAATAAATCTATTGCTGCTCATTGAATAAATAATATGTTAGCAGAAAGAAATGTGATTGTTTTTTCAGCAAAGTAAACTGTGGGGGTGGGGGGAAGATAGTACTTTACTTTGCAATAATATTGAAAAAGTCATGTACTAAAGCGTAAAAAGTGAGAAATAAAACTTCTTTGTACATACAAAATATATAAATATGTATTTTTTTCAAATAGTTATATTTCCAGGACATTGAAATTCCTAGTACTCCGAGAAACTAATATTAGCATATCAAAGAGTTATACAGACTCGTTTTTTCAAATTACACTAGAGCATTCAGAAAATGAAATCGCTCTTGGGGGCAGAATCACAAGAAAAGAATCCATTCAAATATGTAAAGAGAAAGTGAGAAAGCAGATAAATTCAAGGACCCACATGTCAAAATAAATATCTAGTGAGGGTTAAAGCAAATAGATCATTAATGCATTTGATTATATTACAACCTCTTCCTGATGTTCATAAAGGAAAACGAAAACTTATTAAAATTAAAGAATTCACAAAAGCTGCAGTACAAGAGGGAGTTGTGTGTGATTCAGTTTTACATGTCAGCTTGACTAAGCTATGGCCCCCAGACATTCAATCAAATATAAAATGAAGGCATTTTGTATATGTGATTAAGTCCAGGAACAGTTGATTTTAAGTAAAGGGATCATTTTAGTTCATCTAGGTGGGCCCGATTCAGTCAGGTGAAAGACTTTCAGAGCAGAACTGAGGCTTCCCCAAAGAGGAAGAAATTCTGCCTATGGGTTGCAGCTTCGACTCATGCCCCGGAGTTCCAGCCCACCCTTCCTGAAGGCCTGCCCTAGGGATTTCAGACTTGCACTGTTATCTCCCAAACTCATGTAAGTCATTTCCTTGCAGTAAATCTCTTAATATGTATCTCCTATTGATTATGTTTCTCTGACTGAACCCTGACTGATATGCGGTGTTTAAATGTCTTCATGTGTCATATTTACAATCCCTTTCAATCAATGCATAGTCATTTACAAGCAGTTATTTCAAAGTTATGAGAAAGAAATTAGATTCAGCTATTTCCACTCAGCATTTGATTAATTAGTCTATTCAGTCAAAGTGGCTTTGCCTCCTGGATGAGTCATTTACCACGACCAGATTTAAACTTTTGATCTTGCCTCTAAACATGTTCCTCTTTTAGTATTCCTAATCTCTGTTATGGCACATCTAGGCCCATCCCAGAAATTCAAGAGTCATCTCTAGCACATTTCTCTTTCTCATCTTCTGCATCAAGTCCATGACTGTTTATCATAGCAGTTCCAGAACCTGTATACAAAGGACTTCGGGGAAGATGTTAGCCAATCAGCTGGAAGGTGAGCAAGTAGGGTGTACAGCACTTTACATAGAATTGAGAGAATGTCAAGTGTTCCATTTCCAAATACAGCACATTTGCCCACTACTCTCTTTCTGCACTGCTTTATCCCAGTCAATGGATAGTAGCCTTCTAGCTGCATTTCCTGCTTCCATCTCTTCCTCTGCCTTTTGACAAGTGTCTATTGAGCACCTACTATGAGACAGACATTTCTTGGCACTAGAGTTTAATAAAAAAAAAAAAAAATCCTGCCATCATGCAGCTTGCATTCTCCTGGAAGGAAAGAGAGAAACAATAAACATAATAATTTAGGCAAATTAATGTTAAAAAGTGATGAGTGCCATAAGAAAATAACTAAGTAATGTAAGAGGAATGGGAGAGCTGGCAACAGGTGAGAAATACTCTTTTTTTGTTTGTTTTGCAGGGAAAGATTCGCCCTGAGCTAACATCTATTGCCAATCTTCCTCTTTTTCTTTTTTCTCACCAAAGACCCAGTGCACAGTTGTATACCCTAGTTGTAAGTGCTTCTAATTCTTCTGTGTGAGCCGCCACCACAGCATGGCTACTGACAGACAGGTGGTGTGGTTTCACAACCCGAAAGCAAATCCAGGCTGCTGAAGAGGTGAGAGTGCCAAACTTTAACCACTAGGCCATCAGGGCTGGCTCAAGAAATGCTTTGTGTGTGTGTGTGTGTGTGTGTGTGTGTGTGTGTGTGTGTGTGTGAGGAAGATTAGCCCTGAGCTAATGTCTGCTGCCAATCCTCCTTTTTTTGCTGAGGAAGACTGGCCCTGGGCTAACATCTGTGCCCATCTTCCTCTACTTTATATGTGGGACGCCTGCCACAGCATTGCATGATAAATGGTGCATAGGTCTGCGTCCAGGATCTGAACCTGCGAACCCTGGCCCCCACAGCGGAGCACGTGAACTTAACCACTACATCACCCCGATGTAATCACCCCGATGGCCCCGAGAAATGCTATTTTTAAAAGTGCGGTCAAGGTTCAAAAGATTTGTCATAGAGCAAGGCCCTGAGTCAAGAGTGTCAGCAGTGATTTGTTATCGTAGGTGTGACCGAGGAAGAGCAAGGAGGCAATGTGGCTGAGAAGGAGCGAATGAAGGTAAGAGAGAAAGCGATCAGAAAGCTCAGGAAACTGAGAAGCAAATTGTGCAAGACTGTGAAGGGCACTGAATTTTACTCCGTATGAGAAGAAAAGGCAGTAAACAGAGGTGTGAAGAGAGGTGACACATCGTCTGACTTACATTTCAAAGGATTCTGATGACTGCTGTGTGAGAATGAACGGTAGACGAGTAAGTCTGGATGCAGGGAAGTCAGTTGAGAAGCTATTACAAAAATCTAAGTGAGGGACAATGGCTATACCAAGAGGAAAGCAGTGGGGATGAGAAGTGGTGGGATCCTGGATATATTTTCAAAGCAGACCTGACAGGATTTTCTGACAGATTGGATCCACTGTCCACATAGCAGTCAATAAAATCTGTTTTTCAAATTCATTCAGCAATCAATATTTACTGGGTCCTATTATATGCCAGGCACTGCCCTAGGATCTGGCACATATCAGTGAACAATATCATCCCTCAAAGCTGATAGTCTCAAGTCCTTGTTTAAAATCATTCAAAGTCTTCTCTATTTAGAATAAAACTCCCATTCTTAAAACATAGGCAACCAGGCCTTTTACAATCTGGTCCTCACTTACTTTTGCTATGACATGTCCCTCGTAACCTGTTTCTCCTCTGCCCTCTTACCCTATTCTCCACCCATACTCAGCTATTTGTTTTGCTTCCAGGGTTTGTCCATGTTCCTTCCTCAATGGACTGTCCTTGCTCACGCCCCAACTTCTTTGCCTTGCTCATTCCTACTTGGTCTTTAGGATACATCTTAACTATCATCTCTTCTGGGAAACAGTCTCTGATCTCTCCTGGCTTAATAATATACCACATCCATGTCTTCCTATAGCAATTTGTGCACACCATTACCACAACACTCATCTTAGAGTTGTTATTGTCATATTTACATTTACCTCCTCCACTTATCCCAAGTTATTTAAGAATTTAGTGTGGGGAAATTACCAGAAGTTAACTTAGTGAATAATTAACGAATTCTGAAGACACACAAGGTCTCTGGGATGGATTTGGGAAATACCCCAGTCTTAAAGATTTGGAAGAGTCTAATCATACCATGACCCTTCTGTCTATATTAGCTATGTTGGTCTTCTTTCAATTGTTCTAATGAGCCAAGCTCTTTTTTTCCTAAGGGACTTCACACGTGCTGTTCCTTCTGCATAGAGCACTCTTCTGTTCAATCTTCATCTGAAAACTCCCTCATGTTTCAGATAAAATTTTTGGTCTCACTGCCTCAGAGGAAGTGAAATCCTCCCAGATCCTTCCATTTGAATCAGAGTACCTTGCTTAACTCACTTTGAAAGACTTGTAATCATCCTTTAATCTACTTAGCACAACTCATATTAACACAGTTATGTTCATGATTGCTGCTTAATATCTCTCTTTTCCATTAGTCAATAACCTCTATGAGATCAGTGCCAGATCTGTTTTCTTTTTTGTGTGTGTTTATTTTTAACTTTTTTTAAAGGATGCTGTTCAGAAAGAAAAGTGTGGAGCTTGATGCATTGTCACACACAAAACATCTGTGTAAAAAACTCCAATATTAAGGAACAGTTTATTTCTAATACTCAGGAAGTTCCTTCATTCTCTGTTTCTGTCCTCACTGTCCCCTCAAGGTCTAATTACTGTTCTGAGTTTAACAGCATAAGTCACCTTTGCCTTTTTTTGTATTTTATATAAATGGAACACAGAGTACATTCCACTGCTGGTCCATTGTTTTCAGCAACATGTTTGTGAGAACCATCCATACTACTGCATGCAGTTGTAAGTGGTTTATTTTCATTGCTGTATAGTATTCCATTATACAAACATATCATGATTTATTTATCCATTCTAGTGATGATATATATTTAGGTTATTTCCAGGTTTTGGCTTTTATGAATGTTGTTGCTGTAAACTTCATTGCACATATCTTTTGGTGGGCATAAATATAGATATCTTTTGGGCATATACCTAGAATTGTAAATGCTAGGCCAAAAAACATATATGTTCACCTATAGTCAAAACTGCCAAACAGATTTTAAAAGTGATTGTACATATTTATTCACATGTTTTGTCTATTTTCAGTTGGGTTACATGTCATTTATTGATTGTAGAAATTCTTGTCAGCTATACATATTGTGACTATTTTTTTCATCCTTGGGTCATCCATCTGCACCCTGTTAATGGTTTTTTGATGTCCAAATGTTCTCAATCTTAATATAGTTCAATATGTCACTCTCTTATATATGTTTAGTGTTTGCGCGTCTGCGTGTCTTCTTTAAGAAAGCTTTGTCTACTCCAAGGTCACAAAGATGTTCTTCAATCTTTTCTTTAAAAAACTTTATTCATTTGTCTTTAACATTTATCCCTGAAATCTGTTTGGAATTGATTTTTGTGTATGTTTTAAGATAGGCATAGTCTCAGCACCCAGCAACAGATATTTAATAAATAGTCCTTGAATGACTGACAGAATAAATGAATGAATGAAAACATAGGTTTAGACTATTTCTAAAAAAGTAAGATATGTAGGATAACATGTGTGTATAGCAGATATTGTAGGTTAGCTTGTCAAAATTCCATTTCCAATTTCATTATCCCTTCTCTGATATAAATGTTAAATCTTGACATCTTAGCTTCCATTCCCGCCAGAGATAGCCATGTGGCACTTTTCAGGCCAATAAGATGTAAGCAGAAGTCAACTAGTAGCATCCTTTTGTTTTTTTCCTGCCACTGGCCTGTAATAGGCACATAGCATATTGCCTGTAGGTACAGTAGCCATACTGTGACCCTGAGGTTACAAAAATGAGCACAAAAAAACAAAAAGAAAAATACTTAAGAAAAATATCTAAGCAAAATTGTAACAAACTCATGGTTCTCAATAGCACTACTGAACATTATACCAGTCACATCTCTGAAATTTTTGTTATGTATTACAAATAACTTCCATCTGTCTTGTTTGGTGACATATATGTGGCTTTAATTTTCTCTTACTTGCAACCAAATGCATTCCTAGATGGAGAAATCTAGGGGATCAATCTACAGTTCTGGTTTGAGAATGCCATATGTTTTGGAGGATCACTTTCTCATCCACTATAAGTGAAGACCTAAAGAATGTCCTTCTTCTCGGCTGGTGTTGTGCTCACATAAGTCAGAAAGTCCTCACCAGAACCCTGAATCCTGGCTCTGCAGTCTACTAGCTGTTTTCCTCATGGGAAATTTACTTAATAACATTCACTCATCTTTAGTTTGTTCTCTATTGAAAAGCAATACAAAACAGGAAAAACATCTTGCTTTGAGAGTTATTTTGGAAGAAAGCTTATGATAATGTATGAATGGCATGTGACACAAGGGAGGTGTTCAATATATATTAGGTATATCCCTTCACTTTTAATTATATTACTTTCATAGTACATACTTGAGAAAAGCATCAAGTAAATAATAAGCAAGCAAACAAAAACAAAGACAACGTTTTTTAATAAAGATATGCACTAGAAATGCATTTTGTCCAAATGGCAGCTCTCTTGGAAGCCATGTTTGGCACATATACGACATATCTGAAGTTCAATTAAAACGTCTTTCACTTTGTAAAAAAAAAAAAAAGGCAGAGATATTTTCTGATATTTACAGTATTAAATGTTACTTGTAACCACAAATTTGAATTATTACTTTGTGGCAACAACTTAATAAACTATCATACGCTAAGAAAGTTTATAAAGCTTCCAAAGATATGCAAATTATTATCCGACAGTTGCATGAATACCAGGAAAACAACTCTAATTATTTGATGGGAAGACAATTTATTTGCCCAAATAGCTAGACTCTTTTGACAAATGTTTCTTTAGAATACTTTTATATTGTTTCTCAAAAAGGTAACAAGCATAATTTTGAGATTTACAATCTGATATCTGTAATTTGTGTATGTGCTGATGCATTAATAAAAGAAGATTTATCTTTTTCAGAATAGAAAATTGAATCATACCTTAAATTGGCTTATACTAATAGAATATTTCATCGATTCAAATATTTGATTTGTTTTTCAGGCAAGATAGACAAGTTAAGCAACAAAGAAAAGTAAGAGTGATTTCTTAAAAAGACTGAAATGCACTTGAAATTGATAAGGCACCAATTTCAGATGGCATACAAAGCATTAAGAAGATTAAGGGAAAAGAGCAAAGAAATCGGTGAACCTTTAACCGACCTTTTAAAAATTTCATTAGGCTTAGAAGTGTTCCTGAGGAGAGTAAAATAACAGATCTTACTGCTTTTTGTTGTTGTTCAGGAATAAATTAAAAAATTATATCCTAATCAATTGAAGACGTGGATTTCAGAAAATCGTTGGGCTGTAAGAGAGCAAATACTGACAAAGCTTATTACTACACAACCCAGTTACTTCAACATTGAGAAGAGAAAGTCATGCCAAATTTTAGTAGTTCTTAGAATATATTACAGCAATCATACGCAAGGGAATTCAGAAGCTGTTAAAAAGTGTCACCATTAGTTTCCTACAGAAAATTGTCAGAAACTTTGAAAACTGAAAATAAAATATAACCTAAACCTCAGAATAGGCTATCAAATGGTACAATAAATTTAATTCTCTTTGCAAAAGGTAATCTGAAGTATCTGTAGGAAGAACAAGACAATAGTAATAATACCTTATATTTAGCGCTTACTACTGTTAAGACACATTCACGTCTGTTATCTCATTTCCGTCATTCAATAACTTTGTGAAATAAATAGGAGATTAACATGCCTCACGTTACAAATCAAAAGACACACAATACATGCTGGGAATTATGATGTTGGCCTAGAATTCATCTCCCCTCACTATTTGTACAGAATTACCAGTGCTGCATTAAATTATGGAAATACATTACAACAGGGTTGAGTCAGTTCCAAAAACTTGTCTGTGTAGTGTATTTCAGGTAAGCAGAAAAATCCAGAGACAAGGGATAGAGATAAAGGAAATAATTCATGACCTGAAGCTATTATTGATTGCTGTAACCTGCTTTGCCATTGTACTGTGTACTTCTGAGTTTTACAGTTGTGTCACCAAATGCTAACCAATCTGTAAATAAAATTGGGGAATCCTAACAGCTGCAGTTATAAATATTCATTGGAAGGTTAGGGTGAATAACTACTCTAAAACATGGAGCAAGATACAATTTCTCTAAAAATCTGAATATGAGGTCAGCACAGAAACACACACAATATTTGCATATGTATATGTCTTGAGACATAAAAGAATTTTGCTTCCTGAAGATGTAAAAGAATATAAACAAGCCAATAAACAGTTTCCTTCAAAGAGTACAACCATACTAGAGAGTGAGCATGTGAAAACAACAGTGGGTATGAATAGCAGGTATGAATGAGATGTGCAGAAATAAATAACATTCGTTTGTGTTAAATAAATCGTTTAAAATCCAAATCTTTCTACCCTTTTCACTTCCCCAACACTCTTACTCAGCTTCTTTGGCTAAAGATAAAAGAAATATCAGTTATTCAGGGGTCCCCTTTCCCAGGGTCTCATGGATACAAATCCAAGAGGCTTCTGTATGCCACTCACCACATTTGAGTATGGGACTCAATGGCAAGTCTGTAAACCCCGTTGCATAGAAAACAGAACCACTAGGTGCACCTTTTGGCCTCCTGAGATGCTGCCAGGGATAGAAGCACAATCTCCAGAGGAAGCTAACTGCATTCGTTTGGGGCGCAGTCAGGGGACACATTGCTCTCTCTAGTTGCCCTCAGGAGCTCTAACTTCTTTACCTTTTCCCTAGAGAACAGTGAGCAGAGCATTTAAAAAGATATAATTTCAAAAAGCCAGAGGGAGGAGAAAGGCTGCCTTCATTTGTGATTTTGACCAGTAAACTCTCTGAGAATAGAAATAAAAATGTCCCACTTCTATCCTTCGATTGGTGGATAAAAGGAGAGAAAATAAAAATCCGAGAACTAAGGTTGTAGTATTCTCCTGGTAGCTTCTGACTATGCCTGCTGACCTAAAGTTTCTAGATTAACTGCTCCTGTGCAAGAGATAGGTGACAAAGCCAAATGACAACTCAAGTGAAAGGGAGAGAAATGGAAAACCTTGTATAAATTAGGACCTCTGGGAGCCATTACCCTCAGTGGGTGAATTAGAAAAATAGAACCCCACCTGTAGAGGGAGATGATGGAGATATCTCAGCTGTCTCACTTTGGCTATGCATAGAGAAAAAAAAAATGAGAGAGAGAGGAAGGAAGGAAGGAAAGAAGGAAGAAACAAACATCCTCTAAGAACATCTAATCACAAACTACAGCCCCAGCATGTGACCAAGAAGTCCAAGCACAAACTTTAGTTTTAAACAGTTCCAGTTAGGAAGTACATGATGAGGATTTAGCAGAAACAGGGAATATTTCTTTGGGTAAAAAAGTATGTTAAACCCAAAATTTAAATTATTCCTATATACAAAGTTCCAAGGAATATGAGCTTACAGTGACAAATTATGAAATTTTTTAAGATGACAAATGATACAGAATGAGAGCAAATAGAAAACAAGTTTGGAATCAGACTCAAAGATACTACAGTAACACTATCAAATAAATGATATAAAAGTAAGGAGGTTAACAATGTTTAAAATATAAAAGGGTATAGTGTATATGATGCATAGGCAACACACATCATAATTGACTAGGAAGGTTGAAAAAGAACTAAATAATTATTATAAAATTTTTTTTAAATACATGGTAATTTAAATTAGGAACTGAACAGATGATTTGAATAGACACAGATGAAGAGAGAAAATTAGAAACTGGTATAGGTCTGTCTGAAAATTACCCATAATGAATTACAGAAGGACAAAGACATGGAAAAACACAAAAAAAGAGTTGAAATACGTAAAGGAAAGCACAAAGTTCCTATATATGTCAAAATTGACTTCAATATGAGATAACAGGGAGAATGGAGGTGTAGTATAAAAGATAATGCTTGAGCATGTCCCAAAATTCATGAAAGAGCAATTTTCAAATAGAGAAGCTGAATAGTTCTCAAGAAGGATAAATTAAAAGAAGCTGAATGGTGAATAAGCTTAATGCCACAACCAAGAGAAGAAGGTTAAAGCAGTTAGAAAGAAAAGACAGTTTGTTAAAAAGGAAAAATAGTCATACAGTGACTTCTTAATAGCAATAATGGAAGCAAAAAGACAAAAGAATAATATCTTCAAAATGCTGAGGGAAAAAAACATTCAAATTTCTATATAGTCAGAGAAAGTATCTCAAGAATGAAGATGTATTGAAGATATTAATTGACTTTCCCTAAAGGAACTTCTAAAGGATATAAATCAGGAGGAAGGAAAATTATGCCAGATGGTTGTCCAAAAAGCAAGAAAACTTTTGAAAAATATTTTGGTAAATTTAAATGAATATCAAATTCATAAAACATAAACAGCAACGTCTAATTTGTAAAGTGGAAGAAAAGCAAGGATGCTGTATAACAGTTGCACGTAAGTTGGAAGGGAAAGCCACTGAAATTAAAGCATTCTAAGGCTCTTGCATTTATCATGAGGTGAATCAAGACATTTGATTAACTTTAGTCTTTTGAAAGTTAAATAAGCATTTAACTACTAAATGAATATAAATAGTTCCTACAGCTTCCAATCAGCTTGGGGACAAAATGGAATGAGGTAAGACAACAACATAAAACCCTATCAATCCAAACAAAGTAAGAAAATTTTACAAATATATAGAAATAATTTAATAAATAGAAACACAAAAATAAGTGGCAGAATTGAAACTGAATATACCAATATGTTTATATGTAATAAATATAAATAGATTATGTTAAGAGATAAAAGATAAAAATTATCATACTGGACTTGTTTGCACAAGACATGTAGAAAGTAGAAGACCACAAATAGTTGAAAGCAAAAAGATAGACAAGGTGTCACAGGAAAATACCAACCAAAAGAAACATGCATATGAATAAAGGTAAAAAGCATTACCAGATCCACGCACATGCCCGCAGATGCACAGGTCACTATACGATGTCTAGGAGTCAAATTCACCTGCATAATATTCTAAACTTATTTTCACCTAGCTTTAAGCTATACAAAGCAAAGAGTAACAGAACTGAATAGTCAAATAGACAAATCTACCATCCTAGCGGGTGATTTGAGCACATTTTTCTCATTAATAAATCAAACAAAAAATCAGAAATTGTAAACAAGATTTGAATAAAATAATTACATTAGATAAAGTAACAGATAAACATCAAAATCTGATGGGTTCTTTTTTTTGTGAGGAAGACCAGCCCTGAGCTAACATCCGTTGCTAATCCTCCTCTTTTTTTTCTTGCTGAGGAAGACTGGCCCTGGGCTAACATCGTGCCCATCTTCCTCCACTTTATATGGGACGCCGCCACAGAATGGCTGACAAGCAGCGCGTCGGCGGGCGCCCGGGATCCGAACCGGCGAACCCCGGGCTGCCAAGCGCAGATGAAACCGCTGCGCCACCGGGCGGCCCCCCTGATGGGTTCTTAATTGGTGAAAAATTCTTCTCCAAGTAGTGACTCAGGGATACAGACTTGTTACATTTTATAGCTTCACCATCCTCTAGGGCAGTGCTACTCAACTGGTGGGCAATCTTGCCCCCTATGGGAAATTTGGTAATATCTGGAGACAATTTTGGTTGTCTCAGCTGGGTGTTATTGGCATCTAGTGTATAGAGACCAAAGATATTGCAAAACATCCTACGAGGCACAGGACATCCTCACAACAAAGAATCATCTGGTCTCAAATGTTAACAGTGCTGAGGTTGAGAAATCCTTCTCTAGAACTTCGTCGTCCTCTACCGGGTCTTGCACATCTGGCCAGCCAGCAGATGAGGAAGAACGGAAGACTCCTGTTGGGGAGGTTTTCACGGCTTAGGTCTAAATGTTGCAGTTCCGCCTAATGTCCAGTACTCCTTCAATAGCAAACAGGAAAACAAAAATTAAAAACACAGTGGGTTACCATTTGCCACTCATCAGACTGACAATAATGTCTGAACAATGACAATGACAACAATGTCAATTTTGGCGGGAATGTAGAGAAACAGCAATCTCATATACGTACTTTGGTTGGATTGTAAATTTGTACAACCAATATAGAAATCAATTTAATTGTTCCTAGATTTTAATGAGCTAGGGCAGTGGTTTTCAACACCACCTGCAGATCATAACCACTTTGGGAAATTTTACAAGACACCACCAGTTATTATTCCTGTTGGAGTAGAATGGGTCCTCAAACAACAACTTGTTTTAAATCTTCCAAGAGAGCTAGAATTTATAGCTAGGGTTATAATGCACTGTCCAGAAAGTCTCTTCCCCAGGGGTACAACAGCATGATTAGTAGTAGCAAAACAAAACACACACACACACAAACTATAGTAATTGCTATCGATATACACTGGAACAGGTAAATATTGCTGTTTGGTTATGCAGTAAAATTTTATACAGCAGCAAAACTGAATCCACAGCTATACTTGTCTTGAGCTGTATTTAAAACATACTTAAATCTTTAAATATAAGTTTGAACAGAAAAGAATTTAACACTCCAGGAGAGTGTCATCAGCAAGATGGTGGAATAGGAAGCCCTAGACATTCCTTCTACTGACAAACACACCAATTCTGCAACACTTCACAAATTCTCTTTGTGAGAAATTCAGAAACTAATTGAAAGGCTCCTGTAGCTGAGATGAACACAAAACTAGACTCACCAAAGCTGTCAGAGGGATTCAGGACGCCCTCTCACCAGAGTTCCTGCCACCAGCACCGTGCCATAGAATCAAGAAGAGACGCCCCCTGGCTCCCAGTTTCTGCCAGGGGAGCACAGCAGTTGGTTTGTGCATCCAGCACCTCAGCTTTCCCAAGGGGGCTCTCAAGAGGACTGGCTTCTGAGTCCGGCACAGTTCAGCTGCCTGGGAGAGAATGGAGACAGCACACCCCAGATGTTGGGGGCCAGGGCCCTGCATCACTGACCAAATGGGCTGCTATGGTTCCAGCTCCTACTGGGCCCCCTCTGCCCTGGAGTTTGGTAAAATTGCCTCCTCCAACCCAGGGATGATAGCTAGTTTTCTGTGATCTTGGTGGGGCTGGCCACAGGATTTGGCAGGATTGCAAACTTCTCAGGTGATTCTGTCATGTAGCCAGAGTGGAGACCCACTGACTCGGGGAGGACCCACTGAATCCCAGGTAACCTGTGTTAATAGCCTCACAACCTCTCCATATTATACAAATACAAACATATATATAAATCCTTACATATTTTATTTTGTTATGTTGTTTATTTATAGATACACGGGATTAAATCAAATCTAATTTTTTGGTAACTTGATTTTTCTTCATTA
The DNA here is from genome assembly GCA_031878705.1 of Tapirus indicus. NCBI lineage: Eukaryota > Metazoa > Chordata > Mammalia > Perissodactyla > Tapiridae > Tapirus > Tapirus indicus. The sequence continues at coordinate 137,837,167 of CM062920.1, read as the reverse complement.
CCATTGCACCTTGGAAATCCCTCCAGTTCTTTTAAATAGCTGCATTATAGTTTTACTGTAAATGTTCAGGTGGTTTCCAGATTTGTGGCACTTCGAACAATGCAAAAAACGTAACACATATATCTTTCTGTACTAATGCTTTCATTTCTTTGGCATATGTATCAAAGTAACTTAAAGGTTATGTTTATTTTTTATCTTGGTAGATGTTGTCAGATTATCTTCCAAGGGGACTGTAGTAATTCACATCCTTGCCAGCACTGGGTTTTAATATGCATGTGTTTGTTTGGGCCAATATAACAGGCAAAAAATTGATATATCACTGTTGCTTTAATTTTTATTTTCCTGATGTTGCTGTATGTTTGGTAATTTGAATTTTACTCTTTTGTACATTATCTCTTTATATTTTTTGACCATTTTCATGTTGGGTGTTATTTTTTTCTTATCAATTTGCAAAAGTTCTCTGTATATTCTGGCCATTAATTCTTAGATGATCCCATGTATTGCAAATGCTTCCCTCTGTTTATTGCTTGCTTGATATCTTTTCCCATAAAAATATATTTAATCTTTATTTAGTTATATTTGTATCTTCTCTTTTAGAGATATCTATTTGAAACTTTAAAAATTGTTATTTTATTAGCTGTTACAAGAATAGTTAAGTATTTATTGAAAAAATGCATAAAACCACAGAGAAATATCATGAAGAAAATAATATTTACAAATAATCATGTCACATCCTCAAAAAACATTTTGAAGCATCATGTCCCATATAAATGCGTGAAGGTAAATATGTGCATTTCACATGTACATCTATGTTTTGGAACAAAAATGGAATTAGACTTCACATTATATAAGTGCACATTTTATTCTTTTAATGTGTTATGATCCTTTATCCATGTCATTAAATATTTATCAATGCAATCCATCAACATGGTATTTGGCCTTATGAATATTGCATCATCAATTTAAAAACACAAAACTATCATGCATGAAGAAGGTTTCTAATATTCTATCACTTTAAAAAATGTGCAAGTATTATTCCTTTAGGAAAAAGTTTTGTGTATGTTTATGTTTATCGTCTTAGGATGAAAATCTTTAGGGTAATGGTTATATTAAAGGTCAGGAGAAATTTTTTTTAAGACTTTATTTTTTTGGAGAAGTTTTAGGTTCACATCAAAAATGAGAGGGATGTACAAAGATTTCCCAAATAGCCCCTGCTCCCACGCATGCATACCTTCCCCATTATCAACAACTCTCACCAGAATGGTACATGTTTTGTCAGAGATGAACCTACATTGACATATTATTATCACCCAAAGTCCATAGTTTACCTTAGGATTCACTCTTAGTGCTATGCATTCTATGGGTTTGGAAAAATGTATAGTAACATAATCTATCATTGTACTATCATACAGAGTATTTTCACCACCCTAAAAATCATCCATGCTCTGCTTAGGTCAGAAGAAGTCTTAAGGGTTTGATGCTTAATGAAAAACTGACTTTCAGAAAGATTGTAGTGATACATATTAAAGCAACAATATATGACATACTCTTAGACCTGCATATTTATTAATATTGGTTCAAGACAATACCATTCTACTAACCTAGTGATGAGCAAAAAGCCAAGTAAAACTTGGAGGTAAGCATACAGAATTGCCCTTATTTTTTAAAAACAATAAGAAAGGAAAAAGAAGGGTCAGTCCGGTGGTGTAGCAGTTAAGTTTCCACGCTCCACTTCAGTGGCCCGGGGTTCACATGTTCAGATCCTGGGTGCGGACAGACGCACTGCTTGTCAAGCCTTGCTGTGGCGGCATCCCATATAAAGTAGAGGAAGATGGGCACGGATGTTGGCCCAGGGCTGGTCTTCCTCAGCAAAAAGAGGAGGATTGGCCATGGATGTTAGCTCAGGACTAGTCTTCCTCACAAAAAAAAAAAAAGGAAAAGAAAAAGGAAAAAGAGCACATATAATGAATTAATGATGTCATTGTTGCTGCTGTTAGTGATGGTAATGTGGAGGCTGGGAAGGGGACAACATAAAAATAAAACCATGTGAATATCTCATCATATCACAAAACTTATTATTGTCTTCCTTATTGTAATGAAAAATAGAGTTTGAATATCTTTCAAAATTTAAAATAAAAACACCAGGAGGTTAAAAATATTATGTATAAATCTTAAGTCACTTGGGGAGAATATAATTTTTAAAATGATGCAAACTTTAGCAAAAGTCATAAAGGAAAAAACTAAGGATTATGACTAGGAAGCAAATAGGAAATATAAAAAAGATTACAAAAGTATGAACAAAGTGAATTTAATAAATATGAATGTGTAAACTCCCTTATTAAGAAAAAAGTCTTTGTAAGGTGTCTAAAAATTTATCCAGTAATATTTCATCTCTCCCCATCTCTTGCTGCTCAATTTCCATAGCAATGGGTTTTATTTTTTGTTGGTGTGTTTTTTGGTTTGGGGTATATTTTGGTGAGGAAGATTGGCCCTGAGGTAACATCTCTTGCCAATCTTCCTCTTTTTGCTTGAGGAAGAGTGGCCCTGAGCTAACATCCATGCCCATCTTCCTCTATTTTGTATGTGGGATGCCTCCACAGCATGGCTTTGATGAGTGGTGTAGGTCCACGCCTGGGATCCAAACCCACAAACCTGGGCTGCCAACGTGGAGCATGCTGAACTTAACCACTACGCCACTGGCCTAGCTCCTCAAATGTTTTTTAAAAGGTGCATTTTTAAATTGATTCAAAAATGTTTTTGAAAAAATTGAGAAAGAAGCAGGGATGAAGAGAAAGGGAGGAGAAAGAAGGAAAAGTGGAGCTGGAAAGGGGAGAAATGAATGTTCCATTTGCACCCCCCACAAAAAATAATAAAGTAATAGGACAGGAGACTCCCAGCTGCCCAGCACCTGAGATTTAAAGACATTGGACATAGCCTGGAGAGGGGATGAAGCAGCTTCCTAATTTACTTGATGATCTGAGAAATGCTCAATTTTTTTTCTGAAAAGCATGCATGAGACAACATATCTCTCTGGGTCTCTTTCTATCACCCCTTTTGATTGGTAAAACTTCCTTCAAAGCCTACATTCCAAGAGATCTTGGTAAATTGATTTATAGGCTTGTGGCTCTTTGACACTCACTCTCGTGTTTTTACCTTTCTTAGGAGGGGGAAAAAATATGGATATAACAAATTGTGACTGTTAGCTATTTTTCTCAAGAAAGCTATGCCAAGATACATGTATACTTTCCTCAGAAAGATAAATTTCATATAATTACAGTAAATGGAGCATGCAGTGCTTGCAAAATCCCAGGGATAATCCTTGGTTCAAAAATCCCATTGGCTTGTTTTTACTGCTCAAACTGAAGGACAGGGAAGCACCTGACTATTAAACCTGTTTTAATTAGGTAATGGAATTATAACCGGATGCTCTCTGGGACAGGTTATAAGACATCTAGGACATTCTTTTCCTTTGAGAAATTGATCCACTTGTAGGCAAAACCCCCTCTCTACTGCCCCATAAAATGTGGAGGACCCAGTTAGCAAAGAGTTTTGAAAGAGTCCATTGCAAAAGAAGAGAGCTGAAACCAATGTGGTAATATCTGAACATCATGGAATAGTGTTTTGAGAAAAAAGAGTGACAGAAATAATATTTTGTCTTACCTCTAGGTATATTTTATCCTAAAATTTCTGCCTCTGAAATTAGGCCTGACTTAGAGAAGGAATCTTCTCCTGACTTTGGCATGTACCTAAATAATCTGGTGAAGATATGGAATAAGAGGTTCACAGATTCAGGATCTCATCAGACTTCACAAACTGAGTTGCTCAGGTCATATTCCTGACATATGTTGGAGCTACAGGGTAGCGCATTCAAAATGAAATGAAGAGAGAAAAAAGAATTGAAGTGAAGAGAATCTAAGAACTTCTTCCTCTATCACTTCTTTTACATGTCCATTCTCCTCTTGTCCTGGGAATCAAAAGGGTTGCCCCTCCAGAGGGCTAATGGGAGTGGAAGAGAGATTTACATGAATGTCTTGGCAATGAAAGATCCTTGGTACTTTGGTATCTCTTCATTCTTTTGGCCTCACATCTCTTTTGATGCAAGATATGGCACCATGGCAGGGAATAGTACCTTAGAATTTGTACCCTCTCCCCTCAGTTTTGTTACAGAGAATTCACTAGAAATGAAAAGCTCCTTGAGATTGCTTCTATCATTTAGGGATAATCTAGGTGGTATGCAGAAGCAAGTCAAAAAACCTAAAAGTAGGAGACAACTTTTCTGCATTTGCAACATAAAATGGAAACTGGCATGAGGAAGGTTATGGGCCAGAGAAAATTAAAGATTCTACATTGACTTAGTGATCAAGAAGATGACTACTTAAAGCATCCATTAATAAGAGACACCTCTACATTTCAGCTTTACAATGATAAAGAATCCTGACCCAAAAAGAATAAATTCTGATCAATATTTTAGATGTAGATTATGTGGAAAGGGGAGCACATAGAGCTAAGAAGAAAAAAAAAAATGTCCTGGCTATCCAGAATCCTCCTTTCCCTATAGGAATGGCTAAAAGAAAGAAGGCAGAACACAATAACAATTAAAATTCTATGCTTACACACTTCTTATGTTATCACTTACAACCATGAGTAACTCTGTTTAATATGCGCAAGCTAATCGTTCTATTTTTATAGATAAGGATGTTTAATTTCTGAAATAGGGCAGGGACCCTGAAACTGAGTTAAACAAATATATAAATTAATTAAGTCAAAATTAGTGCTCTGAGGATCAGAGCCACAAAAATTATTGTCTATGTGGAAAAGTCACCTTCTACATATACAATCAAAGATAATTAATTCCAACATGAAACTTTCATTGATAAAAGAGTGGGAGAAGTCTTTTGAAACTTCATTTTGAAAGTTGAATGTGTGATTTGTGAGGAATAGTTATGTGCCTGTGTAAAAGAAAACTGTTTTAAAATTTATTGATTCCAAGATGGTCTCCAACCTAGTAAAACTGAAATGCTATTAAGAATCAGACTAAATGTTAAAGCATAATTCTGTTTTGGTTTCCCCCCACCCCAAAGAAACATTAACTTTTTGAGCCCCCAACTAAAAATTGGCAGCATGCCAAAATTAGATAAACTTTCTACCCCAAGTCCCCATTCTATGAATTAGCAAAAAATATAACCTCATCAATTCAGAATAAACTTGGCAATTCAGATTTTTTTCCATGCTTTCCTTTTATACTCAAATTCCTAGTTCCCAATTTTCAGAAGTCTTGGCATTAAATGACATAATAGTTGGGGTGGAGCCACATGAGATTGGTTCTGGTCCTATATCTTGGTTAACATTGGTTATTATTTTTTCATCCTGCCATCTACCATGAAACTGTCAGGATCCCTCATCTCCAGTCTGAGGTCCTAGCCTCCTCATCTTGTCTGCTCAGCCTATCCAACCCCATGGCCCTAGCACCATGTCTTCAGTACTCTTGATTATAACAATCAATCATTACAGATTGCTGTACTTACCTGCAAAAGACGTGCTATCGGATTGAATCGACAAAAATTCTGATGCTATATATCTAAACCAAGGAAAGACAGAGCTATAAGATTGGTGAATTGTTTCTAAAATAATTGCTAAATTTAAAGTAATTACAATATAATTCCCCAGGCAATCTTTTGCAATTTGTAAAAATTATTCAAAAATGTATTTGGATAATTAGCAGGCTGCAATAGATATGTGAAATTGTAAATTCAGAGTAATAAAATGTATAATGACTCAGATAATAATAGTGATACTTAAATAAGTGCATTATTGATGGGAAAATTGATACAGATCAATGAGGAAATTGCCAATCAAGAACAAAACACAGATAGAGTTAATCTAACATTCAATAATGTATCAAAATTAGTGAGAAAAGAAAAAATTACTTAATAATATGTTAGAATATTTGATTGGTTATTTGGAAAAGAAATCTCACTTTACACAAACCACATATTAAGCACAAAATAAATTACAAAATGAATAAATTAAATATAAAATGTCAAAATATGAATTAAATATCTGAATGAGGTTATTCCAATCCTAAAAACACAGCAAGATCCCATAAAACATTAATGGCTGCAACCTATACATATGAGGTTAAGGGGAACATTAAATTTACTGGGGAGGATTGAGTGTGAGGATGAGAATTAATGACGCAGGAGTGCAATGCCTTTCAGGTTAGTAGCAGATGTTAATGGAAGAGATGCACCAATTTGGCTCAAAAGATAAGGATCATGGATGAATGACAATTTAGTAAAATAACTGGCTTCTTTACTGAGTTTCCAAAAAATCTGTTAGTGTGTAGTTAATGGGTCCCAGGGTAGGTTAGTTAGGAACCTACAGGCTGAATATGTAGACAATTTCATGCCTCTTTCAAGAATGGGTAAGTGAGAGGTTAGAATGCTAAAGGCACTTACTAAATTCACATAGCTAGTCGTGGGAGAACCTCTGAAGTTTGGAAACCAGGCTGCTGTAATTTGACAGCATTTTTTCCCCTTCTGTGAGATGCTATATACCAACAAACAATAATGAAGACATTTCAATACAACTGGAAACCTAGGAACTAACTAAAATCTTTTTTCTAACGCCTGCTTATTCTCTACTCAAAGCTATTCTGCACCACATTTAGATATTACCACATTGTTTTTTGTTTGTTTGTCTGTTTGAGGTTTTTTTAAACCACATTGTTTTTAGCTCTTTATCTGTGTGAGTTCTCTCTCTTCTTTTGGGGGAAAACTTTTGAAAATTTTGATCTGCCTAAACACATTTTTGTGGAGAGATGCACACAAAGGATTTCGTCACAATAAATGAGTGGTCTTCATATTATGCTAACTTCAGCAATGCTTTAAAGAGGGTGTTTGGTCACTATATTTAAACAAGGTTTAAGATATAGATTTTTAAATCCATTGAATATTTAAGCTAGAGAAGATAATATTACTTGTGGAAATTAATAAAAGAAACTTTGACTATTGGACTAAATTGAAGACATGAAGACCTGTTGGGGGATCTATGATGTTCCATCATAAATGTCAAGTACTCTAAACAGGAAGAGACGTACTCTCGCGTCTCCAGCAGAAAGAGCAACTACTCTACTAATGGAGAAAGATTTCTCTCTCTGCCCGGCAAGGCCTAACCAATGAGAAGTGCCACAGCTCAGCCAATGAGAAGCCATCACCACCCTAAACTGTTACTTTCCTTTAATGGAGTTTTATTTAGAACAGTCCCTCCCTAAACGCCCTTTTGCTATATAAAAGCAAGCGCCTGCCTTTGTCTCTCCAGATTTGCCTATGGTTTGCCATAGCATGCCCATCCTGGGTTGCAATTCTTTGCTGATCCCAAATAACCCATTTTCCCTGGAGAATTAACTGGCTATTTGTTTAAGGTCAAACAGATCAGAGAAAAGGACATGAGACAGAGCCTTGAAGGAGAAGAACAAGATTTTTGCAATACTTACCCAAATATGGTCCATGAATCATCCACTTAAAAATCATCTTGGTGCTTGTAAAAATGCTGCTCCTGGGGTGGGAAGCAAAGCTACTAAATCAGAATGTTAATCAACTCCAAGATACTACATTTTTTAAAAACTCTTCATTTGATTCTTTCATACACTAAAATGTGAAAACCACTCAGTTACAAGATTGGTGAAGGAGGAGGAGCCTGCAATGAGCAACTTAAAAGAAGTGGTCAGAGCATTAGAAGAAAAACTAGAAGTCATTCAGAGCATCATTTCATTTGTTGAATCAAGGAATCAGATACTAGAAACAAGAAAGTAACGATCTTGTGTTAATGTCCTGAAATTTATAATAAGTTAAACACTGTTGAAAGAAAAGGGAGTTGGGTTGAGAGAGTACAATATCTATTTAGAGAGAGAATTTCCAACTTTTAGTCATGTTCTAATGTGGAAAATCATGCATATATGTTGTGAGGATAAAAAGGAAATGAAGCTTAGTTAAGAGTGGTCATCCTCTCTTGAATAATCAAAGCACAGTCTAGTACGTTATGAAGCAACTGACCACAAGGAAGAAATGAAGTAGATTCAATGGGGAATTGGAGCCTTCCCATATAGGCCCTTAAAGGCCAAATGTGTATCTCTTTGCTTGAAATAACCCTAGTGGAAATAATTGCACCACAAAAATAAAAAAATGCTACAGATCAGCTAACCCCTACCACCACCACCCCTGAAACGGCTAACATCAGTCCCAAAAGATGAAGAGAAATGGAAAGAAACTTAGAGAATAATCCTGAGAGCTCTGAACAAGCCAGAGAGATTTTCTTAGGAGAGAAAATATATATTGAAGAATTAAATATATAAAGTTTATCCAAGCAAAGCTTAAAGGGAAATATAATAATTGTCTGGAAGTATGTGGAAAAGTTAAACATCATTGAAAGGATTATAGTATGGTTCCAGGTATAAAACAAGGACCAAAGTGATTAATTATAGTGTAATTCAGCAAAACTTACTAAAGGTGAAATATTTATGCAATGTAAAAAATGATTAAAAACGTATGGTTGCAATAATTTCTAGAGGTATTGAAAAATGCCAGAAATGTCTCCATGTTATAAAAAAAATTATTTTATTCCAACAAAGAAACTAGAAGAATTAACAAAACTTGGGTAGAAAAACTATTTTTCTATTCTGTTAGTATTGTGATTATCATTATTGTTACTAAGCAACAAAATCCAAGGTGTTTTTCTATAAGAAAAGAGATATTTAAACTCATGTTATTAATACATATTTGATATGATAATAAATAGAAACCTGAAAGATGTAGACATTGTATATTCTGTTTAAAAGTAAAACTTTCAATTATTTTTAATGTATGAGCTTTTAAGTTTGAAAGTTGTAGTAAGATATTCAGAAACTGCAAAGGAAAAAGAAAAAATAAAGTACCTGTCCACAACTATAATTAGGAAAGAAAGACTAATTACTGAAATACTTTCATACTGATGATTCGTGTATCTAGTAGCTTAAACTGAGTTATCTCCAAATCTTCTCACTTCTTAGAAGGGGCATATAATTTAAAAATACAGAAAAATCTCATTTCAGGTTTAGTAAGGCCTATTTTGTATTCATTCTCATCCTTGAATTGCTACGACTGTGTCAAAGGAATAGATATATTTAGGGCTGAATGAAATTTCTTTATAATGTTTTCCATGGGCTGAGCTATTTCTTAGAACAATTGGGAACCATTATGCAGCTATACACAGAGGTTTTATAGGCCTTTTGTTGAAACTTTAAAAATGTAGTGGTACACAGGGGAGTATGCTATGCCAATTTTTTTCTGATAAAAGTTCTTTGCATTTTAATATTGTATAAGTATTATGCATAACTTGGCTAGCTCACACTCAAGGCCATCACCTCTAAATAACTCAGGCTTTTTTAAAAAAGCCACAGGACCATGCATTTAAGAATTTATAATCAGTTCAATCTGAGGAGTATATCTATTTTAGCACAAGTTCTAGTGTTATTACATTTCATAAGATAGCCTTTTTTGAAGACTTTTCAGTAATAACTGGTTTCAATGAAGAGTGTATTATGGTGTATTATTAACCCATTTACTCTTGGACTTCCCTCCCACCTATATTTCGTTCTGCCTCTTTAAGCTGTCAGTCCACTGTATTCAATGGAGCATCAGAAAATACCAGGTTCTTCCAGCAGCACAGCAGGTGCACATTTATGAAGCATATCTGATATATTCAGCAACAGTCAACAGATTAATGTCACTGCTCACAGTCCTCGTTAGAAAAAGGGGAAACAGTGATATAAAAATAAAAGTACTATTTCTTTCACAAATTTAAAGGAAATTTTAAACAATGTAATGAAATAGTCTCTCCAGACTCCTTAATGACAGCAGGTATTGGTTTTTTCAGTCTAATTCCTAGATCCACTTTGGCTTTAAATGTATTAATCACTTGTTCATTTTCCTTCAAGTCAATTGGACTATGGATAATGGCAAAGGTGAAGAGAAATAAAAAATTGATTTAAAACATGCAAAAGTTCATTGTCCCAGTCTACGTGACCTTCTATAACTCTGAAATGAATTTAAAAACTGGCTATTTCCTCTTTCCTTGCTTCATTCATCAGCATCATCATCAGCATCATCATCATCATCATCATCATCATCATCATCATCACCATCAAAACAACAACATATTCAGGAAAAAATAATACCTAGAGAATGTGTAAGATACTCTTAACTATTTTACAATTTTTCTTCCCCTTTGTTTTCCCATCTTTCATACTAATAGTTTTGTGGATTTTTTTAAGCTTGTCATTCTACTTCCCAGGATAAAGATTACATTTCCCAAACTCTCTTTCAGCTTTGTGTGGCCTTATTACTAATTTTTGGCCAATGGGATGTCAGCAGAAAAGTTGCAGGGCAGCTTCTTGAAACCCTTCCTTAAAGGAAATTTCATGTGTATTCTTTGCCCATAATTCTCCATCCCTACCTCCAATATACTCCCTGAAACGTGCAGTCTCTTATCTTGCACAAGGAGATCAAAAAGGTATGATGGGTATAAAAGGGTTGAACACATAAGTAAATGGATAGATTATGGTGGAAGTCAGATTTATTGCTGTCATAAAGGGAAGTTACAGATAAGCAAGAAAAGAAAGTTAGAATAAACCATGTGGTACTGGATTAGGGTCCACGACATAAGAATGAACTCATGTTTACCTAATATATAAATATGTGTGTGTACACATATATATGTGTGTGTATGCATATACATACATGTGTATAAAATATATATGTGTATAAAAATATATATATGTATAAAAATATATATTTGTACAGATCTTCCTCAACTTACAATGGGGTAATATCCCAATAAACTCATCATAAATTGAAAATATCATAAATTGAGAATGCATTTAATACACCTAATCTACCAAACATCATAGATTAGCCTAGCCTACCTTAAACATGCTCAGAACTTTTACATCAGCCTACAGTTGGGCAAAATCATCTAACACAAAGCCTATTTTAAAACAAAATGTTGAACGTCATAATTTATTGACTGTTGTACTGAAAGTGAAAAACAGAATGGTGGAATGGGGACAGAGTGATTGTAAGCGTATTGGTTGTTTACCCTCGTGATCGCGTGGCTGACTGGGAGCTGAGGTTCACTGCTGCTGCCCATCATCACGAGAGAGTATCGTACTGCGTATCACTAGCACGGGAAAAGATCAAACTTCAAAATTCAAAGTATGGTGTCTACTGATTCTGTATTGCTTTTGCACCATTGTACAGGTGAAAAATCATAAGTCGAACCATTGTAAATATATATACACACACACACGCACACAGAGGATAGATAAAGAAATAATTACAACTATCTGTGTATACACAGGTTAGCACATATTCATATATTACCTAGTTCTGTCTACTGATAGAGCCTAGAAACAGTGACATCTCAGAAGCAACAATCACATCTAGCACCCAGATTTTGGTTTCTAAGAATCATTTCCATAAAAGGAACTCAGGTTCATTGGAGAAATGGCTTATTCTAGAGTGAGGACAGGGAAAATACAAGATGATTCTGGAGCATCTTATAGTACCAGAATGTAAGGGGGTCCTCAAAAAAACCAGAAAGATGGTGACAAGTCATAGAAAAATTGAAGCCAAACTTAAATAGCTCCCAAGGGTCAAAACTGGAATAATTTGAGCAACAAAATGAATAATGTAGCATTGGATTATAACCAAAGTATGAAATAAATATCAATGAGCCATAGTGATATAAATAAATGATTGAATAAATAACTAAATGGAAGAGAAGAGCTCAATCTTCCTTACAAACTTCCATTTAATATATGTAATGCCTCCCTACTCCAGAAGGTGGACCTTAACCCCTTCCCCCTTAAAGATGTGCTGGACCTGGTGATGTGATTATAAAAAACAGTGTAAAGAAAGGAAAATAAAGTAACTTTAGATTGGAGAAACCTGGCAAACACTACCTTAACCGAATGATGTTAATATCAGCAATAATGTCCTCTATCCACTCACATGATATGATGAGAAGGGCACTCCACTTCTATGGTATTCTTGCCGAAAACCAATAACCCCATTTGAATCATGAAAACATATATCAAAATAAACCCAGATTGAGGGACAGTCTACAGGACGCCTGGCCAGGATGCCTGAAGAGTATCAGCAAGTCATGAAAAAGTAGGCTAGACTGATAAAGTGTCACAGACTAGAGGAGACTGCAGAGTCATGACAAATAAATGCCATGTGGTACTCTGGATTGCATCCTGGAACAGAAAGAGACACTAGTGGAAAAATTAGTAAATTCAAATAAAGTCAGGATTTTGGTTAACAGTAACGAACCAATGTCGGTTGCTCACATGGTAGTGTAAGATGTTACCAATGAGGGAAACTCGGTGAGGGGTATACATTGGCTTTTTGCATTGTCTTTGTAACTTTATCAAAATCTAAACTTATTCCAAAATAAGAGGTTTATTTAAAAAAACTATAGTAGAACAAAAGAAGCCTAGATCCTAATATCATGGAATGCCTTATAGTCCTGAGCCCTGACAGAAACTACATAAGAGAAATAAACTCATAACTTGTACAAATGACTGCTACTTGGGGTCTTCTACTATTCATAGCCAAACTTCAACTCATATCCATATAGTAAACAAACATGAAAATTACAAAACCTAAGCAACAGATCTCCAGAAAGTACAATGTGTTTTTGTTTTCAACCACTTATTTTTAGCAGCCCATCAAACCCTGCTTCCACTCCCTGACAGTCATGAACTTTCTGTAATTGTTTTATTCTCACTTACATGTTCAAATGAGTAATAAGCTATGACTATATATCAAATGCCCGTATATTTATAAAGGAAACATGGAAACTTGAAACATAGGAACTTGGAAAGGTGAAGCTCTTATTCTTTTAGAACATCATTTACAAAATTAAACCTTAAATAATATTGGATATTGTAGTAGATTGATTTAATTTATGGGTTCAGTTAATGGCCTTCCTGTCTCCATACCCTATGCCGTGTGACTTCACAAGCTCCTCACTTCGAGAGGTGGAGTTTGGTTATTTTTTTCCCCCATCATCCCTTGAATCTGAGCTGGGCTTATTACTTTAGCTAATAGAATGCACCAGAAGTGAAAGTGTGCCGTTTTGGAGCCCGGGTTTCAAAGACCTTGCATGTTACTGTCTCCAGTAGATTCCTGTCTCGGCCATGAAGCCAAGCCTGTACTAGATACAGGAGGATAAAAAATATATGGAGGAAATCTGAAGTCCCAGCGTACAAACCCCAGGAGCAGAGCTAACACTAGCTGATACGTAAGTGAGCCCCGTCAAGGTCATCAGAGTCTGGCCTACAGTGGGAGAACTGCCTAGTCAACCAATAGGCTAGTGAAAAATAATAAATTAAGTCATTACATTCTGGAGTGGTTTATACCCAGGGACAACTTACCGATACAAGGCTCTCCTCTTGCATGTTTACTACATGTAAATCTCTGTTTCAAACATCCACCCCCAGAGCATCCTAAGACAAAAAATCACATACAGAAATAAAAAGGAACGTCAAATTAACTATAAAAATGTGAAGGGATCTATAAAGCGGGATGTTTTAAATTTTCTACTTTTGTCCCCTCCGCTGAACTTATATATCACAAGGAACCATCCACTTCAAACTCTAACCCAACTCCACTCTGCATCCCTCCCCTCACCTTTTACTCCTGCAAATTCTGCATTATATAAACCCCATAACAAGGCTGTCAGACTAGGGCTCTCCTCTGAGGTCAGGAAAGGGAAAATAAAGGACACAAAAGAATTGCAAAAGTTCTTTAGCAAACAAAGAAAAGAGAAAAGTTGGGAGCACTCATGTATTAAAAGCTTTCTTATCACATTCTAAATGCAGTTAAATGCATGATTTATATACTTTATTAAAAGACAAAACGAATTTATCTTGTAAAAGACAAATGTCTTCCCATCCATATCTCCAAAACAGACACTTTACCTACCTGGGTCAGTTTTAACTAAACTAAGCAACCAATTCATATTTATTCCCCAAGTCAACTAGGTATCATTTAGAATTAATAATTCATAAATTTGCCTTAATTAAGGTGACTATTTCAGGTAGTAATAAAAGGGAGCACAATAGTACAGCTGGGAAAAATAAAGTGTTAGGAATGATAAGATGCCAAGTTCTCTCCCGGGTAGAGCTAGATCAGATGTTCTCTTTCTCTATTTTCTCCTTAAAGAGCCTGTCGACTTTGCTTAGCTCAGTAAAATCTTGTAGGTATATTTGTTATTGCTTCAATACCCCCAAGTTTATTTTTTTCCTTTTTTTTAAGACATGCTTCCCACAGTATGCTCATATTTAGTTGCAGTTTGGAATGTGCTCCAATTATTATTATTTTTTTAAATCTAAGCCCCAGGGAACTTTCTTTTTTAACTGGCATGACAATGACGAGCTATTTTTGTTTTTAACTCTCCTTTTTAAAAATTCTGACTCCATTAATGTAACGTGAAAGAAAATCAGTTTAAAAAAAAATTTTTTTTTGGAAAACACAGATACAGAAAAACACACAAGTGTATAGGTTAATGAGATATTATGAGGCAAATGCACTTGTAAACCACCACCCAGGTTAAGATATACAACTTGATCAGCTCCCCCAGGAACCTCTCCAGCTGCCTCATTCCATCTCAATTCCCTAACTCTTCAGAAAGTACCATTACTCTGACTTTCACAGCAATCATTTCCGTGTGTTTCTCACATTTTAGGACACATAAATGCAACCCTAGACACTGTAATCTAGTCTGGTCCATTTAAAAAAATGTCTTTTGGGGCCGCCCAGTGGCGCAGCGGTTTAGTCCGCACTTGGCAGCCCAGGGTTCGCAGGTTCTGATCCCGGGCGCCTGCCGACGCACTGCCTGTCAGCCATGCCGTGGCGGCGTCCCATATAAAGTAGAGGAAGATGGGCACGATGTTAGCCCAGGGCCAGTCTTCCTCGGCAAAAAGAGTAGGATTAGCAACGGATGTTAGCTCAGGGCTGGTCTTCCTCACAAAAAAATAAAAAATAAATTAAAAAATGTCTTTTAAGTTGCTTTAATTTATAAATTTCCCCTCTATCTCATTCTATTACTTACACTTGAGCTTTGGAAGAACCTGTAGATTTTCCCACATTACAGATGTTGCTGATTTCATAGTCATGATACAATTCAACATGTACCTTGTCCTTTGTATTTTCTGCAAATTGGCAGCTAGATTCAGAGTTTTGATAAGACTCACATTCAATCGATTAGTCAAGGCTACAGGTGATGGTGTTTTTTAATTAAGAAGCACAAAGTGTGTGGTTGTCTTTTTGTGTGTGTGACGTTAGCAGCTGCTGATGCTAAGGCCTAGATCTGTTAATTAATTACATATGGTAAAATGGTGCTACTTCTAATTCTACACTGAATATTGAATACGTACTCATTCTATACTGATATTGCCGTATTTCTAATTAAAATCCAGCACTGTTGAATTTTATTATTATTATTACTATTTTGGTGAGGGAGATTGGCCATGAGCTAACATCCGTTAGCAAAAGCAGGAAGATTGGCCCTGAGCTATCATCTGTACCCATCTTCCTCTATTGTGTATGGGGGATGCCGCCACAGTGTGGCTCGATAAGCGGTGTGTAGGTCCACACACGGGCTCTAAATCTGCAAACCCTGGGCCACCGAAGCGGAATGTACAAACTTAACCACTAGGCCACTGGGCCAGCACCTTGAATTTTTGCTTAACATTTTCTGCATTAAATCTCTTTTTCTTTCATTCCATACCAAGTATCCTGGTTATCAAGGAGCAGGGGATAATCAAATTAGAATTTCTCATAATTATTCATTTACTTTATCTCATACTGCACACAGAATAACAGTTATAGTAATACTACCACCAAAATATTTACTGAAGACAGGTCAAAGTTTTATTTTGCTTATGTTGTTCCCAAACTCCGCCTATTTTATACTTGTACTTTGTCTACATTGTTTAAATACACAACAGTTGCACACTACATATCTTATTCTGTCCCTTTTAATCCTCATTTAATCTTCGTTGCACAAATAACAACATGTTTATGCTCACACAAGCCCTTATGTTGTCTCTAGACATTTTGGTTGTCTAGAACTCACTCTGCAATAGATTCTCAGAAAAGTCTCAGGTAACAATAATTCCTGAGATAAGATAAGAGTTTGTCTGTGACCTGTATACTTGAAAGGCATTTCTATTAGATACTAACTCCTTGGGGACCTTTTTTTTTCATTGACTGTCTTAAACATGATACTCCATTTTGATCTGTAATGAAGTATTGCTGTCAGAGAGACTAATGATAACCTCATTTTCTTTTGTTCATAATTCACTTGCTGTTCTTGCCTAAATATCCCAGAATTTTTTTCTCATTTGATCAAGGCCGGTAATTTTATAAAATAGCTATTGAAATAGGTTATTCTGGGTCAAAATTCTCATGTTAAGCATGTGGTATGCTCTTTTACTATGTAGTTTCAAAAAAATTTTTCAGGAAAGTTTCCTCCAATTATATTTTTAGTATTTGTTCTGTTTCCTTACTCTGGTTTTTATCTTCAGGGAGTTCTTTCCTGTATAAACTGGATCTTGTTTGCTTATTCAATATTTATCTTTTCTGTTCTTGTTTTTAAAATTTTTCCTCCTTTTTACAATATTTCTTTTAAAGCAGTATCTGTTTTCTTAATTTGCTACTGTATCTTTTCTAATTTATTCCTAATTTCTGAAAATAAATTTTTTTTATATCATTGTTTACAAAGTTCTATCATCTCAATTTTGAGTTTTGCTAATTCTGATGTGTCCTGTTCTTTCACATCTTGTATCATTTTCTTAATATCCTTAAGTTCATTTTGAAACAGAAATCCTGCTCTATGAGCATCTTATTCTAAGATGATTCCATTGTCTACAGGGAATTTGTTCTACTTATTCTCCTTTTTCTTATATTAACTTTGAATGGGCTTTAAACTCGATAACTTTCTGATGACAATGTTTAATATAAATTAGTTTTCCTGAACTTTTAGAAAAAGACAAAGTTCACTGTAGCTTTTCAAATTTCACAACACACCCTCTTTTCATGTGTTTGTGCAGGGTACATAAATAAGGCAAACGTCTCTGAAATTCTTTTGCTCCTAACCCCTCCCCCACTCTTATGTCGACCTTCTCTGTTTTCAGTTATCCCAATACTGCTTGATCTTTAATCCATTCAAGCTACAAAACATTATTAAAATAAATTAAAGATCTAAATAATAGAAGAAACATCCCATGTTTGTAGATCAGAAGATTTAGCATTGTTAAGAGGGCAATATTCTCCAACTATTCTACAGATTCAATGCAATCCCTATCAGGTACCCAGCTGACTTCTTTGCAGTGCTTGCCATGCTGATTCTAAAACTCAGGCCCAGAATAGCCAAAACAATCTTAAAAAAGAAGAACAAAGTAGGATGACTCACACTTCCTGATTTCATAAGCTAGGACAAAGCAACAAAAATCAAGATGGTGTGGTACTGGCACAAGTATAGACATATAGATCAATGGAATAGAATTGATAGTCAAGAAATAAATCCATACATCTATGTTTAACAGATTTTTGACAAGAGTAACAAGTGCTGAGACAACTGTATAGCCACATGCAAAAAATGAAGCTGGACCCTTGACTCACATCATATGCAAAATTAACTCAAAATGGTCAAAGACCTAAAAATAAGAACTAAAACTATAAAACTGTTAGAAGAAAACATAGGTGCAAACCATCATGATCTGGGATTTGGCAAAGGATTCTTAGATGTGGCACCAAAGGCATGAGCAACAAAAGAAAAAAAAAGATAAATTGGACTTCACCAAAGTAAAAAGCCCTTTTGCTTCAAAAGACACTACTAAGAAAGTGAAAATATGACCCACTGAATTAGAGAAAATATTTGCAATTCATATAGCTAATAAGGGACTTGTATCCACAATACATAAAGAACTCATACAATTCAATAATGAAAAGACAAGTAATCCAACTAAAAATGGGCAAAGGTCAAAGAGACATTTCTCCAAGAAAGATAAACAAATGACCAGTAAGCACAGGAAAAGATGCTCAGCATCATTAGTCATCAGGGAAATGCCAATCGAAACCACAATGAGATACCACTTCACATCCACTAGAAAGACAAGTCTCAAAAAGTCAAATAATAACAAGCGTTGGCTAGTGGGAATGTAAAACAGTGCAACCGTCTTGGAAAATAGCCTGGCAATTTCTCACACAATTAAACAGAGTTACCATATGACTCAGCCAATCCATTCCTCAGTATATATCCAAAAGAAATGAAAATATATGCCCACATAAAATGTATCCTCAAATGTATTTAGCAGCGTTGCTTATAAAAGCCAAAAAGTGGAAACAACCAAATGTCGATCACCTGATGAATGGATAAACAAAAATGTGGTATATCCATACAATGGAATGCAGTTTGGGCATAAAAAAGGAATGAAGCACTGATCCAAGCTAAAACATGAATGAACCTTGACAACATTATGCTAAGTGAAGAAAGCCAGTCACAAAAGATTGCATATTATATGATTCTATCCATATGAAATGTCTAAAATAGGGAAATCTATAAAGACAGAAATCAGATTAGTGTTTTCCTAGGGCTGAGTACGGATTGATAGCTAAAGGGTACAGGTTTTCTTTTTGAGATAGTGAAAATGTTCTAAAACTGACTCTGGTAATGGTTGAACACATCTGTGAATATACTAAAATCCATTTAGTTGTACACTTTAAATGGTTGAATAGTATAGTATATAAATTATATTTCAATGAAACTGCTAAAAATAAGTGTTGATAAGTCTTTGTAAAAAATTGCACTCCCAAGAGCAGTGTTTGAGAGTTTCAGTTAATTCCACTTGGTATTTTCTGTGTTTTTTTCTTTTCTGATATGCCTGGTGACTGTGCAGTATTATTGCATTGTGGTTTTAATTTGCATTTCTCTGATGGCAAATGAAAATGAGCACCTTTTATAAGTTTACTGTTATTTTTATATCCTCCTTTGTAAAGTATCCATTTAAACATGTTACCCATTTTCCTCTGGTGTTTTCTGCTTCTTTCTTACAGATCCATAGAAATTCTTTATATACTTTGGAGTCAAGACCTTTGTCTGAAATATGTAGTACTATTACTGTTCCCATTCTGTTGCTTTTTACACCCCTTTAGTAGTGTCTTTTAATAAACAGAAATTATTAATTTTCGTATAGTTCACTTCACAATTTAGTCTTTGATGACTAATGCTGTTAGTATCTTGTTTAAGAAAACTTTGCCTAGGGCTAAGGTCATGAAAATATCCTCTTGTGTCTTTTGTTGAAATATTAATATTTTGTCTTTCATATTTACATGCAAGTATATATGGTTTGAAGTGGTCATCAATATTTTTTCTTTTTCCATATGGATATCCAATTAAGACAGCATTATTTATGGAAAAAAGCCCATCTTTCCCTCATTACATTGCTATATCACCTTTACCACAAATCATGTAATGATACATGTACAAACCTATTTTCTGGCTTATCTGTTTTGAACTTCCAAGAAAAGTGTATTTTGCAATTGTTAGATGTAGTGGTGTTCTACAAATATTGATTAGGACAAAGTTGATAGTGTTGTTCAGGTTATCTATGTCTTTATGGATTTTTAAAAGCTATATATCCTATCAATTGCTGAGAAAACAATGTTAAAATCTTCAGCTGTGAAGATGAGAATTGTCTATTTTTCCATTTATTTTCGGCAATTTCTGCTTTGGATATTTTGAAGCTATTTATGTCTCAAATGCGCAAAACTGTTAGTGAATGAATCATCTGAGCCTGGAGATTTCTTCATAGCAAAGTATTTAATTTCATATTTATTTATTTAATTATTTTTCGGTGATCAAGATTGGCCCTGAGCTAACATCCATGCCCATCTTCCTCTATTTTGTATGTGGGATGCCTCCACAGCATGGCTTGATGAGCAGTGTGTAGGTCTGTGCCTGGGATCCAAACCCCTGAACCTGGGGCCACCGAAGTGGGGCATGTGAACCCCACCACTATGCAACCAGGCCAGACCTCAGATTTCATTTTTAAAATGAATAAAAGTATTTCTATTTTCTATTTCTTCTTGTGTCACTTTTTGTAAGCTGTGTATTTGAAGATGATTGTCCATTTTACCTAAATTATCAAATTAATTGACACGAATTCTTTCTAATATCTTTTTATGATCTTTTTATTATCCTTAAAATGTGTAGTGATATCACTTATTCATTTCTGACATTGAAAATTTCCCATTGATTTTCAGCCTTTCTTCTTTCCTAAAGTATAAATTCTAGCCTCAAAGTTCTCTATGGAGTCCTTTGGCTAAATCTTACAAGTTTTAACAGTACACATTTAATTATAATTCAGATTTTAAATACTTTCTAATTTCCACTTTGAATTTTTCTTTGATTTCTGAGTTGTTTAGAAATGTACTGCATAATTTTGTAGCTTTGGAGACTTTCTATCTAATTTTAATGTGGTCAGAGACCATGCTTTGAATTATTTCAATCTGTTGAAATTGATTGAGGCTTATTTTATGACCCACCATATGATCAATCTTGACTTTCCTACGTGCATTTTCAGAAAAGAATGAATTTTCTGTCATTGTTGGGTACAATGTTCTATATATTCCAATTAGAATGAGTTCATTGATTTTGTTGTCCCTTTGTCCTTCTGTATCCTTATTGATGTTTGTTTTTGTTGCTGTTCTGTTTCTTCTATCAGCAACTGAGAGAGGTACATTAAAACCTCAGACTATATGTGGATATCTAATCCATTTAGTTCTATAAAATTTTTCTCTGTATATTTTGAAGCTCTGCTATGGGGTTCATGCAGGTTTTGAATCAATTTATCTTCCTCATGGTTTGATCTCTTCATCTTTCTGAAATGTTCCTCTTTAGAAGTAGTGATGCTTTTTGTCTAAAAGTTGGGAGGTGAGCAATAACATTTGGGTTGGATTTGTAATAATGTAAAGGCATTAAAACTGTGCTTTCAAGAATGGGGGCCAAAATTTGGATCACTGTATGAAGCCAGGGACAGGTTTAGGATTCTGCTATTTTGGAAAAAGGCTAGAAAATTGTGAGCTTGGAGAAGTCAGAGGTCACAGATACAGCCTCAAGACCAAGAAATGTACCAAACCATCTTCTTCCACTTTGACTTGATTTGTCTAAAAACTATGACTATGGAACTAACAACTGCCATCATAACCTTGTCCTTGAGCGGGGAAGCTAGTCCTGGTGAAGCCAACTGCTAAGCTGTTTATTAGGAAAACAGCACAAAAGGAGAAAGAAAGGCAGAGAGAGAGCAATAAAGAAACAGAGAGAGAGAGAGAAAGAGAGAATGGCAGAATAACCAAAAGGAGTGTGAAATATAAAATTCAATAATACATGAAAAGACTCCATTCCTCAAAACATAGCTAAAGATAACAAAATCAGAAATAAATTCTCTCCGGGTCCAGATAATTTTATAAAGCAGTTGAACTATACTTTAAAATTAGTATGTTTTCCATGTTCAAAAATTTGAATGAAGACATAACTTACATTTAACAATGTGAACTAAAAATAAAAATAAAATAAGCAAAAATTTGTTGTGGTAAAGCCAATTAAAATGTCAGAAATAAAAATATAGAGATTCTAAAAAAAAGATGCAATAGATGATATGCACTCATAAGTAGACCCAGTCAGGGAGAGAATTACTGAATTGGAAGTTAATGCTGAGATGTCACGCAAAGTTGTACAGAGGCACAAAAACTAAACGTGAAATGCAGTTAAGGCATTTGGAGGTTGAGAGGATATTCCATGACATCATTACTTTATATCTATTTTTCCCAATTCCCTTTTGTCTGCATTTCTTGTCATTCATGGATTTACCAGTTACCTTAGCTTCTAGGAAACTAAGGTATACCATGAGTGAAAAGGCATCTTTCTGTGTTTCTCTCAGTCATATGTCACCCAAATTCACATTATTTGTGCTATACAAACATCTCTGAAATAACTAAAAAACTAGCCAAAATTGTTAAAAAATAGGTAAAGACTACTTTCATGCCTTTGATTTAACTATTTCAGAGTCTCTTTCCACTGCCAAACTCTCTGAATTCTCATGGATTTTAGTCCAACCTCCTGCATTCCAGCCATGTGGAACCACAACAAAGCCATCATTTTCTTGGCATTTCCAAGCATATTCCCTCCCTCTATGAAATCTACTCCACAACTTCAGCAGTCTGATTTGTATTAGATCACGATTAGTTTGACAACCTAAAGTATTTTAATGTTAGTGAAGAACAGTTGACTGAGGTTTTACCTTTCCCTGTAGTTACTGGTATCACATATTTTGATTGGCTCCTAAGTGGCTACATTTTTGTTTGTCTATATGCCATATAAGCAAGTCTTTTGAAAGTATGTTTTCTTTTTTATCTAGCATACTGCTTTTTTCTCTTCAACACACCCTCATAGACACACACAAATAACAAGCACTTGAATCTTAGTATACATTTCAAAACTTAGTTCTTTAACCACTTAGTAGCATTAAGGGTCTCAGTTTAAAGCAATATCCCTGAGATAAGGGACTTTAGCGAAATCTTACTGCTTATTGAGAGAGTGAAGAAGGCAATTTCAGGCAAAGCCAAATATCTGATACTAAATCTCATTAGCCCCATTTCAATTCTTCTCTGAAAACCCAAGTGCCATGCTGTTAGCAATAAACTGAGATTCTAATCCCTTTCCAGAACTCGAAATTACAATATGTAAATCCAAGTATAAATAATTAAAGGTACATCTATTTAACCTGAATTACTCTGCAGACATGCTGTTCTCACCTCCTGCCTCCCACCAAACCTTGTCAGTTGTTTGTAAATACTAACATGGCACTAGAGAAGAAGCAGAAACAAAGGTAGTTCGAACATTATAGCCCCTGCAGTGCTTAATCCATAAAGCAGGAAACTCAAATCGTTGAATTGGAGCAATGACATGGTTACACTGAACAACAGAAAAAAGGTCCCTTAGGGGACTAGCAAGAAGTAAATTGGGTTCTATTTTGAGATGATGGTTCATTTACATTGTTGTAATTATTTAAATAATTAATTTCTAATGAAAGGAGCTTATAAAAGCCAAAGCCCCACTGAGCAGCAAATCCAAAATTCCCTTATGCTAAATCAGAGAAATTTACCGCCCATAGAATATTGGTCAATAGATTTAAGAAAAAGAAATATTTTTAGGGGACAAGACTTAAATCACATATGGCTTAGTTTGTACTTTATTATTAAAATGTTTTAGTCTTCCAGCATTGCAGGGGCTGCCTCTGTAGAGTTTTATTCCAAACTAGAGCAAGTAGATGCCTTTCTCCTGGCCAGAAAAACCTGAAATGTTCATTTCACATCCAGCTTAGGCAACCCTACAGGAAGTGCCAGGAAGATATGCAAGGTCAGGGCCAAGGAGACTAAAGGAGCAGAAAATTGCCAGAATACAGTGGATCGGGTCAGGAAGGCAGCTGGAAGTCTATAATAAACAGAGTCAAGATTAGGCTTGAATCAGATCATATTAAATAAAGCCTGTGGGTTAAACACACCAAGGTCAGGGGAGACAGATAACTCCAGAGTCTCAGAAGATTCTCAGAAGTGGAAGGTCAACAAAGGCTGAGAATGTTGGGGAGGAAACATAGAATCAAATACCTAAAAGGGGGATCAACTGTACTTCTTTGGCAGTTCTTTTTCTTTGTTTTTCTTTTTTTTCTTGCCCTGTCAGAAGAAAAACAATGAGTAATACTTGGCTTAAGCACTTAAGTGAAAGATATAAGGAGAAAGTTTGAAAATTCAATAAATACACCACATAATTCATTACCTTATCTCTGTTATGTCTTCACCTCATAGATACATCCTTCCCTCCAGTTCTTTGAAGATGCTAACACTAATATCATTCTCTGTCTCTAAGAAACTCAGCCTCTACTCTGCCCTCAATTCTGTGGATGTAGCATCTAGCAGCATAGACTCACTGTTCTTTTCTGTTTTCTACTCTGTTGAGCTACATCTCTCACTCCCAATGCCACACCCCCAATTTTCTCATGTCCTTAACTGCTCTATCTCTTAGCCTCAAACGCATGCCATTCTACTTTCAAGCTACAACTGCCTATCCTTGACCTAGCATCAAAACTCCAGCACTGTTTTTCAATCTGGTCAAGATTTGCAGATAATTCATTTGTTTGCTCTAAATCTTTGCAGTTGCTGTTCTTCCTCACTCCCTTCTGCGGTTCTTAGGTCAAAAATGCTTGAATTTGAACTCCAACTTCCTCACTTTTTAGATACATGATATTTGAGAAGTTTCTTAATATTATTAAGACTTAATTTCCTGTTCACTTATTTATTTATTTTTTTTCTGCTGAGGAAGCTTAGCCCTGAGCTAACATCTGTGCCAATCTTCCTCTACTTTGTATGTGGGACGCCACCACAGCAAGGCAGATAAGTGGCACAGGTCCATACCCGGGAATCGAAACTGCAAAACTGGGCCGCTGAAGTGAAGTGCACCGAACTCAACCACTAGGCCACAAGGCTGGCCCTTAATTTCCTGTTTAATAAATAGTTATGAAATATTACTGTATAAGGCTGAAATAAATATTAAAGAGGTATTTCATATAGAGGACTTAATATAGTGCCTGAAACACTAAACACACAGTATATTTTACCTAGTTTTAGTATTAGTATTAGTCTTTATCCATGTTTTATCACTTCAACTATTCTAATACACAACTTGGGTGTTTAGTGCTTCTTACTAACACTTTGCCTTTCGATCTCTACTCACTACCCATGGACAAGTTCATCCAATTATATAATTTCATCATCAGAGCCTGATGACACCCCTTTCTATCTTGGTCCAAATTGCCATCTTTGGGCTCCAATCACACATTTCATTGGACTGGTATGGTATGAATGTTACACCAAATCTCCTAGTGTAATCGCTTCTTTTTTGTGTGTGGATTGCTGCAATAGCCTTTTAACAGTTCTCCTTTACTCCAGAATTTCTTCCCTCTAAACAAAACAAGAGCCATTTTTACTGCTTTCAGAATGCTCTTTATAAAATTAAAATCTGATAATAGTACTTCTGGGCTTAAATTCTTTCAGAGGTTCACCATAGTCTTCAAGAAAAGAAAAAATTCCCTAGCATATATGTATAGTCTTTCTTCTCTGTTTAGCATCATGGAGTCAAACTTCCAGGGCTCCAATCTGCGTTCAAATCCATTTCTGAACTCTGTGGCC
Source organism: Tapirus indicus (assembly GCA_031878705.1). Classification (NCBI taxonomy): domain Eukaryota; kingdom Metazoa; phylum Chordata; class Mammalia; order Perissodactyla; family Tapiridae; genus Tapirus; species Tapirus indicus. The sequence goes on along the minus strand of CM062920.1, from coordinate 137,811,815 downwards.
TCAGACAAGCTACTTCACCGATCTAACATGTAATAATCCAATAATGTAACTCTCACTTTTCTATGTACCTTTATTTATCTTTACTTGGGCTTTAAATTCTGGGATTCTTTTTCTAATGTATATTTTTCTATTTATTTAAAGCAGTAACTGGTGCTTTGGTGGCACAATAAATGTTGAATGGGATGACTAACATTGATGAGCTCGTTGCTTTACAATGATTTAATTATAATGCTTTAATTATAACTCATTAGATTCTCTCCATAGTCTTTTTGGTAGGTACTCTGATTTCCTCTTCATTACAAGGGATACTGTGAGTTAAAGAGGTTAACATCTTTCTCAACGTCACATGTCCAGTTAACAGAATAACTATGATTCAAATCCAGGCCTCTCAGTCTCCAAATCTCTACTCTTTCTACTTCTGCTCTGCTGTCTATTAGAGAAAAAGCAGCAGATGTGGTTATGGATGCCTCCATTCTTATTTTTAATTAGAACCCTCAACTGTCATGTAGGATAAAAACGTACACCTGAATTTAATTTTCAACTCAGTAAGCACATGAGAATTTTATGCCATTAGATCAGTGTTCCTCAAAGTATCACTTACGAACAACTTTCACTAGACTCCCTAAAGGTGATTTAAAATACAAATCCCCATACCACAGCCTAGATCTCCACATTAAGAATTACCAGGAATATTTCCCAAGAAGATGCTAACGGACACATAGAGAACTACTGGCCAAAAATGAGGAATAAATATACAACATGTAATCACTAATTGTCCTGTTGTTAAATGTAATGGTCACAAGAGTAGAGAATATGCTTATTGCCAGATGTTTTCTCAAGCTTATGACTGGAAAAGAGACAAGAAAATGACATCAACAATCATTCTGTGGAGTCCACCTAAACTGGGAAGGAGAAAGAGAAGGGAATCAAATTTATAGTTTTAATTTCTGGGACTATGTGACATATATTACCAAACTTCACTGGTATCCCATTTCTCTCTACTTTCAAGCAAATGAGAGAATTGTACCTTCCCACCTATAAAGTAAGACATGGCCACATGGTTTCGTGTGAACAATTAAATACGAGTGGAATTTATGTTTGATACTTGCATGTGGAGTCATTTAATTGTTTTTGTTTAACTTCCCACGTACCTCTTCCCTGACCACACACGTAGATGTAGAGGTATACAATGAGCCACCACATGGATGGATAACCAGTCTTCTGGAGAGATGCTGAGGACCAAAGTAATAAATAAACCTCTGAGATTTGTTTTATGTTTTTGTTGTTGTTACCATGACTTAAACTGTGTTAATATTGTGTTCAAGTGAATTTAATAAAAAAGATAAAAACTCAAATAACTAATTGAAAATATTCAAATTAATTATAACTAAGGAAGACATAGTTGGTCAGCTGATTCACTTCAAAGAGTAGATCCAGTTGCATTCAGGAAAAAAAAAGACATTGCTAACTTTGTTTCAGATAGTAGAGTCCCCAAAGGGGCAAAGTAAAAACAATTAAGTGAAATAATCTTCAGTAACTGGAATTGTCATCAAATAATTAGATTAGCTTTAGGATGCATGCCACCAAACTAGGTGTCATGGGATTTTCAAAGCTTAAAATTAATCTCCTTTGAACTCCATTTGACTCAAAGCAACCTTAATTACAATAGCATTTCCCAAGACTAAACCTCCTAGTGCTGTTCCAGACAGAGCTGGTAATTAAAAGATTTCAAAGATGTTTATTGATATGCATATGGTATGATCTTCAAAAAAGCTATTATATTAAAAAGAAAATGCAAAAAATGTAATATGAAGCAAATTATTAAAAGGCATTCAATTGATTCTTTTTTGTATATGGGTTAATGCTCTTGCTTTATGCTTGGAACATCTTTCATATGCCGTGCATGAGGAATGGGTTTAAATGGGTCCCATTTAAAATTTGAGGTGCCCAGAAACATACAGCAGAGAAGCTGCTTTGAAAACAATTTTTGCATCATTTTGCTCTGGAAAGAAATCTGGATTAATCTACGTGTTGATTATAAAAGTCAACAGAAAAGTCAATCTTCTAATACTTGTTCTAAAACTTGATGACATTAAGTCGGGGGGGGTTAATTTTCTTTCTGAAGAAGCAATTGATGTCAGTCTCTTCTGGAAGAATATGGACAACAAAGTCTAAAGAAATACTCTACTTTTCTTCCACCTGTTTCATGATTGTTTCAGTTTAACGAGGCAAATTGTCTTTTCATTCATTCCACAGTTGCTTATCTTGAATTATTTTGTGCCATGCAGTGACGAGGCAGTAGGGGGTATGTGATGCACAAAACAAGGCAGAGTTCCTGTCTCGAAGATGTTTTCATAGTAGTGTGGGAGATCGACATTAAATCAATCCCACAAAGCAACTGACATGTGAAACTGTTAAATGATCCACAGAGGCAAGATATATGAAAGCATATAAGCAGGGACATCAGAAAAATCATTTTTGAGGATGCAACACACAAACTGATTAGGAGTTAATTAAGCAAAAGTGTGTGCATGTGTGTATGTGTGCGTGTGTGTTTATACACATATGTGCACACTTAGCATTCCAGGAAGAGGAGACTGAAGGTGTAAAGGTCTTGTTTTAACAGGGAGTTCAGCAATTATGGGATATCGGAAAGCAGCAATATGGCTGCTGGAGGGGAGGAGTGTGGAGAAAAGTGGTTCATGAGGAGACTAGAAGGAGGAGGTGCCAGACATCACAGGGCTTATTAAGACAGATATTTTGACTCCTTCCTTGATCTTTCCAACTAAAATTTATTCTTTTTTTTTTTTTTTTGTGGGGAAGACCAGCCCTGAGCTAACATCCGTTGCTAATCCTCCCCTTTTTGCTGAGGAAGACTGGCCCTGGGCTAACATCTGTGCCCATCTTCCTCCACTTTATATGGGACGCCTCCACGGCGTGGCTGACAGGCAGTGTGTCGGCGGGCGCCCGGGATCCGAACCCGCGAACCCCGGGCTGCCAAGCGCGGACTAAACCGCTGCGCCACCGGGCGGCCCCTAAAATTTATTCTTAATTGCATCTATTCAATTTCTCAGAAAAAAATTTCCTGTTCAACAGCATATGTTTCAGGTATTGTCCTAAACAGTATGTTCATAATTTAAGTAGGCATAAATGATAGAAGAAACATGGGATAGAGGAGAAGGAGGGGAGGAAAAAACTATTAATCAGCAGTTAAGAGAATGGTTGGCAGCAATAATTCTAAAAATATATGGTAATTAATTATTCATTAGTAATGAATAATTAAAATGCATCGGGCACTTACTCTGTGACACCATTTTACATACCTTATTTCTAACCCACTCATCTTCTGGCCAGGTAAATAGCACTAACAGTACCAATTTATCAATGGGCAAACTGGGGCACAAAGAGTGTAGGTTGTTTACCTAAAGTCCCAGAGTTAATTAATATAAGAGCCAGGATTTAAACTCTGCTGTCTTAGGGTTCGAAGTTCGTGCAGCCTCCCATTGTACATATTTACCCTATGTGAGGAAAGGGTGTCATTACTGTGAGAGAGAATAAGAGCAAATTACCTATGAAAGAAATATCAAGTGTTTTCAATATGTACTTTCAATCCCTAAAATTATATTCAAATGTTTATCAAGAGGCTACAGGGCTAAACACATCCCAATTTAAAAATAGCCTTCTACTTTGTTGAATTCTTCCAAATAAGGAGGGTAAACTGCTCTCTAACTTCCAGAAGCTCTTATTCAACCTCTTAAATATGCTAATAATATGAGACGAATACAATATAATTTCCCAAAGCATAGATAATCTGATCCCACAAAAAGCTTTATAATGGTAATTGTATGACTTTGGTATTATTTCATTTGGATCCATTTACGGCATTACCAGTGTCTGGAATGATATTAATAGTATTGGTGTGGGAAGCTTACCGTTCATTATAATGGTAAAAGCATCACTATATATCACACACAATTCATACTCCAGATTGAAAAGGGTTTTCCATTATTACTACACAAATTTTTCTGAACCAGTTCTTATTATGAAATTATTCCAATAAAAGTATTTCAGCAACTAAAATATTTATATGTCTTCCCATTGTGATTTCCAATAACAACTTCCCAAATTTGTGGAGCCACAGACTGCTTAGATGTTTAACACAATAATGTCATTTTTATCTTTTATAAATGTGAAGCAAGATGGGAAAACTTTCATAAGTAAGTTAGAAACCTGATGTATTTGAATAAACTTTCTCAGGACAGTGAAAAACAAATCAGAAATATTAAAATGGAACTTCTTAATAATATCCAACCCATTTTTTATTAATAGACTTTATGTTTTAGAACACTTTTAGATTTACAAAAAAATTGAGCAGACAGTACAGAGAGTTCCCGTATTACACCAATATCAGCACACAGTTTCCCTTATTACTAACATCTTACATTAGTATGATACATTTGTTACAATTAATGAACTGATACTGATACATTATTATTAACTAAAGTCCATAGTTTATTTAGATTTCTGGATTTTTTTCTGTTCCAGGATCCCATCCAAGCTACCGTGATACAATTAGTTGTGATGTCTTCTTAGGCTCCTCTTGGCTGTGACATTTTCTCAGATTTTCCTTATTTTTGATGACCTTGATAGTTCTGAGTATTGGTCAGTTATATTGCATAATAAGATGCCTCTCTATTGGAAGATGTTTGATTTTTTTTTCCATGTTTAGATGAGGGTTATAGGTTTTTGAGAGGAAGATCACAGAGATAAAATGCCATTTTCATCACCTCATATCAAAGATGCATACTATCAACATGATTTATAACTTTTGTTGTTGACCTTGATCCCCTGGCTAAAGTGGAGTTTGTCAGGTTTCTCCTCTGTAAAGCTATTCATTTCCCCCTTTTTCCACACTCTATTCTTTGGAAGGAAATCACTATGTACAGCCCACACTTAAGGAGTAGGACTAGTACTCCCCACTTTAGGGTGAAGTATCTACCAAATTTATTTAAAATTCTTCTGCACGGGAGACTTTTCCCTTCCCCTACGTATATTTATTTATTCATTTATTTATATCAGTATGTACTTATGGATATTTATTATTTGTTTTTTTGCTCAAATTGTTTTATCTTCTCTCAATTGGCTCCAACGTTCCCTTAACATATTTTATGCCCATGTGGTATATTTCCTGCCCCAGTCCTAGAATTAGCCATTTCTCTAAGGATCCCTGATTTCTTTTAATGTAGAATGATATTAGAAACCAAGGCCTTGGTGCTAGATGTGTTTGTTGATACCGAGGTGCCATTTCTTTTAGGCCATCTCAGCTGACAGAGTAAGAAATATATGTATGTACACTCACCCACATATATACACATATCTATAGATATTTCTATATGTAATCATCTTTACATTAAATGAAATATAAGTTCTTATGATGTCTCCAACTCTAACCCATTAACACATTGATCACTGTAGCTTCCTTCCCTTGATTATCTGTAAATTTCCACTCTAATAGTAAGAAACCTGGATCCCAGATGGGAGCCGTTGGGATGGATCTGCCATCCATTTATGTAATTTTCCACTTCAAGTATACCTATATAACAGTATCAGAATTGTTAACCCACATCGTCATCAAAAATAATTTTATCAAATAGAATTCAGTGTTTTTGTACAGTTTATTTTGCCTTTAGTCATTTCCAAAGTTACTTTGTCAGCACTTTTCCCACCTCTCCCTTCAGGAGGATTTTCATACATTTATAATACAGTTAGATTATCTCATCACAGTCTGCATTCTTTCCTAGGATCCTCTAACTCCTAAAGAATTTTTTTAAATTTATATACATTAAGATTCACTCTTTGTGTTGTAAAGTTCTATGGGTTTGAACAAAAGCATTATGCCGTGTATCTACCATTACAATATCTGACAGAATAGGTCCATCACAAAGTTATTTTTACTCAGTGACAATATTCATGTCAGGAAAAGAAAATTTGTCTAAATCTTTATCAGGGCCCTTGAAAAGTATCATCACCAGAATGAATTTTTTATTCTTTATTACTTGATAATGATTGGAAAACAATTCTACATTTATTATTATTGATATTATTATTAAAATTATTATTGTCATTATTAAAGCAAATTCTATATGACCTAATTAAAACACTGGGCCCTTTCAGTGAACTTTTGGGCAATAATATCAGGAAACACACCAATTTTGAGTGTTCCAATAAAGTATTGTGTTATAATCCAATTTATCACAACTCCAAGAAACAGCTAGTATATATCTTGTCCTGGAAATAGTTCTCTCACATATTGTTTGAAATGACTGTGCAATCAGTTTATAGCTTGGGGATATTTTTAATACAATTTTTGTTTGAACAATATTTTTATTACTTTCGAATCAGTCTGTGCCGACCCTGAGTTCATGAGACTTGTGAACAGCATTACGCTTTGCAAGCAACTGAAGAAGCAAACACTTATTTTATTGGATCAATATAGTAAGTAATAAAATAACTGATTTGTAAAATCATTTGGAGGAAAAGCAATCAAAATAATATCTCTAAATTTTAACTGACTATTAAATAAGCATGATTAGTTCTATAAATCAGAATTCAGGGTTTCACAAGTCTTGGGACTTCAGGTTTGAAAAACAAACAAACAAATCTATCTCCCTTTTAAAAATTTGTGTCACTCATAGAAAGCCTCTTCTACAACACCAAGATACTTCCTCATAAGACACAACGTCTGCTTTCATTTTATTGTACTCTAGATTTTTACCTTTAAAAAGTATCTCCAAGCCTTATATCTCAAAGAAATGACATAATAATTTATGGCATATTGCACATTAAATTTTAGTTCTTTAATGAATGATTCCAAATGTTGGTAATACAAATATATGTTTATCCATATACAAACATGGATTCAATTGCTTTATATAAGGAATATTTTCTAACAAAAAGATATTCAAAAATACAAGGGATTGCCTGTGGAAACTGTCAATTACTCCATCACTAGAAGAGTTCATCAAGCAAAGGTTTTATGACCACTTATGAATATGTTTTAAAACAGTATACTATGAGATAAGCATATAAAAAAGAATAAGACTGAGTACCAGCCCACTATATGCACACTTCCTAATAGGGTAGACAAAGTTAGGAATAAGGGATTGTAATGAATAATATAGGTTCAATTACAGAAGACTGTACGGTGATACGGGGAAGTACAGCTCATAGTAGAAATAGGTCAAATTCAAATGTTAGTTTTTCCCCATTCCTTCCTTCTTTCCTTCCCTTCTTTTCATTTTTCCTTACTTCAGAACCGAAGTAAAGAAGAAAAAGTGGGTGCATGTAGATAAACATTTTGAAGGGAACTTCGTGTGGATGTTTTAGATTTTCACTATAAAATATGCATGCTATATATATAAGGTGGGGAAGGCATATGAAACTTGGCAAGATATGCACATTAGTTTTGGAGATTCACGATAGATGATTAATATTTTAAAAACCAATGACTATTATGGAAGTAAAGTAGCATCACCTATCAGTGGATTCAATGAGAAATCAATGAAAACAAACCAAAAATAGGAAAAAAATAACAAACTATGGGATGATGTCAGTTTGAATATAGCAGAGAAGAAACACATAACATCAAAGAAGACATATTACCTCTCTGAATTCATTTCCTACCATTTTTTCTTTGGCCCACTCTTTTCTAGTCATATCAGCCTCTTTGCTCATCCTCATAAAAGTTAAACACATTTCTTCCTCAGGGCCTTTGTATTTGCTGTTCTCGTGTCTAGAAGAATATCTTCATAGCTCACTTTTTAATATCCTTCAGTTCTCTGTCCAAATGTCCCCTTATCAGAAAGCCCTCACTGGGCCACCCTCTATTTTTAAATATAGTCACATTTTTCTCCCCATTGCCTTATCCTGCTTTGTTCTTCTCTGCAGCACCTCTTACCACCAGATACATATTTGCTTGTTTTCCTATTGTCTATCTTCCCTGACTAGAATCAAAGCTACAGGATAGCAGTCATTGCTTGGTTCATTGCTATGTTTCCTGTACCTGGAATGTTGCCTGAGAAACAGCGGGTATTCATTGCATGTTTGTTGAATGAATGGACACAGTCTCTTTCACACTGAAAATAAAATGAAGGCAGAAAAAAACCTCAGAGCACATCTTTTATATAATTGATCATCGCATTCAGACTTGGTAAGGAGGCAGGTAACATATGTGGTTTGGAAGATCAGAGGTGAATTGAAGAACCATATGTCACAAAATAGATGAAGAAAGAAAAGAATAGCAGATTTAAGAATAGAAGACTGTGGTTAAAGAAGAGAAGTTCAGAGATCTTATTCAGCTCTTGGCAGTAGATAAGCTTTTTGCAATGAAATTTTACAAAAAAGGAAATGTTATAAAAAACATCTATAGATAATAGAAAATACAGTGAAGGAAAAGGCAATTCAAGTATATGAAGTAAAGGAACTAAGAACCTACATGTCATCCTTACAGAGGTAGAAGATGAAAGATTGGGAAGCAGCTACTCATTTCACTAAAGCCTAGATAAATGCTTCTGCATCTTCCCAATAATGGTATTGAGGATGGATAGAAAAGTGGGTTGACACTTTGAGTGAATTTTAAAAGGCAAGCTTTGTGAATTATAGTGGCAGAACAATGATAGATAAATAGGCAATAAGAAATGATAGATTCTAATCCACTTTTGAAATGGAAGATGGAATGCTTTCTTTTGCTGATTTCAAGAGAAGTTGTATTTTTAGAGCAAAGTAAAATTTCAGTAGTGATATGAAGAAATAAGAATGATTTCAGAAATAAAAATGGGAGATTTTGATAGCATTTATTCATAAAGGAAAAGAGGCTAGAAACAAGATGTTTGTGGATAGGAATGAGCCTGGATTTGGGAGGGTTTCAAGTAGAGGAGGAGAAAAAAATTGTGTAGGAATAAACCTTGAATGGTTATTAGGAGCAAATGCAAATATTGGGTGTGAAAACTCATTTGGTAATCTAAAATGCCTTTTATAAATGCAATGGAATAAATTATACACATGGATAAAAACACTGAAGATAAACTGTCCTCTCTCGGCCAGTACCCACATCCCTCTCTCCACCTCACTACATTTTAACCACACTGACTCACTGTCGCTTCTGAAACACATCACCCTCTTGCTGACCTCAAAATCTTTGCAGTTGCTATCTCTCTGCCTGCTTCTTTTATTTTCTGATTCATCTATATGAAGGGCTCCTTCTAATCTTATTCAAACACCACCTACTTACTGTGATAAAGTCCAGGAGATACCACATCAAACAAGAACCTTTATCTAGTGCAAAGTAGATATTCAGATATATGTTACAATAGGGCTAGGAATTGAGAATATACAGGTATTGCATATTACCCAAGCTTCAGAGGTGAGGGAAGTTATCATCTGGGCTGCATCCTAATGGATGAGTTGATGTTAGAAGCAAGCGATGAAAGGATAGAAGACAGGATGTAAGAAGATTCAAAAGTGAGAGAGAATATGGCCCATCCAAAGAACTCCATGATGGCTGGAGAATAGTAAGTGTGTATGTGTGTTTATGTGTAGTGATCACTCTGAAACCATTTCTGGCAAAGTAGGCATTAAAAAATCAGCTTTCTTTTGATGCTAGATCTTAACTAATCTTTCTTTTTTCCACTCTTGCCCCAGAGTGTCTATCCTCCACTCAGCAACCATAGTAATCTTTTTAAACACAGGTCATATCTCAAGCATACTCTGTAACAGAGGCTTGCACTGGTTATTTCCTTTGCCTGGAAGTCTGTTCCCTTGAAAATTTCCAAAGGCTACTATTTCACTCCATTCTCTGTTCAAATGCTAACTCTTCAGAGAGGTCTAAACTGACCAGCCCATGTAAAATAGGCCCTCCTCTCCCATCAATATAATTCTATCTCCTGCCCCTGCTTCTGTCTGTATCCTACCCTCAACATGAACATGATAAGAGTAGAAATTTGTCTTTTTTTTCAGTGTTATATCTGCATTATATATGCCTGAAGTGTAATAGATGCCAAATCCATAAATGTGAATGAAGAAATAAATAATCATTCATGTCTCATTGAATGAACAAATAAACCAGTCCATATTTGTTGAAATAACAAACTCATTTTTGTTGAAGAAATGAACAGATGAGAGTGGAAATGTAAGCAAGAGTTAAATATATTAAACAATTTTGTATTTTGGGTCAAGAAGTTTGCTTTTTATCTCAAGGAAATGGAGCATCAAAACCCATCTTAGGCAGGAGTGAGACTTGTTCAGATTTTAGTTTCCAAAAGACAACCATGACTATGGGGTAGAAAGTAAATTATAGGGTTAAAATTGGAGTCAGGGTGCCCAGGTAAAAGGGCTGTGGCAAAAATGTAAGCAAAAGAGAAAGGAGACTAGTCAAAGAGAGTGGCAGTGGGAAAGGAAAGAAGGAATCAGATTCTGGAGAAATTCTAAATATGACTGAATGATTAACTGATTGGAGGTGGGGTAGATATTTAACCAGAGGACGGAGGCAATCCTTTTACTTAGGATTTAGCTTAAGTAGCTGCACTGGTGCTGGAGACATTTACTAAGATCCAGACAAGAGCAGGTGTTAGTTACTAACATCAGTGTTAATATGGGTGTTTGAGTCACACTGCATTTCAAGTGGTGTGGGAAATAATAAGCAGCTGTGTAAATAAGAAAGGAGTTTGGGAGATAAAATAGAGTAGAAATATATATTTGAGTGTCAGTAATACAGAGCTGGTAACTAAGGCCAATGGAATTGGTGTCCTATCTCAAAGAAAGTGGGTAAAGAGAAAGCAGAGATCAGAAGGCAAATTTCATGAGAAGATAGGCACCTAAGGGATTGGGAAGGAACAAGAAGCCAACAAAAGAGACTGAGAAAAAAAGAAGACTGGAAATCAAATAAGAGAGAATTTCAAGAAAGGAGTAGTCAGGAGTGTCAAAAGGTACAGGAAGTGAAAAGAAGACAGAGATAAAAATGTTTTCATTCTTTTTAGCAGCAAGGAGGCCACCATGGTGAGAGAAGAGGAGAAGAACACAGATTTCAGAAAGTGTAGGAATGTGAGGTAAAAAGGTGAAAACCACACATTTAGGTAACTTTGTCAAGAAGAAGGAGAAGAGAAATGGCCCTAGATAGGAAGTGATGTCAGGTGGAAAAGGGGTATTTTTGATGGAAGAGACTCATGACTGTTAAAACAAAGACTAAAAAGAAACAATAGACAAGGAAATGTAGCTAATTCAGGAAAGTAAGTGTATATTTAATAGACATAGGAAAAGAGGATATCATCCAGGGCACAGGTGTTGGCCTTGCACTTGAGGAAAGAAATCTATTCACTAAGACAAACTGTTGGGAAGAAAGAATGAACGGGCTGTAATTTGAGGAAGTGTTTACTGAGGGCACTCATTCCACTAAGTAGGTGAAAAATCTGCTGAATGTAAGGGGAAAGATAAGTTATTAGCAGATTGAAGGAAAAAGTTTAAAATAGTTGCTGGTGAAAAAGAACTCACTAAAGAAATTCAGATAATTTCACAGTAGAAACTTAAAAACCAATTGAGGGTAGAGATGGGTAGACACAGAGCGTCAATCTGGGAGAATACATGATTTCCTTCAACACAACACGTAGATGTAGGAAGAGAGAAAACAGTTTAATGTTGTAGTTAAACATTTTCACCACAAGTACAAAAGAAAGGCAAAAAATGGAAGTTTTTTTCCAGGAAGGCAAGAAAATGTAAGTATCAGCAAGAGTACAGTTTAAAGTAGTAAACATCGGGCTCTAAGCTGCAGAGCAAAGGACTTAAGTACAAGAGGGAGCAGGTGGATATGAAGAATGAAAGATATCAAAGGAGTCGAAGTTGAATCAAGTTGATGGAACAGAACCTGAGAAATGATATGATGTGACAGTAAAATTTTTTCAGCCTAAAATTTAATGAGCATTCTGGAACAAGGTATAGTGATTGGGGTTGAGAATAGGGGTAATCATTGAAGTGGGTACTTGTCCCAGCTTCATAGACTTGACCCATTGCAGAGAGTGGGACTTTTCTTCATCTCTGCTTGATATTAGAGGTGTAAATTTTATGGCAAACCTATTATTCTGTACTTTAGATTAATACGTAGCTGAAAATGACTATAATTCTACTTATGCAGGCTCTTCTTATCAAGCTGCTCCCTGGGACCCAAAGTGCTGAGGACAGCCCAAAATTCTTTAGGCATTGTCAGACTCTTAGAAAAATATTTTGTATTCTTGCTGGTATTTCTACTTTGGCAGAGTTCCCAATTCCTCCATCTGCTTTTATTCTAGCAAAGCCTATTTCCAACTGAGGGTCTCGGAGTTCCGACACATGATGCCCTTGCTATGTCAGGGAAAATAGAAAGGTGTTGTCTTATTTAAAAAAGCAAAATGTTATCTTGGTTATAGACATAAAAAAGCACACTTCACTTAAGTTGTAAATCACAGATTCGAATTAATCTATGCTCTTTAGTCCCCATACTGCCCTCAGCCTAAAGGAAACTTCAAAAAAAAAAAAAAAAAGGAGGAAATAAGGACATTTAGTATAGGAATTACATACTATTTCTTTAAAAAAAAAGTATATGAACTCTCTTTAAAAACTAATAGTCATTAAATGGATGGAATGTTTATACTTGACCCTAGTTAATTCATAAATTATTTCTGTGTGTGTGTATATATATATGTGTATATATGCATGCACACATATATATGTGAATATATATGTGCATATATATGTATACACGTAGATAATGTATATGTTGTATATAGTATACATACACTATTTCTACTTATATACTATTATCAATATATAAATATATGTTTTAGCTATAATTATAAAATTATTTTAATTTTTCTTTTTATCTATCATCTTAGTGACAGCTCAAATTGAATATATCACTCACATTTCTTAGTTGCAAGCAACAGAAACTAATTTGTATAATTAACAACACCTTCCCGAAGAAGGAATGCATTATAGGGATACTGAGTAGCTTGCAGAATATCAAGAAGGAAAAACATCTCAAATCATGCCATGGAACTGGCTCCAAAGATACTAATATTGCACATTAATATTGCCAATTTCACCACCAGCTGTAGGCACTATACTACCGACTGAATTACTAAGTCTGCTCCCTTTGGAAACAGACACAGATTGACCTCTGCTCCCACCCTTAATTTAAGAGATCTGATGTAGACCTTATTTGTTGGCATCACTAGCTTATGCCCAAGGTGTGCTGGCAGATGCATCGGTTCGGTAAAGCCCTAATTGCAATGACACACACTAGATAAGAGGAGCCTAGGAAACTAGAGATCCTCTTGGTAGAACTCAGTTTCACCCTTTTTACACTGAAACTCCTATTTCATAAGAGAAAGAAAACACGTCATGAAACCTTATTCCGATAATACACTCATGAGTCACTTAACAATGGGGATAAGCTCTGAGAAAAGCGTCATTAGGCTATTTCGTGGTCGTGTAATCATCATAGAGTGGACTTACACAAACCTAGATGGTATAGCCTACTACACACCTAGGCTATATGGTGCTAATCTTATGAAACCACTGTTGTATATGCGGTGCATTGTTAACCAAAATGTCCTTATGTGGTACAAGACTGTACTGATCTTTCTGTCCTACTAATTCATAGATTTCAGGAGTAAATAGAAGTTAGAAAAAAAGCTTTTACTTTCTCCCAAAGAAAGGGACTTCCAAGTTTTCCTTTCAGTCTCTAAAATCAACAAATCACAACTTGAAAGCAAATAAACATGGCAGAATTTAAGTATGTCTATATATTCCTGAACATATAAGAAACTAATTCTGCAAATTCCATCATTTTATGAATCAGTTAATTAATATACTGCAATATTCTTTTCCCTCTTTTTCAACTACATGTCCTCTTCTCCCCCACTGATCAGTTAGAAACTGGTCAAGCAAATAAAATACCAGTTCTTCTTCTTTTTCCTTTTTTTTTTTTTTTGGTGAAGAAGATTGTCCCTGAGCTAACATCTGTTGCCAATCTTCCTCTATTTTGTATGTGCAATGCTGCCACAGCATGGCTTGATGTGTAAGTCCATGCCTGGGATCCGAACCTACAAACCCTGGGTCACCAAAGTGGAGCATGCAAACTTAACCACTGCACCACGGGGCCAGCCCCAAAATACCAGTCATTTTATTCACAATCGTTTAATACAAGGAATCGGTTAAACAAGTTTTGAAGAACTTTAAAACAAAAATAGGACACTGAGGTGACAAAGATATAGTAACTGCAGGAAACAATTACTACCCACAGGGATTGGGGAACAAAAGGAAGAATTGTTACTAGGACCTAGGATCCTGGAAGAGAGGATCCACAGAGTGGAAACACAGGACAGTGAGGAGGGGAATGCCTGGCTGATGCCGCCGCCTCTGAGGGAACACAGTGAGGCTGGTTCTAAGAATATCAAAGGGGGAGAAATAATAATAATAATTAAATAAAAGCAAGAAGTGAACCAACTGCTGCTGCCAAGGTGAAAGGTCATTCCTGGCTTTCCAGTTTCCTTCTAACTGAAACACTTACTGGTAGAAAATAACAGGGAATCCTCTGGGAATGGAAAAATGTAGTTTGCAGAGATACAGCTCCATTATCATAAAGCAGAGCATAAAGGGAGGGTGGATCTCAGAGACAGAGGTTTCCCCCATTCTCAGAAAGTAAAGCGTTCCTGTGAAAGCTTCGGTGAGCTGCAATGGTGTAAAGTGAAGAAGCAATGACCATTATTTTATACGGGAAGAATTTCTGAGCATTCTCAGATCCAAAAGACAACCTACCAAATCATACCAAATAACACATAAACTCCAAAATAACACCTTTAGTAACCTTTCAATAAAACTTTTAATAACATATTAAAAGTAGGAATGATAAATACGCAGCCTATATGAGGTAGAAATAACATGTACAGTGTAGTTTCACTTACCAGAATAGGGAAGACAGTGCGCACATGGGAAGGCTGAGAGGTGGTGGTGGTGATGATGGTGTGTTAGGCTGAGAGAAGGCTAGGGTGGTGAGGGGTGCAGGAGACTGAGGTGTAGGAGAGAGAGGAAGAGGGGCATCTATTAACATCTCAACATGTCTGAATCCATCAGGGCAGGCAAGTTACTAAGGTCAACACCTTTTTCTATGTCTTCCTACCTTGGTGTCAAAGGTCAAGGTTCATAGTCGGCTGTGGCTCATATGGCTGGCTTGAATGTGGAAGGCTTGAAATAGGACAGTATGCTTGACTGCTTAGCTTCTATCACAGTTTACTGCAAAACAAATGCTGAATGCTATTTTCGCTTTTCATCTTTTTTCATAAAAGCAAAAATCCTCTTCAGATTTCCTTTGGTTAGTGAAAACAGGTACTAGTGTATTTCTTTTGTAAAAGTGAAGTGGTGTAAAGCAAACTTTCGGATTGCTGGGGAAACCTGTAATAGCTTAATAACTAACAAATCTGTCCAACTGAACAGGGGAATATATAGCTGATATTCTTTAATTCTAGAAATCCAAAAGTAATTCTGCTTTACTAAACATTACAAATTTTAACCATCTATTGTCCTGAAAATAGCCTAAATATAGAAAAATAATATGCTGTTACTCTCCAAAAGTCATCAAACTTCAATCATTTTCCATGAGAGATGGAAATTCAGAGTGGACTTTAATTTTAGGCCTGGCTTTGCAGGCCTAAGCAATTATATATTGTACATCTTGGATCACATACTAACTTTTCCGCCTGAAAGCTTTCATCTATGTAAAATGTGTTTCACAAACACCTTCCAAGCGTTTCACAGAGGTATTATGTGGATCAAAATAGAAAATATATATTAAAAAGTTTTCTAATAAAATGTATAAATATTATTCTTAAAAACCACGCAAATATTTAGGCATAAGATGGCATTTGACTTTCTCTCCATTTCGTCCCAGATCTTAGTGAAATCTTAGGCTATACTCCTAGCACCAGAACTGTTGAGAAATGTCTACGGGGTCTACTGCAGATGAGAAGACCTTGAGGGTTGATGTGCAACCATCCAACCTGGCTGGGAAAGTATAGCACCTATCATATTACAACCCACTAATTCCCGTGATTTTAGAGGAAAAAAAAAGACTGTAGGCAAAGTGAAGATGTTGAGTAGAGAGGGAACAACTAATTTACCACTTTTACTGCTAAGAATCAGCAGAATTTCAAAACAGTGGCAAAAGATGCTTAACAATGATTCTTGTGGTTACAGCTGGAACATCCACAGTGTAGAAGGGACTTAATTCAGAAAGAGTATAGGCAAGTATCAGCTTGCATCTGATGGTGAGCCTGGGCAAAAGGAAATGGTATCCAGAAAGCTGAACCTTAACTAAAGAGCTTCCTCAAACATATAGAAAACATGATGCAGAAATTAAGCTACCCTGATGTGTGTGTAACCTCATAACTTTACGGATCTAGTTCCAATCACTTTTTCCCCAGACTTTTGGATTACTGTAATAATAAAGTGATTTTCTTAATACCAGACTGAGTATTAAAATTTGATTAAAATCTGAGAAGACAGTAAATGAAATAATTTGGATAATGAATAAAACCATGAAAAATCCAACTTTCTTGCTTATTTACTTAAATAGACTAGTTTACTTCTCAAGATTCAGGAATAGCATAATTCTGCAAAATATGTGAAAAGGAAATTAAAAATTTATAAAGGAAAATTAAAATAATAGATATTAAATCAATAAAGATTTTCATTTCTGACCAAGATGAAATAACAAGTAGTGAAATTATTTTTCCACTTAAGCAACTAAAAGACTAGAAAAATATACGAGGCAATGGTTTTCACCTTGTTGGACATAAGGCAATGAAGGACAGTAAAACCTGAGAAATGGGAAACAATGAGGTAACCCCTGTGGTTGACCCAGCTTAATGCCTTGAGAGAGTTTCTGGGCCCAGATGGCTTCACTGGTAAATTCTACCAAACACTAAAGGAAGAAATAATACTGATTTTCATAAACTCTCCTAGAAGTTTGAAGAGGAAGGAATACTTCCCAATTCATTTGATGAGGTCAGCATTTCTCTGATACCAAAACCAAAGACAATGCAAGTTAAAAAAAAGGTAACTACAGAACACTGTCCTTCACGAACACAGACGCAAAAATTCTAAATAAAATTTTATTAAATAGAATTCAACATATATAAAAAGGTAAAACGTGGGGCCAGTCCGGTGGCACAGTGGTTTAGTTCATGCTTTGGCAGCCTGGGGTTCGCAGGTTTGAACCGTGGGCACCCATGGACGCACTGCTTGCCAGCCATGCTGTGATGGCGTCCCACATAAAGTAGAGGAAGATGGGCACGGATGTTAGCCCAGGGCCAGTCTTCCTCAGCAAAAAAGAGGAGGATTGGCAATGGATGTTAGCTCAGGGCTGGTCTCCCTCACACACACACACACACACACACACACACACACAAAACGTAAAAAAGTAAAACATTATGATTATTGGGGCTTATCCTATGAATGTAAGATTGTTTTCACATTTGAAAATTAATCCAATTCACCCTATTAACAACTCAAAAAAGGAAAACTATATCATCATTTCAAAAGATGCAGAAAAAGTATTTGGCAAATTCCAACAACTTTTCCTGAAAGAAAAAAAACTATCAGGAAATTAAGAGTAGAATGGAATTTCCTCAACTTAATAAGGGGTATCAACAAAAAATCTACAGCTAGCGTCATAATTAATAGTGAAACACTGAATTTTTCCCTCTAAGATCAGGAACAAGACAGGATGCCTGCCTTCACCACTTCTACTTAACAATGTCCTGGCAGTTCTACCCAGTTCAATAAGGCGAGAAAAAGAAATTAAAAGCCTTCAGATTGAAAAGGAGGAATTAAAACTGTTTGGGTGTTTGTTTGTTTTGCAGATGACCAGGTCGTCTGTGTAGAAATTCAGGGTATATAAATAAAGCTACCAGAACCAATAGGTAAGTTTAGTAGGATCACAGAACATAAGTTAAATATACAAAATCAATTATATTCAATTACATAAACTGACAACCATCAAAAATAAAAATTATTATTTAAACAGCATCACTAAATATGAAATTCTTAGGGATATATCTGACAGAAGATTTAAAAGATCTAAATGCTAACATTAGAAAAAAAAAAGAAATTAAAGGGGACCTAAATAAATGCAAAGTTCATCTTCATGTATAGAAAGATTCAATATTGTTAAGACATCAATTATCTCCAAATTGATTTGTAGATTCTATACTTTCTCAATTAAAATCCCAGCAGGATTTTAGTAGAATTTCATAAGCTGACTTTAAAATTTATATGAAAATGCAAAGGACCTAGAATAAGCAAGACAGCTTTGAAAAAGAACAAAGTTGGTGATCCAACACTACCTGATTTTGACTTACAATAAAGCTACAGTTATTAAGACAGTGTGGTATTGGCATAAAGATAGAGAAATAGAACAATAGAATAAAATAGAGAATCCAGAAGCAGACTGACATATACATGGGCAACTGATTTTTTACAAAAGTACAGGGGCAATTCAGTGAAGAAGTGATAGATTTTTCAACAAATAATAAAGGAAAATTTGATATCTATATTCAAGAAAAAAGATGCAAATTTTAAAAAAGAACTTATATCTAAAAGTAAAAACTAAAACTATAAAATTACTAGAAGAAAACATAAGAGAAAAATGTTCGTATCTTGGGTTTGACAAAGATTTCTTAGATAAGACAATACAAAAGAAAAAATTGATATATTGTACATCAAAATTTAAAAGTCTGCTTTTCAAAAGATACTGTTAAAAGAATAAAGAGACTAGCCACAGACTTGATAAAAAATAATTGTAAAATGTATCTGACAAAGCACTTGTACTCATATATAAGGAACATTCAAAAATAAAAGAAAAAGACAAAAAACCTAATAAAAATGGACAAAAGATTTGACTAGACACTTCACCAAAGAAGATATATGGATGGTAAATAAGCATATGAAAAAATGTTTAACATCACTTATAGTCGTTATTAATCTTATATTAGTATGTGAAATAACATGGTTAGATTTTGTAAGCAGAACCAATTCAGTGGAAAGAGAAGCTTAGAGGTGCCAGAGATGACTGGCAATTCTCAGAAATCATAGGGACGACTTTGAGTTTTCAGAGGGTAAAGAAAGGGGAGATTTAAATCAGTCTTATCCTATCTTTTCTGTATCTTAAAGTCGGGGGAATCCATCTTTGAACTAGAGTATAGAGTATATATATATAATGCATAGAAAAAATGTATAAGAACGATTAGCTGTAATTAGATATATAGGATGTGAGTATGATTAATTCGTATTATCTTATTTGTACTCCTATGTATATTCCGTATTTGTCATAATAAAAGCATATCATTTTTATAATTTAAAATGCCTTTTAAATATATCTAAATATAGAAATACAGTAGTCCCCCACCCCCTGAAGTTAACCCCAGTCCAAAAATATTAAATGGAAAATTTCAGAAATAAACAACTCATAAGTTATAAATTGTCTGCCATTCTGAGTAACGTAATGAAACTTGTGTCATCCTGCTCCATCCTGCCTGGGATGTGAATCATCCCTTTGTCCAGCATGTCCATGCTATATACGCTACTTGCCCATTAGTCACTTATTAGCCATCTCAGTTAACGAATAGACTGTCTTGGTACCCCAGTGCTTGGGTTCGAGTAACTCTTATTTTACTTAATAACGGCCCCAAAGTGTAAGAGTAGTGATGCTGGCAATTCGGATTTGCCAAAGAGAAGCCTCAAGTGTTTCCTTTAAGTGAAAAGGTAAACGTTCTCGATTTAATAAGGAAAGAAAAAAAATTATACTGAGGTTGCTAAGATCCACGGTAAGTTTTATTATAGTGTATTGTAATTGTCCTATTTTATTATTATTTATTGCTGTTAATCTCTAACTGTGCCTAATTTATAAATTAAACTTTATGATAGGTATGTATGTATAGGAAAAAACATATTATATATAGGGTTCAGTACTATCCCCAGTTTCAGGAATCCACTGGGGGTCTTGGAATGTTTCCCCCTCAGATAAGAGGGGACTACTGTACACTAAAAGAGAAAAAAACATTCTGAAGTATCATTAACATTTTGGAGACTAAAGTTTGTGATTCTATAATCTTAAAATATGTATGAACACACATAAAAACCTGAAGGCAATTTTACTTTCTGCCTTGTCAGGAGATACAAAGAAAATAGCACCATCCAAACAATTCCACTAATTACTTTGCATTTTATTAACAAAAGAGCTTTTGAGATTGATAGGCTATTATGGCAAAGGTGAAGGGCACAATCAGTCTCTGGACATTTATCAAGAGTACATTGCAAAGCAATTAAGATTACTGTTTAAATCAGTATAGTTCATCTCCTTGGAATGAAAGGACATATTGAGAATACAAGGGCCACACCCAATTTGCATGTGTTCTTAAAGCAAGTCAGAAGTAGCACACATAGGAGGGATGAATGGTAAATGGGCAATCAGCTAGTAGACAATACTTGATGAAGACTGCAAAAAAAGTATTAGGGCTATTTTCAAAAATCAAATTTTGCATGAATTTTTAAAATGTGATTTTTGCAACACAAAAAACAAGTTCATTAACAAACAATATGAATTGTTCTTTGATTTGATTACTTTGATTTGATTTAAGAGGACACCAAGACAAATAAAGTGTGAATCTTGGTTATCAGTCAACAATAAAAATCTCATCAACTCAAGCCTGCAGATTCCTTGCATACAGAGGATTAATCAAGACTTCCTTAATGTAACTACATTATAGTTCAGTCTCAAAAGATGTGTAGGCAGAGCCAGCTTCATGGGTACATGACCTGTCCAATTGCACAGTACCCCGAATTTAGCAGAGCTCATGCCTGGTTTAAGGCTGTGCAGTAGCTCTCTTGGAATTCTTAATATTTTTTGCACAAGTCCCATATTTTTATTTTGCACTGGGCCCTGAAGAGTATCTAGATCATCCTGAGAGCCATAGTAGCTAAATAAAGCTGAGGAGGTGAAGAGGAAAGGGATTCTAGGCAGAAAAGAAAATATGTAAAAATCATGAAGTGCTGTATCATATGGCTTCATAAATAATAAAAATAATTCTGTATCCTAGAGATCAAAAGGGAAAACTGCACCTGGCAAAGCCAGTGCAATGGAGGAAAAGTCCATATCATTCAGTTATGGATTTTGTTTCCATTCAAGTCTTCAAGAAAGCAGATGCCAGGACAGAATTAGAATTATTGGAGAAAATGCCTGTGAAAATTTACAGTAGTCGGGAAGATCCTTCAGCTCATGATGCAGGACTGATACTTGGGAAAAAGGAAGAAGGTGTAGGAAGAGTTCAAGATCTCCAATAAGGTCTTCTCTGGGCTGAAGGAGCCCCAGAGTATGGATGGCCCATTACAGGAGTTCTGCAATGGGTAAGAATGGTCCAGTTCTAGTGCCCTCACTATGCTCAGTCCTTAGCCAGCAACAGTTTAGGGCGAGAGTCACCTTGGTGAGAACCCTGAGGCAAATCCTGCAGATGAATGCTGTCAGCTAATGCCACTCCTCATAGCAGGTTTTCTCTTGAAAAGAGATCCAAGTGCAGTTTCAGAGGTTTGCACTTGACCTTCCAGAATTTGATGATTCCTACCCCACAAGCCAAGCATCCAATATGGGGGTTATTCAAAAACCAAGTATGTCATTCCAAATACACACTCAGGCGCTAGCAAAATGACCACTTGATGGATCTGTTGACATTGTGGATCCAGTCTAAGTTGGATTTTACCTAGAAATCCATTTATTATCTGGCCATCATACATCCCCAGTCTAGCAGGAAGCCATGATAATGCTTTGCATTTTTATGTATCAATGTCAACTAAGACCTTGGGTCTAATTGTCCTCTAAATGTTGGGATATTCCTCTTTCTCCAGTGTTCAGTCAACTAGGTAAATTGCCATAGGTACTATTGGAGAAATTCTGAGAGAATCTTTGTAGTACGTCCTTGCTGTGCTGCCACAGGGTCCTTGTAAACCTAGGCATCTCTTTTGTCAGTGGGATACAAACCTTAACAATCAGTCAGATATGGAAACTGGGCAGGGAACTGTGATTTTATATTGGGGCAATTGTCCTTGACCTATTGTGCCTACATTCTTGAGTTTTTCTGATTGTAGATGCTAAACAGAGTCCTGGGTGGCTGCCCTTTTTTTTCTTCCTAGGGATGCCATGTTCTATTGACCTTCTCCACAACCACCTGTGGGTCAAGATCTCTTGGCTATCCCTTGATCATGCAAGGCATTGTGAAAATTATGGACCCCTGCCTTCTGGTGGTTAAGCACTGCCACTTGACATCTACTGCTTTCGGGCCCTGTCATCCCCATTGTGCCATTTAATAAGCCAAGTTCTAGTTCTGAGACTGCTCCTCCTGGTCTCATCCTTGGCCTGCTTATGAGAGCAACCACTGAACTCAGTGATGGTGGTAACCCTCTCACCAGCATCTTTGTGGCCTTGGTGAAAGTTGTATCCTCTGGATCTTCTGGTTCTGATAGCCTCCTGTAATATGACTATTTCAACTTGCCCATATTCTTAAACCATTTTATCCTTTCCTCTACCACCTGACATTGCAACTCAGGCATCTTACCTTTGCTCAGTGTTAAGCTCCACTTTCTCTATTCTTCTAAGAGCTACCTTAGCCATGAATTTTCTCCATCCTATAGGGTACTTCCCAGGATGTTAAGGCCCATGTCCCAAATAAGTGCCCCAAGTCAATTAATTCTTGCTCATCCAGTCTTATATTCCAGTTTACCTAAGAATTTGGTGATATCGTTAATATCTTTAGCTTCTCTTTACTGTTTCCTCCTCCGGTGGTCATATTAGATAGAGTCTAAGTCTTTCTCTCTCTCCCCACTCCTCTCTCTTCTCTCTCATGTGTATTTTACCACCAATCCATGAACAACATCCACCCTTTTTCCTAACAATCTCTAAGAGTGTGGAGATCCTTGGTCTGATCCACCAGCTAAAAGCCACTCTCTGCCCCTTTAGATTTACTAGGTGGGAGTCAAACCCACTTTCAACCACTGTGGACACATATTAAACTCTCCAATAGATTGTTTCAAGTTGTTATCCCTTGTTTTGAGACAAGAAAGTAGGGAATTTACCTCTCTCCTTTAGGCGGGAGCAGGGAGTGGTAATCACATCAATGTGGCAATTCTTTTTAAATAAATCTTCCACTGCAAATCCTCTCTAATCTTCAGTTCCAGACTTTTCCATAGTATCTATGTGTTTAAGGGCTTTTAAGAGTCATCTAAGCTCTTTTCTAACACTTAATTTTCAAATGTTAATACTGAGTTAGTACCTCACTTCAGGTTATCATACTCATTATATCTCGGTGTTTCAAGATACTTCAAATTTAACATCCAGTTACAATTACATGGAGTGATTTTATCACTTTCAATTAAGTGACATATTGCAGTGAATGTGAGGTGGAAAATGGAGAAAGTAAGAGTAACATACTCTGTCAAGAGTTCTGATTGTTTCTTGAAAGGGATGAATAGAAGAGTGTCTGGAACGGTGATGGAGTTATTTCAGGGAGATTTTTTGGTTTTGATTAATTTTTAAAATGTGAGTAGTTCAAGCAAGTTAAATGATTTTGAAAAGGAGCAAATAGAAAGGAAGAAACTGATGATAAAAAGAGAGAAAATAATGGGTAGTCCATAGTCCTTGAAAATGTTGAAGAGTACTGGTGGAGAGATGGGCTTTAGAGAGGAAAAAATAAAGAAGAAAAGAGGGAAAGACAGGTCATGTATAGATAAAACAAATAGGTAGGATTGGTGATTGTTCATCTTTGATTTCTTCTCCTTTCTCTCTGTGAAGTAGAAGTTGAGGGCATCTCAAGTGAATGAGAGATAATTTTGAGAAGAACTTGAAATATGTCCCCTAGAGACTGGGAATATATATGAACTATTTGATGCATTCTTCTCTCCTGAAAAAAATTAAGTACAAGAAGTTGCCTGGAGCCATCAGTGATTATATGGTGAGAATTGGGATGGGACCAGTTGATCAAGCTTCACTTCTACCATTTGAAACTGTGTGAGTTCCACTACTTGACACCATGTATGAGTTCCCTAAGAGTAAGGAAACAGAGGGGTGTGTAGCTGGGTTGACATGAGAGGATTATATCTGAGAGAGTTGCTTTACTGAAAAAGTGGTAGACACCAGAAGAAATAGTAGGGTCTACCATTGAGGGTAGGATATGGGAGTGCAACCATGAAGACAGCCTGAAGAGTGGTGTGGTACAGAGTTCAGCATGGGAGGGTATCTCTGGAAAACTCACAAATGTGCCCCATGAAATAATTTGGATGCTTGCTATAATAGAGGGCATAATTGCCAGCAAGAGTCAGCTAAGAGACAATCAAAAACAGCATTAACGACGTAAAAATATCTAACCCTGGCATTCCCCACTTCCCCAAACTTGGAGTCTAGAAAGGATTCAGGAAGGGGAAGGAAATAGAGCAAGAAAGAACAAGCCATAACTTGCTTTACCATTCCTTTAATTGATTTTCAGAAAGGAGAACAGGAGGATTGAATTGGATGTGAGATTGACACTTTGATTTAGACAGGATGGGGGCTTCATCATCTAAAAATTAAACTGTTTTTATGCTTAAAAATTACCACAAAGCTATGGGATCTTCCCTTGGGGGGGGGTGGAAATCTGGCCAAGGGGATGATAGTAAAACCTGATGGAGCATGGTAGAAAGCATTAATGGGAGAAACATAAAACCATTTTCTGTATTTACTCCTTCAGCCCTTTCGATAGACTCTTTACATTTCTCCTATTTAATCTATACTGCTGACCAAATATACCCATGTAATTTAAGTCTACATGTAAGCTTTATAAGGAAACATAAAGAGTTTTCAACACTAAACATTAAAACTGTGTGCATATTTCCCTTCCCAAAATCTTAAAAAATATGTAGAATTTTGCCAGCCAAACTTAGATGACTGGGTTGAGGGAAAGCAGGAGAAGATTCCAAGTAAAGAGTTCAGTGTGAATAAAGGAAGGTAGACATATATAGTGTGGCTCTATTTTATCTAGAGCAGGGGTAAGCAAACTTTTTCTGTAAAGGACCAGAAAGTAAGTATTTTAGGCTTTGAGAGTCAAATAGTCTTTGCTGCAGCTACTCAACTCTGCCAATATAGAGCAAAAGCAGCCATAGACAATGCATACATAAACGGGTGTGGCTGTATTCCAATAAGACTCTATTTACAAAAACAGTTGATGGGTTGGATGTGGCCCACAAATCATAAAATGCTAACCCCTCTTCTAGAGCATAGTGACAAGAAGAGCTTAGTGACAGAGGTCAGGTAATGAGAGGCCTCCTTTTATTACTAAGGTTAGAGCTTCACTTTGGTGACAATGTGGATGAGTTGATGGGCATTAAGAAGATTGGGAGGTGAAAACTCTGGGGAAGCTTCCTCTCTATTAAGATGTTTGTAACCTAAGCCAACTAATTTATCTCCAAACCTCTTCCTATTGCCCATATCAATCCATTGCAAGATAGTTCGGAACAACCTTATCTTCATCCTTCTATACTCCATAACTGACCTTACCTTCATATCTTAGAAACATCACTCAACTCAGGGAAAATATTTGATATGATAAAATATCAAGAACATACATAGCTTTTGTAGTCTGAGTAATTGGACACAAAATGTAAAAATACTGCTATCCAGAAGGTCTTGATGCTGTCTCAGGAAGTTTCCCAAGGAAAACTAGAGAAATGGAAGGAATGGTTGAGCTCCACAACCTCATATGTTCAGTGGTCTGTCATTCTGTG
This sequence comes from Tapirus indicus, assembly GCA_031878705.1. Taxonomy (NCBI): domain Eukaryota; kingdom Metazoa; phylum Chordata; class Mammalia; order Perissodactyla; family Tapiridae; genus Tapirus; species Tapirus indicus. Next base: position 137,785,931 of record CM062920.1, on the reverse strand, counting down.
AAACAGAAAGAGGAGGGAAAGTGTGGAAGTTGCTGAAAGAGAAGAGACCCTATGGATAATCATTCTCAGAGAAGGTCTGCTAGGGATAGCTCTTCAGCAAATCTGGCAAGTCATCTCCAACTAGGATAAGTGAGAACATGGAACCCTCTTATCCTTTCCACAGGGCAAGAGAAAAACAAAAATGTAGAAACCTTTCCAGTCTAATTATCAATAGGTTAGAAGTGATATCAACAAATGTGACTCCCCAGAAATGTGTCGGGGGAGGGGCAGAGGTTTTAGGGAAGAGAAGAGATATTGAATTGGTTTAGCAGAAATGGCAGTCTATAATTTTCTAAACTGGACAAAATCAGCACCAACTCAGGGCCTATGGGAGCCCAATCTGCCGTCTTCCAGCCTTCCTATCAACTGGAACATGGGCTCGTCTGAGCACCTTGAGAGAGTCCTGGGGACAGAGAAGAGTAACCACCTGCATGCCCCAACATCTACCAGAATTTTGCCCTGTTAAGGAGTCAGAGGAGGGAGACGATATGAGAATAATTTACCCCAGAGAGGATCTGCTTGGCCAGAGGGAAAAATTGACCCTGGAAACCTGGGATAAAAGATTAGTTGCTATATTTGCAAATAAATAGTCTTAAACATGTGCTCCTACCAGACCCTCACACCAAGGGTTTTAAAGAGATATCTATAACTGTTAAACCAGGTCCTGAAGAAAAGGTTCAAGTATGGACAATCTTCCCATAAACACATTTAAACTCTTTGTAAATGTTGTGGGTTGAATTGTGTCCCCCCAAAAATATATGTTAAAGCCCTAACCCCTGGTACCTGTGAATGTAACCTCATTTGGAAATAGGCCTTTTGCAGGTGTAATCAAGTTAAAATAAGGTCATGGTGGATTAGGGTAAACCCCTGGTCCAACCACTGACTGGTCCCCTTGTTAGAAGTTAGCCTTCTACCCTCTCACAGATACTGGGAGACAGGGGGCACTGTCTTCCTTGATGAGTACATTTCAAAGGGGCAGCCTTGAGAAAGACATTCTGGGTTGTAAAACTGGCAAGAAATTTTTAAAAAGATGTGCATGTCAACGGGGCAGAGAAGGAATTTACAATTACGAGTTCTTTAAAGATGCTCTAAGAAAAGGGAGGTCATGAGCCTAGAGGCAGGAAGAGGCCTGTTTGGTCAGCTTCCAGAAGGAACTTTCCCGCCACATCTTGATTTTGGAGTGCCTCCAAAACTTCAAGAGAATAAAGTTTTGTTGTTGTTTTAAGCCACCTACTTTGTGGTAATTTGTTACAGAAGTCCAAGTAAATAATGCCCTGCAACTGAAGACACTTCTGGGGTGGTGATGGTCATATATTGTTATTCTGAGTTCCAAGAAGAAACACAAAATCTGAGTAATAAAAACATCCTCCCAAGAAAAAGCAGTGTTATGAAGGGGTAAAATGAGACATTATTTCAGAGATTAAATTTGTCTCTAACTTTAACTGAATAGTTATGCTTGAATTTTGTTATTACTTTAAGCATCCTTTTTCCTTAGATTGTCTGTTTGTCTATCCTTCCCTACAAGGCATGAGGAAATTAAGTTTTATTCAGTTCTTTCCCAAGTACCTGGCATATGATATTATTTAACAAATATTTGCTGAACAAACAAATGTAAGAATTAAGATAGCCAGTCACCAAAGCCCTAGGCTACTCTCTCTTCATCTTCCAAAACATAAACATCTTATCAGTAACTAAGGTCTATTGCCTTTATTTTCTATACACCAGTAAATTCCGACCTGCCTTCTCCATCTGCTTGACCACTATTTTAATTCAGAGCACTCAAGATTTTGCTCCTACACTATCTCCACAATTTTCTTGCCTCTAGTCTTTCTCCTCCAATTCATTCATTACAATGCTTCCAGTCATTTATCCAAAATAAAAGTATGATTATTCTCTTCCTTTGATTAATATACTTCATGTCTCCTCCCTGTCAGCAATAGTGTAGTTCCAAAAGCTCCTTCCTCACAGGCTATACAGAACTGCATGACGCTGGAAAGTGTCAGTGCCTCTTCACACTCCACTCCATTTACCTGGATTGCCCATCCTCACTTTCTCTATCTGATGAACACTCACTTATCATCCAAAAGTCTAAGTTTAAACATCATTTTCTCCGTGAAACTTGCCTGACATCACTTCACTAAAACGCTTTTTTCATGTGTCTATCATATCTTTATCTTGCCGTGTTTTAATTATTTTGTCAAACGACTGTCTCCCCTACTTGGATGCTGTCTTACTCATCTTTGTATAACTCCCACCTCCTCAGGCCCTTGCCTGAAGCAGTTGTTTAAATGGATGCTGATGTAAGAATTAATTAACAAATTAATTTAATTAATTAAAAATGCAAATGTATCGGGGCCGCCCAGTGGCGCAGCGGTTTAGCCTGCGCTTGGCAGCCCGGGGTTCACGAGTTCGGATCCCGGGCGCTCGCAGACGCACTGCCTGTCAGCCATGCCGTGGCGGCGTCCCATATAAAGTGGAGGAAGATGGGCACGGATGTTAGCCCAGGGCCAGTCTTCCTCAGCAAAAAGGAGAGGATTGGCAACAGATGTTAGCTCAGGGCTGGTCTTCCCCACAAAAAAAAAAAAAAAAAAAATGCAAATGTATCTACCGAGATTAATAATTAATACCATATTAAAATACGAAGAACTAGAGGTCTAAGACAAAGTGACAGCAGATTATGATGTCCTATGAAAGGCGTTAAGTAAATCTGATGTGCATTTACCAGGCTATATAAGATCTTAGTGTAGTATTTATAGATAAGGAATAGCATGGTTTTAAACAACAAATTCTTCTGAGAGATATGTAGGACACTTCTCAAAAATTAATTCTAATCGAATTTTACACTCTTAAGTCTCTCTTTCTGTTATTTTCAGTGACCTAGGAGCCAATGCATTCTTAAATACACAGCTACATTTCATACTTCTTAAGAATTCCTGGATGTTTCTAAGGATAAATATATTAAATTTTTCATCAAAATTTTTCTGTTTAAATTAAATAAAGACAAAATAAAGATAAAATTTTTAAAATAAAGTAAGATATATGAAGATTTCATGATATTTTGACAATACAAAATTCTTGGAGAATAAAAGTTTAGTAAAAATTTTTTATTTTATTGCTACTCACGTAAGGCTAAATTTAAACTTTACTTTGAAAAAGTTTATTTGAAAATATCAAAGTGGAAAGTAATAGCACTAGTATAATTTGACAGGTATAAAATACTTAGGAAAATAATTCAAGTACCTGTGATAGTAACCATTGATTAACTATAAATAAGTTTGGTAATTATAAATTATTTTCATCGTTACATTAAAATTTGTCCTCTGAATGAGAATCAAATACATTTATGGTCCTTTGGATTAGATTCCATTATCTTACCTGTCTTGTAGCATAATAGAGAGTGTTGACTATACCATCAGACAAATGTGGACGTGAATCCTGCCTGCATCACGTAGAAGCAGTGTACCTTGAAGACACATTGCTTACACTTTCTGAGTTTTTGAGATTTTTCCAATGCTTCCTATGGAAAGAAATTTGGGATCTGATTAAACAAAATGCCATTATTTGATAAGTAAGCTCCACCACATCCAAAACAATGCTAAGTGTTTACGGAACCACCATTTATGCATTAAAATTACATATGTGGACACAAAAAATTAAAAATGTAATTTTAGTGCAAAAATGCTCTGCACCATTTTATATATATGTATGACACATACATACATACATATATATATATATATATATATATATATATATAAGCTTAATTACCCATTCTGTGTGGCACGAATAGAAAGAAATAAGAATATGTGGGACCGTGTTTGTGTAAATGTGAGTATATACGAATATGCATGTACATGTGTATATGTATACTAAAATCCAGAGTGAGAAAATGTTCTGAGCATCCAAAATAATAACATTTCTCTAGTTGGGAAAAATATTTTAGTGTTACTTAGCTTTATTGTCACTTGAATGACATTCTCCTGATGGAGGATGCTTTTCTTTTGTTTTTTTATTCTTTAATTGCTTTCAATTAAACTGTGGGTCTTATCCTCAAGGAGTGGAAGACTACTCTGATAAATTTTGCCTGTTCTTCCACAGAGAGAGTCCTTCTTTTGGACATTCTAAGATATTGGGAGACAGTACAGTAGTCCCCCTTTATCCACGGTTTTGCTTTCATCAGTTTTAGTTACTTGTGGTCAACCATAGTCCAAAAAACATTAAATGGAAAATTCCAGAAATAATGAATTATAAAATGTGGGCCATTCTGAGTAGCATGATAAAATCTCTCACTGTCCCTCTCCATCCTGCCAGAGAGGTGAATCATCCCTTTGTCCAGCATATCCTCGCTGTACTCTGTACCTGCCCATCAGTCACTTAGTAGTCCTCTCCGTTATCAGATAACTGGCCGCGGTATCACAGTGCGTGTGTTCAAGTAACCCTTATTTTACTTAACAATGGCCCCAAAGCACAAGACTAGTGATGCTGACAATTCGGATATGCCAAAAAGAAGCCTAAAGTGCTTTTTTCAAGTGAAGAGGTGAAAGTTCTCAACTTAATAAGGAAAGAAAAGAATTGTATGGTGAGGTTGCTAAGATCTATGCTAAGAACAAATCTTCTATCTGTGAAATTGTGAAGAAGAAAAAAGAAATTGGTGCTAGTTTTGCTGTCATACCTCAAATATGTATGTATTGGAAAAAACATAGTATACATAGGGTTCGGCACTATCCACTGTTTCAGGCATCCAGTGGGGGTCTTGGAACGTATCCTGCACCAATAAGGGGGGACAACTGCACCTAGAAAAAAGGCCTAGGTGGCTTCTCTTTGCATTTGACCAACTGAGATGCAGTGCACAGCAATTAAAATTATTAGCTGCGCAGCATGTTAACCTGCTTTCTCTATGAGTTTCAGAACTGAATTGGCTTCTATGCCACCAGTCAGATGGCAACGTGTCTGCACTTTGGGTTATTTCTGAGGTTAAAGAGGAAAAAACTCAGCTGCAGTATATGCAGTGTCCTTGTCAATAGCTGGCCTTTCCTTCATGGATGACTGATATATATTGAGGTCACATACTGTGCCTCTAACGTTGGACATTATGCTTTGGGAAAATTTTTCATAAGTATAAATTAATTATCTTGTAATAGAGATATAGGGGAGAGAAAATAGAAGGATAATTGTTCAATAAACATGACTAACATGAGCTAACATTATTAATATATTAAATATAAATAGCTTATTAAAATATATGCAACTTTAATAATAGAAATACAACAGAGAAGAACTGCCTCACTTTTTCATGAATGCCACACTTTTTAAGAACACAGTTCAAACGCTACTTTCTTATGGACGTTTTCTCTCAAGCCGAGTTAGGTCCTATTTTCTTTTTGTGTTCTCATGCCATTTTGAATAATTTCCTTCATTATAGCCCCAATCTTCTCCCTGCATGCATCCAACCTCCATTCTTCAAAGGCAGGGATTCAATATAATTTATCTCTGTATATTTAGCACCTCATAAAGAACCAGGCATTTAATTCTCAGCGAGAGCTCAAAATGTTTAATGAATAAATGAATGAAGCACTACATAAGCTGCCGACAAAGTATGTGTGGTCAAAGAATGAGAGAGGGTCATTCCAGCTAAAAGTGATGGAAACCTATCTCAAGTTAGCCTAAGCATAAAGAACTATATTGGATTATATAACTGGGATGTTCAAGGACAAAGCAGAATTTACTTTAAGTGAAGCAAGCAGAAGAAAAATTATTTTCTTAAAGTTCTGCACAAAAAATCCTGGTCAGAGCTCCAATAATCAGCTTATGCTTCTTCTGGTTAATCTATCTGGGATCATTTACCTATTTCTATAGCCAGCTAGAGTTGGGGTAGACTAAACCTCATTTAAAATGTATGGAATGGGTTTCTCATAGGAAGGAAAGGGTCTCTAAAATAAAAAAGAAAGTGGATGTCCACTTTAGTGAAATCATTTAGAAGACTGAATTATTGGAATCATTTGGGTAAGCAAAGAAATACTCAAACAAGAAGTCATGTAACTCAGTTCTTCTTCGACTCCAAAACATGAATATCTCTAAACTATCAAAGACGTTCATCTCGGGGCCGCCCGGTGGCACAGCGGTTTAGTCCGCGCTTGGCAGCCCGGGGTTCGCGAGTTCGGATCCCAGGCGCCCGCGGACGCGCACTGCCTGTCAGCCATGCCGTGGCGGCCTCCCATATAAAGTGGAGGAAGATGGGCACGGATGTTAGCTCAGGGCCAGTCTTCCTCAGCAAAAAGGGGAAGATTGGCAACAGATGTTAGCTCAGGGCTGGTCTTCCCCACAAAAAAAAAAAATAATAAAAAAAAAAAAAGACGTTCATCTATCACCCATGCTTTCATTTATTCATTTATTTAACAACAATGTATAGAGACTGTATCATGTACCATACACAGTGCCTAGGTGCAAGCTTAGTTGGGGAGGCAGACACGTAAATAGAGGATTACAAGGAGATCATAAGTTCCTTTGACCTTTATGGACTATCCTATTGAACAGTTAGCTTAAATTAGCTTCATGTGGAATAATGGCTAATTCATTTAAATAATATGTGATTATGTTATGTCAATACTGATTTTTTTTATGATTATACTTTAATATCTAGTCATAGTGAGACTCAGAGTAAACTGACCACAAACCAATATGTTTGCTTGATGTTCTCTGTGAATGTTCTGGAAAGTGTATCTTATTAACACGTTGAACGTATCTTTGTGATATTTCTGTTTCTTCTTTAGTTAATTATAATGGGAGAGGCAATTTTTAATTATTTAGAATTTTTTGTTAAAAAAGGGCACTCAACATAGATTTCTTATCGTCAGTTGTTATATTCTTCATTTTGTTCTCTAAATTGGAATTTGGTATTAGGTAATTGCATAGTGCCTCATTTTTGGTATTCAGTTGAAATCACATTGTGATTGATTTAAGAAAATGAAGCTGAATAATTTACATATATTAAAAAAAGTTTCTACACTGTATGAGGCAATACAACAAATAAAAGTAATATAAAAATTAGTTGTACTCAAAAGAATCTAAATTTCTAAAGGATACAATTTTCTATTTTTCTATACAAAAGATTATTTTTAAATAATTGAAGAGAATGCATTTACATTATAAAATAATGTTTTGGGTGGGTTTTTTTTTTTGGTGAGGAAGATAGTCCCTGAGCTAGCATCCATTGCCAATCTTCCTCTTTTTGCTCGATAAAGATTGTCCCTGAGCTAACATCTGTGCCAACTCTCTTCTGTTTTGTATGTGGGTTGCTGCCACAGCATGCCTTAATGAGTGGTGTGTAGGTCCACACTCCACATCCGAACCCACAAACCCCAGGCCACCGAAGTGGAGCTCATGAACTTAACGACTACATCACTGGGCCAGCCCCATTAAAGAATTAATTTTGTAGCTTTCCCTCTCACTCTTATTATTATCTAGTTGAAGTTAATTGGTCTCATAAGACATGCCAGTGCAGCTGATGATTGGTCCTATCCGTGTTTTCATTTTCCTCTTTTTCAATATCAATGGACCAGCTCTGATATATGGCTGTTTGTGATGATTGAGGGGCCACAATGCCTTTTACATACTTCAAATATATGTAGCTTTTCTCTTTCTCAACATTATGTTTACTTTCCTGTGTGTTAGCCCTAGTGCTATTATGGAATCTTGTCTGTTTACATAAAGTATTATTTCCTATTTAAGAAAAGACATTTATTAAAAAATATAAACAAATTAAATTTGGAGTGAGACAGATAATGCGAAAATCTATGTGTAAGAATACATTTGTTCCTTAGAGGGTGGCACTGCACAGATATTCAAAGAGCAATGACCAAAGTAGATCTACAGTAAAAATAATTGGAGGTAATCATGATTTAAAATTTCAAGATTGTCCAAAGATCCAAGGATTCCCAGGATCATGAAAACTCTAAAATTTTTAAAGAAAAAAATTCTGGGTTCCCTGAACTAAATATTAAAGCAAAAAAACCAAAAAACAAAAAACTGGTCATTGTCTGAAACATTTCTGTCTAAAAGAAATAAAATGTAAGCCCCATATTTAATTTTAAATTTTCTAGTAGGCATATCAGAAAAGCAAAAGAAACAGATAAAATTAATTTTAATAACATTTTATTTTATCGAAGATACTCAAAATATTATTTTACCACTTAATCCATATTAAAATATTTATGATATATTTTACTTTTTGATACTGTCATTAAAATACAATATACATATTAACCCTCACAGCACTCTCGATTTAGAAGAGTCACATTTCAAGTGCCCAACAGCTACATATGGCTGGTAGCTATCATATTGGACAGCGCAGTTGTGGAACGTTAAGTAATATGAGAGAAACAAAAGATCTTAAATGAAGATACAACTAAAGAAAAAAAAAGTCAAGAAATTACCATTCTCTACCAAATAGATATAGTTCAAAGACATTTTATAAGCTGTCAGGCATATGCTTACTGGTTCACATGATTGTAAAGTAAATGGCCAGTTGCAGGAACACAACTCTAATCAACTAGTTGGCTGAAAAAAAGTATATTCTAGGCATATACTATATGTGCTAATCAGGTTGTATTTGAGGATGGTCTCCATCAGAATCACTAGGGCATTTCCTGATAAGTGCTGAATTCTTGACTCACACCTGAGAATTACTTTTTACTAGAATTTCTGGAGTTGGAGCCTAAAAATGTGCATATATAACATATTGACTTATGTAATCTTTATATATGTTAGTATTTGAAATATATGGCTATATGTTATATGCTACATAGAATTTAGCAATACCCTAATAACCAACCAGCAAGATTGCTTCACTTTGCCAAACAAATCATAAATCATATGTGACATTATTTCATGTATAAAATAGTGTTGATTATCTTAAATATCCTATTCTTGGGGAGGAAGATCCAGATTCATTCATTTGGCAGACCTCAATTAGTCATTCATTCTAGAGAAAAATCTAAGAAAGATTAATAAGCAAGTTCAACGGGCCCTGATCTTTCTCGGTTTGGGAGATACAGAAACTTTTCTTCTTTTTTTAGTAAAAAAAAGTAGACACTAAACAACTAATCACATAAATATTTACTATAGTGCAAAAATAATACAGGCTAACAGGAGAGAGTAAAATGAGAGAGTAGAGTGCATTATGGATAAGGTGATCGTAGAAGTTCTTCCTAAGAAGAAACTTGAGCAAAGGTCTGAATAAGGTGAATGAGAAAATCAAATGAAATGTTGAGTATGAGCATACAAGGCAGAGAAAACAGCCTTGGCTGTTCAAAAGCCCTTGGCTGGGAATGGCTTGTCATATTCAAGGAAAGGAATAATGCCAGTAGGGCTCTAGTAGAGGGAGTAAGTAGGAGAATCATAGGAGAGTACATAGAAGAAATAGCCAGGAGCCAGATCATTTTGATTCTTATAGTCATAGTAGGGATTTGGGATTTTATTCTCTATGTGATAAAAAGCACATATAAAATTTAGCATAGGAAAAAGACATACTAAAATGTATATTGTTAAAAACCACTCTGACTGCTCTGTAGATAAATGACTATAAGAGGACAAGAGTGGAAGTAAAGTGATCACTTAGAATATTACAGCTGTTCAAGCAATATATCATGAGACTTGGACCAGATCATAGGGAGGTCATAAGGCAATGGAGGTCATAAGGAGTGGCCCAATTTTGGTCATATTTTGAGAGGTCACAAAACTAGTTGATGAAATCAGATGAGGGCTGTGAAAAAGAAAAGAAGCAAGTTTGACTCCAAGGCTGTTGGTTTGGGTTTTGGGTAAGTGGATGTATGATTTTTCTACTAACTGTGTAACAAATTTTCACAAACATGATGGCTTAAAACAGCACCCATCCATTGGCTCACAGTTTCTGTGGATAAGGAGTCTCGGTATGGGTTAGCTGTTTCCTTTGCTTAGGGTCTCACTAGGCTGACATTAAGATGCCAGCCAGGGCAGCAATAAAATCTGAGGTTTGGAGTCCTCTTCTAAACTTATCAATTCTTGGTTGAATTCAGTTTCTTGTGGTTGTCAGACTAAGATCCCCAGTTTTCTGCTGGTTGCTGGCTGCTCTCAGCTTCTAGAGCCCACTCTTGGGTCTTTGCTATGTGGCCTTCTCTGCAATATGACATTTTGCTCCTTCAAGGCCAGCAGGAAGATCCTGGCTGCTGTTTCTTGTCTCCCTTAATATTTTACCTGATTGGATTGGACCCACTCAGGATAATAATATTCCCTTTGATTAGCTCAAAGTCAATTGGTTAGATACTTTAATTGTATCTGTAAGATCCTGTTTGCCACATATTGTAACACAGTCACAGGAGTGATAGCCATTGTGTTCACAGATCCTCAAGTAGAGCAGATTATACAAGGGTATATATGTACGCACACTAAGAGGTGAGAATCTTGGCAGTCATCTTAGAATTCTGCCTAACACAGTAGATAACTTTGGGCAAAGCATTTTTACGAGGGTAAGTTTGAGTTCTTTTTTGGTTTCATTGCATTTCATATACACATTGGATATCTAAGTGTCAAGTAAGCAGTTGAATAAAGTCTATGCATCTGGAGCTAAAGGAGACATTGTGGCTAGAGATACAGCACTAGGAATCATCTGATATAAATGGACTGGGTGAGGTCGTCTAGAGAGTGAGGGCTGAGCCCTGAGTGAATCAGATGTTTGGAGGTTGAGACTGAGAGGAGGGGCCAATAAGAAAACTAAAGACATGACAAAGAAGGAAAACAATGAGAGTGGGTGTCCTGGGAAGAAATTAAAGTACTTTCAACAAATAATTGTTATATGTTGTGCTGCCAAGAAGTTAAGTAAGATGTGGACTGATAATTGATTGTTACATTTAGCAAAATGAATGTCAGTGTTTCACTTGACAAGAGAAGATTCAGTGGTGTGATGAGGATGAAAGTACAAGTGATGTGGCTTGGGAAGAATGGAAGCTGAGACGTGAGGAAATAGCCAACCTCTTAAAAAGGATTTTCACACATGGGATGAAGAGAAATAAGATGAGAGCTAGAGAGAAATATGGGGGTGAAAAGCGTTTTATTTTTAAGATGGGAATTAATTGATGCTAATAAAATGATCCAGAAGAGAAGGGAAATTGCATGATGCCGTAGAGAGGAAAACAGCTCTAGAAGCAAAGTTCTTGTGCTGGCAAGGGAAACAATAACAAAAAGAAAACAAAATTATATAATCTAGTGTAGAAGTAAAAGGCTTGCCTTTAGATGTCCACATAGTTCATCTGCAGCAAGGAGAAAATCAGTCTATGAATATACGTGCAGGTAGGTTAAAAAATTTGGTGGTAGGATCATGAATTAGCTCCTTTGACTACTTCTATTTCTCAGGGAAATAAGAATATGAGGATGAATAGGGGAAGGCACATAAAAGGTTAAAGTAAAGAAAATGTAAACTATCTCCTTGTAAGAGATTGAATTGACTAGTTAAATTGCATAGGACCCAGTTGAGACTTGTGGAACCAATGTTGTATTTTCTTCTCTCTAACCAAGTCCAGCTGCTCGTGTAATATTTTATAGGGCTCTTTGTGAGTGAAAAAATCAAATTCTATTTTGTTAGCACAAGGAAATGTTACAACTAGTGTTACCTTAACTAAGATGGAGTGGGTGCAGATGAGAGATGTTAAAGTGAAGTATTTGGGGGCATACCAATGTAAACTTCAGGATTTTTGGAATGCAGAGTATACAAGTGAAATATTTGCTAATTTGAAAATTTTAAAAATTCTTTAAATTTTCATCCAAATTAAGAATAGAAAAAAAGAGTCAGTGTGGAGAAGGAAGACAGATTTTAGAAATGGGATCTTTTCAGAAGAATGCCTTTGGATAAAGTTATTTTTAGTCTCACTGCCACCACTTCCTCCATGGTAGAAATATAGGGTACCTACCCTTTCACCTCAGGCATAATGAGATTGGGCTTCAACTGCGCTGCACTGAACTTAATGTGTGTTCCTTTCAACTGTGGAAAAACAGTAGACTGGAACCTCAGTCCTGGTTAAGGACTCTGGAAGGCAGCAGAGAAGGGATTGTTAGTTACTTTGGAAATACACTAGAGGTGTATTTGTTACTCTGGAATTAGCTTTCACTTCCAAGTTCATTGGGGAAGAAACACATAATTATTTCTCATGGACAATATAGGAGTTATATCAGCTAGAAATAGATGGCAAGAGGGTCATCTTAGACCATACTCAGATCAACCTAGCAGAAAAGCAGAAAGGAATCTGGGGGTTTACTTCCGCTGTCGCAGATCTTGTAGAGGGAAATGAAACTGATTGATAATGTTGAAGTTTTATGAGGAGCCAATAAAAGTGCTCCTCAACAGACAGTGTCAAATTTAAACATCTGCCAGACCCAGAGAGGGTGAGGACAATTTATGAAAGTCCTAATTCAATTAAGGAAATTCTTATTTCCCTTACTCCCATTACCTTTCTAAGTCTCAACCAAGGAGAGAACAAAAGGATGAATTAACCAGTTTGTTGAGGGAAGAACAGGAAAAGAGAGAAGCACCATGCCCATATCCTCCTCTCTAAATTGATCTGTCAATACTGTGGGAGAGACATATTGTTAAATTGAGCTTGGGAATTTTATTATTATTGGGGATCGTTTATTGTGGTTCCTAAATTGAGCTGGTATTGTGACCTAAAAGTTCTGTCTGGGCATTTTAGCTCCTAAAACTGAACTAAAAATTCATGGAGCTGTCCCACATTTGCATTCAAGGGGAAAGAATTTTAAAGGAACAGTACAAAACAAAACCAAAGTTGTATTTTGATCATATCTCATAAGTTGATCTAATACTCAAAAAGGGAGAAATTTTAGTAAAAGCAATTCAGTGAAATTAATCTGCTTATGGGTAGAAATGAAAACTGAAGGAGAATTAAGTTCACTGAAAAACTGGCAGAGCCAGTATAGCTTAAAAAATGAGTATCAATACTAGCAGAAGTGAGATGAAAAGATAGGAAGTAAAGTAATGATTATAGTGTGGGCTAAGCTAAAATTGAGATTTTGGGGGTGGTATAGTTACTGGCAGTGATAAAGTCTAGGACATGACATTGGGGGGCTAGCTAAAATGGAGTTAAGGAAATGATCATGGAAGAGAGGATGCTGAGAAACTAAAAGACCAGGCTGCTGAAGTGATTACCTACACATGTTAACAAAGGCTGATGACATGAGTAGTGTTGCAGAAAGAGAACTTGATCCAAGTGGTAATGCTCAATGAATGAGGAAGAACAAGCCGAGTTAGAAAGATGACAGTAACAAGGAGAGGTAGATGGTGATATCATATGACCACTTGCTTTTGAAAAGCTAATTCTAACTTTAGGTTGTTGAATTTTTGTTTTATTTTAGAACTAATCTAATAAATCCTGTATTCATTTCACAGGACTGCCATAACACACCACAAACTGGGTCACTTGAAGCAAAAGAAATGTATTTTACCAAAGTTCTGGAGGCTAGAAATCCAAAATCAAGATGCTGGCAGGGCCATCCTCCTCCATCCTCTTCCTATAGGAGAGGATCCTTTCCTTCTTCTTTCAGCCTCTGGTAGCTCCAGGGGTCTCTTCACTTGTGGCGGCATAACTCCAATCTCTGCCTCCATCTTCATATGGCCGTCTTCCCTCTGTGGCTGTGCCCAAATCTCCATCTTCTTGTAAGGACATCAGTCATACTGGATTAAAAGCCCATCCTGCTGACCTCATCATAACTTGATTACATCTGCAAAGACCCTATTTCCAAATAAGGTCACATTCACAGGTGCAGAGATTAGAGCTTCAACATATCTTTGTAGGAAACACAACTCAATCCATAACAAACATCAATCCTTCATATACCTCTATTTTTCTTCTTTTAATCAGCACTCAAGGTTAACCATATGCAGAGTGGGTTATGCCTTCAAGTACTCTCAATATATTGGCAGAGAATGCATCTGTTTTGTTTCCCAGATCACTTCATTAGATAGGAGTAATAAGAGTTTCTTTGTTCAATTTCATTGTTTCATTTGCTATTATTTCTGAGAAATCTCTATTTCCTCATGTCAGAATACTATGAAAATCCATTGTTCTTTATGAGCAAATATGAATTATCTGTCAATATATAGGAGACAGTGTTTCAGAAAAACCTCCTAGTTTCATTTTTCTCCTCTTGTATAAATATGCTAAATTTAATAAAACTGTATTAAAAAAAGAAAAAATACAATAAAAAGAAGCCAGTGTTTGTCACTCAGGAAGAAAATTATGAACACAACAGCTTGGTAATGTCTTAGGAAATATTTGGATGTTACAATTTAATAAAAGAGGTATAAATGTGTCAGTACAAACTGTAAGTGTTCCATACAATAATATTTGGCAAGAAAATTAAACCAAATTTATCTTCATTTTCATTATACCAAATATGCAATTAAAATATGGTTATGTAGTGGGCTCAACGCCTGCTTAGTTTTTTCAGTATGTGGCACATTATACCACAGCAGTAGCAATAGTTGGGTTATAAATGGAGAATCAAATTTATTAACATACAATTAGAGATAAGAATGCTCCTATAAAATCGAAATTCATGCTAGTATTAGATAAGTAGAGTTCAAACTACGCATTCTATTTATATGTATAATTTGAACTTAGAAAGCTGAAAATTGCCCTATCTTCTAGCTTTTGGTGATATGATCTAAGATTTGATACTCTATCATTCTGTACTGACATTTAGACCATTGGATTCCAATACATGGAATAGCAAAGCTATTTTTGCGTTGTTCTTTCAATTTGAGATATGATCATTCTGCTGAACTTTACATTTGTGATTCAAGTTAAAACCTTTCATCTACTCTTATTATAGAAAAAAGCTTGATGGCTTAATGGATAAGAGCTCTGACCTTTTCAAGTCTGCATTTTAAGCACTAACCTCTAGTGATGGGTAATCCACATCTCAAACTTAAATACACAGTTCCATTCAGTCAGCTTGGTGGTTAGAGAAACTCCAAGGAATAGATTGAAACTGTGTTTCCCACCTGTGCATTTTTATTCTTCAGACTGAAAGTGGACCAACCCAAATAATGAAACCATACAGAATTTTGTTAAGCAGGAAAACCTTGCTGTTGGAAAATAATTGTTTATCACAGGAATGAAGTCATTATTTTCAGCTACTCAAAATAAGTTCCAGCCCAATTTTAATAATTAGATGAAATAAATTTTTAAATAGCAATATGTAAGCCAGCATTTTTTGTTATAATGGTATATCAATATTGCAGTTAAGCAGTTAAACCATTTAAACCAAGACTCACAAGTAAGAATTTCCTTGTCCTCTATCCACTTTGGCTTCTTCCTTGCCAATTCTGCTATGGTAAAATAACCCAAACTCTAAAATCAAAATCTATATATCTCAGGCAATCTTAAACTGAAGCTGCTCAAATATCTCACTTCTTAGTCCTAGAAATAGCACCTGGATGGCACATAGGTTCCTGAACTCATTACGTCTAAACCAGACCCACTACTTTTTCTTTGACTCTCCTTTCCCCTCTATTTCATGTGCCAATTTTCTTAGAAGTACAAACTGGGAATTTGATGTTCATTTTCACCTCATCCGCTTATATGCTCATCTGACAGGGACCAAAACCTTTCTATTGTTCTTTAATTAAAATTTTATTTCACAGAAGAGTTTTAGGTTCACAGCAAAATTGAGGGGCAGATACAGAGATTTCCCATAAACTATTTGATCCTAAATATTTATAGCCTCTCCCATTATCAACATCCCCCACCAGAGTGGTACATTAAATTAGAATTGATGAACCTACATTGAAACAGCATAATCACCCAAAGTCCATAGTTTACATTATAGTTTATTCTTGGTTTAGACAAATGTATAATGACATATATTCATCACTATTCATCACTGCCCTAAAAATCCTCTGTGCATCACCTGTTCATCCTCTCCTCCCCAACTACCTGGCAACCACCGATCTTTTTACTGTCTCTATAGTTTTGTCTTTTCCAAAATGTCATAGAGTAGGAATCATATGGCATGTAGTTTTTTCATATTGGCTTCTTTCACTTAGCAATGTGCATTTCAGGTTTCTCCATGCCTCTTCATGGCTTGAGAGCTCATTTCTTTTCAGTGCTGAATAGTATTCCATTGTCTGGGTGTACCACAGTGTATGTATCCATCATCTACTGAAGAACATCCTGGTTGCCTCCAAGATTTGGCAAGAATGAATAAAGCTGCTATAAACACCCTGGTGCAAGTTTTTGTGTGGACATAAGTTTTCAACTCCTTTGAATTAATACCAAGGAGCGTAATCATTAGATCACATGGCAAGAATGTGTTTAGTTTTATAAAAAATCACCAAACTGTCTTCCAAAGTGGCTGTATCACTTTGCATTCCCACCAGCAATAAATGATAGTTTCTGTGGTTCCACATCCTCTGCAGTATTTGGTGTTCTCTGGATTTTAGGCATTCTAATAGATGTGTAGTGATATCACATTGTTTTAATTTACCTTTCCCCGATGACATATGATGTGGGGCATCTTTTCATATACATATTTGCCATCTGTATATCTTCTTTGGTGAGGTGTCTTTTAAGTTCTTTGGCCCATTTTTTAATCAAGATTTTTGTGTTCTTATTGTTGAGTTTAAAGAATTCTTTGTATATTTTGGATAACAGTCAGGTATGTCTTTTGCAAATATTTTCTCCTAGTCTGTGACTTGCCTTCTCAATCTCTTCACGTTGTCTTTGGCAGAGCAGACGTTTTTAATTTTAATGATGTTCAGTTTATCAATTATTTCCTTCATGGATCATGCCTTTGGTGTTTTATCTAAAAACACATCACCATTCCTAAGGTCATCTAAGTTTTTCCTATATTGTCTTCTAGGAGTTTTACAGTTTTGCTTTTTTTTTTTTTGCCTGAGAAAGATTCATCCTGAGCTAACATCTGTTGCCACTCTTCCTCTTTTTTTTAAGTGAACCACCACAGCATGGCCACTGACAGACAAATGGGGTAGGTCTGCACCCAGGAACTGAATCCAGGCTGCTGAAGCAGAGCGCACCAAACTTAACCACTAGGCCACTGGGGTTGGCCTACAGTTTTGCATTTTACATTTAGGTCTGTGATCCATTTTGAATTAATTTTTGTGAATGGTGTAAGGTCTGTGTGTAAATTCATTTTTTTTTTTTTTTTTGTATGTGGATGCCTAGTTGTTCCAGAACTATTTGCTAAAAAGACTATCTTTGCTCCATTGTATTGCCTTTGCTCCTTTTCAAAGATTAGTTGACTATATTTAGCGGGATCTATTTCTGGCCTCTCTATTCTATTCCATTGATCTATTTGTCTATTATTTCCCCAATACCCTAGTGTCTTGATTATAGTAGCTTATAGTAGGTCTAGAAGTTGGGTAGAGTCAGTCTTCCAACTTTGTTTCCCTTCAACATTCTATTGGCTATTCTGGATCTTTTGCCTCCCTAGGTAAACTTGAGAATCAGTTTTTCAATATCCATAATATAACTTGCTGGCAATTTGATTGTCAGTCCCTGAGTTTCATTAGTTCATCTTCTGGTTGAGGAAGGGAGGGTATCAGCATCACTCGCAGGGCACTACCACAGTTCATGTCACCCTCGCTGCTTTCTTCTTTGGACAAACGACACTCCTAACTACTGTGGTGCATGAATGGGGATGGGAGTAGGATACGACTCAATCAGCTTAACCACTTCCAATGCAATTTCTCAACTAGTAACCCACGTGCTGGCTCCTACCAGCTTCTGGTTTCCATTCTTTTGACTTTGGGTCACCACAAAACTGTGCTAATCTTTGGTGGCAATTCCTTTTCTATGGTCTTCTCTCCCTTGTTAATCTTCTTTCTTACATGGAAGATTTCCCCAGACATTTTGCTCCTGATGTCACTTTTTTCCCAAAGTTTCAATGTATTATTATTTTCTTCCTCTTGCTCCTTCTTCATTTTTATTATCTTTTCTATCATTTCTAGTTATTAGGAAATTAGGAGAAATTAGCTCATGTGCTTAGTTTGCCAATTTGAGAAAACCTTTCTAACACTCTCTTTTGTTATTAAAAACAAAAACTTTTCTTGTGGCTAAATTCCAGATGCACAAATTTTTGTTTGCAAGAAAAATTAGACTAAAACTTTTGTAATAAAATGTTCACAGAACATTTATGGTTCATTCTCTAATAATCTAACATAGTGGCTCATTCCCGCATTGTACAGAGAGCCAGAGATATGATTCTCTAGCCCCTAACTACTGATATTCTTTCTATTCAACTTTTTATCTAACATCCCACTTCTGGTAATCCTCAGTCTCACCAAATCTCTCTCCCTTTCTGTCGCTGGTCTTTATTTCTCTGCCTCTTATTACCCAATTAAGGAACACAGCTCCATTTCACTGATTTCCTGAACAATTTTGTGTAAAAGATTATTACTGAAGATGTGGGTATTATGCTATATCAAGCAGAGCGTAAGACCTAATATTAAATGTTATAACTCTCTGTATTTATAAATTATCTCTCTCTGCATAAAGCATTGCTTACTGGTTGACTTATTTCTGTGTGCCTTCCCCACTCCATGTCCCCACTCTCCCCCCTTACCTGTGATAAATAAATGACAAGCAATAGGATATATTGGAGTATATGAGGAAGGCATTTGGTGTAAAACTAATTTGGCCTGAACTCGTTTTTCCGGAAAGGTCTGAAGTGGCCATTGAGCATGCATTGTATATCTGCTTTAAGTATTTACTATGTCCCAGAGACAAGAACACTGTCCTTCAAGATAAGGATGTAACTTCCCCCACATCAGCATTTCCTTAAAGATAAGCATCTCTCCCTAAACTAAGGATTGATTGCTGGCCTGCTGCACTCACCCTGTGAGCACCCAGCTTGAGACCACAGACCTGCTACCTGCTGTGCTCATCCATTACTGTGTAAAAGCAATCTTGTGACTATTGTAAAAGGGACATTCCAATCATATGTGATATGTGCGCTTTGATGGTATATAACCACTCTGTACACCCCCACTTCTTTGGAGTGCTCCATTCCTTTGTGGAAGGACTCCCCCGGGCTATATGGTCCTCAGATCTGGCTCATAATAAACTCACACCAATTTTGATTTGTAGATGATTGGTTATGGATTATTTGCATCCACACCTGACAGACTACTACTGAGATCTCTTTCTTAAATTAACTACTTACTTTTTTTCATTTTAAAACAAATCCCCACTTTAAGTCATTTGTGGACAAAGGAAGTGAACTTTCATTACTGGAGCTAACATTTAAATGGCTGATAATTTCCCGTCTTTCATGGTTCTGGCTCAGCTACATTTTCCACCTTGTTCCTTAAGATATATTAAGTATAACAGGGCACCGAGTATAATATCCCTGAAAAAAAAAATCGTTGACTTCTCTTAATTTCTGGCTCTGACGCTGCTCCTTTGGAGGATTGTTGACTTGATATAAGGCACAGAGATCAGCCACAGTGAAGATAGCTGTGAATGAGTAATCTTGGGGTAGAGGCAAAATCTGAAGGAGAAACCGAGCAGTCCTCCTAAAAGTAAACACCTTACTCTGAAAGGGAAAACAAAAACAAAATCTCAAGAACTAGCAAGACGTGTCACAGAGGGGTAAAAATACATGAGCAGAGTTGAAAGTCAATCTCCTTAGGAAAGAAAAGATTGAAAATACAAGGTCAAAGACGCACAGAAGGTTGAAGCAGGTCTATTTTCAGAGGTTTGTAACTTTTGTGCAAAAAGCTAAAGGAAAAAATAAATTTTCATCCACATGAATACATGTATGTGTATATGTCCATACACAACTGTATATAAAGTGTACTGATTCAAGGAGTCAGAAAGGGGTAAAAATGACCAAAACTCTAATCCTCCACATTCCGAGATTCCTTTCTGCTGAGATTCTCATCAGGTATCTGTGTATTGATAAATAATGCCCACATTTCTCATATTTCCCTAGTAATAGAAACTGATTACCAATGACACTAATGCTGATATGATGTAATAATTTTTGAAACTCTGTAAATATTAATGTATAACTGCCATTTTCAAAAAGGCAGAGAGCAAATTCGTGTCTTAAAGTTACATACTATACTCTGTTCTTGAGAGGAGGTGGTTATTTTCACTTTTTAAAGGTAGAGATTGTTATGATGCTAGTGATTTCCCTTTGCCATGAAAAGTCCACTCAATTTTTCATCTCACATCACAACCTTAAAGTTGATATTGTTGGGGCCCAGGGCAGGCCATCCCCAAATATCCCACAATAACACATTGATTATTTGAATTAAAGTTACTTGGGAAGCAAAAAGGGCTTTCTGACCCTCCTGTCTCTGTTCCTCCAGAAATCAGGAAATAAATCTCCCCTGTGAAAGGTGCTCTCCCTGCATCCTTATCACCAGAGCTGGGGAATTCAGGGCTGAGAATCCTGCATAAACAAACTTTGCTAATTTACCACTTCAAGCCTGAACTCTGCTTAAATTCCTCACTAATTACATACCTCAAATCTAAGTTTCTTTGTCCTGTCAATTCTTCACAAATGTATTGTTTCTTTGTGAAGAAGATATATATACTGCCTGCTTTGTTCACTCTCTGAGCATCATTTCTCTATGATCTCCAATACGTACATATTAAAATGGGTTCTTCTCCTGCTAATCTGGTCTTTTGTCAATTTTATTATTAATCCAGCCATAAGAAAACAAGAGGGGAGAAAGGGAATTTTCCCCCACGTTGACAGTATCTCCACTTAAGTTTACCAAGTAATTTGTGTCCAAAGCCTTCAGGACTCTATTGTTTAGACCTTTAATTTTTTTTAAATAAAATTTTTACATATTTAAGGTGTATAACATGATGATTTGATATACATATACATACTGAAATGATTACTATAGTCAAGCTAATTAACACACCTCCTCACACAGTTACCATTTTTTTGTGATGAGAGCACCCCAAATCTACTCTTGGTAAATTTTCTGTATTTAATACAGTATTATTAACTATAGTCATCATGCTGTACATTAGATCTAGACTTATTATTCTTACATAACTGCAACTTTGTATGCTTTGACCAACATCTCCCCATAAATTGTTTAGAACTTTTAAGAAAAGTGTAACATTAAGAGGGTAATTCTTTGTTTTGGTTTCCCACTTAGATCTGTATATTAATACCTGAATGAATTATATATTATTTCAAAATTTAGAGAGGCAAAACAAAATCAGAAATGCAGTCTTATTCCATTTACCCAGGAACAAAGAGGAAGTAGAGAATTAGTCAAGATATGTTGCTCAAACAGTAAGAATGGCTTGTTTTTGGCCTTCTCCTCTGAATTGTATCCTTGTTCCAGGAAATCATTGTAGGACAGAAACTAGAATCTAGTCAAATCCCCTAAAAGTAAAGTATCAGCAACTTAAAAATAATTTTGAAGTATAGCTCTGTGACAGAAATCATGCCATTAAATTACACAAAACTATCTCTAAAGATGAATTCCAGGAAGTGAGACTTTCCCATTATGTTACCATTTCAGCATAAGATCCAGTGCCTCCTCTTTTGGAGGAGATTAGAAAGACCCAGTACTGTGCATGGCTAGTAGTCTATGGGATGCAGGGTTTGAGGGTGGGCACTTGATAGATTCTTCATTTTCCTAGATAATCAGTGAGCCAAATTCAGCCTCTGGCTGTTGAGAATTTTCACTCATACATATCATAGAGCTGGATCTGTTTCCACTCATCAGCTTGGTTCTTGAGATAGAAGGCTCCTTTGTCATCACACTTGGAGGCTGTGCCCAGTCCCTCCATTTCTACATCTACAGTTCAAATGGATCTTCTGACTCTTAACTTTATTGTTATTGTCATTTGGACATTAGTGGGATATTGGGGTTTCTATGAACCATTGACTAAATTTAGATAGTTTAAACTCATTCAAATAGATAGGTAAATAAAAACTAATACCTAACTCTTTAATAGTTTTCAAGATTTTCTCCAAATTGAGAGAAATCATTAGGAATTGAAGAAACATAAGATTGCTGAACTTTAGCAATTCTTCAATTTTACTTTTCTAGTCTAAGAGTATTGGTTCTGGGTAGTCTGATTAGTAAAGTACCCATTCCATCATTGCATGTACGGTGCATCTGTGTAATTTCTCTTTCAGCTGTAATCTCTCTCTGTTTAGTAACAAACCAAGTCTAAGGAATGGGTTCCATGTGCAGGCATCCATTTCAGTTATAACAGACAACGAATTAAGGTTTTATACCTCAGAATGAGCTCCTTATCCATTTGAAATATCCTTTGCTGGCTCTGTCTTATATCTGCAGCCATGGCATTTTCTCTCACTTTCTCTCCTGTGCACTACTGTTCAGTCTCCACTCCTCATGGTGGGTCTTCTGTTCATTTTGGATGGGGAAGGATGATGGGGAAGGATTGTGCGGAAGAGTTTAGCTCTTGTCTAGTTTCACTGATATTGGCATTGGATTTCTGTTTCTCCTTTCTCTATGGATTATTTATAACCATCAAGCTGGAAATCTGATTTCATTATTTTAAAAATACCCCTTTTCTGTAATTTCAAACAAATAGACACCCAGGTATTTCTCCAGCAAAAATGGGTTTATTAGTGATCTGTGAAGAATTACAATTTGGAGTCTCCAATCATGGTGAGCCATGTGCAAGTTCAGAAGCAGCAAGGGAGGAGTAACTCTTTTACAGAGGGTAAAAGGGGGCTGGGAGGGCGATTGTAAACAAAGAGTTTGAGGTATAGATGCTTTCCATTGGCTGAGTTGCGACAGTCTCTCATTGGCTAAGCTTCTTGCCCATCAAGAGAGAAAGTCTCTCTTCTTCCTGTTGGGCTCTGCAATCTCCATAGGGCATGAGAGCTCCCCCTTTTGGCCTCTCAATTCCAATTAATGAGGCTTCTTTTTATTTATTTGACAGAAGTAAAAGGGACTTCACTCTGGGGATGGAAAGCTTTTATTTATTTCATATTACAATACAACTGTATTTTCTAATTTTCTGAATGTCTGTTATGGAGACGTGGAAGAAACTGTAATTCTTGTTTTGTGTGAACCCCAAAGCCCATGCAGGATCCCTCCTGAGCAGATCAGTCACCTTTTTAAAAAGAGAGATTTTAGGACTTTACTTTAGAGACAAAACACTACTTTCAATGACTCTTAATATAAGCAGAGGATTGAGAGGTTTCAACAAGCCCCAAAACTCCCAAAGTATTCTCTCTTTATTCATTAAAAAAAGAGCTTATTGGTTGTCTACCACGCGTCAGGCTCTGTTTCAGAGGATAAGGATATAGTAGTAAATATAAAAAATAAAATTAAGTGTAACAATCTCTGCCTTCATGGATCTTATATTCTGGTGAAGAGACACAGACACTGAACAAGATTTATAAGATAAATACCTAGTATGTTAAATGGTGATAAGTATTAAGAAAATAAATAGGCAAGGGGGCAGGGAAAGTTGGGAAAGAATTTTAAAGCCATAGATAAAGTAGTTAAGAAAAGCTTTATAGAGAAGGAGACCTTTAAGGAAACACATGAAGTAAGTGAGGGAAGGAACCATATGGCTTCCTGCAGGGAGAGCATCCCAGACAGGGAAAGAGCAGTCAGTGCACAGGCTCGATGTGAGAGTATCCTGGCATGTCCAGGTAACGGTCAGGAGTCTGTGTGGCCAGAGTGAAGTGACTCAGCAGGAAAGTGGTAGGAAATAAGATCAGAGAGGGAGTGGAGGGTAAGATTATGAGGGCCTGGTGGGCCACTGGGAGGACGTCATTGGTTTTCACTCTGAACCAGATGCAAAGCCATTGGAGGATTTTGAGCAGAAGAGAGACACAGTGTACAATAATTCAAATGAGTCAATGACAGCAGCAGTGAATTGGTGACAATTGATTGTAACCTGGACATTTTTGGCAGCTAGAGCTGGCAAGTTTTACTGAGAGATCAGATGTGTAGTAAATGATGACTCTGGGTTATTAAGGTTCTAATAGCCCTCAAGATTTCCCAGTGGTCTCTTCCTGGATGTGATGACACTGAATTCAGAGTTCCTTTAGGGCCCCCCTGAGAAGAGCTGCTACCACCTCTGCAACAGCTTTCTCATGAATGGTTTGAGTTCACTTGTCCAGTTTCTCAGTGAATCATCATCATTCTATTTGTTTCCTTCCTGAAATTCCTTACAAATACCTGCTCCACTTGTAACTCTTTCTTGTTTCAGTATAGTTATATATTTCTTTTCCCCTCTTTTTTAAACTTAATTTTCTATAATTTCAATAATATGTAAGGGGAGAGGAGAACAAAATTCAATGTTGAAAGCAAAGGGTAATAAGTCACGGCCTTTAGCATCTGTTTTAGGATTTGGATTCTTCTGCCAGTAACAGAGCCTTGCAATAGCAATAGCTTAAATAGAAGGTGGTTTATTTTTCTCTCATGCAAACAAAGTCTAGGTTTATAATTCGGGACTGGTATAACTAACTCATGATCAGCAGGGTCCAGACTCCTTTTCTGCTTTGTCATTTTTAGTAAGTGACATTCATTGTTTATGGTAACCTCATTGTCCAATATAGGTGCTGGGGCTCCAGACATAAAGCTCACATTCCAGTCAGAAGACAGGAGCAAGGGGTATAGGCACTAAGGGGCCTATGCTGGCTGAATGCCCTCTTTTAAGAGCCACCAATGTTAAATTAGTATTCTTTTATTAAATAATAATGAGATAATAGATATTAGTTAGGCAACTATCTCTGCCAGCATCAGTCTACAGGCTCTTTATTCATGAATTGATAGGGAATTCCTACCACATAGATTGCAAAGAAGCATTTTTAAATATATTTTTTGAACTTTGAAAATGATTTAAAATAACAGCTTCCATCCACAAAACGAAAACAAAAGTGGAATCATCTAATGAGATCTCCTGAAGTGTCACATAAAAATATAATTGTCTGGAAATCAGATAAAATTGGGCAAAGAATATATAGCATGGTGATTAGGAATGAGAGCTCTGGCCCTGGATGCCTGCATGTGAATGCAGTTCTAACCTGCCCCACAGTTCAGGGGGACTGCGACTGAGTTATTTAACCTCAATGTGCCTCAGTTTCCTCATGTATCAAATAGATATAATACTAATGCTATCTACCTCATATATGAGGATTACAAAGTAAACCATGTAAAGCACTCAGAATGGTTCCTGGAAGTCACAATCATTTAAAAAGTGCCATGTCATTGTAATTATTATTGAAATGCATCTCTTTGCATCTAAGTCTTTATAGTTTGGGAGAAAATCTAAGAGTTCCTTTGAAATGCATGCAGCCATAGCTGATGCAAAGCTGAACACCAAAACATGTTTACTTCTCCTCCAAGAAATAAAATAAATTATTCAAAATCTAGATACAAACACCACACAAAAATGAAAAATAGAACATTCTTATCTCTTCACAGCAAAGAACCCTGATGGTTAAGGAATGACAACATTTTCTGTATAATTAGAGTTCAGAAGAACACATCACACCTGCATGCTGATCTTCTCTATGAGGCAAAGTTTGACATGAAAGGTATTGTTTTAAAGTTGCACTTTTCCTCCAGTAAGATCACTTAATAACATTTTTGTTCACAGCTATCCAGCGAGGAAGGCATTGTTTATCTAGATGAAATATTCTTTGTCCTCTAGCAGAAAAATGAGTATAGTTGGAAATGGATGAAGACATTTGTTTTCCCCAGGGAATTATCCATATACATACGCAAAATTGAGTAGCATCTTGTTTATTATGCACTTTCTACTTTTCCTGTTTCTATTTGTATTCCCATCTCCATGTTGTTTTCACTCTGGTTCCTTGGTTTTTATTTTCTCTCTGTCTCTCTCTCTTATTCTCACTCTCTCTGTAATTATTAGGACTTTAAAAATTTATTTTGAGGTTTCTTGACAGATGTGAATTGACAATCTGGCCAGGTAATTCTTCGCTGTGCAGGTCATCTTGTGCATTTTAGGGTAGGTAGCAGCATCCCTGACATCTACTCACTAGATTTCAGCAGCATCTCTACTCTCCAAACCGTGACAATCAAGAATGACTCCTGAAATCACCAAATATCCTCTGGGGGGCAAAATCGTCCCCAGTTGAGAACCACTGATTTATATAATTTCCATTTGTCTTCTGTATATTTTCTGATTTGTTTGGCTTTTGTCCCACTTCACTTGGTGCTATGTTCTGAGCCTCTGTTCTCGGAGCTTCCCACACAAGACAGTGCGGTGACTGGGAAAAGTGTGGAACTGACCCTCAGGAGAGCTAGATGGAGGTGTCTATGCCTGACTCTCAGTCTGACCTTAGACAACCCACACATCTAGCTTGTGCTTGAGTTTCCTCAACCATTAAATGGAGAGGTTGGACTAGATGACATCTAAGGCTTAAAAAAAAACTTAAAATATGAACATGATGTCTAGGTGGACACAAATGATTTCTAAGGAAAGAATTAAACATTATATTATTCACTTTTCATTTTATCTTGTCTCTCTAATTTTACTCCAGCTCTGGTTTGTTCATTTCCTTTCCATTTTAACATTTTATTTATGGCATTGTCACACTTTTTTTCTTAAAATACACATGGCTAATACTATTCCTCTTTTTGTAGATCTCTCCATTCTCTTCTAATTCTTCTAGTTTATTATCAAAATGCATTTTTCCAAATAAACTTACAAACCAGAAAAGAGAGTACCGCTCAGAGAGCTTAAGTTGCTCTCTATAGTTTGGGGAGAAAATAATTGGTCACGTTGAGCTGTATTTTGATACGTAAATATAGGATTATTCTTCTGCTACATTGTTTTGCCTTTTAAATAAGATATCGTCACTGTTTTGAAAACTTTACACACTTAAAAGTGAAATAAAGGAATTCTAAAGAACTGTTCTACAAGATTAAAAAATGACAGCAAAATATTCAAAATTATCTATAAAACTATTTGAACTATGGATTATGTTAACTATTCTTAACATTAACTTCACCCAAAGCTATATGGTGAAGAAAATCATTAACGAATGATAACAGTACATATGTACAGTGAATAAATAGAAACATAGTCATATTGGTGAGTGAGGGGCTATATTAATTTTTTTTTTTTCTGCTAGGAGTGCCTAATAAGCATCTTAAAGACCATTGGTCCAAAGTATTTGTTTAAAGTATGGTAAGGAATAAAGCAGAAAAAAATAAGCTGAGTCCAAGCATAGAAGAGTAAGGACTGTTAAGCCACTAAAGCTTTTTTGGAGCAGGAGTATGGCCTGCTTTAGAAAAAGAATTTAGGAGTCATAGTCAGTATGAGTTTGATGAGGAAAAGACTGGTTGGTGAGAAATCCATTTATTTTGGTTGCATTTTTTCTACCTAGTTTATGGGACCAAATACCTTTGCTTTGTGTTATGGTATTTGTATGTTTGTCACGATTATATTCAATGTGTCCTTGAAGTCTTACTCTTTGTACTCCCCTCAATATCTTAGAAAACAAAAAATGTAAAGTATTTTCCAGAGGAGCATATGATCAAATGATCACAAGGATCTAGGGGTTCTAGAGGCAATCATCTTGATGCTGTGATATGCCAGGATTCAGTCCAGCAAGATTTGGTTCAACACCTTTTAACACTGGACTTTTATCTCCTCATCTAAAACAATGAGGATAACAAAAATAATAATAACTGCTTAATCACAAAGATATTTATCCAAGGCTATCACATATGTAAAATAATAGTAGTATCTATTAGAAGCAATGGGAATAATAAAAAATAATTGCTTAGTCATAGAGGTATCTTATCGATTCAATGCTATCTCATATGTAAATCAACTAGAAGAGTTATCTATGAGAATGCATGCTCAATTTGTGATGTTGCCCTCTCTGAATGTAGACCTCTAGAAACCATCTCTAAGTCTCTGATAGTTTATGTAACATAGAAATGTCTTTGTGAATTTTCCTTATTTATGTAGATGGGAGAGAAACATATAGAAGCAGAGTAAAGGGTAATTTATTTTCCAAAAATGTTCACTGAGTGATAACAAAGAATATTATACCTGATTTCAGTACCAGTCAAATTCTGGAATAATGATCAAAGTTCCACAGAAATACTCTAATTTTAATCTCTGTTTTGGGGCAAATAGGAGGTATCCACAGGAAAAGCAGAATTCACTCCCATTCAAAATGTCAAAAACCTGAGAGCTTGTGACGGTGGCTCCAAACCACAGGCCATAAGAACACTTACTTACTAATACATATGAAATTTAAGAGAAAAAAATGAGCATACAGTATAATATATAAACAATAAAAGAGCTTCACAGTTTGGATAGGGAAATGTCCAATCTTTTGGATAAGTTGCTGCTTTATTTGCTTGACTTTAAAATTAAGCAGAATCTCAGAAATGAGACAAATGTATCTATATTAAAATGGAGCATTTTGGCAAATTTACTCAACTGCTAAGTTATTTTCTCCTGAAACGTATATTCAATCCATTTTGTCTGTCCTAGACATAATAGGTGAGGCAGATTCTAAGTTAAAAAAAGGAGGAGGAAGAGCAGGACAGGGAGGGGGAGGGGGGAGGGAGGGGAGGGGAAGACAAAGAAGGAGGAGGAGAAGAAGATTTTAGGGTTTGCCTAATTTAGTTTCCCTGTTGTTTTTCCTCAGCCAAGATAAATCTCTAGATACAGTCCTGTATAAATATGTCACTTTTTCTCTTAAGTACCATTATTCTGATTGCTGAGTGTCTGATTTAGAGAGAAACCAGTTGACTCCAGCCTGCAATGCTACATAAAGAATTAGTGAGTGTTGTACTTTGTTATCTGACAAAAGATGTGCTAGAATTTCTTCACAAGTGGTCATCTTTTCACTCATTTGAGCTTTTGTTTTTTACCACGTGAACAAGACTTGTTGATGATAAGAATCTCACCATGTTGGGATTAGATAGAAATCGCAGAGTACAAAGAGATTCAATACAAAGGTCAAAGAAAAAAACAAAGCCATTCATTTTTAAAATGCTAAATGAAATAAGCAATAAGAACCTTTTTATACCTGCATACAAAACGAAGAAGCCTATTATGCCACTATTTTTTCTGAAATTACTACATTATGACATTTGCCTTGGAGGGTTGTTTTTCTTCATTCTTTTATAAAGTGAAATAAAGCAATGTAGGTTATATAAATAGAAAAATGAATTATTCTGATTATGGACCCTAGAGTCGTTTTGATTGAGGTAAGATAATATCTGATCAGTCCTGTATGATAGTTTTAACTAATAAGCCTTCAGAGACAACAATGGACTTATTTCCTTGGAATGTGGTTTAGAGTTTGTTATGAAACAACTGGGCCATTCTGAATAGTGTTTCATGCTAACCTGCTTCACTGGTTTTACGCTTAATTTTGAAAAGAAATCAGATTCTAATCACAAAAGGATAAAAAACCCATAAAAGAAATGTTTAAATATAAAGTGTTTTTTCAACTCTACTTTCAGATAATTATTTTACTTTATTACTCTATTTTAAACAGTGATATTTTGTGGAATAAAATAAATTTGTTTTTCAGAATAAAATATTTTAGTCAACTGACAAATTTGAAAGTAGGAAAACTTGATGCTTTTAAAATTTAGATGTCAAATATGTTTGAAATTCAATCTAATTATATTTGGCAAATATTTAAAGATCGAGTCATTTATTTAAGATACTAATTTATTCACAATATTTATTGAGCAAGTACTATGTGCCAGACACTGTTCTTGGCATGGGAGTGTAACAGTAAACAAAACAGACAAATGTCCTCATGGACTTATGAGAAAATAAACAAATAAGTTTTTGTCTAATTTGCTGAGTTATGATAAAGGCAATACAGATAGATGGGGAGGCATACCGGGGATAGGGAGTGATGGGCTGATGCTATTTTTGCCCCATCTGGGTGATCTGGTTAAGCCTGATTACAGTGTAATAAGATAATACTTAAGGACAAACCCGATGCATGTGAGGTAGTGAGCCATATGGATATTTGGGGTAGAGCATTGTGGGTTGAAGGAACAGCAAGGGCAAAGGCCCTGTATGATGTGTTCAAAGAATACTAAAGAGGCCAATTCCATCGCAGCACACTGAGTGAGGGAGAATTTTGTAGAAGATGATGTTGTGAAGATGGCTAGGAGCCAAATACATGGGACTATGTGAGTTTTTGCTTTTACTCTGAGAGACATGAGAATGCTTTAGAAGGTTTGGGCAGACATGTAACCTGATCTGACTCCATAATAAAGCAATGAAGTACCTGTTCATCTAACTGTTGAGTAGAGAATACCTGACAGGAAGCCTGGGGTGGAAGAAGGGAGGCCAGTCAGGAAGCTGTTGCAACAATCCAGCTGAGAAATGATATTTGCATAATTTAGGATGATAGTAGCAAAAGTGCTGAAAACTGGTCAGAAGTCTCACTGAATTTATTAGGAAGAGAGTGCAGAATTTGCTGATGGAGGGAGGAGGTTTTGAGGGAAAAGAAGGAATTTAATGATGAATCCACACTTTTTGTTCTGAGCAGTAGGAAGAATAAAATTTCCAATCACTGAGGTGAGAAAGATTGGAAAAGGATCAGGAAAGTGTGAATCAGAAGTTAAGTGTTGGCCATTTTAAGTTGGAGATGCCCAGTAGACATTTAAAGGGAGAGGTGAGTACGTATTTGAGTAACTCAGGGAAGAAATCTCAAATAGAGGTGATGTCTAAAGGCATGATCTTTGAATCTCGAGAATCATCGGTATATCCTACCTACTATGATCTTGTCTTAATTTAAAATTTTGATACTTTTTATGTCATGGAATTTTGCATTAATTTTGATTTTTTTTAAATATTATTCATCTTGTTGAGTTTTTTGGCACCTCTTAAATTTTGTGCTTGAGGCAAGTGTCTCATCAGACTCACCCTAGCCCCAGTCCTTCTTACTCTTTTTGTTGTAGACTTCTACATATCCCTGTGTCATTCCTTCCTCAGTCCTTGCAGAATTTAGCACCTAATTGGTTGTTCCCTCTGACATTAACCCTGTCATAATTCTCAGAGATTTCTTATCCTTGTAAGTGATTTATTCAATACCCTGGCATCTCAATGTCTTGATCTTCTCTCCTCCGATGATCTTTTTCTCCAACCTGCCTCAGCTGCATTTCTATTATCATACTCTAGTATGATATATGATATGTCTCTATCTCATACTCTAGACTTTGTCATATTTTATCACTGCAGTCTTTCCGTAATCTCAATTTTAAGCATCACTCTTTACCTATGATCTATATGTTTAACACATTTTCTCTAGTACCTCAACTACTACAATTCCTTAACCCAGCCAAGACGAAAAATATATTCATCTTACCATCTTTTCACCATCCCACACTACTCTCGTAGACCAATTTTCTCCTTTATCCAGCATAAATTCCTCAAATTTGCTGCTGCTTCTGCCTGAAGGGATCCTTATGTATTTCTCACTTTCTTCTTTCAGGTCTTTGCTCACGTGTAATCTTCTCTATGAAACCTTCCTTTGCCACCCCAAATGAAATTACAAAAGCTCCTTCATGGCATTCCCTATACCTCTCCTAACTTCAATTTTTCATAGCACTTCTCTTCATCTGACATTCTATATGCTTAATTGTTTATTTATTAATCTATTACATATCTCTCCAATACTCACACAAACTCAAGGAGGATGGGACTTTGTTCATTTGTAGCAAGCCTGGCACAGAAGAGGTGCTCAATGTACATTTATTTGTTGAAATAATGAATGTGCAGATGAATGGATGTGATTTCCCCAGGGAGGAGAAGAAATGAAAGGACAGGACAGGAGGTGAGAAAGGAGAGGTGCAGAGATTAGGCAATGGAACCCTTCACTCTCTATGGGTCATGAAGATGAATAGAAATCATCAAAGGAGATGAAGAAGGAGCAGTTAATACAGTGAAAGGAGTAGCAATTCTAGTAGCATTCTAGAAGCAAAGGGAAAGGTATGTTTCAAGGAGGAACACTGGATCAGATGCTGCTAATAGGTCTTCCAAAAAAGCCTGTTAAGATTTGGAAGGGAGAAAGTATAGACAATGATTATAGACAAGTTTTTAAAGAATCACGCTGTAAAGAGAAACAGAAAATAGGTCAAAAGCCAAAATGGATGAAGGATTCAGAGGGGATTTTTGTTTTTTTAATTTAAAGATCTAATTGGCTTTATTCAGAGATTCATGAATTGGGCAGTACCCCATCCAGCAAATAGATAGGAGCTCCCCAGAGAGGATTTTTAACTGTATATAAACTTTAATAATAAACTTACACATACATAGATTGCATTGCTCAAACATGTGACTAAAAATCATAAAACCTCGAAAAGTGTGCTTTCTTAAAAATTTAAGTCATTTCCACAGAATCCTCCTCTCATTCTCACAGCAGGGGTACACTGACAATTAACACTCTAATCTAAAATGAGAAAATTATGGAATAAGCATTTTCCTCCATTTGTCTAGCTTCTCATTATTTTTCAGTGGTGATTATGGAACTGGAACACTGTATAAACTAATTGTCCACCGCCTTACTTAAAATACTCAATAGACTCTTTTTATCCTACAGAAACAAATCTAAACTCTTTAATATGATATATATAAAACCTTTTAAAAGTTATGGCCACTAGTCAAAGCCTTGATCTCATTGTTAGATTCTCCCTCACTCCGTGACTTAAGCTATATCTGTATTAAGCTTTTTTTTAAAATAATAAATGCCTTTATAGGTGATACATTTTCTGCTGTCTTTGAATCTCCAGAACATAAAATATCCTCTGGCATATTGTAGACAACAAATAATTGTTTGGCAGATGAATACATAAATTAATGTGTGAATGGATTTACTTATTACTCTCTACCAGTGTTTGTAATAGTCCTGCTCATTCTTTAGGATCCAAATTAAATATACTTCCTTTGTGAATCTCTGCTTTCAAAGCATTACAGGAAGAGCTCTGTGTTACCACAGAATGTTGTATTTGCTGGAGCGACAGCATGGTAAATTGGGAGGAAGTACTGCACGGGTTGAGGGGATGTTAATCACAAAATTGCATGGTGAGTTTTTAATGAATTCCAAGCGTGGGCTTTAGAATCATTCAGATTTTGCAAATCCCAACTCAGTAACTTAAAACAATGATCTTAAACAAATGTCTAAATCATCCCTCATCTGTAAAATGGGTATTATGGTTCATGACTGAACGGATTTCTCCAAGGACAAAATGAGATGTGTTAAATCCATATACAATGCTGTGAGCAGGGAAGTGGATGGTACACTCTGTGCATCTTTACAGTCCTAGTGTCTCCTAGAACACAGGACTCAGAATACATTTTTAAAATAATTTGGTGAATTACATTGATGTTTGTACTTGCAGAATCATGTGGACAGTGCATCAGTATCTTCAGGCTCATCTCCAAGGAAGTAGAATGTGCAGCAAAGTAGTAAGAAAAATGGTTCAGATGTAAGGATAGCAAAATGATTGTGACCTGTGGTCACTCTAATAGTATTGGTTGTCTGGGTCTCTGTACTGAGAAGGCAGAGGCCACTTCTGACTTCTCTGTGGAAGAATGTCACGTTGAAGAACCGGTATCTTCCAGGAGAACAGCAGAGTGCCATCTCTGGCTAGAGTTTCATGGTGCAACTTTCCACTGGCTTTCCTCTCTGGAGAGTACTGGTTTAATTTTTGTAAAAATCTTAGCATGACAATCCAGGATCTAAGCTTCCAAAATATGATGATAATATAGTAAATAAGTGAATTGGAAAGAATGAAAAAGAAAAATAAAAAGAGCAGATGAACCAACAAAGTAGATTAAAATCCACTGTGAAAAAGTTACGGAAACAATTGCTTGTAGTTTTAACATCTAATACTGTGAAATGTACAAAAGCAATATTTCACATTTAATTATTCTCAGATCTAAAGAGATTTGAAATAATTTAATCTGATTGCCATAAAAGCTTACTTGCATTCAGATAGTAAGAATGAAGATTGTAAACAAGAATATTAGAGGTTTAACAGATCTCAAAGAGGACACATAGTTAATTCAACCCTATATCAGTCATAACTCAAAAGAGCTCTCCGTGAAGTCTATGAGGTTATTTTTGCAAGCGTTCAATGTGTTTGGTAGAGCAAATTATAACGATGTCTCCAATGAACAGCTATTCATTACCAAATATACACACAGATTAAATTCTTCTCCTAAACTTTTCTTCTGAATAAAATGGAACAATGAGAATATTAATATACTATAAATGACAATATTTGAGGATAGATTTTCATATATTTCTATTGTTAATGCTGGGATATATTCATAGGATTGAGATGTAATTTACAAAATGTATTCATATCTTATATGCTCTGGTGCAGTGAGACAAATTCTAGTCTCAGACTGACATTATTTGCATGATCTAATAAGTCCTGTATCTGCAAACTGAGACGACTTAGGGGGTTACATTAATTGATTTGTAAGATGCCTACTGTTTCTAAAATTGCACAATTTGAAGTAGTTAATTTTTCTTTTTATAAGCCTTAAAGAGTTTTATATTGAAGTTAAATAAACCATTCACTTCCAAGCACTGATCAATGTATATTTTCTGAATATCTTCCTTTATTTTTTTTCTGGAATTAGTATAAACCTCAGTGAATAATTCATTAATTCTGGACAGCACGGTTGTTCAGAAACTTCCATCAAAATGAAAATGGATACACTCCCCCTTGATTCCACCAGAAAATTACAACTCTCCTCCTCCATAAATATCTACCCATCCCTATAGGTTTGAGACAACCCATTTTGTAAAGTAAAAATGGAAAATAAGTGACCTGCAAGGATTGATATTTTTAGGGCAAAAATAATATTTTTGTATGCCATTATTATACTTTATAATACTGTGATAAACACTATCATCATGACATGTAAATTATTATGAATTGAGCTTATCATGTGCAGTGGCCACAAGTACATCATTACATTCAATATTAGTAAGTACCCTATGTGAGTAGGTACTATTATTACCCAAATTTTAGAGATGAAATTTACACAGCTGGTAGTTTGCAAAGCTGGGATTTAAATGCAGCTCTGTCTGACTCCAAAGCCAGAACTCTAAGCCATTATATCTTTTCCTAAACTTTTTTTTCTTTTTTTTTTTGGTGAGGAAGATTAGCCCTGATCTAACATCCATTGCCAATCCTCCTCCTTTTGCTGAGGAAAACTGGCCCTGGGCTAACATCTGTGCCCATCTTCCTCTACTTTATATGTGGGATGCCTCCCACAGCATGGGCTTGATAAACAGTGTATAGGTCCACACCCAGAATCCAAACCTGCCAACCCCAGGCTGACAAAGCAAAGTGCACAAACCCAACCACTATGCCACTGGGCCAGCCCCTCTTAAACTTTTTATTTTGAAATAATTTTAGATTCACAGAAGAGTTGCAAAGAGTACAAAGCACTCCCTTATACCTTTCACCCACCCACTTCTAATGTTAACATCTTAAATAACTATGATATGATTATCAAAGCTAATAAATTAATGCTGGTATAATACTATAAAGTAAACCAGTGGTAAGTACATTTTTTCTGTAAATGGCCACTTAGTCATTATTTTAGGCTTGTGGGCCATATGATCTTTTTCCCAAGTAATCAACTCCGTTCTTGTAGCCTGAAAGGAGCCTTAACATAAGCAAAATGTAAATAAATAGGTATGGCTGTAGTCCAATAAAACTCTTAAAACAATCAGGTAGACTGATCTGGCCCATGCGCTCTAGACTGAAAGACCTGAACTAAATTATAGACTTTATTCGGATTTCCCCAGTTTTTCTACCAAGGTCCTTTTTCTGTTCCAGGATTCAATCCAGGATACCATGTTGCATTCAGAGGCCATGTGCCCTTAGCTTCTTCCCATCTGTAAAATTTTTTTCACTCTCTTTTTCATTCAGAACCTTGACACTTTGAAGAATAAAGGCCAGGAATTTTGAAGAATGTCCCTCAATTTGGTTGTCTGATGTTTTCTCATGATTACACGGGGTTATGGATTTGAGGGAAGAATTTGACTAAGATGGTTTTCCCTTCGCATTGCATTATATTGTATCTTCTTTTAAAGAACATTTAAGCCATTGATTTTTAAAATTTATTAAATCTTGGCATTTTTTGTTTCTATTTACTCTAGTTCAAGCTCTAACATTATGTAGATCATGAAAGACTGGGGTATTGTGATGCAAGCATTACTATTTATACCTTATTGACAACTCTAAAATAATATTCAGGAGCTACCATTGTATGAGCACTTAGGCTGGGAACACAGTGAGTTATTAGAGCTGTAGTATATTACTACTATCATTCGATATTCTGCATTTGCCATTTGTCAAAATCTAACAATAGCCATGAAAAATATACTCTTTGAAAAATAATAGGTCTTAGTAACTTTAGTTTAATTATAAGGCAATTAGTCTAAATATGTTAGAAAAAACCCATAAGATATCTAAACCTAATATATGATTTACCAAAAACGTTTTCTAATTAGCCTAAAGAGTTTGATATCTCCAGTGAGTTAATCCAAAATTTCTTTTGTTTGTCTAGCAAGATCATCTCCATCTTAATTAAATACATGAAAGTAGAAATTTATATTCTTACTGAGTCCCAAAACTGACTTTAAAATATATTTTGTCAATAATATTTTATTTAACAATTTAGCTTATTTTTTAATGCTAGGTATTTATTGAATGACAAGACATTTAAAAATTTTCCCCTATATGACTTTGTAAGAGAAGTATTTTTGATTTCTTACACAATCTTTCAAAATAGAGTTTTCACCATGGTAATCTATAAAGGCAAAATACCATACTTATTCAAGTCACAAATATATTTGCATCCTATGCACATACAACTTTTAAACATTTTTATTATTTTAAAATTTGTCATTTACATCTAAGATCTTTTCACCAGAAAAAAACAAATATTTATTGTTTTTCATGAGTGTCTTTTCATACTTTATAATCAGATAAGGTAGTTTTTGCATTAGTGTCATCTGAAGTGTAAGTAGAATTTTATGTTGTAATATTTTCACTGATTATTTCAGATACATGTTGGCATATACTAACTTGCTGATCATATCTTTGTTCATTGAAATGTGTTTATTCTTCCTGGAAAAACTTACCTGAAGTTCAACAAGTCCAAAACTAATCACATCGTATTTAACCCCATATCTGCATGGGTCTCTTGTGTTTCCTAAGCGAATGGAGTGACTATCTGCCCATTCCCATAAACTAAAAATTTTCTGAACAAATCTGACTATTTCATTTACCACGTAGTCCATTTTCCCTCCAAATCCAGTCAATTCTATGTCAGAAATTTTTCACAAATGTGATCTCAATTCTCACTCCTCAGTGCTATATCTCAGTCCTGTACTCCATTATCTTCTCCTAGACTTTTTCTATCCTGACAACAGTCTCTTCTACTTATAGCCCATTTGCCACAATGTTAGTGTAATTATCTTTCTGAGAAATATATCTGATCATGTCACTCTGCAGATTAAAAACTCTTGTACTCTCTACCTGAGATGAAGGATAAAGCCCGAACTTCTAAGCATGGCATGTAAACCTTTCTACAACGTGCTTGAAACCTCACTCTCTAGATTCAGAAGCTATCACCACCCACCCTCACCTCCTCAACTTGCACCAGAATAAATCTGAATTTCTTATGATACTCTTGTTGCTGCTTTTGCAGGAGAGTCCTCTCTTCTATGTCCACTTGATTCTTTAAATATATTGTTCTGTTATACATTTCCTAAAATTGTGCTTACATTTGTAAACATTTAATGCAATTTTTCTATATTTTAATTTTAATTTTAATGTGTATTATTTAAACATCTAGTCCATAAGTAAAATTTATATATGCATGACAATCTCTTTAATAATGCAAATGTATATGTGATTGATTTTAAGAAAGAGGGTATATTCCCTCTATCATATATGCTTCAAAGAATGGATTGAGAACAATACCATTTTTCTTTACAGATGTTCAATATACCAAATATAGAAAGTTTTTAAAAGCTTTAAAATTTAATCTAAAATCAACCCATTCTGTACTTTCTGTAAGAATGGCACTTGGTAACATGTTCAATATCTTTCACAGTTACTGGTCTGGTCCGTTTTTATATATGATATTGCTTTATAGATTTTTGAAGGAAATCATTCAATTTAATTAAAATTCCAAATTATCATGATGTAACAGCCTAAGACCTTCTGATACATCTTGAAACTTACTGTTTTATATATTTTCTTTCATTTTTTGTATCGATTTGTATAGGTAATATATTAGTTTTGTATTAGTTTTCTATTGTTGTGCATCAAAATGCCACAAATTTTGCAGCATAAAATCACATCTATTTATTAACTCAGTGTCTGTAGGGCGGAAGTCTAGCACCGCGTAACTGGGTTCTCTGCTAAGGGTATCACAAGGCTGATACCAGGATGTCGGACAGGCTGAGTTCTCTGAAGGCTGTGGAGAAAAATCCACTTCTAAGCCCAT
This sequence comes from Tapirus indicus, assembly GCA_031878705.1. NCBI lineage: Eukaryota > Metazoa > Chordata > Mammalia > Perissodactyla > Tapiridae > Tapirus > Tapirus indicus. The sequence goes on along the minus strand of CM062920.1, from coordinate 137,747,349 downwards.
TCTAGTTGTTGGAAAATTTCAGTTGCTTGCAGCTATATGACTCAATTCACTTTTCCTTCGCTAGTTGAAACCCAGCGACCACTCTCAGCTCCTAGAGGCTGCTTAGAACATTGTCAAATGGCCCTCTCCATTTTCAAGCCAACAATAGTGTGTTGAATCGTTCTCATGCTTTGAATCTCCGACTTCCTCCTCTGTGACCAGCCAGAAAAAGCTCTCTGCTTTTAAAGGGTTCATGTGATTAGGTCAGACCCACCTGGACAATCTACCTATGTCAAGGTCAACTGTGCCATATTATAATCTAATTACAGAAATAAAATCCATCAATTTCTTTGTAGATTATGCAGGCCATGTACAACAGGGGCAGGAAATCTTGGGAGTCATCTTAGAATTCTGCCTACCACAGTATCCAAAATTGTTTCTAAAATAAACGTATTTTTATATATTCTAGGTAAATGGAGTTCCAATTCATCCACATAACCAAGCAGGATACTTTAGATTTGTCTAATCCTTAAGCCATACCTACTCCTACATACCCAGTTTTAGCAGGTAACTGAAATAAAATTCTTTCCCATGAATATCTCTATCAAATAATCTTTGCTTTTTACCCCTACCGACAGAGTCTTAGTTCAGATCCTATCAACTCTGGTCACCTTGCATCTGCCTTTCCCTATTTAAGCCATCAGCCTCTCCTTATTTTAAACCTTTTTTTTTGGTTTAAACCATTAAATCCAGCTTGCTAAAAACCAAATCTGATAGTTTTATCTCTGTAATTAAAAATACATTTTAGTTCTCTTCTTTCTTTATGATAAATTTCAAACTTCTTGACATATATATAAATCTGTGAGGTCAGCAAGCGGTGTGAAAGAACTGTCTGGATTATAACATGCATTTGATAAACATTTGTTTACTGAATTAAGGAAAAAAGTTAATTTTAAAAATGAGGAATGAGGACCGGAAGTGGGGGCGGGGAGAAAAGTAAGGGGGCTCTTCAGCAGTCTGTATGTTTTAACCCTCACCCCAAGCCTAGTTAGCAGTAATAGCAGAATCAAGTTTCGGGCAAGAATAGGGAAGTTGGAATATACTAGGAAGAGGTGACATCTGGGAACATCAAGGAGCACAAATGCCAGGAAAAAAAATTAATCAAATTCCAACAAAAAGAATTTATTTCTTATGAGAGTGTCAAATTTATCAATATGAATTGTTATTCACAGTCCCAGATTTTCTCATGAAAATGAAATCACACTCTTTGGAAATCCACCCATCTTTCAAAAATTTTCTTCCTTCCATTTGTTTGAGATATTAAAATTATAGAAAACTATTTTTAAATGCAAAAAACCCCACAAAATACACATATGGGACAAAGAATTAGATAGGTATATATTGACATACTAGACACACTCTAGTAGGCTAAAAATATGACCTCCCCAAAGATATCCATGTCTTAATGCCTGGAACCTGTGGATGTTACCTCATATGGCAATAAAAGGACTCTGCAGATATGATTAAATTAAAGATTTTGTGATGAGATAATCCTGGATTTTCTAGTTGGGCCCTAAATACAATCACATATATCCTTATGAGACACAGAGGAATATTTAATACACACAGAGAAGAAGGTGATATAGAGGTAGAACAGAGAGAGATGTTAACATGCTGTCTTTGATGACTGGAGTGATGTAGCCAGAATCCAAGCAATGCTGGTAGCCACCAGAATTTGGGAGAGGGAAAGTTGAAGTCTCCCCTAGACCCTTTGGAGAGACTATGTCCCTGCTGACACTTTTGTTCCAACCAGTGATTCACACACTCCAAGCAGAGTGTGTGAATTTAACCACTACACCACTGGGCCAGCCCCTGGAACTTTTCAGTTTTATAACAATCTAGTCTAAATATAACTCAGGCTTTCCAATTATGGTTATTTCATTTTCCACTTTAGCCAATTCTCAAATAAGCAGAATAATCAAGTCAGGGAGAGTGATGAAATAGAAAGGCTAAGGCAGAGAGTTTCAAAGGTTAAAAACAGGTAATTCAAAATTACAATGAAAAACAAAACCATATGAAGTAAATTATGAAACTTTAATGTAAAATTGCATCCAGTATTTAGGAACATATTTCCATTCCAAAGGCATCATCCAAAAGTATTAATATAAGTGAAATATTTTATTACTCAAGAATTACATAAATAAATTTGGCCAAAACATTACAATCCCCACATAGCAGCTCCAAAGTCCTTTTTAAAAACAAATCATGCCGGGGGCCGCCCGGTGGCGCAGCGGTTTAGTCCGCGCTTGGCAGCCCGGGGTTCGCGAGTTCGGATCCCGGGCGCCCGCCAACGCACTGCCTGTCAGCCATGCCGTGGTGGCGTCCCATATAAAGTAGAGGAAGATGGGCACAGATGTTAGCCCAGGGCCAGTCTTCCTCAGCAAAAAGGGGAGGATTGGCAACAGATGTTAGCTCAGGGCTGGTCTTCCCCACAAAAACAAAACAAAAAAAAAAAAAAAGAATTTTAAAAACAAATCATGCCACTCATCTGCTTAAAATATTCAAATGGCATTTGACATAAACCAAACCTCCTTCCGATGACTAACAAGGCCTTATATAGGCCACCCATTCAATCTCACGTCCATCACTCGCTTCTCCCTTTTATTCCTCAAAATTCCAACTTTGTCAGCCTCCACTTTGTTCGTGTACACACCAAAGGTTTTGCAAATCTTACTCCCTCTGCCTGACAAGAATCCCCCCAGATCTTTTCACGGTTGTTTACTTCTAGCATTCGGGTTAGGAAAACGAGGCCTTCCCTAACTATCCGATCTATCCCATTAGAATCTAGTTTATATCTTCTTTTATTTTCTGCATTTCACCATCTAAAATTATTTTCTTCGTTTACTTACTGGTTCATTTTTTTCTGCTGCAACTAGAACTTTTTTGGTGGAGAATTTTGGTGTATCCAAAACTGCATAACAGTTTTTGTTGTGCCTGATATGCGGCAGGCATTCAAATACCAATTGAATGAATGACTATCTCTAGAAAGGATAGCATGCTCTCCCCTTTGGCTTCTTAATTATTCCTGTTTACTGTCTTTAGGTCTTCGTGATCATACATTGGAGACAGTCCTCCACTCTCAACACAATATTTTTAATTTTCTCTTCCGAGGTACCATAAAATACCATCATTGCTCATTTTCCAAACCCAGCTTCCTATCAATCCAGGTCAAATTATTGTCAGTTGAGAACTTAAAAACATAAACTCTTAATATTAATTTCTTCAAATTCATTTCTTTTTTTACTGAGAGTATCTCATTTGACTTTGCAAGATAAGTTATTGGAAAAAATTGAATTCAAAATTGAAAAATTTTAGGGAAAAATCTTTGAATCTAGATTCTTAGATCTTTATCACAAAGTTCAGGTCTTTGATCCCCAGGACCTTCCCTGAAGGGAGACTTTCCATCATTCAGTGTAGTCACTTCTTCAATTATTTATTGAGTGCCAACTACACACTAGGCTCCACTGTAGGATCTTACAATACAGAAGTGGATAAAATAAAGTCCCAGCCCTCACAGAGCTTACATTCTAGTGGGTGAAGACAGCCAATTACCAAAAAACAAGTAAGTATATATGACATTAGATGGAGATAACCATAACAGAAGGAAAAATATCTAAGTGACAAGGGAAATAATAAATTCAATGATTGTGAATATGCTAAGAAATACTTGTCTTCGTGGTGGGCAGAGTCCTGGAAGAAGTAAGGATGTAATCCATCCTGATATGTTAAGAAAGAACATTCTGGCCAGAGAGAATAGACAGTGAAAAATCCCTAAGTGAGGTGGGAGAGTGTCTCGTATGTTCAAGAAATATCAAGAAGTTCTTGTGAGTAAAGGAGAGAGAGTAGATGAATCAGAAAGGTGGAAAAAAAAGTGAGAGGAGGAAGGTCAGGAAGGGCCTTCTAGACCATTTTAAGGAAATAAGCTTTAAATCTGAAAATGGCAAGCTAAGGGAGGGTTTGAACAGAGCAGTAATATGATCTGACATATTTCAAATGAGTCATCCTGGATGTCATGTTGAGAATATATTTCTCCCTTATTTCAATTAAGAAAAATTTTAAAGATCAAGAATTTTCTAATTTCAGCCAAAAAAATAGTTTCAAGTAGATGATAGATAAATATTTGGTTGCTAAAAGGAAACTTTCTCATGATAAAATAGATAAACTATGATACCTAATTCTTAAGTTGAACCACTTGACATTCCCAATATTCAAGAATTTTTAATTTGCAAAAAGAAACGATTTCATATGTTTAACTTGGTAATTATTAAATAATACTTTTAAAAAGATGCTTTTATGTAGGTATCTTTTGCTTATTTTAAATATTTTCCCCCATGTATCCTGCCAATTATCCTTCTTCACAATGGTTAACCTCCAAACCCATATATCTGTGCCTATATACTGAGTATACAGTTGACTCTGTTAATAACTTTCCTGAACTTAAGTGATTGCTCTCACTTTGCTTACTCTTTGGATCTAGGATGCTTAAGTTCTAAATTTGGTGAGAAACATAAGAGTTTAAGCAAGAAATGCAATTCACAATTGAGTAAAACTTTAACACAAAGACAGTATTCTCCCCACAACAAAGAAGAAATGAACAGAAATCACGTTATGAAAAATTGTATTTCTAGGTTCTGCTTAGTTTACCCTGAACTTTTAGATTTCTGGCTTCATTAGCACTTGTGAAATGTGGTAAGTAGAACTTCCTCTCATATTTCAATGGTTAGTCAGAAGAAACTGAATAATGTTTAAATTAAGTTTTAATTATTGGATAAAGTTGCTAAAATAACTTAGGGAATATCAAAATCATGATCACAAAACTGGACCCTTTCAGAAAAATGTGAGAAAATTTTTCATAAACATTCAAAGTTGTATTCATATACTCCTTCTCTTTAACCAACTTTTTAAATTTCACCATGATTAAAATCTATTGTGGAATAAATTATGAAGAACAGTGACACATTAGCACAAAATAAGTAGTATGGACAGAATTATAGAAGAAAATTGTAGCCTAGCTTCAATTTAGTGAGAGAAATGTCCTCCAAAATTATATGTTCTTTCAAGAGAGCTTGGTTAAAGGGTAGTTTTATGCTCTTAAATTATCAACTGTACTTGAAAGAATAATTTCCAATGGAGAATTTTCCTCTCACTGAATTAAAATTGCATAGCATGAAGTGAGATTGCTTCACGCAGAAAGGACAAAGAGATTCTGCAATATTAGCTATGAGTTAGCAATACATAATCCTAGAATATAATATTCTGGGTCACACATGTCAACAAAATGACTATTAGTGGAAAAATACCACTGAGATTTTTTATTGCCTCTTATCTAAGCTTTATTTTTGTTTTTGTTTTTTAATAAAATTAATTAAATTCCCTGACATGTTGTTTCACGAGGCATGCACCCAAACTAATTAAGCCTGTTTTCTTAGGGATTTATGACTTATGGTTGATTGACTTTGTAACTGAATTACATATTAATCTTCTACCTTTATAATCCCTGATATTTTTGGCTTTACAATATTCCTCTTACCAGATAATAGCTTTAGGAATGTGTTCACAGAAACTATTGCTACTCCAAAGTACAGATTTAAAATACCCTCGGTGTTGCTACCATGCTCAAGATTACAGCAACAGAAATGCTGTGCATGTAAGAGAAGCCCTACTGGGGCTCCTATGCTCCAATACATCCCGGCCACAATCATCATTAGACTTTCAGCCATTCAAAGGCAGGTAATAAGGTGCATATAATCAAGTCACAGAGGAATAATTACAGTGAAATGAATGTGTAAGTTGTAATACAAACCTTTCTGGACCTGATATCATGGTTTAAAAGTAGCTGTGATCATTGAGAGGGGCAAAATACCTAGTGTTTCAAGCTATTGAAAATATAAATTTTTTATACAATGTCATCTTGAACCTCCATATGCAGAAGCTATGCAAAGCTCTTTTCCTATGCCAAGAATTTTATAATAAAAATGCCCTGATTTAAAAAGCCTATGATCAGGTTTTTCCTTTCCATTTACACTGTAAAAGTGAACTAAATCTAAGATCATCTGAATATTACATTTTAAACTATGCTATGTATATAAGTTCACCCTAGTAGTTCTCTGTTTATTAAAATTTGATTTTATCCTCTCCTGTGGAATATCAACACTTTTTTACTTGGACCACCAATTATAAACTCTACAAAGATGAGGTAGATTATAGTTCCGTGGTTCTTATATGTATACTATTTATTTGATTTAGCTCATTAAGTAAGCTCTTAATTCACGCCTAGCTCTCTCTTGTCTAGACCTGCTCTCTCCTTTATTGTCAGCACTGAAAAGTCCTTACGTTCTTATTCCCACATTTCACTATCACTGCTAATCCCAGTATCCATGTAAAATATTCCCACCTCAGTCAGTGAAATAAAAATAAAGCCTATTGTATCCATCTGTATGCAATAGGTCTGAGGAAAAGTTCTCTTCTCTCAGCTACAAAAAACCCTGACCTGGTGATCAAGCTTCTGGATTCACCTCAAAGATCTGTGGCCTAATCAGTGTTTTTTACTTTGTGGGACAGGGAAAAAAAATATTATAGCTGTCTGGAAAGTGTATTTCCAAAGTTCTTTCAGATAAGAAAGAGACAAACTCTGACAGCAAAAAAAAAAAATTTGCAAAGGGCAAAATTGCTTTCACTTTTTCCTATTGCACGTTAAAGATCTGATAGACATTTGTGTACCAGTTAAAAAACAGAAGACAGGGGTATGTGAGCTTACTTCCAGTGAAAGGTAAACAGATTGAAGGCTCCTGCTGTTTCTGCTTCTAGATCAATAAAGACAGTGTCCACCAGGAAGCCTAGCCTCACCACCACCAAGTCATGCAGTAGAAACACACGTACATGCAGCAAGAGGCCACGTGAGCACGCCCACACACATATACACACAGCCAGTCAGAACTATCAGCTGTGCCACTAACCATGTCCTTTTATTTTTCAATTGTGGTAAAATAGACATGACATAAAATTCACCATTTTAAAGTGTAGCCATTTGCTTTAATAGGCTTTTATCTCTATGAGCCAGATTATCAGGGGCTTACAGTTTTTGGACCTTAAGTCTCATAAGTAGCAAAGTAACCATGTAAGCTCGCTATACTGAATTACAGGCCTGGTCCCCTTTCTGATTTATGCCAAGAAGCTGCATGCAGAAACACATGGCACTGAATGGTCAAAGCAGCTCACAAAATCATGATCTTAACGACACAAAAATTCACTAAAGATTAGAAGAAGGTACAAGGAAACAGCAGGCACAGAGGAAGGCACTGGGCTCTTGATGGGGTCTAAGCAACCAAACACAGCTTGAAAAAAAAGTTCCCTTTTCTGCCTTGAGGCATCTTTGCCATCTCAAAGTAACAGATGCAATCTAATTATGTGTGCAGTATGACTTAGAGACGAGAAAGTTTCTCAGATTTGGGCTTCTTGGTGTTTACACTTTATTATTCATTCAGATTGAGAGGCTACATGACTAACTTTTCTTCTTCAGCCAACTGCATTCCATAAATACATAATTTCAGGTGTATTTGTAATAAGCAGTCCAGACAGACCAGACAAATCCTGCTAAAAACAGTCTTAGATAACGACTTCCTTGGTTATCTCTGTGTTAGGAAATGGCAGGACAGTGTTGACAAGGAGGTCTAGGCAAAGTCAAAAGTGCCTCTCACATCCCTGAGGAATGGAGAGCAAGTTACAGAACTGCTGTCAACACTTCTCTTCCCATAGTCTCACGTGGAAGTTACACATCCAAACTTTGGCATCAGATTTTCAGTTCAAATCTAGCTACACTGCTTGTTGTCTGTGTGACTGTGTAACATAATTTCTGAGAGCCTTAGTGCCTCATTTGTGAAGTGAAATTAATGTTTAGTTCATAAAGCTATTGACAGTTAAATGAGCCAATCTCATAAGATCCCTTACTACAATGCCTTGAATAAAAAGATAAAACACACATATACCAACTGCGAAGATATAAATTTAGTAAACATTTCACCAGATACACATGCAAACATGATTTTATAGGTACAACAGAAGTTAAATTCTGCCTGGTTTTTTGTCCACAGATGTATCCTCATCTCCTAGAATAGTAACTGACCCACTGTAGGCACTCATTAAAATTTTCTTGCCTCTGATAAAGTGAATGAATGACTGAATGAATATAGTTTAGGGACTATGCTCCATCCCTTTTTCTGGGTTGCTCTGAAAGAAATCTATCTTGAAGTTAAAAATCTATCATGTATATACTACCAATGTACATATTAAAAACAATTAAATTTATATAATGGTATGGTATTTTGCAACTTATTTTTTTACTTACTATTGCACCTTTTGAAATTTACCCTTCTTGATACATGATTTGTATATATCATAGGTAAAGAATATTCCATTATATGAAGAAACTGAATTTTCTGCATTCCACTGGAGATATGTAATGAAATTATTTTTTCTAAACTCTCTCTGTTATAAAGAATACTATTATGAACATCTTTTTACATAGATCTTTGTACATATGTAAAAATGGTTGTCTAAGGTATACTCCATAAAAATGGAACTGTTGGATAATAAAGGATCTTTGTTCTCAGTTTTACAGGTGTTGCCAAAGTGGTCTCCTCAAATGTAATGAAAATCCGTTTCCACAGGCAACATGTGCAAGTTTTCTCATATCACCACACATTTAACACTACTTGGTAAGACTTCAATTTTTTGGCAATCTGAGAGAAGAAAAATATTTTGCCATGTTCTATTGTTTTGCATCTTCTTAATTATTAGTAAATTCAAGTGCCTCTATCACTGTTACTGGCCATGAAAGCTTCTTTTTCTGTGGATTACCTGTTCGTATCATTTGCCAGATTTTCTACTGTCTTCTGTAACTTTTGCTGATTGATTTGTATGTGCATTGATGAATTCTGAACACTAACCTTTTCTCTTAGTTATTATTACATGTGCTGTAAATACCTTTTTTCAATTTCTGCCTTATTTTTAACTTTGTCTATGTTGTCTTTGTTTATATACTTTTTAAATTAAGTGCTGTAAAATTAATAAGCTATATCATTATGATTTATGGTTTTTAATGCTATGTTGAAGAAAACCTTCATTATTCCAATGCCATAAAGATATGATCCTATAAAGTTGCAGTAATGTGTTTTTATTACTGTTGTAATTTTTAACAATCTGAAAAGTACAGGTAATACTTTTTGTTATTTTAATTTGCATTTACTCAACTACTGCTAAAGTTAGGTATCTATAAGATTGTTTGCCTTTTGGATTTGTTCCAAAAAAGCTTATTCATTTTTGCCCTTTTACTATATGTAGTACTTTTCTTGTCAATTTCTAAGAGCTCTTTGTATATTATATACATTAACCCTTTGACTGTTACCTATATTGCTAATATTGTATATATAGTGTCATTTATATATAGACTTTGTGTATTGTTTTTTCTGGCATGCTGGATTTTAAAATTTTAATATGGTCAATATGTCTTTCTTTCCCCTTAATGGCATCTGAATTTCCAGTCTTGATCAGAAAGATTTTTTTCCTGCTCTTATATTTTGCATATTATTACCTGTATTTCTTTCAGTATTTTAATTATTTTATGTTTAATTACTTGGTCCATCTACATTTTATCATTTTATGTGTCAAAGGAGTCCACTTTTATTTTTCTCAGATAGATAATCTGTTGTGTTAGCATAATTTATTAAGTAATCCATCCTTTTCCTACTGAATTAAATTATTACCTTTGTCAAATGTTAACTTCTATTATAAAATGTAGGAGTAAACTGTTAGTAGAATGCTTATAGCAAACCAGTAGCTCCCAGACAGGAGTAATTTTGCCCTCTAAGGACATTTATGGCTGCCACAACCTGGAGGCCTCGGATGCTGCTAAGCATCCTACAATGCACAGGACATCCCTGCCCTACCCCTTACCTCCAGTAAAGACTTACCCAGCCTAACACGTCAATAGTGATGAGATTGAGAAACCTTTCCTAGACGCAGGAATGTCTAAAGGTATAATGAATTTGCCTGGCAGGTGCTAAATTAAGATAAATATGGAATATTCAGATTTTTACCTGGTTATCATAATTGTCAATAGTGAAATGCCTCATTAATGACCTACAGCAGCAATTAGAGGGAATCAAGTTGGCAAGTATTCCGGGAGAACATACGTGATAGGTACAAATAAAAGATCAGAAGGATGGAGTAGGTAGCTCCCCTGAATTGAACTGGTTCATGCGAGCTTCCAACATATTTCTTGCAACCAACTGTGCCCCATGGAGTGGAATGGCCAGTAAGTTGAGTTTGACAAACTGAAATCTCCTGCTGCAGTTGCTGATTCACTGGGAGCTCTATTGCCTGCTATATTCTTGATACAGCCACGAAAATTGGGAACATAGTGTGTCCTGTGGGTCTTTTCATCAATTCCAAATAAAGGAGCATCTAACTGAGTCAGTAGTCATGTCAAATGCACAGTTGTTTCTGATTCTGGATTCTCTCTTCTGTGACATTGATCCATTTTCTTATCCCTATACCAAAAACATATTGACTGGATTGCCTTAATTTTAGAGTATGTTCTGGTATTATGCGAAGAATTCTGCCCACTAATCTCATTTTCATTGTCTCCTAGATATTCTCCTGCATTTATTCTTCATTTGAATATTAATTTATTCTACCTAACTCTAAAAGAAAAAAAACAGACAAAATAAAGAGTGTTGAAATCCTAGCTGAGATTGCTTCGAATTATATATTATTATTTGGAAAATGATATTTTTGGCATTCAGTCTTCCCATTCAAAAATGGAGTCTATTTCCATTTTTCAGGTCTTTATAGTATTCTTCATATCATTTCTAGGTCTTTCTTATTACATTTATTCCAAAGTATTCTATTGACTGATACTCTAATATTAAACTATCTAAGCATTTATGGAGTTAAACCTAAATTGTGCATGTGTGTGTATATTTTAATGCATTACTGGATTTAGTTTGCTAATATTTTATTTAGAAACATGTGTCTTTATTAGTGATTTTGACACATGATTTTCCTTTCTCATTCAATGCTTGTCCCATTGGTTTCTGAAAATCCAGTTCAAAAACTGGTCAGTAATTTTATATCAAATAGTTATTGTTAAATTCACAAATTTGATGGAAAGAAACTATTAGCACCTTTTTTGCTAATAATCTGAATATTCATGATACATGGACAATCAATATACGTATATTAAGCATGTATTCAGGACAAGGTACTGTTAAAGTTATAGCCCGGTGACTGTAAAACAGTTCTTCCCACCTGTGCACTAACGTGCACACAAAGTAAACCTGAAAACATAGCCTTATTAATATCACATTTGAATTAATTAAACCATCCACTAACTAGCTCACCTCAACTACATGGATTATAGCATCGACAGAGACAAAAGTTAATTATTTCAGTAAAAATTTACAACGATATATAAATAATTCCAAACAAGTTGCATTTTTTAAAATTAGAGAATTGTTATCTTCATTTCCGTTTACTCAGACACATTTTAAATTATAGCTTCCTTCAAGAAATGTATTGTAAATTATTTATATTTATTCATATACAGAATTAAATCTTTGTACTTTCTTGAAAAAGAATTAATTCCTTGGGGCCGCCTGGTGGCGCAGCGGTTTAGTCCGCGCTTGGCAGCCCGGGGTTCACGAGTTCGGATCCCGTGCACCCGCCGACGCACTGCCTGTCAGCCATGCCGTGGCGGCATCCCATACAAAGTAGAGGACGATGGGCACGGATGTTAGCCCAGGGCCAGTCTTCCTCAGCAAAAAGGGGAGGATTGGCAACAGATGTTAGCTCAGGGCTTGTCTTCCCCACAAAAAAAAAAGAAAAAAAAGAATTAATTCCTTGAGCACCAAACACAATAAGTAGCTGAAACCAAAGTCATCACGAGTGTTGCCAAAGGTATTTTCATATGCTTAAGAACTGATCTGGGGGCCAGGCTGGTGGCCTAGTGGTTAAGTTCATGCACTCTGCTTCAGCGGCCCAGGGTTTGTGGTTCAGATCTTGGGTGCAGACTTATGCACCGCTCATCAAGCCATGCTGCGGTGGCATCCCACATACAAAACAGAGGCAGATGGGCACAAATGTTAGCTCAGGGCTAATCTTCCTCAGCAAAAAGAGGAAGATTGGCAACAGATGTTAGCTCAGGGCCAATCTTCCTTACCAAAAAAAAAAGAATTGATCTGACACCACCCACCCCCTAAACTGAAGACTATAAGATAAAAGTGTTTGCCAAACTAAGAAAGCTAAATTGTTCTGTTAAAGCTATCATTTAGTTATTTGCTTCACATTAGGATAGCACTAAAGGTCCTGTTGATTGAAAATGTCACAATTATTCAAAAGTTGAAATAAGGAATGAAAATGAGACCTAAGCAATTATGATTCATATGACTCACTGAAGTAAACTCATCCCAATTTCAGTGACATCCTAAACCTGAAAATCATCTGGATTGCTGGTGACAAATTCAGTCTCTGGTACATCCTGGAAATTATATTTTAAAAGTCATCTTAGCTAACTCCAATGCAGGTGGTATCAGAGCACATTTTGAGTAACACATTAAATGGTCCAGATGCACTGGTTTATGGATATTGATGGCCGCATACGAGCACGCCTCTTTGCTATAGAAATTATTTTCTGGTTTCCTAGTATTAAAATTACTACATTAAAAGGACTTGGGAAAATCGTAATGATGAACATGATGGTTTCAGCAAATATTATGTTTACACTTAATGCATTCTGTATGAATTATACAGTGGCCCATTTTTTTCAAATTGGCAATCCAGCTGTAGATGTTCTTTTTAACCATCATACTCAATTAAGGGGAACACCTCAATCCTCAAATGCTTTGAAACAGTAGAAGATAATCTCTTCTGTGAAAAAAAAATGACTGTGAGGAAAGTCAAACAGGTGTTTTAACTACTTTGTGTGTGTATGTAGTAATTATCTTTGCTCTATCTAAAACTGCTCAAATTATGACAATTGCTGCTATTAAGCAGTAAATTTGTATACATGTGCTTACAATGTGTGAAGATCAAACATGGGAATCACTCTAAATCATAAGGAAGAAAGAATTATGCTGTATCATGATCCAACTTTTTATCTTTATTTTGAAGACATGGGATCTGTGCCAGTTAGACAACTGAAAAATAATGACTCCACTCTAGGCTGTTGTTTTCTGTGTGAGCCAGAATCATGTATCATATCCTTAATCCTCTTCATATATATATATATATATATATATATATATATATATATATATATATACACACACACACAAATACACATATATATTATATATGTAGACAATATATAATATATAGATATAAATAATTATCTATTATATATAATTATATATAATTTTAATATAGTATATATATAAAAAGATATAAATATATATAGAGAGAGAGAAAATGTAGATCCCAATGGGCAGTATTGTCATGAGACATATGACTTTTTTTCTTAACTTTTGATTTGTAGTTGCCTTCCTTTTGTCATTCTATCTAGAAGATGGAGGAGGTAAGAATCCTGGGAATGGTATGTTGCAGGATTGTACCTTTTCTTGAGCAGCCCTTGGTCAAAGATGTTTTACACACTGTGATCTATTATTCACACACACAATTATCTAAAGAGTTAGAAACTGTGTAGCACAGGAGAAGATCCATTTAATTTCTTCAGAACTATACTGGCTGAAGACTTGCTGGACATAAGGAAAAAGAAAGTCTGTCCTCAGTTATCTGCTCTCCCGTTTTAGATTGAGAACAAGATTTTACATCCATCAAGGGAACAGAGAAGAGGGAAAAGTTTTCCAGACACCCTATCTGCTGGTCAGAGAAGGATGAATAAAACAACTTTTCACTTAAAATCATGTCTGGTTAATGATCTATAAATCAGCCCTTTTTAATTTCTCATTAAAATACAGATGAAGACTTTGAAAGAAAAAAACCCATAAATATAAGGGTGAGAGACACCTAGACAATTGTCAGATTCTAGGAGTAATTTCCACTACTTGCAACATCCATGAAACTGAAATTTGAATATCGGTTATGTCATGTTCCTTGTGACATAAAAGAGAAACTGAGAGCTCCTAACAGATGTCTTTCTCCTTTTCAATATTTTACCCGTAGTCAGAGTTCTAGGGTCCGTGCCAAAGAAAAATTGGGCAGCTGTCCCTCTGTTGTGCAGATGTTGCTTTTCAGATGGCCAAGACATGCAGCCCATCCAAGAGTACAGGTCATTCTACCTTTCATTCTGGGACTTTGATCCATGGGACACAACATACTAGAAGGCAAGTGGAACTGGTGGTATCACATTGCAATATTGGTGGGGTCGTTTTACCAGGTAAATGAATTTATTGCAAAAAGCCACAACATCTCCACTCCCATCTTTCCCCCTCTCCAGAAAAATATGCTTAAATGAAGACAGAGAGGAGGAACGTGAGGCCTGAGAAAAGAAAATGATGTAATATCCCCCAAGGCAGAAGATATGATGTAAATATTGATAAAATTGACTTAATAGAAATAAAAACACCAGTATATCAAAGTCCCACCATTGTAACAAAGTTAAAAGATAAATAGCAAACTGGGGAAAAACACATGCTACATTAATGAAAGGCAACTGTCAGTGTCTTCATGGCCTAGAGCGTCATTACAATGGAAACAAGAAAAGAATGAACACTGCGGAAGTACAACAAAGAAGCTGAACCTGCAATTGACAAGCAGAAATAAATGTGGCTGAAAGAATACAATAGTGCCAGTTTAAACAAACTAAATATTTTCAAGTTAAAACAAGATATGATATTTCATCCAATAAATTAGTTTTTAAAAAAGGAAGAAAGAAAGAGAGAGAAAGAAATATTTTGTAAGTACAGTGCTAACTGTCAGCAAGAATTCTGTGTATTTGATGCTTTTATATGCTGCTATTAAGGTATACATTTCTACAATCCACCTGGGTAACAATTTAGAAATCAAGAGTTCTATAAATATTTATAGTCCTTGACTAAGTAATCCTACTTCTTGGAATCTATGCTAGGAAGTAATATCAAATAAGGAAAAAACAGGCATACACAAGTTTATTTATTGAAGCATTGTTTCTAAAAAGAGAAATTTAGAAACTACTTGAATATTTAAGGATAGGAGAGTCATTCAGTAAATTATAGTACATTTATATAATGGATTATTATGCCACTGGTTTTTAAATAAAGTAATAAAACACTTAGGTTACAGGCTAATATATAATGTTATTAACTATGCAGAAAGAAACCCAAGGGAAACAAAATGAGAATAAAATATCCCAAAAGGCTAACATCTCTGGACCTCCACTGCTACCATAGAGGTTCTGAACTACAGTTCCATGGTGAAGACTAGACATCTGACGCCCAAGTGATTCTGATGCAGGCAGTCCATACATTGTGAAACCCTGGCCTAAAGAATAAAATTCATATTCCAATGCAATCCAAACTTGTGTTATATATAAAGCCCTTCATGACCTGGTTCCTTCCCACTTCCAGTTTCATTTCACATCCCTTGCCACATAATCCCAAACCATGAAGAGTGTCATTCTTCAAATAATTGTTTCTTTAAGTATGGACAAAGGTGAATACAGGAACAGAATTTCTGGGAGTGGGATCTAGAACTCTATATTTTTTAACAAGCCTAGTAATTCTGATGCTCCAAGATGGCCTTAATATTCCCCTCAGCTTGACTAAACATTAGACAAATTTCTTCTTCACTATAGGCTCCTGACCTCCCTTTACTTAGAGCATTTACTTTAGAAAACTTACAATTATAAATTCTTTCTCTGCCCCTTTGAAATGTATATAAATCTCCCAGCCTTTGCCAGTTTTACAACCCAAGAAATATCTTTCTCAGGGACTCAGAAACCATCTCTTCAAAATAGAAACATCAAAGGAATAGCAACTCTATCCCCCAGTCTCTGAAGGAGGGGAGGTGTCTAGCTTCATTGGTGACAGTTAGCAAACACAGATGGCCTAATCACAGAGACAAATATTTGTAAACTCAGGAATAACTTCACATGTTAGACACAATTCATTGATCAACCTCATGCTTATTATCTTCCAGTACTTTTCCACTATCTTATTCCAGCATTTAAAAACCCTTCTGCCTTTTGTTTCAGTGGGGTTTGAGTTCAGTCTCTCTCCTCTGTGGCAGTAGCCTGCATAAGGACTTTCTCGCCTGTTGAACTTTGCCTTGACAACACTAAAACTGGAGGCTTACCAGACGATCCTCATGGCCTTCCCTCTGCCTGAAGGGTCTTCTTCTCCAGCCGTATTGCTCACCTTGATAACCTGGTCAATACCTAAAGGTTTAGCTTAACTCTCACCTCCATAGAGAGTTTTCTCTAACTTTCTCTAAACCTCTTCATCCTTCCCTCTCCAATCCCTGACAAATGATGGTGCCTCTAATGTATTGTGTTATAATGAAAAGAACCTAAGTTCTGTAGTCCTAAATGGGCATACTAATTTTACTGGGTGCCAGCTTTGTGATCTCCAGCATTAACCTTTGCAGACCCTGGGTTTCTCAGGCTTAACATAGAAATGACAATGTCTTTTTCTCAGGGTATATTAATTGGATTAAAAATATTTTTTAAGTACCAGTAGTATAAACACATGATTTATTGAGACGTTATGTTTTTAGAGCTGTTTCTTCTTCGCAGTAAAACTGAAGGGACGATACAGACATTTCCCATATACCCCCTGGTCCTATACATGCATAGCCTCCTCCTCTATCAATGTCCTGCACCAGAGTGGGGCATTTGTTACAATTGATGAACCTACACTGACACGTCCTAATCACCCAAAGTCCATAGTTTACCTTGGGTTTTATTGTTGGTGTTGTACATTCTATGGGCTTGTACAAACATATAATGACCTGTAGTATTGACCATTATGGTATCATACAGAGTATTTTCACAGCCCTAAAAATCCTCTGTGCTCTACCTATTCACACACCTCCCCTGCCCAACCCCTGGCAACCACTAATCTTTTCACTGGCTCCATAGTTTTGCCTTTTCCAGAATGTTATATAATTGGAATCATACAGTATTTAGCCTTTTCAGATTGGCTTCTTTCACTTAGTAATATGCATTTAAGTTTCCTCCATGTTTTTTCATGGTGATTTGATTGTGTTTTTGCTTCTTGGGTATATGTATAATTATTTGAGAGGTAATGCCTGTCCTGAGTAGCTCTCTCCTTATTCTGAATACAGTATCCCTCATTTGTTTTTGGAGATGCCTTTTCTCCTCCCACTAGGGCTGTCAATCATTTGATCCTGCCTATCTTAACTAATGATAGGCATCTGACATGCACAAAGAGACAAGGAACTTGCTCCAGAATGTAAATCAACAACATCAAGAAATTCTTGCTTTGAAAAAGAAGACAGCTAAACAGAAGAGTCGACTTAGTGATGTAGTGACGTTCCTCCTGGCACAAGTTCTGAATCTGCTGTAGACAAGTAACAATGGGTGGTGGACCTTAGCTGGTTCATGGACACATTTTGAGTAACACTGAGCTTCCTCCAGTTTAGGGATCAGTGGGTACATAACCCAAGTTGGTCCAAAAGTGCTAATTTTACAGATATCACTACACAATAATATGAGAGATGGTTTAGAGAGGACCTCATTTTCCTTTTGAGATTGTATAAAGTAAAAATAATGAATCTGAAGTTGCAAAGGGCATATTAAAATGAGGAAAAGTCACCGACTATAAGAGAAAGTCAGGTAGTAGAGGTTTCTTAAACAATGGTGTATTAGTCAAGGTTCTCCACAGAAACAGAACCAATAGGGTGTGTGGGTATGTATGTATGTGTGTGTACTTATATATGAAGAGATTTATTGTAAATAATTGGCTCATGCGATTACGGAGGCTGAGAAGTCCTAAGACTGGCAGTTGGCAAGCTGGAGACCCAGGAGAGCCGATGGTGTAGCTCCAGTCCAAGTCTGAAGGCCTGAGAACAAGAAGAGCCAAAGGTGTAAGTTCCAGTCTGAAAATCAACAGACTCAAGACCCAAGAAGAGACAATTTCAGTTGGAGTCCAAAGTCAGGAAAAACCGATGTCCCAGCTCGAGGCACTTAGGAAGGAGGAGTTCCTCCTTATTCAGCCTTTTTGTTCTATTCAGGCTTTCAACTGTTTGGATGAGGGCCACTCATACTAGGAAGGGCAATGTACTTCACTCAGTCTACTGATTCAGATGTTAATCTCATCCAGAAAAACTCTCACAGACACACCTAGGATAATGTTTGACCAAATATCTGAGCACTCCATGGCCCAGTCAAGTTGACACACAAAATTGTCTATTATAAATGGTAAGAAAAATGTGTCAAGTACAAAGATTTGAAATGAATATTACTGAAATCAATATCAGATACTCTCATTTTTCATAGCTTTCAAACTAAAATGATAGACAACGTAAAACATCTTCTTAGAAATAGTTTTTTTTAAATGATAGCCCTATGGCAGATCATTAAGAAAGCCAAATTAAAAAAAACAGATATGTGTTGTTATCCTAATTAATGTGGTAGTGGTAGTTCTAGAGCCACAATTACTGTGACCTTCCTGGTCACCCTCACCCACCCGTACATCCCTGCAGCAGATGCCATCCTGGAATAGCTTGAACATCACTGGACAGGATGATTTAGAATTTGGTTCTAGCTTCAAAACTCTATACTTATTATTGTACTTACTGGTAAGGACAGTTAACCTCACTAACTTGTCAGAGGAATCTCACAAAGGAAAAGAACCAAAGTAGGAAAATATATTTATCAGGAAAATATTTCCCCAAATGCATTTTGTCTTTTACTTAAGAATAAATAGGAAATATAAAATATGGACTTTTTTTATTACCAAAGGAATAAAACCCAGATAAAGGGATGGAATAAAAGCCAACCACGTATAAATGTGGAATGAAAATATTTTCGCCCAAATCTCATCTGCTCAGTTCTAATAGAAAGGCAATAAATCTCTCCCATTCAGTCCCAACATGAAATTTGGCCTTATGAGAAAGCATTTAGTCAGTTCATTATTCTGACTTAGCACATTTTCCCCATAAAAGCAGATTTCAAGACTTCAAATAACTTTCAGATCACTGATTCTTCTGCCAGCTGTGGCATTACAACCTGAGTTTTTGGCAATCAAAGGCCTTTTTTCACGTTCCAATATTTACACTTTGGCACATCTTTTTAACAGGTGCTATGTAGTAAAGACAGGCTAAGCATTATGGGGCATTACAGGTGCTAGAGAAAAGATTGCTGACATAAAACTAACTTCTTTCATTGGAATATACTCGCCTCTTGGCACCTATGACTTTTTAGCTGTAGTTTGATCAATCTATGCTTAACTATTTGGCTGCTGTAGCAGTTGGTTTTGAAGGCTGCCCGGTTTCAGTTTCCACACAAGCATGTCATCACTCGCATAGAGAATGAAGGCTGTCCTCAAGATATTTATGCAGAACAGCATTGGTTCTATCATTGCTAATTCTAAAGCTAACTGAAAGCTTTAAAAAAAATACATAAAAGAATTTATGGGCTATTTGCTCAAGTCAAAATAGTTTCAAAGAAATTCATGTTAGGATGTTGAAAATAATAATTTGGGTGAATTAAGTATTTTTTGTGAAATGAGAAAAATTTTGAAAGAGGCTAGAATGGGTTGGGGCAGAAAATTACTGCATAGATTTTTCTACTGCCTCTTATGAAAATGTTGGCTTTGTATATTTGTTGAAGTTTTGAGTTTTCATATCTCGAGGTCACTTTCCATTTAAAAATTCACTCCAAAAAGAGCTAAAGGAAGCCTCACAAAAGACACCTGGCTTATTCAGAGACCTGAGTTATTTCAAAGTGGTTTTCTAAATGGAATCACTCTATTCATATATAAGGGCCAGTCAAGTTTGGCTACAAAAGCTAGATTTTATAGTAGAAGAATTTTTCTTCTCAAAATAATATTTATGACATGTCTTGAAGCATAGCTAAATCAAAAACAATATTTATTGCACTTACAGTTTTTTCTTAAAAATTCTTCATTAAGTTCTAATAAAGGTAAATATTTTTTTGAGAAAAATAGCCACTGAATCATTCCCTTGCTTCAAAATCATAAATTTATGTGTGTGTATGTATGAGGAAGACGAGGCCTGAGCTAACATCCATTGCCAACCCTCCTCTTTTTGCTGAGGAAGACTGGCCCTGGGCTAACATCCATTGCCAATCCTCCTCTTTTTGCTGAGGAAGACTGGCCCTGGGCTAACATCTGTGCCCATCTTCCTCCACTTTATATGGGACACCGTCATGGCATGGCTGACAAGCAGTGCGTCTGCAGGCACCTGGGATCTGAACCTGCGAACCCCAGGCTGCCAAAGCACGAAGTACACTGCTGCGCCACTGGGCCGGCCCCTCAATATATTTTTTTAAATTTTACTATAAAATAAATACCAATGGCAAACACAATTTTTATGATCACCCCTTAGCTACACCATTCATCTCCTTCTCTGCCCACCCTTTTTCTTACATCTTATGAGCAAGCATTTCTTCAATGAATTTTTTCATATTGCTTTCTATGCCTGAAATGCTCTAAATATTGCTCCTTCACCTTAATGATTCCAGCTCATCCTTTAGGTGTCATCTAGATGGACCTATTTTTCTGGTCAGTCTCCCTGATGTTACCCTCTCCCCATTCTATCCTCACCTCACTGCATCCTCTGTAGGTATATTCTGCCCAGCATCCTTATCTAAGCTTCTGTTTCTCTTTCTGCTGTGTGTTGTTCTGAACCTATCTCACTCACCAAGTTAATTGTAATTACCTCTTTACTCTCTGTTTTCTCATAAGAATCCCTGAATTCCTTGGAGGCAGAAGCTATATCTTATTCAACTTTGAATTCCTAGCACCTTTCTTTGCAACTGAACAAGGATTAATTTATTGTTTGTTTGCTGAATAAATGTATAAACGGAAGTGTATACACTGCCCCCACTCCTGCCATATCAGAGTTGTCTGTACAAGGGACAATAAATCCTTCTACTGCCTGCATTCTGCTCATACTGATCTGCTCTAAGGCACTTTTGAAAAGAGATAATTTGGAAGCTTCTTCTGACACTATAAGGTCATCAATGAGTGCATGATGGCTTCTACATTTATGTCTTATGTTTAACAGAAGAAGTGAATTTTTCTGCATAAAGTATATATATTTTATGTGCATAGAAAATAAACAAGAACTTAGGGGTTGGGGGCAAGTGGAGAATACAGAGTAAAGAGATAGTAGGAGGAATAAGAGAGGAGAAAGACCAGGCACAAGGCTGGAGCCTATGGGTGGAAGTGTCTCCTAATTCCTGTTGATGGGTTAACCAAATGTTGTTTAAGGACAGCAATGTCTGTTTTTAATTCTCAGTTGTCAGCATTCCTGTGAAGTAGACCCCTTCATGCATCTGAATCTTAGGTTAAGGCCATCACAAAATACAGATGTCTTCTGAAGGTTTTTCTTTTATGTTGCTTTTGTGTAAACAAGAGAAACAGGGCTAAGTTTCAAGTTAGGGCAGAGAAGAGACAGAACAGCCTCAGGAGGTGAGATACAAGGGATTCTCAGCAACATCAGAAACTTGGAAGCCAAATATGCCGTGGATTTATAAGCCCCTGGGAATTCACTAAAACCTGGGGAAGGTCATTGGACTGGGATGTGACTTAGGGTGCTACAATTTATTTGTGTGTGGGTGTGTGTCTGTGTAAAAGAATACAGCAACTTCAGCTGACCTCTAAGATGTTCATAACTTAACTCGATAGAACTGCATTCAATCACTAAATTAACATCAAGAACCATATATAACTTAGACTGTCATGATAGATTCTCTAAGAAACCAAAATATTAGTAATATTAGTACCAAAATTTACCTACCTTTAAAATAATAAAAATACCTCACAGTTATGTTAAATGTTACGAAGATGAAGTTTTGGCTTAAGTAATAATTGGAAAAGCAAAAAGCAGACTGAATTTCTCCTTTCCTCTTAAAAGACAAAAAACAAATTTACCTTACTACATAAACTTTACAAGAGTAATAAAAAATATTGATTTTTAATTGTACCATAATTTTTACAGTAATTTACACCAATCTTATTGCTTTATTCCAACATAATTTAACAACCTTTAAAATATGTTAATGGAGTTTTGATATATGGTATGCTATATTTTTTATTTACAAATACTTTAAAATAAACATCTATTCCTTGTGGAAGGAGAGGTTTTTTAAAACACATTTTACTTTAAGTTAATTTATGGAATAAGCGTGGTCCATTTTTCATATGGTTATATAACAGATTGGTAAACTTTTATACAAGAAGAATGACTATTTTGAAATCAACTTAAAGTACATAATTCAGAGGAAAAACAACTATCGTGGTTCTTATATAGCACAAAGATCCCATTCATATTAAATGATGGGAAAAATGCCCACTACCATATGGACTAACTATGTTGTACATTGTTTTTCTTGTAACTGTTTCTGTTTGGTGCATTTGATTTGACTGGTTCATGCTGTGTCAAGATGAATTATGTTACAGTGGTACTCTAGTGAGAATGCATAAATTCTAGGGTGTTTGTGTCACTTAACATCAGTGCTAAGCTTAAGAGTTTTCATATTACATTTTATGAGACCTGGATTTTCTCCAGATCTCTTGAACTTCCTGATGGTAATGAGATCACATTTTGCCAAGTGACTTGAGTCATATACAACCATAAACAATTAAGCAAACTGGGATATATATATATATATTTGAGGCACCAAGTGTTCACTTTCAAATAATTTATATACCAGCCCCTCAGTAGTACTCTCTCCCATTTCTTCCCTTTAATTAATGGCACAGCAGTGGAGTTAATAATCCATAGACATTCTAATCACCATGAGGTCTTGTGGGCTATTGTTGATATACATAATTATGTAATTAGTTTTAAGAATCTTTGTATCACTCACAACAAGAAAAGTGTTTTAACTTACATTCAGGGAAAATAGATTTACAATAATATCTATCTCTGATATGGCGAAAATTCCCATTAAAATGCACATCTACTAAGATATTTCAGTTAAGCATTTTGTTAATAGGGAATTTAATTATCTTCCTTCCCTCCTGCCCCAACATCTTCTTTTCCAGTTGCTAGGGCTATATAACAAATTAGCTTAAACCTAGAGGCATAAAACAACCACTTTATAGACAGATTATCTGGGCTGACTGTATACCATCTGATTAATGTAGTCAACATTCTTACAGTCAGAGGGGACAAAGAAGTTACCTAGCCAAAAATGATGTTCATCAGATGGTGTGCTACTACACACAGTGCCTACTGTGGGCTGGAGGTGGTGCTAAGAGCTGCTGGAGGCTCTAGAAAGGAATCAACATGGATGCTGATCTGGGAGCTGTCTGGTAATGGAGAGATGAGATGATCCACAATGCTAACTACCACGAGACGAATCTAGGGGCGAGCTGGGGAAAGCCAGTGCAGTTCAGAGAAGATAGGAGATGGCATCCATCTGGCAGGACCTGATAAGGAGAGCCCAAATAACCCTGATTTATCAAAGGTTGACTCACGTGGAAGAGTTTTAACATTTCAAAGAAGAAAATCGCTACCGCGTCTTATAATTATAATCATTTAGGTACTTGCAAGTTTTACAGTGCACTGACAAGGAGGTTGTACTTTGCTTTTACATGCAAATTCTGGTATTTTTATCATTTGTGTATTTTCTTTTAAAAATCGTATTTGCTTGAAATTTTGTTTCTAAAAGTACAAAGCTAAGATTATTTTAAAAGGTTTCTAAGAAACATGGTTTTGTAAAGCTTCACGACTATTTGGGCATTTGCATTGTTTTGACATGCTCTGTATCCGAGGAAATATGCCAGGTTATGCTGTCCCCGGTTTTGTACTTTGCACCTCATTCTGGTAAGTAAACTGCTATCATTTTTGCCAAACATCTGTGAGCAGTTCACCAAGCTGCATATTTTAATTCTGATATATTTATGAAGGTAAAAAATTACAGCCACCTGGACTTTCTTATTTTTTTAAATCAAGTTAAGCCAAAATGTTATTTTTTTATTGCACAAATTGGTAAAAACTGTTTCAGCATCACTAAGGCTTTGTCTACTTGGACATGAAGTACTAAAAATTTGAAACAATAGCCCAGGTTATTAGATACAAGGAGAAGGTCTGTCAGATACAAAAGGAAGTTTTTATCAATTGTGTTTTGTTTTAGGTTTGGACTGTTTTATACAAACTGAGTCTCCAGATTATATCTAACATATCTGTAGGGCCCTAGATGGTAACAATCTTCTTTAATTTAACTAGAACTTAATATCAGGTTTTAGTCAGAATTTTTTTTTTGTTTTGAAGAAATCAGTCATACTCAAAAAAGCACAAGTAAAGGGGAGGATTATTGTAAAGATTTAAGTAAGATAATAAGGAGATCGTACTCTCATGGAAATGCAAGAAAGGAGCTTGAGGTCATAGAGAATTGAGCTGGAGACTAATTTTGGTTTCAAGATGTTTCAGTCAGCTTGGGCTGCCAAAACAAAATACCATAGACTGAGTGGTTTAAAAATAATGTAAATTTATTTCTCTCACAGTTCTGGAGTCTACAAGTCCAAGATCAAGGGGCCAGCAGACATGGTT
This sequence comes from Tapirus indicus, assembly GCA_031878705.1. NCBI lineage: Eukaryota > Metazoa > Chordata > Mammalia > Perissodactyla > Tapiridae > Tapirus > Tapirus indicus. The sequence goes on along the minus strand of CM062920.1, from coordinate 137,722,611 downwards.
CCTGGTGAGGATTCTCTTCCTGGCTTGCAGGCAGCCACCTTCTCACTGTCTTCTCCTGTGGTAGAAAGAGAGTGAGCTCTGGTTTCTTTCTTTTCTCATAAGGACACAAAAGCTTTTCATCAAAATCAAAAGCAAAAACCTACCACCATATCCAAGGAATCTATATTCTCCTCCGCTACATTTTACATGTTTGAAAGAAAACATTTATCACATTACATGTTTGAAAGCAAAATTTAGGTGTGTGGGTCCAAGTGTATGTATCAAATAATTTGTGTTTCTCTCCCCATTAATCTTCTTTCAATGGGTCTCAAACTGAAATACACAAATTCCGTACAAATATAGAGTACTTTTTAATATATTGAATAAACAAACTTTCCCTTTGCCATATTTAGGACACAGGCTTCATCAAAAAGGCTCAAGAAAGTCTTCTTAAATAGCATTTATTATTTCTGTCTTCCAAAACTAAAGAATGCATAGCGATTATGAAAAACTTGACAAAAACCAAAGAAAAGCATAAAGAAAAAACAGAAATAACTCCACAATTCCAATAGCACCAAATATATAGTTATTTGAAACTAACCAGTCCCTAACTAGTTTATTTTTTTATTTGAAAACTTAGGACATTTCCTCATTCTAGTATTTCTTCGAATGTCAACATTAGCTCCTGAGATAACTATACTTAACATATTAGCTTTTATGTGCCACCTACAGAGATAATTAGAGGAAACAAACCTTGAGTTCCTTCCTAAATCATCTTCCTCTCCAGATTTCCATTTTCCCTTAATGCTCTACTGGTTCCATTTCCCTAGACTCAATGTCAGAATTATGTTGGGTCCACTTCTACCCTCAAAAGTCATGTTGATTTGTGGGGGATCAGAATTTGCCACCCCAGAATGTGTCTCTTTGGCCCAATTATTTTCAAGAACAAAAGACTCAGGAAGAAACTTTGACCTCCCCCAACTGCCCAGAAGAATTTAAGATAGAAGGCATGGTTCAGGAAGAAGCTATCACCGTAGATGACTATGGTATAATATGAACTATGTGTGGTAGACAGGGAGGAACCTAGCAAGGCCCATTTGATCAAAGTCCTATCCATGGCCGATTGTCTTTGCAAGGCATGGCAAACGTTTGTTTACCAAACTTTTGCTTTTCCATCTCCATGTCAGTTGCCTTCCTCCCCTATGAAGTCCCAAACCACTACACCCAACATCCTCTTTTGTCTTTAGCTGAAGACAAAAAGGTGGTTGCTTTGGCTATTTTGGCAAGTTATTTCATTTTCCTGGGTTTCTCCCATGTATACATGTTATTAAATTTGTTTGATTTTCTCCTGTTATTCTGTCTCATGTCAACTTAATTCTTAGATCAGCCAGAAGAACCTACTGGGTAAAGAAATATTTCTTCCTCCCCAAGAGATTCTTCTCTATATCTGTCCTGAGTTTCTTTAACATGGGACTGTAGCCAATCCTGTATTCAGTACCTGGGAGTTAAAATGAACTACCCCCCAAGAACTCAAAATAAAGCATATAAAATTGTCATCTGAGAGTTAAAAGCAACAAGTCAAATGTTAAGGAAGACATATGCCTAGTCAACTGAAAGTGATCAGAAGGCCCAGGCAGCTGAGAGTTAACTATGACCACTGCTTGAAAGTATTAAGACATCCTACAAAGGAAAGAGTCCAACACAAGGGGAGATGGCAAGACTGGAAAGCAATGGAGAAGCAAAGTCACAGTACAAACATATTGTGATGAAAAAGTATTCATATTGTGTGACATTTTAATAATATGCTGGAACATTGTCTAACAATCTTGCCTAGGAATCATCTGATACTGGAAAATGGCACTTTGTTTGATTTACTATTGATACTGATTAGGGCAAAAGAAACAAACAAACAAAACCCAACACTTTTCCATGATTAAGAAAATGGATAAAATTCAATGAATTCTTATCTGTCCAATAGAAAGGATAATACCAAAGGTTATGTTTCCATTGTCCGATCGTACATTAATTTACCTAATTTGGGAATTTTTAGACTAACTACATTAAATCCCAGTTATATCCTCCTTTAAACTAGGTTTCTAATCTTGCAATTTCCTTCACTAATGAGTTAAATAAACTTTGTCAATAATATCTATATTATGGAAATGATACATCAGACTATCAGTAATTGATGTCATAAACATACGAATCATCTAACTTCTCTTATTCTGATCCTAGTTGTTCTGATTATCATTTGACTTCCCAGTGGCATGCTTTCTGGGAGAGAATATGCTGGCCAAATAATTCAAGTGTCTGGCATCCTGATTTAGTGTAAATCCATACCTGACAGACAAATATATTTTTGGTGGATACAAAATCTGGTCTTTAAGACAACTGAAGGACAGGTTCTACATCATGAACAAGTTGTTAAATTCATGCTAGACAACCAGTCAGACTTCCCTAGTCTCAACGTACCTTAGTGAGCAGCTGACTGTCCTTTACTTTTGTCAGGGAAAAATTACCTCTAACCTGATCTGAGAAAGAATGTTTGTTGTATTTGATAGAATTTACAAGCTCCTTCTGAGAAGAAATCTATGTTCCTCATAAAATGCTTAAGCAAGATTTTGACAAATGTATATGAGATTAAAAATTTCTAGGGAGTTACTTCCCCACATTCAACTGAATTTCAGCCTAGAGTGTTAACCTTTAACCAGATAATCTTTTCCTTTTATATCTTCTCTACTCTCATAATGATTATTTAACCTCTTTTCTCCAAAACATGTCTCTGCAAAGAGAGAAATCTTAAGATTGTTTGCTAGAGGCCCTTCTTTTGTAGCAAGATTATAATGAAGTTTTGATGGTTTAACTGTTTACTTCTTTCAGTTTCTTTAAGGCCAAATAGTCTTGCCTGACCAGGAGCCCTCTTGTTTTTCCACCATTCTACTTATAGCAACCAGATGATTTTTTTAAACACATCTCTTAAATATTACTTCTTTCCCTAAAATAATAAGGGTTCATCATTACCAACCTAAACAACAGAGACCAGTAGCACACAATTCATACCTCAAGCCATACTCTCAATGTGAGGCTTCACTGCAAGTATTCTATGCCAGACAAATGCAATCTATTCACTCCACAAAGTGCTGTAATTTTTTTCCATTGGTCTTACTTTGTTCATGCTATTATCTAAATTTTCCTCTCCTACCCCGCTTTCATATGTTAATATACTTATGTAAATTAGAGCTCAAATGCCACCTATAATTGAATCCTCATTCCTTCAACTAGAATTAACCTCTTCCTCAACTAAAGATATAACAATTCACTAACATATTTAACTAACATTTATTGAAGACCTAATGTATGTCATATGATATTCTCAGCACTAAGAATACAGTTCATACCTTTAGATCACTCATTCTGGTGAGGACAATACATAATTAAAAGGTAAACAAAGTAGGAAATAATACAACTTTGGAATCTAAGAAATTCTAAGATAAAAATGAAACAAAGTAGAGAAAATAGAGTTGAGGGGGGAGACAGGTAGGAGTGATTTTGGTAGGATTTCAGGAACAGCTTCATAGGAAGCTGATATTTGAGCAGAGAGCTGAAGGAAGTGAGGAGATCTGCAATTGGACTTTCAAAAAAAAGAAACATTCCAGGCACAGGTTAGAGCAAGAGTCTAGGTCCTTCGGTGGACGTGAGCTTGGCAGGTTCTAAGTAATTCAGCTTCCACCTACTTCTTATATACTATCCTCGATAAAGAAATCAGCCACTATGACAACAAAGAGTCACAAATCCTTCAGTAGGAAAAATAAATGTGTATCTTCAGGAAACTGGTAGATAATGTTTTACTGCACAGACACTGTGGCAGCTTTGAAATATATGTAAACAGCACTTTTTAAGGAAAACATTTTGAAGTTTATGTTTTATCTTATGTCTGGAATATCAGCCTTTTCTAAATCGAACCAATGCTCACCATCACCACCCTCGAATATCACAAGACGATTTTCAAACAGGGTCTTGAGTGGTGATTTTTTATAAAAGAAAATTTATAATTAGACGGATTAAGAGACAGGCGTGTCAAGAGATCCTTTCATTTCCTTCCTACATACAGATTTCAATAAATGATAAAATATTCTAAATTTTACATCTGTCACCTTATTTTCTGTACCACGTTGTTTATCATAGTTATGGGAGTATTATCACTCTCTGGGTCATACATTTCCTGAGGTCAGGGGCCATGTTTCATTTATCTTGGTAACTGCTTACCTATGATACACTGTCTTGCAGAAGAGTTATTCGCAGTATCTGTTTGCTGAAGAAATGAAATACATATATTGTACCTTCTGTGATGAAAGGCTTTGCAAGATTATAGATTCTAAATTTATTTCCTTTTTTAAAAGGATAATTAATAGAAAGTTGTGTTATGAAGGCTGTATTGTTTATTACCATTGACTCAGATTCTAGCAGTCCTGGCCTGTGGTGGGCTAACAGGGAAATGATATTCGTCTTCAAAAGAATCAACTCAGGAGTCCATTTGCTTTTTTCCAGTGATTCAACTCTTGCTCAAAAAAATTCTTGAAAAAAAAAATCAGTTGACTTCTTAATAACATTACAGGTTTCACAAAAAATCAGGCCAGCTTTCTATAGATATATCTGGTCATTGACCAGACAGAGCCGCTAACTCTAAATTCTAAAAAATATTTTTTGTTATAGCAGAATTCCTGTAATAAAGTAATAGCTGAGGAAATGTTCAGACTTTAATGGAAATATGTTCATTTGATGTAAAAATTTGGGTTTTAGAAACAATAATCAATACATTATTGAGGAAATCAGCTCCTCTGTAATACATTAATGTCAGTAGAGAGAACAAGTGCCAACAAAATGATTGAGCCTCAACATTTGATTGAATGATGTATCTGTTTTCAAATGTGTATCATTAGCACAAGTTTCTAAGTCTCTTTGACCTTTACTAACTAAAAATTCATGTCCCTTTATCTGAGGAGTATCACAAGCCATCTCCTCCTCCCCCGGGGAATCGCAAAGCCTTATCTACAGATCACAAAGTGGGCTTGTGAAAGTCTCCAGGTTGTATTCAAGTGAAAATTTAAAAAGCCTGTATTCTTGATGAATTACAAAAGTAGGATGTGGTGGTGGCTACTGCATATTTATCTCCTTCCTGATAGGCAGTTCTTAATCATGGCAAAGTGTTGGGGTTTTTTGCAATTCTGCGTCTGTGCCCTTTATCTCCACCATAAAAATCTAAGCTCTAATAGTCATGTTATCAACATGTAACATATTCTGAAGGATATGTGAGATCCCACTGTCTCTAGCATCTTGAGTCATTATCAATTCTCAATCATCAAATTTATGTGTGACAACCAAGCATGCCCACAAATGTTGCTTTTTCCCTCCACCAGACATTTTTTAATCAGATAAAAAATCAGGGTGAGTTTAGTCGAGGGACTCATTTTCCTCTGGCAGTGATTGCATTAGCTGTCACAACTGGAGCTAAAGTCATATACTTTGGGTCACATTTTCCGTGATCCAGTTCTGTTTCTGCCGTTGGCAATATCAGCAGCTGTGATTATTATAACTACCCCCAGGTGACAGAATTTAGCATTTCATTCTGGTGAGTGTGGGGGAAGGCAGTGAAAAGGGATGGAAGGCTTAGTGTCTGTCTAATGTTTATGACATTCCTAGTACCATACAGCTAAGAGAACAAACATCATTTAATCATGCCTGACTGGGATAGAGCAGAGGGCACCATATATGGGCCATCGCTCAGGCAATAGTGCATTAACAATTCCTTTTTCTCCTCCAGTAATTTGAGTCACATTGAAAAAAAAAAGGTTGCAGGTATTTCAAATCTTTTTCTAGCCTCAGTCCTGCTGAATGCTATGTTGGTATTCTTTTCATGATTCTCTTTGTTCCTTATTCCTTTCCAGATCAAGGAGAAATCAGTGCTTAAAAACAGTCTTTTCCAGATTGACATTTATTCTGTAATCCAAAACAAAAAGTCATTTTTAAAAATCTGACATATCACTTAAGAAGAGAAATGCTAATTTCTCTGAAAACTGAAGTTGTTTTCTTAGTGAGCATCCCAATGTAAGTTCACATACATGCACCACCTCAGGTTCTAAATAATATAGATGGAGAGTTCTGCAGTTTAAAGTCAAACAAATGGTCTCACGTGTAAAATATGCTGCATCTTTGGAACACAACATATCAGCCATCACATTTTGTGCCGAGTTCTAATAGTGCTCTACCCGGGACAAAGGCTCAGTTGTGAAGGTTTGCTTTTCATTTTCATATTCTTTTAGCTGGATCTTTCCCTCTCTTACACAAAATCCACCAATGTCTTTTCCTGGCTAGTATTTTTGGAAGAAGTTGATCTCCTTTAAAAGCTTTAAGTGATTGACGTATTCTGTTAGATCTGCCAGGAAGAGGACTTTTTCTGAAGCTGGTAAACAACACCTGTGCATAGGCGTGCCCCAGCCCTGAAGCCTTAAAGATGCGTGAAAAACTCTAATTTAGTTCATAAATCTAAACCAATTGAATCTGGAGGCTCTTGACTTGCAATGACAGAAATGATTTTAGAAAATGTTTGCTTTTATTTGTATGGAATCCACCCACCTACTTCACAAGCCCTGCATATGCTATACCCCTTTTCCATTTACATATGTGTGCACACAGTCACAGTTTGACCCTCTGCAAATAAGCTAGTAAATGCCTCCAAGCTTTGTCTGCCACACTAGAGGTGACAGTGAAAATAAGAACTTGACATCTTAGTCACAGGTCAACATGAGAGCAAGAGCCAAAGGGTGAAAGCATTAAGTCCCACTTCCATCTTTTGATACTTCTCCTTGGCTCTATGCCGAGCACCCTGGAAGTCAAAGTTCAGCTGGACTGCAGCAGCCTTGACACCACTATGCTGACACTTACAGAGGTAATGTGAACTCTAAGTGGATGAGGGGAATCCCTCCTGCAAATAACCATTCAGGGGTTTTACACAAAGAAAGAATCCAAAAATATGCCCCTTTTCCTCAGCATCCTTTAATTATGCAGTACACTTCACTCTATCCAGCCAGAGTTATAGTTGCTATAATCACCATAATGACTTCTTACATGAAAGTGTGTCCTTTTAATGACGAGATCAAACTCACAACATAAATTTTCTTTACCTTGAGAGTATAAGCAACATTGGTGTCTAGTGTAGACTAAAGAGTTCAAGTCTCTTAGATACTCAGTTGTTGTTCCATCTTATAAGAAAATTAAATTGAAAATGTTTGGAAGTCAAAATATCTTTAATTCCTGCATAAATGCTGGTTTGCTCTTTGACTACCATATTTATGTATAACCAGTTTACAGAATAGCCTGAATTATGGTAAGCAGGGAGTGAGGGGGTACAAACATAAAACATTTGGTATGCTTCCCAATTACAGCCTTCAACTATGCTATGCTCATGTCATTACTCTACTCAAAACCCTATGATAGATTGAATGCCAATACTCTTACAACAGCCTAAAATGACTACATCATCTCAACCCTTCCCTCCTTTCCCTGGCTTTTGTCTGCTCTCCCCTCCACTACTGTCTTCCTTACCTCTTGTTCTCTCTTAAACATACTACTGATGCTCCCTTCATATGACTTGGCATAGCTGTTCCCTATTCCTAGAATGTTGTTTGACTAACTCCCTTCAAGTCTTTGTTTAAATCCCATTGTCTCAGTGAGGTCTACCCTGACCAATCTATTTAAAAAGGAAATTGCTCTCCTCATCAAATACATGATTTCCTTCACCTTGCACTATTATTATTTTGCCATAGCAATTTTCACCTTCTAACAAAAAAATGTGCCTTACTTATTTTTATATTCATTATTTATCTGTCTTCTCCCACTGCAATGTCATATTCATGATCATAAGGACCTTGGTTTATGTTCTGTGATCCATCCAAATCATTCAGAACAGTTCAGCACGTGCTTGTGCTTGAGAAATCTTTGGATGATTTCTCCTGTCCTTTAAAGCTATGTTTGGCAGATGCCTTAATTTCCAAGTCACTTTTAGATAAAACAAAAGATCAAGACAATTTAATACAGTTTCAGATTTCAATCTTATATTCTTCATGTCCAACGTTTACTACACTTCAGCCTGAGGGACTCTGAGGGCATGGTAGTTTACTTTCCACTCTTTCTGTGATGGCCAGTTTTTTTTTTTTTGATTTGGTTGGTTGTTTTTATTCCTAGGTATTTTATTCTTTTTCATGTGAAGAGGAGGAGAATTTTCCACCCCAGAATGTGCCTCTTTGCCCTAAGGATTAATTTGGATTGATTATTTTTAAGAATAAAACACTCAGGAAGAAACTTTGAACTTCCTGCTAACTGCCTAAAAGAATTTGAGATAGAAGGCCTGTTCCAGGAAGGAGCTATCACCATAGATAACTATAGTATAATATGAACTAGGTGTGGTAGACAGGGAGGAACCTAGCAAGGCCTATTTTATCAAGGTCCTATCCATGTCCCACTGTCTTTGCCAGGCACGGCAAATTTTTGCTTACAAAACATTTGCTTTTCCAACTCCATCTGAATTGCCTTCTTCCCCTTTGAAGTCCCAAACCACTACCTCCAACATCCTCTTTTGTTTTCAGCTGAAGATGGTATTTAGGGTAGTGGCTTTGGCCTTTTCGGTGAGTTACGCAGTTTTTCTGGGTTTCTCCCCTGTATACATATTCTTGAACTCCGTTTGATTTTTCTTCTATTACTCTGTCTCATGTCAATTTAGTTCTTAGACCAGCCAGAAGAACCTATAAGAGTAGAGAAAAATTTCTTCCTCCTTTAGAGATGCAGTGATGGTCAGTTTTATGTGTCAGCTCGGTTAAGCTATAGTCACCAGTCATTCAATCAAACACTAATTTAGGTGGTGGTGTGGAGGTACTTTATAGATGTGAATAAAGTCTATGATCAGCTTATTTTAAGTAAGCAAAATTATCCTAGATAATCTGGATGGGCCAGATTCAATCATTTGAAAGTCTTCACAAGAAGAACTGAGGGTTCCTCTAAGAAGAAATTCAACTTGTGGATAGCAGCTTCAGCTTGCCAAGAGTTTCAATCTACCCTTCCGGACAGCCTGACCTCCAGATTTCAGAATTGCCCAGCCTGACCTCACAATCATGTAAGCCAGTTCCTTTCATTAAATGTCTCAATGTATATCTCCTACTGGTTCTGTTTCTCTGGTATAACCCTGACAGGTACACCTCCTATACAGTGAACCACCTAAATTTTTTGAGGACACTGGAGCAGGAATTGGGGAAAAGAGAAAACACTTTTCTTCTTCTTCTTTTTTAAACCTGCTAGGTGTTGTGGTTTTATTTTACTCCACTCACTGGTTGTTGATGTCTTTTGTGTGGCAGACTGGATAGCCAATTGCTGCCTGGGGCACAAAAGAGAGCTTTTAGGTGTGTGGCCAACATCTCCTTTCCACATATTCCCCAGGAAGGGAGACATGATCTGGTTTGACATTTCTGGACCATTTCAACCAGCCTCAACAGAAATCTGCCCCATAGGCTCTTGATTCTGGGTTTTCCTCACCTAGAAGACTTACCTCTTGGGTCAGGTGCTGCAAGATGTTTCAAGCCTTGGTATTTTTGTGTCACCCACCTTAAGTTCATACATCCTTGACTCACCACATGTGGGAGGGCCAACTGTTCCATACTTTACCCTCTCTTCTCCCTCCTGTCTTTCTGCAGTCCTCCTCTGCTCAAATACATACAAAGCAAATTAGGAGTTTGCCACCAAAATCCAGTTTGAGAATATGTTGCTAATCGATTCATTTCATAGCCATTATTGATCTTCATGAGGGATTGTCTTGGCCACCTACTTACTTGGCATGGAGTGGGGCTGTGGAAAGAAAGCACACAGGAGACAGAGAAAAGCTGCAGCAATTCCCCTGTAAAGCAATGATTCCTAATTCTCACTGTTATTAAACACATAGAACTCTGAATATGAATATATAGACCCGGGATGGAGAGTCATAGTAATGATGAGATAATAGTATAAGGGCCAAATTTGCAGCCTCTTAGTAAATCCTGAAGAGATGTGTCAGCTGTTGTGGTACTGGGATTCTCTTTAGGATATGGGCTACTTTGTGCCACTTATGTTCAGGTATAAGTCTTTAGACAAATTTCCAGGTAACAGGAAAAGTCTCATTCAGCATCTTGTTACAAGATTTATTCATAATTAAAGAGGAAGGAAATTCTGATACATGCTACGACATAGATAAACCTTGAAAACATTATGCTATATTAAATAAGCTAGACACAAAAGGACAAATATTGTATAATTCCATTTATATGAAGTGCCTAGAATACTTAGATTCACAGAGACAGAAAGTAAAATAGTGATTTCCAGGGGCCGGCTCAGTGGCGTAGTGGTTAAATTCACGCGCTCTGCTTCTGCGGCCCAGGGTTCACAGGTTCGCATCCCGGGCGTGGAGGTATGCACCGCTTATCAAGCCATGCTGTGGCAGGCGTCCTATATATAAAGTAGAGGAGGATGGGCACAGGGCCAATCTTCCTCAGCAAAAAGGGGAGGATTGGCAACAGATGTTAGCTCAAAGCTAATCTTCCTCACATACACAAACAAAAATAGTGATTTCCAGGGGCTAGGGGAGGAAGAAAATAGGGAGTTATATTTTAATGGATACAGTTTCAGTTTGGGATGATGAAAAAGTTCTAGAGATGGATGATAGTGGTTGCACAACAATGTGAATTCACTTAATGCCACTGAGCTGTACACTTAAAATGGTTAAAATGGTAAATTGTATGTTATGTATATTTTACCGACAGAGAGAGAGAAACACTCATCACAAGGACTTACTTCTCTGAAGTTCAAGGCCTTGTTTGGTATGTTAAGAGCCACACCACAACCTGGACAAATCTCATAGGACTTTGGCTGCTTACTGTATATCTAGCACAAATAGTCATCACTAACTGGTGATATTTGAAGAGTTAAAGATATTATGTGCTACATATTTAAATATATAGCATTTATTGGAATTAAAAAAAATATTCTGCCATTAAGGATTTAATTTTGGATGATGTATTACTTTCCTGTGGCTGCCATAATAAATTACCACAAATCGGGTAGCATGAAACAACAGAAATTTATTTTCTCACCACCCTGAAGGCCAGAAGTCTGAAATCCAAGTGTTGGCAGGACCATGCTCCTTACAGATGCTCTAGGGATGTCTGTTCCTTGCCTCTTCCAGCTTCTGGTGATGGTCAGTATTCCTGGGCTTGTGGCTCCCATCACCTTCTCCTCTGTGTGTCAATTTCTGTGCGTAAGGATCTTTCTTGTAAGGATACCTGACATTGGATTTAGGGCCTACCCAGATAATCCAAGATTATCTCATTTCAAGTCCTCAATTTATTTAAATTTACAAAGACCCTTTTTCCAAATAAAGCAATAATCACAGGTTCCAGGGATTAGGGTGTGGATGTATCTTTTGGGAGGGCCACCATGAAGCCACTACAGATGATTATATACAGATCAAAAATTTTTTTTTCTTAATCTCAAATAATTTATTTACGAGTAACATGTGGGAAAAGGTTATCATTGAAATTGCCTTTGAACTAGACTCTTGGCTTCCTCCATGGCCCTCTTATAATCTCTTGTCAGTACAATAGAGAATATGATTGTTTCAAAACTTAAGTGAAAATACATCGCTTCTTTGCTGAAAACCCTCCAGTGATGCCCTAGTATCCCACCCGAGTCTCACAGAGCATAAAGACCCAGGTGCTTGTGTGGGCCCTACAAGTCTGCTATTTCCCCTGCATGCGCTTGATCTCTTCTGGCCTCATTTCACAATACTCTCACTCATGCAATCTGCTACAGCCACAGCATTCATTTGTTCACTCGCTGTTCTCTGAGTCAGGCAGGTTCCCACCTTTGTATTTGCTGTTCTTTCTGCCTAAAATGCTTTTCCTAAGATATTTACAAGGCTTGCAAATTTCCTTCCTGAATCTTTGCCCAAACATCACCTTTTCAGTGAGGCTTGCTTTTGCCAGTTGTTCCTATCCACTTTAGTTTTCTCCAAAACGTTCATCTTTTAATATAGTATATAGTTTGCTTATTAATTTTCTATATTACATGTTTCATCCCACAAATTGGAAAGTCCAGGAAGGCAGGGATTTTGACAGTTTTGTTCACTGCTGTACCCCTGAAGACAAAACAGTGCCTGACACACATGAAGTTCTCAACAAATATTGGTTGAATGAATGAATCTGTAAAGAACTCATCCATGTGTTGTTCTTAATTCTATACAAATGTTGAAGAAAAGCATATAAACAGACACACATATTTCCATTTAATTGTACTTTTGACTAAGTTTAATATAAGCCAGCATTCTAGTTAACGTGAAAATATAATCCATTGTATTCTAAATATGGCAATAAGAGAAGTACCTCTTGATAAAAAGAAATATGCAATATTTGGGAGTGGAGGGGAACTGCTTAGAGAAAATTAGGCAGAAGGCATAAAGTGGGAATCAGAATCATGAGGATGATTTTAGTTTAATGCTTTGACATTAAATTATAGAAAAAGTCATTTTCCATGTATACACATTTTTTAGTTTCCTTAATTCTGAGTCAGAGGGGGCGGATGCACTAGGCAATAATGATAACAAGTGCTTTCTGTATCCTGTGCAGCAGTATCCTCTAATATTTTGTTCAAATTACATATGGGACTAAAATCTCTCATCCTGGTGGAAATGGGACTCAGTCTATAGCAAATCCTTCTTCCTGGGATTGTGTTCAGGTAGCAGCACAAATACTTTTGGGATTTGAAAATTAACTCATGTCATTGACATAGAAAGAAATTAATTGGAACATGTATTTTTCTGTGGGCAAATAACAATGGCATAACAACTAGCTTTCTCTGCTTTTTGCAAACTTCATGTCAGTGTCACAGATCTTTAGTATCCGATTTAGGTAGGCAGTAACAATGCACAGTCAGGAAGGACACTGTATTTTGCCTATCTTTGTAATTCAGCTAAGGATGTTATGACGGTCTTTTTCAGTTACCTTAACTACACGGTAATTGGGGGGAGGGTGTGATTTTCCATATATGTATAAAGAGTTCTGATATCTGTCACATTGTTTCTTTGTGACCCTTGAACATCTGAAGTCTTGCAGAGCTTTGAAAAACCTGGAGGTTAGCAGAGGGTAAAGGTGAAAATTGGGGGGATCAGCCTATAGTAAAAAAATTTTTTTTTCTGTGACAGAAAGAACAAAACCATCAGAAAAACAAATATACACTAAGCTTCAAGCACTACAGGCTGATTTGAGGTCAATGAAATAGTTTTGAAATACTTTTGTTGGAAACAGAAACAAATATCAAGGGAAGAGACATCCATTCAACTTCCTCTAATACCTTTTCAGAAGAAAAACTAAATCATTTCCCAAAGCAAAAATAAACCATTCATGCAGTTAATTCTCCAATCCTTCTAAATTCAACTACAAACAAATCCAATTTCAATATTAAATTACCCATGCTCAGTATGGATACTGTATTGTCTTAAAGTCAAAATCATAATGTGGTCAAGACGGAACTGTTACACCTGACGTGTCCATCTGTTAAGAAAACACTAGCATGACACTCCTTCTCCTTCACCTAATCCTCTTGGGGTAGAACAAGTTATCTGATCTGTATGTTTGAGATTATGATCTAGGCATACTATGGCTTATCACTCCCTCTTCCTTCATCTTGGGAACCAGGTAATCCACAGGAAATGTACATTCCCTTTTGCTCCTCCCTGATGTAAATTTTACAGGGACAGACACCAGACCATAGAGAAGTTTTCAGAGTATAAATCTGTACAAATCTGGGATTTAGCATTAGACATCTCATCAACATTACATGCCTACATTCCCCTGTATCAGCATCCTCAGTAATAAAAACAGATATTTTATCTCCATCTGCCTGGCTGATTTGTCTTATATCTCAAGTGGTTCAGAACATGGGAGAGAAAAGAGAAGAAGGTCATTATTTTTTGATCTATCTTCAAACTCCAATAACCAAATAAATATTAAGGTTTTTAATGGCCAGACATTTCTTCCTATGAAATATTTTACCATGTTGATTTATACATTTATTTAATTTATATTCATTAAATATCAAATAGGGGATCAAGAAACTTCTGTTTCTTTAACAGAAACAGTTGAAATTAACAACTCACCATGGCTCGAAAGAGTTCAAAATCTCTTTAAGACTTATGAAGAAGTGATACAAGAGTCCCCATCTTCAGAATAAGCCCTGATATTTGAATTTTCTTCCCACAGTTACTGAGATTCTTTTTATACACATTTTTAAAAATAACCAACTCTAGATGTAATCAGTACCTCTAAGTTTTTCTAAAGGAGAGAAATAAAGAACTTTAGCATTTCAACTCACTGCTATACAAGTCTCATCAATAAAATCCTTATTATTGTTTTCTAGAATTTCAGTTCTTTCTCTTATTACAGCACAAAAAAATTGCTATTATTTTTTTCTGCCATCCACTTAAAGTTCTTCTTTCTTCCAAATCCATAATATTATCTTTTCTTTTTTTCAAATTATAGTTGTATCAGTCAGAGTTCATTCAAATAAGCAGCAGGTTTTGATACAGGTAATTAGAGGCCTACACAAAGCTTGCAAGGGCCTAGTAAGGAAAGGTCAAGGAATCCCCTACAAAAAAACATCTCAACCTGAAGCATCAGAGCAGAAACCTTTTAGGAGCTTAATGGGTATCTACTGAAAAATCTTAAGAATTTTTGGGGGGCAATTCTAAGAAGATGGTAGTAGTGGCTGTGCAGTGTTTGAGTAGCTCCAAATCCCCACATTAAACAAGATAGACAAATAGCAAAGACAAAAACTCATGGGCAATATTTATAACAAATCTAGGTAGCAAGATATAACTGGGAACTTGAAATTACATGCTTCTGAAAACAACTTACCATTAGCCATAAGACCTGTATGGTATCAGAGCCAGAGGAGACAGAGGAAAGCAGCAGAGCCTCTGAGAACAGGAGAACATGAAAATAGCCAATGTGAATTCACAGCAGGTAAAATTGGGAAGGCATTGCCCAGTCCAATAGTGAGTAAGTGCAAAGGTCCCTCAGCAATGTCTGAAGATGCTAAAGCAGATTACACCCTATGAAATCTCAAAACTGACTAACCAGGGATCCCCTACAGAAAAGACTCCTCACTAAGGGAAATCTCCTAGGAATGGACTCAAAATTGAATAGAAGACAGATAATAGACATGAAGGAAAGAGAAGACCCAGGTAAAAGTGGGGGAAAGATCAAAACTGGTCCATTTCAGAATGTAATCTGCCATTTTTCTGAAGACTATATGGAAACAACAGAAAAAGGGACTCTCAGAAGTTAAAAAAAGATTATCTTATAATTCCTTCTAAAATTTAGGGAATATAGTTTAACATCAAAAATTAGCATAAACATAACTTAGACAAAGAAAAATGAGAATATGGAGCAAAACAGCATGGCTACAAGCAATGACATTGTAGGAGGAAGACTTAACCACAAAGTAAATCAAAACAAAACTGTAACTGACACATTTTTTTATCTACAAAAACTCTGAAAAAGAAATAAAAATTTAAAAAATTAATCTTTTCAGAAATGAAGACTGGGTTAGAAGGAATATAAGAGCAAATAAAAACAACAATAAGGAAACTGCAGAGTGAAAATAAGACCTCATTTTATTAAATCAAAAAGAAGAAAAAGATAAGAATGATTTGGGAGAAAATAACAATGTTCACAATAGGCAAAGAGGATCCAACATATTTATAACAGCAGTCCCTGAAGAAGAAAGCCAAATATGAGAACAGAATACATACTAAAAATTATTCAAGAAACTTTCCTGAAATAAAAAAACAAAAATATATATTGAAAGAGTACTCTACGTAACTGAGAATATCAACATGGAATAACCAAAAACCGAGTCATATTCTTGTAAAATCACTCAACTTTAACAATAAAAATTCCTTTGGGAGATCTAGGAGAAAACAGCAAGTGACTTATAAGGGAAAGGGTAGTTTACTATTATCAGACTTCATAAAAGCAATGCAACATGCCATAAAATAAATAGAGTAACATACTTAAGATACCCATGGGGAAAAATGTGTGCCAAAGGCTTTTATATCCAGAACAATGGAATTAAGTACAAAGAGTAGAGCTAAATATTTATCACCAAAAATTTACTGATTATTATTTCCATAGGCCTTTCCTGAAGAATCTACTAGAGAAGAAGCTGCAGACAGCCAACATGACTGAAGAGATGTTGATATAAAGACTAGCAATGAGCACTAAATATATAATCATTCACCAAACTGAGAACAAATGAAAATTAAAAGGAAGAGAGTATATTGGGTAATGGCTATGTTTTGACAAGGTATAAATATATTCTGACAACTGTGAACAATGGATGGAGAATGCGGAAAGCCTATGCAAAAACCGTTAACCAATTTCTGAGCCATATTAGTAGTGGTACTATTAGTATTGTTCATTTGAGATATTTGTGAGCATCTTAATCAGCTAGGGCTGCCATAACAAAACACCACAAATTGGGTGGCTTAAACCATGGAAATTTATTTTCTCACAGTCTGGAGGCTACAAGTTCAAGATGAAGGTGCCATCAGAGTTGGTTTCTGGTGAGCCTTCTCTTTCTGGCTTTCAAATGGGCACCTTCTTGCTGTATCCTCACATGGCCTCTTCTCTGTGTCTGCAGGCAAACAGAGATCTCTGGTGTTTCTTCCTCTTCTTATTGGGACAAGAGTCCCAACAAATTAAGACCCCACCCTTATGACCTTACTTAACATTTATTACCTCCTTGTAGACTCTATCTCCAAACATAGTCACATTGGGGGTTAGGGCCCCAACATATGAATTTTGAGGGGATAAAATTCAGTCCATAACCGTGGGTGTGATGTGGGATAAAGTAAATGAATAATCATGAGATTTTCTAATTGTATCATCTTCCGTGCACAAGTGAATGAGCATTCTCTGGGTGCAACAAAAGAGACACAGATGTAATATAGAGGAGATTAAGTGTAAACCCTGTAATCCTGAACTTAATTTGGCTGTATCCTTGTTTACTTATGTAGTGTTTTATTACCACACACACACACACACACCCTAGCTCTGTATATTGGAAAGGCCTAGATGAAATTAGCAACTCAATAACAACAAGAACCTTTAACACCCAGATTTTAAATGTCCATTGAAGAAAATCAAGGTCTTTTAGAGAAATGTCTGCTTCCAGGAATTGAGCAGTAAATGTACAGGATTATCATTAAATATCTTCTCATATTCCTTGACAGCAAGGAAGCTATCAAAGATTGTTAGAGTCATGTTACAAAATATCAAAGCTAACATTAAAAGGCACCCACTGGTCAAAGATGGAAAAATTTGAGCATCGACAAGGAAAATCATTGCAATGGATTGAAACTCATCAAAACAATATTAATTAATGAGTTTTTATTTTGGAGAATAGTAAGGGAACTCATTCATTACCTTGATGATTGGAAACAAGGAGAAAAAAACAAGCATGACTATCCTACCTTCTCTATATGAACAGGACCACTGGAAAACCAAATAATAGTTTAAAAGAAGTACCACTTTATAGAAGTATTTCTAGTTGATTTTTTTAAATGATAAAAGTAGATTACCATCATTTTGAAACCCCAAAGAATTAATGGATCTAATCACTGATCATCTACATCTACAACTGTCACAAGAATAGAGACAAGCAGACACTATATGCCTCCTGATGAAAGAACACACACTACCTTTAGTCTTGTCAAGGGGATGGAATCTGAATCTGAACAAGCTTCTGAATCTACCTGCCTATCCACCAAAAACAAACAGTGGACAGAAGTACATCTTGAACTGCATAATGAGTATACAATCAGCAACCTTCAGACTATGGGGAAATCTACAGGTGAAACAGTTCAGATTCTTTAAGATACATCTGGAACAGCACCATAACTATGAAATCAGCAACATGCAGATGGTAGACCAAAGAAAAGGATGAAGAGCAAGCCTGTAGACTAGCACAAACTTAAAAGATATTGAATTTTAAAAAGGGAGGGGGGCAAGACAATATTACAGTGTCCATTGTAAAGTAATCAAAATTAGTTCCTGAGAGGGCAGTAGCATACCCTTATCAGTCTGTACCTCCAGGGCCTTACATCCTGCTTGGCATATGATGAGCCCTGAAAATACATTTTGTTTGTTCATGGGACAATGTGTGTATTATTTTATTACTGATGATGATTGATGGCTGTTTTTCCCTGAATAAATATTGATTATATTGGCAAAAAATGCAGAGGAAAACATATATCTTGTTTTAGCATGAAGGAGCATTCACTGTTGCTAGATGTAGCACTAAATTTTTCCCCAGCTATTTCCCATAAAAATTAAAACTCTAAGGCACTCAGACCATAGAGAGAAACCTAGTTCTCATTGGTTATCTGGAGACACAGAGCTGTACTACAGTGCAGGTGCAAAGCTATGCAATGATGAGAAAGATTATATAATAAGAATGTAAGCTCCTCCTCAGAGTGAATTATCATTAGGAAAATCCCCAAAGAGGCTTTCAGTGATTGTGCCCCATTCATCCTCTGTTTGAGACTTTAGGGAAGAGGAAATTTACTGAGACCTTAGAAAATGGCTAACATTTCCTGAAAGATAGAAAAACAGCTCTTAGGAGAACTCCTGGTTCACTGAAATTACAATCTACATGCATTCTCTTCTGTCAATCACATTTCACGGAGATCTTGGAAATTCTAATGACTTTGAGATAAACCCTGGGCCACAACTCATTAACTAGTACTGTCAACTTCCACCAAATAACTATCTCTTGTCCCTGTTCAATGAGTTTTGGAAAGTTCTAGAACTACCATCTTTTGGGGGGAATATGAATGAAATATGCCTGTTTTCATCCCCAGAGCCTCACCAACCAGGGATTTCCAATATTATACCAAATCCAGTGGACAACTATTTAAAAGCAAAAAAGAACCTCAAGCAAATTGCCCTAATAACAGACACTAGTCAACTTATTATCTACCATATTTTGAAATTTGCTAAAAGCCACGACATGAGCATAGATGCAGATTATAATGTTAGCCATGGTAATATTAAGGAAAAGGTATAATTCACATTTGTATAATATAGTTCTACTTTAATAAATGTATATTAAATTTCCTTGATATATTTATTTCTAAGCTGTCAAAAATTAGTATTTCTGAGTTAAATATCACCCAAAAAGTTTCAGTTCTTTGACAATCTGATAAAGCTTAAAGACTTACCTCAAATCAGAATTATGTAAATGCATAAAATATATATATGATTATAAAAAGTAATTATATTGAAATATTTTAATTGCAATATAGTAAAATAATGTATGCACTTTGCGATTAATGCATTAAATATTAATATCTTGTGGTGGGTCTAATAACTACCATAATTTTAAAATAGTGATATTTTAAGATTATCTGCATCGACTGCAATGAGATATGAAAATATCTGATTGATATTGCTAATACTACTGTGGGTTTTTGTCACAATTCAAGATTGAAGAACACCTAAGCTTCAATTACAGGTTAACGGAAAAAAGATGTAATTTTTTTCCATCCAGTTGTTACATCATCTAAATTCAATCCATAGACTCTTTGGGGATATTTAGCATTCAGGTTAAAAACCTCTAAATTAAACCAGTTTAATGATGCCTCTATTTCTTTAAGAGGAAAGAAATTGCCTTAAGTCAATTCTTAATCAGTTTATCATATTGTATATATTTATAATATTTGGTATGAAGGTAACATTAAAAGTGTTATAGCTAAATATTTTAGGTAGCTTAATATTTAGGTTGCTTAAATAGCAAATGCAATTAAGAATATTAATAATTAACATGCATACATTATGATCTTAATATTTCTCCTACATATGACAGGAAAAATTTTACTTTTATGGTAAAATTTTAATATTCATAACAAAGAAAAGAAAAACTCAACTGAGTTGGCATTATATTTAGGACTTAAAAAAACTATTTTCTTGTCAAAAAGTTCAATTATTTTTTCTAATCTCTTTCTTGTTTGAATATAATTTCTCTCTACTCAATTTAGGTTTTATTGCATTTCTAAGTATATATTTTTTTCCAAAGCTGAAATCAGCCCTTTTGGTCTAACAAATTATGGAGGATCACAGAACTTTCCACAATCATATTACTAACCAATTTGCAATCCTTTTTTGCGCATCTCTTCTAGCAGCCTAAAGAAGAGGAGAACATGATGTTTAGAGACAACCAAGGGGACAGAGGATAGAACCGGAAACGGTTGTGTGATATTTTCTCTAATGTTGCATTATTTATTACTTTGAGGGTTTCTACATTAGGAATGAAAGTACATTTAAATTACATATGGATCTCTTGGTATCAGAAGACATAAAATCACATAATGGACATTTGAAGTACTAACCTAGTGACCTCAAATAAGCTGTTTAGCCTTCCTAGCATGCAGTTTTCTCCACTACAAAATGGCAATAATAAAAATTACCCCATAATTCTATTGTGAGGATCAACATGACTGAAAACTTTCTACACATCAATTATTCTATTACTTTTGGTTATTTTTTAGCATTATTAACTATTATAATTCTTTTTTAATTAATTTTTTATTGAGGTAACATTGATTTATAAAATTATATAAATTTCAGGTGTATATCATTATATTTTGATTTCTGTATAGATTATATCATGTTCACCACCCAAAGACTAATTATAATCCATCACCATGTCACCAACTAGGTGTCTTGAGAAATTCAAAGGTGGGTTTGGAAGCAATTAACTGTTTTTCCAAGTTGTTTCTTTTTCTTTTGTATGTTAAGGAGAAGTAACCACCAACCATCCTGAAACTAACCAAGCAAGAAACTCCAGGGAGATGTAACCACCAAACTTCCTGAAACTGACCAAGCCTCACCACAAGAGCTGCACCCATGACCTTTGCCTTATTTTTAATGCAAAGATGTCTCCAGGAGGAGCATATGCATCGTTATGTGGAAGCACATTCTCCAGCTGAGCCTGTGCAGGCAAATACCCACCTCTCCCATTTGAATATTCATTTCCCAAGCAAAATAAAAATTCCTGCTTCCCTTTGTTCAGGGACTCCATGACTTTGGAAATGATTCCTCATGGCCTCCTATTTGCTGCAGATACACTTTACTTTGTGAGACAACTTCCACTGATGTGGAGCCTTATTTAACTCAGCAGGAGGAGAGCCCACTTGGTTTGGTAACAACCACACACATCTGCCTAATCATCCCTTTAGCCCTCCTCCTTTCCCCCTTCCCCTCTAGTAACCACCAATCTAATCTCTGTCTCTATGTGATTGTTTGTTGTTGTTTTTATCTTCTACTTACGAGTGAGATCATGCAATATTTGCCTTTCTCCCTCCAACTAATTTCACTTAGCATAATACCCTCAAGAACAATCCATGTTTGCATCAAATGGCTGGATTTCATCATTTCTTATGGCCGAATAGTATTGCCTTGTGTATATACACCACATCTTTTTTATCCCTTTGTCCCTTGATGGGCACCTAGGTTGCTTCCAAGTCTTGGCTATAATGCTGCAATGAACATAGGGGTCATATATCTTTACGCATTCATGTTCTTTGGATAAATACCCAGCAGTGGAAGAGCTGGATTGTATGATAGTTCTAGTCTTAATTTTTTGAGGTATCTCCATACTGTTTTCCATAGTGGCTGGACCAGTTTGCACTCCCACCAGCAGTGTATGAGAGTTCCCTTCTCTCTACATACTTTACAAAACTTGTTGTTTCCTGTCTTATTTGTACCCATTCTGGCGGGAGTGAGGTGATATCTCCCTGTAGTTTTGATTTGCATTTCCCTGATAGTTAATGATGTTGAACATCTTTTCATGTGCCTGTTGGCCATCTGTATATATTTGGAGAATTCTTTGTTCAGGTCTTTTGCACATTTTTAATTGGGTTGTTAGATTTTTGTTGTTCAGATGTATGAATTCTTTATATATTTTGGACAATAACCCCCTATCAGATATATGGTTTGCAAATATCTTCTGCCAATTATTAGGTTGTCTTTTCATTTTGTTGATGCTTTCCTTTGCTGTGCAGAAGATTGTTAGTTTGAAGTAGTTCCTTTTGTTTATTGTTTCCTTTACCTGGTCAGATATGGTACTTGAAAATATGCTGCTAAGACCAATGTTGAAGAGCATACTGCCTATGTTTTATTCCAGAAGTTTCATGGTTTCAGGTCTTCCATTCAAGTTTTAATCCATTTTGTGTTAATTTTTGTGTACAGAGTAAGATAATGGACTACTTTCACTCTTTTGCATGTGGCTGTCCTGTTCCCCCAACACCACTTATTAAAGAGACTGTCCTTTCTCCATTGAATGTTCTTGGGTCCCTGCTCAAAAACTAGCTGTCCATAGACGTGTGGGTTTATTTCTGGGGTCTTGATTCTGTTCCATTGATCTATGTATCTGTTTTTGTGCCAACACCATGCTGTTTGATTACTATGAGTTTGTAGTATATTTTGAAATCAGGGAGTGTGATACCTCCAACATTGTTCTTTTTTCTGAGGATTCCTTTGACTTTTTGGGGTCTTTTGTTATTCCATATAAATTTTAGGATTCTTTGTTCTGTTTCTGCGAAAATGTTGTTGGAACCTTGATAGGGATTGCATTGAATCTATAGATTGCTTTAGGAAGTATGCACATTTTAACTATGTTAATTCTTCCAATCCAAGAGCACAGAATATCTTTGCATTTCTTTGTGTCTTCTTCAATTTCTTTCAACAATGTTTTATAGTTTTCAGTGTACAGATCTTTCATCTCTTTGGTTAAGTTTATTCCTAGGTATTTTATTCTTTTTGTTGCAATTGTAAATAGGATTGTATTCTTAATTTCTCTTTCTGCTACTTTGTTATTAGTGTATAGAAATGCAACTGATTTTTGTATGTTGATTTTGTATCCTGAAACTTTACCATATTCATTTATTATTTCTAAAAGATTTTTGGTGGATTCTTTAGGTTTTTCTACCTATAAAATCATGTCATCTGCAAAGAGTGACAGTTTCACTTCTTCCTTTCCAATTTGGATCCCTTTTATTTCTTTGTCTTGCCTGATTGCTCTGTCTAGGACTTACAATACTATGTTAAATAGGAGTGGTGAAAGTGGGCATCCTTGTCTTGTTCCTATTCTTAGAGGGATAGCTTTCAGTTTTTCTCCATTTAGGATGATATTAGCCGTGGGTTTGTCATATATGGCCTTTATTATGTTGAGGTACTTTCTTCCTATAACCATTTTATCGAGAGTTTTTATCATAAAAAGATGCTGTATCCTGTCAAATGCTTTCTCTGCATCTATTGAGATGATCATGTGATTTTTATTCTTCATTTTGTTAACATGGTGTATCACATTGATTGATTTGCAGATATTGAACCATATCTGCATCCCTGGAATAAATCCTACTTGATCATGGTGTATGATCTTTTTAATGTATTGTTGTATTCGATTTGCTAGTATTTTGTAGAGAATTCTTGTATCAATGTCCATCAGTGATATTGGCCTGTAATTTTCTTTTTTTATGATGTCCTCGTCTGGTTTTGCTATCATTAATGTTGGCTTCATAGAATGAGTTAGAAAGCTTTCCCTCCTCTTCAATTTCTTGGAATACTTCGAGAGGGTAAGTATTAA
Organism: Tapirus indicus; assembly: GCA_031878705.1. Taxonomy (NCBI): domain Eukaryota; kingdom Metazoa; phylum Chordata; class Mammalia; order Perissodactyla; family Tapiridae; genus Tapirus; species Tapirus indicus. The sequence goes on along the minus strand of CM062920.1, from coordinate 137,698,854 downwards.
GTTTTCTTCTTTGAATATTTGGTAGAATTCACCAGGGAAGCCATCTGGTCCTGGACTTTTATTTTTGGGGAGGCTTTTGATTACTATTTTGAACTCCTTACTGGTGATTTGCCTGTTCAAATTTTCTACTCCTTCTTGATTCAGTTTTGGAAGGTTGTATGATTCTAAGAATTTATCCATTTCTTCTAGATTGTCCAATTTGTTGGCATATAGCTTTTTGTACTATTCTCTTATAATCTTTTGTATTTCTGAGTTGTCCATAATTTATCATCTTTCATTTCTGATTTTATTTGTTTGAGCCTTCTCTCTTTTTTTTCTGGTGAGTCTAGCTAAAGATTTGTCAATTTTGTTTATCTTTTCAAAGAAGCAGCTCTTGGTTTCATTAGTTTTTTTCTATTATTTTTAGTCTCTATTTCATTTATTTCTGCTCTGGTTTTTATTTATTTCCTTCCTTGTACTGATTTTGGACTTTGTTGGTTCTTCTTTTTCCAGTTCCTTTTAACTGTTAGATTGTTTATTTGAGATTTTTCTTGTTTGTTGTGGTACACCTGTATTGCTAGAAACTTCCTTCTTAGAACCACTTTTGCTGTGTCCCATAAATTCTGGCATGTGGTATTTTCATTTTCATTTGTCTCCAGGTACTTTTGGATTTCTCCTTTGATTTCTTCATTTCTCAATCATTGTTCAGTAGCATTTTGTTTAATCTCCACATATTTGTGGCTTTTCTGATTTTCTTTCTGTAGTTGATTTCTAGTTTCATACCATTGTGGTCAGAAAAGATGCTTGGTATTATTTCAATCTTCTTAAACTGATCGAGACTTGTTTTGTGGCCTAATATGTGATCAATCCTGCAGAATGTTCTATGTGTATTTGAAAAGAATGTGTATTCTGTGGTTTTTGAATAGAATGTTCTGTATATATCTACTAAGTCCTCCTGGTCTAATGTATCACTTAAGGCCAATGTTTCCTTTGGTGTAAGTGGAGTGTTAAAGTCCCCTACTATAATTATTCTATTGTCTAGTTCTCCTTTTATGTCTGTTAATAATTGCTTTATATATTTAGGTGCTCATACATTGGGTGCATATTTACAAGTGTTAATCTTCTTCTTAGATTGTTCCCTTGATCAGTATGTAGCGCCCTTCTTTGTCTCTTGTTACCATTTTTATTTTAAAGTCTATTTTGTCTGCGATAAGTATTGCTACCCCAGCTTTCTTGTCATTGCCATTTCCATGGAGTATCTTTTTCGATCCCTTCACTTTCAGTTTGTGAATGTCTTTAGGTCTGAAGTGTGTCTCTTGTATGCAGCATATATACAGGTCTTGTTTTTTTAACCAGTCAGCCACCCTATAACTTTTGATTGAAGCATTTAGTCCATTGGCATTTAAAGTAGCTATTTATATGTATGCCCTTATTGCCATTTTGTTACTTTTTTTCTAGATGTTTTAGGAGTTCTTCTCTGTTCCTTTCTTCTTCTCTTGCTCTCATCCCTTCTGTTGTGATGGCTTTCTTTAGTATTATGATTGGTTTCCTTTCTCTTAATTTTTTGTGTATTTATTATAGGTTTCTGGTTTGCTATCACCATGAGGTTCACATATAATAACCTGCATATACAGCAATCTATATTAAGTTGATTGTCTCCTTAGTTTGACCTCTTGCTAAAAACTCTACTCTTCTACTCCCCTCCTCCCACATTTTATGTTTTTGATATCATATCTAACATCTTTGTGTGTGTGTGTGTATCTGTTACCCTCTTTTCATGGAAATAGGTAATTTTAATACTTTTGTCTTTTGACCTTCATATTATCTTCATATGTGGTTGATCTACCTTTACTGTATTTTTGACTTTACCACTGATTTTATTGCCTTTTTTTGATAATTTTCTTATTCCTACTTGTGGTCTTCTCTTTCCCACTTAAATAAGCTCCTTTAGCATTTCCTGTAGGACCAGTTTCTTGGTGATAGACTCCTTTAATTTTTGCTTGTCCTGGAAAATTTCTATCTCTCCTTCCATTCTGAATGATAACCTTTCTGGGTAGAGTGTTCTTGGCTGTAGGCTTTTTCCTTTCAGCCCTTTAAATATATCATGTCACTCCCTTCTAGCCTGTAAGGTTTCTGCTGAGAAGTCAGCTGATAGCTTTATGGGGTTTCCTTTGTGTGCTTGTTGCCTTTCTCTTGCAGCTTTTAGGATTCTCTCTTTAATTCTTGACATTTTACTTATAATGTGTCTTGGTGTGGGCCTCTTTGGGTTTGTCTTGTTTGGTGTTCTCTGTGCTTCCTGTACCTGGATGTCTGTTTCCTTCCTTAGCTTAGGAAAGTTTTTAGCTATTATTTCTCCAAATAGATTCTCTGCCCCTTTGTCTCTCTGTTCTCCTCTCAGACACCTATAATACGAATGTTAGTGTGCTTCTTATCTTCCAAGAGGTCCCTTAGACTGTTCTTGTTTGTTAATTCCTTTTTCTTTTATCTGTTCAGCTTGGGTGATTTCCTCTAGTCTATCATCCAGCTTGCTGATCCATTCTTCTGTATCATTTACTCTGCTATTGAGTCCCTCTAGTGAATTTTTCATTTCCAGTATTGTATTCTTCATTTCTGATTGGTTCTTTTTTATATTTTCCAATTCTTTGTGGAAGTTCTAACTGAGTGCATCCATTCTTCTCCCATGATCACTGAGCATCCTTATGACTTTTTGTTTGAACTCTTTCTCAGGTAGATTGCTTATTTCTGTTTCATTTAGTTCTGTTTCTGGGGTTTTGTCCTATTCTCTCACTTGGAATATATTCCTTTGCCTCCTCATTTTGCCTCTTTCTCTGTGATTATGTCTATGTATTAGGTAAGCCAGCTACATCTCTTGATCTTGGAGAGGTGGCCTTAGGTAAAAGATGCTTTATGAGGCCCAGCAGGGTGCTTCCATCTCATCACCAGTTCCAGATATTCCAAGAGTGACCCCTGTGTGGGCTACATGTGTCCTTTTGTTGTGGCAGGGTCACTCTTGCTAAGGTGCTGAGGGAGGCCAGGCTGTCCCCATGGCTGACTGGTTGTAATGCTCAGCTGTGTGTGGCTGCTATGGACCCTTCAGTTATTTTATCAGGCTTGGGGAGCCCCAGCATAGTTGGCTACAAGATCTAATAGCACATTCCTGTTGCAGTTTTTCTGTTAAGTGAGCAGGCCCCCAGCATGGCTGGTTGCTAGGCTCAGCAGCTTGCAATTGCTGTAGGCCTCCAGCCTGCAAGACTACTGTCAGCTCTCCAAGGATTGCAGGTGAGTAAGGCTGGCCCTAGGCATGGGAACACCCAATTATTTCAGGCTTTGGAAGGTGGGGTCAATCCCCTATGTGGCCATTTGAGAAGCACAAGTCTTCTGCAGCTGACAAGCCCCAATGCCCACACGGCCACACACACAGTCAACATAGACCTGCCCCATGCACATGCCCCAATGCCCTGAAGTGGACCCAGTCACCCCACTGCAGAAGCCCCACACACTCCACTCCCTCCTCATGCATGCCCTGACCCACAGGGTTGGACCCACTTGCCAGGCTGCAGAGGATCCAGGCACCCAGCCTATGCAGGCCCATGAGTTACCCAAGGGCCTTGGGTAACTTGCTGTTGGGTAGGGCCAGTCCCTAGGGCAGGTTGCCTGCCCTGGCTGAGCTGGATTAAATCAGTGCTCTAGTGGGTGGGGCAGACCCCTGTGCTAGCAGGCCAGGGGAAGTACTCCAATGGTGTCTGCCAGAGTCTGTGTCAGCATGCTTGTACTAGGTCACAATAATGGCTGAAGCCAATGTCTCAGTCCCTGGAGAGGTCTCACTTCTCACTGAGATGCATCCAGAGCTTATCAGGTGAGTCTTTTTTCACCAAAGGACTGTGAACCTTTCTTCCTGGTGATTTTAGGTTGCTTTCTGAAACAGGTGAACTTGTTCATGGGCCTTTAAGGGCCAGCTTTTTTTCCCCCTTATGTCTGATGGCTTTTCTGGGGGTATCCCCTGTTGTAGTTAATAACCAGCAAAGCCAGATATTATGACATTCATCTCAGTTGTGTTGTGTCCAAAAGATGCTTATAGCAGTAACACTCCCTCACTCAGTTCCCCCACTCTTCCAGGGAAGGCTGCATACCTTAGGATTGCTCTGGGCTGGCCATGAAGCACCATGGCTTGTGAAGATGTCTTTTTTCCTCTCCAGAAAGGAATTTCTGCCTCTTCCACCCTAGTCAGAATTGTCCCTTGTTGCAGGGGTTCTTTTTATACAGTTTTTGGTTGTCTCTCAGGGGTAATTGTTCCAAGAGTAGTTGTAAATTTGTTGTGTCTATGGAAGGAGGTGAGTTCAGAGCCTGCCTACACTGCCATCTTGACACCAACATCTGAATCATCTTTGTGTCATCTCTGGTATAAACCAACTTGACCATGAAATAGACATGCTTATGTGTGTATATATCTAAACAGTTAATTTGATTACCAATTTGAGCACTATCAATTAGTCAACAATTTATTGTATATAACTGCATTATAAAATTAATTTCCTGCATTGCTTTGGTATCAGTAATATTATAGATTCATAAAAAGTGTTGGACAGCTTACTTTCTCTCTCTCTCTTTTGTAATCTTTTTCAGGGGAATAGATAGATAGATAGAAGATAGATATGTGTACAGCTATATAAAACCTCATATGAATAACATCTAGAGAGGGGACAAGTACATATATTATTATTAATATTAATATTTTAATTTAAATCTTAGGAACATTTAGTTCATTAAAATGTTCTTTTAAATTCTTATTCCAGATTTGACTATATATTTCTAGAATTCATCCATTTTATTGAAATTTCCAAATATATTGGCTTAGAAGTTTGGAAAATATATGGTATCAAGCCAAATTCTATTTTACTTATAGTTGGTTTTCATTTTTATTCCATATTTCAATCATTTTTAGGTATAATATATAGAATAAAATGCACAAATTTAAGGTATATAGTTCATTTCTATATTAATGTAATTTAAAGTATTTCTAATTATAAACATTCTTCTATAATTATCTTTGTTGACATCTCTTTTCTGATGCTCATGAATGAGAAATTCTCTGCTGTAGTATTTTTAAATCTATGAGTTGTGAATCAGTAGTAGCTTCTAAAATTAATTTAATTGTTCATATCATCATTAAAAAATAAAAGAAAATAAAAGAATGGATATAAGAATATAACGCACATAGTAAGTATAAGTCATGTTTTATGATGCATATGTCAATTTAATGTTTATGTGTGCACTACTGGACCCCAATGTAAAATGTAATATTTACTGTGGGTTACAGTCTAAGAAATTGAAAAAAGCACTCTAGAATATATTTCCCTAAGTAGAGTCTCTATATTGTTAAGATGGAAACTTTACAGTTTAGTGTTCCCTTTTAAATGTCCCTCTTAACACAGTTTGGCTGTATTTCCACAAGTTTTTGAAGTTCCCATGAGAGTCCACCTTCTTTTTCTCCTCTGTTTCTAGAGTATAGCCCTTCTGGGTCTAAAGGAGAAAATGTGTGTCTCTGAATTTGGTTTTGGAACTTGGTCTCTGAATTTTCTCCTTCTAGTCCACCAGGTTGCTAAATGAGCAGCTCAGTTTCTGAGCCTTTTAGCTGCCTCTTTCTGGAATCAGCAAATGCCTCCACAGAAGAAACAAAGGACTCGACAGTGTGGATTTCTGTCTTCTTTGTCCAGTAATTCTTCACTATACTGCTAATTTTCTCATGCCTTCAAAGAGTTTTTTAATTTGTTGTTGTTTTAACATTTTTCCAGTTTTCTAATTGTCTCAATGATAGGGTTGGTCTGAATTATTTTCCATTACTGGAAAAGTCCATTAAATTTCTTAACAGCAATATTTAATTCAAGTTAAGAAAGTCTAAAAATATGTCTCTTTCCCTCTCAATAAAACAAGGAAAATAGTATACTTTACCTTCTCTTCAACCTCCCTCATCTCACAACTTCCTTATTATTATCTATTACTTTACTTTCAGCTTGTTTCAAATATGCATCTCCATGGTGACAGACATTCTGTTTCTGAGACTCTTATTTTTCACTCATTGCTTATTTTTATCAACATTATCAACTGTTATTTTGGTTCACCATGGATTTATTAATGCAGCTTTTCTCTGGATTAATATGAGGATATAAAACATCCTTTTGTAATTATTCAGGAAAAATTTTATGAGTAGGGAACATTTTAGTCTTTGTATGCCTGAAAATATGTTTATTTTGCTTATTTTTAAATGATAGCTTCGCTGGTGTGGAAATATGTGTTCATTATTATTTTCCTTTTTCACTTTGTATTCTGGCATCTTTTCTTGTTGTGAGTAGTATCCTGCCTATCTAATTGACATTTCTTTGAAATTTATATTTTTTTACCCAGCATTTTTCAGGATTTTTTTTATTGCCGAATAATGTTTGATTTCAACAGTTTTGATGAACAGTGGAACCCAACTTTTTATGAGTGAATTTGAAATAATTAATCTAACTCATCACTCAGCAGAACTAATATATCTGAGATTTTATAATTTTTTTAACAACATTATGGAAGTATAATTCATATACTGTACAATTCACCCATTTAAAATGGTTTTTAGTGTATTCACAGAGTTAAACAACCATCACCACAATCTAATTTTACAACATTTTCATCAATCCTCAAAAGAAATTCTATATAACATTGCAGTCACTCTCTCTACTCCCACTCAACTCTCCCATTTCAAAGCAACTACTAATTTAATTTTGGTCTAAACGAACTGGCCTAATATGGACATTTCATATAATGGAATCAATCAATCTATGGACATTTGTGACTGGTTTCTTCAGCTGATGTTTTCAAGGTCCATCCATGTTGTATCTTGTATCAGTACTTTATTATTTTTGTTGCTTAATAATATTCCATTTTATGGGCATATTACATTTTGTTTATGTATTCATTAGTTGATGGATATTTGAATGGTTTCTACTTTTTGGATACTATAAAATAAAATTCTATAAAAATTTTGTATCTAAGTATTAGTGTGGAAATATGTTTTTATGTGTTTTGAGTATATACCTATGGATAGAATTGCTGGGTCATATGGTAATGTTTTCCAAACAGTAGACAAGCTGCTTTCTGAAGTGGCAACTCTACTTTACAATCCCACCAGCAAGGTATGAGTGTTCCTTATTCTCCACATACTTGCCAACATGTGTTGTTGCCTTTTTTTTATTATAACCATCTAGCATGAAGTGGTATCTTATTGTGGTTTTGATTTACATTTCCTAAATGACTACTGATAATGAGCATCCTTTATGTGCTTATTATTCATTTGTATATCTTCATTCAGGAAATGTCTGTCCAAACACTTTGCTCATTCTTTAAATTGGGTTGACTTTTTACTGTTGAGTTGTAAGAATTCTTTATATACTCTATATACAAGCTCCTTATAAGAAGTGTCTTAGTCCAGGCTGCTATAACAAATTGCCACAGACTGGGTGGCTCACACAACAAAAATTTATTTCTCACAGTTCTGGAGGCTGAGAAGTCCAAAACCAAAGTGCTGGCAGATCTGGTGTCTGGTGAGGCCTGCTTCCTGGTTTGCAGATTGCTATCTTCTTGTATCCTCACATGGTGGGGAGCAAAGAGAGAGGAACAGAGCTCTCTTCTTATAAGGGCACTAATCTCATTCATGAGGGTTCCACCCTCATGACCTAATCCTCTGTGGAAGGACCCACCTCCTAATATCATCACACTGGAGGTTTGGATTTCAAAATATGAATTTGAGGGGAACACATTCAGTCCATAGCAATAAAATTTGGAAATATTTTCTCCAATTACATAGGATGTCTTTACACTTTCTCGATGATATCCTTTGAAACACAAAAGATTTTGATGTTTGTGATGTCTGATTTATTTATTTTTTCTTTAGTTGCTTATGCTGTTAGTGTCATATCTAAGAATTCTTTGCCTAACTCAAGGTCATCAAGATTTATTTCTATGTTCTCTTCTAAGAGTTTTATAGTTTTGGCTCTTACATTTAGATCTTTGATCCATTTTGAGTTAATTTTTGTTTATAGGTTGAAGAAAGAGTCCACCTTCATACTTTTGCACATGGATACCCACTTGTACATCACTATTTGTTGAAAAGAATATGCTTTCTCCATCTAATAGTCTTGGCACCTTAGTCAAAAATCAATTAACCATTGGGCCAGCCCTGATGGCCTAGTGGTTAAAGCTCAGTGCCCTCCACTTCGGCAGCGCAGGTTCAGTTCCCAGGCACGGAACCACACCACTTTGTCAGTGGCCCTGCTGTGGCATTGGCTCACATAAAAAAAAAATAATAAGAGGAAGATTGGCAACAGATGTTAGCTCAGGGCAAATCTTCCCCAGCAAAAGTCAACTAACCATAGGTGTATGGGTTTATGGAGAGTTAATCTTAATTCTGTTCCATTGATCTATATGTCTATCCTAATGTTAGTATCACACTGTCTTGACTTAATTAAAATTTGTGTATTGCTCATAACATTCAACCTTATAAAACTTATTAGTTCCAATTTTTTTTGTGTGTGGATCTCTTAGGATTTACTATAGACAAACTATGTAAACTGCAAGTAGAGAAAGTTTAACTTCTTTCTTTCTGATCTAAATGCTTTTTTGTTTTTTACATTTTTCTTGCCTAATTTTCCTGGCTAGAATTTCCTATATAACATTCACAGAAGTGGTGAAAGCTGGCATTCCCGTCTTTTTCCTGATGATGGGGGAAATCTTTCAGTCTTTCAACATTAACTATGATGTTGGCTGTGGGATTCTGCAGATACTCTTTATTAGGCTGAGGAAATTTCTTTTATTCCTAAGCTATTGAATTATTTCCAGCTTTACTAGGAGAGAGGGTTGGATTTTGTACAATGCTTCTTCTGTGCCTATTGAGATGATTACGTGTTTTTCATCTTTTATTCTAGTGATATGGTATATTACCTTAATTGACTTTGAGCTGTTAAACTAACCATGCATTCCTGAGATAAATTTCATTAGTCATGGTGTATATTCCTTTATATATGTCACAAGGTTGTTTGCTAGTATTTTGTTGAGGGTTTTGTATCTACATTCAAATATCTTTGTTTTTAATTTCAGTGTAATAGTGACTTCATTGAATGTTTTGGGAAATATTTCCTCCTCTTCTCCTCTTCAGAAGAGTTTGTGAAGGATATACATGAATTTATTTTCAAACGTTTGGTAAAATTCATGAGTGAAATTATCTGGGACTGTGCTTTTCTTTGTGGGAAGTTTTTTAATTAAAATTAAATCTCTTTGCTAGTCAAAGGTTTATTCAGATTTTCTTGTATTTCATGACTCAGCATCATAAGTTTGTGTCTTTGTCAAAATTTGTCCATTTCATGTAGGTTATCTAATTTTGGCATGATACTCTCTTATTTCCTTTGATTTCCACGAAGTTGGTAGTGATGTCTCCTCCTTCATTCCCGATTTTAGTAATTTGAGTCTTTTTTTTTTTTTTTGGTCAGCTCAGCAAAGCTTCTCTTCTTTTCTTCTTGCTTTGGCTTTAGTTTGCTCTACTATTTCCAGTTTCTTAAGGTGGCAGAGTAGGTTAATTATTTGAAATTGTTTCCTTTCTAATATAGGCATATACAAATATAAATTTCCCTCTAAACACAGGGTTAGCTGCACTCCATATATTTTGGTATATTGTGCTTTCACTTTCATTCACCTCAATGTATTTTCTAATTTTCATTATGACTTCTTCTTTTACTTATTGGAGTGTGTTGTTTAACTTTCACATATTTTTGAATTTCACAAATTTTCTTATTAATTTCTAATTTCATTTCATTGAGGTCAGAGAAAATATTTATTATGATTTCAACCTTTAAAATTATTGAGATTTTTATTATGTCCAATCATATGGTTTATCCTGTAGAATGTTTCATATTCACTTGGGGAAAACATGTGTTCTGCTGTTGTAGCATATAGTGTTCTTTAGATGTTTGTTAGATCTTCTAGATTCATAAAGTTTTTCAAGTCTAATATTTCTTGTTGATCTTCTGTCTAGTTATTCTATCCATTACTGAAAGTGGAAGCTCCACCTATTATTTTTGATTTTCCTATTTCTCCCTTAAATTCTGTCAAGGTTTTCTTCAAGTATTTTGGGGACTCTGATAGTACATGTACATATGTTTAAAATCTGTATGTCTTCCTAACGGATTGAATCTTGTTATAAAAGTTCTCTCTTTAGTTCTAGTAACTTTTATTTTTAAGTCTATTTCTTGAATCTGTGGGGTTTTTTTTAAAGACTATATTTTTTTCAGAGCAGTTTTCAATTCACACTAAAATTGAGAGAAAAGTACAGATTTCCAGTATATCCCCTACCGTATTATGTGAATAATCTCTTCCATCATCAATGTTCCACCAAAGCGGTACATTTGTTACAGCTGTTGAACCTACATTGACACATCATAATTACCCAGTCTGTGGTTTGCCTTAGGGTTCACTCTTGATTTTGTACAATCTATAGGTTTGGACAAAGGTATAATGGCATGTATCTGCCATTACAGTATCATACGGAGTATTTTTACTCCCCTAAAAATCCTCTGTGCTCCATTTATCCAATTTCACACCCTCTCCCAAGCCCCTGGCAACCATTGATATTTTTACTGTCTCCATAGTTTTATTCTATACAGAATGTCATATAGTTGCAATCATAGAGTATGTAGCCTTTTCAGGTTGGCTTCTTTCACTTAATAATGTGCATGTATTTCCATGTCCTTTCAAGGCTTGATAGCTCTTTTTTTTTTTTTTTTTAAGCTGAATGATATTCCATTGTCTGAATGTACCACAGTTTATTTATCACCTATTAAAGGGCATCTTGGTTGGTTCTCAGTCAGGCAATTATGAATAAAGCTGCTATCAACATTTGTGTGTGGGTTTTTGTGTGGACATAAGTTTTTAGCTCATTTGGACAAATACCAAGGAGCATGTTTCCTGGATCTTATGGTAAGAGTATGTTTAATTTTGTTTAAAAAAACACCAAACTGTCTTCCAAAGTGGCTATATCATTTTGCATTCCTACCAGCAATGAATGAGATTTCTGTTGTTATCATTCTTGCTAGCATTTAATGCTGTCAGCATTCTGGATTTTAGCTATTCCAATAGTTGTGTAGCGGTGTCTCGTTGTTTTAATTTGCACTTTCCTGATGAAATATGATGTGGAATATCTTTTCATATGTTTATTTGCCATCTGTATATCTTCTTTGGTGAGGTGTCTGTTCACATTTTGTGCCCATTTTTTAATTGGGTGGTTTGTGTCCTTATTGTTGAGCTTTAAGAGTTCTTTGTATATTTTGGATAACAGTTCTTTATCAGATGTGTCTCTTACAAATATTTTCTCCCAGTCTGTGGCTTATCTTCTCATTCTCTTCATACTGACTTTTGCAGAGCAGAAGTTTTTAATTTTAATGAAGTCCAGCTTATCAATGACTTTTCTCATGGATTGTGCCTTTGGTGTTGTATCTAAAAAGTCATCCCTATACTCAAAGTCATCTGGATTATCTCCTATGTTATCTTCTAGAAGTTTTATAGTTTTGCATCTTACAGTTAGGTCTGTGATCTATTTTGAATTAATTTTTGTGAAGGGTGTAAGGTTGGTGTCTGGACTGATTTTTTTGCTTGTGAATGTCCAGTTGTTCCAGCAAGATTTATTAAAAGTCTACCTTTGCTCCATTGTGCTGCCTTGGATCACTTGTCAAAGATTAGTTGATCATATTTATGTGGGTCTACTTCTTCCCTCTCTATTTTATTCCACTGTTGTGTTTGTCTATTCTTTTATCAATACCATACTATCTTGATTACGGTAGCTTTGTAAAGTCTTGACATTGGTTAGTGTCAGTCTTCCAACTTTGTTCAATATTGTGTTGGCTATTTTAGGTCTTTGACTCTCCGTATAAACTTTTCAATCAATTTCTTGATATCCACAAAACAACTTTCTGTGAGTTTGATTGGGATTGCATTGAATCAATAGATCCAGTGGGGAAGAATTGACATCTTGACAATATTGAATCTTCCTATCCATCAACATGGAATATCTCTCCATATTTAGCTCCTCTTTGATTTATTTATCAGAGTTTTGAAGTTTTCCTCATAGAGAGAAACGTATTTCATTTTGGGGGGTGGTAATGTAAATGGTACTGTGTTTTAATTTAAAATTCCTCTTGTTCATTGGTAGTATACAGAACAGCAATTGACTTTTGTATATTAACTTTATATCCTGCAACCTTATTATATCACTTATTAGTTTCAGGAGTTTTTGTTGCTGTTGTTGATTCAAATATTCTACACAGACAATCATGTCATCTGTGAACAAAGGTAGTTTTTTAACTTTCTTCCCAAGGCCAAGGTAAGAAAACGAGTTAAGTAGCAAAGTTGTATGTAGAAAGCAGATCTCTTAAATCCTACTCTTTTTTTAACTGGCTGGCCAGAATGGACAACAAGAAGTAAAATTTTTCTCTCTGTGAAGCTCATCAGTGTTGATTATGTGTTTTAAGCAACTGCACTAACACATGAAGTATTTAATTGTTATTAACCTTTTTATAAAAAGATAATTCATGAAACTATCTCCATTATAGGTAAGGAACAATTGGGCATTCAGCTGTGCATAAACAATACTTTGGTAAGGGAGTAATACAATTATTCATATTCAATACACTGAAATTCTGTATTCAAATTGACTTACCATTAAGTTTGCAATCTATATAGCCTGCAGTCATCTGCTTTTTCCCCAAAGACATGCATCAGATGTCAGCAGACAGAAACAAGATATATTCTTTTTGTAGTGACATTCTAAGACCTCAAAAAGTCTTGAGAGAATTAATTTGCCCAAGTTTCAAGAAACTCCTGTCTGTTTAATTTGTAAAATTTTATACTCATAAAAATTGGGGGATTTTTACCTTTGTGTAAAACTCAATAATAGAGATATATATGCATATTTTGATCAAAATATATCTTATCCGTGCAATGAGCATTCAGTTCAATTATTCTCAAATATCAAGGAAGAATCTTATCTGGGCAGGTGAAAATATACATGGAGTTATTCACTGTGTGGACTTGGGCAAGTTTTACTTAACTTCTCTGGACCCAGATATCATCATATTTGCCTTGCAGTGTGGGAACAAAAGAGAATAGTCAACGTCTTCAAATGAAATAATGTAAGTAGAGATATTCTATACATTTTAAGTCAGCAATGCAAAATGTAAGCTTATTAGATGGTGACAATTAAGGGTAATTGTATTTGTTGACTTCATTTAACTAAGGCCTCGAAAGTGTAGTCAGTCAGAACTCATTTTACATTTGTTAGAGGGATCAAAATTTACACAAACACATACAATATTCACAGTTCTGTTCCTTTCTTTTTCAATTCCTCCTTGGTCAGTAGGGAATTTCAAGACAGAGACAGTGGAAGTGAAACAATTGTATCTGTCACATAGAATCCATAAGGCAGAAGTTAGTTTTAAATAGGACCAGGCTGGCATTCCCTGATGCATCCTCTTCCAACTTCCGCTAATATACACATAAAAGGCAGAAAATTTTGAAAATTCCCAATTCAGAAAACTATGACTGACAGTCAGCCAATTGCCAGATGTGGGAAGGAATTGATCTAGGCAAAAGCCTGAGAGAACTGCACTGAAATATAGCAGGTAGCTTTCCCATGCCAGGCTGCACTGGTCTGATTTCCTGAAGGTAGATAAGGAGAGATTTATTTTCTTCTCCATTGTCTGTTGCTCTCATCAAAAACAAAACAAACCAAACCAACAAACTAGAGACCAAAGTCTGCAGAATATCAGGAAGCTATCTCTTTCCGGTATGAGTGCTGTTTTTTAGATATCCAAAAAGCTGATCCTCAATTCCCTTTGCAATGCAACGCTTTCCCCATCCAAAGGACCAAGGCAGCTCCCAGAAAGCTTAGCAGTGCTGGAGCACCAGTGATTAAAGGTAAACCATTTCAATCTGGAAGAGAAACTCCTACCAATTCCCAGCAAAATTATCTGAGACACCCGATTCCCAAGCAGGATTATCTGTGGGAACCCTGGAAATACAGATTCCTTTTCTCCATTCACAGAGATTCTGAAATCAATCAATCTAAAGAAGGGCCTGAGGACCTACATTTCAACATATCTTCCAAGTGATTAGAGGAACGGTCCTGTGTGGGAGTCAAAGTTTTAAGCCTCATGACTGATATGTCCAGTATACTTTTATTTGATTATTATGGACTCTGCAATCACATCACTTTCTATCATGTTTTCCATCTAGCACAAATCAGTTGTTTCTTGATGATAAAAATTAGGTCCCGTGTAGCAATTCCCCCTGAATGCTCTGTTCACCTCATTATTGAAATACTCAGCAGGGCAAATGGGAAATTTATCAATATTGTTTTAAGCAAGATAGGATTTCTCATTTTTCTGGAAAGTAGGAAGTTCACTGCCATACCATCATTTAATATCTTAACTTTGTGATGTCTCTTTTTGTAATTTAATTTACATTCTCTATTTACGCCCACCTTTCACCTTCAAATTTGTTCTTTTCTATAGAATAGTATACTCTGCTGACATGCATTGCTACCTCCCTTTATTCCATTAAAAATATTTTTTAGTAAGATAGGTCCTTCCATTGTATATTCCAATTGTGTGTCACACTCCAGCAAATATCAGTGACACATGTGAGATTTTCTCTACATGTGATAAAATTTCTTGTTGACTTTATTACCATACTCTTCATTTGATTAGACACATCTGTGGCTTTTCCAAGATCCTTTTGATATGCTTGCTTTGAAAGGAGAATTTCAAAGATGTGTATTCCTTTGAATAAAACAGAAGTGAGTGAATTCTGGCATTTAATATTTATTTAACAAAAAAGCAATTGTAATTATCATAAGTCAAACTGTCATAGGAAGATTGTGCATTTTGGCTTTTATCAATGAAAGTGATCTTTGCTATAAAATCAAATTAGCCTTGTGGTAGAATTGTAAGAGTGACTTGATTTTTCATATTACATCAGAACTTTCATGCTATCATTGTAAAAATGTGAAGAAACTGACATAACAATCGACTTACCAAGTACAATTTATTTAATGAAAATAATTTTCACTAATAAAAGGAAGCTACTGTCACAGTCCGCAAGAGACCAAATAGTTTGGCTGAATGTCACTCAGTAATATGCTGATTGTAAGATGTAACTTCAAAATCTAGAATGAAAAGTTCTGCTACACTCTTAAATTTAATATTTTATTAACTAACAAGTATTACATTTTGTAAAAATTAAGCACAATTTTTAACACGTCAGGACTTAGCTTTTTATAATAAAGCAACCTCACAATGGATATATTTATTTTCAATTCAGGCAAAATGTTTGAAAGGAATATTACCAAACTGAAGTACTTCCTGTTTACATACAGAATATGGCTCCAACGAAATTTGATTGATTAATTTTAATGAGCATTCCAATACTTGGACATTTTATAGAATGTTTTTCCTTTTGAAGTATTCATTTAAGGAGGTTACTTATTTATTCTAACAGAGATGTTATCACTCAAAATATTTAGGTAATTTCTGCTTGAGAATTGCTCCCTACGCTTATAGCACATTTATTTAAATATCCGTAGTGGTGAAAAATATCTGTCCCTTGAGAGTCAATTTAATTTTGAAAACATCTCAGAATCATCTGGAGGCAAGTGTTAGGAATAAATTTGATGATCAAGCTGAATATTAGAGTCTGGGTCAGGAATAAATCTAAAGTAATGAAAACTAATTTGGTTGCACAGCTTATAACATGTATTTATGGTAATTTCCCCTCCAAAAAAAACCCACAAAATAATTTTGGAAATAGCATCATTTTTAAAGTATATAGACTTCCAAAGATGAATCCTCATTGAATATGGAACTTTGAGTATAATATTTAAAATCAATCTTACTACTATAGAGTCAATTCATATCTTCTGATATAATGTCTGGCATGTAGCAGTGGAATTGATGAAAGGACACATGCATTAAACAAAGAATACCTATTGTAGGAAGAATAATTTTTTAAAAAACCACAATGCTTTTAAAGGTACTTTCTAAAATAATCCATACTACCTGTACTTCATTTATACAACTAATACATACAATACCTAGACTTACATACACTTTTACTTTTAGTCAGAGTTCCTATACTTATATATTTTGATAGCACATATATTTCTTCTACTTAAAACAGAATTTTGAATAAGAAATATAGAGTCTCACAAACTATTATTATGGGCCATGTGATTACCTGCCCTTTTGTAGATATATATTGCTACCTTTAATTTATTAGATTCTCTAGCTACATAGGGAAAACCATTTAAAAGTTATTTAATCCCAGCTTTAATATTTAAATATTTTCAGGAATTCATGGCCCCCATCCAGCTGGGCAATTTAATCTCTCTCATTCTAAGGCATAGGCATCTTGAATACTTGCCTTTCCCTGTCCTTTGAATGAGTTTCCCTCTCCACATGACAACTCCTACTTATCTTTCAAGTCTTAAACCTAATATTACTTCCTCATGAAACTGTAACAGAATCACTCAGATAGATTTGGTATCCCCTTCTTTCAAGTACCTAACTTCATGTACATATCTCCATCATCACACTTATCTCTATAGACTAATTGCTGACACATGTTTCTGCTCTGACACCTGGGATTCTTTCAGACTGAGTCCTTGTCTTTCCAAGTTTGTATCCCAACCATCAAGGTAGTGTCTGGCACATGCCAGGCATTCCATAAATATCTGTAGAATAAATAAATAAAACAGACTTTCTCTAATGACTAAATAATATTCTCAAACCTGTAACACTTAGAGAATTTTCAGTTTTGGGCTTCCATTTAGCATCATTATACTCTGTAAAAGTCATTTTGAATTCTATCCACAGTGAAATCTTTCTAAATATATGTACATTTTGGACCATAATTTGGCTTAACATTATTATTATAAACACAATTCTTAAAATAATTCACAGTTCTTAAAATATTGTATTGCCAGGCAACTGGTTCCTTAATGAGGACACTCATTATTCATTGATTCTTTCAACAAATATTGATTGAGAACATAAATACGTAGAAACTCATTTAGGCTTTAAAAGGAGATTTTTTTTTAATCTCTTGTATTTAAAAGTAATTTACTTTCTTCGTCCATTATATGTTCTATTATACTCTAAACTTAAACACATAAAGGAAAAAAGTAAATCTGTAACCATGTTTAATTCCAGGGATTTTCCCAAAGCAATTTGAGCAGGGAGATGAAAATGACCTTCTTGATTTTTAGTTGTATAAAAACAATGATTTTTTTTTCATGCAATCCCTAGGTTAGTGTTCCTTTAATTTGTGTGTTTTCTTTTGGAATTTAGGGCCACCTGAGTTTATTAAAGGAGAAGTTAAATCTTCTTTGCTTTACTGGAACAGGTCTTAGCTCCTAGTTTATGATTTTCTTGAGAAAACTTTCTTCCATCATTTACTATTCCTGACAGCAATATTTTCAAAACTATTTTATTTAAAAATGACCCTTTTTTGGACCTACAATCTATACTCAAAATTTTTGAAGAGCTAAATATTGCTTTCCTTCCATATTGACTAATTGGCATCAATTACATATATGTATTTATTTTAGCCAGCCTTGGTGGCCTAGTGGTTAAGATTCGGTGCTCTCACCGCCCCAGCCCAGGTTCATTTCCTGGTCAGGGAACCACACCACCCATTTGTCGACTATCTTACTGTGGTGGCTGCGTGTTGCTTATGCTGAAAGCTATGCCACCAGTATTTCAAATACCAGCAGGGTTATCCATGGTGAACTGGTTTCAGCTGAGCTTCCAAACTTAGACAGACTAGAAATAGGACCTGGTCACCCACTTCCAAAAAAATTGGCCATGAAAACCCTATGAATACAAGTGGAGCATTGTCTGATACAGCTCTGGAAGGTGAGAGGATGGCACAAAAAGACCAGGCAGGGTTCCACTCTGCTGTACACAGGGTCGCTAGGAGTTGGAATCCACTCAAAGTCACTAAAAACAAATAGCTTTGTTTTAAGAAAATAAATATATTATCACTTATATTTATAAAACAGATACTTGAGGGAAATGATCCTTCACTTGAAAAATTGTTTTAAGGGGAAATTTTCTTTGAACAGTAATATGTAGTGTGATTTATTTTTTCCATATTTTACTTCTATACAAATATCTATTAAATTGAATTATCCAGAAATAAATACTAACATCCCCCTTTGCAATAGCTCAGTCTTCATGTATTCCAAATAGTCATCCCAGAAATAGGCAGGTGAGAAAAGAAAAAGAAGAGGAAGGCCACATTTGGCATGCAGGAGAAGAGAAAGAAAAGATAATGCTACAGTAATAAAGCAGACAGGATGAGCAGACAGTTCAAGGAGGTGGGGAGGGATTTGCAAGGAGCAGACATTCCATCAAATGAGAAGAAATAGGACCACCAAGAAGAGATCAACAATGGAATCGTTCCGCATTCTGCTATTTCAGTAACTCTTCAACTTTTTGGAACAAGGCTGCTGCTTTTGTGCATGTGGTGAGGAGCAGAAAAGGAAGACGAGTCAGGGAGGAGACCAATTTCAATATTTTGCAAAGTCTTATGGGTGGACTTGGGAAACTGAAAATTATTGAATACCTATTATGTGCCAGACATTGCATAAAATGCCTCTTAATAGTTAGCCTTTCACAAAATTCCCCCCTAAGTTACCTTTAAAGTGAGAAGAGGATGAATTTATTCCAAAGAGGACTGGAAAATTGAGATAGCTTTCCAGAGTACAAAATCTCCAGTACTTTTTCTTAAAAATGCATGCCAATTTTCATTTTTATTCCATAATATATCAACGACTACTATATGATAAAAATACTGTTTAAAATTCCTCAGCATTGAGCAAAAGCAATGATCAAAAATATAGACATACTCTCCACACCCTCAAGTGCAGGAAATTTGAATTTTGCAGAATGACATTCACAATCTCACTTAATTCTTAATCTGAGCAGTGCTGAAAGGTTTGCAATATTATCCCTGTTTTACAGATAAGAAAACTGGAATTAATAAGTAAAAAATTGAGATTTCAGTTGACTCCAAAACCCATGTGGTTTCCACTCCTACATCTACTCCTTTTCTAACAAGAAACTGTACCTGTCCTCAATCTATGTTTTCATAGTAAACAATAAGTGAAAAATGTGACGGTTATAAACTCCAATATGTTAAACTCGAAAGTAAGGGCTAAAGGGAAATAAAATGGAGCCAACATTCTGGTAATGTCTACATAGATTATAGAGTTTAATCCTTAAAGCAACCTAATCAATAGCTATCATGGTTCATGTTTTATAAATATTAATAGTTTCTGTTTTGAACACCTACTATATTTAAAGCATTTTAACTTATTTATAAATTAAATAACTTAATCTTCAAAATGGTTATTTTGAAGCTGAAATAGCTTCCCACAGTAAAAGTTTTTCTTATTCCATCTAAAAAAGATTTGATATGTTTTCTATTACAATTGTTTTGAAGATTAAATAAATAATAAACTTTAAAATATTTATGTATATATGTGTGTGTATGTATATGTATGTGTGTGTCTATATAGAAAGAGAAAGAGAGAAAGTTTAAGTGTACAGGCTCAGAAGTCAGCAGACTGCCTGTGTTCAAACATAGCTCCACAAATACTGTGAGATCTTGGGAAAATTCATTTATTAGTTCAATCACTAATTCAGCAGTTATTTATTGACCATAGCTATGTGTCAGGCACTGTTCCAGGAACTTGATATTCCTTGATAAAATCTCTGCCCTCAAGGAGCTGAACTTATAGTGATGGGAAGCAAACAATAAACACTAAACATAGCAAGTAAGTGAATTGTATGGCATGATAGAGAGTGTTAAATACTACAGGAAAGAAAAAGAAAAGAAAGTGGTTTAAGGAAGATGAGTAGTGGGGGGTAGTAGAGAAAGCAAGTTGCAATATTAAATACACACATGGTGAAGGTGAGATTTGTGGAAAAAAAGGAAGGAGTCAGTGTTAACCAAGAGGGTGCAAAGAGGAAGAGCATTCTAGGCTTAGAGAACAGGAGGGCAAAAGGCCTAAAGTGTGGGTGGAGTGTTTGAGAAATGAATTCTCTGTGGCTAATAGAGTTATCCAGAAGGAAAAAGTGGAAGAGGTCCAAGTGGCAAGGGTGGGATAGAGGTAAATAATATGGGTCCTCACAGACCATTGTAGGGACTTTGGGTTTTATTAGCATGAGGAGCCACCGCAGGGTTTTGAGCAGAGGAGGGACATGAGAAAAGACTGATATGAGAGCATGTGGGGGTAAAAATAGGACATGTTGGGAAGCAAACTGCAGTAATCCTGATGAGAAATAATGGCAGCTCAGACCAGGGTAGAAGTTGTGGAGGTGTTAGAAAGTGGTCATATTCTGGGTACATGAGCAATGCATTCTTAATATGAATAACCCACTCCTAAAAGTCAGACTCTCTACCCCAAAATGCTCCTTCTCATTATTTTAAATTATTAAAACCATAATGTATTACCAAAACAGGAGCAAAATATAATAAAAAGCCAGTATACAAGTAATAAATTATGTTAAGGTACAAAATGCTTTGTGATCACCAAATAATTAATATGGATGTTGACAAAGATTCGTTTCGTCAGTAATTTCACTGGTTAGCACTATAAAAATCTGAGGGGTCATTTCCGTTGTTGAAACTCTACTTTAAATGTCTCCACATGATTCTGACATTTTATAAATTGTATTTGGAATGTATTCAAGATTTTTCCCACACATCATTTTGTTAAAATGTTAATTTAAAATGTTGTGTTAAAATATTTGTTAACATATTTTGTTAAAATGTTAAACATTTTACTGAATTGGGTTTTGGGTATGCAGATATAATTTTTTCCTTGGCAAAATTTATCTGGAAAGAATTTTGAGAGATATAGACATACCTCAAAGTTTGACTTAAAAATCAAGAGGTGCTTGTTTTACTGAAAGGTTAATCAAGGAGATGTTCTGCAGGGTATGCCTGTATTTTGAAGAACTAGCCAATGGGATTTCCTGATGGATTGGGGGTGGAGTGTGAGAGAAACACAAGAGTCAGGGATGACTCTAAGATATTTGGCTTAATCAGGAACAAAGGAAATGCCATCACATGAGATGAGGAAGGTTATTGGGTGAAGGGGATTTGCAGGAGGTGTGGTGAGGATGAATATCAAGATTTCCATTTGGAATACATTGAGTTAGAAATATCTACTAATATCTAACAGAGATTTCAAGTCCATTGATATTCTAGTCTGGATAGAAGAAAGTTTTGGGTTAGAGATATAAATTGGAGACTCTTTGGTGTATAGATGGCATTTCGGGTTTTTAAAGATGAGAGTGCCAAAAGAATGAAAGAAGATAGGAGACAGAAGACAGCTCAGCCCTGAGCATGGTAACATTAAGATGCCTGGAGAAGAGGAGGAACCATCAGAGAGACTGTGACAGGCAGAATAATGTCTCCTTAAAAGTGCCTACATCCTAACCCCAAGAACCCATGAATATGTTATGTCACAACACAAAGGGGAATTAAAGTTGCTGAAAAGCTGACCTTGAAACAGGAAGATTACAGTGGATTAGCTGAGGAAGTCTTAAAAGTGGAAGTGAGAGACAGAAGAATCAGTGTTAAAGGGATGCAATGTGGGAAAGACTTGACCAGCCATTGCTGCACTTGAAGATGGAAGGAAGCCACAAGACAAGGAATGTGGGCTGCCTCTAAAAACGGGATAGTGACAGTATTTACATCTATTTTGATGTTTTTCAACCCGAGCTGCACATTGGAATCCCTTTGGAAACTTTGAAAATATCTCATGTTACCACCTCCCATCCCATCCTTAGATTCTTGTTTTTCTTATTTAATGATTGTCTCCTCATAATTCTAATACGTATCTAGGATTGAGGCCTCTGCTCTGTAGGGTTGTCGTGAGAATTATCTGAGCTGATCCATGTAAAGTGCTTATAACACATTTAGCAAGTGCTCAGTTAATACTGATCTATTTTAATGATCATCATTTTACAGTTGAAATTAAATTGAAAGAGATAAAGAAACTTGCTTAAGACCACAGCTAAGTGGCAACGTCAGGTCCAACTTCAAACATGGGTTCATTCTAGTAACTGAATCTGACTACGAAACAAAAGAAAGACAACAAATGAAAGACCTTCTGATTTCAAATAAAAATTTTTATCAATAGCAGTCTACTCTGGGATTATTAAACAGCTGAAATATTATGTGCTGATTTTATTCCAACATGTTTTTTGTTTCCTTATTTTATTTTTAATGTTTCACAAGTGATATGTGAAAATATGTTGAAGATGGTTGCTTCACATATTATCCCATCTCCCTGAAAGTTTTATATCATCAGATAGTACATTTCAAAAAAAAGGGTGGGATCCACCAAAAGGAAATTACGGTGCCAATGAATGCACTCAAATACCAACACTGCCATTTACTGTCTGGTTCACCTGGGTTTTTCATAATGAACATAAAATAATAACAATAGCTGAGATTCATTGAGTTCTTGTAGAGCACTTTATATGTATTAAGTAATTTAGTCTCAACAGTCCCGTAAGTTAGATAATTTATGGCTCCATTTTTTTTTTTCAGATGAGAACCTCTTTGAACCAGTTACCTTATCTGTAAAATAAAGAGAATAATATAAAACCACAGAAAAACTGCAAATGGAAAGATAATGTGGATTTTCTAATGAGACATACCAGAAGAAATAGAGTCTGGAATTTTGGAGCAACAAAAAGTTGCAAGAAAAATGCTTATAATGATACTTGCTACCAACAAAGCAGGAAAGCTAATTTAGTCTGATTGTGTGGGAAGGAAAAAACTGCTAGTAAAAGGAAATACTTTCCAGGAAATTAATTTATTTTGCCACTCATTCATTGTGTCTGAATGTTCATAGAGGTTTTGTGTTTAAAGTAGAGAGCATGCCAAGGCAGCAACTATGAGAAGGTGTGGCCTATGGTTTCCAGGAAGACAGGAATCAAGGGCACAGGAGTTTGAGCTAATGGAAAAGGGGTGAAGGGTGGCAGCAATGGAGGAAAGCAAATATGGCAGTCGACTCAGACATGAACCTGAAGGGAAATTCACGGTCACCGTCAAAAACTTAAGCAGTACTTTTTTCTAGACTTGAACCCTGAAAAGCGTTACCCTCTTCCCCCTAATAAGGGTTGGGAGAGTACAGAAACATTGAACTGAATTCCTAGAAGACTGGTGAAAGTTGCAGCCTGAACATGGAAGCAAGTGCTTTCCAAGGACTCATAGGTTGACATGCAAACAGAGGAAAGGACAACCATATCTGTTGACATGGAAAAGGGTTTACAGTCTGAGTTATCTGAGAGTTCTGTTTTATTTTTCAGTCTATATACTTACTATTTGATGTGCATTGTTTATTATTTTTGATAAGTTCATCTCCCAAATATGACTTTTTCATAAGAGTACTTGTACTTTATTTCAAATAAGAAATGTTGAAAATAGGAATATGCCACCTGACCTTATCTCATAAACCAATAACAGAAAATATTCATGTAAAACAGTGCCGAGATGGGTGTTAAATATCTATATTAAAGAGTTTTAACATTAGACATAATGCAGATAGAGCTTCTAACAGTTGTTTACATGTTTATAGCACCTAATAGATACAGTTATTAGTATGACCAGAGGGAAAGGATCATTTCAAGCACAACAGAATTTGTAATTGCAGAAGTTCGCTTTGCAACTATAATAAAACCATAAAATCCAATTCTCTGGATAATATAAATAAGCACTAAATAACAAAAAATCTTTCCTCAGGAAGAATCATCTCTGGAAATGAGATGAATCAGAAATTCTATGCCTAAATATTAAAGGAGTGCCCATCTATATGTTAGGTGCCTCCTACATGCTAGGCAGGTTTCCAATGGTCCCTCCAACCTCAGTCTCACATGCTTCTCATTGCCTTTTCCTTGAAGGTCTTGCCTATAAATACTGACCAGGTGCAAATCTGTTTGGGCTCCGTCAGAGTAAATCTAGTATTCAAAGTACCAAAATCCTTAACGTGTTATAAATTTATCCTCATTTGCCAAATGCAAAACTATCAAAATATACATTCTCTAGCATGCATGTTAATATTCCTCCAAAATTTGTATTAAAGCACTCACAGTTTAAAATTTTCATATCTCTTCTTTATCTTAGACACCAATTCACATTGTCATTGCAGTTCACACGTAAATTGTGAATAAAGTATAAAGATTTACTCTCTACATAGTCACTCTCTACATGTCACCTCTTCTCCTCTCTTATATGCATAGTGTTTCCAAGCACAGCAAGCAGTGTGATTGCTCATGCAAAAATCTGCACCTGTGACCATTTTCAAAAAATCATACACTGGTGTCTACAAAGAATCAGAATATTCATGAGTTGTGCATGATATTTCTTTAAAGCTAATGCAAACTGAGAAGCTGTAGAAAAAGTCCATTATTTGCATGTAATATTCTGTCAAAGAAACACACAATTTGGCCTTTCGTTATCCATTGTAGGTACCATTTTCAGGATGTGATGCTTTTGTCAAAGATAAGATACGAAAAGAAAAGCTATGCCTACTAAGTCTACATTCATACTGTCTTCTCTCATCAGTATTCCAAAGGGTTTTTTACCTCCTTGAAGAATCACTGTCACTTTTCACATTTTAACACTCAGCCGTCAACTTTTCCATAAATGCAATCACACCAGGAACTCCTTCATCTGCATGTGTCAAAAGGAAAATGTAAAAGATGTATATTTCATGACATAATAACATTCTACAAATTTCACAATGGAATTCTGCAACCTTTGGAGATATTTCTTTTCTCAGACTGATCCAATAGCCGGGTCGTTCATATGTGCAAGTTTACAGCTTGTGTTTTATTTTCAGCTTAATTTTTTTGTCAAATTACCTCTTTTTCTATGACATTTATCTATCCAGAAGCTACCTTAGAAGATGTCTCTATTCTTTACTTGTGCTATAGTAAAACACGTTTAGTTCAGAACTTTAATTTCTTAGGCTGAATATTAAGAGCTAAAGGTGACTTCAAAGTGGTTGAAAGTATAATCAAGCTAACCTAAAATAAAATTACAGTTTGAATAAACAAGTGCTTTACTTTTACATGAAGAATATGGCCTCTGTAGATCTGTTCCTAGACCTAGAATTCGATCATCAGGATAGATCGTCAGGATAGCTGTGTACAGTTGCACAGAGCGTGCACTTCATAACCACCCTGGGGCAAGGTAGATCTGGTATATAAACCAGAAGCCCTTCCTCTAAGTCAGGACATCATAAGATTGTTATGAGTGTTGAAATTATGCATACCGAGGTCACAGCCCAAAACTTGACACATAGGAAATGGTTATATTAGTTTCCAAAGCAAGGAATTATTTCCTACTGTACTGAATTACTACAAAATTAGTGTCTTAAAACAACATAAATTTATTCTCTTACAGTTCTAAAGGCCAGAAGTCCAAAATCAGTTTCACTGGGCTAAAGTCAAAATGTTAGGAGGTCTGGTTCCTTCTGGAGGCTCTGAGAGGAGAATCCTTTTCCTTACCTTTTCTGTCTTCTAGAGTTACATGCCTTCCATTCATTGGCTCATGGTTCCTTCCTCCATCTTCATAGCCAGTGATGTAGCATCTTCAAGTCTCTCTCTCTTTCCATTGTCATATCGCCTTCTGTCCCTCTGATCTCCTGCCTCTCTCTTATAGGGCCCCCTGTGATTACATTAGACCCAGCTGGACAATCCAAGATATTCTCCCCATTTTAAGCTTCTTAATCACATCTGCCAAGTTCCTTTTGCCATATGAGGTAACATATTCACATGTTCCAGGGAATAGGACAAGGACATCTTGGCAGGCCATTTTTCA
Source organism: Tapirus indicus (assembly GCA_031878705.1). Lineage (NCBI taxonomy): Eukaryota > Metazoa > Chordata > Mammalia > Perissodactyla > Tapiridae > Tapirus > Tapirus indicus. The sequence continues at coordinate 137,672,892 of CM062920.1, read as the reverse complement.
GCCTATGTCAGTGGTCAATAAATGATAGCATTTATTATTTTTTTCAGCAGTAGTAATATAAGTGGAATGGTAGGGTGGTGGTGATGGTGGTAGTAGTAATAAACAAGTTGTGGTTAACAACCATGTATAAGATGATGTGTTTTAAAAGATATTGCCTCTTTGTACTTATCTTTCTGACCAGCCTACAACTGAACATAAAATGTCTAAGCTTAATTTCAACCCTTTGATTTTAGCACTTCTTAGACAGCTAGCATATTAATCCATCAAGTTCCTACATGATTTAATAAAGAGATAATGTGAAGAGTGATAGATGCTTCCTCTTTAAATCACTGAAGCCCAGTAAATCTTTGAAGTGATGCACAAAATGAGTGCGTTTTTATGGGAAAGAGAAAGAAATAAAAATGGAGAGGTAAAGATTATAATGTGTTACCCTGAGAGGTAGGATATATAAGAACAAGGAGGGAAAAGAGTGGGATGAGGAGGAGGAAATTCATTGAGTTCTTAAAATGTCAAGACACTGTTTTTAGCACTTTACTTACATTTATTCTAACTGTCATAGCTTTATGAAGTAGGTACTATTATTTTAATTCCCATTGTACAGTTAGAAAAATGGAAACAATGAGCTAAATAGTGGTTGACTTGGTATGTTTTCCAGGTACCTTGGCTCCAGAGCCCAGATTCTTGACCATTAAGCCACAATAAGACACTTGTGGCTTGTGAAAGGGCAGCACGCCCATCTAAACCCCAGATGTAGGCAGCACCCACAGGGAAGTTATCACTACCTGGAGGTAGTAGAAGAGGGGAGATACAATCAATTTGCCAGTCTTGGCACCCCATTTATCTTTTTTAAGTTTGAGAATTTCACCAAGTCCCTTTCATCTGAGATGGGAAAGGAGAGAGGAAGGAAGGTGTATAAAAATTGAAATATACTCCTAAATATTGAATTGTGCATTTAGTTAAAATAACATCTTTTTCTCATCTGAAATTCAACACTCATGGTTCATAGAAAATCTGTAAAATGTAGAAACATACAAAACAAAAATCATGATAATCTAATATCTAATGACACCTTTTCTTTTCTACTATTTTTTTTTTACAGAATTAAGATGTTTGGTATCCTGATTATTTTCTGAAGATATAAGTTATTATTTATGGAATTTAAAGGAAATGAGTCTGAAGATAGGCGTCCAGCAGTCTTTATACTTTGGAATTTTTGAGGATCACAACACTTTAAGAATATGATGAAAGCTAGAAAAATGTACCATAATACAATATTTTGAATATAATTTCAGGGGATTTCATTTGCAATCCCTCTCATATCCAAATGCAGCTAAGACTCTCTGATCTAGATAATTAAAATAATCTCCATCTGACTCTGCCATGGCAATCTGGGACACTGCCAACACTCAGTGCTATTATTTTGACAATGGAACTCCAGGAGGCCTTGTTTTAATGGACAGTTTTTCAAATGTTCCCAAATATGTTCTTTTAGAAGAACATAATTTTTGTTAAATATGGATTTTTATAAGCTGCCCTCTATAAAATATTTATGAGAAATGAAGTATAATGCTAAAAAAGTAGTAGTTCCAATTTAAGGTTTACATTTGATTACTCCAACAATTGTTTTAAATGTGGTGTTTTCTTATTTTACTGTGATATATTCTTGTTGTAAAAATAAGAAAAACGTAGTAAAGTGCAAAGAAGGAAAAAATTATAAATACTCCACAAATTAGTGATAAACTTCATTGGAGATTATTTTCATTTTTCTTTCATACATAAATAATTCTACATAAAAGATTATGTTGTATAAGAAAATATAATAACAAATACATGAGAGTCACTGTTCTGAACATTTTACATATAACTCATTCTTCTCTCCCAACATACCAAGGGTGGGTACTGTTATTAGCTCCAGTGTACAGAGTAAGAAGCAGAGATACTTTAAGTAACTTCCTTAGGGTCATACAGCTAGTAAGTACTGGAACTAGGACTTGAAGGCTGTTAAGTTCAAGAATCTGCTCTCTTATACCACTGAGCCATGTTGCATTTTAAGCTAGGAGAAGGCAGAGGAGAGTGCAATGCCCTAGAAATCACAGAGGGCCTTTCAAAAAGTAGTGGATAGCAAAATAATCCACCAGGCAGACAAGTCAAGAGGCATGAAGATTGAAACACCCTACAAGGTTGGGGATTTAGGAGAAAATTTGATTTCAGTGATTAAGGCAGATGCTAGACCAAAGAGGAGTTGAAGAGTGAGAGTTCTGTCAGCGAGCACTCATGTGGGAAAGGTTTTTGAGTATAGAAACTCTTTCAAGATGTTCTGCACTGGAAAAATGGAGGAAAACGAATAGCACACAGAAGAGAATTGTGAGAGCAATTAAAGTATATGCATTAAGTGAATGAACAACTGATATTATTTATTGAGGACTCAGCTTATTTAATCCTCACAACAAACCCATAAGATCAGTGCTATTTTTATCCCTACTTTATAGATGAGGCAAATGAGGATTAAGAGAAGTTACCAGACTTACGCTAGTCTCTCAGATAGTAAGATTCAAATCCAGTTGCTAGTCTAAGCCCAAGCCTCTGACCATTAAAATCTTACTTAGTAAAAAACTAAAAATTGCTTGTATCAAATTATTAAGAAACAAATTCAGCATACTCATTAACAAAATTAGGAATTTGACTACAGTTATGTCCATCACAATGACTCCTAGTTTTCATCTACGAATCCAGAAATAAAAACAAAATTTGGTCCTTGGACACTAAGATTGAATATTTCCAAAAAAAAGACACTGAAATATTTTACAATTTTGTTAATATGATCCTTTTTAAAAAAAATTTATTGAAATAATGGAATCAAGAGGAGAAGAGTTGAACATTGGCTGTCACTGCCGGAAATTCGTACCAGGAACCCGACATCACTGAATTTAGCTTAAGGATTTTTATAAAGGTCATTCTTGACTGCAGAACAGTTTAATAAATTATAAGATTCTGAGGTTCTTTAAAAGTACAGAGAGTCTGTAGATTGTTTTATTCACTTATTCTAAGCCATCATTTACTTTTGGCGTTTACTATAAGAATTTCAGGTTTTTTTAATATTTGCGTAATATTTGGAGTCACATATATTTATAAGCAAGAGCATGAGTTGTTTTGTTAATATTCAAAAATTTTTCTGGGTTTTCTATTACAAAAAAAGATGTTTAAATATGGGTTACTGCTGTCATATCTTGATTTATTTGTCATTACAAATTAAAATGTATATAGTTCTACCTATCATTGTAGCCTGAAGACTTTTTTTGGTAGCTTAGTTTATGTTGCAAAATTTATACTGTATTTGTATTCAATAGTCCTCATCAAAAGGTGTTTAAATATTCAGCAAAGCTTAAAGGCAATTTTTATTTGTATTAACTTTGGCTCTTTATGTAGAAATACAACGAATTGATAAATTATAAATAGAACCACTGGCTTCATTATGGAGGGAAAATTCCTCTGCCTTCAACAATACAACTTAAACTTTCTGAGGGATTTGAAAATGTATTTGTTCTCTATATCAACCATTTGGATTTGGAGAAGATTTTTAGTTTCTGACAAGGGACAAATACAAACATTTGTACTCATTTTATTTATCCAGTTAGGCACTGGTTATAGTAAGGACTTCTGGCATAAAAGCACACTGGGAACATTAAACATTGAAGTATTAGTGTGTATTTTTATTTGTGTTTTAACTTCAACTTAACTCATAACAATTAATCCTCAGGCAGATTCCCTCAGGTCTTTCATATGGGTTTTTGGGGTCTTTTTTCAGTTTGTTTTGTTTTTGGAAAATATGAACAGTTCATTTCTATTTAGTTACTTGGGCAAAAATAACCAGGAAGCTCTTTGGACCTGCACACCAACGTGACCAGAACACCTGAGATCTGGTCCTGGATCCACCCCATGTCAGCCATTTGCCTCTCATGAGTCTCAGTTTCCTAATCTAGAAAATGGGAAAATTATCTGCATGGCCTACCATTAGGAAATCACGTTTGTCAGGCTGGCCCAGTGGCACAGCGGTTAAGTTCTCGCATTCCACTTCGGTGGCCTGGGGTTCACGAGTTCAGATCCTATTCACTGCTCATGGAGCCGTGGTGAGGCGGCATCCCACATAGAACTAGAAGGACCTACAACTAGGATGTACAATTATGTACTGGGGCTTTGGGGAGGGGGAAAAAAAAGAAAAAGAGGAAGATGGCAACATATATTAGCTCAGGGCCAATCTTCCTCAAAAAACAAAAAAAGAAAATCATGTCTGTGAATTCAACAGTGAAAAGTATAAAGCCCCTGGAAGTGTTAGTAACAGCACTTTCATTGATCTTGAGTCCTAAATCATGGAAACTTCCTTCAGTGAAAGTTTCTCCAGATATTTCTAGGATACTTCAGGTGCAGAGTGATTCACCAGGCATAAAAAACCATAAGACGGGTTTGACAGGCCAAAACAGGGTGGAGGATGAAGACATTGACCATTATTTGACAATTTTGTCCATAAGGACTATGAACGATAATATCTATGTGAAAGATCATATTCTCAGCCTAGATAGCTCTGCCACCTAAAAAAAACGGCTCTTTTCTTAAAGAAAGTACACATCTAAGACAGCACTTTCACAAAACACACACAGATTAGTAGTACACACAACTTACGTTTCCACTTTTAGTCTACTTGACATGCCTCTAAAAGAACGAGATTTAATTTCAGTGTTTTCAATTTGTGTGTGTGTGCTCACAAAAAAAAAAATGTACTGAGCAATAGTCAATTGGCAAGGTCAAGGTCAAAGTTCCTAAGTGTGCACAGGAACAAGCCAGCTGCAGCCGCAGCAGAGGTGAGAGACTGATCTCAAACATCCAGCCTCCCTCACGCAGGCGTTAACACGACCCAAAACCGCCCAGTGATTGAAGTAAATAAAGATCACAACTCTAAAAATTGAAAAAGAATTTTTAGGCTTTTTATTGCCTCATTGAGTTAAAGAGAACCTTTTTTTTCCCCTAATTTCTTCTGGAGCCATTATTTGAGTCTTTAAAAATGAGAAGGGAGACACTTCCCTTTGTAGGTTAATCGGAAACTGCAGGACTCACAAAAGATGAGGCTAGGATGAAATCAACAAAGCACTACTCCACGCCTTTCACTCTGCAGCCCTCCAAAGTACACATCGCTCATTCAGGTCCCTCAAAACCCTCACCTAGATCAGTCCTGAAATACCCAAAATGCCATTTCTAAACAGCAAATCATATAACCTTTTTTTCTCTCTGTTCAGATATTCGTTCTTTGCAGTAATGCTCACTACAGGAGATCGTCACTTTTATACGTATATATTTTTTCCAATTAGAGTTAAGTCATAGCTATGATAACAGGAACCATAAAAGCAGTGGGATAAAAAGAAACTTTGACTTACTAAAAGGAATTTGAAGAAAAAATAAATTATTCAGAGTCCTCTGTGGCTGTTTTTATAGAAAGGACAAAAGAGAAGCTGTAAGATGCAAAATATCAGAAATTTGTTCAATATGCCAAAAATATTTATTCAGAGATACACTACTCTAAAAAAACTTGAAGGCGACATTCCACCAAATCATTTAGCCAGCCCCTTTTATGTGTCTGTTCCAAAATTTCAGAGACCAGATTTACAAATAACACCACACAGTCCAGAAAAGAACTTCCCTTCTCACATGCTGTGATTCACACCCAGTGCATTTCAAATGAGTCCTGTTAAGTAGCTGATCTCTTCCCTCAGCAAGGATTAGATGATGAGAAAAACCTTAATTATCTCATTTCCTGATTCTCTCCAGCCTGTTCTTAAATATATTTCCCATTTCATTTCACACTGGAGAAGACATCACCTACAGGGAAGAAGGGTATGCAAACCTTTGGGTAGCTTGACAGCTTTTCAGAAATCTAGCTTGTGTTCCGGACAGAATGAGAACAACAAATTTCATCTGACGCTCTCCATCCGGGGAGCTAAAGGAGGATGTAGCTTTTTCTATTGGGGCTATCTCCCAGGGAACAGAAAACCTTTCCTAACCCTGCATCTAAAATGCTTCCTAGAGACCATGCACAGTGCATCATTGCAAAACAAAAGAATCGGTTTTAAAGGAAATTTTTGATTGGCTCCATTTTTACTCTGCGGAGTAAACTAGACCTCTCCCGGCTCTGGAAACTGTGTTTTGTGCAGTGTGCCTCTAACTGTTAGGAATCCAAAGTCTGAGATTTTATAAATCATTTTCTTCTCCCTTCCCTCCCCTCTCTCCACAGCCCTGACACCTTAAATACCTTCACGGCAAACATCATTAATCAATGCAGCACAAAGAGAAAGAAAGCACATTTTCCTACCTACAAATGGTAGGTAGTTACAAATAGTAAACAGTCATTTACATAATAGTGATAAATAGAAAGGTGGAGAGAGACCATAACCTACCTATATTTGGAGTGATCAACTTGAAATTGAAACACAACTCATATTCTACAAACTGCTGTTATTTGTACAAGTCATGAAAATTAGACTAAAACCGCAGAGTTGGAAAGAGATTATGTTTGGCTAAGGAACAAATGGAATGAAAATAAGTAAAAATTATGAATATAAATGAAAAATGAGCTTGGTGTTGTATCATGTTTTATTATTTATGCACACCACCCGCAGATGCACTAATATATTGGTCACAATGTGAAGAGCGGATTAAAGTCTTGCCATTTATTCTATCCAGAAGATTGGTTTTATTCTCTTATTTATCTAAATTGGGCACTAACTTGATAAGTATGAAAACATGATTCAAGATCTAATCGCTGAAAATAGAAATAGTTACCATTTGATTTATTTTTGGTCAATTGTCCCTACTTCTCCTACATGAATAGTTACCATAATTTTTATTTTGGAGGGAGGGGAATGGTTACATCCCATACTTTACTGGGATCTGTGCTTTTCATGTTTTCCTTCACATAGCACTCTAAAAATAGGAATTTAATATTCCTAATTCCAACAAATATGGATGAGGAATCCAGGCCCAACCTGTGGCTATAAACTTTAAGAATGTGTTTTGACAACTTTCCTGTTTTATTGAATATTTGAGCTTTAGAATCTCTTTCCAGAGGGGATCCTAAACTGCACAGGTGCCCACCCACGTGGTGTTCTCTGAATGTCTCTGAACAGGACAGATACATCTTACTAAATGAAAGTCAATTGCCTCCGCTGTAAAGGTGAAAAGGAGACAATTAATATGAGAGGCTTACAGAATATGACTTAGTTAATGATTGGGAAGCTTTCTAAAACACATTAAAGAGAAGGAAAAGACTTCTTCGGAATGTCTGTGGTGTGTTTTATTTAGTCATCTTAATTGATTTTTTCACTTCAAAAAGCAAATGTGCAAAGAAGACAAAAGCAAAGAGCTACACCTTCGACATGATGCATCATTAGCTGTGCACTGCTCCATTTTAATGTTCCTATAATTGATTTTGCAGCCCCAAACAAGTACAAAGAGCACTGATTGTGGGTACAGGGTACCTTTAACTCCTTGAAAAATGCATGTACCATATGAGCACTTTGGTTCAGAAAAAAACATTCGCTGGGCACTTCATTTCAGCTGTTGGTACAAGTAAACCTCACTGATGTCAATGGGCACTTAGATTCTCTGGTCATCAGAGCTAAATCTGTGTTAAGAAGTCAAAAGTGTAAGTGCCCTTAAACACTTTGGAAACTTCAGAAAAGGAAAGGGCAATATCTTAATTGACAACTTGGTCTCTTTCTCAACGTTGAAGCTATTTTTTACAAGATGTAACACCATGTAACAATCTCCATATCTCACACATTCTTCCCCTAAAGTTTACATGGATTTATGTATTTTTAATTTCATGTGTTGACGTAATCTGTTTTACAGAGAAAAATAAAAAAACACAGCATAACAAAAACTCTTGCTATTTGAGGTTTGTCCTAAGATATATACTATAAAATTACTAGTATAACCTAGCATCTACTAAAAGATTTTTTTTGACTAGTCCTCAAATAAAATTAGTGTTCAGATTACCAATATATAAAAATTCTATGTTTTGCTCAGAGGATCGACAAAGGCAGAAAGTAGAGATTGTTGCTTTCAAAGTCCAATACCAGTTTAAATCAGAACTTAACAGCAAGTTTAGTATTCCAGGTCTGTTGTTTAAAGGAGTGTGGGGCATGCGCTTCTGTATTCCATCCTTGTACTTCTCACATGGATTTTTTCCTGATCTTTCTTTTTGACAACTTGCCTTTTCTTTCTGTGTTTGCCTAGTCAGACCAACAGTTTCTGTAAACTGCTGATTTCAGCTCCCTTATAATTCCACATTATACTGCTGCACAATGCCAGTCAAGCATTATGATTTTTTTTACTCCAGCTGTGTTGAACCGCAAGTAGATATGAAGCAATTGACCTTGTTGTTCATTGACTTGTATGATGCTTTACTACCTACTGTTTTGTGCCACTCGCTGCACTTCACGCGTCTTCTAAAGTCATGACCTTTGTAGCAGATATTACTCTCCAAGCTAGTTTTAGAAAAGCAAAACATTAAATACAATATGGCCAGCATTACAAAAATAGCAAAGATAAGCAGAATTTTCTTGTCTAAGCTCAAGGAAACTAGGACCTCCTTCTTTCTAAAAAGAAAACAAAACAAAACTTTAGGCCATTTGGAAAAGACTATTGTATATAGTAGTTTTTAATATTTTTAGAGTATTCACTGTCTTGCTTGTTTGCTTATTTGTTTATTGCAAACACAGTTAATGCTTTCTGTTTTAGGGATTCTTTCAAATAGTCAGATGGTGGTGGTAGGGTGGATTTCAAACGTTCAAAAGAATTAGGAACAGAATTTATAAGTAAATAAAACCTACCATTGAATCCTATCATAATCCACAATCTGGGAAGTGGGCATTTTACCTTCAAACTGATATACCCTTTACATGACTAGGAAAAATATCTGAAATCATAACCTTTGTAAGAGTAGTAAAAGCTGGTTAGTGGATTTACAAATATCATTCAAGTGCTAGTGATGTAATTGCAGGCAGTCGCTGAGAAAATCATAATCTATAAAAATATAGATATAATTTGCATTAATATATTTTCTGCTTACTGACAAGCACTTTTTTAGTTGGCGATCACTTTTAGGGCATAGTTTTGTTATCCATTGCATTTCATGAGTATGTGACAGTGATGATCCATATAGAAATTACTTCATACCACAAAAGCATAAATAAGAAATCCAGTACCATTAAATATTATTAGAATACTAATTGTATCAGTCAATATTCAATCAGGAAAAGAGACAGGTAAAACTTTATGGGGAAAAGGAAAATTCCTTCTGGAGAAGGTCTGGAAGATAGGAGTTGGAGAAACAAAGGAAGTCACTCACTGACTTGATTGGGCAACACAGAGCTTGCGAGAAAATTCCTATAGCCACACTGCAGGCTGCTGAATGGACCCACAGAAGGAGAGCTCATGCAGGGGTCTTTGGAAGCTGTCATCTCTATAGAAAGTATAGTCTAGTACTTGAGGCCACTGTTGTTTGGCTAGATTAGTAGTGGGGAAGGTGATCTGGAAACTGGAGCCTGCCAGGCGTCTCTACATCTTTTTCTGACAGCCACAACTTTCTGAGATCAATGCCTTCTGCTACACTTCCATCTTCCAATTTCATGCAGTTTCCTCTCTTGGCCAACTCTAACTTGAAACCAATAAAGAAAGAGAATTCTGGGAAATATTTTTCCTAATTTTAAACAGGAATAGTAATGACAAGTTGACAAAACACAATCCAGCACAGTCCACGTTCTTGTCACCTTGATATCCATATACACATCTTTTAATCATATTTAACTCTAAGGGAAACAATAGCAAAATCACGGCTCCACCAAAATAGTGCAATTATCCCTCATAAAACCAAAACTACAGTAACACTCTTCTCAAAAGAAGGTACAAAATATCCTGTAAGTCTTTTTACCCATCTTTAGTGTTGTTAGTTCCTCTCTGAGCAGAACTCATACTTCTTGGATGGATTTTCCCATCCTTTCCTTTGATAGACAACTTGAGTGTCAGTTCTTCAAGTGGACTCATATTTCCCCTTCTGTATTTTGTACTTACATATTGAGATTTAGAGTTAACTATTATCAATATTTTGTTAGATGAGAGGGCGAGACAACAAAAGAAAGAAGATTTTCAAGTGGCTCTGAATCTTTTTACAAGTTCAAGTCTGAGGATTTGTTAAGGGGCCTTAAATCTATTTTGTACTAATTCAAGCTAATTTTTTTTACCAGGATTAGAATGCTTCTACTTATACAAATCGAATAAAAGGCTATGGTAGGCTGCCCGTCCATTTCAATATTAGAAACATCAGAATCTATTAGTCAAAACCAAAGATTCCTGAAGGTCAAACCATTCTGATTAACCGTATTGTCCCTTCTGCCCACGCAGTAATCACACCTACATTTCACTGAAGGTTAACTGTTGCCACTTGGTTCTCACCACTCTGGGATCCCACTTTCCTCACTGAAATCAGAGTGCCCACTTTAGTGGCAACTTCTCCCATTGTCATTGCTGAACCACAGATAAGAGTCACCAGAGCACTCTTCAAGGATGCTTGTACTCCCCTTACTAATGCATTTGTCAAAGCCTCTGTGCCCTCCTGGAGGACATGGAAGAGGACTGAAGAGCAGAGCAGGTCATACATAGTAAACACATCCTTATACAAATCAAATAAAAGGCTATGTATCTCCCTAAACCTTAGTATGTCTTTATCTACCATATAGCAAGGAAATTGTGACTCCTCAACTTAATTTGGTATAAGTCCACCTTTGTGTCCAGATTCCAGTCAACCAATCCATGAAACTGTTAAATCCACTCCAGTTTCTCAAGTTAATTAACTGAGTTCAGAATTTCTAGTTAAGTATACTCATATCAATGAATTCAGTACACTCCAACATCACATCCTTGTACCCTAATCCAATACCTTTAGCATACGTTCTCATACACATTCCTCTTTAACTGTAAAGACTTACAACTATTTTGGTACATAAGATAACTCTTACTAATGACATTGTGTACCCAACCTCCTGAAGCCTAGCAGAATTTGAGTCTGCTTACAGGTCTAGAAGCCATAGATGTGCTGAGAGCATGTCTTGAGAAAGTATCATTTTCTACTCTATTAGTTTCCTAAGGCTACTGTAAAAAAAAAAAAAAAAATTGCCACAAACTTGGTGGATTGACACAACAGAAATTTATTTCTCACAGTTCTGGAGGCCAGAAGTCCAAAATCAGTGTCTCTGGCCAAAATCTAGGTGTCCTGCTCCCTCTGGAGGTTCTCAAAGAGAATCCATTCCTTGCTTCTTCCAGCTTCTGGTGGATGCCAGCATTCCTTGGCTTATAGCTGCACCACCCCTATCTCTGCCTCTGTCTTCATATCACTTTTTCCTCTTCTGTCTGTGTGGTGTGGTGTCTCAATGTACCTCTCCTTATAAAGACATCTGTGATGTGATGGCATTTAGGGCCCACCCAGATAATCCTGGATTATCTCCTCATTTCAATATCCTTAATCACATCTTCAAAGACATTTTCTTTCCAAATAAGGGATTAGGTACTTGTAGAATAGTTTTCAGCCTACTATACCTACCAAAGATTTATTTATTTACTTATAAGTAGTCATTACAGGTTATTTAGACAAGAGTTGGCTGCTTTTCTCCTGCAAGGGCACACTAGCAGTAGAGATTTTTCAGAATTTGGAGTGCCAAAGTTTATTGTAATCTGCTCTTATGTCCTCAATCCCATATTCAGGATCTTACTATTACCTGATCAATATTCTAAATCTAAAATGAGACTCTGGAAGGCTGTAATTTTAATTTACAGTGTAATTTAGCCACTCAAAGGAACAGATTTAGATTCGGTTTTCATAAATATTAAACCTGTGATTACAGGAGATACGTGTTCCTTTCCAGACAAACAGAAATTTGCTAGTTGCTTACTCTGGTCTTCAGCTGAGAATGTAAAGCACTGAGTTCATCATTTTTCTCCCTTCAAGTTTTCCACTGCACTTATGGGAAACCAACCCCACAGTCCCTATGCTCTTTATTTCCACTATAATTTTCAATGGCAGTAGCTATGTGGTCATCCAAACCTGGCCTCTTATAGGCACTTGACTATAGATGAGTAAGAGTGATGATTTCAGTAACTATTTTGCCACTAAATGCGATGGACTTCCAGCATTCCACTTACTGCTGGCAAAGGGGCTATTAATGTCTTGAAATCTAATCAGATCAAAGAACCAATTCCAGAACCAAAACCTTAAGGTTCTGCCCTCTTGGAACTCATACATAAAATCTCTATCAGTTAGGGCTCAGTCAGGAGACCAGAGCCACGATATATACTATGCAAACAGGTAGTTTGCTATAGGAATTACACATATAAGAGGAGCTGAGGAAGTTAACTTCTGGAAAATGGGGATGTCAAAAGACCAGACAGAGTCACTAACCATGACACGTGAAGCACCAGGTTGTGTGGATAGGTCAGACTTACAGGAAAATCCCAGAAACAATGCCTATCTGGCTTCCCAAGTGGTAGCATTAAGGAGATGAGGAGAGAAGAAGTCATGCAGAGATCTTTGGAAGTTGTTTTCTCTCTACAAAGTGCAATTAAAATCTTGGTAATTAACTTAAGACCTCTGCTCGTTACCAGAGCCTGTAGTTGGGAAGATACGCTAGAAGCTGGAGCTTGCTGACACCATGTCTGATGACTATAAGTTTCTGACAGTAATGGCTTCCACTTCAATTCCACTTTTCAAATCATGCACAGGTTGTATTCTTGGCTAACTGGAACCTACAACCGTACAGGGAAGGGGATTTTCTGAGAAATATAACTCCTAGCCATATAATACACAAAAATGGCAATATTAAGTTCACAAAACAGACTCTTGAACACTAACCACATTGTAAGTAAGGCTTAAATTATGAAAAAAAAAAAGCCCATCAATGATATCCTTTCCACTATAAAGCAAACGATAGATAGATAATAAATATACAATTAAGTAATTGCTAAAATTGGTTCCTTTATTTTCCATTGTATCCATTTGTATCTATTTACTTCAATGCTCAATAGAATGCACAGAAAACAAAGCAATCATTCAACTCTCTTTCTCAATCTGGAGATAAAACACACAGAAAAAAGTAGGAGCAGAGCAACTATGAGAATATATATAAGCTACAGCAAAATGCAATGAGAGTGGGGTGATCTGAAGTGAATGTCAATCCTACTTAGATTGGAACCATAAACCTCTTAAGCCTCATGCAACTTCCCATGATGGTGATGTTTTCTGAGCAATCTCAGATACGAGATACCCTAGAGGACACACAATATATTTGGGGCAGAACTATTTGGTCTTCTATCTGCTGAACTGAGCCACAATACAGATATGTCAAACATTTTCATTATTCCCTTAATTATTTTCTTTAATTATTTTCACTTGGTTCCTGCTTGGTCCTCAAAGGTATTAACTGAGAGAAAGACACCTCAGTCCCCATGATTTCTCAAACCTTGCAAAAAGGCGCAAAAAGAGTTATCCCAACCAGTATTATTCAAAATCAACACTATTCCTAAATGCTCAATTTTCCCTACTCGTAAGCCTGTGGAATGGACTGCATAGAAATTTACCCTGTAGTGGCCTAATTGTACCATTTTGCCTTTCAATTATCCTTGGTTTATGCCAGAACTTTTCCTATTAGCAAGGAAAAAGGAAGGATGTGAACAGGTGGAAAAATTCATATGGCAGGGACTGGCTATGTTGGGATATAGTGAAAGCCAGAGTTGGCACTAATTTAATGCTTCCCAATCTAATATTAGCTGAATATTATCCTTTTGATGATCTAAATCGGGGGAGAGGAAGCAAGTCTCTTTCCTGGTCTTCACGTTCTAAGGCTGAGACATATTATTAACTCCGCACATGCAAGGGACACTTTCCTAGTAGCTCTCCTTTCATCTCACCATCTTTCTTCTTTGATATGATATACCCTCATTTCTGTACCATGAATTTTCTTATCCACAGGAGGAAGGTTAGCAAATGGAAAGTGTCAGGTATTAGAAAATAATGCAGAAGTCAATGGTTTTCTCTGAAAATTTTTCAATTTCTTAAGTGCTAAGAAATTTATAGTAGCTATACCAGGTTTGTGATGTTAAGCGCCCTCCATGATCCTGAAAATGCACTGCTGTTAGCAGTCAAATCAAAGAATGGAAGGCAGGGTTTTATGAGCAACAAAAATGCTGAGATGCTTTGAACATCATCACTTTCTTCCCTCTCTCTTGTAGACCATGATGAAAGCAACATCTTTGACATCTTAAGGCATTTGTCCCTATGCCCTCTGTAATTTTTCCCCCTTTCTTCACCATGTAGGAGGCCTTGATCTCTGCCATCTGCTCATTCTCATACCGCGGTGCTGCACCTTTCATTTGTACCTGGGTCATCTTCTTTTCAGGTGTGCAGCCTCTCCATCTTACCTCTGAACTAAAACAGCCTTTGAAAAGCCATGAATCTACCAAGGGCTACAGGGGGAAAAAGTGAAGGGAAGTTCACTTAAAATAAACCACAGTATTCTTCAGATAAAGTTTAACAGAAGTCCTTTGAAAAATTTTAGCCTATCTTTTATAATACTTTGTACAAACTGTAGAGTTCTCATTTCTCTCTCCTCCTTTTTAAGTTGATGGTTGCCACTGTCAAATACTAACTGTTGTGATTAAACAGAGTATAGGGAAATGCAGCCAAATAGCTAAGATAGTGATGTTAAATAGTTTAATAATAGTTAATAGCATTGAAAATGTCTTAGACTTTCTTTTTAAGCAGCCTCTTTTATTTCACACTAACTTAGGCAAGTGTCTTATGAGGCAAACACAAGTGTACTCTATAATATCATTATTCCCATTCCAAAGATTAGAGAAGAGTCTGCTTAAAAACCTCCAGAGACAGCAAGTGACACAGCATTCTTACAACCAGATCTCTACAGGTTGTCCAGAAATGTATATTTAACTGAGATCTATTAAATTTAGGCATGTTTCCTGAACTATCACTTTTTTCTTACAGGATGAAGACACATGAGCTGTCAATTGAGCAGTTGTATATTCATCGATTTATGCAAAAATATGAATTGAGAAACTAGTGCTAATAGTTACTTGCTTGGTGATGGGAATACAATGGTGATTAAAATGGTAAATAAGGGAGCAAAGATGTTAAGTATTATAAGTGAAGTGATTAAGATGCCAAGATAATGCAAGAGAAGCTGGTAGCTCCTTTCGTGTGGTGACCGACCAGTGAAGACTCTCTTCGAAGATATTTAAACTGAGTCCTGGAAGACTTGAAAAAGTCAGCTATGAAAGCAAAAGGGGCAAGTAGTTTAGAAAGAAAGAAACTGTAAGCGAGAAGGCCATGGGGCAGGTGACAACTTGGTGTGTTCTAGGGACTTTTAGAGAACCAGTGGGTGAGAGTGCGAACCAGCCTGTGAATTGGGAAAGGTGGTCAGGGATCCTGCAGGCCTCCGTGAGCCATCACAGTGAACAATATGGGGGTCATGGGGAATCTTTTTGCAACAGGAATTTTAATGACATGGCAGGGGACATAAGCCAGAAAGACTTGTTTAAATGCAAATTAGAAGTGAGGAAGTAGAGGCAGTATCTGTGTGTGGACAATTCTTTTTTTCAGAAAGTTTTGTTATAAAGGACCCCAAGTGGGAAAAAAACTAGCACAGATATGCATTGAGGATCAGGGTTCTGTTGAATCATATAGTTGAATAATGTAAACTATATTAAGTTAATTTATGTATAGTAGAGTGGAATACATCTAAAGAAAATTGCTTTTAATATTCAATTTTCAAGAATTCATATGTGGTTTATGAGTTAAAAACAGATAAACACTGTAAATAGTCTATTGGCTTGGTATTAAAATTAAAAATATATAAAACTGAATAAATATCTGCTATACATATTTTCTTACACTTTCACGTCAAATTAATTGCCCATGGAGATAAATGGCAAACAAGATATAAATAAATTAGGTCTCAGGTCTGCCATAAAATCTACCATATTGAGCAAGTTGCTATAGGATTCAATTCTGTAATATGATAGATACATCCATGAAGAGTTAGATTAATTAAAGTTAAATTTTCTTTGTATACCTTAAAATCTATGATTTTATCAAATCATACAATAATAAATACATACCTGTTTTTGTCTGGTTTTTGTTTGCAAGTAACAGAGACCCATCAAGTTAACTGTATTTGAACAAATGGAAAGATAAGCTATGTGCTTGGATAGGAAAGCTCAAAATCAGAAAGGGATTAATTCTTTCTAAGACAGTTTATAAACCTAACACAATCCAATGAGCAGAGAGACAATTCTTCTTTAGTTTCTTTGTAAGTATGTATTGATTATAGAGTTCAAATGGAAAAATAATCAAGCAAGAATGGTCAGAAAAATCTCTGAAAATGAATAACCATAAGGAAAAACTAGCCTTACCATTTATTTAAATGGATAACAATTCTTCAATATTTAAAACTGGTGATACTGGTACAGGAATACAGCAATCAATGCAACAGAAAAGAGAGTCTAGAAATCACAGATGAAAAGATGGAGCATGTACAATTATGTTAGGACAACTGGGTAGCAATTTGAGAAAAAAATAGTCAAATCCACACTTTACTCCTGACATCAAGGTAAATTTCAAAGGGATCAGAGAAGGGGAAAATTGTGGCATTGCATGGACCATGAATTTTGCCACAGATTTGCTCCCCCAACCCACCCCATGAGATTCTGCCCTGCTTTGTGCTCCTTACTCTAGTCAAACCTGCAGTTTCTACATCCAGAACCTCTTTGACCTTCTGCAAAGCAGGTCAGAGATCTCTCCTGGTTGTATCCCTCTCCCTTCTAATTCATTATTCAGCAACCTCCCCAATCTACTTTCTGTCATTCAGAAATAGATTGAAATAACTTAGCTTCACATGCACCTTCACACATATACTATTTGCTTATACCTTTTTCTTCCTTTACTACCATTTTAATGAGGGCTTGGGAGTAAGAAACATAAAGCATACGTGTTTAGTTCATGATATTAAACTAGATCCCTAGATAAAAAAACAACAACAACAAATTTTTAAGAGAGGAATGCACTTGAGTCAAATCATCTCTTTGCAATACATCTAAGGACGTAATTTATGAATTAACTCTCCTTGAGTGAGAGGACCACTACTGGCCAAATAATCTGTAGTCTAGAGAAAACAGTCATCAGAATAAAACATGAACCCTGCCTCTGCAATACCATGGATGGGAAGGATGGAAAGTGGTGCAGACATTGTGACAGTATAAGTATAAAATGGCAATGAAATGAGCAGGAGGGCAAAGTAACAGGAAAAATAAAAGATAAGGGACCACTTGCAACTCAGTGACATTTCACCATTTAATCATGTGCAGTTCCACTTGTTTGGCAAAATGAGAGCCCAATCTAATAGTAAGTCTGGTCTGAAATTAAAAAAAAAAAATGCCACTTAAATCAGTGCACTGTCTAAGCTATACTACCTTCTTGTCTTTATAAGGGATGTAGAATCTCAAGTTTGCCATTAAGATCATTTATGTATTGTGTTTTCACTTATGTCATCTTATAAGGACTCTCAAACCTTAGAAACTTGTCCCCCTCTAGACTTTGCCATTCTTGTGAATAATGTTTCAAGTTCCTTTGCTACTTAGATTTAGATTTGGAATCTTATAAAGTCATCCTACATGCCTATGGCACATTCAGGTGATAGCAGATATTATAACAGTCTTAGCTTTACATAACCTTTGCTTTCATCTCTTCTCCATTTCCATAACCACAGCCTGTTCTAACATGGGCTCTGTTCTAGTCTCTTCTGGGATTAATGGTGTAGATAGGAGCTTCTCAAATAGAAATGGTTACCTCCTGAATAATATAGTCATGTTCCAGGAAAAGGATTCTGAAAACCTGCTTCCCTATACAGGTATACAGTGGCTAACTGGAAGGCGTGGGCAATTCAAGGATTGTGATTTTGAACTCAAGTTGTTATTCTTTTGCATGAATGAAATAAAAATGGGACAAAAGCTATACTAAGGTAAGTTAATTCAATACCTTGCTGACCTAAATGATAAAGGGCTGTTCACAGAGTCAGCTTATTTAGCAGAAATTATTTTTTAAGGCACAGTGCTCTCAGTCAACAACTGCATGGAAAACTGTGACTGTTTTCATTTCCAATGCAATGTTTTTATTTTGAATGCAACAGAACCGAGTCCATAAACCAAAACAACAGGGAGAATTTTTACACATAGTAAATAATTTAAATCAGATTTTATTAAAACAAGCAAGGATATATTACAGAGTTGGATGCAAAACCTACATGAATATTTTAGGATAAGATATGAGACTATAAAGAAATTTCACATTTATGCTTAGGCTCTTGGGGATCTACTCACAAATACCCAGGGTTATTCATATTCTCCTCAACCTTACTAGTTGAGAAAGTTTGAAAAGCACTGGTCTAACAAAATAGAACTATTTTAAAGTTTTTTTTTAAATTAAATATTCAGAGAATTCTGACTCACACAGCTTTAAGTGTGTAAACAATGAAAAAAGGTTGACTAGAAGACCCAGATAATTTAAGGACATAGTGGCACATATATTTAGAAGCAAAACTATTCATAGGCATATTATTAGGTGATTTTACACAGAATGCCAGGAATAGTTCCATAAACATCAATATTTGTGAAAATCAAACATAATATTGAAGAAGGAGGCTCCAATAAATGTTTATTCTTCTGGTATTGCCTATATTCAATTGATCTTCCAATTTAATAACCCTGGGTTTTGATTGTGTGAGGTTGCTGTCCCTGAATACAGTTTTGCCCTCCTACACTCTGTCATTTACGCCTCTAACCTTAGGTTCCATCCAGAATTATACCACTTTCTTAGGAAGTAAAAAGAACTAAGGAAGAAAGAACAAGTCAGGATAGGAAAGTGAATGCACGTACAATGCTGGGCTTAAGAGATAAGCTGTGGGTGTGGTGATGCATATGCCGTACATGTGTACTATACTTAAGAGATAAGCAGTGCTGTGTTGTAGTGTTCGGGGTTTAAAAGATAAGTCATGCAAGGGCTTGAACTAGAAGGAAATCGGTACACAAACTAACTGAACTCGGGTTAAATACAATATTTAAATGGAAACAACTGAAATGGATATTGAGTTTATATTTTGGCTACTCAAGGGAGGCAACACCTACTGTCATCTCATGGATTTAAGATATGGAACTATGTTGACATTGTAAGGTTCTCAAACACACTCGTTGGTGTGAGTTTGGATTTTCTTTCTGTATATTTTTAATGTTACTTGGAGACCACTTATTGAAGGGATATCAGATGTGACACTTCCTAAAATGCAAATCTTATGACAGCACTCACCTGCTTGCAATCTTTTAATCTTCACACAAACCTTTCACAACAAATTCAGACTTCTTGAGATGACACATCATGCCCTTCAGGGCCTCTGTAAGCCTCTCTAGTCTTACTCTGACTATTTCACACACACGCGCGCGCGCGCACACACACACACACACTCTGCTATTAGCATAAATATATATGCAGTTCTTGCTGTAGGATAACTTCTTAGACCTATAACCTTCCCAGCTCCATGTAGGGACCTTCTTGTGCTCTTACCCACCTTTTCAATATTTAGACTCTGCTCAAGCATTTTTCAGGTCCCTACATTTTGGGGAGAGTGAATCCGCTTAGCACTACAACACCAATCTATGCATACCTCTACCCATTGCATGCACGTCTTTCTACCATAATCGTAGGTGCACATTTCTCTCTCTCCCAGTGGAGTTTAAGTACCTTGCAGATAGGGACCATGGTTTATTTGTTCATAATGTTTGGTACCTGGAATATAAAATACCTAACTTACATTTTATAGGATACAATAAATTAATTATTGGTATTAATTTATTTATATTATACATGGAAATTATTTCTTTTCTGATTTTGGATGTGTCTATTTTAAAAACATTTAGAAAACACATTCAATACAACGCACAAGTTAAAACCATCTGTTATCCTACTATATAGAAAATAAATAATCATTAGCATTTTGCTTTATTTCATAAATTCATTCACATAACCACATGTGTTTATAATTTAAAATACAAATAGACCATCCTAGAACTGCAGTTTTCATCATGTGTCTTTAGAAAGAAAACAATGGCCATTTTTAACAAGCTGGCTACAGACATCTCAATTCGAATACAGTAGCAGGTTATTTTTAAAGAACAACTTTTTTATTTGGAAGAAACCTTAATGAGCCCTTTAGTTATTCTAAGGAGAGACTAGAGTCGATTAGAGAGACTGAGACAAATTGAAGTTAATTCGCTCAGTGAAACCATGTAAGAGACTCCCCTTCTTATGTTATAATAGAATTGCTAATTTTTAGCTGGACACGTGGCTGCCTAAAACAAAAACATTTCCTAGTCTCTCAAGCAGTGTGACTAAGGGCTGCACAGTAAGATGTAACACAAAGCTTCCTGCAACAGTCCATCCCAGATGGCTGATGCATATTCCTTGCGCCTTTCTCTGCATTCATTCCTTCATTCTGAGTCTTAGAATGTGGTGTGATGGATAGAACTCTACTTATATATAAACGATTCTATAATGGCTTTTTTTAAACATGAATCTGATACACATCTCTGATTCTTCTGTAGGGGAATATTCCTAGAAATGGAATACACGCTTCATGCATTTGATTAACACTGTCAAATCACACTCTGGTGCAGCAAGTTGCACAAAATATAGTCACACAAACAGTGGGTGAATGTTCCAATTCAAGATATTTAAAATATCACTGCACACTCTTATGTTTGAATCTTTGCTAATTTTCAAACAAAAGCATCTTGCTGATATTGTAATATGCATTTTTTATTTTTTACTGATTAGGTTAAATTTTATTCATATTTATGCCTTTTATAATTTTTTTGTTCTTAATCTTTTCTTTATATCAACTTTTTCCTGTATTAGTTGATCATATTTTCCTAATAATCAAAGGAGTTGTATATTTAAAATTTTAATTCTCTTTGCCATTAAAGATAAAAATACTTTCTTTTTCTAGTTTAAAATTTGTCTTTAATTCTCATTGTGTTTCAAGAGACAAAATTTAAGGTTGTGTATTAAAATTATGCTTCTATGTGAAACATTAGTAGAAGGGAGAACTTGGATTATCTATTGTTAAAAAAAAAAAAAAAACCTTATATCATACATGTTTACACACACAGAGAGAGTAGAGAAAATGTCCCACACAGGCCGTAACTTTAGGTTTCAGTGGAATCTTCTAATCCATGTTAAAAACACCTTGCCTTACCCACACAGCTTAATAGAATCAAGAACTATTTCAGCAATTGACATTAACAAGATCTCATTATTCAAGGACATTCTAGACCAGGCAGATAAATTTGTGACTAACTTTATTATTTACTTCAGGAATTTTCTACAAGAACACTTCTCTAAACAATATACTACTCAAATAGCCCTCACTCAGGACAATAGATTTCTCCTTAGGGTAAACAGCCCCCTTCTTAGTGTAAGAAATCACTCAGCTGGGCAAGCCTTTTACTTATCAAAATACTTTACTCCTCAAATCCTTGCTTCACTGTATCCACCAATCCTAAACAAATCTATCATGAACTTCATCCAATGCTAATCAAATTTCCACATCAGTGAACTCAGGCCTGCCTAATGCCAGATCCCAAAATCTTATGAATATATGGCCCTGACAACCCCAATCCACACACACACTTCAGAAGCACTACCATAAAATATCCCAAGGTGACAAGGGTGAGTCTCCCTTATGGCAGTCAACAATGAGCCTCGCTTAGATTGAATGATACGTCATTGACAGGTTATTTAGTGGCATTTTTTGAGAATTGGAAGTAGATCATATGGACTCTCCAGGAGGATGAGACTTTAAATGTGAGTCCTCTTCCCTATTTAACTGCCCTTCCCTCATGCCTTTCTTTAACATGTCCCTTGATGCCAACTAGAGGACTTTTTCAACTCTAGTCACTAGGAAAGCCACAGTTCCACTGAGGATAGTCTCTAGCTTTTCTTTTAATTATTTTGTCTCTTTGTTTTCTTTGACCCTAACACAGGTTTTCATTCATTCAGCTCCTTTAAGACTCGTTTTTGGAGGAGTGGGCTATGAGTAAAATGGTGGAGGAGTCATGAGGAAAGTGGAAGACCCAGAGCTGACCAAAATGAGCTTTTAATAAAATTATATTTCCACTTAGTTCTTATGCTAAAAGGGACCTTTTTCTTCCTCTTTCTTGGTTCACATTATCAACCCCCCTGCCTTTTTTAATCCTGGCGAATGAATTTGAGGAGAAAATGAGAGCTACATCCCCTCGTATGTGGCACTGTTCAGGAGATCTCACACATCTTGCATTTCTACACAATTGAGTGGGCATTAGCGGAGGCACAAATCACTTTCTTCAAAGTCTACAAACTGGAATTGTTCTTTCTATCACGCGGTAAAGTGTATGTTCCAGTCAAGCATCACCTTTGATTACATTTCAGTGTTACAGCAAAGAAAATCATCTGGATTTTAGCAATAGGTAGGTTGTCAATTTAGTTTGTCAGAAGTATTATGAGTTTTGAAATGAATGTATTCCATAGGTTTATACAGATCTTTCTAAGGTTTCCTTCCATTTTATTAACATGTAATTGTAATGTTTTGTGAGTTTCTTTTATGCCAAATCAATTGACTACTTTCAGCATTTTCAACAAGAATGTAGTTCTTATTTTGTCTTGTCTCATCATTCAGGTGTTAGAGTAACATGTTTGTGTTCTGCACATGAAAATTTTTTTATGTAGATGTCTTTTTCACATAGCATTCATTGCATTTTCCAG
This sequence comes from Tapirus indicus, assembly GCA_031878705.1. Classification (NCBI taxonomy): domain Eukaryota; kingdom Metazoa; phylum Chordata; class Mammalia; order Perissodactyla; family Tapiridae; genus Tapirus; species Tapirus indicus. The sequence goes on along the minus strand of CM062920.1, from coordinate 137,649,938 downwards.
AGGGGATAAGTATTCTTTGGAATATTTCAAATTTCAAATATTTTACCTATTAAAGTATAAATCCTAGTGAAAACATATCAGTGATTCATAATGTTTATATAAGAATAAATAGCTTATTTAGTGTTTTGTAAATATTTAGCAAATAGCTATATTTAGTATTATGGCTATGTCTTTTTTTAAAAATGAAGAAAACAGAGTTTTACAGAGGCATATTTATAAATCCTACTCCAAATTTTATATATCTTGAGGCTTATCATATAATATTTTATTTTATAAAAGTCTAAGTTATTCTCTTAATTTTCTTTTATTAAAATGCAATTTACTAGATATATTTATAAACCTGCATTAGCTTTCAACCCAATCAATATTTATCGAAAACCTACTATGTGCAAGATGCCCTGCAAGAAATATAAATTAGAATCAAAACAGCTCTTGATTCAAGGAGCTACATTGTCACATATGAAAAAGGGCTGCTAGCCAAGAAAGCATTTATAGATTAAATGCCATCGAAGATGATAAAGCAGTTTAGAAATCCCAAATTTATGGGGAAGATTAAGAAATTAAATTTGAACCTTATCTTATAGTATACACTAGACCTAGACAAGTGGAGTTGGAAAGATACAGGTTAGAGTTCAGGGGCCGTGGAAGGAGAATATTAAGGTCTACAGTGCCTTCTGAGAATGGACACAGACATTCCCATCCTATCTTCTAAAATCATTGTTACTGCTGTTTTTGTTAACTTGAAATGCATTTTATAATCCGATGGTGAGACTGTCTTTTCCATCTTAAATGGCCTACCAAACACCCAGGGAAAATTGCCCAGGCAGAGGGAGGGAAGTAAAGACATGTAATTGAGCAAAACTGGAATGCAGGGCATTTGTAAAGAAATTATGGACAATAAATCCAAAAAATGATTAGGATATATTGTGGAGAATCTTATATGCAACTCAGGGTTGTATTACATTAGATAGATATCTCAGTTCAGAAGATAATCGTTGGAATAATAATGCATTGCAATTGGCTTTATTACCAGATATGTTTCTGTTCAAAAGGCTAGAGAGCTGTCACTACAAGTCATCTTTCCCCTCCTGTGGTCATATATCTAAGTCCTAAGGTGCCTATTTTGGATGAGTGAGATTCATTGGCAGAAAAGAATTTTTGATATCACTCTTTTACAAAGAGGATGTTTGTTTTAGCTAGTAGCTAACCCAGGAATTCCTTCTCTCTGTCTATATTTAAAAATCACTGTGATTAGTCTCTGGGTAAAATCATATGTTCTGCTCAAGTATCTCAGCCGTCCACATGATGGCTTCACTTCAGAGTTGTGGGCAATCAGCCATTGCCCCTCTCAGTTTTGTTTGTTTTGCATTGGACAATTGTAACCTTATGATCTGCAGAGCATAGATCTATGCAAACTTTCTCCAGACATAACTTCCAGTGGTGAGAAGACAAGGTAACAGGAGCTGCATAGGCATTCTCTCTGTCTGCAACTTCTACAAAAGACTAAACTCAAGAAGCAGAAACAGTTCCAAGGAACTGTGCCTGACCTGGGTGCCCCTTAGCAGGCAATGGGAAGGAATTGACATTTTTAAAGCAGGAGAATGATATGATCAGAACTGAACATTGCTGAAAGCAATTTGGCAGCAGTGTCAAAATTGTATCAGAAGGAAAATATAAATTATTTAAATAAACCAAGTATAAAGTAATGAAAGCCAGTGAAAGGCACCGAAAGGCAAAGCCTAGATTTAAGAGGAAGGGTTAGAATGCACAAGACACTGCAAGTGATTGCATGGGGAGAGGTGATAAGGAAGGAAGAAATAACCAGGTTTTCAAGTCTTGGTAGTTGAGAAAATATTGAGTTTACCGACAGAGGAATTCAGGAGAAAGAACTAGTTTTGAGGTAGAAACAGTCAAAATTGGATTTGTGCCCAACAGGGAAAATACATAAATATGTCCAGAAGACAAAGGAAAATTAGATCTGATTTATGAAAGAAAGATGAGAATCAGAGATTTACAGATATAGATTTGGTTCACATGCACAAGACAAAAACTTCCCACTGCAAAGGATATGGTGAATCCATTATTAGGTTAAAAGTTTATATTTGAGAAAGAAATAGCAGCTAGTTATTGCTGATTTTCAAAATATGTCATATTAACCTTCGAATAAGTCTTTCTTCCTTATTAAAACAGTGAAGATAATGCTAAATTCTTCATGGTAATATTGGAATCAGAGACAGAGAAAAAAGGTAAATGAAACTAACAAGCAACATAAATTGGGAAAGTTCTATCTTTGGGTATCATAGTTAGAAAGCAAAGTCAAAATAAATTACCCTCAGGTTTCAGGTATTGATGCCCATTAGGCTTACTTAAGTCAGCAAACCATTTCATAGCTCTGATTAATTACCCTCAGGTTTCAGGTATTGATGCCCATTAGGCTTACTTAAGTCAGCAAACCATTTCATAGCTCTGAATCAGAGTCTGTTGAATCAAAGTGAGTAGATTAATGAGGAAAACTTCTACAGGATTTTCTTTTATTTTAAATCAAGACACATAAAGAATTGCATAATATGTATTCTAGCATTTTGAACCAAAAGTTCAATGTTTACAGGCCTCAGGCAAACGCTCAGTGCTTTCCAAAAGTATTAGGCACACAGTCAAGGAGAAAATTCACTCTCCATTGGAGCTTACTAAATCAACACCTGTCATATTAAATCCCTCATCTATTTCCACTGTTTAGAAAATGCAGGGACTAATCTTAATGTGAAAGTGCAATATAAAAACTACGTATTATATATGAAGCTGGAATTGTGGTAAACAAAGCAAATCATTGGATGGCTATCAGCAATGTTTTATTTATTTTTGCAATTTAGACTTTTTAAAGAAATGAAAATTTTAAATCAATGTACTTTATAATTGTTAAGGGATCCTGAGAGATTATTTACACCAAAAGATATGTCACAGAACTCTTGGGAACCATGGAAGAAGCTTCAGCCATTCTACAAATGTTTATTCAAAATTTATTTTTAAATCTTGGGTAACACATTATATGCATACTGAAATATCATACACTAAATATAAACACATTATTTGTCATTAGTTTTGGGTTTATGCCTTGGGGGTAATCCATCCTGGGGAGAAACTTGAGATTTTATTTCTTTTATTATTTTTTTAATGTTAGAAAATACTTTTTGCTGAATCAAAATGGAAAGGTAAAAGATAAAATTTGTAGAATGCAGAAAAAGCAGTGTTAAGAAGAAAATTTATTGTGCATGAATCAACTAAGAAGAAAGGTTCAAATTCAATGAACTGAGCTTTCACTTTATGAAATTTAAAAAATGAAAAAGGTAGCCAAAATAAATGGAAGAAACATTTTAAAAATGAGCACAGAAATCAGTAAAAAAAAAAAAAAAAAAAGTAAATAAACAATGGAAAAAAAGCCAACAAGGCAAAGAGTTCATTCTTGAAAAATTTCAATAAAAGTTGATAAACTTCTAGCTAGATTGATCAAGAGAAAGCACAACTCACCAATATCTAGAATCAAAGAGGGGACATTTCTATAGATCCTATACACCTTAAAAATAATATAACATAATATTATGAACAATCTTATGCCAATAAATTGAACGAACAACATGAAATTCAAAAATACTCTAAACAACATAAATTACTAATACTATCACAAGAAGAAATTTAAAAATCTAAAAGTATTGTATTAGTTAAAGGAATTAAATTTGCAATTGAAAACATCCCCACAAAAAAACTCCATGACCAGATGTTTTCACTGCAAAGAAGTATCGAACATTTAAAGAAAAATAGTACAAAGCCTACAACAACTTATCCAGAAAATAGAAAAAAAAAGAGTAATTCCCAGTTAATTCCATAAGGCCAGAAGTACCCTGATAACAAAATCCAAAACATTACAAATAAAAAAAAAATGGAAGAAATGCTACTGACCAAAATCCTTTATAAGTATAAATGCAGAAAATCTTTTAAAAATATTTGAAAATTGAATCCAGCAAATATAGAAAAGATAAAACATAATGTCTGGGAGAGTTTTGAGGATTCAAGTTTGGTTCACCATACAAAAATCAATCAAAGTTTTATCACAGTATTAAGAGAATAAACAGAAAAATCATATGATCATCTCAACAGATGAAGAAATAACATTTGAAAAAATTCAACACACATTCATGATAAAAAATTTCAGCATGCTAAGAATAGAAGGGAATGTCTTTACCTGTAAAAAAAAGGATCTATGCCCAAAGTTAACATTATATTCAATGATGAAAATCTTAAAACTTTTCCTCTAAGATCAGGAAAAAGATAAGGATGTCCACTCTCACTTCTTCTACTCAATGTAGTACTGAAAATCCAATTAGAAATGAAAAAGAAATAAAAGGCATCCAAATCAGAAAGGAAGAAGTAAAAGTGTCACTATTTATAGATAACATGATGTTAGATATAGAAAACCCTATAGACTCTACCAAAAACTGTTAGAACTAATCAATAATTCAGTAAAGTTTCAGGATATAAAATCAATATGCAAAATTTAGTCATGGTTCTCTACACTAACAACAAACTATAAGCAAGAGAAATTAGGAAAACAATCTCATTTACAATTTCATTAAAAAGAACAAAATACTTAGGAATAAATGTAACTAAGGAGGTAAAAGACATGGACATTGAAAACTGTAAGACACTGATGAAAGAAATTGAAGACACAAATAAATGGAAAGTTATTTTCTGCTCATGAATTGGAAGAATTAATACTGTTAAAATGTTCATACTACCCAAACAACCTACAGATTCAATACAATCCTTATTAAAATTCCAATGGCATTTTTCACAGAAATAGAACAAACAATCCTAAAATTTGTATGGAATCACAAAAGACCCTGAACAGCCAAAGTAATTTTGAGAAAGAAGAAAGCTGGAGGGATCACGTTTTCTGATTTCGAACTATACTACAAAGCTATAGTAATCAAAACAGTATGGTATTGACATAAAAATAGACATAGATCAATGGAACAGAACAGAGATCCCAGAAATAAACCCTCACATATATGGTCAGCTAATTTACAACAAAGGAGCCAAGGATATACAATGGTGAAAGAACAGTCTCTTTAATAAATGATATTGGGAAAACTGGACAACCACATGCAAAAGAATAAAACTGGGCCACTGTCTTACACCATACACAAAAATCAACTCAAAATGGGTTAAAGACCTGAAACCACAAAACTCCTAGAAGAAAACATAAACAGTAAACTCCTTTATGCTGGTCTTGGTGATGACATTTGGGATTTGACACCAAAAGCAAAGGCAAAAATAAACAAGTAGGACTACCTGATACTAAAAAGCCCTGCACAGCAAAGGAAACCAACAACCAAATCAAAAGGCAACCTACAGTGGGAGAAAATATTTGCAAATCATATATCTGATAAGGGATTAACATCTAAAACATACAAAGAACTCACACAACTCAACAGCAAATAAACAAGCAATCTGATTAAAACAATTGGCAGAGGAAATGAATAGACATTTTTCCAAAGAAAATATTCAAGTGGTCAACAGGTACAGGAAAAGGTGCTCAATATCACTTAATCATCAGGGAAATGCAAATCAAAGCCAAAGTGAGCTATCACCTCACACTTGTCAGAATGGCTGTCATCGAAAAGACAAGAGATAAGTATTGGCGAGCATGTGGAGAAAAGGGAACACTTTTGCACTGTTGGTGAGAATGTAGATTGGTGCAGCCACTATGAAAACCGTATGGAGCTTCCTCCAAAAATTAAAAACAGAACTTCCATAAGATCCAGCAGTCTCACTTCTGGGTATATATCCAAATGAAATGAAAACATGATATCTGCACTCCCATGCTTATTGTGGCATTATTCACAATAACCAAGATTTGGAAATGACTTGTGTCCATCAATGGATGAATGAATAAAGAAAATGTAATATATTTATCACTCAACGACCTGAATAGACCTCGAGGGCATTATGCTAAGTGAAATAAGTCAGAAAGAAAAAGACAAACAGTGTATGATATCACTTATATGTGGAATCAAAAAAACCAAACTCATAGAAACAGAGAGTAGAATGGTGGTAACCAGAGGCTGGGAGTGGAGGAAATGGGGAGATGGTTAAAGTGTACAAACTTCCAGTTATAAGATGAATAAGTTCTGTGGATCTAATGTACAGCATAGTGATTATAGTTAATAATACCCTGTTATATACTTGAAAGTTTCTAAGAGAGTAGATCTTAAATGTTCTCACCATAAAAAAGAAATAGCAGTCATGTAACATGATGGAGGTGTTAGTTAACACTGTGGTGGTAATCATTTAGCAATGCCTATGTGTATTAAATCAATAGGTTGTACACCTTACACTTACACAATGTTATACGTCAATTATATCCCAATAAAGCTGGAAAAAAAGCATCTACTAAAAACTTACTACTCATTGTACTTGATAGTGAAAGGCTTCATGATTTTCTTCTATGAATGAAATCTGCTCTCACCACTTCTATTTAATGTTGTACTGAAGATTCCAGCCAATGAAATAAGACAAAAATCAAAACGAATAAAAAATATTATTCATTTAAAATGAACTAACATTATCTTTATTCACAGACAATATGACTGAATACAAAGAAATCTCAAGGCATCTCAAAAACCTTTTCCAAATAACAAGTCAATTTGTCAAGGTTGCAAAGCCAATATCTATTTTAAAAAATCAGTTGTATTTCTATACAATAGCAACAACTTGTTGGAAAATTAAATTAGAAATACCATTTTAAATCTCTTCAAAAATATACAATAATTATAAATATTTAACAAAATAAGTTCAAGATTTCTATAGTGAACACTACAAAATAAAAGAACTAAACACTATAAATAAATGGACAAATTTACCTCAGAAAATATTATCTTAACATATTTGATATTGTCAAAATGTCAAAATGCCAAGTGTCCCCAAAACTGATCCATAGTTTAATAGCAATTCCAATAAAAAACATCCCAAGGTATTTTTGTAAATATTTATGAGCTGATTCTGAAAGTTATAGGAAGATTAAAAAAGACATAAAATAGGCAAAACATTTTGAAAAAGATCAAAGTTGGGAAGCTTACAATACCTGATTTCAAGACTTATTACAAAGCTACAGTAGTCAAGACAATATGAAAATAGCTTCAGCATAACCATATAGATGATGAAATGTACTAGAGAGTCCAAATGTTAACTCGCACATTTATGATCAATTCATTGTCAACAAAGTGTCAAAGAATTCAATGGGGGAAAGAATGATCTTTTCAATAACTGTTGCTGGAATAAATGGTTATCCATATGGGAAGAATATAACTTCAGTCCTACCTTATACTTTTCAAAAAAAAACAATACGAAAAGAATCATAGTCTTAAATACTAATGTGAAAACTATAAAATCTTTATCCAAACACACAGGAAAAAAATTCTTGGGTTAGGCAGATATTGCTTAGATAAGACACAAAATTTACTAAACAGAAAAAATTATTATTAATTATTAATTTCTCAAAGTAAGATACACAAATGGCCAATTAACACATGAAAAAATGACTTAGTATCAGAGACAGGTAAATTAAACCACAATGATATACACTACACACTCATTCAAATGGCTAAAATTAAAAAGCCTAACATTACCAATTAATGGAAAGGATGTAGAGCGACTTGACTCTCATTTGATGTATGTTTTCCAGCTATTTTTGGAACTCTATTTTCCAACCACTTCTGAATACAGTTGTACAGTTTCTATAAAATTAAGCATACCTCACCATATTACCCAGCAATTCCACTATTAGCTATTTATCTGAGTGAAGTAAAAACGTATGTCCCCCCCGAAAGATTTATACTTAAACTTCCCTAGTAACGTTATTAAAAAACATCTAGAATCGGAAACAACTCAAATGCCCATCAACAGGTGAATGGGTAAACAAACTGTGATATATCCATGTAATAGAATACTACTCAGCAAGAAATAAAACCAAAATGGAATGAATGACTGATAATGTGCAACCAAATGGATGGATCATAAAAACTTTATGCTGAACTACAGGACCGAGACACAAAAGAGTACACAGAGCATGATCCCATTTATTTGAATGCCTAGAAGAAGCAAAAAAAAAAAAATGAATCTCTAGTGATAGAATTCATACTGGTACCTGAGTTGAGGAAGGGATTGGTGAGCAAGAGGCATGAAGGAAATTTTCGGAGTGATGGAAACATCTGATTGGGGTCGTTGTTTTGCCAGTTTATTTATTTGTCAAGACTCATAGAATTATATACTTAAAATGGGTGTTTCTTTCCCCCTGACAGAGAGAATTAGGTAGATCCCTGTGATACCTTAAAATTAAAAATCACATACCGAATCATGAGTTTAATATTCCTTTATTGTAAAAATAGACAATGTTGTAGACACTGGCATAAGCATAGAAAAAAATCTGGAAGAATACATAAGAAACTTTTAATTGTGGTTTTGTTTTCAAGGGAGGATATCATCTCTCATAATAAGGCTTTCTACACTGTTTGAATTTTTAGTGACATACATGTATTGTTTTTTTAAAATGGTGTTATCTGCACGGGGTGTCATGGCCTGCTTTTGCTTTTAGTGTATATTTTCCCGTATTTCAAAGCTAATACATATTATTAAAATATAAATCACAGGTGAATCACTTCAGCAAAACAAGTGGTTATTTCTAAATCAATAATTAATCAAAATGTTTATAGCAGAAAATTTCAAACTAGTTTACAAGACTCCACTGCCAATTCCTAATCGGTCAAATATAAGACAGTTTGAAATGAACTGAAATCATTGGAAAATATCATTAAATTAGAAAAAAATCTGTTCGTTTTCAAGATCTCAAACCATATAATGTAAAGTACACCTGCCTATCTAGCTGTCAGAGGTAATCTTGTTGCTTGTTATGTTTCACCATAATCTCAAAACAGCTATTCAGACTGCGTAATGCTCAATTCTCTTTACTGTTCTGTGTGGCTTTTATAAAAATGGTTTTGATGTTTTGCTACTATTGAGCTTCTTCAAAGACTCCCTTCATGGAGTTAATTTCTGAACAAGGAAGGCTCACCTGAGCACTGAGTAGGAACTCTGGGACCGTCACAACTTAACTGTGAGATCTCCACAACATCATTTAGGGTTTCTGAACATCTCTCTGTCAGTCTGAATACCTACTCTGTGCCAAGCACTGGGCTCACCTTAAAAATAAATTAATTACCTCCTAATTCTAAAATTCTCCAATTTCAGAAATTTTCAAATATTTTCCAGTGCAAGATAGAATTAAGCCATAGATAATTCCAATTTTTCAATCAGAAGGACCCAAGAAGAGTGGAGTGAGTTTTCTAGTTTCTTTTCCTATCACAGAAACACTCAATTCTCTCCATGCAACATACATAATTTATTTTTATAACTTTCCAGTTTAATACACATTTCCTTCACATTAACTGACAATTAGAAATAACATGAACAGTATACTAGACCTGGATTCAAGCAAATCAACTATTTTCTTGGTGGCTCTGCTTGCCATTTTGCTCTCTCTATTCTGGATATTTATAATAGAAGTACACAGAACTTGCTTCTTTCCCCGCTGAGATCCTAGGAGGAGTCTGCAGATCCCATGCGTAAACCACTGTGCCTCACTCAGAAGAAAAGCGCTTATAGAGAGAGAGCATTGTTATTATTCCCCTTATAGTACCAAACATGTTGCATAATAAGTTCTGCTTCCCAAAGGAATCAGCCATTCCCTTTTTCTAGTCAAAGGGTCAATGAATTACAGGAAACGTTCTATCAGTAAATACTGCTTTGAAATATGGTCCTTAGTGATCACATAATTATAATTTTGCTGCATTTTCCTATTTTAAAACTAATACTACAAAATTTCATGCAAACAATGACTCTTTTGCCAGTATGCAAATTCAAATACTAGAGTACATACAGCAAAATTACATTTGGAAAATAGTTTTGCTGTGTTAACTAATTTATTTTCAATGTGGCTGGTAGACATGCAACATTTTCTATTTTCCTCTCTAAGAGTAAGAAATGCAGCTTCTAACATTAAGTCTGACAAGAATGTGAGAGGTTAGAAATGGCAACCCTGGACTCTTTCTCTCCCCTCTCTCTGTCACTTACTGCACACGGAACTAATCTCAGCATAAACAAAACACTCATCAAAGCAAGGGACTTTAGACATAAAAGTAAATGAGCTTTAAAGGGAGCTCTTTGTGCAGAATATGTGATTTCCACATGATCCCCAAAAGCCCAAAGTGTTAATTGAAGAAAAGTAATGACACCTCAATGTAAGTAGGAATCAACTTGAATGACAACACTCAAGCCCTCTCAAAGTGATAGTCACAAATGTCCAGAGAAACACGTCATGAGAAACTTATGCATCACTAAGCTTTCCCTGATTTTGTATATATATCTTTTGGTTTAAAAGGCTATAATATTGACCGACACTATAATGTTATGGAAAAGGAGATTCTATTTGTATGATTCCGAGATTACATTTTACCTTTGGATTAGGAAAAGTAAGTGGGGTTTTTGCTGTCAGGTGGTGAATGGTGTTCCTCTAAAAACAGAAGATGCTGAAGAGGAAGGAGAGTGAGTGTGAGAATATTCGGTGGAGTGCTGCCCCAACACAGGCTCAGAAGGAAGGTGGTCTCTATGGGACCTCACGGCATTGGCCTGGAGATGATAACCTTTCCACAGTTCTCTGGGCACAGAAATCAGAGTTCCTGTCCAAGCCCCCAGCACCCAGAGTCCCTCCTCAAGCACTGGGCAGCCTGTTCACAGCTGCTCCCCATGTGGCCTGCACACTCCGATGGCCTCCTGTCCCTACCGGCACCTGGACTTCCACTGCATGCTCATGCCTTCAATTGCTGATTCTCTGCATTCTGGAGTGTTCTATTGCTTGCCAAGCAACTCCAGAGCAGCTTTGACCTAGCCAAAGCAGTGAACCTCTCTGCTATCCGGTGGCTGAAACATACCTTCTCCAAGAGGTCTGATTTGTCCTTCTTTGAGTGCTCTCCCTCAGCCCTAGGGTACCATATAGAGTTTCCTTATATCTCATAGTTACTCTTCCTTATTCATTATATTAAATGTCCCCTCTTTAACCTAATGTAGAGCTTCTAGCTCCTGATTGGACCCAGACTGCTATGGTAGGTAAATGTCAAAGTTCATATAGTAATTTCAGATCAGTCACTTTAAAATTATGATGATCCTGAGTTTAGATTTTGAGACCTCTTGAGCATGCCATAATCTTGACACCCCTCATCCTCCCAATTTAATCAGGACCTGTGGCCTGCTTTTGTTAGAAGTGACACATTTAACAAATAAAGATATAGTTAGTCCCATTGGTGACATGGGACTGACGTTTTATGTAATACTGGATATTTTTCTGACTTTCTATAAAGGTCATCTTTATGATAAAGCCTATTTATCTACTGTCTAAGAACCTTACAAGGTTGAGACACTTGGTTAGAATTGCGAACCTGAAAAATAAATAGATGTCAGCTTTCCTAACTGTCTCTGATATCTATATAAGGAAAGATAGTTTTGCTAAAAATTTTTGGGCTGAATCTGACTATCTGGGTTTTTAGAAATAAAATAGAACTTAACATAGGTATTCATTTAATCTATGATTGAGGAGGCTTGATGGTTGTCATCCAAGTTGATTGCTCTTACTGCATTGATTTTCTCCATCTTCTCCAGTTTTCTATTTCTTTTATTTCTAATCTTATCTTTATTGTTTCCTTCTTCCTACATTTTTGGGTTAAATTTACTATTTTTTGAGCTTCCTAGTGTACAAGCTCAGAAGCCTAGATCACTGATCTAAAACTTCTTTTCTAATAAAAGCACCCAAAGTACAAGTTTTCCTCAAAATATGGCTTTTGCTGCAACCTACAAATTTTAATAGATTGTGTTTTTATTTTCATTCAGTTTCAAATATTTTCTAGTTTCCCTTGTAATTTTCTCTTTGACCCATAAGTTGTTTAGAAGTATTATGTGAAGTTTCCAAATATTTGTAGTTTTCCAGATTTTTTAAATTTATTTCCAATTTAGTATTTTCAGAGAACATACTCTGAGTGATTTCAATTCTTTTAAATTGATTGAGACTTTTATGGCCAAGCATATGGTCTATCTTGGTTAATGTTCCACACACAGTTGAAAGTAATGTATATTCTGAAGTCACTGAGTGTAGTGTTCTAAAAATGTTAATTAGGTTAAATTGATTGATAGTGTCACTCAAGTATCCTACCTACTTCCTTATGGTCTGTCTACTTGTTCTATTACTGATAGAGGAGTGTTGAAATTGCCAACTTTACTTGTGGATTTATCTGTTTTTCCTTTCAGGTTTGTCAGTGTTCTCATGTGTTCTAAAGCTCTTATTTTTGTGCATACACATTTAGGTTTTTTATGGTTCTCTATTAATTTATTCTTTTATCATTGGAAAATGTCACCTTTACCTTTGGTAATATTTCTTTTACAAAAGTCAACATTGTCAGATATTAATATAGGCAATTCTGCTTTCTTCTTCTTAGAGTTTTCTCAGTATATCCTTTTCTACACATTTACTTTTAAATCATCGGTGTCTTTATAATTAAAATTCTTTTTATAGAGAGTATATGGTTGGGAATTGCCTTGTTGTATCCTCTGAGGATCACTACCTTATAATTTGCATATTTAATTCATTTATATTTAATATAATTATTGCTATAGTTGGATTTAATTCTACATTTGTGATCAGTTTTCTATTTATCTCATAGATTCTTTGTGGTGTTTTCTTTTCTTTTCCTTCCATCATTTGCATTAATTGAGTATTTGGGGTATTAAATTATATTAATTATCCTCTTTGGCTTTCTTTTAATTATCTTTTGTGAGGTGTTCTACTGGACAAATATGCATCTTTAACTTATTGCAGTCTCCAATCTCATTCTTTTTGCCATTATTGTCATAAATTTTACTTCTCTCTATATTACAAACCCCATATACATTGCTACTATTTTGTTTTAAATAATGATCTTTGAATCTCATTTAAAAAAATTAAAATACAATGAAGTCTATTATATTTACCAACATGTTTACCACTTGTGTAGATCTCCTTTTGTATAGATCTGTCTATACAAAATTATTAACCCAACTTCTTTGTCATGACCTGAGTCATTGATGGAATTTCCTGAGTTCTTACCATGATCTCTCCATTCTGACTGACCAGACTCAAGGGTGTCTCAACCTTGTTCCAGCTCTGGTAATTATTTAGTTTGAAGATCCCTCATGATGGCTCTTCCCCATTTTTTGCTCTTTGCATGGCCCTGTGGAATCTTACCCTTCACATGTACAGTTCAGTACCCAAAAGATTCAAGGAGATCCCTATGCAGATTTCTGGAGTTTTTCTCTGCATAGTTTAAAAGAAAAAAACTGAAGCCAAACTCTACTCCTTCCAAAAAGAAAAAAAGGCCTTAGATATGTTTAAATCTAATTAATCCCCACCTAATATATAGGTTACTCACCTTTGTCATTTTTTTCTATCTAATTTTTTAACACCATCAATAGAAGCAGAGGTGTGAGTTAGGGGAGTATAGTAGTAATCCAGGTGATAGCAATGTGTTAGAGTAGGGTGACAGTGGTGGATTTGAGAAGTGGCTGGATTTAGATTATTTTGAAGGTTTTGTAGAATGGATTTGTTAATGGACTAGGTGTGTATTATTATAGAAAAAGAGGAATTAAGGCTGACTCCAAGCTTTTTGGCCTGATTAACTGGCAGAGTTGCATTTTCCTCTACTGAGGGAAAGCGTCATGGGAGGAGCAAGTTTGGAAAGCAGAAATCATGAGTTTGATTTTGGGAAAACTTAAGGTTAATAAATCAATTAAACATCTAAGTGTAAATAGATCAAATTAGATATATAAGTCTAGAGTTCAAGAGAAAGGTCAGTGCTAGATTTAAAAATTTGAGATCTGTCAATGTGTACATACTATTTAAGGACATAAAACAGGATGAAATCACTTGATAAAGTTTATATAAATAAACCAAAAAGTAGTCTGAAGAATGAGTCCTGAGACACGTCAATATTTAGGGAGAGGAGAGACAAGAAGAACTAGCAAAGGAGACAGAAAAGGAGTGGCCAGTTATATAAGAAGAAAAGGGAGAGAGTAGCATCCTGGAAGACATTTGAGAAAAATGTTTCAAAATAAAGATGGGTCAAATAACACCAATACTTGACCACTTTGAGGTGAAATGGCCATTGGATTTGGTAATTTAGAGTTTATAGATGACAATGAAAAGATCTGTTTTGGTGGAGTGAATTGACAAAAGTCCAACTGAAATGGATTCAGGAGGAAATGCAAACAGAAGATGTAGAGCTAGCTAATAATGACAACCCTTCTGAGGAGTTTTGCTATAAAGAGGAACATAGAAATAGAGTGGAAGCTGGAAGTATTGAGGACACAGCAGAAGCAGTGTCTTGGAACAATAAGTGGTAAGGAATGGAATCCAGAGAAAAGGTAGAGGGAATGAATTTAGGTAGCACTTTAATCATCTAATAGGAAAGAAAAAAGTGGAGATACAGATACATTAACTTGGTAAATTTGATGCTGGGTTTGTGTAAGTTTCCTTATAATCAGTACTATTTTTGCAATGTTAGGAAAGAAGAGAAGATAATTTTAAAGTTGATTAGTGATTTCCAAGAGTACCAGGGAAGCAAGATGATTCTGGTTAAACACATGACCCACAAAGCCCCAAAGCATGAAACATCACCACCTGCTGAATTTTGCAAACACATGCTCATAACTTAAAGACGATGTTGACCTTTGGTAGGACTTCTTAAATTCTTTACATTCTGAAATGACTTTAAGGTAACGTTGAAATCAAAATTAAAAAACTGGAATGGAGGGGCCAGCCCTATGGTGTAGCGGTTAAGTTCGCTCGCTCTGCTTCAGCGGCCTGGGGTTTGCGGGTTCGGATCCTGGGCATGGACAGATGCACTGCTTGTCAAGCCATGCTGTGACGACATCCCATATAAAGGAGAGGAAGATGGGCACGGATTTTAGCCCGGGGCCAGTCTTCCTCAGCGAAAAAGAGGAGGATTGGCAATGGATGTTAGCTCAGGACTAGTCTTCCTCACACACACACACAAAGAAACTGGAATGGATATATCTTTTTAGATACTCTTATGAGTGACAACTTTATATATTATGGAAAATGTAATTGATGCAACCTAAGGTGCTTTAAAAATAATTACTAATCAGAATAGAGCCATCATGTAGTAGAATGCTTTGCCTGATTTCAAGAAATTTATAAATTTTGGAAATAGGTGGGAAGGTCTTTTATCCCTGAGTAGGTTGATAGGGAATAAAACAAGAGGCTAAGAAATTCTCCAACCACCTCCCCATACAATTTCTGAAGGCGAATTCAAGACCTACGGCCATAGGAAAGAGAA
Source organism: Tapirus indicus (assembly GCA_031878705.1). Taxonomy (NCBI): domain Eukaryota; kingdom Metazoa; phylum Chordata; class Mammalia; order Perissodactyla; family Tapiridae; genus Tapirus; species Tapirus indicus. The sequence goes on along the minus strand of CM062920.1, from coordinate 137,634,450 downwards.
TACAGATGTTGCCCTGTCAGTAATGAAATTGAAATATATAAGGTCCAAGGAGAACGAGATGAAACAAAGTCTGTCTCCTGATTCCTCTCTGTTAGGGTAAGAGGGTTAACATCAAGATTTGGGTCAAGACGGAAGATGATAAACAATCACAATTAGATATGCATTTGATATTTTTTTTTACTTTGATTCTGTTTAAAGGAAATAAATAATGATTCATAACATGTTCCGAGAGTGGATTTTGGCTGCTAGTTTATATTCCCAAAGGAATTGACTAGTGATGCCAGCACAGCTTGCAAAGCTGCCGGTTTTCTGTTTGCTGGTTTCTTTGGGATTTTGCTGGCTATTTATTTATTTATTCAAAATAAAAGTGCACATCCCCAAGGATTTTTTTCATCATATATATCCATATGACATTCACTTCAGCATTTGTATTTGGAAAAGAATTGTCTTATGTGTGTGGAGAGGTACACAAAGGTAGAGGAAATGAAACATGGAGGGTGCATTCTTGTGCAAGTACCTGTTCAGGGACTGGGAAATCAACAAGCTCCCTGAATGAACAAAGCCTGCAGGATAACACGGAGTGGGTGGGTCCCACATTACAATCAATGGAACAGGGAATTACTGCATTTTGCCTGGAAATCAGTTGTAAAGAATAGTGAGTTTACAAAGAGTCACTTTCTATACATCAGACATACTTAAAACAAAGCTAGGAAATGTCTTTTCCATGCCTTATCTCAATAATATGAAAATAATTTTGTATTTACGTAGGCAAAGAGAACACTATTTGAACTATCCGACAGTTTTATCTGGATAATTGCTTCAATTCTCTACTTCTTTTACATGATTAGAAACCAGATTTTGAAATTACATTGCAAAGCAGTGTGAAATAAATGATCAGGGCAGCATCAATAATAACCTAATTCTTTACTACAAGACTGCTATGCCGTCTCCCATAACTGTACACCATGCTCCTTTCAACCAGTTTTCTAATCTTGTAAGACCTTCAGAAATAGACTTTTTTTGTTATTTTCCAAATATTCACTGTGCCCTTCTATAAACATTTCCCAACAGTTAATAGTCATTGTTGAAAAACCAAAGTCCCCTCAGTGGATTTTATTTTTCTAACAATTACCACATCTATGGGGTTTGGTCCCAATGTGTATCTCCAAATGGACTTCTTTTTTTCCAGAATTCTTTTAATCTGTGATATAATTAGTGATGTCTACAATTAGATCTGTTATTTTGGGCAAAGGATTATCTAAATCTTTCCCTTAATCTATTATAGTATATTTTCATATTTACATGTTGTCTATGATTCTATGCTTTCTCTAAAAATTAGGATATTGATAGAATATTTCTTGTAATAAAATCACCATTTTTTCTAAGAAGTGTAAATATTTCCTAGCAGAATCTCTGACATCTCAATGATGTTGATATTTACCGACACAGAACCTTCTTGTTTAAAATTGACTTTGTATTTTTAGTCCATTGACCCAGTAGCATTATTTCCATGTAATTCTCCTAAATATCTACCCTGCAGGGCTTATTTTGGCTAGGATCCAGCCTTTTGATTTTTTCCAAAATCAAACACAAGGCTGTATCTCAAAAGCTAGGAAGACCAAAGGCAAGACAGAGACAACACAAAAGAAATCCCAAAAGGGGCAGTGAATGCTATAAATAGATGGCTTAGAGCCAAAACCAAGCAATTTGGCTTTTGGTTGATGATTATGTTAGAGGGGCTAGAGTTCCAAATTTTTGAAGCTAGAGCAACAGGATGCCTAGGTCCAGAAACTGAGGAAAGTAAATCGATATCCCAAGCTTGTCTGAGATACAAACAGAAATAACTTATTTTTCTCTGTACATTTTTCAATTTCTAGTAATCTCTACAATATGTACCAGGCCAATAAAAATATACTCTCTTGAACAATTAGTTCTTAAAAGAGAAACCCACTTATTGGAAAAGTAGATGCTAGAACGCTTCTGTATGCTGCATCATTTTCCCTACCTCCTCAGTAAAAGAATAAGCTATTTCCTGTTGGTAGATTCCATTAATGCAGATAATGAAGACAGTCAATACAAAAGAAAAAAGCTCTTCTAAACTTAGTCTAGATGCCTGATCATCACTGAGTCCTCAAAGTTATTTTCTGAAAAAGGTCCCTGAATCTGAAAACATTAGATTTGTTAGTGTTAAAGAAAAATTATTCTGACACTTGTTAAAATGGTAAGGAAGACTTTATTCAGGACTATAGCAATTAATGTCAAGACTATCACAATAAGGGAGAGAAATCTGGCTCAATTCTAAATACAGCAAGGACAGCTGACGATTTATAACCAAGGAACAGAGTGAGGGAGTCAGTAGATGGAAAATTATTAAGAGGAAATATCAATGGTAGGGGGATTCTTGCTAAACTGACAGAGGATTCTTGCTTAAGGCAGGTCAAGGACTTGTACACCAAAGGTGGGGAATGAGGAACTTGATCAGATACTGAGGGTCATCAAATATCAGGAATGGGGGGATTCTCTTAGCAGAATTCTTGCTAAAACTGAGCAATGTGGGCCTGGCAAGGACAGGACAGACACAGAAGCCCAACGCTGAGAAGAGGGCTCAGAGAAGTCTAAAGTTTGTCAAGAGAGAGTGTTTGTCAGTAATATGATGTAGAAACTAACAAGCTAACGGCAACTTAAACAAATATAGATTTATTTCTCTTTAATCACAGCATAGGGCTAAAATGAAGCTCCACAATTTCAGAAAAACAAACTCATTCTAGCTTGTTGCTAGAACAACATGTCCTTTAGACATGGCTTACAACTCATGGTTCAAACTGGTCAACTAAAAATAAAAGTTATCTGCTCCTCCCATTCACCACACACAGACCATGCAAAAGGCTGTGTGGCTCATCTTTGCTCCATGTGTTGCTGGCTTGGTTGGCTCTACTGTTGTTGGGTCACTCAATACGGCCTCACATACGCATCTCTGGGGCTTAGTGCTAGTTTTTGATTGAGGCAGCTTTGATCTTCTCCAAGGGCCCATCTCCTTTCTTGTGATATCTCATTCCCCAGGGTTTCTCTCTCTCCACATAGCCTCCTGGGCAGGACATCCTGGACTTCTTTACACAAGTCTGGTTTCCAAAAAATAAAAATGGAAACTGTAAGGTTTCTTAACATGAGGGCCGAAAGTCATACTATCTCACTTCTACCACATTCTTTTTGTCAAGTGAAGTCAAGGTCAGCCAAGACTCAAGAGGAGAGAAAATGGACTCCCCTGCCAGATGGGAGGAATATTATGCGTATACAAGAACGAAAGGAATTGTTGGCAGCCATCTTTGCAGACAATCCACCACAGTTAATCTTCAGGCCTTCATGTTCATTCAACAAACTCTACTGTACTTTGCCACTTTTATCTAAAGATGGACTTTGGGGACTTCTTTATCATCTCCTCTTGTAGTTTTTGACTCAACCCAGAACCTCTTCATACCCTTTATGTTTAGCCAACACAATATCTTTGGATTGTCTTAGTTGCTCCCCATATTTATTTACTTATCAAAGACTATTTCAAAACATGTATATATAATGATTAATTAATGTTTTAATATCAAATTTCAGTATATGAATTCTTATTAACATCAGGCACCATGACAAAACATGACAAATGAAATAAGTAGTGAGGTGTATATAAATGGAAAGTGCTTCCCCAAATTTTTTGTATCCCATTACAGAAGTTTAGGATTATATCCCCCTTAGAGAAATACAGGGAAATACCAAATTATTCAAACTGATGAGAATTTCAAGCCCATTGCCAAGAAGAAACATTTCCCCTGAATTATGCTCTGTTCAGAGCATATGGGCAACATTATGCCAAATCCTGGGATTACTTTCACAAAAGGACATTGATAATGGCAAACTGGTCACTGAAGTAATCTAAAAAGTGTGTGTTATAAGGAAAATAGACATTTAAATTTGTATAATAGAAGAGTAAAGAGAAAAAATTAGCCATCTCCCTAGTTGTAGGTTTGCGCAAATAGTAATATTTTGTATTGCTTCAGAAAGTTAATCAGAACCAGTGGTAGACATTTCAAAGAAGGACATCTCCTCTCAAATTGAGGAACAAGTTTTGGACAAACAGAACCACGAAACAGGTTGTATTTCAGTTACAGGAGGTATATACCTAATTCAATACCTGGCACAGAGTAGATACTAATATAATTGTTTAAATGAAATAGTGAATGGCCATCTAAAAGGGCAAGGTAGGAAAAGAATTCCTCAATGAGCAATAGGAAGAAATAAGAATAATCTCCAAAGTCCTTCCAAACCTAAAGGAGGCAGACTCTCCAAAAAGGTTTATCAGTGAAAGAAACAGAACAGTCATATTATAAAACTGCCAAATATTCTGCCAGCCTGGACCACTGAGGAAATTATAGTATTAATGACATTGTATTTTACTGTCTTTCATTTTAGCTCTCATGATTTTTTTCCTTAGATGTGTTTATAATAATGTGTATGTCTTTTTACATTTTTATTCAGTTTTCACGCTTATTAGAGTTTATGTGCTAGAGGCCAATGATCATATCTACTTAATTTTCTCCATATTAGGCTCAAGTAGGCACCAAATAAATGTTAATTCAAGATTACTTTCAAGATGATTTATCTCCAGTGATTATTTGACTTTTTTTTTTTTCATAATCTCACACACTAAAACCAATATCACAGGCCTGGGTAATTTAATATAAGAAGACAATACTATTATGAATGTATAAACATGCATACATTCACATACAATACATATTTTCAAGGGATTTCACATAAGAAATAGATCCTATCTTTCCTCAATCTCTAACATTGCAGATAGTAGTAGTAAAATTATCCATAAGATATCTCAGGAAAAAATGGACCCCAAAAGCTTATGGAACTTTTATTCTGAAATGATTTTTAAAACTATAGAGTGTGCAGTAAAGTAAATTATAGGCACTTGAGAAGTGCCAACTCCATCTTTCACATGCACAGTTCAACTTTCATCAGAGAAAGTGATCCTAGGAAGGGATAACTGAGACCTTTTACTTTATGGGTGAGTTTTATAATTCTAGTCCACCACACAGTTAGGCATGAATAATGCTATTCCTCAGACCCATGAAAATAATACCAGTTATCAATCTTTACTCACTCTAATGCCTGTTATTAATATTTCAAACTGAAAGTTTTTGGAGTTAATGTAGAAGTTTCTCTCTTCTTCCCTGTGAATGGATAGCATTTGTAAATACACTTGACAGATTACTGGCAAAGCTCCACCTATAATACTGTCTTTATAGAAGTGACATTTGTTTTACCCACCAATAATTTATCATTCTTGTCAATAAATTCCCATTAAAATATTATTATTTTCTTGAAGTTGAAATTTTCAAAGCAGAATAAAGACAGTTTTATTGACCCATTTCATTTCTACTAGTAAAACTGACATCTTGACATACATGAATCAAATAGTCATTTATGGACCAGAAGAAGCATAAATAGGACATTGGATACTATATGAGAAACACTTTAAAGATAAATCAATGAATTTAAACTTCATTTAAAGCATAAATTTGGACACATTGTCGAGAATCAGAAAAAAATAAAGGAGTTATCAAGTAATTTTAGTATAGTGGTTAAGAGCACAGTCTTTGACATCAGATTAATTAACTCTACTTCTTAAAAATTATATAATGCTGAACAAGTTCATTTCTTGAGTCTTAGTTGCTTCAAATACCAATATGAAGAATACTAGACTCTCGGGTAATTACATGCATTAAATGAGATAACATATATAAATGTCCAAACATAGAATCTGGCAAATCATAAGCTCTCAATACATGGCAACTACTATCAATTTTAGTATCATGTCAAAAATTATAATATTTTTAGATCAACTGAGTAAAATCACTCAGCTGGGTATGAATATAAAATAAATTTTGAAAGATTGCTAATTCAAGTTAGTTCACCTGAGATAGTTTTTGTTTGAGTTATCTAAATATAGCATCTATATTTTACTTTATAGTCATAGCTAATTTAATAAACGGTTTCAAAGATCCTTACTCAGCTTCATTCCTGAACTCATAGGCCAGAGGTCAGTTACAAGGTTGTCAGGAGAAACTACCTATGGATTTCAGCCTGAATTTGAGAAGTGGCCTTCCATCTCTAGAAAAAGAATGAAGTAAGATTTTTTCCTTCGCCTACCTACAAAGAAAATATTGTAGTACCCTAAAGAGCCAAAAGAGAAAAAAAAAATGGTCATTTTGTTCCTTTATTATTAGCAATCTAAATTTCAGATTTTAAGAAAGAAGAGTTGGGGGAAAAGAAAAAACAAAACTCTAGCTAAAATGACTTTAGGGGATACTCAGTAAAAAGTATATTTTACATGAAATATTTAATAATATGATACATAAATCATCACAGTAAAACTTGAATTGTAAGTTGACTCAGAGGACATTACAAAGGTTAAAGCTTAGACAAGTAATAAACGAGGAAAACATTCTCATTACCTTGAGGGCAGGCATTGTATCCGGACAGAGGTTTTCTACAGAACTGATTTATTAGTGCTTTCTAGCAAAAACGTACTAAAAATCTTGTTCATAAAGTTTTCCCACTCTTAATTCATGCTGTTTCTATTTGCATGAATCCTGTGTGTATATTTGAGTCCTAGCCACAGATTTGCCATCAGAAAGTAAAACAATCTTTTTCTTAAGTAATAGAGAATCGTCGGAATTTTACACACAGAGGTGCCCGTTTTTACCTCTGCTAGAGAATGTTACTCAAAACCCACATTTCGGATTCAATAAGACTAAGACAGGCAGCTGCGTTTTGTGTCAATATGAATGGACCCACCATCTATCCTTGTCACCCAACTTCAAAATTTGAAAATTATCTTTGACTGACTTGCCCCCAAAACCTCATTTAGTTCTTTGTCCAGTCTTGTCAAGTTTACCTCCAATACATCTCTCATATTGATCCCCTCTTTGCCAGGCTCTCTGCAAAAATCAGAGTGTAAACAACGTGACCTTTCACCTATTGGCGTGATCTCCTAACTAGCTTTCCTAACACCCAGCTTTCCCTTCTCCCGTCCATTCCTCTTACAAACACAAGATTACTCTGCCTAAAATAGCTCACCAATCACAGCACTTACTTGATCCCACGTCTTTAAGGGTTCCCTGAGAGGGAAAATAGCTTTGATCCACCATATTTTAAGTCCAGAAGACTTAAAAATATCTAAATCTCACTTCATTTACTTCAGACAACAATTTTTGTCAGGAAACTACAAATGCTAAAATATGTATTAATAGTTAAGGTTATAAGCTGGATGTAGAGGGAGGTGATAATTAACTTACTCTGACACCACTAATCTAGAGCCAATTAACTCAACCTGCATCAAAGGACTTTGGAAGTTCTCTTGATATTGGGAACATAGGTAAAGGCAGAGTCTTTATAAAAAAAATGTTTAAAAATAAAATGAATGGATTTAAACAGATTAATATCAAATCAAAAAGCAAAACTTGGATTTGTCAACATAGCTCTTAATGCCACCTCTCAAGTCCAAACCACCTCCTAAATGTTCTCCTCTTATTCTTTTCAGGCAGCACATGTCTCTTTAAACTTTCCTCTCCCAGATGTAAATTTTAAGAAAAATACAGAATCTCAAACTATCCCACTACATAGAAAAGAAAGTAGGATGGGACCTTCCTTATATGTTAATTTTTGACATGCAAGTTTTGTCTGCATGTTTTTCCTATATCTGACTCTTCACTGAAATTTCTACTGCCATTAGATTGGTTATTTGAAATGTTTTCATGTAGAATTAAAAAAATAATAGGAGGGAATAAAAGAACAAGAGACTGCTGTATCCACATCTGTGGGCTAATGCTTAGGGAAGGAAATTACTCAAGTAACTTGGATAAACTGGAAATGCAGCAGAAGGAGACTTGACAATCTAGGCTAGTGGAATATATAGCCAGAAGCCTCTTTTGGACTGTTCTGCTGGAACTGTCAGCAGAATGCCTTTTCCTTTTCTGGAATTATAAGTTATAAAGACATGTAAGTTCAAGCAGCACAGCCATCTTCCCTGGGGGCATGAAGCTAGCTAGCCCTCTTAAATTGGAGAGGGTGAGGCCACCCAGAGAAACCGAGGCAAGAGATCTAGAGAAAACCCCCAAAACATTATTTTACGTCTTTCAATTAGCTATACTGCATGTGGACCAGTTGACTTCATTGACTTTTCAGTGTAATGAACAAAAAATTCTTTCACCTTTTTTTTTAAACTTAGTCTAATTTGAATTCTTTTTCTGGCCCTTGTAGTTGAAATAATTCTGATTAACAATGAAATAAGAAGATCTTGTGGGGATTTATTGTAGTGGGTTTATGTATGTATTGAGTAAACCGAGGAGATATAATGAGCTATTTTGAATTCATTTTTCATTGCTGGATTAAGTTCCATTAATAGTGACACTACTCTGAGAGTGGGCCTTATGGATTAAGGTTTCAGTAAGGTTACAACGAAGATGGGGTCTAGTTGTTAAAGCATAAAACTTTTATTTAGCAAGAGTTGGATTTGAGTCCTGAGACTCAGTTACGTTACATGGTGTTATGCAATTCACTGAATTCTCTGAGCCCTATTTTCTTCTTATGTAAATAGGTATTCTAATAACAGCATCTACTGCATTGTATTTTGTGAGAATTAAATGAGATGATAAATGAAAATGTTCCTGGAATCAATGTACAATGAATATTAACTGCTACTAACATTGTCATTATTTTCAATTTAATTTAAATGTTTTACTGATAATCATCATGGGCAAATAAATCAGTAATAACTGCAATAACAAAAGATGCATTGTAGAGAGTAAGCAAATTTTCAACATTGATTTACAAACTGCATAGTTGTAAATATTAAAAAATAATATTTTAAAGGGAAAAATCCTGACTTGTAAATATAAAATAAATACATACCAAATTTATCACATTAATTAATAAAGAAACCAGTAAGATGTAAAAAAAAAAGAAAAGAAAATGATTCAAAGGAGGATTCAAAGAACAGACACACATGCAATAAAGAAACCTGAAATGGGTCTGTTAAATGGTGAAATATTCTTCAATATATATATGGCAATAAAAATTGCATCTCCACCAGACAAAATTCAACTGCATTTCTACAGATAAGAATCATTTGCATTACTATCAGTTTCTACAATTTATAAGGGTGTAAAATATCTCAATGAGAATTAAAAGCACAGATCCGTATACAACAACATAACCCCAGAAGGTTTCACTAAACAATGGCCAACATTTTATTGAAAAGACATCCAACGATCTTTTTGCCCATTTCAAAGTCAAAAACATTTTCTAACAAAATGTTTAAAGAAATTTCACCTTATCAGCACCTGAGGAGTTACTGATATGATGGTCCTTACCATCTTTGAACTTTGTACCTCCTATTTTATCATGAAGTTCTCCTTTCTTTTGAAACTTTAAGAAAAGCAATGTTGATTCTATTCTCCGTAATGGCCTCTGAAAATGCAAACGTATCCCTATGTCCACACTGGACATTTCTGAGGACCATTAGTCTGGGTAGAACCCATAGCACTGGTAATTCCTCAATTCATGTTTTCTCTTAGAGCATTTCTTCACATCTCTACACCTGCAACAAAAAGTACAAATTGTTTAGTATGGCAAAGTCCTCTGAGACTGGTCCCAACATATATTTCCAGCCTCGTTTACCGTTGTTCTTCTCCCCGCTCTACGTTCCAGCTAAACTTGTGTAATCTCTGTTCACAGCACACATCCTGGGCTGTCTGACTCTCTTCTCTGTTCATGACATTCCTTCATTCAGAATGTCCCTTCCTTACATCTGTGTGCCTAAGAGACTGGTCTCTGGAATCCAACTGCCTAATTTAAAATCCTGGTCCTGCTCCTGCCACTTGTTTTTAGATTACTAATCTAACCTCTGTAACTCAGTTTGCTTATTCATAAATGAGGTCAATAATAGTCCTTCCTCCTAGAGTTGTCCTTAGAACTAAATTAGGTAAATCACATAAACTGCTTGATAAAATCCCTGGTACCTAATACACTCATTAATTGTTAGCAATCATCATCATCATCACTATTATCATCCTATTGCAAGGCCTAGCACAATGCCACATTTACCAAAAATTTGGCCTTATCTCTTTAAATGGAAAAAAATAAAATGCTTTTGTCTAAGAACCCGCATAGTTCTTAGAAAGGGAGTGTCTCATCTGAAAACAGGTATAAACCTACAGGTTTTTCAATAGAGCACCTCCCCACTCCTGTCACCCTAGTAGAGTATTACTGGTATACCTATCAGGCCCTTCAGTGAATATGTTTGTCTTTTCCTGGCCTTCCTACTAGTTCAGACCACAATAGCTATAATCTTGGACTGCTTTGGGCTCATATTCTCATGCTTACCCTTACTCAAATTTGTCATCCCTAGGTTTTTTTAAATTCATATTATTCCTCATGCTCTGATTATTATTAGTCCTATAATTATGGCAAAAAATAAATAAATAAATTGAAAGAGGTGGCTACAATCCAAGATCTCCAGTCCTCAAGCAGATGCCTACCATTGCCACACGTTCTTGAGAAATATCTGCAATGGAGTTTTTCCATTCAAGAGCCCCAAACCCCAGGGTAGTGTCCTGTGAAATAGAATGGATCACATGAAGCTAGAGTACTCCTTTTGCTTGAGGTAGTGGCAGAACTTTACCATCATTAGGAAATATCATCCTTTTGTATACAATTTCATAAACTCCATATTATAAAGCCCTGTCCTGGGCCCTCACCTGATCATGGCCCTCTAAAGGCCATCACTCGGATGGCAAAGAAAAAGGGAAGATCTACAACTGGTCATGCTTAAAGGAAGCACAGCTAGGCATTTCCAGGGTAGAGTCAACCCTCTAACAAGTGGCAACCTGGGTGCGTGTTTCCATAGCTGCCGCCTGTGAGAAGCAATAAGCAACCTGAACAGCCTGTGAATTTCCGAAATATCAAAGCTAAAGGTTCACACCAGGAAACTTAACCACTTCTATTCTTTGGAATCAATCATTCATTCATTTGACAAAAATGTATTAAAGGCAGACTTACCATGCTAATAATTGGAGATAAAATAATGAGCAAAGTAGACATGATAAAATATGCCTTCACAGGGCATATAATTCAGAAAAGAAGTCAAACAATGAAACTAGATTGTACTCCCACAAGAAGAATAGGATTTTGATAGAAGCACAGTGTTCTAAGGGCTAAGGAAGGGAGGAGGGAGTTAAACAGTAGAGGCAACAAACCAAGCCAGGGAGGTTCAAGAAAGGCATTCTGTAGAAAATTCATCTAAGAGGATAATTGAAAAGGGAGTACAAATGAACCTAGCACACCTTGAAGGAAGAGGACAGTATGCCATAGAAGAGGGATAATATGATCAAAGGTGCTTAGACCACTACAAATTCCACCTGTCACAAATGGCCCTTTAGACTCATATTTTATCATTTTACTATATCTATGAAGCATTTGTTATGAGAAACAGAATAGGGATCAACATTTTTGTCTAAGGTACAGTGAAATTTGGAGTTAACTGATATAATGATATGATCCATGTTATAGTCTTTCAGGCCAAATGCTAAACCATCCATCAGTGTTTCAAGGAGAAATAAAGAACAAATGTTTAGTACTGAAGGAATAGATCCATATGTGTGTGAACAGGCCTGTTTGGTAAACTATTGATATTCTCCCCTCTGAGTGAGAGTCATGGCTCCGTATGACTATAAACTAAATAATTTGGCCCAATAGGTCAGAAAAGCTGGGGAATGTTGCGTGGTCAGGAATAGTGGTGACCACCATTTTTCTGACCTGATATATCCACAATGAGCTCTCCACTAGAGTAAGCTCTTTGGCTTCTCTTCAACACACACACACACACACACACACACACACACACACAGGCACATACACATTTCTTCTCATGATGGAAGAAATTACTTACGTGATGGTGAGTTGGGAGAAGTAACTAAGCATGTTCAGCCCAGTTAATTCCTCTCTCCTCAAGGAAAGTACATTCTGATCTTCTCTGGACGATGTGACAATTGTCCGGCCCCCATGAAGCCTGACTGTTTCCTAGCTGTTTCCACAATAAAGTCCATGGGGTAGGGGGAAGGGGACATGAATATGCATTTTTCTTGGGAGCTCAAACTAGTTAAAGACATTCAACATCTGTCCTAGAAGTCATTCAACATCATTCCTTGGCCTCTTGTAAACCTTGCAAATGCTAGCATGAGACGAGTTATAAAAGGGAATTATCTGAGTGGCTTGAATTCCAAAATTGTAAAACAGAAAACCCTTGGAAAACTTCTGGAGCATCAGGTGTTTTCTAAATTTAGAGCTTGTTCCTAGCCATCCTTAGCAAAATAAATTTCCATTCATTCATGAAAAATTTACTATAAGTATTTATTACTTTTCTTATTCAGTGCCTACTATGTTTCAGCATTGTTTTAGGCATTGGAGATCAAGCAATGAAGAGATAAAAATTCATATATATATGTGGGTGTGGGTAGGCGAGTACACAGGGTACATTAGTGATGAGTGCTGAAGAGACCAAATAAGGAAGGAGGATATAAAGTGCCAGAGTGAGGGCTGAGGGGACTGCTTGACTATGAAATTAAACAAGTTTGAACTAGACATGAGACCCCTACCAGCAGGCTAAAAGTGGGAACCATTTTAAACTGAGGTTCTTTAAATATATTTTAAATATTTATTTACAGGAGAGTTTGAGTGCCGTGTGGCAGAAGGGAAGAGAATGAAAGAGTTTGCCTCACACTGTTTGTCAAAGACATTTGGTACTAGCCCAAAGCTTTCAGATGCCCCTCATCTAAACAAAAGCCCAATGGTTAATGGAATCATCCTCCCCAGAAGGCAATTCACTGTACAGAATTTTCCCTTCGAGGCGTTTTGGCAAATACAGTTTTCTCCATCCTGTTATATTACCAGCCATGTCCTTGCACCCTATTAATGTCACACGGCCCTTTACGGGTGGGGACTCCTGAGAGCCACCTGACTGGCTGACTCACCCCGTGATCTGGCTCTGGGTAAAAGTGCTGAGTCATGTCTAGTTTCAACTCCAGAGGATGAATCCAAGGAGTACCGTGAATCTGGGAGTAGAAGTAGGATGTAGAGAAGCTTGTACCACAAGAAAGGAAGATGAATACAGGTCAAAAATTCACCAACTTCATAATGTGGCCAAGGGCTGTTGCTGTAAATATAATTCCTAACAAAACTATTGTTTTACATAGGATATTTCTAAATTGTGCTAAATGGCCCTTTTCTCTGTCTTACCATTTCTTTCTACATGACATTTTAGAAAGTGTTTATACCGTCTTTCACAGATATGTGCTCCTGTTTATTGACTGCCCATGTATTTGATTGCTGCTAAGTAGAAAGAGTCATAATGATGGCTTCGGCTTCTTTGTTTTACGTACATCTTAAATTAGGGCTGGCTGAAAGCACCTCTCACATTCTTCCATTCATTGTTTTCCAAGAAAAGCTCAGGAGATTTTAGCTTTCTTGCTATCAAATTTACCGAAACGGCTGTTTCTTTTTTTATGTCTGACTTCCTGTTCACAGCAATTTCTTAGCCTCTTTTGTAAATTTGCCAAAATCTTAATTGCATTTACAAAAGCAAGCAAATTAAATGCAGAAAGGAGTATACCAAAAATAAAGGTTTAAGGAAAAAGAAAAAGAAAAACAGAATAGAGAAAGGATCATTTAAGGCTCATTTTGGTTTTTGAAATTTCAGATTATTACCTAATAATAATATGGGCAAAGGACTTTAGTTATCTGCAGAAGAATTTAAAGAATTATATCACGTTCTTAAAATTAGTACTGTTAAAATAGTCCTCTATCTAGTTGATTTAAATCTCAATACCCAAGTGTTCATGCCAGAAAACTAACATGCCAGAAAAATTAACAAGGTAGCCTATTCTGTTGTGGAGAGTCTGTAACAAGGTCCTAAAATAATAAGAAATAATAAAATTTAAAATGTTAAATATTAAGTAAATCTTCCCCAGATGTTTTTTATTCTTTCTTTTTTTTTTTTTTTGCATTTCACATCTGCTTCATAATAAATTTCATAATATTCTCTTTGATGTGTAAAAAAAGGACATTTATTAAGGAATAGAGACAGCTTCAAAGTAAAATTGAATATTATGCTAAAAAGTCACTAAAAATCATCTTCTTTGTCATAAAGCAATAGAACAATGTTGAATCAGAGCAGAGACAGGTCCAACATAATTCATGACAGAATAACTAGTCTATAACATAACACAGAATAAAAAGTAGCAGAAAAATGAAAAACTATCAAGCCTCCACTCTCCAAGCTGGCAAGACATATTTGCATAAGAATAAGCATTCTTCAGAGCTACTTCAAAGGCTTAATATCTTAATGAGAACTAATATAACCAGGCCATAAAGTTGCATTCCATCTTTTGCCATCTTGTGACCTAAGGGAATTTAACTCCAAATATCCTTCCAGGAGCTCAAACTAAGAGCCTAATAAATTTTTAATTATGTAAGTCATGCTACGTCAGTTCTGATAGTTGAGGCAAAATAAATCTGACTATCCTCAAGGTTATCCAATGATTAATCATTAGACATCTCTTATTTTATAGTTGAAGGGGTGAACCCTTAAAGATCTCCATATTTGTAATAATTTGATTTTTAAATATTCCTGTGATTGAAAGTTCTTAAATTGGTCAATCAATGAATCACTTAGGACTCCAATGTATCTGTTAAGATTCTGTGTGTTGGAGTTTACATAAGAATCAACCCAAACTAGGTTAATAGGAACAGTTCCAATAAAGTTTCATACACAGTTTTATCCAAGACTCAACTTACATGTGGTAGCCAGCTGCAAAGATGTCTCCCAATGATTCCAGCTTCCTAGTATTCATGCCCTCCCACACTGAATCAGGGCTTATTGGCATGATCAACAGAATACTACAGAAATAGCCATGTGAAAGTTTCAAGACAGTTCATAGAAGGCACAGCACCTTGCACATGGCCTTGTGGATCCCTAACTCCGGGGGAAGCTTGCCTCCATGTTGTGAGGAAGCTTAAGTGGTCTTGTGGAGAAGACCTTCTAGTGGTAGACTGAGACCTTTTGACAATAGCTAGAACCAGCTCACCATCCATGTGAGTGATTGTAGTGTAAACCCTGAAAGTTGACTTTTTTTTTTTTTTTTTGTAATGCAAGTGCCTGACTTAAGCTTTGATTGCTGACGCATCCACTTCAAAGAGGTATGCAGGCATCTACTTCAAAGATAGCCATCTTGAATAAACACATCTCTAGTCACACCATTAGATTACGAGCCAGGAGCATCCCCACACTGAGGCTTCTTTATTTTAGAGATCTTGTTTGATTTCAACAACTGACCACTTGGGCCATTTGTTTTCTTCTCTTCCCATGCTTTAAATTCCCACTCTTATATTTTAAATTCACCAATAAAGAATGAGCCCACAAAACCTCAGGCCCCCATCCTCATCTCAAATAAAGCGGAACCCCAGGCTCACACTCATTCTCTCTCTCTACCTGTGACCTTGCTGTGTGGCCCCAGGTATGCCATGTGCTTTCTAGGACCTGTGAGAAATAAACTTTTTTTCAGTTTCCTGATGATTATTGCTGAAGGGCATCTTGCAATCATATTAAAAACCACAAAGGCTGGTCCAGTCACAACGTTGGTTATTGATAGACTGAGGACTGCACATAACAGCGATCCTCCTTGGAAGCAAATCCTCCAGCCTCAGTCAAGCCTTCAGATTAATTCAACACTGGCCAACATATAACTCAAATTTCCATCCCAGGAGAGACTCTCCCAGTCAAAACATCCCAGCCAAGCCGCTCATTAATTCCTTACCCACAAAAACTGCGATAGATACTAAACAATTATTGTTGTTTCAAGACACTCAGTTTTCAGATACTGTGTTATATAACAATGATAACTAGTAACCTCTGCCACCAAAGGCAAGTCTTTGTACATATCTGGGCTCTGTGTATTCATGTTGACTCCAAGCTCAGGCCCCAAATAGTTTCAAGATATCTGCTAGTGATTTGAGAGTGATAGGACACGAAATTATAGAGGTTGTTAGGGGCCAGATCAAGAAAAGCACCGTAAGGATTTTGGCTTTTGACTGTTAGTGAGATGGAAAGCCATTGAAAGGATTTGAGCAGAAGAATAGTTTTATCTGGCTTACATTTTAAAGTACTATCCTAGATTCTGCGGTGAGTATTCTATCGCAAACTTACAAGACAGAGATGGTGTACAGGGTGAGAGGGAGAGAGATGGTGAGAAGCGGTCAAACCCACACATTTACTACTTGTGATACCTGTGGCAAGTTACTAAAATCTCTGAAGATGTAACATGTTCTCTTCGTGTAAACTTGAGACAGTACTACCTTCCTCACAGCGTATTATACAGAAGAAGAAGTGAACACACCCAATGAGTACTCACTGCCCAGTCTCTGACAGTTCACAAACTATGAGTGGAAAAACATATGCAGAGGACAGGGAAGGCAGGACTCTGAGGCTGTAGATCACAGGCCAAGGAGGATTTGAGAAATGTTTAGGAAATCTTGCTTTGTATATTTTAACACTTTCATTAAAATTAGGAAAATAATAGAATACTGCAAAGATGGGAGAAAATGAGACTTCTCAACTTTACAGAACTTTTCCACTGGAGTCATTATGAAATAAAAGAAAATGCAATTGTTCCAACTTTAAATCCATCGAAACAATACCTTGTCAATAGATTTCAGTGAAAGCTGCTATATCATTGGGGATTGAGGCTGTTAATCTTTGCTAGCATAATTCCGGACATTAACACAGTGCAGAGGTCAGCATAGATCTAAACAACCAAACAAAATCCCTGAAAGAGAGAATCAAAGGTAGAACTGCATAGATCTTCTGGTGTAAGTGAGTTTTGGTCCTATCAATAGAATCAAAAGTGGGTCTTTACCTAGATGCCAAGGGTCTCTAGCTTATATAAAAAATAGGAGAGAGCTAGAGCCTGAAGCTGAACTTTCAATGTTTTCCAGTATATTAATCTACCAGCAGTTTTAGCTTACGAAATATTAAGGTGTTTGGGAAAAGTGAGAAAATTAAAGAATAGAGGCAATAAATCATTCTTCAAAATATTCTTAATGAGGGCCAATCCACTTCTTATATTCTGTTCTACTTGCGTCGTTTCTTGTGGATTCGGTGCACAGTGAGCAAAGTTAGCAAGCAGCTGTCATCTGTCCTTCAAAACTTTTTAGCCTTCCCTACCTCTCCAAACATAAAAACCAAATCCAGATAGAAATATATGCCAACTAATACAGAACATAATCCAAAGTATACTTATTTATACAAGAAAAACAAAGACCACTTGGAAAAATCCCTTTAAAATACTTTTTAAAGCTGGATAAGGGATATGAAATACAAATAATATAATCCTAAATCTGAGAAAGAAATTGGCATAACTAATTGCAGACAGTTATTTATCTTTATTGTATTTAGTTTCCTGTGTTGCTTTTTTATCCAATACATATAAATCTGACCCATCTTCACCTTCTATAAGACAGCACTGTTTTATAGCTACACTGTAAAGGTTTTTTTTGTTTGTCTGTTAAAAGATGCATTTCCACAGCTAAATATGATATCTGCAGACTCCTGAAATAAGAAATGATTATCATCTTGAAGAATCTGACAGTCTAGATAAGGGAAAAATCCTGGCCATTTGTGTAATGACCTCACATGACACATTAAATAATCTGGTGGGGACAAGAAGAGCTTCTACCTGATTATCTGTCTCTTTGAACAGGCAGAAGAATTTCCCAGAAGTCATATGAGGTATGAAGTGCCAGATATGAATACTAGTATCCTATGTATTTCAAAACACCTGATCACATGGCGAATAATGCCAACCTTCTTTAAAGTACAGCAGAGGCGATTTCTGTTCCTGACCATTCGGAGTTTTGCCTGTAAAATCCCCTAGTTAAAGACAACACTTTCAATAACACAGAGTTAAATCTATTATCTTATGTGTGTTGGTAAAAGTGAATAGAGCTGACAAATGTTATTTTCACATTTTACTAAAATATACTTTAGTATGTGTATATGAAACATATCACTAATGGAATCTTCATGATATGGTGTTTTGTGTCTAATTGTCTGTACATAAAATATCTTCCTATGTGTTACGCCATCTGCAAAACGCGGTTGTCGTGCTTTCTGCACGTCCTGAGTTAAATAATTTACATTTTTAAAAAATGGCTTTACTCTATCAATGCAAACATACGATGACAAAATACAGTATCTTTTCAATCCATCTAGTGTGTTTAATTAGCTGTGTAGTAGAGGGGAAAACGAGATGCTTAGCCCCACCTAAACCAGTGACTGGCTAACAGTAGCAGTGGCAAAATCTCTTTACCTCTCTGTGTCATGGAGTCCACATATAAAATGGGCTGGTTATTCCCTGGAGATAAGCTGTTAAATACAGTGGTCACCTGTATTTAACAAGGGATTTTTTTTTTTTTTTTTTTTTTTTTGGTGAGGAAGACCAGCCCTGAGCTAACATCCGTTGCTAATCCTCCTCTTTTTGCTGAGGAAGACTGGCCCTGGGCTAACATCGTGCCTATCTTCCTCTACTTTATATGGGACGCCGTCACGGCATGGCTGACAGGCAGTGCGTCGGCGGGCACCCTGGATCTGAACCCGCGAACCCCGGGCTGCCAGGCACGGACTAAACCGCTGCGCCACCGGGCCGGCCCCCCACAAGGGATTTTTGAGCATTCAAACTGGGCTAATCCAAACGGAGATGTGCTATAAGGCTAAAATGCACACAAGATTTCAAAGTTGTACAAAATATGAAGGTAAAATATCTCAGTAATAATTTAAATTGGTTATCTTTTGAAATGATAAATATTTTGTACATGGGATAAATAAAATATCTTACAAAAATTATTTTCACCTGTTTTGTTTTATTCTTTAATGTGACTACTAGAAAATTTCAAATTAAACTTGTGGATCACTTTTATGACTCTCATTATACTTGTAACAGGCTGCATTGCTCCAAAGGTTTTTCCTAACACTTTTCCAGGAGTGACAACTTTTCAGTGTTTTACGAGTTCAAAACACAAGGTACATTTTAATCTAACTACTGGGGGATGATTTTTTTTCTTTTCTAGCTTTCTGGGCTAGGATTAATTTGAGGATGCAGTGAAAGGAAACCTATTCACAGATTCGTTCCCTTAATTGTTTTCAGGCTGCATCCTTTGGCATCAAAAAGTGAGGTGGCATCAATAGGAATGGGTTAACTAGTTGATCTACACCTCCTGCAAGGTTAGGAGTTGACAGTGTTGACAATATTACTTGTTGACTTCATCAGCTTATCTATGGAAGATCCCTATTTCTGAATACTAATGTGTCTCCACCAGTGTGTATTCCACTTAGTCCTGCTTCATATATTGACAAAGGTAATTTTCACCCTGTAAAGCCCCCAGAACCTCTATACTTCCTTGCTGTCTCCCATCAGCCAGTGTATCCCACAATCTATTTGGGCAACATCATTCTCCACACACAGCCCTCAATAGAAATGGCAGAGTTCTGCTGTTTGTCAGCACTGAGGTCTCCCTCAAACCCAAAAGACCCTGATCTTGCCACCACTTCTGCATCCTTCAGGCATAGAGATCCATCTCTCAGGGGTCAGGCACCCCATAGAGTGCCAAATTCCACTTTCAGCACTGAATTCTAGGCAAATATCTATAAATGGTAACTTGCTTGCTTTCTAATTCTAAAGTCCTAGAATTGATACT
Source organism: Tapirus indicus (assembly GCA_031878705.1). NCBI lineage: Eukaryota > Metazoa > Chordata > Mammalia > Perissodactyla > Tapiridae > Tapirus > Tapirus indicus. Next base: position 137,614,587 of record CM062920.1, on the reverse strand, counting down.
TAAATACTTATCTCAAAAAGAAAGAACCCCAAAATGCATGTTTTCTATTTTATATTTACTCACTTTTATGAGAATCCATTTGCATAAATTTGAGATACATTTTTTCTTTTCATTATTTTTTTTTCTAATCATGTTTTTTGACCTAGATGTTGAGCATATGGCATGTAATTTCATACAGGAAATTGACTTGGATTCTCTAATTCTCATTTTCCCATTTACTCCCTTGAGTTGTCATATCAGCAGTTCCTGACAGAAAAAGAAACACGTTACTGTGCTGTAACTAAGCAAAGGTGATGCTGCCACCCTGGGTACATGAGACCCTTAAAAAACAAGGCACAAAGATTTATAGAAAATGCTGACTTCTGCAATGCTGAAGTGCTTTACCTCTTTCATGTTTGACTATAAAGTACGATATGTAGCATATTATCAAAATATCTTATAAGACAAAATGAGAAGTATACTAAAATTTTCCTTTGTAAAAGGAGGTATAAAAGGCAAATGAAAAGAAAATGTTTCACCGGTTCATTCAATTTGCCCATCCCCTTTTAATTAAAAATAAGCCATTGACAGAAAAACGAGTAAAATTGCATCAAATAGTCTGTCAGTTTACAATGATTACATCAATGAAAAAAATCCCCAAAAGTATACAAAGCAAAAAAGACTTGGTGAAACCTCATGGATTTACTTTAAAAACACCAGACAGCAACTGAGAAGATTTAAGCCGTTTGAAGAAATGGAAAAGGAAAGGGATTTTTGGCCACAGAGAATCAAAATAAAAAATGACTTACATTGGATAGCATGAGAATACTAAAAAAGGATAAAAGAGGCAACTTAATAACTTATAAAACACTGAGTAAGCTATCTTTTGTTTTATATTTTTTGAGAAGACTAAAGGGATAAATAACTAAATTAGTGGTGTCATGTGCCCTAGGATACTTTTAAATAAACCTACATAATGAAATTATTATGATCATAATCATTATAGCTAATATTTATAAAGTCTATATGATGTGTTACATACTTTTTATATAATATCTGGGTTATTCCTCGGAAACTAAAATAGTTTTCCCATTTTGTAGTTAAGGAAACTTAGACAGAGAGAGGTCAAATGACTTGTCCAAGGTCACCCAACTAATAAGTGACAGAATAGGGCTTTAAACTTAAGAAGTCAGTCTCCAGAGCTCAAGCTTTTCAGGGCCATGATGAGTTAGACCTGTTATCTTATTTTCACATCCCATGCCCTCGACAACTTAAAACATACTTAAAAAGACAAAAAATCCAGAAAATAATCTCTAGAGTGTTAGACTCAGAGTATTTTAGAGGAAGCCATATTCTTAGAAACTATCTACTATAACCACAGATTTCACATATTAGCACCCCTGCCCAGGGAAATTAATGATTTAGATCAAAGATCATTTTTATTTGAGAAGTTTCGGCCAAACTTCACAGGAGACTCTTTCATCCTTAAGAGAATCTTAAATTGAACTTTAAAACTCAGTAAAGTACTAATTGAAAACCTCAGAAATCAATCAGATAATAGATGACAATTCTTTTTTATTTCTTTACTTTTTCTTAAAGTGGACCTTTGTTGTACATAATTGGATTAATCATAATTATTGGTTTCTCGGTAGTCTATTTATTGGTTTATTGATGTGGTCTGCAGAATTCTAAGACGGCCCTAAGATTTCCTACCTTCTGGTGTATATGCCCTGCATACTCTGTTGGACTGTGAATTTCACAGATTTTTCCTCTTGTGATTAGGTTATGTGATTATGGCACAGTTGACCTTGAGGTAAGGAGATCCAGGTGGGCCTGAACTAATGATATGAACCCTTGAGAAATCAAGAGTTTGTTCTAGCTGGTTGCAGAGGATGAAGGAAGACATTCAAAGCCTGAGAAGCACTCAACATGCCTTTGATAGCGGGAAGAGTCAAGGAACGCAGGCAGCCTCTAAGAACTGGGAGGGCCCCCAGCTGATAGCCAGCAAGGAATTGAGGGCATCAATCCCACACCACATAGAACTGAATTCTACCAACACCAATAATCACGGAAGCAGATTTTCCCCCAGAGTCTCCACACATGAACTCAGCCTAGATGACACACGATTTTAGCCTTGTGATGCCCTCATGAGAGAATCCAGCCACACTGGGACAGACTTCTAAACAACCGTAAGCTAAGAAATGGTGGTTTTTATAAGCCACTAAGTTCGCTGTAATTTATATACAGCAAGAAAAAACTAATATAACTGACTGACATATTTTCTGTGTATATTAATATAATGAGTATCTGTGAAACCACCACCCCAGCGAAGAACTAGATGCTAAAAATAAATAACCCCACCCACAGGTTCCTTTCCTCTTCTACACCCTACCTCCTCTCCAATATCTCAGATTTTGTACTATTTCTTGCTTAGTATTTTTTCATTTTATCAGATATACATGTATGTCTAAATAAAATATTGCTTAGAATAAGTTGTGTGCTCTGGGTTTACTTTTAAATTTTATAAAATGTGTATCCTTATGATTGAAATAGTCCAAGGCTTCCTACTTTCACTGAAAATTGTGTTGCTAAAATTCATTCATATGACCTCATTCATATAATCATAACATTATTTCATTTCATGCCTATATTACAATGTATTTAACCCATATTCTTGATGATGGGCATTTGAGTTTTTTCCAATTTTTGCTATTAAAGAACGACATTGCTTAGACATGCTTGTGCATCTCTCCACGTGCACATGTACCAAAGTTCGTCTTGGATATACCAGGGAAAAGAGTTGCTAGGTTTTAGGGAATATGAATGGTCAACTTACAGGACACTGCCAAACTGTTTTCAAAGATGGTTGTTCAAGTTTCCTTGCTCATCAGCAGTGGATAAGGAATTGCTTGTTCCCCATTTTTCATCAGCATTTAGTATTGTCGGATTTGTTATTTTTGGCCAAGAGAATGTCATCTCTCAGTTGTCTGTTTTGCACTTCCATGATTAATAATGAGGTTTGAGTCTTTTATGATTTGGGGTCAAATATGTTTTCTCTTTTTTGATATGCCTTTTCATGTGTTTTCTTCACTTTTCTTTTGGATTGTTGTTTTTCATTATTGATTTTTAAATTTTTATATAGTCTCAATAATAATCTGCCACTGGTTATATGTTGCAAACATATTCTCACAATTTGTGGCTTTTCACTTTCTTCAAAGTGTCTCTTTTTAAGATTTTTTTTTTTTTTTTTTTTTGTGAGGAAGACCAGCGCTGAGCTAACATCCACTGCTGATCCTCCTCTTTTTGCTGAGGAAGACTGGCCCTGGGCTACCATCCGTGCCCATCTTCCTCTACTTTATATGGGACGCCGCCACAGCGTGGCTGACAAGCAGTGCGTCTGCGGGCGCCCGGGATCCGAACCCGCGAAGCCCCGGCGGCCAAGCACGGACTAAAACGCTGCACCACTGGGCCGGCCCCAAAGTGTCTCTTTATGAACAAAATTTTTATTTTTAAAATAGTTAAATTGCCAATCTTATAGAGATTTTTCTATTTGCATATTAGGAATTCATACTGACCAAAGGTCAGAAAGTTACCTTTGTTTTCTTTTAAAATTTCAAAGTTTTGCTTTTGAAATTTTAAGGTTTGAATCCATCTGGAGTTAGGACAGAGGTGACATGGGGATCTGGATTAACTACTCATGCATCTTATTTCTGCCATCCGGTCCTGGTAATGCTTTATCGTAGCTTTCATCTTAAAATGGCTTCTTCTGGGTCCTCCTGATCATATGACCTGGTGACATCTGATAGAACCCCAATCATGATGAGCAGTTCTGGCTTCGTGGTTACTTTGTGCCCCATGATCAGATACCCCATCTCTACCAGGGCCCAGTAACACACCAGGAGCATATTTTTTAAAAGGGAACTAATTTTCTGCTGTAGATACCCTAGAACTCTAGGGTCCCGTTTGTGATTCTCCCATGTGACTTGCCATAAACTCCATACAGGGTCTTTTCCCACCATTACACCTCTAACCCCACAGGGTTTACCATGTCATGAGGCCCAAGCAGGAGCTGCTGCCGAGCCCTTTCTGTTCTGGGTCCCCCTCAGAGCTGTAAGCCTTCATGCCACCTAATGTATGGGGAGGAGCATTATTCCCAGATATGAAACACACTGCCTCTAGACCCCTAAGAGAGTTACCAGCCATAGTACTTCATTTTTAATGATACGACATATAAGAGATGGGAATATTCCATCATTCCTCAGACGACTAGGCATCCAAAAATTTTACTGATGTAGGAGACCCACTAATCTTGGTAGGGTTTGTCTCCCACCTAGATGGTGGGAGCACATCTTTCCAAGGTCTTCAACACATCAGCTACTAGCTCATCGGGTCCAGTAAGCATGATATCAGTGATTTAGTGGACCAGTGTAATATTCTGTAGGATGCCTAGCCAATCCAAGTTTTTCAGATTATACTGTGACAGAAAGCAGGATAGTTAATACAGCCCTGGGGCAATAATGTAAATGTATAACAGGGTTCATTTGAAATGAATGCAAATTGTTTCTGATCCTCTTTTAGGATAGCAATGAGAAAGACTGCATTTACCAGATCAATGGCCACATACCGTAAGCTTTATTTTGTGTTAACATGTTCTAGCAAAGATACTATACCTGGCACAGCAGCTGCTAATTGAGCTACTACTTGACAAGATCGGTAGTTTGCGATAGCCCACTGTCACCATCCAGGATCTGTCTGGCTTTTTCAGGGGCCACAGTGGTAAATTAAATGGAGGTGCTATGTTGACCACCACAACTGCATCCTTTAAATCTTTAAAGCCCTCCTGGCTATCACTTGGACCTGGCTCCTTATGATTAAGTGCTGTCCCCAGACTTTGCTTCAGCATCCTGTTATACTGAGTGCTGCTGGTGAGTCCAGTTGTAATAGTGTCTCCTACCATCACCCCTGGCCAACAGAGGAGAGCCATGGAACTTCTTCATAAAGTTGGTGTCCCTTTCACTATGTTCCTTTCATATTTCTTATTGCTCTGGTAAATATTCTATCCTAAGAGCCCCCCTGTGGAACATAAACATCCAATAGGTCTCTGGGCCTGTAAAGTGTTTCTACTCTAGTATTCTTTCTACACTGAGCCCTTTAATCTCCTCTTCCTCCATTTGCCCCAGCAGTTCGGTCCTTTCTACCATTGCTTTTACCATGCTTCTAGGAGCCATCCTAACAGTGCGTTTACACCAGGGTCTTCAGCAGCATGTTAAATCCTGTTGCTCAGATAGTGCTCTGAAAATCTATAAACTCTTCCCTTATCCATCTTTGTGTTCTATCCTCTGATCCAGCACCTTTAGAATCCAGTACCACAAACTCTACCCCAGCTCCTGCCTATACATGCTGGCTAGATTCTGTAGCTCCTACATAATCCTTTCCCCATTATCAGGCTAACACATCCTGACTGAGTAATGTTTAATTTTACAGTAATTATTGATGGGCCTAGTAACCTGGAAAGGAGATATGGGCAAATCCTTTAGAGTGGTGCAGCTTGCCTTGGGCAGGAGAGGCTTATGCATTATATTCAGGCAAAGTTAGATTGTTATCCTTAATAGGCAAAACTGAGCCATTTCTACAGTACCAGAGGGTTCAGGGTAATCTAGGAACTCAGGAATGTCAGGTGGAGAACTCTAAGGATTTAACCTTCTTAGGAGTTCTGCTACTCTTATGATTACACCCTGCACTATTTCTTGTCCTTAGCTTTCTCTGCCTTCTAGTTCCAAAAAGTGAAGATCACTCTATATGCTACCAAGGATGTCCTCTGGCTTCACATTTAGCTTTAAATGGCCAATTAATTATTCTGTGCGATTCCTTATCTTATTCCAGAGCAATGGTCAACCAATTTCACATTCCTTATAGATAGTATTTCCCCAATATTTTTCAAACTCGTGATACAACAAACCAATTAGTGCATTTGCTCCCATGGCATGCCATCACAGTACTCCATTAGTGGCAGTTTTAACCAGAGCACTGCTACCTTGTGGCAGGGGCTGTCTGGATTCTACCAATCTCCAGTAACTAGGTCCTTAATGCCAGACAGGTAACCAGCAGGTTATCCAGATTACAAATCTCATCTAGCATCTCCTTTCTTGGACTATTATTGGTACTAATTTCTGCAAATGAGGTACACTGGGGAGTAAGCTTTGAGATGGTGAATAACTTATGGGAGATCTTAGGAGTGTTCTTAGGATTATCACCTGTGAAAGGGAAGGGAATAAGGCAGAACTGAACTGAGGGAGAAGCTAGGCTTCTATAGAGCTTCAGTGAAATCTTAGGCACCCTGTGAGACCTGAAGCTGGGATGGCCCTCTAAAAGCTCTCCAGCTCAGGTCAGGGGGCATGCCTTTACATCTACAAGGTGGTCAGTCAGGGGATGCAGGCTGCCCTATAAAAGATACATGACTTTGGTTGAAGCATCTCTTTTCCACTGAGCCAATTCTGAAATGGGCTGTATGGAAATGGTTTTCTCAGGGCAGCACCTTAAGCAAGTGAAGATGCATCTTAGGCAAGTTCTTTTGTCCTGAAGGGGAATCTAGGTGGCACATCTCAGTGCTCATCTCAAAAATAAAAATGCCAACAAGGATTTTCTGGCAAAATTTTGGAAACATGGAATAATTAGAAACTCTTATAAAATATAATTTACCAAAATATAACCAGAGGAAATAGAAATCATGACTGGCCCTCTGTTAAGAATTTTAATCATAGTAGAAAGTCTATGCACAAGGAAAATGCCAAGCCTAAATGGTTTTATAGGCAAATTTGGTCAATTTTTAAGAACTCATAAATCCAAGTTTTGAAATCTCTTCCAGAGAGCAGAGGAAAAAGACAATGTGCCACGGTTAATTCCATGAGGACAGGATAATGACATAAAACTTGGCAAAGACATAAAAAAAGAAAATTACAGATTCACCTTACCCATGTAAACACATGGAAAAATCCTAAACAAAATCCTCGTGCACTAGAGCTGATAAACAAAATAATATAAATGACCACATTGGATCTACCTAAGTATTCAACAGCAGATTAATATTAGAAAATTCTCAAATGTCATCCACCATATTAATAGATTTGCGTAGGACAATAATTTTTCATCTCGATGAATGCACAGAAAGCATTTGATAAAAATCTTTTATTTTCTACTCAATATAAAATATGTAAAATTAGATGTTACACAGTTGCTTCAGCCTTCTGCCGGTGAGGTCCTTGTCCCTGAACTATTTCCTGCTTCTCAGTAGCAGGGATTCTCCATGTATTAGAGGAGGGAACAGCAAATTGATACATGAACAAATTTCAGGAACATGACGTGGTTTCTCTCATGAGGTGACCCTCTCTTTTTTTTTCCTTTGGACTAAATCTCTTTTTTTCCAGTTTTATTGAGATATGATTGACATATAACTTTGTATTAGTTTAACGTGCACAACATAATGATTTGATATACGTACACATAGTGAAATGATTACTACAATAAGTTTAGTTAACATCCATCACCTCACAAAGTTACAAATTTTTTTTTTTGTGATGAGAACTTTTAAGATCTATTCACTTAGCAACTTTCAAATGTATAACACAGTATTGTTAACTGTAGTCATCATGCTGTACATTACAACCCCAAAACTTATTTATCTTTCTTTTTAACTCAAGATGATGAATTACCAGGACCTCCAGTTATAACTTTTCCTTTCTTAATGGGATTCCTGGAAGACAGGCTTTCTCCAATTTCTGACAGCAATAATTCAAAGTAACAAGCACTTATGACAAGCAAAAAGTTTCATGATATAGGCAAATGCAAAAACTGGAAAAAAAATATGCTTTCATTGAATCTCTTTGTCGTAAATTGTACAAATTATTTTCTGGAAATGAAATGCTTAGACATTGCTATACCATGTTACCCTGGTGAGAATTAATCAAATCTATCTGTTACCAAATGAAGGAAACTTTGTCCCGTGGCAAAAGGCAAAATAATCTACTTGATGGGATAACATTGGCCTAGGTCTCTGGTCTAGTAATTTTGGCAGCAAAGATAAGATAGAACATGTCGTCTGTTAGTCCATCATAGCATATATTTATAACTAATTTTAAGTTGTGTTCATACTAAGCATAAACATAAATACTCAGCCCAAACTGCAGAAATCTCTATGCCTGTGTACTTGATGAGCCTAGCTCAACATCCTATTTTCTTTTTGATTCATCAGTCCCATATTTTTCAAAATTCAATTTATTATTTTTCTTCTGATCCCATCATTGACTTTCAATGGGTCAATGGGTCAATGGACTAATGGTGCCATGCTGTAGGACTAAGCAGGGTTTGATTTAGAATATATCATTTATTAAAATATCATCTTATTGTTTTTAAAGCAAATTTGGTTCATAGAATCTCTAAATGTGTTTTTATAATGCATAATAAATTATTGAAGAGGAATTTTTATTGGTAAGTTCATTTACTCAAGAGGCTTATTGAACAAATGAACATACCAGAGATCAACAAATGTTTTATGTAAAGGGCAACATAGTGAGTATTTTAAGCTTTGTGGGCTATATGGTCTGTGTTACAACCAGGCAACTCTGTCACTGTAGTGCAAAAGCAGCCATAGACAATATGAAAATGAATGTGCATAAATTCCAATAAAACTTTATTTACAAAACAGGCAGTGGTGAAAACATGGCCCATGGGTCATAGTTTGCCCAATCCCTATTTCAGACAAAGGCTCTTAATTAGTTACTTTATTTTGGCTCCATTCTCCTATTCCTATAAACGATCAAGTTAAAATCAGACAAAGGAGGTGGGAAAGAAATGAAGGACAGTAGGCACTTGCCTATATCATGTAGCACAATCATAGTTCTTCACATCTTGAAACTTTCTAACTAACAAAGATGCTATTAGTACAGACAATCATTAAAAAATAAAGCACGGGGCCGGACCCATGGCAAAGTGGTTAAGTTCGGCATGCTCCACTTTGGCGGCCCGGGTTTGCAGGTTTGGATCTCAGGCGTAGACCTACACCATTCATGAGCCAGACTGTGGTGGCATCACACATAAAAACAGAGGAAGACTGGCACAGCCGTTAGCTCAGGGTGAATCTTCCTCAGCAAAAATAAATAAATAAATAAAGATAAAACAAAACAAAGCCTATATACTAGTACTCATTTAGCACCACGGCAGTAGCTATGGCTTTCTAGCTTCAGAAAATGGTAGTTATTAACTGACAGCTAGATGAACATCTAAAGAAATGCACTGAGAGAAACGTGTGCCCAGTTTGGTAAGTGGATGAGGTTTGGATATCACACGGAGCCTCACGCTGATCACGTGAACACGCTGAACCCAGCAGGGACTAGATGACAGTGTAGCTAAGTAAATCCACCTCACTTCCTACTAGAAGAGCAATTCACACCATATGACTTACAACTGTGTCTCATTAAGATGCTCTTACAATTCAACATGTATTGGATTTCATAGATTTGTCTGGAATTTGTTATAAGAATCCAGAGGTGAATAAGGCATATAATTTTTCCCTCCAATATTACAAAACTTCATCCAGCAATGGTGAATATAGTTCATCTTAAGTGCCACATTTAAATTAATAACTGTTATCTACAACACTATCTTAACAAAGGTTCTGAGCCTTTTCAAGTTCCGAGGAGAAACCTATCACAAATGTCAAGTTATATCTGCCACAGAGAGATGCTCATGCTTCCAACATATTTTTCATTCTTGATCTAATCCTTTATACCTGAAAGATAATTCACTCCCAGTTGCATTATTTCCTCCATTCATTTTATTCAATTGACTTAGACTCTAGAAATACAGATATGAATAAGATATTTTTTGACCAAGTCTAGTTAGTTAAACATGGAAAGAAATAATAATGTACAACCTAGAACTATTTCAAAATACATATATATTTTTAAATATATTTTATATGCATATATATGATATATTAAAAGTTCAATGTGACCACAGGGAATGATAAAACTACATTCTGCAGAAAATCAGGGAAGATATGCCAGTCATAAAAAGCTGTTTCCTCTGTCTCCCATGCATGCAACTAGTATACATAGCCCAGCCTACTTTGCACTTACGTGACTGTGAGGCAGAGTTCTGGCCAATGGACTGTGTAAGTGATGAACATCATTTTCAGGTTTGCTCTATAAAAACCAACCACAAAATCGTCCACACTAGGAGTTAGTTGGTAAACTTTTGTAAAGGTCTGGACAGCCCCTTTAGGCTTTAAGAACCATATGACCCCTGTTTCAACTACTCCACTCTGTCATTATAACACCAAAGTAGCCATAGATATTGTGCAAGCAAATGGCCATGGCAGTGTTCCAATAAAATTTTATTTACAAAAGAAGGCAGCTGGACAGGTTTAGTTCCTGGTCTTAGTTTGCCAAATCCATCTCTACTTTTTCTATTTTTCCATCTTCTACTAGATGCAAAAGACACTCAAGGAATTCAAGTCCTTAATGAGTGGGAAAGACGCTGGAGCCTTAGTCACTGCAGGAAGCCTGTCTCCTGAACAATGCGTTGAACTCTTAAATGAGAGAGAAAGAAGCTCACGTCGGTTTTACGTTGCAGAATTTAGTTTACTCGACATAGAAGATTATCTACAAGAGATGGAGCTTTTAAGCCAGTGAAAACGTAAGCTGTACTTGGCTAAATACCTAGCAGTAGGATTACTCGATTGTATGGTAAGGATGTGATTAACTTTTTATAAGAAACTATCAGTTTTCCAAAGTAGCTATATCATTTTGCACTCTCATCACCAGTTGATCTGAATCCACACCAGAACTTGGTATATATATGTATATGCCAGAATACGCCCAAAACAAGAATTCTGTGATTTTGACATTAAAGACCTTCTCAGTGAAGCCATGAAACGATACCTATATGGAACCATTGTGACACATGCTGTTCAGACCAAATTGCGAAACTGACCATAATTCCTTATCCCTTTCTGTTTCCACTCCATTTTGCAAAGCAACTTTACCACTATTTCTCCAGCCCTTAAATCAGGTCTGGGCTTATGACTTGCTTTGATCAATAAAATGTAGCAGAAGTAACAGCTTGGCTCTCAAAAGGTTTTGCATGCTTCCACTTTTGCTCTTGGAACCCTGCGAACAAGCCTAGGAAGATATGCAAATACATTCAAACTATCCTAGCTGCGGCCATTTTAAGCCAGCCAACCTCCAGCCAATCTGGCAGCTGACCACAGACGCATGAATGAGCCCAGTCAAAACCAAAAGAACTACCTAGCTCAGTGTAGACAAAATTGCCAAACCATAGAATCATGATTAAATAAGTGGATGTTGTTTCAAGCCACTGAGTTTTGAGGTGGTTCATTACGCAGCAATAGTCAATTGACATCCTGTTTCATCCCTAGTCTATTTCTATAACTCAAAAGGAAATTAATGCTGCTATGATTAAATAAAATTAATGTTCTTACTGGTTATTTTTGTAACTAGTCAATTCTGCAACATAAAAGGGTTTTCTTTAAAAATAAAATGGTATTTTATAAAAGCATGTAGATTGGTTTCTGTAAAAGAGTTATAGTCTTAGTTCTGCCCGTAATAAGCTATGTGACTTTGGAAAAACCATTTAAGTTTTGTTTGCCTCCAAATCTTCATATATAAAATGAGACTATTGGAAAAATCACATTATAAGTAAGGAAATGTGCCTGTGTGTTTGTATTCATATATATGAAAGCACATTATATTCATGTATATATATTATACAAACACACAGATACATTCATACACACATATATCCATGTATGTGTGTGTTTGCATGTATGTATGTAATTCTATATATATGTTTTGTTTTTTTGCTGAAGAAGATTCACCCTGAGCTAACACCTGCTGCCAATCTTCCTCTTTTCGTACGTGAGCCGCCACCACAGCATGACCACTGACAGATGAATGGTGTAGGTCCATGCCCGGGAACCTAACCCCAGCCACTGGAGCATGCTGAACTTAACCACTAGGCCAACAGGGCTGGCCTACATATATGTATTTTTAAAAGACCTTAAAAGAACAAGCTGTAAATGGAGCTGAGTCAGAAAAGGTGTTCATACCCCCAAGATACATGAAGTAGGTGGTTCACATTTCTGAACGATCTTAGAAAGGCCCAAACACATGTGAGTCTATAATTAGAAGAGAAAGATAAAGAAGCAGGGTAGTAAAAATGTATAAAAGATGTTCATGATACAATCATCTCTGTGAGTAATAAGGAAAGCCAACCGACCAGCCTGTGGTTAATACACAGGTGAAAGATGCAGGTAGAGCTTTGTATACAGGACAGTGAAGGCAAACCCCAAGTACTAATTGACTGAATCATCACAGAACTTTAGAGATAGCAGAAACTTTAAAAATTAAGTCCAACTTTCAGAGTTTCTTGATTTGTTTCAGTTCATTTCAACAAAAAAATTATTGAAAATCTATACTGTGAAACATATTATGCATATATTATGAAAATCCTACTATGGAAAGATCAAAAAACTTGCATAAAGTCAACCAATTAGTTGAGAATAGAAAACAACTTTCCTGATTTCCATTTCGGTACATACTCATTCTACCACATGAGATAACTACTCCAAACAATGACAAAATATCTATCTCTGACAGGTTATAATTATATGTTAGTTATATATTAAACAAAAAATGAATTTTAGTATATTGCAAGAAAATCGGCTATTCAAGGTAATCTTATTTGGAAAAGATTTTTTTAGAGGATATGAGATGAAGAAAGTTACCCAATTTAACCAAAAAACCCATATAATCAAACTTCTACATCTATGTTGGATTTCTGGGATCCTATCTATGTAGAATCTAAATTGTCCTGCCAATCACAGTTAGGAACTGGGTTATAAGCAGCTGAAATCAATTCATGTCTCACCCACTTTGCTCCCTATCTTAAAAAGGATCCCTTCATCACTGTAATGATGTAGAAAAAGTAGGAAGCTTTTCTCTCTTCTGATACCTGCTCTCCCTGTGCTACAAAACTCTCAATCTTCCTGTGCCACAAATGTCTCTTAAAGTTAACTATTCTCTCTGAGTGATAATGGTCTCCTTTTCCTCTTCTCTTTCTCAAAGATATTATACCATTTCGTCCAGACTCTCCTTTAATTTGAGATTATATTCCTATTTGAGGGAGGAGGAAGATATTAAAATTGTCTTGATTTTATGAAATAATTGTGATAAAAAGATGGTAGCTAATTTTTTATGTTTCTACTTGACAAACAAACAAAAACACTGTTGGTAAGGCTAAGGGTGCATGCCCTTAAACTATTTTCCTCACTAGTTCAGGAAATTCACAAGTCTAGGAATCAAACAACAGAATTTCAAGCTGACAAATGTTCCTGATTGGTAAAACAGATATATTTACAAATTCTCAGCAGAATTAGCATGCTCTATTATTTGTTGATATTTGTTCCAACGATTAATTAAGCTGTATGTACAATACCAGTGCAATGTTTGACTTAGTCAACTCAAAGTCCAAATAAAGAAAAACAGAGTTAAATTAATTGTTGATGATTAATTATCGGTAAATAATATTTCTAAAGTATTTTACAGTTTCTTAAAAACTTTCACAAATGTTATCCCCTTCGATAAGGCCAGGCAGTGTTTCTGATCACATTTTACATGAATAAACTAGGGTTAATAGAGATTAAGTGATTTTACTAAGAATCTAATAGTTGGAGGATCCTATAAGGATCTAATGAGGAATTTACACATAAATATTTTGACTTTAATACCAGGGTTGTTTCCATTGCCTCAGACTGTCTAATGTCAAGAGGTTCAAATGGCATATTTCATTGGCCCAAAATCACAAAGGACTAGGCAAAGAATAGCACTCACATACATAATCATATAGTAAAACTAGATTTCATAAATGTGGGAAAATTGGACAATTGCTCATTTAAAATGTACAGAGTGTAGCTGTATCTCTTTGTGAGAGATGGTCAAACTCAGCTCACTGATTAACATACTTTCAATCCAAATTGTAGTATATAGCAAATGAAAATCACTTTCCAATTTATCTGTCATTCTATATCTAGTTATCCTAAGGTAGATTGTGCTTTATTCCAAAGCTTTTTTCAATTAGTTGCTTCCTTTTCATACTAAAAATGTGTTCTTTGATATCAGAGGTATATCTCTGCTGAGTCTCTTTACCAATTACTTCACTCTTTCCCTAAGGGGCCCCTTTGAACTGTTAGCATTCCTGTGAGCTAACAAGCATTATATATTGCATATTTTCAAATTAAGCATCATATTACATTGACTTTAAAAGAATTCTTTCTAAAAAGTCCAACTCATTATTTTCATCTGAAAGGATTCAAGAAACACACCATTTGTAGATTTAGCTTTAAAAGGATATAGCTGGTAAAGATAAGTGAACCTTTTCAACACTAAATCTAGAGTCCTATTTTACTTTGTGCCTTTCTTCCATATCTTAAATTTCTTTAAATATTTTGATATGAATTATTCTTGTACTTCAAACATCAGGGTGCAATGCTTTGGGAGAAAACTTTTCTACACACTATTGTATAGCAACATAGATTTTATTCCTTCCTCTAAGGGGGAAAAGATATATTACACCAGAGAGATTTCAACAATAAATCAATAATTAAGACTTAAACAGAAAGTTAGCTACTGCATGGCGTGTGTGTGTGTGTGTGCACGCATTTCTGAAAAGACTCTTATTAATGAGCACAATGTCACCCTATTTGAAACATTTTGTTCCCAAATGTGATTTCCATATGTCTAGAAAGAAATTCACAATGAATAACTTGATTTTATCCTACCTTACCAAATAAGAAAGGAAACTGAGTCTTGAATCAATGCAAATCAAAAGACTTTTTTGAAGCTTGCTATATGCCTATACTCATCCAATCATTATTTATTCATTCAACAAATATTTATTGAAAGTCAATTACATGTCCAGCAATGAGGTACCTCTTGAGGGTACATTGATGAATGAAGAAAAGGTCACAGTTTGTTTCTTCAAAGAGCTTATACATCAACAGATAAGTAAATGGACAGTTATAATGAAAAATATGTTATATGGAGAGAAGATTAAGGAAGCTACACAACAAGACAAGAGGGTATAGAAGCCACATTAGAAGAATTAAAGAAGCCTTCTGGATGAAGAAAACAACAAGGAGCACTGGGTTTAGGCATGGAAAAGTGCAAAAGGGCCAACAACTATAAAAACATGGAGGTTCAAATACAACATTTATGAAATCATAATTTCAGTATGCCAGCACAGGGCAGGTTATTGGACAGAAGTTGTTACTACGTAGTTCTGATTAAAGAGGTGAAGGAATTTGAGAGTATTCGCAAGAGTGGTGGATGGTGGAAATTAATACAAAGGGGAAGTGATAGAGATAAGGTAAGAAATAAAAGTGCTTCACCTTATAAGGGAGAAGTGAATGACAGGAGAAATTGAGCTTAAAAAATGGGTTATTTTAACTTAAAATTTTAACATATAGTTTCAAAGTTAAAGAAGAAAGAACTTCATTCTTTATTTACAAGTGTTTTAAAAGGAAAAATATTCAAAACTATGAAAAAAGACTGAAGTCAAAAATGGTGGATTATCTTTTAAAGTCAAAGAAAATGCTTCACTTACAAAAAAATTTCTGAAAACAGAATGAAACATTAGAAGATTTCCAGTTAGAGTTTCCAACTGGATTAAAGAAGATACTGTATCTAAAAATATGGTGAACATAATCATCAAGAGAAAAACAGCTAAAATCTCAAAATGATTGTTTAAATTAAAAGAAAGTTAATTGCCAAATTATAAACCATGATGAAAATAGCTGAGTAAATATTGCAAAGAGCATATCTGTAAAGTTACAAGAGAAAAATCAAGAAGTGCTCTAGAAATTAGAGTAAATTAAAATAAAAAACCCTTTTAAATTGAAGAACTCCACACTAAAGCTAACTGGTAGAAGAGAGCTACAACATGCAAAAGCAATATACAATGTATACTTTCAAATCAACAAAAAAAGAGAAGGACAAAAGAGGTGAAATGGCAATTTACAGAACAGTAAGCAAACAGCTAACAAGTATACATAGCAATGATCAACTTCTGCATAGAAATGCAAAATAAAAAATAGATGATATCTTGCTTACATATATCAGAGTGATAAACATTTGAAAAGGAGATAATGTTAGGGTGGCTGAATGGATCAAAAAACAAGACCCATGTATATGCTGCATACAAGAGACACACTTCAGACCTAAAACACTCATAGACTGAAAGTGAAGGGATGAAAAAAGATATTGCAAGCAAATGGAGATGAAAAGAAAGCTGGGATAGCAATACTTATGTCAGACAAATAGACTTTAAAATAAAAACTGCACGAGACAAAAAAGGTCATTACATAATGATAAAAGGAACAACCCCACCAGAAGATATAACACTTGTAAATAACTATGCACCCAACATAAGAGCACCTAAACAGGTAGAGCAAATATTAACAGACATAAAAAGAGAAATTGACAGTAACACAATAATAGTAGGGGATTTTAACACTCCACTTACTTCAATGGATAGATCATCCAGATAGAAGATCAATAAGAAAACATTGGCCTTAAATGACACATTAGACCTGATGGACTTAATAGATATATATATATACAGAACATTCCATCCAAAACCCACAAAATATATATTCTTTTCAAATGCACATGGAACGTTCTCCAGGATAGATCACATATTAGGCCACAAAATAAGTCTCAATAAATTTAAGAAGATTGAAATAATATCAAATATCTTTTCTAACCACAACAGTATGAAATTAGAAATCAACTATAGGAAGAAAATCAGAAAAGCCACAAATATGTGGAGTAAACAAAATGCTACTGAACAACTACTGGGTCAATGAAAAAATCCAAGGAGAAATCAAAAAGTACCTGGAAGCAAATGAAAATGAAAATATGACACATCAAATCTAGGTGGTACAGCAAAATCAGTACTAAGAGGGAAGTTTGTAGTAATACAGGCCTACCTTAAGAAACAAGAAAAATATCAAGTAAACAATCTAACATTACACCTAAAGGAACTAGAAAAAGGAAAACAAATGGATCTCAAAATCAGTAGGAGGAAGGAAATAATAAAAATCACAGTGGAAATAAATAAAATAAAGTCTAAAAAATGATAGAAAAGATCAATGAAACTAAAAGCTGATTCTTAAAAAGATTTAAAAAACTGACAAACTTTTAGCTAGACTCACTAAGAAAAAAAAAGAGAAGTCTCAAATAAATAAAATCAGAATGAAAGAGGAGAAATTACAATGAATATCACAGAAATACAAAGAATTATAAGATAATATCATGAAAAGCTATAAGCCAACAAATTGGATAACGTAGAAGAAATGGATGAATTCTTTGAATTATACAACCTTCCAAAACTGAATCAAGAAGAAATAGAGAATCTGAACAGACCAAACACTAGTGAGGAGATCAAAACAATAATCAGAAATCTCCAAAAAAATGAAAGTCCAGGACCAGAGAGGTTCTCTGATGAATTCTACCAAACAGTAAAAGAAGCTTTAATAACTATCCTTGTCAAACTCTTCAAAAACACTAAAAATGAGGGGATGCTTTCTAACCCATTTTAGGAGGCCAACATTACCCTGATACAAAAAACAGACAAGGACAACACAAAAAAGAAAATTACAGGCCAATATCATTGATGAACATAGATGCAAAAATCCTCAACAAAATATTAGCAAATTGAATACAATACATTAAAAGGATCATACACTATGATCAAGTGGGATTTATCCCAGGGATGCAAGGATGGTTCAACATCTGCAAATCAATCAATGTGACACACCACATTAGCAAAATGAAGAATAAAAATCACATGATAACCTCAATGGATGTAGAGAAGGCATTCAACAAGACTCAACATCCATTTATGATAAAAGTTCTGAATAAAATGGGTATAGAAGGAAAGTACCCCAACATAATAAAAGCCATATATTACAAACCCACAGCTAACGTCATGCTCAATGGTGAAAAACTGAAAGATGTTTCTCTAAGAACAGGAATAAGACAAGGATGCCCACCTTCACCACTCTTATTCAACACAGCATTGGAAATCCTAGCCAGAGCAATTGGGCAAGAAAAAGAAATAAAAGGAATCCAGATTGGAAAGGAAGAAGTAAAACTGTCATTATTTGCAGATGACATAATTTTATATAGAAAACCATAGGGAATCCACCAAAAAACTATTAGAAATAATAAATGAATACAGTAAAGTTGCAGGGTAGAAAATCAACATACAAAAATCAGTTGCATTTCTACACACTAAAAGCAAAATAGCAGAAATAGAAATCAAGAATACAATCCTATTTACAATCACAACAAAAAATAATTAAAATATCTAGGAGTAAATTTAACCAAGTGAAAGACCTGCATGCTGAAAACTATAAAACACAGTTGAAAGAAATCAAAGAACACACAAAGAAATGGAAAGATCTTCTGAGCTCATGGATTGGCAGAATTAACAGAGAATGTCCACACTACCTAAAGCAATCTACAGAGTCAATGCAATCCCTATCAGAATCTCAACAACATTTTTCATGAAAATAGGACAAAGAATCCCAAAATTTATATGGAACAGCGAAAGTCTCCAAATAGGCAAATCAATCCTGAGAAAAAAGAACAAAGCTGGAGGTATCACACTCCCTGATTTCAAAGTATACTACAAAGCTGTAATAATCAAAACAGCAAAGCACTGGAAGAAAAACTGACAAGATCAATGAAACAGAATTGAGAGCTCAAAAATAAACCAACACATTTATAGACAGCTAATTTTTTTACTAAGGAGCCAAGAACATGCAATAGAAAAAGGAAAGTCTCTTCAAAAAATGGTGTTGGGAAAACTGAACAGCACATGCAAAGGAATGAAAGTAGACCACTATCTTACACCATACATGAAAATTAACTCATAATGGATTAAAGTCTTGAATATAAAACCTGAAACCATAAAAGTCCTAGAAGAAACCATAGGCAGTACACTCATGGACATCAGTCTGAGCAGGTTCTTTTTGAATACACTTAGGCAAGGGAAACGAAAGAAAAAAATAAACAAATGGGACTAAATCAAACTGAAAAGCTTCTGCATGGCAAAAGAAACCATCAACAAAATGAAAAGATAACCTACCCATTGAGAGAAGATATTTGCAAATGATATATCCAATAAGGGATTAATATACAAAATATATTAAAAAACTCATACAACTCAACAACCCAATTAAAAAATGGGCAGGGGATCTGAACAGACACTTCTTCCAAAGAAGATATACAGGTGGCCAACAGGCATACGAAAACACGTTCAGCATCACTAATTATTAGGGAAACGCAAATCAAAACCTCAATGAGATATCATCTCATGCCCATCAGAATGGCTATTAAAAAGACAAGAAATAACAAGTGTTGGAGAGGATGTAGGGAAGAGGGAACCCTCGTACACTGCTGGTAGGAACGTTGGTGGTTGGTTGCTGGTTCCATGCTGGTGTAGCCACTATGGAAAACAGAATGGAGAGTCCTCAAAAAATTGGAAATAGAACTACCATATGATCTAGCTATTCTACTTCTGGGTATTTATCCAAAGAACATGAAAACACTAATTGAAAAAGATACATGCACCTCTATGTTTATTGCAGAATTATTCACAATAGCTAAGACTTAGAAACAACCTAAATGCCCATCAGTGGATGAATGAATAAAGAAGATGTGGTATATATGTATACCATGGAATACTACTCAGCCATGAAAAAGATGAAATTTTGCCATTTGCGACAATGTGGGTGGACCTTGATGGTATTATGCTAAGCAAAAGAAGTCAGACAGAAAAAGCCACATACCATATGATTCCACTTACATGTGGAAGATAAATAAACAACAAACAGACATAGAGAATAGACTGATGGTTATGAGAGTTGGGGGTGGGGAGGGCAAAAGGAGTAGAGAGGCCACATTTTTACAGTGATGGATGGCAACTAGACTTTTGGTGGTGAACACGATAGTAGTCCATACCGAAGTCGACATATAATGATGTACACCTGAAATTTACATAGTGTTACCTCAATAAAAACAAATAAATAAAATAATAAAATTCAAAAAGGAAGTTAGATACATTAAAATAAAACCAATGTAAAAAAAGAAAAGTAGATGTCAGTTTTTAGCAAATATGAGGAAGTGAAACCTTCATGAATTACTGATAGATGTATCAACTGGGGTGACCATTTTGATAAGAATTCTAGCAAGTTTTACTGATATTTAACATGAATGTAAACCAAGAAATCCACTCCTGTGTGTACATAGCTGAGTAATCCTTCCACTAGTCCATAGGAGACACATAGGAATATGTCTCAGCAAGGTGTTCATGGTAGTGAATAGTTGGTGACCATCATTAGGGTGACGGATATATGATAGATATGTACTACATAACATTATGCAGCAAAATGAAGAAATTAACAGTATCAAGTCCAGAAATATAGATACATCTTAAAATAGTGTTAAGTGAACCATTTAAGAAATGATAAGTTAAAA
The DNA here is from genome assembly GCA_031878705.1 of Tapirus indicus. Taxonomy (NCBI): domain Eukaryota; kingdom Metazoa; phylum Chordata; class Mammalia; order Perissodactyla; family Tapiridae; genus Tapirus; species Tapirus indicus. Next base: position 137,593,990 of record CM062920.1, on the reverse strand, counting down.
GGTGACAGATATCCAGAAGAGGGAATTTAAATATACTAGAAATCAAAACATAATCTTATTCTCTACCTATATTGTAGAACAAACTAGAGAAAGCAAAAACAATTACCAAAGAAAGGAAAACATTTCTGAGCTGAAGAAAGACCTAAGTTGGCCAATCAAAGAGCTACATGAAAACAGAACGTATTAGATAAGACTGACTAGACTATACTGCAAACAACCTCCAACCTTGTGCTGCTTACACAAAGTCAGCTGAAAGTCTGGGTGACATTTCAGGGCAACTGACCTCCATAAAATGACTAAGCAAACCAGGCTATTTCCATACTAAAGCACCCCATCTCTCCACGTGCATCCACAATTTCCATGGTGGGGAAATAAGAAGCCCAGAAAACCACAGACCAGCTCTTACACGCACACATCTCTTCTGCTCTTGGCCCATCAACTAGAACTAGCCACATGGCCAATTGTCAAGAATACTAGGAAATAAAAGCTTCCATATGCTCAGAAAATGAGGAGAAACAGATAAACTATGAACATAAGTAATATTTCTTCATATGGTGTATGAATCTCTTTCATGTCTATATTCAGTTGCATGGTTTAGACAAATTTGCAGTTTGAAAATTAGTGAATAAATATTTATACTAATTCATCCAAAATGCAGGTGATTACATGGAAGTAAGAAAATGCTTAATGAGGTCTGGAGATTCTGAGTCTACTCTAGGTGCACACATTTATTCATTATGTGATTTTTACTAAATTAATTTATTTGGGTCACATTTCATATTCTGAATGGAATAGCTGATGATAGTTAAAATATCTTGAGTGTTTTCCCTGCGTCAGGCATTCTTCTAAATGTTTTGCATATATAGCTCATTTAATCCTCACAACAACATCTGAAGTTCTAAGTACCCTCATTTTTCAGTTGAGGACACTCAGAGAGGTTAAGTAATTTGTCTGAAGTCACAGAGCTCTTATAGCTATTCTTTTAATAGAAGAACAAGGATTAGAACCCAAGCATTCCAACACCAAAGCTCATGTTTTTAATCCTACCAGGAACCCTTCTTCCCGTTAGTGTCATGCTTGTCCTCTCTATTTCACGTGCTCAACTGGAATATCAAATGAGATTATAAAAATACTTGCTAAATGGCAAAGCCCTTGCAAAAATAGATGGTTCACGAAAATCAGCAAATAGTCTTTTCTACATTTCTTGGCAGTCATTTCTCTGTCTCAGTCATAAAAAACAGTATAAGGTGTGATATTTCTTGCCATAACTTTCACATTATATATTTTTCCCATTATAGGTATAGATTAATCTCACTATAATCCTTTTAAATAACATGTTGATGAATCAAAATGCGAAAGAAACTAAGAGATAGAGAATTATAAAAGTATAATTTTATTATTTAAGTTCAATATTTTTTAAATGTTTTACAATGTATTGAAATATATATTTTTAAAAATCAGCAATATTAAGCTTGGAAATTAATGACATGAAGATATGAATGTTTCATCTATAATTACGTAATTTTTCTTTATTTGAAAATGAACCAATTCTTTCCTAAGCTCATATCTTTCTTGTAATATCTTGCTAAAAACAAGCAATAATAGCCAGCACAGGCTATGACATTCTGGTTCTTCACACCAATTTCTTCTCAATCTTTAGGTTCATTAGGCACGTGGCCACTTTCAAAGTGACTGCAGGCAACAGTTTCCCCACAGCATCACTAGGCGATCCTAACTTTAAACTGCTTTAATTCTTTTTCTTTATTGACAATCACCTAACCTCTAAGCCATGGCCATATATTTCAGATTTGTTAAGGCAGTACCCTATTATTAAAGTTTTTTATGAGTTAGAATAATGTTATTTGCTGTAATAAACACATATGAAATGTCAGTGGCTTGATACACTATAACTACATTGGTTATGTATGTAACAATTTAGTGCAGGTGTTCCAAGTTGGGGGGAGGTTTCAGATGTGGACTCAGGATAACACAACGGCACATTTACCACATGAGCCAAGGTGACTCTGCACATTGACTTCTAGCCAAGAAAAGAAAGAAGAAAGTATCTGGAGAAGATACATCTTTCTTCTTAAATGCCTTAGCCTAAGAGTAGCATACATCATTTTTGGTAGCATTCCCTCAGCAGGAACAAGGCACAGGCCCTAAATGCAAAGAATATTGGGAAATATAATCATTGTTTAGGTAGACACCACCAAGTTATAACACTACATGATAGAACAAGAAGAAACATTATCATTGGACCACCAGCCATTTCTGCTACACAGAGACCATCATACTTTTAGCTTTCAATGATTGTCGGCTATTTTTGACTGGTTATTGCTATGCTGCTTTTTATGTAGTCTAGCATCCCCTAGTCCTTGCATCCCTGTTTCCCAAGATTAGCTTCCTCTAACTCAGTAATGATTCCTTGTCACCATGTTTGAATCACCTAGGAAACCTTAATGTATACCTACATCTGAGTCTAATCAGAGTCACTGGGTTAAGGGCATAGGCACAGTACTTAGTGAGATATTTTCTAGAGGTTATAATTGGCCGCCAGAGTTGATGACTACAACCTAACATGTGGGAAACCAGAACTTTTTTATTTATATACCTCCTGAGTGGATCTTTCAGTCAATCCTCTGTGCCCCTAGGTCCTTTGTAGGCTTACATTCACTTTGTTGCTAAGTTTCCTGAAACTTCCTTTGCTTCTTTGTTGGCACCAGCAGAAAAGAGGATGTGGGGGACACTTTGGTATTGTGTATGGTTTAATGCATCACATCTTGGACTTGGGTTTGGAATCCTTCAAGTTATTTTATATGATTTAAAGATCCTTTTGATGACAGGACACAACACAATGACACAGATAGATGAAAGGCCAAACTCTTTGTTACTTATAGATCCAAACAAGAGAAGGCTGCCAGGCAGGGCCAAACAGGAGGTTGTAACTGGGGACAGGATAACAGCAAACTGGAGCAAACTGGCAGTTTATGTATGGCAGTCAGGTTTCTCAGGCTCCCTATGGATTGGCTAATTTGAATACTTTGCGGCCTCTGGGGTTGTCCCTACTTGTCTTGTATCTAGCCCTACGGGCAATTAGGGCAGGTTCATGGTGGACCCAGAGTGTGAAAGCCTTATAAAGAAAGTGGCTGGGTGTGGATTTAATCGGCTGCTCAAGAAGGAGAGCTGACTGGCCTCTAGCCTGGATCTCAAAACTGGGTCAGGACAGCACTTCAAAGAAATCTATATTAAAAATTGACCTTTCGATGTCTTGACAAAAGATTTCAGCTCAATTATTTTGAGTATTTGAGTGGCCTGAATAATAGAGGAGACTTCCAGAGAGTAGGTTATAAGATGCCCTAAACAGCATCCAAAACATTTCATTATGAGAATGAAAAGGAGAAAAACAATTCTAAGTCTAAGGAGTCCTTTATATGCCAGCCCATAACCAAGTTCCCCATTTATACGACATTAGCCAAGAAAACAGATCTGAAATTTGTGGGTTCTCTAACAATATCTTGGTGCAGTTATAAAGTGTGTTAAAAGTATTAGCTATGTTTTTCATGACAATAATATCTTGTATTCCTTGGTCAAGTTGGCAGGCCCAGGAGTTACATTGTTGGAGAGTATGAACTGGTAGTTCAGATGGGTGTATGTAAAGGTTAGTGGTATTTTTTTGTAATCAAGGGGAAGAGGTAGTCATGATGGTCATGGTCAGAGATACAGGGTGGGAGGTTGGAATAGAAAGCTGGAGGGACAGAATAAAAGAAGGTGCTGGGGAGTAAGAGATCCTCTCCCCAGAGGGTGGAGGGATGAACCCATATGAGGCAGTTGTCTCCTGGGGAAAGCAATAATCTTCACTATTTTTTAGAGTGGCACAGATAGTAGCACCCGCTCCAAGATCCTCCTTTAGGCATGGGAGTATAGGGCTGTATGTTTTGGCAGAGAACAAGAAATACACCAGATCATGGGCTAAACAAATAGTGAACTCAGGATCTGTAATAGAATCCCTAATATTGAAGGAATAAAAGTAATAAGTGTCCCATGTCCAATTGGTCAGTCCTTAGGAGAGACAGCCCATGGGAGATGCTGGGACAGTGGTCCAGGTGTCTGGGGTAAAGTCGTCTCCCGCACAGGGGGCAAAATCATCTCCAAAGGCAGTGACTTGGGCTAGGGTAATGTTGCCTCCAGCAATGTCATCTCTAGCGGTGAATTCCAGAGCCAGGTAAGTTCCGTGACATCTGGGATATGGGACTGGGGTACTCTTCCCAAACGGATATCCACTCAGGTTGATGTAGTCATGTTTTTATGGCTCTATGGTATCATAACAAGGCTGATCTATGTTTGGAATTTGAAGGCAATATCAGGCCCAGGAACTTGATCTGCAAATATCTTTTAAGTCAAGGGGTTTTGTGGGTACACAGCTAGCAAAGCTGATATGTCACTACCATAATCTGTGACACTGCTATCTGTGACACTGTCAAAATTGGACTAATGCATAGGAACCCAACTAGCACAATTTAAACTCAGTTAAGGGTGGCTGAATCTAAAAGCTCACAACAGTACAAGGTCTTACCCAGATAAGAGATAATAGAGGTTGCACTGAAAATAGGTTTTAAGTCGTATAGCATGATTTGGGTATACGTTGTTAATAGGGTATCGTGTTGTTTGTTAAGTAAACCATCCATTGCTAAGATTGGACTCTAGCATTAGCTTTCAGTTAGGACATCTAATTTAGCTAATTATTATGGGCCCTTTGCCTCAGTTGTCAATTAAGTTGGTGACAGGCAAGCCAAGTGTTACATTAGCCACACTCGATGGCATGTGGGCCTCAGCATTGGCCATGCTTGGTTGAAATAATGGTTATTTGAAGGGTTTGGGCCTCCAGACCACAAACCAAAGAAAGCATCCGGAGTAACAAGACCAGTAGCTGACAGAATGTTGTGTAGCTGCACTGACGGTCTTCTGTTGTCTGATATTGATTTTCCTTACCAAGGAGGAGTTGTCTGACTTTATCATTATGGGATATGGTATTGATGCTGTTATGTCCAAATGTAATTTTAATTTATGAAGTAGAGTTTTCTATCTCTCTTCGTGGTAGTCCATACTGTCTTTGGGAATGGCCCTGGAACACTAATTTTAGTTTCCTACCGGATATCAGAGGGACAGCCCAAATTAATTACCCACCCCTTATAATTTGAATATTGAAGAAGTTTTTTTGAGTGTTGGGAGTTCAAGACATCAAGTTAAAATAGTTAATGTGGCTCAATGTAAGTTAAAACTTGACCTTCAAGGATTCAAACTTATCATATATATGGCCTAATTAATGAATAGCTCTCCCACCACTTTTCCATTTGACAGCTCAATTTTGCCTGTTCTTAAACCTGGAAAGAATGAATGGTGCCTCACAATGTGTTGCTACAGCTTTATTGCTGTGGTCCTATCCATTAAGGCCCCCATATCCAATATCACATGAATGGATTTACTAAATCGATTAAATCAGCAATCGATCAATATCTTGCTATTACAAATTTGGCTAATATATTCTATTCAGTGCCTGTTTCCACAAGCCATAGATCCCTTTGGGGAAAACTGAGAGAAAGACTAACTATAAACTTATGGCACTGTAGTGGGTCTTTCCCCAAGGAACGGGGATACAGCCTTCCCTTCATTCAAAAGGGCTGTAAATTGGCTCAAGTCTGGAAATTGATTGAGGGTCCATAACTCTCCTTTTTATGATTCAGGTTAGACTTCTGTTCACTTGACCTAGAACTTTTCTGCTTATACAGTTGTAAGAATTTAGTAGGCTTCCTATCTATTTCACTTCTAGGAACACCATGATCGATTAGCCAACACCACAAGTCTGTGCAGGTCAGATTATTCTGATTGCTGCATTGACTCTGCTGTCCATTATGGTAACATGCTCATCTTGTGGATAAGTGTGGCCACTTGGCCCCTGCCATCCTGGGATCAAATTATTCCCACTGCATTTAGGTTTCCCAATTCAGTGATTATAGTTCCCACTGTAAGGTCTGTCCTACAGAGAAGAGCAATCACAGAGCTCCTCACAGATGCTGGGGCTGCGCTCACAAATTTATTTCCCATACTATTGGCGAAAGGTATGTCTTCTGGACACTCCCGGTTAGTAAGTAGATCTTAAGTGACAAATCCACCCTAATATTCCAATCTCCCTAAGCTTTTGAAACCCTCACCTATATTAATCTAAGGCAGGTCCTGCATTTCCCACTCACTCATTGTGAGCCACCTTTTGGTCCATGTCTCAGCAAACCAACCAAACAGACTGTTAGAGCTGTTTCTAACTCCCTGAGCTATAACATTAAATGCAGAATCTCTGCTTAGTGAGCCCTTATCAATAAATTCAGCCCGATCCAACGTATGGTTCTTCCACCATTATCCCACATCCTTAGTATCCATCCCCACACATGTTTGTGTCCTCCCTCTTCATATGTTGAAGTCCTAACCCCACTGTGATAGTATTTGAAGATGGAGCCTTTGAAAAGTAATTAGGGTTAGATGAGGTCTTGAGCGTAGGTCCTTCATGATGGGATTAGTGGCCTTCTAATAAGAGGAAGGGAGATCTCTATCTCTCTACATGAGCATACACTGAGCAAAGGCTATGTGACGACACAGCAGGAAGATGGCCATCTTCAAACTAGGAAGAGAGCTTTCACCAGAACCTGACCAAGCTGGCACCTTGATCTCAAACTTCTAGTTTCCAGAACTGTGAGAAAATAACTTTCAGTTTTTAAGTCACCTAGTCTATGGTATTTTTTATGGCAGCCCAAGCTAAGATATATCAGATGAGTTGGTCTAAAAGAAATGACTCAGCAGCAATGAGCACACCTAGTCCCCAGATCTTGGTTTCTAATATCATTCTCTAATAAAGGTAACCAGGGATCCTGGGAGATATGGCTGATTCTAGGATTAGGGAAGGAAATAATGCAAGATGAGTCTGGAGCAACTTGTGGTGCCAGAAAGTAAGAAAGTACTCAAAAAACAAACACACAAATAAAAACAAAAAACAAGGAAGTACTCAAAAACAAACAAACAAGTGAACGTGGTATCCTGGAACCAAAAAAAGACATTAGGTAAAAACTAAGAAAATCTAAATAAACTACGTACCTTAATAACAATGTATCAATTTTGGTTTATTAATTGTAACAATGTATCATGCTAAAATGTTAATAAAACTTGGTGTGTAGTATATAGTAATTTTGTACTATATTCTCAATATTTCTATAAATCTAAAATGGTTCTAGAAAAAGAGAGCTGTAAAACTCTAAAATAGGTGCTCTTTCTGCTATACCATTTGCTTTCCATTAAAATTTTTTTTAAAAATTTGAATACACAACATAGTCAAAAATTGATGAACCAGAGTTCAAATCTTGGCTCACTTGCTTCTTTGCCCCATGATTTTGTCATTAAAATCACTGTCTCAATAGCCTCATCTCTGAAATAAGGCTGATAATATTTGCTTATCCCACAAGTTCCTTATGAATATTACATTAATGTAAGGAGAAGGGTTTTAAACATTAAAGAGGACACAAATGAAACTATTATATTTCTGACTCCTTTACCAGTTCTTATTATGACCAGGTTAATGGGCCTTTGTTGTCAGGGTTACAAGTCTCATTTCTTCACAATACAGGGACTCATAAAATGTAAACAAAGGGTAAAAAGGAGGACAGAGAAGCACATAGTAGATGCATTTCAATTTTATTTCTTATTTATTTTCAGATAGCAGGGGATTCTGATCAGGTCTGTTGCCTGGCATTATACAGGTGCATGGATGATCCAAAAGTTTCAAGTGAGATACTAAATTAAGCTACTTCTGTGTAATCTGGAGGGGTTAAAAAAAAGACATATTGATCTATCACACAGGTTTTAAATATTTTAAAGTCAACTTAGATGTAGATTTAATACAATTTCTTGTAGTATTAAAGGCATGGTAATTGTTAGTATGCAGAAACTGAGTAGGGGCATAAGTAAATGGGGTAATTACAAGCCAATCACCTTAATTAATACAAAGCACAAAACACTCAATAGCAAAGACTAGAAGTGATCCTATGCAAATTAATTTGGAGGACTTACATGAGATTTATAGTCAAGAGCCAGGGAATAATACAAGCTGATATTTTGACCTCATGAATGTAAATTTAAGCATGTAAATTACACCGCGACTCTAATATGTTTGATGCAGTTGTTTGATAAAATGAGCTTTAGAGAGATTATTTTACCTTTTGAATTCACTCACTTTCAAGCAAAAGAAAAAATGACTTTGTTTAACTTGTAATTTAACAGAGATACGTTATAGTTTGCTTCAAAGATACACTCTCAGAAAGTTCCAGAAATAATCTGTCTACTCTGACCATTACAAGACATATTTCACAGGTGTGGCAGTCATGGTTCCATCAGGGAGGCAGAACTACTAGGTGTGATGTAGAATAAGTGATCTATTATGAAGATTAGATCTTGTTCAGTTGATGGGAACTGGTGAAGAACTCTATGGAAAGTTGTTTCTTTCCAGTCTGGAAGTGGCCCTGGACTTTGTAAGGCAGCAGAGCCAGGAGAAAGGAAGAAAAGCTGATATGAAAGCCAGAAAAATCTGGCACCTTCAAGAAAAACTGCAACCCACAAGGGCAAACAAGAACTACGTCTTTCACAGCCTCTACCTTTGTGGATCTGGGTGGCCTGCAGAAGCAGCTGGTGCCGTCCCCACAGAACCACTCCCTCGCCTGCTCCAAGACTCACAGAATATAAAGGAGCTGAGGGCCTGGTGGCTGTCCCACACCAACCAGGTGAGCCAGCATATCAGCACTGCTGGGCAAGCTTTGGAGGTGTCTGGAGCTCAACACTGACCTTCAGAGCAAAATGGCTGTTGCTTTGCTTCTGCCTTCCAAATTTCATGCAATTTCTCTTGTGGTTAACCCTAACCCAGAACTATGCAGGGAAGGAAATTCTGGAAAACATGGTTCCAGCTTAATTACTTGACAGTATAAAACCACCTTAACAAGATTTTGCTAACTCCTTCCCAAATAACGGAGGGACTAAAGCTAAAGTAGGCAGCAAAGCAGTAAAACAGCCTCCACTCAGAATGAGAGGGTCCAACCCTAGAACCTCAACTCAAACATTTCCTGGTTGCGTGACTTCTTTGAAAAAAATCACTTAAAATTTTCTGAGACTATTTCTTCATGTGTTACCAAAGTGTAACATTATGCATTTAGTAGCCCTGCTGTGACCATTAAATGAGGTCACGTATATAAACCATCTAGTGCAGTTTCTTCCTCACAGTAGGTGCTCAATAAATAGGAGCTATTAATCAAATGATTGATACCCAAACTATGCCTTGAAACATGGGACACATGAGTTTTACCCAGAACTTTAGCTTCAACTTTAAGCTATACATGACTTGGCATTCACCCAAAGATTTAATTGAGCTATAAAAACAAAGTGATCTGGGACCAGTTCTATATAATCAATCAAAAATTGACCACTTGGCCCCTTTCTATTAAAGAGAAAGCTATCACAGACACAAACTACTATTTATTTTACAGTTAAAATTAAGGACATAAAGAGATTAAATATTTCCATGAGAAAAATGAGTTTTATAAAATCATCATCTTTAATCATGCCTAAGAATTACAATCAGAATAAAATATTTATCATCTTCTGGGATGGCTGATCATGGGTTAGTGATTAATTATCCCAAATTTCCTTTGTGTAAAGCATAATGGGTTGAAATATTTGAGGATTTCTGTTTATACCATCACCATTAACCTTTACCTTCAGGGTATTCTCCTTGTAACTTTGAATGCAGCGGTGTCAACATTAATGAATATTCATATGCACCCTTGGCTTTGACAATTGTTATTTCAACACTTGACTTTTCCCCTGGACCCACCCTTGCTTCTGTCCTTCAAAAAGTGCCACTGTTTCAATCATTCCAGAGAGGAAAGTATAGTAGATATCTTTTGATCAGTATTAGATGCTAGAACTGTGCTAGGTATTTTACTTAATTTCATTTAACCCTACAAGAAAATTGCAACATATATATTTATTAAAATATAAATATTAAAAAATGAAATATATAAGTATCTTTTTTCTTTTTATATGTACAATTATCTTTTGTTAAATTGAAGCTCCAAGTTCAATAACTTACCCTGAGTTTCACCCTCACCGCTCCCTGGTCCACTGTGCTGTCTGTGACTGGGGAGTCTACAGGACTGCTCTGTAATTGTATCAGCAATTCTACACACATGAAAATCAAAGAAATAAAGGATAAAATTATACAATCAGGAACTCTGCACCAGAACTGGGGAGATCCTAGAAACGAGAGTGCTGGAATGTCTGCTGAATGGTCTTTATATAATGCAGCATAGAATTTTGCATATTTTGTGTTTAATGAGAACAATTTGCTGACAAGAACCCGGAGAGACAAACAAAAAAAGATCACTTGCAAAAAAAAGTCCAATCACACAAATAGAAAGAGACAGCTTTTCACAGATCCTAGGACCTAAGAGATGAGGGAAACGTACTATATATTCAGGGAAATCCAATATTATCTCAAGTTACTTTGAACTAGATAAAATATGAAAAAGCCCAGAAATTATCCACTGGCTGATTCTTCATCTAGCTTTGTTGATAACATAATTGACTGATTTTGTCCATACAAGAATCCCATGTCTTTGTAAACAGCGTTAAATTCTTTTGAATTTTTATGTCCTCTTTTAATTTGCCTTCCCAGAACCATACTGTAGGCATTATTGAAATCAATACACTGGTTTTGCATAATATAATCTTAAAATATTGTGAAAAGTCTTTTTGAATAGTAAATCTGTGATGTTAAATTACATTACTTCGTACACTCACACTCCAATCAGCGTCTCCAATATTGCCTTCCACAAAATCAAAGAGTAGTTATGGAGGGCTGTGGAATTAAGCAGCAAATTTGTTGAGTAAAATGTAATCAGAGATGAGAATATTACCTTTCTGTATCTCATGTAGATGGGTAGAGATAGAGTATATACTATCACCAAACCACTGGGAAAGAGATTTCTTTAATTTTTTTTTATTTTCAGGTAACCCTCTGACTATTTTGAGATATCAGCCCAAATTAAACAGCTGACCCATATCTCACAGTGAAAAAGTAGTTTTTGATTTCCTATTTAGAAAGTAGGGGCTTACAGACAGATTTTTTTCCCGTGGATTCAAACACGACATATTGTTTATTTATATGTTAGCAAGACACCAAAATCAATTGTAAATTACTGCTTATGCTATGCTTTAAGCAGGTCATATTTCTGTTTAGAGAATGGTACATTTTTGATGAATGCTGAAAAACTGTACAGAATGGTCAGTGGATTCTTGAAATATTCAAAAATACATGCAGTTCATGAGAATGCTTAAATGGGGTTTAAGAAAAAGATTTGCTCAAGGAGTTTTTATTCAAGTTGAGCACTTCTCAATATGTTGTCATCATTTGTGATGTATTCAGTAACTTTTCATGTTGCAGAGTAAGAATTGGAGTTTTACAATGGCAGCAACTAAAACTTATACAGAGATACATAATCAATAAACTTTTTAAACCCCTCCTATAGCCCAAGAAATGTGGAAGAGCTAAACTTTAAGGTTGTTCAATTCTCTGCAAAACTTGATGATTTTGTAAATACTAATTTATTGAAAAAATATGTATTGAGCACTTAAGCAGTGCTGGAAACTGGGACTATATACATGCAAGTTAAATAATATTTATGACTCTGTGGTATGCAGAAAAATGGCCCCCCAAAGAGGTCCACGTCCTAATTCCCAGAACTTGTGAATATGTTACGTTACATTACAAAGGGAAATTGAGGTGACAAATGTAATTAAGTTGCTAATCAGTTTATTCTAAAATAGGGAGACTTTCCTGGATTTTCCAGGTGGGTCAAATGTAACCACAAGAATCCTTAAATCTGGAAGAGAGACGCAGAAGAGTCAGTGTCGGAATGATATGTTGTGAGAAAGACTGACCGGCCATTGGTGGATTTGAAGATGAAAGATGCCCAGGAGTCAAAGATGTAGTCAGCCTTTAGAAGCCGGAAAAAGTAAGGAAACATTCTCCTCTAGAACCTCGAGAAAGGAATACAGCCTCACCAACACCTTAATTTTAGCTCACTGTGACCCTTTTCAAACTCCTGACCTCCAAAATGGTAAGAATAAATTTACATTATTTTCAGCCACTAAATTTGTAGTGATTTGTTACAGCGGCAATAGAAAACTAATACAGACTTTATGACACAAATATGCTATAATAGGGTAATCAGAGCCTACAATGAGATTACAAAGCAGAATACTTAATTCAGCTCATGGTAGTGGCGGGAGAGGCTAAGAAACGGTTTCCCTAAGGGGTGATAAATACTGTAGGTGAGTTTTACGGAATGAGTAGGATTTGGTGAGGAGCAAACATGGGAGAAAATTATTCTAAGCAGAGAGACCACCAAACGCAAAAGTTCGCAGAGTCAAGAAAACATGGACGGTTTGTATATGTGGCTGAAGCAGTTGGGGAAAGATGTAGGGATGAACACCTGCTTTGCCTGTATGTTAAGCTGAGATGAGTGCATTTTATTCAACAGGCAGAGGGAAACCAGGATGAAAAGAAGAGGATGAATTTGAAAAATTGGTAAGAGGTATAATGAATAATTGATTTGAATTTCAAGGTTCTAATTAAGTTTCCATATCTTTTGCAGTAGTGTGCTAGTAAACCAGCTCTTAAAACAAACAAACAAAAAACTCTGACTTGTAGCATTTGTCATGTAAATACTCCCACCATGGCCAATTTCAACATCACCTCATTAAATGTACAGCTGTGAAGACGTGCACAAATGGCTCCCACAGGCCACAAGGAGACAATTCCAGCACATCACTTTTATGTTTTCCACGGTTAATAATAAAACCAGAAAAGAAAAAAACACTTGTGATGTTTTAATATGTTGTATTGTATTCTTCCACTCTCTTCCTACCCTTTGAATGGGATTAGGGTGCTCCTTACAGGAGTCCAGGGTTGTCTGGCTGCACGCCCAGTTGGGTGAGCAGTGTGAGATAGGTTGTGAAGAAACCAAAGAAAGGACCCAGAGATGGTGAACAAGACACGTAGGTTTATTGGGAGTTACTTACAGGGAGGTCCAGTGGCTACCAGGTGGACAGCAATGTGCACCTGCACCCCATGGGCAGGGAGGGGATTGCTTATATAGGCAGGGGACACAAGGGCTATATGCTTGCCGAGAGGGGCTGTCCCTGGTATGAGCAGCGTTCCCAGGAAGAGTAGCTCATGTGGAGGGGCTCTGTGTCCCTTTAAGATGTGATGTTCTTTAAGTGAGATAAGGTAAGATCCAGGCTGGCCAGGCCCTGGATTGTTACAAATTCCAGCAGCTGGGTGTCCTGCCCAGAAGGGAGCCACAAGGACACATGGTTGCAATGGGCTTGTGGGCTCTTGCCGAACAAGCAAGGCCCAGGCCCTACAAGGGTCCTTGAAGCTGCTCCATCTTGGTGACTTGTGTGGAGTTTTCATCTACTCAGTAAGATGCAGTCATCACAAGGGAAGAGATGGAAGCTGAACTATGGGTCTTGCCTATTGAATCAGGAGCCTTTACGTTGTCCTCTATGAATGGGAAGAGTCTACTTGCCTTCTCTGTGTTGTAGGCTCTCAGCTTTTACAATGCTTCTTTCTCCTATAGCAGATTATTTTATTCCTATATACTGTATCTGTCCCCAACATAGATAATCTCACCTAAATAATTTAAGCTGACTCCTTTCATTGATATCATCTTATGTGGTTTTCAAAGGAAATATAGTACCTTCATTCTTTATAATTTTTTCAAATAATCATCCAACATTTCTCCACACAGTGGGGCCTCCAATGATTTAAGTTTCTTCTGTGAATCTCCTCTCTATCACAACCAGCATCCAGACATATCTGTTCTAAAGAGAAATAATATTTAAAAGCTCATATAACCATACACGTAGCTTGGGCACAAATTTCAGTTAAAAAATATTCCATATTGCTTATCCTTCACTTATTCTAGAGGAGAAATTTTTTAAATAAAACAAGCAATAAAATGCTTCATATTTATATAGATAACAAAGCTTGGAGTGAAGAGGTCATAAGGAAATATTAATCATTTCATTTAGTGAACATTTATTAAGCATTTCCTATTTGTCAGGAATTGTATAAATGCTGGGAATTCAGAGAAAAAAGATACAATAATTCCTATCCTCAAGAGATGCACAACCTAGAAAAAGAGAAACATATTTTAAACATAAAATTGGCCAAGGTTTTTATTTTAACCCATAAAATGTTCGATTTATACTTTGCAGAAAAAAATTAAAATTGCAGAAAGCCCAGTTACAACTTCAGTTAAATATGGGAAACTCAAAATTTGTGATGTTTACACAATTTTAAAAAATTCTCTTTTGTCTTCATATTCCCCTTTTCTTCCATCTCCTTTGCAATGTTGGTAGTTGTCTGCATTGCACTGACAGCATATGTTTCTTCCGTGGAAAAATGAATGTTCCTGCAATGTCAACAGTATATTTCTGAGCGCTGAAAAGTACATCAGTGCTTCATCCCAACGAGCCATAAGCCACTAAAGTGTAGCTAATGAGATGCATTTTAATATTACTAAGCGTCACCCGCAACTTTCGTCATGTCACCTTAGGATCTCTTTGAAAGGAATAAACAAATATATTCTGTGTTTGTCTCATAACTATTAATTAGTAGGCTAGCTCTCCATAATTAAGAGTTTTATCCCCTATTAACAAATTTCTCACCATTTACTTAGACATAAGATACATATCTAAATAATATTTTCAAGGTCTTGGGTTTTTTACTTATGGAAAATAAACACACACAAAGAGACATCACTGTTTCAGTTTTCCATTCTGACCATTAAGGGCACATTGAGAGAAGTCATTCCAAGGAGCTTGAGAAAATGAAAACATAGACTGTCCTCGACTTACGATATTTCAGCTTAATGATTTTTCAACTTTACCATGGTGCAAAAGCAATACACATTCAGTAGACACCGTACTTTGAATTTTGAATTTTGATCTTTTCCCAGGCTAGCAATACAGTGTCCGATCCTTTCTTGTGACGCTGGACAGAGAGCCACAGCTCCCAGTCAGCCACGCTATCAAGAGGGTAAACAACCAATACACTGACAGTCATTCTGTCCCATACAACCTTTCTGTTTGTCACTCTCAGCGCAGTATTCAATAAATTACATGAGATATACAACATTTTATTATAAAATAGGCTTCATGTTAGATGACTTCACCCAACTGTAGGCTAATGTAAATGTTCTGAGCACATTGAAGGGAGGCTAGGCTAAACTATGATGTTTGGTAGGTTAGGTGTATTAAATGCTTTTTCGACTTAGGATATTTTCAACTCACGATGGGTTTATCAGGACATAACTCTATTGTAAGTCAAGGAAGATCTACATTCTCTTTTGCTAGCTTTTTGCCAACATTTATTGAGTACCTGCTGTATGTGTGTTCTGTGTGTTGTTAAATGCTAGGAGAATGAGAACAAGGACATAGCAAATAATTAATATTTGCTGAGTAAATAAAGAAACAAATGAAATTATAGTCCCTGCTCTCAAGAAGAGTGTAGGACACATAGGCTATGCACAAAAATAACAGTAATATGGACCTTCATAAAAACGAGTGGAAAAAAAGGTACAAAAAAGTAACATAGATCATCAGAAGAGTAAAATTACTTTTCCCTGAGAGGGGCCATAGAAGATTTCACGGAGGAAGCAGTGTTTCAGCATATTCTTTTGTAGAACCAAAGTCATGCTAGATCCTCAAATTTGAGAATGAACTCACATAGCAATGTAAATAATTTCCTTAAACTTCACTAGATACCTAGAATTTAAAAAAAAATTCTGAAACCTCACTTGATAGAGTAAAAATATAGAACTTTATTTAATTAGTTAGAAGTGATAGCTTATAAATAGGCCTTCGAGGGACTCTGACATTGAGGTATATAATCTGGAACCAGGACTAAAACAAGGTCATCAGTCCAGGAAAAGATGGTTTAAAGTTCAAATTTCCAGGTATCACTAACTGTAATTCCAAAGGAATGCCACATTTCCGTTAACTATTCAAATTATACTGACCCCACAGTCTTGTTTTGCATAATTTTAGCCCCATCACCACTACCACCTCTAAGCAGCAAATGTTCCCCCAAATTAAATACCCTCAAAATCTCTCCTATTCTGGTCTGGGTCCTATAGTATTGCTTTTAGAACCAATCAGTACTCCTGGGCACAAGCCTCCCACAACCACCTCCAGACCATGTTAGTTTCTTTCCATTACTAACCCTTCCCTAATTCTGCAACACAGCCATGGGAGTAATCTTCTCCCAGGAGGAGTGACCTCAGAAATAGCCTCTTCCTTAAGGGAAAAGCAGATCCTCCCTACAAAGGGACCGTCTTTCCCTACAGTTCCACTGGGGCAACTAACAGAGTTTAATAGCCCAACACCAAAGCATTTTTTGTTGTTCAGTCTAAATCTAGGGAATTGGTTGTATAGTTCATGTTAAGTTGACAAAGTGCCTTTTCAGTTTCTCCTTTCATTCAAAGTTAAAGAGGGGGATGGGACTAAACCTTCCTTAGTCTCAGCTGTTTCTATTCTCAAACCACTGTGAGTAATATAGTAAAAATACACACAACTTATCTTCTCAAGCACAAAAATAGGTAATAAAGACATAGGGCGCTTCAAACCCACATTTTTGAAATAAATATATTTTTAAAAGAAACAATCTTTAAAGGTGAAGCTACTAAAACTATAACCAGCTAATGTCTCTATAAATGTACAGATTAGCTTAACTTATTGGACATTTCCAGCTTTAAACATCTGTTTCAGTTGAGGATATTTAATTTTCATTTATATAACTTAAAGAACCACAAACATTGTGTTATTTCTTTCTTTGTTTTATAGCAGGAGATATCATTTTGTTTGTTTCTCAAAACAATAGTCACCCTGAAGATAAATTCAAACCTCAAATTCTTGTAATACCTTCCATTTTAAGAGACAGTTTTATATTTTCTTAAGATTGTAAGATCCAGATTCAATTACAACCTCCAAGTGAGTACTAAAAGCAAACATATAAAATGAATCCTAGAAGCAGGCTTTCTAACTAAGCAAAGATGAGAAGAGGAAGTGGAAGTTCAGAAGCATCAAGCAGAAAAAGGGACAAAAATGTGTGAGCAGGATCTAATCATTTGGAGATTTGGTGTGTCATGACAGCAGCTCAGTTGCTGAAGAACTGGAAAATATAAATGGAACTGTGATGCCAGAGGACAGGGTAGATCCTTAATCAGAAGAGACTGACGGACGGAACAGGACCCTGGTTACAAGCAAATCTGTATTTGAACAGAGTGGGATTAACCACAAATTTAGTGTGATGCTTTGTTGTCCAAAGTTTTGTTTGGTTTCAGATCCATACATGAAGCTTAATCCACAAGAGATTGCGCAGTGCGGCAAGAATCCAAGATCAAGAAACTGATATATCTTCCAACGTTAATATTCTGATTTAGAAGTCAAAGTCCTCTACCTATTTTCAAGAGCTTCAACAACATATTCCAAGTACGAATTCTCGTATATATTAGGTTTAATAAGTGCCATTAAAATGCATCTTTTAAATCACATTCTTACATTTAAAAAGGCCCTTATTGGATTGAGAATTCTGATTTAAGGTCATGACATTAGTTTCTACACTTCCTTGCTCTAGGAACACTATAAATGCACTTTTCTTGGATAAATCAAGCTGCATAACTCTGGCAAAATGTTTCGCTATAGCCCAGGGTACAAATGTGAGTTCTTTCATAGCAGTCAACCTAATTATCTTTTATTTTTATTCTTCTCATCAAAAGGGCACATTCATACCTTTAAAAAAGAGCTTATTAAAATAGACATCTTACATTTACATACTTCAGTAATATAGCACATACTGTGAAAAAGCCAACGATATTACGGTAGCTCTTGTTAAAATTATTAACTTCTTTTATAAGCAAAACTGTCAAAAAATATTTCATTTAGGGTGCAAAGCTTTGACCCTGTTGCCTCTTACTTAGGCAACTTTATTCTCTGGCAACTAACATTTGTGCTTCAGTCAGTCAACACGTATTTACTGTCCACCCTCGAGTCACATTCAACCAGATAATGGGGCAGCAAAAGAGCATGAATAAGTAGAATTTAAGACGACTTTCAAACCTCATTAAATCAAGAGCTTCAGAATACTTTCCTGATCACATATTGGACAGGTATGACTATTTGAGTTTCTCTAGTCTCTCATAAATTTCTAAAGATAGGTGGCCCAATACAAAAAATGGCATATGGGGTAGGGTAAAAATCTATTATCATCTGGAAAATTAGTCTATTTTTAGTGTTTAGAATAAGATAACATGTACATTGAATAAAGGCAAATGAAATAATAAAATTATGTACTTATTGTTAAAACATAACAGCTCATATAATAAACCAGATCAGAGACAAGGAAATGTTCTCACAAAAACAGATCCCAGGATTTGTCTATGACCAAATTCACTATCTAAATTTCATGAGGGAATATGTCAGTCAAAGGGACAGGGTTGTAGGCATCTGGTTAGCCCTGGAAGTTTAGAAAAGGAAGTCACTGTGAAAACACTGTTCTGCTCTTTTATACACCATCTAGAGAACATCAGACAACAGACTAAATACTCTGATCCCAGTAGCCAGCAATATCTCTGTGGAACTAGCCAAGCTAAATGTTACTAAGCACATAATTGCTGACCACCTTTTTTGCTGAATGTGTGGTCTAGTAAATATTTGTGATATTTGTGGTAGCCCTACCTGTTTTGAATACCCTTCATATATTTGTTCATTCCTATAACTGCCTACATTTTTATATTCCTATAATGTTAGAATTTTCAACATTATGAGTCATGGCTCCTTAAGATAAAAGTCAAAATTCAGATTCCCATACTTCTGGTTTCAACTTTGATTTGTAAAGAGCTCAGAAGTCGTCACTCCATTCCTTACAATAAGACAAAGCTGAACAAGCTGAAAATCAGCGACGCTTCTCCGACTATTAGAGAATGTGCTTTGCAGGGTACACCGTTACCCCCAAATCTGGAGATATAGGCAAAATCAGTGAGACACAGGAGTTAACCCGGAACAGAAGCCATTGGAGCCGTAAACTGGTAGGAAAACTTAAAGGTGACTTTGAAGAATTGCCAGAAACCAAATATAGACTAGAGTGAGAATGAAAATCTCCTGGGCACTAGTCTTTGGCGAGGTCTCAAATTCAAGGGCCTTACCTCCAGAAAGTCCACTTCTCAATGTGAACGTCCGAGAAAGATCCCATTCTAGATCTGCTATTGTGAAAATTTCCCAGACTTTTCTCCGCAACAAAGAACTACTACCCAAGGAAAAGACATTCCCAGACCCTTCACAGCTGGGAGAAGGGCATTTCTGCCACTCCAGCCACACAGAGTTAAGGGGGACAAAATCTGAAAAACACTTGTGAAAGTCACAGTCCAGGGACACAGGACAATAAAAAACTGAGATTAAGTTACAAAATTAGAGAATGCTTCCCCTCCTCCATATCTTTCCACCACGTAAAGAGAGCTCCAGTGTAATTACTAGTTTTATATATAACTATATAAACTATATAAAAACTATATATAAACTATATAGTTTTCTCATTCTTAATCTAAAAGATAACTGTTTACAGTAATAATAGTAACAAAATATTGGGTGGTTATAGCATATGGATAAATAAAACAAACGAGAGCAATGAATTGGGAATACTCTGGTATAGGGGAACTGCAGTACATGTGAAGCATATAGTCTTATTTGAAGGTAGACTTAGATCAGTGGCAAAAGTTTACAAACCCTAAGGCAACCACTAAAAAAAAAATTGCTAGTGAAGTATAATTTATATGTTAAAAAAGAAGAGGAAATGGAAATATATAAAGTACTCAATTAAGATCAGAAAATAGTGGGGCCGGCCCTGTGGTGTAGTGGTTAAGTTCACGTGCTCTGCTTTGGTGGCTCAGGGTTTGTGGGTTTGGATCCCGGGTGCGGACCTACATCACTTATCAAGCCACGCTGTGGTGGCATCCCACATACAAACTAGAGGAGGGTGAGTGCAGATGTTAGCTCAGGGCCAATCTTCCTCAAGCAAAACAGGGAAGATTGGCAAGAGATGTTAGCTCAGGGCTAATCTTCCTCACATACACACACATACAAAAAGATCAGAAAAAGCTGAAAAAGAGGAAAGAAACAAACGTGATGAATACAAAAGTGTCATAAATGTAGATATTAATCTAACAATGTCAATAATCATTTTAAATATGAATGGTCTGAATATGCTAATTAAAGGATAGAGAAAAATATACCATACTATATTAACAAAAGAAAGCTGGAGTAACTATATTAATTTCAGAAAAGCAAATTTCAGAACAAGGAAAGTTACTGGGGACAAAGTGGGGCATTACAGAATGACTAACACATATGCACCTAACAAAATGGGAAAGTATATGAAGCAAATCTGATAAAACTGAAAGAAGAAATAGACAAATCCACTACTATACTAGAAAACTCCAAAACCCCTCTTTGGGTAATTGATATATGAATCAGGCAAAAAATCACTAAGGATATACTTGACCTGAACCACACCACTAATCAAATTTATCTAACTGACATTTATAGAAAACTCGATCCAACAATAACAAAGTACACATTGTTCTCCATCTCTCAGGGAACCTTCTCCAGGATAGATCACATTCTGGAACATACAGCATACTTCAACAAATTTAAAAGCATAGAAAACAAGCAAAATGTGTTTAATTAATTAATTGAATTAGAAAGTAATTAAACCAGAAATCAGTAACAGAAAGATAGTTGAAAAATCTATAATGATTTGGAAATTAAACAAATTAAATAACACATCGTCAAAAAAGAAGTCTGAGGGAGAACAAAAATAATTTGAACTAAATGAAAATGAAAATAGAACATTAAAATTTGTGGGATGCAGTGAAAGCAGTGCACAGAGGGAAGTTTTTAGCAAAATTTACATTTTGAAAATATTGGTGTATTCATCATTACTTTAACACATATTTATTAAGCACTTATTATACGCCAGGCACTGCAGTGTCCTATCCAAGATGACATCTCTTGATTGATGATAATCTTGTTCCCACCTGCCAGTTAGTAACTGGTCTATTTGATATGTGACCTAGTTTTGTCCAAAGGAATCTCATAGGACAAAGATTTCACTCTCTGAAAAAAGAGAGTGAGAGAAGGAGAGGGAGGGCAAAATCAAGAATGAGGAGTTTTCTTTCTTCCTGCGTTTGAGGACAGCTGTGTGAGGACGTGATTTTTGGAGTTAGAGCAACCACCTTATCAACATGTATAATGGGAAGACCAGAAAAATGACAAGCCCACAGTGCTAGCATCATTAATTCACTAAACCATCTTCAGGACCACCTCCCTCCAGACCCACTGTTCCAGGAAAAAAAATAAACCCTTCATGTGAAATAGAATTTCAGTTGGTTTACTTGCACCTAAAATAATTCTTACTGAAATATTGCTTCATAGGGCTTTCATAAGGACTGAATAAGATAATCCTTTATAAATAAAAATCAAACAACTCCTCTATTCTAACACCTCCCACGGCTTTCCATCTCACTCAGAGCGAAAGCCAAATACAACACTCGTGAATTCTTCCTCACTCCCCATATCTCACCATTAAATGTGACCTCATCTCTTGCTGCCTTTCTCCTTGCTCCCTTTCCTCCAGCCCTTCTGGCTTCCTTGCCATGACTCCCACACCCCAGGAAACCTCCTTTCTAAGCATCTTTGCTTTAACTGTTCTCACTGCACAAACAGATCTTCCTCCAGACATATGCTTGACTGATTCCCATCCATCCCTCTTTGCTCAGACCTCACCTTCTCAATAATGCGTTCCTGATCATCATGTCAATATAATTGATCCCCTTTATCCTGTTCTACAATTTCATTTTTCCTCATAACACTCTTTACCTTTCTTGTAGTATATAATTTACTTATTTACTATGATCAATTATATACTATCTAAATACATGCTAAAATGGAGCTATAAGAGAGTAAGAGTCTTTCTTTTGTTTATTGATGTATCTCAAGGACACAAAGCAGTGACTGGCATATTGTAGGTGCCTAATAAATATATGTTAAATTAATGATGAATACATGAATATTTTCAAAATGCCTGGCACATCCTACCTCTTCAATAAGTCTTCTCTTAATCGTTGTATGCACACTTGCTTGTCCTTGCCTTCCATGTGGTGAAAGTGTGTAGTAGGTTCCACCTCACTGTTTTCTATGGTCCTACTCTTCTTGCTCCTTTAGCTTCTCTTTTCCCCTCTGTTCTTCTCTATATACAGTACTGCTGCACTTGCTATGGTTGCTTCTCCTGATTCTTCTCTGCGAACATAAAGAGCATTAGTTTTATTCATTCAGCAGATATTTACTGTGTGCCTACTCTGTGTCAGCTACTGTGCCAGGTTTGAGACTTTCAAAGAACAATAAAACAGAGTCTAGGCTCACAGGTACTCTGGGATGCATTCTCTCACCTGCTGACATGGTTAAACTAGTGCCTTTGTGCTCTTATATGACAAATGAATAAAGGTTTTTGCAGAACATGCCCAGGTCCAGGGTGAAATATGTGTGACGGTCACTGATCAGGAAAACAAGTAGGTTAAGCATGCTGAACAACACACTGCAGAAGGAAAGGCCAGGAAGACTGTACCATGAATTATCGTGCAAACAGAAGCTCAGGGCTCTGCCAATAAGAAGATAGAAGGATGGGGTCTTTTAAGAGCATAAAGCAAGTTGGTCTAGGAGTACAGAAGAGTACAGAAATTATAAATTTGTAGAAAACAGAATATTTTGGTCAAAGATACAATATCTTTTTAGTGAACCTACACTCCCAGAGAAGTTATAAAATATAGTATATATTTTATATACTTGAAATTGTTGGGTTATCAAAAACATTTTAAAACTACTCTTAAAAAAGTTATTGTATTTGATTCTTTCTTTTGGTAAGGATATTTTCAGACTGTATTTTTTTTAATGCAGAAATTTCCCTTTCTCAATAGCTGTCATAATGCCAAGTGAAGAAGTTATTCATCCATGAAAGCTTCCTTTGTTAAAATACAGATCGCATTATTTATACAATCTGAATGTTTAATGAATGCATACAATTCAAATGTCAATGTAGATAAACTAAAATTACATTTCTATCAAGGAAGAAAGGCTTTTCAACAAAGAACACGACTTTTGTTTTAAGGTGAAAAAGTTAAAAGATGATTCCTAAATTGTTTTTTAAAAAGTAAATGACAGAGAAATACATGAGGGTCTCCTTAAAGTTTATCTTAAATACAAATGTGAAGTCATATCTTTAAACAATGAATGGTGCAGCCATTTCATTTTGTAGTTTAGAAAATTAATCAAAATAACACACTTTTACCCCATATCATGAAAAAACATGGTAAAATCATTCTTATAAGGATAACAAATACAATTTAAAAATTTGGTCTATGCATCCAGACTGAATTGGCATGAGCTTTAATGACTTCAGGCTCTTATTAATAACACCCGTGAGCAGAATTGCCATTCATAGAAGAATTTGACCATAACAAAGGACTCTGCAAAATTATACTTCAAATATGTAAAAACTTTTCTCAAACAAAATCTTATACCCAGGTTTGTTATTCCAAAATATTTACTCCTTTGCAGGTCACCTGAGGAGTTATGACAAAAGAAAATGATCAGATTCTCTCAATTCTTTCCTATTATAGTTGTACAAGGAAGGACTTTTCATGGAACCATTTTCTAAAGATTTCCCAGATAACACGGAAGTCACATGGAAGGAGATGATTTAGTTTCGTTGTATTCATAGTGCTTCTAGCAAGTTTACTCTTTCTGTAGACAAATCAAATTGGTAAAAACAGTATGATTTCTGTCTTACTGAGAACCTAACTGATGAAACATTTCTCCTCTCAGGCCTGTTCTGGCTATTCCCCTTTAAAATTTCCACCACTAAGGAATTTTCAGTGAAATAATCAACAAAGGTTTTGGCAGTATCTGTAAACTGAGCTTTATTAGGTATAAAGGGGTGGGAAGAGAGAGAAGTTTGAGGGAAAATCAGTCAGAAACTCTCCCCTACCCTTTTTCTCATGAACAAATGATCTTCCCAGTCTTGTCTGGAAGAATCATTACTGAATACATAAATCCCGGCTGCTACACATCCTGGAGGAAGAAGCTACTTAGTTGTCCACGTGGGAAGCCTCTCAAGTGCAAATCAACACATATGATTTGAAATACCTGCATTTGTGAATTTCAGTTTGAGGCCAGAAAAATGATTCTTTCGGATACAAGAGAGAGCAACCTAAATTAAATGACAAGAAAAGTAAAGGGTAACTTATTTGCTCATATAACCAAAAATTATAAGGACAGTTTTGGGTCTGAGGGCTTAAACGATGTTACAAGATGCAGTCTGTGTCCAGCACTTCGTGATTCTTTGTCCTATACTGGTTTCATTCAGAATAGTGACCCAACATGTCACCACAAAAGACAGTCATGACCTCTCACTCAATTCCAAGAGCTGCTCTAGGTTAGAAACTCAGAGTCTCTTCAGTGAGAAGAAGGTAGGATCTCCTTGAGAAAATTATATACTGTAAAACTTTGTCCTCGTGTTCTTCAAAGGAACCTGAAGCCACTTACCAGAAAGGATTGTACATTGGAGGAGGGAATGTAGGGTATTACTGGATACTGGCTCAAAATGACTTAATCTCTGAGGCCCAAAATTCCACTTTGGTCCTTCAGGACTTCTCCCTGTTAAATAGTAAGTGAAGAATAATACCACACTCCTTGAGGAAGAGACAATATTAAAGCCACATCAAAGATTTAAGAGATGAAGGACTGGTGTCTCCTATCACATCACCATTCAATTCTCTGATTTCAACTGTGCAGAAGAGTGATGGATCTTGGATTATGACAGTGGATTACTACAAACCTATAAAGTCTAGTTGACACGTACACAATACTCCATCCAACAATGGTAAAATACTTTTTTTGTCAAGCTCACATGGAACAATTACAAAGACAGAAGATATCATGAGCCATGAAAAAAGTATCAAATTTAAAAGAATAAAAATGATACAAAGTATGTTCTCAGACCACAAAAGGAATTAAACTAGATATCAATAATAGAAGACAGCTGAAAAATCCCAAATATTTGGAGATTTAAAAAATATACTTCAAAATAACACATGGTCAAAGAAAAAGTCTCAAGATTAATTGGAAAAATTTTGAACTAAATGAAAATACAATGTATGAAAATCTGTGGGCTGCAATGAAAGTGGTGCTTAGAAGGATATGTATAATAATAAATGTATGTATTAAAAGGAAGAAATATTTAAACTCAGCATTCTAAGTTTCTACCTTAGGACATGAGAGAAAGAAGAGCAATTTAAGCCTTAAGCAGAAGGAAAGAAATAATAAAAGTAGAACAGAAATAAATGAAATCAAAAACAAGAATTCAACATAAAAAAATCAACAATACCAAATGTTGATTCTTTAAAAAGATAAATAAAGTTGGTAAATATCTAGCCAGACTAATCCTGAAGAAAAAGAGAAAGACACAAACTACCAATATGAAAAATGAAAGAGGGGTCATCCTTATTGATCACATGAACATTAAAAGGATAAAAAAAGAATACTGCATAAAACTCTATGTCCACAAATCTGATCATTTAGGTGAAATGGATCAATTCTTTCAAAGACATAAACTACCAAATCTCACATAAGGAGAAATAGATCATCTGAAGAGGCATATATCTATTAAACAAATTCCATCAATAATTAATAATCTTCCAAAAGAGAAAGCACGGACCTAGAGAATTTCACTTATGAATCCTACTAAACATTTAAGGAAGAAATGATACCAGTTCTCTAGAATCTCTTCCAGAAAATAAAAGTACCAGGAACATTTAACTCACTCATTAAGGGCTTCATTGCTGTAACACCACAACCAAAGAAGACATTACAAGAAAGGAAAATTAGAGCCCAGTAATTCTCATGAACAGAGATGCAACAACATCTCAACAAAATATTAATTAATTGAATTCAACAGTGTATAAGAATTATGAACCATGACTAAATGGAATTTATTCCAAATATGAAAGGCTGGTTCAACATTCAAAAATAAAGTAATCTATCATACCAAGTTAAGAAAAAAATCATATGATCATATCATTTGAAATAGAAAAAACATTTGACCAGATCCAGTAATTATTCATGAAAAAAATATCAGCAAACTAGGAAGAGAAGGAAATTTTCTCAATTGATAAAGAACCCCTACAAAAAACTTATAGCTAACATCATACTTTATGGTGAGAAACTGGACACTTTTCCCCTAAAATCAGAAACAAGGCAAATATGTTCTCTCTCAACACTCCTATTCAACATTATTCTAGTTACTACAATAAGATAAAAAGAAGAAATAAAGTTATACAGATTGGGAAGGAATAAATAAAATTGTCTTTGTTGGCAGATAACATAATTGTACAGATAGAAAATTCCAAAGACTCTCCAGTTACTGGTACTGACAAGCAAGGATATAAAGGTTGCAGGATATGAGATTAATAAACAAAAATCAGTTGCTTTCAATATATACTAGTACTGAAAAATTGAAATTTGAAATCAAATAAAAACAATCTGACTTAAATTGCACCAAAAAGAATAAAATACTTAGGTGTAAAGCTAACCCAAGCAAACGGAGGCTACTTACCTCCTCCCCTGTCCTTCAAATGTATGTTCCATCCACTGTTTCCACTGCTGGAGCCATTTCAAGGACAGAATCTTGAGATAATAATGTGCTGTTGAGACCATCTAGACTGTTTGAAAAGTTTGAAAAAGAAGCAAAGGTGATTCAAAGGAGAAAAGAAAGCCTTTGCAACAAATGCTGCTGGAACTATTATACATTATATGCACAAAAATGAACCTAGAGACAGACCTCACACCTCATACAAAAATTAACTCAGAAAGGATCAAAGTGGGAAATGTAAATCAATAAAACATGTAGGAGAAAAATCAATGTGACCTTTGGTTCAGTAATGAGTTTTTATATAAAACACCAAGACCTATGAAACAAAAATTGATAAGTTGGGTTTTATTAAAATTAAAAACTTCTGTTCTGTGAAAGATATTGTTAAGAGAATGAAAAGACAAGCCACAGATTGGGAGAAAATATTTGAAAAATAGACATCTGATAAAGTACTTGTCTGCAAAATATACAAGAACCCTCAAAACTCAACAATAAGAATACAAACAATCCAATTTTAAAATGGGTGAAATATCTGAAAAGAAAAATCACCAAAGATATACTGACTATAGATAAGCCTATCTTTTTCAAAGATTAGTTTACTGTATTTGTGTGGGTCCAGCTTGCAGGTCAGCTGGTGGTCACATCCTCTCTATGACCTCCTCCAACAAATACTGTCACAGTAGCATATCCAAACACCCCAAACTTACAGAGGAACGTATGAAGAGAAAAAACTCATGGTCCTATTGTACAGATAAAAGTAACCAAGCAGCACACTGGCCACGCGTTTAACTAAAATTTGCTGCAGCAGTGGCAGTCAAAAAAAGGGATATGATAGGGCTGGCCCCATGGCAGAGCAGTTAAGTTCTGTGCACTCCACTTTGGCAGTCCAGGTTCAATTCCTGGGCATGGACCTACACCACTCATCAGCCATGTTATGGCAGTGACCCACACACAAAATAGAGGAAGATTGGCACAGGTGTTAGCTCAGGGTGAATCTTCCGCAGCAGGAAAAAAAAAAAAGGGATATGATGACTTTACCAAACACTACACAGGTTCATTTATCCACCACATAAGAGGGGGAAAAAAAACTGGAATGCCAGGCTTGTGGCAAGGAAAAGGGTTTTATCTAGGCTGATGTCAGCCAGGAGACGAGAGGAAGCACTCAAATTCATCTTCCCAAAAGACAGGAGGCAAGGGGCTTTAAAGGTTGTGAGGAATGTGACTACGCACAGGAAGAGGGGTGGTGAGATGGGCGAAGCTGCAGGTGAGGGTCATTGGTTGTCTTCTTCCACGATGAATGGTGGTTTCTGGAGCCAGTAAGCCAGGGAGTTGGGGTCTGGGAAACTAGTTTCTTGATAGTCCCTGGACATCAGTTTTCCTACAATAAACTTCAACTGCCCACAATTAGCCAAGACTTCAGCTTGAGGCCACCTGGGCCTTAAGGATTTGTCCCTTCTGTGTGTGCTGAGCCAGGGGAGGTCAGTGCTCTGATCTTAACCCTAGTTTCCTGCATATGTGAAGCTCAGGGATACAATGGTTAAAGAAACCAATATTTACATATGAATGTAACTAAAGAAGCTGGGAAAGGGGATGGGTGCTTTTGGTTTTAACCCCATATGCTGGGTTTAATACAGGGGAACCAATATCAGGACCAGTATCAAAAAACCACCTTCAAGGGGAACTGATTTTGAAATGACTTATATAAGGCAAACGGGGTCGGGGAGGGGGCTCAGGAGTGCCGGGTGTTAGATGACTGCAGACCACTGGGTGCCTCTTTGTAGACAAAAAAGTTTCAGATCTGCTGAATGCAACATTTCTGAGGAATCTAAAAAAACATTAGCTATTTTCTTATCAGGGAGAGAAGGAACAGTTTGGCTGGAGGACTTAAATCTACTAACAAGTCATTATCTCTACTGGTTACTGACTGGCTACCAATTAGCTTGCCTACGTGCAGTTCTAAGCATTTCTCCAAAGCACACTGAGAGAATAAGATGACATGGGGGGGGACGGTGATGGGGACACATGGAGTCTCTCATGCTAACTCGGTCTCAATAAGATCTGGAATATGTATCAATGTTTTCTGAATAAACAAATGGAGTTATGTAATATATGTGTAGTGTGTACACAGTATATAACTTCTGTGCAGGAAAAAAAAATCCTATGCCATATCCTGAAGAGAAATACTTTGAAACCAATCTAATCACATTCTACCAAACTAATATTGTCTACATCTTACCCTTAACAATTAAGAGTTACACTGAATTAAAACTAATTAGCCAAGGTAGGAGATTTTATTTATGTATATTAAAATGTTTTTATAAATTTAGTTTCAAAAATTCATTTAGCCTACAGAAAATCCTCTTAGGCATTTTGATATTAATGACCCATCAATTAATTTCTCCTAGAATGCTTGTGAAAGGCCCATAAATGGGTTAAGTTAAATCCTTAGAATAAAATTCAGGGCTTTCTTTTTTTTTTCTATTAGACAACCACCTTTTGTTATAAAAGTAAACTGAAAGAATCTAGAGACATAACATTAAATCCAAGTGACTTTTATGAAGAAGAAGAAAAAGCTTTACTACACCAATGTTACATAACATTTCGGAGTTTCAAATGAAAGAAACCCAGAGACGGGTTTGATGAATCTTTTTGTTCAAATGGGGGCCTAATCATGTGTCTCATAGAGGAAGACTTATCAGCAAGATGTTCAAAAGAAAGTATTGAGTTGCTCACATAAAGCTTTAAATCTCCTACCAGGAAATCTGAAAAGACTAAATAAGGATTTTGTCTTTTGGTGAGATGAAGGAATAAAAACAACCTTAGGAAAGTGAACACTTTCATTATGGATTACTGAAAAGACTTCTAGGTAAAGAGCCTTGTTCATCTTCTTCAAATGAAGCACATATGCGACTACAGTGTGTTATTTTATCTGAAGGCCACAAGTAAAAATAATATTACTGAAAATATGTGAGATGTAATTTTGTATTTATATTAAAGAAAACTAAACTTCCTCCCCATACACATTTTCTGAGCATCACTATGAGTTATTTCCAAAAGAAAAGGCTGTTTAGTGAGGGAAGCTGTTGAATTGCTGTTTTCTTTCTCCCCTTTATGACTTTTTACCATTGTTTCACTTCTCTTTCCAAACCTCATATTTATTAGGAAACTGCTGTTACATTCTTGATGATTTGGCCTGCTTGTAAAGAAATTTTATGACAATTTAATTTTATTTGAGGAAGCAAGCTCTATTGGGTTAGATCACCAATTATTGACAGAATAAGGCAATGGCAGATGATTTGAGGGTTTTCTTCCAGAGTCTAAAATCCCCACCCTTAGTAGTTTGTTCATGGAACCAGTCCCTAGAAGACTACTGTTAAGATATGAATATGCAACTTCACTATCAGTTTTTCTTTAACTATTGTAGGGGAGGACAAACTATTCATCTATGCTGTAGGTCCTTCTGGCTGGTTTAAGAATTAAACTGACATGAGAAAGAATAATAGGAAAAAAATCAAACAAAGTGTAATAACACATATACATGGAAGAAACCCAGGAAAACTGAGTAACTCACCAAAATGGCCAAAGCCAACACCTTAAATATCATCTTCAGCTAAAGACAAAGGAGGATGTTGGGGGTATTGGTTTGGGGTTTAAAGGGGAGGAAGGCAGTTTACATGGAGCTGGAAAAGTAAATGTTTGATCAACAAGTGTTTGTTGGGCCATCAATAGACAATGGAATCCAAAAGAGATCTTCTTATAAAACAGCCCTTGCTAGATACTTTCCTGTCTACCACACCTAGAATTATCTATGGTGACAGCTCCTTCCTGGGACAGGGACTTCCAGCTTAAATTCTTTTAGGCAATTTGAGGGAAGGTAAAAGTTTCTTTCAGTCTTTTGTCCTTAAAAATAATCAAGCCAAAAAGACACATTTTGGGGTGGCCAATTCTGATCCCCCACACCTCATGCTTCTTTTGAAGTACTTGATTGTGACCACTAACATGTGTTCTCCACTAAGAAGTAAGACGTTAAGATTATGGGTCTCCATTTCAGAAATTTAGTCTTCACCATATGGAATCCCATCAATTCTGAAGGTACAAAAGGGAACCAAAGAGCAAGAGATTTCTTTTGAGTTCCTGGACCTCATTCCAATGTGAGTGGAGGGGGGGGCCTCCCACTGGACCAAAAATCAATTCTCAAACACCATCAGGGTGTCCAAGAATTCAACTCAATTCTGACTATCTACCTGGAGACAGCCTCAGATTCCACAGGTTATGGGTTCAGTCCTACAAGACTGCACCACCCCCCAATCCCACTTCAGACTATAAATTAGAGGTCCCCAAGACCCCTTCCTTGGTTTGATTAATTTGCTAGAGCAGTTCACAGAACTAAGGAAACTCATTTACTCACTAGATTACAAGTTTATTACATAAATAACTTGGGAACAGCCAGAGGGAAGAGATGCATAGGAACGGTATGGGGAAAGGGAACAGAGCTTCCATGCCCTCTCCGAACTGACTCTCTCCCCAAATCTCCATTTGTTCACCAACTTGGAATCTCTCTGATCCCTGTCCTTTTGGGTTTTTATGGAGGCTTCATTGCATAGGCATGACTGATTAAATCGATGGCCACTGGCAATTTTACTCGATCTCCAGCCCCTCTCTCCTCCCTGGAGAGGAGGCAGTTGGGAAAGTTCCAACCCTCCATTACAGGGCTGGTTCTCCTGGCAACCAGCCTCCCATCCTTAGGTTACCCAAGGGCTTTCCAAAAGTCACCTCATTAACATGACAAAAGACATCTTTATGGCTCTTATCTCAGGAAATTCCAAGGGTTTTAGGAGCTCTGAGTCAGGAATCATGGACAAAGACCAAATATATATGAGAAATACCTTATAAATCACAATATCACAGAAGTACTGGGTAAATAGCAGCTAAATTCTGAGAAGTCAGGGGGCACAGGGAACATCAGAACTTCAAAAGTTCCAAAGTTTCTGGTTAAATTGTTTATTAAGGAAAGAAACCATAGAAAAAGCAATTTGGTTATGGATGACCAAGTAAACTGAAAACTTAGCGCTAAAAGTAATGCCAAATGAAGTCAAATACATATAATAAATAAAATGCTCTTGTCTATCTGTCCTGATATCACACAGTAAAGAACAGAGGAATTTTCACTCAATTTGGAGGGTGGGTGGAATATATGAAATTCACGTGGATCCCTAAAGGTCACTTTGTTACCACACCAGCTCCGTTTTGTCCACCACCCAGAGAGCCAAACACCGAGACAATGAGATTGCAGCAGAGAGAGTTTAATCACAAGGCAGCCAAGTGAGGAAACAGGAGAGAATGAATTTCAAATCTGCTTCCCTGAACATGGGGACTCAGGGATATTTATGGGGTAGGGGGCAAGGTGGTCTGAAATGATTGGAGGTGAGGAGAGATGAGGTAGTTGATGACCTGTGTAAGAATAGTCAGCCTTCGTGCCTCCTCGTAGGACGCATGTCCACAGAATGGTGACTCCCAAAAAAATAGCTCAAAAACCCCATTACCATGGTGACCCAGGCCCCAGGGAGATGTTGTCTATAGGAACCTAGTGGGAGTCAGAGAGCATATTGCCCAGACAGCACAATTAACAATGGGTAAGTTTATCATGCAGACTTAAGTCCTCACCTCCCTTTCTGACAAGTTTCTAGGTTAGGCTGTCCCCTTCTTCCTGATACAGGGAAGAAGATACCTTTACAAGTGGAGATTTCCTTTACAAATGTAAGTGTCTCTTGCAAAGGGTAACCAGAACTAAGAATGGCTTAGCAAGGGCCCTCCCTGATACCCAGAGATGTCTACGGTGATGGCTTATACTGGGGGCAGGCTTCCCATCCCAAACTCTTTTGGTCAGTTAGTGAGGGTGAGGGGGGTCAAAGTGTCTTTCCAGCAGAGACATATTTTAGGGTGGCCAATTCTGACCCATCCTAGTTACTAGCTGCTTAATCATCAATGGCTAACTGTTTGCCAGTTCCAACCTCAAGGAATTATACATTTGGAGAGCCCAGCACTGAGGTATATTCAGATGCCTATGTGACTACCAATTGTGGAAGTGTCCCAAATGTATACCTAGGTGCTACAGTTGAAAAATGAATTGAGATCACCAAAATAGTCCATATCAAAGCTGCATTTATTAGCCTGTCAGTGAAGAAAGAGCTCACCATGATACCTGCTCAAGACAAAGTTGACATAAGGGAAGCCATATTGTAGAAAGGAAAACCTATTGTAACTTTGAATGACTTCTGACTAACTCTGGACTTTATGGTCCCTCTCAATTGCTATAAGTTGATAACTTTGTTCTCTTGAGTTCCTTAGGAATGTGATGATCCCCAGGCAGAGAATCAATGCTGACAGCCATCATCAATGACAACTGAAAGATCAGGGTTTGGGTGTTGCTCTGATCTCTGATGCTTATTAAGTAAAACGAAAGGCTGACAGGAACTAAGAGCAGATGGATGCCCCACCCTGAGACCAGATGCCTCCCCCACCCAGAGACCAGACCATATATAACTGGCCTGTAGTCTTCGTTCTGTAAGATGGTTCTTTGAGACATTAGTCGGCCATCTTCCCCCTCGCTAGGAAGCTGTAATAAAACACCTTCTTTTCCACCATTTTGCCTCTTGACAATTGGTTTTTGTCTTACGGTGAGAAGATCATTCCCTTTGTGCAGTAACAACCATGCCGGAATAACCTCGGAGGATCTTTCTGGGTGAACAGTGATACATGCTCTAAGCACAGACTCAGTTCTCAAGAAAGTCCGAAAAAAGCTTTGTAATATTTTTCTCTGTCTTCTATGGATATAGAATAAAACAAACACACCAAATCTACAATGGCAAGGGAAGAATCTTCAAAATATGGGTGTGGATTGTAATTTTGCTCCTTATCTTATGGGGCTACTATGTGGAGTCTGTTCCACAGTTACTTTTCCATGTAAGATATGCTAGAGCTGATGATAAATAAAAGTGATAGGTTCTCCAATTCTAATTGACTTAAAAATTCTCGGCAGCCCTATATGATGTCTGAGACATTATCTAATTTTACTAATGAAGAGACCAGGTCTTATAGAACTTATGACATTCCCATCATCTCCCTAAAAATTTTCTTCCTGGGTCCCTGGAAACTGAGAGAATGCAGGTTTGACAATAAAGCTCATCCTCTTTCCTCCACAGCATACTAATAAAGTAATTATCCTCCTCTCATGCTCTCTGTTAGAACTTAGATGTGGTTCTCTTTCCTTAGTGAGAGATACTTGAAGTGAGAAAAGACATATCATTAAAAATTGCTTATTTTATTGTCAAAAGTGGTTTAAAGTGCTGTTTTTGCTTTCTTTACTCAGCTAGTAGCTCCAATTTGAACATTTCACTATTGTTTTCACAGCTACCTTCTGACAGGTCAGCCAGGCTATGAACACGTTTCCTCACCTAAGGATTGCAGAACCGCAATTGCTCATAAATTCAGAAAGATTTGTTAAGTAGTTTTTGGTAACACTTTCTTACTGACTTTTGCCTTATCTTAATATGATGCACTTTTAGATACCATAAAATTGACTTCCCTGCTTACTTAAATTGCTTACTCTAACATTTTGGCTCAGGCAAGGGCTGCTCATTTTTAACATATCACACATTATTTAGGAGAACTATGAAAAAATAGAAGTTATCCCTCATTTCTAGTTATTCTGAAATTTGAGTATACGTAGTTTGCTATTGTTTTTGCTAGGCATTATTCCAAGCCTCAAGTAGCATAGAGCCAATATCTAGCCATTGTTCTACATTGTCATGTCTCTTTCCGACAATGGGAATCTCCTCTCAAGATTCCAAAGCAAGCACACTGTAAGAACCCTGCAGAAATCTCTCCAGTTAACATTTCCTTAGCAAAATGCCTCTGGGTTTTTCTATACCCATGTTTTTAAAATGTACTTGTTGGATATGGTTTGATAAAGTAAGCGCAGCCACAGCAGGAGATGAGAAGGAGGCTTGGTAGGAAGTTTATTATACTCACAAGTACCAGAGAGGGGGTCACTACATGCCACACAGAGCCACAGGGTAAATCACTAGGGTGGTCAGGAGGCACACGACAGGAGCAGAGGGGGAGAGCCATGTCACAGTCTTTACTGGGATTTCCAAGAGAAAGGCAAGACAGTGCAGAATAAATAGTTTAGGACTGGCTAGTTTGAATAATTCTGGCAGGCTTTGGGCTATAGGAATTGTCTTCAGTTGCCTGGTACCTGGCCCTGGGATGATTTAGATCAGGGGAGATATTATCTTGGTGTGTGAGAACTGAATAAGGAGGTACTTGGGGATCAAATTACGGGATTGGTTGATTTGTATATGAAAAGCAAACTTATAGGTAAGTTGTTATTGTCAATGGGAATTAGCTAGCCCTGGGAGGGGCAACTTCTCCCCGGCCAGAAATGGTTTTTCGTCTGTTTTCTGTTGTTGTTGTTTGTTTAGTTTTTATTGCAGTAACATTGGTTTATAATGTTATATACATTTCAGGTGTACATCATTACATTTCAATTTTTGTATAAATTACCTCCTGTTCACCAGCCAAAGACAAATTACAATCCATCACCACACACATGTGCTTTTATAAAATTCAAAACATTATAATATACAGAAAAATATATACATATATATACAATATAAGCCAAATTTCAGAGAAGGCACATATCTCTGAAAAGAACATTTCAGCCAAAGTTTATATTGGGAAAAAGTTTTTGACTTTCATCCCCAAACTCAATACAGTATTTTTAATTAAAAAAGTGGAAGTCTTGAGTGACATTTCAAATAGAAGAATTAGACTGTCAGAATCAGGCAAAGAGATTTTGAAAAAGTGCCAATAAAGGGCATAAGTATCATGCATGTCATGTAGAAAGTACCTTTAATTATAAACTCTATCCTTTGGCAGTCAGACCTTCATGTTTTAAGTTTCTTATCTTCTAATATGATAATGTGTTACTTATAGGCATTTCTCTATATTTTGGTTACATTTTAGAAAATTTGTTGTGGTATGGGTTTTCATGAAATGCATTATTTTTTAGCTACTTCATTAACCTAACCACAGTGGTTGGTTCATAGAGGGACAGGTGACCGAAGCAAGACCAATAAGAACCTTAGATAGTACTTTTGCTTGAATCATTGGAAAAGAGCTGGCTGTTCTTTCCTTTTGATTGTTAAGGTAGTTGGCTATAAAACCAATCCTTTTGGATTGCCACCATAAGGAAGAGCTTTCATAAAAACACAAAAGAGAAAGAGTAGACTGACATCATCTGAGGCCATGCATCCAGGCATGCCTGAAGTCCAGATATCTTTCTAGAGTGAGTTTAAAATTTTCCTTTGTTGCTTAACACACTTAGGATAAGAGTGCTGGGTCTTTCAGAATATCTCTTGGGTTAAATCAAAATGTATTTCAACGCTCCCTCACCCACTGGATACTTTTAACTAGTTCAGAGCGCTGCCTGCAAACTAGAAACCTAATGAGTAACGATTCAAATGTGATTGCCCTCTCATGGAATGCACATTCTAGAAGTGGCACAAAAAATCCAAATCAAATCCTTATTTATAATTTGGAAAAGTGTTATGCAGAAGAAACACAAAATTCTTTGAGAACATATTCTGGGGTATGTGCTCTAGGTCTGGTGAGTTAAGGAAGGCTTTCTTCAATAAGTGATTTTCAGTTGAGCCCTCTACAAGAGTAAGAAAAGGAACACACCAATATAAGAAGTAGCTTCTGCGATTGAGTAGATTTGGGAAGGAGAATGGTAGCACGTTGGAAGAGTGAGAGGGCTATTCTATCTGAAGCACAGACAACAAATGAAAGCATGGCAAAAGAGGACATTGGTAAGACAGGAAAAAACAGCCATGCAGAAACTTTAGAGCATATAAAAGGGGTTTTGATTTTGTTATTGTTTTAATATACAAAAATAATTTGGAATTTATTGAAGGGTCATTTTTTTTTAATTAGAAACAACCATTCTGGCAAACTGTTCCTAAAAGGAGAAAAAGGAAAGAAACAATGGAAGTGGACACAACAGATAAAAACTATTTCAATAGTTTTGGTAAAAAGAGAAGTAAAGACAAATGAATGGATATGAGGCACATTTAGTAGGAAAAATAGAAAGAAGTGAATGGATTAATGATATATTTAAGAATTAGAAGCTACTAGTTTGATAACTGATGTGTTGTGGGAACTGGAAGAAGAGAAAAAAGAGAATGTTTCAAGGATGCTTACAGGTACTTGGGTTTTTACAACCAGGTGAATGGTGTTGCCATTCACTGAGCTAGCAACTCTGTATTAAAAAGAAGACCTTCCCATTCAGGGAAGGAAGGTAGTAGATAATGGCAAGGGAAGGGTCATTCAGCAATGACCAGAAAACACACACACACAACATCCTTTTCAGGACATCACAGGAAAATGTGAAAATAAATTAAACTTTCATTTCAAAAAGTTAGGAAAGAATAGCAAATTAAAGACAAAGAAGCTACAAGAAAGAAAATCATGTAAGAACAGAAATCAATCAAATAGAATGCGGATGCACAATAGAAAAACTCAACAGATCCAAAAATAAGTTCTTTGAAATGAATAAGGAAATGACCCCTAGCAAAACTAATCAAAGTAAAAAGAAAGAAAATGCAAATTACCAATCTCAGGAATAAAAATGTAATATCATTATAGACCCTTAGTCTTGAAAAAGATAAAATATTTTGAGCTAATTTGCAACAATAAATTTAATACTTTTGATGAAAAGGAGAAGTGCAAAATGTTATATCTGACACAAGAATTAAAAAAAGTTCTGAATAGTCCTAGGTCTGTTAAAGGAAATGAATATATAAATAGAACCTTTCCCAAAAAGGAAACTCTAGGACCAGTAGGCTTCACTGGTGAATTCTTTCAAAACTTTCTGGAAAAAATAAGACACTTTTCACACAAACTTTTCTTCAGAAAATAAAGGAAAATTTCCAATTCATTTTATAAGATTAGTGCAATACTGATTCCAAATCATACTAGCACATTACAAGAAAGGAAAATTACAGACAGATATTTCTCAGAAACATAGATGCAAAAAATCCTAAACAAAACATTTATTTTAAAGAACCCAATTTTAGAAAAAAGGTAATAAAATATGACCAAGTGTAGCTTGTTCCATGAATGCTAAGTTAGTCTGAAATATGAAAAGTAATCACTGTGGAATTCCACACTGAGGAACAGAAAAAAGACTAAGAATTAACAGCCAAAGAAGTAGAACAACATACAAGAGAGCATGATGTCATATATCTCATGGATAGAAAGTATTTCAAGAAAAGGAGCATGATCTTTATCACTGTCTCCTTCCTCATTGCGACAAATCAAGTTTAGGCCTGTATAAGTCATCTATTGCTATGTAACAAACAACCACAAAAGGCTCTGTTACACAACAGTAACATTCACCAGTGAGTCAGTTGGGGTTCAGCTAACTTAGGCTAGGCTTACCTGGGCAGCTGTAAACTAAAGATCAGTTCTGGGTCTGCTTCATCTCTCTCTCATCCTCCTTGAGAATGTCTTTCTCACGTTCATAGCTGAGGTGCAAGAGGACAAACAAGTATGTGATTTCTCTTAAACTCCTAGTCTTGAAACTGGCACGTTATCACTTCTGCCCACTTTCTATTGGCCAATGAAAATCACGTGACCAGGACCAAAGTCAAGAGGTGAGGTGCACTTCTACTGAAAGGAACTGCAGGGTCAAAATAGCAAAGGGCAGTTCTGAAGATGGGGAGTGGTGATGGTTGCCCAACAATGTGAATATACTTAATGCCACTGAACCAGACACCTCAAAATGATCAAAATGGTTAGCTTTATGTTATGTATATTATACTGCACACAAAAAAAATAGTCAACTTTGACAACAGCAGGAAATTTCCTCCTTTGCAACTATTTAAACGTATGATGCGACACTTTTTAGAGGTCAACTTCAGTGTGTGAGCAGGTACATAGTTTTTCAAAACTTGCCTGGGGGAAGGTGCACCAAAGCACAAAAGAGAAGTAATCAATGGATTAGACCATGGAGAACCTTGAGCCCAAGTTCTGAGAGGCCCGGGCTGGATCCAAAACCTCTTGCTTCGAGGACCCAGCAGGGGAACCGGAAAGCAAGCCATGAGTTCCAAAGTCTTCCAAGTCATCATGCACTCTTGTGTCATCACATTCCTCTTATGTCATCACAGCATCTCACTGCGGTATGTGAGATTGCTGGGGTCATCAGAGGGCCTTATTGCATCAGCAGGGCACGTCTCCACGTCAACATGGTGTCCCTAGCATCATCACTGAGCCTCTCTGAGTCATCTTACGTGCCTCTCACGTCGTCATGGCGCCTCTCACTTCAACAAGGCAACTGAACAGCAGAGCTACATCTTTCTGGACCTGAGAATCCAATAAAAAGATTTGTGCCTGCTTCCCTGAAAAGCACACAGCATTTTCATCCAATTCTGAGTGATTATACAGACCAAGGTTAACAACAGGCACATTGAAGCAACTGAAATGGGTCCTAAAGATGGTCCAGGAGGTGGAAGGGGCAGAAGGACCTGTGCCCCACATGCCCCGCCCAGGCGCAGCAGGGAAGCCCTGAGATCGGCCTAATGGTAGGGCTGCATGGTAACTTGCGGGCCCTAGGCATTTTTGCACTTTGTGGGCCCCGTCCTCCATATAAAAATTACATTTTACAATTGCATTGGTATAAAGATTATTATATTAATATTATCTATTAAAATGTTGCCTTCAACCTTAAAAAAAAAGCAAAAGGCATGGATATTGGAGGGCATAAGAAACTGGGCCAATAACTCAATCTGCTAAAAGGCCCCATTATCTGGGCTCCCATGTTAGTGTCTTCTAATGCAAGGCCATAAACTGAGCCTTTTAATTACCCTGCCTGTATCTAAAAATCTCTAAAATGCCTCGAATATTCACAGATGGATTTTGAGGGATTCATTATGCAGCAGTCACCACACGATGTGCTACGTTGGTCCATCACTATGAACGTGGTTAATTGGATCAGTGCCGGATCCCATCCCAAAGACAGCATCCAGAGGCGGTGCAGAGATCTAAGAGGCCGAGTGGCAGGAGAGCTCTGTCTGGCTGAAGCACTCTATACTGAAAAATGACTAATAAATCCAACCAAATTCATTCTCTTTTCACAGTTTGAATTTGAGGTGGCAGGAGGGCCTGGGTCACGATCACTGAGAACTGTCAGAATTGTTATTAGGTCTTCAGACATACTCTCAGGCTGAAGTAACTACTGTTGCAATCTGGGCAGCAATGAATAATACTGTAGTTCTCCAGGTGGGCTGGGTCTGTTGTTACTAAAATCCTTTCCTGTCCTTAGACACATTTCTTAACCCACCTTCTTGTCGCCAGTACCACACTTCTCCAATCTACATTCTAATTTTTCAACAGATTATCTTAAATCAAATGTTTCATCACTCACAGAACAAAACATATGCTCTTAGTAATTTCTAAACACAAGGAACCTCAGATTATAATAAACCTTAAAAAATTGCCTGAAATATATGCAGAATATAATGTGACTTTATTCGTGAAATATCTGGTTTCTAAACTTGAAAATCAAGACAAAATCCTGTCAAGCTCAAGAATCGGTTATAGACTTCAGCATCTAATGGGTACTTAAGCAGTGACAATCTTGAAGCTAATCAAATCTTCCCATTTTATTTGTATGTGTATACAAACTACATGGAAGAATACACTCCAAGCCTAACAGTGATTACACCCAGAGGTGGGAGAGATTAGGTACGCATTCAATTTTTCCCACACTAGCCAACTGCATTTAAAAAAAATCATTCGTTACTTTTTGTGATAAAATTAAAGCCTCTCCTTACTGATGCACATGTTTAATATTCTGCCTGATGCACAAGAAGAAATTGGGGAAAATATTGTCCCAAAGTCTGTCCTTACAATGAATTTATTTGGAAGTCAGAAAGCAGAGGAAAGGAAGACAACAAAGGATAACAGTATAAATGAATCTTGGGAATATAAATATATTAAGAAAGATCACTTGTCATTATTGTTTTTGAAAATGTTTTCTCTGATGAAGTTAGAAGCTAACTTCCCCATTTAGTAGGATCACAGACTCAAGTAATACATCATTTTAAAAGATCATAAGTTAGTTCTGCTTCAATCTGAGCCCACAATGTATTCATCTTTAACACATATTAAAAAATAAACTTTAGCAGTTAGCCCAGTGGGGTAGCGGTTAAGTTCGCGTGCTCCACTTTGGTGGCCCAGGGTTACAGGTTTGCATCCCAGGTGCAGACCAATGCACCACTTGTCAAACCATGCTATGGAGGCATCCTATATAAAGTAGAGGAAGATGGGCACAGATGTTAGCTCAGGGCCAATCTTCCTCAGCCAAAAGACGAGGATTGGCAATGGAAGTTAGCTCAGGGCTAATCTTCCTCACAAAAAAATAAAAAAATAACTTTAAGAATTTGCATGTAAAATGTATTGTAGAAGATAAATTTGTACTAGAACTATAAACAGAAACTATCATGGTACTGATGGAAGCATTAAAAATAAGTAAAATTATTCTGTGACTATGAAGTTACCATACCTATCAAAACATCAAACTTTTTCCAGTATAATTAAATGATGTTCCTTTCAGAATTATCTATGATATACTAAGCTGGTGAAGGGGAGAATGAGCATTCTCTACCCACTCTGGGTCCTTTCTGGCTGGGCTACAAATTAAGTTGACATGAGGCCTAATAGCAGGAGAAAATCAAACAAAGCTTTATAACATGTATACGTGGGAGAAACCAGGGAAACTGAGTTTCTCTCGACAAAATGGCAGAGGTTCTCCTCTTAAATAGACAAAGGAGGATGCTGGGGGTTGGGGGTGTCAGCTATGGGGGATTACAAGAAAAACACAGTAAATAAGAGTATGCAGATTCAAGTCCTCCCCTTCCACACTGATAAGAGTTTCTAGAGATAAAGTCATCTCCCCTTCTTCCTGGTACAGAGAAGGACATACCTTTACAAATGGAGATTTCCCTTACAAATGTAAATGTCTGGTAAACAGAACTTTGATAAGAATGGGCCCAGCAAAGACCCTCCCAGTCTATCGATACCCAGAGTTATCCACAGTGACAGCCCATCGGGGGACAGGCCTTTCATCCCAAATCCCTTCAGACAGTTAGTGCAGGGGAGGGAGGGAAGGTCAATGCCTCTTCAGTGAAAATAATCAAGGTGAGGAGACACATCTTGAGGTGGCCAATTCTGATCCCCCACACTGACATGAAAACTATCACTTAGCAATGTATATGTGTGGAAGCTAGCCAAAGATGCACTAGCCCTTATAAGGTTGACATTCTTTTGAAGTTTCATAGGACTTTATGACTAATTCACTGATTTTTGTATTCACATTTTTTTATTATCCATATAACCTGCTTATTTAACTATTTTATTTATTTTACCTATTACTCTGACATTGGTAATAAAATAGGCCTATTTAGAGAAATATCCTTAAGAAAATTTGAAATGGATCAATGAAGTCTCACTTTTAGTGGTGTCATTTAAACTTCCATGACTTGTTCCAGTCTTTGCCATAAAAAAGATAGTGACCCTGTCTGCCATATTGCAAATCAAAGCAGTTATCAGCTGCCCCGTCTTTATTCTATTTGTAAGTGGTGCTCAATGGAATGTTTTGGTAACTCAAGTATCCTTTATATCATTTCCTAATTTTTCTCCAAAAGTAATCCAGGCCTCTTTTATTTAGTCTAAACTTCTTATTAAGATATTCCATGCTTTTCATAATTAGGCAAAAGACTTTCTTTCCAGGCACAATTCATATCACTTCTGGCTATAAATCTTTTATTCCAGCCCTATCAAATTTCTTGCCCCTATACAAAATATGAAAATGTCATGTTTCCACCTTTTTCCTTCTTAATGAAATTGCCTATCTCTTCAGCAGTT
This sequence comes from Tapirus indicus, assembly GCA_031878705.1. Taxonomy (NCBI): domain Eukaryota; kingdom Metazoa; phylum Chordata; class Mammalia; order Perissodactyla; family Tapiridae; genus Tapirus; species Tapirus indicus. Next base: position 137,551,089 of record CM062920.1, on the reverse strand, counting down.
GTCAAAAATTACCTCTTAGCTCTCATGTTTGATATTCAAATATCCTATTCTATGGGGAGCCTTCCCATGATGCTATCTAGCACAATTGCCTGCTTAGGGTTTCCTCTGTGACAACCATTACTATCATGTGCAGTTGTGCAGTTTGTGCACTGCACAAAAGTACCCAGGGGAAAGAACAACAATGTAAATCCAAACAGTATTCCACCTGCCAAGTCTGTGTCCTAGCATAGGGCTGCATTCTCTAAGGAAAAAAAGAGGGAAGAGAGAGAAGGGGAGGGTGACTTTTTTATTCCCAAAGATGCTGTCAGTTTTCTGAACTACCTAGTGATAGGACTACCTTTTCCTAAAGGGAGAGCTTGTCCTCATTTACATGTCTTAGAAGAAGTGGGGTTCCTTCTTCTAATTCACACAAAGATGCTATACAGGCTAGCTGCAAATGGTGTTGGCTATGACACCTCTTGGTTAGCTGTATATATAGCATTTTTCTCAGATAAATTATGACCTGAGAACAAACTAGGTACTTGTTATCTTTGAACGAGTAGTCACCCAGTAACTACCCTGGAGTCTGGCACATAAAAGACACTCTATAAGTGCTATACATTCAATGGATTATCCCTTTGGAGGACAATACTTGGGAGAAAATTTGTCAAATTTAAGAAACAGGAATGAAACCCTCCCATCACCATTCTCAGCATATTTAATTTATTTGGTTGTGATTTGAAATTACTCACCATTTTTTTCAAAGCATCATATCAATTCATACTAATGGTTAGGATGTCTTTGAATTCAGAAAACTAACTAGTCAAAAATAAAATCGATTTGTTTTAATTCTGTCTACATAATTCATTGGGATAAAATTTCCTTATTAGTTTCTTCCCAGGGAGGACAAATGCCTCATTAATTTTAAACATATCAAATCTGAGAGAAAGCTATACACATCAAGTAGAATAATGACTGATATTGTAAGGAACACAATACACTGCATACCAAAATCAAATTGCCCATTATTCACTCAGAACAAATACCTTTATTTGTACTTTGTAAGCTTCAGGAGGAGAAATCCAATCAGATATTTAAACCATGGGGGACTGGAGGATATTACGTGCTGGAAGGACTACCATTCTATCATTAGCAATAATATCCTGCCTAATGTGCACTATATATGTAAAGATCTCCCATGTGAAAATACTCTTTTACATTCAGAAATCATTTAACTAAGACGTGTCTTTTCATCCAACTCTGAGCTTGAGTCAACACCATTGACTATACCAAAAATAAAAAATGTTATTTAGTTCAGTTTCAAATGCTGCTCTTTTACCTAATTATTCAAAAAATGCCCACTAATGTATTAAATCAATAAAATTAACACTTTTATTTGTTTTTTAAGTGAATTGAAAAGTTTGATAACTTTTTGATTGCACAGAGGGACCATTGGAAAGGCTTCTGGAATGCTGACACAGTTCTATTTGTTAGCCTGTCTGGACCATTATAAACTTTTCTTAATGGTGCATTTTCTACACAAATGGCAAAGTCATGCCTTCACAAAGTTGTTCCTTCTCTCAAAATCTTTCCATGGCTTACCCGTCTAGCTCAGAATCAAATCTGAAGTTCTGACCATAGTCTACAAGGCCCTCAAGATCTGGCCCCTTCTACCTTCTTGTCCACCAGCCACGCAAGACACATGGAGCAGGCTCCCACTGCAGGCCATCTTGCCCCCTGCTTCTTCAGCCTCCAAAGCTCTGCTCCCAGTTATCATCATGACTCACTCTCTCACTTTATTCAAGTGTCTGTGTAAATGTCTGCCTTTCACAGATGGCTGCCCATCACTCCTATCTTTTTACTCTTTTGTTTTTTCTATGCTACTTATCACCATCTGACAAATGTTATATTAATTTGTGTATCATATGATTCTCTCCACTAGAATATAAGCCCTAGGAGCAGAGACTTTATTTGTTCACAACTGTATCACCATCATTTATAACAATGCTTACCACACAGTAGGAGCTCAACAAATTTTTATTAAGTAAATGAAATAATATCACTGGTTGATAACCACATATATCTTGCCTACGTGAAGTTGCACAGAGGAATTTAGCATCATTAAAGACATTCCACTATAGTTAAAGATACAGAGAACTTAACTGACAAAAATCAGCATGTTTTGGCCCATCGAATCATGTGTGAACCTAATGTAATCCTTTAACCATAGTAATATATGTACTATAATTTAAGGATTATTTTCCTCTTTAGTATATTGCCAATACTTTTGAAATGTAAATCTACATAGAAGGTTTTATGTACTTCCAATTGGACATTTTTATAATACTTTTAAACTTTTGTCTTTGTTCTTAATTTTTGATGCATGTCAGATAATGAAATTATTGTGTAACATAACTGCTAGGAGAATGCTTTCTCCAGAGAAAAAAAGTCATCTATATAAGAATGCTTACTATTCAGAATTGGAATAGTACAACATTTTTTGAAGATCTGTCCTTGTCATTTGCTGTGTGCCACTGAATAGAACAGGTATAAAATGCAATTTGCACATCAGAGACGGATTCTACCTTACCCACAAATTTAAAACTATTTTCCCACCACTGGCTTCTGTGATTATGTCTGTGTTAAGGGTACTTTAACCACGAGGGCAATTATCTATTCATTTCAATACTAAGGATTCTTGAGAACCAAGGGAAGAGTTTAGGACACTAGTAAACAGAATTCATTGTGAAATTCCATGTATAAGCAAATCCGTATTGAATATATTTAAATCTGTGGGTTACAGCTTTGCTTTTGAGGGGAAAAATTAAAGGAACTAATGATGGTAATGTATATCTCACTTCTCTACTTTTCCAAATAAAACCTATTGAATTCACTACGTTTATTACACCTGGTTCAATCCAGGCATAAAATAAGTCCTTCCTCCAAAATTATTTTTGTATTTGAAGAAGGGAATGTCTTTTTTGTCTTACAGCCATTTGTTTACTAAGCAAAATTATTAGGCATCTAATATGTGCTGATACTGTATTGTTACAAGACCATAAAGACTATTAAGACACAATTGCTGCCCCTTAAGAGACGCAAAGCTGAGTAAACATTAGTCCAGAGTTTACAGTCCAGTGAGAAGATAGGTACATAAAAATAAAGATCACAAGCGTAAGTGGAGCAATAGCAACATGCACAAGATATTACAGGACCTCTGAGAGCCTGGGAGCTTCAGGAAGGGCTCTCCAAGGATGCTCGAGATGTCTCACAAAAGGAGTAGGAGTTGTACAGATGAATGAGTAGTGGGAAAGGTGTGGGAGGCCATTTCACAGAGTCCTGCAGTGAGAAATGGGATGAGGAGAAAGGAGGCTGGAGAGGAGACAGGGCTCATATCAGGAAGGTCCCCATGAGCCTGCAAGGGCTCAGACATTCAGCAGGTGATTGGCATGATCACTGTGTGGGTGTGTGGAGCATGGATGCAAAGGGACACTAGACTGATGGTAAAGGTACCATCCAAGGGGGACTAATTGTCCCAGGGAGAGATGATGAGGACCTGACCATGTCAGAGCAGTAAAGATAAAGGAGAGGACACATACATGAAAATATTTCAGAAGGTCAATCAGGAGGACTTTTTGGTTTAGTATTGGAAGGAGAAGATGAGTGAGAAGACTGGAAAGGAATAGATAAGGCACATGTTCTTGTATTGGTGCTACAAGAGAAACTGAACAGGAACACAGCTATAGAATTGTCACTAGCTGAAGTGGATTGGATTATCCAAACTATTTGTTGCTTCTCCTCCAGGTGATTTATCCATTACCAGCTCTTGACATCAAGTTTTGTCCTGTGACTTGCTTTGGCCAATGAAATGGGAACAGAACATATATGGTCCATTCCCAAGAAGAAATTTTAAGAGCAATTGCAAGGTTCTATGATGTTCTATTTTTCCCTCGAACATAAGGTCAGTAATGTCTCAGAACAAGACTATTCCTTTATTTTGGGTGCAGGATGAAGACAAGGTGTGGAGCACAGCCTTGGGGCAGAGGTGCCACAGACCCAGAATGCACATGTAGCATGAGAGAGAGGTAAACCTGTGTTGTCATAAGCTACCACCATTCCTGGGATGTTTATTTCTGCAACATATATGAGCCTCATTAATTCAATAACCATCCTAATATTAGTCTAAGAATAAGTAACTGTCTAAACAACTTATTGAGGAGTAAATAGAGTGAGCTTGGTAGGAGCTTACAGTACATGTGTGTTGATGTCAGGAGCAGAACTGTAAATCATCATGAGGCAGGTACAGAGGATAGTGGCAAGGTTTGACTCAAGCACCTTCAAGGAAAATGCTTGCCCTGAAGTCAAAGAGTGAGGTTAGGATCCAAAAAGAGAGGGTCCTAACTTTCTATGATAGCACTAGAACTTAAAAGGCAGCAGAAACGTGGTCTAGATGAAGGCAAGGATGTATAGTAGTTCTTCTGGGAAATGCTGGGACATGTTCTGCAACTTGAATGCAAGCAGAACACAATGGCCAGGATAGATATCAATTCATGGCAAAATTATACTTAGCCAATTTCACTTCAAGAGACTACATGTGTAATCAACTGAACATTTGCAGGTTATATCCTGACCTGCCCCTGCAATACAACAAAAGGGAGTTTGGGCATATTTTTAAACTGCTGGATGGCATATGCTGCACTGTAGTAAATGGAATGGAAGGTTGCCATAGAGAATGGTTGGATGTAAAATCCAAGAATATAGTTTTTCCAAAGAGTTCCCACTTCTTTCTGTTACATTCTTCTGTGTAGTAGCAGTAAACAGTTATTTAAGGGAGAATGTAGACATATTTGGATATTTGAGAATTCAGAAAATGTGTGTTACATATACCTTTGCTTAGGAGGCTACCTGGAGATGGTGCCATAAAAAGAAACAGGAACTGGATGAAAAATGAGGAAGATGTGGCTAGAGAATTAGCCTGAGAGAAGAATATGGAGTGAAATGGTACTGGGTAAAATACTGCACTATATTCCTCTCTAGCTAGTGGGTTTTGTCTGTATTACTACACTTTGAATCAACCACCATCAGATAGTAGCACAGAATATTAATTTGTTGAGGAAAGCCCATTTATGAATTGCTGCAACATCTGCATTATTTTCTTAGTCACCAGTCACATATGTGTTAATTGGCATGACAAGAAACATGAACAGACTGCGTAAAGTATTCTGTATGCGTGTGTTGTCTGCATAACACCATCACATCATAGAATGCCTACACTTGCTTTTTCTCCCTCGACAATATATTCTTGAGATTTATCCACGAAGACATAGATCTAATTCATTCCTTTCAACCACTGAATAGTTTCCAATTATATGAGTTGTTCTGAGAGTCTCTCTCTTTTAAGATGTGAGTTGTTAAGATGTGAGTTTTATATTTACTGTGATTATAAATATATTTCAAATTATTTCTAATAATTTATGCTTTTTAACTTTCTTGAATTTTCATCTTTACTTTCTAACCGTTTGAAAATATGTATGTAATTTCTATTCTTTTATGTTAGCTCTTAACTTTGTAACATCCTTGTCTTCACATAGTTTGTAAACAATACCTAAAATTAATCATTATCTCTGCCCCCAAGCCAAACAAGACAAGGACCTCAACACAACTTAATTTTTCCCTGAACTCCCCTGCACATCCATTCCATTTTATTGTTAACTAGAGTTTTCTATTTTGATATCAATTTGTTCATGTATTACTGCCTCCACTCTTACAGTAACTATTTAGGCTTGACATTTATTTTATTACTTTGTTTGTACACTGTTGCTCCATGCATTTTACCCCTTTTTTTTCTTGGTTCATTTCCTTCATACTGTAGTAAATCTTCTAACAGTTTTTCAGTGAAGGTCGGTGGGAAATAAACTCTTTTAGTCTTCACACATCTTTATTTTACTGTCACTCCTGAATGATGATTTAATTGGGAATTGAATTCTAGGTTGACAGTCATTTTCCTTCAGCTCTTTGTTTTCATGCATGTATTTTTGTGGGTGAGAAGACTTCTGTCAACTTAATCTTCCTTTCTTTATAAGTAATCTTAATAGTCTCTTGTTTCTTTCAAGATTTTCTCATTATCATTGATGTTATACAGTTAATTATTTTTTTCTTTCAGTGTGCACCTTTTTTATTTATCCTGCTCAGTTCTCAGTGAACATTTTCAATCTGAAGTTATATGTTTGTGAAAATAATAAATTATTTCTTTAACTATTTCTTCTTCTCTACCCTAAAAATTACCTTTTTAAAAAGTGCATATTAAACATTTATTGGAGTTTATCAGTCTATCTTCTGTTTCTTAACTTCTCTCGTATTTTGCATTTCTTTATCTCTATGTTATCTCTATGTATCTTTAAATACACAGTTTCTCTTCCACTGAGGAGAGTTTATCATTCATCTCTTCTATTGATCTTCTCTCCCCACCAAAAAGTGTATTTTTCATTTCCAAGATTAACATAATTCATTCTTTCACACATCTGCCGGTCTTTGTTTTGTAACTTCTTGTTATTTTTGCTGGACCATTTTATCTCTATAAGAGTTGTATACATATTTATTTTAATGCCTTTTTCATATAGTTTCACTATTTCTATTTCTGCAAGCTTTAATTTTCATGTTAAGTCTCTCTGCAGACCTTCACGTAATGGTTAGCTTTTTGGTATGCTTTTCATTTTTGTCAAAATGCTCATCATGAGTGGGACTTTACCATGCAAGTCTTTCCTGCCTTGTGGTTCACATTTTCCTGACTCCATCTCTTCAGGCGGAACCGGTAATGATCTATTGGGTGGTAATTCTGTGCACACATAGGGCAGGCTCCCAGTTCCATCCCGATATGTCTGCCTCGCTTGCTCCTTCAAATCCCAGAGTGCAAGGCAAACCTTCAATTCTATCCTTGTTTCCGACCAAGCTTTGAGGTTCTTTCAATTCTCGAGTCAAATCTTTACTTCCTGTGGGCCATACGGCCACTTTGTATTTGAAACTACGGATTTTCTCTTTTTCTGTCCTTGGAGATGTTTCTCTTGTTTTGAGCCTAACTATGTATTTTTAACTGATGTACACTTGTGTATGTATGAATGTGGGTATGGACACCTTTCTATGCATTCAGAACAGAGAGGGAAGATTAAGTTTCTGTTCACTCTGCTATACTAAGCAAAATTTATATTTATTGATTTTTAACATTTAGATTTAATTTATCAACCCCACCCCACCTCCTGGCACTCCCTACTAACCTTATTATTCTTTATTTTTTCCCCATAACACTACCACTATCTGACATGTAAGCCCTTTGAAACGTTTGATTTACTTTTTACTATGTGCATTTTTTCTTTTGATAAAAACAAAGCAATGTTGTTAGATATAAGAAAGATGAAGAGAGATAAATAGCAGAAGAAGAAAAAATGAAATGGAAAAATAAGAGGAAGAAAGAAATCAATCTGGATCATTTGTTGTGTTTTGGTTTTTGTTCTGATTTTTTTAATGTATTCTATTTAAGAATCTAAAAATTTTTATTTGAAATATGCAGGGTTGGGTAGCCTAATTATGATAAGGAAAACATTATTCAAGCAATCATAGAAGTAAGTATTGTTTCCCCATACAAGAAAGAAAGAAAATTCATGAAGTGGGAGTAATTAAACATTTTCAGAGTGCTGAGAACACCATTATATTTTGTACCTCAGTAGGCTAACGACAAAACAATGATATTGATTCTTTCTAACTGAAACCAAGGAATAATTTCTTGCCCTAGAATAAATAGATTCATTCCTAACAGAAATCAAGGATCAATTTATGTGTACAACATCTCCTTGAGGGGGGAACTGTCCTTTATTTTCCTCAAGTCGCATGATCTTAGAGCAATGCTGTGCAGTTGCAGAACAGAGAGGCGTGGGAGTTTGCTAAGAGAGGCTTTGGAGACGCTGAGCGATAATATGTTTGTGACACCTGCTCCTCTGATTCCTATAAATCACCTTAGAGAAGGGAGTGTTGTGGTGGTAACAGAAAGCTAGAAGATCAATACTAAAGTCTATTGATTCATCAGGATCAATCCTTTGGAAAGGTCTGTTCTGGAACATTCTGACTGAATTCTTTCTGATTTATCTAAATACTGGGGTGGTAGGCATTCACTGCAATCACCTTTATAATTTATTTCTTTATTGAACGTTTTAGTGAAATCATGACTATTTAATGACAGTAGAGGAAAAAAATAGGCTTTAAAATATACCTCAAAATTGCCAATAAAAATGCTTAGATGGCAAACAGCGCAGTTTCCAAGGTGAAAAGTTTTATTGAATAAATGCAGAGACAGCTGTTTTCAGAAAATCACATTTTCCCCAGTCCCAAGTGAAACATGTTCTTACACATCACAACATTAATAGTCACATCGTGTTACTTGATTTAGTGCAACATAATGCAGTGTGACTAATGTGACCCGATGGTACAGATTCATGTAAGAGAAAAATCCATCACCTAGGAAATGTGAAACAAACATGCACTTTTCTGAAAACAAAGGTTAAATAAATCAAAGTTTTCTGAAGAAAGGAAAGTCATGCAAAAGAGAGTTTGATTCCAAAACACGTTTCAATCCACCGTTGCAATGATCCCTGGGTACATTTGGGAGGGGAATAGGAATCAAACATGAAAAACCCTTAAGCTGTTTGAACTCAGCAGCACTTAGTGCTTCCACAATATTTTCCTCTGTAGTACCAGTCTTCTGAAGCAGTAGCCTCTTCATCAGTCTTCCCATGCATTGCTCAGGTGTCTGCTACACAAGCCCACTTGACAACCTAGTGTCCTTTCTTCATCGTCTCAAAAAATGTACTGAGATACTGAAGAGATAATAGAAAATTACTTTTTAAAGTTCACCTTTCACACACTATTAAGGAGGTAGAAATAATTGAGGAAAAGGAGTTACTATACGCCCGTGGTTGGTTTCTGGTTGTGTTTACCACTCTGTACTCTTTCCTGGTCAGGCATATGTATGGATCTTTATCTATATAATAATAAATACATTTAACACATAATAGAAGCAAAGGTTGAAACTCTCAATCAATATTTTGAAATAGAGAGAATTTTTATTTTACATCTCAGAAAGTTTTATTAAGAAATTTAAGGGGGAAAAGGTCCTACTGGGGTAGTTGGACTATATTACCAACACTGAAGTCATTATAGTCAAACAAAATGAGATCATTTTAATATTATTATTTCAAGCATTTCCCAATCAATGTCTATTCTCCATCTTGACTCTGCAACATTGCAAGTTAATTCAGAGGATATTTTTAAGTCTAAATGCTAAATAATTGTTTGAAGCTCTTTTTATTTCCTTGATTAGACTAGATGCTCCTTGAACCTTCTCACAATTATTGAGCATCTACTTTTTTTCTAGTTACTTCACATACATTGTGCTATTTGAGATGGCAGCACTGAAAGGAATGTGCTATTATCTCCACTTTCCTGAAGAAAAAGTTAAGGCAAAAAGCGACCAAGTGAGTTGGTCTCTTAACATAGCTAGTAAATGATATAGTTGTTATTTTAATACAAGTTTGTCTGGCTTCAAACATAAGTTTTTGCATAATCTATAGAACAGAGTGCTTGTGGTATTAGAAGTGGTCAATAAATGCTCAGAGTTATAAACTCTAAAAGTTGAAGGAGATTAAAGTCTTCATTTACTTCAGTGTCCAAACAAGCTACTAAACATCTATGTAACATTTTAACAACAGGTTATGCAGTCACAGTGGAGAACTTCATTGTTAGGATCTCACTTATTTGAGATAATCTGAATAGACACTGGTGGACAAAGCCTATTGGTGGACAGTGTTCTCACCACTAAAAAGTCATTAAAACTAAGTCTCCCAAGAAAAGTCCAATGACATATGCATATTCAGCTCAATGCAGTCACTGAGAGTAAATTGAATTAAACAAGCTCTGCCTGTGGTAGACTGTTATAGCAGTGGCTTCTAATGAACCATGCTTCCCAGTATTCCGTTCTTGTATAGTCTCTTCCCACGTGAAATCTGGGCTTGGTCAAATGACTTGCTTTGGCCAAAGGTTTAGTGGCAGGCATGAGGTAAACAGAGGCTTGCTTAAACCCTTGCACATCGGGCCTTATTCTCTTGGAAGCCGGTGGCCATGGTGTAAAGAACCTGGGCTCCCTACGGAATGATGAGAGGTCACGTGGCAAGAGGCTGTGAAGGATAAGAGGCTGTCTTAGACGTTGCAACCTTAGTGAAACTGTCAACTGAATGTAGTCACAGAAGTGATCAGAGCTGTACCACATGTGCCACCCGGATGAGCCCATCAACTCACAAAATCATAAGAAATAACTTTTATTATTTTATGCTATTAAGTTTAGAAATGGTTTTTTACACAGCAATAGATAACTAGATGAACTCTTACATTGCCCTTCAAGGCTCTCACATCTATTGAACGAGAGACACCTACAAGTATTTGAAAATCAAGAAAACCCAGAAATATATATACTATGACAACAAAATTAGATTTGCCTTCACCAAGGCAATCATGTCAAATTCCACTATATAAGAAGACTTTCAGATCTTTTGACTCCCTTATGTGTCTTACCTTGGAGTGGTTCATTAAGTAGATTGCAGGTGCAAGTGATTCATTTAATAAAATGATCCTGTTAAAGAGAATGTTAATGATGATAATAATATCTCCCACTTATTGAATGCTTATTGAGTAGCTTATTGCTACTATGTTTCAGTCACCTGTGGAAATTTATCCAATTTCCTTTAACAACACCCTAAGACACATCCTATTATTTTTTTCTGTTTTATAGCTATGAAAACTGGGACACAGGTATTTTGTGAATTTGCACAAGATGAGACAGTTACATTTGGCAATAACAAATTCAAACCTAAGTACATCTGAATCTAAAATTTGTATTCTTATCCACTATACTCTCTACAGAAACTTCTAAAGTATTACTTTGAGGATAAAGTGTGAAAGAACCTCAATAACATTTACATATGTAAAGAGAGTTGTCCTCTGAGGGTTAAACACTAACATCAGCACATAACACATGATATAAGAAGTAAGCAAAGTCACTTAGAGAGACAAAATAAATCTCAGGCTTGAGCAAAATATGGTTGTAAGATAATTTATGCCATTAAATACACTTAAGGACAGAGTGTGAGTAATTTGAAGAAGAATTAGAACTGAGAAAGAAGTGTCAAAGAGAAACAGTGGCAGTGCTGATTTAGAAACTATTCTGGGGAAAGGCATCCTGACAACTATATTTTTAGTTGATCTGGTAGATATTTTTCCAAAAGGAGATCAATTCATAAAGCTAAACAGACCGAGTCCAATATTTAGTTTATCCATATAGCTAATTCTCTTTGTTCTTCAGACACCCTTCTGATAATATGACTCATCATGACCCATCGTAAATCTGTTAAATTGGTGTTGCGGTTTTTCTATTTCAGTTCAGTTAACTCTGAGGCACATGGAAGGTCTAAGCCCTGGTTGACTTCATCCAGGTGGTGCTACCCTTAGGTCTCTGGTTATTCAGCCCCTTTTGCTGTAGATATGTGACCTCTTTAAATGTATTACAAGATGCTAGTCTGGTCATCGCATGTCTCTTCTGCACCCACAGTTGAGGAAATCCCTGGCCACCACTCCCACTGAGTGATCAGAGAACTACGTAACCCAGCCCTACCCCTTCCAAATGCACTAGGGATGCACAATTAACCTATGTACAGTATGCTATAGTATAGAGGGGAAGTTCATGGGCTCTAAGTCTGCCTCTGGGATTCAAATTTGGCTCCACAGAGAGTAGCTGTGACCTTTACCAAGTTATTTAACTATGGGCTAGTTTTCATGTCTACAAAAATAGACATAATAATGTAATGCACACCTCTAAGAATTACACATATTAAATAAGTTAATGCATATAAAACACTTAGAGTAGTACATAGCATGCAGTAAGCACTCAGTAAATGTTAGTAGTTTTCGTGGTGAGGAAGATAATGAATATTGTGGTATCTGGTTCAAAAAAGATGCACAGGGCTGTTCAGAATATCTTTTATGTGACTTATAAGAAAGACACAGAGGGGATTTATCAGTTTCTGATCTGAACTAGGTCATGTCAAGCATACTGGTTCATGAATAGAATGAGCCAGCAGAAAAAAGTAGTCAAGAAGGAGAGTAAAACACACAAATAGAGATAAGCAAAGATGAGAGAAGCCATGAAATTCCTGAGATGTGGAGAAGGTATCCTTTGTTCCAGATTTTTCAGTTTCCTGTTTTGTTTTTTGTTATTAAATGAGTATAAAATTGCCAGTGGTATCCTGAGAGTATACCATGCCCTTCTCATCCCCCCATCCATAAGCCACTTAACTGGCTTTCTGATTCCTGCACCTGCAAAATTGTACCTTTTGTTTGAAATTTGTATAGCTTAATTCTTTTGAATGTCTCTAGTCTTTTCCACCTTGTTCTGCCTCTCATCATTCATCCTTTGAATCTGCCATATCAAAAATGTGGACAGCATCATAATTGGAAATAAAAAATGGTCTGAAGTCACAGCAAATCAGACTGAAGTGAATATAGGAAATACAGTCACCTCCAAGACACAGAATGGATTTTTACAGGGTCATGCTAAGAAAGATATAACCCCCTCCCCCACCACCCCACCTCAGCTGACCAGGACCTAAACAAGGAGTATTCAGTTACTTGGGGTCATCATTTCATTAACACAAATTCCTGACATTCACATCCACTATCCCATCCTCAGCTTTCTGTTTATCTGTCTTTTTGTTGGTTTCTCTCTGTCTTGTTTTCTCTCTTTTGCTCTTTTTCCTTAGTTTGTGTCTGAGCTCTCACTTCTAAAGCACTGAATTTTAAGCGCCCTCTTCAAATCTCTGAGGAGTCTGTGCACACTTTCTGAAAAACATTAAACTGTATATCATACAGCTTAAATTCTAATGGTTAAAAATTCATTAATGGGAGCAGATTGATGGTGTATTTCTACTTTAATTAAAGAGGGCTATGGAATGGCATTTTAAATAGCAATGTCATTTTCTAAATTGACATAGCTCCATTATAAGGAAAAATACTTAAGCTGAACCTGAAGTTGAACAGTTTCTCTGCCAGTAATATAGGACATTTCAGTTCAAATTTTTAATCTGCTAACAAAATATTCACTACCAAAGAAAAAGATTTTTCTCATTTTCCCATTTTGCCTAAATCCTAGTACTGGAAAGCTTTCAAGATTATTTCCAGATATCTCAAAAAGTAAACCCTAAGTATTATATGACTGGAGGGAAGTGGAAATAAATTTCTGGGCAAATCTAGTGAAATAGCCACAAACTAGATTTTTCCAAAAAATAGTTGTTTTTATTTCTTTTGACGGGTACATCATGTCCTTCCTCTGATCTCCCTTGCATCTTAGAAAGAAGCCTCAGGTCACTGGATCTTAGCACGAGACAGAACTGTTTGGAGGTTTACCTAGTGTTGTATAACTTTGTCTGGTAAAACCAGAGCCATAGTGCTGGCCTTTAGTGGCCACTCAGGGGCATTTTCCAACCATATTATGTGTTCTTTGAAAATCAATTTCAATCTCTCATCTTACTCTTACAAAGTGTTTGGCTTAAGCTCTTAGTATATAGAAGTTTAACTATGATTTTGACAACGATATTGAGCTATTTTTAAGGGAATGAAAAAATCCTCTCCTTTATCATTTTTAAGTTTGATGTTCTAGGACAATGAATCCAGAAACATCAGTTTTTAAAGAAACCTTTTGAGGTTAGGTTTGTTAAAACAGAGGATGAGCTTTGTTTTGTTTTCAAATTGTGAAACAATTCAGGTATGCATACAAATGTAGAGAATAAAATAACAAATATGCATTTACTAAACACTCCGTTTTATAAAATTTTAAAATTTCACTGTGTGCACTTCAGCTTCTTTTTAAGATATAAAACATAAACAAAACTGAATGACCTGTGTATTACTCTCTGATCCCCTCTTTTCTCAGAAGGAGACACTGTCATATTTCTGGCATTTGTTATTCTTATAAATATTTTATTTGTTTACTTAATGTTCATATAACCATAGGCAATATATAGTATTTTTATGGTAATACATATAATAAAATAAATGGCAGCATATTGAACCTGTTTTGGAACTTGTTTTCTCTCTGTTGATTCGTGCACCTCTAGTTCATTTGATTCAATGGCTGTAGTCTCCCATTTTACAACTATATTGCTGTGTATCTTTTCTACGATTGATGGACGTTCTGATTGTTTCCAATTTTCTTACAAATAACTCTGCAATGAGCATTCTTATCATAGCTCCTTCTGCACCATGTGTATCTCTGTAGTATATACTTAGTGGAGGAATATCTAGGTCATTGCTGTTTTCTCTCCAAAATGACTATACCAGTTTAAAGTCTACTTATACCCATCAGAATGTGCAAGAACTATCATTTCTCTACATCCTCAAAAACATGTACTATTCTCAGATTTGTAATTATTTGCCCAACTAATAGGTATAAAATGATATTTTGTTGTTTAGTTTTGTTTGTTCTCAAAGAGGAAGATTGGCCCTGAACTAACATCTTTTGCCAATATTCCTTCTTTTTTTCCTTTTTTCTCCCCAAAGCCCCAGTACATGATTGCATGTCATAATTGCACACCCTTCTAGTTGCTCTATGTGGGACGCCGCCACAGCATGGCTTGATGAGCGGTGGGTAGGTCCGCGCCTGGGATCTGAACCGGCAAACCCTGGGCAGCCGAAGCGGAATGTGAGAAGTTAACTGCTGTGCCACCGGGCTGGCCCCCATATTTTATTGTTTTTTAATTTGAGTTTCCCTGGTTACAAGAGAGGGAGAAGTATTGTATTAGTTTTCTATTGCTGTTGTAACCAATCACCACCAACATAGTGTCTTAAAACAAAACAAATTTGTTCTCTTACACTTCTGGAGGTCAGAAGTCTACAATGGGTTGGTAAGGCTGCATTATTTCTGGAGATTTCAAAGGACAATTTGTTTCCCTGCTCTTTTCAGCTTCTAGAGTCTACCTGTATTCCTGGGCTTGTTAGCCCTTCCTCACATCCCTTCAATCTCTTTCTTCTGTCATCATATCTCCTACTACGCTCTGACCCTTCTGCCTCCCCCTTATAAGGATCCTTGTGATTTCATTGGGCCCACCCAGATAATCCAAAAATAATCTCCCCATCTCATGACCCTTAATTTATTCACATGTAAAAAGTCCCTTTACCATCGAAGGGGACATATAGTCACAGGTTCCAGGGATTAGGATGTGGACATCTTTGTGGGGGCATTATTTAGCCTACCATACATAGTTACTGACAATTTGGAATTCCTTCTAAAGAAACTACATATTTATATCAATTTGTCTATTCTTTTACTTGGTTGTCTTTTTCTAGTTGATTTGTAGATTTTTTCTTCGAGGGCAAATTTTACAAATATTGAGTTTGTCAGTTATGGGTATTGAAAATGTCTTCTTCTAGTCTGTGGTTTGTCTTTTCACTTTTGATTTTGTGCAGTTTTTAATCTTAATGTAGTCAAAATTTAGTCACCTTTTCCATTTGAGTATGTTCTTTTGTGTCTTTAAAACATTGCCTTGATTCTTCTTGGTCCTTTGCTTCTCGTACGAAATTAAGTATCAACTCGCCTGGTTCCTTGAAAAGTCCTATTGAGATTTTTATGGGAATTGAATTAAATTTATAGATAATTTTGAGGAGTATCAACATCACTTAGTTATTGTAGTTTAATTAATGAACACAGTGTGTGTGTGTGTGTGTGTGTGTGTAAACATACACACACAGGTCTTTTGTTTTCTTTTTATATCTTTAATGTTTTGCCATTTTCTCCAGAGTGGTTTTGTACCTCTTTAATTAAACATATTGCATAAATTATAGTTTTTGTTCCTATAGAGTCTGGGATTTTTTTGTTGTTTATATTTTCTACTTGGTTATCACTCGTGCTTGGGAGACCCTTTTAATACCCTGTCTATAGATGCTTTTGTAATTTCTACATAGATAATCATGTCTGCAAATAAGGATATTATTATCTTTCTTTCCAGTTCTTATACCTCTTACATCTTTTCTTGACTGTGTCCAGGGCTTCCTAGCTTTAACTAGAAGCACAGTCTCATCATCTTCCTAAGAAAACTTGTCAAGTTTCACCACTACATGTGATGTTTGTTGCTGGTTTGACTGGTATTATTCATCAGGATAAAAAAGTTCCCTTTTTCTAATTCCAAGTTTGCCACACGTGATTATCCTGAATGTTGAACTTCATTCAATGCTTTTTCTGCATTTACTGAGGTGTTCATTTGCTTTTCTTCTTTAATCTATTAACAAATATCTTTGCATACAATCATCTATAAATTCCTGAGATAAACTCTACTTGGTTAAAGTATATTTTGTTTGGAAATTGCTGAATTCGATTTGCCAATATTTTATAGAGAAATTGTAAAAGAATTTGAGCTATAGTGTTCTTTTCCTGGTCTTGCCTTGCTTTTATATGAAGATTTTACTTGACTATTTTCTTTGTTTTAAAGAATATTTTTTTATAAGGTCAGGATTATCTGCTTTTAGAATGACCAGTAAAAATTATTTTTGTGAAACAGTCTGAGAGTGAGATGGATGGATGGATGGATGGATGGATGCTACCTAGCTAGCTAGCTAGAAAGGCTTGAGAAGAAGGACTACTTGGGTTTTTGATTAACAATTCAGTTGTTTAGTACTTATTGTCTTATTTAAGTTTCGTGTCTCCTTGAATTAATTTTGATCATAACTTTTTCTACAAAATTATCTATTTGTTATAGGTTTTCAACTGTATTTACATGCCGTTTTTCATTGTATTCTAATTATTTTTAACTTCTGCCATATCTGTAATTATGTTCCCTTTGTGCTTCATCTTTTTGTACTTCAATTAGTCTTGTTAAAGATTGGTTAATTTTTTTTGTTTCGTTTTTCTGTTCATAGACTGATTTTCACAGAACAGCTTTTGTTCTTCTTGTTTAACTCAGTGTTTCTTTGCTTCCTGTTTTGTCAATCTCTGCCCTTATCTTTTTTATTACCTTTGATGTACTTTCAGCTTTTTCTGTTGTTTTTCCTCCAGCTTCTTAAGTTGCATAAGTAACTAATGTATCTTCCTTCTTTCTTGTTGTTTTTAGTAAAAGCACATAAGACTGTACAATTGTATCTATACTTCCTTTACAGTGTTCTACACATTTTCATGTATGGCAATTACCTTCAAGTTCAGTTGTAAATATTTTATAATTTTTATTGAGATGTAAATAAAGAGATACTAAGGAATGTAGTTTTGTTTCCAAACATAGAGTTTTGCTTTTGTAAAATCATCTTTTCATTAATAAATTCCAATTTTACTTTTCTTTAGGGTGAGAGTACATGGACTGTATTTTTAAAGACTTTTTTATAAAGAAATATGGAGTCAATTTTTGTAAATGTTGCATAGTACTTGGAAAGAAAGGTATAATTTCTGTGTGGTAGGTACATATTCTAATACCTCATGGTTCTATCTTGCTAATTTGGCTATTAAACTAGTCTATAGTCTTACGTTGTTTTCTTTCCTGCTTGATCTATTAGTTTTTGATAGATTTGGGTTAAAACCTTTCTTTTTCTTTCTTCTGATTTTCTGTCTTTTCTTAGTGGTTACTCTTAAATTTTTAAGTAAAGGTATCTAATAATATCAAATCTCTCTTCCTCTTGAATACCATAAAGATCTTAGCAAACTTTGCCCATCAAATATAACCATTATTTGTTATTGTTTCAAGTTTTAATTTTACTACTTTTAAGCATAAGTGGAATATTATTGTTAATTTAAATTTAAGTAGCATACTTTATCAGTTTGGGTGATTGTGGTCATTTCTTTATTCTGCACTTTGCCTCTGAATTTTCTTTCTTCATGCTGACATAATCCTTAAACATTTCATAGAGGTCTGGAGATGGTCTCCTAGTCCTCACAAATCTGAGAAATAACTTTATTTCACCCTCACTCTCAAACAATAGTTTACCTGGTCACACTATTAGAGGGTGATTGTTATTTTTCCCATCATGTTGACTAGATTTCTCCATTCTCTTCTATCCTCTATTATCCCCACTGAGAAAGCTGATAGATCTTTTACTCCTATGTTGATAATCTGTCACTTTGCTTTTGTAGCTTTTAAAATTCTAGAAGCCTATCTTTCCTTTTCCCCACTTCTCAACCATCAACCCATAAAATCTATTTTTAAACTAAGATAATTTTATGTGAGGAAATAATATTGCATGATTCAAATTTTGATTTGTATTTAATAATAAGAGCCAATCTGAGTCAGAATATCTCAATTCTTTTAAAAAATAATTGTTGAGTCTTATATTTTCCAGACAATCAGCTAAGCACCGGATGCTCTATCTCCAACATCAGTATATCAAGGGATATGGGACGGGGGGTGGGGGGGGGCATAAATACACAGTAATTATGCTTTATGGTCCTGAACTGACAAGGTTAAGATATACCACTAGTTTCCTTAATAGTGCCTATGGAATAATTGTCATCTTCAATTTAAACACTCTTTTAACTTATTTACTTTATGCATTGTGGTTTATTATGAAAGTTCTGACTAATTTGCCCTAAGAAAAAGTGGATGTATGTATGAATAAGTCCAAGAGTCCCTATAAAGTGACTTTTAAAAAATCTCCCAATCAAACCAGGGTTCCTCCAAATTCATCCTTACCAATTATACTAAAAATATTTTAAGATGAATACTCAGTCTGTGAGCCACTAACACACAGAACTGCTCTCCCATCCATGGAACTGAGACTCTGGAGCTAGGTAACACTAGGTAATGCAGAGTTTGTAAGTGGTTTTACCTACAAAATCTTCCTGCTCTTTTGCCTGTTAACAATCATATTCTCCCCAAGGAAACAACTATTAAAAGAAAAAAAGAAGACATTAGAGTGACAATATATATCCAAGTTGGTTTTCAAGTTTATGGTCTTATACCCACACTGTTCATTGACTACTGCATCAAGGTTTATTTGAAAGTTTTTGAAATATTTACTTGTTTCAGCTGAGCTTATCAAAAATTAACCAAAAAGTGATATAGGAAGAAAAAAATTAAGCTTCCCAAAAGGGAGAAGTGGTAAAATTATCCTGTGATAGCTACCAAATGGGAAGAGTAAAGTTAAGGTTATAATCAGCACTTTATGAATATTTAGAGTAGATAGAAAAGGAAACAAATTTTATTCCCTAGATTTGAATCATGCTCAGAACAGCATCCTCATACTTTTTCCTGATTCTTAGGGGTGAGTTTAACGGTTCAATGTATTTCCTCTGACTTACCTGAGGATATACTTTGAGGATACAAAATCTAAACCAATAAAATCTTACTTAGTTTTATATTTGGTGTCAGAATCCTATAGTATTTGGGCTCATCAATAAAAGAAATTAATCAGCCTTTTATATTTTCAATAAGAAACCCTTTTTGAAATAGATCTAGCCTTTGTAAAGTTTCATGAAAATAAAAAATGGCAGTGTGCTCTGGCTTGAATTTTAAGGTATAATTCCGCCAAGGTATAAATTTTCCAGAAATAATGTAAGGTCAAACATTTTTCTTGAAGGTGGAGATACTTTTTATGGAGCAATTTATTTAAAACATCAAATGACACTTGTTTTAATAGTAAAACACTGTCCAAGTAACCAATTAAACAAAAATGATAGAGAAAAAAATCAATAAGGAAAACTACAACTGGCCTTTAACATGGTGTATATGCAAAGTTAGTAATTACGCAGGCTAGCCTACACAGGCACTTCTATGGCAACCCCCAGCAGTTCAATACCTCAGAGTTATCAATATTCTGATGACCAATTTCACCCGAAAGAATTCTCATAACTATTTCTTATAATGGATCCATTTTTTTCCCCTAGAAATCCTGTTTCCTTGTCTGTGTCAAGCATTTGATTTGTAATCTGTCATTTGGCAATCAATCAAGTACAAATATCTTTTTACTGCTATTCTTTTAATTAGAAACATTTTTTCCTGTGCATTCTTTATCTTTAATGAGCAGTTGGTAAATTTTAAGTAAGAAATGCTGAATCAGATTGTAAGTCTATCTTTGAGAATCTAATAGTTAATTTCTCACTTTCTCTCTCTATTACCACGGCCTGATCCTGAAGCCCATATGTCCCCAAGCATTTTCAAACTCATTGGATAGCTTCACAATCTGTTACACCATGAGTTCCCATTCCTCAGAATCTAAGGACAAAGGCTACTGGATTATTATCCTCTCTCTCTCTGGTGATATCATGCAATCTCTGTTGCCCTTGGACGTAAATTTGGGGATTAAAGACTGGCGGTGGTAATCACAGATGTATACTTTACAGAAAACCCAAATAAATTGCTTTTGTCTGGATGTTCCTTGGGTTGTCATTAACATCTTCAAAGATGCAACCACTTTGGGAGACTAGGTTTAATCCTGGGGAGTTTAAAACCATCCACATAATCTCACTAGAGCTAAAGGTGTGCTGTCGTTGGCTCTGTACGATTAAATAGCCTCTGCAAAGGTCCTCATATCCTTTTCACTTTTCACGGACTTTTTTAAAAAATCACCATTTGCTTCTTATAGTTTTGTCCTTCTTCTGTTTCATTAATTCTTGTAGTATGTTAATACCTTTATTTTAAAGTCCATTTTCAATCCTTTTATAGAATTGTCAGAAATCATTTTAACTTCTGAACATCTCCAAAAATATGGGACCTAATATATACAAGAAGCCCTAAAATACTCTCAAGAAGTGCTGGAGATATTTTTTCTTCTCTA
The DNA here is from genome assembly GCA_031878705.1 of Tapirus indicus. NCBI lineage: Eukaryota > Metazoa > Chordata > Mammalia > Perissodactyla > Tapiridae > Tapirus > Tapirus indicus. The sequence goes on along the minus strand of CM062920.1, from coordinate 137,530,272 downwards.
TATCTAAATAACAAAATAAATTACAGTACAGGATATATATATATATAAATTTTCTTATTTAAAAAGTATGCACATATTACTAAAACCTCAGGATTTATGACTTTGTGCAGAATTACATCAGTATTATACCTAACAAGGAGGCTTTTAGAACTTATGTAGAAAAATTGTCAAAATTTAGCATCATTTTCAACTTTGCATCACTTTAAATTTTAAACTATTTTGAAAACTGCAGTTAAGAAAATATAAGTTATGAATGAATGGTTAAAGGAAGTGCCATATATATATTATTTTGCCATAAAAACGAATGAAATCTTGCCATTTGCGGCAACATGGATGGACCTTGAGGGCATTATGCTAAGTGAAATAAGTCAGACAGAGAAAGACAAATACCTTATGGTCTTACTTATATGTGGAATCTTAAATAAAGTAAAATAACAAGATTTATAGATACAGAGGACAAATTAATGGTTGACAGAGGCAGACAGTGGGAGATGGGTGAAGGAAGTCAAAAGGTACAAACTTACAGATGTAAAATAAATAAGTCATGAGGATGTAATATGCAGTAGGGTGACTATAGTTAATAATACTATATTGCATATTTAAAAGTTGCTAAGACAGTAGACCTTAAAAGTTCTTATCATAAGAAAAAAAAATTTGTAACTGTGTATGGTGATGGATGTTAACTAGACTTATTGTGGTGATCATTTTGCAACATATACAAATATCAAAGCATTATGTTGTACACCTGAAAATAATATAATGTTGTATGTCAATTATACCTCTTTAAAAAAATTAATCATATAATTTTTTTTAAATCATAACATTCTTAAAATGATGGAATAGTATCAAGCCAGCCATGGGCAGTAACCAAAGGCAAAGAAACAGATATGCCAAGAAATTTGTAAGGCAAACAGTAAGGTCAAAGCATTTTATGAATTAGTATCTGTTATCTATACTAATGAAGTAATACATGTAAAGAATATAGAAAGCAAGTAGATTTCCTAGAAATCTGGAAGCTTAGGCAGAATGGGACAGGAACAAGCAGGTTGCCTGCAGGGCAGTCATGAAAACCAGAAAAGCTTCCAGCAAAAAGAGTAGGGACAAAGCAAAGAGCCAAAGGAATGAAAATGGGGCAACAGCGGAAAGAAAGGGTTTAGATATGAAACAATCTCTTTCTTTACTCATTAGAATCTTCTAGAGAAAAGAGCCATGGCTTTTAGGTAAAGACCTAGAAGTCAGAAAATGTTAATTCTCTCCTTCATAAGATATACATTCACTCTTTCCTTCCAAGGTCTAGCATTTTTGCAATCTAAAGACTCAAACTGTGAACTATGCAGAGATGTCCAAACGACAACCTTATTATGAAATTATTTCATGTCAGTAGATCTTCATGATGGACTATGAAAGTAATGTGAAAGCAAGTGGAGAAAGTGTATACCTAGTTGCTCTCCTTTTTTTCCCTATGCTTGGGTGGAGAAACTTTTCCCAAATCTACAATTAGCTGTGTGCTAGCAGCTAATATTTGGTTTGTGGTAGAGTGTGAAAGATCAATTTATAAATATTACTGTCTAACTACGGGGAATATGATTAGGATTTCTTCTGCTTAGAAATGTCATTCTGTCAGCTTCCTGAAGCTGCTTTAAATTCCCTTGGCTTCTGCAGAGATAATGGTGCTGTGTTTATTCTTCCTTAACAGAAAGAGAAAAGGGCAAGAACGCAAGACGGTCCCTGAAAGTCCTAGGATTGTGCCTGCAAACAAAAAACCAGTTTGCTCAGTCCCCTTCCTCAAGTTCACTTCTTTCAGGTCAGCTAGGAGTTTAACTAACTCCAAACATTTTCTCTCCATATCATACTTACCAAAGTCATTGAGGTTACAGCATAGAAATCTTGTAAGAGCTGCCTCCTCAAACCACTGATATTGACAGTAAATAGCATATTCAATCTTTTGAGAGGGAGGAAATTTTTATATTTCTTATTACCATCTCAAGAACTAGTCCTAATCTTGTGCTGGAAAAAGATGTTCACAGCACCAACTAGTCAGAGAAGTTGTGAAGACAAACATTTAGTTTGGCAATACATGACTGTCCTCAACTGGATTCCATGAGAAAATTAAGCCCTATACAAGACAATTTGATTGACAATTTTCCAATTTTATACACTACCATTCACATGCGTAGGAGAAAAGACAATTCATTGCATACAATAAATGTAATGAGGCAACAGGATTTAATTCTCCCACAGAATCCCATTAGAGAAGGACTGCACAAAGCTTAAAAACTCACGTGGTTTTCAAGAACTGAAAAAGGTGTGAGAATTTACCCTATTGTATGTGAACAAATTAGCCTGCCACAGCTACACAGATGGTGGCAGATGACATGAGACTTCTGGATCAGAAGCACAGGACTCTACTACCCACAGCATAGCAGGCAGCATTAGCTTCATGTTTGTATTGTGATTCTTTGCCCCCTGAATCCCGTGGGGGTGGTAAGGAGCGGTCCAGGTGGATGCTACACACGCACTAGCTTTGTGTAACAGCTAAGGAACCCCAAGTTTCCAAAACCCTAATATTTGAAAGGGGCTCCTGGCAAATCTGCCCAATCTTTGCCCCAGAGAAGTACATTATATTATCTTGGCTGGGAAAAAACTTCAGCCTTCGACTCCAGAGGGAGACACAGTCTGTCTTCCAAGGCTATTTGTTGTACAAAACTCCTTGAAAAATAGTGCAGAACAGAAGTCATCAATGCCTCCTCACAAGACACGCAGAAACTTGAGACCCAACAAATGTCACCCAACAATAGCTAACTTCACAAAATCTGAGATGTTTTATTCCCACAGCTATGCTTCCATTCTCCGATTGAAAAGTTATAGACAGAAGAATAACAATGGGTGACTACCTGAGCCGTGCCAAGCAGACACTGTGCAAGAACTGTCTCTTCCTTAAAAGGATTGAGAGACTAATTAATCTTAGCAAACCACATAACAGGCAAGGTCGGGTTGGATTTATAGTCTGCACTCTTAACCAGGTGTATTTTTAGCTTCCCACCATGAACAGTCACCACAGTACATGAATAAAGCAAACCTTAGAGATAATCTAGATTACAAGACTACTGTGTTGAATTACTTGGTTTGGGGAGCTATACCGCGGAGTTGCAGCTAATCCAGTTAGCCTGGTCTCGGAGAATTGGCCAGAGCAGTGACAGCCTCATTAAGGCAGAGGTGAAAGGAATCAAGTAAAATCTCTTATTACTAAAGGATCCTCAACACAAATTTTGCCAATTACTCTGGGGGAAAAATGTTATTATAATTTCAGTGTCTGTGGTAAATTTTCTTTGTGTGTTTCCTTTTTTCAGTTATGAGTGAGAATGTTGATAGAGTTCTGAAGGCTGGGTCACATGCCCCACAGTACCAATGGAAGACACAAGAATTGACCCTCACTGCTAAAAGAATAAATAAATAAAATGAACAAAAAACTAACATAGGCGCATAGTCCTTGTACTGTACCCAAGAGGAAAAACTTTAAAAGACTTGAATTATATGAATCAAATATGATGAGAAAGGAATTTTAATTCTATAATTATAATTTTATTAAAATATCTATTCAAATGGCAAAAAGCAAATCTCAGATACGTGCAGTTTAAAAAAGTATATTTTCTGCTAACAGCCTGAACTATCTCACATATTCTCTTTAGAAAATGACAGCATAGAGTCATTAGAAGCATTCCTAGTTAAAAATAAATGCACCTCCTTCAAGCTCCAGATATTGACTATAATTAAATATCATATAGAAGAGCAGAAGCTCCTGTCCTCATGAATCCATCAATTTGAACATTTTCTCATTCAATATATAATTTCATTGTCAAAATCAAGTTTAAATAACTCAAAGGTAGTATTAAGTTGATTTATCCAACTCTTTTAAAATAAGTATAATTCTATTCCTCTAATGTTTAGAATTATCTTTATCAATCTGATATCACTTTCCTCTTAGACTTATTGTTTTGTTATTAGAAAACTACATATACAAGTGGAAAAAAATCCAATGAGAAGCTGTTTTATGTTTACATAAACAGACTACCAAGAAATTTGTCAAATCTATAATTGTCAGACTATTCAAATAATGGCATGAGGTCTCAATATCCAGAAATCTGTCTGGAAACAGTTAAGAACTGAAAAATAAGCAAAAAGGATATCTAGGCAGGTGATATATACCTGACAAAGTCTATGAAATAAACCCATACAGGCACCTATACATTTTGGTTTATATATACTTCTAACAAATTTAAATATGTGTTTTCCAGGATTACAAAAGGATAGAAATATTAAAATAGTAATAGAGAAAAGCACATTATAAGGCAGAAAAATTAGTACTGAATTAAAAATAAGTCAATAAGCACATGAAAAGATGTTCAACATCATCAGCATCAGATAGCACTACACAGTACCCAGCAATTCTACTCCTTGATATATACCCAAGAAAAATGAAAACGTGTCCACACAAAAACCTATACATGAATGTTCATAATAGCATATCCATAATAGGTAAAAAGTACAAATAACAAAATGCCCATCAACTGTTGAAGAAATAAAATATCGTACATCCATACAATGGAATATTATTTGTCAATGAAAAGTAACAAAATACTGTTTCATGCTACAACATGGATGAACCATGAAAACATTATATTAAGTGAAAGAATCAAGTCACAAAAGACCACCTATTGCATGACTCCATTTACATGAAATGTCCAGAATAGGCCAATCCATAGAGACAGAAAGTAGATTAGTGGTTGCTAAGGATGGGGCTGGTTAGAGGAAATGGGGATTGACTGCTAAAAGGTTTGTACTAAAAGATTTCTTTGGGGAGGGATGAAAAATTTCTAAAACTGACTGTTCATGGTTGCACAACTCTGTGAATATTCTAAAAATCATTAAATTATACACTTCAGTTTTTAAATGAAGTACAGTTGACATACAATATTATATTAGTTTCAGGTGTATGACAGTAATTTGACATTTATATGCATTATGAAATGATCACCACAATAATTCTAGTTACCATACAAGGTTAATACAATATTATTGACTATATTCTCCATGCTGTTTATTATATCCCCATGACTTATTTATTCTATAACTGGAAGTTTGTACCTTTTGATCCCCTTCGCTAACCCCAATCCCTATCCCCTCTGGCAACCACCAGACTTCTCTGTATCTGTGAGTATGGTTTTGTTTTGATTTTTAGATTCCACATACAAGTGAACTCATACAGTATTTGTCTTTCTCTGTCTGACTTATGAAGGTATTATGCTAAATCATACACTTTAAAATGGGTGAATTGTGTGGTATGTGAAGTAGATCTCAAAAAAGCTGTTGCAAAATAAGTAAATAAAAATAGATTCCATCACAAACAACAGAGGTCACTACTAAGCTCTCTTTGTCCATTATCTACTATAGTCTCCAAAAAGCAGAGCATTATTTTTAGTAATTTTATACGTTTGTTCAAGTGAATTAAAATTATTCTTTATTGTGAAATATTTCTGACACATTTTGTACAGTCAATGATATTTTTTAAAATAATGCCTTAATCTATTTAAGTTGGTTGAAAAGGAAAAAAATCCACAAATTTCAAATAAGATGCTAATATAAATAACTCCTAAATACAACCTGGTTCTAAGAACATGTTATATTCATTATTAATCATGGTGTCCCTCTGGCAATTAAAAAAAATAGAAAGAAAGAAAAACATTTGATGAGAATATCATGTATATTTTTGTAAATTCTAGTATAACCATTTATATTTGCCTCTCTAGGCTCTTTACTGAAAAGAATGCCAAGTGCCTCTAGATATAATAAAGAGACTGAACTAATATAAAATTCTGTTTGAAACACTCAAGTCATTTGGAACCAATATATGCTGTCATTATCCCATTTCAGTCTATCCTCATTCCTGTCCACCCTCAATTACTTTAAGTAAATGATACAGTGTTAGGAAAACTAGCCATAGCAATTTCTGTAACACAAAGTACTTAATGTGGGTCCCCATAAACCCTATCCCTGAAATGTGTAACTCAGCTTCCCTTAGTCTGTCTTTCAACTGACTGTAATGTAGCAGTTGACACAGCTACTCTGTATAAAAATGCATAGTGGAATATGGCTGTTGTTTTACCAATGGTTTGCAATATTCAAGGGCTGGAGTATTGGAAGTAATTTGCATTCTTTAGAGAATACTCAGTAAGGATATGTATTTCTAAACTGATGGTAGATGCATCTGTAGGGAATAACACTTTTAAACTGAACACACACACACACATGCTCACCCACACACAAACACACATACAAAGCAGTTAAAAAGAAGTAAGGGTCTTCAAGGATGGAACTAGCCCTCAGAGAAACCAGACTATTGTTCCCCTGGGTGGCGCATTGAATGCACCTGTGAAGCTTTGAGCCTAATGACACCAGCAAAGATTTTAGAGCCTGACAGATATCAGGCACTGAGAATTAAACTCTAAACCAGAGATTCAAAATTCCTCCTCTCAGAGGACTTCTGTTCTAATGGAGGGGAAATGACATTAAACAAATAAATACAGAATACAGACTCTGACAGGGATGAAGGAGAAATAAAGCAAGGAAAGAGTATAGGGACCAATGGAACGTGTTTGGGTGCTAATGCAGACAGCGTGGATGGGAAAGGCTACTGGGGTAAAAGGCTATCAAAGTAGAAATCTGATTAGAATGAAAAAATGAGCAAAGCAACTCTATGGAGCAAAAGTGTTCTAGGCAGCAAGGAGTGTAGTCTCTGAGGCAGAAACAAGACTGGACTTCTTAACAAATAGCAAGAAGGGCAGTTGACCAGGATGGATTTCATAAGGGGGAGAATACTCGAAGGCAAAATTAGTGAAGTAGCCAGAAACCAGATTATAAAGTCATGATTAGGATATTAGACTTTGTTCTAAGTTTGATGAGAGAACCCTTTGGAGAGCTTTTGGAGGAGTTCAAACTGAGTTTTATTTTTAAAAGATTACCCTGACTACTTTGTGGGGAATAGATTCTAGGACACGAGTGAGTAAAAGAAGACCAGTTAGATGAAGATCTGGGCAAAATATGAGGGTGACTTGGATTAGGATTTAAAGGTAGAATTGGCAAGAAACGCTTGGTATGTATTTTGAAGGCTGATTCGACATCATTTGCTGATGAATTGGAAGTGGGTAGGTTGGGTAAATCAAAAATACCTTTTCTTCCATGGATACTTCAGTAAAGGGTGGTGGTATTTACTGAAATGTGAAAAGAAAGGAAGATTGGATTCAAAGACCAGGATTAACCAATAGTTCTGACTAGTAGGTATTCAAGTAACAATGTTGACTAAGCAATTGGGTATGTCTGGGGTTCAGAGAAGATGGTAGGGTTAAAGATATAGAAGGCATACATTTAGGGTTGATATATTTGTTAGTGTACAATCTAAGCGTCTGTAAGGAAAATGATTCAAAAATATAGAAACATAAGTCAGATAGAAATTTATTTCTCTTTGATATAAAAGTCTACTGGCAGGGGGTACTCATTTACATCCTGGAATTAGTATATTTCTAACTAGGCTGCTTGGTCTGACTCACCAACCCTAAGCCAACAAGCTATTGCTATTTTAGAGAAGTAAGGTCTTCCTGATTTGACCCATACCACATCTCTTTGTCTTCAAATCCAATCCACTTTTTACACAGTCAATCCCAACATCTAATTTAGTATCCTACTGTCACAGTCCTCAGGTAGCCAGAGTATGTGTCTACAGAGCGCCAGGCACTGTGCTAGACTCTGAATATACAACAATAAATAAAAGAGACTTCGCCCCTGCTCTTAGAATAAAATCCACAGAATAGAGAGAAGAAACAAGTAGTTAACATATAAAGTGATGCAGGTCTACAGGGGAAGTACAATATCCAAAAAAGGTACTTAGGAGGGAAATGCCCTCAGGCTCAACTCCCAGGTTTCAACTTGTAGACCCCTACATACTAGATTAAAAAATCCTTTGTTTTCGAAATGAAGACCTTCCTTTATATTCTATATCTGGCATTTTCGATAAGCTCTACCTCCCATCATAGAACCCCACCCCACTTGACCCAAGTAAGTTCCTTTCTTTTTCTCAGAATAGACCAAAAATTAGGTTGGAGCTTTGACCATTTGAGAAGCAAGGGGTTATATTACAAGGGGTCTACAAATTTATTTGTATATCAGGCAATGTTGGTAGACTGAAGATATACTGTATCCTGTCTACATGTTGGGCTAAAATGCAGCTTCCATACTGAGTGGTTGGAACTTCTGTAATACTGCTTACTAAATATTTTGAATATCACTTGTTTATACATGGTACATACAAGATCTATACGAATGTAACTGTAATTATCACACGCAAAATCATGTAAAAACATTAATGAATTCACAGTAACTTTTTTTGTTTTGTTTTTTGGTTTTTTTTGTGGGGAAGACCAGCCCTGAGCTAACATCTGTCACCAGTCCTCCTCTTTTTTGCTGGGGAAGACTGGCCCTGGGCTAACATCCGTGCCGGTCTTCCTCTACTTTATATGGGATGCCACCATGGCATGGCTGACAAGCAGTGCATCGGCGCGCACCCAGGATCCAAACTCGTGAACCCCGGGCTGCCAAGCGCGGACTAAACTGCTGCGCCACCGGGTGGCCCCTCACAGTAACTTCTTGATAGCATGTGGTTGCTTAATAAAAGGATGCTAAAAGGGCAAGTATTAATTCTGCAATTTACATCCTTGCTCTCTGCAGTCTAGTCTCCCCCACGGCAGCTAACGTGAACATTTTAAAACTAAATGTAGATCATGCATTATGTTCAGAAAATTCCAATGACTTCCCATCTCACTCAATGGACTACAAGCTCCCACATGATCTGCTCTTGCTCGTACATCCCTTGTCACCCTCCATTCTTCCTTGTTTACATGATTCTAGTCACACTGGATATGGTGCTACTCCTCAAGTCAAGTGAGTTCCAGTCTCTGGGTCTTCGGCAAAATTCCACCCCTAGGGTCTCTGCAGTCACTGTTCTCTCTCCTTGGAATGATTTAGCTATCTTTCTCTCTTACGTTCTCATCATCTTCTCAGATAGGTGAGTGGACACTGTTGAAGCTTCACTCAGATCCCTTTTATAGGTTGAGGCATCCATCCCCAGCTGCTGCTACTGTTGGCTGGATGAGAACTCACAACTGCCCCTCCCTTATCCAGATAATTGACCTCAGCCAAATGGAGGTGACTTTTCCTCAGGCCATGCCGTACCACTTCAACCATCAATCAACTGACACAAGCTACAAAAAGCCAAACCCCACCACAAGGTGGAACCAACTCTGCAATTTGTGCAATTTGTGTTCCAGAGCTTCCTGTGGTTTACCTCCAAGTCTCCTGCCGAGCCTACATTCTTGCTGAGCTTTTCACCCAGCTCTATCCTGCCTGCTTCAATTCCTTCTCCTAAGATCACCTCCCACTGCCTGGAACAAATCTTTTGAACAAGAATTCCCATCCCAGGCTGTTCTTCCAGAGAACTAACCTAAGACAGATGCCTTCCCTGACCACCATACACATGGGCACTCCCCAACTCCCTTACCTTGCTTTACTTTTTTACATAGCACCTATAACCATATTGAATAATATATATTTTTGTGAGGAAGACTAGCCCTGAGCTAATATCCATTGCCAATCCTCCTCTTTGTTTTCTGAGGAAGACTGGCCCTGGGCTAACATTCGTGCCCACCTTCCTCTACTTTATATGGGATGCCACCACAGCAAGGCTTGACAAGAGGTGCGTCTGTCTGCGCCCGGGATCTGAACCTGCGAAACCCTTGGCCTCCGAAGCGGAGCGTGCAAATTTAACCACTATGCCACAGGGCTGGCCCTTGAATAATATATTTTTATAATTTTTTGTTTATTTACCTTTTCTTCCAGTGTCATGTAAACTCCACGAGGGCAGGAACTTTTCTTGTTTGCTACTATATATCCAAGCCTACAAAACTATCTAGTTCATTGTAGTCACTCAATAAATGTTCCTTGCTAAATGCATGAATAAATTTAATAGGACAGCGAATTTACTATGTTATTTATTTATTTTTTTCAAGGAAGATTCACCCTGAGCTAACGTCTGTTGCCAATCTTCCTCTTTTTGTATGTGAGCCACTGCCACATCATGGCCATTGATGAGTGGTGTAGGTCCGTGCCCTGGAACCGAACCCGGAGCGCTGAAGTGGAGCAGGCCAAACTTAACCGCTAGGCCGCTGGGTCTGGCCCATCATTATTTTTGAAAGGATGTCTTATTCTTGAAAACGTTAAAAACCAATAGCCTGGATTAATTTCATTGGCAATAAAGAATGATTCTATTAGGGACTGTGCCTTCTATATCCTTTCAAAGTATCTCAACACTGAATTACCAATGATTGACACAATATTTGCATATCAACTGAGAGTCGGTTCATTAATACGCTCCTCTCGAGTCTTGCAGACTTTAAACTCAAAGTCTTCAAACTTGTATTCAAGTTTCCCTCCGGGTTTCTTAATTAGCCTTTATTTCTTAAATGAGAATTTATTTTTCAAATCGTCAATATTTTGAACCCAGATCTTAAAAGCCCACACTGAAAACATGTCAATGAGGATGTATATATTTTAATAATAAAAATCATTAAATAAGGAAGAATATGTTATAACTATAGAATGATCAATGCGAATATCACTCCTATTCAGTCAGAGACAATCCCTAGAAGGATTCTAGAGGAGTTTCTTGAAAATTGATCTCAAAATAAGCTAATAGCTATTTTACTACACAGACCCTATTTGGCTGTAAAGCCAGCAAAGGAATAGAGATTACATCTGAGCTCCTTCATTAAAGAAACACTGCAGCTGGATATGACACATCAAAAACATTCAAATAATCGAAGTGTGGAGACTCTGGCTGACTTTCATCCCCTTCGGTTCACAAGCTCTCTAATAGAACTCAGCCCTGATGAGTGTCTGCAGAAAATCATCTTCATTGTCAACCACACTCCACAAAAATGACTGGAATAATTTGATTTTTACAGATTTTAAAAGTCAGAAAGGATTTGAGGTTGCATGCCAACTCCACAGAAGTCTTTTCATTAAGCAGTAAATAAAGTTTGATTTAATTTTTTCATAAAAAGGCCTTTGTGGTCATGAAAGCCTGCTGTCTGCTACATTAAAAATAAAGAAATCTTCTAAAGAGAATCTCTCAAACATATTCAAATAAAGGCCTAGCAAAGATGTTTCATTCTAATTTGGGAGTACATAATGAATGTACTTTTTTGCAACTAGCATTTAATGCCAGTGCTTTTATGGTTTATGATGTAACATTTGTTTCTTTTTATTCAACAGAAAAGGTCAATGTGACTAATAATTAGAACTATGACTCTGAGAGAAGAAGACTGTAATTAGACTATTTTTCAACAAATAATAAAGTGTCAGGAAAAAACAAAGTGAATCCTTGGTGTCAGCAAAACTAGTTTACATATAGACAGGAAAAGTGATTCTTTCATGCAGATGCACACTTAGGTGACCTTCTTCCAATAATCTAACTCAAATAATAAATATACATAAAAAGCACTATCTAGATACTCAGACTAAAGCAATGGTTCTCATCCAAGGGTGATTTTGCCTACAAGGTGATATTTGACAGTTGCTAGAAACATTTTTGGTTGTTACAACTGGAATAGTGCCGCTGACAATTAGAGGATAAAGGCCAGGGATGCTGCTAAACATCTTACAATACACAGGATGCTGCCCCACAACAAAGAATTGTCCAGGCCCAAATATTTTGTTGATTTTGAGAAAATCTGAACTAATGTCATAGAACTTTCTGATTCTGAAATTAATGAGTAAGCTTTAAAGTAGCCCACAGTAATTAGAGCCCTGTAGGGAGGTGGTTGTCTACTGACATCATGTTGTGAGAGACATTTTGTAGCTGTTGTAGATTAAAAAAAAAAGTGGGGGGTGTTAGACTTCTTTGAACCCAGTACTTTGAGATAATACTGGGATTCGGCACACCTAGATGTCATCTCAATGTCCTTTGGGGCTGTATAAGCTTGTTAAGGCTGCCATAACAAAGTGCCACAGGCTGGGTGGTTTAAACAACAGAAATTTATTTTCTCACAGTTTGGGAGACTAAAAGTCCATGATCAAGATGTCTGCAGGATTATGTCTTCCGAGACCTCTCTCCTTTGCTTGTGGATAGTCTTCTCCCTACGTCTTCACATGATCTTCTGTCTGTGTCTGTGTCTCTGTCCTAATCTCCTCTGCTTGTAAGGACCACGCCAATGACCTTCTTTAAATTTAATTGACTAAAGACCCTCTCTCCAAACACAGTCACATTCTGAGGTACTGGGGCCTGGACTTCAACATATGAATTTTAAGTGGGACACAGTTCAGCCCATAACAGGATCCTTGGCCTGTCTTTGGTCCAGAAGTCCTCCAGAGAGAGAAAATATCCACTGGTCAGTGTGAAAGCTTTCCAGCCTTTCTACCGCACTGGAGACAGGAAAGCATACTCAAGGAAAAAGGGAGCCTTCTCTGAATCAATCCTTAATTTTTATAAAATGACTCTGGACTTGCCCCCAGTTTTTGCAGGAAATAGTTATAGAAACTCAAAGAAACAAAAACAATAACTTTGAACTATAGAACTAATTTGTACGTATAAAACATTTTTCTAAAGCAAACTACAACTAGAAGAAGGAGTTCTATGTGAGGATTGTGTTGGCCATGTTGGCCAAAACACTACAAGCAGTGTCCAGCAGAGAAGAAGATTTCAATATATATTTGCTCAGTGACTGTGTGATTGGATCAGTGAAGACTATTCCTCCAAAACTCCTACATGTTGGATGGTAGTAGGCTTCAAACCTGCCTCCTAGGCAATCTTCAGCTTTACCTCTTACCACTTTTTGCCATATATTTTATGGCTTAGCCATGGCCCTGAAAGCCTCTAAACACAGCCCAGCCAGACCAGAGCGGGCTGGACTGTCAGCAGGATAAGCAACAACAAATTACTGGTAGTCACATGCTCAGTTTATGCTCTTTTCCTTCTCGTTACGATGTACTATTTTCTCCTTCCCTTGACACTTTCCCACGTAACCCTTCCCACTTCAAGATTGCACAAACATCACTTCTAACATTTTTTTAACAGAAGGTAATGATATTTTTAAACAGACCAACTTAAACGTTATAGACGATTGATAAAAATAAAATATATATGTATATATGTACATATGTATATAAATAAAATATACATTCACAAATATAGATATGTAAGTATGTGTGTATTCATTTATCTTTTGACAAATATTTATTATCTACTTTGTGTCAGACCCCTCGTTAGGTGCTAGATATATGATAACACAAGATATGCAAGTTCCCTGCCTTCAAAGAAAATATATTCTAGAATATATATAGCAAACAGTGGCTAGCTCTCTTTATTGAAAAGGCATATGGAAGCATAAAACCAGTGACAAAAAAACAAACAAGAAAACTAACTTAAAAAAAATAATGTGTAAAAGTTGCTTTCTTCAAATAATTCTATTTAAATCAATCTTATTTTGGGGGTTACCAAATCAAGATAATCATTTCAAACTCACTAACATTCAGAACAACTTTTCTTGGTAAGTAGCAGTTAATGAAAGCAAATATTTTCTATGTTTCTTGAGAATGATGCAGACTTCACGTATTTAATTTAACCTTTAAATAATATGGATTATTGACAATTATTCAGTGTAGGCAACTGAGATTCACATTCTGAAACTAAAAAATGTGGCAAAGGAAAAAGCGCTGGATGGAGATTGGATGAGCAGGAACTATGAATTTGTCCAGATTCCTGCCCCACACCCCCCAACTGAGAGTGTGACACTGGTGTCGAAACCATTTGAATCCCAGATTCTATCTGTAAAATGACAAAATTGACCTAAGTGACTTCCATCTCCACTGAAGCTAAATTCCGTTACTTTGATGAAAAACCAAATAACTAGCAATCTGCTTTTACCCAGTTTCAAACTCGTTCTCTATATCAGAAAAATCTTTTAGATACGTAACCAAACCTCATTTTTTAGAGATCGGTAGTGAACAAATGACTTCAGGTTAATTACTTTTATAAACTAACATAGTGGAAGATCTTTGGAAGTTTTGCCAATGCAAGAAATTAATCATTTATAAAGTATATTGCAAAAATATATGATCTTTGCTAAGATCATAACAACTTCTGAATATGTTCTGTGACCATTGAGTTAAAGTTTCATGATGTTTTGTCTGTCAGATAGATTGATATAACTGGATTAAAGAGGGGGAGATGTTCAGACTGTTTAATCTTTCTCTGTTTTTCTTTGTTTAACTCTATCTCAAACTATGTACTATTTATATAGACTAGAAATAATTAGAGGAGTAATAGCTGATGAGCTTTCCTCAGCGGGACTTTGACCAACACATTAAATAACTTGTTAAATCAAGCAAATCCATAAAAGTAATAGGATAACCAAAGGGAAGATTGTAAAAGGTGATAAAAACTGACGGCACTTGAATTGTCAGAGAACCAGAATAAACAAGGGAGTATGCGAAGAAAGTAACCGAGGAAAGTAGGTATACTTTAAAATTACCTTACTACAACTAATAGCAAACATTCTGGTCATTAAATATGCAGAAAATAAAAGATGTATCTGCATAATGTTTTATATTCTAGTCAAGAAATTAAAAAGGAGTATCATATTTTATATCTTGACTGTATCCAGGGGAGGGGAAACAATATGAAAAAGAAAATCATTGGCCCAAAAGGCAAAACCATCTGGTGAAGTCATGAATGACTGAGTTGAACAGCAGGGGAGCCTACTGTTAATCATTTTTGCAGTCAATTGAGAATTCTGTAGAGAATATATTAAAGAGTAGTATAAAAAGTGCAGTGACCCAAATAAACTGCTTAAGAAAAAAAGTCAAAAATCAGTTAACAGATATTGTATTCCTACCAAAATTAATTCTACTAATTAAGAATTAGTAGAAAAAATATATTTGCTTATTGCTGTGATGAAGCTATTTCCTCCAGATTTTAAGAACTCTCTATTGGATTGTGTTTTTTGGTGACAACCCAAGAGGATGGAAAAATTTGCTATGTCCTACTTTTAGTAACCACCAAAAGATATCTGTTACTAATGCTTCCATTCTGAAACACAGAACAAAATCAATCCTTAGTAATAGGTAATAAACTTCTTTGAAATTGCATACAAAAAACTTTCTTTATAAATTAATCTTCTATGTTGCTGTCCTCAAGAAATCTTTCTTTTAAATAGAATCCCTTTTGTTTTAGCTTATATGGAGTTGGCACACCCAGCTACAGACTTGATTTCTCATCCTTCATAGCAGTTATGCATGGCCATGGAATTAAGTCTGGGTCAAATAGCATGTGAGCACAAGTGAAATGTGCAACTTCAGAGTCATAGCCTTGAAGAAAAGTCACTTACTCTAACTTCCTCTTTTCTCTGCCTCCAGTCCATGTAGAAGGGGACAAGTCCCTAGGTGATGATGGAACATCAACTAGGATATTATCCTATGAGCAAATTTAGATCCAGGAATGACTTTCTGTACTGGACTCATTCTGCCAGACTTGACTTCTCTCCTCTGGTAGACTTGAGAAAATAACCTTCAATCTTATTTAAAATAATAGTAGTTTGGGATCATTTGTTATCCTTATCTCATATAAAAATTTGGTATGAGACACGAGAGACTACAATAATAAACCTCAAAATATTTGTTATTTGTTCAGCAATTAGGTGGATGGTAATGAGGAAACAGACATTGAATCTTGAGAAGCTGATGACCGATTTTATTCCAAAGAAAACCAGTAAGAAAAAATGCAATCTGCTATGGGTTGAATGTTTTTGTCCTCCCCAAAATATGCTGAATCTCTAATTCCCAATTTGATAGTATGTGGAGGTGGGGCCATTGAGAAGTAATTAAGTCATGAGGATGGAGACCTCATGAATTGTATTAGTGCCCTTATAAGAGGAGACATAAGAAAAATGATCTCTTTCCACCACGTGAGGATACAACAAGACAGCCATCTGTAAAACAGGAAGTAGGCTGTCACCAGAACCCAGCCATGTGGGCACCCTGATCTCAGATTTCCAGCCTCTAGAATAGTGAGAACTAAAAGTTTGTTGCTTAAGCTACCTAGACTATGATATCTTACTATAGTGACCTGAACTAAGACACAACCTGTGAAAAACTGGAAGGCAGACAACATACTTGCTGAGCATACTGCTCTAGAAAACTGACTGAAAAACTCAGAATATTGGTGAGTGATGGTGGCTCCTGGCTTTCTTCAGAAAAGTCCTGTAAGATAAAAATCAGCTCATGTATGAACAGGCCAGTTTGCCAGTAGAGATTGAAGAAAATAGCCTTCTTAATGGAGATACTTTCTACTCTTACCGAGAAGTGTGTGGCCTCACGGGGCTGGAAAAGCCAACTGCATTTGTGCTCCAAACAGCACAAGCTATGTCTGTCCCTCAGAGACTTTCTTTAAATTCTCCCAATAAGACATTTTAGCCAAACGGCGAAAGCAGCCCAGCAACAAAAGTCAGATTAACTCCCTACTTGAAGTCTATATTTTTTAGAAGACCTTAAACTAGCTAGTATTAAATTGAAATTGAGAGGGAGAGTTCAAGCACAGATGCAATAAATAATAAAATATCACAGAGGCTTAAGAGCTGTTAATAAAGGGAATCCGAGTGTGGTGACTTTCACATGAATTTTATTGGAAGCGAGTAGATTAGGAGCTTATTAAGTTTTTGAGGGACCTCTATTGCCAAAGAAGCCACGAGTCTGACCAACAAGAGCCTGTGATTGTCCCCTAAACAGTGTTCATGGAGGGCATACTCTCAGTGCCCAGTTCAGTTGTGGCAGCGGAAGATAGTGGACAGAAAAATACCCAATCCTACCCCAGAGAGAAGAAAGAAAATGGACCAGAGAGTTCTTCTCAGAGATGAGGACAAGAGTCCAGCTGAGCAATTTACTCCGGTGCTAGAACAAGTATCTTAAAATTACTGCACACCATATTTTTGTCGTTTCTATGGAGCCGTGACTGCTCCCATTTTTCCTATTTTATTAACAGGAGCTTATCAGAGTGGTTATTCTGTTCTAGGTCCGCCATTGTATGCCAGGTATCAGGGACATACATAACTTTCGTTTTAGCTAATGAGTTACCAAATTGCGGTGGCCAAGTTCAAACACAACAAAGAGGAACATGCAACACTCAGTTTAGTCTCCCTATTTCTGTGGATGAGATAACTTAAAGGAGCCTCATTTGGGGAAGGAAAGAATATGTTCCACATGTGGGAAGAAGTTACTCATGGAAGGTGGCCAGAGGAGCAGACTGAGTTGGACTGTTCACCAATATCTGTTCCCCACATTTTCCTTTTAATAATAGAATCTTTGGGGTTCTAGCTGGCCACCTGTTCACCCAGCTTACAGATTTACATCTAATTTTTCTTGCAGCCAAGCATAGCATTGTGTCTAAGTTTGGCCTATAGGATGGGAGAGAAAATTATGTAACTTCTGAGTTATCTCCTTAAAAACAAAGATGTTTGCTTTGGACTTCCCTTTCTTATTTCAGTTAGATTGTGGACAAAGGGTGACCCATCTTTGACAAAATAGACAAGAACAATGCCCCAGGGGATGATGGAGCAATAGGAGGAGTGAAACCAGGCTCCTGAATGACCTAGGAAAGCAGAGCCACACCAAACAGCTTGGACTGCTCACTTCTGGGCTATTACATATGAGAGAAATAAGCTTAGAATGTAAGTCTCTTGTAGCAGCTTAGCCTGCATCCTAACACAATAAATAATTTAACCTAACAAACCCATGGCTGTAAAGGACATTTAGGATTATGAAATAAAACCAAATTTATAAAGCTATGTCTCTGAAAGAAAATAGTAAACTTTTATAGAACAGGCATGGTGAAAGACTATTTCTAGTGGAAGCAGGGAAAGTATCAAATAGTTTCTGGGAGACCTGCTGTGACAGATGACTTTAACACAGATGTTAGACTCAGGCAATTTTTATTTATTTTCAAAAGGTGCACCATATGTACATCTATCTCAATAAATGATCATATTTTATAATTATAAGACTCTTTAAATCATCTGTCAGACAAATCCAGATGCCAAATAAGTCAAAACCTTCAGTGTTCAAACCGCTACTCAAAAATAATTTCTACACGTGAGAAATCAAAGTTAATGATTTGGAAACTATTTCTGAATATGCCATTATATGTCCAAGATGGTACAAAGTCTTAAGGACATAGAAAAAGATTATGCCTACAATCAATGATATTTCAACCTTGTTGAAAATACAAAACGAATCTACTTTAAACAATTAAAGAAACGTTTACTATTAAAAATGAATGCTTCTGGTTATAATTCAATTATAATTATTGGTGTTGATATGTGATATTCTAGTTAGTTAAAAATAAATAACCAAGACAGTTCCTCTTATGAAAGAACTGACAATGTGAGTAGGGGTGGGGGATTGGTGGTGGGCTGGGCAAAGGGGAGGCACAAACACAAATACACAAATAAATGATACAAGGCAGATGTCAAAAAAAGAATAAATAAAATGTTGTGTCAGCTCCATAGAAGGACTGGTAAGTTATAGGCACCAAGACTGGTGTTTAGAGAATGGCTAGGAATAGAAAACATTTACGCATCCATCCACTCTACTTGTTTCTGGAAAAGCCTTTATTATACATATATGTTATGTTCCAGATACTAGGCTCCTGCCCTGGTCACAAGAACGTTCATTGACCAACAGTTTAGTTCTGCAATGCAGCTGCTCTGGTCAGGTGCTGAGAAGGCCCAAGTAAATGGGAAGGCACGGCCCTGCTCTTAAGGAGCTCACAGTCAAGAGGAGAACAGGTGAAGGTAGGAGAGAGACCATTGCAGATGGAGATGAGGCACAATGTTGAGCAGAGTCAAAGAAATGACAGAGCCAGGGGACGAAGGAAGTAGCATAACCCCATTCTGAATAATTAGGTGAAATACAGAAATAAAATAGCATTCAACAAACAATTACTCAGTGTCAGACATCAAGAGTAATACACTGTAAGAAAAAGTATAAATAATATTGGAGAAGCCCATAACCTAATGTAAGAGGTAGAATTGGAAACAAATTATCCTAAAGCATTAAGATAAGTACTATAATCAAAGGCATATACAGTATTATGGGAGCATAAGGGTCCGAGAACTTTTACTTAAGGGAGTTGGGGGTGGGGTTAAAAAATTGTTTCCTGAGCACTTGTTATTTTTGACTGAACGGATGAATGATTCATACTTATAGTCCATTCAGTATGCTCTAGTTTGCACCAAAATAGAGTGAGTGAGAAAGACAGAGAGAGAAAGATTTAAGAAGTATGTCGGAGGTGTCAAAGCATACAATAGAAAACGAAGCCGACAAACAGAAGAGGGCACCTATGTTTGAACTGTAAGAAGGAATTCAGTGTTTGTCAACACTGTGTTCTGTCACTAAACTGAAAGACACAGATTAAAAAAAATTGTACTCCAGATGTCAGATGATCTCTTGTCCTATAATTCCTATAGCAGTATGTGTACCTTTGTGTTAAATTTGGGTTATAATTCAATGCCTCTCCGAGTTACTCTATAAGAATATTATTGTACATAAATAAATAAAATTAGTGATCAGTTTACTGATGGCTCCATAAAAGACTCAGTGGAGGGCATTTACATCCTCCACCCCTTAGCAAACAACCAAAAATTAAATGTCAATATTTCTGTATGTGAAATTCTCTCCCTGGACACACTGCCATCATGAATTACGTTGGCTCTTCCCTCACTCAAAGCCTAGTCTAGATGATTCCCTTCTCTCTCACCTTACTTTTCATTCTGTTATCCTTGTTTCCTTCCCCCCTCTTCTTCGACGCCTGTAAGCTCACTTCTGTGTCTTATGCACGAGAAATTAGCAACCGTATTTTTTTTCTTGAGCATGTACTTATGATCTCACACTCCACCTCCATAGGCCAATTAAAGCTTTTTTTCTTTTCTCAAGAAACGCTGATAATCACCCTTAGGAGAATTCCATTGACTAAAAGAATTTTCCACCTTATTATATTGTGAATGATATTTTGTTTGTTGTTGGTTAACAGGACCTGTGTATTATAACCAAGAAGAGGGAGACTTTCCTTTACATACACAACTTGAAAGCACTCCTGGTTCTGAAACAAGAGGAAAACAGAAATGATAGGAGGTCTCCAGTTTCCTCCTCGCCTTTGATTCCTTGTCTATTTCTCCACCTTGTGAACCTTGACTAACTGACCAACCATAAGCCTTGCAAAAACAATTCTTAGAAACTACCATTCTGACAGTTATCAAGATAAGATTGCACCAACGATCCCAAGCAGGTAGCAGGAAAATGAGTACAACCTTCACTTCAAGTTCTGCAGCATTTAAATACAAAAACTGTTAACCTGAGGCAAACCAGAAGGATGTGTGCTTCTCTCCTCTCTTCTCCCATTGGTATTCCAATCCTGTTTCAGCTCGGGAAGCTACCTGGTCCTTAGGTGCTTCCAATATGCATCAGCTAAATAAAGCCTGTATCCCCTCTTTGAGTCACTTAAATTATATTCTTTTGATGGCACAGAAATATATTGATAAGCTTCACCCACAAAAACATAACATTTAACGTGTGATCAGTGGCTGACAGAAAAAGACAAAACCTCCTTTTCTCCATATCTATGACAGCAGATGGTTGGCCTTGTGAATAAGTCATTCAATTGAAATATCTGAAGATGAGGAAAGTTGTACCAATTAAGGCAACCTGCTTCTTAATGTCTGAACTGTAATCTCCTCTATGGCCTATTGTCCTGGTGCTAGTGTATGCTGGTGGTCCATTCCTGCTCCAGACATTACAGGCTTGTGGCAAATTTCAGTTGCATTCAAATTGTTATGTGTATTCTCATATCCCTAGCACCATAGTTAAGGCCTTCTCCAGAGTCACAAAGGGATCTTCAAAACTTGTTTTCATTATTTTTCTATTAGGTTAAAACTTTTTTCTACTTTTCTTGTAAACCTTTCTCCGTTATGCCCAGAGGATAATCTCTAGTTTCTCTTGGATAGATCTCTATTTTCACTCATCATCAGAGGTGAACCCTACACCATTATCACTTTGTATATTTAATTGAACAAATATTTCCAAACATCTACCATATGCATTACAGAAGATCAGGCACTGTGAGGTTTAGAGTGGATTTACACATGAGGAATTTAAGGAGAAGAAAATGGTAAGGCAGAAGTGATGACATCCCAGGCCAAAGAAATAGTACTAGCTAAAGCACCAGAACTTAAAAGCCAGCAGTGCCTTAATGAAAAAGTGCTCCATGTGCCATCCTATTGAACATTTATAGACATAAAGGGAGAATAAAACAGTAAAGAAAAGTTGGAGTCATTTTTTGCAAGTCCTTACGTAGTACTGAGTAGTTTTCATATAATTCAGTAAATAATGATAAACTACTGAAGGTGTTTGAGAAGCGGGCAATAGATAGAATCACGGTCTTCATTTAAGATTAATCTAGAAGTCCTGCACAGAAAGGATTGAGAGAGAGAGAGAGTCATGAGGAAAAGAGACCAATTAGTAAGCTACTGAAGTAGAGAAAGGGGAGAAACCAAAGGAAATGTCAAAATGTAAGACCTGCAAAAGTTGACAACTTAGATGTTGAAGGGAAATGAGAAACAGAATTAAAGATGATTCTGGATTTTGAGCCTGAACAACAGAGAGAAAATTAAAGCTTTTGGCAGGAATGAGGGAGACAGAAAGAAAAGCCAATCATGATAAAATCATGAGCTCTGTTTCAGATATGTGTAGTCATGTTGCCAACTACTCATACTAAAGTTTAGGTGTATATCGAAAAAAGTATTTCTATATTTTTTTCTGTAATCTGGCCTTTCTTCAGAGTCCTATCCATTTCCTATTAGTGAGGAGGAAAGAAAGATGATAAGTAAATGTGCAATCTAGTTTAAAGATAAATTTGAATACAGTGTCTCTGAGATAAAATATGCTCAGATGACTGATCATTGCTCCTGGGGGGAGTACAGCTTATTATCCTTATGATGTGAGAGAGGAAACAAAATCCTCTGATGCTCATGTTATCTCACTCTTACTCCACCACCAGTTCAACAGTGCCCTTTGTCCTCCTGGATTCTGGTTGTTCTGCTCTCTTCTGATGTCGAAGTCTATGGATAATATATCTCAGAGGCCATGATTTTGGCACAAGCATTGCTGTTTGTGGTATTCATACGTGACTACCTTTACCTTAGATCTTCCTCTAGAAACCTCTGAGGTCTGCCTGCAGCTCTTATTGGCCCTGGTTAGGGTGTTCCTCCTTACACTCTTCACTTCATCTCAACAGTGGTGACCCCTTTCTGGTAAGCTCCATATGGGAACCATGTGTGCCTTAGAAAAGCCAATCCTCAGGACCATTTTTTACCTTAATAGGCTACACTGACCATTGCACTTCGCAGTAGTTGTGCACCAACTGTTTACAGGACCCCCTGCAAAGCTCTTCCTCCTGAAGTCTCAAATGGGAAACAAGTTTCCCTCTGACTTTGCTAGTATTCTCTCCTTTCTAATGTACCTCTGGGCCAAATCACAAGGAAGAGAAAATATGGACCCACTTCTGGTTGTTTTATTTTCCTCTCTCTATCCCTATCTTTCTTCTTTCCAAATTCCACTGGGCCAAGACTTCATGGAGGGCAGCATTATGTTCTATAAGTTACAGGGGAACTCTGAAATGACTCTCCAAGATGAGTTGTTTATTTGCCAATATGGGGAATATGAAAATAATGGAACTGTTCTCTCTAGAATAGCTAATAGTTTGATTTATCATAAAGGGAAGAAGCTGCCAACACTATCCTCAACCCCAAGAAAACTTTCTTACCAAATACTTCTTTATTTAAACCTCTCTCATTTTTATTCTTTGGGCATTTTCTCTTTGCATTCTTTCTGTAACGAATCCTAACCCTCTCCAGGCATGTTGTTGCCTCAGGCAAACTAAGACAATGGTCTTGTACTCTGAAAGGCAAAATTAAAAAGCACATCAATAATTTTCACAGTATTACCCCATCACACATGTTTATTTTAAACTACCTGCAGAACCTTTAGGAAAGTAAATCCCCCTTGGTAATCCAGAGAGATCTGTTTCCCGTTTTAACTTAAAATCTAAGCAATGTTCTAGTTTTCATTCAACCTCTTATTATGATTAATCATCACTAATGGAGTTTGGCTGTAAACCAGGAGGAATTTTTATGCCTTTAAACCCATATAGTTTAGAGAATACACTTGGTTTCTTGGAAAATATGATAATAATTTGATATCTCCAATCATAATTTTTAGAAGTCCCAGTCCCCACCCTTATTTAACAGTGCTAATTATCTTGTCATGCCAGCACTATAAATATCAGTGGAGAACACAGACAAATGGGTCATCAAACCTGGAAAAGTCAAGGAAGGGACCATATGAAAGAAATAATCAGACCACAGTCAAGACTCAGACATCACATAGATACCAAGGTCAAGGCAAACACAGACCTAGGACCAGATACAACAAAGTCAGAGCCAAAGGGCAGCAGGAGAGAGGACAGACAGTTCACTAAAGCCAGTTGAGAAATGTCCAGGTTGGCAAAGAGATGAGAGTAGAAAAAGGCCACCCGGCTTCAGGGTAAATTAGTTTTAGGAAGCCATGGGGGTCAGCTGAATATTTAGAATTGATATTCGAATCCTTTTTTCTCACAGAAACTAGTGTTAAATTGACTAGCAGATAGTTGAGAGGCAAAGATCATTTTTCTTGTGGCTGAGGTTACCGCTGGCATTTGCCTCACACAGTAACTGGGGATTCTGACATCTAACTGGGTGAGTCAGGCTGTACTTGAGAAAAGAAACTTGAGATCCATATACCACAGGGTCCAGAGCAACTTCAGGTGGGGAAGATGGAGAGGCAGTACCTCAAGTTGAGCAGCAAATGGAGATGGAATTAGAGTTCAGCAGAGCATGAGGGGATCTTAGATGATTGCCTGGAACATTAAATGGAAGCTGTGAATTACCTGTGGATCATAAGATTCAAGACATATGAATAGGTCAAAGAAGATATGAACTGGACAGCATTCAAGCTGAAGTGGTGGGAATCAGGAATCCAGACACCAGCGAGAAATCTCTAGGAGGCCTCAGTATAAGGAGATTTATATTATTAAGTAGGTCATTTTTCATTTAGAGAAATTAAATCTATATTAAAAAATGGCAAAAGTTCAAGTTCTGCATGATATAAGGACAGGACAGATTTCATTAGTCTAGTCATTTTCCAATTTGTATATCTCAACAACAGTAACAAACTCTTTTTCAGTGATAGTCAATGTGAATTCAAATGTCATCAGTAAGCACTTGAAATTCCTCAAGTTAGCAGGAACTGAGTCCTTAATAGATACCTCTGAAGTATTCTAAAGTATTTTAATGTTTATGTAATTTAATGCCACTTTTTTCTGAGTTACTGTCAAGGGTATGAAGTCAGATCCTTTCCTCTGCATACTTGTTACTTTTTCTTTTCTTAAGTTATAATTTCATGTAAAATAGAGTATTTAATGCCCCTCCCTCACTCAACCAACACCTTTCATTACCTCCTATTGACAAGCATTCAGCTCTATGCTGTAAAGGATGTAAAGATATGTGACATGTAGTTCGTGTCCTCAGCACTTTGGAAGAAATATAATTGGGAATGGGAGAGGATTATATGGTGATTTTGCTGAATTCTATTTTTTCTGAAAAAGCATACATTTGGCAGGACTAGCAGCAAGTTTTAAGAAAAACAAATCACACATCCTCAGCAGCAACAATTAAATCTTCAGAGGGTCAAAACTGTCTATGTTGACAGGAAAATGTAGACTAAATATACAGAATTTCTATTTGCAGTTCAAAATGGGGTCTTTCGAATTACCAAAGTATCATCAGCGTGAGCGAGGTCCTTTATGTGAGGTGAGGAGCGATAGAGAGGACTTCATCATTTATTGTATTTGTCTTTCATAAAAGCATTCATAAAACACAATAATAATTTTCATCTATTGGGTTGTTCATGCAATGACTATTTTTCCCACTTGGCTTTGAGCTTCATGAGGGTAGGGACCACATTTGTGTGATTCATCATTGTACACCCAACTCTGGAGGAATCTCAGACATGGGAGATAGCCAGTAAATATATACTGAACAAATAGACTTTGGGCTAAATTTCAGGATTGTGTATATGACATGAAGGAGGCCCAAGTGAGCTCTCCAAATCCACAGTAGCTGAGATTGTGTTAAGGGCGATGCAATACTGAGTTGCTGAGGTCGTCTTCATTTTGAGAGGTGTCAAGAGACTAGATTAATTTCAAGGCCTCTAGAAGGCCTTGATGCTCTCCAGGTTACCCGTGCCAGTAAGCACACAGGCGTTTTCTGAAGGACATTTAAGGTAAAGAATACTTTGGGGAGCAGGGGTTTACCCTTGACATTCTGCCTCGTGACACAGTAATAAAGCCATTCAACCAGCCAGCTTTGTAGAGGGTGCTAGGTCTGGACTATTTTCTATGCCGTGTCAGATTTAGCTCTACCATAGATCAGCATATTTAGGTCAATGAACACTGTCCTTCAACCTTTGAAGCATTTTCTAGTCAAATCTTGTTGGGGAATAAATATATTCTTTCCATTTTATGTTAGTTTTCCCATTGTCTTTTAGTGCTGAGTCTTTATGTAACATTCTAGAAAGAGCTTCAGACATCCCAGCAGGGGGTTGTATTACACATAAAACCATTGCTTAACTGACATCAGTTTTGGACCCCTGCCATTTGTGTATAACTTCTCATTTTTGCCCTTCAAATGAACTGTATATAAATACACTCAAAATAAACTCATTATGGAGTTGGAAGTTGAACATATGTCTGAAATGTCACAGCATTCTTTGCAGCCAATGTAAGACTGTCTATAGATTACCATTTTTATTCTCAATAATAAAAGGTTTTCCTTTGAAGCTAAAAGTCCTAGTGTTTAAAGCACAGCTCAACAAATTTTTGTTTGATATAGAAACACCATTTTTAAAGTCTTATTTCCTGCCAATGTGGTACCACTGGGAATTTTACAATAGTTAAATGACAAGAATATATGTCATAACTCTCAGCACAAATAGTTTTTTTAAAAGTTCAGCGCCAATATTTGGCTTTATTTGCCCATGTTGAATATATATGGAGATAGATAGTCCTCGATATAAATGTATTCAACAAACAATTGTGAATTGAATTGAATTTTCCAGGAAAGAAGGAGAAACTTAAATGTCTGAAATAAAAACTTTGGATTAAGACCATATATGCTTCAATTTCAGACTAATTAATTTGTGATCTATATACTTATATTCAAAGATGCTTTGAGGTTGTAGAAACTTATATTAGTCAAAATTGCCTATATTTTGCTTTGGTAAAAAATACCACCAAAATCATGGTGGCATGATATAACCAAAGTTTATTTCTCGTTCAGATAAGGTCTACTAGCCAGGTAACCTTGATGTTGTGGCATTCCCTTCTCAACTCCAGAATAGAGATGAGCGTGGAGACTGCCACACTGGCTCTTAAGTAGTTAAGCCCCAAAGTAATTCCTATCATTCCCAGTCACGGGCTGTTGGGAAGGACTAGCCACATAGTCCCACCCAGTGCAAAGGGGCCAGGAAATGTTTTCCATAAGTGCAAAAATGTGAGGAGAACTGGTGACACTGGTAAACACTAATAATCTCCACCTCAAAACTCCATCAAAGTAAGACAGATTTGACTTACAGCTACCCCTCTCTGTACTGGGTTGAATAATGCCCCCCCCCAATTCATGTCTACTAGACACCTTAGAATAGATCTGATTGGTAAGTAAGGTCTTTGCAG
This sequence comes from Tapirus indicus, assembly GCA_031878705.1. Taxonomy (NCBI): domain Eukaryota; kingdom Metazoa; phylum Chordata; class Mammalia; order Perissodactyla; family Tapiridae; genus Tapirus; species Tapirus indicus. The sequence goes on along the minus strand of CM062920.1, from coordinate 137,503,298 downwards.
ATGTATTAGTTAAGATGAGGTCAGACTGGATGAGGATAGGCCCTAAATTCAATGACTAGTGTCCTTATAAGGAGGTCATTTGAAGATACAGAGAGACTCACGGGGAGAACACCACGTGAAAATGGAGATGAAAATTGGAGTGATGATTGAAGAGATGCCTTTACAAGCCAAGGAATGCCATGGATTACCAGAAACTAGGCATGGAACAGATTTTTCCCCAGACCTGTCTTGCCAACACCTTGATCTCAGACTTCTAACCTCCAGAACTATAAGAGAATAAATTTCTATTAATTTAAGCCACCCAGTTTGTGATAATTTGCTATGCTAGCCCTAGGAAACTAATATACCACTCCCTAAACAAGGTGGTAGATAGCCAGTTCAGTCACTTCTCCTTTGTTCCTGACCTATGGACATGAGCAGAGACACTGTCACACAAACTCTTCTCAGAGCCTTGTCTTTATTTTAACAATATAGGATATTCATCTTGACGAAATAGTCAGAAAATGTATCACACTGCACTACTTAAACTCAAGAGGACATCACTTAATGATCGAGCAGAGTATCAGTCTGCTCTCCTTATGTTAATATTCTATTCAAGTATTTACTCTGGAACTCTGGAAATTCGTGCAGAATTTGACGTCTCGTGGGAAGCTCAGACCAATGAGAATAGTACTAATGTTCTGTATATTTTCTTGTATTTTTACTGCTTCACTAGTGTTGAAGGGGTTAGTTGAAGATATTGAGCTGGGAGTTAGAATTACAGTTAAACACTTACAAGAATGTCAGAATTTCTGTGCCAAGGTCACCACTTAGCAATTTCACAAATAGCTAAATGGGATGCCAGAAGTAGGTTGTAATAAAAGCCAGGTCAATGGGAAGAAAGATGTGAGGTATTTAAATGATTTCTTCTTTTAAATATATAATTAAACACTCTATGATATCACCACTCTCCTTATGGAGAACACTTTATTCTCTGCTAAATTTGCAATCTTCCAGCAATAGATCAAATCATGCCATTTCCAGAATGTTTTGCTTTTCTAGGAACACTTTTTCCCTTAATGTTTGTAATGAAGCAGGGGGGAACCACAAAACACTGCTATTTCTATCACATCAATTTATTGACATTAATATTTAGTCTCACTTTGCAGACGCAACCACCTTTGAAGCATGCTTGTTCTTTGCTGCATCTTATTTCAAACTCACTTCTATCAACGTTAGCATCTGAGGTTTTGTGGCATGTCTAGTTATGTGGAAGAAAGATCCCTGAAATGGTCTATTGCAATGCTGAAATATACCCAGGCATTATCTCTGAAGTACCATCATGACAGCGATTTACATGGTAATTCTAAGGGTCTAATTCACTTCAACAATATCTTGTGACCAAGAGCTGATATATGAGCTCTGTATTTGGAGTTACAACCAAATATATCATTTTAATGTATCCATATAGATGCATGTGTAATTCTGAAATCCATAATAACTAGTGTCATTATATCATGAAAGCTGGAATTTTCATGCTTATATTCCCACCAAGCACATGGTTTCGCTAATAGTGCAGTTGGTTTTAACATTCCAATACCTAGACTGAAATCATTCTTGGCCACGATTGCTAAGTGAAACGAGAGCATTAAAATGAGTAGCCATGAGAGAAAGACCAGCCCTCTGATCTCGCTGTGGAGTGCAATGCTTACTTGTTCTGGAACGTGGAGACCAGAATCAGTCCCAATTTTCTTTATATAATTCACATAACTAGGTGACTCATGTTTTCTCCAATTTGCACAAAACTCAGCTGTTTTTCCAGTTCTTCCAAAATTTCACTCAAGTGTATGCTGGGTATTTTTTCACCATTCAATAGAATCTAAATTTTTTATAACCACTGTATAAATATTTTCCAGGAAGTTTGTATTTTCTTAAAAAGATTTTCTTTCTATATTATGCACAAAATAGATTCATATTTGGTTTACACTGTGAGTTTTTCTCTCTGATTTTTGTGTAATGGGTTTGTACATTGTCTACTTTATTATACGTCTGTCTCGTGTTCCCACTACAAAGAAAAATCCTTAAGGTCAAGAATGACTAACAAGATATACTCTATGCCTCAACATTGTGGGACTATTTTTTTTTTAAATCTCATGATCCTAATGACAGTGATTGGGGTGATAATGGTAAAAAATATGACTTACCCAGCTTCTCTTTGTCAATTTTACAGGATTATATGAGAGGAATAAATGCAAATAAGTTTGAGTGACTTCTATACACCTTTACTGAAGATTTAATCATGAAAAAAGCACACATAGTACCTGCCCTCCTAGAACGTGTAGTATAGGGAAAATCAAGAACCAAATAAATATACTTATTTTTCCTTCTCTGAAGATGACTCTCTAAACTGTCCTGTTTGTGTTGCTTGTAGGTTAACCAAAGATAACACATAATAAAATGTTTATTTCTTCCTATTCCCTATCCAATCATGTCACTTTGATTTTATTTTCATACTGTTTTATCATATCAATTAAGCGATCTTTGGGATTAAGTAACTAATATTTGACAGTAAAAAGAAAATTAACATACACTATACTATTTAATTTCTAACCTAACTACACTACTTGATTTTTATTGTCTCTAAGGAACTCTTAGGCAAATAATAGACCACCTACCATTTAAATTATAGTTAAATTTCCAAATGTAATTAAGAGGAAATCAAGAACAAGAGTTGATTTTCCCAGGACTCCGAGTACAACCGCCACGAATGTGAAATACAATGTGATATTATTAGCATTTACTACTTCATGTGGCTAGCCTATGTACCCAATCCATTATGCTGCTGTTATCGACTCAAAATCCTTTTGCACAGCCTTTTCAATGCATTAAAATTCAAATGCAAACCCTCAAACATTATATTTCATAGTATTTGCCTACTCTTAATCTGCAGCATGACAATTAAAAACCATAAAATAGTGATGTAAAATCTATAATGCAAAGAGTTATTTCTCTCCCAGATTTGACTAATATTATGACAATCTGCTTTCTTGTTACCACACATTTTATTTTATTTTTTATTTATTTATTTTTTTTTTGTGGGGAAGACCAGCCCTGAGCTAACATCTGTTGCCAATCCTCCCCTTTTTGCTGAGGAAGACTGGCTGTGGGCTAACATCCGTGCCCATCTTCCTCCACTTTATATGGGACGCCGCCACGGCATGGCTGACAGGCAGTGCGTCGGTGGGCGCCCGGGATCCGAACTCGCGAACCCCGGGCTGCCAAGCGTGGACTAAACCGCTGCGCCACCGGGCGGCCCCTTGTTACCACACATTTTAAATGAAGTAAGTGATGTGTCTTGTACCAGTACTATTTAAAAACTGTCTTTTGAATTCTTACCAAAAATATAACTCTGGCTAAACCTCAAAGATAAAAACATTAGTAGATTTATTGAAACAGATTTTAATATTCATATTACTGAGGCTACTTTTTTGATAGATGGTGCAAATCTGATATGTCCTCATTAGAAATCTGTAGTAAAAAGAGTACACCATCGGAGAATACCTTGGGAGATTTCATGGAATATCAGACTTTTAAAAAATATTTTTGAAGATAATAAGAAATATAATTTTAGTGTTGGATGAGGAGTGGAAAAGGAACTAATAATATTTTTACTACAGGAATATATTATTTTTTTCCATCTCTAGTAAGAAATTTAAAAGTAGAAGAAGAAAGATTGAAAAACACATTCTAAAAGTTAAAAAAATGTCAATTTTATTATGTGATCATTAAATTCAATTCTTATTTTTGATAATATTAAGCATATATGTCACTTTTAAAATTTTAAGTATATATGAGTTCTAATTACTGAAGTTATTGCCATAAATATTCTTTTTAAAGAGAATTAGTTTCTTTCCATTTCAGTGGATAAAAAGCACAGAGAGAAATATTATGCCAGTATTTGGAATAGTAGGAAACACAGAGGAATATAAGCTTTCACGATGCTAGGACTGTTGCAGATACGTTGGACAAATCTTTCCCCTTTCTGTGAGGAAAGTGAGAAATTGATATAGGTGCACCCACCATCAGCCAGATAATTGGAGTTAGAGCCTGAGGACATAGCAAGCAAGAGCATACTCCTACAATATCAGCACTTAAAAATCTGAAGAATTCACACCTGTTACTTTTCTCTTAGGGAGTTATTTCTTCACTTGCTGGGTGATGGAAATTTGAGCAAACACCCCCCTTCAGTAAACATACATATAAATTACAACTAAAGCACAGATATCAAAGATCTGCCATGAAATGAGTTGCCATATTGAATCTTGTCTTATAAATACAGCTGAAGCATTTTGGGGTGAAATTAGAGCATGTCTCTCAAGGTTGCCCAGGACACTAATCACGCAAACTTAAATTTATCTTTCCTTGAATTTTACTTTCTTGGTTACAAAGATGATACAAATTTGAATCCACAGTGAGCAAATGGAATTTTTAAAATAAATGTAAACATGGATGCCCTCCAATATTTAACAAAGATCATTAATCTGCTTTTCAAAAAAGCAAGAGCATGTTGACACCTCTGAAACAGAAATTCTGGTCTTATCGATGTATGGCATTCAACTAAATTAAAACAAACACATAAATAAAAACAGATTTTAAAAATAACTAGATAAATGAGATTCTTGACCTATAGGGAAAAGTTATCAGAATATTTTCCAAAGGACGCAGCTATACTAAGAACAAAGGACTCAGCTATTAACTGACATGAATAGAAAAAACCATCATGATATATCCACACATTTGAAGTACTATTGTAAAATATCAGCCTTCCTGAAGCCAGCCCACCAGGACCTTCAGGGTGTCCTTCTGTCTGACCCATCCTAATCCATTTTGTAAAATCTGGCTATCCCAACCCACAAAAGCACAAGATAACCACTCACAAACGTAGTCATGTCAGCCTCTCCAGTATTTTCCCCTCCTGCTTCTCCTATTCTGGCTAGTTTTCATTACACCTGGTTTTTCAATTGCTCCTACGTTCACTTTGACCCCCTATTCAAAGCAGGAGCACTCATCTCTTGACAACACCATTTGGTCAAGAACTGTGTTCAACCTCGAATTCCTCTCAAGGATGATCCTGCATCTCTCCTCATTACCACACACCACAACTATACACATCTACCCAACAATTCTGTGGTACTAACTGCCTAGAAATCCTCCTCACTGAAGGAACAGGGTAGGATACTATTTCTGTCAATCAAGCTGACCCCCAGAGTTTCATCCCTCTGCAAGCAAAGACTGACAATGTAGTGCTAGTCCCTCCCATGAAGTGCAAACAAGAAGCTTCTGTTCTGTCTTTTTATATTCTGTCTAGAAATTTTGCTCAAAATATATAAAGCAAAGAGTAATAACTGACAAAGAGTAGCATCTAGGCAGTTATACTAAAATTTCTCTTGTGAAAAATAACAAGTAAACGAAACATTAGATTGTTATTTTCAAAAGGAAAATAAACAATTGCCATAAACGACAAAAGGCAAGTATAAGGAAATGGATCTGTTTCACACTGATTTATCAACCATTCAAATGTTTTTCAGTTGTGACCTTCAAAGATTGATGGGCAGTGTTATTCCAGTTCTTAATATAATTTAAATCATTGAGGTTATGTGTTACACTTGTGGTTCATTTAGCCCAATATCTCAATATATTTATACATACGGTTACAGCACTTCATGATAACTAATATCATAATGACAACTACCATTTACTAGAAAAGCTTAAAAGATTTTATTTACACTATTTTACCACCAAAATTAAAATTTAAAGTAAAAATTACCCTTTCAGCAAAATGGTATAATTAATTATCTAGATAAACTCATTCCTATAGGCTCTGAAGAGGTAAAGTAGTATTTTAACACGAATCTCCAAATATTTGAAAACACATATGACTGGATCATGAAAGGGAACACTGATATGGGGGAAAGAAAACATTAATTCTAGTTCAGTATCTACCTCATTAAAACTATATAAACGGACAAATCACCTAAATTCTCTGGACCTCAGATTTCTTAATTATAAAAATGAGATAACACCTCGAGCTTAGTTTCACAGGATTGTTGTGAGGATCCAATGTAAACACTGATATGAAGATGCTATATAATGTTATAAAACATTGAAGAATAATATAATTATAGGGGTTTTTGGCTTCTATTTAGTTTCCAATTTCTATTTCTCATTATCTTTACTCAAATGGGCAATTCCATCCTTCTCTTCAGCTGCATTCTTACATGTATCATATCTTGAGCCCTTGCTTCTGCACAAATCAGTAATTATTATCTTTGTTCATTTATCTGTTGAGCCTCTCTAGCAATCGATATCTAATAATTCTTCTCCTGACATAGAATAGACCAAAAGCATGCAAATCATTGCTATTCTTTCTATTCCTCATCATCTTACTCAGGTAATCAACACCATCCTCTGAAAAATATCTACCAAAATTTGCATTTTCAATGACTCTCTTCCTTTTAAGTAACTTACGCATGAAAAGAACATCAAAAGTATCTAGAATCTTGGAGACTTCCTTTCACGCTTGCCTTGGTTATGTTCTGTTTCAGTGAAATTATTAACCTCTAAATCATTCAGGAAATAAAAGAGCTGGGAATTATTTAAATGGTAGAACTCAAAGAAAGTCCAGTGGAATGGATGCAAATTGGTTTCTAGTAGAAAAGTAATTCTCAGTTGCCCTGATGGAACTCTCCTAAACTTTGAATTAGCAAATATAAACTCAGTGAAGACATGCAGACTTAACATCTTTGTTTCATATATTTTTTGGTAGAACCACAAAAATTAAAATTGGTTGCAGCCAATTTGGACTTGGAAATGGATTTTTTTTATCAGGCCAACACTAAGACGCTCCCATGAGAATCTCAGAAAACAGAATGTCAACAGTAAGAAAAATTAAACTACTAAAACCAATTCCAAAGCATATTTGTGGATATGACTATGAAACAGGACCATTAGCCTGTGGCACTTCTAAATATAAAATTGTGTGAGTGAGCTGATATGAATGATTATGAATAACCATCTACATCTCTACCTGTCCGGGCCAATTTATTTGTAAGGTAGAAAAAAAATCTGATAATCATAAAGTTGTTTTATGCACTGAATGTCTGCCAGACTGACTGAATATTTAATATGGAATATGGTGTTAAGTAAGATTGTCAAACTCAGTAGTTATCAAGTAATAGAAATAATAAAACGGAATTTCTAATCACCTATGCTAGAAGTATGGTGGCAGCTGTGATTCCTCTTTTCTCCAGAATAAGATTTATTTGAACTTTGCCCCAATAGTATATCTAATTAAGACAAAGTTCCTTAAAATTTGAATCAAGCTTCTTCCTAACATAGAATAATAAAACTTAGAGTGATGAATAAAAAGAACATTAAAGTTATTTAGCATATCTGTTCATTTTATAGATAATAAAGAAAAAATGGACCCAGACAGATTTAATGACCCATCAGACCCCACGTAGAAAGCCAGATCTAAGAATCACATCACTTCTCTTGAGTCCATTGCTGCTTCCATAACAATTTGCTGCCTCAAATGTCGTTTGTTTTGTTTTATTGTTTAAAGTGATGATATTTGATTATACAATTTATGAAAAATCCTTCTACAGGCTAGGATGGTATTTCAATTTCTTTATCTGAAAAACAACTATTATTTCTAAATTGGTTAATTTATTTTTACAAGCATTCTTTTCATTTTGTATTTTTTCCCCTTTTCACCTCAGGATTGGGGCCAGCCCAGTGGTGTAGTGCTTATGTTCACTTGCTCTGCTATGGTGGCCCAGGGTTCTCAGGTTCAGACCCTGGGTGCAGACCTACACACTGCTTATCAAGCCTTACTGTGGCAGGCATCCCACATATAAAGTAGAGGAAGATGGGCACAGATATTAGCCCAGGGCCAGTCTTCCTCAGCAAAAAGAGGAGGATTGGCAACAAATGCTAGCTCAGGGCTAATCTTCCTCACACACACACACACACAACATTGTTAAAATCCTATTGAAATATTTTCTTTCCCAGAATGCTTTGATCTTTCATTTTGATTTTCCTACCAGTACTACACACTTTCAGTGAATTTTCATGATTTCAGTAACAAATCACTTCTAAGATTAATGATTGTAACAAGTGAATTAAATATCTTTAAGGTTAGCTTGTTTTTAATATGCAGAAATAATAAGCTAAAAATGACATGTCACTTTTGAACTCTCTTTAGAGCGGCCATTCTGTATTACCAATTCAACCCCCTTTTTTCCTGATATGCTTGACAGATGATGCTATGACAGACATACCCCCACAGTTATATGCAAGGTTATACAAAATTCACAACGTTGTAAATTTGCCGTTCTCTCATCAACTTAAGGAAGCATGTAAGAGTGCCAGTGAGTGACAGTGAAACTTTTAAACAATCAACATTAAATCTCTTTTAATTTATGAAAAGAAAAACATTATTCATTAATATCCATACTTTGTGAGTTTTTAATTACAAAAATCTTTCAACACACCATGCACCGATTGTGATATCCCAGGATATTTTGGCATGTATATACAATTATCATCTAGAATGATAGTAATCTGAGAGGAGAAAATAGGAATCATGACAATAAAATCAGATTAGCATTGAATACTTAGGTATTTACTTTATAAGAGGTAACTGATAAATAACAAAGGAGGAACTCTTGCTTCTGGCTGTGATGGAGCAACTAGTACCAGGTTTCCCCTCATGCTGTAAATGATTATCAAGTGGACTAGCTGTATGAGGCAACTATTTTTAGGCATTGGAAATCAGCCAGTGCAGAATTGTGACCACTGAGAGTAGGAAAACACAGGAGCTGAACCCAGATTTTTGTCCAGGGGCACTTTCTGGACCATGGTGTAGAAAGACAGAGTCCAAGCAGAATATGAGAGTTTCGCTGAGGTAAGAAGGCAAAGACAGAAATTTGGGCAGCTGTAGTGATTGGCAATGGCGGAGCAAGGTCCTGGAGAATAGGGAAGTGGTAGAGGGGCAAAAGTATCTGCACGAGGTTCCTTGTAGGTCCTTGAGCCAGAGCTGGGCTGAATAAGTGCAGAGCAAGAATCCACAAGGTCTAGCAGAGAGCATCTGTTTCAAGGTTGTCAAGTGAACAGAGGTATCAGAGGTCATACAATGTTGGGAGATATTATGGCTCCAGCCAAGCAAGAATGAAGAAATCTCATAAAGTACTTTGGGCATTCAGTTGAGATCTCTGGAAGGCTATGTTTTAGAAGAAAGGCTCAAAATCTAGTGTAAGGACCACACACCAGGACAAAGTGCAAACCGAAAGAGATCAGCCATAATAAAGAATAAACCAAACCTATCCAGGTCAAAAATATTTTCCATCATTAGTCAACAGGGAGATGTAAGTTAGAAACACTTAGATACCTCTTCACTCACTAGAATAGCTAAATTTAAAATGACTGTCAAAATCAAAAGCTGGCAAAAAGTTGTGGAGCAACTGAAATTTTCATACCTTGCTAGTGGGATGATAACATGGAACAACCACTTTGGAAAATCATTTGGCATTTTCTATAAACTAAACATACACTTACCCTATGAATCAGCTATCCCACTCCTAGGCATATATCAAAGAGAAATGAAAACATGTGCCCCCAAAGCCTTCTACAAGAATATTTATTTCAACTTTATTCATAATTGCCAAAAAATGGTAAAAACCCAAATGGAAAATAATAGACAAATTGTAGTAAATTCATGGTATATTCCTTTAGTAAATACCATCCTTTAATTTTAAAAAAAGAACCACTGATACATGAAACAACATAAATTAATGTTAAAACCATTATCCTGAGCAAAAGAAACTAGAAATAAGTGAGTACCTACTGTATGATTCCACATTTATGAAGTTTGAGAATAGACAAAACTAATCTATGATGTAGAAATCATAACCTTTTTCATCTATGGTTATAGGATTTGCCTGGAAGGTTAATGCAAGGGAACTTTCTGGGATCGTGGAAATGTTCTACATCTTGATGTGATATTCATGGTTTAATCATTTGTTAAAACTCACCAATGTGTATATGTAAGTTCTGTTAATCCCGATCTATGTACATTTTACCTTAATTTTAATAAGGAGAACGTGAGAGGATTATAGACAAAATTCTCATTAATCAAAAAAGTCCTAAATGAACTTAATTAGTTTCTAAAATATGCTTCTGTCTCACTATTGGAACAAAATCAGTATGAAGGAAAAGCAATGGAATACAAGTTAAGACAGAGAAAGAAAGATTTCCTTAAGAGAAACGTTGAGATCTCAGAAGATTGGCTACACATATATGAAAGGAAAAAACAAGACCTTGGAGGCCAAAAGAAAAAGAGAAATGCATCTGATTCTTTTTCAGAAAAGGAGAAAAACAAGAGTAATGAAATACTAGAGGTCTATCCCACCGTACAAACATATAACAAAGAAATGCTTCACACAGCCTAGAAATTCAACAGCTGAAGAGAGATACTCTTGAGGGTACCTGGCAGATTTATGGTCCTCACTCAGGTCTTAGTGTGTGGTTTTCAAAAACATCAACAGCAGCTCCAGCTCAGAAATCTGCTGAGGATGATTCTCCAGTTGAAATATAAAATAGAGGAATGAGGGGAAAGACTTTCCTAGGAAATGAGTTTATATACATAAGCAATTGTAGAGCAAGAGGCAGTGATAGCAGCCACTGTACATGAAAAATGCCAACTTGGGTATGAAAGCTATTTCACTAGACAGAGTCTGTATTTATCAAGACTTTGAGGTGTCAATAATGCAAAGTTCAAAGAGGCAGTGTGAACAAAAGGATTTGAATATGCCATATAGGAAAGAAATGCACTTCAATAAGTCCTAATGCCTGGGGCTTCCATTATTACAAATACATAAATGCCTCAAATGCCCCTATCTGAGAAAAGTGATATTTTTTCCCTTAGATGTGGTAAATGCATAGTGCCATTGGATTTTCCAGACACCTAGTGAAGCTAAAACCAAGAAGATATTCTCTACTTTCTTTCCCTTGGACTCCTATGATATTTGGCCCATAGCAATACACTAGCTCTTTCTTGCTTTCTGCTCACAGCCCATTGGCCAAACTAGTTCCATGGCCCTTAAGTACTAAGTTAAGGGTGGTTATATAATTCTCCCAGGAGTCCCAAGGGTCAGGACGCAAAATCAATTCTAGTCACTGGAAAATTTTTGCAATGCCTAGGAACAAAGAATAGGGGAACCAGTAGTGGTTAAGAGATCAGCATCTTGGGTCAGAGTGCCTGGTTAGAGTCCTCCTCTATCATTCAACAGCCAGGCAACTCTGGGGCAAGTTACTTCATTTCCATATGCCTCAGCTTCTCTTCTATAAAACCAGGATAATAATTATACCAATTACCTACAATTTTCATAAGGATTCAAAGAAACAATACCTGTAAGCATTTACCACAGATCCAGGCACATAGAAAACATTCAGTACAACTGTTGGGCACAACCACTTGACTGTCCTCTGGCTGGGCAACTCTTTACTCAGAGCTGAGATGGATGACCAGCCCTGTGCTAACTTGTTCTGAGCTTTCAACCTGGACTTCACTTCTCAAAGTGAGAAATATTATGCCACTGAAAGAAAATTTCAGAAAGAATTAGATGTCTGATTCACTCTTGTAACTTTGAAGAAAGTTCAGCTAGTAAATATAGTGACTTGAAAAAACAGATTTTTCTAAAATTCAGTTAAAATCCATTTTAATAGAAAAAATAATCATAGCAGCCAACATTTGTATAGCTGCCACTTGGTATGCACTTAACATAAATCATCTCATTTAATCTTCACAACAACTAAAGGAGACAAGTACTTGCAGCAACTGCATTTTAGAGATCAGGATATTTTTGGCTGAAAGAGGTTACAAAACAAATCTCCAGGTCACAGAGTTGGCAAGTAGCTGACCTGGGTATAAATCGAATCCATCTGACTCCTTGTAACCTTGAGTAAACTACTTAGCTGTTCTATCCCTCAAGTCTTCCCAACTGCAAAATAGGGATAATTACAATACCTTCTTCATAGAATTTTCATAAGGAGTGAGTTAGTATATGCAAACTACTAGAACAGCGCCTGGTACAGTATTACAATTGTGGCAATTCCCACAGAGTTAAGAGAATCCATGACCAGAGTGTCAATGGATCTTTATGTTTACTGAAGACATGGCCTATCAGAAATGGTAGTAATGATGTGGGAAAATTCTCATCTCCTCTAATTTTATTAGTGATAACACTCAAGTTAGAAGAGTAGAGTTTACACTGTGGAGAATGAAAATCAGAACTGATTTGTCAGTGTTAAGTAAGAGACCCCTTTGGGACTCCTCAGAACCCGGTCGTGCTTCGAGGGATGGGGGAGTATGTAATTTTTCAATAGACTGGAATTTGAATCAAAGAAATTTAGGTTTAAGTGTGATATGGCCTGAGGACATTTGGGTCATAGATATTTTATGACAACTTAATCAATCCTACTAATGAAAAATCCATCCATCTACTGCATGTAAGCTTATTGCCAGAGTGTGCCAGCCATTTAAGACAAAGAATTAAGAAGCAGAGTCCCAAATAACGGCAGAGCATTACTCAATCCAGAGTATATAGCCCCAAAAGCCAGCAGCGTTGCTTAATGGGATTATGTTTAATCTGAAAGGACACCACTAGAGATAATGTAAAACATCGAGTGGCCTGAAGTGGCAGTGAAATTATTCAGCTCCTGGACTGGAGGAGCTCTTAATCAGGGCCCCTGGAATGCTGCAGCAATTTAATAAATTTAAATTGGTTTCACTTGGATAGATCCAGATTTGTGTTACAGATGTTATCCCACCCAAATCTGCTGTACAGTTTCATAAGAAAGGGGGTCATGCCTAAGCAATCTGTGAAAATTTAAACAGAAATAAACTCCAAAGCTTGAATTTGGAAAGAGAAATGTGTCCAATAGAAAAGCTTACCAAAAAGTAAGTCTCTGAGTGCATCGATTTAGACAGTATAAAAGTATCAGTAATGCTAAAGATTATTGGATTGTTTTTGGTTTCATTTAACTAAATTATGACATTTTAACATGAAGATAAGTATATACATTTGAGACAAAACTATAAAAATCAATACATTCAAAATTACTAAATTCAACTGGATCCAATAGAGATGCACACACAGTAAGAAATGTATAGAGTGTAAATGTAAACGCAAAAAGTTAGTCTTTTTGACTAGGTGATTTTTAGGGGTCAGAGGTTCTACACAAACAATCTCTGCCCTTAAGCTGTAGAACGAAAACAATTCACATCTACACTCCTAAACTGAAATAGGATTTTAAACGACTATTCATGTATAAAGAAACTCATCTCACTTCCAAATGGAGAGCCCTGAACAGAGCAACAATTAGTTGATTAATTATTCATCGACATTGCCAATGTTCTCACAAAGCATGAAATACACCAAGCAATCGCCCACATTTTCTCACTTTCACAAGGGCATTTGCCAAGTGCCTATTAAATGAATGTAACTAATCATGGTATATGTGTGCAAATTGTGCATAAATGTATCAAAATTTAAATTACCGCTCCATTCAACCCATAAAATCCAGCAGGTGGTCTGAAGAACATTTAAGAACAACTAATTTACTAAGCAACCTCTATCACCAGCTAAATAACTTTCAGCAAGAATTTTAATTATGTGTAGAGGCAGATAATTGTACCCATAATACAGTTAAATGGCCACATCCAAGGTATTAAGTATATGTAATTTTGAAGCTGAGGATAGAAGGAAAGGAAACTAACTTTTATTGAACCAAGGCTCTGAGATAAAATAACTTACTCCACATCACTAATGACCATGAAAGCTGGAGTTTTAACCTAGGTCAATATGACACCAAACTCTACACTTTCTTTACTTCCTCATTATGGCTTTCCATTGCATGGAGCCCATTGATTCAACTTTGAACTATGCCTCTTCTTGAATCTTCACTCACTTCTCTCTTCTAGCTGCCTTGTTCAAATCTTCTAACCATTCTAGTTGCCTCCAATAACTATAACTATATTTTGAAAGTACAGCTATGGGGCTTCCAAATTCATAATAGTATAATACAAAAAGAGCTACCCCCCTTCTCCTCTCGAAAATCACCAAAAATCAAAGACCTAGGACAGAAATACGAATCCATCTTTGAAAAAATCCTAGATGGCATTTGTAACCCCAAATCACAAAGTATGAAGATGAAAAGAATATGGGGAAGAGGTAAAATTACTTGGCATAAAGGAGGGAGAGTAATCCTAAGTGCCTGGAGAGTGGGTGTTTTGGTGGGTTCTACTTCACAAGTGTGAGGGTTTCTTCATCTATAAAATGAAAATGATAATAGCATATAACATGTCATTGTAATAAGAACAAAATGAGAAAAGGAATTTGATGTGAGGTGTAGAAATACCTACAGAAAATCTCTAGACATATAGACGTAGATGGAAATGCAGACCTGAAGCTCATGAGGTTTGCCAGGGCTGCTGGTACAGATTTGGAAACCACTAACACATAAATGAGAGTTGAAGCTGTGTGAACGGAACATGTGGGAGAGGACAGGGGTACGACAGACGGGACAAATCAGCACTCAAGAAATTAAAATTAAGTATAACAACATTTATAGTAACAATAATAATTTTAAAATGAGAACTTAACGCCAGGCACTAAGCTAACTACCTCACATTCACTTCTCCTTATTTCTGTCAAAAGCCACATTTGGTAGATACCACTGTTCTGATTCTACTGACGAGAAAACTGAAAATTACATTGTGACTTTCTATAGTTGTTGATATTATTGTCTTTCTGAGCTCTAAATAGAATATATGATTATGTGCCACTCAGGTTGTCTTGGTTGTGTTGTATACTGTGCTGCTGGAGATAGAAGGCATTTGAGAGTCAATTGGCCAAGCAAATGCCAGGGATGGATATAGTCAAGCACAGGTGGGCAGTAGCTCAGTAATATCTGGAAAACGAAGGAAAAAGAGTATCTTCAACTGAGAAGGATTTGAGTATGTTCACACCCCTCCCAGTGTATGGTGGTGACCTCTCCTTAGGAATATGACTTTAATAAATGGCTACTCATATGCATAAAGGAGCTGGACAAACAGAGTGGCAAGAGACAACTATGAAGATCAAAGTAAGCTAGATAGAGGCTGGGAGGGTGGAACACACCAGAACTGAAACTAGGAAAAGCTATTATTTGTTTAGAAGACTTAGCTTCCTCATCAGACCAAAGCTAAATTAATCTATTTGAAGAATAAGTTCTAAAAATAAACCTACTCATATGGTGCAGAGTTTGAATCATTCTATGTATTTCCAGAGTACTCAGAGATAAAACATGAATGTTGTCCAGGATCTTAGCATGTCAGAAGAGATTGTCAGTATGCCCGATTGTTAATTAAGCATAAGTTAAGAGATTGTTAATATGTCTAAATCAAAGCCAAAAACTCTAATCCTGTCTCCAGACATGAGTTGTATGAAATGTATTGAGCCTAAGGAGGAGAAATTTGGAGGAGTGCAATTTTATCACAAATGTGGGGAAATAATTCAGTGTCTGCTACAAGAAGTCATTCAGAAGTCTTTATATGCTTTTCCTTCTTTCACTTACTCTTTCTGCTTCCTCTTCTTAATTTGATATACACATCTATTTATTTTCTCCACTATTCATCAAACCTGTTTTCAAGAAAGGAACAATTATTCACAAACCATTCTCAAAAGAGCCAGCTGTTTGACCAAACACAAAAGATTCCTAGAAAAAGAAAGTTGTTTTTCCATGTAAACATAGCCAAAGTGCCATAATCAAGAATCACCATGTCACTTGAAAAGAGTCAGAACCACTGATTCAAACATTTGGTGTAAGTGGAGACTGTGTGAAAGAAGGCTAGCTGTCCATCAAAAATTGGAGCTTCCTCTGTCACATGGAAAAGCAGGACCCAAGCACAGATTATATTATCCAACCTCCCTTGCACTGAGGTGTAGCCACATGAATAGATTTCACCAACAAAATATGAGCAACAATGAGGCATGTACTTTGGGGGCCAAGGTTTTTAAGAAAATGGTAGAACTCTCAGAGGCTGCCCACCAACCAGAAACATCTGCATCTGAGAGTTATATCACTGAGAAATAATATTTGATTGTGCTAAGCCATAGAAATTTTGTATTTGATGTGTTTGTTGTTTGAGCAGTATCATGATTATGTTTTCTAAAGCTATAATGTTATTTGTTGTTTTTGTTTTTCTTTTTAAGAAAAACATTTTGACTGCTATAAGCAGAATCTCTAAAAGTATCTCAGGGCAGGAAACTTCTGGATTTTATAAACATTTAAATATTCTCATAGATAAATAAATAAACCTTTATTGATTATTTGCCGTTGCTAAGCACTGTTCTAAGCATTTTCCCTGCATTATTTCATCATATCCACACAATAATCTGGTACAGTAAGTGCTATTATTATCTCCATTCAAAAATGGGCAAACTGTGACAAAAGATACTAAACAATTTGCTCTGATCAGTAATCAATCTTTAATACCTCTGTATACAAAAGTTCTAAGTTCTAAGACTGTCTACAAAACACTCCCTTTTAGTATTGGGCAGCAGCAATAAATTTTTAGACTATGCAGTGAAGCAAGCATTTACAATATAAGGATCAGCTCACCATTGATTTTAAACAAGTATCTGAATTTCTCGCTTGAAAAGCATTTTATTTTTTTAATTTATTTTTTGTGTGTGTGAAGAAGATTGGCCCTGAGCTAGCATCTGTTGCCAGTCTTCCTCTTTTTGCTTGAGGAAGATTAGCCCTGAGCCAACATCTGTGGCGTTCTGTCTCTATTTTGTATGTGGGCCATGCCACAGCATGGCCTGATGAACGGTGCATAGGTCCACACCCGGGATCCAAACCTGAAAAGCCCAGACCACCAAAGCAGAGTGCACTAACTTAAACACTACACCACCAGGCTTGCCCCAGGTGAAAAGTTTTTTAAAATAGGAAATATGAATACTTTTATTCTCTCTCGGAACTTTCACAAACCTCAATATCTGAAAAATAAATAACCTCTGACAGTATTAATGTAATCTCCTTTCCCTTAGAATGGAAGTTACAGATTAAAGAAATTTTAGTTTGAATAAGGTCATTACATAGCAATATAGCAACAAAGGTCCTTCAGGCTAAGTAGATCAGTAACTTAAAAAGTATCTCTGTAACTCAATCTAGATGTCTATCCCGGGAGGCCTGATCTTCAGAAGAAGGAGATTTTAGAATATACTCTAGGAAAATACAACTTTTTATTGGAGTAGAAATCAGTAAGAAAATACCACATTGTGCCTATTTGTTTGTTTCTCTTAATTCTTGCTCTTATTTTATTTCCTGGTTTATTCTTTTTTTTATATCATGCTATTATTTCAATAAAGCTGTTTATTTTGATAAAATTCTCCTTTGAGCCCCTGGAGAGTGTTAAATCTCTTCTCCTGTCCTTTGTATATCTGCAATCTTCTTGCATTTCTGAGTTGTAAACACAAATTACCTCTAGGGCACTGATTCTTAAACTTCAACATGCATAAAAACCATCTAGGAAGCTTATTAAAATGTATATTACTGGGTTCTATCCAAAATATTCTAATTTTTATGTCTGTGGTGAAGAATCTTCTTTTTAACAAATTAATTTCAACGCAGGTGGTTTGGATGAAACTTTGAGAAAAGGAGCTTTGTATGCTGTTCTGCCCTAATTTAATTGCCCTGAAGACCACAACCTGAATGGTACTATAAATTCTCACATCTAAAAACACTCCATAAATACTTGCAGGTATAGCTTTTTTTATGTATCAATTTATTTACACATATATCAGATATCTACTACACACTGGACATAGCCAGGGAGACTGTAAACTTTAATAAGGAATTTAAAATATTAACAAAACAAAGAGGGAGGCGTAAATAAATTACTCCAGGAGGGTAAGAAAAATATAGGTGCCAATGAATGTGTTCTTGTAAGTTAGGTATATAGTTAATTTTAATAAACAATCATATTTCTAATGACTTGGTATAACTCACTAAAAAGAAATGTGAAATTAATCCTTTTATAAAGCATATAATTTTTCCTAAATCATCTACCCTTTAAGTCTACATTTTAACATTAGATAATGTTTCTCAGGAGGCATTCATACTCCAATTTTTTTAAAATTCTTGGGGAATTTACCAATACATAGAAAGTCATATTTTTAGGCCTTACTTTTATAAAAGAAAATGTACATTACTTGACTTTTCATTTCCTATTTTGTTCTGTCCTTAATTTGGATCATTGTTGCTGTTGAAAACCAACCCTAAATATTGGCCTCTTTGCTATTTGGCTATAAGTCTTTTGTTTTGTTCCTGAAAAAGGAGTCACTTTTTCAGTGCATACTTTTCAATCTGTTCATCTTATTTTTTCCTCCTACCTCAACTAAGCTACATCACAGGTGAATTTGGTCTTGGTTTCTGGTCTTCTCGGTCATTCTAGAAACAGAAATGTCACTTTGCAGTCTAACTTTAAAAGCTTCCAGATGTTGACTAATGTGTGTATATGTAAATAATCCATTGTTCATCAGGGAAGACAGGCTCCCGAGAGACCAGGCGGAGGAGAGAGGACTATTCCCATCTTTGGAGCTGAAATCTTTAAAAGAAATTTTTACAGAAAGTGTTTTAAAACCCATTTATTCCCACTAAATATACCCATAGTTATAAGCAACAAATACATTGAAATGTAGAAATGGAGATGCAAAAAGGCCATTTTTCTGGCTTATTTCACAGCAATAGCATTTCCCTTCACATCTCCCTTACATTTTTGAAACACTTTAAAACTTTTTACATCACCCATCACATTATAGAGTTTAAAAAGTATACAATTCACTTTACAACAACCAAACCAAACAAACGAAACATAAACTAATATCTCACGCCACCCATATATTTATTGAATTTTACTTCGTTATGTGTTGTATAAAAAGGCCTTATAAATTATTGAATGCCCAACAAAATAACTGAACTTGACAATTTCCTAAAACTACATATAAAAAATTCAAGTGTTCTGAGAGCTAGGCTTTGCATTTGAGTGGTAAGGGGAAAGCAATTTTAATACAGAAAGTAAGTGAAATTTTTCATATATAAAGTCGATATTATTGAATTTAAAAATGGTAGCTCTTATATGATTAGAGTGCCACCTAGTGGTGAAGTGCATTAGACCAGGTGTGTTCCAGCAGTTCTAACAAGGCAGTTCCATCTTTCTAGTAACTGAGCGAGTTGCAAGAGTAAAAACTAAGATATGAGAAGATAGTTATTCTGATGAGGGAATCTGTGGACAACGTGGATGGAAAATATATTCACCCGGAAAGTTAATCGTGTAATCTTACAGTTTGTCTTCTGAGAACTGCAGACTCTTGGCACAGAAATTCTCAGCACAGATGACTGCGCCCCTTCCCTCCCACACACACCAAGACACTGGTCAAACTCCAGCACGGTTTCTATCAGCTCAAGGCCGTGTCCCTAGTATGAGTACTCCAAGCCTCTTAAAATGCCTGTGTGAGAAAGCTCGACCTTGCCAAAAGAGTTTACTGTTCATTGCAGCCAAAACCCAACTATAGGCTGCTGATCACCAGGTTCTTAGAGCATTTACTTTAGAAAGTGCACAGTTCTAAATCCTTTGTACCTGTAAGATGTATTTTCTACAACCCAGAAATTTCTTTTTCAAGGACCAAGGAGTCATCCCTTGGAAAAGAAATCATCAAGCAGACTAGGGCCCCTGTATCCTATTTCTGCAGGAGAGGGGAACCACTCAGCAGACACAGATGCATAATCACACTGACCAACTTCCCTGCCCTAACATCCCTCCATACTTTTCCCTTAGCATCTTCCAGCATTTAAAAAGGCTTCTCACCTTTTGTTTCAGCAGATTTGGGGGCAGTTTAAACCAAAGTCTCTCTCCTCTACTGCGGTAGTCTGAATAAAATCTGTCTTGCCATCTTTAACAAAGTCTGTCTTTGTTTCTCTTTGATGCTTCGAAGCTGGCAGTCTAGGAGGTGATTCTGAAGGCTGAAAGGAGCCTGTGGAAATCGTCTGTCCCCACTGCTTTCAGGCAATGATTTGGGCAGTGTAGGAAGTCAAACGTTTTCACTTATCTGCTGAAACAGTGCCATCTTAGCTTCTCTTAGAAATACTTCCCAATACTGAATCTCTCTCACTGCCAGGAAATGTTTCTTCAGTTCTAACTAAAACCCCTGCATATTATAATCTGAATTCTTTTTCTCTTGTTCTTCCCTCAGTGGAACTAGAGAAATAATCTATGGATCATCTAGTTAGAGCTGAAAAAATTCTTATAAAGTAGACCATTTTACAGATGACAAAACTGAAGTTCATTTTTTAAAAGTCAATTGCCTAAACTGAAAGAGCAAATTAATGCTGAAACAGGATTAGCCTCTAGGATCTGACTTAAAACCATAAGAGTCTCTCTACTCCATAAGAGTGTGTCTCCCTCCTTTGGGTATGGTCTTCTTGATAATTGCAGTCAAATATCACAAGATATGTGGTTTTCCCTCAGTCTTCTCTTCTTTAAACTTCAATACTATTAATCTCCCTACTGGCACTTTCCAAATTTCCCATCTAGCTCTTCTTTCCCAGTGTTAAGTACTTGAACACATTAAGACAGGAACACATTGCAGTCACTCAGTACTTACTGAGTATCCCCTCCCATCTTAGCTGTATCTGAGCTTTTGTTCTCTCTGTTGTGCCAATCTGAGATAGGCTCATCACAAGAAAATAGCCTATGTATGTTCATAACTTGCAACGATTATTGCTTTATTTAAAATATATTAAGAGCAAATCATCCTCATTTTTATAGTCCATCAAGTTGGAGTTCAGCAAAGTACAGCAGTACATGTGGCAAGTAATGATTTCCCTTGTGAGAAAAGTATGAGCTTCATATTCTCTGACGGTTTCTATAGATATGAAGATAAACCCTTAGTGACAAAAATTGTAAAATCCATTTTGTGGTTTCTCCTACAGAATATTAGCCATGCTTACACCTTTATCCTATTCCTGATTGATTTCAAATATATATGCCTTTGCCAAGCAGCTAAAGAACTTGGCATCCCATCCTTATTATTGCAACACTCAGTTTATCAAGCACAAAGTAAAAATTATTATTATAGAACCATGGTTTCTGGTTTTTGTTGTTCTCAGGATCAAATTCTTACTTGTACATGAAAATATTAATTCATTCAATCAAGAGTTTTCTAAATACATTGGCTGCTCTCAAATGATACATAAAGGTCTTCCAAAGAACCAAGCTATTTTTGGTTTTTCTGCTTTTAATGCTGCTTAGAAACAATGATCTATAGGAGCCATTGTCTGGAGCCAATGGTTCATTTTGTGCCAACTCAGACACACATGAGATGGCAGGCAAACATGTGGCACCAACCAGGAGCAACAATAAAAAATAAATCACTGTGCACCAAGGGATATATAGAAGACATTTTCTAAAATTGACAGATGTGCAGCAAAAACTTGGAATATGATGACATAAGGCAAAAGATATGAATTTAGGAAAGGAATCGTTATTTATTTCCAATAGCACATTCTATTATGATTGCCTTTATTTCTCTTTGACTTAAAAAATATATTTAATGCCCAATTCAGAAAATATTCCTTAATATCTGTAAATCATTTTTAAAGCCTAAAGTTATGTGTAACGTGAACAAAAAATGTATATTTTCTTGCTCAAACAAAAAAATACAAAAACAAAAAAATCTAGAAATCAGAGATAATTTTCTTTAACAATCAAACAATTCCTTATTGGTTTGAAGAAGAATCACAGCTGTAAGGAAAATATCAATATTGGTGAAAACATACTTCTACCAGCACCTGTAGAAAGCTGCATTTTAATTATCTACCAATCTGTCTCTCCTACTACTCTAAGCCCCTTGAGGGATCATGTCTTATCTATCTTAATAACCCCATCTCTGAACACACTGTCTATCACATAGGAGTTCAATAAATGTTTGTCCAAATAAACTGCACCCAAGTGCTTTTTGAATTGGTGATTAGAGTCAGAAAAACCTTAAGATTTTTTTTCCTCTTGATAATTCAATAATCTACAGAAGTTGGTATTCAAGTTTTATATCTGATATCAAATTTGACATATGCCCTAGGATATAGACAAAAATATTGTCAAGATTTTTAAATATTATGCATGTTGAATTGAATCTGACAATAATGATAAAGGATGAAAAGCTCATTTTTATTCCTCTAACATGTCCCCAAGTTCCTACCTTTGAGCCTTTGATGACGTTCTTTCATGGGCCCGTATACGTCTCTCCCCATCTCACCACCCACTTTTGCCTATAACTGCTATCCAACACTCAAAGCCTAGCTCAAATCACACCTCACCCAGGAAGCACAGGGTCCAGAAGCATTGAAATCAGCTAGAACTGGGTGTGATTTTCTGAGTTATACTTCCTTCATCTGTAAACTGTACAACACCATTGTGAGGAAAATATTTTAAATACCCAAACTGCACTTGATAATACATAGTCTTAGCACTTTTTGTCTTGGGGCCCACCACACCACAACTGACACCTACATGTTCAGCAAACTATTATCTCTAGGCATTTGCTCCAGACTCCACCCACCTAACTTTCAATCTTCTGTTCTTGTCCTTATCTGCCTGGTTTTTGTGTTTATATCATTGTACTCTTGTCTTGATATCTGCTTTGTTGTTGTTCTGTTGTCTCTCAGCTTTGGTTGGGTGTCTTGAACTCTGTTCCTACATGCTCCTCAGTCCTGTTAATTTGTAGCCATTCTCAGCCTTAAGTGAAAAGTTCCTCCTCCATTTCCAACATGTATTACCACTCCTTTCAGTTCCCAAACCAACCATCAGGGAAGGAGGACTTAGGCACTAAGCACTGATCTGTGAGCCATTACTGAAAGTGAAGCTGAGAACTTTCCCCAGTTAAAAACCAGGCTACTCTTACATATAGGGAAGTTTGATTTCCAAGTGGAAGGAGTATCCTGGCCAGTGGAAGTTCCAGAGAGCTAAGACTTCTAGCAAGAGAATGGGTCCCAGCACTATCAGAACAGTATGAAAAGACAGAGAGTAAAGATGGGTGCTACTTCAGATAGAGTACTCATAAAAGGTCCCAGAGGGGAGAAGAGATTTGAGCAGAGATCAGAAGGAAGTCAGGATGCAAGCCACGTGATTATCTGAGGGACAAGCATTCCATGACAATAGAAGAAAATCTACAATTTCCTGATGATGAATCTTTCTTATAATGTTTAAGGAGCAACAAGTAGAGCAGTTAGCTGGGGCAGAGTGAGTCAGGATGAAGGAGTCAGAAATAAGGTCAGAGAAGCTGGCTGATATAAGGCCTTGTAGGTGGTGGTGAAGACTTTGGATTTCATAGTAAGCATGATGGGAAACTATTAAAATGTTGAAAACAGGAAAGTCATATGATTTGATTTATATTTTTAAAAATAACTCTGACTTAAATACATGTGTAGGGTTCAAAATCATACATATATAAAAAGCAGGTAGACACAAATGACACCCTATAAAATCAACAACAGAATACTAAATGTTTTACCAAATATACACAAAACAGGTTCTTTTCTTCTAGTATTTTTCTAAGATTAACTATTTCAATTTATAGTCATGAAAATATAAACTGTAAATATATGTATACATATATAAATATATATTACATAAATACATATAAATATGTGTTGACTGTTATTTTACTTTTCTTCAACTTACCTTGAATATTCGATCAGTAAAATGAAGGTGTATAAATTGAATAAAAATATTTTTATCAATCTTATTTTAAGGAAACATATTCATTTTTTTAACCAATTCACTTAATTAAATATGTGGAGTATTTTGAAAAAATGAGCTTGAGGTATGGGACTCTGAATGCTCTGTCACACTTAAAAGAAAAGCAAAAGTACAGAAATATATGATAAAAATGGATTAGCTAGTGCTAAGCAGGTATATGAAGAGCAATGGAAACAAGGGAAGTTAAACATCATTTTTATCAAACACCATATAAATACCTAGCAAGAGATAATAATGTGTAATATGCAAAGTTGATTACCAGGAGCCTAGTACTTAGAGTCAAATCTTTAATTTTCTATCAGCAGTGCTATTTTCATTGTGAGATCACAGGTGAGATATTCCACATGTGTTGTGATGTGCTAATTTTCTCTCTTCCTACTGGCAAAAGGAACAGAACTGAGTGATTAACATCTCTGACTCCAGGGTCAAGTAAACTGTGTTAGGATCCTGGCTCCACCGATTGCTGATCATGTCACCTTGAATAAGTCATGTAACTGCTCTGTCTTGATTCTCCTGTCCATAAATGGCCATAATATTAGTCCCTGCATCAAAAGGGCTGCTGTAAAGAGACAGTTCCTATAAAGCACTTAGGGCAGCTTCTGAAATACAGTAAGCACCTCTTAAATGCTACCCGTGATTATTACTTCTGGGCCGCCTTGTGCTATTGCTATGAAGATGACAATGATAATCTCGATGAGTCTAAACAAAATGCAGGAAGAAGAAAGTGTTCTAAGAACACTTAAGAAAGTGTTCTTCTTCTTAGGAAGAAGAAAGTGTTGATTTAAATGTGTATTTTTTGTGTCAGTTAAAAATTAAATTTTGTCAGGAAATGATATATAAGATAGTATATACCTAACAATATAATTTTGATTATAAAAAAAAAAGGAAAAGCACAAAAGCTAAGGATCAGTTTTCCTGGAGATGTTATAAGGTAAAGTAGAACTATTCCTATAAATCTAAATGTTAAAGCATATGGAGGGTCCTTCTGTTACCACTTCTATCAGGTCAAATCCTGTTTATCCTTCAAGGGCCAGCTCAAGTGTCACACATCAAGGTCTTTCCCTCCCCTCAGCACTCTGCCATAATAACTCTGCCAACCTTTACTTATGTTTATTACAGTTCACTAAAAACTAGAGCAAGACAGAAGAGTTCATAGGAATCTCTCGCAAAGCACTTAGCCTTCACTGTAGAGTACAGTAAACAGCCATCTTAAGGCTAAGGACTGGGCATGAGATCTGAGAGAAATGCCTGCTAAGTTCTCTGAGCTTTCAGAGGCTCCCCAAAGATTGAGAGCTGGTCAACAAGACAGAGAGGGAACTCCCATGGTGCAGAAAGCTGCCTGGTGAGCAAAAAAGCATCAAGTGATCTCTTGATTCAGGTCATCAGATTTCAACACCTACTAAAAGAAAAATTTCAGTTCTGCCTTCAAAATATTTGAAGCTAATAGTGAACTGAATTTAACTGAGGGTGCAACAAAGCCTAACTACAGATTATATTGACTCATCCCCCACAAACTAGCAACTTAACAAAAGGAGAGGCATTCCTATTTTTGGATGTAAATATTATTTACTTCAGTCTCTACTATTCTTTTATCCATGGTGTCAAGTGTACAATAAAAATTATAAGATGTAAGAAAATGTTACCCATTGACCAGAGAAGTTATAACCAATAGAAACAGAACCAGAGATAAATCAGTTCTTGAAATTATTGGACAGGGACTTTAAAGAAACTGGTAAGTATATTAAAGGTATATTACAAGAAGATGTCTTATTAAATTATTTGTTTACATACTGAATTATATTGCTTGACTGTGTGTTCCAAGCCAAGAGTAGAAGAATTTTTTATTTATCTATGTATCCACAGAATAAGTCCATTGCCTTTTCCTTAGTAATATTCAATAGATCTTTTATTGAATAAATAAAATAAATAACTATGACAATAATTTTTTCATGTCTTTGGGGAAAAAAACATATGCATACCAAAGGTGATAAGGGAAAGAATAAATGAACTAAATGATATGCACACAGTATGGCTACTCCCAGATGGTCCATAAATCAAATAGCAATTTGAACTTAGTCTCATCACTGTGATAGTGAATGAATTGGTTTCAATAATTGAATGTCTCAGTTCAAGAAATCCGTGAGAAAAATATATCAATAGCATTGACTTAATGTTTTAGGCTGAAAAGATACGATAGTTTCAGGCTTTGGGGGTCGTATTACAATACCGGCAAAGTCACAGATGAAAAGGACACTTAACAACTAAGAGCTATAGGCTCTACTGTTTTGCCAGACAATTAAAGTAAATACCCTGTAGTGATGGATTTACTTATAACTAATTCTGAAGTGACATAAAGGGGGTTAAATAAAAACTTTTAGTTTCAGTTATAATTTTTCCCTTTTAAATGAGAGTGATGGCCTTGGGTATCTTTCTATATATCTATCTTTTCCAATATTTTTGGAATAGTTTTTATTGCACAGACAGTCCCGGACTTATGATGGTTCGACTTGTGAATTTTTGACTTTACAACGGTGTGAAAGTCATACGTGTTCAGTAGAAATTGTACTTCACATTTTGAATTTTGATCTTTTCCTGGGATACCAATATGTAGTATGATACTCTCTTGTGATGCTGGGCAGTGGCAGCGAGCAGCATCTCCCAGTCAGCCAGCGATCACGAGGGTAAACGGCCGCTACGCTTTCAACCATTCTGCTTTTCACTTTCAGTACAGTATTCAATAACTTACATGAGATATTCAACATTTTATTATAAAATAGGCTTCATGCTACGTGATTTTGCCCAATTGTAGGCTAATGTAAGTGTTCTGAGCACGTTTGAGGTAGGCTAGGCTAGGCTAAGCTATCATGTTCAGTAGGTTAGGTATATTAAATGCATTTTCAAATTATGATGGGTTTATTGGGCATAACCCCATCATAAATTGAGGAAGATCTGTACACCAAATTTCTGTAATGATACCCCTTCTTCCCTAAATTCATGGAAAAAAGTAGGAGATATGACATAGGGGAAGTTGGGTTGGAAGGGGAGAGGAAATAGGGAGCCGGTAGCTTTCTCACTCTCCCTCAGTGGGAATATGGAAGGATAAGAGAGACTGAAGTAGGATGAAAGGGCGGACTTCAGGGTTCTCATTTTTCCTTCTTCTCATGACTAAGCAGCACATAGTTGATCTAACCATCCAATTACATATGAGGGTGGCCAAAAAACAGTGTGTCCACTATTAGCTTGTCTGGGGAGGCTGAAGGCCTCTAGAAAAAGTCTGGTAACTAGCTTATTGTTGTGCCCATCTTGGTATATGAGAAGTACAGCTTTGGCATAAAAAAAGTGTTTGGAAAAAGAGCCTATGCAGTACCCAGACTCCTCATGGCCTGCACTGGGTATGTTAATGATTTAGAGGTTCCCACGTACCCTGGTAAGGGAACACAAAAGGTCTAGAGAGGTCACAGCTTGTGGTATGTGAGGGAAACATGAATAGAAACACTGACTTTGGTCATAGGTTCCAGCCACCACCCAAAAAAGGCCAGAGAATACCAGACCACCAGCCACCCACAACAGAGATAGAGCATTCAGGGAACACCACCCATTTTTCCCACCACCCCAAATCATATAGGCCCCCTCTCTGTACCAGATGTCATCTTGCATAGCAGCAGATTGTTGGGGGAGAGAAATATGAACAGCCAAGCTTTAGCCTAAAGGAGAACTAGTCATCCACAGGACACTATTTCAACTAGAAGAAATGGTGACACTGTTAATTGACATGTTCAAAGTTTCCCTTCCAACTTAATACTCTGTGGAGTTGGAGGTGAGTGAGGAGGGTTAGATCTGTTACAGAGGCAAAAAATTATATTTTCTTTGCACATTTGGTTTGTAATATGAGTAAATATTATCTCCTCACTACTGACAGAAAAATAATCAAAAAGATAAATAGATTGATAGATGATGATAGGTAGAGACAGATAAATACATCAGATACAGAGGATACATAGGATACATAAAGATATAGAGTAAAAAATGGAATTGGATATAGATATAGATGTAGGAATCATATAAAAACAAATATTGATATAGACATGGATATAAAATATCCCACCACAAAAACAATAAAGAATTAGTTTTGTATAAAATTATTTCACAGATATTGTTCATGAATACAAAATGGTCAGTGTGACTTTCCCACACATGTCCTCCTCAAAAATGAGTTTAAGGGAAAGAAACAAACACTATGGAGCATCCTAAACATGCTAGGTTCTTTTCATATGCTACCTTGTGTAACCCTCAAACAACTATGAGGCGGATATATTATCAGTCCCATTTTATAGCTGAGAATACAAAAAAAAAAAAAAAAAATTAAAGAAGTTAAGGAACTTGTTTAAGGCCAGGGAGCTTCCAGCAACGGAGCCAATATGCAAACCAGGTCTGTCTGGGTTTGCTACATGAAGCTGATTCTCAAAAATAAAGATTTTAGGAGGCTGACCCAGTGGCATAGTGGTTAAGTTCACGCACTCCGCTTCGGCAGCCCAGGGTTTGCAGGTTCGGATCCCAGGTGCAGACCTATACACTGCTTATCAAGCCATGCTGTGGCAGGCGTCCCACATATAAAATGGAGGAAAATGGGCACGGATGTTAGCCCACGGCCAATCTTCCTCAGCAAAGGAGGAGGATTGGCAACAGATGTTAGCTCAGGGCTAATCTTCCTCACCAAATAAAAAAATAAATAAATAAAGATTTTTAGGAAAATTAAAGAACTCTTTCTTCAGTACTTTGATATATAGGTTCACTTAGAACATCATGGTACAACCTCAGGAATTAGTCAACATAATATATTTTTATTTCCTAGACAACAGTATTTCAAACTTTTAGGGATTTATAATTTTTGTGCTCCTTTCTGTAGATTCAAAACGACTGTCCTGTAATGTCTACATAGTAGGGAAAAAAGTAAACATTCTAAACAAATCAACAAAGTTTTAAGTTGCTTAACATTGGAATTTGACTACACTCAGCAGGTAGACAAAAGTATTAATATTGTATCAAATATAAAATATTGGATGTTAGGTGCTAGATCAACAGTCACAATAGAAAACAATGTTACCACTTCAACAGAAGATTAAACACCATGAAGGAACTAACGCCAATCATCTTCTCTAAGTGAAATTGATTTTAAATGATTCTGGAGTAAGACAATTCTGAACCTGTGGCAGATTCTCTTCTAAAAAAGATATGCAAACACTCCAGATTAATGAGATAAAAGGAGAAAGACCGGACGTTCTCCATGTTGATCTATGAAAAGACTCATAGGATGACATGTCACAAGTAGTGCTGCTTTATTTTGTATTTTCTTCTGAGATTACCAAAGAAGGGAGGATTGTTTAAAATCGATAACACAAAGTGTTGTTTTTCTCATGAAATGATAGAAAAAATATTGACGCAACCTCTGCCTGACTCTACACTCAGAGCCAAGGATGAGGTATCTAATGCCACTACACACTAGCAGAGAGACTAGAAAATATAAAAATTCAATTGAAATAAGAAGAAAATAGCAATTCTTTTAGGGAAAAAAAACATACTTTTCTCTTAATAACTGGGGATGAGACAAAAAGATCTATTCATTTTGCTCATTAAAGCAAGTCTTGCATCCTAAAGCACATCTGTTAAATTTTATTTAAAAGTCTGTAAGAGGCAGATTTAAGTTTTATTTTCATTTTTTCTTATTGGTATTTTCTTTCTTTTTTTAACCAAATCCACGTATTAAATGTCAATAAGGACAACTACCATTGTCCTTTCCATTGAGTTGACAATGCATTTAAAATCCTGGTTTCCAGAATGTCATAGTGGTTTAGAGCAATTCGACTCAAAATCCCACTCAAAATGTAGGAGATGGACCATTGCTGGTCTTTGAATTGCTTGTTACTGATCTGCAATGAGATAACATGGGAATTGGGAGTAAGTGTTTAGAATTTTTTATGGTAACAGTATAATTTTATATCTGTTGAATCTAAAAAGAAAACATGCAAACTTCCATTTCATTTTTCTAGTAATTCATTTATATTGTACTTTATAAAATCTGCAATAGTTTGTGGGGAGAAAAACAGGTAGTTTCCTACGGGGTAAATTTTAGAAGCATTAGTTAAGGATGAGCTTTGGCAACAAACAGAAATTGTTTTGAGTCCCAGCTCTGCCAAATTCTAATTGTTTGATGCTGGGCAAATTACTTCATCTCTCTAATTTCAATTCCTCATCTGGAAAATGAGTTCCTACTTTATGTGGTTGTCGTGGGGTCCTTGGACCAGCAATATCAGCATCACCCAGGTGCTTGTTAGAAATGCAGATTCTCAGACTTGCCCCAGACCTACCAAATCAGAATCCGCATTTTAACAAGATCCCCCAGGTTATGCATGCGCATAAACACAGTGCTTGACAAATAGAAAATGATCAGAACTATTAGCTGTTGTTGATTTTATTCATAATAATAATATGTAAATATCATTGCTTGAAATAGAGGGTGATGTTCGGGACTCATAAATACAGACATAAAAATCAAACAGTTACCTTTCTGATATTTTACAAGTACCTAAAAAGTATGGACTATAATGCGGATTCTGTGGATATTAGTAACAAAGAAGACACGCTTGTCATCCTCAAAGATACAAAGTGATAAAACATAAGCCAAGTACATCTAACAGAAATAACAAAGTGTTCTGACTTGTTAGTATAGCCATAAAGAAATTATTTCCAGAAAAAAAAAATGGATAAAATGAAGCCATGCTACTTTAAGGCAGTAAAGTAAGTTTAAAAAAAATTAAGTAAAGTAAAAATTTACAAAGTTAAATTTTATTTGACCTGAAAAAAAGACAAAAGGGGAAAAAAATCACTCTGTGCTCAGCCAATAACCCTTGTGTATGTTCAGTCTTATATCAAAAATAACCTGAGTGTTCAAAGGTTGATGTGTTAACTCCAGCCAAATTCCTCATCCTTTGAAGTCACCCTGCTGTGACTAGGCAATACAGAGGTCACATGCCATTTCAGCTACAATAGCAAAGCTCAGTGGGAAGTGAAGAATGAAATTGTTTGCTACTTATCTCTAGATCCTCTGTCTAGGTTCCTGAGAAACCATACTAAGGTACCAAATATAGCTTAGTAATGATTTTTTAGAATCAACACATGAAGGTTAAGACAGGAAAGAAAAGGAGCACATTGACATTTGCCATTTTTACAAAATAAAGGTGTATCCCAACAATTTACACAAGCAGTGTGCCTCAGCCTAATATTGCCAGTGATGCTTCGGAGGCCACAGCAGATACCTAACAGGACCAGTTTAATATCCAGTACACATCTGATTGTTCTCTTCTGTAAAAGCCAAGTACGGGGATTGCCCAGGGCAGAGACATAAACACTGAGAAGTCACCATTTCACTTACAATACCTTTATTTTCTTTTCAACTCCATATAGCTGACTTCTGTAAAAGCTGAACTTTTACAAAATGGAAACTTCAGTTAGTCGTAGAAAAGTATTTTTCCATGATGCCAAATACCAAAATGCCTTCCAGATATGGACAGTTACCTATCATTCACTCTGTACCATGCATTATACTAGATACTAAAAAATGAATATAAAAGAAATAAGAGGAATTTTCTCTAACTGCACTATTTCCTGGAAGTACACAAGAAGCGCATGCAAAAATACATAATATTTTCACAATGAGTCCAGATACCTGGTTTCCACTCTCAATTTCCATCTGCTTTTCATTTTATGTCATGTTTCAGCATAGCATAAATATAAACAGTGTATGGAAAGTCTGGGCTTCACCAAATGTAGCCACAGTTTGAAGACTCATATGACACTAACACAATGGACTTATAAGTTTTAAAAAATTGGACAAAATTCAGTCATTGTATTTCTTAAATGAATAGTAACAAGGTGTATGTTCTCATAACTTAAAACTCTACATATTGCAAAGGAGAAAATCATTTGAAAATATCACAGGACTTTGTGACCCTGACCTTAAATATATTATCTTTTATTAGAAATGTGAAGTAACAGCACATGGATGCACTCAAACAATTCAATAATTAGTTTCATATGCCATTCTTTTACTTGGTAATACAGAGTATCATTTTAAAAATGGTTCCAAAGTTCAAAACTACATGATTCCTTCCTAGGACTGTATTATCACTTTGCTTTAGCCCAAAGAAGAAGTTGTGGAAACTTTATTTTAAATGTCATGGTATTGTCTAACTTTCTTTGTAAGAATCTTGCTAAAGTACACGTGAATAATTGTGTTAAATTATTCATCATGAAAGTTAATTTGACAATTATAACAAAGAAGAGGGTTTTCTGAACGTAAGCCAGGGCTTTAATGCCTGAAGGATAAACCATACTGACAGAACTTGTCCTTGACTGTGGCCTCACTGCTGTATGTTAACCCGAAAATTAACATTTCATACTTTTAAGAGCTAAAAAGAATAATTACGTTTTTTGAGAACACAGAGTATGCTGATTATTCTCTTGGAGAGGAGCTTGAAGCAGTGCAAGTTGAACATGTTTTGCACTGAATTCCTAATTTCACCTTTCATCAGCTGTGTGTTTGGGGCAAATTGTTTAACTCTCTGAGTTTTACGATTTTTTTCCCAGCTGTAAAATGTTGATTAAAATATGCAATTTTTTGGCTTTGTTGTGATGATTAAAAGAAATGAAAAGTAGCTACATCTGTTCCTGAAGTGTGGAAGGCACTCAATAAGTATTAGCTCCCTTCCTTTCTTCCTCTTCCTTCATATTGGGTAGAGGGGAATATTTGTAATTCCCTCAGTGTCCTCAGTAGAATTTTTAAAGCTTATATTTTAGGGGCCAGCCCAGCGGCGTAGTGGTTAAGTTCACGCACTCAGCTTCAGCGGCCCAGGTTTACAGGTTTGGATCCCGGGCGTGGACCAACACACTGCTTGTCAAGCCATGCTGTGGTGGCGTCCCATGTAAAGTAGAGGAGGACGCGCATGAATGTTAGCCCAGTGCCAATGTTCCTCACACACACACAAAAATTATATTTTATAACCTTTATTAGTTAATAAATTTTTTTCACATGCATTAGCTCTTTTAATGTTTCCCACAATCTTGTGCTGGGGGCAAAGCAGATAATTATTCCTTTTTCACAGGTAAAGTAAAAGGTTCAGGGAAGTTAAATAAATTAACCAAATTCACACAACTAGAAAATGACACAACTGGGATACAAACCCATGTCTGTCTGATTTCAAAACCATTCCCTACCTCCACTTCACTGGTTCCCAAACCCAGGCCTACACATCAGTACACAGTGGTACAAAAATCGTCTCTAAACTGTAGAAAAAATGGGAAAATTGGTACAATTAGAGAGTTTTTCTAAAAGTAAAATATATTCATATTTTTAAATTCAGAGGTTATGCCCTTTTTAAGGATAAAATACATATTTTTTATTTTAAAGCAGTCGTGAGAGTAGAAGATAGATGTTTCTCATGTATTTTTAGCTAAAATTAAACACTGTCAAGCCTACATGTCTCCAATGTTTTTTTAAGTTTTACTGGACTGTGAAGTGCAGAAGTCTAGAAATTATATTCTATGGCATGCTACTTTGTTACTCTCACTAGTAATAAAAAAATGAGATTGCACTGAAACAGCATGAGACTTCCAAATGAAGCTGGCTCCAGAGAATGTAATTTGATGATGTGGGTAAACCCCATTCTTATCAAATATGGACTAAAAGCTCCAAAAAGCACATTTTAGACTTTTTAATAGATTGCAATGGTGGTAGCTTCAGCAGAACTGTGAAGTTTGGCAGCATCAAATGATTCACTAGTAATAAACTATTTGTTGAAAGGACAGAAGAAAGTCCGGTGATCATGGTTGACCAAGTGAGGCGGCCCCCAGTGGAAGCACACCTAGCAAGGGCAACATCATTCGTGATCACTTTCTGCAACAAAGAGCCATGGGGTCTTCCCAGTAATCAGACCATTTTAGGGTTAGCAGGGCACTAGCATCGCACTGCTCTGGTTTTCCAGATTCTTTTCTATATATCAATTTATTTTCCACACTGTGAAATTCTCTCCCCTCATTCATTCCTGGCCATACTCTTGAATTTCTGACTGGGCAAAATAATGTTTAAAGGGTTTGAGATTTAGTAACCTGGTATTAATGCTTTCATATGTAGCCTGTCCTCTCTTCTCCTCCAGAAACAAGGCTGAATTGCCCTAATACAATGCTCCCCAAATACCCTGTACATATCGCTCTCATTGCACTTTCACCCTACAATACAGTTCCTTCTTCACTGTCTCTATCACCAGTGTCTATATGGTACATGGCACATGATGGCACTTAGAAAGTGAATGGATGGATGGATGAATGAATGAATGAATGATGTCCCCAGTACAGGTACATCTGGAACTTTAGTGGTTTCCTCTATAGAGATGAGGATCCCTGCAGAGGGCAACCCCAAGACGTTTCAACAGAACTTCAGAGTCGTTGAAACACCATCAGGATTTGAAGACTCGTATTCCAAATTTGGCCCACATTTACAAAATTCAAGGGATGTAATAATGATATATGATGTCATTGGTTTTATAATTACAATCTTTCAACATAAAAAAAAGGGGAAAAAATATCTCATTTGGCAAAACTTTACCAATAGGTCCTTCAATAGGTTTCTTCGATGATGTAAAGAATTATGTGTGATCAAGCTTTTAATAAAATGGCACTAAATATATTCACAATGCTGGATAAAATGCATGCTATTATTTTTGACAACTTTAAAAGCAAACCTAGAGAGAGCAGAGTAGTTGAGAGCTCATATGGATGTAGTATCTACTTTCAATAGATATTTTTTTTCCAGAGGGAATTATAAACAGCAAACATAGAAATAGCTTTGGGATTCTTTGAAATAAAGTGGAAATTAAAATGACATATAAAAATCCAGGGTATAGGTTGAATCAAAGGGAGATAAGTCATGTAACCTATGCTCTCAAGACAGAATTTAGCAGAAGTCCTTGGGACAATGAAATAAGCTACAATATACCAAAAGGCAGAATTCTAAACTTTGATAACATAAATATTGTAAAAGTGTAAAAAAGTTTTCAGTATCAACGTTTAGGACACTGCAGCTTTCTCTGACTGAAAAAGACACGCTAGAAACATTTTTATAACTGAGCAATGAGTGGAATATGCTTTATGAAATACATGTTCATGCAAACCATATCTCAACTAAGTAAAATACAAAAGCCACAGTGCCTCAAGCTCATGAAAAATCGCAATAATTTAAAGCCATTAAGGAATTGCAGACAGAAAGAGGTATCTGTAAATTATTTCAAAATTCATTTAATATCTGATGTACTCTTATACAACAAGAAAATTCAATAATGAGAAGACACCCCAAGAAGGCAGAGAAGGAAATACATAACTCTGACTAGAAGGGTGCAATGACATTGGTGAGAAGCCAGGGAATGAGCATAGTCAGAGAGGATTCACAGAAAACATAACACTTAAACCGAATCTCAAAGAATTGTTGACAACATTCCACCTGGGCAATGAGAATAAGAACATTCTAGGCAGAGAGAATAGCAGAAGCATTAGTATGGTATATTATTTAATACTCTTTTGGCCACAGGAGACAAGAAACACAATCCAAATTGGTTTAAGTCAAAAAAGAGATGTTGGCTCATAGACCAGTCAAGGTCCAGACATGAAAACAGAAGCTATGTTAGGGATTTCAAGCTGAACACATTTACTACCGGGGACTGGTTAGTCTAGTGTTGGAAGCAAAAGGGGATGTTGAGTTAACCCAAATATTAATAACTTCAGGACAAATCTACCATCCCTAAAGTTGACAGAACAAAACCAAACCTAGGATCTTGAAGGAGGGGCTCCAGCATATCTGATACTCAGACCTCTGAGGGGGCATAGTGCAGCTGGAGTTAGAAACAAACTGGAGTATGGGTTAACGATTGTGATACTGCTCTACATGTGTACTGGTAGGAGCCAGGTTTCTCACTGTCGGAGTGGGAATTTACAGACAAGCAAGGGGAGAAGGCTAGGATGATCAGTGTGGTAATGGATTAGAGTTGGAGACATCAGTAAAAAAGGATGATTACCTTAATATAGATACAGATGGTTATATATAGAAATAACTATAGATATGTGTATATACACAGGTTAGCATACATACGTATATCTCTGTGCTCTGTCATTTGAGAGGGTCTAGAAGTAAGAATATCCAGTAGCAAAGAGCCCATCTAGCACTCAGATTTGGTTTCTAATGCCATTCTCCAATAAAAAGAACCAAGTTTCCTTGGAGAAATGCTTGATTCTAGGACTGGGCAGGAAATATACAAGATGAGCCTGAAGCAGCTTGCAGTGCCAGAAAGCAGGGGAGTGCTTGACAGGAACAGCAAAAACCTAATTGATCAGAGTATGTCAAAAGGACACCAGAGTCAACTGTAAGGGCTCCCAATGGCCAAAGCTGGAACAATTTGAAGAGCAAATAAAGTAGTATTAGATTATGACCCACAGTATAAAATAAATATATATGAGTCCATACTGATATAAATAAATGATGAAATTAATTAATAAGAAAGAAGACACAGATCTCCCTTCAAAAGAATTCCAAATAATTTATATAGATAATCTGTCCTCAAGGAGGAAGCAAAAATTCTTACTCCTTAAACATGGGCTGTGCACAGTGACTTCCTTCTAAAGAATGCAATAAAAAGGGGGCGAGGGGGAGAAAGAAGAGAGTAAGTTTACAATGGAGAAACCTGACAAACATTACCTCAGCCAGGTGAACAAGGTCAACATTGACAGTAATAAATCATGTGGCTGGAATGTACCCTTGGTATATGATAAAGATAGCACTTTACCTCTGTAGTCTTCCTCCTAAAAACCCGCAAGTCCAGTCCAATCATGAGAAAAATGTCAGAAATTCCAATAGAGGGGCATCCCACAAAACTACTTGCCCAGTAATCCTCAAAACTATCAAGGTCATCAAAAACAAGGAAAATCTGAGAAAATGTCACCTACAAGAGGAGCCTCAGAACACACGACAATTAAGTGTTAATGTAGCATCCTGAACGAAATCCTGTAACAGAAAAAGACGTTGGTAAAAACTAAGGAAATGAATAAATAAACTGAATAAACTATGGACTTTAATCACTCATGTATCCGTATTAGTTCACTAATTGTAACAAATGTACCAGAGTAATGTAAGATGTTAATAATAGGGAGACCTAGGTGAGGAGTATATATAATCCCTTTGGCACTATCTTCCCCATTTTTCTATAAATCTAAGACTATGATCAGGAGGGACTCCCTCTGCCCTCTTTCCTCTTTCCACTTTCACTCTAACGCCTCCGAGTGGCAGAACATATGGGAAGCTGGGTGTCAGGTGAGTCTGTGAAGACAGTTGTAGAGTCCCAGTCTCCTGAACTTAGAAATATGGGTGGGAACTACGAGATATTAGGTAAACTACAAGCAAAGTTGGCAAGGATTGATCCAGAAACTTGAAAGATATCATCAGGAACTATCTTTTGACTTTTCTCTCCTCCCTGGTGGTTTCACTCTTAGATAAAAAGCTCACAGAGGCTCCAGGCCCACATTCCAGGCTCAAGACTGAGGAAAGAGTGACTCCTTTGGTTCGTGTATGCAGTATTCTGGGACTGGCTGTGGTCAGACCAGACTGACTTGGATCATTTGACATGCCTTTCTAATCACGTTGCTTTGAGAAAGTTATGATTTGATTGGCCGTGCCTGGGT
Source organism: Tapirus indicus (assembly GCA_031878705.1). NCBI lineage: Eukaryota > Metazoa > Chordata > Mammalia > Perissodactyla > Tapiridae > Tapirus > Tapirus indicus. Next base: position 137,465,620 of record CM062920.1, on the reverse strand, counting down.
CTCAAAGTAGAGTCAATTCCATCTAATTCCACCCAAAGCACATAGATTGATAGTGGTAACCAGCTATATATGGGAATGTGTAAGAGCACTGTGATGCACGTAGATGAGAAACTAGCTCCGAAATAGGTTTATGTACCATGCAAAAAAAAATTTTTTTTAATTTAACTATAGGAGAATCATTGGGAGATTTTAAATAGATTTCAGATTTGCATTTTAAAATAATCATTACAACAGCATTGTGGAGGAAGTTTCCAAAAAGGGTTAGACTAGAATCAGGACAATGAACTAGGAGACAATTACTCAAATATAAAATTAAAATGATGAGAGCCTTATCTAGGAGGCATGTGTAAGAATGAGGAAAAAAAGGGACTGACAGAGCAATGGTATTACCTGTTGACCGATTGTGTCGGGCAGAACAAAGAGGAAACGGTCAAGAACAGAGATTTTTAAAACCTAAATGAGTTCAACCATTTCCTGGGAAACATGCTAAAACGCGAGTCCAAATGTCCCATTCTTAGATATTTTCTTTCCCTTGGTGTAGGATAGGAATTGTGTTTGAAATCTTCATTTTTCAATAGCAGCACAGAGGTTCTGAAGCCCACATTTTGAGAATATAGGTCTTGAATGATTCTCAGTTTTCTGGTTGGGGAACTGACTGTTTGCTAGTTACATTAACCAAGATTAAAAATAGAGGAAGAGGAAGAGGGCGGAAAAGCGGTAGGGTGACCAATCATCTGTTTTGCCTGGGACTGCACCAGTGTTAGCACTGAAAGTCTTCTGTTCTGGGAAACCCTCAGCCCCAGGCAAAACCAGATGGTTCATCTCCCAAAATTTAGAAGAGAAAAATGTATTTAATTGAGCAAGAACAGCTTGTGAAAAATCTAAAAATAGATGTCTAATAAACAATTATAAATTTAGAAACTACGAAAACAGATATGAGCTGGAAATACACATTTAGAAGTCACTATTGCACAGGAAGAAATTGAAGTAATGGGATTAGATGACACCAGTCAGGATAAATTGCATAAAATAACAATAAGAATAAAGAGGAGCAGGAAGAAGACTATGGAAATTTTAATGAACATCAACACTTAAGGAAATGTAGAAGAAAAGCAGTCTGCAAAGGAGAATAAGAAGGCACTTTCGATGATGAAGACACTGAGAAGAGGGACAGGGACATCAGTGCAGATGATCACACCTGGGAAAAGGAGTGACTCAGAATATCAAGTGCTGCAGAGAGGTAGCCATTGATTTTGGTATTTAGGAGATCATAAGGGAGTTTAGCAGGAGCAGTTTTATTTAAGTGGGGTTTTCTTTATAGTTTAATTCATATAGTGTAATATTACAATGGTTTGCAGAATTAGTAAGGAGAGAAAGTGAGGACCATAAGAATATTCCAAAGACTGCAAACTACCCCAAACTAGCAAGTGATGGGCTGAATTCAGCCTGTAGAACCCTTTTAACAGATCTGCAGTCTTTTGTTTGGGTTTTGGTTTCGTTTTATTTGTGAGTCAGCAGCACTGAGCATCTAGGACATTTTAAATAAAATCCAGATTTCCAGGTTCTCTTGGAAAATGAGAGGCTCTAGCATCTGGATCTGTATGTTTGTATGGCGGGTATCAGCCCTGGTAGGGGCTGATGGGCACAGACTCTGCAATTTTCCATTGTCTTCTCCAGGCTTCACATCTCTTATTTCCATCAATAGCCTGGTCCCTGCAGACATTTGAATCTGAGATGCAGGTATAGCCCATAGAATTCTGAAAAGAAGACAAAAAAAGTATTTATAAAGGATGTTTGCGTCCAATTAAAGTTTTTACTTTATTTTTCTTTTAAAGATGGGATTAGGTTGAGCCTAAATATATGCTAACTAGAAGAAGCACGAGGATAATTATTAAAGCAAAGTCACAGTGTGAGAGAGGATGTGATGCAGAACAATGATGGAGAAGTCAACCTTGGATGGGCAGAAGGATTCCTCCAGAAAGCCCAGCTGTATATACAATGAAGCTATGATTTAAGAATACAACATTGAATATAAGTTAACTAAACTCATTTGAGATGGATAGTCACTAAAGTTTCACTGTAGCCCTATTCAGATCGCAAGTTGGCAATTAAGAAGAAAATAAAAGCCCCAACATTTTCAGTCATACCAAAAACTAGTATTCAGTTTTCTAAGAGGCCCCAAGCATAGCTCATGTTTTTGATGAATTATACCCAGCAGTCCTTTGCTGCTATAGTGTGCTTTCATACAAAGGACTGGAGAAAACATGTTTGTATAAATCCAGAGTTTGTAAATCAAGACTGCCACAGTACAAAATGATCCATTTCCCAGCCTTGCCAAGAAGTATTTTTTTACACATTCATATCTTTCTCATGAAGTTAAAATTCATTTTCGTTCTGGCTGACATACTGGGGCTGAGAAAAACCACAAAATATATTACCTGAGTTGCAGTTTCATATGAATTAGTTAGAAAAAGTTGTTGACAATGGCGTGATTCTAAAGAGTGGGCTAGAATCTGCAAATGCTGCAAACTATATCTCTGATGGGGTTGGTATATCACCCAGGCTCCTCCGAATAAAAGCACGTATACTAGATGGTTTGTTACTGTTACACAGTTAAGAGGAAACTTCCCAATCTAACATCAAGATCATCTACAACACGGCTTGATTTATGGAAATGAAAAAGTGAAAATGCAAGACAATTGATTATGGTCTTAACTGTTTGGCAGATGAAATTGTTTTCTGGCTCATTCTGCTTAGTTTGGGGTAGTTGTTCTTTTTCCATAGTATTGATGGGCTCAGTCTTCCATTGCCTTAATATCTCTGTTAGATCCACACTTTGGCAACATTGCATCATACAGATTCAGTCATTGCAATAATTAGGGTTTAGGAGTCTAGATGTAAGCATGACTAAAATACTATAATTCTTCCAACTTTAGGGAAACTAACCCTTGATATATATTCCACAAGTATATTTGAAAATGGAAATACGTTATGACCACTATGGCAATATTAAAAATGATTGTATCCCAAATGTCAGTGTTCTATAGACCTATAGCCCCTTAACAGATTTCACAGTAGAGAAGGAAAATATATACGTTGAAGGGTATGACATGAAAGTGAAATAAGAGACATTTGAATCAATCACCTATTCATTTTCAAATAATTCTCTTCAGTCATATTGAAACCATGCAGGTCAGCCTAATGTAATCTTATCTGACAATCTGCAAATGAGTGATCTTAAATTTTCTCTATTTCTCTTGTGTATGTGCCTCTGAAGTCTCCCTAAAATGATTTAGTGAAATTGTGGGCACAGCATGGATTTATTCTTACTCTCTCTCAAACTGATTCACAAAAGAGAATGCTAAACAATCTTCTATGACCCAGTAGGCACAGCAGGTCAGAGGAGCTGAGAAGAAATGTGGGTTCAGATGAAGCCCTTTGCTCTTCTATGCACCTTTTTAAAATTCTTCACAGTTCATTTTTATTTTAACAGAATTTTGTTCCCATGTTCTGTTCTCAACACAATAACATTTCTTTACAAAGGCTTTGATTCTTTTCCAAAGATGAGAGAGCAAATGAGAAAGTTATTGAAACTAAGGAAGAGTTATGATCTAGTTATACTTTCCTAGCCAGGTATGTTTTATAATTCTCCAGTCAGATAGCCTAACTTCTAACCTCAAACATGTTATAACTTTCCAGCCTTCTCAGAATCTTTGTCTCTATATTAGTTTTCTATTGCTGCTGGAACAAATTAGTAGAAAGTTAGTGGCTGAAAACACCACCAATTTATTATCTTACAGTTCTAAAGTTTTGAAGCCTAATGCAAGATCTCTCCGGCTAAAATCAAGGTGTTGGGAGTGATCCTTCTGAAAGCTCTAGGGAGCCATCTGTTTCTTTGCCTTTTCTAGCTTCTAGAGACCCATATTCCTTGACTCATGACCCCCTCCAAACATCTTTAAAGCCAGCAAATCCTTCTCACTTGGCATCACTCTGACCTTGCTCCCACCAGCCTATATCCATCTCTGACTCAGTCTTATGTCTCCCTCTTCCACTTTTAAGGACACTTATAATTTCATTGGGCCCACCTGGAAAATCCAGGATAATCTCCCTATTTTAATATCAGCTGATTAGCAATCTTAATCCCATCTTCAACTTTAATTGCCCTTTGCCATGCAAACTAACATACTCATAGGTTCCGGGAATTTGGTTGTGATCATCTTTTGGGGGCCATTATTCTGTTTTACTATAGTCTCTAAAAGCTCCTCCAGCATCTCCTCCTGAAAACTCATATAAATGCAACCTTTACTCATCAGGACAAGATTTCATTTCATTCTTTCAAAACTTTCCCAAGATAGTAGCTTCTTGGCAGCATCCGACTGTGAAAAAGTATTGAGTAGGATTCAAAAAGCTTGAATCCAAGTCCTGGCTATACCTCTAACTAAATCAAGATATTTAACATTTGTGAACCTCAACTTCTTTGCTTGTAAAACAAAGGTAATAAACAGTCCACAACTTGACTAGTTCAGAGAATGTTGTGATGAACACATGGGTTGGTGACTTAGAAGGTCCTGTAAAACTATTAAATTGGACAAAGGCAGGTCAAAGAACAGTGATGCAAACTTTAGACATAGGTTGTCCTGTGTTAAAATCTTGGCTCTTTCATGTGATCCTGGGGTAGTTTCTTAAATTCTCCAAATAAGTTTTACCATCCAGAAAATAAAGCTAACCTCTCAGGGGCATTAGGAGAACTAAATAAGATAAAAACATGTAAAAGTGCTTAGAACAGTGCTGAAAGTGCTGATAATTTGATAATTAATAAATACTTGAACTATTTGATAATTAATAAATGCTTGAACTAATGTGATTATTGAGTTTTTCAAACTTTTAATTCTAAGGAAAGTGAGACATCTTATTTTTTAACTCTGGTTAGTATGTGGTTAGCACAATATATTTGTAGAAGATCTTACATTTTTTGTCCCTGTTTAATCAGTAAAAGTACATGGATTTTTTTAAATAAATTTTTTCATAATACAATAATGTCATTATTTTTGATATTCTAATTGTCCCAAATTTGGACATGTGAGGTCCTTCAAACCTGCTCCTATTTTAATTTAAAGAGAATTTTGTTCCCATGTTCTTTACTCGGCACAGTAGTATTAATTTTCAGCTTTCTGGTACATCAAAATGTTCTGGGTTCACATTACCATTTTCCTGCCACAAACCTAGAATCACCCACTTCTCCAAAGAACCATGGTTTTGTTTAATATGGAATATTATCTAGAAACCAAGATCTATGCACTAGGTGTTCTCATTGCCAATGATTTGTCATCGATTCTGGCCCAGTTCCGTGGATGTTCAGAGAACTATGTTCAAAAGTTCCTTGAATAGGGGCCGCCCGGTGGTGCAGCGGTTTAGTCCGCACTTGGCAGCCCAGGGGTCACGAGTTCGGATCCCTGGCGCCCGCCGACACACTGCCTGTCAGCCATGCCGTGGCGGCGTCCCATATAAAGTAGAGGAAGATGGGCACGGATGTTAGCCCAGGGCCAGTCTTCCTCAGCAAAAAGAGGAGGATTAGCAACAGATGTTAGCTCAGGGCTGGTCTTCCTCACAAAAAAAAAAAAAAAATTCCTTGAATAACTCCTTTGCCTATGTGTCCATGTCATCAGTTTGACACGGGTTTATTTGTTTCAGCTATAATTAATCACAGAATTTTTCTTTTATCCTTCTTTATTTTATTTCAATTTTTTAAAATGTAAATAATTTACATACTTTAAAAGTCAAGTCAAAATATATAAATATATATTACATATAACATATTTACATACCTAAATGCAATATGTACATTGTTTATATATTACATGTGTTTAATAATTTATGTTATATGCAATATATAATACATAAATATATATGATAACTGTCATTTCTATTAACATACCTCCCAATCAATTCCCACATATTTATGATAGATACTTTCTCTTTTATCCTTTCTGTTCTCTGGGCCCTTTTTTTTTAAATAAGCGTATACATATACACAGATACAAACACACATGCACACATCTTATTTCTCCTTCTTTTTTATAAAAAAAAAACCAACATGCTGTATTTGCTATTTTGTACCCTGTTTTCTTCACGTAATAATATATCCTAGAAATCATTCCATATCTGTTTTTAAAGATGAATGCTGTATTATTTGCTCTGTATTCATTAATGTTGTATCTTCATTGTGAATTTTGACCTTCAATATTATTAAATGTCTTTCTCTGCCACTATCGTATGGCTTTTGACCTGATATCTACTTTTCCAACATCAGGATTAAAACCCCTGTCTTCTCATTGTTTGTATTTTCCTGAGAAAACTTCATCTATTTTTCTATTGTAATTTTTCCCCATCACTTGTTTCAGGCATTTCTTCTATACATAATGAACTAATCTGAAAATCTTTTTCTTCTAGTAAGTGGCTAATATCATTTATATTATATATCTCCACAATATTATGTTATCATATTTACTGGGTATATGTAATATTTACTGTGCTTTTGTCTCTGTGCAGCGGTGTATTTTGCTCTTTTGTATTTCCTTTGATCTTTGTAAATCCTTTGATTTATAGGAAGGTTTTCATTTTTATTCTTAGTGGTTATCTTCATGTTAATACTTTTTAAATGCTCTTGTTACTTTGTTTCCTTACTTGGGCTTCAACTATTGGTTTTGTCAAAATAATAATATCCCATAATACACCCTTATCACTCATGTGAAAATCAATGTGCTTAAGCAACTTTACTTCACTCTTCCCCCACTTTTTGTTATCTTATCTCTACTTTGTAATTACAGATTCTTCTTCCATCCTTGTCCTCACCTTTGTTTTAGTCTTGGATCTGCAATTAAATATATTCAGTGTTCAACATTATTCTTTGCAACCAAGTTTTCAGAGTCAACACTTGGTTGGATGAAACCGTCCTGTGGATTTCTCAGGAAGGGCTCATAAGTACAGAATTCCCAGGGGCATTTCATGTTTAATGGTGATTTTCTAGACAAGCTGAATAACAACTTGGTTAGATGTAAAATCCTTAATTTTCTTTAGTTTCTTAAAAATGTTTTAACATCATTGTCTTGTTTTACATCTTGTTTCAAGAGGTTTGATGTTAACTTGCTGTTGGGGGGTGGGCACAAGGGGTGAAGGGTTACATCCACATGGTGACGGACAAACAATAATGTACAACTAAAACCCCATGGTGTTATAAACTATTAAGACATCAATAAAAAAAAAGTGATTTCTCTGTTGTTTTGTTTTTGTTTGTTTGTTTGTAGGGCCTGAGAATGTGATATCTTTAAAATGATATAGATTTATTAGAATATGTCTCAGATGTGACCATTCTATATTCGTTATTCCAGGTACGTGGTAGGCACTTTATTAATATTAAATTCAAGTCTTCTATTTTCAGAAAATTTTCCTTGAGTATAGTGTTAAATATTAGTTGTTTCTATTTCTTCTCCAGACATTCTATATATATATACACATATATAATGTGTATGCTATATATCTATCTCTTTCTGTTGTTTTTATTTCTTTTGTGTGTGTGTGTGGTCATTCTTCTGGCTATTTTCATTTAATTCCTCTTTAAACCTTAAAAATTTTTCAATCAAATCAATTTTTCCTTGAGCTTTTCATAAATTTTTCTGAGATGATTTCTCTTTTATTTTTATTTCTGAAATGATTTTGCCTTTTTTTCCCATTTCTTTCCTGAGTCTAATTGAATTCCATTTCACGTCTTCCTGGTTTTTGTCCATCTATTCCAAGATTTTGTATTTCTCATGTAAAGTGCATGTTCATATCTGCAGACACTTGCTTAGCCTATTTAATAAGATTGGGGGGAGTGTTGTGTTACTGACTCCTGCTTCATTACTGGCTTTGAAGAGAGACTATTCACCAGCTAAAAAAATTTCCACTGACTATGGACTGAATTGTGTCCCCCCCATTCATATGTTGATACCCTAATCCCAAGTGTTACTGTATTTGGAGGTAGGGTTTTTAGGAGGCAATTAAGGTTAAATTAGGTCATAAGGATAGAACCCTAATCCAATAGGGCTGGTGGCCTTATAAGAAAAGCAAGAGAGGAACATCTCTCTCTCACTCTCCATAAACAAGCACCAAGGAAAGGCCATGTGAGCATACAGCAAGAAGGTGGCCATCTGCAACCCAAAAAGAGGGCCCCGCCAGAACTCGATCATGCAGGCACCCTGATCTTAGACTTCCAACCTCCAGAACTGTGAGAAACAAATTTCTGTTGTTTAAGCCACCAGTCTATGGTATTTTGGTACGGCAGCCTGAGCTGACTAATACACTATTTTTATTTTTAATTTTCTTTTTATAATGGCTTTGTATGGATGTTGTATTCAGTTTTCTGTTCAGTTCTGTTCATCTGATATTGTCCTATACAAAAGTAGCAGGTTTATCTAGGCCAGTGTGGGAAGCTTGGGTTGCTTACCAGAATTTTTAGTTCAAGATCATTCACCTCTGTTACTATACTAAAGTGAAGTTTCTTTAAATAACAGTGCCATTTATTTTGGCAGATAATGAGAGTTGGGAATGGTTGGTATTTTTTCTGATTTTGTAAGTCTTTTTATTTCTATAGGATCTTTAACTTCCACTGCTTGCTTCCCTTTCCTTCATTAACAAGACTCCAAGGGATGCTCTCTACTCCAACTCTCCCCACTCTACCCTAGAAGAGGTGCATTTCCAAAACTTCCACTGCTGGTTCTATGCACTTCCATACTTTTTCCTTTTTACCTCCAGTAGACGAAGCTCTGACCAATGTCTCTGACTTGTTCTCAGTATGTCTCCACTCAGGATGCTGACTCTCTGTTACTATGTGTGATGTAATAAATATTTATCACTATTAGGTCCCTATTCACTTTTCCTATTTTCTGCTCAGTCTCTGACTGACTCCCTTACACAGTCAAGTGTTCTGAGAATGAATTTGTGCGTTTGTTTTGCTACCTCCACATAATTTGAAATTTATCATAGTTTTGGTGTTCTAATCATGCCATAGGTATCAATTATGGGTAATTTCATTTGTTCTTCTCACTAACCTACATGCATGGTTTTTGGAGAAATGTTGAGAAATTTTGATTTAGGCAGCTGATGTCATCTATAGGAAGCAGGACGTCATATTTATCATTTCTCCTTCCTTGTAACTACTTGATATGACAGATATAATAGTATTAAGGAAAATAATTGATTCAGAAGTCTAGGGATCTAGTTCTTCCCCAAGAAAATATTTGCAACAAAAAAATGACTTATGGTTCCCATTGGTGTGCACTGTCTCACAGCTCATCCATTACTGATTTCTTGGCCTATTTCTTCAGCCCTTTAATTCCTAGTGTTCCTTCAGCATTTTCTCCTGAGTATGTCTTTCCATCATGATCTTAATTTGGTTGGACTAGTTTCATTTGTTCATGAAGCTCTGCCACTCAGTTTAGCCATCTTATTACTTGAGAAAGTCTACATACCCCCACAACACTTCTCACCCTTCTGTATTGCTTGGAAGCTTAAAGAAATGAGTTGACGCTATATAAGGGCTTTTAAAGTCAAAGTGCTTTGTAAAGGGAAGGGAATAATATTTTATCATTAACCCCACTTTATCTTAAAAGAAATATATTTGATGTTAATTGGCTATTTCAAGGTGATCCAGCAAGTTTATATAAATTTCTAATCCTTGGTTACTAATTCTTTTTCTTATATGTCTAACACATTGACATCTCCTTCATCTCAAATATTTTTAAACTTCAGCTGAAATAGTCTTCCTCAAACTCTAAGACCACCAGCTCACAAATACTTTTTCTGAGTTTTCATGTCTGAAAAATTTAAGTATATTTTCAACCTTCCCCACTGGTACTCATCCTCACTCCATCCAGTTCATTCTCATTTGTACTCACTTTATTCTTGCATCCACTTGTGTCTGTTTTAATATCTGGATTTTTTTTCACAATTTTTAGACAAAATTTTTCACAATTTTCTTCTCAGTTTTTCCTATCTTACTGCTTTATTTATTTATTTATTTTCTTTTTGTGAGGAAGACCAGCCCTGAGCTAACATCCGTCGCCAATCCTCCTCTTTTTGCTGAGGAAGACTGGCTCTGGGCTAACTTCTGTGCCCATCTTCTTCTACTTTATATGGGACGCTGCCATAGCGTGGCTGACAAGCGGTGCGTCTGCGGGTGCCCGGGATCTGAACCTGTGAACCCCAGGCTGCCGAGTGCGGACTAAACCACTGCGCCACTGGGCAGCTCCTTACCACTTTTTTTTTAAACTGCCAATTTCAATCAGATTTTTTTCACATGCCGGAAAAGCTCCTCGAAGCACATTTATAACTGGGGAAGTTTCCTACTCATCCTTATCTTCCCTATTCCTATAGTCCCCACACCCATCATGCACTGTTTTTAATCTCACCAGAAATTTCTCCAAGCCTTCCCATGCTCATTTTTTAACAAAGATAGTAGAAAGAAAACGAGTAAATAAAGGTGACTTGAAAGCTTCTACACCAATAAATTTCTGTTCTCTAGTCTCTTCTATGCCCAGAGAATATATTCAAGAGCAAGAAGGGAAAATATGGTTTCAACTTTTCTGGGTCTGGGATGAATCTTATCACCAGACTAATTTGCTACAAATTAGTCACTTAGACTAACAGTGAGAAAGAAAAGAGTTCCAAGGCTAGCAAATTAGAGAAGACAGTAGAGAAACAATTCTACCTGGCACTTCTAACATTAGGAAACATGTGAAAACTGGGAAATGATTATTTGGGGAAATGCAGAAGCACGTTTAGTTGCTATGATTACATTATTCCATTTAAGCATGCGGTGTTAAATATTCTGGGAGGGGAAGGGCAGGAAGCATGAGTTTTCCAGTAGGTATTGATATGCGGGGACAACTTGTTTCCACTTGACTCAGACTCACAGTAATTGTGGCCCTGCAGAAAAAGAAGGTCAATTAACATTCTTCCAGCCTCTAATGGGGAGCTAAAGCATTTAATAGAATCCCATTCTTTCCCAACATAATGCACATTTGACAGAGTTACTGAACTATAAAAATAATAGTCATTGTATACTTTCTGTTTCTATATTCACCAGTTGCACTAAGAGTTGGAGATATATTTGTCCAGTTCAATTTCAGTTATTCTGACTTCTCATTAGAGAAAGGATTGATAACTACAGTTTTGCTAATAGAATATAAAGCTTCTATGGTCTAGATTTAATTTAGGCTAATTCCCAGCACAGTGTGAGCTACTGTACAGTCCATGGAATAAGACAACCTAATTTTCGCACTTCATGCAGTTAGCTACATAGAAGCTGTGCCATGAGCCATTCTCTTAGTGTATGGATCTTAATTCACTCTCATTTACCAATTTTGAAAATCAAAATCTGCCTGTTTATAGAGTCAAGTGTTCAAATTAGAAGAGGGAAAGTTTGATTATATAGTTTAAACATTTTTAAACAATTAATGGGATAAGTATAACTGTAGTTTCACGTGTGTTTTTTATTTACATCAGTTCTTCCATAAGTATAATCATTCAAATCATGTGAATGTACTCCACTATTTCTCATCTAAAACATTCTTTTTCAAAGAATATTCCAAGGAACACTTGTCCCATAATATGTTAATGAATGTTATACAAAGCACAATGAAAATGTTAGATTAAAATAAAGTTAAAATATGCTTCTCTTTCATAAAAATTCTTATAACCTTTAATATGATATTGTGTATTATGAATCTCTAAGAATACTGTGGAGTAAGTAGTGTTTCTCAACTTAATTTGGCAACAGTTTCCTCTTTTTTATTACTGGTCATCTCAAGGACCACCAATAATAAATTGTGAAGTGCTGATCCAATTAAAACAATTTCATCTTACAATATACAAGAATGGGCCAGTTCTCTCTAATTTCTGCAACAGACAATAAACCTCCAGGTTCAAGAATGAATAAAATACGCCAAGCAACGTCTAAACCAAACCTTTATTTGAAAGGTATATGATGAAGTATTATCTTTTACATATTAACCATGATGGGCCTTAAAATTGATGCAAAATGAATATTAAAAATGAGCTAATATGTGTTTGTGTGGAAGAGACAACCAATGCAAAAGGAGAGAGGTTGTGGCAATATTTAGAAAGAGTAACACATTTGTTAGCTAATGTTCCAGGTAGGATTCATTTTTCTGATGAACACACTATAATCCAGGATTCTATTGAGGGAAAGATTATGAGAGATATGGAACTTGGGTATGTTTCACTGGGAATGGGATGCAGCAAATGAAGAAGAAGAGGCAGATGCAGAGCATGGATCATTGTGTCGAGATGCTGAATCCATCATAACAGGCTCTATGCAGGCAGGAGCACCTCTCAAACCTTGGTTGCAGTGGTAAAGCAAGGAGCAGCAACCAACAGAAGAAAATCTAAAACAATCTGCTAACTTCACAGTTTTGCCTATGAGTCGTCTTTTTCTTCAGTGCTATTAAAAAGCTAGGGCTCGCTTTCCACCCATCTCGTCTTGCTAGACATGTACAATTGTTTATCATAGGTCCAGAAATCCAGAAAGAGATTTATAGAATACGATAATGATAAATTATGGCTAGTGATACTCAGATGGCTGTATAGTGGCAAGGGTTACAGGTTACAGAAAACACCTAGGAATTGAAAAACAAGCAAAACTATAAAAATATTACAATAATAATTATCATGTTTGAGTTAGCACATATAAAATTTGCTACATGGCATGAACTGTTGTCCTAAAATGTATATTAACAAATTCAACTCTTAAAAAAGCTCTGAGAGGACAGTACTTCCATTATTCCCATTAAAGATAAGGAAACTGTATAATGTCCAAAGTTGGAGACAATATACGCATAAATAAAATTCAAACCCAAGTCTCTGATTCCAGATTCTTTGCTCTTAATAACTGCAGTCACTCTAAAATCTTTTTTGAAATTTAAGATGTAATTGCCAGGAGGTTACATATCTAAAAAAAGTAATTAACTTTTGAACTCCTAAATAAATCATTAATCATGCATCTTTTGCATACACTCAGTGCATTACTTCTCAGTTTTTGAAACCTATTCCAAATCAAAAAGGCAATAATCCTCAAATACTGTATGGGGATACTTGGGGATCTCTCTTAAGGCAGTGGAGAAGCATTTTTCTTCTGTCAAGATGAAGCTGAAAGGGAAAGACAGGAAGGGGGGTGTTGATTTGGTTTTTGTTTCTCTCGGGAGCTCTGTGACAATCTGCTGAGCTGCTGTTTTATGCAGCGAGACTTTGCAGACCGTGTCAAGACAGCTTGCAAACAACTCATTTTTTGTTTAGGAAATGTGTGCTTAATGCTTCAGTGTCTGAGGTTTCCTTTGAATCAAATTTTGTAGTGTGCTTGCTTTGGTTTCATTTCATTTGGAATTTGGCACAAGAGGAGTTGTGAAAGAAAATTCCTCTGGTTTATGTACTTTTCTCTGCACGCAGAAGAAACAGAACATGAATTAATTATGATCCTATGTGAAACCAATACCTTGGAGACTGAAATCTTGATGTGCCTTAATATATTTTATTGTGATTCTCTATATTTTGATTGTAGTTTCCCTGTTTTTCTCCATTTATAGAGTTATTACAAATAATTATATTGGTGTAATTTAATATTTTTTACAGGTGGTGATGTACATTTATCTTATGCCAATGGTATGTTTTGTGTGTTAGCACTGGAGATGCATAGTTTACAGAGCCAGTGTGTTTCAGATTCTGATTGGTTTTTTCTTTGATTTTTCTCACTATAAATTTGCAATATTCATTAACTGAATAATAATCACAGAATATCCATATTAACTATCTGTCCAGTGTCTGTTAATTAGATACATGTTGATGTTCACCTTGATGCCAAATTCTATATGGACTGTATTTAGGTATTGATGCCCTGGAAATATTAGTAAGTCTTGTTTCTTCATCAAGACCCTCAAATTTGCTTTTGAAGTCAGTGAATTCTGAACTATAAATTGGTTTTCAGAACTATAACAATGGATAAGAAACAGTCCCAGGGACATTTGGTATCACTGATCACAGCTTGTCAAGATCATTCAATTATGTGGGTGAAATCTTACTTCTCAGAGGATATTTTCTTCTTGTAGTTGATGTGGTTCTCTCACTGCAGGTTCTTGAATTTTGAATGCCTGATGTGAAGGCTTTGATTTCTTTTCAAAGACAGGAAGAATCTTTTGCTCTATACCATGCAGTTATAAGCAGAAAAATGCAATGGTTTTAGGAAATGCATAATTACGTTCTATTATTACTTGACAATGTAGCTATAATAACTGACCATGATATGTATTTATTCCGTCACTAATTGAGGAACGTTTATTATTCTATTATCTTGAATACATAGAAGGTCACATAAATGTGATAGAACAAGTATAAACATATGTTTCACAATTTATTCAGCTTTGATCTGGAATGATAGTCAAATCACATTATCCCCAATTCACATCACATTGTTGATAACATCAATATATTCTACCTATTTTGTATAATGTACTCTTTTTTTTTTTTGCGAGGAAGACCAGCCCTGAGCTAACATCCACTGCCGAACCTCCTCTTTTTGCTGAGGAAGACTGGCCCTGGGCTAACATCTGTGCCCATCTTCCTCCACTTTATATGGGACACCGCCATGGTGTGGCTGACAGGCAGTGTGTCGGCAGGGGCCTGGGATCCAAACCCGCGAACCCTGGGCTGCCAAGCGCGCACTTAACTGCTGCGCCACCGGGTGGACCCCGATAATGTACTCTTGAAATAAACTTTACCACCATCTTCACTTTTAGCAATAACAGATGAAAAATCTCCCTAAGATTTAGAATTAGAATGCTCCATAAAGCTTAGTAAAGTAAAAATCAAGACACAGAACAATCTAAAAATTCATTTAGTGGTTACCTGACCTACTGAAGAGTGATTCTGAAAGATGACAATTGATTTTTTAAATTTAATACTTGTATTTGCATTTTGTAATAGGCAAAAACAGCATAAGTAATTAGTTAAAGACGTCTTTAAATAATTGTAGTACATCTATACAATGCAGCATTACTATCCTATTCTTTAGGAGTATGAAGAAATTCTATTGATATAATGGCAAACTTAAAAAGTAATATATTAAACTGTATATGTGTTATACCTCTTTCTCAGTGGTAGCAAGGGCCAGATGCAACATTTGGCCTTTATCTTGGACAGGATATTTTGACATGCTCTAAACCACTGGACCCCTAGAAATATTACCAAGGTTGCAGGCCCCTGAACTCCTATGAGATTTATTTCCCACTTTCTGTCACATATTTGTCTTACCAAGGTGTAGAGTAGCTGCTACTTCCTGCCTACCAGGGCCAAACAGAATATCATCAATGCAGGGACCAGAGTAATGTACAGTTGAACGGAGAGGTCCATTCAATCAAGGTCCCTGTGTAGTAGATTATGACAGAGGGCTAAATAATTGATAGAGTCCTGGGGTAGGACAGTGAAAGTGTTTCCTGTCTCTGACAGCTGAAAGTAAACTTCTACTGTTCTTTACTAACAGGTATAGAGAAAGTAGCATTAGTCAGAGAAGTAGTTACAAAGTGCCAAGGGATGTATTAACTTGTTCTATCAATGAAACCACTTCTGGAATAGCAGCTGCAATTGGAGTTACCACCTGGTTAAGTTTACAAAAATCCACGATTATTCTCCAAGACCCTTCTGTCTTCTTCTCCAATGAGATAGACTAGTTGAATAGAGATATAACGAGAATCAACATTCTTTCTCTGTCAAGTCCTCAATGCTGGCACTACCTACAGGAATTCCATGTTACTTTTGGTTTACTATTTCAGTAAGTAGAGGCAGTGTTAGTTTCCACTTGGTCTTTCCTGTCCTAACAGCCCTCACTCTAAAGGGCAAGGAACCAAGGTGGGGATTGTGCCACTGCCAAATATGTCTTTTAGCCAGTACCAAAGACCTCAGCGGGTAAGAGCAAACTACTTTGGACCTGCTACCCATTATGGTAACCTTACCCTTCTCCATCATTTCTGGCCAATAAGTGCCACTTCCTTGTCCTTGATGCCATCATTTCCATGTAATTCAGAGAGCCCAGTTCAAAGGCAGTAGTTCCTCTGTCATTCCTTGCCTTCAGAGAACACCTCTACAGAGCTCCTCAGTGATGTCAATGCTCCCTTCATCTATATATTTCTCAAAGTCTAGGAGAAGGGAGGTCTACACCACCTTCCCAAAGGATATATTTAAGAAGCTGGTGAGCAGCTCTTACTATAATGCTCTGATCTCTCTGAGCCTTTTGATACCTTCGTCTACATTATTCCAAGGAAATTCTGGTATTTTAAGTTCATTTCAGTTCAGTTTTGGGTCCAGATATCAGACAGCCAACACAACAATCTCTTAAAGCCACTCCCAGACACTCAAGCTAACACACTGAATCCAGAATCTCTGCTTGGTGCGCCATATCAACTTATGCCAAATTAAATAGTACATTCTTTCCCTTCTCACACTCCTTTGGGATCCATTCTCACTTATATTCCTTAGGCTTTTGTTGATGTACATTGGCAAAATCTTGCAAGTCTTTTGGTGTTCATAGCACCTCCTCATTGTTCACACTTTGTATCTGACCCCCAGGAGCCTACCAAAACCTGAGTCTGGCCATAGATCTAGAAGCAATGAGAGGTGGTGTGGGTAGATCCTTAAAATGATCAACAAACTCCTACAAGGCAATTGTTAACAGGGCAGACTATTTTGGTTTTTTAAGGAGAGGAAGATTAAACTCTTCAGATTAGGGAGGAAGGGGTACTTTTACTAGAGAAGAAAGCTCAACAGACTTTATGGGTTCAAGATAACCCATTTTATTGGAATCTGCCATAAATCTCCAACTCAATTTTCAGTGTCCTACTCTTTCCCAATTAGTCCCCTAAATATAACGAAAGGTATTTTATGAGATTGTGCATAAAATTTGTGTTGTAATCGCCACATACAGGGTTAGACTTTGGATTTGCTTTTCAAAAATACCATCCCCACAGTTATAGGAGACAAGGGGTGCTTTTAGGGAAACCATAGCAACTTTCTGGTCCTATATTCTTGACTTGGAAATTTAAATCCCTGAGGTCATCATTTTTTATACAAGTTCTCAGCATACTTAGAAGAAATCAACTAACCCCATTATATTACTTATTTACACTAAAATTTTCTATTGTAGTAACTAGCTGGTCACACAAAGACAAAACTTCTGTAGGCACTAGGTTATAGGTGTCCACAGATGATAATTTTAGTAGCCATTTTATTACCACATGCCATGGAACCCCATGATCATCTACCATTGATTAAGGAGCGAAGGGCTCCTTAATGCCTTTAATCTGATTACATCAGGGAAGCAATTCCAGACTCTCAATCTTAAAGGTCTGTATCCCTCAAACCATTTCTGATACCAATAACTTTATTGGTTTAATCAGAGACACAAGTCCACAATGAATGTTATGGAATTAGGAAATTATTATAAGAATTACACTTCACACAATTGTGGGAGGAGCTAGGGAAATAAAAGTCTGAAAACAAAAGTTGAAGAATCAAAGAACATTCACTAACTAGTCCTGATGCAGTTGAATGAGCTAGAGCTTGGAGGGATATATGGAAGCCTGAAACATCTGGCTCCTGGAAAAGTACCAGAAAGAGGAGCTAATAGAAGGCTTTCAAAGGAGCTTGACTTTCCATGGCTACCACCTTTGTGAGTTCATAATTAAGCATGTTGTGGTGGGTCTAGCTGCTGTGGGTTAGGAGGGTGGACAGTTGGGGAGATTCTAGACATGGAGTGGGCGAGAATGAGGACAAAATGGCTCCTGTCCACACGACCGCATCAATCTCTTGTAATCTCTAACCCACAATGACCTTCAGAGCATAGCTGCAACTTCACTTCTGCCTCTCAAATATCGTGCAACTTCACTTTTAGCAACTCTGATCTGGTAGAACACATGAGAGGAGATTCTAAGAAAACTAGTTTCTAATATAACCGTGTTAACAATACAACAATCTTGCACACTGGGGTAAGGAGTTTACTATGAGGCAGACACTCTGCTAAACCCTTTGTATGTATTATTCATTTAATCTTCATAACCACCTTATGAAACTGGTGCTATATTTATCTTTTTTACTTGAAAAATACTAAGAACATAAAACTGATAATAAAATTACCCATAAACTCATCACTTATAAATACAAACAGAAAAGGAAAGATGTCCCTCCCTACCTCCAATCCTATTTTCCACCTCTGCACCCCCACTCTAAATGTAACTACTGTTAACCTTTTGTGGTGTATCCTTCCTGACTCTTTTCTATACTTGTGGAAGAATAAGGATATCTGAAGCAATTTTAACGGCTTTGTAACCAAAGACTCTCCCAGATTGTTTGTAATCTTCACTGAGGGAATGGGGAAAACATGGAATATGATTGTGATGTAAATCCCAATGTGGCATATGGACTCAGAGCCTAATATAGTTTAATTCATAGAAATAAAGAAATGTGATAGTTCTTTCACACCTGAGTTTGTAAACTAACACTCATCCTGGTTACTTTAGCTAGGGTTCTGGCACTAACTACTTATTAACTCTCTTCCCCTGTTGAACCACATATATGGTAAGAATGTCTCTGGTCCCTAAGTCTATAAAAAGCATGTGCCTCACTGAACTCTGGACTTTAGCTAACACTCCAGGTTTAGCCCCCTTGGTCTTACACCTCTGCTGATTAAAAAAGGCTGGGAAAGAAAAATCTAAGTAAAGCATTTGTTCCATATCATGCTTGGGGTCAACTACATTACTGTTTCACAATTCTTCTCTCCTTCTCTGTCCTTGCCATGACTTCCCTGTGGACAGAGTATAATTTTCCACCCCATTTGGGCTTGGCCACATGACCAGCTTTGACCGGTGGAATTTGAGTAGAAGTGATACTGTGCAGTTATGAGCAGAGAGCTGATCTTGACTTAGATCCTGAAGCAAAGCTGCCCTGGCTGACTGTCTAAGTGCTGAGTGGGAAATAAACCTGTGTTGAAAATCATAAGAATTTGCAGTTGATTAATACGGAGTATTATCAGAGCAACAACTAGTCTTTCCAACAACGGGCACAGAAGGATAGATGGTCCTCTCTCTAATAGGTGGGCAGAAAACTCAATACCAGGTATATGTTAATGAAACATGTTATATTATCACATTAATGATAACATTCAGGGAGAAAAATCCAATAATAAAGAGTCCAAATAAAGATTTCTCGAATAAAGCACTATTTGCCAGGTTTTCCTTAATTCTTGGCTGAATACAATAATAACTGATGAGCTGACTATCAAAGTGTATGGATTATGGCTAAAGTTATACAAAAAAAATTTAAAGTAGTAAATATTTTTGTTATTAAATGAAAAAGAATGAAAGCAGGTATCAAAATGCTCAACTCAAAAAGTTAGAAAGAGGATCATAAAAAAAAGCCAAAGGAATATAAAAGGAAAGAAATAATAAAAATAAAAGCAAATATTAATAAATTAAAAAATGGCAACAGAATAAATAGTAAATCTAAGGACCAGAATTTTTTGTTAAAAAAACATTAAACAGTCAAATTTCTTATGTCTAATCAAGATAAAGAGAAAATATAAATGCAAAATTAAGAATGAGAAAATAAATATAAAATTGATGAGAAACTAAGAAATTATAGATAAGATGCCTTTTGACATTTGACAAAGTTAAAGTAATAAAACCTTATTTCAAAGAAACAAGAAGCAAATAGCTTAGCAAACAAAGTTCTAAAATTATTTTCTTAACATGAGATCAACTAACAACCTCATAATTAGTGGTAAAAGTCTACCCAATATCATCACTGTAATATGACATTATTCTGGGACTCTTGCCCAATGAATAATATCAAGAAAAAATGAAAGTCAATTCAATTATTTCTTGATAATGGTTATCTCCTCAGTAAGTGCAAAAAAACAAAAACTTCTAGAAAAAATTCAAAATTAATAGAAGAGTTAATAAAGAGGTATACACTAAATAAGCATACAAAAGTCATTAGTACTATATAACCCAGAATAACAGACAAAATAGAAATTTTAATTAGAAAAAAACACAATTGCTAACAAATACACAAAAGTATAAAATACACAAAAAATAAACGTCAGAAATACGCTGGACATATATGAAAAAACTCTGTAACATTTCACTGAGCATCTTAAAACAAGACTGGGATAACTTGAAAACCACACTACGTACCCAGTTGGGAAAAGACATTAAGAGTCTTCTGTAATGTATGTAGATTTAATGCTATTTAAATCATATCTCAAAGTGATGGTTTTTAGAAATTGACAGAATGTACCAAAGTTGATCAAGAGTGAATAGATTAAAAGATCCAAGAAAACTTTTCAGAAGAAAAGTAATGAGGGAGATTTGCTATGACCAATAATAAAAATAATTAAAACTGCAAAAGCTGTAAGTAGATTATCATGTAAGAACTGAAAAATAGATAAATGGAATGAAATAAGTTGTCCCGAAATAGACTTTCACATAGCATCATAAGACTGTCAGGGGAGGTGAGGGCAGAGAGAGAGGAAAGTTTATTCAACAAATAGTGCTGGGACAATTGGTTTCCTCTTTGAGGTGGGAAATATCATATATACTCACTTAAGAAGATAAAAAAATTAATTCTAAGTTAATAAAAGAATTAACTGAAAACAAAAAGAGAAAATATTTGGTAAATGTCACCTGAAAGTAGAGAAATACCTTTTTAAATTAATGCCCTTAATTTTTTTTAATTTTGAAAATTTATAAACATACAAAAAACAGAGACAATAGAGTGTTGAATTCCTGTGTTTCCATTATCCAGCTTCAACAATTATCCACATTCTGCAAACTTCTGTGACATTGATGGACCAAGTTATACAGGAAAAATTCTATATATCTGACGATGTCAATTTATGTAAAAAAGAAAAAAGAAATGAAAATCCAAATGACATATTTTTCAGAAGGTCTTTGAAAAGCTGATAGAGAAGACTTCTCAGGAAGTCTTGCTAATCTTCATTAGCAAGACAGAAGCAATTATACTCTACGTGAAACCCAACAAAAACAACAACAAAAATACAGCATCTTCAATTAAATAAGAAAAACAGCTACAAATTTAAAACACAAACTAAGAAAAATACTTGCCAAACACCATGCACTTTGGAGTAAAGGGGGGAGGAATATAATCTTCCACATTTAGGGAAGAATATCCAAGAAGTAAGTGATGCTGCTCTGTAAGGTCCCAGCATCATTTACTTAGCCTGGTAAGAGTGGTGGGCATAGGCCAGGGACAGGAGGAATAAACAAGATCCCCACGGGGACCCAGTTCCATATCACAGAGCAGCAGACTGCCATTCTGGAAGTCAGTGCACTTGGAAAGAGAAAAAAGAATAAAAATAGCGAGAAGGAAAAGACAAAATAATTACTGTTTGCAGTAGACATCCCTATACATTCAGAAAATACAAGAGAACTGAAAAAAAAAAACTATTAGCAATAACTTTAAAAAATGAATCAGGAGACTGATTACAAAATCAAAATATAAAAGGAACAGCTTTTCAATATATAAACCAAACTGAGTTAGAAAATTTAATGGATAAATAGATCATATTTCAATAGGAATAACATTTAGGAAGAAACTTAGGAATCGTGTGGGGCTGATACAAAGAAAATTAAAACCCTACTGAGGCACATTAAAAAGCCTTGTATAAATGGAAACACATAACTTCTTTGTGGAAACCAAAATTTCACATTGTAAAGATGTTAATTCTCTCTAAATTAATCTATTAAATCAATACAACCTGAAACAAAATAATTTGAAGGTAAAATTCTCTTTAATCTGTTAAAATAAACATCCAGAACTAGCCAAGAAAATTGAAGAGAAAATTAAGGGGAGCCCTACAGAATATTAAAATATAATAGAGTTTCATAAATTAGAGAGCTTGGTGCGAGTGAAGTAATAAACCCATGGCTCTCAAATAATGCAGGAGAATCACCCAGGATGCATGTTAATTCTGAAATTTCCCTGTGGGTCAAACATTAAAAATTCTGATTTTCTAGGTCAGGACTAGAGCATGGAAATATGCATTTTTTTATATCAAGATTCCCAGATGATTATAACAGAAGTAAAATACAATTATCCTTCCCCTAATTAATCTACCAGTTTAACTAAGGAGGTCCATTTTCACTATGAAACATACCATCCTATGGCCTATGCATACTGAAAACACAGCCAATGCGCCAAACTTTGTTGCATTCACACAAATCTGTTCCCACGGTTGAGTCCATTGTGTTCTTTCTCAGAACTAAAACTAAAAGCTCAGAACTGTTTATGCCTATTCACACCAAATAATTACCTAATTTCGTTAAATATGTAAACCCATGAAATGTGTGTTCAAAAAGAAAGTTGTTTCTACGAAAACTAAGTTAAATGTTTTAGAAAAATATAACAAAAGTAAATTGCTGAAAAAAATCTTTTGAACGAGTATGCATAAGAAAACTGTAACAGATTAGGACATAAATCATAAAAAGCTAGAAAGATTCTCACTAAGATTACTCATAAATGTCTTTCTTTAAAATATTGCCCTACTTTAAAGAAAGACATAAGCATCATTAATGCAAAACTGATGACAAAATTAACAGTAGAACCATAGTCAAAGAAAATGCCTGAGATCTAATTAAAGAGACTGGCAAATAAACGTGCATTTATATGTTTTAAATTAAAATATTTAGGGTATTATTTTTGTTTTTTTATGATTCTCTGCCTTAACCACTTTTTGTGATTAACAGAGAGAATACTATTTCCAATAATGCTGGCTAAAGGGACATCTTCTCAAATGAGAAAACCACAATTTGAGGAAAACTGTAATAGACAAAGAGATCAATAAAACAGACTAGAGTGTTCAGAGATGTGCCAGTTAAATAGGAAATTTAAAAAATATGTATTCTATATAGATGAGAAAAAGATGAATAAATCAATGAAGGATGTTGAGAAAATCAACTAGTCCTTTGGAAAAATATTATACAGCTGGATCTTTTTCATATTCTTCAAAAAAATAAATTTGACAAGAAAAATATAATAAAGCTCAGAAATGTACAGAAAAAGCACTAAATATTTTAATACAATTGTAATGAGGAAGATCTTTTAAGCATGGCCTCATATATGAGCCATACAGGTGTTAAAAAACAAGACAACAGGCCCAAAATGGAGTCATTTATGCTAAGCCGCATGTCACCAAACTGAGGCTTAAATTAATTACAATTTCAGCTCTCCCAGAAATGGAATCTTAAACCAGTCAATCAGGATTCACTTGATCAGAGTAAATTAAGTAATCTGCCTGATAGACCCCTCCCATTCCCTAAAGGAAAGTAACATTGCAATAAGCAACCCAACTTTTTGCCAAGTATAACTTCCATGTTTCTGCTCCCTTTGGCCTATAAAATTCTTTCATTTTAGAAGAACAAAGCAAGAGGCATCACACTTCCTGATTTCAAGCTATACTCTAAAGCTATAGTCATCAAAACAGTATGATACTGGCATACAAACAAACAGACCAATGGAACAGAATACAGATCCCAGAAATAAACCCAAGCACGATACAGTCAAGTAGTATTTGACAAGGGAATCAAGAATGCTCAATGGAGAAAAGGATGGTCTTTTCAATAAATGTTGCTGGGCTAATTAGATATTCACATGTAAAAGAATAAAACTGGACCCATATCTTACATTGCTCACAAAAATTAACTCAAAATGAATTAAAGAATTCAATGTAAGACCTGAAACTATGAAATTCCTAGACGAAAACGTAGGAATAAAGCTCCTTGACGTGGGTCCTGGTAATGATTTTTTAGATATGACTTCTAAAGCATATGCAACAAAATCAAAAATAAACAAGTGGGACTACATCAAACTAAAAATCTGTACAGCAAAAGAAATTATCAATAAAATGAAAAGACAACCTATAGAATGGGAAAAAATATTTGAAACCATATATCTGATAAGGGGTTAATATCCAAACTATGTAAAGAACTCATACAACTCAACAGTAAAAATCAAATAATCCAATTAAAAAATCAGCAGAAGACCTGATTAGACATTTCTCCATAGAAAATATATGAAAAGTACATGAAAAGATGCTCAATATCGCTAGTCATTAGGGAAACGCAAAGTAAAACCACAATGAGCTATCACCTCACACCTTGTAGAATGGCCATCATCAAAAAGACAAGAAATAACAAATGCTGGCATGGATGTGGAGAAAGGGAACCCTTGTGCACTGTTAGTGGGATTGTAAATTGGCACAGCCACTAAGGAAAACAGTATGGAGGATTCTCAAAAAATTAAAAATAGAAACTACCATAAGATCCAGCAATTCTACTTCTGGGAACATATCCAAACACTAACACAAAAAGATATCTACACTCCCACGTTCATAGCAGCATTAGTTACAAAGCCAAGACATGGAAACAACCTAAGTGTCCATCCATGGATGAATGGATAAAGAGGTTGTGGTATATACATATATACAATGGAATATTATTCAGCCATAAAATAAAATAGGAAATCCTACCATTTGCGACAACATGGATGGACCTTGAAGGCATTATGCTAAATGAAATGTCAGACCGAGAAAGACAAATACTGTAAATCTCACTTATATGTGGAATCTACAAAAAAAACCAAACTCGTAGAAAAAAGGATCAGACTTGTGGTTACCAGAGGTGAAGGGTGGGGGGAGGGGAACTGGAGGAAGGTGGTCAAAAGGTACAAACTTCCAGTTATAGGATAAATAAGTACCAGGGTGTAATATACAGCATGATGACTATAGCTAGCACTGCTGTGTGGTATACAGGCAGGTTAAGAGAGTAGATATTAAGAGTTCTCATCACAAGGAGAAAATTTTTTTCTTCTTTCTTTTTTCTTTTCTTTTTATTGTATCTATATGAGAAGATGGATGTTAGCTGAACCTATTGCGGTAATCATGTTACAATTATGTAAATCAAACCATCATGCTGTACACCTTAAACTTATATAGTGGTGTATGTCGATTATTTCTCAAGAAAATAGGGAGATAAAAGGTCTTTCATTTGGTATAGCTCCTTTGAGCTCCTTTCTATCTTCTAGAGTGGAGACTGCCCGATTCAAATTGATTTTTGCTCAGACGAACTCTTAAATATTCTAATATCCCTCGGTTTATCCTTTAACAGTTCTTAGTGTCAGAAGAGGGAACTGAAGGAGACCCCAGGGCCCCCAGGAGCAATGAGCAACAACACGTGGTTCCTGTTGAGCCCCTGATCTCCTGCTGCTGTCTCACCACCTCAGGAGGTCGTGGTGAGTCCCTCTCAGATGGGATGCTCCGCAGCTTTTGCTTTCAGACGTTATTTGAACATTTCTTTTTCCAGACTGGGTCCAGGAACTGGTGAGAATCAGACCGGGTCCAACTTAAAAACCGGGTCCAGAGTCAGACTAGTTCTTGGTTCCGACTTAGACACTAGACTGGCTCTGACTTAGAAACCAAACTGAGTCCAGGTTGCACTGGGTCCAACTTAAGCTGGACTGGGTCTGGTGTGAGATCTCAGGTAAATAAAATTTTGTTTTAAGGCTGAACACGCAATTAACCTTACCAAAGATTATCTTGAATTACAGTGGCCACAGTGGAGAACCTTTAACCTTCGAGGAGGTGCCCTAGAGAAAAGGAGGTCTCACTACAAAGGGTAGAGGGAAAATTATTTTTCCTATTCCACAGTTTCTCGTGACCAGGATGAGACCCACTGAGACACCCTGTTTACTCCAAAGCCTGCAGATAGGATCCTGGGAAAATTGGCAGAAGCTAGCAAAAGGTGAGAATTCTTACCAAAATCAGCGCTCCTAGGTCTCTATCTGTCATGCCTGGTCAAGAGAGAAAGGTAAAATTTCACACTGTCCCTTTCTTTCCAAATTCAGGTTGGCAGGCAAAAAAACATTTGTAAGAATTAGACCTTTGAGTTATGATGCGTGAATTTGCTTTCAGGTACCCATTGGTTGTCATCCTTTCTTTCTGGGGACAGCTACTGCCTTCTTGTTTGTCTCCTTTTGTGTTCTGAGAACTTGGCTTCGCAACTGTCGGGTTGGGAGCCCCAAAGATATGGCGGGACAGAAATGCGTGGCACTCCATTTGAGGCTGTTGTCCTACAGTCTATTGCCATCTTAGGGATCCTGGCATGGCGCGCACGTAGAGGATTCTCTAACGCCAATTCATTCTTAAGTCCAGGATCAAAGCAAGACCACTCAATATCTTCCTTTTTTTACCTCCCTGTATCCATTTGTCTCTTGGAGTTAAGGATTCTCCATTGATGTTCTGTTTATTAGACTTAGGTAACAATATATATTCATATATTTATTAATGTTTACAAAACAACACTATCACTGACAGGATTTACCTCAAACAGCTGAGTTTTAGGTTCGCCTACAGATAATTTAAGGATTATAACAGAGGGCAAAAATCAGTTGTCCTTTCGGAAAGACGACTTGACAAGTCAGAAGTATGTCTAACGATTCTGGGGTGGCTGCTACATAATTGAATAGCTTAAGTGGAAGTTGTGCATCCTTATTAAGTATATACTCAGTAACCAAGACTTTATTGATTAAAATTTATTCTAAAAAGTGTTTTGAAAAAATTTTTAGTATTGTTACATTTTTAATTTTAATTTCATATTATAGTTTTATTTAATTTTTGCAACAGCGTGAGAAATTAACTGAAACTTTTTTGGTGATACTTAACTCAGACATATTAATATTTGACAGCTTAGAAATAAATATATAGAAGAAATTTAATATATATTTATCAATGTAAAACTATATTTTGTAAATGTGAATTATATCTTTTACTTATTATTATCATGGCTAACATTAAAATCTGCATCTTTGCTTACATGACGGCTTTAGGAAATTGAAAAATATGGTAGATAATAAATTGACCAGTGTCTGCTTTTTAGGGGAAATTTTTTGAATTTTTTTGAAACAATCAGCAGCAGAGTTTGGCATAATATTGGAAATGCCTGCTTGGTGAGGCTCTGGGGATGAAGATAGGCATACATATTTCATTTGTACCCCCCAAAAAGGATGGCAGTTCTAGAATTTTCCAACACTCATTGGGCAGTGACTAGAGATAGTTATGGTGGAAGTTGACAGAACTGTTTAATGAGTTGGGGCCCAGGGCTATATGTCAAAGTTATTAAAAGAACTTTCAAGATCTCTATGAAATGTGATTTATCTGACAGAAAAGGATAAGTAAATTGAAGAGAACCAGAAAGTTCAGTGAAACTGGAAGTTTTCCTAAGAGCTGTTTTTCTATCTTCCAAGGAATAACTTAGCTGTTTTCTAAGGTTTCAATAAATTTTCCCTTTCCTTAAGTCTCAAACAGAGGATAAATGGGGCAACATCAGTGAAAATCTCTTTGGGGATTTTCCTAATAATATTTCTCTCTGAGCAGGAGCTCTGCCTTGTTATTATATAATGTTTCTTATCACGGCATCGATTTGCACCTGCGCTGCAGTATAGCTCCATGCCTTCAGATAACCAAAGGGGTTTGCCCAGGGAGAATCAAGGTCAAATTCAGGAAAAATAGGTAAGGCTGTTTTTTTTATTCTCTCCATGCTATGGATGCTTAGTATTTTAATATATATAGGAATTACCTGGGGAAAAGTTTAATGCTACATCTTGCAACAGTGAATGCTTTTCATACTTAAGATATATATTTTTTACTCTGCATTGTTTGCCACTATAATCAACACTTATTCAGGGGAAAATAGCCACCAGTCATCACCAATAATCAAGTAATACACACATACATACATGGATATACACAAATGCTACTCCACCCCTACATACACACACACACACACACACACACACACACACACACACACACACACACATACACCAAAACACATTTTCAGGACTTATGTGCCCTGGAGGTAAAAAGGTGCACCAGAGAGTCATAAGTTTGGGTAAGTCACAAAGTTTTAGTGGTATGAAAGGAGAGCCCATTCTCAACACACGATGACAGTTGTCAATTGGATGTAGCTCCTGCCCTATCCCTTCATTTCATGGAGGGAGGAAGTTGCAATCGTAAGTAAACAATAAAAAAACCTTTTCTTCTAAAAAAAAATCTGCACAACATTGGACACCCAACTTCACAGCTTTAGTACACTGAGGAAAACGCAATTTTAGGGGCTTAGAAAAAGGTCTTCTCTTCCCTCCTGTCCAGAGCATAGATGGATGTTCGTGCTTCAGGAGTTTCAGAGAAGTCAGCTGTGCTGGGCCCCGTGGAGGAGGGGGTAGGGTTTGTTGTGAGAATACAGTGCAATATGCAATAACAATATCTAAGAGAAGTGACAACACAAGAGGGCTGCTAGTGCTCAGGAAAGGAAGCAGGCTGGGGATACCACTTGGTAGACTAACGTCTGAGTAAACACGAGAATCTCCCTAGAGGGCAGTTGGGGAGAAAAACGACAATATATGGCTTGGACTATATACAGTGTGATGCTATGATGAAAATTAAAATTGTGTGTATCTATAATGCATCATAAATAAAGAAGTGCATATAGAATCCATATGTAGACAAATATGGTAAATATTAAGAGTGGTAACACTGGGTGATCAGATATGTGCAATTTTAATATTCTTCCTGTAACTTTCTGTTTTCCAATTTTCCTGTGATTGAAAAGTATGCTTTATAATATATAGTGCCTTGTGATATGAAAAGTTAACAATGCTAAGATTTTCATCTTTACACTTATTTGGTAGATAAAAATCATGAAAAGGAATTGGTGCATTACCAAAATCCTCTGGATAGACATCCAAGAACAGGAACTTTAGAAATTCCAAAGTTACAGAATTTTTCTATTTGAATTAGCACTTCAGTGTATAACGTTCATAGTTATGTCCAGCGTTGGCTTAAAGTTATAGAATAACAATCCATAAAGTCTTTTATCTTGTTGTTGGAGCACATATTTACCTACCAATTGAAGTTGTTATTTTTGAAAAAGAAAAAGCTGCTTATTCTTTCAAGAATAAAATTATAAAAGTTTTATTTTAAATCATATTATTGTATAAGATTAGATAAATAACTTCTATAGCTGAATTTTATCTTTTATTTACCATCCAGATGCAATGGAGAAAAAAATTTTTTAAATAAAAATTCTAGGCTATATAAAAATATTGCTAACATAACATTTATTCTCCATTTAAATAGCAATGCAGGCACACTGCAGAGGAAATATTTCCATATGGCATGCATAAACACCCTGGTTATTGATCCCTTAAGAGTTTCTGTACTGTAATATGTTTGAAGACTAGGGGAATATCTCTATAGCATTTTCCACATTATTACATTTTTTCCTATTATTATAATTTTTTCATTTTTACTTTAAATCATAGGAGGTCTCCATTACTACTTTTTATGTCATATGCTATTCCTAACTGCTATCAAAATTGTTGAATATCTTTGGTTAGTGTATACTATTTACCTTTGAACTAAAAAACTGATTTTTAAGGAGAACCAAGGATATATAGAGATATAGACATAAAATGTGTGCATGCATGTGTGTGTACACACACATACATACATACAGAACATCATAGGATTTGTGCTTAAAAAATAAAATAAATTATGGCAGACTGAATACTGGGTAGGAAGAGATGTATGAGGCACAAAGGGATTTGCCCAGGGAGAATCAATGTCAAATTCAGGAAAAACAGATAAGGCTATTTATTTTATTCCTCATCTCCTCTCCATTGTTTGATATATCTCTGTTAATATAATATTTCCCATTGGGTTTCTCAGAAGCTTAATCCCCGGAAACACTAGTAAGAAAAAAAATTATGGTCAAGAAATATATATAACATAGTATATTGCTTTCTGCAAGAATCACAGGGTATATTAGAATATTAAAGGCTCTGAGAAGCCCTGTGATAAATAAATCTGTCCAATTTTTCCCAAACCTATATTGCAATGAAAATGTTTTTAAGGTAATATTCAACAGCACCCAGAGAAACACATTATCCAATCACTCTCTTTTATTTTATTGCTTACCTTTTAAACATTAAGTTCATGAATATTCTAATTTTCAATATTATATTTTTCTGTTTTCCTCCCATTCTTTTATTTACTCTTTGCATCTTTCCTATATTTCTTATTCCTCCACTGGCTCTCACACCTTTATTTCATTCATTTATCTATTCATTAAGGTTTATTTAAAACATCTACACTGTTTATTTTCTTAACATATTTCTCATTCCCTTCTTTGTTACTAATTACCTTTTCAAAACCCTGAGCATTTTCATGAACCCTTCCTTCTGTTTCTTCTATTTTTCCCCTAACTTCTTTATTTTGCAAATTCCTACGTATCCCCTCCCCCATCCCCCACACATACACACGTGGTGAGGTATATTCACTATGTGCCACCTTAGTTCTGGGTATTTTCATTATCACAGCACTTTTGTGTAATTGGCCTTGCATTTGTCTCTCACGCTACAAGCTCTGAGAGGTAGAAACTGTTTTATCGTTTCGCTGTTATACCCTCAGAATATATCATAGTGCACAGAGTATTGACACAATGTTTAATTGTTGAATGAATGGGTAATGATGCTAACACCGCTATATTCCTCAAAGACTCTTGAACATGTTTACACAAAGTATATCATAAGTATCTCATTGTTTGAATGCAGTTGCTGTAATAAAAGCTTTCATTGTGGAGTGGGTCTGTGTTTTCCATGATTGAATAGCAATTTGTTTATGGAGACCATTGATTCCATGGAGACAGGTAACAGTACTTTGGGTTTAACAAATTCTTTACAAATATTAATCTGAACCAATCAATTTTTGAGAAGTGACTTTGTACTGATTGACATACCTAGGAAGAACTGAAAAAATCCAAATCTTCTTTTGTGTAAAAAAAAAAGAAAAAATCTTTTGCTTGTTAATAAAGGATATCAACCCCCCAAAATCCCAAACAAAGATAAATTTAAAACTATTTACATTTAAATGAAAGACATATGGTTATTAACCATTTTATGTGCTTGGTTTATTTAAAATACAAAAACAACATGATGTAAGGACCAAAAAAAGTCTATTTACTAAAAGTAGATATCTAATTGCAATACAGCACAACAGAAATTTAAACACACAGAAGAAAAATATAATAATAAAAAAAAAACCTCATGAAATGCATCACTTCGTTCCAAAAAAAAATATTAAATATTTATTATGGCCTGATAGGTTGATTCATTTGGGTAATCAATAATTAATCACTCTGAAAGCTTCAGATACTTTATAAATATTAAAGACTTTTAATAATTGCTTTACGAATCCTAAGTAGCATCAAATCTACAGACTTCATATATCAGGGGAAATGAATACAAGTTAAAAAGATGGGTGCTTTAAAATGAATAAACTAAATTCCAAATGTTCATATTTTGAAACATTTCCTCTTATAAAAGAGATCAGTGTGATGACAGGAAGGTAAAAATAATACAATCTCTAGACATAGAGCATATGTATGGGCAAAAATGCCAACAGAGCAAACTCACTGCCAATTCCTCTTTTGAAAACATTAAATATGCATCCAACTCACAATTAGTCTGGATAGAGGAAGAAGAAATAACTTACACAGGAAATTCACAAGTTATCACTTCAGCCATTTGTGTTAACTCTATTCTCCAACTATAATAAACATGTTAGAACTAGCCATATTGATTTTCAGTTCTTTTATATGTTCATCCTCCAATTGTAATAACCATAATTTTGACGATGATAATAATAATAATGATCAATATTGGTTTCATGCTTATTGGGTGTGCAATGCCCTACACCAAGAACTTTAAATATACAATCTCATTTACTTCTCTTAATAAGTTACTGGTAGATTTTATTATAGCAAAACCCCATAATGTAATGAATGATGTATAAAAATTTCAACTGCAAAATATGTGAAGTAATGTTATTATAAGTGTAATTAAATGAGTAGGTTGAGCCTGCACAAGATTTTGGGTGTAGGGGGCAGGTTGAGATGCAAGATGCAGTCATCCTGGTTCCAAATGTAGCTTAGTATCACCTGGTGACAGTTGTCAACTCTGGTTTAAATATCTCCAATTGTCTGACAATGTTCGTTTGGACTTCTAGGTCATGGGCAGCAGTTCTAGGAATCTTCCAATGCTCATTTTGTCAAACAGACATGGGGTAATTAGAGTGAGAAAATGCTAGGGACATGGGGACTCACTCTCCTTCTCTCTTCCCAAAATGAGTGTCATTCACTCACCTGGCCTTTTGCTCCCATCTAAATCTCATCATGGCTACCCGCCACCCATAGTGTTAATAGAAGCTAGACAGAGAAGAACCCAATGCTAATTGCATTATCTAAATTTGTATTATGACCAGGTATGATGATGTTTTCAACCCTGTTTTAAAGAAATATGATACTAAAACTTAAGGAAGTTAAGTAACTTGCCCAAAATCACTCAGCAAGTAAGTAGAAATTGAGAGTTAATCCTAGTACTCTTTTCTTTGAAAGTAACAGAAATCAATATCAGTTAGCTTAACAAAACACAAAAAAGATGAAAACTAGTTTATCATAAGGATTCAGGTATTGTTTCTTGACACTCAAAGTCAGAAGACAATCAGGAAAGAGTTGATGGAATACCATAGGGGACAAAGAAATGCTTCATTCTTTGCTTCTCTCTACATGTCTGCTGTTGTTACAAACCAGCTTTCTTTGCTTGTGGCAGAAATAGACATCAACAGCTTTTAAATATTATTTTCTTCTGCTTAAGAGATCAGAT
This sequence comes from Tapirus indicus, assembly GCA_031878705.1. Taxonomy (NCBI): domain Eukaryota; kingdom Metazoa; phylum Chordata; class Mammalia; order Perissodactyla; family Tapiridae; genus Tapirus; species Tapirus indicus. The sequence continues at coordinate 137,432,731 of CM062920.1, read as the reverse complement.
AGAATAAAATTGGAATCTTCAAGAAAGAATTTATTGAGTATCTCTTGGTTCCAGGTACTTTTCTGGGTGCCAGAGACACAAAAATAAATAAGATGTGATTCTTGTTCTTGAGGAAGCTACAGTTTAGAGGAAAATGAATATGTATAAGCAAATAATGTCTATATAATATGGAAAGTGCTAAAATAAAGTGCTTCCTACATGTTTCCTTTCTTCCATACATCCCCCTGACAATCAACATGCCTCATAACAGTCTCACAGTTTACAAATATGATCATGGAATTTCTGAGTTTAAACCGTCCATAAACTTCTCATGCACTTTGAATAAATTCAAACTCATTACCACAGTCTAAACTTTCTACAAGAGATAGCCCTGCTTCTGTTTCTAATTTCATCTCCTACCATTCTATCCCTTGCTCCTGCCACAAGCCAAGCTCATTCCTACAATAGAAGACTTTGCTCTCACTAATCCCCCTGCAAGGAAGATGCCAACCCTAGATCTTGGCTGATTTCTTCCTGTAATTCATTTCATGTCAAATTTCACCTCCTCAGAGAGGTCTTCCATAACCAAAGAATAAAAAAAACACCCCCTCTTTAGTTCCTCTTTATTACCACGCCCTGTTTTACTTTCTGGTGCTGTTTATCACTAACATGTGTACTGTAATGTCTGTGACTCCCACAAAGTCAGTTCTATAAGAACAGGAATCTTTCTTCTCCCCTCTATGGCCCAGAGTGTAGAGCAGCTCCTGGCATATAGCAGTCATTCCACACACTTCTTAGTGGAACGAGTGAATGAATGTACAGTACGTGGGGCAGGCACAGAGGAGGGGCCCTGGGGCAAACACAGATTCATGTAATACTTTCTAGAAGAGAAATTCCCTTCAGTTTTTTATTCTTCACACTCAAAATTTCAGACTCTTCCAGTACTTCCTCTCATGATATGGTTCTAGACCTCACCAGCTACACAATCCAAATGGGTATTTGACAAATTCCAGTTGGAAGTCTCTCTCTTAAATTTTGACTCAAAACTGAATATAATAATCCCAAAAGAGTCTGTCCAGCACAGAAAATAGTCAACTATGTACCTCTTATGATATGTTCCTTGCATTTCTACTAGTCCAAACTAAGAACAGGCTAACCTTTAAATAGCATAAAGCAACAAATTATCATTGGCTCAAATTCAGGTTATAGTGAATTAAACTTTGCAGTCACTGTCGTGCTGCTAAGCCTCATTCTGTACAGTGATAATTCATATCCATACCAAAATTCTAACCTTTACCTTCATCCCATTAAATTGCATCTTATTTGTCTCCTCCTGTATTCTAAACTATTGAGATCATTTTTTCTTTTTCTATTGGGATATAATTGACTTATAAATTATATTAGTTTTAGGTTTACAACATAATGATTTTATATATGTATATATTGCAAAATTATTACCACAATAAGTTTAAACATCCATCATCACACATAGTTACGAATTTTTTTGTCTTATGATGAGAACTTTTAAGATCTACTCTTAGTAACTTTCAACTGTATAATAAGTGTTGCTGACTCGTCACTGCACTGTACATTACATCCCTAGGATTTATTTATCTTATAACTGGAATTTTGTACTTTTTGACCACCTTCACTCATTTAAATTGAGATCATTCTGAGTGTTAATTTTATCACCCACCATATTAGTTACCTCTAGCTTTTAGTAGCATGGTTTCTCTGTGACCCTTCAAGTTATCGATTAAAATGTAGATGGTTAATCAATGTTTCTGTACTGCTAAACCTGCTAAACCAGCTCCAAACTGATCTTTGATTTGACCGCTATTTCTACAAAGATAATGAAAAAGATTTTGTCATATTCCTCACATATCACCAGCTTCAATATGTTAATGAGGTTTTCTCTACTTTTTTAAAGGTGGACGTTTTGTAATTGATAGAAAAGGTAGAAACTGAGTAAAGTTGAGGGATATGTTTTTACAACATAAATGATGGTAGATTTTACACTTGAAAATGTGTTCCTTATAATATGTAACTATAAAAAAATTTTAACTTCATTTTGACCCAAATAATTACTGATTTTTATTTTTCAATGTTAACATTTCAAATTTAGATGCCAATTTTAAATCATTTACATACTTTGCTATGCAAATGAAAATAAAGATTTTTCTTAAGTTTAAAACAAAATACAGAGGAAATTATTTAAATCACAAGTGACTAATTTGAACTACTTTTTATTAGTAAATATGAAAATCTGAAATAAATCAATAATTTTCTGGGAAAATATAGCTTACCAAAACCGTTAATAAAAGATAGAAAATCTAAAGAGAAAATTTTCCCCCCCAGATTAATTTTAAAACTCAAAGAGATACTCCACCCTCCAAAAAAAGTATCAGTTCCAGATGACTTCACAAGGAAAAACTACCATGTAATTTAATCTATCCAGGATGATAAGAAAAGGAGGAAAACTTGTTAATATTTTTTTTCTGAGCTATATCAGAAACCAATTTCCTTTATGTATACAAAGAACAACTATTAGGAATAAATAATGAGAGAAATGACTGCAATTAAAATACTAGAAGACTTGATTAAATACCTAGAAATAATCTTAACAAGGAGGTTATGCTACAAAATATATGTCCCAATGTCATTTGTTTACAAGAACAAATGTTTATTCCTCATTCATAGTCCATATCCTTGGAGAATTGCCTATATGTTCCACGTTTTCTTCATTTTGGGTCTCAGACTGAAGGAGCATCAGCCATCAAGAACCTGTTGGCCTCATGGCAGAAGGAAAGGCTGATGGGTCTGAAATGTTCTGTCGATGAGTACTTATGTCACAACTGCCCATACGGTCAAAGCAAGTAACAAGGCCAAAACTGGTGTCAGTGGAAGGAGGAATTATAATCCTTCACAAGTATGGGTAGTGGATAATTGATACAACAATAAAACAAAAACAAAATCTACTACCTGCATTAATTGTAACCCTGATAACAAGCCTGATTTTAAAAGAAATATACAACTGTATCTCACTTATGAATATTGATGCAAAACAATTAGAAAGACTAATGAAAGTTTATTACTTCATAAACAAATGGAATTTATTCCAGATATTCAAAGATAATAATTTAACAGTAGAAAAACTATTAATAAAGTTCATCTTATTAATACATCTAGAAAAAAGTATGATCAACTCCATAGACACTGAAAAAGCATTTGACAAAAATTTATCACCTTTTTATTTTTAAATAAAAAATAATAACCTCATTAAAATAAGAACTGATAGATTCTTCCTTACAACAGTGTGCCAGCATTGTATTAAATGGGGACACACTGGAGGCATTTAAATTAAAGAAATTCATATGGCCAACAGGTTCCCTGACAGCATTATAATGTAACATTCCACTAAAGGTGTTAGCCAGTGCATTGATATAAAAGAAGAAAATTAAAGATATTAAAAAATTAAAAATACAAAAGATTAAACTATAACTACCTGCAGCTGAAATTATTGTGTACCTGGAAACCAAAAAGAATCCATTATAGAAATTCTAAAAAAATTAGAGAATTTAGTTTAGTACCTGGGTATTCAATTCAGCAATTGCCTCCATTGTATACAAAGAATAGCCATTAGGAAGCAAGGCTGTAAAGGAAACAAAGATTGCAATCATAACAGCGGCAAAATAAAATACCTAAAACTGAACTTAGCAAGAAATACACAAAACCTATAAGAGAAAAACGAAAAGCCCACAAAAGTAGATTTAAACAAATGGAAGATTTTTCCATGTTCATAATTAGGATAACTCAACTACATAATGACATAAGTTTATAAATATGATATGATCTAAATAAAAACACCAGTACATTTTAATGACACTGTACAACTTAAAGTTTATATAGAAAAAGCTGAAAAGCAAGAGTAGCAAGTCTGAAAAAAGGAGAGCAACAAGGTGGGAACAGCCCTATTGCATATTAAAATACATTATAAAGCCTCAAAATTTAAAATGATGTGACAATAGAAAGTCCAGAAATATTCCCAAATGTAAACAGGGATTTAAGATATTAATGAATGTTGTCAAGCAATTGAGTAGTCATCTTTAAAAAGATAAAGTTGGATCTTTACCCCATAGTGTACTCCAGAATAAACACTAAATAGATCAGAGATTTAAGATAAAAATAAATCCATAAAATATCTATAGAACAAGTGGGCAAAAGAAGACTAAAACTTGACAAAATCCCCTTGTATGGTTGGGATATGGAGAAATGGTGACTTTCCAGTTTGGGGGTGTGGAGTTTGTAACAGATGGGGAAAGTTCCATTAGGGAAAGAGAACCTAGATAGCTAGCTAGCTGACTAGCTGCATGGATGGATAGAATAGATAGATACATGGATAGATAGATAGTTCTATTGCAAGCAATTGGTTTGCACAGTTGTGGGGCATGAGGGTTGGCTGGGCAAGACCAAAATCTGGAGGACAGTCCATCAGGAAGGGAGACAGGAATCTCCCAGTGGGAGCTGAAGCTGCAGTCACAGGTGGAATTTCTTCTTTCCAGAGACCTCATCTCTGCCCTTAAGATCTTTTGTATTGTTTCAGGCCCTCCCAGATTATTGAGATAATCTCTTTACTTAAAGTCAACTGATTATGGACTTTTATCACTTCTACAAAATACCTTCAAAGCAACACCTAGATTAGTATTTGATTGAATAACTGGGGATGATAGCCTAGCCAAGCTGACACAAAAAAACTGTCCATCGCAGGGGAAGAAAAAATGTCCTCCTAGGAGGGCTGCTATCAGAATGCCCATGAGGCATCAGATTAAGGTTATTTTAAAAAATTAAGGAATTTTCTTTTCATACCCTTCAATATGTCCTAACTTTTTTCTTGGGAAAGTATATAGGATAAAAACTCAAACAACTGAGCAAAACAAGTGATAAATAAACATAAATGGTTTGCAATTCAAGACAACAGACTGAGTGCACACATTTGCCTCCCTTTCCTCCCGACTGGATGAAAAGTACAATAAAAGAACATTTAAAGAAACAACTCCAAGTACCCATCAGGAAAACAGAAACAACTCTAGATATTTCAAGCATAAAGGGAATTAATACAGAAAAATAAAAGTTTACAAAATAATTGGAAGGGTTCAAAAAGCAAATGTCAGGAATAAACAGCTAGTTCTTTAGGTCACGCAATAGCAAACTGCAATCAAGAGGTCAGGAAACTACCACACAAGTTCAGAGTTGCAGTTGTCCCCAACCCCAAGCCAATGCCTTGCAGTGGAATATGGAGTCCCAGCTGGCTGCTGCAGAAGCACACATCTCCCAGAGCTTAATGCAACAGCAAAAGGAAGGATGGTTTCTGCTTCTCTTTCTCTTTCCAAAACTTCCATGAGTGCATCTTATTAGAAGAACATAAATGGCATCAAAATCTTTGAACCAAAGTATTCTAGTTCCCAGGCTTGCAGCCCCTTGTGACAGAGTAGAAACATAAGAAACAGTGGAAATGAATAACATAGTCAGCAAAGAGATCAGGAGAGATGTCATCATCAACAAGAAATTTCAACATTTTCTAGAAGATGTAAATCAAATGGAAGAGTTGCGATAAAGAAACAAAGTGGAAAAGGCAGCAGTCTAGAATAAGCAAATAATTGGGCTTCAGTGGATGAGGTATCCCATTCCTGCAGTGTAATTATAGACAGGCACTAGCCCGAGGTGGACAAGTACAGAAGATAAAGAAAACATAAAAAGAGGTACAGAAAGAGAGATTCACGGAAGGTCTTTTTATTAACCGCTGGGCCGATTGCTCCCATCTCTATACTCTCATGCATAGAATCAATCAGAAACAGTTTAAATTGGCCAAAAATTAATTTCTTTTCTCTAAATAAATTGAACTACCTGTGTGAAGGTAAATTAGGGGAACTCACATGAGTATTAACACCTCGTGCATATCCCTCATTAGGTTATTATTTGGGAGGCAATCGACCTTTAGTACATAGCTATAATATTTTCCAGCTCATCCCACTGAGAAATAGAATCTCTTTTTCCATCCCTTGAATCTGGACTGCTCCTTGTGACTTATTTTGACCAACAGAATATGGCAAAAGTGACACTGTGCAAGTTCTTCAAACTCCTGTCTTCATCCTCTTGTAACACTTCTGTCATCAGGTGAAGAAGCCCAGCATGGAAGACCACATGAAGAGAGGGGCCCAGGCCTCCCAACTTTCTAGGCTTGCCAGCTGAGCCTCAAAACTTGAGACCATCCACCCCAGCTGAGCTGCCAGCTGAATGAATCCACATGAGTGAGCCCAGGTGAAACTAGCAGAAGGGTACAAGAAGTAACGTGGTAGTTATTGTTGTTAGCTACTCAGTGTGGGAGTGTTTTGTATACAACAAAGGCTAACTTGAACACAACTTGAACAAGTCTCAGCTTCCTGCACACTCAAGTTGGTCAATAGGCACGTTCTGTCCACAGACTCAGCACTCCTTCCCTCACCCTCTTTATTACTTGCTCACATACCCCCTACTCACCAAGGTCTTGTCTAACTACCCTGTTTTAAATCATAACCACAATCACCACCACCCTCTTACACTCCCTCTCTGCTTCATGGAGACAGAGATTTCTGTTGGTTTCATTCACTACTGTTTCCTCAATGCCTTCAATTGTACCTACCACATAGTGGGCACTCGATAACGTGTGTTAAGTAAATTAATGAATTGATGGGGTATAAGTAGTAAAATATCAATTCTAAGAACATTCACCTTTGAGTGAAACTGGGATTATTACTTTGGACCTAAGAAGATGGAATTGCAATCCTAGCATCCCCAAAGGGATCAACAAGATTTACTTTGTGAATATAATGTGAATGCTATATACTGGTTTCTATATTTTTAAATTAATCTATAGATAAATTATAAAAGACAATTATAAAATAAAATGTAATGTTATTAACCTCAACAACATAAAAAAGCCTCACTAATAGATGTTAGAAAAAGAAGTAGGGAAGAAATAGGGCTATAATAATCTTATTGCGTACAATGGGAAAAGAAAAACAAAAACATTGTCTAAAGCCAGAGGAACAAGAATTGGAGAATTTAGTATAGTATTACATTACAAAGGTGACTTGTGGGAAAAGAAAAATGATTATAAAACCTGGGAGGATAGCAAAGGCCAGGTTGGAGTAGAAGAGGCACGTGCCTTAGTACAGAGTAAATTCCCATATTTTGCAGAAAGAAGTTGATACATTGCTAGTAAAACAGTGTAAACATATTGTTTAGATACTCAAATGTAGCCACCAGAAGAACCAAAACAGAAATGGTTAAAAGAGTTTACCTCTGGGGCATGGGCCAGGAAAGAGGGGAGGGTATCTGTTGTTTTTCTTATAAACCCCACCATAAAATCTATTTTTTTTTACCATATGCATAATTTCCTTATGTTTAAAAACACTAATAATAAAAATGAGTGAAGGAAAATTACTTTAAGTACAAAACAAGACAATATGAAAACGTTCATCCTGGGGAAAGTGAAATTCATTGAACTTTTCTAGACATTCTTTATAGATCATAAATAAATCTTCATAGTTAAAGTAAAATCAAAGAGAAACTCATCTATGAGTTACTAAAATTATATGATGCACAAGGAAGTTTGGGAAAATAAGAAAGACAGTGTCACTCAGAATCTGGCTAATCTTTATGGTGCTCGCAGAAGCCAGAAGACTCACACAGTGCAAGGGGTCCTGTAAAAAGTTTCAGGCGCTCTTGCTGACCCTTTGTACCATGACCTCTCTCTAACTCTGATCTCAGAGTTCTTAAGTTATTTCAGTCTGATTTTCTACAAACAGGAATTCAATCTCTGTGAAGATTATGAATTTGTCAGTCAGGCAAAAACCAGATCAATTTACTTCTAACTTTGAAGGACAAAACATTTTTCCAGAATTTTAGAGGAAAAGTAATTTTTTCTACTGGGTCTCATGATGGCCAATTGTCTTATGAACTTTAGAAGAGTTGGTCATATTCTCCCTTCCTAAAGTCTTCTTTCTGATTTTGCATTTAAACCTACCTCCTAAAACTCAGCAGAGCTGTACATTTATTGACTGGTTTGACAGAATAAAGAATCTTTTTAAAAATCACAGTAATTTTATTGAAATGAAAGGGAAACAGGAAATGAATAGGAAGAGGGAAGAGTAGCAAAATTGTAATATCTCTAGTCAAAACATATGATTTAAAATTAAGAAAATCAGCAAATTGGAGAGTGACATCAACATCATGGTGGAGTGAGATTCCCTCTTTGAATCTCTACCCCCTAAGACACAACGAAAACATCATTTGCATTCCAACAGAGCTCAATCAAACACTACAAAGGACTTCTAAGAAACCCCTGCTGCCATACATCAGATGGTGGAGGCGCGGGAAAGCCCAAAGGACGTGAGGAGAGGTAAGAAGTTGTACTCCCCCTCCCCAATCGATCAGCAAAGACAGACACCACGGCTCGCAGACAGAGGGGGGAGGGGTGGCCCACTGCGGGGGGAGGAACTATCACCCTCCGGGTGCTCTCACAGACTGTCAAGAGGTCCCCAAAGGGAAGTGACAACAGACTGTTTTGGGGGTGTAGCAAACGCCCTAAGAGAGCCAGAAAGGAAAACCCCAGGTCAAGCAGGAGAAAGAGAGAAGCCCTCCCCCCACACACGGTGCATTTCAGCATAATCCCTCCGGGGACTGCAGCGGGCTCAGAGCATACCGCTTGTGATCTCCATCCAGTGGCAGCAGGTGGAAACTGCAGGACCAACTTGAAGATGAGAGGAAAAAGTAAAGCAGTCAGATCCATGCAGCAGTTTGTTATGTCTACAGACCAAAAGGAAAATGACAAACACCCAGAAACCAACCCTGAAGGCACAGAATTTGATAACCTGAATGACAGAGAATTCAAAATAGCTATCATAAACAAACTCAACGAAATACAAGAGAACACACAGAAACAAATCAACGAATTCAGGGATTTCATCACAAAGGAGATTGAAACCATAAAGAAAAACCAATCAGAATTATTGGAGATGAAAAACAAAATGAATGAGATAGTGGGAAAAAATGGACTCTTTAAAGAGCAGAACTGACAATATGGAGGAACAAATTAGCATTATCGAGGATAGCCGTGCAGAAACGCTCCAGATAGAGGAGGAGAGAGAGCTAAGACTAAAAAGAAATGAAGAAATTCTTCGAGAAATCTCAGACTCAATGAGGAAAAGCAACATAAGGATAATAGGTATTCCAGAAGGAGAAGAAAGAGAAAAAGGAGCAGAGAGTTTGTTCAAAGAAATAATAGCTGAGAACTTCCCCAACCTAGGGAACGAGAGGGAAATACCAGTGAATGAAATCAATAGATCACCTAAATATATAAACAGGAATAAAAAATCATCTCACCACATAGTAGCAAACTTGAAAAATATCTGTGACAAGGAAATAATATTAAGGGCAGCTAAACAAAAAAACAAAATAACATACAAAGGAAACCCCATCAGGCTCTCAGCTGATTTCTCGACAGAAACTCTACAGGCTAGGAGAGACTGGAATGATATATTCAAAATCATGAAAGACAAAAACCTTCAGCCAAGAATACTTTATCCAGCAAAAATATCCTTCAAATATGATGGAGAAATAATAACTCTCCCTGATACACAAAAGCTAAGAGAGTTCATCACCACAAGACCCCCACTACAAGAAATGCTCAAGAAGGCCCTTAGGCCTGAAAAAAAAACAAATGAGAAAGGGGATACAAAGACTTCAGCAAGGAGAAAAGCAAGGAGACTAAACCAGCACAAACTACAGTTGGATAACATCAAAAATTAATTCAAGCTCATCACTGTAAACACACACTCATGACACAAGATGGAATAAATAGAGATAACAAATAATGAGGGGAAGAGATAAGGGATTGAATCAACCCAGCCTCAGGAACCACTAAACAAATAACCAAAAGAGAACCACACATGACAAATAAAGAGAAAACTAAGAGAATGAGCATGCAGAAATACCAAATTGAATTTGCAGTCCAAAATACAAGTGATAAGAAACGAAAGAAATGCAAAAGAACCAGAAAATGAACAATAAAATAGCAACCTTAAACCCTCATATATCAATAATCACTCTAAATGTAAATGGATTGAATTCTCCAATCAAAAGACACAGAGTGGCGGGATGGATTAAAAACCAAGATCCAACAATCTGCTGCCTCCAGGAAACACATCTCAGCTCTAAAGACAAACACAGACTCAAAATAAAAGGATGGAAAACAATACTCCAAGCTAATGGCAAACAAAAGAAAGCAGGAGTAGCCATACTTATATCAGACAAAGCAGACTTCAGGATAAAAAAAGGTAATGAGAGACAAAGAAGGGCAATATATAATGATAAAAGGGACACTTCACCAAGAAGACATAACAATCATAAATATCTATGCATCCAACAGAGGAGCACCAAAGTACATAAAACAACTGCTAAAAAAACTAAAAGGAGATATTAACAATAACACAATAATAGTAGGAGATCTTAACACCCCCCCTTACATCAATGGATAGATCATCCAGACAAAAAGTCAATAAGGAAATAATGGATTTAAACTAAAAAGTAGACGCAATGGACTTAATAGATATATACAGAGCACTCCACCCAAAAGAAGCAGAGTACACATTCTTCTCAAGTGCACATGGAACATTCTCAAGGATAGACCATATATTAGGAAACAAGGCAAACCTCTATAAATATAAGAAGTTTGAAATCATTACAAGCATCTTTTCTGACCATAACACTGTGAAACTAGAAATCAACTGCAAGGAAAAAACTAGGAAAGGGACAAAGATGTGGAGACTAAACAACATGCTACTGAACAACCAATGGGTCATTGATGAAATTAAAGGAGAAATCAAAAGCTATCTGGAGACAAATGAAAAAGAAAATACACCATACCAACTCGTATGAGATGCAGCAAAAGCAGTCCTGAGAGGGAAATTCATACCAATACAAGCACACCTTAACAAATAAGAAAAATCCCAAATAAATAACCTTAAATTGCACCTAATAGAATTAGAAAAAGAAGAACAGACAAAGCCCCGAATCAGCAGAAGGAGGGAAATAATAAAAATCAGAGCAGAAATAAGTGAAATTGAAACCAAAAAAACAGTAGAAAGGATCAATGAAACAAAGAGCTGGTTCTTTGAGAAGATAAATAAAATTGACAAACCCTTAGCCAGACTCACTAAGAAAAAAAGGGAGAAGACTCAAATAAATAAAATTAGAAATGAAAGAGGAGAAATTACAACAGATACCACAGAAATACAAGGGGTTATTAGGAAATACTATGAAAAACTTTACACCAACAAATTGGACAACCTAAAGGAAATGGACAAATTCTTGGAAGCGTACAACCTCCCAAAACTGAATCAAGAAGAAATAGACAATCTGAACAGACCAATCACAAGTAAAGAGATTGAAATAGTAACCAAAAACCTCCCCAAAAATAAAAGTCCAGGACCAGATGGCTTCCCTGGAGAATTGTACAAAACATTCAAAGAAGATTTAGCACCTATCCTTCTCAAACTATTCCAAAAAATAGAGGAAGATGGAATACTTCCCAACACATTCTATGAGGCCAACATCATCCTGATACCAAAGCCAGACAAGGACAATACAAAGAGGGAAAACTACAGGCCAATATCACTGATGAACATAGACGCAAAAATCCTCAACAAAATATTGGCAAACCGAATACAGCAATACATCAAAAAGATCATACACCACGATCAAGTGTGATTTATACCAGGGACACAGGGATGGTTCAACATCTGCAAATCAATCAATGTAATACACCACATCAACAAAATGAAAAATAAAAACCACATGATCATCTCAATTGATGCAGAGAAGGCATTTGACAAGATCCAGCATCCATTTATGATAAAAACTCTCAACAAAATGGGTATAGAAGGAAAGTACCTCAAAATAATAAGGGCCATATATGACAAACCTACAGCAAACATCCTGCTCAACAGGGAAAAACTGAAAGCCATTCCTTTGAGGACAGGAACAAGACAAGAGTGCCCATTCTCACTGCTCTTATTCAACATAGTACTGGAAGTTCTGGCCAGAGCAATTAGGCAAGAAAAAGGAATAAAAGGACTCCAAATAGGCAATGAAGAAGTGAAACTCTCACTATTTGCAGATGACATGATCTTATACATAGAAAACCCAAAAAATTCAATCGGAAAACTACTAGAAATAATCAACAACTACAGTAAAGTGGCAGGGTATAAAATTAACTTACAAAAATCAATTGCATTTCTATACACTAACGATGAACCAACAGAAAGAGAACTCCAAAAGACAATCCCATCTACAATTGCAACAAAAAGAATAAAATATCTGGGAATAAATTTAACCAAGGAGGTAAAAGACCTATACACTGAAAACTATAAGACACTATTGAAAGAAATCGAGGAGGACATAAAGAAATGGAAAAATATTCAATGCACATGGATTGGAAGAATAGATATAGTTAAAATGTCCATTCTACCTAAAGCAATCTACAAATTCAATGCAATCCCAATCAGAATCCCGATGTCATTCTTCACGGTAATAGAACAAAAACTACTGAAATTCATACGGGGCAACAAAAGACCCCGAATAGCTAAAGCAATTCTGAAAAAAAAAGAACAAAGCTGGAGGCATCACAATCCCTGATTTCAAAATAAACTATAAAGCTATAGTAATCAAAACAGCCTGGTACTGGTACAAGAATAGACACACAGATCAATGGAATAGAATTGAAAGCCCAGAAATAAAACCACACACCTATGGACAGCTAATCTTCGACAAAGGAGCAAAGAACATACAATGGAGAGAGGGAAATCTCTTCAATAAATGGTGCTGCGAAAATTGGACAGCAACATGCAAAAGAATGAAAGTAGACCATCTCCTATCGCCATATACAAAAATCAATTCAAATTGGATCAAAGACCTGAAAGTGAGACCTGAAACTATAAAACTCCTGGAAGAAAATATAGGCAGTACACTGATTGAGATTGGACATAAAGGGATCCTTTCAGATTCCACATCTACTCGGACAAGGGAAACAAAAGAAAAAATAAACACCTGGGATCTCATCATTCTACGAGGCAAATGAAACCAGGATCAAAATGAATAGACAACCCACCAACTGGGAGAAAATATTCGCAAATCGTTTGTCCGACAAGCTATTAATCTCAGTAATATATAAAGATCTCATACAACTGAGCAACAAAAAAACAAACAACCCAATCAAAAAATGGGCAGAGGATATGAACACACATTTTTCCAAGGAAGAGATACAGATGGCCAATAGACACATGAAAAGATGTTCAACATCACTAATCATCAGGGAAATGCAAATCAAAACTACACTAAGATATCACCTTACACCCGATAGAATGGCTATAATCACAAAGACAAATAACAACAAATGCTGGAGAGGTTGTGGAGAAATGGGGACCCTCATTCACTGCTGGTGGGAATGCAAACTGGTGCAGCCTCTATGGAAAACAGTATGGAGAGTCCTCAAAAAATTAACAATAGAAATACCGTATGATCCAGCAATCCCACTCTTGGGCATCTACCAAATGGACATGAAATCAACCAGCACAAGAGGCTTATGCACCCCTATGTTCATTGCAGCATTATTCACTATAGCCAAGAAGTGGAAGCAACCCAAGTGTCCCTCGACTGATGATTGGTTAAAGAAGATGTGGTATATACATACAATGGAATACTACTCAGCCATAAGAAAAGACACAATTGTCCCATTTGTAACAACATGGATGGACCTAGAGGGTATTATGTTAAGTGAAATAAGCCAGAGAGAGAAGGACAGACACTGCATGAACTCACTCATATATGGAATATAAATGAACACACGGACAGAGAGAACTGATTGGTGGTTACCAAGGGGAAGGGGGGTGGGAGGTGGGCACAAGTGGTGAAGGGTTACATCCACATGGTGACGGACAAACAATAATGTACAACTAAAACCCCACAGTGTTATAAACTATTAAGACATCAATAAAAAAAAAGAAAATCACAAAATTGATGCACCACTAAATGCAATGTAGTATCCTAGATTGAATCCTGAACAGGAAAAGAACATGAGTGGAAAAATCAGGGAAATCCTAATAAAGTCAAGTTTGGTTAATAGTAATGTACCAGTGTCATCTTCTTAGTTTTGGCAAATGTACCATGTTTATATGAAATGTTAACATCAGGGGAAACTGGGTGCAGTGGCTGCAGAAACTGTCTGTACTATCATTGTCAGTACCTGGGATGAGGAGAGGGGGGCAGGAACTAAGTACTAGTGTGACTTTGTAATGAACATATATGACACAAGGGCAGAATGATTAACCCATCAGATCCAGTAGAAGCAGGGAAACAAAATGGTCTTAGTCCATCCAGGTTGCTATAACAGAATACTCTAGACTGGGTGCCTTATAAACAACAAAAATTTACTTTTTACAGTTCTGGAGGCTAGGAAGTCCAAGACTAAGGCACTTGCAGATTCAGTGTCTGGTTAGAATCTGCCTCCCGGTTTATAGATGGCTGTCTTCTTGTTATGACCTCACATGGCAAAGGGATGAGTGAGCTCTGGAGTCTCTCTTATCAGGGCACTAACCCCATCATGAAGGCTCCTCCCTCCTGACCTAATCACCTCCCAAAGTCCCCACCTCCAAATACCATCACATTGGGGATTAGGTTTCAACACATGAATTTTGGGGGGACACAAACACTCAGTCCATAGCACCCACTTAATGTATACAATAAAAGCTTGGAAAACAAGGGCTCTTATGCAGACATGTTCATTTATTTTCCCATAGATGATAAGCTTCGTAAAGCTCTAGGCCCTGTTCACAGCTATATCCCTGGTATTGGGAACATAGTAGGCAGTCAGTTAATATTTGATAAATAAGAATAAATAATTTCTCATTAAATATTGCCTTTGTGTTCATGGCATAAGTTCTGACATATCACAAATACTCAGAGCAAACTGACTAAATGGAATTAGACTGGTTCTGATTCGTATAGTCATACCATGGAGAGAGTTAGTTATGTATTATAATTATTAGTGAATTCACATCTAGATAAGGTGGTATGATTAGGGCTGTTAATGATAGCAATAAGACTATATGCAGAAAAATATTTTTCTATAGTTCTTCAGTTGTTGCTTCCTCCATGGAAATTCAGTAGAAAAAGAGTCTATGCAGCTTTGAAAGATAAAAACTCTCCCTATGATAGTAAAAAAATATTAATAGTTTTTAAATATGAAGGATTTAGCTTTGTACTATACCAATAATTTATGACTTTGGACTGAATATTAACACGTCTCTGACAAGTAACAGTACATGTTATTACCAAAGATAGTATATCTATGGTTTGATAACCTTTGTTAAGAAAGCTGACTCTGGATTCCGGAAAATCATTTCTCCATTAGGGTTAGACATTCATACACTTAAAACTACAGAATTTAATTTAGTATATCTATTTAGAAAAATAATAGAAAATACCTAACTTTGTAACCATTAGAACAGTTTAATTATTCAGAAGATTTTTAACAGTGGAATTCATTTCAATGAGATGGAGATTATTAAATGTTTTAGCAGAACATTCATTTGAAAGAGAGACTTCCATCTTATAATTAATTTTCCAGTTACCAAAATGTTAAATTAATAAAATATTCATCTCTTTTTCATGTAATTAATAATGTAACTGAAATTTACAAAGCTCCAATTCTAATGCATTTGTTTTTGCACGGCTTACCTTCTGACTGGACTAAGAATCTGTAGTTTTTTATGTAAGAGAAAGGGACACACTACTCATAGGAGAGTGAGGATCTCTCTATGGTTCTTATTTTTTTGATTTAGAGCAAGTCATCTGTTACAATATTTATGTCCACTCTTTACCTTATCTTATTGCTGTCTTTATAAGTAATACTACAAACTATTTGAAAGGAGGTGTTGCTACTACCTGGTGCTTCCAAAGTTTGGAACCAAAAAAACAATTGGCGCGTAAAGGTTTTTAATAAACATTTTATGAACATCTCCTTTCATTTCTTTCCTCTAAGTAGACCAGTATCCTTTTTCTAACATAAATTCTACGTCTGGTGAAATGCTCCTAGGCAACATTTTAAGTGTGGATTTTTACCAAATAACTAATTTTGATGGTCTCTGTCTTTATACACTAAAAATAATACTTAAATAAGGTCATTTCTAGTCTTTTCTAAATGTACTAAAAGAATGAAGCTCTACTCTTAATCACTGGATGGCATAATTGCATCATTATACACTTCATGGTCCAAAAGTTAAAGAACACAGCAGGGTACCTCATTGTTCAGAAATCTGCAAGTATATAATGTGGGACCTAAAGACACGTTTAGGTTTCACTGGAGAAAAATAAGTACAAGTATGAATTGCCTAGTGAGTTTAAATGACTTCAGCATTGATAAAAGGCAATAAGCATAAATTAAATGCAGGATCCTTCTTTAATCCTGGAAAATCAAAGCTCTTTCAAATAAGAAGATAAAGGTAAAGTATGAATACTGAATGCCAAAGAGCTTCCAGTCTTAGGGAAAAAGTAATGGAGAAAATTTTAGATGAATAGGCCTTGTACTGGTTTCCTAGGGCTGCTGTAACAAATTACCACAAATTGGGTGGCTTAAAAAAACAGAAATTTATTCTCTCACAGTTCTGGAGGCTAGAAGTCCAAAATCAATGTGTTGTTAGGCCATGCTCCCTCCTAAGGCTGTAAAGAGAAGAGTCCTTCTTTGCCTCTTCCTGGTTTCTGGTGGTCGCCTGCCATCCTTGACTGCATCTCTCCAATCTCTGCCTCCCTCCTGGCCTTCTTCCCCCAACTGTATCTGTGCCTATCTCTCTTGGTCTCTTCCTATAAGGACACCAGTGATTGGATTTAGGGCCACTCTAATCCAGTGTGGTTTCATCTTAACTTGCATCATAATTATATCTACAAAGACTCTATTTTCAAATGAGATCACATTCACAGGTACCGATGATTAGGACTTGGACATATCTTTTAGAAAGATACAATTCCACCCATTATAGGCCCTGAAGGGAAACAACATTGCAGAGCTTTTTTTTAAGAAAAATGTGGCATGACAAATAGAAATAGACTTAGGTCTGAGAACCAGTCTGTTGGGAGTGCTCTCCAGCTATATAACACAATGTGGACATCAAGAAAGAGGCAAATACAGTCATGCCCCACATAACTAAATTTCGGTCAATGATGGACCACATATATGACAGTGGTCCAATAAGATGAGTACCATAGCCTAGGTGTGTAGTGGGCTATACCCTCTAGGTTTGTGTAAGTACACTCTATGATATTCACACAACAACACAATCGCCTAGCTACACATTTCTCAGAATGTATCCCCATTGTTGAGTGACACATGACTGTTTTTGTTAGGCTAGGGTTCTCCACAGGGCACAACTCCATGGGTACCATTCACCGAAGCTACAGTATGAATGGTGCCCCCAGGAGTTTACCCCGCATCCTGTGCCTCAATGTCAAATCCTTTACAGGAGCCAGGAAGGAATAAATCAAGCTAATTATAAATAATAATGGAGGATGTTGGAGACTGGAGAAAACCTGAGTGCTCTGTCCAAAGTTTCGATGTTACTTAACTCCATCTGACTACTGCCCTGCGGGAATACAGGCCCAGTGCGACTAGGCAATCTGTTTTTTTTTAGAGAAATATGAAATTTGGTTTTAGTGTAAAATCCTCTGATATTTAAATAATGAAAACTAAATTTTAAAATATTTAAACTGTGTGAGGGCTAAAAAAATTCATCTACAGGACTACTCTAGGTGGTGCATCACCAATCTGCAGTCTCTCTGATTTGGGCCCAACTGATTCAAGCGCATGTCCCTCACATTATAAAAAGTGGCTTTTTATACAAAGAATTCTGACCTTAAAAGGGAAAAATTGTCAAGACTTTAACCCAAATGATGTCATAAACTGTATACCTTCAGCCTAAGTATATGTTAGTGACTTGCTTTTTATTTCACTGCAAAAATGGAGAATCCTACCAGAGAATCCCTCTAATGCTTCCCACAAAACTGCCAACATATGTCCCTATTTCCGTTTCTTCCACTTTCCCTCCTGTTACAATGGATGAATGATTCGTGCCCCTCTCTAAGGCAAACCCCTCCACTTACGTCATCAATCTTGTCAATCATATCCCCTTGTCAATCATATCCCCTTTTTACTACTCAAAGCCGTTGCCTTTGCAATGCAATGATATATCTCTTTCTCTCCCCACCTTCCACCCTCCTCACACAGACAATTCCTTAGACGTATTGTTCATGTTCAATAGTCTCAACTTCCTCTCTTCCTGTTCTCACTTGAACACACTCCGTGTGATTTTATCTCCAAAACTCACTGAAGATGCTGATATCCAAGGTCAGCAATGACCTTCACTTTGCCATGCTTTATCAATTCTCAGGCCTTACTTTATTCAATCTATCAATACATGTGACATATTTCATCACTCTCTTTTTAAATTCATTTTCACTTGACTTCTATAATACTACTCTCTTATTTATCTTCCCATCTCTTAACCTATTTTGACAATTTCTCCTTTTAGTGTCACAGACTGTTTGGGGATATAAAAATAAATGTTCAGCAACATCCTTGACTTGCCTGGGGCCCAGGAGTCCTATGGGTAAGAAACTTAGACACAGCCCATAAATGAGGTATAGGTAGGCAGACATCTATCTAATGGACTGGGGATCCCAGTGGAAGCTAATTTGGAAGGAGAGAAAAAAAGAGGAGCTTAGAAAAGAAAAAAGGACTGGAGTGAAAAAAATCTAGCAAAATGGGTGAGATTGGGCAGCAAGGAACGGAATGCAGAAGGAAGAGTGATTCCAGGTCCAATATGCGGTGCTACCTATGACCCAACCCATCACTCTCCTGCAACACTCCCTCCATCCCACAATCCCAACAAGGAAAAAGAGAGAGCTCAGGTATTAGGGGGTAAAAAAGTATGCCTAGAGGCTCAACAGTTCTGCCAATGGGGAAACCCTCTAAATAAACTGATCTAGTCTAAAGAAGTAGAAGGAGCTTTCTTGCCAAAAGGCCATGGATGTCAGGGTTTGGATGAGGTTGGCAAAACCAGAGTAGTAGCACAAGCAGCCACTATAGGAGAGAAGGCAGCAACTGTCCATGGAGCAGACGAGCTGGAGAGGTGGACACTAGAAAGAGGAATGGCAGGGCAAGAAGTACAAGCTCTGATTCTCATGCACATTTTATCTATTCTTTCCCTTCCCCTCTTGCCCTTCATCTGGGCAAGCCAATAGGAAGGCCCAGGCACTCCTTCTCTTGGTGTCAGTAGGGAAATCCAAAACCACACAAACTCACGGCCATGCACGCACTCCCCGTGGCCCTACCCCCTAACCACAATAAAAATGAAAGCCATCATCATTTCTTTGCTCACCCATTCCAGGCTGGCTTGGGTGCCTGCCCTGTTCTCCCCAGAAAGTCTCATTATGTGAATAATAAACCTTTTCATACTCTCCTGGTACATGTGTGGCATCCTCAGTCTTCACAGAAAAACCAATTTAGGGTGGGGAGATTAACCCCATGCCCATGTTTTGTGGGCAACCACAAAACAGCAATATTATGATAAAGGGAAAT
Source organism: Tapirus indicus (assembly GCA_031878705.1). Taxonomy (NCBI): domain Eukaryota; kingdom Metazoa; phylum Chordata; class Mammalia; order Perissodactyla; family Tapiridae; genus Tapirus; species Tapirus indicus. The sequence goes on along the minus strand of CM062920.1, from coordinate 137,413,026 downwards.
AAAAACCCCTGTAAGACATAATATCTAGAAAGAACAGGGAAATTACAAAGAAAATAAAAAAGTGTTTGACAGAAAGTAGAATATAATGGCCAATCTCTTCTCATTTCTCAACAGTATCTTCTTAATTTGCTCCTTACTTATTGTATTATTATAAATAAACCCTTATAAATGTTTCCAGTAAGCCATTATAAAGACAGAAGACATCTCTCAGAATTCACAGGATATTTTCACTCAGATGCCATCAATGTTCATGATATACATATTTTAAAATATGTAATGAAATGAATACATTGCAAAGACATTTTATTGTCTTAAGAAGTATTTTCCTCTCACCTCCAACATGTAATTATTTGTCAGGTGCCATTCACCACGAAACACTCTGACTTCTGAGAATGTTCACAGACTCTTTGCAAATGATCACATCCCTCCATGCCAGCTGACAGTTGTTGCAGAAACCTCGCTGTCTCTATGGAGGAGAGAGTAAGCATGGAAAAAAAGCAAATCTGATTAAAGGCTCCTTGCCTAAGGAAAGAGAGAAATCCATTGACAAATCCTTAGGCATCATTGACTTTTAGGTGAAAAAGAAAATGAAAAAGAAGGAAAGAAAACAAGAAAGCAAAAGAAAATTAAAGCCTGAAAACAGATGTTGAACATTGTTTGCATGTAGAAAATACTTGTTTATACTCAGAAAATCAACCTCTTGAGGTTAAATGTCACCGGCTTTAGATGAATTCTTAGTTTCTTACAGCCCCCAAATCCAGCATTCTGCTTGCCATGAGAAACATTCTGAATTTTATTGACTAATTTTAAAGTTCTGACATGGTTTTGAACTTATTATTTAAATGTTAAAATAGATGTCTGAATGAATAGCAGGGAAAAATTCACTCTTTAACCTTTGCAACTGAGTTCAGATTTAGTAAAATATCAATGATAGGGCAAAACAATTTTAAAAGTCCTTTAACAACAGTCTGTTAAAAGTATCTTTAAGGTCATGGCAGGATATTACACTGTGTCAGACAGAAAAAAAAAAAAGAGAAATAATTTATTTTCCCCCAAATTTTTATTCTGCGCAACTGGAGATTTCTAAGAACTAGTGGGCTTGTGAGGGGTGGCATTTCACTCACACGAAGATTAAAGCATTTACAATGCTTTAGTCATGACTTAGGCTTTAGACACACTAAAGCATTAAAGCATGACTTACTTGCTTTACTCATGACTTGGGCTCTCAAGTACCTTATATTTAATTAGGATAATTTATACTAATATCATATATCTCTCACACATAACACCTTTATTTGTAAGAAATTACTCTACTTCCTAGATGTTCTCAGAAAATAGCAAGGAGAAGTGCTTTACCAATGATGGGCAAGCGCCTAGCTTAGTGCTTTGAAAATAAACAGGCACTTAGCAATAACACATAATAGATAAGACACAAGATGCTAACAGGTGAAGACAGAGATGGTGAACTGGTTAAATGCTGCACTCCATTAACACCCTTGAAAGACCAATACATTATACGGTGTTTTGATAAATGTGGCTGTTGGAACATCCTCTAGAAAGCTTCCCTCTGAATTTTTTTCTTACTTGAAGAAGAACATATAAAGGCTTCTGAGGATTAGGCAAAAAGCTGTTTTAGCTGTCTCTTTCCCCTGGCTTAGTAACGTCACTCTCTGTAATCGTGTCAGCAAAACCAAACTGCAGTTGTGGGAATTCAGGAAAAGGAGTACAGGATTTTACAAAGGACTAAGACTAAGAGACTTTTCTGTTTCTGGACTACCCTTGATGGGAGCAGAGGTTAGCTTGCCATCCCCATCAGCCAGACATACCAATGAAGAAAGAATGAAAGGGAAAAACAGGAAACAATTACAGAAAATATCTGTTTTTCCAGACTAAAAGTTTTTTTGACTGTAGAGCAGTATTTCTGGTTTTTTTTTTTTTTCCCCACTTCAATCGCAGAAGCAAGATTAATAACCTGTTCTAGGATACTGAAAGAGAAGAGCCGACTAAATAGAATGATAGCATGGTCTATGGGATGGGGTCGGACTCAAAAGAGATCAGTGTGTGGCTGTTACTGGCCATAAAGCTTGACTGGTGATATAGACATCGGTTGGTAGTCTCACTAAAAATCTTCCCTTCCTGCTGCTCCCCAAATTATTTAAGGAAGTGAAGTAGACCTAGTAAAATGGACTCCAACCTACTTCTAGGCTAAAAAGTAAGCTCATTGCCTCCTACTGGGCAAAGGATTTAGCTCAGGGGTAGGTACATGATCAAACCACGTGTGTAAAGGAATAGTTCTCCTCAGCCCCGTCCTGGGAATTCTGGATCCAGAACTGTTTCTTGTCTGCTGGACATAGAAAAAGACATCCATTGTTCTGGTAGCTTTTGGCAACCATTTCAAGACTGTGGGAAACCATTACTGTGGAAATGTTGACCGTTCGCAAGGCTGGGCCGAGAGAAACAAACTGGTGATCCTTGGTGATACCTGAAACCTGCTCTACCTCTGGTCTTTTCGGTTATATGACTCAAGAAATTTTTATTATTGGTTAAGTTTTTTGAGGTAGGTTTTCTGCTATTGCCACAGAAGTGTGGTGAGAGACTGGCAATACAATGATGTTAATCAAGTTTGTCAAAATATATTTTTTTATTTCTTCAGCATTTATTTATTACATGTATGAAACCCCATGTTAAGTCAAGAGGATGCATGTTATGATAAACAAGACAAGCATGGTCTTTTCCCTCCCAGAATCTAGAACCAGAGAAGTATTAGAGAATAGACGAGATACCACGGGACGTGCCATGAGGAGAGAAGCACAGAGGACCATGGGAACAATTAGAAGCCACAATATAGTGGACATTGGTATTTTTGAAGACTCTTGCTTTATTCTCCCTTCCTAAAGTTCCTGGATTTCCTTTTGGAGAAGAATCTTTCCATTGAATAGTGGTAGAATGGCAAATTCAGATGCTGAATCATACTACAGAAATGAAAATGTTCGAGTTCTTTCTTTCTCACAGCCCAGTTAGTTCAGGGCATGGGTGTATTAGCTTAGCTCAGCTAATGAGCTGTTGTCTCCCAGACCATCTTGAGTGAGTATCACAAATATAGAAGAAACAATTGGAATTCATTATTCATCCCCACTGAAGCAGCCAAAGAAAATGGTTCCTGCTACAAGATAGTTACGGAGCTTCCTGCTGTCATAGCCTCCAACACTTTTCCCCAATGGTCAATTCTGTCATCCCGTAAATTCTGTTGTTCTTATATTAGGCAAACTTAGTTGTTGTTGCTTGTGATCCAGGAACCCTAACCTTTAATTTGGATGTCAAAGGAAACTCCTGGTGGAAGTGACAACTAGGTTGATATTTTTGTTGTATGTCCATAAATGCAGTTTATTAAAGGACTAGTATGCCAAAAATTAATTTGGAGGGAGATGGATAGCAAAATGTGAAGTTGTAACTTTAAGAGTTTCAGCCAAAAGAAAGGAGCAAAGGGAAATAGGACTCTACAGAGAGTAAAGTAGTGCAATACATACAGAGTTCAAGAAGAGGAAAGTCAACAGGAATAGTAAAATTGTTGTGGCATGGTCTTGAGCAAATAAGCTATGAGAAGATGCAAAGAAATTTAGAAACCTTCTGAATTCAATCAAGGAGAAACAGCAGTTCCATAACTAACAGGCAAAAGCAAATGGTGCAGATTAAGAGGGAAAGGTAAACCCTCAGTCATTGACTCTAGCCGTCCATGGTAAGAAGAGTTTTTCAATCCATTTGTGAAGGATTTGTGATTAATTAAGAGCAATCTTATTAGTCAACTAGCATACTACATATACAAGTCGTACATGTCCATGGACATTTCTTGGCTACAGTTAATTTTTAATATATGGACATAGATTAATTTTTAAATAAATTATGGGGAAATTGTGGTAAATGCTGTAGGAGAATTACAACTGAACCTCCAAGCTGTGATCTTTCATATCATGAATTTGTCCTGATTTCCTAAAATAGTGCTCTATGATAGTGGTTCTTAATCTGGGGTCCATGAAGTCCCAAGAGATCCAAGAACAGAAGGAGGTTAATGGACTAAGGTGGGGAAAATAATTAAATCTTTATTTCCATTAAATTATAAGTGAAATTTGTAACCTTCTGCAAATTTTTTTTTGAGGAAGATTGGCCCTGAGCTAACATCTGCTGCCAATCTTCCTCTTTTTTTCTTTTTTCTCCCCAAAGCCCCAGCACATAGCTGTATGTCCTAGTTGTAGGTCCTTCTAGTTCTTCTGTGTGGGACGTCGCCTCAGCATGGCTTGATGAGCAGTGAGTAGGTCTGCACCCAGGATCCAAACCGGTGTACCCTGGATCACTGATGTAGAACACACCAACTCAGCCCGTATGCCACCAGGCTGGCCCCTGCAATTATTAATGTATGCAAAAATCTGAAGTCGTATTAGCAATGTCTGAAATCACAATAGAGATCTTAGACTATTGTTTACTCATCTCTACTTCAAAGTTATAGTAATTATTATTATATAATGTGCTACTAAAAAGCACAAATATTACTATACATAATATTTTGGTGTTTAATAACTACATGCCAATATAGACTTTTTCCTTTGCAATTACTCTGAGGTGTCAAAAAATGGTTAAGAACTTCTAACTTCTGCTCTCTAAAAGAAAACCAGAGAATATTAGAGATAGAAAGGATGTTACCAATCATTTATTCCAACCTCTTCATTTTATAATTGAAGGATAAAGTGTAGTGTGCACGGTAGCTGACTTACTAATATTTTTTTCCCTGATGAGAAGAGGCAATACAGTTTTTACACCTCACATCAAGGGTAGAATCTGATTGCTTAAAGGAAAACTATCAGTGATTCTTCTGGAATGAGTTAATACCCACAGCAGTGGAGAGGAATGCTAGAGTTTTCTGGGAAAATTCTACTTTATTCCTTAAATAAGAAAGATGGGATACCATTCTGCTCTTCCACTTAAGTGAGTATGGAGAAAAGTCCCCTTGTTATTACCGACAGCGATCTTTCCATTATGATGGGAGCCATCCCTAAAACAAACCTACATACATAATGAGTTGGAGGTAACAGAAAAGAGAAAAAGGAATCCAATCCCTGAACAAAATGAGACTAGTGCCAACCTGACTCCACTTTTGAATTCTCAGTCATGAGTTAATAGACTCTATATTGTTTTTAATCCATTATGAGCTGGTTTTAAATTACTGGCAGAATTTAGCATCATTTCACTTGCATTTTTAAATTCAATATTAACTGAGCACTAACTGTGTGCCAGATACTTCCCTAAGCAATTTATTTATATTGAATCCTATCTTTTCCACAAAAACCCTATTAATAAACACATTTCTACAGATGAAGAAATCAAGGTGCAGAGCAATTAAGTCATTTGCCCAGAGTGGTCCTGTCAGTAATGAATGGAAATGAGATCTGAAATTTCCTGAAGACTTGGGATCTACATTGGCTAGGTAGCTCCCTGTTGCCCACTCAACACAATCCATAGCTGGAATAAAATTGTATTGTAGTATGTAGGAAATGACAATAATAATATTAATGTGTTTTCCATCTCTCAAGGAACTTATTATGTCCTTTAGAACTATAGGGAATGTTTAATTGTGTCTCTATTTTACTTATGTGTTTAAATCTCCTGAGAAGAGATGATAATTGAAAGTAAAAAAAAAAAAATTCTAGCATTCACTTAAAATGTGATAAATGTTTTTATATAGTTACAACATCTATATTCCCCCAGGAATTGCTGTTTTGTGACTCAGGAACACCTGGGTGTGAAGTACATTAGAAAATTGCATGCTGAGAAGTGAGGGGCTTCATTGAATTAAGGTTTAATTTTGGTATAAACTAGAAGCAAGGGAGAAATAATGAGTCAACACCAAGCAACAGCCACCTCTGAAATGGTGATTTGCTGGGCCCAAGAGGTAGTCAACACAGGTGTACATGAAATGGTTCTGGGAACTGAGCTGTGGGAAAACAGAAAATCAACTGCTGAGCCAGGGACAAGTCATTGGAGCTCAGTTCTGGACAATTCTATTAACAGTAGGTAATTAATACGGCTTGATTTAAGTGGCTCAACAGGCATACTAAAGCCAGTATGTAGAACTCAAGTGTGCAAGAGTCAATAAAACATAATAATTAAACCCATGTTTCCAAACTTGTTAAATCACAAGAGTTGCAAAGAGTGTTGGTTAAAACAATAGATTCCTAGGTCTTACTCTGTGGAGCTTCACACAGTGGATATCAGATAGGAACAAACATTTGCATTTTAAGCAAATATCAATAAGGATGGGGCTTTAAAAAACCACCAAATTTAGGAACGACTGATTTTAAACTAATCAAACCAAAGAAAGGAGACAATGGTCATAACTATAAAATAGGATATGAATATAAATCAATTTAGTGGAGATTCATGCAACACTCCTTTTAGTTAAGAAATGTATACAACCTTCGTTCATGAGATATTTATTGACTACATACAACATGCTAGCCATTGTGCTATAAGTAGAAATTTGTGATGAACGAGATGTGGCTTCTCTCCCCAGAATCGATTAGTCAATAGGAGAGATACACAAGTCAATAGGGAATTTGATAAACTCAATGTTAAAGTGTACAGTTTTACAGTAGGAAATAGAAGAAGCTTGTGACCTAAATTTAGGAAACCATACCTAAATTGAGAATTGAAAGGCAAATGAGGAATAAATGGAAAATATGCAAAGACTGAAGGAGTTCTTCCATGAGGTAAAGACTTACGTGAGGTGGAGGCGAAGTAGGCAGAAGTAGGAAACAGATGATGAAGGGTCTTCGGAAGATATGCAGAGTTACTGGAGAGATTTAAGCAAGGCAGTGACATAATTAGATTTGTGTTTTAGAAAGAACAGTGACTGCAGAGTATAGAATGAATTAGAGGAGGACCAAGTTTATAGTCAAAGAGGTTAATTAGGAAGCAGGGGCAATAATTCAGCCTTTGATGATAGTCACCTATTGTATTAATTTTCTTTGGCTACCTAATAATATTATCACAAATTTAGTGGCTTAAAACAACACACATCTGTTTCTGTGGATTAGGAGTTTAAACATGGCTTCCTGGTTTAAAGTCTTATATAGTTGCAAAGTGTCAGCCAGGGCTGTGTTCTCATTTGGAGTCTAGGGAAGGATCTGCTTTCTCGCTTTCTTAATTGTTGGCAACCTTCAGTTCCTTGTGGTTGTAGAACTAAGAGCTTCTTGGCCAGAGGCCACCCTCAGCTCCCAGAAGCTACCAGCAGTTCTTAGCAATGTGGAGTTCTCCGACACAGCTTGAATGGTAGGGGCATCTTAAGATCTGTCTACCACGACTGAATTAAGAAAACATCATTAAATCAGATCATCTTGAATAAGATTACATTGTTTACATCAATTACCATTACAACTGAGCCACTAGTGAACCTGCATCATATTTATTAAACATAAAAACAATAATATCTGAACCTTCTCTTTTGAAGGGATAGTTTACTCTATTAGATGTAAGTGCTGGGGTTATAGAATAATTGTCTTCACTACCACGCAATGATTATAAATTAGGGGTTTGCTCTAAGTAGAAAAATAGACTTAGAGGAAAATTTCCCCCTATGCACTGTGAGTTTGAAGAAATTCTTTAATTACCAAGAAAAGATGCCCAAAGAATGACATCCTTTCCCAGCAACACTAACAGCAGGCATTAGTCACAGACTTGGCACATGAGCAGATGCTAGAGTCCTGTAGTGGTTAAAACCAAGCACATCATTTCAACATGTTGCAGTTATTTGACATTTCAGGAAAGAGATTACCAATTATTTTAAGTAATATGGCCAAAAGCTTAGGAAATTTTTTCAAATTATTTCCACCTTGTAGCCTTGCCATATGTGTCTCCAAATCCTACTTTTCCTATATCTGGCGCAAGTGTGTTATTATTCAGAGAGATCAAAAGCCTGTTCAAATCATTCACAGAAATCCCATAAGCTCTAGCAATATCCTGGGCTAAACTAGGACTCTTTTATTTATCTTCAGTGCTGAAAGTTCAAATTCTTGTGTGTTGATCTAACAATAGATTACAAAGTGTTCCTCAACAGTCATACAGATCAACTATAATTTTTAACAAGTTTACCATCTCATTATTAGTATATAAGAATGCTAATGATTGTTTCATTGGTATTGGCGCTGCTGGATGATGTCAATTTGAATTTGAAATGCCTTCTTGATCACCAAGGTGTCACATCAGACATGCAAACTGAATTCACCCACAGTGAGCACCACCCCAGCAGGTAAGTTCAAACTGGAGACAGAATGTTGCCCACTGATGTGTTGGCATTATAGAGAGCAGCTGCTGAATAGCCTTGTGCTCACCTCCCTTAATAGTTTTGTTTTCTCCAGCTTGCTGCTCCTTCAGGCAAGACACATGGGCAAGCAAAGCAAGGGATGCTTTTAGTCTACAAGTGTAAATTAGACTTTGGAGAAATAACAAATATAGCCAACAGAATAACCATAATAATACTTTCTGTTATTAATTGTAACACTAATAGTGATAAATATAATATTATAATTATATAAGAATGCCGGCTAATAATAATAATAGCTAATATCTTGGTGGTACAAATGGGCGAGTCAGGGTGTTGAAGTAGTTAAGCACTCTAAGCTGATTCTTACCCTCATTTCAGAAAAGAACCTGAACTTTGGGTCTATTTACATGTTTTATCCAAAATATCTCACTCCTAAGTGCTACAGGCAAGTTTCACACTCAGACGTATCTCCCTTGAAGTTCTTAAAGATATACAGTATGGCCAATTTCATTCCAAGGATGTGAAAAAATAAAACAACAATTGGAATAAACTGCTGGTTGACATAAAAGAGAAAAGTTTTTGGAGAAAAATATATTTAAAAATCAGCTTTTACTGTCCATATCTCAAAGTAGATTATGCTGTCACAAAAATATGGCATTGATTTTTTGGAAATCACAATTAAAACAGGAGAGCAATCCCCCATTCCTTAATGCTGACCAATGGATTTAATATTCTGAAACTTGAACTTGGTTATTTATTCTTTCTGTTTTCCTAATGTGCATTATTTCCTTTAAATGTTTGAGATATATTTTACAGGGTTTAAAAATAAGTTTGGTCTATTGGGTTGAGTACACCTCGCTCCTCTTTATTTTCACCTCTAGTATAGCACACAAGGGTCTCTCCGTTATTATCTGTAGCAACAGAATGCTTGCCAGTGAAACCATGATCTCCCAATCTCAAGAAAGTCTTACAGCTACAGCACTCAGCTCATGATTTTTTTTTTCTTCTTTTCTTAGCTTGAATTCTAGACACAGAATCATGCCGTTATAAATACCGCCTGTGGGAAATGAGGAAGTAAAGCCATTTGTGTGCTCCACCAACTGACATACCAGATGACAGCCAACTGCATAGCATTTAGCCAGTAAAACGAACAGAAACCACCTTGGGCTTCCCATGCATGGAGGAGAATTGCAAGCATATGCCCACCATGCCTTTCTTAATCGAAGGTGCTCAGCTTATTCTAGATATTTTATGTATCATATTCCACCCAGAGCATTAGAGAGAGTGTGAGGAGTAGGATGAATAGTATAGAGGAACTGTACGACGTTTGGGATGTGGGGACAACTTCTCTGTGAAATGATTGCCTCTCATTCTACTTGCTTTTTCTCATTTTCTTCCATTCCCTACGTGTTGAGAACATGCCTAACTAACCAATAATATAGTGTCTCAAATTGGAAGTGAAGTCAATGCCCAGCATACCCTCTACAGCTCCCTCCTCAAAACCTTCTTTTCCTTTCTCTTCTTCACTCCTGGATAGTCTAATGGCCCACAGCCCAATTGAGAAATATTGTATACTTCTTAGTAGCCATCATCATTTCAATACAATTAATGAAAGCAGAACAGAGCTTTGTGGGGAAATAATGATGCCACCTAGCAAGTCACTAGCTCTCAACTCCAAATCTACCTTCCCCTACTCTTTGTGGTGGGACTCTGCAAACCTTTTCTTGTACACAAACTGCTGCCTGTTAAGCTTTGACAATGAGAGGAGCTAGAAGGAGCCTGCTAGGCTGGGAGAGGAAGGAGCTTGCTCTTTTCTGTTCTCCATTGTTTTTTGGTGGGCTTTCCGATGCTATGGTTCCTATGAGCATCGTATCCGCAAGGCTTCTTCACCCTGGCAGCAGCAGTTCCTTCCCATAGGACAATAGAGAAAGACTGGGAAGCTGGAGACAGAAAAGGAAACATGCTCCCTTCCAATCGTTCCCTGTGTGCTTCTTCTGGGATTCCTCCCTGTCTTAGTTTCCCGGGAGCATCAAATCAGCAACTCATCTCCACCCCGGCAGAGGCAGTTCCTTCTCACAGAAGCAAATGAATCCAGTTTTCAGTTTCCCCAGCACTTGCAGAACCGGCTGCATTGATATCAGCTCCATCTGACTGGCACCCTCTCCTCCGAAGTCTGGCTTACAGCCCTATGGGATGCCTCCTCTGAGCTCAAAGATGGCAGCACCAGCCAAACAGCACCCTCTCTTCAGAAAGGTGTGGATGCTATGTCCTGTCTTGCCAAGGGCCAGGAGAAATATGGCTGAATTATGACAAACGATCAGACTCTCTCTGTGAACTCGAAAGAACTTCAAGCTTTTGTGGAGTGTTCTAATTGAGCAAATGGGAGATACAGGTCATGGCTTTAAAGCTGAAGAATTAACTTTTCAGATGCTTTTAGTTGAGCATTTTGGAACTCAATTTTTAGAACTTGTTAATATCACTGACTTCACTAATTTCAACTGCTCTGTTTTCCCTAAGAGTTTATATATCTTTGAGGACCAATATTGTAAGCGTGTAGAGGGTGGGAACCTTCTGTTCTGTATGCTCAGTACATCGACAGTCCTCAATATGTCTGAAATGACAACAACAAAGGAATTGCCTGGTTTCTGCTGTAGTTCCTGGTTTGTGAACAGCAGATTGCTGGAAAGGCTCTACCTTCAGTATGTGGAGATTGGGTTGTCCCAAAGAAATAGAATGGTAACTTAATAACAACCTTAATTCAAAGTGTCAGCAGGAGGGAAAATGTAAGTAGCAGCAAGAAATGGCAAATGCAGCTTCTACAGGGCAAAGGAAAAAAAGCCAAACAAAATAAAAAACCCAAGAAACTCAGGAGAGTTATATTAAGATTGCTCCAGTAAAGCCTTCTTAAAACAGCAGTCTTTGGGGCCTGCCTATCAGCATCACTAATATCATAGGCTAGGAATGGATGCTGTGACACCCTATGAAGCCACCAAAGAGTGGCGAGAAACTGAGGGGTGAATAATACAATGAAAGCACAGAAGTGCTAGGCTTATAAGGCTGTTTATTCTGCAGCAATTTCATCCAGAGCAAGCTGATCGCTTTTCTAATGCCTTAAATCAAACAGCAGGTGTCTACAGCCTCAAGGTAAGAAATATTAAGCATTAGCCAGCTTTCAGACTTGAAACATTGCAGAAGCAGAGCTGGAAGATTTCTCAGGGTGGTTTCTCTCCCAATGTTTTCTTTCCTTTTTTCCTAAATATCCTTATATCCTAAAAACTAATAGGAAGAAAATTCCAGCTTCATATCCCTCTATGGTTGTGGATTTCATTGTCATTCAGCCTATACAAAAAGGACACTTTTCATATGAGTTATGGCCTAAGTTTCTGGCCACACCTATGTAAAGGTTTTGGAAATGTTTACACTAAAAACACTTCTGTTTCTTTCTTTCTTTTTTTTTTTTAATAGAAGTATAAGGTAGAGATTCAAGATCAAGACAAAAAGACTGTGGTCCTTTTACTTTCTCTTTACAAATAATAAATCTTAAGAGGTATTGGCATTAGTTCTGGAGAAGTTTCCAGAGAAAAGTGTCCTGGACTCAAGAATCATACAGTCAAAATCTCAGTATTGGGAGGGAACCAAAAGGTCATCTAGACCAAGAATCAGCAAACTTTTCCTGTAAAAGACCAGATAACGGAATATTTTAGGCTTTGTGGACCATATGGTCTGTCATACTGCTCAACTCTGCCACTGCAGCATGAAAGCAGTGTCTACAATACATAAACAAATGAGTGTGGCTGTGTTCCAATAAAACTTTATTTACAAATACAGACAGTGGGCCAGATTTGGCCCACGGGTCAGAGTTTGCAACCCTTGACCTAGACTATTGAGCCATGAGAAGGAAAGGAAACAGAAAGAAGAAACTCCTTCAGGTTGGGAAACAAAAGGGATCCTGAATATCTGACCTCTATATGATTATCTTTTTATTTTTATTTTTTAGATATAATATTCCAACAATTAAGGGCATAAATCTTAAGTGTATGGCTTGGACACCACCCAGATCACAATATGGACATTTTCAACACCCCCAGAAGGTTCCCTTGTCTCCCTTCTGAATCAGTTACCCACTTTATCAATATAAATTAATGCAGTATGAAAAAGAGGTGGGTCAGCCTTCTTTCCCAGGCTGGGAAGAGTCCAGTGTCTACCAGTCTGCAGCTGCTATCACTGCAGTTTGTCCTTCCAACCTCACAGGTGCGCTGTGCAGAATGTTTTACCCCAGTCCTGCTGGGCCACGCTACAGTGAAATCTCTCCCTAGGTTGGTCCAAGTCTCCATGCTGTACTCCCTAACCATGATCGTTTGAAGGAAGGCCACTCTGCCAGCAACTCCACCCTCTCCATTTTGGGTTAGGCCACAGGTGACCCTCATTTAGGGTCCAAAGATTTGTAGTGCTAAGTTTTTTACGCATCCACACAGCTATTTACTTCCTCAGAACACTATCCTAGAGGAGAGTCAGGACTCTGAGAGGCGTTGGGTGTTATAGTTAAGAACATGAACTCTGAATTCAGACAGCTCAGATTCAATTTCCAGCCTTTTACTTACTAGCTGTGTGACATTTGTTAAGTTAATTAATCTGTGCCTGGTTTTGCCTGTGCAAAATGGTGTTAATAACAGTACCTACCTTATAGCATTGACGTAAGGATTAAATTAAATAATGCACATAAAGCACTTGAAATAATGCTTGACACATAGTAAACTACACTACATAGTGATAGAAATTAACTCTGAAATGCAAAGCCTTCTTGCCCATCTCTTTCATATAATAACCTAGGTTTTATTATTCTAGGCCCTGTAGTAATAAACTTAATTGCCCAGATAGGTTTAGTCAAAGGTTCCAAACTGACCTAATACAGAAATAAAAAGACTAAATACAAAATTGAATTTGTTGAATGATCTTTAACAGTAAAAAGATATACGTACATATAGAAAATATACTGGAAGGAAATAAGTCAAGATGTTAGCAGACATCTCAAAACTGTAAGATTATAGATAACTTTAATTCTCTTCTTTATACATGTTTATAATTTCCAATACAATAAGCAAGTATAAATTTTAATTTTAATAATAAAACTGTCTTCATGTGTAGCTAATTTAAAATAGTGTATAAAACTTGTATTTGAGTGTGTAAAGGCATAACCATAAGCAAGTCAACAGGCATATCCAAGCTTTGGTTGGCTGGTATTTAAAAAAGGAATAATATCCCTACTTCAGCTGGCTGTAGAAATTAAAGAAGAAATCACATGAGGAAATCCTTTTATAATGTAATATACTATACAAATGTAGGAAATTTCATCCATTGTATTATTAGGTTTAAAAAGGCATATATGGTTATATTTTCAAAAACTCAAGGTGTTCATTTATACTTGGGCCATTAGGGAAAAACTGAATGAAACTTCCTGCTAAGAAAGTGATTTAAAAGCTTATTAAACCACGTCCCTTCACTTCTTCTGTGAACGGTCACAGGAGACTGTGCCGCTCATATGAGAGAAAATCCATGTGAATACACCAAGAGTGCTAAGGGGATTCCACTACTACAAAAATTGATTGAAAATCTAATATTGTAAGTGAGCACAAATGAGGCCATCTTGTTACGCTAAATGGCCCCAGCCCCTCCTCTGTGTGATTATTCACTGTTCTGCATGGACTAAAAAGTTTACATGCTCTCCTGATTCATGGCCTCCACTTGTGTATGTACTCCCCGAAAGCTTAATAAATTAAAACTTTGTTCTATGCGTTTCTCTCCAGGAGCAGGCTGACCACAAGCAGAAAACACACCTACAAGGTATTCATCACAGTTGACAGAAAAATGGAACAATGAAAGACCCTAGAGTCCATCATTCCTGAAGGAAGCCCCCTCCTTACTGCCCATTTTCCCTATATAACTACCTCAAGATTCTGTAATTTCAGAAGATGTGTTTTTTTGCAACATTAGTCTGCCGTCTTCCCGATTATGCCGGCTAATTGAATTTAAACTTCCTTTCTCAATCCCTAACTCATTGTGATTAATTGGCTCAGATAGTGGCATGTAGGGCGAGCCCATTGCTCAGTATCAATATGAGCGAGGCATTATACTAGTTATTAGGGATATAAAAATGAGTAAGACAGATCATTATCCTAAAAAATTTCACAATGTAGAAAATTTGAAGACAATTCCATGCTCTTTTATTCTACCTTAATCTAGGATTGTATATATTTTTAATCCTTGTGGAATGCATCTTGATTATTGTCATTTCTGTTGCTTTTCACAAATTTTAAAGATTGACCTGGATGTTGTTCACACACATGCACACCCCTACTGTTTTTAGGGTGTTAAAGTTGGCAGACAGATCAGGAAACAGACTCTGTTCCTTTCATTCATTTCTCAGTTTTCAGCTTTAATGGACACTAGTTTGTTTAATAAGATGGTGAGTCTGGGAAGTAGTTCGTAAGAGTGAGTTGAATAAAATGAATTTCGCAATTCCTTCTACTCTAATTTTGTAAACTCTTCAAAGAATTCTCCTTCCTTTGGTCTTCCCTTTAGTGCCCCCAGAGCCAACTGTTGAGACCACCACACTGAAATTTGACTGGGAATTTGAGGAGGAATTAAAACAACAACTCTGTGTTTGTTTCACTAGTCATCACACCACCTTTTGTCACAAACACACAATCAGCAGAAGCAGATGAAGCCCAAAAAAGTATAGTCAAATTGTGGCCAAAGAACCACATTTCACTGACTGGGGAGGTGGCTCGAGTTAGAGGAAATGATGGTGAACACAGAGTCACAAGACTAGGTCCTAGTCCAGTGGTCCCACTTGACTACTCACTAGCTGTGTGAACTCAGTAGTTCACTCCAAATTATCTCCAAGCCTCAGTTTCCTTAGGGCAAAGTGGAGAGCTTAATAAATGCAGGGCTGCTATAAAGCACAAAGGAGCTTACCCTCTTTCTTTCAGCCTTATCCAAAGCAATCTTTGACAATGCATGTAAAATACAATTGATCTGTCTAATTCTCTCATAATAGAGTTATGAAATTGCAAGGAAGGAGTTAAAAGAGTGGACTGGGATCCATTTACCTCCTTCATGGGGGAATACCATTGGGAAAAAGAAGAGAAGCAGGTAATCTCGTAAGTTCAAACTCCCCATCAGTTGGATATCTGAATTAATAGACTATTACTATATACTCAGAAGGACAGACTCTATCTCTGAAATGTCCTTACATTTCATAGATTTCTCTGATATCCCTGGCTAAAGATTACCTATGGGGAATAAGACCCAGTATCTAGGAGGCATAGCTCTTTAAGGATGTCATGTAAGCTCTGCAATTCTCTGAGGTATAAAATGAAGATGTTCCATAATTGTGGTACCCCTCCATGGTATGAAGAGCTAGCAAACTACACTTAGGGACCTCATCTGTTCTGGGCCTGAGGGGCATATCCGATGTGGGAAGGAAGGATCTTGTGAAATGTTTGATGTCCCAGACCTCCCTCTGCTTCATCTGAGCCTCTTGATGGCCTTCATCCTCATAATCATGTAGCAAACATTGATACCGGAAAGATCTCTGACTCCTGTGAATCTGATTTGGCAATACAGTCCTATGTGTGAGTGCAGAAATACTTCAGAACTACTATATCAATAGCCATAATAAGAAATTGATCATCATTTCCTCTCAGAGAACTCTCCGACCTCACGAACATTTTGACATCATTCCATAATCATGGATGAGTCCCTTTTTGTAAACAGGCCCTATATTAGCACAGTTATGCTATCATAACAAATATTCTTTCTCTTGTAAGAGTCCCAGGCAGATGTTTCCTGTTGGGAGGGGGGGTGCTCCATATAATTGTTCAAGGACCCAGACCTTCGGAGTCTCTGCCACCTTCATTCTGGGGCTTGTGGTCCTGGCCAGCACGAAAGGAGACAACATAGAGGAGCAATTGGGGTATTTTATGTGCCAGGCCTAGAAGCACATCCATCACTCTGGTCACTTCTATGGCCTAGAGCTCGGTCACAGGGCCTCACCTAACTCAAAGGAGGCTATGAAATACAGTCTAGCTTTATGCTGGGAAAGAAGGAGAGAGAAAGGGAGAATGGTGTTGGACAGCTAAGTCTCTGCCACAGGCCCTAACAGATGGATTGATCCTTTTCTAAAGTTATAAGACAAATAGACCATTGAAAGAGGTCAGGCAAAGAGTTTTTTGACAAGTCTCTTTTATTTTCCATCCAAGATAATATTAAGTAATAATCAGATGTTTTCTTTACTGATTTCTTAGCTCTCTGGTGATAAACTTTCTTCATTTTTTTAAATAGCTGACTGTAAGCTCTCCCCCATGCCCAACATCTTAGACAAAAAGAGAAATACAGCAATAGTCATATTCCACAGGTATTCCCAAGCAGCTGTATTCTCAAGTGTACACTCAAAGAGAGAGTGTATTCTCAATCCCACAATGCCCAACTCTGGCTTCTATAAAATGGCTTATTAGTGGTGATAAGATCCAAGAACAACCTCTCTTTTTTTTTCTTTGTGGGGAAGATTGGCCCTGAGCTAACATCTGTTGCCAATGTTCCTCTCTTTGCTTGAGGAAGATTGTCCCTGAGCTAACATCCGTGCCAATCTTCCTCTATTTTGTATGTGGGACACCACCACAGCATGGCTTGATGAGTGGTATGTAGGTCTACACCCAGGATCTGAACTCATGAACCCTGGGTTGCTGAAGCAGAGAGAGTGAACTTAACTACTATGCCACTGGGCTGGCCCCCAACCTCTCTTTTTATACTCAAGTCAAACAGAGGCAGTGGTATTATTTCCAATCCCTATGGAAAAGTCAAGAACTAGCAAGTAGCCAGACACAAATTCTGAACAGAGGAAGATATAAGAATTAAAAAAAATCTTACTCATTCCGATTTTCTCCCTTTGTTGTAATATGAACAAATTATTTCTTCTGAAGGAACAGTGAGAACCTACAGTACCTCACTCTAGGAACACTAGTGAAGATTTTTCAGTGATGAAGATGAGGGAAGAGCTGTCACAAGACAAAGAGCTAAAAGGTTTCTTAGTCCATTAGCAGAATTTTCCAAGGGCCCCTTGGGATCCAGAGGGGGTCAAATTACTCAGTTATATGTTATAGCTCCATGTAGCTCTCTTTAGAACAGCCACAAAAATATGATTTATTTGTGTAGTTATTTGATTTATGTCTTTCACATCCCCTCAACAATAAGCTTCATAAGAGCAGAGGCCTGTTTATTTTGGCTCACCATTTAATCCCCAGTGTCTAGCACAGAGCTTGGCATGTAATTGGAACACAGTCATATTTGGTAAATAAATAAAGGGCAAAATAAGAGATGATGGCAGTTAACATTTACTGAAAACTTCCTACATACCAGACACAGTGCTAAGCAGTCCATATACAGCTGCCCTGTGAGACAGGCACCTCATTATCTCCCTTACACAGGTGATGAGGTAGAGGTTTAGAGAGGTTGGGTCATTTGCCCAAGGTCACACAGCTAGAAAGATGCATAGCCAGAGAAGTCCAGAAGTTGGCCTGTGTTCCTGGATACACATTCTATCCATTCTGTTCTTCGTTCTTGGTTTTCTTTTACTCTTATTGAATGAATAGCACCTTTTCTACTGTAATAGCATAGAAAGAACTAATGGTCACATTTCATAAGTAGCTTTCACATTAACAAAAGTGATTTCAAGCTGTAGGTTCTTCCTTAGCTGACCATTCTATGAGTCCAACCCTGAAGAGTGAGGAGACAAGCCCAATCCACCTGACATCCTCTCTGAAAACCTGAGGCCACAGATACATTTGGAGAACACTGGCACAAGGAAATTTTCGACAAAAAAGGATATCTGAGTGTGTCCATGAGCATCAGGACTTAAATATAAAGAAAAAAAACAAAATTCAGAGGTCATTCCAAAATTAGTATAACTTGCAGTTATAAAGGTGGAACATTTGAAAGTTCTACTCTTTCCTGTATTTTGTTTACCAGCCTCAATGTTCATAGAAATATAATCATCCAAGACCTAACAATACTTACATTAAGGCTCATTTGTTCTTGTTTAAATAACACTTTACCATAGGGTTTCTCAACATCAGTACTCTCAACATTTAGGACCAAATAACTCTGTTGTGAGGGGCTGTCCAATACACTGTAGGATGTTTAACAGCATCACCTACCCACTAATGATGACAATCAAAATGTCTCCAGACATTGCCAAATACCCCCTGGCAGGCAAAATTATCTCTGGTTGAGAACAAATGCTCTCAGGAAAATTTATACCAATTTTTACAATCAATTTTTTTTTCACAAAATCAGAAAAGATACAACCAAACTTTAAGTCTGTGACAGTTATCACTCCTCCTGTCATCTGATGTGATACCCAACAACAGCTCTAAATCTCAGTACCACCTACTTCTTTTTCTCCTGGTTTTAGTGAGATATAACTGACATATAACATTGTATTCATTTAAGTTGTATAACATAATGATTATATATATGTATGTGAAATGATTATCACAATAAGTTTGGTTAACATCCATCATCTCACATGGGTACAATTTTTGTGTGTGTGATGAGAACTTTTAAAATCCACTCTCTTAGCAGCTTTCAAATATATAAGACAGTATTGTTAACTATAATCACCATATTGTACATTTTATCCTCAGAACTTATCTTCTCATTGTATTTATGAGTATTCACGAGTGAGGCCTCTCTGTGAGACAAATGTGACATTAGCCTTTTTCCTAGGAGGAGGGATAAGTGTATGTCATAGGGAAACTCCTCACTGGAGCTCTGGCCTGAATCCATGACCCTTTTCTTCTTTTGACAAGCCAGGTTGCTCAGGAAATATTTATTGAATGACTAGAACAATGAAAGAACTGCCCAGAGGGTCTCAAAAGATGTTCCAGGGAATATATTTGCACAAGACATTAACATGTGTTGTTCAGGAAATAGGGGAGTCAGTTATTAACTGATTTTTATTTCATTCTGGATAAACCAAAAATAAACGAGTTTCTTTACTTTAAAGCTTCTCAAAGTCTTTAATGGACTAATGTGAATTTTTCAGCTTTAAGAGGAAATCATAATATATGAAATTTCCTAAAATAGTTTGACCATGAATTTTTCAATATAATAATTTTCTGGACTTCTGTTCCACTTTGGGAAAACATTTTCAATACTTTTGAATACATATGTATATTTAAATTTAAAAAGAGCAAGATTTAAAATCACTTGAAATTAGAATTAACAAAGATTAAATATTTTCAGAAGACAACTAACACTTAAGAATGTTAAAGGAAATATCCTATAATTTACTCACTTTCTGTTGAGAAACCTGGAACATTATAACCAAGAATGTGAATCTGGTATAAAATAGCTTCTTTATTGTTACCTATTCCACTACCATTAAGATTCTGCTTCCCTGTTCCATCACTGTTAAAATTAATATAAGCCGACTTCAGGTTTCTAGTTGGGTATGTAGGAGCTTAGAAGTTGCCATTCCATCCTAACAACAAGTAAAACTGAACAAACTAAAAATATCAACAACTCTTCTTAGATCTGTCAGAGAAGTAAAGTCACAAGACAAATTGCTGCTCCCAAAATTGGAGAGACAGGCAGATAGAGAGAATCACAGCTCACTGGAGCAGAAACCTCCTCAGGAACCAGTGCTGGGGTAGGAAAACTTGAACTGTAATTGTTGAATTGCTGGAGGTTCAATGTCGGCAACTCTCAGAGTTAAGAACTCCAGGGTGAGTTTTATCTCCAGGAGCTCCACTTGATCCTCAAAGTGAATATGGGAGAAAAATGCTTCAGGCAGGGGGAGAGGAAAAGGAACCACTTTGAATACAGCAGAGCATTCTGTTCTCCTTAGCAAGAACTTCCCTCAGATGAAGCGATTTTAACAGAGCCTAAATTGCTGGGCTTTTGTCAGAGCCTAACCAACCTGGAGAAACGGAAATAGCCAACTCCAGCTCCCCTAGAAATTCTGTCCCACCTAAGGGAGGAAATGACCTAAGAAGCACTGATGAAACTCACAGTCCAGGGACACAGGCTCATGAAAAGACTGAGACCTAATCAATCACAGGACTATAGAAAGCCTCCCCTCCCCCATACCTTACCACTACACTACAAAAGACCTTTCTTCTGTATTTCCTCTTACACAGTACATCATGTCCACTTTTCAACAAAATTGACAAGGCACAGTAAAATTCAAAAAACAGTTTGAAAAGACTGAACAAGCATTAGAACCAGAGTTAGATATGACAGGAACTATCAGATCAGGAATTTTAAAACTATGATTAATATGCTAAGGACTTTAATGGAAAAAGTAGACAACATGCAAGACACAGATGGAAAATGTAAGCAGAGACATGGAAATGCTAAGAAAGAATCAAAATACAGGCTAGAGATCAAAAACACTGTAACAGAAATAGAGAATGCCTTTGATGGGCTCATTAGTAAACTGAGAATGCCTGAGAAAAGAATCTCTGTGTGAAAGAATGATCCCACTTATATGCCAAATCTTAAAAAAAAATACACAAAAAACAAAAAAAACCTGAGCACATGGACATAGAAAACAGATTAGTGGTTGCCCGAAGCAAGGGGTGGGGATTGGATGAAATGGTTGAAGGAGGTGAAAAGGTACAAATTTCCACTTATAAAATGAATAAGTCATGGAAATGTAATATACAGCATGGTGACTATGGTTAATAATACTGTATTGCACATTTGAAAGTAGATAGGAAAGTGGCTCTTGAAAGTTCTTATCATGAGAAAAAAACAATTTGTAACTATGTATGGTGATGGATGTTAACTGGACTTACTGTGGTGACCATTTTGCAATATATACAAATATCAAATCATTATGTTGTGCACCTGAAGCTAATATAATGTTATGTCAATTATACCTCAATTAAAAAAAAGAATCTCTGCACTCTGATGATGTGACATAGAAACCTCTGAAACTGAAGAGCAAAAGGAAAAAAGACTGGGGAAAAAAAAAAAAACAGAACAGAATATCCAAGAACTGTAGGACAACTACAAATGTGTAACATATGCATAATGGGAATACCAAAAGATGAAGAAAGAGGGAAAGGAACAGAAGCAATATTTGAAGCAATAATGACTGAGTATTTCCCCAAATTAATGTCAGATACCAAACCACAGATCCAGGAATTTCAGAGAACATCAAACAGGATAAATGCCAAAAAGACTATAACTAGGCAGATCATATTCAAACTTCAGAAAATCAAAGATAAAGAAAAACCTTGAAAGAAGTCAGAAGGAAAAAAAAGAGACAAGAAGCAAAGATAAGAATTAGATCTGACATCTCCTCTGAAACCATGCAAGGAAGAAGAGAATGGAATGAAACATTTAAAGTGTTGAAAGAAAAAAAACACCAAGCTAGAATTCTGTATCCTGAGAAATTATCCTTCAAAAGTGGAGGATAAACAAAGACTTTCTCAAACAAAAACTGAGGGAATTTGTTGCCAGTAGAACTACCTTCCAAGAAATGCTAAAAGAAGTTCTTCAGAGAGAAGGAAAATAATATAGGTCAGAAACTTGAATCTATATAAAGAAAGGACAAGTGTAGAAGAATAAGTACAGTGAAATAAAAACTTTTTCTTATCCTTAATTAATCTAACAGATAACAGTTTGCTCAAAATAATAATAGCAACAATGTATTCAATTATGCATGCTTATGTATATGTGTGTGTGCTTATGTATAAGTAAAATGAGTGACAGCAATGATAAAAGGGACAGGAAGAAGGAATTAAAATTATTTTGCTTTTATAAGGTACTTACACTACCTTTGAAGTGTACAGTGTCATTTGAAAATGAACTTAGATTAGTTGTAAGTGTGTATTGCAAATCCTAGGGTAACCACTAAAATAAAGTTTTAAAAGAAGCATAATTGAAATGCAAATAAAGGAATGAAATTGCCAAATCTTTGAAGCAACCAAGACGTCCTGCAGTAGGTGAATGGATAAATAAACTGTGGTACCTCCAGACAATGGAATATTATTCAGCACTTAAAAGAAATGAACTATCAATTCATGAAAAGTCATGGAGGAAACTTAAATGCATATTACTAAGTGAAAGAAACCAATCTGAAAAGGCTACATACTGTATGATTTTGACTATGTGACATTCTGGAAAAGGCAAAACTATTGGGTCAGTAAAAGGATCAAGAGTTTGGAGGAAGGGAGGATCAAGAGGCAGAACAAAGAGGATTTTAAGGGCAATGAAACTATTCTGTATGGTACTACAATGGTGGATACGTGCCATTATACATTTATCACAACTCATAGAATGTACAATTGTTCATATAGAGTGAACCCTAATGTAAACTATGGACTTTGGGTGATAATGATGTTCCAACATAGGTTCATCTATCATAACAAATGAACCACTGTAGTGGGGGATGTCAGTAGTCAGGGAGGCTCTGTGTGAGGGGGACAGGGAATATATGGGAACTCTGCACTTTCTGCTCAGTTTCGCTGTGATCCTACAACTGTTTTAAAAAATAAAATTTATTAATTAAAAAATAATATAGGGAGCTGGCCCTGTGGCAGAGTGGTTAAGTTCAGCACGCTCTGCTTTGGCAGCCCAGGTTTGTGGGTTCGGATCCCACGCACAGACTTACACCACTTAGCCATGCTATGGTGGCATCCCACATACAAAAATAGAGGAACATTGGCAGTGGACGTTAGCTCAGGGGGAGTCTTCCTCAGCAGAAAAAAAGCAAAAATAATAATATAAATTATATCTCATCTTTCAAAAGCTAGGGTCTCTCTTACTTTCAAAAGGATGCAAACTGATCTAATAAGCTAATTTGTACCACTGAAAGCATTCTTTATTGTATTGAAGAGTCGGAAAATAGGAGAAGGACAGTCACTCAATTCTTAATCGTAAAAAAAAATATGCTATATTAGCTGCAAGGGTAATTGAGAAAGAGATCTAGCAATGAAGGTGATACAAAGGAACTAGAAGTAAATAAGAGTCACAAAGAAAAGAAGTAATGTGAATTTCCTATAGAAACATCAAAAAAGACATAATGAAGGGTGAGGCTGAAGTGGCAGCACGGTAATTTGGGAAACAGCAACGTAAACACTTCATGCAGCCTATTCACTATTTGTTTGATAATTATAAATCTTTATGTATATCATTTGACTTCTCTAATCCTTTTATTATATATGTAAAGTGAAAATAATGATATCCTACGTTCCTGGGTTATGCGTTTTAAGACTGACAAA
This sequence comes from Tapirus indicus, assembly GCA_031878705.1. NCBI lineage: Eukaryota > Metazoa > Chordata > Mammalia > Perissodactyla > Tapiridae > Tapirus > Tapirus indicus. The sequence goes on along the minus strand of CM062920.1, from coordinate 137,389,422 downwards.
ATGCGAATGCCTTTGATACAGCATTTATTGAACAGCACTTTAATTATTTGTTCTCAGGTCTCTCTAGCTGACTGCCCTGAGTTTTTTGGGAGCAGAGACTGTGTCCTCTTCAGATCTCTAATCTTACCCTCTAGCATAGTGCCTGTCATATATAAGCTTAATACACACTCACTGAATACAAGAAGACAGGATGAAGGGAGGGAGGGGAGGAGGGAGGGAATTACAGAGGGAGGGGCCAAGAAAGGAGAGAATAAGGGAAGTGAAAAAGGAAGAAGGGAGGAAGGAAAGGAGGAGTTAAGGAAGGGTGGAGGGAAAGAAGGAAGGCTGGCTTGAATGATCCAAGAAAGAATGAGTAAGTGGAGGAAAATTCCTCAATATCCAAAGTCCTAGTCAAAGTTGTTTGTCTAGAAGAGATAGGGGACTATGGTTGAAAGGAGCAAAGACATGTAATTGATCTCACAGATGAATGAAGTAAAGAGAAAAGGGGAACTTCAAGTGGGTGCAAATAATGAGTTGTATTTGTGGTACTTTGTAAGCATGTGTGCCTAATTGGGCTTACTAATTTTTTAGTCCATTTACCCCATTGTTCTTCAGGGTTTCAGGCCAATAAATTATAACGCATTTGTCCTGTATCCCTATAAAAAGGCAAACATTTATATCCTTCTCTATTCCACAGAGAAAGTGAGGCAGCAATTTTGACACATAATAATGTCATTCTATGAGCATCATATTTTTAAATACCATTGTCGAGAAACATATCCTGATTGAATGTATTTCCAGCTATAAATAGATTAACAGAGGACAAAGCAGTACCTGGAGAAACCAATATTCTCTCTGTCTCTCTTACACACACACACCTTTTCAATTTGTTTATCAAAATAACCGAATTTCTCCAATAGATAATCACCCCCCCAAATTTAAATCTAACATGTTAGCTCCTGACAGTTTACTTATCCGTATCAGTACCTACTCCATTTTCTAACAAAAATAGGTATACTATCAATTTTACACAAGTTTGTGTGCCCCTCTCACTCGTATTAAAATAAATTAATGTTTCCTTTTTTTCTCATCCTTTTTGGCAGACTCCAAAGTTTTATTAGTTTTGCTTTGACTCTGCACTTCCTTCCTTTATGCACTTCCTTCCTTTATGCACTTCCTTCCTTTACGCACTATTTCTTTTCTTGATTTATTTCTTGCATCCTCCTCTATTCCCTGGTGGAAGGAAGATTACCATCCCTGACTCAAGTGCTCATGACCTGCTGGTCCCAACAGCTGCATGCAGCTGATTTAAGTAGGGCCTTGGGCAGCAATGTCACCTTTCTTAGGAGGCACATATACCAAAGCTGCAGCCTGGCCCTTGAGAGGAATACCAGATTTGAACTGGGGCAACCTGGGCTGCTCTGTTCTCTACCCTAATGCAATTCATCACTGCCAGCAAGATTGCACAAGGGCATCCAGACAATATGCCCCAGAGTGTGCCCTGCTCCATCCGTCTTTATGCTTTTCTTTTCAAATACTATAGAAGCCCACAAGCTACGTTATAGCTTTTCTGGATCCTTACAAACTAAAATAAATTATTTTTTCTTCATATAAAATGTCCTTGATGAAAAGGTTATGCCTTGTTTATTTTCATTTCTGAGGACTCTTACTGCTAGTATCAGTGGGTCAGAAATAAATGTGCCCAAACAAAATGTCTTACTGTGAACACTAGATTCATTTTCTATTTCTGTGATGCTGCTGACCTCTAGCATTCAGAACACCGATAAATCTTTACCTTCATTTGTATTTATTATGTTCAAGCTTTCTTCATGGATTTGGCTCTTCCACTAGTGAATCTGATAAAAATTCTATGTTCAGTAATGAATAAATAATTGCCTTTTAATATAAGAACTGAATCTGAGAATTAAGGTACGGGGACTTCCTAAAACAATGAATTTTTGAAAGAGATATAAACATTTTCAATTGTCATTACAGGCATTCCCTTTGAAGCATCTCAAACTGAACATAGTCCAAACCAAACTCCCTACTCCCCTTACAGTCTCCAGGTTTCCGTTTGTTCACACTACAAACCTTGGAGGTAACCCTCGCTTCTTTCTCTCTCTTACCCTACAAAATCCACGAGAAGTCCTGAGTGTTCTACTATTGAACACTTACTCTCTCACCACCACCACCACCCTGTCCCAAGCCATATGCTCTGTCACTGGGGTTCTGGGGATAACCTTCTAACTGGTCTCCCTGAGGCCAGAGTTCCCTTCCTACATGGAGTCTGTTAGTCTTAGCAGCCACATGGTCTCTTAGAAAAAGAAAGCAGATTGTGGCATTCCTCTGCTCAAAACCTTCAAACGGCTTCCAGCACTCTCAGAGAAAAGACTGAAGTCTGGAGATGGCAACAAATCCCAGTCTGACCTGCCTCCATGTCCCACCTCTCTAACCTCATCATCACAACCCCCACCCCCCACCCGGGCTCTGATCCAGCCACACTGACCTCCTGGCTATTTCCTAAACAGAGACACTGACCAAGTCAGCCTGAAAGTTCTCCTCAACTAGACTAAACTTTAGACAGGGTTCTTCCTGTCTCTAGGACCCTGACCTCCCTTTTCTTAGAGTATTTACTTTAGAAAACTTGTAATTGTCCATTCTTTCTCTACCCCTTTGAAATGCAAATCTTTTTAAAAGCATCTTGTCAGTTTTATAATCCAGGAATGTCTTTCTCAAGGACCCGAGAGCCATCTCTGAAATGTAACCACCAAGGAAGATAGAGCCCCCATCTCTCAGTCTCTGTGGGAGACAAAGAGCCTAACTTCCACATTCTACATTGTAACACCACCTCCTGTCATAAAGGTATGAATAAGTTACTTTTCCTTTGGGTAAGGCCAATTAATAGATACAGGTTGCCTATGATCCCCCTCCACAACACAGCTCTTAAAAATCTCCAGCCCTTTGTGGAATTGAGTTCAATCTCTCTCCTCTATTACAATAGTCTTAAATAAAAATCTTCTTTGCCTGTTTAACTTTGTCCACTGCAATTTTTCTTTGACAACAGCAAGAGTGGTAATTCCTTAGGGTCTGGATATTTGTGGTTTCCTCTCTCTGGAATGTGTGGACCCCTAGATATATCTTCATGACTTGCTCCCTCACTTTTTTTAGACCTTTGTTCAAAATGCCACCCTATCAGTGAGCTTCCCTACCCTACATAAAACAGCAAATTCTACCCATCCACCCCGAAGATCCTCTGGCCACCTTAATTTGCTTCATCTTTCCCCATAGAATTTATAACCATCTAAATTTATAAATTCATTGTCTGTCTGTTTCTCCCCAATACAGTATAAGCCCCATGGGGGCAGGGATTTATTTTTTTCTGTATTCAGTGCTACATCCCTGACATTTTGATAAAGGTAGAGAGGAAGTACTAAAGTAAATATTTGTTGCATGAAACAACAAAACTGAATTGAGAAATCAATGGCTATGTAGTTTCTTTTTGTGTCTTTAGAGCCAAAACCTAAGTGTGAACTTTAATAATTCAGTTATCCAAAACTTGTGTCCTGACTTAAACAGACTGAGCAACTTTATTGGTATAATCTATGAAATAAGTATGTGAATGCATTCTAAATAGAATTTTACCTAGGACCTAGACAGATATGAGGTAAAATAAGAAAATGTAATAATAAAAAAGTAGATTCTATTAGAAGAAACACACACTTCATAGGTTTATCACTTCCCTTTGCTTCCTCTGAATTTCTGATGTAGCAACTCTATTGAGGAATCTATTAAATGGCATTTTAGAAGATATAGCAATGAATAAAATGTAGTTCCTATTATAAAAGATGATGTTCTAATAAAAAAGAAAACTTTTGAAATGGAAATTACAAAGAGAGCTAACTAATGATAGTAATTGAAATGAACATCTGCAGGAAAATGGGGGTATATTTTAAAAATACTTGTGAACTGTTGGTTAATTGGAATGTTTGGGAGAAGATATAATTTGGTGGGGGAGGATGTTTACTGTTCCCTGGCCTACATCCAACTCATCACCCCACCCAAGCCCTATAAAATAACACTATGCTTCAGAAGAAAGAGAGTGGTCAGCAATCTGTCACCTAATTTATGATATGCTGAAAAGTTATTCTCCCTTAAGTCTCTCCAATATTATTCAAAATAACAATAATAAAACCTAAGATATAGAGAGTGCTTACCATGTACCAAGTATTATTAAAAATACTTTACATGGATCATCTTGTTTACTCCTCTCAGTTCTATGAGGTTCTGTTATTAATATCCCCATTTACCTGCCAAAAGACATACAGCCAGTAAGTGGCAGAATCAGGCAGTTAAAAATCAGGTGAAGTCATTGGATAAATTATCGTATAAAAATTGTATAGGTACTAGATAAGAGAATAAGCAGTATTTGGCATACGAAATATATCATTACCCTGTTTTACACCACAAGGCCCCAAAATACCTGTCTAAAGGGAACTGCATCATTAATATCTACTCGGAGCTTGCCTGTGGATTCCTGAGACCCTCAGGAAAAGAAGGTTGTTTATGACATCCACCTTTCACAACCTATAGTGAACTCATTCAAATCCTGCGACTAATTTGCAGTACTTTCTAGAGAGCCTGTTGTCAATGGTAGAGCATTTTTTTTATTTTAAAAAATAATCCTAATTTCTCAATTTGCATCAGCACATTGCAAAGCATCAAAATGAAAATGTGAACTCTTCAGGACCAGTAAAGAAGATAATTAGTGTTTAGAAGACTGATTAGAGCTTAAGAACATAGATTCTAGAATCAGAAAGACTTAGATTCAAAATGGAGCCTGACTCTCATTGGCAGTTGACTTGACAAGTTACTGAACAATTTGGAACTGCAGTTTTCTCATTCATAAAATGAGAAAGTAAAATTAGTGCATATTTGAAAGAATATTGTGAGACTTAAACTCAATAATACATGTAATTCACTTAGCACAAGCCTACCGTGGAATAAACACCCTATAAAGGTTTTCTATTATTTTTGGCGTTTTTGCTATAATTCTTTGCAGACTCACAATCAACATATAAGACCTCAATAAAATCTCTTTTGTTAGAAATATGAATTATTATTAATTATAGTATTGTGAAATTTATTACAATTTAATTTTCAACTTTAGGAAAATACTAAGATTTGTTAATTACAAGTTGTTCTAATTTGTTTTTCTCCTTAAAAACTATTTTGTTTCATTTCCTGATAGACTGTAATCTCATTGAAGACCGAGACTGAGTCTCCTTCATTTGATTTAACAAGTCTTTATTCCTCACCTACTATATGTCAGCCATTGTTCTAGGATCAGAGAAATCAATAATAAACTAAAAAGAAAAAGTCCTTACCTTCATAAGGCTTTTATTCTTAAGGATAAAAACTGGCAACAAATAAATCTACAATATGTATCATCTATAGTTAGCGGGATAGCCCCAATATCTTGAATAAGAACTGGTTCATAACAGGCACTCAATTAATATGAATGAAATTCAATTTCATTACTTAAAATTATCTTATTATAACGTGAAGAATATACAGGTGTGCTGGAGTGAGCTCTTTCCGGCTGAGGAGAGCCAATTGTGTACATTTCTTCCTAATTCTTCATTCAGTGACTTCACCTTGGTAGCTTTAAATCAGCCACAGTGGGAGATTTTACACTACAGAGACAGCAATGCCTCAAACTGCAGCTATTTGTCCTGAAAACCAGTTATTAAACATTTATCAGCATACCAGTGGATAAAGGCTGACAAAGTGTGGAATCTGAATTTTATGCACTCCTGAAAATAAAGAACCTTAATATAGCACATTAATATATTAACATATGTTAATATAATAGCAAGTTAGTATATTTCCGAGGGTCAAATTTACAAATTATATAACATAATGTTAGTCTGAAGGTGATTCAAAAATATATTCTACGTAAAGAGAATTATTTTCTCGCAATAATGAGTAACTATCTCTTGATGATTCAGGCCCGTGGAAGAAGCATAATGTGGATAACCCCGAAATATCAACTAACTAATAAATGTTCTCTATATAATTTTAAATACACCTTTTTGAGAAAACAATTTATATTTTGAATAAGAATGTATATAGTATGATGTAAAGCAATCTTATATCCTTTAACCATAATAACTCACTAGCTAAAGGGAGAAAAGAAAAGCTTCTTGGTGTCGGGGGAAGGACACTTGAAATTATTTCCCTGCAGAAAATCTCATGAAAATCATTTAATTGACTCTATGCAGAGTTACAATGCTCTGGGCTAGAAATTTCCCAGGGTCACATGCCTGGGGAATATAAATTATTAAGTCATAATTTTTAAAAGAAAAATGAACAAGCATTTTAAATTCTGCTACAACATGTGACTTATTGTTTAATTTTTAGTGGTATAATGTATCAAATTTATTTTGTTCTTATGTTTTAGATATACATTTCTATTAAAATATTGGATGTAGATTTGTTTCTAAATCAAAAGTGTAAGAAAGGGAAACATTTGTGTATCCTTAGTCACCATGAGATCTCACAGACAAGGGGCAAGTGAGTCTGAGAATTATCAATCTGTTCTCAAAAACAGTTTCAAACTGTATTTCTAGCCCGCGCCCCTGAAGAAACGTCCAGATCTTATACTAAGTCGCTGTTAAATATCATGCAAATTAAATATCAGGTTAAGCCCAAAGAGTATGGTCATAGTAATTCTATTATATTGATCAGCAAGTATTAATAACCTATCAGATATTTTTCAGTAACAATATATGGGTACCATTTATCGAAAATCATCCCTATCCCAGACACAACTCTTGGCACTTCATACATTATCTCTAATGCCCATAACAACCCTATCAGGAAGTTATTATTACAAATGAGGAAACTTATGCACAGAGAGATTAAGTATTTCTTCCTAGGTAAAACAACTAGCAAATGGCAAAACCAAGAAGAGCCCCAAAAATGCCTTTCTGGGCCCAAAGCCCATGTGAGTTGATTGAACTTATTGACAATAACCTACTCTTCCTGCTAATCACCCTTAAGTTGTTCTCAGGCAGTCTTTTCCCTGGGGGAAAGAACATAAACATCAACTTGGCAACAGGGACAATTATCTCCACAAACACTACCATCCAAAGCCAACCTAAAGCAGATTGAATTGGAACCAGAAGTTCTCCCAGCACTACTGTGGATGATCTGTCTTGATTAGTTTACAAATGGTACAAACTGTCCTTTTGAGTTTACGCCAGGAGCAAAGTAGAAGTTGTGGCTTTATTTTTGCCAGGCAGTTTAGACTCCAATTTGTGACAAAATAATTTTAAGTAAAAAGAAACTGTCTAGCTAGAACTTTCATTTCCAGGTCAAATGGTAGCCTAGGGTAAAAAGAGCCAAAAATCATTTTCAAAGGAAAGGCTGTCTATAGGAAACTTTTCTTAAAGGTAGCATAGACATATTCTAAGATTAGAGTTGAAAACAAGCTATTTTGGTCCCTCAAGTAAATCTAAGCAAAGAAATTTAGGTAAAAATGCAGAATAGTTGTGCTGTGAGATAAGAAGTTATGTACATCCAGGAATAATGAATTAAATAAAAAGAGAAATACCATGAAAACACAGCCCCATAAGTGATAAATCCCAGGGGACTAGTGTCCAATTTCTTATAAATGTGCCCTTATTTATTTGGAAAGCATGTTTAGGGGGTTCCATGCAACTTTAGGAGTGGAGCATGCTTGCCTATCTCTCTTCCTGCCTTCCTTTACCCAAATATTGGCAAGCATAGCAGTTAGTTGAAGCTTATCAAACTTTTCATTCAGTGGTACCTTTCTAAATATGCTGTGACTCATGTATACACTCAATGGTTTCTGCAAATTTTAAAGTTTTACCTGTAACATTGAAGTGTTTGATTCATCTGAAAATTTTTTTCCTTCTTTCTTTCTTGTTTCTTTTTCTCTTTCTATTCTTCCTTTTTCTTTTCTTTCTTTCTTTCTTTCTTTCCCTTTTTACTTTCTTTCTTTATTCCCTTCTTTCCTTCTTTCTTTCTATTTATTTTTTTGGTGGGGAAGATTCACTCTGAGCTAACATCCATTGCCAACCTTCCTCTTTTTTTGCTTGAGGAAGATTAGCCCAGAGCTAACATCTGTGCCAATCTTCCTCTACTTTTTTCGTATGTGGAAGGCCTCCACAGCATGGCTGATGACTGGTGTAGGTCCATGACTGGGATCCGAACCCATGAACCCCCACTGCTGAAGCAGTGCATGTGGAAACTTAACCACTTGGCCACGGGGCTGGCCCCCTGAAATTTATTTTTCGCTTGAGATTAGGGATTTGTTGCCTTTTTTTCTTTCTGTGTGGACACTCAATTTCCCAAAACATTTAATATCCTCTCCTTTCTCTACTGATGTGCAATACCACCTCTGCCATATATCAGATTTACATAGATAGGTAGGTTGGTTTTCTGAGCTCTCTATTCACTTCAATTTTGCCTCAAATATCATAATAATGCCAATATTATGCTATAACAAAAGTAATATATAGCTTTCTAGTATAGACAGCTTTAGAAAAAGTCTTGATATCTGACAGGGCAACTCACCACACTTTTACTCTTCTCTGTTAGTAGTGCCTTGGCTATTCTTGCAGCTTTGGAATTTCACGTTAATTTTAGAATAAGCTTGTCAAGTTTCATGAAAAGCACCTTTTAGGATTTTGGTTGACATGATACTGACCAGGTCAGGTCAATTTGTAGACAGTTGACATTTTTTAATGTAGTGTGACTGTCTATTCATGAGCATTATATGGCCTCTCATTTATTTAGGTGTTGTTAACTTTCATTAAAGTTTTATAGATTTGTGCACAAAAGTCTTGCCCATTCATGAGTCAATTCCTTAAAATAAATCTCTTCATACACACACACACACACACACACACACACACACACACTCACACCCTATTGGTTCTGTTTCTCTGGAGAACCCTAATACTGCAAGTGGCTCTACAGGAAGATAATCTTAAGGATGAGCTTTCTGAATTGGTTCTGGGGTTTCTGGGCTTGGGTCTCTAACCTGATTAGATTTAAAGACACTGATGACTCTTTCTAGTAGTAGTGCACTAATAGTCCATGGTGTGATATGGCAATAGAAATACGTAAAATATCACCATTGGATAATCAAAATCAAACACTTACAAGAGGCAATGATCTAGGTTATCATGTATATGATACTTTCAAACATTTTTTGTCAAACTAACAAACATGATGAGATTGTCTGGCTGCTCCTAATGTCACTGAACAAAGTGAGGAAAGAAAAGGATGAGCTCAGACATTTGAACTCATAGCTCATATATCACATAAATGACCTGAAAGCTTCTAGGCCTGCCCTGAAAAAAAGGCCTCTTCTCTCCCATAGCCACAGGGTTGAGAGTGCTGAGAACAAACCCAGAATCTCATACTGATACTGATTGGATTTCAATGCAAATTGAATTCCCAGGCTCATGGAGTATTTACTGTCAAAATGATGGCATTGATTGGGAAGGAACAACATCCTGAAAGCTGGAACAGAGACATGAGAAGAGCCTGATGAAACTGGGGACATTAAGCCTTTAAATTTGGTTGAGTCTTCTTTGCCAGTAGAAGTAGCCTTTCCACCACCAGTGGAAGCAGCCTCTCCACTCCCATCCAAGATTAACACCGAGACAGAGAAGGAGACAATGCAGATTCCCCTCAGGATCCACCCCCACTACCCCTCTTTGCTACTAGACCTGTAACAAGGCTCAAGATCCAGCAGGCCCTTGTAGGGAAGGTACAAAGTGTGACCCATAAGGAAGTATGCTACACTCCAAAAGAACTTCTTGAGTTTTCTAATTTACACAGACAAAAATCCAGGGAATATGTGTGGGAATGGATATTAAAGATGTGGAATAATGGTGGAAGGAACATAAAGTTGGATCAAGCCAGATTTGTTGATATGGGACCACTAAACAGAGATTCTGTATTTAATGTTGCAGCCCGGGGAATTAGAAAGGATTCTAACTGGTTGGTTGGCTGCTTGCTTGGCTTAAATATGGACAAAAAGGTGGCCCAGACTGAGTGAGCTATAAATGCCAGACTTGCCTTGGTTTACTGTAGAGGATAGGATTCAAATCTTAGGGAGATTAGAATGTTAGAGTGGATTTGTCAATGAACATCTACTCACCTGCTCTGGGAGGGTCCAAAAGACATATTTGTGTGTCCCCCCAAAATTCATATGTTGAAGTCCTAACCCCCATTACTTCAGAATGTGCCCTTATTTGGAGATAGGGTCTTTGCAGACGTAATCAAGTTAAAATGAGGTCTTTAGATGGGCCCTAATCCCATATGACTTGTATCCTTATAAAAGAGGAAATTTGAACATAGAAACACACATAGAAGGAAGATGATGTGATCACACAAGGAGAAGACAGTGATCTGCAAGCCAAAGAGACAGGCCTGGAACTGACCATTCCCTCACAGCCCTCAGAAGGAGTGAACTCTAATGACACCTTGATTTCAGACTTCTAGACTCCAGAACTGTGAGACAATACATTTCTGTTTTTTCAGCCATTCATTTGGTGGTACTTTGTTATGGCAGCCCTAGAAAACTATATACTAAGCATCCAATGAATGCCATTTTTATTAGTATAAGTTTAGTTACTGCTGCATTTTGAAAAGAGTAGAATCATAGAACACTAGTGAAACTCATTGAAAGCTTTTGTATGTGCCAGAAAAGCAGATGCCCACCAGTGGCATCATAGAACTTAAGCTTAAATGGACAACTTGTATGTTTAGGAGTCAGCAAGCATAGCTTCTTGCTGGTTTCCACATTTTTGACTATCCACTTATCTTTATCAATCCCTGTCTTTTCTTATTTTGGGGTTTGCTATCTTCTTCCTTCTTGGTTACTAGTTTGCCACCTTTAAACTAATTGCCTTTTCCCTAAACCACAAATATAAAAAAACAATTGGTTAATTCCATTGTCTACTTGGTCCTTTAGACAAAGTTTATCACAATAAAAATTTACATTTATACATTTATATATATATAAATATACATTTATACTTGTACACATTCAGAAGAATCACACTCAAGCCTTCCTTTTTGGATTTTTCTCATTCCTCATTGAGCCTTCAGCATTTGGCATGAAATAAAGATAAATGCTGAGAATCTGTGCTTCAAGGAAGATATCTTGAATGGCCTCCTTTGAACCTTTCCTTCTTCATCACTAGTTTTGGAAGGACATAGATCAGTTTGTTAAATGGAATTATAGGATGTTTCTATCTTCGTGTTTTTAAAGTGGGTAGGCAGCAGCATTAGAAGCCAGAAAAGAGGGTTTATTCCTCTAGAAGCTGAAATCACATCTTGTATAATGTTCTAAAAGAAAATATTTCTAATACTGATTCCCCCCGCCCCCCATAAATATTGAACAAGAGCTATAATAACCACAAGCTGCATGCAAATATAAATACAGGGTGCCCCAAACTCTTAGTGAAGTTCTGAGTTTTAATAAACTCAGAAGTATAAATGCTACAAACTTATAAAAAACATCGTTTGAAAGGTTAATTACTTTCGTATTCACACTTGCTTTTAAGTTTGAAGGATACATTTTTAATCTTAAGTTTTTGTTTCAGTCACTCTGCAGATGAAATTGTAAAGATTATTTAACATACACAGTTCTAACCAAGTGCAAAAAAAAATGGAAATAAGTTTTCTAATGATGTCTCTTGCATTTGTAAGCATTTATACTTCTGGAGTTATTAAGGCCTTGAAACCTCACTAAGACTTTTGGGACACCATGCTATTAATTCACATTTTTTTCCTTTAACAGGTCTTTGTCTCCAATATGATCATGTAATTTTTGCTTTCATGGTGGGAAAATATTTATTTTTCAGTTTTGAATGTAGCACATCTGAGCAGATAGATTTTGTAGTTGCCAATAAAAAGACACTGTTCAGCAACTGCCTGCATAATAAATCTATCTTTGTCTCTTTCTGTAACACACCAAAATGTGTTTCTATTGGGATTTCTCTAACATACTTATCATCAAACTGTAACCCTGGGACTCTGTTGAATTTTTTTACACTTTATCAGTTACTGTCGTTGTGGGCCCAGCTTAAGATCCAGGTAAAGAAAGAAAATGTGGGGGCCGGCCCCATGGTGTAGAGGTTAAGTTCACATGCTCCACTCTGGCGGCACAGGGTTTGGGGGTTCAGATACCAGGCACGGACCTATGCACCACTCATCAAGCCATGCTGTGACAGGCGTCCCGCATAAAATAGAGGAAGATGGGTGCAGACCTTAGCTCAGGGCCAGTCTTCCTCAGCAAAAAAAAAGAGGGGGATTGGCAGTGGATGTTAGCTAAGGGCTAATCTTCCTAACAAAATAAAAGAAAGACAATGTGAAGTTTCTTCCATGAAGAATATTGCAAAACAGAGATCAAAGGCACAATTTTACTCCTCAATCTGTGCAATCTAAATTAGTTTACAATTAAAGAATGATTTTAATTGTCAAACTTTTAAATTTTATTAAATGTTTGTGGCAATGCAACAAATGAATTCCAGACCTATACAAATAAACAGGCAGCTGTTTGTAATTTGCATTTTTATCAGTTTTCAAAGAGCACAATGTACTTCCTGCATCTTATTTTCAGAATTTGCAATTTATCATCTTTGGCTATCCAGTATATAGTATGGAGTACTTGAATATCTCATTCTTTGAATTTTCATTTTTGATTGTAAATCAGATGATCTCTAGCACTTTTCTCTTTTCTCATTTTTCTCTTCTCATAACCTCCAGGTTTACTTGCTCCCATTTCTTCTTGGCTCTAATAATAAAATACACAGAATATCTCAATTATATTTTTTTTCAGTGTTCTTCAGGGTACCAACATTTTTCATTTCTTTTGCCAGTTACTTAGCATAAATCTAAAGGTAAAACAAAAGCTAACCTTATTGTTTTAATTCATAAATTTTCAAAATGCCTTTCAAACTAATTCCACTTCTTTCCAAAGCTTACTGTGTTTTGAATTTGAATGGAGGGGTAGAAAAGAATGGAAATAGTACTATATATAAGGCTGCACCCTGAGGCACCTAGAATGAACAGAATGAGTGTTGCATCCTTTGGAGACAGGCACCTTTAGTCACGCCAGCTATATCCCTTATCAGAAAGGACATGTGGCCTCAAGGGAAGGCTGACAGTGAGAATGATATCTCTAATCGCCCTCAGGTCCTTTCCTCCATTCCCATAGGCACATTTTCCTCTCCTATTGCGTTATCCTCAGAGCATCTAACAACATTTTCCCAAAAGCCTGCTCTCATCCATTTACATTTCTGTGGTCTTGGCTCCCAGATATTCCTTAGAGGAATAGACTAGTGGCAACTTGTGTTTTCTGCCTCCTCTCTCCAGCATTCCATCTGCCCACTGGGAGAGGCTGACATCGCTGCTCTGCCCTGGCAGGAAGTGCAGAAGAGGAAACACAAGCTAATGGCTCTCTCTCTGTTCTGGGGATGACAGCAACAATTGGAAAGGATAAAAGTTTAGGGGTTAGGAATTTCCCAGTCAAAAACTCAGACAAATAAGAAAACCAGCTTTATTTTGTTATAACTCTATTTAATTTCTTGACTCTAAGTCCTCCTTCCTCCTGATGTAGAACACTTATCTAGTCCTTTGCACATAAATTCAGTCACATTCAATGATTTCTTTGTTACTTCACATTTATATTTCAATCACTTTCAGATTTGAAATTCTTTTTCATGGTTTTCTCCCTCCCCCACCTCCCTGCTGCTTATCCTAATTTCTAGGGTTGGGAAAGAGGAGAATGGTTGCAGCTAGGAAGAGGATGTCATCTCAACCATATTGGGTCTCAATAAGGTCTAGGTCATGTGCTGGAGGATGGTGGCCCAGACACTGTCATCTAAGGTTTCTCAGACTTTAATGTGCATCCTAATCACCTGGGGATCTTGTTAAAGTGCAGATTCAGCAGGTCTGAGATGGAGATTCCACATTTCTAACAAGCTCCCAGGTGATGTCATTGCTGGTGGCCCTCAGACCATACTTCAGGTAACAGGAGTTTGATTGGTGGATGATGGCTTGGTTTCTAATGGCCTCTCTGGCAGAGCAATCTTTTAGGATTCGAGCTGTGTCCTCCCCTCCAGCAGGGCACAACCACAAAAACATCTTTCTGATGCTATCCTTTTAGTCCCAGCCAGGAGACTTTGTATAGACCCACGGTCCTCTCTCCTAGAAACTCACTCTCGTTTGAAACCCACAGGAATATGTGATGCCCTCCCAAGCAACCTTGGAGCATGGAAATCTCAAGAGGCTGTCTCCAGCCCTCTCATGTTAGACATGGCTTGCCCTCCCTCAACCCCTCCACCAGACGGCATTGAGAAATTCTCTCCAAAGATTTTCCCCCTAGGTTGCATCTGGGAAATGCGATGTAGATCTTTTTTATGCTCAGATTCTTAAAACTTCAAGGAGAATTTTATCATTGACCTTTCTACCCCTCGGACCTGGCATAGCTGGAGGTGGTGGGAGAAGAGGAGAAGGGGACTAGGACTGAACGGGTGGCTCTACAATGTGTCTGGTCTCTTGCTGCCTCTCCATACTCCCTCCTTACTCTGCAGATGGAAAGGAAAAAGTGCTTTTGTCTGCTCACTCCCCCTGTCACTTCCCCTTTCCTGTGCCATACATGGATGGTATGAAGTCACCCCTTCCTTCCCCCAAATCCTTCTGTAATTCATGTTTAACTATCTGGAATGGGAGGGGAGAAGGCTGCTGGTATACAAGAGCAGTCACTGGGATAGGAGCAGTGGTGAAAAGCACATCCTTTCATACTCCAAATAACATCCCACCCACAAGGAAACCACGGGAGAAAAAGATGGGGCTCAGCAATTTGTGGTTTTATCCAGGATTTTCATCAACTTTTCATCTCCTTCCCCTCGATATTAAGTGAAATCACACGTGAAAACCCACACAAAATTAGGAGAAAATATATTCAAATAGCACTGCAGCAGAGTTCTCTTGCAGTGCAATATGGTTTGGGAAGAGATGGGAAAAGAAAATTGACTCCAGTACATAAGTATATATACAGGCCTGCATACTGTGTCACAGTTGCAGTCAAAAGAGTTTAAAGAAACACTGCTTTAAAAGATCCCAGCTATTTATTTTGGAAAGGGGACAGTTTCTAGTCTGGATGTCTTCTGGTTCATTCTGGGAAGCTCTTGTGTAAGAGTTTATGGATTTCAGATGATTCCAAAGGTTCTAGGCTACTGATTTAGGTAGGAACTCCCTATCTAGAACTTTTTCTGAAATGTTCAGTTTCTGAGAAGTAACTGAAACCATTTTATCCTGTGTGGTTTTCCAAACCTACTGAGCCAGCCTCAGAATAAGCTGGGAGACAAGGTTTTTAGCAAATGAACCACCTGAGGCTGGGTCTGCCACAAACCTCTACCCTGGGGAGGTTCCCAGGATCCCCACACCCTTCCAGAGAACAGAGCTCAACCAGCGGGGAGACATAGTCACTCAACCTTCTGGCCTGGAGAGTTCATCATAGGTGCCCTGTCAGTCTGCACCAGCTAATATCTGTCTACGGTGGATACAGTAGGTCTTTAATATTTTGTGTCAAAATACAGTTTTATATATTTCCTTTGTAGTTCAACAAAGAACGCATATCAACTTATAAATTGCTGCAACTTTTGTGCTTGTAGCTAGGGAGAAAAATATACCAAAAGATTTCTGATAACACATAAAAATAGGCAAAGGAGAACTGCAATGAAACAAAGTAGAATTAAATTGCTAGTCGACAAGATATCTACTAAACTTCAAGTAATCGTGTTCATATGTATCATGAAATTTTTCTAAAATATGTTCCTTGAGCCTAAACTCTTGTCATTCATTTTCAGAATTGTATGATACATTAAAATCACTAGTCAATATTTACCTGTATGTATCTTTTCAGTTTTTGAATATGTCTTTGAGAAAGGAATTCTTTTTCGCCAGGCTGAACCATTATATGATGTTGACGTATATTTATCTGAGGAAAAAAAGGAGACTGGAATTAAATATTTTATAACTTTGAAATCATATTCCAGGAGCATTTCAAAATTATAAACATCTCAGAGGTAAAGCTATTCTCTAAGTAATTCATTTTACCATTTCAAAGCTAAGGCATAAGGGACACAGGTGAGCTTATTAAGACCATTTAAGTTATCAGTGAACATGGCTACACATCCCTTAATTGGCTGTCCAACTCCTCAAGTAAGCCTCTCTCCGATGAGGCTAAGCTAGAGGAGAGTGTGACATCTGAACATGATCAAAATATTACATTGCCTTGCTTTACCATGATTTTACAAACAATCCTGCTAATATTTGTAGAGGTTTAAAGAAATAAAGAAAAATCTAGAAGGTACAGCCCAATTCCCTTTTTCCTTCCATGAAGTGACTCCCAGGGTGGCAGTGATTGCTTGACCATAGTGAACTCACTGTCCCAGGAAACCAAAGCTTTTATACACTAATTTGGCCCTTAAATATCTACTTTCCTCTGACAGTTCTATATTTGAACTATTATCTAACTATGTTGTATTTGTGTTTTCAAGTATTACTATGCAGCTGTGATTCTCAAAGCATGCTCCATAATAATACTAAGAATTCGTCTTCTTTTTTCCCTGTATTAACATTTGTACTAATGGTGCAAAAGCAATAGTGAGTATAACTGCAGCCACCTTAACACAAATCTAGACAATGGCACCAAACTGTTCTGGTAGTCACTCTATTCTTCACAGCCATCCACTTACAGTAAAATAATAATAGAATTAATAATCAGATAATAATAGTAATAAATAAAATTAAAAGCCTGTTTCACCTAAGAATATCTTTATTTTTAAATCTAAATCCAAACATCATTCTATTCTAAAACAAATAGAAGAAAAACCGTTTAAATAAAGCTAACCTCTATTTAAATTGTAAAAGAAAGGACTTAAGAGAGACATAGAGTTTTTACTTATATTTCAGAAAGTATCCAACATTCAAAACTCCACTAACTAGACTCCACTAACTGAACACAGGAAAACACAAACATGAAATTATAGGGAATTGAGTGGCCTTTCGTTAAGTTTAGAAAACTGAAACCCAACTTCAAGAGCAAAATTCATCTGAGACAGGAAGAGAAAGAGATGTGGTTCCCTCCTCCCTCATGCCTCGTGCTTCCTGACATATACTATGACTGCCTATTACGCGATGAAATGATTTAGAAGCAATCTGTGCATGATGGGGGAGATGAGAGGTTGTCAAAAATATTGCAGTTAACCCCAACACTAACCCTTTCAGAAAGTAATCATGAAGGCCTAAAGAAAAACCAAGGCACTAGCTGAAAGTGGTAATTGAACAATGCAGTTAGTGGAACAAGAAAATGTCACCCATTTGAAAAGAATCCTCAAGAGCGAAATAAAGCTATCCAGGGGGAACAAAGTGACTGCTCTGAGACAGAAGTCTAGGGAGGTTCAACGTCAAGCCATCTGCACCCAACATATCTCCTTCCATATCCTTTAAACCATGTGCACACCTGCATGTGGAAGAAATCATCTCACTAGTTTTCTAAGATGTGGTGGTGGTGATGACCTGGAGAAAGAAGAGGAGGATGGGTAGCAATGAAGATGAGTTGGACCATCAGGAAATTCCTGTGGGAATGCAAGCCACAGACACGAGTAAACCATGTAAGTAAAGAGCCTCACCTGGACAGGGGTTGAGTTTGGGTTCCTTGTTAACATCGACTTTGTTGTAGGACCTGTTTGTGGGCCTGCTGCGGGGGGGTGCATTCAATGCGACAGTCCTGACAGCCTCTCTCTGAACGTGGATATAGGATGCATTCTCAGCATTTCTGTTTTTATTATTGCGATGATAACTCATCTTATTTTGGGGATTTGGGGGCTCTACTGCTGTAAAAGAAAGGGGAAAGAGATAAAATAAGCTGATTTCATACCCATAAGTAACATAAAGCACTTGAAGTGTTCAATAGCACAATGGAAGACAATGTAAGCTCAAAGAACTAAGTTTATAGGAGCTCCTGGACATCTAAAGTTACATGTTGCACAACAGTGATTTGTTTTTCGGGTAGAAAT
The DNA here is from genome assembly GCA_031878705.1 of Tapirus indicus. Lineage (NCBI taxonomy): Eukaryota > Metazoa > Chordata > Mammalia > Perissodactyla > Tapiridae > Tapirus > Tapirus indicus. The sequence continues at coordinate 137,371,309 of CM062920.1, read as the reverse complement.
ATTACTTGATATTTAATATCTTTTCGAATTACAATTTAGGAATACCAAAGATATAAACACTTTACCTCTCCGCATTCCTGGGCCGGGAAAGTTCTTTGGTTCATCATAAATCCATTTTCTTTTTTTCACACCTTTAAAATGAGGCTTTCTCACTGGCTGGACATCATTCACTTAAAGAAGATACAGATTTTTACAGTTTTTTAAGAGACGCTTTCATCTGAAAATTACTGTAGGTAATAATTACATATCTGTGCATTCACATGTCAAGTAAGAGAAAAAAGTAGATACACCCTAATACTTTACTTTCTAGAAAAAAGAGTGATTTATTTTTAAGTACCAAAACAAAAAATCAATCTTGGAAATTGATTGATAAGAAAACTTCTAATAAGTAGTAGCATTCCTCTGGAGAAAAATGCTTTTCTCCAGAGGAATGTGTAGATTCTTTTAAAAAGAATATAAAATTACCTTCCAAATATAACTCTGTATCTCATTATAATGCTGTTTTTAAGTAGTTTTAAAATTACTTTGAACGTAAATCTTTTTGTACTTTTTTAGCCAAAACTACTACTTCTTAAGAAGTTGGATTAATGTAAAATACTTTTAGTGAATTTTACCTTATTCTTTTAAGATCGGAAGAAGTTGAGTGGACAGATAGTTTCGGTGAAACAAGACTGAATAATCAGAATTTGTAAGTGCTAAGATCACTAAATCATTCGCTTTTTACTTGCATATTTTTACACTGAAAATTTTATATGCACGCTCAATTTTCCAGAAATTTCTAAGGTACATTCCTCCAGAGAATCGTAAAACAATTTGGTAGAGAGGAGCATTCTTTGTTATTTCTCTGTGTGGAGATCCTGAATATTCACACGTAACGATTGCACAGAGAAAATGCACATCAAGTTCACTATGTAGATTACATTAGCTCTCTATGGTGGACCAGTAAATCTCTCTGCCCCAGCTCTTAACTTCAGCTTCAGCATTAAGCCTCCAGTGAAGCTCTGATTCGCCCCCTCCTCGCCAAACGTCACACTGCATCCTTACTCCCAAGCTCCCACTCCTAGGATTTGCAAACTATATTTTCAACTAGTGTCACTAAACTGAGCTTCTTGGGGGTAAACTGTCATGGTTCCCTTCAGTGCCTAGGTGGGATCCAAGAATGTTATGAGGGTTCAATAAATGAACTAAGGGAAAGAAGGAAGGAGGGAAGGAAACAGAGGAAGATTCATGAGTCTTAGTTGTATCAAAAGAAGTAGCTCAGAGTACTGAATGGCAAGGAGAAGCCAAATCAAGAAAAACAATTCAAAACATAATAAAAACTTGTCAATGCATCCCACTATGGGTTAAATCTAAAATGCTATACTAATGAATCTTCCAAGAAGGTAGTGTATTATGAATTTTAGTACTGAAATTAAACTAGTGGGAAAGTATATAATTTACTAGGACCTACATTACAATTCTTTTTCAGAGTTAGCAAAATATTGTGTTTTTAATTCTTAATCCTGAATAATTTTAAATCATCCTTTCTTCTTTCTTTTTTAAAATTCTATTTCAAATAAGCAAAACAAATCCATGATAAGACAAATATATCTAAGGCCAAAAAGTGATAGAGCTAATATCTCACTTGAAGAGGGGTCCTCTCTGCACTTCATACTGGTATTCTCAGTAGCATTTAATACATGCATTGTAGGTGCTAGTCGGGTAGTTAGGGAATGCTTTGGATGAGAACTGTCCTTGTTATCTTTTAAAGCAAATTAAGAAAATAAAATATCAATATTAGTAAAAGAAGCATTTCAGTTGGTATTTCACTTTTCAAACATTATATGATGGGCATACCTCTTTAATATATATATGTATATTAATTTTTAGAATACGTCATTGAAATTCGCTAATTACCACATTGAGTCCCCCAAATTTGTCACTAACAAAACATTAAAAACCCAGAAATACAGCCATTGTCTTCAATATGTAAATTATATATTTGTGACAATATATATATATTTTTTCTTGATGAGGAAGACCAGCCCTGAGCTAACATCTGTTGCCAATCTTCCTCTTTTTGCTGAGGAAGATTGGCCCTGGGCTAACATCTGTGCCCATCTTCCTCTACTCAATAAGTGGGACGCCTGCCACAGCATGGCTTGATAAGCAGTGCATACGTTCGCGCCTGGGATCCTAACTCACGAACCCCAGGCCACCAAAGTAAAGCGTGCAAACTTAACCACTACACCACCGGGCCAGCCCCTGTGGCAATATTTTTAATACTTCTATGCAGAAGAATGAAAAGGTTATCCATTTTACAGCAAAATGTGCCAATTTAAATCGAGTCCCAGAAATACTTTAAATATAACAACTTTCACTTGTTCTCGGCTTCTGAGCAGGACTGTCCAATAGAGCTTTCCACAGTAATGGAAACATTCTAAATCCGTGCTGTCTGAAATGATAGCCACTAGTCACATGTGGATATTGAGCACTTGCAATATGGCTAGTGCAACTGAAGACCTGAATTTTTTATTTAATTTTAATTAAATTGAAATAGCCACATGTGGAAGGTGGCTACCATAATTAGTGTAGCTAGAGGTTTGTTTGGTTTTTTGATGGACTGGGGAAAACTTTTCCATCTCTGAGTGAGAAGGAGAGACGAAAAGAGATTTACATATAATTTTCCACAAGAATAATTTGATCACTAGTGCCTTTTCCTCTTCTTGAGAACATTTATTTAATGATGGGGGAAACAGTAAATGATATTGGTTAATATTTGGTTGGAGAATATGTGACGCCCTCTAATTATAGAACAGCTGTACTTTTAATCTCTAAAAGAGCTGCCCAGCAGAGAGGTACCAGCTAGGGGATTCTAAGCACGATAAGGGCAGCATAAAACTATAGAGGGTGTATTTTATTACTGTATCTTTTGATTATTCACAGACTACAGTTAGTCATAAAATGAGGAAGTCATTATGAGATTAATACTCTTTGTAGTTTTCATATATGTAGCTTCACAAACAAAGCTTTCTAAGAAAATTCAATCACTCTGAGTGTTTGAAGTTGGAAAAAAGAAACAAAAAAAGACTTGGTTATTACCACTTAAGAGAACCAATAACTTTAGAGCTAGCAAGACTCCTAGAAATTGTGTAGTCCAACAGGCCATCTTCTCAGATAAGGACAGTAAAGCTAAAAAAGATAAAGCCTCACAGTCAAACAATTAGGGATAGAGCCAGGACCGGAAACTTAGGGCTCTTGACTCCTGTCTTGTGTATTTTTATTTATTACCTTGCCTTTTGTATTGGTTTCTACAACATTCAAGTTTTATGTTTAACTTATCTATCCAAATTACAAATGGATCAAAAATATAGAAGGTACATTACCTTTAGTATTTGAACATTTTGACATGGTGATTTCTTTCTCTTCATTTAAAGCTTCCTTTTCATCTACTCCAAGAAATATGATCCTCTGTGGAACGTGACAGTCACCTCCTATGACAATACCTTACTGTCAGTGGCAGTGATGGCAGAAAGTTGTACAAAACTATCTATTTTCAATAACAGGATTATCCTCCTCTACAATATCCCTTTTGCCCACTTTTGTTTAGATACTTTTCAGTGATACCATCCCCATCTCTATACATATCACGTATGTTTTAATACATGTGCATATGTATATGAATATGAATTTTTAGTATGTACAACTGCATACAGATAATTGCAAGAAAATCCACATAGTCAACACAATTAATTTTTCTTTAACGTATGACAATCTTTATTCCCACTCTTCACCACGCTTTAGAGATACTCAAAGTAAATATATCTTCCATATAATATCTTCAGACATATGAAAGTAGTTTTTATGTTCCTTAAAGTTCTTCTACATTCCAGGATAAATATCCATAGTTGCTTTAAATATTACTTATATACATAACTTTCAGATTTTCACCATACAAGTTACCCTTTCTCAACATAAAATATTTGTTTCAGGTAACCTTCTTTAAAAATGACACCCAAATGTGGACTACCCTCTGGAACTAGTATAATAATAATTGACATTCATGGAGCATTTTTCTTTATGTCAGACACTCTACTGAGTACTTTAAATGATGTATCACATTTAATTATCTTCCTATACTACTCCTCATAATTCAGTGTAAGTTTACCTTAGCTATTTGGTAGCTGACATACATTACCAAATCATTTTGAAAACTTGTGGCCAACAAAAAAACACTCATTTTTTTCCTCACAATCTGTATCTTGTCAGGTTTTTCCCAACTTGAAGAAAACCTACCATCGATGTCTTGAACTTAAATGCAAGATTTTATGTTTATCACAGTTTGAGTTTACCGTATTAAATTTGGCTCATTGTTCCAGCCTATTAACTTCCAGTCATCTGTAAATTTTATGATTATGTCTCCATTCATCCAATTATTAAAATATAAAATCATTTATTCTAACTATATTTACTGAGTGTTCATCACGTGCCAGACATTCTACTACAGAGATTCATCTACAGCAAGTGATTATATACAGTTCTAGACCTCAAGGAGCTTACCTAACAAAGTCAATGATAAAAATGTCAAAAAAATTTTGATGAAACAAAATTAGTTGTGAGAGAGAAAATTCAGACTCATTTATTATATAGTGATATAGTTAGAATCAATCAGTAATAAATTAACTCACCTCCATTTTCAAAAGCAGCAATGTCAGCCCTTGATTTCCCATCCAGTGGTGCTTTTATCTCACCTTGCCTTTCATATAGGCTAAATTTTGTTGGAACCGTAAGACCATCCCCTAGAAAAAAAAAATTTACCCCGGGAACCATTAGATGCTCACATAAGTTTATGAAAGAATTCATGATGATAGTAAAAAGCCTAAAAGTTAATGCAACTATTGTTTCATAGTGATATGATGAATAATAAATGTATAAATACATGAATTTTAAGCAAATTTTATAATTATCAGAAAAGCAGTAAGCAAGTTTATTTTCCTATGTGGACAATTTATCAAATGGGAATTTAAAAATTTAAACAATCTAACACTATTGTGTGTGTATAATATATTTAGTTTATTTGATGTGTTTTTCATATAATGAATTTTATAATATTTCTTTTGTTTATATCTATTCACCATGAACAAATTGACCAAAAGTATCAGTCTATTATTGATTAAAAAGGCTAATTATATTGTGATAATTAATTCTCGCCCTTTTCTTTACACATCTGTAGATAATTTTCTTTTAAAACTATTAAAAGCAAAATTAAAAAGATATAACAATCTAATGCAACATGTGATTCTGGATTGGAGTTTAAACCAGGAAAAACACGTTATTTTGCTATAAAGGACATTGATGGTACAATTAGTGAAATTTGTAAAAAAAAAAAAGTCTGTAAATAATATTACATCAGCGATAATTTCCTGATTTTGATATTTATACTAAAGTATGTGAGAGTTATGTAGGGGCACCATGTCTGCAACTTACAGTCAAAGAGTTCAGAAAAAATAATAACAATGTGTATATTTAGAGAAAGAGTGAAAAATCAAATGTGTAAAATATTAACATTTGAGGAAATCTTGGTAAAGGGCGTTCATGAATTAACTGAAATTATTTAAAAATAAAAAGTTCTTAAAACCATAATATAAAGCGAAAGTACACATAATTGTCTTTATAATCTGCCATTTTTAACAGTCATTGCTAATTTGTTTTCTTTGTTTGTTTTTGTTTTATGTTTTTCTTGTCTAGGTAATGCAGGCCATCTGTCCTTCCCTAGATGGTTCCCACCTACAGCAAGTTTTTGCCAGTTGTTCTACCATCTGACGGTATGTTGCTGCCCCCTACTGCCATGTGTTTAAATAGTTTGCACATATGTACTTGTAAGACAGGCATTTTACTCTATTCTATACTCATCTTGATCCTGGGAGACTTTCCCAGCTACCTTTTTTTTGTTTTAGGAGACGAAAAGATTCCAATCTCTCCTATTGCTGTAAAACTCATTTTTCATCTCATCCTAGGGGCAAGAAAACTGTGTAAACTCATGGCATCCAGGGATTTTCTCTGAGTTCCTGGTTTTCTATCATGAAAATAATGTTCTTCTTATATTACCTTTGAGGGCAAAATGTTCACCAACAGCAAAATCAGATTCAGCAAAGCATAAGATCCATGAAAATCCTTGGAGTTATCCATCTGCATTGCCCCTGAAATTGCCTGGCACATGGAAATCGCTCATTCAACGAACAAATGTACCCTTGTTCTACCACTAATGTCATTCTGTGATCTCCCTTTGTCCTTCTAGGGCTAGGTTGTTCTTTCTATGCTTAAAGAAAAAATCTACACCTATTTCACAGGGAGATTTATTTTCATAGACAAATAAAATGGTAAAAGCAAATTATTTGCAGAATTACTGTGTGGGGTGTGTAGTGTCACCATGTGTTTATGAAATCTATTCATTCTGTGGCTCCTCTGGGAAAGTGTAATTGCATTAATAGCAGCTTTTCATATTAAATTTAGGTCATCTGATAAAAGCACTTCTCATTCTCAGTTCTGATGTATTATCACTTAACTGTAGTGTTCATCTTACTAAATAATTCACAGCCTATCACACCAAGTACCTCTGATACACCACCTTGAAATGCTGACTTTTCATTCCTTACCTTCTTGTAATTCACTGCCATTTTCCAAAGGCTTTTCTAACTCTTTTTCCGCTGTGGAGGCTGTGCTTTTTGATGACGAAATATCTGCAGGAGTATGAAATCTGTAGTATTCACCTAATCTCCCATAAGAAAAGTAATGGTTAGCATATTTGTCATGTCAAGTATTAGAAAATCCACAAATGTTAGATTTCTTACCAGATTTATAACACATCTCCTTTATTGCTCTTTTTTCTTCAATTTCTTCAGAAGTCTTTGTCCATAAACCAGAAGCATCTATAGGATATATTTTTTTTAAATTAAATTGTCCCAAAGCCAAATAATCTGAAAATTTATAAACCAGAATGAAAAATCCCATTGTTCTCATAGATGGATTACTGCTTTTGTTTTAATTTTTAAAATCAATAATTTACATACTGGCAAATGTTTCTAATTGCTATATTTCTAGTATTAGAAAGAATCAGTCAAGAAAAAGAAATGACTAACTATACATTTTGGTCTTGAGATGAGAAGCTGGTGGTACAGATTCACACATTGAGATGATGTTTGTTTGGAGGAACATGTAGTATGGCAGATGTGAAGTTACAGCCAACAAAAAGAGAAATAAATAGTTCTATGTATTCCTGAGTACAGAAACGATGGTGGCCAGTAGCCCAGAGAAGGATACATTCCAGGGTAAAGACAGACTAATTTAATTTTTTCTGCATGTTTACCTTGCTTGTACATATTTATTGGCACCACACAGTGCTGTAATGTTATGGGAGGAATAAGAGAGACTAGGTTGCAAAAGATCTGGGTTCTAATGCTGTTCAGACTTTTGCAAGGATTGCTCAGGATAATGCAGATGATAGTGCTTTATAAATTATAAACTACTCTATGGATCTCTGTAACTTCAAGGATTAAATGTGAGACAGATGTAATCATGTAATAGACAGATGGACACAGGTATATAAATGTCAGTTTCTATATAAGTCAATCTTATCAATGTTAAGGTATACATAAGAGGTTATTAGAATGCCTACAAGCAACTGTACATGTTTAAACATGAGCTCTGTCTCCCAACCATTCATACAACAAAAACTTCCCAGTCCAAATGATCATAAGCATGTGTAGACATAGAACAAATTACAACATAATGAATTTAATGTACTTGATAAAATTAAAGCTATTTTCTCGCCAAAATCTGCCTTAGGTATCAAAATAAACCTCTAACGGTTAAACCAATATGTAGAAAACATTGTGAGGTTTTTGGATGTGCACTGGAAATCTGAGAAAAGGCTTACTAACCATTTTGTTCATCTCCTTCCTCCTCTTCTTCTTCAAAGTTAGTTTTTAAAACTAAAGGATGGTGAATGGGTCGTGATATATTCTCCTGAGGTTTCAGGGGTTCCTGACTCTGGGTCGGGGGTGGAATTCCTTCCTGAGTTTCTTTCTGTAGTGTGATATCTAACAGAGAGAATGCAACACTTCAGTCTTTTCAAGATATATATTATGTGCACGTTCAATGATCAATCATTGTCCTCCTGATGAAGTATATTTTTGTGAAACTGTCTCTTCTCATTTTAGGAAAGGTTATTTAACGTGCAAAAAATATCGACATTTTGCCTGTAAGGTGTGGAAAATATGCTAATTTATAGATTTTAAATGGTAATTATAACCATGACTTGTTATATCACACTTTTCATATAAATGCAAAGTGATCATAAGTATTACTGTATTCTTACATTAGATCTGTGGCATAAGAATAACTTAATCACATTATGACAAATTAACAAAGGCAAACTTGTATGAGGCATAGCTTATAATAGCAGAATTCGTATGTCTAAAAGAGGAAAAAAATCCAACGGTTGTAGTTTTCTGTGCCTGGGGGTTGATTACTTCGAAGTGAGAAGAATCATACTTTCCAGTTTCTCTATTGGCTACACATTGGTCACACTGGCCAAAACTCTAGGTCATTTTTAAAGATTCTGTAACCTTCAAAACTAAACAGCAAATAATAGAAAAAGCTAGTGAACACATGTATCTTCTATCGTTACTAACTCAACTCCCTTTGTTTTCTAAACCAATAGTTATAAAATCTGGCTAATTATCAGAATCAACTAAAGAAATTATTCAAAACATCTTTTGAGTCTCTGCTTTCTGAATTTCCGATTCAGCAGGTCTAGATTAAAGCCTGGAAATCTGATACTATCTTTCAAATGTCTCAGGTAATCATGAAATCAGCCAAGTCTGGAAACCACTGCCCCAAATCAATGATCATCTAACTGGGGTCCTGGGTCATGGAAGCCTTGTGGTGAGTATGCCATCTCAATAGTTTGAAAGCAATCAATCCTATTCCAGATCCTAAATTTCCACATCTATTTTTCCTCTAAAATTGGTTTGCCTGAGAACAGGCCTGAGTTCACAGTACCCTTTTCTCCACTTTACAAAATAAAGGCCTACCCTCCACTCATGCCAAAATTTACACATTGCCCAAAAGCATAATCCTCCTTTACTGATTAATCAAACTACCATGAACCCATAGGGCTTTCTCCGTTACATTGATTTATACACATGTCTACCAGGAGAAGGTTATGGTGTGATAGGCAGAATAACAGCCCACCCAAAGATGTCCATGTCCTAATCCCCAGAAACTGTGTATTTATCAGGATATATGGAAAAGTTGATTTAAGGCTGCAGATGGAATTAAGACCACTAATCAGCTGACCTTAAAATTGGCATATTATCCTCAATTATCCAGGTGGGCCCAAGATAATCAAAAGAGCCTTTAAAGGTAGAAGAGAGATGCAGAGGAAGACAGCCAGGAAAAGAGATGTGACAAAGGAAGCTAGGTCAGAGTGAGGCAATGTCAGAAGGACTTGACTATCCATTGCTGACTTTGAAGGTGGAGGAAGGGGGACATGAACCAAGGAATACAGAAGGCCTCCAGAAACTGAAAAAGGCAAGGAAACAGGTTCTCTCCCAGAGTTTCCAGAAGAAATGCAGCCCTGGAGACACCTTAATTTTGATCCTGAGAGATCTGTATCGAATTTCTAAACTATAGAACTACAAGATAATAAACTTGAGTTGTTGGAGTCACTTAGTTGGTGATAATTTGTTACAGCAGTAAGAGAAACAAATACACATGGTATTAGAAAAAGTGCTATTGGAGTTCACGTTAGAATGTTCTGAATTGAAATGCATAGTAGAGTATGGTAATATTCAAGAATTTCTGTGAAAATTTTGCTCCTTCCATTTCTGTACTATTGTTAAAGAATATATCACTCTCGAGGGAAAGTCTCATGATATCAATGAAAAGAGAGCACTAGTAAGAATCCGAAGGAAGAATACGTGGTCTTTTGTACATGACTTCTTCTATTTGCCATAGTGTTTTCAAGGTTTATTTATATTGGCACCTATAACAATACTTTACTCCTCTTTATAATCAAATAATATTCCATTACATGGATATACCAAAATTTATCCATTCATCAGAGGGTGGACATCTGGGTTGTTTCCACTTTTTTGGCTGTTACAAATAATGTTGGTATGAACATTTATGTACAAGTTTTTGTGAGGACATATGTTTTCATATCTCCTGGGTATGTAACTTGGAGTGGAATAGCGGGGACATGTGGTGACTCTATGTTTAACCTTTTGAGGAACTTCTAGACTGTTTTCCAAAGCAATAGCGCCATTTTACGTTCCTACTTGCAACATATGAAAATTCCAATTTCTTCACATCCTTGTCTACCTTTGTCATTATCTTTTTGATTAAACCATCATAGTGGGTGTGAAGTGGTATCTCATTGTGGTTTTGATTTACATTTATCTAATGGTTAATTATGATGAACACCTTTTCATGAGTTTATTGGCCATTTGTATAGACATTTGAGAATAGACATTTGAGAAATGTCTTTTCGGATATTTTGCGCATTTTTTAATGGGATTGTCTTTGTATTATTAAGTTGTAAAAGTTCTTTATATATTCTAGATACAAGTCCGTTATCGGGGACTTGATTTGTCCCCTGATTTGTAATTTGATGTGTAATTATTTTCTCCCATTCTGTGTATTTTCTCACTTTCTTGATGGTGTACTTTGAAACACAAAATGTTCTAATTTTATGAAATCCAACCCATTTTTTCTTTGGTTGCACATCTGTCTGGTGTCATATTAAAGAAGGCTTTTCATAACTTAAGTTTTCCTATAAGAGTTTTTTAACTTTAGCTCTTACTTTTAGGTCTTTGATCTATTTTGAGTTAATTTTTGTATACGGTATAAGGAAGAAGTCCAAATTAATTTTTTTAATGTGGCTATCCAGTCGTCCCAGCACCATTTGCTGAAAATACTATTCCTTCCCCCATTGAATGGTCTATGCACCCTTGTCAAAAATCAATTGACCATAAGTTGATTTATGTAAATATTTATTTCTGGTCTCTCAATTCTATCCCATTGATCTACACATCTATTTTTATGCCGGTACCAAATGGTCTTCATTACTGTAGATTTGTAATAATTTCTAGATTTTGAAATCAGTAAGTGTGAGTTCTACAACTTTGTACTTCGTTTTCAAGATTATTTTACTATTCTGGGCGCCTTGAATTTTCATATACATTTTAGAATCAGCTTGCCAATTTCTGCAAATAAGTCAGTTGGGATTTTGATAAGGGTGGCATTGAATCTATAGATCAATTTGGGGAGTATTGCCATATTAACAATAAATCCAATCTATGAACATGGGCTATCTTTCCATTGGTTAAAGTTTTTTAAAATTTCTTTCAACAATGTTTTGTAGTTTTGAGTATAAGTTTTGCACTTCTTTTGTTAAATTAATTCCTAAATATCGAATTCTTTTTGATGCTATTGTAAGTGGAATTGTTTCTTTCATTTCATCTTCAGTTTGTTCATTGCTAGTGTATAGAAATACAATCAATTATTGTATATTAATCTTGTACCCTGCAACTTTGCCAAACCTATAGTTTTCAATAGATTTTTAGAATTTTCTAAATAAAAGATCATGCCGTATGCAAATAAGAGATAATTTTACTTCTTCCTTTCCAATCTGGATGCCTTTTATTTAGTTTTATTGCTCAATTCCCCTGGCTTGAATATAAATGGCAAGAATGGGCATCCTTATCTTGTTCCTGATCTTAGGGGAAAGCTTTCAGTCATTCACCATTAAGTATGATGTTAGCTGTGGATTTTTCATATATGTCCTTTATCAAGATGAAAAAGTTCTCTTCTATTCCAAGTTTGTTGAGTGTTCTTATTATCGTGAAAGAGTGTTGGGTTTTGTCAAATGCTTTTTCATCCTCTATTATGATGATCATGTGGTTTTTTGCCCTTTATTCTACTGATCTGGTATATTACGCCAACTGATTTTTTTTTAAATTAAACCAACCTTGCATTTCTGGGATAAATTCCATTTGGTCATAACCTATATTCTTTAACATTGCTGGATTTAGTTTGCTAGAATTTTATTGAGTATTTTTGTATTTATATTCACTAGGAATATTGGTCTGTAGTTTTCTTGTGCTGTCTAGTCTTGTTTTAGAATCAGGGTAAATACCATCCTCATTCTATGAGTTGGGAAATATTCCCTCATCTTCTAACTTTTTGGAAGAGTTTGTGAAGGATTGGTATTAAAGAATTCTTTTTTAAATGATCGGTATAATTCAATAGTGAAGCCACCTGAGCCTGAGTTTTTATTTGTGGGAAAATTTTAAGTACTTATTCAATTTACTGTAATAGGTCTATTCAGATTTTCTGGGGTTTTTTTTTTTTTGGAATCGGTTTTGGTAGCTTGTGTCTTTCTAGAAAGCTGTCCATTTCATCTAAGTTATTTAATTTGTTGGAATATAGTTGTTCATAGTGTAGTTGTTCATAAGGGAATTAGAGTCCTTTATACTCATTTTCATTTCTGGAAGGTTGGTAATATATCCCTTTTTTCATTCCTGATTTTAGTAATTTCAGTCCTATCTTCTTCTTGGTTAGTCTTGCTAAAGATTCTCAATTTTCTTGATCTTATCAAAGAACCAACTGTTACTTTAATTGATTTTCTCTATTTGTTTTCTATTCTCTATTTCATTAATTTCTGTTCTAATTTTATTATTTTCTCTCCTCTGCTTACTTTAGGTTTTCTTTGCTCTTCTTTTTCCAGTGTCTTGAAGAGTAAGTTTAGCTTATTGATTTGTGATCTTCTTTTTAAATATGGACATTTACAACTATAAATTTTCTTCTAATTACTGCTTTTCCTGCATCCCATGCATTTTAGTATGTTGTATAATTTTAATTCATCTCATAACATTTGCTAATTTTCCTTGTAATTCCCTTTTATAATTTCCTTGTAATTTCTTGGTTGTTTATAGATGTGCTATTTAATTTCCATATATTTGTGAATTTGCCAAATATTTTTTATCTTACTGACTTGTAATTTCATTATGTTTGGAGAACATACATTGTATTATTTCAATCATTTTAAATTTATTGAGGTTTGTTGTATGGCCTAGTATATGGTCTATCCTTGGAGACTGTTCCATGTCTGCTTGAGAAAAATGTGTGTTATGGTTGCATGGAATGTTCCACAGCTGTCTGTTAGGTCTAGTTGCTTTATAGTTATTAAAGTCTTCTATTTCCTTGTTGTTTATAGTGGTTGCAATAGTGTATCTTTTTCCATCCTTTTACTTTCAACTTGTGTCTCTGAATCCAAAGTGTGTCTCCTGTAGATAACATAGAGTTGGATCTTGATTTTTTTAATCTGACAATGTCTGCTTTTTGATTATATTTTCTAATCCAATTACATTTGATGTAATTGGATTATTGATATAGCTGGATTCCTATCTGTCATTTTACTTTCTGTGTTCTTTTTTGTTCTGCTATCATTAAAAAGAACATCTCTTTTTGTTCTGCTATTTCTCTACTGCTTTCTTTTGCAGTGAGTGAATATTTTCCAGTGCAACATTATAATTCTTTTAATGACTTTTCCATATTTTTTAAGGTGTTTTCTTGGGAGTTGCTCTAGGGCTTACCATATACTTCTGAACTTATCAGAATTGGCTTCAATTTATATTGTTTAATTCCAGTGAGAAATAATAAGGTTACTCCTATATAGCTCCATTCCCTTTTTTGGTGCTCTTATTGTTATATTACATCTGTATGTGTTACAAACCCAAAAACACACTGTTGTAATTATTACTTTATATAACTTTCTATCTCTTAAAGGAGCTGACAGTAGAAGGAAGAGAAAATATGTATCTATAGAGTTTCTTATATTAACTTTCTTATTTATCATTTCTAGTTCTCTTCAAGTGTTTCTATGGCTTTGGGTTACCATCTGGTATCATTTCTCTACTGTAATAGTTTGCTCCCACCTGCCTTTTTGTGCTATTATCAAACATATTACATTTCTAAATGTTATAGATTCAAAAATACAATTATATACACTTCTTTTCTTTCAGTACTTTGAGTATGCCATCTTACCGCCTTCTCACCACATTGTTTCTGAGAAGAAGTCAGCTGTTATTCTTACCGAAGTTCTCTTATATGTGACAAATCATGTTTATCTTGCTACTTTCCAGAATTTGCTTTTGTTTTTGGCATTTAACATTTTAACTATGATTGTCTGCATGTGGAGATCTTTGGGTTTATTCTACTTAGAATTTGTTGAGCTTCTTGGATATGTAGATTAATATTTTTCACTAAATTTGGGGAGTTTTCAGCCATGATTTCTCTGAATATTTTTTCTACTTACTTTCTTCTCATTCTGGTACTCCCACTCATGTCCCCCATTTCTCTGGGGCTCTGCTCATTTTTCTTCATTCTTTTTTCTCTTTTTCAGACTGCACAATTTCTATTGATCTATCTTTAAGTTTGGTAATTCTTTCTTCTGTGGGCTCAAATCTACTGTTGAGTCCCTCTAGTAATTTTTTTCACTGCAGTTATTGTACCATTCAACTCAAGAATTTCAATTTCATTCTTTTTCATAATTTGTATCTACTTATTGATATTCTCTATTTATTGAGGCATTGTTGTTAACTATCTTTACTTTTTAAGTATGGTTTTCTATAGGTCTTTGAACATACAATAACTGCTTTAAATCCATGTGTGCTAAGTCTAAAATCTGAACCCTCTCAAGGAATTTTGTTGCCTACTTTTTTTCCTGTGTGTGGGTTACACTTTCCTGTTTCTTTGTACATCTCATGAATTTTTGTCCAGTTTTTCAAAACTGGACATTTTGGATAATATATTGTAGCAACTCTGGATATTGAGTCCTCACCCCAACCCTGAGGGTTGTTGTTGTTGTTTGCTTTTTTTTAATTGACTTGGTTGAACTATTTTAGTGAAATCTATTTTCTCCCACAGGTGTACAGTGCCTGATGTCACTCCTCAGAGAGAGCAGACTTGGCATGCCCAGTCCTCCTGGGATGACAAGGATTTTATCAGGACTCTCTTTGCCTCTTTCCATGGTTTTTCTGTCAAGCTGTCTACCTCTGTTCATATTGCTCCCAGCTGTCAGACTCCATTAATTGCTGTTTGCTATATTGTTTTCATCAATGCACTTGGGCATAATTTGCTCCACAGTTTGATTCAACTAAGTTCAGTAGTCTCTGAGGACAATCTCTCAAGTTTGTTCCAATTCTAGAGGAGCTCTTTTTAACTCTTCCCCTGGCTGTCTGGTAAACTCCTGGCTGGTTTACACTTTAGCTTGCTCTCATGGAGCTACCAACCTCCTTATCACTGTTTACCTCCCAGATCTCCGTTGTTTTCCAGAGTACCCATAATCTTAAACTTCCCCATACTCTGTTCTGTTCCAAATAAATAAATAACATTCCAAATAAATTGTTCCAAATAAAGCTCTTTTGGAGAGCTTCAAGTTCTCTGCTCTTATAGCCTACCTCTCCCTCTTGAGAAAAACCTCAGTACCACCATGCAAGCAGGGAGTCACTTCTCTTGGAGTGACTACCACTGGGCAGGGGTAGTAGCCTCTGGTATTTATGGTTTGCCATTCTTGGAAATTAGGCAACTGGGGGCTCTTTGTTCTCAGCCTACTGCCCTTATGATAGAACTTCTCCCTTTGAAGGGGCTGCATAGGAGAAGAAAGACCTAGAACTCTCAAGCTGCTCTTGCCTGAAAAGTATAGCTCTTCAACATGGAGCTGGGAGTGGGGGAGGATGAGAAATGCCAGCAGCCTGTTCCTCCCAGGAAGATACCGTAGTCCTCAACTGGCAGCCGGAGGTAGAGAGTGCCCTATGTTCTCAGCTACACCCACCCAGAGTAGACTGTTCACACTGAACTGAGGGGTGGGGAGAGAAGGGAGTGGTGACTCAAATACCACAGACTTGCTGTTCTTACTGATATTCAATAGACTTGAGTAAATATTACTTCAGTTACTGTATGCTCTTAGGACAATTTCCAGACACTTTTCTTTCTTTCTTTTTTTTTTTTTTTGGTGAGGAAGATTAGCCCTGAGCTAACATCTGTTGCCAATCCTCCTCTTTTTGCCGAGGAAGATTGGCCCTGGGCTAACATCCGTGCCCATCTTCCTCTACTTTATATGTGGGATGCCCGCTACAACATCACTTGATGAGCAGTGCGTAGGTCCGCACCCAGAATCCAAACCTGCAAACCCTGGGCCGCCAAAGCGGAGTGAGAACTTAACCACTATGCCACCAGGCTGGCCCCCAGACACTTTACGTTTTGTTTAACATATATTTTCACCAACTATGGTTGTTTCACTGGGGAGCAGGTCCAAGAACTGCTCATAATGCATTTCTGAAAGCTATCGTAGTCAAAAATTTTTTAATGTAAGTGTAATTATTTACAGGACTGCTGAATTATTCATGATATCTGAGATAAAACCCATGGAATAAAATGTTGAAATGATTTTCTTTCAACTGAGTGTTATTTCTGAGGGAGCTAATACCTTTTTTATCAAATAATATTATAAGGTGTTCTATTTAAAATCAGTCCTTGGGGCGGGCCCTGTGGCACAGAGGTTTAGTTCATGCTTTGGCAGCCCGGGGTTCGTGGGTTTGGATCCTGGACACTGCCGATGCACTGCTTGTCAGCCATGCCGTGGTGGCGTCCCATATAAAATAGAGGAAGTTGGTCACGGATGTTAGCCCAGGGTCAGTCTTCCTCGGCAAAAAGAGGAGGATTGGCAACGGATGTTAGCTCAGGACTGGTCTTCCTCACCAAAAAATAAATAAATAAATAAATAAAATAAAATCAGTCCTTGCTTATTTCAGCTTATAAAATACTATCTCCTAATTCTCTTAGCAAATATTAGAATAATATGCTAATTCTGAACATTAGCTTTTAGTTATGTGCCTTTCTGTTTCACAAACAGACAAGAAAAATTTTGATCATTATTCATCTCATTAAGAGATACTTTTCCAATAAAATTCTACTTTTATGTGCAATAATTATTTATTATAACATAATTATGTTGTTTTAATAAATTATATATGGTAATAATTGTAATGACAACTCAATCCCAAAGAAATATGTTAAAAATGTGTTAATATATATAAGGCTCCATAATATGAGGGCTTTTTGTCATAGGAAATAAAACAAAAATTTAGATTTCAATTTATGTATATGTTTTTATTATATTTAAATTTGATAAGTAATCAATAAACTCAAGTATAAAAATATTAGGATAAAAATATGTGAAGGAAGAAAATAGAAATAGTTTTAGGAGAAGGAAAGTTTTTTTTTAGTTTTTTTAAAGAAATGTTGAAGTATTTATTACCTTTTAAAATTGTATATAACACATATACAGAACAGTGCACAAATCATAAAATGTATAATGTAATAAACATCACAAAGCCAAAACCTAAGTCTAGAAATAAGTCTCCTCTGTGTCCTCTCCAGTTTGTATCACTTTCCTTCTCTGTACCCACAATAGGTATCATCATCCTGACTTATAGTATTAGCTTTGTGGGTTTTCTTATAGTTTCACTACTAGCTAGGCATTTCTAAAAAACGTTTAATTTTGCTTACATTTGAACATTTGATGAATGGAATCAAACAGTATGTATTCTTTCTTGTCTCTTTTCTCTCGACATAATAACTGTGAGATGCATCCTTGCTGTATATTTCTCTTAAATTCCTTCATTTTCATTACTGTACAGTATTCCATTGAATGGATATACTACAGTTTATTTATACATTCCCCTATTATTGGACATTTAGGTTATTTCTAGCCTTTGGCCATTACAAATAATGCTGCTGTGAACATTCTTGTATGTGTATCCAGATACATATGGGAATGAATTTTTCTAGGATATATGCTTCAGAAGTGGAATTGTTTGTTCATAAGTTATGCATAACTTTATCTTGATAAGATAATGCTAGACTGTTTTCCAAAGTACTTGTTTCAGTTTATGTAACTAACCACAGTGCACAAGAATTCCTAACGTTCTTTGCCTTTATGGACAATTGGTAGGTTTTTTAATTTTTGCCAATATAATGGGTGTGTTATGATAGCTCAAAGTGGTTTCCATTTGCATTTCCCTGATTACTAATAAATTGATCACCTTTTCATTTGTTGACTGACATTTGGATTTCCTATTTTTCAAGTGCCTGTTTATGCTTTCTGCTCATTGTTCTATCACAGTGGTTCTCAACCAGATACGATTTTACCCAGGGAACATTTGGCAAAGTCCGGATGTATTTTCAGTTGTCACAACTGAGGAGATGCCATTGGCATCTTGTGGGTAGAGGCCAGAGATGCTTTTAGACATCCTACAATGTGTAGGATAGACCCCCCCCCCCCACAACAAAGAACTATCCAGCTCCAAATGTCAATGTCTGTGCCAACACAGAGAAACTTGTTCCACTGGGTTCTCTGTCTTTTCTTTTGATTTTTCTTCCAATATTGAGTTCAAGTCTTTTATTGAGGTCATATGTGCTGCAAATTTGTTCTTCCATTCTATGGTTATCTTTTCACTCTTTTTTTGGTGAATACAAATTTTAATGAATCCAAATTTATTCATCCTTTCTTTAATAGCTAATACTTTTTGGATCCTTATTACCTCCTGAAACCTTTAAAGATGTACATTTTATATTTTGGTCTATAACCTACTTAGAACTGATTTTTATGTATGGTGTGAGAGGAGTTTAGTTTTCCCTCATCAACTGAAAGACCATCTTTTACCCATTGCTCAGCCACACCACTTGTTCCAAATCAAGTGTCCATCTCTCCAGGGATCTGTTTCCAGCTTTTCATTCTGTTCCATTTGTCAATTTATTTAGCCCTTGGCCAATACTATGCTGTCTTAATCTCTATTACTTTATAGACCTTGATATCTGGTTGAACAAGACCTATCATCTTGTAGTTCTTCAAGCAGGTCTTGGCTATTCTTGGCTCTTTGCACTTCCATATAAATTTTAGGACCTCTTTGAATTTTGATTGAGATTATTGTTCTTATGTTTTTTAAAAAAGTAGACAGTATCAAATCATATGGCAATTCAAATGTCATTGGATTCATTTAAAAGAGTAATGAAATTTTATTTTTAAATGTCAGTATTGATAAAATGTTGGCAAGTACATCCTTTGCAACTATTTAAATTTATGATGAAATAGTTTAGTTAATAAAAAACGTTTTAGGGACTAGTTCATCAAAAATAAAGACCACTGCTCATTACACTTTTCCATGCAATATATTAAAATATATATCAGGTGGAAAAAGTGATAGGATGGTAAAGACAACACATCTAATAAACGCAAACTACACACTTAGAAACATGGAACAAATGGGGGTCGGCCCAGTGGCGTAGTGGGGGTTGGCCCAGTGGCATAGTGGTTAAGTTCACACCCTCCGCTTCGGCAGCCTGGGGTTCACAGGTGGATCTCAGGAGTGGATCTAGACACGGCTCATCAAGCCATGCTGTGGCGGCATCCCACATATAAAACAGCGGAAGATTGGCACACATGTTAGCTCAGAGACAATCTTCCTCAAGAGAAAAGGAAGATTGGCAACAGATGTTAGCTCAAGGCCAATCTTTCTCAGCAAAAAAACCAAAAATGGAACAAATAATTCAGGTGAATTACTTGTTAATCAAGTAAGGCAAAAAACTTCATTTGGACAGTGGTTAAGTTTGCCTCTCTACAACAGTTAAAACAATGATGTGCTAAGAATTTTGATACATATTATTACACCTTTGTTGATTTGCAGTAACTTTCCTGTGAGACCCCAAATGCCAGTGGTCTTTGCATTCTGAGGAACTACTATACACAACGTACTTTCCACGAATTTACACAAATAGGTAATTTTTGTCGCCTTGATTTTCCTACCCAAAGCATAGTTTCATGCCACTAAGATCAATTTTAGTGTGATCAGATATATTTAATCTAACTCTTTTGAAAGAGACATATTTTTTATATTATGTAGTGAACATCTATTATTTTTGCTTGCCCCATAGTCATTCCTTCCCTTGTTTTAAGTAAAAAACATCAGTTTTGCTTTGGGAAGTCACCTTTTTCCCATCTTCAATCCATTTAATTTGAGTGACGATAACCTCTTAGCCCAAAGATTAGCTATTTCCCTGGCCTGAGCAATTGTTAGGGATGAGCACGTTTCCCACATTGTTAGATGATGTTCGATCTTGAGACTTTAGCTGGAAAAAGATTTATTTCTTCTGAGGTTAATTTAGAATGATGATGGTAATACTGAGTACTTACTCTTTGCCAGCTATTCTTCTAAACTATTAGGTATTAATTCATTAAATGTCCAAGATAATCCCCTGACATAAGTACTACTACTATCTCTATTATACAGATGAAGAAACTGGGCCACTGAGATAGTAAGTTTCCCAAGGTTAAGGTGACAAGTATGTGGCAAGTTGAGATTTTAACCCAGTCTGACTCAGAATTCTCTACTTCACTTATTCTGCCTCCAGGATCGAGATCTGAAGCTTCTGGGGCAAGTACAGTATATAGAGAAAGCCAACTAGCCCAGATCCAGGAGTTGGCAGAGGAAGCCCAAGATCCAGCTGGATCTGAGATCAGCTCTATCCCTAATCTCATCAGTTATATGAACAATTAATTTCTTGTTTTCCCTTAAATCAGATTGAGTTTGGTTTCTCTTCTTAAATCAGTGGTGTGCCGGAGTGGGCTCAGATCAGCACACGAAAACAGACTGGTAAATTTTCATGAATTTTGCAAGCCAATTGACATCACATTGATAGCTTGAAATTATCCATGGTAGGAATATTTGCTCCATGGAAATTGGCAAATGCTGCTTTTGGAGGGAGGGGGTGGGGAGGGAGGAGAGCCAGTTTTTAAATATTTAGCAGGGTGTGGACAGGGAGGAGAGCCAGTTTTTAAATATTTAGCAGGACACCACTGCTTACAACCAAGAGACTCTTGTTTAATATATTTGACAGACTGACATGCCATACCCAGACATTTCAAAAATGAGCAATTACTTTCTGTGCTTTGTCAATTTTCAAAACAAATTCAACTCTTTTCATATAGATGTCTTGTGTGCTGTCATCATAATTCAGTGTTTCCTGCTATAAACCCCTCCCATAGGTGGAACATAAATGCAGAGGCAAAACATGTAGGTTAGAAGACTCTTTTGCATAAACAATTCAATTATTTTTAACCAAATAATTTTTCTTTTATTCATATTCTCTGGGAATTAAGTACTATCCTTCCTTTTGCTTTAAAGAGTTAAAAAAGTGCTCATTTTTGTAAAATTCACAGAGCAGATCTTCATCAATTTTTTTTCTTCACTTTTCACTAATTCTTTAAAAGCACTCACAAGAAGTGGTTTGGTTTGGGTATCAGAAACACTTGTATAGATTTTAAAATACACTGATTCATCTTCTTTGTAGTATTCTTGCCAAAAAATATTTAATTTAAATCTAATCAGGAGGAAACAAACACATTTCCATTTAAGGGGTATTCTGCAAAGCAACTGACCATAACTCTTTAAAAAATGTCTATGAGATGGAAGACAAAAAACAGGGAAATATAGATATTAAAGATGTGACAACTAATTGCAACAAATGATGACTAATGGATCCTGGATTGGAAAACAAAACAAAACAAATAACTCTAAGGCTACACTACTCAACATGTGGTCCCATGAGCCAGATGGCTATTAGAAATGTAGAATCTCGGGCTCTAGCCTAGACATACTGAATCAGACTGCAATTTCACTAGGTCTCTAGGTGATTCCTACGAATATTAAATTTTGAGAGGCACTGCTATAATGAACAATGTTGGACAATTAGGGAAATTTGAGTATGGATTGAGTCTTAGACATTAGTATCATATCAATGTTGAATTTCCTGTATGTGACAGTCGTGTGTAGTGTGGTTATGTAGGAGAATGTCCTTAAAATTAGGAGATACGTGCCAAAGTATTTAGGGATGAAGTGTCAGTATATTTACAACTAATACTTAAAAGTTCAAAAAGGGGATAAATATGTATTTGTACATTATATGCCTATATGTAAGTACAATAGAGAGAAAAGAGAAAGTAAATAGACAAGCTGTTTATTTGTGAATCTATTGAGGAGTACACTGGTGGGTGATCATTGAAGTATCTTGCAACGCTTCTGTAGGTTAAAATATGTTTGTGTGTGAGGAAGACCAGCCCTGAGCTAATATCCATTGCCAATCCTCCTTTTTTTTGGCTAGGGAGGCTGGCCCTGGGCTAACATCCATGCCCATCTTCCTCTACTTTATATGGGACGCCGCCATGGCATGGCTGACAAGGAATGAACCCTGGGCTGCCAAAGCGCAAACTTAACCACTATGCCACCAGGCCAGCCCTGTAGGTTAAAATTTTTTGAAATAAAAAGTTGGAGAAAAAACCACCCTGAGGGCTGGGCTCCAACACCCATTAGTTTAATTGGTGGTCAAGGTGGTGACCAGGAACTGTTTTGGTTTTTTTGGTTGTTTTTATTGTTTTTTTAAGTTCCCCAGGTGATTCTAATTGGAACCCAGAGTTGGGAACCTCTGGATTAGGCGAACACCAGATGGGGTACCTGGGCTTCTGGGCTGCAGATAATTAAAGAGAACAAGTTCCACTGATGTGTGGCCAGAAATAAATGGAAAAAAAAAAGACTGAGAAAAAGAAGACACCTTATTTAACAGAAATACACATAACTCAGAAATGCTAGAAGTAATCCAATGTTTACTGTAAATTAAAGGGAAAAAAGAGTCTTCTATTAGATGTAAAGGACCTAAATAGCTTCAAAAGGAAGACTATGGGGTAGGGTCGAATAGAATTAGCCCCTCAGGAGGAGGAAGCCAGATTTGGAGGTTCTCACAGGTGGGTCCATTCAAATGACCAAAAGGTCTGGGTATACTTGAAATGCCATGACTGTATTTTTTGTGAGAAGTTTTAGAGGCAGACAGAACTGTGTTTGAATTCAGGTACTGCCACTTATGAGATGCATTATCCTGCCTAAGATATTTAGCCTCTCTAGGCCTCTGTTTCTTCATCTAAAATGAGGATACTAGCTGTATCCACTTTATAGGTTTTTGTGATGGTTGAATAAAATTAGGCACGCAAAGTCCCCAGCATAGTGCTGCTACACAGAAAACACTTAATATGAGAGATTGCTCAAAAACACCAGATATGAGATTTTCTCATTTCTTATAACTCCACTTCATTTTTTAAAAATCATAACTAAATTTGCAGTTTATGCAATTCTAAATTTTAGTTTGTGGGAGGTCTCAGACATGACTAACATATGTGAGGCCTGAAGAACGAATATTTGAGTTATCTGCCCTTATTTTGGCCCTTTTAGAACGGCCTCATAACCATTTGTCCCTCGTAACCATTAACAAATTGTCTTACTCTGTGTCTTATCCACACACACAAAAAGTTAGTCTGTGCTTTACTGACTCAAATCTTCAAGTCAGTCTTCATTAAACTATTTAAAAATCATTTGTTAGACAATCTTGGTTTTTCAAGATTTAGAAGAAAACGTTCATGCAAACATATTCCTCTAGGCTAGACCTTCTAAACTGAACTCACCCAAGGTTCATTTAAAGGTGGCCAAATAGTTGTCTAAGGCATCTCTAAGACATTGACTTAGAATAAAAAATATCAAATTATCCCATTCAATTGTTCATTATAGAATAACATGGCAACTAGCCAAGGAGATGAGCAATCTCCTCAATGTTTGAGCTATTGAGTTTTGAATAAATTGTCCCTTAGCAAAATTTAGGGAGTTTCTTAGGAGAAATGGTTTGTTTGAATATACTGACCTCTTAAGTATACTACGGGAGAAAGAACAAGTATCTACCACGTGTGCAAAGAAAATATGAAATGTACTCAGAAATGCCTAGCAAATTCTTATAATGATAGCAAATATCAACTGAATTATGTTTTCTTAGCACTATCATTTGGTTTAGCAGCTATTTGCTTTTAAACTTGGAGATGATAACCAGAGGAATTAGGCCTCTTTTTAAAATGTCTGGTTTAGCAACATTTAAATGAAGTCTCTTTCAAAAGAGTCCAAAACGTTTTTAAATCTGCTAGCAGGTTAAAGTTTAAATTGCAGAAAGACTACCTGGCAGTTTTATATTCTCAGAACTCTTGGTAATTGCACTTAGTGCTTAAAGAACATACGATGGAAAATCAACTAATGGAAAATTGCTTTTGGCAAGTGCCTCATTCTGGAAGAGCACAGCTGGAGACGTAGATAGCATTGCTGTGGCTCCAACCTCCCCACTTAATATGGACCCCGTGATGGGTCTCAATTCCTTCAGCAGAGTCCCTAGAAATTTTCACAGGTTGCACACAGAAATGTCTAAGTTGTATCTTATTTTAACCTGAAACAGAATTATACATAAATTGTGCAATGCTATGTGTGAATTGATACTTGCTCAGTTATATTTTGCTACCAAAAAATTGCCATAATCCCACCCTGAATTTATCAATCGCATGCACTTACTGAAACATAAAAATGTTGGATTTTAATAAAGGTACTACCTTATAATGTAAGCTTTGTCTAAGGTGAGAAGATTATGGTTCCAGTTTTGGTTAATATGAACTTTGGGACATGTGTTCTTGGAAATATTGTAGGAAATATTAGGTCTACAAAAGGTCAAATTATGCTTTCTGAGGTACTGAAATATTTCCCAAATGAACAGATGATACGGTAGTTCAATATATAATTCAACTGAGCTTGGTAGTTTCCTACAGTGTGGAAATTGAATCCTCTTTCCCAGAGTACAGAAATGTTTACAGAGTGTTTTTGTTTTTCTTGGATAAACGGACATAAACAGGAATAAAAGGCAGAATGAAATTAGTCCTGGTGAATTCAAAACAGATAAGTGGACATGATGAGTCCTTTTGGAGGGCGAGATTGGTGTACGGGACTTCCTCTTGTCCCCTGTAGACAGAGAAAAGGGAGTTTTGAGGAAGCAGGGTATTAGCAACCTATGAATCCCACTTATCTCCTCTCATGATGATTGAAAGGGGGAAGGGTTTGGTCCTAGTGCATGGATCTAGTTTTGACCCTATTGAGAGAGGGGAAAGCTTACTCCAAGAGTCAGGCTCAGCCTTGACACCTATAGAAGAAATAGAGACTTCCAGAAAATCCAGAAGTTCTCTTTGACCCCCAGATGCTATGTCTAATAGATGAGGATAATAAAATACATCCCTACAGAACTTAGCCCAGGGCATGTCCTATAGTGAGGAGCCCAGTAATTGTCAGTTACACATTCTACCCTTCCTTTGCACAGAGATGAGGTCTTTGTTTTCCTTTAGTTCTGAAAAAGCTAATTTGAAAACCAGTAACTTTACCCATAGACCATTAGGAAGAAAACTATTAACCAAACATAAAGAATTAGTACAATGTTCCTCATGAAATAAAATCACACTATATGTAAACCACTGGGGCCAAGTTACTCACTTCGTAGATGCAATAACTTTCTTTCTTTTTTTTTTTGTGAGGAAGACCAGCCCTGAACTAACATCCGTAGCCAATCCTCCTCCTCTTTTTGCTGAGGAAGACTGGCCCTGGGCTAACATCCATGCCCATCCTCCTCTACTTTATATGGGACGCTGCCATGGCGTGGCTGACAAGCAGTGCGTCGGCGGGTGCCCAGGCCGGCAAACCGCGGGCTGCCAAGCGCGGACTAAACCGCTGCGCCACTGGGCCGGCCCCTAGATGCAATAACTTTCATTCCATTAGATTACCTTTCAGTCGTCATCTATCCATCTCCTATCCATCTATCCATACATCCAATTTTACTGAACATCTATGCTCCAGACACTGCACAAAATATTGGTAAGGAAACTAGTTATGATCCCCATCTTTCTGATGTTTACAGTCTAGTGAGGAAGAGAATCATTGACCAAAGTATTACATGTATGAAGAATGCCATGAGGTCAGAGTTTTCCAGAAGAATATAACAAGGGGACCTAATTTTTAGCTATCCATTTGCCAAGAATTATCTGAAGCCAAATATTCAAATGCCAAAGGATTGATATCCTGTAAGCTCATTTCTAGAACTATTCCATCATGAGACATACGATGCCCATAGCAGGAGAGTGGAGTAGCTACAGTGTCAGGGAAAACTGACATTCCCAACTTCTTAAGCCAGCTTCTGGCATTTACTGTTTTAGGGCATGGTGTCTTCTGTATCCCCTTCCCAGAACCTAGTTTAAGGTTCACCACACTGAGTCTCAATATCATTTAGGTGGATTGAATTGTGCCACAGCTTCTGCAGCAATTTCTCCACAACTGAAGGCTTACGAAGAACCACACAGAGAGCTGCTCTTCTAGAAGAAGTGTGTAACCCAGAGCACGCCCTTGCTCTCCCCATCCATGAGATGGGTTTCTGCACATTCACAGGGAGCAACGAGGTGGCCACAATCTCTGAGCTTGGCTCCAGACGTGTGATGCTTTGCTGAGACACAGCTTCCTTCTGCCGAGTGAGGTTAGTAGTTGCCTCGTGTTTCAGTCCGAGAAAGTTTAACTTGCTCTTT
This sequence comes from Tapirus indicus, assembly GCA_031878705.1. Taxonomy (NCBI): domain Eukaryota; kingdom Metazoa; phylum Chordata; class Mammalia; order Perissodactyla; family Tapiridae; genus Tapirus; species Tapirus indicus. Next base: position 137,344,731 of record CM062920.1, on the reverse strand, counting down.
ATTCACCTCATCTTCTTAGCTGCTTGATTGCTCATTCTAAGCTTCATCTCATGATTCTTTATAGACCCATCCCAAATCATCCATTGGCTATTAAACCACATTACTCACCTTGCTTACTTTATTTAATGTATCATTTTATGCTGCTACCTCAAAACCAGATTCTAATACGGTATGTCCATGCTATTCAAAAATTATACTCACTGCTGCTTGGTGGCAAAAATAATCCATTGATATTTCGAGGTTTGCTGTGATAAAAGATACAACTGATCTTCACACAACCAAGAGGCTGAGTTTCCCAGAAGCATGAAATGCTGCAGTTTTGCTAGGCAAAGGAGATGGGGGAAATGGAATGAGCAGATGCCATATTCAAAACAAATACAGTGTGCTACAACACAACACAGTGTGACAAAAACTATTGCAATCACTGAGTTAGAATCATGTGTGTTTCCTGGCTTTCAGTGTTTCTAAGCTCTGCTCTTTAAAAGATGCAATAGATATTCCTAAAACATACTCCTCCATTTTTCTAAGAATTTAAGTCGAGAAAAGTGCAAAATGCCTAAAATTAAGTAGTGGAAGGAAGAATCACTTCTTCTCTATTGTGTTGTAAGAGTATAGTTCAATATTATTGAAGGGCGACCCTTTTAACAAACATGGTGAAGCTGGGTAATTCTACCTGCATTTCCATGTGTCTAAATCTGCAAAGTGGATCTAAACATTTTCCCTCTCTCCATAATGAGCACACAGTGTCACTGCCAAGGGCCTCTTCACAGTGTCGGAATCGGCACTGGGAACCCTAAAAGAAAAAAGTAAACGGCGTAGAGAACTCAATGTATTAACGTCAGTGTTCAACAACATAGGTTGCTAATTAATCAAAGGAAATATGAGTAGATCAAATTAGAATCAAAAAAATTACTACACATATAAGGCCATAAGTCTAAATTTTAGCAAATTAGTCTAATTTTAGTGAGAGACTGTTATACAATCTAACGATTAAGTAGTACAACATGCCACAAGTTACTGATAAAGTGCTATCTTTGTTATCAGTTGATCCATATAGTTCACTAAGGATAAATATATGAAACCTGTGATACTCTTGATTACAATCCAATGACAGAACAACCTCATTTCTCTTTCTGAAGAACAGAAAAATTTTTTTAAGAATCACCAGCCATATTCGAATTGTGGAGATGATCTCTATTAATCAACCTTTTCATTAGATGATGTTTTCTTAGTCTACGGAGATACTGTTAAGTGTGTTGATATAGAGAAAATGAATGGAGTTTAAACTTTACATTATTGTGGAATTTTAAGTAATTACCACATCGTGCTACATTACATTAAATGTACATGCTTTATGCACTTGGTCTACAAAGATAAACAATTGTGCCAATACATATGCACATCAACATCTTTATGTACCAGGAAAAGCAGACGTGGATTATTTTAATGGGCTGCTATTACTTTCTTTGTTCTATGTCTTTTACCCATAGATCCACAGTTGGAAAAACTGCAGACCATTGTCTTTTGGGCAGAGAGGTGGGTAATATACGATAAAAATATTCCATAAAGTTCTTCCCTCTTTTGACACATGTTCCATGGCTGTTCCTTGTCTTTTACTAGCCTCTTACTCCTGTCTTCACTCTCTCCCTCCATCAAAAGTGAATCTGGATCTCGTAGTATAGGGTAGTGGGCAGGGGCTAAACAAACCGGTATTTGAACTCCTGGCTCCATTACCTGTCCATAGTCACAAAGTTAATACATTACTCACCCTCTCTGTGCCTCAGTTTCCTCATCTGTAAAAAAGGGAAAATGCCCTCCTCACAGATTGTTGTAAAAATTATATGAGGTAGGTTATTGCGATTGCTATTATTATTTTGATGTATTCATTTAATTATTTATTGAGAACTTACTACCCATGGATTACTGTGCTAAGTACTTGGGGACACAGCAGTGAAATAGACAAAACTTTCTGCCCACATGGAACATAAATTCTGTTACTATTTATCACCCCAGAATTTAATCATAAGGCAACAGGCAATAGAGGAGAATCTAACTCTTATAGTCAAAGAGGTTGACTCCATTCAGGTTTCCTGGCAGAGATGAAACACTTTAAACCACACACATCATGTCTTTCATTGGGTTTGTTCTGGCATGAATATGAAGCTCTAAATTTCTACATTTACCTGAATTTATTGAGATCCAGTAATCCAAATCTCTTAAATTTTTTTCCCATTTAACTTTATAAATTTTAAATCATATTTGGCTAATTTGTTTATAGTACTTCTTTTCCCTTTTCCATGATAATTCAATATTTGCTATTACTTAAACTTTTGCTGTTACTTTACTTAGACTTTTGACGGGAAAATTTAGTAACTGGGTTAATGAATTTCAAATGGGAAATCAGTTAGGTTTATGAAGCTAAGTTCGATAGTGACCTGAATTTAACTCATTGAATTTATATGACTGGAATCACATTAACCAACACAGTTTGATGTATCACATAATGTTTCAATATTAGGAATTTGATGTCTTAAGGCACCATAATATAGGCAAACGTGCCACATGAAGATCAAAAAGCCTTACACATGTAACTGGCATATATGAGAGTAGCTTAAACAAATAATAATTTTAAATTATCCCAGATTTTCTCAGAGAAATTAAATGTATCAAATATACATGATAAGCTTTTACTTCAGATTTTAAATATGTAAAATATTTTGTGGGAAAATAGTAAATTTTGATTCAGCAAAGCAAATTATTGCTATATCTTCCTTCATTCTACTAAAAATGTCAAGCACGTGAAGAACCGTAAGTTGTACAATATTTACCTTTATGCATGTGGAATTAAAAAAGAAATAGCAGTCATTTCCAACTTCTGCCATTTTCAACTCTCTTGCTGCTAATCCAATGTTTTTTAATATAAAAATTGCAGGAATGCAAATATAAGAACTATCAGTGTGTAAGGGGGGAACAATTTCTTTTCCACAGTCTTTCAGGCTATCAGTAGTATTCCTTTAAAACTGACCTCCTGTTGACAGTATATTACACAATAGATAATTCTTAAAGAAATTTAAATTAGAAGATACCTTCTCTAGCTTTGCAGAAATGTTGAGAGTGGTTGCTAGTAAGCACACAAACTCAAACTTCCAGAATTTTCCTCATTGTTACCTAATCCATTGTTTGCTCATCATAAATGACCTCACATCTAACTGTAGGCTAGTTTACCTTAGTGAATACTATACAGCATTTCTCTTACTCAATTCTAGTATATTAACCAAAAAAGGCTAGTAAAAATAAAATAGTACATTTTATCTTTTACTGTTCTGATTGAATATGGAACATTAAGCTCATAATTTTATAATTAAAAATTATTAAGTATTTCACAAGTAAATAGCTATTTTCTAAACCCTTTTATTTCTATATATGGTTTGGAAACAAAACTAAAATTTTTAAATAGGTAAATATACTATCTGTATTCCAAGATAATAAATAAAATTACTTAAATATGTACTCACTGATATCCATTGATTTGGAAAAAAAATATCATTCAGATTGTGATATTTTAATTAGCACCTGAAAATAAACTGGACTACTTATTCATCTTGCGGCTATATTCCATTCATTTTTCATCCATAGTAAAACGAGGAATGGCTTCTTCCTATAGCAGAAAGGTGCTGGAGGGTTTGCAAATTTTGAGAATTTGTTGAAAGCAAAATGAAGTACTCTGTTTCCTACAATGAGACATTCCAATCGGCAGTTATTGAGGTCCTTCTTCATCTTAGTATCTTTACTAAAAGAACTAGAACCTAGCAGAAATTAATAAAAATATTCACAGTAGGTGACTTAGAAGATGCTATAGAGATGACAGATTACAATAGATCAAATGTATTTTTAAATGGCAATGTACTTTTAATTGGAAATTTAAAAGATCAAAACTTATGGGTTCCCATTTTGGCTAAGTAAAACAGACTAAGTCGGTGTGAACTTTCTGACTACAATACTTTAGGGTAAAAATCTAGGAAATAAAATAGGAAACTAAAATTTAGAAAAGAGTTGTTCGCCTATAACTGTAAATAAGAGAAAATAATAAAAAGAACTAGGCACTATTAGAAGTAAATAAAGAATTAAAGAATAAAGATTTGGCTAAACTCTTGAACATATTAGCAAAAATATATAGTAAAATCTAATTAATCTTGCCTTTTGTTTTGGCTTACCTTCTAACTCTAGAGCAAGAAAGTATCCATTTTAAGTACATAGGTTACTTGAGTGTACATCCCTAAGGAATATCCTTAAGTGGTCTTTGCCTCCAGATAAACTCCCTCTCCACCTATGAACTTTAGCTGCATTGGACTATTGGACTATTTCAAATACTGTTACCAAACACCATTATTGCATGATTACCTGTAACATCATGATTAAAGCCATTGTGAAAAATCCATGCTTTACATAAGGGAAAGGCTGAAAAAATGTTTTTACCTATTAAAGTTCATTGTGAGTTCATTAGACACAGCAAAAACAGGTCAAGCCAAAATGGGGATTGTTTTTTTTTGTCATTGAAAAGAACAGTAAACAGATCTGTACATTTTGGTAGTCTTTGGAAAGTCCGGAGCCCTAATTTCTTCTTCTTCTTTTTTTAAACTCTCATTTCTTTTCCCTTTTTTTTTCTTTTCCTTATTTACTTCTTTCCTGTTGTGAAATTCATTCTAGTCTTTCAGAGAAAGCTATGACCACACCCATGAGGATTTTTACTCCCTGTAATGAAGAGTATGGGAAATTTGCCTCTACAGCTGGTGGTATAGGCCTGAAAATTCTGTAAGTATTTTGTGTTGGCCAAGGTAGATTTGCACTGAGTGTCTTTCATCTTTGGTGCATGCTAGAACACTAGCACGTCAAATCAGAGAAGAAAGTCTTTCTTTCAGCTTGTAATCCAACAGCACCACTTTAAGTACAGGGGCTGGTAGTAACTCCTTCTGGCTCTTCAGGTTTAGGAGAATCAGGCAAATCTGCTGGCTGCTACCCATCAGAGTAGGAGTTCAGTTTATAGCTGTGAATTAGACCTGCGGCTGTCTCCTGGCCGGGACTCCTCTGTTTCTGCTAGAGGCTTTGCTCCAGGCATTGAGGGAACCAAAGCACTGGAAATAAAGATTGCTTCCTGAGGAAACGGTTAGCCTCGTGGCTACTATTCAAAGAGCAAGTGGAATGTTTTGGAAGATGATCCTTTCTCAGAAATGACAGAATGTTGGACCTAGAAGATTCTGTGGCAGTTTGGGAAATGACAGTTGATAGTTGTGAACGTTATTTAACTGTTGTCCCCTTGAGACCCATGAAACAAGCTGCTTTTTTAGGATTCCTCTGGAGGAATAAAACATCACCGGGGCTTGACTCTAAAATGCTAAGAAGCTTCTAGTCCCAATATCTCACAGCTGGCATCAGGTGTTTTATTCCCCTTGCCCCCCTTTAAAACATTTTTGGCCTTTTTTTGTATTTTCCTAAGAGAAAATGAAAGACAGCAGAAGAGAAAGTAAATATTTTGAAATGGCAAATCTCCTCTTCCCTCCCTTGCCTCTGAATCCAGTAATCAAAAAACAGTGAAATTTTTTTTAGGGATATTTTATTATTTGGGAACCCCTTTATATTTAGATACCTCCACGTGAGATGTAGTTTAATTTTCCAAGGGCTAAATCAGGAAAATGCTGGACAGTATAATACTTGCAGATAAGACAATTATAGAAATGAGACCTGGGCCTTGACCAAGGACATAAAAAATGGCGGTAGTCAGAACTCCTCTAGTGGGGAATACTAGCTTCAGTGAGACAGAGAGGCTACTATTACTAAATATTTTTTATTTGATTCAGTCATTGACTGTCTTATCACTTACCCTCCAATATTCTTTGGAGCAATAAGTCAAATAAAGCTACAGTTGATTGACTACAACTCTTCAAGCCCTTTGGACTCTGTTGGAGCTCATATTTAACATAAATGGGATTCCTGTGAAAAGAACTGACATTAAAATCTGGTTGTTGGTATTCGTGAAGTTTTGTATTAGTCTAAGGCTAAACTTTGCACTCACTCCAGAAAGAACATCAGAACCAATTTCGACCATATTATTATGCTGCACAATGAGGCGTAATCCAAAGGGTATTTTCGGGGGGGGGATCCCAGGTGTTTTAATTGTAACGTTTTGTAACATTCTTCCTGGGAAATCAGTTTTCATTCGGGCTTGGGATACCTCTGGACGTTTCTAAACTTCTACAGAGCTTCCCTCAGGAACTTATTAAAGAGAACAGGCAAGGAGGTTTCCTCAGAATGGTGTTAACTCGCCATCTGAAATGATTTATTTGTTATAACTTGTTATTAATTAGCTTTCATAAATATCATCGTTTACCAAGTGAGGTTAAGCCCACACTCCCGAGAAACGGATCTTTGTTTTTTCACGGTCGTCAGGACCCGGGGAGACGCTCGCGAGAGCGCACGCCGGGAGGCCTCGGCTGCCGCACTACAAATCCCAGAAGGCGCCGCGGCTAGGAGGCCGTTTCCGGGCGTGAATTCCCGCCCCACGCTCGGTGTGGAGGGACGCGGAGGCGCTGCCGCCCTGTTTGTGCGCACAGTGCCTTCAGCCCCGCGGTTCCTGCTGTGGCCGCTCTCCTAGCCGGGACCCGGGGCTGCTCGGAAGCGCGCTCTCCACACGCTCTCCCTGTTGGGCCCACGATGAGGCGCCTGGGCTCCGTGCAGCGGAAAATGCCTTGTGTGTTTGTGACGGAGGTGAAAGAGGAACCCTCCAGCAAACGGGAGCATCAGGTACCGAGGAGTGCGGGGCCCGGGGGCGGCCGCAGGGGACTCCTCCCCGCGGCGCCCGCTGCGTTCGAACCCGGCGGGGGCGCCTGGGCGCGACGGAGCCGCCCTGCAGGCCGGGAGGTTTTTGCAGGTTTGGCCGGGGGAGGTCTCGGGTAGGAGTCTCCTACGCTCAGAGCTCCAGGCTCTTTCCCTTCTTAGTTGCAAGGGAGAGAATATGCATGAGAATTTTTCTGACCGGGAGATTCAAACCTGCTCTCGCCTGGAAATTGAAAACCCACATCTTAAGTAATGTTCCTTTCTTCTCAGGTTACCACCTTTTGGGGTAGCCCCTTAAGAATTCACGTAATCTCCGCAGACCAAGCTTTGCTGCTTTTCAAGAATGCGGTGCATAGTGGGGAGTTTAGAAGACTTGCTTTACCTGTTCTAACCTGGGAACCGATGGCGGTGTTGACAGCTAGCCTAATTAGGTCACTGAAGATTAGACCTCGTGTATTGTTACCAGTAATTACCTACTTGGTTCCAACTTTGGTGTCCCCATCTCAAGGTTTTCTGTTCTTCCAGCACCGTGTTTTAACATAGAGAGCCCTTAGTAAATACTCGTGAATGAATAGTAACCTGTATCAGGATAATTCTTTAATATATAGCGAAGTCCTTGGTAGCAGAATCCCCAGTTATCAGCTGGGTGTTTCCAACTCATCGTACAAAATCAGCCTCTGCCCTTGACGTCGACCCCCACCCCCCTTACATCATTCGCACTGGCCATCTCCTAGTCTTCCAGATTAAAAGACCTTTAAAGCCAAGACTGCCTGGTTATCTCTAGTCCCAGTTCTAGGACCTGACACATGGTAGGCACTGATAAATCTTTGTTGAATTAAAGAATGAAGCCTGGAGTCATTTCATGCCAGTTTTCCTTCACCTGGACACTTTGTACCTTATGGCATTTGCTCTTTCCGTCCTCCTTTCTCCTGCCACCATGTTGTTATAGTTGTTAATATTTATGCCCTGCTTATTGCACTACCTAATTGTTCTTATATTCCACCCAGAATGATCATCGTTACGCTCTTTCCTAGTAAAAACCCCACAGTTAATACTCAACGTCTGCAGCAGTAGTTGTCAAGCTTCTATTTTTTAAGCCCTAACAAACCTAATCCATATGAAACATTGTCATCCTGAATAGTGGTTCCCTGTAGCTGTGATTTTCAAGTTTGTATGTTGGGGGGTGGGGCTAGTTTGGAAAAATACCCTCCAGCAGGAAAAATAAGCCTCTTTTCTTGTCTCTGCTGTTAAGAAAAGCTCATGGTATTTATAACATAGCATCCAAATCCTTATCTGTAATTCAAGGTTTCCCATTAATGAGGCCCAATCTACTCTCTAACCTCACTTCAAGTGACGTCTCTGTTCTTGCAAAGTCTGTTTCATCCTGTGAATGTACCAGATGCAATCCTGTCTATATTTTTGCTCAGGCTATACAATCTGCCTGGATCACATCTGGAATTTTTAATTTTTCGAATCAGACCTTCTCTATGAAATCTTTGATCAGTTTAGTCATCCCAGTGATTTCCCCTACCCAGAAACTGTAAAGGACCACTTAATTGGTACTCGCTGTTACTTTTTATACGCACATGCCTTGTTTTTCCAGTCACAGGTGAAAGTCTTTAATGAGAGGTAGAGAAGAACTTTGTGTACCCCTTGGTATCTTGTCCTTTGGACATGTCTGTAGCAAAGAGTGGTAGATAACTGATTCTTCTGGAAGGGATATTTGTATTTATCAAGAGCTCTGTGAGCAGAGTAATCTCCTCCCTAGAGTCTTTGATAAATTTACACACATACACACAGATTGCTGTTGGGCCAAACCTTATTGGTTCTGTCACCACAGATTAAGTTGATATCCTCTGATACTAATGTCATAAGTTAGTGATAAATCCCCATTCAGTTTTATCTTGAAAGTACTGAATCAGTTCCAGAATGGGGCTAATTTCCTAAGTTTTCCTGACTCTGAAACAGCACTTCCACTTATTAGTCTTAAACCTATACACACCAATATAATGTTTATACTGTGCAGTGTTTTTTCACATTATGTGTGATAAATGTTACTTCAGATAATTTAGACTACAAAACAATGGCATGCCTTTCTCAGAAATGAAAGTAAATTACAGCTAAATAGAAAGTAGAAACTGTCTTTTCCTCCCTTCTTGATGCTTTTTTGGCTTGTCTTCCTGACAGTAGAAAAACTATAAATTAAATATGCAAATAATGTACTATTGATAAAGCTGAAAGGATCCCCATTTGTTTTTCTCCTTAGCACTTATCATACCTAACATTGTATTATGCTTTTTGCTACTGTTGTTGTCTTCTGACTACAGTGAAAGTTCCACCAAAGGCAGGTACTTTTGTGTGCGCCTGTGTATTTCCCAGTGCCGGGGACAGTGCTTAACACATAGGAGGCATTTAGCGAACAGTTGTCAAGTAATTGATTGAACACACCGCACACCTGTGCTGGGGGAGCAGCGCTGCGTAGGACGAGACTCCAGTGTCAAACTCATTATGGTGGATGAAGAAACGTGAATAATTACAAATCTGTGTGGAAAAACAGACATTGCTGTGATAGCATAGAAGAGAGGGGGTGAATCATGATACTTCATGGAAGAAATATTTTTAAATTGTCTTGATGGATAAACAGAAGATTGTCCCTTAGAACTAGTGAAATTAAGAACATTCCGGGTGTGCGTGTATGCAAAGGCATTGAGGCTATCTTAAACTGGTTTTCTCTCTCTCTTTTTTAAGCCATTTAAAGTTTTGGCAACCGAAACTCTAAGTCACAAGGCATTAGACGCAGATATATACAGTGCAATTCCAACAGAAAAAGTGGATGGAACATGTTGTTATGTTACTACCTACAAAGGTAAAATGAAAGTATACTACAACTATTACTTATTGTTCTTAATCACTTTACAAACTATATCTGAAATGGAGCATTTGCTCTTTATAAACGCTTGGAAACGGAAGTATAATAATAAAGTCACAATTGTTATATTATACTTATTATATCATTGTATCTTTCTCTTGGGGGAGGAAAGGAAGGTAATAACCTACATTGACTTCATACTTATTAAGGGCTGGACAGTCTGATAAATGCTTTATACATGTTATCTCTCATTTGCACAATAAGCCTCTCCATTTCACAAGTATGGAAACCGAGGCTCAGAGAACTTAATAATTTGTCCTAGACCGTACAATTAATGAATGGCTGAACTGGTAAGAGAACCTAGGTCTGTCTGACCCTAAAGATTGTTCTTCCACTGATCCCATCCCAATGGAATCCACTGATTGCAGTTTTATTACTTTGGCAGTGTCTCTATTTCATTTTAATGTACTTTAAAAGAGCTAGAAACTCAGAAGTTGTCATCTGTGTTAAGAAAAAAAATGCATTGAAAAGAGAGAAGTAATCTTTGTGATTTCTTCTGGATGAAATTACCTCTCAATTCCAGCAAGAGAAATAGAACAGTTAAATGCGAATCTGACACATTACTGGTATCAGGAAATGTCTTCTGAAATCCATTTTTTTTCACTTTTAATTGTGATAAAATACACATAACAAAATTTACCATCTTAACCATTTTTAAGTCTACATTTCGGTGGTATATATACAGTGCACATTGTTGTGTAACCATCATCACCATCCATCTCCAGAACTCTTTCCATCTTGCAAAACTGAAACTCTATATACCCATTAAACAACTCAGCATCTCCCCTCCCTCCAGCCCTTGGCAGCCACCATTCTACTTTGTCTCTATGATTTTAACCTCTCTAGATACCTCATATAAGTGGAATCATACAGTATTTGTCTTTTTGTGACTGGGTATTTCACTTAGCATAGTGTCCTCAAGGTTTATCCATGTTGTAGTACGTCAGAATGTCCGTCTGTTTTAAGGCTGAATAATATTCCGTTGTATATGTATATCACATTTAGTTTATCCATTCATCCATCAGTGTACATTTGGGCTGCTTCCACCTTTTGGCTATTGTGAACAATGCTGCTATGAACATGGTGTACAAATATCTCTTCGAGACCCTGCTTTCAATTCTTTTGGGTGTATATGCTGAAGAGAAATCGCTGAATCATATGGTAATTCCATTTTTAATTTTTTTGAGGAACTGCCATACTGTTTTCTATAGCAGCTGCACTGGGTTCATTCCTACCAACAGGGCACATGTATTCCAGTTTCTCCATATCCTCACCAACACTAGTTATTTTCTGGGTTTTTTGATAGTAACCATCTTAATGGGTGTGAGTGAAATGCATTTTTTAATGTTTACTAGTAAAAAGAACAAAACCAGAAATGACAATATAATTTTAATCTGGTTCTTTGCATTATTTATCTGGATAGCTAATAAGTAACACAGAATGTCTAATCAAACTATAATCAATAGTTTTTAATAAATCTCTGATTTATATCTTTGAAGGAACTGTAAAAGATTTTCAGGCTTTTATATTTGTATTAAGAAACTTTACTGTGCACCATTATGTGTGATTATGTATAATGGTGGCAGTTAAACAAGGTTGGATTGCTAAAGAAAACAGGAGTAAAAATGACAATGCTTACAAATCCATAGTTTATTACAGGTAAAGAACATCATAAAGCAAGGGCATTAAAAGTAAGTATATCACAGCCAAAGACTGGCTCACAGCAAAGGGTCTGGAGAGGCCAGGTGAGCTCCTATTGTCCCCCACATCTGCACCCCCACCCCCACAAGGTTCTGGCAGGACACACTTTCTCAAATCAGGAACCACTGATGTATACAGGGAATACCTTGGAAACAGGGAATCCAAAATGGAGTCTCAGCTGGGGATTGTTTTTTCTTTTTTTTTTTTTGATGAGGAAGATTGTCCCTGAGCTAACATCTGTGCTAGTCTTCCTCTATTTTGTCTATGGGATGCCTGCCACAGCATGGCTTGATGAGTGGTATGTAGATCCACGTGCGGGGTCCGAACCTGTGAACCCCGGGCCGCCGAAGTGGAGCATGCCCAAACTTAACCACAGTGCCACTGGGGACTGGCCTCGGCTGGGGATTTTTATATTTTGCTGGCATGAAGGCATCTTCCTGCTAAGTAACCAGCCTCACAGCAGAGCCCTCCAGGAGGCTCACTGAGACCAGGTGCAACTCATTAGTTTCACTGTTATCAATAAAGAATGTGGCACGCTTCCCTGAAGCTACTCAGATCTGGGATTACAAAGCGGCACTATTAATCAGCGTTTCATGCCTTGACCAGGGGTCAGAGCCATGAAAAGCAGCTCAGCTTAATGCCAGATTTTTGGGAATTAACCTTTGTAGCACATGTTTATAATGTTTCAGGGAAGGTGTGAATACAATTACCTAGTTATGTTTCCATTTAGTATAGAGGTAGCTTTAGTTTCTCACAAATGTTAGTTACTAATAAAATATAGCTGTGGAATGTCCTTATGAAAGGGTCACATATTTACTTTTTATCTCATCCCCATCATTCTTTAACTAAAGACTTAAGTCTTGTGACGACATCAGGTGCGACTCGGTAGGACGTGTCTGTTAGACTGCATATTTCCGTTTGTCTTCTACGGTTGCTTCTCTTGGAGGAGATGACCCTACTGGTCATGAAAAACTTCATTCTGAAAAGTCTTTCAAGATACGTTTTATTGTTTGCCTCTTAATACTTTCTTTTATTATTATTATTTTTTTAGGTCAGCCATACCTTTGGGCTCGGCTAGACAGAAAACCTAACAAACTAGCTGAGAAAAGATTTAAAAATTTCCTACATTCAAAACAAAACTCAAAAGGTGAGTGGGTCTATTTGTTTTTTTTTTTTTAGCTTTCCATGATTTAAATAGCTGAAATTCGTGACTTATTTCTTGCTATGATATTTCTATACATTATATCCTTCTATATAATTTAAGCACTTTGGGAAAAGAAGAAAATTATAATTGAATATATGTAAAAGAATATTCTTGAAAACTATTTTTAAATGTTTTCCTAACATTTCTGTGACTCTATAGTATGTTGATTTTACTAAAACATACAAATGTATATGTATTATAATGAGTGACATTTTGATTGTGTCTACCTAAGGGACAAACATGTCCCTTTTGTAATTTGTAAATTTTGTAAAACAGGCACAAATCTCAAAGTTTTCTTATTTTTAATTATTACGTTAAAATGCCACTGTTATATAAGTAGATATATACACTCGTCATTGTGTATTTAACTCATAATCTTTATGTATATGTATTCAGTGCATTAAAAATTTATCATAAATCTACACATTCTGAAACATTGGCTACTTTACACTGTTATCCACTATTTACAAGTGGTAGTGTACTTAAAATTGAAAATTTAAAGTGTTAGTACCCTAACCCTGAGAAATATAGTCACATTGTGGAGATAATGAATGGAGAATAATTATATGACACCTGATTTTAGGGGTTTATTAGCTGTTCCCACTTTGAATTTGTTCAGTATTTTATAAAGTATCACCACATTTAAGATTATCTAACTCTTTTAGAATTTTTTTGGAATGTTGAGGAGGACTTCAGACCTGTTCCAGAGTGCTGGATACCAGCGAAGGAAATAGAACAATTAAATGGGAATCCAGTGCCTGATGAAAATGGACACATTCCTGGTATTATGAAATATCTTCTAAAATGCAGTTTTCTCTTTACTAATATAAAGAACGAAAGATCCATTCAGTCAGAAATTACAGAATTTAATTTTATGGTTCTTCATAATTTTTATAGCGTAAAATTTGAGTCTAATTTATGTAAAGTTGAACTATTTATACCAAAGATGTTTCATATCAAGAATATCCTCTCAGGTTTAGAATCTTCTCTAGGATGGGCAGTTTACTACCTATAGTCTGTGGAAATTAATAAAGTATTGAGTGGGAGTAGCCTCCAAGCTGTTGTCAGGATGGGCGATGTGATCGATCTAGTCTAAAACGGGATATTAAGAATCCTTTACCTTTTAGATTGGGGTTAACAAAGGGTATATGAATATATTTTTTGCAAAGATCTTAGAAGAATATCTCAGTAAAGGGAGGTGAAAATAGGTGTCTCACAAGTAGTTTTTCTCGGGATGGGAAAATTTTTGCAAAAGTGTGCTGAGTAGAAAGATACTGCAGATTAAAGTTCAGTTTGACAGGTGTGTCTTGAGGACCTATAATGTGCAAAGTACTCTTGGGTTCCAGTAATACAAAATTGAAGATCAGAACCCTTATCCTCAGTGATTGTTTAGACATTAGGGGAAATCCATCAATAATAGTATGATTTAAGAACAAAAAGGAAAGAATACACAGGGTAAAGTCAGAGAAAAAAGGAAGAATTCCTGGTTCAACCTCTGGTGGTTAGAGGGGGCTTTTAAAGGGAGTGGACATCTGTACTGAAGCTTAAGAACCAGGAAGTTAGCTGGCCAGGAAGAGGGAAAGGTCAGTTTAGGCAAACTGCCACAAAGAGGCGAGATCATGGAGTTTTTTGGAAATTTTATATAACACTTCATTGTGGCTGGAATGTTTAGGGTGTATTACATGTAAGATTATGAAAGTTGAGGCTGGAGATGTGGAACAGGCTCAGATCTTAAAGGAGTTTTTTATTCCATCTAAAGGAGTTTTAAGTTTATTATGAAGATGATGATTAAGCAGGGGTACAGCAGAATTAAATTTAAATCTTTGAAGTAGAACTATGATGAAAATGGGGTGGGTTTCACCGGAGGCTAGTAAACCAGCAAAGAGGTTATTACAGTAATCTGGGTGAGTAATGATGGCCAAAGATATGGTGGGCACAATGGCATATATGCCCTAGTTGGTCTTTTTTTTTTTTTTTGGTAAAGAATTCTCCACAATGAGGAAGCCTATTCTGGCAATAAGAGTTAGGAGGGTAATAGCAATAACATTCAATACATGTAGAATCAATATATTCAATAAATATTGGAACAGTACAATAAATTTTGGAACACTTACTGCATATATGTCTATTGTCCCTGAAACTGGAGAGAAGATAGAAAACTTAGTAAAAAAAGGGTTTTAATGCTGTGTCTTAGAATGGTGCTCAATTCTTATTTAAAAGGTGAATTTTCTAGTATAAGAATGCTGGATGCTCTGTGGTGAATAATCACACAGGTTAATTTCTCAACAGAATAAAAAACGAAACCTTACGATTTACAAAAATGATTATCATTTAAAAGGTAGTAAGACTGTTAATGTTTCCACTGATTTTAAAAGTGACATCTGTGTGTGATAGAGTATAAAATAAGGAAAATTTGTAACAAAAATAAACATTACCTCAAGTCTCAATGCAAAGAAAAACAGTGTAATAAAAACCACTTTTTTCTTTAAATGATAGGTTGGGTACCAGTAGAGAAAAACAACAAACAGTACTGCTGGCATTCCTCTGTGGTTCATTACGAATTTGAACTTGCCCTGGTACTGAAGCGTCATCCTGATGATCCTGGTCTTTTGGAAATTAGCGCAGTGCCACTGTCAGACCTCTTAGAGCAAACGCTGGAGCTCATAGGAACAAATATTAACGGAAACCCATATGGTGAGTAAAGCCTTTTTCCTGTTCAGTGAGAGTCACTGTCCCTTAGAGAACTTCCTAGGTTTAACTTAAACACGCACACACTCTATTAATGGGTTAAATAGTTTCCTGGGATTATAGCCATTTCTATTAATTTTATGTCCATGGAGAAATTCATTCATACTTTCACCATTTTATTAATCCAAAAGATTGGTTCAGCCTCTCATTCTTTCCTGTAATGACGTCATAGAACTATATATGAAAGATAAGTACTCATGTATAACTTTTCTTTGCATTTTAACATTTAGGTGAACTGAGCTGATTGAAAATTATGATGTTCTTTTCATGGCTAGGTAATTGTTTAGCATAAATTAATAGTTAAGAGTAAAGTAAATAAAGAATTGGCAATGAGTAGCATATCAAGCATCAAAATATATACCATGAATTGAGTTCAAGTCCTGAGGGCACTATGGAGTACATTGTTGACAGGCGGGAAGACAGACCGAGGGACATTAAAGCTGGAATAGCGAAATCCTATATAGAAATCAGAAGCAGACTGGCAGGTGGAAAGAAGCTAAGGTAGTAACTATACAAGTTATCAGATATGGTGTGGCTGTTTGGCAAATACTAAATGATAATTGAATGTGGCTAATGGTATAGAGCAGGGGTTGGCAGACTTTTTCTGTTAAAGGCCAAACAGTAAATATTTAGGTTTTGTGGGCCATACCCATGAAACAGGCCACAGACAGTGCTTAAATGATTGGGTGTGGCTGTGTTCCATTGAAACTATTTACGAAACCAGGCATCTGGCTGGATTTGGCCTACAGGTCACAGTTTGCCAA
Source organism: Tapirus indicus (assembly GCA_031878705.1). Classification (NCBI taxonomy): domain Eukaryota; kingdom Metazoa; phylum Chordata; class Mammalia; order Perissodactyla; family Tapiridae; genus Tapirus; species Tapirus indicus. The sequence continues at coordinate 137,328,554 of CM062920.1, read as the reverse complement.
ACCCTGGTGTAGAGTACATGAAGGCGGAATTTTGATTTCATGGGACAAGGTACCTTTTTGACTGAGAGCACTTGTAGTATAAGTATCTATCTTCAAAGAAATCAACTAAACTTTTTGCTAAATTTATTCCTGAATGTTTTTAAAGGCTTTTTTATTTGGAGAGGTAAATTTTCTCATTGTTTTTGAAAGCTTTGTATGGCTAATGGCAAATTTTTACCATTTAGGGTTAGGAAGCAAGAAGCATCCATTACATCTTCTTATACCACATGGAGCATTTCAAATAAGGAATCTACCTACCTTGAAGCACAGTGATCTTTTGTCCTGGTTTGAAGATTGCAGAGAGGGTAAAATTGAAGGAATAGTATGGCATTGCAATGATGGCTGCTTAATCAAGGTAATGGCAGAAAACAGATTGTGGGATCATGTCATGTTATGTTCCTAAAACAAAGTAGAAGTGGCACTGAAATACTCTCTACAAATTGCAGTAATTTTGATGTGCAGTGAAGAAATTTAATTTCCTCATCTCACATGCCACCGTTCTTTATAGGCTAAAGCAGTGTTTCCCAGTGTGTTCTGTGGGGCATTGGTTCTTCTAGGTGTGAAAATGCCTGGAAAATCCTGCATACTACAGAATCCCCTTCTTGGAAATTCATGTTGCACATTACTGCTCTCTGAGACATCCTATACTAACTTAGTTTAACTCAGCATTTCCCAAACTTATTTGATTATAGAATTTTTTGAGTTAAGAGTACCAAGGTGACAACAGTTAATATATACAGAATGAATTATTTTATACTTTGTGCCCTGTCTGTCTTCTGGACTTCTCTGTTTGATTTCTCACAGGTTCCTAAAATTCATAATGTTCAAAGCTGGACCTAGTCATATCAACCCCCTCACTGAAGCCAAAAACTTAGATATCTTTTTTTTTTTTCTATTTCTTTTTTTTGCTGAGGAAGACTGGCCCTGGGCTAACATCATGCCCGTCTTCCTCTACTTTATATGGGACGCCGCCACAACATGGCTGACAAGCAGAGGGTCCGCTGGCGCCCAGGATCCGAACTTGCGAACCCCGGGCTGCCAAAGCACGAACTTAACCGCTAAGGCACTGGGCTGGCCCTAGATATCATTTTAACCCAGCTTTCCATTACTTCATACATCCAATTATCAGTTCTTAAAGATTCTGATCTGTGTACTTCTACCCAACCAATTGGCCATTAATTTTTATTTAAGCCAAGATTCATACTTGAATTATTCTGTTACCCTCTAAATATTATCTTTGTCTTACCCTGTCTTGCCCATTCTTCGTATATGAATGAGAATGTTACTTCCCCGCATAAAACTGTTTAGTGACGTTAAGATATTTCATGATCTGGCCCCTGCTTAACTTTCTGGAACTGCTCTCCACCCCCATCTCCCCAAAACACTCACATTGCATATGTTTTAACCATATTTAATTAATTGTAATCAGAACAGAAAACCCCATTCTAGCACGATATTCTCTTTAGTTACAATGCCTCCCTGCCCACATTTTTCAATTGGCTAACTTCTGTCCTCAGCAATAGACTCTATTATTCATTAAATTTTTATGGAGCCCCTGATTATGTTCCTGGCATGTTTCCAGGTGCTGGAAATACAGAGTCAACAAAAAATGTGTCTGCCTTCATGAAGCTCACATTCTAATGGGGAAGATAGACAGTAAACAAGTTAATATGTAGTATGTCAGGAGGAGAACAGCTGTGGAAAAAAGAAGGGTAAGATTAAGTGGAGCCTTAAATAGTGCCTGGCAGATGGTGGGCACTCACAATAAATATTGGTAAGCAAATGAAGATAATACAAGCTAAAGCCGATACTCCTTTTTTTTTTCTCTTTTCAGGTCCATCGCCATCATCTTGGTTTATGCTGGCCAATTCTAGATACTTACATGAACTCAAAACCAGTTGTTATCAACATGAACCTAAACAAATATGACTATGCCTTTGATACTAAGTGTTTGTTTAATCGTTTTTCAAAAATAGATAATCAGAAATTTGGTAGGCTCAAAGATATAGTACTAGATGTGTAAACTGGAAATGCAATTAAAAACCAGCTTTATTATTGTTACATTAGAATCTTGAATATTCTGCCATGTTTAAAAGCTAAAACTATCTCAAGGTTCCTATGTATTGTTCAGTGTCTAACATATCAGTGTTTCATCTAGCACTTGAAGAGATGAATTTCCCAGTTGCAAATATCTATTCAGAATTTTATTTAGAATCAGGAAATGAATTTTAACTTCTGGACTTGAAAATTTAAGTAATAGTAGGCTCCTTCGTTTATACAAAGGTTGGATTCTGTCCACTCTAACTGGGTAGTAATTTTAAAACAACAATTAAATCAATTTTGGATTATTTACTTTCAAAATTAAATAGTTTAAGCTGAATTTAATCTTGCTAGACATTTAACAACACATGACTCAACCTCATAACCTCATATAAATATAATTTGAGAATCTTAATACATACATAAATATTATAAACTCCAATTTTAAATGTTAAAATTGCTAAAATTTACCCTCATACACTTTAAAAACTTGATCAAAAGATTATGAATGTGCCTATTTGATAGTCATAACTTATTCAAAAATATACTTTCTAATATGTTAAAAACTTCATATTTTATTTACTAAAAAATTACAATTTAGGTAGAGGTACCAGGCATTGGGAAGGAAATCATGTAGGTCAGAGACTTGCTTTATTTCCAGATGGAATTTTAACTTAAAAAGTTAATAAACAGTTAAGTAAAACTACAGTTATAGGCGGCCCTTAATAAATGGGAAAATTAACAGGACTTCCCTCTTCATCTTCAAACTGTTCAGAAGCAGTAACAGGACTAGTTAATTCAACTCCAAACTGTTCAGAAAGCTTTTTTAACTTCTCTTCTAAGAGAATATTTTTTTTCACTTCTTCCTTGTAATTATATTTCAGATCTTCAATTTCTTCAAAGAATGAAGGATCAAAATTTTCCAGTTCTTTTCTCAGCTTTTTTATTTCCTCCTAATAGAAACATATTATCTTTAAAAGGCATATATAGGAATAGGATACATTCTTTAGGTGTGAACTAGAGATATAATTACAAACATGAAGGCCAAAGTAACCTAAATAGTCAAGTGTACTTACAAAGGCAGAATTATTTTCTTAGGATTTTGTCAATAAGGTTTCATTGTACAGTACAAGTAACTAATTTGTTAACTGTCAAATCAAATGATTTGTTTTGTAAATTATGTCTTAGTCTTTGATTAAAACTTATCAGCTCTTAAATTAGGGGGAATTTAATCTTTCTCCAAAAGTGTATCACATACTCCCAATGAGGCACTCAAAAAGACTTGGCTCTTCACAACATTGAAGTTATTCTGGTTGATTCTTTGGTTTAGGCTTCATCTGTATTTTCTTTACAAATACCTAATTTTTAATGAATAATTGTCAACTTCTTATAAATATATTTATGATTGGGGAAACTTGAGGTCTTCTGCCTGGCTGAGAGTTAGACATCTGGTGAAGAGACAATTTGACTTGGATGACCATTTAGAATAGCCAGTGATCACTTAATTCTCATTTATGCTCTTTTGTTCGGTTTACAGATTCTTAGATAAAACATAGCAAGTATCTTTCCTTAAGGGAACTACTCCTGAAAAGAATTTCAAAAGGAAATAAAAGACACTGTTCCCAATGTGGTCCAAAACTTAAGAAAATATTAAAATAATGAGCAATATTTGTGATAATTAAAAAATAAATTTACTCTTTAATCCTTTGTTTTGTCTGAATTTTTTGGTAACTGTTGTTTAATAAATATATTTAACACAGATGAATGTAATGAACTTTGTAATATCAATGTCAAATATAAGTATAAAATGTAATCCCAGGAATTTACAGGATGCATATTTAAAACTCAAAAATGGTGATCATAAACATAGTTTTCATAAAACCTTTAGAATACTACAATTAGATATAATTACATAATTACCTTCAAATGCTGCTTTTCTAGATCCGAGGTTTGGAGCTGTGCCTCTAGGTCTCCTACCTTCTCCTTTAGCTGATCAGGATCTGCCAAACAAATTGTAAAAATTAAGACTCAGTTTCTTCCCATTCTGAATAAGTTCAAGATAAAGGATTCATTTTAGAGAAGAGAACGTGAAACCTAGAGCCCGGTAAATACGGCATTTTGTAGCTGAAACACTGAAGAATGTGAACACTGTGTGCTGCCCTCCATCCGTCAGGTATTATGATTCCACAGCAGACAGAAGAGGCATCTGCCAGGTATTAGAAGTATAGAGTCAGGTTAATTTTTACATGTAAGAAATTATCTTCCAGAGAAAAGTTCTAGGACCAGGAAAACTTGTTAGGTACTAAACAGAAGAATAAGAAGACTGTTAGGTAAGGGGCAACAACCACGTGCTGGCCAAATGCTCCTGTTACCCAACAGCACTGGCTATTCCATGTAGGTCAGTGCACATTTATTGTGTAATTACTCTGGAAAATGTGCTAGGCAGAGTGGATAATACAAAGATGAATAAGTCCTGATACTTGGGTAGGAAAACAAAAGTACACAAATATAGCATAAGGGCTTCAATTTCCTCCTCCAGGGTTAACATCTCTCTAATTTTAGATTGAGAATCAATAGGCAAATAGGATTTTTGCTTTAATTGCCATCTTTACTAGTAACATTTTCTTTAAACACTACATATAACGTGTCATGTGGTCATATTTTGCAGCCATTGAAGGGTAAAATTTTTTAAAGTACTGCTAAAGTTTAAGAAAATAATGTGCAGTAAACAAATTTTCATGAATGGGAGAGGAAGCATATTAAGGTACCCTTGGAATGGGTCCCCTAATTATAAGTTGGAGACAGGAAATATTTTCCTCATCCTTTCTTACAGGAATGAGTCAGCAGAACCCAAAATTCTTTGGAAGGCAGAGCAAAATCATACTTTTCAAAGCTGCTCTCACCTTTGCAGAAAGTGCTAATGATTTTTCAGAGTTGATTGTCTTCAACAGTAGGATGTCATATATTGCACATACTGGTAATGAAATAATCAGTAAAAGTGATTATTGTATGTGGCACTTTCCAAAAGTTAATGACCACTTATATTTAAATAGTGCTTCAGAATTTCCAAAATAGTGTTGGTTTGATTTTGATTAATTTTTGAAATATGACAAGTATCCTTATCTCCTTCAAATAGGAGATAAAAGGATTATGAGGGTTCAGAAATTTCCTCTCAGGAAACTGAGGTTTAGGAAGAATGAACTTGCCGAATGTCAACAGCATGAACAGGTCTGGTACAGTGGCTAGTACACCATGCTGGCTGCCTTAAGAGAGACTGTCCACAGAGATTTACATGTGTAATTCGAGTCACTGAGAGGCAATGCAGCTTAGCGGTCAATAGCAAGGAATGGCAAGGAGCTTTAGAGTTTCATGGATTTAGGTTTAATCCTGCCTCTGCCACTTCCTGGCTGTTGTGAACCTGGGGACAGGTTACTTAACCTCTGAATTTGTTTCTCACAGGTAAAAGGGAGAAAATAGTACCCACCATACAGGGTTATAAGAAATTACAGAATGCTTGTAAAGCACTTAGCATAGAGTCTGGTACAACTCATATAGGATAGCTTTAATACAAAGCAGCAACAGGACTACATGGTAGGACACTGAAAAAGCTATACGAAATAGTCAAAGATTGTTCAGACAGAAACTGGTATAAACCTTTGGAACAGAATATGGCATTTCTATCAAGCTATCAAATATACATACAATCAATTCTCGTTATTTGCAGTAATTATGTTCTACATAATTATTGTTCTACGAACAATGAATTAGCCAATATTGAACCACTGCTCTTAGGGAAAACGTATATATATATTATATATATATATATACACACACACGTGTATTTCACACAGATTATGATCTTAACTCCTGGAAACAACTCATTCTGGTAAATTAGATTTTCTTTGTTTTACAAGCGAGAACAAGGTTCAGAAGTCTCAAACGACTCTCGCGAGGCTGCTCCACTAACAAGTGGCAGAGTTGGGATTTAAACCCTGTCCAACTGGCCCCACAACAAAAGCTTCTTGCCCTATACTGTCTCCGTCCTCTGGTTATCTCTGTAGGAAAGCTGAGACAAGAATGCAGAGCATCGCCTTGTTACAGGACCTCATCCGGGAAAGCGTGCATCAAACAACTTAAGTTTTTCACTGTCCTGTGTATGTCCACAAAAGCGCCACAAGTACTGATTTTGGGGTTACAAGTAAATTTTAGTGAGCAGGTGAATTTGCAAATGCAGAATCTGCAAACAGGATCAACTGTTCATTGTGTGCGTATATATGTATATACGTTATGTATATATGTATATATATGCATGCATATGCACATGGGAATGGGGAATGATTACTAACCACTTCTGAATGGGAATGGAAGTGAGCAGGATAATCTTACTTGGTAAAGGAAAAAAGAATATAGGCAATGTTTACTTTTATGTAGTTTTAAAATTAATAACAAAAAGACAATAACATTTAGAAGAAAATGTTCAGAGGGCTTAAAAGGGCCTATATTTAGAAACTGGAAGCAAAAGACCTGGTATTTTCACTGCTGAGCATAAAATCTGTAACACTCAGAGGGAACACAAGGAGAAAAACACTTGAGTACTTGCTACTCAATATTACAAACAACTCAAAGGGTTCAGTGGGTATATTGTTGCATGGAAGAGACAGTTCCCAAAACTTATATCAGGGATGTGACGTTATAGGAAGACAGTTATCAGAAATATGTGAACAATCAAAAAAGGCAAACCCTAATTTAAACACTTGGGTTAGCTAACATACCATAAATGTTATAAAACACATTACCAGGTATGGTGCTTTCAGCTCCACTTGGGTCTTTGTTAACTTCTATCTGATGGATTAATTCTGCTTTTTCTTTTTCCAGCTTACTATTAGCTAATCTAGAACACAATGATTATGTGTTAAACAAACAAACACAAAACAGACATCACTCTACAAAATATATGGGTATTTCTTATGAACTGTGTGGTGTACAGTGCTTAGAACTTGCTGATATTTGTAAAGGTGACTATTTATTCATTTACTCTCACTGCTGCAATGCTGCCATTCTCAAACAGAGATCACAGAATCAAAATTCTTCATGTTTTGATTAAAATCTGACCTGATGTCATTTTCAAGAGTAGTTTTCTTACTGGAGAAGGCTTATGAGACTGCTACACAGAACCCTGAAAGTAAAGATTTTTTTTCTCTCTCTTGTCAATATCTGCCTCTGGGAAGCTAAGCTTTAATACATTCTATGCGATCAAGAAAGTTTAAACTAAATTACAAACTTGACACCTATATTAGGTTCTGGTTTACCCTTTTTTCAGAATTTATGATGTAAAAGATACAGTGATTGGCATCAGAAGGATGAAATAAGGCTGATAAGCCTATTAGGCAGCAAGGTTGAAAAATCGTAGTCTCTAGATATAGCAAACCTGGTTATATTAAAAGATGATAAAAAATAAAGAAGAAAAATATCTGAACAGATAACGTACCGAAGAACGTGAAGCTCCCGCTGAAGGTCTTGCTCTGTCCCAGCACCTTCAGGGACGTGTTTGAGAATCTCAATCTGGGTACGATGAAAAGTTAGAAGACAAACTTTGGCATGGAAATATGAAGTTTTATAAAGATACATATTTTCAATAAAGCATGACGTTAAAAGTTGGGTTTTCAAAAGCACATGTGAGCACACAGCTCTGGTATTCTATTCACTATTCATTCAACAATTCCTTACTGAGTAACTGCTGCATACCAGGCATCGTCCTAGGCACAGAGGACACAGCAGTGAAAAAAACAGGCAAAATCCCTGCCTGCATGTTCCTACGGTCCTTACATTTTTAGTGGAGGAGAAACAGTAAGCATGTGATGTGATAACAGTGCAGGTGGAAGGAAGGGGTATCAAGAAAAATAGCACAGGGTAAGAGGATAGAGAGTGATGGAAGGTGGTATAGGGTTAGGGAAGGTCTGCGGAGCCTCCACTTAAGCAGAGACGTGAAGTGAGGGAGTGAGCTGTGAGAATGTTTGGGTGAATAGTATTCTAAACAAGGGACACAAGTGCAAGGCCTTGAAGCTTGAATAAGTTTGGTTTGTTCAAAGGACTGAAAGAAGGTCAATGTGGCTAGAAGTGTGAATGAGGGGAAAAGTAAAGATGAGGCTGGAGAGGAAACCAGATGCCATGTAGGTCCTCATAAGCTATGAAAAGAGCTTTAGCGGGGGCAGCGTGGTGGCGTAATGGTTCAGTTCACATGCTCTGCTTTGGCGGCCAGGGGTTCATGGCTTTGGATCCCGGGTGTGGACCTACACACCGCTCATCAAGCCATGCTGTGGCGGCATCCCGCATACAAAATAGAGGAAGACGGGCACAGATTTAGCTTAGAGACAATCTTCCTCAAGCAAAGAGAGGAAGATTGGCAACAGATGTTAGCCAGAGTTCACTTTTATCTACATGAGGTGATGCCGAGAGGGCTTGGGAGATGAGGAGTTATTTCACACGCAGGAAAAATTGCACTACTTGCCTGTTGCTCGAGGCCTTCAGCGTATTTCTTAACTTTTTCTTCCCTCTCTGTTGCTTGTCTTACAAGCTGTTTAAGATCGGTTAGGCTCTGGGTTTTTTTGGCAATATCAGTTTCCAATTCTTTCAACTTGGTTTCATACATTCTAAAAGTATAAAGGAAAAACATGGAAAAGGATTTCTCTCACTGATTTAAAAGCCAGTTCAAATTACTGCACTAAAAATAATGAAGAAAGTCTTATTATACTGTTTCTTCCAGTCAAATCTTTTGCTACATATTGATTTAGCATTATGTGAGAGCAGGGTAAGTATCCCTAATTAACAGACAGGCCATTTGATAGAGGGTTTAGGTGTTTCCCTAGATTATAAACAAGGATGGAGCCTGAATTTGAACACTGTGAAAGTTTAAAATTAAGACGTTTTTCAGTCACAAAACGAAAAAATAGAAAGCAAAATTCATCAGAATATTAAATTCTGTATTACTGGATATTCTTAGGAATATCTTTAAAGATCGCACATATACATACACACACACATACAGTAAAAAGGAGGTAAGCAGATAGAACAAAACCAAAAGGACACTTCTGGGAGACAGAAAAGAATGTGCAAAAGCATGGGTGACAGAAATGGCATATGATAGGGGAGGGGAGGGATGAAGCTTGTAAAAATCTGAATAGATTTGTATCCTTTAAAGAAATGATCAATAGTTTAAAAAAATCCCAACTCCAAAAAAAATTTTTAAAACTGAGCCAAATAATTTTACAAGCACCTCATACCACCTTAAAGGGAGACAATGCTTATAATATCCAAATGTTTCCAGAGAAAAGAAAAGGAAGGAATGCTTGGCAACAAAATCAGTTAAGGACAGTATAGGAAGGAAAATTATTATCTCAATACATTCAAAAAGTTTTTGATAAATCTTAGAAACTTAGATTAGAAGGCAGCCTTCTCAACCTGAAACCTGACAAAGACTATCTACCAAAGTGGTGAAATATCAGTAGTTCACTGCTTCACTTCATTCAATTCTCTGCTCAAATGCCACCCAATCAGAGAGGCCTTCTCTGATTGCCCCATCGAAAAAGGCTCCTGTATCACCCCACCTGTCCCACTGTCAGTATAAGGCCTGATATGGAAGAGGTGTCATTAGTCTGTTGAGTGAATAATGGAGCAACTATAAAGATTTCAGCCTGAGGAAGACCCAATGTGTCACGGGTCCCAACAGAGATCTCTAAACCACGCTACTGAGCTGGGTGTATAATGCCAGCTCCAGACCTTAGGAGTTTTGCTGGTAGATTTAGGGAGGCATGAGGCCAAGGACCAGAATGAAACCTCTCTGTCAAGTGGTTTCTACTAGGATTTACGTCTTTTTCAAAAGAGGTTACAGAAGACCCACGCTATGCTCAGTTACCCGTACAGTTCTCAAATTAAAAACACACAAATGATCTAAAATGCAAAGTTATCTTCAATTATGGTTAACTATCATCACCCCTCTCAAATGTTTATAAACTTTATAAACCCTTTTCACCATTAATATTTTCTTCAGCCTCAAAGTTTCCTCTTTAGAAAAGGAGGGACGGGATTATCATCTCCACAGATTAAAAAAGCTCGAGCTCACAGAAGAGATGTAATTTACTTAAGAGTACAGTGAGAATTAGGTGTTCTAAGCCACGGACACCATCTGGCTTTCTGAAGGAATCTAGGCAAAGTAGGCCTTTTAGAAAAACATCTCACATAAAGCACAGTCTGGCATGTAGCAGATACTGAATAAATATCTGCTGAATAAATACGTCTCAAAGTAACTCGAAATTCTTTCTGAATCCATATATGATTTTAGAAGGAAACAAAGCACCAACCAATTTATCAACTGATAGGGTTGCTGTCTGAGAGTCTCTGCTGGGGTTCAAGCAGACAAAAAAAGAGACCCCTTCTCCCCTTCATACTACCACACATGCTATTTCACTTAGCCCTCCCACCAGCCCTCTGACAGAATTAAGAGAGGGCGGGGGTGAGGGGTGGGAAAGAGTGGATTCTGAGTACTGTCAGTATGCTTTAGGATAGGAACCACGAACCTTTCTCCAGGACTGCCTGGCCACCTGGGCTGCCCTCTAGTCTATCTGCATAATCTTTCTCTTTTCTCCTTAGATTTGGTTGACAGGGGCAAGCACAGAGCAGCAGGCCTACTATGGCACTTGCTGTAGCCTTACAGTGTTAAGGCTTCCGTGCTAGTTGGAGTGATGGTAACTGCTATCCCATCCCTCAGCACGTCCACTCTAAAGAGCAGGTAGGGCAGATGAAGCCCTTGAAGACACTGAAGGGGAAACGGGATGGATGGACAGAAGGAACTCTGTGAATACGGTAAGATAAAGATGAGTTTGCCTTTTGAAATGGGGCCAGCAGACGTAAAGAACACAACTTCATACAGGATGACTTTAATGGGAAGGGACAGGAGCAGGATCTCATGGGTCTCTGGCTTCTATATTCCTGGAAGCAGCTATTTAAGGTTGGAAACGAGAATGACACAAGAACTTTTTACCGATTCATCACAGTTATGATGACCCATCCATGGTAATAGTGGCAATGAACATATGAATGTTTACTTGTGAATTCTCACCACCTTTCATAGCCACAAAGACTAGTATCACAGGCAGGAATCGCACACACTTGTAGGAAAGGTTCACAGGCTGGGAGAAAATCAAGCGCCAGAAAGACACTAAAGCTGTTGCTGAATTCATCTTTCGGGGCTATCTGAAGAGCAAGTTGCCCAGAATGTAACTCCCAAATGGCAGCACAGCCCAGACCCAGTATGCCACGGGTACACCGACAAGATAGCTCAGTGGTGCCTGGTTTATACTTGAGGGAGAAAATGAACACAATGAAGAAGCCAGTTACGGTGGAGAAAAGCAGCACCCAGGAGGAGCTGGGCACCATCAGTCAGGCTCACGGCTGGCAGCAACTTCACGATGTCCACCAGCTCCGACACGCTCAGCCCAGCCCCACCTCTGCTCACTTCCATGCCCTGCCACTCAAGTTAGTTACATATTTTAAGGAAGAAAAAGATTCTTTGGCAATGCTAGGACAGAAAAAAACTAAGTGAGCATCACTTTAAACAACCAAATAAACATTTCATCTGGCAAGAACTAAGTTAATCAGAATAGTGTCATTTTCTTTTCAAAAAATGATGGCAGAATTTAGAACTAATTAAACTTTGTGCACTATTGAAGCTATTTGTTCCTACCTTGTAACAACAATTGATTTCCAGCTCTTGCTGTCAGCACCTTCAAGCTGTGGACCTCTACTTTCTGCAAACTGCAATCTCTTACCAGTCTCTTCTAGTTGAACTGCCATCTTCTCATTTAATATCTCTAAATTATTCTTAGCTATCCGCAATTTCTCAGCAGCTTCAGTTTCCTATCACCAAAAGCTAATTAGTATATTATGACAAATCATAACACTGTTCTCATAGATGCAATATATTTAAAATTATCACTACAAATTAGAAAACAAAAATAACCTAGAGTTCTAAATGCTGATTAAAACTCCAACAAAAATCCAACGTTTCCTTTACTCTAAAACAGCAATATGAGCATAATAATCAGAACACCAGATCATGTAAGTGAGGTTAGAAAATATATTTACAAGTACTTTACTCTAGTGCTTACTTTAAATTTGTTGTTTTGTTTTGTTTGGTTACTTGAAATTTGTTTGTAATATTTTTAGAATAATGGGATAACTTATGTCTTTACACATTTAAAAGTTGTTTGTTTTGACTCCCTAATACTTGAGAAACCTAGCTATACGTATAAACTCTGTGTAAGTACCATAGATTATCTCCACTATTACATGTCCACATTCAAAGCACAGTATCACTCTGACCTCACAATAAATGCAGATACTGCTGTAACTAGTTTAAAAATATCCATTTCAATTTACTCACTGGATCATTCATAAAAATAACAATACCTATTTGTCTGGGTCAAGGAATATATTTTGCCACTTAAATAGAAACCTTACTTTGTGTTTAACAGTTTCATATACTCCTTACTGTACATCAGGCATCGTTCTAAGTCATGTGCACAAATATTACCTCACTTAAACCCCACAGCATCCCTGTGAAATAGACAGACTTATTATTCCTAATCTTATAGATGAGGAAATTGAAGAATAGAGAGGAGTTAGTAGCTTGCCCAAGTTCCCACCGCTAATAAGAAAGAGAGCTAGGATTTGAATCCCGGCTGTGTAGCTTCTACATTATACTGTCTCCTTATTAATTTTTTATTTTCAATATACTTCATGATGAAAGGATTGCAGGTATAAAAACACAATTCCTAAATCTCTTAATATCTACTTTGAATAGACACCCTCATCAAGTTTTTCATTCAGTTTTTCCAAGATGTGTTAGTTAATTAACAAACAAAATAATTATAATCAGTAATTGAAGTCATACTTTTTTAAGTTCTTTACGAAGCCTTTCATTTTCAGCAACAATTTTCTCTGTGCCTTTGGTCTTGGATTCATAGTGCATGCTCAACTGACGTCCAAGGTGAACTTTAAGTTTTTCTAATTCAGCCTATTAACAAAAGAACTATACATTATCAAAACGAGGAAATAAAATAAAAGATGATCTTGTAAACTCATAAAACTTAATTCAAAGTAGTTTTAGAGACCATATTTGACATGATTAGAATTAAAGCTTTCTCTTTAACACTGGTCGTCTATAACAGAGGTTCCCAGTTTTGGCTACACATTAGAATGAGATGATGACTTAAAAAAAAAAAAATCACAATACCTATGGTCGGACCCACCCCAAAATAATCTAATCAATTTCAGGACTGCAGGCTTAGGCATCTGAATTTTTGAAAATAGACACAGGTAATTACTTTATACCACAAGAGTGAGAACCATTGGTCTTGAAATAATAAGATGACCAAGTAGAGCTACGCTTAACTCTGAGCCTTGTTCTTTCCGTTTGTGTAAAATATCTACTGCATCCATGAAAACAATTTTATATAGTACAAGTGTATTTAAAATTTTCCTAAAAAAATTAATAAAAATTATAATACTAAAACATTCCATACAAATGATCACATTAAAAAAATTACCTTCAACTTTTCATTTTCCAGCTCAATATTAGCCATTTTTTCACTGGTCAGTATTCCTGATGCTTTTTTCAACTGTTCATTTTCCCTTTGGACTTTTTCCACTACTTTTTTCATTAAACCAATGGTTTTTTCTAGTTCTGGGATTGTCTTTCCACTTCTACCAGACTACAAAAGAATATGTTAGCTTTTTACTTAATCAACTATTTTAGAGAGTATAATATAAAGTACCAATAACGTAACGGGCTCATGATTATACTCACGGCTGATACGTAATATCTGAAGCCAAAGCTCGTATTGCTTCAACTCATCACAACAATAACCCTATGAGATAATGTCTTGTATGTAAAGCGAGACAGTTTACATAGAAGAAAATCAAGACTCACAGAGTCTGATATGCTAAAGCCATGCAGCTAGTAAGTAACAGCTCAGTCTAGCCTTGATGTCTGTTCCAAATGATTAAACCTAAGAACCTAAATATTCTATTTAGCCAGTGTTCTTCGCAGCATATCAGAGTTTTCTTAATATAAGGAATAAAACCACAAAGGAAAAATTGTGTCTTTGAAGAGCTCATGAGTTAACAAATTCAAATTGCAGCATAACAGAGGCAATTTTCTCTAAGAATAGCCATTAATTAGAGATTCAGTTTCTGTCAAATATAAATAGAATAGATGTCTGAAATAAAAAACCTGGTGTAGAGTTATCAAAAGAGATGGGTTACAAATTAATAAGTTTATCTGCTTATAATTTAAAATAAAATTTTTTTAACAGCTGAGCAAAATAATCTGATTTTTTTGCATTTTAGTCAGTATTCACACTGTGTAATGAACAACCCTAAAATATAAACTTTTACATAATTCTAATATAAACTTTCCTAATTAACTTAGATAGAAAAGGCCAAATTAACAAAAATATATTTATGAAATGAATGTTGGTGACTATCAGCAAGATATTTATTCTAAATACTTTTCTGATAATACTTTTCATATTTCCACCAAATCATCATATATTTAATATTATTATTTGAATAAGTTTTTGTATTATGATTGCTTCCATTTGCGCTATTTGGCTAACATGAGATCAACGAGGGCTGAAATCTTTGGCCTTGGCCTCATAAGCAATTATTCATTTTAAAAAGTGAATACAAAATAACATGGGAAGAAAAACATAAGAATACAAAAAAAAAATTGGGAAACATACTTACAGAGCATTATGCTAAGAAGTTGCCATGGATATCATAAAAAATAGTTACAAAATGTTAGAATCGAACCAAGGAGCAGTTAGTAGTTACCTGAGTGAAGAGAATGAAGATTCCTGGAAGTTAAATGTTTTCAAGGTGTGGAGGGATAGGCAATGGAAAAAAGAGATGATGTGGAGTCCAAGTGAAATAAAAAGCATGTCAGGTGTGACAGATAAACTACATTTACTTGAAACACAAGGAAAGGTTAATGATGTTTAACATTGCAGAGGCAGCAGAATAAAAACTGGAGCCAGAGGCACTAGTAAAGGCATATCACTACTGTTTTGACATATCCAAACTGTTTTTTTCTTTTCTGGCTTATCACTTCTGAAACCAAACAAACATTCGGCGTATTTGCACATACTCACCCCTCTAACGAGGCCAAGTTTCCGCTCAACTTCTGCTTTTTCTTTCTTAAGAAACGCACACATTTCCTTCAAATCTCCTACTTGATTCTAAAAGATTAAAGCAGACAAGTAACAATTTAACGTAGCTACAGCCACTGGAAAGGAAAGGCAAACAATTCTGAACTATCAAGCTCTCCAACTGTATAGCCCAACTGAACAAGGGGATCTCTACAGCAATAGGGAAGGTTTTAACAAAGAGTATTTTGTATACGAATTTCAAGAAATATTTTCCACATTATTGCCTTAGTATACAATACAAATTTGAGTTTAAAACTCTGATTTTAACTGTCCCGTAAATTACATTTGTAGATCCTTACCCATATGGTACAGACAAACAGATAACTGAACTTCTAACACTCGTTCTAACAGTGTAAAAATCAGAATGGGAAGCAGGACACAGCTTAATTATATCACCAGTAGAATTAACAGATTGTTAATATTCTAGGTTAGAAAATAGAATTGAAACGATTAGCCAGGCAAGAGAAAAATAAGATTTGGAAAACCAAAGATAAACTTTTTATAAATATCAAAATAAAATGAAATTTCTAAAAGAGACAATTATCCTAATACTTTTTAAATTTAAAGACTTTATTTTTTTAGAGATATCTTAATATTTTAAAGTATGACAATTGTTAATGAAATATTCTATCATCTTCTTGTCTCAGGACATTTGAACTTGCTATTTCAGTTGTCTGGATCTCTTTTTCCAGTATCTGTAAGACGCACTTCCTTACCTGTCCCCTAGCTTTCTGCTAAAATGTCATTTTATTAAGAAAGTCTTCCCTTACTACCCTATTTTAAATAGCAATTTCCCATATCCCCACCCAACACACACATACACACCCTACACATACATCGACCATACTTTTTCTCCTTAGCACTTAACATCAGCTGACACACTATCTATTGACTTGTTTATTATCAGCCTTCCCCACTAGACTATAAGTTCTGCAAGTCCAAGAATTTTTATGATTGCCGATTGCCAGCACCTAGAGGAGCGCCTGACACAAGATAGGCCCTCAACAAATAATTGTTAAATGAAGAAAGTATAACACTACCATGATATTCTACGAATATGAGTTTTTGACTTCTTTATAAGCTCATATGATATTAAGTAGGGAAAAAAAGTATAGATTTAGATTTCCTAACTATAATAAAGAACATTAAATTTACCTTTAATCTTGGCAAATCTTTATTTGCTTGTTCAAGCTGAAATTTTAGTTCAATATTTTCAGATGACAACTTCAAGTTTTCCCTCTGACGCTCCTGTTCTCTTTTACAATGATCATCTGACTCTATTTCTGAAGTCTTCAGGAAAATGAAGTTAGGAATATTTTTTAACGTTTAATAAATAGAACCTGCATAAGACATACTGGATAAGAAAACACTGCTAAAAGGGAACATTTTTCCTCAAAGGAACATGAGAAAATTGGAGAGCTCTAGAGAAAACAACCAACCAAAAATAAATAAATTAAAACTTGCAGGAGAAAAGGTAATGTAGTTTCTTTTAATTGATATAGAAAGCAAAGTTAAGTATGACTTAATAATGTCCATGCATATAATGTCTCCACATATACTCTCATAATGATTAAACTAATTTTTGGTAGTTTTTCCAGTCCAAAAATAAAGTATGACTATTATCTAACTGTTGTGGACAGTATTATGCCCCCCACCCCCCCACTTATATGTTGAAGTCCTAACTCCCAGTACCTCAGAAGAACCTTATTTAGAGATAGGGCCTTTTCAGAGATAATCAAGTTAAAATAAGGTCATTAGGGTGGACCCTAATCCAATCACTGCTGTTCTGATATAAAAGAAAAATGTAGACACAGAGACACGTGTAGAAGAGAAACAATATGAAGACGCAGGGAGAAGATGGCCATCTACAAGCCAAGGAGAGAGGCCTGGAACAGATCCTTCCCTCACAGCCTAAAGAAGGAACCAACCCTGCTGACACCTTGATTTTGGACATCTGGCTTCCAGAACTGTGAGAATAAACTTCTGTTGTTTAAGCCATCAAATCTGTGGTGCTTCATTATGGCAGCCCTAGCAAACTAATACACAAGCCTACAAAAAGAAGTGCTTCAATTCCTTCCTCCTTCAGAAAGCTTTTCTTCATTCCTTAAGCCAAAGCAACCACTCCCTCCTCTGAAATCCAGTAACACTATATTTGCATTTCTCTTGGCATGACTCCACCTTGGGTTATTATTTCCTTTCATTTTTACTTCTCATTCTAAACTATAAGTTATTTGAAAGAGAAATCTGTGCTTGATTAGTTTTTCTGTAAAATGGGTAGAATACCACCTACCTCATAAGATTGTAATGAGTATCATATGAAATAATTTTGTGAAGGCATTCAACACAGCTTTAGTTTTTTTCTCTCCCAACCCTTTCTCTGTTGCCTCGAGGACTATCAAGTCAATAACTCCGCAGACATTACAGTTGTTAAAGTATAATATTATATAAATACATTTATTATACATGGCTCTATAACATCGTTTTAATTAGCAGTAGGTTAAATACTTCACATTCTGATATATTCACCCACAGCTGAAAAAAGAGTAAAAAAATATATACATATATATGTTTTCATAGGTCAAATGCAGTAAAAGTAAAGAAATTAGAAAATAGGATATAGAAAAGTAAAGAAATTCTGGGCTGACGTGATTCTGAACTGAGGGCGTGTAACAGAACAATGGCAGAAACATTCCATGTGTCCACCTGATTTCTATTGGTTTGAGGAAATTCATGTGCGTGTGAACATATATAGTGGCACATATTTGCTGATGTTTGTAAACTAGGAATATGTCCCTACTTACTGTCTGTCAGCTAACCCAAGTACACACTCCGATTCTACTTCTATTAGGTTAACACTAGGCAAATCATGCCACTTGCAAGGTCCTCAGCTTTTGCATCTTACAAATGAAGGCATGAGACAGGATAATTTTTAAGGTCACTTCAGACCTGGAAATATATAATTCCTTGTCCCTGAACTCTTCTCTCTCCCTCACTTTGTCTCTTCTATGACAGCTATTTGAGTTAACAAATGATAATCACCTATGAGTACCCCTGAATGACAGATATAAAATACATTAAATATCACTCACAGAAGAGCATAATTCTATCTGATGACTGCACATGAATACATTTTTTAACACAGTTCTCCTCACTAAAATATAGATGCAATTATTTATGTTAACTGAGTGTGGATCACTGTTTTCCTCTTATTCTCAGAAAACAAAACTAAAAGTATTAGTTGAAACTGTCCAAATTTCTGGAAAATAAATTCTAGTGAAACTATTCTATGAAAGTAATATAAATAAAATTCTTGTATATAATGAGTTTTATGAGATTTCCAAATTGTTTTACAGAAGAGGAATCCTGTTGAAAGGTATACACTGCTAGAAATCAAATTCTTAGTGGATGGGAGTTAACGATAACCCACAGTGGAAGTCTCAAATTCTCAATTACTTATTATCAAGTGAAAAAAAAGCAGCATTATGAATCTGGATACAGAAATTAGAGAAGAATGAAGTCACTCTCATCCATTCTCTCTTAATATTTAAATGTTTGATTTTGTTTCATGTTTTGAGGACTTAGGGTGACTGGAATACCTGAGGTGGAAGGGATAAAGAAAAAATGATAAATACTATTTTGGTTTCAACTGAGAACAAACTTGTGGTTACTCTGACTGCACGTAAACTGACCAAAAGTAGTGTGTACATAGAAAGTTCATAAACTGTAGAGTAAGACCTGCATTTAAACCCTGGTTCTGCATCTTCTTGATCACTAGAGACGTTCCTTATTCTCTAAGCTTCCCATGTAAAATAGGAATAATAGTCTGTAAAGTACTGCGAAAATTATACCCAGGCACAGAGCCTAACACAACATATTAGATAGCAATACATGTAAGCTCCCTTTGCTCACTATAAAAAAGTATCTGTTAAAATACATGGCGAAGGGGCCGCCCGGTGGCGCAGGGGTTTGGTTTGCGCTGCGGCAGCCCCGGGGTTCGCGGGTTCGGATCCCGGTTGCACGCCGTCGCACCGCTTGTCAGCTATGCCGTGGCGGCGTCCCATATAAAGTAGAGGAAGATGGGCACGGATGTTAGCCCAGAGCCAATCTTCCTCAGCAAAAAAGAGGAGGATTGGCAACGGATGTTAGCTCAGGGCTGGTCTTCTTCACACACACAAAAAATAATCATAAAATAAAATAAAATAAAATACATAGCGAAGGGCCTGGCCCGGTGGCCGAGTGGTTCAAGTTCTGCATGCTCTGCTTCAGCGGCCCGGGTTCTTGCGTTTAGATCCCAGGCACGGACATACTCCACTCATCAGCTATGCTGTGGTGGTATCCCATATACAAAAAAATAGAGGAGGATTGGCACAGATGTTAGCTCAGGGCTAATCTTCCTCAAGCAAAAAAAGAGGATTGGCAATGGATATTAGCTCGGGGTGAATCTTCCTCCGCAAGAAAAAAAAAATACATGGCTAAAGGACCACCAAAGGAACTTGCTGTGTATGTTAGAACGCCACACGGCATCATAACAAATTTTTACTGATGTTATTCACTGATTTACAGCATGCTGAATTAGAAATTTCTAAGGCAAAACAAGCATGGCTCAAGTGCCTTATTTTTGTTATTCTGTTATCTAATCTAATACTTTTTAAGTGAGCACCAATGGTAAACCAGCGAGTACTAAAATGAATGAGGAAATGCATAACCACTAATTTTTTGGAGGAACTACTCAGATGTTAGAGTTTAAGGAGAAGTTTATTAATAGTTAACATTTTTTACAAATCCTACACAACTGCTTTCCATTTGTACCACATATGTATACTACTTGCTATTAGAAAACTCAGCTAACACAGAAATAAAGGACTGCTATGTCCTCAAACGTGGGACACGTCATTTCTTGGCCGGACTGGTCCTTCAGGTTCAGAGTTTGCCTGTGCATCCTCACCGGCACACTGAGTCACTGAAGCCGCAATGGTGGCATAATCATGGTCCTCCCCAGCAGATTCTTCTGGGTCCATGTGGTTGCTGTGACTCACGTCCTCAGCTATGTGTCCCTTTAATGTCTCATTCTTGCCGAGCTCATTCTCTTCCTTGTTTTTATGTTCCTGTTTATTATTTTCACAGTGGTCTTGATTAATTTTCTCAATTTCAGGACCTGGTTCATTTTCAAAATTGGAGTTCAACTCTGGCAAGGTTCCATTAGTTGACCTAAATGGACTTGATTCATTGTTTGGTCTTGCCTTAGATTTATTTACCTCAGTAGGATCTACCATGTCTTCTGCTTTGTGTTTTTCTTCATTACCGTAACACCGTAGAATATTTCTAGGTACCTGATGATATAAGTTGTCACTGGCATCTACTCCCTTCCCATTTTTAATTCTGAGCACTGTTATGGGTTTTTTTCTGTTCCTGTGCAAAGTGTTCTTTTTGTGAAAAATATTATGCCTGTATTTATTAACACTGGTAGCAAGGGTAGAAAGCGTAGTTGTCTCACATAACAGATTCTGCTTGAAGCAGAAGAAAGAGAAGAAACATGAAAAAAAGAAAAGGAAAAAAACCAAACATATATACACTGAGTGTTTTAAAATAAGATACAACAAACAATTCTACATTAATGATGCTTTATAAAGAAAAAGGAGAAACACATCACACATGTTTGAATGGAAGTAATGCTATAACCTATTTTCCTACTTTATCTAATGCTATAACCTATTTTCCTACTTTATCTAATTGTATGTTCTTGCCACAGAAAAACTCATGATAACTATATTTAAAATCTCCAGAAATCATTTGTAATAAAGTTTTATACAAAGCATAAGAATCTTAAATTTATCGTTATTACGTAAGAAGGAGTAAAGAAGTTAACATACATCACTAGCTAGTAAAAATAGAAGTTGAATTTATTACATTCATATTAATGAGAGGGATCTACTGTTTTTAGTCAGATAAAGGTAGAAGTTGACTCAGTTTTAAACTTTAAAATAGAAAAACAAAAAGATGTAGACTTACTGAAGGCCTAGAATATGCATCCTTTGAAAACTGTTGTTCTAAAGCATGAAGTTTTTCTTGAAGGTATTTATTTTGTAAACGTAAATCTTCTATAACCGAATCTCGAGGAAGAGCTTGATGGGCCCTACAAACAACAACCACAGACTCTTTACTATTCAAACTTCAACTTTTCACGGTTTTACTGTTAAAACACAAGAAAGAAAATATATAATATATTTATTACACTGCATTTATTTTAAATTCTACAACACTTGCAAATTTCACAAAAAATAAATTAGGACATGACTATATTATAAAATGATCCTCTACAGAGGATTCACTGCAGGGCTCTTTTACACTATGAGTTAAAAAGTATGTTTTGATTTGCAGAAATATATTAACATTTTTAAAGAACATACATCTATTTATATGGATTGTGTAAGATAACTGAATTAAAATACCCACTATTTTTAAAACATTATATAATAATTTCATAACATCCATGTGCTTCTCAAGAAGTTCAAGGATCTAAAAAGGCTCTTACTGGTGCCAGATAATAATCTGTTACTTCAAGTCTACATTCGTCTGTGTGGCCTACATGGCCCTCTGTAATTTGGCACAACCACACCTACTCAGCTTAACTGTCTAGGATGAAACCAGTTAACAGTTAGCCATTGATGATTAGGTAGCTAGTAACTAAAGTTTTTTTCCTTTTTGCAATAACTGATTATAGCTTTTAGTCGTTCACCCATCCATTGTTAACTGTGCTGTTTAGGCAATATGCTATCTGACTCCCACTAGGTTCCTATAGACATCTCCCTGGTGCCTGGGTCACCATGGTAATGGGTGTTTGAGCAGTTTTTCAGGAATTAGGACCCCCTTGTCTAGTTCAAGCCAGTTGAAACCAACACTCCATCAAGTGGGCCTGTGCAGATGCCCGATAAGTGACCTTTTGACTTCAAGAGGTTAAAAACTCCACCCTTAGATCATGCTAATGCCACCATTTTGTGAACACGCATCCTATGAAGAGGCATAAAGTTTGATGATACTTGTGCAGATCATCCATTACCTCACCTCTCCTCACCTTCAATCATTTATCTCCACACTTCAGACCACCTTGCCCCTTACCCCCTAAATATCCCTGAGTCCCCATTTTCTAGGAGGCAGATTTGAGACTTGTTCCCCCGTTTTCTTCACTCGGCTGCCTTGTGATTAAACCCTCTCTCTGCTGCAATCTCGTCATTTCGGTGTTTGGTTTTCCAGGCGATGGGCAAAAATGAACCTGGTTCGGTAACAAGGAGTCTACCTTTACTTAGGCAAATAAATCCATTCTGACCCACACATGAAAGATTTACTCCTGCCTCTCTATTTCTGTGAGGGCTCTGCTTTCTTGGAATGTCCTTCCTCCCTTTAATTTCTAGATCTGATTCATAAAATTCACAATTCACACTTGAACTGAGAAGACGAGTTCAGCCTCTTTTATAAATTCTTCTCCAATTACTTCAAACTACACAGATTCACCATATTAGGGGAAAAAAAAGAGCAATTCAACATCTAAAAATATTAGAAGTTTCCAAATCTAAACTATCTCGATCCTTGTGAAAACTGCAAAGGAGAATAAAAGGGTTTAGTTTTGTTTTGAACACACGTTTGGACCAAGAACAGCAAGAAGGAAAGGAGCCACTGCTGGGACCAGACAGTACCTATAACTATAAATAGATATCAAAAGAAAGAGGAATTCTTTTATCACTTTTTCCTTCTCCATCAAGGAAAATTCTGAAGGAATGAAGAAACAATGACTTAGAAGGAAAGGATATGGAACGAAGGTTAGAAGCTCATGAGTGCTCCTTTAAAGGAGTTCGATTTCATATCTTCCCATTACATTCATATTGACACAATCACAGACATTAATAAAGAAGCACTAAGGATAATTTTTAAAGATTAATAGAAAGGAAAACAAAGTATGATAAATTTAAGAATAAATTTAAGGATCCTCATATCCAAATATTACAGGTAGGTACCAGACTTTGACAATGATTATTAACATGATTACAGATGGTTTGTAAGCACTTAGAAGAAGTAACATATTATGTAAAATTAATCTAAATTCATCTTGGAAGAAATGAGTGAAAGAGAAAATTATAAATAGTTTTAATTGTTACTGTTAGGACATGATTTTACTTTGCTTTGCATGACCATGGCTGTATCAGAAGACAAAGCTTGGGAAGAGATAGTAAAACAAAACAAAATCTCAAAGGCTTTGCTAAAGAAATGACATGAGGGGTTCTGATTCTAGGTAAAATGGAGTAAACACATCCAATCTTTTCTCTCCCAAACTCATGGAGCAGCTATTGGAGGACTTTGAAAAGTACGTATTTTACAATCTGGGACAGAATAGCAGAATCTGCAGTATCAGCAAACAGGTGGTGAATTTACCTTTGCTTTTCCTCTAGTATTTCTTGGCCTGAACACAAAATTGCTTGAAACATGAAGGTGAGTGTTAGTACTGACGGAGAGAGCTCCAGGGAAGCCTTAAATTCTAGCTCAATAAGGACAAAGGGAACTTACAATACCCACAGAGAGTATGAAAATCCCTCATTATTTTTTTCTTCTATCTGCTCTTTCATGCTCCAACCCTCAAGCAATCCCATGGCAGTGGTGGCAGAAGCTGCAATGGGAACCCACAGTAGCCAATATTTTTAGGGAGGAAAATCTTCTTCTCCAACTGGCAGAGCTGTGATTGGTAAGGGGGTAGGGTGAAAGTAGTCCCCCTTGACCCCCTCTCTGCCCTCCTATTGCTTGCTTAGTTGCAGATGTGTGCACAATTGCTAAAGTGCACAGTATAATAGGGTAACTAAAGCCCCAGATTTTGTTCTAAGTACCAAAAAGAGGAGCCCCAGGGAAACAGAAAGTATCAGCGAGATCACAGAAAGGGAGGAGCTCAAGAAAGGGACCCAATAAAATTGTTTATGAACTTCTGGGCTCACTCTTGAGCTGTGCATGTATGGACTTGACCCTAATCAAAACACCAAAAATCCTGAGAACTGAACTAACAGACAGAAGACAGCCCATGTACCAAACTATCAACTGGGAGGTGCTCAGGCAGGACAGATCTGAATAGCACTGTAAAGACTTTGAAAACAAAACTGATATTGGAACCACAGCCCACAGAAAGCAGGTTGGAACTTGGGGTCTGAACCCGCTAAAACAAAAATATCTACATTTTCCACAGAATTTAACCAAGATCCAGAGTCTCACAAATAACATTCAAAAGTTCAAGAATACAATCTACATTATGTGGCATACAAAGAACTAGGAATATCTCAACTCACATGGGTAAAGACAATCAACAGAACTCAAACTTAAAATAACACACATTTATTCTATCAGTTTCTATGGGTCAATCAGTTTTCCTTCATTATAATGGACAGCACATTTCCACATAATAGCTTACCTCATATACGATATGTCATTTTCTAAGTCAAGATTTCTCTTTTTTAATTCTTCCAATTCTTTTTCTGACTCCAAAGCTCGCACTCCTATAACCTGATCAACAGTCATGCCAGTTGCTTTTAGTTTCCTCTGTAAGGTAAGTTTCTCTTTATCAGCTCTGTGGGATTTAATATAAAATCATGAAAATATACCATTCACTGTTTGGTTTGTTCAATTTATTAAACTGCAGCTTACTCATTACAAGACCAATATACAAAAATTGGATCATTCTGTATTTGCTATGAGCTAACATTTCAAAATTATAGAAAACTCCATTTATAAATTATTAAAATATATTTAAAACACATCTGAAAGAAAAAAGTGGACCATAAATAATAAATGATAATTAAAACTAGAAAATTTCTCATTACCAAGTACAATAAAACTATATAATTTTCAGGTCAACTAAACATTTTACACATTAATTAGGTTTACATTAAATTTAAACTCACTTGGCAAAAAGATCCTTCAAAGTATTCAACTGCTTTGTTAGAATATAGACTTCCCCCTCTTTCTCTTTTAGCTTGTTTCGAATTCCCTCTATTTTGGTTTGCCATTTTTTACCCTCTTCCCACCTAATTAATTCTTCTCTAGCACTCTGTAAACAATAACAAAGGAGAAAGAAAATTATCAATATTATTTTTTATTTTAAGATTTATCAATTACAATTTACCAGAACAATGGTAAACCAATATGTAAATAGGTTCCTAAAGAATATGTAAATAGGTTCATTTTGCTATCTAATTTCTACAGTCTTTAGGCATGCCTAGCTATTAGCAAAAATGCCCTTCAGTTTAAGCATTCTGTATTCTATAACTTAACAAATGAAATTCTGGGGAACAGTTGAGACTAATGCCAATACCCTTAAGGAATCTTTAAATGAAGATGTTAATACAGATGATCATGACTACAGTAAGCTTATAACAAAGAATCTATGTATTAATGACCAACCCAATTTTGTCACCCCATAGCCATGTCCCAGCATCAGAGACCTTTCAAATCTTCAATGCACGTTACTTCTCTTATTCAAGACATTTATGACCAGGTACTACTCTAGGCATTAAGAATAAAAGCAATGAATAAACCAGACAAAAAACCCTATATTCATGGATATTACATTCTAGTTTATATTGATTGGTTGGGTGAATTAGGGGAAGGGAACAAAATACAGACAGAAAAAAAAGAATAAAAATATTTTGTAGTATGCTAGTTGGTGATAAGTGCTAAAAAGAAGTGGGGGCAGGGAAGAGAATTAGGACATTTCAGGGGCAGGTGTCATGGTTTGTTACAATTGAGATAAAATGTCCAAGAAAGTCTATGTAATGCAGAACAGTCTCATAAACTGAACGACTTTTAAATGTCCTACTGGACATTCATACAGTTAAAAACTCTGCTCATAACTGTCTAGGCTAAGAATATATCTCCATTCTACCAAGCAATTTTTAATGGTTTTACTATATAGTGAATTTTCTAAGAATACAACAACATTATAAAAGGAAAGACTGTAGACATCATTTTGCAGAGAAGTGTACCAACAATTGCTTATCATTTTGGAAATCAAATCACAAATGCAATGCCATTGTGACGTATGAGTTGCCAACAAAATACATTTGTATCAGTCTGCAGCTACCTAAAGGTGCAAGCAATATGACTACTTCATTATGTTTTCTAGTGTAGTCATGCCAGAATATATATGTTGAAATACAAAAATGTATAAATATATTTATTATTTTTATCAATTATTTCCCTTTTATGTTTTTCCTTTATATTTCATTTAGGGCATTTATAATGCTATTTTTGAAATATCTACATAGGTAGTTTATATTAACCATGAATTTCATTTGTAACAGTAAATGGGACATTATGAAACACTGTATTTACTATAAAAGGGAATGTTGGGGCTGAAAGGGTTAAGCATAGTTTCAAGTTAAACGCCCAGTTTCAAGTCAAATGCCCAATTAAGATAAGTTGCCTTATCAAAACTTTCTTCTCTGATACTGGCCAATTTTTTACCTTATTTATTGAGTTCAGCTAACAAGTATCCTTTAAAAAAATGTAAAAGCTTCAGTAAGTGTTTGATAGCTATTAACTTCTTTTCTTTTGAAATATATACAAGGAATTTTGTGTACTTCCAGAAGTATAAACATTAGTTGGGCGCATAAGGTATAGAGGTAAATCACTCTGCAGCACGGAGTGCTTTGTAGGGATTAGGCAATTCTGTGCCATCTGACATCACCTTCTGAAGGAAGACTGAGGAAGCAAGGCTGAAATAATTGAAAAATAACAAAGGCAAATGTCACTAAGGGTCTGCTCTAGACTGAGGGAGAAGAGGAGAGAAGAGAGGATGGGGAGAGAAGTCCTCTTTTCCTATTTTCTGTACTAACAGCCTCTTATGCATAGATTTCAGAACAATGTTATTGGATTTTAAAATTTTCATTCATTCAACAAATACTGAGTGTCTACTATGTGGCAGGGACTGTTCTAGGTGCTGGGGATACAACAATAAACAAAATAGGCAAAGTTCCTGCCATTAAAGCTTACAGTCCAAAAGATGAACACACAGATAAGGAAATCTCTAGTACATCAGAGAGTAACAAATGTTATGGGAAAAAGCATCAGCATAAGAAACACAGGAACGCAAAGCATGAGGTAGGTTTTATTATTTTATACAGACAGACTACAAACATTGTTTACAGAGAAAAAGGTGTTGAAATTTCAGTATGAAAGCATTCTGTGAGTATAAAAACATTCAGAGATTAGAAACGCCCAGCACCATGTAATCTCACTAGATTCCTAGATACAGATTTTAATACTAGCATAGCCCTCTGTGTTCTCCTTTTTTTTTCTAGTTTGTAATAATATAGTACACTGGTCTGGACTTGATGGCTTACAAGACTTGCACATATTATTTCATTTCACTGTCAAAATAATCTTGAGAAACTGGCACTACAAATAGTATTATTTCTACTTTAAGGAGAAATAAACTGAAGCACAGAAGTTAGGAGTCTAGGCAAAGCCACAAGGCTATTGAGGTATTCTAACAGGAATCAGGTTAGAAACTGGTATCCAAGGATTAGATCTATGACCAAGTAGGGAGGCAGCGAAGAAAGCAACCTAGAAGAGTAAGAACATTTTGATCTTGTAGTTTTCACCAGCAAAGCTTCTGAAAGTAAGTATGTGGCTCCATGTACACAAATGCAAACATTTTAATCAAAATAGTACTGACATTGATGAATTTTCATAGGGAAAATATTTTTTTGAACACATTAAGACATTCTAATCCATTGCCATTTTCTATTCAGTGCCATTAAAGACACTTAATTTTCTTTTCTATTTTCATGTTATTGAATGTTTTCTGTGTAAATTTTAAGTAAAAATTTTTCCTAAGCGTAGCTCCTCCACTGTGATTTTCTTCAGGAGTAAACATTACTACTAACACCAATATTTTCCAGGTCACTTTTTTTTTTTTCCTGAGGAAGATTAGCCCTGAGCTAACATCTGTGCCAATCTTCCTCTACTTTATATGTGGGTCGCCACCACAGTGTGGCTGAAGAGTGGTGTAGGTCTGCACCCAGGATCCAAACCTGCAAACCTGGGCTGCCAAAATGCAACGTGCCAAACTTTACCTCTACGCCACAGGGCCAGCCCCTGCCAGCTCACTTGTGATATTTTCAATGCTCCCAACAAGATACAAGTCTTCAATTCATTACTTATAACAAATTTAATTATACGTATTTTAGCCAATTTTATTTTTTCTTTGAGTTGATTATTTCTAGCAGTAACAAAATAGTTTACTAGTTATCTTGTAAGAAAATTTCAAGCAATTTTTCTCACTTTATAGAATCAACTTATGAGTAGGCTGGTTACTGATTATTATTGCAAATATTGAATATATTCCAAATCACTTTGTTTACCCTGAAACAGCAGTCCAGTATACTGAAGGACAAAAAGGATACATTTGGGTCAAAGCAGAAGACTAGAAATGCTCAGCTTTCTTTCCCAAAGGTCAAAAGCATCCATCTATGTAAACAATTACACTGGGAAGAAGTGATAAATACAGTTGGATATGTAAGGTGTGAGGGGATTTTGTAGGTACTATAACATCAGGAAGATGACTTGGAGATGATGTAGTAATTTCTGAGTAAGAGTTACATTATAGGTGTCTCCTCAAGTAGACTGTAAATTCCTAAAGGACAGAAACTTGTCTTAGACTTCTCTACGTTATGCAGTACCATTTAGAGTATCTATTAGATCCTCAAATTAATAGAATATATTATCTGTTCTCAATTATGTATTTAACTTAGTCTATCAGTACCTTAAATATATTAATCAGTATGTTTCTTCACATACCTTTTCTTTCATAGGCTTTATTTCTACCTCATCCACCTTTCTTTCCAGTTGGCTTTCTAGCTTTTTAATTTTCTTTTGGAGTTCTTCAATTAAACTTTGTTTATTATCTATCAGAGGTTTGCCCTGAAAAATAAGATGTATTTTTACATTTTACAAGTAAGAAAGTATCAAACAAAATACACAATAAATATTTCAATTATAGAAACTTTGTGAAGCTAGAGCTAACTCTACGTCCTAAATGACACTATTAATATATAACATGGTAGCTCCTTCTGCATTTTAATAAAATATGCTACTTTCTAGAGTAGCATTCTAGAGTAGAACCAAAAATACAATAGAGGTCACTGAAAAAATTAGCTACATTAGTCAGAGATGTGAAAGCTAGTTTCAGCAAATATTATAGACAGAATTAAAAAGTGGGAATATATTACCTATATACTGTAAAAGACAATGTACCAGGTGAAGACATTATCCAAATTTAATACGAAATTACCTGTAATCCATTTGTTAGTCTTTTAATTTGCCTTTTCAGTTCATCGTTCTCTTGATCAATCTCATCTTTCTCTCTAAGCATTTTACTATAGGCTTTTTGTTTTTTTTGCAGTTCATTGGTTAAGTCATTCAAATTATCAGTAAGTGAGCTTTCTCTGTTTTTACTTGTTTTAAGAGCTTCTTTTAATTTTGAGAGATTTTCACTTAAATCTTCAACTTGTGACTAATACAAGATAAAGAAAGGTTTAATTTATGACTCTTCAAGTATCAATGATAAAAGCAAAATAAACAGAAAGTATACCATAGAAAGTTTCAATCTAAGTTTTTAAGTACACAAGGGAAAAAAACCCAACCACAAACTACATATATTTTCCATTTTCGTTTCAAATGAACCAAGACTACTTTGAGGAAAAAGCAAAACAAAAACATGAAGAAACAGCCTGAAGCAATTCATTTTCAGCCAGAAACAAAATTTTATCAAATAAGCAAATGTTTCATTATGGTTGAACTAATTAAAGAAACAAGTACACATCAATGTGCACAGCAATATTTTAAATACCATGAAGCATAAGAGTAGTATAAAAAAAATCTTACTTCAAGTAGTTTCTAATCTACTTTGTAAAGACAAGACATGGAAGGGTAACTCGTAATACTAGACAGTACGGATAAGCCACTAGAAAAGAGTTCTAGCTGTCCTATATAGTAACAGTGATGGGGAATACTCGCACTTAATACACATTTCGTTGACTAAATTATTACAGGCCCCAAACCATTACTAATAATACTAATCGGAAATCAGTAGCAGTATAGTGCAGTTAGAAGAAAAACATCAACTGTCCTGGAGAAGGCAGAAAAGGCTTTGAGAAAAAGGACTTGAAGAATGTGAAGAATTCAGAGATGACATTTCAGGCAAAGAGAAAGATACTGAAAAAGACATCAACAAAAGGTGAATCCTGTTCATATTTTTATTTGCTTGATGGATTTTTACTGTCAGCTATGCTCATAATCTTGACACGTACCATAAGAGATTTTAAAAATCTGAGTAAAATCCAGTCCCTACACAGTTTAATACTGGTGAGGGGCATGTACAAATAAATCAAGAGTAAATCAAAATTACAAACAAAATAAAACATATAAAAAATAGGTATATTGAGCCAGCCCTGAGGGCTTAGCGGTTAAAGTTCAGTATGCTTTACTTCAGTGGCCTGGGTTCAGTTCCCAGGCATGGAACCACACCACTCCTCTGTCAGTAGCCATGCGGTAGTGGTGGCTCACATAGAAGAACTAGAAGTCGTTACAACTAGAATATACAACTATGTACTGGGGCTTTGGGGAGGAAAAAAAGAGAGGAAGATTGGCAACAGATGCTAGCTCAGAGCGAATCCTCTCCAGCAAAAAACAACAACAACAACAACAAAAATAGGTTATTTCATTTTACTCAGAATAAACCATAAGAAACTTTGTGTAAAGAAATTTGAAAATCATTATGATATATGTATGTTTTGGAAAAAAATGTTTAAATCACCAACCTAATGATCAGGAAAAAAAAGAATAAAATATATTCTCAAAAAAAAAAATATTTCAAAAAAAGCTTCATAGTCTGGCAGCTCTACAGATTAAATATCAAGGACTACATGATTTCCATAAACTGTTTCAGGGGAAAAAAAGGAAACCTAATTAACTCATACTATAAACTAGCAAAAACTAGCTAGAAAATTCTGATAAGGCAAAAGAAAAAAAACAAAACAAAAAAATCTAAACACCTATCTCTCTTATCAGCATAGAAGTAAAAATCCTAAGTATAATGTTTCCTAAATTTAATTCTATTAGGAAGAGTACTTTATAATGACCTACCCTTTGCTAATCTCCAAGATAACAATCAGTGGATGTATATAATAAAGATACTTATTGTTGAAAATGTGTGTATGTGTGTACACCTATCCACCAATAATTTATTAGAACAAATTCCCTTATTCATTATCAAAATTACTATATATCAAAGTGGATTCTCTTCCAAAGGTAAATATCAGGAATTTTGTTATATTAACGCATGTGTTGATGTTCACCTTTAGTTCTTTAGTATGTCGATCAACAATCTGTTGAACATTGAGATTTGCCTCTTTCTGAGAAGTTGCAGAAATAATGCGTTCTTCAGCTGCTGCTGTCATTTCTGCCCGGAGTTCCAAAAGTGCTCGACTAAGTGCCTAAAAATTACAACATATATAAATTTTCTGTTGAAAAATTTATATTTTATATCAGCAATATGTAATACAAAAAATAAACAAGCTTTATCACTTTCAACTATTTTCCTAAAATACTATGTATTGAATCAAACGTAATTCACAAACAACCCAACTTTCTCAAATGAATTTCCTTTAGTAATTGCACTCAATTCTTTCCAAATTGAGTGTGAGAGTTCATACCCTCAATAATTTGAGAATCCAGTATTAAATCAAACAATTTGTATTAGAAAAACCAGGTATATTTTGTTTTCAAATATCCAAGTTTAGATCTTTACCTGAATTACTTACTGAGCCCATACTTCCACGTGAAATTAACTGAATTTAAGTAGATAAGGAAAGTTACAGAATAAGAAAAGGCTTAACGTTTGCCAGTAAATTTCATGAGCTAGCATAGAAAAACAGCAGCACCTTCTAAAACAACTGAGTATATCAAATCTGAGATAAATAAAAAAATAAATCAGATAATCCACTGACCAACTCCTTCTCATAACACTATCTCTGTGATCCCCTTCTTAAATCTTTCCTCTTCACTGTCATATTTCCCTCTTAATCCTCCAAATTGTTCAATAAATCAAATTGTTCAAAATAGTTCCAGTAGCATGAAATCCCAGTAGAAAAGAAGAAATAATGGAATTAAGATTTTCCCTATTTCCTACAGATAACCTACATATCAGATTGACAACATAAAAAAACTGGATTATATTTGCATTTAAAACACCACCAATAAGGCTAATTAAAAGAATTATCTTGAAAGACCCTCTTTAACAGCAAAAGTTAAGGCTCACACTTTTTATTACAACAGACAGATATACACTATCATCTTTTACAAGTCTTCCCTAAAAGCAATCTACCACAGGTAATTCCTCAACTTTGATAATTTCCTGTTGTTACTTACTTTTTGTTGTTTCTCTTTCAAGGCTAATTGGCTCTTTAGCCGTTCTACTAGATTTCTCATTGTAGTTGTTGGAGCTCTTGAATTTGCTTCTTTTTGAGCCTGAAGTTCAGATTTTAAACTCTGTGACTCCTTTTGTGACTGGGCCAGAAGACACCTTAAATCCTCCACTTCTGCTTTCACTTTTTTCACTTCATCTGCATGGTTTTCTTGGAGCCTAATATAAGCAAACATGTATATTTAGTGGTGTGATTGCTGCAATTAACACTTTGATTGATATAAATTTTATAAAGAGCAAATGTTTGGTACTAAGTATCTTTACAACCTAAGCCTTGATCCAAATCCAAAAGAACAATTCTTTATTCCACATAACGACTCTTAAACTTAATATAAAATAGACTTTTTTCTTCTAGGTTCTGTCTACTATTTTTGGCAATGATTACACCAAGTAATTTTCTGCCTGTAGACAAATAATATAGAGAATGAACAAAATAGCACTTTAAATACCATGCCTCCTGCAAGATGTGATGCTTCCTCTGTATCAGGGGTTTTCAACCACGGCACTATTGACATTTTTACTGGATAATTCTTTTTGGGGTGTGGGGGGCTGTCCTGTGTATTGTAAGATGTTTAGCAGCATTGCTTGCTTCCACCCACTAGATGTGAGTAGTACTCCCTAGTTGTGACAATCAAAAATGTCTCCAGACATTACCAAATGTCCCCAGGGGAAAGGAGAGCAAAACTACCTCAGTCCTTTGCAAAAACAAAATATAATCTTTCACAGAAATCACATGTATTATTAATTGGTTTATGGTTCCAAAGTCACCAGTGTTATATCTTTATCTATAACTAAAATTTATATCTATATATATGGAAGTAGATGCTATCAATAGACTTAGTTAATTCAATTAATCCTCCTGCTTATTCAGCATTAATAAGTTTGATACACTGAATTATATCCAGTTCACTGTGCATTTAGACACTGCATTAATAAGATCATCAATATGGAGATTAACATTATTAAACTTTGACCAATGAGAGGAAGATCGTGTTAAGCCATGAAGAAGTATCATACACTCTGAGACTTGTTGCTCTAGCAAAAACTTAAGTCACTTTAAATAACCAACAAATTGTGAAAATATACAGTTTTACTAAAGAAAACATGCAGAACTATAATTTCCTGAGACATGCTAAAATATGCAACCAATGTGCACAGAGAGAATAAAAGTATAACTTTAGGCTAAAATGAAATGGTAAGGTACAAAACAACTACTCAAGTATTTCATGTGGCAAAAAAATAACACACACAAGGTAATTTCAAAGGATGATTATTTTCTACACCCAGGAATTAGATTCAAAAGCACAAACAATTTTATATTCCAAAACATGACAGAAACTTACTATATCAAAAACAATATCTCATGTATAAAATTTAATAGAATGGGGAAAATTGGACTGACAAGATACCATATGCTATTGTTAATTTTATTTTCTTTTAGAGAATAATTCCTTAAAATTGTCAGCTTCTTAATAAAGCAAAAGTAGTGTTAATTTTGTCAGATGCATCTTGGGTAAGTGAATAAAGAATCAAAGTTCTAATAAGAGCTTCACAGCAAGAATGGAATTATAAATCAAGTAGTTAAACTTTTTCATTTTTTCAGATAAGAAACTGAGGCCCAAACAGACAGTTCTACAATGATTACAAAATATGTAACTATAACCTATTTTAGGTTTAAAATCTACATTCTGATAAATTGGTTGAGCAATGTTTGGAATCTCTAAAAGAGAGAATAAATGCTATTTACGAAGCCTCTATTGTGTGCCAGAAACTGTTATAGATGCGTAAACAAAAGTTTTATACTTACATTACTTTACAATTTTCAAATTACTTTCATACAACCTTCATATAACCACCATGAAAGAGCCAGGGTAAGTACTGTTATTTTCATTTTATAGACGATGAAACCTAAGCTTAAAGAGGTTAAAAACAAGACTTTGAACAACAATCTGGGTTGGCCTTTGAGACAGAATGACTAGATTCAGATTGTTGCTTTCCCAAGACCTCCTAGGCATCTGAACCTTCCTGTGGCCTCGTTCCCTAACTGAAAAATGGGGAGAATAACCTATGTCATAAGTAGTCCTGAAGATAAAATGAGATAATACATATACATGAAGATTTTAGAACAGCACAAGATATAGCAAATGCTTATGTTTATCTTCATTATATCATTATTACCATTTGCCTATTTTTACAATACATTTCTAAGACTTACCGTAATTTGACATTTTCAAATTCTTTGATTTTTAATTCAGTGATTTCTTTTTGTCTCTCTAAATCTTGAGATACTTTCTTCAGTTTGATCAGAAGTGAGGAGAGAGAGTCATCTTGTTCTGCTACTGTCTGTTCCATCTCAGCCAGACGAACAAAATGCTTGTTGGTAGGAACTGGAGTAGGAGACTGTTTTATTAAATCCTATGAAACATGAATAAATGAGCCATGAGCATGTACAACTCAATGCCATACTTATTCTCTAATTTTAATTTGGTCTCTCAAATGATCAAAATATAATATCTAATCTAAAATTTAATGACTTAATATGTAATGAAGGCTTAGAGAAGAAAGGAAATAGAGATCTTATTCTTTGTATTCCCAGTACTGGGCACAGCTCCTAAATGTAGTGGAAGATCAACAAATGTTGACTGAATTTAATAAGTTAAGGCTCAAGGATGCTAAGGTTTGCATCTTAGGAGATGAAAGGTAGGTCATTTCACACATAAAAGATCAAAAGAGCCAAGTATAAACTGAATTCAGAACATGAAAAGCAGTTAGAAATGGGTAAACATAATGAACAGATTTTGAAAAGAAAGACTGAGGTCAGATCATGGAAAGCTCTGAGTACATGGCTAAGGATGATAAACAAGATTTTGTAGGTAGCAGGGAGCTGCTAAAGGATATGGGTATAGGGAGAAGAATGATCAGAGCTGTTTTGTTAGACTATTCCGGCAACAACAACAATAAAAAAGGAGCTAAATTTTCAATTATATGGTCTCAAAAAGCAATAAAGAATAGAACAAAGTTCTCAGAATCTTACCCAAGCTGTTTGTTTGAACTTATTGAGTGAACTATCAGCCTGTAGTTCTAATTTATGACGAAGAATATGAAGGTCTTCCTCATGTTTCTTAACAATTTCTCTTTGCTCCTGTTTTATAGCAAATCAAAATTATATCTTAAACTATGATTTAAAGAAACTCACATTCTAAAGATCTTAAATATTTTATCTTGAATCTTCCAAAATCCTTTTGAGACAGGGAAGGAACAATATCTGTAGGTATATATTTATACCAGTATGCATTTCCCCAGCACCTGTTCACGTTGACAAGTCCAGATCACAATTTATTCTTATTATTAGAATAATATGTATTCATCATCTTTTAACTTGTTTCTAGAAAGTTTTTTAAATATTAGATTTCCCCCCAAAGTTCTAGCAAATATGACTTCCACTGATTGCTAGTGTGATAGATTTCATTCTAACTTACTGTCTCAATCTTTACCTACAAACTCAGTTGGTATTTTTCAAAATCATATGGTTTCATCATGACAGCTATTCCTGGTTTAGTCAGTCCATAAGAAAAAGATACACATACCCAAACTGCCAGTTTTACTGACAGATCTGTAACCCAATCACGCGAAAGTAACAATTCCTAAATAGAATGATTTGAAAGCAAGAAATTTGACTAAAAAAAAAAGTAATAAGTAAAACAGCATAACATAATACACCAAATACCTCTCTGGCTTTTTCCAGAAGATGTTGATACTTTTTTAACACTTCTTCCTTGTGATTTAACCTTGCTTGCATGTTTGCAATGGTCTGATGAGCAATTTTCAACGTGTGATGGGATTTTGGTTCCACCTCTTTTCTGCCTAGCTCAGCTATAAGCTTTTCTCGTTCTGCAGTGGCAGGCAATCGAAGCCTCAGTTCATTGATTACTTTGTCTCTTGACAGAATATTTTGCTCTGCTGACCATAAAGCAGATTCTTTTTCCTTTAGCTTCTGCAATGATCACATCATAATGAATTATTAAAGTATGTTTTTTCTTTTAAAAATGCTTCATTTGAATTTTAGTCAGATTAGTTACAAGCAAAAAAAGGAGTTTCACTGTATTTTTCATATCATAATTACAATAGCCAAATGATATTTAATAAGATTAAACTGATTGTATTTCTATGTGATGGCACAGTTATCTGCATGCATATTTCATTTATTTATAAGATTATCACGTGTTAGAAATTTCATTGTTATAATGAAAATAAAATTTAATTAAGGTACTTTATTTAGGTCTTGTAGTTTTAGAACTAGAAATGTGTGGTGATGCTCAATTTAGAAAGGTAATGTAATTAATCATTCCTTTTATTTTGATCCATTGACTATTAGAGCACTAGAAGAGTAATCTGTGAAAGTCAGCTATAAAAAGTCAGTATAAAAATTGGAACCTTAGTGGCCCAAGTCAATGAATCACTTTATAAAATCTGCAGTTTATTAAAACAAAATAGAAAAAAAGTGTTTACTCTTCAATAGGATTAAGGCAGATATTACAATGGCAATTCACATAAATGCCAAATCTTACAATTACTGAAGAAAATCTGTTTCCTCAATTGATCAAAAATGTACAATTTAGCTTACAAAATTATTTTTAAATTTATTTACAATTAAAATGTTTAAATGTAAACTAAAACAAAAATCATATTCAATTTATATTATTTCCTGTACAATTTAATAAAGAACACAGGTTTGATCACCTACTAATCAAATTTAAGACCTAAATTAAATTAAGAAGTAATTTCTAGCTTACCTTCAAACCCTTTAACCACCCACAAAAAAGGCATGAACTGAAAACTGATTCATAAATTATACAATATGCATTTCAAAATAAAACAAAACTAAACAAGGATGAAAGAAAACAATTCTTGATCATACAGGGGAAGGAAATATTACTCATAAGCTACAATCAAATGCTCTCTTTTGGTTCCTTTCATGCTCACTACTACTGATAAGCGTGCTCAAAAGCGAAAAGCAGTGATTAAATGCTTAGTGAATTCAAATTAGCCATATCTGCTATTCTTTATTGGCTATTAGAAACATGATGGGAGAGAAGAGAAGGAGAGTAGAATTAGCACTAGATTCATGATCCTATGTTTTGCCCTCATTAAAAAATGTTATTTAGAAAATGCCACAATCATATGCAATAATACACTAATCAAAATACAAATTCTTTTAATTACCTCTTCTAGTGATTTGCAAGTTGCCCGCGTTTCTAGGATTATTCGAACATTCTCCTTAATTTTTCTTAGAGCAATCTCAAGTTGATTTGGAAGGGGCAAACTAGGGTCTGGCATTGATCCTGTAGCCTCTTCAAACTATTAAGAAATAGCATTGTTTTAAAAAAAGCAGTTGCAGCAGTGAGAAGAATATTAATTTTTACAACTGTATGACAAGACATGGTTAAACCCCACTTATATTTGAAATCATTCAGACCTTTTGTGCTGCATTTAGTATTTCATTTTGCTGACGGTCAAAAATGTCTAGTTGACGTTCCAGCTCAACTTCTCTTTGATCCCAGGCCATTTGTCTTTCTTCATGAAACTGAAAAGGACAATGGGTTTCAGGTACACTCACTGGGCATATAACAGGAATTTTACAAACATTTTCTCATTTAATCCTTACAACCACCATCTGAAGTCACTACTATTATTCTTATTTTATAGAAAAAGGAAGCAAGCTCAAAGAAATGAAGTAACTTGCTTAAGATCTCAGATAGGCAGATGTGGAATCAGGATTTCAATCCATCCACTCATCCATCCTTCCATCCATCCAAAACATATTTAATGGCATGTAACTATGTGCAAAGCACTACTCTAGGCAATGCGAACCGTAACAGTGAACAGAACCAAGTCCCTTTCCCCATGGAACTTATATACTAGTGATGGGGAGACAATCAATAAATAAACAAGTAAGTGTGTAATATGTCAGAGGGGGATGAGCACTATGGAGAAAAATGAAGCCGGGTAATATCTATTTAGGGAATCTTGATGGTAGGATTTCCTGTTGTATATTGGATGGCTACTAAGGCCTCACTGATAAGTTAAGACATTTGAGATAAGACCTGAAGGCAGTGAAAATATAAACAATACAGGTATCTGGAGTAAGAACAATCTAAGTAGAGGGAACAACAAAATTTCTGAGGCAAGCAAGCATGTGCTTAGTGAATTTCGTCTGCTTTCAAAGCATATGTGCTTTATGCTACACCAAGCTGCCTTCTCTTACTCCACTGGTGAGAGACAGTAGAAACTTCTAACAGTCAAAAGTCAAATAACAATGTCAAAATCAAAATTAACTTACCACATAAATTTGTTCATGTATAGTTCCTCTTAAGTTTCAGACTACAAATACAACAACTAAATAAGTAAATATGGATTTTTAGAATGGCTTAGAAAATAAGAAACAAAATATTTTATAACACAATAATAATGGTAGTTACATTCAATTAGGAGAATCATGCACTCACACAATGCTTTTTATGTTTAAAATCTTAGCAACAAAATACTAAAATAAATATAAAATGAAACCTTGTTCTGCTGCACAATTTCTTCCTCTAGACTGCTTATTGTATGTTCATATTCAGAAATAACATTATTCAAATATTTTATTTCTTCTTTATCCTTGACTAATTCTCGATTTAGTTTAAGCTCTTGAAGACGAAGTTCTTCTATTTTCATATGCCAATTGATTACCTAAAGATTTACAAATTATATATACAAATGTAAATGCTTTATAAATAAATATTTCTCTATTGATCCTAATGACTTTAATCAAAATTAATAGACATTCTATAATAAAACAAGATATAAAATTATCTTTGGTCTAGCCACATGGCAAAATTTATTTAGAATTTTCATAGACTTTTCTAAGAATGTGTAGGATCTTAACCTAAAACATTCTTCAAATTATGTTTGAATGGATATGTAACTAACATTCATTTTCATTTATTCACTTACTTTCATATATTTATTGGGCACTTACTCTAAGTATATAATTGAAACATTGGTTTTACTTTCTTTCTCTCTCTCTCTCTCTTTTTTTTTTTTGGTGAGGAAGATTGGCCCTGAGCTAACATCCATTGCCAATCTTCCTCTTTTTGCTTGAGGAAGATTGGCCCTGAACTAACATCCATCGCCAATCTTCCTCTTTTTGCTAGAAGAAGATTGTCCCTGAGCTAACATCTGTGCCAGTCTTCGTCTATTTTGTATGTGGGACACTGCCACAGCATGGCTTGACGAGCGGTGCATAGGTCCATGCCTGAGATCCAAACCTGCGAACTCAGGGCCACCAAAGTGAAGTGCACAAACTTAACCACTATGCCACCGGGCCAGCCCCCTGGTTTTACTTTCAAAAATGGAAATTCTAAATATTTCTAGCCTAGAAATAAAATTTAGTTGAAAGATTATTATCTTTTATTTAATTCCTTCTGAATGAGGATAAAAACAAAATTACATTAAAGAATAAATGTGGGCTTACAATTTGTAAATAATTTTAAACAGATAATAATTATGAAGAGTAGAATTCAACTGATAACCACTATGTTTAAGAATAATTATAATTTGTATTTAATTAATAATATGAACTTTTCTACACGGTTTAAAACTCTTTGATATTATACAATCTAAGCATTTCTTCTAAAACCATTGCTTAGAAGAGTTTCTTTTTATTTTTACAAATAGACATCCAATAGCCAAAACTCCTAATTTATAAAATTTACACTAATAAATTATAATTGGAATTTTGTT
This sequence comes from Tapirus indicus, assembly GCA_031878705.1. Lineage (NCBI taxonomy): Eukaryota > Metazoa > Chordata > Mammalia > Perissodactyla > Tapiridae > Tapirus > Tapirus indicus. Next base: position 137,287,910 of record CM062920.1, on the reverse strand, counting down.
CAAATATTAAGCATTCTTCATAAAGGCACATATTAAGAACTTAAAATTATTTTGTATCTCTTTTGGAAATACTGAACTTAAAATCAATGTTTTACCTTTTGGGCTCCCCTGGCATCCTTTAAAGTGCTTATTAACTCTTCTAGCCCCTTTAACTTTAATTCCATCTCCAATGTTTTGTTCTCCATATTTCTATGTTCTTGTTGAGAACTTTTCATTTCTTGCATTATCTTAAGTTTGTCATTTTGTAACTGAATCATTGTTTTAGAGAACTTTTCCTGTTGTGCCAAAGGTAAAGCTCCACTGAACTGTCGTCGCAGAGACTGGATTGTTTGGCGCAAATGCTTTGCTCTGTTTCTCCCCTCCAAGCGGGCGTAATAGAGAGCCTGTTCTTTCTCATCGAGTTTCTGCTCTAAGCGCAAATTACAGGCCTCCATCTTCTGCAGTTTAGATGTAACCGACTCTAATTTACCAAGAGCAGCAGCCTCACTACTTTGAAGAGAGACAATGTGTTGGTGCAACTTGGCAATTAGTGCCTTTTCATCAGACTGTGACTAACAGAAGAAAAAACACATATTTGTAGTGAGTTTCAAGTTTTTCCAATGAAACTTAGCATGGATTTAAATTCACAAGTTAGTAAATAGAATTTAAAAACAGTGTACATGAGATCCTACAAAAATCTAGCCTTGAGTGAATACAAATTACCAAAACTTGTAAAAGAAAAAAAACCTAGAACAAAACATTTATAATCAAAACATATTTATAATCCAAATCTGGCATCTAACCAAATAACAGTTGGGATATTACTGTTATTATTTAACTTCCATATGTAATAAATACCAATACTGGTATAACACTAATCTGGACAAATTATTTTTTAATCCTAAAAAAACTTATAATGTGAGAATATGTGAAAAGCTACACATAAACACAAGAGAAAATATTGTTATGAAAGATTTACTATTTCTCCTCACTGTCAACTTCCATCAGCAGCCAGCACAATGCATTTGCAGGCACTGAAATGCTTTTCCGGATTATGAATGATATTTCAAGTTAGAGTTTTCCTAATTAGGTTACAATTACTAAGAATAGGAGACTCTATTCAATATATCCTCTGATTAAAGCTATAAAATCATCCCAATATCTAATGTGAATTTAGGCAAATGAAAAGAATCTATACAGAAGATCCAACACTGTACACACCTGAGTGTCTAAGAGTTGCATTCTGATGGCCTCTACTTCCTTTTCCCTGGACTGTTGCTGTGCATTCAAAATTTCAACTTGCCTTTTGGCAATATCAGAAATCTCTCTCAGTCTAGGAAGTGATAAGATATTTCAGGAATGATTAGGTACATTTTCAAAGTCAATACCAGAATTTGAAATTTCTAGAAAAGCCATTAATCTCTAGCATCTCTTCTTTGTGTGAAATACTAAAGCAAAGTTTCCTAAACTGTTTCATGAAACAGAATTCCATGAGAAGTTAACAAGTGTTTTTTAAAAAAAACTCCATTCCCAACATCCTTCTCCCTTGAAAATTCATAATATATAGTATCATATTAAATGTTCCGAGAAGTTCTAAAGTAAAATAATCATCTCAAACTGCACATATATAGCATTTTCCAAATGCATATGGCCAACGAACTCCTCTCCCACACTTTTTTTCAGAAGACACTAATTATCATAGTTTGGCATAGTGAGAATAAAGTATTAAGTACGTTTGTTTGATATAATTTTACAGTTAAGAATACATAAATTTAAAATTCCTAGGTTCCCTAGGTGGATTAATGTGTGTTTCGATTTGTTTTAATTTACAAGTTATCAGAAATTCAGAAAAGAAAACAGATTATACATTTACCACAATTACTAAAAAAGGAGGGTGCTTGATGTAAGTCATTAAGTTTCCTATAGGACTACTGTGATAAGATTACACAGGAAAAGTAAAATGCATTTTACTTTGGGCTGGAATAATTTTAGTTCAGGGTGACGGATACAGTAGGTTTCCTCATATTGATTAGAAGCTCTTATTGCCAGTTATGTAAGTTTTGATTAATTAAAATATAATAAAATGAATAATTACAAATCAGTTTATTTCAAAAGGTGAGGTTCATGAGGTGAAAGGAAGAATGAAAAAAGGAGTCCTTCACAGTGAAAAGGGCTGAGAATGACTGAAAGTCTCAAAAGGACTATCAAGGCTCCATAAAATGGCTATAACTTCATGGGTAAGCCATAAAACCCTTTTTACTAATTATTTGTGCTTGACAGGTCAGCTCAGAGCCCCTCACACTTTCCTACTGGAGTGACACACAATCACAAAGGAGGGCGAGTACATAGCACCCACCCGGCACACAGTATTTATGCCTTACATATATTTTGTGTTCTAAACTAATAAACTGTTTCCACATGTAAAACGAAAATAACATTACTTCAGGATTAAGTGTAATTATATGAGTTAATATAAGTTTAATACCCAGCACAAGACATAGTAAATAAATGTACACTGAATCAAAATCTGAAATTTTCATTATATTTTTATAGTAACCTTATGAAACAGGTAGAAAAAGGTACTATTACCCCCTCAATAAAGTGAAGAAACTTAAGTTTCAATAAATTAAATGGTCACTACCCTTCCCTCCAAAAAAACATTAGTATCTGGAAGAACTAGATCTCATAGGGTTTTGATTCCAAGTTCACTCCTTTCTACAATACTATTCGTAGACTCTGAAAACTGAATCTTGACAAGTTATTTCCTCTTCAATATTATTATTTACATGTGCTAAATATCCATCTTGTTAATATTCTTTAACCCTCTTATAAAAAAGAAATCAGTATCAACTGCCACTAAAAATATTACCCCTAAACCACTGTAATTAGGTTTCTTAAAGACAAACTAGAGTAGATGCATCTACAAATGACTAAAACATTTACAGGTACTTACTTGGACACTTCAACTTTTAGTTCCATTTCATTCTTCTCTAATTCTAGAATCCGTTGCCTATCAGCATCACTTACTGTCTTGCTCACACTATCAGCTAATTCATCTCTTAACATCTGTTCCACCTTCTGTGCTTCCAAATTGATTTTGGTAAGCTAAGAAAAAAGTAACAAAAAAGTTCAGAAACATCAGTTTTTGGCAAGGTTTCCCTTTTACTTTAGCTTTTAGTGTATTGCAGTCCTCTTTACTTTGCATTAAGTTCAGATACCAAATTCAGTGTGAAGTATTAAAAATAGATTGAAGAGGGTAGAGAGAGTCAAAAACAAATTATAAAAACTCTGGTGATATGCCAACCCACCAAAATTATTCATATTAGGCAACTCACAACCTAATAATATCTGAACCTCTGATATTCTTAATTTGCTTGGAATGCAATATACTCATGATATTTCACTTCAATTATATCATCTATAAATAAATTTAAACGAGTTATTAAAATCTTATTGACATACATTTAGTGACCAAGTTAAAATTAAAATGACATATATGCTTTGAAAAATATATAATTCTCACAGTAAACAAACATTATAAGAGTGCTACTGCATCATAAATTGTTGAGTATTTGCAAACTATATTTATTGCCAGCCAATTTAATAATTCTGGCCATATCAAAAATGTCTAAAACTTCTATTAGAATGTAAGGTCCCTGAGAGCAGAGATTACTGTCTATTTTGTTTCCTGTATAACCTGAGCCCCATACAGTGTCTGGCATGTAAAAAGCATGCAATAAACATTTGTTAAATGAACAGATGGTAGTGGAAGGCAACTCCTTTATCAAGCAAATAACATCTTTTTGCACATTAAATCTAATAATGTAATGCTGGTGAGAAATAACGTATTCACAGATATATCTGCTTTCTTTTTAAACATTTCAGATTTAAAAATACATCTTTTATTTATCCATTACATGAAACACAAGCACTATATTAATACGCTACTTCAGAGATACCAACAAACCACTTCAATACAACGTCTACCATGACTAATTCTTCACTCTCTAATCGCATGATAAAAATGATAGTTATCGAACCTCAGCAAATTTGGTTTCCAATTCAAAATTACGTTCTTCCATTTGCTTTAATGAAGTCCTGACGTGTTCGTACATTTTCTGAGAATGTTCAGCCCGCTGCCTTTCGTTTAGTTCCTTCATCTCCAGCATAGTGATTTTTTTTGAAATAGAAACAATCTCACTGTTGGTTATTGATTTCTTTGCCTTATCCATGTTAGATTCATTTCCTATATGCAACAATACTTAAGTAAATCTCGTGCTGTTCGTATCAAAACTATATCCCAGATATTTTAGACATTGTATATAAGGAGGCAATACGGTTCCATGGAAAACACGGGAGCCTTTGAATTACGACAGACCTGGATTCCAGTCTTAGCTCTGTTACTTCCTAACCATCTGCTGCCTATCCCATTTAATCTCTCTGGAACTTACATTCTTCACTAACCAAATGGTAATAAAAATTATTCCTCATAGGATTATTGAAAGCACAATGTAAAAGATGGAGTGTGGGGGAATGTCACATGTAGAGAATCAAAAAAGGGTAAATAAACATATTTTGTTAACTGAAAGGAGACATACTGTCTAAGAAGCAATACGGTGAAGCAACACTACGTTGTGAATGTAAGTGCAATGACTTCAGTTTCAAAGCCTCGGAGTCAAGCTGAAAAGTAAAACCCGAAGCTATGTGATTTAGGGATTTCACCAAATATCTTTTTTAACCGTAAGTATTATTTGGCCTTTGTATACATCTAATATCAAATATGTTAAATTCTCTTATTAGTTATTATACCCAAATCTTATATATATCGTTGCATGGCTTGTCTTTGCACACAAAAATTTGTGGTTAAATGAAGAGAATGAAAAACCTCCAATCTACCATGAAAAGGCATCACGTAGGATTGTCGTTACTTAGTCATTTCTTGAGAAGGAGAAAACCTGGCACTTTTGCTCGTGTAACAGACATACTCCAGGAAAAAAAAAAATTGGTAGTGTTTTAATCTTTAGAGAATCAATCATACGTTCAGGGAAGTCAATTCTTTTAAGGCACTAAGTAGTAATCACTTTGCAAATAGTCTTTTATAACACCAGTAATGTCCTCTCCTATTTCTGGCTTCATAAGCTTGAGTTTAATAACTGAGTTTGCTCAAAGAAATATGTATTTTTTGAAAACAAACAGAAAAACTGTTTTGGTGTCTGCCTCGGTTTTAAGAAGAACTTCATTTTGTTCTGTATATATCTTTAAATAGACAATTTTAGAAGAAGTGCTGCAAGCAGTGATCAAGTAACTAACATCGCTGAAAGCAGCTAAAAGTGTTAGCAGAACAGTCCGTTATGGAACAGAGAGTCAGGCAACCCTAAGCACCACGAAAGAAAAAAAAAATTGCACTGAATATAAGTACACAAAGAACATAAACCCCTTCTCCATTCTATTTTGTGCTACACTCTGATAATGACGAGAGGACGTGCTGGGGGCATCAGCAGATTAGCCATCGGCCTGTTCCTACGTTTGGAGTTTTCTTAGAGAGAGGGCAGAACACAATAGCCCAACACCAACCAATTCCTGGATGAAAAAAGCTACAATAGTGACACTTTCAACCAAAGATATAAGGGCAACAGGAAATAAGAAAAGCTTTTAAAGCTTCAGTGATACAAAGCCATGTAGGGGAGAGATTAAGGTATTTGCAAATTGAGGAATTTCTTTAGGGAATTTAGCACTTAATAAACAGAGAGAGGATAAAATGCACAGAGAACTTACTAAAATTGTATGTAGTACTCTTTTTTATATCGTAGTTTAAATGGTATCTTCTTTCATGTAGGAGCTACATGGTGGTCAACTCACTTTTAATCTCTTAATGATAAAAATTACACTTCTAAAAGTAGCCTATTTTAGACTTTCCAGTGTTAGGCCTCTCTAAACTACATGTTTTGGTTACCAATTTAAGAAAACAGCTTTATACAGTGACAGAAACCTTGAATAGCATTAGAGCTCTAAGGTCTAGAAAACAAACAAGTAAAAACACCCAAAGCAGCAAATTTATTTGAAAATTATAAAGCACAATGCTAGTGAGATAAAATTATTTAAATGCCATAAACTAAAATAATCATTTGAAAAACACATATGGAAAACCCTTGCAGGAGCCACCAAGATTCTAATACCCTCTAAGAAAGTAATATCTCTGTTAGATATACATGAAGATGTTCATTGCAGCAATTAAGCAATAGCAAAAATAAGAAAAGCTTGCGATTTAATCACTCAAACACAGTAAGATATTACATGAATATTTAGATTTGTAAGTATGATGAATAAAACATGGAAATAATTTGATATCTACTAAATGAATACAGCATACAATAATATGTTTATTATAATTTAAAGTATATAAAATATGTGACCATGTATAAGATAATACAAAATAATGATAATATAGTATTGGAACTATGGCAATATAAATTCTTTTCAAATTTTTTAGTGTTTTATGGTGATCTTTTAATTTAAAAATATCAAATGATGTATTCCTAAAATAACTTTCTACATAGTGAAAGAACTCATAATACCATCATTAAAATATAGGAATTTCAAAATTGTCACCAGTCTTGATTGTTACATGGTTCAAAACAGCTAATGCTTAGTCATGCATTTTTAACATATGATTTCATTAGGAACAAATCTAATTTAATAACTGAAAATTAAATTTTGGTAGATTTCAGTACAAGATATTATTCATCAACTGCCTGCTAAATTAAACTCTTAGGCAAAGAGTTCATTTTATCAAATACTTCCTTTTCATCTAGTATAGAAAAAGAACTTTAAACGAAAAATACTCACTATTAGATCTTAATCATTTTATATTATCAGAGTCATAACACTTACCTAATTTAGTTTCTTGTTCCCAAGCTTGTTCAATAGTGTAAAGTTTCTCCTTGGTAATCTCCAATTCTTTATTTATAGACCCCATTTGTTCTTTTAGAGATGCATTTTCACACTGAATAAAACAGAAACATCACTAAGAAATTACATTGTAATTCAGACTAATACCACAGAAGTGATATGTCTTAACTTTATATCATATCTCCTAAAACTCACAATCTAGTTCCCCCAAATACACACACATATATAAAATATTATTTAAAAATAATCATCAGAATCTTGTGTATGAGATACAGGGCCCTAAACTTCTGAGTATTAGCTTCTGCCACGTTCATTTTGGCCAAACTAAAATACTCAGTTACACAACCTTCACGAACCAGTGCTTACTTCCTTCATTCACACAAATAGGTACTGAGCATCCCTAGCATGCCATCAGTGACAGGTGCTGTATGTTCATGGTGAACAGAAAAAGACAGACTTCTGGCCTTCACCAGCCTCACCATGTGGTGTCTGTGAGTATGTGTGTGGCAGGAGTTGGGGAGGGAGTGGAAGGCAGCAGACAATAAACAGTTAAGCAAACAAAAAGTTCATTAAAAAGGTCAAGATGCAGAAAGAAACAGTGTACAGACTCAGAGAATAATAAAAGGAGGCATATCTAGATAGAGTGGTTCAAGAAGGTATTAACCACTGAAGGGGTGGTATTTAAGCTGAAACCTAAGGTATGAGAAGGAGCCAGTCTTGACAAGAAACCAGCCCTGGAAAGAACTGGTGAACTGGTAAAGCCAGATGCTCTAAAGCAAGAAAGACAGTGGAGTGTTGGAGGACTTGAGCATAGTGGGCATAAATAAAAGTGAAGAGTGGTATAAGATGAAGTTGGAGAGATAATAGGGGGCCATACCAGGCAAGGCACGGTATGTCAAGATAAGGAACCAGAATTTAACTTAAAATATAACAGGAAATCATTTAAAGATTTTAAAGAAGAAGTTCTAAACAATCATTTTGAATACAACATGGAGAATAAACAAAGAGGACAGAGAGAAATCAGGAGTTAGTCAGTAAGATACTGTAAAGTCCAGATGAGTGATGATGCTGGTCTGGACGATAAAGTCACAGCAGTAAAGATGAGAAAAGAGGACACATACGAATTAATTACACATGGGGAATAAAATGACAGGCAAAAGGAATTACCACAGAATAACTCTGAGGTACGTGCCTTAACTAACTGAGTAAATAACAGCAGCGCATACTGTAACAGAGATGACTACGAGAGAAACAGACATCCGGAGCTCATTTTGGCTGTGTTAAACTTGAGATCCCCTTGAAACACAAGGTGTAAAGTAGGTAATTCCAAACGGTAGAACAGAGCACTGAGAAGTCAGGCTGGAGACATTATGGAGACATAAATGTAGGAGCTGGCACATAAATATAATAGTTTAAGCTCTATTTATTCTTTCTTTTAACAAATAGAATGCCTACTATGTGCCAGGTATTCTAAGCACTGGACTTCAATGGTAAACAAATTCCATCTTTGATCTTTGTTTTACTGGAGTAGGTGGAAAATAAGCTAATATATGACATAATGGTAGGTAATAAGTGTTATGAACAATAACAAAACAGGGTAATGAGATTTTTTAAAATAGGGATGTTATGGGGGCCCCGTGGCACAATGGTTAAGTTTGGCGCACTCCGCTTTGGCAGCCCAAGTTTGTGGGTTCAGATCCCAGATGCAGACCTCCACCACTCATCAGCCGTGCTGTGGTGGTGACCCACATATAAAACAGAGGAAGACTGGCACAGATGTTAGCTCAGGGTGAATCTTCCTCAGCAGAAAATAAAAGGGGTGGGGGGAGTTATGATGAAAGAAAAGCAGGATAAGGGAATAAAATGTGACTTTCTGGTAACATGCAATCACAGCCCAGTTCCAGATACTGTAAATACATAGAAGTAAAACAAAAGGGGGCTTAGGGTGTTTTAAATATCTTTCTACCCTTTTTTTCTCTTACTTCCAGACTCTTTCAAAGGATAACTCTGGTCTTGCTCCAGATCCCACTGTCAACCCACTGCCCTGGTATTGCACCCTCACTTACTACCAGTCTCATCTCTAACCTTCAATCATCCTCTCCCTACTAGTTCTAAATTTTCCTCTCTCTCTCCTCAAACTTCATTGGTCTCCTTTATTTATTTATTTATTTATTTTTTATGAGGAAGACCAGCCCTGAGCTAACATTCCTTGCTAATCTCCCTCTTTTTGCTGAGGAAGACTGGCCCTGGGCTAACATCCATGCCCATCTTCCTCTACTTTATATGGGATGCCTCCACAGCATGGCTGACCGGCACTGCGTCCGCGGGCGCCCGGGATCCGAACCAGCGAACCCCGGGCTGCCAAGCGCGAACCAAGCCGCTGCGCCACCGGGCCGGCCCCCTGGTCTCCTTTATTTAAAAAAAAAATTGATAAAATAAATCCTCCTCTTGATTCTATCTCAATCCATATCTATTTCTCTTTTTTCTATTATATTTCCAGTTTTTCTATTGCCTTATTACCCACTCAGTTTTTGTATTTTCTTATCACCCATTCTGTTTTTTATGTTCTGAAATTTGATTTTCATTATCTTTATTCTCATGAAACTCTCTCAAAAGTCATCAATGATTTCCTAACCATATTCGATGACCTTTGCTTGGTGACTCTACACCATTAATCATTCTCTGAGGTCAACAATTATTAGCTCTAACTCTATGCCAAACAGGAGGTAACTAAACACACAAAAATGAATTAAGTAGAGTTCCTGATCCAAAGCATTATATTCCAGTAAGGGAGGCAGACATATAAACATATATAATATGATGTGATATAAATAGCAGAACTAGATACAAGATATAGAACTAATATAGACAGTAGCCATGCTATGGCAGCGGCTCACATATAAGAATTAGAAGGACCTACAACTAGAATATACAACTATGTACTGGGGCTTTGGGGAGGAAAAAAAAAAGAGACAGACGAAGATTGGCAACAAATACTAGCTCAGGGTGAATCTTTCCCAGCAAAAAAAAGAACAATGCTTCAGGAAAAAATATAATGTCTGAACACTGAGAATGTCACTGAGAAGATAAACTGGGAGAGGGCGAAGAACCTTCTAGACAAAGGAAACAGCATGTCCAAAAGAATATATGTAAGAAAAAACACTGTGTTGCAGAAAACTGGTAGTTCAGTTTCTAAAACATAAATTGTGAAACTCCTTAGAGCATCACAGAAGATGACATGAGGTAAGTGAGGGCTAATCACAAAGGGAACTAGACTTTTATTCTTTAAGCGACTGGCAGCTTTTGACAGGTTTTAAGCAAGGGAGTGGCATGGTCAGATTCATGTTGAGAATGATCATTCTGGTGGCAGTAAGGAGGATGCAACACTGGAGATAGGGATATGACTAATGGCTACTACAATACAGATAATAAAGAATAAAACTAAGACATTGCCAACAGGGATGGATAGATGTTCAGAATCAGAACTGAGATTTGGGAATTAAAGGAGAGAGAGAGAAACAATTCAAATTCAAAATTTTTTAAATTTTAAGGAAAGATGAAAAATATTCTTTGGGAAAATAGATAAGATAAAGTTAAAAATTACTCATTGATATGTTCTCTACAGAGATTTCTTACCTAGGATTTTCCAATGCTAGAAAGGAGAGGACAACAGACATGAAAGATGGGGAAAAGGAAAATAAATTATTACCACACCTAAATATTCAGAATTTTCTACAAAAATTAACATATTCATCTCTCTTTGGCAAAAATAGTAAAAAGTAAACTAATCGTCATTACTTCTAGTTAGTATTAACAAATAACGACTCAGATAATTTTTTAGAAGACATTAAAAGCTGCTTAGAATAATGTTTTGTTTTTCTGAATGTATCGCCCTAAGGAAGTAAAGCTTTTGAGTCAAAAGAATTAGATCTCATTCTACTCCTATGAGAGGATCATAAAAGAGAATAAGCCAAAAGACATAAGCCCCTATTTCTGATGAAGATGAACACATCAGGAGCTTGTTTTGCCTGCTGCAAAAGGCATGGAGGTCAAGTAGCTAGAAGAGAACTACAAAGGGTCAGGTCATATTTATAGACTGTTTGAATTAAACTAATGATGCTTCATCCTACTCTTCTCTATCTCCACAATAAGAAAGGATGAAAACTTGCAGAGCTCACCCACAGTCCAGAAGGAGCCATTAATATCGCATCCACTCTCAGCTACACCCATCCCAAGGAACAGAAGCCAGGGACCATAAGAGAATAATCTGCACTGGGATTAGGAGTAAGGGAAAGGGAAAGGAATTTAATTGTATTCTAATCTTTTGATTACAATATCTTATTGTAATACACTCTTTTTTCTTTTTTTAAAGTGTCTGGTGGAAAGAGGTTTGATTCAGATAAATCATGCAAGTGGGCTAAAGAGAAGGATCTGGATGAAGTCATCCAGGAGTAATTCTGTACGTATGGATAAGATGTCATCAAAGAATGGTTAATATCACAAGGTTCAAGGATTATACAAACTTACCTCTAAGTGTTCCAAGTTATTTGTTCTTTGAACAAGCATATTATCTTTTTGCAAGATGTCCCTGTACTTAGCAGTCAGTTCATTGTATTGTTTATTGGCCAATTCTAGTTCAGACAGAGAGACACTATTATCTATAACTTTTTGGAGAGCTGCAATCTTGAAAACGGCCATTTCCTATGTAAACAAGGATATACTGAGTTAAGTTGGCACATTTTTTTCTGGTGAAGCACTAGCCACTTTTGAGAAGGATAAGACAATACAACTGAAAGACAAACAGATTTTAGAATCATTAAAGAAAATAAGATTTCTCATGTCAGAAAAATTATTGCAATAATTACTAATTTCTTTCAGATAAGAAAATAATACTTGGAAATTTTTAATCATCATAAAAATAAAAATGAAGTGAACCCTTTTATAAAATTTCTGTCACAGTAAAATGAAATTCAGTTAATTTGAGGAAAGTATAATATACAGCAGCAAGAAAATATACCACTCAGAACGTCTCTGTGGATGGCTTTTCTGCATTTCAAAAGATTAAAAAAAAACTTGCCTTTTGACAGCTGAATGGCAAAATTATCATTACCACAGGTAACCTTTACAGCTTAGCTATTTCTGCTTATTAGAATTACATAGACTGGCTTTGTAATACAAGAAACCTTTTTGTTCACATGAAGGAAACATTATTTAGGGAGACACAACTTCTCTCCACCATAGCTATCTGTAATAAATAATGTCAAAGCCTTTAAGTTACCTGGTTCACGTTATTCATTAGCTACAGACCTACAAAAAGTCACTATCCAAAGACACTTACTAACATCAGAAGATATGTCTAAACTTTTAGTTCTCTCCAAAGTAAGCTGATAAAGAAGGAGTGGAAGGAATGACTACATTTATGAAGTGAGGAAGATAAAGAATTTATGGTTATAATTCATTCTAAAGTATAGTAATGGGGGAAAAATACTTGTAATAGTGCTTCAGACCTCATTTTGACAACTTCTCTTCTCCATTTGAATAAGTACACACTATTCTACCTCGCCCTTGGGATTCAGTTGCACTTTTTCTTTGGGGGTGGGGTGGAGGGGTGGAGGTTGTTTCCCATCCCTTAAAAATATCCTTTCTTTTTATCCTTTCCAATTGTTGCAAAGAAAATATCTGGTTGAACAATCAGATTGAAGAAGAAAATTCCAGCTCTTTATTCTCTTCTATCTCAAACACTACCTATATTTGTAATATTCTAAGCAAAGTACATTCAACAAAAGCTAACACAAAAATAAAAATAAGAACATTTAAGTCTCAAAATTTCATTATATATTCAGATAAGAATATATTTCATTTTTCAACAGGTTTCTTGTTGCATCAGGATTCAGCTTTAAAATCACATTGAAAATAGATTTATTAGCATGACAATTTCACCCATTACTATATTTAAAAGGGGACAGTAAGAAACTCAAAACTCATTTTAATTTTACTTTGAATTCTTCTGTTTAAATAATCCTATGTAAATTTAGACACGTAAACATATACATGCTTAAAATAAACTATGTAAGATCAGATGTAAAGCAAGGTGTAGAAGGGTACACTCGGCATGCAACTTTTTGTGTCTTTGTTAATACCCGCAAAAGGAAACATTAGAAGGTTCATCAGATACCTATAGGGGGTGGGGTAGAATGGAGTGAAAGGTACAAAGACAGAATTAAGACTTCTCTGACTATATCTTTTGAACAATGTAAATGTTTTATATATTCAAATTCAATTTAAAAAAAGAAAAAAAAAGTAATCCCTTAAACTGAAAACAAATGCAGAATAAATAAGCCTAACTATATATCAAATGTACAGCATAACCACACAAAGAGGAGGATTATTTTACATTATTGTAGAATATATTACCTTGATTATACATCCTCACTGAGAGATCTTCTAAAGAAAATAAGAACTGAAAAGAAATTTTAAACTGCATCTGGTAGCATTGCTATTGTTATTGTTAATACCAATACAAGATTATTATTTTAAAATTAATCTATGAATATTGTAGGACAAAACAATTATTTTAATGTTAGATTTAAAGTTATTTTATTAGAGATTTCCATGTAAGAAAAAAGAAATACAAGTACAAAATCAAAGGTTAGTAAAAACTCCATAGTATCTACTTATCCCAAAATGTTAAATTTGACTAGGAAACAATATGAACTCATAGTTTAAATCTATACATATTTTACTAACTTGTCCACTGAAAGGGACCAGTAGCAATGATACTCCAGGAACAATGACACCTAGTGATCAGTTTTGGTATCTAAATGCCTTCTCCACTAAAAAGAACCAGGGCTCTTTGAGAGAAATGGCTTATTCCAAGTCTGGATAAGAAGTGTATATGGTAAATCTTGGACATATTGTTGTGCCAGAAAACAAACCAAGCTTTGAAGCTTGGTTCGAAGACTAAAGAATTCTTGTCAGGATAAAAGCTCCAGCTTTAAAGGGCTCCCACTGGCCAAAGTTGACACAAAAGAATAATGACTCCAACTGACTAAAACACACTGAATATTTAAAAGTGTGTGAGCCTGTTATGATACTTAAAGAAAAGAAAGCTGGGCGGGGAGGTGGGGAACAGGTAGAAGCAGAGTACACCAACTCTGTATTCTGAAAACTGGTCATGAAAAGGAACGAATGAAGATTTTACCTTGCCTTTCTAGTAGGAACTATACTTCAAGACAACCAAATAGCCTAGGCTAATGAGGGAAAGCTCTTTATTTTACAAACGAGTATCTGCTAATAAATGTAGAGAACAAAATATAACTAGAAAATCATGATTTTTACAACTCCTAATCCTAATTAAATAATTGAGTCAGGCAACAACAATCATCAGTGGATGCTAAAGCCATTAGGAGGACTGATGAAGAACTGATTATTTGCATGGTACCAAAATATCACCAAAGAGTTAACCAAACCCCTTAATAATAGAGATATATGGCTGTCTCCCCCTTAACACAGTAATATGTCATGAAACATGGGACTACCAGACATTCTATCTCTTAAAGTCACACATTATAAAGCATTACTTATAAAGTACAAAGAATTACTTACAAAATATTCTTACCAAGAATGTTTAACCTGAATATAACCAAGACTTCAGAGCTAATTTTTAGTAAATAAAATGGATTGAGAAACAAGTAAATTACAAAAGAAGATAATCAGATAAATCTTCAACGTTTTTCAGAGAGAAAAAAAAAAACAGGGGAGATTCTCTGTTAAAGAGACTTATGACATGTAACATCCAAATACAATGCAAGGTCCTTGATTGGATCCTGGGACAACTCAGGAGATGTGAACATGGTCTGGACATTAGATAATGTTAGGGATTGTTGTCAATTTTGTTAGGTGTGATAAAATTATTGTGGTTATGTAAACAAAAAAAGGCTTCGTCTGTTAGAGATGCACACTAAAATACTTAGGGGAGAAATGTCTGCAATTAAAATATTCCTATAAAAGACAGATGGAGCAATTATGGTCGAATGTTAATAAGTAATAACTATTAATTAGTGATGGGTGTTCATTATACTATCCTTTCTTCTTCAAGTTCAAAAATTTTCAGAGTCAAAAAAAAAATCAGATACCTTAAATCGTTGCAAACGTCCAATTTTTTCTCCAACTTCAGCCTCCATCGATATCCATTCATTCTTCTGTTTCTCATTTTCTTTTCTCAGTTGTCGCTCCATTTCTACTAAAGTAGTATATTGCCTTATGAGTGACTTTTCATTCACTTGCAAGACTGTGATTTTTCTACTATTTTCTGAAAGTGTTTTTTTCATTTCATCTGAATCCGTCTGAAGAGCACTGAGCAAATTCTGCACCAAATCAGATTTATACTACTTGTTGAATTTAGCTATCTCAGTTTGTACAATATTGTGTATTGATCTTAAAAGTGTTTTACTTACATTATATTCTTTTACTTTTATGGCATCTTGTTGGATTTGACCCTCAAGTTTTCTCTTCTCCTCTTTCATTGTTTCAGATTCTGTTTTCCAGGTCTCCTTTTCACTTAAAAAAAATAAAAACGACAACATAGTAAACCTAATAAAATGTTTAACTACAGGAAGAGATAACTTTAGATTATGGAAATTAAAAGTTTTCAGAAAACAAGAGAGATCATAGCTACTCAGTATCTGACAACATAAGAAGTCAAAATTCCATTCAAAAAGGATTTAGCTTGGAAGTTATATATTTTTATTTAATAAATGCAACACATGGAAACTATTTTATCAAATTATTTTCATTATTCCATGAATCACCGCTATAATTGTTACAATATAACAACTGCAGCTGAATCTCATAAATATTTTATTAAAAAGAGAAAATAATTATGAAAATAATCAAAACCCCAAACTAATTCTGGAAATCAAGTCTGAGTATTCTGACTGTACTCTCAAATTTGAGTGTTAAATACTTGCAAAATATTTAGAATAAAAACAAAATTAGAAATCATTAGACTTAAAAGAAAGTGTGTAAGACACTGTTGCCTACCCAAGAGATATTCCACAGTCACCTGCAATCTGCTTGGCACAAACCAATTATGGTGTCATCATTCTCTTTGCCACTGAATAGTTCAGACTTGGACATATTGCTTGGACAGCTCATTACCCCATTTCTGGCTAATGAAATCTGAGTCAAAATCTGCCAGAAGCCTCTAGAAAAAATTTTCATCTATAAAGTTATGTGGGGAAAAAAAAAGCCCCTCTTCTTCAATGGGCATAGTTCTGTCTTCCTTGAACTCCTTCATCTATTTTATAACTGCAGCAGGAGATAATATGACCTACACTATAATATCCCTAAATATGACCCATCCTATAATTAGCTTTGGGTTTCTTGTTAGGTCAGATAATAATTACCCTTAGTATTTAAATCACCTTTGATCAGGTATTCAAATTACCACACGGAAATTATTTTATTGACATAGATGAGATGGCAAAGATAGAGAAACAGGTTAGTTCCCTATGAAAATATATGCATAATGATGATGGTGATGAAGAATGATGCTAACAGCTGACATTTACAAAGTGTTCACATGTGCCAAGACATTTACAAAATGCTCATATCTGAGCATTTTCATATAATAATTCACTTAAGTTTCATAACAATCCTATGAAAAAGGTATTACTATTACAGAATTTTATAGATAAGGAAACTGAGACACAGACAAAGAGGAAGGGAAGAGGCAGGAGAGAAGGGTAAAACAAAATATGTAAATATTTTTTATGTTACTTTAATCATTAACAAGAATATGTTACAATTATATTTATAAATACCTTAGATATTCTTTATATAATAAGCTTTGCTGATGACGAATTACGGCAAATTTCCTGTGATAGTCTTCAAGGGAATCTTCTAAACTCTTTAACTTATTTTCTTTATATTCTAATTCCTAAAAATTTGTGTAGAAATAAGAGTTTAAAAAAATCAGAATACATTTTAAATTTGAAGGTATAAATTCATATTCTGACAAAATTATAGAAAAATATATAAAAGAGAATAGTCACCAAATCCATAAGCAGCACAGATCATTTCTATGATAATTTTGAACATCTCAGTTTAAGTCACAAGGAATGAGGCAATATGTGTAAAAAGAGAAGTACTTTTTATATGTGATAGTTACAGTAACCACACAAATTATCAGATACAGTAGTTACAAACTTACCTGTAGTCACTCAGCCCCACATACCCTTTTGTGAACATATACATTCATGCCTCCACTCAAACTATTCTTTCCAATTATTTCACATCAAAGATGAAGAAACTGAGACTTAGAAAGATTAAGTAGCTTACTCAACATTAAAAAACTCATTAGCTCTATACTTGGCAACCATTTCCTAGGCACACGTGCAAGCTTGGGGCCAGGTGCTTTATGTACATGGAGATCCCACACTTGAGGTCACGTCTGTCTGACTCTAAAGGCCTTGCTACTTCCAGCATTCTATGCTGCCTTAGGATTGGGAGTCCAAGGACCTGTTTTGCCACTTTGAACAGGTTTTCAGATTCCCAGCTGGCGCTCCCTAATCTACCACAATGCTTCCCGTAAGTTTTTTTATATAAAGATGAAAAAAATCCACGAATCTTATCTCAAGCAACATAACAATGCTATACTGCCATTACTTGTTGACAGTGTTCCTATACTGGTGAAACTAAACTGGTGAAAGAGTGCTAAAACTAGAAATTTAAAAGTAATGATACAACATGAATTATAATGTTCTAATAAGTAGTTAAGGTCATCCCTTCCTGATGTAGATAATATGCAAATTCCAATATTCAAAAAAAGATTAGTTAATGTATTTCCAAATACAAAAACAAGTATTTGATAATCACAACTCGAGTATATTCACAAATGGAGGGAAATAACGGTGCTTATAATCAAAAACATATTTTCATTGATTCTGAACACATTTTTATCATTATATCTGTAATGTAGATGATGTTACGGGTATTCACACTTCAAATGAAATAATGAAAAACATCTCTCATAGGCCATTCATAATGACCAGGATATAGATAGCAAAACTGAGAAACAAACACAGGGCAGGTAGAACCCTTTCCAATTTGCTGATGGATTAACTAATTCTTTACAGGGTAACAGGAAGAAAGAGATAGAAGACAATTTGGTTTAAAAGCTTTTTCTTGTAGTTAACACAAAAAAGGAACAATTCTAATCATCGCACTAAAAGCCTGTGTCAGAATTTATTTACTTAAATTGCTTTTTCAACCAGCAATAAACAAAAGTGCTCACCTTACTTATATATTACTACCTTATAGTAGGTGCATGTTATTCTCTCAATCATATATTTCATATGAGTGACACACAAGTGAACAAGATGTGTCAGCATGCTTCTCATGCAGATGAATGGAATAAATTGCTTTTATTCCTAATATTCCATCTAACGTCAAAATCCATTAAAAATATATCTCACTGTTAATGTCCTAAGAACTCAAAGGAATACATGAAGACTAAATTAAAAAACACACTATTAATTAATTATTAATTAATTCACATATAAAATTTTCAGTACCTGTAAGATATGTATTAAATATTCATTCTGAGAATTAATGATATTGGCACTAGATGGTGCTATCCCATCAGGTAAGTCTACTCCTTTAAAAACAACATTCGATCCTTCTGATTGTCGTAAAAGACTGGTCTCTTTTTCAAGATGATCTATCTGTAAACAAACAGTTCAGGAATGAGAACCACATTTCTTACACCCAAAGAAAGACAAATTTAAAAGCAGTAATTTACATTTCCTACTGAATATTTTTTAAAAGTAGACATATGAATGCCCTGCCAGGAATTAACTACACCATAATTTAATTTCTATTTAGAAATGCCAAGGTATACATTTAGAACTTTTGTATTCTTTTATATTATAAGGTACTTATTTTTCCATGTAATTTTATAAGAAAAATCCAAACAGGAGTTTTCTTAATGTTGAAAGAATTAATTCAAGGGGTATTTTCTCATAAAGTAGTCATTTTTAAAAAATTAAAAGTTTCATATTCATGTTCATATGCTTAGCATTTTCTTTTATTTAATAGAATTCTCACCTTTAAATTTGCTTTTGCCAACTGCTGAGAATAATTTATAGCCTCCTTCCGAGATTCCCTGAGCTCCTGTCTTAATTCTTCATTCCTTCCAGTAAGTTGATCAACTTGGGCTTTCAAATGCAGATTGGCATCAAAGATTCCTTCTGCATTCTTTGATTCTATAGCCTAATATATTTAGATTATATTGAAGAAATGTGAAGAAAAACACTAAAATCATAGTAAAAAAAAATTCTACCTTTAAATAAAATTCACATTTAAGCATTTTACTATTCCCATTGCCATGCATAATAACAAAATACACCAAATCTGTTTCTTATTTATGAATTTAAATTGATAAAATTCTACTTTAACTTACATCAGTATTATTACCAAGCACAGTAATTACTTCATTATAACAGTTAACAAATATTTAGGTAATCTTAGTAGACTGGTAGACTAGAAAAACAAGTGGACAGGAATAAGATGACTAGGGTTCAAACCTTAACCAATCTCTTACTAACTGGGCAAGTGACTTAAATTCTTTATACTTTAGGTTCCTTATCTCTAAAGAAGAGGTGTTCGCTCTGTCCACTTCACAAGGTTTTTATTCAGTCAAAATGAAATAATTCATATGTAAATGCTTTGAAACTATGCAGCATCTGAATTTAAAGCATAAGCAAAGGAATGAAATAGCTACTACATTCAATTAAGTGAATTTTTTATTGCTTCCTCTCCACACAGTTGAAGCATACACAATAACAAAGGCAAAGGATGGTGACACAGTATTATCCAAGAGTGCTATATAAGCAAAAATAATATGTCAAATATTAAAACATTATCAAAGAGGCTTCACTTGTCCTAATTCTCCAACAATGGCATACATAAATATACATACACCTGTGTACACATGTATATTATACAAACATACAAATATATTTGGTCTTTAAAAGAACTGTATGCAACAGAACTGTTAAATGCAAAGTAAAGCTTCAGAAATGAAGGTAGAAGACAAAGAAGGTGAGATGAGTGAAACCAAATGTAATCTCCACCTCAGGAGGGCGATCTGGGGTTTAACTCTAGGCAGTAGATTTAAAAAAGTAAGCCTTTACCCTAAGGAGATCAGAGCAGGCCATGTGGAGTAATAGGTTCCACTAATTCAAAGGGGATATCAGGAGGACAGAAGCAGGTAGAAGGAGGTACTCTGACAAACAACAAGGTAGTCTAGTTAGTTGTCTTGCTGAGAAAAGCACTATGTTGTCTACATGCCCTTTTGGTAAAATGAGATTGAATTAGATGATGATTAGGGGCACTGAAAAATATCCTGTAGCAAGAGAAAGTGAACTGAAGTGCATGAGCCAGAGTTATCTGATGGAAAGTATCATTGATTCTGAAGATTTCTTAGAGGAGGTATTGCTAGGTCATTTGTGAGTTTCAGACAGGACATATCAATCAGAAAGAAGAATGACAACCCAGAATAGAAGCAGATGAAATCTATGGAAGCAGTGGTTATGAGAAGGGAATCAAATGGTTCTCATAAATTTTGTCAAATGATTTTCTTGCCTCAGGAAATTTTTAACATACCAGTAGCATTCTCCCTCTCTGCTAACAATATAGTGTTGTTACCAAAAAAAGTATTTAATTATTGACTAGTCGTCATAAAAAAAAAAGCAATTCAATGAATAATAAGTAGTTTTTTCTATTCACATCAAGCACAAATGTGGGAAACTATATAATAATGTATGCTAAATATGTTCAGATTATGTAAATAATATATTTAAATATTAAGGATCTAAAATGTATATTTTATTCAGTTTATGTAACAGACATTCATTAATACTGTAGAAATCTTAAGTCCATATAGGGTAAATATAAATAGAATATTATTTCATGGCTAAAATCTTTCCTGTAGCAATGCTTAAGTCTTTAAATATTTAAAATATTCTTACTACATTCTATTACACTTCTAAGTTTGTAGCATTAAGGTCCTAACAGACCTACCCTCTCACATTTAACAAGTAAATATGAGAAACAGCTACTTAAAGGTTCTAGAAGATGAACAAAAGCAAGCAGATTTTGGAGGCGACTTGTAACTTGAAAGACAAGACCAGCAAGAAGTGCTTTTGCCATTTTTAAGGCTTTATTCCGAGGGCAGGCTGCAGCTGCAGTGACCAGTCATCTTTCTGGCCTAGAAAACCAGAGGATAGAGCCCAAAGCCACAGGAAAGCGAAAGAGGAATCTCAGAAAGAAAAAGCCAGCAAAAGAGAGTTCCAAATTCTGTAGAAAAATTCTGCCAGGTCTCAGGCTAACCCTTGAAACAAGAATGGAGATGACAAAGGAAAGTATCAGTGAACTTGAAGATAAATCAATAGCAATTATCCCATTGGGAGAAAGAAAGGCAAAAAATAGGAGGGAAAAAATGAACACAGCCTCAGGGACCTGTGGCACAATATCAAAAGGTCTAACACGTTTCACTGGAGTCCCAGAGAGAATGGGGTAGAAAAAAATAACTGAAGAAGTTAATGATGGAAAACTTCTCAACTGTGGTGAACAGCATAAGGAAACAGATTCAAGATGCTCAGCAAACCCCAAACAAGATACACACACACACATACAAATGTGTGCACACACATACACCTAGGCACACTATAGTCAAACCGGTGAAAAACCAAATATAAAGTTTTGAAAGCAGCCTGAGAAAAATTACACATTACATACAGGGAACAATGACTCAAATGACAGCAAATGTCTCATCAGAAACTAGAGATCAGTAGACAGTGGAACAACATCTTTAAAGTGATGAAACAAAATAAAACCGTTAATATGAAAAAATAACTTACATTAACTAGTCTTTCAAGACTAGGGATAATTAGAGACGTTTCTCCACCTTTAACATCAGGGTCTTTCTGCATATCCTTAATAGCTTGTAATATTTCCTTCATACCTTCTTCAAGTTGCTTATTTTCTTCAACTAATTCTTTTACTAAAATGACATTTTTCTCATTGAATGAATAGATCTTTTTCACAAATTACACTATTCTAAACAGATGACACATATTTCACATACAGTAAAAATAACCCATTTGTAAAATGCAATTGTAAATAAATGTACAAAAAAATTCAACTATAAATCCAATGTGTGAATAGTTGAGTTAAATGGTACACCTATTTAGACCATGAACATATATATCTCATAGATGAAAGAAAAAAATCCTAAGCATACTTTGCCTTCATTTTATATTAAAAATCTTTTAAATTTGTTTTTCTACCTTCAGTTTCATTAGAGAACAAAAGAGAAAAAAGAGACTTATTTATCATCATAAAAAATTCAGATTAATAACATTCTCAGAAAATGAATATAGCAAGGCGAATCAAATGGATAAATGAGAGAGACTGAAGTCTACACATTATAGAGGGAATTAAGGCTAAGACAGACTAGAAAACAGAGAATGTATTAAAGTCCTTTCAGATGCATGATTTTCAGTATAGGATAAATAAACAGAAAAGTAAGAGATAATAGTAACTTACATTTATTCTGAAATTTGGCTATTACTGTTCTACTTCTTTCTAAATCTCTTTCCTTTTCAATTAGTTCTCTTGAAAGAAATTCATTCTGAATAAAACATAAAGAGAAGAAAACTGATTTTAGAAAATATCACAATTTTATAAACTATGTTTATAGTTTTGATGTTGAAGAAAAGTTTGATCAACCGAGATTTAATACACCAAAAACAAGCTATAGAGACATAGCAGCAGCCATAGAAATAAAATAACGTCTCAAAGGTAAAACAGATGGTGATCGTCCTCCCACCTTCTCCCTCCCCCGACACCCATGGCAAAAGGCAAACAGATGTGATAAAGGTTTTTGTCTTTAGTTCTACAATCATCTCTTTTAATGGTCTGCCTTTACACTACCTGTTCTGCCTGGCTTCTATGACGTTCAAGCTCTCTTTCTGCATTTCTACTCTGTGCTTCTTTGATCAATAAATCCTGTGCTATGGCTTCATTCTAAAGAAACATTTAATATATTAGGCAAGTCAGTGACTTCATAACATTTTTAGACTTTTTAGATTTTTAAAAAAATAGAATGTGTATAAATTAGTGTTAATGTGTGAACATAAAAAAAATTCTTATTATAATTACTACTTACAGAACTTTGTTAGAGAAGTTATGAGTTAATAAAAAAGCAGTCCCGGGAATGTAACTGGGAGGAAAGCTCACCTGGGATCTAAGAAATACTAGTTCTCTCCGTAGCTGTTCTATAAGATTTTCAAGCGGATCTACCTGAGATAATTTTGACTGTGCAGCACTAGGCACAGGGTCTGGAAGATTAACTTCAAGTTTACTTTTCAAAATCTCTGTCTGTAAGGGTGCTTCTTCACTTTCTCTTATATCTTCTTTCAAACTGATATCAGCACATTTTATTTGGGCATGAACTTGTTCATCTTCTGATGTTGCTACTTGTGATTTATCCATGTCAGCTCTATTATCATGTATTTGTTGACAAAATATTGCAGATTTTTGCCTAAGCGATAACTTCTGCATTAAGTCTGAAGCTGTTGATAAGGCTTGTAAAGATGAATCGCTTTTTTGTGTGAAACTAGTCTTCTCAAGTGCCTGATGGCTTCTTGACACTTTCTTCACAGAGTCGTCAGAGAGAGAGTATAAGTAGTCATTTATTTCTTTGTGGCTCTCCCTACTCAAGGTATTGACTAAAGATTCTAGATTTCTTAAAGATTGTAGACATGGTGCTTTAAAAATCTCCCTTATTGTAATTTCTGGAGGTGAATTAATATCTTTTCCTTGTATAGATGAAGAATGTCTAGTTAAAGAGACAAAAGGATCCACTTCACTTTCTACACTATGACGAAGTTCAGATAACATCCTTGATAATGATCCTATGGTCATTTTCTCTTCTGGCTCATTCTGATATGACTGTGGAATACTCAATGACGGTCTCCTATGTGGCAGCTCTATTTTATCTGAACTCCTAATCTGTATTCAGAGTAAATAATGTCTCATTAATCAATCTTTGGATCAACAAGTTATTTAAATAAGAAAACTTTTTTAAAATTTAATGACTATAAAAAGAAGCGATGTCCAAAATGAGATAATGGGGTCAGAAATGAAAAGCACTGATAATAACATTTTCCTTTATTCTCTTTGCCATAGCAATACTGTATAGTTTACCTTTGATTGTGCCTCACTCATATTTTTGAGGCTCATGAAATCAAATTTTCTTTCTCCCATTCTATTCTCTTGAGAAAAATTTTCAGTTGGGTTCAGGTCTTCAACAGTGAATCCTACACATAAAAGAATTAACAAATTAGAAACAAGAATAAGAATAATAGAATAAGAATAACTCTTATTATTCCAATATTTTAATTCTTAAAAACTAGAATCCGGGCTGGCCCAGTGGCATAGCAGTTAAGTTCGCACACTCCGCTTTGGCAGCCCAGGGTTTGCAGGTTCAGATCCCAGCGCGGACGGACACACGGCTTGTCAAGTCACACTGTGGCGGTGTCCCATATAAAGTAGAAGATGGGCATGGATGTTAGCCCAGGGCCAGTCTTCCTCAGCAAAAAGAGGAGGATTGGCAACGGATGTTAGCTCAGGGCTAATCTTCTTCACAAAAAAAAAACTAGAGTTAAGTTTTACCTCAAACAAAACGTAGAATAATTATTTCCAAAATTGTTGACCCATATGTAGCCTATACAACCTTCTGATTTAGCTCACTTTAAAAAAGACATTAATATGAAAAACTAACATGAATTTTATCTACACTATCATTCTTTGCCCATTCTATATTAAAGTGTGAACAAACAAGTACTTAAATGGCTAAAAGACACATATAAAGAAAGTAGACAAGAATCATGAATAATGACTAAACTGGGTTAATACAATAATAAATTATGAAGTTTTGCCCTTCTAGATATTTTTTGCTGTATTATAGAGACTATAACGCTAAAAAAACAAAACCACCCAAACAAAAAAACTCTTATTATTCATAAATACTTGTGGACTTGGGCCAAACTAGAAAAAAAAATTCCTTCTCTGTAGTCTTCTTACAAAAAAGCACTGCAATAGCTATTAAAAAACTTAACCAACTGTTCTCTTTACATCATGTAAGATAAAGAAAGATATTAATTTTCATTCAATAAAACATTAATTTTACTTAGTAAAGAATAATGTACAAAAAGTTTTCAATGCACAGCTCTTAAGGAAAAGGAAAATATTAACAGTAATATGTATTAACATAAAAATTACTAAGTTTTATCATTACTAATCACAAAATATTGGGATTGTCTAGAAATTCATAGAGACTATACTATAAATTTTTCAAAACTCCATGATTCTGAAGTTTGCTTTTGTTCACTTGTTTTCTTTTTCTTTTTTTTTTTTTTTTATCTGTTTCAGATTTAGGACTGAACCCAATGACACTTGCTTATATACTCTTCATCAGGCCATATTTTTCATTTATTAAACTTGTAGCAGGAATATAGTGATATAGTGATAATATTTCTAACATATAGAAAATTTCAGATCCAGACAATTCATTTTCCAGTGATTCTCTTAAAGGTTTGAAATAACTGAGTATACCTGAAGTTACAGCTCTTTTTCCTTTTTCTAGAGCCATCTGGCGAATTTTTCTTTTCAGATCAAGTCGTTCTTCCTCTAGACTTTCAATCTACAAAGTATAAATTGTTAGTATTTTTCTGTAGTTCAATCAGAAAATAACCAATTGACTACTGCACTTGCCTCTTTCAAAAGAATCTGGTTTTCAGCTCTATACTGCTGCTGTTTTAAATTTTTGCTATTTCTAAATTCAGTTAAATCAATCATTGTCTTCGGTTCAAGGCCTAAAATAGAAAGCAATATGATTAAAACCTTATCAACATTCAAAAGAAATACAAACTTCATATAGCAATGGATTATAATTTATTTGGCCAGCATCACAGAAGAATGTGATACTTTTTGTGCCAAAATTTTCCAGATATTTGAACTAAAACACTAGAAGTTAAAATTTTATCACAATTATTAATGGAAATCTTGACAAAAACCTATCAGGATCTGTCTCCTTCTCTATGCTGGGCTGTCACAGAGGTACTATAATGTACCAACTAAGAACAGAAGCTTTGGTATAAAACAGACAGGTTCAATTCCCATTTCCAATTAAATAAGCTGTAGGGATAATACTGTATTCATTTATTTATTGGCTTATTGTCAGGAATATGATAAAATGAACCCAAATAAATTACTTCTGCATTTCCTGGTACACAGTAGTCATTACTAACATCTACACCACTTATATGAACACGACTAGTCCGATGCTCCCAGTGTGCCTCACTTCCTCTTACTAAGCAGCTATGCTCTGAAAACCAGATATCAAGGTTGTCTCAAGTAATTACAAACCAAGATTTGGAGCCTTTAAAATACAGAAAATCTGTTTTTTGTGCCGGCGATCTAGATGGCTCAGTCATATCCCTGAACGTCCAGACCGAAGCTGGGTCTGATCTGATAGGTCAAGTTGATTACATGTCTAACTTGAGGTCCTGGCGTGACTCTGGGTCCTAATTCAACACTTTTCACAAATAAATAATTTGTATATAATATTTATTTTTCCTTCCTCTAGAGCATAGTTTTTACAGATGATCATTTTAACTCTAAGAAAGTATAAACTGGTACTTACCAAGTACAATGAAATCATTATTTAGATCTTTATTTGCATTTTAAAGTAGCAATTTATATTGGACTGTCATAACATTCAAACTACTAATATTCACTAATGAACTATTTATTGAAATCAATATATAAACTCTCAAGCTATATTTACTAATTACTTCTTAGAATCAACAATAACCTTAAAATACTTAACCAAAGTAAAACTTAGGGAGTCTAAATTATAAAAGTACTTAAAATTCTTAAAAAGGTTTAGACAGTATTTCTAAATATCCTCCTGAATTCATCTGAAACAAGAGTATTTTGCAAACTAACATGGGTCATACGAATCCTAATTTTCTTGAGAAAAACAAATGGTTAACTTCTAATATGTGGTATTAACTTAGCAGACTTTCATCTTTTAAACAAACAATTATTACCGAGGAGATCCTGGACTGAAAAAAGCAGTGCTCGAGGCCTGCCTCCCACCATCCCAACCCCATCAAATCCCCAGTCCTGCTTCAATCCGAGGAGCTCCACTTTTATTTGTTTTAAATATTTTTATAGAAGGATTTGGGGGAAAAAAAAGCGTTCAACTATTTAAAAATAGTAATAATAAACAAACAAAAAGAAAAATAAAAAATGACTTGACAATTAGGTTTGAGCAAACTACATATCTTAAAAGATGACTTACCCACATGCTCCCTAAGTGCCTCATTTTCATCAAGGAAATCATTGATTTTCAACTCAAGTTTGTTGATTTCCTTTGTCAATACTTCAATCTCTCGATCTCTTATTTTAATTTGGTTTTTACAATTCTTTATTTCAATAACAGCATCTTCTAAACCATATACACCCTGAAAAATACCCAATTTAAGTATAAGATAGTTTACTTGAATAAATTATCAAATTCATGAATTTATTTTCTCATTAAGTCTGAGGGGAAGTGCACATATACCTAAGATTTATATCACTAAACTGCGTGTTTTATTGATTTAAAAAAAATCCAGTAATATTAACGATAAAAAATGGAACAGCTAAAACTTCCCTGTACAGTATCCTAATGGCAAAGTGACTCAGAATATTACATACAAAACACTTAACAAAATATAGAAAAGGAATAGTGAGGGTGAATCAGCGATACCACTAGAACATGTAAGTCATTAGTTGCCTGACTTAGCAGTAATCAGATTTAAAAATATAAAAAGTACAAAGTAAGGCTCTGTGGGCATGGTAGGCAGCAAAACTATCCCTGTTATAACCTTCATCAAATTAACCAGTGATGTCACATCTACATGGTGGCACAATGACACAGAACACAAAGAATCTAATCCTGCTGCCTCACCAAAGCTGATTATCTGGGCAAAATGCTTTGATCAAATGGTTTGAAAACATTCTCCTGCCAAAAAGTAAATGCTGCTCAAAAGTGTGAATAGTTTAGTATATATCAATTAGGACAACCTTTATCATAAGGTACTTCTGGAATGTTTTTAAATGGCATGCAGTAAATGGCACAGAACATTCTGTGAGTGGCAAGAATAATCCCAAACTCCTTGACTGACAAGATAAAAATACATACCGATTCATAATCTTTTAATCGCTTCAGAGTCTCGACTAGTTCTTTATCCTTTTCCCTAGCATCAGCCTCAGCCAGTTCAGCTGTTCTCTCAGCCTCTTTAGTTTTCTCTTCTAAAATTTGAACCTTAGACTGAATTTTCATATAATGAGTCTGTTGAGAAAGTGTTGAAGCGCCTTCAGGGTAAAAATAAAAATCATGAATGAATTAAATTGAGTACTTATTCCTTTAAATCACTGGTTCCAATATGGGGAGCAGGAAAAGCAGTATGTCACTAAAAAACTCCCTTCAACATTATAACTTTATATTTATAAAATAAAGTTTTGATTTGGCTTTATTAATAAAACAAAGTAAAAAAGTAAAGTTCAACAAAATCTTAGCTGAAGGGGTGTGGATTATGAAAGATTGCAAAACACTGCTTTACAAAGGGTGATCATTGTGGCAAAGACTGCTAGCTCTCTGTTCTTAATATTCAACCTCCCCTTTGTCCACTTTAATAGAACTATGGATTTTAGCTGGACATACAGCCACTTGAAATAAAAAGTAAATTTCCACTTACACTCCAGGAGCTAGGTGTAGTCATGTGACTAATGGAATAATAAACAGAAAGGCCATGTGCATATTTCAGAAAATGTTTTTAAAGGAGAGGAGTGAATCTTTCTTTTCTCTTTCCTCCTAGCTGACAGCTGGAATATAATAGTAGGGCTGGAACCCAGTCTTCTTAGAACATGCGATGGAAACCACATGCTGAGATAGGCAGAGCAACAAGATACAGGGTGCCCGATATCTAATATTTGCGCAGCTACCACACCAACCCTGAACCAGATGCTTCAACTTTGTTTATATCATGGAAAAATACCTTTCTATCCTGCTTAAATCATTGTTACCTTTGATTTTTCTGTCAGTTGTAGCTAAACTTAATCCTAACTAACAGCTAAAAAAAATCTCTACTTTGTATTATCTTACTGAACTGTTGCTAGACCAAAATAAAGTATTCCTATCATTCTAAAATTTATGGACACAAATCATGCTTATACTCATCCATAATAAACATCTACTGATTTATAAAGCATATACTTACGTACAGGCATTGGACTAGTGTGGGAGATCACACACATTTATAAGAAATGAACCCTGCTCTCTGGAATAAACAGTCTAGCTGGGGAATGTGACAGAGGCTGAGTTGTCCCCATTATCTATTCTCCCTTTCTTCCATATGGCCCTTCACAGTATATTTACCTGCCTGTCCTTCAGTAGGTGCTCTTTGCCTTTTGCCCCCTCTTCCTCTATCTTGTGTTTGGGATGTGGATGTGAGGATAAAGCTCCACTCTGGATGAGGCAGATGAAGGCAATACCCTGAACTGCCTAATTCTAGACCATTACACAAGTGAGAAATAAACTTCTATCTCTATTTTGCCACCATTTTTCAGATCTGTTTCCGATAGCTAAACCTAATCCTAACCAATGAAGGGAGAGCACCGTTAGCTGTCATATTTACAAGTTAAATTCAAGAGACAGAGAATACTCTATCCACACACCTTCTGTAGGTTTTAGGGGTCATATGACTATGGTCTGACTGAAGCGTCATTAGATAAAACCTCTTCCTTATTTTATAGCAGAGATCAACCGCCACTTTTTCTCCTGGTGGCTGGAATATGCAAAATCCATAATATCAGTCATCCTTTTAAAGCAGTTTAAACTACTCAAAGTATAATTCTAATACATACATAATACACACACATATAGAAATATGTATATCAAGTGGGCCTTGATGCTGCTCAACAATCACAATACATTTCTCTAGTCTGTTCATTTTTCCAGATGACCATTTCATACCTCTTCATTTCTCCTCTCTCCTCAAACTTTTAATACATCTTCCCCAATCCTCACTTTCAGCTGAGAACCTTCCCTGAAAACAGAAGCACTGAGAAAACAGAAGCAATCAGTAGAGAAGTTCTACAAGCTCTCACCATCAGGACACCTACCCAGCCGCCTGCATCTGTAGCTGTACACTCCACCTTCCTTCCTGTTACTACGGATGAACTCTCTGTGCTCCTAAGGCTAACCACTCCACTGGAACACTGGATTCCCGTCCCACCACCTTCTCAAGGATATTACTCCACATGTTCTTCTCTCCTTCCTCTGCTTCATCAATTGTTTCTTCTTTAATAGATCTTTCCTGTTAACCTAGAAGCATGATCATTTCTTCCATTTTAAAGAGAAAAACACTTTCTTCACCTCTCTTCCTCCCCAAGCTACTACTCTATTTTTCTCCTTCCCTTCATAGAAACAGCCCTCAAAAGAGTCTCTGTATTTCTTCTATTTCATCTCTACCCATTTTCTCTTGAACCAAAAATGACCACTGCTAAATCCAATGGTCTATTTTTAGTGCTCACCCTGACTTAGCAACAGCAATGAATACAGCTCTGAACACAGCTGCCCATTTTCTTCCATGACAACGTTCCTCGTGTGATTTCAGGCCTCTACACGCTCCTGGTTTTCCTCCCATCTCTGACTCTCCTCTTCAGTCTCCTTTGGATGCTCCTTTTCATCTCCCCAGCCTCTAGAGTAAAAGTATCCCAGAGCTCAGTCTTTAGATTTCTCTTAACCAACGTTTTCTCCCTTGATCTCAGACAGTCTCAGGACTTGACTATTTTTATGCATATGGTTCCCAAATTTATATCTTTAGCCTAGATTGTTCTCCTGAACTTCAGACTCTCATATACAAGTGCCTACTTAACACTTTCACTCAGATATCTAATAAGCATCTCAAACTTAACATGTCCTGTTTAACTAAGTACCTCATCATCTCTATACCCGCTTTTTCCAAGTCTTCCCCAGTGTTCAGACCAAAAGTCCTGGTAACTCTTACTCTCACATCCTGCAGTCTTGTAACAGGTCTCCCTGCTTCTGTCCTTTCCACTCTACAGTCTACTACAGACACTGCCTAAGTCAAATTATACATTCCTGTCTTCAGAAACTTTCTTTGGTG
The DNA here is from genome assembly GCA_031878705.1 of Tapirus indicus. Classification (NCBI taxonomy): domain Eukaryota; kingdom Metazoa; phylum Chordata; class Mammalia; order Perissodactyla; family Tapiridae; genus Tapirus; species Tapirus indicus. The sequence continues at coordinate 137,256,711 of CM062920.1, read as the reverse complement.
CCCCTTCTCACTTAAAATAAAAGCCAAAGTCCTTACAATGAACTGCAAGGCCCCTGTGATGTGGCCCCTGGCTACCTCTCTGATCCCATCACCTACTACTGCCCCACTTGCTCACTGTGCTCCAGCCACGAAGGCTTCTTTCTTGTTCCTCAGACACGCTGGGCGCACTCCTGCTTCAGCGCCTCCGCACTTATTCCCACTGCTTAGGGACATCTGCATGGCTCACTCCTTCACCAACTGTAAGTCTCTGTTCAAATATCTCCTCAGTGAGGCTTTTGCTCACTATCTAAATTACAACAGCACCTCCAACCACCACCACCATTACTTCACTTACACTTACACACACACGGAGACTCACTACTTGCCCTTTGTGCCTTATTTTTTATCTTCACCAAAAATAGTAAATGTGTCGTGAACTTATTATGAACAGTTTGCATTAATGTGCTCTGGTATAACTATAGTATGTACTGCTGTGGAAATATAAGATCACTGATGTTGTTAAGGCCTTTTATTCAGAGGATCTGATTTGTTAGGCAAGGTAGTTTGACCCAAGGTAGGGAGAATATGATGAGACATTAAGTTGGGTAAGGTTATTCAAATGCTGACAAGTTAAATTACTTCCAAAAACTATCTGCAGTGCTGCTACACTGATCAAAATTTTATTCTCTTCCATTCTTTGTTACTTATAAAAAGAGAATTAAATAAATATAATCAGTTATATTACCACTTCTCATTTCTTTTATACAGCCAATCTGGTAACAGAGGTTAATGTAATTTTTGGAGAAAAATTATAGAAAATATCTCCATCACTTACAAATTTAAACACTAGTAACATATGTAAAGTATTTAATAATATCCTGTGCAAATTTTAGAAAATACAGTAAAATTCAAATAGAGGAAAATCAATAATATATGTCTATTGACATGACACAATTTTCTTTCAATGAAAATAAAATACTTTAAATATTTAACAGTATATGAAATAACTATATACTTATAAAATATTGAATTACCTTTGTTTCTTTGGAGCTCATTTTTTAAATCTTCAATAATAAAAGTATTTTTTTCCATTTCTTTTGTATATTGTTCTACTTGCTCACTGAGCATCTTAATTTGATTATCTCGTTCTTGCACACCCTATAAAAGATTTTTAAGTATCACATATTATCTCTTCATAAATATTAATATACATCTTAAAAGTAAGGAAAAAAGTAGGTCTTGGGGCTGGTCCAGTGGCATAATGGTTAAGTTTGTATGCTCTGCTTCAGTGGCCCAGGGTTCACAGGTTTCAATCCCGGATGTGGACCTACATGCCGCTCACCAAGCCATGCTATGGCGGCGTCCCACATGAAAATAGAGGAAGATTGGCACAGATGTTAGCTCAGGCCAATCTTCCTCACCAAAAAAAAAAAAAAAAAAGTAGGTCTTGTTTTTTGTGAGGAAGACTGGCCCTGAGCTAACATCTGTTGCCAATCTTCCCATTTTTGCTTGAGTAAGATTGCCCCTGAACTAACATCTATCCCAATCTTCCCCTATTTTGTATGTGGGATGCTGCCACAGCATGTCTTGATAAGTAGTGTGTAACCCTGGGCCGCTGAAGTGGAGTGCACAAACTTAACCATTACACCACCAGGCCTGCCCCAAAGTAGGTCTTGTTTATTTCAATAAGACTACTGAATATACTTTTTTGTGGGTCAAAATTATGCCTTTTACTATTTTGTATACCTCAATTGCACTAAACAATTTTGGGTACACTACAGTCATTCTAATAATTAAAGATGATGTAACGGTTAATAATACTGGCAAATAGGAATTCCAGAACGCTCTAATATTTGTGGCTTCTCATGACTCTTTTTATGTTACCTTTCCTCATCATTCATCTAGTTCCATCTTTTCACAATTTCGCATGTTTGTGTTTTGCCCTGTGTTTTCTCTCTTACTCAGTACTTCATTCAAAAATATTGTACCTTGTAATTGTTCTTATTCTCCAAATACTTCCCAAATTTCCTTCTTTCTTTCAGACTATGAGTACGGAACACAGATGGTGAAAGCATAACTTCTTTCTATATGAATATATTTGTACTAAAAGTGAAGTCTTTATGTAGTACAAATTACAAACATACTTTTCAGTTTTTTCAAATTGTATAGGATATTTCAGCACTAAAATATAATAAACTTTAATAATGAAGTATGTATCAAGACATTTTAAAATTTCTGAAGATTTTTAATAGTTTACTAAATAATTCCTAATCAAAACAATGAACGTATTATCTGCATCAACATAGAAAAATACACAAAATAATCTCATTCCTAATTCTAAACTGAATTCTAATTTTTTCTTGGGACTGAATGGTATAAGAAACTTCAAAAGACTTTATTATATATCCAGTAGTGCAAGCCACTAGGTTAGACACTAGTGATATAATAAGTAAGACATAGTTCAGAGTTTCATTGCCAACTTTAATAACACTGGTTGATAAAACAAATTTTGAGGTTTTACCTGTTGTAGAGCCATCACATTACTTTTATCAGCATCAAGCTGGGCATTTTTCAGTTTCTCTCTCAGGTTATGTAACATTTGCTGATATTCAATAATTTCATCATCTTTAGAAGACAAAATTGACTAGAAATAAACAAAATAGGATCTGTTACATAAGAGAAAAATTAACAAACCATTCCTCACTTATGGTAAATACTCTAATATATACCACTGACTTCAAGAAAATACAGGAAATAAAATTCTTTGAAGTGAGAAAGTATCAGCAACTATTGGAATATTCATTGTTCCTCTTGTGTGTACAATCTGAAGTTCAAATAAGAAATGATTCAAAAATACACCATAACTTTTGCTTTATTAGGAATTTAATCTTTAAACAATCTCAAGCTTTCAAAACCCATTGCTAAAACAAAAAGTTATAAATATCTCCATGAACTACAAAACATTTTGTATAACTAATCTTTATGAAGAAAACATTAAAATGTCACTGAGAAGCATAAAATACCCTGAATGAATGAAAGGTATCTCGTAGTGTATGAAAAGAGAGAAGGTTAGCACTCCCCTTGACAAGGATGGAAAAGGCCCTTGGGCCTGACAATAAGCATCTGGTTAAGGCATTGCCACCTACTCTGTGGCATAACTGTATTGCATATTTGAAAACAGCTAGGAGAGTGGACCTTGAAAGTTCTCATCACAAGAGAAAAAAAATGGTAACTATGCATGGTGACAGATGTTAACTGGCTTATTGTAGTGATCATTTTTGTATACAGATATCAAAATCATTACACTGTACACCTTAAACTAATATAATGTTATGTCAATTATACCTCAATAAAAAAAAATGAAAGGTATCTTGTATTCTTCACTCGAAGGACCAAATATCAAAATCAATCTATAAATTAACTCATAAATTTAATACATACCCAATAAAATAACTAAGATATTTTTAAAAACTATTTCTAAAATTCATATTAAAAAAAGCATGTTTATAAGAAAAAGTATAAAAACAAAAAAATAATAAGAACAGCTTTTTCAAATATTTAAACATAATAATTAAAACAAGTGTACACGGTTAGAAAATAGATCAATCAATATAAAAGAGTCCAAAAATAAATTCAAATTCAACAGGAGTTTTGTATGTAATGAAAATGGAACTGTATTTCAATAGGAGAAAGATAAAATATTCAATAAATGATGTTAGGACAACAGACTAGCTCTGTTGCATCCATATCTCACTCTTCATACCAAAATAAATTATATATGCTTTAAAGATTTAAATGTAAAAGAAGAAACTAGAAAGTTGAAGATATCAGAAGAAAATATGAGAAAATTTTATACTCAGAATCCTTTCCAATTATGATATAAAGACCAGAAAAAAAATAAGTTTACACAATATAAAAAGAAATATTTTATAGCAAAAAAATACCATAAAGCCAAAAGACAAGTGACAAACTGGAGGAACATATTTGCAATATATATCACAATTACACTTGTAGAATTTATTCTACAGATATACATTTTCAAAATAATGAATATATAAAGGTATTCATTAAAACATTGTTTCCAATAGCAGAAATTTTAAGACATTTTTTCCAACAGCAGAAATGAGAAACCTAAACATCACACAACAGGGAATCAATTAAATAAATAACATACATATCTACAAAGAAAAATTACAGTCATTAAAAAAAAAGCAATATTACATGTACTGATATAAATTCTTAAAAGATATTAAGTAAAAGCAAAGTAAAGTGCAGAAGAATACATATGTTACCATCTCTCCCCCCCAAAATTAAATATGGTAAAAACAACTCTTTTTCTAGGAGTTGGTGAACCATGTATGGCTCACAGGTCAAACCTGCTCTGCTGCCTGTTTTTGTAGTTTTATTGGAAAGACCCTTGCTCATCAATTTATGTATTGTTTATGGTTGCTTTCATGCTAGAGCAGCAGAGTTGAATAGTCACACCAGAGACAAGATGGCCTTCTACAGAAAGTTTACTGACCTCTGATTAATTCTATGGTTATTTGAGCTTCCCAGATGATAACCAATTCCAACCAACAAGATTTATGTGAACACTGTTAGAAACAATAACTATAGAAGTGATAGCTTTAAAATTAGAATTACTTATTCAGAATCATTTCAGACTTTTCCAAAATATACAATCATCACAATCCTAGGTTCTGATATGGTAAGGCTGGAGGATTTGATTGGGGTTGGAGAGTGGTGAGGAGGAAGAGACTTTTGAAAACACTTCTCAGACGATTCTGAAAGATCCCTTTCCTTACTCTCATTCCCACCAAATGCCAATAGCTTGATTAATCTGACATGGAAGGAGAGTTGGAAAAACTAAAATTAAACCTGGAACTATATAACTAATGTATACAAGGTAACTATAATTTATGTGAAAAAATTGAATTTCATTTAGAATTATCTATTTTAGATGACAAATATATTATATTTTGGACTTAGATTTCTGTCAGAAAGTTTAAAGTTTAACTCATTATGGTGGAAGAGCTCCTTCAACAACAAATAAGCTGGAGGACAACATACGATGGTTCTTAGAGCTTTTCTAGCTAAGACATTTAATACACTTCAAAAAATGCCTAATAAAAATGTCATTAACTAGTATAAGGCCTTTAAAGAAAACTAAGACTAAAAAATTGAAATGTAAAATGAAAATGAAAAAGACATTATATCAATTGAAAAAGCACCTTCCATTCTTCTACTTTTGCATTGACAGCTACCATGACTGGATCATCTTCCTCATTTTTTGCTTTCAGAAGATCTGTCAGCTCCTGCACCTAAAAGGCAACAATTATTTCAAGAATTGCTGCAATATATACATATTTGTCATATATGAATATTTACACAAACATTATACATACAAACTATGCATATGCATACACATATATACATATACATTATAAATGCTTATTCATTATTGGAGCAGTTCTGTAGTTAGAGGTGACATTTAATGGTTTCTGCATCTTTACAGTTGTATAATTATTTTTCATTACTAGAGAATTATATTTTTAAGCATTATTCAATTTTTTTAGACAAGTTTAATCCCATGTAAATAGTTAACAATGTATTGGTTTCTATGACATTTATACTGTATTTATTTTCAGGTGTAAAATTAAGCTTTATGGTCCACAGGACTTCCAAGAGTCTTTAGTAGAAAAATCCCATAATTATTAGCTTTGCAGAACTGCTGTCTACATACTCCTTCAGGTTATAACCTACATAACCTACCTGGCAAGAATTGTGAGGTGTGTGAGGGGATTAGAGAAACACATGTGGACAAACGTATAAGCATGGCAACACACTACAGTATAAGACAACACACTACAGCATAAGACAAAAATTCATATCCTAGAAAGTTAAAGTGCTTTCTACTTTCAAATAAATAGTAATGGTGCAGTGAGTCTACACACATAAGTCAGTCTAACAGGAATTCTTACTTGAAGCCGATAATGATCATTTTCTTTTTTTAACTGGTCCATTATATTATCTGTCTGATGTACAATAGCTTTCATCCTATTATATTCATCAGTCATCTTCTCCATTTCCTGTACAGACTCTTCTAGATTTTTTCTCATTTCTTGATTCTGAACTTCAATTTTCTCATTAGCTTCTGTTAAAGTCTAAGAAAGTTAAAGTCACGACAGTTAAAAAACAATTTAAGAAACGGAAATGTAAACTAAATTAAAATCAAATGAAGTCCTAAGTGTCTGCTAGAGAAAAGAGAATGCTTTATAGATCTTTAGTATCAATGGTTGTTGATCAATCAAATCAAATTAAATATCGAGAAAACTGTACCTAAGAATCTTAGTTCTTCTTAACAAAACCCAGGGTAGGCATATAAAAAGAAGGAATTTGCAAGATTTGCAACTTTCAAGATACATTTCATGTTTTACAAGTACATAGTTGCAGATTTATACTAAAGAATTTAAATTACAGGGCTAAATACTAGATTTATACTATAACGAAATTAAAGTTTTGTAAGAATCATTGCTTTGAACTGACTTCTATCCACTTACCTGAATTTCATCCAGATACTGAACAAGTTCAGAATTTTTTTTAGACAATTGTGCTCGGTAGTCACTATCTTCTCCTCTTCTTGATAACAGTGTTTCTTTTTGTGAATCTATTTGTTTCTGATAGTCAATAATGTCCTGACGAAGCTGTTCATTCTGAAGGTAGACCAAACAAAATATTCTATTAAGGAACTATCCAGACAAACAAAATTTCATCCTCTAAATAGTGATCTCAAAACATATCTTTAAATTTCCAAGGTTTCACCACCCTTAAAGCCTCACCTTTTTCTTTAGACGTTTGTTCTCCAGAAAGGACAGGAAGAGGTAATTAGAAATGAGAAAGGCAATATATAATTAAAAATAAGAAGAAATTAAAGAAAACAAAAAAGAGAAATTTTAGGAGAATGAGATATTATTTTGAACAACAAAAGAAAGCAAGAATATCATCAACCAAAACAAAGAACATTTTGATTACATTAAAAAGATAAAGAATTCTCATCAGGATAAACAATGTACAAACATTATTTGGCTCAGAAGAACCAAATAATAATCAAAACATAGAAGATTTCATGAGAAACAAAAATTTTAAAAGAATGCTGGAAAAAAATAAGAGAAATAAGACAAACCCAGTCATATATTCAATTAGCAAACTATCAAAAGATACCTTATAAACAGAAAGGAAGATTTACCCACACAGACTTACGAGATGAATATAGTACTTAATGGTCTCATCTTTCAATTTATTTTCTATTCCTTTGAGACAAAGTCATATCATAAAATCAGCCAGTTTGAAAACATCAGTAACTTATAAGATTCCAGTTCTGGTTACAGTATAAATTTATAAAAATTTTTTTAACAAGTATCTTTGTTATACCACCATAACTACTAAAATTTTTCACCAACCTCTCTTCTTAATTTGCTGTTTTCATTTTCTGCCTCCTCATTTCGAAGAGCCAACTAAAATAACAAAAAATAAATGGATAAGATAAAATTCAGCAGTAATTCAATATAATCCCAAGTTTACAGCTTATCAACTTAACTTTTAAATCCTCTCCAATAAAGTAAAGAATGTTTAACTACTAAGGACTTGTTGTCAACCCAAGACATGAATAATAAGCCGAAAACTTTGAAAACTAACTAAGGATCCGAAAGGATAAAACAAGTTGAGGTTAAAAGTTTATAAAAACAAAAAACAAAAATTCTAACCAAAGGATACAGAAAACAAAAACATTACCCCCTTCCCCTCATCCAAAACCTAATAATGAGTAGTTTTCTGTCCAAGATCTTTAACATTTTGCAGTTGTTCTATGTCAGGGCTAGAATACTCTTTGCTCTCAGTGAGCATTAAATTACTAACAAATATAAGGCAGTACAATATAATAGTTAAAAAGAAACAATCTGAAATCAGATTGGCCTAGGTTAATACTACCTGTCCACCAATTTCTAGTAAAGTGTGAACAAGTCATTTAACGTCCCTTAAATTCAGTTTTCTCATCTCATACTTTGATGTAAGAATTAAGTATGATGTACATAAAGTCCTTTGCACAATGCTCAGGGCATGGAACAGCAAAAAATTATGAAGTGTTCTCTTCTCCACATATAAACGATTTCGCTTATGACTCTTTTCTTTACTTTCCCCAAACAGGCAAATATTATGACCATTATTATGGATTTTTTTAACCTATTGTCCAAACCCCATCCCTCTTAGGACCTTCCACTTTTCTCCTTCTCCCCCTTATTCAAGGAGAAGATAGAATCCCAACAGTGTGCAATTGTAACAAATTTAAAAGTCTATAATAAATAACTAAATGCAGTATGTGATCCTTGATAGAACTCTGGATATTAAGTGGGGAGACTATGAAGGACAGTATTGGGTGAACAGAGGAAATCTGATTATGGACCAGATATTAGATAACAGTATGAATTAATATTATATTTCCTGAGTGTGCTAATTATATAGCAGTTATGTTGGAGAATACCTCTCTTTTCAGGAGAAACATGCTAAAATATTTATGAAGGATCATGATATCTGCAATTAATTCACCAAATGGTTCAGCAAAGAGAGAGAGAGAGAGATATCTGTATGTACAAAGATACTGACAGAAAGATAAAACAAACGTGGTGCAACGTTAACAACTAATGAACCTTTATCAAGAATACATGGTATTTATTGTTTTTCTTACAATCTTTAGGAAGATATGAAAATTTTCAAAATAAAATTTAAAGAAAGTTCATAATAAAAATGCAATGTGCTACACAAATCTTAGAAGTTTACCTATTATTATTATTACTATCTGGGAGTTAAGAAACAGTCCCATTGTGTTTTAAATTGGAAAATTTTAACAAGAAGAGAGATGTTAAGAACTTGACACTAAAGCATTTAACACTACTGATGCTCTTTTCCCTTGGTTTTTGAAACATCACACTCTTGGTATTTGTCCTTTCTGGGGCTGTTCCTTGAAACATCTCTTCTTATTTCATTAGACATTTCTGTATCTCAGAGATCCACCTTTCAACCATTTCTATGACTTCAATATCTGTGCTGATGAACCACAAACCCCTATTATGTACCCAGAGTCTCCTGGAAATTCCTTATCCACAGACAACGTTTTTGAATATGCCCATAGAGACCTCAAACTCAACATGTACAAAACTGAAATAATAATCACAAACCTTCTAAACTCTTCTCGAGTCCCTTCTAAGTGAATGGCACTATCCACCTACCCAGTGGTCCAACCCAGAAAATTAGGTGGACTCCCTATTCCTCCCTCTTCACTGACAACCAACTATTCACCACGTCCAACTATATCTACATCTCCCAAAGGCGGCTATGTCCCTAACCCCCTCAATCATTACTTTAATTAGTCCATCATCACACTTTGTCTGAATTAGCACAAATGTCTCCTTACTAGTCTTGGCCTCCTTCAATCCACTCTCTACAAAGCAAAGTAAATTTAAAAGTATAGATCTGATGATGATATCCCTGTGTTCAAAATTCTTCATCGGCTCCTTTTAGAAAAAGGACCAAATTCCTCAGGAATCGGCCTTTGCTTCTGGGCCATTGATCATCCAGCAGATCGTGGATGTTAAAACTGGGAAGGCAGGATAGCATAGTAGTTAAGAGCACAGACTCTTGAGTAATTTTGGATTCAAATGCTGGCTTTACCACTTATTAGTTGTGTAATCATGGACAATTAGCTACCCTTCCTGTGTCTCAGTTTCTTCATCTGGAGCATGGGGGAAATGTCACCTATCTCATATGATAAGTATCAAATGAGGAATAATGAATTAAGCATATAAAGTATCTGGCACATAGTAAGGACTCTACATTCGCTATTTTTAGCTATATTCCAGCCAAAATGTATAATTGTAGTTCCCTGAATACACCACGCTATCTCTTACCTCTATATCTTAGCAAACACTGTATCTTCTACCCAGAATGCCCTTTCCTTAACCACCACATACATCCCATTCTCTTTGCCAGGCTGACTTCTACTTCAGGTCTCAGTTTATAGATCACTTCCTGAACCTCAAGACTGATGATTTAGGCATCCCTCCCCAGAGTATCCCAGAGTATTCTTACATCCTTATATATCCCCAGAATATCATATTATCCCTATGTTACATTCATCATTGACAGTGAATATCATTGAGAAGCAGAATATCGCTGCCCATCATATCCCCAGCAGTCTCTGGCACGCAGTAAATACTCAGTAAGACTGAATGACTGGTTAAGGGCAAAGAAGAAATCGCCAAAGCAACTCACACCCACATTCCATCTCAAGGAACCTAGCAGTTGGAATGGTACACAGGCCATACATTCAAGTTTTCTGTGTATGCCTATGAATAAAGATAGTAGTCTAAGATATGAATGGACAAGGTAGTTCTGATAAGCTAAGGGTGTGTGGTATAAATGATGAGAATTGACTAATATAGAAGCTAGACAGAAGAACAACAGTCCAGAAGACCACACAGACAGACATCCCCCTAAGCAATTCTATTAGTGTATATCATAGATTGGATCCTTTACGATTAAGAAATCCATAGGTCTGTAATATTTTACTGAGTCAACTGAACAGATAATCTTCTAAGAGTTTATTTCTAACCTTTAGGTGGTATCGATCCATATTTTTTCCACTGGAAAAACTGTATAGAGAGCTCACTTTTATATGAGTCTTCCCAATTATATAGTAAAATAGATATATTAAGAATGGGTATGCTTTCCCTTACAAATTCACTTATGACAGATTCTCTTTAAACAGTAACATCACATCATAATCACTACTGTTTACTTAAAATTTATAATCCTCCATTTCCAAGAGAACAATGGACAAAATAAGATTATCAGGATGTAATACAACATTGACCTCCTAAAGGACACAAAGGTAGAAAAAGCTTCTGGGTATCAGGGATGGGACAGTTACCACACTTAGGCATCAAATTTGTATTAAGTTTACTGACAGTTGAGGCCAAACAGGATCATCTAATTTTCTGACAGGAAACACAAATTTATCTGCAAAAAATAATTTTTTCCTCAAACTAAATTTAAGTGAACATTGCATGAATTATTTTATAAATAATAAGGAATAACATAAGAGATAATAACAAATCATGCTGTATAAAATATGAAATGTCATGCTTTAAAATATGCATTGATATACAAAATGCTGGCAATACAACTTAAGACTCTATATAGTACATAAAGTGAGGTACACTCGAAAACAAGAAATTTGATTGATCATTATTGAATACATCATTGAAAGATTAATTTTCAAGTCCACTACTAATATAAATAAATACAAATAAATATCTTTTTCCCCAAAATAAACTATGGCAAGTAAGAAAATCAATTGTTTTTGAAAGCTTACTAATTTCTTCATACCAACATTCCAGACCAAATCATCAACTTTATGTAAACAATTCTAAGTCCTGAGAAAAATGTACCTCTGAATATAAAGAATTAATCTCCAAGTATTATTCACTGTAAGTACGTCATCCGTTATATTTTAAAGATGTGATGACAATATAAACTGTGATATAAAACCTCAGAGGTAAGTATACATCAATTCTCAAATACAAACATACAAACAGAAAAACATAAAAATTGATACTGTTACCAATAATTGTAAAAAACAGAATCAGGTGTTATTTTTAGGTAACTTGAACAGTTAACATTACTGAAAAAATGTGCCTTACTTGTTCATTAACTTTCTTCTCTTTCTCTAACTCCTTTTCCATGTCCTCCAATTCTCTATCTTTTTGTTCCAATTGCTTTTCAAGTTGGCGAATTTCATCACGTAAAAAGCGAGTGTCACGCCCACCTGCAGACTGCTGTGCCATCTTAAAGTAATAAAACAAAAATATAAATTAATCCCATTATACTTGGAGATTCAAATGAATCAACAATAAACAAATAATTATCTTGGCTTTAAATATGTATTATAATCAGCACCAGATGTTTAAAATCATGTTAGCTTAAGAACCATTTTTTTTTAATTTAGCTTATTTAAGCTTTAGTTCACAGGCTGACAATCCCATAAGCTGTTCCTGAGCCACCCAGAGCTAGCGAGAATTGACTGTCAATCACTCAGGCTCAGTTATAGCCACTGAGCCACAAGCACCAGAGTAAATTGAAAAAGCAAAGAACACAGGCAATGAACTATCTAGGCTTCCCCTGAGCATTAGAGCTCTGAAACCAGCCTACAAAATACCAGAGCCTCCACCCCAGTCACTGACTACTGGTGCTCTTAATTTGCCCTTTCCCTCATACCACAGACTATTTTGACCAGTGCTATCCAACAGGACTTTCGAAGATAATGGAAATGTTCTCTGCACTGTCCAGTACACTGTCCAGCCACTATCTACATGTGGCTTTGAGCACTTAAAATGTGGGCTAGTGCAACCAAAGAACTGAATTATTAATTTCAATTGTAATGAATTTAAATGTAAATAGCCTCAAGTGGTTAGTGCTACAGTTCTGGATAGCCCAGACTTAAGATTATCTTCAAAATCTTTCAGCAGACTAAATCCATTTCGCTTCATATTCCGGTTATCTTGGGTCATGGTCCAAAACACCAAATCTCTTGGTCTTCTAATCTGTCTCACATTCATCTCTTCACCATATAGCTCTGTTACTCCTCTACCTTAAATAAATTTTTCTCACGCTTTCCCTCCTTCAAAAAGCTTTCCACTGTGCTCTCAAAAATCCTCTTCCAAGATAAATTAATATTTTACACGCTCAGCCTTTTTACTGAATCATCCATTCCATCCCCTTGCCTTAGCTGCAATTTGGCTCCTTTAGTATACTAATTCCTTTGAAACTCTTTCAATTGGAAGATGCTCATTCTCTCACATCCCATATACCTCAGGGTCAAGAGAAGGTGTTGATATACCCCAACCTGCAACTTTCAGGCTATCATTCCTCCACCATCTTGTAAAAACTCCACCTGCTTTGAATCTCACATGATATCCAGCTATCCCTGCCTACTCAAACTACCAAGTTCCCAGTCACTCCCTCACAAAATTGACTGAGAATTTTTGGCACACGGCTCATCAGTCTTCCATCAAAAGCCCCCCTAAGCAATTTCCACATCTATGTAACTTTCATTCTGGCCTCATCTTTTTTTTTTAATTGCTTCTTGAATTCACTATAGCCTCCCACTCCCATGGCCACACCAGGACCTTGTCCAAGCAGGAACATTCTCTCAATTATTCCTAGTATACCTGCCCTTTGCCTCACAGGACACCCTAATCCCTTGACTCCTCTTCTCCTGAACCTCTCCCTACCACCCCAGTCTTGGCTTCCTTGCTTATTCAGCTAAGATTTCAAAATCATCACTTCAACCACTTTCTTACCAATATCTCCAACTGCCCTATTCTTCCATTCTATAGCAGCTGCCTGGCTAAAGAGTAACATAGAATTGATCTGACTTCATAATTCACTTAATAAGTATTTATTGACAGTGGTTGGTATTTTCCTAGGAGCGGGACATACAGTAGGGAATAAAAAATAAATCATCAAAATTCACAGAGTTAACACAAAGGTTAACAGTAAAAGAATTAGGATTTGAACTCAAGTTGTCTGATTCCAGATCCTTGTAATCTCCAGCTCATTCTCCACTATATTTCAAGCTTTATCTGACTTCCTTAAAATTTGACCACATGTCTTCCACTCTTATTTTCAGCAGATGACCTTCTCTCCATCCTCTCAACTTCCAGGCACTAAACCTACAAACATAAAAGGTTGTACATGCATCCGTTCTTTCTCCCTTCCTGTTACAAATGAAGAAGGTCCTTCCTCTTTTAAGGCTAATCCATTTGTATCACATTCCTTCCCACATTCTCAGGAATCTCAGGGTATTCAGTTCCTTAACAAAACATTCAGATTTTGGCTCTTGGCTTTCGCAAAAGCTACTTTTTCTCCCATATCCTTCCATCACTATTCCTCAAATTCCCACATGCCTCACTCTACCTCAGTTACCAATAATCCTTCTGTATATCTCTCTAGACTAAGCCCCATGAGGTTATTGAATGTTTCCATTTTGTTCACAATTGGATGCTCAATCCTTAGTAGAATTTAAGGTACATAACAGGCAGGTAAAAATATATACTGAATGAACAAATAATTATGAACACAATATCATTCTTGTGATTTTTCCAGCCAATAATAACAGAAAAATTTGAAAATAATTCAAAATAATAAAACTAACAATTACCCGCTAGGGAATACAAAAGGACATACCTCCAGTTCATTTTCCAGTTTCATTACTTTAGTTTTTAATTGATTTTCTATTAAAAAAAGACAATTGTTTCAATTGGTCAAATTTATCTCAAAACAAACTTTTAAATAAATTTCAATAAAACAATAAAGTCTTTTCAAAGATTCCATTATGATTGTAATAATCAGGTAACAGAAGAGAAAATAACTATCTTATCCCTGATCCATGAAATCGGAGTTCTAGAATATCTTTCAAAATAAACTGAGTATATATACATTTTATACAATATGTTAAAGCTAATTCTCTATTGCTTAGTGAATAAGTGCAATCCACTATTTAACACCGTAATAAACTTTCCAAGGCACTTACCAAATTTTGCTTGTTCTTCTCCAGCTTTTTCAACCTCTTCCAAAGCTAGCTCTACTTCTTGAGCTTTCATCTAAACATTAAAAAAAAAGTTATTTTACTATGCTTTTACACTAGAATGTAAGCACCCAAAATAGGATTTTATTTGCTATTACAATATTTAGTGCTTAAAATGCCTGGCACATAGAGACATTCAGTAAATATCTGCTGAATGAATAGATGATTTTCTTACTTAAGGCTATAATTTTTAGATTCCTAACAGTTTGAAACTGTGAAATCTTTGATTTCTCTTTTTCCCTGAAGTCTTATATCCAGTATTGCAACTTTTCTCTCTGCAATGTTTTCCACTATCTCTTTTTTTCTATTCTAATTGTCAAGATTCTAGTTCATAATTTTACATCTAATCTCCTTCATAATATTATGTCTAAACAGCTTCAATTGCCTTCGATTTGTCCTATTTAGCCTAGTTTACCTTTCCTATTTTAATTTACCATATCTAGTTTAGCCTTTCCAAGGCATATTTTTATATCTATCAAGTGTGGCTCAAAAAGCTTTAATGGCTTCTCATTGCCAATAGCATAAAATATATCTTTAAGGCCTTTGATAACCTATTCCAAACTACACCCAACATTTGTTTCCTCTACAACCTGCTACAAACTTTCTGCACTTGTCTCCTCAAATGTAAAGTACATGCACATTTTCTATTCCCAGTTTTTATTTATGGTAACCTCCAGCTCTAGAATCTCCTTAACATTTTACCACTGCTTTCCACTTAACTAAAACTACCCATTAGTCTTTGACCTTTATGAGGTCTTCTCACACCTAAACTCTTCCCCTCCTAAGCAATCCCTACAGTAATCGTCTGCATTTTTCATTTCTACCTCAGGATTATGTTAACATAATTAACATAGGACCCCCCTCTGTTATTATTAAACATACCCATTTGTTTCCCTCACACATTCTTTTAGGAACTTTAAGAGCGGAGACTAGCTATGTTTTGCACACTAAAATTCTCAATCCACATTTGAAAATATCTCATTGTTTAGTGGTGATTTAGATATTACAAAGTACTTTCACAGAGATGAATTTACTTAAGAACAGATTCTTAAAACTTCTCTAACAGTCAAAGCTATTATTAAAACCTACTGCATACAAACCTTCATTAGTGACTGAGTAATTCTGAAAAGGTGTATCACATTTTCTTGACTTTCACTTTTTAGCTCATTTACTTCCACCTAAGTAAACAGAAAAACAACCATTATATATTTTAAACCCTTAAGTAAAATATAAGAACTCTTCCAGTTGTACCATTCAGTGATTAAAGGGACAACTTAGATTAATCATAGTTGTATGTATGTATCTACATATTATTTATCAATTAAGCACCTTGGATAAGGAAATTAATAAATTGTCTGCCAATTCTTCTTGACGAGGCAGGTCATCTGGATCAACTTTTATTATTTCTTTCCAGTTTATATTAGGTGGCATCTTGAATTCTTTGACTGTGCTTTACCTTCGGTAACAAAACAGGTGGGTATTAGCATTTTCAAGGTAAACAGCATTAACGTTTTTACAGCGATTTACAGTTTTTACAGATGACACTATTATAACTCTCTATGGTGTTAGCAAAGAGCTATGGCTCCTTAACTGTATAACAGATAAGCGGGTAAAATAGCCTTTATCAAAATTATAGCAGTTGGCACAAACCAGCAGATACTGTATCGGCTGAATAAACTATGACGGCTTCCTTGCTAAAACTAATCTAGGTCAGAACTAAGATTCTGAGTCCCCCTCCTCCATGCCCCCTTACCACCAAGGCGCGCGAACATCTAAGGGTGGCAGGCGCGGAGGTGCTCGGAAGGCTGAAATTGATCCCTGATTCGGAGAAGCACGAACTGGGGGTAAAAAAGTGAAAAAATAAACTATTGAAATGAGTGCAGTTGGGCCAGGCAAACCAGGGCTGAAGCGAGGAGAAGGCAGATGGATTGCTGACCAAAGGCTAAGGGGCGGGGAAGCTGGGCCGCTGCAGACGGGCCCTGAGGCTTAAAGAACCTGCGTGGAAGAGAGACGGGGCTCCTGCTCACTAGGATCCACCCACCTAGACCAAGCCTGGCAACCAGAGGCGGCCTTTCATTTAACGCACCCACCAAGTAGGGCCCCGCCGCCACGCCTGACCACTCCCCAGCGCAGTTCCAACCGGACACAGGATCCCGCCAACTGGTCCCGAGCAAGTAATAGCGGCGGCGGCTGCTAGGCGACACCATTCCCCACCCCGCCGAGGCTGGAACAAGGCCCCGGATGGGAAGGGAGCCTACATTTCACGACTATGGGTGATGCTTTACGTTTAGATTCCCCAGCGGAGTCCCCGGACTCTGTGCAAAGGACAACGAGAAGGCTTGGGGATGAGGACTCTAAATCCCAGAGTGCAGTTCCGCTTGGAGGCTTGTGCATCCTGGGAACCGAAGTCTCTGAGAAGTGGAGGTAGGCCGTTCCCGGCGTGCAATGCGAGAGGCTGCGACCATACCGGGGCGGCGGGGGAAGGAGCCGGAGGCGGGAGGCGCGGTGGCTGAGGCGCGTCTGCGCTGGTGCTCTGAACGAGGTAGACCATGACTGTGCCTTCGGTGGCGTCGTTCTTTGGATCGCTCTTCCCGAGATTTCCGTGAGCCATCCCCTGGTGGAACCGCTCCCAGGTGAGGTCGAGCTGTCGGTCAGCGGCGAGGGAGGAGTTGAGGGGAGCGGTCCCGGTTTAGAGACGCTCCCACCACTGGGGCGGAAGGGCCTGGCCCGAGAGGGAAGAGGTGGGAAGAGCCCGCCTTCTTAGGCGTTTGCACGCGACGCCCCGGGTGGTGCCCTCTGTAAGAAGAAGAAAGAAAAGTTTTACCCTTGTTTGGTATCAGAATCTGTCTCTACAGAGACCGCGATCAGAGTTTGGGGCGAGTGAGGAATTGAGAAGAGGACAGCGCATCCTCCGACCCCGCCCGCCTTACCTGTAGCACCATTCCCTTTGCGGATCGAAGGACTTGAAGATTGAGAAACTAGTATGTCTAGAGTGAAGGCCCTAGAGAGGACAGGTTAGAACTTGTCGGGGTCACTGCCGGCGGCGGAGAGAGAAGGGGCCTCAGTACTCACCAGTCCTGTAGGTGTCACTTGTTTGATTACCGAGGGTGCCCTGCTATGAGAGCGCCTTCTCAGGTGTTTACAGCTCTTATTTGTGCAAGTTTTGCTCATCCCACTGCTCTCAGCCATTCTGGAATATGATACACCACCAGGTAACTTAAGACACTGTAGACTTGGCATCTAAATGGCATTTTAAACTGTTTGGACCAGTGCCTCTCATCGTTTTCTTTTTTTCTAAGCACTTTTTTTCCCCTATAATTGATAATAAATTTTCCTTTTGAAAATAAATAATAGATTTCTTTCCAAACCACATGTTTGGGCAACAGTTCAGTAGAAATAGCTCAGTAGAAAATAGAAATAATTACATTTAAAGACCTTCTAAGATTTGTGGAAATGATAATTTTGTCTAATCCTTTACCGAAAGATGATATGCCAAATACTGTTCATTATCTTTTTTTTTTACCATGCTGTACATTACATCCCCAGAACTTATTTATCTTATAACTGGGAGTTTATACCTTTTGACCAATATGTTCTTTGTTTCTATGTCTGTTTTTTTTTTTTTTTTACCATTTTTTTATTGATGTCTTAATAGTTTATAACACTGTGGGGTTTTAGTTGTACATTTTTGTTTGTCCGTCACCTTGTGGATGTAACCCTTCACCCCTTGTGCCCCCCCACCCCCCTTCCCCTTGGTAACCACCAATCAGTTCTCTGTCCGTGTGTTCACTTATATTCCATATATGAGTGAGTTCATGCAGTGTCTGTCCTTCTCTCTCTGGCTTATTTCACTTAACATAATACCCTCTAGGTCCTTCCATGTTTTTACAAATGGGACAATTGTGTCTTTTCTTATGGCTGAGTAGTATTCCATTGTATGTATATACCACATCTTCTTTAACCAATCATCAGTCGAGGGACACTTGGGTTGCTTCCACTTCTTGGCTATAGTGAATAATGCTGCAATGAACATAGGGGTGCATACGCCTCTTGTGATGGTTGATTTCATGTCCATTGGGTAGATGCGGGAGAGTGGAATTGCTGGATCATACGGTATTTCTATTTTTAATTTTTTGAGGACTCTCCATACTGCTTTCCATAGAGGCTGCACCAGTTTGCATTCCCACCAGCAGTGAATGAGGGTCCCCATTTCTCCACAACCTCTCCAGCATTTGTTGTTATTTGTCTTTGTGATTATAGCCATTCTAACCGGTGTAAGGTGATATGTTAGTGTAGTTTTGATTTGCATTTCCCTGATGATTAGTGATGTTGAACATCTTTTCATGTGTCTATTGGCCTCTGTATCTCTTCCTTGGAAAAATGTCTGTTCATATCTTCTGCCCCTTTTTTGATTGGGTTGTTTGTTTTTTTGTTGCTCAGTTGTATGAGATCTTTATATATTACTGAGATTAATCCGTTGTCGGACAAACGATTTGCAAATATTTTCTCCCAGCTGGTGGGTTGTTTATTCATTTTGATCCTGGTTTCATTTGCCTTGTAGAAGCTCTTTAGTCTGATGAGGTCCCACTTGTTTATTTTTTCTTTTGTTTCCCTTGTCCTAGTAGACATGGAATCTGAAAGGATCCCTTTATGTCCAATCTCAATTAGTGTACTGCGTATATTTTCTTCCAGGAGTTTTATAGTTTCAGGTCTCACTTTCAGGTCTTTGATCCATTTTGAATTGATTTTTGTATATGGCGATAGGAGATGGTCTACTTTCATTCTTTTGCATGTTGCTGTCCAATTTTCCCAGCACCATTTATTGAAGAGACTTCCCTCTCTCCATTGTATGTTCTTTGCTCCTTTGTCGAAGATTAGCTGTCCATAGGTGTGTGGTTTTATTTCTGGGGTTTCAATTCTGTTCCATTGATCTGTGTGTCTATTCTTGTACCAATACCATGCTGTTTTGATTACTGTAGCTTTATAGTATATTTTGAAATCAGGGATTGTGATGCCTCCAGCTTTCTTCTTTTTTTTTTTCAGAATTGCTTTAGCTATTCGGGCTCTTTTGTTGCCCCATACGAATTTCAGTAGTTTTTGTTCTATTACCGTGAAGAATGACATTGGGATTCTGATTGGGATTGCATTGAATCTGTAGATTGCTTTAGGTAGAATGGACATTTTTAACTATATTCTTCCAATCCATGTGCATGGAATATTTTTCCATTTCTTTATGTCCTCCTCGATTTCTTTCAATAGTGTCTTATAGTTTTCATTGTATAGGTCTTTGACCTCCTTGGTTAAATTTATTCCCAGATATTTTATTCTCTTTGTTGCAATTGTAAATGGGATTGTCTTTTTGAGTTCTCTTTCTGTTGTTTCATCGTTAGTGTATAGAAATGCAATTGATTTTTGTAAGTTGATTTTGTACCCTGCTACTTTACTGTAGTTGTTGATTGTTTCTAGTAGTTTTCTGATGGAATTTATTGGGTTTTCTATGTATAAGATCATGTCGTCTGCAAATAGTGAGAGTTTCACTTCTTCATTGCCTATTTGGAGTCCTTTTATTCCTTTTTCTTGCCTAATTGCTCTGGCCAGAACTTCCAGTACTATGTTGAATAAGAGTGGTGAGAGTGGGCACTCTTGTCTTGTTCCTGTCCTCAAAGGAATGGCTTTCAGTTTTTCCCTGTTGAGCAGGATGTTTGCTGTAGGTTTGTCATATATGGCCCTTATTATGTTGAGGTACTTTCCTTCTATACCCATTTTGTTGAGAGTTTTTATCATAAATGGAGGCTGGATCTTGTCGAATGCCTTCTCTGCATCGATTGAGATGATCATGTGGTTTTTATTCTTCATTTTGTTAATGTGGTGTATCACGTTGATTGATTTGCAGATGTTGAACCATCCCTGTGTCCCTGGTATAAATCCCACTTGATCGTGGTGTATGATCTTTTTGATGTATTGCTGTATTTGGTTTGCCAATATTTTGTTGAGGATTTTTGCATCTGTGTTCATCAGTGATATTGGCCTGTAGTTTTCCTTCTTTGTATTGTCCTTGTCTGGCTTTGGTATCAGGATGATGTCGGCCTCATAGAATGTGTTGGGAAGTATTCCATCTTCCTCTATTTTTTAGAATAGTTTGAGAAGGATAGGTGCTAAATCTTCTTTGAACGTTTGATAAAATTCTCCAGGGAAGCCATCTGGTCCTGGGCTTTTATTTTTTGGGAGGTTTTTGATTACTGTTTCAATCTCTTTACTTGTAATTGGTCTGTTCAGATTCTCTATTTCTTCTTGATTCAGTTTTGGGAGGTTGTACGCTTCCAAGAATTTGTCCATTTCCTTTAGGTTGTCCACTTTGTTGGCGTAAAGTTTTTCATAGTATTCCCTAATAATCCCTTGTATTTCTGTGGTGTCTGTTGTAATTTCTCCTCTTTCATTTCTAATTTTATTTATTTGAGTCTTCTCCCTTTTTTTCTTAGTGAGTCTGGCTAAGGGTTTGTCAATTTTATTTATCTTCTCAAAGAACCAGCTCTTTGTTTCATTGATCCTTTCTACTGTTTTTTTGGTTTCAATTTCATTTATTTCTGCTCTGATTTTTATTATTTCCCTCCTTCTGCTGATTCGGGGCTTTGTCTGTTCTTCTTTTTCCAATTCTGTTAGGTGCAATTTAAGATTATTTATTTGGGATTTTTCTTGTTTGTTAAGGTGAGCTTGTATTGCTATGAATTTCCTTCTCAGGACTGCTTTTGCTGCATCCCATATGAGTTGGTATGGTGTATTTTCCTTTTCATTTGTCTCCAGATAGCTTTTGATTTCTCCTTTAATTTCATCAACGACCCATTGGTTGTTCAGTAGCATGTTGTTTAGTCTCCACATCTTTGTCCCTTTCCTAGTTTTTTCCTTGCAGTTGATTTCTAGTTTCACAGCATTATGATCAGAAAAGATGCTTGTAATGATTTCAATCTTCTTAAATTTATAGAGGTTTGCCTTGTTTCCTAATATATGGTCTATCCTTGAGAATGTTCCATGTGCACTTGAGAATAATGTGTACTCTGCTTTTTTGGGGTGGAATGGTCTGTATATATCTATTAAGTCCATTGCGTCTAGTTTTTCGTTGAAGTCCATTATTTCCTTATTGACTTTTTGTCTGGATGATCTATCTATTGATGTAAGGGGGGGTGTTAAGATGCCCTACTATTATTGTGTTATTGTGAATATCTCCTTTAAGGTTTTTTAGCAGTTGTTTTATGTACTTTGGTGCTCCTGTGTTGGGTGCATAGATATTTATAAGTGTTATGTCTTCTTGGTGAAGTGTCCCTTTTATCATTATATATTGCCCTTCTTTGTCTCTCATTACCTTTTTTATCTTGAAGTCTGCTTTGTCTGATATAAGTATGGCTACTCCTGCTTTCTTTTGTTTGCCATTAGCTTGGAGTATTGTTTTCCATCCTTTTATTTTGAGTCTGTGTTTGTCTTTAGAGTTGAGATGTGTTTCCTGGAGGCAGCAGATTGTTGGATCTTGGTTTTTAATCCATCCTGCCACTCTGTGTCTTTTGATTGGAGAATTCAATCCATTTACGTTTAGAGTGATTATTGATATATGAGGGTTTAAGGTTGCTATTTTATTGTTCATCTTCTGGTTCTTTTGCATTTCCTTCGTTTCTTGTCCCTTGTGTTTCAGACTGCAAATTCAATTTGGTATTTCTGCATGCTCATTCTCTTGGTTTTCTCTTTATTTGTCATGTGTGGTTCTCTTCTGGTTATTTGTTTAGTGGTTACCGTGAGGTTTATATAAGCGATCTCCTGGATAAGAAAGTACATTTTCGGATGCCTCCTTTTTCCTGAGGCTGGGTCGATTCAATCCCTTACCTCTTCCCCTCCTTATTTGTTATGTCTTTATTCCAGATTGTGTCATGAATGTGTGTTTCCAGTGATGAGGTTGAATTAATTTTTTATGTTATCCAACTGTAGTTTGTGCTGGTTTAGTCTCCTTGCTGAAATCTTTGTATCCCCTTTCTCATTTGTTTTTTTTCAGGCCTAAGGGCCTTCTTGAGCATTTCTTGTAGTGTGGGTCTTGTGGTGACAAACTCTCTTAGCTTTTGTTTATCAGGGAGAGTTATTATTTCTCCATCGTATTTGAAGTATATTTTTGCTGGATAAAGTATTCTCGGGTGAAGGTTTTTGTCTTTCATGATTTTGAATATATCATTCCAGTCTCTCCTAGCCTGTAGAGTTTCTGTCGAGAAATCAGCTGAGAGACTGATGGGGTTTCCTTTGTATGTTATTTTGTTTTTTTGTTTAGCTGCCTTCAATATTATTTCCTTGTCACGGGTATTTTTCAAGTCTGCTACTATGTGGCAAGATGATTTTTTATTCCTGTTTATATATTAGGTGATCTATTGATTTCATTGACTGTTATTTCCCTCTCGTTCCCTAGGTTGGGGAAGTTCTCAGCTATTATTTCTTTGAACAAACTCTCTGCTCCTTTTTCTCTTTCTTCTCCTTCTGGAATACCTATTATCCTTATGTTGCTTTTCCTCATTGAGTCTGAGATTTCTCGAAGAATTTCTTCATTTCTTTTTAGTCTTAGCTCTCTCTCCTCCTCTATCTGGAGCATTTCTGCGTGGCTATCCTCAATAGTGCTAATTCGTTCCTCCATATTGTCAGTTCTGCTCTTTAAAGACTCCATTTTTTCCACTATCTCGTTGATTTTGTTTTTCATCTCCAATAATTCTGATTGGTTTTTCTTTATGG
The DNA here is from genome assembly GCA_031878705.1 of Tapirus indicus. NCBI lineage: Eukaryota > Metazoa > Chordata > Mammalia > Perissodactyla > Tapiridae > Tapirus > Tapirus indicus. The sequence goes on along the minus strand of CM062920.1, from coordinate 137,233,280 downwards.
TTTCAATCTCTTTTGTGACAAAATCCCTGAATTCGTTGATTTGTTTCTGTGTGTTCTCTTGTATTTCGTTGAGTTTGTTTATTATAGCTATTTTGAATTCTCTCTCATTCAGGTTATCAAATTCTGTGCCTTCAGGGTTGGTTTCTGGGTGTTTGTCATTTTCCTTTTGGTCTGTAGCCATGACAAATTGTCGCAAGGATCCGACAGGGGCGGCTTTATTTTTTTCCCCTCATGATAAAGTTGGTCCTGCAGTTTCCCCCTGCTGCCACTGGATGGAGATCGCGAGTGGTTTGCTCTGAGGCGGCTGCAGCCCCCGGAGGGATTATGCTGAAACGCCGGGTGTGTGGGGGGGGGTCCTCTTTCTCCTGCTTGACCCGGGGGTTTCCTTTCTGGCTCTCTTAGGGTGTTTGCTACTCCCCCTAAACAGTCCGTCATCACTTCCCAGTGGGGATCTCGCGACAGTCTGTGAGAGCACCTGGACGGCGATAGTTTTCCCCGCTGTGGGCCGCCCCTCCCCCCTCTGTCTGCGAACCACGCTGTCTTTGCCGATCGATTGGGGAGGGGGAGTACAACTTCTTACTTCTCCTCCCGTCCTTTTGGGCTTCCTGCGCCTCCACTGTCCAATGTATGGCAGCAGGGGTTTCTTAGACGTCCTTCGTAGTGTTTGATTGAGCTCTGTTGGAATGTGAATGATGTTTTCGTTGTGTCATAGGGGGCAGAGATTCAAAGAGGGAATCTCACTCCGCCATGATGCTGACGTCACTCTTCAAGTCTGGTTTTTTTGATTCCACATGTAAGTGAGATCATGTAGTATTTGTCTATCTCTGTCTGATTTATTTCACTTAGCATGATGCCCTCAAGGTCCATCCATGTTGTTGCAAATGGCAAGACTTCTTTCTCCTTTATGGCTGAATAAAGTTCCATTATATATATACCACATTTTCTTTATCCACTTGTCCTCTGATGGACACTTAGGCTGTTTCCAAGACTATTGTAAGTAATGCTGCAATGAATATGGGGGTGCAGATATCTCTTCAAGATAGTAATTTTGTTTGCTTCAGCTGTATACCCAGAAGTGGAGTTGCTGAATAATATGGCAGTTCTGTTTTTAATTTTTTGAGAAACCCCCATACTGTTTTCTGCAGTGGCTCTACCAGTTTACATTCTCACCAACAATACACCAAGGGTTCCCTTTTCTCCACATCCTCGCCCACACTTATCTCTTGTCTTTTTGATGACAACCATTATAACAGGCATGAGGTGATATCTTGTTGTGGTTTTAATTCACATTTCCCTGATGATTAGTGATGCTGAGCATCTTTTCATGTACCTATTGGCCATTTGTATGTCTTCTTTGAAAGAAGTTCCTCTGCCTGCTTCCTGATCAGATGGTTTGTTTTTTTGATATTGAGTTGTATGAGTTCTTTATATATTTTGGATATTAACCCCTTATCAGGTATATATTTGCAAATATTTTTTTTTCCATTCCATAGGTTGCCTTTTCATTTTGTTGATGGTTTCCTTTGCTGTGCTGAAACTTATTAGTTTGACGTAGTCCCACTTGTTTATTTTTGCTTCTGTTGCCTTTGCTTTTGGTTTCAAATCCAAAAAAAATCATTGCCAAAACCAATGTTAAGGAGCTTACCCCCTGTATTTAATTCTAGAAGTTTTGTGGTTTCAGGTCTTACATTCGAGTCTTTAATCCATTTTGGAGTAGTGTAAGATAGTGGTCCAATTTCATTCTTTTGCATGTGGCTCTCCAGTTTTCCCTATACCATTTATTAAAAAGACTATCCTTTCCCTGTTGTGTATTCTTGGTTCCTTTGTTTGTTTCTGGGCTCTCTCTTCTTTGTTCCATTGTTCTTTGTTTTTATGCCAACACCTTACTGTTTTGATTACTGTAGCATTGTCATTATCTTATTTAACCTTCATAACAATCCAGTGAAATAGGTGCTTATATTGTCCTCATTTTCCAACAGAGTTAACAAACTGAGGCTTGGTGAGGTTAAGTACCCTGCTCAAACTTACACAGTGTGTTTGAACATGGATCTTTCTGGCTGGAGGACATGTTCTTAACTACTAGACTGCCTCCTCAGGCATGCAGGGAACCAATATTTATAAAGTGTTTTTTCTTCAATCTTGCTGTCTGTATTAAATATCATATTCCAATGATATAACTTTGTTTACTGAAGAATTTGAATTAAATATTCTTCATGTTCAGTGTTTTTAATTTATAATTTAGCAGAGGAAAGTAGGGATGAAATCTAATGTTTCTTGAGTACATACTGTGTCATATTCTATGCTTAAAACTGCGTAGTTATTTTCATAGTAAAAATCTGTTATTTTTACTGCAGCACCTTATTTTTCTTCTTGGTTTTTCATTCATGATAACTATTATTTTCTATTTATTAGTTTACTAGTTTTGTTTTGTCTGTATTGATCTTTTCTACTCTTACTTCCTCCACCCTTCACATTTACATTCCCAGCAACTCAAGGTACCTGGCCTAATGGTAAGTTTTATTCTCATTTTTCAGAAGTGAAAACAGGTTCAGAGAAGCTAAGTAATTTCCTAATAATTAATGAAGCTAAGATTGTAACCCAGATCTCAGTTACAGTCCTGATTAAATGCAAAAATTGCTTAAATTTCATTATTTTGCTCATTCTGACAGTAGTTTTGAGTTTGTACATTGTGCTAGACTAACTGTGAATCAAGAAATTTAACTTAAATTCTAGTTCAATCATTCACTAGATAATTTTGAGGAAAATAGCTAAAACTCACCAGTGTTTTTCATGAAGTTTTCTACATCTGTCAATTTTCACCATGAGAAGGAATTTATATGACAATTTGATAAATGGCCCTATTACAGGAATACTTGCCTAGACCTGCCTTCTTTTCTTCTGTATGGTTGTATGAGCAGTTTTATTTGACCAAAATCACATCACAAGAAAGACTTGCCTTTTATAATTGCTACCTCTGTTCTCTGTACCAATCAACCTTTATTTTTAGATGTTATTTCCATTCCTTTTGCTGCCTTATCAAGAAAATGATTGGTAGCTTACTTTTTTCAGCATCTAAAATAAAGCATGGCCAATGAGGAATTTAGTATCCACTATGTATAGTAAGTGTTTTGTTTTGCCTTGTTCTCATGGAGAGGAATCAGTGTGCTGCAAGCAGACGCTTGCCTTCTCTCAACATGAGGAGACTGGAAAGATTAGTAGGAGTCAATGTGAATGCACACTTTGCAGGCCAAAGTTTTACAAACTTTAAAATATTTTAAAAAATAGGTTATTCTTATTGAAGGAGATACAATCATGAAATTATTTAACTGAGAGGACTTTCCTTTCCAGGCTAAATATTTCCCTTCATATAAAATTTTCCTATGGGTTTGTTTTTTCTACAATTGTACTGTTTGATTATTCGAAAAAGTGAGCACTCAGTACAATTTTCTTGAAGGAATTACATTGTTTTTTATGTCTGTAATGTAGCTCATGAGTGGTCTTCAATTGCACTTGAATTTTTTGCATGTATATAGTGACATCCTGTCTTTGTAAGCAAATGTAAATCAGTCATCCCATCCACTCAGACTATGTGCATCTGTGTGAATATGCTTGTGTGCCTAGGAAAAAAACTGCAAGTTCCCTGTCTTAATCTGTTTACTGCTGTAACATACCCTAGATTAGGTGGTTCATAAACAACAGGAATTTATTTCTCACAGTTCTGGAGGCCGCAAATTCTAAGATCAAGGCATCAGCAGATTCAGTGTCTGGTGAAGACCCACTTTCTGATTCATAGAGGGCATCTTTTCCCTGTATCCTCACATGGCAAAAGGGGCAAGGGATCTCTTTCAGGCCTCTTTTTTAAGAGTGCTGACCCCATTCATGAGGGCCCCACCCTCATGGTCTAATCACCTTCCAAAGTCCCTCCTTCAAACACCATCCCATTGGGCATTAGGATTTAACATGAGTTTTGGGGGGACACAAACATCCAATCTATAGCATTCCCAGAACTAACATTTAACAATGATGTGTTACACTGTTATAGTAATGGCCCCTAGTGAATCTTGCCTCCCTCTATCTGTGCCCTTATGTAACCCTTTCCCTTTCCTCTAACCTCTGCCCTTGTCAGTGGCTCTTTTGGGCAGAACCTAAGATGACCCCACAACTGGGTTCATGACGCATGAGAACTAACTCTCTCTTCCTTTCTCTCATAATATGAGAATCTTCAAAAATTCTATTATCCTGGCCCTTTTATAACCTCTTCCACACTGATTCTGAGTTTACCTCAGTTGATTGATAGTAAAATCTATGCAGTAAACTGAGACTTGAAAAGAGCTTGTGCACTGGGACTTGCCCTCCTACTCTCCTGAGATCACCATTTAAAGAAGTTCAGGCTAACTTACTAGAGAATATGAACACAAGTAGCAGAGACTAGCTTTCCAACCTGAGACTCCTACCCTTTAGATATCCAGCCTTAACCAAGCAGATAATTGTAAGTACAGGAGTGACCCCAGGCACAACCAGCAGAAGAAATACACACACACACACACACACACACACAGATCTCTCAAAGACATTTGTATCAAAAAGTGGACTTACAGGATTGTGGGGCCAGTGAATCCAAAATCTGTAGAGTAGGTTGGCAGGCTAGAAATTCTCCACCAGGACCAGATGCTGCAATCTTGAGGTAGAATTTCTTCTCGGGGAAACTTCAGTTTTGCTTTCAAGGCGATTCAGCAGATTGGATGAGGTCCATCCACATTATGAAATATAATCTCCTTTACTTGAAGTCATCTGATTGTCGGTGGCAAAATACCTTCATACCAACACCTAGATTAGTGTTTCGATACTACCATAGTGCCAAGTTAACACATAAAACTAACCATAACAGTAGCTATCAAGAATAGTAAACATTTTGCAGGGCCATCCACTTAGTGAAGATCCACTTAGTGCCTCATTGATAAACCCACTTGGTGCTTCTTAAACTCCTCACCCATACCAAGTTTATAAAGGACCAAGATAATCGAATTTTAAAAGATTACCCAAGGTAGTTTGATAATGAGAAAGTGAGAGACCTAGTTCTAGTGCATGTTCATGAGCCCAGTTGTGGAGTCATCTGAGGTTCTGCCCAAAAAAGCCACCTGTGAGAGTAGAGGTTAGAAGTAGGGGTGGTGGTTGCAGATGGACCTCAACAAAGAAAAGCTGGATATTACCATTTTCCAAGGAGGGAGTAAGGATCTTCCTTCTGATGAAGGAATCAATCAACTAATCAACCTTTATTTTTAGATGTACCAAACAACCTTGGTACAGGTTCCCAGTGTTGTGGGACAGTCCCTTGAACAGTTCCCAGTGATGTGGGTTTTTAGTCCTCAAAGACCTCTCAAACACCTTTGAGAGTCTCATCTTTGAATATAGTGAATATATACTTCTCTCTCCATTCTGCTCTAACATGTCAACTTAAAAAGCAAATTTGCCTGGTATTTTATCTCAAAATGAGTGTATTCAGGAATAGCCAAAAGAATTGCATTTCTCATGGCTGGGCTGTTGCTGGGTGGGGAGAGAAGTCTTCCTTCAATATTAAACTAGTTTTACTTCCTGTCGAAGATGCAAGCGTCCCCCTCTTCCTGTTTGTTTTAGTTGACAATGTGTGAGAGGGTGTGAGAGCTCCTGCTACAGTCCTTCCCTACTCCAATTTAGTTAAGGTTTCTTTTATTAATTTCCACGAATGCTGTAGTGTTCAAAAATTATATTTGGGGGGCTGGCTTGATGGCAGAGTGATTAAGTTCATGTGCCCCGCTTCAGCGGCCCAGGCTTTGCAGGTTCGAATGCCGGGTGTGGACTGACGCATTGCTCATCAAACCATGCTGTGGCGGCGTCCCACATACAAAATAGAGGAAGATGGGCACAGATATTAGCTCAGGGCCAAAAAAGAGGAAGATTGGCAGCAGGTGTTAGCTCAGGGCCAGTCTTCCTCACCAAAAAAAACACCTATATATAACAAGAGTATAAGATACTATCTCTACGTAAAGGAGATACTGCATCCCCATTCCATGACAACAGGCTTCTTATTTGCAGTGAGCCCAAGCCTGGCGCAGAGGACAATCCCTAAAATTAAATCAAGTTCAGAGTTTGATTATTATGTTGGAATTGAGCATTTCAATTACTGAATGAAACTGTTTTGCACCTTAAAGTGAGCATAACTTTTTATTACCTAACAGTATTTAGAAATCATGGAATCTGTCCAAGTTTCCTAAAGTAACATTTTATAACCTTATGTTCTTTAAGCATTTAAATATAACCTGAAATTCTTATTCTGTTTATAAAGTATATGTCACTTTTTTTTAATAACAAAATAACTCAAATTGAAAGGACTAAATGCCCTCAATCAGCTCCATTTAAAACTTGGTTAAATTGCCCTAATTTAAAACTGCATTTATAATTTTAATGTATTAGTTTTTATTCAAGGATTTCAGATGCCTGACTTAACAAGCAAAACTTTCTAATACTTAAACAACTTTTTTAAGGCTAGTAAATTAAACTTAAAAACTGTAATAACTCCCAAGTTCTTATAAAAATTCCAATACTATTTGTAAACTTGACTAAATTCCTATACTTTTTCAACTAAAAGTCCTAAATCCGGAAATTGCATGGTCAATAATTTACTATTATGTATAGTATACATATTATTGTATAATATAATATTGTATTTTAAATTATACTTTTGAAGCTAGTATATCAGAGTCTCCAGTGTGTGTCAAATTCTCTCTTTTTTTTTTTTTTTTTTTTGGTGAGGAAGACCAGCCCTGAGCTAACATCCGTTGCCAATCCTCCTCTTTTTGGTGAGGAAGACTGGCCCTGGGCTAACATCGTGCCCATCTTCCTCCACTTTATATGGGACGCCGCCACGGCATGGCTGACAGGCAGTGCGTCGGCGGGCGCCCGGGATCCGAACCGGCGAACCCCGGGCTGCCAAGCGCGGACGAAACCGCTACGCCACCGGGCGGCCCCTCAAATTCTCTTAAACACTACAACTACACTAAACATCAAATACATGTTATTCCCAAATATAATTTCAAAGCATTAAAACCACAGGTTTAGTTCACTTCTTTTTCTTGTATTAATTTTAAACTTTTCTATGGTGAGAACATTTAACCAACAGTAGTTTTGTCTCCCCAAGTGTTACCTGGTCAGGGACCTGAGATCATTTTTGGAAGAGAGATTTCTGATCCATAGGCAAGACTTGATATTCACCTACCCAGTGGTGGATGTCCTGAGTTGTTTTGTTTTTCTAAACAGTTATACACGCAGACACGATTTAAGAGTGAATAGTTCTTTACTCAGTGGGTTTAAACATCAGGTGTCCTGTAGGTTATATCTTCTTGGGACTGTCGTTCAGGAACCTTCCGACCTGTTCCAGTGTGTGCTGGTTAGTAGGCCTGCCTGCCTGGCTGTCGTTGTGGGTATTTCCTTTGTCAATATCTTGTGTTGGATCCCTTGTCTCCTAATTTCACTACCTTTCTTCTTTTCTAATTTGCTTTGAAATTAAGTTTTATTTTAAAAGGTAAAACTTTATGCATCCTTTTAAAGATGAAAATTCAGAAGTCATTAGGCAAGTCAGTAAATCAAAGCTGTTTACAACAGTAATTAAAGAAATGGTAACATTTTACCAGTGTAAAATGTCACAGAATTCAAATCACAACTTGGATCTTCAATGATTTAAGTATTTTATCCCATACAATAAGGTCTAGTCAGTTTTAAGATAAAATTCCTTCCCTGGATATTCTGTTCTCAATCAAGTCCTTATTTCATCACTGTCATCTCACACAGTAGGATAACTGGCCAGGGTGGTGATTCCACAGTGGTTGTTCCGGTCTTTGGCCACCTTTATGTAGCCATTCATGCCCCAATCTGTACCCTAGCTGTTCTTGGCAAGCCAATATTTATTATTATCCGATTCTGCTCCTTCAAAGCCATAGCCAGCCACCAGAATGTCATGATCCGGGTCTTCACTGCTGCAGTCTGGATCATAATAAGTGCCATCTTTATAGAACCAGAAAGTATCCTGGCCTGCATCTGTACCAACAGAGATGGGCCCCACAGTTGCCACTGCCTTCATAAGGGCCTTCCCCTGCTGAGGGATGTCCATGAAGCCAGAATACTGGGCTTGTATTTGCAGGATTCATCCTTGGCCTTCCAAAGCTCAAAGGCACAGCAGAGAGCAGCCTGGCAGTCATAATACTGTCTCACACTCGAGCAGCAAATGTTGTAGTAAACAAGGCGGCCTTGGGGTAGACACATAGTTACTGTGCAAAATGCCACTCAAGGGAACTGTCAGCAGGGAATTTAGATAAGCATTCAGTTCAACAACCAAGTCCCAGGAAGTGCTCGCCATCATCAGCAGCGTGTCTTCCTGGGCGTCATCTCTACCTTAGTGGAAGGTTGCAGAGGCAGCATTCAGGATGAAATTATGCCCTGCAGCATCATAGGCTGTTGTCATCTCTTGAATCCTTGTGTCCCACACCATTGGTATTATCATCTCTCAGATTGTTGTGTCCCGTGCTGTTGTGGGCTGGGACATTGTCATCTCCAGCATTGTCACAGGTGGAGGGAGTCACCCAGGAGGGGAACTGAGGGACCAAGGAATTTAATAGGGATGCATAGATTTGGGATGCCCTAATTAAGGTTTGCTTGCACCATTGGGAGCATCTACTGGTATCATAAATTATCAGTGAGTTTTGGGGTCCCTAGGGGTGTACCTCACAAATGATCATGAGGTGCTGTCTTCCAAGGCATAGGAGGCTCCACCATAAATAATAAAGGTTGGAAGCACATGAGTAGCCTGCTCTGCAGAGGTTCCTGGTAGGTGTAGGAAGCAGTAAGCTGGTAAGAGTACTCATACATATAATGACAAAGGGAGTAGTGCCCGCAGACAGAGGAAGCAGCCTTGTGAAATTAACCTGCCAGCAGCTAAGAGGGCTCCCTATCTTTCTGTTTCTTGTCTACCCTTCATTTTGTTGGAGTACCTCTTCTATGAGTTTCCTGAGAAAGGAGACATTGGAGGTAAATTTTTTGAGACTTTAAATGTTTCAAAATATTTTTATTTTACTTTCCTACTTGGGAAATTTGGGTTTATTAATACAGAATTTTACGTTGGAAATTATTATCCCTCAAAAATTTGAAGCATTACTCTCTGTTGGTTTTCTGGATTTTTTTTTTTTTTCTAGCTTCCAGTGTTAGTCAAAAAAGAAGATTTGTTTGGATTCCTAGTCTTTGTTATGGAACCTGCTTTATTTCTTTCTGGAAGCTTTTAGAATCCTCTCTTTGTTTCAAGTGTTGTAAAATTTTATAAGATTATGTGCCCAGTTGGTAGAAGAGAGCTGGACGGTCTCAAAATATATGGACAGACTTTTACTTAACCCTCATTTTCGATGTGCTACCTTTGTTCTCACTGGTGTCCCCTATGACAGACACTCTTATCTCCTCCAAAGAGGAAGACTCCATTCTTCTGCCTTGCTGTAGGAGGGAAGGTTACTTGGCTATACCCAGTGAGAGAGGGGTCTAAACTTTAACAGATCCATCTATTCCTAGCCCTATTTCCTGAGATCCTTGGCATCAGTTTTTGAGATTGATGCTGGCAGGAGTACAAAAAACTTTTTTCAGCTTTCTGTGCTTCATCTTAGGATTCACTTTCTTGAGCTCTATTGAATTACTTACTAATCCTTTTTGCCTTTCCAACTTCCAAAATTGGCCATGATCTCCCCTCCAGTTGTCTTCATCCTTGTGAATTTATAGTCTTCCTTTTTTTTTTTTAAATACCTCAACATCATTTTAGTCTGTGGTTAGGAGGGAGCTGAGGCAAATACCTGTTCAGTCTCTGCAGTCTTTAAAAAAGCACCATCAACTTTTTTTGTGGTAATAAGTGTGAACAAGTACATACCATTTAGAGATGGCAAATCACTTCTGGATTCAAGATAAGCCCTTAGATAATTGTTCTTTTAATTGAAAACTATACTCCTTCAAAAGATACAGCCAGTTTCCTTCCTGATTTATTGGATTGGATTTTCCATTTCTTTAAAACATCTAATATAGTCTAAGGTTTTCCTATCTGATTCTAAAGATACTTTCATACTTTCCCATAGACTCTTGTATATGTATCCTTATATAAATCTTACATCTGATTTTAAATCTCTACCCACCCTCTCTACACTATTCTTCCTCTCTGATCAGACGAGAACTCCTACAGATATATCTCAGGTCTCAGATCTTCTGGCTCTGTGAGTAATGTATTAGTTTTCTATTGCTGCCATAACAAATTTCCACAAATATACTAGCTTAAAATAACATAAATTTGTTATTTTTACAGTTATGGAGGTCAGAAGTCCAAAATGGGTCTCACTCGACTAAAATCTAGATGTCAGCAGGGCTGTGGTCCTTTTAGAAGCTCTAATGAAGGGTATGTTTCTCTGCCTTTTCCATCTTCTAGAGGCTGCCATAATTCCTTGATTTATGGCCCCCAACCAGCTATCATATCACTCTGACCTCTGCATGTTTGACTCTCCTGCCTCCCTCTTTCAGTTGTAAGGTCTCTTCCCATTGAATTGGCCCACCCAGATAATCTAGGATAATCTCATCTCAAAATCCTCAATTTAATCACACCTGTAAAGTCTCTTTTGCCATGTAATGTAACATAGTCACAGGTTCAGGGGATTTGGATATGGACAATTTTAGGGGCCATTATTCTGCCCTCCACAAGTGATGACACTAAAATGACACTAATGGCACTACTCAAGCTAGAAAAGTTTATCAGCAGCTTGTTTTTTTAGAGTATCTTCCAACGATACTTTTATCATAGGACTGTTCTTCAGTATCCTTCAGTTCATCCAGTTCTTTCTACTCTAAAGCATTCCCTTATTGAATCCTTTGTGGAACAATGACTTAATTATGAATTGTCATGTAGGAAGCCCCTTCTCTAGATTAAAAGCATTTGTTGTAATGGAAAAAAGAAAAACCATGATTTCATTCTGGGTCATAAACTCATCTCCCCAGTAGTTAAGCAGATAGCATAAGTCAATCAAATAAATCAATCTGTGTGAAAGATAATGGGACTGTAGTTAACTGCCTAGTATACAGCTAGCATAAAGGCATTCAAGACAATTATTTTTGAAAGTCTTTTGATCAAACTAAACAAGACTGCAGGCTATAAGTTTGGACCCCTGATTTAGATAATAGTTGATCTTTAGATTCATAAAGTACTAAAATATAAGCTTCATCTACATTTCAGAAAACCCATGAGCAGTGTCTTTTTAAGTATTTGTTTTTCAACAGAGATTCATTTAGCTGTTCCTGAAGCACTTCATGCTAGTTTTTTAGAGTTAACTTGTATATATCTGTTTCCCAGGTAACCTGACCTGTAACTATTGATAAGGAGTTCACCATCTGGTTTGCTAGAGAGAGAGGTCCAAAGATTAAGTGGGGTGATAAAGGACTGTAATAGAGGTATGAAAACACATATGAAGGAGCAATTAATTCTGTCTTAGGTTAGGAATATGGAGAGGTGGTCAGCTAATGACATTTGAGCTGAGCTTTGAGGAATTAATTCTCTTGGAGAATTAGCATTCACTCCTTGTTTTACTTACTATTCTTCCATTAAAATTGCACTTTTTTGAAAAATGCATGTTGCTTATTTCATCTTATCTTCATGATTTTTTTCCGCAGATTTTGTCCACAAGTGTCTGTGGAAAAGATGGCTGATATTAACCTCAAAGAAGTAACCTTAATAGTAGGTGTGGTTACTGCCTGCTATTGGAACAGCCTCTTTTGTGGTTTTGTTTTTGATGATGTTTCAGCAATACTGGATAATAAAGACCTGCATCCATCTACACCTTTAAAAACTTTATTTCAGAATGACTTCTGGGGAACCCCTATGTCTGAGGTAAGTAAGTACTTATATATTACTTGTATGTATCTCAGATTTTAAAATATTCTGATAGTTTATTACTCCTAATTCTTTCTTTATCAACATTGTCATCATAGCAATGGATTTTTTTCCCCCGCAAAATTTTATATGAGACGTAGCATGTTTGTAATAAATTAGATAGGAGGTTGAAGATACGATTATCTTCTTTAAAGCAGTACTTGATTCTTTCCTTGGTTGTGTACCTTGGCTTAATGTTTTTAAAAATAATATATGTATGTAAAAACCAAATGTGTTAGGAGAGCAATGAGTGTAGTACAAGTCTTATTGTTGCTAACTGATTTTCTCTTTTTTCTCTCTTATGAGTCAGGCAAAAGAGATGACTACTTGTGATATATTTAACCATTTAAAAATATATGTAACTTCAATATAAATAGATTAGACTTTAAGGGTAAAAATAGTAAGTACACATATTGCCAATTTTTCTGCAGAAAATCAAAAGTGATTTATTAAAAATTTTAAATTTGTGTCATACCTCTTAAGCAATAGTTATTTGATTTTATATTGAGAATCCAAAAGTTTAGCTCATTTTTATGAGGGTGTTTTTACTTTGCCAGTAATTTTATTTTGAAGGTCAGTATTAAACTGTTTGGGATTAAACCCTTGTCAGCTTGGTATCACATAGATTGAATTCTAATTTTATTTCTATTATGTAATAGCTGTGTGAAATCAGTGGGAATACAGGTTTTAGATGCAAGTCATTTTCCTAATCTATAAAAGAATAATACCTTGAGGGTAAATAAATGAATTAATTTATCTACAGTACTTGGCACATAGTTGTTGAAACATAATATGTAACACTCTTTTATAGTTATAGTTTGTCAGTTGTCATTTCATGGCCCCTTTCTGCATTCTCCAAATTTGGAAGCCTCATGGGTGAGGAAGGAAGTCACAAGCATATAAATATTTTTTCTTATTAAATAAGCAGACTTGATTTTCCTGCAACCTTCCTGTTTTCACCCAATTCTAGCCTTTAAAAACATAAATCTTTTGATAATGAGGGAAAAGTATGGTCCTATTATAACATACATTATTTTCTAGACGGTGTATTCCCCTCTACCCATACCCTTTATCCTGAGACCCTTAGAAATGTATGTCCATTCTCCCAACTTATCATGTCTATTGTGATTTTAATCATTACATTGAGATTTTTGACCTGAAAGGTTAACTGGCCAGATTAAAGGATTCATGGAAGTTATCATACCATGGTGTCAGTGCTGTGTTTTGTGATTTTCTTAGCTTTGCAGATGAAAATGTGATTTCGTTCAGAGCACCTCTAAGCAGACACACGAAGACGACTCATAATAAACTCAGACAGAATGATGAACAAATTAGAATAATAGTTTATAGTGTATTTTCTGATGGGCATAATCTCTCCCTGTAAGGAAATGTGCCACTAGGGAAAAAGTTATTCTAAGTAGTATTGAACTGTCATAAGGTTTCTTGACAAGCTGGAATTAGCACATGCAAAGATCAAACGGTTGATGTCATCAAGTAATGATAGCCTGGAAGCCTGTGTGTAGGCGCCCAAACCTTTGTGAGGATTTTTGTGCCAATGTACGTGTTAAAGACACATTCTGGGCTTGGGGCATTCTCCTGAGCTATAACATACTGCCATATTAAGGGTCTTTAGAATCCTCTGGGCCTCTCAGTGTTTAGATTATCTCTTTAGTAAGCCCATTCTTTAAATATGTAATACTCTGCTTATTGGTGATTCAGTGGATTACAACCCTGGCTGCACATTAGAATCCACCTGGGGCACTTTAAACAAGAATATTACCAAGGCTCTACCCAAACTTGTTAATTAGTTATCTCAGAGTGGGATGTGGGCATCAATATTTCTTGTCTTGCTTTGTTTGTGTGTGCTTGCTTATGTTGTTGTTTTTGAGATTTTGGGGGCGGGGGGGGTGATTCTTTGGTGCAGCCATGGTTGAGAACAGCTGAGCTGTAAGGAGCCACACTCTTCTGGCATTTGGCCTATGAAGTACCTGTGTTAAGGTAACTGCTGCAAATATCCTTTCTCACTATGTTTTTGCCATCCCTATATGGAGATTCACATTCACAGGGAACTGTTAGCTTATTTATTCATTATATTCATGCTTATGTTTCTACTGCCAACTAATACCATGAGTAATTACGTTTTTCTTTAATATGCCTGAATATAATAATGATCTGAATTGTTTTCTTCATAATGGAACTAGTTGTTTTATTATATTTTAACAGAGTAGACCTGATATCTACCAAGCTGATAATTGTCACAGTGGAGTCTTAAGTGGATTACTACTGAATTATATGAATAGTTATGTTAATAATTAACCTGTCTTTTAATTGGTCATTACCTATGGCATATGTACATCTAATCGACCTTACAAAGCAGTTATGTATACTGCAATTAAAAATACCTATTTCCTGCCAGAACTTCATCCTTTCAACTGGTAAATATGTTTCAATGAAGCCACAGTAACATTCTAGGCACTCACAGGTTTCTAGAACCTTTTTCTGCTTTCTGGTAACAAATCGTGTCAGTTCAATATAGTGCCTTAAAAACAATATTGTATGCCTGAGCTGAAATTCAAAGGATGTACAGGAATTAGCCAAGCAGGAAAGCATATTCTAGGTAGATAGCACTCATGGTGTGTATAGGCAATACAAACAGATATTAAAATGCTCCTAATTTCAAAATGGGAAATGTTTATTCCTTGTGCTTCCTTATGTTGCCTAGTAGGGATGAACAGGCTTAAATCTGTACAGGAAAATATGGTTACAGGTAGAAAAGCAAAGAAGCTGAGTATGGATTCCTTTATATAAAATTACAAAGAATAACTAGGATTATATTTTATATATTTTTGACTGTGTGTTTTATTCTGAAATCTGATGTGATTTTGTCTCAGGGTAAAAATATTTCTAGTTAAATGTAACTTCTAGCTTATAAAGAAATTTCAGGACTTCACATAAAATTTGATTAATTCCTATAGAGACTACCAGACAAAGGTGTCTATTCTCTTATTCTAAGAAAGTTTTTGCTCTTGTATTACTCTCTGTGTAGTATTTGGGAATTTTTGGTTTAATATATTCAGGTTTATACGTTGTGGAGATGTTTTTCGTAAAACAACCAGACAGTATCTTTGAGTCATCACTATTGAGGCTGTACTGGTAAGCATCCCATTCTTATATTTCCTTTTGAAAACCTAGCCAGCAGTTATATAAGCACTTGTACTGATAATAGATTGGAAAGCAGTCTTTGGAGAGAACACTGTGCTCCAACTTGATCAATGCCACTATTGTCCTATTTTTTTTCTAATCTGTGCATTGAAGAGGATTTAATAATCAGATGTTCTTCCTCCTGTTAATTCTCTGACCACTATATATCAGAGAAGAAATTGCCTTGTTTTTGGACTAAGAAAATAGGAAAACACAGATTATAAAGCTATCTTTTATGTTTGTGTTATTCTTGGGGCATTTCATTATTTTCTTGTTATTTCTCAGCTAAATGTATATGCTTTCAATAGTAGGTGCAATGATTAGTTTATGTATCCTGGATGACCAAGGTACTTTAATAATCAATTATTGTTTTTTCCTTTTAGGAGAGAAGCCACAAGTCTTACCGTCCCTTAACAGTATTGACGTTTCGCTTAAATTATCTGTTTAGTGAACTAAAGCCAATGTCATATCATCTCCTAAATATGATTTTTCATGCTGTGGTTAGTGTGGTATTTCTTAAAGTCTGCCGACTTTTTCTGGACAACAGGAGTAGTGTGATTGCTTCTTTACTTTTTGCAGTGCATCCAATACACACAGAAGCAGTAAGTAAAACTGTAAATCAGTGTTTTTTTCTTTTTTAATAAAGCCTACACAGTGATTACAGTAGTATATATTTTTAAGAAAAAAATTTAACAATGACTTTTAATCCAAGTATTTCAAGACTCTTAAATTAGTACAATGTCTTAATTTCCTAGTATACAGACTAACTTCCTACCACAGAAAATTTTTAGATTTAAAACAATTTTTGAAACATAAACACTATTCAAGAACAAGCTATAATCTTTTAACTTTAGTAATATACAATATAAACGAATACAGTTCTTTTCTTTGCTACTTGTTATTTTATGAATGTGGATTTTAAATATTTGTCAACTGGCATTGTTTGTGTTTCAAGGACAGAAAATAGTCAATAAGGCAAATTTAAGTAAGGGATGGAAATATATCAAAATATATGCAAACATGAACAAACATCCTAACAAATGATGGTTCTCAGTAGTTTCATATTGTCTGTTGCCAAGTGTTTCAAAATCGTGAGCTGTCTCTGTTATTGCCAATATGTCCGTCAGCCCCTACCTACCAAGACACACTCAAACTATAACTGTTTTTCTTGGTAAACTTGAAACTCCAAAACTGCCTCTCAGCAGAGCAAACAGGATTCCGTTCCATTGCTTTTTCACAAGCTTTTGGTTGTAAGCAAAAGTCTGTATGTTTAAAGTCTGTGTGTGTATGTTGGAGGGGGTTGTGTGTCTCTCCCACTATCTTGAACGTTTTGGTGTCTAGCTGAACAGACGTTTTTCGTACATTAACAAAATGATAGGTTGTTTTAAATTTTACAGTGAGTTCAGAATACTTTAAAGAGAGGCTTAGAAGTTTTATATTTAAATTTTTAGGGTTTAAAAGGACTTTTTAAAGTTTATTGTCTTTTTAAACATTAGTTTGCAGGTTTATTGAGATATAACTTATTGAATTTATATCTTTGTATTTTAAGAAAATATGTAAGAAAGACTTAGCTCTTTTCTTTTTTTAATTTAAGAACTATTCTCGGGGCCACCCAGTGGCACAGCGGTTTAGTCCGCGCTTGGCAGCCCGGGGTTCGCGGGTTCCGATCCTGGGCGCCCGCCGACACACGGATGTTAGCTCAGGGCTGGTCTTCCTCACAAAAAAAAAAAAGAACTATTCTCAATATTGTATTATAATTATGTAAGTTGTGTTACCATTGGAGGAAGCTGGGTAAAGGGTACCCAGGACCTCTTTATACTATTTTTGCCACTCCCTGTGAGTCTATAATTATTTCAAAATAATGCTAATAAAAACTATTACAAAGTCACTGATAAATTTATTTTTATGGAAGATACATGGATTCACCA
The DNA here is from genome assembly GCA_031878705.1 of Tapirus indicus. Taxonomy (NCBI): domain Eukaryota; kingdom Metazoa; phylum Chordata; class Mammalia; order Perissodactyla; family Tapiridae; genus Tapirus; species Tapirus indicus. The sequence goes on along the minus strand of CM062920.1, from coordinate 137,216,180 downwards.
CATGAGGGCACTCAATGTCTAAGAAACAGAAATGTGTGCTTGAAGAGTTATGGCAATTTAGTTTTTCGTTAAAATGCTGTTGCGTTTCTGTATAGTTAAATTTTCAAGATGCTCTTTATTAATATGACTTCCCCTCCCTTTCCCTTTTTAGGTAACAGGTGTTGTAGGAAGAGCAGAACTTTTGTCATCTATTTTTTTTCTAGCTGCATTTTTGTCATATACCAGATCAAAAGGACCAGATAATTCCATTGGTAAATGTCTAACGTTTAATTTTTTTTCTATAGCTATAAAATTTGATCAAGTAATTTTTTATTTACTCCAAGTGCTTCTTATAAAACATATGCCACATCTGGGATTTATCTTTATATTTGTATGGATATACTCACAGTATGCAGTATTGTCAGTGTTAAAAGTTTGCGTAGTTTATATTTTATCATGACTAAGATTCTACATGATCTAATTTTTAAAATACCCTATAATATGAGTTTTAGAGTCATTCTTAGTTCCGTCTGCTACCTGTAAATGATACAAGTACCAATACTTCAGTTGTCTTTCTATAAATAACACTGTGAAGGCTTTGAATTGCATTGTTTAGGCAAAGTTAAAAGCCTATTAGAGTATAATTTTTATTGTGTGTTGGTCATAGTCAGCTATTTATTGAGTCCCAACCATGTGGCCTGCTCTGGAAAATTAGCTCATTAGTCCTAATGATGCCCCGGCATTGTCAGAAAACAAGTTCCAAGCAATGAAAATGATTTTTTAAGAGTGTGGGCACAGTGGGCATGAAAGAGGCTTCACATAATGGCCTTAACCTGAATTTGGTTAATCTTAAAATTTAACTGAGTTTTTTTCTTATGTTCTTGGAGAATTTTCTCACTATAGACCCAAGGTACTGATGATAAGGAGTCTAATTTTGTATGTATGGAAACTAAGGTTCAAGAAATAAGGGATTTAGCCAAACAGCTTTAGTGTCTTCTTAGATTTATAATATGAGTAGATTTTCCTCTTGCTGATATATGTATGCCGTTTTAAAACAGTTTGAGTGGCAGCAGAACATAGAGGTTAAGAGCATGGACTCTAGAATCTGGTTTTACATTCCAGATCCACTATTTACTATCTTGGGCAAATTACTTAACCTCTCTGTGCTTTAGTTTCTTTCTCTATGATATGGAGATAATAATAGTCTCTACCTATTGTGAGGATTAGATGAGTTAAACATGTTAAAGGATATAGAGCAGTACCTGATTCATAATAAGCAATGTACCTTTTTCCCCTGTTGCCTATCATGCAGTTAGAGGTAGTTCAGTAACTAACAGAATTGCAGACCAATATCCTCTTTAAATGCCATCCTAAGCAAAGCATGAATGATCAACTTAGGAAATACTGTGACCTACAAGACCACAGTCAGGGTCCTGCCTACCTCTTTAACCATGTCTCCTGCCATTTTTGCCCTATCTTGCTTCACTATAGCTAAATAGACTTTGCTCATCCTCAAACAGGTGAATCACCTGTCCTTATACTTGCTAGTCCCTCTTTCTTGGATTTTCTTCCCTTAAATCTTCACATAGTAGTCTCATTTATATTCTTCTTTATGTCATTAGGCCTCAGCTCAACTGTTTCCCTCCTAGAGAAACCTTCCCTGTTCTAACTAAAATAAGCTTTCCCTTTATTATGTTTTTTCATTCCTAATCATTTTACTTGGTTCTTTTTAATGATTTCTTATTTTTCATAACTCCAGTATCTTCCCGTATTTTCTTTAGAATTACTTATTTTAAATTCTTGGTCTTTCTTTTCAAGTAATTCTGATTTAGTAGTATATGTTATTATGTTTGGTCTCTCTCTTTTATGATTATTGTGCCCTTCAGTTATCTACTTATTTTGGCTTGTAAACTCACGCCACATGTTCTAAAGTTATCGACCACTGTGTCTGTTAAAGAGAAAGACCAGGGCCACTCTTTGTCCATCCCAGGATTCATTAAAACCCAGGGTGGAGAGCTCCAGGTTCCCCAGGGCCACTCTTGATTACTATTGTTACCCTTCTACCAAGCACCCCCTCTAGTCTCCTAAAGAGAATCAGCACTGAAAGAAGGCCAGTCCACCATCCCTCTGCATTTAGATGGCGGTGGTGTGGAAGTGACTGCCTAAGGGTGGTTGGTCAGTTTGCACCTTTTTAAAACATCTACTCCTTACCCCAGCAAGATTTCTGAAGTGCTCCGATTTAATCCCTGGGACACCCACAAGCTACTGTAGCTGCAGATTTCTATAGCAAAGGAGCAGACAGTGATCTACCCAAGGCAGTCAGTATTGACTAGAGCAGAAGTTAAAAGAAATTTTTCTCACTCTTGTCTTCTGCTTTAGATGCAGTCCCTCATAACACCCACAGAAACATGCGCATTTAACATAACCTTCAATGCTCAGGGGTTTCTTTTTCTTAAATATCTTAGAAGCCATATTTCCCTCTCACTTAATCTTTTTCTAGGGTTGATTTTTGGGAAAGGGACCAACAGGTCAACAGGTCATGCTAGTTTACCACTTGACCAAAACAAAAACCAAATCATATTGCTTTCTATCTCTTTAACCTACATTTCTCACAAGACTTGTTTCTAACCTGAAAATACGTAATATACATTTTTCTTTTACCCCTTTATTGTTTGTTCTCTCACAATAGAATGTAACCTTCATTAGGATAGGTAACTTTCTCTCATTTTCTATCTTCATTTCTTAGAATGGTTCCTGGTGTACAGTAGGTGTTCAGTATATGTTTGTTGAGGAAACAATCAAGTGAATGAATGTAATATATTTTAAATTCTAGTTGAAAAGATACCAAAATCTGCCTTGGACCTGTCTCTATTCTCTTAACTCCTGTGATACTTTATGCTCCACATTACATAATTTTACAGTTAAGACCACGAACAGTTTCGTCATCATCTTTGTATTCCCCATTCTATCTAATCTATGTTGTCCTATTAAAAGATTTTCAACTTGTAATTATTTAATCACTTTAAATTCTAGGTTATTCATGCCCTATACCCTTTTTATAAGTATGGTCCATCTCAGGGCCTTTGCACTTGCTTTTTCATTTCTTTAGGTTTCTGCTCAAATGTCATCAGTAGCACCACTCATCTTCCCCACTCCTTTTGATTTCCTTTCATCTTCTGTTTTTCTCTATAACACTTAGGTCACCATTTGACAAAATACATCTTTACTTTTTATTTGATTGTTATCTCTCTCCCCCATGAAATGAAGTGTCATTAACTTATTTAGCAAGGGTACTTGTTTTGGACAAAATCACACATGGTAACTTTAGCCACAGAATCTGATTATAAAAATCAAAGTGTTCATATAGTAATTTAATCACCAAAGGTTGAAAAACTGAAGTGACTGGTTTTAGTAAAGCTTTTGCCTTTATTAGAGCTATTAGCTGCTGAGACTGAATCCAACATTATGGAAGGCAACTGTTTGCTTTCTCTTTCTTGGAGTGGAAATACAAATTGGTAAGAAGCTCTAAATCTACTATCAGAAGGACGAAGTTAAAGTCATGGTCTCCTTACTGTGCATGACTTTTTGTTTTTTCTTTTGCTGAGCAAGATTCGTCCTGAACTAACATCTGTGCCAGTCTTCCTCTATTTTTTATGTGGGTCGCTACCACAGCATGGCCACTGACAAATGGTGTAGTTCCGGGCCCAGGAACCAAACCCGGGCCAGCGAAGCAGAGCACGCTGAACTTAACCACTAGGCCGTGGGGCTGGCCCCTGCATGACTTTTTTTTAAACCTCCAAAATTCTTGCCTCATCTTAAAAATGGATATGATTGTATCTGCACTCTTATCCCATAATATTATTTTGAGACTCATTTAAATAATGTATGCTAAACTGGTTATGTAAATGGTTAAAAAATGTGTGTTTAAGTGTCTCTTTTCAGGGCAGTTATTTCCCACTAATTTTTAATATATGCATACCTATTCAGTCATACTGTTCTCTATATCATTTATTTCCCAAGCTTAATCTCTCCTCCACTCCTTTATTCATACATATCTCTTTCCCAGTTTTTCTGTGTCCTTCAAGGTTCAACTTTAGATTCACCTTGTTTTGTAATAATCAGCTACTGATTTCTTTCCTCTATGAATTTATTGTTGAGTTTAGCATGATAGTTCAGCCCTTGATATAATCTATTACATTATTGTTGATTTTAACCCAACTAGAATATGACACTTTTTTTGAGAAAGGAATGCCGTTATACTTAGTATCCACAACAGTGTTTTGGGTTTTTTTGAGTAGTTTTTCCTTTCAGTAATTTTAGTCTCTAGAGTACCTTAAAATTGAAAACAATTTCAAAAATAGATGAGTTTCTTTATTAAGCCAAATGACAAAATATATTAGATTCATGAAACGTGTTCTTATATACCTAGATTTGAGTCAATTATTTATTAATGTTCTTAACAAATAAAAACTGTGGTCACACAATCATACTCCCATTTATGTTTTTAACTGGAAAAGAACGGGAGGTCATGTTTCCCAATAAGGAAACTGAGGCTCAGAATAGTTGCCCAAAGTCACAAAGCAAGTTATTAGGAGATTCAGAATTACTGTCACAATTCATTGTTCTTTGATCAAATTACTACTGAGGAGTAGATGTTTACCTGAACTTGATGAAGTAGATTTTCCATTTCATTAGAACTTGTGAATATTCTGTTGCAAATTTTTTAAAGAATAGTATTGATTTAAAGGCTTATTGTTAACCTGTTTCATTTTGTATAGTCTTTTTTAATAAGAGTGGTACTCTAATTTGCCCAGTAGTTTTCACTTTCAAGTTTTTAATAAATTACAGATATAATAATCTGTGTGAAAATTCCAGACATTTGTCTTCATTTCAGATTGATGGTTCATTAATCATGACATTCAAGCCTGTAGGTTTCTCTTCGTCAAATTAGCCATCCTACCTTTGTTTTAAAAGTTAGTATTTGGTTAGATAGTTTTCCTCTCCATAGAAACTTTTTAGTTCAAATTATCTGTCTTGATGTTTTGTTTTGAACATATAAAGCAAAAATTACTTATAACATTTAAATAAATTTTAAAATATAAAGTATAGGTCAACGGGAAATAATGCAAATGTGAATATAGAATCACAAGTAAAATTTTTCAGTAATGTCTAATAGTCCTCTAACTTAAAATATCCTTTTATAATGTTATAAAATTGTTTAGTTTTATATTTTTCTATTCTTAAATTGCAGTGTGGAAACCAATTGCATTGACAGTGGTTTTAGTAGCTGTTGCAACATTGTGTAAAGAACAAGGAATAACAGTTGTGGGAATTTGCTGTGTGTATGAAGTATTTATTGCCCAGGGGGTAAGGAGGATGTACATTTTCTTGTTGCTATCTTTTATCCTATTTGAATCAGATTATAATAAACTTATTTTCTAAATGTATAATTATGTAAATCAGTCTGTTTACCAATAATGATACCAAAAATTTTTAAGAAACAAGCATGTTTTGTCTTCATACCTACTGAAAATTACTTAACTTTTGTAACACCTTCATTTTTTTAAGGACTACTTTTTAAGTTTCAGTAATGGAATCATTAGGTGATTTGGAAAAATACAGAGTAATACTGTACAGTATAATTCATTATTGGATAAGATTATTGAGTTCAGTTTTATTCATTATCAGTTCCACAAATTGTTCCATATTGATTTTACAATTATAGTCAGTTTGTATCTAATCTTGCATTTAGAAAGTACTACATTGTTGAAAACTTTGTGGTATATTGTTATTTGTTATTTAAAACTTTTTTTTTTCCTTTTCCAGTATACTTTGCCATTATTATGTACTACTGCTGGACAGTTTCTCCGTGGAAAGGGTAGTATTCCATTTTCTATGCTGCAGACACTAATAAAACTCATTGTTTTGATGTTCAGTACACTATTACTTGTTGTGATTAGAGTCCAGGTTATTCAGTCCCAACTTCCAGTGTTCACCAGGTATGAAATTGTGGTTCTTTTTGTTTATTCCATCCTTTTTTTTAACTTTGGATTTCAAGTGATTGTAAATGTTCCAGAAAGTCATTGATTTACATTGAGGTTTCTTAACAGCTTTATTGAGGTATAATTAATATTTTCTTAAAACCTGCATATATTTGAAATATACAAATTAATAAATTTTGATATATGTGTACACTCATGAAATGACCACAGTCAATATAATGACCCCCAAATTGATAAAGTGGTAAGTCTTCTATAGCCTTAGTGATTTTTATCTGCTTATTCTGTTAATTATTGAGAGAAAGATGTTGAAGTCTCTGACTATAATTGTAGTTTTGTCTCTCCTTGAAGTTCTATCAGTTTTTGCTTCGTGTGTTTTAAAGCTCTGTTATTAAGTGCATAAACATTTAGGATTGTAATGTCATCTTGATGAATTGATTCCATTATTATTATTAAATGAGACTCTTTATCCCTGGTAATAATCTTTACTCAGAAATTGACTTTGTCTTATATTAATATAGCCACTCCAGCTGTCTTTTGTTAGTGTTGTATGGTTTCTCTTTTCGATCCTTTTACTTTTTATCTATCTATATCTTTATATTTAAAGTGGATTTCCTGTAGGCTACATACAGTGGAGTCTTCCTTTGTTTGGTCAGATCATCTGTATTTAAATGATGTGTTTCTGCTATGTACATTTAGTAAGACTATTGATGTAATTTGATGTAAATCTACCATCATGCTAATTGTTTTCTCTTTGTCCCATCTGTTCTTTCTTCCCCTTTTTCTCTCTTTCTGCCTTCTTTTGGATTGAGTATTTTTTATTATTCCATTTTTATCCCTTGTTGGCTTATTAGCAATAAATCTTTGCTGTGTTTTTTTAGTGATTGCTTTAGAGTCTTGTCTACATCCTTTGCTTATCACAGTTTATCTTCAAGAGATATTATAATTGCAGGTATATATAGTATAAATATCAGCGTATATAGTGTAAACATGTATATAATAAATAAGCCCTTACATAAATATGTAAACTTATTATAAATAAGAACTTAGCCTTTGTGCTATTTGCCTGCATTTTCCTTGGGTATACATTGTAAATCCCACAACACCTTTCTGTTTTTTTTGCTTTAAACCATCGTCTTTGGAATTATGCACCACATAATGCCATTTTGGTCAACAACCACATATATAATGGTTGTCCCATAAAATTAGTACCATATAGCCTAGGTGTGTAGTACCATCTAGGTTTGCGTAAGTACAGTCTATGATGTTCACACAATGACGAAATTGCCTAATGAAGTGTTTATCAGAACATATCCCTGTTGTTAAGTGATGCGTGACTGTAATTTTAAAAAGTCTTTTACATTAACCCATAAAGTTACCATTTCTAGTGTTCTTCATTTCTTTGTTAGATCAAGATTTTCATCCGGTACCATTTTTTCTTGTGACTGAAGGGCTTTCTTTAACATTTCATAACATTGTAGGTCTGCTGGTAATGAATTCTTTTAGCTTTTGTATATAAAAATATCTTTATTTTACCTTTGTTTTTGAAAAATATTTTCCCTGAGTATAGAATTCTACACTGTTTTTCAGTGAGTCCTCTAAAAATGTTGCTCTACTATTTTCTGGCTTGCATTGTTTTCGTAGGAAATCTTCTGTCATCCTTATCTTTATGCTTCTGCATGTAGTGTGTCTTTTTTTCTATGCCTGCTCTTAATATTTTCTCTTTATCTTTGTTTTTCTTCTCTTTATGTTTTTTAATTGAAATATAATTGACATCTAACTAGGATATAGGCTTATATTAATACGTACTAGGAGAAAAAGTAGAACACAAATAAAATGTTACATAGGCCTAAACAGTTACTACTGTACTGGAAATTTGGTTTTTAGCTTCCTGAAAGTCTAAGCAAAGAGAAAAAGCTCATAGCTGGTATAGATTCCTCTGTCTGTGACAAGAGAAAAACATACTAATTGTTTCTAGGAAGCATAAATTTTATTAGCATTTAGTGCTGAAAGAAGTGTATCATGTAGAAAAACATTGGTTAGTGTTCTCAGAAGCATTCGTACAACATATACAATTTTTCAAAACTTTTCTTATTTTAATCAGAAGGTCGTAATTTAATGAAAGCACTTCTGTATAGCATCATAATATTATTATAGTACATATGTCTGAATTATTCTAATAATAAATTAAAAATGGATAACCTCCTTGCCCTTCAAACAGTTCTTCATAAATATCATTCCTCTCAACTAGACATTTCATAGAGGTTAGATAATTTGAACTCTGGCAAGAATATGAGATATCCATAAAAAACGTTTATGTCTCCTGTTAACAAGATTACATATAAAATATTGCTTTTCTTGTTTTCAGTATTTTATTTATATATGTTATATATTAATTTTGTGTTTAAAAACTTTTTTAGTTTAAATAGCTTTTTTTTCATTCTTTATACAGGTTTGATAACCCAGCTGCTGTAAGCCCAACTCCTATAAGGCAGCTAACTTTTAACTACCTCCTTCCTGTGAATGCGTGGCTTCTGTTAAATCCTTCAGAGCTCTGCTGTGATTGGACCATGGGAACAATACCACTTATAGAGTCATTTCTAGATATTCGAAATCTTGCCACATTTACTTTCTTTTGCTTTTTGGGGGCTTTGGGAGTATTCAGTCTCAGATACCCTGGTGATTCCTCTAAGACTGTTTTAATGGTAAGAAACTTTCTTAATTTTTCAGACATTACATTCAGTTGATTAAGAGACTGCCTTTAATTCATCAAAAGCGTCTTTTTAGAAAGATGCATCTTTCTTTGTTCAACATCATCCTAATTTATAAACTTACTTTAAGTTATCCTAAAATTATATATCAAGATTTATGTATCAGGATATGACAGGCATAATTTGACATATATATTCAGTGTGTAAAACAAAAACTGATTATGAATTTCCCCTAATTTGGTAGGAACTCTGAAATGATGAAGCATCCCTTTTGGCATCATTTTCTTATATTTCTTACCTTTACCCTACTAGATTATACACTTTTTGAAGAAATGGATCGTATATACTTTTTTGATTCCTTAGCACAGAGGAGAGTGTCATGTAAGATATGCAGCTAGAAATATATAGCTCTTCAGTTCTCATTAGCAAGATTTTTATTACTCCCTGAGGTATGTTCAGAGAACTCTGACTATGAAAAATCTTTGTTGTTGTTTTTTCTAAAGTCTGTTTTCTTTGTAATTTTCTTACCCTGCCCTCACTTCTTACTCATAACAGTTCTTTTGCCTCTTTATTTTAAAATATTGAAGACAATAATAATCTATAGACATTTTCTTGAGCATTTACTATATGCCAGAAAGTGTTTTTAATACTTTGTAAATACTGTCATTTCTGGCTGCAGCCACTAGATTCATTTATTCATTCAGTAAAAATTTCTGATCACAACCTGTGTACCAGGCAGCATTTTAGACACCGAAGATATGACAATAAAAAGAAAGACAAGGTCTCCATTTCTAGGGAACTTATATTCTGGCAAAATTTGAAACCAATCTCTGAGTTACAGAGAAGATTGAAAGAATGTATGGTTTGAGGGAAAGATTATATTTACTCTTGTCTTTAGACTTGTTGAGTTTGAGGTGCCTTTGAAATGTCTTGGTGGAGATTTTGAGTAGCACTTTGTGTCTGGAGTTCAGAGGAGAAGCCTGAGCTGCACATGAAAATTTGACTGATTAGCATAGAGATAGTAACTGAAACCAGGATATGGATAAGAAGGCCTATGGAGAGGTTATAGAGCAGCCTTTCTCAACTGGTTTTTGTCACTTCTCTCAAAGATGGTAACTAGCTAGTACCATTCTAGATGGATAGACTAGAAGTTAATTCATACACATAATGAACGTGTTAGAGTATTTGGTCTTAATTTTCCCTCAGAAAATAGTTGAAGGACTGAATACAGTGAAAGAGAAGCTTATAACCAGGTCTTAAAAAACTTCCATATTTAGATGTTGTGTAGAGGACAATGAACCTAAACAGGAGATAGGACAAATGGACAGAAAGGTAGGAAAGTGTTTCAAGAAAGATGGAATGGGTAATACTAACAGATGCCCTCAAGTAGAAAAGTAGATCAGTTGGATTTGACCTCTTTCAGGTGTATTAGTGACTTAAATGAAATATATTTCTGTGGAGTGATTTGATTAGGAGATGAGGAAGTGAAGATTGCTAGTGTAGATAACCTGTAAGGGTAATGTAACTTTGAATATTTCAAAGGATGAAACAAGCTTGAATTTATTGCCTGCTTGAGTAAGAGAAGACTGTGCCAGTCAGGCAATGGCTTCAACTATAACAGACTACTGATCTTATCTAGGACTTAGGGGAAGCATAGAGATCTGGAATTGGTGGACCTTTAGAGGTGGGAGTGGGTTGATGTCAGAGGGAGACTGTTGATTGGTTGGCATTTAGAATTACTTTCATTGGAGTACTCAGTTGGCTGACTTTTAGAAGCAAGGGGATATCACTAATGGGTTGGCTTGCAAAAACATATTCATGAGTTGAAATATTGACTGATTAAGGAGAGTTAAAATCAATACTGTGACCATGGCTACAGAAGGTGTTTCCTAAGAGTGTGGAAACATGTTTTATACCTGAGGGACATAATGAATGGGTAAGGTAGCTTAAAGGTGTATTGTCAAAGGAGAAGATTTTTAAGGTTGGAGAGGCAAGAGCATATTTAAATATAGGAAGGAAGGATATACTTAATTAAAAAGTGGTTGAGTAAATGGAAGAAGGGATGATTGATAGTGAGATTTGTAAGGAGCAAGGGGATGTAAAGCTCAGGTTTGGCCTGAGATAGATGGAGATACTGCTTATGTTACAGGGAGGCTAAGGCATGAATGTGGATGTTAGTAGGTTTAGTAGTGGGAATTGAAGGAATTCTTGTTTTATGGCTTTAGTTTTTTCTTAAGTTTGGAAGTGTGGTCACCTGCTGAATGTGACATGGATCAAAAGTTTGAGAAGAGTTGTCAAGATTCCAAATAGTCAAGGAGAGTTGGAGTGAGCCTACCAAAGAAACCTAGGAATCCTGAGCAGTCTTAAGGATCAATTTGAAGTTGGTGATCATGAATTTACGATAATATTAATCTCTTCTGCTTTGGGAGTGTCTCTAGTAGTGCTTTGCTGCTCAGGTGTACACAAACGTAGCAGATATATGGTAGAATACTTCCAAAGCCAAAGTTCTGCTAAAAGAAAGGTACAAAAAGGAGGAGTAGGTGAATTTAAAGTTTTGGCAAATAAAAAAATGATTTATATAATGTAAGCTGAATAAAAAATAAAGAGAGGATAGTGCCAATGAAATAAGCATAGATTTATATAAATTATATTTTATTTTATGTGTATAAAAAAGGAACAGTTGTGACCTTAGGTATAACTGCTTTAAGTATAGTCCTAATAAACATGTTATTTTTTATGGTGATGTTTTCTGAAGATCTCTAGAAGGGATAAGTAAATCAAAGGAGTACCTACCAGGAGTATCAGATTCCATATTAAGCACTTATTAAATAAGATGTCATCAATTGTATTGTATCTCATCAATATAATGTAAGTAGTTATTAATCCCCATTTTGTTTATAAAGAAACAGTTGCAAGGTGACTGAATAGTTTACCTTATGTTACACAGAAAGTAAGAAGTGAAACAGATTTGTTGCCAAACTCTGCTCTTTCCACTACCATCCTTCCTTTTTAAGAAAGTTTACATCACTAGGAGAAGAAAATTATATTAATCATGGTTAACTAGGTTGGCATACATTAATAGAGATCATATTAGAACTTCTGAATAAGTTAGTCATTAGAGACATTCCTTATCCGAGAACCAATAGATTTTTTGAGAGATTGCCTTTCTTTTTTGCCTAGCTTATGCATCAGTCCATGATGCATCTTAGGATGAATATAACACTTTTAATTCTTTCAAATGAAATTGGTTTAGAGCTGCCATGAATTCTCTATGAATTCATAGAGAATATTGATTAAAAAAGGACTACAGGGGCCGGCCCGGTGGCGCAGCGGTTTAGTCCGAGCTTGGCAGCCCGGGGTTCGCTGGTTCGGATCCCGGGCGCCCGCCGACGCACTGCCTGTCAGCCATGCCGTGGCGGCATCCCATATAAAGTGGAGGAAGATGGGCACAGATGTTAGCCCAGGGCCAGTCTTCCTCAGCAAAAAGAGGAGGATTAGCAACGGATGTTAGCTCAGGGCTGGTCTTCCTCACCAAAAAAAAAAAAAAAAAAAAAAAAAGGACTACATATTTAGGAAGATCTTTATCTGTTTCACAGCTAGTTGGTTATTTTTATCAAGCATTTCTAGGAAATGGAAGGTGAATTATGCACTTTTAATGTTTTCCCTTTTTGATTAAAAATAAAACACTAAAATTTCAGACATATAAATTGGAATGACACTGAACAGTTTGGTGGTAGTGCTTTTCTTCAGATTCAGTATTACCTCATTACAAATCCTTAATTTGTGATTCGTGGAGAAAGTATTCTTTTCACTGTATATACATCTCTACATCTATATTTCACTAATTAAGTATAATAAAAGACATTCTTTTCTCAAACTGTTAGAATATTCTCAAACTTCTGAAGCTGAAGAAACAACTTATTTATTCGATTAGGTACTATAAAACAAATCAGGGTAGGAAAATATGAAAGCAGATGTCCATAGAAACAGATGTCCTAATGACAGCCAGCTTATTTCCTTCCACAGGTTATTTGTGTGCTAGTTATTTGTGTCCTACCTTTCGTAATGGCTTTACAATCTGGAAACCATATGCCATCTCTTTTTCAAAATGGCAAAAAAAAAACGTCTAAGCTTTTTGGGATGTTTTATTTCAGTGTACAGTGTTAGAATTTTAGAAATTCTTATAGAATAAAAGACTTGATTTACAGGGAACAGTTTTATTTTTATACGTATACTAAGCCTCTGTTAAATGTATGTCACCCATCATAATATTATGCAAAGTAATACTGAGGTACAGAAGTAGGCTACTGTCTTGTCTGAAATACACCTTATCAATTTCCAATATAGTAGTAAAATTATAAAAACTGGCATGTTTAGCAGTTTTATCAACCTTCATAGTTTTGTTTTGTTAAAACCTATTAACATCTTTCTCTGTCACTTTATTTTTACCACAAGCACATTAGTTAGATGTGTAAAAATTATCAGTCTTAATTTAGATTTATTTTCAAAAACGCTTTCTTTTTTATTTAATTGGACGAGCCTTAATTATAAATTCTAGCATTTACGAAGACTTCACCTCACCTTGCTGACATACATCCTGATGTTTGTTGTTACTATTCCTAAGTTGCTGTCTTTATGTTTAAATTAGTATTTTATAGTATTATTAAAAATGGTCCACTAGTACATCATTCAAATTAAATGATAAAATATTTGGATTTGACTGTTGAGTGTCCATATATTTTTTAATTTAATAAAATATCTTCTTTTTCTTTATAGGCACTTTGTTTAATGGCGTTACCATTTATTCCTGCATCGAACCTTTTTTTTCCAGTTGGATTTGTTGTTGCTGAGCGAGTATTATATGTTCCTAGCATGGGGTTCTGTATTTTGGTAGCCCATGGATGGCAGAAAATATCAAACAAAAGGTGAATTAAAATGTTAGTTCATTTAATGCTTACTAACTATAGAATCAAGTGTGATACATTTAAGTATTTTAAATGTTTATTCAGTTCAGTTTTGTAAGTCATGCTTTTATACCTTTTTGTTTTTCATCCTGATAGTCTCATTTGTCTGTAACTCAATTTAGGAAAGCTCCATAGCACCTACCTCATCCTATGTTCCTCCTCATGTTTATATAATTTCATTTTATAGCCTGAGACATAGCCAACTTTGAGTCAGACCCAAATGAAAATAAGGATATTATTGAGACTAAACTTACAAATGACCATTGCTACTTCCATATGCAATGAACTAAGATATAGTCTTAAGTTAGTCATATTGAGTTAATACATGTAAAATGTATATAATAAGCAATCCATAATTTCTTGCCGTCATCGCTATTTTCATCATAACAACCATGTCCTCATTGCCTTAAACTAACAGTTAAGGAACAGAAAAGTCACATTGTATGTATACAAAAAATGGTCACTCCCTTCTTTCTTATTTTCCAGTCACCCTTCAGCCCAGACAATTCTGACTTCTCTTGACGTCATTCTACTAACACATATAACAAATTGCCTCTTAGTATAAATCCAGTCAATGCTTTTATTTAAAATTTATTTCCCTGGCATCTGTAAAAAGTCTCTCTCCTGATCCACTTCCACATCTGTTCGTTTCTGTTCAGTCTCTTAGATTCTTCTTGTTGTATCTGCTCTTTAAATATTTTTTTATTTCTCAGAGTTTTACTCAGCCATCTTTCTCACGTTGTACATTTTCTCTGGATGGTCTCATCCGTGTCTACAATTTTTACTACCATCTACCAAACCTTTTATCTTAGTTTCTACCCATGTGTCCAGTTGTAATCACTACCATATTTTGAGTGCCTACTGTGTGCCAGGTGCCATGATAGACCCTTTAGATTTGTTTTCTCATTTAATCTTGACACTCTTTACCTCTGTTTTGCACATGTGAAAATTAAAGCTCATACAGGTTACCTGCATTACCCAAGATCACACGGCTAAAAACAGCAGAATCTTGATTGAGATTTACATCTGACTGCTTCCAATGTAAATGTTCTTTCTGATCCATGCGTTTTTATCCTGGCTGAGTGGATTTATCAAAATGAAAGAAATTGATCTGTGTTACCAAGGCAAAAACACAGATTGAGGGAATATTAGTACTAAATGAGATCATAGGGATTATTGAAATATAACCATCTTTTTATAGATGAGGAATTGTCCCAAATAATTCGCTTAAACTGTATAAGTTATTTGCATCTGTTTTATAAAGAATTAATTTTTCTATGGCTCTTAATAAATAATTCTAGCTCTAAAATGTAAAATGATTCTCAGAATGCCATGATAATCTGTGGTGTATATTGTAAGCAAAAACATTTTTAAATATACCCAGAGATAAGATTGACCCTTTGTAAACACAATTAAGAGTATTCAAGTTGTAGGGAATAGTACAAAGGACTCTAAATGTAAAAAGTCACAATTAAAAGCTGGTTTTATCAATTTTTTTGTCGTTAAATCTAAACAAAGCTTTTGAATAGAGGCAAATATTGGAATATTTAAGGTATTTGTAGACTGAAGTGAAAGGTAGTATTCATATAATTTTTTTGGTGGTTGCTCTGAAGTTGGATGATTATTAGATGTTCCTTATTCTTTAGAATAAATTCAAACATGATATTTGGGGATATTTAACATATTTCTCGCCTCTGTTCTAAAAGGCAAAATGCTTTTGGTAATGTAGACAATGTTTTCTTGTTTTGGTTTTCCTTCTTAAACAGTGTTTTAAAAAAGTTATCCTGGATTTGTCTATCTCTGGTGATATTCACTCATGCCTTAAAAACACTCCACAGAAATTGGGATTGGGAGTCTGAATATACGCTGTTTATGTCAGCCTTGAAGGTAAAGTATTATCCAGAATGACAGGAAAGTATGTCACCAATTATTTCTTACGGCATGTCTAAGATGTTTTAACTTTACTTTTAATGAGACATTTCACTGTCAATATTAAATACTTCACCAAAAGATTAATAAAAATAATTTGTTCTTTGTATTAGATATACCATAAGCAGTGCTTTGAATAGTGCTAAACGTGTGTCTACAGCATATATGAATAATTCCCTAAATACTATACAGTTGTTTGAAGCTCAAATGATACAGTAGTTTTATTTAAACATTTTTTTTCATTGGTTCTTAAGGACACATTTTTTTGCCTTTTGACATCTCTGAAATTAGAATAAATCTTACAGGGAAAGACATCTTAGAATTAATTAGTGACCTTTTTTCTTTGTTAATCATGCATAAAATAATGAGTCTTATAGTTCATGGCTTCTTAGATTCAATGACATAAAATACATGGTAAAAAATGGCACCCTAGTATGTGAAAAGTAACCAATGGTTACAATACCATAGGAAAGAGGAACTGGCAGAAAGGAGTGATACAGCATTTCTATAGAGCAGACAACATAAATAGAAATAAAGTCTCTTTAAAAATCATAGGATTTGTTTTCTATAAAAGTTATAAGCAAAGATTTTTTTCAGGTGCTCCTTTACCAGTGCCTCTCTTCAAATCTCTAAATTCTTAACTTCCTTTGGCTATTTCTCTACACACCATTGCTTATCTTTACTGGATCACTGCCTCATTCCAGTAGTCTGTGTGACTTCTTGATTTGACATCTACTTAAGATCAGATGACTCTCCTCTTGTACCACTCAGTAACTTGACTCCCTCCCCTAGCTCAAAAATCTGCAAAAAAATAAGACCTCATTACCATTCGTATTAATCCACACTCTGGAAATACCATTGGAGCCCCATAATTGTCAGGAATTTTTCTTGTCCTCACTCTGAGGACAATGCTGGACACCGTCCATAGCCCTAATCACTTCACATAGTTCCTTGGTTAGGTACCATCCTCTGCCTGCAGGAACACGATGCCCATCTGTGAACTCAGAAAGCACAGATCAACTTAGAACTTTAATCCTAGGGTTCCCATTACCATAATAGACTATGTAAAGCGCTTTATATAGAACCTAAAAATAAGTAATCAGTGCAATGTTTAAACATATTCTCATGTTCAAATATCTTCTCTCCCAACAGAATACAAATAGTGGAGCAGGAGTTTTCAAACAGCACTATGCTTTGATCAAAGAAATTTTTATTAAACTTCTAATATATAAAGTAAAGGAAATCAGACTGCTATGGTTTTTTGTGTTGGTGTTGAAAGAAAGGAGAGTACATTTGGTGAAGTGGTGTTCATTTGGCTCCTTCCTCATCTCCAGGGACATCTCCATGGAACACTCCATTCCTAATAATATACCAACCAAATATCTGTGTTAGTTGGAGTTGTGTATATATATTTTTTTCTTTTTCTGGGAGAAAATCTGAATGATTTTTTTTCCAGTTATTGAGACATAATTGACATTAACTTTGTATTAGTTTAAGGTGTACAACACAATGATTTGCTATCTGTTAGAAAATGATTGCCACAATGAGTTTAGTTAATATCCATCACCTCACATAGTTACAATTTTTTTTCCTTGTGACGAGAACTTGTAACATCTACTCTCCTAGCAACTTTCAAATATACAGTACAGTACTGTTAACTATAGTCACCATGCTGTACATTACATCCCCAGAACTTAATTACCTTACAACTGGAAGTTTGTACCTTTTGATGACATTTATCCATTCATGGATATCTCTGTGGAACACTCCATTCCTAATAGTATACCAAACAAATATCTGCATTAACTGGAGTCATAACTTTTTTTAATTGCAACTAATTTCTACCTGTACTTGTGTATTTAAGGTAAATAAAAATAATGCCAAATTATGGAATAATGTTGGTCATGCTCTAGAAAATGAAAAGAACTTTGAGAGAGCTTTGAAATACTTCTTACAGGCTACCCACGTTCAGCCAGGTAAGCATTATTAACTAATAAAACTATTTGCATAGTTTATTTTCTTTTTAAAACCTTGATTATATTTGGGGAAAATAAGGTAGCGTTTATTTTCAAGCTTTATTCCAAGCGACTTAAATACTACAATGTTCGAGGCTGGCTTATTTTGAATTGGATTGTATGTTAGAGCTATTTATATCAGACATTTAAGGAGTTTTTTTAAACATAGAGTTGTTGGGTGGCACTGATGAGCAATTTTGTGAAGTGATAGATGCAGAAGCCTGATAAGAGTGAGTTTGGGAGAGTGAGGGAAGAACAATTGGAGACAATTGATATTGAAAACTCTTTTAAAGGGTATTAATAAGAAATGGTGGGTGATGCTGGGTATGGGGTCAAGAAAGGGTAGTAGGATGATAGGGAGTTTTTTGTTTTAAGGTGGGAGAAACAAAGCATGTGTGCGGCTAATCCATTGAAGCTGGGAAAAGTAATAATTCAAGGTGGGAGGATGATTACTGGATCAGGGTCGTTGGATAGATGAGAAGAGATGAATAAGACCTGGTACACAAGGTGAGGACTTCATTCAGTCATAGAACCGATAATTAACCTGTGGTAACAGTGAAGGCAGAGTATATGGACATGGATATAGGCAAGTGAATAGATGACATGGAGGAAGCTTCTGGAATTTGTCATTTGTTTGCTTGTATTTTCTCAGTGAAATAGAAAGCAAAATCGTCAGTCAAGAGTGAGGAAGGGAGGGGCCGCCCGGTGGCACAGCGGTTTAGTCCGCGCTTGGCAGCCCGGGGTCCGCGGGTTCGGATCCCGGGCGCCCGCCGACGGCACTGCCTGTCAGCCATGCCGTGGCGGCATCCCATATAAAGTAGAGGAAGATGGGCACGGACGTTAGCCCAGGGCCAGTCTTCCTCAGCAAAAAGGGGAGGATTGGCAACAGATGTTAGCTCAGGGCTAGTCTTCCCCACAAAAAAAAAAAAAAAAAGAGTGAGGAAGGGAGAGGAAGTGCTGCAGATGTAACAACAGGAGAGGGTCTGAAGTAGTCATCTAGGGTGGTGCTTCACAAAGTTTAATGTGTCTAAGAATCACCTGGAGATCTTGTTATGGTGCATGTTCTGATGTGTAGAGATTTAGAGTAGAGCCCAAAGTTCTGCATTTCTAGTAAGTTCCCAGGTGATTCTTAGCCCATGCATCAGACGTTGAGAAACAAAGGTCTAGGAAAGTGTATGGACTGGGAAAATGTGGTATAATCGCCAAGCAGTTCTAACACCCTACTGAAGTTCAGGAAGACTTAATTTAAAATTAAACCAGTTGATGTGGTTATATGGTTTCTCTGACTGCTTTACAGCTACAATAGTACAGGAATGGAGAATTCAGTTAAACAGGATTATGATTTTGTCAGATGTCCATTGTTAAATAAGAAAAGGATGAGAGTGATTATAATAATAGATCGCAGAATCTAAACTGTTTAAGAAGGGATGTGAGGGAGGGTGAGGGATGGAGGAAAGGTGATAGGATCAGTAGTTTATAAATTTGAAGAAATGTTCATGTCTAAGTAAGATCTAGCTAGAGCATCAGTATTTTTCAGTAGGAATGCTATTGGCATTTTGAGTGTGCGGAATTGTATTTCAGGATATGTACCAAATGTGGTCCCTACCCACTAAATGCCATCATTACTTTTCGTTCAGAATGATGACCCAAAAGTACCCCTACATACATTTCTAAATATCCTCGGAGGGGTGGGGAGTGGTGGGCACTGCTCCCTATTTTTCTATTAGATATGACTACTGCCATTGGCCATAGTTAAAGAAGTATGGAGGTGAAAATCACTGGAAGAAAGGACATCAAGGCCAAGTATTAGAAGATTCATCTGTGTAGATTTTGAAATCACTAAGAATTTTGACAACGGTAATATTGAAGGGATGACAAGGAGCCAGAGACTGGTGACTGCAACAAGGAGGGAGAGTGGGTAATAGAGTTTAATGACCTGAAATTTAGAGATGAGTGATTTTAAGGAGGAGTGAGAACGGTCTGGAAGTGGTAAGGATCAGGAGGACACCTGCTCTTCCTCCAGGCCCAGTGTTGCAAAGGATAAGAAACAGAAGACAGTCACCACTTGGAAGAGCTACAGTGTAAACTGTGTCCCCAAGGCAAAGCCAGATTTCAATTAGAGAAAGAAAGTTGGAGAAATATAACTGATGGTCTGGCTTTCCAATTTTATCTCCCCTGGCTCTTCATGTAGTTCAGTTTTTCTTGAAGTCTAGGGTACATGTCCTGGGCTTCCTCACCTCTTTCTTTGCCTTGGTTCATGTTCCTCCTTGAGCCTAGAACTCCTCCCTTCTCCCTTCCTTCCCATCCACCTTCTACCATATCCTACCCATCTTTTACAACCCACCTCACATGGCTTCTCCTAAAAACCCTTCTGTCATTCCAGGTAGAAGCAAATAGTTCTCATCTTTAAAACCTCTTACAACTTTTTCTAATCCTTCCTATGGTATTTATAATTTTCTATTTAGTATTATATTGTATTTATTTATTTAAATGTTTATTTATTAAGAATATTTATTTATTTAAACTGAGGAGCTCCTTAGAGGCAGCATGAATATCTGATTTATCTTTGTACCCCCTGCATCATCTAGCACAGTCTTATACACAGTCAGTGGTCACTAACTGTGGTAGTTTTAATTCATTACTTCTAACGTCTTTTAGATCCATTCTAAGAGTTTTTAGAGAAGCAAAGTCATCTTTGATATCACACACACAGGGACTTGGAGACTTAGAATATGTTATTTAGACCCCTTCAGCCTTATCTTTCTCATTTCCGAATGGGGACAGTAATTTCTATTTTCAATGCATTGTTGTAAAGACTAAATTAAATGGTGTGGGTGGGTGTGTATGTGCATGTTTAGTTTTGTCTAGTGAATAGTGTGCATATCACAGGAGGTTGCCAGGTATAGGCACTCAGTTTTAGAATGATTTTTCCCCTCGTTGTTAATTAATTGTCACTTTTTGCTGTTTTGGGGGGCTTTTTTGCTGAGGAAGATTGTCACTGAGCTAACATCTGTGCCCATCTTCCTCTTTTTTATGTGGGACGCTGCCACAGCATGGCTTGATGAGTGGTGTGTAGATCTGCACCTGCGATCCAAACCCACAAACCCCAGGCCGCCAAAGCAGAGCACACGAACTTAAACACTATGCCACTGGGCTGGCCCTGCTTTGTGCTGTTTTTGAGATACTATCCTTGCTGAACCTATGTCCTTTAGTATGACTTCTACCATACTCTCAAAATTGCTGTTTCTCATAAGCCATGGGCTAGGAAAACGGGTAAACCAGCTTATTACAATTTACCGTGAAAAAGTAGGTAAACTTAGAAACATTGAATTTGGCATTCAGAGGTTTCTTGGCTTATTCCTTGTTTTTTAGCTATGTTCTTCATAGATAGATTTGACAGATGAGTTAACATGTAGGGAGGGAAATCAAGAGTCCTTTTTTGTCCCTTTAGATATACAGATGGAGATAGACATGGATTTATAAGTCTGGAGATAAGGGGGAATGGTCAGGACTAGAGATAAAAATTTGGAGTAACAAGCATATAGATGGTATTTAAAACCCTGGAACAGTCTAGGATCACATAGAGTAGGGATTCTTAACATTTTACAGTTAATTAAAAAAAAAAAATCGGTCTGAAGCTTTTCTTGCTCAGCCAGAATAAGAACATAAACTCTACAGTGGTCTTTGACCAGGTGACATGTGTGTCATGTTAAACAACTGATTGCAATTTTTTTGTTTTGATGGTAACAAGTGTTTTTTAAAAAAAATCACAATTCACCAAGATAAAATTTTTGCAAATGGAATTACAGTTTCCGTAAACACCTTTGCAAGGCAAGGGTAGATTTTTCTCAAGGAACACCAGAATTCTCCAAATCTTTCAAACTGTTAGAAAGGAATCATGGACCTGTAGCTCAACTTTGATGCTATCATGATGGAAATGATTTTTAAAGAGTTTTTAGGAGTTCCCAGCTGTTTATAAATTTATCTTTTTAAATGAATTGACAGACAATTTTGTGGTTAGGAAATACTGGAAAACGACATAGATCCCTGGGTCATCAGTGTGAGAATACTTAACCTCACTGTTGGTGGCTGAAGAATTATTAGGCACAGAGTTGCCTGATACTTGCCAGTCCTCATTTATGTTGAATTAGAAACAGACTGCTAGATTCGTGCTGCTGTTGGTGTGGATAGTGTACTCGTGATAGCGAGATTATTTGAAATTCTTTAGCTTTTTAGTCATTTAAATGTCATTGATTTTTACATCTTGCCTGCTCTTCTTACCTTTTTCAAATTTAAATTTACCTTACCAGTAATGCTGTTTCCTCCTCTGGAGTCTGAAAGCTTTGTAACTTAAAAAGACATTGCTTAAAAATTATGTCTTTCATTTTATTAGCTGTAATGTGTAGTCCTTTTGATGCTAAAGGCTAATTGCTATCTTTGTTCTTTGAGAAAGTAGGGCTGCTTTACTGTAGAGTCTGAAGTCTTCATTGATGGCAGTATCTCCTTGCCATCATTCTAAGAATCTGATTCTAGTGGGAAGTAATTTGCTTCATCTTTCAAACAAATGGATAACCTCTTTCTTTGCTAAGATTGGTTGGGGCTGATTTCAGTAACATTTTAAATACCTAGTGGACATAATTACACCTTTATTTATCTAAACTTGCAGTGTATTTGTTCTTTCCTTAGATTAGATTCTTATTGTATAATTAATTTTTTTAGGTTCTATATATCCTGAGTTTTTCCTAAGTAACTTTCTGATCTCTATAGTAAATAGATTTAGCTGATACTAAAAAAAAAATTGAGCTGTGTAAGAGCAAAGACTACCTACTCTCTTTTTATATGTTCTTGGGAATGCAATGAATTTCAACCTTGGCTCTACATTGAAATTGCCTTTGAAACTTTTTAAAAACATTTTTGCAGATCCTATCCCTGAAGATTCTGTTTTGATAGAGCTGGGTGTGGCTAAGGTATCTGAATTTTTAAAAGCTATATGGGCACTCTGATTTGCAGCCAGGATTGGGAATGGTTACCCTAAGCAATTTTTTTTTTTTTTTTTTTTTTTTTTGCTTAACCCCCTTCTGAGACCCCATGAAACTCAGCAATACATCTAAAAACAAAATATTAACCCTTTCCTCCAACCTTGTCCCCTAGTTCTCTAACCAAACCTGTACTGCATCTGACAGTTTTTGTGCAGTGCACACAATTGCCAGCCTGAAACATAATGTAGCAAGATCTTAGGACTGTTACTCTCCTCCTAGGGGAATGCCTAAAATATATATGCTTGGCCCCTATGTGTCCTGGGAGTTGCAGGCAGAGAACTATTCCACAATTGCAAAATCAATCATCGGTGTCACAGGCAAGTAGTAATCATAATTTGATACCTTGTCATGTTTGTTAGAGGTTCATGTTGAGTAAAATTTGTCTGATTTAAGATCTTCCTTCTTTCTATCTTTATTACACTCTTTTGAAATATTTACTGGGAAATGTCTCTTAAAACTAGTGTGCAATGAACCCTTATTTCTTTCTTATTTAAATGGTATATTTTTCAATTCCTGAATAAATTTGCTGAGAATGGGTTTTCCATATTAGAAAATGAGATAAAAGTTCCTGACATTCTGATATTAACACAACCTTTTAAAAAGTTTTAAATAAATTATGTAGGAATTTATCGTCATTTAGAGAGATGGGCTGCTGCATCTTAAGTAATACTATAGAATGCTGATATTCCATTGTACTTGCATTCCAGCCACATTCACAAAAATTTTTACAAAGTCACAGAGTTTTTTCACAGTCTCTTTGCCCCTATTCCTCCATGGGTGCATATTTGTTAGTTATAACACTTGAAATAATTCTAGGAATCATGATGATCCTTTTCACTTATAGATCCTTTTTGCTTTCAGAGTTGAGCCATACTTTTTGAGTGAATTCCAAAGCTATGTGATCAAGGAAATGGAAATAAGCTTTAGTATAGTATAGTAAAATAGAGTGAAGAGAAATTATGTAAATTTTTTCATTACCTCTGTTTCTCCCCTCTCACGTGTTAACTCTTCCAGGATCCATTCAAATAGTTTTTTCATGTTGTATGTGTATTTTCTGTCCTTACAGTACTTTATATATAATTTTCTAGTGTAGCATTGATCATAAGTTATATCAAGTTGTATTAGAAGAGCTTTAAGGAGGAAGCAGGACCTATTGCCTGCTTTTGCATTTTTTGCCTAGTGTGTTTGTTGCTAGAAACATATCTTCTTAGTAGTTTACATTGAATAATATTTAATATATTTGCCAACAAATGATTTTTTTTAATTTTAGATGATATTGGTGCCCACATGAATGTAGGAAGAACTTATAAAAATTTAAATAGAACCAAAGAAGCTGAAGAATCTTACATGATGGCTAAGTCCCTGATGCCTCAAGTAAGTTGTCATAATTTATTTCTATTTGTCATGTCTACTAGATGTCCATATTGAATAGAGTGTCCAATGAACCATCTATTACTACAAGTTTTATAAAGGGGTACATTTACTTTTCTAGCTCACTTAATTTTTAAAAAAAATTTTATAGTCTGTTTATAAAAACTAAATCCATAAAGTTATGAATTTTTTATATTCTTGATTACAAGTTATCAATGAATTAAATGACTTTAAGTGAAGAGAATTTTATTAATGTATGTTAAGCACTAAAGTCAACATTATTCCTATCAAAAAATAAATGAATAAAACAGTGATAAAATGAATGGATGCGTATCTGTTGCTATGTTGTGTCCATCAGTTCTTATAATGACACAAGTACAAGATGCATTGGATGTCACAGTACGGTGTCAAAGCTGGAAAATCTGATCCTCCCCTTGACCAGCTATGTGTCATCAGAAAAGATAGTTTACCCTGGGCTACAGTTTTCCTAACTGTAGTATATATTAATGCTACGTTAATAATAATAGTAATATTAAGATGATTGAGTAGATAGTTTGAAAATGTTTTAAAAACAGAGTTGAGGGGCCGGCCAGGTGGCGTAGCGGTTAAGTTCGGCGCTCCGCTTCAGCAGCCCAGGGTTTCGCAGGTTCGGATCCCGGGCGCGGACAGACGCACTGCTTGTCAGCCATGCCGTGGCGGCGTCCCATATAAAGTAGAGGAAGATGGGCACGGATGTTAGCCCAGGGCCGGTCTTCCTCACTAAATAAATAAATAAATAAATGTTTAAAAAAAAAAAAAAAACAGAGTTGAGCCACATGATATCTTAAGAATTATTTCAGTCCTAAGATTCTAAAGTTAAATTCTGTTCAGTGTAGGTTCTTAATAGATACGTTATGTTCATTGAAAATTTGAGTCCACGTATATTATATATAATAATCTTTACTTAACCTGAATAATCAGTTAATTAGAGAATTTTATTTCCTAACTCCACCAAAGTGAAGTTTTAGTATAACTCTGAAATAAAGTTAACTACCGTTTGTCACAACCAGGAAATATTTTGCTGACAACATGAAAGCTGACATGATATAACAAATACACTAGACTGAGAGAAAGGAGACCTGAGTTCTGTTCCTGGTCTGACACAAACATGCTGAGAGACCCTAGCCTTTAAAAGTTCTGATTTAGATGGCTTTGCAAAATTATACATATAAATAAAAAGCTAACAATATTCTGTTGAGCTGGCATGAATGAAAAAATATATCCTTCAGTGCCACAAAATATTATTTTTTACATTTCATGAATACTGCAGATGTTTTCACATTTTTATGATTTATTTTAGTATAGCAGTAAAACTAGTAGCATAATCGTTTTATGTTCTGTGTGTATTTTAAATAAGCCAATAGGAATACTTACCTTTGATTTCTATTTGGTACTGAAATATCAAATTATGAAAATGCCTTTTCTTCTGAACAGATTATTCCTGGTAAAAAATATGCAGCCAGAATTGCCCCTAACCACCTAAATGTTTATATCAATCTGGCCAATCTGATCAGAGCAAATGAGTCCCGACTGGAAGAAGCAGATCAACTGTACCGACAAGCAATAAGCATGAGGCCTGACTTCAAGCAGGCTTACATTAGCAGGTACTGTAGTTCACTTTAAGCTGTCATTCTAGAAGATTGAAGCCGCATTTCATGTACATTTTGACTGTTTTGACTACATTGGCTTTTTTTTTCTCATGGTAATCTTAGTTGGCAACCAAGAGCATAGAAACAAGCCTGTTTTAGACTAACAAAGTTAACTCATTTGATTTGAAATTGACTAGAGTCCATAACTTATAATGGCAAACTTAGGTTTTGTATAAAAGGGTGGAAGAAGTTCCTTCTTAGTTTCGTTTGCTTACCAAGTTCATTTTTATTTAAAACCCTTGAGACTTACATTTTATAGTAATTACTTTTAATATCCAATTCTCAAGAGCTTTCTTAAATACTGATAATCGACTGGTTATTGATGTCTTTACCACAAGGAAACTTTTTAGTTGTCAATAAAAAAAATTTTGACATCACATGTTAGAACTTGATATATTTTCCCATGTAAGTATTATCGTTTGTATTATACTTGAGGAAAATTGTATATTAAACTATGTTTTGTAACCTGGCCCAGAAACCTAATCATAATTTATAACATTGTTTCTATGGGGAAAATGCATTCAGGATTTAATAAGTTTCTGAGGTAAAATCTGTTTATAAGTTGGAGGCTATACTTCTTCAGCCTTATCCAGTACTTGTTGAAATTCACTAAAGAATTATTCAACAATCTCTGGATAAAAAAGTAACATTTTGGACAAACACTCATTCTAGAAGTTGCTTAATTGAGAGTATTGATTGTTCATTTGGTTTCATTCCTATGCTGATAACTTTAGGAAAGAATAGTATCATAATAAAAATTACTCTCGTATCACTACCTAAGTTGATCTACACATATGTACTTAGGCAAAATGACTTTTTTAAGCTCTCTAACAAAAATAGAACCATATTAGAAAGATTTGTAAAATGGTTTTCAAACTGTAATCCTCAGTTCCAGATGTGTTCCTCAAAAGTATCTGCAGGTGGCACTAGCACCCTCCTATCCTACCCAGTCAGCTTTTTTAGCTCTTGTTTTTTTCTTTTTTGTTTTTTTTTAATGAATGGTCATTTTATAAGGATACATTGAAGAAGACTAAATTAATATAAGCAGGGGTAAAAAATTTCAAATGTTCTGCTTTTTGTATGGTAAGACTTCTAACATAGACTGGAATACTGGAATTTCCCTATCACAAATGGTATTACTTCATCTCCTGACAAATCAATCTCCCACTCTGGTTGCTGTCATTTTTCTAATGTAGTCTAGTGTGCTTTCTTGCAAGATTTATTCAAAATATATTTTCTGTCGCCCTTTCTTAGATACCTCCGCACATCTTACCCTCTAAAGTCAGGCATGCTTTTTCTTTCTTTAATAAAAACATATCAGGCCAAATTTGCTAAACTAATGAGTTCAGGTTTGAGGGCAGTTTCAGATAGTTATTTTTGAAAGGAAACTGTAAGAACCTAAGTTAAAAGGAAAAAGGAAAGCTGTGAATATGTGGACAAGCTTAAAACTTGTGGAAAATAGTATCTACAAACTGACTTGGTAATGTTTTAAGTAATGCTTGTGTTTGATTTTTCTACAGAGGAGAATTGCTTTTAAAAATGAATAAACCTCTCAAAGCAAAAGAAGCATATCTTAAAGCTCTAGAGCTGGACAGAAATAATGCAGATCTTTGGTACAACTTGGCGATTGTTCATATTGAACTTAAAGAACCAAATGAAGCGCTAAAAAACTTTAATCGTGCTTTAGAACTAAATCCAAAGCATAAATTAGCATTATTCAATTCTGCTATATTAATGCAAGAATCAGGTATGTTTTTTCAAAATATTTCTATATTTAAATATATTATACTTTGAAATATAATAAAATCTTAAATTACATTACCCATAGCATATGTTTTATGATTGTATAGTTTATATCAAAACTGTGTATAAATGATTCATAAGAAGAATATTTAAAATACTTGAAGTAAACTTTCACATAATATGCACTAACATATATGACAGTATTAACTGTTCTTCTGGTATGTATTAAGATTTTTTAGTCAGTCTGTTAAGCAATGCCTTGTCAGTCTACTTTGTCATTTTATGCATGAAAATATAATCTCATATAAATATACTGTCCAAGTAATCTGAACTTGTAAAAATCTTTTACATATTTATTTCTAGGGAGCCAAGAGCATTATATGTTTTAGAAAAAGTAGTATTCTATTTTCTCTTGATTTGTGAGACCAAATACTTTTGATATCATTTTATATCCAGTTTTACTATTTTCTGAGATATTATTGTTATGTCCAGTATTTTCTATAATTTATCAAAACTGAATTATTAGTCACAATAAATCGGGATCTTTATATAGGAATTTTAGTACTACTTCCGAAGGCAGTGTATATGATTTATAATCTTAATTTTTATGTTTGGAAAAGTCTTGTATATTTACATTTTTTTAGTTAATTCTTAGATACTTTTTAAAAACTTTGCAAGAAGTGAAAGAGTCATAAAATCATATTATTTTAGAGCTAAAGATGACTTTTGAGTCTACTTTTGCCAATCTTCTATTTAGTAGATTAGAGAGTGAGGATCAAATAGATCTAATAACTACCCCAACTTCGTATGGCTAGTTTAGTAACTAGTCCAAGACAAGAACTTAAGCCTACTGATTTATTTTCAAATTTCCTTTTTTTCATCGTATTGTCAAATAGAAGAATAGAGGGAGAACTTTATGCCTGGTACTCAAAAAAGCACAAGTTTGGAGAAAAGCTAGTATGTATTTTTGTAAAGTTAGCTAACCGTAGTAATCATGCAACATGCCCGTTATCCAACACAAGATTGCACCCTAAGGTTTGTAGTTGTAGAATTTGAATTTTTTTCTATTTATTTGCAATAGAAATTATCTCAATATTGATATTTGTTTCCTAAATCCTAATTATAAGCTTTATATTTAATGGTATATTTTTACCTTTGAAATGTCCTAAAAAATTTTAAGTAACATACAAAAAAATCTGATTTACTAAGACTGAAACATTTTATTTATTCAATAATAGTTACTGTTTGCTGAGCGTTTTTACATGTCTCATGTCTCATGTAGTTCTTATAAAATTCAATAAGTTAACCCAGGAAGTTAAATACCTTGTTCAGTGCATAAGTCATAATGTTAACAGAATCAAGATTGAATAAATGTCTTTGCTGGCAAATCCAGTGCCTCTTCTTCTTATTCCTCTATTCTTCCTCTGCTACTCACAGTTAGCTTCTAAACTGTAAGGAGATAATTTTGCCCCTTTTGGTTGTTGAGGCACTCTTACTGCTTTAAAGGAAAGGCAATGAGCTATCATTTCAGTGTTTCAAACACACTGTCTTTCCTATGAAAACTTTGAGGTTTTCACTTTCTGCTTTTTGATTTAGGTACAACAGTTAGTTGTTTTGACGCTATCTTTTTGTAATCTAACTAGATAAATACTTGAAAGTGGCTTTGTTCCTCAGACTTAATTCATTTGCTAACAATATAATTTTTTTAAAATGATTCTTAGGTGAGGTTAAACTCAGACCTGAAGCTAGAAAACGACTTCTGAGCTATATAAATGAAGAGCCACAAGATGCTAATGGCTATTTCAATCTGGGAATGCTTGCCATGGATGACAAAAAGGACACTGAAGCAGAGATGTGGATGAAAAAAGCCATAAAATTACAAGCTGACTTCAGAAGTGCTTTGTTTAATCTGGCTCTCCTATATTCTCAGACTGCAAAGGAATTAATGGCTTTGCCAATTTTGGAAGAGTTACTTAGATACTATCCTGATCATATCAAGGGTCTCATTTTAAAGGGAGACATTCTGATGAATCAAAAGAAAGATATACTTGGAGCAAAAAAATGTTTTGAAAAAATTTTGGAGATGGATCCAAGCAATGTGCAAGGAAAACACAATCTTTGTGTTGTTTATTTTGAAGAGAAGGACTTATTAAAAGCTGAAAGATGCCTAGTTGAAACATTGGCATTAGCACCACATGAAGAATATATCCAACGCCATTTGAATATAGTCAGGGATAAAATTTCCTCATCTAATTTTGTAGAACAGCCAATATTCCCAGCTGGTAAGATTTCAGGTGTAGAAGGAGACAAAATTCCAACTGAAAATGTAAAAGAAATCAGAGATGAACCCAGACCCACACAGATAATAAAAACAAATGATGATGAAAGTCAGTCTAAATCCAACAAATTAGGAAAAAATACAGACAAAGAGACCCCCCACAAAACAGCAAAAGAAATCAAAGAAATTGAGAAGAAAAGAGTTGCTGCTTTAAAAAGACTAGAAGAGATTGAACGTATTTTAGATGGCGAATAGCATTATTCTTTAGTCTTTATCATGTGACAGTGGTTTCAAAGAACTTCAGTCTATATCACGTGGTTGCTTTGAAAAATAGCAAGGATACGTAACAGTTCAGTATAAGCTGCCTCTATATAGGATCAAAATAAGATTTTATTAAAGATTTATCTTAACCCAGGGTCTGTATTATATAAGATATGGCAGTAGTTTTCTGAGTTTTGGTGAATATAGCAGAAATACTAAATTACAGGTGGCAGATTTGTATCTTATTATAGAAGGAAGATTCTTCTGGCTGTAAAGTCTTGACTACTTTCAATTAAAAATAATCTGATGCCTGAATGATAATCCCTTGGGGGTAAATCCAACATGTGCAGGTTATCCTGTGAATTCCCATTTATTAGCTGACTTCATTTTTCCTTTACCTGTTAGAATCGGGCTGTGGACTGAAACATTTATTGAATACATTCTTTCTTCTTCAGTAACCTATTTAACCAAGGACTTTGCACTACAAAAGAAGACTGGCTTCCTTTATGCTGTATTCTTTTGTTGAATTTTTAGAAAGAATGCCAGATGAAACACTTTAAAATAAGTCATATGACATGTTTGCTAAGAATATATTTTCATAATTGTGTGTTTGTCCTTAACTTCACTCTAAAAAGGAATTTTAATCAGGTAAAGTTTAAAATATATATATATAATAGACCCACACACATTTCTAATGGTGCTCATGTATACTGTTTTTTCATTTTTTTACATACTGAGAGTTTCACAGCATGAACCACATAATCATGACTATCTTTGGCTTTTACTCCCCAAACTATCATATTTCTTAGAGTCACAGTCATATTTAGAAGTCCCAATAATTGCTATAGTTGTATTTAAACTTTTGAGTTAAAACATAGTAAGTTTCTCTTTCATCTTACTGTTACCTCTCTGCTGTTATTTGATTTTTAATTTTGTTTCCAAAAACACACCTTAATCTTTCTTAGATACCGTAAGCAACTAAAATGAATTCTGTTTAACTGAAGTCAAAACAATGTGACAAAGTTTATTTTTAAACACTAAGTTCTTAATATCTTGTTATGGTGTATATTTTTATTAAATATTTATTTTGACTACTGAGCTTTCATAAAAATTTTAAAGCTGTTTTAATTCCATCAAGTATGGAAAACAAATTGCTATTGCATTTTCTACATGTACATATATTACAGTCTAACCAAAATTCCATTATTTTTGGCCTGCTGTCCAACTAGAAAAGATAATTAGCCTAATATGGGATTAATAAATTAGTCCATTGGTTTTAGCAAATTTAAACCTGAAAAATATTAGGTTGAAGAGTAGATACACATCAAATTTAAATGTGTTTCTTGAGTTAAAATATGTTTCAAATGAGTTTTATAATACCTAATAAAGTTGGTTTTAATTTAAAATGTTAAAGCTCAAGCTGGGATAGTAACTAATTTCTAATTATGCAGTATTTGAGAAACTGTACTTCTGTTCCTTTGAGATAACTAATTTCTAATTATGTGCGTTTCAAAACCATATTCCTGAAACTTCTTTTAAAGAAATGTTTTATAAATAGGTCACAAGAAACATGGTCTGCACTTAAAGACCCAGTCTTCCTAGGTTCCCTGAGGCTCTGTCATAGATTATTTTTTAGGCAGTTTAAAGCAGGCACTGACACCAATGGTGGTTCATTTTTGACCTGGGAGATTCTGTTAAGTATTAAAGCAATACCTAATTTCAGTTCTTAAATAGTGGCTTTTTGACTCCAAACATAAGGTAGACTATACCTCATATACTATGACTTGAGAAGTGAAATCTATGTTATTCTTATGATCTGTCCACATATCTTGAGAAAAAGTTTGCTGAGTTTGATCTCTTTTGTTATATAATATCAAGTGAGGATAGTTCAGAAAAGTGGAAAGAAATTGTTATGACAGCAGACCATAATAAAAGCTTTGAGTAATATCTTAGTAAAGTTATGTAACTATTCAGAAGATAAAAGATATATTAATGTTATCCCATGGTTTTTATAGAAAAAAGAATTTCCTCCTTATTAGCACTTGGAACAATGCCTACCATATAGGAAGTGCTCATATATTTGAATTTTAAATAATTGAATCCACTCTGCATAATTAATAGTTTTTCCAAATCAGTTTTTCTCAACCCTCACTTCATATCAGAATTATCTGAAGAGCTCTGAATATGGACCCACCACACAATTAAATACGAATTTCTTAGGGGTGGAACCATGCTTCAGTTTTTTTAAAAGCACTGAGTGATTCTAATTTGTAGTCAGGGATAGCAACCACAGCTCTCAGTTTGTTCAAGAAAATCGTCTTACCTCTGCTGTGTTAACCTTTTAAATTAGTAATATAACCCAATTAAGTT
This sequence comes from Tapirus indicus, assembly GCA_031878705.1. NCBI lineage: Eukaryota > Metazoa > Chordata > Mammalia > Perissodactyla > Tapiridae > Tapirus > Tapirus indicus. Next base: position 137,183,833 of record CM062920.1, on the reverse strand, counting down.
TTGATGTTTTAAGTTCCATCAAGGAATGTGCTCTTCTGATAACTAGTATTTATTTCATCTTAAGTTCCATCAAGCTAGTTTATGTATAAGATGATTATTTCTTCTCTTTCAACTTGTAACAGAAATTTTATTCAAGCTGTTCAGGTGAAAAAAGGTAATGGGGTTTTTTTTTTTTTTTTTCCCGTGGAGCTGCCTTTTTGGGGAAATGGAGGGTGGGGACATTTTAGCACAGTTTACGAACGTGCGGTTTAGAGTTGTAAGCATCCGTGAGTTTGGAAAAGAAAGCTTATCGTATGTTTGTGTGCTGGTGAAGGGATGTAGTTGAGTTCTCACTGTTTTACAAAATAGTCTACTCCCCAGGAGTTCAGGAGAGCGCTGACAATCCCCAAGGGGCAATGATGTTATTCCTTCGCTGCCTCTCAGAAGGTAGAATTCAGCTTTTCTCATATTGCTCCTATATGTGTTTCCTTATTAACATTCAGAATTGGGAATTTTATCTAATAATTATTCCAGTAACTAATATTATGCAGTTCATGACTTGAAAGATGTTTGCATTTTTGTGTTTACTTTATGTAAATATTTGGTATGTGAAATACACAATTCTAATAAAACATCATGCCTTTTCATTACATCTAGTTTTCTCTCTCAACTTCATGTTACAGAATGCTTCTTTAAAGATGCTTCAATGAAAAATATTATGAAAATAAATAGATTTGTATGTCAGTTTATACTTCAGAAATCCATGTATTTGTCATAATTTTTTAAGAGCCTCCTAATTGCCTGCATGACTAAATGGTATTTAAAATGAACCCTCAGAAATATCTGGGACCTTGTCCAAAATGTTCTTTGTTGGAAGCTGTCAGCCATCTATGTTAAGGTTTCATAAGATAATAGTTTAAAATTGTATGCATTTTATATTACTGTGGTGTCTGTGTGTGACCATATTTCTAAATATTCAGTATTAAATTGATACTTTTTAAAACTTCAACCTGAATTGCCTTTTAGTGTTAAAATAAAAAGAACAATAGTCTATAAAGTGATTTCTGCCCCCCAAAAGAAAGAAGAGCTGGCAGGTAGTTTTATTAGCAATGATCTGAGAAAGGTATGTTTTCAATTAGTTCCTAACAGTGATAACATTTTCAACTCTGAGTGACAGAAAGTAAATTAAGAAAATGAGACAGTTAAACTCAAATGTGGAATTTTATACACATGCTCTATTGGAAGTCAGTGTAATGAAATAATTAGGAGTTTAAGTTATGGATCTGCCTAGATTTAAATCCTGGTACCACCCTTACTGCTATAACTTAGGGGAAGTTGTTTACCTCTGTGTTCTCAGTTTCCTTATCTGCAAGTTGGGGAAAATGCTTTCCTCATTAAGTTAGTAAGAGGAGATATATAATTTATGTCTCCTGTTGTAAAAACTGGCGGGTATCTTTGTAACTATAAATAGTGTGTGTTCAGCCATGTACACTGAGTGGCCTTTACAAACGTGTTTGACAAGGACCATAATGAACATCACTTAGTGTAATTTTTAAAAAGCCATAATTTATTTGATGTGATAGGCATAATTGTTTTTATGTGGTGCCAAGAATGAAACTGTTTAATGTCTGTAACCAGTCGTACTGATCTATTCATCCAATGTTGTCTTTATTGTATTTGATTGTGGTTTGATTGTCAGACTAGAAAAAGAAACAAGATGGTTTTCCTTTTGCTGAAGACTGGCCTTATTAATGGACAGCTTTCCCAACAAGCAGTTATTAACTTCTGTCAGGTGTTAACATCAGTTTCAGGAACATGGCAGTATGTTTACATGTCAGAAGTTTTGTTTAATTCATTTCTCAATTGATTTGTTTAAATAAATTTAGCAAATGGAAAAATGTATATATTATATGTTTATATTAAATGTATTTAAATTGCTTAGGACAGTTGGCACATAGGAAATAATAGATGTTCGTATTAGTTTAATCACATGGCTTAGGTTTGCGTTTGATGTGTATGATTTGATCCATGTCTTAGCAGGGATAATGTCAATGGTCATGATTAAAAAAGTATTAAAAATCTATTAATGCTTGTTCCAAAGCCATATAAGCCAACAAGTACATCACCTAAAATAAAATATAAGTATTAAATTATTAAAATGCACAAATGAGAACTCAAACTAAGACACCTTATAATTGTACTAGCTTGCTCTTTTGCTGTTCACTGCCATCAGGGAGGTAGCATGAGATGAAATATTAGTGCCTAAATGTCTCCTAACGCCAGATCTCAGGCAAATTTGTGTTCTTTGGAACCCAATTCTTCGTGAATAACATTTCTGTGACTATGCCAATGGATAACATGTTTCCCATCAAGTAGCATTTATAGCCTATAAGAATCTGGTAGCTCATCTTTCTGCCTTGAACAAAATAGAAAGCCATTCTAGTTTGCCCCCCACCTTTTTTTTTTTTTTTTTTGGTGAGGAAGATTGGCCCTGAACTAACATCTGTGCCAATCTTCCTCTACTTTGTATGTGGGACACTGCCACAGCATGACTTGATGAGCAGTGCGTGGGTCTGCACCTGGGATCCAAACCTGCAAAACCCAGGCTGCTGAAGCAGAGTGTGTGAACTACTACGCCACTGGGCCAGTCCCTAATTTGCCCCGTCTTAACAACTTTTGTGGTTAAAACTCAGTCTTCTTTGCCCCTTTCTTCCCCCATGGCTTTAGTTTCTGATGTTAGGAAAGTAGTCTGATTAAATTAATCCATACTAAAGTATGAATGGTAGGTGGATCTTGTTTGCCATCTCAACAGTTAATTCTCGCATTGTAAAGTTGCAGTTATTTGAGGTATATGGAGTTTCTCCACCATTCTATCTAAGCAAAGAATTGAGAGAGGTCACAAAAAATCTTTGTAACGTCAACAAGGCTACTTCTGACCAGAGTCCTGTTTTTGATGGGCCCTGGAAGGCCAGGTGACTGCCCTTTGCGAGTGGAATCAGAGTAGCTGGAATATCAGCAGAATTGGACATGGGCCCAATAGTGATATCTGTAAAATTAATTCCTGGGCGGTGGATACAGGTGTACATTTTAAGTGCATGATGTCTTTATATGACACCATTTCCTTCAGTGGATCTACAGTGTCATTTGCAGGCTACTTTTTCTTCCTATACCTTGAATGCTCATGTTCTCTCTTCCACCCGTATGTTTCTCCACCCTCTTTGGAGCAGTGGTTTCAGTTACATATGATTCCAGATCTCCAGTCCGGATGCTCTGTGAGCTCCAGAACCATAAATCCAGTGGTCTACTAGACATCACATCCACAGGCATTCATTCTCCCATCCTCTCCTCCATCCTTCATGTCTGCCTGATGCTAAGTTTACGCTATGTGAAAAAGAGAAAGAAAGAAAAAGAAAATGTATCCAACGCAGAGCAGGGAAGGGGAGGTAGAGGAGAGACGAAAGGGACGTGAGATCTTTCTAATGGTTTATCTACTCAAAACATTGGCAAAGTTTAAGACAGGGTAAATAAACATGATTTGGGGGCTTAGGCTAAAAACATGTTACAAACAATTGATGACTTTTAATCCATGAGAAGAAAACCCACCCTGATGGAATGTCGTAATGGGGACAGAGCAAATATGAAAGAAAGTGCAGTACAAAAGATGTTAGACTAAAGGGCTAATATAGCCATAATTGAAATGAATGCAAATGGATTACGTCTAAGCAAAAACAAACTCTCAGAGTTTTATTTTTCATATTTTAATTCTGTTCAATTAAATTTTTTAAGAATTATTGAGGTCACATTAGTTTATAACATTGTGTAAATTTCAGGTGTACAGCATTATATTTTGGGTTCTGTATAGCCTGCATCGTGTTCACCACCAAAAGTCTAGTTTCCATCCATCACCATACACATGTGCCCCTTTACCCCTTTTGCTCTCCCCAACTCTCTTCCCCTCTGGTAACCACCAATTGGTTCTCCTGTTCTCATTATCTATGTGTGTGTTTGTTAGTTTGTCTTCCACATATGAGTGTGTTTGTTAGTTTGTCTTCCACATACAATATTTGTCTTTGTCTGAGTTATTTCACTTAGCATAATACCCTCAAGGTCCAACCATGTTGTCGCAAATGGCACGATTTCATCTTTTTTATAAATGAGTAGCACTCCATTGTATATATGCATATGTACCTCATCTTCTTTATCCATTCATCTCTTGATGGACTCTTGGGTTGCTTCCAAGTCTTGGCTATTGTGAATAATGCTGCAATGAACATAGGGGTGCATATATCTTTTTGAATTGGTGTTTTCATGTTCTTTGGATAATTACATTTCATATAGTATATATTTATATTGAATTATAAATACAAGGTCCAACAATATGTTGTTTATGAAACACACTTCAAAATATATAGAAAAGTTAGGGGCCGGCCCAATGGCATAGTGGTTAAGTTTGTGCGCTCTGCTTTGGCAGCCCAGGGTTCGCAAGTTCAGATCCTTTGCACAGATCTGTGCACCACGCATCAAGCCATGCTGTGGCAAGCATCCCACATATAAAACAGAGGAAGATGGGCACAGATGTTAGCTCAGGGCCAATCTTCCTCAGCAAAAAGAGGAAGATTGGCAATGGATATCAGTTCAGGACTAATCTTTCTCACACACACACAAAATATATATATAGAGAGAGAGAGAGAGCAAGAAAAGTTAAACAATAAAAGTATGACAAAAAGTCTACCAGTAATTATGAGACCTGGCTAAACTGCATCTGAGAAAACAATGGAGTAAACCAAAGTGGAAGCCACATGAGCTATATCTGAGTGGTTGTGCCAACTTTTTGAACTGAGACTAGGCTTTGTATGTAGTCTAGCCAAACTCTTGAGGTCACATGAAGGGCAGTGTAGGCCATCCAATGCCAGTCTTGGAAGTTGGCAGTTTTGTTTAAGTGTAAGCACTTAATCTGGTTAAACTGTCCACTGTGTGTCTCATCCTGAACAAGGCAACCGGACAAGAGAAGTTGTTTGGAAAAAGTCAGCATGTTAGAGCCTTTAGTAAATTCAGATAAGAATGGGAACGTTTTAAGCTGGATCCTTTCCATCTGAAAACAAAGAGATGGGAGAATATTGTTTTGATATTAGGGTCCTTTCTACCTGCAGTCTGAAGTCTGAGATAGCTGCGACTACAGTAGCGTGGTTGGCAAGGGTTAGCAAGCCAAATTCTATGCCCCAAGCTAATATTCACTCAAGCAAAATCAGAGGTCGGGGACATAGCAAGAATGGTAGTTGAGAAAATTGTATTTTAGTATTTCAGGCCCCTCCCACTTTCTTCCATTTAAGCAGTCATTGCCTGAGAAGGGGATGAATTACTCCCATTGAGAAGATGTAGTCCAGGAGCTCAGATGCTAAGAAAAAGGACATTCAGCGCAGGACTGAAGAGATTGGCAGGGCATTGTGCCTATATTCGTTTCCTAGGGCTGCTGTAACAAAGGACCACAAACTTGGACAGCTTAAAACAACAGAAACTTATTGTCTCACGGTTCTGGAGATCAAGGTGTTGGCAGGATTGATTCCTTCTGGAAGCACTGAAGGAGAATCTGTTCCATAACATCCTCCTAGCTTCTGGCAGTTGTAGGCAATCCTTTTATGTTCTTTGGCGCTTTAATCTCTGCCTCCATTCACACGGCATTCTCTCTCTGTGTCTGTGTGTCTCCTCTTCTCTTCTTAATCTGTAATATTGGATTAAGGGCTCATTCTGCTATAGTATGGCTTCATCTTAACTAATTATGTTTGCAACAAAACCATTTGCAAAGAAAGTTACATTCTTAGGTACCAAGAGTTAGGACTTCCACATATTTTTTAGAAGGACATAATTCAAGATACAACAGTGGCCTTGATCAATTTCTAGGAGACAGGAAGTCCAGGAGTGATTTATAGATTTAAATACTGATTCTTCATGATATCTCTCTTTGTTTACTATCCCATGGTATAGAGCGAATGGAAATAAATTAAAAGTATATCCAGAGTTTAGGGGCTGGCCCAGTGGCATAGTGGTTATGTTTGCATGCTCCACTTTGGTGGCCTGGGGTTTGCAGGTTCGGATCCCAGGTCTGGACCTACACATCACTCATCAAGCCATGCTGTAGTACATCCCACATACAAAATAAGGGAAAATTGGCATGGATGTTAGCTCAGGGCAAATCTTCCTCACCAAAAAAAAAAAGTATATCCAGAGTTTAAATAAATTTTACCCATTAGAGAAATTCCAATTCTTATAAACAAGACACTAGGGTTGCTCACTTCTTAAAATAATCCTCAGACTCCAGAATCTGAGGTTAAGTAAAGTACACTGATAAAGAATTACAGGAGGCATCTCAAGATATGGTCATGAAAAATGATTTTGTTAACTCAATAGGTTGAATTATCAAAGCAGGCCCACACAAATCATAGATCTTACCTTACATCAAACTTCACTAATAATTCAAAGGATACAGGCAAGCACCAGGTACAGGTAAAATCCATTAACATCAGATTTTTCTACAATAAGAAAAATAGATGGATCAGAAATATACTAAAACATTGTGTAGACAGGGAATCCCTGCATGCAAGGAGATCTGGTGGAAGTCATTGTTTCCCCATTATCCCCGCTAGGGAAGAAGTAGTTTATCAACCTACCGTTAACCATTTCCTTCTCAACAATGGAAGAAATATTCTTCGAGAGAGCAAAGCTAGGAAAGCCAGACTGGTTGACCAAGGAGCTACATTTCACTTCTAGATTGAGCAGTCCTTGACTTGTCTGTCATGCAAAATATGATATGAGTTATGTACTAGCAATCACTTGATGTTGTTTCCCTTCCCCAACAGCAGCCTAGAAAAAAATATGTATTGGAGATTTGGGGATTCAGTAAGCTTAGTATTTAGCATTAGTTTTCTGGGCCAAGGGGAGGTAAAGATGGTCTGAGAGGACTGTGCACTGAGCAGATATTTTGGACTTAGAGCTGTATGCAGTAAATGAATGAGACTTTGAATGTTATTACTTTGGTAAGGGAGATGAGAGTGTTTTCTTTGGGACATAGCGTGAGTTTATTAAGTAGATAGACATATTTTTGAAGGTTATTGGATAGGAAGATGGGTAGACGAATGAATATGTCCTGGGTTATCTTTTCATTCTCTGTCCAACATCAATTCACCCTATTTCTAGTGCCATTTGGAGATTCATTCATGGATGCTCCACTAAAGGGAAGCATGTGATCCACACTGATAAAAATAAGTATATTCCATCCCCTTGGCTATAGTCATTTGTAACCAAATTCAGGAATTTGTATGTGACATAATCAGAATCAGTAAGATGCTGGAACTTCCCAGACTCTCTTGCTCTTTTTCCTTGGGATTTGATTGAGAGATGATCTAAGCCTGGAGTCAGAGTAGCCACCTCCTAAGAGGAGAAGGCGTAGAATCTGACCATAGAGGAGAACGACAAATGAGAAGAAACAAACAGAAAGAATCTGGGTCCCATTGACATCATTTGGTCCCCAATCAAGATGCAGTAGAAGCCAAAAACTGAACTTTTTACACACCTGAAACAATTACTTTCCTTTGGTTGTTAAACCCTTTTGGATTGGATTTCGTGTCACATGAAATTGAATAAAACCTACTGACACATACTTTTTAAAACATTTAAGTACATTTTCAATGCTTCACAATCCAAGAAAAACTTTTTTCAAAGCAAGATGTTGTTTTTCTGGAGTCAGTCTGACATTAATCAAAGACAGATTGGAACTGATAAAATCGCACAACAGGAGGGAATATCAGGAAATTTTTTTCATATTTTCTGGGTTTTGTATCCTCTTTCTGAAATATGCAAAAATTAAAATATCTGATTAATGTGCTTTAAAAGATCCTACATGATTCTTCTCCTGGCTTATGTCCTACCTCTCCCCTCTTCACCCATTTTACTCCAGCTCAACCAGCCTCCTTGCTGAGCTCCCACCTCAGGGCCTTTGCACTTCCCACTCTCTCTGCCTGGAACACTCTTCTTCCAAGTATCCACATGGGTTCCTAAATTCATTTAAATTGCTTCTCAAACAAAATTGAACACCAAATGCAATGAAAAAGTGAAGAATGCATAAGGGTGAAGAGCTATGAAAGAGGTAACAATTGATTATAGGCCAGAACATAATAAATGGAGGACTAGTTCTTGAAAGAGAATTATTAAAAATGAAAAAGGAAATAAATTAATTATCATGGAGACCATGTCTTCAAGTCCACTGTCTGGGGCACTGCCTCCCTAAATGGATGTACCTAGCATCGGCATATAGAAAGGTAACTGTGGCAGGTTATGGAGATTTCAGGGAACTGAGTAAAGGGGTTATGATTCTGTAAAATATGTTCTTTTAATAATTCTTTCCTCTGAATGGTGCTCTTTTCTTTTTGGTGTGTTTTCTTTTGATCATTATTTCTTTGTTTTTAGTTATCTTCATTCTGAGATGGCTTACATACGGGATCGCATCTAGGAATGCTCCTGAAAAAGGTCTTTGAAAATCTTGAATAGCCAAATATGACCAACGTGTAGCTCAGAGGACAGAGTCTGTGAGGTACACAACATTTTACTTGTTACCTAACATAGCCCAAGTTTCCATACAGGGGCAAGTGGGGAAGAAGCGGACAGTTTCTATTCATGCCTTTAAACAGAAAGAGGCGAAGAAGCCCTGAGACTCAGAGTTTAGGGCTAGGACATGGGATGGGCGGCAGAGGGAGTAATTAAGTGATTAAGGTAATCCTTAAAGATTAAAGCATGCAGACACATTTTGAAGACAGATTATTTTTTTCTTTTGTGGTCGCCATTTCTCCTGGCTAGTATGGATTGGATCCAGGAGGAACAGGAACCAGAGATAACTTTAAAATGACTCAGCAAGAGGCAACCTAGGCAGCTTTGTGGTGGCTTGACAAGTTTACCAAATTAAATGTTTGGTGAAAATAGAGAAGTTGAATCAATCAAGCCACAGTTGTTGAATAGGACAGTGACTCACTTATCCATAGAGCCTATTACATTTCCCAGTCTCAGAAGATCTGGAATGTGGGATGACTACGCTGTTGCTAACATTAAGAACTGTGCTACTAGTATTTCCTTATATTCTTGTAAACCCCATCATTGACGGTACATTAGTATTTGTGCACATGAGACCCTAAATAGCCTAACTAGTACTAGTACTAAAAATCTATTTAGTAATAAACAGTTTGTAATGGGCCATAGGTCCTTTAAGTTCATATACTTCAAAAACCTAGGTGATCAGATGGAATTTAAATAATTCTGTTTTTTTCCACCTATAATACCTATATTTATTATTCAGAAACTTGTTTGCTAAATGTATTTAAATTAAGAAAATATTTATTTAGGGGATAATAATTTATTGACAGAAATTATTCTAAGAATCTAAGTACATTTTCTCATTTGATCCTCACACCCGATGGGATCAAATTATAATTTCCATTTTAAAAATGAGAAAAAAGAGGTTAAGTAAAATAGCCAAGGAAACAGCTAATGGAAAATTCAGGATTTGAACTCAGATGTATCTGATTACAAAATCCGCTCGTTTAGCTAGACGGTTCTCCCTCATTACATGTTGCCAGTTAATTGGTAAGCACTCATTTTTTAAAACAAATATTTATTTGTATAATAACAATAGCTGTCATATATTGAACACCGACTACATGCTAGGTATTGTGTTAATCTAATGTTCTTGTCAGATTTACTTCATAGTGTAAAAACAGATATGTAAATGAATATTTGCAATAATATCTGAAAGAGACATATATTTAAGCAGTTGATCCCAAGAGGCTTATACTATGAGAGGCATGAGGAGACTGAGCCTGACTAAGGGAGAGCAGATTCAAGTCATCCATCTCATATTCACTCTTTCATGTGCCCATTGGGTGGAATGACAAGTAGAACATATGTCATTTAATGTGATTCGAATGGAATTCCAATGTACTGCAAACATGCATCTAGATATCCTAGATTATCTGAGTGGACCCAATATAGTCACAAGGGTCCTTATAAGAGGGAGACAGGAATGTCAGAAGCAGAAAGGAGGTTAACAAGTGGAAGCAGGGGTTGTGGTGATGTGCTTTGAAACGGAGGAAGGGACCATGAGCCAAGAAATGCGAGTAGCCTTTAGAAGCTGGAAAAGACAAGGAAAAGGATTCTCCCTAGAAGCCTCCAGAAGGAATGTAGCCTTAGAAACACCTCGATTTTAGACTTTCGAGCTCCACAACTGTAAGAGAATGCATTTGTTTGTTTTAAACCACTAAGTTTGTGCTAATTTGTTACAGCAGCAATGGGAAACTTACAGTGATCATATCCTACACACCTTGGGAAGGAATAGAACTAGGGTTCAAAATCCAGATCGTTTTTTTTCCTCAAGAGTCCATTCCTTTTCAAACATCGTGCTTTTCCCCTGATTGTATTATCTGTCTCTCTTGGGCAGTGCTGTGTAAATATTGACAAATCCAAATGTTCAATCCCTCTTTCAAAAAATCTATCAGCAAACACATTTGCTTTATAAGTCAAGTGGTATAATTCAAGTGTGTTTTATTTTTATATCCAACATGATTTATCCAAGAAGAGGACAGGATTCCAATCTTAAAAGATATGCTCAAGAGTATTTTCATAAGAGTATGACAAACTTATCTTTTGAGATTAAAATTAATAAACAACATTAAAATGGGTGAAATTAGCCATCAGTGGATATAAACTCGATTTAATGATATGTTGCTAAAGTTCCCTTGCTATTGGGCAAAAGAGTCTTCAGAATCAAATGAAAAGTAAAGGATATTTTGAAAACTTCAATCCTGATAAACTGGTCAAATCCTCAGAAAGATGTGATTACAGGCTTAATTGATCAGGAACCAATGGTGATTTGTCCATCCATATACCTTCAGATCCTAGGTGTTTGAGGCATGTAGAAGGCACTCAAAAAATATTTTTGAGTGGTTGAATAAAATTGCTCTATTAGATGTTAAAAAGAACTTAAAATTACAAAATCATCGAAACTATGATACTGATGCAAAAATAGACACACTAATCAATGAAGAGAATAGAAAATCAAGAACCATATTCTAACATAAAAGTAACAATACTATCATCTACTGATGCTTATTGTGAACCAAACACTATGCTAAGTGCTTTAAATGCATTGTCTTATTTCATACAGTAATCCATTGCTATTTTTATCTTTCCCTTTTAAAGAATTTAAGACTTAAAGAGGTCAGAGTGGTAAAAACAGGTTTTCTGTGATGTCAAATCCTATGTGCTTCTCCATTCTGTGATACGACTTTAATAATTTAAAATTTGATGAAGGTGCCATTTCAGTTTCATTAGGAAAAATTAATTTTTAAATATATGATATTGGGATGACTGTTTAAAACCCTTTGTCAGATCATTTATCAAAATTAACTTCAGACATAATATAATCACTAAGTTAAAAAACAACTTGATGGATTTTTATTATCAAAAAATTAAAACTTGGCACTTTAAGATAACATAAATAAAAATAAAACCTGGAAGAATATTTGAAATATATAGTATATAATATATGTTTACATATTATATATATTTTATAAACTCGAATGTTTACTCTCCTAATATTTAATGCACTCTTGAGAATAGAAAACAAAACAATAATTCCTGCAGTAGAAAATGAAGTAATAGGTAAAAAAAGCTCCCCGAAGATGCAAAACAAATGGTTGACAAGTATATAAAAAATGTTTAACCTCAGGAGTAATCAAGTACAAAAAGAAATTACAATGAGGTCTTTCTCCCAGGCAAATAGGCAAGAATTTAAGAAATGGTAACACCAAATATTGCAGCGATGGGAGGAGCATACGCTCCCATGAATGCTAACAGGAATGTAAATGGATTCAGCCTTTTACAGGGAATAATTAGAAAATGGGATCGTAAGGTTTAAAATATGCATACTCTTTGATCCATCAATTCCACTTCTGTGAATTTCTCATAGAGAAAGAATTAAATAAATATGTAAAAATATAATACAAAGAATATCATCTCAGCATTTTTTATGATATTGAAAAATTGAAAATGATGTGAATTTACTGTAAAGATGTTTCAGTATAGTAGTAGGTGAAAAAAGAAGATTCCAAAAAACTATGTATAATAGGATTCATTAAAAGATACAATTACTTTTAAACAAATTCTCTCCATATATCGTGTGTATATTGATTTTTATCCTAATTCATGGGGAAAAGTACTTTATTCTAGCCACGAAAATGTTAGTGATTTATCTCTGTGTAGATGGGATTGTAGCTGATTTTTATTTTTCCTGATTTTACTTATCTGTATTTTATAATTTCAAACAAAAAGATATTCTTTTCTGACAATAATAAAAAAAGAAAAGAAAGAAAAACTAAAATTGATAAAAGAATAGGGTTATACTCACCCCTACTCCAGATCTGATCATATACTTACTGCCCAAAGTAAAAAGCCTCTACTGACTCATTTACTGCATAAAAATTCACTTTATCTTGGCATCCAGTCATTTCACATCTGGTTTTACATACAATATTGACTTCATTATCCACCTCTGCATCCCATGGGTCCTCTGAAGACTTTTGGGAAATGCCAAGCCCCTTTTTTCCCCCTGCTGAAGAACCTGTGAACTTATTTCTCTGGAAAACATCACCTCCTCTGTGAAGGCTTTCCAGCTCCCCAAGAAGAGTTAGTGCTCTCTCAGCTTTGCTCTCATGGCGTATTTTTAAGTGACTTGCCTATTGTCTTCCTAGCTCCTGCCACTGCAAATCACATGCTTGCAACATTCCTAAAAAAAGTAACACACAGGGCAGCTATGCTTTCCCAGCTCTTAGGATTTGAAAGAGTTGGCACTGGAGGATGCTGCAGATTAGATGGAATAAAGCAGAGATTTGTAAAAAATCGTGATAAAGCCAAAGTAAGATCATCACAAGTGTGATTAGGTATTCTTCACATGTAATTAGAGTTTATATAATATAATTAATTATTTGAGTGAAATTCAAAATGACAATTTTAAGCTCTTTCTAAAGCAATAGCTCACAGGAGCCTGTGCCAAGGGGCAATGTAACAAAAAAAGGTAGATAGATGGAAGGATAGACGGATGGATGGATGCATGGATGGATGCATGGGTAGACAGAATAGACAACAGTGTGCCACTCTCCTTGGCTATGGATTCATGGAACTATGGTCATATACTACACTGAAAGTAAATTAAAATAGTCCTCTTCAAACTCTATTCCTGGATAACTTTTGGATGTTTGGGGGATGGCAATATGTTTTCAAATAGTATGCTAGCTCAGATCAATTGGTAGTGGTTGCCTAGAGACCCATGTTAGTTCATCCTTATTCAGCAGAAAAAGGAGTATGATCAATAGCCAAGGGCAAGGGATAAGGGAGCGGCAGTAAATGCCATCCCTGGGCATATCAACCTCTGAAACACTTCGATAATGGGAATTTAAGAGTTGCAGGACTGTATAAACTTTCTTCTTTTGCTTTTTCATTCCTCGATTCCTATTTCTCCTTACAGGGTCTATGTTCTTGGATAACATCCCAAAGTGATGTTTTTCTTCATGGTCAAGTTATGTATAAACTCATATTGATAAATTAAAACACCTTTAGCCCGTAGCTACTTTAACATAAATAAAAAGATTGGACTATTGTGGTTCATTTTAATGAGTCAGTAGGTAAAATCACTTAAAGCAAGGCAGTTTTTTCTAGTGGCTGAATAAGCAATGTTTCTTGGCAATTGCTGTGGTTTGTCTACCAGCTTATACTAGTGAGCCATTTTAAGAATAAGAAATTTGGGAAATTATTTGGCTGGAGTGTGCAAAAACAAGGTGTCCTGGTAGGGCTTGTTAAAAGTTCCTCCGTGACAAATTCAAAGATATACAATATTATTAACTGTGTCTTGGCAGCTCATTTCCTTCTTTTATAAACAGTCAAAAAAGCAGCTCTGGTTTATTTAATTCCCAGAAAAGAGGAATTGGAACCATTTAGCCTGCTTAATATCAAAACCTACCTGACCCAAAGGAGAATCAGGAGGAATTTCCCAGAACACTTTATTTTACTTACATCATCCCACACACAAACTCGGACTGCAAAAAAATAGAATTTTTAAAAAAGGCTTAATGCAAATTTTATAACATTCATTTCTCCTATTCATTTCTCCCTTTAATGCTCTTTCTCTGATTTCTTTTTTCTACCACCCTTTAGGAATTTCCAGGAATTAATCCATGTTCTTTGCTCCTTTCCCTTGACATTTATCTTTTTCAGAAGCTCCTCCATTCTCACAGTTTGAATTACCAACTTTGTATGGATTGAATGCTAAATGTTTAAGTTCCAAACTCTCGATAATTGTCTGTAGATCAATCATGCTCAAATCAAATACTAATTCTCATCTTTCTTTCCAGAAAATGATACCTTTCAAAAATATATTCATCCACTCATTCTCCAATGTATCATTACCTATTAGCTCTCATTTGGGTCTTTTACCAGAACGCGTAGACTTCATAAACGTGATCAAGCTCTAGTCATTTCCTGAACTCTGAACTCCTCCACATCTGTTTAAACTTTTCTTAGTTTCACTCCAGCTATTCTATTAGGGCCCTGAAAATCTTGGCCACCGGACAAGTAAATTTTGATTGGTGAATAGTAAATATGAGAAGATGATGAGAATTATAATTTTAGAAGATTGCTTGGGTAAGAGTGTAGACAATGGATAGTTGGAACATACCTAAAAGGTGATTTTAATTCTTCAGTAAAGTTAGGGATGAGGGAGGAGAGGAAGGTGCAGGTCATAATTACACATTAGCATCTAATAGTGACTTTCTATGTTATCTCTTCAAGAGAAAAATCATATTTAAAATAGCCCAAAACTGAAGGAAAGGAGGAAGAAAGGAAAATACTTATACTGGCACCAGTGCAACTCAGTGTGTGGCATTGAATAAATATTTTCTGGTTAAATGAATAGCTAATGGGTCAGATTAATGGCGAACATTTAAGTCATCTTGGAGGGCTGGTAGCGGATATATTTTTCTCTAATTTTTTTCAGCACATCTCCATTTGCATCATGCACTTGGCAACCCAATTTACTTCTGGGTATGGCTGCCCATCTCTTGTCTTCACTGACTAATCACATTTTACTCCTGTCAGTCTTCCATGTCATCTTAATATTGTGCACTTCTTCATGATTGTCGTGTAGTAATTCTATGTCATCTTACTTGCACTTATCTTGACTCCCCAGGGAGTATTTAAATTCCTTAATGTCAGGCCAGATTTTCTGAATCATCTCGTACTACCTAACAGAATGCTCTGCACAGTGGAGATCTAAGCATGCTTGGTGATTTATTCTGGAGTTCTAATTAAATATGTTAACAAATATCATGTTATTGTAGAAAATATTCAGTTTATTCTCTGTTACAGGAGTTTCATTTTGAGTACATTAGGTTGTTTTGTTTTATTCTATTCTGTTTTTGCATTTAATTTACATTTCTCACTTTATAGGAAAAATGCCTTTAGTTTCCAGGAAGCAAACATTCCCAGAAGATTAATCTCTTATTCCTTTGTTTCCATCACACTCTCTTTTCCTATGATATGAATTTTCAGATGTTGATGTGTTTTCTTCAATATCTGTTTGTGAATCTTGCTATTTGGTTTTATACATACGCAAAGGTCCTAGAATTGAAATACATTTAGTATATGTTACAAACAGCTTTTATTGAATGACTTCTTAGGCCTTGATAAGAATATTTCATCACCTGAGACTTAGCTATGACTAGTATAGACTCTGAGACCTAGAAAAAGAAATTAATTTGATGGTTCCTTTTTTTTTTTTTTTTTTTGCTGAGGAAGACTGGCCCTGGGCTAACATCTGTGCCCGTCTTCCTCTATTTCATATGAGACACTGCCACAGGATGGCTTGATGAGCGGTGCATCTGTCTGTGCCCAGGATCTGAACCTGAGAAACCCTGGGCTGCCAAAGCAGAGCACACAAACTCAACCTCTACACCCCTGGGCTGGCCCCTTGATGGTTCCTTTTTGACAAGAGATATTGCATGTTGTTTCAAAAATGTATATAAAGATTAATTCTTTGGTATTACAAAACCACTTTCTTTTGAATTTTTAAAATATTTTTCCACTTTTACTGAGACATAATTGACATATAACATTGTATTGGTTAAAGGTTTCAGCATAATGATTTGATATATGTACATATTGCAAAATGATCACCACAATAAGTTTAGTTAACATCCATAGCTTCACATAGTTACAAATTTTTTTCTTGTGATGAGAACTTTTAAGAACTACTCTCTTAGCAGCTTTCAAATATACAATACAGTATTGTTAGCTATAGTCACCATGCTGTACATTACATCCCCAAAACTTACTTATCTTGTAACTGGAAGTTTCTTTTGAATTTTAGAACTTACTTGTCATATAGATAGCTGTTTGCCTTCTTGTGAGCAGACTTTGTGTACAAAATTATTTACTCCTAGAGTTGTCATACGAAAAATTGAAATATTTTAATTACTTATTCTTTCTGCAGTGAAAAAATATCTTCATCAAGATAATTTCTCTTTTAGTATAGTTGGACCTCTAACAAAATGCATAGATTATAAAATTTACTAAAGTTTGTATGTTAGTTTTCTATTGCTATCATAGCAAATTACCATCGACTTAATGACATAAAACAAAAGAAAGTTTTTTTTTTCTTTGCTGAGGAAGATTCGCCCTGAGCTAACATCTGTGCCAATCTTCTTCTATTTGTATGTGGGTCACCACCACAGCATGGCCTCCAGTGAGTGGTGTAGGTCTACTCCCGGGAACTGAACCCAGGCCGCCAAAGCAGAGCATGCTGAACTTAACCACTAGGCCACGGGGCTGGCCCCACAAAGTTATCATCTTACAGTTCTGTGGGTCAGAAGCTGAGCACATGTCTCATGGGGCTAAAATCAAGGCCCCAGAAGGGCTGTGTTCCTTTCTGGAGGTTCTAGGGAAGAATTTATTTCTTTGCCTTTTTCAGCCTTTAGAGGCCACTTGCATTCTTTGGTTCATGCTCCCCTTCCTCCTTCTCCAAAGCGAGCAATGGCGGGTCAAGTCCTTCTCATGTTGCATCTCACTGATGATCTGTCTATTGCATCTCTGTCTTATCATAGCCGGGAAAGGTTCTCTACTTTGAAGGACTCTCGTGATTAGATTGGGCCCCCAAATCGACAAGACACCAGCTTAATTTCCACATATGAAAATTTTAAAATTATAGTTTAGTATAGCTTTTTAGCTGCTGTGTTCAATCTATTTCAGGCATCAAGAAGATAGTAAAATCGGCCTCAAACCTGATCCGTTTCCTTGAAGTCTTTAAAGGCTCTCTTAATTGTAACTGCCTCTTAATCATTTTCTCCTTGCAAATAACTAAGAAGGCAAAGTATATTATTAAAGATAGTGAGGTAGAAAATCTGTTTCCCAGTTTTTGAATAGACAAAAGAATGTTTCTCTATGCCCAGAGGAAATTTTCAGGCTATAAATCTGGATATTAATTGAAGGTGTCAAAAGAATAAGCATAGATGAATTAAACTATTGAAAGTTGCTAAAATAAAATAAAATGTGTTTTTATTTGCATGTAGTATTATTTATTTAGGTAGAGCTTCATGCATGTGAAGAGCTCTTCTCTTTCCCTCCCACAGAAATTTTCAGTATAAAGTATTTGAAAAATTATTCCAACATCTTGATCCTGTCTGTCACCATGCTCAACTTAGAACAGAAAAACAAAAGGTTTTGAATAAGAGAATTACTTTGGTAACTCCATGATGGTAGAGAGAGAGAGAGGGAGATATGATGATAGATAGATAATTAGGTGATACATGATAGACAGATAGATAGATAGATAGATAGATAGATAGATAGATAGATAGATAGACATATATACTAGATGCTTGGTTAAGGAGAATTTGACTGGCTTAGAAAATATTGAAAAGTGGTTTTAATATTTATAATTTTCCTTTTGCTGTAAACGTTTCAGATTTAGAACTTAGGCGTGTTTGATTTGAATGAAAGACCAACACATGCATTGTTCCAGGGTTTCTTTGCAGGGTTTGATCCTTAGGGACCTCAAGCAAATAACAAAACATGATCCTGCACATTTTATCCCTGGTCAAGGGAAATCTGACTTGGTGGAAGTTTGCCTGTAGTTCTGAGATAGACTTATGCTGAAAGCCCAAAGACCACAAAGAAGGAGAGAATAGAATTCATGGGAGAAGCCAGGTAAAGCGTCGGTCATAACTCAACCCTTCGTGACATTCAGCAGCTATAAATTTTACTCTTTTGTTTCTCCTGGCGTAGATCAAATCCTTTCAACAACCACAGGAGAGCCCAGGGGATAACCTTGAGCAACCAGTACTAGCAGAAACGTCTTTACCATGTGGAAGGCATGTAGAGTAGAATAGGAATAGGTGACTTCAAAGGTGAAACTTTAGATTCTAGTCCTTTATGTTTCTTGCTGCATCACTCTTCTGCCAGTGTCTTCAGATTGCTCACTCATACTGTATACCATGTAATACACTCGTACTATATGGTATGTATATAATATATGTACCTTATACATCACATATAAAAACAATAAGAATAATGGCACTATAAAAAGTAGAACTCTTCAGGAGTACAAAATATCATGATGGGAAGCCAAATTTAATATAATAACTACCATAGAGCTTCATGTTTGTGTGAGGTGTTAGATTAAGCACTTGATATTATCAATTTTAGTCCCCACAAAAACCTTTTCAGGAAGGCATTAGTTGTCTTCACTTAACAAAGGAGGAAGCCAAGGCAACTTTTTCTAGGTCACACAGCAAATAAGTGGCAGAGCCCAAATTGGATCCAGGGTTACTTGACACCAAAGTCTTTCCTCTTGCACATTAATCAATGTGGTACCATTTAATAATAATTAAACTCCTAATAGCACATTATTCCAAGTTTCACTTCCAGGTCAACTGAAACACAATTAAGTTCTAAATTTTTGTGATTTTAGTCTTTCAAGTTTACTTTTTGGTTAATCCGGAAATTTTAGCTCAGAATCATTTGATTGAGCACTCTTCTAGTGAGTCTGAGAAAAAGAGTGAGAAGGAAATTTCTAGTTAAATATTGTAGGGGAATTCGTGTTTGCCCTCTTCTATTCCAAAACTATTGTAAAGGAATAACAATGTATAAACTAGAAGGGGCAAAAAGAATGGGAGATGATGGTACATAAAAATGTCAACAAATTTTTGAAGATGGAAAGCTGACAGATGAATTGTTAACTGATTTAAGCAAAGAAAAAAAAGCTGAAATCTAAATTTTTGTGAAGACAGATGTCAAATGATGCAAGAGGATAAGCGTCATGGAACCATAAAGATCCAGGAGTCAGAGGCATTAGGTACCCAGGAAGGTAGAAAGATTTTTTGAAAGTCTGTTTAAGAAGCAGTTAGGCATCTTGATTCCATCCTTACCTTTTGCTCATGTCTACCTTCCTGCATCCTGCACCCTGCATCCGATAGTATAAAAGAAATTTGTTCTCTGGAGAAGCTGAGTCACAGTGGCATTAAACTTAGAGACATATATTGAAAAGACTTGATGATTGGTTGAAAATATACAGAGTGGACTCTGAGACTACAATCATCTTCCCATATTCAGCTTCGAGAATACTGACAGCTAAGCCTAGGCCATCTATCAAACACATTCCTAAGTAAAAGATTGGAGCAGTACTTTGTGGAGAAACAGACTAGTCTAAAAGGAAAATCCCACAGATTCTATCATTTGGAGGTCCTAAAACAAGCACCCGTGTCCCCATCCAATCACCACACAGTCATAACCCCCCAATCAACACATCTCACCCCTGAACCTACAGTGTCCAGTTAGCATTTTACTGCCTCATTCTTCAATATGAATGAATAGCCAAGAAGGAGGAAGAGACCTGATTTTCTATGACCCTTCAGTGCGTATATATTATGTTCACATATTTCCAAGTGCTCTCATGAATAGATTTTATTTTGCCAGTCTCAAAGAAGACAAAATTATTGTCAAGCATACCTGATCCAGATATTGAATGCCTGCCTGAAAGTTGATTCTCTCTCTCATTCTCCACCATCTTCCAAAGAATTATTTCCTCGTACCTTCCTCCACCAACCACCACCCATTGTCAAGTCTACTCTTCTCCCCTTGGTGACTACAATAAATGTTTATTACATTACACTTTACATACAAATCATATTTACTTTTAGATTGTTATATTTTAGTTATATAAACATATTTTCATTGCTCAAATGGTATATTTTTCTATTTGTGAAAATCATTTGTGTATTTTGGATTAGGAAAGCACTATAGGTTTTTTCTGTTAAAATTAGTGGAACTATTTTTTCATTTAATAACTTTTTAGCATAGAGTTCTCAGAAATAAATGAACACTGTTAATTGAGGGATAAGTGTATAATGCAGACATTTTCAGGTACCTAAGTTCTTCAAAATTTTCCTCTCAAACACCCCTTTTCAGGAAACTACTATGCTCCAGAAAATAATAAGGATGAAAAAAAAAGAAGTATGGGATTCAAGAAACAGGTGTTCCAACCCAGGAAAAGTGTAAGGAATTCCCATGATGATGTTAGAAAGAAAGTCCTAGAATAGCTGTGGAGCAGTCCTGGCTAGTGTCTGGTCCCAGTTAGAACAGTCTTCAACGCTGGTCGGTTGGTAATGTTACTCATAAACTGCTGCCTCTTTTCTTGGCCAGATTTTGGTGGTATTCCCTAGCTGATTTCATTTCCTGCTGGCTACAGACCCAAGAGGCTCTTCCATGTCCTTTGACTCTCAACCCCCAGCCTCCGCTAGGGGTCATCGTGCCCCTTCCAGTAGGCCCCATGGCAAGCCTTCTACTCTCAATGCTCATCCATGTCATTTAAGTCTGGAAAGAAGCTTGGGAAAGTTAAGTCTTAAGGCCCCCTTTTTCCTATCTCATATAACATCAAGGAAGTGTGACCAAGCCCCAGATTTGTGCAAGAGCATCACACAAGGTGAACTCTTTCTACATCCTAAATAGGAAATTGGGGAACAGCCACACTATCCTCTCATGTTACCTTCACTTCTCTAAATCACCTTTTCCTCTCTCTGATGCTAAGGTGGGGGGCTAGAGAGGGGTGGGGGGAGGTTGTCATACACTCATTTCATGCTTCCCTTTCTCACTGTCTCTTCCTATTCTCCCCTGGGACCAGAAAATGGGCTTTTTTTTGTTTTCCTTTCCCTGTGTTGTATCTCCTTTCTGCCATTGAGCAGCAGCAAGCTTGGCTGCTTTTCTTTTGTGAGTTAAGACGCATCTCCGTACACAGGAGAGCTGTGTGAGATGGGTTCTTTAAGCCCTTGATATTTTAATGTAGGAAATTGAGTAATCTGGATAATTTTCTCTCTTGACTTGCTCTCTCAACTGTAGCCTTGCTTCCTGGCTACTTGCTGCATAATTCTATTTTTCATATTAGTAGTTGAATCTGACCTCTTTATTTCTTGTATTTCTCTAGTAACAAGTTCTTATCTCCTTCCTGTTAAATGGATACCTCAAGATGACTTGGACAAAGAAAGGAAAAGAGAAAAACACATTAATAATTTTAAAATTATTATCCTATATCATTGGTTTGTAATAAAAAGTTTTCCTGAAAGATTCTACTGTAGCATACACACACACACACACACACACAGAAAACACGTATTTTGAGAAACAGTTAAACTCTTTTCCCTGCTTCAAAATGTTTGCAAGTGTAAGTTGTTTTACCAGCAACATAAACATTTTACAGAAGAAAATAAGGATAAGGTAAGGTTATGTGAAAAGAGAATAAAAATTATGGAGAAATTTTAAAAAATATTTTATTTTCTAGTTCATTTATGTGATATGTAAGAAGAGAAATAACAGATTGAGTAAAATAAACTTAATGTATATGTAAGGGGGTGCTTGTCTGGCTTAGACAGGAGAGGCGACTTGGGATGTCAATTGTGTAGTTAGTTTGCCCAAATTATCCTGTCTGAGGTTAATGAATATTAAGACCATAGATTTAATCATATATAGTAATAGTAACAACTACTACCATTGATTATCTATTATGTGCTAGACATTTTATATACATATATAATTAACTTTTTAACATTTCTAGGTAAGTAGGTATTATTAACTTCATTTTTTGAATGAGGAAATTAAGACTCAAAGAGGTTATAGCATAGCATAAATTTCCTTGGTTAGTTAGTGCTGGGCCTGAGCTGGATTTTGAGTCTACTTTTCTTGTGTGGACTCCAGAGACTGTACTCTGGCTTTCATACACTAGAAAGCCCACTGTGGTCTCCTGGGAAGATTGTCTTTTCTTCCTCTACCAACACTCACAGCCTCACCATCATTAATATGCCCATATTTCTGAAAAGACTTCAAAATTCTGAAGGTAAAATTTAATAAAACATACTAACTATAGTTTACTGATACTGACAGGTGTGAAGTATCAAGGATTGTAACTGAGAAAAAATAAATGGAGGTACCCAAAGGGTGATGTCCAGGTTAGGCAGCATGGTGTTGAGTCAAGGTTCCAGAGAGAGGCTATTCTGGGCTGGAAGATGGGTTTTTAAGTTAAACTGATAAGTCTGAATGTCATATGATGTTCAAGTTTCCACAACTAGGAAGCAAATGAAGCATTTGGCATCTTGATTACTACCTTGGCAATGACTCCAATGTGGCCTCTTCCCCTTTATTTCCTCTGCCCAGTATCCATACATTCAAGGCTGTGGCAGGTAGAAGAACCTTTACTGAAGGTTTGGGAGTCATGAGAGAGGGTTATTAACTAACACATAAATTACTTTACATTAAGTAAAAGATGCCCCTGTTTTTAAAAGTCTTTGGAGCTACCCCACCTCGTAAGACTTCTTAACATGCTACCCTCCACGGGGAATAACCTGGTCTCTCAACATTTTCCTGGATCCTTTTTCTCCTTTTCCTCATCCCTCCCTGTAGGAATGTGCCATTCACTCCATCTTATTTCAATTTCTTCTCACCCTATTATGTAGCACAGTTTAGCATTCTCCAGACTTCTAAATTCAACATTCTACAACCCATCTTGCATGTCCAAGGCCCACAAGGGATGTAGCTATAAAAGGGCACCCACTCCAGCAGTCTCCACACTCTTTGGATCATATAGCACTGAGAGCAGAAAGGTTTTGCACACACTCCCAATATATGGACATTTATTTATAAATTATATACACCTACTACTATCATTTCATATTTTAAATATGAATATGTTTTGCTTCTTTCTTTGTGAAAGATACATGGTAAATAAAGGTTCTAATATTTTCTTCCCATTTCCCAGTGGATTGCTTTGCAAGCCTACTGGGATGTGATTGTCTCATTTTGCAATCTACTGATTTACCAAAACTTTATCAACAGAGAGGGCCAGGAAATATCTGAGATTACCCGTCTAACAAGGAAACAAAAAGCCTTTCACAAAAGGAATAATTCCTTATATCTAGCCAAGTAATATTTGAGGCAAATGGTAAATAATTGGTAGAAAAGAATGTAAGAAGAGATATTTTTCTTTTGATACTCACTAGAATGATACTCTTAAAAATACTCAGCAGAGCAGGCCACTCTACCTATGTTACTAAGGGGAAAATATATAGTTTTTTCAATAATGATAAAACATTGATTTTTGCCTAGTTTGGTTAACTTAATACTAATTCAAAGGAAGTATTTATGTATTTCAAATACATATTTCAAAGGAAGATAGTTATATTTCTCATTATTTGTTATTATGATGTAAAAATAGTTGGCTATGAAACATAATTGCCCCGGTTATCCTCAAGAATAGTTTTTGATGGATACACAGCTCCATTTTGTTCTCCACAAGAATATCTAAGCCTGAGTCAGAGTCTGTTTGAACCCAAATAAAGGCTTAATTCTCTAATAATTACCTTTAAAGTATTGATTCCAAAGAAACAATAACTCAAACCCCTGCAATTTGGAATATGATATAACTCTCTTTTATACACACCACTAATAATTTATTTTTTAAATCTGCAGCTGACATTTAGAAAAGTAGATAAATTCAAATAACCGGTCAATTCACTTAAATAATTTGCTTCAAAAATTATCTTACCTTCACTAATTGATTTGTTTTGATTTCATTAGATCATCTTCTTTAGTTTTATGGAGACACAATCAGAATCTTTATTTCAAAAAATAATCTGAGACAAATGCTCATTCTAAAGCCATATGGCAAAAATCATAGAAATTATTTTCAATAAGAGCAGACCCTCAAACATAATTTCTGAGCTATGTCAAAATACTGACATTAAATATCAAATGATAATTTTTGAAACAAGTCACTGTCTCTTACATTATCTTCAGAAACTGCATTAAAATGTTGAAAGCCTATCATGGACTCCCAATAGAGAAAAAAGAATTTTTTTTTCAAAACTCATCACTTGCAAAATGATAAAATCAGAATATTTTTCCAAGCCTAAACACACTAAAGGAAAAAAGTCTCTTGCAATCAATGTACGTCCTTTCACCACACACGCCTTAGTGAAACTATATCTTTAAAATATATATTTTAAATAATAATTTTAAAAAAGTTTTAGAAGATGTGCCATAATGATATTCATGGTAAATACAAAAAAGATTTGGTTACTAATCTAGCCAACTTCATATAGGTCAGTGTTTTCTCAACCTTGAGTGTCAACTAGAATTACCTGGGGAGCTTTTTTAAAAATACTGATGTCCAGGACCCATCATAGACCAATTAAATTATAATCTCTAAGGGTGGTTCCTGGGCTTTATTTTGTTAATGATTCTCATGGATGTTCAGAGTTGAGAACATCTAATCTAAATGAATAATTGTAGTTGTGATCATAATAACCACTCTCATTTGCTGAGTGCTCCTCTCTGTGCCAAATATTTTATTATACCTATCAAAAATAGGTGTTAAACATACATCATGCAATTTTATCTCTACAGCAAAAATGGTATTACTTAACGTATAAGAGAATTTACCCAAACCCCCCACTAATCAGTAGCAATGCCAAGACTCAGACTCCACTCTCTCCACTATGCCCCAAGACACCTTTCCTTTGCCAACTGTAACCTAAGGCAAAACAAGGGTTAAGCAGAAAACACTTGGATCAGTCAGCAACTAGCCAAAGTAAAAGTATTTTCTTTGATTTTTCATAACAGTTCTGAGCAACAACCACAGAAACAAATGGGTTGGAACACTTCTGAACTGTTGTCTAGACAGCCCTCAGTTTAAGATGTGGTAGGCAGAATAATGGCACCCAAATATGTCCATGTCTCAATCCCTAAAACCCGTGAATAGGGTAACTTGCCTGGTAAAAGAGACTTTGCAGATGTGATTCATTTCAGGATTTTGAGTTGGGGAGATTATCCTCTATTATCAGATTGGGTCCAATGTAACCACAAGAGTCCTAATAAGAGGGAGGCAGGAGTTCAGAGTCAGAGAGGGTGATGAGACCATGGAAGCAGAGGTTGGAGTGATGTGGGGTCATGAGACAAGGAATGCAGGTAGCCTTTAGATGCTGGAAAAGGGAAGGAAATGGATTCTGTCCTAGAGCCTCCAGAAGAAATGCAGCCCTGCCGACACATTTTGAACTTCTGACCTCCAGAATTGTAAGATAATAGATATATGTTCTTTTAAGCTTCAAAATTTGTGGCAATTTGTTGCAACAGCAAGGGGAAACTAATACAGAAGATATTCTATTTGCCATGTAAAGTCATGGAATTATGTAAAACTCCACCCATGAGGCAGTCTAATCATTGTAAAGGACAGTTCACAAGAGAATTGTTGTAGGGTTGTTGCAAAACAGAAACCACAATTCATCACAGATTGTATTAATTGGTAAGATATTTGCAAAGCAGAGGGAAGGAGATAAATGCCACAAAAATTCAGGGATCTGCTGCCTCAGTGAAGTTTCTGGAGCCCAGTGATTTGGAACCTGTGAATATATACCCTCAAAGGTGGAAGACACGTTGCTGCACCTTGCACCACACAGCACTAGAAGAAGCTCAATGCTTCGTGGCCTTTAGGGATTTTGGATGCAACATACATCTTATTTGAATATGTTAATTGGGACCCTTTACTGAGTAATCCATGAGGTTCCTGATGTTGAGTGGAGACCAAAGCAAGAGAAGGCTCTGCAGTATATTAAGGCTTCAGTACAAGCTGCTTTGCCAGTTGGGACTCACAACCTAGCAGATCCAAAGATACTCAGAGTGTTTGTGGCAAATATTGATGCAGTATGGAGCCTCTTGCAAGCACCAATAGAAGAAAGACAGAGCTGTAGAGTTTTGGGGTAAATCCATGGCTTCTTTGGCAGATAATTACTTCTCTTTTGAGAAATACATACTGGCTTCCTATTGGGTTCTGGTAGAGACTGAACGTCTAGCCATGGGACATCAAGTGACCATGTGGCCTGCGCTTTCCATCTTGAACTGGGTGTTTTCTGACCCACCAGGTCATAAAGTCAGGCACACGTAACAGCACTGTGTCATCAAATGGAAATGGTATATAGGCTCGGGCTCCTTTGATGCTGACTCCTGCTGCACTGTCTCATCTCTCTCCGTACGCACTTATGACTTTATGGGGAGCTTTTTATGACCAGTTGACTGAGGAGGAAAGACACCCGTGCCTGGTTTACAGATGGCTCTGTACAATTTGCTAGCATCAACCACACTGCTGTAGCATTATAGTTCCATTCAGGTGTGGCCCAGAAGGAAAGGGTGAATGGAAATCAGTCTAGTAGTCAGAACGCTGAGGGAGACATTTGATTATCCACCTTGTTTGGACAAATTGATGACTAGAAGAATGAATCTATATTGATTTATGGGAAATTGCTAGTGGTTTGTTTTTATGGTTAGGGACTTAGGAAGAACACGATTGAAAGGTTAGTGGCAAGGAGGTCTGGAAAAGATGTATATGGAAAGACTGCTCAAACTTCACATCTAGTGTGAAAATAATTGTGTCTCATGTGAATGCTCATCAAATGGCATCTGCTGTAGAGGAGTCTTTCAATAATTAGGTAGACCAAATGACATGTTCTCTGAATGTCAGATGCCTCTTTCTCCAGTTACCCCAGTGCTTGCTCAATGAGCTCGCAGGCAAAGTGGTCATAGTGACAGGGATGGTGGCTACACATGGGCGCAACAACCCGAACTTCCTCTTACTGAGGCTGATCTGGCTACATTTCTCATTAGTTCTTACCTATCAACAGCAAACAAAATCACCATGCTCTTGATATGGCCATATCTATATCTATAATAAAGGACATCAGTCCTTTAGTAGACGTAAGTTTTATAAATATTTTTTCACACTCTGCGACTTGCCTACTAATTTTCTTAATGGTGTCTTTTGATGAGTAGAAATTATTATTTTGATGAAAGCTAAGTTATCATTTTTTCTTTCATGGCTATTGCCTTTTCTGTCTTACCTGAGAAACCTTTGGCTATCTCTAGGTCACAAAGATATTTTTCTACATTTCCTTCTAAAAATTTAACAATATTAGGTTTTACATTTAGGTCTATGATCCATCTCAAATTAATTTTTGTGTATGGTGTGAGTTAGGGGTCAGAGTTTATTGTTTTCTTATGGATATCTATTCATTCTGGCACCATTTGCTGAAAAGACTTTCATTTCTCATTGGATTGCTTTGAAGCCTTTGTCAAAAACCAAAAAACCTAATAAGTGTAAGTCAATTTCTGAGCTCTCCATTCTGCTATATTGAACTATTAGTTGAGCCATATGCCAGTACCACACTTATCAAATATTGTAGCTTTATATTAAGTCTTGAAATCAGGTTATATAAGCTCTCCAACTTTAGTTCTCATTCTCATGACTGCGTTGGATATAGTCAAAGTTCTTGCATTTCCATATACATTTTAAAATTAGCTTATCAATTTCTTCAAAAAAGCCTGCTGGGATTATGATTGGGACTGATGCTATCCTTGATCTCTTGCTAGTGGATGAGAATTGCCCCAGTTTTCCTAATCAGAGTAATTATTTAACTACTGAACATTGCCGGATTTTATTAAGTTAGACTTCAATGTTAATTCAGTACATTCTCTACGTGGTCATCCTTTTACTTGCTGAGGATATCGCTGACAGTGTTGCCCTCTGTGTGTGGCCTAGACTGAAAAGATCAGTGTAATCCTAAATTAATTCTTTATCTTCTCTACTTAGCCCAAAATTTCAGAGTTTCCATCTAAAACACCAGTTAAAACATTTCAAGGAGGAAACCATAATCAATGTGCCAGGAACAAATGGTCATAAATAAGAAAAATGAAAACTTTGTTTCTGGTCAGTCTAATGATCACCATGTGCTCATGATTATTGGCAGTTTCTTATAAATGAGCAAGGTTTTTGAAAGCAACTTCAGTTATAATACTTCAGAGTAAAGCCACAAAAGTAGAAGAATTCAGGTCTCCCTGTTGTCAGTTGGACACTATTTAATCACTATATATTCTTTTATTCTTACAAGGGTTCTAAAGACGAACTCCATTAATAACTGAACCAGAAGCCCTTTAAAAACCTTTATCAGGCACTCAGAAGAACTTGACCTATCATATAAGGTTCTCCAGTAGCTTCTCACAGTTTTTTGTTTCTTAATAGTTGATCTGTTTCTTGATGGATTATAGCACCTTTAAATAAAATATAGTTTAAAAACTTGATCCAGACATACAATCCATCTCATAATACATGTCATAATTTACTTCCACAGCTGTAAAAAGGCATCAAATTCTGAGACTTGCTTAAAGAGCTCTTAACAGATGGGAAGTCTGTTTATTTTAAGTCAGTAGATATTTTGTCTTTTGACTGAACATAATCCACAGAGAATTTTGAAAATAAAGATGCATGTGGAGCATGATCTAAGAGACCAAAGACAAATAAACTGAATGTAGAATTTTTTTGGCCAAAAAGTGTTGTCTGTGGCAGCTGCTACTGTAATCCACAGTCACTTTTCAGTGGAACTGGGCTGCTATTCACCATTCCACCAAACACATATTTAATAAGTGACCACCCAGTTCTAGACACTGTATTAAGCACTGGGGATAAACAAACTAATAAAATGCTGTCCATGTCTTAGATAATTTCACAGCTAGTGGGAAAGGAATATGTAACAACAACTAACTCTAATAATAAATTATGGCAGAGGTATGTACGAAGTGTTCTAAGAACCCATATGGGGAACGGTGAGTTCTCCTGGGGGACACGTGTGCATTTGCAGAGAGAGGACAAGGACAGCTTGACCAAATATGTGGTATTTGAAATAGGTCTTAAAGATGTGAGTAGGAGTGGCTAGTAAATCTGAAATCAGGGGAAAACAAGTGCACCTTAAGTGTAGAATAAATTTTAGGATGCATTAAGTTCTCAGTTTCATCACTGACTTAGTTAATGTTTTGGTAAAGTTCTTTTTAAATCTATATTCTGAATCTGTATCTTTTAGGATTATGTTAATAGTGGTAATTTTTTTTATTTTATTGATGTCTTAATAGTTTATAACACTGTGGAGTTTTAGTTGTACGTTATTGTTTGTCCATCACCACGTGGATGCACCCCTTCACCCCTTGTGCCCACCACCCACCCCCTTCCCCTGGGTAATGTTAATAGTGGTAATTTTTATTGCTACTTATTTCTTCTCTTATAGTTTTGATTAGGAAACCAGAAGTCATCTCATTGACAATGGAGGTACATAAACATTTTAGCTCACTGGCGATCTAAATTGTTATAAAAAGTTTTTTTTTTTTTTATTGCCAACCAGTAGCAGGGTCTATGAAAGGATTGCTGCCCAGGAACTCTTTGCACAATTCAGTAGGAACCAGTCGTATTGAACAATTATTCTCAGAGGGCTCTGCTTTCCTAGCCATTTTGGATATCTGAATATTAGCAATTCCTTTGTATCGACTGGATTACATAAGTGCCTTTAATAAAAGCTTAAATAGCTTTTTTACTTGGGACTTTGTAAAAATAATGTATCTTGAAAATAACTAAATATACACTAGAACTTGAAAAAAACACACATTACTATACAATTACCTTAAGAATAACTATAAATACAGCCTACTCTAAACAATGTGGTCCTTAGAACCTCCATCCTGGATTCTCTGGTGAAACCCTTAGGCATATGTGACCAAGGAAAACCTCTGAAGAGATTAGCCCAGTACTATTTGATTTCTCTTTTTATTCAATCTTTTAATTCATTTCTTCTTCTTTCAAGTCTGTCTCAATCCTTGTCTGAATTGGAAGAGCCACTTGCTTTGTAAAAGGCTTTCAATACAATTGTCCAGTACTCTTAATGACCCCATCAGGAATTGTTCAGCATTCAGACTTGTCCATATCTTTGAGATAAATATTGCTGAGCAACAAATGATGCTAGATCTCTGTTTTAAAGATAGAATTAAGATTCTCTCTTTTCTGTAAAATACTGACAGTAGCTTTTTATTACCCAAGAATTTCTTTCAATTAGGTGCTCTGTGTCTTTCTCCTCTGTTTGGTTCAACAATGCCATGGCTAAGATTTTCTCAAACACTGGATTTCCTGTAATCTTATTCTTTTCAGATTACTTTCCACACTCTCATCACTCTAGCTTTGGGGAGAGGCTAATGACACTCTAGCTTTGGGGAGAGGCTAAAGCTTAATGGACATACAATGAGATCCCCATACTGGGGTAGAGCTTTCGAGAAGGAAAGAGTGTCAGCGTTCCCTTTCTCCTTGTGATTTGTCTTCCCAATGGGTTGTTGTGATTGGATTGGCAATGTCTTCTTGGGAAAAGCCTCTGTGATAGAGAACTAATACTTCCCAATAGGATCCTAAAACAGTCTTGGAGGTCCTCAGCTCTGGATGGCCATGTGGAGCCAGAAAAGAGACTAAGGGGAAATGAACTAGCTGTGAACTAGATTTTAAGGAATAGATATAAAAGTGAGAGGGATCTTCAATTTTTATGACTTTTCCAGCCAAACTCATTATGGTGGGGATTTGGGAAAGGAGCCCTGGGAAGGAATAATGTACGCACATTTTGCTGAGGTGTAGCTAGTGTCATATAGCTCAACCACTTTTAGCGGCAAGCCATGCAACAAGGTACAGATGCAGTGGAGGAATGGAGCCCTAATATCTTGGAAACCTCACTAACAAAGCCAATTAGTTCAACAGAGAAATTGAAATTTAATACAGGATCTCAAAGAAGTGATCCTTTGTCAGCTTGTTTACACAAATTCTCTCTCCCTCACCCTCACCCCTCCCCAAATCTATATTATAGACAATGGATACAATGTCTGTATTAATTGACTGACAATACTCTAAATATAGAGAATATTTCCTCAGGACAAGCTAAATGGCTCCCATCTCTATCTTTTTTCACTAGCATCCTTTTCTTCATGGCTTTGTAAATCTATCAGCACATTTTAGAGCTGTGTCCATTAGAGAAACAGACAAGTTAAGTTACTAATTGATCTTTTTCTGAAGACACACTCCAGCGCAAACGAAATTTTAAGATTCATGTATGTACTGAGGAGGTCCCTCTGGCTTACTTCTATATTTTAGTACTTAATACAAATATTAGTACTTAATACAATGTCTTTTTTATGTATGAATGAAAGAAAAGAGCATAGAGATTTGGACTTCATCAACACGAACAAAAAGGCACAACATTGCATTTTAAAAAATAACATTTTAAGCTTATAGATCCTAGTCATTTTACTAAAATAGAGTTCTCTTGTCTCCCAGAAGTTCCTACATTTTGATTATAATTTATAACTGGAGAAGTCTCTCTTGTCAATGCCTATAACTTCTTTACCTGTGTGTTTAGAGGTTCTCTGATCAAAATCAGAAGAGGAAGTTCCCACTGGAGATTTAAAATTATTGAATACTGGTATTAAAATAATACTTTAGTAAATCCAAAGTCTTCTCTTCAATCAACAGCTGACTGAACTACTGAATTTATCACTTAAGTAAAAAAAAATATGTTCAGCTTAATAAAAATTAACACAGGAGGTTGAATCAAATTGTGCATGAGGTATTGTGAAGAGGTGTGAGCGGAGTGAGGAGTAAGGTCCAAGACCCCCCAGGAAGTCACAGCCACTGCCATTTTCTCATCCCTGGAGTCAAAATCACTTCACAGTTGGGAAACATTCAAGGGTGTAATACCTTGTTTTACAGACAGGAAGCTGGAAGATAAGATAATTTAAGAAGTCCTATTTTGTCTAGCACAGAGGAAAAGAGAACACAGCCTTGTGGGTTTTTAATGACCGGACTATTGAGATAGAGGTGAAACTATTCTACGTTAAGGCTTTAGTTTAACTAATCAAAATGAAATAAACACGAAAGGATTCTTTTAATTGATTCTGATGTTGTTATTTTACCTTACTCTTCAGTTCTGAGGAAGGGGGCATAAAAACCTTGAATATTATTCCCATTGCTCAGTGACAATTTTCAAAGAAATGTGGCATTTTGTCCATCATTTTGGTAAGTTTGATTTTTTTCATATGGCCATCTGTCCCTAAACTTGATTATTAAGGATATTCTTAACTCTGTTCTTTTCAATGTAAAAACAAAAAAGAAAAAAAAAGCACCGAAATGTTTTTCTATGCTATAACTAGGTGGGTGGAGGGGGATAGAGGAGGAAAGGGAATGCAGAGTGATATGCTTTAAATATCACTGAATTATAAGATAGAAAAAAGGAATTTAACTTTTACAGCACTAATGCTACTTAAAGGACAAAGCATTCTCAAAATTTTTCTGTCAAATCTTCTAAGCTACACAGAATTCCTGTGATTTGCCTCTATAAATATTTTACTGTTTATTTTTAACTGGTATATGCAATGCTAATCTGATTTAGAAAAATGCTTTTTTTACTAATAATTACCTAACAATATCCTGTCACAAAAACAATATATGTCCACGAGAGAATTTAGATATTACAGATAAGAGAAAAAAGAAGAAAAGAAAAATCACATGCAATTCCACCATGTAAAGATATTTCTCTTTTAATTTAGTATAAATCTTTGCAGTTAAAAATGATGTTTGAGAAGTCATTATAACAACATTTGAAAATGTTCATGAGTATGAAGTGAAAATAATCAGATTTAAAAACACAGCTCTGGATCAAGTAGGCATACTTCTGTCTATTCCTCTTGCTAAGTACAACAGCCTCCTAATCTCTCTAGCCAAAGGACCATGAAAGGGTTAACCTAGCAAAACAGAAAACTTTCCGACAACCACCCTACTTCAGCCAAACACCACAGAAAAATGCATTGCTTCACTCCCATCCCAGTCAGCAAAACCCCAAAGGAGAGCCTATACTTCCACCCTTACCTGGGTGTAAGGAGGTACCCCAATCTCTTCATCAGGATGGTGTCAGAGAAGGTTGAGTAGGGAGCTGGGACTTTCATTCCCACCTGGTGATAACCAGGCACTGTCCCCTGTTAGTTTCAGTGCAGGCCACATGAGGATCCTGGATTTCTACTGCCATCCAGACATACAAAGAGCCCGCCTTCTTCCCACCAGTGTCAGAGGAGACCAAGTGGGAAGCCAAAATATTCACCACGATCTAGTGGTGAGGAGCCTTCTCCTACTACATTGTTAGTGGAAGTCATGTAGGAAGCACATTTTTTTTTATCATATTCTACACATTTTGTATATTATGAGACTCTGAACGTTATTGAAATTTCTGCTTTAGCAGACCTCATCTGACACGTGGGGAATGAAAGTCTTGGTTCTCAACTCAGCCTTCTTTGACATTCTGACAGGGAGTAATGTTACAGCTAAGCAGATGTGGCATTTCATGCTCTCCACGAAGGATCTGGTGACACCACCCTGGCTGGGAGGTGGAAAAGCACCTATCAAAGCAAGAACCAGGAAAATCTCAACTTGAATAAGAAAAGACAATTAATAGATAATAACCCTGAGATGAAACAAATATTGATATTAACTGATAAAGATTCAAAGCAGCCATCATAAAAATAATTCAGCAAGCAATTATGAATGTACTTGAAACCAATGGAAAAATAGAAAACCTCAAAAGAAAATAGAAGACATAAAACAAAAATTTTAGAACTGAAAAATAAAATAACTGAAATAAAAAACTCAATGGATAGGCTCAACAGCAGAATCAAGTAGACAGAAGACAGAATTGGTGAATTCGAAGAAAGTACAATAGAAAATACCCAGTCTGAACAACAGAGAGATATGGCTGAAAAAGAAAAAGAACAGAAACCCAGGGGCCTATAAGACTATAACAAAAGATCTGACATTTGTGTCACTGGAGTCCCAGAAGGAGAGGAGAAAGAGGATGGGGCTGAAAGTATTTGAAGAAATAATGGCTAAAACGTTCCCAAATTTGGAAAAAAGACAAACTCACAAATTCAAGAAGCCGAGTGATCTCCAAAGAGGCTAAACTCAAAGAAAAGTTGCACAGATGTGTCTCAGCCTTAATTATAATAGCCTTTCTCTTTTTGTTGGTCACTTTTAACAGAGATCATTTTTAACTGACTAAGTTATGGTGCATATATAAGTAAAAATTAAGTAGCTATTCTAGTGGATTAAATATGAACCCAAAGTTCTCATTCTTTCCACTGAGGGGTGGAGTTTATTTTGCCTCCCCTTAATGAAGTCCTGTGACTTCTTGTCACTTAAAATGCAGTGGAGGCAACACTGTGCCAATTCCAGGTCTAGCCTTTAAAAAAGGAGTAGCAGCTTCTGTTTCTTCTCTCTAGGAATGCTCACTATTGGGTCACTCTCTCTCACAACCCAGCCACCATCCTGTGAAAAACCCACCCCCATGGAGAGGCCAGAGCCTCCAACAACCTGCATCAACTGCCAGTCATATGAGTGAGCCCTCTTGGACCTTCCAGCCCAATCGAGCCCCGAGGTGACTGCAGCACCAGTCAATGTGATGTGGTACGTCAGAACTGCCCTGCTGAGCCAGTCAGACCATGGAATTTAATAAAATAGTTGTTGTTTTAAGTCATAAGCTTTAAATTTTTCTATTATGCAGTAGTAGAGAACAGAAAAAGCTAATAAAAACTTTTAGAAATAAAAATAAAAGCTGTTAGAAAATAAAAACTATTACAAAACAGACTTTGATGACATGGGAAAATGTTGATTTTAATGTTAAAACAGACATAAAAAGGGACAAAGTGTGATTGATGTTGTTTAAAAACATGTGGTAAAGACAATATAATTTAGTACTTCATTTATATATATATATATATATATATATATATATATATATATATATATATGAACTTAAATAATTATCTTGGTTTTTTCATAATGTATGACCAGAAGGAAATATAATATGTCATCAGTGGTTGAATAATTCATTTCCCTAAATGTCTATACTTTTAAAATTAAGAGGTAATACTAGTTGTACAGAAAACACTTTCAATATTTGCCCTATCACTAACAACAGACAGAATATATCTGGTAGTATGAAAAGAAAAAAGCAGTATGTATAATAATAATTAGCTCTCAGTTTGGAAGAGAAATTCAGAGCACTAGATCATATGATGCTGTAATATAATTTAGACAAATAAAAATTATTAGAAATGTCAACCCAGTTGTAAGTAACATCAATTCTAATTTAGCTTTGCTATAATAACCAAGTCATTATTTAATTTAGGAAGTGTCAGTAAGTCAATAAACATTGGCTCTTGTTAGCAGATCATATTTATGGTTTTAATCCAGATCAAATGACTTCTGTCTAAAGTTAAAATTATTTTTAGAAGCAGATGTTTTAAATAAAAATATTTTGAAATGTATTATCCCTCTGATATACTAATTAGAATTTCCAAGAGACGTAACATATGGAATCATAGAGAGTAAGACATGCATGGGAACTTTGTGCCTATCTAGTTAACCTCTTAATTTATAGAGAGAGTAATGTAAACTAAGAAATTGATCAGCTCCATAAGACAAAATGCAAACTGGAAAGAGGATAGCAGAGAGATTAAATCTGATGATCCAAGTTGGATCATAGGAAATTATCCAGCCCTCCTGAGGTCTTAAAGTAGTGACATTGGGGAGTGAGTAGGGACCATATGCAGATGATCCCACTAAGGAGGAGTTTCAGTTTGAGGCAAAGTAAAGCACTGAGAAATAGCAATATGTATAGCTTTGTTTATAGTAGGACATCATTTGGAAAACCAACTTATCTAACTTTGGAAGAGAATTTTGAACATTGCATTATGTTATACAACATACCCAGGTAACATTTTAGGGAGGAGAACTCTAAATATTTTCTACACAATGCCATGTTATCTTCGTGAACACTCCAAGGATTTTTCTGGCATTAAAATAAAATTCACTAATTTTCTGTTATAAGCCAACCATGTACAACGCACAGCATTTTGCTGGAGAGTGAGAATATTCCGGCCCTCAACAACAACCTCTATAAGGGAAGACAAACAATAATTCATTCATTTAGTCAAATATTTTTTACTGAGCACGTTTGTATTCCAGTCACTTTAATAGGTTCTGGGATACCCTAGTAAATAAAATAGACAAAGTCTCTATTCTCATGGAACTTATATTAAAGAGAGGGAAAAGATAAGCATACAAATAAATATATAATAAACTATTAGTGACAAGTGCTATAAACAAAAGTAGGGTAAGTAATGAGACTTTTAAATAGAATGATCTGGGAAACTTTTCTAAGATGCTTATATTTGAGCAAAAGCCTGAATGAAGTGAGAAAAATGTAAATAATAAATAAATGTTTGCTTATTTATGTGTGTGTGTATGTATGTATGTATTTGTATTGAGGTACAAGCAAAATGAAGAATATACAGATCACACGAGCATATATTTGACATATAAATATTTCCAAGGATTTATATTCTCTAGCCAACCTCAGTAACTGACTCTAGTACCAATCCTCTCTCAATACAGAAAAATCTTCCTGTGTAAGTTAGCAAATGTTTCATGTAAAATGAACTAAATTTTTTCATTTACTAATTGAAGTAAACCTCACTTAATGAAATATTTATGCTATTTCCTAGTTACTTACAAATAAATTTTAATTATAAATTAATATATTCTCATTGACATAAAAATGAGACAATTAGAAATGTTTCCACTGAGAAAAATTCACCTAACTCTGTAAAATACGATTTAAAGGTATAGCATAATTTTATAAATAATACAAATGGAAAGTGTTTTATGATAAAAACGGTTACTCTCTGCTCTTCCATGTTTCCTTTTATTTTATTTTTGACTTTGAAAATAATAGTAGTACTAGAACAATTAAAAATTTTCCAAATAAAAGTAACATTCCCAAACTGCTCTCCTAAGAGGGTACTTCAAACTGGAAGAGGAAACACCATCAATTTTTCATGTTTCTTTGAATATTTTCTAAGAAATTATGTGATCCTTTGCCCACATATCTTATTCTATATCCCAATGAAGTGTACATTTGAAAACCTCAAGCCAAATCTGTGATGTGTCTTCCATTTATTATCTATTAGCTTTCCATCTATATTTAGTTTATATTACAAAAAAACTTTGCTCTAGGTTTGTTTGAAACAACTCTCTACATTTTGTTGGTCTTCCTGAGTCATTTTTCCAGTTCAATCTTTTTTTTCTTAATACATAATCAGAGTAAGTATTTTTAAGTGTTTCTGAAAGCAAGCATACCTGTTCAAATGATTTAGTGAAACCTCAGTGAGTTATAGTGTTTTCATCAGGATACAAAAAACTCAAGGTTTCAAAAGGCAGTTCTCCAAAACAATTGTTTCCTATCAGATTTTATGAAGAATTACTCTAAAAATTCTCAAGCAGTAGGCCAAGAAAACGTCAAAACAAATTTTAACTTTGACCATACATGTAAATTATTCAGATCTGTGTGAATCAACTTAAGTGTGCCAAATAAAGTTCAAATACTTGAAAAATATTTTCTTTTTTTTCTTAATAGTTTATAAAAGATGTTTTTTCAACTATACTTTTCCTCCTACATTTGGAAGAAGGTGAGATTCTTGTCACTCGGCATATTTTTTTTGCTTTCCAGACATAACTGACTGATTCATTAATTTCATATTACGTAAAAGGGATGTGGTATATTTGAATAATAGCATTTGTGGGCTAAAGACATACTAAAAATATGAGAAAATTCAGTCCAACTGACTTCACTGACGCAACTCTGAGTTCTATTCTAATTAGAATAATTTATAACCAATGCTTTTTCTCCCTCTTATCCCAGTTTTTAGTTTGTTGTCTTTGAATTATAGATATTTTTTCCACCACAAATCCAACATTTAGTTGGATTTATCATATCAATCATACTTACTTTTAGCATTTGCTTGTTTCGTTTCCTCTGACTCCAAAATGTAGGGCTCAGTATTTAATTTTTTTGTGTTTGATTGTTTTAATCAATTTTTATTTTGAGATGAAAATTGGCTCATCCAACAAACTCTTATCCAACACTCTTAAAATTTTTGTCTTAAAATTCAGGACCCTGAGGAGGACGAGTGAGCCAGTTCTAAGTTTTGACATCTCTAAAACCCTTTTTCTTTTACCTTATCTGACTCCAGAAATTCTGGATATTTGCTACTAAAACTGGATGTAATTTTCTATATCTCTTATACAACAAGCACAGATTTTAACTAAAGCAGATTTAGAAACGTTTACCAAACAGGGTAATTTGAAAAATAAATGATAGCAATTTATTTTTAAAACACCTGAACAACCAAGCCGTGTTCTAAATGTTTTAAAGCAGAACTTTAATGCTGCCTACCAACCCTACAAATTCCCCGGATCACATTTCTTTCTCTCCTAATTCTTTTTCTAATTTAAACTTTTAGAGTGCATAGGCTATACCCACTCTTTCTAATATGTCTTTATTTTCTTTTACTACTAACCGCTTTCTAACTTCAGCTTCTGACACCCTGAAATTTTTGTCACCACCAGCAACCTTGTAACAGTGAAATCTAGAGGGAACATTTCTGTTGGTGTCTTTCACTTCCTTTTTTTGGATCTTTGACATTGTTGAGCACCCTAATGCTTGAAAGACCCCATTCTCTTGAAGTCCGTGACATCATTTTTTCCTGGATTTTTTTCTGCATAGCTCTCTTGTCTCCTTTGTGGTCTTCCCATATTTTACTTAATAATATCAGTTTCATATAGCAGCATCCTGAGCTTCTATTATTTTTCCCTTTTTACACTCTCCTGTGGTAACTCATCCATATCCATGCATTCTATTAATGTTTATGAGCCAATAACTATCAAATCTGTATCTGTAACCCAGACCTAATCTTTGAGCTCCAAATATTCAGTAGACCTTTCCACTAAGAACATTTTCAAACCAGAATTTAGCTCCTCTTCCAAATCTTCTCTCCTCCTGAATCTATCCTGATGAATTATATCTACATATATCTACTCTTTGACCCAAATACCTGGGAATTTTCTTAGTATACTTATTCAACACATTCAAACTAGTTTTCATGTTTTTTCAATTCCTTCTCTTTAGTATCTTTCCCAGCTGCTCCAAACTCTCCGTTACTACTAATACTGCCTTAACTCAGAATGATCAGAGTTTATGACACTTTCAAACCAGTAGAAAGAGTTTGAAAACAAAATGGCACATGGAAGCCCATTTATAACTGATAAAAGCACTTTATTCTGATCAAGCAGGAGTGGAAGATGACTCAAAGTGTTACTCACATTATATCCCTCTCACCTCCTGTTGGGACGTCTGCAGTATCTCTGTATCCTCTGGGGGTTAGCAGAAACACGTTTAAAACACTGCCTTCACTTTGCTAAGTGAAAGAAGCCAGACTCCAAAAAGGCTACAACTGTATGATTTCTTTATATGACATTCTGGAAAACTATATGAATGGGCACCAGATCATTGGTTGCTGGGGATTAGGAAAGAAGGGGGTTTATGGCTATCAAGGAGGCACACAATGGGATTTTAGGGTTATAAAACTGTTCTGTGTAGTCCTATTGTGGTAAATAACAGTTTTCTTGCTGTCAGAAAAAGAATTACAAATAAGCAAGTGGGGGGAAAACTAGAATGAACCTTGTGGTGTTGGATTAGAGTTGGAGATAACAGCACAAACTCATGTTTATTTTCATATACATGTAGATGGATAGATAGAGAAATAAATATAGGTATGTGTGCATAGGTAGTTAGTATAAAAACACATATGTTGCAGTTCTATCTGCTGAGAAGGCCTATAAGTAGTGACATACTAGTAGCAATAAACACATCTAGTGCCTAGGCCTTGGTTTCTAAATACAATTCTCCAACAAAAGGGATCTAGGCTCCTTGGAGAAATGGTTGATACTGGTCAAGGAAAATGCAAAATAAGCCTAGAGCATTGTATAATACTAGAAAGTAAGGAAATGCCAAAAAAAGACAAAACAAACAAAAAAACACCAAGAAAACCAGCAAGAAAGAGGAAGAAAAAGAAAAGGATGCAGAGATGGTGTCATATCAAAAGGACAAAGAAGCCGACCTGAAAGAGTTCCAAAGGCCAATGCTAGAACAATTTGAACAAAATAAATAACAAATTATTGGATTATAACCCCCCCAAATCTATAAGTCTGTACCTATATAATTGAATGATTGAGCAAATAAGTGGGGGGAGAAGGAAGAGAAAAATATTCTGTACAGAAGAATTCCAAATAATAGATGTAGGAAAAGTGAGGGAAATAGAAAACCACCCTCAGAACATCACAGTAACATTGTATATGCACTATGAACACAATTTTATTGAAAAAAATGTGTATATAAAATAAATAGGAAAAAGACTAGAAAGAAATACATCAACAAGTCAAGTAGTAGAATTGCAGGTGATTTTTCTCCTCTCTTTTACTTTCCTCCTGTGAATATGTGTTTGTTTTATTGCCAGAAAAACATAAATAGCAACAGAACCAAAGTAACTTCCATGGTTTCAGTTGTCCAGATCCTTCCTCATGTGGATCTGTGTTAGGCTGCTCTGGGTGCCAACCACGCCTGGCACTGGAGTGGGTCCCAAAGGGCCAAAACAAAGGAGATTCATGCTACGAGAGACAGTCTAGAGCAGGAAGTGTCACAGGGTTGAGTATATGTCAAAAAATTACTAAGGAGAACTAATCACAAAAAATCAGGGAGACTGAATGTAGACACCAAAATCCAAAAGGTAAAACACATAGCTTCAAAAAAGAGCCAGGGCCAAGAGTCAGAGCCAGACAGAAAAAAAAAGGATGAGAATAGCAACAAGTCAGGAAGGAATTGATGGGGCCCTTAATGATTGCCATGAATTCCCAAAAAGGCCCGGAGCTCATTTTCATTTGGTTCATTTGATTCTCAGGAGGTCAGGCTGACTTAAATGTGTAGTGTTAAAGTAGTAAGGAGAGAGAAAAAACTGTTTTCAAAATATCCAATTTCACTTTAGAACATTTAATGTACTTTGAGAAGCACTCCTATTTCTAGTTGTCTTCTTTCTGCCACATCCTCATCAGTCAAAATTCTTGATGGTCTACGTCAAGTTGGACCTCCTCTCTGAAATCTTCTTCAATTCTTCAATTGGATGTGATTTCTTGCTCCCTCCTTAAAGTCCTGCAGATTTTATTTATACCATTTGTAAAGAATACAAGTTTGTCAGCACAGTGAAATATCAAACTGGGCTTTCAGGTTTGAAAACTTACAGAAGCTTGGGTTGACATATATTATGCTGCTTTATGTGACACATTGTGTGTAACTTTTAGCGAACTAGCTAACTGACAAAGTGCTATAAACATACACATATTTATTAACAGAAAAATGATAAGGAAGGTTGTCACCCGCTGCAAATATAATCCTCTTGGAAGCTATATTTTATCTGAGAAGCTAATACTTTCACATACCTGTTAGGTACTTTCCTGCTTGCTTTGAGCAATAAATAATTCTTTAAAAGCTGGCAAACTTCCCACTGTCAGCGTTTACACATTAAATTATAATCGAGAACATTTCCTTTACCTAGCCTGGTAGGATTTAATTTAGGCCTCCAAGCCACTGACATTTTCCAATTAATCATGTAACAGTGATGCTGCTGAGATCAGGGCAGAAGAGGGAAATGGGATAGACTGTTATACTTTCATTTTAAAGAAAGAGAGATATCAGCAAATTATTGTCATTGCTGCCTTTTCTCACATTATACAAATGTTCAAATCAATGAAATGACTTCAATATTTCTGATTCCTAACATTTTTTCTTCTGGGATGTGATAGTCTTTTTATGAGATCGTTGCTATTTCTGATTATGTCATGGTGCCTCTGATAATCTGCAAATCAACTTTCTTGTCTTATTGATTTATGATCAACTTCTGTATTCTAAAATGAACTTTTGGCATCTCACATAACAAGACTGTAATTCTTCCTATAACTTCTTAGTTGGCTTCTCCTTTAGCGTGTCCCACAGATGCCTTAAGCTCAAACGACAGAATCATGTATTCATCCCATTCTGCCACTTCTCTTGTAAAGGCTCTCTTCTAACATCCAGGAGTCATTCGAGGTCTTTCTCCCTCACCTCCCATATCCAGCCAACCACTAATTCTCACAGCACACAAAACATAATTACAAATAGGTTACAACTTACTGCACTTTTAGGTGGTCAATACATAGTTCCCCCCTTTCTTTGTTCAATGCAGAACCAATGGAGAAATAGTGTCAGAAAGCAGAGATTATAACATTGTATTAATTGCTGCTAACCTCTTTAAGTCATAGGATGGCTAAATGGACTGACAAAAATGTTGTGATAACCCCTGGCTCGTCTCATACCTCCCATCTATGTCTTACGACAGTTCTTCTGCGGGTAAATTTGGTGTTGAAAAACTAACTTCAGCTTTCTGCCTCCCACTGGTCTGGTAGAGAAGGAAGAAAAGTCATGCAGATCCTCAGTGATAGTGGATGATTGACATGAAATATGGACCAATGACTTTCAACCATAACAGAATCTGCCGTCTTTTCTACTGGAAGGAGTGGTTAAGGGGGTGGGGCAAGAGGCAAAGAGTTTATGTTAGGGAAGTCCATCTGCTGGAAACAGGAAAAATGGGAAATACATGTACTCCTTTTCTAACAAGAAAGAGGAGGAAAAGAGGGTGCGTTTGGAGTCATGGAAATCAAGAGAAGAGAGTGGTTCAAGAAGAAAACAGTTCAAATGCCACCCAGCATGCGATATTCCCCGCCTGGAATTCTTATAAGCTTGTGGTCTAACAAGCTCATATACCTCCATGAAGGCTCAGGAAAGTGAGAGCTCTGCGAGAGCTTCCAGACCTTCGCTGGCTCATGTAGCTGGAAGGCAGGTAGCTCTGCATAGCCTATACTTGCACTACAATTGATATTCGTCTTTTACAATTTACCGTGTGTCCATGAAATTGT
The DNA here is from genome assembly GCA_031878705.1 of Tapirus indicus. Classification (NCBI taxonomy): domain Eukaryota; kingdom Metazoa; phylum Chordata; class Mammalia; order Perissodactyla; family Tapiridae; genus Tapirus; species Tapirus indicus. The sequence goes on along the minus strand of CM062920.1, from coordinate 137,140,440 downwards.
TTTTACCTCTTTTTCTCATCAGAGTAAGAACTCTGAAAGCACAGATTGTATGCTGCACTATAAATGACCGGTGCATTTTGCTTTAGGATGTTTACCACTGTACGAATATCAAAAATAGACAAAATAAATATTTAGGTTGGAAATAACTTAATATCCATTATATGTGCAGATCTAATGAATTATGTTATAACCATAAGTGGAATACTAAGTATATTCTAAAAGTCATATTTTTAAAAGGATAGTTAGTAATATAAGGGGAAAAAAACCCTGATGTCATAAGTGGGTAAAAAGAAAGTTGCAAAATAGTTTATAAAAATTATACATCAATATTTAAAATTTACATACACATATCCATATGTAAAAACATATATAATTTTTACCAGGAAACATATCAAAATGTTAACCAAGTTTATTATGGGTGATTTTATATTTTCTTCTTGATGCTTTTCAATTTTTCCCAAATGATAAATATCGGGGGAAATATTGTAAAACAAAACAATTATGTAAACTGTGGTTCACTGGTGTCCTGGCTCTGTTGTAGCACTCTTCATATTGTTGATGTTCAATAAATCTTGGTGAGTTGCTAGGAATATCAGGGCTGCTAATTTGTTGACATCTTTTTAAAGCTTTCAATCATTATGTTCTTATGATTTCTCCAGTGAGTTGATCTGAAAATCTTTATTTAAAATTTTTTTCCCTGTATTTCCAATTAGTGCACCAGTGTACCATTATCGGCTTCACCTGTCCCCTCTTCCTCTTGAAGTAAAACATAGAAGAGAGTTTCCTGTCATCTGAGGGATAAATCTTTGGGGTGACTAGTAGGGTAGACCATCTGCCAATTCTTAAGTAAAACATGCCATGTTGATTTTCACGTCCCCAAACTGGATGTTTTAAGTTGTTCTGCAAATGTCTGTTAATTTTCTTTTTCTATGTGTATTTCTCAGCTACTCCACTTATCCCATACAGGCATTCATTCTGGGTATCTGTATAGAGTAGATCATTAAGAAGATTAATATATCTAAACATAATCATTTTTATTTCATTGCCAGGAAGTTTAGTTGTCTTTTTCTTATGAAGAGGTGTCATTGCCCAGTTTCCTATAAAGCTGAAAGAGGCCCACAGCTCTTGAACTCCTTTGCCTCAAAACATTTTGCTTTTATATTAATGTAAATTGTTTAAATTGTTGCTTTTTAAAATTTCTATAGATCTTTCTTATAAGCTTACGTTGTTAAAATTATTTAATACTTTTTCACATTTTTCTTGTATTTACGAGGGTTTCTTTTACAAGGCTTTTCCACGTTGCCAGTATCTTGACTTAATTCTCGTATCAATAGCCGCAAGTTATGATGGGTAGATACCTACTGTAGAGGGTAACTAAGCACACTCACTCTTAAACGTTGCACAGAAATCCGTGGCCTAGTGAGTGTTTGGTATAGATGTTTGCTGTAAAATTCCTCATGCTTGCAAACATACTGCTCATCCAGGAGACAGGGCAACACCAGGGTAATTCTATCATCTCTCTCTTTCTTACACAACGTGAGATTCAGTGTTCTTGTCTACTCGTTTCCCAGGCCACAGCCTGGAAAAGTAAGGAAGAGAAGAATCTCCCTTACCCCCATACACTCTTAAGCACACACAAAGGCAAAAGTATTGTGAATTTATCACTGAGTCATATCTAGTCCTTCTCTCCACTCTATGGTACTTTTATTATGTCTTCTTAGTTTAGGAGGATGGGGGAAGAAAACAAGGGAAGCCTCATAAACTCTCCTTGATAAAGCTGGTAATGATAATAACTAGTATTTATTTAATTTTCACAAGTACCAGGAATTGGTCTAGGTCTTTTATATGTGTTAACAAATCATCATACCAATCCCATGAAGAAGTTACCATTATTATTTACAGTTTATAAGTGAGGAAATTGCACAGAGAAATTTAACAACTAAAGTCAAACGGCTAGTGAATGGCAGAATAGGATTCAAACCCAGGTAGTCTGATTTTAGAGCCTGCTCTCCCAACCAATTTGCTGTCTCTGTGTATAGCTTGATCAAGTCAATTAAGTGAAATGAATACTTGGCAGCCCAGGCATCTAAATCTATGTCAGGATTTTTCTACTTACCTTGGATTAACTTTAATTGTTAGAATCAGACAACATAAAAGAAATTATTGTTAGTCCCCATAGACACTGTTCTAGCTCTATGACCTCATATTATGATATCCGTGCCACTATGTACTGTGGGGGCCAAGGGCACCCTTCTAGACTCTGATGCTCTTTGTCTTGCAAAACTCTTAGCTGGTGGTTCTGCCACTTCTAATTCCATTGTACACTGTCGTCGATCCTTCACAGCTGCCATTTATCCTGTTGATGTAAATGTCATCGCCACCACACACTTTGCACAGATTCCAGGAGCCAGGTACCAGGGTAGGCTTGGTGAGACCAGAGTCTCACTTGCACACTCCCTGAGGCAAAGCTTTCCCTTCCTGTGGAGCTGGGGTTCCATGTGGGGGCCACTTCTCCAATCTCCCCTTGAATGCTCATGACATTCCCTTCCCTTGGAGACTGTTTTGCCTTCAACCACAGAGAAGCTCCATTTTCATTCCTTGATCTTAGTTCCTAAGAGTTAACCTCCTCCTCGTCTCAAGTCCTACCACTAGCTTTTCATCCCCTACTTTAATATTAATTTCCCTATTTTTTTAATGGGGAAAAGGAGATTTTTCTTGAGTAGTTTTTATATCCACATGTACCTAAGCTATGTTGATAGGTCTTCTTCAACCTGTGTGCTTGGCTTCCAAACAGTCATTTAACATATTTAACTTGTAAACTTTATTTCGTAAGGTTTCCGACACTATCTCTAGTTCAGATTTTTATCAAGCTGCTTTGCATTAGGTTGAATTAATGCAATTTAATAATTCACTCCCTTTGGAGAAAAATAGGGTTAAGTAATTGTGAAGTCTGTATTCAATATTACATTGATTATCTGATTTGAGAGAAGTATGTGCTAATAAAAAAGTTTTTTCTACAAAATATGTTCTATTTTAAGTGATTCCCCAGACAGTATCATTAAATAGTAGGAGCAAATCATGATTTTCATTTTCAAGGTTGATAGGAAAAACAAGAGAGGAATGTGTAGAGTACAGCATTAAAAATACCTAGAAATTGGGGCCAATTCCATGGCTTAGTGGTTAAGTTTGGTGTACTCTGCTTTGGAGGCCCAAGTTCTGTTCCTGGGCATGCACCTACACCACTTATCAGTGGCCATGCTGTGGTGGCAACCCACATACAAAATAGAGGGAGATGGGCAACAGATGTTAGCTCAGGGCGAATCTTCCTCAGTAAAAGAAAAAAACACCTAGAAACTTATGTGAACAATATGCTTATTGAAGTAGCAGAAAATTTGTATAAAAAATTTAAATTGTTTGAAAGTTGAATACCTATTCAAGGAGATATTTATATAATAGTGATATTTTTAAGTGGAGTATTTAATTAACATTACATAAATAGCAGTTAGGAACAAAGAAAGAACAATAAATAGCTGTCGTACTGGGAAAAATTTTTAAGTTTGCAAAGGCTGCCAATAAGCAGAAGCCAATTTACATGATTTCTTTTTTTCTTCAATTATTCTCTAATAAAATATGAAGCAGGAGTTTTACTGATCTGCTATCTGCTGCAATAATACTTCATAACAGAAAATACCCAAATCTCAGTGGCATATATACATATATACGTCATATCTTGGGTCTATGGGTCAGGTGGGCTTGGCTACAGGCTGCAGGTTGATTACAAGTATATTCCATATGTCTTATTCTTGGACCATGGGTTTCTTGAGGGCACTTCGTCTCAAGGCAATGGCAGAAGTACAAGTGCACAAGACCAACTATGCAGGTACATTTAAAACTGTTCATGTTATGTCCTCTAACATGCCACTGGCTGAAGCAAGTTGCTTGGCTAGGGTGAACATCAGTAAATCAAGGAAATATACTCTGCTTACTCTTTTGGGGGCACTCCAACATTAAATGCAAAGGTCATGGATGTATATTTCTATCACAGGGAAGAAGTGAAGAATTGGGGAAATTAGTCCAATTTACCACTAAAGGAAATGGAATTAAAGTGTTCTAAAGTTCTAGAATTGTCAGGGAAGTATGAAAGTTAATATTTTGTATTAGATGAGTCCAACATACACGTTGCAATCTCTAGAATAACCGAGAAAGGAGTAGTGAAAGTACTTTTATGGCACTAAACGTCAAAACAAGGCCCCTCTAAAAAGCTATGAATCCTGTGGGGGGGGGGGCTTATATATGTAAAGTTTGAGGCAATTCCAAGCTTACAGTCAGGAGAGAGAAGCTCTGGAAACTGGATAACTTCAAGGATAGAGTCACTTAAGTTGATTTCAATATGACACCTGTATTATGTCCCTCCGCTTCAGACCTCTAGGTTTGAGCATAATTTTCTGGAATCTTCTTACTGACAGAACATTCTTTTACCCTTTAAAGGAGCTAATCTTCTTTCCAAAGAAAACTAAATATAATTTTGCACGATACAAGGGGATTTGTATGCTTAGACAAACTTGAGCATGAATATTTTGCCTTCATGTCTCAAGCGATTTATTTTGTGCCATTACAAAAAAGGTCACACATGGCCAACAACAGGATAAGCCCATGCATATCAAGCAGGGAATATTTGTGCTCTGCTGCATTTCTGTTGGCACTTCTCTCAGCTTAAAGAGTCGAGGGACAAAGGAATAAAATAGCTGCCTATGTGTTTTGCTGCTCATTACAGACTCTCTGTATTTAATATTCACTAGAGTCAGGTCAGCAAAGAGGTCAATAACCAGTCAATATGCATCGTATTATCTAATACGCAGGATACTGATCAAGGACCAAGAGGAATAAAAGTTTTGACTACGTTCATTCACAAGTCAAATGTGAGTATGTTTTTATTTAGAGAATGGCTAAAAACAGAACACTCTTGAAGGATATCACTGAAGTTGAAAAGTCAAGAATAATTGACTGCTTTGTATCTTTAACTGAGATGCAAATCAAGATGAACTTCACTTTTCTAAACTGGATGAAATAACACAAGATGATCTAGTATAGCAGTTTGCTAACTGTTAGTAATGGTATTTTAATGACCACTAGAGCTCATTTTAGTCTGTCTCGTTCCTTCTAGACAAGAATGCACTTCAGTTATCTTGCATACATAGGTATTTAACCAAATGTAACCTATTTCCAAGTCCCAGAGATGTTGGTACATGTATTATTAGCTTGTGCCAAAACTATACAAACTTTCTGATTGTGGCTTTCCAAAGAGGAACTGAATTCCACCTTTTGGAACAACTTAATCATTTACTTTCTCCTTTCTTGCTATAGAGCATCATGGAACTAATATTTAGTGTTTTTAATCTCGTCTTGACTTTGGCTCCATGGTAAACATTTCACTTGTGTTTGGTAAATTTTCCTTCCCAATCTCCACTTTTAATTGGCTTCTCCAATCCCAATTCACTTTTCTCAGCCTCGGCCTGACCTCACTCTGGTCAGCAGGTAACAATACCTTTTCTTACCCGAGGAAGCAGAGTTCGTTAGAAAACTCCTTCAACTTCCTCGCTCTCCACCTCTAGGCTTCTATGTATACCACTTTCATTCTTACAGCAGGAAGAACTTTCTCTCTGTGCACCACATCCTGTACTGGAAAATCGACCATTTAAAATATCCTCTTTCATTTCTTCAAGATCTCTAAAGATACCTGGAATTTAAATTTGCAAAGTAGACCTCTTTTTCTTTTCTAAAACTTTTTCTTGCTCCTAAAACTCCTTGTCTCCTGAATTCTCCATCTAAGTCAATGATGTCACTTAGGCTTCAAGCTGAAAATCTCAGGCTTCCTGACTCTTACATCTTATTCTTTGTTCCCTGTTATCTTATACTCTTTATGGTAACCGAACCTTGCGAATTCTACCTCAGAAATGCTTTTCAATTTTGTCTTCACCCCGTCATTTCCACTGTAACTGCCTTTTTCTAGATGCTTCCTGTTGCTCATTTGAACTTCAGTAACTGTCTCCTAACTGGACTTTCTCCTGTCAATGTCTCCTTTGACTCCTGTTCACTTTCTGCATAGCAGTGGAAGGAAGGAAGGATGGAAGGAAGGAAAGAAAGAAGAATGAGAGAAAAAAGGAAGGAAGAGAGGGGAAAAGGGAGGGAAGGAAGGAGAGAAAGAAAGAAAGGAGGAAGGAAAGAAAGAAAGAAAGGAGGAAGGAAAGAAAGAAAGAAAAAGAAAAGAAAGAGAAAGAAAGAAATAGAAAATGTTAATTATATTCTTCCTCTGCTTAAAAAGTTATTTTGGGGGGCCAGCCCAGTGGCACAGCGGTTTAGTTCGCACTTGGCAGCCCGGGGTTTGTGGGTTCGGATCCCAGGCACCTGCCTACGCACGGCTTGTCAGCCATGCCGTGGCGGCATCCCATATAAAGTAGGGGAAGATGAGCACGGATGTTAGCCCAGGGCCAGTCGTCCTCAGCAAAAAAAAAAGAGGAAGATGAACAACGGATGTTAGCTCAGGGCTGGTCTTCCTCACACACACACACACAAAAAGTTATTTTGGCTTATTGCCTATGTGAAATGGCTTTTTCATTGTGGTTTTGGCTTTTGATATGTTGTTCCCTCTGTCACCCCCACCTGAATTTTTTCAGCTGGCATAGCCTACTTAGCTTTTCTACTCCAGCTCAAACGTTGTCTTCTCCGAGAAGCCTTCCCTGACTTCTTCGGTCAGTGTTTTGAAGCCCTTTATGTTCCCACATCCCATATTTGTACAACTACTGTTGTACTTAATTGCAAATAATCTGTTTCAATAATCAGTTATTTTTCATAGCATCCTGTTTATACCTCTCTAACATGTATTAAGCCATGCTATAATTGCTTCTTTGTACTCTGTGTCCCCACTAGATGCTGAACTTCTTTAGGCAGGGTCTGTATCTGTCTTCTTCATTTCTTTATCTCCTGAAACTATCATGTATTTAGCACATAGTAAATATTCAGACATGTTTGTGGAATAAAAGAATCCATTCATTCCTCTCCATTCTTTACTAGAGAGAGAGGGGGTCATTTCTTTCTTTCTTTTTTCCCCTAGCATCTGATATTATGCCTGCCACATAAGATGCATTCAAACATGCTTATAGAACTAATTAATTCCCTAAGGTTATTTTCTAAATCCATTTCTTTGACCTGGTTTTCAGAGAAAGAATGATAGTTAATTTAGTAGCTAAGGAGATGAAAAAACATGTTTTCTTTGATTAGACTTGTCAACTCTATGTTATTTATGCATCTGAATTTTTCTGAGTCTTTTCGCAAGGAACAATCTCTTGATATTTAGAGTCAGTGAAACATCATTAATTTACTCACATCCTGATTAGATTAGAATTATATTCCTCTACTCCACTTTTGATTCATTTTAGGCACAATAAATTCTCTGAACACTTAATTTTGAAAGTAATGCATAGCAAAGCAATTGTTAAGCCTAGAAGAGGTTAGCCCATCAGTGAAAAAGGAGAGGAGAATGCGTTGACTCATAAACACGACTCCTTTCATCAATTGTTCTAGCTCCTTGAGGTTTTCCCTCAATAGTCTGATTTATGAGTTGGCCTGAGTGTGGCAGGATTACAGTAGGCTGATGATGCACGTACAGTGTCAAATGAGACCGTCTCATAGGAATAATATGGCCCCTTTCCACTGTAGCTTGTGCAACTTTGTGAGAAATACAGTCATCTTTTTTTCTTTTCATAGCTTGAGAAGGTGTTTTATTTTTCTTTCCTTTGTGTGTGGCTTGATTTTTCTAAAAAAAAGAGAAAAACTTACCCATATATTCTGTATATTTGCAGGCTAATTGTTTCAAAAAACCAACATGTATTAATTGAATGCTCACCATGTGCCCACTGCTGTAGAAGAGTTAAAAGCAATGCCATATAAAACTTAGTCCCTGGCCTCCTCCAGCTGACAGTTCTGTGGAAGACACAATGTCTCGCTGTGAAATTTTTTTTCTCTTCCTCCTCTCTCCCTCCTTCCCTCTCTTCTTTTTTTCTTCTTTTCTTTCTTTCTTCCTTTTTCCCTTCCTCCCTTCCTCCCTTCCTTTCTCTCTCTCTCTCTCTTTCTTCTCCTTCTCTTCCTCCTTCTTTTCTAATCAGACTTTTTGTGTATTAGTATATATTTATCCTCAGGACATCTGAATAATTTACTTTAACTCCTTTAATCTTTATCTAACCCTTTACTTATTTTCAGTTCCACAGAAGGAAATGAATTGTCATCAAGGAAAATCAGTATTCTTCCCACGGGTCCTAAAGGCAAGTTAGACTATCCTGTTCCAATAAAAAGTTGACTTTCCCTCTATTTATGATTAATCTGCTCTAAAACAAAGCTAAAAGCAAGGCGTATAGATATAAAGAGACAAAAGTGCACATTTATTTCGTGTGGAATTTCTCAATTTGCAACCTGATCTTTAGAAATAAATGTGGTTGGAAAAAAAGTTAGATTTCCTAAGTGAGTCAGTAATATTTGCCTTAGGGTAAATCAGCCTAATCAGAATTACCCCCTCTAATTCACCACTCTAACTCTGCTGTCTTCTTCACATACTGATGTAGTGATCAGTTGAGAAGTATCACAATTTTATTACTAGTGATAATACTACTGATGCTAATAGTATACCTTAAAAACTAGAGAGGATTCCTTTTTGTCCCCCCTCGGGTGATGTCCCTTTCAGTCCTCTGCATCCTGTAATCGTTTCTCCAGAGAAGAAGGAAGGGTCAAAGCTCTCATGCTCACAATGCCTGTGGGAGTGATTACAGACGTGAGCTTCAGTTGCTGGATGTGTCGCGGCTGAAAATGCCGTAAGTCAGGAGCGGAAATCCTTCAACTTTGAAAAGAAAGCACGAAAGTTATTTTGGAACATGGGACGGTGCCTGAATGAGGCAAACTTGGGAGAAGAGAGTGAAGTCGGGGTAGTAGGACTGATGCCTAGAAAAAGAGTGTAAAAGCAGAGAGGGCAGCACCAAAACAAGGAATAGGAGGCCTTTGAAAGCAAACTCAGTCTCTTTAATAATTTTGATTAAAAGTGAACTTGAATGCCTATTCAGGCAAAGTTAAGATATGGATTAATCCTCACGCTACAAGTGCTTTGTAGGCTAGTGGAGTGTTTTGTTTTGTTTTGTTTTACAGAATTATGTGGTTAGTTACCTCAACTCATCATCTTCCTCCTGTGCATGGAATCTTTAAATCCATTGAAATTCAATCTTGCTCCTTCTCACACTTCCAACATCCCATGTTCCCTACCCAACCAAGCAGTAATCAAGTTTACTCACCTTTCTCCTTCTCTTTACTCTTATTTAGCCAGGAGCATATGGTTCAATAAACCACAAATTTCTAAAATAAGAGTTATATGGAGGCATTGGGATGAAAATAATGCCTTGTCCTACTGTAAATAGCCTGCTTCAAATCTGGGGTTACCAGTAAATCTCCATTTTAACTCAGGGGTTTCACCTCAGCAGTGTAGCTTCAACAGTACCTTGGACATCCTGAGATTTGACCTTGAGGGAATCCTGCTGCACTTGGAACAGCTGAGAAAAGAAAATGTGATAAATTATATCTTGCATATGTTGCTAACCTTATTTCATTTAAACCATCAAGTTGATAGAAGTTGTCCTCCAAAATGCATTTTCACTCCTCAGAAGAATTTCAACAGAAAACAGATTGTGAAATAGTACACTGCCCTTCTTCATGTACGAGGCCCAAACTTCTGGTTGGTTGTGCTGAGATTTACCCCCAGAACGTAGATGGGGTGGTTCTGGAGGAAGCCAAGTGTTGTCCAGTAGGACACCTACCTTTTTTTAAGGCTTTTCTCACCACACCATTTTTCCTGCATTCCACAAGTTTAAATATGGAGTATTTTTATTGCCAAATGCTTCTTGTTACCAAATGCTTCAATCTGTTGATTGTTTTAGGCTCTCTCTTTATGATTCCATTTTTCTAAGATATATTACTGTAGGAAATTTTTCATTTCATCTAAGTTTTCAAATGTATTAGTCTAGAGTTTTTGATAAAATAATCTTATTCTCATTTTCAACTTTGCAGTAATTAGTGGTTTTGATCATATGTTTAGTCTCATCTTCTAGTTTTTCTCTTGATTAATCTCACCAGAGGCTTGTCTCCCTTGGTTGGTCTCTTCGTCATCAATTTCATTAATTTCCGCCCTAGAAGAAGTCTTCCTACTTCTTCCTTTGGGTTTATTTTGTTCTTTTTTTTTTTAACTTGTTAAATTGCACACTTAGCTCATTTCATCTTTTCCAGTAGAAACATCTAAAGCTACAAATTCCCCTGAAAGCACCATTTTCCCTGCATTCCACAATTTCAAATATGGAATATTTTTATCATCCAGTTCAAAATCTTTCTAATGTATACATTGATTTCTCCTTTTAACCGTGAGTTATCTGAAAGTATATTTTTAAATGTTCAAATATATGTTTTTTTCTTAATTTATATTTTTAACTTACAACTTAGTTGAATTGTGGTCACAGAATGTGCGCTATAGAAAATCTTTCCTCTGAAATATGTTGACTTACTTTGTGACCCAATCAGTCTATGTAAAATCTAAAATCTGTGTTTGAAATAGTGCAATTTGCATTTTTTGAGCATGACTTTTGACTACTGCTTCCATTTGTTAATGATTGTTGATAATTTATATTTTTTCCAGAAATTTTTCTCTAGATTTCAACACACAAGTACCATGTTGTGGAAGGTAAGAGTACGATAGATAAGGAATCTCTGGCATACCCTTACAGCAGAGTTGCAGACCAGATCCCTAGGGTTCTAGAGCAAGGCCATACCTTTTAAAGCGTAGAAAGCCCATTCAACACTCACAACATAACTCTTGGCATGCCACTTGGGACCATGGGATATCAAATCATGATGCAACTGCTTATGACCTGAGCCACCAAGTCATAAGGTTGGGCAGGCACAGAGTAATCCGTTAAACTATGGAAATGGTTCATTTGGAGTCAGGCCTAAACAGCCAGGTAGCCAAGACCTTCATGTCACCTACATCACAGCAACGTGTCTCCCTTGGGTCACCCCTGTGGGTTTCCCCATAACCAGAAAAGGAGGGAGGAAAAATTCTGGGTCTTAGTCTTTTCCTGGATTTCATGACAGTTTTTTAAGAATTTTAGTGTTAGGATGGCTTTTTATTTTGATATATTTAAATATAAAGTCAAGGATGTATCCTATTAGATCTAACACAAAAAAGTTTATAAAAATAGTAATGGTGGGCAGATATATCAAATGCCCTTTTGACCTCTGTGAAAATGATGCAAGTTTTTTCTTTTAACCTATTATTAAGGAAATGATATTAATAGATATCTTAAAATTAAATCTTTCTTTCATTCCTGAAATTAATTCTTTATTATACTGCATTATTCTTGTAATAGGCAGGTGAGCACTATTTGCTATTTAAAATTTTTGATATGATACTGTGTTTGAACTATAGTTTTTCTTTTTTGTACTCATTGTTATGTAGACTTTAGAATTTTTCTTTCTATCTCTATGATCTGAAATATTTTAAATAGTATCAAACCTCTCTGTTCCTTAAAACTTTGACAGAATTTGCTAGTGATGCATTGAAATATTTGCATTTTAACTATTTATAAGCTTTCTGACTGCATTAAGTACATCCCTCCAATCTAGCAAATACTTTTATTAGAAATAATTAGCTTTTTTAGGACCTTAAACAGAGTTGAATAAAATCTTTACTTCCGGAAAAGACCTACATTTATAATAAAGGCATAATGCCTGAGATTAAATAAAATACATCCTACTAAATTTGAAAAAATCCTAAAATCAGAACTCCAACATTATAAATGATTCTCATTCTCTAGACTTCTCTGGCCCCTTCGTTTTTTCTCAGCAGGATGGGTTCACTGACTTACACAAGACCAAAAACAAAGTAGTAAAATTATCATCCCTAAAATTTTCCAAAAGTTAGGAAGCTGTATGGAGCAAGTATTTTGTTCTTTCCATGAAGGAAATCTGTGGATAAAGTAGTTCTGATCAGTAGATCTGAAAACCATCTTCAGGTTTCTCTGCTAACCTATCTTTACTGTTAAACTTTGAGAATTTCCTTTGAAATATGGAAGATATTATAACTATATTGGCAAGGGGAATTTAGCATAGAAGTACAAAGTTTAATATTTCCTTTTCTACTTTGTGAGTGTGTGTTCTTGAGCACGTACTTTATTCATGAGTTTCTTTATGAAATTGGGAAGATACTGGCTAAACCTACTTCATACTTTTTTGTGAGGGTTGTGTGAACTAGATATGAAAAATGTTTGCGATGATGTTCTTTTTACTTTGATCTATTAATTTAAATAATATTTAGAATAATTAAAGTCATAAATATAACAATTAAAACTTTACAAAAATCTAGAACACTTTAGCCAGCTATAACCAGAAGGGAAAATTAAAAGCAAAAAGGGGGAAAATAAAGACAGAGAAAAGGAACAAGGTATGCTATCTCTGCCTTTCCCTAGAGGAGATGGAGGCTGAAGTGGGTGGGAATGGGTTATATGTATTACATGTCTTTATTTACACACCTATACTGTTTAGTGAAGTAGATGCTTAATAATTGGTTATTGAGTGATTCTGCTGTTATAGCTTGCCAAGAAATTTTACATTATCTGCATGACTAGGTAGTAAAGAAGAATAATTTAGAGGCAGAGAAACCACTTCAGAAGCAACCGTAATATTCTAGTGAGAAAGCGATTTGCTGGCTTGACAAAGAGACCATCTCAATTGTTCCGTAGAATGTTCCACATTCTAAGTTGTCAGAATGTTTCCTCATGGTAATAACCTAACTTGTCTTTAATATCCTGATATTTCCAGAGAATTTAGATCTAAGGCTTGGTTAGACTTAGATTTAGGATTTGTGTGTGTGTGTGAGAGCATTTCAGAGGTCATTCTGAGCTGATCATATCCTCACGTCAGGAAGCTCTTACTTTCTGGTTTTTAATGATGCTGAGGTTGTTCACTCAGTTCAAAGGGTGAAAACTCGAATTCTTCACCTGAAATTTCCCCATCAACTTTTCATCTGTTTTTTGTTAATTATCCATTGTTAACTCTCTCCTGAGTCGTTTACTTCTTAAAGCATTGCAAAAATGGTAAATTCTTTTGTGTGTGTGTTTGTGTGAGGAAGACTAGCCCTGAGCTAACTTCCGTGCCCATCTTCTTCTACTTTATGTGGGACGCCGCCACAGCATGGCTGACGAGCAGTGTGTTTGTCAGTGCCCGGGATTCGAACCTGCAAACCCTTGGCCACCAAAGAAGAGCACGTGAACTTAACCAGTATGCCACCAGGCCAGAAGCCCAAATGGTAATTTTTTAATTATATCATCTTCCTGCTTGTATTAGCTGGAATTTTTCAATGGAGGAACATTTCCTTTATCTGCTAGAGCTGTTTGCTTTCCCTATCATACAGGTCGTATAGAAAGGCAGGATAAAAGCTTAACATTTTTCTCTAATTGTCATTTTACAGAAAGATAAGTTGGTGCTGCAGCAACCTCCAATGGTAAATGGTTTTTAAATTCTCTTTATGGAAGATAAGACGAAAATGTGGGGGGCATTTGCTCATCCATTTTTCTTTTTCTTCTTAACAATTGGGTTGTAAATATTTTTTAAAGATGATCTCAAACTCTGCATTCAGTTTTGTAAATCTATTTGAAATATATAAACGTATTTTTGTGTTTCATAGGTCGTTGTTAATATAAAGCAGTGATTTCTACATTGCTGATTTCTTAATTTGGCTTCACCCATTGTGTTCAAACACAGGTGATATTAAGATTTTATGTTTTGTGTCTCTGTACCTTGCACACATAAGTGTACACATGCAAATATGCTGTACACCTTCAACTTCACTGGTCACAAAATTCATAGTTTTATCATTTTTTCCTTTAAAGGAAGGATTCACCAACTTGATGCTTCCTATCCGCCAGTGTTCTCTTTTTCCCCTAATTCTTTTATTTCTTATTTAAATACTTTTTATTTTTAAATGAATTGTACATAGTACATATGAACTATTTAAAATAACAATAATGTAAATATCCATGTGAATATTAAGAAATAGAACACTGTTAATAATATTGAAGCTCCAGGGTGATCCTCCCAATCATACTTTCCTCTTTCGCTCCCCAGAGGTAACCAATAGCCTGAATTTTGTCAAGAAGAACTTTCTTGTTTTTCTTTATAGCTGTATCATATGTGTATGTGATTGCAAAATAATACATTATTTAAATTGGCCTATTTTAGGCTTTATATTAAAATTATAATGCATATACTTCTTCCTACTTTTTTCTGGCTCAATTCTATGGATTTAAAAACTCATCCATGTGACAACAACAAAAAAACAAGCAACCCAATTAAAAAATTGGAAAGGACTTGAATATATATTTATCCAAAAAAGACATACAAATGCCCAATAAGCATCTGAAAAGATGATCAATGTCACTAATCATTAGGGAAATGCAAATCAAAGCCACAGTGAGATATCGCCGCACACCCATCAGCATGGCTACTATCAAAAAAACAGAAAATAACAAGTGTTGGGGAGAACATGGAGAAATTGTAACCCTTGTGCATTGTTCATGGGAATGTAAAATGGTGCAGCCACTATGGAAAACAGAATGGCAGTTTCTCAAAAAATTAAAAATAGAATTACCATGTGATCCAGCAATTCCACTTCTAGGTCCATACTCAAAAGAATTGAAAGCAGAGTCTTAAGGAAATATTGTACACGCATGCCCATAACAACATTATTCACAATAGCCAAAAGATGACAGCCACCCAAGCACCCATCGACAGATGAGTGGATAAACAAAATGTGGTATATACATACAATGGAATATTATTCAGCTTTAAAAAGGAAGGAAATTCTGACACATGCTATAACATGGATGAACTGTGAGGACATTATGCTGAGTGAAATAAGTCAGTCACAAAAGGGCAAAAACTGTATGATTCCACTTATACGAGGTACCTAGAGTAGTCAAATTTATACAGGTAGAAAATTGAATGGTAGTTGCCAGGGGTGGAGGAGTAGGGGAAAATGGGGAGCAGTTGTTTAATGGGTACAGAGTGTCAGTTTTCCTAGATGAAAAGAGTTCTGGAGATTGGTTGTACAACAATATGAATGTACTTAATATGAACAAACTGTATACTCAAAAATGGTTAAGACGGTTAATTTTATGTTATGTGTATTTTACCACAATTAAAAAATTTTAAAAGTCATACATGTAAATGTGTATGCAATATCTTCATTATGTTTCTAGGGATGAAATTGTTTATTCTTGTGAATATTTTGGTTGTTTCAAGATCTTGCTATTACTTATCTTTTCACTTCTTAATGGAGTCTTTTGTTGAAATAAGGTGATAATTTTAATGTAGCCACATTTATCATCTTTTTCTTTATGGTTAATATTTTAAAAATCTTGTTTAGTAAATCTTTCCCTGCCTTGAAGTCATGAAATATTTTTTTTTTTTGAGGAAGATTGGCCCTGAGCTAACATGTGTTGCCAATCTTCCTCTTTATCTTTTTTCTCCCCAAAGCCCCAGTACATAGTTGTGTATCCTAGTTGTAGGTCCTTCTAGCTCTTCTCTGTGGGATGCCACCTCAGCATGGTTTGATGAGCGGTGAGTAGATCTGGGCCCAGGGTCTGAACCGGCAAACCCCATGCAGCCAAAGCAGAATGAGTGAACTTAACTGCTACGCCACTAGGCTGGCCCCTGAAATATTCTTATTGCTAAATATTTTAAAGTTTTTCTATCTGATTTAAGTCTTTGATCCACCTAAAATTGGTATTGTGAAGCAGGATATTTATTTACTTTTTTCTCCATATGGATAACAACATGTCTCTGCAGCATTTACTGAATAGTGTCTCCTTTCCCACTGATTTGCATTTCCGACTCTGTCATGGATCAGATGTCCAGATTTCTATGAGTCTAGCTTTGGGGTGCTCATTTGTGTCCCATTGATCAACTTTCTATCTCTACACCACTACCATCTTCTTAATTCATATAATTTTTTAATGTATAAAAATTGTTTTTGTAATGTGTGTTGCTGGCATATAAAAATTGAGTTGTATTTGCATATTGGTTTTGTATATGACAGCACAACTAAACTCTTATTAATTTGGTAATTTTTCTGTAGATTCTTTGGAGCCTTATATTTAGAGAATCAGATCATATGTTAATAATGACAATTTTTCTTCCCTTTATAAGCTTTGTTATTTTCATATTTTTTCCTCTCTAATACTGCAGGGTAGGAACTCCAGTATAATATTGAATAGGCAATAACATCTTTGTCTTGTACCTAATTGTCAAGCAAATGTCTTAACATTTCATTATTATGTATGATGTTTGATGTAGAATTTTTCCATATACCTGTTCTTAAATTAAAATAGTTTTTTCTACTCCTAGTTTGCTAAGAGTTATTCTCATGAATATATATTGATTTATATCTAATGCTAATTTGCATTGGTTAAAATAATTATCTAATTTTTTTCCTTTAATCTGTTAAAAGAGATTATGTTATTGTGAGTTATATTAATAGGTTCTCTAATGTTAAGTAAATTTAGTCATTATACATTATCTTCTATGTGCATTTCTGAATTTGGTTCATTGTGTTTTTCTTCGGAAAATTCATTAATTACATTGATCTGCAATGTTCCTTTTCTGTGCTTTTTTTGGTTTTGCTGTCAAAGTTCTGCTAACCATTTAAAATTTATTGTGGTTTGGAAGAGTTTGTGTAAATTGGGGTTAGATGTTCTGGTGTTTTCTTTGAAGGGAGTTTTTAAACAATGAATTCAGCTGCTTTTCCTTCTCATTTGTGTCATGGCCTTAAAGTTTATTTTGATGGGCTTTTTCCAGTTAGTATTTACACTGTTCATGCTGCATTCTTTTACATTTCTTCCAAAATTAATGCTCTTTTTTCATGCATATTATTCCTTATTTGTACTGTTTTTTGGCTTTTTTTCTGAATTAATCTTACTGGAATTTATTTATTTTAGTGTTTTTAGACTCTTTATTGGGTCTTTGGTTGAAAAAACTGTTTGCCTATATTTTTCGTTTTCCTTTTTTTGCAGGTACAAGGAAGGGTTACACTTACTCACACCTTGAGATTGAGTGTGGCCGTGTGACTTGTGTTGGCCAATGAAATGTGAGGATGTGTGACTTGGGTCTCCTCCAGATGTGCAAATCTTCATGCTTTCTCACACTGCTGTGGCAAATGCAGAAACCTTCTGTTGAGATAGAGGAGATAGTGGGGTCTCTGTCAGCCTGAGATGATGAGTGACTTTGATGAGTAGACTCCCCTATTGACTCCTAGTGATATGAAGTATGAGTTAGAAATAAAGCTTTGTTACTTTTAGCCATTGATATGTTGGTGGTTTTGTTTCACAGCATAACTAGTCTATCTTGACTCTTAAAAGAACATATTAACATTTGTTACATCTCATGATGGTACTTGGGTTTCTATTATATTATTTTATATATTTTTCTGTATGTTTGAAATATTTAGTATTTAAAATTAAACTTAAAAAGAATGTTGCTTTTCATATTTACATATATTTGCTTTATTTTAAGGAATAGGGAATTATAGGCTTGGACTGAACCACTTCTTCCTGGGTCAAAACTGCAAAGCAAATCCCCAAATATTTAATTCAAAATTCCCATGATTATAGCCCATTAGAAACACTTCTATTTTCTTTACTTGAATTCAACTTTTCTATGTGCCTTAATATGGAGGGTTACTAACTAGTGGCCTTGCCTGGTTTCTAGTCTCAGGATCCTTGCCCCGGGCCATATTCTGGGAGAGACACTGTTACTCTGCTATAATGTCTGCAATGAAACATTTGACAAATGTCCAGGGACCGCTGCTTTAAAACTACATTTCATATAGTGGTAATCTAGCCCTTCCCTAGCCATTCCCATCTCTGTATTCCAGGAATTCTGATACAAGACCCTGCGATCAGGAAGCTTACAGATCAGAAAAGTATGGACTATGGGCCCTATCCTTAGTGCATTCCAGTGTTTCACTGGCTATAGACCAGTTTTTACACTACTCTCTAGGCTTTGAGAATCTTTATACCAAGTAGGTAGTATAAATATGGAATCACAGAAATTTCTCACAGAAAGCTTTGTATTTTTCCCTAGAGTCCAATCAGGAATAAGCTTGCCAGAAACAACCAGAAATTCCTGTCTCTTCCCTGACCTAGTGGATAGATTTTCATGAATTATTTCTTTTTCCGATCCTTTGTTGAGGGTCACTCTTCGCAGATACAGGCTTTATGTTCTTTGTGAAGTATGAAAATACCAGTCCCTAGATAATTTCTTTTCCATGTATAAAGTATTCCAAGAAATCATTAACAAAAACATCAAAAGTCCAATAGAAAAATGGGCAAAGAACATAAACAGTTCAAAGAAAAAGTAATATAAAATATCCTTAAATGTATGAAAAGATACTCATTAGCATATGTAATAAAATGAATGCAAATGTAAGATGTGAAATGTGAGATGTCATTTCACATCCATAAGATGAGAAAAAATCCAATAATTTGATATGCTCTTTGTGTGTCAGTCTGCAGAGGAAGAGACATTTCCTTACAATGCTTGTTAGACTGTCAGATGGTCCGACCTCTATGTTGGGCAATCTGGCAACAGCTCTCAAACCATAAATTTACTCTATGATCCAAGGTCCCACTTCCAGGAATTAGTCCTACAGATATATTTACAAATGTATATGATGATGCAAGTACAAGTTTACAGACTGAAGCAACCTGTGTCCTTCAATAAACAATTGCTTTCTGCAGAAAGGAATATTATGTGGGTTTTTTAAAGAACAAGGAAGTCTCCAAGTACTGATATGGAAATATCTCTAAGATACACTGTTAAAAAAAAAAAAATCCCTGTAAGATTTCATACAAAAGATAGACTACCTTTTGTGTATAGATGAAGAACAAATATACATTGACATATGCTTATTATTGCCTAGGATACACTGGAAGGATCATAATAAACTAATAAAATAAATTATTTACAGAAAGAAAGGGACTTGACAGATGGGGATGGAGTAAAAGTAAAACTTACTATATAGTTTTTATTTTTGAACCATCTGGATGCATTAGCCACTCAAAAACAAAATAAAATGTAAAACAATAACAACAAACCATTAGCCCCTGGGTGTTAAATCCTCTATAGAGTCAAAGATTTCTTTGGGCCACTCAGGTGCTTATCACTCTGGCTTTAAATTTTCTCTTGATTTCTGACACCTGGGATTTTTTTCATTTTTTTTCTTGTGAGCTCAGCTATGTATTTAAAACTTTCAAAAATATGTATTATCCAGCATTATCATGCGTTTGTAGCAGGAGAGGTGTTTGGGTTGTTTGGCCTCCATATCGCTGGAGTTCCAGGATATTGATAGAGTTAAGTAGCAAAAGGGATTTCTCAAAAGCCGTAGAGCAAAAGGTTTTAACTCTTCAAGCTCACACAAGGTTTACTTATGTAGGTGTGTAGGAGACTATGTAATTGGCTCTTTGTGATCATCCCTTCCTGAAGAGGTAAGAAAAAATGAAAATCAATATTGGTTTGTATATATCACGAAATCTCTGAAGTATGATGTTATGGCTATTTCCCCTTGTTAATAGAGAAGAGTTCTACTCTGTGTGTTTAGTTTCAGATAATGAGTATATTTAAATACACACTACATCAGAGATCATTTGTTCTGTGTAGCAAGCATTAACCATAAAAATGTTTTAATTCCTGAGTATTATTATCCTAAATTATATAAAGTAGTTGAACCAAGGGTAATTAAGTCTTTCATCTTCCGACTGGGTTTTAGGAGGTGTTAAGCCCAGTGAAAGATTAGCCTCTGTTTCTGATATAAATAAGTTGTGAGAGAAATGTCCAGGAGGAGAATGGAGAGGATCATTGTAAGAGGCTTTGAGCTCCACCAGAAACTGAGATTACCGTGGGATCAACACTGCTAATTCAGCTGCTACACTGATAGCAATACAATCCCTTAGGATTCATCTCATGGAATAAGCAATTTAAAACAGAGGATCTGAGAAAAATCAAGTTGTTTCGAATTGAATTGTGAGCCACAAAAAAGATATGTTGACTCCCTAACCCCCAGTACCTGGGAATGTGACCTTATTTGGCTATAGTTTTTATAGATGTAATCAAGTTAAGATGAGGTCATACTGGACTAGGGTGGGCCCTAATCCTACCTGACTGTTACAAGAAGAGAATAGACAGTAACAGACACTGGGGAGAAAGCCATGTAAAGATGGAGGCAGAGATTAGAATGATGCAGCTGCAAGCCAAGGAATGACAAGGATTGTCAATAATTACCAGAAGCTAACAAGAGGCAAGGAAAGAGCTTCCCCTGGAGTCTTCAGAAAGAGCATGGCCCTGCAAGCACCTTAACTTTGTGCTTATGTCCAGAACTGTGAGAGAATGAACTTCTATTGTTTTAATCCACCCAGCTCGTAGTAATTTTCACAGCAGCCCTAGAAAACTTAGGACAAAAGGCAAGATCAAAAGCTGTCATTTACATTATCTCCATTTTAAATTACAGTCATTTCCTAGGAGATGCATAAACCTTGAGAGGATCCTGCAAGGAATCAAGATGGAAGAGTGGTGATATGGGAAATTGGTGCCTCTGTCTCCTTCTTGGATCACTACCTCCATTAAAAAGACCTCTTTTCCCTTTTTAGGGGCTTGGTGTTGGGAGTGCTTACTTTTATCAAACTCTTTGGTCAGTAGGGTGGAAAATATAGTCTAAACTTATAAAAATAATATACGACTATCTATGCAATTGTTTATACTTGAAAAGCATCCTTCCCTCCTTCTGCTTCTATCATCCTCTCCAGAGATAAGCACTATAAACCATATCTTTCCTATCCTAGCAATGTTTTGTGTATATACAAGCATTTTCAAAGACATACATGTTTAAACACAACGATGATTGTATTATATGCAATAATCAATGCCTTTTTTTCTTTATTTAATATATTTTGGTTATCTTTTTATTGTGACTCTTACAGAATGTACCTCATTCTTTTAAAAATTGCATAGCATTCTACTGCAAAGATGCTTAACTAATATACCAAATAGTTATGGCATATAAACTGTTTCCAACATACCAATTATGATGCAATAATATGTGTGCATATCTTCAAGGATTTGTACATATATATATCTAAAGACAAATTCTTAGACATAGAAATGTCAGGGCACATACAATTAAAAATTTGGTAGCTATTATCAAATAACTCCTAAGGGAAAATGTTGATTCCTACAGTTTATTCAGAATACACGAAAATATTAAACAGTAAAATAATACTGTTTTGGATAACTTTTACTATCAAGGATATACTCAATTTTAAATCAGAATAAGTAATTATAGAGCAAAATGTTTTAGGGATAAAGAAGAGAGTCTTTTCTCGAGATCTTGGCCTTAATGTTCTCTTTCCATCAATAGTCAGAAATGTTTTTAAGCAACTTCCAGGGAAGCGTTGAGAAGTTATTTTGTTACAGACATTTTCCAGAAAGTGATTTATAAGACAGTGAACCTGGTGAAATCCTTCTATTTGCAAGGATCTATGTTGTAACAAAGAAATAAAGACGCAGCTAAAGCAAAAGAACCACCATTGATGTTGTCAGTTCCTACGCCTTAAATTTGAACACTCATGTTTAACTTAACAACATAGAAATAGTTGTGATTTGTATATCACCTCTAGTAAAAGGAATTGACCAGTCCAGAATGGATTGTCTCTGTAACTAGTGTGGGAAGTAAAAGAGGAGCAGTGGATCAGTGTCACCAATTATCCTTGGAAGCAGTTGATCGTTGACACTAGAATCACACTATTCTATAGCTCTAACTTGTTAGTATTTTGATATGTATTTATGCCTGTTTTAGGTGTCTATTAAATAGCATATATTATCCACATGTAATTATATGTCACCCTATATATATAATAGACCACCAATATATATGTCTCTCTTATTCTTCTAATATTAATTCTGTAATATCATTTGCACTTTTCACTCATAAAACTCTGCATTTTTGTTAAACAGATAAGGCTTTGTATCTTTGTTAAACCTATAAGATCCCCTTTCAGCGATTGTTCAGGGAGAAATACTAAAATAAGAAGGTCCAATGGAGATTTGCTATCCTCTTGAGTCTCAGGGTGCAAACTGCTGTAAGAAACCTGACTTCCTTATAAAACAGTGCCTGACAAGATGTGTATTGGCATGCCCATCAAGCCTTCTGTCTTGTTTTGCCCATCCCCTAAAACTGTGAAAGGACATGTATGTTCCTGCAAAATATGCTTGCTTATATAATGTGTGTATGGGGTGATGGTGGGGGTGGAAGAGGGACATAGATTGCCTTATTTCAGGGCACCTTACCATCCAGTAAGGATTTTGCTTTTCTAGCCCCGAGCACTTGTGGTGGGAAGGCATGACTCTGTTTGACTCAACCAGCTGGCTTGACTCTGTCCATTTATACTTGTTCTATGTTTATTTCTCCAGATCTGGACCCCATCCTTGTTCTTCTGTGTGTGTCTCATTTTCAAGCAGACTTCCTGGCATAATTCAACTCTGTAGCTCACTTTATCTTCTAAGTTCTCTCTATCTGGTCCATAAATAGCCTGTATCTGTTTGAGTTTCTTTGGACGCTGTTTCTTACTGTTGCCTCCTCTCCACCATTAGGGATACAGCTTTAATCCATGTTTTGCCCACATACTCATACTAATTCTACTGCAAACTCGACCCCAATTCCTTCCCAGCAGGCTTTATGGGCAGCAGAGCACAATGGTGTAGCACCCAGCTAGAAGCTATAGCCGACTATCTTATGGCTCTTATAACAATGGGGTAGGATCCCTAGCATTCCCAGAGAATAAGGTAGGGATAGGCCCCAAAACTTACTTTCCTTCTAAGTCCTTCTATCTGGAAGCCTCTGTTTTCCCAAAGTTATTAATAATGGATTCCAGCTATCAAAACAAATATTTTCAAATAGCAGATTATTACATAACAAGCAGGAAATGAAGACTCAAAGACTTTAATTTTGTAAACAGTTTATGGTGTATTATGAGACAGTAGAAAGATTTTCAAAAATCTTTGTGTTTACTTTGCCAAACTTTGTCTTTCAGCAAAAGGCAGAATAACAAAGATCTGGAATTGTTGTCAGCAGCACAATTCCTTTTTTGCTTGTATCTAGTTAAGAATTTGCTTAAAGACAGTATAAAAATGTGAATGTGTGATTGCTTTCATATGTTAAATGTTCATCATGGTGTGCTGGAAAGGCCAGGGACTCAGTAGTCACATAGATCTGAGCTGGGCTGAAAATTTGGTTTGTCACTTACAAGTTGTATGACAATGAACATCTCACTTGAATTCCCTGAGGCTCATTTTGTCTTATCTGTATTCATGGTAGTTAGCCATCTTCTCTTTCAAAGGTTTAAATAGGAAAATATACATCAAGGCACTTAGCACAGTGCTGGTCAGAGTAGGTGTCCAAATGCATTAGTTATTTTTCCAATCTTTTTTCAAAAATAAACAACTCTTCATTCAAATTGAAAACTATACAAAAACAAGCCTATCGGATGCTGTCAGACTACTGTTGTATTTTTCTTCCTTGTTATTTCTGCACTATAACTCTTGGCATTAACATGCTAAGGACACAAGAATGACACCAAAGAAACCTGGGAACTTCAAGATCAACAAATTACAGAAGAAGCCTATAAATAAAACAACTGAATAAATGTCTGACTAACCCATAATGGAGCTGATTCTTAATATCTTTTCATAAGAAAGAAAAAAATAATTAATGAATGAAAAACAAATGTCCCCACCTGAACTTTTCACTTAAATAGCATGTGGTTAATAATTCCCAGTGCCTTCTTCCTTACTTCCCACTAAAACAACTATGAAGACAATCGGAGAAAATGTTACAAAAACAACACTGAACACTACAGTTCATAGACCACCCAAAGTCAGATTTTGGGAAGAGTCTTTGTTAATATGTAAGAGTTGATACGATTACAAAAACACAGCTTCCACACAGATCACCCAGATTTCACCTCGTAAATAGAGATACTTTGCACCTGTCACACTGTGGGTTCAGTGATTGGATACTTGACATCAGTAGCAAGCATATATGTGTAACATATCTGTGATGCAAAATAAAAAAGTAAATACTAGGAATCCACTATCCAGGTTTACATGTTCATTCCCATTCCCATCATTCAGCCTCTGCTACAGCGGCAATTAATGTTTGCAATTGCAATGGAGAGGAATGGAAAAGAAAGATAACCCAGTGCAATGGAACAGTTAAGTGGCACTGTGCGTCTAGCTGTGAAATGCTACTATAAATTTATAGTGGCACAGATCATCGTGGCTGTCAAATTTTGTTAAGCTGCACTGGTAGCTCAAGTAGAGTATTTAGAAAGAAGTCAGCTCATAGGACTGCTACAGGAGGACAAAGAGACCAGGAAGTTGACAGTGAATTAAGAGAGTATTTTAAATGATCTTCAGTGGATCTACATTCAATAGAGAAGAAAGTTTGGTGAGGAATTGGTTGAGAGCTCAAGGATAGTGGAGTTTCCAGAGACTAAAGCATGGTTCAACAATAAAATGGAAGAGTAGGTTTCATGGAAAGGAGGAAGTAAGACAGGAGAATGATATGAGTTTTGGTTGAAGATGGAATATTGAAGACTAAAAGTTTATAGGTGGAGTAGTCCCAGATGATGACCAAAATCCCAGGTCATCTAATTGTGCTCCTGATGTGAAATGCAGGTGCAAGTCATTCGTTTTGAAGGCAAAGAATTATGAAATTACTAATCTAGATATTTCTTGCATCTGAATGCTGAAATTATCCAGGATGATTGCAACGTTGGGTTTGGGAGAAAGACTCTGGAACCAAGTGCCCAAAATCTTAGTGATTGGGAGAATCCAGGAGATACAAATTATCATCACTTATAGAAGCAGACCATTCCCTCACTGGGCGTCAAGAACCTCAGAGAAGAAGAGTTTAATATGGGTGTGACTAGTTTGGAAGTTTCCATAGAAGTTAGGAGGATTTCATTCCATTGTGTAGGTGAGAGGTGATGGAGAGATAAAGACCAGTTTTACTTCAGAAGGTTGAAACAGAGGAGTAAGTGCAGAGCAGGAGAGAGATGAGAATACTGGAGAGAACAGGTGATCAGAAGAAACTACGCTTTGAATAGGGTCTAAATATTTCAGGAACAAGAGGCATGGGTGTAGTTAACATGACAGTGTGGTTGCAAATTTGCCTGGGTGCTAGAATTGAATGAGGATGTACAGTGATGCTGCTGTGAGCTTCCCGCAGAATTTGCCTCTTTCCTACAAGTTTTTGATGGTGATTGTCCAGACGGAAACACCGAATGCATGGGGAGTTCTCAAATGTACAGAGGAAAGTCGTTTTAAATGCGCTAATCTCATAGTTTGGGCTAGATCATAGACAAAGGGGTCAAGAATTTATAATTTCCAGAAACAGAGTCTAATGACATAAACCCAGGAAAACCCTTGATATACAAAGTAATGGTGCTGAAGGCAACAGCTGAAATATCTAGAGCCTCAGGCAGGCTCCTGTTTTCCATAACATATTTGTAAGAAAGGGGAGTCTATTTGACTTCATGGGAGGGAATTTAAGTCAGATAGATCTTTTCAAAGGAATCTCGCCATGACTTTTGTATTTCTAAACCCAGTGCTGCTTCTTAGGTACAGAAAGACTCCTTGGGCTTTCCTGTCATTTTTGTGATAGACTAGGAATAGAGTCAGGCCACATCTCTTCACCTCTTGTTCATTTCCCCACAGGTCAGCCTGCAAAGCAGCAATGGCTCCCCATCCTTTCTTGCTTCTGAAAAGATGTATAGAATCGTGTCATTTTTTCCTCGAACGTATAGAGCTTTGTATAAACAAATGCAAGGCACCAATGTTGCATCTTTGTGAACTATACCAATGTCATCAGGTCACCATCCCCTCACATTTTGATGACCCAGAAGGACAGAGCCCACTGGTAGACCAGTGGAATATACATGGGCAAATTTCCATAATTGAGTGAAATGCCACAAATGAATACATGTATATTGTGTGACACTGAACAAAAGATTCAGGATACTTTGGAATGTAAAAAAAACGGAAACAAAAATAATTTTCTAAGATTATCTTTGGAGAGATGTTTGAGTTTAGAATTTGCTTATCTGTTTGTTCATTCATCTTTAGTAAGCGATGTTTTCCCAGATGTAATGAAGTCAATTGCCACCATCTTCATATTTCCCTTTTCTGAGATAACTTAATTGGCAAATTCTTTCTCCAGTGCTAACATATTTTTGAACCAGACAGGGAATAGAAAAGAAACACATGCTAATGTCACACCAAATGAGACTGCTGCTGAGCAGAACCTCATTCCTTGGCTTTCAAAGTGGAAGAGATTGCAGGGAGGTTGCAGTTGAACACAACAAATGAGACAAACATGCTTCTTGATATTTAAAAAAAGGTAAATAAAAGCGCAGCTGAGAAAGAACCACAATTGGGAGAGTGGAAGAGGGCTCTGGTTGTCAAGAAGTTGACTTACAAAGATGAATGAAAAATAAAAATGAAAATGATGTCAACATTTTGTGAGAACAAAGATTGGAGAAGACTGATAGGTAAAGAGTAGAGGAAAAATCAAAGAATATTGAGAGGTCCATACTGAGTATAAATATTTGACAGCAGAATCATTACAATTGGATCATAATCAGTTTTTCAGCTTATTTCTAAGACCTAGTTTAGAACATCTGGGTTAGAAGAGATGGGTGGAAATATACATGCAAATAATAGTACAGCGAGGAATATGTTCTCAGAATCTGGACATTTACAGATATAATTGGAAAGGAGTTATTTGAGGGGACTTGGAGTTTCCAAAACAATTCTGATTTTACATATTCCGTTTCATTAATAAATTATTTAACTGACCAATGTGTTACAAGGTTTTGTAAGAAAAAGTAAGATCATGATAACTATAGATTACTGCAAGAATTGCAAGAGAAAATGTAAAAGAGGACAACTGAGGAAACAGAACTGAAGATTGCTGAAGGCTTACTCAGATGTGTGTATATTTCCTAACATTGCGTGAGTATATTTCCTTTCACCATTACCACTTAAAAATGTTTCAAAAAGTTGATGTTAAAATGTTGTAAGGACTTAAGAAAACATGTAGGTGGTTCAAGTGGGTAAACTGAATTGGTAATTTGACTATCTTTACTAAAATTGGCTGGCTTCCATTAATTTACTGAATGTTGTCTTAACGATATTTGCAATAGAACATTGACATAATAGTTTGAACTATTGATTGTCTCCACTATATCTAATAAGTCTATACACGTAATGAGAGAACTGGTTGGAAAGGTTTGGTTGGTTCAGTTTTCTTTTGTTCATCAAGACTAGCACTTAATATGAAAAATCTAGAATAACACATTTGGTGAGGGCCAACTTTTCCTTGCGAAAGAGCCTCGGAGTCACAGTATGTACGACCAAGCTCGTAAAAATCAGCCAGCTGGTGATAAAACCATCTTAATAGAGAGCAGAAAATCAGATTGGTATGTTTCCACCAGATTTTGCCATAGATATTTTCTTGATATAGATCATTAAGTGGTCATTAATATTTTGGATTATGAAGCCTCTTAATTCTTTGTTCATATCTATTGACCTCTCCTCAGGAAAAATACACGTGTTCATGAAAGATTCTCATGTGTCTTTGAGCCCACTGACCCCATCTCTGGACCTTGGGGGTTCTTGGATAACAGATTAAGATTCTTCATTGTCGAGTAATATCAGAAATATTACCTTTTTGTGCTCATAAAATAACTAACTTCACCATTAATTCCCCCTCCCTATCCTCACTAACTCCTCTTCTCTCCCCTTCCCCAAAATAGGTTTCTTCTTTTTTTATTTATTGAATTTTAAAGGACTAAACAAATATGTTCAGACATCCAAGAGATTTTCACATCTAAAAATTCTCAGTCACATAGATCTTAGTTCTTCCTCGAGTGTCACTAAGTTGAACTTGTTTTTGATTTGTTTTAGATTCCTTCTTCAGAAGTGTCGCAGGAATTTAAATTCTGTGGAATGTGATCCACGGTTAATATCTGGTAGCAAGACCCCTGAAGTCAAAAATCTTGGATATGTATCCAAATTCTCAGATACAAAATAAACTAGCACACTGACTGTTTATTGCAACATGAATTTTAGCTTTTAGAAAATGAAAGGCCAAAAACTGTTAAAAGATTTGGTTAATCTGGCTTAAAACAGTTTTATCGAAGTATAATTGACACACAACAACTGCAGATATTTAAATGTACAGCGTGAGGTTTTCTCATGTGTGCATGCACACCTCGCTTTTTTACGCTTTGCTTTATTGCACTTTGCAGATATTGTATTTTTTCCAAATTGACGGTTTGTGGCAACTCTGCACTGAGTAACTCTATTGGTACTATTTTTACAACAGCATTTGCTCACTTTGTGTCTCTGTGTCACATTTTGGTAATTCCCATAATTTTGCAAACTTTTTCATTATTATTATATTTGTTATGTTGGTCTGTGATCAGTGATTTTTGATGTTACCTTTGTAATTGTTTTGGGGCACCACAAACAACACCCATATAAATACAGTGAACTTAAGCAATAAATGTGGTGTGTGTTCTGACTGCTCCACTGACTGGCCATTCCCCCATCTCTCTGCCTCTTATTGGGCCTCCCTATTCCCTGAGACACAGAAATATTGAAATTAGGCCAATTCATAATCCTACAATGGCCTCTAAGTGTTCAAGCAAAAGGAAGAGTCACAGGTCTCCGGCTTTAAATCAAAAGCTAGAAATGATTAAGCTTAGTGGAAAAGCCATGTCAAAAGTTGAGGTAGACCCAAAGCTAGGCCCCTTGCATCAAATAGTTAGCCAAGTGGTGAATGCAAAGGAAAAGTTCTTGAAGGAAATGAAAAGTGCTACTCCGGTGAATGCACAAATAACAAGAAAGTGAAACAGCCTTATTGCTGATATGGAGAAAGTCTTAATGGTCTGGATAGAAGATCAAACCAGCCACCACATTCCCTTAAGCCAAAGCCTAATCCTGAGCAAGGCCCTAACTCTCTTCAATTCTGTGAAGGCTGAGAGAGGTAAGGAACCTGCAGAAGAAAAGTTTGAACTAGCAGAGGCTGGTGTGTGAGGTTTAATGAAAGAAGCCGTCTCCATAACATAAGTGCAAGGTGAAGCAGCAAGTGCAGATGTGGAAGCTGTGCAAGTCACCCAGAAGATCCAGCTAAGATCATTAATGAAGGTGCCTACATTAGGCAACAGATTTTCAATGTAGACAAAACAGCCTTATTGGAAGAAGATGCCATCTAGGACTTTCATAGCTAGAGAGGAGAAGTCAATGCCTGGCTTCAAAGTTTCAAAGAAAAGGCTGACTTTTGTTAGAGGCTAATGGAGCTGGTGTCTTTTAAGTTGAAGCCAATGCTCATTTACCATTCTGAAAATCCTAGGGCCCTGAAGAATTATGCTAAATCTGCTCTTCTTCTGCTCTATGGGGGGAACAAGAAGCCTGGATGACAGTGCATCTCTTTACAATATGGTTTACCAAATATTTTAAGCCCATTGTTGAGACCTACTGCTCAGAAAAAAGATTTATTTCAAAACATCACTGCTCATTGACAATGCACCTGATCATCCAAGAGCTCTGATGAAGATGTACAACCAGATTAATTTTATTTTCATGCCTGCTGACACAGCATCCATTCTGCAGTCCATGGATCAAGGAGTCATTTTGACTTTCAAGTCTTATTATTTAAGAAATATGTTTTGTAATTCTATAGCTGACAAAGTGATTCCTCTGATGGATCTGGGCAACACAGATTGAAAGCCTTCTGGAAAGGATTCACCATTTTAGATGCCATTAAGGACATTTGTGATTCATGGAAAGAGGTGAAAATATTATTATTAACAGGAGTTGGAAAAAGTCAATTCCAACCCTCATGGATGACTTTGAGGGGTCCAAGACTTCAGTGGAGGAAGTAACTGCAGATATGGTGGAAATAGTAAGAGAACTATAATTAGAAGTGGAACCTGAAGATGTGACTGGATTGCTGCAATCTCATGATAAAACTTTGGATGAGCAAACAAAGTGGTTTCTTGAGATGGAATCTGTTCCAGTGAAGATGCTGTAAAGATTGTTGAAATGACAAAAAAGGATTTAAAATATCACATAAATTTAGTTGATAAAGCAGCAACAGGGTTTGAGAGGATTCACTCCAATTTTGAAAGAAGTTCTACTGTGGGTAAAATGCTACCACATGCTACAGAGAAATTGTTTATGGAAGGAAGAGTCAATCGATGTGGCAAACTCCATTGTTGTCTTATTTTAAGAAATTGCCACAGTCACCCCAACCTTCAGCAACCGCCACCCTGATCAGTCAGCAGCCATCAATATCAAGGCAAGTCTTTCCACCAGCAGAAAGATTATGACTAGCTGAAGGCTCAGATGATGGTTAGCATTTTTTAGCAATAAAGTATTTTTTAATTAAGGTTGTACATTGTTTCTTTAGACATAATGCTGTTGCACACAATAGACTACAGTATAGCATAAACATAAATTTTATATGCACTGGGAAACCAAAAAATTTGTGCAACTCACTTTATTGTGATATTTGCTTTATTGTTGTGGTCTGGAAATGAACCTGCAATATCTCCAAGGTATGCCTGTATACTCCTTTAAACCATAACCGTGAACAAAATAATAAACATATCCATTTCCCCCAGAAGTGTTCTCATGACTCTTTGTAATATCTTCCTCTAGACAATTCCCCTTCTACCACCCCTCCCACCCTCCACCATCCTCAGGCAATCACCAATTTGATTTCTATCATTAAAGATTAGTTGGCAATTTCTAGAACTTTTAGTAGTAAAATCATAGTGCATGTATTCTTTTTTGGTTTGTTTTTTGTCACTCAGAAAAATTATTTTAGTATTCGCCTATGTTTTTATGCATATCAGTAGTTCATTTCTTTTTTATTGTTATGTAGTATTCCATTGTATGGATATACCACAATGTATTTATTCATTCACCATGAACCAGAGAATGTGGGGAATCTCTAGAAGCAGAAAAAGAAAAGAAAATGGATTCTTCCCTGGAACTTCCAGAAGAAACAAAGCTCTGCCAACCCATTTTAAACTTCTGACCTCTAGAGCTATAGGATAATATATTTGTGTTGTTTTAAGCCAGTAAGTTTGTGGCATTTGTTATAGTAACCACAGGAAATTAATACAATGCCTTTTATCAGGTTGGGGAAGTTTCCTTATATTTCTAGTTTGCTGATAGCTTTTATAAGAATTGATGCAAGGGGCTGGCCTGGTGGTGCAGTGGTTTGGTTTGTGCTTTGGCAGCCTGGGGTTCGCATGTTCGGATCCTGGGTGCCTGCAGATGCACTGCCTGTCAGCCATGTCATGGCGGCATCCCATATAAAGTGGAGGAAGATGGGCATGGATGTTAGCCCAGGGCCAGTCTTCCTCAGCAAAAAGAGGAGGATTGGCAATGGATGTTAACTCAGGGCTGGTCTTCCTCACACACACACACACACACACACACCCCTAAAAAAAGAATTGGTGTGAGATGTCAAATGCTTTGCATCTATTGAGAAAATTATATGGTTTTAGTTTTGTATTGACATGATGAAGTATGTTAATTAATTTCTAATGTTAAACCAACCATGCCTTATAGAATTAACCGTATTGGTCATGACATATTATCCTTATTTATTGTCTGATTTGATTAGATAAAATTTTATTAAGAATATGAGAATAGTGGTTTGTTGTTCTCTTTTCTACAAATGCTTTTGGTTGTATATCAGATTTCCTTATCTTCAATTTTCTAGATGAGTTTGTGTAGAATAAGGATTATTTCTTCCTAAAATATTGGTAGAATTCACTAGTGAAACTATCTAGACCAAGTGTTTTCTGTGTGGGAAGTTAGTAAACTGCAAGTGCAATTCTTTTAGTAAATATATTGTTGTTCAGATTATCTATTACTTCTTTAAGTGAGCATTGATAGATTTTGTCTTTCAAAGACTTTGTCCATTTTACATAACTTATCAAATTTATTGACAAAAGGGTTGCCCATGTTCTTTTCTTACCCTTTTCACATTGTGGAATTTCTAGTGATGTCATCTTCCTTATTCTTGATATTGGTAATCTGTTCTTTCTTTTTTTTTTCCTGGTGTATCTGATTATAGACTGACCAATTTTATTGATCTTCTTAAAGAAGCAGCTTTTGTTTCATTGATTTTCTACATTGTTTTTCTACTTCTATTTCATTGATTCATTGATAAACACACCAATCTTTATTATTTCCTTTCTTCTTTTCACAAAAGATTTTATTTGCTCTATTTTTTCTGCATCTATTGAGATGACCATATAGTTTTAATTAATTGATTTTTTTTTTTTTTTTTGTGAGGAAGACCAGCCCTGAGCTAACATCCATTGCTAATCCTCCTCTTTTTGCTGAGGAAGACTGGCCCTGGGCTAACA
Source organism: Tapirus indicus (assembly GCA_031878705.1). Lineage (NCBI taxonomy): Eukaryota > Metazoa > Chordata > Mammalia > Perissodactyla > Tapiridae > Tapirus > Tapirus indicus. The sequence goes on along the minus strand of CM062920.1, from coordinate 137,107,798 downwards.
TCCGTGCCCATCTTCCTCTACTTTATATGGGACGCCGCCTCGGCATGGCTGACAAGCAGTGTGTCGGCGGGCGCCCAGGATCCGAACTCGCGAACCCTGGGCTGCCAAGCTCGGACCAAACTGCTGCGCCACCAGGCGGCCCCTATTGATTTTTTAATATAGTGAAGTATATTGATTCTTCATAGGTGTTATATAAGATGGAAGCTGCAGCTCTCATTTAAGATCTGCTTTCATTTCCAATATAGGTATCTACTACTATAAATTTCCCTCTAAGTACTGCTTTAGCTGTATGTTACAAATTTTGTGTTTTTAATTTTCATTCAGTTCAAAATACTTTCTTGTTTCTCATTTGATTTTTTCTTTAACTCACGGATTATTTAGAATAATGTTCAGTTTCCAAATATTCTGGAATTTTTCAGATATCTTTCTGTAATTGATTTCAAATTTACTTTCATTATGGTCAGAGAACATACTTTGTACGACATGAGTCATTTTAAATTTATTGAGACTTCTTTTATGGCTCAGAATAGGACCCATCTTCCATGTACACTTAAAAAGAATACATATTATGCTCTTGTTGGCTGTAGTGTTCCATACATGTCAATTAGGTCAAGTTGCTTGAGAGTGTTATTTTTTGAGTCTTCTATACCCTTGCTAATTTTCTCTCTATTTGTTTAATTCATTATTGAGAAGTAAGTGTTAAAATTAGAGAAATTTATTGTCTCACAGTTCAAGAGTCCAGAAGTCCTAAATCAAGGTGTCAACAGGGCCATGTTCCCACTTACAGTTCTACAAAGGAATTGTTCCATGACTCCGTCCTAGCTTCTGGTAGCCTCAGGCATCCTTTGGCTTGCAGATGCATCACTCTACCCCTCCATCTTCACATAGTGTCTCTCTATGTTCTCACACAGTCTTCTGCCTGTGTGTGTCTGTCTCTTGTCTGTCTCCCCAAATTTCCCTATAAAGGACACCAATCACATAGGTTTAGAGCCTACCCTAATGACCCCATTTTAACTTGATTACCTCTGTAAAGATTCCTTCTCCAAATAAGGTCACATTCTCAGGTACTGGGGGTTAGGACTTCAATATATCTTTTTTTGAGGTAGTATAATTCAACTCATAACTTGGGTCTTGCTTTTTTTAAAAACCCAATCCGACAGTCAGAGATGACTTGATCATTTACAACGTGATTATTAATATGGTTGAGTTTAAAATGATAAATATGCTCTTTGTTTTCTATTTGTCCCATATATTATTTTTCTGCCTTTTCCCCACTTTTCTACTTTCTTTTGGATTAATTTAGTATTAATTGATTTTTATCTTTGTTGTTAACTTGTTATCTATAACTATTTGTTGTGTTGTTTAATGACTTCTCTATGGCTTATAGTACACATCTTTAACTTAGCATAGTCTACTTTCAAGTAGTATAAGAATGTTATAGTATATTTCCATTTTTCTCTTCTAGGCCTTTGCATTACTGGTGTCATATGTTTTAACCTACAGTTTTTAGAAACCTCACACTATATTTTTCTTATTTTTGGATTAAAGAGTTGATTATCTTTTAAAGGAATTTACATAACAAAAAAAATATTTTAGAGCCAGCTCTGATGGCCTACTGGTTAAAGTTCAGTGCACTCTGCTTTGGCAGCCCAGGTTCAGTTCCCAGGCACGGAATTACACCACTTGTCTGTCATGCTGTAGTATGACAGTAGCTATGCTGTGGGAGTGGCTCACATAGAAGGACTTACAACTAGAATACACAACTATGTACTGGGGCTTTGCAGGGGGGAAGAGAGGAAGATTGGCAACATATGTTAGCTCAGGGTGAATCTTTCCCAGCAAACAAAAAAGAAAATGGAGAGGGGACCAATAGTGGGTGGGATACCTCAGGAGATTCAAGGAGGAGATGAATCCTCCCAGCCTCCAGAAGGACAGGGATCAGGGAAGCTTTAAGGATTGACTTAAGAAAAAAAAAATTTTGTATTTGTCCATGTATTTAACTATTTCTAGTGCTTTTCATTCCTTTTTGTGGATCCAGATTTTATTTATAATATGAGAAATTAATTAGATAAATTTATCTAATCATCTAAGAGTAAGAATAATGAAATATAATATATCTCTCTTAGCCTATGTGAAAGATTTTTATATTTTAATATTAATGTTTATTGAGTAACAGAGTATTTTAGGAATTGATATGTACTGGTAGCACACCTACTTCAAAAATTATAATGATAATATTTAATCAATACCAGTGGAAGCATATAAAAACTTGATAATGTAATTATTGATGGAGAATTTCTTTGATTAATTTTTAGTACATGAGGCCAGTGATTTACACTCATTTTCACATTATGGCAGACAGAGTATATATATGGTCATATCAATGTGACATACTGAGGTAGACTGATGAAGCTCCTTGATGGGCCCAGGAGCTCTGACTATCCTTGGCTCTTCAAAGTCCTCCAAGAGGTGTAAGTATCAATATCAGCATAATTCCACATTACGCCACAATACTTCAGTGTGGCTATTTCAATGACCATCAGCCTCCTATTAGCTTCATTTAACATGTCTTAACCATTTCTTGTCATGTTGGATGGTAATGGAACAGCAGCAAAGCCTAACCCGTAACACAATTTTTATCAAACTTTGTAAGGCTTGATGCTCCAACCATAAGTGCCATAAAAAAAAGGTAGCCAAATGGGTATAATGATCAAAGACAGAAAATATATAATTTGTTATGTCAATACCTGCTAATTTCTAGGACTCATGTATATCTTTATGTCCATGATTACATCTGACAAAAAGATAGAGCTATAACTGAATGGAAGAAAGAAAACTTCTAAGCCTAGAGAGTGATATTGTCTTTTTTTCCCTCAATTCAGTGAAAGTAGAAAATTTCTCTTTCCAAAAGAAATGAAAGAAAAACAAATGATACAGCATCACTGAATAATAGCATCTGGAAAGAATTTATTAACAAATAAATTTGCCTATCTTTATATTCAGGTTGATCAAATTTTACTGAGACTTTAAAACTGTTAGTAACACAGGGCAATGCTTCCAGTTGCTGGATTAAAATTGTAGCTCATCATTTCCCTTCTGAATTTTTTATAAGTCTTTATCTAAAGAAGCAATAGCCGTTGTTGGCAAAGACTCGCTCCTTGCAAGAAAATGCTTTGATCAACAATAATTTCAATGAGGATATTAATTGTCTCTTTCTAGATTCAATACTATCATAATCTCCCAAAAGTAACAAAAATAAAGTATGATGCCTGGGTTTATACAATGAAGCTGTTGTGTTTGAATACTGAGAGTAACCAGAGTGCTGTGGAGAGAAAACTTAGCCTAATAAATCACTGACCTCTATCTCAAGTGTAAAATCTTTCCTAAATGAAAAAGAGAAATGTCTGAGGTTGAGCCACATTCTTTTTCTGAAGACTAATCTTTCCTGCATCAGCTTTGACTTCATGGTATCAATCAATTTTAGTGCCAGCCTTCTGTCAGTTTTCAATTAACTAAATATTATTTTTCATTTGTTCGACTGATATTTAGTTTCTTTGATTTTTTTGCACCGAATAACAAAATCAACATTTAAATTTTCTGTAATTAAATCCTAAAAAATGAGTAAATTATTCTTAGAGCAAATATGTATTTTAATGCTATATGTTATAATTTGAAATAGGGGAGCTCGAATTCAAGAATTGAAGGACTAATGCTCAATTTCAGCTAGTACAAGAGTCTTTTATCTCTGCCTTTTCACAGCTATTCTAATAAGTTGCCTAAAAAAATTTAGAAATATTTTTTCACAAGGAAACCATTTCCACTTTTGTTCTTGTTGAAGTACATTTGTTACTATTGTATTCATGCAAATGCTTATTCATTCATTAATACTTATTAAATACCTACCATGTACCTTATATTTTGTCGAAGATGAGAAAACTGATGAAAAGTCATGGTCTCTAGAACTTTTTGGTTCACTTGGAAGTTGGATATTTAAATTACTAATTGTGGTTATGTAGTAAGTGTTCTCATAAAGGTATATTTATGAATTAAGTGAAATTAACTATGTGAAGGAAGTTTAGAATCACGATGTTGAGTGAAAAAAAAGCAAATCTTGGAAAATTACTTAAATTATGACAATATTTTTGTAAAGCTTAAAAACAAGCAAAAGCAAATATGTAGGGATTCCCCTGAAACACAACAAAATGATGATGATGATGATGATGATGATGATGATGGTGATGATGATGAAAGCTTTAGGGAATAATAAAAAGTCAGGATAATGGCTAAAGGGGAAGAGATCAGGGAGGAACACCAGCTAGATATAATGGTATTGGTATTATAACTTAAACTGAGCGGTAGAGTCAAGTATGTTAATTTTATTATTATAATTCATTGCATGAATATGTGTTTTTTGTGTGTATGTATAATACCATTGAATTGTTTTACTTTTAATTGAGGAAAATTTCAATCATATACAAAAGTAAAGAGACTAGTGCAATATACCTCATGTTCTTATCACCCAGCATCAATGAGGCTCAACTCACAGACAATTTCATTTATTCTAGTGCCCCACCCACATTATTCCCTTAATAATTTTGGAGCAAATCTCAGACACTATATGATTTTAGCTGTTTAATATTTTGGGATATCTGTCTAAAAGAAAAAGATTATTAACAAAATGTAATTCCATTATCATACTTAAAAAAATTAAACCTAATTCCTCACAATTATCAAATATCCAGAGTTGAAACTTAAATTTCCCTTTTTTAAAAAAGTTATCTCATTTAAAAAAAACGTTTTTATATATTTATTTTTTACTCAGGATCCAAATAAGGAGCAACTCTGTCTTTAATCTATAGGTTCCTTTTCACATTTTTTCTTTAAGAATGGACTTTATTTTTTAGAGCAGTTTTAGGTTCACAGCAATATTGAGCAGAAGGCGCAGAGATTTCTCATATACTCCCTGCCCCTACACATGCATTATCCCCCATTATCAACATACCTCACCAGAGCAGTACATTTGTTACAACTGATGAACATGGACCCATCATAATCACCCAACTCATAGTTTATCTTAGGGTTCACGCCTGGTGTTGTACATTCTATGGTTTTGGATGAATGTATATGACATGTTTCCACTATTACAGAGTATTTTCACAGCCCTAAAAATCTTCTGTGCTTTATCTATTTATGCCTCCCTCCTCTGTAACTCCTGGCAATCACTGATCATTTTTACTATCTCCATAGTTTTGCTTTATCGAGAATGTCATACAGTTGGAATCATACAGTATGTAGCATTTTTAGATTGGCTTCTTTGATTTAGCAACCTGCATTTAAGGTTTCTCTATATCTTTTCCTGGCTTAATAGATCATTTCTGCTGAGCGCTGAATAATATTCCATTGTCTGGATGTACCACACTTTATTTATCCATTCACCTATTGAAGGACATCTTGGTTGCTTCCAAGTTTTGGCCATAATGAGAAAGCTGCTAAAAGCATCTGTGCACAGGTGTTTATGTGGACATTAGCTTTCAATCCTTTGGGTAAATATCAAGGAGGGTGATTGCTGGGTCACTTGTGCAGTGGTACAGCGTCATCTGAAAATAGACTTGGATTAGTTGTAATATATATAACAAACTCTAGGGCAACCACTGAAAAAAGTAAAAAAAAAAAAAGAAGTATAATTTATAAGCTCACAGAAGTGCAAGTACCTTATAATAACAAGACGATTCTAATTTCCTGCTCCTGTTTCTTGTATCATTTCTGTCATTCTGCCAATATATCATCAAAAATAATTTTTAATTTTCTAACATTTAACTCAATTATTTCTTTATTAATTTTACTGAAAGCCAAGATTTTCAAACCGTTTGATATTCAAAAGGACTTTTTACTTAGTTATTAGAATCACTCAATTTCTTAGTTGGGGGAAGTCTACCAAAAAGGCTTTGACAACATTTTTCAAATAACTATTAATTATAGTCATCATGATTTCACTAAGAGGCACTTTGCTTAACTTAACATACATAGAAACAGTAGGAGAAATCTAAGTATTATTAATATAAATAAATACTTGCCAATACTACATAATTTTATCATATCACATTTTTAAATTAAATTTTTGTCAAAACAATATAACTATTGATTTATCCCATTATTGAAAAATAATCACCATATAAATGAATTGGCAAAACCGATCCTAACGGTCAAGCCAACCAACAAATTCAGGCTTACTTTTTCCAGAAAATATCTCACTTCATTTTCTAATAAATAATTTAATATGACTCCTTATACATCCCCCTGTCTACTAATTCTATTATGTGTCATTTTGTTTCTGTATTTACTGATTAGTCTCCTCATTATGGGACGTAATTTTCTGTTTCTTTGCATGTCTGTTAATTTTTTATTGGATTCTAGACATTGTGAATACTATGCTGCTGGTGTTGAATTTTGTTTTGCTTTGGCAATTCTTTTTTTTTTCTGAGACACAATTAACTTACTTGGAACATATCTCATCTGTTCTTGAATGCTTTTTACTTTATCCTTACAGCCCTCAGGATCTTTTTTCCCAGCTTTATGGAGACATATTTGACATAAAACATTGTGTAAGTTTACTGTGTACATGATGATTTGATACATGTATATAATGTGAAATGATTACCACAATAAGATTAGTTAGTGAATCCATTATCTCATTTTTTTATTGTAGTGGTGAGAACATTTAAGTTCTACTCTTTTAGCAACTTTCCAGAATACAATTCAGTATTAACTATAGTCACCATGCTGTACATTGATCCCCAGAAGTTATTCATCTTATAACTGGAAGTTTGTATGTAACCCTTGACCAACATCTCCTCCTTTCCCTGCCCCCTCAACCCCTGCATCCACCAATCTACTCTGTTTCTATGAATTTGAGCCTTTAACATCTTAATCATAGTGGGTTTAAATTCCAAGTCTGATAATTCCAATATGGCTGCCATATCTTAGTCTGGGTCTGATGTTTTACCTTTTAGTTTGTTTTGTAATTTTTTTCTTGATAGCTGGAAATGATCCACTGAGTGAAAGGAACTTCTGTAAATAGGGCTATGGTATTGCGGTGGCAAGGTGTGGGGGGAGGGGAAGCTTTCTATAGTCCCATGAGTAGGTCTCAGTCTTTTAGTGAGCTTGTACCTCTGGGCTGTGAACCTCATACTGGCTTCTCCCTTTCTAACCCTTTTCCCTTAAGTGGATTAGAATGACTAGAGGCAGCTGGAGTTGCATATTTCCCTTCCCCCAGGTCAATTAGGCTCTGATAAAACCCCAGCAGGTTAGCCTCCAGTTAAATGGTTTCTTCTGTGGGCAGACCTTGTTAAGAACAGAATGCTCTGGTGTATCTCAAAATGGTTCCTTGTCCTCTCCCTCTGCCAGAAGCACAAGGCAATTTTTCTCTGGTACTCACTGTGAGAACCTGATTGAACTTTTGGAGGTGACGTTCACAAGAGTACCCGGTTCCCTTGTGTCTATACTGAGCCTCCCTCAGTTCATAAATTAGAGTTCAGATTTCCCTGCCTCAGCACTGGTTCCTGCAGAGATTTGTGCTCCTGGGTATTTGCTCTGGTAAGTCATGATTCTCTATATTCATCTGTTAGTCTCTACAACTCTGGGGACACCAGCTTGCCTTGTGACCTCACTTCTTTTATGGAGCTAAGAAGTATTGTTGATTTTTCAGTTTGTTCTGATTTTTACTTTTTGTTTGGATGGTGTGGTGAATTCCAGCTTCTTATACGCCAGGCAGGAAACCAAACCAGAAGTCTCTTTTTTTCTTAACTGTCTGTTGTATAGAGTCTCTTGTTATCTATCTGAATTTTGTTGGATTTTGCAGAGTCCATCCTTATAGTATCATTTAACACCATCTCTGTACTTGCAAATATTGCTTAGAGACAGAGGCTTGATCTGATTCAGTTTTACATTTTTGACAAGATTGCTTACAGATAGTATATAAACTTCTCAAAGGAGGTATGCAATATCTGGATAGCTCTCTTTTTGTGTATTAACAGCCATTGATAATTGCATAGATTCATTAATTCACTTGGGGTTGCAAAATGATGATATCTATTGTCTTCGGCACTTGTTCCTTGATTCACTTCTCTAAAAAGTAACCTCTCCTATTCAGCTATTTGGTTACCACAAGATGCAGGTGATATAGGAAAGGCGGAAAAAAGGCTTGATTCTTTCCCTTTATTTACTAGTTTTCAAGCAAATAAGCTGGTTCTCAAGCATTCTGCAAAGATGCACAAGTTTTACCTATCATTATGAACTCAAAGATTAAGTGCATTCAAAGTGATTCAATCTATTGCAGTTATTATCCTCATTGAAGTTCCATTTTTCCCATCTTTGGGCAGGAGAGTTTGGGCTTTTTTTTGACATGACTTAGTCATTGATGGTATCCTTGCTATCTGATACATCAAGTTATTTCATATTCATCTTACACATTTCCTGACACAAATGAGAATCACCCGTTTTGCTAAGCCCCATTTATTTTGATTAGAAATGTATTTTGAGATCACAATCAGGATAGTAGGGGTATTCATCACTAAACCCTGAGACTGAGCAGGTTATTTGGTAGTTGTTTCCCAGCCTTTTCACTGGAAAAGTGAGACTATTTTTCTGTCTATCTAAGTATGGATAAAATTACAATTCTCTCTGTTTCTGTTTTTGGCCAGTTCTGTTCCCATTGCTCCCTACCTTAAGGCAACAATTATCCGGAAGTTGATCTATATCCAGTCCATGTTTTTAAATTGGGCTTAAATCTTAGCTTTGCCACTTAACTATGAGGCCTAGGACAAGTTACTTGATCTCTCTTTTGATGAAGTTCATCATTTATATTAAAAAGGATTATTGTACTAATCTCAAAAATTTCTGGTAATAATTATAGTTAGTATATAAAATGTGCTTAGGAGAGAGCCTGGCATATAAGAGCAATATGTGTTAGTCATTATTATTATTAATCATCCAAAATCAATATATAGATTTAGTGTATTTTAAATTAATATAAATGCTCTCATATTTACATAAAACTTCGAAACTTTTTCACTCAATATTGTGTTTTCATAATCTAGCCAGTTGATATTTAGAGTGGTTCCTTCTTATGAAATATATAGTAATAAATATATTTGTATATGTAAATAATATGTATAATAAATATATATGGTATAGATTGGTGGTTATCAGAGGTAAACGGGGTGGGGGGAGGCTGAAAGGGGTAAAGGGGCACATTTGTATGGTGATGGATGGAAATAACTTTTCATGGTGAACACGATGTAGTCTATACAGAAGTCAAAATAAATTCATGTGCACCTGAAATTCATATAATGTTGTAAACCAATATCACCTCAATAAAAATATCTTAAAATGTGTGTTTGTGTATTTAGTGCTCCCAAGAAATCTCGTTCATCCTCGTAATTTCAGTTGTAATATGTACTGATAACTACAAAATATATTTTTAATTTCAGCTTTTTCCTAAGCTCCAAAGCCTTATGCCTCCCTGAGGTAGACTGCAAATACTGGCCATCGTATTTTTCAGCTCCCCTTGTCAAGAGGCTGAATCTATTTCCCCTATCCCTTGAATCTGGGCTAAACTTGAGACTCATGTTGACCAATAAAATGTGGTGGAAATTATGTTGTGCAATTGTGACACCAGGCTTATTAAGAGGTAAAGCAGTTAACATTTTCACTCTCTCAGAAAATTACTTTGTAAGAAAACCAGTCTAGCCTATTGGTAGATGAGACAAGTAGGGGAACACCAGGTGCTGGAAACAAGAGCCAGAACCAACTTCCTGTTATATGAATGAGGCCATTTTGTATTATTCACCCCAGCTGAGCTGTTAGACTGACTACAGCTACATGGGATGGCAAAGTACAGCCTGCTGGGAAATCCAGCCCACCACTTGGTTCTTATTTTTCTTGGTTACTTTTGTGCTACAACAGCAGAGCTGAATAGTTGTGACAGAGACTGTATAACCCACATTTAAAATTAGCTACTATCTGATCCTTTACAAAAAAGTTTGCCGACTATTATTTTAAGTCAATAGTTTTTTTGTTTGTTGTTTGGTTGGTTTTAGGTTTGTTTTTACACAACAATATATAGCCAATGTCCTCTGGTATTCTTCAGGTCCAACTCTGTCCTTTTTCCTGCAGATAGTAGCTCTAACAGTTGTGTCCCTATCCATTTACCTAAGCGGAAGCATTAAAAATGTAAGCATTTCTGCATTCTTTCTCTTCCATACCTCCCTAGCTAATTTATCACCAAATCTCATCAAACATGTATTTTATATCTCTGTTGGATACATCTCTTTTAGCTCTCTTCAAGATCCTATAAAATCTTTCCTGGATAGCAATAGTTGTCTCATTTTTTCATTATTTATTTATTTATGACATGAAAACTTGTTTTGTTAGATTCTGGACATAAACAGATTAATAATCACAGTCCAAGTAATCAACAATAAAATACTCTAGTGAAAATGACAAGTTGATAAGTGCTGATGGAGATAAACAGATAATATTGTGGAAGCACAGATGAGGGGCGTGTAATTCAATCCCATTAAGTAAGTCAGGGAAGAGCTTTCTAGTTAAAATATGCTTGAAATGATATGGAGTAGAAAGGGAATTCTATACAGAGAAGACACTATAATTAACAGTACAGTGCTTAGAAACAATGGAATTTGTGCAAAAAACTGAGAGAAGTTTGATATTACTGGAGCTAGAAGGAATGGATGTAGAAAGTGAGGCATGAGCTAAATCAGAAAGGGATTTTATCCTGAAGGTGCACAAACACTCTCTATATGGGGGCACGCAGACACATTTTGTGTCAAATAAATTATTTAATTAATTAAATCAATTAACGTATTTACTAAAATTGATCAGCCTGAGAATGATTGGTAGTCCAATCATTCATGTTAGTTTTTATTTCCTACCTCCCTTCATTATCACACTTGTGCCACTGGGAAATAAGCAGAAGGGAAAAGAGAAATGACAGCATGGGTTAGTGGTCAGATTATTGCTTCTTAACTCCAAATTCAACCTTTATTACCCTGTTTGTGATCCTGGAGCTCAATCTTGTAAGCATTTCTTCCTTGCCAGTAGAGCACTGTGGAGTGAGACTACAGGAGGAAGGGGCTTCTCTTCTGCATTTAGGTAGACCCATTCTCAGATGGCTACTGCAGTGTGTGGCAGCCAGCAGAATGCAGAACACACAATGGTGCTTGCCTTCAAGTGTGCCAGTCCCAGTCTGTATTTTCCTATTTGCCAGCCTTGGCATAGTGATCATGGGCCAACTCTGACCCATGGTAACTGTGCTAACTACACATTCTCCAAAGAGGTGAATCATAGCTTTGGTAATGGAGAGTCTTTTCAAGTTTATTTCTTCCATAAATACTCTCCCTCAGTCCTACAATAGTCTTTAATATTCTCTTTTATTTCTCTTTAGTAGCTAATTACCTGTAAATAGTTAATATTTCTTTTCTCGTGTCATACCTATTCAAATTACTGAGTGGTTTCTTTTTCCTGATTGGACCCTGAATGATACAGAATACTATTTAAGCATCCAAAATATTATAGGATGCATCTTTATCAAGAATAAAACTTTCAGGATGCCAACAAAAAGAGAAAATTTGAATTATTAGGAAATGTAAAGCCTTGTTATGTTAATAATATTAACCTACAGTGATGTCTCTTGTCTTTTCCTGTCTTACATAAATTTTTGCTAAGAATGATATGTGAGGTTAGAAGCAGAGTGTTTTGGCCTATGTTGAGATTTTCTGAATTAAGATATATTCAAGAGTGGGGAGTTGATAATTCCATGTCTGGTCATGATAGAATAACATGAAGGAGACCATCTCCCCCTCCTTAAACAACTAAGAAAAAGGACAAAATGCATGAAACAATGGGTTTCATACATTGGACAACGGGTAGCACAGGACAGTAATACATTAAGAAGAGGAAACAAATGAGTTGAACTGTAGAATTGCCCCATCTTATTGCCAGGATTGAGTTTCCAGGCCATAGGACAAGTAGGGAGTATCCTAATAGAGCTTGCTAACATACAGGCTATCAAATAAAGTCCCCAGAAGAGTGTTAACTCAGTAGCAGGGCCAAAATAGCTCTAGACTAAAGATTGTTTCAGGACACCTAATAAAGCTTAAAAGCATGTCCCGAAAGAATCAAACTGTTTCCAAGTAACTCAGTTGTGTCTCAGAAAAAAAAAAATTGCCAAAACAAAATTCGACACCCAACAACAAAATATTCACAATGTCTAGAATCCCATAAAAAATTAACAGACATGCAAAGAAACAGGAAATTATGTCCCATAATGAGGAGAATAATTAATCAATACAGAAACAAAATGACAACACATAACAGAATTAGTAGGTAGGTGGATGTTGTAAGGAGCCATATTAAATTATTTATTGTATTGTAAAATGAAGAGAGATATTTTCTAAAGTAGGTCTGAAATGGTCGGTTGGTTTGACCTTAGGATTGGTTTTGCCAATTCATTTATGTGGTGATCATTTCTCAATAATGAGCTAAATCTATAGTTACAATGTTTTCACAAAAATCTGATTTAAAAATGTGATATGACAAAATTATATAGTGTTGAAAAATACATATTTATATTAAAAATACTTAGATTTCTCCTACTGTTTCTATGTATGTTAAGTTAAGCAAGTTGCCTCTTAGTGAAAGATGATGACTGTAATCAACAGTTATTTGAAAAATGTTGGTAAAGCTTTTTTGGTGGATTTCCCCAAAACTAAGAAATTAAGTGATTCTAATAACTAGGTAAAAAGTTCCTTTGAGTGTCAAACGATTTGAAAATATTGGCTTTCAGTGAAATTAATGAAGAAATAATTGATTTGTCAAATGTTAGATAATTAAAAATTACTTTTGATGATATATTCGCATGTGATTTTTTGCATGTTATTTGGAAGTGTTTCAAAGAATCGAGTAAAATTGCTTTAACAAAGTTTTTCCATTCTAATTTATTTATTCAAGTAACCAATGTTTCTCAGGATTTGTATCTATAAAAATGAAAAATAGAAATATAACTGGATTTGAATCCTAATTCTAACAAGTTAAATAGTATCATCAAATATATAAACAAATTGAGAAAAAGCAGTCCTATTTCTCTCATCAATATATGCATTCTGATCACATTTACTTTATGTTTTAAAATTACTAAAATTTATATGTTTGACCAACTGTTCACTAATAATAATTGTAACAATAATTAAATCTAGAAGAAATTTTTAACACTTGGGCCTTCCGATCACAAGAATGAAAAATCAACTTATATATAATTTCTTGTTGCAGAGAAGAACCTTGAGATAACCAAGAAGCCCTTGATACATAAAAATATATTTTATATAAGGCTAAAATCTCATACAGAAATAAAAATATGAGTTTAAGGAGCAAAAAGAATTATATAAAATTTTTGACTCAAATAAAGGTTTATTTATGAATTTTTAGTGGATAAATGTTGGCTTCAAGTCACTATGCTGTTTAGATTCTATTGATATTTTTAAATTAGTGATATGTCACTTTTAATATCAATATTTGCAATATTTTGAAAATTATATCCTTACAACCATTCAAACAGGATAAAAAATTTTTAAAGGTAAGCTTTAAAAGGTAGAAGAGTTATAAAGCTTTTCAAAATTCTTCAAGGAAGTAAATAAACAAAAAAAATTGAAAACCACTTCTACAGGTGGTAAAACTACTAGGGATTTTAATCAGAAAAAGGGCATGGTCACATGATATTTTACACAAAAATCTGCAGCTATGTTAAAGAAAGATTTTAGGAAGACAAGACTATAGGGAGAAAAAACCAGCGAGAAGATGGTTGAGGTCCTCCAGGAATGTGATGATGAGGAAACGGCACAGAGGTAGTGGCAATAGAGTTGACACGTTCTGAAATATTTAGGAGATTTAATCATCAAAGGTGGGCCTCCTATATGGTTCTGTAGTTTTAGACTTTCTGCCCTCTAAAGCATCCTCCTTGTGGCTACCCAAATTAATCTTCTAAAACATATGTGATCATGTCGTTTTCTTTCCTTAAGTTCTTTAGTAGATTTGCATTTTTTTTTAGTCAAAACAAAAGCTAAGATGCTGTAACAAAGATATCTCAAAGTTCAATGGCTTAATAAAAGATTATTTCTCTCCTGTAACAATCTAACAGGCGTAGGCAGGTAGGGCAGCTCCTTTTATCAAGGTTATTCTGGTACCTAGGTTTCTTTCGTCTTGTTAAATCTCATCCTCCAGGGTGTGTCCTCATTGCATGGTCAAGGCTGACTTGCTACCATGTTCACTTTGAGGCCACTAGAAGCGTGAAAAGAGATAATTAGTAAGTCCAGACTAACAATTTCCTTTTAGTCAAGTGATGCCAATATTCTGCCTACATCCCGTCGGTAAGAACTTTATTATATGGCCACACCCAAGTGCATGGGACGCTGAGAAATGCAGCCTCTATCTAGCTTGCTATGCTCCAATGAAAGAGGTGAGACTAGATTTGGGGGAAAAACTGTCACTCTGTCTACCATATACTCATAATTGTTTTCAAGACAAGGTATTCATATCACCTCTTCATTTAACAAGTATCTGGCTTTGTGTCCTCACTCTACCTGATGACCTCTGCATTTAACTTCGCTGGACTATACTTTCATGTACTCTTATATTGTCATGCCTTTCTTCATAGAGCTACCGTTGACTAGAATGCTCTCTTCCCAATTTTGTTTCTTTTTGGTAAATTACTGATGTCATTTTCTCTATTAATGGACGTAGTTGGGACCCGAACATGGGTCTTGTTATGCTAAGTCAAGTGTAGCGGATTATCAGGATGAGGTTTCTGAAGGATGATTCTTGGTAGGGGAAGTGTGAATAGAATATTATACTCAATCTAGGCTTAGGCTACCCTTTTATGAACTCGGTGAACTGGGTGACAATTTTGCCCAATAGTATGCAGAGTGAGTGGGAATCAGGGCTTAGATATATAGGAATTGGTGGAGTTTTTTCTGTCTTCTCTTTTTCTCGCTCTTTGGTCAGCCATATACTGAAACTGGCATTGATTGCTACACTGTTCCTTGTTCAGTATTGCTTTTTTTGTATTATTTGGTTTCACTATTATTAAGAATCGCTTTAAGAAAGGAAAAATAAATCCAGCAATATAACCATACATTCTTGTATTTTTTCTAAAAGCCGCTGAAACTGCTTTGTAAGCAATCTTTTAATTTTTTTTCTCCTATGGGTCAGTGCCCTTTTGTAGAAAAGAGGCCTTCCAATTGTACCATCAATGTTTTAGATTTCTACTTCCTCCGTTTATACGAACTCTCTCTGTTAATTGGCATCTACTTTTACTGCATTCACCTCCTATTTTATTTACTGGCAACATGGTTTTGAAAGGTGTGATTTTATTAGGAAAAGACCTAACAGCCTTTCTTAACTGGTATTCTTTGAGAGAATTCAATACTACAGAAAATATATTGGAGTGATAATTTTCAATTCTCCCATGGAAGATAAGTTAATTCATTGGGTGCAACAGAAATCCTAGGACATTAGGGCTTAATTCTCATGGAAACCCAGTCCTAGACGAAGAGTCTTGTCAAGAGATTTCAACATTTTTCTTGGGAAAGACATCTACTGAAATAGAACCATGAGACTTTTATCTTTATTTTTATTGATAGGAGGCAGATGTGAACTGAAGGGTTCATTTTGTGACTTAAAATACATGAGATTTCCTTGTTCTGTTTAGCTACATCATAGGCAATAGCTTTAACGTTACTTTCAGAAGTGTTTAACACCAACAAAGAGAAATATTTTTACAAAACCACTAGTACTGCAAAGTTAAAAATAACAGACCCTTGGGAACAAGGATAAAAATATATTTTGAAATATTTATACTAGAAGAGTTTGCAACCAAACAACTAGATATTGTTGTAAGAGTTTTGGGCTATCCCTACCTTTTTTTTCTTTAACTTCCAAGAGCAGATATATACTAATATCCTTGATTTTATATGAATTCAAATTTTATATAGTCATTACACTTCAAAGCCTTCATATCAAGTACTAGAACAGTACCTATTACATAGAAGGCCCTCAATAAACTTTGGTTTTCTTCTCCTCTTCCTTTTCATTCTCTTATTCATTTTCTTCCCTCATTTGCTTTTCTTCCCTTTTTCCTTCTCTCATTCTTTTCTCAGGAAGAGAACTATGAGAGAGTACTCTTATGTATAAAAAGATTTCTAAGAAACATAGAAGATAAGACAATATTGCTTATCCAGAATCACTGAGAAAGCATTTTACAGCACCAAGATGTTATTTTCCCAGCAACTAGAACATATGAGTTCTTTTCAAGTTGATATCTGTCATATTGAGTTTTTTGGTTTAGATTTGTTCTAGCAGTCCTAGCTGCTTTATACCTCAATTAATGCTTGAAGATCATTGAAAGAAAATTTAAAAAGATGTGATATTTTCCCTGGATTAGAGAGAATGGAGAAAACCTAATACACAGATTCTTCTATTTGATGGGACCTTTGAAGACTGGGAAAGAAGGGACTAATATTTACCGAGTGCGTACTCTGTTTTATACCAGAGTTTTTATATAAGTTTTTTATACTTTTATACAAGACATTTTGTTTTATATCAATTGTCTCATTGAATCCTTAAGGTTTTTTTTTTTTTTTTAAGAAAACTTTTATTTTTTTTTAGAAGAGGTTTAAATTCACAGCAAAATGACAGGAAGGTACAGAGATTTCTCATATACCCCCTGCCACCAAACAGGCACAGCCTCCCCTGTTTTCAACACCACTCACCAGAGTGGTACATTTGTTACAATTGATGAACCTATAGTGACACATCATTATCATCCAAAGTCCATAGTTTACATTGGGGTTTCTGCTCGGTGTTGTACATTCTATGGGTTTGGACAAATGTATGATGACATATAGCCACTATTATAGTAACACACAGAGTGTTTTCACTGGCCTAAAGGTCTTCTGTGCTCTACCTATTCATCTCTCCCCCTCCCTACCCCTGGCAACCACTGATCTTTTTACCATCTCCATAGTTTTGCCTTTTCCAGAATGTCACATAGTTGGAACCATATAGTATGTAACCTTTTCAGATTGACTTAGTTCACTTAGTAATATGCATTTAAGGTTCCTCCATGTCTTTTCCTGGCTTGATCGATCATTTCTCTTTAGCACTGAATAATATTCCATTCTCTGGAAGTACCACAGTTTATTTATTCATTCAACAACTGAAAGCCATCTTGGTTGCTTCAAGTTTTGGCAATTATGAATAAAGCTACTATAAACATACGTGTGCAGGTTTTTGTGTAGACATAACTTTTCAATTCCTTTGTGTAAATACCAAGGAGCATGATTTCTGGATCGTATGGCAAGAGTATGTTTAGTTTTCTAAGAAACTGCCAAACTGTCTTCCAAAGTGGCTGTACCATTTTGCATCCTTGCCATCAGTGTGTGAGAATTCCTGTTGCTCCACACCCTCACCAGCATTTGGTTTGTCAGTGTTCTGGATTTTGGTCATCCTAACAGTTGTGTAGTGGTATCTCACTGTTGTTTTAATTTGCATTTCCCTAATGACATGTGATTGGAAACTCTTTTCCTATGCATATTTTCTATCTGTATATCTTATTTGGCGAGGTGTCTGATGAGGTCTTTAACCCATTTTTAAATTGAGTTGTTTGTTTTCTTATAGTTCCGTTTCAAGAGTTCTTCAGATATTTTGGGTAACAGTCTTTTATCAGATGTCATTTGCACATATTTTCTCCCAGTCTGTAGCGTGTCTTCTCATTCTGTTAACAGTATCTTTCTCAGAGCAGAAGTTTTTAATTTTAATGAAATTCAGCTTATCAATTATTTATTTCATAGATAGTGCCTTTGGTGTTGTATCTAAAAAGTCATTACATACTCCTACATTATTGTCTAGGAGTTTGATAGTTTTGCATTTTAGATTTAGATCTGTGATCCATTTCAAGTTAATTTTTGTGAAGAATGTCAGGTCTGTGTGTGGATTCATCATTTTGCATGTGGATGTCTAGTTGTTTTAGCACCATTTGTTGAAGAGACTATTTTTGCTCCATTTTTGTTCCTTTGTCAAAGATCAGTTGACTATACTTACGTGGGTCTATTTCCAGACTCTCTATTCTGTTCCATTGATCTATTTGTCTATCCTTTTGCCAATACCACACTGTTTTGATTAATGTAGCCTCTTAGAATGCAAATGCAATTGCTGGAGCTCCAGTAGCTCTTTTGGGCTATGAAGTGAGTTTTAAGATGAAAGCTACATTCAGTAGAGCAAAAAGATAGAAGTAGCCTAGGTCCCTAACGATGTGAAGTTTCCATATTTCCCTGGAAAGTCCACCCCTGGATTTATTTTATATGAATGAGAAATAAACATGTGTAAGTCACTATTTTTTAGATCTTTATTTCCTACCATAGACCTTCATCCTCTCTGATACAAAGCATTCTATATCTACTTGCAATTACTTATAAGCCAGGAATTTTTGCTGGGATTTTGATTGGGATCAATTTGGGAATTACTGACATCTTGACCCTATCTTGGTGATATCGAAAATGCTCATGATATTTTGAAGTGGATCCTATTGTCCGCTATTATAGAGAGACCTGGAAAGTGTATGTAACATGCTGAAAGTCTACCAGTCAGTCATTGGCAGTGCTAGGATTCAAACCTTGATTTTTCTGGTTCCAGTGGCTTTTTCTACTAAGTTTTCTAACAAACAACTAGGAAAAAGGAAGAGAAAGCAAAATAAAACATTTGTTGGGCACCTACAATGTGCTAGGCCTTGTGAAAGGTGCTTTATATACACACTTTCTCAATACTTTCCAAACCTCATTCATCTCCTTCCACTAACATTTTTGCCACTGGAACTAACATTTTGCTAACTTTTTAAAAAAAGCAAAACAAAACAACCTCAGCAATATGCATGGAAATTGAGTATATGAAAATCTCGACTAGTGGCGCATATTGTATCTATTGGTCATACTTCTGAAGAGTGATTCTAAATGTTCAGTTTTTGAAAGTTTGAAATATTCAGAGGCATGACCAAGCACTATGCCTGTAATTTGTGCTGTCTGTCTAAGTTAGATTCCCATAGGCCTACCCACTGTATTATTATTATTACATAATAATAACTGGCATGCTTCATGTGTAAAACTGCATTTAAAAATAAATATTATTATAAATAAATATATATATAATTATTAGAATTGAAAAGATTCCCATGAAAATTATCTCACATGAACATAAGGTAGCTAAACATCTCAATTTGCCCAGAACTGAGGGGTTTCCAGGATGTAGGACTTTCCGTGCTAAAACTAGGACAGTCTCAGACAAACCAGAATGGTTGGTCACCCTACATGTATATAATATACTTGGGGAAACATGGCATTATATCATATAATGTTCATTCAATCATTGAATTAGATATAATTATCCCTCTTCTACAGATGAGAGTCCAGGTGCAGTGTAGCTGGTGAAATGGCTACTCTTAAATCAAATATTGAAATCCAGGTCTGGCTGGCTTTAAAATTTTAAATACCACCCTTTTCACTCAGCACATTATCTTAGGGGAAAAATAATATTGACAAATAGTATGTCTAAGTCAGACTCTAGCAAGAAAATTTTGGCCTCCCTAACCACACCTCAAATTCTTCCCAAGTGGTTTAAAATATCCCCAGGGAGTCTTGCATGAACTCAAGGACATGGTCTTCTAGGCCATCATAAGGATGCCACCACCCTGTCTTCCTTCTTCCCTTCTGCTCCTTGTCTGTGCTGTCACTCCTGCCCACCCCCTTTTGGTCCCCTTCCTAAGCCACCATGGCCTACTTCTACTCTACGTGTACTCATATGGCCCTCTCTCAACTGCTGTGTGTTTTCATTATCTTGCAGAGATGTTTGTGAGAAATGATTTTATATTCTGTGAGAGCTTCTCATTCTGAGTACCATACAGGAAAAGATGGGAAGATCAGGGCTAGACAATAAAATAAACAGAAATATTCATCTTGCTGAGGATAAATATTTGTGTCCCCCCAAAAACTTATATGTTGAAAAACAAAGCCCAGGGTGATGGTATTAAGGGGTAGGGCCTTGGGAAATACTTAGTTCAGGATGGTGGAGCCTGTGTGAATGGAATTGGTGCTCTTATAAAATAGACCCAAGAGAGATCCCTTGCTCCTTGTTCCATGTGAGGTTATAGCAAGAAGGCACCATCTATGAACCAGAAGGTGGGGTCTCATCAGACACTGAACCTTCCAGAGCCTTGATCTTAGACTTCCCAGCTTCTAGAACTGTGAGAAATAAATTTCTGTTGTTTATTAACTACCCAATCTATGGTATTCTGTTATAGCAGCTCGAACAGACAAAGATAATCTATTTTCAAAATCTTTCCTCCTCTCTGCCTCAAACCAATTCTTGAACCAGTATCTTTTCAACTCTCTTGCCTAAAATGAACTCTGCCTTTCCCTCCAATATCTTTCTTCATGCACATAAACTTCTGGCAGATTTATTTCACTGGCTCTCCAGACTTTGCAAGGTCATGTGGCTTTTGAGAACTTGAAATACTGCTAATTCAAACTGAGATGCACTGAAACTGTAAAATACACATTAGATTTTGAAGATTTAGAAGGAAAAAAAGTAAAATATCTCACTAAAATATTTTATATTGATTACATGATTAAATTGTAATCTTTTGGATATGTTAGATTAATTAAAATACAATATTAAAATTCATTTCATTTGTTTCTTGTTTTTTAAAAATGTGGCTACAAGAAAGTTTAAAATGACATATGTTGCTCACATTTCTATTGGATAATTTGCTCTTCAGTATCATGATACCCTCACACAGCTGGGATTAGAGATCATGTCTACCAGAGAGAACCCATCTAACCCTCTTATATATCCATCTATCCATTTATTTAACATATACTTGAGAGGTTTTTATGGATATAATGATGGGAAAATAGACACGGTCATTCTCTTCATGGATCATACAGTATAGTGGAGGAAAAATTCATTAACTGAATATTCTACCAATAAATGTATAATTAGAACCTGTGTTAAGTGGAAAAGGTGTATGGGTTGTAAGAGTCACACAGAAGGGAACCTGGCCTAGGCTGCAGGTAGGGAGTACAAAGAAAGGTCTCCCTAAGGGATTGAGCATTTGACTTCATAGCTAAAGGGTAAGCAGGGATTAACTAGTCCAGAGTGTGGTGGGAAGAGAGAGAAGATCATCTCAGACGATCCTTTTCAAGGCCTTGGAGCAAGATGGCCCATGGCACCAAAAGTGAACAAGAAGCATTTCTCAAGATGACACCGGAGAGAGAGGTACAGGTCAAATCAAAAACTCTTAACGTGACGAGTGGCTGAGAAGGAGACATCAGCAATGGCTCTTGCAAAGTTGTGTTGACAATTAGAATCTAGTAGACAATTTTTGTTAGGGTAAGGAGCTCTGTAAAGGTTATTTTTCTTGTTTGTCATACCGCTTGCTTTTGACCTTTTGGCACCACTTACAGATTTGAAAATGTGTGTGGGATGTAGTGGCTTTTATGCCAGACATATTTTTTTTCCTTAGAGTTTAATTGCAGAGCTCCTTTAGACAAGATTATTCTGACTTAGTCATGTCAAAACAAACATGGCCATTAGGACATAGAGAGAAGAGAATTCGCTGGAATTGATATGTAATCTCTTTACCTCCTGCCCTGAGAGCCAGATAGTCCAATTGAAAGAACAACAAAAAAGAGTTTTTAAGGGGAAAGAATGACCATTCTTTGGTCATTCCTTCCCATCAAAAGATTTTTCTATCTGAGCTCGTCTCTGCCCAAATCTTGGTGGATCAGGGAATCTGTTTTAATAAGGCAGATTGTTTCTCTACTTAATCGTCACTGAATGTCGGCGTTGATTCTGAGCATGATTGTGGTAATACATGCAAAAGCATAATAAAGTGCTATATAAAAGTTAATATTTCTGTGGTCCTTAATCAGCGAGGATGACAGCTTCACACTCCAATGCTGTCTGTATCATTTTATCCATATCCTTTTTTTTAACTCAAATGGATAAGGAAAGAACAGAAAAAAACCACAGTGAAAGATATTAAAAGCCACTTCCTGTAGCTTTAAACTTGACTCACTTAGACTACAAATTATTCTGGGAAAAGATTTATAAATAATTGTGAAGCCGAGGAATGCATGGGAAATGAAACTTAATGCAGGATGCACTGCTTGTTTTTTGGTTTTCAAATAAATTACTTTCTGTTTTGTTTATTGGATAACTCATGGTTAACTGATTTGAGACATTACGTAACATTGGGGAGACTGACCTATTTTTTGACACTTGCAGATCATGTTCAAAATTATGCCTCCGCATATGCGATATTGTGATTTATAATAAGAAATATATATTTGGTCTTTGTCCCTGTTTCTGCACAGAGCTCCTAAAACTCTTGGACTTTCCTAAGTGATGAGAGCAATAAAGGTGTCTTGTTATGTTAATGAGGTGACTTTTGGACCCCCACCTAAGGATGGGGGCTGGTTGCCAGGAGAACCAACCATGTGATTAGAGGGTTGGAACTTTCTGTCTCATCCCCAGACCTCCTCGGAGAGGGGAGAAGGGCCGGAGGTTGAATCAATTGCCAATGGCCAATGATTTAATCAACAATGAGGCTTTCATAAAAACCCAAAAGGACTGGGTTTGGAGTGCTTTCAGGTTGGTGAACCAGTGGAAATGCAGGAAGAGTGGTACGTTCTGAGAGAGCATGGGATCTCCGAGCCCCTTCCCCATACCTCGCCTTATGCATCTCTTCCATCTGGCTATTCCTCAGTTATATCCTTTTATAATAAACTGGTAATCTAGTCAGTGAAATGTTTCTCTGAATTCCGTGAGGCACTCTAGCAAATTAATCAAACCCAAGGAGGAGGTTGTGGGAACCTCTGAATTATAGCCGGTTGGTCAGAAGTACGGATAACTAGACTTGCGACTGGTGTCTGAAGTGGGGGAAAGCCGGGTACAGTCTTGTGGGAATGAGCCCTCAACCTGTGGAAGCTGTTTCTATCTCTGGATAGATAGTGTCAGAATTGAGTTGAATTTTTGGACACCCTGCTGGTGTAGGAAAATTGCTTGTTGGTGTGGGAACTGCCCCCAACCCCCCACACACACTCCCCACACACATTGGAATTGGGTCCAGGCACCCAAAAGAGCACACCTGCAGCAAGAATAAGTGCATACAGGAGACTTGTCACCATGGCTTTTATTTGTCTGGGAAAACCAAAATGTATATACTTATTTATAAGACGTTTCAGAAAAACTTTTCAAAATAACATAAGAAGAAAACCTGTGGACAAGATTTTGCAAGTAGAATAACAGTTTTAACAAGATTAGATTATGAATAAGAATATATAACCAAGAAACTGTTTATTAGAAAAAAATGATGCATTTTTTGGATTTGGAATGGATTATCCAGTTCATGAATTTGCAAATTTCCATTTCCTTTCTCGTCTTATCTTTTATTCCCTGACGCTACCAGCTTTGTTGCTTAATAGCTTGACATTTTTTTGCTTGTATTATTTCACTTTTTGTCCTGAAAGAAAAGCAAAGGAATTATCAAAACCAGTGAAAAGCTGGACAAATCAGTCTCATTTAAAGAAACAACTTAAAATCTGGGCCCAGTAACCTTCCCATTCTTTTCATTGCACACGCAATGCAAGTTATTGCCTCTAAGACTCACAAATTAGCTCTACTAAATCCTATGCTTTAGCCAGAATCTTTCATCCATACCCAACTAAACATTTTCATGGGTTAGCAAATCCCCAGACGGCTCTAGATGAGAAGTTTAACTTGATTGGCTGACGAGGAAGTCTTCTACTAGGTCATTGTCTATAACCATCTCCTCATTCACATTGGACATTTAAAAACC
Organism: Tapirus indicus; assembly: GCA_031878705.1. Classification (NCBI taxonomy): domain Eukaryota; kingdom Metazoa; phylum Chordata; class Mammalia; order Perissodactyla; family Tapiridae; genus Tapirus; species Tapirus indicus. The sequence continues at coordinate 137,083,821 of CM062920.1, read as the reverse complement.
TGAGTTGTCAAATACTTTAAGAATTCTGTCAAAGTCTAAAATCTGTATAATTCCAGGATGCGAGATAGATTTTAAGTTATCATGATGAAGATGTTGGGAGACAAAAATTTGTCTGCTGAGTTTTCTTTCTGAGAGTGTCTGTTTCCTAATGACTTGAGAAATCTGAGATAATCCCATCAAGACCAGGCACCCGCCTTTCTCTGCCAGGTTGTAAGAATTTTGCATTTAAGTCTGTTGGATAAGCACCATTACGATTGCTAAAAGTAGGTTTCGTCAGAATGCCAATTATATTCAGTCCAGGGGCTAAAATACTAATGGATAGAGAATTGCATTATCCTTCATTTCCTCTGTTCTTTGCACTGAATCAGGAGAAAGAAACTCTCAAGTTAGCACAACCAATTGTTGTGTACAGCTTGACCTGTGCAGGTCCCTGACTCTTGAGAGAAGTCTTGACATTACGTCTGTGGTGGTTGTTTTTCCTGCAAGTCAGATTGATTCAACCTAATCAAATTTTACTTGAGCTTCTCTATATTCCAGGCACTATGCTCAGTGCTAGAGATACAGTGGTGACTGTATTAGTAAGGGTTCTACAGAGAACCAATAGGAGATATCTATCTATATATAGAGAGAGAGAGAGAGACAGAGAGACAGAGAGAGACAGAGAGAAAGATTGATTTTTAGGAATTGGCTTTTGAAATTGTGGAGGCTGCCACGTCCAAAATCTACAGGATAGGCCTGCAGGCTGGAGACCCAGGGAAGAGTTGCAGTTCCAGTATGAAGGCAGAATTGACTCTTCCCCGAGGAGGTCAGTCTTTTTCTATTAAGACCTTCAACCGATTGGATGAGGCCCACTTACATTATGGAGGGTAATTTGCTTTACTCAGTTTATTGATTTAAATGTTAATCTCATCTAAAAAACACCTTGACAGAAACATCTAGAATAATGTTTGACCAAATATCTGGGCACTGTGGCCTAGCCAAGTTGGCACATAAAATTAACCATCACAGTAACCAAAAACCTAGTAGATGTTCAAGACATTGACAGTCTAGTGGGTAAGAGAGAAGTTCAATGCAAGAAATACAGTGTGGTAAGTGTTATGATGGGGAGTAGCACAGGATGCCAGGGGACCTAATCTGCTTTCAGGGGATAGAAAGACTTCCTAGAGGAGGTGACATTTAAGCTGATCTGGACCTGCTTACGTACAAACATTCCTGGGGTGGGAGGTTAGAAATGAGAGCTGGGTAGACTGCTTGCTAGGGAGAGAAATAGCATGTCCAAACCCGTGAGATAAGAGAGAGCTTGGTTTATTCAGAGGAAGGCAAATGCTGTTGATCATGATGTTGGAGCTTAGAATGCAAGGAGATGGGCACCAGGAGCCAGAGATATAAACAGGGGTCCAATCATTAAAGGCCCTGAACACCACATTAAGGAATTTCTAGGTCACTGTTCCTTACCCAGTGAGGTCCCTTCTCCTTCCAAGGAGGGCTGATACATTCTTTGCCCTGTTATTTCTACCAAACATGTAGACAATAGAACTTCCTAGGGCCATTCTGATGGATAAGATCTGCCGTCTGTCCCTATCTCAACTCCAGTAAGACCCCAAATTCAAACTCCAAGTCATCTGTTATAGCATTCTCCCCATCAGCTAAAGGAACTCATGCAGCTGCAAACTAGCCAACAGAGCCACATGGAATTCTTGATAATTAGTTATCTCCGAAAGTCACACCTCCAAAGATTTCAGATACCCAGCCATGAACAAATGAACTGCTATCAAACTTCATCTCTTGCTATATCGTTCATTCTAGATGAGTGTTTGCTTGTTTACCACATTAATAGAAAGAGGAGAAAAAGAGGACCCATACATTCAACCACTATTCACTGACACTCTGCTCTGTGCAAGGCTAGAGGCTGTGCTAAATACTGGAGGATAAAAAGATAAATAAAGCTCTCTTTCTGCCTGGAGGGAGCTTATGATCCTGTAGAACACCAACCCAGGCTAACTACAGAGGGAAATGGCTGGAATATGGAGGCAGGCTTCTGTTCTGAATATTTCTCTACTCTTTTCTAACCAAGTTAATGTGGGCAGAAAGTTAGTTATCTTCAAGTCACCTAATAATCATGACTCATAACCTCATGACTCAGCTTTCTTTTCCTATGAAGTGAAGATTGTGATATCTTCCTTGCAAAGATTTTTGTTAATTAGAAAAAGTATTTAACATTTGTAGCTAGCACAGTGCTGGCACAAAGTAAGTCTTCAATAAAAGCTGCTGCTGTTGATGATATTTACGTGAAAGCACTAGGAATTATTTCTCACAGCAAGGAATATGGGACATTTATTCTTTGTGCAGAACTCTGAAGACTGATTAAGATATCAACAAGTGAAGATTTAGGATATGATCATTCCTGGCTGAGATTAGACAAAAGAGCAAGATCAGAAGGTTCAAAGTGTTTCACCAGGGGTAAATTCTGAAAAGAGCATAGTTCTCAGGGAAAATGAAAAGTTCCTTAGGAAGCTGTTGCAACAGGCTAAGTGAGAGCCAAGGAGGACCCAACCTAGGACTTGGGCAAAAAAAAGACCTTTGTTAACACTCAGATATTCTGATTTATTTTTTTCAGGAGTTTTGGACTTTTGTGGAGATGTAGCTTGAGACTGTTTATTATACATAAATGCCAATCATATTTGTAGCCATGTGTTAGGTGGCAATTAGGTAGAATAATATATAAGAGAAGGTCATGTTATAAGAAATTTATCTATGAAGATGATTTTATATTTTTAAATATAAAAATTATATTTAGGATCCATTTTCTAAAACTCCATAGTTTTTTTATTTGTTTGTTTTTTTACTTTCACTGCATGCTTTTCTTCAAATTTCCAAGAAAAAATTTGGAAACTTTAAGTAGTGATATTTAAGCCTCTTTGTAATATATGTGTGCTATGCTAAACATATGTTGTTCTCCAGTTAATTGTGTTTCTTTGTCTTTTCTCTGTGCGTAATTGGATTTTAATATGACAAATGTAGTGGGAGGTTTTCTTACCTGAGAGATGTCCTGGCTCCAGTCTTGGAGAGCTCTGAAGTTGTCCGCCTAATACTTCCTCAAAAATAGATGTACTGCTCTGTCCAAAAGTACCCTTGAGAAACTTGGAAAGGTTTTTATTGACACTAAATACCTGAAGATAGTAATTAACATAATAACATTTATACCCAGCAATAACATTTTAACTTCCTACATAAACTCTTTTGGCCTGAGGAATTCTCCTATAATATCTGATTCTCTTCTACTCTGAAAATAAAATCTTTCCTGTATCTTACTAACCTTTCTGAGCCAGAAAACATAGCCACTACTCTTAATCTGAAAAGGAAAATTTAATTTAACACCTTATTTAACAATGCACAAGTAGGTGATAATCAATTTGAGTCGATTATCATGGTTAGTTATCGTTTACTCCCCAGTGGGTCAGCTAATCAAGTTACTTCTTAAATGCCCTGATTCCTAGAAAATACTTTGGAGTTTTGTTAACGACATTGACATCCATGGCAAAGGAAGTATTTGTGATTAAGCAAACCTTTGGGCCAAGGTCAATAATAGATCATCCTCTTCTGTGTTATTCTAAGTTTTTTGGTTTAGTTTATCAGAATTACATTAAGATGACCCCAAAATTGCATTCTCTTTCCCTAGGAATTCAGATTGTAGATAGTTTGCATGTGAGGTTGACATTCCACATTTACTCCCTTTCTCCTCCCTTTTTCTGTGATCTCATCAATACTCATTGCTGTAAATATCACATTTATGTCAAGGCTCTCAGATTTAGATCTCCAGCCAGAAATCTCATTTGAGCTCTGGGCTAGTATGTCTAAATGTCATCCTGATATTTGAACACGAAGTCTCACAAAGATCTCAAACTTAACATGCCCCAAAACAAATATTCCTTTTCCTCACTCCCGAGCACTCCAATTCCTTTCCAAATTCAACTTTCCCAGTGAATGGCACTATCTATCACTGGCCAAGTGAAAAAAATCATCTTCCTCCCAATCTACTTGCCCAACTCCAGTATAAAAGCCTTCACCAAATCTGGTCAATTTTATCTCCAAAGCATATGTTTCTATCTTCCTGACCACTAACCTAGTCCACACCATTACTACCTCTTGCCTACAGGTGTGTCCAAATTTGCACTTTTAGAAAGCCAACTCACTTGCCTTCTTAATCTTCCTCATTTCCATTTTTCTCACTGCAACCAGAATGATCATTTAAAAACATTTCTCTAATCACATCACCTCTCTCTACTCAAAATCCTTCAAAAGCTTCCCTTTGTGCTTAGAATAAAGACCAAAATACTTAGCATGATCTGCAAAGCCCTGCCGAATTCAGGCTCCGCCTTCTCTTCAATCACATCTCATGCCTCTGTGCCCCTTGTTTGTTGTTCTCTAGTCACACTGGCCTCTGTTAAGTTCTTTAATGTGCCAAGCTCTTTCCTACCTCATGGCTCTTGCTTCTATTTGCACATCTTTCCCCTCACTCTTCACATCACCAGTACATCACTTAGATATCCATGGATGCCATCTCCTGTTCTAAAATAGGTCTTCCTTCTTATTCTCTCCCATGATCCAATCGTCCTTTTCTTCAAAGAACCAATATATCTATTTAATTGTTACTTCTTTTCCTCCCGTAAACCTTAAGCTCCATGAAAGCGGGGGACATGGCTGGTTTGTTTACAGCTATATATCCAGCGCTGAAAGCATGCCTAATACATAGTAAGTGATCTTGAATGAATATCCAGACAAACAAAGCAGGTAAAATCTTACTGTATGAAATCAAGTGTGTAAGGAATGTCACATTTCCTTTTAACAAGTAAAATCTGTTGCTGGGATCTCAACTCTTCCTGTGAAGTCAGGACATTCAAACTCACACATTGATATCTCGGGTCCAGCCTTTTCATGGACTCACAACCATTTCCTTTTGAAAACTTGCCATTTTTCAGGATACTGCCAAGGGGCAGAAACTGGATCTCTCTCTTTCTCCATTTCATCATAATATGAGCTCCAGATTTTGGCTACAATTATAAATTTGTGTCCAACTGATCTAAAGCACAATGTGTAACAATACCTGGATGGGTTTTTTTAATTTATAATTTTACAAAAGACAATAAATTATTATTGTAAATGATGGAAAACTATGGAATTGAATTACTGACATTGTGCTATGTGTGACTTTAATAGAAACATAAATGTTTGTAGGCTATCACATATAATATATGGTGGAGATTGGATATAATCTTCTAATCCTACTCCACCAAGGGATTTTGTGAAAACTCTTGTTTGCATAAAGGAATTCCGTCTTCTCTTCTCTTCTCTCTCTCCATCCAAATTCTACAGACCCTCGTCTTCATGCCCCATGCCATTTTGTATTTAATTATTTCCTTATATCAGGATCCTTAAAACTCCTTAAAGTTTTTAAATAAGAGGACTCATCGATTGGTTATTTCATTTTTTCTAAAAAATACATTTTTGTTTGAGTACTTGAAAAACATTGAAAGATAGAAAGAAGTTAATCCTATACTCAACAAAAACCAAATATCCATCAAATTCTTGTTGTAACTGCTTAATATGCCCAGCTCTTCAAAATGCTTTCTGTCAGTTATGATCTTGTCATCTGAATATGTGGAGCTTTACTGCTTTCTGAACCCTGCTGAGCATCCTCTGACGACTGCCTCTGTTTTCTGTTGGCCCTGACGTAGTGGGTTGGGTTCTATCTCAACTCTTTTTAAAAGAAAGACCAACTTCTGGTTTGATTACCACCAACAAAATGATTTTCTACTGGAGAACATCAAAGATGTCTTTGTACTTTATGGTTGATGTTATTAAACACTGTCTCTGACTATAGTAGCTGCATGACTGTTTAACCATTGTTTCTCCACTCTCATGTAGACTGATACTGTAAGTGTAGAATTAATATTCATAATAAAGTAGAAGCAATTCTATACATCGGTGTGCATGGAAAGTGGCTAAAAGTCCTGGTTATATAGCTGAGTGGTCTGATATTACCATCTACTCCTGCCCCCTAGATGACCTGCACTGGGCATGTGGCGTGAGTGAGAAACACATCTTTGTGGTTCAAGCCACCAAGACTTGGGGAATTTTTATTATAGCATTGTAACCTAGATTGTCCTAATTGATACAACTACCCTGCCACTGAAATCTTGAAGTGCTTGAGTGGAGGGGACACAACCAAGTCCAGGATAAAGCTGTCCCTAAGGTTATTTTCCTTCATCTCATGAGATCATCTGAAAATTTCTTGTCTGCATGCTACCACTTAACTTGTTGACATTTAACTTGACATGGTGAATGCCTACCCACCCCTAGCTCTTTAGATACAGCAAAAAATAAAATGCCGTTAAACCTGATCTGTCATAGCCGCTCTCTTCTTCCTAAAGGATGGTCTGAAGGAACTAGGAGGGAAGGGATAGAATGGAGCTAGAATTCCCCATACCCTTTGGGTTTGGCATACCCAGAGCTTATATTCAACCAAAAAGGAGAAAATATATATTCAATGACACAAAGTACAAACCATCAAAGGATGAAAATGTGCTAGCACTGTTACATCAATGTTCAGTTGCAGTACTTTATCTGGAAAAGAATGAATCAAATCATAAATTGGAAGAAAATGATAAGGGGTGTGTTTTAAAAAGTACAAAATCTTATGAAGATGAAAACATATTTCATTTTTTCAAACATTAGGACTGCAGAAACTCTATTATTGTGATTTGTTGTATATTTAGGAGAGCTGTGTAGAGCCCAATGTGGAATTTAAACTATATTACACATTTGCCCTAGATATGCCATTGGAAAAAAAATTCTCACGACTTATAAATCACTGAAGTCTTTAATTTTTTTCCCATAAATACTCTTGCTCTCATTTAAAAACCTACGAAATGCTCAGAATTTTACCTATCATCTTTGAAGATAAAATTGTATGCTGATAATAGATCCAAGATCACCTGAATATTTTTGGTAAAATATGGCCATATACTTATATCTTGGTGCACCAAATATATTTTTAACATTCAGATATCTTAGAGTCTTAGTTGAAAGTACATATTATGGAAGTATACATTTGGAAGTTACTTTAAAACTGTGAATTAAAATGAATTTTCAATCTTATTTAACATTTTATGGCATTATTTCCCTTGCTGTTATTCTAAATATTACTACTTTCTGAATTTGTTTTTAAGAACAAAACCAGTGTTTTTAACTTTTCATCAGCCTTTCAGATAAAGAAACTATAATTCCGGTCTGCCCGTGTGGCTTTTGCTTAGAGATAAAGTCTGTATAATATTTTCATAAATTCATAATCATTACCTACATGTTTATTCATTCGGTTGTGGTGGCTTATATTTGCAAAATTCTTTTTTAATTTCTTGAGGACTTTAAACTGTGTCTACATTTTTCTGTCATTTCCTTTCAGTTTCTTTCTTAAGTACTTCAATCAGCAAGGTCTGCAAGTTATCCTTTAAAAAATAAAGCAAAGTCAAAATAACACTGCTCCACAGACACTGATCCAATCTTAGTTCTGTAACTTTAACCTTTTATGTCCTTGTATACTTTTTGTAGCCAAATTTAATGCATGAAGATTTCCATAAGGTCTAATCATAGTTTCCAGATGATAATGCATGTGTGTGTTTAAATACCTTTAGGAGGCAGTTTTTCTAAGATATCTTTAAGTAATGTTCTGTAGTCTATCGGTAGTGGACTCTGATTAAACTGCAACATTCCGGGCTGTAACTATTTGTAAGTAAATATATTACATGATTAACATTTTCCAATCCAACATTTTATAACAGCTAAGCAGTAATAAAACCACAGTGCTTATCCAGAAAAGGATAAGTAACATGGCATATATTTAGAAATCTTCAAGGAGACTGTAATTGAGTGGTACCACAATCCCAACAGAGACCGTTAACTTGAAGTTTCATCACAACTATTTATACAAATTACTCTCAATCTGAGACTTTTTAATATGTCTTTGTTATGCCATTATTCTTCATGAGAAAACTACCCAAAGTATATTTTAGATGTATATACAACAGTTTCAAAAATCAAAATGGATCGATTAGTAGATTGTGTTTAGGCTGAAACTTTTCAACCTATTAACATATATTATTATGGATTTTTAAACCTGCCAAAGTGATAAAGTAGATATGTTAATTTATTCTGGGGGTTAGTTGTTTTTAATTTCTCATTTAGTAAAGTCAGCTTTAGGAAAAAACTCAGTGAGGCTGGGTTTCCTTTTTTCCCCTCTCACATGGCGGTAAATGTAAATACACAGTTGTCTAGTTTCTGTTGTGTAGAACTATCAAGCTTTGGCTTTTACATTAAGTTGAGCATTATTAGATCCCTGATGTGACCATCTTGCAAAAGTCAAAAGATTGGCATGCTAGCCTTGATTCTGTCACAAACTAGTTTTCTGAATTGGAGCATCTCAGTCTGTCTGAGGCTGTTTCAACATCTACAAAAGTAGGCTGGATCAGGAGTTGTGAGATTTGCTCCAGCTTTGCATTCTGTAGTCCATGATACAGCTTTCTTTTTTAAGTTGCTTATATGAGTTCTTAACATTCTTAAGCACAAAATCTGTTTTATTGAATGAAGAGTTGACTTCTTTCAAAGAGTTATGAGACAGTTTTAATCCTAGATCAATGCTCCCAAATCTAGGCATGGTAAAACATTATATGCCACGATTATTGAATGCAATTACTCAAATGGATGCTTTCTTTACCCACGTGCTGGTCATTAGCTTGTTTGCCCTTAGATCCGTTCCTTTCTCTCTTCTTGCTCTGCTCTGTGTTTCTGGGATTGCACACAGCAATCCGAGTTCCCCAGACTCCCTCGCTGAAGCAGCCGTGGAGGATAAGATGCCCATTCCTCCCCTCAAGAGAGAACGTGCCACAGGGAGTTTGGGGAGTGAGAGCATCCAGCTGTGGTGCCTCCAGGATCTACTTCAGCTTTGGTACTCGGATCCCTTGCTACTTAGGCAGCCACTAGTCAATGACTGAGCATGGTGGGGACACAAGTCCCCTCTATGGGGAATCTACATGCTGCATCAGACTGTTGAACTTGTGGAGTCTTTCTCAAAACCCTAAGACAGTCTGAGGCCCCTACTACCCAGTGCTCTGATCTGCCCCCTCTCCTTTCACGGGCCTCATTTTAGCATTGGGTCTGACGTTTTCCCTGCTACTTCTTTCCCTTCTCCTCTTTATCTTTCATAGGTGTTACTTCCAATAAATCTGTTGTGCTTCTAAATCCATCTTGACATCTACTTCCCAGAGGACATGAGCTTACACATTTGTCAGGTACTTCTGATTTCATTCAGCTAATGGGATATACTGGAGGAGATTGGAGGGAGGAAGGAAGAGAGAAACCAGGTTGTCTCCCTCTCTCTCCACTGCAGGAGGCATCCTGGTCGTGGCCGCACCTCCTGCATGGAGCCAGCACCTGCCACATGGCTACTCTTTCTCTGGGTCTCCGTTCCTGTCAAACTAACTGGCTTCCATGCTCCAGTAATATCACCTTCTCCCAACTGCTTTAGGGGACTAGTAACTTCCTGTTATTGTTAACATCTTGGTTGCTTCACTGTCCTTTATCCCAAAGATAGCCATCTGGTAAAAAGTTTACCAAGCACTATCTTTTGCAGAATGTGTTGATGTCTTCTCATTGCCTACCTGTGATCTGAGTTACTGAGGGGATATCCCGTTCGTTCCCTAACCCTTCAATCTTTTCCTGGAATTGGCTTTTTTGAGCCATGTATCCTTGCTCTTCTGATAACAGATTCCTTCCCTCTTTTCTTTTGGAAGGTGTTCCTTCCCTCCCTAGTGGTGCCCCAAATTGAGGCATGTCCCACCTCCCTCCCCAGCCATGGGGTTCAGGCATGAAACAGTTTCAGCCAATCAGAATCCTTTCCCAGGTATGGGTAGGGATGCTAGGGAGAGAAGAATCTCCTTCTGAGCTTATGGCCATCAGGGACTGTACCGCCCTATACCTGCTGGGGGCCATTTTGTGGAAAGAGCCTATCTGTGAGCAGGGCCGACATCAAAGCATAGAGACCTGATAACATTTTTTAAGCTCCTGGATAAATGTGGGAAGAGAGGGCTGTTACGGCAAAGTCAACCCAACTCACTAAACTCTCAAATTGTAGAAGTCTTTCTCTTCCAGCTTGCTGAAAGGGAGTTTTGAGTAGGGTGGCATGGAGGTGGGAGATAAAGTGAATTTGGGCTCAAAGGCACAGAAAAGGGGGACACATCTGGGTGTCTGGATGGTTGCTGAAGAGTGAGGGAACTTGGAAAACACAACACCCAGCAGAAGTTGACTTGTCTCCGTCTTTACCCTTCTGAGTTTCTGGCCCTTTCTGCCACTTAAGAGGTTGGCAACATCCGTTCTTTTCATTACATTGTGACAAATCTTCCCTAACTCTTTGAAGCCAGAGCTCTTTACTTTTGCTACCACCTGGTGCTGACATCTGTGACTAAGCTCCCTGGCTGCTTTGGGATTTTTTTGAACCAGATGCCATAAATTAGAGAAAAAGGAGCTTGCCTAAAATTAAACTGTTTATTCGTAAAACAGTAACATTATTTGTAGTAGGAAATAAAACAGATTTTAGATGCCTACGAGTGAATTGTTGAAAATAACATCCAAACAATCATCCATGTTTTTCTAAATTTTGAATGAATTGCTCTACTGTTTGTTTTCTTTAATGCTGTAGTTACATGGGTTAACGTCATAGAATAACTTACTCCATGCCGTGAATGGACAGATTCTCAACGTCAGCTGGGACTTGGATCCGTAATTTTTTTACTGGGTTACATAAACTCAGGCTAGGAACATTTTCTTTCAGCTGCTCTCAGCTTCCAGCACTGCGCTGGCCACCCACTCTGGCTCTGCTCTAATTTTCTACATGAATCCCTCATGAACTGCCATCTCTGTTTTAGCTTTGGTCAGGACATTTAGCATTTGTGCCACCAAGTAAAGTTCTGTATGAATCAGCTAGAACTTTTAAAAGGATCCATGGTTATTGACAGGCTCTGCTTTACTCATAATGAATCACATAATTTATGATTAAATAGAATAATTTAAATATATTATTACTTAACTATAAGTTAATTAAGTTAAATACAAGTTATTACTTAGCATCAGTTATGAGTAATTGTTAATTCTTACCTGTAAGCAGTATGATTCTGTGAATTTTCATTTCAGAATTTTAGCTGACTCTGGCTTTCTGACACATCAGGAATGAGCAGATTAAATCTTAAAGGGTATTTGTTTTTTTGTTTTTAGCATTCTCAGAAACATCTTTTTTGCAAGGGTTCTAAAACGCTTCTCTACATACCTTTCAAAATGGGTATAACTTCCATTCACAAAAATAACACTGTTTTCAATGCAGCTTGCAAGGAGTATTTTTTTTATTGAAATATATTTGACATATTACACTGTGTACATTTAAGGTGTACAACATGTTAATTTGATACATTTATATATTGTAATATGATTGCCATTGTAGCGATAATGAGCACTTGTATCACGTTACATAATTATCCTTTCTTTTTAGTGGTTGGAATAATTAAGTTCTAGTCTGTTAGCAAGTCTGATGATTATAATACAAATATTGTTGTCTATATTCACTACACTGTGCATTAGATCTCTAGAGCTTATGTACTACTTTTGTAAGTTTGTGCCCTTAAACAATATCTGCCCTATCCCCCCACCCCCATCCCATAGAACCATCATTTTACCTTCTTTTTTTACGAGTTTGGCTTTTTTAGATTCCACATATAAATGACATCATACAGTACTTGTCTTTTTCTGTCTGACTTATCTCACTTAGCATAATGTGCTCAAGTTTCATCCATGTTGTTGCAAATGACAGGATGTCCTCCTTTCTTGTGGCTAAATAATATTCCATTGTGTGTGTATATGTGTATATATAGATAGATAGATATATACACACATACCACATCTTCTTTATCCATTCATCCATTGATGGGCTATTGTGAATAATGCTTCAATAAGCATAGAAGTGCACATAGCTCTTAGAAATCCTGTTTTCATTTCCTTTGGGATAATACCCAGAAGTGGAATTTCTGGATCATATGGTAGATCTATTTTTAATTTTTTGAGGAACCTCCATACTGGTTGAACCAGTTTGCATTCTTAAAGAGTATCTCTTTGCCTGAGTGGTGGGTGCATGGACATTCAATCTCATATTGTTTGTTTACCTAAACATATATCTTTTCATACATTATATTTTATAATAATACCATATTTGATAATAACAATTAAAAGTATATATATTTTTATGTAGATTGATCTTCCTTCTCTTCCAGCGGGATTCTCTTTCTCTTATTTGAGGAGTGGGGAGGTGAAATGGAAAAATAGACTCATTTCCCATTTGACTGTCTGAGAGAGGGGGACCTATGAACACTTACAGTGGGAATATCTTTGTCTTGTTAAATGTGATTTTTAAACATTTGTCTCCTTGGTTGGTTGGGAACTCCATGAGTGCAGAGATTGTCTCTGACCTCTTCTCTGCTATATTCCCAGGGTCAAGACAATATCTTGCTCGGTGTAGGTGCCCAAATTCTGTCTGGTGAAATATAGAATTTGCCAGTGAAACTATTATTGAATAAATGCATTCCTCAAACTTTTTACTCAGAGGAAATTCAAAACCTAGAATTACTTTTTGCTTTATCTATGACTTTGGATAAGTTACATCTCTCAGACTCATTTTTCTCGTCAGAATATCTTCTTAAGTTTGTCTGAGGATCAAACATAATTAGGTAAGATACCAAGCATGGTATTGCCATCTAGTAAGTCCTTAATTGTTACCATATTGGGGATCTTTTGTAGCACTGCAGAAATATCATAAAACTTGTCTTAAAAAGCCAAAATGTTCCCAGTGACTTTTCTTCCTATCAAATGAGATCTTTAGGCACTCTGCCAGGGTCAGAATTCCACTACAGAATTTGGTTGTATGGGAAGGACTGAGGACAAAATAGCTACAGAGCCCAATTATTTCTAAACCGTAGTGATAACACAATTTAGGAGCCTCTGAAAGGAGAGTAAGAGGAAAAGCAGTTAATAAGTATATTGGCTATAGTGCTCACACCAAGAAAGTGTGATTTGTCGTGCCAGTGTAACAACACATCAAGGGGCAGGCAGATCACACCTCTTCCCACTTTCCACATTAGGTCGCAATAAACTTTCCACATGCATGAGGTATTATAACAACATGTCAAGGCAGTTTTAGATTTAATGGTGGAATGCACATTCTAGTGCAAGGGAGCTATACTTCGAGCTGGGTAGAAACGAATGTCCTTTCCAGATGAGAAGAAACAGGCGGCGCCAAAACTTCAACTGTTGTCAGAGCAAAGTAAAACAGCACCTGGGTGTTTGGGGATTCCTTCGGTACTGGTCTGCAACGAGGTGTAGGAAACTAATGCCAGACACCTATTGTTATAATTTTGCCAGCCAGAGAAAAACTTTTGCGTAATTTCAGGTGTATTCTTTTATAAAATCAGCCCCACCCTCTCCTGCTTACATTTTGTAACTTCGAGATTGTTATCTCCTAGATCTGCTTCTTAACAGAAAAAAAAAAAAAAGCTATTAAAAAAACAGAACAAAAAGAAGATATAGTCAAAAAGTTAAATAAACTCGTCCAGTGACTAAAGCTTCATGGTTGAGCTATGTAATTTTCATGAGGGTATGAAAGATTTAGATAGCCCATTTTTCACAAAAGTCATTTTGTGCTTACCCATTGCTTCTTTGTGTTCCACCCCTTGCAAACAATTCTTTCTCCAACCCCTATTCTCTCTGGTTATGCTTAAACTTAGAATGAAATTTCCTTTCCCTCCCTCCCTCCTCTCTAGCTTCATCCTTTTCTTCTTTCAACAGACATTTATGGAGCACTTCTAATTGGGTACTCCACTAAAAGCTTTTAGTCATCTCATATTCTTCATGATAACCTTAGGAGGTAGATACTGTTATATTTTTCCCCATGAGACAAGAAACAGCTACTAGAAATTAAGACTTTGAAAAAGTAAGTTTGTTCAAGGGCACAGAAGTGAATGCCGATAGAGCTGAACTTCATCCTCACGTTAACTCCAGACTCTGTTTTCTTAAACACTGAGCAAAGCTATCTCTCAGTTGCGTGCAAGGACCATCAAAATAACAAGATAAACGTTTTTATGCACATGTAAAAGGTGTTAGTAGTCTCAAAAATCTCAGAAGTCTGCATCATACATTTTGCCAACATGCATTTTCACAGCAAGTCGGAGGATGGTTGAGCATTTTAATATGAAATGTTGGAACCCCATCTTTCCAAAACAACTCCCTGCAAAACAGTTTGATTTGATGTAACATGCCTAAATGTTCTACATTCGATTTGCAAAATGTTACTCTCTGATGGTTTTATAGGTCTCTAGGCACGTACTGAAGTGATGAAGTATGCAGAGAGCTTTAACATGTAATTAAGAATACCTACAGGGGGGCTGAAACATACAACTCTTCCTTGTTGTATGTTTGCCACTTGTATTGTAAGAGTAGATCTGGCATTGCCTAGCAAAAGACTGTCTTTGTTTTGCCTACTTACGCCTGCGTTCTCAGTATTGTTTGAAAGAGTTTGCCTTAGCACAGAAAAAATCATGCACTGAAATTTTTACTAAACCAACCTACCAGTGAAACTCAGATATTTAAACAGACTGTCCAGATGTGAAATAAACATAAGTAAATTTATCTCTTTATTTATTTCCTATTCATCCACTAAAATTCCAGGTTATACGGGATGAATGTATATATGAAAACATATATATTACCTTGGAGAAATTTAACTACTTTTGGACTGGTGATAATAAAATTATGTATGCAGTAACTTGTGATTACAATTTTAGGTGGCATTAAATACTGCCCTGTAGTATATACTCTGTATAACTCAGGGAGGTGTAATCATCTCAACTTTCTCCTGGCAGGAAGATATTGTAGGCACAGCTTTGTTTCTTTATCGATAATGCTGTCTGCTGCACATTTCAAAAGACTTCTTGAGACTTTGCCCTGTGTTAGAAGCAAGCTGCAGCAACTCCAGTTATATAAACGATGCCACAATTATATAATGGTCTTTTATTTTTCACCAAAGCAGAACATCCTTATACTACAGAAGAATTCTCTAGGGGTATTTAAGATTGCACAGAAGATTAAAAACTGTTAAAAACTAGAACCTCAGAAAGGATTCCAGGAAAGTAAAGAATTCAAAGTAATAAAAGAACTCTTTCTGTCTACTTTTATAGTTTTACATGGTAATTGTTGCCTGAGTTTGAATGGTGTAGTAACACTAGAGAAATACGCTTTAATACAGATTTAATGCCACAGATATTTGTATATATTCATAAGTGTATCAGTAGCTTCTTAGTGAGGTCCTGGTACATATATTTTGACACAGATACCTTGTTGGACCCAATTCTCTATTCCGTTGGCAAATAACATTCTTGTTTTGTCCAAATGAGTCAGTAGATCTGGGAATTTGTGTGAGCAAAGGTGTGTGCAAGTTACTCTGGAAAAAAAAACACCTCAGTTCCCTTCATCAGGACAAATCACACTGTATATGCATAGCACTGTGGCAAGAGCAGGGGCTCCACTGGTAGACATAACATGAGTTCAACTCCCCCCTTTGTCAACTATTAGCTAGGTTACCTTGAGCCTCAGTTTCCCCATCTAAAATGGGGATGATAATCTCGATCACAATGAGTGGTATGAAGATGCATGTGAAATGAAATGAAAATTAAAGCAGATCCAGAGATAATATGAGTTGATGATGACAAAGCTTATTATATAAGCTATGTGGCAGGCACTGTATCAAGTGCTTTACATAACTCACTTAAATCTCTCAACAACCCCATTTAAGCAATTTACTGTTGCCCGTCTACACATGGGAAATGATCCTTGAGGAAATTAAAAAGAAAATTGTCCAAAGTATCACCGTTAAGAAGTGGTGAACCCAGATCTTTGTGACACCAAAACATGGGCTTTTTATTACCATATATAGGAAACCTCTGGGAAAGAGTATATACTCAATAAGAATAGACGCTTTTGTCTATGTGCCTGTGTATATATCTTCCTAGAAGTAAAGATTTTTCTCTGTTGGTTATCCCATGGCAACTAGATTTTAAGATTCAAATGTCTCCACATTGCTCTGTAACCCATACTAAAGTCACTGCTTCTTAGTTCTATATCCTAAGTCGTCTTCAAATATTTCTTCAAGTATGTTTGATAAGAAATTGACAGACTGATCAGAGTACTTCAACTTTTCAATTAAATAGTGACCACAAAGAAGTAATAATGAGAATCTGGCCTCAATGCCATTGAGAATCTTGGTGTTTCTGAGCTCTCCAAGGTTAATACTTATATTTAAATCCCTTAAAATTTTTCATTAACTCTAATAAAGTGTTTCAAAAGCTACAAGAGAAAAAAGAAAGACCAAATATGAGAGAGTTTTTGTTGATTTTTTCAAAACATCTAGATATAATAATTTAGTAAATAAATGCTTCTGTATAATAATTTTCTTAGTAAATAGTTTCTTCTTCCTCTCATGAAAAATATGATTAACAAATATTTAAAGAATATTCATTAAAAGGAGTGCCAAATTATTTGCCTGTCTGAAGCACCCTCCTGTCTCAGAACACAGGTGGAAATTCCCACTGGAATTGTCAGCTAGGGAATTTGCTGTGTCTGTGATGCTCAGAGAGAAAGTCTAGTCTGGATATGTAACTTTGAAAGCCATTGATGTAGAGATGGAAATGCAAGCCATGGAAACTGGTGGAATTATATAATCAGAGTATAAACTAGGAAATGAATGGTGTCTAAAACTAAGCTTTGTGGAACTCCAATATCTAATGTTCAAGTAAATGAGAATGAAATGGACTAGGGGACTAAGAAGGAATGGGAGAGAGGTTAGAGGGATGTCTCAGAAGATTAGGGAAGAACAGAGGCAGCCCTGATGGCCTAGTGGTTAAAGTTTGGCACATTCACCACTTCGGTGGCGTGGGTTTGTTTCTTGGTCGTGGAACCACACCACCTGTCTGTCAGTTGCTGTGCTGTGGCGGTGGCTCACATAGAAGAACTAGGACTTGCAACTAGGATATACAACCACACACTGGGGCTTTGGGGAGGGAAAGAAAAGTAAGGAAGATTGGCAACAGACATTAGCTCAGGGCGAATCTTTCCCTGCAAAAAAAAAAAAGAAGAAGAAGAAGAAGAAGCTTAGGGAAGAACACATTTTAAAAACAAGGGAGGGTGGCCAATTGAATGCTACTGAGAAGTTAAGTAAGGTGAAGATAAAATGTCAACAGATTTAGCAACAAGTAGATCATTGGATAAAGAGACCTTGTATCCCAGTTTGCCCAGGACTGTCCTAATCAAAGCCTGCTGTCCTGGTGAAAGTGTGTCAGTGATGTGGCCTTCCCAGTCATTGGTAACTTTAACAGTGGTCATTTCAGTATAGTGATACCAGCAGAAATTAAACTTGAATAGATTAAGGAACGCATAGGAGGTAAGGAAATGGAGGCATTAAGGATAGATAATTTCTTTTAAAAGGTGTGACTATAAAAGGAAGGAAAAAGGAAGGAGAGAGTGGGACCATAGCTGGAATGAAATGTGAGGTCAACGGATTTGTTTTAAGATGAGAAAAAGACCTGAATGTGTCTCATGGGAATATCGAGAAGGGCAGGAGAGGTTGAAGAGATACAAGTGAGAAGGGTACTTAAAGGAGCAAGTCTTCTGAAAAGGTGGCAGAGGGTAGAATCCAGAATATAGGAAGCAGTTGAGGTCTTAAAGGGAGTAGGGCCACCTTAACAACTGCAACAGGAGGGGAAGAGAGTATGGACATTTGCCAATGGAAAGTTAAGGTAATTTCAATCTGTTGACATATTTTCACTGAAGTAGCAAGTGAGAATGTTTGCTGAGAATGGGGGGGTGAGGTGGAGGTGTTATGGACTGAGGAGAGTAAAGAAGGTGTGAAAAGCTAATGTGCATGCAGTGTTGGAAGTAAGAGTTGAATAAAATCCTGCAATAGAATTGCTTGACGGTGTTCAGTGCACAGTTGGGGCACACGACCATAACTCCAACCTGTCCTTTGTGTGATTTGCTCCAGCAGCACCCAGTTGCTTGGTTTCAAGCACAGATAAAGCAGGTATATCATTTCATATAGAAATAAGGATGATCTTTTTCCAGATAGATATAATAAAGGGACGAAAGAACAAAGATGTGAGAATTGGCAATATAATGACTGAAATGGTGAACGAACTCTAAACTTGACAGGGGGATAAGTGAATCCAGGAAGGGATTTGTAGATAGGGAGGAACATGGAAGACAAATAACAAGCTGTTTATTGGACTAGCAAGCTGAAAAGATTGGAAGTTGTGGTCAGAATCTGAGATGTCTGAATTAGTGATTTTGAAAGTAGAAGTGGGGTAGTCACCAGCAAAAACACGTCTACCTACTCTCTTAGGATAAGCATAAGTGGGCACCCCACTTTCTAATCTCTGTCCTAGATCTTAAGAACTCGAGAAAGCAAATCACTTAAAATATATGCATGAGAAATTTGCTTTCAACATTCATATACAATTCAGAAACTTTAAGGTATTGGATTTTCTTTGGAAATCTATGTCTTTTCCGCCTCAGCTTTATTGAGATATAATTGACATATAACATTGTTTAAGCTTAAAGTGTACAATGTGATAATTCCATACACATATATATTGTTAAATGATTACCACAATAAGGTTAATTAACACATCCATCACCTCACATAATTATCTTTTTGTGTGTGTGGTGAGAACATTTAAAATCTATCTCAGGGCCAGCCCTGGTGGTCCAGCGGTTACGTTCAGCATACCTTGCTTTGGCAGCCTGGGGTTCAGTTCCCAGGCGCAAACCTACACCACACATCTGTCAGTGTCCATGCTGTGGCGGTGGCCCATGTACAAAATAGAGGAAGACTGGCAACAGATATTAGCTCAGGGTGAATCTTCCTCAGCAAAAAAAAAAAAAATTAAAGACAAACAATTCACAAAAAAAATTAATAAAATAAAAGCTATCTCATAGCAACTTTCAAGTATATAATACAGTATTGTAAACTATAGTCACCATGCTGTTACATTAGATCCCCAGAATTTATTCATCTTGTAACTGGAAGTTTATACTCTTTGACCAATATGTCCTCCTTTCCCCTACCTCCCAGCCCCGGGCAACCACCTTTCTACTCTCTGTTGCTATGAGTTCAGCTTTCTTAGATTCCACATATAAGTGAGATCATGCAGTATTTGTCTGTCTCTGACTTATTTCACTTAGCATAATGCCCTCCAGGTTCATGCATGTTGCCACAAATGTCAGTCTTTCCTTCTTTCTCATTGCTAAATAATATCCATTTTATGTATATATCACATATTCTTTATCCATTCATCTGTCGATGGACACTTAGGTTGTTTCCAAGTTTTGGCTATTATGAATAATGCTGAAGTGAACATGGGGGTGCAGAAATACCATCAGAATGATTTCATTTCTTTCTGGAATATACCCAGAAGTGGGATTCCTGGATCATAAGGAAGTTCCATTTTTAATTTCTTGAGGAACCTCCATACTGTTTTCCACAGTGGCTCTACCAATTTCCGGTCCCATCAACAGTGCACAAAGGTAGCATTTTCTCCACATCCTCATTAACATTTATCCCTTGTATTTTTTGATGATAGCCTTTGTGACAAGTGTGAGGTGATATCTCTTGTGGTTTTGATTTGCATTTTCCTGATGATTACTGATGTTGATCTTTTCATGTACCTGTTGGCTATTTATATGTCTTCTTTGGATAAATGTTCATTCCATTCATTTGCTCATTTCTTAATTGGATTGTTTGTGTGTGTGTGTGTGTGTGAAGAAGATTAGCTCTGAGCTAACATCTGTTGCCAACCCTCCTCTTTTTGCTGAGGAAGATTGGCCCTGGACTAACATCCATGGCCATCTTCCTCTACTTTATATGTGGGAAGCCTGCCACAGCATGGCTTGATAAGTGGTGCATAGATCCGTGCCTGGGATCTGAAGCTGCAAACCCTGGGCCACCAAAGTGGAGTGTGTGAACTTAACCACTGTGCTACTGGGCTGGCCCCAAGATTTTTTGTTTTTTTTACTATTGAGTTGTATGAGTTCCTTATATATTTTGGATAATAACTTCATATCAGGTGTATGGTTTACAAATATTTTCTCCCATTCCATATGTTGCCTTTTCATTTTGTTGGTTGTTTCTTTTGCTGTGCAGAATATTTTTAGTTTGATGTAGTCCCACTTATTGATTTTTGCTTTTGCTGTTTGTGCTTTTAGTATCATATTCAAAAAAATCATTGTAAGACCAACGTTAAGGAGCTTCTCCTGTAGATTTTCTTATTGGAGTTTTATGGTTTTAGGTCTTGTATTTAAGTCTTTAACCCATTTTGAGTTCACTTTCATAAGTGGTGTAAGATAGGGGTCCAATTTTGTTCTTTTGCATGTGAATATCCAGTTTTCCCAGCACCATTTATTGAAGAGACTATTCTTTCCCCACTGAGTATTCTTGGCTCACTGATCAAATATTAGTTGACTGTATGTGCGTGGGTTTATTTCTGGGTTCTCAATTCTATTCCACTGATCTATGCATGTTTTTATGTCAGTGCCATACTGTTTTGATTACATAGCTTTGTAATATAGTTTGAAAAATGGAAGCGTGATAACTACAGGCTTGCTTTGACTATTCAGGGTCTTTGTAGTTCTATATGAATTTTAGGATTTTTTTTCTCTTTGTCTGGAAAATATCATTGGAATTTTGATAGAGATTGCATTGAATCTCTAGATCACTTTGGAAAGTATGGACATTTCAACAATACTAATTTTTTCAGTCCATGAGCATGGTATATTTTTCTACTTACTTGAATCTTCTTTCATCAGTGTCATGTAATTATCCATTTACAGATCTTTAACCTCCTTGGTTAAATTTATTCCTAGGTATTTCATTCTTTTTGATGCAATTATAAATGGGATTGTTTTCTTAATTTCTCTTTCTGATAGTTCATTGTCAGTATATAGAAACATGATTGAGTTTTGTATATTGATTTTATATCCTGCAACTTTACTGAATCCATTTATTAGTTCTAACAGGTTTTTGTGGAGTCTAGGATTTTCTATATATAATATCATGTCATCTGCAAACAGAGACAATTTTACTTCTTCCTTTCTGATTTGAATGCCTCTTATTTCTTTTTCTTGCCCTATTTCTCTTGCTAGGACTTCCAGGACAAAGTTGAACAGAAGTAGTGAGAATCTGCATCCTTGTCTTATTCTTGATTTTAGAGGAAAGGCTTTCAGCTTTTCACCATTAAGCATAATGTTAGCTGTGGGCTTGTCATATATGGCCTTTATTTTGTTGAGGTCCATTCCTTCTCTACTTAACTTGCTGAGAGTTTTTATCATGAACAGATGTTCAATTTTGCCAAATGCTTTTTCTGCGTCTATTGAGATGATCATATGATTTTTATCCTTCTTTCTGCTAATGAGGTGTATCACATTATTTGTGTATGTTGAATCAATCTTGTATTCCAGGGATAAATCCTACTTGATCATGGTGTATGATCCCTTTGATGTGCTGTTTAATTCTGTTTGCTAGTATTTTGTTGAGGATTTTTGAATCTATGTTCATCAGGTATATTGGTCTATAATTTTCTTTCTCTGTAGTGTCCTTGTCTGGCTTTGGTATCAGGGTAATGCTGGCCTTGTAAAATGAGTGTGAAAGTGTTCCTTCCTCTCCAAATTTCGAAGAGTTTGAGGAAGATTGACATTAATTCTTTAAATGTTTGGTAGAATTCACTCATGAAGCCATCCGGTCCTGACCTTTCCTTTGCTGGGAGGTTTTTGATTGCTGATTCAATCTCCTTACTTGTTATTGGTCTGTTCAAATTTACAATTTCTTCATGATTCAGTCTTGGTAAGTAGTTGTTTCTAAGAGTTTATCCATTGTTTCTAGGTTATCCAATTTGACATATAGTTTTTCATAGTAGACTATTATGATCTTTTGTATTTGTGTGGTATCAGTTGTAAGGTCTCCCCTTTAATTTGTAGTTTTACTTATTTGAATCTTCTCTATTTTATTTACTGTAGCTAAAGGTTTGTCAATTTTGTTTACCTTTTCAAAAACCAGCTCTTAGTCTTGTTGATCTCTTCTAGTATTTTTTCTGGTCTCTAGTTCATTTATTTCTGCTCTAATCTTTATTGTTTCCTTCCTTCTGCTCACTTTGGGCTTAAGTTGCCCTTCTTTGTATAGTTCTTTGAGTTATAAAGTTAAGTTGTTTATTTGACATCTCTCTTTTTCTTCTTACTGTAGGTATTTATTGTTATAAACTTCCTCTTAGAACTGCTTTTGCTTTATCCTATAATTTTTTGTATGTATGTTTCTTCTTTGTTTGTCTCAAGGTATTTCTTTATTTCCCTTTTGATTTCTTCTTTAGTCCATTCTTTATTCAGGAGGGTGTTGTTTAATTTCCACATATTTGTGAATTTTCCAATTTACCTCCTGTTATTAATTTCTAGTTTTACACCATTGTGGTCAGAAAAGATATTTGATATGATTTCAATCTTCTTAAATTTGTTAAAACTTGTTTTGTGTTCTAGTATATGATCTATGATCTCTCCTGGAGAATGTTCCATATGTGCTTGAGAAGAATGTATATTCTGCTACTGTTGGGTAGAATGTTCTATATATGTCTCTTTAATCCACTTGGTCTATAGTGTTTCTCAAGTCCGCTGTTTCCTTATTTATTTTCTGTCTGGATGATCTATCCAGTATTGAAAGTGGAGTATTGAAGTTCCCTCCTATTATTGAATTGCTGTCTATTTCTCCCTTCAGTTCTATTAATATTTGTTTTATGTATTTAGGTGCTCAAATGTTGAGTGCATTTATTTTTACAATTGCTATATCTTCTTGATGAATTGACATTTTATCACTACATAATGACCTTCTTTGTCTCTTCTGACGATTTTTGTGTGTGTGTGTGTGAGGAAGACCAGCCCTGAGCTAACATCCATTGCCAACCCTCCTCCTTTCTTGCTGAGGAAGACTGGCCCTGGGCTAACATCCGTGCCCATCTTCCACTACTTTATATGGGACACTGCCAGGCATGGCTGACAAGCAATGCGTCAGCGGGCACCCAGGATCTGAACCCGCGAACCCTGGGTTGCCAAAGCATGAACTAAACTGCTGCGCCACCGGGCCAGCCCCCCTCGTGACAATTTTTGACCTAAAGTCTATTTTCGATCACCTTCAGCTTCTTCTCCAACCTCAGCAGGGTGAATGTGGCTGGCTGGGCTGGGCCAGGGTTGGCGTGGGGTTGGCCCTGGCTAACGCCGGGCTCCCTCTCAGGTGGTGCTCACTGTGAAGGCCCTCCAGCAGTTCTGCCTGGGCATTGACATGTTGATCTTTGCCACCAAACAGCTGGGTGCTGGGATGGGCCAGGCCTACCCTGGTTGCCTGGCGGGCAGCAGCATGGAGGGCACTGAGACCTACCAGAGCCCACCCTCAACCAAGACCCTGGACACAAGCCCCAAAGGGCACCAGGTGCCTGTCTGCTAGTAACCAGCAGGCCTGGACCAGGCTCAAAGGCTGCCCCACCAATGTAGGGCCCAAAGTCTCCCGGGACTTCCCTCAGGTCCTCATGGCCCAGTGCCAGGGACAGAGGGAGTGGCCAGTGTGGGCCATCTGGGGCCAAGAGAGGATAGCCCCTCGGGTGCCTGGGCTGTCCCTCACAAGTTCCCCCCTGTCCACTTAGTTCCTGGCCCTGGGCCTGAGGTCCTGAGGAGGGGACAGCACAACCTTGGGTATGTGTCTTCCAGCCTCTAATGGACCAGCCTGGGCAGGTCCTCTCATGAGACAGCCAACCTGGGGCTCACCAGTTCACTCTGGGGTCAGGGGTCCTGAGGCCCTCCATAGGCAGGTGCAAGGACTGCTCCCCCACCCCAGCCTAGGGAGCATGGCCACTGTTCCCCATCCTATGTCCCTTTGGGTAGTGATGGTCCTTGCTCCTGTCGCAGTGGCCCACCTTAGAGGGCCATGTGCTCTGTCTGGAGTCTTCCTCCATTTCCTCTCACAGGCTCACTAAAGTAGCCTGGCACTGTAAATGTTGTGATTGTGGTCAATTCTTCAGGTTTCACCTCCTAGTTTCCTACAAGCAGCCCCTCTGTCTATGGCTCCTGCTCCAGCCCCTACCTGCCTTGGCCCAGATCCCTGACCAGGTGTGGGTGGTTCTGGCTGGGAAGGCACAACATGGCTGTAGGTCTGGGCACCAGTCATGTCCCAGCCCTTCAGTAAGAGCTTCCTTGCCTAAGGGAGGCTTCAGACAGCTGACTGGCTGACAAGACAAGCCCCTCACAGGACAGAGGCCTAGAGGCTCCCTTTGCCCACAGTGCCCCAGAGATGGCCATTCTGTGCAAGTCCCTTTACATTGGCTTCCTGGATCAGTCCCTCAAGTCCCCACCCTGTACCCTGTTTTAAGGCCCAGCCCAAGGTTGGGGGTCCCTTTGCATAGCTGATTACTCATGCATTGCTAAGAGCTGTTTTTTCACACTATGTCAACACCAAATGTGGTTGCCACATTTCATTCTTATGGACAGATACCTCCTTCTGGATTTGCAGTTGAGTGACAACTCTGTACACTGTAGCATAGACCAATTGTGATTGGATATTTAAGCGAACATGTTTACAGTTTTTGTATATATGGGTCTCTCCTTCCCTCTTCTGAAAGAACAATCAGTGACTGTGTAGTTTCAGTGTCCTATGTTCCAACTGCAATTTCTTTTCTTATTTTTTTATTTTTTTATTTTATTTTTTTTGTGAGGAAGACCAGCCTTGAGCTAACATCCGTTGCCAATCCTCCTCTTTTTTCCTGAGGAAGACTGGCCCTGAGCTAACATCCGTGCCCATCTTCCTCTACTTTATATGGGACGCCGCCACGGCATGGCTGACAAGCAGTGCATCTGCGGGCACCCGGGATCCGAACTCGCGAACCCCGGGCTGCCAAGCACGGACTAAACCGCTGCGCCACCGGGCAGCCCCCCAACTGCAATTTCTTGACAATATAGACTGTAAATGAGTTTTAAAAAATAGTCTATTTTGTCTGATACAAGTATAGCCACTTCTCCCTTGGTGTCCATTTGCATAGAATATTTTTTTCCATCCCTTCACTTTCAGCCTCTGTGTGTTCTTAAAGCTAAAGTGAGTCTCTTATGGGCAGCATAAAATTGAATCTTGTGCTTTTGTACGTTGTTACTCTATGTCTTTTGATTAAAGAATTTAATCTATTTACATTTAAAGTAATTAATGATATGTGAGGACTTACTATGCCATTTTGTTAATTATTTTCTGACTTTTTTTGTAGTATCCTTGTTCCTTTCTTACTCTCTTACTGTCTTCCTTTGTGACTTGATGATTTTTTTGATGATATGCTTTAATGTATTTCTTTACCTGTTTATTTGAAATAAAAAGATTGTTCATTTGTAGTATAGTTCTGATTATTGAGAATTGTCTGCCTGATGTCTATGCCTTGCATGTGAGTGTTGGTGATGAGATTATTGAAATGCCTGTTGAAGGCACATAGTTTGCAAATGTCAGTTTCCCTCTCCTGTCCATATTTGTTTATAGGACTTTTATTATGAAAAGGAAAGAGATTGAGATTGAAAGTAAAGATTAAAAGAAAAAAAGTGTTCCTTTCCTTTGTGTTTCTTGAAGCCTTGCATTGCTATCTTCACATTTGAAAAATCAGTCACCACCTCCAGTCATCACTGGCTGGCTTTGGCAGAGAAAGACCTTCACTAGTCAGCCCAGCTAGAGATTCTAGGGGTCTCTCAGACCTTTTGCATGATGTGCCCACTCCTCTTGTTTTCCCTTAGGGGTATTTCTTAGGATTCTGTGCTGTCTTTCCATCCTGCAAAACCAGGCCATGTGCTGAGAGCCTCTTGTTTATTTTCCCTAGGGCCATGCCCTGAAGTATTCAAGGTTGTATACATTTTTCCAATCGTGCAAAGTCAAGCTGGCTGCTAAGATCTGCATCTGATACTGAGATCCATGTGCTGTCTGTAGTGGCTTGCAGAGACATCAGCAGGAGCTCTTGGAATGCTGTGCATTGAGTTTCCTGGGGCACCGGCCATGGAGTGGCACATTGGTTTCTGGGGGTGCATATTGGTTCTTTGGTGGAGGTTCTGTAGGCAAGTCATCCTGTGGAGTTCATGGGTGAGTCTCTTGGTGGAGTCCCGGGAGCCTCTCTTGGCCCTGAGCTGTGTCCTCTCAGTTGGACTCTGGGGCTCCCACAAAGGTATTCTTGTCTGTGGGTCATTGCCAAGTTGGTGTTTCTGTGGGGAGATGAAGGCTGGAACCTCCTATTTCACCATCTTGCTAACATCTTTCCTGTAAAAGTCCTATTTAAAAGTGGACCCTAATTGTTAAAATAATAATAGTAATCAACACTTGACAGTTAATGAAGTGCTTTTCATGGACTGTAATTGATTACGTTCTCAAAACAACTCTCTGAAATAGATACTATAATTCCCACTTCACAGATTATTTAACCGAAGTCAGAGAAGACTAATGCTTCACATAGCTAAACACACAACTCAAATCTAAACCTTGGTCCTTTGTTATATAAAATAATGCCCTTTTAAAATTTTTGCTTTTATTGTGCTAGCCTGAGGAAACAATCACCTCCGTATTAAGTTTATTTAGGAAAAATAGGAATTGTAATTTGCCACAAAGGAAAGGACACATGCTGTGGCAGTATGGACACATGTCACAGTGACATACAATTCCTATGCAGGATTAGGCTTCTTTTGAGGAGCAGATAAAATCCAAAGGACAGTGATTCGATTGGATTTGGCCAAGAAACAGCCCACAAACTTCCAGCTGGTTTCCAAGTTAGATAGAAGAGGGAAAAAAACTTCATTTCATTTTGCAATCAGTGTAAAGTGTTTTTTAATGGAAAAGCAAACTAACAAAAACTCATAGTGCCCTATTTCATACACTTTGCTGCTTAAGTTACTATAAACATTGGTGAACTTAGAGGTAGTTATTTTAGGTTTGCTTGTCTAAATATTGAACTAGGAGGCATTTGTTGATCATTCGTCCATTTAAAGTGAACTGTAGAGAGCAAAGTGTAAGACCTGAAGATTGATGTGGACCAGAATCTGTGAATCAGTTGCAGTGTATGGCAGGAAGAGCTACCAGTGGTTTTGTTCCTTTCGAATTCTTGCATACTGATTTAGAGCAGGTTAAAATGAAGGTATTTTCCAAATATAGGCTGTAATTAAAAACTTGCTCATCCTTTTCCAATCTTCTGCTAACTTAACTCATTAGTGATTTTTCAGGCTCATGAAAAGGGAATTTTCTACTCTGAAATAAGAATTCCAGAAGAAGGGGATATTGAAATCATCTCTTTGATTCCATGATTAATATCCAAATCCTGTATTAAGAGCTCTTCATCCCATACCTGGAGGCTCACTCTTATTCTCAAATCTAAACTCAGTCTTACTCTGAACAAGGGAAATTTTTTCATTTTTCAATAACAAAACATCCTTACTTTTTTGTGTGTGATCATATCTCAGCTCTTCCCTTTTGATCACAACACTCTTTTGTACCCCAGTCAAATAATTGAGTATCTAATGCCGAATTCCCTGTCTTTTGCTCAAATTCCTATCATGAATTTCTGTTCAAAATATCCTTCCATTATAGTGTGTTTCAGCTAAGGCTGTGCATCAGAATTAATTGTGAAAGTTTCCTAAAACAGATTCCAAGGCCATACCCTAGTCAATTTGTATTTAGAAGGTCAGGGCTGGAGTCAAGGCTTCCACATTTTAAAAATGTCCACAGACCATTACCTACTGCTATGACTTTCCCCGAGAGTGTGCTTCATCTCACCTCTAGCTTCGGTTCTACCTCTGTCTGATCTATTTGTCAACTAACTGAGCCACAGCTCTTATAATACAGACATAAAGATTGCACAATTAGGACCTGGGCAGAAACATCAGAAAAAACTATGTTATTTATTTGTAATATATACTTATAAAGTTACTGTCGTGAAAAATAAATACATATCTCTATTTTGATCTTCTATTTTTGGTGTTATTCAAAAATGAATTAGGAGTGAGCCAGCCCTGACAGCCTAGCAGTTAAAGTTTGGTGCTTGCTGCTTCGGTGGCCCAAGTTCGCTTCCCGGTCGCGGCACCACACCACCTGTCAGTTGCTATACTGTGGTGGCAGCTCATATAGAAGAACTAGAACAATTTACAACTAGTATTTTCAACTGTGTACTGGAGTTTTAAGGAGCAAAAAAAGAAGAGGAAGATTGGCAACTGATGTTAGCTCAGGGAGACTCTTCCTTGCAAAAAATTGTAGGGGAAAGAGAATATATCAGGGAAAGAATTTTAAAATAGCATACGGAACTTGTTGAAATTCTTAAATTAGGTGTTCACAAAATTTAATGTGCATAAAAATTGGAGAGCTGAATTAAATATGCATGTAATATATATTTAAAATAT
Organism: Tapirus indicus; assembly: GCA_031878705.1. NCBI lineage: Eukaryota > Metazoa > Chordata > Mammalia > Perissodactyla > Tapiridae > Tapirus > Tapirus indicus. Next base: position 137,055,198 of record CM062920.1, on the reverse strand, counting down.
ATTGTATATAATATGTATTAATATATATTTAATCACATATATACACACTTTGGCTTCCATCTGACTCAGTAGGTCTGCAGGGAGGCCCAGGAATCTGCATGTTTAATAACCACAGAGGGTACAGATGGTCTTTGGACCACTTCTTGAGAAATAGTGGCCTAAACCAATTAACACTGTGTATCTCGGTTTCATCCTGATTTTTTTTTTTTTTTTTTTTACCATTCTTGTTTTTAAACTTTCTCACAGATACAATTTTGTCTCTATGGGTAAGATATGTGATCACTGAAAAACCAAAGTTGGTTGATGCCTCCTCAGCAGGTCTTACCCTGAACGCGAAGTGATTATTATTTTAATATTACATTCTATCAAGAAGCTATGTCTCTTGATTTCTTTCAAAAAAGGAATCATGCACTTCTTTTTCAATCATGCCCAATGCTTAAGTATTAATATTGACTGAGTAGGTTGGGGAACTACCACCACGTGCTGGCCATGAATAAAAATTGCAGGTTTAGTTTCTGATCACTGAATTCACTCATGTGGTTGTGAAGTGGCAGCTCCAGAGATTTTGCTATGAGTAATTCTGTTGACAGAGATGGTATTTGAAGGACTCTATGAGTTCATTTTCTCATGTAGGATCTTTTCTATATGATAGCCCAGTCTCATCTCAGCGCTATGTATAAGCACTAACATCCTGCTCTGTGTTCCCAAATATTAAATGCACATTTTAAGATTTTTACAGAATAATAAAAAATCAAGGTTGAAAAGCAAAAGGAGTAACGTTGACAGAATTCTCTTATTTTCCCAGTGGAGACATTATTATTATTATTTTAATCTCAGGAAATTCTTGTACCTTATTATACTTTGGTGGCATGAAAAATACCCTTATTGGTCTGTCTTTTTATAATGAGCTAAAGGAATGTTATATTCTGGAGAGAAAAATATATATTAGGTCTTCAGGATTTGGCAGTGTGTACCGTGGGGTGTACACACATGGCCAGCAGACTGATGGATATTTTCTAACATCTTCTACTCTCTCTTATCCCTTTGCATTTATGTTAACAACCAGTAGAAGAAGACAGTCTTAACAGTACAGTATCTTGTGAAAGTCTTTTCCCCCAAGATAATGGTTACTCCTGCCTTTCATTTTGGTATACTATAAAGGTTTTCATACCTTTTGTTGAAATGCACTTAAATAATTACTATCAGGAAAGCAACAGGATAAAAAAAGAATGACAGTATAAAAATGCAGCATGAGAGGAAAGGGTATTGTTTCTGCAAATTCTTGCTTTATATTTGGTGGAATACATGGAAATAATTTTACAATTTTGAGAGTAACTAAGGCCAAAATTTCATGTCATCTCATGCTTGTAATTTCATGAATATATAGCAAATCTTCTTATGGGAGAAACTAAACAAGAGAATAGTCCCTGGGACAGACAACATATTAACTTACAGTTGAACTACTGAGAGAGAGTGGGATAAGGAAGAGAAATGCAGCACCTGAATAGGGGGTGACCTGGAGGAGTGAAATACTGTAAAATAGCAAGGACAGAAGAGCTAAACACGAATTTTGATGATTCCTCATTTTTATTAAAAGCCAGCTTCTGATTTGAGCTCCCAGTCACATCCTTGATTAAAGGTTGTGCCTCTCATCTTCTCTTATCCATGCTACATGCTTTCAAAAAGCCGTATTGGGGAGCATGTAAGCTTGTAATTAATCCCCCTGTCCCTGTGTGTAATTATACCTAATAAAGTGCTCAGCAATTCATTGTATTGCTCACATTTATTCCCTGTAGAAAAGGACTGAATGCTTCCCAATGCCTGTACAAGATGCCTGAAAAGAATATCACAATGACAGAGAATATCTAAGTTCTTTTAGTTCTTTGAAACAAAATATTTTCATCTATTAATAAAAATAGTGGTCTTCCTTGAGACGTGTGTATCAAAATTTTAATTTTTGTTAAAGAGAAATTAACCATTCCCATTGGTCAGAGAGAAATCCAAGTGAAACAAGAGCACATTAAATGCCACCTTTGCAGTACAGGAAACAAACAACAAAGGAACATTCCCACCTAATCACATTTAAGCTAAAATAATACTACAGGTTCTATTTCTGTTGAATCATAGAAAGACTATTTTGTTCTGCTTAAATGCATTCCCTAAGGAGTATCTGTGGGAAAAATGGGAGCAAACCTTCTCCCACCATTGTATTAGGAAAGCACAAGGCAAAAGAGTAAACAGACGGGGATCTTCCTCTCTTTCTGTACTCTGTTTAGCTGTTGACTCTGACTCTGTGGTTGCTGAGTTAATGAACACATTTGTAAATGTTTTAACAGGGATCCTCCTCTTTTTTAAATAGGGATGATCAAGCCTTTAAACCTGCGTCTCTCATCACTCGGTTGTGGTGCAACATGGTACCCAGCCCTCAGCTGTCCTAAATGATCAGAGTGAAAGGACAACTCCCGACTGTCATATCCCACAGGTTTGGGTGGGCAACACCAACATTCCTAGCCTGCAGGCTGATGCTAAGCTGATCTACGCATGCCCAGCTCAGGATATACATCTTCTGCAGGCAAAACTTAGGTTCACTTTAGGGGAATGACTATCTGGACGTGCAAACATGCACGTGCACACATACACACACATACATACACTGTTTTAAAGGGATAAGGAAAAGACATGCAAGAATCCTGAAGGTTTTACTTTTCGTCTCTGTTTAGATACAGGATCTAACATACCAACAGTGATGGCCATTGCATGCCCAAATTTGCTCACAGTGTATTTTCAGGCCACATGGTTGGTGGACAAGAAAATGAAAACATTTTCATGTATTGAACATCCATAGGGCATATAGCAATGAGTGTTGTAATGTCTAAATTAATATAATAAATTAATAAAAGCAATATAAATAGGCACAGTTATATATTATACTTGAATATGCTGAAGAGTAAGAAGGAGTTAAGAACTGTACCAGAGCGATAATGAGTAGCCCAAAAATGTATTAATCAAATCTTGTGCAACCTGTTATAAGAGGCACTATATAGAATTAAATTAACAAATAAGAAGCAGTTTCTAACTTAAGGTGTTTGTAATATATTTGGAGGAATCAACCAAATATGCAGAAAACATTTTGAAAATAATCACCAAATAATGTGAAATTTTTCCTTCCTACCAATAAATTCAAATCTCCCAATTCTAAAAGTCAAAATTATATCTTCTCTTGACTCTATAAATGTCCTCAGTTACCATAATAAACAGGACACCCAAACAGAACTTAATCTGGTTAAAAAAATTATCTAAGACACTTATTTTTTCCCATTTTGGTCTTCAGAAGCTTGACTGATATAGTTGAGCAATATCAAACCAATGCAGGTATCACAATGACTAAAGAATTCATTTTAAATGGGTTAAAAATATATATATATATACACACACAGATGTATACACACTCACACCCATAGAGATACATGCTTATATTCTTATATTTTCCTGTGTTGATTCATGTATAACTAACTATAACGGGGTTACAGCCAGTCCTGTGAGTAACCTCCAGTTTCTCCTCACTAGAGAATTAGTAAGAATTCCGAAGTATTACAGTCAAGATAGTCTCTGTCCCGAGTTGGTCTATATTATCTTCTCATTAACCCATAACACAGTGCTGTCTATGCTGGGATGTTTACATCTTATCTTTTGGTTTTACTTGTAAATGTGTCTGTGCGCTTTTTCTCAGTACAGCTTCTAAGACCCGTGTCTTCATCAATTAATTTTAATGATGGCCTTGCTTTCCTCCTATGCCCTTCACAAAATGTTGGCTGCTTCATTTTCTAAATACAGTCACTGGCTCTAGCTTATATCAGTGCTGTCCCCCAAGCCTAACTGGTCCATGACTCTTTTCTCTTTGTTGACTCTGTTCTTTCTCCCAGATCACTATTCTCCACTGTCCATCGCTGCCACTGAGGCAACTGAGAAAGGAGATTTATTTAAAGTATTTAATATCCTTTGTTTAACCAAAATAATCACTTCCTGTGTGGAATAGATTGAACAAAAGAATATGGCCGGCCAAGCAGGAAGCAACACATCACATATCAAAGATAAATCCATTTAGGGAAAACACCGAGATAGCCACGCACTCTTATTGGAATTTCAAGACAAGAAATAGTGTGGAACCCAGCTCTTCTTTCATGTCTGTACCATTGTCTAACCACAGCATGAGCCTACAGAGGTAAGCCTGGTGAGAAAAGTTTTCTTTGTTGTTTTTTGTAGCTATTGTTGTTTTTAAAATAGGCAGCTTAGTTAAGTTTCAGAAATAGAAATCAAGGTGGTGAGTCAGGAAGAAAGCTCAGTATGAAATAGGGGATGTGAACTAGTGCATGGCACCACTCACAGTAGAGTGATCTGGAAGTGCCTGCCAGCACCTGCTATATTGTGCTTCCAACTGAATTGAGAAGGGAACTGACATACACATGTGCTTACTAAACCAATCGCCAGAAGCAGACATCATTGCCGTTCCACCCAACTGCCACGTCCCTCCCAGTTTTTCCCTTGCTGCAGAGCCCTCCTCCCACAAGGAAGGAAAATGCTGAATACTCACTTTCCAGCTTTGCTTGCGACCCAGACACAGGCATGTAATCCAGTTCAGGCTGAGGGATGTTACTGGGACTTCTGGGAAGGATTTTCCCTGATGAGAGACATGCAAAGATAACCGTCCACTTTTCTGCTTTGGACATTGTCATAGAAAGACATGATACCTATCCCCCCACTTTTAGAGATGAGGAAACTGAGGCTCAGAAAGTTGAAGTGACTTGTTCAATGCCCCAGATCTCGTCAGTCCAGAAGCCAGAGTCTGAGTCTGCGAGCCTATGCCTGGAAAACCTGCGTATCTCTAATCTCATTTTGTTTCTGCCATTCTATCACGTCACACTGCCTCTGTGTAACAGCAAATATTTAACAAATGAGTTAGTATTTGAACCTGGTAGGAAGGGTGTAGGCAGGTGTGTCTTTGTTCTGAGACTATGGCAAGCAGTATAAGGAGTAAGTATTGCACACAAAAGGCAATTTTTGTTGCACGACATTTGAAAAAATGAGAATGATTTCAGATGTTCCTTTTTTTGGGTAAGAAGCCTGGGGAATATGTTTCCTCAGTTATATTCAGATATTGGGTCATGAATGGAAACAGCTTTGCAAATATTTTCTGGAAACTACGGGACCGTAAGACTGTCCACCATGCTCTCCATCTTCCCCAGAGATCTCTCTCCTGTTCTCAATCCTCTAGTTTCTCACAAGTCCAATGACTTAACTAGAAGGATTTGAAAATCCGACTCTAGAAAATGATGAATGATTTCTAGTCCTTCCATTTGAAAACCCACAGGGTACCTTTAAAATAGGAGAGAGGTTAAGAACAAAGGGCAGCACATATATTTCTCTTCTTAATTACTGCTTGACTTTTAAGAGGGGTTTAGTTCAACAAATTCTGTGAGGCCCTGGGCAGGTAGGACCTGATTATTCATCTGTTTAATAGTGGGCCCCTTTCTAGATATAATTTTGAAAGACGTAAGATTTTCTTCTAGTGTCACCTTCTTTTTGCTCTCCCAGGTGAGGGACCACTGTCCTTGTTAGGCTGAATCCTAGGCCTCTTTTACTTGCTCCAGCCATATCCTTACCACATAGCATTCCTTCTTTGGAGATTTTTCTTTTCTCCCCTTTTCTTCCTAAACCTTATCTTGAATGATCTCTTGGTAAACTAATCTGGACTAATGTGTTAATGGCAATTCAAAGTTAAATTATTATATCATGTACACGTGGGAAGTAATACAGTTGCAAGGCCATAACCCAGAGTAGGAACTTTCTTGGTGTGGAAATTTCAGCCAGAGTCAGAGAATTCCTCTAAGGGGAATTCTTATATATAATGCTACATGGGCAGCTGCCTCTTGCACCAACCAGCCATAGATGGTGACAGTGTGTCTGGGGCCTTAAAACAAAAGCTGGAAAACAAACAAGAAAATGTATTACTATAGTGGGTTATTCAATAAGAAATAGACCCTTTAGAAAACATTGACTTAAGAAAGACTTTATAATAATGTGAAAAAGGCTAGACTAGCCACTGTTATTCTCCTCAATTCATATTAACGCTAAAAGCAACCACAGTGGGAAAAATAGATACACAAATTCAGTCTTCACTGTTTGTAGCCCAGGTCACCATCATCTGTTACCTGGAATTATTGAGATAATTAATTGGTCTCCGGCTCCACTCTCACCAGTACACACTTCCCCTTCTCTGTCTCAAAGTAGCAGCCTGAGTTATCCCTTTAAAAGCTGAATTAAATCAAGGCGTTCCAGGCTCAAAACGCTCCAGTGGCTCTCCTGCTCACTCAGGATAAAAGCCAAAGCTCTAACAATGGCACCAAGGCCTTGCATTGCTTTCACCAGATTCCTTCTGTGCCCTCATTTACTAGTCTGTCATCCACTCCAGCCGCAATGGTTTCCTTCTGTTCATCGCAAACCACCAGACATTGCAAACTCGGGCCTTCAGTTATCCCCTTGGCTCAAATGCTGTCTTCTCAGTGAGGATCCCATAATCACCCTATTTAAAATGACCAAATCTCCATGGGCTGGACACCCTTCCCCAGCCATCTATTTCCTTCCCTGCTTCATTTTTCTCCATAGCTATAACATGCATTTCACTTGTTTGGATTTTTTGTTGCTTTGTTATTTATCATCTTCCCATCGTGTCCCCCAACCCCCTCACTAGAATGCAGGCTCTAGGAAAGAAAGAATTTTTTTTTTAAATGCTGTATCTACAGTGCATGGTACACTCTTAGACATCCAATAAGTATTTATAAAATAAATAAGCTTCCCACCTACCTATTTAGTCAGAGCTTAGACTTGCAAAACTATAATATTCGCCTTGTTCTAAATAATTTAAGCAGAGAAATAATTTATTGAAATGAGATTGGAAGGCTCAAACACTAGAAAATGACTAGGAATCAAGGAAAGCTGGGAGGCAGAACACCCAGGCACTGAGAACTTGGTATTTTTGTCCTGGGGTCTTTTGACTCTGTCTCCACCATTGTGAGCAATCTCTAACTGTCCCTGTGATTTTGCACACTTCTTCTAGTTCTGGAGTGCCAGTCAGCAAGTTGGAGCTTTCTAGGTCATGTGCCAACAATCTAGCTGTCAAGGGCCAGGGGACACAATATGTAACTCCTGTTAGGTGCCAAGTGGGAGCCTGAGTTCTGCCTCTCACCAAAATTTATACAATAAGGGATTCCCTGGCACAGGAACAGATCTGAATCGTGGGAAGCCAAAGAAGAAAACACTTTTCACAGCCCAATTCTAACCCGTAATTATAAATAAAAAGTGACTTTCATTTGTTGAATTTTGTTTGTTTTTCTCTAGCTATTGTTTTCTAAATTTTCCTGGTGATATAAATAGTTATATTAGCTTATTTAAAGACTTTGATTAGAGAAAGCTAACACTAAACCATATTAAGGTAATACAAATTTTAGCGAGACCTCAAATTTCCTCTTGAGGCAGCCTGTGGTTTGTGACCTATCAGTACTTATATGCTAGAATGAGAATTGAGTGAATTGAGAGGTCTTCGGTGAGCCATTGATTTCTTCAGAGTAAACTTTTATCCAAAGGCTAATAGAAAATATTTTGTGTTTCACTGAATTCACACAATGAAATGAAGAGAATCAATGGAAGGCAGATGCTCATCTGACTAAATCATTAATAATTCTATTCCCCATAGAAAAATAGTCACGCACAGTATTGAACTAGAGCTCGAATTTACCATACAAGTTTTTTTGTTTGGTGTAGGATTGTTCCAAAGATGGTTGCAATAATCTCTCCCATCCTCCAGGCTGCTTTACAATGTGACTTTTCTACTCCTCTCATCAGACTCCTTTGAATCTGAGCTGGCCCTGTGACTCGCTTTAACTAATAGAATGTTGTAGCAGGACACGAGTGAGTTCCAGGCCTAATCCTTCATAGGCAGTGCAGCTCTTGATTCTGACCTCTTGGAAGCCAGCTATGTAAGGAAGTCTGTTATCCTGTTGATGACACAACATGGAGAGAAAGGCCCTTCGGGAAAAAATGCAAGGCACCCCAGAAAACAGCCAGCATCAACTGCCACACATTGTGAGTGAGGCCACCTTGGATGTTCTAGCCCCAGCTGAGTCACTGGCAAAATTCGGTCACATGAATGACCTCGCCAATACCGTGAAGAGCGGAAGACACCCATCTGAGCCCAGCCAACATGCAGAATCATGAAAAATAATTCACATTGTTGTCTTAGGCCAATAAATTTTGGGGAGTTTTGTTATACAGCAATAGATTGCTGAAATATTTAGGCTATAAAGTTAAAAAAACCCACAAAACTTGATCGCATAATGGCGATGTTAAATTTTTCTTGAAAAACAATTAGGAAGTGTCTGTCCCAACCCCCTTGGGTTTAAGAAGTCCAATATATCCTGCTTGGCTGGGCCACACTCTCTAATGAAAAATCCAAGGACTGGAAAACAATTGAATTTTAAAAAACAGATCAAATCTTATGTGTGTGTGTTTGCTTCATCTCCTGTGAAGTATGTACAGCCCATGTCTCCTTGGTTTTATGAGTCCTTTCTCTGGTTTGCCCCAGTATCCACTACAGGAACTCAAACAGTCAACCTTTAACTATTTCTGGGCATCTCCCAAGCACATGTACCTCTACTCACAAGTACTATTCTCTAGCTGTCATGTGCCTCTCCCCTTCTCTCCTGCTATTGCTTCCTGCAGCAGTGTCTGTTGCTGAGGCAGCCTCTACCCAAATGAAGACATTCCAAAGCTGCCAAGGACTCTTGTACAACACTTCTGTGAAGCTGTTTGTTCCTCTACTGAAGTTGCCAATGCCATCTGGATTTGGTGACCACAGAATAGAATATCTTCTTTTCTGGCCCATCCTACTGCTTCAGCCAGTGTCCTTCCCAAGCTCATCATTCCACGGTTGAGAATATTTTCTTCCTACCTTTTCTCCCACTGATGCCACCTCTCCAAGATGGGGTGCAAGTCAGTGCTGTCTTGAATTTCCATTGTCCTACAGGGATTTTAGTGAAACCTAAAGTGTGTTTTTTCTCTCCCTAAGGCACAAACACCAATCAGGTTAGGTCAGTTAATAATCTGAATAAAGGACACTGAGCTGATCACCCTTCTCTTTTGAAACAGCCTTGGAGGTAATTTTTCTTGACTCTGTCTTCTGTATTTGCTGTTAGTTACGTCACTGGACACTCACTGGTTCCACATGTCCTCCAGAGATAACAACTATATGTAAATTGAAGCCTCAATACTAATAAGATTCACACCGTAAATGTACTGAAAGACCAGTATACTCTACCCTTCCCACAGTTATTAATGGTTGTTCATATTAGAATAGTAGAGAAGGCCAGAAACTTCTGTATACCCCCGTCCAACACTGTTATTTGATGGTCCAAACAACTAAAGATTGGTGGTGGTGTTTTCTCCAACTAAGTATTGCAATAGTGGCTATGGGTAGAGGTTCCTGGAAACATAGTTTTTAGCAGCTGGTTTGAGGATGATGATTCCTAGCATCTATTTGTATGATCATCCTTTCCCTCTACTGCCTCTACCAATTGATCCCAACCACAGTAGGGATTACGGAAAGCAGCAGGTCCTCATCACTTCTTTGACATAAAGGTAGAAATATATAGAAGCTGTTTACAGAAGAAGTTACTGAGTTGACTGTGTGTCTATGTAAGTATGTCTCTCCTATCTGCCGTCTACTTACTCGTAGGTTCCTCAGCATCTGGATAGAAGCTCAGAATCACTTCCATTCAGCTGTAAAAGACAGTTTAGAGCTGGCCACTCCAGTCTTTTATTGGAAGCTACGCTGCTTCACATCTTTTGTTTTTAATTTTCTTTTTGCGAGGAAGACCAGCCCTGAGCTAACATCCACTGCCGATCCTCCTCTTTTTGCTGAGGAAGACTGGCCCTGGGCTAACAACCATGCCCATCTTCTACTTTATATGGGACGCCGCCACAGCAGGGCTGACAAGCAGTGCGTCCAGCAGGCGCCCGGGATCCGAACCCGCGAACCGTGGGCTGCCAAGCATGAACTTAACCGCTGCACCACCGGGCGGCCCCTCACATCTTTTTCAATGAATTTGTAAAAGCTCTCTCCAGATGCAGTAGAAAGATAAACGTATGACACCACATAGTGTTACCACGCAGAGGAGACTCAATTCTCTTTAGCTGTTGTCAGTCCCAGAACACAGATCCATCTGTGGTCCAGGGGAAAGTACACTACAGTGTGTGACCTCTCTGAGGATTGCAGAAAGTACCCTTCAGTAATGCCTCATGGTGCTGTCTGAACTCATACACCCTCATGGACTTAGGGTACCCAGCTAAAACTGATCTTGGCAGAACTGTATGGCACTCCTCTCTCTCCACCTTGTTCTCCTTCCCTAACCTCCATCTCAGTTCTTGTTATTTTATGCTTGAATTAATGGTTTATGTATTACATGATCTTTTTGGAAGCAGTTGAGGTATAAACATTTAATAAGTAAATAAATAAAAAGTGTCATATTCCTTTATACCTGCTCCTTCCATAAAGAACTGTGGCATCTATTCAGATAAAATACCTGACATATGTATCCATAGTACCTCAGACACATATGCAAACTACACTCTAATAAGTGACCTGAATTTCACAAGTTTTGATCAGCAAATGTTTGTCGAGTATCTGCCATGTGCCTATTTCTTTGTGTAGAGTACTGGAATTTAGAATAATGTAATAGGTAAAAATTGTCTGGCTCCAGTTGAGCCAACTCACCAACACATCCAAGCCACTCCTATCCCCACTCGCAACCACCCTTCCTAGCTCTACTTGCCAGGCAAGAATATCACATACTTCTCCCAAGGTCCACCATAACTTATCTGACTAGTAGATCCTTCTCTAAAGTCTGAAGGTGTCTTCTCGCTTCTCTGATAAATCATTGCTCTAATTAAAAAGGCAAGAGGGGTGCTCTCTGATAATGTATGTGTTTTGACTCATCTTTAGAGATGCTGATTCCCTTCCTCTTGACTTCCACGCCTCCCTCCCCTTCCACGCCTCAGCTCTACGACGGAATCTTTTAGTTACATCATAAAGTGAGAATTTCAGTCTAATTAAATGGAATACGTGTGGCAACAGTAAGTTGATGGGGAAGAGATTTGAGCACAAATGATTTTATCAGATTGGAAGTTTTTTTTTTCTAATAGTATGCTTTGCAGTAAATGTCAAGAGGCCCAAATTTCAGAAATATTCCAGGCAGCCATTTCAATGTAGTTTTGATGTCGAATATTTAATTTAAATTGAGTTAATATTATAATAAAATAATAATAATAATTACTATTTATGTTTTTAATTTCTTTCAAGTTATTTAAAATATTTAGCCCATGATGCTTTACTGTATTTCTTAAAGAAAGCAAATTCTATAATCAGTGTTCTTAGGACTTTCCTGGTGTGTAGCTACATTTTCAAGGATCTTTGTTAAAGCTCCCAATAGTTGTATTAAAGAGGCAAATTTAAGTAACACTATGTTATATATTAAGTAACTCTACATTTCAGAGAGGCAGTTTTTCAGAAACTGGACTTCGGACAATGTCTTTGAAGTCAGTTTTTACTCATGTACCTAGAATATTAATATCAATTAATAAATTATCATTGCACATCTACTATGCACTAGTTCTGGGAAAGGTGATTTGAAAAATGTTAGAAATATTAAATATGGGTTCCTCCCCTAAAAGCACTAACAATCTACTGGAGGGAGAAAAGACCAAACAAGATATTATGATCCTTAACAATAAAAAAGTGCCTGCATTCACCCACCACTTTAGGCAAGTACTACTCAGTACTCAGTTTCCTCCTCCGTGAAATGGAGTAATAATAGTACCTTTGTTATAGATAATCCATGTAAAGTACTTAGAGATGCACCTGACATTTAGTAAATATTCATACATGTAAAACATTACTGTTAGATACTCTTATGCCACCAAGAGGTGAATGCCACCTTGGTTGTGTCATTTCAACTCATTAGTCTAAATATCAGTGAAAAGGCTTTTCACTACATCTGTGAAAAGGCTTTTTTTTTTTTTTTTTGCTGAGGTAGATTTGCCCTGAGCTAACACCTGTGTGAAAAGGCATATTTTTTTAACGATCCCCCTCAGCTGTCTCAATTTTAGAAAAAAAGAAAGAGAAAATCGATGCTAAAATATACAGTATTATTTATAAACTTTATCATTTTTATAGTTGAAATTTTAAAACCATTTCAGTATACAGATGCCTTCTTTTCAAATAATTTTTTCTAGCTTTATTTTTTTTATTGAGGTAGAATTGACAACATTAGTTTCGGTTTCACAACAAATTGATTCAGTATTTTTATATATTGCAAAATGATCACAAAAAGTCTAGTTAACATCTGTCACCATACATAGTTACAACATTTTTTTCTTATGATGAGAACTTTTAAGATCTACACTCTTAGCAACTTTCAAATATACAATACAGTATCGTTAATTATAATCTGTACATGCTGTACATTACATCCCTAAGACTTATCTATTTTATAACTGGAAGTTCGTACCTTTGGATCCCCTTCACCCATTTTGCCCACCTCCATCCCCTGCCTCTTTCAATCACCAATCTGTTCTCTGTATCTATGAGTTTGTTTCTTGTTTTTGTTGTTTTGTTTTTAGATTCACATATAAGTGAGATTATACGGTATTTACCTTTCTCTGACTTACTTCACTAAACATAACACCCTCATGGTCCATCCACATTGTCACAAATTGCAAGATTTTCTTCTTTTTTATGGATGAATAATATTCCATTGTGTGTATACATACGTGCACACACACACACATACACACCACATTTTCTTTATCCATTTATCCACAGATGGACACTTAGGTTGTTTCCATATCCTGGCTATTGTAAATTACGCTGCAATGAACATGGGGGTGAATATATCTTTTCGAGTTAGTGTTTTCATTTTCTTCAGATATATGCCCAGAAGTGGAATTGCTAGATCATCTAGTAGTTCTATTTTTAATTTTTTAAGGAACTTCCATGCTGTTTTCCATAGTGGCTGCATAAATTTACATTTCCACCAACAGTGCACAAGGGTTCCCCTTTCTCCACATCTTGGCTGACATTTGTTATTGCTTGTCTTTCTATTATGGTGATTCTAACAGATGTGAGGTGGTATCTCATTGTGGTTTTGATTTGCATTTCCGTGATAATTAGTGAAGTTGGACAACTTTTTATATATCTGTTGCCCATCTGTATGTCTTTTTTAGAAAAATGTCTATTCAGACCCTCTGCCCTTTTTAAAATTGGATTGTTTGTTTTTTGGCTATTGAGTTGTATGAGTTCTTTATGTATTTTGGATATTAACCCCTTACCAAATACATGATTTTCAAATATCTTCTCCCATTCGGTAGATTACCTTTTCATTTTGTTGTTGGTTTCCTTTGCTGTGCAGAAGCTTTTTAGTTTGATATAGTCCCACTTGTTTATTTTCTTTTCTAGTTTTAAAGTAAAAAAAAAAGTCATTTTAAGAACTGAAGAAAATGAAACATTTTGCATTTTAATATTTTTATGCTATCACTGAATTTGAATATTATGAATTAAGTTCTAAGTATATCGAGACCACTGATTGCACTAATAGTTCCATTAGCAATGCAGTGATTTGTTTATTTAACTAGTGGGTTTTTTGTTCTTGATTAAGGCACATATCACCTTTAAACTTCATTTTTTGAGAACACAAAATGATAAATTGTACACTTCATTCTTAGTTCTCCAAAATCATAGTTTTTGTTTTATGTTTGTATAGTAAATTAACTTGGGGGAAATTATCAGTCATCAGTTAAAATCTTAAAATTTGACATATCTGAACAGTTACCTTTGCCTGATAGCTTATTGGTAGAGGTTGGTCAGTGACAAGCTCATCTTAAAAGAAGGGTTGTAAGTTTGCACAGTTCGTTAATTATGCACCCTTAAAAAGTTGCTTTTCAATCCTTGGTAATATTTTTTGTTGATGTTAATCCTGGTTCTGTGAAATGAATAGGCATTTCCTCCCAGTGCCTGTTTTATTATAAATGTGTTGTGCTGAACAAAAGGTCATTGTTAATAACCATTTCATAAAAGGGTTTTTGTTTAATTTTTACTCACCATTGTTTGCTGTTAGAAGATGAATAATCCACCTTCCCTGATAACTGGGCACTCTGCAGGAATGGGGGGGAGAGGTGGGTAATATTTATTTTATCTTGTGTTTCAAATGTGACAAAAATATGTCTCCATTGTAATTTACCACAGAAATTTTTAGAGAAAATCTGATTGAATTGCAGGTTGATGAATAAACAATACATTCTTATGAGCTCAGAGCCATAAGGATTTACAGCCAGTCATTCTAAGTAAATAAAAAAGGAAGATAGTCTTTGAAGTGTTTTTGTACTGGTAAGTTACTGAATCACATTTTGTCACATGATTTATATATTTTTATCAGGTAATTGATATCTTTTATCAATATGTTTTGAAAGAAGTATCAGAAATTATATATATGTAAAATGTATGAATCTAGGCAAACAAAATCTTCACTGTTAAAAAAAAAACTATAGTCCTTTACAAAAAAGTTAGTTCAAAATAATTTATCTATCTTTAAAAGAATAATCAAGTAAATTCAAAATGAATCTTTGAGAAAAGAGTGAAAAATGAAAACAGTAATTGTTTCTAGAATTGTACAGCATTCTTTGTCCAAGGAGCCCTAGGATCAAAGCATTAACGCTCTCAAATTTCCAACTATTAGCTATAAAAATTTTGCTTTTAATAGTCAGAGTGGGATTCTAATACATTCTTGGATAAAAATCATCCAAATATATCTGTAATCATTAAAATCTGGACATACATTATAAGTGTTAGAACAATATCTTTAAAAATCCTTCTGAAATTTATTATCAGAATGAACTATGTTTCATAAAGGCATGATGGGCTGTAAAAAGACATGAGAGCTAAAAGGGAATTACTAAGACTCTGTTCTCTAATTTCAATTTTTAAAGATTATCTACCTGATACCCTATCCATGTTGTGGTCTGCAAACAAACAAAAATAAACCAATGTAACCACATTATATCTATTCAGTTTGTATATAAATGCATCCTTGCTAGAATAGTACTCACTAGGTAAAGATTTGAAAAAATGTATTGATGAAAATAGGGGGAAAATTCATCTATAATAATTTTTAAAAATCTTTCTAAAGTGCTTGAGATTTATTAGAAATAAATGTAAAGGCATTTTCAAATTCCATCAAGGAGCAAAAAAAAAAAAAACCATTCAGATCAATACATATTAATTATATGAGAAAATTATGATAATGATTTTAGCTGATGAATGAAATTTTCCTATCAAATTCTTTAAGGTTGTTTCAAATTGCTGGGTTGTTTGGATGGCTTTTCTTGCCCAACCTCTTGAAAAACTTCTCCTACTTTACTGGAGTAAAGTTCAGCCCACATTTGTCTTGAGTGTACAGCAATATCGTTTACTTTGTCAAAAAAAATCAATAGATTCTAATTTGTTAAACCTGAGAGAAGTTGTTCTGAAAACACAACCTCTCTGCTATGGTGGAGATTTAAAGCTATAATACAAAAATAAAACAACTCCAGGCTAACACAATGGAAAATTGTGTGGGAACATCTGTATACAGTAGGCAGTGTCACTCTTATTTATGAAAATGATTCTAGAAAGACCAGTACTTATGCACGGACGCCAGTCAAGTGGATATGATCTACAAAGCATTTCTAACCATGGTGCTTTGCCCTAATCTAATCTCAAGAAAGATTTTGACTTTCAATTCAATTTCACAAATATTTGTTGAGCAAGAGCATTCAATATTTGCTGTACAAGAGAACTCAGCACTCTGCCAAATGCCCTACTTTGACAAAAATCGGAAATCTATATTTAACCTTGGACAAAACTTTTAACCAATCTGGGCCTTAGTTTCTCTACCTGTAAAATGAAGAGATTGCATTGAATGATATCTAAGGTTTTATAATTCTATTATTATGGGATTGGCTTGGACATACCTAGTGACAACAGATTAGCCTTTGCTTTTAACCCATGCCTTGACCTCACTAGAAAAGCCACAGGTTCCCTTTGGTGGAAGGTACATCAGGCCTTAGAAGAAGGAATGTGCTCAGGGAGCTCTGAGAGGACAGTGGTGGAGAGCGTAAGCTCTGGGCTGGACTGCCTGGGTTTGCGGCTCTGCCACTAACCAATCATGTCTTTGGACAGTTATTTTGTCTCTTCGGACTTCAGTTTCCTTATTTATAAAACTGAAGTAATAATTGTACTTACCTTATGGGTTGTTGTAAAGATTTAATGAGTTGATGCATATAAACCATTTAGAATAGTGCTTAACACAGAGTAAGTATTCAATGGGATTAGCTGGTTAAAGGCTCAGGGACAGATGTCAGCGCCCTAGGTTCAGACCCAAGCATGGACATTTGCTAAGGCATTGCTTAGTTACTTTAATTAATAGTAGCCACCTCATGGGATTACTCATGGATTTATATAGTTATAAATAAATACATCTATATTTATATCCGTATCTGTATCTCACCTGCAATAGTGTCAGTACCCAACACATAATAATACCAGGAACTCAAATATTGAGAAACGGAGAAAAAAAATGTATGCATGTACAGAAATCTTCAGGTATTGAGCTTCATACATAACAAGTTTATGAATTTAATTGTAGTGAGTTTTTGCAAAATAAATATTCAGAACAAGAGTTTACAGCCCTGTAATTGCATACCTAGCATTTAGTAAATGTTCAGTAAATGTTGTTTGTTATTATTATCATTAGGTGCATTAAATCCTCTTCTAAAGGTTGGAACAGTATTTCTTGGCTTTTTTCAAAAAGTTGATTTCAATAAGTAGTAAAATCATTTCAATAATGGAATACATTTTTAAATGATAAAGTTAAAGAAAAAATTGTTTTCTCGTGATACAGTGAAAACTGTGTCACAAATATGGCACAGTAGCTTAAAGGATTAAGGGGAAATTAATAATTATAGCTTAGTAAAATAGAATTCATTGGAATGAAAAGCAATTCTGCTTCAATTAAGTCCATTTAATCAATTAAATCCCCAGTAGTGTATAAAAGAATAACGGATGAGTGCTTTGGCTGCAAGGATTCTCTGCACTCTTGGCAGAAACTACAACCTCTTTAGAAAGGAGTTCATTTTCACTTAGCTAAAAATTGAAGTTACAAGTGCATCAAAATCATTGTCTAAAGACACTGTTGTCCATGTATTGACACTCAGTGTAATGAGAGGGGATGTGTGTCAAACTCCATCAATATGTCTTCAGAGAATGTATATGCTATTGAATTAGGTTCAGAGTTTATACAGTCAGTGATAAAAAGTTTCTATAAAACTCTTTTAAAGAAAGATATCACGTGACATCTATGTGAAAGAATTTGTATAACTAAATATGATATGTCAGTTAGGTCAAGAAACTCAGGATAAATATTACAACTTATTGCTGGTAGTATGGCCTTGATAGCATTAGAATATATTATTGGATGCATGGCCCTCAGAGGGATAACAAAAGAACTATGGACTCGAGCAGTTCTCTAACTTTATTTTTTGCCTCTCCGTATGTGCCACATAAAATTCCTTTGTGCAACGTACAGCCACATGCATACTCAAAGTCAAGAATAACTCATCTACTTGCAACTTCTCCCCTTTCCCGTGTTAAGCATATTGGACTAAAGAGGATTAAAAGTGGCGTTATTGGGTAGGATTTTTATTTTCAGTTAAGATAGGGTAACAGGGACTGGATTTACTCTCCTACTTGAAACTGCTAAAAAACTTGACAAGAAATATAAAAGAACAGTTTTCAGACATCGGACAACAAGAAATGCAGGTGATCTCTGAGAGAGGGGCAACAAACCAGGAAAGCCCTACAATTGCCCCAATATGTAGCCTAGAAAGAGTTTCCAGGATGTAGTGTAGGAAGAGGAAACCCAGATGGAGCTTGGAGCTCTCCTTGAGTTGAAGAGATCGAGCTGGGAATGTGGGGAGGGCAAGTTGATTAATGTTTTCAGGACAGAGTTCCAGAAAGGAAAACACTGCAGAGTAAGAGCTGCAGAGGGTCCCCCTCAAGTCTTCAGCTCAGTACTGATTAGCACATGCGAGAAGGAAACTACTCAAGTTTATGGATAACATGACCCAAAAGGAACAGAGGGAATAATCCCTGGAGCTCACATAGGACCAGGAAATTTTTGTGTTCTCACCAGCCCACATGAAAGACCTGTAATTCACAGGGCATTGCCTTGGTAGAGTAAAGCCTGGTCTGACTCTACCTAACAAAGATGAAAAGCAAGCCTCAAAAGGCTCAAACTGTTTATAAGTAACTTAACTGCATCCTAGACTAGGGCTCAGAAAATATTTACGGGAATACAAAAATATTCAAATAGCCCATAGGTACAATTCACCATGTCTGGCATCCAATAAAAAATGAGCAGTTATGCAAGTAAGTGGAAGTAAAGGAAAAATACTCCTGTGTGTCTCTTCTCGTCTCAATACTCTATTCACAGAATACTTCACTTCTGACACTCTGGCTTCCAAATGCGTGAAGTTATTCCCCACACCAAGCAGTTCTGTGACACCAGCTGGGTGTTGTACAATTTAACTCAATTATGACACTATCTACCTAGAGATAGTGTCAGATCCCACAGATTAAGGGCTTGTCCCACAAGACTGCACCTCTACCCAACTTCAGGTGCCAATCACAAATCCAGGTTGTTACCTGTGCTTCTGACAAACTGGCTATAAATCAGAGCTTCCCATGGCCCGCTGCTTGAGTCCAATTAATTTTCTAAAGTGGCTCATAGAACTCAGGAAAACATTTTACTTAGTAGATTACTGGTTATTTATTTATTTATTTTTGTGAGGAAGACCTGCCCTGAGCTAACATCCGTTGCTAATCCTCCTCTTTTTGCTGAGGAAGACTGGCCCTGAGCTAACATCTGTGCCCATCTTCCTCTACTTTATATGGGACGCCACCAGGGCGTGGCTGACGAGCAGTGCTGCGCCACCGGGCGACCCCTACTGGTTTATTTTAAAGTATATAAGTTAGGAACAGCCAGATGGAAGAGATGCATAGGGCAAGGTATGTGGGAAGGGGCTCAGGGCTTCCATGCCCTCCCTTGGCACACCACTCACCCAGCACCTCCACGTGTTCACCAACCCGGAAGCTCTCTGAACCCTGTCCTTGTGGATTTTTATGGAGGCTTCGTCACATAAGCATGACTGATTAAATCATTGGCCATTGGTGATTGAACTCAATCTCCATCCCCTCTTCCCTCCCTGGAGATCTGCAGGGTGAGGCTGAAAGTTCTAATCCTTTAATTGCATGGTTGGTTCCCCTGGCAACCAGCCTCCATCCTTAAGGACTTTCCAAAAATCACCTTATTAACATCAACTCAGGTGTGGTTGAAAGGGGCTTGTTATGAATAACAAAAGATACCTTTACCTTCCTCTTATCACTCGGGAAATTCCAAGGGTTTAGGAGCTCTGTGCCAGGAATGGGGACAAAGATCAAATATATATATTCCTTATTGTAAATCACAATGTCCTAGTGAAAATAACTCATAATATGGAGAAAAATCAATCAATAGAAATAGTTCCAGAAAGGACACAAATGACAGAATTTTTAGGCAAGGATGTTAAAACAGTTATTGATAGTTTATATAGTTATGGAATATTTCATATATTTTAAAAGTTAGAGGAAAAATTGAGCATGTTAAATTAGATACACGCAAGATAGAAAAAAAGACCCAGATTGAAGTTCAAAAGATGCCTGAGATGAAAAATACACTTAATGGGATTAACAGCAAATTAAACACTGCAAAGGAAAAGATTAGTGACTTGAAGACATAACAATAGAAAGTATCCAGAATTAAATACAAAAAAAGACTGAAAACAAACAAACAGACATCAGAATTCAGGACAACTTCAAGCAGCGAAATAAAAGTGACACTGGAGTGCTTGAAGGAGAGAAAAGAGAAGGTGGAACAGAAAAAATATTTGAAGAAATCATGGTTTAACATTTTCCAAATTTGATGAAAATTATAAATGAATAAATCCAAGAAGTTCAATGTAGCCAAAGTACAAGAAACAAGAAGGAAACTATACCAAGGTATACTGTAATCAAATTATTTAAAAGCAACGATAAAAAAGGAAAAATCTTAAAAGCAGCCAGAGGGAAAGAACACATTATGTATGGATGAGAAAAGATAAGAAGGACAACACATGTCTTACTGGAAACAACGTGAGCCAGAGGATAGTAGAGAAACTTCTTTAAACAACTGAAAAGAAAAAGAAATCCTGTATACATAGAATTCTAAACTTAGCAAAATTATATTTGAAAAATGAAGGAAAAATAGACTTTCTTAGATAAAGAAACACTGAAAGAATTAATCACCAGCACAAATGTCAAAGGCAGTCCTTTAGTCAGAAAGAAAATGATACTGGATAGAAATCTGTATTTACACAAAGGTTTGAAGATCATGTGGTAAATATGTGGGTAAATATAAAGGTATTTTTTATTTTTAAAATCTCTTTAAAATCTATTTGACTATTTATAGCAGAAGCAGTATTAATGGATTGTGGGGTTTAAAACACATGTGGAAGTAAGATGACAGTATTCTGTTGTTGGGTTCTTATCCCATATGTGAAATCGTATAATATTACTTGCAGGTAGACTGTAATAAGTTAAAGGTATACACTGTAAACCCTAAAGCCACCATTAAAAACAAAACAGAGTTATACCTAATAAGCCAACAAATGAAAGAAAGTGGGGAAAAAAATAAAATTATTATAAGTATAGAAAGAATGAACTTTCATAGTCAAAAAATGTTTTCCAAAAGTGTATCCCTCATTTGTTAATTACTTAGCTCATAAGCCCAAGTCTTGCCATTGAGGAATCTTAGTTACCTTCAGTTTAAACACACACCCTTTCAAGCAAATTCAGTCAATCCAGGAGTCTTTTGTCTTCCCTCTTCTCCTTGATGTCTCCCTGGAAGTGATGCATGTTTCTGGGGACACTGTCCTGATGCCAGTGGAGGGCAGGCTCCCAAGCCAGACACTTGGATCCAAACGTCCATTAACTCTATTATTACTCACCTGCTCTGAAACCATAGGCTGGTTACTTACCCTTTGTGTGGTGCTTCTCTTTCCTCATCTGTAAAGTGGGAATATTAATAGAAACTTTGAAGGCTTATTATGAGAATTCAATAAGATAACTTAGGAAGCACCTAGTACAGTACTCTTCACATATTAATCCCTTAATGAGTCATATTTTGACTGTCTATGATATTCTCTGCCCTTGCTGCATCTCCTGCTGATGTCCTGGCCCTGCCCCAGGCTCTGGTAGGTGCCATGTGGCTGCAGACTCTGCTTTCTGTCTTCATTAACTACCAGCAGCTCAGTCAGCACTTCCACACTTCCCTTAGGAGTTTCGGAAATACTGTTTAATTTTTCTGTACTGGGATGGCCAGGACTCAGTGATACAGTCCTCTAGTCCAGTCTTTAGGGCCCTTCACTCCACCATTGCTTGTCTACTGCTATGTCAGAAATGTCCACTCTTCCCAGCCCACATTCTTCAGAGCAAGATACAAGTTCTTTCTATGTCTCTCTGGGCCACCGGGATCTAGCTTTCAAGACCGATGTTTGTGATATGAGCTCAAAACTTTCTATTGGGGAATTCACAGCTAAGCAGTAACTTCTGTGGTCCTGCCATAGCCATCCTCCACATGGCAGTGCATGTGGCTAGTGAGCTCTGTGCCTACATTCTGAGGGCTATCACAGAGGTAAGAAGAATGATGAGAAGAAACCTAGTAATATTGCCAAATATTATCTGCTCCCAAGGGACAGCCTTGAATCTACTCTAATTCACATGGAAAAGTTATTTATTAACCTTTAACTATTCCTCGTAACACATTAGTTATGACATACCAAAAAGTGACCGCTGTCCACCATTATGCCATGATGCCACAGAGAAGAATTGATGATGCCTGAGACCCTGGAACTGTTTGTTACCCCACACAGGAAGAGATGTGGACACATTTGGAGAGTCCTGGAAGCACCATATTTAGTAAGGTGGCCCTGAACATCCTAGAAGCTGCAACTGATCTTGATTCAATCTGGGAAAACTAAAGTCTATAAGACAATAGGCCATCTGTTCAGAGTTCCGGCTCAGCTATGAATAATTCCATGACACCACTTCTGATCATTACAGCTGGAAAAGACCTCTCTGTGCATGTTTTTCTTGTGATGATTATCACACACTGACTTGTACTGCAGTCATTCACATACTCTTCCGGGCTCCCCTGGTAGTTGAGAAGCTGCTTGAGCAGTGGGACTTATTCACACCTTGGCATTCTCCACAGGGCCTACCAGGGTCTTAGAGAAAGATGCTATTGACATCACCACCACTAATATGAGGAGGCCACTCCAGACACTGCCCCAGGGGCTCTACAAATATGATTCCATTTAATCCTCACAGGACACTCTAAGTTACTTATTGTTTTCCCATTTTATGGATAAAATAATTGAGGTTCCAAGTAGGTGTGAGATTCACGCAAGGCACAAAGCATGGGACCACAATTCTACCCAAAGCTGTGTGACTCTCATGCCTTATTTCCACTCACTAAAATATCACGTCTCCCTCACATAACACCTCTCAGAGGGGACTGTTTCTGAGCTTGTCTCCTCTCACTGTATCCAGACTTTACAAACCCTCTGGTGTTCAGGCTGCCCTGGGGAGGCATTTGAACACAGAAGAGTAGAGACAGGATTTGTGGCTATTGAGATAATGGAGGTTAACAGCATTACCAAATATACCTTCATTGCTTTAGAAATGCCTGTGAAATTTTCATAAGGAACAGTCAATAACAATTCTTTTTACACATCTCTCATGAAACATGATAAATTTGGGCAAAATTTTGTAGCTAGGAGTGAAAGGAATTCAAAGGAAGGCATCTGAATATGCTTAACCTTTTCAATCTGTGTTAGCCAGAGTCGCTTTTTTTTCATAGAAAGTGAGAAGTTTTGGGTCATATTCACTCATTTTGATCTGGAAGTTCTGGCCTGTGGTCTGCATTTCAGAACTGCTAGATTGCATTCTACTCTGAAGAGTCATGTGATTTCTGAGCACAACCACGTGGTGAAGTAGGCAAAGCTGCCTTCTGCTATACTCACTTCCCTTCATGAAGCCCTTTTCCCTCTTTACAGGCCCTTCTCCCTGTTACCTCCCCCAACCCCGGTTCTCAGTGCTCTGCTCCAAGTGTCCTGCAGGAAATAAATCACTAATGCTTTAAGAAAAATTAGTCTGAGAATTTGTAATTATCCCAAAGGGAGTAGCTCAAAATAATAAATCTTTATGACAGAGATGACTAATAGTGGTATCTTAACTACTGTGGCTCCTGGCTAAGGGAATTATTTGGGTGGTAAATTATACTATTTGAGAGGCAAATCGCACCATTAAGTCAGCCACCTGCCTTTCATTCTCAGGTGGCCTTGCTTAGCGCTCCAAGATGGTAGGAAAACAGTTTTCCACTAGCCATATATGAGGAAATGCCCAATCCCAGATTCGATTCCAGGTTAGTATAGAGGCTGAAGTATTGCTAATAGCAGAGCGAGATGAATGGAAACTTGCAAGGTGGTTCTTTGTTAAGGGTGCGCTGCCGCTGACCTCACTGCTGACCTCTCTGCTGCTTGCTTCCAATATGTGTCAGTTAAGTGGACTTTTGGCTGTTGGACATGAAGAAATCATATAATCAATGAAGCAATCAATCAACAAATGTATAATGGACTTCCACAGTCTGCAAGGCTCTGTGGCAAATTGCACAGGGATGTAAAGATGATTTATGACGTAATATTGCTATTTTTAAGTGGTAGATAATAACTACCAGATGAAGAATATGCATAATACATGCTACGGGAATCAGAGAAGAAAGCAATCCCTGTGGCTTTCTTGATATTGTCCAGAAAGGTTTTTGTTTAAAGTAGTATTAGCTCTATTGAGTAAAATTGTAGGAAAATAATGGAATTCTTGAACACTTTTTTGTGCCAAGCACTGTGTTAAGCTCTTTACACATATTATATGTAAAGTACTTAGACAAGTGATGGGCACATCATAAATGTTCAATAACTGTTACTTATAGTTATTATTATTATTGTGTTGCTCCTTCCAAACCCTTTTGGATATTATTTCCCCCATATTATAGTTGAGAAGACTGAGGCACATCAAGGTCATGTAACTTGGACAAGATATACAGCTAGTAAGTGTGAACTCAGACAGTGACCCCAGAGTCCATGCTTTGAACCATACTCCATACTGTATGGAATCAATAAGACTGGCAAGTAAAAGCAGAATTTGGTGTGTGTGGGGAGCAGATCCAAGGAGCAAGAGGAGCAGATGAAGAGAAGTGACAGAGTTCCAATCTTGTTTAAGATGTCAGGAAGTTAACTAGAGTAGAGAAATTTGGTTAAAAAGCTATGGGAGGTATGGCTAGAAAAATAACTTAGAATAAGTTATAAAGGGCTTTGAATATTAACTGGGAGGGGTATTAAAAGAATTTTAGTTTTAGCCTATATGTACTAGAGAGGCAACAATTTTTACACACACAGAACAACGTGAAGAAAAAGAAATCTTTGTAAAGATTAAGCTAGGGATATTATCAGGGCCAACTTATCCGTCAGACACAGTAGGCACGGTGTCTAGAGCCCACAGTACTTTTAGAGGCCTACCAAAATGTTTTAATTTTAATTTATTTTAAATCAGGAGGACAAAATGAATACAATAGTCATGAATATATAATAATGAATACAGACTGGAATATATTAATCTTTATACCAACGTAGTCATAAAATATAGGTTTTTTTTTTAACAGAGGACAGGGCAGAAGTGCCTCTGGCCCACAAAAGTCACACTGTAGCCCTGGATCTTATGCTGAATCATCTAGAGGAGGGAATGACTCAGCATAAGTAAAATTTAGGGAACTACTAAAATCATTATGCATGAAACAATACAGGCTCTGACTGAGTCTGTGGCCATGCCAATTTAAAGAAAAACAAAGACATTACAAATAAAAAGCTCAGAAAAGTTGATAACTGCTTCTGTTTGTATGGGTGTGTAGGTGGAGTGTGGGCTTATTAGTTACAACTAAGTACATAAAATGTAAGTTTTCTGGTTCAAGACAGTGGGAAAATACATACATTTACTTTCTTTGTGTTCTAACACTTCTTGAAACAACAGAAGAGATTTTTTTCAAAATCCATAATAGTGCAGAAAGTCTGAATCAGCAGGCTCGAGGAACTTTCGAGATCTGAATGATAGAATCAAACTGAGGAACCTGAAAGGGTTACAGGATTCAAGTCAGAATAAACTGATCTAAGAATAGAAACTCACCTCGAAATGACTAGTGCAATGACTAATTTAAACGATTATGAGACAACCAGATCAGCTCTATGTAGGGCAACTGGCTGAAGTGTTTGCCTCCAGGATATAAACATAATGATAACAGCTTTTACAACAAAATGGAGGATCTGCTGGCCCATGATGTATGGTTAGAAGGATAGTAAAAGCTCAACATGATTTTGATGCTGAAGACAAAATAATGCAGAGCCTGGGTGACTTTAAGCCCACACAGACATGAGATAAGGGGGGAAGGGAATAATTGGCTCAACACAGCAGTGAAATACACTCAAGTATTCTACTTTCTTTCATATTTTGGCATTTGGAAGAAGTCCTTGCCTTGCTTGACAGCTTTCCACCCCTAAACACATCAGTCAGCATAATCTTGCCCTTTTAACTCCAGTCTAATCAGATTTCCCCATTATTTGGGGAAATATTTGGGATGGGTTGGTAAGAAATCAGTCATACATAACTTTTAAGAAAGCTATACTAGCCACGTATGTGAATCAATGCAGTCTTTCCTTTTCAAATCTGTAAGAACAAAAGAATTTCCATGCACTATCATAAAAGATAATCCAACAGAAAAGCTGACCTGTAGGAAATTTAAACGTTTTAAATCACCCTCACAAGGACTGAAGAGGCTATTGAAAGCCGTGAATCAAGTACAAGCTTCTAGGAAAAAAGGTACAATCAGAGAATTTAAAAAGAGTTCTTAGAAGATAAAAATGTGACTGCAAAAACAAACATGCACATATACATATGTATACATATGGATCAAACTACAAAACTGATAGAGCTGAAGGCCGAATTGATAGTGTGAGCAATAAAATTAAAGAAACCTCCCAGAACATAGAGAAGACAAAGAGATAGGAAATATGGAAGATTGATAACTTAAGAGCTCTGGTAGATAATGACAAAAGATTCAATAACCATCTAAGAAAATGGGAGGAAAGAGGAAAGAATAAAAACAGAGAGGTAGATAGAACTAATATAAGAAAATCTTTCCTGAACTGAAGAAAGATCCAGGTGTTCAAATGAAAAAGTCTTTGATGTATTGATTAGAAATAAAGAAACACATGCCTATTCAGACACATTCTGATGAAAGTTTTGAATTTCAAGAATAAAGAGTAAATTTTTAGTTTCCACAGAAAAAGAAAGAAACCAAATAACTGAGACTCAGAATGGTATTGGACTTCTTAGTCTTCACATCAAGTGATAGAAAAAGGCAGCAATAACCTCAACGTCCTAAAGGAAAAAGGATTCATAATTAGGACTCTATATCCAGCCAATTCTCAAATATTTGAGAAACATAAAGATTTTTGTTGGACATGAAAAGTCACAGTAGATCATTCAGGAAATGAATTACTTAAGATGTATTTCAAGAAAAAAAATTACTTGAGATGTATTTTATTTGTTCAAAATTAATCCAGACAGAAAACAGGGTATATATTAAAGTAAATGATTATAGAAATCAATTGCCTATACTGTTAAGCCAAAGCAATTAGTGACAAATTGGCCATACATTTCGGTGTAGTTCATTACAACAAAAATTCCTAAAATGGTAAAGGCATTATATATAATAAATAAATAAATATAACTACAAATGATTAAAAAATGATACATGGAAACTGTGAGTGGGATAGAGGATATGTGAGATATGTGAGATATGTGAGAACCAATTTTTCTGTAAACCTAAAACTGTTCTAAAAAAATAAAGTCTACTCATTAAAAAAAATATACATGGGAGATGGAAGAAAAAGTGAAATAAAGGCATGTCAATGGCATTTCTTCTTTAGAGGAGGGAAAATAAATACTATTTGTCCCTATTCACTGAAAAATAAAGTTTGCATTTGTATCTCAAGAATTTAAGATATATAATGAAATGGATTTAAATAGCATTTAGAACTTCCAAACCACTCAAAGTGAAAAAAGGAGCAGGTAAAATGTGTTTCACTTAGCAGAAAATAGGAAAGAAAAGGAGAAGACAAAGGATGATGAGAAGGAGGCGGAGGGGGGAGAGAAGTAAATTACATATAAAAGATGGTATAAAACATAAGATGGCAAAGTAAAATATGTACTATCAGGGACCACAGTAAATATGAATGGATGAAATTCCCAAATAAATAATGACTCTCAAACTAAATTAAACAAATTTTAAAAAGTGAAAAATCCATTTAAATGCTCTATACAGGTGATGAGTCTAGAATAAAATATTTCCTCACTCAGTGGGTCATTCATCTTGTTGAGATGTCTGACTGTGGACTTTGTTTTGAAGGGCAAAGATCTGGGAAGCAAGTGAGGGAGAAAGGATCTAAGGGGATGTGGAAGATGTATCTGATATAGACACTCAGAGGAAAATTGATGGTTTCCAATGTGTTTATTAGCAAACAAAAAACCCTGAGCAAAATTGGCAATTAATTATGCTCAGTTAACTGAACCAATATAGCATAAGAATATATTAAAAAGGCAGTAGGCTCATATAGCTTTTTGAGTGGATTCACTCAAACCTTCAAGAAATAGATAATTCTCATATTAAATTGTCCAGATCATCAGAAGAGTTAGAAAGTCTCAAAAATTATTTTACAGTACTATCAAAATTTAAGTAAGGATGGTACAAAACAAATTTATAGTTCAAATTTATGTATTATTGGTTGCAAAACATATAAGTGAAATAATAAATCACATACAGCATGATTTAAAAGAATAATACACCAGGGGCAAGAAGGGTTTATGTAAGGAATTCAAGAATGGGGAGGGAAGGGTTCAGAGGATGCAGTGGAATAAGGACAAGAATGAGAGGAGGAAATGAAGGAATTGCTTTGGGAGCCTATGGCCGAGAATTTGAGGAGTGGCTTAATGAATTGGTTACAAGTTTCCTAACAAAACTCTGATATAAAGTTGTTTTCAACAGTTACTTTGGCTGAGTTCCTAAGAAAGGCTGGATTTGTGAGGAGAATTCTGCATCCTTTGCCAGGATTCCAAGTAGAATGGTGGGTGAGAAGACATTATTTTCAATAGTTGAAATAGGATCATTCCAAAGACTTCACTTCCCAAAGAAATTAGCAGTAGCCCTTGGTACAGATAGAATAAGCCACCAAGATAGGTCAGTATGTGATTTAGCTGATACGTTTAAATATGCTCTCAACTTCTTGCAGACATTTTGAAAGGAGGATACCTTTACTACATATTTTAAGAAATAGAAAAAAAGTTGTACTAGAGTTATAAACCCCCAATCCTAAACACATAGGCCAAGATGCAAAATATTTCCTAAATCCAATGCTAACAAAGGCCAAGGTAAGAAGGCTTCTAAAGTTCAGAGCCTGAGTTACTAGGACCATGGTGGTACCCAAGGCCACAATAGGGAATTTAGGAGGGCAACAAGTTTTAGGGGGATGCTAGTGGGTCAAGTTGAAGTGACTGCAGGACTCCATGTGTAAATATCTAGTACACGGTTAACATGTGAGCTTATGTGAGGCCAAGATTTGGAAAAATCAGGCTGGGTTTATAGATTTGGAAGCTATCAAGCTATCACACAAAGGAAAACTAGTCTAACTTGTAAGAATATGTAACCTGAAACAAATAGAGACAATTAAAAGACATGAGCCAAAAAATGGACAATAAACTTGAAGTGAAGACAAACTTTAAAGTGCTGGAATTAAGGTGAAGCTAGGAAAACAGAAAGATCAGGAAAGACTCTTGCAGAGCAAGGAAAAAGAAATACACAGAGATCTTGTACTATTGTTTTATATTGAGCACATTGTATGTATAAAACAGATTAAATGGTCCTCACCCTTTTGATGCCTTTTATTTGACTTACAGTGCAGACAAAAGGATCTGAAAAGATATTTTGATTATTTGGAAATATTAAGAGTAAATTCCTCCCATAATCATCCCCACATTCCTTTGGCTCCTCTCTGTATCTTTTGGCTCATAATTCAGGTTATTCTGTACCAGAAAAAAAATCACTGTATAGATGTCTGAAAATATCTGCTCGAGGTGTCCTATCGATAGAGGTTTATCTGAGCTGTTTGAGATGCTGGGGATACAGATATGAATAAATGAAACTATGAACTCATGGTGCATTCTAGAAGGCAGGATGAACTACACATATAAATGCATAAGTGGCGTGTTAGGTAATGCCAAGTGTTGTGGGGAAGAACAAAGCAGGGAAGGGTGGTAAGAGCCCTGTGAAGACATGGGAATGGTTGCTATTTTACAGAGGTTGGTCAGGGAAGGCCTCACTAATAAAATAGCTTTAAAGAAGATACTGGAAGTAAGTAATAAAGTGAGTTATGTGGCTCTCTCTTGGGAAAGAGCATTCCTAGAGAGAAAACAGTAAAGGCCTGAGGTGGGAGCATGCTTGGAAGACCAATGTGTCTGGAGCAAAATGAATGAGGGGAAGTGTCACAGAAGCCAAGGCTGGAGTTGGTAGAGGGCCAGCTCATGTTGGTCCTTGAAAGACTCAAGAAGGACATTCAGTTTTGTGCTGGATGAAATGGGAAATCATTCTAAGGTTTCACACAGAAGAGGGAAATAATCTAATTTACGTTTTAAAAAGATCTCTGACTGTTGAGGGACAGGAGGTCTCTGTTTTGTTTTTTTGTGGGATTTTTTTTTGCAGAGAAAGGTTTGTCCTGGGCTAACATCTGTTGCCAATCTTCCTTTTTTTTTTTTTTCCTCCCAAAGCCCCAGTACATAGTTGTATATCCTAGTTGTAAGTCTTTCTACTTCTTCTATGTGAGCCGCCACCACAACATGGTAACTGACAGATCAGTAGTGTGTTTCAGTGACTGGGAACTGAACCCAGGCTGCCAAAGTGGTGAAAGCATGGAACCTTAACTGCTAGGCCATCAGGGCTGGCTTAGGAGGTCTCTGTTTTTGAAGAACTTTAAACAATTTGTTTGTAATTCCTAACTAAATTCATGCATGGTATAGTAATTGTTATGGACTAAATGTTTGTGTCCCCCTCCCCACCCTCTGTGAAATTCGTATGTTGAAACCTAATCCCAGGGTGATGATATGTGGAGGTGGGACCTTTGGGAGGTAATTAGGTCATAAGGATTCAGCCCTCATGAATGGGATTATTGCCCTTATAAGGGGGCAGAGAGCTAGCTAGCCCACTTTCTGGCATGTGAGGATACAAGGAGAAGTCAGCCATCAGCAACCTGGAAGAGAACCCGAACCTGACCATTCTGGCACCCTCATCTCAGACTGCCAGCCTCTAGAACTTGAGAAATAAATGTCTGATGTTTAAATTACCCAGTCTATGGTAATTTGTTATAGCAGTCTGAACTAATAGCAATAGCAATCAATTTATGGTTCGCATAATGCAACAGACACTACCAGTCGTCCCCCCAAATCTGTCCTTCTTCCTTATGATATTACTGTGATGGGGATGCCATGCAAAGGACCACAGACTGGATGGCTTAAACAACAGAAATTTATTTTCTCACAACTCTGGAGGCTGGAAGTCTGACATCAAGGTATCAGCAGAGTTGGTTTCTTCTGAGGCCTCTCTCCTTTGGATTGTAGAGGGCTGTTTAGTCCTTGTATCTTCACATGGTCTTCCCTCTGTATGTGTCTGTGTCCTCATTTCCTCTTCTTATAAGGACATCCACCATTTTGGATTAGAGCCACTCTAATGGCCTTATTTTAACTTAATCACCTCTTTAAAGACCCTATTTCCAAATACAGTCACATTCTGAGATACTGGGGGTTAGGACTTAACATATGAGTTTTGGGGGCATACATTCCATCCCATAACACTGTAATAAGTAATAGAGTTGTGGCTAGGATGTAGCTGCCAAGCCCTGGACTACATTTACCAGATGCCCTTGCAGCTAGGGGTGGACCCCTAAGATCTCATCAGTGAAATGTGGACAGAAGTGGTGAGTTTCACTTCCATATTTCCAGTCAATCTCATATGAAATTGCAAGCATATTCCTCCATGTCTCTTTCCTCTCCTTCTGGCTAAAATGGCAATGGAGACAGCAACCTTGGAAGATAAACGGTTAAAGATGGTAGAGCCTTTGTCAGTCCAGGTTCTTCATTAGCAGTATGAAGAGACATGAAACACCTAACCTGGATTGTGATGTGAGAGAGAATAGACTTCTATATTCATTGAGCTATTAAATTAGTGTCAAATCCACTATTATTGAAGCTCTTTGTACCTTAACTAATATACATATCACTTTGACTGTATTGACTGGAGAGAAATTTAAACGTTAGTCTTTAATTTAAGCAGAGTTGCTAATACTGGGGCCAAAAGAACTCATGAGGTACACGTAATCTAGATTATGAACTCCACTTGTGATTTTTTTCTTAATTATACTATAATCATCTATTAAAGCAACAAAGTTAATTCAATAAACTGGTGCCATTACTATAGACCAGATTCAACTCTAGACTCTGGCCATAAATAATCTGACAAGCAAATCCCACAAATACCACACAATATTTGTCCTCAAATTGCTGAAAGTCCTGTGGCGGAAGCTATGGATAAGCAAATTCTATGATGTGCCGCCTGCCTGTAGGGGAACACGTAAGATGTACTTGGGGGAGATCATGGAAACCTACAAATTACAGATGGTACTTGAGAAGGAACTGCAACAGACTATTATATATGGATTCAAAGTAAAAATAAAAATAAATGCAGTTTATGAAAGGTCTAGCTAGGAAAAAACAAGGGAGAAAATAAACTTTAAGTAGTTGTTGAATGAAGATAATTTCCATGAGTTCAAAATTGGTATAGAAGAAAAACCTTTATGAGAGATCTATTGCCAGTTTTTCTCTCTGTTAGGTGAAAGTCAGAAAAAATGGGCTTAAATTTGATTAGCCTTGAGGAAGACTGTCTGGACTTCAGGTGATAAGACACTAGCTCTGCTCCTGGAGAACGTTTCAGAGCATGGACCAACGCCTGGGCTGGGGTGGATAGTTTCCATCTGTCTTGAGACAAGAGCTTAGAACACGTGATGTCTTGAGGTTGTTTCCTCGCCTAATGAGGACAAAGGGGGAAACTTTATGGAACCCGAAAAAATGTACTGCAGTAGCTACTTGACATGGGTTATATAATTTAATTCTCATGGAAACCCTATTATTAGCTCCATTTCACAGGAGGGGAAACACGTCCCCAGAAGTTAAGTGTCCAAGATCACATAAGTATTAAGTAGAAGAAGTGAATTCTGTTTGGCTGGCTCCCATGCCCACATTCTTTCCATTAACTCTCCTACTTTAAGTTTTCTATAATCACTTGGTTGCCGTGGGAACCACCTGAATCCTCACCTGCTGAAGCTTGGTTCATGGAATAACATCGTGGTGGCTGAGTGTCCCGCCTCTGGGGGTCAGCTTCCTGGGTTTGAATCAAAGCTTCTTCCACTTATAAACTGTGTGAGTATGGGCACATTATTTAAACTTCCTTTTCCTCATGTCCTTTTTTTCCCTCTTTTTTTGTAAAGTAAGAGTTATAATAGTATCTACAGCATAGTTCATGTACAATACATAGAACCACCACAACACATAGTAGGTACACAATATATATCTATTGGCTATTAACACAACATAGAATAGAATTTTTTTCTTTCATTAGTTTAGAGCTTTTCATAAACATTTAATTTTTCAAATACTTTCTTAGTATGCAACACTGATCCACACAATAAAAAGTAGGAGCTGGAACCCATTATGCAAGAAGCTCTAAATATTTTTAGAGATCGTTTTAGTGTTCATTTGGCCCCAAGTAAAATATTATGGAACTATAAACCACGAAGTGTGAGGTTAAGATCCTGAACACATGCTTTTGTCATTTTAACTCTTTGGGTACCACGGCTACTTTTTATTTTGAAAATTGTACTGTTGCATGGGATTTAACTCTCTGATAAAGAAAATAATTCTGAATTAATTTTTCCCATATTTACTGTCTCACAGACAATCAAACTCCCAAATTGAAATGAGTTGATTCTGTCATTTACTATTTTGTTTGTTTTCATAGCTCTGCTTTCTGTGTCCTCATGACTCATCTTTTCATTGCTAGTTAATAATTCCAGGTTTGAATCTTTTCTTCCTCTCTCCTTCTTCCTCTCCTGAGTCCCCACATTCATGTGAATGTCCCATGTCCATTCATTCTGTGTCTGGGCACTGATTCATTCCTCTTTTCCTTGTTTGTAACTGTGGCTCTCAACTCAGAGTGTGCATACCATTCCTGAGATGAAGCAGCAAACTAGATGGATTGCAAAGTCAACATAACAATTACCAATAATTGTTAGCCTTCAACCCCAAAGTCCAAAGTGTCTCCTGCTAACCCTCTCAGCCAAAGACTATCGTTTGCCTTTTGGCATTTTAGTAGTAATTTCAGATGCTCAAGTGTTTCTCCTTATCCTAGGTGACCTTACAGTAAAATGGAATGCTACTAATAAGTATGCCAAGATCATAAGTATAAATGGGATTTGAGGTCACCCTATCTAATCCCCCAATCTCCCTGAGCACCAATAAAGCAGATAATACTCTAAACTAAGAATTATGTGCTCTGTTTCTGCCCCTTTGATTCCTCTTGGCTATTTGTGTCCTTGAGTTTTTAAATGTATCATCTTACGGCTACAGTCACAATAAAATTAAACTCTGTAGCACCATTATAATATTCAGCTCATATCATTTTAAATTTGGTTTGAGATCTAAAGACACAATAATAAAACTAACTCATGGCAATTAATTTTGTTTTTAAAATTTAATGGTATTTACAAGCCAGTAGTTTACTCCTGTATATATACTCAACTGAAATGTGTACGTGCGTTCACATATATGTGCAAGAGTATTTATAACAGGAACATTTGGAGTAACCCCAAACTGGAGACTACCCAAATTCCCATCAACAGTAGGTCATATAAATTATGATCTGTTTACACAATGGAACACTATACAATCATGAGGATAAACTAATTGCAGCTACACACAATGATATGGAAGCCAGACACAAATGAGTACATATTGTATAATTCCATTTGTATAAGTTCAGAAAGAAGCAAAACTAATCTATGGCATTAGAAGTCTTGAAAGCGGCTATTCGTTGGCGGGGAGAGAGAGACTTAGGGATCACCAGGGGAGAATCTGGGATTCTGTTAATTTTCTTCTGAGGGCTGGTTAAATGGGTGTGTTCAGTTTGTGAAACTTGTGGAAGTTCATCATGCTATATCCTTATGTTCTGTGCACTTTTCAATATATCTCTTATACTTTAACATTTCAAAGATATATAATTGTATATAATACATCATTTTTGCAGATATATAAATGTTCCTCTTAAGAACACTGGCATTACTTGCTTTATCATATGGAGACCAAGCTCTTAATATGCCAATAGGGGGAATGGACATTTGAAAAGATTGAAAACACTGACAGTAATAGTCACTAATTTTTGAGGGGTGCCCTCTTTAAATAAAATAATACAAAATGAGTATTTATTTAGAACAAGAAAAGAAACCACAAAACACAAGACTTTTTATTAACTACCTGAAACACATCTATAAAACTTATTTTCCTATATGTTATAATGTAAATTCTTTGATTGTGTCTTCATATGTTATGCATTATAATATTTTCTACAGAGATACTACAAAGATTTTTTGTCTCTAATATGGTTGATCCAATATTTTTCAATTAAAAAAAGAGATTTCAGGGGGCCGCCCAGTGGCGCAGCAGTTTAGTTCGTGCTTGGCAGCCCGGGGTTCGCGAGTTGGGATCCTGGGCGCCCGCTGATGCACTGTCAGTCATGCCGTGGCGGCGTCCCATATAAAGTGGAGGAAGATGGGCACGGATGTTTAGCCCAGGGCTAGTCTTCCTCAGCAAAAAGAGGAGGATTGGCAACAGATGTTAGCTCAGGGCTGGTCTTCCCCACAAAACAAACAAACAAACAAACAAAAAAAAAAGAGATTTCATATACAGACATATTTACTATTTGTTGCATTACCACAAGCTTAGGCTCTACAAACATTCTACTTGTTGAAATTTGCATGAAAATGAGTGATGCTTTTATTATTTTATATCTTGCATTATGAAATATATTCCTAACAGCAGAGAATTTCCATTTGACTAGGAACTTTTAGGAAGCAAATCTTCCACTTAAAATTTTACCTAATAACCAGGAAGAATTTCCCACAGACCAGCCTCTTTCATCTCTACTGCCTACATTCTCCAGACCCTGAGCCCAGGACATGTTTATAATGCAAACTTCTTCATGTTAAGACTCTGGGGGAGTCTACCCAAAAGGCATTAGAAGTAGTCCTGGTTTTCCTGCACCAGGAGAGCTAGCAAGAACTTAAATATGGGCAGAGGTGATAAATATATCCCACTAAACTAAATGTATGCCCATCTCAACATCCTGTAGTTAGATCTCAAAAATGCCCATGACCGCTTTATTACCCTCCCACTACAAGGGGAAGTGTGATGGAGACTAACGTCGGGTAGAAAGAGACAATGAATCAACCAATTGCTGTTAAATACTGTACTTCTGAAAATTTTACAAAAATAAATGACCATATGAACCCAAGTGCTAGCTCCCTTTCTAGTGCCTTGGAAGACGCCAGTGCAAACTTCATTTGCTTCTCTGTAAATCTACCTCTCCTTCCTACTTTGCCTGACTGGCTGCATTTCGCGTCTCCTGGAAGTGAGCTCTTCATCTCTAATTACTGTCAAAGCACCCCACACACCTATGGTTGGCTCTTTTGTCGGCCGTGATTGTCTTCCCACAGTTAAAAACAAACTGTGTGGCACTATTTGGGTTTCTCCTTCAGTGGCTTTTTATAGAATTTCGTCTGCCTGCCCTGTGGATGGCCCATCTTGGCTTGGTGGACTGCAGCCAGTGCGATATCTGGCTTTTGTTATCAACCATTGTTAGGAAGGGACCACCGAGCACAGTTGGGAGGCAGCCATTAAGCTTTGATGCAGCAGAACTGGCTCAGCTTGAAGGCCTTAATGGTTTTCTCTTGCCATTTGATGTAGATTTGATACCAGTGAGTAGGGTGGAGTCTCTATGGATACACATGCAACAGCAGTATTTTCATTCCTTGCCCTGATGGCACAGTTCTTGATACAATTTATCACTTGCCCAGGCAGGAACTGCTTTTTCTTATTCATGCTGACTCCTGACTATTTTATACCTGGAAAAAGTACTCAGAGCTTTTCTTCCCTTTCATCCCATAATGTAGACTTGCTTCACAATATGGTATGCATCTGTGCTTACCGTGGATTTTGCAAGCACTTATAGGAGAATGATTGCATAGGGAAAATATTTACCTAATAAATTAATTTTTGCAGTCCAATGATATTCTATGCTGAATATCTTCTTTCTCTTCAACCTAAAGAAGTAATTTATTATTCTGAGTTAATATAAAGCTTTTGCATGCAGCACTGAAATTTATTTAAACTGCCAACATTGGGTTAAATAACATGAATTTCTTTTATGCTGGTGCTCAGAGAATCTTTAGATTATCAAATATGTTGACAATGACTGTTGGGAGAAGCTCCCTAGTTTCTAATTAATTTTTCCTCTTGTTTGATCATACTCAATAAGTACTTGTATTCAGTGTTTCACACAAATATTATTTCATGTAATTCTTATAACAAAACTTTAAGGAAGGCCGTATTATCCCTGTTTTGAGGAAATGGAGACTCAGAGGAGGGATAAATTTGCCCAAGCTCACATAAGAAATAACTGGTGGATCTCATGGTCAAACATGGGTCTGCTGATCCCCAAGTTAGTGTTTATAATCACTTCTGACCTTTTTGAATTAGTAGGTTGGTAAGCAAGAAGAAACTAGAAATAAAGGATAATCATTTTTAACAATTCTTTCAAATCTAGAAGGTACTGAAATTATATTCCTACATTTAGATAATTGAAAAAATTAATTTATCATCTCCCAATCTTAAAAGCAACTTCATCTTCATCATACTAAAAATGCCTTGAGTTAATATTTGATTGGGCTGTACTTTATTTTGTGGGGAAGACCAGCCCTGAGCTAACATCCGTTGCTAATCCTCCTCTTTTTGCTGAGGAAGACTGGCCCTTGGCTAACATCGTGCCCATCTTCCTCCACTTTATATGGGACGCCGCCACAGCATGGCTGACAGGCAGTGCGTCGGCAGGCGCCGGGATCCGAACTCGCGAACCCCGGGCCGCCAAGCGCGGACTAAACCGCTGCGCCACCGGGCGGCCCCTGGGCTGTACTTTTTAGTAAATTTATTTTATTTTGGCTATTCTAATACCTGTTAGGCAGTTTTACTCAAAGTGTGGTCACGTGCCTGAGGATCTTCTGAGAAGTTTGTTGGATGAAGAGTTCTGGACCCATTGCAAAGCTACAGAATCAGACTCACTTAGGCTGATGTCAAGATATCTGCATTTTTAAACTAGTAATTTGATTGTGATTCTGAAGGACACTAAAGTTTGCCTTTAGAAGACTTCCTCATGCCTTTGCTGTGGTTGATATTTCTTGGGTAATCATCTTTTTGTTTCTTTAAGATCTTGATCCAGAGTCTTAATGTAACTGGTTCTCTGAGGTAAGCCCCTCTTAGTCATTAGGCTTGTTCACAAATATCCTGGTTCTTCTCCGTCAGAGCACGTGATAAGATTGCATTTCCCTGTCCCCTTGAAATCAGGTATAGCCATGTGACTTCCACTGGCCCATGGAAGTGAGTGGAAGTGATGTGTGCTCCCTTCCCTGGTCCCAGGAACCATCTACACTCCAGATAGTCAAGGCTTTGTCAGCCTGCGTTCCTGCGTGAATGTGAGATGGAGTAGAGCACAAAGCAGATCCACAATGGATCTGGCAAATGGAAGACCAGCAGGACACTAGTTATTTTCCAGTATTTATTCTGCACTTACCCCTTAGTTATAAGAATACCAAGTTTTTGTCAGTCACGTTACTATCCAGCTAAAAGATTAAATTTTCCAGTCTACTTTGTAGCTAGATATAGTGAATTATGTTGTTTTGGCCATGAGATATTGGTGGAAATTATGTTTTATTGCTAGCAAGTATCCTTAAAAGCCAAGGGAACTCTTACCTTCTTTCTTCCTTCAAGCTTCCTGGAATGCAAATGTAATGATTGGAGCTCCAGTGACTCCTTTGGGCTATAAAGTGAGTTTTAAGATGCAAGCCACATTCAGTAGAGCAAAAAAGATAGAAGGAGCCTAAGTCCCTAACAATGTGAAGCTTCCATATTTCCCTGGAAAGCCTATCCCTAGATTTATTTTTATGAATGAGAAATAAATTTGCATAAGTCACTATTTTTCAGAACTTTTTTTCCTACCACAGAACCTTATCCTCTCCAGCACAAAGCACTATATCTGCTTGTAATTACTTACAAGCTAGGACTCTACCACTAACTAACTGTGTCAATTTGGGCAACATATTTCATAAATCTGGACATTTTCCCTCACTTGCAAACAAAGAGGAGATTGTGAGTACTACAGTTCCAGTGCAGGTGAGGTAATGCTCACACAGCAGGTTGCATGCCTTCCAGAAGTGGGACATCATTCCCATGCATGTCAGCCAGGCTTCTAAAATGATACTCTGCATTTTCTGGACCACTTTGCCAGCTCACCTATGGTCAGCACAGCACTGGTCAGCATCCTATGAAGATAGATGGAGTTTGTGAAGGATGGCCAGCCTCCCTCAAAAACAGGTGGAGGAGTGATTTTTATGAACTCACCAAAGACTGATAAGCATTTCCTACAGGAACTTCAAATTAGCTGACGGGTATATTTATTTTGGTACTCATTTATTTAATGCAAATTCATACTGATCAACTTCAAATAAAACGCTGTTTTATGTGGCGCTCTTTAATCATCCGCTGTGGTAGAATTCTGCAGTTGGAAGGGGAATTAGAACTTTCAGAGTTCAATAACGGGATTTTACATTTGAGGAAAACAAGGCTTAGAAAGCAGAAATGGCTAATCAAGAGCCACCCAGCTAAGCTCAAGTTAGAACCCAGAGCTCCTGACCCCCAATTCATTGTTCTTTCCTCTAAACTAAGCTTCCCCTACTGGCCATCTCGTACCTTTCCTCTTCTTGAACTTTAATTTAACTCCACAGCACATACTCAGCATTAAACTGAGATCTTTCAAGCTGAGTCCAAGTTTTGCATTTCTTCTACTCTTATCTCAATGCTTCTCCAGCATAAAAAAAAGGGGGTCCCTTCTTGATGTTTTCTCCTGAATTCCTGAAGCAAATGACCTCTTTAATCATTCTCCTTCTCTTTGGGCATCTACACTCTCTCCCAGCCAGTGACTTCCCACTTTTTCTAAATATACCTAGGTCTTTCCTATCTTTACACCATCTACATCTTCTAATGTTTTAAACAGAATTTATTGGACCATCTGAGCTTTCAAATTCCTCTTCATTTTCCGAGCAGCTTTGTTCAGAGATGTTTACTCCAGATCTCTTATCACTTCATTACTTTGCCCTCATGTATATTTTTTGTCATTCTCTGACTCTCCCCTTTTCTCCTTACCCCATATCCTGTTGTTGATATGAAATATCCTTGACTCTCCAGTGGCTAGCATAGTGCCTGGCGTATATGGAATATTCTGTAAGTGTTC
This sequence comes from Tapirus indicus, assembly GCA_031878705.1. Taxonomy (NCBI): domain Eukaryota; kingdom Metazoa; phylum Chordata; class Mammalia; order Perissodactyla; family Tapiridae; genus Tapirus; species Tapirus indicus. Next base: position 137,015,104 of record CM062920.1, on the reverse strand, counting down.
TGAATGAAAAAAAATACAATAGGGGCTGCCCCCATGGCCTAGTGGTTAAGTTCAGCATGCTCCACTTTGGTGGCCCAGGTTCAGTTACCAGGAGCAGACCTACACCACTCAGCAGCAGCCATGCTGTGGCAGTGACCCACATACAAAATAGAGGAAGATTGGCACAGATGTTAGCTCAGGGCAAATCTTCCTCAGTCAAAGAAAAAAGAATAGTTTGTAAATGGCTAAAAAAATTTATGATAACCATTTGGAAATCTGGCTATTCATTAAATATCATTAAGTTGGAACCATAGCTGTCTATAGAAACATACATGTAAATGTATATACAGAGGAGGAGCTCAATAACTTGTTATGTGCTCACCTTGTAGCAGTCACCATTCTAAGCACTGCAAATGATATTGCCTCATTTAATAATAATAATAACAATAATAGTGAATACAGTTAGTGCTCAGGATGTGCCAGCTACCCTTCAGATCACTTTAATGTGTATTCATTTATTTATCCTCACAATAACTCTATGAGGGAGGCACTTTATTACCCTAACAGAGAAGTAGGCAGAAACAGCTTCTGCATTTGCACTGCAAGTAAGCAGTAGAGTGAGGACTTGAACTTAGATGTTCTGACTCCAGAGTCTATACTCTTAACCCCTTATACTATACTGTTTATCATCAAATGTTTCACAAGTAGAGTTGATGCCCCATAAAAATTACACTCTACATTCTACCTAAAGAACTGTTCCCAAAACATCTTCTTTACCAGCTTGTACGAGTGACTGAAATTTTTATTATTTAGTCATAATCTTTACAGAAGCTACTTGAAAAACTAAAAAAAAAAAAAAAAAACCTACAAATATATCATGTGCAGTAAATGACGTTAAACTCTCATCAGCCATTAACATTTTAGCATGAAATAGTTTATCAGATAAACATAATGGATTCTTGACAGGTTCTTGAGGAAATAGAACGTGAGACAGCAAGTTGAGTTTTAAGGTGTTGGAGAGGATAGAAAGTCTTGAAATGTCGAAAGATAAGGAAAGAAAGACCAAGTAGGATCATTACACTATAAGATATTTGAAAAAAAGAGGGAAAAAGCAGATTTGAAATTTGGACAAAATAAAAATGATTTGAATTTGCTACCATGAAGGTATTCTGCTGCTTGCCCAATTCCATCTCACCTGATAGTGCCTAATTTTGAGTATATTTATTTTGTTTTAGATTCTATATCTCACTTTGAGTTATATCATTGGGACTGGCAATTTTTCTAGCTCTGGCTACATATTTTAAAAGGTATTATTAATAAGCATAATTTAAACAGGTTTCTCTTACCTGGAAGAATAGTCTCCAACTTTATAGTGTGAGTCCAATGGGAAAGCTGAGTCCAACATACAGAACTTTGCTTCAGCAATTTTTTTTGTTAACATCAAAGTTTCTCCATATACTGAAGTGCTCCCATAAGGATCAAAAAGTTGCTTCAAGATAGAGCCTTTGAACTAGGTATTCCTGGGTGATAGCCAACCTCTAGTTTCATTTCATGCCTACCAACTCTGTGCCTTTTAAGCTTTTAATACAGATAATTGGTTTAAGTAATTGTTTTTTTTAGTAATCCTTCATGTATGGAACCTCATGTTACATGTTTTGCAAATATATATAGCACTATTTATTATCAGTTTTGATCTTAAGAGCCTTTCAATCAATGAATCTCTTTTATTTTCTCAATCCAGTGAGGTTCTACATGGGTATTAGACATGAATTACTTGTTTTTGTTAGCAATTCACTGGTTCAACAAATCATGAATCTGGATGAAGAATGACTGAAAATTTAAGCCTCCTTAATCTGGATGACACATATAATGAAAAAGGAAAATTCTTAAGTGAAGAGTAGCAAATTCCATGTATTTGGATGAGTGATTGTATCAAGCATTTCTCTAATCCATTGGATTTTAAAACAATTCAAAGTTATACAAGAGTTTACTTAGTCAACCTTGGGCAGCAGAACTTTCTCTGGAAGCCTCATTCAAAAAATAGTCTTGTATTTTCTTTCCTTTTAATAAAACAAAATTCAAGGTTAGGCACTGGGTGGATACTTTCTAACTGTGCACTTGCAGGGTGCTAGCAGTTACATCAATCTCAGATGAACTTTAACTTTCATTTTTCAAGGCACTAACATAGAAACAGAGCATTTGGAGAAGTGTAACAGGATATCAAAATATAGCTCTTCCTTTCAGGGAGTTCAGGCCAAGGCCCCAAAGCGGAGAATAACAAGTGCAAAGTATTCCCAAGGCTAAAGCAAAATGGACCGTTATTAAAGGAAGTGGCAAAAATGGTTCTGCCAATGTGTATTAAAGAAGAGTTCAATAGGCAGTATGTGATGGGAGAGTGAGGGTTTATTTAGAGAGGGTTACCCATTCTCAGCTTGAGGAAGTCTCCTCAAGAGAGGCAGACCTTTAAGAGAGCCACAAAAAGTGCTTGGGTCTGTGAGCTCTGAAATTCAGGAAGACAAAAAGACTGGAACTTGGCTCATACCTGGCAAAGTCAAGTGACTAGCAAGTTTTGCCAGAAGCTGAGAGAATAGAAAGAATTTGAGTAGAAGCAAGGTGAACCTCCATGTGCAGTGAAACAAAGGTATGTCTTTCCTATAGACCAGAGGTGGCCCATGGTAGGCAGGCTGCCTTAAGCCCTTTTGACAGGTTTTGCTCCAAAAAGACCACCTGGAGGGCTAACCACCAGCACAAGAGGATGGATTGCCAGAGGCCAGGAACTAGAGAACAATCATATCTGTCTGGCTAGAGGAAATATCACCAGTGCCAGAGAGCAGTGGCCCTCTTTCTTCATCTTGGAAGTCAGAAATGGCAGGGCAAGTCCTTCTCATGCTTCAGATCTCTCCTGCATCTTCTACTGTCACATGTCTCTGGAACCAGGAAAGATTCTCTGCTTTTAAGGACTCAAGTGATTGGATTGGGTGCATGCAGCTAATCCAGGATAATCTCCCCATCTCAAGCTCCATACTCTTAATTGCATCTGCAAAGTCCCTTTTGCTGCATAAGGTAACATGTTCACAGTTTGCAGGGATAAGGTGTGGACATCTTTGAGAGCCATTATTCTGTCCACCATAGTGTTAATGCCTGACAGCTTCTATTTTCAGGATGAAGCTGGAGGCTGGGTCATTAGATGAGACCAAAGTAGGCAGTAGTATAATCAAAGGAATAAGATTCAGAATACCTGTAGTGAGGAGAGAGAATAGGAGTAAATTAGGAATTATTTTTTTAAAAAACCCTGTGATGGGAATAAAGGATTAAGGGAGGGCTAGGAACCATCTGGCAGCAAGCCAGCAAGTCATGTAATTATCACACTTGCTGACCTGAGAAAGCAGCATTAATTTAAAATTGTATATACTTGCTCTTCTTTGAGAATTCACTTGTGTTTGAATAATTTGCATCACAAATTCTTAACCTTCTTTCTTAAATGGTCATACTCATTAACTTTCAATTAATACATAAGCTATTGGCTATGGCTGCTGAAGAATGGAAGTAATTCTCTTTTCCATTTGATAACCAGAACACTAATTTTCAGCAGATGGAGAAACCATACTGGGGTTGAGGAGAACATAAGGTGGGGTAGAAATCTCTGAATCTCCAGGAGGCTTATAAGATTAGAAAAATTATGTTCAATATATTGTTTAATTTTATATTTTGAAAAATAAAAAATGCTTATAAATTTTGAAATATGAAATATAGACTCAGGAGCAATTGAGAGTCTTAAATTAAAAAAAAGAAGATTGAAAAAACACTGATTAAGAGAAGACCCTTTAGCCTTCTTTAAGTTTTGTTTATTTGGTTGGGAACATACAGGTCTCTGTGTTGAGTCTAGATATCAGCCTAAGATCACCCTTTCCTGATGTGTAGTGTAGTGTGTGTGTATATTTGCTTACCGTTTTTATTTTTTAATTTTCTGGAACCATAGTCTTTGTTCTACCATAGGTCATAGTTGGGCCCAACTTATGATTGCCTTTGTCCACCCCACCAGATTTCCCTAAATTCAAACTGGCACAGTATAGCTAATACTGGAAGTTTCTTTAACCTCAGCCACTCTGGACCAGTGGTTATGGTTTGGTCAACAATGACTGACTATGGAAAAGTGAACGAACAAGGGCCATCAAGTCAAAGCTCAGTATGGTACCCCACTGAGAACCCAGCAGGGAACCTGACCATCAGGTGCACATTTATGGCAACAGAAAAGTGAAAATGGCAGAGCTGTCTAAAATAGCAACCCCATGTGATAGCCAGAAGTAATAGCTTTATCAGATAGTTCTGTCTTATTATTCTCTATTAAAATAAAAACTATAGGTGCTGTAAATGTGTTGAGAACTCACAAAAACAAACAAAAAAATACATTGCAGCCTTGGTAAGGAAGATGGAGTATAGATTCTCATGTGTTCCCCCAAACTCCCCTCATTTCCCAGATCTGTACTGGAACAGGAGATTAAAATGATCACTTCCCAGTTTATTAGGCTTATCTCAACATTACAAATTGAATTTCTAGTAAGGTTTTATCTTTAATGGAGAGATAAACTCTCCTTCCTCTTTGTGTTCTCCTTCCATTCCTGAAAAGTTCAGTCCTAAAGCCAGTAAGTGGAGTTGATTAAGGTAGATGACTGTGCCAGAGTAAGGAACTGCAATGGTCCAGTGGTGCAGAGGGCAAGCAGGTGAGGAGGGTTCCCCATGGAGGGGTGGCCTGATGGAAGGTGCCAGAGCTCACACAGGATGAGGAAGGCATCACACAGGAGGGAAGTCCGGGATAGGGAAACAGAGCCTGAGCAATTTGAGGAGGTCTCCGTACAGGGAGCACTCAAGCATGGAACGCCAGAGCCTAAAGGGGAGTGTCAGACATGATGCAAGTGGTCAGAGCCCAGGTGGGATAAAGAAGCATCCACGTGGTGGGACAACTCAGTATCTGTGTGTCAGAGCTTGAGTGGGGTAAAAAGGGTGTCCACACAATGAGGCAACCTGGCATGGGGCGTTGGAGGCAGTTGAGAGTATGGAGAGTGTCTATGTAGGGTGTCAGATGCAGACTGACCTGGGGTGTCATGACCGAGGTAGGGTGAGGGAGTGTCTTTGCAGGAGAGCATCCCAGCTCAAGCAAGGTGAGGAGGGCAGGGTGAGAAAGCTTCCCTGATGAAGAGTGTCAGGACCCAGGCAGGTGAACATGGTGTACAAAGAGGGAGGAGATCTGGTACAGTGAATCAGAGCCCAAAAGGAGTGAAGCGTGTATCCATGTGAGGAAGAGCGTGGGCAGAAGTGATGGAAGATTAATTATTTACTAAGGGATTGAGCAGATAAATAAATGTATGAAGAGAATGTGAGCCACATTTCTGAACTTTGGAGAAGGGAATTCCGAGTAGAGAAAAGAAACAAATTAGAAGGAGCTCTGTCTTGTTGGATTGGAATTAGAGCCATCAGTGTGAACTCAAGGTTTTCAATCTATGTAGATAGAGAAATGTATAGATATAAATGTGAGTGGGTGTGCACATGTGAGTGTTGGGAGGACAGAGTAGCAGCTATTCTTCTATAGGCTCAAAGACACTAGCAGCCAGATCTCGATTTCCAAACCCCATCCTCTAGTATATGATTGATTCCAAGGCTGAGGCAGGGAAAAGAGCAAAATGATTCTGGGACATCTTTTTGTGCCGGAAAGAAAAGTGCTGACAGAATGATGTGGATGCATTAACAGGAGAGAAAAGCCAGTTTAAGGATCTCACATTGTCAAATGGGGGACAATTTGAACATAAAATAACAGTAACAGATTATGAATCTTGAATAAAATAGGAAACCATGAGTCCATACTTTTTAATGAGGGCTAAGATATCAACAGTCTCAAAGTAACTCTCCATAGAGTCCTTATTAGTGACAAAAGAAAAATTAGTAATTCTATAGTGGAGAATTCTGGCAGCTACCACCTTAACCAAGTGATCGGAGAACATGATCAGTAATGGGGCAAACTGGTCTGTGTATCCCCTGATAGGATACAATGAGGAGAGCATAGCATCTCTTCTCTAGTGTTCTTGCCAAAGATGCATAACCTGAATCTGTTCATAACAAAACACCGGAAAAACCCAAATTTAGAGTCATCCTACAAAATACCCGGTCTGTAATTTTCAAAAGTGTCAAGGTTATAGAAAGACAAGGAAAGGCTGAGGAACTATTCTAGATTTGAGTCTAGGGAGACATGACTCTTAAATGCAAAGTGTGATTCTGAACTGGATCCTCTGCTCTTAAGAATAGTGTTCAGACAACTGATGGAATTGAGTGGATTACATAGTAATGGTGCATCAATATTAATTCCCTGATTTTAATTGTTACATTGTGGTTTTGTAGGACAATGTTCTTGTTTGTAGGAATTATATATACTGTATTAGTTTCCTAGGGTTGCTGAATTAAATTACCATAAACTGGGTGGTTTAAAACCCAGTTTTAAGAAAAAATAGATTTATTCTTTCATGGTTTTGGAGGCAAAAAGTTCAAACCCAAGATGTTAGTAGGGTTGGTTCCTGCTGGAGGGAGAATCCGTTCCATGCCCCTCCCCTACCTTGAGGTGGCTCCCGCAATCCTTGGCAAACCTTGGCTTATAGATGCATCACTCCAGTCTCCCCCTCCATCTTCACTTGGCTTTCCCCTGTGTCTCTCCTTTGTTTCTGTGTACCTTGAATCTCTCTCTCCTTTCTCTTATAATGACACTAGTAATTGGATTTGGCTTCACCCCAAATCCAGAATGACCTCATCTCAAGATCCTTCACTTAGTTATATCCACGAAGAGCCTATTTCCAAATAAGGTCACATTCACAGGTTCTGGGGGTTAGGACTTGGACAGATCTTTTTGGGGGGTCACTATTCAAACCACTATCCATACTAAAGTATTCAGGGGTGATCAGGGCATCATGCTGGCAACTTATTCTCAAATGGTTTAGGAAAAAAAGTTCTTTGTTATTGTACTTGCAATTTTTTAATAAGTTGAGGTTCTTTCAAACTTAGAAACATAGTAGAGAAATAAGTTCTGTTGAATTAGTTTAGTGGTAAATAGGAGACTAGAGTGAGACTGGCTGCATTTGAACTCCACGGCTTACCTCACTGTGTGAATTTGGGCAGGTCACTTAACTCATTTCAACCTCAGTTTCTTTATTTACAAAATGGGGATAGTAGTACTTACTTCATAGACTTGTAAGGATTAATTGAGATAACAGTCATAGAGAGCTTAGCAAAGTGTTTACCACTTAGTACACAGTCAATAAAAGTTAATTAATATTATTATCATTACTAATGTCATCAACATCATTATAACGATCTAACGTTTACTTTTACACAATAACTGAAGGTCAAAGATGTGCTTTCAGTCTAATTAAAAATTCCTGAACTTAGTAGGCCAATAAGACTCATCCTTCCCACACTAGTTTACCAAACCATACATTCTTGCTTTCTTCTGGTAGTTGCAATTAATTATGTTATGCTTTTAAGCATTGGATTTGTGGGGTTTTGACCTTTCAATGTCTTAATCTAGCCATCCAAAGATCTGGAGATTTTCAGAAGTCCAGTTTTATTATCTGGTTAGGTAAATATCTCTGTCTACATGGGTTGTTACGTCATTTAGGAGTGCATTCAGCTACAAGTAACATAAAGCAAAGCTAGAGTGGCTAAAACTGACAGAGATTCATTTGTCTCACATAACAATTCAAGAAGTAGGCAGCCCAAGGCTGGCGAGGCAGATTGCTGATGTCAGCAAGGACCATCCTGGGCATGTTAGCTTCTGTTCTTTATTGCCTCATAGTCACAAAATGGTTACAGAATATAGAGGCTTTATATCTACTCTACAGGCATGAAGAGAGGAGCACAAACAGATTAAAGAGCCACACTTCTTTTAATTTTTTTCAATCAAGAGAACAAATTTTCCCAGAAGCTTCTATCCAGCAGACCTTCCTTACATCACCTTGGTCAAAACTGGGTCACATGATGCCCCAGAGATAAATCACTGTGGGGCAAGGGAGGGGGGAAGAGGGATGGCATTACTGTAATTATTCAAGTCACCTATGATTCATCGTCCAGACTGGGAAAGAGATCAACTTTCCCATTAGGACCATCCTTGGCATGTTAGCTGAACATATCAGGGTTCTATTCACAGGGCAGAAGAGGAGGGGGAATGTAAGTGTGTAGTCAATGGATGGTTGCTGTCATAATTAGCCATGACCCTTTGCCAATCTTCAGAGATCAAATCTAGCCCTTTAAAAATATAATATAGCAATGTATCACAGGATCCTTTTGAAAAAATCAACCTAAGATACACTAATAAAATATGGCTCTAATTTGTTTAACATTTAAACAATTGTGAGATATACAGAGAATTTTTTGTATTTTGTTATCATACTTTTCAGATATGAATATAAAATAGGAACACATAGAATCCTTTTTTTATTGAAGATGGGCTAAAAGCTATTAAATTAATCCCAGTTTGAGATTAAAAACTCTCAATGTTGAAAAGAAGGAAAAGTGTGGGATGAAATCCAATCTAAAGTCCTTGAGGAGCTGAGGAGATCATATTTCTGTCGTTGTGATCTGGGAAAGACCCAAAATAAGTAGAATGCAAATCCAAAAACTATTATCAACATGACCTTATAGCTCATCTAGTCCTGCTCCCTCCTTGCAGATATGCAAGGACCGATGCCCAGAGAGATAAGATTAGGCATGTTGCCAGAGGTTGCATAGTTATTAGGAGAGGTGGAACTAGGTCTCAGACCTCCTGACTCCTATCTAGTGTTCTTTTATCTGCATCCCTCTGAGGCTGAGGAGGTTCAACAATCTGGAAAAACCAATGTGTAGTAAGTTGTCTTGCTTCCTGTCGAAAAGAGAAGAGAAAGGAAGCTAGCAAAATTCTCTGGAGAGTCTAACCTCCCAGCTAGGAAGAGAGGACCAGAACTAAAGGATTCTGATATCACGAACAGAGAGAGAAATAATATAAGTGTGAATGTTTGGTTTTACGTAACCAGCAAGTTATTAAAACTCTAAATTTGATCTCTCTCTCTCTCAATATATATTTATTGATCACCTCTTTTCTGTCTGGCACAATGGGATGTAAAGCGAAGTCCTACCTTCTGTACAAACTAGGCCTTAAAATCTGCTTGTAGATTGTGTATATGATCACAAAGAATCAAAATTACAGTTCATAGTCTACTAGGAATCAACTGTCTTACCAGAAGTCCAATGCAGCTAGGTTTTCCTCCAAAGTTAGAATAAATTTCTGATCTCTCAGGTTAGCACTACATGAAAAGTTAGCTTTGGTTTAGGGGCTGTGATTCTTGGCAAATGTCCATCTTTACACACTTGAATCACACTCATTGTGGTGAGACGCTCACACAGTGGAACAGAGAGAAATCAAGGCAGATTTTGAGGACTAAACAGCAGTGTCCAATCTCCTATCTCAAATTCAGTCTAAAGCCTAGCTCACACTGTGAAAATCTCTATTTTTCAGGCTTTTTTTTCTTTTAAATTATTTTTAATAGAATACACATAAGTTAAATGTGTATACATGCCACACTGCTAAATATAAAGTAGAGCGTATATGACTACGTGAATATAGAATTACAACTCAATAGCTTACTAGTTGCTAAAAATGAACATCAACTTAGATTTGGAGTTGGAAGGAGCAATAAGCAATTTTCAAATGAAGGATTGCTTAGAGGTCTATGGTGAAAGATAATCATTTATACGGAGAAGAGAACGAACGAGGAGCATCTCTTCCCTGCCAAGTGTTTTATATATCTTCTTTTAAGCCTCATAAGAATCTCATGAGGTAATTTTTATTACCCCCAGTTAAGAAAAATGGAACCAATTCAAGAACTTCTCCAAGATCATACAGTTGGTAAGTGGTGGAGCCAAGAGCTGAACCCAGCTTTGTATGACTCTGAAATCTGTGTTCTTGAGATGACAAGATCCTGTTCTCTGACAAAACAGCAGAGCTTAAGATCCAATGCATGGCATTCCCTTCTCCTTCCTGGTCTTCAGGCAGGACTAACTTACTAAGGACCTCCCGAGCAACTGGTATGTTTTAACTCGAGGACACTCTGAGTATATCTTCTTATTCCAGCATTCCTGTTACAATACTTGGTACAACAAATTTGTGGCCCATCTCTAACAAGGTCAAGAATCTATTCTGCACATTTTTTGTTCAAATACCCTCTTGCCTTCATGTTAACTGTCCCTTTGTTCTGTGCCTTGTCTCATTTCCAAATGCAATTATTTTGTTAGTTTATTTTATTGCATTGTTATGAAGTAATTGCCTTAAGTCCTGCCTATAACAAGGCATGATATAAAGAACAAAATAAAAATCTAAATACAAGATTATTCACAATCAGAGCATGACTTTAAGAATGAGGGATTAACTTTAAAATAATAAACTCATGAGCTATAGAAATGTATGTAACAACATAATTATACTTACTATTTTCTTCATTGTTGTTGATATTAACCAAGCATTTATGTGTAAGGAATGGGAGAACTAGGAAGGAAGGAAAGATTCGTCTGTTTATAGGAATGGATATTCATTTATTTCTTTGTTAACAACCAGTTATATGTGCTGTATGTCAGGCATTATACTATGCCTGGGGTAAAAAGATGCATAGGACATATTCTCTACCTGTAGTTACAGATAATTGCTATAAAGAGTGATCAGTGCTATAATAGGCATTTGTATAAGACCTTCTGAGATTAATGCAATAAAATGACTGAAAGCTTAGCCTTTAAAGTCAGACAGACCCAGATTTAACATAGTTCTTCACTGTATTATTTTCCTAGGGCTGCTGTAACAAATTACCACAAACTGGGTGACTTAAGACCCAGAAGTTTATTCTCTCACAGTTCTGGATGCCAGAAATCTGAAATCAAAATGTCAGCAGAGTTGGTTCCTTCTGGAGGTTCTGAGGGGGAATCTATTCCATTCCTCTCTCCTAGTTTCTGGTGACTCTGGCAATCCTTGATGTTCCTTGACTTGTAGATGCGTCACTCCAATCTCTGCTTCCATTGTTATGTCATGTGGCTTTCTTCCCTGTGTGTCTTTGTGTCTTCACATGGCCTTCTTATAAGGACACCAGTCATTTTAGGGTTTTAGGGTTCCCCCTAAAATTACACCTGCAAGGACCCTATTTCCGAATAAGGTCATATTCTGAGATTCTGAGTGAACTTGAATTATGTGGAAACACTACTCAACCCAGTACATTCACTTACTAGTTATGAGTTTAAATAAGAATTTAATTTCTCTATTCCTCATCTGTGAAATGGAGATAATCTAAATTGTTAGGACATTTAAATAAAACATATATAAAGTATTCAGCATATTGCTTGGCACAAAATAATTGCTGAATAAATGCTAGCTAGTAGTAGTTTTGAGAACTGTTGAGCCCAGTTCTTCCTTTTAATGCTTTGTTAACTAGTATTTGAGAAGTGTACCAATTTCATTTTCCAAAGTCTATGATATTCATCCAGCTGGATAGTTTAGATTACTCCTAAAACTTTGCAGTGGAAAATTGTTGTATGTTAGCAGGAATTCTCTGAGGAGTATCGGTGTGTGGAGCATTTACCACAAGGATCGGAAATGCAAAAGTCATGCGTGAAAAATGTATGCATTTGGAAGTAGGACACGTAAATTGATCTTTAGAGAGTGTACAACTATTTTCAATATCTCTAGTGAGTTTTAATTTACTTAAGCAATGACTCTTTTAGTCAATGTGATAAGGTTATAAATCAGAGAGTCATTCTGATTTCCAGGATACAATTTCTTATTAAATCAAGAAAATTATTTCCTGAGTATTTTAGTCTGATTTTTTTTTGGTTTGTTTGTTTTTTAATAGACCTTATTTTTTTTTAAGCAGTTTTAGGTTCACAGCAATATTGAGAAGATACAGAGATTTCCTACATAGTCTCTGCCCCCACACATGCCTTATTCCTCACTATCAACATCTCCCACCAGAGTGGTGCATTTGTTACGATTGATGAACCTATATTGACACACCGTTATTACCATCCAAAGTCCATAGTTTATGTTAGGGTTCACTCTTGGTGTTGTGCATTATATGGACAAATTTGCAATAACACGTATCCACCATTATAACATCATAGAGTATTTTCACTGCCCTAAAATACTCTGTGCTCTGCCTATTCATCCCTCCTCCTCCAACCCCTGGAAACCACTAATCTTTTTACTGTTTCCATAGTTTTGCCTTTTCCAGAATGTTATAGTAGTTAAAATCACACAATATGTAGCCTTTTCAGATTGGCTTCTTTCATTTAGTAATATACAGTTAAAGTTCTTCCATGTCTTTTCACGACTTCATAGCTCATTTCTTTTTAGTGCTGAATAATATTCTGTTGTCTGGATATTCCACAGTTTATCCATTTACCTACAGAAAGGACATCTTGGTTGCTTCCAAGATTTGGCAATTATGAATAAGCTGCTATAAAAATCAGCGTGCAGGTTTTTTTGTGGACATAAGCTTTCAGTTCCTTTGTGTAGATACCAAGGGGAGCAATTGCTTGATTATATGGTAAAAGTAACGAATGAGAGTTCTTGTTGCTCTATGTCCTCATCAACATTTAGTATCGTCAGTGTTCTGGACTTTGGCCATTCTAGTAGGTATGTAGTGGTATCTCACTGTTGTTAATTTGCATTTCCCTGATGACATATGATTGGAGCATCTTTTCATATGCTTATTTACCATGCGTATATCTTCTTTGGTGAGGTATCAGTTCACATCTTGGGCCCATTTTTTAATCAAGTTGTTCATTTGCTTATTATTGAGTTTTAAGTGTTCTTTGCATATCTTGGGTAACAGTCCTTCGTCAGATGTGTCTTTTGCAAATATATTCTCCCAGTCTATGGCTTGTCTTCTCGTTCTCTTGACATTGTCTTTCACAGAGCAGAAGTTTTTAATTTTAATCAAGTCTAGCCTATCAATTATTTCTTTCATTGATTGTGCCTTTTGTGTTGTATTTTAAAAATCATCACCATACCCAAGATCATCTATGTTTTCTCCTATGTTATCTTCTAGCATTTTCATATAATTTTACCTTTTGCATTTAGATCTGTGATCCATTTTGAGTTAATTTTTGTGAAAGTTGTAAGATCTGTGTCTAGATTCACTTTTTTGCATGTGGATGTCCAGTTGTTCCAGCACCATTTATTGGAAAAACTATCTTTGATCCATTGTATTGACTTTACTCCTTTGTCAAAGATCACTTGACTATATTTTATATGAGTCTATATCTGGGCTGTCTATTCTGTTCCATTGATCTATTTGTCTATCTTTTCACCAATATCACATTGTCTTTATTACTGTAGCTTTATAGCAAGTCTTGAAGTTGGATAGTGTCAGTCTTCCCACTTTGTTCTTCTTTAATATTGAGTTGGCTATTCTGGGTCTTTTGCCTCTCCAAATAAACTTAAGAATTAATTTGTCAATATCCACAAAATAATTTGCTGATATTTTGATTGGGATTGCATTGAATCTATAGATCAAGTTGGGAAGAAGTGATATCTTGAAAATATTGAGTCTTCCTATCTGTGAACATGTATTATATCTCCATTTATTTAGTTCTTCTTTTATTTCTTTCATCAGTTTGGTAGTTTTTCTCATATAAATCTTGTACATACATTGTTAGATGTATACCTATGTATTTCATTTTTGTGGGTGCTAATGTAAATGTTATTGTGTTTTTATTGTCAATTTCCACTTGTTCATTGCTGGTATATAGAAAAGTGACCGACTTTTGTGTAGGAATTAGGAGGTGGGGCCTTGGGGATGTAAGCAGGTCATGAGGGCAGAGCCTCCATGAATGAGATTAGTGACCTTATAAAAGAGACTCCCCTGAACCTTTTGAGAACACAAGAAGAGGATGGCCATGCACAAATCAGGAAGCAGTCCTCAGCAGACCCCAAATCTACTGGTGCTTTTCTCTTGGACTTCCCAGCCTCATGAACTGTGAGGAATAAATTTCTGTTGTATAGAAGCTGCTCAGTCTATAGTATTTTGTTATAGCATCCCAAATGGACTAAGACACTTGTATCCTAAGCTTTTCTATAATTGCTTATTAGTTTCAGGAGGTTAGTTTGCTTTTGGAAATTGATGTGATCTACCTAGGCTGATTCAGAAAAAAATAATAAATTAGAACTAATGGTTACTGAGTGTCTACTATGTGCATGGTGTTGTTCTAGGCACTAGGGAATGGATTAATAAAAACAGACAAGTTCTGTAGCCTCATGGTGCTTGCTCTCTAGTGGAGAAGATAAATGTATTATAAATAAACTTGTAAGGTTTGGTAGTGATAAGTGTCATGAGAGGAAAAACAGGAAAGGATTGAATGAGGAGGCAGATATGCTACTTTAGATGGGTTGATTAGAGGAGGTTTTATGGGAAGAATATGACATTTCAAGAGAGTCACAAGTGAAGTGAGGGAGCTGGCCATCCAAATATCTGGGAAAGAGCACTCCAGGAGAAGAGAAAATCAAGATCAAATAGTCTGAAAGGAGAATGTATTTGGAATGTTCTAGAAACAGCAAGGGTCTGGAACAGAGGGCAGGGAGAAAGAGGATAGGTTGGGGATGAAGGTGGGGTGGGGTGGAATGGACTAGAGGAAATTACAGTGGAGATAGTCAGGGTCAGAGGAAGGGAGCCTTGTAGTACATGGTAGTTACATCCATTGTCATGCTTAGTATGATGGGAGGTCATTGGAGAGTTGAGAGTAAGGGAGTGATTTTATATGCTTTCCTTTTTGAATTTTCACTCTATTCATAATATCCATTGAATTTACATTGTCAAGGAAAAAACTATAATATAGTACACTGTTTATACTATGATACAGATACTACAATAAGAAATAAAATGACTGAAAATATGGCCATGGGTTGAATGGGTCAGGTTAAAAAAAAAAAAGAATGAAGACAAAATAAATTAGAAGACATTTTGAAAAATATGAGGTTAAGATGAAAATGAAATAGGAATTGGAAACCCAAAGCTACTTAAATCCACTTGGTTTGATTTTTGTTTTAAGCTACCATTTTATGAGCACTCACTATGTACATGCTTGATGGCCTACTCTCATCCTGGACCTATCCAGTGAGGGAAGAATTATTGGTCTTATTTTATATACATAGATTCATTTATGTAATGGAGGAGTGTTATTAGCTATTTTAAAGATTATGAAATAGGCTCGGAGAGGTAAGAAATTTGATTGAGGTTACACAATTATTAAGTGGCAGAGCCAACGTTTTAATCAAGAGTTGTCTGTTTCCAAAGTCCATACTCTTTAATAATATAAATCATCTTAAAAATTTAGTTTTACAAAGCGCCTTTCCTCCATGAAGCATTCGAATTATGCCTTCCAGATGCTATTTATTTATCCTTGTGCAAGGCATCACACCAAAGGCTCTTGTCTCTCTCACACAGCTGCTGTGCCCAGCACCTTTGCTGCACCTATCATAGGGGCTTTACCACCTTCCTTTATGGCCATCTCTCAGGCCAGGGGATTCAGTGTCCTCCCCATAGTCTCCTAAGCCCTTGGGGAAAACTTTTGATGATGAAACTAACCCTGCAGAAAGAATCTGTCTGTATAAAGGAGACTTATTTCTCACAATGATGATATGGGTCTCATGTGAACAGAGACGTCATTTCATTTCAAGAAGATTGACCTGAAGACCCAGTCAGGAAAGACAAGAAAGGAAAACACAGAGTGAGAACAGACCCGATTACTACAAAACCAGGATTCTTCTTGGGGCACTCCTTTTGTACTAGTTTATACCTATCCAGTTTCAATCATTTCCCTTTTGACTGTCATCTCCCAATCTGTCCCTTCATCATTGACTGATCTGTCAGATACGTTTTGCATCAAGGGTGTTAATACATTTTTTTCACCCTTCCTTCTAATAATTTTTCCAACAATGATAGTTAATTTTTATGTGCATGACTCATTTAATACTCTAGGTCCATTTCTCTGATCTACTTAACATTAATAACCTTTACCTCTAACCATTCACATGGTTATCTACACTTCTAACATCTCTCTCTTTTTTTTTTTTTTTGCTGAGGAAGATTCACCCTAAGCTAACATCTGTGCCAATTTCCCTCTTTTTGCTTGAGGAAGATTTGCCCTGAGCTAACACCTGTACCAGTCTTCCTCTATTTTATGTGGGTCACTGCCACAGCATGGCAGCTGACATGTGGTGTAGGTTAGCACCCAGGAACTGAACCCAGGCTGCCAAAGCAGAGCATGCTGAATTTAACCACTAGGCCATGGGGCTGGCCCCTACACCTCTAATATCATGAGCCCTGAGATTTCCCTCTCTAAATGAGCCCTCCACTTCTTCTACTTCCTCCATTTTAGTAAGTTTGCTTTTTGCTTTCATTGTCATCTTCTCTTTTCTCAATTTATTTATTATTAGCTTCCAGTTTATTAGAGTCTAAGCTTCATTTTCTGCTTATCAGACCCACTTTCAACAAGCAGGTGTACCCCTGTGCCTCGATGCCAACATCCTCCAAGTTTGTTGGATCACACCATAACTCAATCTGCTACAGCTTGCCCAGATTTCTGAATTTGTCACTAATTTTCACATTTATGGCATTTTATTACTCTCTGGGCTTGCAGCTCAGCACTGCATTTAGGATCATGACCTTATTTTTCCTCTTGGGTCATAGACTAGGTTTTCCCTTGGTCTGTTTTACCTATAGGCATCTAGATAAATATTCTTCCTGAAATTGTTCAATCCTGAATCCTATCTTTGCCATAGCCTTATAGATGAAGCTGTTACTGATTCCACCCACCCCCATAAACATGATCTAGATAGCTTCCTACTCAGGCAGAATCCCAGGGTTCATCATGTCAAGTATACACTCATCAACCCACATCATTATCTTACTCTCTGGACTGTATACACTCCATTAATCCCTAAATCTGGATCACCCTACAGATTTGCATTCTTTAGTTACATTCCAGGATTTCTAAATACTATTAAAGAAAATTACATAATTATGTTGATTGGGATCCGTTAAAATGTTACATTTTTCAGCCTCAATGAAATAAGCAATTCTTAGTCAGTCACTTACACATTCATTTCAGTAACAGTTAACAAAATAATGCAGACCAAAAAATAATCCTTTATGGTTCTTCTTAAGCTCCTGACTCACAAAAAATGATAATATAGTTTATATGTAACCCAGAATTTGTATATCTTACAAGAACATCCTCAATTTCACTATTTACTCTTTCTAATTGTTATTCTTTCATTGTCTTTCTCTCTCCTTTCTGGGTCAACTAAAGTTCTTTAGTTAGGGTGACACAAATGGACTCTTCCCTGAAAAAAATGAAATTTATCAGAAAGATATTGTGAGATCATAGTATCAAAAAGAAGCCTGGAAACATGGACTTGGAAGTTTGCGGGAACCAAGGAAGCACCAGAGGGAATTATGAAAGTCTCTTTGATGGCAAAAACAGCTTGGTGTTCCAGCCCTGACCTCTGAGATGAATCCAGCTGTTTCTAGTCTCTTGTCACTTGCCCTGCTACTAGACCTTCAGGAAGAGAGCATCCAAGTGACTGAGCTTGGGTTACAGAAGTTGCTCCTTGGCTAAGTGGAAGCAGAGCTTCCAATTACACACCCATCAGACTGTAACCAATGAAGAAGCAATAATTCCCCAAAAGGGAATCAGGGTGCTTTGAAGAAGGGAAAATTAATGCTAAGCAATCAAAGCACAACAAAAATCCACTATACTTCCTGTCCCTGACAAAGAATTGGTTCTACTTTTTCCCAATTCTCCCACAGGGTTCTTAATTCAATCCCTTGTGGAATTTCTTCATAACCTTCCTCTCCAGTATGCTCCTTCTAATCCTGAGTCCTCTTTTTTTCTGTTGAAAACCATTGTCTAGTCCAGTCCTCCAAATTGTAGACCTGAGAGTCCTCTTTGTCTCTTTTCTCTTATTTATCAACCATCACCTAGTTAATTGATTTTAAAGTTTTACTGCTGTTATATAAAAAATATTTCTCCAATTAAGTTTCTTTCTCTTTGCCTCACTTTAAGCTGTCATGGTCTATTACAATAACGTCTTAGATGACTTTTCTTCCTACAGATTTTTCCAATCTAGTTTTTGATTTTGCTTCCAGAATTATTTTTCTAAAGTAGTCAAAATATCAAAGAATAAACAATAATCTTATCAAGACTCATTCTTGCTTTTAAAAAACATCAACGGCTTTTTCTCAGCTCCCTGATAAAGTCTAATCTTTTTATCCAGTTATGCAGGGCCCTAACTCATCTGGCCTCAGCTTACCCTTTCCAGAATCAGCTCCTTCCATTCTTCTTTAAGTATCCTTCTAAGAACACACAATGCTCATCACAATATTTTACGTTTGCACCTACTATTTATTATGGATATTATGATGGTTTCCCCAACAACCCTCTCACCCATTGGAGAGTAATCATGGACTTGGAGAGAATATGACTGCACCCCCCAGATCCAAAGGTGGCCTTGATTATTTTAATCCAAACAAGATAATCCATTCCCACTTGCCATTGTGATTGATTCATATAAATCAGGCATAAACCAATTGGTCTATGGAATATCCATGGCCAAAGTGACTGATTTAAGAATAGGCTTGGGATCTGAGAAAGATGGGTACCCACTCCTCTGAGAGCTTTCTCCTTTCCTCTGGGTATTGTAGTGTGAGGGTTTGAATCTTGGAACCATTACAGCTGTTTTGCTCTGATGAGGGAAGCCAGCCTGAGGGCAAAGCTACTCCTGAGATGAGTTATCTTAGAGAAAGAAAGCCAGAGCCACTAGCTGAAGCAAATCATGAAGCCTGCCTGACTTCAGGACCTCCAGTTACATGAGTCAATGCATCTTCCCATTGACTAAACCATTCTGAGTCAGATTTTCTATACTAGCTTCTCAAAGCATCCTGATATACGATTCTCCGTGATTAGGATGTCTTTGTCCTCTCAATTCTATAATTGAAAAATGTCTACTCTTTTTTTTTCGAGCCAAACTAAATTGTCACAACCCCGGTGAAGCCCATGAACAACAATCATTTGGGCTTTTATTCTCCCAGTGCACTTTGTTCTTACTTCTACTAGTCATTCATTCATTCAACATATATATTTATTGAGCATTTTGTATGTACCAGGTTCTTTTATAGTCACTAGAAACACAGAAATAAGCCAGCTGACAAAAGTCTCAGTCCTCATAGAGCTTATATTCTAGGGGGCAAGAGAGAAACTAATGAGCAACAAAATGGTAAAATGTAGAGGGATATAAAGTATTATGGAGATAAAGAAATCTTTGAAAAAGAGATAGCAGATGCTGGGAGAGACTGCAATGTAAAATAAAGTGGTTAAGGAAGGTCTCACTAAAAAGGTGGAATTTGAACAGAGATTTAAAAGAGGTAAGAAATTAGTGGATATCTGGGGGAAAAGTAAGATAGGAGTGTATGTATCATGTTCAATGTCAGTGTGTTGTTGAAGAGCAAGTACGTCAGTGTGGTGAGATACAAGTGAGAGAGCACGAGAGATAGGAGAGGAGGCCAAATTAAAAACCAGAGCCAGATTATACAGGAGTTTGTAAGCCACTGGCTCTAAATAGAGAGTTTGGGCAAAGAACTAATAGGATCTGACTTCTCTTTTAGGCTCATTCTGGTTGCTAGATTGAGAATAGGCTTTGGGGAAAGTTTATCACGTTGTATAATTATTAGTTGTTTATTTATCTCTGGCATCTCTTCTCCCTTTGAGTGCAAAAGTCGCATCTTGTTTATCTTAATATGCTCGTGACTTGCAAGTGTTTGAGAGACTTAATGAGCAATCACATATTGGTTGAATTAGTTCCATTTCCTTCATCAGGCATAAAAGAAATTACATATTAAATGCAATCTGAAAAAGATTACATTGAGTTTAATTTCATAGCAGAGCAACACTAAATTGATAAAGGCAGTAGAGTGAGGAAAGGGAAAAGAAGAAAGTCAAGTAAATTTGCACATGGGTAAATAAATATAGGATACAGTTTTAAAATACAGAAGAGTTTTTCCCTAGATTTGCAAATGAATTAAGAGATAAGGGAATGCAGAATTCTAGCTTAATCAAGGGTATCAATTAAACATCTAAAATGACCCCCAACTACTATAATGCTGTATGTCTCCATTAAAATTAAAGTATTGCTGAAATCTTGGAAAGTTAGTCATTTCCCAAATGGCTGCTTCTAACAATAGCACAGACAAATCATCAGATAAGTATCCCATAGTTAAATAAACTTGTCCCTGAATCTAAATCAAATTATATGTTTGAGTCATGTGTGTTACTTCCTACTACAAATTTGCAACTTCATTGAATTTTCAGATAATTCATAGGTTTCATTGAACTTATCCTTTTGCACCATCATTTGTCTGGTGTTTGAAAAGCTGTATTCACAAGTCCAGCTAGAAAATATTTATAAGCCCTATGGTGCCAGGCATTGGCAAATGTCCTTCCTGGACATGTGCTGAAGGGAACAAGCCACATAACTGCGTCCCTCCCACATAAGTCCTCGGGCTCATTGAATTTGGATGACCTTCCTGAGAATTCTTTACTGTAGTCTCTGTGGGTGCCAAAAGCCCAAGAAAGCTTGCTGGGTTGTTATTCAAATACTGAGCTTGCTGGGTTCTCATTCAGGCATCTTTAGACACACTTCCTTCTTGCTCAGAGAAACTGCTAATTGGCACAGGAAACATCCCAGCTTTGTCTCTTTTCTATAGAAGCTAGAAATCCTTCTATCTGACTGTGCTGACACTTATATTTTCAATGGTATGAATGCCCCAGGCATTTCAATGATAACTTTGGGAATAAAATAATATGCATAATGCAACTGGTTAATCTTAAACAGCCTCATGCCGTAGAATAAGTGGTTACAAGCAAGAATCTTCGAAAATTGGGGGCTAAAAACATGGGTGCTTGGGATATAGTTATTTAAATTTTATAAATGCTGTACATAGTGCCTTTCTGTTCCAATGCTCTTTACCTTAATTCGTCCATTTACACTATTACACGTTTAATCTTTTTGCTACTAGTTATAAATAAGAGAAACTGTTGTGGTCTGTTTCCAGGGAATATTTTTCCACCAACTCAAGAAATCATGTTACATTGCCAAGAATGAAGAAAATTGTCCTTGTATTTGTCGTTGGCCAAGAGCCCATGTCTCCCATATGTATGAAGGAAAAAAAAAAACCTCTCTAATTTGTATTTTTAGGTCTTGTCTGCTTCTAATGGACTTGTGTAGAGCCACAGACAAAAAAGAGATATAATTACTCGTGAGAGCACTAGGGCTTGGTGTTGAAATTATTGAAACCTTTTTAAGCCAGTCTTCACATTTTGAATGTTTATTTATGTCAAATTGCTAAATGCTACTGTAAATCCTTTGCATATGTATATGCATATGTGTCTTCCTTGAATTCAAGAAGATGCATAAAGGTTTTGTTGAGTCTTTAGAGGATAGTGGTGCTCTTTAGCTGTGATGTTTCATGCTTTAGCTATGACATTTCATATCAAATAAATTGATATGAGCAAAGCCCACTGAAAAGAGATTATTAATATTTTGCTTTGTGTTTCTAATTGCATATTGTGAGGTTTTGGAGTATTCACTGAGAACAAGATAGCAATTCATGACATCACTGTCCTTGTGTTTAAAAGATCGTGACAGGAAGACTGACCAAGTTGCTGGTTGCATACAGAAAAATCCAGTCATTACCAGTCTTTACTGTACTTCATGTGAAGTTCATTCATCCTGTCCTGTTTCCAGTGTTAGAAGGTATTTGAATCATTGCAATTCTGTGTACCCACAATATGTCCGGAACTGTGATAAATAGTTAAATGGATAAAAATGAAGTTTCCTGGAGAACTTTTGTTTAGGTCCTCTTTGAATTGTGATTTCTAATTCTTGCCAAGTTGTTTTGTTGGAATTAACTTTTAGAGGATAGTTTCAAAGGGTAATATTTTATGTCTTCCCAAGTTAAAGATCCATTAGTTTGTGAAACAAAACTGAAAACAATTTTCAAGATCACAGTAAGTCAAAGAGGTTGATGCTTGAGAAGAAACAAAATGACAGATAAAACAGAATTGACAGTTCTAGAAATAGAGCCAAAATACACATGGGAATTTAGTGTGTGGCAAAGCTGTTATTTCAAAGCAGTGGGGATAGAGCAATTATTTAATAGGTGGTGTTGAAACAGCCAGCTAGTCCTTTTTGGATGTAGATCAAACTAGATCTCTATCTTAGAGCTCTAATAAATTCTTGGTAAAATACCGATTTAAAATAATAATAATAATAATAAAAATAGGAACCCTGAAAAAAATTAGAAAAAAAATTTGGATTTTTTTCTTTACTTAGGATCATGAAATGAGCAAGCTGTTTAAACATAAAATATTACTTATAGGGTATAAAAGAAAAGGAAATGGCAGAATTGACTATATACAAATTAAAAGTATCTATACAGCAGAAAGTACCATAAAAATGTCAAAAGAAAAAAGACAAACTGGTAAAAATATTTGCTGAATATAAACAAATAATAAGCAAATATAAGCATATAATAAGCAAGCAAAAAGCTAATTTCCTAGATACGCAAAAAGTATTCACAAACTAATAAAAAGGTAACATCTGAAAGAAAAATTGGCAAAAATATAAACAGAGTTTACTGAAAAAGAAACATAAGGGATTGCTAATCGTTTATTCCACAAATATGTACTGAAAATCTACATTTACCAGCATTATTCAAGGTGCTTGGGATATATCAGAGAATGAAACAATGCAAATTCCTGTGCTTGAGTACATTCTGTCATGAGGTGTGACAGTGGAAAAGACAATTATACACCTAAGAAATAATTATATAATATGTTAGAGCCATGGTTCCCAAACTGTGTGCCAAGGCATTCTGAGGTGCTGCAGCCAAATTATAGGGATGATGCAGATTATCTAAATTTTCAAGGGAAACATGACAAACTTTATCAGACAGTGTGCAAATTACTAGCTGAGGGAGCTCAAAATTTCAACAAGAGGTCATGCTAAATTTTTTTCAGTGACATCTTTTCAAAGCCAGCTTTTCAGTGGTTGCTGTGATAACAGGCAAATACGGTACAAAAATCAATGCATATCAGGAAATGGGGGTGGTATTATCCATTATGACTCCAATTGTTGACAAGTCATTCAAATACCAACAGGCACACACATCTAAATTAGTAAGTAATTATAATTAATTAAGAATGAAATACAAATGTTATCTTCTTCCAACTTATATGTATTATTTTTTCAAATGGTTAAGTTGTTAGGATATAAATACTTACTAAGTTGTTTGGTCCTAACTATTTACTAAATGGAATTGTTAGACATTTCTTTTGGCCAGAGGTGCTGAAAAAATTATTGAGAGACTAATGGTACCATGAACTGATAAAATTTGGGAACCTCTGTGTCAGAAGGTGATTAGTGCTATGAAAAATAATGCAGAACACACTAAATTGGCCTGAGAGCTGGGGGTAGAAACGGGGCAGGTTTCTATTTGAAATAGGGTATATAGTTGGGCTTTACTGAGAAGGTGACATTTGAGCAAAGCCTTCAAGAGATGAGGGACTGAGCCATGTAGATGAAAACCTGGAGGGATAATGTTCCAAGTAGAGGGCACAGCCAGTGCAAAAGCCCCAAAATGGCAGTGAACTTAGAGCATCCAAGGAGCTCAGGGTAGCTAGAGCAGAGTGAGCCAAAAGGAAAGTGGTAGGAGGTGAGGTCAAGGAGAGGTCAAGGAGGCAAGTCACAGGGCTCATTAAAAAAGTTCGGCTTTTGTTCTGAGAGATATACAGAACCACTGCATGTTAAAATAAGCTTTTTAATATATTTACACTCCAAAATGAATGAAAAAATAGTTTGGTTAAAAAATAAACACTTCTATATGACTCTGCTGATA
Organism: Tapirus indicus; assembly: GCA_031878705.1. Taxonomy (NCBI): domain Eukaryota; kingdom Metazoa; phylum Chordata; class Mammalia; order Perissodactyla; family Tapiridae; genus Tapirus; species Tapirus indicus. The sequence goes on along the minus strand of CM062920.1, from coordinate 136,991,120 downwards.
TTTCTATCAACTCTACACTAATTAGAGTTGAGCTATATAAAGTCTGAACTATTGTATACAATTCAAAATCATGTATTTTTAAATAAATAAATGTATCTATTTGTCTTAGAAAACTTAACTTTCTACCTTTGAAGTAAATCATTTAATGACATCATTGTTTAGAATGTAGAGTTGTCCTTCAGAATATTACAGGCTACAAACAAATGCTTCATTCCTCACCTCTTTTCTCTCATAAAAGAAACCCTCCAGCAGTTGCCCAATCTTAAATTAAAAAATAATTGTGCATGAAGAGTAGAGGAAGATAATTCATTTTACAGTTGTTTTCACCATCTGACATCTGAAGAGTTATAAATAGTGAGTTATTTTTAAACAGTAGTCTTTAAGATTACATTATTTTCTGAAAGTTTTTAGAGGGAGTATTATGCACACACATATTAAAATATTTTAAACGATGAATATTTTACACTATATGAAGATTACATGAATATGTTTAGTTACATACATGTTTAGCACATACATACATTTCCTTTTGCCTGAGATTAAAATCCTAGAGAGTCTTTATGACCCAACATAATTACCATACTTGAGTGAGTTCATCTCAGAATGAAAAATAGGGAATTTATAGACAAATGGGTACTAAAATCACTGTTTATCTGAAAAAGATCAATATACCTTCAGATGTATTGAAGTCACAGCCAAAATATGATTTGTGTAAGATTTATCCTGTTGAATAAACAATTTTTAACTGTAGCAAACAATACCAGTATAGAACACTTTTCAATTAATAGAAGTATAAACCTAGAGTATAATTTTTAATATTACCAAGACTTCACTTGGATAATAACAACAGAGGATTTTTAAAAAATCAAGTGAAGCAGGGATTTTGTGGTTTTTGGTTTTTGTGGGTTTTTTGTAGAAGTTCAATTTTGGATGTTACCTTTGAGATTACACTCAGATATCCAAGAGGAGATAAATCTAGGCTGGATAAATTAATTGGGTATATTTGCCATATCTGTGTTATTTAAAGAAAGTAGACTGAATGAGATCACCAAGAAATGAATGTATTCTAACAGAAGAGGGCACAGACTGAACATGGAGCACCCCAATATTGACAGGACAGGAAGAAGATGAGGAAGGAAGAGAATGAGAAAGAGCAGCTAGTGAAGAAAACAAAACAAGACTGAAAAAAGTATACAAGGGAACATACAGCAAATGAGGATTCCAAATTGACTGTTGGAATTCATTACATAGAAATCTTGATAAGAGCAGTTTCAGTGGAGGAACGGAAGCAGAAATCTGATTGGGTTTAACAAAGAATGTGAGATGGAGAGGATTTCCGCTGGAGTAATCCCACAGGTAAACTGGATCAACCCTCCAGATAAGGAAAACAAACTAAACAAAATGGTGAAAAAAAAAATCTTTTCCAAGGTACTGGAGAACTAACAAAGAAAGCTCAGAGAGAGATGCAAAGCACTCAGGAATCCTTTTTCTTAGGAATATCTACAGATAATGGAACTACCAGCTAAAGGTTAAATAAGAAGCTGAGTAGAACTTTGAACAAACTCTCAGGGTTGGTAGGCAAACATTGGACTTGGGGCTTGCCAGGAACTATGAGCCCTCATAAAACAAAACAAAACAGACACCCAAGCTTTGAGTTGGGACCCTGAAGTTGTTAGAGTGAATTGGAACAGATGGACCCTCCCAGGAACCCAAATTTAGTTTCAAAAGATCTCAATTCCTGATTAGATTAAGGCAATCAATGGGCAGGGGGCCGATTTTGCCCCTCAGAAGATATTAAGTCATATCTGAGATGTTTTTTATTGTTATACTGTGGGATGCTACTGGCATCCAATGGGTAGAGACCAGGGATGCTGCAAAACACCCTAAAATGCACAGGACAGCTCCCATAACAAAAAATTATTCAGTTAACAATGTCAATAGTGCTGACATTCGGAAACCATGGATTAAGGTGATCTGGAATTGCTAGTGCCCCTACCTGCCTTCGGAAACTAATAAAATGTTAGGATGAAAATAACGCTATTCTGGAACTCAAGCTATATCTACAATTGGTTATATATACAATGTCTGATGAGGGGTCAAAAATAATCAGATACAGGAGGGGGTAAGAAAATTAAAAGAAACATATATTGAGACGCGTAATGAAATTGTCTCAAGAATTTTATATTTTTAACTTTTTCACTATGGAAAATTTCAAACATACACAAAAATAGAAAAAACAGACATGATAGAAAAATGAACACCCATCTACCTATCATCCAGGAATAACAATAAACATTAACTCATAAACACTCTTCTTTCATCCATCCTGCTCCACCATCACTGAATTATTCTAAGAGATTTTCATAATATTTCATTGTAAGTATTTCAACATATATCTCTAAAAGATAAAGAATCTTTTTTTAATATACATTATGAGCTGAATGTTTGTGTGTCCCCCCCACCCAGTTCATATGTTGAAGCGCCAACCTCCAATGTGGTGGTATTTGGAGATGGGGCCTTGGGAGGTATTTAGGATTAGATGAGGTCGTGAGGGTGGGGTCTTTATGATGGAATTAGTGCCCCTATAAGAAGGGACACCAGAATCCTCGTTCTCTCTCTCCCTCCCCATACATACACACAGAAAAGGTTATGTGAGCATACAGCAAGATGGCAGCTGTCTGCAAGCCAGGAATAGACCCTTCTCTAGAATCTGACCATGCTGGCACCCTGATCTCAGATTTCCAGGCTCCAGAAATGTAAGTGATAAAATAAATTTCTGTTGTTCAAGCCACCCAGTCTATGATAATTTGTTATGGCAACCTGAGCTGAAGAACCTAATTCATAACAATAATACCGTTGTCACTCCTTAAAAACAACAACAAAAATACTTTTAATATAATCTATTATCCAGCCAGAGTTTTAATTTCCTGAATTGCTTCATAAACTTTTTCTAGTTGGATTGTGAGATTTAGAACCCAAACATTGTTCCCAAGACAAATCTACCAAGTACACATATTCAGAGAAGTTTAGCTTCTTGCTTTTTCCTTCCATGGGAAGCAATTATCTCCTTCCTCCATAGGTAATTATTTAATTTATTTTATGGTTTAACATTTCATATTTTTTTGTGTGTGTGAGAAAGACTAGCCCTGGGCTAACATCCACTGCTAATCCTCCTCTTTTTGCTGAGGAAGATTGGCCCTGGGCTAACATGTATACCCATCTTCCTCTACTTTATACGTGGGACACTTGCCACAGTGTGGCTTGATAAGTGGTGCGTAGGTCCGCGCCCGGGCTCTGAACCGGTGAACACCAGGCTACCAGAGCAGAGCGTGCGAACTTAACCACCATGCCACCAGGCTGGCCCCTAATGTTCCATATTTTAAATAAAAGCAAAGACACACAATTATATTTGTAATACCTTTCCATTTCTCAGATAAATAATAGCATATTTACATTTTCTTTTACTGCTTTTGATATGACACATTTTTTGTGAGTTTTCTTCTTAACATCAGAGTAATTTAGTTTCCTCAATCATCTTCATTAACTTGTTTCATATCTATTTATTTTTATTTAAATAGTTTCTCAGTTTTTTAATAAATAAATACAAAGATGACAGAAAGTGATCCTTTATATCCATTTTATATGTTTGAATCAGGAGTTTGTAACTTCTCAATTGTTTTCTTTGCAAATCATTCCAAAACATCTTTCCAAATTGAAGTTAAATAATGTGTCTGAATTTTATCAACCTTTTTCTTCTCATGTTTTGACTTTTTGTTTTTGAGCTTTAAAAATATGCTAAAAGTCTTTAAAATGTCATTATGTCCCAACAGCCTTACAGCGGGGAGACCATCTTGTTACACAAAGCTCTTTAGAAAGTTCAAGTTTGCATGTGTTTAAAATATTCTATCAACAAGAGGAACCTGAAAAGAAAAAATACAATAGTTGTAAAATACCAAAGTAATCAAAAATTTCAGATACTGTAGAGACTGCTTTTACTCTGATGAGATTAAGGAGATGAACTGAGCAAGTTACATTCTCTGTTTTCTTACATGTGTTTTTAAAAAGTGCTTGCAGCTGCTCTTTGAAAGACACCGTTAAGAGAATGAAAAGACAAGCCGTAGGCTGGTAGAAAACATGTGTAAAACATATATCTGACAGAGGACTTGTATCTAAAATATGCAAAGAACTCTTAAAATTCAACAATAAGAAAACAACCCAATTTAAAAATGAACAAAAGATTTGAACAGACACTTCACCAAAGAAGATATACAGATGGCAAATAAGCATATGAAAAGATGCCCAACATCATTTGTCATTAGGGAACTGCAAATTAAAACAATAATAATATATTACTACCCACCTATTAGAATGGCTGAAACCCAAAAATCTGACAATAACAATCACTAGCAAGGATGTGGAACAGCAGGACCTCTCACCCATAGCTGCTGGGAATGCAAAGTGGTACAGCCACTTTAGAAGACAGTTTTGCATTTTCTCATAAACCTAAACATAGTCTTACCATAGAGGCCAGTAATTGCAATCCCAGGTATTGGCGCAACTGATTTGAAAACTTATGTCCACAATAAAATGAATTTTTATAGCAGCTTTATTCAGAATCACCAAAAACTGGAAACAGCTAAGATGTCCTTAAAAGGTGAATGGATAAACAAACTGTGAAATATCCATATGATGGAATATTGTTCAGTGACAAACAGAAATGAGCCATCAAGCCACAAAAGACATAGATAAATCTTAAAATGCATATTGTTAAGTGAAAGAAGTCAGTCTGCAAAGGCTGCATGTTGTAGGATTTCAATTATATGACAGTCTAGACAAAGTAAAAACTATAAAGAGAATACAAAAATCAGTGGTTTCCAGAGGTTCAGGGGGAGGGGAGGAACGTTGAATACACAAGGGATATTTTTTAGACTGAAACAATTCTATATGATACTATAATGTGGATATACAACAATATATTTTTCAAGAATAGTACATTGAGAAGCCTAAAACACGTGCCCTCATATACAGATTTCCTGGTTCTATAAACATAGCAATTTTGTTAAATTCTATTGTGTTTCCTCATCATTAAGAGAAAAAATGTGTAGTTTGTTTGTAATTACATACTCCGCATTAGTATTTTCTGGTCAGGGAATGCTACTGTTTTAGCCAGGCATTAATGAAACTTGAGTCCTCTACTTACAATTTTCATATCAGGTGACTGGTGACTGTGAGAATTTTCTACAAACTTGGTTCTGGCTCCATTCATTTTAAACCTTATTTCTCCTCCATCACCCACATACTTCTGGTGCCAGGTCCATAGGACATATTCGCATCATGATACAGCCTCTGGCCACACACCTGTAGGTCATGATGCCCTAATGGATTGGCACAGTGGTCAGAGGGATTGTTGCTGGAAGCCATTCCCAGAACAAAGATAAGTGGAAGTAGCTGCAAATTTGACAAATATATGGCTATGTGAACACCTTGTTAGGCTTCTTCCTGGGACTTATAAAGAACCTCTATAAGTGAGGGCTCCAGAAGTTTGAGCTTCTTTAGCCTCACAGAAAATCAGCCTCAGGAGCTTGCAGTCTTTAAAAGTTCTCTTTTATTTTTTCAGTTTTCAAGGTGAAATAGCAATCGAAATTATCAGCTAAGAGTGAGAATGGGGAATGAAGTGGGTAGTTTGAAAGAGAAAATAATGTGTGAAATTGTCAGCTATGAGAATGGAAAAATGAATGGACTAGGGAAATATAGTATAATTGCTGAGCAGCATTAAGTCCCACTTGAAGTTCATGGGAAGGAATTTATAGGGAGACTAGTAGCCCTGATGGTGTATTGTCCTCCATCTATGTTTAGCCATACAAGTGTACACAAACAGTAAGTGGAGAATTGGATTTGGACTGGGGTGTCATTTACCAAGCAAATATTAGGAAGTGAGAAGGATCAAGAAGGAAGAAGGTGTATGCAAGAGAGTGATTATAATGCTGCACCATGAATTTTACCCTGCATAAGGAGGAAATAGAGGACATCAAAGGTTGACAGATAGTGGAAAATCATAGAATCAGTAGATTGACAGGCCCAGTGGGTCAAAGGACTGTTGGGATTGAGGTCCATGAGAAAGTAAACTGGAAAGGTACACAGCGGTAGTCAGAATGCATGGGATTGAGATACGGATGGGTTGCAGTGAATGGCAATGACAAAGTCTGCAGGACAACCATCAGACTGATGACGGGGGTGGTGGTGACGACTGGTTCATTAGAAGTTCAAGGACCTGAAAGGACAGGATGTTGAAAGGATAATTCATGTGTATGTCAAAACCCCAAGAATTAAGACAGGAGTACAAATGAATTGAGTGACAGTAATGAGGGGGAAGAACCTGGGAGTTAGTACATGAAAGTGACAATGAGTGGCAGTGGGTATGTGATTTGATAACATGAGATTCAAATCTGGGAGGGTTTGGGGAGCAGAGAAGAATGGTTCAGACCCAGTGACAGCTGTGGAGGAAACACAGCCACCAACTGAGAGGGCTGGAGAGGCAGATATGTCCTCAGAAGAGAGCCTCATTTTAATTTTGAGTAAGATGATGAGGAAAAAGTTGTGACAATACATTGGATTTTACTAAGTATAGCCTGGAATTCCAAAGGGCAGACATTACTTTACAACCTCAATGTCCATCTATAATTTCCTGATTATTATGGTATGGTGTATAAAGGTTTATCTGGGCTGATGCAAAGTGTCCCACATTCTTCTAACAAATGGAACAGGTAACATACGAGAATAGTATTACATACATATGTATATATATGTATAGTTTGCACATGCGAAAAAAAAAATTCCAGAAGTTGATGAGAAATAGTAGTGTTGACCTCTGGGGGAACTTTCACATTGAAGGGAGATGTTTACCTTTATTTTATACCGTGCTGTAGTGCAATATTGCAATGTACAATGACGTGAGACAATTAAAATGTGAATACTTATTGGCTCTTTGATATTAAGGAATTTTTCTTAGGTGTGACAAGGGTATTGTGGTTATGTTTTAAAAAGTTATAATTTAGGGATACACATAAATGTTTACAGATCAAATCTTTTTAGGCATTTACCTAAAAATAATATGTAAGAGTAGTATAAATAGGGGACTTGGATAAACTAAGATCATTCCGTTGAGTAAGGTTAAAGCTGGGTGACGGCTCCATGGGGATTCATTATACTCTTCTGTCTACTTTTATATATTTTTCAAATAGTCTATAATAAAAGTTTTAGAAAATAACCTTTAACTTATAGGACATTATAATAGGTAATAGCTATTCACATAAAATTGTGTTTCAATTCCATAAATTATTTGTACTAAATTTGAGGAATGCAGTGGTATAAGTATTCATGGTCCCAGCCCTCATGTTTATGGCTTAAAGGGGAAAACAATTAGCAATCCAAAACAAACAAACAAAAACTATGAGATAGATGGAGGAGGACCTTGTAAGTCATGTTGAGGAGTTTGAAAATAATAAGCCATTTAAGTGTTTTTACCAGAAAAATATATCATCAGCTTTCTCCATATTATTCACTCTAACTTGATCTGATTGAAAAAGGGCCAAATAGTGGAGTGTGATCAGTTATAGTTGTCTAGGCTTATATTGGTGGAATTTTGCGATATAAAGGGTGAGCAGAGGAGGGAGAATCAACAAAGAAATTGAAAAGAAATAGTGGTTGAATAAGTGTGGTGTCATAAAGCTGGGAGACATGGTCTCAAGAGTCAAACACCAACCAGGGGTTAAGGAGGATGATGGTTTATCACCTAAACCACATAAGCCATAATGGTGTTTGATCTTGCCATTCCTCCTCTCAGAAACACACACTAGCTTTCCATAGCCCCTAAGAATAATGTCTGCCCTCCTTGCTGTGGCATTCAAGGCTCTGGTCTCATTTCTCTGTATATCTCTTTACGCATTACATGCTTAGGACACACTGGTTTGATTTGATGGAATAAGCTGAGAAATTTTATGACTTCTTGCTTTGGAAAATGTTGTTCAGACTAAGCATAATTCTTCTTCTGTATCAAAATCTGTCTCATCCTTGTAAGTCTTAGCCTAAACACCAAATTTGCCATGATCCTCCCTAGTCTGTATCCATTTCTCCTCCCTGCATGCTCTAAGCACATTAGCTGGACCTCGGTTTTGCACTTAGGCAGTTACTTCCGTGTGGCTTTATGCATATTATAGTGGTTTTCATATCTTCTCCTCAACTAAGTTAGAAACCTCTTGAGAGAAAACAATGTGTTAATTCAACTTTATCTTCCTCATTACCTTACTATTTTAGTGGCCAATAAATATTTATTGAATTAAAATGGTTTCTTATCCCCTTGTGTACATATTACAACAAAATCTAGATTAATGACAAAGTTTCCATAGAAAAATTTGATTTTAGCTTAATACATGCTCAAGCATGCTGTAAACATGTGAAAACCTTAAGATACCAAACGACAGGGCAAATTTATGAGAGTGCATAAAATTCTTTATTTAGAACAATAAAGTATATGTATATATAATGTAATTTCAAATTCAAACCTGTATAAAAAAGGGTCAGGACATATACCTATTTTAAAAAGTACACATACATTATATACACATAACACATCACATTTTACAACCTTTATTTAATTAAACTTCAGTCATAATAAAACTATTTAGAATAGTGTTGACATACATTTACATTACAATATGCAAACTCCAATCTATGACTGACTAGCAATATATCTGTGCATCCATCTAAATGTCTGAATACTTTTCAAGTCCATTGATTTAAACAATAGTGGCAAGTGGGACACTAGAATCACACATTAAACCTTAGAATACAGGAGAATAGGATATTTTGATTGGAAACTTTTATTTAGTGAGTCTTATAGCTCAGAAATCAAGTAACTGAAAATACTATGGTTTTTAGTTTAAACAATTATCTTAATTTTATTTTTAAAAACATCATAAGGATGTAGTTGGAGATGGCAGTTATAAATTTACAATGCTTAGCAAACATTTTAGGATCATAAATATCCATTTTAATATGGATTATTCCTAAAACAATACCTTTTTAGGAAATGAAAGTACCATTATTTTATCTTTACAAAGGCATTTCCAGACTTGTTAACGGAAAGCAGCAACACCATAAATTGTGTGACCAAATACCAAAAGTAATCAGAATTTCCATCTGAATGTTTATATTCTAATGCTAATTTCAATTTAATATTGTTTCAAAGACAAGCTGGCTTACTTTAAAATTCTTATCCTACTTTTCAATTTTAAAATTTAATTTATAGATTACCCCTTTCCAAATGGATTCTAAATTATCTTTTGGCATTCAAAAACTTTATAAGCATCTTACATTTTCTGCTCTTAGCTTTTAATAAAATGAGAGCATTTAAAGGCTTAAATGTGGTGCATTTCCAAATGTTACACACATCTTATAGTATCTCTTTCTGACTAAAACCTACTAGTGATTTTCACTCTTCAGAGGTGATCCAAAAACATTTAAGCAAAAGGAAAAAGCCATCTCTTGTACAAATGGTTATCCAATTCACCCTGCATGAGACTGAATTTCACTTTTACTAATGGACCTATTTACATTACAAACAAGAACGGCAATGACTTTTTATGTTCAAATTGCTTATTCACAGAGATCAGAGTTGGATATTTTATATGGAACAGTTTCGGCTTTATTTTATCTTGTCAGTCATATATCAATAGGTTTCACAACTAAGATGCGACCTCCAAGTTCACTATATAAATAAAAAATTGAGATCCAAAGAGGGGAGGTGATTTACCAATATCAGTTAATGGCAGAGTGGAGCCTCCTGACGATTTTTCCCAGTATCCATCCCACTATGCCAAACTGCCTTTTTAAAAAATACCTTTTTTAGATAAAGGAGGATAGATATGGAATGGCTAAAAGCTCTATATTGGAATTACATTTTGACACATAACCTAGCTGCAGAAAAACATTACGATGAAATATCCATGAATTCTTAGATTTTTTTGTTAATTTAACTTCAATTGAATTAGAGTACCAAAAAATGCCACCAAGTTTCTCCAAAGTACTTTAATGCTCAATGAAATGTGTTTCTTACTAAAAGCAAATACTTCATTATGGACACACACTTTTTCATACATTTTCATTTTTCACATACTCAATCCTTTTTTAAGAGGATAGGTTATTCTATTATTGTATTAAAAAAAACAATTTGTCTCTGACTCATTAAAAAGTGGCAGTGTGGTAAGCACATTAGATTATAATACAGAATCCAGGAACACTTCCATGTCACTGGGCAGACACCATTTATCACAGAGCCAGTTTCTTTATAGACTTGGGTTCTACCAAAGAGGTGCAAAGCTTTCAGTATAAGTGAGAATCTGCAGACTTCTGAGATCACTTTAAAAGGCAATTTTGAAACATTACAAAAGAGAACTATCAGACACAGGGCACCAATTTAAAAGGTGATTTCATGGTTTACAATGGCAATTGTGAGTTTTCCATGATTTATGAAGAAGGATATTCAGAACACATATTGGATAAAATAAAAAATAATATATATCTTGGCTTTATCTCAAAGCAGATATGACAGTTAATGCCCAAGCAGCTAGCATCCAAAATAATGTTCAGCATTTTCCTACTGTTCATGCATTTTATGGAACTTTAGTGTTTTAAAAATTGGTAATCCATGTAACTCTCAATGAACCAATTTAATTTAATTAGGCAGAATACATCTCCCCTAGCCTACTATGTGTCTATTTAACTCTATTGATTAGGACCATGTCCTCGAGTGTTAAAACCCAGCTACCAGCTTTGAGAACACAAGTACATTTACTGTACTGTCAAGCTCATTAAATAGCATTTTCACATGCCCAAGAAAATCAAAACCATTCGTGAAATAAACCAAACTATGAGAAGATTGATACTTCTCAATCTACACATGACCTACACACACAACTCATATTAACCTATGTCTATTTTCCTCAAAACACCAATATCACACACTGAGACAGGTCCTTTCAGCAATTAAACTGATCTCTGATTTTATTATTAATCAATTGTACCATGGGATATCTGAGGGCGTGAATAAATTAATGCAGCTTCCCAAAGCACCTGGGTTGGATCTTAGCAAAATGACCAGTGTTTGAAGAACCACAGAACTTTAGAGAAGGAAGGGATCATAGAAATCATCTGGGCTCTTTGGTACAAAAAAGAGCAAAGGCCACTTACTGGAGTTGTATTGGGATTAGCTTTGAACATAAGCTAAAATCCAACGATACTAGAAATTCTTGGACTTTTGAAATCAAAGAAAGCTAGCAGTTAGTTTTTTATGCTTTTTCGTATCACTACATTGAAAATGGTCATGCAATGATGGTAGAACACGGCAATAATGTTATTACAAGGATTAACTTAGAGTGGAAAGCTTTGGACTCCTTTATGTTTATTAAATGTTTGTGATATATTAAAAGAACTTCCATCAGAAAAAAACATAAGAAATCATTCTTTGACTTCGTCAGATGTTCCTGTGACTATAAAAAAAAATTAGCAAGGGGAATTCACATAATGTCTTATAAGGTCTAGTTTAAAACACAATGTCCATCTTGGAAATTCTTGCCAAATTCACTCTTAGTATGATAAATGCCATCACAAATTTTAAATAGCAAACTGACATGCATAACTACATAAAGCTCTCTTATTTTTAATTCATAAACCTTAATGAATATAGAGCCCCTGATTTTAAATAAATGGATCCTTTAAACAGATAATGGTGATTATACTATAAATAACTAAAGTTTCCTGATTCCTTGCATTCTTGTAAAAGCCAAGTAACCTAGTTTTCAACACCCATATTAGCATGTGGGTGTGGTTTTCTAACCTTAGATACTAAATATCATAATTTATTTTTATTCTCTCCCATGGCAGAAATTGAAAATGGGACCTTCATACATTCAGCAATTTCTCCTAAGTCCCTTTACATAACTCTGTAATAGTTTAGAATATAAACATTTTGTAATATATTTTGCAAGCACAATTTATACACTCTACAGTGGTCAAGGGAAAAGATCATCTTCACCAGGGGTGCCAAATGTCCTCCACGGCGACTGTCCCACTGTTCAATGTTCATAGCTTCTCTGTGTGATGACTCTTTCGGAGTCTTCCCTCTGCAAAGGCATCACTGTTCTGATTCAGTACTGGCTCCCCTGCATGGACAGATCCAGCCAACCATGTCCATTTGTCTAGTGGGATATAGGTGGGCGTGGTTTATGTCAGAAAGAGACCAAGATCAGACTCACACCATTAACCAGCAGCTACAAGGCTGTCACGTTGCCTACTCCAATCAGTTTGTTCCCAATGCTTTCTATATATACAGTGGTTGATGCTATTAAGTTTTTGTTTTTAAAATTTTTTCTAGATCCCTTTGAGAAAAATTATCACCCCGACTATCCTGGCTGAAATCTACTTGCAGAGATCAAGATAACTATGAACTGCAGGTTGTAACTGAAAATAAAGCTGTGTGGCTTTTCAGCAATTAGACATTCCTGGAGGCATGCAAAATGGTGCACGCAGTCTGGAACACGTGCTTTCTCCTCCAACATCAGTTGTAAGTTCTACATGAGACCACAAGTCCCCCAGGTCCTTAAAATAGAGTCCTGCTCCATGCAAGTTCTTCTTTATAGATGATTAATTCAGTGCCAGTTTCACAGTAAAACACTTTGTTCCAATTTCTGAATCATCCATAGAGTCATGGGTAACAAGAACAGATAAAGATGCAGTCTGTCACTCCAGACAGAATATGAATTTGTTTAAAGCTGCTTCATTTATGAAGCAAACATGAACTGTTACCCGCCTAGAGAGGAAAGAAAAAAGAGAGATTATGGCGTATCGGCTTTCTGTCTTCTTCCACTCTCAATGGTTGAATTCATATGACTACAGAATGAGTAATAGACTTATAATGCACGCTTCACTGATACACCTACAAAAACTCGATAAATGTTTTCCTAGATACACTGACTAGTCATTCTCTATGATCTCCCTGGTAACAATTAACATTATCTGAAATGATCTTGCTTATTATTTATTGATTGTCTTCTCCCGTTAGAAGGTAACTTCCATGAGAACACGGAGCTTTGTCTATCTTTTTTACTGCTCTACTCCAACCCCTAGAACAGTGGCTGGTACAAAATAGTTACTAAATAAATATTCCTTGAACATAACAATGGATGAATGAATGCCCTGTGGCTTTCACAGCCCCAGGCAAACCACAGATTATCTCCATTTGTGATAAGAGGGTTATCAATCTATGTAGCCTTGGATTTCTCTAAGAACACTCTGAAAAGGTAGTAGACAGGTGGTAAGGGGAGAGGGTGTGAAGGACAAAGGCAGTGTCTAGAGAGAGAAGACGTAGAGAGATGGAGTGGCATGAAAGAGATATGGGACAGGTAGAGAAGCTGGTCAGAGGCCATCATCAAATAACAGCCTCCTGGCCACTCACCAGTGCCAGTCTCTTGACTGCCTAGCTAGGTTCTGGCAATCACTTCTCCCAACTGAGCAAACAGCAGCAGCAAGAACTCATTCAACACTATCAGCCAGAAAAAAAGGCAGAAATCCTGGCACCACATCCTGACAAAGCCTCTGGGGAGGTTCATTTGGCCTCAAGACAGCTTTGGTACTTGTTGAAACATGAAAGCCAGACTTTGCTTTAGTTCCTCAGTGCGAGTGTTAAACCACTGAACTTTGGACTCAGCTTTCAGACTTGCTGACTTTTAAGTAGTTGTACTTCCTTAACTATTTTTTTATTATAGACAGTATCTTCATGCTATCCTCAATCACAACCCCTAAATGTGTACTTTGCATTTCTTTTCTTTCTGACTCACTACTCTTTCCCTATCTTTGTCCTTTATTTATCAATCCCAGAATCATAGATCACCAGTTTTAAAATATTTGAGATCATTACACAGGTTATGTATAAAATAAGGCCAGTATATTTTCCAGTCTTTCTAAATGTAATCTATTAAAAACGAAATTACACAACAATGTACAAGAACTCTAGAAATTAGAGAACCTGTATTTAAGAAAGCAGAATTAAATCTTGAAGGAAAAATTAATAAACATTAAGAGGAAACTTCAGGAATCCAAAATACAGAACAGATATTTTAAAAATAAAGCTTGGTTATTAAAGCAAAAGGGAATCACAAAAAAGCAAAAGGATTTTTTTTTTTTTAAGCTACGAATAATTTGAAATTCTAAACTTAATCAAATGTAGAGAAGCAAGATCGGAAATCTATTTCTGATTTTGTCCCTGGGTCATTTAGCAAAGAAAATAAACTTGAAAGCTGACAACTCTTTTCCCATGGAACAAAACTACAATTTTTGTAATGATACCTTGGATTCTTGCAACAAGCCCATGAAATAAGCAGGGTGAGTATTATTATCCCCTCATTATATTTGAAAAAGCAGAGGTTAAAAGACAACTGACTCATCCAGGAACCTACACCTTGTTAAGTTTGTCAACCAAACTGGGCCCTCTCTGTGACTATGCAGTCCTTCTCCCACGGTCTCAATTAAAATTCTTTGTAGATGACTCCCAAAACCCAAACCTATTATGTCCAGCCCTGACTGTTCTCTGAAGTTCCAGTCCAACATATGTGGCCACTGGTCAATATTTACTAACAGCTCCTTCTACGATTTTCTTTTAATGGCACCCCTATCTGGTTAGTCCCATAGGCTCCAAATCATCCTTGAGTACTGCTATGATGTCAAGCCTCACATCCCATCAGTAACTAGGATTTGTTGATTCTTTTACTACAGTGTCTCCAAAATGGTCCAGGCTTTCCGACTTCTATGGCCCTGACCCTAGTTCAGGTCGTCATTCTCTCACATCTCTTTGGAAGGTTGGCCTCCTAAGTAGACTCCCTGACTCCATTTCACCACTCCCATCCATCTGGTCACACCAACATCTGATTACTTTCCTAAACCCTCCAACAACTCCTTATGTTACTCAATAGAGTGATTCAGACCCTTTTTCAAACTGATGCCCACCACTTCCTCTCAGCATTTTAACCCTTTATGTGTGACCTCCACTGGAGTCCAGCTGTACAAACTGACTCTTGAACACAGTCTGTACTGTGGCCTTCCTGACTTAGTCGATGCCATTTACAGTATCTGGATTACCCTTTCGCTATTGCTAATAAATTTCACCAATCATCCAAGATCTAGCTCAGTACAAATGTCACCTCCATCATCTACACAATGAAGACTTTCTCCTGTTGGTAGTGATTTCTCCTTTCTCTCAAATAAGGCAATTGTGTATGTGTGCACGGTACAGTTCTAAGGGATGCCATCCATACCAATGTCTAGAGCTATGTTGAGGGCACGTCCTGCCCAACCACATGCAGTGGCCTTGCCTTTGTTCTCTTATTGCATTTTCTTGGTTAGTGCTTTTTGTTGCTTTTTAAACTTTGTAAACTTCTAGTTTCCTTTTCAAAATAGGTTATCAGGCATATGTCTTATTTTCTTTTGTAGGCTATAAGCAATTTGAGGACACAGCTAGGTTACATTAAGCTTTTTATCCAACAATGCACCTGCTAGACTTTGTTGGAGTCATATTTGTGGGAATAAGGAAGCATAGCATTTTCCTATGATATACTCCATTTTATTTCTTAAACTGTGCTACCCAAAACCCAATAAATGAAAACTTCTTGTGGGATGCCACATACAGATACTTGGCATCAGCTAGTTAATTAAGTGGATTTTTAACTTTTCTCATATTTTCATGTTTGATGTCAAAGAAACACAGCTTTAGCATATTTTCTCTTAGAGGCAATACCTTTTGTTTCTAGTTCATTATCTATATTCCTTCCTTGTATTTAAAATAAGAAACCCTCCTTCTCTTCCTTTTCCAATTATGGGTTGGAGAACTAACTATTCTGTATGTTTCCTATTCTAGTGTTCCAATATTTGTCCTGATTTAATTTGTTTTAGTTGGTGAAACTTCCATTTCAGGGAGAAATCCTTGCCATAAACCTGAGTCATTCCCTGCATTTTACCCTTTCTTGTTAACCAAGGAAATGACTATAATCCAAATTATATCTAATTTTTAAAATATATAATTACATCTCCACATTTCATTTCTATCTTGGTACTTTTTACTACTGCTATTCTTATTTCTTGGCAGATTTCCCCTCCTACCAAATCATAGTCTGCTCTCCCAAATCTTTCCCTCCACCACCTCCCTCTCCCCAAATTATACTCAAATTTCCTTGGCAGGTTTTAAACCTCTATTGGTACAGGGCCAAGCATAAGGCTTTATTCCATACAATGGGTACTCAATAAATGATTACAAATGATACATACATATTTTGACTCTGGGGTTTGCA
Organism: Tapirus indicus; assembly: GCA_031878705.1. Classification (NCBI taxonomy): domain Eukaryota; kingdom Metazoa; phylum Chordata; class Mammalia; order Perissodactyla; family Tapiridae; genus Tapirus; species Tapirus indicus. Next base: position 136,974,726 of record CM062920.1, on the reverse strand, counting down.
GATTCACGAAAATGAGCTGGTTCTTTTTTCTTCCTTTTTCCTACCTTTCTCTCAGCATTTGAATTCTTATTTACTTCTACCTACATAAATCTATTTTTGTTTCCATAAATGTTATTCTCACATTATTGCAATTCTGAGATATTCATTCATCTCTCTATTCATTTATTCAACAAATATTTCTTCATCACTTACATGTGCAAAGTGTAAGCTCTATAGTTTGATGGGATTCCAAAATGAAATTCAGAAACCAATCCTGCCCCCTAAGAGCTTATGGTTTAGAAGAAGATACAAATGTCTATGTAAGTAACTATGATGTCCTACTAATATATTACTATTATACGTCATATGAAATATAATTAGAGGGCCATAAGGAGAGATTATTTTCATTTGGGAAACTAGGTTTTTGGAGGTGGTGGTATCTGAGCCAAGCCTTTAGAGAGCTTGGCAGAGATGATGAGTAAGGTACTCTACGAAGGAGATCACCACTTCTTCATTCATTCTGTCATCAGTTTGACACCAACTACTCCATGATATGTGGTGAATTTATTTCTAAACAGTGTGGGGCTTCTTTAGCCTGACTGTCTGATTTGATTCATTTCTACATGAGTAATATTTTATATTTTAAGAGAAATAAATGAAGTTGGTCATTTCCCATATGACTGCATTCCTCCTTGGTCTCCTATTGATCAAAACTGGCAAATTAAACACATTTAATTTTATTGCAGTAAGAATATTTAACATGAGATCTACCCTCTTAACACATTTTTAAGTACACAATATGGCATTGTTAACTATAGGGACAATGTCGTACAGCAGATCTAGAATGTATTCATCTTGCAAAAAAAAAAGAAAGCCCTACTTCAGAACTATCTTCCTTACCACTTGGTTAAACTTTCATTTAGGATTTATTCATTCACTCAGTTGCTCATTCAACAAACTTTTCCCGAGAGCCTACAATGCATAGGCAACAAATGAAGTGATACAGCAAGAACCAGACAGGCTCAGTTCCTGCCCTTGAATGTTCCCTGACTAGTAGACAGATGTGTAAGTTGCTTGACTGGGGTAGCTTCAAAATGCCATCTTTTGTTCTCCTAAACAAGTGCCCTGGGTTTTCCTATCATAATCCACTCTCTAAATGTCACAGGACAAATGCCACAGTTAAAAACCACACGATTAAAGACCTATGTGCCAAAACAGCATCCCAGCGATGCAATCCGAAACCAAAGAGGACATTACTTGAGCCTTTAAGACCCCATCAGCCATTTATTGTGTGGTTTGTGGATGTCTGCCTTAAGGGAACTGAAATGGCAGATAGAGAAGATACAGTGAGGCTTGTGTTGGGGTTGAGGGGCAGAGAAATAGGTTTCCAGGAAAAACAATGATTTCAGTGTGGGCAATATTGCTCCAGAAAATAAAAGGTCAAGCAAAGAGTCTATTCACTTACTATCTGACAGGAAACATGAGCCTAGAACGAAGCTAGGATGGGGAGCAGAAAAAAGACAGGGTGCTATTCATGCTTCGGAAATGCAGATCAAGGACATGAAGAAAGGCAAAACTGAAGAAGTCTGTGTCATAGCAGGGTTAATGTGTTAGAGAAAAATGAGATATAATTATTGTTGTATCTTGTTATTTTGGGTTGTTGAAAAATGATGTTCCATAACTATAAAGGTGAGCTCCTGGGGGACACAAGAGGCTCTCTGTGACCCACTTTTCCTAGGGAAGGTTAAATCTAGAGATAAATCTCTGAATCTGGGACAGAAGTGAAAGCTGGAAGACAGTGACCTGAAAGGAAAAGGCAAAGCTCACCACAGACCATCTTTGTAATAATCGAGGAGAGTAAATGATGCTCTGACAAAGAGGGAGTGCAGGGGAGAACTGAGGATTTAGGAGGGTGAGGGAACTGTCATATGCCACTGCAATAAATGTGCTTGGGATTCCAAGGGCATGACAAAATTAACAGCCAGCTAGCAGAAGGGGAGAAGAGCATGAATCAATATTGGATCAAGTTAGTGACATTCAGGGTGCTTCCCAACAGTATCTGGAGCTGAGAGAGTCAACAGGAGAGGAGAGAGGAATAGCAGCACCTTCTGCCCATGCTTTCTTACTCTCCTTTCTCCCACAAGCCTTCCACGAACCCACACACAACAGGTCTCCGTCAGTGGTTTATATACAGTGCATCCTGGGCTCTGGACTGTGATGAGGCACAGTCATGCAGCAGGTGGCACTTTACCTTGACAACTTCCCTTTCCTGACTGTAAGATATTTTGACCTTTTCTCCTTTTCCTTAAAAAGGCAGGGAAATATTTTTGGTTTTCACTCATTTCAGCATCTAAGAAATGAGATACTTTTTCTATCATGTTGTAACGGTCATACTTAATTGAAATTATTGAAATTGAACTTATTTATTCTTCCTCTATTAATAATTTTTTATTTTTGTCCTAATTTGCCCTATTCCCCTGGTCTAACTTATTTTCTGGCCTCGAAAATAATAAACACTCAACCGTTAATTTTTTGTGTATCTCCCATACAAAATGAATCTACTAATCAGGACCAACACTGCCTGCCTTTCAAAAGCGAGAACACACCATGAATTAGATATGCACAATTCAATTATGTAACAGCTTCAGTGAATATACTGACATCAGCTTGATACAAGACAATAAATTTTGGCATCGAAGATGCTGTATAGTTCTTGTTAAATCTTTCAGTTTAAATTCTAAAAACTTACCAGTGTACGAAAGTAACAGTGTTGATACAAGCCACAATTACACTTCTTGAAACTCTCTCTCTTTTTCTTGCAACATACTGAAAAACAACAAGAAAAATGCTTATTTGCTTTTGGACAGAGATTCTGAGGTACACCATGATCTGGGCAATGCAAAAGGCAGTTTTTTTCTGTAAATACTGTAGCAAAAGGTTGCAAAATTGAGTGGGAAGCTTACCTTCATAAGTATTACTATAGGGAAGAGGGAAGACTTTATCTGCTTCAACATAGTCTTCCAGAGTAGTTTAAAAAATTCTCTATGCATATGCATATACACATACTAAAAATGCTTGTATGCACTTAATATGTAAATATGTATACACAGGCACAATATGAGAGAAAGTGACGTGCCAAATAAAAATTATAACAATGTAAAATCAAAGTATTAGCACTGGAGCAATTTGGAGTAAGGTAAAAAAGTGATCAGGGTCAGCCACAGCAAATGCAAAGGTATCTTAAAACAATTTTTGTATTTGGCTTTGGAGAAAATACTGAATAGGTTGAGAAAAGTTAAGGGCTCTGAAAGCCAGCATGAGGTCAAATATCTTAAGGATGCATGAGAAAATCACCGAAAGTATCCTGACTAGGAAGTGATATTATGAACCAGGATTTAAGGAAGAATGAGACAAAGGTAGAGTTTAGAAGGGCTGAGGAAAAGAAAGATTCTGTGGCAGCAACTCAGCCAAGACATCATAAAGATATGGATGAAGATAACAACTATTGCCAAAGAAAGAGCTAAGCTTGGGAAGAGACGCAGGGAGAAGAATCAGTCAGTCTTGTAATTGTGTAGAAAAGGAGGAGAATCAGCAAACATGCCCCCAGAGCTCCATGACCAGGAATCTAAGCAAGATTCTGCTGCTTATAGAGGTAAAGAAAACAGAGATGATCAGTTTTGATACCCTAAAAAGGCTTATGAAGACAGTGAAGGCATTCTACAGGTAAATGGAGACATAAGAATGAAGAGAGAGTGAGAGGTCAGAAATGTAGATCAAGACTTGGAAGACACTGGTTGGGAGCTGCCATTATGAGAGCAAACAACTTAAAGACATTACTAACATGTGCCGGTATGTGACATGGCAATGTCAAGCTTACTTATGCACACATTTAGTAAAACAGAATACCTTATCTCATTATCCTCTTCATTAATCTGTATATTTTCAACTGCCCTTGTAAGATTTGGTTGTTTCTTCTGGGAAAAGAACAATGACATACATTGTAAAAACAGCAATGAATGGTATAATAGTTAAGAAGTAAATGGTCTCCATTCCTATGTCAAAAACTCCAATAACAGTTTTCTTCAGCATACAGCATGTAAAATATTTTTGCAATAAGAAATTATGAAAAACGCATGGTATTACCAACAACAATTTTAGGATGTTGGGAGTGAATGAGTAATAAAGAAACGGAAAGATTTAAATAGTAATCAAATTCAAAAGATATTTCAAAAAGCTGAATTACAATGACTTAGCACATTTTAAAATTTAGACAGGCTTCAATTAGAAGAGAACGAAAGAGCAGAAATCCAAAATAGCAGATAACACAAATGGCATTTCTATTTGGCTTGAAGCACATCATATGATTTTCAGCATATTTTCTTCCTCTGGTTCAAGCTATTAAAACCAGTTCCCATTTCTTAAATGTGCATTCTCAGCCAGAGGGGTTGCCTCCAAAGCATAATGAAGAATGGGGGAAAATCCTTCTAAGATATACATTCTGTTGAGACTATAAGTTAAGGTAGGACTTAACCCGTCTTTTTGTTTTCTTGATAGGATCTTTTCTCTAAAAAAGGGCTGTTTTTTAGTTATCATTTATGTAAACATAGTATGAATAAATAAATATGCAAAGCTCAGAAAGTTTTTAATCAGGAAAAAAAAAACCAGCAACACTTACCTTCCAGTATAAGGCTCCAAAAGCAAACCCAATTACAAGAGAAAAGAATGCTGGCAATGCCATGGCTGCCCATTGTAGGTTGGAGTCTCCAATGGAATTTGAGGCCTTCCCTGTAATGTAAAGAGGACGGTGGTGAGCACAGCATATCCACGCTAGAGGTTTTCCTCTTATGCTGTGGTTCTTCCCAACTGTTTCCGTAATGTACTCTTGACCTAGCTGTTTAAAATACTGGAAATGCTGATTTTTCTGCTGAGTATGGTTTTGGGATGGCAATACAAGTCCATGTAGTCTCCAAAAGATCAATATGTTGAAGAAGGAAAGAAGCTCCACAGACAGAAGGAGATTTGACTTGGTTAATGTTGACACATATGGAACGCAGACTTGACATATTCCTGGCGGGGTGGGGGCGGGGGGGCGGGAGAGATTTCATTATCAAGCAAATCAAGCAGTAGCAAGTATGAGGAATCACGCCCTGGAGGTGCAAGCCAGCCTCTTGCTGATAACACCATTCTTCTCTCCCCGCAAGAGTTATAAGATGGGATTTGGTATAATTGAAGTGGTACTGTTTTTACAAAAATATAGCTACCTTAAGGGTTATGTAAGATTACATACACTAGTCTGGGATTTAACTACTGTTTATAAAAGTGTTTTCCATGAGAAAATGGATTCAGAGTTATAAGCAATTCCTACCATTTTAGGAATTTTAATGTCACTATCTGGAACTAATTTGTCTGTTTGTGTTTTTATTCCAGTAACATGTTTGAATTCTCCTTGATGGCCAACCATTATGGCTCACACTGTCTACTGGGATGGCTGGCATGTAATTTTGATAGATTTGACCAGGTAACCTCCTTGGGGTACCTAACCAATGTCTACAGAGAGAACAAAGGACACTATTGGTATTTGGTCCCCAGCTCCCAAAGGAAAACTAATGAGATAGGATGATGCTGTGGAGAACTCCATTACTTATCTTTGGGCAGCCAGATGCCCTGGAATCAAGGCAGCCAAACACCCTGGTCTTCCTTTTCTATCCAAAGGCCAAATCCTCAATTGCACCATTCAGACCAGAGCAAAGAGTACACCCATCAAGCAGGGAGTAGAAGTTGCTTACCAGCGAGTGAGGTATTCTGAAATTCCTCACTCAAAATCTTTCTCAGGTAGGAGGACAGGCCCTAAGAGAGGTGTTCCAAACAAAGCTATCCTGGCAGAAAGACCTAACTAAAGAAAGCTCACCTTGCACTCCAGAGTACTGGAACTTTTTAACTGCTTTGAAAGTTCCACCCCTAGGCCTATGGCCCCAAACAAAGTCCTAGAATCTGACTAGCACACAGCAGCAGTTTCCTGCAGGAGAGAGGGAGGGAGAGGCAAGGTAAAGACTGAGAGGGGAAAGGGACCACAGAAAGTAAGCTTCACCTCCTAGAAAGGTCAATGTTACCTTGCTTTTGTTATTATTTCTCTTGTCAATGCAAATGGCTTAATAGCCAGGCCTTTGGTTCTCTCCAGTAATAAACACTGGCATCCCTCTTGTAGGAAGAGAAAAGCGATGTTATCAGAAAAGGCTGGCTTGCACCTCCAGGGTACAACTCCTAATACTTGCTACTGCTGCTATCCACCAAGGATCAATGAAATTTGAATTGTATGCCTCTAGGCCCATATGGAGGACATTTGGGACCAAAGCCCAACCCTGTAATGAGGCTTTGCTTTCATGTAAAAATTGCCTGAAGAAACCTTGTGGGGTGAGGGAGCTCATCTGGACAGGATTTAAGTATCCCAAATTCCTGGGTTGCTTATCATATTAATTGTACCTCATTATTATGAAAACTGTCCCCTGTCCAAAATTCCTGGGAACTGACTTGTTTGGTTTGGTTTGACATCTGTACAAATATAGAACACAAAAAACTGGGCTACAATTTTGCTGAACTCCTTTTTAGAGTGAGTCCGCTTATGGGCACCACACATATGAACATGGATCTCTTGGTGCTTAGAAAACATGCAACTCGGTACTTCTTGATTCTGAGTCAATGCTCACCGTAGGCTTGCCACAATTACTGAACCACAGCCTCACTGCATCTAATTGTGCTAATAATTAATGAGGAACACATACTATACATCAAACATGGCTCCAAGTACATGTGTGCTAACTCATTTAAAACTCACAGAAACCCTATGAAGGAGACAGTATCATCCTCCATTTGTATGGGGAGTCCAGAGACCCAGAGTCCAACCCCAAATCATGCAGCTAGCCAAGCGCTAGAGATGGGATATAAGCCCAGTCAGTCTGACTCCAGACAGTATTTCCAGAAGATGTATAAGGTAATGTCAAAGTAAGGATTTCCTTCCATATCATTTAAATATTGCAAGGATCTCAACCTTAAACATTTTTTAAACATCCTTTCAGCTTGGTACGAAGGATGTTATTATGACTACTTTGAAAATACAAGTCCCTTTGGATAACTTGTATGCTTTTATATTATCCCATGATTCTACCTTACAAACTACAGAGAGGACACCCACATCTCTGGACTACTCCTTCATATGCCCCTGGTCCTCTGGGTATATGGCCACTTTTTGGGTCTTATCCCTGAAAACTAACATGCTTTCTTCAAATTTCCCTGACCCTACTCCCAAAAAAGTCTTACCTTCTTTATGCTACAATTAAAATGATTTACTTACTTCTATTATTATACACATCATAATACGTATATGTTATAAAATACCACGAGTACTTTATTTATGTCTGTTTCTCTTATGAGAATGCAAGCTCTATAAAAGCTAGTCCTGTGCAGGGGTATCTAAGAGCCATATTCATGAGTGACATCACCTGGCAGAAAGCTGCCGATTCTGCAAGACCCATCTATTTTACAAAAAGGAAGAAAAAAGGAAGCAAAACATAAAGGGAGGCTAGCCATTCATTTTGCAATTTAAAAATCACCTTCAGACTCAGAGGCACAGGACTGAACAGGAGTTTTGCATTCAGTTTGTCTTTTAAAGTAAGTAGAAAAAACTTTTGCTTCTAACCATGATGGGAGATTAGCCTTCCCATCTTCAATTATTATTCTACTAGGTGAATACATGAAGCAACTATTTTCAGACGTCAGCCAACAGGCAGCACAAGAGTGTAATCCCTGAGAGAGGCCCACGATTGTCCTGGTTTTCTGGCTAGGAGGCACCTTCAGACTGAGGTATGGAAGACAGAACCCAAGTAGGTCTCAGTAGTCTCATTAAGGGAAGGAACCAGAGACTGAAGTTGAGGGTTGCTGACGTGGCTGAAGTTTGTGGGGCTGGGTTATTTGCAGGAAGGAGCTATGCAGAGAAGGATCACCAGAAATCTCCAGAGGAGTCTCCTTAAGTCATTGGTCAAATACTAAGCTGTACACGCACAGGGAGAGACTTTACAAAACCTGGCAATAAACAATACTCAGGAAGCTATGACTCTAACAGAGACCCTAGCAGACATACCGAGACAAAGGATTTTTGACAAGGAAGAGGGGAGAGACTTTCTAGGCACTCAAGAGATATCTCAGAAATTTCATGCTGTAGAAATAAGGCTACTCTCCCTCCTCCCTCTAAGAAAGCTTAAAAACAAGCCTGGGAAAGAAGATCAAGCTGATCTGCCAGTAATTGAATTGCCTAGTGGAACAAAATTCAATAGTCTCTAAAGGAATGCTACAAAATCCAGATACTCAACAACAGAGTATTCATAATATCCAGCATATATTCAAAAATTACTAGCCATCTAAAGGGAAACGTGACCCATAATCAGGGGGGGAAAAAATCAGTCAATAAAAATCAATCCTGATTGGGGCCGGCCCGGTGGCGCAGCAGTTTAGTTCACGCTTGGCAGCCCGGGGTTCGTGGGTTTGGATCCCGGGCGCCTGCTGACGCACCGCTTGTCAGCCATGCTGTGGCGGCGTCCCATATAAAGTGGAGGAAGATGGGCATGGTGTTAGCCCAGGGCCAGTCTTCCTCAGCAAAACAAGGAGGACTAGCAATGGATGTTAGCTCAGGGCTGGTTTTCCTCACACACACACACACACACACACACACACACACAAAAACCAATCCTGAGGTGAGCTACATATTGAAATTAGGAGACAAGAACTTTAGAGTAGCTATTCTAACCATATCCAAGGGCCAAAAGAGAAAATAGTCAAAATGAATATGCAGATGAAAAATCTCAGCAGAAAAATATAAAAAGAATGCAACAGAAATTCTAGAACACAAAGTACAAACTTAGAAATGAAAAAATGCACTGGATCCAAACCCATAGAATGTACAACACTAAAAGTGAACCCTATGTAAATTATAGATCTTGTGTGATTATGGTGTGCCCAAGTAGGTTCATCAGTTGTAATGCTGATGTACCATTCTGGTGGGGGATGTTGATAATGGGAGAGGCTATGCACATGTTGGGGCAAGGGATATATGGGAAATCTCCGTGCCTTCCCCTCAATTTTGCTGTGAACTTCAAGCTGCTCTAAAAAAATTGTCTTAAAAAAGTGTACTGGATGAAAAATTCAGCAGATTAGAGATGGCAGAAGAAAGTCAGGGAACTTGAAAACAGGTAAGTAGAAATTATTCATGTTGAAGAACAGAGAGCAATTGGAAAAAAAAAAACTGAACAAAACCTCCATGATCTGTGAGACAATATCAAACTGCCTAATATATGTGTGATTATATATATGTGTGATTCCTCTCAGAAGAAGAGGAGAGAGAATGAAGAAAAAATATTTGAAAGCATTATGGCCAAATTTTCCCCAAACTTGGGGGAAAATAAACTACATATCCAAGAGGCTTGACAAACAACAAGAAAGATAAATATGAAGAAAATCACTCCCAGGCACATCTTAGTTAAAATGCTAAACAGAAGAAAATTTTAAAAGGCGGAGAGAAAAAAATGATCCAGTACACATGAGGAAAAACATAATGTAAATGCTGGCTGCTTTTTTGTCAGAAACAGTAGAAACAGGAAGAAAATGGAGTGATATCTTTAAAGGACTAAAAGAAAAAAATTCTGTTAACCCAGAATTCCAGATTTAATAAAAAGTACCTGTAATACTGAAGACAAAATAAAGACATATTTCAATTAAAAGAAAAAAAAATTGTTGCCAGCAGATCTGCACTACAAGAAACACTAAAGGACATTCTGCAGCCTGAAAGGAATTAACATTGGATGGAAACTTGGATTTACAAGAGGGAATGAAGAAGACAAGAAATAATAAATATGTGGGTAAATATAAAAGACAATATTTAAAAGATATATGATGTTTAAAACAATAATTTTAAGACTGTATTGTGGGGTTTATAACCTATGTAGATATATATGCAAACATAGCACAAAAGATGGTTGTGGGTAAGCGGAACTATCCTGTTTCAAGATTCTTATATTTTTTTCTGAAGTGCTACAATATGAACCCTAAGTAGAACGTTACAAGATGTATATTGTAATTCTTAAAGAAATCACAAAATGTCAAGAGGTGCTGTTGAAAACCCAACAGAGTAATTATAATAGAACACTAAAAGAATAAAATAAAATAATCCAAAAGAGGGCTGGAAAAAGGTAAGAGAGGATCAATAAAAAATATTGGGCGGGGGGGGCGGCCCCATGGCCTAGTGGTTAAGTTCAGCATGATCTGCTTCAGCAGCCTGGGTTCAGTTCCCAGGCGTGGACCTACACCACTCATCAATGGCCATGCTGTGGCAGCAGGTCACATACAAAATAGAGGAAGATTGGCCACAGACATTAGTTCAGGGAAAATCTTCCTCAAGCAAAAAGAGGAAGACTGGCAATAGATGTTAGCTCAGGACAAATCTTCCTCAGCAAAAAAAGAAAGGGGGAGGGGCAAATAAGTGGTAGACCCAAATCTAACCAAAACAATAACTGTATTAAATATAAATGGATAAAACAGTCTAATTAAAAGTCAAAGACAGACTAGACAAAATAGCAAGGCTCAATTATATCATGTCTACCAGAGATGTACTTTAAAAATAAAGACAACAGGTTGAGAACAAAAGGAAGAAAAAAGATATACCATGAAAACAGTAAGCCTAAGAAAGACTGACTCTACTAATGTTAGACAAAATACATCTCAAGACAAAGCTCATTACCAGAGGCAATGAGGAATATTTCAGTAAGATACAACGGTCAATTAATCAGGGAAGACATAACAATAATAAATGAATAAGCACCTAATAAGGGAGCTTCAAAATATGTGAAGCAAAAAACTCAGAACCAAAAGGAGAAATGACCAAATCCACAATGAAAAGGAACAATTTTTAATGCCCTTCCCTAAGTAATTGATAAAAAAAATTAGACAAAAGATTTAATAAGGATATAGATCCGAACAGTACTAACCACTTTGATCAAATTTGAGAATGCTACACCTGCTAATTGAATAATACACATAAAATAAGTCTCAATAAACTTCAAAAGGTTATAGCGTATGTTCTCTGACAACAGAATTAATTTAGAAACCGATAAAAATAAGATATCTAGAAAAACCAAATTTTTTAGACAAACAACCCACTTTTATATTACCTATGAATCAAGGAAGACATCACAGAGAAAATTAAAAAATATTTTTAAAGAAATGATAATGGAAACACAACATATCAAAATGTGTGGGATGCAGCTAAAGCTGCTTATAAGGAAATTTACACCTTTAAGTGCTTATATTAGAAAAGAAGAATGGTTTAAAATCAATGATCAATTTTTCTATCTTAAGAAGTTAGAACAAGTTGATCAAATTAAACTCAAAGTAGAAGGAAGGAAATAACCGCAACGAGATTAGAAATCAATGAAATATAAACAGAGAATTTAAGAAGCCAAAAGTTGCTTCTTTGAAAAGATTAACAAAATCTGTAGTTAGCAGGAAAGATCTTAATTAACTAACACATATACAATCCCTTTCAAAACTTTTCAGATCTGATGTGTTATGTAATTCAGAATTTTAGATTTTTGGAGATTCTACCCTGCAAATATTGTATATTATACAGTATCCTCAGTGAGGTCTAGGTGGCAACCTATAATCAAACACATTTATATTTCTGTAGTGAAATGTACATATATTTACTTTTAGAAGGATAAAGACTATAAATAGCCTCATCTCAGTTCAGGTCAGGTTTTGGTGGCAAAAATTCCAAAACAAATTGGATTTTAGAGTTTTTTAAATTTTAATTTCTGAATTATAGAATTGCAATTGCAGATTTGTGTAAATAGATTATTCTTTTTTTTACAGTTGGGTCTTCTATGTCCCTGAACATATGACAGTGCCCCATTACTAAGTCTTAAGGGACAACTTGCTTAGCTAAGATCGCAGGATGAATTTTTTCCTCCTACAGATTCCCTGTGACTAGAAGGTCAGAATATTTAGTAAATCTAATGACCTTTATAATGACCTTTATCTGGATTTGAAAAGAGGACACTAGACTTCCAGGAACCTGGGTTCCTGGCCAAAGAGAGCAGAAATTTCAGGGAAAGAAGCATATTTGCCTCCAACATATAATTTTATAGTAAAATAATAAAATTATCAAATTTCCAAACATACTGATATATGCAGTTCCAAACCACTGGTATATGCAAAACTGAAAATATCCTTGGAATTCTATACAACCAGCATTTGTACTTTCCATTTTAAAATTCCATTATTCCACACAAATTATATTATAAGTTGACAATGAAAAAAGCTTAAATCATATTTCTAAAAGTAATTTCATGCCTTAATTAAAATAATTTTAGCAGAAAATTTCTTGGCCCAGTTCTCTAAACATTATCTCAAGCTTTAAAGGGAAATCCAATTCTAAAAACCTAATATTTAATTCTCAGGAAGACCATAAGAGGAAGAACAGTAACAGAAACAGTATTAATAGGAGTAATTGTAGAAATTCCTTTAAAGCCCATGCAATACTCCTATAGATGCTAATTGGAGCCATGCATGCATTAAATCAGATATGTGTACTTACTATTACTGCTACTGCTGTCATTCCTAAGGGAGCTGGCTGCAACAGGGGGTAACATAAATGGTTTTGTGACACTGACTCTGGAATCTAAATAGAAAGCAATAATGTGTCAGTGTTGCATGGCGATTTACATAAATTACAGAGTCCCCAAAAGGCCAAGTGCAATACCAGAGTACTTTCCAGGTCTGTTTCCCAACTCTAGATTATTCAGATCCTACTTATTTCATACTGAGTCCTGCTGTTCTATTTTTATCAAGAAATTCACCACAGTCACCTTATAGAACGATTCATTGCCTCCATATGCTAATAAAAGTAAATAATGCAAATTGTTGTTAATTGGACATTTTTTAAAAAAAGCAATGAAATTAAGATTTTGTATTATAGGGACCCAGTGGGAGAGAAAGAGAGTCTGAATACAGAGTAACTGGTGAAGATCAGAATTCATGACTCAAGAATTAGACCCTTAGGGAAAAGATTTGAGACGATATTAAGAAGACTGGAGGTGAAGAATAATATAATTGTATATTACTAGCAAATATCAAATTAAAAAAATGAGTGGCTATCTCATATATTGTTTACTCACGGACAATTCTTTAATTTGAAACTGATGAGTGTTGTTTTGGCTTGAAAACCAACACCACAACCATTCATTTCTTTCATGCCATTGATATTTGCTTTTATTAGACATACACACATCTTTCTCTAACTACACATATATTTGAGTCAGAGGTAGATTATGCCCTATACATATAAGATTCAAGCTTGCTCTTTACATTTAAATTAGAAATGCTTATACGTCTTACCTTTTGCAGGACTTAATGTTGAAGACACCACACATTCACTAGTTTTAGATGCCACCATCTCCAAGTCCTTGAAGGCATCGATGGATCTATTAAAAATTCTAAAGAATTCTTCAGGAGTAAACAGCCTGAGTTCTGGGCTCTTATATGATTTTTTTACATTCTAGAAGAAGAAAAAGACAGAATTATATTTTTCAAATAATCTAGATTTAACTGATGCCAAGGAAATAGACTATAAATATGTCCTTCAAAGATTCAAGTAAAACTAACACTTTTAGACAACTGTTTTAACACACACAATTCAAATGGGTACTGCAGGATAGTGATCCCATCCAGTTCAGTCTGGGCTCAATTCCAGATAAAAGGAATAGGGTGGTGGAGGGGGTGAGTAAGGTGAATACAACATCATAACAACAAATTGGAGACATTGTTCTTTAGAGATGCTTATTAAAATCATTATTCCTCATTAAAAAAATACTCCTCCATAACATGTGCTCCAAACAGCTGAAAAATTAAAGTCTGATGATACTAAACATTGGCATGCATATGGAGCAAAGGGAACTCATACACTGGTGGAATGATGTAAATTGGCACTTTTGACATTATCCAAGTAAAGTTGGACATGTGCCTATCCTGTGACCCAGAAATTCCACTCCTACCTGAAGACCCTAGTGAAGTTCTTGCGTCAGACGACATAAGAACATCTTATGTCTTATGTTCTAAGACATAAGAACGTTCTTAGCATCAGTGTTTATAAACCCTTACATCAATCAACAGGTGAGTGGTTTAATAAGTAGTGGTATATTGAATCAATGGAATACTCTATAAGCAGTAAAAATTAACTACAGCTATATGCATCAAAGTGGATAAATCTTATAAACATAATGCTGAGTGAAAGAAGCGAGTCACAAAAGAATAAAAAGAGTATGATTAATTTCTACAAAATCCTCAAAGAAGCAAATCAAAGTTATATTTTAGGAATTCATAAATGCATGATTATCTACAAAGAAAAGCAGGTAATAATAAGAGTTAACATCTATGTAGCACTTACTATGTACTCCTCTAAGTGCATCACAAGTACAATCACAATTACTCTTTTAAGTAATTCACAATTAATATGTGAATACATATTAATTCAATCTCCAAAACAACTGAGAAATATCACCTGGTATGAATCTCCTGGGTTCCAGTCAAAGTGTCATGATTAGTAAATTTACATTCTTCAGAAACTGGAATGCTCTTCCAGACATCACCATTTACTGAATACCTAACTCATCTTTCAAGCCACAAAGCATATATTTTATTTTCTTCACGACACCTTGTCTGATATATCTTGCTTTTTGTGACCTCTTTCTTGTTGTTATGTGCCGTCAAGTTGGCTCTGACTCCTGGTGGCCCTATAAGTGAGTGATGTCCATAATGTCCTATCCTCAAAAGCCCTGCTCAGCTTCTGTAGACTCATGCCTATGGCTTTCTTGATGGAGTCAATTTTCTCATAGTTGGTCTTCCTCTTTTCCTGCTACCTTCTACTTTTCCCAGCATTGTTGTCTTTTCCAAAGAATCCTCCCTTCTTGTGATGTGCCCAAAACAGGACCTCTACTTCTTATCAATGCCAACAGCACAGTATTTGAACTAATATGATATAAAAGAGATGTTAACCCTAAAATGTCATAGATTGTAATATACATTCTGATTCAGAAATTAGAAAGTAAAACAATAGAGGTGATGAAACACACAGATTAGGTTACTAGCATGATAAGAATTCTGAGATTGGAGAACACAAAGGGGACTGATGTTGGGTCTTAAAGAATAACTGGAATTTGGATGGTGAGGGAGTATCTGAGTATTATGGTATAGAATCATGTTTAAAACCTTGGGTTTAAACTTCTAGAAAACCTGTAGGCTAAACCTCAGCTTGTGAACTCTATGTCACAGCAAGTCTCCAGAGACCTATTCTATTACAGACATGGTATTATAAAAATAATAACAAAAGGATTTATTAACATTTGTCAGACATGGTGCTAAAGCACTCATCATGAATCATCTAATATTAACTCTATGAGATGGATACCATATTGTCCCTATTTTAGGCATAAAGAAAATGAGCACAGAGGGGTTAAGTTGACCAAGCTAATTAGTGACAGAGTCAGGATTTGAACTCCAACACCTCATTCTTAATCTCTAGGGGTACATTGCCTGCTTCTTCAATATGCTTAGAACCCAAAGCACTGCCATGCCCATATTCTGAAGTTAGTGACAACTAATCATCAAATGACTTGGAGTTGTTAAAATGCACTTTGTTGTGACATGATTACTATGGATAATAGATCAAGTATAAGTGTTCCTTATAGCCAATTTTCCCTTTAAAGATAACAACATTTGTAACCTAATAGGAAGGTTATAAGGACTTCACTCACTTATGAAATAAAGATAAACTCAGGGCTGTTTTTACACTGAAGTGTGAATATATTTTATTTTTATATTAAGT
Source organism: Tapirus indicus (assembly GCA_031878705.1). Lineage (NCBI taxonomy): Eukaryota > Metazoa > Chordata > Mammalia > Perissodactyla > Tapiridae > Tapirus > Tapirus indicus. The sequence goes on along the minus strand of CM062920.1, from coordinate 136,958,825 downwards.
GACAACATATAAGTCTTAATGTATATTTCAACATTGCATAATAACTACAAACACCTATTTTCTGTGGCCATCTTAAAAAACATTTTTAAATTAAAAGTTTATGAATCAAAAGTCACACAGATGAAGATACGCTCACCACCACCATTAATCATTAGCATAGGTTTTAGAGAAGAGTAATAAAAAACAATCCCAATGAATACAAGTTTACCTCATATGAGTGTCCTTCCATGCACTCCACAAGGTCATCCACTATTTTCACAAGTTTGTCTATGATAGAATAATTACTCAAGCCTTCAGAAATATTTGAAAACTTGTCCAGAAGATCAGTCAAGCTGACTGACAATTGTTCCACCATCTCGCTTATCCAACAATGACTAGGCTGCAAGAAATTGAAAGAAAGGAAGATAAAGTATGTATTTTAAGTATGGTAAACTCAGAGCACCCTTCAAAGCCATCAGTGTTTTGGTCATTGACTGATGGACAAATGATTTTCTGATATCAGAACAAGTCAGTTCTTGTGTTTTAATTCAGATTTACAAATGCATAAAGATCAGAGGAGAGTGTTGATGGTAAAGATTTTGCTCTTCCATGGAAGTAAATTAAGGCAAGATAGAGCCAACTCTTACCCTTGAGAAGGTTCAGATATTAATGGAATTTAATTCCATTGAGGAATATTTATTATTTACTCACCGTGTTCTTAAAAGAGCTTTAGGCACGGAGGGAATTACAAAAAATTACTGTGGGAGAGAGTCCCAACCCTCAAGGAACTTCCAACCTTTTGGTGAACTGGAATATGAAACAATGAATTAATAGCTTATTTTTCTAAAGTGCTTGATAGATTTCAAGGCTTCTTCATAGATGAATTCATGTGGGTGTTTTTTTTTAACAAGTGCTGGCAGGAATGTGGTCTGAGAGAGAACAACTTTTGCCTTAGTGGCAGGACCAGCTACATAATTTGTGGGGTCAAGGGCAAAATGAAAATGCATTCATTGTTCAAAACGCAATTGGGAATTTCAAGATGGTGACGGCAGAGTATTAAACCAAGCATGGCGCCCCGTTCAGGAAGCCAGCCCTGCCCATTGGTTAGAAGCTCAAGCCTTGGAGTCCTTGGCATAACTGAGTTTAATTCAACTGAGAGACTTCAGGCAAGCTACATCAATTCTCTGAACACCACTTTGCCTGTCTGTAGAATGGGCATAATGGAATAAGGTGGTTGTGAGGAGACATGTACGTAATTTGAATATGAGTTTCACGAGTGCAGTATTTTTATACAATATTGCTCCCCACAGTGTCCCTAGGGCCTAGAACAGTGTCTGGCATATGAGAGTTGCTCAGAAACTATTTGTTGAACTGATGTATAAGTAAATAAAAAATAAATGAATGAGAAAACATACTCTCTATCAGGGGAGTCACACTTTCCGTAAAAGGCTAGATAGTAAATATTTTAGGCTTTGCACACCGAGAAGCAAAAATCAAGGATATTATGTAGGTATGTTTATACAAGAGAAAATAAATTTCCACAAAATTTTTATTACGATATTAAAAATGTTGGGGCCGGCCCGGTGGCGTAGCAGTTGAGTTTGCGTGCTCTGCTTCGGTGGCCCGGGGTTTGCCGGTTCGGATCCTGGGCGCGGACCTATGCACTGCTCATCAAGCCATGTGGGGTGGCATCCCACATAGAGCAACTAGAAGTATGCACAACTATGACACACAACCATCTACTGGGGCTTTGGGGAGAAACAAAAAAGCAAAAAAAAGGAGGAAGATTGGCAATAGATGTTAGCTCAGGGTCAATCTTCTTCAAAAAGAAAAGAAAAGAAAAAGGTAATAATAATTGAATATATTTTCTTTTGCAAAATAATTGAATTAAATTCCTTTTACAACACAGGTCTACCAATAAGAAGAATGGAATTCTTTATTTTGGGTCAACATTTTGCTTAGTTGGGGTTCCAAGTCAGCATTCTCTATCATCAGGTAGATTCAAATGTTCATCTGTAAACACCAGTCTCAGCTGGCTGGCCATACAAACTCAGGCAGTGGATGGGATCTAGTCTATGGAGTATAATTTGCTGACCCCTGCTATAAATGGCTACAGATCAACAAAGGTTTAGATTACTAGAAAAAGTTCTTAGTATATTAAAAAGGATTTTAATATTTTTTAAATAAATGTGACATTACTTAAAATGCAATAATTGGTCATAAGTTCACATACTTCACGTATTTTAACATTATCTTTTACAAAGATCTTTAAAGTAGAGGCTCTGATTTATTTTTTTAACTCTCCTAAAGTGTTACAGTGAGGAAAATAGGACAATTATTAAGAATAGCTCAAATTGACCTGGCTTATTAAGATCCTATTTAATAGAACTCCTATTGTAATAAATATATTGTAATCATAAAGAGTAACTGATGCCATGTAAAACAAATCAAACCACTAAACTTTCTCTACTTACTAGCAGAATATCTCTATGGGGGAAGATCAAGTAATTAATTTATTCTAAATTATACAAACAGGCCATTTTATATTCATTTACCAGAACAGACTTAGCTAATATAGCCAAAAAGGAAACTGGTTTATCTGCAAATAGGTAAGCCCTAATTCCTGGAAGCATTAAATGTCATTCAAAACTTTTAGGATTGTTGGCTCTGGCTTCAAATATGTAGAATAAACAAACCTCCAAATGAGAATTAGTTCAATTAGGCCATTTCATTCAACTCATCAACCAAGTTCTCAAAGACTGTTTCCAAAGTATGTTCAGAATGGATTCATTGCTGTGTTAAAGCAACGCTTATCTCATGCATGTGCAAGTTCATATCTGCATCATTAACAAGTCTCTTTTCAAGCTATCAGTCTTTCCTTCAGGGCTGAAATGCTCTCCAAGTTTCACTCCATTTAGCAAGGGACAATTCCCTTTAGATAGTCAGCCCTATCAGTAAGGGGCAGATTTCCTAGAATACGGATACAGTACATACTGTAAATACAGTTTGAATGGTATTTATATGGTAGAACAGTCTTCACCAATTAGTTCATTCTGTTGCAAAGAACAGTTCACCAATTAGTTCATTCTGTTGCAAAATTTTCTGCGGCAAGCCAACTCCACATATTAATCTCTACAGACTCCTTGCTTCCCTTTGTGAATATGCTTGCCTATCCTTCTCTCGGATCTTGTGACACGTAGGAACCAAAATCAAATGCCCTTGTTTTGAACTAAGGTACTCCTTTTGTTTCTGTGGTCTTTGCCTTAGATGAACAGGTTCCTTTTCTTTTTCTGCTTTTTTATGGTTAAAGTAGAAAATATTTTGTTTTTAGGTTTCTTATTTTTAAACTGGGGAGCTCCAGGGTGCTGACTGCCACTTCTGTTTATCTCTATTTTTAACTGAAGTCTATGTCTACATTCTGTATTCAGGTTCTTATCTAGCCATAACTATGCTCTCCCCGCCACACAGCTTGTTTTCACGTACCTAATCAACTGTCCAAGCAATCAATTTTGTCCACTAAATTTTCAACCCTAAACCTGTAATTTCTTACATGATCTATTTCTAGCCCAATATCTGCCCTTTTAAAGTTAAGAACAATTTGTTGATATGAACTTCTAGACTACACTGCTGAAAAATATATTTCTAAAAGTCTTGTAGTTGTATTTCATTCATTATTCACTCTTGCCATAATATCCTTAGAAAAGACTCTATAATCAACTCAAAGTTCTATCTTTTCATTAATTCATGTGAACAGTTATATTTTACCTTTTTAAGATTCTTGGATTTCTTAAAGATAAAACTGAGGTAAACAAATAATATTAAATATAACCAAGTTTTGACCTGTCTGCCTGCAAGAGAGGGAACCAGTTTTGACTAGAACATCAAGCAGTTCCGTATTTTCTCTTTAATTAAATATAGTCAATGATTTGCAAAGAGAACAAAACACGTGGGGCCGCCCGGTGGCGCAGCGGTTTAGTTCCCGCTTGGCAGCCCGGGGTTCGCAGGTTCGGATCCCGGGCGCCCGCCGACGCACTGCCTGTCAGCCACGCTGTGGCGGCGTCCCATATAAAAAGTAGAGGAAGATGGGCACGATGTTAGCCCAGGGCCAGTCTTCCTCAGCAAAAAGGGGAGGATTGGCAACAGATGTTAGCTCAGGGCTGGTCTTCCCCACAAAAAAACAAACAAAAAAAAACCACGTGAACTAAATATTTCATTTGTGAGATGACAGGAGGTCTTTGTTTTTCAACTCTTCCAAGATTATGATTAGGAAATGGATGATTCAAGGTTGTGACATTTGAAAGTGTAATTTTTTTCTTTTGCCTTAATAACTGACATTATTTCCCATTTTTCAGAGACCATTTTAAACTTAAATAGTCCTATGTAAATAGTAACTCACAACATTCATTAGAAGAATATAAAATATACTAATGTTCTTTATTTCACTAGTAGAAGGATGTGAAGGATTAGGAAAGTTGACGAAGCCACACAGGATATCAGAGGGGTGATGTACAGGGTACCTTTCACCTTCCTGAAGAACAGGTAATTCAAAGTTTTGTTCAGTCACATACATACAAAAAGATATAGTTGGGCCCTCGGCACCTGTGGGTTCTATAACCCCAGATTCAACTGACTGCAGATTGAAAGGCCTACAATGGCTGCATCTGTACTGAACATGTTCAGACATTTTTTCTTGTCATTTTTCCCTAAACAATACAGTTTAGCAACTATTTACACAGCATTTACATTGCATCAGGCATTATAAGTAATCTCAGGGTGATTTAAAATATACGAGAGGATGTGCACAGGTTATATGCAAATACCCCACTATTTTATATAAGGGACTTGAGCATCCACAAGGGTCCTGGAACCAATCCCCCGCAGATACGGAGGGACGACTGTACAGTTCTTGCTTTGAAAGGGAAAACTTGTCTGGATTTCCCTAACTCCATATTCTCAATTTCTTACCGTCTTTCCTTGTAGCTTCTGTCTTACATTTTTCTGGGTTAATTATAGCAGTTCTAGCTAAGACTACTGAAACTACATATGCTTTCTATCCTTATGTATTTATAACAAGTGTCATTCTAGAATGCTGACTGAATTGATACTGAATCAATATCCTTGACCTACTAGCATGCCACTACCACTGAAGATTTGGTTAAAAACTGTGAACCTCCTTAGAAATATTAAAGTGCTATGAGCACCAAATTAATGATTTAACTAAATGATTAATAAAAGCTATAAAAACTAATATAATTAAAAGCATTCTAAACATAACCAGGAATATGAGCACTTCTGAAAACAATGAAAATATCTATGCACATTCTAAAACCACACATAAATTTAAAATAAATGATATACGAATTTCACAAAATGTGTGATATAACACTTCTGCAGTCCTGGAACTGGTAAATTTGAAACCCTGGCTGAAATAAATTGTATGCTTTAAAAACATCCTGGGGACTCGCTAAGTCTGGCCCGTTTTCTCCTCTCCACTCCCTGCTTCATTCAAGAAACTGTTCTGATTTATTAGTTGAAAGAATTTGACACATTATTCTGCATTGGTCTTAGATGCAGAGATAGTCTGTAGGAGCAGTCACCATAAGCTTTATGGAATTAGAAGGTGAAAGTGGATAAAATATAATATTTCTTCATGGATGCATCTGGCATTACTTTCCATTCGTAGAGAGATACCTGTGTGCTTCCTTTGGAGGCCTAAGGTGGGGATCTACACTGAGAGAGAGTCCTCTACAAAGGCGTTTGGGTGAAATACCCATTAGAGATTCTGCGGGAGAAGTCCTGGCTCATAAACTATGAGGCCTCTAAGGAATATTCACAAGAAGTATTCACCAGTCTTCTAATCCAACTAATCTAATTACCAGCATTACTGCCCAGTTTGATTGTTTTCGTTTTGTTTTCTTTAATGTGTGTCAAACTTTGGTCTTGCCAGAATTAGAGGTACGAATGCCCAGGGCACAAAGTGTTCCTTTCTTGTGCTTCCAGCATTTACCTCCTGGCTGAGCAATCAAAAAAATCTAGAGCCATGCCATTACAATCACAATAGTTTGGATCTGGAAAGAATATTGAAGACCATCTGGTCCAGTCCCACCAATTTCATAAATGGGAAAGAGCTGTGAAGTGGTTTGCCCAAGGTTACACAAATTTAAAACAGAAGCATGAAAAGCCAAGACTCCCAAGCACTGGCCTACTTCTTTACCAGTAAGTCTAGTCAAAGCACAGACAGCTGAAGCATTCTTCTTGCCAAGTTCACCATGACTCCTGTGGTCTCACATCTGGACCAGGCACACTGGTTCTCAGGCTCAGTTAAGAGATTCCTTGAGAATGGAAAGGTTCTTTCTGCCTCATCTCAATGGATCCAGAGTCATACTGATGAAAGCAAATTTTTCTGAGGAATCGTCATGACCAAAGAGCAAAGGCCAATTGCCATTAGTGGACTCTTTTTACCCTCCTTCTGGTTTTGACTATTAGGACTAGAATTGAATGCCCCTGCCATTCTCAAACATTCCATGGGCAGGCAAATTTAAAACATTCCTATAAAAGCACTTTGCAAAATAGTGTGTGCTCACATTACTAGTATAGTCTCCAAATCTTAACTCCCTTTTGAATGAGCTGGGTTTTCTCATGATTTATTTCAGTCCTTTCCCTAAACAATTAATTTGGGTCTTCAGTGTCCACTTTAGGCATCTAACTTTGCATTTTCTTGTTTGAATTAAAGTGATGTAGAAACCTCAACTGATTAAGATGGTAATCAGCCCAAACACTATAAATATGTGTTGTTTCCCAGGTCAGGCCTATAAATGGCCTCTGAGCCAGACACAAAATAGCAGAGTGAGAAAGGAACAGTGTGGGTAGGAGAGGGCAGTAATGAACTAGAGGCTCCGTTTCCAGTCCCAACTCTGTTAACATGCTTTGTGATTTTAGGCAAGTCACTTAATCTATTCAGAGCCTCAGTTTCCCTGTCCTTAAAATAAAGGGGTCTAATCTGTGCTAGCAAATATGGGGGACATTAGCCACCTGTGGCTACTTATCACTCATAATGTGGCTAGTGTGACTGAGGCACTAAAATTTTAATTTTACTTAACTTTGACTTGTTTAAATTTAAAAATCAATACTTGATTTGGTGACTGGAAAACTTTTAAGTATATTTGGAAAAGCTTAGGTAGGTGAACCTGCATTTTGTCAATTTTATGAAAATCTAAATATGGAGTATTTCTGAAGAAAATTTGCATTCAAACTGGAATGTGCTGTAGGTGTGAAATACACAGTGGATTTTGAATAACATGAAAAATAAGGTAAAATATTCCATTAATGATTTTTATTGATTATAAGGTGAAATGATATTTTGGATATATTAGACTAAATAAAATTTTATTCTATTTCACCTGTTCTTTTTTACTTTTTTTGTTAATGTGGCTACAGGACAATTTTTAAGATTACACATGTGGCTTCCATTATATTTCTATCAGACAGTTATGGTCTAGATATTCTGAACAGTGTCTTTATATATTCACTTATTTATTAAGATAGGTCCTGTAGTTTGAGTACACAAAAGGGCCACTTAAAAATAGTATTTAAAGTTATAATCATTTAACTATTCCTTTTATAGTTATTCCTTTTAAATAAATATTTCCTTACTAGATGGGAGAAAGAAGTAACATAAGCACAATGTCTACTTGTCTGACTTCTCCAAATCATAAGGGTGGACCCTCAGGATCCATACTGATGACCCTGCCCTGGGGCCACAGCTGACTGGACAATGGTGAACCCCTGAGCCAGATGACCAATCAGAAAGTCCCTCCCAAAAATCAGTAGTGGTGATAGGAACTGATAACCAGTCTCTGAGCAGGGCCCAAGCTGTAATATGTAAATTTGGGAGCTCTGGGGCAGTTACATTCTACCAAGTGACTGGAACAGAGGAAAAAAATTCTGTGCAGACAGAACAGAATGAGGCAGACTTTCAGAGATGGGGAAAAGAAAACCAGGTGGCTTTCCAGTCCTGGCTGGAGTCCCTTTATGAGGCCTGGTCATATCCTTGCCCTTGACCGGAATGTTATTCTTCAGTATCCTTATAATAATGGGACTTTTTTTTTAACTTTTGTCAATAGTTAAATGTTTACTGGTAAGTAGTTTTGGAGTAGCTACTACTGGCTTGAATGGTAAGGAAATACAAAGGAGTGAAAGATTTGATCCTTCATCTTTAGATAAATAAAATACAGTAAGAAGAGAAAACATAACAAAATAATAATGATGACATCTAACAATTATTGTATGTATACTGTAACTTGGACTTTTCATATCTTAATTATTTCTCATAACAATACTTTGAGGCAAATACATAACACATACAATTTTTAAACAGCTATGTAAGGAATATATGATCAGGCACCCAAAATGAATAGTTTCTGGATAAATTCTATAGGAATTCAGGAATAATGAACTAAAAGGTAAGGTCCACAGAGCAGATAGCACGTCAGTGTTGCTGACCACTGTGTCCCCAGTGCCAAGCAAAAGCACAGAGTAGGGGTGATGACAATTTTTACTGGCCAAATGACAGAGCAGAGAGAGAGCACGGTCTGAAACAGGAGGAAATGGCCTCATGAGAAAGGGATCTTAAGCTGATCTTGGAGGAGAGGACCACTAAGATGCTTTTAGCTGCAAGATACTGCATGATTCTGTGGGTAGAATTTGGATGAGTGGACGGGAGAGGAGAGGGCATGCCTGGCAAAGTCTTCGAGTTGAGAATAAGCAGGGTGATGTGAGGAGGCGGGGATGCATGTGGCTGGGGTGGCGAGTCTGTGTTGGGGAATAATGGGTATTAAGATGAGGTGGTTAGGGTGGGGCAAGATTCTTGAGAGTCAGGAACATCAGATTCAGGAATTGGCTTTCAGCCTTCGGTCATAGGAACAATGAGAAAGTTGTGAATACGGAAATGACTCAAAAGTAGTGTAACAGAAGGCTCAAGGAAACCATGATTCCTCAACATTCCAGAATACTCATACAGCTTTTCTCTCCTGCCCACTCATCCACATTCTACACACAGAATCATGCAATATATTGCGGCTAAGAGCATCTTAGTGGTCATCTTCTCCAAGGTCAGCTTACGATCCCTTTCTCACAAGGCCATTTTCTACTGTTCTATTTTTTATAAAATGCACACATATCTAAAGGAAGATAATAACCAGTAACATAGAGGTGTAGATACTGTGTGATGAGACACAGGCATTCACCTCATCATCATAATCTTCTGGATTCTTCAGGTCAAATTTGTGCCTCAAGGAAGCTACAAGTGATTAATATGTTGAAAAACTTTTCTCCTTCTTCACTTTCAATCCTTTTCCTTGTTCACTTTCTCTCAGCAGAAAATTCCTTAAGTGCCAGTCATCGATTAGGCACTGAAGATATAAGACGGAGCAAAAATAAACAATTCCTGCACTCATGAAGTTTACAGGTAAATGGAAGATTATCAATTAGATATTTCCTCGAATAAATGAAAAACTGCTACTCTGAGGAGTGCTATGAATAGAGTTTCAATAGGACAATTTGGCTTCATTAAGGAGGAGAGGGGAGGCTTCCCTGAAGAAATGAAAATGAAACTCAAAGAGTCAGGAATTACCTAAACAAAAGGACCCACCAGCATTCCAGATAAGAGAAAGCCCTGCGCAGAGGGACAGTGGCAGCAGGAACACATGAGGATGAGGGACTGAGAAAGGGTTTGAAAAGGTGCCAGATCACAAGAGCCTTGAAGGCTGTAAGGAGCTCCTGTTCCTGTTTCCTAAGATCGAACTGGGTAGCCATTCAAAGTATATGCAAGAGGGGCAAAAGATCAGGTGTATTTGTTTTGTTTTGTTTTTTAATCACTCTGTGTACTCAAGAAGAGTCATAACTTCAAATGACAAATCCTAGGATAGCAAGGGAGATGGGAAAAGGCCAGAAGCAGCAGGGCCAGGCAAAAAAAAAAAAAAAAAGATGGGAATAACTGAGTAGTGAAGTGGTACATACCCAAGGAAGGGTGCTTGGTGCTTAGGACAGAAGATGGCTGGGGGGCTTAGTGTTAGAATAACATTACATATTGCCAAAGACTTCCTTGTTTAAACCTGCCTTTAGAAAATAATTAAAACTGACAGGACAGTAAAGACTGGTTCAAATAATAATCATTAATAGATGTTAAATCTGTGGGAGAAAATTTGATGAGGAGCTAGATGTTTACATGGTTTTAAAGATTGCTTATTAGTTGCTAATGAGTAAATACACAGAAATAGTGGAGTTTCTTAACTAGGTGATCAAAACAAACAGCACCACAAGGGGAAGACAGACACTGTGTGCCTCTGGATGGGATAATGTGAGGACACATCATGACTTATGTAACACCTTGGCTTGGGATGCATAATCTGAATTATTAAGAAACATCAAAGAGAAACATTTTTATTCAAAAAATTCAATGTCATAAAGACAAAGGAAGGCTGAAGAACGCTTCAAGTAGACTAAAGAGACATGCTGTATTAGTTTCCATGAACCCAGTGGCTTCAAAGAGCACAAATGTATTATTTTACAGTTCTTGAGGTCAGAAGTCCAAAATAGGTCTTACTAGGCTCAAATCAAGGTGTTCAATGGGTGTTCTGCTTCTTCTAGAGGCTCTACAGGAGAATCCCTTTCCTTGCCTTTTCCAGCTTTTAGAGGCCACCTGCATTCCTTGGCTTGTGGCCCCTTTGTCCATCTTCAAAGTCAGCAGTGTAACATCTTCAAATCACTCTCTCTGGCTCTGACACTCCTGCCTTCCTCTTATAAGGATTCACGTGATTAGACTGGACCCACCTGGATGATCCAGGATAATCTCGACATCTCAAAATTCTTAATTTAATTTCATCTGCAAAGTCCCTTTTGTCATGTAAGGTAAGATATTCACAGCATGTGACATCATTGGGGAGCCGTTATTCTGCCTATCACACATGATATCAAAATGCAAATCATGATCCTAGATTGGATCTTGTACTGGAGGAAAAGAAATGCAAAGAAAAAAAAAGGTAAAATTGAAATATAGCCAATAGATTGAAGTATTTTAGCTACTGCGAATTTATCGAAGCTGACAGCCATGCTGTGGTTGCACAAGAGAAAATCCTTTACTTAGAAAATACACTTAGAAGTATTTAGGGGTAAACAGCTATTATGTATACAACTTAACAGGTTTAGAAAACAATAAAACGCTTATGTGCACACAGAAAGTAAGCATTTAGTAAAGCAAATGAGGGAAAATGTTAAAAGTAGATGAATCTGGATTAAAGAGTATATGGGTGTTCTTTGACTATTCTTACAACTTTTCTGCAAATTTGAAATTATGTCCAAATAAAAAGTTAGAAAACTGATGAATATATCATTTATTTTAATTAAAAATTGATGAAGAATTTTTTACTCAAAACGACAAGCAACTCATACTTTATTTTATAGACATGAGAATGACTGCAGGTATGTGGCACAAATACCAGGTATGTGGTTCTTTCTACAATACTTGTAAATGGAAAGGATCAGAAATGTTTAGGATTTTTAAGATTAGGAACTTAAAGGAAATCCTAACAGTCTGGCAATATTATAGTTTCAAAGAGTTTAAAATAGAATTGGTTATTATCATCGGATTTAAATACCAACTGTTTGATCACAGTCTGCTATTTGTGAGAGAGAATCTGCTGGGTAATTTTCTAAGGCCCTTACAAAAGTAGCCTCCCCTTTTCAGGGGTAGTTAGCTGATTTTTAAAACAAAAGCAAAAAATAAAATGTATTCTATTCTAGAGCTTTCTTCTGCCCAGTGCCTCAGGCAGAATTTTATTGCTTTGGCCCCAGAGAATCTTTTTGGTGCCCGTCCTGACTCCCACTCCACCCTTTATTATTTAAAGACAAAAGATAAGGCAGCTGGTACTCTGACCACTAACAAATAATCAGGGGCCTCTCCACTGGGAAACTCCTCTCTGGTCTTGGCAGAAACTAACCTTTTAAAATGAAGGTTAAACAAAGCAGAAGACCCCTGTTTCTGCCCAACGCCCTGTGCACGGGCTCTTTCTTCTTGCCAACTGTGGGAGCCAAGAACAGAGTTTCTCCAGTCGTGCCAGGACGGTGTGCCAAAATCAAATAATAGTGGACTTTTCTCAATTACAGAAACAAGAAAAAAAATATGTGGCACTGAATCAGCTTTATTTTTACAAGTTTGGCTCTTGCTATTACCAGCCCACACTGAAATCTGTGATTATACCAGCACAAAATAATCAATTTCGTTACTTTCAGTTAACACTTGTTTTTCAAAGAGCAGCATGATTTCTTTCAGTGAGTTTGGCAATCACAGCCCTAAAAGCTTCTAAAGTTGGGAGCAGGGTGTGCCTTTATTACTTACATGCTTCACTTAGAACACTTTCCCTCGCTATTGTAATTATTTAGCAACACACATTCTGTACCCCAGGGTTAAGAGTCAGATGACCTGGGGTATCTCTTTAAGACTCACTTTCTAGTTGTATAACCTTGGGCAAAATACTTCTGCGTTGTAAACCTCAATGTGTCATTTGTAAAATAGGAGCCATAGTAGCTATCCTGCCTTCCTCACAGGGCTTTTCTAATCATCCAGGGAGATAAATATGTGAAATCACTTTGAAAATAGAAAAGCCAGATAATTTATATAAGCCAGAAAATATTAAAAGGCCAGATAATTTCCCCCTCAGTTATTATTAAAGTTTTTGAACATCAGTCTAACTGACGTGTATTTGTTTCTTAAAGTGTCTGGTAAAGGGCTGTCTCCATAGTTTTTCCTAAATAAATACTTGCTGACTGAGTGATCAAATGATTAGATTAATTAACTTTCAGGCTGCTATAATTTTACATTCCTATTTCCAGAGAATTTCCCCTACTTCAGACTTTGACCTACACATAAGGTAACTGGTTCAACATGAATATACATATTCTAAGGAACTTTAGATAGTTCATGCTAAAATGCTTTCTTTACTAAATAAAAAGAAATATACCTTTGATATTCTCTTGAAATAATAAACTTGTAGTCTTTGAAAGACTTTTCAAGGAGAAGCACTTCGTGATATGCTTAACACACTCAAACTGGCAATAATTTTGATTGACTAATCCATAGAAATTACACAAAGCCTAAAACAATTTGCACAAGATGGATGTGTAATAAGTTTTCAGTAAATCACGGAAAGATGTCGACTTGCAGAGCAGAAAGTAACCCAAATGGTTTTAAATTAACTTAAGAAACACAATATAGTAGTTAAAATGAATCACCATGGAGCAACATGTTACATGTCAAAGGCATGTTGCAAAATACAAGCAAGTTGCAAAGTGGTACATGCAGTATGATGGCATTAAAATAAACTATGAAAATATGCAAATGTTATGTATAGATGCATAATTTGCTGTAAAAGTATAAGAGCATGCAGGCTACTATCCACTGTTGGGCTTGACCCAACTCCAGGGGATGCTATTCTCATGTCAAGTCCTGAAAACATGCATTGGAATGAAAAATTCCAACTCAGAATACTTGTTCTTAAGAGACAAACTGTCCCTAACAAAGTGAGGACTAATGGAGATAGGAAAGGGGCATATAGGGGACTTTAGTTATATTTACAATGTTTATTAAAAAATATATTTGAAGTAAATACTGCACAATGGTAAGGTCTGACAAGCTATGTGATGGGTACCGAGTCATTCCATAAGTCCCTACACTTGCAATATTTCTTCATCTATGAATTCTGATATTATGTAATAAGAAAATTAAAATTTCATATTTGCAGTAATAAGAAGTATTTATAAACATACCCACATATTTTTATTGTAAGGTTCTAAGAATCCATTGCACTACTAATAAATTCTGAGATAAAATATTTTGTGTTCTCAAATTAAATAGGGAAGAGACGTTTTCAGGTGTGAAAAGAATTCATATAGTTTTACACTCAAACCTTTTTGCGGGCAGGCTAAAAGAAAAAGAGAAATTTGTGGCTAGCTCTAAGGAAGATGATCTTATTTACTTTGGGGGTACAGATCTAAGACACATGTATTGAAATGTTCACCGTAACTAAAGTTTAGCAGTTGCTGGAGGGAAAAAAAACTATGCATGTTAAATTCCAAAGATATCTTCTGCAAATCCTGACAATTAGCAGACTCCTAAATGGCAGATAATTTCCGGTCTCAATATGAATGATCCCATCTCTTTTGTCAGCTACTAAAATGAAACTCTTGGAAATGTACAGTTTACATACCAAAATGTCCATCCCGGGGACATATTTGAGGGTTATCTTATAGTCCTTTGGAAGATTTGCCACCTATTGAAATAGAAAAAAAGAGGAAAAAAAAATCAGTGAGAAAAATCCATACATGTCAATTAATCATATTGTTTTTAGTGATTTGGAGAAAAACATGTACAAACTTGTTATGTTTTTAAGTTACCACTGAATTTCAATATTTACATATATAGTGATTTTCCATTCTTGATTTCCCTTTGTAATCGAAAGCACTCTCAAAAAATATGGTAAGTGATAATACAAATCTTTTGGAATCCAAATTCAGTAAAGTGTGGCTAAGTATAACCTACTGAGTTTTGGGAACATGATCAGAATTTCAATTTCCATCTGTGGTCTTGGAATTCCCTTCCAGGACTATTTTCCTACTTGTTCCTCCATAGAATCAGTAATGCAATATATTTTTCTTGTCAGTGGTTCTCAAAATGATGTGTCAACATCACCAGGGAACCTGTTAGAAAGGCAAATTCTCAGGCCACACCAGACCTACCAAATCTTACTTAAATACTCCAGATGATTTCAACGCCTGCTCAAGTTTGAGAACTACTATTCTGTGTTGTTCCGAGAGAAACATCAGTGAAACTTCAAAAGAACAATGCTACCAATGAGATGTGAATGCTTTACAACTTAAATAATTCAGAAAGATTCAGTTCTGTGATATAAACTAATCCACTTACTAGGGCTGAACATTCGAGATGCCTCAAATGTTTACCCAGCTTCTTTTAAAGGCTTAAAAAAAAAATCTAATACATTTCCATCAGCCATCGTGGCATAAGTTGGACAAGCATGCGATTTGGAAACCAGGGAATTTGGAACAAATCTAAACACCGTACTTTGGTTTCTCTCATCTGTAGAATGGAGATAAATGTACCCGTGTCAAATAGTTTATGAGGTGAGATAAGTGAATGTGTCAAACACATCATAAACACTCAATCTATATTCTTTATTGAGAGCTACATTGGCAACTGACTTCCAAAGCATATATCCTGGTAAGTTACAGAGTTCTAGGTTCTCTTGTCTCCTTTCCTACATATAGCACCCAACTCTGTCATCCCACCCTTCTAGCACTGTTAAAATTTCCAGCTGAATAATATGGCCAACAAGTGATTTAGCCCATTGTGTCTTAAAACAATATACAAGATAAAAAAGTCGTTTTGCACTATTACATCTTCAGTGGGTCTACCCTGCTTTTGCAGACTTATCTTCCCCTTCATCCAGTCTCTAAAAACTTTACTGTTCCCCATCGTAAGCCTGGATCTTGTGCCTGTTTGCTGGACTAGGTCATCTCTGACAAGTCTCCTATAAACAATCCATGTTTCTTCTTGGCCTTGCCAATAGCTTCTAGAATCTGAGAACAATTTGGTGAGAAAGTAGTCAGAGGGGAGTCAAGGTAGTAACTGATCCCATTGTGGTCACTGACATTTGACCTCCAGTGGTACCACCTCACACTCGTCTCAGCCTTGAGACGAACACTTGGCGAATATTTACCACGTGCAGGCATGGTGCTCAGTAGGGCTTATGTTGCATGATTACATCCAACTGTCAGATCCCTATGACATATTATCTCTATTTAACAACTGAAAAACCTGAGGCTCAAAGAGGTCAAGTAACTTGACTAAGGTCACACAGCTTCTATGTGTTAAGTATGGACTAGAACTCAGATCTCCGACAGCAGAGCCTCCCTCGCCTCTTAGCTCAACTACATGTTTTCATCTACTCTCTAGACACTTGTCTTGGGTATTTTCCACTTGTGAGACTCACCATCATCCCTCCTCATGCTTTCCCCAATAAAAGTAGCATCCTTGCTGCTTACTGAAAACACATCTGGGCTGCCACAAAAGGTGGCATTTTTTGTTGTTAATTTAGGGGTTACTCTCTTGCTCTGTACACTTAACTTTCTTCCTCTTGGTCAAACATCCCACCATGCTTCCATAATTTCTTTTCTCTTCTGGATCTTCACCTTCATCTTTGAAAAGCAAAATGACTTAGTCATTTAAGGTAAATCCTGGTGGGAAAGACACAGCTGACACCTTTTCAGGTTTAAAAGCTGAAATCAGACTGATCAGCAACATTCTATTTTGTTTTGATTCAACCATGTAAATTAAAGCCATTGCAGATGGAGAAACACGGCAAGAAGTGGCAGGTGTTCTGAACACAAGCTGCTTGACAGTCTAGCCCGTCCTTAAGCATAATTTTCACAATCAAAAAATAAATATAGACTCAATCAAATTAGTTCAGAAAACTTAGGATCTGAGTATATATCTAAAGAGCAGAGAAAATGTAAGGGATATGCTGACCAATTCTGTTTTAGTAGTAATTTATATACAAAAAGTGTTCGAAGAAATCGAAGAAATCTTGCAATAAGTTCTCTGACCAACACACTGAAATCTCCACACCTTACCACTTGAGAGGTGTATAACAATAAAATAATTTCTGCATTAAATTGGTTTACTGATATATAATTTTGGATGGGACTGAAAAGTAATACTATTTTTGAAAAATGCTTTACAATTTATAATAAGTTTTGATATACAGTCTTTACTACAACCCCATGAGACATATATTATTAAGCCTATTTTACAGAAGAAAACATGGAGGTTCAGAGGTTAACTGGTATCTCAAGGTCAGAGGCATCAGGAGTACCTGGTGGGGGCAGGGTGCAAACCCTGCTCTGTGCTGGTCTCAGCACAGTTATCTACAGAGCAGGCTCCCCTGTATTACTTTCTTGGCTTGCACTGGTTCCTTTCCAACTACATTTGGAAGAGAATTTAGGAAGTCAAGTTGTAGATTCTTATGGTTGCTTCATGAATTATTGTATTACTTTCTAAGCATTTACAGTATGTTGAATAGCATTCTGAAAGCACAGGTAATCTTAGGATAAATTCGGCTTCTCTGACGTGTATTGATCACTGTGGAAACTTTCATCGAGTAGAAGGAGCCTTTGGCTTGGAACTTGTAATATGTTCCTTAGAGGCAATTAGTTTGCTGTAGAAGTCACAGCACAGGTTCTGGGGACACACTGCTCAGGTTGGATTCAGGCCCTGCCATATTCTAACTCAGAGATCTTGGGCAAGTTACTTAATCTACTTAACCTCAATTTCCACATGTGTAAAATGGGAATCATGATAAAATCTAGCTAGTGGATTTATAAAGACTAAACAAGGACTAAAAACTTGTCTAAAATACTTTGTGCTTGAACATGGTATGTGAATAAGTATGAATTTTTATTATTATTAAATGCAAGGGAGTGGGACATTCTGGATAGAGGAAGGGTCATATACAAAGACAAAGAAATGGGAAAGCACAAGGTGTGTTTGGGAGGCCAACGACAGATAACTCAGGCTCCAGCAGATAGGAAGGAAGAAAAATACCAGGAAAGCCACATTTGAGAGGGACCTGAATATTGGGCTAAGGAGGCCAAATGCAAGGCAGTGAAGTTAAGTGGGACCAGTTCTACCACCAGAACCCTATAGCAAGTCACTTCTGCCTCAGGCACTTCACTTCGTCTCTCTGTAACTTCCACTCCTCGTCCATAAAATGAAGAAGGTGAACTAGGTAATTACTAAAAATTCAGCCTGGTTTAAGCAGTGGTACTACACTGACTGTGTTTAAGCATGGAGGGAACATGATAGTAACCTTAGGAAGATTAGTCTGAAAGGATGGATTGGAGCAAGGAGAGAATGGAGACAGGGAGGAGTTTAGAAGACCACTAGGAAAGTGCCAAACACATGTTCAGTATTTATACAGAGACTGGAAGCTGAAAAAGGAGAAACGTGGTTTACAATCCAAAGAACTACCCTGTTGGTAGGGTTAAGCGGATAAGTAACCATGGCTACAGATTTTGTAAACAAGTCTATTCTAGTAAAATAAGTTCAGGGCAAAAAAATAAAATAGAACCTAAACGATGGAAACTTTTACCGAAGGCCAACCTATTCCAATGAGCTTTGTGGTTTGGAGTGCAATGATGTCAATACAATGCCAGAGTGTAAAATGTATAAAACTGCAAAAACAAGTCACTTGATGATGGGCTCACTTTATTAGGTGGGACCCATTTTCTACCTTCTTTGGATGTCTTGAAGATTGACCATACTCAGTGAAACTGGGGGGAAAAAACCCCCAAAATGCATATAGGAATAGCATGCGGAAATGCTGGAAACTCGGCCAAGAAAAAGTCTGCAAGCCAAACAGTCACTGGCTGCATCCCATCCCCTGAAGGTATTCAGACTCAGGAGAAGAACTCAAAGTCAGAATATTTAACTCCCTCTCTAGAAGACTGATCTAAAACCTTTGGATCTCATGATTCACATGTCATCGAGGTCTCTAAATCTCATGACATCAGTGGCTGCTTGGACGTCTTTGGTGAGACACTCACTGGTTTCGTTGTTTCCCCCAAGTTCTACCTAAGAATCAACATGCAGTAGTAACTCACAATTCCCTTGACACTATACATAAAATGTTGTGCACGTGAACCTTTCTGGGCAAGGATTCCATAGTTTTCAGTCTCATCAGACCCAGAGAAGTTTAAGAATCACTGCTGTAGAGGAAAAGAAATTCTACACTTGAATTTAAATATCCCAGTTCACTCATGAACAGCAGCTTAGTGCAATGTTGGTTGTTCAGCCTTCAGAAATAACACAGGAGAAATATTTTTCCTTTTTTATTTCTTCTAAATCATCTTCTGTTAATACTGACTAAAAAGCTAACCAATCAGGTCAATTACCTTTAGTTTTCAAAGGTATGTTTTTTTAAAAATAACTAAATTAATGATTTTTAAAAAATTAAGATGAGACCTTCACAAGATTTTTCTATGTCATCTTTTCTCAGTGAAGAATGCCTAAATAAAGCTAGATGACTCCTGTCTCCTTTCAAATAGAAGAAATTAAAACATGTTTTGTCTATTTCACAGACACACCTTATGATGATGATTCCAGCTAAGTAGTACTAATTGAACTTTTACAATATGATCACTTCCTAATCATAAGATAAGATGACTACTACCTAGGAAATACAATTCAAGAGGTTACAATGATAATTGTTAAATTGCAGTTGACATTTACATCTGAAATTAAGACATCATAAATTGCAAACTGTGTTCTTGTGCTCCAGAGACAGGTAGTTATGGGTTCAAACTTCTACTCCTCTTCCTATTTCCAGGTGAGGATGGTCAGGTTACTCATCATCACTAGGCCTCAGATTCCTAACCAATAACTGGGGGTAAAGATAACTACCCCCTATGTTGTGAGGATTAAGGGAGAGAATCCCTACAAAGTGCGTTGCATGGTGCCTGGATACTCACAAACTTTACACTTTGCATTCACCACTGCTTTACAAAGTCAAGGAGCAGGAGACATAGTATCTGAATAGTTTATCCTATGAAGGAAGAATAATTTTTTCTTCATAAGATTGACATGCTTGGTAGTACAGCAAGCCATCTAGTTGTCAGTTTTTACAAACATTATTTCTAACACACTTCTGTCCTTTCTTCAAATATTAAATTTGAGTCCTAAATTTAGCTTTAAATAGAGAAAGAAATTTCTACTGAGCACAGGAGCAGAAATTAAAATGCTAAGTATTGCAAACTAATAAAAACAAACTTTAAAAACACTCCAGCTATCAAGCCATTGTTCTTCAAGGGTCAAACAAAACTATATGAGACTTCTACTTTTAAAGAGAAGATGCCCTCAGCAAGGCATAGAATTCACCTAGAAATGGGAAGACTCAGAGACTCCAAACCTCCATTTTAATGCGGTGGTAATTCTATTTAAAGAATACTGTATTTGAAGAAGAATAAAAATCAGAATTATTCAAAACTGTCCATTCCAAACGTGAAAAATTATCTGAGGATATTTTTATAATCTCTCATCATGTTAAACTCCAAGAGTCATATATTAACATAACCTACTTAAAATAAGTACCTACCACAAGACCAGGAAAGCCATGAATACCTGAGTTTTAATTCTGTTCTACGGATTTGTAGACTGACCTTGAAAAGACAGAGTGATTTCACCTTTACAAGATGGAGCTGGGACAGCAACCTGCCTTAAGCATTTTGAAGAAGACAAATAATTACTCAATAGACATTTAAAGATAAGAAGGCTTTTAAAAAGCAACAAAGTCACATTTAATTAAATTCCTCCAAATGAAGGAAAACATCACCACAAATGAAGGGAATAGTAGGAAGACCAAAAGTGGAAACTAATTTAACTATTTCAACATTCAGAATCTTCCTCACATCAACACGACCATTAAAAGCTGCAGCCTAACTGTCTTCTAGATACGAGTTTTTAGAGTTTGATCCATTCTCTTCCCAGACACCTGACCCTTCCTTAAGAGAGGTTTGAGTTTGCCATTTAAAACAAGTCTTGCGGCATTTTTTAGAAACAAATCAAAACATTCTGTAAAGAGCTGAACTATTACGCTGAGTAAACATGCCAGAAGGATTTCAAGTGAAAACCATGGGGACCATAGGGGCAGTACAAAGTGTTCAAGAAGAAATTTTTTAAAAAAAGACAGTAAAGTCATAAATCATGTGCTTCTATGATGTAAGAATCACCCCAAGCAAACAAACTTAAGATTTGTGGGCACAGTGTGAGTTGCCACCTAATGCAAAGGCAGAACCGGTAGAGACAGCAAAGGAACGATTTCAGTTGAAGAAGTTATTGTGAGCACGAGGCACATATGTACTGTCAACCCACTTTCTTTCCCTCAAATAAAACGTACCAAGCTTATGCCTGCAAAGCTAATTCTTTTTACTCTATAAAACCTCCTTTAGTCAAGGCATTACTGAATTATTCCAAAAGGCACAACCTGAAGAAGTATCGTTATAGAATAAAAGAATTTCAGAGCTAAAAAGGGCCTCCAAAGTCACCTCATTTATTAGTTCTCATCTTTTTGGGGTCACAGACTTCTCTGGGAAGCAAATGAAAGCTACACACCCTCTTCTCAGAAATGCATATAAGGCACACATAAGCACAATTTGGAGTTCCATTTGCAAGGGTTTGAAGTTTATGAATCCTAGATTAAGAACTACCGATCATGTCTTTGTTCCTCATTTTAAAAACTAGAAATTCAATCCCAGAAAAGTTCAGAGATTTATTTGTCCAAGGTCACACAGCTAGGTAACAGCAGAACTGGCATTCAAACCCAGTATGCCTGACTGACTTCAAGATGCTTTGCCCATTGTTCTTCAGAGAGAGCCTGTGATAATCCGTATCCACAAAACTCAAAACTCACTTATGCTTGCTGTTTGAATGCGAGACATTAACGAGTTTTAGGCAAAGGATGGAAATACAGCTTCTTTTCAAACATGAAAAAAAACCCAACATTATAAGTATTATGGCCAAAGCAGTGCTGGCACTTCTATGGGAATAACTATCCCCTGGGACTCTAGTCGGAAACACTAAGGTTCCTACACCCCATCTCCATAAGCTGAGATTCAGTGTTTCTGCAGCGGGGCCCGGACAGCTGTACTTTTAATAAGTACCTAAGAGACTGTGATTGGATGGTTCGCAAATGATCTCCCACAAACTCTGGTTTAAAGCAGTGGCTTTCAAACTTTTTTCATAAGCTCGATTCTTTTTTCAAGTCAAGTCTTATTTGGAAACCCAGATACATAAACAAAAGCAGAGCAACTGGGTGGGCTCTCGGAGCCAGTTTGAAAATCACTGTTCTAGAAGACAAAGCACTGGTGGGTCTGTTTCCTTATTTATAAAATTGTTTGTCTCCACTGTCTCTAAATCCCCTTCCAGCTCCAGTATCCTATATCACACAAACACCACCACTACCACTCTGAATAGCTAACATTCAGCAGGCACTTGTGTGTCCATAGCACTGTTCTATTAACTTATTTAATCCTTACAATCACTCACTGAGGTTAAGTACCATTAATCGATTATGCTGACAAGGAAACTGAGACACAGAGGTTATGTGACAATAACTGTCGCAAAAAATTTATATATACATTCTCTTATTTAATCTATACCACAAAATTGGGAGATAAGAACTGAGATTTAGAAAGGTAGTTATTGATCTAAGGTCAAAGAGCTAGGATTTAAACTCAGGTCGGCCAGATTCCCAAATCCATTCTCTTAACCAGTACATATACTAGCACAGGTTGGGTCCTATGTTATACCAGGAAATCTTTTAAATGGCATCCATTTATGTGTTGTTATTATAGTGTTAGTGATATGCATTCATATATTCACAGAGATGGCTTATCTCCCAAATTAGATTATAAACACTCTGAGATCAGGATTGTTTTCATATTTTTCTATTTCTTACTCTATGAAATACAGGCTGTGCATCATGTGGGTCTTTATTCAATCAGAAGCGATTTTGTAAGTCCTATTTTTTATTAACTTGATTTTTTCAATAATTCAAAGTTAACACACTAATTTCACTAGATCAACTCTTGAAATTAAAAATTTTCCCCCTGAGTCAGTTGCTGGAAGGGAGAAAAAACCCTTTTTTCAGTTTAATGATTTCACATTGCCCTTGGGGTGAGAAATTACATTTTTGTTTCAATATTAATAAGGATCCCATTCCAGGAGTTCTTTCTCACCAATGCTTCTGGCCATTTTTCATTGTATGAACTGATATGTAACAGACCGAAAATAAGCAGATGGTTAAAGACAAGAATGGAAAATCTTGGAAGGTGCTTATAATACCTACTCATGCCACTTGAAAATATCGGTTTGACATTTCACTAGAAGTGGTGCTCATTAAGTAGTATTCTTCAAACACTTCGCAAATAATAATGACTACAAGTTATTTTTCTTAAATACCATGTTAATCTTGGATATGCTCAGCCTGTGGTCAGATATATCATCCTCTTCCAACGATGACTTATTGCCCGCCTACTTAAAATTTGCTCCCTACGACCAGAGCGGATCTCCCTGCTCACTCTCAGCTCCAGGGTTACACCAGCAGCCCCATGAGAACTGTAATTTCCCAGCTGTGACTTACTTTAAGCCTATTTTGGAGACTCCTATTAATCTGACATCCATATAAATCTGTACAACATAGATAAAACTAGTCATAATAAGCATTGAGATTAAATTGGGTCTCTAAACTTTGACAGAAAAGATCATTCAGACCCGTGGTTCTTCAACCTCCTTTCAGAGCCCTTCCTCAGACCTATGGAATCAGTGGGGCCCCGACACCTGTAAGTTTAATAAGCACAAGTGATCATGACACTCCGCAGCTGTGCACACCATTACTTCATTCATCAGACAAACGTTCAATGAGCGTCTTCTACCAATATAAAATTTAGAATATAAACACAGTTTCTCTGCAGTATAGTTTCTTGGGTCACAAACTAACGTGCAACTTGAGGAAAAGGACCATGATCTATGTTTAAAAAAAAAAAACAAAACTTCCCCCCTCACCCCCATCCCTATACCCAATACTGAGCTGGGCATATAGTAGGCAAATCTTGCATTGCTTGGGCACCAGCCCCTCAAAAAGAAAAACATGCTGATACATCTTCAGATACTGCATCCCAGGATACTTTTAAAATTGGACCCTCTAAGTGTCCTTCTAAGGAATCTGCATAAATTGTGTGTGTGTGTGTGCATGCACGTGCATGTGTTCCTAATTCTGCACCGAGGCTAAGCTATCAAGACTCTGGCCATAGCATTAAACTTCTGTTTTGAAGTCTGGCTATGAACCCAAAAGAAAACATATAAATCAGGAAACGTGTATCAAGAGTAGAGAAGATAAATATCTCAATAAACACACTTTTCTTTCTTTCTTACATATCACCGACCCTCATCTTTCCTACTTTCGCATCACCTGTGTTCTCTGGACAATATTCAAATAACTTAGTGCCACTTGGCTATTTTGAACCAGGAACTTACAAAACGCCTTCTCAAACTTCATTCATCCTGAAATCACACTCTGTAGCTCAAATGAGCATGTACAGTCTCCCCTAGATTATGAGAGTTGGGAAGAATGCATTCCAGATGTTGTATTATGCCCTCCTTCTCTGTGCCCTGCATCTTAAGAGAAGCATGGCATGAAGCTGGGAGTGACCAAGAGGCATCTGTGTAAAATAGCTTTTGCCAATGGAAGAGTTCCAATGTGCGAATGTGGGAGGTGAGTCTGGTCAACATTTGGGAAACAAATCACTCCTCCAACTATGTCCACTGAGGGAGCAAACACCCACCCACATGTGACAGAGAAAGCAGAGAATCGTCATCACAGATCTTTTGTCAGGCTTGTTCAAGAACAGTAGGAAGGCACGTAGAGGGGAAATAAGACACGTTGAGGAACCCACTCAAGAGATAATGGGGAGCAAGCTAGTGCTGGCACACGAGCACAGAGAACTCTCCAGCATCCTTCACTGCCTGTGAATGAGATGAAAAGACCAGCAAAGACACAAAGTCAGTGCAGTGGTGTGCAGTGGGCCAGTTTTACCAACAGGTTCTCTGTGGCCTTAAATATCTCCAACGTGCTCTCTATCAACCCTTCAGAATAACTCAATGACTTCTTTCCTTGTCTCAGAAAAATATTAAATTAGGGCAAGAAAAAATGAGCTCTTTTTCAAAAAGCACAAGAAAGAGAGTCATGGAAAGCACTCCTTACTCACCAATTTTGTCACGTCTTTCACATCATCAGTCACACGGTTTTTGCAGATCCCTTTGGTTTTGACGAGAGGATTAAACAGGAGCAGTTGAAGATAAATGCAAGTGATAATCCAAGTCTAAATGAAAACACAAAAATTTCTGGTGTTAAAATCTGTAATCACTCAAACTATTAACAACTGATGCCTTAATGTAGAAAAGACAATCTACCATATTAAAAAAAAAAAATGCTACTGGCTTAAATATAATTAAATGCTGAGCATTCAAACTAGGCTGACCAAATTTTTTTTAAATTCTCAGCTAAAATGTGGTTTGGATTTTTCATTTCAATGACATTATTGTTAACTTTGGTCAAAGGCTTTCTACAGCTAACTTCCTAGTGACAATTAGGAACAAACTTGTAGCAACACGTAAAAGATTTATCACTGAAGATGTTTTCTAAAAATCAGGAATGCATAAAATTCATACCTTAAGGCATCAAAAGAAACTTTTTCTACTTTAAATGTAGACTGTTTGGCAGGTAACAGCTTAACCCTGAACAGTGCTTTAATTCAATAGCCTACAATAGCACACTGAGTCAAAGAGAGAGAGAGAGGTATTTTTAGATCTAGGACAGAATATAACCTAATTTGTGAGACATTAAAAGGATTGTTTTGAACCACAGCTTTTCAGCCATTTAATAAGGAAAAATATTTCCTTAGTCAATAGGATGCCATCCTTCAGTCCTAGCATGAATTAATCACACACACACACACGGATTCATGTACACCTCTTTGAAAATAACACTTTCAATCACGTAGTATAGTTACTTTTATGCATATCTTTATTACACTACATTTTTGGTTTTTAAGAAATTGGGCATTTTTTTTTTTTTTTAGTATCTTTACAACATGTCACAGCACCTTGCATATAAAAAGCTTTTAATAAACATTTGCTGGATGAATCAGTGACCAAAGCAAAAATAGTCTAAAGCTTCAAATTCAATACCCAGTTATTGAGCACATATTATGAGACACGGACTGTGCTCATCACTAGAGAGACAAAGGTGAGGAAGATGCTCTTGAAACTCAGAGGCAGGTAAATAAATAACACCCACACCTTGCGAGAAATGCTTTGGGAACACGAAGGAGGAAGCAATTAATCAATTAACCTTAAGGGGAGAACTCGTGGCAGGAAGACAGTGCCAAGAAAAGCCAGAGAGAAAATGTGACTCTGGCTGGACTTTGGAGGACAAAGAGGAGTTTGCAAGAGTTGACAAGGAAAGGATGAGCATTCCAGGAAAAATAAACAGTATGAACAAAAGCATGGAGATGTGAAGATATTTTAAAATGTGAGAGTTCTTTTATGAGTTAACATTCATCAAGGGCGTCTTAAAATTATACAAACACCCATCAGCACATGGCTAGAAATCTTTCCTATTTATGTAGGTAGCCATGTATTAAAAGGAACTGGATTGTTATTTTAAATTAATATCTGCAAGCTAACTAGATATTATACTGAACTGAGTCACGATTATCATTTACTAAAATTTCTAAGACTACAATGCTGCTGACATAGATAATAGTGGCTTGTGAACAAAATCAAAATCATTTTATTGTCTTACCATTGTGATCTATTTTAGCAGTAACCCTGCTTAATTTTGCTTAAGGCTACTTTGAGCACTGTGGGGTCATACTCTTCATAGCACCATCTCCCTTGGACCGAAATGAAGACCAAATTGTGCAAATGATTTCTATTTGGGGGAATTCTTTTTGGACAATCCCAACATACAAAATCTCCTCTAATAACTTAGTCCTCCCTCATATATGTAAATATAATTGATTAAACTCAAGTTTTCTTTTATATTGTCATTGCTAAGATCTAACCCCCTCTTGAAATATATTTCTCCAAGACCCTCTTTCATGATATGACTTGGGAATCCTCCCTAAAGATCTCTGTAAATGGGCAATCTCACTAATAACCATATTCATAGTCTAGGCTCTAAGAAATATAAAGGCAGAAATTCTGTTACATCTCTTCACCACCATGCTTATGCCTAGCATTGAAGAAACACTAAAACATTTGTTCACTCATTCATTCAGCAAATATTTACTGACCACCTACAGTGTTCCAGGTATTGTTCTAGATGCTTGGGATATATTAGTGAAAAAGGCAAAAATCAGGCCAGCCCCAGTGGCGTAGTGGTTAAGTTCAGCATGCTCCACTTCAGCGGCCCAGGTTCAGTTCCCAGGCACAGACCTACACCACTGATCTGTCAGTGGCCATGCTGTGGTGGTGAGTCACATACAAAAAGAGGAAGACTGGTAACAGATGTTAGCTTACCTTCCAGTGAGGGAAGGTGGACCATAACCAATAAACATAATAAGTAATCATATAGATTATATAGTATGTCAAAGGTGTTAAGTGTCATGGAAAATGAAAAATTAGATCACAGTAAAGGGGATTGGGATTATAATGCCTACTCCGCTCTATTAGTAGCCGTGGTCATAGGGTTAAGTTGACAACCACACTCATGAGGCACGGGAGGCTTCGCCCAGCACCAAGTGTACTGCTGAGCTTTAAGGAAGGATACAGGACAGGCAACAAAAGAGCGTGCAGAGCACCAGCACAGCAGAGGTCACCCGACTCCCAGGCACTCTCTAATGGCCACATATCACCGCACACTTGGGATGTATGTGGCAATGACAGATGATGTTGGGTTGGCAGGGCCACTTCTTGGGCTTATATCTTGCTAGCTGAGTAGCTCCTTCGGGGGCATGTGATGAGCTTCCATTCATTCTCCATCACAACTACCTCCCACCAGCACCAGTCTCAACAAAATACACATAGGTGCTTATTCTGCTATCTAGAAACCTAAGCAGGATTCTCTTGGATGAAGTATAGGAATATTCCCATAAACTGCTTGAGTTCTTGTTGCAAGGAGGATTACAGAGAAGGTCAAATCCCCAAGCATCCCCGAGTCTGGAGAAAAAGCCACAGAACTAGCTGTTACCTCTTTCTTTCCACAGACTGCAGAATCTGGGGAAACAGCTTGAAATTTTAAACAGGGTGATATTTGGTGGTGCCTCATTGAGAAGGCACTATTTATCAAAGATTGGATGGAGCTAAAAGAGTGATCCATGCAGGCATCTGTGGGAAGAGTATTGTAGACAGAGAGAAAAGCTGTTGCCAAGGCCCTAAGGTCTATTTAAGGAATGTGCTTTATTGAAGGAAGAGTAAACCAGGAGGCAGTAAAAGATAATGACGTCAGAGAGAGAAGGGAGAAGCAAGATCATCTTAGGATCTCGTACCTCATGATCTGGACTTTTGACTTTTATGGTGAATGAAATGGGATTCATTGCAGGATTCTGAACAGAGGAGAGATATGAACATATTTTAAAATGAAAAAAAAAAAAAAAAGACTGTTTGGCAGTTTCTTACAAAACTACACATACTGTTATCATGTAATCCAGCAATCACACTCCTTAGTATCTACCCCAAGGAGCTAAAAACTTGTGTTCACACAAAAACCTGCACACTGCTTTTTATAGCAGCTTATTCATAATCACCCAAACTTGGAAGCAACCAGAATGTCCTTCAGTAGGTGAATGGATAACTAAACTGTAGTACATCTGGACAATGGAATATTAATCAGCACTAAAAAGAAATGAGCTATCAAGCCATGAAAAGACATGGAGGAACCTTAAATGCATATTACTAAGTGAAAGAAATCAATCTGAAAAGGCTACATACGGTGATTCCAACTACTATGACATTCTAGAAAAGGCAAAGCTATGGAACAGTAAAAAGATCAGTGGTTGCCAGGGGTTGGAGGGGAAAGGACGACTAGGCAGAGCAGAGAGGATTTTTAAGGCAGTGAAAATACTTTGTATGATACTATATGGTAGATACATGTCATTATACATTTGTCCAAACTCAGAATGTACAACACCAAGAGTGAACACTAATGTAAACTATGGACTTTGGGTGATAATGATGTGTCAGTGTAGCTTCATTCATTGTAACAAATGTACCACTCTGGTGGGAGATGTTGATAATAGGAGAGGCTATGCATGTGGGGGCAGAGGGCATACGGGAAATCACTGTACCTTCTGCACAATTTTGCTGTGAACCTAAAACTGCTCTAAAGAAATGAAGTCTTTTTTTGTTTTTTGGTGAAGAAGATTAGCCCTGAGCTAACATCTTTGCCAATCCTTCCTCTTTTTTGCTGAGAAAGACTGGCCCTGGGCTAACATCCATGCTCATATTCCTCCACTTTATATGTGGGATGCCTGCCACAGCATGACTTGATAAGCGGTGCCTAGGTCTGCACCCAGGATCTGAACCTGTGAACCCCAGGCCGCCAAAGGAGAGAGCACAAACTTAACCTATGCCACTGGGCCGCCCCCCCAACCCTTTAAAAAAAAAAAAAAAAGATCACTTTGATCGCTGTTGTGAGAACAGACTTTAGGGTAACAATAGGTAGAAACAGGGAGACCAGTTAGGAACTATTGCTATAATCCAAGCAAGAAAGGGTTGTAGCAATGCATTGACCAGAAGCGGTTAGATTCTGGTGTGTGGAATGTGATTTGAGAGAAAGAGTCAAAGATGACTCCAAGGATTCTTCCCTGAGCAACTGGAAGGATGGTGTTGCCATCAACTGCTATGGGGAAGGCTGAGGGTAGAGAAGGTTTGGAGCAGATCAGGAGGTAAGTTTTGGGTGTGCTAAGTTTGAAATGTCTCTGAGACATCCTAATGATAACACTAGGTCAGGACATTTGAATCTGGATTTAGGAGAGAAGTTTGGGCCGGATATATAAATATGATAGCCTTTGATATATAAATGGAATTTTAAGCAAAAGAGTGGATGAGACCATCAAGGGAGTACAAACAGAAAAAGGAACAAAGGACCGAGTCCTACGGTGCTCTAACCTTACGAGCTCTGGCAAAAGATTTAGAACTCACAAAGGAGCCTGAGAGAGAAGCCAGAGGAGGAGGAGGAGGGAGCCAAGCTAAAAAAAAAAACACAAAGTACCTTAAGCAGAAGGAGGTCAAACTATGTCAAATACTCGTAACAGGTCAGGTAAGATGAGGACTGAGAACTGACCACTGGATTTAGCACAATAGAGGTCATTGGTGACATTAACAAGAACATTTTTATTGAAGTAGTTATAGGAAAAAACCAGTCTGGAGTGGACTTAGAGCATGAGAGGAGAGAAATCAGAAACAATGAATATACACAGCTCTTTTATTTTTATGCAGAGGGGGTAGTGAGGGGAACCTAGACAGCTCTTGCAAAGAGTTGGCCTTCAAAGGAGAGCAAATAAATAAATAACTAAGTAAAAACAAAGTGGGGTGATAGTTGGCAGGGAATTGAGTGGAGGGGGAGAATTTTATTTGTAAGATGGTAGAAATACCAGGACGTCCATACACCCACGGGGATGATCAGGTAGGAGGGTGCGATTGGCGACGTGGGTCAGAAGAGAGGGAACTGCTTGAGCAATGTCCTTGAGAAGGCAAGAAGGGGTGAGATCTAGCTCTCAAGTGCAGGGCTGGCTTTCAATAAGAGCATGTAGAATTTGTCAGTGCTCTCAGGCAGGTGCCCAGGTATGTGAGTGCAGATGCTAGTGTTTTTTGAACAAAACAGTGAATAACAGCTACCATTTATTGAACATTTACTATGTACCAAACATTGTGTACATCTTACCACAAACAAAGTTTAAATTCCATATATCACAATGTTAAAGAAATTGAGGTACAGACAGATTCGGTGACTTCTAAGTGGTGAAATCAGGATAAAAACCCAAATCTGTCCAATTCTAAATCCTGTCCTTATCACCACCCCCCACTGTCACAGCACTCCCAGGAAGCTGTTAGATCATTGCTGAGGACTCCAACGGCATATCTCTAAAACTTGAAGTAATAATTTTTCAAATATCAAGCATATGGAGACAAGTCTGTTCTACATTTCATGCCACAGCTGAATATTCCACCTTTTTCAGACTACCATAATTTTTAATATATGTTCTTTGATAGTTTTTTAAAAGTATGCTAATATAGACCTCTATACTAATTGCAAAATAATTTCACCAGGGCAGCATCAATATTTTTTTGTATCAGTTGTAGACAAACATCTGTAGAAATATGATTTTGCTCATTTCACAGGAATCTATTTGCTCAGGGCTAAAATTAAATCTGTTAACTTAATACATTCAAATATACTCAAACATATTTCTTGAAGCACTTTATTTTAAAGCTATTAAATACACTCATATTGTGATTTAATTTTGTATATACTTTGCTACTGGCAAGAAATATTTGTTTTTCGTAAAATCCAACAATTCTCTCTGGCTGGAGAAGATGGAGGATGGAGAAGCAGTCAAGGTAGAAATGTACTGAGAACTCTGCCCAGCAGTAGTAACACCTCCTCCCGTCAGTATTCTCGGGAGAGGCCTGAAACGCAGAGCTTACTTCTTTATATGGAAAAGTAATTTTTCAGTATTAACCTATACAGAAATCTTTCTAATATATACTACACACACTTTCCTGATTCCTTAAACAGTGGGTAGAAATATCAAACTTGGCTTTTCTTTGATGACGCAGGTTCATCAAATAAAGGGAAGACTAAGTGAAATAAACCAGACACAGAAAAGCAAATGTATGATCTCACCTATATGTGGAATCTTAAAAAAAAAAAAAAAGTTGAGCACATAGTAACAGGGAGGAGAGTAGAATGGTGGTTACCAGAGGCTGGGTGGTAGGAGAAAAGGGGAGATATTGATCCGAGGGCAGAAGCTTTCAGTTATAAGATGAATAAGTTCTGGAGACCGAACGTCCAGCCTGACGACTATAGTTAATAATACTGTATTGAATACAAAAGGGTAACTGTGAGATGATAGTTTGATTGTGGTCATCATTTCACAATGTATACATATATCACAACATCACATTGTACACCTTAATATATACAATTTTTATTTGTCAGTCACACCTCAATAAAGCGGGGGGAAAATGCATTTCGGTTTTGTAGTAATGACTGCCGTCCTCTGAGTAGCTCCAAATTACTGTACTTGTTTGAATGACTGTTTTTAAAATTTTATTTTCGTTTTTGTCAGTTTGTTTCTCAGCTTTCCTATTTCTCACAGACTGTCAGGTCATTACTTGCAACATATTTTTACTGCCACCTGGCCTATTTCTTGCCTCCTTTAGTCTTAATGGCAAACAGAACACATGGCCCATGGAGGGTACTTATGGCAGGCAGAATAATGGCAAAAAGATGGCTATGTCCTAATTCTTGGAACTTGTCAATATATTGCCTTATACGGCAAACGGACTCTGCAGATGTGACTAAGCTAAGGACCTAGAGATGGAGAGATTATCCTGGATTCTCTGGGCCCAATCTAATCACACTGGTCCTTACAAACTGTGGACATTTTGTAGCTCTGGTCAGAGAGATGCAATGATGGAAGATGGGTCAGAAAGACGTGACATGACAAGGACTAGAGTTGCCATTGCTGGCACTGAAGATGGAGGAAGGGAGCCAGGAGTCAAGAAATGCAAGTGGCTTCTAGAAGCTAAAAGGGGGCAAGAAAACAGAGTCTCCCTTAGAATCTTCAGGAAGGAACACAGTCCCACTGATACCTTGATTTTAGCTCAGTAAGCCCCATTTTGGACTTCTGAATTTCCGATAATAATAAATTTGTATTAAGTCACTAAATTTGTGGTAATTTGTTACAGCAGCAATAGAAAAATAAATCAGAACTTAATAAACTTACTTTCTGGATGAATTAATGAAGGGAGGGTGTAGTGTCGTGATGTTCAAGCTGCTCCTGGAAAGGAAAATAAACTGCCCCTGTCAGTATTCTGGGCCCCCAACCCCAGCTTTAAGCAAAGCAGCTCAGTTCTTTTTTCTGTTTTATTTGTTCATGCTTCTGGGTAAGATTTTGTTTGAACAAAGGTTTCCAAGGGCAAGAAAGAAAGAAAAAAAACCACGCTTTTGAAAACTGGTGGTGCGATGCAGAGCACAGTACCTGGATCCAGAAAACCCCTGAGCCCCTCACCATGTGACCTCAACCAAGCCAGTTAATCCCTCTGAGTGTCCATCGGTCTCTCAAAGGAGAATAAGAATAATTTTTGCCTCACCCACCTCAAGGAGTGGTTGTGAGAATCAAATGAAAACTTTTCAAACTACAGGTGGTGTGTGATTATTCATTGTGTGGTTTACGAGTTTGGGATCGTCTAGGAAACCAGAGAAACGAGTGCTTCGAAACTATTTGAATAAAACAGTCAGGAAAAGGACTTCATAGAGTCAATCTTCCATGAACAAAGAGCATGGCCTCTAGTACCTGGGTATTTTGATACTGATTTTGGGTTCAGATGCCTTTTTCAATTTATTTCTTAGTTCTCAACTGTGTCTGGAGTAACTTCAGTTAATAGACAATTGACTTCCAATCAAGTGAGGTGTTCCAATATATCAACAAAATATCTTTGCTTTCACTCTCTTCCTCTTTCTCTAACTTCTGGAAACTCCAACAAGGGTATGCGGGTGTCTAAATGTGTGGGTGTGTGCGCACACACACACCCTATTGGAGATAGAGAGCTGAAGCAAAATGTCCCTGTGTTTGTGACTTCTGCTCTAAAATGTATCTTTCCAGTTTGGGTAATCATCTCACCGTTTTTCTGTAACATTCTCTGCTTCTGCCTATGACATCTTTCTTTGGCTACTTTGTTTTAGCGTCCTACAACTTTTCTCTCTAGGTCACGCTCGTTGTGTGATAACCTCTCATTTCATGATAACCTTTCATTGCACAGACACATAAAGCTAATCTTGTCATCGGCAGTTCTAGATTTTATTATTTAGAGGCATGCGTCAAAAGTGTCCCCCACGTACTGCCCACAACACACAAAATTCTTCCTGAACCTAAGAGCGTTCCTTAAAATAAAAAGCCACATGCCAGGAAAAGGAGCTGCAGAGTCCCTCTAAAGCAAACGATTCACTTGATCTGAACATGTGTTGTAACAGGGAAGTCACTTTGCAGACTTCTTTCCTTTAGTAGAAATTAACATGTACACAGCCCATGAACATCAGGGGAACAATATATGCTCTTCAAGAAACCAGAAGATTCCAATCTTCTAAACTGGAAAAAAAAACCTACTTTTCTCTCTATGAACGTGAGAAGTGATTTTAAAATATGCATCGCCAGGGTCCACATTACAGACTTCTCAAAGTCAAAAAGGTAGTGGGGTGTCTGTGTAGCTCATTTCTTTATGCACAGACTTGCAGAATGGTATTAGGACTGCTCTGAACAAAACAGCAGCTGCTGCTAAAAACAACATTCATCTTCTTTTTAATCTGGAACGCCAGCTAGCAAAGCAGGCAGTTCCCTTGTAGCCCAAATGTGCTTTGGAAGAGAGCCAACTGGCTCAGCTACCCAAACCCAGGAAAGCAGGTTACCGAGATACAGGTATAGTAATTAGTCCCGAGTTCAGGTCTTCTGGGGTCATATGAACAATATCCTTCAAAAATCATCTTAAAGTAAACCAACAAGAGATCCTCGTTCAGTGAATAATCATTTAATTCTATACGTCTTCAGATTTTTCATTTTTTAAAAATTGACCGTGAAACATTATAGAGAAAATACCTAATCAACCTACACAGACTCAAATTCTTCTCGAACAGTTGTCCAGTAATCTCAAAAGGGCAAAGGAAACGCTTAGCAGGTCTGTCTGCTTTTTAAACTTTACTGCTATTAGGAAGGCAGATATTAATAGGATAGCTAACTGAAACTTAAACCAGCCTGAAGTCCAAATTGGTGCACTAAAGGCTTGTGAACTTACTCTTCCACATTTCTCCATGTAGATCCTTTTGTGAAGAAGTGAAATAAAAATATTTTCAAATATGGATGATCACTAAAGTATGTGGCACATATGCTCTTGTAATAAAAACTGTAATAAAAATCTAGAAAGAAATTGCTTAATATAAAAAGACAGACAATGGCTTTAATGTAAAAGGGGAATTTAAACATTTCAAGATATTCAATCTACAGGAAAAAGTGGGAAAAAATCACCCTATGATAGTCGTCCTTACTCTAAAGGTAAATGCTACGTAAAGGGGAAAGGACTCACATAATATTGACTCCTACTACGGCCACACAGAGGATGAGCAGTTTGCAGATATTATTTCATATAATCTTCCCATCAACAAAGTAGATATTATTACCCCATTTTGTGGGTGAGTAAAACACAATTCAATGAGATTAAGTAACTTGCTTATGGTCACTCCGGTAGTAAATCTCTGGGTTGGATTTAAACCAAGACCTACACTCTACTGGAAAGAAAAATGCCAGGCCAGTTAGATAATAAAACTTTTTAATTTATATTTAATGAACTATTCAATTTTATTTAAAATGCCCATGCTGCAGACAGCATATAGGGCTCTTTAACTCAATCAGTTTCCAATTGAAACCACAAGGTCAAGTTATTTCTAGGCTGGGTAAACAAGTAGTGCAGGTAAATCAAGTTACACTTCATGTAGCTTAAAACATTACAAAGCTAGAGGGAGGAGAGACACCCCTCAAATAAAGTACTAAGTTGTTCCTTCTGATAAAAATAAAATTGAGTGCTTTCAGACTTCTAAAAGAGGCTATACTTATTCATTCAACAAACATGTATGGAGTACCTGATAAGGACATAAGACAAAGACACAGAAGATATGGTCATTGGCCTTGGGAAGATCAAGCTACTGACGAACACAGTAGGGACACAGACCGTCTGAGAGGGGAAGGGCCCAGGAGGGACAGCCAAACCTCACTCTGGGGACCGGAGAGGGGGGATGGAGGGAGCGGCCCAGAGAAAGCTCCTGAGTGTGGATGACACCTTCTTCAGAGGTGAGTAGAAGGCAGCCAGATCAAAGGCAGTAGGGGTGAAGACCTCTGACAGAAGAAGTAGCAGGTGCCCACAGAAGTGTGAGAACAAGGCATTTTCATAGAACTTCATGTTTATGATACAACTGGAAAATGAGTTTCAAGGAATAAGCAATAATAGATGAGGATAGAGAGATATACAGAGGCCCTCCCAATTTTGCTAATGGATTTGATTTTTATCTAAAAGGCATTGGGGAGCTCCTGAAGGACTTTAAAGCAGAAGACTACCCAGATCTGATTTATTTTTGAAAGGCTTATCAGGCATCAGAATGAAGGATAGATTGAGGGAGGGTGGCAACAGGCCTGGGGGCAGGAGGCCAGTTAGGAGGTCACTGAAGTCATCCCGAGTCAACACGATGAGGGCCTCAACTAGGGCAGTGGGAATGGAGAGAAACAGACAAGTCCAAGAGGATATGGAAGTGGAATGGAAGGACTTGGGTGACTGACAAAGTGAGTGGGATAAAAGTAGGAAGAGTCACAAATGACTTCCAGGTTCCAGTTTGGGTAACTGGGTAAAAAGTGGTGCTATTCACTGAGCCAGGACATGTAGGAGGAGAAGTGGCAGCTGGAGATTGGAAGTTACCACCGAAAACCCTGGAGAATCCCCACCATATAAAGAGGAGTAAAAACTATCTACATAGGAGACGGGAGAATGAGAAGCCAAATACATGATAGGCAAGTCAACTGATCGTGGGCTACTGTGGCCAATGGAAAAAGAAAGAATAAAAGGGAGAATATGATCAATAAATAAGTACAAAAAGACGTCAACCTAATGGTTGCTGAAGAGTACCGAATGGAGTTGACCTTGATGAAGACAGTGTCCATGGAGTGGTGGAACTAGGAGTCAGATCCTAGTGCACAGATGACAGGGGTAAATGAACGGGGGGACTTTCAAAGGTCTGCTAGAACAGCTTGCCTAGGAAAGGAAGAAGAGAGTGGGTAACATCTGGAAGGGCTAGAAAGTTAACTTCAGTCCTGACAGAAGAGAAGGCAGCTCTGTAGAGTGAGGCTAAAATGAAACCAAGCCTCCCTTCTTCTTCAATGGTCTGTGTGCAGGCAACAACTTACCTACGGTCAATGAGACCAGGTGGGCTCAGAGACTGTGCCACTGTGTGAAAAGCCCTGCAAAGGACTTCGACCTCAGCTAGAATCTAGCACTTAGGTGTACAAGTTTTCCTCTTATTATTTTTAATAGAGACATACATGATAGAATAAGCATTTGTGCCAGCAGTACAGATTATTTCATTGGAAACAATGGTAAAATATAGGTTATTAGCTATTCACAATATGGCTCTTTAGCAGACATACAAAAGCAGAGGGAAAGACCCTAAACAGTATAATCTGCTGTGTTTTAGGGAAAAGCTAGTTGATGACTAATTCTAACCAATTTTATGAGGATGATAATATGTAACAAACTGAACTAGTCTAGAAAAATGGTGGGTGCTAGTTCAATGTTGAGCCTAGATTTACATATCTGTTGCCAATTCTTTTTGCTACAAGAATGTATTTTCAAAGAAATAAGAGAGCCAGGCCCCTAAATTGGCCAAGCCGTAGAAACACAGCAAAAAATTCATGACAGTTCTGAAATCCATATATCCAAATTCAACATTCCATGGGCACTGGTTCTTTTTGCACGGCATTGTTCACAATTACGTCAATTATTTGCTCTTACAAATGAACCACGATACACAATCTGAAGGTTGTAGCTTTCCAAAAACAGGTATAGAAACTTAAATCATAATTTATATTCTTCCAACTACGTGACTCACTTCTGAAAGTGTGACCTCATGTAAACCAAAAGCTCTGAAATTCTTCAAAATCTATAAAATCTTTTGAATGCCAAACAGGTGAGAAATAAAAAATGAGTGTAGGCTCCAGTTGCTATCTGATCCCATGCACTGAATTTGGACTGAAGGCCTGAACTTCCTAGGATTTCCTGTGATTTTTTTTCCCCTATGGTTGTAATTAAATGTGCTCAGATGTCTTGTCAGATCAGCCACTGGGAGTCTGACAAGTTTGGTCTCATAGGGCCTTTTAGTTTTTAAGAAAACTTAATCTGAGGAAGCAGCTCAGGAAATCTCCAAAGTTTCTTTCCCACCTGGGTTTTTGCCTACCTTAAAATAAACTAAATCTTTATACTCTGCTTTAACTGCTTCCAAACAGGATTAAAACCAGTGGAGTTAAAGGCATGAGCTGAAAGAACACTCACAATCTTGGTCATTTTCTCCATCACATCAGATGACAAGCCCCATTAGCAAAGGTCACTGCATGAGCTTTCCGGATTATGCAATGTGTGCTGGCCACTCCAACTGCCTATGGTTGAGCCGAACGAAATGTTGAAATGTGTCCCCCGCCCCACACCGCTTCATGGAAGCTGTCCCGACTGAAACAAGGGGAGTCGACTGTCTTACATTCAGATGAAAGTGTAACCATCTGGGGTGTTGACTAAGAAAGCAGATTCCCGGGCGTTGTGCAGAATCCAAATTTCTAAGGGTGCATCTCAGGACTGTGCACTTTTAACAAGGCTCCATGTGATTCTTACGTGGTCTCAAGTCTGAGACAGACTATTTTAGGCTGGACTAGCCCATGAGTGCTATATCATTATGGAAAACAAACAAAAATGTCTAAAAAGGTACACAAGGTTGCATTTGGTTCAAGGGCTACATATTAGATGCTCCTGATTTAGAGCAACTTGAAAAAAGAAAAGTCAAATGTAGTGAGTGTGGAGGATACTATGGATTGACTCTTTCAATTCCCTTTCCCACTCTGTTCTAGCATATTCTTCTGAAATATAGTGGCTAGAAAACTAAAATCTCCATTTCTCAAACTTCTTGGCAGTTAGCTACAGTTACAGATGTGACTTAAGTTCCTCCAATTAGGCATGAGCCTGCAGGATTTGATACAGGAAGGAAATCCTTGAGAAGAGAAGCTGGATGCTGGACAGGCATTTGCTGGGTGGTAGTGGGGGCCATGCGGCCCTCCACTCAGCAGTAATAAGCTCCCACGCTGGCTGCAGCAGCTTTACAAACTGCTGTGAACTTAACTGGGTTCTGGGTGATGAGAGTGTTCTGGAAGCTCAGCCTGTTCTTCTAGTCCTTCTAGTGGTTTTATAAGCCATCAAATACACTTCAATGTATCTTTTTCTCTTTAAACTAGCTAGAGTGGATTATACTGTCTGCAACTAAACCCTAAGCAATACTAGGAGAAAAGAATACAAGTTACTAAGCATTTATTTCTCATAAAGTTTAGTCTACACGTTCCTTAGGAATTTTCCATTAGTATTTCAAAATTCAAATTGTAAAATAAGGATCATTTTCAAATGTAAAGAAAAAAGCAATTTTTGATTGGCAATCCATAGAATGTTAATGTAATTCTACCATTTGAAGCACAGCAAAGCGTTTACCTTTAACATGCCCAGGACATGTTCCTCTGCTAACAATACACTTCAGTTGCAAGTTCATTGCTTATGAAAGAGACGATGTTTAGAACAGAAGGTCATCAGCAAAGTAATACATGGATTCACATCCGGCTCTGTCACTTACATGCTGTAACCTTGACCAAATTATGTAAACTCTGAGCCTCAGTTTTCTCCCGGTGACAACATTTCTTGGGATTTTTTTAAAAGATTATATAAGACAATGTTATATAAGGAACCCACAAGAGGACTGGCACATCATAGATCATGACATGATTGTTAATGCCGTAGTGATTATTGTATCATGATTACTAATCCTTTAAGTGTTGAATTCATAATTAAAAGCTATACTAACAGTAAATGTTGCAATCCCCTTTATGTTCTGCCTACCCCATAGATTAAAGATCACCTTGTTGTGAAACTGCCCCCTGGGCTTAGATTCGGATCAGCTTTTCCAAAGCAGGCAGGCTCATCCCTACCTGGTGCAAAAGTGAGGCCGAACTGTTTAG
Organism: Tapirus indicus; assembly: GCA_031878705.1. Lineage (NCBI taxonomy): Eukaryota > Metazoa > Chordata > Mammalia > Perissodactyla > Tapiridae > Tapirus > Tapirus indicus. The sequence continues at coordinate 136,919,138 of CM062920.1, read as the reverse complement.
GCAATAGGTGAATGTTAACCTAAACAGCAGAGTTTCAAAAGTCAACTTTAGCTGCAGTAATAAATCCAAGACAGCTTTAAAAAACAGTGTGTTTACTCAGGCACAGAGAAGTGGTATAGAGAGGCTGGGAGGCATCGATTCTAGAACAGGGCAGCCCAAGTTTTCATCTCTACTCTGCCATGAACTAGTCTTGTGGCCTTTGGAAAATAATTTCATTTTTCTGTGCTTTAGTTTCCTCACCTGTAACATGGGCATAATACTAGAACCTACTTCACAGGCTTGTTGAGGACTAAATGAAGTAAAATATGTAAGGCACCTAGACTAGTACCTGACAAATAGCACACCCTCATAAATGCGTGCTATGGATAATATCATTGTTGTCTTTTCAACCAGCCTAGAACAAGCATCCCCAGTAATATCATTTCCAAACTTGAAGGATGGTCGTTCAAGATAAAACTCTGGGCATCATCCTTGATTCTTCTCGTTCCCCTATTTCCAGAATGAGTCTATTAAGTGCTACCAGTTCTACCAGCAAAATAAATCTTGAAACATTCACTTTGCCCCAACTCATCTTGTACCACTATGGCTTATGCCAACCTCCATCACTCCTGCCTGGAAGACTGCAAGGACCCTCTAAAGAACCTTCCTTGTTTTCATGCTTGCTACTCACAATATTTTGGTCTTCTGGGAATATAAAACATCACTGCCAGCTTAAAACCTCTGAATGCCTTTCCATTACATTTATAATAAAATGTGAACTCTTGACCAAGACCTACAATGCCCTGTTTAACACAGACTTGCCCACCTCTATGCTCACATCTTACCAGGCTTTCTCTCCCCACTATATTCCAGCCACACTGGCCTCCTTTCCACTCCTGAAACATCCAAAATGTACTTGCCTTAAGCCCTCTGTACTTGCTGCTATAAGCTTTCTCCCTTTTTCGGCTCTGCAAAAGGCAAGTTCTTCTCAGCATTCAGGATACAGTTCAAATATCACCTTCTCAGAGAAACCTTTCCAGGTAAGCTGTCTTAGCACCAATATTCTCATATCACAGTTTGATTTCCACTGAGGCATTTTTCATCAGAAATTATCTCGATAACCCAATTAGTTTAGTCTTTTATCACCTTTCCCTTCCAACAAGAATGTAAATGGTGTAAGGTCAAAGATTATATTAGTCTTGATCATCATTCTTATCTCTAGCACCTTGAACTGCTCCTCACCCACAGTACATGCAAGATTATATTATTCTTGATCATCATTCTTATCTCTAGCACCTTGAACTGCTCCTCACCCACAGTACATGCTCCTTTGCATTTGTGGATTGCATGCATTGCAAACTGCTACTAAAGTACCCACAAAAAATGCTCCCACAATCAAATTCTCTTTTATATAGTACAGACCATGGTGGTTGCAATATCTAAATCATTTGAATAGAGAATAAACTCAGGTATAGGAAATGGAGCACGGATGAAATCTGGAAAATGTACGGTTTGATGCTCAGCAGATGGTATGCAATGCACACCGATGGCATTGCAACATCACCCACCAGTTTTGCCCGTTATCTGTCTCCTGCACTTGAGTCTGAGCACCACAAGGCCGGTACTTTCAGCCCCTCACTGTTTTGTCCAGAGTGGGTAAAGTGCGGGCAAGCACAGAGAAGGCTCTCATCAATATTTTTTAAATGAATGAATGAAGAATAAACAGAAGGGTTTTGCTCATCAGCTGGGCATAAGCCACTGTCATATTTCTCACTCTTGGGTCCAATAACTGCTAAGTCCTAATGATGACAAGTGTGAGTAATGTTGCAGCATTCTCTTAATTATCCAAAATGTGACATTAGCTAAATGCTTCTCCGTTTGAACCTTTAACCACTTTCTTTGTACCTTTAAATACTTCTCTAGCTCCATGAAGATGGAAAATGAGGATATAAAAGCAGGGATAGACTGTAAGCTCCGTGAAGATCAGGAACAAGGTAACTGGCTCACTACTGAATCTCTAGCCGCTAGCACAGTGCTTTGCTTGTAGTAAATGCTAAATCAACAATTTTTAATGAATAAACAACCAGTGGAAAAATGCCTTTCCTGGCAGATGAGGCCAAGTGTGTTAATAAACCAAAGTGTTGACCTGCCTGTAAAATCCCCAGAGCTCCCTTTCTAAAGAAACTAGATAAGTATAATGTGGAGTTACTTTCCTTTATTGACCCAAGAGGGGCATATTAAAAAAGAAAACAAAACAAAAACACTGTAAACCTGCAATGTAGACAATTTCCTACAGCAAGTTCAATGGAAGCCTCTATAATTTTGTACTTTATTTAGAATTCAGTATAATATGCAACAATACATTTCTCCCTGTCTCCCCAATGAGCTATAATCTATCAAAATTTCTAAAGCAGCCATTCAAAAAAAAATCATTCATGGTGATTCTGCACTGGAAACATGCAAGGAATATAATTTCACTTGGGAGCAGACACGTTCAGAAGTGATGACATAGGTTAAGCTTTTAAATGCTAATCTTCTCTCTTCCCAAAGCAGGAGTTGACTCTTATCTATCTATCATCCCTACTAAAGCAGGGGAAAAAAGATGCTCACAGAACTGAATTCTTTTTTATGTCATCTAGACCCACTCCTAGCTTGACTAAAGAATAAAACCAGCTACCAGCTCCCTTTTCTTCAGAGTAACACAGGCATAGTATTGCTGCTCCCCCTCACATGACTTGTTTGCAAGAAACAGAAAGTTGCATGCTAGACTACTTATGAGCTGACTCAAATGACACTCACCCCTCCCCCCCCAAAATAGGCTTTATTATTTTGCATTTTCATGCTAATAAGCATGACTAAGTGATAAGCTCTTTTATTTCAATTTTTCACCATGATATCCATGGAGTTATGCTTAGCATAACTGAGTAGGAGGAGACTTCAAATTCAGTGAAGAAAGGAAAACATACAACAGAAATAAAAAAGGAGAAGACTTTACAGAGTATCAAGGATGAGAGTAGTGGCACCACACTTTTCATTATTTTTAAAAAGGTTCTGAGTTAACCATCTTCAAAGTAAATGTAAACTATTTTGTGTTCTGAAATTCTTCCTCAAGGACGACTTGGGAGGATTATCAATTAAGATTCCTAGTTTAAAAAACAAAAGAAGAATACAGAAAATGTACTTTAAACCCTCAAGTCCTTATTCTAAATAATGCTAGGGAGAAAAAAAGGAACTTTCTCCTTGGGTCAGGAAAGAGAGTGAGTGGGTAACCATTGCAAGATAATCCTTTGGGCTTCTTTTCAAAGCAGCTGCTTTGTTGAATCAAAAGAGGATGAGAAAAAAATGTAAACAGGCAGACTGCTTGGATCGCAAAGAGATTCTCTCACCATATGGGAGAGAATGGGGACCTACTTCCTCTGGAAATGAAGAGAGGGCTGTGTCAGCAGTGTGTTCAGCTAAATGAAATTTAAAAGATATGCTTCAGTTGCTGTATGAGTAAGTGCCAAATTCAGACAAATCATTTTGCACATCTACTTCAGTGTGGAATTTTTGTACGTTATCTCTTCTCATTTATGGTACTTTCTGGGGCTTTTGTTTACAAATTGAGACAGGAGGTAGACTTTGCTCTTTGTGATATAATACTTATTTAAAACTTGACAGTTTTATGGGTTCCAGAAATGTTAACCTTTCAGTTCTACACCCAAAACCAAGAAGCTTACCTGATTTAAAAAAAAAAAAGTAAAATAGACTTGTGCCACAAGGTTGCATAACTTTAAAAACTTCAGAACTTTGAAAACTTGGCATCAAAAAAGTTTTATGAATTTTTTAAAGTACACAAAACCTATACATTATTACTTTAGAGCACCGTATTGTAAAGCAGTAGTAGTATTGCCTCGGGTCACTAAAATGGTGGCTTCTTTGGGTCACTAAAATGGTGGCTTCTAATCAGAGATGAAATTTGAAAACATCACTTTTTGTTAACCCTTCTCCAACCTTCTTCCTCTACACCTGAATATATCTTTATCTTTAGTACTGAAACATCATTTTTGCTAAACTCCTTATCCACATTTTTCTTACATCCTTAAATATCATTCATTTCATACCATGTAAAACTTCTCATAATGTCACATTTCTGTCTTTCATTACTTTCTAGACAGATTAGACATATCAGTATCCAAAACCACACAACACCCTGTCCTTGTCTACTGAACTGGCTAACTATTAACCAGCACAAACTGTGGAAAGAAAATATGAGAGGAAGCATCTTAAACGTGGGTGAGCCGGGGAGGAAGAATTCATTTTCTCTATTTATAACACTCTTTTCATTATTATATATCAAAAAAAAATCTTATCTAGGCAAAAAAAGATGACAGCAGTACTAGTACCAAGCAAGGGATTAGAAGCAAACAGACCAGGTTTGAAGACTGACCAGTTGCAAGATGCTGAGCAACCTTCAGCCCACATTCCCCTTCTGTAAAATGGAACATTCACTCTACCTCCCTCACAGATGGAGAGAATCAGGGCAGATAAAGGAGGTAACACACTTAGCTCAGGACTCGCACATGAAATGAGCATCGGAATCAGCATGTTCTTCATCGTCATCAAGAGAATTAGGTCCTAAAACCTCTTCTGGCTCTTAAACCCTCTACACATCTTGAATTAGCAAGCACCAACTGGCACTTGCCATTCAACCTACTGCGTTATTTCCTTAAAGATGGCAAGCAACTTGCCCCACTCTCCTTTTTGTTTAATCCCCAGTCTCCCCTCTCTTCTACAACCTCAAGTGGCCCATTTATTCTCTCTCTCCAAACAGAATTATGTTTGAACAACGCATGTATGTTTGTGTGGGCGGTATTATATGCACGGTTACATGTGATTCCGATTGGCAGCAATACATGATAGTAATGTTCTCAAGTTGCTCTTACCTTCCAAATCACCCTCCTTGGTGCCAACCCATGTGTCAATGGAGGTCAGCAGGCATAAAATTAATAAATACCCAGATCCATGCTTAGAAGGCTGATAAGCATTCAGAATCTTTGATACCGTCTTTGATAGTCAGAGATATATCTGGCATGATTCATTAACTTATAGTTTGGTTCAGAGAATCTTTACCAAGATTTTGGTGCTATGCCACTAGCTGGGGATACCCACGTGAGGCAATTCAGCAAGGTAGATAGTATGTAAAAAGATAATTTCAGTATGATATTTTCAGAGTATGATTTTTTTGAATGCTATAAAAGCACGGGGTAAAATCACTCAACACAGGGGGAGTGGGGAAGAACGGCAAACACACATCAGGGAGGGCTTCCAGGAGGAGGCACCATCTCAGACAAGTGGAGGATAAAGAGGGGCTGTCAGGGCCTTCGAGACCAAATGCAGTGTGATGGGTATGTCACTGTGCCACTGCACATCGTTAGATGACACTGGAATCAAATTTACCACTCAGGGAGCAGAGGAGAAAGGCAACAGCCAAATCACAGAGAAGCTTGTGTAGTGTGTTGAGGGTTTGGACTTTATGCTGCAAGTAACACAAAGTCAGTGGAGGATTTTAACCAGGGTAGTTACATGGTCAGACTTCCATTAATAACTCTAGATTGTGTGCATTAGAGAGAATCTTTAAAATTACAGAATTCACCATTCATTTTGTTGGATAATGAAATGCACGTCCTTGGAAGAACTTAACCACATACCAACAGGACACAGGTGAATTCAGGACCTCAATGTTGTCAGCAAGTTCATGTTCTGACTTTCCTGCATTACCCCTCAAACGCCAGGACACAAATTTTCAGGAAAAGATGCAAAACTAAACCCCTTTGTAATCCAACTTTCCTCCTAAGCAACTTATAAAAATAACGCATGCCAGTGATTCTGTCCCATTCTCCTTTGGGCCTTAAAAGAATGGACTTACACTTTTTTTTTTTCTCATTCAACATTTAAAAGAGATTTCACTTGTTGGTTTCACAGTCTTGGTTCAAGTTTTTTTTAGTAGATCCTACTCTGAAAGAACCCAAAATTACTTCATACATTTCTGGGGTGGTACCTTAATTATTGAGGTAGCAACAGTCAAAGATCAGTCAAGAAACCACTGGAAACAGCCTTATGATTAAAGAATGTTAGAAAACAGGAGCTGTTTTCCATCTTTCACAAGTGCTTTGAATAAGTCAGCACTCCATCAGAAGGAACATAACAGTTTAATGTTCTGTCAAAGAATGGAATGCTTGTTTACCTGAAGAAATGGACTGATAAAAGTAACTTGCGTTTGTCTTGACGGATACAAAACTTACTTGAAGATTAACCTGGACAATCAAGCCCTTAAACTCTAAATGCAACCACCGACAAGAAAATAAAACCTGAATTCTTAAGGAAAACATTTCCAAACTGTTGATCCTACACACTTACTGAATTCAACACATGCCAAAAAAAAAGCTTTGAATGCAAAAATCCCTTTTGCTTGAAAGCAGCTAGCATTTACCCAGGTTTTCTGGGTATCTGGCACTAGCCCTTCTCACGTATTGGCTAATTTAATCCTCACAACCACCTGGGGAGTTGGACACTATTATAAGCCTCATTTTACAAATGAAAGAATCAGAATGCTAGAAGAATTGGTGAGTCAAGGTCATTCAGTTTGAAGAGGTGACTCCAGATCTGTGAGTCTCCAAGGCCATTAAAACATACCACACATAAAGTAGTTTGAAGCTCATTTTGGAAAAGATATTAATAAACACAAAGCTTCGTGTATTTAGAAATTTTGAGTTTTTCATCCCTAAGGTTTAGAATGATAATATGACCCCAGGCCTGTGAATGGAACAGCACCGTCTACAGAGCTCTAGTCTATTATTTACCCCTCTTGACTCTCGCAACAACTTGTGAGGTAGCCAAGACGTGTGTCATCATCCTTTGTCACAAAGGGGAATGCTGACCCCAATCCAGACCCTTTACTCATCTCAGTTCAGGGTTACACAAGCCCCATTCCCAGAATCGTCCATAATCTCACTCTGCTTTTCAATGATGACAGGTTTTACGATATTATAGCCATCACACAAATGGAGACATCACACAGATGGAGCAAACTGATGCAGAGGAGACAGTCTGATGCGTATTGATCTGTTTGCTGGCATAATCCAGTCCCTGATGAGAGATGCTACTCATTGAACATCAGTTTTGGGTCAGCCAATTTCCATATATTATCTCATTTAATCTTCCTATTCTTCTGACCACCTACTAATACCCCATTTTACATATGAGGACATCAAGGCCTAGAGAAAGAAAGTAGGTAACATGCAGATGGTCTTGGTGAATATCAGAGCTAGGACATAAGCCTCACTGAGTCTAACTCCAAACTCCATGATCCTTCAAGTGTCTATGAGCTCAATGAGTCAAACACTTTGCACAAACATACTTTAGTGCTTAACAGTACAGCAGGAAAACATGTGTGAAGTCTGAAAACTTTTATAATAGCACAGTTCTGTGGGTGACAATCACAAAGCAGGTATACAACATACTATTTCTAGGTTTAAAATGTAAGAAATGGAGGGAAGGAGAGGAGGGAGGGAGGAGAGAGGGAAAAGAGGGGCGGGGAGGGAGAGAAGAAAGCTGCAAAGCATTATTATTCTATTTTACATAAGAAGAAATTCAGGTTAGGAAAAGATTAAGCAAAGTTAAACAATTTGCCAGATCCCTTGGCAAGCTAGAGTCAAGAGCCAGAGGTAAAACCCAGGTACTTTTGATATAAAAGCCACGTTCTTTCCATTCTTCCTTGACAAGTGGCTATATTTCTGCTGATATTGAAAACAAGTGGCTAGATAACTGCTGATACTTTTCTCCTAGAGAGGGAAAAGCAGGAAATCACTCACCAATTCATGGGAAGGACGCATGTTCTGTGCTATACCTGGAACTGGGGGGACAGAGTTTAGGAATGCAGGTTCTGGTTCCAGACCACCTGGCTCATAAGCCAGTTCCACCATGTATTAGCTTTGTGACGTTGGGCACATGATAGAAAGAAGAAACTCTGCTCTAAGTAAACTATCTTGCAATTATAATTATACATATTTTGCTCTCCTTCAGTTTTTGTTGAAGTAGGGAAGGAAAACAATTACATTATCCAAGACTAAAGTGAATTTGAAGCCTTAGTTATTTGGATCAATTGCCTCAACTTTCCCTTTCATCCTGACAATGGAGACTTTGCAATTAAAGTCACTTTCTTTAAAAAAAGAATCAACACTATTAAGCTTACCATTTGTTCAATGCTAATGACAACAGTAAATGTTTATTTAGTACTCCCTACGTGTAGGCACTGGACCAAGGGCTTTTTGTGGATTATTTCATTTTATCTTCATAACCACCTTTAGAAATGTACTATTGCTCTCCCTGTTTGGCAGATGGGGAAACTGAGGCTCCGAGAATTATGTGCTTTAGCCAACCAAAGCAGCACATCCACCTGCCATCCATCTGATTCATCACACCTCTGCTCTATCATCTCCTTCACCTGTGATCAGATGATGCCAGGACCTTCCAGCTAACACTTTCATTTCCACCAAATTGCTGATAAGGGTGCTCCGACAGTCATTTGTTTAAAAAATTGCAACATCAATGCAGAAAGTGAATTTTTACTATTCACGCAGTTGGACTGACAAGGAATTACAAAGCAAATGTCACAACTTAAATGGCTGGTAGTTTTGAAATCCAGACTTAAGCATCAAGACACCATTCTTAAATAGTTTTCTAATATGATCACAGTCATATAAAATTGCCTTCAAAAACACCATGAAAACAGGGTCAGAGCAAATTGATTAAAGTAATCCCTGATGCAACTTTTTTCCCCAAGAAATTATTTTGGAATACAATTTTAAAATCTGCCCTCTGCTGACAAAAGTACCATTTTGTATGAAAGACACCAAGGTTTTGGCAGTAATTCTTAATTCCATGAAGTAAAATGGCAATTTACAGTCTTTAAGGGGCCCCCCTCACAACAGCCAGATGGGGCAGGCATCTGACGGCTGAGGAGACTGAGGTGGCAGAGGCTGGTGACCAAGGCCAGACTCCCTGCCTTGTGGGAGAGTTGCTGCTCAGCCACAACCATGTCCACTCCTGGGGCGTACTGAGGAACTAAGTCAGAAGTAACCTGTCACTCACCCAGAAACTCAGCTTTGCCTGCTCTCAGTCTTCGCCATATAAGATTAAAAGCCATCACCTCCACACACAATTTAAAAAAAAAAGCTCAAGCCTTACAGATCGTATGTATTTGTATGTATACCCAGACATGGGTGCGCTCTATCACACTGGTAAAGTGGAATCCAGTCTTTAGAATTCAACAGGCTTGGCTTCAAATCCAAGCTCTCCTACTTCCTTGCATTTTTTTTTTCTTTTAATCCTGGGCTACTTTTCTTAATCTCTCTGAACTTTAGTTTCCTTATTTGTTCAGGAAATGATATGAGTAATATCTACTTCACAACATCTTTTTTGTTAGAATCAAATGAGACATACCTGTGCAGTCTGTGGCATGGTGCCTCATCCATGGCGAGTAATCAACGGTTATCATTTCCCTATTCAGTAAACTGCTCTTTTTGTAAGCAGCTTGTCTTTTGGCCTATTTTGTATAACTGTTTCCTTTCACAGAAAGCGGAGAAGTGTAAACAAGATAAAATTGGGGGAAAATCTTGTCCAATTTGCTAAGAGTGCTAATGAGGGTTAAAGAAGGTAGACTATGTATAAGTAAGGCAGTTAAGCTATTAATCTCTCAGGGTTATTTTAACTTCTTTACTCATGCAAACCCTATAGCCAAAGCCAGAAATTGCTTATAATGAATTTATTTCTTACAGCATGTGGATTTGCTGCAATGTTTCATGCTTTGCCACTCTAGCAGAGAAGGAAATAATTATGTACTAAGTGCAAGTCACTGTGCCATTAGACAGTCTATCTCACTTAATCATCACATCAACACTACTACTAAGTAGTTATTTCTGCACCCATTTTAAAGACTGGGAAAGTAAAATTCAGAGAGAAACACTTACTGAAGGTCACACAGTAAATAGCAGAACCAACACCTCATTTGATCTATCACTCAATCCAGTGTTTTCTCGTTTCTCACACGGCCTCCAGTTTCACTTAGTAAATGATTCTGCAGGTCCACTGAAAACTATTGCTGTGAATGTTGAACAAAGGAGCCATTCCAATCATCACCAATCACATTTGTGTGTATAATAGACCCAATATGGTAGTTAAAATTTGCCTTCCGTTAAAAAAAGAGAAAGCTTCTAAAAAAAGGTACCAACGCCTAACAACCTGAATCAGACACTGATTCATTCTACAAAACTTAATACATATTTATTGAGCATCTAGTATGAGCCACTTGAATCATGAAATTTTCGTTGTCCCAGTTCTATTACTGGCAGTTGTTTTTAGTATCTGAGTTGCATTTGTTTTGATTCAACATTCCTGTAAACAGAATGTGTATCTTTGAGGTACCGAATAAGCCACATTAATGCTCTATGGTTATGCCAGTTCTCTCTTTTCGGATGTTGATTTTCGCAGTAAACACTTGGAGTTGGCAGGGGAAAGACCTTAGTTTCCTGACCTATGAAATGGGATTAAAAAAATAGTACCTACCTCTACTAAGTGTCATTCTGGCATGATCTTATTATCAGGGTGATTTGATTTTATAAAACAATGATGGGAGATATTTAAAATGGCTACACATTTAAATGTCCAACACTCAACACATGCAGTAGGCCGCCCTTTTCTTCGGTTTTGCTTTTCACAGTTTCAGTTACCCATAGTCAATGAGGTTCAAAAGTATTAAATGGAAAATTCTAGAAATAAACAACTCATAAGTTTTAAATTTTGTGCCGTTTTGAGTAGCGTGATGAAATCCCGAGCCATCCCGCTCCATCTCACATGGTACCTGCCCGTTAGTGACTTAGTAGCCACCTCAGTTATCAGATTGACTGTCACAATATCACAGTGCTTGTGTTAAGTAACCTTTACCTTACTAAATAATGGCCCCAAAGAGCAAGAGGAGTGATGCCGGCGATTTGGATATGCCAGAGAAGCCATAAAGTGCTTCCTTTAAGTGAAAAGTTGAAAGTTCTCAAGAAAAAAAATTGTATGCTGAGGTTGCTAAGATCTATGGTAACTTTTGTTACAGTAAACTAATTTTCCTATTTTCTTATTAGTTATTGTTGTTAATCTCTTACTGTGCCTGATCTAGAAATTAAGTTTTATCATAGGTATGTACGTATAAGAAAAAACATAGCACATATAGGGTTCGGTACTATCCCGGTTTCAGGCATCTACTGGCGTCTTGGAACATATCCCCCATGAATAAGGGGGGGACTGATCAACTGGGATAATTTATCTTTCTAAGCAGTAGAATGACATGTGTTAGAGTTTGTCCTCCACCTAACAGAACACATCAGAGATGTCTGGGTAGGACTGGCTGAATATAGCTTTCTAAAATCGCCAGAGATCCAAACTAAAGCAGCCACAGAGGTTTTAACTGGTCATCAAAAATGGAAATCCCTAATGTATTGACTATTGCAGAAGCATTAAATTGTAGGTTTACACAGAACCATAAATAATGATGGGCGACTGCTGCGGTTTGTTTTGCAATCCTTGGGGTTTCTAGATTACATTAGAAACCATTTTATACAAAACATCTCTACCCTTCCTCCCTTTCCCCATCTAAAGTTCTGCGGTGAATATAAATTTTAACAGCCATCCATAGGGACAACACATCCCAGGAGAGGGGCAAGGCCTTTATATAGCATAACCCCCTTTTTCTGCAACACTCTTCTTGGAAATCATAATCTGCGTGTTTTCGCAAGGCAGTTGTCTAGGAAGGCGTTGAGAAAGGGACTCCAAGAAAACAGTGGAAAACTCAGCACAAGGGGGTCCCCCATAACAGACAGCCACTATTAAATTGTAACATTTAGAGGTAACCTGTTTATCATCACTCAAACATTCACATTTAGACGAAACAAGCCAATTACGAGATGTGATTCAGTCCTGGGGTTTAGTCAATGCATTTAAATGAAAAGGTTCTTGGCTTCAGAGAGATTTTACGTCAAGGTGCAAGAGAGGCAAAAGTTCTAAGCACCCACAGGGATTTTGTTCAGAAGATGAACTTCTGCTCCTGAAAGGGCAACAGACTATGTGTATACAAGGCAAACAGAACATCCCCCTCCGGGCTGTGCTCCTTCCTCCCAGATCTGCAGCGGGGCCCCAGGATACAGTGGAGATGCCCTTCCTACAAAGGTGAAGGAGGCTGAGGCTTGCTTTCTCAAGTGAGCACTGCTGATGGGTTTGCCCTTGCTCTCGTCTTTTACGCCCTTTTGCATGGTCACCCTAGAGAGCAAAGGCATTCTTTGCAAGGCAACTGCTGGATTTTTGAGCGGCTGTCTGTGCACCCGGAACACAGAAAAGGCACCCTAACTGCCCGCATTAAGACCAGATTCTAACCAGCAGCACTCAAAGCCCCAGGACAACAGCCACACCTGCAAAGTCAAGCGTCGAATTCTTGCATCCAGATAACCGAAAGACAGCTGGTGCTGCTTATTTAATTTTCTGGATCACTGCCTCAATTCTGAACTTTGTTTCAGCGGGTAGCTCAGTAGACTTTGCTGGTGCTTAGAGGAGAGGAACATTATCATCATTGTCCAGGCTCTATTTTCTGAGGAATCCATGGTCTCTTGGCTGGAGGATAGGTCCAGCTGATCTTTGAATATTCTTACGTCAACAATGAGAAAAGGACTGTTGTGGTTTCTGACTGCTAAGGAAAACCTGCTGCTGGCTACTGGGCTTGCCCCAAGTCACAGTCGCTGTCAGTCCAAGAAAGAAGCTAAGGAAAGGAGGTAGGCGAGAGGTGTTCCAGAGACGGTACTGGACCTGCAAAAAGCCAGAGCAAGGAAAGGCTCGGCCAAATGTCACCCACAGAACTGTCTTTCCCTGAGGCAGAAGGGCTGCTCCCTCCTGTTTCAGCCTCTGTCTCCAGCTGCAGACCCTCTTCTTTACTATCTTCTCAGGATTAACTCTAGGGCGAGATTCAGAGATACTACTTAGACTCAGTGACTCGCCTAAGACTTGGCCAAGACGTGCCCCAGACCTCTGAGACTCAGTGACTGGCTGTGGAGCCAGAGCCAAGAGCAGGACCCAGGACCCATTCCTCTGACTCTCCCCACTAATGCTCTTTCTACCACACAATCCGACTCTCTCCATTTCCATTCCAGGCACACAGATACTGGAGCCTGCAGGGGCAGAAAAGACAAGCACAGGGAAGCATTCATGACCTTTTGTAAGCTTATCTCCTCTGTCTGACTTTGCCTCATGAGTCTTCCTCACTCAGAGAATTTGAGGATTAGAAGAAAGTAAAGATACTCTTCATCTTTGGATATTGCTAAAATAGGAAACTGTTAACACCATTCTTGTTATAGAGAAATACCAAGTATAGGTGAGATGGCTTAAAGTAGAACAGTCTAAATTTAAATCTCCTTTTCTCCATTGGCTAGTTCATAATCATAAAACAATGGTTATAATGTGTATTCACACCAAAGCAATGGCTACATAAATCTCAGAACCCAAGGAAGCTGAAATGCCACCTGGTTCAAATCTCTATTTTACTAGGATCTCAGAGACAGAGAATTTTACAACTGGAAGGCACTGAGAAATCACCTGGTCCTACTTTCTCATTTTACAGTTGAGGAAGCTGAGGTTCAGAGACATTCGGGAAGATCCCTCCCAAAGTCATGCAACTTAGTATCCATGTTAATGAAAGAACTCCATCCCCTAATATCCAGGTCAATTTGGCAGCCTAGAAAAATAGTAAAATGTAACCAAAAGACAAAGAGAGCTACATAAAAACAGTCTTCTTTTCGATGATACACATTGTGATTTAAAAAAAAGAACCAGGAGTCTAATTATAAGAAAATCACCCCCCACGACCTCCTTTTTTTCTGGACAGAAAGAAACAGGTAGAGATGGGATAATGACAATTCTCTCAAACTCCCAGCCCCTGTAACACTTTTTAGTATGCCCATAATTAAGTGAAAAGGCAAAAACATCTTGCTTCATCTATAAATCAGTAAGGCTACAGTCAACGGTTTCTATGAGACAAAGTCTATACAAAATAACCCCGAGAACAGCACATATTATAAAAGCATCCTGGCATTCCCTCAATTTGTTTCATAAATTGTTCTGACTGCACAGGTGACTAACACCAAAACCAGAGTCTCCTCCAGCTCCTCATGATTCATCTACTAGAAAACAAAGATTAAAAAAGATCACTCCTCAGAGATTTATATCCAAATGCCTTACCCTGATTTACAAAACGGAACGTTAGGTAATCAAGGGAAAAAAAAAATCTCCCAAACTTGCATAATGAAAAAAATGTCACTGAATGTTGCCTGGTAAAGACAATAAACCCCGAAGAAATGAATGCCTGGCCTCTAGAGCAAGCGCAAGAACACCAGGGGCTAGGAAGCTGATCAAGTCTCTTTAATCCAAAATCAAATAAGCCCTCAGAATCATAAAAGGGGAACTTCAAAAGCACGAGCGTGGAAATGTGGAAGTGAATCAGAGATGGTGATACTTCTATTTTTTCTATTTTCTATTCTAATTCTCTCCTTTTCACTTTTAAAGAAAAACTGTAAAGAATTGAATATCTCTCATGCCATGTATAGCCTTTGTTTTCACACATTCCTGGTTTGATGTGTGTTAACTACAGTCCATAAACAGATATCAGCCTCTAATGGGAGGCCCTAAATCCACAGATCCAGATTTATGATAACTTGGTCTCTGTGCTGTGCTGGGAAAGCATCGTTTACCTGCAATTGCCAGTTTCTCTCTGGTTTGTAAGTCAGCCATCAGGCAATTCTCTTCACAGGGACAATAAATTCAGACTGTACCTACAGTAAGCCCATATATAAAATCTCATTTAGTCCTTACCACCACCGTGTAAAAAAAATCTTTACAACTATTTTATAATCATAGTACAGATTACAAAACGGAAATCCCAAGAAGTTTAACCATTTGCCCAAGGTCATCTGTCTCTCCGGTGGTAGAACAGGAATTAGAATCTAAGTCTTCAAAACCTAGAGCCTAGGATCTTTCCACTCTATCTTAGGTGCTCCTCAGACACGGATGGGAAGGGCATGTTCAGTGGGGGGTTCAATGGACCACGCAAGAAACCTCCAATATGCAGACTAACTATTAGCGCAGAGAATTTTTTTTACGGTTATTTATGGTGATGGAAATATTTCAATCACCTTTCATTAAAGAACAAATGTGACTCACAATTTGCTATCTTCAAATCAGCAGTTACATAAA
Source organism: Tapirus indicus (assembly GCA_031878705.1). Taxonomy (NCBI): domain Eukaryota; kingdom Metazoa; phylum Chordata; class Mammalia; order Perissodactyla; family Tapiridae; genus Tapirus; species Tapirus indicus. The sequence goes on along the minus strand of CM062920.1, from coordinate 136,903,841 downwards.
TACAATTTAGCAATTTTAATTGGTTTGGCTCAGGCCTTCAGATTTCCATATGGTTATTTTCCTTGTTTTATGTTAAATGTAATTGACTTAGCACTTGAGTTTTAAAATGTTGGCAGAATGTATCAATTAAAAGCTACATAATTAGAATTAGTCAAAGCACACATTCCAAATTGATTGATTTTAAGGACAAGATTAAAAAATGCTCTTTTCATAAATGTTAATTTTTTTTCCTATAAACTCACATCATTATCCAAGTGACAAACTTCATATAGACAAAAGGGGGCTATTTTCTTTGGAATAACAAAAGCTAACAAGCACTCTATTTGCTTCTTCTCTGAGAACTAACGTGTGCCTAAAATGGCCTCTTCTACACTATTTGCAAGATGAATTTTTCCTATCTTAGTATTTCTAAAGCTGACAGCAGTCATGAAAACTCTCAAAAATCACCTCAAAACTAAAATCTAAGTACATCAACAAAAATGGTGCCAGGCCCATAAACTGACAGCATTTTTCTGATTGGTCTTGCAAAATGTGCTGCCCAATTGTTATGTAATATACCAGTATATCAGAGTATTATGTTGAAAAAAATGATTATACATAGATATTCTTTCTAAGCCAGAGCCAAATGCCCTTCAGAAACTGTAGAACCACACAATATGAATAAAACACAATCAGAAATTTGAAAAATGCAAAACGTATTCATTTCTACAGACTTGTGATTAAATTTATTGTTACAATTGCCCCTCCTGACTATTGCCCATGTAATTATTTTCCAAGTCCATCACACGTGCTAAGTAAATGAAAGAATCATTTATCAAAGCCCAAGTGGTTGTTGATGGAATTTCCAAACTTATTTAGCTTGACTGAAAGACCAGAATGTCTAGTGTCCCCTTGATTCTTGGCGAGCTGCATAATTCAAGTGCAAGTTTATTATTATTATTAAATTCTCATTTTATTTCTTGGGTAATGGGCAAGTACAGAACCGTCTGCCTTATAATAGAATGCTGGTACTGAAGTCATCTTTATAAATGACTATTTAAAGTATTGAATATTAATAGATATTCCTCCCTGGCAAGGATAACATTAGATCCAGTAGAACAATTGATCTTACTTAGTGTCTGACTTCCTCATGCTATTCACCATCCATACAGAGGTGCACAGATAATTTCTTTGCAACTTTTGGATTAGGAAATTTAACTATATGAAGGAAGATCTAATCCCCCTCCCCCAATTCCATGGATTATTTTATTGATTTCGTGCTATTTCCAGTGTTCCCTTTTTCAGTGGCAAGAATGTGGAACTGCTAGAAGTATCCTTAAAGGAAACCTTGAAGGTCATTAGATCCCAGGCAATGAATGCCTTCATTCAACAAGGGCACTGCCCTCCTTTGCCTGCAAGCCCTTTAACATCAGCAAGGTCCCCCAAAGGGCTTGCACTTTAAGTTGCTCCCAACAGGTCACATTTCTAAAATACTTAGCTGTCTCAAATGTCCCTGGTCAGCAGCACTGAGTCACTAATGCCACAGCATTTTAGGCTAGATCGACCTCTTTCTAGCTGTCAATGGAATTATTCCATGTAATCCGATTTACACAGCCATTTAATCAAAGTGAGAAAGGAGATTACAGAGCTTACATTTGTTTTGCAAAGCAAGGGTGCAAGGATCACCCATCCTACTGACTCTGAAAGTGACTTGACAGTACATCTCCCCCCTTTGGAGTGTTGGTCATTAACCTGATCTGTCTCCTGTGTTCTTGTTTAAATAGGAAGGTTCAGGATCTTTTCCTGAACTAGAAGGTAGCGCTTTCTCCACTCAGATCTCACCACTACCATTCATGTGAGCTGATGCTACTAGAACAAGGAATTGGTTCCCCGCCCTTGCTTACTATTCCACAAAGCAGAAAGCTCGTACAAATCAAGCAATTACATTAAAACGTTTCTTTTGTTGCCAGAGTCTTTAACGCTTGCATTTCAACAGCACGGTTTGGTGATCCCAGGCATGGCGTTCAATGCTTTGCCAATAAACTAACCCACCTGCAAGAAGAATCCACGCCTTGCTCCTCTACATCTTAGGCTGCTGCCCTAGAAACTACACTAAATCTTTCTGCCAGGCAATGTCCCTTCCCCCTGCCCTTATCCACACCGTTGCAACGGGCTCGATTCTTCCTACTTCCTTCTGAATGTGTACATTTCCCAAGCCTAGACATCTACTTAAAATACGATACGAAGCAGGTCATTTAATAGAGCATTTTCAGCATTTGGATGGCTTCATTCTAAACAATTTGTACAACCCCTCAATTTCCCTTTTCCCCCACCACTTCCACCTCTTCGACACATTTCAGGAATTGCAATCTCCGATAGAACCTCTGGGGGGTGAAAGGGCAGCCTTACCCAACCCGCGGCAGATACACAGAAAAATTCCTAAGGGGAGAAGTGGGAAGAGGTAAGAACTGCGGTGGTGAAAAGAACTACGAATGGAAGTACTGTGGAGGCTCCTTCTGAAGGACAAGCCAGATATTCGCTTCAAGGAAAAAAAAAATCTAATTGTACCCCTGGGCGGTGCTTTACCCACAGTGTTTATGCAGAATGAGCAATTTAGCAGCATTGGGAATTATCGCAATAACTATCATTAGAGGTGCCCATTTAAAAAAACAAAAACAAAAAAATCTTTTCCTCTTCTGTAAAAGAAGAAACTGGGTGCAATATGGAGGTATTCCCCCGTCTAGAGTTCTCTGAGGACCTCACCCAGAGCTGCAAACCTGGCAAACGCCGCGGGAGCCAAGTTTCCCGGGCTGGCCGGGGAGGTTCTCCGCCCCGCGGAGTGCTGCCTTAAGGAACTCGGGTTTGGCTTCGCTCCCGGGGCTGCACCCGCGTCCCTGCGAGCCTCGCGTCTGCCTGGGGCTGCATAAAAATCTGGGTGCGAGAGGCAGCGAGCGAGGCGCTCGGGAAGGTGTTTTGTAATTTCCCGGAATCCACGGGAAAATGTCTCCCGTGCAAAGACGTGCCTTCCCGTGCTAACTTCAACTCCCCAGTCAAAGAGCAGATGCTTCCATCTTACAGGAACTGCGGCGCCCGACTGACAGCTCCAAACTTCACGGACGCGGCTCCAAACTTGACACCGCTCCCTCCCGTCACTCCCACTCCTCTCTCGGGCTCACCGGGGCCGGGCACCTCGGGCTGGCTCGCCACGCCCGCCTCCCCCGCACCCTCTTGGCTCGCCAGGCGGGCACAACGCCACACGTCCCGGCAGCCGGTGCCGGGACGCGCCGGCTTCTGCCGGGCCCCGGGCGCTATTTTCTTGGAGAACCGGCGAGGTCCCTGGCGCACCCTACTCACTTGTGTCTTCTTCATAAGGAAAGGCAGCGCTGTGATCCAGCCCAGGCAGCGGTGTGGCGACTGCGTTTAGCTGTTCTGGAGCTCCAGCATATTGCACGAGCAGCGGCTGCAGATAGTCCACGCATTGGGTAGACCGAGCGCAGCGCCCTCTCCACGGCCGGTGATTCTCGCGGCGCTCCCGGTCCCGGCGCGAGGCGGCGAGTGAAGCCCGGGCCGGCGCGCCGCCAGCACTTTTATATAGCTCCCTCCCGCCTGCTCCGGACACGCCTCCTTCCCTTCCAGAGCCCCGGGGAAGCAAGACCGGGCCGGGGCGCGGGGGGAGACCCTGGAGGGAGGCCAGAGCACAGTGCACGCCCCAGAAGTTGGACAGATCAGGCCAAGCGCGTCCCCTCGCCTGGGGGCCCCGGACGCGCACCGGCGGGAGGCCACGAGGGCTCAGGGCGGCGAGGGCAAAGCTTAACAACCTGCAGCCACTGCTAGCGCTGCGCTCCGGGCGCGGCGAGTCCCAGCTCGGCGTCTCAGGTCCGCCGGGGCTCACCTGGCACCGCCCGGGGACAGACGAAATACCTCGCGCGCTGGCAAGGGCCCGGAGCTCCCTCTTTTACGCGGAGGCGGTGCGGGAAAGGAGTTCGCCGCGTGCCTAGCAAAGAATTCACCCCGCCCCGCCTTAGGGAAATTAAAAAAACTTAATTAGGATCTATAGTTAGGCCATTGTCTTAACTGCCCCCCCCTGCCTTTTTTTAACAATTACTTTGGTGAATGAATATTTAATAGAAGAATTGTTGACTCTCGGTTAAGTATTGCTAAGGGAGATGCTATTTGCAGAATGGTTTACTGCTGCTTCTTTAGAATTTAAGATTGAAAGAGAAGCGACAGATTATTAAATGTGCAGGTCGCCAACACAGCAAGGGTTTTGAAAGCTGTACTTTTTTGTTAGACAAGTTTTTGAAATCAGAAAGATAATTCAACAACAATAAAAACTAACACTGTGACGCACTTAATTACACATCAAGCTAAGGACTTTACGTAGATTATCTCATTAAATCTTTTCACAAACCTATTGTATAGGTCCTATCATCTTTATTTCCATTTCATAAATGATGAAACAGACACTTAGGTTAACTTTCCCAAACTACAGCTAGTAAATGGCAGAGAGTAATTTGAATCCAAATCCCTGGCTGTACAGCCTTTAAAAAATACTTAAAAGTTTTATTGACTCTCCAAAGTCTTTCTATATTTGTTCTTATAACCGGAGACCATTAAAAAGCATCTTATTAATTTTCTAAAATAAAATGTTAACTAGACATTAACATCAATAATCTTTTGGAACAAGAATAATATATAAATTTAGGAATTATGTATTTTAAGGTGAGTTGGATTCCAAATTTGCCTTAATTAGTTCAGTTGGTGTGCTTTTGTTAAAAATGAATGTCAAACCTATAACCATGAGAAACTAGGTAAAATTTGAAGCTGTGTCAGTTTTCTATTTATGCTGTAACAAATAGTCACAAACAATGGCCTAAAACAACACAAATTTATTATCTTACGGTTTGGAGGTCAGAAGTCCAAAATGGATGTCACTAGGCTAAATTTTGGCAAGGCTGCCTTCCTTACAGAAGCTCTGGGGAGAATTCCCTTGCTTGCCTTTTCCAGCTTCTAGAAGCTGTCCACATTCTTTGGCTCATAGCTTCCTTCATCTTCAAAGTCGGTAATGGTAACTCAAGTCCTTCTCATATCAAACCACTCAGACCCTAACTTCTGCCTCCCTCTTCTACTTTTAAAGACCTTGTGATTACATTGGGCCCACCTGGATAATTCAGGATACTCTCCCTACTTGAGTCAGCTGATTAGCAACATTAATTCCATCTGCCATCTTAATTCCCCTTTGCCATGTAACATAACATAGTCACAGGTTTCAGGGATTAGGGTTGTAAATTGAATAAAGAGAAACCTCAGCTAAATTGGAGTCAGGGAGGCCTGTAGGGGGAGCTCTCACACCCTATCATACATCCTCAATTACTCCAACCAGGAAGAGAGGTAGGGCTTGCATCTCTGATAGGAAGTATAAGTACTTTACTACTGAGGGAAGATTCTCTCTCCACCTGGCAACAGCCCAGCCAATGAGAAATGCCACAGCCCAGCCAATGAGAAGCTGCTGCTGCCCTGAACCACTTTCCCCTAAGGGACCTTAAGTTGGAACAGTCTGCGTCTACTCTCCCCTTTTCTTTACCAATGCAAGCTCCCCTCCTTTGTTCTCTGGATTTGCCTATGGTTTGCCATAGCATGCACACCCTGAATTGCCGTTCTTTTGGCTATTCCCAACTTGTTTTGGGGGTAAAATAACAGGTGAATTTGCCTTTTAAATTGTCAGAAAAGTGAAATTTGAATGAGGCAACTCCCAGAATCCAGTGAGGTTCATGCACCAAGCCCGGGTACTCATCCCTTCTGTGAATTGCCACCTACTTTCAGTCTGGTGAGTGTCCTCTTGGATTCCGAGCTCCGTTCTCCTTGAGTTTTGAGTTCCCCAACTTTATTCGGGATTGGGAGAGGCTTTTTCCTCTCCGGGGAGGGACTTTGTCTTCCCTGTTCAAGGCTCTGTCCTCGGGTTCAAAGCATCATCCTTGGTGAGTAGTCAGTGCTTTTCCAAAGGTAGCACAGCTCCTATTGGGGCTCAGGCTAGCTGAGAATCCAGGAATTTTTCTTTGGTTTTCAGACTCCTTTTTGAATTGGGGCTGAGAATCCGGCAACTTTCTTTTGTTCTTAGATTCATTTGGGAATCAGGGCTAGGACTCTAGCAACTTTCTTGGGTTTTCAGAGGAAGTTTCAGAAATGAGATCCCAGTTATCCAAATGTTCTGAGGGAAATCCTCCTTCAGGGACCCCAGGTGGGTTTATGTTTAAGAACTTTGGGCCCCTACATGTGCATTTTTAAGTAAGTGGGCCAAACTGACCAAAAGCAGCCTGGAATTTCAATGACCATTGTGGGGAACTTTTGATCTCCCCAAAATCACTTTTCTTGAAACCAAATTGGAAGACTGCAGCTCTAAAATTAAGCAAAACAAACGGTATATCTATTTTCATTGGTACCTGGAGGCTTCTGGGTGCACACAAAGCTCCCAAATTAGCTGACTACAAGATAACTTGTCTAAATTAGCCGAAACAACTGAAAACCTCAGGGAGAACAAAATAGCTTCTTCTTTGTCTCCCTCCCCCTTCTTCTTTGTCTCATGTGCCATCATGTTTGTCTTCCTTGTCTCCTTTGTCTCAGACCCCACCCTAGCAGCCATCTTGTGCCCAGGCTCCAGCCCCAACACCATCTTCCTCTCTTCCCTTCTACGAAAACCTGTCCCTTTGAAATCAGACCCTCTGAGAATTCAAATGCTAGCCCCATAATTACTATTTCTAAGTTAACTGGAGCAAATAAACAACTAGAAGGAAAAATTTAGATAGCAGTTACCCTAGACTTTTGATAATAGACAAAGTGATTCCAAAAACAGTTCTAAAAGAATCCTTACAGCATGCAAATAAAAATCTTTAGTAAAAGAGATTGGCCTTCAGAACAAATAACCTTAACTTAATCCATCTGCCAGAAATACAATTGGATCCAACTATTCTTTTGAGTTTTGTACTTGAGACATGGCTAAAAATTGTTAAATGAAGGCTATGAGATCTCTGTCTGTGCCTGTCTCTATGTATGTTTACATACATGTGTTATAGAGATGTGATATTTTTCTATGTCTGAATGGTGTTGCCTAAGCTAATTTGTAAAGAGCTCTATTTAATTGCCCCCAAATTAAGCACCTATAAATTAGGTATTCCTAAACCTCAAAAATGTAATGGAAACCAACTCAAGTGCTTTTCAAGTTTACATGATCTAGGATTAATCTTTAGTAAATAAAAGCTAGCTTTAGGTTGTTGGTTTAATTGAAACAGTTATATCTTTAGAGTTATCAATGCTAGATATAATGCAAGCATACAATTTTCATTCTACCTGGGTTTGTTAAACTCATGTTACCTCTGTTTCAGAATTTGTCAGCAAGAAAGTAACTTGAGATGATGGTTGGCTATTTAATGTCTAATCCAAGCATGATTGTTGAAATCAAGTAATTTAAGTAAATGTAAATAAGATCAAAGTTTATACTAACTTAAACTAAACTATACTAACTTAAACTAAATCATTGAATACTTAAATCATTTCCAAATAAGATAGACATTAATTACTGAATATGGGTTCGTCTACTTTTGGCTTTCTATTGTAGACAGGCTAAGGATATTTGAGACTATTAGCAAACATGTTTTATGCCACACCAAGAAATTTTCTTTGAAAAAAGGCACACATTTCTAAAAATTTATAAAATAAATTTATAAGTGCACCAAACCAAAAAGTGCTAATATAGTTCACAACTGCTAACTTAGTTTTTACTAGGAATTAAGGATTCTAAGTGTTAAGAATTCTATTATGTGTAACTAAAGCTACTAGAAACAAAAAGGGAAACATCTCTGTACACAAGGAAAGTAGGATGTGTGTTTCAGTAGAAGAAGGTATGAGGAATGGAAATGAGTTTTGTTGAGGGAAAAGAAAATAATTTTGTCCTAAAAAGAGGGTGGTTATTTTAGAATGGGAAAGAAAAACATGAACAAAATCTGAATGTAAAAAGAAAATTGAAGAAGGTTTATGGAAAGGAATCTTGGAAAGGAATTTTATGCATGGTCAGGACTGGCTAAGTTTAGAATGAATGAGTGTTAATATCAAAATAAGCTGATGCAAACTTAAAATTTGGCTTTCTTTTCTGTTAAAAGGAAAAGATTTTCTTGGGCTATTGATCTGCTGGTGAAACAGACTGTGAAAGCTGCTTTATCTTTAAGTAATATGCCTAGAACACAGAGATTTTATGTTTTATTAAAATAATTCTTTTTTTAAAAATCAGGCTTTTATTACTTAAGAAAACTGAGTCGTAGTAGTAAAGGAGTTAAGTTTTGCTTACAACTATGTAACCTTTTGTATTTTCCTTTGAAACTTGTTATTGTTGCTTTGGTCAAATAGATCCTTAGGTATTATTTCATAATGATCTGTGATCCTATTTGGTCAAATGTCTAAACCTTTTGACATTTTTGACAAGCTTCTCAAAATATTCAAATTCTAAATGATGTCTTTTGACCTGGATGTAACTTCGGGATTTTCCAGAGGACACCTGGGACATCTCAAAAGATTTATCCCATCTCTTTCTAAAAAGAGATATATTACACTAATTAGGCTTATTTGGTATGTCAAATTACATGAGAAGCATGGTTGAATAAGCAATAATAAACCTTTTTAGGTTATATTGCATGGATGAATATTACTAAAAAGTGTTCTAGAAATTGTATAAAATTCCCCCAAATCTGATATGTCTTAATATAATGTTATTACTTGTAATTCTAGTTGCTATCTAAAAATGTATGTCACAAAAATACCCAAACTTCCTTCTGAGTTGACTTACCCATTGACTTTTAAAAAAAATCTTCTGTCAGTTACAGACAGTTATTGTTTTACTCCAATACCTTTACAAATATGTTTCATTTTCAAGGAGATTCAAGGAAAAAACTTTGATAAGTATTCTGAATACAGGTTCTGGTAACGTCAAGACCATAACACTGAACTGGGTGGGAGTTTCAGGAACTTGAGTGGAGGACATATTGCTTCGATTTTCAGATGTACAGGACCCCTTTTTCTCCTCCCCTTTAAGCTATCTATAACTTACAGCAATTTGGTAAAGTATACCTTTGCAACAAGGGTTGGAACATTTATCTTTTTCTCACCACCTGATCTCTCTAGAATTTGGTAACTCTTAAGTATTCCTTTCATGACAATATATGTATTTGCATGGGTTTGGTGAAGTTCTGTTCTCCTTGTAACAGGATGCAATTGGAAATATTAGCTACACTACCAAGGCTTTGATGAAATATCATGTTCAAGGAAAATGTAATTTTAATTTAACCCCTTGGGAGGGGAAAACAAGATATTTTGAATGTTTGTATGAAAAATTTTGTGGCACCATCAATGGAAGTTGAATTATTTGTATATTTCTTAACATGTCCACAGATTTAGGCAACCTCTTGGTATGTAACAACATAGTATCTGAGCCTTGGTTATATGACATTAACACCTCTATGCCAATGAGCAAGTCTATAGATGATATCACTTATGTGGAAGCCTTATGTACAACCCCTGGTTACGTCTTCGTCTGTGGAGGTTTCAGTAATGGCTTTTATGCCTGGGCAACTCATTGCCTTCACAGGTAGAGAACACAAAGATATTGTGCCCTTGCTGTATTCACTGTCCTACTCTCTCTACATAACCAAACAGAGGCCTCTCACTGGTCGGTCCCATTCTACCTCTATAACTGCTTTAAATGAGAAATTCCAGGAGGCAAGTGTGATTCTGGGTTTGTCTCTGTGGGAAGAGCTTTCTTCCCATGGATCAGAGTGAGTGCCAGTGAACAAATGACCAGGAATCTCTCTCTGACACTAGAGGAATTGGCTGGCTCAACAGCGAAGACAGTTTCAGTTCAGCAACAGTTGCTAAACTCACTGGCCAAGGTAGTTTTGGATAATCACGTAACCTTTGGTTATACAGCCCTGAGCAAGGAGGTGTCTGTGCAGTGGCAAACACCTCCTGTTGCACATAGATAAATGCCTCTGGTGAAGTAAAACCCAATTTCATAAGATTAGAGAGCAAGCACATGGCTACAATAAATTTCACTTAACAATGCATTGTCTTTTGATTTGTTCAGCTGGATACCTTCAGATCTCGGCTCCTTGTTTAGAATCATCATGCAAATTGGGCTTATAGTATTGCTGTTAATTTTACTCTGTATACTTATTGTAAAGTTCTGTACCTATTGTCTGTTGAACTTCTGTAAAAATGACGTGCTCAATAAGGTGATGTTGGCTCAGCCCTGAGATAATCTCCAATGCGTATGACTAGTAAAATATAGACTTTAGCTGAGAAATGCCTGAGAGTTCTCCCTCCTGACCTTCCTTGTTACTCATATGTGGCCTAAATGATTTCCAGCTGCTGTGAACCTTCCCCCATGTGAGACACAACCACCAGGAAAGGTTCTTCCTGGCACTGAGGGACAAGACCACTACGTGCAGAGAACCTGGCTGTTGATCAGTGATGCTTTTGGAGAAAAAAATCTTGATCAAAAGGGGAAAATGTGAAATGAATAAGAGAAACTTCAACTAAATTGGAGTTGGAAAGGCCTGTAGGGGGAGCTCTTATGCCCTATCACACACTGTCAATTATTCCAAACACAAAGAGAGGTAGGCTTGCCTCTCTGATAGGAAATACAACTACTTTACTACTAAAAAAAGATTTCCCTCCCTATAAGGCAACAGCCCAGGCAATGAGAGGCCATTGCCACTCTGAACTGTTACTTTTCCCCAATGGACTTGTGCTTAGAACAGCCCCTCCCTACTCCTCCTTTTTCTCTATAAAAGCAAGCTCCCCTCCTTTGTTCTCTGGATTTGCCTATGGTTCGCCATAGCATGCACATGCTGAATTGCAATTCTTTTGGCTAACCCTGAATAAATTTATTTTGAGAGTAAAATAACAGGCAAATTTGCTTTTTAAGTTGACAGGATGTTAACATCTTTGGGGGGCCGTTATTCTGTCTACCACACTCACTTAATAGCAAACAAGTTTGGGGAGAACATGGAGTGGAAATGTGGACTTGGTCTATCCTTCATCCTTCATCAATTGCTTCACTCAAAGTGGCTCCAGAGCTCCCAACTAGAAGACCAACTCTCCCTCTATAGTTAAAAGAATAAATGTTTTTAAAAAGGACCACAAGAAAAGTTCAGAGTATTAAATAATTGCTTTTACTTTCAATCAAAACGGTGCTGCAAATCATTTTAAGCAGAAGTGGAAAGAAGTCTGAAAACAGAAGCAATTATCATGGTATTGGAAAATTGTTTAACTAATAGCTCATCCCTGGTGATCCCAATCTTAACACAACCAGCCCTTAAGAGTAATTTTGCTCTGCCAGAATCTTTCAAACAGTTATATATATATTATGCACAAAGGAGCTACACTTGTGAAATGTATTATTATGGTCTAATGGAAAGGAAAATGAGGAAAGTTGGTTCTATTTCAGATTCTATTGCAGGCTCTGTGACCTTGCCTCAAATCAAAGGTTTAGCAGTGTGACATGCATAATTGTTAAGGTTCCCAAGATGATTTTAGGTGGTACGGAGATGAACATTTTTGTTTATTTTATCAAATGAGTCTAAATGTATATTTTTAAACTGTGTACTATATACACACATATATAATGCATATATATTGCATCAAAAAGATGATTCCAAGTCGATTGTTTCTTAGAAAAAATTTTTAAGAGTCAATTTACAGTCAGTTTAATGTATAACATTAAATAAATAATAACTAGTGGTAAAGGAAGGTGTATGTGACAAAAATCATGAAGTTCGTAGAATTTACTGAGGCTTGGGGAACATTAATCTAACCATACTAATTTTATGAAACCAATAGGAAGGAATGGCCTAATAAGTTAGCCCAGGTTTAAAGAAGCCAAGGGGTGGACATATTAGAAATTTAACTCAATTTCTTTTCATTCAACTCAATAATTCATCTCAATACTTGACATATTCATCTCCTGCAGTGCACTCTCACTCTCTTCTCTCTTTCCTCCCTCCTTCCCTTCTTTTCCTTTTCAGTTTTTTCTGTCTCCTCCTCCCATCTCCACAATTCAATGACTCTAGCTGCATTAGTATCACCACTGACTTTCTTATCCATAACACTATATCTTTTGTTTCCTTCATACTGTGGCACTACAGTTGTGCTGTGTAATCATGTTACTTGAAATCAAGTCAAGAAAATATAAAAGCTGATATCAAAGGGATTAGAAAAAGCTAGTATGCAAATCAAAGATTGTAGTCAAGCTCATAGGAGATCAGAAATGGGTCAGAAACACTGAGATCTCTCTTTCAGGTAGGATTCTGAGAGGAAACACAGTCCCTTAACAGAAGAAAACCAGGAACTACTTAAAAGTGAACAAGAGGCAGGGCTATGCCCCAAGTGGATAGGAGGCATGGGGAATTTTTCTATCATAGGGAGTTCAACATTTGATACATTGGGAGGAAAGTATTTCCATAATTATCTAGACTTTACTTGTATACTTTCAATGCTGGTTGGGCTATCATAATTTTTTTTATTACTCTACTTGTTGGAAAGCATTTTCATTTTGAGCTTTAACATTTGTTGTTGTTAAGAGACAGGTTTAATTTAGTAAATAAATCTTGTAAGTCTTGTCTTGTACACGTGAAACATCTCATTCATTTACCACTTTGTAGCTGCATTCTGTTAGACTGTTGGTTTTGGCACCCTTCTTTAAAAAAATGATATCCCAAACTGACATAGATATTGTCTGACCCCAGGCAACACCAGAGGGATGCCATCCATTCTTATCTTTGGGGGAGGCAGAAAAGGAGAAGGGTAAGAATCACTCTTTGATCATGTAACTTCCTCTGCTGAAGACTCTTTGGAAGCTTGCCATTGCTCTGAGGATAAAGAAGCAAATACCTTAGCAAAGGCTTCAAGTCTTCTGGGGTGTAGCCCCTCACTGACTCTCCAAGGTCAACTTATCCTGTGCTTCCCTGCTCCACAGGCAAGGGCCCTTCTTTCTGTTCCTCAGAATTCCCTCCTATTTCAGAGCCTTTGCTAAAAGGTTTAGCCTCTGCTAAACCCTTCCTTCTGGCTCTGCTTAGACCACTTTGCTCAACCCTCTCCTCTTTACCAAGTAAATATCTTCCCATTCTTTAGATCTCAACTCAATATTTCTTATATTCTCTTCCTCAGGCAAGCTTTCCCTAACCTCTGATTCAGTTAGCTCCCCTCATATTATAAACTCAACAATGAATTCCCTTTCGTTTGTAACACTTGCAAAACAGCAGCAGTTTAACATTTGTTGGTGTGATTATTTGATTAAAGTCACAGACTATGAGTGTCCTCACTCATTATTTTCTCTTCAGTGTCTAGTACAGTGAGCAGAACACAGTGAATCTCTTAAATACTGTTCTAATTAGGTTACTGATGCCAAACATGAGGCAGGAATTGGGCTAGGCCCTTAGCTATACTATGTCACTTACTTCCCGCAATAGTCACGTAAGGGAGATAATTTTTCTGTTTGATAAATAAGGAAACTGAGGACCAACAAGGTAAATTTATTCAAGATCCCTCAATCAGTAAGTGGAAAAGGCATGATCTAATCCAGGCAAATGGACTATGGTCAGGAATTTTTATCTGCCCAGCCACTTTCCTATTCCTTTTCCTCTGCTACCAGCACCCCACTTTCTTTTGTAGAATTCACACTCAATTCCATGTCTTTCAGGAGGGACCGTCATTCACAAGGGGCTGCTTTCCCTCCCCCCCGCCTCCACTATAGGATTGGATTTAGGATACAGGTGTGTCTAACATCTTGATTGGAGAGGTATGGGTTGAGGTGGGCCAATCAGAATCCACTTGGGACTTACCTGTTAAAGTTAATTGGAAAGATGATCTCCTTTCTATGGAGTTGCCAACCTACAAAATGTGAAGCTTCCTTTATCCTGAATAGATGTGTGGTTTTACCAGCCTTAAAAATGATGAAAGATGGGCCGGCCGGGTCGTGTAGTTGTTAAGTTCGTGTGTTCCGCTGTGCTGGCCTGGTTTCCCAGGTTCCGATCAAGGTTGCAGATTTCCGCACTGCTTATCAAGTCATACTATGGCAGCATCCCACATAAAGTGGAGGAAGATGGCCATGGATGTTAGCTCAGGGCCAATCTTTCTCAGCAAAAAGAGGGGAATTGGCAGCGGATGTTAGCTAAGGGCTAATCTTCCTCATACACACACACACAAAATTGATGAAAGACGTCAGTTCAGGGAGTATTCTTTGAATAACTCAAATTTTCTAGTTTTCAGGGAATACCATCAAACCCATCTGTTTAGTATTTTTCTTGATTATGGAATAAAGAGTAGCAAATATTGCCAAGAACAGTAAATATTTAAATATTTGATAGTCGGCCTTCCTTTCTCTTTATACTGTGCCTAAAAATTAATCACAGGTCCAGTTTAAAAACAACAGTAAACAATTACATTCCTGAAAAAAGTGAGCCTATATAATAGCAAATCAGAGATTTTTAATTTTTTAAATTTTTATGTGGAATTCTAGAAATGTCCGTAATATTAACTCAGAATGTTCTCAGTGTTATCAATAAATATTGAGCACATATCAGATAGAATTTAATTGACAAAAAAAAAAAAGAATTAGTGTTCCATGGAGAACATTATAATACATATAGATCATTTTACTCTATGTCTATCAAATAATCAAGAAAGTTTTGGTTGTCATGACCCAATGAAAAAGTGAGATTATCAAGATGTTCTAAAGGAATAAACTTATTAAATCATTCTAGTAAGAGCTTGAACAAAAAGAAATCCAACGGATCTTAGAGAGGGAATTTCCTGGTACATTTAAAACTATTAATTTAACTTTGCAGAAGTAAATCATTTATTTATTGATCAATTCATTTGACAAATATTTTTGAATACCTCCAGACGATATTAATCATTTCCTCTAAAACATATTCATTTCTATAATCACTGCCCTACTTCAGTCTCATGAATCTCACCTAAACTATTTCAGCAGATTCACCAACAGTCCTCCTGTTTCTGGTCTTTTCTCACTCTAGTTCATTTCAACATCACTGCATCTATAACATTATGGTAGCATCTATAAAAATATATTCACAACACGTGACTGTCTATAAATGTATTTTGATTCTTGGCACCTAGAGAATAAAATCCAAAGCTCCTTACAATTTGGCCACAATATTTATAGCTTCCTAGACTCATCTTTTGTACTAGCCACTTCCTTCCAACTAATCATATTGGACTTCTCAACGTTTTCTGTTTGACACCTTTGTTCCTGTCTTCACATTGTTCCTTAACAGGGACTAGCTTTTCCTCTGTTTTCTGCCTGAAATCTCCTTTTCACCATTCAATTCCTGGTTCAAAGAACACTTCCTGTTTGAGGCAGAGTGGTTGCTCTTTCCTTACAACCTTAAATAGGTTTACAATTAATGGGAAAATTAGTTTGTAATACATGAGCCTTCACTCAGTGAAGGAGAGAAAGATGTTGCTCAAAATGTCTTGAGTGAAAGAATAAAATGAGCTGTGGGAATTTGATGGGAACATTCTAGAGAAAGAATATGCATAAAGGGCTTGGTAAAAGTTAACTATGTTTTCATATTTTTTTTTGCTACTAAAAGTTTAACAAGTATTTTTTGACTCAAAATTTATTTTTTAATAAAAGATGTATAATTATTTCATTTAACTTTTATAAACATTTTGTTTACATCTTTTTTAATTCTTAGAGATTTCAGAAACTGAGTTATTTCACGAACACATATGTTTTTTTGTTTTGTTTTGTTTTTTTATTGGTGAGTAAGATTGGCCCCGAGCTAACATGCAATGCCAATCTTCCTTTTTTTTTTTGCTGAGAAAGATTAGCCCTGAGCCAACATCTGTGCCAATATTCCTCTACGTTACATGGGATGCCGCCACAGCATGGCTTGATGAGTGGTGCGTAGGTCTGCGCCTGGAATCCAAACCCATGAACCCTGGGCCACCAAAGTGGAGTGTATGAACTTAACCACTATGCCACCAGGCCGGCCCCTTGAACATGTATGTTTTAAACCAGAAGAGAATTTTGATAAAATATAGTTTACATAATTAATTTACAGATGAGGAAACTGAGGCCACAGAGGGGCTAATTTGAATGAGGGATAGAACCCACTTCTCCAGAACTCACTTATGAAACACTTTCTGGCTGGCCCAGAAGCACCACTTCCAAGGAATCAAGATCAAAGTGTAAATATTCCACCTTTGTTTATAGCAAAGAGTGATTTGTTGTTAATAAGACAATGCTTTTTAGATATTCAGAGAAGAATTTCTAGAGAAGAAGAAAAGGCAGAATTGATTTTCTAAATGATATGTATATTCTGGGAATATGCTTTTCTATATTCTATATTCCCAGAATATAGAAGACTAATTGAATATGTATATATTTTAGATGCTCAAATATCATGAAATGTTACAACTTTTGTATATTTTACCACAGGTCCCTCTTCTCCATGACATTTAATAAATATATCATCTAATTGTACATTTTTGCATAATTTTCCTGGTTATGGCTTCCATATATGTCTCATAACTTTTATGTGCATTAGATAAATTAATTTAGGTTGCTGTTTTTGGCAGGGATGTTATCCTCTTTGGTTATCTGATTTTAAAAGAGACTTGTGGCTCCAACTGTGGCAATGTTCTTTCTTATATTCTACTTTTGAAATGTTTGTTCTCTAATGAATCATACATGAGAAGTTTCTAGAGCACAGCTTAATTCCTACTTGACAAGTTTGTTCTGTACAACTCTTGAATGGCACAGTTAACGAAGATCGCAGAGACATGGATAACTATACTACTTTGTAAAGCTCTTTCACAGGATGTAATGTGACTCCCTGGTTATCTCTTCCTATAAAAATTATAAACAGGGAACAGCAGAGAACTTGTCACATATTTGGGATTTTCTTTCTCTTTGGGGGGTTGGGGTGGTGGTGGTAGGTGATAAAGACTGGGTTTGACCCTAAGGCAGCTAGGGAACAGGTAACTTGACTATTGTGGGTTCAACAGTCTGAAATAAACATTGTAGATCCTTTTATTATTATTATTATTTAGTGGATGTACAACTTGCTTACACAAGTAGCAGATTTTTCATGTCTCCTTTAGCGTCATCAGACCACTTATCAAGTTTGGATAAAAGACATTTGTTAACAATGTACCTCATTGTCTGTGTTTTCCCTCAGCTAAAAACTGTTTGCAATGATCCCATCTTTAGAGGTTATGGGGATCTTGACCAGTTTTCAACCTATTCTCCAGAGGCCTTGAGGGAAGAGATGGCTTTCAGAATTTAGAGATCCAAACTTAGAATGGCTAGTAAGCCCTAGACATTGTCATCAGCCACATACACCCGCCACCCTCACCCACTTCCCTTTCCTTTGTTCTATTTCCATTCAAAGCTGTCATTCCATGTTATGGAGGCTCCCATGGCAAATCCCAGATACCAGCTTTCTTATTTTGAAGACTACACCCAAGGTGAGACACTAGATAAAAATAAAGTGATCATTGTCACAACCATTGAGTTTTGAATATATATTTTCTTTTTTCATTTATAAAGAATGCATGCTTAAGTTGGATTGATTATTGCTATGATATCTTTCGTTTACCTAAAACATGCTGTGTGGTGTCGTGTGTGTGTTATTTGACTGAGGGTACATCCCAGGTGCTGTGAACATTCTATTCAAGAATTTCAGTCCAGGGCTGGCAGCTAAGCTTTCTAACTGGAAGATCCATGCTCTAGAGGATACGAATGTAAGCACTTCTATTATCCATGTCTATACTATCCAAATCTAACTTATTCACAGATGTTGGAAATAAGTGAGAAATAAGAATGTTAGATATTATTCATAAATAGCGTACTATATGGAAAAATCATTTTTAGAGGTAAGAATTGTGTTTTATTGACCAAGATCACTCATGTAAGAAGGGAGGTTTCATTGGTAAAATAAAAGCTCTTCAGAATATGTAGATTGGCTACAATCATTTTAGAGGCATAGACATGAACAGGGTATAAGAATTCAAGGAGGCCTGAAGCCTTTAGCAGTAGAAATGATACTTGAGACTTGAGCCCTAAGCAGACTGGTTACAGACATTGGTGTGGGAGGATTTCTAATGATGTGTTTGTCTTGAGTAAATATTTCATGCAAGATGTTAATGGGAGCACTTAATTGTATCAAGAGCTGGGACTTTATCAAGCTTTAAAGGATATTTTGTATGACCTTTGTGTCTATTTGTCAATATATTGGTCTATATGTGTAGCAGAATTTGGTCTATGATTTGCTTTTACTATGATCTGGTGGCCACATAATCTACCATAAAGAACCTAAGAGTTGTGCATGTTTAATTGGCTTGAAGTTGGTTCGTTAAGTGTTTTTGGAGCACCTACCAAGTGCTAAGTATTTGCGTATATTATTTAATCTTTATGGTAATCTATACAATAATCCTCACAATACTCCTAACATAACTGTTATTGTTTGTTTTGGTTTTTGTTTTTGGTAAACCATCTATGCGTAGGGTGGTACTAACCATTGTCATTATTTAGAGAAAGAGAAGCCAAGATGATCAGATCCACCTATGAGGGGGGTATAGTTACCCTGTTTTACAGATGAGGAAACTCAGCCACAGGATAGTTAAGTGACTACTCAAGGTCACAGAGCTAGAAAATGGCCAATCTTGGATTTAACCTGTGCCTGAGTGACTCTAAAAGCCCATCCTTCTAACCACGATGTTTTACTGCATCCCTTAATGATTCTTTCTTCTTAAACAGAGGGATTTATGTGCTAAGATGTGAGTCAAGTATTTCTGTTAATACAGTATTTACACTACGGAGTTTTCTTATGTGGTGGAAAGGTAGAAAATAACTTGTCAAGTCCCAGGGCATGCTGGATAACTATCAGGACTATACAATAATTAGACACCTTTCAAGCGGTCCTCTCAGCATGGAAAATGTCCTTAAGGGCTTTGATTCAAATGACTGATTTCATGACAATGAAGGGCTCCAAAAGCGGAGCAAGGTTGTTTTATGTAGAGCAAAGGAAATAGTTAGGCCAGCACCGAGTCTTTTCAGGGTAAACATTGGAAGCCTAAGATTATCTGTGCTGATTTTTCCCCTAATCCCTGTTATTGGGTTTCTGGTTACCCGACCTTAGTATAGCTGGTACAATATCATCTCTGTAACCTTTGTGTTTGCGGGTTTATCTTGATCAACTATCAGTGCAAAGTGAGAAGCTGCCTTTCATCTGGTTTCCAATGGTGCTAAGTAGAAAAAGAGAAACTAAAAAGTTTGCATTGAGCAGAAATAAAGTAGTCAAGGTATTAAAGCACCAACAGTGAACCCAAAGAAGGTATTTGAAGAAGGAAGGCTTCCTACAGAGAAGGTTCACTAAAGAATATTGACACCATAGGACATTGCGAACAAAGAGCTTTGGCTAAAATCTTGATTATTTGCTGTGGTACCAAGTTTTCCTATTTGAACTTCAGTAAAGAGTTTTTGTCAATTCATCCTTATGCTGAAGCTGTTCTCCTAAATCTAATGCATCAAAGATTTGGCATTGTTAAGGAAGATAATCCTTGAACTCTTAGCATTATAAGCAGAGCTGGCAGAAAAATAGAAAGTGTAATGCTACATTAACCTTCCTCTCTAGAAAGAAAATAGAACAAGTCTGACTTTTGGAGACCAGCTAAATCAGGTAGAAGAGCAGAGAGAGTCTTCGTGGCCAAGGAGGGAGGAGAAAGTGAACAAGGAAGTTGTAAAACACAAAATGATTTATTTTACAACTGATTGTTAAATGAAAGGAGGAGGTACATTTCACTTATCTAACATGCTTCCTTTTACAATGTGTCGTCGTGGAAAGAACATTATCTTTGCAGCCAACAGACCTGGGTTTAAATCCTGGCTATACCACTTTCTGCCTGGAAAATTTAGGGCAGTTTCTTTAGATTCTCTAAGCTTCAGTTTCTCCATAGGTTAAATGGGGCTCCCAGTACCTGTATCCCAGCAGTGTTGGAGCCTGTATCTGCCACTAACCTGTTTGACTTTGAGCAACTCAACCTCTTTCAGCATCAGAAGCTTCATCTGTAACATGGGAATAATAATGCCTCCTGGCTCCAATCTAGAACTTTTTCTTGCACATATGGACAAAACATGTGGGACTATACTCTTGGTGGTTTTTGTTCTGTCAAATCAGAATAATAATGACTACCTAGTAGTGGTATTCTAAAGATTAGGCAGTAATGTATTTCAAGTTTCTAGTTCCTAGGAGCCAGGCAATAAATGGTATACATAGTAGCCAGACAATAGGCATACTAGAACTACATTATTAAATTCACACAAGATCTTTTGGTGGCATTAGCTTATTCAATAATTGCTTTCATGGGAAAATATATATGCCATATCAGACAACATAAGAAACTAAAATTTCTCATATTTAAATTGTGTTCTCCATTTTTCAAAACAGAATCATCTCATGCAGAAGGATACATATACATCATCCTCCCTATTTTCCAGAACACAAGGTTGAGATGCAGAGAAATTTAGTGATATTTACCAGAGACGATGTGAATTTAAATGGGGGAGTCAGGGCTGGAATCTGGATTCCTGAATTCTGTCCTGGTGATCTCCCCATTACACCACATTCTCACTGTCCTGTGGGTCTGGCATACCTTCCTAGAAATCCTCTGTTAAGGTAAATTGTAAGAACAAGAAATAAGCAATCAAAATAGGCTTTCCTCTTATGAGTTCATGATGTGTTGATATCCTTGGCTTATTGTTTCAGTTGTTTTAAATGTAAAAAAAGATAATGAATTCTCTTTAACATTTGGATAGGAACGGAGAGAATACCCATTTACCAAATTGAGTGGTCTCGTGCGTGCCACTATCGGTGTTGAGCCTTACACTGATTTCAGACCCTCGAAAGGTGAAAATGTTCTGCCATTTTTCAGAAAAAAAGATTGAAGTTTTTAAGATCACAAATCAAATTCACTAACTTTAAAGAGCTAAGGAAAAAACTATTTTGATCAACAAAGAAAACTGAAATATTAACAACATTATTAAATTTTCTTTGAAACATATCTACTTATAGTACATGGTTACCGACTATATAATGTTTAAAAGCATTGGGCTTGTACAAATCAAGCCCAAACTAACTTAGATTTCTTAATAGAGTTGATTTTCCCTGGCTAAATATTTTAATATTGGATAAAAATTTTTCTATACAATATTAAAATGCTTTTAGAAAGTAACAGAAATAAAAACATTGTGTAAATGTAGTATATTATTTATTTTCGTTCAGTCCAACCTACAATCATTTAATTCAACCTAGAATACTGATAGTTTACTCTCTAGAGCATGAGGCTGGCCCTGAGATAATTAAGGACTCTGCCTTTAGGAATTCAGTGTCTGAGCTTTATGGTAATAAAAGCTTATAGTTGCTAATGTTTATTGATCTTCCTATGCATCAGCCACTCTGCCAAGAGTTTTGCCATCCCATTTTCAGGATGAGGGAACAGTGGCTTAGATTAAGGAATTTATCCACAGTCACACACACTCATAAATGGTTTAATCTATTCCCTTAGTTGATATACTCACACAAATACACAGACACAAACCAACATACTTACACAAGTAAACACAAATACTTGCAGCTTTTAGTTGTTAAAAAACTGAATATATTTTTCCTTCTTTAATTGAAACAAAGGTATTTGTTGTTATTGTTGTTTCTCCTGCCAACTTATGGTCAAATAATGATTATGTGATAGTAACATCATCGCTGTGCAGAAAGGGCAATGCATTCATAATCCTAGAGGAGAGCAGAAGTCTTTCGTGGCTATTAACTCAAGTTGCAAATGCTCAGACCCTAATACTGTGTTTTGTTCATTTTTTTAAAGATAGATTATAACCAAGATGATATTTAAACTTGAGGTTGACTTTATAATAAAACTTCTAATCTTAAACCATATTTGTGTTTTTCCTAGGAAATTGTGGTAATAACAAGCTTTGAGTATACCCAGAACTGTCTCTTATAAAAGGACCCCAAACACACAAGGCCAGAGGACCTTAGACATGAGTGCATGAGGGGCACATGTATAGGAGGGAAATTCAGGGAAACATGAGGTTTTAAAAAGAATAGAGTTGCCCTCATTTTATTTAAAGTTTTCAGAGAGAAAACTCTAGATAGAATATTTAGAAACATATTAGAGCTATCTAATTCTATTCATGAATTTAAATAGCAGATTGAGTGTCTATATTAGTTTACTAGGCTGCCATAACAAACTGCCACTGACTGGGTGGTTTATACAGCAGAGATTTATTTTCTCACAGTTCTGCAGGTTGGAAGTCCATGATTAAAGTGTCAGCAGGGTTGGTTTCTTCCCCTTGGGCTCTCTCCTTGGCTTGCAGATGGCTGCCCTCTTGCTATGTCCTCGAATGCATACATGCCCCGGGTACCTCTTCACATGTCCAAATTTCTTCTTATTATAAGAACAGCAGTCAGATTGGATTAGGGCCCACACTCTTGGCCTCGTTTTAACTTAATTACCTCTTTAAAGGCCCTCTCTCCAAATACAGTCATGTTCTAGGTACTGGGGTTTAGGGCTTCAACATATGAATTTCGAGGGGACACAACTGAGCCCATGTAAGTGACCTTTAGCTGCAAAGAGTTGAGAGTTCTTCCAGATTTGGAATTTCATGCATCTGCTTCAAAATTCTCACTGTATATAAACTGACCACAATCTAATTTGCTAATATAATGCTTTTCTGTATTTATTAAAAATGATATTCCTACTTTTCCGTGCTACCCAGAGAGGCATCCATATCGTGATGTTCTGGGTTATTGTCATAACTTAAAGGGGAACTTTCACAGTGTCCAGAGCCCTTCATGTCCTGCAAATGAAGGAGGAGGATGGCCTCAAATTCCTTGCAGCTGAAACCCATTTAGGTGGCACCGACCTTGACTTCCAAACCAAACAGTACACCTACAAAAGGAGAAGTGATGGCATTACCTCATAAATCTGAAGAGAACCTGGGAGAAGCTTCTGCTGGCAGCTCGTGCCGTTGTTGCTATTGAAAACCCGACTGGTGTCAGCATCATATCTCCCAGGAATACTAGCCAGCAAGCTGTGCTAAAGTTTGCTGCTGCCACTGGAGCCACTCCTATTGCTGGGCGCTTCACTCCCGGAACCTTCGCTATCCGGATCAGGCAGCCTTCCGGAAGGTTACTGCGACTTCCGGTGGTTACTGATGCCAGGGCGGACCCCCACCTCTCAGAGGTGTCTTATGTTAACCTGCCTGCCATCGCTCTGTGTAGCACAGACTCTCCTCTGAGCTGTATGGACATTGCCATCCCATCCAACAACAGAGGAGCTCACTCAGTGGGTCTGATGTGGTGGATGCGGGGCCGGGAAGTTCTGCGCATGCGTGGCACCGTCTCCCGGGAACATCCATGGGAAGTCACGGCTGGTGTCTCCTATAGGGATCCCGAAGAGACTGAAGAAGAGCAGGCCACTCCTGAAAAGGCTGCGACCAAGGAGGGATTTCAGGGTGAATGGACTGCTACAGCTCCTGAATGTACTGCTTGTCAACCTGAGGTCGCAGACTGGTCTGCAGGTGCCCTCTCTGCCTGTCCAGCAGTTCCCCGCTGAAGACTGAGTACCCAGCCTACCGCTGAGCACTGGGCTGCAGTTCCCACTGCTCAGGCCACTGGACGGGCAGGAACAACCGCTGAGTGGTGTAAGCTGTTCCTCCAGACTCTTAAACAGAAAGTAGAAATAAGGTTGATGGAAAATAAACAGTTCCTAAAAACACGACATTCCTGAATTAGCTTTAGTAGGACATTATATATATATATATATAATTTATTAGATATTATATATGATTTATTAGATATAATTTATTATATATATATTTAGTAGGACATTGTATATAATATATTATATATATTTGTGTGTATGTACCCACATGTATATATGTATGTGTTTGGGTAGTAGGGAGATAGAGAGACAGCTGTGGTTGTATCTACCTTTTATTCACTCACACATTTACAACCAAAAGTATGTATCCACTTATTACTCAATTAGATGTGACCAAATGAATAACAAAAGTCTCACATTTTTCACCATGCTAAAAGTGTTCTTTTAAAAAATGCATTTGACTAAGGTTCTCTTTTAGATTAACCTACAGTTTCCTGCTACATTCTACCTGGTTTTGGGTGTATTTATATAGGCTAAAATAAATTAGTTGCAGTCGTACTACAAGTTAAAAGTCATCCCAAGTACGTTCAGTAAGAGCCCTGCTGTTGTGGGTTGTATTTTCCAAAAATGGCTGCAACCACTTTTCCAGACTCACTGACCCTTGTGCTTCCTGGTCACGCAGTGGAGAAATGTCTCTCTCCCTCTCTCCACCCCACCTCTTTAAAACTTGGTGGGCCTTTCTGACTGCCTCAAAAAATAGAACGCAGCAGAAGGGATACCGTGGGACTTCTGAAAACAGGTCATAAAAGGCAACATGGCAGTTATTTTTATTTGCTTATTTGACTATTTTTAGGCATGTTCTTAAAATATATGTTTGTTTTTTTTATGCTGCATATAATTCAAAATTTCACTTAATTTCTTGAAAATGATTCATCTAATAAATATCAGTGTTCTCATGTAATACATTTATTTGCCATTCTGTAAAGAATAGCCATCTGTTTTTGTTGTAGAGATATCTTATAAATCTTGAATTATTCTGTCTATTATCTTAAACTATGATATAAACCAACATACTGAAAAATTCATTATTAGTCTCAGGTTGGCTGTTATTAACTATCAATATTTTACTTCTCTAAAAAAATGGGAAGTTATACCAAATCAGTATTTTTCCAAATCGTATCATCATGAAATTACCTAAGACATTTGTTATAATGGTCTAGGTCCCTCCTTGTGGAGATTCAGTAGGTCTGGAAGTGCTCCAGAGCCTTTTTAAATTTTTTTAACAAGACCCTGATATGACTCTTGTGGTTAAGCAAGTTTTGGAGTAATTTCTAGTTGTGCAAGTCTTTAATATAGGAAGATTTCAAACTAAATAGAATTACATTTAATTCTTAGTCACCATCAATAATGGAAACAGGATGTCAATAATTCAAAGAAGTGAATAATACCCAGATTTTGTACTTTTGGATTCCAAATGAGTTTTGCATTATTTTGTCTATTGTATAGTCCTAATTTTCTTTCTCATTGAGATACAAAAAGTAGTATTAATTGTAAGATCTTAACAACATATACATTTCCATCAAAAAATTTTAAAAAGGTATACTTTTCATATGATTCAATTATTCCACTCCTCAGAGAAATGAAGGTATAAGTCCATATAAAGACTTCTACACAAATGTTTACAGCTTCTTTATTTGTAGTAGCCACATGATGAAAACAACCCAAATTTCCAGCAAGCAAATTGGTAAACAAACCATTGTATATCCATACAATGGACTATTACTTAACAATCAATAAAAATCAACTAATGATACACATAAAATTATTGATGAATCTCAAAATAATTATATGGAGTGAAAGAAGTCAGACAAAAAAGAGTACACACTGTATGATTCCATTTATTCAAAATTCCAGCAAATGCAAAGTAATCTATAGAGATAAAAACCAGATCAGTTTTTGCCGGGGATACAGGTGGGGAGTAGGTGAGAGGGATACAAAAGTATATGGGAATGTTTTGGTGTGATGAATATGTTCATTAGTTTGATGGATTCATGAGTATATACTTATATTAATACCTACCAAATTGTACATGTTAAATATATCCCCCCCTTTTTATGCTAACTATACCTCAAAAAGCTTTAAAATAATATTTAAAAACTTTAAAAATCAACAAAAAGTGTGCGAGAACTATACAAAGAAAACTGTAAGACCAAAAAAATGTACAGCATCTGTGGGACATTTTATTAAATTCTTCACAGAATTTTTATGCCTTTACTGAATGCCATGATGGATATTTCAGTTTTCAATTTTTATAAGTATGTATTGTTTGACTATTTGTTATGATGACTTTACATTAATTTAAGAATATTTGAACAATAATATAAATCTATGCTCATAATAATACATAAATAGTAATGTATAATTTAAAAATCCAAGTATAAACAGTGTTAATTTATTGCTACAGAAATATTCAGTTTGCTGTCTTGCTGAAAATTGTTTCCTAACCTGATTTAATGCCAGTTACTTACTCAACATAAATGTTTGAACAATGTGATGATACGGGTTATTAGTGTTGAGATAATGTGTAAGAATTAGAGAAAATTCGAAATCAGGTAAAGTAGTGAAGACCCTTACAGCTATAACAGAAAGTGTTAAATGCCTAAAAGCATTACAGAAATAGAATTACAAAAAGAATAAAAAAAAAAAGAATTACCAAAAAATCCCAAATGAATTACCTGTGGCAACTCATCACTTTCAATGGACATGTATTGCATTTCTAGAGATCACTCATGTCTGAGAAGACCAGGGCTGTCTCATGGTGAAAGGCTATTTGAGATGGCACTTGAAGGCAGAATAGAATTTGAACATTAGGATTTGGTTTGGAGAAAGAACATTCCAGATAAAGGGAATTATGTGTGCAAAAACAGAGATGGCTAAAAATGCCAGATACCTGTAGAAAATTTTGACTAGTTCAGGTTGGCTTGACCATCACTGTGTGAGGGCCAGTACTTGGAGTATAGTTGGAAAGGTAAATTGGGACCAGACCATATCTCAAACACCGATTGATGTGGTTAGACTTGAGTTGGTAAGCTATAGGGAACCATCAAAGGTATTGAGCATATTCATGTCATGATAAGATCTGTATTTTAGGAAAATGACTGTGGCAGCAGAGTGTAGGAGAAATTGAAGAAAAAAGAAAAAAAATATTTTCAACTCCAAATAGTTTTTCCTCCTTGAAATGATTACCTATGTTGCCAAAAGACGCTTTCTTAAGCAGACAGCATATTGTCTTTGCCAGGGGTGAGTAGGAATATCAGTTAGTTATTAGAAATGGGAGGGGGTGGTTTAAGAGCTAGTGACTGTCTGATCTACCTGTAGACTCAGGTTTACTCATACTCTGAAACCAGATCATACCGTGGAAGAGAAGGGTATTTATTTCCCCTGCTGAGGCAGCTTTTGCCAGAGACATGGATAGCAGCAGGAAAGGGTAAGTTAAAAGGACTAAGAACCTGGCAGGCAGAAAGGGACAGGTGGATATGATGATACATCCATGGAAATTAGATAAAGCAGGGATCAGCATTCAAGTTCTCCAAGTTAAACCAGGCGGTGGGTTAGAAGCAGTGATGGAGGGCGAAGGGGGTGTTGGGGGAGGAGAGGAGAAAGCCCTAATTTGCAGCACATGCCTTTCTCTGGTGTAAATGCTCCTACTATGACCAATTTCAAGCTACCAAAGTTGGATAAATGGACTTGCAAAATTTTTGAAATTTTAACAATCCATTCTTGTGAGCCACTGTGGGCTAGCTTCAGCACAGCACCAGTACTGCCTCAGAGATTTATAACTCAGGCAGGGATGATGGGCCAGGGATCAGGGACATAGGCCAAGAGACTGGGTGAGAAGTTGTCCGAATCCAGGCAAAGAATCTGGATGGCATGTACCAGTATCACCAGCAAGAAAAAGCTAGCTATGTTATTGAAAATCATCTGAGCCAGGGCCTCTCTCTGTTCTTTCCTTTCATCTCTGTGGGGGAAGGTCAGAGGCAGGTGGAGGAAAGTTGGAGCATCTGCCAGAGTGGAGCGCAGGGGCCTAAGAAGCATCGTATGGCAGTCCCTGTCTTCTTTCTTCTGGGTAGGTATGCTGGGTTTCTAGGTCCTTAGGAGGGCCTTGCTTCCTCCTTTTGATTAGATGCTTCATTTCTAAGCCTACAGCTTGACAGGTATGGGACAGGTAAAGGTAGTTGCTGGAGGAAAGCATTTCTCTGTCTGATAATGAGTTGCCTGCTTCTAACCAGCTTCAGGAATGAGACAAATGAGACCATTTGTACAAAAATCTTCCATCCTCTCTCTCCTTTATGAATGTTCTGCTTTGCTTGAAGCAATCTATCATTCCAAGTGACGCCATTCACGAATATAGTATTACAAGAATATTCTTTAACTCACATTCTTGGATGGGCAGCTTCAGTGTCTAAATCTGTGAATTTATATCACTTTATTTCCAGAAGAAATTTTTTATTTCCATAAGAAATTTATAACCTAAATAATAGTAAAAAGAATTCCAAATTGTCATGATGACTATAATTTTCATCACTTACTAAATCCTTTAAAAATATCTGTCCTTAACATGCCAGTGCCTGTGAGTCTGGCCTTTGGGTAGTTTTAGTAACAGTATGCCTGTTGGTAATTTCTGCAGTTAGTTAGAAGGCAAGAGAAGCCTTCCAGAATGTCAATAAAGCAATTAAATATGGTATTTAAAGGATCCAAATTTTGCTAGAGAACGAAACTAAAAATTTCTTTATTAGAATATTCCCTTTCCTTTGAAATGATTTTTGTTAGTTTTAACTAAATATCATTATGTGTATAATTCTGGAAATAGTGTTTTCTCAAGACATACATCAGCCTTACACCTTTGTAATTTTTGACACAATCATTGTGTCATTGGAATCATTGTGGAATTGGAAATAGTTTCTAACTGGGTTCTATGTCTCCTGTGAAGGGGAAAAAGGGATAAATAAACAAAAATTTAAAATATTAATTTAAAAGGCTTCCTGGCCAAGCCTACTGCCTATTTCATTTCTCACTCCATAAGTCTTAACCCTGGGCTACCTCTGCTTTTCCATGACGCCAAGCCTGCCTCCCCCTGACTGGAGAGTTCGGGTCCAAGCCTGCCTATTATAACATACCTGAGTCTCTTCTGGAAAGTCCCCCTTCTTCTCCAAAGTTCCCCACAAGGCCCTAAGGCTTTAAGCTTTCTCTTTCTCATAAAGCCCAGAGGCTTTCCCAAGGCAAGGATGAACTCACAATTGTATGCTCAGGTTGACAACTTTTTCTGTCCTGCTCCTGATGAATCCGCAGCACGTGATGATGTGTTGTAGGCCTCTGTGAGTTGTAGGGTTCTTTGTTTACCACACAATTATATACTATTTATTCCCCACCTCTACTACCCCTTTTTTTTTTTTTCTGAGAAGGGACTGGGGAGGTAGCTTTGGTGTCTCATTTCCCCTGGGTTCTGTGAGAAGCTGCACCTGGAGTACAAACTAGAATGACATCACCCTAAGCCATTTCTTGACCTCTCTATTTGGAATTGCCAAATTGCCAAATTGCCATTTCTCAAACCTTTCACTATGCCTCCCACACTCTCTGTCTCCTTTTCAGCTTTATTTCCCTTCCTAATATTCATCACTGACTGGAATGCCATATATTCTACCTATGTATTTGACTATAGTTCATTTATTCCACTAGAATGTAAACTGGAGGAGATCAGGGTTTTCATCTATCTTGTTCACTACTGTATCCCTGGCACCTGGAGCCATGCCTGGTACACAGTAGGTACCAAATAGTTGTTGAATACATGAATAAATAAAAGAATGAATGAACAAATTCTGGAGGATAGGGTTCAGAGCTGGTAATAAGGTTCAGAGTTATGGCTTTCTATTGGCCAACTTAACAAGATATAAGATGGAGATAATTTCCATGCAGGGCTATGATTTATTGGAAATATATATTTCATTCATTCATCTGTTCATTTAATATGAAATATTTGTTGAGAACCGTTTGTATACAAGGCACTGTTCTACATGCTGGAAATTGGTGCAGAGTTCCAGGTTAGCAGGCTTATTAGGGTTTAGAAATGATGAGTATTATGATGATATGCTGTTCTAGATGCCTACTTACATGTTGGCTGAAGGAATGTGTGGATGAATGTGAGAATAAATGTCCTGATAGAGGTAGATGCAAAGTGGGATCACACAGAAAGATGTGAGCACCTTTAAGGAAGTTGTAGAGAGGTGTTGCTGGGATTTATAGAGGAGAAAGCGTTATTCTACATACTGAAGGAGTTGATGGCAGAGTTCCCTCTGGACTGAGGGAACTGGATGGTCAAAAACATAGATGAGGAAGCTTATGGCTTTGGGGGGAATTGCTGAGTTATTTGTGACCAGAGATAAGGCTGGAAATGTAGGTTGGGGCAGAATTAGAAAGTATCTTAAGGATTTTTTTTTTTTTTTTTTTGTGGGGAAGACCAGCCCTGAGCTAACATCTGTTGCCAATCTTCCCCTTTTTGCTGAGGAAGACTGGCCCTGGGCTAACATCCATGCCCATCTTCCTCTACTATCTTAAGGATTTTAAATTTATAGCCTGTAGGTTATGGGACACCTCTTAAGGTTATTAAGTGGGGAGTGACATATATGTTATATGTCTCAGAAACATGAACATTTTTGGTGCAAAATGTTTGGGATTGGAGGAGGAAAGATATTTCATATAGGGATGCCTGCCAGGGAGCCACAACTTTGGTCCAAGTGGAGATGATGAGGACTAGGGTAATAGGAATGGGAGCGGAGAGGAGGTAATAGAGTAAATAAATATTTTGGAGGCAGAATCCATAGGATATGATGAGAAGAATAAGGTAAAGGGAGGAATGAGGAATGGTAATGAAGTTTCTAATTCAGGGAACTGATATATTGTTTTATCCTTAACTGATATGAGTAAAACACACGGTAGAGAGAACAGGCTTGGTGGAAGGATGGGGAGAGAGACACTAGTTTGCTGTTAGACATGTCATGTTTGAGTTGCCAGACACTATTAAGAAGGTGAGCCCAGAGCTCAGTGTAAAATGGGGCTGGAAGTGAAGATTTGGGTGTCATTGCTGGGGCTATGGCATTTTACGAGCTCCATCAGATAGAGGACACAGAGCAAGAAGAAAAGGACTCCTAGGATGGAATCCCGAGGTATATGAATATTTAAGAGAAACTGGTAATGATGGAGAATGAATACTCAGTTTCACCAGAACCAGAGGAGAGAGAAGGGAGGGGAAATCTGCAGAAGAAAGAAATGGTCAACAAATGCTGCAGAGATCAAGAGAATGAGGTTCAGCAATTAGGAGTCTTGGGTGACCTTAAGAAGACCAATCTCCATTGGGTGCTGAGAGTAACAGCTGGATTGCGGGGTTTGGCAGGTGAGAAAGCAGAATGAATACTGTGCATTTTATATGAATGCATAGCAGCACCTCCCATTGTGCCCTCGGCCCCACCCCATGCAGCCCTTCTCACCATAACAGAATCTCAGTCATGCAGGGCTTTCAATGAGTTGAATTAATTTGGCACCTTGTGTTCGCATGATAACTCTATAATAGTGTTCACGCATTTACACAATGTGACTGCCAGCCCTTTCCTCTTCCTTTAGCATCCTCACAGATACTTTTTATAAAACTGAAGAACATCATTACTGACCAAAATATATTTGTGGAGGTGAGCGAGGTCCAGGAAGTCTTCATTTCTAAAAAGATCAAGAGTGGATGCTGCAATTTCCAGTAGCAGTCACGCATCCTGCTGTGTCCTTGATTTAAGTTTTATTGCTTCTGTGCTGGTGACAGTATCCTTTGTCACTCACATGATGAAAACTCATGGCCGAGATCATTTTACAAGCAGAATTTTCCAAAAGTAAAAAGGCAAAAAGTACACACACACCTATGAATCTATGTATGTATATGTATAGAAAAATCTGAAGGGTATACACCTAACAGTTAGCAGTGAGTAACTTTGGGGAGAGGAGTGAGACTGGGGGAGGGATAAAGGCAGAACTTTACTTTTTAATTTATACTCTTCTGCACTGTTTAAATTTTCAGTGAGCATATATACATGCATTACTTGTGTAATTCTTTAAAAGATGTAGTATCTCCTTATGTGTAAGGCTGTCCTTTCCACGCTTACCGAAACACAAAATACTACGTGGAGTTTATAATGCATCACACGTTTAAACATGATTTCTACTTGTTGATAAGTAAGTCTTCATCATGAGCCCATTGGTGAAGGGAAAAATGTGAGAGAGAGACTAACTGAAGATAGAATAAAAATGTGTATAAATATCATGAGCAAAATTTGGTGCTTGTTTTCAGCAGCCAGATAGTGTAGGACACTTTCCCAGAGTGTGTGGTCCACTTGCATTGGAATCACAAGGGGCACTCAGTAGAAATACAGATTCCCAGGTCCCACTCTTGATCTACCAAACAGGATGCTCTGAGGATGAGACCTAGGAGCTGGCATTTCTAAACAATGCTGTTGGTGATTCTTGGGTGTACCAACATTTGAGGTTCATTGGTACATATGAAAGAGTGCTAACTTGGGAATCTGAGGGCCTGAGGTTTAGTCCTAACACTTACCGTTTGTGTGTCCTTGCACAAATGGCTTATCTTCTCTGTTCCTCACTTTCTCATCTGAGAATTGAGCATTCCCTTCCAGTTCTAGGATTGTATGATTTGTATGAGTGAAAGCGTGATATAACACTGTGAAGAAGAAAATTCCCTCCAAATAAATCTTCTCATTGTCATGTTTATGTTTCTGCCTGGTCCTACCAAGTCAGAACAAGCCTTTAATGAAATCGTGTTTATTGTTTCAAACTTTTAAAATCTGAGCTTTTCAAACCCTCAGGTGCCTATGTCTGACAGAAATTCCTGATACTAATGGTCACGAGTGTCAGTCATGGTGGGAATCCTTGCCAGTGTGGTAATACAACAGTCATTAAAATTTCTCCTATTTCTTCCTAATTTGTAAATATTTAGATGTGAAGTGTCTGTAAAATGGCTGGGGCAGGAGATGGGGTTAGTGGAGGAGGCATGGGGGATAGAGGGTGTTGTAAACATAAATAAGTTCAATTCCTTAACGTGAAGTTCATTGAAATACTAAGTTGTCTTGAGTGTGGGTATGATGCTTGACTCTCACCCCCTTTCTATGTTTAGTAACTGGATAATTAGGTCTCCTGCAAGCTTGCTTTGCTCTTGTTCTGGCACTTAGGACCAGATGCCCTGTCTGGTGGTGACCCAGTGGTAAAGGGTTAACCTGGTGAAATGGCCCTGGAGTTACACCCTAATGTGAGAATGCTGGAGCAGCCAGTTGAAGAATATCAGGATAGAGATTCTCTCTTCTGCTAACCTTTGCTCTGCTTCTAACCGAAAAAAGAAAAAAAGGAAGAAAGAGGATGGCTGTACTTTTGGTTGTTCACTGTACAGAAATCCGTGAGAATTTCTTCCATTTGTTTAAAATTACAATTGTTAAAGACATAAAAATGTGGTTTCATTGTTGTGCGTAATACTCTACTGAATTTGGTATAGCCTCATATATCATAACCACAAGGAAAATAACCATGGACACACACACACACACACACATACAAACAATACCCTGAAATTTCCTAATGGTATGTAGGGTACCAAAGTCCCAGTTGTATTTTGCAAGAGATATGTCCCCTCTTTGCTATGTTTCCTTTTCATTTTCAGCCCTGGAACTATTGCCCTCCCTTTCCCTCTCCCTTTCTTCCTTCCTCCTTTGAAAATTGACATGTCTAGTACATTTGAACCCCAATAGCACTTTTTCATAGATGGTAGTGATCTAATACACGCAATGGAACAACATTCTAAAAAGTGCAACTATTTATGAATTCTGTGGTGAGGGGAGGTTGGGGTGAAGCAAGATTCAGTTTTGAGTGGACACTCTCCTTTTGTTGGAAAAATCACCTTAACAGGACTATTGCTTATGAAAGTTAAAGTCCAGAGTATGTCTGATGGGAGAAGTCTGCACAAAGGAGAAAAAAGTGCTATTTGATAAATAGTGAAAAAGACAGTGTTCATTGAGTAAGCAGGCAATTCTGAGAGATTGTTAGGCTGACTCTTTGCCTCCTCTGGGTGGTGGATGATGGGAACGGGAGACAAGGGTCATCGGGGGACGCTGAGAGACAGAGTAAAAGACCTTGATTTGCAGAGGTCTAAGACTCAGCCCCGGGGACCAGGGGAAAGGAGGGAGATTACAAATAGGGAACTTCTCATGGAAAGACATAGCCCATGAACTTTAGGAGCACTAATAATATCTGATCTTAATTTTTTTTCATTGTTCTCATTCCCTTATTTATACTTAAATTTTCAATTAAGCTTTATTAATCATTAAAGCCTGGATTAAGCTTTGCTGAGGGAAATTATGAGATGGTTCTTTGACCACAGTTGTATTGAGTTCATGATGGGAGTGGAGTTGTTTCTTCTTGTGAAGGTAACAACATCCTTGCAAGGGATGGCGTCAGTCATTGAATTCTATGAGTTGGCCAGCAACAAAGAAAGTGGCTTATGAAAGAGCAAGAAATGAGTAATGACACCCAAGATTGGCCAGTAGAATGTGCAAGTATTCTCCAAGGTTCTCTGTAAAATTAAGAAAGGGGAATGTGAAAGAGACATGTATGTCTGCAGTCATTCAAGATAGAGAGTTGAATGAGTTTTATTTGGATAGTAAAAGAAAGAGGATCCCCAAAGTCTTGCAAACTTGAGGACTTTCAAGTTAGTCATAGTATGCTGCATTTTTGAAATGCCTCATGTTTGAGATGATCCATTTGGTAAACATGAATATTTTAAAAATTTCCTTAAGTTTAGGGATAGCCTGCTAAAAGCGAATTCATATAATGTTATACCCTATGTGATGATATGGGGTTAAATTTTATCCAAATATACAAGGCTGCGACTTGATTGCAATGAAAAAGATGGGTAATGTTGGAGAGACTGAACTCTTAGAGGTCATCTAACTCTTAAAAGATGAATGGAGTTTACTTGATTGACAGATCTCATAAAAGAGAATTTTGATGGAAAAACAATCTGACTTTGTCGTCAGTCACAGTGTTGTTTTCACTATCACCCTGGAATTCCGCCATTGACACAATGCCTGCTTTGCAATCTGTTTTTTCTTAGTCACTGCTTTATTCTCCAAAATTCTCTTTAGATTAAGAAATACAAAGCTACACTCAGTAACAGTGATTCATGAATAAAAAATTCACAATCCAAAGTTCTTCTATAGCTCTGAATTTTTTTTTCTCTTCCTTGAGCTTTTCAGTTTAAAAATAAATAGAGACACTTCTGGGAAGATTAAATTAATTTGTCTCAAATTGTTGTCAAGTTCAAAATTATCCAATTCATATTGGCCTCATTCTATCCCAAACAGTGAGGGTTTTATAGATAACATTCCTTAAACATTGTTAGTTTTAATCTTTGGGGAAAAAGAATCTCTGTTACTAGTCAATAGTCCAGTTCCTGGGATTAGAAGGTGAATGTGGGTATTAATTATGGCTGACACTGTGCACCCTACATCGGTGATCATATCAGGAGTCAGGGGCCTTAAAGGGAGATATAAATTGGTGCCACAGACCTGGCGCCAGGCACAGACAGGGCCTGGCTTTCAGGCATGACCGATGTTGCACTGTCAAAGTGATTTCTGGATGTTGTGACCTATTACCAGCTCCCCTGCCCTGAGATGCACAGCCAGTATTGAATAAACTTGCTGTTAATTTGTCTTTTTGCTTTTGTGTTCCCTTACTTTTGTGGCCTCTCTTCTTCATTTTATCTCATCAATAGTTAAGAGACTATCATCTGGAAAGTGACTATTGAGAAGTCGGCCTCAGGGGCCATGATTGAGATAGAATTAAAGAACAAGCTCCCAGTGGCAGGAAACTTGAAGGAGCACAATGTCAGAAAATTTGGACGTTAGAAAGGACATCTTAGGGTGAAGAAGGTATTGAGAAAGCAAACTAGGGAGATGAGGGATTTCCTCACAGAATGTTGTGACAAAAAGGAACAGTATGGGTGCTACCTGGGAAAGCAAACATCATAGCTGAAAAATCAAAAGGGAGTCAGGCTGAGAAGGAAAAGAAGAGGGAAGAACTGGTTAGGAAGCGATAACAGAGAAATTAAGAGGTTGGGAAAGAAAGCAGAAGGAGGATGCTTAACAAAGAGCCATGGGCTAGAAACCATTTCAGAGTCTCCCCTAATGGATGGTATACACTCATCCCTTCCCTATGCTTGGACTTTTTTGTAACTTGACAGCATTCAAAGCAGAAGTGGTCCCAATAAATAATTAAATATCTGTGAAGATGTATATTGTGAAAGTTCATAAAAATAAATTCAATTATTAGATACGAATATCCAATTTTCTTTTTTTCCTTATCCTGGCTTTAGAACCTACTGGAAAAGGGCCTCAGAGGATTTTCTGTAAATCATTATTTTAAAAAATCCTATCCTCTTCTCTTCTGCCATGACAGCCTTTCATGGCAGTGGACCAAAGTACATTAGAGTTATGTTGGGGAGAGGCTAGCAAGGAAACTTACAGTAAAGGGGATGAGAATATTTCTGCTCCCCTCTGTTCCCATGGGCCTTACTTTACTAAAGTCACCCCATCAGCATTTTTCTTAAGCTGGATTTACTGTGTATATTCAATTTTAATTTAACCACACAAGATTTATTCTACTTCATGGATTATCTAAGACTCCTTTTAAATACAATATCCAAATATTAAGTAGGGTTTTAGGGTCTGAATTTACTGCCATTATTCAGTTGATATATAATCATGAAGAAGGCTGTGGTGTCTCAGCAAAACATAGGAAAGCTTGATGTGAAAAACAAAACTCAAAAGTACAGAAGATCTAAAATCAAATATAGTATGCATTACTAGTTTGAGATTATTTCTATCGTCAAAATTACTCCTCTTCATTAGCATAGATGAACTGCCAGTTGACCAAATTCTGGTGCCTGGAACTCACAGACAAACAAGAGAATATCAAATTCTATAAAATTGCTGATAGGTACATTTCCAGAATCACTCTTGATCTCATTTTAAGATCCAAGCAATAGTTTAAAAAAATTTGATCTTCCAAAAGCTTCTAGTTTTCTTTACTTATGATATAGTGGGCTAGAGTATTACATACACATTTTTGCAAAAATTAGGCCACTCTGCCAAGATAGATATTGTGTAACCCCCTAAACTATCATAATGGCCCCAGAAGTAAACTTGCAACAAATAAAAAGAAAACGACTGTTTGCAAAAAGCATAATCAGCAAAGCAGACATTGCAATGTATTCTTGATAGACATTCAATACATATTTTACCTTAAATGGAATATAAAAAAAATATTTTTGCTTATATGTTGAGATAAGATCTAGGAAACAGCTCATACTTTGGGTTGTTTTAGTTTGTTCCTGGTAGAGTGGAAGGGTGTAATATCAATATGTCCTCTTGACTGCTTTTTTTAACCATATTTATAATAGTCAGTAAAAGCATCTGAAGTCTTTTTTGTTCTGCTCTAGACTGTGGTTGGGTTCTTCTAAAAGTTTCCTTGGTCATCCTTCCACTTGAGGTCATTGTGTTGGTTAATTTTATGTGTCAACTTGACTGGGCCATGGGATACCCTGATATTTGATTAAACATTATTCTGGATGTGTCTGTGAGGGTGTTTCTGGATGAGATGAACATTTACATTGGCGGACTGAGTAAAGTAGATTGCTCTCCTCAATGTGAGTGGGCCTCATCCAAACCGTTGAAGGCCTGAATAGAACAAAAAGGCTGAGTACAGGAGAATTTTCTCTCTCTGCCTGACTGTCTTTGGTCTGGGACATCTGTCTTCTCCTGCCCTTGGAGTCGGACTCAGACTGGAACTTACACCATCAGCTCTCCTGGTTCTCAGACCTTCAGACTCAGACCCAAACTATTCCATTGGCTCTCCTGAGTCTCCAGTTTGCAGACTATAAATCTTGGGACATCTCAGCCTCCATAATTGCATCAGCTAATTCCTTATAATTAATCTCTTTGTATGTATGTATATCCTATTGGTTCTGTTTCTCTGGAGAATCCGGACTAATACAGTCACCTATTTAGCTTTCTCATGAGATTGTCAACAGGAGCTATGCTAGACTACAAAAACACTAGTTTCAAAGATTTGTACTTCCTTCCTGGAAAGTCTCCTCATAGAGAGAGCTCCAAAAGGAAAAGCAAAGAAGAACCATTTGCATTCATGGGCTTTGAAGCTGTCCCAAGGCAACCCCATTTAAACAGATCATCAGAAGACGGAAGTGCTGCTCAGAACTTCCTACCTCAGGTTCATTTCATGTAGCTCTATGTCTGTTTGTCTCTGGCTTAGAGTCTCAAAATGCTTTTAGTGTCTGGCAGCCACTTGCTCAGTTCCCAACTGCCGATGCTCAGCTGCTGGAGGACTCGGCCTCTGGAAGATTACATCCAGCCCCTGAGGTAGCTGCTGTTATTTCCAGCCTACCAATCTGGCTCCTTCTACTGGAGTAGAAGTTCTCCAGGGGGACTTTGGAATTCTGACTTCCTCGGGGGTCTTTACTCTTACAGATGGAAGGTCTTCTGGAAACCCTGGAATCCCATGACATTTAAAAAATAAAATAAGTGCATATATGTCTTTTTCTGGTAAATAGATCGTATATCTTTTCCAGCAGATTTTCAAAAGGTCGTATGATCCAAAAAAGGACCTTTGTCCAAGGGGGTTGGTAGGCTTGCTGCTTCTTTAAGGCATTCTGGCTTCTTTCTGCTCTGGGAAGAAACATCAACTCAGTCAAAGCATTGTTTGCTTTGTTGAGCCCAAAGGAGTTCAGCAGTATCTTGGTACTTTCTTAACCAATGTTGCTCCCCTTAACCGAGGAGATTATGTATACCCGTTCCTCAGAAGAACAGACCAAGCCTTCTTAGCCGTCTCAGGTTGAGAAAAATAGTATATTTTTTCAAGGAAATACTCTAGTCTCTAAGCTTTCAGGGTGGGGCATACACAAGTTCACTGTTTACAAATTTAATTCTACCTTGTCTTTCTTAAGCATACCTATTAGTAAAAGATATATTTTTCCCACTTCCTCCAACATGTCTCCCTCCTCCTCCAACCTATACGTGGGGCACTAAAATTCAGTGTTAGGGCTTTCAATGATTTCCAGCAAATACTTATTGAGTGCCTCTATTCTTTAAGTGCCTGGATTTTTGTAGTTGTAAGCTACGGAGACAGG
This sequence comes from Tapirus indicus, assembly GCA_031878705.1. Taxonomy (NCBI): domain Eukaryota; kingdom Metazoa; phylum Chordata; class Mammalia; order Perissodactyla; family Tapiridae; genus Tapirus; species Tapirus indicus. Next base: position 136,864,810 of record CM062920.1, on the reverse strand, counting down.
ATAGTGTCACTGCCTTAATTTTTCCCTAAGTAAAGGAATAGTACTGGAATTCATTTATGTTCTGCCAATTTGCTGCTATTCTACCATCATAACTACTAGTTATTGGGAGGTTTATTCTTCGTTGTGTTCCTGTTGCCTAGTGGTAGGACTGGTTCTTGTCTGCATAGAGCTGTCAGTCTAGCAGGAGCAAGAGCTACACAAACAGTAATAATCAAAAGCGACAACAACAACTACAATAATGTTGTCTATAAGGTGCAATGGAACTGCAGCCTGGGGAGCAATTAACTCTGCGTCGGGGGGAAGGGTTAGGGAAAGCTACTAAGAGGAGAGAATTGTCTCCTTAGTCCTGTCATGAATATAATTTGGCCAGGGGGACCAGTAGGAAGGGAAAAGAGGGAGATTTGATAAATGTAAAATACTCTAAGACTTAAAAAAATCTACGGAGGCATTCTTTCTTAAACTAATGTTTGGAAAACAATTACTGTTTGAATAAGAGTGTTTAAGCATTCCTATTAAGCAATGTCTTTAAAATGCTTATTTAAGACCAAGAAATTCTGTGCCAGTTTTTTTAAAATAGAGAAACAGCTGTATGTGTTCAATGCCTTATTAGTTTTAATTTTAAACATTTTAAGGAGCCATTTTTCTTTTGCTTTTGAATTAAATCCATTCCTTTTATGCAGAAGCACTCTAATTTCCTTATTTGTCTAACATTTATGGAGTGTTTTATATACTTTATCTAATATATATTGACTCTCCTAGGAAAGGATTTAATGCTTTCTATAAAACAAAATTGCTACTGCCAGCTACTATACAATTTGATTTATTACAAGAGTTTATAAGTTAGACTCATTAACACACTCCATACAAAGGGTCATTCTGGAAGAAATTTGATTTAAATTTTTAGAGTTGCTATAATTACTGGTCAGAACTTCTTGAAACATCTAGTGCCGTATCCCAGTAAAGAATCGGGACTCTATATTCTTTGTGCTTTCATAGATTAGGGTTACTTTTGGCCAGGTAGTTAAGGAAATAATATTTGAAAACATTTATCCACAATTATTTAGCCCCTCTTATTTAAATAACACTTCAAAGATCCTAAATTTTTGTTGTTTCAAAACTCTTTCCAGTATTAAGTGTTCTTTTTAATAGATTCTTTGACAACTTTTTATGTAGATATTTTTGCTGGTTTTGTGTGTGTGTGTGTGTTTTTTTTTTTTTGCTGGGAAAGATTTGCCCTGAGCTAACATCTGTTGCCAATCTTCCTCTCTTTTTCCCCCCCTCCCCAAATCTCCAGGACATAGTTGCATATTCTAGTTGTAAGTTCTTCTAGTTCTTCTACTGAGCCGCTGCCACAGCATGGCAACTGACAGACAAGTGGTGTAGTTCTGCACCCAGGAACCAGACCTGGGCCACCGAAGTGGAGCGAGCTGAACTTTAATCACTGGGCCATCAGGGCTGGCTCTACTTTTGCTGTTTTCATGGCAATTGAAACTTTTGTCTAAAAATACAATAAATTTGAGCACCTACAAAACACCGTATAATGTGCTCAGTACTGTAACTTATTTTTTCTTGAGGAAAAAATAAGCTTGTAGACAAAGAATTATAGAGCAATTGGTTAAGTGCTATGAAAGAAGTATGCATAAAGTGTCAGAGACTCACAAGTTATGAAGCACTGAATTCTGTTTGGGGAGAAGTGAAATGGCTGAGAAAGTTTACAGAGGGGAGAGGATGTTTGTGAAAGATTCTAGGGGAATAAGTGGAAGAGTATTTTAGTTGAAGGCAACATCGTAAGCATAGTGAGTGTGAGGGAAGGTGAGAAGTCCTATGGGGCAGGTGGTGGGGTTGGGAATGAGACTAGGGGCACATGAATAGGGGTCTGGTGTACCACTTCAGCCGAAGAGGAAATGGCATGTACTAGAGAGATTACCTTAGCAACAGTGAGGAGAATGGACCCCTTGCAGAAAAGAACAATGACAGGGATACCAGTTAGTAGTTAATAGGCAATCTGAGAGTCTCAAATGCACTAGTCACAATGGAAACAGCCGAGACAAGTGGGATACGAGAACTGTTCCAAGATGGTGGACTTAACAAGAACTGGTGACCAATGAGGGAGAGACAAAGAGGTTGACGTAATGGAACAGAAAGAGTGATAAATGACTAATTTTTCAGTTTGAGAAATAGAATGAATAATGGTATTATTAATTATTCTAGGAAAGATAGGAGGAAGAATTTTGGAAGAAGCAAAAGTACTTAATTTGGGGAAGGAATTCATTTTAGTGGAAAGAACATGGACATAGATTTCAATCTTGTGTTCTCTGCTCTATTGCTTACTAGCTATGTGAAACTTGGGCAAGCTCTTCAACCTCTCAGAGCCTTCTTTTCTTTTTTTAAAATATTTTCCCAAATTATACTTACTTAAGTGTATACTTATATTAAGTATATTATGCTTAATCATAATTTTCTCAAATTATACTTACTCTGTAGAATTGTCGAGAGGATTAAATGACAAAATGTATGTAAGGTGACCCCACTTTCCTGAAATATCAGAAACACTCAGGAAGTGTTATTTTCACTTCCACCTTCTCATTCTTTTGAATTTGAGGAGCAGTAAAGATCCAAAATAATTAGCCAGCTAGACCGTAGAGTTGGTGGAAAAAAATTGAAAATCCAGTCAAAGGAAGGAATAAACCAAAGATTCCCGAAATTTTTAAAAACCGGGATATAATTGATTCAAAGTTCTAAATGTACATTGCTTCTTGCTTGAGATTATATCAGTATACAAAATTAAAGGATTTAATAAGTATTAACATGACTGAATCCAGAGAAAAGTACTCTGACCATTATCACTACTCTTATTATTACATTATCTGTAGTTAGTATTATTTAGTCCTGATCTCTACAGCTACTTTAGAAGCACATTATACTCCAAACAATTTATTTCCGTTGTTTTATCTGCCCAGTTAAGGCAAAACTCAGCTAAGGAGTATTGAGGAAATGAGAAGCACTAACATAAGCCAGAGTTGGGAATGGATTCTAGAAAGTAAATGTGTTCTGAGAGGAGAACATCCAAGATGAGACATAGTTGTAATATTATTTTTTCAATTGTGGTAGGATATGGGAAAGGGGGAGGAGAAAGGTGACAGTATGGTGACTGGCATGCAATTGGTAATCAGTAATGATTTGCTGGTGGAATTAATAGATTCACGTTTCATCAAGCATTTTGAAATAAGTATATTTTAGACCACTCTGTCCTTTTAAGTCATCATCCATTCAGCATTTTTTTCTGTTATAAGTAGAAAGAACTATTTTCTTCCCCACAGAATGTCTGAATATTCTAGAAATGTCTCAATGTCAGATTCAATCTCCTGAATAGATTAAGATTCCAAAAAGCTTTTACCTTTTTTCCTTTTATTCCCTACCACAAGAGGGCATAAATCTCATCTCCTCTTAGAAGTTAATAGAAAAATATGGGAAATGTGGGCCTGGTTCCAGTCTGTCCAGTTGTCTACCCTGTTCTGAGATCTCTGATTGAGAGAGAGGCTCCTACTGCCTCATGGGTGCCTTTGGTATGGAAAAAGTGGTCTATTTATTTCCACACATTCCCATTTAGTATTGTGAATTTATCCAGCACCATCTAGAGGTTTTTCTTTTTTTCTTTTTTTTGCTGAGGAAGATTCACCCTGAGCTAACATCTGTTGCCAATCTTCCTTTTTTTTTTTTTTTTTTGGCTTGAGGACGATCAGCCCTGAGCTAACATCTGTGCCAATCTTCCTCTATTTTGTACATGGGTCTTCGCCACAGCAAAGCTGATGAGTGGTGTAGGTCCGCACCCAGGATCTGAACCTGTGAATCCGGGCCCCTGAAGCAGAATGTGCTGAACTTAACCACTATGCCACTGGGCTGGCCCCTAGACTTTGTATTTTTTCAGTCTAAATCATCCCACTATACCAAACCAGGAACATGGTTTTACCACCTGTTCTATCAAATACTTTAATGACATGTACTTCACTAATTTTCAAAGTACCAAGGTGTACCATTTTTCTACAGTTCCACAGTTTGGTCAATAAGATGATGTTCACTCTGACCATAGAATTTAATGGTCCCATCTAAGCTTTATTTTTCTTTACTCTTTTTCCAGAAAAGAGATACCCTGAAATCCTGGGAGATCCCCAGTTGACTTGTAGATTTAGCTCCATACAAACAGGACAATGTTTCAGGATAGCAGGATAAGTTTGAGTTTTGTTACATTGTTATTCCAGAAATAAATTTGTCCTAAAACAAACTGATTTTATTTCCTCAGAGTTAAGAGGAGTTATACTACCTCAAAAGATGCCTATTGTCTAGGCTGATGTGACCCATTGGAAGGCTGGAGACTCTGTAGCTGGCAGCATACATTTTTGGCTTCTTGAACCTTCCATGAAGCTTCCAAAGCTTTGGTTTTTAGGGGTTAGTTCCCCAAACATTCCAGGCCCACCTACATTAGAGTTAACCGCTTCCTCCCAGGATGTTTTCCACTCCCTAGAAATCTCCCCTCCTTCTGATGTCAGGATACTCTTCTCTCTTTCATCGCTGTGAGACTTTCTCTTTCTAAAATAATCCAGCTCCTTTTTAATTAAATTTGAGAACAAACGTCTCTAGAATAAAGAATCTTGCCTGTCTTCTAGAGAGAGGGAGGAAAAATGATTCTCATTTTTCTGATGTGCCTACAGGAAAAGTAAGTATGGTTTACTTCTTCATCTGATTGTCCTGTCACATTGGTCTAGTAACCATCTCTACTTAATTGTGTTAGAATCTCCTAAGTGAGTGCTTAACTATTCCTGGTATAAAAAAAAATGAGATCCTAGAACTGGGATTTTTTTGTATAGAGATCTCTTTGTGTGTATTTTCATATGTGCAGGTATCAATAATTCAAGGTATAGTCAAGTAGAAAATCAGATAGCCATCCCCAAAAGATTTTATGGGCACCATTATGTTCTAGATACTGTGATTAGCATCAGGATTTGGGATACAGCTGTGAACAAGACAGACAGATCATAGGATCTTACATTCTATTAGGAATTTTTCTGGAGAAAGATGATGATTAAAATGCTGATAGGCACTGTCACAAATGCTGTATGTCAGTTATTTTATTTAATATTTGCAATAATCCTGTATGTGGATATAATTATTAGTCCCGTTTTACAGATAAGGAAAATGAGGTGGAGAACACTTAAGTAGTTTGCCAGAGTTTAAATTGCCTATAAGTATTTGAGATATTATTAAAATCCAGATATCCAAAGCCTGGCCTCAATGCTGCCATGCTAGTTAGGATGGCCGTAAAGACTGGGAATATAGATAATTTTTTTAAATAGATGACTCTCTTGTCTAAAATATGCTTAAAGTGCAGTTTATGCAGTGAAAATTAGAGACACAAACTGTTATGGATTGAATGGTGTCCCTCTCAAATTCATATGTTGAAGTCTTATCCCCCAGTACTTCAGAATGTGACGTTATTTGGAAATAGAGTCATTGCAGATGTAATTAGTTAAGTAAGATGAGTTCTTACTGGAGTAGGGTGAGACTCTAATCCAATATGACTGATGTCTTTATAAAAAGGGGAAATTTGGACACAGACAGATACACACAGGGAGAATGCCGTGTGAACATGAAGGCAGAGATAGAAAGCCAAAGAAAGTCAAAGATTTCCAGCAAAACATCAGAAGCTAGGAGAGAGGCATGAAACAGATTCTTCCTCACAGCCCTCACAAGAAACCAAACCTGCCAACACCTTGATCTTGCACTTCCAACCTCCAGAACTGTGAGACTGTACATTTCTATTGTTTAAGCCACCCAGTTGTGATACCTTTTTACAGGAGCCCTAGCAAAGTAATAGACACGCATCCGAGGCAACACGTCACAGATGCATGTGTAGAGGTTGATGGAAATTCTCCCTTAATGTACACTATTCATTGGCAATGATGAACAACACTTGGAACAGATCACATATTGTAACATAACAGCAACAAAGCATTTGGTATGCATGTTCATCTATGTTGCCAGAATTTATGACCACCCTGCACATTTTCCTTAGAGAAGTTGATTCATTTTAAAAAATCAATAGTTAGATTTGTCCATCAGATTCAGTAAATCCTTCTTTGTTTGGTTGAGGAGTTTAACCAAAGGGGAAGGGGGAGAGCTATGAAAATAAATTTTGAAAACAGAACAAGAATTATTAAATGTGAAATCTGAAAATAAGCATTCAAGATAGCCAGTCGAGTCTGTGGAAAGTTCATCAGATATCAACATCTCCCCTCGAGCTCTAAACTTTATATTAATGTTCTCTCAGAGTTTATAGTGCAGGGTACTATGGGAAATAAATAATTTCTTATGGTCGAGTAGGTGAGAAGAGATAATGCATAAATAATGATTGAATCAGATACAGAGGGATGCACAACACAAGAAAGGCAATATGATGTACTATACTAACCCTGACTTGGGATAAAAAAATGAAAATAATAAAATAAGGTTTCTGTTAGTGGGTAATTTGGAATTTGAGAATCTTGAAGTTAGTATTTTGAAGGGCAAAGAAAGGCAAATGAAACTAGAGATTTTTACCAGGCAGGCAATTGTTTCTTTGCTTGTCTAAAGACAGAGTAAATACTTTTAGCTTTTTCTTCTTTTTTTTATAGAGTTGTCTTTAGAGGACAGATTTAGATTTATAGAAAAATTGAGCAGCTAGTACAGAGAGTTTCCATATACCACTCCCCTATATACACACACACACACAGTTTTCCCCATTATTAACATCTTGCATTACTGTGGCACATTTATTACAATTAATCAACCTATATTAAAATATTATTATGAACTAAAGTCTATAGTTTACATTTAAGGTTCACTCTTTGTTTTGTCCAGTTTTATGGGTATTGATAAATGCATAATGTCGTATATCCGTTATTTCCATATCATTCAGAATTCACGGCTCTAAATTTCTACGGTGCTTCACCTTTTCCTTCCTCCACACCTCCACCAAAACCTAGGCAACCACTGATCCTTTAGCTGTCTCTAGTTTGCCTTTTCCAGAATGTCATCTGATTGGAATTATGTATTATGTAGCCTTTTCAGTCTGGCTTCTTTTACTTAGCAATATGAATTTAAGGTTCTTCCATGTCTTTTCATGATTTGAAAAGTAGGACTATGTTTAGCTTTGTAAGAAGCTGCCAAACTGTCTTCCAAAGTGGTTGTACAATTTTGCATTCCCATCAGCAGTGAATGTGAGTCCCTATTGCTCTACGTCCTCACCAGGCATTTGGTGTTGTCAGTGTTCTGGATTTTGGCCATTCTAATTGGTGTGTGGTGGTATCTTGTTTTAATCTGAATTTCCTCGATCACATATGGTATGGAGTATCTTTTCATATGCTTATTTGCCATCTGTATATTTTCTTGGTGAGGTGTCTGTTAAGGTCTTTGGCCCATTTTTTAATCAGGTTGTTTGTTCTCTTATCATTGAGTTTTAAGAGTTCTTTGTATATTTTGAATAACTGTCCTCTTCAATTGTGTCTTTTGCAAATATTTTCTCCTGGTCTGTGGCTTGTTTTCTCATTCTCCTGATGTTATCTTTTGCAGAAAGCTTTTACTTTTAATAAAGTGCAGTTTATCAAATATTTCTCTCACAGATCATGCCTTTGAATTGTATCTAAAAAGTCATCACCAAGGGCAGGCCTGGTGGGGTATTGGTTAAGTTCACACACTCTGCTTCAGCGGCCCAGGGTTTGCAGGTTCAGATCCCAGGCATGGACCTACACACCACTTATCAATCCATGCTGTGGCAGGCATCCCACATGTAAACTGGAGGAAGATGGGTATGGATGTTAGCCCAGGGGCAAACTTCCTCAGCAAAAAGAGGAGGATTAGCAACAGAAGTTAGCTCAGGCTAATCTTTCTCACCAAAAAAAAAAAAAAAAAAGGCGTCACCATTCCCAAGGCCATCTAGGTTTTCTCCCATGTTATACTCTAGGAGTTGAATACTTTTGTGTTTTATATTTAGGTCTGTGACCCATTTTGAGTTAATTTTTATAAAGAGTGTAAAGTCTGTGTCTAGATTCATTTTTTTTGCATGCGGATATCCAGTCGTTTTAGCATCATTTGTTGAAAAGACAATCTTTGCTCCATTGTATTCCCTTTGCTCCTTGATTAAAGCTCAGTTTACTGTAGTTGTGTGGATCTATTTCTGGAGACTATTTTGGTCTATTGATCTATTTGTTTATTCTTTTGCCAATATCATACTCTCTTGATTAAAGTAGCTTTATAGTAAGTCTTAAAGTCAAGGAGTGTCAGATCTCTGACTTTGCTCTTTTCTTTCAATATTGTGTTGGCTATTTTGGGTCTTTTGCCTCTCCGTATAAACTTTAGAATCAGTTTTTGGTATCCTCAAAATATCTTGCTAGGATTTTGATTGGGTTTGCATTGGATCTATAGATCAAGTTGGGAAGAAGAAACATCTTAATAGTCAGTCTCCTATCCATGAACATGGATTATCTCTCCATTTATTTAGACCTTTGATTTCTTTCATCAGTGTATTGTAGTTTTTCTCATATAGATCTTATACATATTTTATTAGATTTATACCTAAATATTCCATCTTGGGGAGTAGTAATGTAATTGGTAGTGCATTTTAAGTTTCAAATTCCACTTGTTTATTGATGATATATAGGAATGCAAGTGACTTTTGTCTATTAACCTTGTATCCTGCAACCTTGCTATAATTGCTTATTAGTTCCAGGAGGGATTTTTGTTGTTGTTGATTCTTTTGTATTTTCTACCTAGACAATTATATCATCTGCAAACAAAGACAGTTTTATTTCTTCCTTCCCAACCAGTATTCCTTTTATTTCCTTTTCTTATTGTATTAGTTAGGACTTCAAATGTGATGTTGAAAAGGAATGGAGAGAGGGGACATCCTTGCCTTGAACTTGATCTTAGTGGGAAAGCTTTGAGTTTCTCACCAATGAGTGTGTTGTTAGTTGTAGTTTTTTGTAGATATTCTTCATTGAGTTGAGAGGATTCCCCTCTCTTCCTTGCTTAGTTTTTACCACGAATGGTTAGATTTTTGTCAAATGCTTTTTATGCATCTATTGATATGATCCTGTGACTTTTCTTCTTTAGCCTACTGAAGTGATAGATTACATTAATTAATGCTTTTTTCCAGTTTTAATGAGATATAATTGACACACATCACCATATAAGTTTAAGGTGTAGAGCGAAATGGGTCGACTTACATATGTTGTTAAAATGATACATTAATTGATTTTTGAATGTCAAACCAGCCTGGCATACCTGGAATAAATTCCATTTGGTCATGGTGAATATTCTTTTAATATGTTGTTGGTTTCAATTTGCTAATATTTTGTTAAGGGTTTTTACATCTATGTTCATGAGAGATGTTAGTCTGTAGTTTTCTTTCATTGTAGTGTCTTTAACTGGTTTTGGTATTAGGATAATGCTGGCCTTATAGAATGAGTTAGGAAGTGTTCCATCTGCTTCTATTTTTGGAAGAGATTGTAGAAAATTGGTATGATTTCTTCCTTAAATGTTTGGTAGAATTCACCAGGGAAACCACCTGGGCCTTGCTTTCTTTTTTGGAATGTTATTAATTATTGATTTAATACTTTTAATAGATACAGATTTATTTGGATTATCTATTTCTCCTTTTGTGTGCTTTGGTTTTTGTATATTTGTGTCTTTCAAGGAATTGGTGCATTTTATCTAAGTTATCAAACTTGTGAGCATGGACCTATTCATGATATCCCTTTATTATCCTTTTTATGTCCATGGAATCAGTTCATTTCTGATTTTAGTAATGTGTGTCTTTTTTATTCTTGGTTAGTCTTGCTGGAAGTTTATCAATTTTATTGATCCTTTCAGAGAATCAGCTTATATTTTTGTTAATTTTCTTTACTGATTTCTTCTCTTCAATTTCATTGATTTTGCTATAATTTTATTATTTCTCTTCTTCTACTTGCCTTAAGCTTACATTGCTCTCTTTTTTCTATTTTCCTAAGGTGGAAGTTTGTATTGTTGATTTTAGATTTTTCTCCTTTTCTAATACATTCTTTTTGTGTGTGTGTGAGGAAGACCAGCCCTGAGCTCTAGCATCTGTTGCCAATCTTCCTCTTTTTGATGAGGAAGACTGGCCCTGGGCTAACATCCATGCCCATATTCCTCTACTTTTTATATGGGACGCTGCCACAGCATGGCTGACAAGCAGTTCATCTGTGGTGCCCTGGATCCGAACCCGTGAACCCTGTGCTGCCAATGCGCGAACTAAACCACTGTGCCACTGGGCCAGCCCCTCAAATACATTCTTTCAGCACTATAAATTTTCCTCTAAGCATTGCTTTTGCTGGATCCCACAAATTTTATCAATTCTATTGTTCTTTACATTTAGTTCAAAATAATTTTAAATTTTATTGGGACTTCTTCCTTGATCCATTAATTTTATTTTTTGAATAATTGTAAAGGCACTATTATTTGGAATTTATTAAATATCAAATTGGATATTTGTTAAATATCAACCACAATAAATAAATAAATAAGCTAAAAAATCAAAGTTCTGTATTTTTTTGTCATGTAAGAAATTAAATTTCTATTCATGCTAGTTTAATTACTGTACAGAAAAATACATCCATATATTTTATCATAAATAATTATGCTGTAATGAATCTAAGCCCCTAAGTTAAATAATTTGATTTTGGTTTTTGAATAAGTTTCTAGTAAACTAAGTGTATTGCTATTTAAATGGGATTTACTTGTGAACTATCCATGTTAGATAGTGTCCAGCTCAGTATAATGTTAGGGCTTGTCTCATCTCCAATGCTATAACTATATATCTATATTTATACAACATGTGTATATACATTATGCAAAAAGTGGTCAGAATTAAACAACTGTCTCATTTGACTTAATTCATTCAAATAAATTATATCTAAATCTTAAAAAATAATTTTCCCCAGTACTTGCATCACTTAATTTAGTTATTTAAATGAATCTCTGCCTGGTTCTCCTAGCACAATAGCCGCAGCTTTCTTCTGCTCACTCTCTCTTGCGCTGCAGCTTTCTTCTGCTCACTCTCTCTCGCTCTACAAAGTATTTGCAGTCCTATATTTTGAGTTCAGTGGTGTAACTCCCTGCTCTTTCTGGTTTCAGGGCCTTGTACTTCCTTCCTGCCCTGCTTGTCCCCTCCTCCCTCTACTGCACTTTACTTGAGCACTCAACAATGTTCCTTATCCTACTCTCAAGAATGGTCTCCTGGTCAGGTCTGTTTATCTGACATTTGACCTGTTACTTCTCTTGACCTCAGTTATTTGGATGAGGAGACTCTTTTTAAAAAATCATGGAAAAAGAATGGCACGAGAGGGGATGTTCTCCTCTTGACATCTCCTTAGTTTTGTCTTAATTTTATGGTTGAGATAAAAACCTGCAATCTTCATTGGAGGTTAAGGCATCCTTTAAAGAAATAAACCTAGGAGAAAAGATAACCTCCCATTTATTATGAAATGCTAACTCATAAGTATGTTCCATTACAATAAATTATCTAGCATTTAAAGAGCTTTTAGAATTGCAACAATGAGAATCATTTCTAGAGTGAGCATAAGAAATTTTTTTTCTTTCCGCAGCACAATTACAAATCATTTGTCCTGATGTCTAATGCTTTTCAAAATCATCGTGCAGTAAAGAATCCTTCCACTTCCTTTGTTGAAAAAGGAAGGAACTGAAGTCATTAATGGTTCTGATGAAATTAGGAAATATATACTCTCCCAGCCCCAAAGAGAATATGTTAAAAGTTTTAACAGCTTAAAAGTCTCTCTCAACTTCTCTCTGTGTTCATTAAGAAAACACATGAGAAATTCCCATATGGAAAGTATGGATTTTTCTTTCCCCTAATCACATAAAGTAGCTTCTTATCTTTCCTCTCCTTTCTGCAGGAGAGAACTGGACTAAACCATAGGCTACAGTCTGTTTCAGTGCATTCTGGTCCATCTCTACCACCGATTAATTGCTTTGTGCTCAAATACAAAGGTAATCAGCTTTTATATTTTGGAAATGTGTTGACTTCTTCTCGTAAGTATGTATACAGAGCCTTTTGCCAAAGTTTCTAGGCACTTTGTCAAAAATTTACCATCTGTAATGAAGATGGAGGAGGTCACAAACACTAAGAGCAAAGCCCACAGCTGCCTGGAGAATCAGTGCCAAGATAAGAGCAGCTTTGAAGGAAAAAGTGGGAGATTATGTTAGCAAGCATGGCCAAGGCTTCTGGAGGGCTGGGGGAGGATGCACTTCCATAGAACATTGTATTACAAGTCTGAGGGTTTTATTCTTTCCTAATGAATTGTTTCTGTGCCCTGTGGGACACCAAACAACACTTTTCTTTCAAAAGAATAATATTTCATTAAAAGTGCTTAGGCTGTGGAATAAACATAATTTAGGACCTAAGAGAATCAAGGACAATGATTTCCACAAATGTCTTATCTATTCTAAATGAATGCTTAGATGGATTCAGCATAGTCACACCATTGCCTTTTCTGCAAATATTTTCCAAAATAATGAGTAACTTTTAGGCCAGTAATCTACTCTATGGTATATATTTCAAATAAGATCTCATATTTGTTTTTTGTCATAGTTATTTTTCATTTCTTTGGAGTAGTTTCTTTCCCTAAGTTAGGTAGTCCTGGCTGTAGTGTTTCTTGAATTTTCAGTTTTCTTTCTTTTTTTTTTTTTTATTTGTGAGGAAGACCAGCCCTGAGCTAACATCCGTCGCCAATCCTCCCCTTTTTTGCTGAGGAAGACTGGCCCTGGGCTAACATCTGTGCCATCTTCCTCCACTTTATATGGGACGCCGCCAAGGCATGGCTGACAGGCAGTGCGTCGGCGGGCGCCCGGGATCCGAACTCGCAAACCCCGGGCTGCCAAGCGCGGATTAAACCGCTGCGCCACCAGGCGGCCCCTTCAGTTTTCTTTATGCTATATTTTCCCCCTTTATCTTTGAGCAGTGCTTATAAAAATTAAATTTTAGAAGCTGATACAGTCATTGGAAATGTATGGAATTCATATATGTTCATGCTGATATATGGAATTTAAATGAATATCTGAATTCTAAACTTTAGAATTTGTGGTGATCTATATGATTTTCCTGTTGCAGGCTTGCCTTCTCAGTTACATTTTTTTATTGGACTAACATTAAATTCAGTTTCCTTCCTGAAAAATACATATTGGGAAATAGACACAGATAAGGCAGCCTAGAGCAATACCTACACATAGTAGGTGGTAAATATATGCCGGCTAAATGAGTAAATGAAAGGATGCTGCTGAATGAAGCCCTTAAGAAAATCAGAGTAAAAAAACGTTTTTCAAATATCAATAATTAAGAACATAGCATATTTAATGTAGTTAATTGAGAACATATATTTTTCCATTTTCCACCATCATGGCTTATTACTATTTATTTTTTCACAGTGATAAAGAAATATATATATACAATCATTTAAACTTGTTTTTAGAGCATTATGTTATGAACGTTTAATGAATATTGAATTTACTTAGATAATATATAAGAAAATAAGGCTACATTTTCCAACAATGCATAGGGTATTAGTCTCTGTCAAAGTAATTTTTGAGCTTCTGTTCTAACTCAGTTTTTATTCAGCTCAAAAGCTCTTTGATATTGGCCTGAACTGCTATTGAATCAGGACACAAAAAGGATAAAAAGCTACTTTTGTTCACAGGTTAAATCCTTATATTTTTACTCTATCAAAATACATTTGTCAAAAATCTTTCTTTCTAGCTGTGTATTTATAACAATTACCCCTGGCTATTTTGAGAATGGTGCCATTTAACATCTTTACTCCATGTAGCACAGGATATCTTTATAGCATCTAGAAAGACTTGCTTGATACACTTAAGATATGGTAAAGGCTAATTTGAGAATTGTTACCATAAAAAGATGTTGTAGATGTTTGTTAGGAAAATATCATAAATGTCCACTTCTGCTATTATTCAGCTGATGCTCCATGAATTACATAACCATTTCTCCACAGTTGAATCTTTAAGTTGTTTTTGAGCATTTAACTCCAATAGGCATTTTTCTCTAAAATTAATTTTTAAGAGCAAAATTATTGGGTCCAAATATATGAGTATTTTTTTCTTGATAACCTATTCTTGTATGTTTTTCAAAATGGTTGTACCGATGTGCAATACTAACTAGGTTCATCTGTATGTGATAGTAAAGTAGCAATTTCTGCAGAGGAAATTATAGAAAAAAAAAATCAGGCTTGTCTGAGGTTATGCACCAACGGGAATTTAGAGCACAAAGCACAGACCCAGAAGACTATGTTCCCAAAATACCTTAAAACAGTTTCAGAAACCTGCCCTGTGCTTGGTTGGAGAATGTATCATGTATTTATTTATACCTCACCTTATTACAGAATGTGTTTCAAGATGGCTAAATGTATCTATTAACAATGACTCAGAACAGATTTGACAAAGCTGGGCGGGATATATATCAAATTTCCTTCCAAGCAAAAGATAGTGGAGAAAGCAAAAGCCACTTAAAAAGTCCTTAAATTTCAACTTCTGTGTGAAGCTTGATCCTACTTAAAGCTGAGATACAGGCAGACTTAGTCTCCTAGCATTAATTTCTTTATCCCTTTTAGAAAGCAGTTTGGCTACTACACCATGAACCATGAAAATCTACCCACTCTGACTCAGTAGTTTAACCTCTGAGAATCCTAAAAAATAAATTATAAATATGAGAATGATAAATTTAATGCTTTAAATGTTCATCACAGTATTGTTTATAATAGTTAAAACATGGAAACAACCTAAATTTTCATCTAAAAAGTAGACAGTAGATAAATAGAATTATATCTACCTGTTAGGATAGCAATTTGGACATTAAAGTATGATTATGAAGCACTGCAAAAATTAATATAATGTTGAATGAAAAGGCAGAATATAAAATACCATGTGTAGGGTGACTGTAATGGCGTTAAAAGAGAAAAAGATCATGGTTTAAAGAAAAAAAAAGAAGTAAAATGGACCAAATGCTCATAATCACTGTATTAATATCAGGGAAACTATGGGTACTTTTCATATTCATAGTTTAGTAAAATTTTATTATGGGCTTATATTACTTCTAAATAAATTACTTTGAGGAATAATGAAGCCTCCATATCTAAGTAATCTCATTCTTACACCCTGATGTACTACCAAGAAACAGGAAAAATGGCTGTCAGGAGGTCACCATCAATGTACTATGGCCTATATCAGCCACAAGCAGGACTACAGTGGAGCATGTGGAGTTCGGCAATGGGAGGACCACTGAGATCAAAAGGAAGAGCAAGCTTGTGGGGAGGGGAGCTGGTGGAAGCTAACAGGATTTGAGCATTTTTGAAGAGCCAACAGTCTAAAGCTAAAAAATCAAAATGGGGCATGATTTAGACAATCTTTGCATAGAGAGGCCCCAAGGAAACAAGATGATCCCACGTGCATGGAACCAATGAGTGTCAGAGGGGATGTGCATACCCAAACCTATGCTGGGCCATGCCAAAATTCCATTCCTGCAAAATGTGAACACAGTCATTCAAGTCTGTCTCTAGTTCCTCTTATAGATGAGAGTTGGAAACTAACAGAAACAAAGTAGGTGAAGGCCCTCACTAGTTGGAATGAAAGCACATAGGATTCTCCTTGAACATGGAAAGAGAGTTCTCCTTTTTTTTGTGAATCTACCTTTTTTCAAAACCTGTGTTCAATGCTTTATCTATGTGAGTTTATTTAATTCACACAAAGCTCTATGAAGTAGATGATATCATTCTCATTTTACAGAGGAAGAACCTAGATCCCAGAGAAATTGCATATCTTCACCAGGGGCACACAGCTAGTGGTAGAATTAGGATTTGAACCCACGTCTACAAAGCTCAGATATTTTCTATTATTTCGAGTGGGTCTGAGAGTGAAATGGCCTAGTAGCTAAAGTCCAATGAATTGTTATTACACTTTCACCTTGAAGCATAGGGCAGATAGAGTGAAATTATGTATCTCACTTTCACTGGAAAGCAATTGAGTTATGTTAACCCATTAACCTATAATTATAACATAAAAGGCCATGTTCACCCAGCTAAATTCAGGATAATTGGAATGTGTCTAGATCCAGAGTCAAACCTATGTTTATTGTAATATTAATAGTGATAATGGCATCTGTAGAGAAAATCTTAAATGCCTCCAGTCTTGCGAAATTTAGCATCTGGTGAGAGATAAATTGACTTATGTTGACAAAAGTACATGTTTCCAGAACTCAACTGTCCAAATTTAATCCAGACCAACCCAAACCAAACCAAGTAAACCAAACCAAAACAAAATAGCTCTTACAAACAGCTGGTGACATGGTTATGCAATTAGTAATATAGAGTATTTGGTCAAGCAATGAAACGATTACTGACCAGATATTTACATACATAGTTATACTTATGTAGAAGAAAAATGTCACACATCAAATACATGTGTTTGTGAGTATGTAAGTTCCATATACATTCTTTCTATTTGGTAGCTTACATTTTGTCTTTATTATAGCTTTTGAAGTCGAGTGATCTCCTTTTCCTAAAATTATACCCGTTTTATGGTCAATTTCTTCTTTACTGCAAAAGACTTGTCCCAATCTTATGATATCCATTACCCTTGGCTCTCACAAAGATGACATTTTTCTAAATCCTCTATAGGAGTCATGTATTTTAAAAATGCTAACCTAGTCATGCTGTATTCTTGATAGATCCACCGAATATTTTCACTTTAAAAAAGAGCAATCCTTAACCAGATGCCTGGTGCTTTGGTAGAAGTTTCAGTTTACATACTTATAGAATAAGGCTATCTCTTCTTAAAGTAGGAGATTTGAATTGATCAAAGAGTTGGTTAGTTCTCTGAAAGCAACAAAATCTAATAAAGATCTTGAATTAGGGCAACTTAGGGCACTCTTCCTATTACTGAAAGGTAATCACCTTTAATAGACCTGCTGTAGTAAAAAAGCTGAGAAAGCCTCTTTGCCCTCCCTAAGACCATAACAGCTGACTTTCTTAAAATGTGATAATCACACCTGAAACTGGAGCCTTATTTGGTCATAACTGAAAGATGTGACAGGAAAGAATTTAGAAGAGGGGGAAAAAGCACTTTATTATTAAACTTCTCTGTGTTGAAATCTCAATGTTCTATTTAGTATCCAACTCACTGGGGACCATTATATCCTCCTCTCATTTTTTTTGCCACTGCCTTCCCCATTGGTAGTTCTTCTGCCCACTCTCCAAGCCCCTCTCCTCCTGAGTGTGGTAAATCTTACTGTTGTGTGTTCCTACATCAGCCTCGTCCCTATTTAAGTCACCTCTGGTTTTTCCAACTCCTCAGAGTTGTATTCATCGATTCTTTCCTTGATCCCATTTCCTGAGCCAACTCTTGCTCAACAGAAAATATCCCTATAACATTTAGTACCCTACTCCTGACAGTCTTTGGTTTAAAAAATAAGTTACCAAGAAGCCAATCTGAAAAGGCTACATACTGTATGATTAAAACTATATGACATTCTAGAAAAGACAAAACTATAGAGACAGTAAAAAGATCAGTGGTTGCCAGGGATGGGGAAGGGGAGAATGACTAGGCAGAGCACAGAGGATTTTTAGGGCATGTATTTTAGGAAAGTACTTTGTATGATACAATAATGATGGATACATGTCATTATACAGTTGTCGAAACCCATAGAATGTACAACACCAAGCATAAACCATAATGTAAGCTATGGACTTTGGGTGATTATGCTATGTCAATGTAGATTCAACAATTGTAACAAATATACCACTCTAGTGGAGGATGTTGGTAATGAGAGAGGTTATGCACGTGTGGGGACAAATATATGGGAAATCTGTACTTAAAACTGTTCTAAAAAAGTAAAGTCTTAGTAAAAGAAAAAAATTTTAAATCATCCTTCCAGAACCTAAATGTAATGATTCAGGCAGATTTTCTGGCCTCCATTGTTTCTACCTATCCTCATCGCTCTGAGTCAAGTTCTTGTTTCTTACCCTACCATTGGTTTGGTCCACAGGAGCAGGCTCCTGCCACAAAACCTACTTCCTCACTTAGGGTAACTCAAGAATTGGCTGAGGGATTCATATGACATTGTATCAATGACACACCATTTGCAATGGAAGCCCCCCATCCTCTCCATTTCTCCAGTGGTAGTGGGGGCAAGATGGGATCCTAAACACTTCTGGCTCTTTAATCCTCAAACTGTAGGTTTAATGCTTTCACTGTGATTAGTTTATACGTTGCTTTGCTATCCAGGTAAGCAACCACTTTTTATCCCTGACACAGATCATAGCCTCCCATGCTTGATTTCTACCAAAAAAGAAATCACTTATGCAAGGCAGTTGTGTGGATTAGACTTACTGCATAGTCAGTGTTCCACCAGCTGGGTCTCTAGGGCTGGAATTCAGCTTGTCCCTCACTCAAGGGTGAAGAGAGATTGGACAGTTCCTGGGTTAGAAGGTTCTGTGGAAGCAAGTATCTATCTACCTAATTAAGGTAGGTTTCTAAACCTATAACAGACTTTAGGACGGATCTAGACTGTCTATTATTTTGCCTATGAGTTGTTTTCAAGAGACACTGTCTAGATCTCAGAGTCCAGTGGTTCCCAGATGTCCAATGACATTTGGATTTCATTTCTTTTACAGCAGATTGAATTCAAGAATAAAGGAAATTAACAGACTTGTTGACTATGAGTTTAGTTAAGGAAACTGTGGACGTGCAGAAGGCAATGGAATGCAAATAACTACTCATTACTCATTCATGCCTATATTTATTCAAGATGTGTTTACTGAGTGCCTTCTTTGAGCCAAGCAAAGTACAATATGCCTTGGATACACAGTCAATAAAAAGGATATGGTCCATCTCCTCATGGCACTTAGAGTCTACTGAGAGAAGCAGATAATAAACAAGAAAACTAGCAAGTAAATATGCTAAGTCTATAATTTCTATGAATACCTAATATAAGAGGTTATTTAAAAATTTTTTCTTATTGGGATGTAAATGATATGCAATAAAATGCACCCATTTTAAGTGTACGATGAGTTTTTATAATCACCAGCCTAATCAAGATATAGAGTATTTTCATAATCCCAGAAAGTTCCCTTGAACTCTTTGCAGTCAGTACTTCCCTCCTCAGTCCCAGCACCCAAGGCAAGCACTGACTTGCTTTCTATTAGTTGAGATTAGTTTTGCCTGTTTTAGAATTTCATATAAATGGAAACCTATAATACTATTCTTTTGTGTGGCTTCTTTCACTCAGCATAATATTTTTGAGACTTATCTATGTTATTGCATGTATCAGTAATTTGTTCCTTTGTGTTGCTGAATAATATCCTGTTTTAGGTATATATCATAATTTGTCTATTCACTTGTTAATGAATATTTCAATTATATTCAATTTCCAAAGCTTCTATAACCATTTGTGTACAAGTCTTTGCGTGGGGTTATGTTTTCATTTCTCTTAATATTTAAGAGTGGAGCTGCTGAGCCATATGGTAAGAGTATCTTTAACTTTATAAGAAACTGGGAAACTATTTTCCAAACTGGCTATACCATTTTGCATTCCCACCAGCAGTATGTGAGAGTTTGCTCAGTCGTTCCACATCCTCATCAGGACTTGGTAACGCTGTGCTTTTCAATTTTAGCCATTCTAATAAGTGTGTAGTATCTCATTGGGTTATAGTTTGCATTTCTCTGATAACAAATGATGTGAAGAATATTTCTTGTGCTAGTTGGCCATTTATATATCTTTTGTGAAGTGTAGGTTTAAATTTTTTGACCACTTTTTATTAGTTGTTTGCTTCCTTATTATTGAGTTAGAATTCTTCAAACAATTCGGATATAAATCATTTGTCATATACACATACTGCAAATATTCCCCCCACCCCCGAGTCTTCAGCTGTATTTTCATTTTCATAATGGTCATTCTCTTATGAGAAAAACATTTAGTTTTGATGCAGTTCAATTTATCATTTTTTTTTTTATGATTCATGCTTTTGCGTGTCCTGAGAAATATTTGCCTTGTACAGGGTTGCAAAGATTTTTTCCTATTTTTTCTTCAAGAAATTTCATAGCTTTAGCTTTTGCATTTAGATCTATGATCCATTTTGAATAAATTTTTGTGTGTAGCATGAAATAAAGTTCAAGGATAGTTTTTCCTCCATATGGATATCTACTTATTTCTTCCAGCATCATTTGTTGAAAAGAGTAACTTTTTCTCCATTGAATTACTTTCACATCTTTGTTGAAAATTAATGGATTATATGTGTGGTCTGGCCTCTCCATTTTGTTCCATTGAACTGTTTGTCTGTTCTTATGCCAACACCACACTGTCTTGATCACTGCACCTTTGTAAGGAGTCTTTAAATCAGATAGTATGAGTCCTCCAACTTTGTTCTTTTAAAAAATCATTTTGGCTATTTTAGGTCCCTTATAAGTCTCTAAAATTTTAGAATAAGCTTGTCAATTTCTATTTTTAAAAAACCTGGGATTTTGATTGATTTGCGTTTAATTTAGAGATCAACTTGGGGAGAACTGACGTTAAAAATATTGAGTTTTCCAATTTGTAAACATAGTAAATCTCACTTATTTGACTTCTCTCTGCAATGTTTGTAGTTTTTAAGTACACATTTTGCGTATATTTTGGTTTTTTAAAGTTATTGTAATTGGTACTGCATGTTTTAAAGAAATTATTTTCCAAATCTTTGTTGAAAATAGGTTATTTTGATGTTTATCAGAAGCCAAGTAGTTTATAAGTTTCCAGTATCATGGTATATTTTTGAATATCATATACAACTCTGGCTGCTCTGTGGTTGTCTAATAAGCATACCAACTTTAAGATGCAGAAATAATACACACTTCCACTGTTGATGACATACACATAGAATAAAATTAATCTGTTTCATGGTATTTCATTTATTTGTTTGTGCTGGTTATTTCAAATTTTTTCTATTAACTCTTTTGATTGTTCACCCCTTCTATTAGTAAAAGCTTTTGAACACACATCCTTCCATATGTATCTTGGGAAATTTATTTATAAATCTTATACACATAATCCTGTCCTAATTTATCATATAAACGACATAAAATATGACATTTTAAAAGGGCCAAAATATAGAGTAAACCACATCTTTAAATGTTTTATTAGTAGTGATGGCTTTGGGTTACCACTAGCTAATTTCTTAAAGCATGAAATACATGTAGAACAAGTTTCTTGGTTAACAACTGTGGATATAAATCCATTGTTTAGATAGTCTTCTTGATCATTTGAATTTCTTTGCCTGAGTTTTTGTTAGATTGGATTAGTGTGTCCTTGTCTTTAATCTTGTATTATAAATGATGAACAGCTTGTTCTAGGAGTAGGAGAAGTGTCAGCTTTGCTATTCTTTTTGTAGTTTGCTTACGCTTGCATTAGTGGCAACATTCTCAATTCGTAATTTATTTGCCAGAATCTTTTTAAGCCCCTTGTCCATTTAGTACAGTTAGGCTTAGCTAAATCTAAATAATTTAATCTGTAAATACAATGCGCCTACTTAAACTGCAACAAGCTAGAAGCTAACAAGTGAATGTGTGGCCATGTTGCAGAATTTCCTCCTGTTCTTTCATCGGATCCCTTGCCTATGGGCTTGACATCAGATTACCTAACAAACATAGCAAGTGATGATACCGGTTCAAGTGTATATTAAATATTAGTTAACCTTAATTTCTTCTTAATTGTTTCAATTAAAAGTAAATAAGTAGAAACTGTAATTTTTTCCCAATACTTCAATGGACCACCTTGGCATCTTCTGCTGTAAGCATCTTGCTCCCCTTGGAGACCAATGATTTAGGCTGTGTTGCTACCAAGTCCACATCATTGCATTTGATTCTTCTGTCAGCCAACATGTTTCACATAAAAATTAAATAAAAAATAAAAATAAAATAAAACAACATCCTCTGTTCTACAGCCCTCTGTCCCATCCAGCTGAATCATAATATGTGCTATTGGTCATAAAATAAGGATGAGTTTGGATCCTCTTTGCAATCCTACAAGTTTGGGAATAACAATGCAAAACATACGTGTTTCTGAGGTCATATAAAAGTTTAGTACCTTCTGATTCCACAAATTATTTTACTGGAAAACTTTGGTAAAGCACAAACTTGTTTAAATGTGTCCAACAATTTCCTAAATATATTTGTTTTATTAATATTATACATAAATATATATATATATAATATATATCCTCCTGCCCTATCCCACCTTTATCTTGTTATATATAACTTCGTGATAAAAAATTGAAAACAATTGCAAAGCATGGTTCCTGTTTTCAATGTTTTTGCCATCTTCATGGGAAGCTGAGAGGTTTATAAGTGAAGCAACTATAGAACAACAAAAGACAGAATGTAGGTAGTGTCCAAACAGCTTCCCATTGCTGTATTAAAACAAAACACAAAAGCCTCCTAAGTATGACTAGAGAAGAGCTTAGGATGAACATACCCTGGTGGGAAGTAAATGGACCCATCTTAACCAAGTTCTATCTGGGATGTCTCTGGTCACATATTGGAGCATTGGGTTTCGTTATAATGCAGACAAATATCCCTTAGTGCGACAACATAGAACATGAGTACTATGGGAGAAGGGAAGGAAGAGATGAGTATGACTCAAAACCAATCATGGAAGTAAGAGAGGAGAGTTACTAAGCAATGCTGATTCACCCCATGCCCTACCATTTTTACTTTAACTGGATCTTTTTTGATGTTGAGCAATCTTCTCATTCATTTGCTGTGGATTCTGTAGAACAGGGATTGGCAAACTATCGCCCATGGACCAAATGCAGTGTGCCACATGTTTTTGTAGGTCCCAAGAGCTAAGAAGAATAATGGTTCACGTTTGTGAACAGTTATAGGAAATTGAAATTCCAGTCTCCATGAATAAAATTTTATTGGAACACAGCCACTCTCATTTGTTTACATATTGTCTATGGCCACTTTCCCACCACAGCTGCAGAAGTGAGTAGTTGCAACAGTGACTCCATGGCCCATCAAACCTAAAGTACTTAACTCTCTGGGCCTTTACATATAAAGTTAGCCATCCATATTTTAGATGGTTGCCTGATGTTTCCTTCTGGCTTGAACAAACGTTATTTTCTTAGAGGAGACAGGAAGAGAACTGATATTGATAGAGTACTTATTTGCTAATTTATTTCACCTACTCCTAATAACAACTCTATTAGCTAGACATTAACACTCCATTTCGTAGATTAAGAAGTAAAGTTCAGAGAGTTTAAGGAATGTAAAAGATTGTGCAGGTAGTAGATTTTGGAGCCACGTCTCAAATACATGCTCTACTGTATTATGTTATTTCCCACCTCCCCTTTGTCCGAGAAAGTGGATTTGTTCAAAATTCAAAATTCAATTCAAAAGCAAATGTGAAAAGAATTGTGGGATTTTATGAAGGGAGTCAGCAGTTTAGTTGGTCACCAGTGTTGGGAACTGGTGTGCCACCACGCTGTCTCAGAAAGACTGACTCTGAGCTTGTGACAGGAAGGTAGCCTCAAGCATTTTTCATTAGCCCATGAATGCTTTCCCTATGGACACTCTTTCTCCTAAGAATGAAGACTCTTATCAGTAAGACCAAAGTAATTTATAAGAAAGTATCTTTCCATACTATCTGAATAAATCTTTATTACATGAAAGAATATAAATCTTAAACTGCATTCAATAAGTCTTCCTGATTTTCCAGTATACAATTAAAGTAGTTCAATTTAAAAGTCACTGCTTTCTCTCTTTTTTTGGAGCTAACATCTGTTGCGAATCTTCCTCTATTTTGTATGTGGGTTGCTGCCACAGCATGGCCTCTGACAAGTGAGGTGTAGGTCCATGCCTGGGAACTAAACCCAGGATACAAAGTGGAGAGTGCTGAATTTAACACTAGGCCATGCGACTAGCCCCTCTGTTTTCTTTCCTTTTTTTTTTTTTTGTGAGGAAGATTGGCCCCAAGCTAACATCTATTGCCAATCCTCCTCTTTTTGCTTGAGGAAGATTGTTGCTGTGCTAATATCTGTGTCAATCTTCCTCTGTTTTGCATGTGGGATGCTGCCACAGAATGGCTTGATGAGTGGCATGTAGGTCTGCTCCCAGGACCTGAACCTGCGAACCCCAGACCACCAAAGCAGAGCACGTTAACTTAACCACTACACCACTGGGTTCTTTTTAATATCTACATGTAATATAGCAGCAACCGCAGCAGCAGGAATCTATTGAAACAAATTATATTTGCCATCCACTGATCTCCAAAGGCATATTTCCTTTAGAAACTGATCTTTGAAAATTCACTGAAAAATGTATAGTGCTTTAAATTAAGGGAGTTAAAATACAAAAGATAAGGATTATATCTTTAGGTGGTGGCTGACCCAAACTGCAATAAAGCTTAAACATTAATGTTAACTGTCTCTCTGATTGATTCAAATTATCACAGTGAAGTATACATTCAGAGAAATGAACTAATACTTAAGTTACTAAAAACCAATGTTGGCCATGTTGTAACCTATTCATTTTTTGCAAGGTGATATGATCCAAATTTGATTTGGAAGAAATAAAATGTTTCTCTGTATTGTTGTCAATAGATTCTTTATCCCTATTACTATTTTTCTCAAATTGCTTTTAGGTCAACTTTCTCTCACTATATTATTTTTCCTCCCCAGAAGAAAGAAAAATGCAAGTGCTTATTATCTTTTGCATACTTGCTTATTCCTGTTCTGTCCCCATGCCTCCCCACGTGCAAACCAATGTGCCCCACTCCCATCCCATTGTTTCATTCCTTAACAAGCTAACTGTGATGGAAATAGCCACATTGATACATGGGGTGTGCATTTGATCTGAAAGCCAGGACAAAAGCCATGAATCCAGGAACACTAAGGGGAGGTTGCTGAAGGTCAGGTGGTGATCAGAGCGTCAGAGGTGGACACTCTAAAGATGGAAGTTCTAAGGATGGAGAATTATTCTCCGTATAGAGTCAGCAAAGAGAAGATGTTATAAAGATATGTCTTCTCTTCAATGTAGTAATATCTAAAGGAGCAAAACAGAAAGAACAAACAAATAAAAGAATTAAAAAGCCAGTATTAGGGAGTATTTTAATAATTGTGCTCTATCACACAGTAAAATTTCCTATGTCCATTAAAATGGTAATTATAAGTCCATGCTCAATAGATCATCAAACTGAATGGGAAAACATTTCTGAAATATTGTAAGTGAAAACAGCAGAGTTCAAAATAGAGTTCTTGGAGTACAAGGCAGAGAGAGGGAGAGAAAGAAAAAGAGATGCAGGGGCTGGGAAGGGAAGAGAGAGAGAGACAAATAGACAGAGAAAGAGAAAAAATAAGGAAAGATTGTATAATCAGGTCTCAAAAGATAGGAGAAAGAACAGGTCCAGTGAACTGGGAATCAGGAACTAATATCAAAACACTCGCAGTGCTGGGAACTGAGCAGACAATAAATACTCTTGACAAAGAGGCTTGAATGAATGAATATTTTCTACTTTTATGAGGCTTGAGAGGAATACCTAGATAATTTCATTATCATATTACCAGACATTTTTTTTAAAATGCCATTTGTGGGGAGCATTCTCATCATCATTTCGTTAGTTGGGGAGACGGATAGATACATCATTAAATTACTTTAAAAGTGTTACCTCAGATATAAATACTTTCCTTCATATCTTACCATAATAAATCTGGAAGTTGAGAAATGATCTTTGAGTCACTTCAGTTCTGTGAATGCAATCTTTCAAAGAAAAACAAAATCTCACTTAAGAAAATATTACAGCTATTTAAAAAGCGGGAAACTAAAAAATGAATTCCAAAGAATAAGACGTTTTGCCTCATTGATTTTTAAAAACACAAAGTTTTTAAGGCTGTCAAGCCTGTTAAAATTTATAAAGTTTAAATTTTGTTTTTGGACTTGACCATGCTTTCATAATTTTATAGAACTGTGCAAAATGAGATAATAGAGATAATTGAAAATAGAAATATACGCTTGAGGACTAGAATGTTTTGGGGTTACTACTCTTTGAATACAAATTAGAATGTGTTTTCTCTCATCATAAAAAATCATCTGGATTGGTACCATCACTGATTATTAGGAAAAATCATAGAAATAAAAGGTTTTATTGATTTTTAAAAGTTACATCATATTAATGCTTCTTTTTACAGGTAGTTGTGCAGAATAAATTTTTAATACTGTTATTATCAACCATATTGTGAACCATATTGCCTGTGAATGTCAAAGATTTGCAGATATTTTATAAGCAGATAATAATAGAATGAGAGGGTGGCAGACCCCTTTGGGAGACTTGCCCAGTTACCACCTCTCCCCAGTATCATCTTTCAGGAGGATCATCGATGACTTATACTTATTGTTGCACGTATTCTTTTTAAGTCTCTTCTATTGGACAAATTTGTGTGTGAGTGTAGGTATGTCTGGTGGTTTATCAGGGCTTGGGGTTGTGAGAACAGAATCTATTTTAGGTTAGATTCATTTATAATATTGGGGCAGTGGAAGGCTTATAAGAGAAGGATAGAATGGAGTCGCCCATCTCTTTGTTGGTTGTAATGCAATTACACGATTTAATTTAATTATGATGAAAACTTTTTCATATTGTCCCTTTCCTTTCTCAGCATTTATCTTAAAATAAAAATGTGCATCACAAAAGGACGCATGTACTTATCACTGTGTGTTATTTTAGGGTTGGTTGGTGGCATATTTTCACACCGTAGACTTTTACAATCTAATAGCATTGTTTAAAATTCAGTAATAGAGTATTTCAGGAAAATATATCTTCAAATAACAGTGTTTTTATAAACTCATTTTTAGATAGTATACTTACCAGATTATGTTAGATTTACATTTTTTCTTTATCTTGATAAGCTCTACAGCAATGGTGGTAAAATCACTAAAATGCTTTGGTCTTCATTTTTTGTTTCTGATTTTAATTTTTTAAGATTACATTTGCATATTGTTTTAAAAGTCGCATAGGTCTTTAAGGCTTATTCCTATTTCCTCTTCTTGTTCCTCTGTTCCCCGCCATTTTTTTTTTACATATCTCTTCATCTCTAAATAATATTCTTAAATTAACACTTCTAGGTTTTTCAGTTGTAGGCAATTCCCAATATGAAGAATGAGAATTAGGTCTCCTTCATCCCCACTTCACTTCCAACTGCCCCCTCTCCACATTCTACATCTCTTCGTATCCTCTCAATATAGCTAACTAGGGTAAGGCAAATCTTTAGTGTTTACATTATTATTACTATATAAACACTTTCAAAGGTGAGCCACCTGGTGTACTAGGATTACATGTCTTCCTGGTACAACTTTTATTCTCTATGGATTTAGTAACTGTCTCATTTCCAGTCATTTTCTTTTCTTTCTTTCTTTTTGTTTTTTCTTTTGAGGGAGAGTGACCCTGGGCTAACGTCTGTTGCCAATTTTCCTCTTTTTTTTCCTCCCCAAAGCCCCAGTACATAGTTGTGTATCATAGTTGTAGAGTTGTAGCTCTTCTATATGGGATGCCGTCTCAGCATGGCTTGATGAACGGTGAGTAGGTCTGCGCCCAGGATCCAAACCGGTGAACCCTGGGCCGCCAAAGCAGAATGAGGGAACCACTACGCCACCAGGCTGGCCCCTCCAGTTGTTTTCATTTCCTTTTATCTCTTGTCAAATGACCTCCAAGAATCATTCAAACTAATAAACAGAGCAAGTGTTTTATCACTGCATTCTTCTTAGACACATCTATCTGGGAGACTTCTTTCCTTCTTCTCCAATCAGATTGGTGGCACTGTAATAAATCTGCTACCAAACTGCCATCCTGGAATACTTCCCCATCACTCTGGATATTCTAATTGCCTCTTTTCTCATTCTACCCCTGTTTCCTTGATCCCACATCTTCTTTTCACTTGGTTTACTTTCTGTGTTTACATCTAGGTATAAAACAGTCAAATCAGCCAAAATAAAATTGATTCAAGTTTTAAATGTTTAATAATAATCCAAACTGTGTGTATCAAGTTAATTGCAACAATTAAAATTAGTCTTTAAGATGATTACTAGACCACCCATATTTTAATTTGGTTAATGTGAGTGACCCACACACCACAGATTCTGTTTCTCGTGCTTTGATTGTTGGTTCTAGGTTAATAGTGGACATTTTCCTTTTTTTTTCCATATCTTTACTTTGCAGTTCAACACGTAAATTTCCTTGTCCTTTTTCAGTGATACTAGCTACAACCACTCATGCAATACTAAGGTACCCAAATTCTTTTCCTTGTCTCTTTTTTTTTTCCAGTTTTATTGAGAAATAATTGACATATATCACTGTATAAATTTAAAGCATACAGCATGATGGTTTGATCTACATATGTTGTGAAATGATTATGACAATAGGTTCAGCTAACATCATCATTTCATATAGATACAATATAAAGACAAGAAGAAGAAAAGAAAAAATTTTTTCTCCTTTTGATGAGAATTCTTAGGATTTACTCTCTTAACTTTTCTATATATCATACAGCAGTGTTCACTATGGTCACCATGCTGTACATTAATCCCTAGTCCTTTTTTATCTTTTAACTAGAATTTTGTACCTTTTGACCACCTTCCTCCAATTCCCCCTCCACTTCTGGTAATGACATGTCTGATCACATTTTCTATGAGTTTGTTTGTTTTAGATTCCTCATATAAGTGAGATCATACAGTATTTGTCTTTTTCTGTCTGACATTTCACTTAGCATAATGCCTTGAAGGTCCATCCATGTTGTTGTAAATGGTAAGATTTCCTCATTTTTTTGTGGCTGAATAATTCCATTGTATATATACCACAACTTCTTTATCCATTTATCCATCAATGGACACTTAGGTTTTTTCCATGTTTTGGCTATTATAAATAATGCTGCTATAAACATGGGGATGCAGATATCTTTTTGAGTTAGCGTTTTTGTTTCCTTTGGATATATTCCCAGACATGGAATTGCTGGATCATATGGTAGTTCTATTTTTAACTTTTTGAGGAACCTCCATACTGTTTTCTATAGTGGCTGCACCAATTTACAATCCTACTGACAGTTCACAAGGGTTCCCTTTTCCCCCCTTCCACTCCAGCATTTATTACCTCGCCTTTTTGATGATGGCCATTCTCCCAGGCGTGAGGTGATATTTCATTGTGGTTTTAATTTACATTTCCCTAATGACTAGTGATGTGGGGCGTCTTTTCATGTACCTGTTGACCTTTTGTGTATCTCCTTTGGAAAAATGTCTGTTCAAATCTTTTTACTATTTTTAATGGGTTATTTGTTTTTTTGCTATTGAGTTGTATGAGTTCTTTATATATTTTGGATATTAACACCTTATCAGATATATGTTTTGCAAATATTTTTTGATTTTGTTGCTTGTGCTTTAGGTGTCATATTCAAAAAATCACTTCCAAGGCCCAATTCAAGGACTTTTATTCCTATGTTTTCTTCTAGGAGTTTCATGGTTTCAGATATTGCATTTAAGTCTTTAATTCATTTCAAGTTAATTTTTGTGAGTGGCATAAGATAGTGGTCCAGTTTCATTCTTTTACATGTGAATATGCAATTATCTCAGCACCATTTATTGAGGAGACTATTTTTCCCATTGAGTATTCTTGGCTCCCTTGTCAAATATTAGTTGGCCATATATGTGTGTGGGTTTATTTCTGGGCTCCTGATTCTGTTCCATTGTTTTATTTTTGATTACTATAGTTTAATAGTATAGCTTGAAATCAGGAGTGTGAGGCCTCCTGCTTTGTATTTCTTTCTCAGGATTTCTTTGGCTATTTGGGGTCTTTTGTGGTTCCATATAAATTTTTGGAGTTTTTTTTCTACCCCTGTAGAAAATGCCATTAAAATCTTGATAGGGATTGCACTGAATGTATAGATGGCTTTTGGTAATATTGACATTTTAACAATATTAATTCTTCTAATCCATAAACACAGGATAAGTTTCCATTTATCTGTGTCTTCCTCAGTTTCTTTCATCAGGTCTTGTGGTCTTCAAAGTAGAGCTCTTTCACCTCCTTCATTAATTTATTCCTAGATATTTTGCTGATTTTTATGCTATTGTTTATGAGATCAATTTCTTTTTCAGAAAATTTATTGTTAGTGTATAGAAACACTACTGATTTTTGTGTGTTAATTTTGCATCCTGCAACTTTACTGAATTCATTGATTAGATCTGACAGTTTTTTGGTTGAGTCTTGAATTTTTTATGTATAAAATCATGTCATCTGCAAATAGAGACAATTTTACTTCTTTCTTTCCAATTCTGATACCAGTTATTTTTTTCTTGCCTGCCTGCTCTAGTTAGGACTTCCAGTATTATGATGAATAGGAGTGGTGAGAGTAGGCACTCTTGTCTTGTTCTCGATCTTAGAGGAAAAGCTTTCAACCTTTCACCATTGAGTATGATGTTAGCCGTGAGCTTGTCATATGTGGCCTTTATTACATTGAGATATGTTCCTTCTATGCCTAATTTGTTAAGAGTTTTTATCATGAATGGATGTTGAATTTTGTCAAATGGTTTTTCTGTATCTATTGAGATGATCATATGATTCTTTTCATTCATTCTATTAATGTGGTGTATCACATTGATTGATTTGCATATATTGAACCATCCTTGCATCCCAGGGATAAATCCCACTTGATCAGGGTGAATGATCCTTTTAATGCACTATTGAATTCAGTTTGCTAGTATTTTATTGAGAATTTTTGTATCTATATTCATTAGGGATATTGGTCTATAGTTTTCTTTTATAGTAATGTCCTTTTCTGGTTTTGGTATCAGGATAATGCTGGCCTTATACAATGAATTTGGGAGTGTTCCCTCCTCTTCTGGTTTTTAAAAAACAGGAGTAGAGTTAGGTTGTTTATTTGGGATCTCTCTTGCTTCTTAACGTAGGCATTTGTTGCTAAGAATGTCTCTCTTACAACTGCTTTTGCTGCATCCCATAAGTTTGGGTATGTTGTGTTTCCTTTTTTGTTTGTCTCAAGAAACTTTTTATTTCCCCTTTAATTTTTTCTTTGATCCACTGGTTGTTCAAGAGAGTGTTGCTTAATTTACATTTGTTTGTGAATTTCCCAGTTTTTCTCTTGTTATTAATTTCTAGTTTCATGCCATTGTGGTCAGATAGAATACTTGGTATGATTTCAATCTTCTTGAATTTGGTAAGACTTGTTTTGTGGCCTAACATATGATCTATCTTAGAAAATGTTCCATGTGCACTTAAGAAGAATGTGTATTCTGTTGTTGGATAGAATGTTCTGTATATGTCTGTTGGGTCTATTTGGTCTACAGTGTTCAAATCTGCTGTTTTCTTATTGATTCTCTGGCTGGCTGATCTATCTATTGTTGAGAGTGGGGTATTAAAGTCCCCAAATATTATTGTATTACTCTTTCTCTCTTCTTTTAGCTCTGTTAGATTTTGCTATATATATTTAGGTGCTCTGATGTTGTTCACATAAATATTTACCATTGTTATATCTTCTTGATGGATTAACCCTTTTGTCATTATGTAATGACCTTATTTGTCTCTTTTTACCATTTTTAGTTTAAAGTCTATTTTTTCTGATATCAGTTTAGTTACCCCTGCTTTTTTTGGTTACCATTTGCATGAAATGAATTTTTCTGTTCCTTCAGTCTCAGTCTGTGTGTATCTTTAAGGCTAAAATGAGTCTCTTACAGGCAGCATATTGTTGGATCTTGTTTTTTTATCCATTTAGTCATTCTGTGTCTTTTGATTGGAGAATTTAATTTGTTTACTTTTAAAGTAATTATTGATAGTAAAGACTTACTATTGCCACTTTGTTAATTGCTTTCTGGTTATTTTATAGATTCGTTGTTCCTTGTTTCTTATCCTGCTGTCTTTCTTTGCATTTTGATGTCTTTTTATATCAGTATGCTTAGACTTCTTTATCATGTTCTTTTGTAATTGCTACAGGTTTTTCTCTTGTGGTTACCATGAGGCTTACATAAAAATATCTTAAACTTATAGCCCCCTCTTTTAAGCTGATAACAACTTAACTTCAACAGAATTCCAAAACTTTGCACTTTTACTTCTCCCCCTCACATTTCAGGTTGTTAGTGTTACAATACATATTTTTATATTGTGTAATTAATAACAGAGGATTGTAGTTATGGTTGTTTTTACTACGTTCATTTTTTTAACTTTTGAACTAGAATTGTAAGTGGATTATGCACCATCGTTACCAAATTGCAGAATCTAACTTTGACTATATATTATGTGAGTTTTATGCTCTCTTTTTACGTTTTTATGATGTTAATTAGCATCTTTGTACTTCCACTCAAAGAACTCCCTTTAGCATTCCTTGTAAGATAGGTCTAGTGATAATGAACTCTCTCAGCTGTTGTTTGCTTGGGAAAGTCTTTATCTCTCCTTTATTTCTGAAGGACACCTTTGCTGAGTATAGCAGTCTTAGTTGACAGTTTTTTCTTTCAATATTTTGCATAGGTCATCTCATTCTCTCTTGGTCTGAAATGTTTCTGTTGAGAAATGCTGGTAGTCTTATGGGGGATTCTGTAACTTCTCTCTTTTCCCTTGCTGCCTTTAAAATTCTTTCTTTGTCTTTGACTTTTGACAATTTAATTATAATGCATTTTGGTGTAGCCATATTTGGGGTCAAACTATTTGGAGTCCTTTGGACTTCATGCATCTTGTTGTCCATTTCTCTTCCCATATTTGGAAAGTTTTCAGCCATTGTTGCTTAAAATATACTTTCTGCATCTTTCCTTTTCTCTTCTTCTCTGGGATTCTGATAATGCAAATATTCTTTCTTTTCATTGTTTTCCATAAGTCTCAAAGATTTTCTTCACTCTTTTTCATTCTTTTTCCTTTTTGTTCCTCTGACTAGACAATTTCTAATGTCCTACCCTTCATGTTGCTGATTCTTTCTTCTGCATGGTCAAATCTGCTTTTGAAACTCTTTGTTGAATATTTCAGTTCAGTTATTGTATTTTTTACCTCTAGGATTTCTGTTTATTTATTTTTTCCTGATGATCTCTATTGCTTTGTTGATATTCTCATTTTGTCCATGCATTGTTTTCCTAATTTCATTTAGCTGTCTGTCTGTGTTTTTGTAGTTCATTAAACTTCTTTAAAGGATTACTCTGAATTCTTTGTCTGACAGTTCATAGATCTCCATTTCTTTAAGATTAGTTATTAGAGCCTTATTAGTTTCCTTTGATGGTATTATATTTACCTGTGTTTTTGTGATCCTTGATTCCTTACATCTGTGAATTTGAGTAGTTGGGTTCCTCTTCTAGACTTTACAGGTTTGCTTTGGCAGAGATAGATCTTCACCAGTCAGCTCAGTTTGGGTTCCTGGGCATGTCTCCTGGTAATGTCTTTGGGCATGCTATTATGGTCTTTTTGGGGGCAAGGGGACTGTTCGAGTTCTGAGGTTGGGGGTGGGGGGATGTGCTATTGGCTGAGAATAGTTGGACTACTGGCTTGGTTTCCTACCCAAGTGAGGCTGTAGGATGGGCTCCGCAGTTGTCTGGATTCTCTGGTCAGGCTTACTAGATGGTCAGAGTGGATACTATTTTCAGTGGTAGATGGAGCTATGATTAGCTTCCCTGCCTTGGCAGGGCAACAGGATGGAAACCAGGGCCTATATGGCTCATTGTTTGGGGACCTGAATCAGGCAAGAGTGTGTGCTGAATTCCCTTGTCAGGTGAGGCCATCAATTTTGCTCTGCAGATGGGGAAAGTCACAGGCTGTGTTCTCTGTTCAGGTGCCATGGTAAGCAAGTCTGTTGGATGGGCTACACAGCTTCCTGTGTGCTCTGGCTAGGTTCCCTGGTTGTGCAGGATGGAGGCTATATTCAGCAATGAGTGGGGCTACAAATTATTTTCCCTGCCTGGGCACAGTGGGAGAAGCAGCACTAAGGCCTGTAAAGCTCTTTGTTTATTATCTTAATTTAAGCCAACCTGCACTCCAAGTTCCCTGGCCAAACACGTCCACTGGCTTTGCTCTGTAAACTATTGGTACTACCTGCCCTTCTCTCAGGTTGACCACCATTGGGATACACAGCTTCCAGGTGTTCTCACCAGCTCTTCTGGTCAGATGGGGTCAGGAGCCCAGTGGGGGGGGGGGTAGAACTATGCCTCAGCTCCTTTCCTGGGTGGGAAGGGGAGGAGTTGCCCCAGGCAATTCACATGGCACAGGAATCCCCCATGACCAGAACTGGCTTTTCTCTGGGGGTGATCAGCTCTGCCTGCCTACCTCTTGGCTCTAGCATTGCCACAGTCCAGGTGTTCCTGCCAGCCTCTCTGGTGAGATGTAGCTGGAAGACCCTCTTCACAGTGAGTGGGGCTACGACTGAGCCCCTTGCCTGGGTGTGGGCAAACCAGGCTCTAGGACTGGCAAAACTCCTCATTTGAGGATCTGAATCAAGCAGATCTGCACCCCACCTGGTTCCCTTGTCAGAGAGCACCACTGACTTTGTTCTGCAGATAAGCAAAACCCCTTGTTGGGATTACTATTGGACGCTGTAGGTATGAACTTGGTCTGCCAAGATCCATGTGCTGGTTGTTGCAAGCCCCTCCCTGTTCCTCCAACACAGTCAGATTCCCAGTGGTTGAGCCTCATAGAGTCCCCTACAATCCCCATGGGGTGAGATCAGAGTAGTGGCTCTCACAACACTGGGGTGGTGTGGTTGTCCCTCCTGGGTTCTCTTTTCCCACTGGAGGAACCAGAGGCTCACAAGAAACCTTTCTGCATACTGCTGCACTGGTCTGGGGGAGGGGCAATGTGGTCAACATGTAGGTGCTTCCTCACCCTTCTCATGCAGTCTGTCTTGATCTCTGTTGTGCAGGGGGGTGCTTCAGCCTTACCCCCTTGTTCTAGGATTCTCCCAGTGATGTCTTGTTCTTCAATAGCTGTTAGTTGTCCTTCTTGTTAGGGGGAGTGAAGTCAGGAATGACCTATGTTGCCATCTTGGTGACGTCACTTCCCCCTTGTCTCCTAATTTCCCTATAGGAGTATAAATATAAACTTCGGCTAGATGAAAAGCCCAAGATTCTTGACATTACATGATTTTTATTTATTTTTTCCTCATATCTTTACGTAGCTGCCAAATTCTGGCTCATCTTTCTTTATAACATCTATGGAGACGTACTCTTCCTTTGTTTTTCTTTCCTTCCCTCAGCAGCATGTGGTTGAGTATAGTTTGAGACAGAAACTTGGTAACCAATTCCAGGAAACAGCCTGATTCATATTCATATAAAAGAATACATGTGCAAAATTGACAACAATTATTGACTAATGTTCATTCTCTTCAAGGGTGGTCCCTTCGTTCATGTAGATGACCAGGCTTATCAAACCTGGGTGGTTGATTTAATCATTGTATGAGCCACTTGTTGTTTTCTTTCTTCAAACATTCAGCAAATATAAAAGAAATAAGCAGTTACTTGGCTGAGTGAGATTCATCCAAAATACACTTTTAACCACTGTTATTTTTAATAGAACTTTTGTTCCACTTTCAGAGATAGCTGCTACCAATATTGCTTAAGAATTGTAGGCTCAACCCACACACTTCTATTAACAAAGAACCAAGGATTTCAGATGGTGTGATGGGGGGAACTGAAAAAGAAAGTCAATGTTTCTTGTGTACCTTCTATGTGTCATGCATTATGGTAGGAACTTTCTTACTTTACACCTACTAGAATAGAAACTGTGGACAGGAATTTTGTTTTGTTCACTATGTATCTTAGGTGCTTTGGACAGTGCCTGACACAAAGTAGGCTCTGAATGAGAGAATGGATAGATGAATATGGCTTTTTGTTTAATCATCACAGTAGCCTTTTACACGTCATTATCAAAAAAGTTTAAGTAGTTTGTTTTTGTTCTCATAGCTAATAGTAATAATTAGCGGGTGGGATTCAGATTCACATCTATATGATTCCAAATTTATGCTTGTTTTTTTTTTTTTTAGTGAGGAAGATTAGCCCTGAGCTAACATCTGTTGTCAATCCTCCTCTTTTTTTTTTTTTTGGCTGAGGAAGATTGGTCCTGGGCTAACATCTGTGCCTATCTTCCTCTACGTTATATGGGACACCACCACAGCATGGCTTGATAAGTGGTGCATAGGTCTGTGCCTGGGGTCCGAACCTGTGAACCGTGGGTCACCAAAGCAGAGCACGTGAACTTAACCATTATGCCACCGGGCTGGCCCCTCAAGGTTATGCTTTTAAAAAATATTAAACTGGACTTAATTGAAAGCTATTTCCTGTTTAGAACTGTGCCTTTCATATGGTAATCACAAAACACAGGAAAATGTTGAACATGTGCAAAAAATGAAAAAAACAAGAGTTCCTTACGTAAGTTTAAGTACTTTTATTCAGTAGTTTTCATTAGAATTGTATCTTTTTTCCGTGTCTTGGCACAGAACTTAACGTTTATTTTTTGATTTTCTCTTAACATAAAATACCCTATTGTCTTGTGAGTCCTAGGAGAGTTGCCAAAGGGTGTGGTTTTCAATAGTTAGATTTTCAGAAATCACTCATGTTGTTTACTTTGGCTTTCATTGTAATTAAACAATGATCTGCCTTAGATATTATCACTTGACAAGAACTATATAAAAATACTATATCTGCATCTGATAAAATGCAGAATTCAAAAAAGTCCATCACTTTTTCAGAAGTGCCTGGTACAACTTGTTTCTGTATTGCGGTGTAGCTTAAATAAGCTCAAAGGTATGGGTACATGTAAATCCATTCCTCTTGGTGTTTAATGTGAAGAGTAGATCCTGTTACCTGTTCCCCCAGAAGAAATCCTAATGAAAACTCCATTCCTAGTTTAGTTTTGTTTTGTCAATTACACACGGAAATTTCACTTTTGAAGGAAGTGCAATGGTTTCCTATAAAAAGCAGTGGACTTGGCAGAGCTGATGTGTATCTGAGTCGTAGCTTGACCAAACGAAAAGGGGTGAGAACTTGAGCAAGTCATGCAGTTTCTCCGAGCCTAAATTGATTCATATGTAAAATGTGGACCAAACTCCATGTGTTAACTTTTCCTTGGGGCTGTAGTGAGCATTAGATGAATATATATGATGAAACACTTTATATATTGTAAAACATTAAACAAGCATCTTTTATTAGTAATAGTATTATGATTAGCATTTGGATTCATGGCAGCCTTTTTGGTGAGCTGTTCCCAAGCCTTATTAATGGCATAGTTTCACATTTTCACTCTAATCAACAATAACCAATTCTCCTCTTTCCCTTTTTCCTCTCTTCTTTTCTGCCTCCTTTTGAAAACAGATTCGAGACATGTTCCAAGTAAGATATGTGCGTTAGGATTAACAAAACAGAAATGGAAAGAAGTGAATTCTAAATAAATACTAAGAGCTAACATGGATAACATTAAAACTGAGAACAAACTTTGGATTGTAGAACTTGAAGTTAATAGCATAATAACTGCTGTTTATTAGGATGATGCAGAGGCATTTAGAAGTTTCTAATAAAAAGCCTAATTTATCTAAGAAAAATGAATTCTACTCATTACTTTGTGCCTTCACACATTCAATTAATACCTATTGAACAGTTATGATGTGATATACACTGTGAGAAACGAAATGGACATGCCTTGACATAAGCCAATTTGGGTGAGAGATACAGACATGAAAAAACCCCACATACCTAGTTAATTAGAACATATATTCTTATAAATTATAATAAATAATATGGAGATAACTGGATTATATGAGAGGGAATAGCAGAAGCAACTTATTTTAATTTGTGAAGGGGGTCAGGAACATGCTTTCCAAGGAAATATTTGGGTATATTTTAAACATTTATAATTTCCTAAAAATTAATCATCTGCACTTTTGTTCATTCATTAATTCATTCACTCATTCAACTAATACTTGAGGATCTTTCTCTATAGATACAGAAATAAAGTTAATAGCTACCTTTTAGACAGCAACTTATGTATCATGCATTATTGCAAGAACTTTGTGTATATAAACTTCCTTCATCCTTGTATATTTCTATGAGGCAGGAATATTGTTATATCCATTTTACAGATGAAGAAATTGAGGAACAATAAAGTCAATGACTTGCCTAACTTAGGTCAGCAGTTCATATGTGGCAATGAAAGAATTCCGCCCCATAGTCTGACTCCACATCGCACACCTCTCAGCACTAACTTATTCCCTTTACTGAGCTCAACAATTAAGAAACAGAAATGTGGAGAAATAACAAAAAAAGACCAATGCAATGTTCTCAGTCCTAAAATAGATGTGTGCAGATGGAGCTGTGAGGAAACCTACCTCCGAACAGGTAAAAGAGCGTACTTCTCAGGAAAGCATTTGTTTGACTTGAGTCTTGAAGTGTGAGAAGAGTGAGCCTAAAGCCTATTTATTATTCTAGGATGAATAATATGATACATTCTTTGGAATTTTGGAAGCTGAAAAAAGGTGAAGGAGGTAAAATAATCTGAAGGCCTAGAACTGTAAAAATAGGTGGCTGCTGTGGGGGAACTACAATATTTGAGTATAGTTCTCATTATAGGAAGAGGCGAGAATTGAGGCTGGGGAGACAGGTCAGGGACAGATCACAAAGGGCCTTCTGATCTGGGATAAGGAGCTGTGCTGTATCTCGAATGCTATGTGGGAGGCTATTTCAAAAAGCGAAGTGATATTAAATTTGAGTTTTAGAATGATCTCAATAGCAGCAGTATGGGGGATAGACTGGAAGTGGTGGGGTGACCAGTTAGGAGGAGACTGCTACAATAATGGAACTGCAAAATGATAAGGGCCGAAGATAAGGCTGTGGAAATTAAGGGGAAGATATGGATTAAAAACCTATTTAGAAGATACAATGTAAAGGATTTGGAGAACCACTTGGATGTGAGTTTTGAATGAGAAAGCAGCAGTTTAGGACGGTTTTCCAGATTCCTAACCAGAGAGACTGAGTGTATAATGATACCATTCACCACCTTATAGAAATCAAGAACTAGGATAGATCTTAGAGAAAAGACAATGCATTTATTTATTTTTTTAACTTTTTTTGGTGAGGAAGACCAGCCCTGAGCTAACATACGTTGCTAATCCTCCTCTTTTTGCTGAGGAAGACTGGCCCTGGGCTAACATCCGTGCCCATCTTCCTCTACTTTATATGGGACGCCACCACGGCATGGCTGACAAGCAGTGCGTCGGCGGGCGCCTGGGATCCGAGCCCACGAACCCTGGGCTGCCAAGCGTGAG
The DNA here is from genome assembly GCA_031878705.1 of Tapirus indicus. NCBI lineage: Eukaryota > Metazoa > Chordata > Mammalia > Perissodactyla > Tapiridae > Tapirus > Tapirus indicus. Next base: position 136,825,442 of record CM062920.1, on the reverse strand, counting down.
CTAAACTGCTGTGCCACCGGGCCAGCCCAAAGACAATGCATTTAAATCTGAACCCAGGGAGTGTCAGTTCTCTATGAGATGGCAGACATCCCATAGGCACTTCAATATTTGGATCTGGAGCTTAGGAGAGAGTTCTGGGCTGGAACTATGGACTTGTTACTTAGAGCCAAGAAAATGGTTAAGAGAAACTGTATATAGTAAAAAGAAAAGAAAAGCCATGCATTCAGCTGTAGGGAACACTGGCACTTAGGGAGCAGTCAAACGAAGAAGAGAAGACTTCATAAAGGCTGAGAGTGTGACCAGAGAGGAGAGAAACAGGAGAGATTGCTATCCTAGAAGAGATGAGGCAATTTCATAAAAGAAAGTATGACCAACAACATAAAATGTGTTTTAAGGTTAATTTAGTTAAAGGCAGAAAGTGATCATTGACTTTGGCAATATGGAGGTCATCTTTCACTTATTCACTCAACCGATATTTAATGAGAGATGACTGTGTGTCAAGTACAATGCAAGACACTGAGGATACAATATGACCAGAAGACATAATTCCCTCTGTATTTATCATGCTTGGTTTAATGGCAAGTATTTATCAAGTAATTTCTCAAGTAACTACCCAGAATCAAGAGACATTGGCCAGGATAGTGGGACTTGCAAGAAGAGAGGTCCCCAGTGAAGGGCATCTTTGAATTGGCTTTCAATATGAGCTGGTCCAGAGAAGACAAAACAATTTATGGTGGTTTAAGTTCAAGTAAGAGTTTTCCTGTCGTCTTCTTTCCTCTTTCCCATCAATGCCTCCTTCCTCCCATTCTGGCACAAAGTAGGAAAGAAGAGGGCCTGAACCAGGCCATAGCTGGGAGAGAGAATGCTTGATGCTAAAATCAAATCTGGAGTTTTGATTAATATCTTGGACAAGACATTCTAATTATTCAATAGAAACTGAGTTTGAAACATAGATCGACAGCACAGCCATGTATTACTTAATATTAAGCACACAATGGGACTAGCCAAGGTCTTCCTTGAATGGCAGGGGAAAATTTGTTGTTAGTGCCATGGAGTCAATTCTGACTCCTAGCGACCCTGTGTATAGCAGAGTGGAACCCTGCCCGGTCTTTTTGCGCCATCCTTTCCCTTTCGGGCTCTGTATCAGACAATGCTCCACTGCTATTCACAGGGTTTTACCTGGCCAGGTTTTTCAGAAGTGGGTGGCCAGATCCTTCTTCCTAGTCTCTCTTAGTCTGGAAGCTCCACTGAAACCTGTCCTCCATGGGTGACCCTGCTGGCATTTGAAATACCAGTGGCAAAGCTTTCAGAATCACAGCAACAGGCAGCAGCCACAGTATGACAACTGGCAGACGGGTGGCGTGGTTTTCCGTGAGCAAGAAATGAACCCAGGCCATGGCAAGAGAGAAGTGAATCTTAACCACTAGACCACCGGGTTGGCTAGGGGATAATTAGCCTGAATGAATTTTAAAGTTACCCATGGGAGACAAAAATAGTTACCTGTGCTCTTATGTCAGGAGTTATGAACTAGGGAGGGTTGCCACAGATTGAAGGGTGATAAGAGGTGAGGAGTGAAAATAAGTATAAAGTTCCTTTCCCAAATATACTTAAAGGAAAGAAAGTATAGGTTGAAAGGGGGGGTAGGCCATGGCGGGTTTTCTGTTTTTAAATATTTTCCCCTTATATTCTAAGGGGAAAGAGTAAAGAAATACTGATGAAGAAAGAGAGAGAGTCTTGTATGTATGCTAATTCTTGAGTTACTTAAAATATATGTTTAAGCAAAACATCTCATTCGTGGATCATTAATATTAGCAGCATAGTCAAGAAACTATGTGGTTTCTTGACTTTATAAATTACCTTTCTTTCCAAAGTACTCAGGTTTATTCTCTGTTATCTGCAAATCAAAGAATTTAGCATTCCTGGTAAAATTGGTCTAATTTAACAATAACCTGAAACTTATATAAAATCTGGGAAGATCAAATAAATGTGTAAGCTCCATGACAAACTGTTTTATCCACTTCTACTGTATAAATTTTATTCACTCCTGCATTCTCGGCAGCTGTGACCATCCTTGATGCATAGTATATGCTAAAACAATTTGGTGAATGAGTAGTGAGTAGTAGCAGAAACCTAAGAGATTGGGTGAATAATAGAGAGTGAAAAAGTTCCACATAGAAAACAGTCATAGCAGGTTACGGCCTGTTTGAATGAATCAGTTTTAAAAATCAGAGATCAGTAGGCCTGAAAAAGAATTTGATCTTCAAATGAACATTACATATGGATTCATTCAATATACTTTAATGTGAAGGTTTACTTAGTTACTTAATTTTTATTTATTAAATTTAAAAAAATTAAATTAAAGGGGGCCACCCGGTGGCACAGCGGTTTAGTCCGCGCTTGGCAACCCGGAGTTCACGAGTTTGGATCCCGGGCACCCACGGACGTACTGCTCGTCAGCCACGCCATGGCGGCATCCCATATAAAGTAGAGGAAGATGGGCATGGATGTTAGCCCAGGGCCAGTCTTCCTCAGCAAAAAGAGCAGGATTGGCGATGGATGTTAGCTCAGGGCTGGTCTTCCTCACACAAAAAATAATAAAATAAAATAAATTTAAAAATTATTAAAAATTTATTTTTAATAATAAAACTGATGAAGGGCCTGGCCTCATTGCCTGTTGGTTAAGTTCAGTGCTCTCCGTTTCAGTCGCCCAAGTTCAGTCCCAGGCGTGGACCTATACCACACGCCAGTGGCCATGATGTGGCAGTGACCCACATACAAAATAGAGGAAGACTGGCATGGATGATAGCTCAGGGTGAATCTTCCTCAGAGGAAAAAAAAAAACTGATGAAAAGGCTCACTTATATTTTGCCTTTACCAAAAACTCTGTGTGAAATAGTTAGGATGGATAAGGAAAGAGAGAAGGGAACATAAGTGTCTAGACTACTGCCATTACATCAATGGTGGGACCAACAATAAAATGCAAGTTCCCAGATTCAAAGATAAGATAAATTTCTGGAGCAATAAAATTGCTTCAAATATTTTTAAAAGGAAGGTCATCAACATTCCAAAAGCACTACCTCACAGTTTTGCCTAAGTGCTACTCCCTTAAATAGAGGAAATGATCTGAACTCCATCATTTCAGACTGTGCTTATTCATTCAGTCATACTAGAGTTTTTGTTGTTGTTGTTGTTTTAGTGCACACAGTTTAAGAAAATGAGTATTATCATGACCTAAAAGGATATAGAATACTGACATTGGAAATTATGGGCTGAATTCAACAACGAGATCATGATTATAGCCTTTTTATTGTATAGTTTCTCCCTCTGCATTTTTAGCATGTAAATGGCATCCCTATTTATTTTTGTCAGCTATTTTCAAAATGTAACCACCAGTTTCAACAATAATTATTATTATATTTACAGAAAACTCACAAAGTAGATATAGTTTGTTATTCACAAAGTTACAGGTTTTCCATAAATAAAGGAGGATGATAATTATCATAGGGAAACATATTTTGCATATGAATGAACAGAGCATGAAAATGACGCTTACTTCTTAAGATTTAGGACGTGAAGAGTAGCTGGTTAGGATGTTCAATTTCCATATTTAACAAGCCTTTCAGTAAGATCACCTAATGCTTCCTGTATCCTAAACAATGACCTGTTCCCAACAAGAACAGGACATGTAAGTGACACATTCCTAGTTGCAGATGCCATTGTTCAATTATTTTCTGTGGCACTACCTCCTTAGGTAAGGTTTTAAGCAGAGATCTACCCTAGGGTAGCATCTCTGAAGAAAAGATATACTTCTTCCTTTCAGTCAAGTGATGAGTCTTTTAAGGTGTGCCCTTCGTAGCCTGGATCTTGGATATACTAAAGCTAAATTGAAGAATACCTCAGAGTTTGCAGATTATTTAAGCTCATATGTGCTTTGATTGACATTTTCAAGATTCCTCTTCTTTCTTCCCCTTTGTCTCAGTTTCCCTGTCCTACTGATGATTCCTGAAATCATCTCCCAAGTAAACTACTTAAATCCTTGACGCATGGTCTACTTTTAAGGAAATCAACCTAAGACATAGGTATTCATAATTGGAATTTACATAATATATATGTGTGTGTGTGTATATATATATATATATATATAAGGCACACAACATTCAAATCTATAGGCATCAATTGGAAAGAATATTGATAATGTTGATAAAAAAATTACTGCCATTTTGGGGCCAGCCCTATGATGTACTGGTGCCCTGGGTTTGTGTGTTCAGATCCCCGGCATGGACTTACACCACTTGTCAGCCAAGCCATGGCAGTGACCCAAGTAAAAATAGAGGAAGATTGACACGGATGTTAGCTCAGGACTGATCTTCCTCAAGCAAAAAGAGAAAGATTGGCAACAGATGTTAGCTCAGGGTCATTCTTCCTCAGAAAGACAAATTACTGCCATTTCATTGAATGCTTGTTAGGTAATTATGTGCTAATCAAAAGTCTAAATATTTTTGCATATTAATGTAATCTTCCCAACATCTCTCCCTATGAGGTAATTGTGTTATCATCCCCATTTCATAGATGAAGATACTGAGGCTTAAAGATAGTAAGTCACTTTACTGAGGTCCCATAAGTAGTCATTATTGGAGTCAGGATTTGAAACCAATGCTCTTAACTATCACTCAGCAGAAAGTCCCCCAAAATTGTAAATTCCTTAAAAAAATTAGCTCTTCTCAGAATATACATATCCTTGTAAAATATAAGTATTATTTTTCTATTTCATGTGTTTTGAACCTTAACTTAATTGGTATTGATTTATGTTGCTGAAAGTTTCATGATATATAGAAATAAAGATTTTGTTTTGTTTAAACAGTATCGAGTTTTGACCATGGACAATAGTAACCATTATAAAGAATTCTCAGAAAGACAAATGAAACTTGAGGCCTGGCAGTCACATGAGTCATCCACCACATGCAAAGTTACTTTTCCTATGAAAAAAGGCTTGAGTCCAATAGGCTGAAGAAATAAAGTGATAAATCTTTTGGAGAAGAATCTTATTTCTGGTTTGTTTTAAAGGAGGAAGTTTTTATTTACTATAAAAATGGAGCCAATGGCTCATACTAACAAATTCATTTGTTGAATAGCAAAGAACCTGGCCTTCTTAGCCATCATTGCCTTAAAATTAACCAGACAAGATTGTGTAATCATAGGAAGTCTGCTATGATTAAAACAGAAATATAAGCAAGATTTTCAAGATTTAAAAAATTCCCCAGCTTCTAAAGATTCAGTTGTATTTAGTAAATATAGCACTCTTTGGACATACTAAAAAAAATAAAAACACTGGCACTAGCCACTTGTGTTTATTTTGATAATACCATCATCATGGTGAAAAAAAGATTAAGTACCATTTTGAAGAGTTTAAGCACTGACATCTGGCAAATATTTGACTAAGGTTGTCTTTCTATACAGTGAGGTCACCTTTCCATGACTCTGCATAAAAAATTCTTTCCTTTATTTTCTCTTTCCTTCTTCCTTCCATCCCTTCTCCCTTCCTTCCCTGCTTATTTTCCTCTTCCTCTTTCCCTTCCTTCCTTCTTTTAGAAATAAATGACAATTTCGTTTTTCTTATGGTCAAGTTTAGATATACCTGTTTCCCTAGATATACCCAAAGTCAGAGAGAAAACAGAAGACAACTTTGCATTTCCTTTAAGTTCATTATAATTATGCAGGTAACTCCTATAAAATACAGTCAATATTTAAAAATGTATATGTGTACTTTATTTTCTAAGGGAAAGAATAAATATCAGGAAAATAGCACATTTACAAAAAAGAGCTATGCAATTATGTGAGATTCTGCCAACAAATATTTTATTTAGTGATTATAATTTATTTGCAAAAATAATTTGATCTTCTATAAAATGATAGAGCAAACATATCTCTCTAGTCTTAATGAGTAATAGCCCTTTTGTCATACTTTGCTTTGCATTATGGTTAGTTACATACGTATCTTCTAGCCCAACTAGATTTTGATCTTTTCACAAGGAAGTATCATTTAATTATTCAATGAATATTAATTGTATGCCTACCTTGTGACAAATTGTGTGCTAAGCCTTAGGGATATAAGCACAAATGAGACAAGGCCTCTGTCTTTACAGAACTTGGAAAAACAAAGTAAGAGGGAAGACGATTGAAGGGTAACATGACCAACACCATGTTAGCAGCATACACATCGTAATCTAGGAGCCCAATCTCGTAGGACATGTAATGATAAAGAGAGAGAGAGAGGTAGGTTGGCAGCCAAAATTAAATTGGTGTCAGCTGAAATGTAAAAATGTACATATTGATATTAACTTAAAAAGATGATACAAATTTAGTCAATTATGAGATTCATGAAAAATAACTTGCATATTTATACAATAAGACTAAAGTATTGATCACAGACAGGAAGATTTTATTGAATTTGCATGTACATAGCAAAGGTCAGTGGAACTTCTCTGGCAAATTTCATCAGAACACAAAGTTAATGAGGCAAAAAATAATCAGAGTGGTTTATCCAGTTTTGCTAAAATAATAAATTAAACGTCAAATTTATATCTGGTGATATGTTTTATAGAGACTGTCTTTAATTACAATTTCATATTTCAAATAAAACATGTTGAAAGTAGAGAAGCCAAATATTCCGTTGGTCTATTTTCTTTAGCATTCTTTCCAGTGCATAAATTTGTGTTTTGTTTTGTTTGAATGTATAAGTTTTGGATTATCTCCGAAATGAATTCAGAACAGACAAGCCACAGGAAATCAGATGAACTCTTGGCTTCATTCATGGGGCTGAATTCCTGCAGTGTGTGAAAATAATGAATTCAAATTAAGTTTTTACCAAGAAGACAGGTGATTATCCATGGAATGATGGAAGAAATAATGCATTATCACAATACATTTTTTGGATCTAAACTCCTTGAAGGCAGGCATCATATTTTATGCTCCTTATGCGTCTATTTAGCACAGCACAAACTGTATTAGGTGCTCAATAAATATTCATTGAATGATCAATATTTCACTTTATAGATTTGGAGGATACTCAATTTTACACCTGGTCGTTTAATCTGTGCTCCTCCATTATGGATATTAAGGTTGTATTAGTGATTTTAACTGTACTAGGCTATTGCCCCACCTCACTTCTTTATATTTGTAGTCCCTTCAAGTCCTGTGATAATGGAGGGTAGAGATTGTAGTATGTCTGAATTATAAGAGATTTTGTAAATACCATCTTCCCTCCTGGAATTGTGGGATTATAGCTTTCGATATCACTAAATCAGCTCAAGGAAGGACATTAGATGGAGCCTTATAAGATACACATCCTTTCTCTAATTTCAACATGTCATAGACTCTCGTTTGCTTTAGTAATTGTCCACCCCCATCACCATAACAGGCTAATGGGAGAGACGGGAGGAGGAAGTCACCAAAGTGAACTTCATCTCAGTTAGGCCTAGAAACACTCATTTTTTTTTAAATGAAATTCTCCAATTCTTATGAAATAAAATATATTTCCTTGAGCATTGCTAGGATTCCAAGTGGCTTAGGGCTTTCTTCAACATCTTAGCACCAAAGGCTTTGTTTCAGTTTTCCCTTATGAACAGTACAATTAGATTAGACAAACACCAATCTATGTAAATCCTATATGTCAAGTTTAGAGGAAAGTTGATGGCCAGTTATTTTAAGATAATAGAAAATGCAGGTGACTACCGTGTGGTTAATATAATAAGTAAGGAAGTTCAGGATGATAGAGAACTGAAATGGTGCCTGGTGTGGCAGAAGAGGAAATAAATAATATCAATGAAAGCAGATTTGAAAATCCTTGCCAATTAAGTGAGGAATCCAAAATTGCTTTTCCAATTCCTAACGGCATCCCTCCAGAAAGCCTATTTGTTTTCTACAGCACTACTTTGAACCACCCAAGCCTGACCCCCCAGTATCTCACTAAGGGGTCAGCCTATAGATGAGGTGGCCATTTTATTTAGAATGTGTAAGAAAAGTATTAATAGCAATCAGTACTTCATTATATGGCCCTCCCATTCTAATATAAACTTCAAAACCCCTTCTCCTTTTCTTCTAGCATGTGCAGTTTGTACCAAGTATGGACATTTTCTTAAATAGGTTTTCAACTAACGCACTTGCTTCTGTAAGAAAAAGAAATTAGTTTGCCTCTTTCCTGGTCTTGCGTCATAGTTCTGCAGACTGATTTGAGGACTCTTCTCCAGCTAAGTTCAGAGGAACAGCGAGTAAGAGAAGAAGCTGGCGTAAACCCTGCTATCAATGTTGACAATAGCCTGGATGGAAAAGTAGCACACTGATATCCAGCCTTTTCTGGAAGCTAGGGGATGAAGTACTCTGAGAGGCTAAAGTCTTGCTTGGAGCCTTCTGCTTCCAAAGACCTTTTCCTTGCTCTTGAGCTTGTCAGGTTTGCTGAGGCCAGCCAGGGTTCAGGAGATAGGAGAAGCCCATTTGTAACGCTCGGGCAATCTCCGGTCACAGGTGAAAAATCACGAAAGGAACAGGAAATACATAAAACATGCTCCATCAAATTATTTAAAAGTCTTTGTTCATTCATTCATTTTCATTTTCAAAGAAAAGTAAAAAACAAACAAGAAAAGAAACTACAGCTCAACTACATTTAGTCTTCTATAGGATCCAGGTTCTTCATTTTCCTCAAAGTAGAAATGCCTCTTATATTACATATCATTTGATCCGTGGAAATCAAGGTAGCTGCTCATTTATTTTAGTTCCTGACCCTACCCGACTTGGTTTAGAAAAAGAAACTGCCTTTGTGCCCTTTGAACTAATGCAAGGCAGGCACAAGTCAGATATGGGATAACTTCTGCAAAAGGACTGATTAAATCTCTCTTCTCAAGATGAAAAGGATCTTGAAAAACAAACTCAGGTCTTGTATCGGTAGGTATTAAATTCTCCCCTTGCATTTGCTTTAGTTCAATGTAGCGTTTGTGTGGTTTATTACAACATCTTTCATGTAGCAGATCTAAAAACCTCTTTGTGAAGTTGAAGATAATGGCATAGTGTGCTATAGGTTTTAAAGATCCTGTTTTTAAGCCGGCAAGCAGCCCTTTGCAGAGAGAAAATGCCGTGCTGATGTGAAAAAGCTCTTTCTGGCTGTGGTTTAATTCTCCATTCACTTTAGGATTTGCTTCTTACAAATAAAATGTTTGATGGCTATTTTTCCCTCTCTGTCAGGCCTAAAGCAGGAAGTTGCCAAATTTAAGGGTAAATAAGAACCACCTGGAGAGTTTGCTAAAATTGTTGATTCCTGGGATCTTCAGCTAACACAGATTTAGTAGACTCGGGGGTGGGACCCAGGAACCTACTTTGTAAGTGAGTATTCAGTTGACTCTGATGTAGGAGGTCATTTAGAAAAACACCGGCCTAAACTAATTCTGGAAAAAAGTGAACATGAAGATGTTAAACAGCTTTCTTTGCATGATATTTTCTAGGTCTGATTGATGAGTTCTCTTGTACTTCAAATTGTTCTAAACAAACCAGTAAATTATTTTAAAAAATGAAAAAAATAGAATTAAAAGGAAGTATGAGTATCTTGCTTTCCAATGGGAACTATGCGTACTATGCACAAACATGTAATGGAAGAGCAAATTAATCCGTTGGTTTGATTACAAAACAGTACAGAGATTTCATAAAACCTGATTATATGTCATGCAATCTAATTCTTAAAAAGTGTCTTGGTAAAGATAAACGTATAGATTATAGTGTAGATTACTTTAATAAATAAGATTCTGTTGTGTTCCAACTTGCCGGCTGCCAAGTCAGCATATGCTACATGCAGAGATGGCAAAATGCCTACCATTCTAGTATAAATGTTGATATGCCTTCCGTAAGAAACCTAACACAGACCTGTATCCTTTTCTATTTTGGTTCAGTTCTTGGGTTGTTGGGCCCTTTTTGGCAACAACTGGAGACCAGGCACACCTGGAGACCCTTTAGTGAAACCTGGGAATGGAAAGGAGAATAGAAAACATCCAAAGTATTCTGGTGGAACACACAGTGATGCTGCGCAAACCCAACTGACCAGCTGCTGGTAACGTTGCCAGCTCAGAAGAATTGGCAGCCTGTCTACAACACCTGGAGAAATGATGGACGTGTACCTATTGTAGTTCCATGTTATACAAGCAGAGCCCTAGAGAAGTTAATTCGGATTTACATATGCTTAGCTGGTTCCTGGTGTCCAAGTCCTCAGGCATTTTCAACCTGTGGAATCTAATGCTAAAAAAAAAACAACTTTATCTTTCAATCAATTATAACTGCAGTGTAGAAATTAAAGGCAGCACAACGAGGTGATTAGAATTGGCTCTGGATCTAGAATGCCTAGATTAATAGACTGGCTCCACCAGTTTCTACCTATGAGCAATTGAGCATGTTAATGCAATATTCTGTGCATCAACTTCATTACATATGAAATGGAGTAGGAGATATCTATGATATGAAGTATTATAGGCTTCTTAGGAGGGTTAAATTAGTTAACATGCATGAAGCATTTATCATAGTGCCTGGCACAGAAGAGGCACTCAATAAACGTTAGCTTTGTTATTGTTGTTGCTATTGGTAGAGAAAACAGGTGGAAAAGTGTCATTCTTAATTTGAAAATGTTTTTAAATTACATTGAAACTACACTTTGCGTGTAATGAAATACACAAATTTTAAGTGTGCGATTCAATAAGTTTTGACAACTGTTTACACTTGTGTAATCAGCATTCCAGTTAATATGTAGATTATTTCCATTATCCCAGAAAGTTCCCTAATGTGCTCTACAATCTTTCACCCCCCCACCCACACCCCAGGAAACAATCTGGTTTTGAAAACTGTAGCTTTTTTTTGGTCTATTTTAGAATTTTATATAAATGGAATCATGCAGAACATATTTTTTTGTGGTTGACTTTTTTCACTCAACGTGAGATTTTGAAATTCATCATTGTTTTGTCTGTCAGTAGTTTGTTCCTTTCTATTGCTAAGTATTCCGTTGTCTTAATATACTACAATTTGTCCAGTTGCACGCTGATGAACATATGGATTGTTTCATATAAATCATTCGGTTTTCTGCTACTACAAATAAAACTGCTCAAACTTTCTTGTACATGTCTTTTTTTGAGTATATGTTTTTGTTTATTTTGGGTAAATGCCTAGGAATGGGATTGCTGGGACATAAGGTATGTGTATATTTAAACTTATAAGAAACTAAAAACTATTTTCCCAAAGTGGCTGTTCCATTTTAAACTCCCACCAGCAATGCATGAGCGATCCATTTATTCTACATCCTTAACGATTGCTATTATTATTTTTAATTTTAGTCGTTCTAGTTAGTGGGAAGTGATATTTTACTATGGTTTTAATTTACATTTCCTAGAAATTATGATATTGAGTATCTTCTCATATATGTTTTGGAAATTCCTATATCTTTTTTATAAGTGTCTGTTAGAGTCTTTGGCATATTTTTTTATTGGTTTGTATTTTTATTACTAAGTTGGAGGAGTTCCTTATTTAATGTGAATATCTAAAGTGAATTATCTCAGCCTTTTTATGTCTTGATGTCTTTTTAGGAGCACAAGTTTAATTTTGATAGAGTACAATTTATTATTTTTTCTTTTATGGTTGCAGCTTTGTGTGTGTGTGTGTGTGTGTGTGTGAGGAAGATTAGCCCGGAGCTAACATCTGTTGCCAATCCTCCTCTTTTTTTTGCTGAGGAAGATTGACCTTGGGCTAATATCCGTGCCCATCTTCCTCTACTGTATATGTGGGACACCACCACAGCATGGTTCGATAAGTGGTCCGAAGGTCCGCACCCAAGTCTGAACCCAGGAACCATGGCCGCCATAGTGGAGCACGTGAACTTAACCACTACGCCACCAGGGCTGCCCCTGGTTACAGGTTTTTATATTCTAAGAAATCTTTGCTTACCCCAATATTGTAAAAATATTCTCCTGTGTTTTCTTCTAGAAATTTTTTAGTGTTAGCTTTATATTTAGGGCAACAATACATCTGGAATTAATTTTTATGTATGGTAGAAGTTGAGTTTGCTTTTGTTTTTTCCTATGTATATTCAATTGTTCCAGCATAATTTACTGAAAAAAAAATTATCCTTCTTCCATTAAATTACCTTGCTACTTTACAGAAAAGATCAGTTGACCATATAAATGTTTGTCTATTTTTGGACTCTCTATTCTTCCCTTTATCTATTTGTCTACCTTTACCCTGCTATCACCTTTTCTTGACAAATATAGCTTTACAGTATACTTTGAAATGAGATAGCATAGGTCCTCCAACTTTGTTACTCTTTTTTCAAAAAATTTTTTAAAATGAGGACTACTTTAAGTACTTTACATTTTCCTAATCATTGTAGAACCAGCTTGTCAATTTCTTAAAAAAGCCTGCTGGAATTTTAATTGGTATTGCATTCTACCTATACTTTCATTTAAGGATAATTGACATCTTAATAGCACTGAGTCTTTCAACCCATGAGCATAGTATAACTCTGCATTTATTTAGCAATGTTTTATAGTTTCAACATAGAGAACCTGCACATCTTTCATTCGATGTATTCCCAACTATTTTGTGTTTTTGTTGGTACTGTAAAATATATTTACATCGTGTTTTCCAATTGATCTTTCTATATTTTTCTGTATTTCTTTTGTACACTTTGCTAAATTTATTTTCTTGATTCTAATGGATTTTTGGTAGATTTCTTAGGATTATTTACATAAACAATGATGTCTGCAAAGGAAGATATATAACTATCTTTATTTGGATGCTTCTTACTTCTTTTTCTTGGTTTATAATGGGCTAAGATCTCCAGGGAAATATTAAATAGAAATGGTGAGTTCAAACATCTTTGCCTTTCCCAATCTCAGGGGATTAATTACTATTAAATATAATATTCAGTGTAGGTTATTCATAGATGCCCTTTATCAAGTTGAAGAAGTTCTCTTCTCTTCCTAGTTTGCCAAGGGTTCTTAACATAAATGGCTGCTGTGCCATATCAAATGACTTCTGTGTTTATTGAAATGATCACAGAATTTGTTTCTCAAAACTTCCTGGAATAAGTTCTACTTAGTCATAATGTATTCTCCTATTTATGTACTGGTAAATTTAATTTGTTAATAACTTGTAAGGATTTTTGTGTCTATGTTCATGAGAGGTATTGGTCTGTAATTTTCTTTTCTGGTAATGTCTTTGCCAGGTTTTGCCGGCCTCAGAAAACAAATTGGAAAGCATCTACCGCCTCTATTTTTTAAAAGATCTTGCAAAAATTGATATTTCTTCCTTAGATGTTTGATAGACTTCAACAATGAAGCCATCTGAGCCTGGAGTTTTCTTTTTGAGAAGTTAATTACATTTATTTCTTTAACAGGTATTGGGCTGTTCAAATTTTTCATTTTTACTTGTGCCAGTTTGGGAAAGTTATATTATTCAAGGAATGTATCCATTTTCTCTGTTATTAAATTTATTGGCATAAAGATGTTCCTCATATCTACTTATTATTATTTAATGTCTACAGAATCTGTATTGATGCGCCCTCTAGCATTCCTGTCAAGTCTTCTAATTGTTTTGACTAGTTATTCTATCAATTATTTTGAGAGGTGTATTAAAATCTCCACCTATCATTGTAGGTTTGTCTATTTTTCCCATTAGTTCTGTGCATTTTTGCATCATTTATTTTTAAGCTCTTTAATTAGATGAGTACACAGTTAGGTTTATGTCTTCCTGATGAATAAATCCTTTCATTATTATAAAATAACCCCCTATCACTGGTAATCCTTCCTGTATCGAAATAATCTAGTCACACTAAGTTTCTTAGTCTAAGAGATTGAAGAGTATGTTTATTTTCATCCTTTTACTTTCAACTTGTTTGCACCTTTATATTTAAAATGCATCTCTTTCAAGCAACATCTATTGAGTCTTAGACCTTTAACTAGTCTGATAATTACTGAATCAGTCACTTTCTAGATTCCATTCTAGCTCTTCTGATAGTTTTTTAGCTGTACCTCTTGGTATTATTTTCTAGTGGTTGTTTCAATTATTACAATATACATCTTTAACTTATCAAAGTCTATTTGAATTAATGTTATTATACCGTATATAATGTAAGACCCTCACAACAGTATAATTCCAATTACCTTTCCTCCATCCTTTGTGACATTGATGTCATATATTTACTTCTACATATATTAAAAAACCCATAATACATTGATATTAATTTTTACTTTAAATAGTTAATGGACTTTTAAAGAATTTTAAAAAAGAAAATAATCTTGTATAGTTACCCATATATTTACTATTTCCATTGTTCTTCATGGCAGTGGTGCTCTTCAGTGCTCTTCAGGTGGTGGTTTGGCTTCTTAAACACATCTGTTGTATGTATAGAAATGCTGCTTTGCAAGGATGAGGTGCTATCTTTGGTCCAGTTCCCTAGAGGTAAAGCCTGAAACAGAGACTCTAGTTCAAGTGATTTATTATGGCAGTGTTCTCAGGAAAAAGGCTGCAACTGACGCTGGATAGGGCAGGGAGGGAAAGCTAAGCTTGACTCTGGTTTCAGCTGGAGACTAGTTTCAATCTGATCCCATGGGGAAAATCTGGAGCTGTATCACAGAATTCGTTCTATATCGAGCAAGGTCGCTGACCTTTTGTACATTGTATCAGTCATTCATTGGCTAAAGTCTACCCTCTCCCCCTCCCCAGAAGCAGGAAGTACATGGCCTTCTGAGCCAGGTGCTCCTATTAGCTAAAGGTTATTCTGTAGTCATGGGGAAGATGTGATTTGTTATCAGCCAAGATCTGGCCAGGGCACCAAGACATCTACTATAGGGCTATCCTTTAGGATGCAGTATACTCCTTAAACCAACAGCCACTATTTATTTATGTGTCCCCAACAGGTAGAATAAATAGGTTCAGAAATCAAGGGGTGAAAATAGAAGTGGCCCCATTTACTCTCCTTCTCAGGAAATTACCTGGGGATAAGTTGTGTTTCCTGCCCCCACAATTTAGACTCAGTGGGTTTAGAGATCTTGGTTAGTAGTGGAGATGGGGTGCTTCCATCAAGGCATAGAGTAAGAGTCTGCCTAAATTTAAAGAAACAGCTGCCATCTGGTCATTTTGAGTTCCCTGTGCCTATAGAAGACAGGCACAGAAAAGAAATATACTGGCAGATGTAACTGATCCTGACGTTCATGAGGAGGTATGACTGATGTTATGTATGTGAGCTGGGTAGAATGTTTCTAGTACAAAGGTGAACCACTGGGGCAATTGTTGGTACCTTTGTGCCCCATTTTAGTTGTATATGGGCATGTAAAGCAATCATGGCCTTATCAGGCCATGATAATCAGGGGTTCAACCCCTTCAGGGATGAGAATCTGGGTCACCCCAGTAGGCAAGCCTTTATACTGTGGAAGAGCTATCGTAGATTGATGGAAAGCGAGAAGATAAATATCAGTTTTGTCTTGGAGATCACCTACGGTAATGGAACTCTATTCATTCCAATAATATTTCCCTTGTAAGTTTTCCCAGGCATTACAATCTTAGTTCCCTAGAGATACTGCAACTAGTTGGAGTGAACTTAATGTGAAAAGCAAGTACGTCTGAGTGGTGCAAGCAGTGTGCCGTAATATTCTTTGTGGGACTCAGAGTCATCCCTTCAGACCCCTTTACGGGGCTGATGCTTCCATCCTCCAGCTGCCGAGTTTGGCTGCTAAAAGTTTACAGCTGCCTCCCTTTTCTGAAGAACTGTCCCAGTTAGGGCTGATGGGAGCTGACTCACTCAGGAGGTTGCCTCCCTCGGCCCATAGACAATAACCAACTGATACAGGGGTTCAAAAATCTGTCCTCTTACCTCAAGTGGGGAGCAATACTGTGGTGAAATTTATGCCAAGCTCTTTTCCTCTCTCTGCTCCCTGCATCAGACCAAGACTAGACTTTGAGACTCTATCCATGCATTTGAATTCCTGCTTCAGGTTCTGCTTCTAGGGAATTTGAGCTAAGATAGGGTGAAAATCCAGTCACCTCTTTGGGCCCTTGCTTTTGCTCCACTTTTGGCCTCTAGAGATTCCTTGATTTCTTGCCAGCTAGCTAAATATATTTTGAAAAATTTTAGAAATATTTTATTCCTCAGAAGGATTAGTCTCAATATCGAATTCCCCATACTATTGGAAAATGGGTCGGTTTTATCTCTGCCCCTGTTTTATTCAGTTATACTCAGTTATAATATTTACTGACCACTTACTGTGTGCCAGGCAGTGTTCCAAGGACATTATATACATCAACTCATTTTACACCACTCATTAGCCCTATAAATTAGGCAGAAATACTGACTCATTTTATAGATAATGAAATTCCGACACAGAGAGAGTTTGAACAACTTGGGCAAGGTCATGCAGCTGCCAAACCAGGATTCAACTCAGCAGTGTGGCTTCAAACTCATGATACCCAACTGCCTCTAAGTAGGAGTTGCCTAGCCAGATTCTTCCAGAATTTTCTGGGGGGGAGGAAGACCAGCCCTGAGCTAACATCCATTGTCAATCCTCCTCTTGCTGCTGAGGAAGATTGACCCTGGGCTAACATCCGTACCAATCTTCCTCTACTTTCTGTGGGACACCACCATGGCATGGCTGACAAGTGATGTGCCAGCTGGCACCCGGGATCACGAACCCGCAAACCCCAGGCTGCCAAAGGGCGAACTAAACCTCTGCGCCCCAGGGCCAGCCCCCTTCCATAATTATTTCACATGGTATTTAAGTGCCTGGAGAAGGGTTTGGAGAGTGGTTTTCCTATCACCCAATACATATGTTTTATAATATGCAAGTCTATGTTGAGCTGTATATAGAGGGAGAAGTTTCTGTGGCTCATCTGGAATTTTTGCTATCCAAATTTTGCTCAACCCAAGGGTGTTCTGTAGCCGCTTATTGCAATGAATTATGCTTGCAGCAGTTTAGATTTGCAATGGGAGGAAATACTGCATCAGGACAATATTACCAAAATAATAATTGAAGAAAAACTATTTGTGACATTTTCACAATATTTGGCATTATATTACTACTAATAGGTTTTTCTTGAATACCTATTATCTGCCAGTAATTTTCAAATGTTATTTGTAAAATTCATTACAACTCTTCAAGAAAGTGCTTTTCAGGCACTGAATAAGTATTTGTTGAATGAATGATCAATGAAATGTTAAAAACATTTTACTAGTGAATAAGCAAAAAAAAAAAAGAGCATAAAGAGTTTAAGGTAAGTTAGAACTGTGCAAATACTACATTTGGAGAAAGTTTCTCTGATAAGAAAGAGACCTGAGCACTATAGAATTCAGTAATATGGAGGAAAGAGATTTCTGCAAAGAAAATTTGTCATATTACAATCAGACTTTTATTCTCATCATTCTCTTGAAATTGTTCTTTTAAAGATTCTCTAGTGAGGCCAATGTTATATTATTTAATGTTCAATTTTCAGGCCTTATTTTACTCAGCAGGATTTCGTTCAGTTGGTGATGCTTTGAAACATTTTTTTTTTTTTTTTTACTTGGCCTCCAGGACACTGCTTTCTTGGTTCACCTTCTACCTCTCTGGTCACTCCTTAGTCTCCTTTGTGGATCTTCCTCAATTCCCCACCTACTCACTTTGAAGTGCCCAGGCTGAGGCCTTGCACTCCTTCTTGCCCCCTCTACATTCATTCACTTGATGATCTCATCCAGCCCACATTCATATCCCCAGTCTGGCCCTCCTCTTTGCATTCAAGACTCATACCCAACTGCTACTTAATATCTCCCTTGGGGTATCATTGCTACACTCTGGTTCAAGTCTAGAATACTGCAACAACCTCTTGCTTCCATCCCTTTGGTCTATTCTCTATATGGCAGTTAGAGTGACTTTGTGTGTGTGTGTGAGGAAGACTAGCCCTGAGCTAACATTCATCGCCAATCCTCCTCCTTTTTTCTGAGGAAGACCGGCCCTGGTCTAACATCCGTGCTCATCTTCCTCTACTTTAATGAGATGCCGCCACAGCATGGCTTGACAAGCGGTGTGTCTGTCCACGCCTGGGATCCGAACCTGCGAAACCCCGGGTTTCGCAGAGCACACAAACCCAACCACTACGCCACGTGGCTGGCCCCAAGAGTGACTGTTTCAAAATGTAAGTCAGATCATGTCATTCTTCTGCTCAAAACCATCCAATTGCTTCACTGATCACTCAGCATAAAAATGGAAACCCTACCCGTGGTCAACAAGGCCCTGTGTGGTCTGAGTGCTTTCCATCCTATGCCCCCACCTTTCTCATCTCATCTCACGCTTCACCTTGCTTGCTTCTCTCCAGCCACTCTGGCTTCTTTGCTGATCTTGGAATACGCCAAACACATTCCTTCCTCAAGACTCTTGCCCCTGTTGTTCCCTTTGCCAGAAAAATCTCCCCTCACATATCCATAGACCAGGCCCCCTGTTGCCTAAATGCCAACTCCCTGGCATCTATATAAAGTAGCACGGCCTCCCCATTCCTCTCTGCCTCCTCCCTTGTTTTATTTTCCTTCTTAGCTTTCCCCACCACAAATGTGGTTCTTTGGTTATTGTCTCTTCCCAGCTCCACTCCTTTTGAGACGGGAGGTTTTTTTGAGAGCAACGACTCTGTTTTATTCACTGTTATATCTCTATTGCCTAGAACAGTGTCTGGCACATGCCGGGTGCTTAATATATATTGAATCAATGAATGCATAAAAGCATTTTTGTTATTAAAAATATATTACTAAGATATGTTGCTTTATACCGAGTTTACACACAAACTATATCTGTAAAAACTGCTCAGAAATCTGAGAGCATCTTCTCTATGGTTTCCCCATTTGCCTTTGGGAGATCTGTACTCCTGAGATGCAGAGAGGTGAGAAGGCTCTTCTGCTTCTCTCCCTTTGGCCAAGATTATATTTAGGAGAAGGGAAGAATGAGTGGGAAGTATTTTCTTCTGCCTTGAGGGCAAAATAAAATTTTTATAGTGCATAATTATTTGTTATGAAGAGAGAGGCCCTTCAGGGAGCTGGGCGTCCTTAAGAACAAAGCCCAGACAAGGCTACCTTTGCTCTTGCTTTGCCGTTGCCCTGACTGGAGTCTGTCCTCCAGTCTACAACCCAGAAACCTCCTGTTTCCAATCCATTTAATAGAGATAATAATACTGTTTTTACCTTACAATGGTGCTGGGAGGCTTGATTAATTAGTTAAAGTTTATGAAACACTTTGACATTCTCAGATGAAAGACACTAAAGGAGTACAGAGTGTTATTATATTTTTAACAATCAGAAAACCTAATATTAAAGTAATGACATTTTACACTTTCATAAGATAAAAAGCCTTGATAAACAAATGTCATTTTCTGCTCGTTTTATTTTTAGAGAAACTGAGGCACAAGGAAGCTGAAGCCTATTTCTAGAGGTGACTTTGCAAATCAATTGAACAGTCACAAGTGGATGTTATGTGAACACATGTGCAGAGAAAGACCACAACCTGGCAAGTAGAGTTAGTTTAACCACTTTAACCATGAGGACAACAGCATGGCTTCAAAAAGAAACAGCTCATAGTAGGAAGGTCACTTGACCAAGAGCAGGGAGACCATGATCATTGCCCTGGCTCTCAAACGAACTCATGTGAAGTTAAGTAACTCATTTAACAAATATTTAGTAGGTGTCTAATAGCCTACACAGGTAGAGATATTACTTGTTCTTGTCCAGAGATTGGTGGCAGTAGAGAAGCATGAGCCCTGGAAGGAAGACCTGGCTTTCCTGGATCCTGACAGGGTCACTAAAGGGACACACACTTGCTCAGGGGTTAGC
Organism: Tapirus indicus; assembly: GCA_031878705.1. Lineage (NCBI taxonomy): Eukaryota > Metazoa > Chordata > Mammalia > Perissodactyla > Tapiridae > Tapirus > Tapirus indicus. The sequence continues at coordinate 136,805,584 of CM062920.1, read as the reverse complement.
AGCATCTGCCCACTTGTTGTGTGCTCCCTGGGAAGGTCCCACACAAACCTGGGAATCCCTGTGAGCCTGGAGGTTAACTGCCCTGTCAGCTGAACTGCTCCTGCTCTGGGATTTGGCCAGAACAGTTGCTTGCCCTGGGAGGAAACTGGAAGCCAAATTGCTACTCTGTACCTCATCAAAGCGTTAACAGCTACCAATACCTTCCCTACCAGCCATCAAGTGCAAAATGCTGTGCTTTCTGCCATTGTCTGGACTGTAGCTCTAACCTGGTAAAGAGCAATAATAAAGATATCATCACTGCCTGAGCTGTACATATGCTATGGGGACAAAAATCCACAAGCAAACAAAGAAAAATAACTTAGGTAAGGGACCCAGTTACTGAGAGGAAGAATAAGAGACTCCCTTTGTGGCAGGATCAATGGAAGAGGAGAAGACAATTTTAACAAATCAATAGTTGCAATCACACACCAAAAAACCCTTGCTATGCCTAATAAAGTGGAAAGTCAGTGATAAGAAACAAATTTCTTTTCTGAAGATCAAGTGGTAGAAAATTCTAACAATACAGCAAAAATACAAAGGAATGGATATCACTAAACAAAAGATAAGAGTCTTAGAGAACATATTCTGAAAGCATACATACGAACAATGGGAGTTCCATAGGGAGAAAAATGAGGAAATAGAGTGGTAATAATTTAAATAATTCAAGAAAAATTGACTGGGCTGAAAATGGACATAAGTTGGCTGATTGGAAAATCCAAGGAAGAATTAATTTAAAAATCCATGTGCCAAGGTCTATCTTGGTAACTTTTCTGGATTTCAAGAACAAAAAGGAAATCTTATAGGTTTCCAGAGAATAGGTAACCTAGAAAGAAAATAGCAGCTTTACAGTACTGAGCATATCATTTGCAACACTAGATGCTAGAAAACATGAGATTACTTTAATAGATGACTGAGAGACTGTAGTATCCAAGAATCATATACCCAGCCAAGATATCATCTGTCTAACCAGACAAAGGAAACATTTTCAAAAATTCAAGAGTTCCCAGAGTATACCACTTTATACTTCATCTGAAAAATATACTCAAATCTGTGTCCTAACTAAATGAAAATCAAAGAAGAACTCAAGATCTCAAGAAGAAAAAGCGATAGGTAGTAAATTGAAGGTGACGCTTCGACTATATATTTTTAAGTATTAAGTTTGAAATAGATAATGTATTTATTCTGCAATGGAAAAACCCAACAATTGCTTTAGGCTAAAATTTTTGGTGTGGAAGTAGGGAGAGGGAGGGAAAGAGACAGAGAGAGAGATTTAAATACTGCTACTAATTTCATCCTTCATTTCACTTCATAAGCGGATACCCCTGAGTGAGTGTGAAATGGAAGATATGACTCTGTTGTTCCTTCCATCAGTAGTATTTTCCACATGCCTCTGACACTGTGTGTGTCTCCTCTGTTGAATAAGTCTAGTGTTTAAAGATGCATATTATTTAAACAGTGTGGCTTGTAAAATCAAGACAATGACTTCATCTTGTGGTCAAGGATGATCAAGGATAATTTTGTGTTTGTGCAATTTTATGACTTAAAAGTCTAAACCGAATAAACTGACTTCCAGTGTGGATAAGCAAACCCCAGGAATTAAGGAATCAGTGTTCTAGAGATCTTGTATGTGGATGTAGAGTGGGACAGTAAAGGCATTCTAAAGATGTGATCTTGATGTGTTAGGATGGGATGGAGGAAAGGAAATATAACAAAAGATTTGGAAGAGATTAGAAGAACTATAAGAGAATATTATGTGCAATTCTGTGGCAATGAATTTGAAAGCCAGGAGGAACTGGATGATTTTCTAGCCAAAAGGAACTGGGTGATTTTTGAGGAAATTACCAAAACTAACTTAAGAAAAAATAGAAAACCTGAGTAGGTAATAACTATAGAAGAGATCTGGAAGATAATTTTAAGATGTACAATAAAAAAGGCTAATGTTTAAAAAATAGATAAGTATACTGTTATTTAAACCATTTTAAAGCTTGGAAAAAGATGAAAATCTTTAATTAGGTTTATGGGCTGTTATTTACTTGATAAGATAGTACAAAACCCCCCAAACTACATGTATATATGAAGGATACACCATGATTCAAGTTGGATTTATTCAAGGAATATGAAGAGAGCTCAATGTCAAGAAATCTATTCATGCAATTAATTATATTAACAAATTAAAGGAGAAAACAATTTATTATATCAATGCATGCTTAAAAGGCATATACTGATTGGAGGAACCATACCTAATTTTTTAAATCTCTAAATAAACTAGTGGTCCAAGCAATCCAATTAAATATAATATTTACTCAAGTCCAATAAGACACATAACACCACATGCTGAAATTCTGTCATCGCTTCCATTAAAATGAAGGATCTCTCTCTCTCTCTTAAAATTTACTTTAAAAATTTCTTTTGAATTCTTTTTTGTTTGTTTGTTTTTTGGTGGGGAAGACCAGCCCTGAGCTAACATCTGTTGCCAATCCTCCCCTTTTTGCTGAGGAAGACTGGCCCTGGGCTAACATCCGTGCCCATCTTCCTCCACTTTATATGGGACGCCGCCACGGCATGGCTGCCAGGCAGTGCGTCAGCGGGCGCCCGGGATCCGAACTCGCGAACCCCGGGCTGCCAAGTGCGAGTTAAACCGCTGCGCCACCAGGCGGCCCCTTGAATTCTCTTTAATTTCCTTTAAAAATTACCAGTTAAGGAAAAACTATGTAAAATGCACTTAGAGATTACCAGGCCCTTTTCCTGACCACCGCTTTTTGAAATATTTTATTTATTACATATGGTGGAAGCTTACAACATTTGAATTCTGCCCATAACCACAATTCCCTTGTTGAATTCTACAATTAAACAGATTCAGGGTTCTTTATTAGTCTTTTGACCATGACTTCTCTCCTGAGGTTATGATTTTGAGTCATCGATCAGTTGGCTGATTTTCACTGGCCAGTAATTTTACGAAAATGAGTGCTGTGTTCTCTGTGGCTGTTGCATGCAATAGATCACTTTACTGGACGTAAAGGATGGCATCGTTTTCTTTCATTCAGCACTTTATGGGCAGATTTTCACTGTCTTCAGACACTGGGGGTTACTATAGAAAAGTCGGAAGCCAGTCTGGGTACTTCTTCTCATTGTACATTATCTTTTTCTTTCTGGAGGGTCATATTTTTCTCTTTTACCCTAATGTTTAGTAATTTTACTAAGACATATCTTTATATTCATATTTCTGTGTCAATGTTTCCTGGGCCAGAAGTGTGTTTTGTTTATTAAATAAACTTTCCTTCTTGTGAGGTTTAAATATTCTTCCTTAAATATTCTTCCTCCTTTAAAAGTTTAAATATTGTTTGCACTCTATAAATTCTCTTTTATAGGAATGCCAATTATATGCATATTTTCATCAGTCCCATCATCTTTTTAATAAACACATATTTCATATATTTATTTTGTTTCATGTTGGTGATTACCTCTAGCCTGCCTACAATGTCTCTTACTCCATTTTGTCATGTTTATTCTTTTTTTTATTCTGCTGTAACTTGCAACTCTATAACATTTTTATTTTTCTCATGCATTTCTCTCCTGACTTCTTCCACCTTGCTTTTCACTTTTTCCTATCTAATAATCACTTCTTTAAACTTTTGTATGTCTTTTAAAAAAAAACCATATTAAAAGACTGATCATGATATTTGTGATTTCTTTGAACCTGATAGAAGAATTTGGTAGGCCTTTTAACCTTTTGGGGGGAATGGGTAGAAAGAGCAATTATTTTATGATATATTTTCTGGATCTTCCTTTTACTTAGTTTGTATTTTCCTTTTGGGGCTGAATCTGCCCAAAGATGCTTTTTTGTTTGTTTGGTTTGTATTTTGGTGAGGAAGATTAGCCCTGAGCTAACATCTGTTGCCAGTCCTCCTTGTTTTGCTGAGGAAGATTGGCCCTGGGCTAACCTCCGTGCCCATCTTCCTCTACTTTATATGTGGGATGCCTCCACAGTGTGGCTTGATAAGCGGTGCGTAGGTCCATGCCTGGGATATGAACCTGCAAACCCTGGGCCGCCAAAGCAGAGCATGTGAACATAACTACTACACCACTGGGCCAGCCCCCCAAAGATGCTTTTACTGAGTCCTTTTTTACTGCTACTTATGTTTCAATGAAGCCAGTTATTTGTTGAAGAATTATTTATGGAAGGGGAGGGAGTGAGCTAGCTGGTATATTCTGAAGCTCTAATTTTGTTTACCTATCTTAAAAACCTTTCACACAATCATTTGTCTCCTCTGGGATGGCATTTCCATCAGTTTTGGTGTTCTGGGCTCAGTGAGTCTCACAGCAGAGAACTTCATATCACAGGCTTTATGGTTTTCTATCCAAAGATAGTTACCTCCCTTTTTCTTTTATCTTGCTACCCCATCCACAGACTCCTTGCTAAGAGCTAGGTTGAGGGCAATGCAAATGACATGTACTCAGAATATGGGCAAAAGATCTAAATAGACATTTCTCCAAAGAAGATATACAAATGGCCAATAAGCACATGAAAAGGTGTTCAACATCATTAGTCAATAGGGAAATGTAAATCAGTACCACAATGTGATATCACTTCACATCCACTAGGATGTAAAATGAATTTAAACTGGTGTTGCCACTTTGGAAAGCAGTTTGGTAGTTCTTCAAAATGGTAAACATAAAGTTACCATATGACCCAGTGATTCCACTCTCGCATCTATACCAAAGAGGTATGAAAACACGTGCCCACACAAAAACTTGTACATGAACATTCATAGCTGCGTTATTCATGTAGAATTATTCAGCTTATTACAAAAAGTGGAAACAAACCAAATGTCCATCAGCTAATTAATGGATAAATTAAATGTGGTATATCCACCCAATGAAATATTATTTGACAATAAAAAAGAATGAAGTATTGATGCATGCTATAATATGAATGAATCTTTTAAATGTTATGCTAAGTGAAAGCAGCCAGTCACAAAAGACTACATATTATCTTGTTGTATGATTCCATTTATGTTCAATATCCAGAATAGGCCAAACTACAGGAAGTAATACAGTGGTTACCTACGGCTGGGGAGGGGGATGGGCATGGGTTTTGTTTTACGGATGATGAAAATGTCTAAAATGGTGACGATTGCACAACTCTGTGAATTTACTAAAAACCATTGAATTGTATATTTTAAATGGGTGAATTGTATGGTATGTGAATTATATCTCTATCTTCATATCTTTATTAAGCTGTTACAAAAAAATAAAGACTGAAGACTCTTGAGTCAGAATGCCCAGATTCAAATCCTTGTATCTCCAACCGGCCGTGTGACTACGGGCGAGTTCCTCCACATCTTCATGCATCTGTGTGATGAGAATAGTGCTAATATCTGCTTCAAAGCTGGGTTGTGAGGACAAAGTAAGTGGGTGCTCAGAACAATATCTAGTACATGGTAAGTGCCCAGGAAGTGTCAGTTATTTTATGAGCCTATCCACTGCATTTTAAAAAAACCTTGATGACCATATTTCCCATTTCTAGTTCTATTTAGTTATTTCCAAATCTGCTTATTCTTTCTTCATATTACTTTTCTTATGTTTTTGATTCCTGCTTTTATATCTTTAATAATTTTTAAATTCTTATTTAAAAGTTTATCAAGCTCTTTGTCTAAGATTAAGTAGGTGTAAGTATCTGCACATAGAAGGTACTCAGTAAATATGTGTTAGATTTATGAATGAATACCTCATAGATAGTCCTGCTTTCTTCACTTTTCTACTGTTTCTTAAAGAAATTATTTAATTCCTCTTTAACTATTTAAACAGTTTTTTCATCTGTAACACTGAGCAATAATATCTACCTCCTAAAGTGGTTGTGGGGTCTAAATGAAATTGTGTCTCGTTTAATGCTTGACATACAATAGATGCTTAACTATATCAATTCTCCTCCCTTCCAGCCTCCTAATCATCTTTTTACAAGTGTTATCAAGGACGTAAACTCCAACCTCCTAGGAGTGGCTGAGTACTCAGTTTTTTAATATTTCTCTTAGGGCTTTGCTGCCCTCTCTGCAAATCCTTAAAGAATCTGTTTCTCATTCTCACAGTTCTTGCACTATTGAGCTCTTTGGGGCCACGCATGATGTGATGTTGTCCTCACACTTTCTCTTTCATTACTTTGCTGCTCTGGCTGCTTTGGTTGCTGAATTAATTTCTACGTTCAGAATGGTAATAAATGCAGGAGCACCTTAGTGTCTACTCTGTGGAGTAGAACCTCAGTGCATAATGATTGAATCTTAAATAGCTCTTAAATTCTGCAGCCACCTTTGATTCTGCTGCCTATCACTCACGGTTTCCTTTGGTGTTCCACTCACTACCCCATTGAGGGCTGCATGGTAGCTGCACTCTGGTGGATCTGCAATTGATTCTCTTTCTAACCCTGGATGGCCAGACTGGGGGCATCTTTTGCTTCATTAGGGTAATAGTTCCTTGCAAAGAAGCATCAGTGCTACCCATTGGAAAGAAAAACCAAACAAACAACTGAAAATCTCAAATTGCCTACTTTTTGGTACTTAGTTTTTGCCTATAATTTGGATTAAAAGTAATCAGCTACTCTTAGGCAAATATTGGCATCTACAGAAGAGCTTTTCATGTTTAATTGTCCATTCTGTTTGGTGATGAAAGTGCTGTATATGGTGTTCAACAGATACTAAATTATTATATAAATTGCATCATTACTAAAACATAAGATGAAATTCAGCTCGAGTTTTGGGTACTGTCCAAACAAATATATTACTGAGAGGATACTATCGTGACATCATTTCATCAGCTGGAACTATTGGTACTCTCGATGCTATAGGCTTCAGGGCTAACAGCAGGTGGTTCCTTTATTGTGAAAAAATTTGAAGCAAGAAATGGGAGAGATAAAAAGAGAAAGGATGTTTTGAAAATGTGATGAAATATTTTCAGGTACTGTTCAGCCCCGAAAATGTTATTTTTCCTTCTCTATACCTAGAATTCTAAAAATTCTCCTTGTAGTAGAAATCAAATATTTAGTGAAAGCATTCATAATTATTTAATGAGAGCCAGATGTCCTATGGTTTTGTTATTACATAGATTTATAATATTGGATATTTATTATTTTGTTTCCATAATTCATGCCCTCTTCTTCTGGAAAAGATCTTATTTTTTTTCTGTGTTTAAACCACACTTTCTCCACACTTATCTCAAGGGGCTTGAGTGAGATTAACCAGCATATATTATTTTTCTGGCCAGCCGCTCTAATTCATTCAAAGATAGGCACAATCTTATTTAAGACCAGCTATGTCTGATAAGAGTCATAAACTCTATTATTACCTTTGAGTTGATGAGAAAATGGCCTATCATATTTCACTGATTCTAGGATGCTCTATTTTCACCCACATTTTAATATATCTGAGATTGGGGTGCATTTTACAATCTATGTCATAAGAAACTATTGTGTTATTATTTAAGGGTCAACATTTTTCCTTTCTTACTGGTACATAAATAAAGTTTTTTTCTTACAATCAGTGATGATGTCGGTCGGTGAAATATGGTCCACCTGGAGCTTCTGGCAGCCATCTTGCCATCTTGAAAGCTGAGGCTGTCTAAGAGTGGAGAGGACAGGGGAGGAAAACAGTTCAGAGATCAAGAGAAACTGAGCATTGGTGATGTAATTTCGATTCTGTTGTATCTAGTCACGTCTGAAGTTAATGCTCAGGTTCTGCAAGCCAACTGACTCCCTTCTCACTCTACACACACTCTTTTATTGTTGTTTAAACATATGTTAGTGGCTCCCCTCTCACTTTTAACTGCAAGCGTTCTAACCACTTGAGCGTCAAATAAAGAAACCCTTGAGATAGTATTCAAGACCACCACCCAAACAAAGAAAACCCAACTGACATTTGTAGTCACTTTCTCTTTTCTCAAAGTTAATTGAAGAGAAATAATGGACATGAAGCAATTCGGAGCATCTAAAACATTTAACAAACATAACTAGGTCAATGACAAACATTTTCTGTCAGGAAATACTGAGATGCCTTATAATTCAGGAGGCAAATATAATCCTTAGACACATTCTAAAGCCTGTGAAACAGACCAAGACTCTTAGTTGCCCCTGGAATGAAAATGACTTGCAGAGATTGCTGTCTCCAGTGGAGAGAAATTCTCACATAATCATCAAGATTTAGGGAATTTACAGATAAGGTGCAGTCCAGCCAAACTTTTAACAGTAGGCACACTATATAGGATGTGACAAATGGGTAAAGGGTGAGCTTGTATGTGGAGAGTGCAGGGAATTAAGGGACTAGAACCTTAAACCATCTAAAATGAAAAATTTTACATGTCAAAGTAAAGAGTGGCACTATGTTTGGGGAGATAAAATAGTAGTGCGAACTCTAAAGTTTTCTAGTACCATTGTCACAAAGCTGTAATTTGACTATAGCCTCTTCTACAAGTGACCAAAAATACTTTCTAAAATTTCAAGTTATTTGATAACTATAAATCCCTAAAATCCTTATAGGATAGAACATATGTGGAGATACTGTTCCATCTTGTTCAGATGCCTTCCTTAAAGATAGGCAGTGCCTTTGTGCATAATTAGCATATTTTGGCCTTAAGCCTTGCACCTAGTAATGCCCTTCAAGAGATTAGGACTGTCTGAGAAGTGCTATAATCCCCTAGAAATGTACTGTTTGCTTTTCCTCGTGCTGTTATGAAGATGACTAAGAATGCGTAAACTGGAATTAAGGAACAAGGTTTGCGGCCAGTTAAATGAACAGAACAAGTGTGTATATGTTCAATCATGTTTGCTGTACTAAGGACAGCTCAAGACCATTTCTTAAATGAATTGTTTAAATAACACCATTTTAATCTGAGGTCTTTCTGTCTTTATAAAACCAGCACTGTGCAATTAACATTTGTTCTCAGTCTATTTTTCCTTTAAAATCTTGAAAAAGTGACAGAGGATCACCATTATATGAAGAGGGACTGGACAAGTCTTTAAGAAATTACTTGACGCCTCACAGGCGTATTCAATGTAAATCAAGGCCTTTCTGTGTTATTTGTTTTTATTAGATTTTTCTGCCACATCGGCCATCACAGTGAGAAATTCGCAGGGCACTAATCTAGTTGATTACTATCTTTTTAATAGTCTATTGAAAAAATAGGTTGGGCCAAGCTCTTGAATGAACACTTTGGTTTATATCAAGAAAGAAGTGATTGTGTAATCAAACATATTCAGATATTAAATCCATAACCCCATCTTGCCAAAAGAAGTTACCAGCAGAACCAACTTGAGAACCTCCATCCCTGCCCAGACACTATCTGGTATTTTTTTTGTTCCCTAGGGTCATTTGGATTCAGGCGTTACTAATACAAGTAGTATGTCAGTTTTAAACGAACAAACGAAAAAGCATTATTTCTGAGTTTTGATGTAGACAGCATGAATAAAACAACAAATTCATTAAATAGTTAAATTAAATTCTACACAATAAATTACAAATAGGCTGTATTTTTTTCTGAGCAAATGATATTAATGTGAGTAATTTTAAACACTCCAAGCCTCCCTTAGTCCCAAGATCCCTGTAGTAGTTTGTCAACCAGGAGTGGCCGGTGTACCTTAGCTGTATTGTTTCATCGGTCATCTTGTTTTGTTGTCTTGTAGTATAAATTCTTGAGAAATTCTTTCCATGGGTTACTCATTATTCTTACTATATGTAGGCTTTTCTGATTCCTACACAAAGCCTTATAAGTTTATTTTCTTATTCTCTGAACATAACCCCTTTTTCCCCTTCCCTGTATACTTTCTTTAAAGATTTTCCCTTCTCTTTGCATCCACCACCTCATTCGTTCTACATTCTTCTTCTCACTTGTCAGCCACTTGTTTTATTGTTGTCTAGCTTTCTAGATTGCCTCCCTTGCTTTCTGTTTGTGTTCTTGGTGAAAAGGGCAAAAAGGTGAGTATTGTTCACTTAGGAAATACTATTCTGAGGAGTAGAAAAGATGGGTATTTTAAAGGGTTATTTACAAGACTGTCCACTTTAGTATACAAAATAAGTATTTCTACAATGCCTCCTATTTCTCTAACTTAAGGCAATTAAAAGCAATGCAACTTATTTACAAACAACTGAACAATTGCATGACAATATAAGGTATTTTTTAAGAACAGTCTCTGTAGCCAGACTTCCTGGGTTCCTCACTCCACCGCACTGCTTGATAGCTGGGTGACCACCTGATGCCTTGGAGAGTCAACTCTATGTGCCTGTTCACTACTCAGTGTGTTCTGTGTCTCTGCTTCTTCCTCTTTTCATGGTCCTGACTCTGAGTCTCCACCCTATTTTAGCCACTAAATTTCATAGTCATAATCTCGACTTTATAATTAACCATCTAGAATCTGAATTCCCAGAATCTAACCTTCCAATCCCACCTCCCTAGAGTTCTCTGACTTCAACATTAATTTCAACCAGATGCTGTGATCCCCTTTTTCACTATCCATCACTCCCTCCTGTACTTTTTCCTCTCCTTCTCCAGCTTAATTCTGTGGTCCATCATTAGAATCACTTTGTACATCCTCAAATCCTTTGAGCCTCTCTTGCTCCATCGTGACCACTTGAAAAAACCCCAAATGATATTCAATCCAACTTTCAGCTCCCCCTCTACCTGTACCCTCACAGCAGAATGTAACTGAAGAAAAGCACAGTTAGGCTGACTGCTCTCACTTTACATGCATAAACGTGAACCTGGGCCTGAATCTGTGCCCACACACTCTGCCTTTTCTCCTCCAACTATGGATAAACAATCCTAGTAGGAGATAAGGCTATCTCGATGTTGTGCATTAGGCCCTCTCCCTTCTCGCTACTCAAGAACTTTGTTCCAAAGGATTCTTCACTCTTTCTCTGGCACCATCCATTTTCTCCCATCAACTTGATCACTCACATAAGCATACAAATGAATAGAAATCTCTCTCATCTTAAAAAATATCCCTCACACTCCTCACATTCCCTTCCAGCTCAGTTTCTTTTCCTGCACAGAGAAATTCCACCAAAGAATTGTCTATATTCACTCTCTTCAATTGCTTTATTTTCATTCTTCTTTAAACTCTTTCCAATTAGGCTTTTAACCCCATAACTTTATCAAAAGTGCTTTGCTTAAGGACACCAAGAGCACTTATGTTTCTAAATTCAGTGGTAAATTCTCAGTCTTCATCTTCTTTGAGTATTTCGCTGTATTTGACAGAGTGGATTCCTACATCCTGCTTGAAACATCTTCAATTAGCTTCCAGGACAGCATAAGCCCCTGGATTTCCTAGCCACTTCTTTTTCTTATTCACCCTGTTTTCCTGAACTTTAAATGTTGGCATGCCTCACGGCTCAGTCCTTAGAGTTTTTTTTTTCTAGCTAGACTCCCTCAGAGATCTCATCTAGTCTCATGATTTTTGTGACCACCTGTAACACTGATGCCTCCCAATTTCATATCTTGAATACAGCTCTCTTCCCTTATTCAAAGTCTTCCAGACAACTTCCTATTCAACATCTGGACTTGATGGAGGTAACTGATAGGCCCCTTAAACTTAACCTGTCCAGAAGTGAACTATCAATCTTCCCCCTAAACTTTGTTCCTTCAGCAGTCTTTCCCACTTCAGTGAATGGCAGCTTCATTCTTCCAATTGCTCACACCTAAAACCATTGTCAAAATATAATTTTTTAAAAAGATGAGAACATGACTCTCATATAAATATAAAATGTGTGCCAAAATTTTATTTAATTTGTCAAAAATTTATTGGCTCACATACGAGGGAAACACCAGAGTGGTGAAGCTGAGTCAAAAAGAATGAAATACTCAAAAGAGATAAAGCTGATTCAATGGAGAAACAGATGTTAGTCAGCCAGGAAAGCAAGAAAAAATTAGTTTGTTGAATTGGAAACAAGAGTGGTTAATACAATAAAAGTGTTGAGGTTATCTTCTCTATTGGACAGAAAATATTTACATATCTACTGGACAAAAGTTGATCAGTGAACATGTAACTTCACAGTAGTGAAGTTATTTCACAATAGTAAATAGTAAGTCAACATTGGTGCGTGCCAAAGAGAATTAAATCATCCTTGTCAGGGCCTGTGAGGCAATGGTCTGATATGAAAGGACACACAGTCATCCCTTCATTATATTTCCAAGTTTTAGATAATATTTCTTAATGCCTTTAGTCATCCATGATTTCAGTCTTATAGTCTCACTTTCCATCACTAAATCTTGTTGACTCTACCTTCAATATATGATGAGAATCTAACCACTTCTCACTGTCTTGACTGCCATCACTCTGGTCCCAACTGCCATCATTTCTTGCCTAGATTGTTGACATTCCTCCTGACTGGTTTCCCTTACCCTGTAGAATCCAGTTTCAGTAAAGCAAACAGAGTAATCCTAAAGCAAAAGTTAAAAAGTCAGATCACGGCACTTCTCTTGTTAAAATCTAATAAGTTTACATCTCACTGTCCATCCCCCAAATAAAAAATAATAAATAAAAATAAGATAGAATAAATTTTGTTTTAAAAATAAAAAAGTAAAGTAAATATAAAAACAGTCATTGCAATGGCCTAGAAGGCCTGACCTGATCCGTACCTCTCCCCAAGCTTATTGTCTCTCTCAGATCACCCCCTCCATCACTCTGGTCACTTACAAAGTTCAGCCCACAGGACTGCCTTGCTATTCTTTGAACACACACAACATGTTTTTACCTCAAGACCTTTTGGACTTGTTCCCCCTGCTTGGAATATTCTTAATGTCTGCCAGATCTTAATGTCTCCACCTCTGCCAGATCTTAATGTCACTTTCTGAGTGAGGCCTTTCCTGACCACCCTGTTAAAAAGCCAACCCATTCCCTGCCCCTGGCACTCCCCTTGTTCTTTCCCTGCTGTTTTTCTCCATAACATTTTATCACCATTTGATACATATTTTATTTATTGAGGGCAAGTATTTTTGTCCTCTTTGTTCACCAACATGTTCCAAAAGCCTAGAACACTACCTGGCACATGGAAGTCATTCTAACATTTTTGAATGAATAAATAAGTGGATAAAGTTTTAATTTTCCATCTATTCTTAGTGCCATTTCTTATTTTCTTTCCAAATGGTTCGTGTTAACTTTAAAATGAAACTTATTTATTTCTGACTTCCATCCTAATGTTGTTTCTAATTAAATCAAATTAAAACCAGAGATTGGCATCAAGATGGTGGCATAGGTGGACTCTGAACTCACTTCCTCCCACAGACACAACAGACTTACAACTACTCTTGGAACAATTACTCCTGAGAGAGAACTAAAAACTGGATAAGAGGAACCCCTGCAACATACAACAGTCCTGACTAAGATGGAAAAGACAGAAATTCCCTTCTGGAGAGAAAAAAAGCTGCCTTCACAAGCCACAGTGATTCACAGCTGCCTGGGAGAAATCCAAAGCTATGCAACCTTCCCTGGAGGAGTGGGGAAACATTGCCGCTATAAGCATTTTTTGGACCCAGCACAACTGAGACTAGTGTCGTAATACCTGGACTTGCTGGCTACTAACAGCAACAAGGAATACACCTAGAAAAGCTATTGGACATACGAAAACAAACCAGCTCTTAAAGGGCCCATGTACAAATTCACCTGTTTCAGTAAGCAACTTAAAATCACCAGAAAGAAAGGTGTGCAGTTCTTTGGTGAAAAGAGACTCACCAGACAGGCCCTGCATGCATCTCAGTGAGAGGCAAGATCTCTCCAGGGACTGGGATATTGGCAGCAGTCATTGTTGTGACCTGGTGCAGGCATGCTGACACAGTCACTGGCAGACACCATTGGAGTTCTTCCACTGGCATCTCAGCCCAGGGTCTGCCCCACCCACTACAGCACCAATTTAATCCAGCTCAGCCAGGGCAGGCAGCCCACCCTAGGGACTGGCCCCACCCAACAGCAAGCCCTCAGGCAACTTGTGGGCCTGCACAGGCTAGATGCTTGGATTCTCTGCAACCAGGTGAGTGAGTCCACCTCTGCAGGGCAGGGCATGTTTGAGGACCAGGTGGAGTGTGGGGGGCATTGGTGGAGTGTGTGGGGCCTCTGCTGTGAGGCAACTGGGTCTACTGGGGGGGGGGGTCAGGGCACATGCACAGGGCAGGACTGCTTTGATGGGGTATGTGGCCCTGGGGGAAGTGGGGCTTGTCAGCTGCAGAAGACTTGTGCTTCTCAAACAGCCACATAGGGGATCAGCCCCACCTTCCAAAGTTTGAAAAAATTGGGTACTCCTGTGACTGGGGCCAGTCCCACTCAGCTGCAATCCTGAGACAGCTTACAAGAGACTTATAGGCCTGAGGCTTACACCAATTGTAAGCCCCTGAGCCTAACAACCAGCCACTCTGGGGCCTACTCACTTAGCAGAAAAACTGCAACAGGAATGTGCTATTAGACATTGCAGCCAACTGCGCTGGGGCTCCCCACACCCAATAAAGAGAAGGAAGGGTCCATGGCAGCCACATACAGCTGAACATTACAACCAGCTGGTCAGGGGGACAGCTCAGCCTCCCTGGGAACCTACAGCAAGAGCAACCCTGCCACAACAGAAGGACACATGTAGTCCACAGGGGTTACTCCTGGAACATTTGGAACTGTGACAACAGGGAAGCACAATGCTGGGCCTCAAGAGGCATCTCTTACATAATGCCACCTCTCCAAAGTCAGGAGACATAGCCAACCTACCTAATACATAGATACAAGCACAGGGAAAGAGGCAAAATGAAGAGGCAAAGGAATATGTTCCAAGTAAGGGAACAGGACAAAACCCCAGAGAAAGAACTAAATGAAACAGAAATGAGCAACCTACCTGACAAAGAGTTCAAACAAAGAGTCATAAGGATGCTCGCTGATCTTGGGAGAAAAATGGATGAATTCAGTGAGAATGTCAGCAAAGAAGTGGAAAATATAAAAAAAGAACCAATGAGAAATGAAGAATACAATACTAGAAATGAAAAATTCATGAGAGGGACTCAAAAGCAGAGTAGATGACACAGAAGAATGGATCAGTGAGCTGGACGAAAAACTGGGAGAAATCACCCAAGCTGAACAGATAAAAGAAAAAAGAATTAAAAAGAGTGAGGACAGTTTAAGGGACCTCTGGGACAACATCATGCACACTAACATCAGTGTTATAGATGTTCCAGAAGGAGAAGAGGGAGACAAAGGAGCAGAGAATCTATTTGAAAAAATAATAGCTGAAAACTTTCCTAACCTAAGGAAGGAAACAGACATCCAGGTACGGGAAGCACAAAAAAGATAAACCCAAAGAGGACCACGCCAAGATAAATCATAATTAAAATGTCAACAATTAAAGAGATAATCCTAAAAGCCACTACAGAAAGGCAACAAGTTACATACAAAGGAAGCTCCATAAGACTATCAGCGACTTCTCTGCAGAAACCTTACAGGCTAGAAGAGAGTGACATGATATATTTAAAGTGCTGACAGGAAAAAACCTACAGCCAAGAATACTCTACCTGGCAAGGTTATCATTCAGAATAGAAGGAGAGATAAAGAGTTTCCTAGACAAGCAAAAATTAAAGAAGTTTATCACCAAGAAACCACTCCTACAAGAAATGCTAAAGGGACTTATTTAAGGGGGAAAGAGAAGACCATATATAGGCAAAAATTATCTATTTCCATGATAAGAGGGTAACAGATTAAAAAATCACAAAAAAGAGGTTAGATATGATATTGAAAACATAAAATATGGGAGGAGGGGAGTAAAAGAGTAGAGTTTTTAGAGGTCAAACTAAAGAGACTATCAACTTAAAATAGATTGCTATATATGTAGGTTACTATATATGAACCTCATGGTAATCACAAACCAGAAATCTATAATAAATACACAAAAAACTGAGCAGAAGGAATCCAAACATAATACTAAAGAAAGCCATCAAACCACGAGGGAAGAGAACAAGAGAAGAAGAAAGGAACAAAGAAGAACTACTAAAACACCCAGAAAAAAAGTTAAAAAAATGGCAATAAGTACATACTTATCAATAGCTACTTTAAACATCAAAGGACTAAATGTTCCAATCAAAAGGCATGGGGTGGCTGATTGGATAAAAAAACAAGACACATATATATGCTGCATACAAGAGACACACTTCAGACCTAAGGACACTTACAAACTGAAAGTGAAGGGATGCAAAAAGATACTCCATGCAAATGACAATGAAAAGAAAGCTGGGGTAGCTACTTTTGTCAGACAAAATAGACTTTAAAACAAAAACTGTAACAAGAGACAAAGAAGGGCACTACTTAATGATCAAGGGAACAATCCAACAAGAGGATATAACACTTGTAAATATCTATGCATGCAACATAGGAGCACCTAAAAATATAAGGCAATGATTAACAGACATAAAAGGAGGAATAGACAGTAAAACAATAACAGTAGGGGGCTTTAAAATTCCACTTACACCAATGAATAGATCATCCAAACAGAAGATCAATAAGGAAACATTGGCCTTAAACGACACACTAGGCCAGGAAGACTTAGTAGATATATACAGAACATGCCATCCAAAAAGCAGAAGAATACACATTCTTTCCAAATGCTCATGAACGTTCTCAAGGATTGATTGCATTTTAGGCCACAAAACAAGTCTCAATGAATTTAGGAAGGTTGAAATAATACCAAGCATCTTTTCTGACCACAACGGTATGAAACTAGAAATCAACTACAGGAAGAAAATCAGAAATTCCACAAATATGTGGTGATTAAACAAAATGCTACTTAATAATGATTGGGTCAATGGAGAAATCCAAAAATACCTGAAGACAAATGAAAATGAAAATATGACATGCCAGAATTTATGGGATACAGCAAAAGTAGGTCTAAGAGGGAAGTTTATAGCAATACAGGCCTATGTCAATAAACAAGAAAAATATCAAATAAACAATCTAATAGTGAACCTAAAGGAACTGGAAAAAGAAGAAGAAACAAAGCCCCAGATCGGTAGAAGGAGGGAAATAATAAGACTCAGAGTAGGAATAAATGAAATAGACACTTAAAAAACAATCGAAAAAAATCAATGAAACCAAGAGCTGGTTCTTTGACAAGATAAACAAAATTGAGAAACCTTTAGCTAGACTCACCAGGAAAAAAAGAGAGAAGGTTCAAATAAATAAAATCAGAAACGAAAGAGGAGAAATTACAATGGACACCTTAGAAGTACAAAAGATAGTAAGAATACTATGAAAAGCTATATGCCAAAAAATTGGATAATCTAGAAGAAATGGATAAATTCTTAGAATCATACAACCTTCCAAAACTGAATAAAAAAAATAGAGAATTTAATAGACCAATCACCAGAAAGGAGACTGAAGCAGTAATCAAAAACCTCCCCCAAAATAAAAGTGCAGGACCAGATGGTTTCCTTGGTGAATTCTACCAAACATTCAAAGAAGACTTAATACCTATCCTTCTCAAACACTTCCAAGAAACTGAAGAGGAGGGGAAGCTTCCTAACTCATTCTACAAAGGCAACATTACCCTGATACAAAAACCAGACAAGGACAACACAAAAAAAAGAAAATTACAGGCCAATATCACTGATGAACATTGATGCAAAAATCCTCAACAAAATACTAGGAAATCGAATACAAAAATACATTAAAAAGATCATACACCATGATCAATTGGGATTTACTCCAGGGATGCCAGGATAGTTCAACATCCACAAATCAATCAACGTGATACACCACATTAACAAAATGAAGAATATAAATCACATGATCATCTCAATAGATGCAGAGAAAGCATTTGACAAGATATAGCATCCATTTATGATAGAAACTCTGAATAAAATGGGTATAGAAGGAAAATACCTCAACATAATAAAGTCCATATATGACAAACTCACAGCTAATATCATTCTCAATGATGGAAAACTGAAAGCTCTCCCTTTAAGAACAGGAACCAGACAAGGATGCCCACTTTCACCACTCCTATTTAACATAGTATTGGAAGTCCTAGGCAGATCAGTCAGACGAGAAAAAGAAATAAAAGGGATCCAAATTGGAAAGGAAGAAGTGAAACTGTCACTATTTGCAGATGACATGATTTTATATATAGAAAACCCTAAAAAAATCCACCAAAAAATTTTTAGAAATAATAAATGAATATGGTAAAGTTGCAGGATACAAAATCAACATACAAAAATCAGTTGTGCTTCTATACACTAACAACGAAGTGACAGAAAGAGAAATAAAGAATACAATCCCACTTACAATTGCAACAAAAAGAATAAAATACCTAGGATAAACTTAACCAAAGAGGTGAAAGATCTGTACACTGAAAACTATAAAACATTGTTGAAAGAAATTGAAGAAGACACAAAGAAATGGAAAAATATTCCATGCTCTTGGATTAGAAAAATTAACATAATTAAAATGTCCATACTTTCTAAAGCAATCTATAGATTCAATGCAATCCATATCAAAGTTCCAACAACATTTTTCACAGAAATAGAACAAAGAATCCTAAAATTTGTATGGAACAACAAAAGACCCCAAATAGCCAAAGGAATCCTGAGAAAAAAGAACAAAGCTGGAGGTACCATGGTCCCTGATTTCAAAATACACTATAAAGCTATAGTAACCAAAACTGTATGGTACTTGCACAAAAACAGACACACAGATCAATGGAACAGAATCGAGAGCCCAGAAATAAACCCACATATCTATGGACAGCTAATCTTTGACAAGGGAGCCAAGAACATACAATGGAGAAAGGAAAGTCTCTTCAACAAGTGGTATTGGGAAAACTGGACAGCCACATGTGAAAAAATGAAAGTAGACTATTATATTACACCATACACAAAAATCAACTCAAAATGGATTAAAGCCTTGAATATAAGACCTGAAACCATGAAACTTCTAGAAGAAAACATAGGCAGCATGCTCTTCGACATTGGTCTTAGCAACATATTTTCAAGTACCATGTCTGACAGGGCCAGGGAAACAATAGAAAAAATAAACAAATGGGACTACATCAAACTAAAAGCATCTAAACAGCAAAGGAAACCATCACCAAAATGAAAAGACAATGTAACAATTGGAAGAAGATATTTGCAAACCATATATCTGATAAGGGGTTAATATCCAAAATATGTAAAGAACTTATACAACTCAACAACAACAAAACTAACAACCCAATTAAAAAAATGGGCAAAAGACCTGAACAGATATTTCTCCAAAGATGATACACAGTTAGCCAACAGGCACATGAGAAAATGTTCAACATCATGAACTATCAGGGAAATGCAAATCAAAACTACATGAGATATCACCTCACGCCCCCCAGAATAGCTATAATTAACAAGACAGGAAACAACAAGTGTTGGAGACAATGTGGAGAGAAGGGAACTCTCATACACTGCTGGTGGGAGTGCAAACTGGTGCAGCCACTATGGAAAACAGTATGGAGATTCCTCAAAAAATTAAGAATAGAACTACCATACGATCCAGCTATTCCACTGCTGGGTATTTATCCAAAGAACATGAAAACATGAATGTGTAAAGATATGTGCACCCCTGTGTTCACTGCAGCATTATTTGCAATAGTCAAGACTTGGAAGCAACCTAAGTGCCCATCAAGGGACGAATGGATAAAGAAGATGTGGTATATATACACAATGGAATACTATTCAGCCATAAGAAATGATGAAATCCAGCAATTTGTGACAACATGGATGGATATTGAGGGTATTATGCTAAGTAAAATAAGTCAGAGGGAGAAGGTCAAAAACTGTATGATCTCACTCATAAGTAGAAGATAAAAACAACAAACAGTCACATAGAAACAGAGACTGAATTGGTCGTTACCAGAGGGGAAGGGGGAAGGAAGGGGGAAGGGAGGGGGGCGAAAGGAATAATTAGGCACATGTGTGTGGTGATAGATTGTAATTAGTCTTGGGGTGATGAAAATGATGTAATCTATACAGAAATAAAAAATATAATGATGTACACCTGAAATTTATGTAACCTTATAAACCAAAGTTATCGCAATAAAAAAATTTAAAACCAATTACTGTCTACATACAAGGCACTGGAATGGCCTATGGAGGACACAAGGAAAATCAGACACAAGGATTTACAATCTACTTAGGGATATAAGACTAGCAGATGAAAAGTTAAATGCTAAGAGGATATGTAAGTAATGTTTCAAATCAAAAACTGATGAAATGTCAGGGGGCAGAAATACTTGATTACCAAAATAATTTGCTAAGTTTCACACTTAGATGTGTAGAATCAGAAGTTTATACACGAATATATTTTCCAAAATAAGAGAAAATAATGTATTTAAAAATATAAAAGAGTTAAGAAACTTCAAGAGATTACTAAATGACATTCTTTTTCTAAAAACTGAGAAACTCATTGTGAGATGCAAATGTAAAGAAAATGATTATGTGTTCCTAACTCTTGAGTAATTGCGTGAAGACCTATTTGGGGATGAGAGCTGACTATTTTGTTCATGATATTTTCTTCAGTGCTCTTACCTTTCTCCTGTCCAGGATTTATCTTTGTACTGAATTCCACGTTCTCCTTATTTTTCAAGTCCTTTCCTCCCTGACCCCTCTCCCCCTACACACACACACACACGCACACACTTCTGATTGTGTTTAATGGAATGACCAGTTCTTCTGTAGCTCTGATCATAGGACTAGAGGCTTATTCACTAAGATAGGTGTGTTTGGTTTCAAACCAAGTCTTCTGCTAACGGTTTGCCATTTTTGGTTCCCCAATCTTGTCACAAAAAGAAATATTTAAACTATATCCGCACTACCCCTCTCACCATGCTCTAAGTATCTCAAAAATTGTATCTAGATAAGTTGGATCCCAATATAACCAGTGCTGCTCTGAAAAGAATGTGCTTTGCTTAAGGAAAATGTTTACATTTCATTCCCTGACTTCTTCCAAAAAAGGTTTTAAACTACTTAGGTAAATGGAGAACAATGAAAGCGGTTTTATCAGCACAGCTTGTTTAATTTCTTTTGAAAGTAATATTGCTAACCTTTCTGCAGTATTTTAGTTGGTACTACAGAGAAAATGCCATTTATACTGGGAAGATGCCAAAAAAAGCCAAAGTCAAAAGATAAATATAATGTACTTATTAAGGCTGTGTCCTCCTCCCATTTTGAAATTTTCTCTACCCTCAGGGCAGGCACCAGGCTGTCTACGCTTGATGCAATGGTAACTATATTGGTAATGTTAAATAAATAGGAAATAATGACTCCTCCGACTGGCTGTGGCAGTTAAAAGACATGGTCTCTGTCAAAACTGATCATAAGCAACAATTTAAGGCAAACTTCCTTTTTGAATAACCAATCTTTACTATCTGTTTTTGCAATAGACATCATTGATCTTGAAAGAGTCAATAAATTGAGCATTTTAAAAAACCTAAAAATTTTCCTAACCTATAGCAAAAATTGGATCTAAGTAGGATATTTTCAGTGTGCCCAACGTTTCCTCATTATTTCTATTACAGAACTTTCCTTAATAAATGTAGGTCAAATGAAAAGCGTGTTTCCTTTGCTTGCTCTAAAGTCATGCTTAATGTCTTTTCTTTTTGTCTGTGCTATTTCTGCTTCCCTTGATGCCTAATGTTCCAAAGTAGTTGAGGAATGTCAAAATATATTGCCCTAGATCCGTACATTGGTAACTATTATTATGCCCTGCCATCAAAGTCCTTTTAATTCTAGGAAGAAATCTGATGTAAATCTTGACAATAATTATTGATATTAGGTTCAAATAAATCCCACATGTTAATAACAACTGACTAATTTTTATTACTTATCTTATTTTCTCAAGTGTTAAATTTTTGTTTTAGGAAATTTATTCCTTTATGGGTGTAATGAAAGTCTTGAACCTTTTTTGTAACACTGATCCCTAGAGTCATAATCCCAGCTTTGTTTATAACCTATGTCACTAATAATAAGTATTATTAGACCAAAAATGAATAGCAATAATAATCACAGCAAACTTTTATTAGATGTTTACTGTGCACTAAGCTCTACTATGCCTTTTACATGCGTATGTCATTTAATCATTGGGAAGCACTAACAGTAAATTCTTATAGATAAGAAAGATGAAGTTTGGGAAAATCATTAAATTTACTCTAGTAATGCAGTAAAAGTAGGTTGCACTGCCAAGAAAAGTGGGAAAATAGGGATATAAACAAATCTGTCAGAGAACACTTCTTGAGCAAAGAACTTTGTTGTTATGATCTCATTTAATCTTTTTACAAATCCTAGGAGAGAAATGTAATATTATACCGATTTTATAGAAAAACACACTGTGACAGTTAAATACTTTGCTCAAGATTACACAGCCACCAAATAACTAACTCTATATTTATTGAATGACTCAGTCAGCAAATACTTTTTGAATGGCTACTCTGCCTGGTATTGTGCTAGGTTCTGGGTTTATGAAGATGACAAGGACACATTCACTGTCCTGTGAGATTTACTGCCTAAAAAGAAACAAGATAAACAATTTTAGTATGCTGCTTAATGGATGAGATATCCACAGGGACCCATGGGAGCCCACTGGAGATCAGCACTCTAGTTCAGAGAGGGGAAGGGATGGGACTTGGAAGAAGGATTGATGCTTAAACTGCAAATTGAAGGATGAGTAAAAATTAGCCAGGTGAATGGAGGGAAGAGAGGAAAGATGTTCTAGAAAGATGGACAACAAGCATGCTCAAAGTCTGGAGATGAAGAAATGCTTGATGATTTCTAGGAGTCACAGGTGTCACCCGCAGAACAAAATAAGAAGGAGATAATAGGGAGAGGTGAGTCAGGGGAAGTAAGCAGGCGTGAGACTGTGGAGTGCCTGGGATGCTATCCTAAGCTGTTTGGACTTTTTATTCTGAAGGCAACAGGAAGCTAAAAAGGAACGTTAACAGAGCAGATTAGAAAGATCTAGCAGGTGTGGAGATTGAATAAGAGGTGAAGGCAGGAAGAGAAAGTACGGAGCCACTGTGGTCAACATCACGAAATGATAAATCTTAATCCTTGACTGCCAGAACTGAAGAGCAAGGGGAGAGACCAAAGATATTAAAGTAGTAGAACTGACAATATTTGGTAAATGACAGGTTGAAGACGCTGAGAGAAAAGGAGGATTTTAAGATGACTTCCAAGTTTCTGGGAGCTTTTCATGGTTCATAGGTTTTGTGTAAAGCACATATCTATATGATATGACTAAATCAGCTGCATACACTCTTCTGACTAGCCTATATGTCATTAAAAGTTTAAGTGAATAGAGGGGCTGGCCTGTGGTGTAGTGGTTAGGTCTGGTGTGCTGCACTTCCGTGGCCTGGGTTCACAGGTTCAGATCTCGGGCCCAGACCTACGCTACTCAAGAGCGATGCTGTGGCAGCGACCCACATACAAAATAGAGGAAGACTGGCACAGCTGTTAGCTCAGGGCTAATGTTCCTCAAGCGAAAAGAGAGGAAGATTGGCAACAGAGGTTTGCTCCGAGTGAATCTTCCTCACAAAAAAAGAAAAAGAGTTGAAGGGAATAGATTAACTGTGCATATCTTTTTCTTTTTTCTTTTTTGGTCTGAATTGTATTCACTATAGAAGTAGAGTAGTTCAGATGACAGATAAACTGTTCCAATGTCTGAACTAAATGAATTAGCCAAGGGATGATTCCTTAATTCTTGTAACTCAAATTTTCACTTACATTTAAAACTGCAAAGTTCCTGGGTGTGTATCTTCTGCACATCCTTGGCTACCTTGGTGATCGAGCATCATACATTCATACTGTGAAAGTGGTAAGAAATTTTTTTTATATTGATCAAAAGAAGCATTTGAAAGCTGCTGATTTAGTAAATAAATTATTTTTTTCCTTACTCGATCTTTTGCTTATGTGTTCTGAAGTGATGATTATATAATCTGGGAATAAAAAAAATATCTATCTTTCCAAATTGTGGATTTGTTTGGAGAATGAAGGTTAGAGACTTGGAATCCTGTGAAAGTCCTCTAATCTACCCTCAACACTAAAGGTCTGTTGAGGTGGACTACCCCAGATCTGAGAATTCTCTGAGGATCTTGGGGTTGGTCCCAACTCCATCTCAGGCACCATGATGTGTTCTGGGCTAGTGTAGAAGTTGTGGCCTATTTAGAAGGTTAGAGAAAAGAAATTTCAATGTGCAGGTATTAACGTTCAATGACTGTGTTTCTGAGAGTTCCTCATTAGTCAACCTCTTCTGAGAGTCAAAAGCTAGTAAAACTCCAGATAGTAGAAGTCCTACCTCTTGTATATAATTATGGTGAGACTCCTTAGTTGGCCATCTCAACATGGAACAGCAACAGTTGAGTACAAAAAGTGGCAGAGCAGGCCAAATGAGAAAGAAGGCTGAAGGTTGACCCTCAAGTCTCCTTATCTAAATGGTAAAGAAGAAATCCAATGAATGGAGCAAGAAAGGAGCTTAAAGATGAGAAATGGCATGCCTGCTGAAGGTTCCAGAAGTGCAGGGTGAGGGGATTCTTTAGCAGAGGATGAGCAGAAGCTGACCAAAGCTGGGTGATGATGACGGTAATTCTCCAGCCTTACTTAAGCCAATGGAAGAGTTGAGTAACGGGAGCCATGTCCACCAGCAGAGAAGTAATCATGAACCAGGCACCCCTCTACCTACACCCAGAGCCTGTGTAAGCCCCTCTCCCTCACCCCAGAACCCCCAGAACTTCATTACCCTAAAAAGAAAAGGAAAGGGGAAAAAGTCCTGAGAAGAATCCTGAAGTGATTGAGTAGTTTCCCAGAAAAAAATCCATTTTTAAACCAGAAGTGACTGAATTGTCTCGTCATAAAGGAATTCAAGTTTGTACCATCAAATAGAATTAAGGCTTGAGAACTAAGTGTGTTTACAGAAAACAGATGAGGGTGGACTGTTGTGAGTGTAACTGCAGAATTACTGTCAGACTGCTGGCTGGAGTCGACGATTCAGGGCTCGTGCATTGTGCAAGGTCGTGGAAAGAGCATGGGCTTCAAAACAGATGTGATTCCTCCACTTGGTGACCTTGGGAAAATTATTTTATTTCACTGAGCTTTAGTATGCACCCCGGCAAAATAGTTTACAAAAGAAAAATAAACATATTTTTTGTAGAAATCTATGCTTTGTCATACTAGAGAATCAGATTGTTGCTATAGACTGAAAAAAAATACTGGACTGTGAGTGAGACATCCTTGGCCTGTGTCATAGCTCGGCTGCATATTCAGCAGGTAATTTTGTGTCTTCTTTGTCATATTCTGGGGACACTTAGGTAATACGGAAATTATCTCTTCAAAGTGCGAGAGAATCCATGAATATTAGCACTGTCTCCAAAGTGTTTCTAGTGGTTAAATCTTTTCTATTTTTTTCCTATATGAATGACCTATGTAGGCTTTATACCTCTTCGTTAGTCAATTTTGATGTTATATTTCCCAAGAAAAACATCCATTTCATTGAGATTTTAAATTTATTCGTAGCACATGTCGATAATACTCTCTGAAGCACTTAAAATTTCCTTTTCAGCCATTTTCATAGTTCTTTTCCTATTTTTACATTTTTTAAATTAGATTTATGAGAGGTTGGTCAGTATTATTGCTTTTATTTCAAAAGACCAGATGTGGGGTTTTTTTAATTCCTCTTTTTTTAAATTTTTGTTTTTATGTTAATTACTCCCTTCTGCTTGCTTTCCTTGGGCCTTTTTTTCCTCTTTTAAAATTGTTGGATTGGCAATTTTCAAATAATAAACATTTAAGAATATAAATTATTCTGGGGTACTATTTACTCATTTACTTTATTAATAAAATATTTAAGGCCATGAAATTAACTATAATTATAGTTTATTGTAATCCTTAGATTTGATATGTGGCATTTTCATCTTTATTATTGACAAAATATTTTCAGCTTTTAAATCTCTAAGCAATTTGATTTAAAAAATTGTACAGTTATCAATGGAATGCTACTCAGCCATAATAAAGACAAAATCCTGCCATTTGTAGCAACATGGATGGACCTTGAGGGTATTATGCTAAGCAAAATAAGTCAGATGGAGAAAGACAAATACTGTGAGATTTCACTCATATGTGGAAGATAAACAAACGAACACATAGATGTGGGAACAGACTGGTGGTTACCAAACGGGAAGGGGATGGGGGAGGGGTGAAAGGGTCAGGGCCACATGTGTACAGTGATGGATGGAAACTAGACTTTTGGTGGTGAACATGATGCAGTCTATACAGAAGCCAAAATATAATGATGTACACCTGAAATTTACACAATGTTACAAACCAATGTGACCTCAGTAAAATAATAAAAAGAAAAAAATAGAATAGTTGTATTTATGTAAAATTTCTGTTTTTTAAAGTATATACCGTTTTGCTACCAAGTACTTGATCAGAGTTTATGATTGTTCCAGAGACACTTGAAATGCAGGTGTATTTTTTGTTGCTAAAGCAGCATAGTGTTTTAAAATATAACTATTAATTCTGTCTTGTTAATAATAACACAGCTATTCTTTATGTTCTGATGTATGTCTTATTTGCTTTTTATGGACTGATTGGATTGTTAAAATCTTGTATTATTATGGTTTTTATATCTGTTTCTCTTTTTTATTTCTAGTAGTGTTTTTCTTGACGTATTTTGATGCTATATTATTCCCCTATAATAGTGGAGCTGTTATGCCTTCAATTTAGATGTTTCCTTTTATTAATCAAAAACTTTCTACCGTATTTGTGACTTAGGCTAATCTTAATAGTTACTTTTGCTTTATGTAGAGAGTTTAATTCTTCACTGCTAAATTTCTTGCATCTTTATGATCATCTTTCCAAATTATACTAGGAGTGTTTTTCTTTTACTTTAATGAATTTTGTCCTTGCATAATCTAACTCATTATTCACTAAAGAAAAATGCTACCATGAGTGTAGACTCATTAAATATTTCCTCTGATTTTCACATGCTGTGTTATTAAACACACCATATCTGAATATATCTAGAATTTTATCCCAATTTCAGCACTTTTCTAACTGTTTTCCTTTCAACAGTCTACTTCTTTTTGATTTTGATTAATTATAAGATTAATGTTGGAGAGGGGATTGTTAAATTAAAGCCACTTACTAATAGAAGGCCTCTGGTTCTTTGACTATTTTCTTCTCAGCCTTGAAATAAAATAGCCTTAATAACAAGAATTCTTGCTGTTTTCTTTTCATCTATGTATGAAAAATGATCATTTTGGAAGCTAAAGAACACTTCGCACTTTGAAATAAAAATAAGTAAGAATCCATGAAAGGAGAGAGGTGCCCTGGACAAACAAGTGGATTAGAATGGGGGTTAACTGCTCTTTCTCCTGCATCTGCTTTCCAAATGTGGGTCACCCCTTGAGATCTGCACAAAACAGCAAAGATGGACAAAGGCAGGGGCTCATTCTTGGTCGGAAAATGTTTATTACACTCGCCAGCAATAGCTGCAACCATGCTCACCATTGAGAGAGACTTTTTATTTTCCTTATTCCCATGTTGTGCTTATCTAAGTAGATTTCTTCTTCTTAAATTTGAGATCAACAGTAATGTAATTTCTGAGTTCCAATCAATAACTTTCTGCCTTCCCTTTTCCAACTAAATTCACAGAAAAATGGTATAGATCGTCTCTAACCAATTTATTTATGGAAGATATTCTTCTCTGTACACACTATATGCTTTGATTTAATTCCTAATGGGTTTTGTGTTCACTGTAAGAAGCTTCATCAAGTGAGCCAGAGGTTAAAGTTCTCTGACATGAAGACAAGAAAGCATTGACTCATTCTAATATTTCATCTCTTTCTAGCTTATAGATCTTTATTTTTGACCTTTAGTCTCTCTTGCCAGACTAGACTTATCTCATCCAGAAAACAATTAAAGAGGGATAATTTTCCTAGGCAGTCACAAAGGAAACGACTTTTTTAAAGAAAATATCCAGTTTTTTAGTGTGGTTAATTTTACTTATATTCATTAAATTGTAACTGGTTAAAAACCACCCATTTAGATCCTTGTCCTAAGATTTATTTCTTTGCCTTCTCCTTTTTTTCTTTTTTTTTGGTTACATTTTCTTATATTTAATTGCAGGAGCTTCTAATTACCTACAGTTGATTGTTTCTTGGGGATTTGTCAGAGCTGAACAATGGATAAAGGAAAACATTCCTATCATTAGCAAAGCTCTCTGTATACACAGGAGTCATAAAATGATAGAGTGAGCTTCAAAGAACAGACACAGGTCGCACATATAATGAGATAGTGGTAAGAAAGCAATTAATTAAAAACAACAATGACAATAACATTACATTGGGAATTAAAAACATACAGCTAAAAACATTTCAAAGACCTGGAGAAAATACTCCTGACACAGAAATATCGTGCTTGTTACGTAAATGATGAAAGAGCTGATTTGGCTATATCTGGTTTGTCAACTATTAATATCCATTTCTCTCAGATTGCTTAGTTACTAGGAATGTAGTGGTAATGAGGCCAAGGTCCCAGGTTTAATTCTTATGTGAGTTGATTGGACAGTATGATGGGGGGGAGGTCAGGCATAGGAGTAGGCATCTTTCCAAAGGCGTGTCTTCCAGTACCATGTCTATATTTATTAGGCAAATGACTGGAGAAATCTGTTAAACTCTCTGAGCTCAAGTCCCTCATCTGTAACATAAGGATAATAGTCTCTTGCCCTTCTACCCCAAAGGAGTCCGAAGGAACAGAGAGATAATGTCATTGAATTTTCTTTTTAAAACTGAAAAGTATGACACAAGTGTAAGTTACAATTAGTGCTATTCTAGTCATCCACTGCAATCTCTGTTGTCTTGCAAACAATGCGAGGATGTGCAAGGACAACAAACCATCTCCATTTCCTAGGACTGCCCTGGTTTCAGTAGTGAAAATCCCACGTTCCTGGGAAACCCCTCTGTTCCAGGCAAACTGAACTGTTGTTCATCCCCTAACATGTAGGAAGCCATAGTTTATAGCATGTTCCCAATTCTCAGTTCAGCTGTGGTTTCCCTCTTGAATAGCACATTCATTAATTCATTCATCATAAATTTTGGAGCATCCACAATGTGACAGCATTTTTCAATTACTATATAATGGTAGATAAGACAGATTGGATTTCCACCATCAGAGACAAAGCCATTCTATTCTGAGAGAGAGGAATTTTAAAAAGTAAACATACAAATAAGAATACAATTGCAAGTTGGGAGAAAAATGCTGAAGGAAAAAAGCAGATTCTGTGAAAGGTAATAGAAGAGACCATCTTTAGACTACGGAAGGAAAGGGGATGGTGTGGATTCGAACTGAGGCTTGAAGGATTTTAAACAGCCAGCTGGAGAACACTGGAATGTGTGTGTGTGTGTGGTGGTGGTGGTGGTGGTGGTGGGAACAACCACAGGCAATTATTTTGGATTATCTTTTCCAGTTTTGCACCCTTGATAGAGCACAGCACATGGCATAAAGTAGATAGGTGCCCAAGGACAACGTGTTGAATGAATGGATATACCCAAAAGTACAACTCTCAATAGTTAGTAATTAATTCTAGAGTTTCAGTCCCTCTCACCCTTTAATGCGAGAGATCATTTGGGGCACAGTCACCTTCCTGCTATTCCTTACGTCACATTGAGACGGTGGGCCTCCTGTCTCAACTGGCTTTGGTACTGTGCATGATCCTGGGATTGTGGCACCCTATCCAAAGCCATCTCTGTTGGTTGCCTACTCTTGAAGCCCAACGCCTGATGCCCCATAGGCGTTTAAGATTTATTACACTGATCACAACTACGACTGGTCATAAATATTGGGGAATTTTCTGGCTTTTCATATTTTCATTTTAAGGAATTAACAGATTTTGTACATATATACTTGGAAGTGTGATAAACCATGTTATTCTCCTGAGGTTATTTTTTCCCACATTTGCCTTCTACACTAAAAGTTTTAGCTTTTTTGCTTACAAGTTTGGTTATTTGTCTATTATGAAGCATTTTTTTTTAATTAAAGAAGAAGTTGCTACTCAATGTTCCTATTTGCTTTGAAGTCCTTTTCACTTTATCTGACCATGTTCAATTACTACATGTCCTTCAAGGTCAGATTTATTTCCATGAAGCGTAACAGGAACTCTTTAAGGGATTGTCATTTCTTTTTCCTCTGAATTTTCTAGATATTTTCTTTGTTTTTCTCTTTTGGTAATTAGTATTTTTAAAAACCCCATAATCTAGTTATTTATGCACATGGTATGCTAGTTTGTAAGCACCTTAAGAACATGATCGATATTTTTCCTTTCTATTTGGGTTCCTCTTCTCCATCTTCTCTCCCACACCTACTTGTACCATGTATGTGGTGGACCTAAATATGTAATATTTGTTGAATTTAAAAAATGCTTTTAGATGATACATAACAAAAATGGAAATATTTTGAAAATAATTAGAAGCAGAGAATTTGGCTTTGGGGAAAAAAAAAGGAGGACCCTAGCTGGTAAAAAGTAATGGTAGACATTGTCACAGAGTGACCTCTAGCAAGACAAAGGTAATTGAGGCAAAGGACACAGTGGGCATGGATCAATTAGCGCTCTCATTTATCAGAGGAGAAGGAAACTGATGACTCTTGTGTAAGAGGAATTACTGTAATCAGGTCAAATTGTTCCAGTATGTTCTGGGGTGTTCTTGCTTGAAGTCATCTGTCTTGGAGGTAAAACTAGCAAATCCTATATGCAAAGAAAGAGGGAGGTTATTGCAACCTATTTGGTGATGTTCTCCTTGAGGCTGCCTCCCCAGATGGATTTACCCCTGCAAGGAGCTGAATTACTCTGTGCTCTCAAGTGCCATGAACAGGTAATTGGAAGGGTAGAACTGACAAAATCATAGGCTCTAAAATCATGGATATCAGCAAATAGGTTACTTTATCTAATTTGACTGTTTGTCTAATCATACCAATTACTATGGTCCAATCAGATGACTATGTCTAACAGAATGGAAAATTCTATTTTAATTTTGCCTTTATAGAGTGGATGAAATGATGGAGTGAATATTTTTTTGGATTACTAATTTTGCTGATAGGTGGATAGGGCAGCCCCTTTGAGAGCTTTGGGCCCCCAAACCTCTCTCTTGCCATAGGATTAGGATTTTGTTTTATGGAGGGCTTTCCCTTTCTACAATATACAACTCTCTAATTTTCGATTTTTTAAAAATAAGCATGCATACATTTTTATACATTTCTGGAAATAGGTAATCATACTTTACATGTTTTAAATGTTAGAGTGGATATTGAGCAATTAATGGGTATGCTTTACTATTATAATCAGAAAAAAAAGATTTTTTTAAGGAGAGGAACTCATTATTAGAGAGTAATTTAGTAATTTTTTAGAAATTAATACATAATTCTCAATTTTTTTAAACCACCTATTAATCCTTCCTCTTTTTGTGGATCCCCCATTTAGAAAAAGTCTGGACACTATCAGACAATGAAGTGTTTTTCAGTTTTTTATTAATTTCACGTATATGAATCAGAATTTCTGGCAAGCATAAGATATCTAGAGTTCCCATTAAATTGCTATAATTCCAGCCAACTGTAAGAAACAATTGCATGACACATGTTATTGGTCAATAAGTGTTTGTTAAGTCAGATGTCGGGGTGGAAAAGTAATAAAATTGATGAAAATTTGTTGATAGAAATAGTGTTAAAGTTTCCTTAAAGAACCATTCCATCCAAGCAGCTACTTTAATTTAAACAAATTAAATTAATACTATTTCAGAATCCACAAACTATCAGCAGCCAGTTGTATTTTTCTATAAACTCAATGTCTATCCTACTATTTTTTCACACTTAGCTATGTATTGCTTTGTGATAATTCATGTTTGTTTATACATGTGTGTATGTCTTGTCTTCCAAAGAAGATTTGTTTGTTCGTTTGTCCATTTATCCTTTCATCCATCCCCAAATCCTTCCGTGGTAGGCCAGGCATTAGGCACAGAGGAGTCGATAGAAAAAAACACAGCGTTTTCCTCAAGGGACTCAGTTTAGAAGAGTTCATAGTCCCCATAATACAGTGCATCACCTGACAGACACCATGGAAATAAAGGAAAAGCATTGCAGACATTGGCTTGCATAAAGTTAACAACTTTAACATGACATCATTTTACTTATTTATCTTTTCTTTTCAAGACTTATTCCCACAAGTAGTTAAGATAAAAATGAGATTAAACAGAAACATTGAGTATCTCCCAATAGGTCCTACTGCAGAGTGGCTTGGTAAAAAAAGAGTCAAATTCTGGTAAACATTAAACAGATTAGTTTAGTAAGCTACCTTTTACTCTAGTAAATAATTAACATTTCTCTTTAGACTTCCAGACAGAAATGTCAAAGCTCCTTTTGCAGTTGTATGAAATCAGTCTTCAGCTGGGGAAGTGCCTTCTTAAAGTACAACATTGCTTGTAGCTGAATGAGGCAGGGCGTCGTTAAGGTGAACCCGACGCAGTCTGATCAGAGACTTGTGCTTTTCAGGCCAGACTCGAGAACTACGCATCTGGGTCCAGAGGAACAACATGAGAGTCAGGGTGTAACCGAGGGCGCAAAAGGAATACAAGTTCCTACACTCCTGAAGCCATTTAAGATACCAAGTTCTAAGAACAAATGTGATTTCAGGTCATGGTTAAAAATATGTGTGGCATTCTCTCATCCAGCGCTCTCCTTACCTGTCTTAACGTCTCAACTTGGTGAATTTGCTTCATTCATTTGCTCTTTTTGTGTGTATGTCAGGAAGACCAGCCCTGAGCTAACATCCGTTGCCAATCCTCCTCTTATTTGCTGAGGAAGACTGGCCCTGGGAGAACATCTGTGCCCACCTCCCTCTACTTTATATGGGACGCCGCCACGGCATGGCTGACAAGCAGTGTGTCTGTCTGCACCTGGGATCCGAACCTGTGAACCCCAGGCCACCTAAGTGGAGCACCCGAACTTAACCGCTACACCACCAGGCCGGCCCCCCACAATTGTTCTTTTATGCCAGACAAACCTGTTGTGTTCAGAGATGTGTATGTATAAATAAATTTATGTAAACATACAAATAATCATATATTTAAATATATTTAAAAAATTAAAGGATCTCTTGTCTTCTCTATGACCAGACCTCTCCAATTTTCCACTGGTATGACCTGATCTAGACCTGGAGATGAATTAATAACAGCTAAAATACTTTTGGCAAGGCATTATGCTTAGTGTGCAACGTGGGCTTTTCTCACCTAACCATCGCAACCACTCTGTGTTGTCTGAGGCAGTATATCCTCCTTTACAGATAAGGGAACAGCCCAGCCCAAGATTTCAGAGGAAGCATACGATGGTGCTAAGATTTGTAAGCCATTGCCATTACTCGCTTTAGCTGACAACAATTGAAAGACAAACTTTTGTTTGTTTTATAAATTAAAGTTGTGCCTGATCCTTTGGCACTTTGGTGCTGTTTCCTTTTTGTCTCAAGAGAACATGTACTACCCCTTCTGGCTAGAATGCTATTTCCTCCTAATCCTTCACCTGGCGAAATTTCTTACTAATTTTTCAAGTCTCAGCTCAGGATTACTTCTCTGAAGAAGACATCTGTGGCAACCAAACTGGATCAATTTCTTCCTTAACACCCTGCACATAGCTCTCTAGTAAGCCCTTTAAACTCTGAGAATTTGGGCAATGACTTGTTCACAATTGTGTGGTCAGCTCCTAACATGTACCTGTCGTGGAATAAACATTTGTTGAATGAAAGCATGAATGAGTTCCCCACATATCAAATTGTTCTGAATTAGGTTAGAATTACGTGTTGGGCATGCAAAGTGTTGCAGCAAGAGAGAAAAGAGTGAAAGCATCCTACAGAAAGAAAAGGCATAGTTGGACCGTGAGGCACAGAAGTCTGAGTAGATCAGACATACTCATAGAAAAAATGGCATCTATAGAAAGCAGAAAAAGAACAACAAGGGAGACAAACTAACCATCTAATTGCTGAGAGCATGAAGAGTAAAACAAGGACTAGAGTAAGATGAAGTTAAACTGGAGATATTTCCTGGAGCAAGCTGTTAATCCCCAAATTTCCCTTTCTAATACACCCAGGCATTTTGGAACTAATGTTGATCATGGAGGTCAGTTGTATTCTTAAACCATGATGCGGCCACAAGCTGACTGAATATTGATGTATCTTTTTTTTAGAAGTATGCAAATGACTCTATAAATATGCTAAACATTAGTTCACCAACTACTTATTTTCCCACTTCATTAGAGAAGAAAATTACCCCATTCATTGAATATTTCATTTCCTTGTCTGCAGAGACGATCGCTAAAGCATAGGTCTTGCTGACATGGCAATTTATTTCAGAACAATAAGAGGAAAGCCACATTATCTAAATTATTGAATTCTCACACAATCAAGGTAGAGGTCAGAAGCAGGGTGGGATCTTCTCCCAGTTGGTTAAGGAAGAAATATTATTAAGGCTTTTATACAATGATATCATGGGAAGATGCCAGGCTGGGCTCAGTCTGCCCTATCTTCCTCTCTTGGCCTCACTTGGTGATGAGGAGATTGGCTCAAGTGATCTCTATAGTCACCTTCACTTCTAAAATCTATGTACTATCCTGCTTTTTGATGTGTCTTCCTCCAATTGACTGCCCTTTAGTTATTTTGTTGGTCATCCATAAACTCTTTATGATAGGCAAACACTTTCTCTTCATTTAGTGTGAATTCTTGTTAGCAGTTCCTGGGTGAGAATGGTTAAGAGCAGGCCTTGGAGATGCCTAAATGGTACATTCATTGGAGTTTGTCAATTACCAGCTATGTGAACTCAGATGAGTTTCTCAGCTTCTGTCAGCCCTGCTTTCCTCCTTTGTAAATTGGAGCTAATAACAGAACTATGCTCATAGGGTTGCAGTAAGTATTAAATGAGACGATGCACGTGAAGTGGTATACATTTATGACTGATAAATGTTTCATTACTTTGTGGGAAAAGATGTTCAAAGTTTCAGATATTTGGATTTTAGTGTGTGAATTTCATTTATTTACTTGTTCTTTCCTACTATCCCAGAATAAAACTAGAGGTTACTTAAAAAAACAAAGTGAGTCAGTGACTATAGGAGCCACACATGTGGTCTAATTGCTATATAAACCCTGTAGTGTTATTTTTTATGTTGAGACCCAAATTAACTTCCATTGCATACCTGTGAAGTATGTCTCTGCTAATTCTGGATAGAACGATTCGATATGTCACAAAGTGTCTTGCTGAGTTAACCATGTTTTTTTCTAGCCGATTCAAAGACCTAGCAGCACGCTGTCATAAGAAAGGGCAAGCATGTTGTTACTTTGCTTGTAAGGTGATTCTAAGATCTAGGCCATTTCCTTTGAATAGCAAACTGTAGACACTCCATTAATGTGCAGACTTTGTTGCTTTGCTAAATTATCTTTACCACAATCGATGATTTTTCCTTGTGTCTATAGCTTCTTTGTGCCTTCCACTTTTTTTCTCTGGAGATGGTGCGTTTTTGCATTAGTGATCTTATCCCTCAGATGAGACTCTTCCAGGAGCCAATTATCTATTATTTTGGTAAAGGCAGTCCATGATCCTGAGACAATTTCATAGAGAGTGTTAGTTTGGTGGATTGTTTATTTAACGTGATGATTTCCTAAATGGGTTATAAGATACGAAGTCCTATACTAAGTAGATAACCAAAATCACTTGGTTTCTATTTAGTATTAATGTCTAAGTATGCCAGGGGTTGGAACTAATATTATGGAAATTCCTTCTGCATACCAGAAGCTTTATGCATGTTATCTATTATTCACAACTACAACTCTGGCTGGTTAAGTTGTATACGTTTTGATCTTACAGATGTTTATACTGAAGCTCAAAGAAGTTAAGGTAACTCGCCCAATATCACACAGGTACATAATCAAGAAAACATGTGAACCCAGGTTAATTTTATTCCAGAATATGCGGTGTTTCCAATGTACCACAAGGGCAAGTAGTATGCACTCAGAGATAGGCATCCTGCTAGATGCAGAATTTAAAAAAATAACTCTATAAAATAGATATTATTATTCCTCAAAGAAAAAATGAAAGGAAACGCTGTGAAAAGGGAGGTTTCAAAGTGAATCAAATGATGCTGATATTCATTGGATAACTACCATTCATTCATTGGTAATGACACGATGCTGGCCTACTCTGTGTCAAGCATTGAGCTGAATACTGGGGGTACCATAGGGAGCAAAAGCAACATGGTCCTTACTCAAATCACTTGGTGTGAGTTTAAATAAATTTGAAATTATATAATTACATATATTTACTGTGATCCACAGTTTAATGGAAAAATGTAGGGACCTAGGAAAATTATAATAGGGGATATGGACTCATAGTTGCTATAGAAGAACAAACTTAAAATCATGAAAACTCAAAAAGATTTTACATATTATTACCTTTGAATATTCAGATTTATGATGGTGTAGTGATATAGAAAAACTTATGTAATTGAGTTTATGTTTTTTAATAATTATGGTTACACATAAATATTTTCCTAATTTCACTTAAGGCTTTATTAGAATGGTGGAACTTGGGAATTTATTTTTGTCTCTTTTTTTTGTTTTCCATTAAAAAACATGTATTTGGTTACATAATTTTTTAAAAAGTGGAAGCAAAATGATTTCACTTACTAAAATATTTCCTAAGAATTCTGACTGTTATCTTGGGAAACACTGCGACATGTGTGTGCTGTGTAGAATGACATTTTTTCTTCCTTGTTTTTGGCTCAATGAACTTTGTACCCATGATGCAGTTTTGCAGGTGAGGGACTAGAGCTGCAACTCAGCTGCTGCGATATCCTTTCCTGGTTTCTGGCTCATAGATTTGATTGAAAGGAAAAATGAAAATGCATCCAACCTTGAATTAATGCCTACAAAATTAGGTCAAGGCTAAAGAACTCAAACTTCCAAAGTCCTAGCTCATTTCTGCTTTTGCTAAGCAATCTGAATGCAAAATTGAAATGAAAATTATTTTGTCAATCGTATATTTGCAATCCTATCAATCCAGGATCAGAAGCAATTTTGTGTTAGGAGCCATTTTCAGTGATATATCTTAAATTATATAAATATATGTAATTATGTGTCGTATATATCCACACAGACAACTATATGTATATATTCATAGTAAGCATAATATATTTTTTTATCTTTTTTCCTGAAGGACATCAGTCTTACTTAAAATATATTTTATTCAATATCTTATTAGAAAAGTAATACTTGTAACATGTTTATATACTATAGGAATTTTAACAATGCAGATAAGAAAAAGAAGAAACTAATAATGGTCCATAATCCCATCACACAAACGTAAACTATGTTGCCGCTTTTGTACGTGGCCTTCCAGGACTTATATATAAATGTAGATTTTACTATATATACATATTTATACATAAAAATATACACATATATTTATCTTACAACTATAACATACTATTTTATGATCTTATTTTCTTACTTATAATGATATCTTTCCATATTTTTTAACGGCTGTATAACATTCTGTTATATCGATATCTTTATTGATCAATTCATCTCTTAGTGTAGGACATTCAAGTGGTTTCCACTTTGTCATTATTGTATACAATGGCATGATAAACATCCTTACAGAGAAATTTTGAAGATGAAGTTTTGATGTAGCTGCATAAATAAGTTAAGGAACTACATGGCTAAAAAACAAACAATGTTCCTTACCTCTACTTCCCTCCCTCTTTCCATCCTCAAAACAACTTCTAAAGCAGCTTAAAATATAAGTTGAATTATTTTAAATAATGTGCAGTGACAATGGGATCTTAAGTGGACATCAGATAGCTAACGACTTCAGATTTGGCGATGTGTTTTCTCTTTATGCTACTGCAGAATATAACTTAAGTTAAAAAATACAAATAAATTGAGGCTAATTTGTTCTTGAACATTCTATGATTACCTTGAAATTATTGCAAATACACTAAAGTATTGCAAAATGAAGATAGCAAGTAAGTGACAGAGACTTTTAGACTATTAACGTTACTGGAGATGTAATTATAAAGGCTTTGTGAATGCTAGCTTCGTCTGTCCTCTATCAACTCTACATTCTCTTCTGTCTCTGTCATGTTTAATTGACCAGCATTACTGACTGAAAAATGATAGCTACTTTTCTGTTATTGTTGCTTTTTTGTATGACTGTAATATAAATCTATAGTAAATTGTTCAATCTGAAAAAGTAACACTGAGGGAGAAAAACCAAAGTAAGCTTTTATGTGTGTGACATTAACAAATTGAAAGTTGGTTAGCAGGAACTCTGTCCCATTTTGTTTACACATCTCTGAGGGGGTTAATATATAGGGCCAGTGTAAATGAGCGTCATATAGCCAAGTAACGACAGCCTGCGGCAGGAGAAACAGGGAGCTGATGTCCTGACATTTATTTTCAAAATAGCTGAACATTTTCCAGGCACATTTTGTCGGTTCTAGTGACAAAAGTTCTTCTGTTAGCCGGCTAGAATGAAATTCTTCTCAACATGACATAATTGAGGATCCACCTTAAAACACTTTGAAAAAGAAAGACCTTTTCAAATTCAGATTGACTTTCTGTCTCTCTCAGTTTTTCTTTATGAAGACAGTGAGCTTGAAATGAATATAGTTCTGAATTTTTGTGAGCGTAAAAAAGTTGGAGAACTAAAAGGCTTTTTAGTGACTGCTGCTGTGTAGATTGTTTTCAAGATCTTTTAAAATTTTATATCAAAATTACACAAAGAATTGGTTATTTTATTGGTTTTTCGAGTCTGACATTTTAATATTGAATATTTTATACTCATATAAATATTAGTATTTATATTAATATTAATAAATGTTTATACTGATAATAAAGTATCAGATGACAGTGAGAGTTATTTTTAAAAGGGTCATTAGTTTTAGGCCTAAATAATTAACCTTTTAGCTTAGCATAGCTATTAAGGGTTTAGATAATGAACTAGAATAAAGGGTTTTCTGGAGGAGATAATTCGGGGGGTGTTAGGGAGGACATAGTAACAGAGGGTAAAGTAAAGTATACCTGTGGAGATCAAGGGCCTGTGTACTAGGCTGAGGGTTAAAGAGAGTCAGGGAAAGGCTTGGTATTAAGAAAGTCACATGATCATTTTATGAGGGGGTACTGAAGGTGAGTGAGCTTGGGAAGAGAGACGAATCAAGAAGCAATTGAAGTAGTCCGGGTGAGAAAAATAATCAAGGGTCTTGCAATAGTTAGAAAAGAAGTAGGAAACACTGAGGGCTATTTAGTCTAATTCTTTAAAATAAAAATAATGGGAGGCAGTTAGGATTTAGAGGAGTTTAAATGTTTAAATGAAATGGATACCTGACAGGTAATTGGGGTGCGGTGTGTAGAATGCAGACCCAATCTACATTGTCATCTTTTTTTTCCCTTTATTATAGGGCAAAAGCCCTTTTTGGTACTTTCCATTCTTTCGATTTATGTATAACTCCTTACATTTTTAGAATTTAGAGCAGAATTTGGATGATGTAATTAATCAATCCATCAGCTTGGGAAAAGATGAAGAAATTCTATGTGTATTCTAGGACCTTTCCTAACACACTATTTGACCCTTTACTTTCAACATAATTTTAATAAATTCAATTCATATTATTTAGTGAGCCACGTCTTTACCAGAAGAAAAAATAATACAAAATTTTAAAAATATAATTTAACACCACCCAATTTTATGTTTTTCTGAATTGATTGTGGTGACTTATTATCTCCACATTTTTTATATTAAAATTTACTTATAGGGGCTGGCCCTGTGGCGTAGTGATTAAGTTCACATGCTCCACTTCCGTGGCCCGGGGTTCGAGTGTTCTGATCCCAGGCATGGACCTATGCACCGTATATCAAGCCACACTGTGGCAGGTGTCCCACATATAAAGTGGAGGAAGATTGGCAACAGATGTTAGCTCAGGGCTAATCTTCCTCACCAAAAATAATAATAATAATAATTGCTTCTAAATGTTTGTGTCTCTTTGAATTACTTTCAAAGCATAACCTTTCCTAAGAAAGAACAGATGTGGATCTAAATCTAAATCTGGATATGTCTTTGGAGATTTCTCTCTTTGGACCCCTCCTTTCTAATATCTAGCACAGAGCTATGTCTCTGGGAAAGCATCATGCGTGATAGCTTCCATGGTGACATCATCCCTTCTCTAAGAACTTTTATAAAGAAATGTCCTTGAAGACAACTCCATGTGAGCTTGGAAAAAACAGAGACTGAGCAGCTTAAATAATGAAGCAAGGTCATCTTCTGCTTCCTTAGAAAATGTTTTTATTACTCTGAAAGGAACTTTGAAATTGAATCAAAAAATGAATGGCAACCCCTCCCAACCTAGAAGTTGTGTTTAGATTATTAAAAGGATTTGGCTGGTGTTAGTGAAATTAAAATGTGAACTATGCAGTGCCATTTCAATTTAAAATCTATATAAGCTTCCATACGTAACTTATACATTAATATTTATTTGCATATCTTTTAATATTTTTTCTATTATATATTAATAGAGTAACAAGCCATTAAGAAGTAATCTAGCCTCAATAACCATGGAAGAATCAGATGCAGATTTTAGTATGAAATGATTTAACCATGTCTGCATTCTCAAAGACTTATTTTCAACATTCTCCCTCTTTATATAGTCAAAAAAGAGAAATCTCATTTGAAAATTACATTATATTCTACATAATAGAATAATGTATAAAGTTACAATAATATAAATTTAACTGTTCATTTCTAAGTAGGATACTTTTGACATATCATTACAGTTAATTTTTATCAGACAAATGCATGGAAAATAAAAGAAATACACTATTTTTTGTCTCCTATGTTTACGCAAAGAAGTGGATGTTTTGAAAAATATTCCGTATAGTTAGAAACTAAAATCCATGTTATTGAGGAAAAAAGCCCCAGTGACTTGTAAAACTGTTTATTTTCTCTCTTGCTCATTCTTTTTTCCTTTTTGTTTTCAGATAATTGTGCGGTTTTCTCAATCACTCTCATATTTTACTTTTTCTTTGAAAATTACCTTGGATTACATTCCAAACAACTCTACACTCAATAATCATTAACAAATGTTACCCCAGCCTGACCCTTCTGGTCAGACAGCCACCAAGAGATAAATGTTTTTTGAGGCTTTACCTTTAAAAGAGATTACCACCGCCCCCCAGGCAACCATAACTCTGGAGCCCTTCTTTTCCTACAAACCCATGTCTTTCTTTGAATTCCCCAGTCAAATGGTTTATGTTGATTTAAAGGTTTTCCAAAGTTTGGTATCATCACAGCCCTGATACAGTAATTCTCTATTGCTCACCACCAATCTTCCAACCCTAAATTTAAAATATGGATTTGAAATGTTTCCCAACATAGCAGCAAGCTGGAAAAGAACATGTGCTAGGAATTAATCTTATTCACACAAATCCCTAGGCATGTGCTGTGAACCTCAATTATGTATGAACTGGTCTATTCCACTAAGTTGAGCAACTAGAGGACACAGGTCGTGTGCTTTGTAAATTTTCTTCAGTATGTCCGGTGTAGTGTTTTGCACAAATTAGATGCTCAGCGTGACTTGGCTCTCTCTGTCACTGCTTGTGACAGTTTTCCTCTTGGCCTTCGTTATTTATCAGATGATTGCATGGTTGTCTAAGTGGTTTCCTGGCTTCTAGGCTTTTTCTTTTCCGGTTCATCTCACATAGCATTACCAATTGGAGAACTACATTAATTATGTTACTCTACTGCTCAAAGGCCTCTCCGTTCTTGATAGGATTTCACCTGAATTTTCACATTCTTCCTTAGACTTTAGTGTGTTCTTGAAATTTTTACTGTGAGCATGTAGTTTTACTTAAATATAATTAAGAATAAAAGCTATTTTTATTTTGAAAAGATAAGAATATTCAAAGGAATAAACATTTGCTATAATAAAAGAATTCTGAATATAATAGCATTTCTGGTTTCAAAATGAATATTAGTCTCTGCACGTGAATCTGTTGCTGCAAATGACCAAACTTTATATTAGTCATTGTGGGGAAGGAGAGACATATACATAAACACACATAAATATACACATGTAAAACCAATAGCTGGGGTTTTTTTAATGCATCTATATGCTTCCCATTTTCTTGTACTTTATTTTATTCTTGAACATTTATTTTTTTGTTTTCAATAGATGATTTTATATACGTTTACCTGTATATCTATGACCAGAGATGGAAGCCTAGAACGACATGTACCAAAATGCTGACTGTGGTAGTTTCTGTACAATAGGATAATTTAGTGTATTTGCATTTGTACATTTTTGTGAAGTGAGTTTATAGCTTTCACCAAAGTCTCAAAGACATAGGTGACCACCCAAACATTAAAACCTACTTTCTAGGCAAACTTTAATCTCTGGACAGTTGGTCTCCTGTCTTTATTTAGACAAAATTACACTGCTTTCCAACCTCCTTGCTGTTGCTGGTGCCCAATCATCTTCCTTTCAATGTTCTCTTTCCTTCTCTCAAAGGAAATTGCTATTACCTGATCTCTCTTTCAAGACCTAGACCACATACCCACCCATTCCCCATCACAAATATCCCCCAAATCTCTTCCTCTCAATCCTGACAGCACTAATGATTTGATTGGTTGTTGAACGCTTAATGACATTTTGGTTCTTTTTTTTTATTAGAAGGTGTGGCATCTTACCATCTTGATGGTAAGCTGACCAAAGGCAGGAATTATGTCTTAATTAAGTCCCTAGCTGTGTTCCTTTCAACCTAATAAATACTATTTGAGATATGGGCTGAGCTCTCCTATCTTATAAAGGAAAGAAATCAAGTGACATATGGACTACTCTAAATGAGACAGGAACATTTTACTCTCAAATTAGTGAAAAGAGTAAATAATAAACTCATGTTCCATTTTTTATTTTACCCAGAACCCATAAAGTTCCTGCGGAAGAATGCGTCTCTGATAATCTGGGGACTTTATACAAATATGCATAATTAAGTGCACAATAATGTTTTAAGATAAATCACTTTAAAGACATTTTTTAAAAAGTATCTTTAAATAATTCAAGACAACATGAAAGTACTATAATGATCAGGAATTTCAAATTCCAAAACTTCAAAATTCAAAGAGAAAGTAAGTTCTCTTTCTTTCTCCCTCACTACTGCTGTAATATCATAAGGACAAACTTATAGGTGAGAGAGAAAGTGTTTATAATATTGCACAATACATTATATGTAAACAAAACTATTTAATTGGCCAATGAGTCAACAAGTACCTTTAATTTTAAAATATGCCCTAACCTCAGATTCCCACTTTACCACTGAGACCTGATCAAATTTAGTAGTTAAGAACATAGGCTTTGGTTTCAGGTAATTCTGGACTTGAATTTTGAATCAACCACTTAATAGCTCTCAACTTGGGCAAGTTAATTATTCTCTCAGAACCTCATTTTCCTCATTTATAAAATCGGCTTAAAAATACTGCCTTATAGGGTATTATGAAGATTAGAAAATATAAAATATACAAGCACTTATCTCAGTGCCAGGAACATAGAATGCAGTGAATGTTGTCTATTCTTACTACTATTATTAACCTTGTTTAATCAACAAAGATGCTCCACCGCCTCAGCACTGACTGTAATCTTGGGGTACACTCTGCTCTCTGTTTGACCTGTGTGACTCTCCAGCCTCTTGCCTCTTTCCCTGCTTGGCTGTCTTCATCTTTACCCAACTACTCATTGTTTCCCAAGCTCACCAAGCTGTTTCAAGCCCTTTATACCATTGCACCCACTGTCTCCTCTGCCTGGAATAACCCTCTCCTTTGACAGCCTTCCTCATTCTTTAAGATCCAATTTAAGAAATTCCTTCTCTCTAGTCTTCCTACCTTATTGTGAACCTCTGAAGAGGCTACAGCTTATTCATTTTTGTGTTTCTAGTGCCTTGCACAGTAGCTGGCACAAGTAAATTTTAAGTAAATGTTGATTAAATTCAACTGAAAGCAGTATCATTCTGCAAGGCACTATAAGGTTCAGGATTCCTAAATTCTTCCTAAATTCCCCATTATCCCCTAGCACTCAAATCAACCTAAGACTAAAATTTAGTAAAAGTAGGGACTTTTGAGCCAAATAGATTTAGATATGTATCCTTGGCTACCTATATAATCTTAGAAATGTTCTTTAAACCACCTGAGTTCAAAGTTTGACTCTTACAACCTGCAGTTATTTGAAGCTATCTTATAGGGTTGATGGAAAGGAGTAAAAGAGAGAATGTAAAGGATTTACACATAGAGCTTGGGACAGTGTAAGTATTTAACAAAGTGGTTGTTGTGCTGTTGCTCTAATGGTTGTTGCCACAGTTGTTGTATCCTTCCTATTATTATGATCAATATCTTTACCACCAAACCTTTTCATCATCAGCAATCCGGAAATCCACTGTGAAAGGATCAGAAATGCAAAATATTAGCATAAGCCATGGACTATTCCATCCCCTCCAAATAGGGATTTAAGACCCAATGAGAAATGCTAAATGGAAGCTGCAGAGGAATTGAGAGGTGGTGGGTCTTGGCCCTCCAGATGTGAGAGCAACTGCTAAGAGCAAGAGGTTGGAAAATGAAAGGCACAATAGAAGTTTAGTTAACTGTTTCTTTTGTTGGGAGTGATTGTTACTTGTAAGCAACTAGTGAAAATGAGATATAGTTAGAAAAATTAGATAAAAGTAACACCCGGGAAGGTCCTGTATAGCAGGTTAAAATAATTAGAATCCACTGAAATGATGAGTCAAGCATCTAGAAAGATGATTATATTAGTTTTCTATT
Organism: Tapirus indicus; assembly: GCA_031878705.1. Taxonomy (NCBI): domain Eukaryota; kingdom Metazoa; phylum Chordata; class Mammalia; order Perissodactyla; family Tapiridae; genus Tapirus; species Tapirus indicus. The sequence continues at coordinate 136,760,654 of CM062920.1, read as the reverse complement.
GCTGCATAACAATTGGCCACTAACCTAGTAGCTTAAAACAACACCCACTCTTTATCTCATAGTTTTGTAAGACAGACATTTGGCACAGACTGACTGGGTTCTCTGCTCAGGGTCACACAGGCTGAAGTCAAGATGTTGACCAGGCTGGGTGCTTATCTAGAGGCTCTGGGGAAGAATATATTTCTAACCTCATTTAGGATGTCGGCAGAATTCGGTTCCTAGCAGCTGTAGGACTAAAGTCCCATTTCCTTGCTGGATGTCGTCTGGAGTTTATTCTCTGCTCCTAGAAGCCACCCACGTTCCTTCTCACATGGCCCCTCCAACTTCAAGGGCAGCAACAGAGGAACAATTGAGTCCTTCTCATGCTTCATGTCTCTCTGACTTCTTATTCTGCCACCAGTCTGAGAAAAAGCTCTGCTTTAAAGGGCTCAGGTAATTAGATTAGGCCCACTAGGAAAATCTCCCTATGTTACAGTCAACTAATTAGTTACCTTGATTACATCTGCAAAATCCCTTTTTCCATATAAGGAAACAATCACAGGATCGTGAGGCTAAGGTCATGGAGCCATCTAGAATTCTGTTTACCACAAAGATCCTGGCAATGGTGTACAGGATGGTAAAGTTCCTAAATGCATAAAGACCACTCAGGAGCTATTTTAGCGATTTGAGCTGAGGTGTTAGAGTTCAAGTTAGTTAATAATAGCATCTTGCTATGCACTTGGCACTGTCTATGGTTTCAACTTAGAATCTTCACAAAATCCTTAGGATATAGGTGCTATTGCTATTCTTATTTGACAGTTGAATAAATTCAAGCTTAATGAGGTTAGGAATTGTGTTTAACGTCACACAGATAATATTTTGTAGATCTGGGATTTAGATCCAGACAAACTGACTCCAGAGTCTCGGCTCTCAACGATTATCCCACCTACTCTTCTTTAGTTGAAAGGTTGGGGACCATATGGCCAGGGTGAAGACACTATGACTTTTGGCTCCTTTGTTCTGTTTGAATCATCTTCATGTCACAAATTTCCATTTTGATTTACATTGTGTATTGAACACAGGTTATATGTTAAGTCCTCTCCTGGGGACTTTTGATGAAATGTATCAAATGTATCCTAACTCATTCAATTCTCACATTACTAAAATTTTCCTGATATTAGAGACAAGAAAACTGGGGTGGGGGGGCGGCCCCATGGCCTAGTGGTTAAGTTTGGTGTCCTCTGCTTTGGCAGCCCAGTTCAGTTCCTGGGCACAGACCTACATCACTCATCGGCGGCCATGCTGTGGCGGCAATGCACACACAAAACAGAGGAAGACCGGCATAGATGTTAGCTCTGGGCGAATCTTCCTCAAGCAAAAAGAAAAGAAAACTGGGGCCTTAGTTACATATCTTGCTTCTGGTCTCAGAGTAGCAGATGTAGACTTTGCACTCCAGTTTGCCTAACATTGAAGACTTTTTATTACGTTATATAATTAACCTTAGGCTCAGTGTTTTCAAAGCTCTGAGAAGCAGAAACATTTAGTAGCTATCAGCATGGAAGCTGATGCCATACTGCCTGTATGTGAAGCCCAGTTCTACTACTTACTTGTCTCTCTGGCCTCAGTTTCCTAATTTGTTAAAGGGAGATATTACATATTTTATGGGGATTATAGCCAAAATCAATGAGTTATTACAGGAAAACCCTTAGAACAGTGGCTGGTATGTAGTAAATACTCAGAAACTGGAGCTATAAGAAAGGTCTGGGAGAAATGCATGGTATAGACAACTCTGAATTAATTTTCCCTGCTCTTTGTGTTATTTGCATCATTAAAAGTTGTTGATACCAGGGGATAGGGATCGGTTAAATGATATAGAATAAGTATGTTGCTCAGTGGGGCTAGCTAATTAGGCTATTGGTGAGGAGAATCTTAATTTCGAGTTGAATTTTGAAAACCTGGAGGGCATGAACCAGTAGCAGAAAGTAAGGGGAAAGCTCTGTATGTAGGTCATTTGTGAAAAGGATGATAGAAGGTGGCTTATGCTTGGGACACATTAGGTAGACTTTCCTGGTTGGAATAGGAAAGATAGGGAAGAGTATATCATAATTCAGGTCAGATTGTGAAGGTTGACACGTGAATATATTGAAAGCAACTTATATCTTTGTATTTGTTCAGCCATTTGATAAATATTCATAAAAGACCTCCAAAGTGCAAGGTGTTATCAAAAACACCAAGATGAATTATAAATCTCGCCCTCAAAGAACTGAAAAACTAGTAGAAGAAATAAGATATGCAAACACTTAGAACGGACTAGAAAGTTGCACATGTCTCAAGTGAGGCATAGATGAAGTTGTAACAACATTTGGAGGAGGGAGAGATTGCTTCAAGTTGAGAGGAACTGGGAAAGGTTTGGTGGGTGATGGCAAATTGCAAGGAGAGGAATTGATGAGGAGATGTTTGAAATAGGAATTGAAAGGTGAAGACGGGTTGCTCCTTGGTCCTAAAGATATGAGAGCAAACAGACCTTCATTAGAAAAATGACAGTGACAATGGAGGTAAAAAGGCACATAGGAGAGAGATGTCTGGGGATAGAACCGATATAAATTGACAAGTAAATGGATTTTGGCATAAGGAGGAAGGAGAAGTAAAAATTAACTAGGGTTCATTTTCAATGACTAGAGAGTTGGTAGAATTAGCAGAAACATTAAACACAGAAGTACATTGGTAGAGAAGGTGATGAATTTTTATTTTGGACAAACTCTGTTTTACCTCTGGGACAGCCCAAATCATCTAGAATGTAATATGGCCCAACTGAATTGTTGCTTTTGGTGGAACACTGTAGCTATTGCCGGAAGTGAGGTGTGAGGTGAGGAGATGCCTCAAGAAGAGAGATGTTCCCATAGAATGTACACAGCAAGAGTGAACTCTAACGTAAACTATGGACTTTGGGTGACAATGATGCGTCAGTGCAGGTTCATCAATTGTAACAGCTGTACCACTCTGGCGGAGATGTTGATAATGAGGGAGGGTGTGTCTGTGTGGGGGCCGGGTGTATATGGGATAGCTCTGTATCTTCCTCTCAATTTTGCTATGAACTTAAAACTACTCTAAAAAAATTGTCTTTAAAGAGAAGAAAGAAAAATTATTAATTAAAAAAAAAAGAGGAGAGAATTTCTGTCATCTGACTTCTAGATCAGTGTTCTATGGAGCTCTTCAGTTATATGGCAGTGTCTCAGAGGCAGGGTGATCATACAGTTCGTGAGTGTGGGAGGAGGAGCTATTAATAATCATGCTGGAACAGCTGGTGTAAAGCAGGACTGCCCTGAGGCAACAAGTCACCATTTTCCCTCTCTTCAGAGGCCATGGGCGGAGGGTGGGGGTAGTGAAGGCTGAGGCAGCACTCCCCACAGACCTTCAAATCCTGTCTCAATCAGAGCAGCTCTGCTTTCTTCTGTTTTGTGTAGGTTACCATTGTGCAGAAAACAGTTTGGAAAGGGGTTTCGATCGCCATAAAAAAGATTGAAAACCATTGGCATAGGCAAAAGTTTAAGGTTCAAAAAAGAAAAGGTTTAAATTGAGGATGTGTTTTTCAGTAAAAAGAAAAAAAAGGACTGCTTTTTTTGTTCCCCTCTTCCTCAGAGGACAAGCGGTGTTAAAATATCACAGAAGCACGTGTGCTTTTAAAATTACACCTGTATTTTTAAACAAACCATTTGTTGGTGATGCAATTGCAAAAGGCATCTAAAATTATCAGGTCTATATTTGATTCATAGAATTGCATATTATAAAGGAATGCATAGATTCTTCTGGACTATCTTTAAAATTCACTTGTAAGTTGTAACTTTGCAAGCTGGGTTTCATCCTGGATCACATTTTTTAAATAATGTTGTGAAAATGAACAATTTTAACAATAGCAGCAAATGGAGTGTGAGAATCAGTTGCTGAAGAGCGTAAGGTTTCCTTTTATAGTTCACTAGTGCTGAAAGGAAGAAAAATTATCCATTTAACATGCTAATGCCAATTAAAAGAAGCTTAAAAATATCCATAATATTGAATAAGAACTAAAGGTTCAATTTAAAAAAGCATTGGAAAACTATAATTTGTGATCTAGAAAATTATTGAATTCTGATGGTATGTTTATTTAATTCCCAGACTTCAAGTATTTTCCTTATATCGTTTCATGGAAAATTTGAAATTCACACTGGAAAAAATTTCTTTTAATTTATGTCAAGTTTTTTAGTTATTAGATTGATTATATTTGATTGGTAGCATGAGAGCTGAAGTGCTACAGATGGTTTTATTAAGTACTTTGCAGTTCAATTTGTAATTTTGATTTCAGGAGAAACTCAAAATTCAAATTTGGGGAATAATATTGTGCATATTTTTCCTCCACCTCCTTCCAGTTCATCTTCTTCTTTGAACATTTACTGAGCTTATTATGTATTTAAGAACTGAACTTGAATTTTTCTTTCTCAAGTCTAACTTTGGTTTTCAAGTTAGGCAAAAAAGATAAGTACCATTCTCCCAAACTGAGATGCTGTTAATAACCGGACTTCCTGTTTAGATCCATTTGATGAAGCATCTTCTTTTTCTCGTGGTGCTAATCCATGAATCAATATCCTCTCAGAAGTGTCTGATGACTCCTCAGGCAAGGAGTACCATTCACAATATTACATTCATTTACCATATAAGACTTTATTATGTTGAGACACTATTTGGAGGTTTTAGTATTTAGACCCAGTCCTTGCCCTCAGGATACACACAATCTTGTGGGGAGACAGAGAAGCAAATAGCCAATTGCATCCAATGGTAAGTGTCATGATAGGAATAGACACAAGTTCCTACAGACCCACAGACTGGGAACTCCTAGCTTGCCGTCAGGGAACCAAGGAAGATTGAGAGAGGACGTCTGAGATGCATTCTGAAAACTAGTAAAAGTTCTTCATGAAAATCTATGTAAGTAGGGATTCAAGTATTCTAGTGAGTTCAACCTCATGTTCATTCATTCTCACCTCATTGTAACATTCCCTGGACAGCTATCTCCAGGCTGAAACCTGCCATACTGAGACACCCATGTTCTGATTCAGAATAAAGGGAAGAGTGAGTGGACCACGCTTCAGGGAAGTCTAGGATTGAGTGAAATACCCCAACAGGGTCATGACTTTAGAAGTCAGAGGTCAATATGACAAGATATAACTCTCATTCTACACATTTACACTTGCAAAAATTATCACATGTAAAATTTTTCATTTAAACCAACTGAATTCAAACTCCAAACCTCAACCTATTAGATCTCAGTCATTTTTGAGGCTCTTCATTCTTTGGTGGGCAAAGTCCTTAGATCTTACATAGCCCCAGGCTGTGGAGAGTCCTCTGGTTATTGGCTATTAGGTCCATGCCACTTACCACGAGGACATCCAGTTTCTAAGTTCATAGTCCCCTCAGGTTAGGCAACTCTGTGGTTTGGACACAAACATCTTTGTCTTTGGAGAGGCTAAGAACACTGGTGCCTGGGATCGTGTCTCTCTAAATGCACCACACTCCCTTTTCACTCTTTTCCCTGTTTGGGATGCTACAAGGTTGCAGCGCAGGACCTATTTTTTACTGGCCTCTAAGATCTCTCTCCCCTCCCCAATCAATCCTAGAGTTCTCATAGCTTCCCCAATGCCCTCTCTGCTTTCTTCTCCCTCCACGGCACAATCACTCTAGAGATTTTGTTTTAAATAAAATCAGAATGAGCTCTTAACATTCGGCTGCTTCTGCTTTGGCTCTGCTCAGATCCTCAAGGCCATAATTACAAAGCTGGCTGCTTGCTAGAAATGAGGGAGGAGGGAATATGTAGGTAGAAAATGCATAATTTAACCTTTTAATAAATTATCCTGCTATTAAGGGTATGGTCCATGGAAAGGAGGTCAGTTCCAGTTAGCTAGGTTGGAAAAGTGCCACAGTACCCTGGACACTTGGGGTCATCTACACAATGCTTCGTATCATCTAGCCTGCAGCCTTTCGCAGGCCTGGGGCAAGTTATCAGTGCTTGGTCTGCTGCTTCTTGCAAACAGTCTGTTTTGATGGGTTTATATTTATGTACTTCAAGTTCCCAATGCTTTTGTCTTTCAAACTGGCAGCCACAGGGCTTTTGGTTTTTCACTTTGGAGTCTTCTTCAGAGTTATTCCATGAGCTCTCCAGATGCCTTACATTTTCAGAGCAGCGCTAGATCCTGCACAGGTCCCTGGGTCAGAAGTGTACACACCGTGTCCCTGCTGCCAAGGAGACCTGACTTTTTCCAGCAGAATTGTTGTCATTATTGACTCTCATTATTATTAATAGAACTTTCCACTCTCTAGCAATTAAGGTTTTAAAGCTTTTTCACTCATTATCCCATTTGATTCTCGTGAGAATCCAGAAAACTAGGACAAATGTTATCATCTATGCCCCCTAACTATTGTCTTGATTAGAGCCCTTAAAAGCAGTGGGCTGACTGAAGATTTGTTGATAGAACTTCAGGTTGCTAAAACTATATTCCAGATAACCAGAATGAACTGTACCCAAGGCATTCATGTCTTATTTCAGCGGAGGACAAATCTCTGCACAGCATCTGAGGCTTTCACATACTAACGTATTCAGAACATTACAGGAATTGTCACAAGATTTGAAGGACATTAGTTATACACTCAGATTATATCCCTTTGACCCCAGTTAAAATCTTTATGGAGAAGTTGTTCTCAGTGTAATAAAAGGATCTCTATGAACTCTTTTCTGTTTCTTTTCTTTCTTTCCCTCCCTTCCTCCCACTCTCGCTCCCTCTCTTCTTTCTTCCTTTCTTCTCTCATTTTTTCATTTGTTCTTTTCTTCCTTCTTTCCTCCTTCCCTCACTTCCTTCTTCTCTGCCTCCCTCCCCCAACCACATGTGAAAAAACATCATTTTCTACTCCCAAAGCTATAAAAAACCTAAACAATAGTGATTTCTCAAGAACTCAAGGGTTGGCATTAATTAACTCAATCAAATAACAAATTGCAGTTATATATATATGTAGTTAAATATATACATACTATAGTTATAAAGTTATGATTTACTAAGGTGAAAGGAATTTTTATTTATTGATCACCTCGTATGAGTCAGACACTGTGCTGAATTTTATATATATTTTGTTGGTTAAACCTCACAGCCCTCCTTTGAAATAGATACTACTATAGATCAAAGTAGTCAAATGTATTTGCTAAGACTGTATAATTGAAAAATGACAGAGGCAGAATTCAAAATCAGTTCTTGAGGGACTCCAAAGTCAATACTTTGTCATTGCAGGAGTATGTATGGAAAATGAAAAAATTCAAATTTGGACCAGAATCATACAACATATAACCTCAGACTAGGAAGTGACTTCAGAAGTCTCCTTCATGCAAAATGCTGCTCCTCTAAAATTCTTTGCTAAGTGATTGCCTAGTCTCTACTAGGACAAATCTAGTAAGAGTTTGGATTATTTTCTTGAGAAATTCACCCTTGTTTTAAGTCAAATTACATCTCTTTCCTTTTCTCTATCCCATCCTTTGATCCTGGTTATGTCCTATGTGTAGGGTGACCATATGACCTACTTTGCTTAGGACAGTCTTGGCTTACATAAATCTGTTGTCCCAGCATTATTATTAATAGTGTCTCCCTTTAATTCTCAGAAATTCCCCATTTGGGATGATAAATTATATGTCACCCATCTAAGAGGGCACATAGATTTGACAGCTTTCCAAATATTGGAGGAAAGTCATCCAGTCTCTCATCAGTCATCTCCTCTGCAGGCTAAATATTCCTGGTTGATCTTTACCATAAATGACACTGTTGCAAGTTTCCCTCAATCCCCTCAGGGCCACAGTCCCCTGGACATTTTCTAATTTAGATGTTCTTAACTTAGGCTTCATGGACCCTTGGGGAGTCCATGCATATGGTTTGTAATTCTATGCGAAATACCACATGTAAGAGCATCGTATTACTTTTCTAGGGCTACCATAACAAATTACCACAAACTAAGTAGCTACAAACAACCGAAATTTATTCTCTTACAGTGCAGGAGGTCAGAAGTCTGAAATCAAAGTGTCAGAGGCTCTGAGGGAGAATCCGTTCCATGCCTCTCTCCTAGCTTGTAATGGCTTCCAGCAATCTGTGGCATTCCTTGGCTTGCGGCAGCACATCTTCAATCTCTGCTTCCATCTTCAAACGATGTTCTTCTCTGTGTCTCTGTGTCTTGTCCTTTTCTCTCTCTTTTGAGGACACTTGCCAGTGGATTTAGGGCCCAGGATGAACTCATCTTGATATCCTTTACTTAATTACATCTGCAAAGATCCTGTTTCCAAATAAGGTCACATTTACAGGTACTAGAGGTTAGGACTTGCACATCTTTTGGGGGGACACAATTCATCCCACTATAGGCATATATGCATTGTCCTGAAAAGTAGACCAATAAATTTTCTCATACCACAGAGGAATCTGTGATTTCCCCCCAAAATTTAATAACTCACTCCAGTTTTTCATCTATCCTGAATATAATATTCCCAGGATCCTTAAGACTATTTTTTACTGAAGTCATAATGTCTGGCACATGGTGGTAGGCATTTAATAAATACATATTTGTTTAACAAGTAATTGAACGGTTTTATCATTTTAGAGCAGTCCCCTTTTGAAAATTTGCTTTTCTTATGGCAGCCAATGGATATATATGTTTTTGAAGGGCAAATGCTAATAATAATTAAAATAGATTTGATTTATGGTTATAGCTACGTGGAGTCACCAACACTTCAGACAGAATAGCAGGAGAATCCTTTTGTAAAAGGGACTAATTTTTTTCTCTTATTATGTGGTTCAGGTGGAAATTGACGAAGGCTAAGTTCCTATCCACAAAACAGATCAGGTCTGCAGAAAATGCCAGGGTCCTGTGAGAATCAGGCATCTCCCTCATTTTTTCCCATCAGTCTCTGGTGCCTCTGAGCATGGACCAGGGATGCTCTGGACTCCTGCATTACTGTTTTTCTCCCTATGAGAAAAAGAACTTAATGTTGCTTTCTCCACTCCATGGCAAAAACCTTATCAAAACATCGCTTCTTTTGATGGGACCAGCACAATTAACTTCTTCACTAATTGTCCATCCTCCCACCAATTTTCCCTTGGGGAAAGATTCTCTCTTCAAAACCTCATCCTGCAGTCAACTTAGATCCTCACATTGTATCTTCCTAAAATCTAGCACCAGCCTTTCCCACTGTATTTTGTGATGTAATTTCACAGATGGAGCATTACCCGTTAGAATGATGGCTTAAGTCCAGCAAGCTGCAGACTTTTTCTCATGATTACTTACACTTTGGTACAAACAACCTAGGATGGAACCAGCTTTGATAGTCATTCAGTTGACGGTTATGCCCTAATTAATTATCTGCTGCATGAGACATCTTCCCTATGTCGGATTCCCAAAGGCGTGCTTCCAATGTCCAAGAGTCCTCTCTTGCAATGTGACTGAATAGGGACCTGATTTTAGTCATTCAATTCTATTGGGTTTTTTCTTCTGAGTTTTAACAGTTTATGCCTTCGGGAAGATTGGATTCATGAAAAAATCATTGCAGTTTTCTTCCCCTACAGCTGAAAATCAAGAAAGAAATAAAGGTGTATCGGATTATAATCTCAGTTACTATCAAGGGATTCTTACTGAGCTCCTGGTATTATGTAAACAGAACTTCTTGTTGTCTTGATGGAACTCCCAAATAAGATGGATGTAAAATTCCTTAATGTTTATATCCTCCTGCCAAGGTACCAGTTGTTTGTTTAGATATATGGCTGCAATTCAACAATCTTGTGAATTCCATTTAGTCCAAGTATCCGACAGATGAAATAAATATTGCTGTGGACCTGAATGCCAGGGTACATGGTAGGATTTCCAGAGCCTTACCTAGACTTATTTTCAAGTAGGAGGATTGTTTCCCTATGGGTCATTCTTTTAAGTGAAACGTTCCTGTTCAGATTAATTTTTTTCCCCATAGATGACTTCACTAACATTGCCATCTTAAGACCCCCCTTCCTCCCTATTTAGTGTCCCTCCTATATTTGCACAATACTGGACTTTATTTTTCCTTGTCCTGTCCTCTGAAATTAGAATGTTAAATATGACTGAGTTGTTATAAAATGTTCTCCAAATTAAAAAATACCTTTTTATGGTCTGAAGAGTTCCTGAAACTCCATTCTTATGCCTTTTGAGAGAAATTTCCCTCCTCAGCTCCTATCAACAAACTAACATTCTGAACCTAAGTCTTATTTGTCTTTGGTTAGACTCACTTTAAGCCTCACTTGACAAGGATTACCAGAATATTAAAAAATCATCATCCTAACTACGATAGAAAGTGTCATAGAAAGTGGCACTGAAAAGAAGATACTTGGGAGTCTAATAAAATTTAAATATTATTTTAAACTTATCACTTAAAAATCTAAATATAATAGTTTTTGCAATTATTGTCAGACTTGGCTATTAGAAAAATAAGGACTGTCAATTTAGGGAAATGATTACCTATGAAATGGGATTGTTGAGGGAGGTTATAGAAATAGGATTTCCAGTAAATATCTAGGAGAGGTTTATTTTTCCCAGCTATGTAGTTCTGTGGAAACAACCTGAAACTTTGCAAAAGCTAGGTATTCCAAAGGTGGAACACAAAAGCACCAGACCTTGGCATCAAAGAAATTCAAATCCTGATATGACTTAGGGGGTAATCTCTCTCTTCCACATTCTTCCTTCTTTCTTGGCTTCCTTCCTTCCATTTTTCTTCCTATAATATTTTTTTCCTTAAAAACAATGAAAAGTAAAAACATTATCACTAAATACATTCACAGGTATTACAGGAAAAATGGTTTAGTTAATATTTTAAATCAAATTCACTTTATAAATAGTTGCATACTGTTCCATAGAATATATATGCCATACTTTTTTTCAACCATTCTTGTAGTGGTGAACATTCATATGTTTTATTCTTGCAAAAAAATGCTTCAATATTTCTACATATATTCTTATATATTAGTTCTTTTGGGTGAAATTCTTGTGGATGATCTCTTGATCTAATTTTAAGCTTATTTTAAATTTTATTACTTATTGCCTGGAGATTTCCATACAGTTTGTAGAAATTCCTTATAATCATTTCACATAAGTAACAATTCTGACATAATACCATCTATATGGTTTAAGAGACATGAAGATTAGATCTATAAAAGCCAGTTTCTCTCCCATTAGAATTTCTCAAGGAAAGAATAAAGAAGATATAGGGGAAAAAACACTAAAAGTATAATAAACATATCCTCATGATTCCAAAGGGAAAAAGAGATTGCTTAAAAGTAAGGAGAACTAAAATGACATCTGACTTTTTGGCTGTAATATAGGTTGCTAGCAAACAATGTATCCAAGGTGCTAAAGGAAAATTATTTAGATGCTACACACAGCCAAACTTTCATTCCAATGAAAGAGCAAAAGTAAATTTCTCTTGCCCACATTTCCTTGGGTGGGTCAGTGGCTGTCCTACTGCCCTGTGAGTAGGAAAAACATAAAAGGCAGAGGTAGGAATAAGCAACAACAAGTGTGTAAATGTTTCCTGCTGCCTTTTCCCTCCCATACCTCAAGGGCTAGATGACTACATCTGAAGACGAGGGGTGGGGAAAAAAAGCATTCTTCTGGGCAGAAATGCTGGATGGCTCCCTAAAGGAAAGGCAACTTAGTAAAATGATGGCAAGGAGGAAAATGGAGCCTATATTTTAATGCTAGAGGCCATCTCTCCTGAGGCATGTTTCTCCTCAACCCAGCAGGAAGTAGGATCTAGATTTTTACCCTCTCATGAGATATACTTTACCTGCTCTGTTAGTTATGTATTGCTACATAACAAATTACCCAAAAATTTAGTGGCTTAAAACAATAAACTTTCATTATCTCACAATTTCTGCAGGTCAGAAATACTGGTGGTAAGAATCACTGGCAGCCATCTTATAGCCTACCTACCGCACTTGGTATTGTAAGCTGCTCCCCCTAGGGAAATATAAACACATAGGGAAAAATAAGGAGAATCTGAGGAGTACAACAGAAAAGAAAAACAATAAACTAAAGAGTTTATACCAGGAGAAAAACAATTAATAGACCAGAGAGAACAGGGATTTAAAATAAGTTTAATATCCTGAAAAGAATAAGGGCAGACATTGGTAATATGAAGTAGGAAACAAACGTTGATAGAAAGGACCAGTTAGGAATTATGGTTTTGAAAAATATGGTAGTCAAAAGATTTCCTTATGTAGGATATATATCAAAATGTATATAGCTGAATATGAATGTATAGGCTGCAATAATGGAAGGAAGAAACTATCCAAATGGCATTAAGAAATGACAGAAATGGAAAATACAAAAGAAAACTCAGGAGATTAAAAAAAACCATATTTGACTAGCAGGAGTCACAGAAGAAGAGAAAAGTATAAAGAGAAGGCAATAAATATTTGGAGAACCAATAAGACCTTCCCTGAATTCTTTCTAAAATTTAATCTAGGGTGTGTTTCTTTAGTTCTCCTAATGAGTCCATAAACCATTTAAAACTCTGTAATTAATACTTTCCTGGTAAAACTAGCTAAAGAGGATTTTGTTGTTTGTAATTGAATCCTGGCTAATATTATGTTAATTATAAGTAGAATACAAAAGAATATACAACTTTAAAATCAGCAGAAGAAAAGTTAATCTATCCAATGGAAGGCAGAAAGGAGGAAAATAAATGGAGACAGAAAACACAAAATTAGGTGGAAGAAATATAGCAACTCTTGACATAACAGTAAATAAGATAAGTTTTAACTTGTAGTGTCACTATGAAGAGCCATACAGCAGTATTAAATGAAACTAAATGTGCATACACCTTGTCATCTAGCAATCCTACTCTTTGGAATATATCCCAGAGAAATTATCACATTGGTTGACAGACAAGCATGTGTAAGGATATGTATCACAGTATTGTTAGTGGTCCTAAAGAGATGGAAACATATGTGGTGGCTACAATTTTGGCACTTGAAAGCAAAGAATTAGATTTTCAAAGAACAACATGGATGGATCTTAAAAAGCGAGTAGAATACAAAAAAAGAAAAGAACTAGATCTATGATGCAATACCTATATTGATGCAAATTAAAAATAACTCATGGTTAAAAGTAGATATACATAAAACTACATTATACAGCAATCAGAAATCATAAAGTAGCAGTACTTGCAGCAGACATTGTTTTGGTTATCTATTGCTGAGTAACAAACTACCCCAAAACTTAATGACTTAAAACAACAGCTATTTATTATCTCACAGTTCTGTGGGTTGGAAATTCAGGCAGGACTTGACTGGATGATTCTTCTATTTTACATGGCATTAACCGGTGTCACTGACTGGTATTTAGTAGTAGAGGGGCTGGTCTACAACACACAAGATGGCTTCACTCACATACCTGGTGCCTTGGTAGAGAGGGCTGGAAGACTGGACTCAACCAGGACTGTCAACTGGAGTGTCTACATGTGGCCTCTCAGCATGGCTGTATCAGGGTAGGTGGACTTCTTACATGGTATCTCAGTGCTCCAGAGAAGGCATTCTAAGGGGCAGGAAGTAGAAGCTGACAGTTTCTTAAGACCTGGGCTCTGAAATTAGCACAGTGTCAATTTTTCCATATTCTATTAGGCAAAGCATTCACAGAGCCCACCAGATCCAAGGTAAAGGACAGAAACTCTTCTCTCTGTTGTGTTTTGTTTTTTTTTTTTTTTTTGGTGAGGAAGACCAGCCCTGAGCTAACACCCATTGCCAGTCCTCTTTTTTGCTGAGGAAGATGGGCTCTGAGCTAACATCTGTGCCCATCTTCCTCTACTTTATATGTGGGACACCTGCCTCAGCATGGCTTGATAAGCAGTGCATAGGTCCGTGCCCAGGATCCAAACCTGCAGACCCAGGCCTCCGAAGCGAAGTGCAGGAACCCACCCATTATGCCACTGGGCCAGCCTCAGGAGCTCTTCTCTTGATGGAAGGGGTGTCCAAGAACTTGCAGCCGCTCATGAGTAGAGCTGCCACACAAGAGTAGAGCTAAGACACACAGTATTGATTAAGGAAGAAAGAGAGAAGTTCTGTAACATAAAAACATTCACAGCCTATGTATTTTTCAATAGTACATATACTCCAAGGCCATATATCAGATACAATAGGGTGGAAGCCAATAACAATGAAGGGAAAAGTACTGAGGTTAAGGGACAGAGGGTAAAATAAAAGAATACAAAGTGAGAGGGGGCTTGTGTGTACCAGTGAGGATGTGTGCCAGACTTCAGAGTGTCCATACAGGGGAAAAAAATAAGAAAGAAAAGATATGGTAATTCCTTCCTGAAGTCAAGTTAGAGGGCTATCTCTTTGGACTGTGTCACTCTACCACTCACTAATTTAATTGCATTTAAAATTATTTCCTTGTACAAGTTTAAGTACTTAAATTTGTTACGAGAACTTTTCTCAGTACCTTTGAAGAAAATGTGCTCTGACATTTCACATTTATATTTTTTTCTCTTTGAAAATTCGAATCACATAGAAGACAGGAAGTATGGGGGATGTGTGTATATGTGTACGTGTGTGTGGGGTATGTGTGAGCTGGAGCAGTATTTATTATTTCTTCCCTCTTAATTGTAGACTTGGCATAGAAATCTGCCAACGTTTCTTCAGGGTGAGACTACCAGCTGTTGAATGGCGAAAATCCCCTTCTGTTTCTAATTTGATTTTTACATAATGTTTTGGCATTTGGCTACTAAATTCAACTCTCCTCTCTTCCCTAGCTCTAAAGAGGTAGCTCTTGTACTTCAAAAATTAATTTTAAGGCTTTGAATGTCAGATGTGAACAAGTTTATCAAACAAAATACATTAGTTTCCATTGCTTACATATTGTTCATATCTAAGGAAAAATATCATAACAGTTTATAAATATAAACAACATTTTAAATTAAAGATAGATCATCTTTGGGCCAACACTGGTGGCCTAGTAGTGAAGTTCGGCACTCTCTACTTCAGCAGCCTGGGTTCGATTCCTGGGTGCAGACCTACACCACCTGTGTATCAGTGGCCATGCTGTGGGGGTGGCTTACATATGAAAAGAGGAAGATTAGCAGCAGATGTTAGCTCAAGGCAAATCTTCCTCAGCAAAAAAAAAAAAAAAAGATCATCTTTGAATCTGGACTTAAAAATCAACAACACAGTAAGTGAATGTCTGACTTTAATTTGTTCTTCAATAATTTATCAGTTAATCAGTATTGCAGACTCAGGCCTCTGAGCACTTATGAGGTTACCTGCTCAGAATCAAGCAGTTAGGTCCACATCAGGGGGATATGAAATGATACTTTAAAGAAGAAAAATGTCTTCTAGACTTGCAAAATTTGACTATAATCAGTCTAAAGATATTAATCTAGCGGAAGGACTGTCAGTCAGATGGGTGTTGATCAGCTGTGAAAGCATATAAAAAGGAAGCTCAGAAAGACACACCACACTGTGAAAGAAAAAAGCCTCAAAGAGCAATAACATGAATAAAATATCTTAAGTAGGTGTATAATTAACTAATAAAAACTATGAGTATAAAGTCTAAAAACCTTAATCATGTATCAAAATAAAAATCATAGAATCATAAATGTTTAGATTTGAGAACTTCAGGGATATCTGGTCTACCTTCTTCTCAATAATTCTCTTTTAGAAACATCCAAGATATTTTTGAACATCTTCAGTTCTTACTCTCTGCCTACTAAGCTGTCCATTCCCCTTTGGATCCAGGATGTCAATGTGCCCACTGATTTTGTCAGTTCACTTCTGGGCCATGTAAAAGTATCACACATAAAACCAACACTTATTCACTCGTTAAATAAATTGTTTCCTGAAATAAATGAGGAAGTGGTTCATGTAAACAGATAGTGGAAAATAGGGATTATTCTCAGACACTTAGCTGGAGCTTTGGATTTAGTGGAGAAGGGTTTATTCTCTGGCACTTGACTCTTGGTTTTTCATTGCTGCTTCCCCCAGGCTATGTAGTGGTGGCAGGAACTTCAGACTAAGAGCAGGAAAGCACTGGTGCTGATGAAGAGGAAAGTATCCATCACACTAGAAGTTGCATCAGCCTACTCATCATTTGTTTGCCATCAACTCTGGGAGGAGCATGATGCTACTTGCTTTTCATAACCATGTCATGTAATTTTCATAACACACCTTCAAGATAAGTTTTGTGATGAGACAGCCTTGGAGATATTAAGAACCTTGTCGATGATCATAATTTAGAGCTTGTATTTGAACACATGGCTACCTGGCTCCAAATGTTGGGGGACACACTGGCTGCCATGACAACATTCTCTTACCCAGTCTCCTCTTATCAATGCCGAGCTCTCCTCTCCTTGCCCACCTGCATGCCTCCCCCCACAATCTCCTCATTCTTTCTCTTGTAAGGTCTATTACAATTCATGTTAATTTTTAAAAATCATGCATATATTACATATCCACTGTTGGAAAATTAGAAAATGCAAATAAACAATAAGTAAATACCCAAAACAAACAAAATTGCTTGAACCATAGTTCTACTACACAGAGATAGGCATTGTTAATATCTACAATATTGATACAGCTTCAGGTTGCTTCCATTTTTCTGAACACATTAATAAATGGCATCATACTATAATACTGTTTTAAATCCTGCATTTCATCTTGACTATCTTTCCATTTCTGAAAGTAGGCATTTCCATTATTATGTGTACTTGGAATTTTAGAAGCTGTTACATTAATTGAATTTTGTATCAAGTGTCTCTTAATTCACTACTTTTAAAAATTATTTGTTTCTGAGTATAGAATATTGGCTCATAAAAAATTAAATAATCATAGTTAATATATCATGTAGCAAGTGAAAACGTCCCTTGCAGTTTGATGACTGTACATACAATTCTTCATTTGATTTCTTTCAAAGAGGTTGTATTATTGGTTCCTGTTTCTTTTTGAAGATTTGTTTATATCAACAGATACTCCAGTAATTTGAGAGCTTTAGATATGTATACAAGGATAGAAAATGTATGCCTTGGTACTTATATAGTCTAGTTAAGTGAAAATGTCTTACTTATTTTGTATAACAAGTAGATATTATGGTTGAACAAAAAATGGTTTCTTAATAAACAACTACCCAAAGGTAAATGGAAGACTTCATTAAAAATAAAGCTTTTTGACCTAGTGTAACTTAAAATTCTCAGTTTTTATTGTCTCTTTAAAGTTACCCACCATATAACACTTTTCAGCCTCTGAAAAATTCTTAATTAATAGTACTATTTCAAATATTTTATAAACAAAGCATTGCTCTAGAACAGGGCTGATGATCTCATCAGGTCTAAATTTGGAAGCTAAATGTTTTCGAGAAATATGAGACCAATGCAAGCCACATATGTACTTGAAATTTTCTACTACCCTCATTAAACAGTAAAAAGAAACAGGTGAAAATAGTCTTAATGGTATATTTTATTTATGACCCAATATGTCCAAAATATTATGATGTCAATATTTAATCAAATAAAAAATTAATGAGATATTTTACTTTCTTTTTTGTAGTAAGCCTTCTAAACCTAGTGTATATTTTACACTTAAAGCACATCTTACTTTGGACTTAGCCACATTTTGAGTGCCCCATAACTACATATGGCTAATGTCTAGTATATTGAAAGGCACAGCTCTAGATGTTAACAACTGTGATAATAATAATTAGCCATACAGATTTAAGACTGAAGCACAGATTACGAATCTAAACTTTTAAAAAGTGCAGGTAAAAACAATGAGTTGCCCTCTATTTCCATGGATGTGCATTTATGAACCAATTGGCTGTGGTTAGGAAGCTAAAGTCAAGCAAAAAGGTAACTAAATAGTCTCAATGAAAAATTAACCTGGAATATCAATTACCAGTTACGTTGTGACAAGTACATAGTAGGTATTTCATATGTTGCTGTTCTTTGATTGATTGGGATTATAGAACTTTGGTCTTTTAGCATTATGCTCTGATTCAGCCAGCTGGTCTTGGATACATTTCCAGTAGGAAATTGAAAAACTGTGGTAGACTGATTAATTATTTTTGTGAGATTACCATTTTTTGTTAGGAAACCATAGCTTGGCAACATCTATACAAAGCTACAAGACAGAAATAAAAGAGAAATCTTAGGGAATATGCCGATATCCAGATTTCACTTAATTTTTATGCCATCACAGAAAGATGAAGGACTGGGAATTTTTGTTGGAGGGGAGTGAGGAAGTGAGCATTCTGCTTTATTAGAAGAGATCTTAAAATTTTATCAGTAAGATTTATAATTCTGTTACTGCTTATGTATGCAAATGATAAGACATTTCTTGGGGCAACTTGGTATCATCTTTGTATCCTCTTTACATAACATATTTGTGAATGAGTCAATAATGGTAGTAATTAATATTAATATGTAGCCATGTCCTTTCTTAAAAAAATAAAATAATAAACACAAAGTTCACATATTAAAAACTGACCTGACTTCCAATAATGAAAATGAAAAAAAAAAAAAGAGAGACACATGCACACACACTCACACACAGGGAAGAGTAAGCAATATGAGAATAATAATCCAAAAGATTTCCTCTCTAAGAAACACATATTCCCCAGAGAGAAGAGAAAACGTGGATTCAGTTGGGAAATATTTTTAACCAGACTGTGTAAGAATTCAGTATTCTCATACTGAACAAGTCCACACATGACCCAGACTGAATTGGTTGACTTAATCAGTCCATTAGTACCTTTAAATAACAGGTTTTTAAAAAAAATCAGCTGAAATGTTGAACTGAAAAATATCCAAAATGAATGCTTTATTGCACTTCTAAAATCCAGCAATGCTTTCAGAGCCTTGAGTTTACATAAGCAAATTATTAAAATTTTGTTTCATGTTTGATGAAACCAAAATAATAAGGCATCAACATTAATGAGAGCATTTTCCTAAGTGGAGAAGTTCAGGCATATTTATTTACCATTTACCTTGCAGTATCTCCATAACAAACATTTCTCAGCTTATATAGCTCATTAAGAAAAATATGATTTGATTTTTATCCTGCATACATTAAGCTTGCTTCTCCCACTTACTTCGGATGATGAAGAAATATGTCTACTGGCTGGACGAAGGCAATGAATCTTTCATTTTTATGTTTTATAAAGTTACAGCTTTGTGACTAGAGAAAGAAAAGAAACAGGAAAATACACAAAACACTGGATCTTGCAGAGCCCAAAGGGAAAACAGCAGAACTCACCAGGTAAGGGAAGAAATTAAAACAAACTGCTAAAATAAATTGTAAGGAATTTAAAAACTAATATAAATATTTAGAAATTATTCCTAAAACAGTGCTTTTGCTGGTAAGAAGAGAAAGTTACATTGTCATTTTTTATGCTCTCTCTTTCTTTGATCAACTACTCTACTATATAATCTACATGACTACACAGACCGAGTACCCACAGCTTGCAAAAAATCTTTTATGAATAGTTCTGCCAAAAATTTTACTTCAAGTTGTACAAAATAAAAATTTTAAATTTGGAATACACAGTAAGCAATCATGTCCAGAATTGTGTTCTGTGGAATGACACTACCACTGAAAACTCAGAAAAAAGGGATTCTGTGGTCAAATTTTCAGGAAATGCTACGTATATTTTCCTCTTGAAGATTTACAAGGGACTTCTTCATAACAAGGTTCTGATAAATCCTGCAGTGAAGACTTTGTATCGCCTAATATTTCCCAAACATTTACACTGGAAGCCTTTTTAAAATTTAACATCTTGTAGAACAACTGTTTAAGGAAAAAGATATTTGGGGAAATGCTACTGTAGACTCATAATATTTATATTGATTATAGCTTCAGACCATTGAGGATTCCCAAATTCACAAAACTCAGAAATTAAGAAACAACAGATGTTTGGGGATTAGCGAGGCTAGCGAAGTAACTTGCTGTGAAAAGCAACATCACAGCTCATGAGATTCTAATTCATGCTAGATGCTTTTATTGTAAGATCTTCATTGTTCCAGATGTTTATATCTCAGAAGAGCCATATGGTGGGAATGTCTTTATTCTCATAATAGTTGAATAAATCATGGAATTTTTTGTGGTTACTGATAAGTAGTTGGAACCGCAAATAATACATCTATGATGGCCAAAGATTAGAGATGCAGGATAGTCACTGAGTAGCTTGTGACCAAGTTATTTAACATCTCTGTGCCTCAGTTTCTACATCTATGAGTTGGGATAACCGTATTTCCTGCTGCGTGGAGTTCTTACAAACGTTAAATCAATTAATACTTGTTAAGTTCTTAGCACACTGCCTGTCATATAGTAAAAACTTTTAAGAGTTGCTAAATTAAACATAAAATATTTTCTTCATCAGTCTTCTGCCCAAACATAGATGTCATAGATCTAGATTTTGTCAACTGTGGATGGTGGTTTTTTCTCCCCGTGTGTGGGAGGAAAAGGGAAAGGAGGAGAAAGAGAAACAGAAAGAATACCTGCCCCACCTACCGCAACAAATCCCTCCATTGTTCCACATCCGCAAATCTGAGAGCTTTTATTTTTTTTGTCGTTTGTTGGGTTTGGTTTGTTTGTTTAGCACCGGCATCAGGAAGTAAAGTTGCAATTCCTATGTGCCACGTAGATGACTGGAATCAGAATCAGAATCAGAATCTACGTGAGTGTGGCTCAGAAGTGTGCACTTTAGCAGGTACTTCCAGTGATTCTCAAACGTACTGAAGTTTAAGAGCCTCTGGCAGACACAGTGCAAACTCTGGAACTGTGCTCGGCTCGTTACTGCAGTTCCATCTAGTCTGTTCAGGTTCATTCCATCAGCTCCCTCAGTTTGCCCAGGTAACACAAACCTGAAAACCAGTGGCTTAACTAATTAAGGAATGTTTCCCTCTGGTAATAATTCTGAAATCGACTGTGCAGGGTCAACAGAGCTGTTCTATCCTGTCTCAGGGTGCAGGCTCCTTCCATCTTTCGTCTCAGGCATCCTTAGCACTCGCTTGTTGCCTTGTGGCCGCAGGCCATTGTTCTTCCTTTGGGCATCATGTTTACATTCCAGGCGGGAAGAACAGCAAGGAAAAAGGGCAAAAGGCCCATCCCAACTGAGCCTGCTTCCCCTTTAAGGAGTTTGTCTGGAGGCCTCCTTCCACAAGGACCACTTTTCACTCATTAACCAGGCCTGGGCTACATAGCCACTCTTCAGCCTTCTCTGCAATGAAGACTAGGAAATGTCATGTTTTAACTGGGCACATTTTTTTTTATGCCCAACAAAATTGCAGTAGGCTCTTTGGCATTCTCTACATTTCAGGCATAAAGAAATTGTTTTCTCGCCTCCGTGCCTCTGTGTATGTGGTTTACTTGAACAAGACTGCCATTTCTCACTTAACTATTTTTTTTTAATTTTAAGAACACATTTTATTTAACTTGATCCATCTAAAGTATTATCATTTCAGTGTAGAATAAATATAAACATCACCAATGTGTTTACCTTTTTCATTGTAAGTCTCGAGATCCAGTGGTTATTTTATATTTAGGGCACATCTCAATTCTGACTAGTCACATTTTAAGTCCTCAATAGTCACATGGGCTAGTGGCTACCATATTAGCACAGTTCCGGGCCATTCTCTATTCTCTCTCTCTCATACACGCACACACAGACAAACATTCTAACCTACTTTTTTCCCACTATTTATAGAAGGCCATCAATCCATATCAGAATAAATTGAACAAAAGCCTTTATTTAGATAGCTATATAGTATTAAGTAGGACAAATATGCATAATCTATTAAATCATTTCCTCACACATAGGTATTTAGTTTTTTTTCCAATTTCAAATATCACAACCATTTCACGAACTTCTATTCCTTCAACATCAGTTCAAGTTATCCATTCCTCTGTGACGGGTTCCCATCCTACCCCAGGCAACCCCTCACTCCTTGTTTCACATTCATAGCACTCTGTTCTAGCACTATCATGCATACCAAGTTAGTAGACTGAGGTCACGTTGAAGGCCAAGCTAGACAGCCTATGTCCAGAGGCCAGCTACAGCAGCTGACTCACAGTACTGCTTAATAAATGTTTACTGAGTGAATGAACAAATAAATATACAAAGGTTTGAATGAACAACTGAATTTATGAATGAAGAGTGGAGCATTAATCTTTTGGGTAAAATAGTGACTTCCACTAGACTCTGCTCTTTTTTCTTCTCATCATTCAGAGAAATACATGCTATATATTTGGGAAGCTATTGTATTATGAAATTAAATGAAAGTAGGAAGGAATATGGTAAAGAAAATGTCTGGCACACAATAAATGTGTGAGCTCCTCTGGTAGAGGAACCCGGTTTATTATCTTTTATCTGGATTG
This sequence comes from Tapirus indicus, assembly GCA_031878705.1. Classification (NCBI taxonomy): domain Eukaryota; kingdom Metazoa; phylum Chordata; class Mammalia; order Perissodactyla; family Tapiridae; genus Tapirus; species Tapirus indicus. Next base: position 136,738,245 of record CM062920.1, on the reverse strand, counting down.
CTTCACCCCATAAAGGACTTGGTTCAAAGTAGGTTTTTAATAGATGCTGAATGAATGAGCTTCGAATTAAAAGGAAAAGAGAGAATAACCAAAGAGTTAGCAGGCTGCTTTCATCTCTTAAAATTCCAGCAGTATATTATTAATGTCATTGTTTTGAGTGAATAATTTTAGGGTGCAATAGATAAGTAATTAACAGTAACAATAATTATTGCTCAAAATGATGCTATATAGGAAGCTGGTATTTTTAACTTCTTTTAAGATATGTGGGGTAACTGCATTGAACATTGAAGCTTAAGCATTGCAATTTTATAACTGCACGTATGACATATGACTGTAGAATTGTAGGAAATAATTTTATAGCTACATAGTACTAGGATTTAATTATGAAAACCAGTGCCTTCACACAGGAGTATATTCTGGGAGGAATTTTTTCTGTCGATAAATATGCAGAGGTATTCTATCTAATTTATGTATAACCCAGATATTCATTTTTCAAATACTAAAGTGATGGATCTTCATTTCTTCTGCTAAATTTGGTTTAGGCAGAAGAAGGCTGAGATTTAGTCTCTTTGTAAGATAATAGTGATAAAAGGCTGGCTTTATGTGGAGGGAGGACGTGCTCTCTCTTTCAAGGGCCAAAACTTGAGGACTCAAGCTCTTATAGTGCCCAGTCCACTGTTAAAATCAGGAAGAAGGAGGGAACATGGAGAAAAAAGCATACCCCTTTGTCATGCTCAGGGGATAATAGGAAAAAGAAAATGGAAATCAGAAGTAGAACGTCAACATTTCCTCTCTTCCTGAATAGGACTCAGAGAGCAAAGCATGTTCTAGAAGTTTAGTGAAAGAGCAAGGCAAAATGTTCTTCCCTGTAGCCTATTATGGAACTCTGGGAAGGAGCCACCTTGGTGATGGCCTCAGAGTAACCTGCAATGGTGGCTGCCACTTTCCTGAGGTTTAGAGCTTCTGAGCCACTCTCAGTTCCATGTATCACAGACACCGATTCAAGAACCACCATAACTGGGTGATAGAGGCTGGGGGAGACAGCCAGGCCAGTGAGCCAAAAGGAGGACCCAGCAGAGACTCAGCTACTAGCCTTAGGTTTACATAAGGCATTCAAATTGAAAGATAGAAAAATATAAAAGCACAGGTAACAATGCCAGATTTAAATTTCACCAGGAATGATCCCAGTCAGGAGATTTTTGTATGTGAATCCATCATGCATTGGAAAGCAAACTGTCTTTCTGAGGATTATTTGGTTGAATTGGGCAGAAATATTGAAGACACAGAACACTAACACTGCCACGTATTGGGATCTATTTATTTCAGTTAACAAGGAGAGGATGCCATTACTTTAGATTTTATCAGGTAGATAATTATGAAATAAAAGACAGATGCTCTGACTTTTTTTCTTGTTTTGCTTTCTAGAAGTGCCCAAAGGGAGATTGGGAAGGAGGGGAATAGGAATTGATTTTGGGGGAAAGACACATCTCCCATCATATATTTGGAAGCACACTTTGTATGAATGACATATAACACCCTATTCTGTATTCACAAGGAATTAACAATCTAAAGAAATTTCTTTAAGAACACAAACCTACAGATTATTACAATAGTGATAGTAAAAGGGAGGATGAGCACAAAAGCTTAGTGATTTATCAAGGATTAGATGCAAGGTTATTAAGAAGTTTGGAGGAAAGTTTAGTCTCAGAGGAGGCTCTGAGAAAGGAAGCACTATTGATTCAATTCTTAAAGATTGTATGGTAGTTTGATTAGAAGAAAAACATAGAAGGGTGGGGTGGTGCAGATATGGACATTCTAGGTTGTCCAAGTAGCATTTGCAAAAGTCAAAAAAAAAAAAAGGAAATAGATACTTCTGGGAAGTCCAGTGCTGTGTCTAGGAATAGTAGGAGGTAACAAGATAACAGCAGGTAGATGCAGATCGAGCTGGTCCTAAAAAAGGCAGAAAGAGGAGTTTATTCTTTTGGGGAGAAACACTGAAGAGATACTGTAGGTTCTTGAACAAGGGAGTGGCACCAGAAATAGAGTTTCAGGTATATTTATCACAAGAGAGAGGAGCAGATGACCAGCAAAACAGTGAAGAGGTGCTATAGAACTTAATGTATGGATGAGGGCAGACGCAATGAAAAGGAAGGGAGAAAAATTGAGAGTTAAAAAAAAATTAACAGAACTTAATGACAGAAGGATTAAGTAGGGTTCTGTTAATCCTGGTTTCCCCTGGACCATCCAGTTTATATCTGGTGTACCAGTGTAGTTATTGCTAGCTCTCCTTTCACTTGGAGGATAAACTGTAGCGTCATCTTGTGTATACTGGAGAACAGCTCCTAGCCCAGCCAGCTGCGATGATGACAATGCCTTGTTGTGCCTCTGACAAATATAGGGAAGATGGGCATCCAGGAAGGGGGAGAATTTCATTTTGACCTAGTTAGAAAGAGGAGTAGTGGGATTTCAAAGTGTAAATGCTCAATAGACAGTTAAGATAAAAGACAAACTGAGATGCACATTTCAGAACTGATTTTGCAGTCATCTGCATTCTTCTTTCGGAAAAGCCACTTTGTATCAACTCCACATTTTGATTCTGAATATGAGAAGATGAACTGAACAAAGGAATTAATGACATCCAGCATAATCTATGAGAAGTCTATACACCATCAAAGGTTGAGAGAAGTGAAAGACTACCATTCAGTGGAAATTTTCAATAAGGGTTTCACTAAAGGCGTCCCACACTTTCCTCAGCCTAACATTCCACCCCACTTCCCACTATTTTCCTTCATAAATTTTTGAATCCAGACTATTGCATCCAGGCTAATTTAGTCACTGCCTGATATTAACGCTGGATGGCCCTCTCCTCTTTGCCCTTGTGTCTGTTACCCCATGCCCACCCCCATTCCCCACCTCTCCCTTCCTAAAAGCCTTTCCCTAGCTTCTCCCCCTGCCCATTTCCTACCAGAGCTTTAATGCCCATTAATTTCTAACTTCCCCATGAAGTTTTCTTAATGACATTAACACACTACCTGTAGCATATAACCTCATAGCACTTCATGTCTTTACCACTAATTTACTTTCTATTTAATCACATATATGCATCATGGCATCCATTTTTCTGTGGTCTTGTATGTTCTGTAACTACCCAACTACTCTATTATTTCACTTAAAATATACATATCCAATCTCTTCAAGGCTATGGGCCGTTTGAAAGTGGGGCTGCCCTACTTCTCTTGATTTGGTGCTATTCTATATTTCACAAAAACAAAACAAAACAGGGCCAGCACTGTGTCCTGGTGGTTAAGTTTGGCACACTCCACTTCAGCAGCCCAGGTTCAGTTCCCAGGAGCAGACCTACACCACTCGTCAATGGCCATGCTGTGGTGGAGGGCACATACAAAATGGAGGAACATTGGCCACAGATGTTAGCTCATGGCAAATCTTCCTCAGCAAAAAAAAAAAAAAAAAATCATTTGAATGTTGATGAGTCAATTCAAATTCTAATGCTATTACTAACATTTTCAGAGTATTACGTTAACTTCTACTACAAATTGTCATTATATCTCTTACCAAACATATTAGAATCATTATAATATTGAGAGATTCTGGTGGCTTGAAGATATTTGATACAAAACATGAATTCTTTCACTTGTTTCAAAGATGTTTTTTACTAGACATATAATAATGGTATTACTTACATTTAAAAATCATATTTATTTAGCCTGCTACTAATGTCACATAATACAGTGTAATGAAGTAAACGGAAAACATTCAACTTGCAAATTTGGAGCTGAACATTTCACCAAATGAACAAGGATACAAACTGATTCACATTTCCAAGGTGGTGATGGCACTAAATTCAGGGTGTGATTTTCTTTCCTTTTCCTTGTGAATGTATCAGTGAGGTTTAATTGCATAATCATTGGACAAACACAAAATCTTTGCCTCTCTCTCGGGTCTACTACTGCTACCAGTGCACTTACAAGTAGCAGCCTCATAAGTTGAGAAATGGAATGGTACCTCTTTATAATAACACAGAAAGTGTGAAAAAGGACTGCTTCCTGTTTTATAGAGAAACTCTAAGATGAGCGGTTATAATGAATTGAAGGGCAGAATTTGGATGATGATATGTATGAGATAAGTGATTAAGAAAATTATTACGATAGGATTCCACTGAATTTTCGAAGGTACCTCTCAGATTCTGAACATAGATGTTTCTTGCATCATCTGTTTAATCTAAACTTCAGAATATAGACTGTGTCGTGCGAGACAGCCAGTGTAGCTTGATCAACAAGTTAACCTTCATCTACAGCAGCTTCCATAAGAATTGGTGTATTTTACTGAACATCCATCCATCTTTACCTCCAGAAACATCAGTAATATTCTTATATTTTTAATTTGCACTTAGTCTATATGTTAAAAAGCCTGTGTAAGTAGCTAGAAATTAAATGAGTAGACTTGTATGCTTGAAATTGAAATAGAGGCATGGGAAAATATTTTTACTATAGTAAATACATCTCTGATGTCTTCAGGGGAAATTGAATAGTATTTTATTGACGAAGATCAAACAATCTGTAATTACCAGCCAGAGGCACAAAGTAAAATTGTAGCAAGTAAAGGCAGCATTAGGTTGCATCATATAGGCAGGCACTATTCTGGTATATGCCCAGGCATATTCTTGGGGAGCTCACATAAGGTTTACCAGAAAGTCCATCCCACCAGGCGTTGTATAACAACGTCTTCGTTGCCCTTCTCTGCCAGGTCTGAATTTGCTTCTTTTTACATTTGAGGTCCTCAACAAAACTCAGATTACTACAAAGCAGAGCCCAGGCAGTTCTGGTTAATTGAAATGCACAGTTGTTTTTGCTATCCAGCTTTTTATAAAATATTTATAAAATCTGTCAATCCAATATCTCTATTAGTAATTACAATATCCTGGATGCACATAAATCTCTCTGGCATGATTCTTATGGTCTGAACATTTTATTCTCCTGAATATAAACCATTAAGATGTCTTCATTCCCTGCTAGATAAAATGTGTCTTAGCCTGAGACAGAAAGGACTTCCTCCAAGATCTGACTCTAGCCTGCATTTCCTGCAACTCCCCACCTCAAGCTCTAAACTTCAGCCTTATAAAATTACCTTCAATTTCTGAGTGTGTCATGTCTTTCACACCCTTGTGGCTTTGCTTATGGAGTCAGAGTGATTTTTAAGATTACAAATTTGATCACTTCACTCATCTCTCTTTTCATATATATATATATATATTTTTTTTTTTTTTTTTTGCTAAGGAAGATTTGCCCTGAGCTAACATCTGTTGTCAAGCTTCCTCTTTTTGCTTGAGGAAGATTCACCCTCAGCTAACATCTGTGCCAACCTTCCTCTATTTCATTTGTGGGTCACTCCCACAGCATGGCCATTGATGAGTGGTGTAGGTCCATGCCCAGGAACTGAACCTGGGCCGTCAAAGCAGAGCATGCCGAACTTAACCACTAGGCCATGGGGCCAGCCCTCTTTTTTTAAATCCTTCAATAGCTTCATTGATGTTGCCCACAGGTGTACCTTGACCTGGCCCCACCTACCTCTCTAGAGCCATCTTAGGCCACTCTTGTCTCTATTGTTTATGTCCAAACTACGCTCATCTTCATGCACAGTTGATTACCACCTCAGGACCATTAGACATGGTATTTCTGTGGCCTCTTAACAGTCTTCCTTATCCATATTCCACTTAAGGTAGTTAATTCTCCCACCATCCACTGGGGTTTGACGTCAATATCACTTCCTCAGGAAGTGTCTCTGCTTCCGTCTTCTCATCTCTACCCTCAAGTTAAAACTCCTTACCAAACATCTTTGCTGCACTTTTAAAAGACAAATGACCTGTAGTTAACCTTTCAACTTTCTCACTAGAATAAAAGATGCACATGGACAGAGACCTTATTATCTTGTCCATTCTTGTACTTTAGTAGGCAGCATATGGCCTGGCCCATAGTGGTTTTTAAATGAGCATTTGATGATTAATCTATGTTGTTTCCGTTGTCTAGAGTTCCATCCTCTGGTGAAATGCTATTCGTTTTTCAAGACACAACTCAAATGTTACCTCTTTAGAGAAGGTACCCTGGCTTCCTCCCTTAGAATTTGGGTTTACTTTTTTCCCAGAAGTGCATTGTACAGGTTATCATGTGCTGGGATGGTCTCCTTATGCTCATGTCTGTCTCCTTCAACTTGTCTATCTTTGAGGACTACGACTGTGACTCATTCATTTTACATTGCCAGAACCTCGCATGGCACCTACATACACTGAGCACTGAAAAACTGTTTCTATCAATTCGTTAACAGATTATTGAGTTTCCCTATCATCATGTTAATGTTTATTTCTCTTTGGGTAAATGGAGTGAAAGAAGTGGAGCAAACGAGAATGTTGGGTATCCTGGATCTAGTCTGAGCTTTGTCTTAAGTGACCAGTGGAGAAATAGTTAACCTCTCTGATATTCAGCTTCTTTATCTATAAAATAAGGGAAATGCCAGTGATGACTTCTAAAGTCTCCTCTAGCTATGAAAAAAAACATAATTAAAGTAGGAAATGTAAAAGGTGTAGAATCTAGGACTAATTCTACACATATGATGTGCATCAGCTTTTGTGACTAAATTCCTAATAACATTTGGTTTACTTTTAAATATGCCTTTTCTCCTGAAGGAGAATTGGGAAAAAAAAATTGATTACTTGAAATTTGAGGACTCATCGAACAAAATAAGTCAGAAAGCAAAAATTCCTCTATTTAGTACAATTAGTATATACTGAGGTCCTGGACTAAACACTAGAGTAAGAAGAAGAAGATGGAGACCTGCCCTTCAAAACTAACCATCTCACAAGAGAAGCAGACATTCAAACAATTAAATCCAGAATAACGGCTAATACTTGTATAGCAAATACTATGTGCCAGGTACTATTCTAAGTTTACAATGATCTCACTTATTCTTCACAACTTGCATAGGAAGTTGACATTATTATCCTTACTTTGAAGACGAGAAAACTGAGAGAGGCCGAGTCTATGGTCAAACAACTAGCAAAAATTGGCAGGGCTGAGCTTTGAACTCAAGAAGTCTGCCTCCAAAGTTCATGTGCATTAATATTGAATTTTAAAACCCTACCTTTTCATACACATCAGTATAATACATGAAATAACCGATATGTGCAAAATATCGTGAAATATTACAAGGAAGAAGTAATTCATTTTGTTGAAAAAGTAGTGGTTAGGGAAGGCTCAAGTAAGAAGGCAACACCTGAAGCCGAAGACAGTACAATGCATGGAGAACTGAATCAACAACATGCTCTCTCTCCCACCATGGACAGGCTGTGTGGTTGTGGTCCAGTTACTTAACCTCTCTGAGCCTCAGTTCTCATCTTCAAGATCAAGACAATAAAACCCACATAATAAGTTTATTATGAAGATTAAATCCAACAATACATATTAACGTACTTTCCCCAAACGGCTCCAACAATATTCCTAATCTCATACATACTTCCAGAACCTGCCATCTAGAGGTGAAGTCTATGTCCCTCCCCTTGAACCTGAACAGGCCTTTATGACTTCTTCAGGCAATAGAATACAGTGGAAATGGTGCTACGTGACTTTTGAGGCAGGTCGTAAAAAGTAATACAGCTTCCATCTGGCTTTTTCTTGGAATGGTTGACCTTGCAACCCAGCCATGAGCTGTGAGGAAGCCCAAACCACACAGAGACACCCACTGAAGAGGCACTAAGTCTCCTGGTCCTCAGTCTTGGCTCTCTCTGGCTTAGCATGTCAGTGAACCCTGTTGAAAATAGGTTCTTCAGACCTCCACTGAGCTGACACTGGGTGAAGCAGAGATGAACCTTCCTCACAGAGCCAGCCCAAGTTGCTGATTCATGAGCAAAATAAATGACTGCTATTGATGTAAGTCACTAAGTTGTGGCATGAAGCAAGAGAAAACTGGAACATGTTTAAGTTAGATAATACATATAAAATATTTAATGTGGTATATGACTTACAATAATGTTTAATTAAAGGTGGTTATTAACTAGTAATGTTATACAGTGGAGGTTAGGATGACACACCTAAGTCACTGCCTTGGTTTGGACCCTAGATCTGCCACTTTTTAGCTATGTAACTTAAGGCAAGTTACTTAACCTCTCTATGCCTCAGTTTCTTATTTGGAAACAGAAATGGTAATTGTACTCACTTCATAGGATTGTGGTCAGAATTAAACGAGTTGTTGTTCCCCAAATGGGCCAACATCTTCATGGTCATTCCTTTGTTGTAGATGTGCCTCCATCTCTCTACTCCTTCACGTGGGTCTCAGGTTAGCTAGTCCACTCCTTCCAAGTTTAGGCGGTCCTCTAATGTGTTCCCATAGCCCTGTGTGCTGACTCTTTGCTGGCACAGCTTTCTTCCCACGGATCTCCTCGATGGGCACGTTTGTATGTGGTCAGGGCCACAGCCTGTGCTTCTGTCACTGCTACTGAAGCATGAATCTGTTTTATACTCAAGGCTAACAGGTGACAGAGAAGGCCTTTCTCCTTTTCCTGCCCCTCCTCTTTTTATTTCATGCACTGTCTTGAAGAGGACCTAAAGCAAAGCTGCTTATGACTCAACATCATACCAAGATCCTGAGAAACTGTCCTTTAAGATTTAACATTCACACAGAGGGACTAGACATGAGTCCACGGAGACCAATCTGGCAGACGATCAGAAAGAGCAAATACTCTGCTGTTTTCAGAGTCACTTCTCCTCTATGACCTCCAAAGCTCTGCAACTACATTAAACTTGTCCCCCAAACTCTCTTTTTGCTCAGAATGAATTAATTCCCAGGACAATTCACAGATCTTTCATGGAAATAGATTTCTGGAGATTCCATGCCAGCATTTCAATGAAAATGACCAACCTGGTCTAAATCTCATTAATAGTTATATTCTAGGTGAAAGCTGGGATCTCCATTGTATTAACAATTGAGAAAAAACTCTCCCCTACATATTCTGTGGACTTTGCGTGTGTCTGTGTATGTGTGTATGTGTATGTGTTTCTTTTAAGTGCAGAAATGGTTTTTAATTTCTTACATTGTGATAATATCTATTCTTGCTTTTCAACCAAGTTATTTAAATGCCGCCTCATGTGCAGAAAGCAAATAAGTCAGTGGCAAAAAAAAAAAAAAAAATGAAAAGGGAAGTTGGCCCAAGAACACACAAAGGCATCAGCAAGTATGAATATATTGCCTGGGATGGTTCCTATAAAAGTCAGGAAATGGTCCTCAGGTAATAAAAGTTCAGAGTTAGTTACCAGACCTCGTAAGACCTTAATATGCGATATAACCCTTTCTGTTTAGTCAAACATCTGTTATGTTTTCTGGCATCTGAGTGAAAATGATTCCTGGTTTTACTGCATTTTTAAAATTTAGCTAAAAGTCATAAAGAAAAGTAGCACAAATTTGTGATATAAATATTAAATGTCAGTTTACTGCTCAACACAATCCACATTCATTCTAACCTTCCATGGCCATGACCAACTCACATTCCTTCATTTGTTCTTTCAACAAATATTTGTTGAGCAGTCACAGGCAATATGTAAACAAATGAGCATGGTTGTATTCTAATAAAACTGCATTTATGGCCACTGAAATTTGAACTTGATATAATTTTGACATATCACAAAATATTATTCTTTTTGTTTTAATCTCTAAAAAAATGTAAAAATTATTTTTAGCACATAGGTTGGACATTGACAGGCAGAATGTTGGATTATGGCTTGTGAACTATAGTTTACTGGCCTCTGGTTTAAAGAATGTGACATGTGAGTTCCATTAAAGGATGTAGGAGTTTTCCAAGCGGATAAGGGCATTCTTGGTTGGGGAAATAGCATTTGGCAGAGTCATAAGTAGGTGAATAGGCATGAGTCCTTTGAAGAGCCATAAATACTATTATTGGCACTTATGGTTGGAGGGAGTAGAAGACACAAGGAAGGAAACTGAAGAATTCTGTGTACCATACCTGGAATTTGACCTTTACTGAATAGGCAGTGGGGAACCATTGTGGAATCTGTGGCATAATGGGGTTTGCATTTTAGAAAGGTCACTCTAGCAGCAAGATGAAAAACTGATGCGAGTAGTCGAAGAGGGAAGGAAAGAAAACAAGAAAACGATTTAGGTAGTTCAGCAAAAGATACACAGAACTGGTGATCTATTAGTTCCATGAAATTCTCTGTGAATTTCTTCCGTGAAATTTCCCACACATGCCGTGTCCTTTACTGACTCAGGACCATTGCAGATGATATTCCTTCTTTCTGGAATTTTTTACTTCTCTTTCATCACTTAACTCCTTTTTATCCTTTAGGCTTCAGTTTTAAAGTCAATTCTCCAGAAAAGCCTTCATTGACCCTTCAGATCAGGATTCACAGACCTGTGATACCCAAGAGTAGGACCTTGTACTTCTCTGTGGATCACACCCAGGATATCTGCTTAATGTCTGCCATGTGTACTAGGCTGTAAGCCACCTGGCCACTACTGTGTTCCAGTGCTTACTTCAGAGTAGATACTCAGGGAATATTTGCAGTTGCCATGAGGTTGGAAGAGAGGATATTTACCAAGTAGAGCTGACAGGATTTTATGACTGAATGGTTGACATGTAGGATAATATAGAGTTAAAGATAATTCCCAGATTTGGGTGAAAAGTGGTTAGTGGGACAATGAGAGAGAATAGAGGATGGAAGTCATACATGAGGCAGCTGTGGAAATGTTGATTCTGAAGTTCCTGTGGGACATCTGAGGAGACACACCAGGAGACATTTTGTCTGCTTTCCATTGGGTTAAGCTGATCAATTTACACCTGTACTAGCAATTGCAATAACTATGCCCTGGTTCCTGTTTCAAACTCATTCTATCAAACATATGCTAAGATTTAGAGCTCTTTTCCAAAAACGTCACTTCTACTGTATTATTGCCTGCTTCAGAAGTTGGTAGAAAGCAAATCAAAAGTCACATTTTCTAAACCCAGAATCCAAGCCCCTTCAATTAATTTCATCTCATTGTTTTGACTTATTTCCTTGATTCCCCAACATAAATATTTCTGGTCAAACTGGTCATCTCATTTTCTTCCAATTTTCACCTTTCTCTTTCCTGTCTTCACTTGTTCTGCCCCTCTTTCTGGAATTCTCTTTTTGGCCAACCTGAAGCTTATCTTCCTCTAAAGGCCAATTTAATTTCCATCTCTTCCTTGATGACTCCTTGAGAAGATTAAATATACAATACTCACCCTTCCTTGAATTGCTTTAACTCACATGGACTGTTGCTCTGATAATGAAAATGCCTTACATTTGGGGGAGCCCAGGATGGACTAGCTCCTCATGTAATCTCATATCATTTCTGTAACAGCCCTTTCAAAGTAGTATTATTTCACTTTTCAAGATATGAAGACTGTGACACTTAGAAAGGTTAATTTTAACTCTACCAAAGACTCACACTTGGTAAATAGTGGTTCTAGGTTGGACTATCTACAAAGCCCACACTGCTACTTTACTATGTTTTAATGAAAGGAAATGTTTTTAAAGTTAGGCTTATGAAATGTGAAGGTCTCTGTTTAAATTCTTTCTATAGAGTCAATATAATGTGATGGGCTCTGGGCTCAGAGCCCAGGATTTAGATGTCCCTTTCCCAGCTGAGTGACTGCAAGGAAGTCATGGAACCTTCCATGACCTCTGTCTACTCACCTAAAAATGAGAACCCAGACTATTTGAGGGGAACAAAAAGAAGTGATTATGTGGCAACACTTTGAAAATCGTGATGCAATAGACATTATACAAGCCGTGCTGTCATTATTAGAGGTCTTGAGTAGAATGTCAACACCAAAAAAAAAGTCTAAAACTCATAGATAAAATGAAGCTGAAGGGAATAAGAAGCTGTCAGCTTAGGCATTCACCAAAGAAAGTAATTTAGGTATTTATTGAAGATCACTTATCAGGGATAAGATAGATTCAGTGGATGAATTTTTAAAAGTTAAATATAATACATGGTTCATGCTCTCAAGAAATGTTCTTTCCTAAGGCAAATACTGCGTATGTATATCTTCATTATACATATGCATATGTACAACATATGTAATTAAAATTTTGTAGATATATATGTGATATACGATATATGTCTTTATATATTTAATTTGCTTAATTATCTTTACTTAATTCTTAATTTACTTTTTGCTCTCTTAGAATTTATTATATTTTATAATTATCTCCTTACATGTGTGTCTTCCAGGATTCCTCATTGTAGCCCCACCATCTAACATAGAACCTTTCATATCAGTAATCAATTAATGTAAAAGGAAGGGAAAGAGGGAGGGAGACAGGGAGAGAAGGAGAAGAGGAGGGAGAAAGAATCTAGGCCACTCTGTGAACATTTGATTTTTTCCTTGGAGAATTTTCAAATTCTAGAGCCACAATGATCATCTGTCTAAAAGTCTTTCTCTTCTCTTGCACACAGATTTTATTTCCAGGTCATCTTCCTTCCTGTGGCTTTTTTCTAGTTCCATTCTTTGTCCAGCCCATAGCCTTGCTTATTCATTGCCTAAAAATCAATGACTAAGATCTTTATTTAATCAAAAGCCAAATAAAAATATATTGAATAAATAAATCATGGAAAGCACCATCCTAGTCAGTGAAATTGCAAGATATGTTTCCCTGACTGTGAAGACTTTTCAATAAGGTTTGTCATACAACCGCTAAACATGTGGTTTAGTAAAGAGAGGTGAGCTGTGGCATCAAAGTCTAGATTTGGAAAACCCTTTCCCCACTACTAGATCTGTGGCTTTAGGTATGTCATTCAGTGCCTATGAGTCTCAATGTCTCATAAAAAGAGGGCAATAATTCCTATTCTGAAGAGATTTGGAGGAAGATTAGCAATTATGTGCATAAAACATTCAGCATAATAACTGGCTCATAGAAGGAAATAAAAAATATACAAAATGCACAAGTTTTTGTCAAACAAATATTACAGATGTTACACATAATAAATAGCTTAGTAATTTAAAGAGAGATATACAATTAGCTACTAGCAGTGCCTGAGAATATAGTAAGGACATCATAAATATTGATCAACTAATTGAGCAGTGGATGTTGAATGCATTCCCAAAACACATGAAATGATTCATAAAATTATTTAATGGTGATGCTCCTGTTGGCCAGATTTTCACATCAGATTCATTCCATTGGTGGGGTTATGAAACATTGATGCACTGTGACATAAAACATGACCACTATTAAAAAACATAGTCTGAGGATCTTAGAAAAACACTACAAGCAGCCAAACCTAGTGAATAATAGCAAGAGAAAGTTCTTGAGAAATGGTCTTGTTAGGTGGGTCTCATTGAGCTATTGTAAAATAGCATAAGTTTTGTAATGCATCAACCTTGTAAAGCTTCAGAGAAACTAAGAGAAAAGGAAGCACATGTGTGCTAGAAAGTGACATAATGGATGAGATGCTGAGGCAGCACTGCTCAACTGTTCTTACATGAATTCTGTGTGAGGTAGAAGGGCCAAAAGTAGCTTTCCTCATAGAAAATACCCCCAGCTCCCCAGAAAGAGAAACTCATGTTTTCTATTTGCCTGGTTAGTGTATATACTCATTATAGCATGACTTCCTGGACATACCCTGAAAAAGAGAGCCTCTCTGAACTCATAATGAATTCCAGAAATCATCCTTTATTCATAAAATTATTTTCATAAATACATGTCAATGAATCCCTAAAGCACATTCCCTTCTCACTCAGACAATGGGTCTACATACCTTCTAAAATCTTGAAAATCTTCATTGTCTTCCATAGCTTTAAGAAAGACTGATGCTGTCCCTGTGTGAAAGGTTGCCTGCCCATAATTGACTGCCTAGCCTTCCTTCTACTTGAGAATATTGATTTTCATTTGGCACACTGTCTGTGCTCACTATGACTCTTTCCTATCACATCACAAGCTATAGGACAGCTGAGCTTAAAACCCTGTCTTTAACTGGAAGCCTAAACCTTTCAGGGCTCTTTTTTGTCACTCTGAACAGGGCTGAATTACAGAAATGGAATAAAACTGGTCCTGTTGGACATGTTGGCTGCACTCCTTTGGATTTGTGCAAGAGCCCTCCAAGTCCAACCATTAGGGTGTCAATGAACTGAGCATCCAAATAAATTTACAAGAGCCAGGGTTTAGGCCACCTGAAAGTATCTGGTATCTCTCTTTGGCGAGTTTGCACATTTTCTTACAAATAGAGCTACTTTTAAATCCTTCTACTGTACAATGAGTTCACATGAGGACAGACATTCCTTACTCGATACCACACCTTTTCGGAGACTTTAAAGGCTGGATATGCTTACCTTGTTCCTAAGGCTGATGGTATCAAATGTTGTTCTAAGACTGATTTGTATTTGTGTAAGCCCTGGTGTTATAACTTAAATACTTAAACCAACCTTTTGTGGGTTTTTTTTCTCCTGAGCTATAAAACCTATGACCTGTCATGCCATACTGAGACATAAAGAATCTATAGTCACATTACAGGCTTGGAATTTATGCTTAATAATGTGCTCCCGGGAGCCTTAAGGTTTAGCTAAGCCCTACTAATTGGTTTACAATTTCCATCTCCTTTCCACTCCCTTTCTTCCTTCCTCAACTCAAACAAGACACTTGCATTGGTTAATAGAAATGTTTGATTTTTAAAAAGGTTTCCAATTTTTTATTTCCTCTCCCCACATTTTATGTATGTGCACTTCTACTCTAATATGTCCTTTGAGGTTTATGAGAAAAAAATAAGGCTAAGCAGTCCCTGAATTGTAAGAACTAAGAACGTGGGGAAGGATGGCAAAAACATCTGCCCCTGTCACTTGCCTTCAATTTCTCTAGGACTCTGAAAAGCGCACACTCAAAATAAAGCAGCAATCCGAAGACTTGATGGCAAGTCATCCTCGAGAAAGCTGAGTCGCCCATCTCAGTCATATCAACATCTGAGAAAGTTGTCATTATGAGACGGTTTATGGGGTGCTAGAGCCATAACATGAAGGAAAATCACAGGAAACAAATCAGAAAACGGAAAGCTTTCCAAGGATCCAAAGCCATTTGCTTATAACCGTGAATGCCGTTTTCTACCTTAGGAACTAGAATAAGGAAAACTAATAATAATAAAAAGTAACGCTTTTAATAATAGTCATAATGACACTGAGTGAAACCTTGAGTGCTTACTTTTTCCCAGTCACCGTGCCAAGTGCTTTCCACGTATTATCTCTTTCCTTTTAATCCTCACTTCAACCGTGTGAGATGTTATCTCCATTTTACAGACAAGGAAACTGAAGAACTGACAATCTAATTAATAGTAATAATAGTCATTACAATGACTACAATAGTAACAATAAACACTATTTTAGGGACATAGATTACCCAGATTAATCCTCAACAACAAGCCAATAAGATAGGTTCTAGAATTAGAAACTTTACACATGAGGAAACTGAGGCACAGAGAGGTTAAATAAATTTCCCAAGGGTGCTCAGCAAATAAATGGTAGAGCTGGGATTTGCACCCAGGCACTTGGCTTCATAATCAAGGCCACTAAGCATTATGCTCTACCATCTCCCCAGAAGCAAAGCATAAATAAATGTAGATATTGTTCCTCAAAACCCAGCTCATAACAACAGCTTCTTGTTTACTCTATTTCAATGACATAACTCAGATGGTATTAGGATGAATAAAACAGCACATTCCTGGTTGCTAAAACTCTCTAAGCATGACACAACAAATAAGCTAAAGAGACCAAGCCCTCCTAATTCTCCCAGTACTTTCCCAGTTTTAGTGCTGAAAATCCCACATCCCAGGAAATCCTTCAGTTCTGCATAAACTGGGACAATTGGTAATGGTAGTGTGGACTTTGAACGTTGCTTAATTGGTACTCTTAGCCCCACCCAATACCAATTTCAACTGGATGTTACCAAGCAGAGAATTAAGACATCCATCGTAGGAAACCTAGCAAGTGTACCCTATTCTGAGGCTCCTGTTTTAACACTTAGCAACTTTGTGACTTTCACTATCACCAACTTTGATGCCTAGGAAGGAGTCAGTAAAACAGGATTGAGATGAAGGAATTCATAGCTGCTAAGAAAGAAATTTACCACGTGTACAATTCAATTCTTTCTGCTTTTTTTCCCCTCTCTATCATACTATGCAAAAGCCAGCCCCAGCTTGTCTGGGCAGACAGACTAAGTCCTAAAGGCTGTGACCTTCACGAAGAGTTTGGGCCGAGAGTCAACAAGGGCCTTCTGCCAAGGGACACAGAGAATGGCCTTTTGTCCCTGGACAGTCTATGAGAAAAGCATCTCCATTTAAACTTTTTGTGTTTGAGAAAGCCAGTCCCAGCTGCAAATGTTGGAAAACACAAAGAGAGTGGCATATCCGTGCCTGGAGAGGTTCGGCAGAACATTGGACAGGTATATTTAAAAATATCAGTAATCATTCTTAGTAAATAAAGCCCTACCAACCTAAAAAAGAAAATTGAAACAACTTTAAAGCACTATATGAAAAATCCATATTATGTTAAAAGCAAACAACCTGCTCAGTTGCATTCGCACATTCTCACAAGAAGCATTTCTTGAGCGCCAATTGTATGCCAGACACTACTCTAGAGGTTTGGAAGGGGTAAAAACCAATAGGGCAAAATATGAAGTAAAATGTGCTACAAGTACTGTGTACAAAGTGCCATGAGACAGAGATTAACTTGGACATGGAGGCCTTGAAGTAGGAACTGAGTGTGCAAAGGAGACTAGGAAAAGAAGACCCTTCCATGCAGAGCAATTGTCATATGAAAAGTAAGAAGGTCAAACAGATTTGGTGTTCTGGAGGAATCTCAAATAATTTTCTGTGGATGGGGCATAGTATGGGAAAGAGGGTCTATACATAAGACTGGAAAAACATGTAGTTTTTAAATTACTTTGTATAGCAGGTTTTCACATTTGTGTCAAGAATGCAATGGGCATGTAGTAATTTTATAAACGATTATGCTAATAAGTAATTTATTGAGCACTTGCTGTGCTTCAGGCACTGTGCTAGAAGCTTTCCTTGGATTTTCTCTGGTTACCATAATTCACCTCTTACCATGAAAAAAATAAATATATTTTCCAAAACTAAAATAAAAAAGTAATAAGAAGAGTGGCAATGTTTTACATTCTTGAAAATTTGTTTTCTTCTCAGCTTTATTGAGATATAACTGACATACAACATTGTGTAAGTTTAAGATTGTACAATGTGATGATTTGATATACGCACATATCATGAAATAATTACCACAATAAGCTTAGTGAACACTTCTATCGCCTCACATGATTACCTTTGCTTTTGCTTGTGGTGAGAACTTTCATTGACTTTCAAGTATACAATACAGTATTGTTAACTATAGTCACTACGCTGTATATTAGATCCCCAGAACTTATTCACGTTATAACTGGAAGCTTGTACCCTTTGACTATTGTCACTCATCCTCCACCCTCCCCACTCTGGCCCCACCTCTGGCGACCACTGATCTACTCTCTGTTTCTTTGAGTAATTTTTTTCTTTTTTAGATTCCTCACATATGTGAGATCATACAGTATTTGTCTTTCTCTGTCTAACTCATTTCACTTGGCATAATGCCCTCAAGATTCATCCATGTTCTTGCAAATGGCAGGATTTCCTTCTTTTTCATGGCTGAATAATAGTCCAGTGTGTGTGTATGTGTGTGTGTATATATATAAACATATATATACATATACATATATATATACATACACATACATACCACATTTTCTTTATCCATTCATCCGTTTGTAGGCACTGAGGTTGTTTCTGTGTCTTGACTATTGTAAATGATGCTGCAATGAACACAGGAGTGCAGATATCTCTTTAAGATGGTGATCTCATTTCCTTTGGATATATACCCAGAGGTGGGATTGCTGGATCATATGGTATTTCTATTTTCAATTTTTTGAGGCCCCTCCATACTGTTTTCCATAGCAGCTGTACCAATTTCCATTCCCACCAACAGTGTCTGCTCAGGTGGGGGAGCAAATTTGCACTCTTGCCCAACCGCTGAGCATAGCCTCCAGTTCTGCCCCTCTGGGAAGCATGGCCACAGACATGCAGCAGCTGTGGAGCACATCCTAAGGCCTGCCTGGGCATGGAGCCAAGTCAGAAACCCTGTCCAATTGTTGAGTCCAGCCTCTGACCCCACATAACCAGGGAGCCAGAACAATGACCCTGAGCAGCCTCAGAGCCCAGTCTACCACCCCACCCAGCAACAGAGCTCAACATATGGACACAGCCTGTGTTGCCCAGGCAGGGAACTCAGCTAGTGACCCCTTCCAATCATGGAGCATAACCTGTAGCCCCATCCTACCAGGGAGCCTGGACAGCAACCCCCCCGCTGACTGTGGAGCCCAGCCAAGGCACCCTCCCCCATGACCTCAAAGCAAGGGCAGTAGCCTTGCCCAACTAGAGACTCTGATAGCAAGCTGAAATGAAAGGACACTAATTAACATTGTGATAACATATGAATGTGTAAAACTGATTGGTAAAGGTAAATATACAACTAAAGTCAGATTCTGTAATACTGTAATGGTGGTAAGTAAATCGCTTACAACTCTAGTTTAAAAGTTAAAAAACAAACCTTTTACTACAATAATTTGTTACTGGATACACAATATAAAAAAGATGTAAATTATAATATCAAAAACGTAAAGTGTGAGGGGGTGGGGAGAAGTAAAAGTATAAAGTCTCTGTATGCTATTGAATTTAAGTTGTTATCAGCTTAAAATAGGATGTTGTAAAATATTTTATGTAAGCCACATGGTAACCACAAAAGAAAACCTTTAGTACATGCACAAAAATTTATGATAAAGGAGTCAAAGCATATCACCACAGAAAGTCATCAAATCACAAAGGAAGACAGCAAGAGAGGAAACAAGGAATAAAGGATCTAGACAACAATGGACAAAATGGCAATAGTAAGTTCCTACCAATCAATAATTACTTTAAAGGTAAATGGATTAAATTCTCCAATGTTGCAAATTTCTTTAATGTCTGGCTTCAATATGGCTGGTTCTAATATCTGCATCTGGATTACAAGTATAATGTGTTGTTTTCATTGGAAGTTTATCTACTTATGTATCAGGCTCTATGCTGGGCAGCAGATATATGATGATGGGAAAAACAAATGTGATCCCTCTATTCATGGAGCCTACAGTCTACTGAGGGATGCAGTCCCTCAACCATGATTATACCAGTAACTTCCTAACTGCTACTGCAATAACAGCTATAAAGGAAAAGCAGAGGATGCTGAGAGAGTTCCTGACCAGGGGAACTGATCAAGCCTAAAGAATCTGGGATAAGGTGATTTGAAGATACAGCCACATTACAACCTTCAAAAAAAGGAAAAGCACATTTTCATATCTTAACTTTAAATGTTCATTTTTTAAAGTAAAATTCATTATTAACAAACTCACATTGAAGCAATCAGCTAGACAGATGGAAACTTTGGATTCAAAGCAGATTCATGCCTTTCTATCAGCTAGCAATTAGACATGTGAAAGCATATTCTTAAACCATAATGTGTCAAAGATTTGCAGTTTTTAAAGCAATACTGTCAGGCTGCAAAACTTAGAAAATTATCCAATTTTTTATTGCTGCCTTTGATTTATATGTCCCCAAAAGCAAAGTTTGGAAATCTTCCCACTTTAGTCATTGCAGTCACTGGAGAAAATTGAAAACATACCACATATTTTTTTATTTTCTTAAAATTATATTAGAGTTTTTCAAGGTGATCAAACTTTATTAATATATTCTCTATGAGGCACCAAATATTTGCTGCTTTCTTAGCAGCAATAACGACAATAAAAAGAGTATTTGTGGCTTCTGGAAATGTCTAGCCAACCCTCCTTCTGAATTCTGAACCAGGAGCCAGAGATAAATGAGCAGTCCTATAATTTTAGACTGGAAAGCACTGGTGCAAACTTGTGGGTTAAAATGAACTTCTGCTAATTCTTCTCTCAAATCTAGACCTAGAAGCTACCTATAGACTTTCAGAGCATTATTATAACCCAACTGACCAGAAGGAAGATCCCAGCCTGTCTCTGTAGGGCAAGGAGCTCTGACCTGGTGAAGAGAAGCAGAACAGAATGAGGGAGGCCTGAGGACAGGCATATCCCAAAAAGCCAAGTGGAATCTGAGTCAAGTGAGCCTTGTGACTCTTTTTCTACTCTCACCAATGGGTACCTTCACTCCTCTGCCTCCTCTTCCTCTTCCTCCTCTACTTCCTCCCCCTCCTTCTGTGTGAAGGGGCTAGTAGAACAGAAGAGAAGTGACTAAGGAAAGAACTTGGGAAAAGGGAGAAAACATTTGCTTCCTCCAAATAATATGGGACTTAAAACCAAGGAATAAATAGTTGCTTTTCTTTGTTATCTTTATTGTTTCTTTCTGTTGTGGCTGACACTAGAAGCAGTGGAATACAAAGGAAGCTCTCCCAAGAACCTCATCTTCTCTCCTCTCCTCCCCACCTCCAACCAACCCATTAACTCTGGCTTGAAAAACTGACGTGTTAGTATGGAATCTAGACCTCCAGAGTCTTCTCTGAAACCAATCCTAGAGATGATTTATTTTCAAAAATACAGAGGTTTCAATGTGGTAGGGGTTAAAGAACTTTGTAATCAGAGACCTGCCCCTCCCCCAGTACACTCCCCAAACTGGTATAATCTTCAGTGAGTAACAACTTTCTGAAACACAGTTTCATCTACACAATTGGGGTGCAAGGTGGTTAAAGTAATATTAGGTCAAGACTTTAAAAAAATCAAATGAGAGACTACATGCACAAGCAGCGTTCACATAAATCACTATTCAAATAAATATTCAATGATCTCTTATTGATTGCAACTTTATTTGAAGGTGGGTAAGAGGTATAATGTTGTTTTGACAGTATACAGAATGCATTTTATTCAGTTTTTCAGAATTTGCAGTCAAATTCCTAGAGATGAGTACTTCTTAAAGATACTCCAAAATTCCTCCTTCCCACCCTCTCTCTTTCTCTCTCTTTCGTTCTTTCCTTTTGCGGGGTGGAGTGGTCCAGAGAGTATGCCCATTTGTATTAAGTGATGGGTATAATTTTACAACTCTTTTGGGAGTAGGATTCTTTATACCATCTATTTATGTGAAAAGACTTTAGTGCTTTATTTACAAAACGCCCAGTTAAAACCTGATTCATTATAATTCAGCCTTAACATCACAATTAGAAATGTACTTGCCATTTAAGACTTACCTAAGTTACCAACAGCACTGTGAATTGAGGACTTTTTACAATCCAACATGGATTTACTACTCTCCAGACATCCCACTACAAGGGAGGCATATATTTTACAAAGTAAAATAAACAACTCTGAGGTTCTCAGATAATTATTCTGTTTAGCAAGTGTTACAGTTTCTAAACACACACAGAGACAAAATTGAGTCCTTGTCATTATTTTAGACTTCATTTGTTGTAGTTTTTAACTTTTGTGGTTTTCTTTAAAATATAACCACATGACTTTAATATAATAGCAGTTTATTACAACTTTCGTAAGTTCACTAATGTACTTTAATGCTCCTTCCTTCCTTCCCTTCTTCCTCCTTCCTTCCTTCCCACCTCCCTTCCCTCCTCCTTTTTTTTGATCTTAGTCTAAATATTTTCCTCAAACAAATTTTAGCAACTGTGAGTTAAATATTTAAAATAATAGCGAAAAAGAGATAGTAGACTTATGAAGATAACAAAAGTCAGTATAGGCCTGGGGGAAAAAGAGAATGTATTTCTCCATTTTGCCTCAAAAACATACTCTATTTTTATTTTATTTGCGTAGAGATCAGTGAGTTTATCCATATATGACCACATAGTGAGTCTATTCTTGGGAAGGAAAACATACTCATTTTTCAATTTTCATTATTGATCTGTAAAGTCCAACACACCATTTATCCATCTGCAGTATATCTATATAGATTAAGCAAAATTGCTCCTAGCAGAAAAAATTTTACCAGTTTACCATGTAAAAATATACGTTAGGATATCTTCTGAAGTTGTGTTGGTAGGGGAATTCTAGTTTTGTGCTTATTCAGAAAATGCTTCTATCTCAACTACCAAGATAATTGAATTTGAGCATATGTAGCACCAATCAGTATATTCAATATGGTCATGCAGCCTTGCAACACTCCTTCTTATGCTCTTCCACCACCATATCAGAAAGAGGCACATGTTTCCAGATTTTTATTGTGCATCACAGCTGTATTGGGAGGACCCAGCAAATAACCAGTTTGGGTATTGTGTCCCTTTAACTTATCTTCTGTTACCATTGTTATGCTCCTAACATAATTTGGGCAATAGCTGTGCCAAATTCTTTGAGGGTTTTTTTGGTTTTGGTTTTAAATAATGGATTAAAAATCCCCTTCGTAATATTAAGTCTAACTCATATATGTTTGTAAAAAAATTATTCATAGGGGCCGGCCCAGTGGTGTAGTGGTTAAGTTGTGCTCTGCTTCAGCAGCCTGGGGTTCAAGGGTTTGGATCCCGGGTGTGGACGTACACACTGCTCATCAAGCCATGCTGTGGAGGCATCCCACATACAAAATAGAGGAAGATTGGCATGGATGTCAGCTCAGGGCCAATCTTCCTCATCAAAAAAAAAATTATTCATCGGTGTTAAAGAATCTAGTGTACTGATATCATCTGGTAAATATTATAAAGGAGTAGCATGGTATGCTTCTATAACTTAAATAAGTGCAGTTATACATGTGCAGAGGGCAGAGAGAAGGAGATCCATCAGCTGATTTTGTCCCCTCTCCACAGGATGAGTTTATGGTTCTGAATGAGCAAGATACAGAAGACAAAACTCTGCTGATCCGCCAGTTTTCTCAGTTCTCAACTCACTGCGTGTCAACATCTTGCTGTGGTAAGAGTAATCTTTATTCTCAAACATGTAGTAAATGTTTTTTTCTGCTACATGGCCCCTAAATGCCTTCCATGCAAGCCAGCTGTCACCTGGTGCTTAACCAAAGAAACAGAACTCTATTCTAAGGCTGGAGGAAATATTGTATTGGACTTAATGAATATTGTGCTTGAAGGTCATTTTCAAGGGAGTTATTTATTCCATTTCACTTTTGCTTTAAGCATTGACCTTAAAACTAATTCCCATGTGAGATGCTACCATGTTATAAATCCATCATTAGTAGTCAGAACCATAATTTACTTAATATCATCAGCAATTTTTTATGTAGATTAGGAGAAAATTGAAGTGGGAGTGGGAGAAAGAACCTCATTGTTATCACTAAAGTGCTGGTGAATATTTTGGTTGCCATCTTAGAGCCAAAGTAAGATGTTGAAGACATTTGCTAGATGGAGACCAGGCTCCACTGCAAATCTAGTACTCACTGGGACCTGAATCAAGGACACTATAGATTTACGTTTCGTGAAAACACTAAAACTGTGTGAATGCTTAATAAATGCTATGACTACTTGTAGAAATTGAGTTTCAAGATAATAAAAACAATATTATCAGATTGAACAAAGTAAATGGGCATCCTGTTTGCTATGGTTAATTAATGATGACCAAATAATATATCGGAATATAATATTAAAGTTTAGTTTGCATGTCACAAATTGAGAAAACATTTTCACTAAACTTTTTTTTGAACCTAGCCCATCATCATTTATTGTTGAACAAAACTTATCATTTAGATATATTAGTTAATGCACAATGAAGAGGGTTAAATAAAGATGTGATAGCAGTGGTGTAAACATGGATAGAATACTTTGTATGTGATTGGCATCATGCTAAGTGCTTTCCTTACATTATGTAACTTACATTTTCAGAGCACATTTATGTAGTAGGTATTATTCTTATTCACCACCCTTTACCAATGAGAAAGTTGAAGTATAGAGAACTTTGATAATTTTTCCCAGAACCACAACTAAGAAGTGTTAGAGCCAGTCTTTAATCTAATCCCAAAATCCATTGAATTAACTACTTTGCTATCCTGACACACACAAGGACATTAGAACCAGACCCAAACACAGTTTATAAAAATTTAATGATGGATACTCATCAAATTAGAAATAGATATGCTTCATTAAAAATCCTTGTAAAGTCATTACTTATATATTCTTTTCATTCTTAAACTGTGTCTCACATTCCTTGTGCCCTCTGCCTTGGAAATTAATGTAGTCATTGTTTCCATCTTGACGCCATCTTTTGTTGTTGTCATTGTCAGGAACGGTGCGTGTCAGTCTCCTCTGCCTCACCGTGAGACAGCAGGCTTGCATTGCAGGAATGCAGAGGCAGTGCCAGGACAGATAGAAGGAGGCAGTGGCAGTCCAGCACCGTTTATTTTGACTCCATCAGTGGTCAAGTCCACTTGCTCCCAGAATAATGCAGCCGCTACTGTGAATTTCACTGCCATCCTGGCGGTCAGTCCCAGCCTCCAACACTTTTCCATTTGTGGCACCCCATTATCTCTTCTGACCCACCACACACTGAAATTCCTTTGCCATAAATCATCATTTTGTTGCTAAAGCAAAGGAATATTTTACATTCTTTTCTTAGTTGACTTAGCACCATCATTAGCCACAAAGGACAATTTCCTTCTTCTTGAACATACTCTTCTGTTGGTTTTTTGGCACCATAATTTCCCATCACCTTCCTGGCCATTTTTCTCCATGTTCCCATGTTCATTATGTAAATGTGTGGGTTAGATCACTGCAGTGGGCATTTTCACCCCTTCAATCTGGCCCCAAAGGTCGAATTAGGGATGTCTGCACAACCCAAATCAGGTCAAATAGAACCAAGGAGATTCTTTTATAGGGCTTACACTGAAGCCCTCAAGGAAAAATTCTGTTCTTTCTGCTGGGATTGCTGGCAGTGAGAGTGATGTTAAGGATAGTGTTGTCGAAGGTCAGAAAAATGAGGCCATCACTGTGGAAAGCAGATAAAAACTAAGTCCTGATTAACTCATTTAAGTTCTTGGATGCAGGTGGGTCCGAAGCCTTAAGTATACTTCTGGATTTTTCCACAACATGAGCCAATACATTTCCTTGATTGTTTGGGTGAGGTTTTATGTCATTTGCAAATGAGAGTCCCTGATAAAATACTTCCCTCCTACCTAGCCACCCACCCCCACTAAACTCCAGACTCCGTAAATATAATTTTCTATTACAAATCTCATTTTAGATGTCCCACTGGCACCATATACTCAACATGCCCACTTCTATCCAACCAATTTCCCAACCAGAAACTTGAACACGATCTTTGACTCTTTCCTCTCCCTTAGCCCACCCCCATATCCAAATCAATCATCCAGTCCTATTAACCTACCTCTAAGTTGTTCCTTATTCCATCTAATTCTCCTCATTCTCACTACCCCAACATGAGTACACCATTATCTCTTGCCTGGATTACTTTACCGGTTTCCTACCTGATTTGCTTGCCTCCAGCCCATCCTTTGCCTTGCAGCCACAGTGATGTGTGTTCAAAGTGCAAATCTGAGTATAGTATTCTAAGACTTTATATGGCACCCCTTTCCCCACAGAGTACTATGAACTCAAACTCCTTACCATGGCTCACGTCCTGATCTGACCCCTGTTTATCTCTCCAGCCTCAGCTCCTGTTAATCCCTCCACCCACACAATCTTCTCACACACAGAACCACTCCTCATCCCCCAAATGGGCCAGGCTCTCTCTGTCCTCGGGGCAGGCCTATACTCTTTCTGCTGCTTTAGAATATTCTTCTCCACCACTGTGCCTGGTAGAATTCTACACATCCAGAGGAAAACTTCTCTAGAACACTCTCTGAGCTCCTCTAAGACAACTTAACAGGTCTGAGTTAAATGCCCTTATTTATACCTCTTTAGCTTCTGACCCACATTTACCCACTGTAATTGTAATTGCCTATTTACGTCATCATTGCCAATTTATATCACTCAACCTGAAAGAAAACCACTTGAGAGCAAGGGTCTCAGTGCCTACAACAGTGCTGCTCCATAACTACTCATGTAAATGAGTGAATGAACAGTGATTGAATGATCAGTCAGGGCATAGAATTGACACAGATTGAGTGTTCTGCTTATATAACTATATAAGCCTCTCTCCAATATATTCTAAGCAGCTCAGGCTTGAGCAAAAGTTAAAAAAAAAATAGAGTTTTCTGATAGAGGAATTTCAGATCTTGCTTGAAACTTTTTCACTTCCCACACTCATTTGATTGATGTTACAGTTAAAATTAGGCAAAGGTGTATATCAGGGAAAATGAGGGCATGCCCTTAACTTTCCAAATCCATTTTCTTATCAAAACACAGAATTTTGACCCCAGTTTACATATTCATTTCTAAGCTTAAACTGATAAAATTACACAGGAGATGGGTTGATAGTTCATGAAGGAAATTATGCTGCTCTGTGATAAATGACTGAATGTTTTACACAAAACATCACAGCTGAGAGGCTCTCCTGAGAAGCCGGGTACAGCAAGCAAGAGATCCCTGAGGGGTAGAGGACACAGGGCGAGAGAAACAAAGGACACTCTGCAGAGACACCAGCTTTTATGCCTCCTGCCCTTCCTGACCTCTCCTCACCACACACACACACACACACTCAAACACACACACACATTACACACACACAGCCTGTCCCTAACCTATTACTTGCTGGTTACCAAGTATGATTTCAGACTTCAGTGATTTGAGTTTCTTGGCCACTAAAGAAACAACCCCTTAAAACTTAAAAGTCTATCAAGAAAATTTCCTATTCCCCATTCCTAATTTTCCTATTAAGGAAAATAAAACACCAAACATAAGGAACAGAAAATTCAACAAAAAATTAGGAAATTGCTGGGCTAGCCCCATGGTGTAGTGGTTAAGTTCGGTGCACTCCACTTGGGTGACTCAGGTTCATGAGTTCGGATCCCAGGGGTGGACCTACACCACTTGTCAGCCACACTGTGGTGGTGACCCACATACAAAATAGAGCAGGATTGGCACAGATGTTAGCTCAGGGGCAATCTTCCTCAAGCAAAAAGAGGAAGATTGGTAACAGATGTTAGCTCAGGGTGAATCTTCCTCGCAAAAAAAAAAAAAATAGGAAACTGCAAAAGTTCTTATCTGGCTTCCTTGAATCTGCTTTTCCTCTCCTCTGATCTGATCATCACAGAGAAGTCAGAGAAATATTTCAAGAATTCAAAACTGATCTGATTCTGCTTCAAACTCTTCAACACCTTCCCCTTACCTTTGGGATACAGCCCCTAAAGCACAATATACCTATTAGTCCTGTAAAACCCCACTTCTACTTGCCGTTCTGCCTCCAGCAGGTGCCCTTTCCTCTTTCCCACACACACAGGCCAATATAGATGACCGTTCATTTCCTTGAAGGCACCATGCTCTTTCCTGTCCCAAGGCCTTTGAACGTGCTGTTCCTTCTGCCTAAAACACTTTGACACCCACACCTCTGTTTGCTTAATTAAATCTTACCCACCCATTAGGTCTCAGCTCTAATCTCACTTTCTCAAAGAAGTCTTCTCTGAGTTATCAGAGTGCGTTAAGTTACTCCCACCTTTGCCATCGCCTTCCAATGACCTTGACCCCTATTGGAATTGCTTTTCACCCTTATCAAATTCCCCATTAGATTATAAACTCCATGAAGACAAAGACTGTATCTGGTCATTTTTCTTTGCAGCTCTTTTACCTAGCACAGGGTCTAACAACTACTGGTGGTTCATAAATGTTTGTTGAACGAATAAGTGTGTAATTAGGGGGAAAGGGATTAGACGTGTGTGTAATTCACATATCAGCTAAGGCCGCTCAGTAAGGCTTTGTCATCAATTGCTTCGCAGTAACCAGCTCTAATCAGGGCTTAATTCTTACCCTGTGCTCCATAGCATCTTGTCTCATGTCTTCCTGAAAAAGTTGCTTAAATTTTAATATATATGTGGACATCTTTAATCAGCTTTTCCTCCATGTTACTAAATATCCTTCTGCTACCCAAATGCATGCACTGACAGCTGCGAGGCCATGTAAAATTCCTTATCCTGGATGCTAAAAACCTTCTATCATCGTGGTCACCTAGCCCATCTCAGAGATGTGCCGGTCCTCTTATATTTTATAATCACAATTAAAAATCTTGTATAAATCCAGGCCCATCGTTCTCTGTAATATCTCTAGTTTCTGACAGCATGTAGCTTCAAACAGAAGTTTAATGATCACTTGGAAACCAGCCTCACCAAAGCAGTCCAGACAGAATCCTGTCTCTGCAAGTGGGTCAACCTAGTAGCCCTTAGTCAGCTACCTCCTGCCGGCTACACACCCTCTTCTCTTCCAGGAAGGAGTCCAGTTTCTTAAAAAGTTGCAAATCTGGTTGGGTAAACCCCCAATTTCCAGCCTGACTCTTATACTTTAATTTTAAAAAATTACATAGTTTAAAAAGTTAAATAGTTATATAAGATTTATAAAGAAAATCAGATTTATCTATTACTTCCTATAACCTCTTAATTTTTTTCTAGGGTTTTTTTCTTCAAATTTATCTTCCAATTTCTTTAATTTTTTAAATTTCTGCTCCTTGATTTTTTAATTTTCAAGGCTAGCTTTTGTTCTCTGAATCTTTCTTATTGCCTTCTATTCTTAGGTAATGCAATTTCATTTCTCTTCAATTATAATTTTTACAAAAAGTTTTCTTCTGTTCCTTTCATTACCTCTGTTTCAATTTTTTTGTTATTTAGTTTGATCCCTGCTTTCCATGTTAGAGGATTTCCTCTCATGTTTGGTGATCATTGGCTGCCCGTTCATCTTTAAGAGAGGCTGATTGGATGTTCCGTGTACGATGACGAGCTTGCCCAATTCTGGGCTTCACCGTAGTGTGACTGACTGAGTTGTCTCCTTGGAAAACCAATACTGAAGATTGTCAGTATCTGCAGATTCCTTTTTCTTAGGCTGGTTGGTTTTCCAGAGAGGAATCCTACAATATTCCTGGAGACTGGCTACCAGCTACTCATTCATAACTAAATGAGTCAAGGGGGCCCACTGTTTATATATAGACTGTTACTTTGCTCCCCTATATTTATTATGATGTCCCTGCCTTCATCTGTATATGGTGTCCCTCATTTTTGACCTTTGTAGAAAATAAACTTTAATCTTCTGCTAGGGTGTAGGGGATAATCTCCTGACTTTGAGCAGCATGGCAGCAGATATGGGGTTTGAGCTACTATTCATATAGATTTTTGAAAAATCATTGCCTTTTCAGACCCATCTGTGTCCTACCCCACTTCAGCATTACTGGTGTTTCCAGTTCCCAGGCTTTGGTGGGCTTCTGCATTGTGACTGGCTTGCTTCAGAGGTTCCTATGCTCCTGGATTAGCTTCAGCTTTCTCTGGTCTGTTAAATCAGTCATAACTTGTCCATTTGACTTTCAGCTTCTAAAACTTAGTTGTCATCTTTCTCCTCTGTAATATGTACACTGTCCTTGCTGGTTTGTACCATTTCTGAAATCCTTTTATGGCCTATGGTTTCAAGAGGAAATACAGGAGTTTATGGTTAATCCACCATATTTAATCAGAACTTCGTGACTTGTTTCTTTACCAGAGAGTTTCTTAGATTTATATGAATAAATTTACTTAATTTTGGATATACCAAATTCCTTCTGAAATATCCTGATTCCAAAAAGGCAATGAATGCCAAGTTCCTGGTTATTTCCAAAATTTTCTTCTAAGTGATTCTGTACACAGGACCATGATAGCTTGTCCAGGTTAGAATATGCTTCCTAACATTGTGTCAAAACTGCTTGAAAACTAAACATGCTTATAAATAATCCATGAGTCAGAGAGGCAGTCTCAAGAGAGATCTTAAAAAAATACATTGAACTGAATGAAAATGAAAGTAGAACATACCATATTTTGTGGGATGCTGTTAAAATAGTGCTGAGAGGGAAATTTATAGCACTACTTTGTTACAATGAAAAACAGAAAAATTTGCAAATTAACAATCTAAGCTCCCAACTCAGGAAGCTAGAAAAAGAAAAGCAAGATAAATCCAAATTAAAGCAGATGAAAGAAAAGAAATATAAGAGCAGGAATCAATAAAATTGAAAACAGATAAACAATAGGGAAAATCAATGAAACAAAGAGCCGCTTCTCTGAAAAGATCGATAGAATTGACAAAACTCTTGTAAGACTGACAAAGAAAAAAGAGAGAAGATACAAATTACTGATATCAGGGATAAAATAAGAGTTGCCATCACAGACCCTGCAGGTACAAAAAGGATAATAAGGGAATCCTACAAACAACTCTACCCACATATATTTGAAAACATGTTGCTTGAGAAGCACAAATTATCATAATTCACTCACTATAAATTAGATCATTTAAATATTCCTATAACTGTAAAGGAAATTGTATTTGTCATATAAAAACTCCTGAAAAAGAAATCTCCAGGATCTGAAGGTTTCACTGAAGAATTCTATTAAACATGAAAGAAGAAATAGCACCAACTCTACTTATTCTTGCAGAAAACAGAAGAGGAAACACTTCCAATTAATTTAATGAAGCCCCTATTACCCTTAAAACAAAACCAGAGAAAAACAGTACCAAAAAAAAGGAAACTAAAGATGAATATCCCTCGTGAATATAGACTAAAAAAAATCCAACAAAATGTCAGTAAATTGAATCTAACAATATACATAAAAAAATCATACATCATGACCAATAGGAATTTTTTTCAGCATACATGGCTACTTCAACATTCAAAAATCAATCACTGTAATCCACCATGTCAACAGGCTAGAGAAAAAAAATCACACAACCATAAGAATTGATGCAGGAAAAGCATTTGATGAAATTTAACACCCATTCATGGCAAAAACTCTCAGAAAACTAACAGATATATTAGTTTGGTAGGGCTGCCACAACAACATACCACAAACTGAGTGGCTTAAACAATGAAAATTGATTGTCTCACAGTTCTGGAGGCTAGACATCTGAGATCAAAGCATCAGCAGAGTTGGTTCCTTCCCAGGGCTATGAGAAAGAATCTGTTCCATGCCTCTCTCCTAGCTTCTGGTGGTTTGCTGACAACATCTGGCTTTCCTAGGCATGTAGAAGTATCGCCTTGATATCTACCTTCATCTTTACATGGTGTTCTCCCTGAGTATCTGTCTCCAAATGTCCCCTTCTTATAAGGACCCTGGTCATATTGGAGTAGGGGCTCACCCTACTCCAGTATGACCTCATCTTAATTTAGCTAACTTAGCTAGACTCTATTTCCACATAAGGTCACATTCTGAGGTACTGGGGGTTAGGATGTCAACATATAAATTTTGAGAAAACACAATTCAACCCATAACAGAGAGGAACTTCTTCAACTCTTTGAAAAACATATACAAAAAAAGTACAGCTATCACCATACTTAATCATGAAAAACTAAATGCTTTCCCTTTATGATTGGCAACAAAGCAAGGATGTTTTCTCTCACCATTGCTGTTCTACCTGGTACTGGAAATTCTATCCAGTGCCATAAGCTAATAAAAGGATAGAATAGACAGACAAATTAGAAATAAATAAATAAATAAAACTGTTCATATTTATAGAGGACATAATCATTTACATTAAAAAACAACTCCAAAAACTAATAAATGAGTTCAGCAAGATTGCGGATGCAAGATCAACACACAAAAACCAATTGTATTTCTGTATACTAGCATTTGACATGTGGAAACTGAAATTTAAAATATGATACTACTTACATTTGCTCAAAAAAATGAAATACTTGGGTGTAAACCTAACATGACATGTATAGGACTTTTACGCTGAAAAAAAATTCAAAATGAAAAATGTTAATGATAGAAATCAAAGAGGTCTAAATAAGCAGAGAGACATATCATGTTCATGGATTGGAAGACTCAACATTTAAAGATGTTAAGTCTCTCCAATTGAAATTTAATGCAATTCTTATCAAGATCCCAGCAAGATTTTTTAAATAGATATACACAAGATTATTCTAAAATTAATATGGAAAGGGAAAGAAACTAGAATAGCTAAATCAATTTTGAAAAAGAAGAATAAAATGGGAGCATTCACTCTCCCCAATTTCAAGTTTAATTATATAGCTACACCAATCAAAACTATGTAGTATTGAATGACAGATAGAATTTGATTTTTGACAAAGGTGCAAAGGCAATACAATGGAGGAAGATTAGCCTTTTCAACAAATGGTACGAGATATCCATAGGCAAAACTGAACTTCAAACTAAACCTCACATCTTACACAAAAATTAACTCAAAATAGGTCATAGATTTAATTGCAAAATGTAGAACTATGAGACTTTTTTAAAAAGGAAAACTTAGGAGAAAATCTCCAAGACCTCAGGCTTGGTAAAGAGTTCTTAGATGTGACACCAAAAGCATAATACATAAAAGAATAAAAATGATGTTAGACTTTCTCAAAAATTTAAAACTTTTCTCCTGTGAAAGACCATATGAACAAGATGACAAAACAAGCTACAAAGTGGCAGAAAATGTTTGCAAACCACATATCTGACACAAGACTCATATATAGAATGTATAAAGAATTCTCAAAACTCGACAATAAAGAACGAAACAGTCTGATTAGAAAATGGGCCAAAGACATGAGAGACATTTTACCATAGAAGATATATAGATGGCAAGTAAGCACACAAAAGTGTTCAACATCACTAGCCATTGCAGTAATGCAAATTAAGAATACAATGAGATACTACCACACATTTATCAAAAAGCTAAAATTAAAACAATGACAATACCAATCTGGTGGCGATGCAGAGAAACCAAATCTCTCATACATTGCTGATGGTAATAAAAAATAGTACAGTCACTCTGGAAATTGGTTTGGCAGTTTCTATTTAAAAACTAAACATACACTAATGATATGGCTCAGCAATCACACTGCTAAGCAATTTATTCTAGAGAAATGAAAACTGACATTCACACAAAAACCTGTACATAATGGTTGATAGCTTTACTTGCAATAACCAAAAACTGGAAACAGCCAACATGTCATACAATTGGCAAAAGGCTAAACAAACTGTGGCATGTCCATACCACGGGATACTACTTAGCAATAAAAAGGAGCAAACTCTTGATATATGCAATGACTTGGATGGATCTCAAGGATATTGTATTGAATGATAAAAGCCAATCTCAAAAAGTCACATACTATATAATTCTACTTATATAATTGTCTTATATGAAATGATATAATTATAGAGATGGTGATTAAGTTTGTGGTTTCAGGGTTAGGGATGATGGTGAGGAAGAGTGTGAATGTAACTATAAAAGGGTAATGCAAGTGAGATCTTTGTGGGATGAAATGATCCTGTATTTTGATTTTAGTGGTGGTTAAATGAATCCAATATGCGATTATAGCAAACAAACACTATACACATTTTGTATCAGTGTCAATGATTTTGATATTGTACTATGGTTATGTAAGATGTGGCCATTATGAAAAGCTGGGTGACAGGTACATGAATCCCCTCTGTACTATCTTTGTAACATGAATCCCCTCTGTACTATCTTTGTAACTCTCTGTGAACCTATAATCATTTCAAAATAAAATGTTGAAAAATATTATATAGTAGATGGGGAGGGGATTGTGTGAGGATATGGATAAAATCAGACTGGTCATAAATTAATAATTGTGAATGCAGAGTGATGGATATGATGAGGTTTATTATACTCTTTGGTCTGATTTTGTATATCTTGGGATTCTTAATGATGAAAAGTTAAAAAACAGAAGCAAGGACTATGGCATTTTTATTTGTGTATCCCCCATGTCCAGCATAATGGTACATGCTTAAAATATTTGCTAAATAACAAAATTCAAGAAAGTCAACCTTTTCAGTCTCGGTTTCCTCCTTTACAAAATGAATGACATAGTATTTCCCTCTCAGGGTCATTGTGAGGGTGAAAACACAATAAATATGAGTAATATATATATAATATATACATATATACATACATATATAATATATACATGTATAATATATAACATATACATACATATATATAATGAACAAACCATCAGTGAGTTGTGGGACCACTTCAAGCAACCTGATCTACATGTATTTGGAGTCCCTGAAAGAGAGGACAGAGAAGGAAGGACAGAAAAAAATATTTGTAAAATCATGGCCTAAATTTTCTAAATTTGATGAAAACCATAAACCCACACTTCAAAGAAGCTTAATAAACCTGAAATGCAAGAAACATGAAGAGAACTACACCATAGCACATAATAATCAAATATCAAGTGGGATTTACCCAAGCAATGCGATATTGGTTCAACATTTGAAAACTTGTCAGTGTAATTCACCTAACAGACTATAAAGAAAAGTGATATAGTTATCCATATAGATACACAAAATTTAATATTTATTTCTGATAGAAAACTTTCAGTAAACAAGGGATAGAATTGAAATTCCTCAATATGACAAAGGACATCTATGAGAAACCTATGACTAGCATCAAAGTTAAAATTGAAACACTGAATATTTTCCCCCTAGATTGGGAAAGACCCAAATATGTCCTTTCTCTTCACTTCTTTTCCACATTGTGCTGGAAGATCTATTTGCTGAAGGCATGTTTGATTATGTAGAAAATCCTAGAATTCAATAAAAAAGCAACAAAAATTTATAAGTGAATTTAACAAGAATGCAGATTCAAAGTCAATATACAAAATTAATTGTATTTCTACATATTTGCAAAGTATAACTAGAAAATTACATTTAAAAATAATACCAGTTAAAATAGCATAAAACTATGATATAACTTAGCAACATATTTAACAAAATATGTTCAAATTCTATAAACTAAAAACTAGAAAACACTGCTAAAATTAATTAAAGAAGACCTAAATAAAGGAGATATTGAGATTTTTTTCAAAGGGCTAATATTGTTACGACTTCAAATTTTCCCCAATATGGTCTTATAGAATCAATACTATTCCGATCAAAAACCCATCAGACTTCTTTGTAGAATTCAACAACGTTATTCCTAAATCCATACAGAAATGCTAAATACCTAGAATAGCCAAGATGATTCTTGATGAAAAGATGATTTTTGATGAAAAGAACAAAATTGAAAAACTTATACTACCTGATTTCATGGCTTATCATAAAACTTTAGTAATTAAAACAGTGTGATACTGGCATTAGGATCAACATATAGATCAATGGAATAGAATAGAAAGCAAGAATTCAACAAAGGAGCCAAAGTAACTCAATGGACAAAGCACAGTCTTTTCAACAAATAGTGCAGAAATAATTAGATATTCCTATGGAAATAAAAGGAATTTTGGCCTTTAACTTAAATCATATTCACGAATTATCCTGAAAAGGTCATAGGCCTAAATGAAAGAATTAAAACCATAAAAATTCTGGAAGAAAAGAAGGAGAAAATCTGTGACCTTAGGTTAAGCAAAGATTTTTTTAGGTATGCCACAAAATGCATGAACCATGGAAAAAAAATATGGTTAAATTGGACTTCACTAAAATTAAAACTTTTGCTTTTCAAAAGACACAGTTAAAAAAATTAAAAGGTAAGTCAAAGGCTAGGAGAAAATACATGCAAAACATATATCTGGAAAAAATTTGTATAGAGATTATAAAAAAGAACTGTTACAACTCAATAATTAAAAGATGAAAGTCTGAAAAAAGTACACAAAGATTTTAACAGACATTTCAAGTAAAAGACATATAAATGGGAAATAAGCACAGAAAAATATTCAGCATAAGACGTCAGGAAAATTAACTCCACAATGAAATACCACTACACACCCACTAGGATGGCTAAAATTAAGACTAACAAACAATACCAAATGTTGACAAGGATATAGAGCAACTGGGATGTTCATACATTGGTTGTGGGAATGCAAAATGGCACAGCCACTTTGGAAAAAGCAATCTTACTTCTATATATTTATCTAGGAGAAATGAAAACATAAGTCCACATAAATACTTGTATTCATATTAGCTGAAAATCGGAAACAATGCAAATGGGTAACAAATTGTGATATAGCTATACTTTGGAGTAACTATTAAGAAATAGGAACATGTTGATACATGCAATAATGTGAATGAATCTCAAAAGCATTATTCTCAATGAAAGAAGACAGACATAAACACTACATGATTCATGTTTCCATTTATTTGAAATTCTAGAAAAATAAAACTACATTAAAAAAAAATCAGACCAATGGTGTCCAAGGGCTGGAGGTTGAGAGATGGGTTATACTGCAAGTAGACTTGAGGGAAATTTTTCAGGCAATGGAAATGTTCTATACCATGGTGGTTATGGTGGTTATATGACTATAAACAGTTTCAAAATTCATCAAATTGTACACTAAATATTGATAAATTTTATTACATTTAAATTATACTTCAGTTACACACATATAATTGAAATAGATTTTAAATATATATGTAATTGAAGTATAATTTAAATACACATATAATTTATATTTATACATCTGTTAGCAGTATCTATAGCGTACGGGATTTGAAAAAAAGACAAAACGTAGAGAAGTCATTTATTAGGCCTTTGCAGAAGTCAAGGTAATCCTGGTAATACCGAAGAAAGGCAGTTATAGAGGGAATGGGAGTAAAGAACATGAAACAGATGTTGGAAAAGTTGAACATGAAATAGATGCTAGAGATGTTTCAGAATTAGGAGCATGCTACAGAATTTGCTTGCCCCATTTTCTTTCTCTTTTCTCCTTCTGGTGTAACTAAGAAATCCCTCACCTTTGTCTCAGGCGCATTTGATCACATCTAGTGGTGGCAGTGGCATGGAACGGACAAGGAAGAAGGACTTGGGATATCCATGAGCCTAACACAGCCATTCTCAGTTGGAGGTAGTGGGAAATTAAGGTGGGGCAAAATCATCCATAAGCTTTTTTCCCTTTATGTCCACTTCCCCAATTTCCTGCCCAGGGAAATTCTGACAGTTTTTGCGGAGAGAGGTTGGTTTGAAAAGCCCCATATATAACTCTGATTCAGTATCACCTCCTAACAACCCCAAATTCCCTCTCCAAAACTTGAGTTGAGAACCGTTGGTTTTAAAATCTCATAAGAAATGCCCAGGGGAAATAGTAAGATCAATTTTTAGATATGCTGAGTGTGCAAAAGTTACAGAGAATTCCAGTTGGCATGTCTGGCAGGAAATTGAAAGTGAAGATACAGAGTTAGGAAATTGGTTAAGGCTGATGAGATTAAATTGGAAATCTTCAGTATAAGGATGATATTTTAAGCCATAGAAGTTGAAGAGATCAAGGAGAGCAAAAGAATAGAACTGAGGATTTAATCCAGTGCATTATCTTCAATCAAAGGGCAAGAGGAAAAAGAAGAGTCAGCAAAGGAAACAGTAATACTGATAAGAGAAGTAGGGAGACCCAGAACAGTGTGATAATGTGTTTAGTCTGAACTGGAGCTAAAAGTGGATTAGAGTCACTTGTACTTACACGATTTACCTGAAAACAATTCCTCTAACCACCTCTCTTCTGCATTAAAGCTGAAGGTGAAAGATCTCTGGAGGTTATTAAGGACCACATATATTATCTGGATAGAGTTGGGTGTGTAATGGAGAAGAAGAATTATGGTATTTTAAAAGGAGATTTAAACTGAGATATTTATGCACTCAGTCTCATGTATCTAATTCATTTGCCAGAACATGACAGATCACTTTGCTTTCAAAGAGAGAAAGAGTAAAACCCTGTCAGTTACATTTTCAGACGTCTCAAACTGAACTTCATTTTAATTGTAAAATGCTGTTATGTCATTTCTAAACCAGTTTATAAAGGATTACTTTGACATAATTATATAATGGCTTCTATCCATCATCTCCTTTACAATTGTTCAGTTTCAAACTTAACTTACGATACATTCAGTAGCCTATGCAGCTAAGTTGATTGAAATAAAAGCCATGCTATCAAAAGTAAAGAAACTCTGGAAACCTTTTTCATCGTGCATATACATGTAGATTCCAAATGGTTCCAATCATAATTCTTGGTCAAACAAAGCCTGAATGATCTACAAGACAACATTGAAAGCAGTAATAATTCAATTCCATCAAAGAAAAGTTTAATATCTATATAATGCCAGATGCCATAAGAAGGAAAGAGAGAGAGAAAGAGAAAGGAAGGAAGGAAGGAAGGAAGAAAAGGAGGGAGGGAGGGAGGGAGGGAGGAAGGAAGGAAGGAAGGAAGCAAGGAAGGAAGGAAAGACAGTCTCTTTTTTCAAGTAGCTCACAAACTAGCGAGGGAAGCAAATAACTCCTCACCAACTTCATCATTTGAAAGTTATTTATATGTTTTTATACTTATCTTTATGAATTTCAAACTGTAAATTTGTAATTTTAAGTTTTTTAGTAGCTGTCATTTAAGATGGCAAATATTGAAAGAAATAAAAAAAGAAAAATGCATTTGTAAGATTAACAAAAATAAGTATAGAGGAAATGTAGATAAACTTTTTCTTTTTGTAATGGTATCATTCTCCTCTATTTTTTTATCGCAGTAACATTGGTTTATAACATATAAATTTCAGGTGTACATCATTATAGTTCCATATCTGCATAGATTACATCATGTTCACCACCCAAGTACTAATCACAATCCATCTCCACCTACATGTGCTTAATCATCTCTTTTGCCCTCGTCCCTCCTCCCTTCCCCTCTGGTAACCACCAATCCAATCTCTGTCTCTAAGTGTTTGTTGTTTTTATCTTCTACTTATGAGTGAGATCATACGGTATTTGACTTTCTCTCTCTGACTAATTTCGCTTAGCATAACACCCTCAAGGTCCATCCATGTCATCACAAATAGCAAGATTTCATTTTTTTATGGCTGAGTAGTATTCAGTTACATATATAAACCACATTTTCTTTATCCATTCATCCATTGATGGGCACTTAGGTTGCATGTATCTTTTTGAATTGGTGTTTTTGTATTCTTCAGATAAATACCCAGATTTGGAATAGCTGGATCATATGGTACTTCTATCTTAATTTTTTGAGGAATCTCCGTACTGTTTTCCATAATGGCTGCACCAATTTACATTCCCACCAACAGCGTATGAGGGTTCCCTTTTCTTCACATCCTCTCCAAAGCTTGCTATTTCTTGTCTTTTTGATAATAGCCATTCTAATGGGCATGAGATGATATCTCATTTTGGTTTTCATTTGCATTTCCCTAATAATTAGCAATGTTGGACATCTTTTCACGTGCCTGTTGGCCATCTATATCTTCCTTGGAGAAATGTCTATTCAGATCCTCTGCCCATATTTTAATTGGGTTGTTTATTTGTTGTTGAGTTATATAAGTTCTTTACATATTTTGGATATTAACTCCTTATTGGATATATGATTTGCAAATATCTTATCCTGTTGGATAAATTATCTTTTTGTTTTGTTGATGGTTTCCTCTGCCAAACAGAAACTTTTTAGTTTGATGTAGTCCCATTTGTTTATTTTTGCTTTTATTTCCCTTGCCTGAGGAGATATATTCAAAAAGATATTGATAAGACTGATGTCAAAGAGAGTACTGGCTATGTTTTCTTCTAGGAGTTTAATGGTTTTAAGTCTTACATTTAAGTCTTTAATTTATTTTGAGTTATTTTTTGTGTACTGTGTAAGATAGTGGTCTACTTTCATTCTTTTTCATGTAGCCATCCAGTTTTCCTAACACCATTTAATGAAGAGACTTTCCTTTCTCCATTGTATGTTCTTGACTCCTTTGTTGTAAAGTTGTCCATATATATGTGGTTTTATTTCTGAGATTGAATTCTATTCCACTGATCTGTGTGTCTGTTTTTGTGCCAAACCATACTGTTTTGGTTACCGTGCTTTGTAGTATAGTACACTTTGAAATCAGGGAGCGTGATAACGCTGGCATTGTTCTTTTTTTCTCAGGATTGCTTTGGTTATTTGGGGCCTTTTGTGGTTCCATACAAATTTAGGATTTTTTGTTCTACTTCTGTGAAAAATGTCATTGGGATTTTGATAGGGATTACAATGAATCTGTAGATTGCTTTAGATAATATGGACATTTTAACAATGTTAATATTTCTAATCCATGAGCATGGAATATCTTTCCATTTCTTTGTGTCTTCTATTTCTTTCAGTAATGTCTTATAGTTTTTAGAGTACAGGTCTTTCACCTCCTTGGTTAAACTGATTCCTAGGTATTTTATTGTTTTTGTTGTGATTGTAAATGGGTTTTCTTAATTTCCCTTTCTGATAGTTTTTTGTTAGAGTATAGAAACACAGTAGATTTTTGTATATTGCTTTTGTACCCTGCAACTTCACTGTGTTCATTTATTATTTCTAATAGCTTTTTGGTAGAGTCTAGGGTTTTCTCTATATAAAATCATGTCATCTGCAAATAGTGACAGCTTTACTTCTTCCTTTCTAATTTGGATGCCTTCCATTTCTTTTTCTTGCCTAATTGCCCTGGCTAGGACTTCCAGTACTATGTTGAATAAAAGTGGCAAGAGTGAACATCCTTGTCTTGTTCCCAATCTGAGAGAAAAAGCTTTCAGTTTTTCACTAATAAGTATGATGTTGGCTGTGGGTTTGTCATATATGGCCTATATTTTGTTGAGGTGCTTTCCTTCTATAGCCATTTTATTAAGAGTCTTTTTTATTATAAATGGATGAAGAATTTTCTCAAGTGCTTTTTCTACATCTATTGAGATGATCATTTGATTTTTGTCCTTTAATTTATTAATGTGGTGTATTGTGTTGATTGATATGTGGATATTGAACCATCCTTGCATCCCTAGAATAAATACCACTTGATCATTGTGTATTATCCTTGTCATGTATTATGGTATTCAATTTGCTAATATTTTGCTGAGAATTTTTGCATCTATGTTCATCCATGATATTGGCCTGTAATTTTCTTTTTCTGTGTTTCCCTTGTCTGGTTTTGGTATCAGCATAATATTGGCTGTGTAAAATGAGTTAAAAAGTGTTCCCATCTCTTCAGTTTTTTGGAAAAGTTTGAGAAGAATTCGTATTAAATCTTCTTTGAATGTTTGATAGAATTCACCAGTGAAGCTGTCTGGTCCTAGACTTTTGTCTCTGGGGAGGTTTTTGATTACTATTTCAGTCTCCTTACTAGTGATCAGTCTATTCAGATTTTCTATTTCTTCATGATTCAGATTTAGAAGGTTGTATGATTCTAAGAATTTATCCATTTCGTCTAGATTTTCTAATTTGTTGGTGGATAACTGTTTGTAGTTGGCTCTAATGATCCTTTGTATTTCTGTGGTATCCAATGTAACTTCTCCTCTTTCATTTCTGATTTTACTTAAGCCTTCTCTCTTTTTTTCTTAGTAAGTCTAGCTAAAGGTTTGTCAATTTTGTTTATTTTTTCAAAGAGCCAGCTTTTAATTTCATTGATCTTTCTGCTGTCTTTTTAGTCTCTATTTCATTTATATCTGCTCTGATTTTTATTACTTCCTTCCTTCTAATAACTTTGGGCTTCACTTGTTCTTCTTTTTCTAGTTCTTTCAGGTGTAAGGTTAGAGTGTTTATTTGAGATGTTTCTTTTCTTTCTTTCTTTCTTTTTTTTTTTTTTGAGGTAGGATTGTGTGGCTATAAAGTTCCCTCTTAGTACCTCTTTTGCTGCATCCATAGATTTTGGTATGTAGTATTTTCATTTTCATTTGTCTCCGTGTATTTTTTGATTTCTCCTTTAATTTCTTCATTAACCCAATAGTTATTCAGTAGCATGTTGTTTAATCTCCACATATTCGTGATTTTTCCACTTTTGTTCTTGTAGTTGATTTCTAGTTTCATATCATTGTGATTGGAAAAGATGCTTAATATTATTTCAATCTTCTTGAGTTTATTGAGACTTATTTTGTTGCCTAACATATGGTTTATCCTTGAGAATGTTCCATGTGCACTTGAATGTGTATTCTGAAGCCTCCTTCTTGATATGTGATTCTAGTTGACCAAATGAGAAGAAAAGGGAAGGTAGTAAATTAAATGCTAACCCCCAAAGCTCTTACCATTCACAGTTCATAGATTTCATTCCAATCTAGTCACATGGCCAGGCCTATCAAAGAAAATGAGGATTGTAATCATGTCGTGTTCCTGGAATGAGTGGAAAATAAGAATCTGTATTAACAGCCCTAATGACTTCCAAACTACTTCTTTCTTCTTCACAAATAGCTGTCATACGTGTATTAGGTCTTCCCAATTATTTTCTCTGAAATCCCTCAAAATGTGTTTTCATTTCATTTTGTGATACTTCCTCTAAACTATTCTCCATATTTCTGACTTTTTCAGTTGCATTTATCCCATTTTGGGGGTATTGCTAGAATGTTTATCATCATTATGATATTTTTATTTGTCTTCCTTTAATTTCTAAGTTTTATAAGAATGCTTTTCATTCTTTTCCATGGTATTATAATTACTTTTTTGTACACTTGTATGACTGTTTTTCATTTCTTTCTCTTCACATAAATCATTCTCTACAACTCTGCTATTGCATAATTATGTGGTTTACCTGTTTTTGTGTTTTTCAGCTGCCTTTTGCTCATGTTACTTTCCTCTTTCTTGTTTGCTTTCAGGCTATTTTTTCCTCTCTCTCTCTCTTTTTTTTTTTTTTTTTTTTCAGGCATAAGTCCCATGGTAATGTCTTTTCTGAATATTACTCAGCTTTGAATGGTGGTAGGACCTGCTGATGAACAGTTTTAGAATTTATTTCAAACACTGCTCTCATCAAGTTATTTACTTTACCCTGGGGAAAAATGTCTCCTTAGGTTTCTAAGCCTAGCAACCTAGCTTTAATAGTCTTTTTTATGTTCTTCAATCCTCCTTTCTATTGGGTTATCTCCTTTGGGAGAGAATCTATGTCATGAATAATAAAAATGACATGTGCACCACCGTGATTTTTCCTGTAGTATTCCCTGTTTCACAATTCTAGGCTGCCAAAATCATACTAACAGGGCATTCTAATGAAAAAAGTGTATATGTATTATTGTATATGTCCTTTAGAATGTGACAATTAGCAGGGTATTTCTGGCTCAAGAACCAAAACAACATGTGTTGGTACTAAGTATGTTCTCTTCTCTCAGTCTAGGTGTGCTTCATAATGTGAGGTTAGTTACAGTAATTTCTTTGTCTTAGGGAATATTTCCTTTTTGTCATTTTTTTTGTATTTTTGATGAGATTTGAGGTTGAAGGGTGGAGTAAAAATACCTTTGATACATTGCCTTAGACATTTTCATTATTTAAAAAGTAATGTCCTTTCATATGCTGTCTTCCCGCTGAGCCTTGACCTCTTTGAAGAAACAGTTACTCCTCATCTTTTTATTTCCAACACTGAATATGGTGGGCCCTCAACAAATGTTTTTAACTGAGGTGAAGTGGATGGAATTTTCATATATTTCATGTTTACTTTTGGTCACAAGGGGGAACCAAGAAAATATGGAGATATAGTGTATCTCAAGATATCACCACAACTAGAAAACCATATGGAAACACTTTGTGGTGGTTTTGGGGAAAAAAAAAGTCATCATCTTTTTGTGCAGAAAGCCATCATATTTATGTTGCATTTCAATTTCCTGTGCTTATAATACATTGCTTTCACTTCTAGTAGGTAACTGGAAAAAAATAAGCATTCAAAGGTATATTATTCACTCCAATTTGAGGGAAAGCCTATTACTTCAAGTCAATAGCTATAGGAATTCTATTCAGCATATATGTCTACACCACAATCTTCAGCATTTCTCATGATGGCCAACCCACTTACATTTACAGGTGGTTCAGACACACTAATGGACAAATATGCAAGAGGTTGGAGGGTTTCTCTTTTGTCTAGTGTATTAGTCAATGTTCTCCAGAGAAATAGAACCAATAGGATGTGTGTATAGGGAGATACATAGATGATAGATAGATAGATAGATAGATAGATAGATAGATAGATAGATAGATATTTTGTGGAACTGGCTTACCTGATTGTGGGGGTTGGCAAGTTTGAAATCTACAGGCAGGCCAGAAGGCTGGAGACAGAGGGAAGTGTTGATGTTGCAGGATCAAGTCCAAAGGCATTCTATAGACATAATTCTGTCTTCCTCAGGCAACCACAGCCTTTTCTCTTAAGACCTTCCACTGATTAAATGAGGCCCACTCGTGTTATAGAGGGTAATGCTTTAGTCAAAGTCTACTGATTTAAATATTAATCACATCTAAGAAATGCCTTCACAGCAACATCTAGACTGATATTTGACCAAAAACTCATTACCATGACCTAGCCAAGTCAACACATAAAATTAACCAACTCATGGGGCATGCTTAGAATTACTGATTAGCATCAATAGACCTGGCTTTTAATTCAAGTGTAATTGTGCCACATTAAGTGACCAGGAGGCTGCTTGCCATTTTATACCACACAAAATGTCCCCATGGAAGCAATGCAGAAGTCAAAGTCTCAGGCAGTAGTCTTAGTTGTGGTATCCAGATTTACTCTGCATAATAAATATGTTATTGTAAAAAGTTCTTGATAGCTTAAGGCATCCAGAAAGTAGTGCATTTTATAAAAAACAGCAACA
The DNA here is from genome assembly GCA_031878705.1 of Tapirus indicus. NCBI lineage: Eukaryota > Metazoa > Chordata > Mammalia > Perissodactyla > Tapiridae > Tapirus > Tapirus indicus. The sequence goes on along the minus strand of CM062920.1, from coordinate 136,693,598 downwards.
TCATCATCGGAGCTGAGACTTCATCATCCATACTGCCCCACTTCACATGATGGATAATTTGGAACTCTCTCTTGTGTATGTTTTGGCTAAATTTTGAGATTTATAATGTTTCATAATCAACCTGCAAAATGAGTCCCAATTTCACATGAGCTGAATGAGGACTAAAAATCAAGCAACAAATATTAGGATTATCCTTCCATTACACCCTCTTTGAAAAATGACTCCTTGCTGCCATACGAAGGATTCTCTAAGCTTTAATACTGAGCAGAGATTTAAAAGGATTAACATGAACCACCTTCCAGTAAACACACAGAATGCATTTTAACATCTAGTATTTCATCTTTATTTGAGTACTTTCAAATTATAATGCTCAGGTCATGTAGAAAGTTTGGCTGGTATTGTCCATTACTATTCCTGCTAAGTTATTCACAGTTCCCCACTGACTTTTTTCAGCAAGTTTTTTAGATCTTTTGTTTCGGCTGCTGTTTTGTGTCTTGCTGACGTTAGTTAGTCAGATTTATGGTGCTCTATGCAGGGGTTCCCACCATGCATGTCATTATTACTAATGCGTCTCCCTTTAGCAATCTCTGTTTATAACTTAGCCATTTAGTTGCTTTGCCCAACTCTTTGCATTCCTAGGAATTACATCGCACTGGAATAGCACTTTTTATTGCCAAGGTACTTTGTAAAACACTTGACTCTATTTTCATGTATAACTATTTTTAGAGCCAACAGTGGAATTGAACAGACCTGTTCTTTGATTGTTTATTTTTGCCCAGACATTTATTTGGAAGATCTTAGTTCTCTTTGGGCTTCCACAGATACCCCATTAGTTCATTCAACATCTTCTAGTGCACCAAATATGGACACGACCAGCTTGCTCACAGATGAAATAAAAGTTAACACTGTCTTAGCATGAAAATAGCTGCAATGTTGGCCTGTTAATATATGACCTTCTGCTTTTAGTTTTCTCCAACTATGTAGAATACTATCTTTGCACTACAACAAAAATATGTTTCTAATTGTAAGTTTCAAATGCGTGGTAATAAAAGTTACAGGCAAATATTAAATGGTTTTGTAACCTTTAAAGAAATGATAATGACTGACGATGATGATTATGCCATGGCACAGTTGGAATAGAATGTCACTGACATAGCAAGATTTGAGGGATGTTGAAAACCTGCTTGCAACAATGTCTCCCCATTGACCTGTGTCAGTGACTAAAATACCAACATTCATATAACATCTTGGATAAGCTGACATCTTAAAAATATGCCTTTAGAAACTAGAATGGGATAATATTATCATTCATGAATATATCAACTTTTATGCCAAGATTTCATGAAGCATTCCATGACGCGTCTAGATCAAGTATCACTTACTCCTTAGAAATGTTTGAGTTTCCTACTTCTATCATTTTGTGGAACTTATTACATAATTCCAGTCTTTATGTTTATTTGTATTATGTCTGTCTTATTCAGTTTGACTGTAGGATCCTTGAGGGTGAGATGAGTGTCTGAAGTTTTCTTTAATGTCCCCACAGTAGATAGCAAAGGTTGTGTATGTTAGGGGTGTTCAAAAACTGCTGAATAAATGAAAAAACAAATGACTGTGTTAAAATTGATTGGCTTATCAGTTTAGCTAGGGAAAGTATATAAGATAAACATAATATGATGGTGAAGAAAGGTATAGGTTGTTGCTACAAAAGTTAGTTTCCAAGTAAAGTGATAAAAATAATTGCTTGAGGTAGAACTTCCAGAAAGGCAGAATGAGAACTTTGGTAAATCTCCTCCATAAGGAAAAAACATACTAGCAAAAATTATCAAAATCAACCATTTCAGAACTCTAAAAATTAACCAAAGGCATACTACAAAGTAAAAAATGTCTATTTAAGAAAAGCTACTGGGGTATTTATCCAAAGAAAACAAAAACACTAACTCAAAAAGATATATGCATCCCCATATTCATTGCAGCATTATTTACGATAGCCAAGATATAGAAACAGCCTAATGGTTGTCCAGCGATGGCTGAATAGATAAGGAAAATGGTGTATATATATATATATATATATATATATACATACACACACACACACACACATATAAAATTGAATATCATTCATCCATAAAAAAGAAAGAAATCTTGCCATTTGTGACAACATGGATGCATCTTGAGGGCATCGTGCTAAGTGAAATAAGTCAGACAGAGAAGGACAAATGCTATATGATCTCAATTATATGTGGAATCTAAAAAAAAAGAAAAAAGCTTATAGATACAGAGAACAGATTGGTGGTTGCCAGAGGTGGGGGATGGGGAATGGGCAAAATGAGTGAAGGAGGTCAAAAGGTACAAACTTCTGGTTATAAAATAAGTGTCATGGGGATGTAATGTACAGCATGATGACTATAGTTAGATGCATATTTGGAAGTCGCTAAGAGAGTAAATCTTAAAAGCTCTTATCACAAGAAAAATATTTCTGTAACATATAAAGTAGAGGAACATGGGCACGGATGTTAGCCCAGGGCTTATCTTCCTCACACACACACACACACACACACACACACAAACCCTGTGCATTTTACTGTATGAAATTGTGCGTATATACATAACAAAACAATGTTACAATTTAAAAAAAGAAAAACTACTGAACTTTGGTAACAAAAATGGGGTCTATGGCATTTTATTTGGAGGATACCCCTCATTCCATGGACTGGTAACTGTGACAACTATCAGCCTCACAGCCAGTAGAGGGGACTGGTTTATCTTGGAGGTCTGCAGAAAGCACCATTCCCCAGTGTTGTCACTATTTGATCAGACTTGGAACTTTCTGGAAAAGGTCCATTCCCAAGACACTGTTGCTATTTAGCCTGACTTGGAGTTCAGCTTGGTAGAAAAGCCCTATTTTCAGGTCACTGTCAATAATCAGTGAAATTAGCTACAATAGTTAACATTACAGCTGTCTAAGGCTGCAATATCAATTGGGATAAATAAGAAGCTGGCCAAAAATTTGAAAGAGCTAGGGAAGACACAACCCTAAAGGGTTTTCAAAAGCCCCCACATATTCCTGGGGATCTATAATTCCATGTACATGTGTAGCTTGTGCACATGCCCAGGAAAACTGCAGGGAGTCCTAATTACTTATTCATATCTGTCTGACCTTGGGGCCCTGTGCAAGCAGGAATGAAGGGTAATGCAGACACATAAACTGCCTGGAATTTGCACACAGATCCTCTTGGAAAGGGTGGAAGATTTATTGGCTCAAGGAAACCTTCTGACCAATCATTGACTAACCACTAAGCTATGCTGACCCAGGGGCAAACCCCACAAATCCAGGCTTAAAAATACAAACAACAAAATAAATAGATAGACGAAAAGCAAAGATTTCAGTGGCCACACACTGCAGGGAATAGATACTTTACAGAATGAGTCTTGGAAAGTCATTAAACAAACAGCAGCAGCAGCAACAACAAAACAGTAATAGCAAAATTGGAGGGGGATCTGATTCCAGAGTTGCTAAAATATGCAGTTGATCCTTATTATTCATAGATTCCATATTTGTGAATTCACCTACTCACTAAAATTTATTTGTAACACCAAAATCAATATTCATACTGTTTTAAAGACATTCACATGCACGTGAGTGTGCGGAGTGGCAAAAAATTTGAGTCACCAAATTGTGTTCCAAGGTGAGGTCAATCAAGATGATGGTCTGCCTTCTTGTTTGAGCTCTCGTACAGAGATGATTGAAGGATGAAGACAGTAGTCGGGCAGGCTTAGGCAATTTATTAACACAGATAAACCTCATTTTCTCTTTTGTAAAATGAAATAAAGTTTACCAGGATGATATGTTTTCAGTATTTATGATAATAATCTATGTGAGATATGTATATATTTACATGTATCCCCTAGGAGCAATAGTTCAGTATTTACTCAGTGTTTGCAATGACTTTATAGAGCAGAACTGCCATGAATAAAGAGAATCAACTGTATTATCTAAGTTTCCTAGTTTTCAACAAAAAATTATAAGACATGCAAGTAAACAGGAAATTATAGCCCACAGAAAAATAAAAGCAGTCAATAGAAACTGTCCTTGAGGGAACCCAAATTTTGCACTGAAGGAAAGTATGTTTAAAGAACTAAAGAAAAATATCACAACTATATCTCAGCAAATAGAGAAAATCAATAGACATAAAAAATTATAGAAAAAAGACATAGATATTCTGGAATTGAAAAATACAATAATGGAAATGAAAAATTAACTAGAAGAGTATAGTGACAGATTTGAGCTGGCAGAAGAATGAATCAGTGAATTTGAAGTTTGATGAAAGAATCAGTGAAGTTGAAGGCAAATTAATAGAGATTATCCAGCATGAAGAATCCACCAAACTCAACAAACTCCAAGTAGGAAAAAGTCAAAGAGATTCACATCTGTAGACAACATAGTCACACTGTTGAATTACCAATGACACAGAGAGCATCTTGAAAGCAATGAGAAAAATGATAACAAATATAAGGGATCCTCAGCAAGATTGACAGCTGATTTCTTATCAAAACCATGAAGACCAGAAGGTGGGATGGCATATTCAAAGTGCTGAAAGGAAAAGACCGTCAGCCAAGAATTGTTGATTTAAAAAACAACTGCATAAAAACAATTATAAAACTGTGTTAATGGGCTTATGTAAAAATGTAATTTGTGTAACAGTAATAGCACAAGGGAGGAGAGGGAGTTATGCTGGAACAAAGTTTAAATATGCTGTTGGAATTAATTAGGTATTAATCTGAACTAGAATGTTTTAAATTAAGATGTCCACTGTAATCCCCAGAACAACTATTAAGAAAATAACTTAAAATATATAGTTTAAAAAACAAAAAAGGTAATAAAATAGCACACTAGAAAATTTCCACTTAACAAAAAAGAGAGCAATGGAGAAATGGAGGAATAAAAAATACATGATGTATAGAAAACAAATGGCAAAGTGGCAGTGTGAATCCTACCATATCAGTAGTTACATTAAATGTGAATGAATTAAACACTCCAAATAAAAAAGTATACATTGTTAGACTTGATTGAAAAACAGAATCCAAATATATGCTGCCGATAAAAGATAGATACTAAATTCAAATAGGTTAAACCAATCAAGAGCTGGAATGGCTATACAAATATCAGACACAATAGACTTTAAGGCAAAAAATATATTACTAGAGACAAAGTGGTATAGTTTATAATGATAAAAGGGTCAATTCATCAGGAAGATATAACAATTATAAACCAATGCAGTTAACAATAGAGCCACAAAATACAAACTAACAAAATTAAAGAGAGCAATAGACAATTCAATATTAATAGCCGAAGAGGTCAATCCTTCATTATCAATAATTGATACAACAATTAGATAGAAAAATAATTACTTGAGGGTAAAGGAAAAAAAATTGATGGTAGCATGGCAATGAGACTAAGGGAGGCGTTGGACCAATTTTTCCAGAATACTTTGGTAGGTCTTCAACAGCATCATTTAAAAATTGTTTTAGTTCTCTTTAATAGTTGTCAGAATTTTGTTTTACTCTTTTAATAATCATCAAATTTCATGATTTTTGCTCATTTTCTTCTTAGCTTGAAAGCCTATAGGATAGTTAAACTACATTGTTTTGGTAGTACCTTTTTCTCTGACATAATTTTTAAATCTAAGATAATAAGTAAATAACATAAGCACACAGCAGAAAATAAGGGGAAAAAAGAAAAGAAAAGTAAAGACCATAGTTCCATAAATTTTGCCTAACTTGAATAACTCTGAAATACGTCTCTTTTTAGCTAAATGATTATACATATTATAATTATTTTCTTAGAATTAATTCCTAGAAATAAACTTGTTAAAGCAACAGGTATGCCCATTAAAATTTTTTTTGGTATGCAAAGGCAAATTGCCCTCCTAGAAATAATGAAACAGATTATATCCTACCTTTATAATACAAGAATCTCTTTCCCAATAAAAATATATGACAGTCAGTTGAGTGGATTATTCAGTCATTTATTTACCTACTATGCTATAGTTGGACTTTTCAACCATTCATTTAATAAACAAATATTTGTTTGGTGCCTGCTTATGTGTCAAGTCCATGCACGGAATAATTCATAAAGCAGACTTAGACTTTGCCCTTGAGAACTTTTCAGCTTTGTACTGCATACTAATATTATGGTGACTATCCTTTTACACATTTGGATTGTTTCATACAAGTCCTAAAAGTGGTGATGTATTTTCTAACACTTCTGAAGTTCAGAGTTCACTATGCCTGCAAATACTCTTCATTGGAAATTCCATGAACATTGGGAAGCTTCCCAAAGACTCACAGAAGATGACTTGACTGTAGGGACTGGAGTAAACAAATTTGGTTCATGCTTAGAGACAATCTTCTAAGGAACAATGTGAAGAAAAGTCGGTTCTGTGTGTATATGTGAACTACGATAGTCACAGGCTTTCAGAGCTGGATTGACTTTAGAAATTTCATTTAAATTCTTAATTTTGCATTTTCACTATTTTTTTTGTGTGTGTGAAGAAGATTCACTCTGAGCTAACATCTGTGCCAATCTTCCTCTATTTTGTATGTAGGATGCCACCACAGCATGGCTTGACAGGTGGTGTAGGTCTGCACCTGGGATCCGAACCTGTGAACCTGGGCTGCCAAAGCAGAGTGCACCAGACTTAACCATTATTCCATGGGGTTGGCCCCCATTTTTGCTATTTTTAAGACAACCATTATTTTTCAAAAGATGCTCTTTTATAGACTCATGACTAAAAATTTTAGAAATGTAATATAAATGCTAGGATAGTAATTAGAAGAATTCAAAATCTTACTAAACTTTCACTATGCCATATAGCAATAACAGTAGTCTAATAATTATTGATCCTAAAATAAATTTTATTCTGTAATATAAAAGTCATCACATAGCTATAATACACATAATGTCAAAAGAGGGTTTTTTTTTCTTTTAGCCTGTCTAATGATTAACTGATGATAAGTAAGCCTGAGATATTAAAACACTCAAATCTCTCCTTATTTGTCTCTTCTAGAGAGAGTGCAGGAATTTTGAAAAAGCAGCCTAAAAAGCCTTGCTCTGAGATTGTCGTAAAAATATTAGTGCTTTATTAGGTTCCACATGAATATCATGAATATTTCAATTTCGGAGATCTTCTGAGGAAACTGGAGAAGTTGAAGAATCAGAGATTTTCTTTTAGCTTTTGAGAAATTTTTCCCTTTTTTTGCATAATTTTTGTGTTTATAATTGGAAGTGTTAACTTTGAAAAAGACTGAGGATTTCAATACCAGCGAAGTTTCATTATTCACCCTCAGTAATGAGCAGCGACACAGACGGCTGCTTGCATTACAGTCATGCGCCTCATAACAAGGTTTCAGTTAATGACAGACTGCATGTAGGACGGTAGTCCCATAAGATTAGTACCATTAACTGGGTGTGCAGTAGGCTATACCATCTAGGTTTGTGTATGTACACTCTATGTGTTCGCACAATGACAAAATCACCTAACAATGATTTCTATGTGCTTGATGTGTTTCTCAGAAGTATCCCTATTGTTAATTAAGCAACACATGACTGTACTCTGGAGAAGTCCCAATCCATGATGTAATAAGAAAGAAGCAAGTCAACACCCAGGAAATGAAGAAATGCTTCTGATGATCAAAATCACCAAACCTATGTTTATCTGTATGAAACTATTTATTAACAGAAACTTCAAATAAATTAGTTGACTTTTAAAAGCAGTATGATATAGCAAATTTTTTTAAAAACTTAAATAATGTGATATCCTAGAAACTATCCAGAAGATAAACAAGTTTCACTTATGAAAGACATTTGTGAAGCAAAAATTGACTGGCCAAAGATCAAAAGCTATAAAAATTTAAAGAAACAATAAAAATAAATCTCCATTGGCTTCAATGTGGAAAAACACTTCCAGAATGATTGTCATAAAAAATAACATGGAATCAAGAGTCCATATTTCTTACTTCTTTAACCTTGATCATAACTTTGGCAATGCTGGTCAGTGAGCAAAGTTTGTCTCTGCCAATGAATTTTTTTTTTACGTAAAATATATAATATAATCAAAAAATATTAAGTCTTTGAATCATCCTTATAGGCAGACTATAACTTTACTTACTCATCTAATTGTCCTATGTTACTATTTCCTACTTTTTATAATATCAAATCAATAATAACTAGTCTCCTCAGGAAGTTTAGATAATGTGTTGTTTTTGCTGATTATCTCATATTTGGATAATTACATATTAATTTTTTCCTGGGGGATTTACTCTGTGGTAGTCAGTAAGGCTAGTTCTCAGAGTTCTAGGCAACAGTATAATTAAACTCTTGGCCCCCTTATGATTGGATGGGGCTATGTGACCAGTCCTGGCCAGTGACTTTTGAGCAAAAATGTTGTGTACAATTTCTGGACCAAACATTTCATAGCTAATTTAGGATCCTCCAGAACTCTTTTTTCCAACTACACTTCAGATGTTGGCTACCCTTTCCACCTGACAGTCTACGATGAAAAGTAGGGAGATCCACAAGGGAAAATAGATGCTAGAGATGGTAACACCAGTTATTTTTAATAAAAATGGGTTATATCAGATTCATTGAATTATCTAGATTTGGAAATAACTGAGTCTGTTTATTTGGTCAGCTTAGAAAAATGAGCTATATCAACATTTCAAGGGTATATTCACTTATTTTGGCACATACTGATGAAGGAAATTTTCCTTGAGGATCACTCAAGCTAACAACATAAGAAATACAAGTGACACAAGTAGAGCTGGTTTGTTATTCAAATAAAAATGGAAGTTTGGGGGGCCAGCCAGGTGGCGTAGTGTTTAAGTTCGTGCACTCCACTTCTGTGGCCTGGGCTTTGCAGGTTCAGATCTTAGGCATGGACCTACGTACCACTTATCAAGCCACACTGTGACAGGCATCCCACATATAAAATAGAGGAAGATGGGCACGAACGTTAGCCCAGGGCCAATCTTCCTCAGCAAAAAGAGGAGGATCGGCAACAAATGTTATCTCAGGGCTAATCTTCCTCAAAAAAAAGGAAGTTTTCACATTTATTCTCCACTCAGTTTGAGTGTCATATGAACAATCAGGTCTCTACTGGAGTTACTTTCTGGAGACCACCTGGTTACTGCTCTTGCCCATTGTCAAAGGATTTCCTGTTTGTGGAAACTTTTGATTAAAGTAGATATAAATGAGCACTTTATATCTGAGCAATATAATCTAGGGGTAGATACAACTGAGAAAAATGAATCTATTTTAGGAGGCTGCTACCTACCTGTATATTGAATATGTAAATTAATTTCTCGTGTACTTTTTTATCTTTTTATGAAGTTGGTTAATATTTTAAATTAGAATATAAAATTGGCAGAGACATTTTTATTCCAGTTCCCTTCCTCAGAGCCCACCAAAACCAAAAATGAATGAAAGTAGAAAGGAAATTTGTGTTGTCATCGGTGAATGAGGCATTCATTCATTTATACATTTATAAATGTATAAATTCATTTATGTATTTTAGTAAGCATTGAGCTACATAGTAAAATGTATAAAGTGTTCTGGCCAACTACACTGAAATTGGACAGAACTGGATAAAACTGAGAGCTAGCATATAATTTTTCAGAATTTGAGCATGAAACCAATTTACTGAAAAGTGTCAGTCCTATCCACGTATCTTGATTAAAGTGATGAGATTTTGAGGTGTGGCTAGATCATGACAGAAGTAAGGAGTGTCGTTATTTAAACTCAGTTGAACATAGCATAATGGCAAAGAAAATAGAGCTGAGAAAGAAACTATATTTACTCCTCATTTACATTTTCTGTGAATTATAACCCTAGACAAGGGAAACGTCCTGAAGAGAAGTGGGGTAAATTATGGAGGTGGGGCAGTAATTGCTATACTTTAGCATCAAAATCACGTCACTTAAGGGTTTTGTTTTAAGCTGTTTAAATCTCTTAAACATCAAACACTAAGGAAAAATGAGCTATCAGGGCAAAGGAAATAAAATATTTGGTGACATGGGTTCAAAACAATAAATAGAAACAAAATTGGTAACTACTCTAGTTTATTCTCCCTATACAACCCACTCTATTTAAAAAATATATATATGTTTCATTTAAAAATGAGTAATAATCCACAACAAAACACAGAACCTAAACATAAATACTATAAATAAATGCAGGAAGTGTACATAAACTAAAAGCAAATGAAAAAATCTACATAATATAAAGACTTACTAAAAGAAGTAGACATAAATAGTTCAGATACATTGTTCTACATAATTTTAAAGACATTAAAATAACATAGTAACCTGAATAAAAAGAAACTCAAAGAATAAAGTAGCCAAAATGTGATGACAATGAAAATATGTGAAAAGGAAGCTTGTAAATCATGAAAAAGAAATTGAAGGGAAAAAAATCCATATAGAAATAAGTGTCCTTTCTAGCACAGAGGCCATAAAAAACCAGAATACTAATAACTGAAAATATAACCACGGCCCTCCAGGACCAGTACAACTGACCCCATCACTTGTCAACAGAGTGATTAAGAGTTGTCTTTCAGAAAATCTGCAAAGTCACATAGCCAGACCATGCACAAAAGAAGAAAGCTTGACTGGAAATGACCACAGAACCAAAGATCTTCCTTCCCAAAGAACCCAAGGACAGGGACACGACTGGAACTTGAACTCATCAGAAGCAAAGGGTCCCTCATTCAGGAAGATCCAGTGCTAAAATTCCTTCCCCACCTCATCAAAAATGTTTAGAACCTTATCATAAAAGTTTAGGACCTCATCATAAATGTTTAGAACCCTGTCATAAATGTTTAAAATTTTACCCTAAATGCTTGAAGCCCACCAATCAAAACCTGTCCCACCAGCATTTCTGCATGCCGACCTGTTCTCCTTAACCTCTTAAATTTTGCCCCAAATCCTGAATCAGGGAGACAGATCTGAGGGCACATGCCCCCTGTTCTCCCTGCAGATTGATCTCACAGAATAAATCTAATCTCTTTTCCCAAAGGCTAATGCCATAATTAATTGGTTGTTTATGAGCATCAGTCAAGAGAACCCCAATTTTGTGTGGTAACAAAAGTACAATCAAGCATTGGTTGATAGACTGGAGGAAAACATATACACACACAAACACACATACATATGCACACACTTGGTGCACAATTTTGGTAGATTTATTTCTAGATAATTTTTAGTTTTGGTTGCTGTTATACAGGGGTCATTTAAAACAAAGTTTCCAATTTTTCTAGGATATTGAAATGCAATTGACATTTTTAAATCCTCTTTATTGAGGTGTAATTTACATATCAGAAAATGCACCTGTTTCAAGTGCCCAGTTCTATAAGTTTTGACAAATGTACACACCTATGTAACTGCAAGATCCTGCTCCCTTTGGCAGTCAGTCATCCTACCAGCTCCTGGTAAATATTGATTTACTTTCTTCATTTTAAAGAAAATTTGCCTTTTCTGTAGTTTCATATAAATGGAGTTGAATCTAATAAATGGAGCTGAATCTATAGACCAATTGGGGGAGAATTAACATCTTAACAATATTAAATCTTTCATTCCATGAATATGGCATATCTCTCCATTTATTTAGGTCTCTTAAGTTTCTTTCAGCAATATTTTATAATTTTCAATGTGCAGAATGTGCATATCTTTTGCTAAATGTATTCTGAAGTATTTCACATTTTTGATGCTGTTGTAAATGTTTTAAAGCATCCAACTGTTTATTGCTAGTATAGAGAAATGCAGTTGACTGTATGTCTTAACCTTGTATCTTGTGATCTTGCTAAATTCACTTATTGCTTCTCCTTCTGAGACTCCACATACAATATGTAGGTTGCTTGATATTGCCCCACAGGTTACTGAAGCTCTGTCCATTGGTTTTCAGTCTTTTTTTTCTCATGCTTCTATTTGGATTGATTCCATTGCTGTATCTGCACAGTCTAATCTGCTCTCTATCCCATCCTGTGAATTTTTCATTTCACACACCCTGATTTTCATTTCTAGTCATTTCATTTGGTTCTTTTCTGTATCTGCTATTTCTCCCTTCATCATTTTCTGTTTTCTTTATAAATCTCTGCATATTGGGCATATGTATTATAGCTGTTTTAATGTCATTGTTTGCTCATCTATCCTCCCTGTCATTTCTTGGTCTGTTTCTATTGACTTATTTTTCTCCAGATTGTGTGCTATATTTTCCTGCTTTTTTGCATATGTAGTAATTTTTTGTTGTATGCTAGACATGGCAAAGTCACAACATTGTGTATCTGTAATTTGATGTCTTGCTTTAAAGAATGTTGTGCTTTGTTCTGGTAGGCAATTAACTTACTTGAAGATTAGTTTGATTTATTTAATTCCTATTTTTAAGCATTTCTATGGCTTGTCTAGAGTAGTTTTAATTCCTGGCATATTTCAAACCCTTTACCAAGATATGACCCAAGATATGGTATCTCTACTAAGTGCCCCAGTGATGGCTAAAGAATCTCTACACTGGCCAGTCAGAGCTCAGATGTCTTCCGGCCTTGTGCAAGATCTGGGAATTGTTTATTTTACAACTCTTTGCCTGGTTTCTTTGAATTTTATCCTACACATGCATGGCCTAGTACACAGCAAAGACTCAAAGGCCTCAATGCCAGTTTCTGAAACTCTTTTTTAAAAATACCTCCTTCTTCTACAAAATTCTGTCCCACAGTTTTCAACTGTCTCAATGATCTTGAATTCCCTTCTCCATCTGCTAAAGTAGGTGAGACTGCCAGCTTTTATTTGAATTCTTCTTCCCTGATGCATGGTCTGGATATTGCCTCCAGGCAGAAGACCAGGGTAATCGTAGGGCTTACCTCGTTTGGTTTCTTCCTCTCATGGATCACAGTCCTGTGCTGCCTGTTGTTCAATGTCTGAAAACAATTATTTCTCCATTTGTCCAGTTTTCTAATTATTTATGGCAAAAGAGTATGTGTGGTGCTTGTTTCTCCATTATGGTCAGAAGCAGATGTCCAACTAATTGATTTTTTTTTTTTTTTTTGTGAGGAAGACAAGCCCTGAGCTAACATCTGTAGCTAATCCTCCTCTTTTTGCTGAGGAAGACTGGCCCTGGGCTAACATCTGTGCCCATCTTCCTCCACTTTACATGGGACGCCGCCACGGCATGGCTGACAGGCAGTGCGTCGGCGGGCGCCCGGGATCCGAACCTGCGAACCCCGGGCTGCCAAGCGCGAACTAAACCGCTGCGCCACCGGGCCACCCCCAACTAATTGATTTTTATATGTTGATATTACATTCGGCCAATTTGCTAAACTCTTGATTATGTCTAGTTACTTGAATGAGGGACTATGGGTTTTCTATGTGGATAATCATGCCGCACGTGAAGAATAATGACTTTCATTTCCTCTTTTCCAATCCTTAAGCCAATCATTACTTTTTCTTATCCAGCTGGAGGCTAGAACCTTCAACACAATATTGTCTTATTATAAGAGGGATAACGCTCGTGAATAAACTTACCTAAGGAGTACAAAAATCACTTCAGTTTTTACCTTGATTCCTAATTTTCATCTCTAAATCAAGTAAAACTATAATATATTATCCTAACATTAAAAGAAATAGATTCTATTTTTCCTACCTATTTATCCATCTGTGTAGTTATACTATGTGGACAAAGGCATGTAAAGATGTTTGAAATGATATCCACCAAATTTTAACATTTATTTCTGGGGAGTAGTAGTTGGAGTAGATTTTGGAACTAATTTTTACTTTCCCTCTTGTTCCTTTCTGCATTGCTTAAATTTTTTAAAATAACAAGCTTGTATTATTTTATGAAAATAATAGTACTTAATCTAAAAAAGTTACATGCTTGTTGTAAAAAGTCAAATAATATGAAAGTATAGACAGAAAAATGTGGAAGTTGTCCTCATTCAATACAACACAATTCCCAGGGGCATCTACTGTTAAATGATGTATATACTTCCAAACTTTTTTCAGTGTATATACAAGCATTTAAGTATATATAAAAATATGTGTGTATATGTATGTATTTATATATATGTTTATATACATATGTGTGTGGATACATATAATATATAGGTATATACACACATATATAATATATAGGTATATACACACATGTGTGAGTGTGCATGTGTATATACATATATATAACTGGAAATAGACATATTCCCCAAATGATATTATGCTGACTACAATAATTTGCAATGTACTTTTCTTTGTTTAGCAATGTATTATAGACATCTCAGCACATAGATATACATTACTCTTTTTCTAACTTCATAAAATTATATTTAAAAAACTGTTATCTTCTATCTATATTTAAACCATAGAGAAATATTGACAGGAAAATGGGCACTTGTCACTTCAGCTACTTCTTTCCTTCTTCTCCCTTCTTTCCCAAAGGAAACACTGTAAATAGTTTGTTATACAAACTTCTGGTCTTCTTCTACACATTTAAATTTATTCAATTGTACTTATACATAATGTAACTATGTGTCCCCATATATTTAACTGTACATATATATTTAAATGCACATGTACATAGTTTTCCTGACACTTGATTTTATATCTAACCTTAACGTATGGACAAACTTTTCTATTTCATTGTATGTATTCTTTTTAACAGCATGTTAATATTTCTTAGCACAAATATTTCATAGTCCATTTAGCTCCTTTCCCACGGATGGACTTTTAGGTCTTGTGGCAGATATTACACACTGACTCATGTCAGTCCATTTCAAGTACCTTGGAATATGCTTGACCAGATGACAGAGGCTGAAAAGCTACAGACTACTTTTCTCAGACTCCCTTATAGCTCAGGTTCCAAATGAGCTTAGCTTTCAACGAGCAGACATGCTCATATATAGGGAATGCAATCTGGTACTTCTATTTCTGCTGGTGAGCTCAGTTGTAGTGGTATTTGGTTTTATGAAACAGTAATTACTGGCCTAGATGTGGTACCTCGCTTCATAGGTGCTGTGAGGCAGGTTGCTTGGCATCCGCTTTGCTGGCCTGAATCTCTTCTAAGTGAGAGTGGTCCTGGAACTGGATGTGGTGATAGCCTCACCTCCCCTATATCCTGGCAGAAGAGGTGTGGACATGGGACATTGTTCCCTGATGTTCCTGGTCATGGAGGAGATAGAAGCTTGATTGATGGCACAATTCCTTGGGGGTATTCCAGAAGTTATTTCTAGAGACTCAAAGTAAAGGTTTCTTTTTTAGCCCTTCCAATGATTTTGAAGCACCTAATTCTCTGTACTAAATCCTTTTCAGTTTAAACTAGCTAAGGTAGTTTCCGTCATCTGTAAATAAATGTTGAGTACAAAAGAATTTTGAACGTGAAATTGTGAGCTGCATGTGACAGAAGTCATATATTTGGCACTGGCTTAGCGATCAAGTGCAGGATGGGGGGACTCAGATGTTGCATTCTAAAAAGGTGATGAACTTTGTTATTTGATGATAAAAATTAATACAATTTTTCTCTGTGGTAAAATATACTGACGATGGCTATAACATTAAGGGAAATGGTAGAGACAATTAATAATATTGGCGTGCATTGATGGCTTTTTTCACTTTTAAACAAAGTTCTACAGGAAAGTTGTGTACACAGTCTAAAGCCATCTGGTCTGCAAGCAGAGATGGAAGGAAATACAATCCCATTCAGAAGGTGCTCTCTGCCTTCTGAAGGGTCTACAGTCTAGGTTGACTGAGAGGGCAGTAATGTGGTTTCTTGAAGGGCTGAGAAGGCTGACTGTTTTAACCTAAAAACTGAAGCAGTTAGTGGGAATCTAAATTAATAGCCATGGCAAAAGATAAGAGTAACATCAGCCATAGCAGGAGCACAAAAGCCTGCCATCAGAGAGGATTTTATCATTCCTAAGTGCCAGTGACTCCGTGTGATTCTCATTTTCCTCTTTTCCAAATGGAAACTTTTATTGTGTTTATTCTGTTCCAACAGCACCATGGTATATGGGATGAGTCTGGGGACAGATAGCTTGCCTTTTATTTTAGCAGTTGACAGACCAGGAGGTTGCACATAATCTAGATACACTGCAGTCACCACTGTATGGGACTCTGGTACTGTCTCTCTTGGAAAAGGTTCTATATATCAAAAGAATGGTACGGGTGAATATTTGGGTGGGCAAATGGCCAGACTGTGGAAGAGTCTACCAGTTGTCCTGTAAAATCAATTTTCCCCTCTTGCTGAGGAATAGACCTTCAAATATTATTTGGACATGTGGACTTCAAGAATAATAACTTCATCCTATAGTTTCCCTCGAATCTAGATGTGGCCATGTGACTGTGGATAAGTTCTGGCCAATGGCATGTAAGTGAAAGTGAAGTGAACAACATGCAATAAATGTTTTTAAAGGGACGGAGGGTGCTCTTCTCTTTCCCTTTCTTCCTACCTGCTAACTCAGAGATGCATCAACTGACTGAAGTGGAGCAGTTACACTAGACCACAGGTGGAAGCCACATATGGAGGATGGCAGTGCAACAAGACAGAAAGATAGCTGATAATCCTGGAGTTTTCATATCCTTCATTTACATAAAGAAGAAATAAGCTATCAGGTTTAAACCACTGTTATTTTGGGTTTTCTGTCAATCACAGATGAAACTAATCTGATCTTAATACAAGTACTTTCTAAATTTTTAGAATTACAAAAAAAGTTTCAATAAATAATGATGTCTTTATAGAAATATATTTGTGTACATGTTATAAGCATTAATTTTGGGGCTAGATTCCTAGAAATGAAATTCTTGGGCAAGTGATGTCTTTTTTTTTTTTTTTTGCTGAGGAAGATCGGCCCTGGGCTAATATCCATGCCATTTTCCTCTACTTTATATGTGGGATGCTGCCACAGCATGGCTTGATGAGTGGTGTGTAGGTCCACACCTGGGATCTGAACCTGTGAACCCCGAGCAGCCAAAGGAGAGCATGCTAACTTAACCACTATGCCACCTGCCCCATCAATTTTTATTTTTTTGTTTTATTGAGGTCACAATTGTATATAACGTCGTATAAACTTCAGGGGTACATAATTTTATTTTGACTTCTGTATAGACTGCATTGTGTTCACCACCAAAGGTCTAGTTTCCATCTTTCATCATACATATATGCCCCTTTGCCCCTTTCATTCTCCCTCCACTTTGCCCCTTCCCCTCTGGTAACCACCAATCTGTTCTCCATATCCAATGTGTTTGTTTGTATATCTTCCACATATGAGTAAGTCATATGATAATTGTCTTTCTCTGTCTGATTTATTTTGCTTAGCATAATACCTCAAGGTCCATCCATGTTGTTGCAAATGACACTACTTCATCTTTTTTTGTGGCTAAGTAGTACTCTATTGTGTGTGTGTGTGTATAGATATATCACATCTTCTTTGTCCATTCATCCGTTGATGGGCATTTAGGTTGCTTCCAAGATTTGGCTATTGTGAATAATGCTGCAGGGAACATAGGGCTGCATATATCATTAGACATTTGTGTTTTCATGTTCTTTGGATAAATACCCAGAAGTGGAATAGCTGGATCATATGGTAACTCTATTCTTAATTTTTTGAGGAATCTCCATACTGTTTTGCACAGTGGCTGCACCAGTTTGCATTCCCACCAGCAGTGTATGTCAGGGTTCCCTTTTCTCCACTTTGTCTTCAACACTCGTTATTTCTTATCTTGTTAATTACAGCCATTCTGATGGGCATGAGGTGATATCTCATTGTAGTTTTGATTTGTATTTCCCTGATAATTAGTGATATTGAACATCTTCTCATGTGCCTGTTAGCCATCTGTATATTTCCTTTGGAAAAATGTCTGTTCACATCTTCTGCCCAGTTTTTGATCAAGTTTTTTATTTTTTTGTTGTTGAGTTGTATGAGTTATTTTTATATTTTGGATATTAACTCCTTATTGAATATATGATTTGCAAATATTTTCTACCAGTTGGTGGGTTGTCTTTTCATTTTGTTGATGGTTTTCTTTGCCCTGCAGAAGCTTTTTAGTTTGATATGGTGCCATTTGTTTATTTTTGCTTTTGTTTCTCTTGCCTGAGGAGACCTGATATTCAAAAAGATACCGCTAAGACCAATGTCAAAGAGCACACTGCCTATGTTTTCTTCTACTATGGTTTCAGATCTTACATTCAAGTCTTTTATCCATTTTGAGTTAATGTCTGTGTATGGTATAAGAAAATGGTCTGCTTTCATTCTTTTGCACATGGCCATCCGGTTTTCCCAACACCATTTACCGAAGAGGATTTTATTTTTCCGTTGTATGTTCTTGGCTGCTTTGTCAAAAATTATCTGTGATTTTGAAAGGTACTTCTTAATTGCCCTGCAAAAGGCTTTATTGATCTATAGTTTCACAAAGAGTGCATGACAGGAATTATTTGCCTGTATCCTCACAAGTACAGGTTTCCAATGATTTCTTAATTTATTCTAGTTGAATAGATATTTTGATGTACATACCCATGATTACAAGTAAGCCTGAAAATCTCTTTTTTCTTTGGCATTTTTCTTTTATCTTTTGCCAAGCTTTCTGTAAATGGTTTACCTTTTTCTTGTTGATTTGTAAAAACTCTTTACCTATATTAGATATTAATTATTTCCAGTTGTATTTTGGCAAATATTTTTCTAGACTGCTGCTAGTTGTGTAACTTCATTTATGGTGTCTTTATGTATGGTAACTTTATTTAAACAAAGAGATATTTATGTTTAGGCAAAAATGCCAGTATTTGGTGGGGGCTTCTGGGTTTTGTGTCTTGCCTAGAAACATTTTTCATCCCTGGAGGTTATAACATTATTTTTCTATATTTCCTCTAACGCATTTGTTCGGTTAAAAATTGTTTAGCTCTTTAATCAATCTGAAATGTATTTATATAAGGTATGAGGTAGAGGTCTAACATACCATTCTTTTTAATGAATATTTAGTTTTTCCATTGTCATTTATTTAATAACACATCTGCATCTCACTGATTTGAAACGCAACTTTTGTTATTATCAAACTTCTGAATATGCATGGATCTGTTTCACAGTTTCTCTACTCTGTTTTATCAACCATCTATCTCTTTCTACCCCAATGCTACCCTTTGTTAGCTGCCACAACTCTATAATGCATTTAGATATCCAGATGGCAAATATTCTTTTTAAAGATGTTTTGGGTATTCTCACTTATGTACACTTTGATATGAAGTTTTCAAACAAATTTTAAAAACTATTATAGCTGTCCCATAACTTTTGGAAGTCAATGAACATGTTTTAAAATATGTGTTAACTGTGATATTAACATTTGAAAAAAATATGGTATCTAACTAATTGGAAAATATTTTAGAATAAGGATGCTATTGAATGCATATACTGTTGATATGTTTATATGAATATCTATATTGTCGATAGATTAATCTTGAATATAATGCCTCTAACATTTTTTATTTTATTATTCCAACAAGAGGTAAGCAATCATCTTCCCCCAAAACTTATCTGGATCCATATTTAGGCAAAAATCCACTCCAATTTTCTTTTCTGAATAGCCAGATGTTGAGCTGAATGAGATAAACAAATATCAGTGTTCTCAGTTTCTTTTGATGGACAAGACACAGGCGGAGACTGGAATTTCGGGTTTCTTATCATTTTGTTCAGTGAATGTATTGGTATTGCGAAATATTAGGCTACAGACACTGTGATTTAATAATTATTATGTGGGAAGAAAGACTGTGACGTTAGATTAACGTTGATTTTGCATTCATAAGAGGTGTGTAGAAAACTTTTAGTAAAATCAGTGAGAAATGCATATTTCAATTATTCTTTGGCTGTGATTATCTCTGTCATAGCCTCATAGCACTGTTTAGGCAGCTGCAGTTTAACAGGTTCTTTATTGAACACTACTCAGACCTGGAGGGGTTTGACGGGGAACTGTCCCAGGCGCTACTGAAGGTCAGGCTCCTAATGAGTCCGCATCTATTTACTGACTGGACTCCTCCCTGGAGCCTGAAGGAGATGGTGGGCACTCCCCCACCTTCTCCCTCTGGCTTGCTCCAAAAATAAAACCAAGTTGCTACCTTTGCCCTATAAAGAGCCTGTCCACACATTTAGTGTCCCAACTTTTGCACCTGCCACCTAAGGGCAAATCGCCGACTTTCCTAGCTCTGAGTGCCAACGGGGCTTGCATTCATGAATCCCACAATACTATAGCAAACAAAGAAGCAGTTTTTTTAATGGGCATGGGAGCACTTCCCCCAGTTGTATACACCGGCTCAGTACAGAGGGAGCAGACAAAACATCTCAAAACAGTGAGTATAGTGGGAATGTACTTCAAGATAATAAAGATGATATATGAAAAGCCCGCAGGAGACATTACTCAATGGTGAAAAGCTGAAAGCTATCCTTCTAAGATCAGGAACAAGACAAGGAGGCCGACTCTCTCTATTTTTATTAAACATAGTACTGGAAGTCCCAGCCAGAGAAATTAGGCAAGAAAAAAAAAGGCATCCAAATTGGAAAGGACAAAGTAAAATAGTCTCTATTGCAGATGGCATGATATTATACATAGAAAACCGTAAAGACTCCACCAAAAAACTGTTAAAAGTGATAAACGAATTCCATAAAGTTGCAGGATACCAAATCAATATGAGAAAATCAGTTATGTTTCTATACACTAATACTGAACTATCAGAAAGAGAAATTAAGAAAAAATTACATTTACAATAGCATCAAAAAGAATAAAATATTTAGGAATAAATTTAACCAAGGAGATGAAAGATCAGTACACTGAAAACTATAAGAAATGATGAAAGAAATTGAAGAAAACACAAAGAAATGGAAAGGTATTCCACAGTCATGGTTTGGAAGAATTAATATTGTTCAAATGTCCCTATTACTCAAAGCACTCTACATACTCAATGTAATCCTTATCAAAATCCCAAAGGCATTTTTTTCACAGAAATAGAAAAAAAATCCTAAAATTTGTATGGAACCACAAAAGACTTCAAATAGCCAAAGCAATCTTGAGAAAGATGATCAAAGTTGAAGGATAACACTTCCTGATTTCAAATTATATTACAAAGCTATAGTAATCAAAATAGTTTGGTATTGGCATAAATGCAGACACACAGATCAATGGAACAGAATAGACAGCCTGGAATCAAACCTATGCATATATGGTCAATGAATTTTCAAGAAAGGTGCCAAGAATATACAATGGGGAAAGGATAGTCCCTGATGTTGGAAAACTGGACAGCCACATGCAAAAGAATGAAACTGGACCCCATCTTACACAAAACTCAAAAATAAACTCAACATGGATTAAAGGCTTGAACATAAGACCTGAAACAGTAAAACTCCTAGGAAGAAACATGGGGTAAGCTCCCTGACATTAGTTGTGGCAATGATTTTTTGGATTTGATACCAAAAGCAAAGGCAACGAAAGAAAAAGTAAACAAGTGGAACTATATCAAGCTAAAATATCTGCTCAGCAAAGGAAACCACCAACAAAATGCAAAGGCATCCTATGGAATGGGAGAAAATATTTGCAAACCACATATTTGATAAGGGGTTAATATACAAATAACTTACTCAACTGAATAGCAAAAAACAAATAACCCAATTAAAAAATGGGCAGAGGAACTAAATACGCATTTTTCCAAAGAAGATATACAAATGGCCAACAGGTACATGAAAAGGTGCTCAATATCACTAATCATCAGAGAAATGAAAATGAAAACCACAATGAGATATCACCTCACACCTGTTAGGATGTATATTATCAAAAAGACAAGAGGTAACAAATGTTGGTGAGGATGTGGAGAAAAGAGAACCCTTGTGCACTGTGGGTGGGAATGTAAATTGATGCAGCCACTATGGAAAACAGTATGGAAGTTCCTCAAGAAACTGAAAGTAGAACTACCATATGATCCAGTAATTCTGTTCTAGGAATATATCCAAAGGATATGAAATCATTATCTTAAAGCTATGTCTGTACTCCCATGTTCATCATAGCGTTGTTCACAATCGCCAAGGTATGGAAACAATCTAAGTGTCCATTGATGGATGAATGGATCAAGAAAATATGGTATGTATGCATACAATGGAATATTATTCAGCCATGAGAAAGAAGAAATCCTGTCATTTGTGACACTATGGATGAACCTGGAAGACATTATGCTAAGTGAAATAAGCCAGACAGAGAAAAACAAATACTGCATGATATCACTTATATGTGGAATCTAAAAAGCAAAGCTGAACTCATATCATAGAAATAGAGAGTAGAATAGTATCAACTTTCAGTTAAAAGATGACTAATGTCTGAGGATCTAATGTATAACATGGTGACTTTAGTTGATAATACTATATTATATAATTAAAATTTGCCAAGAGAGTAGAACTTAAGTGTTATCACCAAAAATAGAAAAAAAAAGATAATTATGTGAGGTGATGGATGTGTTAATTAACTTGATTGTGGGAAGCCTTTCACAATGTGTTCATGTATCAAATCATCATGCTGTACATTTAAGTATATTACAATTTTGTCAATTATACCTCAGTAGAGATAAAAAAAGAAAAAGAAGCTATCAATCCATGAAAAGAAATGGAGGAATCTTAAATGCACATTAATAAGTGAAAGAATCCAATCTGGCTATATGATTTCAACTATGTGACATTCTGGAAAAGGCAAAACGATGAAGACAGTAAAAAGATCAGTGGTTGCCAGGGGTTAGTGGGGAAGTAGGGTTGACTAGATTGAACACAGAGGGTTTTTAGGGCAGTGAAACTACTCTGTATGATACTGTAATGATGGATACATGTCATCATACATGTTACATGGGTCATAACCCCTAGAAAACCCACAGAATGTACAACACCAAGTCAGACTATGGACTTGGGTTGATTATGACGTGTCAATGTAGGTTCATCAATCATAACAACTGTACCACTCTGGTGGGGGATGTTGATAATGGGGGAAGCTATGCGTGTGTGGGCCAGGGGCTATATGGGGAATCTCTTTACCTTCCTCCTCTCTGTTTTGCTGTGAACCTAAATCGGCTCTAAAAATAGTCTATTAAAATGTTCCTAAGAGAATGGATCTCATTTAATCCCAAAACAGCCCTAAGAGCTAAATATTATCTTAACTCTTACTGTAGAGATGAGAAGACCAAGGCACAGAGAGGTTGAGTAATTTGACCAATATCACACAGTGAGCAGGTGATAGACCTAGGATAGGAAGACAAATGAGAATTCAGGGTCTGTGCTTCTAACTACTACTTTGTACTGCTTCTTAAAGGGACCAAAGAAAGAATTTTGAAGAAGATTCTACATGGACTTAAAATTGCACACAGGCTGCATTTCTTTTTAGGAATGTGACCATCTCACTAACTACTTCCAGTAAGAGTATCATTAGAACTAACTATAATATTTACTGTGTTAAACCATATATGTGTGTGAACCATAGTATCTTGTAAATCTTAAAATTATTCATAGGTATTTATACTAAGTCTTCTTCCTGAAAGTCTATATTCCAAAAAAGCATTTGCTTTTTATTTGCCTTTGGGTTTGTTAATGAGTGCTAATCTGAACCTATAAATCTTGTCAAATGTCAGCAATATCAACAAACAAAATCATGCCTTTTCTTTTGTGAATGAATTAGTGACTTTGCATACATATCTCTTTAGACCATTCCAATATGGCAGCAGAAAAAGATTATCTCAGAGAGAAGCAGACAGGTTTACATCGGTACATAGAATGCCCATATACTTTCAACAGCTTTACTTTTAACACAATTCTTTAAACAAGCTATTGCACAGAAATTCCTGTTAATAGATCCAATGAAAATACTTGGGCATAGAGTCTGGCTAAATTACTACTTCACTTACTTAGAAAACCTGCAGATAGTAGGTTTGGGGTGAAGAGTTATTTTATGTTAAAAAAACAACTCGTAGTAGTATGCTCATCTCGTGTACGTACTCTTGGGACACAGATTAAAAACATGTTTTTTCTTATCGCGATCATGATATGCTTTTCCTAAAGGAAATATTTGTATCACAGAGAAAATTCCCCTTTTCCCTTCGATACCTATGGGAAAGAGCTTTGAAATATTGCATTTGTTTTGGCTCAAAGGCAAAACATGGGTACTCTGAATCTCTCATCAGTTTCACAATTCTCTGTAGATTAGTTCTGTTCCCTCAGCAAATTTTCCTTGATCACAATGGAAATTTGGGCAAAAAACGTGTTTATATTTTCCACCAGTAAAATAGTGTTATCTGAAGGGCCCACTCTGTGGTATTTGGGGTACTTTGCTTATCTTGACTGTTAGCACTTTGGCCAGAACTTGAATTTGCAGCCCAGGCTGCAATCTCTGGGTTGTTTCAGAGCTTACTCTGGGGCAGCTTGTTCAAACCCAAACCACAGTGTGATTGGATTCTTACAGATTTCAAAAACAAGCTCTCCTGGGGCAATATTTTAGTGTGGTTAAATACCAGCAAACCATCTCCCTAATTCCAGCTAGAGATCGCTAGGGAACGATGTGATCCTTTTCTGTGGCCCAGAAGCAAAAACGACCATTGGCAGAAATGTTTCATATTTTGCATGTACGTGAATTATGCCCTTTATTCAACTCTCTTCTTCAAACCATTGTTTTTCTTTCTGCTCCTCTACTTCATTAAATTTTTTCTGAGTTTTTTCCCTCCCATAATCGACACTAAACATTCCTTCAATATTTCAAATGTTCAATAATAGGCCCCTGGGGGGAATAACATTATATATATACATATTAAAACCTTTTGTAAATTCTGATGATTTATAAAGCTAGGTCTACTATTAAGTATTCTCGTGCCAGTCTTTAAGCAAAAGTTCTTTTTAAGTGCTTTGAAGAGAGAGCAAATAACATACCAGGGGTGCCAGAGTAAGAGAACAGTTAAAGAACAGTTTTAAACATTATATGCAAATTAGGACTTTCAGAGAAACCTTGGATTCAAAGGAATGAAAAAAACACACACAAAAATTATCAAGTACCTTCTATGCACCAGGTACACAATTACTTATTCCTTACAATCCTGTATTTGAGAAGCATCTCACATATTTTAAATAAAAATAATTTCAATACTGATAACCCATTTATAAACATCCCTTATGCTAACTGAAAAGCTACTAATTTCACCAATGAAATACCAATATTAGTAAAGCCCGTCATGTCAGAATAAGATAAAGATGTCCTGGGGTGTGACCTTTCTATTCCCTGTGAACTCCTAACTAAGGTAACTGATGACACGTAGGTCATATCACAGTGTCTATGCTGAAGTATTTTTAAATAAACTACAGACCTCATAGCACACGATTGATTTTTCTTTCTCCCTCACTAGTCACTGTTTCTAGTTGACTTTGCTGATAGGTCTGGAATCAACTGTAGATGTTGAGCTGCCTAGGGCTGAAGGTTAACACCCTCTTTTCTCTTTAAATAACTTAAAACCCGCCCATATGCTGATGAATCTCAAAATGTCTAACTTTGGCCCTGACCTCTCCCCTGAGCTTCTTAACCATCTAGTTGGCATCTCCTGGCCCTGGAAGAGCAGTTCCAACTCTTCACAGATGAACCAACTTCTTGATTCCCACACTCAACGCTCAATATGGAAAAAAAAAAAAATCCTGCTACATTCTGGGTCTTCTCCATCTCGGTAAATGGTACCACCTTCTCTAGTTTCCCAACTCAAAAACAATGGAGTGAGCCTTGGTTCTTTCCTTCCTCTTATCCCTTGTACCCAATCTGGAAATTCTAGTCAATTTGACCTCCAAAATATTTCTCTGGTTTTCCACTTCACTCCATTCTCCCCATCACAGTGCTAGTCCAAAGCAGTAATGCTTCTTACCTGGACAACTGTGATGCTTCCAAATTGTTTTGCCTCCTTCCTTTATCCCTACCATCACTGTTTGTATAACAGCCAGTGGTCATTATAAAACAAAAATTGGATTATATTGTTCCCTTGCTTAGAACCTTTTAATGGCTTCTCATTGCATTTATATGAAGATTCAAATGCTTCTCATGCCCTCCATGATTTGGCTGCCTAATTCTCCATCCTCTTTTTGTCCTACCTACTCCTTCACTCCACTCCGCTATTTGTTCATTACACTTCAGCCTCACTGGCCTCCTTTCTATCCCTGGAGTAACCATTCCTTTACCAATTTATGAAACTTTCACTTGCTGTTATCTCTGCCTGGCATGCTCTTTACCCAGCTCTCCATGTGGTTGATGCCTACTCATTCTTCAGGTCTCAGCTGAAATCCTCAGAAAGGCCTTCCATGGGAACACTTCGGGTTACCTTTCCTTAAACCATTCACACTCCATCACATCAGCCTATTTATTTCCTCTATAGCACTCGCCACAATCCGTAATTCTCTCCATTTACTCATTGTCTTGCTTATTGTTGTCTGCCCAAGAGAATGCAAGCTTTGGGAGAGGAAGGACCTCACCTACTCTCCTCATTGCTATATTCCCAGTGGCGATCACAATGCCTGACATATACATAGGTGCTCACTAAGCATTTGCTAAATGACTGAATGAAAACACAGAACGGAGGAATTGTGGAGTGTAAGCAGTGAAATCATCACGACTAATAGGATGCTACAAAGCAAAGGGGCTCTAGAGACTTATCTGTTGTACTTTCCTGATGAGAGAGCCCAGAGTGGTAAGTTGTCTAAAGCTGAGGAAGTGAGCGGCTGGAATCTGGGTGTCCTAACACTGAGTGCAGTGCTTCCCACTAAACAATGGGTCATAAACTTAGTCCGCGATCAGGTTTTCACTGGCTTGTGTTGAAATAAGGAACATAAGAGCAATATTATATGTGGTTATATATCTCCAACTGTCCTTTCATGGAAAGAACACCTCCGGTTTGTGCCCTTTCTTCCTTTTTGTATTGAATATCTTTTACATTTGCATAGATATTTTTTGAAATGTTCTTTTTTGACAGAGTAAAAACTTGGCAACTGTAGGCCAATTCCTCTGTGTTTTGTTTTTGTTTTTGTTTTTCTTTTTATAGAGACTGAATTTCAAAACTCTGATAGCCAAGCATCTCTAAACGAATCTAGTCATTAAAAGTGATTTATTTTATAGATCGCACCCCACCATCTCTTCCAATCCTACTCCACTGAGGTAAACAATAAGAACAGCCTGGTGTATCCTTCCACATCTTTCTCTATGTTCACGCAAATGTGCATATGCACACATGCACACACCTGCAGAGTTTTGATTTTGATTTACTTTTCTCATATTATGCACATTACCCTAAATTTGCTTTTTTAACCTAATAATAAATCTGGAACAATGCATACAGTTGTAACTCATTATTTTAATTTTGGATAGTACTGCATAGCATGGATGTGCCAAAATGTATTCAACCATTTCCCTACTGATTAATGTTCTCAATTTTCCAGAGTTTTTTTTGTCCACTACAAACAATGCTGTCATAAATATCTCTACATTTATATCAATAAATTAATATAAACATCTCTATCTCCATCTCTCCCTACATTTACATCTCTTCTCACATAATAGCACTTTTACTTCTTTAGATATATGTTCAATAGTAGAATTGTTAGATTAAGGGGTATATATATATATTTTTTTAATTTTAGTAAATTTTGGTAAGGGTTAAGAAATTTAACGAGCATGACCTATATTTCCAAACACAGTCTGAGCTCTTTGAAACTTCCTGCTGTAGTATTTGTGGGCTTGGGTCTCAGAGCACTTCATTTACCTCCAGGACACAACCACGTAAGCTATGCCCTAGCTGTCCCTATTTCATTCCATTATTTGCTCCTCTAGAGACAGTTTAGGTGTCTGAATTACCCAAGAGATAAATGTATCTTCAGGTGAGATGGAAATTTGTATTCAAGAAAATGTCCTCGGTTTCTGCTCCTTATTTTGTATTCCCAACCACTTGCCCAAGATGGTACCCGTACCACTGATGGCTTTCTTTGTCTTGGGCTGAGAAGGGTGTTCTTATACCCTAGGCCTGAAGACTCTGGTCATGATTGACAGAGTATGACCCCTTCTCTCTCCATAAAGAAGTTCAATTTTTTTTCTTTATTTTTTCTTTTTAAAAATGAAGTCAGAGAATTGCTTTCAATGTCCCTCTTTTAGGTAGTTTCTTGGAGATAAAACAGAAATTTAGATTTTTAGAAAACTCTAATAATTAGTCTGCATTTGTCACCTCTTCCCATCTGAGGTGACAAATGTCATCATCCAGATCTCAAAGCCTTCTGTAACATCTTGATAAGCTTATTCTCTTGACAGTTCACTATAATTCCCCAAATCAGCCCCGATCAAGTTCACGCTTTGTAGTGAACCAACAGGTCATAACCACTGTCTGAAAATGCAACTGACTCCAACTCTAGGGCATAGTGCTTAGTGCTGATATATTTTACAAAAGAAAGCAAAAATGCTGAAGTCACCCAAAATAAAGTTGCTATGAACTGCTATACCAACTTTAAATTATGGTAGTTTTGCTTATTAAAAAAATATAAAACCAGTCAAATCCTCATCTGCCAAATTAGTAAGAAGCCCTCGGTCCAAGAAAGCTGAAGGGTGGGAATTCTGACCTCCTCACCCCAGGCCGAGGACCAGTCACTCCCTTTGGTTCTAACTGCTTTACAGTCACAGAGATAATGCTGATTCATACTTGATCCGGGTCCCTGCTCAGGAGCGTGAATTTTCTTCCAAGCCAACCTCAGCTTAGTGTTGTTGATCACACTTAGTGTTGTTGATCAGGCTGGTGCTTTTCACTGACAACTCTGTCAGACCAATCCTTTAAAATGCCAGCTGCCTCAAGAGGGTCAGAATTAATTCATGTGTCGATCTGCAAACTTAAAACCAATGTGCCCTTTCCTTCACTGGAGTGTCTCACCGCAAAGTTTCAGTTAACTATTGTTTTTTTACTCTTGAAATATAAAGTGGGTCATGGCACACTTTTTAAAAACCCTGCTATGAGGTAACCTGCCTAACTACCTGGGGTGGTAATTCCTATTGCCTTAGGAAGCCCTATAATTTCCCCCTCCCGTCTGTGTGACTTTTTCTTCATTCATCAATGTATCCTCAAGATGTATCTTATTGCTGGACATATAACTGGTTTTCAATAAATATTTGTTGAATGAATAAATAATGATTGGATGAGTACAGGCATATAGCAAGCTTCAAAAATGTCTTTTGATTTGCACTGATTTGAGGCTGTTTCCTTCCTTATTTGGCAAGCTAGGATGAATCAAGTTATTCATTGTGAATTTCTTTCCAGACGTGTGGAAATCACATTTAGGAACAAAATATTTCAAATAGAGTAACATAGTGCTCATTAACAAGAGTCTTTTCAGACAGACACACACACACACACACACACACAGAGTCAGAGAGGGAATGATTTATTTCTTCAAAGGCGGCTTACCGTGCTAAAGACAACAAGGTGACTTTCTGGTCACAGAAAGAAAAAGGGGGAAAAAAAATCCACAAAATAAATCTTCAGTGAGGTATCCCGCAACGTAACAAATGGATTGGGATTTTGACAAGTAAAAATGGACAGGCGCTCTGACATAGTCAAGGTGTGTGAAGTCTGATCAGAAATCTGCTCTTGTGACTTAGTATGGCCTACAGAAGAGAGTCAGTGATGTTCTTTCCCCCATAAACAAATTTGAAGCCTATTCGATTCTCTAAATTACGTAGCTTCCGTATCAAAGGAAGGTTTAACATGTCTGTTTCCTTATTTACTGCGGATAGCTAAGTGGTTTGCTTCATAGATGCTAATTTAAGAAAAACAGTCACTTATAGAGTGCATGCTTAGGTTACATAAACAGTCTGTGCTGCATTTGGTGTTGGGTGAATTAAGATATGAGTCTACTGGCAGCATTTTGCATAAACAATCCATGTCAGGCAAAGATTCCACAAGCTGTACTATTAATCTGCTGCCCAAAATTCCTTAGCTGAAAATATTCTTCAAATTATTTTTTTGTGTTTGTTAAATGTTCTGTTAACAGGGCACTATTTCTGCTTTACTTTGCTCAGAAGGTCCATATATTTCTTTAAAACCGTGCTTCACTTTGCCTCACGAAGAAGCTGAATTGTACTTTTTATGGCTTGAGTTAATCTGCATAATAATAAAAAAGAATCCATTTACATGTCAACATGATACCTTAGGAATTGGAGTTAATATACAGGTTAGTTATTTGTTATCAAAAGGGGATGTAACATTCCTAGAGCCAGATATTTCACTGATTTGGCAAATAGTTAGCTATTGGACATAATGGAGTTTCTTTTCATATAAGGCTGAGTGCTAAATGGTTGGATTTAGTATGAACAAAGAGTTCATCTTTTCCATTCACTTACTCTTAAAATACATTCAGTCACCAAAAATCCCACAAAATTCAAGGGTGTCCACCTCCCACTCCAGTTCCTGACTGGAGTAGAAGATGAATTTCACTAAGGAATTAGGTAGATATAATTTTATCAATAAAGAGCCAAAGACCATATGCTATTTTAAAAAATCAATACCACGAGGAAATTTTAAATGGTAATATTAAACTAAGAAGCCAATTCAAAGCATTAAAAACTACACACAGAAAATAGGAGAAATGCTTACGGACTAAATAACTGTGCTCAAATACAAAATAGCAATAGGTTGAGCATTGCTAACATGCCAAATTAAATCTGGATTAAAAAGGAGATTTAACTTTTCCCCCCATTAAGTAATCAAGAGTGATTATGACCCCTTACGTGCAATTTGGGGGAAGGAAGGTAGTTTTCTGGGTTTGGATGGTGACTATTGCATTCAAGAAGCAAGCAGTCAGTCTGCTTTCAAAGACAGGGAGTTGCAGATGGCTGGGAGGGTCCTAAATCGGTCCTCTGCCGAGAACGTCAGAGACTCCTCCCCAATCATTCTTTACTGGCTGACCTTATTACCATGCCTCAGAAAGGTCCGTGGTTAATTTTATGACCTCTTTTACTTACATTTAAAACATCACAGGAAATAACACATTTCAACCAAAGGAATATGTCTTTTCTTTAATTCACAAATCACCAGAAGTTCTTTCAGTTACTCACATGCTGACTTAGCTGACTTATAAGTAATTCAAACTCAAATACTCCAACACTGAACATATTTGCTCTTTTCTGTTCCACCTCTGCTGCCAATCTCACCCAAAGTAAGAGAGCTATGTACTGAGCACTAACTGCCAGACATTGTGCTGAGTTCTTCATATGCTATATCACTTTATCCCCACCCCAGTGATATGTGATGAGGACTATTTAAGTTTACAGACAAGGAAAGTAAAGACTAAGAAAATAATAACACTCCTGGAATTACACTGTGGAACCTGTATTTCCAATCTCAATGACATCATCATCATCCGTTTAGTTGAACAAACCAGAAACCTAGTTCTTTCTCCTTGTCCTCCACCCCCTGCATTTAATGTCATTAAGTCTTGCCAGCCATCAAATGCTTCTGGAATTCATTGTTGTCTTTTCATTCCCTGTTATTGCCAAGCTTAAATTTTCATCATCTTTTCGTCCTAAGGATTATAATAATCAAATAATCTCCTAATTGGTTTTCCTACTTCCTGTCTCTCCCACTCTAATCCCTGAGCCACCTTGACATTTCCTGCCTTCCTTCCCTTTTTCTTTCCTTCCTTTTCTCCTTCTATGAAGCCTCCTTGAATTTGCTGTCTTGTCATTCCTGCCCAAGGTTAATTATTTGCTCGTTTCTGCACCAATAGAACTAGTGTGCTCCATTAGTATAAAACTCACGCCATTGAAGCACAGATAGCCGGGTATTTCTGTTGCTCCTACTACCAGACTATTAACTTCTTATAGACAAGACCATGTCTCATTTATACCTTCATTCATTCATTCATCCATCCAACATTTTTTGATTACTCTCCTTATGCCAGGGACTTATTTATTTTTAAATAATGATAGTAATAACAACAGCTGTCTTTTGCTGATAATATACTCAACAATTCTATGAGGTAGGCAACGTTATCTTTATTTATATTGAGGAAACTGCAAAGTAGAGAGGTAAAAACACCTCTGTCAGAGAAATATTTCAGTTGTATACCTGGAACTATGTAAGGGTTCGACAAGTGTTAGTTGAATTTAGTTGAACTTAAAGTCAAAGGGCAGACAAACACTTACGAGAACCTGTCTTGTCCAAGAGCCTAAGAACAGTAGAGACAGTAGAGCAGTGGTCGAAGAACATGGGGACTTTAAAGTCAGACATTTGCCCATGCAATCCCCTCTGTCACTAGTAAGCTACATGACCTCAAATATATTACTTATTTCTTTAAACCTCAATTTAAAATCTATAAAATAGAGATAGTGTTAGTACTACCTCGAAGGGCTATCATATTGGTTCAATGTGAAAAGACATGTAAGATGCTAGTAAGCCACTGGTACAAAGTAAACCCACAATAAGTATCAACTATTATTATGATGACTGTACAATAACATAATATTATAGGGATCAATAATAAGCTATTTCATGTGGAATTATAAATTTTCTAGTTAGAATTTTCAACGTCATTTTCATTTGATGTATTTTTGTTATTCTTGCTATTACTGTTATTATTTTTGTGGAGAGTCAATAGGAAGTACAGCATGGGAATGGCCAGTATACATGTGGGAGTGTCAACTGATGAGTTCCTCCGGTTTTTATCATGATAGTATTTAAAGCTATAAAATATGAACCTGAAGGAAAAATAATACTAACTCCTTCGGCCATAATGGAATAGAGCTATTTTAAATGTTTTATATTTTATCCTTCCTTCATGGAATTGCTATGCCAGGAAGAATAAATAAAAATGAAAGTAATTACTGAGTTAAGAAACTAGGTTAAATGTCATAGAAAACATTATTTTCACCCTAACTTAACCATCTCAACTGTGGTTGAAATAAAGAGCAAAAATGTTTTCAAACAACCCTAGGGATTGTCCTCTTACGGAGAGAGAAGAATTTTAGACATCTCTGAATACAAAGAAGGAATTTCTGGAACTTAGGGTAGACTTTTGGCTAGAAGGTCAATTAACCAGCACACTCTAGGCCTGAGATGCGTTTTCACTGGGAGCCAATGGCCCATTGCCCAGAAGTGGCTGTCCTGTGTGATGGGTGGGTTCCCTTCTTCCTTCCTTCCCATCAGATATGCTCAACTCCACACCAGTGGTCAGTTTCCCAATGAGTAAATAAGGCCTGCTTCTTGACACACATTCCACAGGCAAGTCAGATTTTAGGAGACACAAAGTCAAATGTGCCTAAAGGAAACTATAGAAGTCCAAGAAGCCACAAGAGTAGAGATTGCGGGGAGTGGGAATGAGGGCTTTGCTAAAAAGCCAGTGCAAGCATTACTCAATCTTCTCTTTCTATAAACATCCTTCGGATGGAAGCATTAGATTGTGGGCCACTCCAGTAATTCCCAAGCAAATATATTGGGCCTTTTGTGGTTTATAGTCTAAGGCTTTATTTTGCTGTATCATCTGTGTATTTGTTAATGTTTTATTTCTTTTGGTTAATCTTTCTTCCTCCTGGGAAGCAAAACGTTCTGCAATAACAAACACTGCCTGTGGTAAGTCCCTAAAACTCCAGTGCAGCAGATTGCAAAGCCTGCTGTCCGTTCTAAACATGCTTGCCTGTTTCTCTCATAAGTTGGCCATGTTCATACCTCCAACTTTGTATTCCATATGTGTCATTTTCCTTTGGTCACCAATCACCAATCACTGCTTTCAAAAGATGTTTTGCCATGTACAGATTTTTTAAATATAGTTTTTATTATGAAATATTTTGAATTCAAAGAAAACTATAGAGAAAAAATATAATTATTTGAACACTGTATATCATCTTGGGTATACTAGTCAGATTTTATTATAGGTGTTTTTTATTTAATAGGAATTCACTTATGAGAATGCTGAACCCAATAAATTAATTAGCTGATTCTTGGACTCACCCAAAGGGCCAGATGCTCTTGAAGAGAGTCTTATGATACCTACAGGTGAAAGGCAAGTGATACCGTAGAATAGAGTGACTCAGTGTGAGAGGCAATAGGGAGTACAAGAGTCTCTGGTTATGGTAGGATTGATCCCAGTTTGCCCAAGACCGGTTCTGATTTATGCCTGTTGTTCTGGCATAAATATTCATTCTACCCCTATCATTCCCAAAGTATGATGGTTCTGACAATAAATTACATGGTTATCCTAACTCTGAAAAACTAGAGGGCACATGTTTTACCTAAAAAAGGGAGCTTCTACTTGGCTCCAGCCAATTACTGTCACATAGAAGTGAAGATCTGTGCTTTTTTAAGAGAAGCCAGATTTAGCTTTTAGTTCCAATCCCCTGATATTTAATGTTAGCTCAACTGGCTTCTTTTTCTCTTTATTTACTTTATAAGACGAAACTTGTCTGAATGACACATTTCCCTATGGGTTACCAATTTACAGCTTCTTTTGGCCTAGAACTTCTATGATTTGAGGGCTTCAATACCTCCATTTCCCTATCTGCTCCATCAGTTGGAATGCCTGACTCCACTTAGGATATTCACGTGTACTCTACGGTTCAGGTTAACAGGTCTTGTTTGAAAGCTTCTAAAGAGGGCATCCATCATCAGTTAAGAAAACTGACCAAGAGACTGGAAGCAGAGTGTGACCTCATGCTTAAATGATTTGCTCACATCTGCATTTAAATCATTTTTCATTGCTAAAGACATCATTCACTGGGCACCTACTATGTGCCCGACTCTAGTCTAAGCATGTTATCCATGTTATTGTGATGTTAGTCATACAACAATGAAGTGACATTGGCATCACTATTCCAATTTTAAAAGAAGTTAGATGGAAGCTCAGAAAATTTATGTGATTTGACCAAGGTAACATGGCTAATAAATGATTGAGCAAAGATTAGTACCTAAGACTCTCTAGGCTCCAAATCTTGTGTTTTACCTACTGTACTTATATCCTTTGCTGGGCAAAAATTAGCTGCTTCATCACTTAGATTTCCATCTTATGCAAACATATTATCCCAAACTATACAGTTTCTATTTGATGAAAATATCTACAAAAGAAGTTAATAAATTCAAAGAAGAAAGCAACCAAATGATAGAAAATTACCATGATGCCTACTTAGCAATGTCAAGGTAGATTAATGATTCTAGAAAACAGTCTTATTGCTAAACATTTCAAATTTTGTCTACACAATAGGACAACTATGCAACATTGGTAATTGTTTGGGGTCTGGTTCCTTAGAAGCAGAGTACGAGATGGGGATTCTTATAGAGTGTGAGTGATTTTTTGAGGAATTGCTCTTATGGGAAACCTATAAGGGTGTGAGAGGAGCAAGACAAGGTAGGAGGAAAGCTAGGCAAAGATGGGCTTTTAGAAGTCTATCCTCCTGATCCTGTAGGGCGTTCCAGAGCTTGGATTACATTACAGAAGCTGTCTCGCTTAGAGGCAAGAGGTCTGGGCTGCTACACCCCTGCCTCATCAATCAGGCATCTCATGGTGAGGAGGCCCTCACCAACCAAGGCCAGGCCTCCAGAGAAAGATACAGGTGTGAGCCCAAGGTAGCTAATATCTACACAGCCAGGTAAATGGGAGCTACAAGGAGATGGTGGTAAGTGGGGAAGTGGGAGATGGGGAAATGGGGGTTACCATTGACAGTATCTGCTACAGTTATTGTGTGATAGAGATTTGAATAAATTATTCTCTCTTTATCATATTTTTATTTTATGTCATTTTAAGTTGAAAGGACCAATGTTATTTGTTTCATCTCCAAGATTGTATTTTCTTCTTTAATGGGTAATTTTCAAAGTTCGCTGAATTCTTACTATCTTTTATTGTCCCCAATGTCCAAACCCTCCTCTTCCTTCATTCATTTCCCCAGGGAAATACATCACAGCTAGGCACTGGGCAAAACGAATTCACAGAGGAGGATTCCTTTCTTTCAAATAGTATTTATTACAAGACATTATAGTAATAAAACAATTCAGTCCGTCCCTTGCAGATTTTTATATTTGACTATGTCACATTACACAAATGAAAAAATTACTAACATCAAATATAGAGAAAATCATTCTTCATTTCTCTTAAGAATGTATCTCTGCAGGAGAAAAAAAGTTTTTTAAAAATAATCTCACAAAAATATTTATGTGCATATTGTATCCCTGACAAAAATGATGTTAATAGTGAAAGTTATAGAACCTTTCTTATGAATACAGTGGTTTGTTTTATGTTTCATGTGTATTATCTTAAA
Source organism: Tapirus indicus (assembly GCA_031878705.1). NCBI lineage: Eukaryota > Metazoa > Chordata > Mammalia > Perissodactyla > Tapiridae > Tapirus > Tapirus indicus. The sequence continues at coordinate 136,657,274 of CM062920.1, read as the reverse complement.
CATAGATTATAACAATGCACACAAGTGTTAGTTCTACAACCATGAGCTTTTAAAATTCACAAGTCACATCTTACGCACAATTTTTCCATAATAAAAAGCACAGAAGCAGATAGTCAACAAACGTTTTTTGCTGTATTTCAACAAGACACAAAAAAATGAGCCAACCCAATTTGCTCCATAATATTTGATTTGTTCAGATTGCCACCAACTGCCCTGCTTATAATAGACCTTTGAACTGGAGACTAGTGTGACTCTTGGAGTTTTCGAACCAGTTATGGAGATATAACAGTCTATATTTGGTGGCACAGGTGAATCTGATGCTTTTCACAAAAAGCATAGGAGAGAGACTCTCAGTGGGAGAGTTGATTCTTTCACAATCCGCCAAAGATGAGGGAAATTTTTCTGATGTTATTCGCTTGTGGAATTCAGAAATCTAATTTAGGGTCTTTCGTTGCCTAAGTGAGCTATGTGGATTTTTCAGTTCTCGTTAAATAGACCCGAGGTCTCAGAGATACAGTCTTCGTTAAAACGTTCTCAAGTATAACCTTACAAATGAAGGCTAAAATCCAAAAGATTTTTATATCCAGCTTAGAAAAGACTAAGAATGTATAAATTTGCCTCTATGAAAATTTAGTTTAAGGTTTCTTGTTCACCAAATGGGCCACTGTAAGTCAAAGTCAGTCATAGAGTCTCAGAATTATATTTTGAAAGATTTCTGTCAAAGCTTAGGAATGAAAATAAGGATCCACATTGTGACTGACTTAAATACACCCTAACCCCTTCCCCCAAATATCTAATTCCTCTTCTAATACAACCAGCAGATCAGAAAGCATCCAAAAAGAAGATATGCCCATTCTTTCTACAAGATGAATATTTCTCATCTTTTTATTAAGAACATGGACCTTTTGTGTGTGTGAGTGTGTGTGTGTGTGTGTGTGTGTGTGTGTGTGTGTATTTTAAACATTCATCCTTTCCACCATGCTGAAGCTCCGATATAGGGCAAATATCCTCCTCTCTCCACTGGCCCTCTCCGAATCAATATCATCTGCCTAGCCACTATCAGCACAGAAGATTCTGTGGTGCTCATTTCTATTAACATTATAAAAACAATAGGTATGATTATCCCTTTTCAAATTTAAAGGTACAGTGTTGCGTAAGCTTTGCAAGCCACATATACTATCCCTCGATATACTGAAATGTGAATATTCCTGTTGAGAAACACTGCTTTCAATTTTCAAATGGAAAACATTACTAAATAGCCACATCTACCTATTTATCAATTGACAGTAAAAGAATATGACCACTATTTTCTCGTTGAAGAAATCAGAGTTTGAGATGCAGACAATATGAGGCACAAGCAAGTTATGAGAAATAGGCAGCGCCTTCGCTGAGATTGATTGACGGCCTGTCTGAGAGTAGCAAGGATGGTAAACACAGCTGGTTTGTCTGCCACAGTCTTGTCAAAAGGCCATGTACATTAGAGTGAAGAGCTCTGGTTTGGAACTAAACCCACCTCTACATCTTACCGACACAACTAATCGTTTGTTTGTGTGTGTGTATGTGTGTACAGTGGAATAAATTCTTTGTGCTATTTGGTTTTTTGAAGACTAATGATAATATATAGAGTGTCAAGTACAATGCATAGCATGAAGTAGGAATTTAGTAGCTGATAACAATTGTAATTATAGTTATTATAATTCTGAGAGCAAAACTCAATAGAGTTCTATAAATCTGACCAGCATTCCTTGGCCTAAGGTTCCTCTAAGCATACTATATCTTCTGCCCACCATCCCTTTCCCCACCATGACATGACATGGTAATTTCCCACATTTTTGGTTCCAGCTTAGACATTAATCTTCTAGGGAGCCTGCTCTGTATCCAAGACTGAGTAAGATGTCCCTTCTATGACTCTTAGACTTTGTGTTATTATAACTATTCTAACTTGTACTGATAAGGTCTGCAGGTCCTTGAATATATCTTGCATGACCCTGTACCCCCCACAGCCCAGAATGGTGCTTAAAACATTATGAGTACTGAATATGTGTTTTTGAATGGATGGCAAATAATTGGTACAGAAAATATTATCAACCTGAAAATATATCAACTGAGAGAATTATTCAGATCACTGTAAGAACGGCTTCTCGTGAGATTCTCTTCCATTCCTATGTAGCTTTTCAAATCTCTGAATCTAACTTTTTCTCTTGGTCAGCATCTTCCTAATTTGGCATACACCAATTAACTCAAGCTATTTGACTCTATCTGTCCTCACATAACTTCATGTACTGGATCATAGATCAAATCCAACACCTGCTCATGACACCTCTAGAAGTGATGCCATAGACACCCTGATTTCCATTCTGCTCAATCCTACTTGGGACCACTTGAGAGAGCTATTACCTCTATTACCTGTCCCTCTAAAACTCTTCCCAGTGATTCCCTTTACTAAACCTTGACCCTGAGATGACTTTATCTATCCCATGACTCTAACTTCCCTTTCCTTTGGTAAAACCCACATAGATCTCAGTCATGGTTGTCATGACCATAACTTCTGTCTTGTCTTTTCCTACTTTATTCTTATACTTGTTACACAAACTCCTTCACACGATTTTAGTAGATTCAGGCTTGCCATTGACTCACCATTCTTAATGAAGTGTCTCTTAAAAATGTGACTTTTTCTTTGGGATTTGTGCCATTGAGTCTTCCTCAAGGAACGTCCTTCTACACAAATAGTTTAAAAGATCAGGAACCAAACACCAAGTTGATGATGTAGTAAATTGTCTGTGAAGATAGCCACAATGCTTTCTCCTATTCCTGTGGGCTTTTGCAATGTGACTTTAGCATCCCCCCATCAAGAAGCTGAGTATATTGTCTGAGCCCTCAAATTTCAGCTTACCTGTAACTTGGCTTGACCAAAAGAAGGCAGCAATAGTGATGATACAGGACTTTTGAGCTTAGACTCCAAACACCTTACAGCTTCTGTTCTCACCCTCTTGAACCACCATGCTGAGACTACCATGTGAAGAAGCCTGATCTAGCCCATTGGAGGATGAAAAACTTCATGGAGCAAGATGAACTCTCCCCTCTGAAGCTCCCTAGACCAACTAGCTGACAGCTAACAGTAGCCACCAGAAACATAACCATTTCATAGCATCCAATCCCAGCTGAATCTCCAGACTATTACAGTTGCATGAATGACTCCAGGTAAGAACAGCAGAAGAGCTGCCCAAGTGAACCCACCTCACTAAACCCATAGAATCATGACAAAATAAATTAAACCAGTAAACGTTGGGGTGGTTTGTTGCATATCAATGGATAATAGCTAGCAATCATTAATGTATAATACAGTTTTCTACAGAGAGACACCTTATATATTTGTTTGTTTTAAATCAAATCTGAAAATGTATTATCCTTCTTGAACCTATTGTGTTACTTCATTGCTATTTTTCACTCATATCTAATGTTTGTGGAACATCTTAAAGTTTAGAATATATTTTTTGGTCTATTCCTTTGATCCTGACATCCACTATGTAAAAAGGAGGCAGAGCAGGTGTTCTCACCATCCTTATTATCTGAATGAGGACATTGAACTGACAGAGAGCAACTAATCCACCCAAGGGCACATGGTAGTAGAGCTCAAGGCCAGGATCATAACCCATCACTCTTTAGTATTCTGTGTGGTGCTGTCTCACGTCCCCCTCTGCCTCAATGGAATAATATAATTTCTAATATTGGCAGGATTGGATTAAATCTAGGTTTGCATTTACTAAATCCTTGACTTTGAGTAAAATTTAGCTCTGAAGATTTATTTTCAATCAACTGTTTATTTAGTAATAATTCTTTGATGTTCCATAATCCCTTTGAACAATTTTATAAGCCATTTATACCTTTTACCTTTGAATCATCCAGTCACATCTTGCCATAGGAACTCAAAATTACATTTCACACTTTTTTGCATTAGATTCAAATCACAATGTATTTCTAACAGGGTATATTGTTGCTTCCTTCACTGAAGGAATTGCTTTATTGTATCCTTTACAAACTGGTTTTCCCCCAAAAGAGGAAATTTACCTCATGTAAATTATATTACTATCTCAGGTTACTATAGTTCAAAAATGGGCTTTGGGGAGATTTTTATGGATTCTAATAGAGTGGTCACTAAAACTATGAGGACAGAAATTATCATAAGCACCAATTTTGGGAAAGACATATTAAGAACAAAATCTTAAACAAAACTTATTGTCAGCAATCCAATATTTAAAACAAAAGGAAACTTGTATTACTGATTTAAAAAGCATTGCCATAGATTAATTTTTAGATGATATATACTTAATGTTCCACTGAAATGGAAAGGACTGTTTCTTTCATCTATCCAAAATTTGCACAACATTGATTTAACATCTACTCTGTGGCTGGGATGGTTCTCATTACATGTTATCTGTTTAATCCTCTCAATAATCCACCAAGTAGGTAGGTATTTGTTATCCCCAATTTAAAGACAAGGAAATTCAGACTTTGAAATGCTAATGGTTGAACCTACTCTATCTAGTACCCTGTGATGGGTATGAAAACCTTTTCTGTGAACTTATGGAAGTCAGTGAATCTCTGGATCTTTTCTCCTTACATGTAAAAGAACATATCAAGTTATGCACACTGCATGAAATAATTTATGTGATAGAAACTCCTAATCTACAATATGCTGTCCATATAGCTGTCATCCTTAGATTTTTCCAAAGAAATCATCAGTCAAAATTATTCTTAGTGTGCTTTGTAATAAAACTCTATGTTTCCAGGTGGGTGTATAAAACATGCGAGGAAATGACAAAAATTAATACCTATTAGTGAAGCACATAATGAAATCTCACATTGGGAAACTTGGGGAAGATGCTCATCCTTCCTTGGGGCAACCTCCCCTGTAGCTTCCTCTCCACATCAAGGAAGAATGTCACATTACACAGAGTAACTGATTCCTGTGCTGAGGAGTCTTGTTTGAATTTCTATTAGGAAGTGAGTAGCCAATTAAACACTTTGAACGAGCTTCACTTATACCTAATTGAAATACACATCATGAGGAGAAACCATATCTTCTATTTGGAATATTCTAAAATGTTGATTAGAAGTAGTAGATGATAATCATTATTAATAATAAATGTTAATTCACTTATACTTCATAAAAAAAAACCTTATGAAATAGGTATTGCGTCTCTATATCTGTATTTTCCAGTTGTAAAAATTGAGGAAAAGGACCTTAAGTCTTAAAGTCGCACAGCTAATAAGTAATAGAATCAAACCTAAATAATCTGGTACCAGAAACCTCATTCCTAACTTCTCTGCTATTTGTAAACCCAAGGTTCTTATGAGAGCAGGTATGATATTAGATCTAAGGGATTTTGCAAATCATAATTTATAATACCAACAAAAGCTATTGTTTTGGCTAAACACTGAGCAAGTTAACAAATGGTTTTAAAGACATAGGCACAGATTTCCAAACAGTATGAGCTACTTGCTTTGGAATTATCAGTCCATTGAACTGAAAAAAAAAGAAAAACAAGGAAAAGCATAAGAAACAAAGGACTGATGACTTCTAAAATATCTTAGGAATTTTGCAATGACATCTAAAATATTTTAGGCATAGTTGTTTCACTTTCTTTCCTCCTTCCCAAGTATTTACTAGATGCTTAGTAGAAGTACATTTATGAGATTAATTGTAGGACTAATTTAGATGGTGTTACTTTGAAGACCAAACCTAAGCATATACCTAGGAATAATTTATCTTTCTCATCTTCACTTTTTATAATAGTTTTTTTATCTCTATGTGTCTTGTTTTATATGACTTACTTTTCTGAATGTTAGACTACCCTCACCTCTGAAAAGACCATCAGCAACAGCCTCAGGGAATCTGGATCAAAAAGCAGTTGGATGTAATAAGTCCTTAGATAAGACGGGAAGCAAATATGAATGGAGTCACTACTTCTAAAACTTTATGATCCAATAAAACCATATCATTCCAGAGGGATAAGACAATTGAATATTCGACATAACTCTGGTTGTGCAAGGTAATATAGTATGAAATGTTTTAGCTTTTGAAATGAACAGAACTGGCATCTTTGATTCCGCCACCAATCATCTATCTGATTCCAGGCAAATTATTAAACAATCAACCTCATTTTCTTCATCAGAAAAATGGAGTTAACAAAAACATACCTTGAAGTTTTTTAGGGAGGACAAAAATGTAACATTTCCAACAAAATGGCCTTTCACATTGCAGGCGTTCAATAACCTTTAATCTCCTTTCCCTTGCCTGCTGGTCCCCTTCTCCATCTCCTCCTCTTCTTTCATCTATGGACTAACTGTGTCAATGAAAACAAAAATACTTATGAACTCTTAGGTTTAAGCTATGTATATTCATATAAAATCTTTCATGTGATACTTTTCAAAAAATGGATTAACCAAAGTGTTAGTTTCATTAGATGCTTTGAAAGAGGTAAATTGGCCTTTCCTGACTTTTTGTGGGTCTCTATCTTTAAAAAAATTACTAAGGTTCATATATAAGACCAAAAATAAACATTTGTACAATTCAAAAGTTGTAGAATTTTAGAATTGGGATATTCAAGAAGGAAGAAATGAGCATTTATTCAAACAATCAAAAAATTGTGAGTACATACTATGTGCCAAGGTAAGAGGTTCCTGAACTTGTAAAGTTTATATTCTTGTGGGGAAGGTACACAATGTTTGGCTTTACTTGGCTATTGTATACAAGAAAGGGCAGATACAGATTGGGTGGTAAAAAAAGACCTAGCCAAGAAGGTTTCATTAGCAGATGCTTAACCATGGGAAGGAATCAGCTGTATGGGGGGCAGGAAGAAGAATCAGAAACAGGAAATAGCAAGAATAAAGATATTAGGAGGGAACAATCTTGACCTGTTTGAGGAAAACCAAGAAGGTCAGTCAGGAACAGAAAGGGAGAAAATGGTAAGATATAAAGTCAGATAGGAAAGCAGGAACAGATTGTGACCATAGTAAGTAGTTTGGGTTTTATTCTATGTGTGATGGGAAGCCATTGGAGAATTTTGAGCAGGAAAGTGACAGATCTCGTTTATAAGTTTAAAAGATAATTCTGGCTCCTATGTGGAAAACAGATGGTCAGTGAGCAAGAATAGAGGCAAGGAGGCTAGTTAGAGGGCTGTTGCTGTATTAAAGAATGAACCGGATAGTGGTTTAGATTAAGGTGAAAGCAGTGGAAAAAAGAAGTGGTCAGATTTAGGTAGAAGCAATGGGACATGATTGTGGATTGAAGTGAGCAGTCTGGGAATGCAAGAAATCAATTGTTACTCCTAAAATTGGGGCTTAAGCTAATGGTTGGAAGTTGGTGCCATTTACTGTGATGGGAAAGATTTGGGGGAAAGGAAAATTTGAGGCATCTTAAGAATTCAGTTTTAGACTTGGTAAGGTGAAGACAACTATTAGACATCCAAGAAGAGTTGTTGTCAAATAGTCAATTAGATCCATGACTCTTGAGTTTGGGGGAATAGTCAGTTTACACGGAGGTATAAATTCATTTGTTGACAGTTTGTAGATGGTTTTTAGTGCCATGGGCCTGGACAAGTTCATCTAAGAAAGGAGTATAACTAGAGAAGGGATGAAGGTCAGAGACTGAGCACCATGGCTCTCTAACATTTATCAATTGCAAGAGGAGGAGTCAACAGGAGAGTCTGAGAAGGATTATCTATTGAGGTAAAAGGAAAACCAGGCAAAGCTACAAGACAACCAGTTATAACTCAGACATAAATCAACTGATAAAAACTGCTGAATACAGTCTGAAGAGAAAGTGCCAAGAAAATGTCAGCTCATCAGTCTTGAAGGTCAATATTGTAATAGAATTAGAATCAATGCTGACTTTTCAATGAATTTGCCAGATTGAGTGATGAACATTATTTTATTTCAGTGATAAATTGTGATGAATATTATTTTATTTCAAAAGCTTAGAAGAAAACCTGGGAGTCTGAAAAGAAGTGATAGAGGGAAAGAGGGAGGAATAAAGGAAGGGAGAGGTCAGAGAGAGGAGCTTTGAAGAACTTGCTGCAGTTATTTCCCCTCTGAGAGACACTCATTTTCAAAGGAGAATCAAAGCTGGGAAGTAGATCATGCAGCTTTCTTTTCCTCTAAGTTACATGTTGAAAATCCTTGATGGCACAGCCCAAAGCTGCTTCCTGCCACTTGTCAGGTTGCCTGTCTTCATTCTGGCTCAGGTCCCAAGCCAAAATGTGGAAGCCTAAGATCTAGACAGCAATATGGGTCATGATCTAACCCCCTAAGTCAGTTGAACTTGGAAAATATATAACTACCCCACCAAGGTTAAACTGACCCCATTACTCAAATAACTGATCTCCTCGGATAGTTTCCTTATTGTGTAACCACTATCCATGAAAGAATGGGGGCATGGTCTGAGCCTTGAAGGAATACTTCAGGACATCAAAGTCCCAAGTGGATTCCTTCAGAAAAAGCTGATGAAATACAAATGTCTAACACTTAGCAATCTGCTTGAAAGAGGAAGAGAATTACACTATGAACTCTGAGAAGTATAATTAAGAAAAGTTTAGATTGCACTAGAAAGTAAAGCACAGGCTTTGGAGTCAGTCAGATGTTGGTTCAATTTCCAGCACCAGCGCTTATTGGTAGTTTGAGCCTAAGCAAATGACACAACCTTCATAAACCTCGATTTCCTTTCTTGAAACAGGCATTCTGGTAACACTTCCCTAAAAGGTGACTGTGAGAATGAGACAACTGAATGTCCCCGAGTTTCTTCCAGGTGTTCCTCTTCTCTGACTCTCCAGAAGCTGACCTGAGTAGGAAGAGCTGGAAAATCCTGTTCTTTCCCCAACTTCCTTCAACACCCTTGCTCCCTTGTCTGCCCAACCCACCACAACACCCATAGAATACAACTGCTCTGCTTGACAGTTCCATTCCTGTTGAATCCAAAATCATTTTCCAAACCTTTCCACTCCTTACTACCTCCTACTCAGCCAGTTCTGGTCATCAGTCCCCTTGTTCTACCCCACATCTCATTGCTCAGTCCTGCTCAACATGGTTACTTGCATTGCTCCACAACTATCTCACTGTCCCAAGCTTTCCCTCCTTCCCTTTGCACATCCAATCATGATTCATCTTCAAACTGTAGCTTAACTAAATGCAATGTGGTGTCTTGAATTGGGTCCTGGAGCAGAAAAAGGACACTAACGAAAAAACTGGTGAAATCTCAATAAAGTAACATACCAATGTTAGTTTCAGCTTCGACAAATGTACCATAGTAATGTAAGATGTTAACCTCAGGCGAAATTCAGTGAAGGGTAACTGGAACTCTCTGAATTGCCTTTGTAGCTTTTCTGTAAAATTAAAATTATTCCAAAATAAAGAAGCTATTTAAAAAAAATCAAGCCCTAACATTTCTTGAAGACTTCCTTGCCTATAACCCCCTCTTTGCCACTTCCCTTCCCCTCCTTTCCTAGCAGTGTGACCTTGGGTACATAGCTTAACTATCCTGTGCTTTAGTTTCTTCTGTAACATAATGGGAATGAACATAAACCACAATTAAGAGAAAGCCCAGGCAGAGGTATTATACTTTGTGTGCATTTGTGGCAGTGGAGTTGGGGTGGGGTGGGGGTGCATGGAGATCTAGGAAACTACTGAGCTGGGATTTGTGCCCAGGCTGTCTAGTTCAAGAGTCTCTGCTCTTAACCATTAAGCTATACTGCTTGTGGAAACATTACGGAATTTTTTGTTGTAAACTTTTGTGTACTATGCATAAAGAAAAACTAAAAGGAAACATATCAAACAGTAGGGGGTTGTCTCTGAGCTATGGGATCATGAATGATTTTTATTATTTTATTTTCCTTTACTTCATTTTACAAACATTCTACAAAAAATATATGTTCCTTGTGATGAGAAATAAATAATTATTCACACCAAACTCATAGTAGGGGACATCTCTGGAGATAGAGTGATAGAAATGAGATTCAGGTAAAGGTTAAGGGGGACCCTCATTTAAATCTAAAAAATCAGAAGCAAATACTATATAATATCAAAAAGTGTTACTTCTGACCTACAGGCAGAATTTAGGGGACATCATTAAGGGCAAAATTTAGGGGACATAAGCAAAAACCAGGGTTTTGCTGACACCCATCCCTACTTAATTTTTTAAAAATAAAGTAAAAATAAATTAGTCCATCTAAGTTCTGACTATTCACACAGTGAATGATTTTAGCACCTGTTTTGAAAAAATCACATTCTTTCAAAAAATTTTTGCATAGGGCCCGTGCTTTACTGATGGACTTCACAAGTGTTTTAGCTGCCTACAGAGTTATACAGTGCCAAAGCCACTTCTTCCATTCACGTTTCAGCACAACAGGGTAGCTTTCTAAGCAGGAATGTGTCCTCATTGGACTTGTCAATTGTTAAAGCACACAATCTGTAATAAACTGGCAACATGAAATAACTGGAGTTCAACGTCTCTTTGGGAGTAACATCTTGTACTCACAGTTGCTCAAAACCTTTCAAAAGCTTTATTGAAGAAAATACTATCTATAGGAATTGTGTAGATGCTCAGTGATCTACCCTAGAATTAAACCTGTCTTATACTGACTCAAGGAGAAGTGTTTTTATCCATTTGGACTTTAGCGTGAAGCAATTGTTTGTATCAAGGTTGTTATAAAAAGCAACTCATCACTGTTAGTATTGTAAGGACGTTTTTGAGGGCGTTGATCATTTAATCCACATACAGTTCTAGAGGAGAAATTTTACTCTGACCTTATTATCAGGATATTTCCTGAACATTATTTTGCTTTTACCTTATGAACACTACGAATTTTGTACTTGGTTGTGCACCCTTTTCTTGTTTGGCTGCTAAATATTTCCTGGAGTCAAACTTGTGTCCTAAAAAAATTAGAGAAATATCTGCATGACATTAACATTGGCAAAAATTGGCCAATGGGGCTGAAAAACTACGTGTGTTAAAAGAAAAGATTAATATATTGGACCTCTTTAAAACTAAACTTTCTGTTTATCAAAAGTTACCATTAAAAGAATGGAAAGACAAACTATAAACTGGGAGAAAATATTTCTAATAGATACATCTAACAAGCGATCTAATTTAAACATGGACCAGAGGCTCAAAAAAGACACTTCGCAAAAGAATATATCAAAATGGCAACTAAACATACGAAAATGTGCCGAACATCATTAGTCAACAAAAATGCAGATTAAAAAATAATAAGATACCATGATCCACCCATCAAAATAGCAAACATGAAGAAAACTGAAAACACAAAATTTTGGTTAGGATATGGAGTATGGGAACTTTTTTCTATTGCTGGTTAGAGTATAAATTGGTATAACAACTTTGGGAAAATATGTGGGAGGACCAGCTAGAGCTAAAACATGATGCAGTAATTCCATTCCTAGGAAAATGCTCAACAAAAACAAATGCTTTCATCCACCAACAGCCATGTACAAAAATATTTATAACAGCTTTATTTGTAATAGCCCCCAATGTTAATCAAATGTTCAACAGTAGTGGAATATGTAAATAAATTGTGGTATGTTCAAATAATAAAATACTACACACTAATGAAAGAAAAATCCAAACATTTGCCAGAAAAATATAGATGAATATTGCAGATACACTGTTGGGTAAAAGCAATCAGACACAAACTGTATGATGCCATTTATATGAAGTTGAAAAACAAGCAAAACTAATATATAATAAAGTCAGAATGGTGGCTACTTTTGGGGGGAGAATGAGGGAGCTGTGGAGAATGACAGAAATTTTCTGTAATTTTATCAGGGTGGTTATACATACATATGAAGAAATTCAGTGAGCTGCACATTTAAGATTTGTGTACTTATATAAGTCATGCTTCTTTATAAAAAAAGAAACAATTTATGGCCCTTCTCTTGAGAAGTCTGTATAACTGTGTAGCATGTATTTGGTATACAATGACCTAAAACTGTAGCTCTACTAGACATTTTTGTCCTTATTTTTCCTTTCATCGTCTTTCTTATTTATTTTGAATTATTTTATCTTGCTTTTATTTGCATTTTTATGAGCCATCTAAAATTCTATGTAGGACACAGCTTATAAGTAAATACATAAATACATTTAAAAAGTCCAGGTGTTCCTAAATTTAGCATCAGAAACCTCAGAAGACTCAGATTTTCATTCTGACTCCACTTACTAAGAGGGCAACTAGTGGAGAGGAATAAGATAATATCTACTTCACGTAGTTGTTGAAAAAATTAAATAAAATAGCATAATGAAAAGGATTTTTCAAATTTTAGAGTGATATATAAATTACAATAAAAAGCAGCCAATATTAATCTAGGAACATGATCTCGAACAGGAAACAAGAAAACCAACAAACCGCCACCAAAAAAAGCAATGAGCCTTACAAAGAAACAATTTAAGTCTATAATTTCTGTTTTTCCTGATATTATTGAGAATTGCTTTAAAAATTTCTTGGCATCCTTGTTTAAATTCTGTCCAGTGACCACCAATGTGAGTTTGGATGATTGAGAAATTCCTGGTGCTCCCAGGATCAACTGTATGAAGCTATCACAGGAGAGGATCAATTTGCCCGTATAAAAATTGCTCCAATCACCCAAAATGGTTAATGAATCAGGACATAAGTCTACAACATACCGAAAGTCAAGCTGAAATGTTTAAGTAAATTAAATAAAATCCATTTTAGTCACTGTTTAGAGGAGAAAATAAAAGAGGGAGTGACATGAATGTAATAGCCATTTTCATCTCTCTTTGCAGCTAAGCACTTTGTGGAGAAATAATAGGTGCTATGAGACCTTCCCAAAGGAGTTTCTGAATATAAATATTCTGACTTTTATGTTTAAGGATGTCAGCTCTACCAGGTAATTTTCTCAAGTTTCTTTCCAACTTAACACATTCCTCAACACATTCCAAATAGCTTCTGCTCCCAATATCCCATTGAGATCATTCTCATCAAGATAACCTGTGATCGTCTTGTTGTTAGATCCAATATACACTTTTTAGTCCTATCTCATTTGACCTCTCAATATTTGTCTCTTCCTCCTTAAAATTTTTTTTTTTTTTTTTTTTTTTGTGAAGACCAGCCCTGAGCTAACATCTGTTGCCAATCCTCCCTTTTTTCCTGAGAAAGACTGGCCCTGGGCTAACATCCGTGCCCATCTTCCTCTACTTTATATGGGACGCCGCCACGGCGTGGCTGACAAGCAGTGCGTCGGCAGGAGCCCGGGATCCGAACCCGCGAACCCTGGGCTGCCAAGCGCGGACTAAACAGCTGCGCCACCAGGCAGCCCCCAAAATTCTTTTTCTTTAACTTCTGTGATCCCACACTCTCTTGGTTTTCTTTCTCTCTCTACCAGCTCCTTCTCAGGGTCGTTTGTGAACTCTACTTTTGTCCATCCTTTAAAATTTGGTGGCCCTTAGGCTCTCTCCTGTGTCTCATTATTCTTTCTCCCTAAACAATCCCCTCTAGTCATCTGGCTTCAAATATCATTTGATATGATGACTATCACACCTCTAGCTTCAGCCAAGATCTCATTCCTGGGCTCCAAATTCATGTGACTACCTACTGGACGTCTCCACTTGCATTTCCTGTAGAGACTTCAAAACCAACAGATCTTAAGTAGACTTTGTCGTCTCTCTCCCCACCCTGATGCTCCTTCTGTTCCTGTGATGCTCTCTCAGTAAGCACACTATCACTCATCAATTTCTTTCCCTGGACATTCTCCACTTTCACACAATAGCAAGTCCTGTCAAATTTATCTACTAACTAGCACTGTAATCCATTCACTTTCTATCTCATTTCTTTCAGTTATCTAAATGCTTGACTACAATTGATTTTACTCATAACAGACAAATCTAATTATTCCGTTTCCTTGCTTAATACCCTCCATCATTGCTAAAGACATACATCCCATAATGACTATTAATGGCTATTTGCTGTAATGGCTCTTGAAGAGTTGGATTATTTTTCAGAAAACTTTCAGAATAACAACTTTTATTTTTTACCTCCAACACACTAAATAAATACACCACATAGAGTAATATTTAGATATTTCAATTTCAGGCAAAGACACACTTACCAGTTTACTTGATACAGAAGGACAAATTTGATGTGAATGCAATTTTTGGATGAATCTAAACATTTTGTTTTGCTTACATAAGCCAAATAAGATGTGGTTCTTTAGTCTGTTGCAAGCATGCACTATTTTCATGTTAGCCTTTATTTTTGCTTATAGCTGTTTTATATGTGTGTGTGTGTTTGTGTGTGTGTGTGTTGAAACTTCATTTTCAGTGCAGTTTGAGTATAAGATAACTATGCTACTTCCCAAGACTTTCTCCTTTACATTCTCCTCCACCACCCAAGTCCTTTCTTTAGCAAGTGTGATACCGGCTCAACACAGGTTGACATAAGGGAAGCCATATAGTAGAAAAGAAACCGTATTGTAATTTTGAATGATCTCTGATTAACTAACCCAGACATGCTATGTGGATTAAATGGCCCTTTCCAGCTGCAATAAGTCGATAAATTTGTTCTTTTTAGTTCCTTAGGAATGTGATGACTCCCCAGGCAAAGAGTCTATGCTGATAGCCATCATCAAAAAGATCAGGGTACAGGGCATTGCTCTGGTCTCTGATGCATATCCAGTAAAACAAAAGACTATCAGGAACTAAGACCAGATGTCTGCCCCACCTGGAGATCAGATGGATGCCCCTCTCTGAGAGTAGATGTCTCCCTCCACCCAGAGATCAGATGGATGCCCCACCCTGAGGCCAGATGCCTCCCCCACCAGGAGACAGCCCCCGACCCTGTAAATATCCCTGAGTCCCCATTATCAGGGAGGTGGATTTGAGATTTGTTCTCTCATTTTCCTCACTTGGCTTGTGATTAAACCCTCTCTCTCCTGCAATCTTGTCATCTTGGTGTTTGGCATTCTGGGCGATGGGCAAAAATGAACCTGGTTTGGTAACAAGTACAATAAATCTTCAGGATATTTTATTATATATCATATGTACAAGTTGTGTTTACTATCATACTGCAATATTGAGAATTATAAGAAATAAATATTTTATCATTCAGATGACCAAAATATATTTCTCATATATATTTGGTCTTTGTTCAGGGTTCCTAGCTTACAGCTCCTAAAACTCTTAGAATTTCCTATGATTAGAGTGATAAAGGTGTCTTTTGTTATGTTAATGAGGTTACTTTTGGAAAGCCCTTAGATAACCTTGGGATGGGGGGCTGGTTGCCAAGAGAACAGACCACATGATTGGAGAGTTGGAACTTTCAGTCCCTGCCCCACTCCACACCAGTTCCAGGGAGAGGAGAGGGCCCAGACATTGAGTTCAATTGCCAATGGTCAATAATCTAATCAGTCATGTCCACATAACGAAGCCTCTATAAAACTCCAAAAGGGCAGGGTTCAGAGAGCTTCTAGGTTGGTGAACATGTGGAGATTTGAAGAGAATGGTGTGCTCTGAGAGGGCATGGAAGCTCCATTCACTTTCCCCATACCTTACCTTATGCATCTCTTCCATCTGGCTGATCCTGAGTTATCCTTTTATAATAAACCAGTGATCTAGTAAGTAAAATGTTTCTCTGAATTCTGTGAGCCACTCTAGCAAATTAATTGAACCCAAGGAGGGGGTCGCGGAACCTCTGAATTATAGCCAGTTGGTCAGAAGTACAGGTAACAACCTGGACTTGCAACTGGCATCTGAAATCCAAGGAGGTGACACTGAGCCTCTTAATCTCAAGTTCATGTACCCAGTGTGCAGTAAGCTAATCACTAGGACATCGGTGCTTGGAGATGGAGAAAGCTTTATTCAAATTGGCCAAAATGAGAAGGCAGGAGGATAGGTTCTTTCAAACCCACCTTAACAACAGAACAAAGTAGGGGGTTTCATAGAGCTAAGGGGCTTGGCAGGAAGAGTTTCAGAAAAACAAAGGAATAAGCCATGTTTCTTTCACTTCCAATAAGCCTCTGCGCAATCTGACTTCTGGGTGTCAACAGCTGGGGGCTGGTTTTCTGGTGATCTTTGAAGGCATTCTTTTTTCTTCTGCAAAACAAACTCATAAATCCTTGTGACCCTTGAGTCACCCCTCAGGTTAAATAAGGAAGCAGTAAATTGACAAGATGAACTTCTTTTCATCTATGACTGTTTGGGAACAAGGTCAAAAGGTAATCATGTTCTTATTGAATATTTACAGTAAGCGTCAGGCAACCAGCTTCAGAGGGGTCATTGGAACCCCCAATCTATAGCTGGTTGGTCAGAAGCACAGATGACAGCCTAGGTTTGCAATTGAAGTCCAAAGAGTGTAGGGGGTTGTCTTGTGGGACTGAATCCTTAGCCTGTGGGATCGGATGCTATCTCTGGGTAGGTAGTGTCAGAATTGAGTTGAATTGTAGGACACCCAGCTGGTGTCAGACATTGTTTGTTGGTGTGGGGAAATCCCCCTACATTGGAAATTGGGGTTGAGAACATCCATTCACACACTTATAAAAATTTTTCAGTGTTCAAGTGACGTGTATTTATCAATATGTGAAAATTGTTTACATATCCTGATTTGGGACGGAATACATAAGAATGTGCCCATTAAAAGTAATGGAATTATTCTTTTCATTTAATGGCTTTCACTTAGCAGCGGAGTTTTCAAGAACAAATGAAAGTTAAGTGAGTCAATTGTATTCTCCTTGCTTTTGGGATAAAGTCCAAACTCCTTAACATAGTTTGAAAGGTATGTGACCTAACCCCTGCTCCATCGGACACCAAACCCCATCTCACACTTTACCTTCAAGCCACACAGCATTACATAAACCTCAGGATCTGCATTCCTTAACACTGGCAGAACTAAAGCTGGCATGATTAAGTAATGTCTCACATATGACAGAGGATTCAGGGAAAACAATAAGATGGTATTAAATATGTATACCACAGCAAAGAGGAATTTTGGAAAGCATCTTCTTCTAAAACAGACTGAATCAACTGACTATTCTGAACCATCTTTTCGAACGTTTCCTGAAAAATCACAGTGCTATTGCGATCTAATGAGGCAGAATATTTTACACATTTTCTTACAGTGACTATCTTCATTTAAAGTTTGCAAATCAACCTTTATTAGTTTCAAATTTAAGCAGGCTACTCATAAATGTCGATTTTGTAGACCTGTGCCATTCATCCTGTGTTTTGCTGATTACGAACCTCTCTTTAGCTCCAATGTGTTTTAATTTTACCAATATTGGCATGCTTTAGTTTTTAATGCATTTGAATAGATTCAGTAGCTAAAGATTTTCCTGAAGCATCTTCTTACGTGAAATGCTATTAATCATCTGGACTTTAATGAGAGCATCTCTTTGGCTGCCTTATAAAGAATGGATGCTAGGGCACAAGAATGCAAGCAGAGAGATTGGTGTGGGGGCTATTAGAATAATACAAGTGAGAGATGGTAGCAGCCTACCTAGGGCAGTTGCAAGGAGATGGAGGAAAGTAGGATAAATATGAAGATTTTAGAATGAGAAATCCTGCCATTTGTGACAGCATGCATGAACCTGGAGAATGTTATGCTAAGTAAAATAAGCCAGACACAGAAAGTTAAATACTACATTATACCACTTATATGAGGAATCCATAATACTCAAACTCACAGAAGCAGAGAGTAGAATGGTGGTTGCCAGGGGCTGGGAGAAGAGGGAAACGGGGAGATATTAGACAAGGGTATAAAGTTTCAGTTATGCAAGATGAATAAGTCCTAGAGATCTATTGTAAAGCATAGTGCCTATAATTAATAATACGGTATTGTATACTTCAAATTTGGTAAGAGGGTAGATTGTATGTTAAGTACTGTTATTACAAAAATATTAATAAACAGAATGAGAGGAAACTTTTGGAGGTGTTGTATATATGTATGGCATAAATTGTCATGATGGTTTCACAGATATATACTTATCTCCAAACTCATCAAATTGTATACATTAAATTTATACAGCCTTTTGCATGTCAATCATACATCAATAAAGCAGTATAAGAGAAAAAGAATGAGCAACTGAAATGTGTAAGACTAGAAAAAGAATAGGTTGGGGTGGAGGAAGTAAGGAATGGAGAGATTTGTCTTGGACATATTAAATTTAATTTGCCTATTAGACATCCAAGTGGAGATCTTTAGCAGTAATTGGAGAGTTTTGAAAAGCAGATGTAAATTTGGAAGTCATCTCTCTGTAGCCATGAGACTAACTGAGATCCCAACAGTAAGAGTGTAGACAGGGAGCCTAGAAGGCTGTCATATTCAGACCAGCACAGGAATTAAAATGAATAGAAATGGACCTTTGGTAGAATAAATGCCAAAACAAAATGGCATAAAACAGGACTCTATCCCAGCCTTCTCCTCTTCAACTTACTCATGAAGAATTTGTATACCACTGCAAGTCTTTTTTAGAATAGTGGGCCTTAAATAAATAATGTAAATCATTTTTACAGGATGTGTGCCTTCCTGCTGTGCCAAATGGGAAGTTAAGCCTTCTTCTCTATACTGACCATGTGATACTACTGTGATATTCCAGGAGTGGCCTTAAATAGCATGTCAGCCTTAACTAATTAGCAGGCTCAATATCATTTTTAAAATGATAGTCATTTTAAGCCAAAAGTGTTTGGCACATTTTGACATGCAGAGGGATAATTCTAAATAAATCCCATTCCATGGAAAATGCATTTAGTTGTCTTGCAGTATATTTTGCAGTTAACCCAAGTTATTAGAACTAAAGAAACTCCATTCTATTCAAAACAAAATATTCTAGAAGAACCACATTAGGAGTCTTCAGACAGTAGAAGCTAATTCTTGCTCTTAGATTCTCTCAAACCACCTATCTCCTAATAATCTAGGTCCAGAGCTTTTACTCAGGATTTACATCAAAATCTCTTAGAGACTTTCTTTTGAAATGCTCACATACAGGCCTTCTCTTGAAAATTCAAATTTGATGGGTGTGTGAATTGAGTATTCTGAAATAATTCCCCAAGTGATTTTGCTGTGGACCCCAGTTAGGAACTATTGCTTGATGGGAAGGACCTCTGGGCTTTAAGCATTTGAAATCCAGAGAGATTTCTAGGAAAGTTCTTGACCCTCCCTAGGCTCACCTACCTGCCTGCAACTCACCTGTGAAAGTCACCCCTTAATTTACGTAAGAATCAAGTCAGGTTCTTTAATTTTCATTGCAAAATAGATAACTTTGTCCAACACATGCAAGCATTTTATCTAAAGCAAATGGATCTCCTTTAAGTAACAATGAAGAATAACTATATTTTAGGTACATAGGATGACTTCTATCTCAAGTTGGCTGCTCTCCTAATTCAGGCAAAATCTAGGTTAGTCAGTAAATATCCAACAGGGTCTGTACTGTGTAAGAGATATTCTCACTGATCAGTCTAAGCCTCTCTTCCTGAATTATCAGAAAGCCAATTCCCGGGCTGTATCATTTTTGATTACTTTTGTTCCCTATGGAAATGCCTTGAGAGAATAAAAATTTTGAATGCTGAGTCCTCAAGTTTTATGAAGGTTTATAAAAGAGATAGCTTCATCCAATAAAAACTACTGTTGTGGACACCATCTACCTGATAAACTTCCCCTCAGAGTGGAAAGTCAGGGAAAAATGTATCTAATATAAATTGATACGCTTCATATTATTCATAAAGAGAATTATTGAGGTGCTTTGATCTTAACTGCCAGGAACTACTGCAGTAAGTTTTATGCGCCACTGCAGCAATCATGCCTAACCCAGGCCTTCTGGCTCAAGCATCACCCCACATCACTTGGTCGTCATTCTTTAATCCTCATTTTAATGGTGTCATGGTACTTATGACTTTTACTGTAAGTTATTTCAAATCCTTGTTTGGAAATGGGTAAATAATTAATAATAAAATTTATCCTGCATTCAACTCTTTCATAAAATCAATATGTATTTATTTTTAGTTATTGGGAGACCACCTCCAGTAAATCTAGTTGGAAGATTGTCTAAGTTAAATAATCCAAAAACCTTCTGCTTTGTTTTCTTTGTAAGACATGCCCTGCCATGACAAGAGGCTTTCTCTATGGAAGATCATGTAGTCAAGGGTCATGAATGCTCCTTTTAATACCTGGAATAGAACTTTGTGATTCTCCTCCCACTCCTGTTCTTTAACATCATCATTACTGATATTTATGCACTTCCTATGAGCCAGGCACTGTGCCCAACACTTTGCATGCACACTTACATCTAATCTTCAAACAAGGTTGAAGGTGATTCTAACAATGTCCTTATTTTAGATTAGGAACCCAAAACTTAAAAAGATTAAATACCTTGTACTCAATACATGTTTTTAAATAAATGCATGAAGTTATGCTGCCAGATATCCAATGATTAGGTTTAGTTCCGGCTGAGACTAGGAGAAACGAGGTAAAGAAATGCTCCTGCTTCTAGATGCAAGATTAAAGTACTGCTGCTCCCAGGAGCTCTCTGGGGCTTTATGATCTCACTGTAGATTAGAAAAATGGCCTTGCTCTTGCCGTGTTGCATGGGGCAGTTGAACCTAACATAACATATATAACAGGGTTCTCTCTCTTCAACCTGGGATTAGACTTTTTTCTTTACCTGTGATATGTATGTTTAAAATCTAAACAAAGGGTTGGACAATGGTAGATCCAACTGACCAAAGGATCAGGCAGATACAGTTGACTGCCCCAGGTCCATAGAATCCAAATGACAAGGGATCATGGCCAGTCTCCACTTGATTGACCATCTGACTGCCATGGTTATCAGCCCCCAAAATGGGTCTCTCACAGCACTTTTTCTTTTTCTGCATATGGAGAGTTAGCCATTGTCTGCTTAACATGAGGCATATATTTTATTATGGCCTCGAGGATGATAAGTAATAAACCATTTGACTCATATTCTTTGACAATATGATTCAAAAGTAATTAATAAAGGTAAGGATTTATTGATCCAATAAGTCTCCTCTGGAGCACCGGGTTGAGAATTAGAAAATCTAGTATTTAAGCCTGTTTATTCTGGTGATGTGTGACTCCAGATAAATTATGTACGTGATCAGCCTCAGCTTCTCAACTGTAACGAGAGAGTTGTGTTAGATCGTCTTGAAAGTCTCTGTCAACTCGGAAAATCTATGAAGTTACCAATATCTCTGATTTTTACTGTATCAAGTGACTCTTTACTGAGATAAAACTTTGCTTTACATAATCTTCTTCAGTTTGGCAGAAAATAGTTCAAAATCAACAGGCAAAAGCAATAAAGAGCTTTTTACAACACAGGGATAAATTTAGGCATGATCTGTTCTCACATGCCTCATCCAGTCATTCATGAGGATTTTCTTTTATTGTTACTCATTTCCCTAATTAACTTTAGATGTGGGCATCTGATACACGGAGAGGAGGTCAAAATAATCATTGATGAATTTCCTTTAAAATAAAGGAGAAATTCATTCCCATTGTATCACCCCCTGAATGAGGTAAATTTTTCCAAGTTACCAGATCCTAACACATCATATTTATTTATCTAAGATTTGTAATTATAGACTGCTCTCTAAACCTATAAATATTTAAGAACATGTTTCCTTACAGATATTTAAGGGAAACAAACCTTTCCTTTCACTAACTCCCCAATTCAGTGAATCAGCTCTGTGCTGAGAAGCCTGGCCATCCCCTTGGTCCCAAGCCTAGGGAAATCTGTCTTAAATCTTAAAAAAGATTTAAAAAATCAGAGCCTCAATTTACAATGGTTATGACCTAGTCCAACAAAAAAAGTGATTTTCTACCATTATGCCTATTTTCTTAATTTATTATCCTTTATTTCAATACACTTTACACACAGCCATGCTTATTTTTTAAAATTTATGTTTACTTTTCTAAAGCCATTCCTGCATGCAATTCTTTCTTTATTCCAAAAATGGCAGTAAGCCAAGCCCCACTTTCTTCTAACTTAATTTTTCCAGACTTCTTAATGGCTATGTCAATTTCCTGTCATTGTTCTCCTATAGGATTTCCTTAGTCCCCTCCTAATGCCTTTGGCCGGTACACATTTATACTAAAATTGATAAAGGTGGGGAAAAGTCATCAACACAGTCCAGAGGACAAGAGACTGATTCATTATGATGTAACCAAGTTGAAAAGGACAGTTTAATGGACTATTTTGGTAGCATGACTTAAAACTCAGAAGCTGTGTTTTTTACTCTCTGGAAATGGTTCCTTTTAAATGGTATTCCCAAGGTCAGGAAGGAAACATGACATCACTGAAAAGCAGCTGCCCCTGAGGTAGTGAAAAAGAACTTCAAGAAGCTCTTCTGTTTAAAGGTACTTGAATCGTGACCATCCAGTTGGCTAAAATATAAGATAAATACTGGGATTTAGGGGCAAATTCAGAAAAACTCAAAGGGAAAGAGCCTGGAGTTTTGTTTTCAGAATCAGTGAACTCTTAACCTTTGCAAAATGCTTCCTAATAAAATTTATTGTTTCTTCACTCTGTAAAGAAAATCAATGTGACCATTTTCTTCTCACCTATGAGGTCAGTTGAGAGGTCTAGAAGTTCTCCTCACAGAGTCCAGTGTTAAAATTCAGACACTTTGTTCACATAATCTGTGTTTGTCTCAAGCCACATGAAGATCTGAACAGAAAAGAATTATTTTTAAATTATCTAGACATTGGGATGGACATTTTGAAATGCAATATTGTAAAGTGAAATTTATTATTATTAAAGAACACACATAACCTTTAAGGAATCCAAAGAACCTAATATTTCAACATATTTGGAATATTATTACTTTTCATAATTGGCAAGAGCTTTATTCAATGGTAAAGCAGACAAAATTTTGCTAGTATCAGTTTCATTTGTTAGACAACTTCATCTGGCTCTTTATTTTTATTTAGAAGCTATGCTGAGCAGCATGTATATATGTTGTCCATTCATGAATATCATAGGTAATGTGTGTGTGTGTGTGTGTATATATGAATATGGGGGCTATAAAACTTTAGTGCTGGGGCTGGCCCGGTGGCACGGCAGTTTAGTTCTTGCTTTGGCAGCCCGCGGTCCGCGGGTTCGGATCCCGGGCGCCCGCCGATGCACTGCCTGTCAGCCACGCCGTGGCAGCGTCCCATATAAAGCAGAGGAAGATGGGCACGGATGTTAGCCCAGGGCCAGTCTTCCTCAGCAAAAAGAGGAGGATTGGCAATGGATGTTAGCTCAGGGCTGGTCTTCTTCACACACACACAAAAAAACTTTAGTGCTAAGTTTAAAAATTACATCTCTTGAATGGAGTCTATTGGTTCTCTATTGTGGTCACAAATCACCACCAAGATAATAGCTTAAAGCAACACAAATTTATTCTCTTACAGTTCTGGGTCAGAAGTCTAGAATCCAAGTAGGGCAGGTTTCCTTCTGGAGACTTCAGGGAAGAATTCATTCTCTCGCCTTTTTCAGTTTCTAAAGACCATCTTCATTGCTTAGTTTGTGACCCTTTGCATCTGTTGTTGCATCTCCTACTACTCTCTCTAATCGCCTGCCTCTCTTTTGGAAGGACCCTCGTGATTACATCAGACCTAACTGGATAATTCAGGATAATCTCCTCGTCTGAAAATCCTTAATTTAACCCATGTGAAAAGTCCTTTTACCATGTAAAGTAAAATTCACAGATTAGGGGGATTAGGACATGGACATCTTTGGAGGATCATTTGCAGGCTAGCACAGTAAGATTCTTTTACTCAGTAACATACTTCATAAATCCTCTGGTCTTACTGGAAAGTGATAATCAAAAGTCAATTAAAAGATATTTATAAATAGAAGTCAAACAATTTTTTTACCATTCTAAAAAAATAGTAATGCTGGGAAATAGTTAAAATATGTGACAGGAAAACTTAGTGCAACAGTAAAACATCAACCCATCAACTTTAGGAAGGGTAAAATGGTAATGGAATGTTAAATATAATTAATCTGATCTGGGATTATATTGGAAATCATGGAGCTTGCAATGGCAAGCTTTGAGTAGATAAAAACATTTTTAGTGTGTTAAATTTCTAAAGAAAAAATGCTTGTCAATGGATGAATGAATAAACAAACTGTGGCATATCCATTCACACAATGGAGTATTATTTAGCCATACAAAGGAATGAAGTACCTGTATTATTCAGTCATAAAAAGGAATGAAGTACCTATACACAGTAATCTGAACATGCTACAACATGGAAGAACCTCAAAAATATTATGTTAAGTGAAAGAAACTAGACATAAAAGGTCATGTATTGTATGATTCATTTTATATAAAATATCCAGAATAGACAAATTCATAGAGACAGAAAACAGATTAATCCAGAGGATGAGGGGGATGGTAAACAGTGAGGGATCACTTAACAGGTATGGAGTGTTCTTCTGGGGTGATGAAAATTTTGAAACTAGAGAGAGATGGTAGTTATACAATATTGTGAAGGTACTAAATGCCAGTGAATTGTACACTTTAAAATGATCAAGTGTATGTTATATGAATTTCACCTCAAGTCAATCTCAAGAAGTGCTTCCAGAATACTAGATCAGATGATGAACAACCTCTGTTCTAATCTCAACTCAGCTACAAATTAGCCATCTGACTTTGGGAAAAATCACAATGTCTCTGGGCCCATTTCCCTAGTCATAAAATAAATTGAGTTAATCAGGTAATTTCTAATATTAAACTTCAAAATTCTATGATTCTCTTCCACTCTTGACACTGAGCTAGTTTCTTTGAGAATCAAAAAGTTATTATGAGATATTTTCTGTTCCCAAACAGTTTACCTTTCAGTGTAAAAATCAAACATGAAAAATGTTGTATTTATTTAAATATATAGTTTGTGGACAAATTTGTCTACAATCACCAATAAATAAAAAGAGACTGAAAGACATAGAGACAGAAAGAGAGAGAATGGAAGTACCTATAATTATCAGTGGTTGGTTATATCGGGACGGTGAGATTATAGCTTTTTTGTTGCTATCTTTAACTCTTTAAGAAATAACATGTATTATTTGTATTGTAAAAAAAAGTAAAATATTGGTAAATTTGTATCTATATTTCAATGCTGAAATATGGCTAAATCTGTAGTTATTAGGAACTCACAGTAATTTGAATAACCACTAGTATTTTCAGGAATAACGATGAAATTCTTTTTTTAGCACAAAAAGTCCTAAACCTGTCCAATTATTTGACTCTAAAGAAATCATTCAACAAAGGCAAAAAGTTGTATACAAGAAGATGTTCACTGCAGCATTATTTATAACATTTCCAATTGAAAGTTACCTCAAGATCCCAAAAAAGAGGAGTAGTTTAGTAAAAAGCTCTATACCTGGCTTCTTTCCTTTTCTTCAAACACACCAAATGCATTCTCAGGGTGCAGTCTGAGACATTCTTCCACTGGCTCTTTGCATACTCAGCTGCTTCTTGTTTATCAGAATTCAGATAATGGAATCTCCTCAGAAGGTGCTCCTCTGATCACCCAACCTGATACCTCATCACTCTTTATGTCACCCTTTTGTTTTTTTATATTATCTTTTATAATGTAAGATGATCTTGTTAATTTATTTGTTACTTCTTATTGTCTGTCTCTCTCCACTGGATATAACTCCAAGGGAAAAGGCATTTGCTGAGTGATCGCCACTGTATGTTTAGGGGCTAAAATAGCATCTGGCACACACAGTAAGTGGTCCATCAATATATATATATATTGTTTTTATTTTGTGTGTGAGGAAGACCAGCCCTGAGCTAACACCCGTTGCTAATCCTCCTCTTTTTGCTGAAGAAGACCGGCCCTGGGCTAACATCCGTGCCCATCTTCCCCTAGTTTATATGGGACATCGCCACAGCGTGGCTGACAAGCAGAGCGCTGTCAGGCACCCAGGAACCGAACCCGTGAACCCCGGGCTGCCAAGCATGAACTAAATCGCTGCGCCACTGGGCTGGCCCTTCATCAATATATGTTTTTTAAAAAAGAAGAATGAGTAATACCTGCAACTAAGAAAAATGTTTAGTAAGAAATATACAAAAATGAAATAACGATCTTAAGTAAATGAAATTCTGATTATTTAAAAGTATATTACATATATTTGCTGTATTATTTTTACAACACTGTTTCTTTTTATTTAAAACTCTAAAAGGATATCCTCAATGACAGTTGTTGTGGCCTTCGTTTACTATCACTATACACCCAGTTCAAATATAAGGTCTAGTAGTCATATTTATTC
Source organism: Tapirus indicus (assembly GCA_031878705.1). Classification (NCBI taxonomy): domain Eukaryota; kingdom Metazoa; phylum Chordata; class Mammalia; order Perissodactyla; family Tapiridae; genus Tapirus; species Tapirus indicus. The sequence goes on along the minus strand of CM062920.1, from coordinate 136,630,982 downwards.
ACTGTCTTTTCCCTAATTTCTCTCACATGCAAGCAAAGTGTTACATAAGAATAGCACAGGATTTGTAATATTTTTGGAAGTACCATTTTATCAGCTCTGTGATCTTAGACAAGTTACCTAACTTTTCTGGGTTTCATTTCTTATCTCATGAGGTTAAGCATCTCATAAGGTTGTTGTGGGAATTAAATGAGACAATATTTGAGTCATTTGGCACAATTTTTGACACACTGTAGCTCAGTAAATGATTGCTGTCACTACCGTTGTGAGCTCCTAATAAATCATCAAACTGATGTTGAATCCTGTTTTCTGTTCTTGGAATAATAAGAGCAGAAACACGAAAAGAGTTTTATTAATATTCTCATTGTTCAACTTTCCTCCCCTCAAGACCCTTTGTTCTTCCCCAAGTCTGGGTTTATCAGATTTGCATGAATAAGGGCATCTTATTCTCTGTCATCCAGAAAGCCCAAGGTGAGTATATTAAGCACAGTGTTATAACCATGCCTGTGCAGTGCAATTCAGATATAGCATCTATATCTCTTACTACATGAGATCAGACACACTTTTACTGGGAAACAGAAAGTCATCAACTCAACTTTTTGAACACTTTTACATGACTCAGAGAACTACCGACAAGAAAAGAGTTTTAGAGCTGGATGGGTCAATTCTCTCCACTTGATCTATGAGAATAAGAGACACAGAAAGGAAGAGCTTGTTGCCAAAGGCCACCCAGTGAGTGTCAAAATTGAGAGCATAATGTAGCTCTAGACCCAGGCCAAAGTTCTTTTCATCATAGCCCCAGAACTTACTCTTTACCAGATGGCATGAAAATGAAAAAAGAAAAGATCAGTTCAGCCAATTACAAAAAAAGATCAATGCCACTAGCTATATGGCCTAAGTAACTGCCAAGAATTTTGTTGTGATGTTTCTTAAATGACCAATCTGGTTTGGCATGAAGACACAATATTTTAAAGTTTGGGGACTGTGGAAAAAAAAAACTTTCTTGATTTAATTTCAACATTTTCTGCTATAATCATTCTGAATTTTCAGAGATTAGAATGCTTGCCTTCTTAACTCTATTAAAATGCCTGGCAAGTCAACTCCTATGTGCCTCGATGGGGTGTGACCATCATTGTTTGACATTTATGGAGTTGTTCCTGTCCTTTCTTCATCAGTCTACAGAGAGTTCTTTTGAAAAAATAACCTCAAACTCATCTTCTGAGTTGGTGTCGTAATTAAAACAGAATATCTGAGGGATTTCACACCCTTGACTGTGCTCAGGGGCAATTATATTCATAAGCTGATCATGAAAAGCAAACAGATAGTTAGGAAACATTAAAATGAACATAATAGCATGCAATTAGAGGAGACAGCTTGTCCTTCAACCAAAGTACTCTGATTCTTCCCATTAAAGAATTTGCTGGTGTGTCTCTAACTTTGTATGCACTTACTTGAACGTACAGAATCTGCCCAAAGGAAGGTCTCTGGAGATATCCATAGTAGTGATAACAGTGAGCCTCTGTGTGCGTGACTTCACAACACCCAGTTGGCAAATTGAAGATTGAGCCAAACTGCCATGATTATCTTCTTCTCTAATCGAGGCCAAAATCAAGTTATCTCTGATTTTGCCACTGAATCAATTTAGCAAATATATTCTTTGCCTCGTATTGGTACACCCAGAGCATATTCCCTTGTCCGATCACAGCTTCTTGGTTTACAGAAAATTTGCATGCATGCTAATATTGACAAATATATCATAACCTATCGTTTTCTTGAGAATATATGACCCTCTTACACAAGTCATTGCAGTTGAATCAGTTTCACTAAGCAAGCTATGTTCTCTTCATTTTTGTCAACATCTACTCAAATTTGTACCATTTAATGAATTTTTTTCTTATACATTTGTCCTGATTCAAACACCTTGAAGTGTTTGTCATAATTTTTTTTTCTGAGAAACAGTATTTGTCAAGGTTTGATTACTCCATAAGTGATGGGAAAGACCTAGTTTTAACAAAATATTTTAATCTAAAGCAGTTCAAATGATATTGCTCTAAAATTCTAGAGTCAATATTTCTGATAAAGCCTTTTAATTCTGTGAAAAGAATTATGGGAGGGTGGGGAAGCTCTCAATAAACACGTTGATATTTAATCCAATTTTGCCACACTCCCTGCTAATTTCCAATTCAGCAAGATGTATCTTGGAATGCTTAGGTACAAAGATTCAGAATTATTTTTATTGCCAAAACCTAAAATCATTTTAAAAATAAGGCATAATTTAGTTCCTATGCTACCTATAAGGTATTAGGAACTTAGTCGAAATTGGCCCCTTGTTTTATTGACATATAAGTGCAGATTTACAGTTTTCCAAGGATACCACTTACAGGTAATGATGCATCAGCCATCCATCCACTGCTCAACACAAATTAAGTGTTTACGACCAACCAGGAACGGTGCTAGGCTTCTCGGATACAATGGTGAATAAGACACTGTCCCTGCCTTCTGGAGGAAGATGGCATGTGAAATGACACATGCCATACAGTAGGGGTAAGAACCATATGATGGAGGTAAGTACAATGAACTATGGGTACACATAGAGGGACTTCTAACTCAGTCCTAGCCAATCAGGAAAGGATTCCTGTGGGAAATGACACATAAGCTGGACCTTGAGGATGAATAGGAATTAGCCAAGGAACAAGGGACTGGGTGAGTGTGTACATGAACGTGTGAGTGCATGTGTAGAAGGAAGTTTTCCCCAAACTGAAAGTAGTTCAGTATGCGGGAGCATACACTGGCTCGGGGTAGTTTGTATTTTTGTTGATAGGGTGGGAGTTAGAAATAACAATGCTGAGTCAGGAGTTGGGTAATAAAGTTTTCTTTTTATTCCATGCCAAGAAATTTGGATGTTTTTTAGAGGACAATAGGAAAGTGAAAGATCTTAAGCCCTGGGAAGGGAGGGAGAATGGGGAGAGAGGTGGGCAACACTATCAGGCATGAGTTTTAGAAAGATCACTTTCCAGCTACTGAGAGGATGTCAGGAGACATCAGATGCACCACAAAGCAGATGGATACAGATATCAAAGAAGATATCACCAAGGGTTAGTTCTGAGGCTGCTGCTGTGTGTATTTTGAGTCCCATCAGAAAGATATAGTCTTATAAACACACTATATCATTAGTGCTTCAAAATATCTCCTTAAGGGGCCAGCCTGGTGCCATAGCAGTTAAGTTTGCGCCCTCCTCTTCCCGTGGCCCAGGTTCACAGGTTTGGATCCTGGGCGCGGACTGACGCACCACTTGTCTAGCCATGCTGTGGCGGCGTCCCATATAAAGTAGAGGAAGATGGGCACGGATCTTAGCCCAGGCCAGTTTTCCTCAGCAAAAAGAGGAGGATTGGCAACAGTTGTTAGCTCAGGGCTAGTCTTCCTCACACACACACACAAACACACATTCCCTTAAGGTAGGAATTATTATTACTTCCATAAAACATCTGGTGAAACTGCATTTCAGTAAGCTGAAGTGACTTGTCCAGGCTGTCTCTGGGTAACACAATCAATGGCAGAGGTGGGCTAGAATTAGTTCAATCTATTCACCACAACTAAATGCTTACTCTGTGCCAGATGCTGTAAAAGATGCTGAAGATGCAAAAATAAGTAAGATGTGGACCTCTGCCCTTCCTCACTTTGAGTTTCCTCCCATGTTTGTAGGATTTTCTCTCTGTTTTGCCCACAATGAGCAGGAAAGTTCTAAACTCAGCAGCACAAAGAGCCCAAAGGACCACTACATTCCTAGATAGCTGGGAGTCCTAAGCTCGATTTCTGGGATTTTTATTATACGTTCTTAATCGCAATGCCTTGCATGAGATAAAAGTTTGCAATTAAAATTTGCTAGGTGAGTCTTGGGTTGCTCATCATTGATCTAGACTCCAGTCTCCAAAAACAGAATGTAAACTTTATTATTTTGCCTAGGATCTACTCTTCAAAAGAAAACAAGCCCAGTCAAGGGTTACTTCAAATATGTTCAGAATAGCATGCAATTTGGATATATGAGTATCAGAAGGATTGCTTTATTGCTGAAGTAAAAGGCATATTATGGTCCCATGACTGTTCCTAGGAAAGGCATTCATGTAATGATAAAAATAACATCTTTTAAAAATTCATGCATGCCATTTAAAAGTGATTGAGATAAAGCTATCAATTTTAAAGCAGGTTAATTTGGGGGCAAAGTGCTTTTAAAAAAAAAGACATCAATCAAACATTGTCAAGATTTATCTCCAGACACAACTTAAAATTGATTTTATACAATTAACCCATTCAGCAACAATTTAAATAACATTTTGGATTCAGCAACCTATCACAGTATGTGTCAGTGGCTTTTTCCTGAGAATCTGGTATAATAGGGTAATGAAATCAAAGGGTAGTTTCCATCTGATGATCACTGAGGCTTCAGAGTTTGTAAAATAAGTACCAAAAACACTCTCTGGGGTTTAAAGCATAGGCTGTCTTAGGCTATGAAGTACTAAAGTTAGCAAACCACATTTTCACATCTTCCTTTGTAGTGAGAATCAAAAAGGACACAAAATCTATTCTGTGATAATGATCTCTTTCAGCTTTTCCATTATTCCCTGAAGATCCAAAAATCTGTCATTCTTATACTTGCTAGACTCTCTCCACCAAAGTAAAGCTAAGAAAAATATCTGTGTCCCAGTTTCTACTTTATAAGATTGCTCCTGTCAATCAGATGCACCCCGACAGATAAGTTACCACAAATAAGTTAACAGGCACCTGTGAAATAAATTGAGTCCTTCAGATAAGAACCAATAAAAAATAGAAATTTTCAACACGAGATTGTCTTTAGAGTGTTCACACACACTCCTTGTGAAGCTCAGTGGAAGAGTCTGCAACCTGTAAAATTCTAATCAGAATCAATGAAAGACCAATGTTTGCTGGTAAAGTCATCTTCATACTCAGAGGTGGCATTTGCTTTTATGCCAAATCTATTAAATTGTTTTGATTTAACACTATTGTTAGTATCTTAAAAATTATTGTAAGTTCCAAGTGTTATTACAACTTAAGTAATGAGGAAAAACACCAAAATTGTTATGTTAGTTAGAGGTCTACAAAGTAATATGCTAAATCCAAACCTTCCTCATAATCAAAGAAGCAAGTAAAACAAAAGAAAGATAAAGTATCACATTAATCTAAATTTTTCACATTTTACATTGGTAGATAAGAGTTAATGAAATAGAAAATCAACAAAAATAGAAAAAAAGTCAATGCAACCAAAGGCTGGATTTCTGTTAAATTCAATAAAATTGATAAACTCTAGACAGAATTATAAGAAAAAAAAAGTCATAGATTACCAATATCAAAAATGAAAGGAGGAGCAGCACTACAGATCCTACAAATATTGAAAAGGTAATAAAGATATATCATGGGCAACTTTATGCTAATACACTTCACAACTTAAAAGAAATGGACAAGTTCCTTGAAAGATACAAACTAGCTGACCTTACTCAAGAAAAAAAGAGATAACTGAAGTCTTATATTTATTAAAGAAAAATAATTCATATTCTAAAATCTTTTGACGAAAAAACTCCGGATTTAGAAGGTTTCACTGCTGAATTCTATCAAATATTTAAGGATTAAAAAACTACCAATACTACACAAGCTCTTCCAGAAAACAGAAGATAAGGGACAACTTCCCAATTCCCTTTATAAGGTCTGCATTACCATGATAACAAAGCCAGGTGAAGACATTACAAAGAACATTACATCAATGTGTTAGGCTGATGATATTTAAAATATCCTTCATGAACATAGATGCAAAAAAGATTCTTAAGAATTTTTAGCAAATCAATTCCAGTGTATATGTATATATATATATATATATATATATATATATATATACATATATATATACTCAGCACTTATAACCAATATATATATATGGTGCTTATATATATATGGAGCATAGGACCTAAATGCAAAAACGGACTATAAAATTTCTAGAGGAAAATATAAGAGAAAATCTTTGACCTTTGGTTAGGCAAAAATTTCTTAGATAAGACATGAGCAAAAACCATAAAAGAAAAATTGATAAACTTCCCCCAAATTATAATATTTTCTCTTCAAAGGACATTTTTAAGAAGAATGAAAAGGCAAGCCAGAGATTGGGAGAGAAGATTAGCCAAACATATAGCTGATAAAAGACTTGCGTCCAAAATACATAAATAAATCTTATAAACCAATAAGATGACCAACAGCCTATAAAAATAGGCAAAATATTTGAATATTCAGATCACCAAAGAGATATATGAATTGCAAATAAGCACATGAGATATGTTGCATATCATCAGTCATTATGGAAATGTAAAGTAAAACCACAATTAAGTATTAGTATACACTAGTGGCTAAATTTTTTTAAATGACAATGCCAAGTGTCAATGGGGATAGAGAATACTCATACTTCTGTTGGGAATGCAAAATGGTAGAGCCACTTACACACACCGTACGATCCAGCAATCTCACTCCTCAGTATTTAAGAGAAATGAAAGCATATGTTCACACAAACGCTTGTATCGAATGTTCGTGACAGCTTGATTCATATTACCCCGAAACTCAAAACAACCCAAATGTTCATTAACTGGTAAATGGATAAGCAAATTGTGGTATATCTAAACAATGTAATACTGCTCAGCCATAAAAAGGAATATATGACTGATGCATGCAATGAAATAGACTAATATCTCAAAAGTATTATGTTAAGTGAAAGAAGATAGACACAAAAGACCACATACTATATGATTCTATTATATGAAATTTTCAAAAAGGCAAAATTGTAGTGACAGAAAGCAAGTCAATAATTGCGGGAACTCCTCATTCACTGCTGGTGGGAATGCAAACTGGTGCAGCCTCTATGCAAAACAGTATGGAGAGTCCTCAAAAGATTAAAAATAGAAATACCATATGATCCAGCAATCCCACTCTTGGGCATCTACCCAAAGGACATGAAATCAACCATCACAAGAGGCTTATGCACCCCTATTTCATTACGGCATTATTCATTATAGCCAAGAAGTGGAAGCAACCCAAGTGTCCCTCAACTGATGATTGGTTAAAGAAGATGTGGTATATACATACAATGGAATACTACTCAGCCATAAGAAAAGACACAATTGTCCCATTTGCAACAACATGGATGGACCTAGAGGATATTATGTTAAGTGAAATAAGCCAGAGAGAGAAGGACAGACACTGCATGAACTCACTCATACATGGAATATAAATGAACACATGGACAGAGAAAACTGATTGGTGATTACCAAGGTGAAGAAGGGTGGGGGGTGCGCACAAGGAGTAAAGGGTTACATCCACATGGTGACGGGCAAACAAAAATGTACAACAAAAACCCCACAGTGTTATAAACTATTACGACATCAATAAAAATATAAAAAAAAAAACTTCTAAAAATAAATAAATAAAAAAATAATTGCAGGAACTGGTTTGGAGGGAGAAGATGGATTGTAGAGAGGCAGTAGGCAAGTTTTTGGGTTGATGGAAATGTTCTATATCTTGACTGGTGATTATATAGGTGTATACATTTGTCAAAACTCATCAAATTATATGCTTGAAATTGTGATTTTTATTCAATGTAAATTATACCTCAATAAAGCTGACTTTAAGAAGAATAAAAATGCTACCTAAAGGTCCCTGAGATTGTCTAAGATGAAATGTTAGGCTGATGATATTTAAGAAAATGTTAGAGGCCTCCAAAAAACTTGGAAAAATCATAAAGGGCAGACCATAAAAATGTGAGACAAAGGGAAAGTGCACATAATTGAAAAGTTAAAATTGGAAAATTAAACCAGTAGGAATTTTGGCAGTGTGACAATTAAAAAATAATGAGGGAGAGAGGAGGAAGAGCAAGACTGAAAAATAGAAATGGGGAAAACCAGGGAAAGGAAGAGAAAATGAATATGAAGGATCTCAACACTGCCACACAGTGAGGTTTGCAAAGCTGCTTCTATAGCCATTTCCTTGCATGTTAATTATGTATAGATTCCAGAGGCAGGATATTGATTCCTTGATGTGGGCAGTTCTTGTGCCTTCTTGAAACAACAGTGCAAATTTCAGAGGGCACCTCTTCTCTCTGCCAGTGTCAGAAGGGAACAAAGCTTGAAAAATGCTTAATGGTTTTAGAGTTCAATGAGTTTGGGAGAATGTTTCAGAAGTGGCAAGAAATGCTCATTGAAGGGCAAGCTTCAAATTCCACCTGCCCACGTTGAAGGACTGGAGGAATGGAATGCTTTGCTGAAGAGAAAAGATGTTCAAAAATGGAAATAAGCAAATCCAAAATAGAATGTGGTGAAGGAAATGGTAGAACGGAAGACATCAAAGCTTCTAAAAGGAAAACAGAAAAATATTTAGTAAAGCAATTTCAAAGCAGGTCTATATTTCCAAAATAAAATAATAGTCTTGAGGATGAGCTCATTAAAGATCCTTAACTAGCTTCTGGAAATAGAAACCTCAAGACAAAGCAGAGAAGTCATGAGGAATGTCTCACAAACCAGGCAGCTGGTGAGAGGTAACAGAAACTTTCAGGGCAGAGGTGAGACAAGAGTCAGGAGAAGGGATGGGGGTGGGTAGAACTGTAGGGAAGGAATGCGGAGGTGAGGGGGACAATAACATTTACTTTCCTAATGACCACAGTAAAAGACTTTGGAACTATTTGTCACAAATTACAGATGGCAGGTTGAGATGGAGGAGGGGGATGGAAGACAGCCAGATAGCTGCAGTTCTAAAGAAAGAATCCGGAAGTTCAAATATTTCACTATGGTACATAAACGTCATGCTCTGCCTCACCCAACGTTCACACTCTGACGTCTTACTTTCTCGCCATCACTATGCATTCTGTGGCCAAAGATAACCAAACTCACACTTGTTTGTCCCTTCCCATGTGTCATTTCACCCTTTGCCTTGAGTACATTTCCCTCTCAACTGTCACCTTTTTGGAAAAATTTTTCCAGATGTATCCTCACTCCAAACAGAATTATTTGGGGCTGCTGTAACTCTTCCAATAAATATCATAATGTAATAAACAACACTGCCTCTATTGATCATGTATTATGTTCTGAAACTGTAGTTGTTGCTTTATACATGTTATTCCTAATCCTCATAAAAAAGCAACAAAGTAGGTACAATAATCTTTAAAGATAAGCAATCTGGGGCACAGGGAGCTTTTGTAAAATGCCTGAGGTCACACACCTGGTAATTGTTGAGATTTGAGCCCAGATCTGTCTGACTCTGGAGAAGACATTCTTTTGCATTTCACTAGGCTACCTTTTGCACTGGTCTTAGATATTGTAATTATTTTTTTACATGTATATATCCCTTACCATACTGTGAGTTCTTCCAGGTTAGGACACAACTGTTCATCTTCATCTCTCCAAAGTCAAATACAGTGCCTAATCAGTGTTTAATAAATGTTTGATAATACATGAATGAGAGAATGAATGAATGATAAGTGAATGAATAACTGAGAAGTTTCCATGTTGAGCATGAAAACAAAGCAAGGGATGTCAGTTACGTAATTTAAATATATAATGGTATTGAGCTCTAAAAATCTAATTCAGTGTTAACTCTTTAAAAACTAGTTTAACAGGCCAGCCCCAGTGGCCCAGTGGTTAAGTTAGGCAAGCTCCACTTCAGTGGCCCAGGTTCAGTTCCCAGGTACGGACCTACACCACTCATCTGTCAATGGCCTTTGCTGTGACAGCAGCTCACATACAGAAAGAGGAAAATTGGCAGTAGATGTTAGCTCAGTGTAAATTTTCCTCAGAAAAACACAAAACAAAACAAAAAAACTAATTTAAAAATAGAACACACAAACATGTTAATATCAAAATCCAAGACAACGTAAACCACTTTCATATAAACATATGCTGCCAGTCAGACTTATTCTGACTTAGACCTTGGCAGAAAATTTCTCCTGCCACATCTGTGCCTGTTTGAACTTCACCGTAAATGTGTCAGTGGTTCTGAAGATGATTGCTTGGCATATTGACTTGATATTTCTATTTCTTTGAAAATCCCAATTGCTTACATGGCTCCAAACGACAGTGAAAGTGAAGTCAATCACTGGGGCAATGAATCAGCAATTTAGGAAAATATAGCAACATGATTTATCAAGATGAACTAGCATAATTCTTCACTTTATCCATGTGGATACAGGCTGGGCATTTTCATACAAGCAGCAAACAGTAGCATGTAGGTTTTATTATTGTTTGTGATGTTCACCTCCTCTCACCCTGTAAGAAGATTATATATCTCAGCCCACTGCTGTCCTCCTTGTGCTTGTTCCATGTTTCCCTGCCTTTTTGACATCAGGTTTGGCCATTAGACCTGCTTTGGCCAATGGCCTGTGAGAAGACATGCCATTTGCCACATCTGCGCAGAAGCTTTAGGAGACATCACTTGTCTCCACCGGCTCTCTTGCTTTTCTCTCATTACTGTAAAAAAGTGACATGTCCCATAAAGGGTCTGGAAAAAGAGGACACATTAGCTAAGCCAAACAGAGCCACAGCAGCTGCAGCTGACCCACAAATGCTGACATGGAACTTGAGCAAGAAACGATCGTTTGTTTTTGTGAACTGCTGAGATTTGGGGACTGTTTATTACCGCAGCAAAGCTAATAGATAGGAATTTAATGAAAATGAGACAGCAATGTTATGTTGCCTACAAAAGTAGAAAGAATAGCCCTCTCCCCAATGCTGCTTGGATTTTTTTGCCCTTGGGTCCCAAAGGATCACTGCCTGTATCCAGAGTTTCAAAGAAATCACTCCAGCCCTTCTCTTTATCAGGACTTTATGCCAATTCAAGGGGACATGGCTTTCAGCTCCTTCCTAGTTCTCAAATGACAAAGCTCAAAAGTCAAAACCAAAACAAACACAACAAACCTCCTCCTTTACCATTTGCCAGAAAATACCAATGCATATCAATTTATGCAAGAAGAAAACAGGTGTGGTCACCAGCCCACTAGTCCTGCAAACAGCCAAATCCTGAAACCCATCCAGATATAATCTAGGGCACCCTGCTCTGTCCTTTTTTTATAGATGAGGGGACTGAATCTAGGAGTGATTACCATGATAAGTTTCTAAGGTCACTGTTACAGGCTGAATTGTGTCCTCCCAAATTCATCTGTTGTAACCCTAATCCCCAGTACCTCAAAATGTCACTATATTGGAGATAAGGCCTTTACAGAGGTGATTATGCTAGAATGAGGCTGTTAGGATGGGCTGTAATCCAATCTGACTGGTATCCTTATAACAAGAGGAAATTTGGACAAAGAGACACCATGGAAAGACCAGGTGAGGACACAGCAAGAAGGTGACCATTTGCAAATCAAAGAGAGAGGCCTCAGGAGAAACCAAACCAGCTGACACCTTAATACTGGACTTTCAGACTCTAGAACTATGAGAAAATAAATTTCTGTTGGTTTAGCTACCTAGTCTGTAATATTTTGTTATGGCAACCCTAGTAAATTAATACAGTCACAGAGTTAATAAGTAACTGAGGTACATTACCAATTTGATCTGCAAAACTCCAAAGCTTTGCTCTTTCCACACCAGTAATTTCCTGCCTCTTCTTAACCAATATTAATTTATTACTTGTGTATATCTATATAGAGATAGGGGTGTACTGGTAATAATAGCTAAATCAGCCCTATCGAGCACTTATGTGTTATTGTGTGAAAAGCTTTGTATGCAAACGGGCTGGTTCACACTATGAGAAGCAAATTTTTAAAAAGGAAGTGAGGTCAGCTGTCTTTCCAAATCCTACTCACCACTGCAGACTCAAATCCACTTCCTCTTGGAAAGAGTCTGACTCTACCCTGATGTGGGTACCCCTTCAAAGGTTTTCTGTGGAGTCTTTTGTTTATTTCTGTCATGATTCTTAACAAATTTTTGAATTGCTTATATTTGTCTCCATACTGAATACTGATTTCTTAGATATCAAAGACTGTGTTTTCATTTCTTTATTCTCACTACCTTGCATAGTATCTGACACAGTATACGCACTAAATATTTTTTGTTTTTCTTGCATTGAGGTTTTATAGCTGTCACCATTTCTTACCCCAAAACTTCCTGGTAATAAAAGAGGATCTGACTTGAAATAGTTCTTCATTAAATCTGTCATCCCAGAGTGAGTAAAATTCATCTCTTTCCTTGGAAGGAACAGGTCCACCTCAATGTGTACCAAACATTTTTGAGCAATATAGTGGAAAATTTTTGTAGAAATACAAAATGCTATAAGTCAGATGGATGACAATGATCTTATTTTCACCACATTTTTGCCACTTGCATGGACTTTCCTTATATCATTTTTATTTTCATTTAAAAATCTACCATCACCACTCCTAGTTGGGAAGCAAGAAATGGTAATGGTGAATTTTTTAAGATCTTTCAAGGGCTAAGATTGCTTAACACATAGTCATCCCTTGATAAAGATTTGGTGAACGAATAATTGCAGATAAATATCAGATATTCCTTGCTTGCTTTGGTACCTTAATCTGCTCCAGCCACTGCCTTATTTCTTCACCTCTCTTCACAAGTCTTCTTAAGTAAGTTGCCACCTTCACTGTCCCCACCTAACCACCTCCAATTTAATCTTTTTCCCACTCCAGGTAGACTTCTAGTCTCACCACTGCACTAACACCTCTCAATGAAGTCATCAATTACTCCATGTTGCCAAGTCCAATGAATACTTCTTATCTTTTTCAGCTCTCAATGACTTTTCACACAGTTGACCACTCTACCCTCTTGGGACGCCTCCTCTTATAGCTTTTATAATAGTCATGTTTCTCCTGGTTTCAAGTAATAGTAACCCAATTCAAAGGAATTTATTGGCTCTTTTATCCAGGAAGTTCAAGGAATGATGCTAGCTTAAAGCATCATTGGATCTAGAGATTCAGACAATATTATCAGAAATCTATTTATTTTTCTCTATCCCTCAGTGTACATTTCTACTGTTATCTTGTTTGTTAGGCATTTCTGCTTTATCTTGTTTGTTAGGTTTATGTCATGAGTCAACAAAGAAGGCTATTGGCAGTTCTAGACTTAGATCAATCATCCTTCTCTTTACTGGTCCTAATCAGGGGGGAAAATGCCTCTTTCCTGTAAATATTAGGAGAAGTCATGGGGAAGCTTCAGTTGAGCAAGACTGGTGCCACATCCAACCTAGAACTGGTGAGGAGGGTCATGTGTGTTGGAAGAGGATCAGCCCCACCTGAACTGCATGGATTGAGTTGTAGGGAAAAATATTTAACCTATAAAAAAACACGTATTCCATAGTTTCTGTAACGACCCTCTCTATCTCTGATTTTTCTTGCTTGTTGTCCTTGCCTGTTCTTTCTCAGGCTTCTTTGTTGGCTTTACCTCCCAACTCTGAGCTTTGTTATGGATCCTCTTTTCTTCTCTATTCATCCTCTCTTCCTGGCTATTGACTAGATTTCTTCTAGATCCACAGTTTAAATTTACTCACAAAGCTGATGACTCCTCAAAGTTACATCTCCAGAAGCAATCTCTCCTCTGAGGAACAAATATAGGCTTCTAACTGCTTATTTGAAATTTCCACCTGAATATTATACACATTCAAAATGATGCTCTTGATTTTTCCCCCCAAACTGCTTATTTTCCTCACTCTTTAACATCTTATTAAATGACATCAGAAAATTGTTCAATCTGAAAATGTAGGAAACGCCCTTGTCGCCTTTCCTTCAATTCCCATATCTAATTCATCAGCAAATCACACAGTTTATATCTCCAAAATACATTCACATCCATTCCTCTCTGTCTAAACCACCCTAATTTCTCACTTAGACAACAGCAACAGCCTACCAGATTGAATTGTCTTCTTGCTTTGACTCTTCCCCTGTTCTAATTCCATTTTCTACTCAGCAATTGGAGTGGTCTATTTAGCATCTCTTACCTCATCTCATTAAACTTTCCATCTCCCTGACTATACTAGAGCCACTGCAGGCCTCCCTTCTGTTCCTCTGGTAGACTAAGACATTTCCTGCCTCAGAACATTCACATTTGCTCTTCCCCCTTGCTTAAAGTGCTTTTCCCCTAGCTCTTTGAATTTTTCAGTTCTTAGCTTAAAGAGCCTCTCTTCAGAGGAAACTTCCTTAACCACTCTATCTCAATTTACTTCCTTCTTAACTCTCTTAATTCATCACTCACTGGAAATGTTAGCTCCATGAGCATATGGACCTTCCCTATTCTGTGTATCACTAAATTGCCAGAACCTAGGACAGTGCTTAGGCATCCAAAATCTGTTTGAATGAATGAAGAACCCCATTTGTTTTCTTCATGGAATTTATTACAGTTCCTTTCTTGCTGACTTTTTCACTTGGAATATCTTCTTCATGAAGGCATAATGATCTCACTGTATCTCCAGTGCCTTGTACTTAGTAGGCACTTCATACATATTTGTTGAATGACTAATTGAATCAATGCTTATTAGTAATTATTATTGCTTCCTGAACTTAAGCAGAGACCATCACTAATAAAGCGTTCATTTTGATACACCCACCTGAAAAGAAGTCATACTAATTATGATTTAAAATGCATACCTATGTCTTGGCCAACATTTGCCATTTTGAAATAGGAACTGGAAGTGTTAATTGTTAAGACTAAATTAGAATATGATTAGGTACAAATTCTGTAAAAGGGCACACAGGACCTTTCTAACCAGATTCCTGCTTTCTTGGTCTCTACACTCCTATAGACACCCTATATATTCCAATAACACCAATCTCTCAGTGTTCCTTGGCTTTCGCACCTCAATGCCCCTCCACTCCTGTAGTGTCACTCCTCTCCTTTCTTTCCCTAGTGAATTCCCATTTACCTTAAGCATAAAGGTCCATTGCATGGAAGCCTTCCCCAAATTTTTGTTCTTCCCTTCTCTGCTTTCACAATATTTTTACATATTCTTATGATAACATTCATTAAATTGTATTCATATACACACATATATATGCATAAGTGTGTGTGTGTGTTTATGTGTATATGTGTCTATCTTGTCTTCTAATTTCTATTGTCTTTCTCCCTTCCTAGAATCTCAGTTCTCAAGTTCTAGGCCCCTGACTTACTCAATTTTTTTTAACTTCAATAACTACTGTGTCACTAACATGTAGCTGACACCAACAAATGTAGGTGAAAATGGAATTAATGTGGCTGTCAAATTTTATCCAAAATGGGCCATTGATACTTGTCATAGTCAACCAACTGAAGAGGCAAAAATAATATCAACTTATATTTTTATGTCATTTCTAATTTTTCTTCCAAACACTTTCACATCAATTCTCTCATTTTACTCTCACAACATCTATAATAATAAATCATTCCCATATTAAACTGAGGCAAAGACAGGTTAAGTCACTGGTTTATGGTCAACAGCTAATAATTAGCATTAAAGAAAAAACTTTCATCTCTTGACTGCCAGCCACATACTCTTCCAACTGCCCTGGGCATTCATTTTCAAGCTTGATTCAAGAGAGAAGCACTAGCACTTGTACTGATGTTATAGTGATTCTAAAAAAGACAATGAGTTACCAAACAGGAAAAATAATATCCAACTTGAACAGTAATCAAAGAAAAAAGTGATATAGTTTTTCCTTATTAAATTAACCTTAAAATAATACTGTTGTGGAGGGGATGTGGTAAAATGAATATTCTCTTTTTTTATTGGTAGTAATAAAAATTGATTTAAAAATACCCTTTGGAAAAGAATTTAGCTGTACTTTGTAAGAATCTCAAACCATTTAAACACCTCATAAACCCACTTCTTGGAATATATATTATGATAATAATATGAGGCAGTTTTATGTGCAATAATTATTATAGATAATACAGTATTGTTTACAGTAGTAGTAAAAATTGAAACAATATCTAAATATACAACAATGAGGAATTACTAAGTGATTTGAAGTACAAGCGAATACTATGATGGCAATAGTTACATTTACAAATCAAGTTTAGTAACAGAAAAATCCTTATCTTATAATGTTAATTTTAACAAGATATCAAATATGTTTTCTTGGTCTCATACTTGTAGAAATACTTATAGAAATAAAATTAAAAAATGGATTAGGGGGCCAGCCTGGTGGCATAATGGTTACGTTCGCATGCTCCACAACAGTGGCCCGGGGTTTGCAGGTTCAGATCCTGGGCATGGACCTACGCACCACTTATCAAGCCATGCTGTGGCAGCATCCCATGTAAAGTAGAGGAAGATGGGCACCAATGTTAGCTCAGAGCCAATCTTCCTCAGCACAAAGAGGAGGATTGGCAATGGATGTTACCTCAGAGCTATTCTTCCTCACCAAAAAAAAAAAAAAATGGATTAAATGCAATTAGTATTTTCCTTTTGTTGGTGGGACAAAGGGGATTTTAAATTACTTATTTGTATAACAGAAAAAGCATAGTAAGAAATAATACTTTCAAATTTTTAAAATACATACCAAGCTCTAAAACACCACAGTAGCATACCAACCAAAACTGATAAGAATGTTTGAAGACAAAAAAATTTTAATCTCCCTATTGTCTAAGAAATGTGATTGGTCATTGAAACTGTGATCATTTCCATGGGGGAAAGAAAAGTCAAATTATGGAGTTAGCATGGAAAGTCTGGGGTGTTACTGGGACACAAAGAGGCATGAGACCATGGAAAAAAAGAAATAAGAAAGAGACTTTCCTATCTGTTGGAAATAGATAGGAAACAGATAGGAAAGAGACTTTCGAGCTGTTGTGTAAGGCAAGCACCCATCTCCCCAGTGACATCAGATGATATTCGAACAAAATTTTCCACCTAAAAACTTTTTTAGTTTCCTAAAAAGTACTTTTTTAGTGTCCTGCCCCTCTTCTCTTATCACTTTCTGCCTTCTCTAATCCTTACTGGTGTTCATGTTAAACATCCTACGTTTTCTATACAGTGACTACATAATGTGATCTTTGTAACTTCCCAGTGCCCCAAATGATGGGGGCTTCTCACATAGAAAGCTCTTGAGAGCTGATGGAATTGAATTAGATAAGCACTCCAATAAGGTTCAAAGCAGGGAACACTGATAATTAAAGTGGATTTTTAGGAAGGGGATGTGGTAGTGATGCATAAAATAACTCAAGTTCCAAGAGCCTGGATTTAGGACGTGTAAATGATTCACGGCTATAGTAGTTTAGATACAAAGGACTCTTTCAGGGTGAGCTACACGAATGAACTATGGCAAGAATGATAACCAATATATTTAACAACCTGTGCAGCATGGACACTGACCAGCCAGAAGAGAAGCTGGCTGAGCAGGGGTTCTGGTGGGCCCCTGAAGCAGGGTAAGGTGTAAACCCTGCAAGGTTGTTGGGGAGGTCAATGTTCTCCTTTCTAGGACAGGGTGGTAAGGTGGCGGTGAGTACTTAGGCGGTTCAGGGCACAGGTAGAGGAAAATGTTTCAACACTTCAAAGTCAGTACAGCCATGCAAATTCACAACACTTGATCTCTGCGTTGGACAGAAAGGGTGACTGCAAAGAGCATTTAGGAAGAACAAGTTAGGAGGACTTAGCAACTGGTTAGAAAACGATGATGTGAAAACAGAAGCTTTGAAGAAGCTTCTAGCATGTATTGGGGGGAATATTGTTCCTCTTAACAAAAAGAGGAATGGAGCCAGTTTTGATGGTAAAAAATGGGATTGATTTTAGATGTGTTTAAGTTTGAGATGATAGTAGGACATCTACGTGGGACTACAGTCATGCATCTCATAACTACGTTTAGGTCAATGATGTTTCAGTCAATGACAGACAACATATACAGGCTTACCTCATTTTATTGCACTCCACCTTTTTGTGCTTTGCAGATATTGCGGTTTTTTTTACAAATTAAAGGTTTGTGGCAACCCTGCATCGAGCAAGTCTATTGGTGCCATTTTTCCAAGAGCATTTGCTCATGTCATGTCTCTGTGTCACATTTTGGTAGTTCTCCCAATATTTCAAACCTTTTCATTATTGTTATATTTGTTATGGTGGTCTGTGATCGGTGATTTTTGATGTTGCTATTGTAATTGTTTGGGGGCACCACAAACTGGGCCCATATAAGACTGCAAACTTAATCGATAAATGTTCTGTGTGTTCTGACCTCTCCACCGACCAGAATTTCCTGTCTCTGCCCTTCTCCTCAGCCTCCCTATTCCTTGAGACAAAACAATATTGAAATTAGGCCAGTTAACAACCCTACAATGGCCTCTAACTGTTCACGTGAAAGGAACAGTTGTACATCTCTCACTTTAAGTCAAAAGCTAGAAATGATTAAGCTTAGTGAGGAAGGTATGTCGAAAGCTGAGATAGGCTGAAAGCTAGGCCTCTTGCACCAGCTAGCCAAGTTGTAAATGTGAAGGAAATGTTCTTGAAGGAAATTAAAAGTGCTACTCTGATAAATACATGAATGATAAGAAAGCAAAACAGCCTTGTTGCTAATCTGGAGAAAGTTTTAGTGGTCTGGATAGAAGATCAAACCAGCCACAACACTCCCTAAGCCAAAGCCTAATCCACAGCAAGGCTCTTACTCTCTTCGACTTTATGGAGGCCGAGAGAGGTGAGAAAGCTGTGAAAGAAAAGTTTGAAGCTAGTGGAGGTTGGTTCAAGAGGTTTAAGGAAAGAAGCTGTCTCCACAACACAAAAGTGCAAGGTGAAGCAGCAAGTGCTGATGTAGAAGCTGCAGCAAATCATCCAGAAGATCTAGCTAAGATAATTAATGAAGGTGGCTACACTAAACAACAGATTTTCAATGTAGATGAAACAGCCTTCTATCGGAAGAAGATGCCAGCTAGGACTTTTAGCTAGAGAGGAGAAGCCAAGGCCTGGCTTCAAAGCTTCAAAGGACAGGCTGTCTCTCCTTTTAGGGGCTAATGTAGCTGGTGGCTTCAAGTTAAAGCCAATGCTCATTTATCCTTCTAAAGATCCTAGGGCCCTTAAGAAATACATCAAATCTACTCTGCCTGTGCTCTATAAATGGAACAACAAAGCCTAAATGAGAGCACATCTGTTTACAACATGGTTTACTGAATCTTTGAAGCCCACCCTTAGACCTACTTCTTAGAAAAAAAGATACCTTTCAAAATATTACTGCTCATTGCCAATGCACCTGATCATCCAAGAGCTGTGATGGAGATGTACAATGAGACTAATGTTATTTTCATGCCTGCTGGCACAACATCCACTCTGCAGCCCATGAATCAAGGAATAATTTTGACATTGAATTCTTATTATTTAAGAAATATATTCTGTAAGGCTATGGCTGCCATAGACAGTGACTCCTCTGCCATCTGGGCAAAGTAAATTGAAAATCTACTGGAAAGGATTCACCATTCTAGACGCCATCAAGAACATTCATGATTCATGGGAAGAGGTCAAAATATCAACATTAATAGGAGTTTGAAAGAAGTTGATTCCAACCCCCCTGGATAACTTTGAGGGGTTCAAGACTTCAGTGGAAGAAGTAGCAGCAGAAGTGGTGGGAATAGCAAGACAATGAGAATTAGAAGTGGAGCCTGAAGATGTGACTAAGTTGCTGCAATCTCATGATAGAACTTTAATGGATGGGGAGTTGCTTCTTATGGATGAGCAAAGAAAGTAGTTTCTTGAGATGGAGTCTACCCCCAGTGAAGAAGCCGGGAAGATTGTTGAAATGACAACAAAGGATTTAGAATACTACATAAACTTCATTGATAAAGCAGTGGCAGGGGATGAGAAGACTGACTCTAATTTTGAAAGCGGTTCTACTCAGAGTAAAGTGCTATCAAATAGCATCACATGCTACAGAGAAATCATTTGTAAAAGGAAAAGTCAATTAATGTGGCAAACTTCACTATTATCTTATTTGAAGAAATTGCCACAGTCACCCCAACCTTCCACGACTACAACCTTGATCAGTCATCAGCCACCAATATCGAGGCAAGACCCTCCACCAGCAAAAAGATCATGACTTGCTGAAGGCTCAGATGATGGTTAACATTTTTTAGCAATAAAGTGTTTTTAAATTAAGTTATCTACATTGTTTTTTAGACATAATTGCATGCTTAATAGACTACAGTACAGTGTAAACGTAACTTATATATGCACTGGAAAACCAAAGAATTCATGTGACTTGCTTTATTGCAATATTCACTTTATTGTGGTGGTCTGGAACTGAACCTGCAATATCTCTGAGGCATGACTGTTCAATGGTGGTCCCATAAGATTAGTACCATATAGCCTAGGCATGTAATAGGCCATATCATCTAGGTTTGTGTAAGTACTATAGGAGAGGAAGAAATTTTCCTTGACCCTTCTAGGTTCTTCTGGGTGATCTAAGAATTAAATTGACATGAGACAGATTAAGAGAAGAAAAACAAACAAATGTTTAATAAAATGTATAAGGTCATGCATCACTAAACGATGGGGCTACATTCTGAGAAATGCATCCTTAGGTGATATCATTTTATGAACATCAAGTGTACTTACACAAACCTAGACGGTATAGCCTACTACACACCTAGGCTATATAGTACTAATCTTGTGGGACCGTCATCATATATGCCCTCCATCATTGACTGAAATGTCTTCATGTGGCACATAACTCCACATAGGAGAAACCCAGGAAAACTGAGTAACTCACCAAGATGGCCGAAGCCCTCACCTTAAATACCGTCCTCAGCTAAAGATAAAAGAAGATATTGGGGGTGGGGAGAGTCAGGGACTTCAAAGGAAGGAAAGCAATTCACAGCTAGGTGAAAAGCAGCAAACTTTTGGAAAACAAGTGTTTGACCACACAGACACAGAATAAGACAGAGGGGAGCCCAACAGCCTTTTCTAGGTTCTTCCCTATCCACCACCTAGCTCGTGCCATGCTAAAGTGGTAGCTCGCTTCCTGAGACAGGTTTTATTACCCGATTCTTTTAGGCAGTTAAGGGGGAGGTAACAAGAAAAACTTTCTAAGTTTTTTGTTTCTTAAAAATAATCAGCCTAAAATAATCCTCATGTTAAAAGGACACATTTTGGGGTGGCAAATTTTACTCCCCTTCAGTATACTCTGTGATCACACAATGACAAAATCGCCTAACAACGCATGTCTTAGAACCAGACGTCTCCCTGTCATTAAGCGACACATGACTTTAGTCAACGGAAAGTTGGAAATATATGACTTAAGAGAGGGACCAGCATTTGAACATACTGAAATGGAGAGTAATTTCCATGCAGAGGTGGTACCTAGGGAAGACCAAGGAGGAGAATCCCCTGGAGTTTGCAAAACAGGAGAGAAGAGATCTTAGCAGACAATATCATGAGATGCTCAAATAGGGGCATTTGAAGAGATGTTTTCTTTTCTTCTTTCTATTTTTCTGAAGTTTCCATATTTCCTACAACAATCATATCATTCTTTTTATAAACGGGGGAAATATTTACTTTTAAATCTGATTTTCTTTTCACCAAATACATTATCTAGAGCAGTACACCTCTAAGTGTGATCTAAATCACAGGGCCAGCTAATTAAAATTATTTTTTTGGTTCCAGGCCTAATGAATCAGGATCTCAGTAGGTGATGCCCAGGATTCTGCATTTTTTAACAAGCTTCCCTGGGGGTTCTTAGGCACACTGAAGTTTGAGAACCAATGACCCAGAGAACAGCAGCACAGCACCTAGGAACATTTCCTTATCTCTTTTGGCACTGATGCTAATCAGTGAGCATTGCTTCCATCTGGAGCTTGGAGCCGGTTCAGCTTCACTGAGCACGGAGCTTTCCTGAGCTTCCAAATTCTTTTCAGAATTTCGACTGTGTTCCTGCCTGAGAGAGATTACTCAGTAAACCATTTTGGTTAATGTGTTCCAGGTAGACTTGAATAAATCAACTGGCCCATTATAATCTTTTGCCCTCTTTAAGGGATAGAGTTTTGAGGGTTTTTTCTTGACCTGTTATCCTTTTTCTTAAGTCTCATCTTGGTACAAGGTGACTCCTTTATTGTTCAATCTTCTCCATTAATAATGGTCGTAAGAGGTGCAAAAACAAGCCTGGTATACAGAAATATGCATTATCGCAAACAGTGAGATGACCTCACAGCTGGATCAGGTCTGCCTGCCTAAAAAGAAAAAATGAGCAATCAGTGTTTAAGGACTTTATTCACACACACACACACACACACACACACACACACACACACACTGTACACAGACTTTGTCCAGGACCTATTATCCCTCATACTAACCTAGGGGGAAAAAATTAAAAAGATAATAAGGCCATTTCTTTCTAACAATTGTGGTAAATCATTAAAAGGTATGTAATTCTTGCTTGGAAAAAAAAAGATTTAAATTCAGATGTTTTGAGAGGGTCATTAAAATGTTTAAACCGTTATTACTGGGAAAAGGCATTTTTTTTAAACCAGGTTTCCCTTTTTTCTCCCCTCAAATACAGATATTCTCTTGAAGATTAAAACACCTTTTGAAATCGTAGAGTGGGGAACTAAAGGTCAGTGTTGAAATCACACATTGAGCTGTGCTGGCAAGTAGTGGTGAGGGTTATATTCTCACTCCATACCCTCTAGCAAGATCAGAGACAAGGTTATATATTCCCAGAGGGAACCAGTTAGCTTCGGCATCCAGCGTGTGGTACTAATGAGGCTGAGGTCAGGGTTCGCTTCCAAAACAAGCTGCTTAGCGTGACAATAGCAATGGCCTTCCCAACCTGACTGTACAAAGCATTAGTCACGTAGGGATTTTTGAAAAATTTTTGTCTGTATTATGAATTTCTGGGCCTTATTCCAGACCAAACAAATCAACATTTCTGGGAGTGAAGCAAGGAAACTTTTAAAGGAATCCCCAGGTAATTCTTATGCCAGTCAGGATTTTGGAATCAATAACCCCAGAGGAGGCAGATCAAGCAAGAAGTAACCCCATGTGACTGCTTGGTGGCCTTTGCAATTCAAAATGGCAAATTCTAAAACTGGATCAATGGAGAACCCTCAATATCTCCGGGGAGTTTATCCTTCTGCCCTTGCATATTGAGTCCCTCTGGAGAAGCCGTGAATACAAGATGTCACATCTTAATGACAAAGAGCAGTCCTGGCATCTTAAAAATAGCACTTCTCCATGAGTCTTTTCATGTACTCTTCACCCAGCTTTTAAAGGCTGACTGACAGAATTCACCTTCCCTTGCACAACCTAAGACACGCGGGAGAAATTCCCTCCTGTCCTGGAAAATGGACACTAATTGAAAATTCAATCCTCTGAAATACTCTGCTCTGAGAGTAATGATCATTTCCCCTGAACTTCCCAGATGTGCCTCTGGAGGAACGAGAAAGGACGTCTTCTCTGGAGAACTCAGAAGGTTTTTCATGGCTGAAGTATTTCCAAACACACAAGTCAGTCCCTGGATAAGACCAGATCAAACCAGGGTGGTCCTGAGGGCAATCGTGTGAAACCACACCAAGTGATAAATCTTCGTCTATGTTGAGAGTTTGTGTTGTAACAAAGTGGAGAGGCTCTGGGGCAGTGTGTATAGGATACGGCAACAGCACATGGACAAGATGAAAAGCCAGAAAAACTGGTAAATGGAGTAGAAAACATAACACCAACAAAGTACCTGAATTTTTCACTTTCTGGCCCGCTGCGCTGGGGTAGAGTACATATAATCTGACTGTATTTGTTACATTTTTCAAGTCACATAGGTCTCAGAGTTAAACACAAATGCATTGAGATGGGGAAATCCAATTTATCTTAAGGCACAAAACAAAATTCATCTCTTTTTTTTTTCAGTTTTAAGGCAATTATTTTTTTTTGGTTTAGGTTTAGAAAAGCTTAATTTTAAAACGTCTCCCACTTTTGAAGCTGATATTAACCTCTTTTCTGTCAGAAATTGAACATGTAAACTCCTCACCAGCCGAACCTTCAGAACTAACTCAACTGGCTCAGCAAATACTTCCTTAAATGTAAATAACACACCCATTTCCACTGTCATCTAGCATGCTAAATCCAAAGCCAACGAGATCTGCCTTTGCAAATTTTCACAAATATTGTTGACATTTACCCACCAGCCCATCTGTTACATGTTTGGATCATTTTTTTTTTGAAAGATAGACTTTCTCTCAACACCTCCTATTCCAAATAAGCTCAGAAGGTGGGATGGGCCTGGGAAGAAAGCTGGCACACTGCATTACACACTCAGAAAGTTGCTGGGCACCTACGCTTCTTGAGAGTCAATACTTTTAATACAATGTCCTTCTTTAGAGAATCTTAACATTAAAGGAGTTTCCACTCTATTGTTAGAGCAAAATGAAGCATAAAACACCTCTTTCTTGAATTCAGCAGGGTCCTTGACCTGTCAGGCTACAAAGAGAAGACTGGTTGCCTTCATTTTGAGACAGTCAGCTGAACAGTTTTACAAAAAACAAGAAACTGTGGGTAGATGAAAATTCTGCCTACAAAGTGGATGTTAGAACAGTGCATTGCGGTTCCATTATGTGTGCCCAAAGGATAATGAATTCAGGTGTGAAGTGGTGTGGCAAGAGTTGCAAATTAAATAAGCTGTGCTTTGGGGGGTTTTCCTTTGGTGTGCCGCAGTAACATGCCCATGGCTCCGGGGAACTTGACGATTAAGTTGAAAAGAAGCACTCGGGCCTCATGTTAAATGTAGCAGAGGAGAGGTGATTAAATATTTCTTGGCAATTAATTACCTGAGATACGCCCTTTTTTCACAGCTTTGGTTTCAGGTATATGGGAGAGTTGAAAATATTTAAGTGTCCCTAATTTGTTGCTGTAGTTTAATTATATGCCTAAGCATTGTGCTGAAGTCTTTAACCTGTGTGAAGAATTTGTAAGGGCCTTCATTTTAACACCTTCAGAGGAAGGGATTTTTTTTTTTTTTTACTTTTATGCAATAATCATACCTGATCTTTGATCTACTTTCTTTGAAATTAGGAAATTATGAAAACCTGCCAAATACGTAATTGGTTAAGTACACTTTGGAAAGAAAACCCTTTCTACCATTCCTGCCGTCTTCCCTTAATTAAACACAGTCATTTTCATTACGCCCACCAACCTATTGGCCCAGATCCCGGGAGAAATTCCTTCCCAGATAGAAGCTAAGAGAGAGACTGAGGGTAAGCATCCCTTTGCATCTGGCCCATTTTGGTGTATTCTGCTGTCCATTTTGTTAACTTCAGTCATCTGAGATCTGATTACTCCTCCCATCTTACTGACTTCCTGTTTTTTAGACCTCTTATTTAACTCACTGCATTCAAGCATTTTCACCTCCTGACTTCAAGACAGTCTTCTTGTTTTCAGACCTTCTCGATTTTTCTTCATTCTTAGTAATATCTAAAATCGTGTGATTTATTTAATCTCGACTATTTTTTTGTCCATTTTCTCTCACTAGAAACTCGCTGAGAGAAGGGAGCTCGTCGGTCTTGTTCACTGTTAAATCCTCAGCACTAAGTTTGTGTTCAATAGACTTTTGACAGGCGGATGGATGGATAGATGGATGGATGGATGAGAACCTAACATTTTCTAGGCTCTGTTCTGGATGGTTCATGTCCCTGAACAGAGTACTCCAATAAAGTACTCTCCATGGAGCCCAGACTACATGGCATATTATAGGCACTTGCCAAAGTCTTTGTACATACAATGAAGGCAAAAAAGGAGTTAATTTAAAATCTGCTAAGAAAGCTCAAGATGAAACTAGCCTAAGAATAACATCTGAGTGATAGTTGACCAGAAAGGGGAAACAATATGACAACTGATGAGACTGACTTAGGACCGTGAGTTTTGGGAAAGCAGATTAACCATTTAGAGCTACTCCTGGTGCCTTTGCCCCAGAGGCAATGGACAGAATGGATAGAAAATAAGAGTCACTGTTTTCCAGATCAAACTGAATCAATATCTTCCACTCAGCAGTACATCCAAATGCAGGGACTAAGCATAAATAAGACCAAAGTAGCAATAGTAAGCATTCTAAGCCAAAAGTTTTAACTTGATATAAGCAAATGTAGAGAGATGATGAAGGGCTCTTACAGCCAGAATAAGATTTCACTTACTCTCCATAAGAAAACTAGGGAGACAATGACCAATCTTATAAGAAACTAAAGCTTAGATAGGCTTATTTACCTGTTCCGGGTCACACAACGATAAATATGTGATTCAAACCCATATAGGTGCTCTTTACCAGGAAAAGTAAAAGGATATCATTTTACCTTCAGTTCTGGTTGATTGTCTCAAGACCAATGTCGAGAAGCACTCTAAGACTACAGTTCTCAGGATCAATGGGAACAGGTGGTGAGGTCAGCCATGTCTGCTAGGAGCACGGTAACCAGTAGCAACAGTGCTGTGCATTTTACCATCTCTGTACACGTGCCTCATCGTAAGAGCTTGCAGACAGCGTTTCTAAGGTGTTTGATAATTTGTGGGAGAAAGATACTCTATGAAGATTTAGTATAGGCAGTAAACCTGACGACATATTTCTTCTATCTAAACAGACAAATTCGTACTTTATGAGGCAAGTAGAGGAGACCTCTGCCTGGGTATAAAATGAAGTATTTATTTTAAATGTTCTTCATTTTTATTAATTATAAAGGAGTACATACTTGTAACAAGTAAAAAGGTACAAAGATCTATAAAAAGTTTAAATAATCTCCCTCTACTCCACCAATTGCTCCCAATTCCCACTTTAAGGAACTGGTGCGTTCCCTTCCACATCTTCCTCTATGTTCCTCCATGTTTTCCATATTTCACATATATACACATATCTGTTCATGTGTTTATCATTTGTTTTTGTAATTACATCATTCTATCATCTATCTATCCATCTATCTCTCTATCATCTCTCTATTTTCCTCAGCAGCTCGTATTTCTCACCTAACATTATATACTATTCCATTAGTATGAATAGACCATAATTTATTCTACCATTCCCCTATTGATGGACATTCAAGTTGTTTCTGGTGTGTTGCCATTTAATATAAGGCTGTAGTAAGCATCGTTGTACACATATCATTACACACCAGTGCTGTCATTTTTCTAGGATAGATTATCAAAAGTAGAATTACTGGGTCAAAAGGTGTGTTCATTTTTAATTTAATACACACTGCCATGTTACTTTCCATAAGTCTGTAGCAATTTACGCTCCTTTCAAGAATATATGAAAGTGACATTGTCCTGTATTCTCATCAGTGCTTAGACGTTATGACTTTTTCTTTTAATTTTTACAATTTGAAGAGCAAAAGTGATGTTTGATTGTTCTTTTACATTGCCTTTTCCTGACTGTTAGTAAAACTGAGCAGCTTTTCATTTTTATTGATTAGCTGAGTTTCTTCTGTGAATTGACGTTTTGTCAGTGTTCTGAAAATATATATTGTGTAATTCATCATTTTTCTTATCAATTTGTAGGATTCTTTATATATTCGAAGAGAGTCACCCTTTACTGTCACATGTGCTGCAAAAACTTTTCCTTTGCCAATGATTTGGTTTTTACTTTGTTTGCAGTATCTTTTTTTTTTTTTTTTTGAGGGAGATTAGCCCTGATCTAACATCTGTGCCGATCTTCCTCTATTTTGCATGTGGGTCGCTGCCACAGCATGGCTTGATGAGTGGTGTAGGTCTGCGCCTGGGATCGAAACCTGTGAACCCGGCCGCCAAAGCAGAGCACGCAGAACTTTAACTACTTGGCCACAGGGCCAGGCCCTACTTGCAATGTCTTTTACCATTAAAATATATTTTACTTTTATGTAGTTAAATATCTCTCTATATATATATTTTTATGGCTCTGTTTTTCAAGTCTTGGGTAGTAATATTTCTTCTTCCCCAAAACTATTTTCCCCCAAATATTTTCCTAAAATTTCTTCTGATATATCTAAAGTTTTATTCCTTACATTTAAATTCTAATTCATCTCTAGTTTTTATAGCTTAGTTTTCTTAGATGTGGTTGCCAAAAGAAAGACTATTTATTAAATAATTAGGAGGAAAACACATATAAACAGATCACTAGAAAACAATGAAGAAGGAAGTGGTGGACATAACAGATGCTCACAGAGGGAAGATATATTGAACTCAACCAGCTTGTGGAATGTTTCCAAGTTGAGTCTTAAAGGATATTACAAGCATGTGCAAATCATATCAATACTCTCTCTCTTTTTTTTCTTGACTTAATCCATAATTGATATTTCTAATGCTACTCTCTTGCTCCATCCTTACTATCAATAGTCCTACTTCTCATGGAGGAATCTCAGTCTCAATGCCTAAAATGTCAGGCAGATAAAAATATATGAATGATTCCAGCTAGCAAGAGTTTGCCCTATCTAGATCAGTCAGCTTCCCACCAACCCCTTCTGATTCCCCCCACGTGGGAATACATGCCCTGTGTCTCCAGATTATCTAATTATGGGGTTTTTTTGGTGAGGAAGACTGGCCCTGAGCTAACATCTGGGCCAATCTTCCTCTATTTTGTATGTGGGATGCTGCCACAGCATGGCTTGATAAGCAGTGTATAGGTCTGTGCCCAGGATCTGAACCCATGAACCCTGGGCCCCTGAAGTGGAGTATTCAAATGTAATCACTACACCACTGGGCCAGCCCCCAGATTATCTAATTTTTAAAGAGAATTTTAAAGTATTGATTTTTATGTAAACTTCTAATTTTTAAACATTAGCAACTAACTTTATTTAAACATGTACACACACACACATACACACACACACACCCAGTATGTGAGCCAAACAAAAGCCATCCATAGGCTTTATTCTTTCCATGAGCTACCACTTTGCAACCTCAGTGCTACTCTAAACCCTGCAGACTTCAGTGTGTTCTGCACGCTGTGCCAGACCTGTCATCTCACACTCTTAATCAAAAGCTGTCTGTTGTACTACCCTGTCTAATGAATTAAGTCTCAAACTCCTAGCCTGACTTGCAACATTGCCAGTGCTTTGGCCTCCACCTGCCTTGCCAGCCTTATCTCCTCACAGTCTATGAAGGTTAGTCCCTTTAGGCATCTAACAAAACATCTTACACATGATCTGCCCAATAAACATTTGTACGCATGAATGGCTCTTTAAGAAATACTGTGCTGACAGGTTTGGGAGTTAGAATGAAGATTGGTATGATAGATAGGATTTAAATTAGGCAAAGCCTGAAATAAAGATGAAAGAGCTTGACGGGATGTATAGTGGAAAGCATATAAGACTGAAAATCAAGAAGCCTGGGTTTAAATCCAGCTCTTCGATTTTTAAATTGTGTCATTCTGTATAAGTGAATTACTGTTACTCAACTTAAATTTCTTCATTTATAAAGTGAGGCGATTGGAGGTTTGCATTTTTGTTTTAATTAGGTAAAGAGGAATTTGAGAGAGGAAGGTGTTCTCAAAGTAGTATCTTAGAAAGGTAAATTTGATGGTCAAAGAGGATGGGAAGCAAAAAGAATCTTGAGATAGCAAAACCATTTTGGAGATCATTGCAATGGTCAAACTATGTAGTCATGGAGTTTGGGACCACAGACATGACACTAAGAATAAAAAAGAAGGAAGAGGATGCAAGCGACTCCATGAATAAAGAATTTACAGGACATGGTATGCAATTGGAGAGAGAAGGAGAAGAAGGACCCAGGGACCATTATGATTTTGAGTTTAGGACCCAGGAAATACCTTAAAGACAAGGACCAGTAGGAGGTTAATAAATATCGTGTTAAGACATTTATTAATAACCATACATAGTTAAATGGAAGAAGCAGTAAATATGAAGCGAGTAGAAAACTTTTCACCTTCTCCCATCCTTCCAGTCCACCCCTGAAGAACGTCTCCAAGCAAAATGACTTTGAAAGGTGAGTGGCTTCACTATGGTTTCCCTTCCCACCTAACCGACTTAGAAGACTTCTGTCAAATAGATGTTCTCTAGATCTTAGACTGGAGATCGGAAAAGCCACAGCACTCTTGTAAACACATCACTCCTGTAAACATGTCACCTTTATAAACACGTCTCTTAAATACATTTAGGATTTTTCAGATCAAAAATGCATCAAGAAAAAAGGCTATAATTGCAGCATTGATCTTTTTTTCCTGATAACTTCTCTCCTCAGCATTGCTGCTGACCTGGCTCCGCATTGCGATCTGTAGAGTCGTTATCTTTTTTTCTCACTCTCCCCACTAGACTGCGAAGGCCCTGAAGGATGAATGTGTGCTTTCTAGCTCTAGATCCTTAGAACACTTCAAGTACCAAATCAATGATTTCTCTTTCTCCTTTCTTCAATTAGAGGTGAGAGTTAAAGCCCTAAGAGCAAATAGGGCTGAAAGAGAGGATAAAGAATCCAAAATGTAGAGGGCTCAGGACTATTCTTTGAGAAAATCTCTGTTTTAGGAGAATAGAGTTCTATGTCAGGAACTTAAGAGAATTTCTCAAACAGGGGGTGGCAAACAACACGATCAATACTGCCAAGAGATCAATAAGAGTGAGATTACAAAAAGACTGTTGGATTTAGTGGTTGTATTACATTTATTATTTGAATTCAGATCAAAATACTATAGAACAATTTTCCCAATGACTTCTTCAGATTTAGCAATGATAAATCTTTGTTTTTCTATCTGTGAGCACTACAAAGACCTGAGGAAAGGAAGAGATTCTTTTGCCAAACAACAACAAAACTCTTTGGAAGTTTGGCAGATGCCCACAGCGAACGTATGGTGACAGTGAACTCCCAGCAGCAAGGGAAGCCGGGTGACTCTCTTGTTAGCATGAGCCGTGGCATGACTCGAAGCATTACTAAAAAAGCAGCTTCAATTTTTTCTTTCAGTTATTTCTAGCGGGAGGCTGAAGTCAAGATTCAAGAGTATGAGAACCTCGATGAATCATACATCCTCTCTTCTTCCTCATAGACTCCATTCTGACCCAAGGATCTTCTCCCATCAAACAAAGTGCTGTGGGAGGGAAAGAGGCCTGACTCTACAGAGGCCTGATTCTGGGTCCTGGCTTTGCAACTGTCTATTCAAGAGCAAGTCATTTCTGAGGGCCTCTGTCTCCTCATCTATAAAACATGCTTCCTGCTAGATGATAAACTCCTGGAGAGTAAGAACCATGTTTCATTTCTTTTTAGCCCCATCCCTTGGCATAGTATTTTACATAAAGTAGGTACTGCATAAGAAGAATTTAAAAGTTAGTTTAGACTTCTGGTTTTAATATTCAGTATCTGAAGTTCGGATATTTACTTAAAGGTTTAAAATGCTTTGACCTCAAATAGTACCCAGATATATTTGTTAAATACTCTAGCATCAGCAAACTATGTCCCAGGAGCCAAATTCAGCCCTCTCCCTGTTTTTATAAAGTTTTACTAAAACACAGTCACTCCCATTCATTTGCATATCATCTATGACTGCTTTCAAGGTACAAAAGCAGTATTTGTAGTTGCAATAGAGACTGTCCAGGCTGCAAAACTGTAAAAATTTACTATCTGTTCCTTTATGGAAAAAGTTTTCCCACCTCTGATACAGACTATTGTTGACTTTGAGTACCAAGGGAGCATGTCGAATAAGGTCCGGGTGGGACCTTGAAGATAGTCTAAACCCAGGGACATTCTTCCTTTCAGAGAGCACTGAGTTTACTTTTCAACGAATGAGTTGTAATGGTCAAGAAACAACTTTACTTAAGGACCTTCTTTATCTAGAGAGTCTGCATGCTCAAGGAAGCTGCGACAATGGAACACTGAGAAGTAAAAATCAACCTTCACTCTTAAGCACTAACAATTCAATACTGTCTGAAAACTAGGCCAACCAGTACATGCTGCAAAAGCTATTTTTGCCTGGCTAGTTCCTCTCCACATTCAAGAGCAAACTATAGCTTCAGCAACTCTAGGAAGCGCTACTAGAAGCACACCTGGTATACTTAAATAGTACATTTTCATGACTGGCTCTCCTTATGACTATGGGATCCTCAACGAATCATCTTTCTATTCTCAGTATACAGCACAGGTCTTGGTACTAGATGTGATAAATGCTCAGTAAGTGGTCTTGAACTAAACTGAAGTGAACATACAGAGTTGAGATTGGACAAAGGCATCTACCTTGGCCTGAGTTGATGCATTGATACCAAATGAATTGAAGTCTTTCTTTCCAAAATTAGGAAATAAATACTAACTTTCCCAGATTTTTTTCTCACCACTTTCCAATCTGATAACAAAATAATAATAAAACCATACAAAGGTCAAATATGTGCTGAGCACCTACTCTGTGCAAGGCAAACAGAAGCAGATATAATTCCTTTTGGTCTCATGATCTAATTCTTTTTCCTCCCAGATTCCCTTGAGGTCAATTAAGATCTCCCTTGATGCTGAGGGCATGCAAGCCTGCCATTACTGACGCGTCCAGATGAATGTACAGCTGAGTAGCAGGAAGAAAAAGAAGGCAATCAGGATCCACATCATGCAATCCTCACCCAAGGACTCAGAGTAAAACAGCAGTTACCTTCCGCTGGCTGGGTGAAACATGCACCAATTAATGATGAGCCAACTGGCTCAGATAAAAGCTTCTAATTAATGAATCGTTAAGGCACACACCTTAGAAACATGGAAAAATTGTGAGCCATGCAGCATGCCCAGAAGCAACATTCCAGTTCTGTGGCTGTGCTTAAATGCAATGCTAATTTCTGAGGGTTTGCCATTTGTAATAGCACTGAGATGAATCACAATGAATTTATGAATGTGATTCTGCATCACCCATTATGCAAGCCCTCTTCTGGGGAAGTGAACCATCCTGAGAACAACTCCTAATAAGCAGAAATTAAGTGTTACTGTCCCTTGCCACCAGGAGGGGGAAAAAAATGCATGTATGGGGCGGGGGGGATGGATAATTTGGTTGTATGTAAATAGTGAGAAGGGAGACAGATGTGCATCTATTTTAAGCTTTTGTGGCTTGGGGAACCACACTCCCTGTGCTCAAAGCCAGGAGCCCTCTTACACAATAAATAATTCAGAAACCCCACAGCAAGTGTCTGGCGAGGAGGTCTGCTTCCCAAGAGCTGCCTCCTTGGCTAATCTTGGAAAAGCAATGGATCACCCTGTAGCTCCGACGGAATTTCTGCTTTCCACCTCAGGATTCTGACCCAGGCCCTCAGCCAGGGTAGGTCAGGAGGAAACCAACACAATCCTGTCATTGTTTGCGTTATTTATAGCTTATTGTTTAAAAAAATTGGAAATAACTGGACTCCTTATGGCACACTTAAGATCTTGTACATGAACTTGGCAGGCACTTTTACTGGAGGAGATTTAAAAAACAAATTCAGTATATTTTACACTGTTCAAGGGAAATGGCAAGCCAGAAACCCCTCTTTTCTAATGCTGTGTTTTCGCCTGCGTCTCTCCAGTGTCTTCTGATATTCACCCAGAGTAATTTTGATCAAAGGCCAATTGGCTTTCATTTTTCAGCTAACCCACAGTCTTTCTGTGCAAAATCCAAGGAAGCAAAAGCTCAAATGTCTCCTCTTTGATTAATCTCTGATTTTAGCCTGATCTCTGTAATGCTAAGATATTTATGTAAAAGATTATTGAGACATGGTCAGTACATAATGTACAAAATAAAACGTGTAAACTATAAATTGTCATCAAATGCTACTTTATGACTGTAGAGCCAGCCACCCATGCCCCAGGTCAACCAAAGCTACATTTTAAGTGGGTAGGGTGTTTTGTGTTTGTTTCTCAGACCTCAGCTCATGGCCTTTCAAAAGCCTTATCTTTTAGGATGTCTTTAATCAATAAAGGACATTGGTGAGGGTGATGAGAAAGATGGACGGACTGGGATTCCTCCAAGAACGTAAAATCAGTATTGACACATGTATTTTAGCATGAAGGGTGATTTCTGCCAACTTTTACAAATATTCAAGGTCACTGACACACACAATTGAATACCAAGGTGCTACTGCATTATTTACTGTAGGATGGAAATGAGAGCAAATTCCTTTGGGCCTTGAAAATGTATGTCTCACCGGACATGGCTCTATAAATCTGCCAAGTAGACAGCAAGTGTCTCTTCCCTTGCCCTGACTCCTCCATACACCTCCTTAAAAAGAACAAGCAGGAAATATCCTTTTATACTTATATTTACTGGTTCTGCCAAATGCTTATTTGACTCTGGGGGCATTTCTAAAGACTGCAAAGGAAAGTATTTCAGCTCTTATGGCTGTTAAACCAGATGGCTTAGGAATAGGAACAGAAAAGAAATAGTGGCAGAAAAGAAAAAAATAGTCACTTTGATCAAGTCAGCTTTTATCGCCATGAGCAGAAAAAAGTCAAACTAGTTTCTGAATTGAATTGGGGGATGAGAAAGATTGACTTTTTAAAAATTTATTTAAAAATTTTTATCTAGCTAACTTTCCTGGGTAGATAGTCTCTGACCGTTGACCTAGAACAAATGCCATAAAAATAAAATAAATATCATTAGAATGACACTCTCAACAACAAGGGTTAGTACTACAAAAGTCTTTTTTTTTTTTTTTTTTTGTGGGGAAGACTAGCCCTGAGCTAACATCCATTGCCAATCCTCCCCTTTTTGCTGAGGAAGACTGGCCCTGGGCTAACATCCGTGCCCATCTTCCTCCACTTTATATGGGACAGCCACGGCATGGCTGACAGGCAGTGTGTCTGTGGGCGCCCAGGATCCGAACTCGCGAACCCTGGGCTGCCAAGCGCGGACTAAACCTCTGCGCCACCAGGCGACCCCAAAAGTCATATTAATTCACAGAAAAGTGTGGGAAAGACTTAACCTTGATTGAGATAGGTGCCTCCCAGTTTTAAGGTCACCATTCATCTGGAAAAGAAGTAAGGTGTTGCAATACTCAGAAATTAACTATTGTATATCAAAAGAGATATTCTTTTGAATGAGCTCTTCAAAACGCTAGTATCAACATTATCATTTAGTGTTACACCAACTTTAATATCTTCCAGGTTCTGTTGCCCAATCTGTTTATTAGTTCTACTGCATCCTCAGTCACTTTTAATATCTCACTTTGTTCTTCTTTAATATACTTTATATTTCTATGGTGCCTTTTATCTCCCAGCATATTGCAAACATCAATCAACTAAGCTACCCAACATCCTTGTGTGGGTAGAGGAATCCCATTATCCTCATTTTGAGGCTGGGAAAAGCAGGTTCAGTGAGATGAGGTGACTTGCCCAACTAACCAATGGCAGAGGCAGAAATGGCCTCCTAGTTTTGGCGTCTGGTTATCTGCCTTAACTAGCATACGTGATAACTTTTAACCTCTAATCTTCTCAGGGCTGCACATTGTATGGTGTGAGGACATCAATACTGAAGTCCATTTGAGGAACTAGTCAAATTTTTATAATATGCATCTACTTCTGCTTTCAAAACAAAAAACCATATTGATTTCCAATGAAAAACTTCAAGAGCCCCCTCCAAATATAGTCTCAACTCATACGTCTCCATGGGCAACTTGGCACCTAAAAGCAGTTTGGTGAGGACAAAACTGATTTTACTCAACACTGTTAACAGGTCAAAAAGAAATGAATTTTTACAAAGAAAGAACCAAGGAAATTGAAAGTTATCTTTGCTAATAATAACAAAAACTGCCATTCATTGAGCTGTTGAACTGGTTGGTGCCTATGTGCATTTTCTCATTGAATGCTGGCAACTCTACAGAGAGGACCGTTCTTGTTCCCACTTGAGAGATGAGAAAATTAAAGCACAGAGAAAGGTTAAAGTGAGCTGTCCAAGGTCAGACAGCTAGTAAGGGAGTTCAGACTCGAATTCACGCATTCTGTCTCCGGAGTTCATGCACTTAACTGTTTCACTGTAATTCTCCCATTGTCTGGGTGTGGAGCCACTTGCTTTTTCCTCCCCATTAGAAATTGCACATTCTCTGACCATACAGTGAACATTAGTGAGCATTGTGTCTGCATGATACTGTGCACCAGGAGCTTTAAGGAACGTAAGAGTAAGGTAGACCCTTTCTCCTCAATGAAATATACATCCTTTGGCAGACAAGGGAGCAATTTTTTTTAAATTGTTACACTCATATTGTAGTTTTGAGGGAAGTGACTTACTCTCCCTTTCCTTTCCAATCTCCCAAGAGAGCCACACACAGTGCTAGACATACAGTATGTACTTTTTTCAATTTGGTTGGATTTGATGGTTTCTTTCTTATTTTCTCCTAATGCCCCTCTGGATGATCTTGAAATTCTGAGTGTTTTTTTTTTTTTCCTCCCTGTTGTGGTGACATTGGCAAATAAAAGGACCCATGCCTAATCTCTCCAAGTTAGAATTTCTGTGCCTCTTGGGACCACTTGTGCACCTGTCTGAACTGCTATGATGTGTATGGAACCCTGTAACACAGGCAAAGACATCCCAGCTGAGGACGAGTAGCTGAGACCAGTAGGATTCACGTACTCTGATTCATAGTCCACTTCTTCCCTTTCTACTCTTCTATTCCAATGGCCAAAATAATCACCACTTCTATAGAGTGTTTATATTGAGTTTGACACTATGCTCAGAGCTGTACATGCATTATCTCATTTACTCCTCCTCCAAACACTATAACTTGAGGCTATTATTCTTATTTAAGTGTGAGATAACTGAGCTGCAGAGGAGTTAATTTTCCAAAGACGGCACAGCTGTAAGTGTTAGTGCAGGCATCTGACCCAGGCAATCTGACTCCAGAGCCCAAGAGTAGAATCTGTACATTATCGCCTCTCCATCTTTGGATTCCTAGAAAACACCCTACTATTTAAGACATGTGTACACCAAAATCCTTTTTATAATATCTTAGAATAATTGAAGGTATTATAGGCATTTTACAACTGGCGACTAAAGCAAACACTTAAAAAATAGCTTTTAAAAAAGCACCAGGTTTTCTTTGCAACAGAAAGTCATTGGGCGGCATTGTGTTTGCAGGTATAGAATGAAAGTGGCCTTACAGGAATCCCCATAGTGCCTGGGAAGAAGAGGAGGGGAATTAGGTCACCTTAGATGGCATCTCAAGAACAATCACAGGCAAGAAGAAGCTGATATCCCCTATTTTCAAAATTGATTTCAAGCTCTTTGTAGAAGGAACCCACTCCCTGAAAGACAAGAAAAAAAATTGGGAGGGGAGCTGATTAAAATCTATATATCTAAGATTTTTGGGTTCAGCTGATTAGTAACTGGAGAGATGGCTTTTAAGGCCCCAGGGGAGGTTTGAGCTCATCTTTGGTTATCTTTTCCTCCTGAATAGCTTTATAAACTCCTGTGGAGCAGAATAAAGCTGTCCTGCAAGACAAAGGCACAGGAGTTGTTTCTTTTCTCTATCAGATGGAAGAAAAGGAACTCTAGGAATCCTTTATAGTTAACTATTAAAATTGGTCTTTCTTTTTTGCTTTTTTAAACTTCTTCAACCTCAATCTCTAAGAGCAATCAAGCAATAAAACTTCTCCCTAGGTGAACAGGAAACACGAGGTAGTTCACCTTATTGTCTCCTCTTCTAAAGCCAGCGTCCAGAACAATGGCTTAAAAGAAAACTAGCTAGGGCTCATTTGCCAAAAAAGGATTTCAGGGCTGGGTTATGTTTTCAGCTTTGGTGTTGACCCCAAAATATAAGGAATTCTTCAGGGTCTATGAAAGCTAGTTTGGAGTAAAGGGAGGTAAGAGATGTATGAGCAGCATTATCCCCTATCCAAAGACCATGCCTACTGCTAGACCTCTGCAGCATAGGGTGGAATTACCTGGGGAAACAAAGAAGATCAAGGAGTAGGAGAAATAGATGTAGGGGAAGGTAACACCAAAAGAAGACAGAAATGTGAAGAGGGTACTAGAGAGAATAAAGAATCATGGATATCATTTCAAAAGAGTAACAAGTATGAAAAAGGCAGGAAGAAGAGAAAAGAGAAATAAGGTAGCTTATTTAGTTCACTTAGTTCACTTGTGTCAATGATTTATTCAGCCAATTAGCAAAAAAAGACCATTGTCCAGGAAATATGCTAAATATTAGGGGCCCAAAGATGAATGGGACTTAGCCCTAACTCTAAAGAATTTACAGTTTGGGTAGGAGGATAAACATGTAGATAAATAATGGCTATACATATATTAATGTTATTCCTAGTTGCACACTACTCCTTTTTGTCCTCCAAATGCAGCAACCTTGATCCCATGAAAGCGCTTTTGTACTTGTTGATCCTCCTCTTTGAAATACTCTCCACAGTTATATTTACACGACTGGATACTTCCTATTATTCAAATCTCATCTTCAACCAACCTAGTTGAAGCAGCACACCCAGTCCCTTTCTACACTAACACATTGTACCTTCTCCAAAAGTTATTTTTAACATCTGAAATTATCCGGATTTACTATTTTCCCCACAGGTTTAAAGTCTATAGTCCTTCACTAGGACATAAGGTTTTGAGGAAAGGGACTCAATGATAAGTCATTGATGAACTTCTAAATACTCATTGATTATTTGACTAACAGAGTGACACATTATAAGAATGTTATAAGCGTGGGATTCTGTGGTGCCACAGGGAAGATGCAAAAAACTCCATTATGAGAATATTAAGGAAAACTTCCCAGAAGAGGTGATTTTGTTGTTGAATATTTAAGATTGAATAGGTGTGCAACAAGTGGGCAAGGGAAGCAGAACATTCCAGGCCAAGAGCTCACGTAATGACAGACGTAAAAGATCCGTGCTCCTTCTGGGGACTGCATTTCATTTAGAGTATCTGGAGTACAGACGACACTGGAGGAATGTGACAGCCACGGCAGTGTAGGTAAAGCATGAGCTTCAAAGCTAGACTTTCTGAAAGTAAATCCTGGCTTTTCTACTAGTCATTAGGTGATGTTAGTCAGGTTATCAGCCTTCTCTGTGCCTCAGTTCCCTTATCTGTAAAATGGGGATTCGTTTGATTTATGTCATGTCTACCTCAGGGGATTCTTGGGAGGATTAACTCGGTTAATACACGTAAAATATTTAGAAGAAGGTAAGTGCTCAAAACTGTGCCTATTATCATTATTGGCAGGAGTCGACGGGGAAAAGTAATAATAACGCTATATGACAGCCTTATTTTAGTCTAAACAAATTAACTAATTTAATCCACATATACTTATGAGGAAGGTATATTACCACTGTCTCACAGATGAGGAAACGGAGAGACAGAGAGAGTCAAAATTTGTCTAACATCACATGATAGTTAATAACAGGGCAGGGATCTAAATCTAGGAGGTCAGGCTTTTGAATCTATGCCACCTCTTTGAACACTAA
Organism: Tapirus indicus; assembly: GCA_031878705.1. Classification (NCBI taxonomy): domain Eukaryota; kingdom Metazoa; phylum Chordata; class Mammalia; order Perissodactyla; family Tapiridae; genus Tapirus; species Tapirus indicus. Next base: position 136,591,712 of record CM062920.1, on the reverse strand, counting down.
TTCACAGGGAACCTGTGAGGAAAAATGAAATAAGTATATAAGTGGGTCATCCCAGGGCCAGGCATGTATTAAGCAGTCAATATGGTATATATATATATTTTTTTTAAATGCCTACAGGATAATAGAGCTATAATAAAGATAAGTCGGTATTTAGAAAATACAGTTTGTGGATTTACAGGAAGACTCAGCAGAACCTGGAGAAGACAATTAGGGAACATTTCAGCAATAATTGGCTGGTTGAATTACTGCTGACCAGGCAGTTGAAAGGTAGAATAGCCACAATCACTTGCCTGACCTTGATTTCTGATAAGAGTACGGAAGGCTCCCTGCGCATCCACTTTTGCCCAGCTGTACTTCTTAACTAATTAATTTTAAAAAGATCTAAGTCAATTAATTAAAAAGTAATGGGTTGTCACTTCCAGCTGCCAATTTATTTACATTGCAAACTATAGCTAATTAGTTAGCTTATTCTATCTCTTTTTTGGAAATATACTATTTGCCTATTTATGTGCATAAGTTCTGTGAATACAAGTTATACATTATTCTGTAATAAATTGTGAAACTAGTCCTTTTGTGGACATGCACCATTAAACACCAGAATGATCGAGGGAAAGCACCTTTAACATGCCTAATCAAAGTTAATAAATATTCAAGCAAGCAAATTTGACAAGAATTCTGTAACAGAACACGATAAATGCCTTTAACACGCTATGTAAAGCTAGCCGAAAACCTGCTGATGTTGTGCTGTCAAGAAAACTTTTGACCTTGAGGAAGACGGAATAAAAGCAGAATTAAAGGTAAAATTCCCTTTGTTCCGTGTAAAGGGTTGGCAGCCTTAAAACAAATGTGAAAAGATGTATTTTCTTGTGCAGAGAAGCTATTACTTTCCTTTTGTCTCATCCTTCCTTTCGTTCCTTCTATCTTGGAAGAGTAGGTGTCCCTCTTATTCAAGGCTAAAAGCTCCATCGAAGCTCTGAATCTCATTCCCTCCCACCTCTCCTGAGACTCTGCTGCATAAACAACTCCCTGTTTTCTTTGGCATTGTCAATCACTGCCTCTCCTGGCCCCTTCTCAGCCTACAAACATGCTTCTATCCTTCTGCTACTCAAAATGACTTTCCCAAGGCCCAGCTCTGCTGCCACCACCGCTGCAAACTACTTCTCTAGCCTTACTTCACTCCAAGGGTAGTTTCAACTCTTGTGTCCACTTCTTTATCTGTGCAAAGGCTTTCTAGGAAATAAGTTGCTATACTCTGCATGGATTTAGGACTTTGCTCATAATCCACTAAAAGCCCTTTACACAGTAAGTACCAGTACCGTCCCAGAATTAGCTGCTGTGATTGTTGTCATTGTCATTTTGAGCCACGACATATCTTAGTGTTTCAGAGTGCGGGATCCAAAATCAGATATTGCAGCTCAAATCCTGGCTCCACCCCCTTGTAACTGTGTGACCTAGGCCAGGCTATTTAATTTTTGAAACTTTGACTTCTTAAATACAGAATGTAGATCATAGTTGTAATCACCTCATACAGTTGATGAGAGACAAATTAAATGAGGTGAAGGGGCCGGCCTGGTGGCACAGTGGTTTAGGTTGCACTTTGGCAGCCCAGGGTTTGTGGGTTCGGATCCCCGGCGCCGGCTGACGCACTGCTTGTCTGCCATGCCGTGGCGGTGTCCCATATAAAGTAGAGGAAGAATGGGCATGGATGTTAGCCCAGGGCCAGTCTTCCCCAGCAAAAAGAGGAGGATTAGCAACAGATGTTAGCTCAGGGCTGGTCTTCCTCACAAAAAAATAAAAATAAAAATAAATGAGGTGAAGCATATAAGTGCTTAGCACTATGCCTAGAACATAGTACTCAAGTATGCCTTTTAAATACCAAGTATAACACTGTAAGTGTATGTTTTTTTATTCATTCCTCTCTCTTGTCATAAGTACTATGAATTTCCTTTGGGAAATAACTTTTCCCAATCCTCAGTACAGGAAGTTGGGCTCTGACTCAGGTCTGGCCAATCCGAGCACTGAATCCCCTTTCTGGCAATGTTTCCTAAGGCTTGGTCAATCAGATCATCGAATCTTGTTTCTGGCCATGTGACCCAGGCCTGACCAGTCAAAGCACTGAATCCCCTTCCTTGGTCATGTGACCCAGCTTCACCAATCAACGTAATCCCACTACTTTGGTCTCCTTGTTTGGTTTACAAAAGGACTTGGCCATCAGAGAGAAATTCCAGAGTTTTTTTTTCTTTTTAATGAAAATTTGGGGCACTTACCCCAAGCCTAGTGTACTGGAATCTCTGGGGTCCAGCAATCTATATTTGTTTGTTTGTTTTGCAGGGAAAGACTCACCCTGAGCTAACATTTGTTGCCAATCTTCCTCTTTTTTTTTTTTTCCTCCCCAAAGCCCCATTACATAGTGGTATATCCTAGTTGTAAGTCCTTTTAGTTCTTCTATGTGAGCCACTGCCACAGCATGGCAACTGACAGATGGGTGGTGTGGTTGTGTGACCAGGAAACAAACCTGGGCCACTGAAATATCAAGAGTGCAGAACTTTAACCACTGGGCCATCAGGGCTAGCTTAAGAATTTCCATATTTCTCCAGGAATTATCAATAAGAGATATTGTCTCTTTCCCACACAAGAGGACGTGATATGGAGAGCTTCTGGAATAATCTTGCCATCATGTCAGCCTGGGAAGGAAATCAACCCACAGAGGGGAGCAGAGCTAATCAGATAGATCTGACATTTTTGAACCCCTAAATCCAGCCATGAGTGATGCCAGCCCTGTCCATGTACTTTTTATTTATTTATTAATACATTTTTTTTTGGTGTAAGCTACTTTGCATTTTTCTATCACTTGCAACTGAAATCACTATAAATGCTTATCATGTTTTAGCATAGCTAGACCTTGAAGGTAATGACCCCATTGCATATTATTCTGGGGCCTTAGTAGAGCTCAGTGGATGCTTAATAAATTGCTGTTGTACAGAGGTGTAAATACTCTGTTGATGGTGATAGCAGGGTACATTCTTCATCCAGAACGTACCTCATTATCTTGCTCACCCTTTAGGCAAGGCAGGGACTATATGATTGCACAGATTGATGTAAGGGCCAGTCTAAAATGGTAGTCATTTCATCACAAAAAGCAGCAGGAAAATATATTCCTTCACAAGTCCATAGCTTCCCTAGAAGCTAGAAAATTGTTTGCAATTGAAATGCCATCTCTTCCAGCTGCCATGGAAGGAAACAAATAGCTTGTTTAACAAAGTACTTAATTGAGCAGACAAGATGACTATGTCAATAAGAATTTCCAAACAAGATAATACCACCCATGGCAATGAAGAATCGCATGCTTCTGGTTTTAAAATTACTTCTTTTGTGAATTTTTAAAATTATCTTTCAGGACTGATTATTTTCTCCAAGCAGCATTTTCCCAGGTTTATAATGTGAACCCGTGGAGTGAAAGGAATAATGAAAAAATTCACCTTTCAACCAACTTTTCAAATTTCATAGTTCTCGAAATTGAGAGACACTTCTAAGGCGGTCTTACCTAGCTACACTGTGCCTAAAAATAATTTAACCATCCTATAATTGGCAAAAATTAATTCTATTCCCTCTGCTGGACATCAGGATGAAGAGGGAGGGAGGCAGACACATGAAAAAGAACAAAGGACTCAAAGAGAATGTGTACTTGGTTGAGAAACATGGGACAGCTAGAGGGAGGTGAAAAATGAGAGATATTAGACGATTTATGTTATTTGTTTATGTGAATTGAAGGCACTCAAACTGAACGTAAAAAAAAATATTTTGATGCAGATGGCAACAGAAATAAATTCTCAGAAAAAATGCTGTGCACACCATCAAAAGCCCTGCAGGCATATTCCCGTTCCTTCTGTTGCTTTGCAGCACAGGAACATAACAAAGAGACCTGGAACTAGTTAGAATCCTAGTAACCAGTGTCACTGCCACGGCAGCGCCCTGCCCACGTTTGGCACACTTTCCAGGCCTAAGAGGGCCTTCGTTCCTGCAAGGGCCGCTGCCAACAATAAGCCCGCTCCTCAAGGGTGTGAGAGGTTGTTGCCTCTTCAAATTGGCACCTGCAGCTGCTGGCCGTTCGAGTCTTTGCTAGTCAGGGCCCTTCCTCTTTCTTGTAAAAGCTGGCATCATTTTAACTATTTTTGCAAATTTTGCCCTCCATTAGCTCCACCATGCTGGGATATAAAAGAAAAAAAAAATCTCTAATTTGAGGATTCATTAAGCAGCTGTTGTTACTTATTTGGTGCAGTAGGTGCCTGAAATTTGCTGGTTTGCTGCATTGGCATAAGAAACTATAATATCCCAGCCAGACTGGTTTTTATTTGTTTCACTCGAAGGTCAAGCCACCAGGGAACATAGACATCCAGCCAGAGACTTCGTCGATATTTGTTTCTCTTCGTAGAAGGGCATTCATTCATTCAACAAATATTATTGACTCTCTACACTATGCCAGAGCTCTTATGATACTGCACAGTTGCCATTTCCTGGAGAAAACTTTGCAGCGAGAAAATCTTTTTTTCTAGGATAAGTGAAAAAAGGCTAGAAAGTGGTCCCTTTCAATGCATTGCTTTTTTATTTATAATCCATAAACGTACAAACCATCTCTCTTCTTTTTACTTCCCAGATTTTAGCAAGGAGAGAGAGGAAGGCAAAATACTCTTGTGAGCTGCACAGCCGCACAGTGTTGAGTCCACTCTGCAGTGCAGAAAGTCAAACGTGAGCAAAGAAATGGCTTGTGGGAAGTGTGAAATCAGACACCCCTTCCCCGCTACTACACAGTTGTATGTTTAAGATGAGAACTTAAGATCCCACCATAGCCAGCCTCCTTCATTCCCCTCATTAAAGAGCTGGAGAAGTCTTCAGCCAAAAACTCCATCAAAAAAATCATTGGCGAAAGGGATAAAGGGGCACATACATATGATGACAGATAAAAACTAGAATATTAGTGGTGAACACAATGCAGTCTATACAGAAACTGAAATATAATAATGTACACCTGAAATTTACACGATGTTGTAAGCCAATATGCCCTCAATTTAAAAAAAATAAAATAGGGGTCGGCCCTGTGGTGCAGCGGTTTAGTCCGCGCTTGGCAGCCCGGGGTTTGCGGTTCAGATCCCGGGCGCCCGCCGACGCACTGCCTGTCAGCCACACCGTGGCGGCGTCCCATATAAAGTAGAGGAAGATGGGCACGGATGTTAGCCCAGGGCCAGTCTTCCTCAGCAAAAAGAGGAGGATTAGCAACGGATGTTAGCTCAGGGCTGGTCTTCCTCACCAAAAAAATAAATAAATAAATAAAATAAAATAAAAACAGGGCCAGCCCTGGGTGGCCTAGTGGTTAAGTTTGGTGTGCTCTGCTCCATTGACCCAGGTTCAGTTCCCTGGGTACAGACCTATGCCACTAGTCTGTCAGTGGCCATGCTGTCATGGTGGCTCATATACAAAAATTTAAAAAAAGAGGAAGATTGGCAACAGCTGTTAGCTCAGGGTGAATCTTCCTCAGCAAAAAAAAAAGAAGAAGAATTAAAACAAACAAAAAACACATTAATTTAAAAGTGTGAAAAACAAAAAGATGGTTAATCATTCTACTCCTGCCCAATCTCTCCAAGTCAAGAAAAACTTGAGGAGTAGTCTTTCTGGTAAATTTTTAATGGATAAATCTAAGATTTTGTTTAAAAAAAAAAATCTCCTTTCTGATTTTTAAATATGTGAAAACTATCTTCACATTACACCTTGAGCCCTAAATGTCAGCTTTCTAAAATAATACAGCTTAGACTCATTTGTGTGGGAAAAAATGGCATTAGGGAGCTGCCCAGGTAAGACTGAACACCTCCGAGGGCCAACGATTTTCTCCAAACCTCAAGTGATCATCCCCACAAAAGACACTGAAATGAGGACTCAACCAGGGAGCTAGAATTGTCTCCACTGGTGAGAAATTGGCACCAACTACAAGCTTAAAAAAGGATTCTTCTGCAGTTCCTGTCCCCACAGGTCACTCTTGGACACAATTTTGTCTCTGAAGACAGAGAACTGAAATATTTGTTCTTGTGAATTATTTTTTGTTCCTTTACTGAAATTCAATAGAGTAAAAATAACCACTGCCCATTATCCCTTGCCTGCCAGCTCTACCTGGGCTGAGGTGGTGGGAAAGGACAGGAAGAGCTGTTACAGATGTTTAATGGAAGAAAGCCCTTTTTGGAATGTGTTTGCATGACTCATAAAGAACAGCTATTCTTAGCTTTCCGGTCACAAGAGATAAAGCTCTTTGTCCTATAATACAGGCTTCTACTTAAAAGGAAAACCCAAGACCCATTCAAAGCTAGAGCCCAGTAATAAGCTCTCATTATAGTATCTGCCCCAAACCCCTGCAGTTATATTCTATCACTCTTTGCAAGCCTAGAATGTAATGCAAAATTTTATTCTGTTTGGCTTTTACATTTGTCAGGGTTGTGTTGGAATGATAGGAACTACTTAATGTAGTAGCAATGATTTTAATTCAGTTATAGGAATCATCCATTTAGCAGCATGATTTAATACAATTAAATATGCTATGCTACATAGAAAATGCATCACCTTTTTTGGATCGCCTCTGTAGAATTAGATCTCATCATCAAACTTCAATCTAATATTGATTATGTTTTGGATAAGACTGTCTTGATTCTCAGAACCAATAAACTCATAACATTTGGAAGCAATTTGCTAAAAGGTAGCACCATTCTTTTTGGATTAAATAGCAAGAGGTCAATGGAGACCAAAAGGACTTTGTTGGAACTAAAATGTATCTTCTCTCCAGTTTGCTTCTAAGCTGGTTTTGTGCACGTTCTTAGATTTTTCTCATTTTGGATATATTCAGCTCAACAATGCACCTCTTCCCCTTGATCATTCTATCCTGTTTTTTATTCTTTTGACATTCATTAAACATTTTTTGAACCCTTTCTTTGTGCCATGCTCTAACTGGGCATTATGCCAAAGTGATAAAAAAAAGTACTCAAGGAGCTCTTAATCTAGAAGGGAAGACAAATTAGGAAAATGTTATAATACACAGTGATAAGAGCTATGAGGACTGGAAGCTCACAATTCTTATAACTCTCACTTCTTTTTCTTGCCTTATTGCTTTAGACACAAAATTGAATAAAAGTGATGCTAGAAGGTAGCCTTGTCTTTTATGATCTGAAAAGGAACATTTTTAATATTCCACTATTAAAATATTTTCTGAATATTTTGTCTGGATCCTGCATATTAAAGTTTTTTTTTTAATTTACTAGGTATTTTTAGCAATCAAAGTTGAATTTCATCAAAAGGTTTTTATGACTCTACTGATATAATAATCATCTAATTTTTCTCATTTAAACTTTTTATATTAAAAACTACTATAGCTGACTCTCTAATGTTAAAAAGACTTGCATTTCTAGAATAAACTCAAATTGTTCTAGATGTATTAACCTTTTGATATATTTCTAGTATTTTTTGCTAACATTGTGTATAGAATTTTTGCATTCATGTTCATGAATAAGACGGTTCTATGAATTTTCTTTTTCTTTCTGTTCTTGTCAAGTTTTTCTACCCAAGGTTAACTTAGCCTTCTAGAATTGTTTGGGGGGAGATGTTTTCTCTTCTTCTATTTTGTATTTTCTACAATATTTTGTGTAAAAATCAAAGCATTTTTTCCTTGAATGTTTAATAAAACTTGCATAGAAGACTATCTAGACCTGGTGTCTTAACTTAGGGAAGGTTTTAATTACTGATTCAGTTTCTTTATGGTACCATTCAGATGCTTACATTCAGTATGAATAGTTGTGACTGGCCACATATTTCTACAAATTTATCTGTGTTATCTAACTTTTCCAATCAAATTGTTCATATGATTTGCTTATTTCTTTTTAATCTTTTCTACATCTCTGACTATAGTCCCCTTTTTATTTTTTGGCGTCTTTCATTTTATTTGATCAAGCTTATCAGAAGTTTCTCAGTTTTATTAGTTTTTTTTTTTAAGGATTTGGTGTAGTTAATAATTTTTTGATGCCTTGTTTTCTATTAAATTTCTTTCTTTATATTAAATTTCTTTCCATTTTTATGGGGGTAGTTTATTCTGTGTTCTCTTTCAAATCATTTAAATAGGATCATGTGGTAAATTTTGTTATTATTTGTATTCATTCATGTCACCCTTCTCTCTTTTGGCCTAAACTCTGTAACTTGCTTTGGAAAATGGAATGTGAGCAGAAGGGACAGGATGCCAGTTCTTTTACTTCCAATTCTGAGTGAAAGCTTTAAGAGGCATTATGAATCGCTGGCACAGAAGCTAGACTTTAGCCACAGAATGGGAAGACAACAGAAGAGAGACCAGCCTATTTAAAGCATCTGGCTGAACTGTAGCTGACCCAAGATTCTGTGTAATATGAGCAAGAAATGAATTTTTGTTGGTATAAGCACTGAGCTTTTGAGCTCATTTGTTACTATAGCAAAGTTGACTAAAACATATATTGATAACTTAAAGTGAAGTGCTCCTGTTAACAAAAAACTGAAAATCTGTTTTTTGACCTTGGGGCAGAGATAAGTTCTAAAGAAACTGTTATTGGAGGATGGAAAAATGGTGACTCATGGTATGAAGTGGCAAAACATTTAGCAAACTGTCACCTGCAATAACTTGGAAAGCAGATAATCTACCTAATGAACGAGTGGCTTTGGGGGAAGAGATTTTAAAACAGAATGTTACTAGTGTGATTGGTTATTTTTTCCCTAGAATTGTCAAGTGAACTCAGAAAAGAGTTGGGCTGCTTTGGAAGCAGGGAAGAAAGAGAAATGAGAGGAACCAGGAATTATAGGGACTGCAGAGTTGGAGAACAAAACTGTTTCTAAAAGATAAATGGAAATGCTTTGAGCAACAAAGGCATCATTAAGGCTGAGATGAAGATACACACCTGAACAAAGGGCATTACCATTCACAGCTTTTGTTAAAAATTCTGACTGGTTTAAAGTGACTCCTAAAAAACTCCTGTTAATTGGATAAAACAGCTTAGCACAAAAGAGCTGCCCATAGTCTCCTTGAAGCCTGGTAGCTCAAGTTATCTGTAAGTCTAGAGAGAAAGGCACATCTCAAAAGAACAAAGGTGTGGCTCTTTGCACATGTTGCTGATTGAAACCATATAACTAAAAAAACCCCATATTTTTGTGAGAATTTTTGCCGAAAGTTCCAATAGCCCAGATTAAAAGACACTAACAATTAAGGCTTAAAACAACTTTGAGTCCCCCGGTTTTCAACAAGGAGGGAGCAGGCTTAGCAAGTTGCTCAGCTTCCAAAGATGCCTATTATTTAATGCCCTTATGAGATGTGGCCGAGAAGTATGATAGAAAGGAAGGCTTTTCCACAGAGATGATCCGCACCTAGGAAAGCAATGGACTGGGCAAAATAAAGGCCTAATCAAGTAACATTTCTTATCTTCTGTCCAATTGGAGTGTTTGTTGCAGTTATCATTCTGTACCGTCCCATGATTATATATTTGAGGACAGGTGCACTTTTATCTGATAGATCTTCAGATCTTCACTCAACGAGAGACTATGATGAGGATCTAGATTTTGAGTTTTGTGCTGAGATTGGATGAGATATTCAGGAGTTTTTCCTTAGAAGTGGGGATGAACATATTTTGACTGCAGAAGAAAGGAAACTGAATATTTTTGTCGTTGTTGAGGAAGATGGTCCCTGAGCCAATATCTGTGCCAGTCTTCCTCTATTTTGTACGCAGGACACCGCCCACAGCAAGGTTTGATGAGCAGTGTGTAGGTCCATACCAGGGATCTGAACCCATGAACCCCGGGCTGCCGAAGTGGAGCACACGAACTTAACCGCTACGCCATTGGGCTGGCCCCAGAAACTGAATATTTTTTATCAAGAGAGCAGCCAGTAGTATATTTCCTTGTAATACATCTCAACCCATTGACCTTGGACTTGAGCATGGACTTGCTTTGACAACGTGCCAGTTCTGAGTAGAAGGTAAAAATGAGTTTCCATCAGCTCTCTGGTTCTTCACATCAGCCATAAAATCAAGAACAAACTGATCCCCACAGAGGGTCCTTCAGGCTGGATCTTGGAATGAGAAGACACACAGAGCAGAGCAAGACTGAGGCCGAGCGGTAGATGAATCCCAGCTATGTGTAATGTGAGAAGGAAATAAATTTTTTATCATTGGTAAAACACTAAGATTCGCAGTTGTGTGTTACCATAGAAAGAGATGCTTAGTTCATTCTTTTTCATAGTTTCTTTTCTTTTCTTAATAAAAGAAATTCAGATTACAACTTTGTCTCTAAATACTGCTGTACTCTACAAGTTTGAAATGTAATATGTTCATAATCATTCAGTTCTAAATATTCTCCAATTTCTATTTTCATTTTTGGTCTCATGTCTAATTTAAAGCGAGTTTCCTAACGTTCAAATATTTGGGAGAGTTCTAGTTATTTTTTTATTGATTTCTAATTTGATTGCATTTTAGTAAAAAAAGTGGTCCATATTAAACCAATCTTTTGAAATTTCTTGAAGCTACTATTAGGGCCTACTGAGAGTCAATTTTAGTAAATGTCACAAGTGCAGGAGGAAAGAATATATGCTGGTACAGAAGTCAAAACCAAACAAGCATACAAAACAATGACAACAATAAAAATCCCATTTGTATCCTCAGAGTGATTGATAAGTATGTTTCACTTAGTTACATTTTCCGTCTGCACCTAGGAAAGTTTCATCTGGAACTAGTATCTAGACAACCCTCTGCCAGGAGAAGGGTTTAGTGATAAATTTTTTTGAAACATTCGCTCACTTAAACAAGAGATGGATTGGGCTGGGGGAAGACTGGTGGAAACAACCACTGGCCTGGGTCAAGGACATGTGCTATTGTAACAGAATAGGACCTGGAGATGTTCCCACAGCCTCTCCATCACCCATCACACCTCTTACCCCTCCCCCACCCACGAATTGAAATGCTTCCAGTCAGAGGCAGGAAGTGCTCCTGTACTTTTCCTTTCTTCCCTCCCTCCCTTCCTCTCTTTCTTCCTCAATCATTTATTGAATACCTACTGTGTACCAGGCACTATGGTAGACATGAAGATGAGTGAGTCTTAGCCCCTACCTTCAACTGTTACACATTCATAAAGACACTAACAGCAATAATGAAAGTCACAATGTGTTAGGCAACAAATGAGAAGCCAGCCAGAATGCCCCAGGTGGAAGAAGGATGGTGAGTTCCCCCACATTTGGGATGAAAATTTGTCTGGGTCTTAAGAAAATGATCACTGTGATTTCCCTGATTGGAATGTGTACAACATCAAGAATGCAACCAAGATTACCAGTGGCTGCATCAGTTCCCCCAGGAGAAGGGATAGCTGGATTCTTACAATGTTTTTACAGCTGCCAATGCTGTAAGGTTTCCTCTAGATGATAACACAAGTTTTCTTTAGTTCAGTCAAGATAACATTATGCAGGCTTTGTTAGTCAGACCATGATCAGTCATAAACAATCATTTTCAAAGCTGTTAATGTTTCCTTAATAACTTCTTCCAGTTCTGATGTCATGAAGGGGGAAATGAGAAACTTAACTTTTATAATCCCATAGGATTTCAGGGGCCAACTTCCTGATGGTTTTTCAAGTTTCTTCCTTCATTAAAAGAAAGACAAGATTTTATTAGAGGTAAATAAAATCCAGGTATAATACAAGTGTTTTTAGATAGAAGTTACAAAACCTCTCTCTCTGATATTTTCGTCCAATGTTGTGATAAGATATTAAGAGCTTTATTCCTTGGTATATCACTCTAGGAAACTTCAGTGGAAATCTTAATCCAAACTCTTCTAATCTGGAGGAAGTGTCATAAATCATTTCCAGAAAATGAACAGTTTACTTACTTCTTTGTGGGAGAATGTGTTTAATTGTTTTACTAGATAAGATAAATTACAATTAAAACATGTTCTTGAAATAATAAAAATGGTAGCTGTGTTGTTTAATGCTTCTGATATGTTTTTATCACTTTTGAAGAGTTACTACATTTCCTTATTTATTAATTGCCTTCCTCATTTATTAATTGCCTAACAGACATTTACTGAACACCCATTAAGTAAAAACTACTGTGATGGAAAAAAAAACACTGTATGTCTTCAAGGAATTTATAATCTATAGATGTATTGGGTTTTTTTGAAACTATTGATAGAATAGAGTCACTGAATGAAACATTATTTGATTTATTAACTCCCTACTCCAGATATGATATATCATTAATAATGATTGTTTATAAATGTCCTTTCCAACGGAAATATAATGTAAGCCACATATTTAATTTTAAATATTCTAGTAGTAAATTTTAAAAAGTAAAAAACAATTAAAATTAATTTAATGTTTTATTTAATTCAATATATCCCAAATACTATCATTTAAATATGTAATCAATACAAAAATATTAATGAGATGTTTTATGTTCTTTTTTGTTGTACTACAGCTGAAATTCAGTGTGTGTTTTACACTTTAGTAAATGTTAATTCATACTAGCCACTTTTCAAGTATTCAGTAGCCACATATAGCTAATGGTTAGCATAGTGGATAGCTCAGGTTAAAACCCAGATGAATTGTTAAATATTTATATTGTTTATAACACAGGTAGGAAGGAAGAAAATATAGTGATCAGGTCAACAGTTTATGAAAGTCAGAGAGGTTTATACATTAAACATCTAAATAAACTTGGGAACAAGGAAAACAAATAAAAGCTGTATATAACATTCAAGTTCAGGTTCACAAACAGAAATCCCTTTAAGAAATTGTCTGATAAATTACTAGTTCTCCTATTTATATGGGATTACTTTTGTTTTTAGTCTACGTCAATGTGTTTTAAATTGTCTTGTTTACAGGTTGGAGAGTTCTAGATATAATATCATCACGATAACAAACCCAGTGAATTTTTGGCCTTGCAAAGAGGAAATCCTAGACTATACGGGGTTGCAGGACTTCAGGGTGGGGTCCTGTTATTCTGCAGAACAAGCCAATCAAATTAGTCAAGGTTTAATTCAGAGCCTTAATAAAAGTAACAATTGTTTGGGTTGAACTTGGTGTTTTCTGAGAATGGGACATACATTTGATCAAATCACAGATTACACTTCTTAAGCACCTGACATATTCAAAGCACTTTGTTATTCCCTCGGATTAGTAGTTTTATAAACCAGTTACACAAACCAGCATCTAATCCACAACTAATCAAAGTATTCCAGAATGCCAGGTTTTTTTAGAGAGAACTCGAGAATAAATCAAGTCCCTTCGTGGTAATGAGCACAACAGCCTTTAATAAATGCATAATTACTGGGAATGGAGTAAATAGAGGAAAAGAAAACATAATTCTCTAATCTCCATGCTGTGAATTTTTAAGCCAAGTCAGACTGTTAACAAAAGATATGAGAAAGTACTGGAATATATGATGGGGAATAGACCCAGGACACAGATTTATGTGAGTCATGTGACAAAGGAAGATGTAAATTAAGATTGTTTGAGCTTTGAATCAATAGTCTCAGCCTACCCTTGGGCATTCTTGTTCACATCTCAAAGTTTATCTGAGCCAGTACTTCTCATGCTCACCATCATCACTACTTTGTTGTTATTATTCTATACTTCCTGCATCGAGTATACGGTTTAATATTCAGTCTTATAAAACAAAACTACGTCTAGGTATTTTGAAACACAACCTAAAAATCCATTTGCCAAGCATCCTTCTGGGGCTAGCTGGCTCACAGATTCAAGAATGGCCCTTGGAGATCAAAGGTTCCAATTTATTCTCGTTTTGTAATAAAAGTAAGACATAGTCCATGATAGGATCTTTGTACAACATTGTCAGATTCTACTGCTTCCTGAACAGAGCAGAGTATGAGAAACTCGCCAGCATCACCCACATGGTCCTCAATGAGGCCTAAGTGAATGCCAAAATACAGAGGTCATATACTGAGCAGGTATAAGATAAACGCCATCACTTGATCCATGCAGTCGCCTCCCCGGCTTCTATGACACCTTAGCAGTGTTTGAATTGTTGTCATTAATGATATGAAGAAACAAAACAAAACTTTACGCTGTGCTTGGTGTCCTTTCAAGCTCTATGACGTATGCAGTTTGCAAAGTGAGCCCAGCCTTACGTGTCCTTCCCCAGCCCCTCTCACTAATTATTCACTAAGCTTATTTCCCAGCCGACTTCTCATTTCCGTAACCTATTTTCCTCTTCACCTTTCTGCCTCTCTGCTCTAGTTTTTAATTTTTTTGTCTTTCTTACTCTCTAATGCAAAAGTACATTATGTCCCTAGACAGCACATTTTTTATATTTAGGTTAATATTATTAGACTAAAACATTCCTCTCTGCTACCATTGGTCCCCGAAGCAATCCTGAAATGGTGATCCATTTAAAGCAGAACTCCAGTCTAGATGCAAAGGCACGGATCCCTTGGCTATAAGAGGGGTACAGATTTCATTGTATTTCCTATTCAGGTTATTCGTTCTAGAAGCTATGGAGCTTCTTGCTTAACTATATTTATGGTGTCAGAGAACACACAACCGAAAAGGCAATCTCTTCCTTTACGTTATTTATGGTAAGTTAAGTATTTGAGGAAAGGAACAGCCCTGGACCAGGAATCTTGTTCTCAGATACAAGCCTCCACATTAACATTGGCTGTGGTATTATGAGCAATTTATTCAACTTCTCTAAACCTCTGTTTTCTCATCTGTAAAATGGGAACAATAAAGTACTTACTTTAGCGTTGTTAGGAGAGTAAATGAAATAATACACAATTCCTTGCACATGAGAAGGACGCAAGAAATTAAATTGTGTTATTATCATTATTACCATCATTATTATCATTAAAAATACATCAGCATTGTCATCATGAAGTCTTCACCGATTGGAGAACAAATCTCCATGGAATCCATTCAATGTCCAAAATACAGATTGAAAAAGGATGATGAGAAGGCAGGTGCTGTGACTGAGGGCTGGGCGATGGAAGTCTGTTCTGTGGGTTATCCCCGTTTGAATAGGAAGCACAAGAGGAATTCTTGATTCTTTCCCTTTTTTTATCAGTTTAGCACATAAATTTGATTGATGGATCTCTTGTCTATTTTACTTGATCGGATCCTGCATTTTATTCTCTTGATATTTATTTCTTGAAAAAACTGAGTCATTTGGTCTTTAGAAATCTTTAGAGGTTCCCTCAGCCTAGATTTTGCAAATTGCATCCCCGTGGTATAGTTAGTAGATTCATGTGTTCTGTTTTTCCTGTTAGTTGTTAAATCTAAAGCTTAATCAAATTCAGATTTGATTTAATACGAGACCTCTTTATAGACGATGTTGTATTGTCCCATTGGGAGGTACACTATCTCTCTTTTAATTTTATAAGCTGCCATTGATGCTCAATGTCCTCAGCCCTAATGGGAATCAATGGGAGAAAGAGGCAGTGAAAAGATACTACTGCAATTCTATCAACCCTTCATTTATTTCCTGGTATATTTCTATAAAGAGAAACTTCCCCTCTTCTACCACTTGGTTAATAAGTGGTGGAATATAGGAAAGACAGTAAATGCCTGGTCCCTCTGTCCTCCCCTACATTTCACCACTTTTAAAAATAATGAGTTGGTTTTCTAGCATTCTGGAAGCAATACATTTTGTTGTTGGTGGTGATTTTTTGGTAAGTATTATTATGAACCCATTTATTTAAGCATATTTAGTATTAAAGTCATTGCAGTTTGCATCCTTATTGTTAATCAAATTATTCCACCTTTGTTTTGATAAAGTTGATTTTACTGTTATAAATGGATACTTGCCCAGTAACTGAAAGAATAATCAGACAAAAGTAAGTAAATGTAAAGGAACTTTTAAAATGATGACTAACAAAGTTTTCATAGTTGTGTATATAAAACACTACTCAAACAATTACAGAACATGTTCTTTTCTAATACCATTGGAATTGTTCCATCTTTTGTCAGTGGGATTCTCTTTGGATTGATTCCTGAATCCTTTTAACATGACCTTAGTAGTATTTGATAGCTTCTTTGCTAACTAGTGTGGTAAAATGTTCCAAACTCATCTGGCACATTTCCTGTCCCAAGCACTTTGGTTTGTTTTAGTGGGAAACACCTTTTCAAGACCAAAATCTGTGTGCGAGGGTGCTTATTGCTCTTTGGTTAGTCATGGTTGTTAGGGCTTTTTATTAGACTAAGCAAAAATTCTGTACCCAATCCCATCAAGGTGGGGGGGGGGGGTTCCTCACACGTCTAACAAGCAATTCTCAGCCCCCGGTTGGGTGTCCTACAATTCAACTCAATCCTGATACTATCTACAGGAGATAACATCAGATTCCACTGGTTAAGGATTCAGTCCTACAACACAGCCCCCAACACACACACTTCAGATACCAATCGCAAGCCCGGGTTGTCACCTGTGCTTCTGATCAACCAGCTACAGATGGGAGATTCCAATAACTCCTTCCTTGGGTTCAATTAATTTGCTAGAGCAGCTCACAGAACTCAGAGAAACATTTTACTTACTAGATCACTGGTTTATTATAAAAGGATGTAACTCAGGAACAGCCAGATGGAAGAGATGTTTAGGGCAAGATATATGGGAAGGGTGTGGACAGACCCTCTCTTGTCCCTGGAGGTCAGGGGGTAGAACTGAAAGTTCCAACCCTCTAGTCACAAGGTTGGTTCTCCTGGCAACCAGTCCCCTTCCTTTGGTGAGTTGCAAAAGTCACCTCAATAACATAACAAATGACACCTTTATCACTCTCATCACTTAGGCAATTACAAGGGTTTGGGGAGCTCTGTGTCAGGAACAATGGATAAAGACCAAATATACAGTATATTCCTTACTATAAATCACAATATCACACTAAGTTTGGATTTATTTTTAAAATAAATTACATCAAGATCCCTAATGTTGTAGACCGAATGTTTGTGTCCCCCAAAATTCATATGTTGAAATTCTAGCCCTCAATGTGATAGTGTTAGGTGGTAGGCCTTTGGGAGGTGATTAAGTCAGGAAATGGGATTAGTTCCCTAATAAAAGAGACCTCAGAAAGCTCTCTAGCCCTTTCTATGCCATGTGAGGCTACAACTGAGAAGACAGTCATCAGCAAACTAGGAAGTGGGCTCTCACTAGACATCAGATCTGCCAGCACCTTGATCTTGGACTTCCCAGCCTCTAGAACTGTGAGGAATAAATTTCTGTTGTTAAGCTACCCAGTCTGTGATATTCTGTTAAGGCAGCCTGAACAGACTAGGAGACCTACTATATCTTCCAATTTAAATTCAAGACTACAAAGTGTTTACTTAACCTCTTCAATCTTCTGTCTGTATCTCCTGTCCCCTCTTCTGAGGTTCTGGGGTCCTCAGAATGCTGGCTCTCAAGGGCACAGAGGTAATTGAATTGTCATCACATAACTACTCATTTGTCCCTTTCCAGATTAACACATAAGACTCTTAGAATAAAATACCAACACTATGACCAACGACATTATTAGTGATAACGGCTTAAGATTTTTCTTAATTTTTGATTGATTGATTACACTTCCTTTTGTCCCTAAGATATACATCGCTAGGTACATACAGTCAAATTACTGGGTTTTAAAGTCATGTGAAATGAAATACTTACCGTGTAGCTATGCCACTGAGTATACATTTGGGTTTTTTTTTTTAATGAGTAGAGATTTTTTAAATTAAATTGAATTTTTTAATTATGTGAAATATTTATGTGGTTCCAAAATCAAATCTACCAATAAGTTATATTTAAACAAGTCTAGCTTTCTACTTTCTACACTGTCCTCTCTGCTGTATTCTTTCCCTCTCCCTAGAGGTAACCATTTTCTTAATGTTATAGTTCCCTCTTTGTTTTATTTCAACAGAGCATACTAAGATAAATGTAGCACACTGTACCCATTTCTCTACCTTGCTTTTTTCATGTCACACTATGTCCTGGACACAAATCCATAGTAACACAGGGAGATTTTCCCCACTCCTTTTTATGGTTGCATGATACCCCCATTAGATGGTTATGCCATAGTCTACTCAACCATTCCCCTATTGATGGATATTTAGGGTGGTTCTAGTATTTTGATAGGATAAAAAGTCCTTCAATAAATAATCTTGAGCAAATGTCTCTTTGAGCTGGTGCTAGTGTAACTTTGGGATCCTAGAAGTGGAATTGTTGGGTCAAAGGGTAAATGCATATGTAATTTCTAGATGTTTCCAAACTCCCTGCCACAGACATTGTACCATTTTGCATTCACATTGGCAGTGTATGAGAATATGGGAAGGGTGAGAATACCTATTTTACCCACAGCCATGACAATAGAGCATGTTGCCAAACTTTTGGATTTTTGCCCATAAAATAGGTGAGAAATTTTACTTTGATGAGTCTAAATTTGCACTTCTCTTATTATGAGCAAGTTTGATCATCATTCCATATTCTTTAAACCATTTGCATTTCTTTTTATTGAACTATCTACTTTTCTGGCTTATTTTTCTATAGAGTTCTTGGTCTTTTCTTCTCTGGTTATTTAAATATTAGGAATGTTTGTGAGATAAACTGAAAATATTGTCCTTTGTCATTTTTCTTGTGTCTTGCAAAATTTCATATATAGAAATATATATAACAGGCATACATATAGAGATCTTCCTTGACTAATAATAGTGTTATGTCTGGATAAACCCACTATAAGTTAAAAATATCATAAGTATGATAATAAAAGTATTATAAGTATCATAATACACCTAACCTCTGAACATCATAGCTTAGCCTAGCTTACCTTAAATGTGCTCAGAACACTTACATTAGTCTACAGTTGAGCAAAATCATCTAACATAAATTCTATTTTATAATAAAGTGTTGAATATCTCATGTAATTTATTGGAAACTATACCGAAAGTGGGAAACAGCGTGGTTGTATGGGGACAGAATGGTTGTAAGTCTATTGGTCATTTACCCTCGTGATCGTGTGGCTGACTGGCAGCTGCTGCTCACGACTGCTACCCAGCATCACCAGAGTATCCTACTGCACATCACCAGCTTGGGAAAAGGTCAAAATTCAAAATTTGAAGTACAGTTTCTACTGAATGTGTATCACTTTCACACGATTGTAAAGTCAAAAAGTCCTAAGTCAAACCATCATAAATTGGGTCACTCTGTATACATACATACATATATGTGTACAAACACACACACCCTTATCTACCCTTATTGCTTCTGGATATAGAGTTAAATTTAAGGAAATTTTACCCACTTTTATTTGTAGAGGAATTCACCCATATTTCCTCTAATACTTGTATGGTTTCGCAATTTTGCATCTAAATCTCATGCAGGTGGAATTTATCCCAGTATGTGGTGTGAGGATTGAATCCAATTTTATCTTTTTCTCTTAACCAACTATTTATCTTGACGTTATTTATTTTACAAATTCATCTTTTCTCATCATTTGAGATGCCATCTGTGCTAGGTAGAACAATGCCCCCTCTCCCACAAAAATGTCCATGTCCTAATTCCTGGAACCTGTGAATATGTTTATGTGGCAAAGGGAATTTAGGGTAGCAGATGGAATTAACTTTGTTAATCAGCTGACCTTAAAATAAGGAGACTACTCTTATCCAGGTGAGCTCAAGGTAAGCATAGGGTCCTTTAAAGTGGAAGAGGGAGGCAGAAGAAGTCAGGGTCACAGAAAGATTTGAAGATACTATAGTGCTGGCTTTGATGACAAAAGAAGGGGCCATGAGCCATGAAATGCAGGAGGCCTGTAGAAGCTAGAGAAAGCAAGGAAATGTATTCTCTCCTAAAGCCTCTAGAAGGAACACATCCCTGCAGACACCTTCATTTTAACCCACTGAGAACAATTTCAGACTTCTACCTACAGACTATCAGATTACTGAATTTGTGTTGTGGCCATTTGTTACAGCAGCAGTAGGAAATTAGTACGTCATCGTTATCACAAACTAAATTTAGGAATTAATTTGGATTTATTTCTGAATTTTCTATTCTATTCCATCAGTCAGTCTATTTTTCTATGTGCCAATATGACACTGTTTTACTTATAGAGACTTTACAGTAAGTTTTAATATCTGCTAGAGATACTACCCTACCCCTTTCTTCCCCATGGTTTTCCTGGCTATTCTTGTTAAATTTTTCCAAATAAAGTGTGGAATCAATTTGTCTAGCTCCAAGAAAAAAAAAAGAACTCAGCCCCTCCTAACCACAGAAGTGAGAGTAAGGGAGAGGGGTTCCCCAAAGGAAAAGGCAGAGAACTGTGATTAGAAAAAGGTTTAATGGATGTAGGACAGGAAAAAGCAACATATGACCACTTCAGTGGATTTGTTCCATTTAAATAAATATAGGTGTAACGTGTAACTGGGTGGTATAGGGGCGGGGAGAAAGGAGTAATTAAACTTGCTTAGAAGCTGATGAACTGTCTAAATTTAAAGGACACACCAAATCCCAGTTCGGAACTCTGAAAGAGTTGTAGCCAGACTTGCCAAACCCTTCTCCAGTCTTACCAAATACCGGCTGCAGAGTATCTGACCTCTTTAGAAGAGCTGATGACTTCCCAGCTGTGTATCCTAAGTCAGGTTGGCTAGTCTACTAGATCCCTTGGGAAGAGTTCCAACCCAGTGCAATTAAAATGAAAAACAAGGTTGGAAGATTTGAACATAAAGTTTATTGAGGAGAAAAATCTGTCTGGCAAGGCAACGCAAAGGTTTCAGATAGTTATATTTAAGAAGAATTCTAAATACATTTTCTTTCCAAGCAAAGAAAAGAGAGAAAAACTTTTCAGGAAAAAAGCATGGCAGAGTGAAA
Source organism: Tapirus indicus (assembly GCA_031878705.1). Classification (NCBI taxonomy): domain Eukaryota; kingdom Metazoa; phylum Chordata; class Mammalia; order Perissodactyla; family Tapiridae; genus Tapirus; species Tapirus indicus. Next base: position 136,570,851 of record CM062920.1, on the reverse strand, counting down.
GAACGTGGTGTGTTTGACGAGTTCTGGAAATTCCACACAGCTTGTGTGGAAGATGTCAGGACTCAAGACTGAGGAAGTGACGGAGGTCTTTCATGCCAGGCTAAAGAGTTTGCACCTGATTCTGAGTGTTATCAGATGGTTTTAAAGAGAAGAGAGTTCTGATCAGATTTTGTTTTAGGAGGACAGCCATGTTGATCATGTATAGCTGGGTTGGGCAGGAGGAACAAAAGCTGATGACCCATGGGAAGGCTACTATGGTAGTTTTCAGCAACATGATGAGAACAACAGTTGAGAAAGAGAGGAGAAGAAGGATTAGATCATCTTTTTTTCCAAAGAGTTTTCCAAGAAACACTAATTCCGCTGGATATTAAAGTATTGTGTGAAAAAAAGATTCTGTAGCCAAATAAATTGAGATCACTTTGTTTACTGCAGGAATTTTCAGAACATTTAATATACTGACGCGTCAGTTTAGCTATCCCAAAATGGTAACTTTGCCAATTCCATTCATTGTGGCCATCAAGGTAACCAAGTATTTTTTTGACCACTCTTTTGAAAATATTGGATTAGAGAGTAAACAAAGAGTGATAAGATATAAGATACATATGATAAATAATATAATAAATATTATTAAAATAGGAGACAATGCAAATAGAATATATAATTTAGAATCTACTAAATATAGATAAAATATTTCAGTATGACCCTTCTCACCAAGATGTTTGATGGAATAATCTATGGCAAGTGTGTCAAAGAGAGCCTAAAAGCCAGATCACAATAAGGCGAAGTTGTGGCCCTTGCCAGGGCATTAGATAATACAACATTTTGTTGGGGAAAACTCATCTTTTGCCAGATCTCTTTCTAGGCTTCAGGCACTGGTGCCTTGATGCCTCACCAAAAGCTCTTACTTTTAATAGCATTCACAACAGAGATTTTCAAGAGAAGCGATGTGATATGTTACCACCACCAACCTCACCACCCCAAACAGGTCAGTAAGACTCCTTACTTTTCACTTCTGTGCGCCCCGTGGTAGCCAATCTCCAAGAGGGACCTCCTCACAATGATCCTCCAAGCAATAGCCCATGAGGAGCTGAAGCCTTTTGCCAATAGTCACGACAGTGAGCTTGGAGGCAGAACCTCAAGCCTCAGTCGAGTGTTCAGAGTCTGCAGCCATGGTTGACATCTTGTTGGCAATCTCATGAGAGAACCCAAGCCAGGCCATCCAGCTAAGTTGTTCCTGGATGCCTGACCTTCTAAAACTGTGTGAGACAATAAATATTATTTCAGTATCCTACTACGTTTTGGGTTAAGTTGTTACACAGCAATAGGTAACTAAGACATCATCTTATAATATTTTATCATAACATTTCTCCTATTGTAGCCCATTCAGGCCTAGACCCTCCAGGAATGCCTCAGGCCCTGAAACTGCTCTTGCCAATGACGCAGACCAATATTCCAAAATGAGCAGATACTTTCCAGCCCTTGCTTCCTTGGTGTCTCTACAGTATTTAATAGATTTGAGTATTTTCTTCAAGAAACGTTCTCCTCTGGTCTTGATATTACACTTTTCTGGTTTTCATTCTAACTCTCTTTTGTTCTTTCTCCTTCTCATTTTGAGTAAAGCTAGTTTCATGGAAACTCCAGGAGATAAATCTGGAGAGACAGAAGTCAGGTTATGAAGGATCTTTTATATCAAACTAAAGAGTTTGGACTTTATTCCTTTAGCTGTTCTTTAAATGTTGTCTTATTCTTGTTTCTGTCTAAGCCCTTATCCTTTCTTGCTCCCCATCTCCCCCTGGATTGTGTCAGCCACTCCCATTAGAATCCACACTGTATGAGGACTGAGATTTTTAGTCTGTTTTTCCCTGTTGAATCCCCTGTGCCCAGAACAGTGCTCACCACATAGTAGGCACTCAAATACTTATTGAGGGAATGAATGGATCCACTTATCTAGAGCTGACAACTCCCAAATATAACCACCAGCTTAAAGTGCTCACTGAGCTCCAGATTAATATATTCTGCTTCCCACAATATATCTCCATTTGGATGGTCAATAGAAATTTATACAGACCAGAATTAAACCCTTCATCTCCTCACCTTCATCCTCCTCTTCCTACATTCTCTTTTTCAATGATCGGCACCACCTTCCACCTTCCAAACAAGAAAGTTGGCCATCCTTGTTCCTTCCTTCTCCCTCACCTCCTACATCCAATTAATCACCAAACTTTGTGGATTCAACTTCCAAAAATATCTTTCAAACTGTCCTTTTTTCTTCATCCACATCCACACCTGGTTATGGTCATATTTTTCATAGATGCTTATAATAGTCTTCTAATACCTAATCACTTTGTATCCCTCCATTCTCCACGCTACAGCTAAAATAATAGTAAAAATGAAAATCTGACCATGTCACTTTTCCACTTAAAAGCCAGCAATGGTTTTATATCAGTCAAGATAGGATGGCTAATGCTTCTGTATCAAAGCCAAAATCTCAGTGATTTAAGACACAAAGTTTATTTCTAACCTACGCCTAGATCAGGGACTGTCCCAGGCAGCTATCTTTATGATCAATCCAGACTGAGTCAATCTCATAGCTCTGCCATCCATATTTAACACTCATATTCATAGCTTCCATATTCAATGCTGGGGGAAAGAGGGATGTAGAATCCTCCAGAGACATTCATTATCTCATTACACCTATTAGTTTCCTATTTCTACTATAACCAATTACCACAAGCACAGTGGCTTAGAACAACACAAATTTGTTATCTTACCGTTCTGGAGGTCAAAAGGCTCAAATGGGTCTCATTGGACTAAAGTCTAGGTGTCAGCTGGTTCCTTCCAGAAGATCTAAGAGAAAATCCATTTTCTTGCCTTTTCTAGTTTCTAGAGGCTGCCTACATTTCTCCATCTTCAAAGTCAACAAGCATCTTAAGTATCTTCAAATCTCTCTCTCTCTTTCTCTCCCTCTCTCTCCCTCCTTCCCTCTCTCCTCTCTGCTTCTGTCAACACATCTCTTTCTTATAAGGACCCTTACAATTACATTGGCCCATAGGATAATCCAGGATAGCTACCCCATCTCAAGATCCTTAACTTAAACACGTCTGCAAAGTTACTTTAGCCATGTAAGGTAACATATTCACAGATTCTGGGGATTAGAATATGGATATCTTTGGGGGTGGGCCATTGTTTCTACAGTCCATATTGCTACATACTGTCTATTGCAAGAACTAGTGACATATGTCCCCCCAGCTGCAAGGGTTCTGGCAAGTATAGCCTCATATGTGCCCGGGAAGGAGAAGAGAACCAGACATTTGTGTGCACTAGTATTGTCTACCCCAGGTTTCCACTGTAATTATGAAATCTAAACAGTTAGCCTGGCTCAATAGGCTCTGCAGGATCTGCCCCACCCCCAGCTCTCTACACTCCATCTGGTCTGAACTACTTACAACTCCCCAAATGCAGTGCCTGGTCTCCATCACCCCACGGTGTTCACATGTGCTACCCCTTCCTCCTGGAACACTTGTTGCTCTCATCTAATTTTTATCTTTCCTCCAAGTTTTTGATTTAAATTTTCACATATTGTCATAAGCACTTATTTCACTATTCTTTTTGTTTAATTATAGAATATTTTTGTATTTAAAAATACATAAATCTTGGGGCCAGCCCAGTGGCATAGCAGTTAAGTTTGTTCACTCCACTTTGGCGGCCCAGGGTTCGCAGGTTCAGATCCCAGGTATGGACCAATGCACCACTTGTCAAGCCATTCTGTGGTGGCATCTCATATAAAGTAGAGGAAGATGGGCGTGGATGTTAGCCCAGGGCCAATCTTCCTCAGCAAAAAGAGGATTGGCAACAGATGTTAGCTCAGGGCTAATCTTCCTCACACACACACACACACACACACACACACTATACATATATACATATACACATGGTTTTTATATATATATATAAACCTCTTTTAATTGTATATGGAAAAATGTTTTTGGAGTAGTGTGACCTCAATATTCCAAGATTAGCTTTGGATTTCAGACAAGTTTTTTCACCAATAGGAACTTTAGTTTTCTTACCAATGATAATTTGAATTATCCCATGGTAGAACAGGCTGGCTGGTAAGCGAAAGCAATTTCAATCTCTCCGAATGTTTAAGGAGAGACTAGATCTACAATCTATCCAAATCAGCATTGTCTTGTGTTGTTCCATTTTGCTAGCCATTCTATCAAACTTCTAGTCACTGAATTTCAAAATGTTAGAGTCAACTTTGGCTGTCCACACTCCCCCATGCCCATATCAGTCCTAAGGAACAGCTTTCTACTATCTCTTCCTTTGTAAACTGGTGACCCCTGCTCTTGCTGAGGTCTTATTGCCTCTTAGCCTACTACAGTAACTCAGCAACTCCCCTCCTTACCCCTCATGACCCTTCATTATCCCTTTCTCCCCAATTTCTTTTGCACACAAATCCTGGATTAGTCATATTAACTTTGGCCAGTTCAATATTTGAGGCCATACATGCTCTTAACCCAGCTAAATTCTCCAGATTTGGCAATGACGAGAGCTGTCTTTACAGGGACCCCACCCATGTCTATTCATTGGCCCTTGCCTGCCCACAGCACTGCCATCATGTCACCTAAAATTTCATATGCTAAGTAAAAACAGAGCATTCGTCATGTAAATGAAACCTCAAGATAAGACCCTTAGCAACTCCTTCACCAGATTTCTACCTTAGACCCGTCTTGGTGTAGAAATTCTGCAGTTCTCCCTTCTTTCCATTACTTTTCTTCTTATATACTATGTTTAACTAATCTGGATTCTTCAGGGTACAATGAGCTGAGTTCCTTTTTCCCCATACCTAGAATCATTTTCTCACGTTGACTCCACGTGCAGTGATGTGGTTAAGAGCGTGGGTGTGCTATTCACACTGCCTGGGATCAAAGGCCAGCTCTACCATGTACGTGCTTTGTGGTCTTAGACAAGTTAATTAATATCTTTGCACCTCCGTTTCCTCTTTTGTAAAAAAGGGATAATAATAAACCTAACTTAGAGAATTTTTGTGGGAATTAAATGAGAGAAATGTATGTGAAGCATTAGTACATGGATTGTTACTAAGAAATGCCTAATTCCATTGTTTATTATTATAAGGCATTTCCTTCTTCCTTCTCCAAACTCCACCTTTTAAAAATCCTCCTTATCTTTTAATGTTCAGCTCAAAAACCTGCCATCTTGATGAAAATATAATCCTCAACTAGATACTTTCTCCTGCATGTGCACGCATCTACACGTGCATACACACGCTATTGTCAGTGTCATCCAAATAAATATAACAGCCAAGTAGAGTCTAGAGAGGAATAAGGCAGTCACAGGCCACAAGATAGGAATGACATCAAAGGTGCAAGGAACTGTCTCAAGATTTCTGATTGGCTAGAATTGATCCAGTGGGAATGCAGGTAGCTTCAGCAGAAGAAGACCTACTCCATGATAGCTGAGAGAGAAGTCATTTAGTGGTGCTTTGCAAACTTTAATGGGCATATGACTCACCCAGAGATCTGGTTAAGGTGCAGATTCTAATTCAGTGGGTCTGAGAGGAGGCCTGAAATGCTGCATTTCTAAAATTCCCGGGTGACACCATGCTGCTGGTCCTCCAATCTCCCTCGAGTAGCAGAGCTCTAGGGAAGAGGGTCAGGTACAATCCAGGGGATTCAAGAAAACCATCCTTAAAACCTATGGGTCAACAGACAAAGAGCAGATGTATTTAAAGTGATGTCAGCATTATAACTGAATAAGATGTCCTTCGTTCATGTCCATCCCCCTCAATGACAACAGTTTGGCATCCACCCACAGACAAAAATGCCTTTGTGGATGCTGTGGGATCCAGCACCATATGCCAAGGGACCCAGGAGGAGTCTTGCCCACCTGTGTGTCGGGTAATAGGCATATAGACCTTGGTCCTGGCTGTGGACCCTCCAGTGGACCATGAACTGGCTCCAGCCTCTCTTGGCCATGGTCCAGGATCCCCTGAAAACACCATCTAAGACGATCACCCACCAACAAAAGATCCTTTGTGGAAGTCCAGGTTTCCAGCAGAGAAGTCCCAGCACACCACTGGAGCAAACAAATACAAGTTTAGATGCACTGGAGAGCAAGAAGAGCAGTGTGACTTACTCGCATTATCCATCCCCCAAGGCAGCACAATGGAGGGCTAAAAGAAATCTTCTCAGCTCATGATTTCTCCTGCGGAGGAAAGTGCAAACCTGTGAGTGAGCACTCAGTTTTCCCAGCTGTGTGGGATGCTGCCAAAGAGGCTCGTTTCTCTCTCACTCCATCCAGAGTACGGAATCATGAGCTGCATGACTGGGGGGCAGGAAGAGGCAGGGAGAGGCAGATAAGCCTCTTGGAGGGCATTAAAGGGATCCAGATCCTACTAACTGTGTTGTGGACTCTGTCAAGAAGTCCACCCATGAGCTGCTGGGGACACCTCACCAGTAGACCCCTTCAACAGGCACCTCCAACACTCTGTGCACCTCACCCACACATCCTCCCACCCTGTGGCCATCTCCCTATGTGCACTCTCAACAGTGGCAGTGAGAGTGAGCTTTGGCAGAGGGCTAGTGAGCATGCACAAAAAGCAAACCTGAATCTGTGGGCCAGGGAGACACAACCACAAACTTGAGTTTTAGCGCCACCTTTGGGAAAACAAAAGTGAGGCTGTCAGCACTCAGCCTGGTATGTTGCAGAAATGGGAGAAGGCGTTCATGCTTAAGAATTCTGGAGCTAGAAGTGTGGAGCAGGTCTATCCACAGACGGTCTGAGAAAGCGTCAAAATCCCTAGCAGGACTGATGAAAATATTTCTCTTCTGAAAGCATTAAAGATTGGAGGAGGTGACTGCTACTTCAAATGGGAAGACAGCAACACAAAGCTTCAAGGAACATGAAAAATCAAGGACACATGACACCACCAAAGGATCACAACTCATCCCAAAGATACGGAGATCTAGGATTTACTCAATAAAAATGTAAAATAGCTATTTTAGGGAAACTCAGTGAGCTATAAGAAAACACAGAAAGACAATTCAGCAAAATCAGGAAAATAATACTCAAACAAAATGAGTTTAACAAAGTGATAGAAATCATTAAAAAGAACCAAATCGAAATTCTAGAGCTGAAGAATACAATGAATGAAAAGAAAAACACAACAGAGAACATCAACACCAGAATACATCAGCCAAAAGAATCTGTGAATTAGAAGACTGAAACTTTGAAATTATCCAGTCAGGAAAACAAAGAAAAAATAATAAAAATAAGAAAGTCTATGTAATCTATGGGATATCATCAAAAGAAATATTTATGAATTATTGGAGTTTTAAAAGGAGAAGAGAGGGAGAAAGGGACAGAAAGCTCATTTAAAGAAATAATAGCTGAGAATTTCCCAAATCTGGGCAGAGATTTGGATATCTAAGTTCATGAAGTTCATAGGTCACCAAACAAACTCAACCTAAAGAGATCCTCTCCAAGACACATTATGATAAAACTGTCAAAAATCAAAGAAAAAGAGAGAATCTTAAGAGCAAGAAAAAAGAAGCTTATAACTTACTAAGGAACATGCATAAGGCTATTAGCAGATTTTTCAGCAGAAACCTTGCAAGCCAGGAGAGAGTGCGATGATATCATCAAAGTGCTGAAAGGAAAAAACTGCCAACCAAGAACACTCTATCAGGCAAGATTATCCTTCAGAAGTGGAGAGATACAGACCTTCCTAGAAAAATAGAAGCTGAAGGAGTTCATCACCACTAGACCTGCCTTACAAGAAATGCTGAAAGGAGTTCCTCAAGCTGAAATAAAAGGATGCCAATTAGTAACACAAAACATATGAAAATATACAACACATTGGTAAACGTCAGTATAAAGTCAAATTCATGACACTCTAATGCTGTATTATGGTGGTGTGTTACCCACTTAACTCTAGTATAAATGTTAAAAGATGAGAGTATCAAAAATAACTATAGCTATATTAATTTGTTAATGAATATTCAATGTAGTAAATAGAAAAAAAAATCCTAAAATTCATACAGAATCACAAAAGGCCCCAGATAGATAGCCAAAGCAATCCTGAGACAGAACAAAACTGGAGGCATCACACTTCCTGATTTCAAACTATACTACAAAGCTATAGTAATCAAACCAGTATGGTACTGGCATAAAAATAGACACACAGACCAATGGAACAGAATTGAGAGTCCATAAATGAACCATCACATATCAAATCAGCTAATATTGGACAAGGGAGTCGAGAATATTGGATAATCACATGCAGAAGAATGAAATTGGACCCCTATCTAACAACACCACTCACAAAAATTAACTTGAAATGAATTAAAGATTTGAACATAAGACCTGACACCATAAAACTCCTGGAAGAAAACATAGGGAAGAATCTCTTTGACACTGGTTTTGGCAATGCTTTTTTGAATATGACACCAAAAGCACAAGGAATAAAAGCAAAAATAAAGTGAGACTACACCAAACTATAAAGCTCTGCAAAGCAAAAGAAACAATCAACAAAATAAAATGCCAGCCTACAGAATGGGAGAAAATATTTGCAAGCCATATATCTGATAAGAGGTTAATATCCAAAATATTTAAGGAACTCATACAATTCAAGAAAAAAAATCTAATTAAAAAATGGGCAGAAGAACTGAACAGACATTTTCCAAAGAAGATATACAAACAGCTCAACAAGTACACAAAAAGATGCCCAACATCACTAATAGTCAGGAAAATGCAAATCAAAACCACAATGAGATATCACCTCACATCTGTCAGCATGACTATCATGAAAAAGATAAGCAATAACAAGTGCCAGCGTGGATGTGGAGAAAAGGGAACCCTTGTGCACTGTTGGTGGGAATATAAATTGGTGCAGCCACTATGGAAAACAGTATGGAGGTTCCTCAAAAAATTAAAAATAGAATTACCATATGATCTAGCAATTCCACTTCTGGGTATATATTCAAAGGAATTGATATCTACACTCTCATATTCATGGCAGCATTATTCACAATAGCCAAGATATGGAAACAACCTAAGTGTCTGTCTACAGATGAGTGGAAAAAGAAGATGCAATATATATTTCATGATATATATATACACACACACAATGGAATACTATTCAGCCATGAGAAAGAAGGAAATCCTGCCATTTGCGACAACATGAATGGATCTTGAGAACATTATGCTAAGTGAAATAAGTCAGACAGAGAAAGACAAATACTGTAGGATATCACTTATATGCGGAATATACAAAAGCCAAACTCACAGAAACAGAGGGTAGAATGGTGGTTGCCAGGGGCTGGGGCAGGGGGTGGGGAGTGGAAATGGGGAGATGTTGGTCAAAAGGCACAATCTTACAGTTATACGATGAGTAAGTTCTGGAGAATCTAATGCACAGCATGGTGATTATAGTTAACAATGTTACATTATATACTTGAAAGTTGTTAAGAGAATAGATCTTAAATACTCTCACCACAAAAAAGAAATGGCAATTAAGTGAGGGGATGGAGGTGTTAACTAACACTACCGTGGTAACCATTTTGTGATATATAAGTGTATTAACACATTGTACATCTTAAACCCACACAATATTATATGTCAATTATATCTCAATAAAGCTGGAAAAAAATTAATGAAAAATCTATATTGAATTAAAAAAACCTGAAAAAACAACAACAACAAGACATAGAGTGAACAAACTGAAGAGTAACAATAGCAAGAAAGGAACACGAGCCAGGAGACCACAATCTAAATAAAGGGCAGGCACATTACCCAGCCCATGAACCAGTGACACAGAGGGTCTGGAACTGTGCCTGGAGTCAAAGTCCAGGACAGGGATGCAGAGCCCAGAGAACTGAGCAGAGATACATACTGGTTGTTGCCAAATTCTCACACTGGCTACACACAAAGCTGCTTTCTTTACAGTAGGTGTGGTGGAAAGAACTCTGGACTTGAAACAAATTCCAGTGAGATAGACCTGAGACTGCCACTCACTAGCTGTGTAATCGCTCTGAGGACTCATTTCCTCACCCAAGAGGGAGGTAATAATACCTTCTTAGGAAGGTTGTTGTAAAGATTAAATAAGATAACTCTTTCATTGAAAGGGAGGATACCTAGATGATCTCTAAATTCCTCTGTAAGACTCAGATTATACATCTATGATTACCAGAGCCGTATATATTTTTTAAATCACCTTCTCCCTGCCTGTAAGAAAACTCAGAAGTCTTGTATAAGTTGCTGGGCACAAAATTCTTTCAGCAAATCCAATATTATGTGAGAGATGATAGTAGCCTAAAATGAGGGGTTGCAAAGTGCTGGCAGGTCACCTCCAGAGAGTCATGAAGCAGGCGGGAAATGGAGATATCCGGGGGGGCCGCCCTTTCACAAGATTATCACCAAGGGAGAAAGTCGGCTTGGTTTCAACACCAAAAGAGATATTTACTTGAAAACCTCTTAATTTTTAAATGTTGGCAAGAATTCAAATATTTAAACACTTGTTTAGGCCACACAAAACTTATCTGCAGGCCCAAGTCCTGCCTCCCCGTCTCCCCCCCCGCCAAGAATCTGAGACATTTAGAGCACAGCACATTTTTCTCCCCCTTAAATCGGGTCAGGCAGATTTTCTTCTACTTTGCCTCCCTGTGTATACAGAGGACCTATTTTAAACTAGGGGGTCGAGAAGGCCTCTCTGAGGAGATGACATTTAAACTGAGACTGAAGCATATCGAGAACCCATCACGTAAAGAATTGGAGGAAGGTCCTTCCAGGAAGCAGAACCCTAAGGTGAAAGAAGCATGGATTGTTCTAGGAAGAGGAGGAAGACTGGTGAGGCTAGAATGCAGGGAGTGTGAAGGAGGGAGCGACAGCAGATGCCTCATGTAGGGCCTGGCAGGGAAGGAGCTTGGATTTTAGTTTGAGAGCAGTGGGAAGCCAGTGGAAAGTTTTAACAAGGAAAAAACACCACATAATTTTATTTTTGAAAGATCACTTAAGCCTCTGTATGAAAAATGGGTTGGAGAGCAGCAGGAGAAGAAGCAGGGGACTCATGTTTCAGACCATTGCTAAATGCAGGCAAGAGAGAATAATGACTCAAACTAGGGTAGTGTCAGTGGAGCTGAAGAGATGTAGGTAAATTCAGCACACATTTTGGAGAAAAAGCCAATAGAAATGTAACATATACATAACAACCAAAGGGAAAAAAAGAAAGGAGATGGCTGCCAGAGTCACGTATGTTTAGGAAATTCAGGGCTGAGTGAAAGTGTGTGTGTGTGTGTGTGTGAAATGTCATCAGAGGCTGGTGGCAAGAAGGTGCAAATGGAATTATTTTCCCCATAAAACATCTCTTGAGACTTGTATATCCCAGAATACACTGTAAAACATCTGTCAAAGTATAATTTCAAAAAGTTAAAGACACACTGTTTCTATATTCATCTCATTAATTAGGGAACCAGCAGACGGTAAAACTGGTTCAAAGAGCACTTGAAGAAGTGGGTATCTATATACATTTGAATATAATTGCTTGGTTAGATATAAAACTGATTAATGTCCCCCAGGGTGATAATCTTTGGGATTTTCTACGCTGTGGCTCAGAAATCATTTTCTTCTCTATTGGACACTACTGTCCAAGTGTAATGATTGACAGCATCCTGGTTTTGAAAACAAATTATACAGTTTTTCTATTTATTAAGTGAACATGTAAACTCACAAAATCTAGGCCTTCAACCAAGAGTGAATAGCAAGTCCAACAAAGATACCTTCCCCCAAATAGGTAAATAATTCTCAGATAGGCCTGTTAAACAATGTTCTCATATAATATTTTAAAGATATACTGTCTTATTTCCAAGTTTGGGATAATTTTTCTTAACAGACACCTTCATGATCATAAATAATCACTGAAGATTATTCATGATCACTCATGAATACAACACACACACACAAAAAAAATGATGGTCTTATTGTGTTCAGGCCATTTCATTTACATAGATATAGCAAAAGATGTTGAATTCCTTAAATATACAGAGCCATACAGTGTTAAGAAATTACTAACACCAGAGAATTACCTTTGGATATGGAAATATGTAGAAGGAATCTAGGATTGTACTTTCAAAATCCTCCATGTTGTTTGCTGTTTGATCCAGAGGCTACAAAATCAAGCCCAAGAAATTTATTTCATGAGTTTCATCTGCAGTACCTATCAATGTGAATGAATTCCTCTTTTTTCAAGATCTCAGTAATCTGAGATCTTGGCCTGACAGAAAGATACCTAGGGACTTCTCTTTTGTGTGGACGATTCTTCCCTCCTAAAACAATTACGGTAATCATTCCCGTTAAGACAATGACAGCTCTTACCCTAGTGTTGAGCTATTTAAAACACATGGAACATGCTAAAGATACCCAACCATTTCTAGCACCCTTCTTTTCATAAGGTGAAAGAACAAAGTTTGTGATTGCTCTTGCGTTCCCTGGGAAATCTCAATGATAGTTTCAGGTGTAAAATATACATTGAATTTTTTTTCCCCCTGAATTTAGGGTCTGATCTTGGAAGGCAAAAACAAAAGAGTTATCAAGATAGATTTGGTCACTTGATGAAGATAGGATCATGGATACCTTAAAAAAAATAAATCATAGAACATTGGCTATTTATCAATTAGAAAAACAACAATATATTTTAAAAACAATTGTAAGGAACCTTAGCTCCTTCAAGTAAGGAGGATTTTTTTGTTTTGTTTTTTTAATAATAGCAAGATACAGAATATCTGCTATCTAAGTGGAGTGCATAAAAGATAAAGAATAAACTTTTATTACATCTGTAAAGAGTAGACTATGCCAAGACACATTTATCATTTTCGAAGAGAGAAAATCAAATTCTAGTGTTGCTTGAATATAATATTTGGCAGTAAAAGATCCAAAGCTGCTTCTTTATAAATTATCTTTTGAATAACTCCCTCAAAACTAAGTAAATTCTGCTGAAATTTAACATATTTTATTACTTCTTTTAGAATCATCCTTTTCACAGATTATAAAACAAGGAAGTAAAGTTTACTTTCCACAAGTCTTCTACAACTTCCTATGTCCATACAAATTTTGTCTCTTACTAGCCTCTTTCATATTCTGAACAACCTGACACTTCACTTTGGATCAAAAGTGAAAAGAGCACTGGGAGCATCTTTTGTTCTAATGTTTGGTCTTTGACCCTGGCTCCTGACACAGAGCTCAAAAAACTCTTAGAATTTCCTGGGTGATAGGAGTGTCTTTTATTCTAAAGTGATGACTCTTGGTGGGCTCTTGGGTGGGGTTTGGTCACCAGAAAGACCAAGCCATAATGAAGTTTGGAACTTTCAGCTCCACTTCTCATTCTCCAGAGAGGGGCTAGAAACTGGTTAATGACCCACCATGCCTACGTGATGAAGCCTCCATAAAAGTCCCTAAAGTACAGGGTTCAGGAAGCTTCTGGGTTGGTGAACACATCTACCTACCAGGGGGGTGAAGCACCCCAACTCTAGAGGAACAGAAGCTCCTGTGCTTGGAACCCTTCCAGATCTCACCCTATGTATCTCTTCATCTGGGTGTTCATCAGTATCCTTTATCATGTCCTTTATTATATAATAAACTGGTAAACATTAGGTAAGTGTTTCCCTAAGTTCTGTGAGCTGTTCTAGCAAATAATTGAACCCAAGGAGCAGGAGGTCACGGAAACCTCTGATTTGTAGTCAAGTCAGACAGAAGTTGTGGGTAACCTGGGGACCTACTACTTGCAAGAGGGGGCAGTCTCATGAGACTGAGCCCTTAACCTGTGGGATCTGTCCTCACTCCACTTAGTGTCAGAATTGAATTGAATTGTAGGACACCCAGCTGATGTCGCAGAGAATTACTTGGTGTGGGAAGAAAATCCACACATCTGGTGTCACAAGTGTGAGTGTGGTCATAGTGTGCAAGTAAAGGAGAAATACAGGAGGAAGAATGAGATTTTCCTTTACAATTATGCACACTTTTAGCCACATTAACTGCTTTTCTACAGAGAGAACTGAGAGATAGTTAATTGATAACTGTGTGTCATAAACGAGCATTTTAGCATACTAACAAACCTTATGAATGGAGAGGAGTAAAAATTTCCATTGGGCTAGCAGAATACCACTCCCTATGGCTTTCTAAAGTGGCAACAGTTCATTAATATAATCCAATAATAAGCCTACCCCACAGCATGTAAAAATAAGGCAACATGTATTAAAACAATGTTTGGTGGCCAAAGTTTTAGTATTCTATCACACTTAAAAATTATGTAGCCAAGATTATCTATTAATTCCCTTGATAATAGTACTTCAAGAGTTAAAAAAAATTTTAATTAATTACAGATTTTGGAAATTTTGTTTAAGCTGACACACAACAGAACATAATTACTATTTATATAAAAACATTCATCAAAGTGTAATTTGATTTAGTTGAACACATGATTTCACTTTTTTTTCTTAATTTTAAATGTTATATGGAAGTAGTTAGTAGTAGGAAGTAATGCTGGTTTATCTGATTGGTAAAACAGTATTAGAATGTTAAAGAATTCCAATCAACTAATTTCTTCAATTAAAAAAAAAAAAACTGAGGGGGCCGGCCCGGTGGCGCAGCAGTTTAGTCCGCGCTTGGCAGCCCGGGGTTTGCGGGTTCGGATCCCGGGCGCCCGCCGACTCACTGCCTGTCAGCCATGCCGTGGCGGCGTCCCATATAAAGTAGAGGGAGATGGGCACGGATGTTAGCCCAGGGCCGGTCTTCCTCAGCAAAAAGAGGAGGATTAGCAATGGATGTTAGCTCAGGGCTGGTCTTCCTCACCAAAAAAAAAAAAAAAAACTGCAAGTCAGGGCTAGCCCAGTGGCATAGTGGTTAAGTTCACACACTCCACTTCAGCGGTCCAGGATTCACTGGTTCGGATCTTGGGCACAGACCTACTCACCACTCATCAAGCCATGCGGAGGTAGCGTCCCACATAGAAGAGCTACAACTCTATGACTATGATACACAACTATGCACTGGGGCTTTGGGGATAAAAAAGAAAAAAGAGGAAGATTGGCAACAGATGTTAGCAGGGCCAATCTTCCTCAAAAAAAAGAACATTTAGGGGCCACCTGGTGGCACAGCGGTTTAGTCCGCGCTTGGCAGCCCAGAGTTCGCAAGTTCGGATCCCGGCGCCCGCCGACGCACTGCCTGTCAGCCGTGCTGTGGTGGCGTCCCATATAAAGTCGAGGAAGATGGGCACGATGTTAGCCCAGGGCCAGTCTTCCTCAGCAAAAAGAGGAGGATTGGCAACAGATGTTAGCTCAGGGCTGGTCTTCCCCACACAAAAATAAATAAATAAATAAAAAGAACATTTAAAAAAACTACAAGTGTTATATAAAATAAAATATATGCTTGTATTCTACTTCATATTGATAAATTCAGGAAAAGACATCACGTTTTTTTAAGCAAAATGATTAAACTAGTTTATTTTGTCCTATTCACCTTATTTACATGAACTTGGATTATTATTTAAAATGCAAGGTATGAAAATATAAAAACACGGGAACTTGGGGAATATTAAATTTATGTAAACATTCATGAATTTCTATTAACCAATCAGAATAGAGTTCTTTTACTTTGAGACTTTCCAGTTTAATTTATTACTATCCTCTAGAGATAGGAAGACACTTCACATTCACATAATGAGAGGGATTTCAGTTATCTATTGCTGCTTAACAACCCACTATAAAACAGTAGCTAGAGACAACAGCTATCAGTTATTTGGATCACAAATCTACAATTTGGGAAGAACTTACCAGTGTCAGTTGGGGTGCCTTGGCTGGGGGAGGGAGGAGCCACTTCCAAGAGGTTGTACTCACATGGCTGGCAAGTGGGTGCTAGTTATTGGCTGTGAGCTCAATGAGAGCTGAGGGCTGGGGCCTTGGTTCCTCTCCATGTGGGTCTTTCTACAAAAGTAGCTTGGGCTTTCTCACAGCATGGTGGCGGGTCCCAAACATAAGAACAAACTGTATCACTTCTTATGACCTAGCTTCAGAACTCACCTAGTGTCATATCATAGTACAAAATCTGCTCAAGTTTAACAGTACAGAACATAAGCTCTGCCTCTCAATAGGAGGAGTGTCAGAGTCATATTGTAATAAGAATATGGAGGATATGAAAAACTGTTGTGGCTGTTTTTGGAAAACACAATCTTTCAAAAGAAGTAAAGACTTTCCTCAAACAGTCGTGTAGACACAGAGATCTTATTCTACCACCTCAGCCATGGGTCAAAAGTAAAACAGAACACAGAAACACACTTGACCAGATCTCAATGTGTTCTTCTCCTTTCCAAGGGTACTGAAATATTTTCTTAAATAATTTGAGTTCACAAATAGACAGATAACCAAACAAACAAAAAAAGGCTAACAAACCAGATTCTCTGTCTTCTCTTACCACCTGACCAAAATCACTGAATGACTAGACCATAGAACCAGATTCCCCATCACTGCTGCCACCAGTGGAGAATAAGCTACTAGCCACATGCCTCTGACCTACTGAGAGTAATTATTAGCTTGCATGAGTAAAAGTTGCCTTAACTGCATCCTCAGGAAAAGAGAATGTGTTTAATTTCACAATTTAGCCTTATTTTCCCAAACGATATTTTCTAAAGAGAACCCAATCTCAGCAAATATGATTTTTAAGCTAAAACTTGTAATCAATACAAGGCATATCTGGCCAATAAAAAGCTAAACAGAAATAATATTGACCCATTTTTAAATTATTCTTCCATCTTTGTAGCCTTTGACAAACCTTTGGTCTTTAGCCAAGGAGTGCAGTAGTTGGAGTTTGCGTATGGATACATATACTGGCTCTACTTCATACCAACTATGTATTTTTGGGCTTCTCTCTGGTCCATGGTTTCCTCATGGGCAAAAAGGGAATAATAGTTGAGCTTCAGTCTCACATGAGTATTAAATAAATCAATTTAGGTAAAACATTTAGCATGGTGTCTGGCACAGAGTAATCTCAGTAAATGCTAGATATTATTACTATACCAGTTGTTACAGGATAGTAATATAATGTAATATACACATAATACAGTATATTATATACTATGTCTATAACTATATATATACTATGTATATATTTTATATTAATAATTATATTATTATACCTATGGTAATATAACTATTACTGTAACCTCCCTTCTTCATACCCCAATGTATAAGCTAATGTGACATCGAGAGGGCTACCTGTTAATTTGACCCTATTTTGACTTGAATTGTCCAAAAATTAAAGTGATAATAATTAGTCTCCACAAATTGTCAATATTTCAACCACAAACTTTAGAGAAGAACACATTGTCATCCAATGCCTTTCTTTTAACCCGAGCATACGTGTGGTACATTACATTGTCGTTTTGCGTGAATTTTAATTCCTTTTGGTTGGAAACTGCTTCAGAAAGAGTGAGTCATTTTTGCTGCTGGGAGTTGAGGAATGCTTATTACCTGAAAACAGCCACCTAGACACAGCCCCTTGTTAGACATGTCATTCATTTGTTCCAGAAGCCATTTTGGGGTGTTGAGATTTGTAGCCAGGTAAATGCAAGGCTGATCCCCCTACCCCTACAGATAGCTACACACACAGGTAGAATTCTAGCCCTTTCTCCTTGAGGATTCCTCTTGTGCTTATGCCCAGAAGGGGGGACACGTGCATTCCCAAGCAAAGGCAACATTTTTTCAAACTTCTCTCTTTAGAAACTGTCGACTCGCGTATGTCAAATCTCTATCCAGGATCCCATGGCCATTCAGATGGAGACTAATGAAAACTCTCTCCTGTGAGGAAAGCAGTTAATAGCTGAATATACTGCAAACCCATCACTAAATTATCCCAAATATCACTTTTTTTTATAACACAGAGCTCTGGATCTGTATACAAAGGACTCCTAAAAGAAACACAATGATAAGAGAAAAACTAAAACCAAGCATTTTGCAGGCACATTGTCTTCATTTTTGATAAATGACCAAATAAACTAAAAGCACTTCAATCCAGCGTCCTCATTTTCTGCACAAGAAGGACGACTAGTGGTGAGAAGCTGTACTCATCGCTTAATTTCTCATGCCTTGAATTCACAGAATCAAATATTTGAAATTAAATTTACAGATCATTTAGTTTAGGTTTAGCACTGAGGAAAGATGAGGCCATGAAAGGGAGAAGTGAATTAATTACTCAAGATTTTCTGTCTATTTAGTGCCAGATCCACACCTCTTTCTAATATGTAGCCTCTCTTGGGTCAAATTTTCTTTGGCTGTGAATATGCAGTATCAAATAATTAGCTTGAATTCCTTTGGTGAAGTTGAGAATTTGGTTCTTTGTGCAAAGACAAGCTGTAACCAGTATGCTCAAAAACTGGGAACCGTAAACCTTAGTCTTTCTAAAGAATTTTGGTAGAGATGTGTCTTAGTTTCTGACTGGTTTTGAATCTTCTGAAAAGGAGTAGGTATTTTAGGTATTGATTGTGGTCCATATGTGCACACTCAAACTTTTCCAGTCAAGTTATTTTTGAACAAGTAGACAGAAATTTGGAATGCTGTAAGAGAACTAAGCTCTCGATCCTTCCATCCACATACGTAAACATCTCAAGAACCCAGAGCCCTGCATTCCTCAGGGCATGACTAAATGTTGACGCTCTTGCCTGATTGTATATGTCTAGGAACAAATGTGTACCAACAAGTTCATGATTTTTAACTAAATTTAATTGTGCTTTGGAAACTTGGAACAGCAAGTAGGTAATGAGTGTCTGGAAGTGATTGTTTTAAATTCAGTGCTTAAACAAAGATCTCTCTGCAAATCATCTAGGCATTTGCTTTTCATCACTAAATCAAAGCATTTCTTAATTTTAATACAAAATTGTCCTGTGGGCAGAAGATTTTCACATGAGAGGAAAAAAAAGTCCTCTTAGAAGTGGCTAATATAAAAAAAAAAAAAAAGGAAGAAGAACTAAGAAATATTCCCTTGAAAGTGAACTGATTGTGCTGAATTTGTAGCCAGGAAATGTGTGGGAATAAAGTAATTCTGGCATTTCTGATCTCCTACTCAAATTAAAGATGGTCTACATTTCACGTTTTCTCGTGTATACACTTCATCTCAACACTGCTCCCCTCGGTGACCACATTCTCTGGTAACACTGAAGTTGCACACATAATTCTACTGACATCACATTGGGCAAAATTTGGCTCATGGCTGTACCTTGCTTCAAGAAGGCTGGAAAATATCTAGCGACATGGCCATGTGTCCGTATACTCTGCCGAATCTTGGGTGAGGGGCTATTTCCTTGTTGGAAAAAAGAACGGTAGACAGGATTCTGAGTAACAATTAGTCACTTGTATGTTTTTTACCTTTATATAAACTGATCTCACTGTGTGTATCCTTTTGTGGTTAAAATTCTTACGTTCAATGTCGCATTTTTGAGATTTATCCCTGTTACATGTAAATACATTTTAGTCATTTTAATAACTGTGTAGATCCCATTATAGGTATAAATCACACTCATCCATTCATCTATTGATGAACGTTGAGGTATAAAAATCTAATGAATAACACTCTTCTCTAACAGTGCTGAGCCAATTGGGAATCAATTTTATCATTTGGGAAATTACCTTAATACAATGGTAGCCTCCAAATACACCACCAGGAAAGCTATCCCAGAGACGGTGGAACAGACAGGTTCACAGACCAAGTTAAGATGCTCAAACCACATGGTTTGTTAAGTCAATATAAAATATGCAGTGAGAAGCAAGGGGAAAAAATGTAGGTTAATACAGTCAGGATAGAATGCAAGCAGGATGGAAGGACCACACAACCTGAATCTGTCTCTCTCTACTGCATCAGCCTTCACTGCTGACAACATGGTTGTGAAGACCAGAGCTGAGTTTTGAGGCAAGGTGGATGAGCTAACACACAATCTTGCTCCACTGAAGAGACCCAGGGGCAATTAAGCTAATGATCAACTATGGATTTTATCAGCACTTCCTGGGCAGAGAACTGTGGGGCCAGAATGGATGTTACCAATGGGTGGCTGATTTAAATTCTCGTGACTGTTGAGTGCTGCTTTACATGTAGCATCAATATTAGATGCTTCAGTGCCTCATGTATATTTAATGAATTATGACTATATCTTTCTGGTGCTTCTTACCTTTCTTTCTGTTTTTAGCACTCATGTGCTCTATTTACCTTATCCATGTCTCTCATAACTTAGAGGTTGCTAGCTTGTCTATACTTAAACACATCCTATGAGTTTCATCCATCTCATTTGTTTTTCCTATCCTCTACAACAGAGTTGAACATTCTCAAATAATACAGAAGCACATGTTATAAGTTGAGGCTGGACGACTGCAGGCTTTTCCTGTAGGAATGGAGTCTTTACCACTAAATTCATGATATGCCCAAGAACAATTGGCAGACTCATTCTAGAATGAAAGAAAAGATGAAGGCATGCCCAGTTTCTTTATGCAAAACTACCAATAATGTAAGTTGTTTCACTTTCCCAAGCAGTAAGCGAGGGGGTTATAGAGTTCAAGAGTGTTATACAAATGTAGATCATGCCACGTGAAAGAACATATCAGGAGTGTGGATTGTTTCCCCTCTAAAATAAGACTAGAATTGGCAGATAAAGAGCTAAAATGTAACCGTTATAATATATGAATCTAGGGGCCGCCCAGTGGCGCAGCGGTTTAGTTCGCGCTTGGCAGCCCAGGGTTCGCCGGTTCGGATCCCGGGCGCCCGCCGATGCACTGCCTGCCAGCCATGCCGTGGCGGCGTCCCATATAAAGTAGAGGAAGATGGGCATGGATGTTAGCCCAGGGCCAGTCTTCCTCAGCAAAAAGAGGAGGATTGGCAACAGATGTTAGCTCAGGGCTGGTCTTCCTCACACACACAAAAAAATATTTATATATATGAATCTAATATCAGAGAATGTAGTTTATATCTGCAGAGAAGTGAGTTTCATGATATAGAATCCCAGAATTAGACTGACTCACCCACAGTCACCCCTTTGCCTATGGACAAGCCACCTAAACCCAGTATATCCGAGATTAGTTCCTCTAAAGTTCTCTATTGTCTTGAAAGAAACATGGAATTTGAAACAACCACCTAGGGCTACCTGGCTAAACCTAGTTCTAAAAGTTTAAAGCTAGAACCTCCGCCGGTAGTCTGTAATTCACGTGGAATTCAGTTCTGCCTGGCAGCTTACAATCAGAAAATGTTACTCTCTTCAAGAATGGCTTAGAAGATTTAATCCTGCCTCAGCCTGACCTCTGGTACCTGGTCCAGGTGTGGGTCCAGGCTAAGCTGGCAATCTTCATTTGCAGGTTCTCACCGTTGGACTAAGATGTCACCTTGGCCTGTGCTTTTGTTGAAGTTTACATCCTGCTGAGCAGCTGCTCCTGCTAAATGGGAAACAAGGCTAGATGATGTTTGTTGAGGCCTCGTGTGTGTAGTCTTGCCTTTCTAGAAATAGCCACACACATGCGTACAAAGCCACTGTAAACTGAAGAAACCCACTAAAGTAAAAATCCCCCTATAGCCACAGCCTAGCATAGTATCCCCAAAGCATAGATACATCCACCCTGGTCATGTAAGGACTTCTTCATTCATGTGTTCTTTGCTCCCCAGATTATATTTCTTACTTGTTTCTCAGTGTTGGAATTCAAGGGGCCCAATACATCTATACTGATCGCTTAAAGAAATAAGATAAAGGAGGATGGCAGATAGAGACCAAAATGTCACCTTTTTACTGGTAAAACTGAACTGGAGAATATGGCTTATATCTGTGGGCAAACGGGCTTCTTAATTCTGAACCGCAGAACCTAAGTTAGAGGCAGCGGTCACCCAGGGCAGTCCTCCCCACCCCAGCAGGGCAGGACTGTAACACTTCTGGAATGAAGCAGAGCATAACGTGCACTTTTTACGTGGAGGCCACTCCCAAGAAAAGAGAGAAAGGAGCCAAACCATGCCAGTTCATTTCCTTATGTCAGACTCGCCAATAATTTTTTCCACTTCCTGTGGAGAGAACATGAGAGGTTGTGTTAATTAATGTCCCTCTGTTGGAGCAAAACATCATCATCAGGGTGTAAGTGTCTTCAATTAACAATAAACGATGTATTACTTCCAGTTTCCCCACTATTAAAAACAATGCAGCAAGGCAAATCTTTATACCTACATTTATCATGTGCAAGAGAATATCCTGGGAGTATACCTAGGGGAGGATTTGCTGGGTCATATTATATTAGGTGATATATGCTGTTGAATTGCTCTCCACAGTGGTTGAACCAGTTTATACTTCCACCGTTAGAACATTAGCTCCCATTGATCTATATCTTCACCAAGGCTTGATACTATTAAAAAGAAAAACAAACAAACAAACAAGAAACAAGACATACACACACACAAAAGCCAATCTACTGGGTATAAAATGGTATCTCAATATAAAAATGGCATCTCAATAAGGCTTTAATTTGTACTCAATTTCCTGGTGAAGTTGAATTTCATTCATGTTTACTTGCCATTCATATTTCCTTTCAGATGATTTGCCCATTTATATTTTTGCTCATACTTTCATTATTTTGTTTGGTTTCTTATTTTTCAAATTCTGAATGCAAATCTAAGATCAGTTATGTGTGTTGTAAATCTCTTTCTTTTTTGTATTTTCTGTTTGTCTCCCTATACTGTATTTTGGGGTTTTCTGGGGAGAAAGGAGTAGGGCTCTACTTTCCTATTGACTCATTCTCTCTTTTCCTGTACCTAATCTTCTCTTTAACTCATCAATCAAATTTTAAATATCAGCCAGAATCAGAAGAAAGAGAAACTTTATATCAAATGAACTGCATAGCAAAAAATTTTATAACCATCCCTCGTTGACCTTAGTTTTTCAACTTATTTCCTTGGCCACGAGCCTCTGAGTCTACTCCTTTTTTAAAATTCTTCCCTCATTTAGCCTCTCCTAATTCCTTTAATTCCCCTAGGAATTCATTTCTGCCCCTAACTCATATTATCCATTCTGAAAAGCAAAAGTCTTGCAGTTAACTAAACCCAAATGGCTTGGAAGGTAATTTGATGACCATGTTTCCTAAATTTCCAAGCAGCATATCAAAATACTCACTGAGCAAAAGGGAAGTTTCTGCTGTAGGGTGGTCGGTAGCAAGCTGATCAGGACTTGCACAGCACTGAGGGAATTACAGTGCTAAAAAGTCTCCAGCAAATCAGCACATCTTGGTCACCCTAGTCTGTTGTCAAGAAAAATTATACATATTTTCTCCATAACAATTTTACTTGTTATTTTTCTAGGATAAATTTCTACATATGGAATGACTAGGTCAAAGTGCGTTCGTTGCTTAAGGATTTTTACAAGCATTGAAAAAGTAGCCTGCTAATATAACTGAACCTATTTTCAATCCCATCAGCAGGAACAATGATTTCTAGAGTTTTTTGATGCACCACTACGGAATCCTCAGCTTTGGAGAGCCACAGTACATTAGAGACTATTCATCTGAACAGAAGAGAAACCTAAACAAGACTATCCCCCATATTTGTAGGACATTTAGCATCTCTGGCCCATAGGCAGAACCTGTCTCCTCCACTTACACATACACACATCATTGGACCATCCCACAAGTGTCTCCTGGGGGTTAAAGACAGTACCTGCCCTGAAAAACACCATGTCTATAGTACCATCTGCAGCAATCCAAAGACATTTACTGAACAGTTATTCTGTGCCGGCCATCATGTTAGATACCATAGATCTCAAATGAATTAGAAAAAGTCACTGCCTTCCAACCTCATCTATTTGGGAGAGACAAGCATTAAAATATCTATAGTCTAAAATTTAACTTTTCCAAAAAAATTATGTATTTTTAGTGTACTGAGGAAAAAAGAAATAATAGATATTTTTCCTTAATAGTTACGATAGAATATTGTATGTATTTCTATTCCAACTCTAACCTTCAAACTTCTTAACTTCCTGGAAGATGTGGGTTTGCACTACTAGCAATTGTGAATCCATTTTCCAATAAACTCAAATTCAAAAAGGAAACTGAATTTTAAAATGTAACATCCATTTTATAAAACATCATCTGTATGGTAATGCTGATAATGATCCTAATGGAGGTCCATGGACTTTTTATTAAGTAAGTGGCTTTTATGGTTATGAAAGCTTGTTATAAACCAGAGAAAGCAGGTGTGAGTACATTTTACTTTTTAAACTGGCCAAAGAACTGGGCTTGTGATGAGCCACTCTGTGGGTCTCACACATTCACACAGAAATTGCTAACATAGATTATAAAAAAATAGATAGCCCCACAAAGGAGTAATAACATAAACAGAGTAGTTAAATCAGAAAAAATAAAAGCAATGTGTGCGAGTGATACACACCTTCACACTATTTGAGTGTTTGAGTTTTATAGATTTTTCATCACCATTGGTCCTTTCTTTTCCCTTAAACTGGAACCTCCTAGAAGGCAGAATTTCCTCAATTACCCTGGAGCACCTAGAACCCAAAATCTATGACCACTGGACAGAAAGAAGTCAGTTGAATATTCTAACTAGGAGTCTCTGATATTTTCGTCTCAACCTTTGCAGTTGGCCATAATTCTAAAACATGCTACTCCCTTTCCTGTGAGGAAAAGCACCCTTTCTGAACACAATTGAACCTTTCTTTGGTGATTCTGAAGATTGGTGCCTCAGGCACATCCTCTGGAACAGCAGTTTTCTTTGCCCAAAACCATAACTATGGAAGGTGTGGGAGGTTGACCTTAAACTTAATCCTTCATACCAGATGGTTTTCTTAAGTTTATTTCTTTCTTCCAAAAGAGGAGCACAAAAAAACAAACTGTCTGGAGACATTAAACTATGGTCAATTTAAACTAAACATTTCATAGGACCCCAAATCTTAAATGCTTGTAATCTCCTCATTCTGGGTTCTATTTCTCAGTCTATATTCAGGAACGAGAATCACAGGCATCACTTTTGTTAAAGGATTAGCTTGTCTGTTCTCAGCCACCAACTTCTCTCCTAATATGGCCAGTTGCTTTGCAAAAGCATGGACTAGACTCAGCTATGGATGGATTCACGCACATCCATCTTGGCTGAAAAAACTAACAGCTCAATGAGCATATCCTTCTATTGCTTTTTTCAACCTATGAAAGATTCTACTAAATATTTTGCCATCTACCTGGCACTGAGCCATTAGGTAAACAATTCAGTTCAACCACCATTTATCAAATGCTAACCTACCACAACAAGTACCTACCATCTGCTCTCAGTGTATTTGAGGGAACTGAGAAATTAGATCAAAAACCAGCTCTACAGCCCTAACTAGCTGTCCACCTTGGGCAGAAGCAAGGAAATGGAGCTAGTGCCATTGTTGGAGAGCAGGAACAGCCTCCACTGGGTATTCTGAGGGGTGCTCCAAGGTCTCTCCAAAGCCATCTTCTCCCTAATCTGCTATGAAATTCCTACTAATAAAGTTCACTCCACTGGGACAATCAATGACATGTATCTATTCAATTTATTTGCTTGTCTGTCTTCCTCTAAGTAGATTATAAGCTGCTTAATAGCTGCACAAAAGGTATTCATTAATGTTTGCTTAATTAATTAATTGGATATATTTGAATCAAATTATCTCTAGGTCCCCTTAAAATGTTACCTGAAGAATGAGGGAAATTCCAGGGCTCACAGCCTCTCTTTCTTTCTCCCACTGTGTCTCTTGAACTTTTGACACTTCATAGCCTGAGAGTCTTAGGGCATCTGTTCTTTGAATCCACATCTTCCCTGAGCCTCCAGAACTGACAGATTAACTATTTCCAAAAGCAGGAATGGCCATAGGCAAAAACTGTGATGTACATAATGTGTGTCAACAATTCCTTCTTTTTTCTTTCACCTTCTGGCCTCCCACCAAAATTTTCCAGAATTCTTTAAAATTACAAACAGACAGCCAACCTACATGAGGAAAACACAATTGGACAAGTAACTACTATGCACAAGGCTCTGTGAGAAGCATTCTGTCTGTTTTATCATGAATCTCAGTGACAATTTAGAAAGAAAGATGTTATTAATCTCATCCTACACATGAGAAATGTGGAGGCTCAGAGAGAGGTTGACTTGCGTACCCAAGGCCACAGAGCAGGCAAGTGACAGAGGCAGGCTTTGACTCTAAGACAGTCTGACTTCAAAGTT
Source organism: Tapirus indicus (assembly GCA_031878705.1). Taxonomy (NCBI): domain Eukaryota; kingdom Metazoa; phylum Chordata; class Mammalia; order Perissodactyla; family Tapiridae; genus Tapirus; species Tapirus indicus. The sequence continues at coordinate 136,544,592 of CM062920.1, read as the reverse complement.
CTTTGCACTTTTCATTGTTTTTGTCCAATGCCTTGCCCAGGCCTCAGTTTCATTGGTATCTTGAGGGTTTTATATTAGATGACCTTGAGTTTTCTTTCTGGGTGGGCCCTTCAGGATCTGTGTACCATTATCTCATTTGTCAGCATTTTAACATCTACTTGGCCCATGAGCAAACTGAGATCCAGAGAGGTGAGTTGACTTGCCTAAGGCCAGCAGGTGCTCACTGTAGCCCCAGGACCAGAGCCCAGGTTTCTAATATCCATCCCCAGTGTGTTTCACATCCAACATCCTTAACCTAGCCCACTAATCCCTGATCTTTCTGGCTTCTCCTCTCTTTTTAACATCATCAAACGCCATTTTCCCTTCTTTTATGCCCACAATGACTAAAATTACCAGATTTTTTTTCCCACTTCAGTACCCATGCTATTCCTTCCATCTGTCTGGCATGCCCTTGCCATCTATTTTCTTCCCCACACCTCTGAACCCGGATGACACCAATTATCCTTCAGGTCTAAATTCAGATATCACTTTCTAAGAGCAGCCTTCCTTAACTACTCCCTCCCCGACCCCACACATAGGATTACCAGATAAAATATAGAAACTCACTTAATTTGAATTTCAGATAAACAACAAATTAGCTTTTAGTGTAAGTATATCCCAGATACTGTATGAGGCATCCTTATACTAAAAGATTCATTGTCTATTTGAAACTCAAATTTAACTGGATGCCCTGTATTTTTATTTTCTCAGTCTGTAAACACTACACACAATTCCAGATGAGGTCTGTCCCTCTTGTTATGCACTCTTAATTGCATGATTGAAAAATGTGCAAAAGACTGAAGTAGACATCTCTCCAAAGAAGACATACAAACGGCCAATAGATGAAACGATGCTCAACAATAATCATGAGGAAAATGCAAATCAAAACCACAATGAGATGTCACCACACACCTGGAGGATGGCTATTATCAAAAATAAAAGATAACAAGTATTGGTGAGGATGCAAAGAGAATCCTCTGCACTGTGGTGGGAATGTAAAATGGTGTAGCTGCTATGCAAAACAGTATAGAAGTTCCTCAAAAGATTAAAAATAGAACTACCTTATGATCCAGTAATCCCACTTCTGGGTATATATCCAAAGGAAATGAAATCTGTATTTCCAAGTGACATCTGCACTCTCATCTGCAGCATTATTCACAAGAACTAAGACATGGAAACAGCCTAAATGTCCATCAACAGTTGAACGAATAATGAAAATGTGGTATATACAGACAATGGAATATTATTCAGTCTTAAAAAGAAAAGGAAATCCTGCCATATGCAACAACATGGATAAACCTTTCAGACATTATGCTAAGTGAAATAAGCCAGTCACAGGACAAACACTGCTGGTTCTACTCATACGAGGTATCTAAAATAGTCAAACTCATAGAAACAGACAGTAGAATGTTGGTTGCCAGAGGTTAGGGGGAGGGTGTAACGGAGAGCTGCTGTTCAACTACTGCAAAGTTTCAGTGATATAAGATGACTAGGTCCTAGAGATCTTCCATACAACACTGTGTCTATAGTCAACAATACTGTACTGTGTAGTTACAAATTTGTTAAAAGGGTAGATCTCTCCTTAAGTGTTCTCACCACAAGAAAATAAAAAAAAAAAAAAGAGTACTATGAGTTTCTCCTTCATAACACCTAACAAAATTATACTTAAAGAATTTTTTATGATGCTTTGTTTACAAATGGTCTCTATGCCACTCTACACTCTAGGATCCAAGAGAGACAAGACTCTGTCTTTTTTGTTAACCACTATTTTAACCTGCACTTAGCACAGTGTCTGCCACCCAGTCAATATTCAGTAAGTATTTGTTGTATAAAAGAAGAATCAATGAAAGAAAGAAAAGAAGAAAGAAGAATTATCTCAGTCTTCTCCTTGGATAGGGAGAGTTCACATTAATGTGTGTGTAATATCACGAGTGCAATAAATTATTACAACTGTCCTTTAGAGCCGGTTGAACTAGGGCCCGGGCACAGCACATACATACAATATCTTCATTTCTTCTTCACTCTGCCTTCCTTACCTTACCCCCAGGGTCTATTTGCATATGTTGATATGCTTGGACACTTCTTTCAAACAGGAAAATTTTGGCACATCAAGATATAGAAAGTTTTAAAAAGCCATCTCCACTCAGTTTCATGGGCAGAGGATGTGGACAAGTGGGAGCCAGAGCAGAAGAGACAGAACTAAAAAGGCAAATGAGGTGAGTGCAGCTGACCAACTTACTGCTGGGCACGTGACAGGCACCCATTTGGGTACCCAGAAGTAACTGAGAACTCTTTGAGTGGCAGTGATGTAAAGCAAGCAATCTTGAAATATCTGAGAGGGGTTTGAAACAATGTAATTCGAGTTTTAAAAAGAAAAGTAATCTTTTGTAGTCGCAGGCTAATGAGGAATCCTTCCAGTTGAGCTATTGGAAGAAATAACATTTCTAGCGTTTTCTAGGTGTTTGCACCATCTCCAGCCTTATTCTGCTAAAGTTGCCTAATTACTAAGAATAGTTTTCTCTTTACACCTAAAGATTTCCAGGGGGTTGGGTCATAAAATGTGTTCCCTGTATATCCTCTAAAGTTTGCAAAAGTTACTAAACCCCACTAAACCAGATCCTGCAAATCTGTTCAGTTCGATCTCACACTCCCACATTTTAAATACCCTCCCCACCTCGGTCCCAATACCTATCAGCCAAGTGCATTCTATATGATGTCTAATCCTCCGGCTTCTTGATTTCCCCCTACCCTGAGTCAGACATAAATGATGGTAGATTTGCCTGAACAAATGCAGTTACGATTACTTTCTCACACAACCAAACCAAACCAAGCTACCTCACAAGACACTGGGCTCTGACTTACATTGGGAAAGACAAATTCCAAGAGGTTGAAGCAGAAAGAATAATAGCAGAGTGAGGAGGAAGCACACCAAAAACAAACATTAATGTTCCTAATTACAAGTTGGGCTGGCAATTCCCTGCTGTCCACCTGGAGACCAAGCACAGTCAGTTAATTCCTCAATTGTTTCCCTCAGGCCCAACCCCACGTTGCCTTTAGAAGTGAATTGGCTCCGTGGCAACCAGGAAAACAAAACCCAAGGAAGATTTTGCAAGGCTAAACCCAAGAGAATCTGTGCCAAGCAAACACTAGATATTTGCAGAAGCATTTTATTCTGCCCATGGCGGTTTCCTGTGTACATACTGCAGGAACAATGTCCTCTACACCCCTTCCTGATACCCTCTCTGTGTTCCATTGCAGAAGAGCCTTGAGTCTTATGGGCCCTTCCAACTCTGTTCTACAGAACATTAACATCTACAGAAAGATGCTAATCTGTGGTCCATGGAAAAAAAGATCCTGTGATAAAAGATCCTGAGAAATCTAGATCTATCTAGATAGAGATAGATAGGGATATATAGGTAGACAGAGATAGAGATACATAGATAGATAGATATATCTATACTTATCTCTCTCTCTCTCTCTCTCTCTCTCTCTTTCTCTCTCTCTCTCTCTCTCTCTCTCTCTCTCTCTATATATATATATATATATATATATATATCTCTTTGAGATTCACAATACACCTTAGCCCATTAAAGGATCTGAAAAAAACTTTCAGGAAAAAATTTGTATACTTTTCCCAGTGTTCCCTATACTGTTAGATTCATATAACTATTTTCAATTTCACAGGAAGATATTCTATGAAATTTTGCCACAAGATGTTATATTAGTTTCCTAGGGCTGCTGTAACAACCAACCACAAACTGAGTGGCTTAAAACAATAGACATTTATTCTGTCACAGTTCTGGAAGTCAGAAGTCCAAAATTCAGGTGTCAGTAGGGCGATGCTCCCTTCCAAAGCTCTAGGGGAGAATCTGTTCCTTGCCTCTTCTGGCTTCTGATGACTCCAGGTGCACTTGGCTTGTGGATGCCTCGCTCCAATCTCTGCCTCCACGGTTACACGGCCTCCCCCTCTTCTCTATGTCTTTCTCCACATATCAGGATATATATCATTGCATTTGGGGTCCTCCCAGACAATCTAGGATAAGCTCCTCTTCTCAAAATCCATACAAAGTAATATTAACCCTTCTGCCACAAAAGGTACTATTCAAATGTTCTGGGTATTAGGACACGGACATGTTTTTGGAGGGAGACCACCATTCAACCCACTACAGATGTTAACTGACAAATGCTGATAAACATAAAATTGTTACTTTTAACTCAATTCAATTTAATTCTTCTCAGCAACCATCTAATGAACCTTTAGTACACACCAGGCACTGTCCTAGACCTGATCATAAAATGATTCAAGTCCTGGTCACCACCCTTAATCAATTCACAGGCTGGTGGAGGAGACAGACATGACAATGGACTAATACTATGCCTAGTGATTGATGCCGTGTGAGAGTTACAATCAGAGCAGAACTGAGGAAGTGATTAGCTCTTTCTGGGGAAGTACAAAGGGCTTCTCAGAGGAGGAGATTCTTCAGCTGAGATTTGAAGGATGAGAAGTAATTTGTCAGGCAAAGCAGGAAGGGCATTCCAGGTGGAGGGAACACCATGGTCAAACACACAGAGGTGTGAAAGAGAATGGTGATTTGGGAAACTGTTGTGAAGACTAGTTAAGAAAATGCATATAAAGCTATTCACACAGGACCTGGTACTCAGTAATGTGACTGTTCTTCCTGGAGTGAGGAGAGTGGATTCAAGAGATGAAGCTGAAGACACAGGCAAAGACAAGACTACACTGGACTTATATGCCATTCTGATCAGCTTGGACTTCACCTCAAAGGCAGTAGAAAACCACTGGAAGATTTTAATCAGGGGAGTAATGTAACCAGATTTTTGTAAGAATATTCATGCTTTATTAGATACATACAAGTGGAATGTCTTGATATTTATATTATAAAAATATATCTAAAATTTATAGTTTAGTGGCAAGATTCAAGATTGCAAAGTGAAAGGGAAATATTGCAGAACAACCTCTATGAAGACGCCATGCATGTGGCACCTTAGGAAAACTGCCCTGCATTTAAGATGTCTGGGCATCTGGAGCTCTGGTCACAACCCACCAGAAACTCTCCTCTTAAGAATGTGAGGCCCACATTCCCTTTAGGTCCATAAGCCTGTGAGAGAGCACTCAGTAGCCTTGCATTTGTCTCAACACTAATATAAGTTATCTATTATGACTGTGAACAGGGCTAGCAGAGAGGAAATTAAGGAACGTTCTATATGAATGATCTTTAGGACATTATGTGCACAAATAAATAGAAGTAAAACCCAGTTAACTTCAGCCAAATAGGTAGTTATTTCAGAAGAAAAAGAATGAATTTAGTCAATAGCTAGATGGTTGGTTGGCTGAATTTGTGCATTAAAACAAACACACATACACTAGTTAGTTGTAGATATTCCCAAAATAATTGGGGAGCAATTGCACCACTTAAATGGGACTTAATTTTTTGGTCATGCCTCAGTACGTACCTTCAAAAGCCTCCCTGAGCAGTATTATTCCCAGTTTGGAGAGTCTGGCACTTGAAATAGCACTTTAGAATGTTTGTTTCTCAGAATAGCTTCCTCCTTGAGAAATGGCCTCATTTTAATGATATTGGCATGTTGGCCAGGGCTGATCTGGGGCTTGGCCTGCCAATTCCTGTTGCCAATGAAACATTTCTCACACGGTGACCTTCGTTTGCAAGGGCTTAGCATGCCCAAAGCTGAATTTTGATGGAAATGATTGACTTTCCACATGGTTCCTGGACACCCTTTAGATCTCAGCTCAAATTTCATTTCTTCAGGAGGTCTGCCCTGACCACTCCCTCCAAAACAGCCCACCCTCGCCCCAGTTCATCTTCATCCCTGCGCTCTGTGTCTTGCCCAAACAATACATCTTGTTCATTTGTGTGTCTGTGTGTAAACTCCCCGAGGCTGGCACCTCCTCTGTCTTACTCAACTTTGTATTATCAACACACAGAACAGTACCTGGCGTAGTCATTGTTCAATAAATATTTCTTAAAGGAACAAATGAAGGAATGAATGAAGAGTGGAGTAAGGGAATAACTAAATTGACAAAGGGGCCAGAATTGATGCTATCAGGAAATAAAAGGTAGTAAAATAGTTCTTTTTGGGAAATGGATCAGTCACCTCAGAATAAGTAATTTACCACAGGAAAATATCAGGCCTAAATGGCTATTTGCAGAATAGTTCTCATTCAGACTTTTTGAAGGAGTTCCACTGATAACTTTTACCTTTGACACTTGACAAATGTCCATATACTGGTCAGGAGGAATGTTCTGTACAAGGAAGAGCCAGATTGGATCTCCCAAGACCTGATCTTCATAATGCAGATGAACTTTGGGGGGGGCCCTTATCTAAAGAAAAGAGAAGTCCTCTTACTTGCAAATGACAGAGATTAAACAGAATTGTTTAACTCCCATAAATAAATGTGATATTGTAATTTATAAGAGGAAATACATATATATTTGGTCTCTGTCTCATTTTTATCATAGAGCTCCTAAAACTCTTGGAATTTCCTAAGTGATGATAGTCATAAAGGTGTTTTGTTATGTTAATGAAGTGACCTTTGGACCCCAACCTAAGGATGGGGGCTGGTTGCCAGGAGACTTAACCATGAGATTAGAGCATTGGAACTTTCATTCCCTACCCCTCATCCCCCCCTCCCCACCTCTGAGGAGAGGAGAAGGGCTGCAGGTTGAATCAACTGCCAATAGCCAGTGATTTAATCAATCATGCCTATGTAATGAAGCCTCCATAAAAACCCAAAAATTCAGAGACTTTCCAGGTTAGGCAACCAAAATGCTTCTACGTGCCACCGTGCCAGGTCCCCAAGCTCCATGAGGACCTAAGCTCCTTTGTTTGGGACCTTGCACTATGTCTCTCTTCATCTGGCCATTGATTCATATTCATTAATATCCCTTGTCATAAATTGGTAATCGAGTGAATAAATGGATTTCCTGAGTTCTGTGAGCTGCTCTAGCAAATTAATCAAACCCAAGGAGGGGGTCATGGGAACCTCTGATTTATAGTCAGTTCGTCAGAAGTACAGGTAACAACCTGGACTTGTGATTGGCATCCTGAGTTGGACGGGGCTGTTGGAACCTCCAACTTGTAGCCTGCCGTTTAGAAGCACAGGTAGCAATCTGGGCTTGCGATTGGCATCTGAAGTGAAGAGTGATCTTGTGGGCCTGAGCCCCTTACCTGTGAAATCGGATGCTGTCTCCAGGTAGACAGTGTCAGAATTGAGTTGAATTCTTGGAAATGCTGTTGGTGTCTGAGAATTGCTTGTTGTTGTGGGGAAGCTTCCACACACACGTTGAAATTGGGTCCAGGAATAAAAAGATCATACTTCTTAAACTAGAAAAGAGTAAATTCTAAATTGAGAAGACTAATAAATAAAACAGCACTGAGTTCAAAATGTGTCTGAGTTTCTGACCCAGAGGAATTAGTCTCCAGGAGACCAACATTTTGTGAGTGACTCCTTTAGCATTGGTAATGAAGGGGAGAATGAGCATTCTCTACCCACTCTGGGTCCTTTCTGGCTGGGCTACAAATTAAATTGACATGAGGCCAAATAGCAGGAGAAGATCAAACAAAGCTTTATAACATGTACACATGGGCAAGACCCAGGGAAACTGGGTATCTTTCCCGACAGAACGGCAGACATTCTCCTCTTAAATAGACAAATGAGGATATTGGGGGTGGATCAGTTATGGGAGATTACCGGAAAAGCACAGTAAGGTTATTATGCAGATTTAAGGCCTGGCCTTCCACACTGACAAGTTTCTAGAGATGAGGTCATCCACCCTTCTTCCCAGTACAGAGGAGATACCTTTACAGATGGAGATTTCCCTTACAAACGTAAATGTCTGATAAACAGAATTTTGATAAGAATGGGCGTAGCAAAGACCCTCCCAGTCTATCGATACCCAGAGTTATCCACGGTGATGGCCTGTCCCAGGGATAGGCCTTCCATCCCAAAACTCTTTAGACAGCTTCAGGGAGAGGGGAAGGTCAAAGCCTCCTTCAGAGAAAGTAGATATTTTCGACGTGGCCAATTCTGATCCCCCACAGTAACATCAACTGAGGATCCTGGAGCTGCACAGAGAGAGAAGAAAAGAAATGGCAAACTTTGCCCTGGGGAAAGTAATTTATTCCAGGGACAACTCTAGAAGATTATACCCAAAATGTGGTTTGTGGACCTCCCAAACACAGTGGGTAGTTGAAGCTAGTACATATTGATCAAAAATAAAGTTGTGGGAGTTGGACTTCATTTCCATTTATAAGAGGGCTACTTTTGTCTTTCCTGATGCTGTACCTTTAAGCCACTGAACTTGACCCTATCACCTTGGCTCAGGCCCAATGGCTGGATTCTTGGGCAAGCAAGGAATCCTTGAGAAAATCACACCAGAAGGTCAAGCCTCTTTTTCAGAGGAATTTCAGCAAGGCATTTAGCCACTTTTCATGAATAGTTGTAGGCAAAATTAAGACACGTGGATTGTGGTGTTTATTTGGATTTATTTCTATTAAATAAACTCACCCCCCCAAAAAATCAAGTAATGTATTAGGGATTAAGACATGAGGAGCTCTCTAGGACGGAATCTCAGCATTCTGCACTTGACCCTCTTCTATCCGTATTTTTAATGAATATTTAAACAAAGACACAGAAGGTATGCTTACCAATTTTTCAGATACCAAAAAACTGGAGTAATTTCTTTGATGATAATCAGGATTCAAAAAACTGACAGAAGGTCAAAACTGAAAACACCAGCACTTCAGCTCAAGAGAAAAGTTTAACTGCTGGGTTAAAGAGTAGAATAGACCTGAGCAGGCAGCATTTGTTGTGAAAAGACAAAGAGTTTTAATCACTTGCAAATTTGATATGCACTAGCCTCACAGGTTTCCTGAAAAGATAACACAATCATGGCAATCTAGAACTCTGTTTTCAAAGCTGAATTGGGCAAAGGCTGGCTTAATGAATGAACAAAGAAAGGAACGATTTAGTGAATGAAACAACTAACAAGTAATTTTGAGGCTTTACTGGGCACAACCGGTCATTCCAAGAGTTGTACAAAGGAAATACCTCACAATCATAGCTGCAAATATTTGGTGGGTTGCTTTATAAAGTAATAAAACTCCCCAAATCTGGTCTTATTAAAGGGAATAGCAGTCTTCCTTACAAAGAAGGCTTGAATTGCATGAAGGAATCAAGCCAGATGACTTCCAAGGCTCTCTCCACCTCTAGGATTCTCTGGAATAAACTTTTCATGGAGGAAGAGTAGAGATGGCAACCACAAAAGGGATCCTTTTCCCAGACCAGGAGGGAAACTGGTGAGCTGTTTCCTATTGGTTAAGAGTCAAAATGACCTTGATAAAATGCCAGCTCTTCCACCACAGAATTATAGACTTTGGGCAAGTTAGTTAATCTCTCTAAGCCCCAGTCTTCTCATTAGTAAATTGGGAATAATACTATCTTCTTGGCAAGGTGGTGTCCTAACTGAAAAACAAAAAGAATATGGTGGTTGGCACTCATTAAATGTGCAATACATTATGGCTAGTGTTCAAGGTGGGGCATATATGTTCAAGCATATGCCAAGGCTGTGTCCTTGGGGGCAGTCACTTTTCTCTTGCCTGTGCTTTTAGAAAAATACATCAATTTGCATTTAACTATTCTATCTTTTTTTGTTGTTGTTATTGTTGAGAAAGATTCACCTTGAGCTAACATCCATTGCCAATCATCCTCTTTTTGCTTAAGGAAGATTCGCCCTGAGCTAACATCTGTGCCAATCTTCCTATATTTTATTTGTGGGTCATTGCCACAGCATGGCAGCCGATGAGTGATGTAGGTCCATGCCTGGGAACTGAACATGGGCCACCAAAGCAGAGTGAACTGAACTTAACCACTAGGCCAAAGAGCCAGCCCTTGTTCTAACTTCTTTATGGCCTCATGTATACATCTTTTTCTTTCTCTCTAAATTAATGGTTTAGCTTTTCTCATTTGCCAATTGTGGGCACTGGTCTTTAAGACACAAATATACACATAGAGAACCACACAGACACACAGATATATATTTTTATGAAACCTCAAAGTTAGTCTTACTTCGGGAATAAGTGTGTCCACCAAGTCAAGCCAGTCACAAATAAGCATTTCCCTCAATCATTCACAACTAAGACTTTCTCAAACTGGGATTCAGACCATATAAGCAAAGTTGAGACAATATTATTTCCCTTGGGCATCCAGATCTTGTAATACAGCAAAAATTCACAGGAATATGTAAAAGTTAAAAGTATCTTGGATACAATACCGCATTTCCTTTGCATGAACATTACAGTTTTAAAAACAGGCCTCTGCAAGTTTGCTATGTAAAAGGCAAAGATTTGTGGCTTTTTAATAGTTTCTGTCAAATATCTCATAAGAGCTTCTGAGATCACCTTCAGAGTAATGGGGAATTCTTCCTGAGGCAGAAAATACTGTTGTCTTTCTCAGGGGAGAAAAACTACATTTTATGCACATCACTGCAGAGAGCCACAGAGTGGAAAATGTACATTTTCCAACATCGCCATCACGCTAAGTAACCTCGTAGATCAACAGTCCATTCAACACCCCTCTCGTTACTTGGAGACGGTTTTTGTTGTTAAAATGCACACAGTTCTTCCGAAATCCCAGGTAAATGGAATCACTTCCGTTCGTGGGAACAAAAGAGCACTTGACATTTGTTGGCACGGTGCAAAGCATTGTTTTCTACTTTAATCCTCAAGACAAATCTATGAGGTAAGTTGTATTGCCTCATAGTAAAGATAAGTTATCCGAGGCTTACTGAGGTGAACTGATTTGCCCAAACCATGCAGCTAGCGAGTGGGAACGAGTGTTTCTCAAAGTGTGGTCCCAGGGACTCTCACACCAGGTGACAGGGAGTTTCTTGAAACAGCAGACTCTTCCCACACCCAAACTTGCCAAATCAGAGTGGGGACTGGCAATGAAGCAGAAGCTGTAAACAAGCACCTCAGATAATTCTGGCACTTTTAAATTCATTGCTGTGTTAGGCAAATTTTCTGAAAAACAGCAGTAAGACAATGTCCATTCCTAGCTCCATGAAGGATTTTTTCCTTCTGTTGAAATAATTTGTTTTACTTTGTACCAAAGAACAGCTTTAGCTCTGTCAGGTACTTCTCATCCACACCTTCATCTGAAAAATCAAGGCTTATGCAACTCCATTCCTAGGTATTTACCCAAAAGAACTGAAAGCAGCTCTTCAAACAAGCACATGTACACTCATGTTCACAGCAGCACAATTCACAATTGCCAAAAGGTGGAAACAGCCCAAATGGCCATCAACAGATGAATGGATAAACAAATTGTGGTTTATACATAGAATGGAATATTATTCAGTCATAAAAAGCAATGAAATACTGATACAGGCTATACAATGGGGACAAACCTCCAAAACATCATACTAAGCGAAAGAAACCAAATACAAAACTTCACAAACTCCATGATTCCATACATATGAAATATCCAGAATAAATAAATCCATAGAGACAGAATGCAGGTTGGTGGTTTCCAAGGGCTGTGGGGGAGGGGGTAACAGTGATAAACTGCTTAATGAGTAATGAGTGTTACTTAAGAGTGATAGAAATGTTTTGGAACTAGATAGAGGTGGAGGTTGCATAACATTGCAAAGGTACAAAATGCCACTGAACTATTCACTTTAAAATGCTTAATTTATGTTATGTGAATTTCACCTCAATAAATTATTTTTCACAAATCAGGGCCACTACTATTAGCTCCTAACCTCCCCTCACCTTTGGTCCAAGATTGCTGCTAAGAGTATTTTCTTTGCTGGGGAAAGCAATTGTTATGATAAACTTTGCAGTAATTTTTCTGTATTAAGTGCCTAGAACTCTATGGCCAACAGATGGCGCTCTAGTTTCAGTTGTCGCAGAAGTTCTCCGCGCATCCCACACAGAAGGCTGTTTCCATTAATGAAAAGAGAAAAAATAGGTGTGCTTAAATTGTTATATAGTTAATATTTCTTAATTTCCCTTAGAGATTACTTTCAACTTAATCATGAAGTGAATATAAAGCAACGACTTGGAGTCCAGAAGTCACACGTGAAAATTCTATGTGCAAAGACGGGTAGAAAAGCAGCAGTTTTACAAGCAGGTAGACCTGAATTCTAATTCAAACCCCGCCGTTTGCTGACCCTGCGGCCTCGAGCAAGTTGTTTATTCTCTCTGAATCTCAGTTCTCTCTTCTGCCAAATATTGATAATACCTACTTCTGAAGATAGTCATAACAATTAGAAATAATTAGTCAAATGCTTTGCAAAGCATTTAGTATATAGTAGGTACTCAGTAAAATGTAGCTATTCTAACGAGTGACAGACAAAATGTAAACATACAGGTAGGATTTCTCTGCCTTAGGTGGTATGTGTCTAAGTTAAGTGCAGTCCATTAATATTACCTGCATATTAGGTGCGTGGAGTTTGAAGCACCAGAGATGTATTTGTAAATTCTCAGAGTTAGTTTTGGAAGTCTTCAGTGCTTATGCTTTCTCTAAATGAAACGTTGAAATGATAGTATAGTGATACAGCAGAAAGTTCATAACATATTTTTAAGTCGAGAAATAAAACAGATCACAAAACAGTATTATAATGTAGCCCTAATTTTGTTTAAAAAACTGTATGGCGGCCGGCCCTGTGGCAAAGCAGTTAAGTTCACACATTCTGCTTCAGCGGCCTGGGGTTTGCCAGTTCGGATCCTGGGCACGGACCTACTCACCGCTCATCAAGACATGCTGAGGCAGTATCCCACATAGAAGAACTAGAAGGACCTACAACTAGAATATACAACTATGCTGGGGCTTTGGGGAGGAAAAAATAAAAGAGGAAGACTGGCAAGATGTTAGCTCAGGGCCAATCTTCCCCCCCCAAAAAAAACCCTGTATGTATCTGGGAAGATATACACCAACATGTTAATGTTAGTTATCTCGGGGTCATGAACCTGTAGCTGATTTCAATGTCCTTAATTTTTTCTGCATTTTTTATATTTTCTATAACGAATATGTGTTAATTTCTATTCACAAAAACCCTTTTTTTGCGTAATGCTGTGAAGCCAGGAATCTATCAAATATGGACACTGAGGGCTTCCTCCATGAACCAGTTGAATCGACAGAGGGAGCAGTCCCACAGCTCAGCACAGTGCTCGGGGCTCTCCCTCCTACTCAGAATTCTCAGTAGGAGGAAAAAGAAAAAGAAAAAACAAGCCCAGCTGGCTTCTCTTTGCCAGTTTTTCAGGCCAGCACATGTAAACAGTATCTACGGGGTGTTCAGCAATTGATTGGAGAGCAGAAAATTCAGTCGGCCTCGTAATTTGGAATCACGTCAAACACTCTCAAAAATAAGAGGTATCGATTTCAATATTTCTTACTATCCTTAATTCATGAAACAAGGCTTTTATAATCATAATAAATTTGGCAATATTTATTAAAATTTTTAAACAACATAGACACTTGACTGAACAACCCACTTCTAGGACTCTGACCTATAGAAAGACATCCACATGTGCCAAGTTTCATGGTCGAGGGTTGTACAGGGCGGCATTGTTTGTGAGAAGAAAAATTTCCACTAATAGGGAAACGATTTTAACATTATGAGAGATTCATTCTATGGAATACTAGCAGCTATTAAATAGAATGCTAGGGCCAGGCCGGTGGCACAGCGGTTTAATTCACGCTTTGGCAGCCTGCATTCGCGGGTTCACATCCTGGGCACCGGCTGACGCACTGCTTGTCAGCCATGCCACGGCGGTGTCCCATATAAAGTAAAGGAAGATGGGCACGGATGTTAGCCCAGGGCCAGTCTTCCTCAGCAAAAAGAGGAGGATTGGCAACGGATGTTAGCTCAGGGCTGGTCTTCCTCACAAAATAAATAAATAAATAAATAAATAGAATGCTATAGATTTCTAAATATGGACACAGATCTCCCACTCACATTAAGTGGAGGGAAAAGAGGAAGAGAACTATGACAAAAAATAAGATCTCATTTATATTTTAAAAAACTGTATGTGTGTGTGCATATATATGTTTATGTATATATATTTGCTTATATTTATATAAATACATAGAAATATTGAAAAAGGTCTAGAAAGGTAAATACCTAATATTAACAACGATTATGTCTAGAGAAGATAGATCTTTTAAAATTATATTTTCTGAATTGTTTTAATTCCTGTATTATACACACACATACACACACATTTTTGCTTATAAACTTGAGTTCAATTAAACTCTTGACAGAGATGGAAGACATATTCTCCATCTAGTCACACTGACAATAACTGATAGCTCAGATTGGTAGGAGAAACCAATTCATTCATTTGTTCAACAAATATATATTGAATATTTACAAGGTGGCAAGTCTATGCTAGAAACTGTGGGTGCAACAACAAAAATAAGACACAGTCCCTGTCCTCAAAGAGTTCCCAGGAGGGGATATGTAGCCCATTAAGAAAAAAATTCTGGTTTTTCTCTCATTCATCATCTTGTATATTTTTGATAAAGTTATTGGAAGAATGGTTTGTTGATAATCTTGCAGAAAACGATGATGAATCTTTAACAATGAATCAAGGAAACACCTTTATGGTTTCAAATCCCTAAAATTTGAAGAGTTGATTTCATTCCCACCTGCCAACATGCATCACTTATTTATTCTACCTCCAAGCCCGTAGTTAATGCCAGAAATCCCTTTATTGTGAATCACAAAGAAGCAGGAGTGACACCAGTTAGGCCAAGTCAAAACCCCAAGTTACCCTCTTGAGTAAGCCTGACTGGTTGCAGCAACAGGAAAGCCCACAAGATGGCAGAAGGGAGACAAGTCCTGGAGACAACAGTAGGCAATGAGGAGCTACAGCAGGTCGACTCACCGTAGCTCTGCCAGATCAAGACAGATTGGAGAGGGCACCACAGTTCTGCTAGATGGTGGTCTCAGAGCTAAGGACAATTTTGGCACCACTCTTCTGCCTGTCCACATCTCTTAAGTTGGTGTTATATTTAGTGGTTTTCACCATCTAAAGAAAACAATATGTTCATCTCTTCTTCCTGCTCCAGCCATACGTGCATACTCATCAAACTCAAACATACTTTTCTGTTTTGCTATGATTTAGTAGTATAATTTTGTAAGCCGAACAAGATCTCACCAGATTTGAGGATGGGGTACTCCTTTGCATAGGGAGAGGGCAGAAGGCAGGTAGATAGAGATCTGGTGGGGCAAAGAAGCAGCATATATATATTGCCACTGAGTAAAGGCCTATTTCACGGTGTAAGGGGACCAAAGTTGAGAAATTATTTCCAGTAAGGTTGTGTGTGTGTGTGTGTGTGTGTGTGTGTGTGTGTGTGTGTTGGAGGGGATTGGTTTTGGAGAGATAGTTCTACGATTATAAAAGAAAAGCAAGCTAACTGAAGAACATTTAGGAGTTAATTGAAAAACATTTAGGAATTATGTGAGGAATGAATGGCCACGTGTAAAGCCCAAACCATAATTTCCCAGACATTGTATCTATGAATACAGAGAAAGGGAGAAGCAGGTATAGATAAATATATTGTAGCATGTACAAGTATAAACTGGTGCAGCTGTTCTAGAGACAAGCCTGGCAGTATTTAACCGGAGAAAGTGTCTATAGAATCTATGACCCCACAGTTTCATTCCTGGGTATATTTCAAATAAGTCCTCATAAGCATATAAGGTCAATAAGCCTATATACACAAAGATGGCAGCATGGTTTGTAGGATCTGACAGCTGGAGGAAAGTTAGGTGTCCATCATTGGGAGACTTGATAAGTAAGTTGTGGCAGATTTACAGGGTCATGCATAAAAGGCCAAATGGCACATACATTTGACTTGCCAGAGCGGTGCTGACTGGGGGAAACTCATGGAGGCACTCTGGGACCTCCAGTATTGCCCTGTCACACTCTGGGGCAGTGCATAGAAATCTGAAAGGGCCAGGTATCTGACCCTGGGAGACGGATCTTGAACCTTGCTGTGATTGAAGCAGCATTGCCTCAATTTTCCCTTTCAAAAAGCAAAATCCCAACAGTGCATTTTGAGGAAATTCATTGTTTCTAAATAATTTATATAGATTGCCAAAGGCCCAGGAACAGCCAAAACACTCTTAAATTGCAAAAAACAAAGTAATATTTGTTCAACCAGTTCTCAAGAAATTATAAAGGTAGAATAATTAATACTGTATAGTATAGGCACAGAGATAAACTTATTGACCAACAGAACAGAATAGAGACCAAAGGAGAGAACATACATGAGAGACAGTGGTAATGCAGATGGCTGCAACAGAAATGCTATCAAATAAATGATGCTGGACAATGGCACAGTCGTATGAAAAAAATTTAAATTGGGTCCCTACCTCACATCATGTATAAAAGACCATTTCAGATGAATTAATGATTGAAATGCAAGAAATACAACTGAAATGTTTAGAAGAAAATATATTATATTCAGTGAAGTTTTCTTTAAAAATACTAAAAACCATGAATCATAAAGGAAAATAGTGATAAATTTGACTTTATTAAAATTTAAATATCTATTCGTACAAGCATCAGGAAGAAAGTAAAAAGGAAATAGAAACTTGAAGAAGATATTTGCAACACACAGAATCAATAAAGGATTAGAATACAGAATGTGTTTTAGAAACACCTACAAATCAATAACAAAAAGACAAACAACTCACAAGAAAAAATAGTAAAAAGTCATACACAGATATTTCATGGACAGGAATCGCAAGTGCTGAAAATATACATGAAAAGACGTTCAATTTCATTAGTAATCACAGAAATGCAAATTCAATGAAATACGATTTTATAACCCCTAAATGTATAAAAATGCAAGTCTGACATTGCCAAATATTGGCAAGGACTTGAATCAATGGATATCCATACACTGCTGGTGGGAATGTGAATTGATTTAATCACTTTGGAAAAGAGTTTGACATTTACATGTCAAGTTAAATATGCTATACCCAAAGACCAAGCAATTCCACTGTCAGGTATGCACCCTAGAAAAATTATTGTGCATGTATGCCAAGAGAAATGAAGAACATTTATCACATTATCATTCATACTGGCAAAAAAATGAAAAAAAAAAAACCCTGAAATTTCCAATTAGAGGAAAGTGACTAAATGAATCATAGAATAGTCACACAACAAAATAATATACAGGCTAAAAATGAATGAACTACAGCTACTCACAAGCATATCAGTACATTTTGGAAACATAATGTGGAATGAAATAAGCAAGTCATGGAAGGCTATCTATAGCATGATACAAACATTATAGTGCTCAAACTCCAGCAAAACTATACAGTATATTGTTAGGGAAACACATAAAAAAAGAAAAAACTAAACTACTTTTTTTTAAAACGTCAGGGAATGAATTCAGGAAAGTAGTATCCTCTGAGGAGGGAGGCGTGGAGATGGGTTTGGGGAAATCACTCTGCTATAAGGACCGATCAAGTTCTAGTTCTTAAGATTGGTGGTGGATTCATAGGATTTATTTTATTACTACACTATATAGCTTATATAACTGTGACTTTGATTTTTATACAGCAATTATTACATCATTAAAAAATTTTTAACAGATTTACTACATGAAAAAAAATAAATAAAATCCAAAGATAATTATAGTATGAATTCAGTCATGGTTAGCAGTTTGCTTTTCTCCTATATTCAATTTTATTTTCTTTAGTACTTTCTTAAAATATACAAATTTTAAACATCATGCTCTTCAGATTCTGTCTTGTAGGACAGCATTTTGTCAAAGAACAGGAGTAGATTAGATTCCCCAAATAATTAAGGATAGCACTACCTTATGATCCAGCTATTGCACTTCAGGGTATTTATCCAAAGAACACAAAAACATATATGAAAAGATATTTGCACCCCTATATTCATCACAGCATTATTCACAATAGCCAAGACTTGGAATCAACCTAAGTGCCCATCAATGGATGAATGGATAAAGAAGATGTCGTATGTGTGTGTGTGTATATATATACACACAATATATATATATACACACAATAGAATACCACTCAGCCATAAAAAAGATGAAATCTTGCCATTTGTGACAACATGGATGGACCTTGAGCGCATTATGCTAAGGGAAATAAGTCAGACAGAGAAAGTCAAACACCATATGATTCACTCATAAGTAGAAGATAAAAACAACAACCAAACACATAGATACGGAGATTAGATTGGCAGTTACCAGAGGGGAAGAGGGGGTGGAGGAGGGCAAAAGGGATAAAAGGGCACATGGCAATTAGACTTTGGGTGGTGAAAACGGTGTAGTCTACACAGAAATCAAAATATAATGTACACATGAAATAAACCAATGTTACCTCAGTAAAAATTAATTTTAAAAAAAAAGAAATAGGAGGGGAAAATCAAAGAACACTTCCAGATACAACACAGCCCTGAAGAGACAATCTTCGATCTGTCACTAGATCGTAAAGTAAATTTTACTTCGTCTGATTGGAAAATACCATAGTCATAGGTTCTGGTTGTTCAATCTAGCCTGCCATTTTGAGGGTAGGTTATAAGGTCCTGCCAGTTCTAAAATTTTAACTTGAAACAGGTTGTCTCTGCTAACCTATAGAGTAGAGCATTATGGTAGAGTTTGTGTCTATAATTTACTGCTCCTCATGATTGAACAAAACTTGCCTAAAATACTGAAGGACTCCTAAAAGAAATATGCCTGTCTTTGGAAAATATAAAGTTTAAATTCTAATTTTATTTTTGGTACTTAGTCAGTAGATTCATTTTTTATGTTTGACACCTTATACTCTTCCAGTTTATGTAAAGACCTCTATAAATTTGGATAAAAAGCACTTCCACTAAGTCTGTATTTTGGTATGAAATCATTCTCAGCCAGTTACATCTGATCTATTTCTTATATCATATTTTTTTTTCCGAGTGCCAGACCTCTTCGGTAGATGCTAAAGAATGAGAGTGTAGTTGTAAGAACATAGGATTTAGAATGTTAAGACCTGAATTCAAGTCTGGTTTACTTACTAACTAGGTCAAGTTACTTAACCTTTCTGGGCTTCGATTTACTCATCTGGAAAAATGGAGAAGGTAATTGTATTAGTGAGGAGCTGTTTGTTTGCAATTCTGTTCCGCTGGTTTTCAGATTCAGTTAAAGAGAGCTCAAAGATTGGGGAACTTCACATCGTTGGAAAGTCTGGAGGCAACACAATTAGATCCATAAGGTCATCCTTTCTCCATCCCTTTTCTCTGCGTCTTTCCAAATCGCAAACAAATTATCATCATTTGGTGGGAAAAACTACTTCCAATTGACTCAGGGTAACATTTTTCCAGTTTAGCAAGCACAAAAGGGGGGAAAAAAGACAATTCTCTTACCCAACATCTGATTGGTCCTTCTTAGGGCACATGCTCACTCCTAAGCCAATCACTGCTCGTGAAAGGATGGGCTGTTATAATTGGTCCACCTGGGACCACTTGCTGACCCCTGAGAACAAAGGAGCAGAGGTAATGATTGACAGACTCACCAGGACCGCTTGTATTGGACAATAGCAGATCCCCACAGCACATAGCGGTGGTATCCAGACAAAAATATCAACTTTCCACTACAATAACAATTCCTCTAGATAGGGTCTTATGAAGGCTAAAAATTTGGAACAGAGTGCTTTGTATATTGTAACCTACATTAAGTCTTAGGTTAAAAAGATTTTTATTAAAAAAATTAATATGAAAAAGTTGAAAGAGAGGAACATAAGATCATATTAGAATGAGGCATCTGTTCAAAACAAGTCATTTCTTGTGTAAAATTGGAAAATTGTATATTCTTTACAAAGCAAATTATCTACAAAATGAAGGAAATAAATATTAATTTTATGTTTATTTAATATAGTTTTTTTGAGAAACGAAAGCCACAATAAAATCCCCAGGGTTTTATGTGCCCACAATAAGCTAAATGCCTCATTTTCTATCAAGAACTAAATGTGCTCAGGGGTGTGAATGTGTCATGATCACTTAGCTTAATGGGTGTGAAGTAAATGCACTCTTTCCTACAGGGAAAATCTTTTCTAAAGATCATTGCAACATTTACAAAACTAGGCACATTTTTATAAAATTGGACAGTTGCAAGTGACCTGCAAAGTTCATCAAATCTCTGCCGTGGTTTCAGAATGACAATCAAAACACTCCAGGGAAATAACTGTCTTGAAATAGATTTCTTAAATGTCTTCCAGGGAGAGTCTCTCTGGGGAATTTGTTTTACAGAATAAATCAAGATCCACCTTCACCTCTTTCCTTCAGGCTGCCAGTAAATAATTGGATTATACTACAGCTCCCAGGGCAGTGGTTCCCCAAACTTGACAATTCATCAGAAGTACTTGGGAAACTGTAAGATACAGGTTTCTGGGTCCCATTCTAGACTTAACTGAGTCGGGGCCCAGAAATCAGTTTTTTTTAAAAGCTTCTCCCAGATATCTTTATTCAGCCACTCTGTTCAGGCACAGGACTAAGGATATTTAATCATGACTCTAAGATGTCATTGCCAAGAGAAATGTGTTTACTCTTGTATCAGGCGCTGGAGGAGAAACAAACATGGTGTTTTAATTTTTGAAGCTCTGTGTAAAGGAAGTTTGTGACTTCTGCATTTTCTAATTTTACCTTCATAATGTTGATGCTAATACTCTGAATATTGACTATTAGATCTAGTTCTCAAACCTCTGCAGGTAAAGGCAGTAGGTTTCCTATTACATGTTGGAAAGTGCTAGAAAAAGAAATGACATTATTCTAAGGAGGAGAAAGAATAAGTAGTCAAGCTTCCATCATTTTGTATTAGAAAGGATTTTCTGAATTTATCGAGTGGCTCCATTCTTTCTGAAAAGGTTATCAGTTTACATATATGTTGACAAGCACATGGTATGTATGCGTATGCATATACATAATATGCATATAAATGCATCAAAATATTAGCATATTAGCAATGATAGGATTATAGATGATTTCAACTTTATCCTTTTTTGTGTTTTTCAACTTTTCCACAGGTATACGTATAAATTAAAGAATTAGAAAAAATACACATTTTAGAAATTATAATCATTTTTGCATTTTTCTCAAGGTTACTAAAACAAAGAAAGCATATACTAGCTTATACATAGAAAAGTAAAGTATAACCCTTCACCTAATGGAGCAAGTTTCTAGGAGGAATTAAGAATGACCATTCTTTTATTGATTTGTAATTGGAATTTATCTGATTTAAATCAGACTCCTCATTACTCTCTTTTTGTAATTTTCTAATATTTCTAAAAGAATGTATTACTTTTATAAACAGGGAACATACTATTAAAACAAGCTTAAAGCCCAGCCTGTGCATTAGAAGGAACTGTTTGACTCTGGGTTATTCTGTTACTGGAGATACAAAGCAGAGCTGCCTTTTGCTCTGACTCTGTGATTGTATCTCTTGCCATGGTTCTTACATTTTGCTTTTTCTTTATCATGGACTTCCTCTTATTGGGATCTTGGCACAATTTTACTGGGGTCTGCTGGAGAATACAAATCTCTGTCTCACATTCAGTATTATCCATCCTCAGCAACCCTAACCCACCTCCTAAGAGGGTGAGTTTCTACCACATCACTTTGCCTGGGCGGTTAAAGGGTTGGGAGGTTGTTTCTCATGACCAACCGGCAGCCTCAATGTAACTATCCTTGGTGCACCCAACCAGCTAGTTTCTTAGAATTCTACCACTGGAAACCCTTCAACATTCCCATATTCACACTGAGTGCTCCAGGAAAGGCACAGCTGATGGGAAGTGCTTATTACCACACCCAAATGGACCAGATGTGGTTTCATCATCATCATCACCACCACCACCACCAACATCATCTCTTTTGCATATCGCTCTATCCCAAGTACCAAGAATAGTGCCTGGCCATAATAGGCACTCAAAAATATTTGTTAAGTGAATGAATGAGTGAAAGAGCCACATGGAAATTTGAAATTGAAAATAGAGAAATATGTTCTCTTTACAAAGTGTGTTTTCATGCAATGATTCACTTGGCAAGTCAGATTCACTAATAAGAACCACCTCCCTTCCGTTTTCGTGAAAGCAAGGGATATAGATTAAGGATTGAAGAGCTTGCTTTCTAGTGTCCTTCACTTATTTTTTCCAACAAATACTTTTTAAGTGCCTACTCTGGCACTTACCAACTAATTGGGAAGGAAAAGGGAGATCAGGAAGAAGATAAATAATCATAATAGACAGGTTGGGATGCAAGAATAGGCCAGATCATATGTATTTCAGCTGTTTAGAAGAGGAAGTGATTAATTGAGGAATAAGGATATTTGGCATGGTTTTCTGTAGGCGATCAAATTTAAATGAGTGTCATAAAAAAGGGTGGGACTCAGACAAGCAGAAAAGAAAAAGAAGAAATTTCATGCTGGGGAATGGAACAAATAAAGATTTGAAATCAGAAATCTGTACATTCTGCTCAGGAAACTATATGGGGAGTGTAAGGAGAAAAGTTTGGGTTCATAGGTAGCAGTTAGACTGTGTAGATTTTGCTTTAATTTTCATTTTATCTTTCATAAATATGAAACATTTCAAACATAAAAAAAGTATGGAAAGTTATATAACAGGCATCTATGTGTCCACCATAGACTTTAAACAGATATTAAAGTTTGGCGTATGTGCTTGATTCTTGGGCATTCTTTGATGGCATGATTTTAAATTTGGATTCCATGGGCCCGACCTGAGCTTTCAAGCTGGAGGTAGGCAGCAGATTGAAGGGATAATGCAACACCATCAGATCCACATGAGGTGTTTTCTTGGGCTCTGAACTCTATTCAGAGATTGGGGAGGTAGGAAAAAGAAAAGTGTAGTAATTTTCCCAGTAAATAATTTTAAATGTTTTAACATTCTTTATTACTGATACATTATGGAAGTAAACTAAAGACCAATGTAAGTATTTAATTAAAATAAAAAAGATCAAAGAAAATTTTCACCTGCTGGAGCTACCCGAGAACTACATTCCCAGAACCCATGCTAAGTGTGAGTCCTCCCTCCCCACAGGAATACACATTTTTCTCTCTTTTACTGTTAGGAATGTTTCTATGAAGAAAGTGAGAGATGTTCTCTTCCAGACAATAGGGAGCCACTGAAGTTTTACCTATTATATGGGGCCTGATATTCTAAATACTGAAATTATACTGTTTGCAACTTAAATGGACCATTGTCAATTAGTTCATTAAACAATGAGCAGAAACCATGGGACCTTCTGGAGTTTTCATCCAGAGGCAAGGAAAGATTGGCTCTACTGAACAAAATATAAAAGAATGGTGGAAGATAAAAAGAATGTTGCATTTTGATTTTGTCATGAGTCATATGTGTTCAGTTTACCAGTTACTTACATGAAATTTCAAGTAAGCAGTGGTGACCGCCAGTCTTCTCCCTCTTGCAGGAGGGCCCAACTCTCCGCAATGAGATAATGTTAAGTGCAAGGAGGGAAATCTGAAAAAATAGGCTGCTCAGATGGTTACAGTTCTGTCTTAGCTTGCTCATGGCATCAGACAAGTGAGCCTGAGTTTCTGAATTCTTCCGTCCACGGTGTCTTCCAGACCCTGACGTCAACCGTGTAAAATAGGTTATGCAATGAAAAAATAGAGTAACATAGTTTGTTGATGACGGTGCCCTCACCAGAATCAGCAGAAGTTGAACCCCAGACGTCATCCAACTCTCACACTTTGATTTACAGGGATCATAGTGTGATGCTTAAGATGTTGACAGCTGGAGCCTGAGTTCAGACACCTAGCTCTGCCACTTCCTCTGTACCTCCGTATCTCCTTGGTAAAATGGATATACTTTATCTCTTAGAGTATTGCTATGAGAATTAGATAACTTAATACATAAAATGTATTCAGAACAGTGCTTGACAATATGTGCTCAGTTAATTCTAGTTTTATTATATATTTATACAAAACCAAGAGACCTTCCCTTCACTCTACGTCTTTTGTTTTGAATCCCGTCAGATTCCTGCCCCGTACCACCACCTGAGCAGTCTCACCACATCACCTACTTCCATGCCCAAACTAGGTCTATACCTCCACCTCCCCATATTGCCAAGTCCTCGTAATATGTTGGGGTGGTCCAATGGCCTAGGTTGTCTTGTTTGTTGTCCTTGCTGTTTCTCCTTGATAATGATTCTAACAGTAACTGATTTCCTCCCAAATGTGTGTAACACATATGTGGAAGGTTTATACCTTGAAATATTACCCTTGTTCTTCTGAGCATTTTCTCTTACACTGATACCCCCAGTCAACACTGAAACAGAAATAAAGATTTAAATAAACTGCAAGCCTCAGTGCTAGATGAAGTTTCCCTTCTGAGACACATTCTTTCAGGGATTTTTTTTTTTTTTTTTTTTTTTTACCACTGGGATGATCCATTAGGGAGGAGAGAGAGAAGGTGGACGAGCAATTTCAAAAGAACTGGAGAAGAAGGAATGTTTGGAAGGATGAGGAAAAAGAATCTGCTGCCATTGAAGCAGGAAAAAAAATGGGGGCTAAGAAAAATCTTCTCGATGTACGTACTAGAAAGCTGCTAGTGATCTTCAAGGAAGCAGTTTCAATAAAGTGCTGGCAGAAGATACCCAATTATGAGAAACCGAGGAACGTGAGACTCTTCTAGTTCCGGGAGCAATGAGACAGCTCAGGGCATAGGTCCATGGACTCTGCTTATAGATCCTGAGGAGAGTACTGAGCAGGGTACCGAGGCCCTTTGCCCAGATTTATTCAGTCCAGCTTCTCTATTAAGCCATCCTTCATCTGGGAAACAAGTACATTAGGATTTTCTGGAGAAGATTTTGGTATTAGTTGTGAGGCCATAAAGCCAGGTGTCTAGGGCATCCACAGTGTGTTTGCACCAAGGTATGGCCTCCCCCAACTCCCACCCTTTTGGCTCTCACTCTGTTACTAGGCTTCAGCTTTGACTTTGGGATTGGCATTCCCATTTACCCACTGGTATTAAACCTGCCCTGAATCCCAGCACGCCTGTCTGGAAAATTGGCACTCAGCCTAGCCTTTGCAGCACCTTCCTCAAGGGTCTGGATATTGCTCCCAAGCCTTGGTGTGGGTCATGGTCCAAAAGGGCTGACCACCTGGAAGGAAGAGCCTGCCACTCACCTGACTTCAATTTTTATCACCATTCCCTAGAATTTCTTGCTGCCTATCCAAACCACAGGATTGGTCCTACTTGGAAATTAATCATCATTTCTGTTGCATACACTTTATTAACATATAGGAATTCTCCCCTCCCCTTCCCCACTCCCTCTTGACTAACACAATCTGTGACTTGTAATTCTACCACTCTGGATGACCTCCAATCCCTTGGCTTGTGTTCTAGATCATGATATGTGCTTCTGAAACTTTTCCTTTTCTGGAGATTGTTTGGACAGTCTTCTCTGGCTTACAAACCCCAGCTTACTTTCAAGACACATAAAGCATGCGTGTGCACAGACACACACAACCTCTGATTTTAGATATCCTTTCATTCCTGTGGTTCCCGTAGCTTGGGACAATCTTGGATCTACCAAAACTCCACCATCTGAGCTAAATCCCAACCATGATCTCCCAGCTCCCCAAGTTGGGAAGAGGGAATCAGACACAGCCTTAGGTTATAATTATAGAAATTTATTGTCCAGATGAAGGAAGGCAAGAATCTCACTGTAGTGGGTCCTGGGAAAAGACACAACCGAGCACTGAATTCAATTTTTAGTGCATTTTAACCTTGGTGTTAATTCTAACAAAGTTCTAGTAATAATTACCAAACGAGAAATCTGACAAACCCAAAGTCTGAATTCGAAATAAATATTACAAATATGTATTCTATAATAAGATCATTTGTTAACTGTGAAGTCTTATTGAGAAGGGGTTGTGGCAAGACATACTTAATGAGCAAGGAGAAAAACCACACTTGAAATCAACTGATCTCTAATATTCCTTCTAGGTCTTAAAGTTTGCGAGCTCAAAAACATTAAACTCCCCCTCTACTTCTCTCAGGTCCTAATCACTTCACACCTATTTTTTTGTTTATCTCCTACATATATTTATAAAAGAAAAAAGCTGTAAACTATTCCATCTTCCAAATCCAGGAGGTCTGCATCTAATACCTGGCGTGGCTTCTCCATGACACACTCTGTAACAACTTGACAGCTGTTTATTAAATTCATTCAGATCTTACTTCTGGGTCAGGCAAGTCTTTCCTCAAATCATGGCTCTGTCATTTACTGATTGTGTGACTTTGAGCAAGTTATAAACCTTTCTGTGTCTTAACTTTCTCATTTGTAAAACAAGCACACTAACGCCTACCTACCTTCATTCATCCAACCAGTATTTTCATGTGGAGAATGACTGAAGGAACTAAGAAAGGTATGAGGGACACTTCCTTCCTGGTCTCTTCAGTGGGTAGCAGAAGGACCAACAGGTGGAAATGACAGGAAGACAGGGCAAGAAAAACTACACACCATCTGGAGCCATGCAGTGAGCAGGATGCCCTATTTCTGAAAATGTTCCAAAAGGAGCCATTGGACCACAGGTAAGAATTTTTACCAAACATATTTTTGCAGTAGCAAATAGGTTAGAAGGAAAGAAAACCTCCTTCCAGCTCCTTCAGTGATTACACAATATAGGAATCTACCCAAAGTACATAACTAAAATAGTCTAGCCCATTGAGAAATAAGATTGTTTTAATATTATTTAGAAGATTCTAGTTCTAGTTTTCCTGCATTACTCTTCTTTCCTATAGTAGATGCTTCTGCCAGCGCTTCTGAGAATCTCTTTCCTGCCTCCAAGAAATATCTTTTGAAAGGCAGTAAATGACTAAATTAGTGAGATGGTGGGTTAATGAGCTGATAGTCTCATGCAAACAATTTCTGTGGCAGATTAAATGCGATGAGGACTTAATGATATTAAATCAAATTACAATCAGGGATCAAATGCTAGGTAATTTAGCAAAAAAAAAAAAAATCATTTTCAGTAACTCTGTAACTAGCACTCGCACTATGTTACCCATTGTGGTAGGCAGAATAATGGCCCCCCCGGAAAATGTCCACAGAACCTGTGAACATGTTAAAGGGACTTGCAGATGTGATTAAGTTTATGATCCTTGAGTTGGGGGGGAGGGGTGGGTAGCCCAGATTATCCAGGTGAGCACAATCTAATCACATAAATCCTTAAAATTGAAGAACCTTTCCCAGCTACAGTCATAGAGAGATTGAATGACAAAAGGAAGGTCAGAGTGGAGCAATGGTGCCTGCTTTGAAAACAGAAGAAAGGGACTATGAGCCAAGGAAGGCAAGTGACTTCTAGAAGCTGGAAAAGGCCAAGAAATAGATTTCCCTTAGATCCTCCACAAATAACACGGCCCCAGTTATGCTTTGATTTTAGCCCAATGAGACCTGTGTTGGACTTCTGACCTACTAAAACTGTAAGATGATAATTTTCTATTGCTTAAGCCACTAAAATTATGATAATTTGTTAGCACAGCAATAGAAAACTAATGCACATATTGAGAAATTTCTTACTTATGCTCTGCTCTCCAGTACAAATTCTGATGAGAGGAATAATACCATACAACCCTTGTGTATAAATGGCTTTTAAGTTTTATTAACAATGCTATGTTTCATTTGAATAGTGTTTTATCATGTAAGATAGGCAGACTATGGGTCCATATTCCCATTTAATAGATGTGGAAACTGAAGTTAGACTATAAGGTGCCTGCTCAAAGCTGCAGAGCTGGGAAGCGAGTGGTTGGGCTGGGATGTCAATTCCTGTCTTCTGACTCTTCCAATCTTTTCTGCATGACACCAACATTGTCTTAAGCACTACTGCACAAGGACCATCGTATCAACTATCTAAGGCAGAAAGAACAGACGCCGATGACTCTATCTTTATTTTATGGATGCAAAAACTCTTGTTGCAGAGGAGTTAAATGATCACTAGTGAAGCCAGGACAAGAACTCCTCATTTTTACTTGTAATCCAGTGCTCTTTCTGATATTTGTCCCCACCTATAAGTTACAGTGTGTATACCCAGGCAGAGAAGATATAGGATTTTTAAAGAGGGGAGAACATATGGTTAGATGAAAACAAACTTAATTTGTAACAGTAGTGGCTTATAAGTTACTTAACCTCCTTAAATCTCAGTTTTCTCATCTGTAAAATATAAATAGTAATACTTGACAAAATTCATGAAAGAATGTAATGGGAATATTGCATTTAAACGAAACTCCTGGCATATGTGTATGTGTCGGCACATCACGTCAGTATATTGAGCCAATTTCATAACTACTTTGTGTCCTCCTCATGAACAAACAGAATCCAAATTTTAAATTTGTCAAAAGTCACGAGTCTTGGCTCCAATCAAACTAATAATATTAATCCAATTTAAGAAAGAGTTAAGGGGGTAAAGAGTTAAAGTTTCCTTTGCCTTCCTCAGCCCCAAAAGAAAAATTATATGAATGTGAAGATTGGATTTAGTCTTCTGGACTCCCCTCTATTAGAGACAGAAGAAAAGATGAACCTTAACCTCAATGAACTTTCCCAAGAGATATTGCAAACATGTTCAACTCTGTTCCGTTTGCATATGTCTCATCAAATTGCTTGAAATTGAACAGAGAGCCCCCAAAATGCTGGGCAAATTCATTTTCCCATTCATTTAAAAATACATTAGTGCTTGTCATAACTCTAGAAGGAACTTCTATGGCTTAGCACAAACCTATTCTCTCTAGACACCTACAACATTATATAAATAAAAGATGTAATTTTTTTTAAGAAAATTATTTAATCAGAAATATGACTAGATTGTGTTTTTATTGTAGTGTAAAGATCTGGTTATTTGGGGTATCTTTTGCATTCTTATAATGAAGAATGTTTATACTATATTACTTACAGTAATTTTGAAGAAAAAAATATATTTCTTTACCAAAAATAATCCTTCACACAGTCATTTCAGATGAGGAGTGCAGACAGCATTTTATGAAGAATCATCAAAAAGATTTCTTCTTTCTTACTCTGTGTTTTTCCTCTGTAATGAAAGTAAAGGGAAATTAGGAATACCTGGGTTATTTTAGTTTCTTTGGTGTGTGACTCATAAGATGCAGCTAGTGCTTTCCCACTAAACATTAGACATAGTATTTTAAGATAGACACACTGATCACATCTACCAAGCACTTCTCAAGTTCTTATATCGTCATGATATATATCCTTACATTCCTCATGAGTAGACATGGAAAGCTCAAAATCTACATGGCTGAAATGAACATGAAATCAAGGACACTCAGAGTTAGAAGCTTTGGCCTCACAGACTTCTCCACCTGGGCATCCTAAAAGCCATCTTAATGCAACATGCTCCAAACTGGACTCAACACCCCCACTCTGCCTCTTCCTGTCTTCCTCCTCCTCTGGTTTTTCCAATTCTGAATGGAAGTAGCCCCACCTCCTTACCCTGGTTGTGAACCTGGGATTTGGCATTTTCTCTTCCCCCTCTCTCCTCACCATCAATAAATCAGTACATCTTGACAAGTCACCCCCTAAATATCCCTTAACTCCAGGCAGAACACTTCCCAAGTCCAGGCACACAGCTCTGTCTCCTGGATACTAGAAATGATTTCTCAACCAATCTCCTGCTCTGCTCTCACTTTTTTCTTCTTCATTGACTCCTTGTTTCTTAAATATCACTCATGAGACTCCCCTGCTCAAAATCACCCTGTTGAGCCTCACCTCCTATAGGATGAAGGCCACACTACTTAGCATGGCATGAAATACCCTTCTTGCTTGGATCCTCAACAGAAGACTTATCTTTTGCTAGTTGTTAAACTGTCCTGCACTTGGCCATTCTGAACCTTTGAAGTTTCCCTCAGATGTGGCATGCTCCTCCACAGCTCTGCACCTTTACATCTACTGTCCTTACCAACTGAATGAGCTCCCTCAACTTATCTGCCAATAAAATCCTACCTGTCCTTTAAAAGGCTTTCCTCAGATGTCTTTCCCTAAGAAGGCCCCCACCACCACCTTGGCCCCAGATAGGCATTCTTTTCTCTCCCTGTACTGCATCCATTATACGTATTGTAACTTTATTTGTTTATCTCCTTCATTAGATGATGAGCCCCTTAAGGGTCCATCACTGGGTATGGCATATGGTTAAATATTTAATCATTGCTTTCTGGATGAACAAATGAATCTCGGCTAACTTCTTCCCTTGTCAAATAAGGTAATTTAGCTTCAGAGAGGTTAAGCAACTTGCCCAAGGCCACATAGCTGGATAATAGAAGAGGCAATAAAGATAGATACCATGTGCTTCCAGATTTCAGCCTAGTAATTATTCTGTGATTCCAGTTGCTTTCGTATCTGACACAATCATGTCCTATGGCAACATCTTTCCCTGAGTTTCTATCTGTATTAGCCGAGTTTAATTTGGGGACTTGGTTTGCTTTTTAAATAATAATATCTTGATTTTCCCTTGGGGAACCACCCATCATGTACTCCTAGTGCTGTAGTTAGAATGGGCCCCATACCCTAACTTCAGGAGCAGACAAGTGACCCAGGGCTGCCCATTGAGAGTGCTGTGTTCCCCTCAGTGAATCAGAGACAATGAGTGTCAGCCCAGGACTTGATAGAACTATTGAGAAAGAGAAGCTCTCTTTCCACTGGGCTTATGAAGCTAAAGTGAGAGAAGAGGCTCTTTGAGAAAAAAGTCAAAAGAGAGAAACACAGGGCTGAGAGATTTCTGAGGACGTTGTTTGAACTCCTCCAGGCAGCCATTCCTCATGCCCGTACTGGAGTTGCTTTGTAGCGTGTCAGCTTGGCTAAGCTGCACTATATCTCCTAGAATCCCTTTCACTATATGTTTCTGGTTAGAGTGGAACTCAGAAGACATTCTGCATGGAATTCAGAAAGTAGAATGAAGGCAGCCATATTGTTTTCATGCCTGAAAGGGTTGAGCAGGGGCACCAGATACTGCTGCAGCCCATATACATTGTCGTTTATCTGCAGACTTGCCTTTGTTTCCTGGGGCAGCAACCAGGTTTACATCTGCTTGACCTCCCCTCAGACTCTCTTACAGCTTCCCCAGCTCCTGGACCACATGCATATTTAGCTTCATGACAAAGGGTGCCAGCTTCCCTTCCTCAGAACCCTCACAGGAGTCCAACGTGGTCTGGAGGTGGTGAGAGACTGACATGGGTTCCAGTGCATCCTCATAGGTTCCAGCTTATGTTTATGGGTGCCAGTTTGTCCTTGCTCTTTCCCATTTTACATCGAGCTTCCCTACCTGACAGCTAGCCCTGACGTCTTCAAGCTCCAGCATCAGAAACAAAGAAAACAACCTGATAGAATCTGGCTAACCAGCCTCTACAATTGCAAAGGTTAAATTCTTGTAATAAATCCCTTAGTGTGTGTGTGTGTGCACACTCTTGATTGATTGAACTCTTCTCTGTTTGGATCTTGACTGATGCACAGTACTATCCCTGGACTTTTGCATTATATAAATCAATACATTCTCTTTAATGTTTAAATCAATGTGAATTTGGTTTCCGTCACTTGCCACTAAAAAGGACTAATATGCAGGATTATCAGATTTTGACTAAATAGCTTGATATCCCGAAAGCAGGATCTGTGCTTCACTCATCCTTAAATTTCCAACATCCGGTGAATTGCCAGGTACATAGTAGGCACTTGACACACATGTGTCGAATGAACTGACAATATATGGCTACAGAATAAAAATCCTCTCCTGGGGACCCAGAGTTAAAGCCTCACACAATGAGGATCATGTGGAAGATGAAAAGCAGGAAGAGAGGGAACTCCAGGCCTCTGGCTAAAGCCATGAAGATCCTGGGTCTGAGGGGCAGCTGAGTCTTCCACCTGGCAGCCGGGGGGCAGGGGCAGCACATGTTAGACATCTCATGTTCACTATTAACACAACAGGTGTCCTGGGGCCGGCCAGCCCTCGCACGGAAGTGAGCTTCCTGTCACTCCTGACCAGGATTTGCTACATGTACATAACAGAGTGGTACAGGAAGGCATTTTTTAAATAGAAAATTTGAAAGCATATCAGGTTCCTAGAAAAGGAAGCTTCTAAGAAAGGTGATTTCACAGTAAGAAACCCCATGAATCATCTAAAGAATTTATATCTGAAGTAAAACATAAGTGCTAACCATTCTTTGTGCATGCCTAGCACACTTTAACAGACCCTAAGGAAGTAAGGGGTTCATGGGAACCACAAAGACTGAAATTTCTGAGTAGAAATTTTCTGAATGGTTCAACTCATGTTCAGCATCAGTGAGTTGGGCAATGAACCAGTTTATTTCCAAGTGCAAATCTTCACAGGGAAAAACACACGACGTATACATATTAAATCAGAATGGTGGAGGGGTAAGGTAGGCTGGTAAGGGCCCCCAAAAATATCCAGGTCCTAATTCTGGAACCTCTGAATATTACCTTATATGGAAAAAAAGTGTCTTTTTACAGGTGATTGAGTTAAGGATCTTGAGATGGGAGGAGTAGCCTGGATTATCCAGGTGGGCCCTAAATGCAATCACAAATACCCTTATAAGAGGGAGGCAGAAGGAAATCTGACTGCAGAGGCCAAGGTGACATAAGGAAGCAGAGAGAGATTGGAAGATTCTGGCCTTAAAGATGGAGCAAAGGGCCATGTACCAAGGAATGTGGCAAAGTGTAAGATGGAAAAGGTAAGGAAAGGGATTCTCCCTGGAGTCCCCATGGAGAGAACCTTGATTTCAGCTTCATAAAACCCATTTTGGACTTCTGACCTCCAGAACTGTAAGAGAATAAATGTGTGTTGTTTCAGGCCATCAAGTTTGTGGTAATCTTACCTTATCTAAGGGAGTCTGCACTTAGGCACCTTGAGTACAACTCTTTTCCTCAGCCAGGGGAGCCCGAGCTATATATCAATGAGTCATAACAGATGCAAAAATCCAATCTGGGTTTCTTGTCTGACCATCCAAGTAGATTAGGAGAGTTGACTGTGAAGTCAGATGTCCTGGATTCAAATCCCAGCTCTGTTTCTATTTTCTACTTATGGCACCTTGGAAAAATTATTTATCATCTCTGTCCTTCAGATTCCCCATTGTAAAATGGGGATAATAATAGTGACCAACTACCTGATAGAAAATTGTGGGAAACAGCTGAACAGACACTTCACAAGAAAGAATATCCAAATGGCAAAAAAGAAAAGTAAGGAAAAAATGCTGTCCCTCATTGATCATCAGTTCAATCCACAATGAGATACCACTACATACCCAGCAGAATGGCTGCAGTAAAGAGAGCAAACAATATCAAGTCTTGATGAAGAAGAAGTGGAATAACTGGGACTCATACACCAAGAGCGAGTGCAATATGGTCCTCAGACCTGGTCAAGAGGGGTCCGCTGGCCCTGGCCCTGCTCCACCCTGTAGAATAAGGAGTCCATGGAGCTCTAGAACATAGCCACCCAGAACCCATGTCCCCTCTTCCCCAACAATAGTCCAGACACACAGGACTCCAGAATTTCCTGCCTGAATGTTCCTCTTCCTACGCCCATTTTTCAAAGGCAGACCACATAGCTGGTGCATGCAAACCTTGACCCAAAGGGTAGCTGTGTGGACAGAGCCTACATATGCATATTAGGCTTGTTGCAATGCAGACAGAACCAAGGGAGGGAAAGAAGAACGGCAGGCTTTGGACTAGGGGCTAAGGGATGGCTCTGAGGATAACTGGCCCGTTCACTATGCTGGGGATAACTGGCACGTTCACTGTGAACAATGGTTTGGCAGTATCTGCTAAAGCTGAGCATAAACATACCTATGGCCTAGCAATTTCACTCCTAGGTGTATAAACCAACAGACATCAACATACTTGTTTACACAAGTGATACATACCTATGTTTTTATATGTGATATATATACACACATACATATATATATATTGTTAGATAGAAGTAAAATCACTATTCGTTATAGCCCAAAACTAGAAACAACCCGAATTTTCTTCAATGTTAAAATGTGTAAATACATTGCAGTATAGTAACAGGATGGTATACTGACAGCAATGAGCACGAGTGAACTGCTGCTATATGAACAACGTGGATAAAGGTCAAAATATAACACTGAGCCAAAGGGTCCAGATACAAAAGAGTGCATACAGCATGACTCCATTCACATAAAGTTCAAAAACAGATAAAACTAATCCCTGATGAGAAAAGTCAGGATGGTGGGAGGGATAGCAGTTTTGGGGATGAGAAGGGTGGTGACTGGGGGTGTGGGTGCTTCTGGGAGTGCTGGCAATGTTCTCTTTCTTGATCTGGGTTACAGTCACACGTGCATATTCAATTTATGAAAATTTATTGAAATGCACACTTGGGATTTATACCCTTTTCTGTATGTGTCCTGTATGGATGTTCATTTTTCTTCAATAAAAAAAGTATTTTAGAAAAAGAAAAACTGTAACTTACCTCATAGGCTTCTTGTGGGGATTAAATAATTCAACATTCACAAAGCTCCTAGGACAAAGTATGACACATAGCTAGTGCTGTGTTGTCATCATTACCTAAGATGTCAGTGCTCTCTTTCTGAAACCAACCCTGATTCTTCCAACTTTCAGTTCCAAGATCTGAAGCAGCTGCTGCTGATCCTCACATAGCAGAGTGGCTCATCAGATAACTAGCAGTAGCAGTTACTGAGCACCAACTAGTTGCCAACTACTTGGTGTCATGCCTGAGACATGGTAGTCACATATACTAGTCTCAATAGAAAGGGAGCTTAGAGCCTCCCACCCCAACTCAGCATAAGAGCCACTCACTCTAGAACATCTACCCAGAGTCCCAGGAGAAGTATGTGCACCCTTTCTATATGTTCTTTTTGCATTGCGTGTTCTTTCATAGTAAATGTTGCCTTCTATAGGTGTCTCCCCAATGTCCCATAGGCTATGTGAGGGCAGGACTGCCTCTTTTATTTCTGTCTTCCCACTGCTTGGCACTGTGTCTGGCACATGAATGATTCTCAAAAGCTCTGAATCAAAGGAAGAATTCCTGCCCCATAGCAGGCATGTAATACAAGTTAATCCCACCCTTCCCAACTCTTTCTCTCCTCCTCTTTTTAAATTCCTTCTCTCTTCCTCTAGTTTTTCCTTCCAGCCAGGTGAACCTACATGAGACAAGAAGACTTTGAGTGTCCTCAGATGAGACCCTTTATTAACAGTCTAAACCGAGACAGTGACTGAGCCTACCTTCAAGTTGACTGTGGAGCCCCCGTGCACACCATGATTTCATTCTCCAATGGAACAAACGTTTCCATTGAAGAAATTCACCACCAACTAGTTGCTTGAGCAGCAAACATGTGCGGTGGATGGGGTCTCTCAGGATGGTGGGTAAAGCTTCCAAAGACTCATTCGTGCTATATGAAGTGCAAGATCAACAAAGTCAACAGCTGAGAGCAACACAACCCACTTTATCTGGGGACAAACAGGTACAGCTAATGCACTGTACAGGCTGCCGTGAATGCCTTACAGAATGCCTCCAACAAGGGAAGGAGGATCTGGAAAGATAACTCAGTATCAGATGAGCACTTGCTTATGGTGCACAAGTACTGGTCAACATTTTTTTGCACATGATATTTTATTTAAACAAAAAAAAATTACTAAACACTGATGTGTTGCCTGTGTACAGAATTCATTTCTAGGATTTTTCCTATAGGAATACTCACATATGCGCGATAATGATATATGAAAAGAAAGTTCGTGAAATAATTGTTTGGAATAGTGAAAAATCAGAAACAATTGAAATGTTTCAACGTTAAGAGAACTCAGATTTTAATGCTGCAATTCTATGAAGTGATATGCAGCTGTTAAAAGAGCATAAAGTGCCTCCATGTGGCTTGGCATGAAAAGATGTCCAAGTTTTCCAAGTAGAAAACACTACAGAACAATCTGTAATTTCCATGTTTATAAAAATTTTAAATAAATAAATATGTTTATAAAATGCATAGAAAATCATCTGGTAGTATTCATGCCCAAAGATTAATGGTGATTACCTCAGAGGGGAAGGATTGGAGAAATGAGAAAGGGGAGGAGTCAGGGAGGGACATTTTACTTTTTCCTATTTATGGTTCCGATTAGCTTGAATCTTTCACAATGAGCTTGTATTAGTTGATAACTTTTAAAAACTTCAAGGCATTGGCTTACTTAGGAAACAGATTTGGAATCAGCTCCATCACTCACCTTGAACATTTACTCCTTCTTTCTATGCATCAGTTTCCCCAACTGTAAAATAATAATTACTACTTCATGGCATGGTAGCAAGAGATGATCTATGTATAACTTTTAGCCCACAGCCTGATACTAATAAAATTTATTTGTATAGGTTAACTATTGCTATGTAATAAAGCATACCTAAAATCAGTGGTTTAAAATAACAACCCTTTACTATCACTTGTGCAAATATAGCTTTGCTGGGGATAGGGTGATATAAACTGGGCTCAGCTAGACTGCTCTGCTGAGCTTGGCTCTGCTCCACACACCCCTCATCCTCCTTGCACCAATGGGATTGGCAGGGCATGTCGTTCTCATGATGATGGCGGAAGCACAGGCAGCACAAACATGCAAAGACTATTAATGCCTTAGGCTCAGAACTGACACACTGCCATTTCTACTTCATTCTATTAACCAAGCAAGTCACATGACCTAGCCCAACGTAAAGGAGTGTAAAAATATACTTCCCTAAGTGTGACCAATAATCCTGGGTTGCCTGGACTTCCCAGATGCAGAAATTTTTATGCTAGAACCAGGAAAGTCCTGGTTAATCCAGGACTAGTTGGTCACTCAACATCTCTCTACTCCTTTAGTAGGATGAACTCCAAAGTCACCCAGCAAAGAGTATGGTATAAGGACAGGGTAAAGATTTGGGGACAATTATGCAATTTACCACACTTTTAATAATGTTATCATCCTCCACAACTAGGAAAACAGGCAAACAGTGGATGGTCAAAATTATTTTTGGTAGATTGGTTTTAGATTGGCCAAACTCAGATCCTCCCAAAGTCTCTATCAATAGAATATTTCCCACAATATTCTTCTCAAATAAAATTGAAGGTATTTCAGTAGCAAGGGGTTACAGCATCAGGTAGGTGGTTAGGCTAGATTTGAGAATCTAGGGTCTCTCTAGGACCAATGAGAATACCCACAAACCTTCTTTCCTTCTAGGGAGAATGCTTTGCTTATAATAGACTCTTAGCAAGGACAGGTTGTTTGACTTTTAATCATGTGTTTGCATGTGATCATTAATATTTATCTAGCTCCCTCAGCTTTACTAATCCTTTTCAAATGCCAAGACCCATACTGCGTGTGGTTGTCCAGAGGTTAAATCCATAGAGCCACAGGGAGCTCTGCTCTGTTGTTTTCCGTTACCCGCCACTTCCCTCTTCCTGTCTAGAGTGTGTATTTCTCATCTGAAGACAGGCCCTTTCTGGATAAGATCAATGCATGGGCACAAATCACGAAGAATGATTTCTCTCTCCTCACAACCATTTTCTTCATCTGAAACATGCCAAAGAGGGAGGCCTACTAAGGCCCACAGGTGTTTGAGTCTTTAAATCCATAAAAAATTTTTTTCTAAGAAAAACCAGGACTCTAGACATTCCTAGTGGGAATGGGTTGTTAAAATTCCTCAGAGTTCATTTTCTTATGAACTTGGAGAATAAAACCAAGAAATATTAATACGCTAACTAAAACCTGTTCAACTGAGACGGTCGGCTCCCAGCGTTGCAGGGTCATGTCAGGTTGTGTTGTAACTTCAGGGAAAATCAGTTAGAGTTTAAATGACCTCTGAGTCATTTAACCTCTTCAAAAATTCCAATCCAGGTGCCAATACAGGTGAATTAAACTGCTTAGAGCACTTTTAATGATCAAGAATGCATAGTTTAGATAAATTACAATCAATAATTTTAGAGGAACCCAATCATCAGCTTTATTACACTCTACCCAGGTTAAGTAAGTGGGGTCAACTAAAGAACAAAGGGCTTTTTAGCTGCCCACCCTCCCTCACAAATGGACACTTGTCTCCTCTCCGACATTTACACAGGCTATAGTTCTGAACAGACCACTTTCTCTGAAAGACCGAGACACAATTCCATCTGAAGATTTAAGATGCTGTTAATCACCTGGGGCTGATAGACATTGACAACATCTTGGCCTCGCCTGAGATTGCTGCACAGCTGCACACCCAGGCCATCCCAGTTTACAAATAGTGAGGGCAAAGGGCAAGCTGATCCCAGAGATGAGCCTCGTCCTGCTTCTTGTCTTGATCTGTTGGCTCCCCACCCCATCTATTTTCATTCTCGTTTTAACTTGATGAGGCTGGTGGTCACTAAGTACATCGTTCCAGGAAGATGTAAAAAGATGTGGGGTAAATAACAACCAGCGGTGTTGCTACCTCTAGCCTTTCTATAAATGATCTCATATGGCATCGTGACTATAACGATAAACCAGGACACCAAGCTTGGAGGCCAGCTTGTCAGTTAACCATGACATCTCTGAGAAGGGTGGATCAACCAATATTTTATTAGGGCAGGCTGACTAATAAACAAGGAAGAGATAAGACAATGTGATAAAGTTCTCTGAGCTTTTCAAATCATCAAGGGAATAAAAAACATTGCAAGACAAATATCTCTCTTGAATTAATAGCTACTCAGGGGATAGGAAAGTAGGAAGAGTATATTATGCCATAGAAGG
The DNA here is from genome assembly GCA_031878705.1 of Tapirus indicus. Classification (NCBI taxonomy): domain Eukaryota; kingdom Metazoa; phylum Chordata; class Mammalia; order Perissodactyla; family Tapiridae; genus Tapirus; species Tapirus indicus. The sequence continues at coordinate 136,505,733 of CM062920.1, read as the reverse complement.
GGTCTCCGGAGACCTGGGGCAGTTTTTTTTCTCTTAATATGAGCTGTTGATTAACGACTTGGGAAAAGGAATGTTTAGGGAGTTAAAGACTTGTAATTTTATTTCCTTCCGGGAGTAGACAGTGCGGAAGGAGGGAGAGCCACCTGAGTAATTAGAATTGGAAGATTTGAGTTCGGGAAAAACAGAGGAAATGAAATTAATTTAAGGAATCTTATAGAAAGAGATGGAGGCATGTAAAATAAAGTCTACAGAGATGAGAATGATAACTAATAGTTACTATGTGCCAGGAACTTCCCAAGCTAATTCTACTCTGTAGGGCAGGCACCACCACACATCCCATCAACTCTAAAATAAACACATGGACAGATTTTATACACATTTAAATTTAATACATACATGCATATATATATATAATATTATGTATCATATAGTTAGCACATATATATCATAATGTCACATATATAGATAGATATCACACACATACACATATAAAACATTGTAACACAAGATTGATGTCACCTTACGATCACCACAGACCAGAGGGCAGACATGATGTAATTCTATCATTGTCTTTGAATGTGTGAACTCATGTTGCTGTCACTTCCGTTGACTTATGCACATCACTGGCACTGCAAGTGTTGGGCTTAATTGCTGTTTAAAAGTCTCTTATGCTATGACCTGGTATTTAAACTAAAGATTATTTTAGAAGCAGAACACCATAAAAACTGGGCAAGGAAGTGGATTAAATTTGATATTAATAAAGCGAACATTCATCACAGGGTGGAAAGGCCCCGATTCCATATTTTCTTCCAAAGCAACAACCAAATGCTTCACGGGACCCTAAGAAATGAAGCTGCCAACAAATAAATGAAGTTGTCCTCCACTTCATGACTAATGAAGGCAGGACAAATGACCAAATCCCCAAGAATAGGGAAGACATTGCCAAACGTGGAGAGCCTGGTCTGACTCACATGTGATTAGCAGTGTTGTTTTGTATTTTCTTACTGGTACATAAAGTCATGGTGCATCTTATGTCTAATGGCATTTAGATTCAATTAACTTGAGTATTACCGTGTCTCTCCTACAGATAAGAACACAGAGGCTCAGGTAAGTTAAATTACTTATCCCAAAGCCCACAGGGAGTGAGTTCTTAGAGACATCCTTTTAAAATGAGCCCAGACTGATTCCAGAACTTATGGTCTTAACCATTATGATATACTACTTCCCAAAACAGGGAAAGAAGATTGGCATAGTCCTTTGAAAAATTAAGTCAGATCATGGCACTTCTCTTTTCAATAAATTTTCATCTCAGAGTAAAAGCTGAGAAGTCATTTTACAAGGGCCTGCTAGACCTTAGGGTACTCTCCTCCCCCATCATTACCTCTCTATCTCACCTCCTCCTGCTCTGCTTCACCCACTCTGCTCCAGTTCCATGGACTCCATGCTTTTCCCTTACCATGTTAGCACGCTTGCTGCCACTTCAAATATGCTCCTACCTCAGGGCCTTTGCACTTGCTGTTCATGCTACCCAGAACACTTCCCCACCCCATCTCCACTTGGCTCACTCTCTTGTTCCTTCATTGTCTGCTCAAATGTCACCATATCAGAGAGACTTTTGTTGACTACCCTATATAAAATAGCAGCACTCTGTCTCTTCTCAGGCCCTCTCTATCCACTTTAACATGTTTTATTTTCTCCATAGCATATTAATATATGAAACATTAGATGTGCCAATGTTCATTTGCTTATTGCTTGCAACAACGTAAGTAAGCTTCAGAGGGCAGGGGCTTTGTTTTCTATATTTCTGTATCTGTATAGAGAGTGAGCACTCAACAAATCAATGAAAACCGAGTAAACCTTCCTCTGACAATGTCAGTACACTATCTTTCCCTCCTGTTTTGTCGATTCAGAAAATTATCATAAATTGGCATCTGTGGATTATTACTTGTAAATCAATAATTCTGTTTTTCACTCCATCTGAAGGCTGAATAAGGAGTTACAGTTTTGTAGTAGAGTGTTTTAAGGACTAAATTAAATAATACAGGCACATGGCCTGACTCAAGCTAAGTATTCAATGAAATATTTATTTTGATTGGCAAACTATTTTCAACTTACCTAATAGACACCATTTAATGGTTTTCAATCAGCAGAAATTTCCACCTCCAGGGGATATTTGGCAATGCTGGGGAGGATTTTGGTTATCACAACTGGGGATGAGGTGGGTAGGGGGTTGCTCCTAGCATCTAGCAGGCAAGAAGCCAGGGATGCTGCTAAACATCTTACAATGCAGAGGGGGGCCCACAACAAGGAGTTATGGAGCCCGAAATGTCAATAATGTCACTGATGAGAAACCCTGGCAGAGAATATTTGTTTTAACACACAACAAACTCCAACATTCCAGGAGAAGCAAGAAATTTAAAGGGGATTGTTTTTTTTAAGCCACCACCACGCCTTCTGTCATGCCTGTAAAATCAGCTTAGAGATGCAAATCCACACTCATTGCCCCAGTCTAGAGGCCTGGTCTAAAATCTCTTCTTACCATTGTCTTTTATAATTCATGGCCGAACAGATGCAGGCACTGCTGCCCAGACCTCAGGATTCCCAGGCCATTGTCCCTGGAGATTCCTGTGTTGACCATTTCAGTTCTGCATCAGACCACTAGAGGGTACAGAAACACCATCAATCATTCAGCATTTGGGTGCCAGACTCATAGTTTTCCATACTGTAAATCTCAATAAAATGCTAAATTACTCCTGGTCCCTAAAATAAAAACTGTTCAGAATATGTCTATTAAACACTTCTATAGGTGCACAGTTTACAAGGCTGATTCAAACATTTCACTTTCATTGTCATCTCCCCCAACTGTCAAGTATGGTAGTAATTTAATTCAATGTTGTATATTAAATGGAAATCTAATAAATGATCATTGATGATATTGTTAAAAGTATGATGATATGATGATGATATTTTATGACTCTATTGGTAAAACTCTTTTTATAGTGAAGATTTGATCATGTTGTGAGTTAAATCTTATCAGATAGACATATGTGACCTTACCCATCCGGAATCAAGCAAAAATTAAGCAGGAATTGGAACCTATATTTGAACTCCAAATTGGAATAAATAGCATTATTTTGCTGAACCCTGAACCAAACACAAAGCACAGTATCAATTATCATTGTTCTAAAAATGTCACATTAGGAAGAACCTGAATGACTGAAAAAATATTGTGACGTCATGAAATATTTAGCTATATCTGAATTCCATGCACTCAGGTTTGGAATAGAGGCACCAATAAAAAGTTATAGGAAACTTTGGAGGGAAAACATTGAAGAATTATTTGAAAGAGCAGAGTGTCCATCTATTTTTCCTTTCAACTAAAAGCCAACAAAAGTGTGGATACAAATATTGCGTGATTCTGGAATTTGTTCTTGCGACATCCCAAGTTGTCCATAACTAGCTCTAAAGAGATTGCAAAATTCTGTTCAAAATATTTTAAATTTTCTTTAACTTACACATACATGCACACACATGCAAACATAAATAAACAAAAAATCTTTGTATTTTGACATAGAGCTGAAGGGCTAAACAATGCTGTCAAATCCAATAAACAAGAATAGGGATCAATGATTCAGAAATGTTTAAGTATTTCACTAGAAAACATCAGGCTTTAGGAGGGTGCATACAGTAGTTAACTGCATAAGTCTGATGTCAGACAATCTGAGTTTGAAAACTTCCTCTACCAGTTAATAGTTTTGAAGCTCTAGGAAAATTATTTTACATCTCTATACTTCAACTGTAAATATCATAGTATTTTACCTCACAGGGTTGATGTGGGGATTACATGAGTGAATATAAGTATAGAACAGTACCTGACATATATTAACTCTATACAAGTGTTTTCTATTATAATTATCATTTCCTTTAACAGACAGATCAACCCAAGAGATAATATCCAATAGCCCCTCATTCTTTTCTTTTCCTTTCCTTTCTATTCCCCCATTATATGCCCACTCCACCTTTGAAATCAGCTCAGACCAAAGCAGAGGGTGCAAGGGAAGGAGGGAGAAGTTATCATTCTTATTTATTTTTATTTTTCCATTGAACCTCCAACCCTCCAGCCAGGCATAAAGATAATTATAATCCATAACAGAAAAAGCCTCTTAAAACCTTTGTGAGGCACCCTTTGGAAAGGTCAAGTGAATTAATGGGAACAACACTATTTCCTTTTATCAAGTTCTAGAAACGTTCACTGGATGATGAACATTTTTTTTCCTCCTGTGACAACTGGTTATCATTAACTTGTGATAAGACCAGATGCAAGAGGGAATATATCCAGGAAGTGAGGAATCCAAGGAAAGGGAGAATGTAGAGCAAACCCAGAATCAAAACCTTGTCATCATGTCAGCCCTGCAACAGTTAATGCCCTGACCTGTTGCCATGGAGATAAGACCTCTATTTCAGAGTCACATACATAAAGCACACCTCACCCTGCACTTCAGTCAACTTCAATCAATTTCATTTCATTCAGAAAAATCCTCATTTGATCCCAAATGCCAAAAAGGCCAAAATGTCAGATGCTCAATATATTAAGGTATAATTCCATTAGCAACAACTCATGACCCATGTCACCATCAGCCTTATATCACATCACTATATTATTCTATCATAGCAAGATCAAGCTGCCAATAAATGAAATTTTAAAACATGCATAAAACTGTAAATAGGTACCATAATTGTTTATATTATCATTTTCTTTAGATTTCCTTCTCTTAAAATGTAGCTCAACAGGGCCTCTCTAGCTGAAAAATGACTTTAAATATTTCTTCACATCACAGAGCATAATTGTGAAGGGACCAGACTCTAGAAACAGATGGACTGGGTTTGGATCCTGGCCTTGCCTCTTACTACATAACCTTAGTCTAGACACTGAATTCTCTATGTCTCAATTTTCTCAGTTGTAAAATAAGGACAATGATAGTCCTTACTTGATAGGATCATTGTGAGAATTAAATGAGTTAATATACACAAAGTGCTCAGTGCATGGCACATTACAAGCACTATATAGGTGTTTGTCATAATAAAAGTAATTATTTTATTACAAATTATAATTATTTGATAAGAAATTTTCATATTGCCTTTAGATGCTGTTTTTATTTTAATTAATTTTGAAAAGCCCTATTTGCAGTGTTTAAGCACTAAGAAATTATACTGTCATTGTATGCAATGACTATATGAGTAAACAGAACATTAAAAGAAGGGAAAAGTGAATTCACTGAAGAGGATTTTCTATTTTCCTTCATTTCTTGTTTTTTGGGCTCTGTGCAAAGTATTTTGCTACATCCAATCACAGCTCAGGACAACCCCTAATGAATGAATGAATGATGAACAGAACAGCCTTCCCATCAACCAGCAGCCAGGCCCATTCATTCTAATTGTGGGACTGCATCGGAAATTACTTAGCAACCACTTGAGTAAATGATGGGGAAGACTCTGCAGAGCAGTTTCATAATTGTAATCAAGCAAACATCATTAAAGTCTTCCTCCTGACCATATTTCCTGAGCTCTGCTTATCTGCAAGTCATCAGAGAAAACAGGTCCAATTAAAGAAAACAGGGACATACTCCCTAGATCATGGAGAAACATGTGGTCTCAAAGCTCTTGGAAGAATGCTTGACAGATCCTCTGGCTCAAATGAAGACAAAAACAATATTACATAATGGAATGTTTTGGATTGTAAATCTTTATCAGGACATACGGTTAGTGTCTTGTTCGAGCCTATCTAATCCCTGGGTAGAACTACCACTTGAATATTTCTTCTGTGCTACCCTGTGACACAGTTCTGGCTCAGTTCTACCGTCTTCATTTAATCTTCTAAGGGCCCAGAGTCAGAAGGATCTGAGAAGTCGCATCCAGCCTCGCAGTGGTTTTTCTTATAGGTGGTCACAAGCTGCAGCATGAACATTTCCAGTAGTAAATTCTAACTCCCCTTGAGGCAGTTCATCTACTCCATAAACATTTATAGAGCACCTACTATGTTGTGTATATTGGGTTTTGTGTTAGGAATGCAAAATTAAATAAAATTAAGTCCTTGCTTTCAAGAAGCACGTCATCTGCTGGAAGAGAGAGGTGTGAGAAAATATATAATGGCAAAACAGCATGAAATATTTCTATGGGAATAAGTACAGCATGCTATGTGAGTATATAGTAAGAGTTATAATAGTTAACATTTAATTCTAATCGAGCACTGTTCTAAAATTTTACATGTATTCTCTTTCATCCTCATGACAGTCTTGGAAGTAAATTGAGGTGCTGAGAGGTTAAATCACTTACTCAGAGTCACACAGTAGGTGCTACAGCCAGTTTAGGAGAAACAAGTAACCGACCCTGGGAGAATTAAGGAGACTTCTTGAAGGCAGGAGGTAGAATATGAGATAATACTTGAGAGTCAGTTATATAATGTAGGAGGAAGGGCATCCTAGGCAGAGGGGGAAATGTGTGCCAGTACCCCTCTCAGACCCAGCAATGGGACCTCTGCTCTAATGCTCCTTTAGCCGTGCCCCTCCAATGGGTCATGCCCACTCAAAGCCTATTCCCACTCCTTCCTTTCTAGACCATGCTCTGGAAACCTTGCCCTAGTGGCTCCAGGCCCCCTTGCAGGACCTGTGTGGCTTCTTCCATCCTCCACCCAAGGGTGGGCCAAGCTGATGGTGTGCTTGCTGCTAGGAAATGGCCATTTGTAGGGTGGTGTGGATGGTGACTGGATGTGCAGTCTGGGATGTCCATACACACACATGCAAAACATATCGTGCAGGACAGATCAAGGGGTGGAAAGAGAAGGCAGGTAGGCTGGGCGCTGGGCGCACTCTCCTGTGACATTCTGATATGGAATTCTAAACGGTCAGAGAATTCAAAATCTAAATCTAGCTTTTCAGGTAGCTATAAAGGTATTTTTGTCAAAGAGAGGGGATAGAACATATTTTATGTAACAGTGTGTTCGCTTAATCTGTACATTTTAAGAATTTAGAAATATGGCCTGTGGCCTCCATTTGTCCCGAGCCCTGGGCCTTACAAATGTAAGAGGTGGACCTGCTGTGTGTGTGAGGGATGAAGATGTGAGAAAGCACAGCTTGCTTGGGAAACTAAAAGTAGCTTGGCAAAGCTTGAGCCTGGAATATGAAGCAAAGGCTTCAGGAAAGCGCCGCCTGCCCAGTGATTTGAACTTAATTCTGAAGGCAGCAGAGATCATTAAGGATCTTAAGCTGGTGAGTAAGCCAGCATTGGATTTGGAGCGCTCATACCACATGCGTCAATCTGCTCTGTCCCCAAAAGAAACACACAGTGATATTTTTATTCTCGCTCCTTTCCTTTGCCTCTAACCAGAAGCAGGAAAGAAAAAGAATGGTGATATCTGTTATAGCTGTAGGAGTCCAAATAGCAAAGCCTACAGCACTTAGAAGAGCAAAAGAGAAAACGAGAAAAAACTGCAACCCGACGTTCTTATCTGGCCGACTCAGCTGGAGAGAGCCTGAAATCACAGACCCAGAGAAGCCAGGCGGCCAAGCCAAAGCCCAAGAGCCCACAGACATCAAGGACAGGATATCTGGGAATGGGTCAAGGGAATGGGTCAAGGGAACAGGTCAGTGCCAGGTGGGTAATCAAAGAGCTAACATAGACCTAAAGCACAGAGATACGGAGTCCTTGGAATGAGGCTTGCTTCACCTCCAAGCCTAGTAACCCTCTCGGGTGCAGCAGAAGACGCTCAGTTAGTGATTTCCCAGAGCAAGGCCCATTGGGCTGGTGTTTAGATCTACAGGACAGGTCTCTCATGGCATCAACCAGCATGACTGCATCTAACCACAGCTGATGGACACTGGACAAATAGAATCCCCCTTCAGTAGGTCTCTGTCATAGATATTCATCAAATTTTGTTGCCAAGAACAACCTCATTGGGAATTATCCTTCTATTACTGTATGTGATTTTGGGCAAAACAACAAACTCCAACTGAACTTCCCATCAACAGGCCAGATCTTCTGATTACTGTCCCCGTCCCACCTTACAGCCGGGTGGTAGTAACGTCACCTAAGCTCAACCTATCAAACACCCCACGATTTTAAACTGTGAGCTGGTGAAGCAAGAATACGAGAACAATCGGCGTGCCTATTATTGCAGCAGCAGCCTCTGGGTGTCAAGAAACACTGCTGTGATGGCAGCAACTGCTCCAAGGGAATGACCTCTGAGGTGCAAGATTCTGCCCACCCTTTTCCCAAGCCTCTTTTGAGTTCCCTTCATCCTGTCAATAAATCCCCCAGTGTTCCAGTGTTCCCATAAAACCAACCGGCTTTCCATCTATGTCATGGGCAGCTCTTGCCAATAGGCCAGAAAGTCAGTTTGAAATCCTAAAACTTGCTGCTCAAAATTATTTGTGAAGACAGAGATCTTCAACTGTAGTTTAAATCGGCAAACCAGTGGTTTCTCCATTTTTAGCTAAGTGGATTTAACACAATGCTACATTACGTTTCTACGCTCTCTCCTCAAATTCCAGGGTGTGCTAATTGTTACAGATCCACTTGGCTATCGGCTTACTCTGGGACAGTGGTCCCCGAAGGAAGAGGAGTTATTTTTCATTTCCCTGGAGCCCTGTGATTCCTGACACTGTGGCAAAGTGAGGAGATGCTGATGGGGAAGTCAATTTGCTGAGGCAGAGGGGGTACGCCCACTGGCCCTGCTCTCTGCACACGGGAGTACCGACAAGCCTGAGCAGGGAGCACAAACGAAGGGACAGAAGTCAACGCATGGGAGGCCTGGGCCTTAGCTACTGGCTACTGATCACATTTGGGCAGATATATTTTCATTAAAAATGTCATTTTGAAAATTAGAAAAGCCTACACACACATGCGCAACTAAACAGATGTTCATATTCCTCCTCTTCTTTCTACAGTACTCACAGGAAACACATGTCTGTGTTGTCCTAAGTCCAGTTACTAATTAGCACGTTTCAGTAGCACATTTCACGGAGGATAGGGAGGATTTCAAAGGGATTCCTTCCTTTTAAGTTGAGACAGCTGGTGCTAATTACCAAGCAGGAAAAGAATGTGCAAACAGATCATTGAGAAGCCATCAGTAGAACAGAAGGCGGAGGGGCCTTTGCTTCTATTGTAAAACTCTTCTCCAGTGGTTGGAAGGGGCTGCATATTATCTGCATCTTCACCTTACTCCCAGGAAGCAGCTGTCCAGTTTCATCGCCCTGCAAGTAGGTGGGAAACAGTTCAAGACCATGAACTCAAAGGTCATTTCACAGAGTGCATGTAAATTTCACAGAGATATAGTCAGAGCTCTTGTAGTAAACCATTTCTCTCAGTCAAAGATGCACAGCAAAACAAAAGCTGAGCACGGCCTTTTCCTTGTTAAACAAACCCAGGGGTTTACCAATTCAAAGTTCATCTTTATAATTAAGTGTTGCTATGAAATGAGGACAATCCAGACCACCCCGCCCCCAGATGATGCCTGGGAAGGAAAAAAAGAATCTGGACCCTAATTCAGTCACACCTCTAATGGAAAGAACACTAGACCAGAAATCAAAAGATTTCTGATACATACTAATTATGAGACTTTGGGAAAGTTATTTAGTTTTCCTGAGCCTCAGGTTTTCATCTGTAAAATGGGAATAATGGGACCTACCACATAGGGCTGTTGGTGAAAGTTTTAGAATATTGTGAAAGTACAATGCATATTTAATGTGAATCTCTAGATAAAGGTAAAATTATTGGGCATCTTTGGAATATGATTTCCGGCAAAACCAGCCAAAGTAATCTCAGCCCATTGAAAGTGTATGACCACCTTATGCAGGGAGTCAATTGTCCTGGGTTCTCAGGCTACCTAAAGACTATAGACAACTTGCAGGATGACTAATTGTATCTTAGGAACTAGCTTAGGAACAATTATACAAAGACAGCGTGGCAGAGTGACTAAGGGTAAAAGTTCTGAAATCACACTGCCTAGCTTCAAATTCTGCTCTATCACTTCCCACCTGTGCGACCTGAAGCACATCACTTGACCCCAACAGTAGAATGAGGGTAACAGTAACGACCCCAACTCATGGGTGGTTTCATTGTGAGGATTAAAGAATTGTAATACAGGCGCAATGCTTGACGGATTATAACTTTCATCTCAGAAAACATCAGCTTTATTATTACAAAGACAACAGAGCTGAGTAACAAGTTCATCTTATTTTATTTTAATGATCGCTATTAGCTAACATGTATATGGTACTTACATCATGCAGCTTTTATGCATAGATTCATTTAATCCTCATAATAACCCTATGAGATTTGCTAGTGAGTGACAGAGTTAGGATATAAACCCAGTGAGAAGACTTGCTCTTAATCATTGTGCAAATTTATGTGGGCCAGTGATTAAGATTGGGGGGAAGTTTAAGAGTGAACTACTTGCTGCAATGGTAGTTTGGACAACTGGATTTGAATATGAAAATGTTATGCACGCTTGCTGGGCTGAATGTCCCCCCTACACATCATGAGGGGAAACATATTTTGCTGCTTCAACATTGTAAAGTAGTCATGCCTTGACGTACCCAAAGCGTTGTTATATGTTCTTTCCTCTCCTTCATTATTTCTATTTTCAGGAAACTGAAACCGTCATGAAAAATAAAGTAAGTGTTCCCCCATTCCAAATATTCTGCTTTTAAAGACAAAAACAGTAACTCAGAATAATGGCAAGATAAATTTGATGAATCAAATACCATTGAAAACCCACTTAACACCCACATTCACTATCTGTCTGAAAGTTCCAAGTTCTATCGTTTTTAACAAAGCCCAAAGATTTCACTCAGCTCTTTTTATATCAAAGAAAAAGAAATTTCTGAATCATTGTGAGTGCTTTTTATAAAACACCTAATTTTTAGGAACACTGCCTAGACCGACACCCTGCACATCAAGGAACTCAGTAAAAGCTTGTTGATTGCTTAAGTGCTGATGAATAGGGTCTGGTTGATATTACATGATATTTCCATAAGTGGGAAATGTACCAATTTTTATGCATAGGCTCCTTTGAACCTGGGAAGGCATACCTAGAAGATAATTAGTGGCTGACAACTAGAAGGCTGTAGATTAAATCTAAGCCAGTTGTATGAGACCAGAGAACCAAATTGTTTCATATTTAAGAAGACATACAGAAAGCCTGAAGAGTGACACAGAGAGAGAGTGACAAACAAGATCATCTAAACAATGCTTGGGGTCATTTAAAGAACAGAGTCCCCCTGAGCACTCTGAGGTCATGCCGGCTTGTCCAAAACCCTACTCTCTTTCCCTCACTGGCTCTCCATCACAGATTCCAGTTCTAGTCATGCCCATCGCTTGCCAACCAAGTTGCTACATCCTGCATCTGTGCTCTTATTTACGCTTGACTTCCCCTCCAACTTTTCTTCCATCTCTAATAATCTGTATCTCACAGTTTTCAGACACCGGATCAAAACTCATGTGCCAGCTCCTAGAGTATAGTTTTTTGTACTCAGTAGAACTTTACACATTGAACTGGTACTATATTCCTTTGAAATTCAGTTCTTGCTATTTAATTATGCACCATGTCTTCCACACTTAACAATATTTTCTCACTAAACTACTTGAGAATAAGATCCATGATTCCCAAGTCTTTTGTTTGCCAATGAATTGCTCCTTGTGCAGTGCATTGCACCCAGTAGATATTCCATTACTGTGGTAAATTATCCATAATCCCACTGCCTTCAACTTGTCTGTGCCATTGAGATATCTCCATGAAAGAGGTATAATTAGTTCTTGTTATTGTGACAAGAAGTTGCAGAACTATCAATATTGACTCTGCCAAAATCTAGAGATAACATCTGCTTAAATTCTAGAAGCAGGTGCAAAGCTGCATGATCACAGTTAGTGCACGGAAGGCCAGTACAGAGGGTGGTTATGAGCATGGTTTGGAGAGTCCAACTCTCCCTCCTCTCCCACTTTATAGTTGATTGAGCTAATTAGCCTCTTTAACCTCAGCTTTCTCTTCTATAGGATAAAGATAATCATAGGATCCATCTCATAGAATTTTTATAAAGATAAAGAGGATAATACAGATAGCACAGCCCCTGGGACAGAGAAAGTCCTCAATAAATACATACTATTAATATCATGATTAAAATAATTAACCAAGAACTCAAATACATTTTAAAGACACAACGGACTATTGCTAAAGATATGCAATGTATCCAGTTTTGAGATTTAACTTTTGCAAGTACACATATTGAGTATTTAAATTATTTATAATTAATAGGCCTTAATCTTGAAAGCAGTGTAGCATCCAGGTACACTCCGGCTTTATGCTCATTTAGACACGGGTTAGAATTCTAGCTTTCCAACTTACTAGTTAAATGGCAGAGGACAAGTTGGCTAATTTCTTGAAAGAGCAGTTTCTTCATCTGACACGAGGAAAAAAGGTAATTCCTACTTTGCAGGATGGTTATAATTGCATGTAAATTCTCTAGCAGTCAATGAATGACAGCTGTCTTGATTTCTGAGCCCTTTATTTTTCCGATTATGCAAGGGATAGCAACCGTGCAATTTTAAGATAAATCTGTAGCAGAGAGCTGCATCTCAGGACACTTCACAGAGCTCTGCCTCCCCATCTCCTTCATGGCATTCTCTCAGAATGAAGAAGCGAGTATTTCTTTGGGAACAGACTCATGTGGGAGAGCTTGGAGTAGGCAATTTGCGGACTCATTTTCTATAGTGTTGGCAGAATGTGGGTTGTCATCACAGGCTGGGCATTGTCTTGCTTCCTGCAGTCTTAACAATTGTCACACTGTGGCATGGTGCTATTTTCATCTCCATGAGGGGCTGATTAGAAGGTAAAGCTGTACTGCCCGACCAATGTGCCAGGTGTCTGCTCTAACAACTCCAAGTGTTATTACTTAAAAAAAAAACAAATAGAGATGTGGAGGGAAAACAAGGAGCCACCAACCAGCAAGCACTTCAAACCACACCACAAAGAGACCAGATGTTGCTAGACTGTATTTTGTTTGGACAAGTTCTGCTTAATCTTCCCCAAGATCAAGTGAGGAATTCAACCAATGCCTGCCCAGGGCAACAAAGTTGACAATTATTTAGCAACATCTGGAACAGAGGGCAGTTCCTTTTCCTTTTCTCCACTGAGGGGGCAGAGAGGAGCTATAAAAAGACTAGACTAAAATTGTAGACAACTCTATTCATTTTTTTCCCTACATAAAGTATAGGATTGGAGCCATTCATTCATTAATTCAACCCACACCAGGAACTGTGAAAAATTCAGGGGATATAATTATGACTAGGACAAACATACTGATATAAACATAGTCTTTGACCTCAAGAGGCTTATATTCTTGAGGTTTAACAAACAAACAAACAAAAAGCAAAAAATAAAATAGAAGAAAGAACACAATTACAAATTGAAATAATAGCTTTGAGCTTTAAAAAAAAGATGAGAGAGAATCACAAGAGAAGGGTACTTACTGCAGAAATAGGCACCTAGAGAAGTTGTCATTTAAGCTGAGATATGGAGGATGGATATAGGGATGAATGTTTTACGCTGAGGGAAGAGGATGTGCATAGACCTGAAGGCAGGAGGGAACTGAGTGTGGTAAAGGGCCCGCGGGAAGAAATCACTAAAGAAGAGTGAGTAATGGGAAGAATGGCAAGATGAAGGTGGAAAAATAATCAAGAGCCAGCTCATGCAGGGCCTTTAGGTCATGACTCATATTGTTAGGAGAATAGGAAACCATTGAACAACTTTTAGAAGGAGAAAAACATGATGTGATTTAGAAACTCTAGCATAACAATTGGATGACAGGCTCATGAGACAGATGACTGAGGTTCAAATGTTGGCTCAATCATGTATTAGCTGGGTGACCTTAAGAAAGTTTCTTTGTTTCCTCATCTGCAAAGAGCAGTAAAAATAGTATTTGTTTTGAGGTTTAAATGAATTATTTCATGGGAAACCCATAGAACAGTGGCTAAGACATAGTAAATACTCAATAAAAGTTAGTTACATATATATATTTAGATTTAGACATGGGTTAGAATTCTAGCTTTCCAATTTACTAGTTAAATGGCAGAGGACAAGTTGAATTTCTTGAAACTGCAGTTTCCTCATCTGACATGAGGAAAAAAAGGTAATTCCTACTTTGCAAGATGGTTACAATTGCATGCATATGCATATATATATACATACACACACTCACACACACACAATGGACAGAATGTTCGTGTCCCCTAAAATTCATATGTTGAAATCCTAATCCCCAATGTGATGGTATTAGGTGGCATATCCTTTGGGAAGTAATTAGGTCATGAGAATGGAGCCCTCATGAATGAGATTAGTGCACTTATAAAAGGGACCCCAGAGGGGTCTCTCTTCTTTCCACTATATGAGGATACAATGAGAAGATGGTGGTCTGCAACCCAGAAGAGGGTCTTCACTGGAATGCAACCATGCTGGCACCCTGATCTCCAACTTCCAGCCTCCAGAGCTGTAAAAAATAAATTTCTATTGTTTGTAAACCATCCAGTCTATGGCACTTTGTTATAGTAGCCCAAACTGACTAAGACAATATATAAAATATTTTTCATTGTTTGAAGGTTATTGCCCTTGCTGTTGTGTGGACAAAGAATGGAGCACAAGAAAAAGTGGAAGCAAGAAGACACATTGGAAGAGTGTATTTAGTAATGTAGGCTAGAAATATTGAAGGCCTGAACTAGAAGGGCAGAAGTGGGGAGGGTGAGAAGGAGACGGATCAAGATATAGTCTTGGCGTGAATAAACTGGACTTGCTGACAAATTGGATATGAAAGTGAGGAGAAGGTAGATCAAGAATAGATCTTAGACTAGTCAAAAAACCCAAAAGGTGGCAAAAACCCAAATGTCCATCAATGGATGAATGGGAAAGCAAACTACGGTAAATATACACAATAGAATATTATCTAGCCATAAAAAGTAATGGAATATTGAAACATGCCACAATGTAGACGAACCTTCAAACATTATGCTAAGTGAAAGAAGCCAGACACAAAAGATCACATATTGTATGATTCCATTTTTGTGAAATATCCAGAATAAGTAAATCCATAGAGACAGAGAACATATCGATAACCAGGAACTAGGCAGAGAAGAGGCTGGTTACAGTTTTTCCTTTTGGGATGAGGAAAATATTTTGGAACTAGATACAGAAACAACATTGTGATTATACTAAATGCCCCTAAACTGTTCACTTTAAAATGGTTAATTTGTGTTATGTGCATTTCACCTCAATAAAATTTAAAAAGGAAAAAGAACGGATCTTAGGTTTTGTCCAGATCAACTGGATGAAGAGTTGCTCAAGTCAAATGAGAACAAGGAGCTCAGCGTTCTGTTTGGGGCCTTTGAGTATGTAATTTCATTATTTATATGAGTGAAGATGCAACAAATAAGTTAGATATACAAGTCTGGGTCTCTGGGGGGATATCAGAACCCAATGTAAAAAAATTTAAAGGAGTGGAAATGGATGATATAAGCAAGGAGAGAATTTAGACAAAAGGCAAGATAAAAACCTAGGACAAGCTCTGAGAAAAGCCAACATTTAAGAAGAGAACCCAACAAAGGAGTTTGAGAAGGAGAAGGAAATTAAGAAAATAATCCTAGAAGCCAAGAGATAGGCATGCTTCAAAGAGGTGGAGTGTCAACTTTCACCAATATTCCTGAGAAGCCAAGTAAGATTAGTAGGGAAGACGTCCATTGGATTTGGCAACCTGAAGGTTGTTGTTGACCTTACCAAAGGGGGCTCCAGGTAGAAGAGATATAGTAGCACATTGCATTGGGTTGAAGAGTGGAAGAAAGATGAGGAAATAGAAGCAGTATGCTTGGATACTCAGGAATTTGGTTATAAAGGAGAACAGAAAAATAGAGCAGGAACTGAAACAGTATATATGGTTATGTGGAAAAAAAAATGTCTTAGAAGATGGGAAATGCTAGAGCACATTTGTATGGTGATGAGAATCCTTAGATGAACAGTGAGACATTAGTGCTGAGGGAAAGCATGAATAACTCAAGGAGCAAAGTTTTTGATAATCCAAGAGGTAATGGGATCCAGAGCAGAAGTGGAGAAACATCCTTCTTGGAGGAGGAACACTTCCTTCATTGTGGAGGAAGGAGAATTTGGATGCAGATGCACTAAGTTGGCAGGTTTTGTGGTGGGAAGATGAGTGAGTTCATTTCCAATGACTTCTATTTTCTCAATGAAGTATGAGTCTGGGTCATCAGTAGGAGGAGGATGTGTGGGAGGTTGGAGGGAAAAGGAGATGATATGGTACAGTCATCTCATAAAGATGGAGAAATTTAATAGGATCCCTAAGCAGTCCCGAGTGCCCGCTTGAGGTTTCTAAATTCTGAATCAGTCATCTTGGCTTTGTGATTTTCCCCAACAAAGTTGCTTCTTGGGTTTGGGCAAGGGAAAAGCAGAGAAGAGTCCTCCAACCTTAGAATAGCCTTTATGATTCACCCCAGACCTATCGTATTCCTCTTCCTGCTCATTGGCTAGTGGGCACTGAAGGAAGTTCAATAAGCCCATCTGTTAAATATAGAAGGGGAGAAACAGCAGCAGCAAGATATTTTATGCCTGTACAGCTGCCAGCAGTAGTAACAAAGTTATGTCCAAATCCTTGGCCCCAAGTAGCCAATGCATTCAGTCAGAAATGGTCTTGTAGCCACACTTGCACTGCTGTTTGGAAAGGGTTGCCATGGAATTTGCCACAGTAAAGAGGCCAGAGTTCTTTCAAGAGCTGAAGTGCAACCTCACCAATTCAGTGTGAGAGGTATCTGAATTAAAAAATAAATGATAGCATAAATGGAAAAAAATGCAGTTGTGTTTCTTTCCAAGTATACTGCGATCTATCTATTTGAGCCTAAATTGTGAAAAAAAGTTTCAAATAAGTGGGGTCCAAATTAATTACCTGACAAAGGAAAATGAGAAAAGAAAAAATAGAGGCTATAGATCATATTGAAATCAGTAAAATAAAAAAGGAGGATAAGAAAAAAGGATGGATTTTAATGATGTTGGAAAAGGCTTCCATATAGATTAACTGAAGGAGGAAAATTATAGCAACTGATGCTCTCATTGTGGACCAGATGAATCCTCTGTGCTGTCTTTTGGGAGTTTTCCTGTCTTTGTCTTTTGTCACATCATTTAGCAAGACTCACATGTCCTCCCCTGCTCCTCACCATCTGTCCACACCTACTCTTCCTTCAGGAATCCACTCTGTCTTCTCCTCATTGTGCTTCAGGTGTCAGTTTAACAAACTCTCCAGGAAGATCTTCCTATATGCCACTCAGCCTTGTTTATGCCTTGCCTTTTATGGAGTGTGCTTTCTTGAGACCACTTATTACTATCATAATTTTATTGGGGGGGGTAATTATGCAATAGCTGTCTATTTCTGCTAACCACTATATTCCCAGTTCTTGGCATATATCCTGGCACACAGACACCAGCACATAATTGTGGAAGGAAAGAAAGAGAGGGAAGAAGGGAGAAGGAATTTAAAAAGGGAGTAAGCACAACACAAAGGAAGGGTCATCCCTCAACCTACAAACGTTTTCTCCTTCCTTCGAATTCATAGGAAATTGTTTCTGTGCCCTGCATTTAATACTTAAATATATACAACTCTGATACTTTTCTTGTATTTTCTAATGTGCAAATATTGCACACATACTAAATATTTAAACGTACAAGACTCATGCCATTTATATGTAAGAATATAAGAAATATCACATACTGTGAGTGGCCCTCAAACATGCCTTTAAATATGCTGGTAATTTATCATGAATCTTTTAGGGATTTATCTGAAGTATTCTTGAACATCAGCCTTTCCATGGAATAAGGTAATTCTTAAATGTACTAACTGCCATGTAAAAGGAGCAAGGGGTTCCCACGTACTTCTCTGCCCTCATTGCCCGTCACTCTCTGCTTCATGTTTTAAGCTCTAGCAATTCTGAACAATTCGTAACTCCCCAGGGGCCTTTCCTTTCTTCAGACTGCAATGTTTTCTTCTCAGGACCAAATTCTACTCACTCAAGACTCACTCCATCCTTCAGGAAACCCTTCAGCATTCCCCCCACCACCTCTATTCAACCTGAATTACTGAGTCCCCATTCACTGCAGGATTGTGTCTTTTTCGTCTTTGTATTCTCAGGGCTTAGTGCACGGGTTGAAATCCAGTAGCTACTCAATAAGCATCTGTAGAACTCAGCTATTGTTCATTATGAAGCTATACCCTTCACAATCTCATAGACTTCACTCGGCCTTCCTAAATATTCTTTCCAGGTCAATTATTGTGATTTATAAGATGACCACATTATGAGAGGCATAATACCTACCAGAAATAGATTTTTCACATTAAATCATGCTTTCTTTAAAAAAAAATTATCTTGGTTATACAAGTCTGTGTCAAATATTTCACAAAATTGTTCATTCCTATAAAAATTATATTCAAGAATATCATACTAATTTTATCCACAGAAAGTGATATCAGTCTCTACCACATAATAAGAAAAAAAATGGTGTTAAGTGAACACCTTCAAGGTAAGAATGTGGACGTATTTTATTTCTCACCACTTTTCTCTTTCTTCCTCACCCTGTTCCTTCTGTTCTACCATTTTTCCTTCCTTTGTTCTCCATTTCCCCTATGTTTTCCAACTGCCAGTGACATTTGGACTTGCTTAGGCCCCCTTAGAGCAATCATGGGTGTTAAGTTTGCTTTTCTAGCATGAGGACTTAGGCAGCAGGAAGTATAGAGTGGAAGGTGGACTTGTGTTCCCAGGTTCTAAAAGACACCAAATCAGAAAAGAATTGCATTTGTAAAACTGAAGAGACACTTCTTTTACCTTTTAATAACCCTCTATGCCACCCTTAGCGCCAAATGCAAAAGAAAGGTGAGAGAAAGGGCAAGGGAAAAGATAACGCCGAGAGGATTTTCGGCTGGAACATTATGAGTAGCATGAAGGAGGAGTGAATTAAATTTCAGTTGACAGTGCTGAACCCACAAAGGAAAGGATGGGAAAAGGCAATAAAGAGCCGTGACAATGCCGATTGAGGACTTAGCAAAAGGGCAAGGTGCCCTCCATCTGTTTGGATAGTGCGGGCTGAGACATTCTTGGGGGGAGCCATCCTCAGGGAAGCTCTGTGACTCAGGGACTCTGCCAGCAATGATGTGTGGGCAAAGCAAAGACTTACAGTAAAGAAAATGACTACCCAAAATGTGGTGGTGACAGCAGCATTTACTGGCACCTATAGTCAGAAAAACTCATTCACCTTTTCAAGTGTTATTTATGAGGCATCTACTCTTCATAAATCATAGTCCCTAAATAAGCATCCTTTTCCATATTCTCATAACCTCACATTTAGAGTGTTTCTAAATGGTCGCCTTGTCTCTGGTCTCTCCCTGCCCCAGTCTATCCTACACATGAAGTCCAGGAAATTCTTCCTCCTACACAAGAGTGGTTATAAGCACAGGTTCTGGAATTAGACTTCCTGGACTCAAATCCTGGCTCCACAACTTACTAGCCTTGTAATCTTAGGCAAGTTAGCTAAACTCTCTGAGCCCTTATGTATAAGTCAGCTTGGGCTAAGTGGCAGAAATAAATATCCCCAACATCTTCATAGGTTTGACAGTAATGGTTTGTTTCTTGCTGATGTTCATGTCATCCTAAGTCTGACGCCGTGCTCTGCAACTTCGTCATTCTGTGACCAAGGCTAAAGGTGCAGCTTCGTCTGGATCATGCCAGCTGGTGGCAAAGGGAAACCACGTCATGCTAGTAAAGCATGCGCAGATTCCTCCTCTGCAAAATAACTTCCTCACACTTTCCTTCTTAACACCATACTCATGCCCCTCTCAAACATAAACATTTAGCCCAACACACCCAAAATATCATTTGTCATCTCCTGCCCAATAATTAAGTTTGATATTTCATATGGAGTTGGCTCAATTAATATAGAGTAATGAACCCACCCAGAGAAAACAGGACTTTCTGTAAAAAAAAATGTTCTGCTTGTGAAATGGAACTAAGACATCAAGCCCTCATTGTTACCTTAACATTGAACAAGTTACCTCCAACACAGGAATGATGTGGAGAAAAACTACATAAGTGCCTTCATGTTCTCAATGAATATTCCCACACATCTTCACAAATGTTCACATTTCCAAACACCTTAACAGCATATCATCTATTCCACAAAATATAGCAAATTATAACGTCACAAAAGTTACTGCATTTGTGAAGATGATGAATAAAAAATAGCAATGCCACATAGAAGAATGACAGCCAGTACATTAGTCAGGCTAGACTAACTGTTATAACAAACAACCCCAAAACTCAGTGACTTAACACAATAAGTATTCATTTCTTTTCCTTTTTTTTTTTTTTTTTGCAGGGAAAGATTCGCCCTGAGCTAACATCTGTTGCCAATCTTCCTCTTTTTTTTTTCCCTCCCCAAAGCCCCCAGTGCGTGGTTGTATATTCTAGTTGTAAGTCCTTCTAGTTCTTCTATGTGAGCCACTGCCACAGCATGGCAACTGACAGACAGGTGGTGTGGTTCCAGAACTGGGAAACAAACCCAGGCTGCTGAAGTGGTGAGAACGCCAAACTTTAACCACTAGGCCATCAGGGCTGGCTGAGTGTTTATTTCTTGTTCTCATCACAGTGCAGTATAGATTGGTGGTCACAAGGAGGGTGCTCAGAGTTCTCCATATATTCACTCAGGAATGCAGGATCCTTCCATCTTGCCACTTCACTCTCCTGTATGTCTTTGGAGTCCTCTCCACTTAGCTGTGAGATAAGGAAAGAGATTAAGGATCACATTTGGAAGGGTTTTATGGCCTAGGCCTGGAAAATCTGTATATCAGCAATGATGTGTGGGCACTGTGTTCACTGACCACAACTCTGACACAAGGCTGCATCTAACTGCAAATGAGGCTGGGAAATATAGTCTAGCTGTGTGCTAAAGGAAAGGCAGTTTGGGAAAAACTAGCCAATCTGTACCACAGTGATCTAGGCTCACTTTCTAGCTAGGTGACTTAATCCAGTACACAGACTTAAAGCCAATGATTCAAATATGTGAATTTACAAAATCACAAATTACAACATGTTCTGTACATTTGGCCTCATGTACCATGTATCTTTGGAAATGACAAAGGTCCATTTTGCTGTTATAAAGCACCATTCTGATACAAATTGCTGAATCATTATGTGAAACTAAGGAGTCTGGTCTCTGGATTAGGCTCCTATAAACTAACAGGTAGAGAAGAAAAGCCATTCAAATGCTCACCCACGGAATAAACACACAGACACAGGGCACCATCGTGCTAGCTTTGTGCAAACATGCAAACTCCTCCCACAGAGGCTGACATAATGGGGGAAAAAGAAAAGAAGTGAAAGGATGTGTACACAAGGAATTGAACCAAATCAAATGTTTTGGGATATGCTTGACTACCTGCCCTGATAAGGAACAAGATGAATTCACAAGATTCACCTGGCCTCACCATCACTAATTGTTAGAAAATTGTCAGGTCCAAGGTGGATGACATCATGCAGGGCAAATGAAGATCATTTCCTTCTACACTGATTGGTGCTTGGGTTTTGTTTATGCCCCAGCTGCCTGGGCCTTATTGTAAGTAACCAGATATTGTAGGTTTGAAACAGGCTTTCCATTTGCATCACTGGGCAATGAGTGCAGCCAACAGGAAGCTTAGTGATTCAGATAACTTGTTTTAATTGAAATCAATACCAACACAACCAAAACTGTCTGAAATGGCAGTACTATGCTCTGATGGGATATTTTCATGGTCCCTGCCAATGACAGCCATTATCAAGAATGAACTCTTAACTTCAACGGTGACTCATAGCACTTTCCAGGAGGAAAAAAAAAGTTTTTGAACCATTGACAGTTTTCAATTAGGAAAGAAATGAAATTTTACTTCTTCAGGCCTCTCTCTATTAGGTTTCAGTCATAGACTCAAGTTCAATTCCAGTTTGAGTTTCCATTAAATGGAAAGAGACAATTAGCCACCCTAGTCCCTCTCCTGCCAACTCTTCTCTGTCCTTTCTTTTCCACTGTCACCCCAGAATAGGTCTGGTGGAAAAGAAAATAATTATGATAATTAATATTTATTGAGTATCTTCCAGGTGCAGGGCCATGTCCAGGGATCAACAAACTTTGCCTATAAAGAGCCGGAGAGTAAATATTTTAGGCTTTGTGAGCCATACTGTCTTGATTGTGACTGTTCAGTTCTGCTGATATGAAGCAGACACACAGACAATACCTAATGAATGGGTGTCCCTGTATCCCAATAAAACCTTATTTACAAAACAAGCAGCAGGCCAGATTTGGCCTACAGGCCATAGTTTATGGACCTGTTCTAGACTTTACATGTGTTATCTTCATTGAGGAGGGTATTACTATCCTTATTTTACAGATGAAGTTGACACCCCCCCCCACAAGGCTTCCTCTCTAGTTATAAGCGAAGCTATGTCTAACACCAAAGGCAGATCTAACACCAAAACATCCTATACTTTTCCGACTTTGCCACTCTACTACCTGACTGAAGAAGGCAGCCAGGCCACCTGGGAAATAGCAGAAGCTACATCTCTGGGCCTGATTACAAATGCAGCTGCTAGTAGTTGGTGATCTGCGGTTGACCTGACCAAAATTTTCATGATGCAAGGTATGTAAGGAGTCAGATGCCGCCTAAAATAAGCACAGTCAAAGCAAATAAACTCCTAAAATAAATTTGTTCCGTACAGCCCCTGGGGCCACCATAAAAAGTCAAAAAATGGGCCAGATTTGAAGGGTACTTGAGAATTAATTTGGTGTCTCACAAATACCTTATTCATAACATCCATGTGTTTACTGCCCACCATAAAGACAAGGAGTGAGGGTGTTTATACCCCCAGAGCCCTGGGGGGGATAGGAAGCTCTCCAGAAATATTTGTGCCAGGTCTTCGTGGAATATTGGTATAATAAAAGCAAGATATTATTCCTGCTCTCTGTAAGCTGACACTCCAATAGAAAATAAGAGAAATATACACAAATATTGTAGTGTGCCCTGCATTAGTGCTTAGAATCAAGAGAATTAAAAAGTGATGTAGTTGTTCAGAGGAGAAAAGAGTTTCTCTTTTCTGCAAGTGCATCATCACAGAAGAGATGGCATTAAAGCTGGCTCTTGGAATATGAGTAGGATTAAGTAGGTGGAGATGTTCGAGGAGGAAAGGTATCTTGGGCAAAGGAGACATGGTGAGCAAACGGGGAGATGGGAAAAGGTGGGGCATCTTTGTAGAACAGAAGCTTCCTGGTTTGACCAGAGCATTGAGCAAAAGAGGGTAAATAATGAAAGATAGGGCCAGAAAAGTAGGTTGGGAGAAAGTATGACGTGAATCATCATAGAAGTTTTGAAATAAAAACTAATGATGTGAATGTATTTCCAAACAGAAAATACTTCAAGGTTTTCCGTTTTCTCCAAGAAGCAGAATTATTTTCGTAATTCAAAAAGAAATTGACAGGAAGAAATGATGCTGAATTGTGATAAAGTAGAAAAAATTGCAGTCTTGAGGTAAAGTAAACGATGCCACTAAACAACCCTCTATAAAGTTATTAATTTGTTATTTGCTAGATGTGTGAATTTACATCTACAGTCATGTGCCACATTATGACATTTTGGTCAATGACAGGCCACATATGCGATGGAAGTCCCATAAGATTAGTACCACATAGCCTAGATGTGTAGTAGGCTATGCCATCTAGGTTTGTGTAAGTATACTCTATGATGTTCACACAACGACAAAATTGCCTAACAACACATTTCTCAGAACGTATCCCCATCATTAAGCAATGCATGACTATGTTCTAATTTAACTTATCACGTCTCAGGAGTTACTTTAACTTCATGAAGTAGGAACTGAATCTGTTTTTTTCTCACTGTTGTATTCCCAGCACCTGGCACAGTGCCTGGTATGTGGCAGTTTCCCAATAAGTGTTTAAAGAAGAAATGAATGAAGTAAGACAGTCCTTCATATCCATAAAAACAATCATCTTTTTGCTTATTTCCTGGTTTGGATAAATATACGTCAGCTATTTGACAGCCAACTAGGAAATTCACAAATAAAAGTTCTGTGTAAACACAATAAAACAGCAAACATTACTTAAGTAAAGACCCTTGCCTTGATTTTAGTGTTGATTGATAAAAGAATCAATTAAACCTGAGTTCTTATTTTAAAATCAAAACCCTTTGCATTTAGTCAAATGTGAGAGATCAATATAGTTCATTATTTTCTGATGGCTACAGAGAATTTTAACTTAGAAAGAATCTTATGCTTAAATCAAAACAATGATTACCAGCCTCCTACCTGCTCTTCCACCTCACCACCATCGCCTACTCCTGTCTGACCTACTCTGCTCCAGAGTTATCGTCTTCAAGGATGATTATGTTTTCAGCACTTTGTAATCCCAGATTAATGGGTCATTTTAAATTACAATATTTGCAAAATCTTACTAGCAATATCCTAACAAAAGTATCACAGCAGCATAAGGTAAATTATGGCCTGCAGGCTGGAGGGTTTTCATGGGAATTCCTATGTCTGTCTGAGCTAGTCTTTGGGGTCTAGACTGAGGGAAATCACTCCTTACATTTCCTAATCACTGAAGCTAAAGCAGGATTTCCGTGCCAACTAGGCAAAGCATAATCCTTAGAGACCCTCCTGCCTCAGAGTAAGATGATGAAACCCCCAGATGGTGGCTTGTTAGTTCCATATGGCACCGCCAAGTGTCCAGTGTCGACCAGGAATGAAGCTGAAGAATGAGAATGGTCGAGAGCAGTGTAACTTGCACAATAAAGGCAGGGGGGGGATTTCTCTTTTTTTCTTTTTCTTTTCTTTCTTTCTTTTTTATTTTTTTGGCATTAGCTATTGCTGTGTATTTAGGAAAACATTTCTTGGTAGTAATGGTTACAGTGGTGGTGGATGTCATCCTACTGACTACAAGCAACAACTCGCTCCTGAGGTTATTACAGTCGCTCTGTCTGAGCAGTGCGGCTTCCAAAAGTGGAGGTGGAAATTAAACGGCATTTACGTAGCAAAACTGTAGGGATAATTAGTAATTCGACACACAGTTTGTCAGGGCAAGGTCAACAGGAAGAGTAACATAGCATCATATGATAACCGTTTAATGGGCTGTGTGAAATGAGTGGGTGGTCTATGCTCAGCTCTGGCCAGGTACTGGTTCCCACACTCCCAGGCTCGGGAAAGGGTCTAGAATTCTGCTGCATGCAAAGAGTCACACATACTGCTCTGGCTGGGTCGAGTTAGCCAAGAAAGCCCCACTAGGCCGGAGGCTGGAGCTCCTTCTGGATAAATAAACTCATTCAATGAAGCTACAAATGTCTGACATTTTAAGTGCACTGACGTAACTAAATTATACCAGTTGGTATAACTTTTCTACTTGAATGGTTTTTCCATTTCTTTGCCACAGCATTGTGAAAGGGACTGGGCAGAGTCATGCTAATCCTGGAGAAAATGAGCTGTTTGGATAGAGGCAGGGCAGGAAGGCTTCGTGTTGAAGTTTTACTAGCAGGAAAAATAAAAAATGGCCTTCCATTCATAAGAAATGCTTCAGAGCGGCCTGACACCATGGGAATTCACAAGACTGTTGGGTGGAGCTCAGTCATCTCTGGCTATGAAGTTTTCATTCCTCCTTCGCCCCAATTCATGAAGGTGTCCATTTTCAATGATACCAAACCTTTCTTTAACGACATAGATCACTCTTCTGTGCTCAGTGGGAACAAATTAAACAAGCAGAGAAAGGCAAACATTTATGTCATGTTATGTTAAGAATTGCTAAGTACATTTTTCCGCACTAATGCTTTGTAATTATTTAATTCAACTGACATTTGTCACAGGCCTACTGTGTGCTAATCTAGAAACCACTCACCCTATGCCCCAGGCTCCATCTAAAGAGAGCCCAAGCATAGGTCAACACATAGGTATTTTTCAAATTCTTTACAATAGGGGTCAGCAAACTTTTCTTGTTAAAGGCAAGAGAGTAAATACTTTTGACTTTGCAGGTCATACATTAGTCTCTGTTACAATTACTCAATTCTGCCATTGTAACCTGAAAGCAGCCATGGACTATACATCAATGAATGGGTGTGGCTATGTGCCAATAAAACTTTATTTTAAAGGCAGGCGGCAGGCATGAGGACTGTACTTTGCCAACCCCTGCTCTAAAACCTATATAGCCATCTAAATATCAAAATGAGAGGGAAAGGAAGGAAGAGCCAAATTTACTATTTTTTTGAAACTATTATCTAACTTCTCTCAGTCATGGCTACTGAGACATGAATTAATCCCCTTAGCCAGAGGCAGAAGCAGCTTCACTGTCAGAGTATTTTATTAATTCATGATTTATGCTCCATCTACTTTCAAAAAGAATCGAGGTGGCTGTCACTGGAAATAGAGACATACAGGCTCACCTACACGGTATGATTAAAGAGACTTCCCCAACCAGTGTAATTCTAGGTAGAATTATATGTCATCAATTAGAAATTCATTTGAGACCACTTGGTCTTCCTCTAACACTTAGCTAAGATGGGCTGTGCCAAGCTTAAGCAAACAAAGCCAGCAAGGAGAGAGGGCTCCTCAGGAAATGACCAGAGCAGATCACAATCCAGCAGAGAAAACACATTTCGGGATAGGGTGTGAGCTAAATTTAGAGTTAGTATCAGATCAGAGCATTATTTATTATTAAAGGAAGAGAACAGCGGAAAAAAAGCACTAATTTTTTTTGGAGAAACTACTATATGCCAAGCATGGTATTTAAGTACTTTAAAATGGGCTAGCCATTCAATCTTTTCAATGCTCCAAAGTAACTATGCTTAGCCACATATTAAAGAAAAGAAAAATATGAAAACGTTTTCCCTAATTTACACAACTGGTAGCTCTTGGAGTTGGAATTTGAATCCACCTCTCTCTAGTTCCAAAGTACATGGCTTTCTGTTATACAACACTGCCTCTTGAGCACAAAATATCAAATTTTGCCCCTCTCAAGTCAAGAATTCTCTTACTTCCTCCTCATTCCTTTTACCTCTGACATGCTCTTATTCTCTGCTCATGGTTGAATCAAATCATGATGAATATGGACCTTAAGCAAAACACAGTTCTATGATTGGAATATAGTTCCTCGTGTTTGGGGTTACTGAGCCACCAGTAATCTAAGCGTAGGCCTATGTCAAAAACTATATCCTCCCTCCTTTCTCTCTCAGTTACCTGGGACTGGCTTTCAAAGACTCCATAATTCTCATGCATGTAGCTACAAATCAGGCCTGAGAGTAAAATAACAAGAAGAATAGGTAACTCTTACTGCACACTAAGTATGTGCCAGTCAGTGACATCATTCAGAATCCTTTGAGAATCCTATGGGGTGGTTACTATTATATCTTCATTATATGGAAAAATCTCTGTCACTAAGAGATAGAATAATTTATTCTGGATTACCCAACTAGTAAGTAGCTGAGCTGGGATTCAAATTCACACCTTCTTAAATTGTTTCTAATTTCAGACCTCAGAGAAAAATCACAAGGATATTTTTTCTGCTTATGAGTGATAAGACCCCCAATCACTGTCTGAGTGCACTTTTGAGCCCCAGGAAAGGAGTTTGAGGAAGAGCAAATAGCTCCCTCATTCCGGTCTACTCACTCTTCCTGCTACCTCTAGAACCGCTATAAGAAAATGGGAGCTGAAAGCAGTGGAAAAAAGAAGAGGAGGGGGACAAACATTTTTGAAGGAGAAACACGAATAGCTTAGTAATAAAATCCTTTCAAAATTTTTCTTTGGAGAATTTAAATTTATTTACGCCTTGGTCCAAAAGCAATCTCAAGTAAAATTCAAACAGTGTACTTGCCAGAACCTTTTACTCACATAAAGGTAGAATTTGTACAAAACATAAAGGAAAGTGAATAAGAGTTCTTTTTCTCCTTTTTATTTCCCAACAGCCAGCTACCCAGAGCATCCCATGATAGGTTTTCCAATGTTACAAACCTAGGAATCCATGACTCTTTGCTTAATTTTAGAAAGCCCGCATTCTATGTGCATTCTCATAAGGCTATGAGTCAAATGACAAACTGTGCATTTTATTCCCAAGCAGGAACATTCCAGTTGCTCTGACATTGTTACAAACATATTGTCCTTTTGGTCTTTCCTTACAACAGAGTATAATGATAAATCTCTTTGCCTATATGGAATCAAGATATGATTCTTAAACAACAAAGACAGTAATTGTGTTAGCAGCACAATGAGTCACCCTATCACTTATAGCCTGAATAAATGTGAGATGCATCTGTTGAAATGGAATTCGTGGGCTCCCCTTAATGGGTCAAATGTCTCCAAGGACAGAATAGTGGGAGGAAGTGATCCAGCCGCTCAGACTACAAATCTTTTGTCCTTGAAAGAAAAATCAGGAAAGCATCATGTGATAAATTAATTACCTTGGGAAAAGAGTAACAAAGCTTAGTTAGAACACTGATCATTTGACTGCTTACGTTTCTATTTATTCCTTGCAGGAGGTCTGGCAGGAGTGAATTTTCCTCCCTGGTGTGTTCCTCAAACTACAATCTAACTTTTTAAAGGCCACTTCAGGGAGGCAAAAGATCACATAATCTACCTACTCCCACTGCTACTGAAAAAAATAACCTCACCAAATGAATGGAAAGAAGAATGTTGTTGCTGATCAGGCACCAAGGAAAGAGATGAACAAAATGTTCCTTAGTGTCAAAAACAAAAATATAGCATAAAAATTATTGTACAAAGTGGGGGCATCTCCACAATCTAAAACTGCTCAGGGCGTCTCTGAATGGCATTGGGTGGTCTGCAAATGCCCTTGGACCAGGGCAAGGGTACTTCGTCAGACAAAAGAGGATTTTCCTCATGAGAGAAATTTGGCCTAGGGGTTGGGAGAGAGAAAAAAGCTACATGCTCTGGAGTCGAAAGGGAGCATGCACAATTGTTGCCTCAAGTCTCCTGGGGTTGACCACTCCTTCCTGTCAATCTCACTGCCCCCAGCCTCACTGATGTAGGGTGAGAGGGCCACCATCTAGAACCTCTGGGAAGACCACGACATTGCTTGCCTCAGCCCTGCCACGTGTGCCCTGGAGAGAGAAAACCTCAAAGCACAAAGGACGCATTAGAAAAGCTGTGCCTCACAGGTCACTCATCTTCTCATTCTGAGGGGGTCAGGCTTCATTTCTTTTTCCATTCTGCCAAAATCAGTAGAGAAAAGAGAGATCCCAACCCCACTGGGGAAAGGAAGTGGTGGGGCGGCTCTGACGATGACAGAGGAGCTCTGGCAAAGGCTGTGGCAATTGATGAATGTGCACAGAGGTGCACACTTTGGTTCTAGCAGAAGGAAAAAAGCACCTAGCAAGCTGAGCAACTCAGAGCAGTGGCAGACAGCGAGAGGAGGAAAGGAGGGAGAGCAGACTGACCAGCGTGTGCAGAAGACATCTGAGGCACCTCCCTCTCCTTGCTATGAGTAAAGATGGGGTGGGAAATGAATAATGGATCACCCAGGGATTCTGCTGTTGAAACTAGCCACTGAGAAGACTGGGGACCTCTAGGGAGTTTTGTTAACAGGAGGAAGGTCATTATCATCAGCACAATGATGAATATTTATTGGGCATTTGCTTTGGCCCAGTCATTGTGCTAAGCCCTTTGCATGCATTATCTCTTTAATCCCCATAACAACTCTAGAGGGTAGATACTGTGCTTCCCCTGTAGAGTGGTATGGCTGTATTACAGATGAGGAAAGGCACCCTCTGGAGAGTTGAGAGTCTTGCCCAAGATTACATAGCTGGCACATGGCAGAGTGAAGACTGGTCCTCAGGTCTGTCTTACTTCAAAGCTGGACTCTTTAAACAATGCTAAAGTACTCCCAGCAGCCCTGCCTTGGCTCTCTCTTGAGGATTTTCATGTATATTCATATTTGTTCATCACTCATGCAACAAAGACTTATGAGAACCTACTATGTGCCAGGCCCAGGGCTCAGCACTGGGGAAACATCTATGGACAAAAATCAGCAGAGTCACAGCCCTTTTGAAGCTTTCAGTCTAATGGAGGAGATAGGCATTAATCAAAGAGTTGCACAAATAAATGTAAAATTACAACTGTGATAAATGCAATGCAGGATTTTAAAGTAGATAACAGGGGCATTTGCTTAGCCTGAGGGTTTCCTACAATGGAAGAATGAGGAGAAAATAACTAGGTTAAAGGGTGGTATTGAGAAAAGCATTTCATCTTGTACTAAAGCCTTGTGGGGGAAACAGGGCTTTAGTACAAGATGTGTGAAGAGAATAGGGCCTGTTAAAGGACATAATAAAAAGGGATGAGAATATTATTGTGACTACAGAAAGAGAGCGATAAAAGATCTATGGAGAATTTTTTAAAATAGGAGAATCTCCCATGTGTTTCAATGTTGATAGTAAGGATTCGAAAATAATAGCCAACACATATCTTGCTGATCATATGCAAGACAATGTTCTAAATGCTTTATATATATTTACTCATTTAATCTTTCTTATAAGCCTCTGGGGATGAGATACTCTTATTATTCTTGTTTTAAAGACAAGGAAATGGAAGCACAGAGTTTAAGTAACTACACAGCTAGTCAATGTCAGGGCTCCAGCATCCTTGATCTTAACCAGTATGGAACCCTACCTCTATCTCTTATAGAGAAGGGGATGAATATATTAGAGCAAGTGTAATCAACCGGTTAAGATGGTAGTTCTTAAACACCAGCGCACATGAGAATCAACAAGTATGCTCACTGAAATTCAGATTCCCATGCCCTATCCACCCCATGGGTTTCTGAATCAATAAGTCTAGCTTTTTTCAACAGTCAATTTAGATGATTCCTATGCAAGTTCTCCAGGGACAAAACTTGAAGAAATACTGCTTTGCTTTAATAGTTGGGAAGGATGGATACAGATGCAGGTGGGATATGTTTGGTAGAGGAGCTTGGAGAAGTTTCCCTCTAACGGCTTCTATTTATTCTGTGAAGCATAATGTAGCACACACAAACAGTACAAGACTAACCTGGGTGTCATCTGAAAGACCTTCATCAACTATGAAAGGATTGAGAACAACCCATCCCTGGCTTTGAGAACCACTGTCCCCGTGGATTGCTCTGTTAGTGTCCACTCTCTTCCCAAAAGTAGCTAAAGAAGGCTCTATGTCTGTTCCTCAAGCAATTGCAGGAAGGAGTGTATATCCTAAGAGAGCAAAAGGAAGACCAGGTGATTGAGGAAAGACTAGATGAAGAATGGAGATAAACTAAGTCTGCCAAGGATGCTGCGGGCTAGAAGTCCTATAAGAGGGAACCAGTAAGGTCCAGAAGAGGAAAAGACGTATTTATGACTGAAAGGGAAGTGAACGGGAGACTTGGTTTATTTACAGTGTCCTTGTGTTTGCAATGGGCATTGTTTAAAACTTCTTTTATCCCAGAATTATTTCCCAGAACTTCCTACCGGGCCTCCCGGAACACTGAGATTCACATCTGAAAAATCGACAGGGACAACAGGGAACATCTGTGGTCTTCAACTTACACAGCTAATGGCCTTTCTCCGACTCTTACATCACCTGAGAACACAAGCCAACACATGCTGAAAAGATGTAACCAGCTGTAGGGAAAACATTCATTATCAGGGAGAATTGCCCAACTCCTAAGTATTCAGCTTTGGAGGAAAAAAATTCTACTTAATGGAAATATCACAAGTTGACTTTTCTTAGTTCTTTCATGGGTCATTCTCATTGCCCATCTCAGTCACCCACAAGAAACAAATCCACAATTGGAGTCAGATTTGAAGTTCAAGCAACTCCCAACTACCTGTGCGTTTCACAATTTATAATCCATATGTAACCTAAATGCTTCACTTAGCTAACAATTTCCACTCCTCCTCCTCACCCATAAATAACTTCCCTGGCACCTTAAACTGGAAGAAAATGCCTAGCTTGAGTTTAACCTTTTCTCCCTTCAACTCATTACCATTCAGGTGTACAGAAGTAAGACTTCCGGTTTCTGGTTCCACGTGTGATGAGCTTGGAAGTCACTCTTCCATCCAAACAACAAGTAAAAAGGTAAACAGACTGAAAAATCAACAACTCTTCTTGTATCCGCAAGAGAGTGGAGGACACAGGGCAAACAGCTGCCCTCAAGAGACAGACTGGTGAATACAAAGAGTCACCGCTTACAGGGACAGAGACGCTGAAGCAGAAACCACTGCAGGAACCAGTGCTGGGGTAGGAAACCCTGAACTGTGACTGACGAACTACTGGAGACTCAGTGTGGACAACTCTGAGAGTTAAAAACTCCAGAGGGATCCAGTCATGGGGGTAGGAGGGACACAATATTGTAAAAAGTAAAAGGGATACCTCCTACCACATGAAAGTGAGGGGACAAAATATAGCATCCCCATCTCCAACTCCTCATGAGTCTGGGGGAAGAGAGCAACATTCACTTACTAAAGTGAACTGAAAGCAGAACTTCCCTCGGTAACCAGGGAAAAATGAACACAGGCCAAGCTGAAGCTGCCATTCCTGGCCTCCTGGGCAGCCAGCCCACCCTTTCGGAAGGGCCTCAGACAGGATTCTGCTGTGTTTCTCCAGCAAGGAAGCTTCCTGTAGGTCGCAGTGTCTCCTGCCCTGCCACCAAGAGAACAGCCAGAGCTCAGTCATCTGTGTCCCTCATCCTGTCAAGGAGAATAGAGAATTCCCATTTAAACAACCTCAGCGGAGCTGATGGCAAAACAGGAGGAGAAAGAGGAAACCTTCAGGACAGTGCCAAGTGTTGTGGAAAATCACTTAAATATACATGTACATAATACACAATTTACATATACATTTAATACAGATATATACCTAATACATAATATACCTAATGTATCACAAATATGTGTATATATACATGTGGGTGTGTATATTTTATATATATTATATATACATTTTTATATATAGGCATATATATGTAAATACCCATATACATATATGTATATAAAATATTGCCCTCCCATCCACCCAACACATCATGGCTCTGATTCCACAGTGCTTCAGAGCATAACCAAAAGACTCAAGAGAAGTAAAATTAAAAAACACAGAGCTGGTTTCTAGCAGGATGGGTGGTTGCTGTCGAAACTTGATTTGCAAGGCCAGGCTTAAAAGCTGATCCAGCCCATGGTAGACGGGTGCCTGAGGAAAGAAATTATTTGGCAATAGCTTCCAACATCCTTCCATCCCCAAACATACAAGTTCAACAACCCACGCTGTTCCCTTATTCTTCCTCCAAATAGGAAGAAACACTTCTGGTAAGACATCTGTTTTAGCTCTCAAATGCCCTCAAAACACGCTGAACAGCCTAGGACCTGCCTGCTGGGAGGAGGCCAGGGTGGGGAGAGACAGGCTTGCGACCACTTGGGTGGCAGGCAGTTCCTTCCATGCCCAAGGGCACCTGGCCTTTGAAGTTTGGAAAACTTCATCCCTGGCACATTGATTTTCATATACTTTGATTCTTCAAGACGTTAGATGTGAAAAGGATAAACTTCCCTCCTCAAAGGAAAAGGGAGAGCTGAGGAAGGAGTCATAGATGTGCACATTTTCCTGTCACCACAAATAATCCCCTAATGATCAGAGCAGTCTGTAACAAAGTACTGTAGGCCTGCAGCTGAAGAGAGAAAACTCTTTGCTTTCTTTGTGATGATAACATACTAATGGAAGTGTGTTTGTGAAGCCTAAGTCTCCTTAAATGACTGAAAAGTTCCTTTTTTAAATTGCAGAATGACATTGCCTGTCCCAAAGCAAACATGACAAGCACACCATAATCTTTCCTCCAGCTGTTTTTGTTATTTTCTATCTCGGAGAAGCCCAACTTGGCTTCTGTCTTTACTGGCTAGACTGTTGTCATACTGTTAGAACCCATTTAACTAAAAGTAAAAATCACCAATGCAAATTGCTGGTGTTTAAGCAGTTCTAAATAAAAGGCTTCTCTTATGGGATTGTATGTTAGAAGCTCAATTTGACATGACTGAAGCCAGCTGAAAATGGAGAACATAAAGGCCCTTTGCTGCTGGAATGCTTTTCAATGGCTCTGTCTAGCATTCGAGACTCTCAGTAACCTGCCTCCATCTCCATTCCGGGCATCACACACAGTTCTTCAAATCAGGTACTCTTCTCCAGTCACATCAAGCTTCCTCTTTCCTACTGTTCACTGTCTCTTCTTGACCTGTCTCTCTACCCTTACCATTGTGATTCTAACCAGCTTGAGGAAATTGGCTCTTTGAGAACCTAAGACTTTAGACCACTGGATTTTCCCTTCTCTGACTTCTATTGCACTCTCTCTTGCGTGCAATTAATTGACCCCTCGAACTATTCTGTTCCCTAGTTATCAGTACTATACAAGCAATTGTTTCCCTCAAATATAGTATTCTATACTAAACAAGTAATTGTTTTCTCAAATATATGTAAATAAATACGTCAACAAACAAAAAACATTATGTGGTATAAAAAAACTAAAACACGTTGGGGCCAGCCCGGTGGCATAGTGGTTAAGTTCCCATGCTCCACTTCAGTGGCCTAGGTTCATGGGTTACGGATCCTGGGTGCAGACCTACACCACTCATCTAGCCATGCTGTGGCAGTGACCCACATATAAAATAGAGGAAGACTGGCAACAAATGTTAGCTCAGGGCCAATCTTCCTCACCAAAATAAATAAATTCAAAAAAAACATGTTAATGGCTAAAGGGATCCAGAGTGGGAATGAAGTTTTAGATGGGTGACCAGGCAAGACATCCTCAAGGAGGACACATTTGAAATGAACAAAGGACCAGCCACACAAAAGGCTACAGAGGGGGAATGTGGAGAATTTCACTCAGCAAGTCAAAAAGGCCTGAGAGGAAACTAGCTAGTGATCCCGAGAGGACCACAAAGAAAGCTGGTGCATGATGGAGAACATGATAATGACAAGCTCAGATAGGAAGGCAGTGGGAGATTGTGCGGGTCCATGTTGCCTGGATAAGTAGTTTGGGTTTCACTCTAAGAGCAATGGAAAACCTCTGGAGAACTTTAATCAAGGAAGTGATATAAACTGGTTTATGTTTTTAACAGATCTCTCAGTCTGCAGTGTGGAGAATAGACTGTGGAAAAGTAAGACCAGAGCATAGAAGCTGATTCCAGATGGGACTCCAGCTGGGATTCTAGATGACAAGTAAGCGAGGGTTGCCCTAGAGTGGTAGTCTTGAAGTTGAGAAGTGGTCCAACTGGGGACATATTCTGAAGACAGAGTTGGCAAGATTTGGTGATGGATAGAATACAGGTTATGAGGGAAAGAAAGCAACCAAGGATAATTGCTAGATTTTTGGCCTAAGCAACTGGACATCACATGG
Organism: Tapirus indicus; assembly: GCA_031878705.1. Lineage (NCBI taxonomy): Eukaryota > Metazoa > Chordata > Mammalia > Perissodactyla > Tapiridae > Tapirus > Tapirus indicus. Next base: position 136,470,230 of record CM062920.1, on the reverse strand, counting down.
CCCTGATGGACCAATGTTTCTATTACATCTCAGTCAATAAACATTATTGTCTACCAATTATTGAAAACTTATTAAATCTTGTGTATGTTTTAGCCATTATTTTTTACACATTACATAAGCTTGTGAGGTGGGTATTGTGACCGGCATTTAACAGATGAGGATGGTGAGCTTCAAGAGGTTCCTTTGTCCAAAATCACCCAGCTAAGGCAGGTTTCAAACAACACCTGATGTGACTCCAAAATCTATACTGTCTCCATTCAGTTACTACTCCCTTTACTTGTCCACTGACTGCTAGATGTGCATTTAGCATCAAAGTCCCTCCTTCAACTGTGTCAACATAGAAAGAGACTGGACAGAAAGACCACAATAGCGAACTTCACTTCTCTCTGGATGGTGGGATTACATAAGAATTTTCATCTTTACACGTTTCTGGGAAGTATTTTTTGTTTGCTTATTGCTTGTTTTTTGTTATACTTCCTACAAAGAAAGTTGAGGAATCTAAATCCAGGTCTGAAGACAACAGATTCAAATGCCAGCCCTATATCTTAATAGCTTCACATCCTTCAGCAAGTTTGTCAGCTTCTAGGAATGTTAATTTCCTTGCCTATAAAGTGGAGGTAACGATATTTACCTTGGAGTGATGTAAGGATTAAATGAGAAATGTAGGAAGCATGTAACACAATATCCAGCAAATAGCAAATCCTCAGTAAATGGTATCTATTTTAGTGGCAGCTTCCAAAAGTGGGTACCAGGACACAAACAAACAATGATCTAAGTCAGTATTTTGCTCTCTGTAATTTATTTCTACCTCACCAGATGAGGCAACTGACAAAAGGGAGAGTGACTTGCCTAATAGCTGAGATAAATTAGAGCCGGGACAAGAATTCTCATTTCCCAATTCCCTAAATGCAACCACTAAATCTCCCAGTGTCTTGGATATCATGTATTTTTTAAACTGCCACCCAGTTAATTGCTCCTGGATTCTGTAGGTATCTGTAGGTATAGCTGCTACAGACTAGCCATTCAAATGAATCAAGTATAAAGACATGTAATCATGCTCAGGGAAAACTCCTACATCAAATTTCTACCAACAATACACACTGCTGAAAAATCTGTTGCTAGAAGAAAAATTCTCAGTGTGGCCTTAAAAGAGATTTTCATTTGGGAGATCTCCAATCCATTAATCTGTGTGTCTTAGAAGAAATACATTTTCTAATCTACTTTATCAAGGGACATTACATAAAGAATTCTGAAATCTGAGACATGGAGATTACTTCTCCTTAAGGCTACAATAATTCCCTTGAGGTAATTGCTAGAATGGGATGCAGTTCTGCTAGGTGATTGATTATCAAAGTCACCTGAAGAGTTTAATAAACATTATGGATTTCTCCAAATCCAAATCTCAGAGATTCCAACCCAGTAGATCTGGACTGGAGTCTAAGAATAAATGTTTTGTAAAAGCTGATCATTAGCAACCAGGGAAATGCAAATCGAACTCACAATGAGATACCAGGTCACAACCATTAAGATAGCTATAATCAAAAGGACGGGTGTTGGCATGGAGAAATTTGAATCCTCATAAACTGCTAGTGGGAATGTGAAATTGTACAGCAGCTTTGTGAAATTGTACAGCAGTCTGACAGTTCCTCAAAAATTTAAACATAGGGGCCAGCCCTGGTGGTACAGTGGTTAAGTTAAGCACGCTCTGCTTCGGCGGCCCAGGTTCAGTTCCCAGGCGCAGACCTCCACCACTAATGGCCATGCTGGGGTGGTGGCCACATACAAAATCGAGGGAAACTGGCAACAGATGTTAGCTCAGGATGAATCATCCTCAGCAAAAAAAAAAAAAAGGAAAAGTTTAAACATAGAGTTACCATATGACCCAGTAATTCCACTCTGAGGTACATACACGAGAAAATTGAAAACATACCCAGACAGAAACTTGCATATGAATATTCATAGCAGCATTGTGCATAATAACCAAAAAGTGGAAACAACCCAGATGTCTATCAAACAGTGAACTGATTAATAAAATGTGGTCTATCCATACAACGGAATATCATTTGCCCATAATAAGTGAGGAAGTATGGACATATGCTGCAACGTGGAGGAATCTTGAAAATTCTGTGCTAAGTGAAAGAAACCAGTCACAAAAGACAACATACTGTATGATTTCATTTACATGGAATGGCCAGAATAGGCAAATATATAGAGACAGAAAGTAGACTAGTGGTTGCCTAAAATTGGAGGAGAACATGGAGGGAATGGGGAAATGCACTTCTAATGGGTGCAAAGGTTTTGGGGAGGATGATTAAAATATTCTCAGATTGCTTGTGGTGATCGTTGCACAACTCTGGAAACGTACCAAAGCCATTGAATTGTACAATTTAAATAAGTGAATTGTATGGTATACGAATTTTATCTCAATAAAACTTGTATTTTTTAAAAAGTTGCCCAGGTGATTTTGATCTGTAGACAGGTTTGAAAACCACTGTTCTAAGTCCTTGCTACTCAAAGTGTGGTCCATGAACTAGCAGTATCTGCATCAGCTGGGAGCTTGTTAGAAATGCAGAATCTCAGTGTTGGGGTGGAAGCTGGGATTCTGCCTTTTAACAAGAACTCTGGGTGACTGACATGCACGTTAAAGTTTGAGAAGCACTGCTCTAAGGTACTATTAGAACCTTCTCAGGACATGTCTATTCAATCCCAAATAATCAGACCAAAGGCTTTGACCTCCTTAATGCCTAAACTGGATAAGCATGCCAACATCAACAGTTCATTCAATTGTGGGAAAATTCACCAAAGCAATCTTGGAGAAAGCCCCAAAGAGAGGACCTTCATAAATAAATCTCCTTAGTATGTCATAGGAGTTTTACGTAGTTTTGCTTGAATCTCACCAAAGAACATAAAAGTGTTTCTGATTTTAGTGAAGGGGAGAAGAGGATTATGCAAACTTGGTAGTCAATCAGAGCCCAAGTAGAGAGGCTTGAGAAGAGTTGGGAGGAAGGTGGATGTTTGCATAATCTGACACATAACATAAGTCTCTCATTGTTTTTTGTTTGCCCTTAGTTATCTTCGTGAAAAATCTGTGACTTTTTTACACTGTCACAAAAGAACCATGACTTTTCTTTCACAATCTATGTAGGTCATTTCACATGTTTTATCATCTCTCCAACAGTTTGAATGCCTTTTTATTTTTTTCCAGCTTTATTGAGGGCATTATGCTAAGTGAAATAAGCCAGACATAGAAAGACAAATACTGTATGATCTTACTTACATGTGGAATCTAAAAAAAGTCAAAGTCATAGAACCAGAGTGTAGAGCGCCTTTTTAAAAACTTCATTCTGCCTCACTGAGATGCTATGTTGGACCCCAGGGGCCGTGCTTTCAAGTAGATAGACACAGCATGTTCACTTGACATTCCAATTAACACTACAGGGTCAACCTACCTCGAATGTGGGCCATGCACCCACACAAAATTGTAAAAGCCACAAAATACTGCAATAAGGGACCATTTTTATGTTCTGATTCTATTCACAGTGGCTATATTGTACAGTCAGTAAATGAACAGTTGATAGACCAACTTAGTTTGAACCTCAGGAATACTCTTTAATAGCTGTAAGATTTTGTGCAAGCTATTTAAGCATTTTAAGCCTCAGTATCCTCTTCTCTAAATTGATATAATAGCTTCATAAAACTGTTGTAAGGAAAAGATGGCATAATGCACATAAAGTACTTCATATACTTCTCAGAACATAGTAAGCTCTCAATAATGTTAGCTATTATTATGATCGTTGTCATCAAGATTCCAAAACAGGGATATCAGCAATGTTTGATAGAATATTTGGTTTTAAACCATTTTATAATCTGACTACAATTTAGTTTAAAAAGATGAAATGCATGTACAGTAAAAATTGACAATCTATAGGCAAAATGGGTTCAGATGTGAGCTATAGGACATCAGGTGAGATGTCTGAGAATCAGAGTTAGAGACCTTTACCAGCAAGGAGAGCTGGCCTATGTCCATCTCCTATGTCAGTCAGATAAGTCAGTTACCAATAAAAGCGCTGTTACAGTTTGATGGGTTGAATTGTGCCCCCCTCAAAATTCATGTGTGGAAGTCCTAACCCCTAGTACCTCAGAAAGTGACCTTATTTGGATATAGGGTCATTGCAGATGTAATTAGGTTAAGATGAAGTCATACTGGGGTAGGGTGGACCCCTAATCCAATATGACCAGTGTCCTTATAAAAAGGGGAAATGTGGACACACATACACACACACACACACACACACACAGGGAGAACACTAGGTAAGGATGAAGGCAGAGAGCTGGGTGATGCTTCTACAAGTCGAAGAATGCCCAAGATCGCCGGTAAACCTCTGGAAGCTAGGAGAGAGGCCTAGAACAGATTCTCCCTCACAGCCCTCAGATGGAACCAACACTGCGAACACCTTGATCTTGGACTTCTAGCCTCCAGAACTGTGAGACAACACACTGTTGTTGTTTAAGGCATCTAGCTTCTGGTGCTGTGTTTGGCAGTCCGAGGAAACTAATACAGGACCAAATGAGTGTCTTGCTAGCAAATAATGCAGGCCAATGGTTCTACATATTTAGTGTAATTTCAAATCACCTGGAGCGTCCTTAAAACATATATAGCTGGGCCTCACCTTCAGAGTTTCTAATTCAGCATCTCTGGGGTGGGGGTGGGAAATTTATGTTTCTCATAAGTTCCTAGGTGATGCTCAGGTTGTTGTTCCAGTAACCACGTTTGACAACCACTGATGTAGGTTTTCAGAAAAAGGAGAGATTCCTGGGGGTTAGAGAGACAGGGTCAAGAACTTGCCAGCAGCAAGAGAACAGACCTACAGTCCTACCTCCTCAGAAAGTCTCCAAGTCTCCCCATCTGGCCCTCCCCCTACCCCATCCTATAACTAACTGAGGAAACTAGGTTATTTTTAATCAATGAAAAATATTGTTTTCAATCACACTAGTGGGTCCAGCTGCATCAAATCAATCATGATTGGGAACAGCTACTCCAGATCAGTGAAAAAGAATTTGCCAATAAACTCAGGAACTAAAGTTTAAGACTTCAGGGTGCATCAGAATTACCTAGGAGATATAGGACCCACTCTAGACATATCGAAGCAGAAATTCTAGGGGTGAGGTCAAAGCAACTGAATTTTTAACTGGCTCTTCAGGTAACCGTGACGGACACCAAAGTCTGAAAAATATTGTTAGCCTTAGACCATCTCATAATCCATTCAACTTTTTTCTCATATGCAAATGAACTCATCTTTGCACCAAGGTGTAGCTCTGAGCCAGTAAGATATAGTGAAATGGACATGAGCTTTGTACTCAGCCTGAGTTGGGTTCATATCCTACCTCTGCCCAGAAACAGCCGAATGATTTTGGATAAGTTACATAGGCTCTCAGAGTCGCAGCTCATTCATCTATCAAATAGGAAGAGCCATGCTCTTTCTCTAATTAGTTGAGAATTAGCACTAACTAAATGCTTCTCACAAAATAATATTTATTAGAAATGAAAGACATACCTGCGATGCTCCTGGGAGCTGTATATATGATCATTAACTCTTAAGATAGTATCAATAAATAACAACAGAATCCCTCACCGTATTTACAGTCTCACAGATACTAATTAGTAGGCTATCCCAGGTATCTAACAATGCCTAGCATATAGTAGGCACTAATAAATGCTTATTAATTTAGATGAAATAATACCTTATAGCACAGGTGTTAAGAACTCAGAATTGGGAACTAGATTGTCTGTGTTCAAATCTTGCCTTTGCTATTTAATCTCTCTCTGATTCAGTTTCCTCATTTATAGCACAGTAATGATAGCAGCTACAATCACAGAGATACCAGATTATTAAATGAGTTGGTATATGTAACGTAATGGTAAAATGGCACCTGGCACTACGTTAGAGCTTATTTATTATTCTTAAGCATGCAAGTATTAAGGGGTTGCTAACAAGAGGTTAGTGGTGAGAAACAGGAAGAACTTTTTAGGGAAAAGTGAGCTTTGAACTGTTCTCATAAAAAGAAATAAAAATCAACTGTGTATTATCACTACTAGAAATTTTTCAAAGTCATTACATCCAGTAACCAGCCAGGGAAAGTGATTAGGCAATTAATCCCTCTAACAAGTCTGATTTACATAAACCATCACCACCGGTAACTTGTGCCCCAAACCTGCAGTTTAAAATAAATTAAAATAATGAGATCAGAGAGCAAGAGAGATGGAGACTGTCTTTCTGAGCCAAGTAACCACCATGTTCTTTACTATGCATTTGGATATGAGCTGGCTCTATGTGACATATGGATGAATATTCAAAAGTTACCTTAATATCCAGATTTCTCCAAGCACAGCAGAGGCCTGGTTTAATACTATTCATTACACCATGGTTTGTGAAATAGTACAAGTTCCCCCAAATATTAGAGTCTCTTGGACTCTCCTGGATTAAATAAGAAAATAAGTGGGAAACATCTAGCTCTGTACCAGGCACATGAAGAATATTCAATAAAAGTTAACCGATTCTGAAGAAAACCATACAACAGAGAACATTCCTACCTATGTTAAGAACCAAGCAAGATAACATAAATAAATGGAGCCTACAGTGCAAAGAAATGAGGAAGAAGGGCATAGAAAGGAGGTTCATGGATAATGTCATTGATTTTCCAGCTTTGCTTAGAGCGCCCTCTGCAGGGCAGATGAGTTGCGGAGGAATCCCAGATTTTACTAAATGGACGCCCTTTATCCGGGAGCTACACAAGAGCCCCTGAAGATGATCTCTGAACCTGAGCTGAGTAAATGAATGATCTCAGGGAAGATATGTGGGCTTCGCTTTGCTCCTCAGGTGAAAACAAGAGTCCTACTGAACCCAACTGCCCGGGTTTGATTCCTGGTTGTGTCACTCACACTATGGGATCTCGAGCAACTTGACCTCTGGAAATCTCCATCTCCCTATCACTAAAATGAAGATAATGACAATAGCTACCTCAAAGGGTGTTCACTCTCTCAACACATACTGTTTGAGTGCTTACTTTGTGCTGTTTGAGGTCCTGGGAATACAGTGGTGGACAAAGTAGACAAAATCTCTCCCCAGGTGAGAACACAACATGGAATTTATGTTCTAGCTGAGGGGACAGTGGCAGAGCAGCTGGCACAGCAGTCTGGACTGTGGCAGAACCCTTTCTTGTTCTGGACCCCACTCAAAACTAGCAGCTTCTTGGGTGATGTAGCACACTCAAAATGGGGTATATATTGCCTCCATTAATCCAAAAAGGCCCATGCTAAGTCACTTTTTTAGTTGAAGGAACGGAGACTTTAACCTTAGAAGGGGTAATTTGACACGTCTCAGACCACTGCACACCCAGAAATTTCACTGAGGCGGAAGGCCCGTGAATTTCTGTGGGATTTATTTCCCACCTCCCATCAGGCAAACGTCTTACCAAGCAGTTAGAATAGTTGATACTTCCTCCTCCCGGTTCCAATCAGCATAATGTCATCAACGTCTTGTGGAAGAGATTCAGGCTGCACTGTGACCTTGGGGTGAGTATTTTAATGATACATGTGCAAAAGCGTGCCTAATACGGTACTAGGCTAGAGGAAATCCTTGACAAATGTTACCTCTTGTTGCTCTGCTCAAAATTGATCCCATACATCAGGATGCTGCTCATGGATCGGCTTTTCTACAAACCGCTCTGGTTTTTCTTCTCATTTACCATCAGATTGTTTTTCACAAAGATATGAATGAACCTTTTACGCTACACCCCAATAAATATTTCTCAAATTAAAGCACCGCTTAATTGCATCTCAGCAATGCTCCCTTGTGACCGCCCCATTAGGCTTAATGAATAATTCATCGGCTTCCTGGGGTGCGTTCCTCCGATCTGAAGAAAAAGAAGAAATAATGCGGTGCTTGCTGCTCGGGCCCCCACTTGTTCCTTCTAGCGAGTGCACGTGCGCAGCTGCCCAGGAGGACACGAGACGCCGCAGGCGAGCGGGCGGTGGAAGACGTGGGCCACACGCCAGGTTAGGCCCGAGCCGGGACCCGTCCCCAACCCGACCTCGTCCTGGCACGGGGAGGCTGGGGCCTCGCCTCTCCCCAGACACGTGATCAGCAGCTGCCTCCTAGGCGTCTCAGTTTAACCCGCGCTGGGCTGAGAGCAAAATAGACCTCGGGCTGCGAGGACTTTTTTCCAGGAACCGCAGGAGAAAGGCGCCCAGTTTGGGATCCATAGGCTGGAAATGTCCTGCGCCACCAGAGGGTCCGGCGGTCGCAGCTGCAGCCAGAAGCCTCCTTTCTGGCGATGGAGCTGCGAGGGATGGGGAAAGAGGGGAGCGGAGAAAGAATTTTCCTTTTATCCTTCTGCGATCTTTCATAGATCCCAGGACATCACCTGTTTGGCAGCAGCAAAAGTCAGAGACATGCGTCCATCTGATTTATTCCTTTTTTACTGTTCCCATTAAAGACCAAGAAATTCCTTCTGTGACTTCCTACCCTTACCCTTTCTAAGGAAGTCCTTAGAACTTCCCTATAAGACCCCAAATGTACCCCAGATGGAGAAGAAGGCATGAACTCTGGCTCTTTACGTCAGACCCTGCCTGCTCCTTCATAGTAAAATCATACTAGCTATCATTTACACAGTCAACTTTGTGTCTACAAGGGTTATTTCATCTAATACCCATGAGGTAAACACTATTGTTATCTCCATTTTACAGATGAGAACACTGAGGCTTAAAGTGTGTGTGCCTAAGCCCACATAGCTACACAGCCAATGAGGCTGGGATTGGAACTCAGGTAATCTGATTCCAGAATCAGAATTCTCAAATTTCTGTGTTCTCCCTATCCCATCCTACCCCTTCCTTTGACTGGTATCTTCTCTTTTCATTTCTTTTCTTTTTAAATGTCGACCCCAGTTTGTGATTTGACCTACATGAATGACAAGCCCTGTGTCTTTATTTGCTCTGTGTGGTGATAAGAATAGTGAATGCATGGGAATCTGTAAGCTTAGTCCTTTTACCCTTTAAGAGTGCCTTGGTTTTTGAAACTTTTCTTGGAGCTATTTAAAATATAACAGCACAAAAACCAATATGATCTATATTGCCAAGAAACAGTAAAACCATAAGCAAGAAGTGGTGCACCCTAGAGATACACTGGAGACTTCTGGACTTGAAGTCAGATACCTGGGTTTCAGAGCTGCCTCTGCTCCCTGCAATTCGAGTGACCCCAGTTATATCACGTAACTCTCTGAACTCAGTTTCTTTATCAAGAAAACGGGGGAAAGCTATCATATCTACCCCACGAGTGTGTGTTGAGGATGACCCATGGTAAGGTATGTTCGGAAGCTCTTTGCTCTCTGTATAACCCTTCCTTCTGCTGCCTTTCATTGATGCTGGGTAACCAGGGGAAGGAGGTGGCAGTATTGTTAACGAACCAAGTGGGCTCGCCTCCTGGTGAGTTAAATAAGACTCTATACCAGTGGAAGTTTTCTCAAAGTAAGGTGTACCTGCAGCAAATAGGAGGCTGTGAGGAATCGTTTCCAAAATCCTGGCATCCCAGAACAAAGGGAAGCAGGAACTTTTATTATGGTTGGGGGATGAATATTCAAAAGGGAGAGACTATGGTAATGAGGCTTAGTCTTCTCTTGAAGAGACCTTCGCATTAAAAATAAGGCAAGGTCCTGGGCATAGCTCTTGTAGGGAGGCTTGGTTAGCTTCAGGGTGGTTGCTGGGTGTGTCTCCTTAACAGAAAAATATGGAGAAACAGTTAAATGCTCCAAACCCACCCTTGAGTTCCTCGGGACACTAGTCAGTGATAGTGTGAGTGGTGAGTGGAATAAGACAGATAAAGCTGCTGCTGGGAAGAAAAGTAGAAGCTTTTCTCCCTTCTTCTGGGACCCTCTTGGGTGGCACCTTCTCTTCCTGCGACCAGCTCCAGCAGTTCCCCGCAGGCCCTTCCTCCTCACCTCTCCTGAAGGGCCCAGCTTGGGGAGAAGGTAGCATCCTGGGTACCAGTTTCAAAACTCAGCTCTAAATCATAACCTGTCTCCCTCATTTCCTTGACACAGGTAGCCTACAAATGAGCAACAGAAAATATCCATTGTCAGTTCATTGATCACGTGAAAAGAAAGAAAAGGTGCTCCCTGACTGAGCAGAAAAGCCAGACTGGGGGTTCCCTTCAGTACCCCAGAGCATAATTAGAAATGGAGGCACACCATGAAATTATGCCTTCATGGGTTAGTTTGTTGTAGGTAGGTTGAAAAGAGAAAAATAATTGGGGGGGAAAAAGGACATTTAAAACTTCTGGAAATGTTTATAGCCAAAAAGGATGGATGGCTTTCTTCTTAGTTCATCTCTGGGGAGCAACTTTGACCTTTGTTTCTTCATTGCACTTTTTCTTCTCTGCAAATGAGTCATTGCATTGTCCTGAAAATCAATGCTGAACAGCCAGCCATCCTTCTGCTTTCATCCCAAGGGCGTGAACGATTTGTGTGACAGCCCCTGAGATGTGTCCGTCTCCCGTCTCTGTCACTCTTCTCCGTCTCTCTCTGTTTCATTTTTCTCACTGTTTCAAATCTCCCCCATGTTATGATTACACTGTTTTCGGGTCTGTCTCAAATAAGAAGACATGTCAAGACTGATCCGCACTCTCCACACTTGCAGTAGGGCTTTCTCGGGTCCTTTCTTGTTTGGACACAGATATCTTTTTAAATGGAGGAAAGAAGAGAATTTGTAACAAGAAACACAAGAAGCAGGACTGGGCCGGGTAGGGATGGGGGAGAGAAAGCCTGAGGCCACCTGTTTGGAATAGATCAGTGAGGTTTAAATAAAAGCATCCCAAGCCTCCACTCAACCTCCAGGAAAACGGTGCATTTTCCAAATCCTTCCTCCCACACTTTCCCCTGAAAAGGGAGAAGTAAAAAGAGAATGACTCAAGAGCAGATGGGGCAAGATGATCTCAGAGAAAGATGGAGCCCTTGACTGGGACTCGTAGGTGGTCCACGCTCTTTGACACAGTTAGAGCGGGAGAGGTAGCCACAGCTGCAGGCCCTGCCTCCGCCGAGAAGCTGCCAGATGACCCAGAACTGGAGATTCCATTTTATGGGGGGTACCCAACCTTCCTGAGATAGGACATTATCTACTCTTTTAGGACAGTGGCCATACCACAGTGATGGCATTTCCTGAGGTAAAAAGGGAACTCAAATAAGCTAACCAAAGACTTTGTAAAGTGGTAAATGCAGTTATATAAATAGATTATATACTACATGTTATATAAATACATTTATTAAGAATTAAATCATTTTATTAAAAAATAATAAAATTAAGACTGTCCTAGAATAAGCTTGAAAATATATGCACTGTACCCATACTTGTAATCACTGCTGCTCCCTTTACACTTGTGCCTGCATGTGTGTGTGTGCACACACATACACTCACATATGTACTTATGCACACCCAGGCTTGCTATGTGGGTGTTTTAAAACCACTTATCCTGATCATTGATGCATTCCAGGCATGCCCTCAGTCATGGAGAAAAACACTAATCCCCAAGAAGGTCCTTATTAGTGAACTTGTAACACCTGGCTAAAGGGGACGATGACCATGCTAGGTTTTGGTTATGCTGATATTTTGACAGACTGACTTGGCCTTCAAATCCTGCAGTATGAACCATGGCATTGGGACTCATTGTTGGCCGAAGTCTAAATTGATACAGACTATTCAGAGGCAGTTGGGTGTCTTATTAAATTAAATGTCTATTCCTTTAACCCAGAGATTCCACTTTTAGAATGTTTGAGGAGTTTTGTAACAGCACTGTTTTTAGCATGAAAGTTGAAAACAACCTAAATGTCCATCTAAAGGAGATTGGTTAAGTAACTTGTTATGGGGAGTACAGACCGTACATCCAACATAATTGGATTTTGTTTTATATAAATATGTGTGTGTGTATATACACACACACACACACACAAATGTGTATAAATATACAGTCACACACTACATAATGATGTTTCGGTCAGCAATGGACCACATATATGACTGTGATCCCATAAGATTAGTGCCATATAGTCTAGATATGTAGTAGGCTATACCGTCTAGGTTTGCGTAAGTATACTCGATGATGTTCGCACAACGACACATTTCTCAGAACGCATCCCCCCCACCATTAAGCAACGCATGACTGTATGTCACCAAATGGAAAAATTTTCGAGATTCTTTGGCATTTTGGAAATACTGCATGCCAGGCACTGAAAAGGTGACCAGGCAATTAATTCCACAAATTCATCTATGACTGATCTGTAATAGATGAGTTGGTTCTTTAACTTGAGAGTTTGGGAAAGACAAAGGGTAATTCCCTGAGAATTGACCTGGTAATTTACTATGATGTTTAGGTGTGCATGTACACACATGCCTGTGTAGCACGATAGCATTTGGTGTATCCATGGATGTGTTGTTCATTCCCAGCAACTTCTGTTACTGCGTATCAGGCAGCAGTGGGGCGCATTCTAAGATTTTGTGTAGATAATAATTCAACAAAACAGAGCAGTCAATTCTGGACTTTTGCACTTCAGAGAAAATTTTGACATTCACAACAGAGAAAATAGTAGGAGAGGAAAAAAAATCAAGCTGCTGAAAGATTCTTAGCATGATATTATTTTTAGCTCTTAACAAAAAGATGTTTATGAATGATTCTTACTATAAGAACAAGTCACCCATCTCAACCTCTACCCCAGCCCATTGAGAGATAAAATCCAATGGAGTGAGAAAGGTAAGAGGGAAGAATTAAAGAAAAAGTAAGAAGTTCCCATGCTGTTCAGTGCCTCTGAGAAAAGGCTGTGTTTCTGGCCCCTTCCCTCAACCTAAGTCAGGCCAGAGAGAGGACAATATAAAAACCATAGGTCCATTTGGGATTCTGAGAAAAGAGTGTGTGTCTTGTTTCCCAGGTAAGGTTTGGGGCACAGGAGGGGCTACCCCCGGCATAGCATGACAATAGTGGACTATCGATGGCTCTGAGTGATGTATAAGCAGAAGGGCCTATGGCAGCTTCTCAGAGGCCCTGCAAGGCCCAGCGACGTGGAGAGCAGCCAAGAGCTGCCGAGATGTGGCATTGGGTTGAGATGGGCCATGAGAAACCCTGCAGTTGGGATAAGAGGGTGTGATAACTGCTCCCTGATGCTTTGATATTATGTTTGACTCCAAAATGTAAAGGCAAAATCGAGAAGAAAACAGGAAAGTAAAAGGAACACATTTACTGAGTTTACCTTGAATTTTCTAAGCTTAAGTTGCCATCATTTGGGAGATTTTGTTAGAAATAAGTTCAATTGTAGGAAACTAAAACAATTAATATACAATCTGAGTTTTGCCTGAGTATTGTACCTGACTCACATAAGCTAAGGAGCCCAACTGAGGGATTCTTCTCCACCCAAGGAATCCTGGGCATAGCTTGGCAATTGCCTTGTCATCTCTCTCTAATCTTGCTGACCAGCCCCCACCATACTATGCCGATCATCTTGGCTGGCTACACACTTATCAGTCTAGCTTCATCATTAACATAGGCTTCACACGGGCCACTATATCTTTCTGGGCCCCTCCCTTAAGACATGTGTACTCAGTTGGCCTTCTTATCATAATTACAAGGACTTTCATCTGCCCTTTATTTGATATGAAAAGAAATGGCTTGGGAGAAGAATGTCACCATTCCAAAGGGCTTTTTCTATTTTTCTTTTAAAAACTCTTTCCAATCTTTCCCCCTAAACACACACATACACACACACACACACATTTCTTTCAACATATATGTGTCTCTCCAACAATCAGACATAAACATCCTGATCTTTGCTGTCCAACTGAACCAGGAAAAGAAAAAACAAAACAGTCATCTCTGCCTCCCAGCACAAATCTTGTGAGAGTGTTCTTACATCCTCTAATCCTACCATCACCTGTAGATGCACACTGTTAAGGAGGAAAAAGGGCATTCCCTCGCCCATTCTTGAGGAACATGAGAAAGAGGGCTACCAGAGGCCACACTAGTGCTCAAGTTAAAAGAAAATACATAGGGATGGCCAGTGATTCCTTCACAAACCTTTAAATAATGTTTGGCTCAAAGAGATTAGCTCCAACTTATCCAGTGACAAAAGATATGGTGCAAAAAGCAGAAAGGACTATGGCATACAATCAAAACTTCAGGAGAAATCATTGGAAGCAGCCAAAATAGAATTTAGACAGAAGGAAAGTCAACTTGAATAACGCTTTTGAGAATTTTAATTCCTTTGAGTGCCCAGATGTTTGTATATCTTTACATTTGGTTAGTAATTTCACCCTGAGAGAGAGGAAGCAGACACAGAGTCACTTTATATGAAAAATGCATCATTTTTATCCTCCTCCTTACTCCAGGGGGTCCCCTGATAGTCTGCAGAAAACTTACACTAATGGCCCACTGGCCTCCAGTTTAACTGTAGAGTTCTACAGTCATTTAAGAACACAAGTAAAATTTCCACATCCGTTCTATAGGAAATTTCCAAGCAACATGGGAATCAGGCTGCGCATCTCATTGATGGAGTACTAGTGTTTTACTAATTTGGCAGTCACGTGCCAGATGAATTTGAGCCAGGAGGGACCACTTAGGACCCTCTAGCACTGATCACTCTCCTGTGTAATTGCTTGTTTGCTTGGCTGCCTGCACACTAGAATGTAATCTCCATTTGGCAGAGGACTCTATTGTTTCTGCATTATATCATCAGCATCAAATGTCATTAACATTTGAGGAATAAGTGAATGACTTTCTCAAGGGTTTCAAGATCCAAGGTGATGAAAAGCTGCACCCAGGGGATAGCAGTGGCAAAATACAAATATTTCCCATGGGGGCACCTCCAAAAGGATCAGAATGGGATCATGATGGCCTTGTAAGAAGGTCTCTGATTCCAGTTCACTTAGCATAGATGAGGACCAGGATCTGCCAACTTTTTAGCCATCAAGTATAAGGCATAAAGCAAGAGAGAATTTTTTAAAAGGAAATAAGGCGCAGAATGTACACCACCAAAAGTGAGCCCTAATGTAAACTATAGACTTTGAAGGATTATGATGTGTCAATATGGGCCCATTGACTGTAACAAATGTACCACTCTAGTGGGAGATGTTGATAATGGGGGAGGCTATGACTGTGTGGGGGGCACATAGTACAGAGGAAATCTCAGTATCTTTTGCTCAATTTTGCTGTGAACCTAAAACTACTCTAAAAAATAAAGTCTGTTTAGGAAAAAGAAAAGGAAACAAGCAGGAAAAGGGAAAGAGGAGGCCAAACATAAGGGAGAAGAAGAAAGAATGTGGAAGGCCATGTACAAATCAGGTCCTGTCCTGTCATTCCACCTCAGTGGCCCTCAGACCACAAGCTGGCAAACCTCACCCAAGGACACACAGATTTCACCAAGTGCATACACAGGCTGAGGGCTCTGGCTTGTGCTTACAATAGCATTATTGCTCATACAGCAAGTGTCTGGGCGCTAATGCACATTTTCTTATGCATGGAGAAGAGGCAATTTGGAAAAATCTAGTTAATTTAGTTATTTCCATGCCTATCATGATGAGATTTTCTGACTCAAAACTCAGGGCACGTTGTCTGATATCAATCCTGATGTAGGACAGACATTGGATAGATACTAGGACTATTCCAGATTTAAAATACGTGTTTAAAGCCCATTTTATTGAAACTATAGACGATGAAAAACAAAAAAAGATAAAGGCACCATAATATTGATACTACTCCTCACCCTAATTCTCTAATTCAAAACTCAAGATGGTTTATAGAACTTATAGGCAACCCTCAAATATAAACCATAATTAAAATTTTACAAATGCAAAAACTATAAACATATGTTCTATTATCTCTATGTCCTCTTGGCATTTAAGTTATTTTATTAAAAAGCAGTCTTTCAGGGGCCAGCCCCATGGTCTACTGGTTAGGTTTGGCGCTCTCCACTTCTGCGGCCTGGGTTCGCGGGTTCAGATCCTGGGTGTGGACCTATACCACTCGTCAGCCGTGCTGTGATGGCGACCCACGTACAAAATAGAGGAAGATTGACACAGAAGTTAGCTTAAGGTGAATCTTTCTCAAGCAAAAAAAAAGAGGAAGATTGGCAACAGATGTTAGCTCAAGGCCAATCTTCCTCAACAACAACAAAAAAAAGCAGTCTTTCATGAAATTTACATATATTGGTTTGATCTTGTAAAATTAATTTTTCCCTGAATTTTAACTCTAAAAAAATATAAATATTGAAAGAGATGTTTGTATTCAATCAATTCTTTCATGATGAATACCTACTATATAAATGGAAGGCCAGAGCAGAGAAAATCACTTTTTTCTACCTATCTCTAAGGTTGAATGAGAACTGGATATGAAGCTTACCTCCTACAACAGATTGAGTAACATGCTCTAGTGAAGATCTGTCCAGCCTGTATGTTGGAACCTGTATCTGTATCAAGACCAGGACGAAGTCAACACATTGAGTGGAGTTATGGGAAAATACCTAAGGAGTAGATCACACTCTGAGGAGTTAGTGTGTTTACAGGCACAAAATCTTACGTCAGTGGTTGGTGGTGTGGTTATTAAGCATTTAATAGCAGAAAGAATCTGGAAATCCTCAGTGCCTGTAGGCAGGACACAGTCTACAGGTTATCTATTACATAGTATTTTCTCTCTTTTAGATTAAAAAAAGTACACACTACAGAGGAAGGTAAGATCCCTTTTAACCACTAACCACACTATCCCCTACCTCTCTCTCCTCCATCCTGTCCATAGGTAATTTGTTAGGAGTTTGATTTTTATTATTTCAGGTCTTTCTATAATTTTCATTACTCATTATTTTGTTATTTCATTACTACATATTATTTTATTATTACTTTTTGGGTTTGCGGTTTTGTTTTGTTTTGCTTTGTTTTATAATTGAAGTATATTTCATATGCAGTAAGGTACACAAAATCTTAAGAATTCAGCTCAGTGAACATATGTGTAACCACTATACCAATTAATATTTTGAAACTTTCGGCACCCCAGAAGGCTCCCTCATGTTCTTTCCAAGTCAACATCCCCCAACTCCGAAGGTCAGATCCAACTCTTGGGCCGATGGAACCCTCTCATCACTGCTGTTTGTGATTATGGATTTTCAAAGAATTAGAATATGAACAGTAAAATGGACTGGTTGCAAAATGATATAGAACGTTTTAAATGGTTCAGAAAACTCTTCAGTAGTTCCTTTTGCTGCAGGGTCAAGGTGGTGAGGAGTTGGGCATGTGTGTAGACAACAGAGATTTCCTGAATTATTAACACCCTCATTCCCTGACCCACAGATGGGAGGCCAGGTTGGCCTAAACCCAAAAAGAGGAAAAGCTTCTGTGGGTTTCCAGAGCACTGGCAGAGCTGGGCTCATAAAGAGAGGCCTGGAGAGGGAGGAAGGAAGGAAGAGGTACTGCCTAGGATCCATCACGTGTCTTCTGAGGAATTGAAGAGGGGCTGTTTTTGCTTACCTGGACAGCATTACTAGGTGTGTAATTTCTGAGCCTGGGAGTGGGCCTTCCCATAAACTCTAGTGGAGAACAAAAGAGACACACCAAATGCCCCACAATGCCATGACCCTATCCCAGACACTTGGGCATGTTCAAGCTGCATCCACTTGGGACATTATCATTCCAAAAATAACTAACATTTACTGAGTATCTACTCTGAGTCAGGCTCAGGGAGCTACTTTTTACACACTATTCCAATTGATTGTCAACAACTACTTCATGTTGTAGGTATTATTATTGTCGTTTTATCGTTATGACCTTCATTTTACAGATGAAGTCATCACGAATCAAAATGTTAATGGGGCCGGCCCGGTGGCATAGTGGTTAAGTTTGCATGCTCCACTTCAGCAGCCTGGGGTTCATGGGTTTGGATCCGGGGCACAGACCTACATACGACTTATCAAACCATGCTGTAGCAGCCGGCCCACATGTAAAGTAGAGGAAGATGGGCACGGATGTTAGCCCAGGGCTAATCTTCCTCAGCAAAAAAGAGGAGGATTGGCAACAGATGTTAGCTCAGGGCCAATCTTCCTCACCAAAAAAAAAAAAATCAAGTGATTGTCACAAAAATCACATAATATTAAGTGTGGGCTGACACTGGACCCAAGTCTACCAAACTCCAGCTTGTGATTAATTCCTGCCTGTGGTAAATTGATTTTAATAATGGACCATATTTCTCCACCCCTCCCTAGATCTGTGTTCTTGCCACGTAACTCTATAGTTCATGCCTATTCTCACTCTGCTTTCAGCCACGTGATTTGCATTGGCCAACAAGATGACACAGACAGACTTGAAAAGCACTTTCACAATTAGGCTTGCCTGCTCTTCCTCCTCTCTCATGGCCTGAGACCATGGGCAGGTTAAACAGGAACAGTGCCAAATTATCTCAGTAGTCCCACTGAGGCCATTGTAAATCAGCCAAAAGCCAAACAATGCCCAGACGTGCGTAAACCCAGCGGAGATTAGCTGAGCCCCATAAACCTGTGAGCCAAACAAATGCTTCTTGTTGTAAGCCACTGAGTCTGTGTGGTTGTTTATGCAGGATTATTGTAGCAATAAATAACTGGTCACCCCATTGTTCCTCTAGTCAGACTGCCTGGGTTTGAATCCTACCTCCAATACCAGCTGGGTGACCTTGAGAAGTTACTCAACCTCAGTCTCTCAGTTTCCTCATCTAAATAATGTTGATAATAATAATCTCTATCTCATGGGATTTTTCTAAAAGTTTAAAAACTTTTTACTTAGTATAGATTATATAAAACACATTGCACAAATCTTTAGCGCACATCTTGATAGATTTTTATATGTACTTACACGCAAATGTATATACCCATATCAAAACATTTCTAGATCTCCAAAATGTCCCTTTGTCCCCTCTAATAAATATCTCCTCAAAAGTAATCACTAGTCTTACTTCTATCATCATAGAGTAGCCTGGTCTTGAAATTCATGTAAATGGAATAATATAATATGCACTCTTTTATGCTTACCTTCTTTTGCTTAATTTATCTGTGAGACCATTCATGTTTTTGCATAGAGAAGTGGTTTGTTTTTTATCATTGCTATGTAATATTTCATTGTAAAAATATACCACAATTTACTGTCCATTCTATTACTGTTGAGGGACATTTGAGTTGATTCCAGTTTGGATCTTTTAAAGCATTATAAATGTTCTTGTACATGTCTTTTAGTGGATGTAAGATCCCATCTGGGTTCCAGTCACACACTCTGGCATAGAACTGCTGGATCATAGAGTATACATATATTTAGCTTTGTGAATATTGCCAAAAGAGTTTTTTAGAGTGCCGTACCAATTTGCAATCCCACTAGCAATGCATGAGAGTTCCAGTTAATCTGCCTTTTTGCTAACATTAACAGAGTGAAAAGTCAAGTCGTAAATTTGGAGAAGATTCTGTAATTACGTATAATTGACAAAAGCCTTTCTGGAGAAAGACTATAAATCAATCCTGCAGTCAAAAACTTCTAGAAAAGAATTAGACAACCCAATTAAAAATGGGTAAATGATCTGATCAGCTCTTCAAAAAAGATGATATTCAAATGGCCTGTATACAGGTGTTCATCATCATTAGTTATCAGAGAAATGCAAATTAAACCACAATGAGGCAACACTACCACTAAGAATGCTAAAATTAAAAGGACTGACAATCCCAAGAGTTTTCTTTTATTTTTAATAAACGGCATCCTTCTCTACACATCATTCAGCAACTTGGGTCATTCACTTAACAAATGGGCTTAGAGACCTGAAAATGTTGCTATAAATATAACCAACTCATCCCTTTTAAATTCTTAGAATTCCATAGTATGAAAATATCACAGTTCATTTCAACATTTCTATTCCAATGGAAATTTAGGTTGTTTCCAGTTTTTTCACTATTACAAGCAACACAACAGTGAACATTCTTATAGGTTCCTCCTTCTATACTTCTATGTGTAAATGTTTCTCCAGCGTAGACAAGAGGTAAAATTTGGATGTCACAAGGAATGTGCATTTTTAGCTTTAATAGGTGCTGACAAGTCACCTTCCTTATCAGCTGTGCTAATTATCACTCCAATCAATAGTGTATCAGAATATGTTAACTACCTCCTAACCAGTATTTGACATCATCAAATTTTTCATTTTTTTCAAAACGCTGTTTAAAATGGCATATTATCTTAATTTTTATTTCCTTCATTACTAGTGAGGTCAAACGTCTTTTCATGACTTTATCGTCCATTAGTATGTCCACGTCTATGAACTGTCTCTTCACAGCTTTTGCCCTTTTTTCTGTCATTTATTTTTCTTACTAGCATATATTTTTAATATGAATCCTCAGTCTGTTACATAGGTTGCAAATATTTTCTTCCAATCTACTGATTATTTTCTAACTTTTTTATTGAACTTTGTTGTACAGGAGTTTATAAGTTATGATCAATGACACTTGGTATTTTCCCTTATGGTTTTTGCTCTTATCTCTCATTTTTAAGTGTCTCCCTATACTAAAGAATTCTTTTGTTACATAGTTTTAGTATTTATGTTTTTAATCCAGCTGAGTTTATGATGTGAGATGGAAGTCTGGTTTTTTTTCCCAAAAGAAGAGTCACTTTATTGAATAACCCATCTTTTCAACTCTGATCTAAACATGAGAGCCATAATATACCAAATTTATATGTAAGATAATATATTTCTAATCTCTATGCTGTTTTATTGACCTACTTATCTACTCTTGTACCAACAACACTGTTTCAATTAATACAACTTTATTTTCTAGTAGGTGCTATAAGCAAGTCCTTGCTCTGTAATTCCTTTTCAAAATTGCCTTAGCTATTCTTGCACATTTACCCTCATAAAACTTCTAGAATCATATTGTTAAAATCCATTTTAAAACTCTTTTTATATTTTAATTAGGATTGCATTGAATTTGAAGGAGAATTGACATTTTAAAATGTTGAGTATTTCTCAATCCTTCAATGGTCAATGCTTCCATTTATTTGGGTCTTTTTTATATCTGGTAGGTTTGCAATTTTCTCCGCAAAAGTCTTATGAAGAATTTTTATGTTATTTTAATCTTTGAGTGAGATTTTTTTTTCTATTATATTTTCTAATGGGGTATTACTGGTATACAGGTAGGTTCTTTTTTCTTTTTTACATAGGATTTTATAGTAAATACCTTAATATGCTTTTCCTATTTTCCTGATATTGCCAGTACTCGTCAGAAAGATGAAAAAAATATGCCAATTAATAGTATTCCAGAAAATTAACTAGCTGTGGAGAATTCATGAAAATATCTTAAAATAAGTGTTACATAATGAATTCAGTATAAAATGAGTCTCTATTAAACTCTGTTCAGAAAGTATGGTTCCCAAAAATATGTCATTATAATGTAGATATTATCACCTATAAAATTATCCAATCTCACATTCCATCCCCCAAACCACTGCCAGCTCCTCTAAGCTTCTAGAATAAGTCGTTCATATCACTGCTTCCCAACTCTCCTCCTAGTCAGCCTCCCCCCTCCCTGAATGTCTTATCTCAGTCACATGAATCACCATACCTCTTGTCTGTCCCTCTATTCATCACCTCTTCTCTTCTTCTCCCCTAGATCAGGGGTCCCACTAATCCAATAAGAAACTGTTCATTTTTTTAGGTGGGCAAAACAAGGGAGAAAGGTTACATTGGCCTTTCCCACCCTAAAAATGTCTAAGTGCTGGCTGCATCTTTAGTGAAATTTTTAAAAGATGGAGGAGGGAGAACCAGAGATATAGAGAAGTTTAAAGATCCCTTCCCCTTGATTTCCTCCGGCTTCATCTCAGAATGATAAAATGAACCATACTAACTAGGGTGTATTGAGTGCTTACCAAGTCCCAGGACCCCGGTGAAGCATTTAGTATGCATCATACTTACATCCCCCAACAAGCCTGCAAGGTGGGGAGTATTATTATCGCCACTGTGAAGACAAGGATACGTATGCCCCTTGCAGGATAAATGACTTTCCAAGTTGCATAACTCGTAAGTTTGGCCAGGCGTTAACCCCAGCGGTCTGACTCCAGCTATGTTCTTAACTCCTATCCTAACCCAGTAACCGTGTGGGAAGAAAGTATGGTGCAAAACAATAGCAGCGGTTATTCTATCTGACATGTGTCTATCTGTATTTGTGACACTAAAGCCAGAAAAGTTTTACACATTTCACCGCTCACCACAGTAATCACTGTTTTAGCCATAAAGTATGCCCGTATTTTAGGCTGACTGCAGGATAGAAAAATATAGCCTCTTAGCTACACGGAAGCACAAATTTGGAGTTATGGTCCCCAAAAGTGTTCCTGGTCCCACAGCTGCAGAGAACGAAGAGCAC
This sequence comes from Tapirus indicus, assembly GCA_031878705.1. Classification (NCBI taxonomy): domain Eukaryota; kingdom Metazoa; phylum Chordata; class Mammalia; order Perissodactyla; family Tapiridae; genus Tapirus; species Tapirus indicus. The sequence continues at coordinate 136,447,796 of CM062920.1, read as the reverse complement.
AAATGGGATTATGATATTCTACCACACCCATTTTTTGCGGGATTCTGTGAACTCCAGGCTATGTGATCTTGGGCATGTCACTTAATTTCTCTATATCTCATTTGCCTCAATGGTAAAATAGTGATAATAGGACTGCTGGGGTTGCTGAAAGAATTAAATGAGCACATCTATGGTGCTCAGAAGAGTGGGTGGCACATTTTAAGCACCATATAAGGGTTCCCCACATCTTTAGATCTTTCATAACTCTGGGTAGCAAGCTCAAATTTACTTTTATTCCAACATCTCAAACTGGTTTCCAGTTGGAGGAGTGGTATAGAAATCCAAATATTTGGGTTTTTCAAAAGTTTTTGGAAGTTTTCAGCCCTTTATTTTCAGAGTTATACACTTTTCAAAGACAGTGTGATATATGTGTTTCTGACTCACTGAAAATGATGCTTGTTTTGCTTCATTTCCCCCTCTCCTCCCTGAAAGCCACTTACTATTCATCTACTATGAACCTTTTAAGAAAATAAACACTTTTTAAAGGCTTTTCCTTTGAAGTAGGAAGTGATGTTTTGGGCAAGTACAAACCTTCAGCAGTATTCACATGCTTCTGAGACCGGCCTCCCGAGGCCAGAGGGGCATTACTACCATTTCCAGGTCTCTCTGCAGTTGACTAACTGGGAGCGGGGCTGACCCTCGTCCTAGGCTGCCTCATTGCAGCCAGTGAGCGCACTGCTGGGTCTCACCTGTGCGGTCTAGATCAGCCCCGCTGTGACAGACTCCCGCCGAACCATTGCTGAAGAAAGTCTCAGGTAGGAACAGGAAGCCTATTCGAGGACAGAATTTCCCTGATACAGATCTGTCTTTCTGCATTGTCCTGTCTGATCCCTCACCCACCTTTTATTCTGCCACTCCCTGTGGCCTTATCTTGACTCTGACTCTGACTTTGGCTGCCCTTGAACGGATCCTCTCTCCTGGCAGTAGATCTCTCATTTTCCAAGGCCCAGCCTGCTCCGTGACTAACGCCAGCCTGCCCCAACTGCCTGCCACCTGAGCTTGCCTTTGGCTTTGGACAGTTGTCCTTGGCTCCAAACCCTAACTAGTGACTTCAGCTACCTGTGCCCCAGGGCTGACACATCCTGACCTTTTCTCTTTATATCCCTGTAAAAGGCTTTGGCATCTTAGCCTAGGAAGCTCACTGAATAAGGAACTTGGAAAGATTTTTTTTTTTTTTTTGGTGAAGTAGATTGGCTCTGAGCTAATGGAGAGATTTTTTTTTTTACCCTACAGGGTATGAGTGATGTTTTGTGACACTGCAAAGTCAGAGAAAACACATTCAGAGAGCCCTGTGTTCTTTCTCTGCATATCTTGGTACATTGGTGTTTCTAAAACCAAAGTATGCAATTTTCTAATATTATTTTGAGGAAAGGAATTCAAATATTCTGTGTTCATTAGAGGGCGGTTTCATCCAGTTTCAAGAGCACCACGTGTGTGGAATGAAAGGACTAAAACTTACACACAATCCAGAGACTGGAGGTCATATTCTTGTAGCACCAGCTGTGTGACTTTGGGCAAGTCCTTTAATTCCTCCAAACCTCAATTTCTGTTTGTATAAGATTCAGACCAAAAAATCCACTAAACTGTATCCTTTGAGATTATAGAGTGTGTCTTATTTTTATGAGACTCTTTCCCCACAACTGACTCAGAGAAAGTGCTCCAAAATATTGATCTCATAAGGCTGATAAAAGAATCAAATACATTAAGGTATGCATAATCACTTTGAAGATTGCAAAGCATGAGATAAACATGTTTTTGTGATTATGAATGAATTGCATGCCAAAAGTTTTTATGGAATTCAGAACATATTTCTCCCAGAATTCATGCTGCAATCCCCATCATCCCTCAAGGTCTCAAAGCAGATGTGACTTTAATCTCTTTGCTTCCTCTCCTTTCCTCAGGCTTGTTCTGCTCCCACTCTAGCATCTCCTTGTCTGAACTCCCCACTAGACTGTAAAGTCCTTGAGGGCAGAGCCGTGTGGCTCATGTCTGGGTCATTACACATACAATAATACAAAAAATATTTCATATAATCGAGACTTCATAGTAAGTGCTTAACATACTTTAACTCATTTAATCCACACAAAATCCTATGAGATAGAAATTACTGTTACATGGGGCCGCCCGGTGGCGCAGCGGTTTAGTCCGCGCTTGGCAGCCTGGGGTTCGCGAGTTCGGATCCCGAGCGCCCGCCGATGCACCGCCTGTCTGCTATGCTGTGGCGGCGTCCCACATAAAGTGGAGGAAGATGGGCACGATGTTAGCTCAGGGCCAGTCTTCCTCAGCAAAAAGGGGAAGATTGGCAACAGATGTTAGCTCAGGGCTGGTCTTCCCCACAAAAAAAAAAAGAAATTACTGTTACATCCATTTTATAAATGTGGAAAATGAGATATGGAGAGGTTAAGTGATCTTCCCAAGCACACACAGCCAGTGCGTGGCAGAACTGGTTGGATGGGTAGGTGGGTGGGTGGATGGGTAGGTTATTACTTTTATTATTGTCCTTTATTATCTCCAGTCATAGGTAAGACAATAATGTAAAAAGCATGAAGATCATAATTAAATATTTATGAGGTATCAGAATAGAGTTCTTTACTCAATATACAAATGTTTTCAGCAGAAATCAAACTTAGATGATTATCTAACCAACTCTTTTTTCCCATTGCAATCAACAAAAAACATTATTTAATTTTCTATATCTAAACAGCAATTATTGGCTACATTTAAATATACATTTTCCTGTTTTCAGAGTGTTAAATTTGATGTGAAAAATGTATTTTAAAGATATGCAAACATCGATGAGCTATATATTGATGGGGAAGGGGAATGCAAAAGGCTTATATTTCCCTCTTCTCCTGCTTACCTGACAACTAACTGTGTCCAAGGTCTGGGTCCTTCGAGGCTGAGGTTTTGAACCCCACCCTAAATAAACTACCCAAGGGATTCTGGTGAGCTTGGAAACTACAGCTAAAGCAAAAATGACCTCTGCCAACAAAGACACATTCGCCCCTCTACCCTGACCACTTACACAACCCCCGCCCTCACCCCTACCCTCCACACACATGCTAACTATGCTCTGGGTACACTATCATTCTCGTCTGGTTTGTTTGCTGTGTGCTTTTCCTAGGTATCTCACTCACTCCTGTGTTTCAAATATCCTCTAAAAAAACATCAGCTGTCATACTTTTTGTCCAGTTCGGGTCTATATATTGAACCGCTTGCTCATCAGACATTTTTACTTGGATGTTTTACATGCATCTCAAAGTCAATATATCCAAGACAGAACAAATAAGCTTCCCCTTCAAATGTGTTCCTTCTAAGAGTGAATACCACCACCACAACCAGGTGCTCTAAACAGAAACCTGGAAATCATGTCAATCATCCTCATCTTCACAGCTTATACCTACTCAGTGACTCACAAAACCCAACAATTCTATCTGCTAATTATCTTAAAGCTCCCTTCCTACTCCCTCCACCTCTGTAGTCTTAGCCACTATATCTCACCTAGACAACCCTAGAAGCCTCCTAACAGGTATTCCTCTTCCATTCTTGCATTTCTCCAATCTATTTTAACCGAGCAGATTCAAAAGGATACTCTGACTATATTATTTCCCAGCTTAAATCCCTTCAAAGCATTCCAAATGCTTTTGGGAGAAAGGACAAAATCTTTACTGTGGCCTACAAGACCCTGGGTGGTTCAGCTCCTACCTATTTCTGCAACTTCCTCTCATGGCCCTCTTTCCCTGGCCTTCAAACCTCCGAACATATGGGCCTTTCACAAATTCTTTGAATGTGCCATGTTCTTTCCCTCAGCTTCTAGATCTTTGCACATGCTATTGCCTGTATGTGGAACTCTCTCTTCCCCATTTACTATCTAGTCAATCCCACATTCATCCTTTGGACCTCAGCTTAAATGTCGCTTCAGCGGAGAAGCCATGCTTGACCACCCACTCCTGCAGGCTAGGTCAGGTCCCCCCATTACACACTTTCATGTCACAGTGTACTTTTCCTTCACTGCACTTTGCTGAACAGTGTATTTTCCTTTGTTCCTTATTACAGTTTATTATTTTTACAATTAGTTATTTTGGTCTATCTCTTCTGATAGACTACGAATTCCATAAGGTCAAAGACCAGTCTTGTTCACTGTTCTGTTTACAGTGACTAGCACCCATCCTTGAATGAATGAATGAACTAATGCTATTCTGGTAGTTTGGAGGATAATAATAATAGACAGTTGAGGCATGCTTTTTCTTTTCTTTTTTTTTTTTTTTGTTGAGGAAGATTAGCCCTTAGCTAACATCTGCTGCCCATTCCCCTTCTTTTGCTGAGGAAGATTGGCCCTGAGCTAACATTCATGCCCATTTCTTCTACTGTACGTGGGACATCAGCATGGCTTGATAAGCGGTGCATAGGTCCGCTCCTGGGATCCAAACCTGCAAACCCCAGGCCACCACAGCAAAGTGCACAAACCTAACCACTATGCCACTGGGCCAACCCTAGACAGTTGAGGCATGCTTTTTCATTTTATCCTCATAACAACTGTGTGAGAAGATATTATTAACCTTCCACAGGTGAGGAAGCCAAAGTTTGTAGAAGTAAGGTTACTCATCCAGGTTGTAAAGGGCAATTCTTCCAGGAAGAGGAACCAGTGGGATCACTCCAAGTTTTAAAGGATAGGTAATTGCTTACTTATAAATTTCTCCAACTGCTTTGTCCTTTGTAAATGCCAAATAGTCTTAATATCTCTTTGGCATTTCCATGGAGTTCTTCAGGATGAGCAAAACCAGTTATCACCACTTCCCATTTAGGGCAAAGCCCACTAAAACCTTTAGGAAAGTCCTGATAAATGAAGAAGCATTTCACCTTCATTGAAATGGAAAACATACAGAGAAAGGAGCTGGGTGGATGAAAGCAAATTAGGTAGAAGAAAGAAGTTGGTGTGATAAATGAAGGAACAAAGAAAATGGACGAGATAAAGGAAGAAAGAGAAGAAGAGATAAGTACAAAGACACAAGGAAACGAAAAAAAAAACAGACCTTTCAAGTCCTCGGGAGAGTCCAGAAGCATGCACAGTGAGGAAGATGCTGTTTGTGCTTCAAACAAAAATAGCAGTGTTTCTGAATAGCTAAGCCTTTGAAGCAAATAGCCAGAGCATCTGATCACTACCCAGATTGTTCATGCCAAGATTTTAGAGTTTATTGGTAAATCAAGATTAGAATAACATTTTCTCTTTGCTCCTAACGTAATTTTTTGAATATGGGTGAATGTGGGAAGCAATTAGAGGAACAGGATTTCCTCCTCTATCCTAGGCCAAAAAATATAATGTGTTCCCATCTCCTATGCTCTGTTCCCACTCTGGCACCACTCTGAGGTCTGCCCCAACCCTTGATAAATTAATTAAAAGAGGCCACTAGACTGATGTGGCTCTCATGCCGTGGTGGCCTATGTAAGCAGACTAAAATCTAAGCCTGTAAATGCCTCAAGGTTACAAAGTCAAAATGCTAAGACAGCCCATCACAAACAGCCGACTTCGCTTTAAGCTATAGCCAATCAAACAATTTCCTTTCTTTGCTACCACACTTTCTCTATAAAAGTCTTTTCCCAGGCTCCTATCGGCAGAGTGCTCCTAACCACTCCCAGTTTGGCGCTGCCAAATTGGAATTGATTTTTGCTGAAATAAACTCTTAAAATTCTGAATATGCCTCAGTTTATCTTTTAACACCCCTAACTGGGTTCTTCCACAGACCAGCCATGGGAAAACCATTTTATTCTTCTGAATCTGTTTCCTTATCTATAAAGTGGAGATAAACATTCCTGGCTGGTTTTTCTCAGTATTTTTTGGCTCATAGAATCTCAGTACTGGGAAGGACTTAAAGGGAGAACTTCTAGAATAACCTCAGACTAGACGTGTGGATCTCCACTGCATTATCCCGGCTCACCCCCAAACTGATGAGAATGAATTGTGGTGTTAGATGAAGAATGTCCCACCAGCTCACATTTCTTATAAGAAAATAAGTAGTTGTCCCTCTCCAATAGTTAAAACAGAGTACTACAGATGCCTCACTTACCTCTGGGCCAAAATAGGAACTAAATTTACTCTCATCTCCTGCTTCTTTCAGGTATACATATATGCCTAGCCCTTCCAAAATGTTTTTTCCTTCCAGCTGCTTACCTGTGGTTACATTCTTGTAAAATAACTGACTTCCAGGAAGAGATGCATATGAGCACAGGGCTCAAAAACAATTCTGAAGCAAGCCATGAGCACAAAATTCAGCGTCTTGGCTGCTTTCAGTACAAATCAAAAGAGTCCCAGGTTTCTCCTGTCATGCTGGGTTTGTCAGTAAATGTGGTGCAATAGGCTGTGTTATTGGAAATGGCCTAGAAAGAAAAAGAACACACCTTCTATGCAATCTACGCTAACTAGATGAGTAATGTTGAATCTGGATGATTAAGCTAAATGCACTTTACAGTCTTGGACAGCTTCAAAGGAAAAAGGTGGAGACAAAGTTTGAGGAGGAGGAGGAAGAAAAGAGAGGAATGGGAAAGGGAACAGAATTATTCTCTTGGGTATGTATGCCCTCTCCCCAAATTAAAGCTAAAGTGCTTAAAGGATCAGAATTCTGTCATATGCATCTTTAAATAGTGCTTTCCCCCATGTAGGGGAGGGAGGGACAGTCAATAAATATCAATACTCATGAATGACTGCAAAGACAGAGAAGAGTAAGGGATCTATACATTTCCATTAATAGACGGTTAACAGGATATACGCTATCAAGTGCCTCAGTTAGTAAAGACTTGACATGGACTGAATGTTTGTGTCCCCCCAAAATTCAAATGTTGAAACCCTAATCCCCAATGTAATGGTATTTCGAGATGAGGGCTTTGGGAGGTAATTAGGTGATAAGGATGGAGCCCTCCTAAATGGAATTAGTGTCCTTAAAGTAAGAGACCAGAGCTCTTCCTCTCTCTCTGCCATATGAGGATACAAGACGGCTGCCTGTAAACCGAGAAGAGGGTCTTCACCAGAACCTGACCACACTGGAACCTTGATCTTGGACTTCCAGTCTCTAAAACTGTGAGAAATAAATGTTTGTTGTTTAAGCCACCCAGTCTATGGTATCTTGTTATAGCAGCCTAAACTAAGATAAGACTCTTTAGCCATTCAGATTTTAAAATAATAATGCCCATCCTTACCATCTGCCCCCTACTCCAAAATGATGTATTATTATCAAAGCACCTGTCCATAATGGAAGTAATCCAGATGCTCAAGAGATCACATTTTGTGTGGAATATTAGTGCCCTGCCTTTTTGTTGGCTCTTGCTGACTTGTTTGGGGAAACGAATCTGTCCTTTTCATTTCATTCCCAGAACACACAGCAACACACAGCCAGATGGAAATAACCCTTCAGCTCAAAGGAGAGGTTACAGTACACTGAGGGATTCTATAGTTATGTACTGTCTTCCTAAGGACGATCTCGATCTTGCCTCCTACTTTCAGCCCTTTGACCTCAATCTTTCAGATCCACCACCTGATAGCTGAGGGCCGGGCCACTTTTGCAACCAAATTGGGGTGTGGTATGAACACTACAACTTAAAAACAGCCTGACAATCTTGAGATTAATTAGAACTAGGTGGGCAATATAGCATGTATTCTGTTCTTTAATTATTCTTGCACATCCTCTATTGGTAAAATTTTGCTTTGAACATGTATGTATATATTTGGGCCATGTTTCAGCACTATATCACCCGATACTCTGCTGCTGTTCATAGGGTTTTCATGGCCAGTTTTTGAGGAAGTGGGTGGCCAGGTCCTTCTTCCTAGTCTGTCTTAGTCCGAAAGCTCCACTGAAACCCGTCCACCATGGGTGACCCTGCTGGCATTTGAAATACTGGAGGTATAGCTTTCAGCATCACAGCAACACACAGCTGCCACAATATGACAGCCGACAGATGGGAGGTATGCTTCCCTGACCAGGAAATGAACCCAGGCCGTGGCAGTGAAAGACCAAATCTTAACCACTAGATCACCAGGGCTTGCTAGATGTCATTGACTGTGAACCAAAGATATCTTCATCTGGTCAGTTTTCTCTGTCACCTAAGTGTTAAAATTATATTTTACTCTAAATAAGACAAAAATACTTTTTTCTCTTAACTATGAAAGCCTGAGAGTACTTAAAATTTTTCTTTTCAACCTGGCCTTTCTCACTTAGTCAAATAAATGCTAAAAAGGATGAAAAGGTGCTTAACTTAAAACAACATAAGGTCAGCATAATAGTTTACACACACACACACACACACATACAGTCTTAATTTCTCCCAAGAGGACTCAATAGCTTCTTTCCTTCATTTCACTTTACTCTTCACTCCCATGTACAGACCCCGACAGAATTGCTAGCCCAAAACACAGCATAAGAGGATCTTGTCAGAGAGGTTCAGGAGAACACTTTCTCTGCCAGAACACACTTCGTTCTCCCTGCTTGTGTCAAATTCATTAATATGTAAGAGCCCTTAGCACTTCCCTAGTCCTCCCTCTGTATTAGTTTGCTACGGCTGCCATAAAAAAGTACCACAGACCTGATGGCTTAAACAACAGTAATTTATTTCCTGACAGTTCTGGAGGCTAGAAGTCCAAGATTAAGGTGTCAGCATGGTTGGTTTCTTCTGAAGGCCTTTCTCCTTGCTTGTGTCTTCACATGGTCTTCCTGAGTGTGTTTGTGTCCAAATTTCCTCTTCTTATAGGGACACCAGTCATATTGGATTAGGGCCTACTGTCATGACCCCATTTAACCTCAATTACCTCTTTGAAAATCTATCTCCAAATACAGTCACCTTCTGAGGCACTGGGGTTTAGGACTTCAAGATATAAATTTGGAAGGGACACAATTCAGCCCATTACCCCCCATTGTGGAAATGAAGACAGGAAGTGGGAAGATGGGAAACACATGACTGATTTCCTTCAATAAAGAGAGTGGGAGAAAAAGAATTGTTTTCCCCAATTGCTACATTTAGGAGGGAAGAGCAGGGTTCTGGGACTGTGAACAGCATGAAAGAGAGAAGGAACAGAGTGCAGGGCCATTTACTCACTAGACACTAGAAGCACTGTGCTTTGGCCCTGTGAACTTTCCAAGGGCCTATGAAAATGTCTGAAAGCTGAAATTTGAGTGGTTTCCAAATATGAAAAAAATGGCAAAATTTTGATAAATTAATGTTTAAAAGCCTATGAAACTTAACATTATGTCAACTAATCAACTACAACTCAACCCAACTGTAATAGAATTTATTCATTCATTCATTCATCCAGAGTGTCTCTCAAGTGCCAGGCACCATTCCAGAGGTTGGGGATCTGGAAATGAAGACAAAAGACAAAATTCCCTATCAGTAAGGAGCTTACATACTGGTGCATGAAGGGAAACAGGAAATAAAATATGCAAATTATATAAAATATTAGAAGAGTGAGTGCCATGGAGAAAAATAGAGAAGGTAAATAGAGAGAGCCAGGGTAAAAGGGACTCACATTTTAAATAATTGCTTAGGGAAGTCCTGGCTGAGTAAAGTCTTCAAGGAAGTGAGGGAATTCACCATGCAAATATTTGTGGGGCAAGACTTCCAGGGAGAGGCTAAAGCACAAGCAATATCCCTGAAGCAACAGCAAGCCAGAAGTGCCTGAGAAACATCTAGGGAGCCAAGGTGGCTGCAGCAGAATGCATAAAGGCAGGAGGCCGGAGGAAATAAAATCACTATCTCAAAGAGATATCTGCACCCCTATGTTCATTGCAGCATTATTCATAATAGCCAAGACATAGAAACAACCTAAATGTCCACTGACAGATGAATGGAGAAAATGTGAGAGAGATATATATATGTGATATATACATATACACACACACACACACAAATGGAGTATTATTCAGCCATAAAAAGAAGTAAATCCTGCCATTTGGGACAACGTGGTTAGATCTTGAGGACATTATGCTAAGTGAAATAAGTCAGACAGAGAAAGACAAATACTGTATGATATCACTTATATGTGGAATCTAAAGCTGAACTCATAGAAACAGAGAGTAGAATGGTGGTTACCAGGGGCTGGAGGGTGGGGGAAACGGGGAGGTACTGGTCAAAGGGTATAACTTCCAGTTATAATATGAGTAAGTTCTAGGGATCTAATGTACAGCATGGTGACTATAGTTAATAATGCTATCTTATATACTTGAAAGTTGCTAAAACAATAGATCTTAAATGCTCTCACCACACACACACACACACACACACACACACAAAGGTAATTATGTGAGGTGATGGATGTGCTAACTAACCTTATTGTGGTACTCATTTTGCAATACACATGTACCAAATCATCAAGCTGTACACCTTAAACTTACACAACGGTATGAGTCAATTAAATTTCAATAAAGCTGGGGGGAAAAAGGCAAGAGGCACAGGAAATGAGGTTGGAAGGTAACAAAGGGCCAGACAGTATAGGCCCTTTTGTAAAGTATTTCCTTTTTAGTCCAAGTTGGAGCAAGAACCACCAGAGGGCTGTGAGCAGAGGAGTGGCATGGCCTAACTTAGATTTTAAAAGGACCACTCCATCTGCTATGCTGAGAACAGACTGTAAATGATGTTTAACATGGACTGTGAGTACAATTTTTATGTTTGACACTATATGGACTAGATTATTTATAAGTAAACATGCCTAATATCTACAAAAGACCTTAAAATAGCTGAGGATGAGCAAAGGCCAGTATGGATAAGCAATTTTGGTTGGAGTATAAGAAGGGGTGGCAGCCAGGAGTTTGCTGGTGCTGTAGAATAGAAGAGAACACATGATTTTAATGAGTTGGCATAGATTAAGATCTTGGACCATTTTGAAAGTTTGAGAGCAAAATGAATAAAGGTTGACCCTGTACCAACAAGTAAAATCCTTCTTAGCTTAGATTATGATGTATCATGGCTTTGTGGAGTGTTCAATTATCAAATGTAATATAATCACCCCAAAATTAGTAGTTTAAAATAATAACAAAATTTATTCATGAACTGAAATTTGAGCAGGGCTTAGCAAGAAGTCAAATAGAACTGCTCTATTTCTATTTCTATGGAAATTTCCATAGAAAATTCTCTGGAATTTTCTCTTAGCTGGGAAAATTTGAAGTCTAAGGGCTGGAATCATCTGCACTGTTTCTCATATGTCTGATGGTTGATGCTGGAAGACTCAAACAAAGGGCTGGTCCCACTGGGCTTCGGTGATACAGTGATTTATAATAAAAACTATATATTCAGTCTCATTTCTGGCACGGAGCTCCTAAAACCCTTGGAGTTTCCTGTGATGGGCTTTGGTTGCTAGGAGAATCAACCTTGATTAGAGGGTTGGAACTTTCAGTTTCACCCCGACACCCAAGGAGGGAAGAGGAGGGGAGAGGGGCTGGAGGTTGAGTTCAATCATCAATGGCCAATGACTTTATCGAGCATGCCTATTGATGAAGCCTCCATAAACACCCAGAAGAACAGGGTTTGGAGAGCTTCCAGGTTCACGAACATGAGGAGATTCTGGAATAGTGGCGTGCTCGGAGAGCAAGGTAGCTCCATGCTCCTTCCCACATACCTTGCCCTAGGCATCTCCTCCATCTGGCTGTTCCTGAGTTACAACCTTTTATAATAAACCGGTAGTCTAGTAAGTAAAACATTTCTCTGAGTTCTGTGAGCTGCTCTAACAAATTAATAGAACCCAAGGAAGGGTCCTTGGAACCTCCAATCTGTAGCTGTTGGTCAGATGCACAGGTGACAACCTGGACTTGTGATTGGTGTCTGAAGCAGGGTGGGGGGGCAGTCTTGCAGGACTGAACCCTTAACCTGTGGAATATGATGCTATCTCTGGGTGGATAGTATCAGAATTGAGTTGAATTGTAGCACACATACTGGTGTCACAGAATTGCTTGGTGATGTGAAAAAAAAAACCAAACATACATCAGAATTGGTGATCAGAATCTTAGCTTCTGTATGTCTATGTGGGTGCTCTACATGGTCTCTCCAGCATGGCAGTTTCAGGGTTACTAGACTTCTTACATATTGTCTTGGGACTCCCAAGGTGAACGTGCTGAGAGATAGAAGGAGCCCGGTAAAAGCTGCATCAACATTTATGACCTAGCCTCTGAAGGCATGCAGCATCACTCCCGCAACTTTCTGTTTGCTAGAAGCTAGTCGCTAAAGCCAGCCTATACTCAAGGGCAGGAGGATTAGACTTCACAGCCGTGTCGAAAAAGTTTCAAATAACTTGTGTGCATGCTTTAAAACCACTACATAAACGTTTTACTTACAGCTCTTTAGATACCTAGAACACACTTGCGTAAGCCTCTGACCCTGATGCTGCTAGGCCCTCTAGCATGGCCCCATTCACAGAGGTGATAGCCCCTGCTAATCACCTTTGCTGGAGAAGAGGCCTGAACACAGATGAAGCTCTGCGGTGGGAACAGAGGAAGAGGTCCTCCTATTTGTGCCCACAGAGGACAAAAAGGGATAATTAAGTTTCATTTGCTGTTATTTACAATGGTGTAGGGGTGATCTAATGGAGGAGGTAAACAGACATCTTGGGTTGGTAATCAAGCAGTATATAAAACTACTGACTCCTGGGCATCTCTACCTGCATATCCAGTCAATACCTTGAACTCAACATATCCATCCAAGGCTGAGCTCAGCTCTAATTTTCCTCAACACTATCCACTTATATTCCTTATTTTCATTTCCCTACCCATTACCCACATTGCTCAAATTAGAAATCTGGTAATCAAGTAACATCTCCCCCGCCCCCACTTCCACTACTTATATTCAATTAGGTAAAAAGTTCCCCTCCTAAATATCTCTTGATTTCATCTCTTCCTCTCTATCTCCATTGCTTCAGCCTTAATTCAATCCTCAACATCTCTCATTCACAGTAACTAATGAACTGGATATTTTGCCTCTCCTCTTATCATTTTATCTTCCATACTGTCAATTACTGTCTATCTAAAACACAGATCCAATAAGGACATTGTCTTGGGTAAAACAATGTTTCCTCATTATTCTAACAGTTCCTCATTACTTACAGGATGAGGATTTTAGTTTTCAGCGGGGTATAAAAAGTCAGGTTTCATTTTTCATCTACATAGGCACCCAACACTCCAATCACTCCATCCTTCTTGCCTTTCTCCAAACACACCATGTTCCCTCTTGCCTCTGTACCTTTGCACATGGGGCCTCTTCTAGGAAAGTCTGTTACCCTTTGGATCCATCAGTGAAAATTCTTCGTCTTTCAAATCCCAGCTTCAATGTCACCTCTGTTGTAAAATCTTCACTGTAAGCCCATGTTAATTGCTTTTCTGTGTTCCATAGCATCTTGCACTCACTTTTATACAGTTCTTACCATATTATTTCATAACTAACAGTTGCCACATCACTACACCATAAAACTGTAAGTTCCTTAAGCATACAACACGTTACCTTGTCCATTTTTGTGTCTTACCTGTTTCTGGCACATAAAATACAGTCAATAAATATATATTAAACTTATGAATGAATGAATTAGGATTAGAATTTTTTTAAGCTTGTACAAACTTTACATTTGCTCGAGACTTTCACTGACCTATAGCCAAATAATTACTTTACTTATGTAGCTGTTTATGGTCTCATTTCAGAGAAAATTAGATCAGGCAAGGGATTTAGAGAATACTTAATTCAGTCCTGTCAATTTTCAGACAAGGAAGGCAAAGCTCAGAGGAGAAGGAAAGAAACAATTTATGACCCAGCCACTTCTACATACATATCACATTTAGTCTTCATGTCAAACATATACTTCAGGTGGTGTTAATTTTTCAGTTAAGAAAATATATTTCTGGGCTAGCCCCGGTGGCCTAGTGGTTAAGTTCGTGCACTCCACTTCGGCAGCCCGGGTTCAGTTCCCAGGCATGGACGCTACACCACTCATCAGTGGCCATGCTGTGGTGGCAGCAACCCACATACAAAACAGAGGAAGATTGGCAACAGATGTTAGCTCAGGGCAAATCCTCCTCAGCAAAAAAAGAAAAATATATATATATATACTTCATAGAAGTTGTTTAACTTCTTCCTCTGTCACACAGTGAACTGGGCTTCTAACCCTGGCTTGCTCACTGTTCTTTCCAGTATATCCTAATATCTTCTACCTCTTTTTCCTTCTCATTTATTACCAAGATATAATAAAGACCTCCATTACTAAAACCACATTCAATTTTCTAATCCATTCTGATCTCATTTCTAATGCATTTGAAAAGGAATGATCTGATCTTCTCCTTAGAGGTAAAGATTTGAATGAAGGCATGATATCTGCAAAGAAAAGGGACACAGGGGTAAATCCTAGGAGACAGGATAGTAGAGAGGAGAGGTCACAGGCTTTGAAATCAAGTGGACATAAAATCAATTCCTAATTCTACATTGATTTGGAGTATCACCTTGACCAAATTCCTAAAAGTCAAAGAATAAGTATACCTCCTAAGACTATGACAAGTATCAATTGTAGCTACTTTTATAGGTACATAGCACCTCTTATAATGGTTACACAAACTCTAGTTTCCTCGTTCCTTCTTGAGGTCTTAGAACACACAGTCCACCATCAGAGTTGGCTAGGTGAGCAACAAGATGTACCATATCTTATGGACTCAATAAGGTAGATTAAAACATATTTTCCCATTATATGTATTTTCAGATTGATCCTCTTTGCTTTTTTTTAACTAATCAAAAAGAAACATGCTTTCTCAAAGAAATTTGAACTACGTAGTGATCATTTATAATAGAAGAGAGAAGTAGCAAACTATCCTTGTTGGATCATTAGATAAAACATGGAAGATCCAGACCTCAACAAGCTTAGGCCATCAAAGAAATCATAGTCCTTTGTGAAAAGAATGAGAGAAATAAATGTAGATGATGGGTGGATAAATAGGTAGATGGATATAGCCCCAGATGATTTATGCCATAACTAAATGATTCCACTCAAGAAAAGGCAACTTCTCTACCTGAGACTTATCCAGGAAAATGAGCCATAGGAAATGTGTAGTATCCCTTCCACCCACAAAGATTCACAGGAAAGAGAAGTAGTCAGACCAGTATCAGTCACATGCTCATCAACCCTCAGTTACAGACTGTAGAATTTAACAATTCTGGCTAACAATGGAACTACTGAAAATGTACAGAAGTTCCCTGAGCTTGTGTATTAATTGTCAAATAAATGTCTTTTCACTTTTGTCACATAAAATGTGACCAGTTTTCATTATAGCCACCTGTCATGCTACATGCTTACGCAAGGTTGATATCTTTAAAGTAGTAGGCTGAGAAGAGTATGGGTAGAGTTCCTCAGCACCCTTCCTGTTATCCAAAAGGAGAAAAGATGAGCATTCATGAATACCAAGGTTTGGTAGCCAGGAAAGAAAGTTTTTTTTCAGATCTGGACAGGAGGCATGGCTACTCAAACCAGAGGGTCAAACAGAGAACTGCATCTCCATGTGTTTCTCACTGCAACACTGATGAAAGGGACCAACTTGGCATATAAGAGACATTCTGCTTTATTTTCCTATTTCTTGTTTTCTTTCCCTCCTTTTTCTTTGCACATCTATCTCTTCTCATCTTTTTCCTCTTGGTCTCTTTCTTTGTTATCCTTTTCTCCCTCCTTTCTCTTTCTTCTTTCTTTTAGATTTCACCAGCAATGTTCCTTACTCATCTGTCAATTTCTGCCTTCAGAAGGAGAACCCCTTTCTCCATGCAATGTCAGATTCAAAAAATTATAAATGTGCCAAATAATTGGGGGGGGGGGGAAGCTGACAAGTCCTGATTCCATTTCTCTGGGACAAGAAGCACTGAAATCTTCCCCAAATCACCACCACCCGTGATGACCTTCAACCAATGAAAGCATGGGTGGTTGGCTTCTCAAAGAATTTCCAAGTACATTATGAGGAGAAATCTTGGGCTGAAGTTCTTCCCCCCTCAAAATAATGAGTAATTAATGATTATTGCTTTCCATTAACTGAATGGAAATTTGCAAGTCTGATGATGTTCAAGCAAAAGCAGACAACCACTAATGAAAGATGTTTTAAAGGGGATCTTGTTGTAGAGATTGTGATAAAGTACCCCTTAAGGCTCTTCCAAGTCTGAGACTGAATTGATTCATGTAACTTACACCATAATGAGAGTAGAGAAGGGAATGCAAACCCTTCTGAAGAAACATGAAGAGGATATTTGTCCATTGACTTATGGGGCTATGTTCCAGATCTTCAGATGCCTTGTTATATGTTCTTTGTGTTGCAAAAGAATAATACTTTCGCGCAATATTTTCTAATTACTTCACAAAATGTAAAAGAATAAATGGCAAAAAAAAAAAAAAAACGTGAACCAGAAGTGCAAATAGAAATCAAAGCTTTCCAGTTCAGTAGAGCCAGAGAATTTTACTGCAGGCTCTAGTGATCATTTACCCCAGTCAGGAGGAAAACTGTTGGGCTGAAACAAATGAAAGAGATTGCGAAATCCTCTGGTGAAATTGATGACATTTCACCCCATCCAAAGATTAACTCAGTGAATGGTGCAACTGAAAGGATGTGACTTGAAGATATGCCTTGCAAATACTAACACTCAGTGTTTTTCAGAGATTAATCCTAATAGCATGAGGGTAAAACATGCTGATTAACAGAAAAAAAACTAATCTGGGTGATTCTCTTGATTAGATTGGCCATTCCATGCAAAATGCCATAATGGCAATCAGAAAAGGCATCAATGAAATGCACAATGAAAGGTTTTTAAAAGAAATTGCTTTACCTACAGATACTAGGGAATAATACAATTTAGTCCTTGTGTAAAAAGGCTCAGCCAGGGGAAATGATGGGGTGTCTTTGAAGAGTTCCAGAAAATTGAATAAAAAATGAGAAACAGATTATGTTGCTGCTTCATTCAATTTCCATCACCTCAATGGCTACTCATTCTCTTTCCCATTCCTCACAGTCATGATCAATCTGGAACCCAGGACAGAAGCGGAAACAGAGTCATCACCCAAAGGCTACACCAATCAAGTCTGGTCTGGTATTAATTTGAGGTAAATAAGGCATGTAATGGGAGGAAATGGATATATGTCCATAATATATAAAAGTTAGTAGTCATCACTTAAAATAGAAATTATTTTATCGGTAAAGTTAGAAAGTACTTAATGTACATCAGTGGGGTAGGTGTGAGGTCAAAGGCCAAGGGAAAGGAAGATTATAAATTGAAAAAGAAAAATACCTGATAATGAAAATATTAATAGCATATTATATTAAAATTCAAAGAAATAAATATTTTGGTTGTATTGTAAAGATGAATGATGAATATGAAGGATATTTGATCAAATGGAAAGATATAAAGAAGAATGACTAAAATATATGTTCTTTTCTGCATTGGAATTACAGGCAGTTTCCAAACTGAAACTGGATAATGTTCCAAAGGTAATCTGAAAGACACTTATTTGGAATTGAGACTATACTTTCCCATAGAAACATTGTTGAAAAGTGTGAATTAGGTTCCTAGGTTACCTGTGAATTCTATTTAAACCTAATATGTAGCAAAATAATATTAATTTATATTTTGAATCAGTAGAAAATAAAACTGTTGTGTTGGAACTAGAATTGGTTACAGGAGGATGAAAAAATTAAAGAAATAATTTTATGGAGCTCCTGATAGAGGGCTTCTGGGAGAGATCAAAGAATTTAGATGTCGATTGCACCAGATTGTTATTTAGGTCCACTTTCACTTCTTTCTTCCCTAGCTATGTCCTCTTCACGTCCTCTGATCACGTCCAGTTTGTGGCTTTAAACTTCACCTATATGCTGAGATTTCCCAAATTTATAACTCCATTCAGACCTCTCTGCTAAACTCCAGTCAAGTATACCCAAAGCCTTTGTCTGATAGACGTCTCAAAATTAACATGTCCCAAATGGGATTTCTGTTCTCCCCGCCCCCACCAAACCCAACCGACCCTCCATCTTCCCCATCTCAGTTAATGTTAACTCTGCTCTTCCCTTTCTGACTCCTCTTTCCACTCGTACCCTGTATCCAATTCTTTAGTATATCCTGTCAGCTCTACCGTTAACATACATCCAGAATCCTACTTCCATTTCTCATTTTCTCTGATCCAAGACACCATCATCTCCCAGCTATATTACTGCAACTTCCCCCAACTGATCTCCCTGCTCTACCCTGGCTCCCAAAAGCCTATTCTCAGCACAGTGGCCAGAAAGATCCTGTGAAATCATGTAAGGTCATGTCTGTCCTCCACTCAAAACCCTCCAACTCCCATCTCACTCAGAGTAAAGCCTAAATGCTTACATCACTGGCTGCCCCATCCCCAGCCTCTCTGAGCTTATGTCCTACTCTCATCTCCCTTGCTTATGCAGCTCCAGCCTCATTGGCTGTTTGCTCTTCCTTGAGCACTCCAGCTCTGACGCTCTCTTAGAGTCTTTGATCCTTCTGCTCCCACTGTCTGAAATGCTCTTCTCCATATAACCACACAATTAACCAACCCCCACCTCACCTCTACGGGATCTTTGCTGAAATTTCACCTCCTTAGGCCCTCAATGGCCATCATACCTTTTCAAAATATTCCAGCCTCCCCCGCCACTCTTTGCATGCCCCATCTCTCCTTTATTTTTCTTTTTAGTTATCATTATCATTATATTAAACTATCCATCTAAATTATTTGTTTACTGTCTGTCTCCTCCATTCTAAGCTATAAGCTCCCTGAGGTCAGTGCCTCTTATCCCCAGTCCCTAAAACTATGATGGGCATATAGTAGGCACTCAAATATTTGTTGAATAAATTGAATGAATAAATCAATATAATACCGAAATGAACGAATGACTTTATTTCACAAGTGTTCTGTTGGCACTGTTCTTGCTTACCCTTATCATCCACCTCAGAGATACATTTATTAT
The DNA here is from genome assembly GCA_031878705.1 of Tapirus indicus. Lineage (NCBI taxonomy): Eukaryota > Metazoa > Chordata > Mammalia > Perissodactyla > Tapiridae > Tapirus > Tapirus indicus. The sequence continues at coordinate 136,428,810 of CM062920.1, read as the reverse complement.
TGTTACAAATGGAGAGAAAAGAAAAAGGCAGTAGAATCATACCTGCTTTCTCCATCTCCAGTCTCACCACTCTTTAATTGAGTTTCTACCCATCAGCCACAATGATCTCTCTACAGCTCAAACCTGCTGAAACCACCTCCATGGAACTTCATGACTTGGAAGATAAAGTCCATCCTTTTAACCTGGCTTATAAGACCTCTCATCATCCACTCTTGTGTATCTTTCCAGCTTCATAGTCAATTAGTCGTGTTTCTGACAGGGAAGAACTGAGGCAGTAAAGAGATCTTGAATCAGAGGTTTCTCCTGTGTTGATGCTGGATCAGGGTGGCTTGGTGACTGTTAAGAATATTTTATGAGTTGGCCACCTGCCATTCACGTGTCTGACATGATCCATAAGTTGCCATTCATTGCTCACAGTCCCTATACCTTTTAAGGTTATGGTGCAGTTGGTTTATCTCCTTTTTTTTCTCGAATTATATGTTATACAAAATCCTAGTATAAAAAATATACTTTAAGCTATTCTACTTAAGATAATGGGGATTTGAGAAGGTAGAGGTCAAGCCCTGACCGTTCAGCTCCCATATACCTGGCGTGGCCCCTGGAGCCCCTTTGAGCAACCACTGCTAGGAAGGCCCCAAGCCATGAAAATGCCAGGCAGCCTCACAACGCACCAAACAAAAGAAGAAAGACTTTCAAAACAGCCACATCTATTGGTTATCTATAAAAATTGCCCAAGTAACTGAAATGCACTTTGCTGTCCTCTCCTCTTTTGTTTAGTGTGTGACAAATAGCAACATCTCCAAATGGCAGGAAACAACAAACGAGAAATATGTCAGCGTCTGCATCGTGCGGGAGATAGAACATTATGCAGGCTTTCGTCTAATGATCGGCTCCCGAGAGAGTAATTAGGAATTGGCGCCCTTCTTGCTGGCGCTACCTCGGCTGCTCTGCCAGAGGATTCTGAGAAAAGGTTTGTTGTTTCAGTTTCAAAACTGCATTTTAGACCGACTCTGAATAGAGTGCATGTAGGGACAAATGGCACGAGTGTGTAGCAAGTGGTATTTGTATTCACATTCTGTCTCAGTGCCTCAGGTCCATGACAGGTTTATTTTTCAGAAGTCTAATAAAAAACTGATATTAAAAAAAGTTTTTAACTGCCAGAAGATATGATTTTTATTTTTAGATATTAAGAAGAGGCAGTTTCAAAGGAGGCTGTGGGGGTTCTTTATCATGCCATTGGCAGATGGGCAAGTTTATTTTCAAACTGAGAAATAAGACCCTATCCAGTTTTGAAGACCCAATTTGAACCAAACAAAATCAACCTGAAGTATTAGTCCACTTGGAAGAAGGGCTACTGCCAAGGCAAATCTAATGAGGTCTCTGACTTGCAACGAGACACACATACAAATCAATGAATAACTCTATGTTTTTTAACACTTCTACAGTGGCCTCCTCTGCCCTACTTCCTTGCAACATAAGCCAGCCCCCCAGAGGATCAGGAGGCCAAGGAGGTGTATTAGAACAAACTGGTTAGACATTCCTGCCTGCCACCTATCATGACTTTGGAAGAATCTAGAAAAAGGAGCAGCTCTTTCTAGGATACTATGGTATTTAGCTTGTTTCAGGACAGAACTAATTGCAATAATGGTTTTGAACAGCCCTTGAGTGAATCTGGAACTACTAAAGGATAAATGGCTACTTGTAGCTATATGACATACCCACTTCTCGCACATACACACACACATACATACACAGCTACAATGCGTGCATGCCACCACACACACATACATCATACACACACATACACACACACCACATATAAACACATCACACACACATACACACTACACACACACCAACAAGAGACACCACACACATATACATACCACATGCTAATACCCCATGCATACATACCACACACATCAGATACACATACCCCACACACACGCACAGAAGGCTACATATAAATACACACTACTCGCACAGACCATATACAAATGCATACACATACACATTACATACACACCACACATTCTACACACTTGTGCACACAAAATGCACATGAATGTACAACACTTGCAAACACACACTACACATCACACACATACATATGTGCTACATATAAATTCACCACAACCATATATACACCCCCTCATATGCAAATACACACCCCCAATGCAAATACACATGTGTAACACACATGCACATCCACATACCTTCACACCACTTACAAGTACACACCTCACACATCACAAGCATACATACACCACATGCAAATTCACTGTATATATACACAAGATGCAAACATGCTTACATGCACACATACACATAACACACAACCACACAACACTCATACATACAGAAACCCCATATGCAAATACACATACACACACATCACAAGCATACACACACTGTGTACAAATTCATATCATACTCACACACCACATACACACACATACCACATACATACACACACCACATATATATACACACCACACACATAACCACACAACGCATGCAAATACATATAACACAACACATTCACACCCACAGCACACATAAACATACCCCAAACTACTTACAAATGCACACACCACATATATACATACCACATCACACAGAACGTACACACACACATCACATACAAGTTTATCTTCATCTTCTAACACAGGTTCTGGGGAAACTAGGAGAGGGAATTTAGAAAAGAGAATTAAGACTTTGGGGCACAGTGTGGGAGCTGGATTCAGCTTGAATTTCAGCAATCTGACTTAGGAACCATATTAAACTGCTGCCCATAGATTCTCACTGTTGCTTTTACCCATGTAGGTTGTAGCTCAGAAATCTGATTCTTTACCATTTTCTATGACACCAAAATATGCCAGCAGCTACTACTGGGCTCCCAGTTCTTGTTTCATCACTTCCTGTGCTGACCTAATAAATGCACTAACAGAGAAAGTTTAAAAAAGGGATTTATCCCTTTGAAAGACATTTTTATTTTTCTCATAAATACTAGGCTTTACAGTTTTAAAAAAGAAAGTGGCCATTAGTTTTCAAAGCATGGTTCAATCTATAATAGAAAGTCATTTCCAAGATGTCCATATTATCCCCTGACTTTCACAGACCAGCCTCGAGGCCTCAATTCATGGAAAAATTATTCCAGGTGCCTGGCTCTGGGCACCGTTCAGCTTTAATGTGGTGGCACTAACAATTAGGCCTCGCACCTGTGATGACTGACCCAGAACCAGCAGAAAGTGAGTCTAAGCTGAGAACAACTGCTTCAAGTAAAGGGCCCTTATTCAATTCAACAGCAGGTCTCCATGAAACGTTAACCTCTCCCCACTGATCACAGCAGAGTTATTTTAATTCTCAGGTCTATGTGAAGACACATTTGACATTCTGCTTTTGGGTACCAAAGGAAATCCTTACCCCAAAAATATGCTGCAGGAATGCAGTGTGTGTGGTGGTTCAGCATCGGCGTTCTGGAATCGGTCTGCCAAGAGGAAGCCAAACCCAGCTCTCCTGTTGAGCTGCTTACCAGCTGGGTGTCCTCAAGCTAGTCCTTTAATCCCCCAAAAGTCACAATCTTTCACTGGTCAATTGAAAGTATAGTTGGTCATGGGATTGCAATGAGAATTAAAGTAGACAAAATGCTCAGAACAGTGGCTGGCAAAAGGCAAGCCCTCGATAAGTGGTAGGTGCAATTATAGGAAAGAAGTTGACAAGAGAATTAGGAGGTTCTCTTGTCAGCAAAAGAATGGAGGTGCTCACATTTATTAGGTATCTTCTCAAGGCAGTACTTTGGCCTTCACCAATCCTATGATGTTAGCCATTATTGCCTTGATTTTTCAGATGAGGAAAATGATGTTCAGAGAAGTTACAGTATCCTTCTTAATGTCACACAACAAAAGACAAATTTGAGATTTGAACCTAGGGTGGAATAATCCCAAAGCTCCCTTTCTTTCTACCCCATTACTGCATTATATACACTCTGAAAGCCTTTCCTCGTTACCTTACAGAATCGTGATCCTATCTCCTAAAGGTCAGGCTAATAATATCAGTCCATTCCTAACAAGATGGATGGAGTCTAGTACCGAAACATGAAATTTCAGAGTGATCTGGGAAAAGGACCCAAAGCCATCTTCATTATGGAATTTAAGGTCCACACTGGAGGAGGGAGGGCCCTACAGACAGCTTAAGTTCCTGAGTTGCCCCGTAAAAACACACTTTCCCAAGATTGTTCTGAAATGTGGAAGGAAATCAACATGACAATCAAGACTTTTTCCTGGTGGCATGTGCAAGAGAAAGACAAAGGAAAATCTGAAAGAAAAATGAGCAGAAAGAGAGAAAGGAAGGAAGAGAGAGAAGAAGAGGGAGAGAATGAAAGAGAAGATTTATCTCATCCCAAAAGAATTGCAAGGGAATCATAAGACCCCTGATAGCTATATGGTACATCCAGAGGATACTGGGAAAGGAAGTGATGGGTTCAGGAAGCCAGGGTGTAAACAAGGCCAGATAGGCTGATAACACAGTAACAAAAGCCCCTTCTTCTTTCTGCTGTCCTCTTTATTCAGCCCAGAGTAAAAAAGCCTCAGAAAATCAGGCGTCTTAGGGGAGGAACTGAAAGGCCATTTTCTAGATGTTCTAGAAGAAAGATAAGTAAAGTGCTGGCAGAGGTCATGGTGAAACATCACCTCCTTCTATTTTGTCCAATACAGAAGTTTCCACTTCTTCCACAGGCCACAGAAGCACAGGCCTGGTAAAAGCCTTGGGAGGGGGCAGTGCAAAGATTGCTAGGAAGGCCAGAAGATGAACTGGGGTGACAAAGGACCCCATCTCCCAGGAGCAGTCCCCTACCATTGGGATTCTGGGATATGAGTGCCTTCCCTAGCTCTGCGGATTATCTGACCTTTAGCGCTTTTATATCGTAGAACAATACTTGTTTACAGTTCCAAAATAGCCGGTGCTCTTCATATGTCCATTTTCCACATTTTCATGTAAATAAAATGAGATTGTGATGATACTTCCATGTTCATGCGTGTGAAAGAGAGGCACTGCTTTTTCAGGAGCCAGGAAAAACTACCATAGGGGAAAGGCCAGTTACAAATGATTAAAATGTGTGCACACCCACACATGCAGAGAAGCAGAGAGCAGTCTCAACGCTGTAGTCATGGAACCATAGCAATGAACAAGACAGCTGAAAGCCAGGGAGGTGAACTCACCTTTGGATCTGATAAGAGGCATTGTTCAGCTTTCCTTTATTCTTTGTTTTGATCTAAGGCTGCCTCTCCTATCACTTTCTCCCGTGACACAATCTCTCATTGTCAGCACTGAGACTGAAGAAAATTGTTCATGCCATGTAAGAGCAATACACTCCCCTCCTTTTGTCTTTTTCAGGAAATTAGTAGCTCAAGTTCCATTAATTGGAGTGTTTTGCCTTATCTCATTCCTATAAGTGAAGTGGGAATTTCAAGGCCATAATTTAGAATTATTCTGTCCGATTCATCCTAAATGGATTCAGTTGTCACTGCAACATTTATCTCTAGACCTAACTAAAGATTATATTCAGACTCACCTACAAGCCCACAATAGTCCTCTCTTCAGAGCTGAGGTCTTTAGAAATGCAACGAAATATGACAGCCTTTAGAATTAGGTTCTAGAAACTGTCCTTTTTATGGCCAAATGGATTCCGTGGCATTTTAGAAGCCAGTTTCTACATTGTTTTATACGTTATTTTACAGAAGGACCTGGGAAACTCTGGGTTTTCTAAACAGACAATACTTGCTCATTGTTCCAGAACAGTCTTACAGAGATTTGCTGCTTTTTCTGATATTTATTTGAAACTTGAGATCTAAAAATGACATCTAGTCATTAGATGGAAGCTTCAATGCACTCTTTTATCATGTAAGTACCAAAGGTAAGGAAGAATACTAATGATGCAGGCTAATGTGGCAGCTTTTTACTGTATGCAATTCAGTTTCAAGAGAAAATTTGTGGAGCTAAAAGCTGGGTTACATTCTTCCAGTTCTCCCAATTGAGTTTTTCGTGACCAGCATCTGTTCTGACTGGTCAGAAACTGTGCTGTGCCAATGGTTAAGTAGTTTACCATCCAATTCAATTCTAGTCTTATTTTAAAAATAAGTCAGCTCTCAAAGAAGTCAAATGATGTCCTGAGTCATATAGATAGTAAATAGCCAAGACTAGGGAATGTCATTGAATTCCACTTCAATACCCTTTTCACCAACTTATATGGTCATTCAAATATGTGTAATCATGAACTGTGTTCTAACAAGACTCCACTGTTTCAGTAACTGAAAGGGGGCCTTACAATTCAATATACTAGCTCAATTAATTCTACAGCATTTAACAGTACTCTAAAAATACATAGATTGTTATAGCTTATAATAAACACAAATGTCTCTTCTCTGACCATGGCATGATAGAAACCAAGCTCAGTAGGGTTCATTCAGGAGCAGTAGAAGAAAAATCAAATTTACCAGGTTCTCTGGGTTCTTGTCTTGATTGTCACCAATAATCCTGTAACTCTGGATAAGCCCTTAGTTTTGGCATGTAAGTCTAAAAGATAGTTGCTTCAGTTGAAACTCTCAGGTGGGTGGGACTAGGTGACAATTGAGATCCCTTTCAACCCTGAGATTCTGTTATTCCCTGATCTGTTTACTAGGAAATTAGTTTAATACATTCCCCTTACTAAGCCTTTCAAGGAGCTTCACTTCCAACACAGATGGCCACAGTGGAGTCCACCCACAAAGCAGCTCTAATATGGAGAAAACCAACCCACAATTCAGGTAAGCCATTATAGCAAAGACTGCTAGCTGTCCACCAATATCCATTCACTTCTTCTTTCTAGTATTAAAATCCCCCACCCAGATTTTCACTGGGTTCAGGGCCTTCCAGCTACAGGTGACAATTCCTGGCCTCCCTTGCAACTAGGTGTGGCTCTGTGACTAAGGTCTGACTAATGACATGTGATCCAGAAGTGTGTATGACTTCTAGATTTTACCCTTAACAAGAAGGGATGTGCCTTCCACTTCCTCTTTTCCCCTTCTCACTGTCTGGGAGAGGGTTACTATAGCCAACGTGGACCCAGAAATGGAAGCTGTGTGTTAAATATATCAGTATTAATACACCAGCTCTGCATTGCCTCCTTGTAGACAGGCACATAAGAGAAAAATAAACTCTCAATGCATCATGAGTCTCCTTGTTTTAACAGGTTAGCTGGTTCACCCAATGGTACAGCCATCAGTGAATGCTGCCATGGAATAAAAATGAGGAATCCAAGCAGAATGCTTCAGCCTTGGATTCTATTCAGTAGTGACAGAGCCGACAGCATGAAGGTTCCATTCGCAGAGAAATAGTTTTAATTATAAACTAAGACATCTCAGGTTTCATAGTTCATAAGGAGACCTGCTGATTACTAAGGGCAATGATGTTTTTAATCCAACACATCCTGTAAAATAATGGTAGAATGAATCCTTATCCTTAACATATTATAGCCAAATACAGTTTTCAAAAATTCCAATTTCAATAAATTGTCTCAAACTACAGAAACATAGTATAAACTATAAACATAGTATAAAATATAAACACTAGGGCCACCAGTAACAAAGTAATCAGTACTGGGTTGTAATAGCCACCAGATTTCTCTAGAATGGTGTTTCTTCAAATAAAAGATCTTTGTGAACCCTGAAATCCCAGGAATCCAAGGACCAGAAATCACTAACCTTTCTGCCAGTATACTAGGAGAATTATTTACAGAATTTTCACTTTACTGGTCAGTTTACTTCCACATCTCTCCTTCAACACTGGGGTAATTTGTAAATCACTATGTGAGTATGTAAAATCAAAATTTGACATTTTACCAGCACCTAGCTTGAAAATAAATAAGACACAATTTGGTCATGGTAATTGTGGCAGATACTACAGATTGGTTCACTCAATGACTATTCCAATCTCCTTTTAGCATGACTTCCTGTAGAATAAAGGCTGGAAAGCTAAAACTCACTTTCCCCAGAGGGTTCTGCATGGGACCCAGCTTCTTCTAAGGTCATTCACATTCTGTAAGCTATCTGATACCTTATATTAAATCTCTTTCTGTTTATACTGGCTAACCTCAATTCTATTTCTGCAACTAGGAACCCTGACTGCTACAGTGGTATTTTAATTCTCTGTCTCTTTAAGGATTGCAGACATGAGGGGGTTCACATATTTTCATGGCTATCTTCCTATCATTGGCACTTTTAACATTAATTATTTTGTTAAAGGAAAGCAAAGGAAACACTAGTCAGCAGGCTGGGTCTTGAGAGCTGTGAGTGCTAATCAGAAGTGTTAGATCACTACCTTCTTATTCCAGACTGACTCACTAGCCATCTGTGAAGACACAGTCGTTTTCACACTGGTCTCTATGTAGAAGCCAATACTGGGAGACTACAGAGGACAACTGAACTTTTGGATGGGGTATTTTGATAATTTACTATACTTCTGGAGACTAAGAGAGTAAGCAGCAGGAACTACAGCCATTAGAAACCCTGTTGATAGAGGAGTTGTAAGCCTGCTTCACGTAAGTTTGCAGTTCTCAAAGTATGGCCCCCAACCAGCGCCATACGCAACACCCGGAAACTTCTTAGAAATACAAATTCTCACATGCATACACACACCCCAGATGTACTGAATCAGAAACTCAGGGTTGGGCCCAGGAATCTGTTCTGGCAAAGCCTCCAGGTGATTCTGACACATGCTGAAATTTGAGGACCACTGATATAGGTTGTCTGACGGTAGTTGACGTTAAATGAAGTCTAAGAAAAATAGTGTCATGGTAGGAAAAAGAAAAGACAAGTGAAGAAACAGGTCTTAGATTTGAAAGGAAACTCGTGTTAGAAATATAGTATAAATTTAAATCTTCTCGTATGAAACGGAAAAGTATTAGTAGAAAGACCATTGTGCTGGGAACCTAAATCATTGGTTTTAAATTTTGGATTTTTAACTAATAATTAAGTAACTTTGAACTAATCACTTAACTCTTCTGGATTCCATTTCCTCATTTGTAAAATGAAGTAATGGGATAAGATGTTTTCCAACACTCACAAATTCTGTTTTCTATCAGTCTGGACAATTTAGCACTATTATCCTTGATTAGCATCATATTGCTTCCTGAGTATCATGCCCTTTCTAGCATAAACCTGATGATAGAAATTTCCCAGCATTCTATTTCTCTACTTAGGAGCAGTACCTGGAGGGAAATTACCAAAAGATATATGCAGTTCTCCACCCCAAGTCAATAATCCACCCAAGTCAAATAGTCCAGGAGTATACTCCAGCTTAATTCAGGACTGGTAAAATCCACTGGAAATCTGAAAGGCCAGTGTAACATTTAAAATATATTGGGAATTACCAATGTCCTAGAAATATGTACAAATTACTTATATGTGTCTTTTATACTGTTGATGATTTTGATCACATATGAGACTTGAATATTAAGGACTAGATTTTCACACTTCAAGACACTGTGTGTGTATGTGTCTGTGTGTGTGCATGTAATTAAATGCTTTTATCTACTTCCAAAATTTAAGAATTGAGACTCACTGGTATTCAGCCAAGACGGAGGCAGATAGTAATTACACTTGGGAAAACCACAAAATTACATCCCTTAACAATGTGGAAATATTGCAACACTAACAGGAGATTGTGTCCACTCTGTGAACTTTGGAACCATAGAGAAAAAAGTCACCTGTGTAATTGAAGTTTGTGTGCATGGAGGAAAGGGGGGCTTGGCTTACCTATGAAGCAGCGGGAACCAAGAACTGGTCGATTAATGAATTTGCTGAAAATGGAGATGCAAACACTTTGCAAAGCTATAAAACAATAAATTAATCAAGAAAACTAGAGGAAGGTACAGCAAAAATGCATGTCCCTTGAGGCTGAGACTGTATCCCTCTTCCCACCAGATGTCTTGGCACATAGTGGGTACTTAGTAAATAATTGAGATTGAATGAATGAATAAAGATCAAGAATGAGAGTATTTTAACTCTTTGTATATAATCACAAAGAAACACAGTATCTTTGCTGTGTGTTTCAAGCAGGAGTGAGTTGCTTTACTTTTAATGAGCCTAAAATATAGTGTCCCCTTTCAAATTTTTGCAATGCCAGTGGAGTGGGCATGAAAATTTCATGCAAGTTTTAATATATTGAACCTTGTGAAATTACAGAGATTCGCTGCTTTGGGCCTACAAAAATGGGAAATTCAAATGGTCCAACCTAATTTTTTTTTGGTCTAGCAGACATCATCTACATTTAAAAAACTGACTAGCACTCTCTTTGTAAACACTGAGTCACAAAGAGCTGATCCTGGCATTCAAAGGGATGAAGCCAGTATATGTTATGAAGATGACTCCCCCCACCACCACTTAAAATATGTGACTGCTAATTTTCAAAGCACATATCTTCTTCTTAAAAAATAATGAAACAGAGGAAGGTGCTTCAGCGACCTGAGTTCATGGGTTCAGATCCCAGGCACAGACCTACACCACTTGTCAGCCATGCTGTGGTGGTGACCCACATACAAAATAGAGGAAGATTGGCACAGCTGTTATCTCAGGGCTAATCTTCCTCAGCAAAAATAAAATAAAACAAATGAAACTTAGTGTTGTTCCAGAACTATTAGAAGAACACACTTAGAAAAGAGTCTTAAAAATAGAAGGTTTTAAAATTAGATAGTGGTGATGGTTGCACAACTAGGTGAATGAATATACTAAAAACCACTGAATTGTACACTGTAAAAAGGTGAATTTTTGGTATATTTATTATATTTCAATAAAGATATTTTTATAAAGTAGAAGATACTAGAGCTACAGAGAAAAGAAATACAAATGCACTATGTGGACAATTCTGCGGCTCCAAGAAGGAGGAGGAGGAGAGCATTACTGCCAAACCCCAGACGTCTGCCTGGTTGCTAGCCAACCTTCACAGTATCTCCCTGTGAAGATTGCATGTCGCAGCTCAAACCCTCGCCAAGTCATAAAAGTAAATATACGTGCAGTATTAATAGCCTCCATTTCAGCATGATGCTTGACTTCTGGAAAGGGATCCCCTGAACACTCCTAAATTGAAGCACGGTGAGAACTACCATCTTTGCAAAATGCCTTTTGAGTCTTTGTGGAAAGGATCTTTCTCCAATCCACTTGTCTGGTCAAGCTTTTTTGACTGGTTCTAGGACATAGAATAAATGTAGAGTTACTTATCAGCAGCAATTCTTAACCCGAGGGGAGAAGAGGTCAGGAATCCCAGATGAAAGGCCAGAACACTTAGAAAAGTGTACATACGCACAAACTCAATTTTACATACAACAGCAAGGGCCCAAGGGCCTTTGAATCCCTTCCATGGACTCCATATTAGGAATCCTTGGTCTATATTCTGTATAGTATGTGCCCATTGCGTTCTGTAGAATATTTTAATGAAATTTAACATTGAAAACTAAATACTAGAATCTTAGAGAGGCTGTAAAAAGATCATTCCTTTCCTTTGCTATCACAAATACTCATCTTTAATTTCTTGACTAGAACCTATAGCAGCTCCTAACGGAAGGCAAATGACACTGGACAATGGAAGAAAGAACTTGGTGGACTGAAATCCTAATTACCTTATGTTTTCATTGCCTTTGGCTTCTGTTTTTTATCTTCCACTTGTCATCACATATAATATTATTCTATTCTCAGTATATCTTTGACATGGCATTTTACCCCGATACCTGGACAGGTATATATGGTTTAAAAATTGTTTAGATGCCCTATTTTTAATAATAGCCATTTCATCAATTATCACTAACAATTACAATCTGTAGCAAAAGACTTCTGAAGAGACCAAGAACTGTCATTTCCCACAATTTCTATTACTTAGCCCTGACCATGCTGAGTCAGAGTCTCAAGACAAAGTTTTGAATGTATTTTAAAAGCATCTCTCTTTTTAAAAGGGAGGGAGTCAAAGCTGGCAAGAATTTATTAAGCACCTATTGTATTCTCAGCACTATGTTTAAATGCCATGAAGAGCACAAAGGAAAGATGGCTTCTTCCTTCAGAGAACTCTCTACCAGTCAAGAAGACAAGACCAACAAATACAAGGCAATGAGAGAATGGAACAATGATTGATTCTGAGTGTTTACATTCATAAACCATTAAAGAAAAAATGTTTCAAATAAAGAGAGAAGTGTCTTATGTTCCATCATCTGACTTGCCTATACTAAAAACTGAGGACTTCATGAATGCTGCACTGAAATAGCAAAATTCGGGAAAGGGATCATGTTAAGAATCACCAATAAGCATTTATTTCCCAGCACTCTGCACAACTCTGTGCTATACAATATGTACTTGAAAAATTAAGTCATGGCCCTTGTACATAAGTTACTACAATCCAAGTTCATGTTTCCCAATTTATGAGGGAGAAAATTTGCTTCCTTTTTTTCCTACTTGAAGTTCCAACAGAAAGTGTCAGAGGCGAAATATGTTCTTGCAAGATTCTCAATGAGAAACAGAAACATTTCTATCAAAAATACAGCAAATAGGACTCTTCTCCTGAGATTCGTAACCTAATTAGTCAGATGAAAACATCTTTCAGATATTCCTTTGCTCATGTGTTTGGAGACGATAAAAAAATCATTGAATGTATTTTCTCCTTTGCTATCTATGGAACACAGGCTGTGTCACTTGAGGTAAAAGGAGGCTGGCAAAAAAAAAAAATGAATTTGCAGGTCATTTAGAAAGAGAGTGGGGCTGGAAGGATAATAAAGGAGACTAGACCAATTCTCAGAGATTCCCAACCAATTCTCAATTAAGTTGTAGTAATGGCCAATGGTTTTTATCCCTAAACCAAGTTGCAATAAGACTAACTGGGTAGTTATGAGAATGAATGAAGTTAGTTGAATCAAACAGGATTTTATTAAAGGGTCTTTTTGTGTGGTAACAACCCAATTCTGGACCACAGTCAATCAGTGATGTTACATGAGGAAGTGGCATCTTGAATCCGGTGCACACTTTGCTCATAGCTGCCAGTTCTGAAGGGCCCTCCAGACAGCCAGACCCACTCTAGCATATTAGGCATTGTATGATCACATGCAATGCACAGTTTGTCCATGTTGGAATTGTGTGTGTGTGTGTGTGTGTTTTAGGGTGGTTTTTTTTTTCTTTTGGTGAGGAAGATAGGCCTTGAGCTAACATCTGTTGCCAATCCTCCTCTTTTTTGCTGAAGAAGACTGGCCCTGGGCTAACATCCATGCCCATCTTCCTCTCCTTTACATGTGGGATGCCTGCTGCAGCATGGCTTGATAAGCAGTGTGTATGTCCATGCCTGGGATCTGAATCTGTGAACCCCGGGCCACCGAAGTGGAGCGCGCGAACCCAACCACTATGCCACTGGGCCGGCCCCTGTTTCACTGTTTATTGCAGTGTATAGCATTCATAAGAAAAATACATAAAATATACCCATACTCTTTGATAATTATTTAAACAAATAGTCCAATCCAGGTCAAAAAATAGAGTATCATCAGCACCCCAGAAGCCCCCTGTTGTGTATCTCTCCCCAGAGAGAACCACTATCTCTACCTGTGTTAATCCTTTTCTTGTTTTTCTTTATAGTACTACTAATGTACGCATTCCTAAACAACAGAGTTTGGTTTTGTCGTTTTTTAATTTTATAGGAATAAAATCATAATGTAGGCATTTTTTTATGCCGTGATGCCTTTGTTTAACCTTACAACAGTGACAGATTCCTTGGTGTTGCCGGTAACTGTCACTTGTTCATTTACATTACTGTTTAGTATTCCAGTTTATTTTTCCATTATCCTGGGACCCATAAGCAAGCATTCCTCTAGGGTAGATTCCTGGAATAGCTGGGTCATATAGTATATATATCTTCAGCTTTCCTCAATAATGCCAAGCCTTTTTCAAGGTGATTTTACATCCTGATTTTAGCCAATCTGGTTAATGTGTCATTGTCATTGCAATTTTCCTTTTTCTAATTGCTAATGAGGTTGAGCACATTTTTCTATGTCGACTGACCTCCATCATGTCTTAATTTAATAATCAACATCTTCTAGCTGGGATTTCTTTGTATGCCGCATTCATAAGCAGCACGTAGCCTGACCATTTTCCAGTGAATTTGGAATAATTTCATCCTTGTGATTATAACAAAAAAACATCAACTGGGTTTCAATTCCCACCAGTCACGGAAACAGCCTGCAAAGGATGGAATGCCTTTTTTGTTACATCTACTGCTTGATGCTATAAAGAAATGTTTTCAAGTCCCAGCCTATATCTAGTCCTTAAGCTAATCATGGTGAAGTTGTACAAGGATAAAAGATGAAACTTGAACTCTTTCTACCACAAAAAGAAGCCTGTTCAGTACAGAAATTGAGGACTTAAGATCCATCAATGCAGGGCATTATGATAGTAGCTTATTGAATTGGCTTCTATTTTCTGAGTGGAATTACAGACTTTGATATTTAGGGTAACACTAGGATTCTCTCTTCTTCTAACTGAAAGAGCCCTAGAATTTCAGAGTAAGAAAGATGTAATATGCTATTATGTTTCTTACAGAGGCATTCATTAACTGTTTACCTCACGTGCCCCAAATGGTCAAGGGCAAGCTATGCTTTCACTGATAAAGAGCATTTTTCTGAAAGAGTCTCTATTTTGCAGAAATGTGGCCTGCTCTACGCAGAGCAGAGAGCTTCCCTGTGTTTGGTGTTAATCTTTTAATCCTCTTAGATCATTTGGTTTATTGTCCTAATCTACCTGTTTTCATTTTTTCTATTATAAGTCAAAAAGAAAATCTTTTCAGCAAGTGCCAAAAAATATTTTAATAAAGGAATTTTAGACTGCTAATTTTGGTAGATATAAACTTAAATGAAACTGTTTTCATTTCTTTCTCAAATTCCATGGAGGTACATCCATCTTCTAGGTTTTTTTCCTCTCTCAGAAAAATATCTCCAAGACCTATGCACAAAATACATACACTTTTCAAGTACATAACTACAGAGGATACATATGAATATAAAACCATTCAAAAATGCACAAAACAGCAAAGAAACTGTTCAAAGGCATACATCGTCCTGGGCCTTTTTGTTTATTTGCTTTTCTTTGTCATTTTCAGAGTGAATATCAGACTGACCAGAGTGTACTAAATTCAGTATATGAACGAAAAATAACTTGTGTGAAATGTGATGTAAAAACAGCTAACCAGTTGTCACTCAGATCAAAATAAAACCAATTGTTTAGCCAAACTGAATAATATATGTAGTCAGAACAGATGCTTCATCTGGCCATTGCCTTAAAGTCCTCAGGAAGCATTCTAGAGAATTAGAATTGTCTCAACTATGTTAATACATTTACTCTTTATCAAAGGTGACTGCAAGGGGCAATTTTCCTAAATGAGTAACTGCTTCTAGATTTCTAGCAAACATTTCTGACAAGGAAAGTTTTGCTCAATTTTATAGTAAAATATATTAAAATCTTTTCTTTTTATTGAAATGCATTTGACATTTGTATGAAACATTATATTCAATATAATATCCCCAGTACCTAGCACAGCGGTAAACATTTAGTAGACATCCAAATGTTTGTTGAATAAATAAATGAAACTTTTGTGTAGCCTACAATTTACTTCATTTTGAAGGTTTAATTTGAAAAGTAGGGTATACTCATTGTTTTTAAATAAAGGCATATAAAATTTCCAGTTTAGTCAGGTTAAAACTTTGCAGCCAAAATGAGTCTAAAAGCTGAGCAAGAGAATTTCTCATACTTTCTCTCCAATAGTCAGAATAAGCATCAACAATCCAATCAGTATATTTGAAAGCATGAAAACAAAAACTGAAATCTTGTCTCTGTAATTTATTTGAGGGCAAAAAAAAATGTCTGTATAATAACATTAGAGGAAGGAAAATTTAGCCTTCTTCTTCAGATCCAGCATAGTATAATGGAAAGAACATGGATGTTAGCTCCACTCTTATTCATTCAACAAATATCTATTGAGAACCTACATCAGGCACTGTGTCAAAAGTAAATAAAATAGGAAGAAAAAACCCAAAACAACCCTTGTCAATCTTACATTTGTTTGTGGGTGTTCCATTCAGTCCTGTGTTCAAATCTCATTTTTACCACTTACATGACTTTGTCCAAATTATTTAAGGTCCCAAAGCCTCAACTTTCTCACCTGTAAAAATGAGGGACTTTTTAGCCTATTTCTTGATAGGTTCTAGAAAGATGAAATGTAGCAGTGCATACATAGTAACTAACCCACAGTAGACCCTACCACAGGTTAGCTCCTCTCAACTGCTCCCCCTTCTCCTGCAAACAACCAGCCATCCCCAGTAAGACATAAGAAAGGTCAAGATATTTACATATTCATGATATAATTTATTCTTTCCACAACCCTCTAAGTCTGGAAACAAGTATCATAATCCACACTTTTGGGGTAGAGGAATTGAATTTATAATACCAGATGTGTTACCTATTTATTCAGATTTCTCCTATGTTTTGTGTACTAAAGTACCCATAATGACTTCTTTACCACTAAATGTCACCTTGAGAGTGAAACAAACATGGCACAGAGTCCTCTGGATGTACAAGCAAAAAGGTTGAGGAGGAAGGACTGAAATAGAAATGTGAGGGAGACACGAAAAAGTTGTAACACCTCATATCAATCCCCTATTGCTTATTTGACTGACAGCACAAAAGAATTTATTTAATCTAAAAATCAATGGAATCAATATAAAAGTCAAGGTTTTATAACTTATCTCTTCTTTTAATTGACCTGACTCATTTGGTGCTACTTTTATTGTTTTACTATTAATTTAACACAAATGTTAGTGAAAACAAGTTCATCTCTGCAGCTTGACATAATTCAAGAAAAAAAATACAGAAGTTTAAGGAATGGTGAAGTGTACTGACAAGTGACACAATGACAAATTGGAGAAAATATTTGCCAAATGTAGAAATATTAACATTCATAATATATAGAGTTAAAGTAAAAGAGGTTGCAGGCCCAGTGGCATAGTGGTTAAGTTCAGGCACTGGGCTTCAGCAGCCCGGGGTTTATGGATTTGGATCCCGGGCACAGACCTACACACCACTCATCAAGCCATGCTGTGATGGTGTCCCACAAACAAAATTGAGAAAGATGGGCACAGATGTCAGCTCAGGGCCAATCTTCCTCAGTAAAAATAAATAAATAAATAAAGTAAAAGAGAAACAACCCAAAAGAAAACAAAGAAGACAAAAGACCCAAATGGGCAATTCACAGCAGAACCATGTATGATCAAAAATATTAAAATCTCACTAAAAATTAAAGAAATACAATTTAAAACATTAAGATAACATTCATCCTTACCAGATTAATAATACCCACTTTTGCTAAGGGTATTTGTAAATATAAATTCTCTTAGGATGTATTTAGGAATGTAAATTCATGTAAAATTTATGGAGTGCAGGTTGACAATGTTGACAGATAACTCAAAATATGTGTACTCTTTGACCAAGCAGTTCTACTTCTAAGAATTTATCCTATGGATATACATATACAAATATATAGACTATAAATAACTGTTTCTTATAGCCTTTTTTATAATATTGAAAAGTTAGAAACATTTTAAATGTCTTTAGGGAAATAGTTTTAAAATTATGATTAATCTATAAAATGGAGTACAATATGTTATAAGCATTTCTTAAAATGATATGGATACATGTGTATGACATGAAAACATGAAAAATTGTATTATGAATAAAAAGTAAAATATAGAACAAAATGTATATTTTATTCTAATTTGTGCAAAAGAAATTATATATGTGTGTTTATATCTTTGCCATATGTCTAGAAAGAAAGCTTGGAAGACTTTAGCCAATCTGTTCGTAGTAATTTATTGTGAGGAGCAACTGATTACAAGCATTGGGGGTTGGGGGAGGAGAGGGCATGTTCTAGGTTATATTGCTTGAATTGTTATAATATGCATGCGTTATTTTATACATACACAAACGCATAGAGAGAGAGAGAAATCTTCTACCCTCTGTCTGTGTCTGCTCACATTTTCCATTCAAAGAAAAATAAGACTTAGGCAGAAGAAAATTAGTTGGATGGTATAAAAATTAAAAAGTTGTTCATTTTTCTTTCTTTTCAGTGATTGCTTTGGTGCTGCATGAAGTCAGTACAATCTATGCCCTTTTATCCTTTCCATGAAGGCTAAATTTGCTACAATGCAGGTTCAAGTTTCTCCCAGGGAAGATATTAATTAATTCAAGTTGACATGATGTGAGAGGAATTCTCTCAATAGTTTTCTCTACTACTGCAACAGAATCTGTCATTCCCTGCCACTGTCCCTCCAGTGAACATAACCATTTGACGAAATGTTTGTTTTATCAAACCATTTTATGCTTGCATGTCTTGCCTTCCCATCTAAATTTTTAGTCTGCTCAGAATCAGGTTCTGAGTCCTCTGTTCTCTTCCAACGCATAGGACCAGGCAAAGGAATTAACCTGGTGAAACTTCAATTCATGGAGATTATGGACATTTAAATAATAGCGAGATGTATATCGGTATCTGCGTGATCACTGTTCCGAAAGAATGAGAAAGCACTCACCAAGTCTTGTTAAAAATCTTAGGCTTTGGTCCTGAAGAGCCTGGACTGTTTCTGTAACACTCCTTAACGCAATTTCAAGACTTTGATTTAAGTAAAAAATAATAAGACTCTAGATCTAAAATTTGATCCACATGTCAAGAAAAAAATCTTAAGCATAAATAAACAATTATATACTGCTTAATAAATCTTCAGTGAACAAAATATTCTCTAACAACAGTAACATAGGCATAAAGAAAACTGATACAGTAGTCCCCCTTTATCCATGGTTCACTTTCTGTGGTGTCAGTTACCCGTGGTCAACAGTGGTCTGAAAATATTAAATGGAAAATTCCAGAAATAGAGTCATAAGTTTTTAATTGTGCACCATTCTGAGTAGCATGATGAAATCTCACAACATCTCTCTCTGGCCCACCCAAAACATGAATCATCCCTTTGTCCAACATATCCACGCTACACATGCTACCCACCCGTTAGTCACCAAAGTAGCCATCTCGCTTATCAGATTGACTGTGGTAGTATCACCAAGCTTGTGTCAAGTAACACTTATTTTACTTAATAATGGCCCCAAAGTGCAAGAGTAGTGATGCTGGCAATTCAAATACGCCCAAGAGAAGTTAATGTTGTTGATCTCTTACATGCCTAATTTATATTTAAACTTTATCATAGATATGTAAGTATAGGAAAAAACATAGTATATATGGGCTTCAGTACTGTCTGTGGTTTTAGGCATCCACTGGGGATCTTGGAACCTGTTCCCCGAGGATGGGGGAGGGAGACTATTGTAATTCAGTCTTTTGAATGCCAAGAGTAGGAACGGCATCTGAGACAGTAACCATAGTGCTGTTTCATATCTTCAACAGGTGGGTCTGAACTGGAATCCCACTAAGAAATTGGCCAACTCCCACAGCTGCTATCACCACCACCCACCCTACCTGCTCCCAACCCAACATTCCCTCCACATACATATGCAGACACGCACACACACAACCAAAAATTAGAAAATCAGAGCCCAGGTCCCAAAAGTGGGAGTCCTTTGTGTCAGTGGGTAGAGAATTATCCAGATAAACATGGTAACATACACACAAAGATCCAGGCAGTCCTATATAGAGGTCTCGTGAAGAAGAGAAAAAGTGAAAGGACACAGCCTAGCACCTCCTACATCATTGTTACCTCTTGACGACAAAGGTTAATACCACAAAGCAAGTCCCTGAAATGAATCTTTTTTATTAGCAAAAGTATTATTTTACATTATTCTCAAATTCCTAAAAGGGATACGCAAGTACATTAACTCCGGGTAGACCAGCCAGGTAACATTACATAGCTAGGTGAGCCAGCTACGTTTCTATTAAAACAAATACTTAAGGACAGTCTTTGGATCTATAATATGCTCACTCTTCTTTTTCTTGAAACATACACTCTTCTCAATCTACCTGTCATTTGCCTGTTTTTGAAAAAGATACAGGTTTAAAAAATAGTTTTATCCTAACTTAACGATAAGGAAAACAACAGACTAACCTTGATCATAAAGGCAATTCGCTCCCAATGTCAAGGAGAAGTTAGAGAGTGGTGGGAAGCGTGTCAAATACTACTGTTCACGCCCTTGGAAATGGGGTGGTAGGGCCACTACTCAGCTCCAGCCTCTTGGAGCCACATGGATGTTATAGGTCCAGCAATAACAAATCTCTCCATTCTTCAAGAAAGATCAGAAATTTAGATTTACGCTTCTGTGTTGAAGATAAATTTTTTAAAAATTTAAACACTCTGCAGAGGCAAACAACACACCTGATGGTTAGACTTGGCCTGAATACCTGTGCTTGGACCTCTGCTAAACATCTACTCTAAAGTAATTTTGTGTGTATGGGGGGGGCTGTGGAGGGCAAATCAATGCCATAATGTTACATAGACTGGAGAAAAATCAGAAAAGAGAAGAATGTTACGACTCAGTTCTACTAAAATTTGAGTTCACATGCTTCCTTGCTTCTTTTCATTAACCTCTAATGATAAATTAATTGAGATTATTTGGAACTCTTATAGAACTTCCCCTCTTTATGAAATCTACTATGGTGAATTTTATTAATTTATTACATGATATCTAAGATAGTTTTGGTGATTCGAAACTTCTCAAAACCACCAGAAGAACATTACAAAATCACTTCCATATACTCCAATTCTGGTGTCAAGCTTAATTGCCCAGATAGCTGGTTAAACATTATTTCTGGATGTGTCTGTGAGGGTGTCTCTGGAAGAGATTAGCATCATCATTTGAATCAGTAGACTGAGTCAAGAAGATTGCCCTCACTAATGTGGATGGGAAACCCAGTGAGCCAATTTCTATAATAAATAAATTACATCTATCCTATTGGGTCTATTTCTCTGGAGAACCCTCACTAACACAGATTTCAGTATTTTGATGCGATTAGCATTTGAATTAGAGGACTCAAGTAAAGTAGATGGCCCTTCTCAGTATGGGTGGGCATCATTCAACCTGTTCAGGGCCTGAATAGAACAAGAGGAAGGAGGAATTCTTCCTTTTTTTCCTGCTTCACTGATTGAGCTGGGACATCTCATCTCATCTTCTGCCCTTGAACTCTGATATACGCCATCGGCTCCCCTGGTTCTCAGGCCTTCGGACTGGGACTAAATTATATCGCCAGTTTTCCTGGGTCTCCAGTTTACAGAAGGCAGATCGTGGGGCTTCTCACCCTCTATAATCACATGAGCCAATTTCTGATGATAAATCTCCAAATATGAAAAAATCTCCCATTGGTTCTGTTTCTCTGGAAGACCCTAATACAGGTCGTTTTTCTGAACTAAAGTAAAAATGTTGTAGATCAAACTGACTCTGTTTGGCCAACCCAGGGAGTTTGCTGATTTTCTGTCTCCCAGTTTGCATTGCCTCAGGTAGTAACTGTCAAAACCTCATCTCATCAGTTTCACTCCCACCACTCTATTTTTTAAAATCTTTAATTAATTTCTGGTTTAAAAGGAGCATGTTTGCAATTCTTCTTTATAAAAATATATTTAAGTGAAACTTGATACTCAACTTATTCATTTTAAACTTCAATTGGTCCAACAGTTACCTAAACTTGACTACTGAAAAAACAACTCTTAACAAGAATAATCATTCCTAATCACTGGCCAACTGTTCTAAAAAAAATTCAAAGTATCTCAAATCATTGCCCTCTAGTGAGACTTAATAACAAGGATTTCTGACAGCCTACAAAGAACAAAAAGCTTTCATTTCTTGATGATTACCCCATGGGTGTATGGTGGTGAAATGGGAAGGGTTTCAATGACTCAATTTTATAAAACACCAAAGGAAAAAAAAAAGGCAAGTAAGTACAAGGAAACTAAGAAAGACCTACAAACTTCCTTATTTCAAAGAAGCAGAAACACTGAGAAATGGAAGTAAAGGTCCATACTATCCAGAGAGGGCTTTCAACTCTGATCTTCCAAGTCAGTGTTAGCTTTTCGATGTTGATGAAATCACTTATTAATTTCCAGAATAGCAAACTCTCAATCATATGCCCTGAAATGGAAAGATGGAGATGATATGGATAAATCAAATGGGAAAGAATCAGCAGAATACTTTTGAAAGTACACGTTTGGCTTAGGCAGAAACTTCATGCTTTCATGAAGCAACATTATATTCACTTTCCTAATCAAGTTTGACTTAGTTGACAGCAAAATTAGTTTCTGTTTCCTGAGCCACTGAAAGCAAGGGGAGATGACTTAGAACATTCTTCTGGCTAAAACAATTACAGCTTAACCAAGGACAAGCCACAGAGTGGAATCTTACACTCAGATAATGTGGAACTCAATTTAACACACATTCTGCATAGAAGTAATCCAACATTCGTGACTAAGAGAACCCAACTCAAAGCATTAGCATCACTTTCCTTCATGCCCACCAAGTGAAAATAAACTGGAGAATGGCTAAGCTCCAAAACAGTGAGTTGCTAATCATCCTGGTTTTCATGCTTCTTTTAGAGGAAATGAGATGTAATCCAATGTCTGTGTGTGCCTTTTCAGGAAATTGCTCCCCTGACTAATTAAGCTCTTCTTTCTTCACAGGTCTGTGGATACATTCAGCAGACATATGGATTCCAGAAAACCTTCTTGACCTCTTTCTGTTGGTCACTGGAAATTTCTGATGTAATAGAATCTCCTGAAAATGCAGATTTTTGAAAATTAAAATCTCCATTTTCATGAGATTCCATTACCTTGTATTAATCACTGGCTAAACTTCATTGACATTTCATTAGAAAAAGTCATTTCCTATTGAACCACTTTTGAAAAAGTGTTAATTAAAGGCTTAAGAGACTATACAAATGGACTTGTGCCTTGTCACTGGCATAGAGCGTCTAGCTGCTCACAGACTCCAAGTTTATATGTACTCAGTCAAGCATGTGCCAGCTTGTTTATTTGTTTTTCAGTGGAGTAATCATTGTACTATGGCCTCTGCCCCTTTCCTAATACACCACAGAGAACCTGCCCTCTGTCTTACCTTCAACCAATTAACCTTGCTTTATTTCCTGTCCTTGCAAAGTTAGTACAACCCACTCCACTTCCACCACAATAATTTACCATTTCCTTCCTTCTAAACTGGCTCTTTATTTCTACCTCAGTGAAAGAACAATGTAACAGATATTTAGGGAGTCCTATGTCCGATCCTGGAGACATAAAACAAAACAAGACAAGGGTTTTGCCCTCAAGGAGCTTGCAATTCAATGGGAAGAAAAATACAGAATTAACCAAAAACCCTACATCCAACTACAACAGGAAGAACAAAAAAGTCTTATAAACAGCATGTTAAAGAAGCAAAGAGGAAGAAGCAAGCCGTCAGTTTTCTTTCCACCTAAGAAAAAAATTTATTACTCTAAAACACTTGTATATTTTGCAAATAATACTATTCAAATATGAGGTCATACATATGTAGTGAGAGGAGGGTGGTTAGTAAACATGTCGTCCTCTCCCACTGACCTATTATACCTAAATACTTACAGGAAGGAAAACTGATTCTTATTTATTAAGTTATCTCCATACAGAATATAATGATAAATGAGGTTAAAAGAAACAAAGATCATAGTGTTGAAGTCAGTTGAAGCTAATGAACCCCCCCTCACACACACACACCTCAAAAGGCATAATATAACAATAACAGAACAGGCTTGGAACCCAAGTCTTGTTTGGTTTTACCGTCCTCTTAGCCCACCTTGAATCAAAACTCCGCAACTTCTTAGATCTGTTGAAAGGCATCACAATAGAGATAATTATGGGCCTTCAAGCAGATCTCTGGATTTGAGATTTAGCATTCCAGTAGTTCTGGAATGCTTTCAGCTCTATTCGTGTACACCAAAATGGTTGGAAAAGGATTTAGTTCATCTATGTGCAGCCCAAGACTGTAGGCTCCTAACATATGCTACATTTATAGGTTGAGAGCAGATCCAGGCAAGGTCAGTTCCATTCCATTCAACAACTATTTGAGCCCAGGGAGTCCTTATTATTTGAACACATATTATGCCCCGTCCCATAATTACATGGTTGCTTAGGGAAGCAAAAAGTTACCGTGGCACAAAAATATTCACAAAGGGGCTGACAGATCTCTTGCAATACTAGTCACCACTTACAGCACTCCACTTAACCCTAGCTTGTGTCTCCACCCATCACATCAATACCAGCTCCGACCGATGGCGCAGACGTTGTAGACAGTTAATCAAACGAGGCAAATGCAACGCAATAGATTGCCGAGGAAAATGACAAACATTGCAAAAGTTGTAGGATTTCATAAGATTGATGAAAGTGATGTTGAAAAACTTCTTGGATCACAAAACTAAACACAAAAATTGGCAGAGGTGTACCTATTAAAAATTAACAAATAGGAAGTCAGCAAGGATACTGATGTGATAGTCATGGCAAAAAAGAACTATTTGATAAAAAGGATTAAGAGAGGCCTTTAGGCAGGCGATTAGGCAGGCAATTAGAAAAATGGGCGAAGCCCTTACTTAAAGTCAAAATTACCTCCATTGTGATAACGTTGCAAAAGGCATACACACATTAAAGATTTCGATATTGCTATCATATGATTTTATTGGAAAAACTAGGCTGGAAAAGAATGATCAGTGTTTGATTCATGTTTGTTTGTTTTCTTAAAGTACTAAATACAATTTAACTTAAATTTATCTAAATGTAAGTAAGAATAAACAAATTATTAACATGAGATTTAGTTTCCCTTTGAAGATACAGACCAAACATGGTTCTTTTAATTTTTTATTTTTTAAAATATTTAAGTGGATTCATTTTCAGGAGCTTTAAAAAAATTATATATACTGGTATAAATTGCATATATGTACAGTTAAAGCTCCTGAATATATACATATTCATATGTATATGTATTTACTACTTTTCCTTGGATAATGAGGACCCATTCACTGTTCCATCCATGGTCCTTGCCCTGAAAAAGCTTCTAAAATTCTGCCAGGCTGCATCACCCATCAAGTCACAGGTGAGCACCATGACATCACCCATTGCAGAGGGATTCATCTGAATGTTGCACACACGTACCCATGGTCAATTAACTTACTGCTGATGGGAAGGTTTTGCTCCTTATTATAACCTAGGCATTTCCTTTGATTAAAAGGAAGGACCTAGCACACTAAATTTATTTTCCCAAGACTAATGAAAGAACATCCATCAAAGAAAAAGGTCTCTAAGTGTCAAATTCTAGGTTAGGTAACACAGGTGGCTAAGGATGCTTAATTGGAGAGGTCAGATGCAATGCTATGAAGCACGTGTAAGGACAAGAGGATCCTGCCCCAAATCAGCCTTTGGGCAGAGAAAACATAGCCTGCTTCACACCAAATGCCCTGGCCCTCTGACTATGGCAAATTGGCTGGAGCTCTATTGGAAAAGCACTGCTCTCTCTCCCATAGGCTACAAAGCCCTCAGTGGGAAACAATTTTATATCATTCCTTTCCTTCTGAGAAGGTAACCTTGTACGATGCAAGGAGCTCAGATGTTTTGGAGTCAGACAGGCTGAGCTTCAAATGCCACCTTTGTATTTACAAGCTGTGTCATTTGGACAAGTTTTCTATCTTTTCAAATCCTCAATTTCAGCTCTGTGATATAGAAGTAATAAAGTCTACCTCGTGGAGTTGCCAAGAGACAACAAATGAAGCAATGACTCTGAATGCTCGGTAATATGCAAGCTTCATAAAAATGTTAGTTCCCACCACTTCCCCCATGACAAGAAAGATTATGGGGAAGCATAACCCCTCTGGCACCTGGTGGGAAAGGAGGAACTGAAAGGCGATCAAAGGGAGCGTAAGAGGAAATGGACAGGGTGACACAGACTAACATCATCCGCACCACCCCCACTCTCCCATTTCACCCAGGACTGGTCCTAATCTCACATGGAAATGAGGGATAAGAGATCCGTGTGTCAGACAGAAAGTACAAATTCAGTGCATCTGACTCAGAAACTGGGCAAAGCTGCCCAAAGCAGATAATAAATATCATCACCCTGACCTAGTTCAGAGGCCTCAGGGTCCAGTCACTCCCAGCTCAGAGGTTCTCCTATTGTTGGAAGGAAACCCTCTCTGGCCTCCCTGTGATGGTTGCTAATGGTTTTCTAAACTTAGTGTCAAACATGATCTTTTCATGAATGAGGTTTGGGTTTTTTTGAGATGGTATATGAAAGGAGGTTTCTTCCAGCCCTTGGAAAAACAGAGATGTTCAACAAAAACTGGTCAACATTCATGTTAGTCTTCATCTTCAAGGTCTGAGCACTTTCATCAACAATCAGTCAACAAATATTTATTAAGCCCTGAAAATATTTGCTGTGTCAGGCACTGAGAGTAATAGAGAAGAGGTGGAGGGTGCGAATTCCATTTTCAAGGAAATTGCAGCTAACTAAGACATACAAGACCTACCCGTATGAAATAACTGGCCAGTGGGGCAAAACAAAACGTCTATATTCAAGTGACAATGTGCAAGAACGCCTCCTGCCTGAGAGAGTTGTCGTGAAATTCAAATAGGATGATACATAGAAAACTCCTAGCAGGAACATGTGTGTTTAACAAATTAATTTTCCCCTCCCCCTAGGAGAAAACCTAGGGAGAGCAATGTCAAAGCCAAGGCAGCAGGGAGCCACAAGGAGAAGGTTATCAGCAGCAAACGCAGCTGAGAAATTTTGACAAAAAGGAAGTCACAACTGACCGTTTAGAGAAGTGTTTCTGGAGTGTGATGAAGATCAAAGTCAGTTAATTGCAAGGAGTTAGGAAAGGAAGACATGTCTAGGAAGTGTAGCCAACAGGCATAATCTACGCCTTCGAGAGGTTTGGTAGGGAAAAAGAAGAGAGAAAAACATAAGATCTAGTGTTGGCCATTCTGTTTCTTTTTTGTGACATGGAGCTCTGTTTAAAAGGTTTCTCTACAAAGGGGGAAAGAATTAAAATATTCTAGAAACTTCCGCAGCTCTAACCTGAAGCCAACAAGGCAACCACACAGCCTCGTGCCTCCAAGGAACTCAAAGGTAGGCGGAATCAATTCCTTTTTTTCTTTTTAACCACAAAATTCAAAAATAAAAATAAAATAGCTTCCCCAAGACTTTTCCAAAGAAACAAATAGCCTTGTTTATTTCGTCAGAATTCTACATAACAAGGCAAAATAAGATCAAGGTTAATTAGTTTGATCTGCAAGAAAGTTAAGGGACTTTTGCCTAGGATCCTGCTAATCTCTATTAAAATTATTAAGAACTAGTTTACACTTTAAGTCAATAAGCAATGACTTATTATATTGGCTTTTTATATCACTCATATCACAGAGTCAATGTTATAGGCAATACAAGGATGTTCATGACAAGCCCTTTGCCCTCTGGAGACCTTAACTCAATAGGGACAACAGAAAACATATACATAACTTGTGCCTAAAAGATACTATGATCTATTTAATAAAGGGCTAAGAATAGTAAGAGGAGAAGAGAGCTTAATTCTGGACTGGGAGAGCTGAGTTTTCTTGGAGAAAAGATAGATTTAAGTTGGGCTTTGAAGAAAGCATAAGAGTTTCCAAAGCAGATATGGCAGGACCAAAGAGAGGGTGGGAGGAGGTGCAGTTCCACTGGAGTCCAAGCAGAAAGAATGAATGAACAAAACAAAGGGTAACAACAGTCATAAACAAGAGACCACACATAACAGCCTGAAAAGACAGTTGAAATGTCCACTATACCAAAATGGACTTGACTAAATCCAAGCCCTCTAGATAGAAGATCTGTCCCTCCAGGCCTTTTGGTCTAATTCATTATTGTGTTATTACTCATTCCACTGTTTCCTAACTTCAATATTTCAGCTCTAGGGTCTATTTTTTTTCCCCATTGTACTCATACAGCAGAAAGAGGAAATAACTCAACCAGCGGTGGGGATTTCTTAGTAGGGTTTTGAAGAGAGATGCTGGGGGTGGCTGACTCTGCCAAAATGTTTCCTTTTTCTCTTGCTGTTTGTCAGATATGCTGTTGAGCAACCGTGGTGAGTGTCATCAACATGCAATCTCATCTGATTTATCTTCCTTTACTCACTCAAACTCAGCCCTTTGCCTCTTTTTTTCTGGTTCATTTAGAGTTTCACAACCTCTTACCTTTAATCGCTGAGTAAGTGCAAAACATTTGTGTATCTGGCCTTGGATATTGTAATCTCCAAGAAAAAGGACTCACAGTCACAGAGAGGGCTGTGGCTACTTATCATGCCTTTAAATTTTGCTTTGCTATTATTTCATTTTAAAATTACATTTCTATTTTTCTCACAGATTCAGATTCAAAACAATAAATTTCTGTGGCTGTCCTTTCCTCCAAGTTCCTCCCTTTTGAAATGTGGACAACTGAAATAAACATTCTTATGCGTTCCAAAGAGCTCCCAGCATCATTCTCTCCAGAGACCCATAAAAAAATTCCACACCAACAAGTCATTGATGCAAGTACAGGCAATGGAATATTTGGGTCTAATGGGATTCTAAAACTGACTTTCAATCACACAGATAGAAGAAATTAACTTCATTTGTAGGTCAAAAGCTTTTACAGTGTCTTAGAGGCAGGACCACACTGGTTACCTCCTCCACCCAGCTAGCACAGATATGGGGCCTTTATAGTTTAACCACAAATCGACCCGACTTTCCTTGGATCAGCCAAGAAAACTCTCCCTCCTCCCCCAATCTCTGCTCTCTGTGTCTGTCTCAGTAGGAAGAAAAATGGTTTGGATTTTGGTAGAGGTTTCTAGAGCAAAATTCTAGATCTGATTGTTAAATAAATATACTATACAATTTGAGCCTAGTGAAAGATATGACTGTGCTAAAAATGGCTATATAAAGCAGGTAAGAAAAAACTAGGTGGCGTGTTGATGCTGTCAACAGTCTATAGCTTTTATAGACCCTGCCACTCCACACTCATGTCTGGACTCACAAACTTTGGGGCAACAGCATTTTTCAAGTGTTCAGTTAAACTAGGAGGGACTGTAAATGCATTAAAAAGTTTCTACGACCTGCCTCTACATCTCTGAACGCACACTCCACTCCACCTATTATCTTTTTATATAAACATCTTCTCCTGCCCATAAATCCTGAAAGAGTCAAATCCTGGGAAGTCACTTGTTGTCTCTGTCAACATACAAAGGAAGCACCTGCTGTAAGATGTTTCCTGCCCAAGGCCATCTTTGCTTCCTAGTTTGCTGCTGTACACACAAAAACTTCAACAGCACCGGGAGCTTAGTAGGACTTTAGTAAATATTTGCTGAATACTGAATGAATTAACAAATGAAAAGATCTCATTGGTGGTGAAGCATTCTCTTAACTGTCCACTTTGCCACAAATCAGCCTTGCTGTAACCATCAATCTCTGTTCTCTCTGAATCCTCACCGTTGGCTTCCTTTTACGTTCCCAAGTATTTCCGACGTTTTGAGTTTTAGCCTGGATTTGGCCCACAGGCACCAACCGGACAAGCAACGTTTTTATGGTTATCTCGGATTAGACTGTTCATTAAAATGACTTCAATACCTCACTACCTGGCTTATGTTGGTTCTCACAGTCCTAAATTCCAGACCTACATTGATGGAAATCCACATAGAGCACGATGATACAAAAGAGTGAAAATGTGGGGGTTAGCAAAGATGATAGCCAGCCTCCGAGCTGTCTCCCAATGACACCTGACTGCTGGTCTCCAGGTTCTCATATGATCCCCTCTCCTTGAGTGGGGGGCTAGACTTAGTGCTCACTCCTAACAAATTAAATACTGTAGAAGTGATAGTATATCACTTCCAAGATTTGGTTATGAAAGACTGCTGATTCCATCTTGTAATTTCTCTCTCTCTCTGTCTTTCTCTCTCTCTCTCTTTACCCTCAGATCACTTGCTTTGGGAGAAGCCAGCTGTCAAACAGAGAAGTGCCATGGAGAAGCCCATGCGGCAAGGAACTGAGGCCTCCTAGCCAACAACCAGTGATGAACTGAGGTCTGCCAACAACCACCTGTGTGAGACTGGAAGTGGATTCTCCAGCCCCAGTCAAGCCTTGAGATGATGGCAGTCCTGGGTCACAGCTTGACTACACAGCCTCATGACACCCTGAGTCAGAATCACTCAGCTAAGGTAGCCCAGATCTCTACCCACAGAAACTGTGAGATAACAAATGTTTGTTGTTTTAAGCTGCTGGATTTCGGGGTTGTTCGTTACATAGCAACAGATAACTATTACGCTAAACTAGGGGTCAGCAAATGCTTTCTTAAAGGGCCAGATAGTAAACGTTTTGGAATTTGCAGGCCATACAGTCTCTATTGCACTCCTCGGTTCTGCTGCTGTAGCCCAAAAGTAGTCAGAGACAATGTGTAAATGAATGCACATGGCTGTTTTCCTATAAAACTTAATTTACAAAAACAGTGGGCCAGCTTGTGGGCAATAATGTGCCAACCCCTGCACCAAACCAATGTATTTTCAGTCGTTATAATTTCTAATGTCTCATTGTCCCACAGCTACCCTATCA
The DNA here is from genome assembly GCA_031878705.1 of Tapirus indicus. NCBI lineage: Eukaryota > Metazoa > Chordata > Mammalia > Perissodactyla > Tapiridae > Tapirus > Tapirus indicus. The sequence goes on along the minus strand of CM062920.1, from coordinate 136,398,164 downwards.
AGAGAAAAACATGGCCAATCCAGATCATAAAGTTTCTTCTATAGTGTGAAGGGGACACTCTTCCTCATTATTACTTTTTAATTACTATTAAAAAGTGAGATTGATGCTCTGGGGAAGAGAAGTAAGACATAGGGAAAGTCCCTTCCAGAGTTGGAGAAGGAATAAAAATCCAAACCTTTTTATCCCAGGAGAGTTTAGAAGGAGAATAAAAAGGGGCAGCATGAGAACAGATGTCCAGGTTCTCCAAACCCTAGCCAAACACTGTGCGCAGAGAAGGGGGAAAATGCTTTCGGTACATCTAGATAGGCCCAAGAATTCTAAGAACTTCAGAACTGCTCACTCAATTGCCTGGGTACAGTGGAAGGCTCAAAGCCCCTAGGAGAAACCCTGAGCCATTTGGACCAAAATGGCGCAAGTTTGATAGCACGATATTGGTTAAAGGAGCCTGAAATAAGGTTTACAGCCTCCCCTGGATTGGACACAGCAGACAGAAGATACAAAAGTTCTCACATAGCCCCCAGAAGTTGCAGAAGAGCTAACAAGATCACTTGGTCAGCAGAGCCCAGGGCTGGTTAAGGACTGGGCCTCAGTGACCAGAGACAATAGCAAGGTCTAGGTTAGGCAGTAAGGAAAGAGACTAGATTTTTACTTCTTTTTCCTCTCTGGAAAGGATTCTCTGTGCATCTTATTTTTCTTTTCCCAAAAGCACCATTCACACAGGGCATGCCCAAAGGTCGGAAAGATCAGCTACACCACCAGCACATTTAGCAGAGGCCAACAAGCAAAGATGAGTGGAAACAGATCTATAACCAGAGGTTTCTCATGGATAAGTTACCTCTCCCCGATTCCCAAGAAAATATATGAGCCCACCTCCACCCCAGTGGCCTCAGGGCCACCTTGGGAAGAACAGAGAAAGAGAGAGGAAATCTCTGAGAGCAAACATTTACCCAAAAGAGACTGAGTGAGCTCAACACACAACTGTTTAAATCAGAAGGGGTTAAAATAGTTTGACTTGGTAAGTTTACATTGTTTTCCCTGCTAGCCAGAGGGATGCGGGCTCCTGAGAAAGTTTACCTCAGCTTTTGTATTAGTTTTCTTTTGCTGCCATAACAAATCACCACAAACATGGTGTCTTAAAACAACACAAATTTGTTATCTTACAGTTCCATGGGTCAGAAATCCAGCGTGAGTCTCACTGGGCTAAAATCAAGTGTCAGAGGCTATTTCCTTTCTGCAGGCCCTAAAGAAGAATTCCTTTCTTTTCATTTTCCAGCTTCTAGAAATGGTTTGCATTCCTTGGCTCCTGGCTCCTTTCTCCCATCTTCAAAGCCATGAATGTAGCATCTCCCTGACCATATACCCATCATCATATCTCTTTCTCTCACCCAGCCTGAAAAAGTTCTCCACTTTTAAGGATTCATGTAATTAAGCAAGACCCACTTACCATGTAAGGTCACATATGTATAGGTTCCATCTGGACATCTTTGGGGCAGGAGGGCAATATTCTGTCTACCACAGCTATGGGAAATAAAGGAGCTACATTCCATGTCAATTTGTGCTATCAGTAAATTTGGGACCCTGATAATAACCACACCCAATATTTAAGTATAATTTATATTCTGCACATATTGTAACTTATAAACCTTCCAAATACAGCACATTCTACATGAGTAGCTAGCTAATCCCTTAAACTTCTCAATTAATTTTGAATTAAAAATTCAGAAAAAGAATGCAGAAACTATGCCTATTGGAGGCAGTAACCTCAGTCAAAAAAAATTCAAGGGCTCTTGCAAATGTTTGCCTAACCAAAAGCTCACGTCCACCTAAAATTCCAAACAGAAAGGCATGAACCTTGTGTAACCAGCAAGAGATAGACAAGACTTTTCTGTGAAAGAGTCTTAAAAACTCCCTGAAACCCTGATTTGCTTCAATCAAACCTACTGGTTTGTTAGGTCCATCCATCACTAAATTAGACAGCCTAATTAATTACTGAATGGCACCAACCACGTAAATCAGACAGGAGACTCCTACCAGAATAACACATAGTGTGAAGCACAACACTTGCTATAAACTACATGCACTCTAAAGGAACTAATAATACCAGTATTATAAACATTAATGTATACATATTGCTTTGATAGTTTTGTGTTAGTTTTGTTTTGTTGGAGTGTTTGTTTTTTGTTTTGAGGGCTTTTTTCGTTTTTGGATGAAGACTAGTATCGAAATCGAAGCCATATTATGAGGATTATTATTGTTATTCTGTCTAGCCATCTCTTATCACTAGAATTTTTAGAAAAGATGTTCAAAACTCAATTATTGATTCAAAGAAAACACATTCATGTTGTATGACTGTCTTATCTCAAATAAGTTTTTAAATATGGGGGTGATAATTTAGACCAGTTCTACAAAACGATGTTCCAGAGATAGAGAAGGAAACAACATATCTGGCAGTGAACAAATCTAGAAATTCCTTTCGAGAAATTAAATGTGTGGGGATTTACATTGATTGTGGTTATCACTGATGTCATATACATTGACAGAGCTGCACTTTTCTGCAGGCTTACAGCCAGTGAAAAGAAGCTTTTTCTTTTCTTATAAAATATTCAGCTTAGTGCAGTTGCATGAAAGCCTATGCTTCGTGTCTTTTTGAGCACCAAGAGGAATTCTCTTCAGTCTTTTTCCAAAGCTTCCTTTCAGACAAGCTTTTATCCATTCTACAGAAACTGTTCATTCTATAGAAACTTCCCTCAGAAGGAGGGAAAATACTAAAACGTTATACTTTTTAATTATTACTCACATTCTGCAACTTTTCATCTTCTCTTTTGTCTGGTCACCTGAAAACTGACAGAGAGCAACACAAGCATTTGACAAACACTAGTCACCTACAATGAATGAGGCAGTACTGTGTGGACATTTACTGCATATAAGACACCTTCAAGTAGCTAAACCAAACATGACACAATAAAAGAGTAAGGTTATAAAGGAACATAAGAAATATAAAATTAAATGCTGTGGAAATGTCAAAGAAGGGGAGATGGTCCAACTGGGTAGATAAAGGAAAGTTCAATGCAAAGATGTGGCATTTGAACTGAGCCATGAATGGTTGGAAGGCTGTACTGATTGAAGGGAAGGGTTTACCAGTCATCAGGAACAACAATATTAATTCTTAATTTTGCAGAGATTCAGAAATAACACACATGTTCCTATCCTTGGCAAAATGTAGCAGATACAGATCTTAATGACCACACAGAGTAGTAGAAAGAGCACAAGTTTTGGATATAAAAAGACAGGGGGTGGGGGGCCAGCCTGGTGATATAGTGGTTAAGTTCTCATGCTCCGTTTCAGCAGCCTAGGCTTTGAGGGTTCAAATCCCAGGTGCGGACCGACGCACCTCTCATCAAGCCATGCTGTGGCGGCATCCCACGTACAAAATGGAGGAAGAATCTCACAGATGTTAGCTCAGGGCCAATCTTCCTCAGCGAAAAGAGGAAGATTGGCAACAGATGTTAGCTCAGCCCCAGTCTTCCTCATCAAAAAAAAAAAAAAAGAAAAGACATGAGGACTGAGGAGTGAGTCTAGTCACCATGCAGTCACTTACAACTTTATTACCTTAGAGAAATTACTCAACCTTTGTGAGTCTCAGTTTAACATTCTGTAAACAATGAGAGTGATAAAAACAAGTTGGCAGCATTGCTTGTATTTGTAAGCAAGAAGCATAGCTCCTGGTACACATGATATGTTTGAAATAAATGTTAATTATTTTGTTTTTATAAAGTTTCTCCATAACAAAGATACCACAGACCTAAGCACTTCCTTATATGTAGATAAATTTCCTCTTTTAAGATTACTCTTCAGTTAACTTCTAAAGTCTCTTTCTAAAATTAACTCTGGGATCTGGAGACTAGAATAATAGAAATCCCACATAACATTTTTCCAGAAGCAAGCTACTGAAAAACTGCTAAATATAGAATATGCAAAGAGGAGGGATATGGAAAATCATGGACATATAGGAAACTTATGGCTGTAAAATTTCAAAGTCACATTGCAAAATGCCAAATGCTCGAGTTTCCTATAAAGCTTAATTGTATTTATTTCCAGGAGAAATATTTTGGAAGGCTGGGTTTGAGAAGTTCCTCACATTTTGGCTACTACTTCCAATTATGCTGGAACTTTACTATCAGTCCTGACACTGCAGATGTATCATTATCTAAACAATCATTTCCATTTCGCAGAAATCCCAGGACTGTTTTTCTAACAATTGAGCCATAACAGTGCTGTTCCCATGGTTACCAAGAGTTCTAATTTCAGTTCCTCAATATGCATTTTATCACATAAGATTGTACAATGTTTCAGAACAGGCCACTCTTAGTTCCACATGCTCTTTCTATTATTTTTCTCCAAGTTTCTCACACCCAATCCCCATTTAAGCTTCCTGTTTTGCTCATTTTTTGACTAGATAAAGTTTGTGACCCAATCTATATAGTGATCATGTTTGCAGCCAATAAATTCATGGCAATGGAGCACAGTTAAGGGGCAAGAACTGAACAAAGATTAGAAGATCCACTCCTAGTCAGTCTCCACGACCTTAGGTCACGGTGGTAAGTGAAAGAGCAACATGAATCCCAGACTATGAGGTCCTCCGTGATTCAGCGATTCCATTTTATCTCAGTTTGAATTTCTCAACAGCAGGAATTTGGTGCTCACAGCTTTGAGAAGTGCTTTCTCTAGAGACTGGGGTCTTACACCAGTGTCCATAGAACGGGCTTCAGAGGTACTCATAAAGTGCCTGAAATTATGTGCAGAGGGGTGTGTGTGTGAGAGAGAAAGAGAGAAAGAGAGACTCCACGTGGTTGATGGATTTTGCTTTTATGGGGAAAAATTTCACAGCCTTAATCAGATTCTCAGAAACATGTGTATAGCAGAGATGGCTTAAAAGAACACTTCTCTTGGACATGATCTATGTTTCAGGAGAGGGCTCTGAAGGGCCAAGCTGATAACAAAAATAATTTGGTAAAATTAGTATTATATTCTCAGTCATTGAAGGAGTATTAAAATTTGGTGTAAAATTTTTGGAAAATCAATATGGAAATGTATAACAGATCGACAAAGATGTTCTTTCTCTTGGATCCAGTCATTGTGCTGCAAGGAATACATTTTTAGAAAAAATTTCAAGAAAGGCAAAAAAGTAAAGAGATGTTCACTTTGATATTATGAATGATAGGAAAAACTAGACCCCAATATTAGAGATTGGTTTGTAAATAATGTGACATCAATACAATGAAACATTATAAAGCCATAACTATAAATATTCTTATAGGAAAATATAAAAGATTTATGATGAAATATTAAGTGAAATCACAAAGAAAATACAAGTACATATGATGTGAGTGAAATTATGAAAAATATATAAACATTTGAATAATGATTTTCAAAATAGTTGTACTAAAGTAGCGAGATTTTGTGTGATTTTGTTATTTTAAAATCCTCCTAAATTTTAGTATCCTATTAAGTAAATGTTGAATTAAAAATAAAACAGAGATTTCTGTTTAAACATGACAATTTGAGAATATGTTTTGATCTTCATTCCTTTCCCACACTTCATTTAAATGACACTAGAGATATGAAAAATAGGCATAATTCTACAAGGAAAATGAGGGCAGAGAAGGAAATGACAGCATTAAAATTTTGGAATCTATAAAGCCAACAAACGAGGGTGACTAACTTATTAAAAACAAGAAAAGTTAAACACATGCCAACAATGGAGTAAGATCAGGAATAAGCTTATTTACATCAAAGAACCCTGGAACGTTTCAAAATCGAAGACATTTTTTACCTCTCACAGAGAGGTAAATATGTGGCCGAAACATACACCTATTCGAAAGTAACTTCTGAATCAGAAGCCAAAAGCAATTAGACCCACTCCCTGCCCAGATTCACTTCTCCCAACCTGCTCAGCCAGAGAACTTTCCCTTCCCCACCCAACAAAAAACTACTCATTGGAGGGATTGAAGCAGAGGGATCTTATATTGCAAACAGTTGAAGTCAGAGGTGACATACTGAAAATAAAACATGTATGTGACTATCGCTATATTGAATAGTGGGAATGCTCCCCTTTTCCTCACTCAGCTCCCGGAATGCACCAGTAGTCAAGATAGATCCCTGGGCAGGAAATCTTAGGATGACCAGGCTGTGAGAAAAGATCTACAGATACTGATGGTTGCGGATCCTCCAATGAAACATCCCAATCCAATCATGCTGGAACAAAGTTCATCAGAGCTCTCAGATAGCCTTTTCATGCATCAAACTTAAGTATGAGTGGACATCCAGAGGACACAAGACATTTGAGGAAAACCTCAAACAAGAGGGACAGCAACCAAAACAAACAGTAAAAAAAAAAAAAAAAAAAACTGGGACAGATGAGACAGGGCAGAGACAGAAAAACTTTTCTCTAAATAAATTAATATTCCCAGAGAGATAAAAGAAGATATTGCAGCTATGGAATGAAAAGCAAGATGCTATTTTTAACAGAACACTAAGAATACAAGAAAGAGCTTTTGAAATTAAAAATCTGATACTAGAAATTTAAAATTCAATAGCAGGATTGGAGGGTAAAGTGAGGACAGCAATCTAGAAAGTAAAACAAAATACAAAGAGTTAGAAGACAAGAAAAACATGCCAGAATGTCCAACATTTAACCAACAGAAGTTCTAGATAAAAAGAATAGAGAACACACCAGACAAGATTTTGTCAAAGAAATAATCCAGGAAAAGTTTCCAAGAGCTGAGTGTGAAAGTTCCCACCAGATTCCCAATAAAGAAAAGTCCACATCAAGGTGTAAAAACACAAACTTTCAAAATACCAAGAGTGAAAAGATCTTAGATCTTTCCAGACCAGAAAGAAAAGCAGATCAGAAGCCAAGAATCAAAATGACATCATACTTGATTTTCCAGCGGCAATCCAGCTGGTGAAGTAATGCTTGGAAAATTCTAAGAGAAAATGACCTACAATATTGAAGTCTATACCCAGACAAATTATCCATCAAAAGTGGGAACAGACTAAAAATATTTCACACGTGAAAAGTCTCAAAAAATGTACTTCCTATGTTCCTTTTCTCTGGAACTAGTGGAAAGGGTAAACCAAGAAAGAGGAACCAGGAGACGGGAACCAGGAAACAGTCTCCAACAGACAAGAAAATTGAAGGGAATTTCCATGATGATGATGAAGGGAGATCCCAAAGAAACACCAGTGCAGCTGGACTAGAGAGCATCAAATCTCCCCACCCAGGAGGAATAACTCTAATGCTTTTAAATACATTTAAGAGATTATTTGATATGTTTGAATGCCCTGAGAGAAGATATATAATTCTGGCAAAAAGTTTGCAGCTGGATTGTGACAGGCACTCAGGAAACTAAACAAAAGAAAAAAGCTAGATAATGATGACTCCAAGAAAAAGAAAATTTATGTAGAAAAGGAAATGAAATTAGACTACATTACATCTGTGAATAAAGTCTGTATAGTTACAAAAATATAAACACTGAATATTGATTTAATTAAAAGAATGATAAGATTATATCTGGAAAGTGGGGAAGGAAAAGTGTTCCAGTGGAGAGAGGGGAGAGGCATGTATTACAAAGTTAAATTCTTGGCTTCAGAGTAAGAAATTAATAGATGATATCTAAAGTGGAAAAAAATGTCAGTGTAAGCATGCTATTTAGAAACATGGAAGCAAATACTAGAAGAATTTAAAATAGAAATGAAAGTTGGGGATAGAGAGGAGTTGGGGAGATGACTGTTTTTTGAAAGTAAGTCTTGTTAACTGTTTGCTTTTAAATCTATTTACACATATAACTTGTGCAGAATGAAGAAAACGAAATCAAAAGAAGAAAACAAACAATTATAAAACAGGTAATATAGAATGAAAAGTAAATCCGAGTGCTTTCCTAGATTCAATGTTATAAAGGCTGAAAATTCCAGATGACATTCAAATTGCAGCTTCCATTAATACTATGAAATGAAACCAGAAAAAAGAGAGAGAGGCTAAAATGATTTAAAAAAAAACAAAGACAGACTCATAAAAGGAATTTTCCAGGACTAAAGAACATGAATATTCTGAGAAGAAGGTTCTACTAAGTGTCTTGAACAATGAAGGAAAAACACTCCAACTTAGACACATCATTATAAATTTTAGAACACAAAGGATAAACAAAAATCCTAAAAGTTTCTAGATAAAGAAAAACACAAATGAGACTAAGGCTGGTATGAGATTCCACGGGAGCAACCTTGACTTTTATTTTCTTCGTTCTGTTCTCCTTAGATTTGCTTTGATTTTCCTTCTAACATTGATATAAATGATTATATTATCTTTCTCTTCAAATAATGAAAACATTGCAAAGTTATACACATAAATATATTAAAAGCCAACTGCTGTTAATGAGATACTTTAAAAAACAGCAGTCACAATGAAAAAAATGGCTTTAATGTTAGGGAAAATAATTTTAAACCTATAGTATAAAACTAGGCAAATTAGCAGTCAGATATAATGTCAAATAAAAGCATTTCAGATATACAAAGACTCAGAATGTTTACTTCCCATACATCCTCTCTTAGGAACTTACTTAAGGATGTTTTCCAGGAAAACAAGGGAGGAAACTAAGAAAGGAGAACTTCAAGCCAAGAAATGGGGGACGCATGCCAAAAAAAAAAAAAGGAATTATCAGTCCCTGGATGAAAACTGCAAGAAGTTCAAAAGAGCAATCAACCCAGATGAAGGATAGAGACACCCAGGAAAAATATGGAGGAAGATGGGCACGGATGTTAGCCCAGGGCCAGTCTTCCTCAGCAAAAAAGGGGAGGATTGGCAACAGATGTTAGCTCAGGGCTGGTCTTCCCCACAAAAAAAAAAGAATGGACATTAGCACGCCATTTGATATGCTATAAACAGTTTTTTTAAACTATAAAAATTTAAATAGCATTTATTTATTTACAAACTCTAGACATAGCCTATATATGGAAGTCCCAAATTGGTGGCTGAACGGGCTTCATTCAACTAACAGAAGTGTTTTATTTGACCTGCTGTGTGCTTGTGTGTGTGTGTGTGTGTGTGTGTGTGTGTATGTATTAATTGAATGAGCTTCCAGCATTTGTAAATGAGAATTATCAGGCTTCTCTTAAAACACTAGAATATTTTGCATCACTGGGTCCACATTCATGCAGGCAACATTCAGCATACACTCACCAGTTGACTGAAGGGATGTGTCAGTCCTTTTAACTCACGCCTGCCTGATCTTGTTAGCTTTTGAAGTTTCAACACCTCCCATATACAGAGCACTAAAGGTTCAGTTATGGATACAAAATAATAGAAAAATATTATCAATATTTCTTGACACTATTGTCAATTACCTTAACAATATAAAAATTACCCAAGACTAAAGCTAGGGGTTGAAATGAAGGCAAGAAGAGAAATACAAATTCCTTCATCTTTCAAATTTGAAAATCAGGAGTTGATAGAATAAGGTATAAATGTGAAGATACATTATTTGTAGTTATAAAAGTCACAAATAGAAGAATTAAAAATAATAGTATAACTATATTGGGATGGGGACAAGGGAAGTGAGAGATTAAGTGTCATAGCAGATTGTACATAGATGTCTAAAACTGGTAAACCAAAAGCTAGTCAAATGAATATTTTAATCATTGATGTTCTACCAACCCCTAAAAAACTAAAAACAGTAGTTTGAGAGTTCACAATAATTCCCTCTAGGACTGAGACTGTGTATGTATGGTGGGATGTGGCAGAAGACTGTTGATTTCATTAGAAGTCACCTCTTCTCCTACCAACCGTTGGGAATCAGAAGTGAAAATGCCATAAAATTTAGATAATCAAATGGTTAACATGTTTATTGAATTCATAAATATGTAAGTTTTTATTTATGTTTTTCACATGTGCATATAATACTTCGATAATGGATGAAACACACGCATATGGTAAAGCACACATGGAAGAATACACAGAACAGTTAGAAATTTTCGAAAAAAATATGGTTGCAACAGTTAAAATAATGCAGTTGTGTAATACTGACACGAGTCAACATACAAATCGACGAAACAAGAAACATCAGCGTATATACGACACAGAATTTTAAAATGCACCTTTTCATGTTATTCCAGTTTCAACTAAGCAGTACAACCATACAACTCAGAACGATTCTAATGACCACCACAGCTACACATGTAAAGGATTTCCAGAGGTTGTGGTCCCAGACCAGTTCCTCCATCATGACTACGTAAGAGGTGACTAAGGAATCAACTGAGATGAAAGAGGGAGAATTTGGGGGGGAACGAAGTTGCTCCTGCACTACGGCATTAGGCCTGGCGAGCGTGAGTGTATGTATCTTTTCCCTATTAGATTGTGACACTTACTTTGCCAAATAAGTATATTCTTCTATTTGAAGTAGGAACTGAAGTGGATTTTTCAAGTCCAGTCCTGTGTTATATCAAAGATCTAAATTTTTGTCCAAAATAAAGTTTGTTTCCTCTTCCCAGCTTGGGCCTGAATTAGGCTGTGAAACCCGTAGAACAGACCTGGGGCCTGGTCAGATTCTTCTCTCTCCCTCACTCAGCCTCCTCCATTATTCTTTACCTGATATCTTTGACCTGCTCTAGAATCAAGCTTAGCACAAAGATTTAAGAGAAAAAGTCACCGTCTTAGGTGGCGAGGACCCTCTCCTGGAAAAGTTAAAGAAAAAAAAGGCTAGCTAGAATGGCCTGCTTGGTGACAGGACAAAGAGAGAAAGTTTTATTTTCAACGACAGGAGGGCCAAAATATGAGTCTCCCAGAGTACTGTGGCAGGGCACAAATGTGGATCCTGTCAGGGGAAATTACCCAGGAGCATCCTGAAATGGACACCACACAAAAGGATGTTGAGTGAGTGGAGCCTCCTAGTAGAGTGATGACCTGCAAGAAGCTGAGGTCCCCAGGGGAAGTCAAAAGCAATCAGTTGAAGAGATTTACCTAAATCAACAGAAATGGAGTTGAGTTTCCCAGTAGTAAGATCTCTGAAGAAACCAATAAAAGTGACCCACAAGAAAAATATTTTATAGAATATTTTTCTTACATTTTTTATGTGCCAACTGCTGTTCTGAACATATTACATATATTCATTAATTTAATCTTCACAACAACCCAATATGGTAGAGTCTATTATTATCCCCACATTACAGATTATAAAACTAAAGCACAGAGGAGTTAAATAACTTGGCCGAGGACACACAATTAGCAGGTAGTAAAGTTTTGATTTGAATCCAGGGACTCTGTCTCCAGGGTCTTGGCTTTTAACGACTACACTAAAGGATCCTCTTGAAAAATAGACAACAATTGTTTATCAACCACAGAAAGGCTTCAACACCAGTTTGCCACTATCCCAGCCACCAAAATTCTTGTGAAGTTCCACTTACTTTCTATCCATTTTCTGTACAATGAAAACAGACCTAGGATAGCCTACTAGAGAATAAAAGTTGGCCCAGTTGCCCAATCACCGCCAGCTAACAGCCAATCAGCTGTCACATGTGAGCAAGTTTAACAGAGACCAGAACAACCATCCATATTAAATCACTGGCCCATGAACTCATGAGTTAAATAAATGCTTATTGTTTCAAGCCGCTGAGTGTTGGGATAACTCATAGCGATAGATAATTGATAGTAGCTTAAGTCAAGATTTACTTCCGCATTCACCAAGGAAATAATCAAGGACTCAGTTAGTGAGTGGGGGTGATGGTAGAGAGGAGCTGCTCAGAGAATGGCCTCTAGGGATACCTAGAAGCCAGGGACCTGCCTACATGGTAGATATGGGATCCACAGGCTGGCGAAAAGCCATGCACATAGAGAGGGCTGCCCCAAGGAAGGAAGCCTCATGCTCTAGTGTGGGTTTTAGACTGGATCATCCAAGAGGGTATTCAGCATATGCTTTTATCCAGACTTAGCAGAGGGCCAGTTGAAAAATCAGTCTCCAATTCGATGCTTACAGGCAAGAATTTAAATTGTATTTTAAATATCCAACAAACTGGCATGATCTGCCTTAGATGATGCTCATGGAGAGCAAGGAAATTGATACAGATAGCCTATTTGGAAGCAATGTGGTGATACATCAAGAACCACAAACATAATCATAGCCGTTGACCTAGAAATCCCATTTCTGAAAATTTATTCTAAGAAAGAAAATTTAAAGGCATTTAAATTTTTTTAACCATATGCGTGTTCAAAGTCTCAACTACACCCAACAGTATCTGGATGGCCATGCAAGTATAGTCCACTACCAGAAAAAGAATATTCTCATTCTCTGCTTGCTGATCATAAACACACCTGTGGTGAGAAGACAGGGCAACTTATAATGTTAACTTATATCATCTTTCGGTCAACAGTCAGCTTCAAATGAGTGAAGATTCCCACAATCTGCCCCCCTCTTTATAATTCTATCGTTAAACCACCCTCCAAATCCTCCACATGCATCCCACAGTCCTACTCCATTCTGGTGGCATTCCAAGAGGTCAAGGTCATGAAGTCCTCTGCCTCAAGCTCCACTGCTTAGGACTTCAGAGAGAAATATCTACAAGAAAACCAAACTGATTCCACGCCGATATAATCATTCCACATGGCATAAGGATGATGATTCATTAAAAGAAGTCTTTCCCACTACAGATAAGAACAAAGGGGCTTAGGAATAAATATAATTGGATATGTTTCTTGCAATATTGTTGATATTAAAATTTTGTGAACAACTTAATTCCCCAACCATAAGTGAATTTTAAATAAATTCTAAATACTTGTTCTTCCCTACTAGGTTTCCACATGTCTGGCTCCTTCCCACCATTTTTTAGAAAGACCTTCAGAGATTACCACCCATTACTATCCTCCAACAGTTTCTCATTATCCCATTTCTATGTTTTATTTTCATCATAGCTCTAATCACCATTTAAATATACCTTTTTAAGAATTTGTCTCTATGCTTATCATCTGTCTTCTCCCATCAGAGTGTAGCCCCCATGAGGTCAAGGACCTTATATGTCTTATTGTCTGCAGTATTTCCTGTATATGGACAGAACATGACACATAATAGGCACTCAATAAATATATGCTGAAAGAATAAATTCCAGATATTAAAATTATAAATATAAAAATGTATAGCTTGATGGAAAGAACCTTGTGTTATAATTGCTTAAACACAAACAACATAAACAGTTATTTTAAGTGTTCAAATATTTTTCATATGAATGAAAGAAACAATTACAAGAGCATAATTTACCGAGGCAGAATAATTATGAATAACAGTTTTTCTTGCTTGTATTATTCGTTACCTCAATGTAATTTAAATAGTGTTTATGAATTTTTAATCATCCAGCATAATCTTGCTCATATGGATTAAATAATATGAAAGGACAGATTGGCTTTCTGGTGAAAAAAGCTAGTGGACTGTAGTATAAACTTAAACCCATGAAATGCCCAGGGACTAATTTAGATATAAGAATTAAACTGATAGTCTTAACAATTACACTCTAAATCTTGGTTGAAATTAACACGTTTTTCTAAAATAGAGATCTTAAGGTCTGAATTAATCATGGAAGAGTTTTTGAGCTTGTAAATAGAGGGAACATAAGCATCCTTTTGCTTATATGCCTTCAAGCTTTTCCCAAGGAAAGTAACTATTTGCAAACAATTTATTTCTGCATAGTTGGCCTCACCATGCCGATGAGGAAGATGATGCAAGAGCACAATTCCTTAAAAACTCAAGCTCCAGGCCTGGTGTATGTACCTCCATTACGATAATTACCTTGTATCTCTGTCATCACTTGTTTATATGTCTGTCTCCCCCATCAGACTACAAACTCCCTGAGGGCAGGAGCATAGACATTCGTAAATTATCTGTTGAATTAAAAGAATTGAATAGTCTATGCTTGAGATTAAACCACCTTAGATACTGAAAGTTTGCAGGAAATTGGATTTTCATATATAAAAATATATCATTTACTTACTTTGTATATTTACTCTCAAACATGATCCTCAAGAATTTGAGTCAGGGGGCCGGCCCGGTGGCGCAGCGGTTTAGCTCGCGCTTGGCAGCCCGGGGTTCGTGGGTTCGGATCCGGGGCGCCCGCCGATGCACTGCCTGTCAGCCATGCCGTGGCGGCGTCCCATATAAAGTAGAGGAAGATGGGCACGGATGTTAGCCCAGGGCCAGTCTTCCTCAGCAAAAAGGGGAGGATTAGCAACGGATGTTAGCTCAGGGCTGGTCTTCCTCACAAAAAAAAAAAAAAAATTTGAGTCAGTTTACAATAAAGAAGCACAAAATACAATAATGGATTACAATTCAGAATTTTTAAAGCCAGGTAAAATTTGATTTGGATGCATAGTCAAAGCAGGGACAATAGAAGAAAGAAGGGAATCTCACTTCTACAGAACATAAAGGGCAACATAGTTACATAGTTGAAGCTCACATTGGGTGTTGATATTCCTGGTAGCAAAAACAAAAAAAGGAGACGGTCAGTTATAGTCTTTATTGTCATAAAAATCAGTTAGGCAGGGGAAGAAACAAATCATTACCTAGATCTTAGCTCTGGAAGAAATACTTCAGGGAGAACACTGATTAATCCTATAAATAATATTCCTGTGTAGCATCCCCAGAGCAAATGTAATAAAGAATTTCATAAGATTCCTTCTCAACTTCTTCCTCCAGAAGAGTTCAGAGCTTCACACCACAAGGTAATTCTGCAAAGGCAATTCAATAACAATTCATATCAAGACAACATGGTCCAAGGATATATTTCTCTAGCCTTTAAGCCAGAAGTGAGCAAACTACAGACCCCCAGGCCAAATCCGGCCCATTACCTATTCTTGTATACAGTCATGTGTCACTTAACGACAGGGATACATTCTGAGAAATGGGTCATGAGGCGATTTCACCTGCGTGTAAACATCACAGAGTGCACTTACATAAACCTAAATGGCATAGCCTACTACACAGCTAGGCTATATGGTACCGATTTTATGGAACCACCAGCATATATGCAGTCTGTCGTTGACCAAAATGTCCTTGTGTGATGCATGACTGACTGTATAAAGTTTTATTGGAACACAACCACAGCCATTCATTTGCTTAGGGTCTATGATGGTTTTCATGCTACAACAATAAAGTTGAGTAGTTGCTACAGACTGTATGACTCACAAAGCCTAAAATATTTACTATCTGGCCCTTTCAGAAAAAGTCTGTTGACTTCTGCTTTAAACAAAATCTCCATTATTATCACTTTTATCCATTGAGCTTTTGATGAGAGTTACATAGCATACAACTCATTGATTTGAGTTGGATTTATACACTAAGCAGAACTATATGAAACTGCTAATTTTTGATTTTTTTAATCCATAAAACATCAATTTTATATGGTTCAATCTAACACTTTAGAAAAAAATGATTGAAATCTTATGAAAATCAAAGAGCTAAACAAGTCTTTTATTTGGATGGGTAATAACCCTCCCATATAGGAATGGGACATGAAATATTGTTAAGGATATTTTTGAAGAAGGAATTTTAATCTCCCCACCACATAAAACCAGACCTAACGATATTTCAGTTTTAGAATGGTACCATTCCAAGTGAGAGAAGGAGAAAATCCAACCATCCCATTTAAAAGCTCATTTAATGACAAACTCAGCAATGATGGCTACCTCTTTTGACATGATGGTTTCTACTGACTAACTGCTTATATTTATAATATGTGAAATAATCGAACAAAAGACTTACCATAGGGGCCGCCCGGTGGCGTAGCGGTTTCGTCCGCGCTTGGCAGCCCGGGGTTCGCAGGTTCGGATCCCGGGCGCCCGCCGACGCACTGCATGTCAGCCATGCCGTGGTGGCGTCCCATACAAAGTAGAGGAAGATGGACACGGATGTTAGCCCAGGGCCAGTCTTCCTCAGCAAAAAGAGGAGGATTGGCAACAGATGTTAGCTCAGGGCTGGTCTTCCTCACAAAAAAAAAAAAAAGACTTACCATTGTATTCATGGAATACAATGTTCCCTCCAGGGTTGGGGACATAGTGGATATTCAATGTACCCATTCAATTAATTAATAGTACATAAAATTGTTTCATGACATTTTAAACAAAAATGTGGATAAATCGATCTATGCACTGAAAATGGTGCAGTTGGAAGTATCAACAGAACGTATCACACAAGTAAATTTCCACTAATAGATATTTATATGAGAAAAAATGCATAATTGATATGTTATTAATAGCCTACTATGTGCACACTGTGTTAGTAGCCATAGAAAAATATAGGCTCGGTTCCTATAGGAAAGGAACTTGAAATCTAGCTGGGGAAACACATGTTAAAAAGATAGAGTGGGAGCCCACAAGACACACCCTAATCAAGTGCTAAAGGAATAAACTTGACAATGAGTGAACAATTCCCATCTTGT
Source organism: Tapirus indicus (assembly GCA_031878705.1). NCBI lineage: Eukaryota > Metazoa > Chordata > Mammalia > Perissodactyla > Tapiridae > Tapirus > Tapirus indicus. The sequence goes on along the minus strand of CM062920.1, from coordinate 136,381,697 downwards.
GCTGAACTCATTCTCCGCAAAGATCAAACGGGAAAGAAGTCAAGAGGCCTGGAGTCCAGTCCTGACGGTGACATTCCCTAGCTAGAATGTCAGTTTTTGTATGTAACAGGTTTAAGCTTGTTTATTTTGCTGGATTGCACGTGCTTCAGTTCTTGAGAAGCCTGAAATATCACACCACCACTAACAACCAGTAGTGTTCTCTGGAGTGCAAGGTTTCTGTGGAAGAGCTTCTGTGGAAAGGGTTCAACAGATATGGAACTCAAAATTTGCATTTTAAGGGTTCTGAAAACATTTTAAATATCATGTTTAACACACTCCACGGAGTTATGTGCCAGGTGTTAGCACATTGGAAATCACCAATGTGTTAACTTGTGTTTCCGGTTTAACTCAATTTTTTTTTTATTGAGGTGATAATAGTTTATAACATTGTGAAATTTCAGTTGTACAGTATTATTTGTCAGTCACCATATATATGTGCCTCTTTACCCCTTATGCCCACCCCCCAACTCCCTTCCCTCCTGGTAACCACTAATATGTTCTCAATGTATTTGTTTATGAAATCACACGGTGTTTGTCTTTCTCTGTCTGGCTTATTTCACTTAACATAATACCCTCAAGGTCCATCCACATTGTTGCAAATGGGATGATTTTGTCTTTTCTATGAGTAGTATTCCATTGTATATATATATATACCACATCTTCTTTATCCATTCATAAGTCGATGGGCACTTGGGTTGCTTCCACATCTTGGCTATTTTGAGTAATGTTGCAATGGGGTGCATTGGTGCAATGGTCCAATAGCGGTGCCATAAGTCTCCTTGAATTATTGATTTCAAGTTCTTTAGATGAATACCCAGCAGGGGAATAGCTGGGTCATATGGTTTGACTCAATTTTTGAATGGGTCTCAGAATAAAGGCTTCTCCTGTGAGAGTATCCTGAGATTACAAGGTGATCTGCTAAAAACTTCCCATTTGCAACTAGTTTTCAGCATAAATCAGGATTTTTTTGATAGTGTGCAAACACACAAAAATACTAAAATAAATGAGATGCTAAGAATTACGTGAAATCACATGTCACATGGTAGCTCTGATTCCAAGTTTTTGTATTAATCAAAACAAGTCCACTCATTTCATTTATTCACTTTATAAAGAGTAAATATGTTTGGTTTGAATTTATTCTTTTACTAGTAAAATGCCATCTGTTTTTTAATATAGTAGAGTTCCATTTAAGATTTTATTTGAAAGGAGTGATTTCTGCTAAAAGAAAATTCACTAGAAGAGACGATCTAAAAGTCTTCCAAATCAAATAGTGCATGGTTTTCTGAGCAAAACTCTGTTTCACAACAGAAATATACAACAATCACCTTATGTCCTAAGATTTTATAATACCACACACTATACACATCATATTTAAGACAACTGCCAGAACCTGCTTACTAGTTATAAAATATTTGCTCTTCCCCCTTGGTTTTGCACAACACCTGCAATTTAATCAGGATGTTTTTGGGTGTGCCCCCATTTCCCTGTCAACATTACAGCTTTGGGCAAATGCCAACCTGTAAGAGATTTTCATCTCGAGTCTGTTTCCCTTCTTGCAACATCAGTTGTACTGTTGCCAAAAACATCAACCTGCTGAGGGAACATCCCCTTTGACTCACTCCCATCCATTTCTGGACTTAAATAATAAACACTTAGTACCTACATCTGAATTACACTTTTTCTATCCTTTTCCCTAGTAACTCCCCTAAAACAAGCCTTACCAACCTCGTGGGTCAATCTTTTTTCATATGTTCTTAATACCCCAAGTACTAAGCTACTCCCTATCTTTAATTTTTGCTTTTGTTTTTTTCTGTCAAAGAGGATTCTCGTAAGGTTTGCAACTGCCAAAATATCCACTCCAGCATCCTGAAAGAACTCAGCTCTCTAATTCTGCACAGGAGTAGAAAAGTCATTTGTGTTTCTACCCTCTGTGGTGTTTTAGAATGTTGACTTCCTCAGTGCCAACAGAAAGCTTTGTCCTGTTGATATGGTGGACATTACTTATTAATTGTGATCAAACCCAGGAGCCAATTTCCTAGTCACGTGAAATGCTATGGGAGACAGGTCTGATCGCCAAACAATGACTCAATGTAACACGACAAACCTAAAGTGAAACAATGCTGTTAAAGGCTGGCACAGTTCCCCGAGAAAGAAGTTTATAGACAAGAGAGATATATTTATGCAGATAGGGTCTGCATTCTGTTAGAAAGACTTTATTTCCCTCACTATTGCATCTTTAATATCAGAACAAACTATGATTGCTCAAATTGCTCAAAGATGTTAAATATTTATTCTTTCTCGGAAGTCTTAGGAGGGAAATGCACCTAATAGGAACAATCTGCTGGAGCGGTCAATAGGCCTGGTTCAGACTGTGGTGGACAATATTATTCAATCTGGTGAATTATTTAGACTTGCAGGTTTTAAGGAGTAGAACTATGTGAGAGCTAAATTCTGTCACACTCAGTAATTATCTGTATAGTACGGAGGATAAAATAGTATGCATTTCTTTGGAAAAACTATCCTACATCTGTTCTCAGGTTCATTGCATAGATGGAATACAAATTAGAAACAAATTCACCATCAAATATCTAAAATATAATTATAGCGAATGAGGTAAACAAATCTTAAGACTAAAGAGTAAAATCAAAACTCTTTACTGTGGCCTCCAACACACTTCCCCATATGTATGACCTTTTCTCCCTGGCTCATCGCACACAAGTCACCCTGGACTTCTTCCCATTCCTCAACATACCTGGCTTCGTGCCTGCTTAGAGACTTTCTACCTGCCATTCACTTTTCTGAACTGGTTTCTCCAATTCGTCATAGGACTAAAGCACAACAGCAAGGACTTAAAGCAGGGAGTTGGGAGTGTGAATCCCAGGACACAGGGAATTGATGTGTACAAATGACTAGAATATAATTAAGTGCTCGATAACTACAGATCACTATTGCTTGGGTTGTCATTGTTAGCCATCTGTTCTCAGCTCAAATATTACTTCCCCAGATAGACAGCCTTTCTCTGAACGTTGAATGTAAACTTTCTCCTGCCTCCCTTCTCCAAAGGTCACTTTCCATCACATCACCCTATCATTTTCCTCCCTGCAAATGAGGATTGCCTGATGAGTAGCATTTTATAGAAAAACTCAAGTCAGGATGGATGGCTTTATTTTTAATGGTCAGAAATGCTTTCTCTAGTTTCTACAGGTAAAAAATATGTTAAATCACAGTGATAGTGACAAAAAGTCAGCACTTATTTTTAAATGAGTGGAATGACTGTGTAAGTGACATTACAGCACTGTGGTTTGTTGTTTATGGGAAAAGGGGCCAGCTTAAGGAAATTCATGATTATATATAACATGCTCTCTTCCTCCTGAGCAAGTCAAGACAGTGCTGTCTCCTGGAGACAATGACTAGGAAGGTAATAGGAAGAGTCTTCGTCCTTATTTTCAAATCTAGGGTACTTACATTGAGTAATTTATATTAAATTTCTGTGGGGAAGATGGGTAGAGAAGAGGAAAGTCTTGGGAGTGATATTCCAGCCTTCTCTCAGAGACCATTATTCTTCCCTATCCCTTCTAGAAAATTATAAAATTACCACTTTACGAAAATCATCACCCAAAAATATGATATTGGCTGAAAACATAAATCCATTCCAGAAGAAGTTAGACAAACTCTTGCACAATAGATCTAGTGAATCATTAAACATAATGTTTATCCCTCAACTTTGGAAAATTGTCCTTCTTGGAGACATCCCAGCAAGGCAATGGCTTTTGGTACCCATATGAGAAAAGTCCTCGGGAGGAACTGACAATTGCTCTGACCATCCCATCCCCAACAAGAACACCCTAATATTCTGATATTCATTCTTCCCATCCCTTTCTCAGATCATTCTTTTATTCCTCCCCATCTTCAGGCTAAACAAGAAAGAGAGAAAGCATTGCCAGTATAAGGTGGATTTGGGTCAGGATATTTTGGAAGAGTCAGTTCTTTCCTCTTCATCCCACATTTTAATCTTCAATCTAAAATCACTCCATTATAGATGTCAAGAGTCCAGATCTCTTGATTTCTCTTACAGTGATCTTTCCACCAAATGCTTTCCCAGTGCCACACACCACCACACAACTCCAGTGATCAGAGGCAAACCCACATTCTCATTTCACAATCACCTGTTTTACAAACAAGAAAGCTGAAGCCAAGAAACAGTGAACAACTTGTCAAGTTTATTTCAGACCAGTCAAGAAGATGATATCAAAACTCATGCCCACAAATTTCTTGACTCCTACATGAAGTGAGAGACAAGTTGCCTCATTTCATGCTTTGAAAAAACCAAGTATTTATTCTCAAGTTTGCTCTTATAAGTATATATTCTCAAGAGCAACCTGACTCTTGAATAACCATTTGGAGTAGGAGAAAGGGAAAGTCCTGTGAGGGCAGGTGGGAGGCAATTAGGAGGGAGAGGGAAGGGTGGAGTGGGCGGGGAGCTAAACCATGGAAGGGAGCTGCATGGGCTATGAAGAAACACCGGGTCCTTGGGCCAACTGGTCTGACTCAGCCCCAGGAAATAGATTATTATCATCAACCTTGTCTTTGCAAAGGAAAGGTTAAAGCCACAAATGAATATGCAAGTACTTAGACAAATGGAATAGATCTTCATGTCTACATATGCATATAATTTATTAAGCACTCACCACGTATAATACATATGCTTTGAATATATTATCTCATTTAATTCTTACAACAACCCTAGAATGAAAGTCTCACTATCGTCACTTTAGGACTGATACAAATAAGGCTTGGAGAAATTAAGTATCTTGCCCAAGATCACATAGCTACAACATGGAGACGTCAAGCTGCCAATCCAAGTCTCCCTGATTCTAAAGCATTAAACACCAATAGCCAAGTCTCCCATAGGAAAAAAAAAATCTCTATTTCCATAGTGAAAAGTTGTATACTTGTGTACACACTTGATTTTGCCATTGCATTCTCCTTGAGATCATAGATTTTTTTGGTTTGTCTTCATATCTGTGTCTTCAAAGCAGTCTAGTTCAAATCCTGCCATATATTAGGTGTTCAGTAAATATGCCTTTTATTTCTATGTAAATGCTCACATCAGCAAGGAGCTTTGAACTATTAATAAGAGCAGCAGAAGCTGATAGATAAGTGGTAGCAGTGATCTCCTGTTCCCACCCTCACTTAAATGTCTTCAAAGGATCCTGGACAAAGAAAGCTGTAAGAGGCCACAGTCCCAGATGAAGGAGTAGTTGGAGAAGGAATCCATCAAAAGACCACATGGTCAGCATGCCCTGTCCTATTTTCCCCATTAACCATGTGGCATGGAAGGTAGGGGGTGTGGATTGTACCATCATGGGCATCATTATAGAGAGCTTTTTTGGGCCTTTGAGGTCACAACATTCTTTATATGTTACACAGACCACATTTTATACGTATTTTAGCAAGTCCTTTCTCAGCCCCTCCTCTCACCTCCACCATCACCACATTCTTCCAAATGCAACCAGCATCTCTAATTCATGAGAGGAACAGTGAATTCAGAGACTTAAAATCAGATGCACTGAATTCCCTCAATCTCTCTTTATTAAACTTATATACCACAGTAAATTAAAGCCACCATAAATTATTCTCACAAAGACATTTCGGAAATTAGAATTACACGCATGATCTATTTTTTTTCTCTATGAACAGAATATGAAAAAAGAAATCACTAACAATAACATGTCCTTTTCAAACTTTCTCTCAAAATGATAATAATTCCAATTATTAAGTAGTCAAAAAATCTTTACTGAGAACTTTCTGTATGCAAACACTGTGATTTGGGGAATTCAAAGGAATATAACAAAGGATCCCCTGCCACTGAGTATAAAATCTAGGTGTAGAGAGAAGAAGCATCACATATCAAAATAAGCAGGATGAGGGACAGCAGGTGCAAACCGCAGCCGAGTGACAAGTGCTACACAAGAGGAGAGTGCTAACTGACTTTTGCCTCAGGTGGTCAGAGAAGTTTTCATGAAGACAAGACATGATCTAGAACTTGCAGCATTGGTTAACAGAAAGAAAATGTAACTACTTATTAACTGCTCTTAATAATTATACTATGCTGGGGCCAGCCCTGTGGCGTAGCGGTTGTGTTCGCGGGCTCGGCTTCACAGCCCGGGTTCGCAGGTTTGAATCCCGGGCGTGGACAGACCCACAACTTGTCAAGCCATGCCATGGCGGCGTCCCATATAAAGCAGAAGAAGATGGGCACAGATGTTAGCCCAGGGCCAGTCTTCCTCAGCAAAAAAGAGGAAGATTGGCAATAGATGTTAGCTCAGGGCTGGTCTTCCTCACAAAAACGCAAATAAATAAATAAAAATAAAAGAGTGGGGATGTTTCAAAATAAATAAATAAAATAATAATTATACTATGCTATGTTTCTTCTCTAACTCTTGATGCTTTTCTCAAATCTCCTCTTCCTCTCAGTTGCCCCCAGAAAGCTAGAAGTGGTCTATGACACTTCCCATCTAATTGGTCAAGGAGTCTGGTCAAGGAGTCCTTCACAAATGAATCTCAAATGCAACCACTTTTCTCCATTTCCACTGCTAACAGTCTGGCCTGCAAGACCACTGCATTAGCCCCCTACTTGTTCTCAAGAGGCTGCTCTCACTTCTCTCCAAACACGTCTCCTCACAGTAGTCAATGTAATCTTTTATTCAACATAAATAGAATTATTTCTTGGCTAAGATCATTCAATGGCTCCTCAAAGACCTTAGAATAACATAGAGTGTCCTTAATATGCCTCTCAAGGCTGTGCATGTTTCTGGTCCTCATTGGCTTCTGCAGACTCACACTCTACCATCCTCTCCTGAAAACAAACACCACCCCAACAAGACTCTATAGCTGCTGAACTCACCAAGTATTTCCTGCCCAAAGTGTTCTGGAATGTTCTCCCCCACAATATTCACATGGATGACTTCTATTCAAGCATTATATCTCAGCTTAAACAGCCTTTCATAAGAAAACTCTTCTGGGGCTGCCCGGTGGCGCAGCGGTTTAGTTCGAGCTTGGCAGCCCGGGGTTCGCGAGTTCGGATCCCGGGCGCCCGCCAACGCACTGCCTGTCAGCCATGCCGTGGCGGCGTCCCATATAAAGTGGAGGAAGATGGGCACAGATGTGAGCCCAGGGCCAGTCTTCCTCAGCAAAAAGGGGATGATTGGCAACAGATGTTAGCTCAGGGATGGTCTTCCCCACGAAAAAAAAGAAAGAAAACTCCTCTCCTATCTCAATCTAAATTACCAATGCCCCTCCTCTCAATTCCTGATAATATCTCTCAAATGCCCTATACCTTACAATTATATATTTAGAGTTTTACTTAAAGACTGTTTCCCCATTAGTCTCTAGGCTCAAAGATAGCAGGAACCATGTGTATTTTATTCTCCACCATATTCCCAGTTTCCAGTCCCCCACCAAAAAAATTAAATGAATAAATTACCCAATTTCAACCCTTAAGCTAGTTTCCATTCTTTTCCACCAATCCTGTTCCACAGTTCACTGTAAGTGTCAAAGCAAATACCACGCTTTAAAATGTCTACAAGTTGTCAACTTCCAGGGGCTATGTATATTTTCTTATTAGTCAGTGCCACAAGCTCTGCCCCTCCTTCCCTCTCAAACATGAAGAGTTAAAAAAAATAAAATTCCCATGCTTTATGTAGCTTGAAAAGCACTTTATTCCACACCTTAACTTACCCAATGCCTTTTTAAAAAAATTATTCTTCTTTCTGGTTTTACTTCTAAATATTTTTCCAAACAAGCACAGCTGGATCACAAACCAGGAAATATCTGCCCTTATAAGACTACTCTCCAGAAGAAAGAAAAGTCAAACCTCCCCAAATGCTCAGATGGGAAGAGAGAGAAAGGAGAACTCATCTCCCTAGAGATATGGGGAGAACGGAGCAAGAGGAGCTCACGCTTGAGGCCACATCAACCCCCAGGCGAGTCTCCTCTTTCCACGGCTTCAAATAGAGGCTCTTCCCTCTCCTGGTCTAGCTCTTAATATTTTGTCAAAAACATTCATAGGTTATAATAATTCTATGGAACAAAAAAGCAAGAAAAACCTCGTACCTTCTCTGAAAACGTACCACAAAATTATTTTTTACAATAAAGTAGTAATAGTGAATTGAGTGCTTGTAATGAACCAGCCACTTTGCTAAGAGCTTTACGTATATTAAAGCACTCAAGTCTTAATAGCCCAGTAAAAAGACAGCAATGGAAAATATAGGAGAGTCACCATGAGTGTTGTCAGAGCTCCAAAGAGAAATTGGCTCTCTGTCTGGGGATGTCTTCTCAGGGAAGATCACAGCTGAATGACAAGTAATGTAATGATTAGTAAGTGACATCACAGGTTAATATGAAGCATTGAACATACATACTTACCTCCAAGTAACCCCTTTAATATTATATAAAGTAAATATGTAATCACCAAATTTAAAACCAACGGAAGAAAGAGAATTGGTGAGGAAGTGAGAGATATAAAGAATCTGCAGTGGTAATGAGTGGCTGAGTAGAGGGAAGAAGATTGAAATCTATTGCCTACAGTGGGGGCATGCCAGTATGAGCTGACTGGATTGGTTCCATACAACACCAAAAAGGCTCAGACACTGGAACCATTAGGCACCTCTTGGAGCCAATGTCCAGACTAGAGCTGAGAACAGGACTGGTTAGAAATCTGTAGGGAGAGCCAGCCCTGATAGCCCAGTGATTAAAGTTCAGTGGGCTCTGTTTCTGTGGCCCAGGTTCATTTCCCTGTCACAGAACCACACCACCCATCTGTCAGTTGCCATGCTGTGGCAGCAGCTCACACAGAAGAACTAGAAGGAGTTACAACTAGAATATAAAACTATGTACTGGGGCTTTGGGGAGAAAAAAAAAAAAAAAAAGAGGGGAAGACTGGCAACAGATGCTAGCTCAGGGCAAATCTTTCCCAGAAGAAAAAAAAAAAAACTCTATATGGAGCTTTTAGACACCTACCATCCCTTCTACCAGTCTGTACAGCCAATTCACTAGCCGTTCTCAACTCGGGGCAGAAAACAAGAGGTTTACTCCCAGAAAAAGCTGAACCTGAGAAACTCTTGACTCAAACCCCAAGCACAGCTAAGGTCAGAAACAAGGCGTCATACAGAAAATGAGAGATTAAGTGAAAATCTATGTACTGGACAGTAAGGGTCCTTGAGCCCCTTTCCCAAGTCTAGAGTTATCCCCTCTAGGCAGGAAACTGCAAGATTCTTCTCTGGGATAAGAGAATGGTCCGAAGAAGAGGCCTACAGATACTGACATTTGGAGGTCTACAAGAGCTGAGTTCCAGCTCTATTGGAGGCTGGCAGCCAGCCAGCACTGCCCTGGCACAGAGCTTCTAATGAGCTTTTCGGGCCTTACTCTTAACTACTCATGGACAGGCAAGGATCTCCAAATATTTGAGGAAGCCCTTTAACAGGAAAGACAGACCAAAGCAAACAGAAAAGAGCAAGAGAGTAGATTGGATTTAGAAGAAATAAAGATCAATGCAGTGAGGAGGAAAAAGCTTTGGGAGAAAAAAAACTTTAACAAATAACTTCAGAAAAACAACAACAAACAAACACATAGACACAAAGATTAGATTGGTGGTTACCAGAGGGGGAGGGGTGAGGGAGGAGGGCGAAATGGGTGACTGGGTACCTGTGAGCGAAGGTAATTAGTCTGGGTGGTGAACATGATGCAGTCTACACAGAAATCGAAATACAATAATGTACACCTGAAATTCATATAGTGTTATAAACCAATGTTACCTCAATTTTTTTTAAAAAAACCTCACCCCTCTGAAAAAAAAAATAGATAAATAGGTATACAAATAACTTTGGGAAGATGGGACGAGACTTTATTTATAAGGCAAAACTGAGAAACTGCAAACCATGTTATATTTTAAGCACAACGATTTTGTTGTACTTCACACCATTTTGTATATCCTAAATATCCTTTAATAATTTTTTGAAAAAACAAAAGAAAAGCTAACTAGACCAAAATCAAAAAACTGTATCAACTAGTAAACAATATATATTAATTTTCACATACTTCAACAGAATTTATGATAAATGAAGAACAAAGACAAACAGAGCTCACAATTTATATGAAAAATGAACAATCAGAAAATAAAGAGCTCTTGAAATTAAAATGATAGCAGAAAAAAAGTCAACAGAAGGATTTCAAAGGATTTTAAAATCAAAGACTCTCCCAGCAAGTAAAACAAGACAAAGAATTGGAAAATGGGGAAAAAAAGAAGAGAAGGGAATCAATCCAGAACATTCAACAAGAGAATAATATGAGTTTCCAAAATACAGAATAGAGCTCCAGGTACCATCTTATTTCTCTCCTTCCTTTTTTAGCAAAACTCCTTAAAAGAGTTGTCTATATCCACTATTTCCAATTCTTCCCTCCCTCTCTCTTAACCCACTCCAATCTGATTTTCACCCCTACCACTCCACTAAAACTATTCTTCACAAGATCACCAAAAAGAAGGTCATTTCTCAGTCTTGCTCTTACTTTGGCTTATCATCAGCACCTGACGGAGCAGATCATTCTCTCCTCCTTCGAAAACTTTCTTTGCTTGGCTTGTGGAACTCCACACACGCCTGCTTTTCTCCTACCTTTCTGGCTACTTCCTCTCTGTCTCTCCTGCTGTTTCTTACTCAACTCCCTGATCTCTAAATATGGGCAGTGCCTCCAGACTCAGCCTTTAGATGGCTTCTCTTTATAATCTACACTCACCCCCTAGACCACCGATATGCTGACGGCTTTCACATCTGTATCTCCAGCCCACATACCTCTCCTCAACATGCAGACCTAAATGTCAATCAGCCAATTTACATCTTGATTTGATGTGTAACAGGCATCTCATACTTCCAAAGCCCAATTCCAAACTTTAACTTACACTTTCCTTCCCCTTTAAAAAAAAACAGAGATAAAAACAACTTTCCCCTCCTGTACTTTTCCCCTTTTCAGTTTTTGGTGACATCTTTTTTAGGCTTGTGCCAAAACCCTGAGTCATCTTCCTTCCTTTTTATCTCACACCTCAGATATGGTTTGTCAGCAAATCATGACACCTCTACCTTCAAAACATACAAAGAATTCAACCACATCTCACAATCCTCACTGCTACTACCCTGGGACAAGCCACTGTTACTTCTCTCCCGATTTGCTGCGATAGCCTCCTAAATGGTACCCTTGCTTCTACCTCCGCCCTCCTTCAGACTATCTCCGTACACCAGCTAACGTGATCCCATTAAGATGTACATCAGATCACGTTGCTCCTCTGCTCAGCACCCTCCAATGGCTCCCTTCCTGTCCCCAAGGCCTTGACATAATTCGAGCCCCAATGGCCTTGAACCTCATCCCCTCCCACTCCCTCATTTGCTTCCTTCACCATAGTCACCCTGGCTTCCTTACTGTTCCTTAAGTGCATCTGTACTTTGAACTTGATATTTCTTCTACCTGGAAGGTTTTTCCCCAGAGTTCTACCTAGCTAACTTTCTTACTTTCTGTAGTATTTACTCAAACCTCACTCTCTCGATGAAGTCTTTTCTGGTCTCCATATCTAAAATTGTAAAACACACACACCCCAAATTATAACTCCCTTCCTGGCCTTATTTTTTTTTTCCTTAGCATTTATCGCTACCTAACATACTTTTTATTTTACTTATTTAACTTATCTATCTCTACCACTAGAAGGTACATTCCACGAGGACAGGATTTTTAGTCTTTGTGTTCACTGCTATATCCCAAGAACTTAACAGGATTTACAAACATAACAAAGACATCCACTGATAAATGAAATAATCAAGAAAATAGGAAGCATAAAACCATCAAAGAAATAATTCAAGAAAATTTCTTAGAACTTAAGAACCCCAATTTACCAATTGACGTCTGGTACCTTGTTAATAAATAAAATAAGACCCACACCAACACACAACATTACAAAGTCCAAAATGTTAGGGATTTAGAAAAAAGATACTAAAACTTCCTATGAGAAAATAACTGGTTGTATACAAAGAGCTGGGAATTAGATTGGCATTAAACTTCTCGGTAGTAATGCAATATACAAAAAAGTGGGATGCTTTTAAAATTCTGATAAAAGTTTATTTCCAATCAAAAATTCCACATCCAAATAAGTTACCATTTAAATTTGATTGTTGAATAAAGACTTTCTCAGGCATTTAAGGTTTAAAAATAAATTCGCATGTACCTTTCCCAAGAAGCTACTGGAGGATGTGCTTTACAACATGAGGTTGTAAACCAAGAAAAAAGAAAGGCATTGGATCCAGGAAATAGAGAATAAAAACAGGAAACACACAAAGAGAATTCAGAGAATAGCATCAAACATCAGGTCTAAGAGACAACCAGTTCAAATTGGAAGAAGAGAATACAAGCCTGCAGTAGAAATCTCAAAGACAAAAGGAGAACTGTTAGATTACCCAACACTTTTGATCATATTAACAGAGCTTTTGAGAAGATTTCTATATTAGCATAGGAAATTAAGTGACCAAAAAAATCCGTGCAATCTTAAACTCCAGGCAAAACAAAAAGGTTTGGGGAAAAAAAGTACAATCATGCCTGCTGGTTTTGCTGGGATATGTAGCATTTATAGAGTCATAAGGGTTAAAATTCTGATTATTGAGTCAACCAAAAATTGTCACACACACACACACACACACACACAAGGGAAAGTTGCCTTAACCTTGAGCACTATAGAAAAATAGAGTCTGATAAAAGGAATAAAATACTGAGGTTTTATTGGGGAGGTGCAAATCCAGGTCAATGAGAGACAGGAATAAATAGAGCAAAAAGGATGAGAAAAAATAATGGCCATATGTTACATGCTGTTCTCTCATTGGTCAAAATTCACCCACAGATATAATTCTCCCTCATTTCTGAGTTGGGTCATCTGTCCGCTCCCACAGCCATTAAGGATGCTGAATCTCATATTCTGAGGATCGGAGCTTCACCTGAGTCCAGATGTAGTAGCAAGAGCCAGAAATTTTCAGCATTAGATTATTTGGCCCAGCTGTGCTGCTGGCAGCCAAGAAGAAGGACCCAACATTCCCAGAACAATGACTGGTTATCTCCTGGGAGCAGTAGCACAGTCTGGGAGGTGGACAGCACCAGGGAAACAGAAGAGGCACATAAAACTTGTACCCAATATAGAGGATAAACCAACATGGCAGAAAGAGAGGTCAAGGGAGCTAAATTCTAACTTTCTACACTAGTATTCTGATATAATGTTTAAATTTTAAAAGTCAGAAAAAGTAAGGGCCAGCCCAGTGGTGTAGCGGTTAAGTTCACACACTCCACTTCCAGCAGCCCCAGGGGTTCGCAGGTTCAGATCCCAGGCACGGACCAACACACCACTTGTCACCATGCTGTGGCGGCTTCCCATATAAAGTAGAGGAAGATGGGCCCGGATGTTAGCCCAGGGCCAATCATCCTCAGCAAAAAGAAGAGGATTGGCAACAGATGTTAACTCAGGGCTAATCTTCCTCACAAAAAGAAAAAAAAAATCAGAAAAAGTAATAGATAGAGAGATGGAGAGATGGAGAGACAGAGAAAGAGAAGCATCAGAAATACTAATTGTTGAATTGTTGCTCGTGGAAAGTATCACAGTTTTCCACGAGGGGCAAAGCAGGGACAAACTTGTAGTATGGCTTGTGCGATTAATCTTTGTTCATGTATTTAAAACTACAATTAAGTTTAAAGTAGAATGAGAGAAAATCTTACATGAAAAGAAAAAGAGCAATGGCCTCTCAGCAGAGACGGCAGCCTCCAGAACATCCCAGCAGGTAGAGGTTGAGCTTGTGGATGGGAATGATTGGGATAAGTCTGGGGAAGTGGGTTGAGGGTGATTGTGAGCCATGCTAAAGATTCTGAACTTGATGCTGCAGGACTTAAGGAGGCAGCGAAGAGTTTAAAGCAGGAAAGAGATAAGATCATATTTGTATTTTAGAAAGAGAGTTCTGGCTATACTGCAGAGAATACATTAAAGGGAGAAAGCCCTGGAAGCAGAAATGGAATAAAAAGCTTTAAAAAGCTGATGGAATAGCCAAGTAGAAAGATAAAATTTCTGAATTAAGTATAGTAGACACAGGGAGAAGATGGACCCATCAGTTGTTTAGGATCTATAGACCAAATGGGACTAATCTCCCTTACGAGCCTTAAGGGAGAGGATAAGGATGAGAGGAGCAGAAAGAAGCCAACTGTCCCATATAGGAATCAAGCACATGGTGTTACTCTTGGGAACATCATCCTAACTCATCTTTCCGTGTAATTTAGTGTGAAACTCTCCAAAAGAGGCTTCTATTCCCTCAACAAGTCCATCAGGCCGTCTACCAACTGCAGTCACAGTTATTTCCGGAATATTTTAAGCGAACCTTTATGATGATTGCAATCATGCATTTCTAAATTACTAAGTGGGAGTGAGTTCCTGTGAAAAGTGACCTCTTAAAGAAAGAAATGTTTTTAAGTGCTAACTCCTCTTCATGTGACATTTCTTCCCTAGAAAAAAAGTCTTGCTCTTACCCATACTGAGAGCGTTGTTTAGGGCCTACTCATCTCATTCTCGACATCAGTATTTCCCCCTCTTCCACACTCAGCAGTAACAGTTTCTTTTCCTTTCATTCGATTGTGCGCACTGTCAACAAGTTTCTCTTCTAAAATTCCATTTTAATTGTGTTATTCGTTAATCAAAAATCTTCAGGCTTCTTTTCTTCCCTGTAGAATAAATATCTGCAAACTGTATAGTGCACTTTCTATATCATTATCACTGTTAATCATCTCAACAATCTGGAAAGTATGATCATTGTCCTTATTCTATAGCTAAAAAGATCAAAGGAGAAAAAGCAATTTCTGAATCAAAATTGAATTATCTTTCCACTTTTTCCCCTTACTTCTATTTAGTCTTTTATCTAAGGCCCTTCAAAACCTACACACTCCAAAGCTCCCTTCCCAGTAATCTCTCTTGAACTGTGGTTCTTAAGTGGAGGGATTTATGAACCTACTCGGACCCCTTCTGCTGTCCATGGGTAGGCTACATGTGCATAAACCCCTAAAAATGTATATAAAATTTTGCATTTATTTTTATATGATTTTTGGGAGCAAAATTCAAAATATTTATAAAATTCTTGCAAGTATCCAGAACCTTAAAAAGTGAAGAAGACTATTCTGCAGGAAAACTCTGCTCTAGGAGATCATACTCCTCTCTCCCCACCCTGCTGCTTCTCTGTTTCTTCCCTTCCGCCTTGGATGACTTTCCTACTCACACGAAGTCAACCTTCTCTCTAATACCAGGCTCACATCTCTCTTCCTCTGCATACTCTTTGCCAATCACGCAGGCCTCGATGGCCAATTTCTCCTCTGAACTGTTAGCACTCATGTCCTATACAACAAATCTAGTAATTCATGATAGACCACCTTGTGTCACTGCATGTAATTTTTATACCTGGTTATTAGGTAACTCTATTTTATTGTTATTTGCTTCATCAAGTAACAATTTAAGAATCTAGCATCTTAGACCTCCTCATGCTCTCCATAGCTTCTTGCCCAGAGCTCCACACAGCATAGATGTTCAATAAATATTTGTTGATTTGGTTGAAGACTAGCATCTTACTTTTCACAAAAGTACAACTATTACTCAGGTGTTTATTAAATGCCTATAATGTGCCAGGACCTATCATGGAGGTGGGCAGATGAGAGTGCTCCCACACAAGGCTGCGAGAGAACCATCTGTCCAGGACCCTATACCCACAATAGGCCTCACAACCAACTAAGGGCAGAGGTCATGTGAGAAGGGTCATATCCCACGAGATATTTAAGGGGTACAAAAGATACAACTTAGTGACCCATTGGTTGAGGACAGTAAGGGAAGAGGAGTTGGGGATACCAGGAACAAAGAGAAGCTGACTGCCCCTCAAAAGGGTCAATCACATGGAATAGATTAGGCCAATCAGTCTTCCCTTTATGACATAGAGACAAATCTCCAAATCTGTGCACTGCATCGGCTTATGATCACTCAACAAATGTCTGTATGAGATTTATTGTGAGACGCACAGACACACTGAGAGGACTGAAATTTTAAAACATATCACAATTTTAACATGCTGGTAAACTAAACAAATGGACTTCTGAGGGCTCCATTTCAATCTCCATGAGGCCATACCAACTCACTAGTAGCTGTGGGGAAAAATACAGCACACGCCTTACCTTCAAGATACTTCAAATCTGGTTGGTGTAACAAAGTTAGACACATACGCATGGACCAACAAGATAGTAGATAACAGAAGGCAGACAAAAAATATACAAAGATACTTATTGTCTGAGTGCATTTGCTATTCCTTAAATATTAAAATGCTGGGTTTTTAAGGATATTATGAAAATTTTATTGCAAAAACAAACTCCAAAATATTTATTTGGTAATACTATGATATGTTACTTTCTAGATTATATCTGAGAAGAAAATCATCAGAAGCATTTTTGCCTATTGATTAGCTTCTCTTTTTGCATCAAAAAGCCTGTAAGATGAAAAACAATGCCAAATCAGCAGAGAACACATTAATTCTGGTGAATATATAACAAAGGCTATTAGTATTGGAGTTCACAGAGAATGGTAATATTCAATTAGCTAATTTAATTATATTTCAGGTTACATGAAGTTTTAGAAAAACTCCTGTAGCAATATTTTCATTGTCTTAGAGCCGGGAACATATTATTAGATAGACTAATTTCACTAGAAATGAGTATGTCAAATGGCCTTTTATAAATAAATTGTATTCTTTATTAAAGTTACTTTTTCAGAAAAAGTTTTAATATTCCAAGTAAACTGTTATCAATAGCTTTCCTTTGGATAAAAACATCTTTTTATTCTTCTTTTAAAAAAGGTTTTTTAAAGTAATAAATTTGATCATTGGTTTTATAAATCCTTTATATCATGCAAAAAATCCCTTAGAGCTTGTTGTATAAGTATTTTAAACTGTTATAGTATTATTTGGAGAAATAGGATGCACTAATAGTGCATTATTTTTACCATTTAAAAGAATGAAATATAGGCTCTATATACCAAAAACTTGCACAACACATCAAAAATGCATTTCATTACTATATGGTCCAGTAATCATGCTCCTTGGTATTTACCCAAAGGAGTTGAAAACTTTTGTCCACACAAAAACCTGCACATGGATGTTTATAGCAGCTTTATTTATAATTGCCAAAATTTGGAAGATACCCAGATGTCCTTCAGTAGGTGATGGATAAATAAACTGTGATACATCCAGACAATGGAATATTATTCAGCGCTAAAAAGAAATGAGCTATCAAGCCCTGAAAATACATGGAGAAAGTTAAATGCATATTACTAAGTAAATGAAGCCAATCTGAAAATGCTGCATACTATATGATACCAACTATATGACATTCTGGAAAAGGCAAAACTGTGGAGACAGTAAAAAGATCAGTGGTTGCCAGGGATTGGAGAGGGAGGGATCAATAGGTGAAGCACAGACGATTTTTAGGGTCATGAAAATACTCTGTATGAATCCATAATGATGGATACATGTCATTATACATTTATCCAAACCTATAGAATCTACAACACCAAGAGTGAACCCTAATGTAAACTATGGACTTTAGATGATGATAATGTGTCAATGTAGGTTCAATCGTAACAAATGTACCACTCTGGCAGGGGATGTTGATAATGGGGGAGGTTATCCATGTGTGGGGACAGGGGATATATGAGAAATTTCTGTACCTTCTCCTCAATTTTGCTGTGAATCTAAAACTATTCTAAAAAAATTAAATCTTAATAAAAAAACTTGTTATATATTAAAAAAATCATGTGATTTGGATAACGAAGGGTGCCCATGTATATGTATGCATGACTCATACATATGTGTATATATAAATACATATACACTTAGGTATGTGTATATAAATATATGCATTTGTTTATGTATGTGTATATATACATCTCTTTCCAGCATCCTGGGGTGGAAAGGATCAGAGCCTTGGAGGCAGACAGACTTAGCACTGAATTCCAGCTCCCCCACTCACTGGCTTACCCTCAAGTTCGTAAGTGATAAAACAGCTGTTCAATATAATGTCTACCTCATAACTTTTCCATAGGGATCAAAAGTAATAAAGTACGTAAATGCCCTAGGGAAAGGTCTAGTAGATAGTTCTGTGGTCAATAAATTTTAGCTTCCTCCTTGTATATGCTTACGACTCTCACTAAACCGCGAATTCCTTGAATCCAGGATCAGGGAAAATTCGTCTTTGTGTTCTCAGCACCTGCCACATCCCAAGCATTCAGTAGATGCCTGTTGAATACAATGGAATTATGACAAGAGCTATTAAAAACAAAAGTACTAGTCACTAAAGGATTTTGAAGAGTTTTCTGATTTTCTTCTCACTACATCTAAAGTCAGTGTAGAAACTTTATTTTAAGGCTGTCTGGAATCTTTTCAAGAAGATATCACAAAGAAAATTTTCCTTTTCTTGAGCTTTTCAAACTTGTTTTCCACTTGATAATCTTTCAAGTAAAAGTTATTGCTCTTTGTGAAAGTTTTGTTTTGAAATGGCAATTTCTATAATATCCCTTGAGAGAGAATTATCTGTCTTGTATTTCTATAGGAATAGAACAAAATCGAATTTAAACTCAGACTAGATCTTAGAACTAAATAAAATTTTTCTGATTCAACCTTTTACCTTTCCAATTTACTTATAGAAAAAATTTTTTCTTATTTATCATGCAGAATTTTGTGTTACCAGTTTTCATCAATATTATCATTTGTTTTTAACAAATTAGACCCTTCATTCTTTTCCTATTCACTACTGTTTGGTGCATCCGGCTTCTCACTTTTTAAGAAAATGGGCAGAAGACGTTATTGAGCTATCATGTGTTTCCCAAACGTAGGCCTTAATTTCAATTATACCCGTGCAAGGAAAAATATAACCCCGGTAAATGTGAAACATCTGATCATTAGAGCTTTGAGATGGGCCAGATTGCAATCAACTGGAACTTCCTTCTACCTAATTTTAATTCCATTTGAGAGTTACCCATGATAATTTGACCCAGGTCTCTTCACAAAGTAACATTATCTTAGAGTTTACAATTTCGCTAACCTCTTGTGATTAGAAAAGAGAGTAATTTCAAAACTCCCACTTGATTACTCTGAGCTGTAACAGTTTCCTTTGCATGGGTTATGCTTGTCTTACTTGCACTTAACATGGCAAATTCAGTGTGACCAATGGAACCTGATGCAATGCCTTCACAGAAAAAACACCATGAAAGAGTCCTATTGAAATCATACTCTGCAGCAGACTGGCAGAATAGTGACTTTTTAAAATCAAAACTACTAAGTAACCGAGAGACTATTTTGAACAAATTCAAATCAAAAGATGAATTAATTAAGAATCATTTAAAAACGTACATGATACTGGCTTACCTGATTGAATAAACCTTAATAGCATAGTCTCTTATAATCAGAGAATGAAAAATATTAAAATTAAATCTGGAAATAACTTTTAAAATCTGAGCTAGAGCTCAGAGTAATCAAGTGGGGAGTTTGAAATACCTTTTCTAATCACAAGAGGTTAACAAAATTGCGAACACTAAGATAATATTGCTTTGTGAAGAGACCTACATCAAACTGTCATGAAATTAAATACGGAATTAAAATTATGTAGAAGTTGGAGTAACATTTTGGTGAGTCATTACGCATTGTAATATATCTAAAATTTATCACGCATGATTTGATTTGATCATTAGGGTGAGAAGAAACATTTAAGACATGAAGTCCAATCACTGCAGGGATGTTTAGAACGCTTTTCTTTCACAGGTTTAAAAGAAGTTAGAATATAATTTTCTCATTCTACCTCAAATATTTTTTTGAAAATAATAATGGAAAATAAATAAAATAATTTTTTAAAGTTTGTAGAATATAATGTTTAGAGATTCCAAAAACTTCAAATAAAGTTCATGCTTAAGTATTAGGAAAAAAAAAACCTTTCACCTTCTCACAATTAGGAATATGTACTCAGTGCAATTCTTCTAACACTAAAACCATAAGCATCAAGAGGGCAGGGCCATGTCTGTCTTCTTTCTGACTCTATCCCAGCAACTAGTGTCATGCTGGCTTGTATTATGTGCTTAGCCAATATTTGTTGGATGGATGAATAATCACGTACATGAACTAATACTAAGAGATCCCATTAATCCCCTTATAATGGCTCCCATTTGTTCAGTCTGAGGACTTCTATGTACCAGGCTTAATTCTAGGCACTAGGGAAACAGCTACGAACAAAGCCAACAAAAAGAAATCCTTGTCCCATTGACTTACCTTCCAGCAGAAGGAGACAACCAATCAATGCTATAAACAAGTAAAATAGAGAGGGGTCAGTTAGTGATAAGTGTTTAATAGAAAACTAAACAGGGAAGTCAGATAAAGGGCATCAGGTCAGGGGAGAACTTACTGGAATGTTTAAAGCACAGCAAGGGGAGGCCAGTGTGGCTGCAGCAGACAGACTCAAGGGGAGAAGAGAAGGAGGTGAGATTGAAAACATGTGGGTGATTATGAGGCTTTTACTGTGAGTGAAACGGGGAGCCATCGGAGAGGTTCGAGCACAGAAGTGACACCATCCAACTTCCGTTGCAATAGGATCATTCTGGCTGCTGTGTGGAGAACAGAATGAGGCAGAGCTGGACCAGAAGCAGGGAGACCAGGAAGGAGGCTATTTCAACCATCTAGGCAAGAGATGGCAGTGCTTAAATTTATCGTTCACAGGTGCCAGGCAGCGTGAGAACTGCTTTGTACAGTTAATATTGACATATTCTGTTGCCTAATCCCCACAAACTTCTGAGGTAAATATTACATTGCCATTTTCTGGATCGGGAAACTGAGGCTAACAATGTTTAACTTGTCCAAAGTTACTTGGCTGGCAGATGGCAGATGTAGGATTCAAAGATGTCTGTCTAACTGTTAACGTCCCCACTGCAGTGTCACCCTCAGTTTTCATGCATATTTTTCCATTACTTTGTAACGACTAGCGTCAATATATCCAGAGATTGTGATAGTCCCACTTTACGGGTGATGTGGCATTGATAATGAGAAACCACCCCATCCTTCCAGCTCTGTCCCCAACTTCTCTAGGACGTAGACCCTCCACACCAGCCAAACCAACTGACTTACGATCTCCTAAATATTTCTTGAAGTTTCCCAACAATCTTACAATTTTACAACTTAAAGAAAACTTAGCTAACCTGACACTCAAAACAGGAGCCCTGTCTATAGCAAGCCTGATATTAGGTCACTTGGTCTCCCTCCAAGTGACAGACAAGGTGTTCATTGCTGGCCTTACCTGTTCATGTGCTCATGTGAGACACCACCTGGGGGATCCCAGAGATTCTTGCAGTAGGTCTTGCGAAGAGTTGGCCACGTTAAAAGTTTGGCTATAGGGAGATCGTATTTACATTATAGAACATATCTCATCAGTCAGGTCTCTGATTATAAAGAAATGTGTTAATGAAAACTGGGACGTAGAGTAAAAAAACAAAATCCTGCTTCTGTTGATATTAGAATGCTAAGATTTCTTAGCTTGAGGTCCCAAATTTAATATTTTTTAAATTGCAGTTAATTTTCACTTTCGTCTATAAGTCATAAAGGAAGTCACTGTTTGAGAGATAGAAAATAGAACCATGAGTTATAATATGAGAATCTCAGTCCTGCATTTACTACCACCCAGATGTGGGTTTCAGGAAGTGACTGACAACCAGATCATATTACCAGCGTGGACAATTTGTCTATTCCATGGCCTGACACTTTAAATTCAATCCTGGGCAATGGACTAAGATGGAGAAGAGAAGAGAACATCGCAATAAACGGGACACTGGAAGCTCTGCCTATTGACCTGGCACAGTGGGACTCTACTGAGATCCACGGATGGAGACAAACAAACCCTCAGCTATCAAAACTGTGATCCCAGAGTTTGGTAAATACAACACAAAGGGCAAGAAACAGGAGATGTGAGGAGATTGGTTTTGGCTTTTCCATCTTTTACAGTGCTTCAGACAGTGACAATGAAATTACGGTTATAAAAGCCCCCTCATTTCTTTAAAGTTCCATCTTGCTCCATTCCCTCACTCCAATGCCTGGATGCCAAAAGCTTAGGAAGAACAGGATTAGAGCATAAATTAACAGGTGAAGCTGAAGACAAAACTTGGAACAATTGTCTCCATCTGAGACACACAAGTGACTTTAGGGAAAGCGATTCACTTGTGACTTTCACATACCTATTGACTTTCACATATAAGATTAAAATTAAAAGCATATCTCTTTTCACCTAATGATCTTTTTAACATCATTTTTGCACTTTCCTGTGTATTGCATGAAAAGTTTCAGGCACACTGAACAGAACTAAGGGTCCTGACTAGAAGTCTAAGTTGCTAAGATAAAGATCTTTGTGTGGTGGTTTCTCAAGTTGTTATCACAACATTGTTGTGTAACAACTCTCTCCTTAAAACTTCATCCCAGGCCACTGCCTGAGTCATAAGCAAAAGCACAAGCATGGTCTTCGGGCAGCTCTGAGGGAACTTCTTTAGAACAGGATGTGCTTCTTCCTTGAGGTGACAGGTTACATACTGTGACTTTTTTTCATCCCTATTGAAAAAACATCTCATTTGCTTCCAAACTATATGTAAGAGAAAGAAGCACGGTCTGCCCTCCAAAGGCTCCTTGGAGACTGAAACCAGAGAATAGCCGGACATACACGCAGTATGAAAAGTCTAAATTAAACAATGGCTTTACAAGAGCACCTTCCCATGTGACTTTGAATCAGAGTAAAGGGAAGTTCACAAAAATCAAAGCAGTAAAGGGATCTTTATTTGGAAAGTACTCATTAACTCAGCAAAGCCAAGCTTTAAGAATTAGATCTGGGAGGAAAATCCTCCTGGCAATGAAACCAGGGCTTTGATATCTACTGGCTCATAAAATAAATAATAATATCCACTTACAGTTCTACATTACCTTTCAGTTCCAAAGCGCTTTCCCATACATTATTTCATTTTATCTTCACAACATTCTATTGAGGCATGATTATTCCCTTTCATGGGTTAGGAAATTGAGGCTGAGTGAGCAGACAGGATTTCCTCAAGGTCACATAGTTATTAAGAAGCAGAACACAAACTGAAATTTTGGTCTCCAGACTCTCACTTAGGAGCTCTTTCCTCTGTTGCATCTCTAAAGTTAGTAAGCCATAATTCCAGATTATCATATCTAGTTATATGTTAATTGGGGAAATTCTAAAAGGCCCCTGGTTACTCAAGAACTTGAAAATAGATAGGCCAGACTTGGAAGAAAGCAAACTTTCCAGCTGTTTTGTATATGTTCCCTGTTACAATGGCAAGAATCCAAGGTACATTTTGAGAACAAACAAAATTAAAATGAACTGTTTTTGAATTTCACAATAGTCATATCAAAGGCTAAAACTACTGCATATATTAGAAGCTCAGCCAGTGGAAAAGAAAAGGTTACCTGACTAATTGACAAACTTGAAATAAACTTTCTAAATCTCTTTCTCAACTGGATTAAATACTATGATTTGACATGTTGAAAATACTTGAAACTTACTTTTAGTACCTGGAGTTGAGTTCTCTTTTTTCTTTTTACAAATGTGAGACAGCATTTCACAGAGAACTATGAAGCAGAGAACTATGGTGGAAGGACAATGGTTTGGTGGCCAAAGAGGCTGGGCTTTGAATCCTGGCTCAGCTGTGTGACCTGAGCAGTCTGTTTAACTACTAAGGGCTCTGTCTATAACATGGAAGCAAAACCATCGTTGCTTGGTGGCTTAGTCAGCTCGGGCTATGCTATGACAAAATACCACAGACTGGATGGCCTAAACAACAGCTGTTTATTTTCTCACAGTT
Source organism: Tapirus indicus (assembly GCA_031878705.1). Taxonomy (NCBI): domain Eukaryota; kingdom Metazoa; phylum Chordata; class Mammalia; order Perissodactyla; family Tapiridae; genus Tapirus; species Tapirus indicus. Next base: position 136,357,669 of record CM062920.1, on the reverse strand, counting down.
CTGGAGGCTGGGAAGTCCAAGAGCAAGGTGCCAGTAGGGTTGGTTTTTAGTGAGAACCCTCTTCCTGGCTTGTAGGGTCACCTTCTCAGTGTGCTCATATGGCCTTTCCTTGGGGCATGTGCACAGAAAAAGAAAGGAAATGAACTCTCTGGTGTCCCTTCTTGTAAGAGCCCCCTTATCATGGGGACTCCACCCTTGTGACAGCATCTAAACCTAATTACCTTCCAAAGGCCCCACCTCCTGATACCATCACATTGGGAGTTAGGGCTTCAATGTATGAATTTGGGGGGAACAATCATTCAGTCCGTAGCACTTGGTTCCCACCCTAGCATTGAAGCAGACTGGAAAAACAAGGCATTTAGAAAGAAAGAAACGCTATTCTTAATAGTGAAGACCACTGAAGATCAATAGTCCTGAGTCACTAACATTGGTCGCAATCTGTCAGGTAGCCTTTCAGAAACCATCGAGAACAGTGACTGGGATGTTATGAGAGAATGCTGTACTTGAGATACCAATCATTGCCTGCTGCCCACAACCTATTTTCAGAGAATCCATCCTGTTTGTACCAAATGACACCCACAACCTAACCTGATGTGTAAACAGCTGCTCTGAGGAGAAACCATCCATAATTCAACTGAGCAAATCAGATTCTCTGACATGAGAATGTTGCATTAGGCTTAGCAATGGAGACAGAGAGATGACAGTTGGTTGGGATGGGGGGAGAGAGACATATTGACAGGTATAGAACCAAAGTCAGGGCTGGATCCCTTTAAGCAAAGCTACACCCAAGCAGAAGTTAAGGGGGGGTCACAGCAGCCCTGAGGAAGATGGTAAATAAGAAAAGCAGAATTGAGTACATGGGCAGAGAAAAGCAAAATCAAGAGGCCATTTAGCGGGAGAAGGGAGTAGACTCAGGCACTGATTTTGCAATCCCTGGGCCTCCTGTGGTCTGGTTGTAGTTTTTTTCCTGCCAGTAAATGTTTCTGTGATGCCCTAGTATCCTTTCAAAAAACTCTCTTTTTACTATAAATAGTCTATGGCTTTCTGTCTTTTGCAACCAAAAAGCCTTGAACATAATAAACACCCCCCCAAATAAATAAATAAAGGAGGTTATTTCGATCACAGGAGATTAATTTGATTAATACGAATCTGTGTGGAAATGCCAAAGAATAATCTAGAAGCAACATGGTGGCAGACTGGGAGAAACACAGAGTGACCATGCAATCAGAGTTGAGTGAGGTTCACCAGACGAATTTCTCAAAAGACATGAACTGAATCAAGTTAGTAAAGAAGGGCAATATGGTGCTTGTAATGAGAAAGGCACTTATCTAGAAAAATATCTGCAAAAAGACACAGAAAGCAAACCACTGAAAGTGAGTTCAAAAGCAAGCTAACAATATAGCCTTATCTTTCAAGAAAACAATAGTTTTTAAAATTAATTTCGAGTGTCATATCTCCCAATGAAAATTTTTTAAGTATTAGATTGCTTTGAAACTCACATTTTTTTTAAATCAGTGACAGTAATTTTTTATGAGTTTTGCTGTTTTTAAGTCCAAAATCAAGTGTGTCTTTAGTTTCTGGTCAGCTGCTAACTATCAATTTCCATTGAGTCAAGTCTTTACATGTTCAACTTCTGCTTATGGAACTTACACAGATTTCCTAGTTCATGGCTTAAAGATGAAAGGGAAGAACTTTCCTTAGGATAAACATTCAACCAGTTTTAATGCCATGACTTAACGATTTAACTTGATATTAGTCATCGATTCTAACATTTGTAAGTATTAAAACAACTTGACATAAAAAATATATATATATTTATAATGTATATGTTATTTGCTTTAAACTCCAGTGTTTGCTTTAGCTCCAAAAAAAAATTATACTAGGAGTATGTCACAATGGATTATCTGAAAGACATATGAGCGTTTTAGAGCCCCAACCATGTTTGACACAAATGTTATGTGTCACAGCATGACCAGAGAGTTGTCAAATCAATCAATAATGACTGGCAAAGTAAGAACAGGTGACTCTAATGGGAATGACAGAAAATGGATGGGAGCAGCTGTTGTATGGCAGAGTCTTTCCCTTAAGGGACACTACAAAAAAATCATGAGTGTGTAGTAAAGGCTAACTACAATCGCTAATATCTTGCCATCATATTTTGGGGGAAGAGGTTCAACCTTATTAACTTAGTACTTGAGGCCATTCATTTGTTCCACAAATACTTATTCAGCTCCTATTAGGTGCCAAGCTCTGGGTGTACCTTGCTGAATAAAAGAGTCCTTCTTTGTGGCACTTATGATCTAGGGAGATATGGGACCTCTTGTACACAATTTCTTCAGTGTGTCATCCTCTTTCATGCTCTGTGCCTTCTAATATGCTGTCGCTCCTCCATGGAGGATAGTCCCACACACAAGCCACATACACACATGCATGAGGGCACACGTACACTCTTGATGTGGCTGTTTCTTTCCTTTTTGTGTGTGTGAGGAAGATTGGCCCTGGGCTAACATCTGTTGCCAATCTTCCTCTTTGTGCTTGAGGAAGACCAGCCCTGAGCTAACATCTGTGCCAATCTTTCCTCTATTTTGTATGTGGATCACCACCACAGCATGGCTTGATGAGTGGAGTGGGTCCATGCCTGGGATCCAAACCCATGAACCCAGGCCACCAAAGCAGAGAGCACCAAACTTAACCACTGTACCACCGGGTTGGCTCCATGTAGCTATTTCTTACTCCTCAAACTTCAATTCAAATGTCGCTTCCGCTGGAATGTTTGTTCCTAATTCCTTTGCTTCTGATTTAAATGTCCTACCCCTCATGCTCTCAAATACCCTGGTCATGCTTGTATCAAAGAACTTATCATAATGTATAATCTGCTATCATTGCTGATTGATTGTGGGTCTCCCCTATGAAGACAGGGACCTAGATCTAGCACAATATTTAAGATACACAATAGGTGACTTATCAATGTTTCTTAAATGAATAAATAAATGAACTACTAAGAAGCAGTGGTGGCAGACAGGCTAAGAAAGGAAACAGTCTTGGACATTGAAAACAGGGGCTTTAGTCAAAATCAAAAAGATTTTGATATGTGAACAGGAAGAAAGAACTATTCATCTTACATTGTCTTAAGAGCTTGGGAACAGATTCTTTTTAATACCTGAGTCTCTTAGGAATGTTAGAGCCTGCCCTTCAGCAACTCAGCACTGTGATTTAACCAAAGTCTCGGACTACAGTCAGTATTCTTTGATACTGATTGATCTAACACACATGGCAAGCGTGCGCGCGCGCGCCCACACACACACACACACACAAGCACACAGATCCAGAGTACAAGTCTTTTCCTTAGGTGAATTCACTGGATGCACCAGCTCACTGTTTGGGCAAGACACACATACGGTATCACCTAACAGATGTTCCACTGGGGAATTAAAAAAATAATAAGTCCTTTAATTTCAGCAAAAAAAAAAAATCATTTTAATAGCTCCACAAGTGTGAAATTTTAGCAGATGGTGCTAAATAACTTATCACATTTCTGGGACCTGGCTTATGCCACATCATGTTGGGCTGCAGCTGAACAGCCTGGCCTCCTGATTTAAATGTAACCCAGAGATATATGTGGCATTTCAGGGACACTGAGTGAGAGGCTTTAATTCATGCTCAAGTTGTTATCACACAACCTGAACTATAAGTGAGCTAGAGAAGACATGTAACACTGTCACTGTCATTAGAAAGAAGTCCCAGTGGAGCAACTGGGAGAAGAAATCCCTGCTTCTCCATTTTAGTGGGTCCTTTGCAGACTCCAAGTATTTTGGATTTGGATCATGGGCCACTACCGTGAAAGGGGTAGAGGAGAATGGGAAAATGTCTGTGTAATTGAAAGCGAGCAGGGAGAAGTCCAAAGGTTACAAAGCCTCCAGCAGGGACTGGAAGGTGGGGGAAAGTGATGGGCTCTCTGAACCTGGGCTTTTTCGGATCAGGACATGACTCAAGCACAGCTCATGTCACATGGCACCCAGCACCTGAGTCCAAGAATACCCAACCAACTGACCTATGCTCAATGGACAGGTCCACCAATCACATACTTGGAAGGTGGAGTGATGTCAAATAACTAAAAAAGTTTCTGAATGCTTGCTCTCAATTTCTGTACTTGTTTTATTGCAGACAGATAACAAATAGTCCAATGCTAATCTGAGGGCCACAATTTGAGTAGCACTGGTCTGAAACCCTTGGAGTTTTTCTGTCAGTGTTTTAGATTCACTACAAAGACCAAGCAAGGTGGGTGAAGGTGATGGGTGACGATTTGTTGATAGTTTGCTAGCAACGGTCAGCTTATGGTATGTAGTCTAATGGATACTGCGAGCAAAAGATAGTTCGACAGAGACTAACTTTAAAAAGGAACTGCTTAGAACCCCTGAATAGGCAGGGAAGCAGGCCTGCCTGTTTGTAGCAGCTGTGGCCCTCTTTTATTTATTTATTTTTATTATTTATTTTGTGTGTGTGTGAGGAATACCAGCCCTGAGCTAACACCTGTTGCCAATCCTCCTCTTTTTGCTGAGGAAGACCGACCCTGGGCTAACATCTGTGCCCATCTTCCTCCACTTTATATGGGACGCTGCCACGGCATGGCTGACAGGCAGTGCATCAGCGGGCGCCCGGGATCTGAACCCGCGAACCCCGGGCTGCCAAGCGCGAACAAAACCGCTGTGCCACCAGGCTGGCCCCTGTGGCCCTCTTTTAAGTATATCATCTAGGGAGTTATTAAGGAGAATGAAGCAAAAAACTGCAAGTTCAGTTGAGAAAGCATCCTTACCAGAATGTGTGAAAGCTGCAGGGATCATGTCAGAGGAGGCAGGAAGTTTACCTCTGTCTCCATTGTTTATCCTCCCTTTCTGAGCCTTCAGCTTCCTGAATTCAAATGATACAGATAATAATGACTAATTCACAGGACTTGAAGGAATATTTATGGAGCAAATAGATCTAAAATGGGTTGTTCAGCCTATCCTAACTTCCCACTAAATTACCTAGGATGACACAGAAAATGACCAAAGACCAAAACTATTATATCTCCAAAAACTAAAACTGATAGCCTATCACAAGAATCTATTGGGGATTTCTATTAAGTCCAACAATGGAGCTGGATTTTAAAAAATTCAAAAGCCTATCCGTGCTTCATGTGTTGAAAAGGAATATCTCAGCCATCATGAAAACGTCTAGAAAAAAATAGTAGGAGTCCCTAGTAGTCCTCTTTGTTCCTTCTCCAATCTCTTCACTCTGACTCAGAGATCCACAGACTACAGTCCCACCACTGCATGGGTTCTGCATTTTGAGGCAGCTAAAAACTTCCGCTCTCCACCTGGTATCATCCTGCAACCATTTGGAGACTAATTCCAAGAGAAAAATAGGTGAATGCTCTAAAAATGAATGGATACAGAAAACATTCTAGCCATTTTTTCTTTTTATTGTTGATTTCCAAGTACTCTGTTCTATTACAAAGGAGTTCCTGAAATGAGGCTCATGGAAGAATAGCACCATGAAATGGCTTTCCAGAAGGTTTTGTGAACAAAGAATTTGAGGAAAGGATGCATAGCCCCTTCTTGAATAGTCACAGTGTACGTAATAATTTTGAGATATTCTGCCGGAAATAATCATGTTTAAATTCCTATCCATCATTGCCTAAATCCTTTTCCTAGATAAAAATTTTCTCACATAAGTCTTAATGTCCTACATAACAAGTATTTTGCAGAAAACACATTAAGGAAAGCTTGTTCAAAGAACAGGAGAAACAGAAAGTAGAGGTAAGACCAGATCTCTTTTCTGTAAAAGAGCTAGATGCTGTAGGAGCTGCCCTAGATGAACACCTGGCTGATCGTGAGAAGTGGGTAAGGAGATCTGCCCGTGAATTACCTCATATAACCAAATTATTCTCCACTTTTGATCTGAGGAGAGAATTCATCGAACACCAGAAGTGTCAATAAGACAAGCCAAAGACAACCCACAAACCATGTCTGATCGCAAACATTGAGTTAAAAAACACATTTCTCTCTACTCCAGGATGAATAAAGAAAAAACAATTTTAAATCTATAAATCAGAACAGAAATAGGAAAAAGCAACATCATCAAGAAGACTCCAAAGGAGATCATTTTCTGGAAAGGATTCTACATGCCCCTCAATGTTTTAAATTTTAAAATATCAGTAAAATACACAATTTCAATCAAATGGTAATGTAAATCTTACAAACAGCCTAAATATACCTGAAAAAAATTGAAATATTTATCAAAGAACTAGTCCTGAAAAACAATCTCCAGAGTTAATCTATTTTAAGGTTACATTCTTTTAAGAAATAGATACTTGCCACACTATGTAAACAATTTCAGGATATATAAAAAGATACAAATTCTCCTCATTTACTTTACAAAGCTGGCCAAATCCTGACTAAAACCACACAAACCACACACACACACACACACACACACACACACACACACAAACTACTACTACTACTACTGACACAGCTACTGATAAATCAGTATCAAGCATGAAAGCAAAACTCCTAAATAAAATTCAAATATGTATTAAAAGTGTGATCCACCATGAAAAAGTAGGAATTACTCCAGGCACACAAGGATTGTTGTAATGCTAATACCCAGTGATTGGCAGAGAGCAGAAAATTAAAATTCTAGTACTATGTGTGGAGAGTAAGATAATAAGTCCTCTTTCTGCTCTGACTCTTTTCCAAAGTATTCTTCAGAGGAGAAGACAGAAGCTGCTTGAAGATAAAGCTGCTTCTTGGTTTTTGGAAAAGCCTAAGTTCACTGAAGCGAAGTTGATGTACTTCTGAGAGAGAGAGGAAAAGTGTCCTTGAGGGCAGTGGTGGAAGGAGGACATTGATTGCTTTACATTGGAAAAAGGCAGATGTCAACAGGTCAGAGGCAGTGGGGACGAGTGGACCTCTCAGTATGGTTCCCCAGGGAGACAGCCAGATTTCGGGGTTGTAGGGAACATGTAGGGAGGATGGGCCCTCAGCAAGGGGCTCTAACCACCCAGGACTCCTGTGCATGAAAAGTGAAACAAGAGCCGCAGAGTCATGAAGAAACCATGCCAGCTGGGACACTCACAAATTCTAAGGTGGACTGATGACAAAAGAAGACTGCCCTCCAATGTCCCATCATTACATGAAGACTTCTTGCAATACTTTCCCCAGGGCCATCGTGGGGAAGCAAGATCCACGAGAGACAGGTTCATTCTATTAAGAGTCAAATTCATTCATTAACTTACAAATATTTATTATGTATCAGGTGCTGGAGATACAGCAGGGATAAACAGGTAAATACCTAGCCTTTGGGAGCTTCCGTTCTAGACTGAGGAGTTAGCAATAAACAACTAATACAATAAGAAAGTAAATTATATAGTATGTTAGAAGTTGAAAAATGCTATGGAATAAAGAAGAGATGTTAGAGGCTATTGTAATCTAGTCAAGAAAATATGGTGGTGGCAGGAGAGGTGATAGGAAGTGGTCAGATTCTGGACATATTCTGAAAGGAAGGCGAACATTATTTCCTGACAGACTGGATGTGGGATGTGAGGCTAAAAAAGTAGTCAAGAATGACACTAAATTTTTCTGCTGGAGCAATTGGAAGGATAGAATTGCAATCAACTGATCTGTGAAAGAATGAGGGTAAAGCAGATTGGGAGAAAGAATTGGGGACATCCAGACTGCCTTGTGTTTTTAAGATTGATTTCAGTTTTCTATTAAACATCCAAGTGGAGATGTTGGGTAGGCATTGGAGTGTGTGGTTTAAGTTAACTTTAAAAAGAAAGGAAGGGAGGGAGGGAGGGAAAAAAGAGAGAGAGAGGAGGGAGAGAAGGAGAGAGGGGGAGGGAGGAATAAATGTGCTTTTTACACGATAAGTTTTTGAACCAAAATTCAATTCCACCACACTGTTATCAACAGCATGTAGTGTGATATTCTATGATTTGTACAGGATTTAGCCCTGGGGGAATGTTGGAAGCTGTCAGGGAGATTTCACAGAGAAAGCAACAATTAAACTGGGCTTAGAGGGATGTATATGAGCTCACCAGATTGACAAGGAAGACAGGCCAAGAAGGGAAGGAATGTAAATATGAAACTTCAAAGTATAATGGTAGGTCACCTAGGATGACTAGAACCTTCTGTGAATGGAGTGGAGTGACTGCAGATGAAGCTGGAAGAGTGAGCTGGGTCAGCTTATGAAGGCTCTTGTATAATGTGCTAAGGAATTCAACTTATTTTGCATAAATTTATGTAATAGCAACTGAGAACAGGAAAGACAAAGCCATGGCACTAAAAATGTAGTTTTTGCTAGGAAATAGAATAGAATAATGGTGAAATAGAATCGTTGTGTGCTTCAGAGCCTGAGTAATTGCAGACAGACACAGGAGATACTGAAAAATATTGCATATTTGCTGTAAAATTGAGCAGTCCGGATCTAGAGTCATCAAAGAAAAGGTATATCCAGGACAGAAAAAGACATTATTCTAGGCAAACCTGACTCATGATTTAACTCTTGTCCTGGGGAAGAGCAATGGCAAAATGACCCCAGGATTGTGCTTCAGTCCTAACTAAAATTCTTTGTATTTATTCTATGTGCCTATCCTTAAATTAACTGATAAGAAACTGTTAATGTTCATTCTCTTAGTGCACATTTAGTTCCTCTCAACTAACTCTTTTTTTTTTTTATCAATAGTTTTGCATTAAAAATTCTCTTGGGTTATTAAAGGTGCTTGAACCAGAAAAAAACTCCACTGATGCCTGCATTCGCAGTAAACTACAATGGACCAATTAAACAAGCTCCTAGCAAAGAGACAGTTCACATCTAAGATAGGCATGAATTTTACGGATATTTCCTCTGTAAATCCACAGGTTCTATAACTCTAAGGGCACCTCCCAGTTTGCCAACTATTTACTTTGTCCTAAACTCAAGAAGGCTCAGACAACCAGATCTACTTTCCCTCATGTTATAAGAATGGAATTAGGATTAACTTGCCCTTCCATGTCAATCACGTGCTTCTCAGTGGCACATCTCACGTGGAGCCATCATCAGTACCACAGAGGCCTGATGCAAGGCCCAAGGACATACAGGCTACCTCCCATGAGAAGCGTGAGCACACATCACCTGGACTCTGCAGTGCTCCCTGGGGCTGCAGCTTGACTGGTGCATTTCACACATTGGCATGCTCTGCATTCTACTTTTTTATCCAAGCCCAGAAATCTTTCTCGAATGCCCTCAAGATTACTCTTACTCCTGAATCTGGCATTTTCAATAACCAATTTAATCCTTCAAATAATCTTCCTCTGTCCTTTGACCCAAACTTCTATTCCCATTTGAAAACCTGGACTCGACACCACCATTTTTCCTTAGTGGAGCTAATTAGGGAATATTTTTAGGCAAAACATATTCATTAAAACATATGAAGATTGTATAGATGACAAATAGTAAACATTTAGAGAAAATAATGAAACGAAGTATTATGTTGCCCATTTGTAGGTATTGTTTTAGGATCCCACAAAGTGACTGAATTTGTTAAAGTTTTGTAAGAGTCCTGAGTGATTGACACCTCCAGGAGTAAAGCCACCTCCAGAGAATCCAAAACCAAGAAGCTTAGAGATTCTCCTTTTCTGGGCATTGGATAACTTTCAATTTATTGAAAGTTTACACTGAGTCATCAGAGATATGCACTTTCCTTTAAAAGAAATCAGCCAAATTATTTTTACTTGGGGACTCTGATCTGGGGCATGAATGTGAAGGAGACAACTCTTTTTCCTTTTGTTTTCGCCTCATCCTGAAATGAGCAGTCAGTGTCATCTATTCCCTCCCACAATAAAGGTTAAAAGTTTAACCAAGGAGATCTAGTCATAAGTTTACACCATCAACTCTAGGTTAATCAATGTTTAATTACATAAGTTTATGGATTTTCCAGACTCAGGTTCAACTAAAATTTCTCCTTTTCTATCTTAGAGTCTATTTTATGTCCTATAACAGGATATATTCTTTTATCTTCCCAGTACCTTTCCCTTTTTTGGCAAGCCCCACCCTTACCTCAATTTCCCTCTTCTTTTAGGCAATATTCCTCCCCCAATTGCACCTCATGGTCCAGGTGAGAGCTGCTAACGACAATAACCATCCACTGGTCAGAGAGGCTGCATGTGACCTGAAGTGGACTCTCCCCAAGCTTCTACAGATTGGGGCTTAGGGAAAAGGGACAATCCCTCTCTGGTGTCAAGGCTTAGGATCTGAGTCTGAGAGCATGGTGACATGTGGAGGAAGCTTGTAGGAGAACATGTTGAAAGGAGTAGAAATGAAAGCTAGAAGAGAGAGAGACATGAAGGTATCTGAGTCCCTGTCTCCAGTGATCCCAGAGACCCAGTTATATCCTTTACCCTCCCCTTTTGCTTAAGTTAGTTCAGGCTGCATTTCTGTTCCTTGTATGAAAAGGGTCCTAATTAATACAGACTCGCTCATAATCCCTCCATGAAGGATGGAATAAAGACATGGAATCCCAGCCCGGCCCATTTTTCATTTGATTAACAAATCTTGCAAAATGTTTAATTCTGGGAAAATCTGAACCATTGGCCAACTGAAATTGGGAAGGTAGAACAGGAAATTGTCTATACACTTCTATCACATTTAGACCGATCAGGAAGTCTTGGTGCCATCCCCAAGGTGGCATGGCATCCAGCGTCCAGCATTGTGGGCACCCACAGGCAGATCTTCACATGCTAAAGCTCCTCTTTGCTCTTCTGGCTCCTGTATCCGGATGAGTTCACCGGTGTGATCTCACTTGGAAGAGCATGTAGATGAAAGGAAGTGTGGTGTAGGTGAGTCAAGGGCAGAGGGGAGACTCCTTTCTCTCAAGTCAGGTTTCCAGGCAGAGAAAGGCAAAGAGGGAAAAGATTCCAAAACAAGCTCACTCTTTAGGCTGGCAACCAATCACTTTGCTCCCTGTGGAAGATCAGCCTTGAGGCCCTGAAGCCAACTCCACAAACAACTCAGCCACTCCCCCACAGTGCTCATATTTTCATGCTGCAATAACAGCCACTCCTTTCTCTGGTTTGGGTCCAAAAAACAATCCCTCCCTTCTTCTCTAATACCAGCCTCTCTGTAGTGAGCTCATGTCCTCCCTCTCTCTTCCTCTCCCTCTGACTCACGGTGCTCAAAGCTTAAAGAAATAAAAACCTGTTAGATTAGCCAGACTAGAATCATCAACTTCAGATGGGCCAGCCCTTCCGTGAAAGGGAACCTCACTTTCATTGTTAGCACCAAGGCTCTGAGTTACTTAACTTGGTCATGAAAAGCCCATAACCCAACTCATTCTTCCTCCAGCAAAAATAATAGTGTTATATGTCTTTAAACAGAAAAGAAAATATGCCTTTAGTAAAACAAAATAACTCTGCCATTTCAAACACCATCCTGGACAATGAGATGGTCCCTTCACCTTGATCTCTGTTTTTGAACATAATTTTCTGGCTAAGATGCAAAATGTTTTAAGGAAGCAAAATTCTGAAAAGTAAGATTCGTCAATAGAGGACTTGAATGCTACGTGATCGTGTGTACCTTTATACATGAAGCAACAAACACGGTGCCTGAATATTTTAATTTTTCAATAACTATTTGTAGAATTTATCATAAAGTCGTTTGCCAGTCGAGAAATAAGAATCAGAAATTCTTATTTCACAAATATTTTGGAAATAAGACAGTCGCTAATGTCCCAATCAAAAAACAGTTTGCTAGATCTGAAATTTCTCAGACTTTTTCACCTGGATTTTTAATCACCTTTGCAGGAAAAACAAAAAAGATTTTTGTCTTAGGTATGAGGACAAATTGAAAATACTTTATGGGGGACCTGTCTCCCTCGTCTCTGAGCAGTGTCCTTAAAATCAAATTGGTATTTTATTACCTGCCTCTCCCAGACCACGGCCGACAGAATCAAGCAATTCTTGGCAAAGACCGAGGTCAAGCTCATTTTGCTTCCAACCCAATGAGATTCTTTTCAAGCCTTGGTACATACCTCTTGTGATAAATGTTCTTAGATTTGTGCAGGGAGCAGAGGAAAAGAATTTGTTAGGGAAAAAATAAATCCTGGCCCTGAATTTGAACCTGCACTAATCATCAGACAGTCTGTAAAACAAGGTATAATCAAATAAATTAAGCATAGGAATATTTTTCAGCATTATTGTCCTAACTGGCCAGTAAGCTTTGTGGATTGCTTTAAGTGGTTTGGCTGGTTTCTCCTGGAAAGTAGTTATCCATGAAAAGATGATTAGCTTTCAATTACATGTAACGAATACTCACTTGGGTTTCCGTGCCCCCACCTCTTTCTCTCTTTGGGGAAAAAACATACCCAGCTCTCAGACAATTAACTCTCTATGAACTATTCCAGTACTCCAGCAAAAGAATAATGACTAGGAAACACAATCACATGGCTAGCTCTGTTAGTATTTTTCTGAGTTCTTGGGAAAATCATTCCCACTAAGTATGATAGACCTTTTTAGTGAAAATGCCCTGGCAGCTGCCAGCCAAAGAAAGACTTAGAGAAACTTCATGGTTCACAACATACCCTGAGCCCCTAAAGATGTAGAAATATGCTGTATCAGCCAGTTTACTGAGTGTTGAGCTTTCTTGTGTTATGAAATGAGAGGCTCTTTAATCATCTTTAACTCTTACTGTAAAATTCACTGGCATCATTCTTTCTGAGATTGTTCACTTATGACAATGCTGCTTATAAGGAAAAAACAAGCAAAATCAAAACTGAGACTCAAAGATGTTAACGTGCTTAACTAAGATTGCACAGTTAGTCAATGACAGAGACAGAATTTTAAACCCAAGTCTCTCTGATTTCAAAACCCACAAGTTATTTTGCTATTTTGCCTTTCATGAGATAGTGTGGATAAAATGCATCTACAAGATTTCCAAATGGTTTCAGCCCCTCTGATATATATTATTTAATCAGTGAGCATTTCTATAGTCTGTGCTCAATGTTTTAGTCAAAAATACAGTGCAACCCTTTAGCAGAACCCAAGGAGGCTAGTTTCCAACTTGACTTGGATCATTCAGCTCTCAAGTCTCCGTATCAATCTAACATGGCCAAAGTCTGACAATCCTTTCTATTCGCTTCTGGAATGTGTTTTTGTATTTTGAGAACAGCAGCTTCTCATGTTCCAGTAATTTACACCAACTCAGGTGTTTTAAATGAAGCCAGGCTGTGAAGGAACTCATGAGGAAGTAGAAAAACTGCCGGTGATTGCTCCCCACTCATCCCTGCTCACTCCATCCCACAAACAGCTGGAAGGAACAGCAGCACCATCCCAAATTTAGTACAAAACTCATTCTGAAGAGTCTTTGATATCTTATCATAATCTCAATGTATAACAACATGGGCTTTTAATTTCCTTTTCTAAAGTTTTACACTATCCAAAAATTAAATCAAAATGTTTCTTCAGAATCTTCTGGTCTTTTTTTATTTGATGAAGCTAGCAGCTTGATTCCACTCACCAAAGTGGTGAAAACAAGATGGGAAATGAGTCTAACCACTATTTATATATAGCATCACAACATGAGTTGTGTTTTCTAAGTCAGCTAAAAGGGGTACAATCTTGGTGAGCACTAAAAATGCCAGCTGCTTTTAGATTTCCTAATAAAAATTTTCTGTATGTGATTGTCTGTCTTTTGAAGAGAAAGAGAAAGATAACACTTCAATCCCAAGAAAGTGTTAACTTAAAATATTTGCATGTAATACTCTAAGAGGTTATAAAAGTTAACACAGGAATAGCATACAACAATAAAAAGGAACAAACTATTGATAAAACAATAACATGGAAGAATCTCACAGACATTTTGCTAAGTGAAAGAAGTCAGAGACAAAAGAGTATGTTCTATGTGATTCCATTAAATGAACTCACGCATAGAGCTCAAAATAGTGGTTATCGTGGTGTGGGGGCTGGGAGGAGTATTGGCTGGGAAGGGACAGAAGGAAACTTCTGGGTGCCAGAAGCGTTCTGTATTCAATCTGGGTGGTGGTGCATGGGGGTGTACATATATGGATATATATACATACACATGCACATATATACATATATATGAAATATACATATATATATATGAAAAGTCATTAGGTTGTGTGCTTAAGATCAGTATTCTTTCTTACTCAATATATGTTACCTTGATACTTCAATAAAAAAGTTCTCTAAAAAAGGTTAGCATAGTTATATATCTGAAAGAAACGTTATATAATTCATGCCTTGAACACTACTTACAACTCTGTTTTCTGTGGCACACAGACTTTTTTTAGTGGTACTTAACAGTCCACAGTTCCTTATCTGCAGTTATGAAATCCAAAAAGCTATGAAAACTAAAGTTTTCCAGCTGACCTGAACTGATGTGAAGCTTTTTAACACATTTATTTATTCCACATTCTACCTAGTGCAAATATGCCTCACTGTGGAAATGTTGTTTGATTATAGGATGTTAGTCACATCCCCATAGTGGTGTTACATAAGGTATAGTACATGCACCTTATCACCTTCACAAAATCCAAAGATGTTCTAAATTTCTAGATGATTCTGGACCCAATGATTTCAGATAGGATATTGTTAAGCTTTATTTATTTGAAGGTGCATTTGAAAGGTTTAACTAGGACACCAGATCTGTGATTTCATAGATATTATTGCTTAAGATGAAGCTGAATTTATTTAAGTACACCGTGGGCAGAATTATTAAATAGAAAAGTAAATAAATAATAAGGTGGTCCACAGCCAGAATTGGAAAAGTGGCATGAGAATGACTGAAGTTTAGGAAAAACCTTTCTGGCATGTTCAAAACGATTTCGCCATGTCCACACAGAAAGCCAAATGGCCTACACAGGACAAAGGGTGAGGGCAGCAGCTTCCTTTGCATCTTGCCCAGCACCAAGCAGGAATTTGCCTGTAGTAGCACTCAACCAAGGTTTGCTGGGTTGAACCAAATCTCCAACATCCCTCATCCTTTGACTTCTGTTACCCATCATCCCTGACAAGGAAAAGTGAACATTTTTTAAAATAAAGTTTGAGACCTTTGGGAAATAGCACTTTGGTTCCTTTTAGTTGATTTTACGAAAATATAGAACCACATCTTGGTTTTTACCTTTTAACTTTAAGGCATGTCTCTGTCTGAAGCCCTCAAAGACACCAATAAATCACTAAATCCCTACTGTTTATCCTGTTCATTCAAGAAGAGAAATCTCACAAACAAACCACATGAAATTTGCCACTGACTCCAGGAAAAGATTCGCTTTTTCTGTGCTGACTCTACTTTGCACCACAACTTCTGAATTGCTGCTTTCATATTTCTTCCCTTTATTCCTTTATATTTTCCCCAAGGAAAAGAAATCATTGTCTGTATTCTGCCCAAATATATTCCGGAAACACTGTAAGTGTTTGCCTCACGCTTCTGTATCAGTTTTGGGACCGTCATAAATCAACAGTCTGTGGAGCGAAGTGCTCAGACCGAAACCATGCTTTGAAAAACACAGAGCATCACTCCCCACGAGCAGCTGCAGCCTTTTATTAATGGCTCAGGAGTCTTTCACACCTCCTTTTAAATCCAGTGAATTTGAAGTAATAAAACAGGGAGCAGTTTATAGGCAGGAAATATTAAAATATTTAATTGCTTTTTTTTTTCTTGGCACAAGGCAGACAGCCTCAAGCTTTCTATAACACATGAAGAAAGGGCACCTGCCCATGCTTGAATGGACATGAAACGGGGATTGCTAAATTGGATACATCTGTGATCAGACCGCCTCTAACCCACATCAAGACCATTTTTTTAAAATAGTTCTAACCATTTCCCTCCATCTATTTTTCATTTTCTTCTTCCTTCTCCTTGTCTAATCACAACAAAACACAGAAGAGAGTAAATTGATATCATGCCCAAGATGATTCCCTAATATATCTTCAATAGAAACACTGCAGAATTTGAACTTGAAAATTTTTCCCATTCTTCAGTCCTATAGTTTATAATCTGGCCCATCAAACCCTTCTCGGAGAAAATGGGATCTAAGTATTAGAATACCAATGGTACTGCTAAACCTTTTGACGAGTCTATCTATCTGGTGGAATAAGGCAGCCCAAGGTCAAGTTCCAGCCCTGTCGAGTGCTAACTGAGTGACTTTGGACAGGTTACTTAGCTTCTCTGGCCTTTAGTTCCCTCATCTGTAAAATGGGGTTAGTAGTAGAGCCTCTCACACGAGACGGTTGAGGGCATTAAAGGAGATATCAATTATCCCCTGTTCAGTATGGGGTTTGGCACTGTGTGAGGCCCTAGTATTAGCTATCCTTTTATTACAATTCAGTCTAAAAAGAATTGTTCCTAAGGCAAAAGAAGATATGGCTAAAACTCTTCCATGAAGAACTGGTAGTAGCATAAGAGTAACTTGCTGAAATTTATATTGGTTTTCTATTACTACACAACAAATTTCCACAAACACCCATTGGTTAGCTCAGTTATGCAGTCAGAAGTCCAGCATGGCATGGTTGGGTTCTGTTCTCCAGGTATCACAAGGCTGAAATCAAGGTGTGGGCCAGGTTGAGTTCTTGTCTAAAGACTGTAAGGAATAATCCACTTTCATGTTCATGTGGTCATTGGCTGAATTTGTTTCCTTGCGATTGTGGTACTGAGACCCCATTTCTTTGCTGGCTCTCAGCAACAGGCCTCTCTTGGCATTTAGAGGTCATTCTCAGTTCCTTCCCTTGAACATCCCTCCATCTTCAAAGTCAATAACGGGGAATGTCCTTCTCATTGAATCCCTCTAGTGATTCAATTCTCAGTGACTCCTGCAACCAGCCAGAGAAAACTCTGCTTTTACAGAGGCACGTGATCAGGTTAGTCCAACCGAGATAATTCCCCTATTTTTAAGGTAAACTGATAAATAACCTTAACTTCATCTGCAAAAATCCCTTTTGCCATGTAATGTAACAATCACAAAGTAACACCAGGGAGCAGGGATCATGGGGGCCATCTTAGAATTCTGACTACCATAAAATTTTAATGTTAGGAGTTGGGATGAAAAACCATATATTGTATTTTAAAGCAGAGCCAGGAAGGAAGGCAGCAGCCTCCTAACCACTCTTTCTGGTCTCCATTCTTGCTGCCCTCAAATTCAATCTTCATAGAGCTGTCTGCATTAAATATCTAAAAGCAATTCTTGTAAGCTTCCCATTGCCTATAAGATCAAGTTTAAACCTCTTAACCTGACCCACAAACCCTCCATGATTAGGCTGGTCTCTTAAAACTACCTCTCAAGCCTCTTGCTAATTCCATATTCATGCTTTATGACCCAGAAACACCAAACTGCTTATAGTTTCCTTCATTCACCATGATGCTTCTCACCTCTGTGTCTTTATTCAGGCTGTGCTCTCAACCCGGAACATCCTCTACAATTTCAGCAGCTTTTGTCTAGGTAACTCCTATTCATCCTTTAATTTGGTCAGGTCACTTCATTTACTCATTCATTCATCCAATAAATAACTATAGAATATCCCCTCTATGACAGACACTAAGCTATAGTGATAAAATAGACTCACAGAGTCCCTGCTTTCATAGAGCAAACACTGTTGGTGGGATATGGACAATTCAACAAATGGTTACAGCCCAATCATAAGTACACTGACTGCAGAAGGGCTGATGGACCTACAAGAAGCTTTTAACCAAAGTCAGAAGTTTTCTGGAGAAAGTGACATCCAAGTCAAGACTGGAAGTATAAGTAGGAGTTCGCCAGCAAATGGGAATGTGGGAGGGGAGGAGGTTCCAGACAAAGCAAATGGCATGATAACATACAAACACACATGTGTTAGAAAGAACATGATTCCTTTGAGGGACTGAAAATAGCTCAGTGTGACCAGAGTATGGAGTCCTGAAGGGCAGTATAGGATCTTTCCCCAGGGTGATGAGGAGCCATTGAAGTTTAAGATTAGATTTCTGTTTAGAGACCTCTCCCCCATTGGCCTGCAGATAAGAGATTGGAGGAGGGACTAAGAAGAGGCGAGCAAACCAGCAGGGAGTCCAGGGCAGTCATCCAAATCAGAGATGACAGTGACTGATTTTATGTAGAGGCCACAGAGATCCAGGAAGATGGAGAGATTTGAGAGAAGATGCCACCTACCGGAACTTGATGATGAATCAGCTGATGGGGATAAGGGAGGGTGATGTCCACGGTTCTGGCTTGGGCAACAGGGTGGATGCCAGTGCCTGTCACTGTCAGTGAGAACATGGGCGGAGGAGCGGTTTTGTGGGGGAAGATAATTGTTGCCAAATGGCTTCTGGGATAGCCAGTAATTTACCAAGACTATTTCAATTCTTCCTAGCCCACCTGCATGATTCAGCTACATTAAGCAAGAAAAGAAGCCCATTTGTTGAGTATAAGGCTGAGAAGGGAAAATATAAAAATGGCACTAGTCACTTGTTCCCCCGATTATCTACCTCTGGTTCCAGGGTAGAAGAGTCTCATCATCTGGGATTTCTTACTCAATCTAGGCAAGGATGATGGAGAATGATGGTCATGACCATTTCCTCTTGCTTTTTCCTCTGACAATTGAGCTCTTCCCCCAGATATCCGCATGGCTCATTCCTGCCCTCTCTTCATTCAGGTCTCTATTAAAATATCATCTGATTAGAGGGGACTTGTTGACCACCCTTAATAAAGAGCAAAATCTTCCACCCATGCTCCAGCAGTCCCTAGCCTGCTTTATTTTTCTCCATGGCACTTTTTGACTGTGTGTGTGTCTGTGTGTGTGTGTGTGTGTGTGTGTGTGTGTGTGTGTGATTGTCTTTTTTAGTAGAATATAAGTGCCACAAAGGCAAGGACTTTGTTCACTGCTGAACTTCTCTCTCTCTAAAACAGTGTTTGGCATACAGTGGACATTAGTAAATACTTGTTGAGTAGATGAATGAATGCAGGCATGAAGATCTGTTGCTCAGAAGATTGATTTTTGGCTGGAAAAAATTACGTGGTAATCACCAGGATAAAAATAGTATTATAATCATAAGATTAGATACATTTTCTCAGGAAGAGAATACAGAATTAGAAAAAGGTCCCTGAGGAATTCTAACATTTACCAACCTTTAAATGATGATCTGTAGGAGAACAGTCTGCTACAGAGTGAGAAGGGGCAGTCAGAGAAGCAGAAGGAAAACGAGGAGAGTGGAGGAGTCAGAGAAGCCAAGAGGGGAGGGTGACTATGAAGGAGGTGTCAGTAATGATAAATGCAACCAAGAAGACAAATAAGGAAAGTTCTAGAAAGTCTCCATTGGATGTAGCAACCCAGAGGCTACTTTTGGCCATCATTGAGAGCAATTTGGGGGAGAGGTGAAGATGAGGGCCAGATTTCAGTAGCGTTGGAAGTGAAAGGCAAGAGAGAAGGGATAAGAAAAAAGTGGTCGAGGGAAGTAACTAGGAGGATACTGGGCCAAAAAGAGTTGTTTTTTTTAAGATGGTGGAGGCTTGAACAAATTTAAAGGTTGGTGGGAACGACACAGTAGAGCGGAAGAGGTTTAAGATAAGAGAGCAAAAAAAATAATCAATACCGGGAGATCTCTGAAGTACAGGAAGGGAGGCTTCCTTCTTCCGGAAGCCTCCTCTGACCTCTCCCCACCCCTCCCCTTCTCCATCCTCCCCATTACAGCCTGTGTCAAGTGTGCATAGGTCTATTATTGAGCTTATCGAGTGGAATTGTAATTCTGTTCATGTCACTGTTGTGCCACTAGATTATGAGCTTCATTAGGGAGGAGACAACATCTGATTCATCTGATGCAACATTTTTATTCCAAGAACTAGCACAGAATCTGGTACATAATGAATACTCAACAGATTTCTGATGAGAGAATGAATGAATGAATTGATGGAGAAGTGGACTTATGGACTGATGAACTCAACAAATATATTGAATGCCTACTGTGTGCCAGGCTCTGCTCTGGGCTCTGGTAACTGAGCAGTGAATAAAACAAAGCCCACAAAGAATTGACAAGAGGACATGAAAATATGGAGGAAAAAAATAAAAGCAAACTTCAGGCAAATGAAGCATCATGAACCAACACCATAAATTCAAGAGTGTTGGTGCTTTAAAAGGCAGATCATGCCTTTTCACGCCAATTTTTTTCACACGAGAGGCCAATTTTTTTCACACAATTTTTTACTTGCCATTTATAAGGATTGATTATAGTCTTGCTTCCTCATTTCCTGTTTTTCATATTTGTAATCTATGAATCACTTGCTTGAATTTGCCTCTTTCCATAAGCTCTCAAAAGTGGATTGCACTGGTTTTCCAGCTCTCTACCGAAAAAAAGACATAAATCCAACGTCCCAGGGTACAGTGAGGTTAAAGTCTTGACCATGGCTTATTCCAAAGCACCTTTCCACTCAGGACCCCCAGTCATCATTATGTTCTCCTACAGGGATTAAATGAAAAAGATGGGAATGGGAATGGAGGCGGAAACACCCATATGTGGGCCAACAACCGCTAAAAGCAGAGCTTTGGGAGATATTGCTCAAACTTTCCCAAACAGGAACGTCTGTGTTTGAGTCATTAGTGCACATCTAGGAACACCCCAAGCCTCATAGATAGGAGGGATTGAGGCATCAACACACAACACTACTGTGATGCCAAGAAGCCATTCTAGGTCACTTACGCAAGAGACACAAAAGTTATCCAAACAAACATATAAGGGAACATGGCAATCACTGGAGCACTTAAGAATCCACATCCTAAAGGCTCTTGGATATCAGGTGTTAATCAAACACTTGTTTTCTCCTTCCTTATTTCCCTTACTATGGTCATATTTTCAAATGTAAGAATTGAATCCTTTGTTGGCTCTTTTTACTCTGAAACCCAGTTTGTAATCTTGGTTCGGCCCTTCACTTTTGTCCAGTTATCCCCTTTCCCCAATGATATTATCCCATTGAACAATCACTTCTACATGGATTGCTCCCAATTCTATGGCTAAGAGTTCAGACTTGCATTGTAGTCTTCCAGCCAGATATCTGGATATTTCTCCAATACCATAAAGCAAGCATGTTCAAAGCCAAACTCATCCTCTTCCTCTACAAAACCAGTTCTTCCACCCAACTTCCCAGCTTCTATTAATGGTGCTACTGTTCTCCTAGGTAAAACCCTCAATCATCATTGACTCTTTCCTCTCTTGCTTTTCCCTCCCATCCACTCTTAAATTCCACTGAGAGGTTCTTTAAGACCCATTTCCAACATATCATTCCCATCCATCCTCATTAACATTCAAGTCCTTCTTTTATTCTCACTGCCTCCACTCTAGTTCAAGCTCTTATTTCTTCTCACCTGGACTACTGCAAACACTATTACTGGGGAAAGAAAATTTCACAGTCTGATAGATATGTATTCAAATCCTTGTTTCATTTCTTTCTAGTTGTGTGATCTTGGGCAACTTCCCTAAACCCTCTAATCCTCAGTTTGCTCCATAAAATGATGATTCATTTCAGGAGTATATAAAATAATGTAAGTTAAAGTGCCTAGCATATAAATGCTCAAAGGGTCAATGACTCTTCCTCCCAAAAAAGTGTTCTGATCTCGTCTTTTCCATACTCATGAACCTCAAATGACTTCCCTCTTTCTACAAAAGAAGACCCAGCTACCTATTTGCCATCCACAATATCACGCAAGCTACTATCCTAGCTTTCATCTCCCATACTGGCCCTCTCAATCTTCCCCAAACACACCCACATTTTTACCATGCTTATCTTTCCACCTGATATCACTTTCCCATTAATCTCCACCAGTCAAAATTCTACCTATGCTTTAAGAAACGAGTCAAATGCCACCCTCTCCATGAGGTCTAATTCTGATACCCAAACATGTTCTGCTTTTGAATCCCCACTTCACTCTCTTAATATCTATACTATGGAATTTATCATATTCTGCTTCTTACTATGCTCATAAGCATCCTGTCTTATTCTAAGCATAGGCCCGCAAACTGTCTAACTTCTTGTTTATCTCTAAAGCCTAGCGCTTCTCATTTATTTGAAACTCAGGAAATGAGCTGAATTGATTTTAAGGACATGTCCCTAGAAGAGGAGCATTTATCTGTTAGAATACAAATTCAATGAAGGCAATCATTTTTGTCTATTTTAATCAATGATATATCCTAAGTACCTAGAACAGTGCTTAAAATATAATGGATGCCCAAAACCTATCTCTTGAATGTCTTTATAATCCAAGATTATCCTTTGAGCCAAGAAAAATCCCATATAATCCAATTTTTTAAAGTTATACCAATTAGTCACACCTAAGCTCCGCACAGTCTCATCCTTTCCTTTCAGGGACATCATATTGTGTAAGATGACAGGAAGTGAGCACCAGGTGTCCACCCAGGGAGAGCACGCAATGAACGAAAGAGAGCCCAATCCACATGGCCTCAGCACCCTTGACCAAAGCGGCTTCTCTACATCTGCCTAATACTCCAATTGCCCAATATGCACCCTTCCATCTGGCTTAGACACCGGACCTGCAGTTTGGCAGGGGCATAAATTAAAACCCAAGAGAACAATCACAGGAACACTGAAGTCAAGGCCAGCCAGCAGTATGATTCAGGCACTGAATGTCACCTCCCTCTGCTTCAGTCAGAGTCCTGAGAGGAATCACTTGCCAGCCCAGCCAGAGTCAGAAAAACACTTGTGAGTGGCTCACCAGGATCCTCAGGCATGCTGCAGACACCATCTTGCTAACTCTGACAAAGACTCTTCCCTCCCTGCTGTGGTGGGCTGGGAGGAAAGAGGGAGAAGGGAGAGCAAAACCCCTCAAGTCAGAAAGACTCGGTTCTGAGTGCTGGCTCCACCACTGATGAGCAGTGCAGCTGTGGGCACATTATCAGCCTCCTGGGCTTCAGATTTCTTATCTCTAAAATAATACCTCACTTACGGCATTGTTGTAAGAACAAATGGTAATGTACGTAAAGCATCAGACTCCTAGCTATTGCTGTTGGTGTCATTACTCTTATTAGATTAGAGAATCAAAGAAAAATTAACCACAGAGATTAAGCCAGCGTTCCTAACACAATCCTAAGAATTCATCTTGATGAATTCTCTAGAATGTGGCTCCTTTTGTCCCTTTGAAAAATAATGACAGATTTCTAAGAAAAATAGTCGTGTCGATACTAAGCATTCTAAAACCCAACATACAATAAAAACTTTCAAATTAATTTTTGGAGTTACCCCAGGCAGAATGTTCACGGGTTTGCCCTCCTTTTCCCTCATCTCTTGAACCTCAAGACTCTTAACAAATGGTGCCCTTGAGGTCCAAAGTGTCCAGAGGTCTCCAAGTCACTGTTGCCTACAAGGATTCCTCCCCTTCTTAGCTGTTTGCCTACTGTCCTCCATATCCGTTCATCACCCTTACACACACTCCAGACTCCCTCAGTCATTCGGACCCATCCTCAGCACTTACTCAGACTCACTCTTACTCTCATTCCCATGACCACCAGGCCCTCGAGACAGAAGGGCTGAAGAAGGGACTTTTTTTGTTCACAGCAGCCACAATCTGACAAAATGCCAACAAACTTGGCAATCATGGCAACTGCACACTTACTCAAACTGTCACCCATTGTTCTCACTCACTAGATAAGTAAAGTCCTGGGTCTGATTGCATCCGAAACACATACTTTCTAAAGTTTCTCTTGTATCCTGTATATTATACAGATCCTAAGTACATACATCACACGGATTACTAAATGCTATATTTCCCCTCTTGTGGGCTATCCTGGGACATGTAGTCATTTCCTGAATTGCCTGATTTTCTTCTGAGCTTCTTATCTGATTCTATGATACCGACATTGACACTAATTCTGGAACATTCTCTCTTTTGGCTCTGGAAGGCAACATCTTAGCTTTTCAACTCTATGACTTGAAGTCGGGTAGAGCTGGCCTCTAGAGTCTAAAACCGAAATGGAGAAGCTGTCTGACGATTATCTTATCTATCATGTCCTATAACATCCACTTTATTTGCTCAATCTCAACTTTCATGGAAATTCCTCAGAATTGTCTAGTTTCATGCAGTCATCTTTTCTCCTAGCCATAGCCCACCAAAGCCTACAGTATTTTTCGTCTATCTATCGCAACCACCTCTTAACTCTTGCGTCTGCCTCCAGGCCAACCACACTTCAGCCCAATTCTCCTCCAATATGCCCTTCTTAGCAGAGTGATTATTCTGCACAGCAGCTCTTCCTAAATTGCCATGTTACTCAAACGCGCTTAATGGCTCCCATTGCCACATACAATCCAAACTTCCATGAGTAGTGCATGAAGCTCTCTGTGATGTCGACCTCACCATCCTCAACTCTTGTCACAAGCTCACTGTGTCCTATGCAAACTATTGAACTCATCATGCTGTTTCACACCTTCATACCTCTTATCATGCAGTTCTCTCCTCCTGGAAAAGAAAATCCTTCCTCACCTACTTTCCAAACCTGGAAACTCTGAGTTCTCTTTCAAGAATCTGCTCAAGCTTGATCTCGCCAGCTAGAGATGCCACCTTCCTCCTTTCTGCCCCCACTCTTCCTTATTCTCTTATTTGTGCTATTGTATCGATCACACTGAATTGGCTTTTATTTGTTTGTTTTTACCTCAACTACTAGCCTATGAGCTCTTTGATAGTAGGAACCACATCTTGTTTAACTTTGGCTCCCTAGTGCCACGCTAAATGCCTGGCACATAACAAGCACTCTATAATCATTTGTTACATTGACCTTTCCTGATTCCTGTAAGGAATCTTTTGACAAGAATCTGTCCTAAAACATCACCAGCTTAAAAAGACCAATAATGAAAGATTTCTTCCTACATTAATTGGTTGGAGTATCGTTTCATATTCCAGGAACCCCTGAAATATTTTTTTTTATATTTTTTCTTAGAAAGCCACCTCATTTTGCCAGTTTGAACAGGCCTGGAAACTTCGTTATTTGTTTTGAAACTGAAAAGTGTCTTAAGAGGCACTCTGTGCACTTGGACAGATTTGAAGGGACCCACAGAGATGATTAAAGGCTGGAAAACAGACTAAGAGAACTGGAAGGGAAAGCTAAAGGCAATTTAGTAATCGACGTCAAGCATGTGAAAAGCTGTTATTACCAAGGAGGGTTATGAGCCCGTGATGTCCATACCCTCTAAGGAGAGAGCAACAGGAAATGAGGTGAGCTGCAGCATAAATGACTTGGGTTAGCTAGAGGGGAACTTTCCTGGCAGAAAACATTGCTAAACATTGAAGGATCCAACAGGAATGATACCTTAGTCTTTCCTTCTCCAGAGGTATAGAAACATAGGAAGGGTTCCAACTGTCTGGAATGCTCGACAGGCAATACTACCTAAACGCAGAAAGGGAATTATACAGTCTCTAGACAGCACATAAATTTTTGGCGCCCAGGGCACACATAGCCTGACAGACTTCTTCAAATTCTAAAATTTTGGAGAAAGCATCTCAGAGTAACTGAACTCAACTGTCACATTTTTCACAAAACAGTTACTAAGTCCCTTCTCTAGGCCAGCCTCTGTGTTAGGTACCATCACAATGACTAAGGCATAGTTTATTCTAATAGAGGAAAGAGCTGATTTTCACACATCCCTTACAGGACCATCAGACCTCAGCTCTCAGCATTCGGTCTGTCTCACAGATACATGTGCACACATCCGCACAACACAGCAGCCACCAAAGCAACTTGCATTTCCCCTGAGTGGCACCACCCCCTGTTGCTCTGACCTCCAAGTCTTTGCATTTTCTCTACCTGTAATGTCTTTCCCACTTCTTTACTTAGGGAACCCCTTGTTGTCCTTAAAGACATAGCTCAGGTGTTACCTCCTCAGGCCGCGGTTTTGTCACCAGCTACTATTTCTTTAACCCCGACTCTAGATTATGACACTGTTTATGATTCCTGACTGCAAGCATTAGGAACTGATTCAAAGTAACTCTAATAAAAGAGACCTTACTGGAAGTATACCAGGGGCTCAACAGTAGCCGGAGGGAAAGATCTGGAAGTGCCCAAGATCCAAGGGAGTTAAAGGCAAGAAGCAGAGGGCACAATTGCCTCATATCCAAAAGAATTAGAGAAGTATTCCCTCTGTCCTAGCGTCAAAGTCCTAGAAGAGGGTCTGATTGGTCAATTCTAGGTCCCATGACCAGCCTGACCAGCCTGTGGGTGTGAGAGAGAAGATCATTCCCTTCCAGTTTCCCTAGTGGGAATTGGTCATGAGAAATTATCCTCCCACTAACACTCACACAATGGAGGAAAGGTAATTTCCCAAGAAAGAAATTGGAATACAATAGAAGAGGAAATGCGTGCTAGACAGCTCTCTCACCCACATCCTGCTGTGGTGCAATCCTTAATTTTCCTATCTGTGTTCTTAACCAAGTCTTTATGCTCTCTGAGGGCAGGAATTGCATCTTTCATCCTTACCCAGTCATCAGTCTCTTAACTTAAGGAACATGTTGTTGATTTTCTTAATAAATTGAGATGGCTATAGTAAATCTTGGTTATGGGTGGGGAAAAAAGTCTCAAAATAGTCACAAAATTGCTGCTTACAATGTGCAAATGTGGTTTTTAAGCATCCATTTATCTTTGAGTCAAACTATGGCATCCATCAAACTTCTCAGACAATGCTGCCAACAGACTTTGATTTTTCCCTGATTAATGGTGACTACACAAAAATAAAATAGTAAGAAAAATAATGCCACAAGGTTGGAAATCAGTTCTAAACATAATAAATAACTGTAATAAAATGGTGCATGAGTGTTTCCATGGTCACCATTAGGCAGGTAAGCATGACTGGCTTGGTAAATCCATTTCAATGCCACTAGTGTTCATTGACAGCGTCAATGGCCATTCAATCCTGTGACTTTGCATGGTTTGTTTAATCCAATTTCAATTTCATTCTGAATCATACTTGGCCCTATAGTGAGTATTGCTTTCATTGAAATGAATAAATGCACACCTTGTTCGAAAGAAAAAAGAGTCTTTGGGAATTCATTGGCAGGATTTCAAAAGTTCAGGGTTTAGATCTTATAGATGACTAAGAGGTAAGTTGATTTTTCCTTGGAGACACACTGTCATGGATATTGAGAATAATAGTCAGGTGCTTGGCCATGAATTAACAATGCATTTTGGCCTTATGTGGTATTTATTGTCTTAGGTTTTAAGTCATCAAGGTTATATCAAAGAAAGAAATTAGCTTTGGACTACAAACTTATATATTTATATAGAATTGGTTCAGGAATCAGGCTCTGGGTCCTTCTTCAACAAATATTTCACATGAAGCTTCCATATTTTCTATATCACTAAAAAAGGTAAGTTATATAATAAGAATTCTGCATATTCAGTTGGCTGGATTACATTCAGGTGCTTGGAGAAATAATGTTTGCTAATACTGAGTAGTAAGATATTAGCAAGTGTTACATAGATTCCTATTTTAAAGGGCTTGTCAATTCAGATACATTTTAAATTCAGATTTAAGATCAAGTTAGTATATGGTAGTAATTTGTGCATGTTTATACCATGATTACCTTCTTTCTACCCCATAGAATTCCACTTAAAAATCATTAAAATGGCAAGAGAGTTAGGACTCATTGGTCCAAATCTGGATTTACAAGTTAGCTGCCCTCTGGATATGAAGGACTTGAAAGAAGATATCAACTACCCTGAAAGTATTTAAAGCTGCTTTTGTTGATGGGAATCTGTGATGGTGGACCAGTTTGGCAATCCTAAATTGTTTTTATTGCAGCTGTAGATTACCTGTGGTTTCAATGGACTACTGTGTATGCTTTGTTTATTTTATCCCTTCTTCCTGTTGGTAAAACAGCTGGAGAACAGACATCCTGCTGTTCAGAGCCTCGGGCCTTGGAATATTAACAGGAAGCCACAATAAGCATCTTCATTACTTCACCTGTGGCATAAATGGTGGAAAGAATGGAGCCCATCAGGAGGAACTGATTTAAAACAGAATGAAGCAGTGTGTGGACCATATGTCTGAACATCCAAGTAACTGCCACTGGCGTAATAAACTGGCTTCCTTCGTGTAGAGTTCAACTAGCGGGGAGAGAAAAAGTCAGTTTCCTATAGAAAGAGATAAAGGCAGGCCTTGATAGCCTGTGGCAATAAATGGAACAAAATATTTGGTGCATTAGACCAAGAAGTTGCATTGTGTAATTTATATCAGTTGCTTTTAGCTTTTAACAAAAGGTGTGGGAGTGGATGGTAGGGGTATGTGGATAGGAGGGGAGGAAGCTAATAGCCTTACAAGATATTTTCATGTGTTTTCCATCATGTATAATTTTTCATCCTAAGGCAAGAAGGATATTGCATAAGCATCATTCCAAATATCTTCCCAAATATTTGGGTTTTTGGGGGGTGTGGGGCAGAAAGGAAGAAAAGTGAGCATCAATGTCCCTGTTCTCCAAATGAAGAGATGGGGAAGAGAGATTATATGATCTATCTAAGACTCTTTAGGTAATGTCTACATCAGAATGGGTCAGAAATATTCCTGGAAGTGGAATTCCCCAGTGCAGATCCATCTTCCCCTCTGTAGATTGAAGCTATGAAAAAAAATTATTCTAGAAAAAACATTTTATCTTTAAACATAAAAATGAGCTATTGAACATAAGGACAAAAGAGGGAATAATAATCTCAACATTCATTATTGAGCAGACACTGGAACCCTTGTTCTACTGTACCTAGTAAACACTCATATACTTACAGAGTATTTAATTTCTTGGAGACTTCCATACATTTTTTACTTTGGTAAAAATATACTTCTAAAGAGAATGCAACAGCACATATACAGACAACAGTCCTCAGAACCAGGATTCGAAAAATCCATCAGACCGCATAATCACTAAGAGTCCATGAATCAGACAGATCTAGGCACAAATCCCAGTTATCCCACTTTTAGTTACATGAACTTGGATAAGTTACTGTATGGTCCTGAATATAAGGAATTCCTCCATTTTCCCAAGGAGGAGGTTGAAAACTTTCCCACCTACTGGAATTATATAAACTTTTAGGAATATAGATGAAATAATCAAATGTCTACTTATATTATTTCATTTATTAATTTAGCCATATAAATACTTGAAATCATGGAAACCTCAATTTGGAAATATTTTCTTCACTCTCACATTTCACAAAACAGTCCTCCTCAGATTCTTAATATGCAGCACTGGCCTCAGTGTCACTGGACATCATCTTCATTTCTGGATGGGTCCTTTGATGCTGTCATCAGAAATTTCGTCCCAAACCATAATTACCCATTCATGTAACAATAAGACAATTTCTTTGTTCATTCATCTCATAGGTGAATATTTGTGCAGTTGTGTTTGCTTAATGTAATATAATAACTGATATCTTGCTTTTGAAAAGCGTCTTTCCAAAGGCTGTTTATGAAGACATCCAACTCTTGTCATTGTGAAGTCACCACTCTACCCTCACCCCTTACAAGAATAACGCATAAATCTCTGTCAAATTTCTTTGCCTCCTTTTTTAGGGATTCTGCGGGTGACTTCTATAAACTTTTGAGACCAGAATTTTCTGAGGTCATCTCAGGCTTATATCGCTTTAGAAGTTGAAAAAGTGCCACATAATTCAAGAGACTTTATAAGGATTGAACTAAAAGTGATCCCCTCCTTTCTGAGGGGTAGGTTTGGAAACTATCTCGTCTTATATTTTAGTACATAAAGTACTTAATCTCTCTGAGCATCTGTTTCCTCCATTGTAGAACAGAGCTAATAATAGTACTTTGCTCACAGAATAGTGATGAGGATTTAATAAGATGACGCACTACAATGACACTTAGCATGGGGCTGTGCACCTCGCAAGTAAGGACATTATCAATTGCTACTGCCCCAGTTGAGGCTTCCACAAATAAAAACTGCAAAACTTGGAAGACTCATGCCCAAAAAAACTCACAAAGATCTAAGATGAAACAGATGAGGATAGGTTAAAGGAACTTGGATTATTATTCCAAAGGGGAAAAAAATGAGTCACGTGACAAATTAGTTTCTGAAACAGAAAGGACTCTTAAAACAAAGAAGAATAAGCATTTCTGCTCTTCATCCTTACTCAGTAAGATGGTCATAGTATGCAACCAAATTATAGCATAAGGGACTTATGTCATGTAGAAGGAAGAATTTCTATTCAGTGAAGGTTGTGAAAAAATTGAATCACTTTCTGCTAGAGGCTGTGAAGGACCTTAAAAACCAGGGATCATTTTGGTATAGTTCTGTCTAAAGGCACTGTTATTGAAGAAATTATATTCCAAGGTCCCAATTAGCCTTGTGTTTCTGCACATGAAGATGAGCTACTATATGCTCAGTGGTAGAGCATAGAAGCCAGGGCAGGCGTGGGGACCAAAAAGATAGCATTTTTGCTGAGTCCCTTGGGTATCAGGCAAATTTATTTGTTAGTGTCTCTAATCAGGGGATCTCTTTCATTCCATAGACTGCCACTACAATTAGAAAAACGTCAATCTTGGAACTGCAAAGACCTGAGTTCAAGTCTTAGCTTTTCTTCTTACTATGTAATTTTGAAAAAGCTTCTTAAACCCTCTCATAGTATGATTCATCATCCGCAAACAGTGCATAAAAACCTCAACATTACAGAACTTTAGTGGGGATTCAATGAGACGTTTGTGAGATGGCTAAGTCCAGTGTCTGGCACACTGTGAAGATTTGAGATGCTGATTTTCTTCTCCCAAATTGTGCTTCTGAACATACTCCAGTTTTCAGAAGCTCAAGTCATCACAGCGTTGTCAGCTGAGACCCTGACAAACGGAGGAGACTCACCCCTCAGTACACACTAAAGTCACATCACTGCCTGGTTTACTTTTAGGTAACAAATTCCTCAAAGACAGAACTGGACAGAGGTGAACAAACTTCTACAGAGTGTGTAGAATTGTTACCAAGTTTCCCATTCAGCAGTTGTGCTGAGAATGGTTCTGCAGTCCAGACAGACTCTTGAAGGGAACCTCATTCTTGCTCTCAGGACTTCCTTATACTCACTACAAATGTCTCCACAGCCTCCTCTTCATCCAGGTATGATGGAATGGTTTTAAACACTCTAGCAAGGTATGTTAATTAGGAGAAAGTTTAGCTGAACTCACAAAAATACCCAATGTGCAGTGACATAAATAAGACAGAAATGATTTCTGTCTCACATAATAGTTCAAAGGGAAATGTACAGGGCTGATAGGACAGCTTTGCCATCAAGACAAGGCTTTCATCTCTGGGTTTTAGGCAAAGCCCAGGCAGTGAGAAGGGTGGATCAGGGAGACACCGCATAAGTTTCTAGGTGCACAACCCATAAGTCACACATACTTCAGATCACAACCCATTGGCCAAAATTTAGTCACATGGCCACACCAGCTACAGGGGGGACTGGGAAGTGTAGCCCCATGCTTGGAAGCCATATGCCCAGGAAAGGCTCTGAAAGAGAGGGATAATGAATATGGGGGAAGGACCCCTAGCAATGTGCTCTTCATAAAATTAAGGAAGGAAAGTTGTCTGCATGGTTTAACTCTTTATTAAAAGACCATCTAAATTTTGGAAAGTATAGACAATATATCTTTTAACTTGAAATTTGACATGATAGTTATGGGTAAAATGCAATGAATCAAGACCCTAGCAACATAAATTGTGGCAATAAGTATAAACTTTCTTGTTTATATAACAGAAACTTGAGTCATCAAGTCTTACGGAGGCCAAGCTACATCTGGGAAAATCTGAATATGCTGACCCAGAAAAGAGTTGGAGAAAAGAGCTGTTTTGGAACAAGGACAGCACTTAGCCTCAATCTTTTAAAAATTCACAAGTTCTAGGGAGGGCCCCCTGAACAAGCCTGGGCTAGCCCGGAGAACTCCAAAAGAAGAAAAAGCCCCACTCTGATGCAGAGTTTATGGTTTATGAAACACCAGGTCAGATGAAGTGACAATACCCCCCATTTGACTGTGAGAAAATCTCTCTTGGGCCAAAGAATAGGAACTCCTATTTGCAGCCAAGCATGGGTTTACCAGATGCCATTTTGCAAAGTTTTATGGAAATCTTTTCCAACCTACTTAACATGCTACTTTATTTCATTGTCTGATCTTCACATTTATTTCGGTCCTGCAGGAAATCCAGAATATTTTATCATTAAGTGCTTCTTCATTAACTTAAAAGAGTTTGTCCTAATCTCAGGAATGTTTTCATTAACAATTGGTTCTCTTCTCTGACTCTTTATTCGGGAAGAACCTCCACACTTCACAAAGCAGAGCTTTCCCCATTTTTTCCAACAAGAACAAGAGAATACACAGGAATTTTTAGATCTTTCAAGAATAAAAAGAAAACCACCAAAACACAAGCAAACCAAAGATGAGTCCCAGTCACTTGCATAAAATCCATATAACTAAGAGGAAGTATATGCACTGAACTGCTCCACAAAGGAACTGGGGAAATTTGCTATGAAATTAAAATAAACAATCACTGCCAGTTTTAAAAGTTCTTAGGTTAAAAAAAATTTAATTTTCTGCTGGAGAAAATCCTGGACTGAGATGCCAGAAAATTCAGTTTGGGTCTCAGATCAGCCAGTAGCCAACTGTGGACTTGGGCAAATCCCATAATGTTTTTGGACTTCAAATTTCTCATTTGTAAAATCAGGAAGTTGAAAGATATTTCTAGGGCCTTTTCTAATTTTAATAGTCCATGAGTTTATGAAACTGCTAGTTACTGAATTTTTTAAAAATTCCAACATCACAAATGTCACAGAATCATATTAATTTTTTTCTACTTCACACACAAATTTGCTGAATGATAAATTCCCCCCAACAATTAGGGGAAAATCCAGATTCTGAAGACATCTTGCAAAGTTAAAATTTGTAAAGAAAGAACTAAGCTGTCTTCCAAGGAGCTCTCTAGCCTTTAGAGAGGCATGTGTCACTTTATTGATTCTTTGTGTCAAAAGGGTATTTGCATAAGGTGGCTGTTCCCTCCAAACTTGGATTATTTATGATTCATATCCTGCTGCCAATAAAATGTTTATAGCAGGTGATCTCCCCATTAATGTTCATTTCAAAGGATTAAAGCTAATTATGCATTGGTCTTGATTACACTTATGCTAAGTTAAATTTGCCCCAGAATGACATTGCAGTGAACCCGAATCCAGTCTCATCTCCTCCAGCAACAGTCCATCCATATTCCACATAGCCACCAGGGCTCTTCCTGAAGCACAGGTGATGGCACTTTGGCAACTCCACAAGCTCCATCGCGTGCTATACAAACTATGCCGTGATATTTCACTCCTCCGTGGCTTTGCAAGCGCTGCATCCAATACCTAGAGTGTCAGTCCCAGAGCCTCTTCGTGGCTATAAGGAAACAGCGTTAATTCTTTTGTTTTTGTTTTTTGGTGAGGAAGACCAGTCCTGAGCTAACATCCGCTGCTAATCTTCCTCTTTTTGCTGAGGAAGACTGGCCCTGGGCTAACATCCATGCCCATCTTCCTCTACTGTATATGGGACGCCGCCACAGCGTGGCTGACAAGCAGTGCGTCGGCGGGCGCCCGGGATTCCAACCGGTGAACCCCTGGCTGCCAAGCGCGAACTAAACCGCTGCGCCACCGGGCCGGCCCCCTAGTGTTAATTATTAATTGACTTCCCCTCCAGGCTGATGCAATCCCAGAGGCCAGATTCAGAAAGTGGAAGGAAATTTTGTGCAAAGAAAAAGGTGCCACCTTCTCTGCAGGGAAGCAGATCTGCCTTAGAGTATGTGCTGAATTTCAGGGCAAAAACTGTACAGTCGTACCAGGTCTCCAGGACTGTTCTCTCTCTTTCCTCCCTCCACATCCCCTTATTGCCCGCCTTGCAAATCCTGATCATCTTTAAGAATTGGCTAAAATCTCACCATTTCTGGGACGTTCTCACTGTCTTCTCCACCTCCTCCACAGTGACAGAAGTCTTCTCCTTTGTGAGCCCACAGTACCCCGTCCCTCTCTCTACTATATCCCATTCTGTTGTCACTGAGCCCTCTTGGTATCCCTTAATCCCCTCCTACTAGAACTTTTGGGTTGCTTGCTGTTTCTCCCCAGTAAACCATAATCTCCTTATGGGTAAAAACGTCATAGCCATCTCTACCTGGATCGCCTAGGACAAGGTCTGTTCACTTTAAGCACTTAGTAAATGCCTGTTTAAAGTAGAGTTTGTCTTGTTGGTGTTAAAGCAGTTACAGCACTTAAAATCCATACACCAAATAGCCTGAGTAATATTAAATGTTGGCTCATGCTCCAACTATATCTATTATACACAGCCATTTTTCTTCTCAAAGAAAGACAGTGGATTAATAATTTATGTCATTTATTTTTGAATTGAGATGAAAGTTTCATTTTCTAATAAAAATTTTAGAAGTACAAAGTATAAAATCATTGATTTTCAAATGTTGTTTTGTATTCTCTGTCTGTAAATTTCCTTGCTCCCACACCTTCCTTTTCCCCCAAAATGTAAATCAGCTAAATTCTAAAATGAAGAACTGATCCCTATTGACAAAGAAAAATTTAGTCCTTTACACAGGAATGGAAGTTCCCTGTGTCCAGAGATTAGCAATCTAAATGGACACAAATCACCTGCGATCATTTAGTGAGGACCAAGGCATTCACCAAATATGTGAGGTAGTCAGGCTTAATTCAGGGTTTCTCAGTCATGACACCAATGACGCCTTGAACCAAATAATTCTTTATGGGGGGGGGGGGTCACCCTGTGCATTGTGGGCTGTTTAGCAGCATCCCTGGCCTCTACCCACTTGATATCAGTGGCAGCCTCTCAGTTGTAACAACCAAAAATGTCTTTAGACGTTACCAGGCGCCCCTTGGGAGGCAAAATTGCCTCCAGGTGAGAACCATCGCCCCTAATATACTCAGATGGTAGATATATCGGGTTTTAGAGCCAAACAAGTAGCAAATACCAGCTCCATCACTTAGGAGCCACGTGACCTTGAGCAAGTTACTTAATCCCTCCAAGCTTTAGTTTCTCCCTGAGTAAAATGGTGCCAGTAAGACCCATTTTCACAGTCCTTGTGCAGACTAAATGGGAAAATTACATGAAATGCTTAGCATAATACCTGATATATTATGAGCTCTTAATAGTTAATATTTACTATCATTAGTTATTACATGTTAAGTATCAATTTTGCTCGAATTAAAATACCACAAAATATACCCTAATATAGCCCTGAATACAACTGATTTTTTAAAGAGTTCAGAACTAATTCAGGCTCTTACTGTTCCTTAGTTGCTTTCCTGGGAACATCAATAGCTACTTCTGTATAGTTGAGGAAAGCATGCAAAAGTTGCAGGCAGTAGAATTAAAGAGGAAGCCAAGTTTTCTAGTTGTAAGAGAGACTCTAGTTGTCCACCAATATCTATTCTCCCTTCTTTCCCAATGATAAGAATTTGAAAAATTTAGCAGCCCTAAATATAGTCGTATTTCCCAGACTCCCTCCCAGGTAGGAGGGTCCATGTGACAAAGTTCTGGTCAATAGAATATAAGCTGAACTTGTAGGTACAACTTCTGAGATGTGTCTTTAAAGGAAGTGGGTCTGCTCCTTCTTCCCCTTTATCCACCTTACTGCTTGGAATATGGATGCAGTGGCTGGACACCAGTTAAGAAGTGAAGTGAAAAGTTGGAAGCAGCCTAGGTCCAGATATCTCTAGTATGGCCCTGCTATATCAACTCTGAACTGCCTACATCTTGACTATAAAGTGAGAGAGAAAGAACACTTCTATCTTGTTTAAGCCACTATTATTTTGAATCTCAGTTAGTCATAGTCAAGCAGATTTAATGTTTAGCACTGGCTTAAAAGTGTGATACCAAGCAGCAAGAATATAGACAGTGGAGGCCAGCAAGCTGGGGCCTCATGTTATGATACAGCTCAACATTTGATAAAACTGTCTCTTATAATACCCAACCGAACTAACCTGTAGCCCTGGGCCACATGGTTGAAAATTTGATTTTCCTTTAGTAAAGAATTAGAGATAATCAGTCACAGAAATGCAAGTGAATACAGTTCTGCCTATGGTTTACAATCTAAGTTATTGGAAAAGCCGATTAAATTTGGAGCCTTTTAAGAATGAGAACGCTAACTGCTTTTGCACCCAAACTGAACCCTTTTAAAAGGGAATTGTAGACTTAGCAGGAGATAAATCCTGTTTTCAGCCTCCATCAGGTGAGAGTTTTCTGCCAGACAATGGGAGCCAGTCTAGAAGCAAAGATCACATCCAAGGTGTTGCCTTCCTATCTAAGCCCATTTTCTAGAAAGCGAGGAGAAGTAGTGTTATAGGCTGAATTATGTTCCCCAAAATTCATATACTGAAGTCCTAATGCCAGTACCTTAGAATTTGACTCAATTTGGAGATAGGGTATTTAAAGAGGCAATTAAGTTGAAACAAAGTCATTTGGGTGGGCCCTAATCCAATATGACTGGTGTCCTTATAGAAGAGGAGATTAGGATACAGACGCATACAGAGGGAAGACCACGTGAAGACACAGGAGAAGATACCCATCCACAAGCCAAGGAGAGAGGCCTCAGAAGAAATCAACCCAGCAGAAACCTTGATCTTGGACTTCCAGCCTCCAGAATTGTGAGGAAATTTATTTAGTAAGCAGAACACAGCAGTCAATAAGTGAAAGACAGAGTCTTAAAAACCACGTGTAAATGAGTCCTTCAGCTTTGCTTACTCAAAGGAGTACTAACCAGAAACAAACAGACCAGACACTTACTAAATTTGAGAGGGAATTATATTTCCAAAAAAACCACAAGCCTGGCCTGACAAAGCTTGTGATATTCAAGCACTGAAGAAACCCCAGGAACCTGAGTCCTTCCCCAGCAGAAAGGAGGCTGAGAAAGAAGGCAAACTGTCCAAGGTCGGCTTCAGATGTGGTGGGAGAGGAAAATGAAAGATAGGAGCTCCTCCCAGAGACTCAGAACCAAGAGCTACCAGGTACACTAACCATGAGATTTATTCCTCCTTACTCCTTCCCCATTCTGGTCCAACAGGATTTGATAACTACTACAGTCTAATGACTAGGAACCATTTGCATTCCCTCCTTTTCCAAATAGGAGTTTTTGCTATAGTTATGGTACCACTCCACTGAAGCATATTGGTGAGATGGAGCCAGAAAATCATGGACCTAAAAGGAACTCTATCCTGACCTCATAGGAGCAACAAAACATCATCCAGTGATCCCGCACTTTGAGTTAATTGTGATAACTGAATGGGATTTTTAACTGAATCCTTCTTGGGGGGAGAGAGTCAGTGTATTCTAAGTATGAGAAAGCACACATAGCTATTTAAGTTTCCACCTGGATGGACCATAGTGGAGATGATTGTTGGATGACTCTAAATTTGTTCTTCACTTCTTCCTCATTATTTTCATTGTTAGTGCCATTTAGTGGATTCCAGCTCCTAGTGACCCTGTGTACAGCAGAGAGGAACCCTGCCCGGTCTTTTTGTGCCATCCTCTCACCTTCCGGCGCTATATCAGACAATGCTTCACAGCTATTCATAGGGTTTTCATGGACAATTTTTTCTGAAGTTGGTGGCCAGGTCCTTCTTCCTAGTCTGTCTTAGTCTGGAAGCTCCTCTAAACCTGGGTGACCCTACTGGTATTTGAAATACCAGTGGCATAGCTTTCAGCATCACAGCAACATGCAACAGCCACAGTATGACAACCAACAGAGGGATGGTGTGGTTCCCTGACATCAAACCCATGCTGTGGCAGAGAGAGCACTAAATCTTAACCACTAGACCACCAGGGCTGGCCTCCTCATTATTAGAAGTCCAGAACTTCAGCTGGGTACATAGCTGCCCAAACTAAAGACATTTCTCATCTTCCCCTAAATGAGGTATAGCTATGAATTAAGTTCTGACCAATGAGATGTAAGCAGACATAATGTGTGTAATTTCCGAGATGTGTCCTTAAAGGTAGGGAACGTGTCCTTCCCTATCTCTCTATCCTATTGCATGGAACTTGAACATAAGGGCTAGTGCTCCATCCATGAGGATGAGAGTCATGTACCCAGTTCATCAATTGAGATAGAAAGTTGGAAGCCACCTGTGTCCCAGCCTCTACATCTATACTTTTATATTAGAGAAAAACAAATATGTATCTTGTTTAAGCCAGTGATATTTTGGGGTCCCTATTATTCACAAGAGAACATTTAGTCCAACTAATAAATGAATCTTATATGTTTCCTTTTATCTGAAGACCTGAAAAAAATAATAAAAGAGTAAGAATAAAGGCAGAAAACCATCGTGTGATTATTAATTCTAATTCCATTGACCCATTGAGGAAATGTGTCATATTCTGCCCTGTGTGTATTGCAAATGAGTCTGAGAAAAGCTAAGGAGACAGAGTAGGAAGTTGAATCAGAAATGGAAGAGAAGTACAGAGAATGGGTGGATGGTTTAGAAACAGACCAATGTGACTCACCTCCCTGAATGCTGTCCTCGTAGTGAGTCAAAAGGAAAGATGCTGAGAAAGATGGAAAAGAAATTCAGATATGCCTCCTGAAATGGGCTATGCTAATTTTCCCAATTATCCAGGTCCATCTTTATCCATAAACAATTTCAAAGTGATATGATGACTTTCACAAATTTTTAATTTGGTTCTGAGATAAAGGAAAGGGAAATGGCGTCTTGTTTGAAAAGTGCTCCTTGGTGCACACATGTTCACCCAAGAGGGCTGTGGTTCTCGCCCGTACAGTTCCCATCTCTATTAATGAGAGTTGTATTGATAAAACTCCAGCCATCATATTCCATCGTTTTGCGAGCCTGCTAGTCTGAACAATGCTTAAAAACCATCCTGGGGAATACCACAACAATTGTTACAGCAGATAACATGTGCCCTCATCTGTAATAGACTTCCACAATCATTTTCATAGATCCCATTGGCCAAAGCATTTTGAGAGACATATTAGTTCAGCCTAGCAGTTTAGTAATAGTAACTGCATAAATCAGTGTTTGGGTGTGAACTTTTGGAGTTATGGGTGGAGGGAAGAGAAGCATGAACTCTTTTTAGAAGAAATTACCTGAATTCAATCAGAAGTCATTGCAATGACCCAAGTGAACAACATACTTCTTATTCTAGCTCACTACATTAACCACATTACTTTTTGCCCCTAGCAGCAAGGCTGGTTACAGCCGAATTTAAATCCCTTACACATTATAATTCTCTACTAAATGGGGTAAAGAGTACATGGTCTCAGTCACCTGCTAAACATATGACATGGGGTGTAGGTTCATTTATTTGACCTTAATATTAAAGGACTTTCTTGAATTTAAATCACCCGATACCAAGTTATGACTTCAATCCAAAACAGACATGCCCTGGAGAGTCAAGAGACCTTTTCAAAGACAAAGAAGGCTTCTAACCTGCTCACAATTAGCCATTACACCTTACTAGGGGCTGTTTAATTGGGACTGCCACTCTCAATTAACCAGAGACAAGTGACTGGAAGAGTGAGTAACCAAAATGAGGTACACATGTTACCAATTATTTCCATTAGGGATTATAATGAAATTGTATGTTTTGCTTTGATTTTTCTTTCTTCTCTAGCTCCAAGAAGTTATATAAATTAAAGTAGTGAGGGAACAGAGCTTAAACATAACTTTTTCCTTCTAAGTGTAAGAGAACTGTGTGCATCGAAGCTCCTGCAGTTCTTCAGCTATATTCCTGTCTGACCCCAGCATTTGCTATGCAGTGGAGCCAATCAGAATACCACCTGAGATCCTCAAAAATGACCATGTGAGGCTCTTTGTGATGTAAACATAAGGCTCCTTCCCCCTTTCTTCACTGAGTAACAGCAGAGATCATTTAGCCAAGAGACAAAATTCCCCTCTTGTTCACCAAAAAGCAAGAACATTCAGTTTCTCTGTTGAGATTCACCAGGTTTCTGATTGGTAGTATTTTGTTGCGGAGATTGAAGGGGAAAGAAAGAGAAGCCATAATGATGATGCATTGAGCTGAAAAGATCTTTGGCTTAAATCTGCATTTGGAGCTGGTTAAAATAGCCATTTCCCCAGAATTGCACTTTAAATTTGAGTTTCCTGGACAGGACAGTTTTAAAATTTACATTTAATGTGTGTATTTAAATATACATATTTAAATGTATGCACACATTTAAATATAGATCACTTTTAAATTTGGGGGTTGTACCAAGCACTTGATATAAATTGAGCACAAATGAAAGATAGACTTTAAAGAAAATGTGTTCCAGAGTGTGACTCAATTACCATTACTAACCCTGTTTCACATTTTCATTTGTAGTAAAAAAAGAACTACAAGAATCCAGATATATTTGAAATTGTCCTTTTTTTCTCTATAAATATCATTCAGCTCTTTCTAGACTCTATTGAAACAATTGCGTTCCTGTGGTTGTGTTTCTTTGATGGCTTGACAGATTATAAGACACTAAGGGAATTTTTATGACTTTAAACTGTTTTGTGGAGCATGGAGATATCATAATCTATAGCTAATCCAAAAGTTAAACAACTTTCTATGACTGGCCCTTATACTTACCAGGAGTTCTGAGAATCTGAGTCTTCCAACTATGGGCAGGGCCGAATCAAGAGCTCACTCCTTTTTCGAGCACAGAGACAATCCTATAAATCAGCAGTCCACAAATTTTTTCTGTAAGGGCCAGATAGTGAATATTTTAGGCTTTGTAGACCATAAGGTCACTGGTGCAACTACTCTACTCTGCCTTTATAGTGAAAGCAGAGATAGATAATATATAAACTAATGAGTGTGGCTGTAGCCTAATAAAACTTTATTTACAAAATGGACTGCGGGCCAAATTTCTCCCTTGGGGTCTGTAGTTTGCCAATCCCTATTTTAGCTCTAAAACCTCTGATTCTCTTCAATCATTTTTTAATATTCTATCTCATTATCTCAGAAAATAATCAAAGAGACGTGGTGTTGAGGAAAAAAAGTTCAGACTTGAAGGGAATGATCTAGAATCATTTGGGGAGCTTGATAAAAATATTGTTTCACATGTCCTCCCCCTAATTTTTAGTTGGTAAATCTTATATGGGTCCCAGAAATGTGAATCTTTTTAAAGCTTCCCCAGTTGATTCTAATTCAAAGTCAGATTTGTGATTTCTTGGTCTAGATAATGGACCCAGCTTCTCCAATAACTTTCTAACATTAAGAGTATCACTTACTATTATTAGTCAGGGTAATTAATGCTAGCTGCTACAATAGCAAACCCCAAATCTCAGTGGCTTAACTCAGTAAAAGTGTATTTCTGTCTCATATCACCCTCCTCTCTTATACCGATGCCATCTGGAACTCTTGGAAAAAAGAAATGGAGGAGGCAAACCAGCTCTTAAAAGTCTCAGCGCAAATGTGACACACATGGATGGCACTTCTGCTCACATTTCACTGGCCAAAAGGTGGCTCTAACCCAACTGCAAGGGAGGCTGGGAAAGGAAAGAAGTACATTAATATTTGGTGAGCTCTAACAACCTCGGACACACCTGCCATATTTTTATCTGACTCGTCATTTGTAATTCTGGGGTACCACCTGCCTCCCCTAGACCACAGAGAAAGACGCTCAAAAAATGCTTGTCCATTAAGTAAACTGAACAACTCTGGAATAGACAGCTTAACATCCAAAACTATTACTTAACACCTAGCTTTTTGCAAAGGTTAGATTCTTGAAATTCTGAAGTAAAGCTGATTGTTATAAATCAAGTTAGGTTTTCAGTTGTTTTTTTATTTTATTAGCTAGAAATTCATTGAGTGAAACTAGGGCTGTTGTGATCTCTGGCTTCTGAATTGGGTACACACAGATAGGTGTCATGACAAAAGAAAAGAGCAGTTAGCAGATTGGTTAATTGTCCTCATGTTTGCAGTTACAAAGGTTGGATGTTGGTTTGCTTAAGAAATACTGTGTGTGTCCATGATACTTCCTGTTAGAAGATGAAGAGGAGATGTAGAGGTCACCAGCTCCAGTCCAGTAGCCAGAGCAGCTGATTCCCAGTTTTCAAAGGTGGGGAAAAATATCTAAATGAGAAGCATCTGGTTGAATATGGATAGACAGATAGACATAGATATTTCAAAAGTTATAGCCCTCTTTGAAAAAAAGAGGAAGAGGCCCTCCCCACCAAAAAGAAAAAGATAAAGAAATATTATAGATCTTTAAGCTCTTAAGAGAGAAAATAGGGATTTCTACTAAAGTAATACAGATTTCAGCTAGCTGTTTGAAAAAGCCCCTAAATATTTAGGAAGGCTTGTGGCCTTCCCCACCTAGCAATTGAGATGGCATATGAAACCATTGACAGAGAAAGGTTTAGGGTTCTGGGAGGAAGAACAAATGAAGTGCTTATGAAAATCACAATTTCACTTACTAGTGATGACTCATGGTTTATAATTGTCCACACACATGATCTGCTTATTCAAAGTAAAAAGAATGCTAAGCAATAAAGGTATTGTCCCTCATTGTACAGCCCTTACTCAGTATAAACTGTGGTCTTAAGTATTGCTCAAGAATGGTTTTCTTTAACAGACCTGGGAGTGATAACTAACGTTGCTATTTAAGCCCTGCCTCTTAACCTTTCATCTCAGAGCCTGTATCCGAATCCCTTGTTTATTAACCTGATAACTCCCTCTCCACAGCTTATCTTTCAGTTGATACAGCAATCTCAGTCTTTCCGAATAACCAGTCACCTTGGGGAAAGCACAAAGCATTGGCTCTGCCAATGTGGTAGCATTTGGCTGTTTCACCATCCCCAAGGGATCTTCGCGTATGTACAACTATAGATATGACATGGCTCTCTGTAATTATTTCAACTGTCAGACTCATTATCTAGATGCTGAAAACCCCTTCATAATTGTACAAACACATAAAACCGGGCAAATAGACTGCCTTTTAAAATACAATGGAGTTATTTCTGATCCATTCACCAGGAAACTGTATGTGACAAATAACTGTTATAGCACAGTGGCTTATAGCCAGTAGCTTCCTCAGACTCTTTAATCCAACATCTTTTAAAGAAATAAAACAGGATTTCTAGACTGTTAAACTGAGAAGGATACCCTTATTCATATGGGAAGAGTGTTTTTTTGGTATCTTCTTTTGCATATTTACGTGTCTGTAGAATCTGTATCTCACAGTTACAGAAAGCTTACATATAAGGTTCATTTCCAACAGAAAACATGTCAATGACCCTTCCATAGATAAGGATTTGAAACCGTGAGCAATTATCTAATAGAAGTGCTTAAATTACATTGCTAATTAAGAATGATTTAATATGTAGGAATCAGGAATTTATCATTTATATATCACAAAGCCTAGAACAAGTGTATCATAATTACATAGTTTAGAGACATAGTTTGTTGATTAAAGTATATTACAAACAAACTTTCCCCTGATTTCAAGTTCAACAGGAAGATTCTGAGGTCTTGCCACTTACTTAAGGTCGTTGGGTTCATAAGTCACAGACATTTAGAGCAGATTTGATCTAGAGGGATTATCTAAAAACAGTTTCACTTTGCAGATGAAGAAAACGACTTGCGAAAAGAACAAAATCCAGGCCAAACTTCTCCAGCTTGATTCTACCTGACTCTATTGCTACACTCCCCGTTTCCCAGCTGCACATCAATAGCAGAGGGTGGGTTTTCAAGTGTGCTTTGGGAAACCGGTAACTAGAAAGATGTTTGAAGGATAGGCATTCATAGGCAGTCCTAAAGGAAACAAGGATTATTGGCTTTGAAACATCCCAAGTGCTATTTACAAGTGCTGAAGGGCAACTTTTTGCTCATCTGTTGAAATTTAGTTCCTTAAAAATAACAAACATTTTCCACTAGTCCCTAACTCATTCTTATTAACAGTGACAAATGAGTCATTGAGAAATGACTTTTGACAGCTTCCAATTGCCTGATGGATTTTTATAACTGCCTTTTACTGGGTCAAGGAGCAGCCATGTGTAACTCTTCGGGGACATTATTGGGTATAAACTCTGTGGCAACTGCACTTGCTACCTCATTCATTTAATTGGTTCAAGTCTAATGCCAGGACAACCAAAGTTAACATGCTCACAGACAAGATGCCTCATCACAAGCAGGAAAGAGAAATGTCTGCCCTTGGCTCCAAGAAGGACCACGTAAGAGGATGTGTAGATGGATGGGAACAAATCCATTACAGCCCCATCCCAAGAGCATGACATACGGACAAGGGGCCCCTCACATTTTTATTTTTGTATATGAAAGCCTGCATATATATTTGTACAGTTTCATCCAAAATAGAATCCTTTGAGTAATAAGATTTCAGAGCTCTACTGTACTATTTTATAGGTGAGGAAAGAGGTCCAGGAAGTCTAAAATATTTACCGAAGATCACACAACTATTTACCAGCAGAACTCAGACAAGAATCCACTTCTCCTGACACTTATACTAGTGTTTTTTTCATTACACTTATGTTTCACAATAATTCTTTAATACATCTAACAGGTTTGTGTGTTAAAATGATCTTCCATGATGGCAACATTTCGATTCCTACGTGTATTCTAACCTAATTCTAGTATTCCTAAAGATTCTTTTTTATTTGAAAAGTACCATTGTGGCTTATTGCAATAACTTCTCTTTTTCTTTTCACTAAAAACAGAGTAACAAATTTATTGCTATGCCCAATTGTGTTAATAATGCCTGAACGAAAGTAAAAATTGTTTTGTCAGGGTGAAAGGAATATGAGAGAAATATTTTAAATTTCCTTTCATAATGTTCTAAAGTTGATCTCATAATGATTACCTTTTGAAATATTGCTTATGCTCTCACTTTGGAAATTATTATGGGGTCTTTCTAAGAAAAAAGGAGGA
This sequence comes from Tapirus indicus, assembly GCA_031878705.1. NCBI lineage: Eukaryota > Metazoa > Chordata > Mammalia > Perissodactyla > Tapiridae > Tapirus > Tapirus indicus. Next base: position 136,312,767 of record CM062920.1, on the reverse strand, counting down.
CCTGAATTTAAGATTAAACTTAAATTAAAAAGGAAGAACAGAGAGATAAGATCAAAGGCAAAATTGCCTCTAAGGGCTTTAGTATCTCTGAAAAAAAACTGTTCTCTTCCCCAAAATCTCATCAGTTAGAATAAAGCAAATTGTAGTTCCTTACTCAGCCTGATATAATCAAAGCGCTGCATTCTATGTCAATGGAACAGGAATTTCCACAAACTGATGAGGACAGCCTGTTTGGAGAGAAGGTCAAAGGAGTTCTTTTTAAGTTTGTTAGAACTTCCGTTAGTCCAGTTTTCTCTCTCTCTCTTTTTTTTTTTTTTTTTATTTCTAGAAAATAGGTGATTAAGACTCTAGTGCTGAAGAAAAATGTCCTACTGAGTCACAAAGCTAAGGGTGTCTGTAGTCACTGTCCTAATATGAGTTTCTTTCTGGAGATTTATACTTGTGCTGATTCACAACTTCCCACACACACTGAGGGGATGAGAAGAAAGGAGTATCCGCCTCTTCCAGTTAACTATAAAATGCATGAAACCAAAAAAAAAATCACGTGGTCACTTCAGTTGGATTCTTCATATTTACAGAAATTAAGATTCTCCCGATTAAACATATTTTACAATGAGTCATTTTTGGGTGGGGGAAGATAGCATGTGGAGAGAAGAGACTACTTCCTCTAGTTTTATATTTTTAAAAATCACAAGAACAAATGCAAACTAAGTTGTACAATTAAAGATTATTCCAGGGGCCAGCCCGGTGGCATAGTGGTTACATTCATGTGTTCTGCTTGGGTGGCCCAGGGGTTTACCAGTTCAGATCCTGGGCATGGACCTAACACCACTCGTCAGTCATGCTGTGGAGGTGTCCCACATACAAAATAGAGGAAGATGGGCACGGATCTTAGCTCAGGGCTAATCTTCCTCAAGCAAAAAGAGGAAGACTGGTAATAGATGTTAGCTCAGGGCCAATCTTCCTCACCAAAAAAAAAAAATTATTCCAATGGATGAGCTAAATTTACAAATTGTGAACCAAAGAAATGAATGGCACTGGCAAGGTGACCCAGCTGTGATGAACATTTAGACACACAGCCTAGTTAGGTGAATACTATGGTCTTTCCTTCACAAGCAGCAATTTTTCTCAAGTGTATGGGAAAGGAAACGAATGTTGCTGTGCCAGGGGCTTTCACATACTAGATGCCTTTAAACCTCAACAGAACCCTGTGGGGTATGATTCCCTCCACTGTATACAGATAAGAAAGACCCAGACAGGGAAAGGGGAATTAACATATACACATATACTAACTATACATGTACATTCGTTCAACAAATATTGATTGATTGATTAAGTCCACCTGGAGTGAGAATTAAAAATATCCTGAGTTTGCTTAAAACTAAAAGGACAAATCTAATACACGTGACTTGGAGATATGAGGACTCAGAGAAGGTTAAAACACCCATTTCAGTTTACCACCCATGCATCAAAGATTATTGATCATGCATAGAATATATAAAACTGAACTAGCTGTTCAGAATCCATATTTGTGTATGAAACCATCCAACATCATGCACTTGCATTACAGCAACCACTAGCAATATGTAACCATTTAATATAAACTTAAATTCATTAAAAATCAATAACATTTAAAATTCAATTCTCCAATCACAGTAGTGACATATCAAGTGCTCAATATTCACATGTGACAAGTGGCTACTGTACCAGACAGCACAGATATCTAGAACACTCCACACTCCATCATCGCAGAATGTTCTATTGGATAGCACTGTTGGATTCTGAACATTCTAAATTAGGAAAGGAATTTAATGTATAGTCTTGTTTCAGAGTTTTTTGAAAAATACTACTTTACGTGTGTATAGCACTTCAAGATTTTCCAGACACTGGAAAAGATTATTTATCTGATCCATGATAAAATTACCCCATATTGTGGTGAAGGAACATGAAATGTAGGGAAGTTAAGTGACTGACAAGGTCATATACACTTGTCCCCGAGAGCAGGGACAAGAATCTCAGTCTGCTCGTCCAGTGTTTTCAGGGCGTGGTGCAAAAACACACAGTCAGAAGGCAAATGTGGCTTTGAATCCCACAGAACCGGTTCTGTGACATGAACAAGTATTTAACTATTGGGCTGCAGTTTCCTCATCTGGGGTGACAATGACAACCTTACAGAAAGTAGCAAGGATCCGCAGATGGTGAACTTGGTATGTTACCCAGTGTGACAACAGTCCTCCTCCTGAACACGGAGCAGGATTTTCCCTTTTTCTTTTTAATCTTAATTTAAAACAATTTTTCAGTGTTATATTCAACAAATAGAATCAACAGAAGTGGTTCATAACTTAGGAAGCTGACTTTGAGTACGTTGACATTTCCAACTGTTATATATACTTTCCTCCCGACTGCTGTATTTGTGTGATCTCAGAATTGTTGTCAGGATTAAATGAGAGTTTAAACAGCACATAAATCTGACATGTAGATGTTCAATAAACGCAAGTCCCATCTTTACCATCTTCCTCTTTCCTAACCCCCTTTAAGGCTTCCCGGTGGCCACCTGTGGCACCACAAAATTTAGGAAGCCTAGATTCTGTCCTGAATGGATGAATGACTCAGCAAGCTTATTTATAATCTGAGAGTGTAACATATAGTTTCCATAAGAATATATATTACATATTACAGTAGAAATACGTAGTAAAATAAGACTAAACACTCAGAAATTTGTTTTACAGGAAGCTTTAAGAATGCATCTATTCCGTATATTGATCATCCAGCTAATGGAGAGGTATATTGTAAAATGTTTCTTCTATTTGGCTTAGAAAAGCATCACAGGATGACCCTAAAGCAGACTTACTTTCCTAATTATGTTGAGTTCAAGATATTAAACTCAATCTACGTGCCCTAGGTCATAGATTTATAATTCCAGGTCAACTCTGAATTTTTCGGGCAACTCTATTTCAATTCACTTTAATGTTTCAAAAAATATTTGTATTGTATTGCTCCTCCAAAGAGTCTGAAACAAACGAATGATGAGAGTATCAACTTTAAGGAAGTGGATGCTTGAAGCATCTTCCGGTTGGTACTGGGACCAGTTGGGCTGAGAACAGGCTAACAGATGTGCCTGCCAACCATCTGCCCTGGATAGCTAATATTTTGTCTCTGTAGAGGCTCCATATAGACATTTCACTGGAATCTGATAGCAACTCTGTAAAACCTGATGTAGCACAGGTGTTATCCCATTTTTCCAGGTGAGAAACCAGAATCCAAGAGATTACGTGACATAGATAATTATAAAACAAGGACTAGTTTTCAAGCCATTTGACTCCCTGTTTGATGTTTTCTCTATTATCGACACCACCTCTTATTAGAATAGGCCTGAACATAGTACCTGAATTTCATCTATTAAATCAAAACCAGTGTGCAGAGAATGGCCACATGGACCAAACCATAGACAGCCAGTAAATGGAGACCAGAGAAACCCAGAGGGGCCAGACAGGCAGCAAGAGGGCATCAAATTGGATGAAATCATCTAGTTCCATCCCTCCAGCTCTGTGATCACTTCTGTTTTCTTCAACATTTTTATTAATCAATGGGACGATATATAGGCAGAATGCATATTGAGTTTGCAGATGGCACAAATTTAGAAAAAATGGTGTGAATGCTGGTGAACAAAATCAGCAGTAAAAAAATTCTCAATGAATAATAAGTCAAATCTAACAAAAGGAGCCTATGAGACCCAGTCGTTAAGAGCTGAATCATGTTCCCCCAAAATTCATATGTTGAAACCCTAAACCCCAGTACCTCAGAATATGATAGTATTTAGAGATGGGGCCTATAAAGGGGTGAATAAGTTGAAATGAGGTCATTAGGATGGAGCCTAATCCAATCTGACTGGTGTCCTCATTAGAAGAGGAGATCAGGACACAGACAACCCACAGACTGAGGGGTGAGCATGTGAGGACACAGCAAGAAGGTGGCCGGGCCCTCTGCAAGCCAAGGAGAGAGATCTCAGAAGAAACCAAGCCTGCCGACACTTTGATCTCGGACTTCAGCCTCCAGAACTGTGAGAAAATAAATTTCTGTTGTTTACGGCACCCATTGTTAAAGCGCTTTGTTAGTCCATCATGTATTTAACTGCCAAAAAGAAAAAGGTGCCACAAAGAATGAATTAGCAAAGGTCTAATATTTGAGGCAGCAAGGTCTCTGGTGTTAGACACAAGGGTTTGTTCCAACCCTGTCATTTCCTACTTGTGTGACCTTGGGCAGGTCACCTCTCTGTGCTTGTGTCCTCACCTGCAAAATGGGAATAATACCGAACTCACAGGATGGTTGAGAGGACCTCAAGAGATAATGAATTTAGCACAAAGCCTGGCATGAAGAAAACAATAAATGAAAGCCACTGTTTTTTTGTATTATACCATCCTGACCATCCTCATCGGAGGATGAGTCTCATTCTGCTTGGGGACAATCGGGTCACATCTGAGTATCAGTTTTGGTTCTTCAAACCCCACTTATAAAAACATGATGATAAAAATAACAGCAAGTACCATTTATCTGAGTGTCTGCTCTGTGTCAAGTGTTGTATTTCACCTCTTCAATTTAATCTTCATAACTCCCCTTTGGACTATGTGTCATTATCAACATTTTACAAATGAAGAAACCAATACTGAAACACATAAAGCCAGTAAGAGATGAAGGCAGGATTCTAAGCTGGGTGTGTCTGACTCCAAACGATTTTCTCTTCCCCTTCCTGTGTGCTCAGAGCAAGGGGATTTGAAACAATATCTAACAAGAAAAACGACATGGAATGGATATTAAGAACACTCATGACAACATAGTATTGCTTTTAAATATTGTAAAGTCTGTTAGTGAGAAGATGGATTACATTTTGTATAATCAGTAGAACCAAAAATAGGAGTGGAAGTTATGGGAGCAAGAGCAAATCTTGACATGGAATTTTCTAGCAGAATAATCAAAAGATGAAATAGATTTCTTCAAGAACATCCACATAACCACTGGGCAGGAATATTGCAAAAGTTATATTCAAGTATCAACCAAGTAGTTGTGATAGGTGACTTTTGGCGTCCCTCCCAGACCTAAAACAATCTTTGAGTCTATCACCATATATCAGGGATGCAGACGAAGTAAGAAGACCAAGAGAGGCAGAGATCTAAAAAGTTGCAATTACCGAGAGTCCTAGAAAACAGTGAGCGGCAAGAAAATGTACTAGATAATCAACCACAGGGACAAAGAGGTAGGACCCCAGTCCCAGAAGAATTGGAGTGCCAGACAGAGAAAGAAGTATGACCAAAACATGAAGGAGAATGGTCCAGCGCCCTGGCTAGTGAACTACAAGTCGTGGGCAGAGGAAGCAAGCAAGCTCCTCTCTGAAGGAGGATGGTTTACTGGCTCCTAGTAGTGACGGGTGTAGATTCAAATTCCAGTCTCACCACTGACAAGCTGTGTGTCTTTGGCCAAGATACATAGTGAATGCTCACTCAGTGTTGCTCCACGTGATTATTATTGTTGCATATAGATTTTGTCCGAGGATATAGGGCAGAGCCAAAGCGGATCATAAGTTACCCTTTCTCAGAAGACTATAGCAAGACAGAAGTAAGGACTTCAGTAAACCATGGAACCTTCTACTTCTAAACTAGAAAATACAAAAAAAGCTCTACTTCTGAGAACTGATACCTACTTATGGAAGTTTCTGAACTTAAGAAAGGATTAAGTTTAAACTGTGGTTAAAGTTTCCTGTAATGGTTCTTCCCTTATGTAAAATAGTTTATATGCATAGTTCAATTCAAAAGGCAATCGCCAGTAGGGTGCAGTGGTTAAGTGTGCACACTCCACAACCATGTTTACTGTGTTCAGATTCCATCTGGATTATTACTACCTGGATGATCTTGCCAAGTTATTTAAGATCTCTTGGCCTTAGTTCCCTCACCTATAAAATGGAGATGATCATAGTACCTACTCCAGAGGATCAGTATAAGGATTTGCAAGGAACTTAACAACAGTGCCTGTCTACATAGCAAGCAAGAGTTACCTATTATTACAGTTCTGATCAATTGCCAGTCATCGTGATGGGCATAAGAGACACAATGATAAATAAAGCAAGGTTTCTGATTCTAGAGGAGTTTCTGCGCTAGTGAAAAAGACAGATTCAAAAGCAGAATTCCAATAAAATGTGTTAAGGGCAACGATGTCTTAACCTACCACTATATTTGGGGGCAGAGAGGAGAGGTAGCTAATTTAACCTGGAAAGCCTTCCTGGAGGAGGGAATACCTAAACTAAGTCTTCGAGGATGAGTAGATGGCTAAGTTCTGGTGGAATCCTCAGAATCTTTTAGCCAAAAAACATTTCATCCAAAATGTTATCAAATAAAACCCTTTCCAAATGCCCTAACTGATTTACAAATAATAATAATACTAAGCCAGAAGATTAAGAGAATTTAATCATATCAGTTGAAACATGGCAATCTTTTTGTCTAATTTCTAGCTAGCTGTTGCCCGGTGACTTACAGGAATGGATTTTAATTGAGAAGTGCTGTCCAAATATTTGAAAAAGAAAGAAGTTACTTGGAAAACAGGTACTGAAGCTCACATCTTAGAGTACTTGAGAAAGGAGAGAATATACAAAAGAAGCTAGGTGATATCTGGGTAAACATGACATGACTAATAAAATGTGACCTGTGACCGAGTCTGGGAACTGGACCCTCTTTAAGGACAGAGGATGTTTCTCACCTTCTTTGTAGCCCCATTTACTAATGCCATACTTGGCAATAAGTGATTAATTAACACATGAGCAAATAGAGTTGAATTACTGGCTTTAAAAAAGATGAGAATGATAGATCATCTTTGAAATGAACATCATAATAATTACCAACTTTACTGAGCACTTATTATATGCCAGACTCTGTTAATACTGCATATGGATTGACACAATTTAATCTTGTGAAGTCAGTCCTATTTTTACTCCCACTTCACAAATTTGTTCACTGATTTAACAAATATTTATTAGGGGACTAATATTTCCAGGCACTGTTCTGGGAGCTGTGGGCAGAGCAGTGAATGAAAGAGACAAAGGACTTGCTCTCATAGAGGTTGCATTTCAATGAGAAGGACAGACAGTATATAATACACTATAACAATACAATAAAATGTAACATATCATATCGTAATATGATATTTGTTTCACGTTGGATTCCTCAGAAAACAGACCCTGTGACTGTGGGGGAAGTGAAAAAAGTGGGACTGGGTAGAGGGAGAAGTTGGGCTGTGATTCAGGCCGAAGAAAGTCCTCAGCCAACCCTGAAGGGAGCTCTCAAGGTGAATGGCCTTGGGTCTAGCATCTGGGCCTTTTCCATTTCAGAGTGTCCAATCTTCAGATACAGGCTGCACTAGAAGAATCCATGACCTTGGGCAAGGTAGCCCTCTTCGGCCCAGGGCAAGTCTCAAAGAGGGTTGACAGCTGGCGACATTCCCAGTAGCCAGGGATAAGTCTTTCAGTCTTAATTATGATGCTCTTGACTTAGTGTCTGTCACTTGCCCAGTAGAATGTAAACTCCACAAGGGCAGGGATCTAGTTTTCTCTGTGGTGTGTCTCGGGTGCCTGAAATGTAGTACCTGCACATGACAGGCACTTCATAGTGTTTTTTCCATTAATGAATTAATAGTAGTAAATTATTATATCATAGAACATAAACCTAAACCAAAAGTTTCTAAAGAAAGAGGTCAAGTTGGGATAGAGGATATTTTAAAATAATTTGTATTTATTAGTACTACAAAACTTTGAAAAGTATGCTTTTTTTTTCAAATCTTGGTTTAAAACTGTAATCAGTGATTTGAAAGTCTGTTTATAAGTTCAGTTTATTTTAATACTTCATTTAAATGGCTATTGTTATGGGCTGAATTGCGTCCTCCCAAAATTCATATGTTAAAGGTCTAACCCCCTAACATTCTAACTCAGAATGTAACCATATTTGGAGGTAAGATCTTTAAAGATGTGGTTAAATTAAAATGAGGTCTTTTAGGTTGGGCCCTAATATCATATGACTGGTGTCCTTACAAGAAGAGGAAATTTGGACAAAGATATGCACACACACACAGGAAAAGACCATGTGAAGACAGAGGGAGAAGACAGCCATCTACAAGACAAAGAGAGAGGCCTAGAAGAAACCAACCCTACAGAAGCCTTGATCTTGAACTTCTAGCCTCCAGAACTGTGAGGAAATAAATTTCTGATGTTTAAGCTACTCAGTCTGTGGTACTTTATGATAGCTGAGAAAGGTACCTTGCAAAGGCACAACATACACAATATACAATATAAACTTGGGGTGAGGACCATCATTAACAAAAGACAAGAGATAACAAATGCTGGCAAGGATGTGAAGAAAAGGGAACCCTTGTGTACTGTTAGTGGGAATGGAAATTGGTACAGTCACTGTGGAAAACAGTATGGATGTTCCAAAGAAATTAAGAATAGAACTACAATATGATCCAGCCATTCTGCTTCTGGGTATATATCCAAAAGAATCAAAATCATTATCTTGCAGAGATATCTGTACTCCATGTTCATTGCAGCATTATTCACAATAACCAAGGCATGGAAACAATGTAAGTGTCCATCAATGGATGAATGGATAAAGAAAATATATACACAACGGAATATTACTCAGCCATGAGAAAGAAGGAAATCCTGCCATTTGTGACAATATGGATGGGCCTAGAGAACATTACTCTAAGTGAAATAAGCCAGAGAGAAAAAGACAAATACTGTATGGTATCACATATATGTGGAATCTGGAGAGAAAAAAAAGGCCGAACTCATAGAAACAGAGAGTGGAAAAATGGTTGCCAGGGCCTGGAGGGTGGAGGAAGTAGAGAGAGATTGGTAAAAGGGTACAAATGTTCAGTTATAAGGTAAATAAAATCTGAGGATCTAATGTATAAATAACATGGTGACTATAGTTTGTAACACTGTATTGTATAATTGAAATTTGCTAAGAGAGTGGAACTTAAGTGTTCTCACCAAAAAAAAATATGTGAGTTAATGGACATGTGCTAATTAACTCAGTGGGGGGAATCCTTTCACAATGTATACATATATCAAATCATCACGTTGAACACTTTAAATATTGTACAATTTTATTTTCCAATTATACCTCAATAAGCTGAAGAAATAGTGGATGTGAATCTAAATTTTAAATAATATTCTTGATAAATAAAAAAAAAGTTACCTTAATTCTTAATAGATCTGATTCGATCATGGCTTTCCCTTTGTCAGATGGCTCACATTAAGAGTAAGCAAAGAGCTACCTCTGCAATTTTATTGTTGTTCACTTATGCTTACATTATTAGTATTTCTTAATCTGCAATTTCTCTACAAGGGGCATTTTCAAACTAGTTGTCTATTTGGTGAGCACTCATTCAATTAAAACAAGATAATATCTGAAAAGCCAACTAGACCTGACTTCGAAATATTTTGAAAGCAAACAAAAGAGTGAGAATCAGCCCTTCCCCATCCCCATCTCTTTACAGAACTCCATTTCCCCACTCAGGAAAATTTCCACACTGTTCAAGATACAAGACTATCTATAAAGACCGAGGAAGGGAGCCAGGAGCGCCAGCACCAACCATTCCATATGTGCTAATAAGCTGAATCTCTTTTATTATTAGACAAAAATAAATAATAGTTCTTGTGTTTTCTTCCCAGACCCCAGATGATGTCTTTAGCCAACCTCTGAGATGCACGAACCCCCACGGTGGAGACCAGTCTACTGAGTAAACAAAGAGAACAGCTGTTTCTTGAATCACTTCTTAGACAAAAGCCATCTCTGTCCTTGTTCTATTATGTGTAGAATTATCGAGGCCCAGAGTGACCTGACACTCTCAGAAATAACTCTCAGCCAACATATGCCGGCCCTCATCCCCCTTATTCAAGGGCATTCACTCTCCTGTGGATTCTGCCACACGATTGCCCTGAAGTGTGTCCCTCTCGAGCAGAGACAAAATTGTGAAATCACTCAGCATTCCCTCAAGGAAATCTAGGGTCGAGTGTTATTCTTTGGTATTTGAATCTCTGAGTTCAACCCACAGGATGCACAATTTAGAAGCAATATAATGGAATTTCCTTTCACCAGCCTGCCCGGGCTTGTTGTCTGTCACTCATCAAAGCCTATGTCTTTATAAAGGTCTTTAGGCACCACATCTTAATGTCACTGAGAAGATAACATATTAACTGTTAATTAACCCAGGAAAATGCTCCAGGATTGTGTTCCTGTCTTTGTTAGGGGATGAAAAGTGACTTCTTATTCACCAGTGCCATTTTTTCTTATTTTTCAGCAAGGTTAAAGCTGAATTGCCCTCACCCCATAAGTGTTGGTTTAAGCCACAGTGTCTCTGTTTTTGTGTCAAGACTGGTTTTATTATTAAATTACACTAATATCTTTCAGAGTTTAAATGATTTTTAAAGTAATTTTCCCTTGGGGTAATGATGTTTTATTTTGTTTTGGTTTTTTTTAAATCATACCAATAACATTTCCCTTGAGGGTATCATTTTTGTCTTAGAATTTTAAAAAGGCATTATGATAACACATCTTTAAGTACTTAGTTGTAAACCATTTTTATTTCTTCGAATTGTCTTCCATTCTTTATTAAGATCCTCATATACATTCAGATATAATGTTAAGTAAAGTACACATACACTATCTTGTTCTCAGCTTTTTTCAATTAAATATTATTTTGCAATTTTTTTGTAATATTTTTTATGTAAATCAGCCAACTAAATGGACTTGGGCACCCTTCAGTTCCCCATGTTTACAATAGGAAAAATAGAGCCAGCCCTGATGGCCTAATGGTTAAAGTTTGGTGCTCACCACTTCGGCGGCTTGGGTTCTTTTCCCGGGTGTGGAACCACACCACCTGTCTGTCAGTTGCCATGTTGTAGTGGTGGCTCACATAGAGCAACTAGGACTTAACAACTAGGATATACAACCATGCACTGGGGCTTTGGAGAGGGGGGAAAAAAAGGAAGATTGGCAACAGATGTTGGCTCAGAGAGAATCTTTCCCTACAAAAAAAAAAAAAATAAAATAGGAAAAATAGTGTCTACCTCTCAAGATTGTTTTGTGGTTTAAATTATGCTAACATAAGTGAAATCACCCAACAAAATGAGGGAAACATGGTTAAATCTGAGTTTAACGTGAGTGTTTTGATAGAGTCCACCAAATTGTAAGTTGTGTGTGTGTGTGTGTGTGTGTGTGTGTGTGTGTGTGTGAGGAAGATTGTCTCTGAGCTAACGTCTGTGCCAATCTTCCTCTACTTTATATATGGGACGCCACCACAGCATGGCTTGATGAGCAGTGAATAGGTTCAAGCCCAAGATCCAAACCTGCAAACCCCAGGCCACCAAAGCAGAGCAAGTGAACTTAACCACTATGCCCCTGGGCTGGTCCCTGTAATTTTTAATAATAATTAATTCCTTCATATCATTTTGAGACAGTTTATTTAGTCAGTTTACTGTCAATGTATAAAAGTGAAATTGCTAAACACATTCAGTATATTCATAAATTGCATTCCACTTGCTTCTGAAAAGGATGCAAGTAGCTGAAATTTGTCACCTTTTTTATTACTCTGTTAATAAAAACAAGAAGAAAAATTTATATTTATACAATGCTTTGTCATTTGAAAATTTCTTTCATTCATTTATTTGAACCTATTATAAACCTTGTAAGGTTGATAGATATTATTATTCACACTTTGCAGATGAGAAAAAAAAATTGAGCTTCAGAGAGGTAAATAACTTGTCCATAGTTGAGTAAGATTTAAGTCTTCACATTACAAAAGCAACATTCTTTCCACCACAGCACACAACCTAGACAACTTGCTCACCAGAAAGAACTGAATTTTAGAGTTTTCTTATTGTGGTTTATATTTTGTGAGTTTAATAGGTTTTCAAATATGCCATAACTTTTTTAAATTTTGCATTTCGTTATTTGCAAACAAGGCTGTATAATTTGCCACATGTGAGCCTACTGAATCTTCTATCGTGTAAACTGTCTATTCACACTTTTTCAATAGACAGGAAGTACAACTTTTCACCACATCCTCTTTAGCCTGCATCTTTGGCCTTACAGTCAACAAAAATTCTTTTTCATTCCCTGTCGTGCTCAGTTAACTGACAATAATCCACCAATGAAATAAACTTGTTGGAAAAGACCTTTTTCATAAACCTAAGGCATGCAACAGAAGTTCTGGGAACCAATGCAACTAGTAACCTTTCCTGTACCCTGAATCCCACAGATCAGTGACCCTTTGGGTTAAGCTCTTTAGGAAGCAGAAGGTTTCTGTCTGTAGGGATCCAGCCAAAGTTCACTCAGTGAGTCCCATTGCTGAGCATTCGGGCACTTGCTGTGGATACCCAAACCAGTTTCCCATGTGTCTTTCAGAGAGGGAATTTCCTAGAACAGCAGCTGACCTCCACTACCCCAGACTGCGTACACTCCCAGAGTTTGTCTGGAACCCATCTGGCCTTTGAGATTGGGGAAGGGGGGTCAGTTCCCCAGGGCATTCATTCCATACCCTCTGTCTCAGGGAGGGACTTTTCTTTGTTTACTCCCAACATGCAAGCCCTGCCAACTTCAGCATTAAAGCAGCTAGGCAAAGTGATGCTTCCCAAAGGGAATAGAAGGAAAGACTGTATCAAGAAAATCTCTCTCTTTTTAAACTTGTGACCTTATTAAATATTTGAGAGAACAAAAACTGTTGACAGTCTTAAATATGTTGAGCACAATAAGTCAAAATTAATTCTCAGAGCTAAGTCTGGGCTGTCTAACTTAAATGATTTGGTCATTACCTTTTGGAAAGGCCAACATGAACAATAGAGTTTCAGTAGGTCACTGAGACCTGGAAAGAAACAAAGAATTGTTTTAGCAATAGAAGCTAACATTGTAGACCAACACATTTCTGCCTATCATTATAAATTTCTAGCTCAGTAACAATAGTCGTGATAAATTATTTCTTAATTGATATTGGTACATTACCAATACATTTACTGTGTACTGATAAGCATCATCTTATCTGACTCTTACAGGAAGTGTCAGGCAAAATATTATGATTCCTCTCCACCTTTTTTAAATGAAAAAAGAGAGGTTCAGAAAGTTAAGGTGGTTTGCCCAAGATCACAAGCTAAGCAGATACAAGATTAGAAATCATTTACCTTACTCCTGTGTTCGTATTTTACTTCATGTTCTACCTACCAAAGAGAAAAGTGTTACATATGTGTATGAATATGTGTCCTTAAATCTATAAAACTCCATCATAGTAGTGGCTTACTTCTGTAGGTAGTTTTCTTACCACTTTAGTGCTTTATTTGCTTTTGCTATTCTAATTAGAAGCTCTTTTTTAAAATTTTTTGTTTCTCTAAGTCTATTAACACCATTTTGCAACACCAATAGCACCCACTGAAAAGCACTCCCATGAGTTAAACAATTTGCTTCTAAATCTAAGAGCACAGTCATAATTGATGAATATGATGTTACATGAGGGTTTGGGATGGTTACAGCACACTAAGCAAACATAGTCATCATTGCTAATTGAATTAAGCATGAATTATGAAGTATAAAATTTCAGGACTCACTTTTCCCTTTTCATTGTCATAGTTCCATTTTTAAAGTTTTCTCTGTTTTATTTTAAATGCAATCTTTTCAGCTGCGCTTTGCTGCTTTTTCCATTTCTATATGAAAGCTTCAAGAAAATACAAAGCCATCTGAGTCTTTCTACCTTGGAAATTATAGCATTTTTGTTCCATCCTCTGGCATTCAAGTTTTGATCCTTCCTGTTTAGATTGGATGACTTTTCACTTAGAGGAGGTCAATGTATTCTGCTGAGTTCTTTCCCTCGCCTTCTCCACCATGTGTGGTCAATTAAATCCCAGCAGTACAGTAGTTTCATTTAAACTGCTGCACTTCCTGGGAAACAGTGGGTTTTACATTTAGTTTCTAAATATTGTTGGATCTTGATGGTGACAATTTTTTCTCAATAGGGCTTCAGCACAGAACACATCGAGTTAGGTATGACCCCACCTATATCTAATTTGGCAGTGAATCACTATTTTAAGAAACTGCACTGTTTTCATTAAAGATCTCAGTCATTCCCATTCATCATAGGATTGTCTTTATTTTCTGTAAATGCTTTCATGCAAATATGCACCTGGATTTTAAAGTGGAGGCACCATTCAGAAAATCCTATATAAAATCACCTCTAGCAAAATAAAATTGAAACACAAAACACATGCCTGGAATATAATCATGAAAAAAATGATGAGAGGCAAATGGTGAAAAGATGCTTGGACTTATTTTAATGGAGGTTTTGTTGGTGGTAGTGGTGGAGGTGGTGGTGGTAATGTAAAAATGTGGGAATCAATTTTTTAAATATGATAAAGTGGAGCGAGTCCTGTGGCATAGTGGTTAAGTTTGCATGATCCACTTCAGTGGCCTGGGTTTGCAGGTTTGGATCCCGGGCGCGCACCTACACCACTCGTCAGCCATGCCGTGGTGGTGACCCACATACAAAATAGAGGAGGATTGCCATGGATGTTAGCTCAAGGTGAATCTTCCTCAAGCAAAAAAAGAGGAAGATTGGTGTCAGATGTTAGCTCAGGGCAAATCTTCCTCAGCAAAAGAAAAAAAGATAAAGTAATGCAGTACTTTATGGTTCTTTTGGGGAAGTGTTCCTTAAATCTAATCATTGAAAAGTGTTTTCTTTTGGTTTTAGACACCTGTTTAAATGTGCCTGAGATAAACTAATTGCTGTTAGGTTACACATAGAGGAAGAAGGTATGTAATTCATATTGGAGAAGGATTTTAAAAATGTTTTACAATAAAGCTATATTAACATTGATTTCCCTGTTTGACTGTACATAGCCATTTATCCTGGAGATATTAGTAGTTAATAATTACTAACAAATTTATGGATGAATCAGATTTCAGGGGCTATGTTTCCCTACTTAAAAGAGCAAACTGTTCTAGATTTGGGGGTATTTTTTATATTTACATTTACTAATATTTCATTTTATTTGTTACTTTTTACTTTTTGTTTTTATGCAGAAGTGTGTCACTCATTACAGCTGAGGCTTTGTGAATTACAATCGCTGCAACACAACCACCACATTCTAGTCACACCTTGTCTTGTACGTGTGCCCTTGCAAGCAAAATTATTTTTCTGTTAAAATCACGTAATCTCAATAAACCTTCACCCTAAAGCATTTTAATTAAAGAAGGTATATTTTACTTGGTTTAAAATGGCAAGATATCAAAAAGAATGAAGCCAAAGTAAGAGAAACATTATCTTATTACACAATTCCAGAAAAAAAGCCAAATTACTTGGCTCAATTACAACTGCATATGCTCCCAACACTTAGGTTAAAAACCATTCACATAAAAAGGTCAAATTTGCACTGATTTTCCAAAGCAGCGACAGAGCCTGTGGAAGACTTTGCTCTATCATACAATGACTGAAACACAAAGGAAACGCCTTCAATTCAGCTGATCTGAAAAAGGTCTTTCCAGAATAAATGTTTGCAAGGAGCTAAAGGAATCAGGCTTTTTGAAACACTCTATTGCTTGCTATGGTCCCGCAGTACTGGCCTTCCATGTGTTCCTGAAATAGGCCCAGCTGTCTCCCACCCAGACGTTCACAAAATCTGTTCTCTCTTCCTAGGATCCTCCTCTCCCCTCTTCTCGCCCAACCGGGTCATTCTCCTTCCTCAAGCTTAAATATCACCTTGTCCAAAGGTTTTCTGACATCAACCAACCCAAAGTAAGTTCTCAGTTAGGCTTCCTCATAACACTTTTCCTTCATAGCACTTGCCATATGTATACATCCAACATGTCATCAAATTTTCGGATGCCAGCAATTGTTAGACACACCACTATATTACATATCACAAAGCAAACGAAAAAAAGAGTGTTGATTAAGCTATGACACTCTTTCAATTTTAGGATGTGTCCTGATGTCAGATATATTAAAATATAGGGGGAAAAATTGTGTGCCTTAGAATTGATGGGACATTTTATGTCTGTATATGGATCTCTGTTCCCATTGGTCAAAAGTGTCACACTCGAGGGCAAAGACCATATCTGTATTTTTTACCCTGCAGGCCTAGCAACCAAGACATTGTCTAGTCCATGGTACACATTTATTGAATAAGTAAATAAGTGGACAGCCAGATGGGCATAAAGATATTTTGTTAAATAACATGTTATGTGAGAAGGTCTGATTCTCATTCACACATCCATATTTTTTACACTCAGAAAAGTGACTCTAATTTATTACAATAAGAGATACAAAATATGAAACAAGAATTTCTTGCAACCACTCCTTTCTACAAGTAACAGCCTCTTATAACATGTACTTAATGTCTGTCAATGTTTATTCATCTCTAGTTCAACTCATTTCATAAACTTATAGAATCTGATGATTGAAAGAAATCAGAGAGGTGGTGTGTTCACCTCCAATTAATTTCTTTAACCACATATTATTCTTCTGTACAAAGGAAAGACTAAACCAGACAATCTCTACCATCTCTTTAGCTACTACACTCCAGGTGGTGTAGAAGTTAACGTCTTAGAGAGATCTATTCCATGTTGTCTGAATTATCTTGAAAAATAGAAAGAGGAAGAGGAAGAAGAGATTATTCAGCCAGCCAATACTTAAACCCACACTGGCCTGTGGATCCATTTTTTCATAGATTAGATACATGTTCTTAATTACTTGGATATATTTCACCTGGGAGGTGAATATCTGATACTACTATAGCCCCAGAAGAATTCTTCATGGAAGCCAAAAAGAAGTATAAATACCTATTTAGCTTATAACATCACTGCTTTAGCAAAGTAAAAATGCTCTTGGTGAAAATCCAGCTCTCATCAAAACTATCGCTAGTGTTCTGTAGCCTTCACTACCACGTAGGTATAAAAATACATGTTAACAGGAGATTAAGTCAGTCATAGTCACAGCAGAAGGTGTGTGTTTTGGCATTCTCTGCAATGATGTATTAATTGCTTTGTGGCAGTATGCCTCTCTTTGCTCCTATTTTCAGTCCATAAACCATGACCTCAGCTGATCTAGAATAGTAACAGCGGCAATGTCTTGCTAACGTAATGAGGACAGCACCAACGAAGTTGCCTGGAAAAGATTCCAGGTTCCTGGACTGGTTTAACTTAATACTAATTTAGGCATAGAATTATTTTAAAGTTTTTCAGTATTCTTAGCTGAAAGGAAAGATGACAAATACAGTGATTCAGGATCATTGCTCCATTGCTTTTTGACTAGGTGTGAGACAGCACTTTGGCCCGTTGAATCAAAGCAAATAATGTTACGAAGTCATTTCCAGATTGTAGCTCAACCCAGAAGGTTGATGCTTACTGGGAAGTCTCCAGAATTGGATCAAATCTTCAATTCAAATGAATAGAGCAACTATGCATCCTATGCCTCATAAATCTCCAAATTTAACCTGAAGCCTGTTCTCTTCTTCCAGATGGCTATGAGGGGAGGACAGAATTAGCAAGCACACCCAAAGAGACACGGTTCCTGTGTACTTAACTGTATCTGTCTCCCAACCAGCTTTTACTGAAGCTAGCATTACTAAACCTAAATTACCCAGTTAAACGATAAATTTTCAGTATGTGGAAGGTTTTAACCCTTTAGGGATTTCCCTTCACGAAACTATTAAACTAGAGGATTTTTTTCCTTCAAAACTAAAAGATTGGGTAGACAGAATCAACAACAAAAAGCCATTTGCCCAGAAGATATCTAGTGTCACCTTTCCTCTATTATAAGCCAATAGTATTTGTCTTCTCAGGGATGGCTTGTGGCACCTCGTATCACTTAGCTCGGGCCTTTAAGGTTTGATAGGATAGTGAACCACTTCTCTCTCCCTCCATTCATGCCCCAGGGGAAAAGCGTGTTAGGTATGGTTGAAGAAAGTGTGAAGAGGGAAAGAGGAGAAAGGAATCAGACACACCTTTTTTTCTCCTCCATCTCCAAATATTTTTAATATCAAAAATATTTCATAAAGATATTGGGTACATGCATTAGATGAAAGTAGCAGACAGTGAATATATGCAAGAGCAGAGACTACAAAATGTGTAATGATAACTCACTACAGTCCGGGGGGATACATTCCAAGACCCCCAGTAACCACAGATAGTACTGAACCCTATGTATGCTATGTTTTTTCCTATACATACACACCTATGATAAAGTTTAATTTATAAATTAGGCACAGAAAGAGATTAACAAGAATTACTATTAATAAAATAGAACAATTATAACAATATACTGTAATAAAAGTTCTGTGAATGTGATCTCTCTTTCTCTCTAAATATCTCATTGTACTCACTGCATACTCCCTTCTTCTTGTGATAATATGTAATAATACGATGCCTACATGATGAGATGAGGTGAGGTGAATGACATAGAGGTAGGCTACCACCGACCTTTTAACGACAGGTCAGAAGGAGGATCATCTGCTTCCGGACCGAGGTTGACCTGATGGCAGGTAACTGAAACCAGGGAAAATGAATCCACAGATAAGGAGGGACTACTGTACTTGCTTTCTAGACTCTTCCAAAGATGTTACGTCTTACCTGGAGAAGCTCTATTGATTTTTTTTCCTATATTTGCTTACTGTTTTTATTTTACTTACCTTTTCCCCATCATCATATCTTTATACTCCAAGAAATCAGAGCTTCAAATCAGGTGGAAGAAATTTTCTTCCAAAGGAATTGAATTTCACTTCTTGTCTCACGTGATCAGAATGCATCAGAATTTCGTCCATAGTTCACTCAGATAATCCTTCCCTTCTTTCCTTTGCTTCAGTCTTTATCTTCTTCCCTTCATAACCTTTTTAATATTTCTTCTCCATCTTTTCTACGTCTAAAATCTTCATTGATCTCAAAACACAGTGTCTCATGAATGTGGTAGATGATAAAAAGGTATGTATTAAAACTAAGCAAAGGGTGAAAAGTGACAATATCACATGTTTACAAGCACATGGAACAAATGGACTGCCATACACTTCTGGTTATCATGCAAGTTGATACAACTACTTTGGAAAACTATCTAGCTGCCTCTACTAAAGCTGAACATATGCATACTCTACAACCAAGAATTTTACTCATAGATAAGCACTCAGTAGAAATGTGCATATATGTGCACCAAAAGAATGTTCATAGCAGCATTGTTCACAATAGCCAAAACCTGGCAATAGCCTAATTGTCCCTCATCAATAGAATGGATAAATCATACAATGGAATGCTATATAAATATTAAAAGAAATTATTGCTGCATGAAACATGGGTGAAACTCACAACTATAATGTTGAATTAAAGCAACCAGAAGAAAAAGAAAAGAGTGAGTACTATAGAGAAAGAAGTTTCAAAAACTGGCAAAAATAGTCTATGATAATAAAAAGTCAGGTAATGGTTATTTTGGGGGATGACTTAATGACTTAATGACAGTCCATAAAGGAAGTTTCTGGGTTATTGGTAATGCAGTATATCTTAGACTAGATGTTGATACCTGGATGTGTTCACTCTCTAAAAATTCATAAAACTTAAGATCTGTACATATTACTGTGTGTAAATTATACCTTAATTTTTTTAAAAAGCCATATTAGCTGGGATTCTGGTTTCTCTACTGCAGGAAAAATGTTCTTTATTTCCCTTTCTTACAGATCTTCAAAGCCTGGCACTTTAGGTAGCTTTGCTTCTCTCCTGAATGACCCCTAAATTCTCCCTAAATTATACAGCTTAGAATGTGACCTATTATCTGAATGATCTGACTAGCATTGACTCCAAATAATACAAATCATTACATAATATCAGTAGACTCCCAAGCTTAGAACTGTGTTGGTGCTAAAAAGTAAAGATTATACATGGTAATGAGCTAATAACTTTTAAATGGAGATGAGATGGAGAAAGTAATCATCATAGCTGTACTATATTTCATAAGCATTAGTGGGACAACAGTAATAACTGTAGATTGAGTCTATCTTCTGACTCAAAGTAGTTGGATGAAACTTTCTGAATTACGTTCCCCTGAAAAAAGGTTGAAAGGATGATGATGGATAGATAAAAGTGAGGATGGTAATATGACGATAATTGCTAATATTAATTAACTCCAGATCCCTAAGTTTAACCACTATTATTCTGCCTCCCTGTTATACAGGATGAGTGTTAGTCTATCCATACAGGATTCCACACTCATATTAATATATCCCAGGGTCATGTTTGACCTTTTTCAACAAAACTGTAATGACGTATGCTAAACTTAGTGTCTACCCTGACCCCAGATCCTTTTCTGACAGCAAGTTGCTTTCCCACAATGTATTAATCATCAGAGTGGAATACAATATCTTGTGTGAATAAAATTAATTTGTAATTTATTTCTATGACTGTTGAATATGCTTTACTAGTATTCAGATGTGGATTTCAGTCCAAGATTGGATTGAGATGACACAGACCACTTTGACTTATACAAAGAGCTCATGAGGACACAATGGGCCTACTAGTACCAACACATTCTTGAATAATAAATATCATTAGGCTTATACTGTGGAGGACCCAGAAGAAATTTTAATCTCTGCCCACTACCACCACATACCCTAAAATTTAGAATATATACCAACTAATGTTAATATTAATCTAAGAATAATAATAAAAAAGACAGTCTGCTATAAAATATATATGTGCACAACATATGCTTGTGCCATTGCCAAATGGAATTGATGTCTTAAAATTACCATGGACTGGCTATACCCATACCACTCCTATAAGTCACTAACACAGATAGTCAAAATTGCTTTGATGGTAAGAAATTTTTCTTTTTCCAATATCTTCTGGGTCCTCTAGGTTATTAGTTATTATTCTAAACTGTAAAACAAGAATCATCTTATTCATGTTCCCAATTTCTGTTGGCAGATACGCTTTATTCTTGGAGCCAAATATGCGACTGTATATAATATTCATTCTGTAACTTAACCTCTTTGGGGCTCATTCTGCTTTCTTAACTTTATTTTCCCATTTTCTAATTTTCCATGCCTATTTTAGAGCTCTCATTATATTGCTGGTATCTGTGGAAACCATTTTACATTCTTTTCTGCAAAAAAGGCTGTTGTGCCAGCTGGGGTCCTCTGGGAAGCAGACACTGTGATGTGATTAGACGTGCAAGAGATTTGGGGAGATATCAGTGAAGAATAAAGAGGAGGGAGCAGAAGCGGTCAGGGAGAGGCTCCCACTGCCAGGTGCAAGTGTGACATTTTTGAAAGAAAAGGAAAAGGAAGGAGCATTGGGCAAGAAGAGTCTCAGCGTGCAGAGCAGGTCGATGAAGGTTTCAGCCAGATAAATAAGGAGTTGCTGAGCCCAAATGGGTCGTTAGGAAGGTCCCAGATCCCACTGCCAGGCCGTTATTGACTGGGGGCAGCCATCAAAAGTGTGGCCTCTGTGATAGATTCTAAGGGAAGGCCGTTGAGGCTCCCCACCAGCTATGGTCCCCAGAGCAGTTTCTCTGGAAGGAGACGTCAATGGCAGATTTCCACAGCCATCACAGCAGTATACAAACAAATAAATAAACAAGAGAGTATTCACAGATAAATGCATCTTCATCATTTCAAAGTTGTCACGGTGATTCTATCTGAACAAATATTTATGGAAGCCTAACATTCTAATGCTTTTAGGTGATAATAGATTAGAATCACCGATTGAGATTGATAGGGGCTGAACCATGTCCTAGCGCGCCCCCCTTGGAATAGACGAAAAATCCGTAGGTGGTAGAACTGTGCCTTCTCGACACTGGGATATTGGATTTGCTGCAACATGTAATTGTTCTCAGCTATTTCCACTGTGGTTATTTTTCATTGTGCCACATGGCAAGATAAAAAGGAAGGGAATCTCAGGTTTTGCCTTCCCTTCTGTTTCCATGGACACGGGTTTATAATTTTATATGAAAGTCAAAATCTGTCACTCTCATTAAGTCTATTCTTGGAGCTACTTTGCTAACAGCTTCAACTAATGCAGTAAAATAATTAGGAACCAGCAAAGAAAACACACAAAATGAAGGGAAATGAGCCCCTCCTTAAAGACGAACAACTGAGGGATGGCTGCGGAGTGAGCCGGCAGTTGGGAAAAGGATGAATAGGACGCAATAAAGTCCTTAATGAATGCGGGTGTTGAGGAGCCCTGGATGGAATCTCAGCATGCAATGTGGCTATAGTTCGCTTTTAAACCAAAAACAATAGAATTAATGTTCCTTTAAACATAACACATCCTAATGGTTAACATTATACCCGTCTCCTACGGCCTCTTACACAAATATGTGAATGTATCAGCCGAAGAGTTTTAAGAATCTTGCTATCAAAACATTTACTATTCCGAAAAAATTCATAATTATCTTCAGTCTAGTTGATTTGGGCCTGGTCTACTATTCTGCAGGCCCCAGGTGTGTGGAGCCATGTCACATTGTTCTCATCACATATTGTCCTTACTGTGTGTGAAGGACACTGACGGACCACAATTAACATAAAGAACCTGAGGGAACCTGGTTTTGATATTATATTATATTCAAAAATATAAATTTTAAAAAGCAAAATTAGAAAGGAAGTATAAAATTGTAAGGAATTCTTTATTTTTCTAGGATTTATTTCAGCAATACCACAAAGTTAAAATGAATAATTTGTGTATTACCCATGCTCCTGAAGTGTTTGGTGTAGACCTGGGCCAAGTTCACGTTATGGACTCCTACATTCAAGGCTGCCCATCTAATTAGGTCAGACCCACCCAGGGTAATCTCCTTTGTGAGTAACTCACAGTCAACTTATGTGAAACCTGCATCCCATTTGCAAAATCCCTTCACTTTTGCTATTTAATATAACTTAATCACAGGAGTAAAATTCATCATATTCAGTCACACTCACAGGCAAGAGTTGGGGATTATACAGGGTATGGTCACCAAGGGATGAGAATCCTGGAGGCCATCTTAGAATTCTGCCTACCACAGGCAAAACTAAATCTTCACTTTATAGATACGGCAGATTTTTAATATAAATGGATCTAATTATTAACCTAAATGCTATGCCAGATGAGCATCATTACATATTTTTAGCTAGATTTAGGAGCTCCTATACATATAGACTTTGATTAAAGGTAGTCATGGTAACTGGAAATTTCATTACAGTCTTAGTACAGTCTTTTGTTCCTCTGGGTATCATCCCAATCCTGAGAGAGTGTGCTCGTGTGTGTGTGCAGTATAGGGGAGTGACGGTTAGGGGACGCATTTTGCCTGTTTAAGTAGAAAAGTTGCTATTTAAAATTAATAAGAAACATACCGCCGAGTACTTGACAGAGGGCAAATGCTGTTCAGAAAATATTTTTAATGTAAGAATCACTTCAAAATGTTTTCTTCAGAGAATATGAATGATCTCATTCTCCATATGAATATGAATATATATATATCTTCTCTATACCATATATATGAATATATTTATCTTCTAGGCAAGTTTGAACACAGTTCAAACTTCATTTTAAGTTAGACATTTAACACTCTTTAGGCCAGAATTACCTCTCCATGGGGAACCTCACTCTAACAAATTTTTCTCTGACATAAAGTTTGCTGATCTAGGCAATGAAATTCTCTATTAAAATAACCAACACAGTTTACAGCAATCTTTCAAATATCACATTTGAAAGCTCATCAAAAATTAGTTTCAAGACCTATTGTGTGATAGGCAGTGTTCTAGGATCTGGAAAATAAACAGATCCATATTTTCTAAAGAGGAGAGACTATAAGCAAGTAAGAGAGTAAATGGACAGGATAGTTGCAGATAATGACACACACTATGAAGAAAATGAAACAAGGGGATAGAGTGATTGAACTGGGGGCAGCAGAGATGAGAGGAGACTGTGAGATAAGTTCCTATTAAGGAGTTTAAGTTGCAAGCCACACAACAAAAATGAAGCCAGCAAGAGAAAAGCTGGAAGCAAGAGCTTTCAGGCAAAGGGATCGATGAGTGCAAAAATTTATGGTAGGAACAATCTTGGTGTGTTCAGGGAATACAAAGAAAATCAGGCAACTGCTGGAATCCATTGAAGGAGGGGAGAGGGAGACTGGAGGTCAGATCACAGAGGTTATGTAGGTTCCTATAAGTCATGTGATGAGTTTTTGTTTCTAGGAACAATTGGCAGCCATTGTAGTGCTGATTTGAACTGCATCATTTAAAAAAAAAAATCACTCTGGTTGTTGTATTGTGAACGTATCATCCATATTCATTGATTATAACTGAAAACAAAAATGTATTACTAGCCCTGGGGAAGCAATCAGTCAATTATTTTCACTATTTAGTATTCATTTTTGTTTTTAACAGATCTCTCAATCAACAGGATATCTTTCCATTAGGTATAAATCCTGTCCCTAGTTACTTATAAAAACCTGAAAAGTGAACTGTCAAAGAAATGTTACAAATATTTTTCCTCCACTGGCTGTTATTTTTAAAAATCCAAAGGAAATGTCAGGCCCAAACTTGTTCCTTAATCAATTTGCTCATTTTCTTCCATTGATATGCTACAATTTGTTATTTTAGAGTTACTAAGGAGTACAAATATGATAACATTATAGACTTTTTTAAAGTAGGAAAACCAATACTGGTACAGCTATTTTGCAATGAACAGTAATAAAATTTTTTCATAATACAAAAAAGTCAAATTTGACAGGATTCTTTTCTTTTTAATAACTATTGTCAACACTCATAACTAGTTTTTCTAGCTGTATTTTGGTATGCATGAACACGTCCAGTCCATCTCTCCAACAAACTCCCTTCATTTTGTTCACTATAAGTAGCTAGGATGTTAAATATCCAAGCAACTCACTTTGCAGTGTTAAAAAAAAAAAAAAAAGCAGGAATATGAGTAAATTTCAAAAGATTCACTCCTTCAAGTAGTATAGAGAATGGAGCTCAAAATATCTAAAATCAGAAGTCAGGGACACAGGGACGTTATGATTCCAGTAATAGCAGCTACATAATGAGGACAAGTTCTATGGTAAAAAATACTTTTACTTGAAAGCATTGAAGAACCAACATAGCAGTGAAGAAGGACAAAGATCCAAGAGAAGACAGAAACCCAGAAAAAATAACTCTACATTTGGAGCCACTTTTCCCCTGGGGACTTGTGCCAATTTCAGATAAAGTGGCTAAAAAGCTGAGAAACAGAGCTGGAGTGCTTTTGACAATCTGCCAGAGCTAGGGGGACAAAGTTTGGGGCCAAAGTCTACCAAGAAGGAGAACCCAGGTGAACACTCCTTGCTGTCTATTGAGATCCTGAAAGATACATCTTAAGGATGAACCCAGAGTAGACAGGCCTTTAAAGGATTGCAGCACACCTTTACATTAGCCCCACACCTGAAACTTACATTTCACAAACACAGTCAGAAGCCTGGCAGAAGCAAATGTTAATCCTCTTTAGAGAAAATTACATTATCCTAGACCTCAGATTATTTCTATTAACAATTGTGCACGATGTCCTAAATACAATAAAAAATAACCAGGCACAAGAGAAATAAAATAAATTAAATTAAAAACAGAAAAAATAGACAACAGAAATCAATCAACAGTGACCTCAAGGTATTAGACTTATCAGACACAAATATTAAAATAACATTTTTTTCTATTTACTATGTTGAAGGAGATAAAAGCCAAGATCAAGAATTTTGACAGAGAACCAAAAACTATTAACAAAGAGCCACAGAGAAGCTCTATAAACTTAATTGAAAAACACAACAATTGAACTTAAGAATACAATGGATGAGTTTAACAACAGATTAGATGAGATGAAGAGAAAATTAGTGAAACAAGGGTAAGATCAAAGAAATATTCAGAATAAAATGAGACATTAAAGGATGGAAAGAGACATAGCTGATGTAGTAAGAAACTCTATCATATAATAGGATTCATGAAAAACACAAAAGACAGTTGGAACAGAAGCAATATTTGAAGGATAGTGGCTGAAAACACCAAACCAAGGATTCAAAAATTCCCACTTAATGGTACACTAATAAAAGCTTTCCCTTTAAGACAAGGCACAAGACAATGATGCCACCTAACACCACTTTATTCAACCTTGAATTAAATATCCCAGCCAATAAAATAAGGCAATGAAAATAAATAGAAGCTTTAACAATAAAAAGGAAGAAATGTAGCCATCATTATTCTCAGACAATATGATTATGTATAGAAAATCCAAAAGAATCTACAGTTAAATTGTTAAAATTAATATGTAAGATTAGAACAGCTGCTGAATATAAAGCCAAAATAGAAAAGATCATTGCATTTCTATACACCAACAACAAACAGTTAAAATAAAAAAAATTTTTAATTCAATTTTATTAACCCTGAAAATAGTGATTCATTCAAAACAACTCCTTAAATATTCTCAACAAGCAAATAGAAAATACAAATACATGAGAAAGTAAGTGCATCTAATAAAAGAGTAAGTTTTATTCTCTAAAACTAATAAGACAAAGTGATATAGACCAATAAAAAAAAAAAAAAAAGGTCATCATCTTCTCTACCCATATGTACTCCAAGCTGGTCCACAACAACAGCTACAAGTATCAGCTGAGGACCTCATGCTGATTCAGATTGTACCAAGCACTTTAGAGGATGGAGAAATGGTCAAAGTTGATCCTTCTTTGCCGAGAGCTTATAGTCTATGTACAGAGATAAAACAACTGCAGATGCAATCAGTTGCAAAACAGTATGCCTCATTTACTCATTTGGGCACGTGCTCATTCAACAAAGGAATCTCAACTTACTGCTTACCGTGAATCAAGCATTTTTTCTGAGACATTAAGAAATATAAAGATGAATAAGACAGAATTCTTGTTTCATATTAGACCAGAAGAGTTCAAAGAAGAATGACAGACAACAAGGCCTGAAGGACCCAGGGAATGTTTCACAGAGGATGCAGGAACTGAGCCAGGCTTTCAATGGTGGTGAAAATTGGGGTAGAGTCAAGACCGAAAAATGAGAATGGATGTGGTGTGGTCATGCCTTCGCTCTCACTAGACCAAAGGTTCAAAGGGAAATTGGGAGAAGTAAGGACGGATTTGTTTTTTAATTAAAAAGCCTAGCAGAGGAGTCTAGAATTCAGACAGTATGGCAATGGGGATGAATTGTGGACTTTTTACACACGAGAAATGTCAAGGCATACCCATAATTTTCTCTACTCTCCATTTCCTAGAGTTGACAAGTAGTCATTGCGTATCTATTTTAGGTGGATGAGCATGGTGGTTAGTAGCATGGATTCCAGAGCCAGACCGCTGGGTTTGAACCTGCCTCTGCCACTTACTTACCATAAGTGACCTAGACACTTTCCTCATATGGAAAATAGGATAATAATAGTATGGCCTCATAGATCTTTTTTAAAAGCTAAATGAATTAATCAACATTATGATTAGACCAATGCCTGGCACAAAATAAACACTATATGATTTAGCTATAATAATAATTATTATTACCTGTTTTGTGTTCAATATTACCCTAAACACTGTGGTAGATGTATTTTTTTTAGCTCCCTGCCCTCAAAGACCTTATAATTTACTTGGAGTTCTGGGGGTGGGGGAAGTTGCCACTAAAATATCTGGTGAAGGATACTTAATATCATGAGGAAATGCCCAAATATATTAATAAGAGAAAAAGAACAAAAAGGAGACTATGATACGAAACAGACAGTATAATCCCAAATATCTTTCTTTGAAAGTACAGAGAGGATTCCTAAAATTCTAGAAGATACCAGCTACTATCTCTGGGTACTGGGATTATGAGTGATTTTAAGAAGCATTATTGGATTACGAACTTGAAAGAGAGGCAATGGGTGTAATGGCATTCACAGGCTTTGGGGTCATAAAGAAGTGGACAGATATCTCAGCTATACTTTTTGCCTGTGCAACCTTGAAAGAGTTTTTGTTCTTTTTTGTCTGTTTTTAACTTTCTCGGCCTCTGTTTCTTCATCTACCAAACAGGAGAGTGCCTGGCACCTGGTAGATGCTTTACACACTGTGGTTATTTCTGCAGGGTACACTCATTCCCTTATAGCATTCATTCATAGCATTTGTCACCAGTCACACAATGTCACCATAAGCCCCTGTCCATACCATTGGCTACACATTGTAACCGGTGCTCCAACGTGATCACGTTGGTCTCGGACATTTTTAAATATTCAATGACGTCCCGGGCAACAGAAGAGAGTATTTGTTCCTTCATTCATCTGGCAAGAATTCATGCTGAATACCTGAATTTGCAGTGCCAGGTACTGGGTGATGGAGTTCATAGACATCTTGCTTGTCACAAAGTATGAAATTAATATTCATTTTCCACTAATTTATTTATTCATTCATTGAACAGCTATTCATGAATTGTATTCACTATGCTAAGCAATGAGTATGAAATTAGTTTATCCCCAATCCATTTCTTCTAGCCTCTGACAGCAACTACATTTGGTTCTGCCTGTGGTTTCAAAAGGAGACCTAAAATTATATTTACCTTTGACTATAAATAGCATTGGAATAAGCACAAGTCAAATAAATTCCCACTGATCAAATCCTACCAGCTTCTATATGACATTTCAATCCTTACATGCTGCTTTTGAGCTATTTGAGTGGAGGTATTTTGGGTTTGCTTATTTTAAAAGCCAAGATCAGATGCTGTCTCATATTTTGTCACAGCTTCAGGCAACATTGGAAGTTAAAGAAAAGCTTTAATTTAATCCAAAAGGCTCTTATTTAATAAATAGACTCAATGCCAGATAACCAGAACTTGAATGAAGTAAAAAGAAAGATATATAGAGTCTATTTTTCTTCACAGCAGTTTTTCAGACAATATCTGTTTCTGAAACCCATACAGAAATAGAAAGATTCAAGAAATCTTCCCCTTATGAAAAATTTGCCACCCATCTATAATGGTATTGTTCACAGAGTTGTAATAGCAAAAAGTTTAAAACAATCTAAATACATAGCATTAGAAGACTAGTTAAATAAACTATTGCATTTGCACAAAATGGAATACGCAGCTATTGAAATATTAAAGACAAATATTTAATGACATGAAAAGTTCTACAAGACAAATTGTTATATAAAAATCAGATTATAAAATAATATTTATAGGATGTCTCAACCCCACCATTTTGACCCAGCTATTTTTGTCTCTGAGGAAATTTTGACCCTAAGGACGTTTATAATACAAACATTTTAATCAGATTAGGCCAGTATTGATAAAATTTTCATCAAGAAATTAGTTCCCAGAGCAAATACCACTAAGCCAAATTATTTCCTTGATAAAAATAGTAGAGTAACCATTTCAATAATTTTTTTCAATTTTCTTCTTTATTTAACTGAGATTATTTTATTGCATTACTTATTTTCCATTTAAGTTATAAAATTATAATTCATTCATTAATAAGGATTTTGTCATATCAGCTTTTATCGATTCCTTTCTATTCTTGTGAGTTTTCTTTTGTGGCCATTATTTCTACCAAGTTCAATATTCCTGGGTACGATTTGCAGATCTAAACGTTGAAAAGAACCTCTTATTCTTCCATTAATTTTTAGTCAATAACAAACTTTACCATGTGCAATTTAAGACACTGTCAGTTTTATTACATGGAGATAATTTGTACTAGAAATGTTTACTGCAAAGATTATATTTACTTCTCAGTTAATCCATATGAAAATTGTAAGCAATTTAATACAGAGAAGGAAAGGAGAAAAGGTCAAAGAAGGGAAAGAGGATGGGTGAATGGAAGGGAGAGAATAGGTGCATGGAGAAAGCAAGAGAAAATGAGGAAAAGGGAGACCAAAAAAAACATACAAGGAAAGATAGACTGGTCAACACATCTGAACAGTCAAAACCATGGGATCAAAATTGTGGGGTGGGATATTACTAAAATATAACTTAATATATAACTTATAGCTTAACTAATATAACTTAATAACTTAATATATATAAAATATATAACATATATTTTAAATATATAACTTAAATATAACTTAATAACGCCATCTCTTCAAGCATAATCACACTAATGCTTTCCCTTGACAAGATAAATTCCTGAAAGACTCTTGCAGAACATTCCTATATTTCTTACTTTCAATCTCCCTACATACTCATCTGTAACTGAGAAACAATGAATTTTCTGCACAATAAAGGATCTTTCTACATGGCCATATAACAACCAGTTAAAACATATAACATCTAACGAATTGTTTGCTCTATGTGCTAAACAGTTAGCCTGAGGCTGTTCACCGAAATGACTGGATATTTTGACATTAGCCTGTTTGGGTACCCAGAGGTTCTGTTGGATACCCGATATCTTATCTTTCAAAATAAAATACAATGACCTTCATGACATCAAAGATAAGGCTAAGATCAGGATAATGAGTAAATCAAATGCTGGGTGTTAGTCTGGAAGTGGGGGTCAAGGACGTGGAAGTGAAGGAAGGGATAAGGAGGAAAAACACAGTGAGGTGGGGCAGATGAGAGCAAGGGTGGGACCCCCAGCTGATACATTCGCTTCTCTGGGCCATTCTGAGAACCAGGAGAGTTCTTGGATTCTGCTCTTCTTTGTCCCCAGTTCCCATGCATTTGGCTTTACTGCCCCAAATTATAACTTAGGCCAATAGTGTTCAAATGTCTCACCCCTTTTTTAAAGGTATGGGCTCTAAAAATCTTATGCAAAAGCCTAAAGTTTTAAGTCAGGAAAAGTTACTGTTCTGGAGCTATGATGGGCAATGAATGGAGTGGGGTTAGGGGAGTGGTAAATCCCACGCGCTCAGGTGCCCTGCTCCTCCCCACTCCAACCACCACACAGCAACCTTAGAAGGCACCCCACAGAACCCCCTTTGAACCCCGCTGGCTTAGATTGTATGTGCTGTGTTCTAGAATCTCTGAGGGTAAATTTTACAAGGAGGCTTGCAAGGATAAAGATGCCACTGCTTTAACAGAGCCTTGAAAGTTAAACCAACCTTTTACTTTTTATGGTTTGTTTTATTGTTTTCTAACTAAAAACTTAAATTTCAAACATTTCTTTAAAATTCACCATTGATTTCTAATTTAGATTATTAAAAATAATGCTGATAGCTGACAACTATGTAGCATCTTCTTTCTTGACAATGTTCTAAGTGTTTACATATATTAACATATTTAATCCTCTCAACCCTGAGAGGTCAATATTATTATTATCCCCCACTTAGAGATGAAGAAACTGAGGCACAGAGAAGTCAACTAACTTGTCCAAGGTCATATACCTTATAAGTGAAGTGGAAATATATTAAAATCATAACCTGATGCACATTCCATTTGCAGGGGTAAGAAATTATGCTTGAATCCAATTAAGGAAAAGTTTCTTCAGTGGTTACCAAATCATACGGAATCTTCTTAATAGCCCATCCTAAGCAATTTCCATAGAGTCACAGAAATTAATTCTCCAGACTTAAGTCATGAAAATTTTGTCTGAATGATTCAAGATCTTTGTAGGAGTCTTTGAATCTTGTAAATTTAATTTAGATATGAATAATCTATGGCAATAAGACTTGCCAAACAAAGTCTTCTTATACAATCCACTGACAGAATAAAATCTACCCCAAAATATGTTTTCCCAAACTTTTGCTAAGTGAAATTAAAGTAAAAGACACTGCCATCATCAGGGGCTTATCGTAAATCTATGGAGAATAGTATGGGAAGATATTGTCATTAGATTACAAAACAATAAGAAGTACAATGGAAGATTAGTAGTATGGGTGGAAATTATCAGTGAAAGATGAGATTTTACCTAGATTTTGAAGAACCTCTAGAATATCAATAATTTATTTAATGATCAATAAATATTTATTGAGTGCTTGACAATAAAAGCTTTAACCTTGATTTTGAAGAACTACTATAATTTTATTATTCGTTCAAATATCAACAGCTATTTATTGACTACTTAACAATAATAACTAACAATGTTCTCAGTAATACAGAAATAAACAAAACAAAAAGTTTCTGCTCTCTTGAGGTTTATATTCTCATGAAAAGAGGCAGATGATAAATGAATAAATAAGAAAAGTACTGGATAGTGATAAGGGATATGCAAAGACAGTCTGATATGATACCCAGAGTCTGAGTGGCTACTTTAGATTCAGTAGTCAAGAAAAGCATCTCTAAGGAAGTGATATTTAAGCTGAGACCTGAATGACAAAAAAAGGCCAGTGTTCTGAAGATGAGAGAGAAGAACAGGCAGCAAGAATGGATAGTGAAAGGCTCTAAAGTGTGGTCAAATTGGGCTTATTCGTAGAATAGAAAGAGGGCCAGTGTGGCTGGAGCATCATGGTCATGGAGGAGAGTGATGAGAAATGAGGCTGCAGCTGTGGGCCTCCCAGGGCAATGATGAATTATACGTAGTGAGAAAAATTGATAAACAATAATAATACTTCCATGGGATAAATGTGATAGTAAGGATAAATATGGACAGCCTGCTATTAAAGCATAGAGGTATCTAACCAGGACTAAGAAAAGTGATATTGACTTTAAGTTCTAAAGGATGAGAGGAAGCTGGCCAGACAAGGCAATAATGAAAGGCATTCCAAGGAAAGTTCTAGAATAGCAAATAGCCAGTTGCAGCCAGAGCCTAGAGTAAGAGGCAGGAGTGAGTTGAGAGATGAGCATGGATACATAGGCATAGTTATCAAGAACTCCAACACCCTAAAGTTAATGTTTGTTTGTTTGTTTTTGTTTTTGTTTTGGGGGATTTTTGTGAGGAAGATTTGCTTTGAGCTAACATCTGTTGCCAATCTTCCTCTTTTTTCTGGGGAAGATTGGCCCTGAGCTGACATACATGCCCATCTTCCTCTGTTTTCTATGTGGGATGCCACCACAGCATGGCTTGATGAGCAGTGCGTAGGTCTGTGCCCGGGATCCAGACCCGTGAACCCCAGGTCACCCAAGCAGTGTGTGTGAACTTAACCACTACACCACTGGGCCGGCCCCTAAAGTTAATTTTTCACTGAGAATATCAAAAAACAAGCATAATGAATATGGATATTGTACATAACACATGTGTAAATACATTAGAAAATGGCCTTCAAGAGCCTAATGTTCTAAACAGTGAGATCTTCCACCCAATTTTCTGCCTTATTTCTAGTCTTCCAGAAAAAATAAAAAAGAAGATACTAGTTCTTTGCCAGTTCATTCATTAGATTCAGTCCTTGTCTGGAAATTTCTTACTTTCTGTAGGCTATTGTCAAATGAAAGTCAGTGAATCCCCACTGTAGTAGTTTGTTCGCCAAGTATTCTGGTTCCCCTTCCTGCGGCGTCCCTCCCTGAAGGAGGAATAAGCTCTGCTGAACTTAGAAGTGACCATGTGACTTGCTTTAGCCAATGAAATGTAGACAGAAATGACGTGTGTCATGCAGAAGCTTTCAGATCTGGCAAGCGGTTCTCCATGTTTCTTCTCCCTCTGCTACAGGGACCAAGGGTTCCAGATAGAGGCTGCTTCACCAGATGACAGGGAGTGGAGCAACAGCAATATGGAAAGGGTGTAGTATAGAAGATAAGTCAGCCTACAAATCACTGAGATTTGGGGGGTGGGAGAGGTGGGAGGGGCGAGTTGTTAGCTACTGCAGCATAAGCTAGCCTATCCTTACTAATCTATTCACAAACACAGACTTCCAGGGCAGAAAGGATGCTGAGTAAGACCATATACCTGTAACCCTTTGGTCAAGTGAGTACCTGGGGCTTACCCACTCAGGAATTTCCCCCACAGATTTCACACCAGAACCATGGAAATGAAACACATTGAATTTTACATTTTCACTCTCTCCCTGCTCGTGACCAAACAATTCAGTCCTAATGACTGACTACTCCAACCGAAAAAAAAAAGTGTGACATGGGATGTAGGCAGCCTGTCTGTGCTCGATTTTCACAGCCCACAGCTATAAATAATACCATTAAGAAAGCACACATTGCCTTAGATGGAAGGCACAAAGAAAAGCACTTTCTCTGATAGTTTAGCAACACATTCAGATTTCATGTCTCAAGGTAAAAATAGGCCTAACAAATGAATTAAATTTGGAAGCTGAGCTGAAGTGAAGAACACTGGCATTATGAAACACGCTGTGGGAGGAAAGAAAGACTTATAAGGTACTGTATTCTCTCTGCTGGTGAGCAGGATAGAAGGGTGGAAAAAAGGATTTTCCTGAGAAATAAAAATAATCACCAAGAGTCTGAAGTTGAAAATATCATCCTTATTAAATTGGTAACTGAAAGAAACTCTGAAAATCATGCAGGCTTCAGCAAAAGGTAAAATAAATCTTGACAAATAGGATTTTCTTCTGTGCAGTTTCAACACTAAGAAAGAAAAAAAAATCCAAGGAAAATAGATGCAAAGAATGTTTAAAAATACATCAACTTTCAGTTCAATAATTCATGTTTTGATTGTGTAGCAGTTTTTTTCATTTGTTTCAATAAAATCTACCCATTTCTATTATGCAATTTTCAATGCTGTTTTTATTGGGTCTGGTACTTGAGCAAAGGAAGTGTTAGGAGATGCTGTGTCTTCCCAACGACAAAAAAAAAAAAAAAAAAGTCATCACTCAACAACATTTTTTAATGCTGCAGTCTAAGGCAAGTAGATCTCTCTATCCCATACCATATGCAAACCAAAAAATACTAAATTGTCTTCCTGAATCAAAATATATGCTATTTATATCTGAGCAAAACTGTATCTAGGGCCGGTCCCATGGCATAGTGGTTGACTTCGGTGCACTCCACTTCAGCAGCTGGGGTTCGCAGGTTCGGATCCCAGGTGCAGACCTACGCCATTCATCAGCCCTTCTGTGGCAGCAACCCACATGCAAAATGGAGGAAGACTAGCACAAATGTTAGCTCGGGGCAAATCTTCCTCAGCAAAAAAAAGTATCTAATGCTAGATAGTAAGCTTCTTCAGGGTAAGAATCAGCTCTTGCTCTTTTTTTGTATCTCTCTCAGGGCCTCCCTAGTACAGTGGCCAACACCCAACCAATAGCGGTTAATGCACATTTTTTAGTTGAACAGAGTGATTTTGCCCATCAATCCTTCTTTGCTTCAGGATAGTGTATTGACGCACCATACACTATGTTGATGGAAAATTAGTGTAACTTTTATGACAGCAAAACATCAGCAGACAATAACAGCACATTCGAACTCTACGTCTAGGTCTGTGGGCCTGAAATGTTCCCTAAACTGCACCCCTGGCATCATCAGCAAGTTAGGATAACTCAATTTAATCACTTCACTGAACAGCTGGAGAACTGCCTGAATGTGCCAACAGTCCTGTGGCCATGGTGATTTGGCCAGATCTCAGTTCCCCAAGCATAGGGCCTGAACACAGGTGAAGCCTTTCCAAGAGATCCAAATAACTTGGGAATGCAGCTGAGATGACTCACAGCACAATCCTGAGAAAGCGGAGGGCTCTGGTGTTCACTGAGAAATAGGTCTGGAATAACTTATTCCCGGATATTTGGACAATTCTTGTGGTCAACCCCTCCAAGCATAGAAGAGCTAAGTGGTCAGTCATCCCATGCAGTCAACAATGATTGTGCAAATCCTCAACCACCATAACAACACAAGGGCTTCTTGATTAATTTGTGAATAGTTCCCTTCTGCTGCTTTAAGACCAGCTAGTATGTGGGGACAAAGCACAATTTTAATATCATAAACTGAAGTGTCAATGGTAAGGAACTTTGTATTTTATATTTATTAAATTACTGGCAGGGATTTCCGGCAGGCTGGAAACCCCAATTCCAGCAATGCCTTTTTCTAGATGGCTGTAAAGTGGCCCAACAACAGGACCTAAATTAAGACAATCTAAAGCAGACTAGGGGTTACAATCTTGTTTGTTTTTTAGAGTAAACACACCATGAACTGGACAGTTTTATCTGGGATTTAGTGACTTCAGGATCATTTATGCAAAGACTTAAAGCACATTTGAAGGTTTCAAACTTACATTTCATACTGAAGCAGTTCAACAAACACTGATGAATGCTTACTGCATGTCAAGTAGCGGGGTTGGGCACCAAGATAGAATGATGAACTAATGAATAGGGTGGTGTTATTAAAAGCATGTAGCCCTCGTTGAATGTTGCAAAGGTTTATCTTCCAATGATTCCACGATCAGGATATCACTTCAACTCCAGAAAACAGGCTCTCTGTGAACTAACGAAACTTTCCGGCTCAAAAATATTTTGAACTAAAGACACATCTCAGAATTAACCTCACTGAATATAATTGCTTAGGCATCTATAGTAATATTGACAATCAGCCATTGTTAACAAGCCTATGCCAGGTCAAATTCTAAGAGACTTTGAACCTAGATAGAAGAGCAAAAGCCAATTGACTGCAGAATCTGGATATGAATTCATTCATTCATCCATTTCTTTATAAATTTGTTTATTCAACCTATTTAATGAGTCCCTATTATGAATGTTTCCTGTTCTAGGCGCTGGAATACCATCGTGAACAAAACAGATAAAGTCTTCCTCTCTTTGAGCTTATATTTTAGAGAGAGAGGCAGAAAATAAACAGGGAAGCAATAAAAATATATAATTTCACTAAGACTAAGTGCTATAAAGATAAAGTGGGATGAAGTAATAGAAACCGATCAGCGAAGTGGGAGACAAAATACATGGTGAACAGCTCAGCAGGCTATATTTTGGCAGAAAAGAACACACACATAATAAGGTTACTTTTAGTTTCCATTTTAATTAACAAAATGTCAAGAGTATTGCTGAAGCAAGGGGACCACAGAAAGAAAGAATAGATCCAACATGTCTCAGCTCAACTCCCCAAGACCCCCAAATCTCCAAAGTGATTTCACAGCTGCCTATGATACTGTTCATGTAAGGTAAACACTAGTATTTTTTGCAGAGTAAATTCAGGGTGTAATAAATTAATAATTAGCTTCTGAGATGCAAAATAGGATAATGTGGCAAGACAACAGCCTTGCCAGACATATTATTGCATCGAGAGAAGATTTTCCAGATCACTTGATTCTTTCCTTCAGTATATCAAGAATTGAGTCTGGAGGACTTAGATCATAGAGTTCTACCATGGTGTGGAAGAGATGCCCATCTTCCTCTCACAGCTAAGCCATCTCTATGGTAGACAGAGGATGTGTCATAAAGGAAATAAAAGAAAATTTGCCCTTTTCTGGACACAAAATTGATGAAAAAGAGAGAGAAGAGAGAAAAAAGACAAGTAAACATGTGCTTCCAAATTTTTTTTATGTTGGCTTCCGCCAGGAAAGGAAGTGATATGTTACATAAGCACAGTACCAATGATCAGCTACCCCCAATTGAGACTTGAAAGGGGACCACTTAGTAGAGAATCCAATCTGAGGCACAGCCACTCAAAGTAACCTTATCGGTACCGTGTGGTTAGGAAAGAAGCTTGAGATTTAGCGTTCCCAAGCCACCTGTATTTCCCTGTGGCTTGGACTTAGAGTGAAATTCAGTACGCCAACCATGAAGCCCACCACAGCAAAGCGTAGGGACTCCACAGCTAAGGAGGACCTCCAGAACAGCAGGCCAGATGGAGGAACTGCTAGAAACTTGGCGGTTGACCTAAAGCAGCCAGAGTCCACACAGATAGCATTTCCTGAGCCAAAAGAACAGCTCCTAAATTCATATGCTGCAGATCTCAGCTCTGAAAGCCTGGAGAGAATTCAGCAATCAATGACCATGACCTTGGAGCCCAGAAGACATCATACCCAAAGACCCCCAAATCTTCTTCTCTGTCTCAGGGCTGCACAAGCTTAAGCAACACTTACCTTCCCACTCACATCAAATCAATGTTAGAGACGGGGCCAGAGGAAATAGAAACTCTCTGAGACTCTGAATATTTTTATTCATATGAGAGACCTAAAAGGATTGTTTAAATTGTCAGATTGGACTAATTTTAAAACAAACTGGAAATTTAATTAAGTTTTCCCACAAACCAACAGGTAGGAGCTCCAGGAGGAGATAGGCTATAGAAAAAATGAAGGAGCTACGTTTGTCTCTACATCTAAGTTGTGGTGTGAGTTAAATCCTGAACTCTGCCACACAAGCCACACATTTCGCCCAGCCTCTGTCTCTGACTACCTGTCCGGCCGAGGGACTGGGGTTGGAGAAAGAGCTGCTGTCAGAGACCTGGGTCTAAAAGATGCAGAACTGGCATAATTCTCTGCAGAGCAGTCACTCATTCTTTTCAGAATTAAGTTAAGAATTTCTTCTAAGTAGATAAGGTAGGAACTACTTTCTGGGGCCTAGTTGTTTAACGGGTGTTGAAAATTTTTTCCAGAGATCAGAAAGTCAGAACTTTGCCAATTCAAGGCACATCATCAAAGAGACAGTGCCTAGAAAATACAGTCATAGATTCAGAAATGCTTGTTTATGAGAAAAAAAGATGGAAATAATCTAAGCTCCCACAGCAAGTATCCATTTTCATAAATTTGTACCTCAAATTGTTTTAGTTTCCTAGTTTTAAAAGATCACAAATGAATTCAAGATGTAAATCAGAAATATGCTCTTAAAGATCAAACCCTGCTTTTTCTTAAGAGAAATTTAAATGTAATAATGAATAGGGGTTACTGATGTGGGTGTAATTTTAGGAAATCTCCTGACTTTATAAAAGTTCAAATACTAAGATAAATAAGATGAATATACCTATTTTTAAGCAAAATATGAAAACAAGATAAAATGAAGATTTTCTAAAACTAAGAGATTCTTCTTCTGAAGAACGGGGGGGGGGGGGAACAGATTCATTGAAAACATTTAGAAGTATTTATTTTCATTTATACTTTTTTCAAACTGAAAATTAGTTTGCTGACAAAAATACAACTTAGAAAGAAAAGAAAACAAAGGCATAACCATCGTCCCTTTACTATTTCTGCCTAGTTTTTAAAAAAAAGTCTGTCTCTGTTCTTCTAACATCTTTTTATAACCAGCTTTAAGGTGATATTATGTTACATCTTCTTAAATGAAATGATATGTCTATCTTTTATTCCACAATCAATCAGGTGTCACATGTAGTTTATACTTTAAAATTCAAGTTTTCCTTTGTCGAGATTCCCAGTGAATTCCTAAGAACCCCAGGGAGAGTGAGAAAGCGTGATTTTTGTTAAATCAGTCACTTGAAAGAGCTCCCAGCTCAAGTTTGTAAAACGCCCTCTCACCCAGCAAAACTTTCCATACTTGTTAAATCTTATAACCTCTGGTAACTTTTCGTCTTCAGAGGTGAGGAGGTGACCCATCACTCGCACTTTCCCGAAAGAGCCCCTGGTCCTACTTGCCTATAAAAACATTTTAATATTGAACTTAATCTTCTTGCTCACAGATTACAAGCCTATAACCATTACCTCAAGAGTGGCACCAGGAAACGAGTGCATTATTACTACACCATCATCCCTTAATATTTCCAATTTACTCCTTTCATGCCAAGCCTTTGCAAGAGGCCTTATTTATTCTTAAATTCCAGGAACACAGGCGCTAAGAAAAGCTTTTGTTGTGTGGTGGAGAACTCCAGATCTAGCATTCATGAGAAGGGGAAGTCAAATGAGGCCATCCATTAACAGGTCTGTCTCGAATCCTTACAAAACCCCTGGCCATTTCAAATGACCGATGGGCCTTTCGTCCTTTCTTGGGCCTGGGCCTCTCAGACTACAGGCTGTTTGCGTTCAGTCAACACTTCAATTTTATAGGCCTGTGGAGCCAAAGATTACAAGACTTTTGAACTCCAGGCTGCCTTCTGTCTGGCTACACCCTCTGTTTCTGGAGCCCAAATCTTTTTTAACAACTCTACAAAAACAAGCAATTAGAGTAAGGTCTGTTAATCCTCTCCTTTCGACCTGGAGGTAATTACGGATTTTGAATCAACCAGTGAGAAAGCAAAATGACCACTACCACAGCTTGGAGCTATTTTGGGAAGGATCGAACTGTGCATCAAAGGGGATGATCAGGGCTGACTCGAGTCCCTAAAAAAGGAATGCCCTTAAAAAAAGTATTGTTTCACAGGAAGTTACATACAATGCTAGAGCAGGTTTTTTAAGGAAAAGAAGAAATGTATAAATTAAAATAAATGCAAAATGGAAAGAAAAAATCAGGGAGATATTTTAAGAGGCTCAAAATATATCAGAGCATCCACTGGTCTTTCCTTCTCTGGGTAAATGCACATCTGGTTTCTCCATTCATAATGGCATGCACTTCTTTTTTTTCTTAATTCACATTGTTGATGTGCTTCATTTTATTAACAGCTTTGAAATTTTGTCTAGGTGATTCATATTAAATTAAGAACATGATGGTCTTTTTAGTTACTCAAAATAAAATGATAAACACTTAGTACAGGAAAATTCATAGCTTTCCTTCCAAAATCTGACTTTTAAACTATATTTTATCTCTAATCTAAATTATTACATCTAACAATATATAACAAGTAAAAGGTCCTTGGAGAGAGGAAAGGAATTCTTTTCATTCCTGTCAACAAATATTTTGCTACAAAATGTGTCAGTGGTCAACTCGGCACTAACCTGGCGTCTTTTCAAACGTCTGTAGTTTTTCTATAAAGATTTTGCATGGATGTGCCAACTATACACTTCTTAAAATATAAACATCATAAATTATAGAAGGGCTACCACTATCACCAAGCGAACAGGGAGTTCCCAGTTTACTAACTGGTTCTGTTTCAAAACCT
Organism: Tapirus indicus; assembly: GCA_031878705.1. Taxonomy (NCBI): domain Eukaryota; kingdom Metazoa; phylum Chordata; class Mammalia; order Perissodactyla; family Tapiridae; genus Tapirus; species Tapirus indicus. Next base: position 136,271,978 of record CM062920.1, on the reverse strand, counting down.
CATTTTTTCAGTATTTGGAATTCAGAATGCATTTTCCCATAGAAACATTGTGATTATTCCATCCAAATGGATCTGCCTAACAGCTCCTCATTCACAATCCTCCATGCCCTACCCCTCTGACTTGACTCACGCAGCTCCCTCCTCCTGGAAAGCCCTTTACCCCTCCTCTCCCTCACGTCCAAAGCCAACTCAAATGGTTCTCCACCAAGATTCTCGGCAGATGGAGCTGATCACGGGATCCAGAGAACTAAAGTGCTCTTCGTGGCTCTTCTATAGTGGACATTGTGGTTATTTCCCCACAATATCTGCTCTATGCCCTCCAACCATGGTAACAACCATAGGGATTTGGTGAGATTGAGCCCACTGCTATTTCCTGGAGCAGGGTCTATGCCAATGAGAAGAATTCCATCTCTCTTTACCTAGATATTATCGAGGCAATTCAGGCCTCAACCAATAGGTATTTGGCATTTTTCAGGCCACATGGAGGTGTGGTCCAATCAGCACAAATCTTAGGACTTTTGACCACTGGTTGTGCCGGGGGACATTTTCTTTCTGGATTTGAAAGTTAGGGATCATAAGGCTATGTTGCTGTGGGCAGACATGTTGTTCCCATGAAGGAAGCCAGCATGAAGCTGACACCCAGAGGAGAGCAGAACTGAAGGATTCGTAGAGAAATGGAGCCAGAATTTTGATAGAGGAAGCTCCCTAAGCCAGGCCTACCTCTGAATTTTCCAATTACACAAGCCAATCAGTCTCCCTCATCATTTAAGCCACTTTGAGCTGAGTTTTGTTAACTGCAATGAGAGCATCCTACTGATACAGTCCTTATCTCTTTCTACCTCATATAATATTTTTCCATACCAATTTTATATTCCCTATTGTACTTATTAACTTTCTGAGACCAATACCATATCGAAGACACCTTTGTATCTGCCCAAGATGCCTAGCATATACGTATATATATACATATACATAACTGCTGGTTGAATTGAGCCAACTAACTCAGTATTTCTAAGTGAGTGCCATTTGGGTGCAATGTTAAAACATTTTATGGAGGGAAATATTTCTATCTTTAAATAGGATTGACAGGCACTGGATTTTTAAAATTAGGGAATAATTTCTTTAGTATAGTATTTCTTAAAGTCCTCAATATACTATGCTAATGTGCATTGTGACAAAAACTGGGGTTTAATATATAGCCTTTGTCACACTTATTTGACTCCTTATCTCTTTCATACTGAGCGTCTTGAAGAACTAGTATTACAAACAACATATTTGGGAAAATGCTATTATATGTCATAATGTACCTAAAATATGCTAAGAACTCCAACATGATGGCCTTTGAGAAACAGGAAGGAGGAGGAAAATGAAGTTTCTCCTCAATTCCTGAAGTCAAGTCCAGCGCAGAGAACTTGTCTTTGGCACCCCTCACCCAGGCACTGTTTCCACAGCTCCTCTAGGTCTCCTCGCCAGAAACTCATCCCCTTCCTGCTACATCTGCACCCCATAGCTGCACTTACTAAGTTCTGGTCTTCCAATCAAAGTGCTCCTTTCTTTGCCCCTATGCACAATAAAAATCTCCTTTCCCTCCAAACAATTGAGATGTCCAGACATCTGGACATCTCAACTCAATTGTGTCACCTTATGTGTGAAAAGCCAGCCAATGCTTCAGATCTCCAATTCCTCCAGACATTATGCTTTTTTAATATTTCCATTAACACTATCCCCTCAAAATGTCTCCAGGGAGCATAGAGTATATGTCAGTAATACAAATGGAAGTGTAGGGCAAATATTTTTTAACAGGGTGTTCATAGTTAAACGAGATGATTCTACAGAAGACCTTTGACCTTTGCTATAGAAATAAGGGACATTTTGTTTATCAGGATCATCATCACCATTGTTAGTTTTAATAATAGTAATTTTTAATAACCACTGGTGGTTACCAGAGGCAGGGGGTGGAGAGAGGACGAAATAGGTGAAAGTGGTCAAAAAGTACAAACTTCCAGGTACAAGATACATAAGTCCCGAAGATGTATGGTAAAGCATGGTGACAATAGTGAACAATACTCTTTGTATATTTGAAAGTTGCTAAGAGAGTAAATCTTAAAAGTTTTCAGGGTAAGATAAAAAAATTGTAACTATGTATGGTGATAGATATTAACTAAATTTCTTCTGGGAATCATTTCACAATATATACGTATACCAAATTATTATGTTGTATACCTAAAATTAACATTGACAATGTTATATGTCAATTACATCTCAATCAAAAAATAACAATAATAGTAATTTTTATGCTATTCTCATCTAATAAGCATTGTTTTCCTAGTTACCTCAATCATAACTAGTAATATTTTCCTGGGAATATCCTGTCCCAAACAGTCTTTGAAGGCTGCTCTATTTCTACATCAGTTAGTTTTTCTTGTAAAATAAACCACTTCAAAACTGAATGGCTTAAGCTTCCCATGAGCTAGGAGCCTTCTGACCCACCAGTTCTAGCGCCATCTTTGTAAACCTACTAATTCTATGGCCCCTATCCCACAAGCCCAGCCCTCCTGTGTCCCAGCAGCTGCCTCAGATCCTAGCCATGAGTGGTGTGCTCAGGTGTGCCCGCTTAGTGCTGGCTTTGGTTCAGGAAGCCATGCACCCACCAGAGACTGCTCTGCCCCCATGGACATGGGAGCAATAGAGGAACTTGGAAAACCCAGGCAAATGAGCATTTCCTTATTAGATCGCCATCCATGGTCAGCAGCATAATATCAGACAATATTTCTTGGTGGATTTTTATGCACCAGTACCTATTGAAAGTAGAATGGAACGTTTTTCTCAAAAGATTGATGCGATTAGGCCTGATATTGTAAAACACCCACTAACCCAGGAAGTCAAGAGTATGAAAGGATTTTCCCTGTTCCACTTGAAGGAATATTATATCCCAAGAAGAAAAAATAAAACGGTTCACCAGATTGCATCTTTATTTTTAATTCTTTCACTCATGAGCACTATTCGTCTAGTTTCCAAACTTGACCTTTATCCATTTAGAAATGTGTTGCGGGTGCCATTGGATTTTTTGAAGATATTTTTAGCTTTGGTGTGAGAGGGAGGTCAAACAGCTCACTTAGAGCTGTTCTGTAATCCAGGGTACCAGCATATCACTCTCGACTTCCCCTGCATTGATTACATTTCTTTGCCAGTGAGGACTTTCTGTCTCACAGCAGCTTCACAAGCTTTACGGCTGGCAACAGTATCAATAATACCATTTTGTGGAAGAAAATTTATTGAAACTGCCTTAGATTGCTAGCTAATCATTCAGACTGTTCAAGCATGCAAAAATAGATTTTTTAAAAAATCACTGTAGTATATGAGACTCTTGATCCAGGTAGTAAATATGATATTTTAAACAAACAAGCCAAAATGGAATAATCAGTGGCATATAGGACCGATGGTTTGTTATTTCTCTCAGTTCTTCTGGTCTAGGTCAAACTGACATGGACTGAAAGGTCTAAGATGGCCTCACTCCCATATCTGAGGCCTCGGCCAGGAGAGCTAAGACGGTTGGCCTCTCTCCCCATGGTTTCTCCTTCTCCAGGAAGGTAGTTTAGGCTTCTTCAGAAAGTTGTCTCCAGGTTCCCAGGGGCAAGAGAGCAAGCTCCGAGGTGCAAGTACTTTTCAAATCTGCTGTGTCATGTTTGCTAATGTCCCATTGGGCAAAATAAGTCACACAGTTAAATTCAGAAATAAACTCCCCTGCTTGATGAGAGGAGTGGCAAAGTCACATCGCAAAGGGGTATTTGTGTAGAGATGGAAGCAACGGTCAGGGCCGTCTTTGCAAACCATCTACTTCGTTCCCACTCTGGCCACAGCAAAAGCTGAGATGAGAATGGGGCCGGCCCAGTGGCGCAGCGGTTTAGTCCGTGCTTGGCAGCCCATGGTTCGCGGGTTCAGATCCCGGGCGCCCGCCGACGCACTGCTTGTGAGCCACGCTGTGGTGGTGTCCCATATAAAGTAGAGGAAGATGGGCACGATGTTAGCCCAGGGCCAGTCTTCCTCAGCAAAAAGAGGAGGACTAGCAATGGATGTTAGCTCAGGGCTGGTCTTCTTCACAAAAAAAAAAAAAAAAAAAAGCTAAGATGAGCAGTCCCAGCTGAGCCCCACACAAATTTCTGACCCAAACAGCTGTGAGCAAATGAATGATTGCCATTTAGGCCACTCAGTTTTGGGAATATAGGTTCTACCGCAAAAGCTAACTAGAACAACTTCTAAACCCAAACAGTAGGTAAAAGTTCCAAAATGTTTTCAGTTTCTAAAGTCATCTTTTTTTATGCAGAAGTATTTTATTTGAAAGATTCACCCTGAGATAACATCTGTTGTCAATCTTCCTCTTTCTTTATTTCTCCCCAAAGCCCCAATACATAGTTGTACGTTCTAGTTGTAGGTTCTTCTAGTTCTTCTATGTGAGCCACCGCCACAGCACAGCTACTGATAGACGGGTGGTGCGGTTCCGTGACTGGGAAGGGAACCCAGGCCACCAAAGCAGAGCAGGCCAAACTTTAACCACTAGGTCATCAGGTCTGGCTCTGAAGTGTTTAAAGTAAACAAAGACATCAAGTGACTTTTCTCCATAATTTCTATGAGGCAGGATAGACAACAAAGGGTTATTCATGCACAAAAATCAAGTATAAGTTATGCACTTGAAAACTGGGGCATGCCTCTCCTGCCCTTCTACACCCAACTTGTCAATGAAGAAAAAGAAGAGGGTTTGATGGAAAAACAAAAACAAAACACACGTTTGATTTAGAAACATTGTAGAAGAAACCACCACGTGACTTCCTTTCTTCCTATGACATATTAAGGCCAAATCATAAGCAACGCATCTCCTTATGAAAGCTCTCAGAATTCATAGAACAGATTGCAAGGCAAAGAAAAAGCAGGGAAATGAGAGAGGCTGGCATCTCTGCTCCGAGCTTGAATTTTAAAAAGAAACCTTTCCACTTCTCCCACCCACCATTACTCAAACTGCATTTCCAAACTAGTCCTTCATCAGAATGTAGCAGAATAAGTGCCGATATAGAATTTAGGACACCTGGATTTTAGTTTTGCCACTAACCAGTTGTTTGACCTCAAAGAAGTCATTTGACCCCTCTGGGTCTGTGCTTTCACAACTGTTAATTGAAAAGGTCAGACTATGACCTGCTTCAATGTTGCTCTTCTAGAAATTAAATGAAATAACTGACCCAACCTCACAACTCATATTGGAAAGCTGGGCAGTAGAGCATGGTGGTCAAAGCGTGAACTTAGTTATCAGAAAGAACCAGTTTCAGAGCCAGCTCAGTAACTGACTAGCTGTAGAATCTTGGGCGGTTGTCTTAAATTCTCAGTTTTCTCATCTGTAAACAGAGAACAATAATTGTACTAGAATCTGCTAATTATGAGATAATGCATAACGTACGTTCAGCCTGTGTCTGGCACATTAGGAAGCGTTCAGGAACTATGTCTTCATGTTGTTGATGAGAACCTAAACCATGTCTGTTAATCCTGCCCATACTGTCATAAAACACAGGTCAGGCCACATCTTCCAGAAAGGAATCCTCAAGTTGCTCCCCTCTCAATCACCTGAAACTTAGCTCTGCTTGCACGTCCTGGGGGCAAAGCAGAAGCTGAACATCCAAAATCAACAGAACATTCTGGATCCACTGCTCTCCCTGCTCAAGCGGTTTTCCTTCCTTTTTTGAAAACTCCTCCTTTCGTGTCTGAGAAAGAAAAAGAGATTCAGGATCTGAGTTTAAAGGAAAAGGAAAAAGCAGGCTGTACAGACTAACTTTGGCTTTTCCCCCAATTTGTAGAGGAATTCCTAACCCCAGTTCCCAGAGTCAAGAATGTCTTCCAGGCATCTGCTTGAAACAAGATACTCAGTTTAACCAGTAATTCTGGTCTCTCCATTTTTTTCCCCTTGTGTATAAGATATCAAAGGAAAAAGTGATGCCTAAAACATCAAAATATTTCTATTCTTCACCTAAAAACAGCTACATTCACTCACAAAATGAGAAGTGATTGAGAGTATCTTTAGGCAGGAAAATCTGTGATTCGACCTTTAAGGGTGTCCGTTATAATTGATAAAGATAATAAGAAAACAATAACATGGGGGAAGGAGAAATCTCATCGCTATTCACCCTCATCTAAGCCAGTACACCAAAAAAAAAAAAATTCATAGGGAGGCAGGGCCAGGGCAGGAAAAAGAATGAATGCCCACATACCAAATGGATAAATAATTAAAAGTTATAAAAAGAAGTGAACAAATGGGTAAATATATTCCATCATCCTGCTTTGACAATTAATACCTTCTTAATAACAAGGAAGGCCAGGTTCCAATTCACTATTCTTGGACTCCTCAGAGTTCCACACTGAAACATAGTGACATGGAAGACCCCTCCCCTGACCCCTCACCATGCCTTCTCCATCTCCCAGTTCCATCCAGCACCGCAAGCAGCCTCAAAGACACAGTTGGGGATAACCTAGCCGGTACATCCAAGCAGTTGAAACCCTGCCTGACAGCTGGTCCTTGGCAACCCCGCAGGCCTAGAAGCACCAACTGGTCTGCAGTCAGGAGGACGAACCCAGGGCAGATGCCCACACAGGCACTGGAATCAGGCCTGGGGGTTCATGGAGCCTGGGCATCCAGGATGTGGTCTTGAAAGAGAGCCTGAACTTCAGGCGGGTATATCCCCTTGGCCTCTCAGACTCCTTGCTCAGTATATCCCATGGAAACCAGAACCAGACCCTTCAAGCATGGGGCTCAGGACAGGGGCACCTCTTGCCTTGGACTAAGGGCAACACAGACTGGACCAGAGCCTTCTCCTCGAATTGTCTCAGATCTTATACCCAGGTGTTGCTCCATAAGGGAGATCCCTCCTCACTCCTTGCACAGACATATGGCCTCTACAGAAGCTCCCTGCACTTCAGCTTCTTTTAGGTAACACCTCCGCTCCCACAACCTTCGCCATAAATCACAAACAAATGTCAGGCAACCAGCTTCTTTCCAATGTCTCATTTCTGACATTATTCTTCAGTCTGAAACTGAAACCCAAGTGTCTCATTTTCTCCAAATTCAGGAAGCTTGTCTTTTCTTGACATTTTCTCCCGCCCTAGGGTGATTCTACTCATTCATCATCTATATCATGAGATATATATATCTCATACACACACAATGACCATCTTAAAGTCATTACTTCCCCCTCACTTCCCACAAGAAATCAGGAGACCAATGCCCAGTTCCTTTTTTTAATTAATAATTACTCATATCCAACTTTGCCTCTTTATTCCTGGGCCGTGATTGTTTCCTAATTTTATGAGTATCCTCCTTTCTTTGAGGTTTTCCCTACCACCAGCCCTAAGACTGAACTCAGTTCAACCCAAACCACCAACGTTGTCCTTCTGGCACCCCTTCCTCTGAGCCCAGTGGGTGTTCCTCACCCCTCCACACAGAAGACTGTCAGAGCTTTCACTGGCGGCTGCCTTTGCCGTCAGTCATTTTCTCTTCCTCATCCACTTCCCACCTGCTTTCTCTCATTCACCCATGTTAAGTTGTCTCTTCTTTGTCCATTTCTCTTGTACTTTGTGCTTTCTGGTATAACTCTCTCTGTTCTAAGCAAGTACCATCTTCTCAACCAGAATTCAAGAGCCTTCCTCACAGGCAGCGTGAATTGTCACCAGGCCAAGGTACAGGGAAGACACTCGGGCCACAGGTTTATTCTCTTTCATCCAACCCTTTAATATCTCCTGCACTAAGAAAGAGTGGGGTGAAAGAAGGCCAGTTCTAGAAAGAGTGGGGTGAATAACGGGGCCAGCTTGATAGGTTGGCTTTCCATGCTTCATGGGCTATGCATTTGACCTAATCTTCTGATGTCACCTTCTGAAAGTTCTTAATAATTTAATCTTTGAACTTTTTTTAAGTGAAGTCCAACAGGAAATTGGGCATGTGGGTGAGCAGAAGGGATCCATGCCCTGTGCCCGTCCACCATCACTACCACCCCATTCACGTAAAGCACTTGCAGTGCCCCATGAGCACAGATTTCCTGTGTGATCTTTGGGAGTTCAGTGAGGCTACAAGTGAGCACAAAGTAAGTGTGTTACATCTATGACTGCGAAAGCGGGGGTGCTGACCACACCTAGGGGCCACACTTTCCCCTCCACCCAGAACTTGCTACAAATGCAGAAAGAAGACAATGGTGTTCTTAGAAACCCAAATAGCCAAGGAACCCTATCATACCTTTTGTTACTCATAGTACTTCCCTGCATTAGCTGACCACGTACCCTGAAAATGATGACATAGAAAAAAGGGAAACATGGGGTAACCCATAGTTCCTCTTTCAGTGCCTCCTCACTCATCAGTAAGCAAAAGGTAGAGTGTTGATAGAAGTTGCATATCAAGAAATAAAAACAGTTGACTTAGTTTTGAGCAGCATTTCCTCTGTTCTGGTAGGAACAAAATACATATGCATGTAGGAACTACCAAAATGAAGTGTATAATTTTGGTCATTCCACATACAGCTAAAATGCTCTTACATTTGCACTTAAAACTGACAATGTACAATATAAAGATCAACAGTAAAATTCATGCTAATAAATTTAAATGTTATTGTCTCTTTACTTAGAATTGCATTAGATGGCAAATATAGAACACTCAACAAGTTGAGAGAAGCTGCAGAAGAAAGGAAAACGCTTTATATTTTAGTACTTTTAACTGTATCTTTTTTCCTGCTGTTTGAACAAGAGGCCCCATATTTTCTTTTTGGATTGGGCTATGCAAGTTATGTATCCACTCCTGGTGGACAATGAAAAGAGACTGAGTGAGACAGAGGCTGGGCTTGAAGGGGTCAGAGCTGGGCCACAGCCCAGCAGGATGCAGACATTTGTCTAAATGCCCTCTTTGACACCAGTATCCCATACTCAAACACCTCCAGTGGTGTCCTATCTCATTCAGAGTTAAAGCCAAAATTCTCACTATGGCTCCATCCCACCAACACCCCCCTTCCCACCTCTCTGACCTCATCTCCCACCACTCACCAACTCTCTCAGCTCTAGCCAGGCTATCCTACTTGAATTCTTTCCCTTGCCAGGAATCCTCCCACCCCAGGGCCTTTGCACACACCATCACCTTTCCTAGAATGCTTTGCCCCCCAGGTATCTGGAGCACCCACTTCCTCACATCCTCAGGCATCTCGTCAAATGTCTCTGTACCAGAGAAGCCTTCCCTGATCACCTCATGTGAACAAACAACACTTCACTCACCTTGCTTTATTTTCTTCTTTAGCACCTCTCACCACCAGACCCATCATATATGCATTTATTTCAGCATTTAAATTTTTGTTCTCTTCCACTAGAATGTAAGCTCCATGAGGGTAAACACTTTGGTTTTTTCACTGCTCTATACTCAAACTAAAACAGATAAATATTTGTTGAATGAATGAAGCTAATACACTTGCTAAAGTATGAAGTCTCTTAGATTGAGATAAGAAAAGCCTATTTAATATGGAGGCATAAAGTCAGATGAGCTTTCTTGTTACATAATAATCTCTAACTTGGATCCACAAATGGTGCCTGATGTCCATAGTCAGGAAGCATTCTGTCTAGGAAAAACCACCCAACCAAGGCGCCAAGGAGCCTGGGGCTGGCAGAGGGGAAACGGGCTCTGCCTTTAATGAGCTGTGCAGTCATAAGCAATAACTAGAATTTGCTAAAGCCTCAAGTCACTTAGCTATAAAATGAACATGATTTAATAATACCTGCCCTCCTCTCTGACAGGTTTTTGTTTGTAATAAGTGAGAAAATAAATGTAAACATCTTTTTGCAAAGTTGAAATGGTATAAAGAAATGCTAGCAAATGGTATTCGCCCTGCTAATTAAGGAAAGAGTGGGACCAGAAGGGGGTCTGGTGGAGGGGATGACAAGGCTGTGGGGCCATTTAGCCAAGACCCGTATTTAGAGAGACTGGAATGAAAGAAGCAATGCAGAACAGCAGATGCTGGGTCCTTGTTGATCTTCCACGGGGCAACCCCCATACATCTCCCATTTGACATGAATGTCACTGAGCCCAATTAGAATTAGCCTTTCACATAACATTCAAATTCCTGGACTTCCGAGAACAGCCATATAAGGGAGGAACAGACAGTGCAGATAAGAGGAGAGGAATGGAGAGGCAAAAGGTTACAGAAAAAAATAGAGATTTTTACATTCCCCCACACAAAGGACAGGATGTTTCAACAAATCCTATAATTTGGAAAACATTTAACAAGAGAATATTTATCCAAGTTGTGGGGCCGTTCTCTTTCCCAGCACTTCTCTGTGGAGTGGGTTTTCTTTTTTAATTCGTTTTTACTTCCAGACTTCATTTTTATTTGTTCAGCTTATTTGTTTTGTTTTTATTTATTTGTTTAATTTTTCATTTCCTTTTGCTGCACTCACTTTGCAAGCTGATAGATTCCCAGCCCAAAGCTGCTTCTCTCCATGTCCCCAACCTACTCGGCTTTGACATAGAGCAGAACTCTTCACGTCAAGGCTCTCTCTCGCCTCCGCGAGAATGTATTTTTAAAATTCATTTTCATGCTAACGATGCTCCTGCAAAGCTGGTGAGACATAGAAAACCAAATTGTGCATGATTCTTAATCAGGAAACTGAAGCATTTTTTAAGGGCACTCTTAGATGTTTAAATGAACCTTTTTGGTAATTTCAGGGCTCCAGATAACTTAAGCAGAACATTTTTTAAATCAAAAAAAAAAAAATTCTTTGACATGTACCAAAGAAGGGAGCTAGAAGTGGCTGTCAGAAGCGGACAGCCTGACGGCACTGCTGCTGAGGGAAACCCTGTGCTCTATTTTTAAACCAACCTGTGTAATTTAGGAGAGAAGTCACCATGTCTCCTGATAAAGCTTTTGGGGGCGGCTGGTAGAGAAGTTTCCAGTGCTGGAAATGGCAGTGCCGCCCACACCGAGAAGGTTGAGCCTTGAGATTCTGCCTTTTCGCAGGACCAAAAAAAAAAAACCCAAAAGTGTGCATTTTCTGACTAAAATGCAGGCAGCCTCTAAGAGAGAAAACACAGAAGCCCCCAGATCTTCGAAAAGTGGTGTGAACACCACCTTATTGGTATTGGTAACGAGCAAGAGATTCGAGGCACATAGAATTCAAGTGAGGGACATGGAGAAAAATTGGTAGCAGGTCTTGAATAAACGTGGTTGTTTAACGTAATTCCAATGAGAAAGATGGAGCAAGTGCGACTGCCTTCAAACAGTAATGCCTCCAGTTAACTGGTCCTCAGAGAAATGGTGAGGATGGAGATTCGTCTCCACCAGGAAGATGCAAAATCAAATAGAGGGATTATGAAATCCCACCTCCCAACTTTCTAGTTGAGTGTGTGATCAGAGGTATTTAACCTCTCTGAACCTTAATTTTCCTCTCTGTAAAATCGACTAGTGACATTGTACCTGCAAGGTCGGTGTTAGGATTAAATAACAGCACAGATCAAGTGGCCCTTAATAAGACCACAGTGAAGGGCACACTCTAAGCATCTGCCAGACCTGAAATTTATGGAAAGGGCACTTAGTATGAAGAACCAGAAAAGGTTTTCTGGGGGGCACCATACCTATTCTTCTTGGCAATTAAATAAATGGCCCAGCTGCCTCCTTTAGCTTCTGTTTAGACCAGTGCCTGGTCTTGACTTAAGATCTGACTAAGATGAGTCAGTACCCACTCCCCTCCCGTCCCAACGCCCACTCCCCCCTGCTGCCCCACCCCCCCCCACACACACACACCCCAGGCCACAGCCAAGAGCACATGCTGTGCCAGTGCCCAGCCCTGGCGACCGACCCTGACACGGGCCCCCAAAGGGCAGTTGTTTGACTGAATGGAATCTCTTATTAAAAATTAATTTCTGTCAAACCCAATTACATATGAACACAGCCTCATTGTGATTGCTACTGCGATTTCTGGAAACAAACATAAGCCCTACTGTTGCCAAAAGCAAGGGGCAGTTTAGGACAATTCTGAGTCTTGATCTATGAACTGGAGACACAGCCAGCAGATTCCCCAAGGCTCACAAAGGCATTTGTCCCCCAGGGACTGCAATCCGGCCTACCCTCCTCCTCCCGCCCCTCCCTGCCCCACACCCACTCCCCTACTCCCTGAGGCATATGTGTGGAGATGAGAAAGCATGCTCCTTAATGCAGACGGACAGACAGACACACACACATCCCTAATCCAGATTCTACCACTTCTAATAGAGTGTGCCTCCCCTCTGAGAGCCTAAGGTCCCTCCTCTATAAATACAGAATAACGATCATAACGCCATGACCTAACTCACACAGTTGTTGTGGGGGATTAAATGAGACAATATACGTAAAGCACCTGGAATATAAAGAGCAGGCTCTCAATAAATACCCATCCCATCTCCCACCACCACCTTGCCCTGTGCATTCCTGTACTGGGATATTGTCTTCTGTGATGTTTCTTCTAAATTTAGCGCACAAAATGAGGGACTGTCATTCTGTTGATAGCAATAGGTTGCAGAAAACAGAGATCTGAGGTTAAAATACTCTAGACCAGACTTATCCATCCCACATATCTCTAATAAAATTTGATTTTTCTCCTCTGCATTAATTGTTTCTTCTACTTCCATCTCATGAGATCAAGGAGAAGCGAGGTTTCAAGGTAGAAAATTCATCAGGTCCCCCTCTTCTCCCTACTTTTTATATCTTCAATATTTTTGCAATCAGCAACTTCAACCTGGCATTGTATGATCTTCTAATGTGGTAGAGAGACCCTCAGCTTCTAAAATGGGGGCTACCCTACTGGCTGAGAAAGAATAAAGAGGGTTACAATGTCCAAGGAGATAAAGGTGGCAAATCTGAAAGAAGGCAAGCAGGCAAAATGAATCAGATATAAAATGTGTGAGGCCATTGACCCAGTCATTCCACTTCCAGGAATTTATCCAAAGGAAATAATTAAGCAAGCATTAACCAATGATTTTCATTATAGTATTGCTAATCGTAGTGATAAATTGTAAACAAGCTTATTTTCTTCAGTAGGAGGTTGATCATATAAATTATTATACATTCATACACTTGAATACAATGTAATGAAATTTTTTTTAAAAGATGAAATAAAGCTATGTTTAGTGAAATGTAAAGTTCTCTACAAACTGTTGAAGTTGAAAAAATCTGGTTGCCGAAAAATGTGTGACTATAATTCTGTTTATGTAAGAATACAAAAATCTCTTATGTATATTTTTATAAGCATTTTTAAAACTCAAAGTATGCTTTGTTGAACTTTTGAGTGGTTATCTCTGGTGGGAGGATTATAAGAGTACTTTTAAAAAATATTTTATAAACCCAGACATGGTTTGAAATTTGTAGCTTGAGCCTATACACATGTATAATCATCCAAACAAAATAAATTCTTTTTTCATGTTTTAAAGTTACTACAAGATTTAACCTTTCTTATGTGGAAAATAAAAGAATTGAGAGTATACACCTAATAACAGGGTTTCAAAATGCACAAAGCAAAAATTGACAGAATTAAAAGGAGAGAGAGACAATTCAACAATAAAGTGGCAAAGTTAAATATCACTGTCTCAGCAATTAATAGATCTACTAGACAAAATGTCAGTAAAAATATAGATCTAAACACCATCAACTACCTTGAACTAGTTGATATTTATAGAACACTATACCCAACAACTGCAGGATACATATTCTCTAAAGTGTACATGATATGTTCACCAAGATAAACCATATGCTAGGCCATAAAACAAGTCTAGTTTTTTAAAAGGTTGAAGTTATACAGAGTATGTTCTCCAACCACAGTGGAGGTAAATTAGAAATCAATAACAAAACATCTAGAAAAATTCCGAATGTTTGAAAATCAAGTAACACACTTCTACATAATCGATAGGTCCAAGAAAAATTTACAGGGGTAATTAGAAAATATTTTGAGCTGAATAATAATGAAAATAGAAGTTATCAAACTTTGTGGGATGCAGGTAAAGCAGTGATTAGAGGGAAATTTATAGGTTTGAATGTTTGTATTTTAAAAAAGTCTAAAATCAGTGATCTTAAATGTCCCACATTAGAAGCCGGAAAAAGAAGAAGAAAGTAAATCCAAAGTAAGTAGAAGGAGGGAAAGGATTCAAATAAGAGCAGAAATCCAAGAAATGGTAAACAGACAAAGAAAAGAGAAAATTAACACAAGAGAAAGACTGGATAAAAATCTTTCAAGTCCCCTTTTTCCAACAAGTTCTGTAATTTGAAGTGCATTTAGGATGTCAGATTCCCAAAGAAGTTGTTGTTATCTCTGTTTGGGTGACTCATCATTCTATTTAGCAAACACTCATTGATCTGCATGTTTCTCCCAGGCAAAACCTTATATAAGACTTATTATGCACTGCTTGTACCCCCAGAACATAAACAAGTATGCATTACCTATTTAAAGAAATGCAGTAACCTAGACCCTTTACAAACATCCACATTATGAATATTTATTAAGGATTTACAAAGTGCATGACACTGTGTTTTACATATGCATTTTGTTAATTGATATACACAACACTCCTATTTGTTCATGCATTCTACAAATATTTATTGAGTGTCTAGTATGTACCAGGCACTATTCTAGGTGATGGGTTAACAAGAGTTCTTGTAAGCTAGGTATTATTGTTCCCATTTTACTGTAGAGGGAACTGAGTTTCAGAAAATTTAAGTAAGTTGCTCGGGATCAGAGAGTACTGGTCGAGCAAAGATTTTCAACCCATCTCAAAGCCTAGTTTTTAACTGTACTACACAAAAAGACATGAAGACACAAAGATGAAGGGACACAGTTGAACCAACATTTATAATAGAATATGATGTACTGTACGATAGAGATAAAGACAAATTGCCATGGGAGCATGTTAAAATCAACTCCTAAATCTGCTTAAGGAATTCAGGAAGCTTCCCAGAGGAGGTGGCATTTGAGCCGAGACTTGAAAGAAGGGGAAAAGTTTGCTAAGAAGGCTGGCAAGACCTTGTCACATTTAAGCTGCACAATCACCCTGGAAGGGTTACCATCTGGCTCTTTTCAAAGATGACAAGACTGAAGTCAAGATTGCTGGAAGGACTTGTTCAGGATCAGACAGTCACTGTGATACACACCAGGGTCTGTGCCAAGCATTTCACAACCATTGGTCTCATGACAACCCTGTGGTTTAGACCACCCCACCATGAGCATCATTGCCACTGGGTCTTGCCTAGGTCTTGGCAAGGTTATATCAGTTAGGAGTGAAGCTGGGATATGCTCCCAGCTCACCCTAACTCCCAAGCCCAAGAAGTAGTTTCTATAAAAGTTTTCGGGATCCCGAGTCCAAAGTCCTGGGTTCTAAAGAGAAGAGTGACTTTAGGAAAGAAAGGGAGAAAGTGCATTTATTTAAGCTCATGTCAAGAATCTCATTCTTCCTTCCAAAATAAATCACAGGTGTACCTAAAATAAAATAATAAAATTCTAAAAAATGCTGGTCATCACTTCAAATTAAGGAATAGGCTCCAAAACATTAAAAAAAAAAATCTCTTTCCTTAAACCTCACTTCTCCCCGTTCCCCCGCTACACGTTGATTTATTCACACTCCTTAAGCTAAGTCAAAGGACTGGCTTAATTCTAGTCTCTCTTGGAAGGCATGACTTGAAGCTGCCTGAGCTTCCTCTGACCTTCTGATGACCTGGGAGCTCCACCCACTTTGGTTAGGGCCTCTCGGCGCCTCAAATCTACACATCAGTGGGATGTAGTTTTCCTTTTGTTTTAATGGCTCCTCGGAACCTCCTCATTTTGCAGTCCCACCCACTTCCTTTCTTGTTTCTCTGACCTTTATGGGCTATAACCCACCTCTCCTCCTGGAGCAGGCGGGATCTTGGGGCTCCGTGGTGATTGATCGATTTACCGTTCTCCTTATGTTTTGTTTGGTTGGTTTGGTTGTTTTCTTTTGTTTTGTTTTCTTCTCATGTGGGGTAAAAAGCCAAATTGTGTTTTCCTTTCACATTTTATGACTTTGTCAGCTAGAAATCTTTTCATTTCTCTTCCTATATTAGCCTTTATTTCTTAGTATAATTATAGGCCTCACTGCACCGAGCAATCAGACTTTAAATTGGTCTATCCTTAGGCTGAAGAAATTGTCTTGAAAAAGTCAGAATCAATACAAGAATCATGCTACTAAATTAACATCACTAAGCCCCAGCCTCTGAAAGGGAAATATGAAGAAAGAAAAGATTTTTTAAGAAGAAGGAAAAAAAGAATTGGGTGCTGGTCCTGTGGCATGGTGGTTAAGTTCGGCATGATTGCTTTGGCAACCCAGATTTGTGGGTTTGGATCCCAGGTGTGCACCAATACCTCTCGTCAGCCATGTTGTGGTGGCGTCCCACATACAAAGTGGAGGAAAATTGGCACAGGTGTTAGCTCAGGGCTAATCTTCCTCAAGCAAAAAAAAGCGGAAGATTGGCAACAGATGTTAGCTCAGGGCTAATCTTCCTCAGAAAAAAAAAAAGGATTGAAAAATATTTAACTCAAGTATACAGTCTTCCTATCTGCCTTCAGAGGACTAAGGAGAAGAACTTTGATGAGAATAACCACCAGCAGCCAAACTCTGCAATTCTGAAATGCAACCACACAAAATGAAAAGCATATTTAGCATAAAGGAAGTAAATTGCACAGAAAATTTTGTAATTATGCAAAGAATTCTACAAATTTAATAAACTATAAAGAATACATTCTACAAATTTTGTAACGAGCTTTCAAAAGCCTCTCACATCTATCAGTGCTCTCCAAAGGAAACACATCTCCCTCAGGGTAGCATCTATTTCTCTAAATTTGAGTTTCTGCTCTGAAATGATGTAATCTTCCATCTGGGGCAGTCTCCAAGTACCTCTCCCAAGTGGTAGACAAACAGAATTCCACCTCATTTCTTCCATTCCTCAAAGAACACGCCATGCAGGGCTGCACGTTACTATCCATCGACCAGGAAATATTTAGTAAACAGAATTTGTAGTCCATTTATTCTGAGTTTACTTTAAGAAGCCACTTATCTCTTTTGGAAGCACTTCCCTTGCCAATCACCTTTTGGAAAAGGCCTGGGAGAGACACTCCCTGAGGACGTGCAGAATCCTAGGTCAACAGCGCGTGTGGTAGAAATAAACAACTAAACTGTCTACATCTTAGGATCTTCCCTTTTTCTTCCAAAGACAATCATTCTTTTTTAGAGCAAATGAAACACATACGCAAGTGTACACACATGGAGAAGTGTATGCACACACATGCATACACACATCAAAATGTCTCCTCTGGTACATTCTTAGAAACAAGACCATAATTTCTTCTCCAGTGATGGATTATGCTAAAACACCTAAAATAAATAATAATTTTAGAGGTAGAAAAGCCCTTAAGAGTCATATTGTTCAACCCCTCATTTTGCAAATGATGAAGCTGAGGCCCATGTGTGTTAAATTCATTCCAAAGAATTTATATTCCCTAAGAATTTTGAGACAAGATTAGAGTTTCTCCTTCTCTGATCTCTCACAGTAGAAAGATCAAAGGCTCTGAGGTCAGAGGAGCCTGAGTTCAAATTCCAGCTCCACCTTTACTACCTTGGTGATCCTAGGTAAACTAATCTCCCTGAACCTTCATTTTCCCATCTGCAAAATGGAGATGATAAGAGCTGAAGTGATCCAGAATATTCCACTGTGAAGAGTTTTTTTCTGAACTCCTCTTATCTGCCTAAAAGCAGAGCCTACCCAAAGAATTCAACCGTCATAAATGCCCTCCCTGGGAGTTTCACAACCAGGGAAATTGACTCTTATCACTGGAATGGACAAGTCAGCACTAGGATAAGAAATCACCTAAACAGGCATTGCCACAGAACTATCATATCTCCCATCTATTCTCTTATGGGCCCGTTTATCTTTCCTAAAAGTCATTTGTTTTTCCATAGTGCCCTTCTCTCCTCCCCTTCTCCTATTCAGATGGTATATAAGCCCTAAATTCTAACCACCTTCTTCAGTCATATTTTTCTGTGAACTCCTGCAAACATATGTGAATAAAAGTTTGTCTTTTCTCTCGCCAATCTGTCTCTCATCAGTTTAATCTGCAGGACTCCAAGAACAGTACCTAAGCAGTTAGAGGAAAAGTTTTTCTTCCCCAACAGAGCTAATGTGATTAGTTACTGGCAATAAGCCAGGCACAATTCTAAGAACACTAAATGTATTAATTAATTTGTTTCCCACCACATCCCTATATTATTTCTATTTTAAAGAAAAGAAAACTGAAGCATAGAAAGGTTAACCAACTTGTTTAAAGTCAGACAGCTAGTACATGGTGGAGTCAGGATTTGAATCCAGCAATCCAGCTCCAGAGCCGTTGCACTTAACCACTATGTGAGAGTAATCTCTACCTCACAAGAGGGTACCAAAGATTAGAGGAGATCATCTACATGCAGCATCCAGCCTGGCACAAAGGAAGGGCTCAAAAAATGTAGATTCCATTTTTACTATTAGAAAATGACATGTCAATGTGCTGTTGATGAAACTAGAGTGTTTCCCATCTCTTATCAAGGGATTAGAGTAGAACAAGGAAACTAATCTGTGCCTGACCATCAGTGTGGAAGGTGCTGGAGTTCCTGAAGAAAAGACAAGGATGAGAGAGCCAGAGGACAAAAATTTGTCAGGATTATGCAGCACCATCCAATGGACCTCAACATTCCAGTGCTTAGAAAGTGTGGGTTTGGTTTGGTTTTGTGTGTCTTCCCACAGAGCAGGAATATTTGTCTGAACTCTAATATAACCTGGACGAAGTAGTCCACAAACTCCCTCGACTTTGATTCCACGCTCGTCAGCAATCGTGCCATGAGGAATTCAGCAATCCCATACTCTCAGCCTGGGAAGGGAGTGGCCGGTGGGATGAGCAATATCCACATCGCTGTAGAGGAGCATGAAGCAGATGTTAAGAACCCAGGTATTAATTATTATTAATTAATAATGATTAATTAATTATTACTAACTGAATTAATGAATGGTTGTTACCATAATTCCACTCCCCAGAGCCTTACCAATTATAATTTATTTGTACTAAGTGCAAATAAATCGACTATCTCATTCAATCTTCACAACAACTCCATTAGCCAGGTGTTATTATCATTCCCATTGTTCGGATGAGGAAAACCCAAGGCTCACAGAGACTAGGTAACTTGTCCAAGCTCACATGGCTAATTAGTGACAGCTCTGGATTCTCATCTGGGAAGATTGAGCCCACTGACCAAGCTTGTAACCATCATCCCCTGTCTGAGAACTGTGTCTGAACTGAAATGGCCTCATCAAACCACAGACACATTCTATGGTTGACTCAGCCAATATCTCTCTTTTTAAAATTTTTTAATTCTTAATTGCTTTTGTCAAGGAGTGAGAAGGGCCTTTAAAAAAGGGAAACTATGGGTAGAGATCAGTGGCAATTCCAAATTTTTCTTATAGGAAGAGTTTGGATATAGCAATTTCATTGGGATTGGGGTGGGGGTAGCAAGGATTTTTTGAAATTATCATAAGCTATACTTTCATAGGAGGCTCACTATTTTTTAATCAGATGCTATTATTATTTGTGGATTGCTGATAGATATTATAGGGGCACATTAAAGGGATAATCACTCTTCTGTTTGAGGATATATTAAAAATTGTATGTTTCATGAATCTGTACATAGACCAGTCTTGCTTACCATTTTCCAAAAGTGATTTAAACACCAATAAAGTGAAATCTCAAATTTATAAATGACACTAAGATTTTCTGGCAATTGAAATACCAAGCTGACAAGAATAAACATCAGGAAGAGCTCAGAGCGGTGTGAGTGGGCAGAGAACATTTACGCACAGTGGAGGCGGTTGCACGTAATGCCCACAGGAAAGAGAACCCACCTTGTTCTCAGGAGACCAAGGCCTCCGAGTGCAGACGTGATCCAGGAAGAGGATGATGGCATCATTGTCAACCATTCCCTGAAGAAGTCGGTCCAACGTATTGTGGTAGTCACAAAAGCAAGCATCATCAGGAAGGATGTTAAAAACAAAATAGAAAGCACGATCCTACGACTGCTTGCGCGCACGCACACACATATACACGCAGACACCAGAATTCATCTGCTCCAGATATACCCGCTAGAGTTCCCATCATTAAACCTCAAAAATCTCATAATGAAACTGAAACATATTCAGAGAAGGTCACTTAAAATTATTAGGATTTGTAAAGAAACCAGAGAGACTTTAAAACACTTCAGCCCGGAAGGACAAACTAGGAGAGTTGGTGAGCCAGTGTCTGTACAATTACAGAGGCTGCTGATAGAAGGAACACAGATTGTGACACCAAATCCCAGCAAAGCAGACCTAGAAGCCCTGGTGAAATGAAAATAAAGTATTTTTAGGGCAATTTGTGTTTTCAAATGCTACTTTAAAGGGCAGGTAATAAGCTAGAAAAAAATCATTAAGAGAGTCTATAGTAATGAGCTCATAACAGGTTATGGTGCAGTTATAGCTAAACTAGATGCTCAACTTTTTGATGTCCATGTTATGAAAGACTCCAACAAGCTCCGTTTCACGCTGTTCTTTGAAGACCCTGAGAGAGGAGATGCTAGATTAAATTAACTACTGGTGTAATACATATGGCATATCTAGTAATTCCCAAACTGGCCAATCAGAAGAATCATCTGTGGACCTTTTATAAAAAAAATAGATTCCCACGTCCTCTATCCAGTGATTCTAACTCAGTAGATCTGGAGCTCAGCAACCCTAAGAGAAAATCCTTTCCATAGAAAAATCCAGAGTGTGATCTGATTGGCTGAACTTGAATCATGTCCCGTCCCTGAACCAGTCGCTGAGATGAGAAAAGGAGGTGCTGTTCTTGCCCTGGACTGGGTCGTGGACCCTCCCCTATGGTGGGAGTAGGGTTTTCCCCAGGAAAGAAAGTGAGTGACGAGCATTTAGTCTCCCCTTCTTCCCAAGAAGCAGGACCTCAATTATATTAGGGAAGCTCGTGCCCAACTTAGTCTATATTCCCCAGCCTCTCTAGCTATGGCCGTGTGGCTCATTCTGGCCATTGTGTACATAGAGTCTGGTATAGGCTTTCCAGAAAGCTTAAAACTGACTCTGACTCTGCAGGGAAGTGCACTCTTTTCCTTCCCTCCTTCCTCCTTCCTACTGCCTGAAATGTGAAGATGATGACCAGCCTGGAGCTGCCATCTTGTGACTTTGGGATCAAAGCTAGACTGAGGTTCAAATGATCTGGTGAAGTTGCCCTACCAGGCCAGGATTGCCCACTTCCTGACTTTTACAGAAGAGAACAAACCCTAATGAGTTTTGATGCTTTTTAGTTTTTGTTCTCTATTATAGGCTTCTGAACCTAATTCCCCTTGATACAGCAGGATTCTGTAACTTGATGTGCGGTATTGTGATCTATAATAAGAAATCCATGTATTGGTTTCTGTCGTCGGTTCCTGACACAGGGCTCCAGGAACCCTTCTAATTTCCTGGGTGATAAGAGCACGAGGAGCATCTTTTGTTCTCATATTTGGTCTTTGACCTTGGTTCCTGACAGAGGGCTCCTGAAACCCTTGTAATTTGCTGGGTGATAGGAGAGTCTTTTGTTCTAATGAGGTGGCTCTGGGTGAGCTCCTGGATGGGGGCTGGTCACCAGAGAAACTAACCCATGATTAGAAGCTTGCAATTTTCAGCCCCACCCCCCATTCTCTTGAGAAAGGAGAGGGGCTGGAAATGGAGTTAGTGATCCATCATGCCTACGTGTTGGAGCCTCCATAAAATCCCAATAGTATGGGGTTCGGAGAGCTTCCAGGTTGGCAAACACATCCTTACTAGGAGGGTGACGCCTCCCAACTCCACAGGGACAGAAGCTCCTGCACTGGGGACCCTCCCAGACCTCATCCCATGTATCTCTTCTTCTGGCTGCTCATCTGTATCCTTTATTATATCCTTTAATAAACTGGTAAATGTAAATAAGTATTTCCCTGAGTTCTGTGAGCCGCTCTAGCAAATTAATTGAACCTGAGGAGAGGGTCGTGGGAAACGCTGATGTGTAACCAAGTCGGACAGAGTTGTGGGTGACTTGGGGACCTACTACTTCGATTGGCATCTGAAGTGGGTGGGAGCCGTCTTGGGGGACTGAGCCCTCAGTCTGACGGATCTGACAGGATCAGTATCATTAGTGTTGAGTTCAATTGTAGCACATGCAGCTGGTGTCACAGAGAATTGCTTGGTCTGTGGAAAACCCTCTACACATTTGGTGACCAGAAGTGTCAGGAGTGAAGTGTCCTGTGGGAGCAGTCAAGGAGACACACAGGAGAGACTCACAGGAGGGAAGGACTGGAGTTTTCCCAGTTCCAGATGTAACTGGGAAGGGAGGCTAGGCCGCCCAAAAAACACAGTTACTTCTATGCTCTGCAAATTCTCTCTAAATTTCATCCCCTATGTCCCTGGGCTCTCTGTTCTACAGCTTGAAAAGTACTTTTGCCTTACTAAGAATTTATCTTTACTACTTCCAAAGCTAGGCATAATTCATCACCTACAACCATAACATCTTTTTCACATATCTCTGAAAAGCCACTCCCTCTTCAAAACTTGGTTCAAGATTTAGGACGCCCAAAAACGCTTCTAGACTAGCCCTACTTAAGTCTAGATCATCAAAAGTAACTATTCTTTCAACTCAGTCTCTCTAACTCTGTTCCCATGTTTGTTCAATAGATTAGATCAGTAGTTTTCAAACATTTTTTTCAAACAAGTACCTTGATTCAAAAACCATGTGCTCCTAAGGCCTCCATGTAAAGTTACACAGGTTGGCCACTGCCATTTTTGTCATTGTCTTTCTGATTGGCGCCTTTCAGAGTTGTGCAGTGTACAACCTGCCCCCAAGTGCACTTACACCCTTCCCTGAGGAGACCCAGAGGAGCAAAGTTTGAAAATTATTGCACTGATTTTTTTTTTTTTTTTTTGCTGAGGAAGTTTCACCCTGAGCTAACATCTGTTGCCAATCTTCCTCTTTTTGCTTGAGGAAAGATTATATTTTTAATGCATATAATCAACAAAGAGCTAGCATTTAGACTATCAAAGCACTTCTTATATCAACACAAAAAACATAAGTAACTCAATTGAAAACTTGGCAGGAAACTTGAACGGGCACTTCACAAAATAAAACCTCCCTTGGCCAATCAACACAAGACAACGGCTCAACCTTATTAGGAATCAGAATGATAAAAATTAAAATCATAATAAATAACCATTTCACATCCACCGTATAAGCAAAAACTAAAATATCTGACAATATCAAGTGTTGACAAAAATATGAAAAGTCATATACTGTTGGAGGTAATGTATATTGGTACGACCACTTCGAAAACAACTTGTCATTATCTGAAGTTAGGGATCTACACAGCCTACACCTATTCCATTCTTTTGTGTACCCTATTCTTTTGTATATTCCATTTTTTGTATCCTGAAACGTGTACACACGTATCAGGATACATGCACAAAAGTGTTCTCAGCAGTATTGTTCATAATAGTTAAAACTGGAAAAAACGCAAACGTCTACAATGCAAGATGGTCTACTACCACGGAATACTACGAAATACAACAAGCATACTGTTTTGCATGAAAATAATGAACTATCACTACACTCGATAACCTGGGTGAATCTATCTCAAACATAACATTTTCTCTGCCAAAATGAAAACATTAATATCTTTTTGTAAAACTATTTTATATTTTATTTTATGGGTCAATCTTAATGATTGTTTTGATGGCGTTGCTCTATTGTGAACATTAGAGTCACATGAGAAAAGAATTGGATTAAAAGAATAGTTGCGGCAGCTATTGACAACTGTAGTGTTTGCAAGATAGGACCACGAGACTGATTTGGAGGCTAGCTATTACTTCTTATAGTCCTACATTCAAACAGCGTCCACGTAAGATGTGGCAGGCTGTATTTTGCAAAAATGGCTGCAACGATATTTCCCCCCGCCACGTATTCTTCCAGAATCTTGCCCCTCCTTCATCTCCTCTCCTTGAACCATGGTGGACCTTTGTGTACATGACTTCTGAGCCTAGGTCCTAAAAGTCAATATAGTTTCCACCGGGCTCTCTCGCTTGGCATTTCACCCTGGAACTCAGACGCCATACTGTGAGGAAATTTTGGCCATATGGAGAAGAATCAAAGTCTCTGGCCCCAGCCCCTGGCTGAGCTCCCAGCTGATAGCCAGCACCAACTTGCCAGCCGTTTGAGTGAGGCATCTTGGAAATGGAGCCTCTGGTTCGCAGTCCAGCTACGCTAGATAATACGGCACTGAGCAGAGACCAGCCTTCCCTCTGAGATCCACCCACATGCAGATTTGTGAACAAAATAAATGATTATTGTCATTTGAAGCCACTAAGATTTGGAGTGGTTTGTTATGTAGCAATAATAACCAAAACATAAGGTAAAGGGACATTCCTGCCACAATTGTCCTGGGGGCTGTGTGCTCCCAAAGATCCCCTTCTGTACCTTCCTCTCCTTCTTCTTCCTTTTCCTCTTAGTATTAGCCATAGGAATTAAACCAGACCTAATGAAAAATGCTTAATATAATAAATACTTAGATTGTCTCCAGAAGCAGGAAAGGGGGAATTCTAGCTTAGAAAAGCAACTTTTTTCAGACTTGTTTGGTACTTTTTAGGATGTCATAATCAAATAATGTATGATAATTCTTCTCTTTTCCTTTGTGTGTCTGAGAGTTCATTTTTGGAGGTATGGTGTTCCCAAACTTCTCATCATTAAAAAGCAATGGATATGCACACATTCTCCAAAGATATTTTCCATGACAAAGCAGGGAAGAGGGTGGGCCAAATTGCATACCTGTGGGCTATCAATCGTTTCCTATGTAAAAACTAAAATCTAAGGTCTAAAATGTTATGTTGACTTTTGCAGCATATAGGGACATAGAAGGACTTGCCCACGAGTTCCTTGGGGAGTCTGCTTTGACTTGGGGCACCAGTAGAAAGACTAAGTGGTTACACTTAGAAACATGACATAGCCTTCAGCCTCTGAGGGCTTGTTAAGTCTTCGGCTGCCTTTTATTTTAACCTTGTTTCATCAAATCAGTGCAACACAGATCAAGGCCTGGATAAATATTTGTGAAATGTTTGAACTTTGTACTGTGCCCTTAAATACTCTTAGGAAATCAATTTTGGACTTTAAAGAAGTTTGAAGATTCTGTCACCAAAACTGGCCTGATTCAGGGCCAGTTGTGATAAGAAACACAAGAGAAGACAGGGCATTTGAAAGCCTGCAGGATCTTTTGCAAAATGATTATTACTGTGCAAGGACCTGCATATAAATGTACACCCAAAGTAATCCTTTTGAAGCAGTTTAAGGTCTGAAGACAGATTTTTTAAGGTGACTTTTCAAGAATATTTGCTTACAGCCAGCTACCACCTGATGTACCCTTGTTGTGTCCCATATTTTCATTATTTTCTAATTTGCCTCTCTTATTCTGCAGACCTCCACCATATGTTCTTGTTCTCTCTCTCTCTCTCTCTCTCTCTCTCTCTCTCTCTCTCTCTCTCTCTCTCTCTCCACACAGACTTTCCTCTGGGAGGGATCAGAGTGAGGAAGTGAATTTCTTGGGGCCAGTTCACTTGTGCAATCCTGAAAGGGGAGTGTGGGCAAGGGTCACGGCCAGCTGGCCAGCCGCTAGCCACTCTAGAGGTTCTAGGAAAATCATTTTATGTGCTCATGGGCCCCAGATAGGGCAACCTCTCGTGGAGAGAGGGATGGAAGCCTCCAGGCAGACTCCACATCTCTGTCAACACATCAGTGGGGCCCACTGGCTTTCTCGTCATTTGGCTGCCCGGTTCAGGTTTGATTTGGCAGGTCACTTAACCTCTGCTTCCTCCACTTCCTCAGCTGTAAAATGGGGTCACCACTGCCTAGTCAACATCACAGGACTTTACAAAGACGACCAGATACTGAGGACAAGCAGTTTCCAATGAGAAGAGCTAAAGCTTCAAAGCTCAGTGCCACCACCTCCCATTGGGTGACTTCAGGTGTTATTGGCCTCTCTCTGCCTCAGTTTTCTCATTGAAAAATGGTAAGACCTATCTCACAGAGCTGTTTTGAGGATTACATGAGATAATATTGTACATGAAGCACAGTATCTGATACCTTTAATAAATGTTATTTGTTCCACCTGCTCTGCACTTCATTTTATCATCTAATATGTGTCACCAATCCATGACCAGAAGGCTGGAATTATAAGAGAATCCTAGAATGAAAGGTAAAGACTCTCTCATTTTACAGACAAGACAAAAGAAACTCGGGAGTTTGGGTGACTTGCCCAGGGCTATCCGATTCATTAGTGAGAGAGCAAGAGTTAAGAGTTCAGATCTAATTATTGGGTGGAGGCAAGACTCCATTTTCACTCCTTTGAAGGATGTGCTGGTATTTCTATCCCCAGATAATCCATTCTCAGTCTGATTTTAACCCAAAACCTGTTTATAGCATTAACCAGTGCATTCCCTAAGTCTCCTGCAGCCCCACAAAACCTGCAGATTCCTCCTCTCCCAAAAGGCAGATTCCTCCTCTTCCAGCCCCCTGTAGAAGGCCAGGAAAGGTAACACTTTCTCCGGGACCTGAGGAAGCTGCTAATGGGGACAGCAGGTGAGGAGGGAGGCCGGGGAGCCACAGCTGCTGGCAAAGGTTGCCCTAGTAACCGAGCGTGCGGCTCCATTCAGGAAGTGAGCCCAACTCAGAGCTGCAAAATTGTCGCCTTCACGCGGCTCCTCCAAGCACAAAGGAACCAAAGGAACAGAGGGACGGCCAGGAGAAGGGGAGGTGCGGGGCGAGGCAGCGGCCCATGCTGTCAGTTACAACCTTCCACCTTCCATAGAAAAACAAGAAAGAGAATAGCTCTTTGAATCTTCTGGCCTGTGTGAACCGTAACAACCACCCATTTAACGTGAGTCCTTTTGTGGCAATTGAGGGAAGCAGGCACCCCTCTGTTCACCAGCCTTATGAAACAATATGCCAGGAGAGGGGGTTGAAATCCCAAACATTGCAACTTTATGGGGGCCCTAAACACTTCTTGCTCCCTCTCTTTTATTCAGACTGATGACAAAGACCATTTGCTACCGATTTATTGGAAACTTTTTTTTTTTCACAGCTTGAGCTGCTTAACTGCGGGAGCTCCCTCTCCCCAAATCGCTGTCAGACACTTGCTGAATGGGCCAGGCTTAATTTTGCTCCCTCCACGGGTTCCGCTCACACTGTGACCTTGCATGGCTTCCTGCTATTCATATGTGTTACTTCCCCTTTGTGGTAATGGCTTGTGGCACTTGGCCAGAAAACATTATTAATTTCAGAAGTGGACGGACAAACAACAAACCCACAGTGAAACGAGAGGAAGTGCTGGGGAGGCCAGCTGTCGACTCGAGCAGAGCACTAGGAACTCAATGTATGCAGGTTCTGGGAGGAAAGGAGATGAGAATCCACAAAGAGGAAATGCACTAAAATTATCCACAGCCCATATTAAAGAAAAAAAGAAAGAAAGAAAGAAAAAGAGAGAGAAAAGAAATCAGAGAAAAAAGGAGGGGAAGCATGCAGCTACTTGAGCTGCAGCTGGACAGGAAATTGCTAACGCTGCTTGCAAATCCCGACTTTGAACAGGCAGTTTAGGGAATGCCAGGAGCGGAAACCGTTCAGAACTGGATTAACACGAGCCAAGTTGAACTGCAACCCACTTCTGCTTTCTGAGCTCCGGCTGATTTGGGGCACCCGAATGGGAGGTTGACTTGGTATTTTTCTGTGCTGTTTCTACTTGCCTTTCATAAATGCTTAGTTGCTAAAAGTCACACTGGACAGTTTGATATGATTGCCATCAAATCAGGGCCACTTCCCTCCTATCTATAAAATAGATTACCAAACAATCCAACCTGCATCTCCTTCGTGCCATGTGGGTGAAAAGCTCATCTTTCTCCCCACTGCAGATAAAGTGACCAGGCTCATTTGAAAAGGGCCTGAAATGTAGGTATGTTCTAGTTCTTTAGATTTCATACTCCTGTCCTTTTATTTTGGTCTGTGTACTTTTACACTTAGGACAAGGAGAGGGGATGTCCCAAAGGTCAATGAGAGGATAGTAAGCCTTCACCTTGAAAGAAACTGTTCAAAATAACCTTGACATAAGGTTCAATAGTGGTTTCTGGCCCACATCCTCAACCAGTTAAGCACAGAGCACATTAGAACGGCGGTGGCCAAGTTTTATCTCAAGCGCCAACGTGAGATTTTAAAGCCACCTCCAATGAGAAAGCTTAGACGTGCTTTGCCATATATGAGAAGGGAAAGGAGAGACACCACTCCTGATTCATTTGTTATTTCAACACTAGGATAATTTGCAGGTAGACTTGCCAGACAGTGACAGACTGGAAAAAAAATTATCCCTACTTTCTCCCTGGCACATCTGAGTATTATTGAGTAGAAGATCCTGACGGGGAAGGAAAGAGAGGTTAACACTGCGACTGTCATCTTGTTATTCTGGTACCTGCTCTTTATGACTATTCATGAGGATCCAAGCTCATACTTTGGCAAGGTGTGCTCTCTGGTTTCGTTTTTCATCAAGAGCATTACAATTTTCTTAAAGAAGCCAGAACTATATTCATAGAAAGTATTGTCCATACACATGATAATCAGTCCATTCTATGATGTCATCTTTATTTGAAGCAAAAGTTAATTTCATAAACTGCACCTGAAAAACATTCCTCAAATAGTTTAAAAGATGAGAACTTACCCTCCTATTCCTACATACACTTTACAAGCCAATATAGTTCCCGACTGAAAACTTCCTAAAATGTGTCACTTCACATGTAGGTACAACTAAGGAGAGATTTTTTTAAAAAATACACATTCAATAGCCAAAATAGTTATTTATTAATAATTTAAGGTTTTACATTCTTATAATAAATTTCAGCTCAAAACTTTACACCATGAACAAAATGGAGCAATTTAACTCTCCCTTCTTCACAACTCAACTCTCCCTTCTTCACAATCATATGCACGTCACCTATCATGTGGGGACCCAAGCTCACACACACGCTTCCAGTTTTATACAAATTTTTTTTAAAAAAGGAAAGAAACCAACCCAAAGTATTGCATTTGAGGTGACACTCCCTGAAGAATTTTGTACAGAGGTAATATACTGTTTAGCACAGCTGAAGTTTAAAAAAAAAGTGAGCCCATGATTTTGGTGCCTTTCCAAAATATCCCCTTTGCGACAACACAAGCCAAAATATTTACAAAGGTAAGGCATAGTCAAACTACATTGAGAGGAAAAAAGAAAATCACAAGGAAGATACATGAAAGAGACTGAAGACTTGCACCAGAACAAGGTCTCAGAGATAGTAGTGTCCATGAAAGTGTCATTTAGAATTGGTAAAGTCGAGCATGCTACAAATATACCCTTTGGATTAGAAAAGAACAAAGATTTCTGTTTTGTTCTAAGAAGGGGCATACTGCTCTTTCTCCCTTTGGACGATTTCTTTTAAACCCATCGAAGAAAAAAACAAACACAATTCAAACAAACACTGCCAAGTGATTTGAGATCAAATATTTACAATAATCAAATGGAGTATCAGATTTATTTTATTTATTTCTTATTCTTCTTTTTTTTTTTTTTTTGCAAACTGATACTACAAATACAGAGCTGAAACCTCTCTTTGGCTCCTCTATATGCAAAATTGAATTAGTCTTCACTGAAGACAATATATCGTCAGTTCCAGACGCAAAAGGAAACAGTCATACAAGGCCCTAAGAACATCAAGAACTCATGCTCCTAATCCTACCATTTGGTCCTACCCTATATACCTGGAAGTACTCGAATTCCAGTCCCTGCATGGGTAGGCTGTACACACGGGTGTAGGCAAACCTACTGCCTGTGTCCATACAGCATGTCCTGTTCTTCCAACAAGAATGCAGCAAATCTCTCCCTTTGTAAGAACCAATTCCACGTGTGGTAACCTTGTCTAACACAGACAGCTGGTGTCATTGTGACACCTGGGGCCACACACAAAGAAAGCAGCCCAGCTGATGCTGCCAAGAGAAACTGCTACAGGAACGGACACATCCCAGCAAGGAGGGGCATGGGGCCTTTCACGTCGATTGCAGGGAGTCCACCTGGTAGACATTCTGATTGGAGGGGGTGGTGAAATAGAGCTGCTGGGCTGGGACCCGGTTGTCACAGGGGCTGCTGAGTCCCAGCGTCCTCTCGAAGTCCAGCAGCTGGCCCATGAAGTTGAAGTTGGGGGAGATGTTGGATTTCTTCATCTTCACGATGTCATAAGCATCGTTCATCGACAGATTGAGCTTCTGCATGAGATAAGCCACAGTCACAGTGACCGAGCGGCTGATGCCAGCCAAGCAGTGCACCAAGACGCCACAGTTTTTGCCCCGGGCTTCATCTGTAAACACACAAAAAGGAAAGCAAGATGTCAGTAGACCGAAAACCACCCTTCGTGAAGGATCAGTCTAAAAAACTTGAATTAAAGAAAAATAAAAAATAATTCTGTGTGGCAGTTGAGCCCTGCAGGCAGCAGAAAATATATCATTGCGATAAAACATGTACACTGGGCACAATTACATATTTCAGATATTTTCTGAAAAGGGAGCTTTTGTATTAAGTTTCTGCCAACAAAAAACTCCTTAATGTGTGCATTCTTTGCCTCAGCATGTGAATACCAGAAACCCTGCAATATGGTCATGAATGCCTTTTATACAGACAAGCAGACTGCAAGGGTCTATTAAATTATTCTCCAACTGTTGTGCAGCTAACAATGGAGGTATTCAAGCATTTTAAAAGAGAGAGGGAAGTCACAGGGGACAGCCCATTAGGAGGAACAGGATGTCGACATGGCCTGAAAATGAGTTCCTTTGTAATAGGAAATGCATTACAATGCCTGGAGATTCGCTTCTCCAGGCTTCCAGCCCAGTCCTTCCTGCTGGGCTCAGGTTACCCTAAGTGTCTCACTGTTCACCGGTGTCACGGTAGCATTCAACTGGATTACAACATCTAGCATTCACGGGGCTTTCAAACAACCAACTTGATGTCCTAAAATAACTCCCAGGTCTTTTAAAATTATAAAGCAATGCTAGGATCCCTGTCCACAGGGAGTACTTCTGTCTAAGCCCTCCCCAGAGTCCAAAGATTGTGGGAAAATTCCGTTGTCTGATTACGAACGGCCCCCCTGTCAAATGACTGAATTCAAAGAGTTAAGAAACAGACCAAATACACCTGTGGTCTGCAGCCTGGTCAAAAGGCACTTTTCTTAGCAAGAAGATAAACCAGAATTAAGAACGCCCTTAGAACATTAGACACCTGCAGCCCGACAAATCAGCAAGCAGCAACAAAGATTAACACTTTAAACTCCGAAGGGCTAGGAATTTTGCATTTCAAAGTCTGAGCGAGGACGGTTAATTAGTCTCACCTATGAAAGAAATGGCCTCAGGGAAAAACTGGGACAGGTTTTGGCTCCAGTGATCCGAGATGGGGATCTGCTTGTATTTAAACTCTCCTGCGTTCTCAAAGAGATTCGGCAAATTGGGGGTGACGTTCAAGATGTACTTGATGCCGAACTCCTCCAACACGTCCAGGTTGGTGGAGTCCTTGGCACAGCCCAAGTAGAGAAAGGGCAAGATCTCCACGGGGAAAGAAGGCTGGCTGTTGGACAGCGGGCTGCCATCCGAGTCCGTTGCACTATTGGGGTCTCGGTCAAGGTCAGACTCAACGTCCGAGGAGGAATCGGAGCTGATCCGCAGGCCCCCGAGCCCCAGCACTGGCAATGGTGGCGAGCTGCTGCTACACGAGCCGTCTAGATTGGTCTCGCAGTGCAGGGCGAACTCGGCTTGGAACTTACTGAAGCCACCTGCCAGGACGAGAAAAGCAATCGTGTAACCCGAGATCCCGCAGTAGTTTTCACAGCTTGTGAGAGCCGCAGCCGGGCGCAGGAAACCCACAGCAACCCACGAACCCCCTACACACAGAGCCAAATAGAAGAGAAAGGCACTTAAACGTGTTCCCTTGGGAGTGAACGAACGGGCCCGCCTCCCCTGGGAACCCTTATTCTTTTGAATCCGGAAATGCACAAAATGGCAACTTTTGTGAATATTTTCAGAGGCTAGGAGGTGCCAATCTGCACCCCCAAAGACCTCTCCCGTCCTGCAAATCTTAAATCAAAATCAAACGATAGAAAGCAGGGAAAGGTGGAACATATTCCGGATAGGAAGAAGGAGAACTTGTTAGAAAGAAACGGCCCGTGCCTACAGCCGGAAGCGGTGGATTCTGCGCCGGCCCGGCTCGCGAGTGCGGGACGCCGGAGGTTCGCAGCCCGCAGCCGGCAGCCGGCAGCCGGCCCCTGGCGTGGCAGCGCGGCTCAGAAACGCCAGCCAAGCGCAGCAGAGGCACTTCCAGTCCGCGTGCCCCGCCTGCACCCGAGGCCCGCGCCCCCCGCCCCGGCCCGTGCGCGGGGCTCCCCCGGCGCGTACCTTCCAGGTAGAACGCCCGGCAGCCCTCGTCCTTGAGCTTCTTGAGCAGCAGTCCAAGCACCGACTCGCCGCCCGTGTTCTCGTTCCAGTCGCTGCTACTCTCGTCGTAGAGCACCACCGTGTCGGTGCCGCAGCGCCGCGTGAAGCGGTCCCGGTCCTCGCCGCGCGTGAAGAGCGCGCGCACGGGCAGGTTGCCCTTCTGCAGGCGCCGCAACATGATGCCCGGGATGGCCACGTTGATGGCTGACTCGATGTGCGACGACTCGTACAGCTCCTGCGGCCGGCAGTCCATCAGCAGCAGCCGCTCGTTACCCAGCTCCAGCTGCTCGTTGAGCCATGCCACCGTCTTGCTGATCGCCATTTCCGACGCGAAGGGCACGGGTCTGAGCGTATCTATCATGGGGGTCGAGCTGCGGGAGAGGGCGGGGTGCCTACCAGACGCCCCTCGGGGCAGGCATAGGCCGAGCGCGCCGCGCGAAGCCGCCGCTCTCGGAGCGGGGTTTAATTCCACCTCACCCTTCCCAAGCCGGGTTAGCGGTTGGGGAAGGCGAGACAGAAGTGAGCCGGCGGTTCCCTCTGCACCCGGCTGCAGCCGCTCGCTCTTGATGTCAATGAATCTCTCTGAATGAAGCTGCCCAGACAGTTTTGTTCCTCCCCAATGAATGAAATCCAATTAATTCGGACTCCGTGCTACTGAGAGGGGAAGAAAAAAAGTCCAGCGGCTCCTAATCCCTCCCTCCAAGGCTGCGCCTCAAATCCACCCGGGCGTCTTTCTCCTCGGATTATTCAAGCCTCGATTTGCTCACTCTCCCTAGGACTCAGCCTCGCACACCCCCTGCGCTAGGCAGCTCCTCAATGGATACAAACAGCGAGCGTCTCAATGGATACATTCTCCGAGCCAGCCAATGAGCGCGCTGCGGAAGGGGCTGTTGCCGTGGGGACGGGCCGGCTGGAACAGGTTGTGTTGATGAATTGTTAATGAGTTTGTCATTCACAAAAACGGAAAGGAATTTCCGCTCCGGATAAGCCCCAGTGCAAACAAGCTGCAACAGCGGGCTCCGCGGGAGGAAGGAGAAAGAAGAGGAGGCGGTGGAGGAGGAGGAGCAGGGCACATAAACCAGGGCACTTCAGTTGTCTCATGTTTCCTTCTGTTGAGAGTTCACACTTCGCGTCGGAACTTTTGCACACAAATGGTGCAATTAGCAGGCACAAAAGCCCTTGTTCGCGACGCCTGTGCTCGCAAGCTAGCTTTAGGAAAACTTGTGCTTTTTTTCCTTTTTATTCCCTTTAAACTCATTTGGACCAGAATTCGCCTTAACCCCCCGCCCTCCTTTAGGCGGTGTGTGGCATTTGTTTGCCAGTTTAAAAAGCCCAGCTCTGTTTGCTCTGATGTTCTTTTAGCCGAGGCTGTGTTGGGGCTGGTGAACTGCCTGGGCTTTAGTGACCGATGAAGTGTTAAATGCTAATCCAACATCTTTCGAAACAAACCAGGATTTTGTTGAAACATTTTAAAGCAAGCAAACAAATAAATGTCTGGATGTCCAGATAATAGAAAGAAAGCAGGTTTTTAAATAGCGTTTTAATTTTTTTACAATGGAGACTGCAGAAACTCGTTGGGCAGTTCGATGCTTTTATTTCTCTCCAGTGGAGTGGGGCGTTATGAGCCATTGTTCGGGGGATCCAAGTCCCCCCCGACCCCGCGCGCGCGCGCGCCGTCACCCACCACGCACTGGCGCGGGGTGGGGGGTGGGGGGGCGTCGCGCTCGTTAATCATTTCTGGGCAGGGATCTCGGCTTCCGACAGAGGAGCCGGTCTGGCTGGGCTGCCTGAGCGAAGTGCACTAGGGCGCGCAGAGCCGGGGCAGACTACCCCCACCGTCGGCGAGGCGTGGGGAAGTCCTCCCGCAAGGCCTGCAGGCTGCGGGGGCTCAGGCGGGCTTGGCGATTGGTTACCGTAGACACGGAGGCACGTCAGGGGGGCCTACAAGCCCCTCATCCCGCGACCCGCCAACCCCTTCCCTTCCCGGGGCGCAGCCCCCTCCCCTGTGGGTCGCCGGGCACTCGCGGAGCACCGGCCGCGCCTGCGCGTTGCGCTCCTTGCTAGCACCCCGCCACCCCCGCCTTGTCGCTCAGCCGGCTCCGGGAGATGGGCGACCCCGCGGATGAGTGCGGGAGTCTGGGCTCCGTCGCTGGGGCGGGTGAGGGGCGAGGAGGAGCGCCTGCCTGCACCCCCTGGCTCCCAAGGAGGGCTAGGCGTCCGGGGGAACGTCCCCGCCGCTCCGCAGAGCCAGCAGGTAATCGGGGACTGCTGCGCTCGGCCGAGGCGCCGCGGAGCAGGGCGGGCAGGCTGGGGCCGGATGGAGGCGTGGCCGGGCGGGGGCCGCGGCGGCGGAGAGGCGCATTCCCGGCGCGCAGAGCTCTATTGTTATATAAAAGCGCCCGGCCGGCCCCTCCCGAGCGGAAAACCACCTGTGTGCAGCCGGCGCGGCGCTGGGGCTGGGCGGGGGGGAGCCTGCGGCCGGAAGGCGCGGGCCCTAATCCGGCCTCCCCTCCCTAACCCCCCGCGGAAAAGAGGCCGCGCATTGTCCCGCCGCCGTCGCCGCCGCCGCCGCCTGGGAGGCGGAAGCGGGGGCAGCGGCTCGGCGGGGAGCTGCTTTTCCGAACTCCCCTCCCGGCGCTCTGCGCCCCCCGCGATCTAGCGGAGGGCACCTGAGGTCGCGGGGTCTCCCTTCGCCAGACGCCCCGCACCCACGGGCCTGCCTGCTGACGCCCCCGCTCCAATTTGCATTTTTAGTCACCGGCCTCCTCCTTGGTTTGGGGAATGTAGGCTAAAAAAAGGCGGCTGCGAGGCCCAGGTTGCCAATTTTGGAGCTCTGCTGCAGGCAGGCCGCCCCTGGAGAAGCGTGATCGACGAAGGTGGGGGTTGCCGCGCTCCTCTCCCCGCGCCTTTTTTGGGCATCCCTTGGAACAAAATTCCCGTATTTCACTGGATAGCATCCAGTTCCAGCTGGAGGAGGCTTGCGCTGGAGCTGACGCCTCCGATTCGCCCCCACCTGTTGCAGACGTTCCCACCCCAAGACGGTTCGGTTCTTAGGACCTGGAGGCGAGGGGGCAAGATGCAGGATGCTTTGCTGCAGAACTGAGAAGAGCAAGATCTTGCAGGCGGGCCCTCCAGCAGAAGAGGCGGGGAGGGATATTGGTTTCTCTTTAGCTACCTTAGAAGTGCAGTTACCTGAGCTGGGGCATCAATGGGGAGGATAATCGCAACACTTCTCAAACCTGAAAATCGGAACATGTAGCTTGACCCATGTTTCTGAACCTATCGCACGGAATGGCTGTTCTCAGCAAGTTTTAGGAAATGGCATTCTGAGCCTCGATCCTTGCAGTGGGGCGCCCCGGCTTCAGATTGTGCCCCTATCTCTACCCAAACGTGCGACCTTGGTTAAATCATGCTCTACGCCGCAGTCTTCCACGTTGCCATAATGAAGAAAATAAACATATCTGCTTTGTAGGATCACTGTGATGATTAAATGGGTAAAGCGAAGTGCTCTAACCTGGTGTTGGTGTGCTAATAGGTGTTGGTATTATTTTTATCGTTCTGAATTCCGAACCTGCGCAATGGCCTGAGTCCTTTCCATCCCACATTCGCCCTGGAACTCGCTAGTCTGCAGAGCAGCCCTTTGAGGAACTGCCCTAAGCAGTTTAACCCATCCCAATTCAACTGTCAAGCAAAGCAGGTGCTGTTACAGACCAGGGTCAAAATCCTTTACCAGGGCTACGTTTCTAACTTCTCTCTAACTGGTCCTCTCACAAACGTCCTGTTCTCCAACCACCCCAGACTAGTAAAATAGAAGTAACATATATTGGGCATTTACTACGTGGTGGGCATGGTCCTGATTTCTATGTTTACCTGCATAATTTCGGTCAGTCTTCAGAAAACCCATGAAAATTATCCCCATTTACAGAGATTAAGGAATTTGCCTGAGGTCACACAGTAGCAAACAGTGGGGCAGGATTTGAGCCCTGACTCTTTACAGACCCTTAAGGGTTACCACACGCGTATTACAAGGTGTTGTGGAGACCATACTCACCACGCTACCCTGTTCCCAGCCGAAAGTTGAAGGATTCACGGTCTGCATTGTGAATTTTGATCACCAGCCTTTTCCAGCTTCATATGTCCAGGATCAAGAGTTAGGCTTATTTCCCTGCTCCTTTCACATCTGGTGGCTTTCTTTGCATGCACCTCTTTACTAAACGTTGCATACCTTTCTTCCTTAGAGTATGCCTTAGATTCTAATCCTCACAACTACCATTTCTTATCTCATGTGTCAGCGTGGCACCTGGGCCTGGGTTGCATCTGAGCACTGTCGCTCACTAGTAGTTGAATTCTTGCCCTTAAATGCTTTCGCTGCTATTTCTTTGCCCCCAACCAGGAATTCTGCATCCTGGGACAGTTAGATTCTACTAGAAAGGGCCAGAAGGAAGGGAGTGAAAAGAGGGAATTCCCAGACACTCCCTTCTGCACCTTTTCCTAGCAGCTCTCAGACCGGATGTTTGCTGTGCTTCCTCCCTGAAGTAGGGCATTATGTGAGTGGTCTGTGTTCCTGGTGCTAGTGAGGTGATGGAGTGGACTAAAACCCATGCACCCTGGAATTTGTTGTGTATTTTCTCTCAGTAAAGCTTTTATTTTTTTCTGAAAAAAAAATCACTTAGCCTCTTTGGGCCTTCATTCGTTCATTCACTGATTCATACTAGGTCCCGGGAAAGCAGCAATGAATAAAATAAACAAGAATACCTGTCCTCCCGGAGCTCACATTGTAGGGAGGACAGACAATAAGCAAAATAACTAATTATACAGTCTATTAGAAAGTGAAAGTGCTATGGAGAAAAATAAAGCAAGGAACGGAATTCAGCAGTGTGTAAAATTGGGAATTGTTGTACCTACCTCCAAGGACTCTGAGGGTCAGAGACAACCAAGATACACATCAAAAGTGTAGGGCACAGAGTGCGTACTCAAAAGATGTTTCTAAAACCCACTGCTTCGTTCCTGCATAAAGCTGACTGCCTGTTGCTGGTGATACCGCCTTGTCCCGGCCCTGTCGCCCAGGTTCCCAGGAAAAGCTCTCTCAGGAGGGTTCTGGAAGAACCACAGGCTTCCTTACTTCCAGAAGGAGGCCTCAGTTCCCTGCTAAGGGTCCCATTCAGAGAGGACTGTGTTTAAAGGTTGGAGAATACAGCAGGTCATCTCTGACCCATTCTCATAAGTGCACAGAAGCAATTTCATAGATCCTAACTTCTCTCTGTGTGTGTATATGTGTGCACGCACAGAGCACAAAGCACACACAGTGCTTGAATTCTTCCTGGTGTTTCCCCCTGGAAAGGTCCTTAAGAGGAAGTCTTTTGATTATAAATGTTTGCTTGGCTATTAGAGAAGCATTCCAACTTTGCGGGAATTTTCCTGCATTTGGGGATACTTGGCAAGTTACAGACCCAAAAGGGTTAGCATGACCTTTAATCTTCTTGGAGTAATCTCTATGAATCCAATGACATTTATTAACACATCATGCGAAAATACTTAAACAGATTTTCAGCTAATAGGGAGAGGGTGTTTTGGAAGGTCTGGCTTAAAATATAGTCTCGTGGCATATTCAAGATTCACTTTTAGAGGTCCCAGGGAGGCCCTCAAAGTGACAGTCAGCGGCTTTAGCAACAGCGAAATCTCAGAATTTAACTGCATTTGAGAAATATGTTTGAAATAGTCTGACTTAAAAGAAAGGGCATATGGGGTTCACAAAACTCACACTGGGCTCCCCT
This sequence comes from Tapirus indicus, assembly GCA_031878705.1. NCBI lineage: Eukaryota > Metazoa > Chordata > Mammalia > Perissodactyla > Tapiridae > Tapirus > Tapirus indicus. The sequence goes on along the minus strand of CM062920.1, from coordinate 136,233,567 downwards.
GACAGGTGCCTCAAAAAGACAGCAAATTGTGTCTGAACAGCAGGAACTGCGGACCCCAAGAGGCACGAAGGACTGACGATAGGAAGCGGGTTCTACACATTGATAGGCTATGCACGGAGAAAACCAAATATGAGCCCCTAGTTAAAATACCACACCAGGGCTGCAGATCCTGGTTTGCAATCAAACTGCTTCTCACGTGGCAGCTGCGTGCAGCTTGCCCCAGGGCGAGGACCTGCAGGGGCTCACTGAGCGCAAGTTAATGATTTTCCCAAACAATGCGGGGGTGGGGGAAAAGGCAGCTAGGTTAGCGGGAACTAACAGGTAGCTGGGCAGCAGCCGTGCGGAGTCACACATCCACGGTCACATCTAGGGAGTGGTTGGAGCTGTCCTCTGAACCGGGTGGCACTGCCGCCCCTTGCCAGAATGATACGACCTGAAGAAAAATATGAACCATTGTGAAATTCAGACCATCGCCCCAATCAGGCTGAGCTTTTAAAACTTATGGTCTTCGTCAGCTTTCTCGTGTTTCTGCTTCCCATCACCTGATGGAATGCATGTTAATTTACATTGAGATCCCATAGAATATTCTTTTGAAGTCTCTAGCAAGGAAATTCATTTAAAGATAACAATCTTATTTCTTCCTTCAGATGCTTTAGTCCCTTTCCTTGCAGTAGGAAAACGTTCACTGATTCTTCTCACTTATTTATTTTCACAAAGTAGGAAATGTAAAAACGTGTGTAAAATGTATATGTAAGAAATCGTCAGGAAATTGGCATTTCTGCAGTACAGCCGACTTCACGTACCAGTTTGGGGTTTTGTTTGGGGGGGGGTATGACGCCACCTTGCTTCCCATTGTACCATTCCCAAAGCCCCATTGATGATCCTTAGTGGGAAATAAGGCTTACATCGTCTTCCAGGGAGATGAGGGACTATATGTGTTCATCTTTCCAGAAGCTTCCCTGGTCATGTCATGAAGTATCATATGTGCAGCATTCTGGGCGTTAGCCATGCTGCATCTATGCGCAGAACATTTGCCTTGTGCCTCGTTGTGTGGGCCACGTTTCCTCTGCTGACTTTTCTCCTCATCTTGTGTTCCTCTATTTACGCAGGTGTGAGCAGTACAAATAGCTGTTGTGTAAGAGAACTAATTATTTTTCTAAGTAGGTACTATTTCCTTCCAGCCTATTTTTGCCTCAGCGATCAGTGGAAATGACTATGGGTGTCCATAATACAAGGGATGCTTTAGCTCAGTTTATCAAACTTAAGAACTCACAGATCCTCCAAGAATAGGTTGGTGGAACCCCAGCGGCCTCCAAACTCCAGTCTAAGCAATATTGCAGCAGGCCATTTGGCGGGTTAATTACAAAAATTATATTTGGATAGATCATGAAAATAACAACATAATGGCTACAGTCTATTCTACACCGAGCTTTGTACATGTTAACTCGACCACGATAACTCCTCAAAGCAGGTATACTTTATAGTGGGGAAGCCTGGGCCCCAATGTCTAGTAGTTACACTGGGACCCAAACTCACATCTCAGTCCCTTTGCAGCCTCTCTAGTACATTCTGCTCCGTACTCGATAAGAGTGGTCCTCAAGCATGACTTCATGCAGCCTATTATGAATTCAACCTGTTATAAAATGGCAGCTTCTACTTAATTTGTTAAATTTTATCTCACTGGTCAAGCCTGGGAGTGCTGGACGCAGACCAACCTAGATTCTAATCCTGGCTCAGCCTGGATTCTAATCCTTTCTAGCCGTGTGGCTCTGTGGGAAATCACGTAATCTCCCGGTGCCTCAGTTTCCTCTTCTGTAAAGTGGGGATACCATATCACAGCGCTAGTGTAATAAATGAGTTATATTTGTAAAGGGGTAGAAACGGTCCTGAAACAATACTGACTCATGGGCAGTTACCTATTTTTATTGTTAACACGCACACACACAGCTCTTAATAAATATTTGTTGACCTTGCTGAAAGGGATTATATAATGAAAAACACTACAGTGTCAGTTTTGTTCTCAGGAATAGAAAAACAATCCATACAAGATTTTGAAAAAGAATTTTCAAGAACAGAGTCAATTGCTTTACTACCCCTCTTAGTTGCTGATGTAAGCAGCCCAGAAATCATGGTTTCTCAACGTGCCAAGAGACCTGGATGAATTGGGGACATTGCGAATGCCGATTGCTTCAAGGGGATTTCCCAGCAGCCTAGGGCTCACCTGCTGAAGCAGCGGACCCTATCCCCCCTTCGTTGCTGCCTGCTCACGTCCCTGTCGACTGCGTGTTCTGCGACAGGGGAACTGGAAGTCTTCTGACCCAAGCCATGTTACCCAAGCCATCTCTCAGTGCTCTGCGTTCACTGTCGCGGATGGGAGCACCCATTTATATACTCAAGCTGGTAAGGCCTCCTACATCTGAGAAATCTCATCCTCCAGGAGATTCCTTCCCTCCTCTGACTTCTTGCCCAGCAGGAGCTTTTCAGACGGGAGGAGAAGGGGGTAGGTCAGAGCTGGGTGGACTGGAAAGACTCTTCCATTCATGGGTGAAGGGTGCTGTTCTACAATGAGGCCACACTGTAGAAACATACCTCCCTTTAAGTAAACAGGCCCCCTGCTTAGCACAGTTTCTCTGGTAATTTTTGCACGTGCATGATTCCAAAGTTTTTATTAGATGTCTAAGTGTGCATCTTCTGGTGTATTCCCATCAGGTTTTTCTGGACCCACCAGAAGTTCTAGATTCTTTACCCAAACCCCAAAAGTCTAAACTCTTGCTAGGTCACACTCCTCCTCCCCGCTTCACCTTACCAGTTTCCCAAGGGAAAAGGCTTTATGATGGGATTTCTCTGCCTTTTTGTGATATTGTCTGTGTGGTAATTGAAGTAATTCAGTATAACTAAGGTGGTACTCTAATGCTTGAGGGATGGGTAATTAGCTGTGACATTCTTAATATGAATCAATACCTTAGACTCAGTGACCTGTGGGTTTTTTAAGATTTAGTATAGAGGATGTTTAAAAAATTCATTTCTATTGCTGAAATTGGTGGCGCTTATGATACGTGATCGTTAGAGGAGGTGTGATGGGACCTGCCAATCGTGCATGACCAAGATGTCAGAAGGAAGCCAGCCCAATGCGCACGTAACCACACAGCCTCTAGCACCAAAGGCTGTGCACCTCCACTTCACCTAGGATCCCCCTCCAAGAAGGCTGCAAAGCCTGACAGTTGTGATCTGGGAACACTGCTGCTTTACCAGCACCCTGGCCATCAGTACAAATACTGTTACCCAGTACTGAGGGGAGAGAGCAGACCGTTCCCCAGCCACACACAGTCTGTGTGACTGTACCTACCTGCTAAAACATACATTTTTCTTCTAGTTAAATTTGGTATGAGATTTACTTTTACAGTGAGAGTGAGGTGGGATGTAGTGGGGAATGAAACTGAAATCTGGGGCCTCTAACCCCTAGAGGCCTCTGGTTTCTATCAAAAGAATCTGACATTTATCCAACAGCCAACTTGGCTCAGAAGCAAAGCTTTTCAAAAATATTGATTCCCAAATCCCAACTCCAGTAATTCTGATTGAAATGATGGAAGGTGGGTCCCAGGTGTTGGTATGTCTCAAAAGCTCCCCAGGGAATTCTATATGCAGCCTGGGCTGAGAACCACTGGCTTAGAAAGATTCATAACACTCATCCCCTATCAATTCCCTTGCCTAGGGAAAGGTTTCCAACCAGACCAGTGGGTCTCAAAATTAAATGTTTAGAAACAGCTGGAGGTACTTGCTTGCAGTCCATACTCCGGCCTCCCACTCAGAGACTCTGATTCAGGAGGTCTAGAGAGGGACCTAGGCAAATGTCTTTTAGTCCAGCAGCCAGGAGTGGCTCACAGGAGTGTCCACACTTTGAGAAGTTCCAAATATCTCAGACAGCCAGACTCCTCACCCATCAGCTCTGGTCAGCGAGGATAGAAATTTTCTTGAAGGTTACCTGGAAGGATGAATCGAATAGTACACTTTACCTACAAATATCAGAACTTCATAACAGAAAAATGCAACATTAGACATAACTAATCTGCTTGTCCTTGTAAGCTCGACTCTTGAACTAGCACACGCTCTGATTTCTTTTTAGGAGGCCCTAAAACCGTACCTAGATCTGCCTGTGAGTTTGCCTAAAAGAGGGTTTCTCTTGATAACAGCATGAAGTGATTATTAAGCACCCGTTGAGTCTAGAACTGAAATGACTGCTGGGGCATATGGAAGTGAGCAAGATTCAGGCCCTCATGTCACAAAAAATAAGTCTGACTGGGGAGGTTAGACACATGCCCAGGTAGCCAGAATGTAACCAAATAAATGTAGTGATTGCAATAGAAAGGAAGTGCTGCTATGGGAACAAGAGGAAGAAATGGTTCATTGACCTTGGGTGTGGCAAGTGTCCCAGAAGAGACAATATCTGAGTTAGATCTCTATGGATAAGCAGATTTCTTCCCTCCCCCCATCCCAGAGGGACAGGGGAAGAAAGGAACTCTAGGCTGAGAGACAGAAGGCCTGAGCAAAAGGTCGGAGGCGTGGCCATGCCTGACAATTGGAGTGCAGGTGAGCAGTGCGGGGGGGGGGGGGGGGGGGCCGCCGCGGAGAGGCCGTGGGAAAGGTTTAAAGCCAGATGGACGTGGGCTCTGGATGTCGTGCTAAGGAGTTTGGAATTTTTCTTTAGGCATTGAGAAATCCTCAAAGATGTTTATACAGGGGTGTGACATGATTTCAGAATGTGATTCTGGTAACAAAGAGGTGAGTAGACTGGAGGGGAGAGAGAAGTGGAGGCAGGAAAACCAATTAGGAAGCAATTGTAATTGTCCAGGAAAATGATGCTACACCACCACAATCGTCCTGTTCCTAAAATAGTGGACTAATCATCCTGCTTCGTTTTATTCCTCTTATTTCTGGGGCTAGAAAAATCACTGAGCCCTTCTGTGACTCAGAATCCCTCCCTATTAATAGAAGATGACAAAATACTTATCTTACTGAGAGAGGTACAAGAGATACTTGTAATTGTAGCCAGGAAAGAGGGGGGAAATGTTATTCTAAAAAGAGAAACCGTCTTTTGCCTCTAACTTTTTATTACAAAAATTTCAAACCTATAGGAAAGTTGAAAGTTGAGTAAAACATCAGAAGTACTCTTTGGAGGGAAGTTCCGCAGAAGTTCCAAGTGCTCATTACTCAGAAAGTGGCATTTCTAATACAAGGGTCTGTCACCTTTAGGATGAAAATGCTGTTGCAACACGTTTGGTTACAAACATTGTTCCACAAAGTGAGATTTTTGTAAAGAAAGGCAGGTCCCCCCATTGTTTCCATTACAAACAAAAGTGTAAGGAATGTTACTTCTATTACTCCTATTGCTGAAATGGAGGTGGAGGGCATCCCATGTTAGTTCTAGGAGTTAAACATGGTCATGAAGTGAAGAGCGGGGAATAATACTTTTAGGTTGTGCTTGCGTTTGGGGTCTTGGAGTCTGTCCTCGTAGCAAGGGGCACCTGGTCATGACTTTTTCCATCTACCGCTCGGCCCTTTCCAACAACTAGATCTCCATTTCACCACCCAGGACCGTATCAGAATTCTCTCTTCTTTTTGGAAAAGTATCCCTGGTATCACAGAATGCACTACGAATTGAAAATGCTTTAAATTTTGCCAAAATGACTTTGTTTTCCACCTTTTAAAAAATTTGTGCTCAGTATATCTGCTGAGTTGGTACAAGATATTCTGAGGGATATAAAGATAAATCACATGAGGACACTCCCCTCAAGAAGCTAACAGGCGGGACTGTGACCTAAGAAAGAATGTTACAAAGGTAGCATTCAGGGTGTTAGAACAGTATCAAAGTTCAAGATCAAAGGTCAAGATGACTGATGGAGTCCTTCCATCCCAGGGTGGGACAATTTTGACTTACCATGAGGAACTCCACAATACTTCCTTTCATATATGAAAACCAAGTGGTCATAGAGCGATATAATGAGGAGACATGTCAGGAACACATAAGGAGAAGATTATCTCAGCTACTTTCTCAGGTACATTATGTAAGTAACAAATGAATAGTTCTCTCAAGTGGAAATATTTGCTCTGGTACAGTGAATTATTCTGATTCATTTGTTCTCTCTTAACATGCATTTCTTAGAAAACTTACTGGTGAAATTCATCATAAAGCAATTGGGAGATTACAGATTACAGAAGAATAAAGATTTTTAATCCTTACACAAATTAGTTTTTATTTTAAGGGCAGTTTAAATATCACGTCACAGCCTGCATTTGCATGTACTTGTCCATTACTCATTAGATTCTTTTACTGCAAAGAGCTTAAGGAAATCAACTAGAACGTGGCTGTACTGACAGCAATGAATCAGTTATAAAGGGAAGTAGTAAAGATTTATTCACTTATTAATAAAGTAATGTGGCCACTTGATAATTCTAATTTCTGATTCAATCTTTAAAGGTGACTTAGTTCTTTTAAAAAAATATGCAAGCCACAGGCTGGAAGAATATATTTGCAAAAGACACATCTGATAAAGGACTGTTTACCCAACATATACAAAGAAATCTTAAAACTCGGCAATAAGAAAATGAACAACCTGACCTTAAAAAGGGCCAAAGAGGGAGCCGGCCCGGTGGCGCAGCAGTTTAGTTCGCGCTTGGCAGCCCGGGGTTTGCCGGTTCGGATCCCGGGCGCCCGCCGACGCACTGCTTGTCAGACATGCTGTGGCGGCGTCCCATATAAAGTAGAGGAAGATGAGCACGGATGTTAGCCCAGGGCCAGTCTTCCTCAGCAAAAAAAGAAGAGGAGGATTAGCAACGGATGTTAGCTCAGGGCTGGTCTTCCTCACAAAAAATAAAGGGCCAAAGAACTTAATGGACAATTCACCAAAGATATACAGGTGACAAGTAAGCATATAAAAAGATGCTCCATATCCTGTGTCATCAGGGAAATGGAAATTAAAACAACAATGAAATACCACTGCACACCCATCAGAATGGCCAGAATCTGGAACACTGACAACCCAAAGGCTGGCGAGGTTGTGGCAACAGCTCTCTCATTCGTCGCTGAGAGGAATGCAAAATGGTACAGCTACTTTGGAGGACAGTTTGGCAGCTTCTTACAAAACTAAACGTACTCTTACCATATGATCTAGCAGTCATACTCCTTGGTATTTACCCAAAGGAGTTGAAAACATGTCCACACAAAAACCTGCACACAGATGTTTATAGCAGCTTTATTTATAATTGCCACATCTTGGAAGCAACCAAGATGTCCTTCAGTAGGTAAACTGTAGTACACCCAGACAATGGAATATTATTCAGCACTAAAAAGATAGGAGCTATCAAGCCATGAAAAGATATGGAGGAAACTTAAATGCATATTGCTAAGTGAAAGAAGCCAATCTGAAAAGGCTACATGCTGTAGGATTCCAACTATATGACACTGTTGAAGAGGCAGAACTATGGAGCCAGGAAAAAGATCAGTGATTGCCAGGGGTTGGAGGGAGGGAGGGATGAATTGATGAAGCACAGAGGATTTTTAGGGCAGTGAAACTATTCTGTATGACACTATAATCATGGATACATGTCATTATACATTTGTTAAAATCCATAGAATGTATGCCACCAAGAGTGAACCCTACTGTAAACTATGGATTTTGGGTGATAATAATGTGTCAATGTAGGTTCATCAATTGTGACAAATGTACCACTCTGATATGGGATATTGATATTGGAGAAGGCTGTGCATGTGTGGGGACAGGGAGTATATGTGAAATCTCTGTATTTCCTGCTCAATTTTGCTGTAAACCTAAAGCTGCTCTAAAAAAATAAAGTCTATTAAAAAATAGATATTTATATACAAAATGTGTGTGCTGCTGCCAGGTGACTTGGAACTACAAAATATAGTTTTTGCCTTGAATTAGATGAAAGCCCCTTTTCAAATGTCTACATATATTATACAGTTTTTTCTTATTTAAAAAAATAAAGCATTATTGAGTTATGTTTGCATAGGTGATACTTATACATGGAATAAAATTCAAAAGGAAGAAGTGATATAGAGTAAAATTAGTCTCTCCTAGCCACCTAGTTCCTCTCCCTAGACGCAACCACTGTTAACTAGTTTTTGTGTATCTTCCCAATGAGAGTCTATGCATGAACAAGTATACATTTAGTATTATTGATGTTATAATTACACATTTGTATCAGACTAAACATACAGGAGTGCAATTTGATTTTTCACTGAGCATGTTCTGAAGATGGGCTCATAATCAGAAAACATAGAACTTCCTTTTTAATGGCTACATAGTATTCCATTACATGGGCCTAGCATAATTTATTTATCCAGTCTTCCTATTGATAGATATTGAGGTTGCTCATAATGTTTTTTTGCTATTGCAAGCAATGTCTGCAACGAATATGCTTTTACACATTCACCCATTCTGTATGTGAGGATATCAGCAGGATAAATTCTTAAATGTGGAATTGCTTGGTCAGAGTGTGTGAATTTATCATTTTGATAGCCATCACCCAGATGTCCCCTTCAGAGATTGTGCTAGTTCACATTCCCACCAGTAGTGTATTTCCCCATACCTTAACTGACACAGTGTGCTCTCAAACATTTTGCCAATCTGATAGACGAATATCGAATCTCATGGTAACTAAAATTTGCATTTCTCTTATTAAGAGTCAGGTAGAGCATCTTTTTGTATGTTTAAAGGCTGTTTGGATTGCCTCTCCTGTAAACTGTGTATTCACATTCTTTACCCATTTTTTGACTGGTAAATAAATAATATAAAAATCCTATTTTATTTTTTATACCTTGTTTTCAACCATAATATCAAGTTCATTATAGACACTGAACTTCAATACCATTACTCAATCATTAGTTTCAAATAGGAAAACATAGAGGCCCTTGATAACCCCAAAGCACACTTGGTTACATAACTCATTGATGCCTGACTTTTCCTTCTCAGCTCATCCTAAATCTCACCTTGTAATGAGGACTGCCCCCACTCCTCAGGCTCCCTCAGGGTCAAAGAGCTCTGATTTCTGTTTGCTTTGTTTTAATTCCAGAAGAGTTGTCTTAAGCTCTGTTTCGGCCATTATTATCTATGCAAACCTTCTGAGGAATTTTAACTCATTTAAATAACAGCCTTAATGTATTCTTCTAGCATTCACAGTCCCTGCTTTCCACATGAGCACGAAGGAGAGAGTAATATAGTCATGCGTCGCTTAACGACAGGGATAGTTCTGAGAAATGTGTTGTTAGGTGATTTCGTCATTGTGGGAACATCATAGAGTGGACTTACACAAACCTAGATGGCATAGCCTACTACACACCTAGGCTATATGGTTCTCATCTTATGGGACCACCGTCATATATGCAGTCCGTCGGTGATCGAAACGTCATCACACGGTGCATGACTGTACTTGCTAAGCTACGTTGGAAGGCGCAATCCCGGGGCTTCAACAGTGAAGGAGAAACAGAGATGAGGCAGGGATGCAAATATCAGGCAGCGTGTTAAGGAACTGACCATAACTTCACAAGGAAATACAAGCCAGTTGCTCATCCTGCAAGTCGCCTTGAAGCAATCCAACAGGTAGTGGGGTGGAGAAAAGGAGGATTTATTGTCTTGGCCTTTAGTCCCTCGATTCAGAGTTTAACTCTTCTGGACTTCTGGGTTATCCCTCAGCCACTTCAAGGAACCGTTCGGGAAGTCTGCCTGGAAGAGGTGGAACAAAAGAAACCATCCGCGAGCTGCATGAGTCTTGTTGGGTCAGACCTAGGCCTTGGGGCCACTGAGGCTCCTGTTGCGGGGGGGAGACGTGAGGTGATCTCAGCGAAGCCCCGCCCCCAGGAGGCTCTCCATTCACGGAGAGGCTGAGGCCGGGGGGGTCAGGTGGGGCTGCGGACTCTTGAGAGGCACGAAAATCAGTCTGGTATGGTCATGTTTTTCGATGATGAAGAGTAATTTTAAAGCATTTTAGGATCCAAGAATTAGTGCTTTTGTGAAGGTTCATATGAATGACTTTCAGATAAATGAGTCATCAACTCATGAGGATGGGGGTGGAAATTCTATTATTAACAAGATTTATAACTGCTGAAACATTTTTATGATTGTTTAGATTGATCTCTGGACTGAGTTTACTCATTCTTAATCAGATGACTTTTATTACTAAAGTTGATTTTAAGGGAGTGTTCATTAATAAAAAATGCTCTTAACCACAATGCTTTCTTTCCAAGTGGTATATCATAATTTGTGCTAAGAAATATATCTCAACTTGTAGACATATATTTTACCAAAACTCCTACTGCACTAAAAAATGACAAGGTCTTATCTTTCTGCACACTCGTGTGCTTACAACAGAGTCCTGTGACATGGGTCTTGGGGGGAGGAAGGGCAGATGGTGGTGATGGCTGTAGGAAAAAAATCAATGAAAGAGAATCTATTGATGAAGTGAGTTCCATACATCTAAAAATAAAATAACACTTACTTATCCTAGCATATACATCCAGATAACATTTGGAAATCTATGTAGAAGTAACAGGAGGACCTAAATGAAGCCTCTGGAAAAAGTCATAGTTTTCAAAATGTGTGCTCTCTTGGATTCTTGGGATTCTAGAAATTTATTTGTTATCCAAGTGAAATGACCACAGTTGGTGTCATCTCCATACATACAGCAGGAGCTAACTTTGTGGAACAACACCTGGGCACTTGTCCCCGAGACTGTGGTATCTTCGTGTCCTTTCCACGCGCCCCACCATTCAAAGCCCCACCAAGAGCCCTTTTGTGTTTTCCTGCTTAGTTCCCATTTTATCTGAATGTAATCTCCCTCCTCTAGCTACCCTCTAGGCATTTGCCAATCTCCTATGAGGTCAGGAGCTTGCACTGTGGCATAGGAAAAATATTCATGGACTTACTTCATATCCTGCAGGAGAAAGAAGACAGCATGAGAAATTCTGTTACCACTAATTGAAAGTAGTTTATCACCTTATCTTTACAAAGTTTAATGTCAGAACTTCAAGGAGAGGATAAATCGTCCAATCTGGGCCTGAGCCTGGGTTTCCCAACCTCCCGGAATTTAGATGTCTGAAAAGAATCCGAGCGGATGTGGATTTACATGTTAGTACCTGAAAGCGGGCGCAGCCCCCACCCTGGAATGAGTGTACACTTCCACAGGACTTGTTTCCAGAGGGTGGTGGAAGGAACCACAGAGACGGCTATGTGCCCACACGCTCAGCCATCTGCCGTTCCAACCACACGTCTCTCCCCCCCGTTTCCTGCAAATGATTCATCTATTCTTGTTCTCCTTCTTCAAAGTTAACTTCTTCAAAGATAACTGTGTAGCCATTTAGGGAGGGGAAAGTCATTAAGAGAAGTGGAATCTGGAGTTCTTAGGATGGGGTAGAGCAGATTAAACAGTCTGGAATTTCACAAAGCAAGCAGTGCAGGTGTGGACTCCGGGCTCTCCTCTCTCCTCCTCGTGCATCATTTCGTAACAGGTTATCACCATCCATCAAGAACAACGAAAACGGCCGCATGTAAACTAGGAGGGCTTGAGTTGCTAGAGGGCAGAAGAGGAGAGGGCAGCAGAAGTCGGGAGACAGATTCTGGATTTTCCAGCCGAGGACGCTGCTCATCTTACCGACCGCCATACACGGCTCTGTCTCTCATTTTACACCAGTGAATGGGATCTTTGTGACTTTTTCTAATAGTAGACCAAAAAGCTGCCACCAAAGTCATGCTTTAAAGGAGACCCTAACCACTTGCCAGAGAATGTGATTATGGCTGTGCCCCTGACACCGAGGGCATTGGTGGCAACATGCTGCATGCGAAGGGGACGAACATGTCCAAAAGGAGGCATTCCTTAGATATTTGTTGAATTGCTTCAAATTGGAAGCAGATGGGCCTTGATTCAAATCCTGGCTTCGCTTCCAGCTTCTGGGACATTAGGCGAGTTGATAAAACTCTGGGAATCTCAGGTATGTTGGGGGTTGAGGACACCTACCTCACAGGGTGAAGTGAGGACTGAAGAGGACACTGTATGTAAAGTGCTCAGTGTGGTCCTTGGAACAAAGTAGATATGCAAGTATCAGGTGAATAGGAACATTCCTTATCATTTCATTTCCATTTCTGCCACATCCTGCACCCTAAGGCAAGAAAGGCAAAGAACTCAAAGGGGGGGCTCTGGCTATTCCAGTATGGTCTTGCCCATCAGGAGAGGAAGGGACCTGGCAATAGGACTGCGTGGGACAAACTGTCCTTGTTAATGCAAGACACAAGGAGAAGGAGGGAGGCAGAGAGACAAGCAGAGCCTGGTGACAGCTTCTTCCCGCACCCCCAACAGCCACCACATCCCCTGTGGCAAGTGAAGGCCCAAGATGTGAGGGATTGTGTTGCTGAGTAGAATATACAGATTCCAGATCAGATCGAGTTCTTAAAGACTCTAGCATGATGCCTCCATTTTCTCATCTGTAAAATGGGTGTTATAACAGAACTTACATCTTGGGTTATTGTGAAGATGAAATAAGATAATCTCTGTAAAGGACTGAGAAGAGGGGCCCAGGACAGTCAGCAAGCAGTACATAAATGTTGGTTACTGTTATTATTTTGATTTCATGTCAATATACAGAATTGTTAACAAATTACTTCGCTCATTAACCTGTTTATTGATTGATCGTTTTCACTGAATAAACACTTGTTCACTCAGTCACTCCATTCATTTATTTATCATCAAATATTTATTGAGATCTTACGCTCTCCTGGTACTATGCTGGGCCCAGGAGATGCCAAGACTCATTCGGCAAGAAGCTTGACGTCCAGTCAGGGAGAGAGATGTGTAAAGAAAAACAGGACAAGACAAAGCATAGTAAGTATCCTAATACAGAGGTGTGGAAAGTGCTCCTGGGACACGGGGGAGCCAGGAAGGACTTCACAGAGCAGATGCTTTTTGAACTAGATCCTGAAGGATCAGCAACCTGGGGAGTTTGGGCTTGGCAATTTCAGGTAACAAAAATAACTTGTGGGAAGGGTAGAAACTTCCAGTTATATGATCAATAAGTCATGGGGAGGTAATGCACAGCACAGTGACTATAGTTAATAATACTGTATTGTATATTTGAAAGTTGCTAAGAGAGTAGATCTTAAGAGTTCAAAAAAAAAAGGGATAAAGTTGTAAAAAGAAAAAAGCACAGCTAGAAGTCACGAGGACTTTGGTGTGGGTGGTGTCCAGTCATGTGCCTGGTGCCTTTCCCTGAATTCAGGCTCGACCCTCTGCTGGGGCCACGGAGTCCCACCTGCAGGTGAGCCCTACCCCAGGTACTGGGCCCGAGTCTGCTCTTAGAGGAAATACAAGCAGCTCCTCTAGCTCAGTATCTGGTCAGCTGGGCTCTCTTCTGAGCTCCTGGTCCATTTCCAGCTGTGAGGTTTCCACTTGATTCCTGTTACAGGCTCTACCTTGTATTCCAGTTCTAGTAACTGAGTTTCCATCTTGCTCCTTCACATTCTGCCTCTAAGTTTGTCTAAGACTGGCATTCTGCTTTTCTTATCAGCCCTCCCAGGGCTCGGGTCCATCCTGGAGACCTATCCTTGGGCCACTGAAGGCTGCTTGGTCCACTGATGGTCACTGCCTGCCAGATTCCCCCTGTTCGCCCTCCTCAGGTGAACACAGACTGATGACCTCTTGTTGAAAGTCTCCGATGACAACCAAATGTCTGAACTGCCCCATTACTGCCTAAACAAAAACTCCCATCTACAACCTGGTTCAACTGCCTGGCGGAACTGCCCCCAGAATCCTCACATCAACAAACTCAGTTTGGCTCACCACTGATTGAATTCCTAAATTCTATTTTGACTATTGCTAATGAAAACTACAGTACCTTTGTGTGAAAGTAGCACCAGACATATGCTTTTTGGGGTACAGGTTATGCCATATGCTTTAGTAAATTCCCCACAAGCATTTGGACTTGTAGAAGGCATCCAATAAAAGCTACTGGAGTGTATGTTACCAATGAGCCTTGGTGTTGTGGGCCCGGGCCTGCCTGTACTGACTGGCATTTTATGGCATGTATCATTTCCTTAACATTGCTCAGGAGATTAGGACACCAGTCATATGCTACCAGCCACAACTTTTAAAAAACAAACTTGGGAATAAAGTCACAAGAGGAAATGAGGACCATTTGGAAATTCAAGAACCCACACGTTCTCTATTTTTTTTTTTTTTTTTTTTTCAGGAAGGATTTCAAAGTTTCAACCTGTTTTAACGCTAGCCCATCTGGCTGCTTTATTAATGAAAACAGCAGCATCTTTTAATGCTCTCATGTGAGGCAGTACTTTCCAAAAAATTACAGAAAGAACTTTTGGATTCGATGTACCATATTTTGTCTCTTTTTTTCTTTGAAAAAAATAAATCCCAACTGGAGAACGTTTTAGAGAGAGTGTGCATAGAAATATTCATTGTCATGCCTGGTGTTGTAGGTCTATTGTGGTGCGTGGGGTTTCCAGAACAATTACATAAGTGTTAGCATTGTCAGGAACTTTTGACATTTGTGGCAGCTTAATGGAGTTCTTTTCATCATTGCAAATATCCTAATTGTTATTTCCTTAAATTTAAAATGCATAAAACTGGTGAAGCAGTATAAATTGATTTTGAGGCATTTCTATCAAGTGTGCTTTGTTGGCAAAGAAACTGAAGAAAATTTATTTGAAATGAAAAACAGGTGATCAAGCTGTAACAAATGCAATAATCTAATCATCCAGCAAAAACTGCCTGGGAGCATAAATTGTAAGTGAGACATTTTTGTTTCTTTCCCTTCTACCATTGGTCAAGATTTCCTTCACAATCTGAGTGTGTATAGCACATTGTTTAACTGGACAACCTTAAATTCAGTAACATGGTTTTGAAAATGCTGGGGTTCCAAAAGCTACTAGAACACACCAATACCGTGCTTTTATTTTTTAGAAGATCACCCAGGAAATAATGTGATATTCCGAGTCCCACTAATATGTCTGTTAAAATGTTAGTTATCTTTGTTTTTTTAAGATCCTCAGGTTCCAAGGTATCTTCCAGTAAGAGAAACTAGAGAAAAACCCAACTATAGCCACTGTCAATTCATCTTTTCCATCTCAAAAGTGAGCCCCCCAAATCCAGGGTTTAGGGGCTTTCTAGGGAGGGTGGAGTCCTTAGTTCTTATAGATCTTTGTTCAGTGTCTTGCACAACTTTCTGACTGGTTTATTTTTCTGCAGATAAGAGGTCATAGTTATGGGTGTTACTGTATTTATTCGTTCAAAAGATTGGTACAAAGAACAGGCAGGCAGAGTGAGCACTGACTCATAGAGGTTGCCGTCTGTTTGTGCTTGCGCCCCGTGCACCCCTTTTGAGGGGAGAGCACAGTCCACCAAGTCCAGCTCTTCACACCCAAGCGCCATTGGATTCTTTCCATATGACCACAAGTACTTGAACACCTTTCCTCTGTAGCAGAGCTGATAGCACACAGCGTCCTGGGAATCCCTATAGAGAAGGTGTGGTGAGGCTGTGTGAACTGTGTGGGCTGTGGTCACGTAGGTGAGAATGTAAATGGGATCACAAATGTAATCTAAGCGTCCTTGTGACACACAGTCATCATTAGAGTTTGCTTGTTGATGTTGGAGTACTATGTGCCATCCAGGACTATTTCCAAGAATCTACTGAACGTGTACCCCTCGGGCTTAGGAGACAAGATGAAAAGAGGAATTTGGTGTCCCTGCCAAGTTTCCTAGATAATGGAGATGACTTTTTAGGAGGAAGTGAAGTGTTCATTCCAGGGCTGGGAGGATAGACGGGGAAGAAGGCAGCTTCAGCAAGTAAGAAAATGCTGCCAAACCAAGTCCAAGTCAGAACATACCATCTAGACAAACAGAAAAGAGGTGAGGGGAGCTGCCTACATTGTTTCACTGAAGAGCTCATCTCACTCTTCATATTCCTGGCTTTCTGCATCCAGTCGTTACCAAGTCCAGCCAGCACTCTCTCTTCTGATTCTGTTATCCATCGTCCCTTCTCCATCTCTCCAGCCACTGAATCCAGTGTCTTACCATCTCTCACCTGGATTACTACAATAGTCTCCTAACTGGTCTCCCTGCCTTCAGTCTTGCCCCCAAAACCCCATTTCTCACCAAGGGGATCTTTCACATTGTTTAACAATGGGAATTTATTGGGAGGATTTCTGTCAGCTCTCAGGATGGACCAGAAGACTCAGAAATTAATAGAAACAGGTGGGGGTGGGGATGGGTCTAGGAGCCACTCCACAGTGTTGTCAGGGGCCTGCCTCGGAGTGAATGATCTTCTGTCATCCCTGGGGAATTTTTTTCTATCTTTCTTTCCTCTTTTCAAGATTCCAATTCCAGGGAGTGCACATTGTTCCAGCGTGGGTCGGGTGGCTGTTTGTTGGTGAGTAGAGGGTTGAAGGCACCTAGATTTAACAGTCTCACCAGACTGTCCAGTGGGGGAGAGGTAATCTTTCAAAAAGAAGTCAAAGTGGAGTGGCTAAAGTGGTCAAAAATGAGCATGTGCCCGCGATATGCTGATTATAGAAGGGGCATCTAAGCGCAGGGAAACATATATTATCCCATTGTACTCCGATAGTTTAACTTATCCCTCTTCTCCAGTAGACACTGAAGTCCTTGAAGGAAGAACCTTGTCTCATTCATCTTTGTATGCCTGGCCTCCCACAGACACATACAATTAATATTCATTGTATGAAAGAATGAATCAATGTCCATTTAAATGAAAGATTTGTCTTGTCTATAAGCTTTTAGAATTACTTTATTTCCCCCAACTCCAGCCTTCAGTGATCCTTCTCCCTGACTGAAAAGTGCTAAACACTGACCTCAGTAGGACTCAGTCCACTCACCCTCTGGGTGTTCCCAAAGGCAGAGAGAACCGAGAGACTATATGTCAGATACAAGATTCTCTTTCTGTTTCCATTCATTGTCTCTTCTATCACCATTTTGGTCTTTGGGAACTCCTACCGTGCATTTGTTCCTGGGATGCTTAGTAGTTCTTCACGAGCTGATATCTAACTACCTTATTTGGCATAATACAATGGAAAGAATGTGCTTTGAAATCAGACAGATGTTGGTCCCAATATGAACCCACCAATTACTAGCTTTGTGACCCTGGATACTTTTTTTACCCTCCCTGGATCTTGGGTTACACATATGTTCACTGAAGATACTACAAGTGTAAATGAAATAATATATGCAAAGACACTTGCCATAATGCTTGTCATATGACAGGTGTCCAGTGAACATCAGCTCCATTCTGCTTTGGTGGCTTGCACCGATAGAGGCAAGAGGGAAATTTGCGGGGCTAGAGGAGGTCATTTGAATTGCAAGGAAGAAGAGAAAAAAGCAGAATGAACATACGGGATGATTTGTGTATGTGTGTTGTTTTGCTCCGCTCTAGGATGAATTGGGATGAAATCCTGGGTGCCTTATGGGTTGTTAGCTTGTATCATCCCAGGTCACTTTCTTGGAAACCCTGGGGCAGAAGAAACCAAGGATTGGAGAGTCGGCAAGTCCTCAGAGGAGCAAGATGCCTGGGGGTGGGAGGTGGGGAGAGTCTGCCCAATAACTTTTCTCCACTTCTCTGGCATCCTCATTTTTTTGTTGTTTATCTCATCAATAAAAGAATGTGTTAAATTACGCGTGTTATAATTAATTATATCATGTAATAAAAATTTTTAGAGGTCCTTTCTAGAAAAAAGAACTTAAGAAACATTGCTGACTATTACCATATTTTTTTTTCTCTTTACATTTAGAAAAACCACAAATGGAAAATTCAAGGTACTGCAGTAGAAATATAATTCGCATTTCTCTCTAAAATAAAAAATATGTTGACCTGAGGAGAACTGGAAACCAACTCAACAGCCCAAATGGAGGGCATGATACCCACCCCTCCTCTCTTCAAGAGCACTCCTGTTACCCATTTTGTCCCTTCTCCAAAATTCTAAGCTGCTTATACATCCCAGATTGTTCCTGAGGGGCAGGAGCACGTGCTATCCTAGTGTGGGAATGCCTGGTGTGCTAATCCGTGGTTTGGAGGAGAGGGAAGATATGAGGTAGAACTGGAAGATAGTGAGCTAAAAATAATATAACCCACCTCCACGCCTCTCCCCGTAGAACTGCACCAATTCTCCCCTTGCCAAAGGGAAGCCCGGTGCGCAACAGCCTGAGGAGAGAGAGCCTTGATTTTTCTTTGGAGAGCCACTTTTCCTCTACGGGAGAAATGACTGTCGATCATGATGGCTTCCCCTACCCTGGCCAACGGGAGGCTGGATACATGACTGAAGCTAGGTCTATCAGATGCTCTTGACCTGGAATTTTGATGTCCAGAGAAGTGACACAAAAACTGAGAATGGTTCTAAGGCCTGGTAGCAATGGCCTAAGGAAACTGCATTATTCCTAACAGCCGGATTCCTAGAACTTGTACTTTTATAAAGCAGCATCTCAGCTTCTCCTTCTGTTCTGTGAGCTACCCTATATCCTTCCAATAAATTCATTTGTTTGCTTAAGATATCCAGACTCAGCTTCTTTTATTTCCATCAGAGAATTTGGACTAAAATAGCTTCTCAGATGCCACAGACATAGGCGATACTAAAGTTTAAAATTTGGGAGGTGGGGAGAGTCGCTTGGGGGCAACCATTTACTAAGGCACCAAGTTCAATTGTTCTCAAGCCATTCAAATCCCAAATGTTGGCTTCATGGCATCGCTCACAAGCTTGGGAAGGCAAAAGAGCCCCAGAGTCAATTCTCTCAGGGTTAATTTTGCTGAAATCACAGATTCTCTAGATCTGCCAGTGCAATTCAAATAGGCCCCACAGATTCTAGAAAAAGGTCAGTGGTGCTGGTCTGGGTGGGTACGTTTAAATCAATCTTGTAAGAGTCTACGCCAAAGTTGCACAGTAATTATATAACAGATTATGATGGAAGAGCAGCCACTGCAGTTAGGTCAATAGGCATTTAAAAAATCACTGCGTGGGAACCGTTTCAAACCACAACCCTCCATTAGGAGCCTACATTTCCCAGAAGATCCTCATTCCTTCATTTAGGCAGCAATTTTAAAGTCAGTTAGAACCACTGTTTCTGCACGACAGCTACTGAAAAAAAGTCAGACTGTATTTTACTCTCCTATGAGCAATGTCTCCTGGCCACGGCGTTTTGTATTCCTAAGATGTTATACTCATTTGAGGTTATTTGCAGCTTTGGTTTGAAAAGTATCCTAAATTAGCAATAATGAGCCTTCTCTTCATGCAGTTTAGGGAGCAAGAGGGAGTCAGGGAAAGAGGTGCATAGGGGAGGGAGTTCCTGAAACATGTACCAGAGCCCTCCCCACCCTGTTTGTTTTTCTTTTTCTGTTTGTTTTTGCTGCAGGTGCCACCCCAGCATCCTAATGGGGAAGAACCTCTGTGTATTCTTTCGTTCAACATTCGTTCTAGACCTATTAAGCACCAAGCACCATATCCTGTACCAAGCACTGGGAAGCTCGGAAGACAAGGGGTTGCCTATAGGAGCTTCTATTCCAGTGGAGGGAGACAGACACAGACATGGTGATTCCAGATCTGCTTGGCGCACGTGTAGCCCTTGGGTCTAACCAATGGAATAAGGAGATTCTGATGTCTTTACCTTCTAGGTTGGAAATGGTCATTTGTGTGAAGTAGCAATTAGTTAGACAAACACTTCGGACAAGGAGAACCAAAACGGGAAATTATGATTTCAAATAAATTCCAAAAAGGAAAATCTTCCCGGGAAGCTTTTACTTCCAGTGAGTTATTTCAGTATTTCTTTGTTTTTCTCGTGTGGAAACTTTTCACGAGTACCTTGCACTTGTGGAATGCCGGATGATTTTGCAGAGTGCGTTCTGTGCATGAGCTCATTTGGTCCTGGGAGAAGGTATTGTCCTGATTTCACAGATAAGAAAACTGAGGCTCCCACGACTTTCCCAAGTGTTCTCAGCTAGCTTAAGTGTGACTGGAAGCCAGGCTTCCCCTGTTCCTGGTCAGGACAGAGTCCTCATTTCTCCCCTTCCACCTATCTCATCACCATCTTTTTCATCCGTCACAAAGTGCTCCGCTGCTGTGGGTTTGCTTGAGATTAGCCATAATATTTTGATTGGGACACAGAACATTTCCCCCAACATGCACACACTCCTAGAAAGTACATACCCCTGTAATCTGCTACTGCCATTCGTAAAAATTATTATTCTTAAACTTTCTTCTTGGCTCAGAAACAATTGACGAAAAGAACCAGATTTCCAGTGGGGCATTTGCTTTCCTAGCAGGGAGGGTCATAGGAAGAATCCAGAGAGGACACAACACACCTAATTATTATTTTGCATCAGAAACACTAGAAGCAGAAATACTGATGCCATATTCATAACAGCAACTTCTGAATTTATAAAATAGTCTTGGTCTTATGTGACCCATTTGCCTGACTCATCCATCCCCATACGAAATTGATCAATGTAAACCACACACAGCTAAACCATTTATTATAGTATTACAGCCTCTACTAATGAATGTTAACATTGATCTGACACCTATTATAAACCAGACCCTATGCTAAGCGTTTCATGTAATTATCTCATTTAATCTTGACCCCAACCTTTTCAGGTAGGTACTATTATTATAACCATTTTACAGATGAGGAAATTGAGGTTCTAAAAAGTTAACTGTGTTGCCCAACAATACAAAGTTACTTAGGAGTGGAGCCAGTGTTTGAAACCAGGGCTACCTGACTGTGGAACCCTCTTTCCGAATCACTGTCCTAATTAGGGGCACAGATTGTCAGATGTAGACCTCAATCCAACTCCCTATTTTAGACATGAGGGGGCAGAGGTCCTGGCGGGTGAAGGATCTGCTTAAAGTCACACAATACTGTCTTCACCAACAGAATGAGATTTGCCTCTGCGTTGCCTCTCCCAACTTCAGAAAGGCTAGCGTGAGTCTTTTGGTATTTGCCTCTAAATGTACAGAGGAATATCTTTTGAGAGTTTGAGTTGAGGCCATGCCATGTAAAGCGGAATCTTGACAAATTACTACACGTGCTCAAGAATCCAATTATGAGGCTAGTTACTCAATCATAAGAAACATTTCTAAACAATTGAAAACTAGCCATATTCCAACAGGACTCTCCAATTTCACCCGAATGTGTTCTGATAAGAGCAAATGTGGAGAATGGTTATCTGTTTCATAATAGTGTATTTATCTCAAGCTTTCAGGGGAGTCATCTTTGAAAAACTATTAAGTAGAAAGTTAACATGTAACAAGTTGATGGTGATAATGCAGGTTTTATTACTTTAGTTGGTTGGGTTTGTTTCCTTTTATTCTTCTTTTTTTAAGAGCTCAATAACCACACTAAATGTTAACAATCCATTAGCCCTAAAGGGAACATTTTTAGCTCCCAGAAAATTCATTTTACCTCCCAAATCTGAGACTGTAAACACAAAAGTTCTTTGTCTTATAAAAACAAAAGCTTAGAATTGTTGCTTCCACAAGATTAGTCCCATTGATCTGAAGCACCTGTGCTGCTAGAAAATGCAGGACATTCTCAATTTTTACCATTTGTCCAGGAAGCTATGCTTGGACTAATGTTATTTATCCAGCTGGGTATACAGACCAGGACAGAGGAGATCAAAGCAGTTGAGGATTGTGTAACATCTAAGATCTGTCCTGACAGTTAGTCAGGCCTGGAGCATATGGACCCAATTACAAAACGCCTTCTGCATCCTTTTAGGACACTGATAAGTGGAAGGCAGTGCTCTCTGTCCTGGCCGTAATCCACTTCAAGGATTCCTAGGACCTCTTTTTAGGTCATTCTGTAGTGCACAGTGAGCGTACAGACAGCATGAGATAAAAACCCTAACATGCAATTTGCAGCAAGGAGACACTGGGGATTGTTAAAGAACAAATAAAATGGCGCTTGGGAGGAGGGCTGTGGAACTGTGTGTGCCACCCCCGGATGGGCCAGCTTCAGCCCTCTCCAGGGAAGGAGGCTGTGCAAGGGCACCCAATTCCTGTCCCCTCCTCCTGCACTCACCGTTGTGGCAGGAAGGCAGCAGCGAGCACAGGAAAAGCCACTCATTAGGGGAAACAGTCCTTGCAGTCCCCATGTTTAACCTTGGGTGTTCAGTGACAGCACAGGGCTGGGAACAGGAGGGCCCAAACGGGAAGAGGAAAAATACAAGACGGTTTGGCAAAAAAGGAAACATTGAAAGAGCCAAAAAATAAAAATGAAATAAAAAAACAAAACCACAGGCTGTATTTACCCAAGAAGCAAGAAATTGAAGGTCACAATTTAAACTAGAACGATGCAAAAGTGGCAGGCAGTGTCGGGAGGTCTGCCACCGCCTTCCCCAGCAGGACTGCGGGGTGGGAGAATCCATTCGAACCCTGCACCTCCCAGCCGGGCAGAGGATTGCTCTCTGAATGATGCCTGGCCTCCCCCAGCTGCTCAGAAAGGAGCAGGGAAAGTAGGAGGGAAGGGATAGTAGAGAACCCGCTGGCATGCCTCTTCCCTTTCTGAGTTTGAAAGCTTCTCAGAGAACTTTAAAGGCTGACGGCTAAATTTAATCAGGGTTAAATCATTGAAATGATGACGAGGTTCTTATGTAACACAAATGAAAAGAGATTCTGCCGGCGTTTTCCCTACAAGGTAGTGGTACAGGCTCCTAGGAGCAGCTTAGCAGTTTGGAAATGTGAACTAAGAGCAGGCAGGAAATGTGGAAGTCTGGTTCACTGCTAATGTTGTCTTCTGGGGACTTGAGACCTGTGGGTTAAACAGGGAGGGATCCACAGCTGATGTTGTGTAAGGACAGTGCTCACGCGCTTGCCCACTCTCAGTTCAGCAAAATTCTTCATACATGGCATCCTAACTACATTCTATATTTAAGACAGCCGTCTTTCCTTAGGAGCTCCAAATGTTTTCTGCAAAGGGAGTTTGCATAAACCTTACAATCAGGACTTGGACTGAACGAAACATTAGTTTGTTTCGAAGGAGTTTGGCAATCTGATTTTGTGCCAGTACCATCATTTTAGAAAATGTACAGATCCAGTTCTGATTCAGACTGGCTGACCACATGATTTATTTTCTTTAAAGATAAACATTAAGTCAACAGTGATATGTCATGTACCCTTGATAAGATGTGATGAGAAGGGCACTCTACCCGTGTAATTGTCCTCTCTAAACACATAACCCCTGTCTAACCATGAGAAAAACATCAGATAAACCTCCAATTTAAAAGCATTCTATACATTAGCTGACCAGTACTCCTCAAACTGTCAAGGTCATCAAAAATAAGGAAAGTCTGAGAAACTGTCACCATCTAGAGGAGCTGAAAGAGATGTGACAATTGAAGGCAACATGGTGTCCTGGGTGGGATTCTAGAAGTAAAAAGGACATTAGGTAAAAACTAAGGAAATCTGAATAAAGTATGGGCTTTAGTCAATAATGATGTATCATTTTTGGTTCTTTAGTTGTGACAAAAGTGCCATGCTGATGTAAGATAGTAACAATAGGAGAATTGGGTGTGGGATAATGGGAACTCTCTGTACTATTTTCACAATTTTTCTATAAATCTAAAATTCTTCTAATATTAAACGTTTATTAAAAAATAAATGTTAAAAGTTAGTTTGGCTCATGGTTCTTCAAAACCAATCATTTGAGTCCATTTCAGGTTTCCACTTATGGTTGATTAAACTCCTGTTCCTAATGTCCCGTTATTACTGATATTTTACCAAGGGGATAATTGAAACACAAGGATGGGACTGAGCACAAAGTGAGAGATGATGATGTGGTAAAGGAGAAATTCTCTTCTAGAACTCTGTCTACTTGGTTCTCCACCCAAGCACCTGGCCTATGGGCCTTGCCCAACTACCTTCTGCCAGGATGCTGGGTAATAAAGGAGTTTCAGGTATTACCTTTTTAAGGGTCTATGCATTTCAACAGGATATTTTGGAGAGGGGAAAGCAAGTTCTAGGGCATGCTTTTATAATGGTGAATTTCCAAAAAAAGATGTGGTTGGATAGGGATAGAGAATGGCTCCATTGGTCCTTAAGCCCTTTCCACTCATTGGGCCACGCCCTACTCAGATGACACAGAGTCAGCTGGTCAGTATTAGGGCAGAGGCCATAAACCCTGCTTTCTAAGGTCATGACTTTCCAGAATCCATCAGGGATAATGTGACTTCTCCTCTCAGGTATATGGCATAGAGTCAGTGTGGGAGTGAGTCCTGAGTCCGTGACAGAGGGAGCCTGCAGTCAGCCTCGCAGGGATGACCTATGCCCTGCTTTTTGGTCTTTAATAACCTGAGCAGCTATCTAACCAAGCTCTGCAGCTGCTATAATGAGAACATGACAGACTTTGGACTCACATAATCCTGAGTTCAAGTCCCCACTTCCAAGTTTGCCACTTCCTGGCTGTGTGGCCCAGGTCAGGCCACTTAATCTCGCTGATCTTCAGGTTTTTCATCAGGAGCAGCAACACGGATGGTAATCCTGCTTTGAAGGATTGCCCTGAGGATTAACTACACTGAGCGTGTGAGAGCCCCTTGGCCCTTGTCTGGAATAGAGGAGGTGCTGAACAAGTATTCTTTCCCCTCTCTGTGCCTTCCTTTCTCACAGAGCCAGGTCAGTGGAGACAGGCACAGTCTGGACAGCTCAGCCCCTTTCACAAACAGTTCTCTCTGTTCTCACCAGATTAGCGTTTCTAATAGGATCAGGAATTCTGCTAATTCATTGATCATTAATCCTGAGATGTGCAAATAATCTCTTCTGATTTGTGCAGAACCAAGCAAATGCTCTTTTAGGGTGTACATTTATTCATTATTTTGTTGTTATTCAGTGGAAAGGTCCCATTTTATCCCAAAAGAAATCATCTGGGCAGCTGTCTTGCTGGACAATGAAGGATAATTGAACCCAGGAGCTATGCAAAGTGGACACGAAAGAGGATTGTTTGAAACAAGAAGGGAGCCATCTGCCAACAGGACGCCTTGCTGCAAAAGCTGCCACTGGGTCTTCAGTAGAATTGTGGGAACAAATAAGTAAGAGGCAAGGTGCCTAAGAAGGCTAAGAGTCATGGGGAGAGGGAAGCAAAAAATAAAATAAAAGGCTAGTGGCCAGGCAGGGAGAATAAGAAGAGAACGCTCAATACAGAGACAATCTGAAGGTGAGAAGCTGGGGGAAGTTCTGATCTGAAATCCCAATAGGGACTCAGAAGGGAAAGCTCTCCCAACACACAGGCCGCTTGTATTTCTCAATATTACAGCACCTTCATGGTAAATGCGTGTCTGTTATGCTGAGGGTATCAGCTGTGTCTATTACACCAGGCCTTGTCCCCACAGTGTGGCCTGCTGAACTGTAGAGTTTAGATCTACCTGATAGAAGAAAGCTTCTGCCTCTCTGTAAACCAAACCTGGATTAAAGTTAAACAACCAAACGTTTTGGATGGTTATTATTATTTACAGTCTGCATTATAACATGACAGTAACAGCTGTCAAGTAAGCCATCATTCAGACCAAACATGATTTGGAGGAATTCCACAGAGATGTTCATATATTTGACCCAAATGGGTCTTCTGAACTGTTGAGGGGGGAAAAAGAACAGATTTTAATTGTTTTACTGCAAGTATCCTTTGCTGTATTCTTTTAGAAAACTTTTTAATCAAATGTGTATACATGTTTATGGTGGAAAATTTTGATAGTGAGGACTAGCTCTATAAATCAATATATCCATTATCTCATTAACCAATGAAAATGCTGTCTTTGCTGTTTTCTTTTTCTTTCAGAAGTATGTTTATATTTTTAATATACAAGTTTAATAAAAAATGTGATAAAGGAAAAAAAGCATCCATAATTATTCTACTTTAATGACTATCAGAATTTGGGTTTTTTTTTTCAGGTACTTTTTCCATCTCTATGAATAATATTCCTTCTTTAACATGGTTGCAACCAAACTGTAGGTACAATTTAGTATCATGACATTTTTCCTGACATTGCCACCAGTTTTTCAGGGTGAAAAAGTTTCTCTTCAAAAATCTTCATTTCTAAGGGCATCTTAATATCACAAAGTAGTTATACCGTTGCTCATATTTAACTATTCTCCCATAGTTGGGATTTAGTTTCTTTCCAGATTTTGTTATTAGAAATAACACTTATCAAAGTAGTAGGACCATAATAAATTTTTTTTTTTTGTGGGGAAGACCAGCCCTGAGCTAACATCTGTTGCCAGTCCTCCCCTTTTTGCTGAGGAAGACTGGCCCTGGGCTAACATCGTGCCCATCTTCCTCTACTTTATATGGGACGCCGCCACGGCATGGCTGACAGGCAGTGCGTCGGCGGGCGCCCGGGATCCGAACCTGCGAACCCCGGGCTGCCAAGCGCGGACGAAACCGCTGCACCACCGGGCGGCCCCATGAATTTTTTTTTAAGATCCTAGAAATGGTATGATTTTGTGACCTCAAGTTGTTTCTATTTACAGAACAGACATGTATTGAGTGCCCGATATGTTCAGGGTGCTGGGATACCAAAATGAGTAGGATATAGGACCCGTACTTAGGAGACTATAGTGGAGACAGGATATAGTGGAGACCGATGCTTATATAACGTACTTTAATTCACTGCAAGAAGTGAGATAATAGAATTACATGCCAGGTTCTATGAGCTAATGTATAAAAATCATTTGCACTATACTCGGCACTTAGGAGCACTCAAAAACAAAATGACAACGATGGTGATGATGCAGCCATCACAATTCTGATAGCGTCATTTAACTGTTGGTTTCTTTGATTCACATTTATAGAAAAATAAGTAAAATCAAGCACAAAAAGTGCTTCTTCTTAAATTATAAAAATTAGTGATAACCCACAGATGCCCAGGCTATGGCAGCAAAGAGCAAAGATTATCAAGTCTCTTCTAATTGCCAAAATCAAGTTCCTCATGGAACAAAAACTCCTTCCACAGTGATGTTCTAATGCATGATGTCATCCTAGCTTAAATGCTGTCAGATGGAATGACTTTGCTCTTCTAAACATGACATGGGTCAAATAGAGTTATTTTCAGATAAGAGATAGATCAATTTAGTTGTACTTCTCTTTCTCTTTTAAAATTTATATTTATATATAATATAACAATTTAGTGGATCAAGGCAAATACGGGAACTCTAAAATTTTCCAAAGGTAGGATTTTTTGCATGTAATTCCCGATTCCCATCAATGCCCTTAGCAGTCAGGTCTGCAGACCTCAACGATGGTTAATGTTTAAAAAGGTACAGTGTGTTCTGGTTAACAACCCTGCTCGTTTCCTCTTCCTGATGGTGCTGCTGTGATTGCAGGACTGAAGTAAGAGCTTTTCATTACATGAGAATACACGAGAAATGATGCTCAAGTCATAATAAATGTGAGATTAAAGTTGCTTGAAGATAAAGAACTTGCAGCCTTAAGGAAAAACTTGAATTGGCTCCGACCTCTGTGGGGATAGGTTTACTGTAGTACTTGGAAATAATCCACAGCCACCACTGAAATATGCATAAGGATTTCAGACAGGAAATGGAGGAAATGCTGCATTAAACTGAAAGCACAGTGGGATTTAAATAAGTTGACTATAGATTCTCTGGGGAGAGTTTGATCAGGGTACTGCTGGCATTGGCTCTACAGTAGTAGAAAGAATTACATGGTCTTTCCATCAAATCCAGAATACAAAGTGCTTTCAAGGTGTCCAACTATCCTCCTTCTTCTTTTATTAATCCGTTCTCATTAATCCCCTGTACGATGTTCCATGAGAGCAGCACAATGAGGCTGCTGACATTTCCCATAAATGATACACCCAGTCTTCTTCCTACCAACCCAATTAGTGCCACACCCTTCAAATTTTACTCAACACTCAACTCCTCTGAGAAGCTTTCTCTGATTGCCCTGTAGTCCTTCCTGGTCATTGCAAACTCTCAGCAGTTATTTACCTATTGATTTGCTAACTATGGCTGGGTATTTACTTGTGCACCGCATTGGGCTTGGTCCCGGCGCTACCTGATGAGTAAATCCCAGTCACTGCCCTCATGGAGGTCATAGTCCACATGAGAAAAACAGTCTAATAAAATGTGATAAAGGCAATGGTTGAGATAGGCACGCGGAATCACAAAGACACGCATCCTCCAGGAGGTCAGAAGGTTTCCTGGAAAAGCTGATGCCCGAGTTGAGCCTTCTGGGATGAGTAGAAGTTGGGCAGGTAAAGGAAGGGGAGGGGAGGCACAGGTGGTCTGTATGGTGGGTGGTGGAGGCCAGGAACAGATATGCCAGGCCCTGAGTCCCATGTTGTGCTTGGGTATGGTCGTAATCTTCCACTTATTGATGAGACAGTCTCTGAATTTGGGTTCTTGTCCTACAATTGAATTATAAGCTCTTCTAAGGACCATATTTTCTGCTTATTTTGCCTTTTCCTCGTGGGTCTGTTATAGTTCCTAGTGTTTTCCGAAGAGTGTGTTCCACCATCCTGGGAAACACTACTGACTCACTGGCCGTCTCTGCGCACTCTGTCCACCAGTGCTAACAAGACTCTGTGCGACCACGGAAAGATGCACCGTGCTCTCGGCTGCAAGCTGAGACCCGGGAAGACATGCAAGACTTTGATTCTAAGCAAGTACGTGCTGCCTAAATGGAAGAACTATCCAAACCCTTTACCCAGAAACTCCACAGTCTCCATCAAATACCATCGTTATGTGATTTCATATTCTTAGCCTTTGAGATGATGATTTACATTTTATATTCAAAAAGCTTAGCACCAATATTTCTATTAAGATTTCATTGAATAATAAAAAGTGGCACTGAGCAGATGTGGAATAGAAATTCTAATTATCCTACAAAAACAGAAAGTAATTTTTAAAAATTAAGTTCTTAAAAGCCCCCTTTTTATTGATATGATTGCTACCTCAAAAGTTGCAAGTGCTGGGTAAGTCACTGTTGTCCCTGATCCATTGGGCTTCATTTAAAGGTAGAATTACTTGGTGGGCAAATAGGCTAGTATCTTACAAAGCTTTGAGAGCTTTGTTGAGTCCCATTGCTTCCCAGGGAGAAGGGTGGATCGCTGGGACCGAGGCTGAGGCGTGGGAAGTGTGCCCGGTTTCTGGCCCCCCTGTGGCCCCTAGGTAAACAGACCTCCACATTCCAAAGCTGCCAAATCGCCATCTTTCACGGATGGTTAAATCCCCACTCCTCTCCCACTGCCAGGGATCAAGGGTGGAGGAGAGAGGAGAGGTAGAACGTCAACAACAGGGTAAACTCACCAAAAAAAAGGTAGAAAAAAGCACCAAGCGAGTTTTACAGGCTCTGCTGCTCCCAAGCTGTCATTTCAAGGTTATGGCTCTAGAATGACAGAGGAGGCAGCTCTCTACCTGAGCCCTCCTTAATGGAAACAGCCAGGATCTAGCTTGCCTCTGGAAAGAAGAAAGAACCCGGGAGCATGTAGCCAGGTGGGGAATTTTGGCCACTGAGGCCAGAGCTTTTAGAACAACCAGGTAATACACGGGAATTTTTGTTTCTGATGGCCCAGGAGCAGGGCCTAAATCATATTAGTGTGAAAATGAGACTAATGGCCTGCTTTAAATTCCTCAATTAGAGTTTCCAAACCTTGGCGATATCCCAATAAGCAAACACTCCGTGGATGAAATGGTTAAATAAAAGCTACTTCCAAACCCAAGGCCTCAGGGAGAGGAGAAACGTGAGCAATATTTCCTCATCTGGTTAAACTTCCCAGTACCCAGGTCAAGAAATCCATTTCAAACACAATAGAAGAACTTGTGTGTGAACACTTGGGGAAAGCAAATAATACTTCCTCGTTGACTTTTTCTCCATGCCTCAGTGTCTGTATCAGTATATTAGAGACATTAATACCTAATTCAAAAAGATAGTCATAGAGATCACACGTGAGAAGATTTTCAAGTCTCGCACAGCAGGCGCATAGAGGTGATTTGCTTTCTCCTTTTCTCCCCCTATTCTGACTCTTATTGCTCTTACCATCTTGGCAGCTGATTATATAACCAACTCGGGGTGCTTCTTGGCTCAGGTTTTCTCTCTCCTGGAAGAGTCTGCAAACTCACTGGAGACAGGAAACTTGTCTTGATGCATGGCGCTCCCCACAGAGGACAGCACGGAGTAGACAGACAGTAGGTGCTGGGAGGGTACATGTTTCTACACCTGCAACGAATTGCTTCACTCTTGTCTGACTTTTCCTCCCTCTCAATCACATACGAAGGGTGGTGGGGAAGCAAAAAATGTTTTTCAATACTTTTATGGCCTTTCCCACCTTTAGAGATAACAGGAATGGAACTAGAAGGAGAAAAGTATTTCTTAACCTATGTTGATCTAATTAGAGGATGATGCCTGTATTTCCCAACCAGGACAGCATTACTGGAGAAATTACCCTCTAAGTGGTTTTTTAAGTCCAGTCCCAACAAAATGTAAGTTCAAAGCAGTTGTCTGGCCAAGAGGGCATTTTTCAGAGAATGCCACAATTTTATAGAATACAGCTCTCTAATCTCTTGCAAAACACCAGCACCCTTGCAGCTACCTTACCAGCCACCGCCAGGCAAGGAGTGTTTGGGGGACACTTGGGCTTCGACAGATAGTCAACTTCCATAGACAGACACAGAAGGACATTGGAGATTGCCAAGTCTTTCATTTCACAGATGAATCAACTGAAGCCAGAGAACTCATGATTTGCCCAAGATCACGAGGCTAGTTAGAGGTTGAACCAGATGGAAAAACCCATGGCCGGTGGTTTCTAGTCCAATTCATTTATTCAAAAAATATTTGTTAAATGCCTACTCTATGCTTAAAATGTTGGGGATACAGATGAACATGGCACGGTCCTTATTCTCAGAGGGTGTGTAGCCTAAGAGGCGGTGAGAGACAGGAGAAATGGTCAGTTAGGTGAAAATGTGACCATGTAGAGTAATGGGTGTAAAGGGCGGGAGGAGAGCCAGGCCGGGAGAGTGAGGCACCATGTCCAGCTCAGAATTTAAAGGGACACCAAAAACTCAGTAATTGAGATAAAGAAGGTATCAGCGTTACTGATTTTTCCTTTTGGCTCAGGCTCCAATACGGCTCTGCAAGGCACAAACGCTGATCCCGTCTTTATTTGACATTTTAATATTTTGTGCATCGTGGATTTTTTGCATTAATTTTGGTTGTTTAAAATATTACATTAAAATATTCTTTATCTTGATTACTGAGTTTTTTGGGTGCTCCCCTCCAAAATTTTGCCCCTTAGGCGAGGACCTCACTCTAGTCTCCAAGGGGAATCTAACAGAGGCCGTGTGGGGATGAGAGGAAAAGATGGATCCTTTGCACGAGTTCCAGGAGAGGCTCCAGGCTTTCAGATTCCACTTCCAAGAGGCCTACAGGTTCAAAAGAGCCCCATCATGGGAGGGGTAGGTACGACCTTTTCGGCCAGAGCAGCACGGCCTTCATCTGTCTTGTTTGCTAGCATTCTGTGTAAGGGCTTGTTGTAGTCCTGGTTTAGTAGAAAGGGATTCTCAGGTCTAAGAACTGTTTGAAAAGTTTTTACAGCAATGAGAAAAGATTAGATTCCAATACATAAGGCGTCACAACACCCATCATGGGCTCCAGTGTCGGAGTTGAGGGGCAGAGTAAGTAGATGAAGCAGGTGAGACCGCAGGGCCCGAAGAGGGACAGGAATGCCTGTGAGCAGACTGACTGCTGACCGACCCACCAAAGGTATAATGGGTTTCAGATCTCAGCTGTTTGCTTTCCTCCCAAGCTCCCCCTGTAGAGCCCTGTTAGCAGATTCATTCGACACACATCTGGTCATTTTCCTGGACCAAATGGCTTGCATCTCCTTCTTTGTCTACCAGAGAGAGGGTCCATAATTTAAAAGATTTGACTGTGACAATAGAAAGTCTGCTTTCCTTAGATAAACGCTCAATAGATGTTGAGGGGTAAGGACAGGGTCAGAGAGAGAAAACATCTTAGAAACGATTCCTACAACTGAATTAAGTGTATTCCAGCCAGACCTTTGTGGGGGGGGGGTGCCACATTGCACAACTCCAGGGGGTGCCTTCTTATTGTAGTCTATGGAACTGACACCCCCCAGAGTCATGCAATGCACAACCAGTTGACTACGCAGGGCAGCAACAGTTGATGACAGTCTAAATATCCACTAGGGAAAATAGCTTGTGTCCACATTTTGCTAATTCATGCATCCTAATTCATACTATTAAGCTCTCTCAGTTTTAACAAGCTAGCTCCTCAAATTCTGGAAATTTTCTCTATCAAGAGTGTTCAATTTTCATTCTCTTGAATTCCTGCAATTCCCCATTAGGGAAGAAGGAGGTGTGTGTATATAGAGACAAGTGATTGAGGTGACAGGGGATCTGGGAAGCCAGTGAAAGTAAAGTCAGCTAAGAAAGAGTTCAAGGTCAGAGTCAAACTTATTATTTTGGTTGGATTATATACAAAACAAATCTGATAAGATCAAGTTTTTGGGGAGAAGTTGCAAAAGACCCTTATAAACTCTCAGTAAGATGTAACTCGGTATTTCTAAAAGGTTATGTGCAGGTATGTATATAAAAAATTCAAAAGCAGGTTTTAAAACTATGTCTACAGTGACCCCACCAAAAAAATATACAAACACAGGAAAAACAATGTGAGTTTATATGCATGTAAATGATGGTTCTCTTGATAGTGTGGTTATGGGTGATTTTTTCCCCAGTTTTATTAAGATATAACTGACGTTTAACATTGTATAAGTTTAAGGTGTAACATACTGATTTGATAGTTATATACTGCAAAATAATTACCATCATAACTTTAGCTAACACCTCCATCACATTACATAAATACCATTTCTTTTTTGGGGTGAGAACATTTAAGATCTACTCTCTTAGCAACTTTCAAGTATATACTACAGTATTATTAGCCATAATCACGATGCTGAACATTAGATCCCCAGAACTTATCTTATAACTGGAAGTTATACCCTTTGACTAACATCTTCCCATTTCGCCCACCCCCCATCCCCTGGCAACCACCACTCTACTCTCTTTTCTACTGATTTTTTTAGATTCCACTTATAAGTGAGATCATACAGTACTTGTCTTTCTCTGTCTGACTTATCTCACTTAACATAATGCCCTCAAAGTCCATCCACGTTGTCACAAATGGCAGGATTGCTTCTTTCTCATGAGTGAATAATACTTCGTTTTTTATATAAGGTGATTTTTTTTTCTAATTCTCTCCTTTTACTTTTCTATTTTTTTTTTTTAAATTTATTCACTCCATAGACATTTATTGAGCACCTGTCACACACTGGGCGTTCTTCCAGGTGTAGGAGATACAGCAGCAAATCTCTTGGCACTTAGATTCGAATGGAGGGATCTAGGCAACAACAAAAAATATATATGTAGTGATTTGGAGAAAAATAAAGCAGAGAGTGTATCGGGAGTGCTGGGGGGTGGGCGGGATTTTAAAATAAGTGTCAAGAAAGGCCTCAGAGAAAGATGACATCTAAGCAAAGACTGAAAGGCGGTAAGGGAGTAAGCCTTTCAGGTGTCTGTGGAGAAGGCTTTCCATGCACAACAAATAACATGTGCAAAGACCCTGAGGTGGAGGACAGAGCACGTGATGGGGAGTAATAGGATCTGAGGTTAGAAAGGTGGGGGGATGGATTATGTGAGACTCGAAGGTCTTTACAAGACTTTGCTTGTACTCTGAGTGAGATGGAAATTGATTTGTCTGATTTTGAGCAGAAGAGTTATGTTATCTGGTCCATTCTTCAGTGGTATCTCTCTGCCTGTGTTGGAAATAGTTTCAAGGGGAGCAAGGGCAGCAGCAAGAAGACTAGTCATGAAACTATTTCAATAATCCAGGCAGGACATTCTGGTGGTTCAGACCAGAGTGATGGTGACAATGGTATTCCTACAGATGTCACTATCTCAGTCAATGGCAAATCCAACTAGGCCACAAACCTTAGTATCTTCTTTGATCTCTCTTTTTCTCTCACGCTACCCCTCCAAAACTTCAGCAAGTCCTGTTGGCCACACTTTCAGAATATATCTAGTACTATATATCTAGTCCATTGGCTATAGCAACCTGGCAGTCATTGGTGACCTTGACAAGAATGGTTTTGGTGGAGTGTGCAGATGAAAACCTGATTGGAGTGGGTTTAAGAAAGGATGGGACGAAGTGGAAACAATGAATGAAGACAACTCTTTCAGTTTTGCTGCAAAGGGGAGAAAGGAAATAGATCTGTAGTTAGAAGTGGACATGGGGCCAAGAGAAGAGTTCTGTTCATTTGTTTTTAAAGATGAGAAAACTAAGAGTTGTTTGTATGCTGATGAGAGTGATCCACAGGAAAGAGGAAAAATTGATGGTGAAGGAAAGAGAGAAGAGGCTTGCAGCAGTGTTCAAGGATAGGCAAGGGGGCTGGGATCCAGAGCCCAAAGGGAGGCCAGTTCCTCTCCTGCAAAAGAAGGGAGGGCAGGGCTTATGGCCACAGATATTGGAAGGTGGGTAGAAGTGATGGTGGGGATAGTGGAAATGATCTTCTGTTTGCATCTATTTTCTCACCAAAATAGGAAGTATTAAGTATTAAGCAAGTATTAAGGAGATGAACAGGTATTACTTAAGGACTAGGAAATAACGAAAGAAAGAAAACTTAAATACGCACGAACTTTCACTTGGCAACATCACTTCCAGGAATTTTTCTTAAGGAAACGATTAAGGAACTTTGCCAGGCTGTTTTCTGGCAGGACTGTTTGTAAGAACAAGAAGTTGAAACAATCTAAGAGCCTCACAAGAGCAGGTTGGTTATAGTTAACCAATTTATTAGTCAGTGCAGCCTTTCAAATATATACATTGATATCGAGAGCTATTGACCATACATTTAGAAGAAAAAGAAAGTTCTCTGTTTGTAAAAAAATATTTATTGGTATTTACCTATCTATATGTATCTACATGTTTAAAATTGGTAATCCTTGCCAAATTGGATTATGGATTGCTGATACTTTTTGTTGACTATATTTTGTGATTTTTCCATAATAAGCAGAATGAGAAATTTGAAGTGAGAAAACAACACACAAGAATCTGCTCAATATTTCTGTGCTACATGGCAACTTTAGGGTTTTTTGTGACTCTCAAGATGTCCTGCATCCTGACTCATGTCCCTCCCATGAGCTCCCTTAAAGTTAAAACAAACCCTGGTAATGCCACAAGATGGCTACATCCTTACCTACAATCCCCATCAGCCGCACCATTACCACTAAAACCACCCAAACTAAAAATAATGCGATATTTTTACCTATGTGACAATCTATTTTAAAAACTTTAGTATAGGTAGTTTGTGTGTGTGAGCATTAATTCTAATCAACAATGCAAGAGGTGACTAATTAGCATGTGAAGCATCCTAATCTAAGTCAACATCTTAGGGGTTGTTACTTAGCATATGGAGTATACTTATATGGATCTACACTTGAGGGTGGTTAATTAGCATAAAAATGTTAGAAACAGTGCTTATGGTGAAATTGTCAGCAGTGGGGGGACAGGACTCAATGACCTTGCGTGGGTAAGTCCAGCGGCCTATGCCCACTCAGGTCTGGGGTCTCTTAGCCCTGGGTCCCTGCACTCCATGGAGATCCTCTTGCCTGATCTAACTCAGTTGTTGCCTCTACAGTCCTTCTGTGAGTATGTCAGCAAGTCCACTTCAGACTACTCCTTTCCTGTGAGATGCTGGTTGACATATGTAGCCGCAGAGAGGGAGCTGTCCAAAGCCCCAGTGCTCAGGCCTGCCTGCTTGCTAAAATGTGGGCATATGCTTGGTCTATTTGTTCTGAGACTTGCTTGGATCGTGACACACCAACTGGTTTGGATCAAAAACACCTGCTGGCCCGATAGAAGAAACTACTGAAATTTACTAGAAAGAGCCTCATAATCCTCTGTTGGCCAGATTGGTTTAGGCCATTTGTTATCAATAAAAATAATCACATTATTTGATATGTATAACGGACATCGTCTCTGTAGTATATGAGGTAAGTGTAAAAGCATATTTAGAGAAGCTTACTACTTTTATTGATCTGTGGTATATAATTTAAGTTTAAAAAGTGTTCTTCCCATGACATAGCTTTACGACAACACTCAGCCATCCCTCTTTTAAGCAGATCTCTGCCCCAAGTCCCTGCTATATAGGGGTTCTGCCCCCTGCCCCCATAGGGGATTCTGAGTATTCTTTAGGTCTGCTGCCTTGTTTCCACGATGTGCCACTTACCTTTGAAATGGTTGCTCCAGAATTTGAATCTCCAGCCCCAAGTTGGCATTTCTCTGATCCATCTGCAACTTATGTACTACTAATGTTTGGATTACACTGGATAACTTTGGAGGTTAAAATGTATTCATGCAAATGGATGACTGAGTAAGCAATGGAAACATGACCTCAAATAATCTCATGGTTTGATATTGCATAAACATGTTTTATAATCTGTTTAACAGCAAACTGGATACTTCCTGAATGCGTCAATCATAACATGTTTCTGTTAGAAGGGAGAAAAAGAAAAACTATGTTTTTCTTCTCATTTATAGTCAAGGAAATTATTAAACTGAGGGAATCTAGTTGTCCTCAGTGATACACTTTCTTGTGCTTTTCTTTTCATCCTGTATTCTTTTTTCATCTTCTTGTGCAGGACTGGAGAAAGTCAGCTCTCATACTTGGAATGGTGGCATTTAACCTCAAATTTATTATTTTGAATACATCTGCCTGACTCTGACCAGAGGTCAAAATGAGCATTGCCAATAATGGGACAGAATGACATTTTGTGTCCTTTGATATGGCACACTGAGAGGAACACAGCACCACTTCCACGATATTCCTGGCATAATTCATATACTAGTCATAAGAAAACATCACGCCAACCCAAACTGAGGGACGTTCTACAAAATAACCAAGGTGAAATCTACAAAAATATTGAGGTCATGAAAGACAAGGAAAGACTGAAGAATCATTCCAGACTGAAGAAGACCACAGAGACATCAGAAGTAAATGTGACACACTATCCTGGACTGGACCCAGAAACAGCAGAAAAAAATTTTTTTTCTGAACAATAGGTGAAATTTGAACAGGGTGGATGGATTACGTGGTGATATGGTATTAATGTCAACTTCCTGCTTTCGATGGCTGAACTGTGGTTCAGTAGGAGAATGTCCTGTCTTTTCATAAATTCACATTGGCATTTCTAGTGGGGCTGGGGCATCATGTCTGCAGCTTTCAATTGTTTCAGGAAAATAGATCAATCAGAGAGAGAGAGAGAGAGATGATGATAGATAGATAGAAGGTAGATAGATAGGTAGATGATAGATATATAGATAGAACATGATAAAGCAAAAGTGAAAAAAATGTTAGCCATTGGGGAGCCTGGGTAAAAGGTATATAGCAACTTTTGTATTATTCTTTCAACTTTTCTGTGTTTGAAATTATTTCCAAATAATAAGTAAAAAAAAGAGAGAGAAAGGGCCAGCCCCAGAGGGCTAGTGGTTAAGTTTGGCA
The DNA here is from genome assembly GCA_031878705.1 of Tapirus indicus. NCBI lineage: Eukaryota > Metazoa > Chordata > Mammalia > Perissodactyla > Tapiridae > Tapirus > Tapirus indicus. The sequence goes on along the minus strand of CM062920.1, from coordinate 136,195,976 downwards.
TGCTCCACTTTGGTGGCCAGGGTTCAGTTCCTGGGCGTGGATCTACACCACTCATCTATCAGTGGCCATGTTGTGACCACGGCTCATATACAAAATAGAGGAAGCTTGGCAACAGATATTAGCTCAGGGCGAATCTTCCTCACCAAAAAAAAAAAAAAAGAGAGAGAGAGAGAGAGAAAGATTAAAGAGTATCTTAAAGTTAGAGTCATTAGGTTACTTACCATTACTCTTAAAATGAGAATGTTCACTATCATCATAAAATAAATTATAACTACCTATAGATAGTTATTATTATATATAAGATTATTATATCTATCTTGTATATGTATATACTTTGCCTGGGATCCTGAAGACTTGCTGAATTAGAATATGGCGGGGTGCTCCTAGAAACTCCGGAGGTGATTATGGTACACAGCCAGCATGGACATCACCCTCTAAGCAAGTCCTCCATTCCAGAAGCTCTTGGGAAGGTCTGGGAAGAAATTCTGCTTCCTGTCCTTTTCTTTCTCTTATTCCGAGTCCCTCTGTCGTCTCTCTCTTGCTACTTCACTCACTAAGGTGTAAATACTTCATGATGACTCAGTATAGCTTCCTGATCAGTGTTGCTCAAAACACGAATGTGTTCTCAGAAAACAAAGCCCATCTGGTTCTTGGGTTGAATGAGTCTATGTAACGCTCCATAGAGTAGCTTCTTCCTGGACATTTGCAATATGTGTTAGTTTATAAATGGCTTACAAATGGCTGCATTTTGTGCAATTCCATATTTTGCAAACATTTTTGGCCCCCCCACTTAACACCTATCCTGTACCATCCAGTGACACTCATGTTTCTCTGGGTTTACTTACTCCTGAAGGCCGTGTGAACCGTTTAGGAGGCTGAAGGGAAACGACTAAAGGTCGCCGGGCCTCAGGCATGACTCAGTCAGGGCCTGGCCCCGGTCATTTCTTCTTCTCACAGCTCCGCCTTCTTGAACGTGTCAGCTTTTATCCACAGGGTGACTTCCCTCCTGAGGTTTCAAGATGCCGTGAGCAGCAGCTGAGTCTAATGCCCCTCCCGTCACAGCCAGGCAAGAAACATGTTGAACTCACCCTGTCAGACTGCGCCCCTGCACCAACCCCAGCTCCGGGGAAACGGGCCTGCCCTGTTAGCTTGGACTGGCTGGGGCTCACCCCTGTGGCCGGGAGGGGTCCCACTTATACGCGGTGCAGTGGATGTTGGGCGGTATCAGAATGTCCTCCGCAAGGTGGAATTGAAGCCAGCAGAGGACTGGGGGCATTGCACCTGGCTCAGGTCAGCCTCACCCCACAAAGGGCCTCCCAGACGATCACCAGCTCCTTGTGCAGCTCTACACCCCCGGTGAGCCTGTACCTGAGTGTGGCCCCCTCCTCTCCCAGGTGGAGTGTGGAGGGCAGGGTTTGAGGCACAGGCTGACGCGGTTGCTGCACTGAGAAAGGATAAGCATACCAGAGCCTTCTCCGTATCTTCCTTCTCTTTCTTTATGCTCACGCTTTCTCACGATTGGATTTTTCTTTTTCTTTAACCCAACCCAGATTTCTTGCAAGCCTGGTCTCCAGGAGGAAACCTACATTCAGGACACTTCTGAAAAGAATCCCGAACACAGACTGCTCCTCAGTTCCCCTGCTGGATGCTGAATTCCAAACGTTATTTTCTTTCAGCCTTAATCTCAAACTTTTGCCTCATAATTTTGAAGTAAAATCCTTCCTGAGATAGGTCCTCACAAAGAGCTAAGAACTAAACAATGCATCATCATTACACTTGCAGTAATTTCCAAATAGCACGGGCAAATACAAGTATTTGTAAGTAACGTTGCATGGGTCAGCCAGGCTGCGGCTAAGAAGACTCTGATGCTGGGTTAACATTGGAGCTTTAGTTTGATCTAATGCAAACAATGAGCAGAAATCAATACAGGTCAAGTTTTCTCTCTTGTGAACTAGTTAATGTTAATGTCACAAGTACAGTGCTCCCACATGACTACAGCTGGCTTTGAAGGTGAGCTGTCACTCGTTCATCACCCGAAGTAGGCGAGAGACAGATTCCAGAGCTCAGGCCTGCTCACAGTAGGAAGCCTTGGAAAGTGTCTGGCACCTGTCCCAGAGCAGATGTTAACCTCTCTCCTCCCTTCTCTACCTTCCCCCTAAACACTGACCCAGAGGAACAGATCCAAGAAATTACTGAAAATTAACATAACAAGTTAACTCCCGCATCTACTCTTCTGTTGGCCTTCTTGAAATCATCAGCCCCTTGGTATTGCTGCCTAATTCATTTGATAAATTACTGTGTGATAAGTTGTGTTATACACACACACACATTTTTAATGTGAGGTCTTCAATGCCTCAATTCAAAATAGTGACAAAGCTGAGAATCTCAGGCCTTCTTCTCCTCACCATCAAGTGCTTGCTCCTCTCTTAAATCAGTCATAGAGATGAATTGCGTTTGAAAGTTTTAGGGTCACGGTGGGGTACAAACGACCCCTTAAAGCCTACTGCTTGTCAAATATCTGCCTCAGAGAAGAGTCAGAGCTTGGCAATTCTGAGAGTTTCTTGAAGCTCAAAATTCCTCAAGGCCATCTCAGACTTGTGAGTCTCCTCCAGTTCCAGAATTACTTCTACATTTATCAGTCCAGCAGATGTAAACCAGAGGATCAAAGAGTCTCAGAGTGGGAGATGATCTTAAATGTTCTATCCTGTATTCTAGCTACAATTTCCCTGCCAAGTGGTAATCTAGCTTCCCCTAAAACATCTCCAGGAATGAGCTACCCTCTACCTCTAAAGGAGGCCCACTTTGCTTTCAGATAGTACTAATTGTTTGAAAGTTTCCACTAGGTCTGGTTAAAGTCTACCTTTATATAGTTTCTACTTCTTTCTGCCTTCTGGAATAATATAAAAAGTGTCCAGAGTTTCTATGTGGCAGCCTTTCAAATGCCTAGGGTCAATTATTTCCTAGAGAGGAATCTTATGGTTGAGCAGGTGAGCCTGCTGTGTCCACCATTCCCAGCTGAGAGAAGCAATGTCCTTCCTTGTACCTAAGTGGCCATGTTCTATGTGACTCCACCATCCTGGTCAACCTGTGGGCTGATCCATGGCCTGTGAGTTGGCCCAGCACAAGGGTTTGTTTCTCCAGGGATAATGATGATTAAATTAATTAATGACACTCTTTAAGAATTTGTACTGGAAAAATGGGGCAAGGTCAGTTAGACATAAACGTTAGCCAAGCAGAAACAAAACAAAAATCATTAAGTCATGCTAATGATGAAGCTCCAGAATTAGAGTTCTACTGCTGGGGGCTTGGTATAGCAACCAGGTGACGTGTCCTTTTGCTGGACTCTATCAATAATTTTGAATGATCTCCTGCACTAGATCTAAGTTCTAGGCTCAGTTAGGCCCACCTAGACCACTATTCCTTTCGTTTAACTTGACTGTGAGCTCTTCCGGGTTGTCATAATGCCAGCTATTGTAATTGAGAATCTTGCCTTCTTTATTTCCACATACAGTCTTTTAAAAATTCCCGCATTACTTGAAATCAACCAAATGAATCTCTAATCCACAGAATGTAACTAAGAATTCTCATGTTTTCCAAGTCTTCTCTTCTCCAGGCTAAGGATCTCCAAACATTTAAACCATCATTATGAAATGGCTTCCCATCCCTTCAGCTTCTCTGTCTCCCTCTCTCTCTCCTATCTCCCTTCTCTAAATCTCTTTAGTCCCACCTCCTCGCCTCCAAAAACCACCATCACAAATGAAGCAGATCACCATCCTAACCATGTGCTCTGTGTCTCCAGCACGAGCAGAACACTTTTATGAAATCAAACGTGCACCTTCTTTCCATTTGTGGAATGATCAGAGTGAAGATTTCCCTACCTGATTAGCCCCATGGAACCCAAGGATTATTAGAACCAAGCTTACAAAAATGAACTAAAATGAATGATTGTCTGTGTGCCCTTGAAGGGAATATGGTGTGGAGTCTTCTGTTGATCTCCTGACTACCCCCCTTCTCTGGATGATGATTATCCAAAGTATTGACTCCCCTCTTGATTTACTTAGGTAGTATCGAGAAAAGAATTAAAAAAAAAACAAAAACTAAACTCCAGATAATATGTTTAAATTGATTATCTAAAAGAAAATGTAAATGTTCTTATTGGTATCCATTTTTTGGCTGCAAGTAATAGAAAATCTAATAGTTGGGTAAACCATAGGATATTGCTTAATAGGTTATCTAAAACTGGGTACAGAAAAAGGTCTATGGTTTTTTTTCCCACTCAAGGTCAGAATCTGAAATTCTGCCTCCAGAATTCTGCTTGGCATTGTCATACAACTATGTTCAAGACTGAAAGTCCTGAAAATGTTGAGCCACCAGAAGACTTCCCCTTCCGTCTCATTAGTCAGGGTGGAGGCACATGGCCAACCTGAGTCTCCAGGGAAGCAAGGAAGTGAGTTTCTGGCAAAGGGAAGTGAGACTGTCATGACCAGGCAAAGCGTCTGCTTCAATGTGTTTAGAACGTTTAAAAATAGAGCTTATTTTATTACAAAAGTAATACATAATTATTAGAGAAAATGTGGAAAATAGAAGAAAAAAATTCCCTAATGCCACTACCCAAAATCTTTTTTCAATGCACTGTTTTAACATTGTTCTAATCATACTGTATATAGAGTGTGAATTTCCTTTTTGGTTTTTTTTTTTTTTTAACTTAACATATGATTATCTTAAGGCTCTATGGTTTTTGTGTTTGCTTTTTTTGTGTGTGAGGAAGACCAGCCCTGAGCTAACATCTCTTGCCAATCCTCCTCTTTTTGCTGAGGAAGACTGGCCCTGGGCTAACATCGTGCCCATCTTCCTCTATTTTATATGGGACCCCGCCGCGGTGTGGCTGACAGGCAGTGCGTCGGCGGGCGCCCGGGATCCGAACCCGCGAACCCCGGGCTGCCAAGCGTGAACTTAACCGCTGCGCCACCGGGCCGGCCCAAGGCTCTGTGGTTTTTGAAATATAGTGACCATTTTGAAATAAAATGTAAACTAAAGGAGGCGGCACCGAACAGTGGAAAGAGGCTGGCTCAGGTTCTGGCACAAATCCATGACTGTATTTCCATTTCCTCCAGATGAAGAAGTGTGTTTCCTTAGTTCTACCATTTCCGAGAGTCTACAAGATCATTAGAGCTGCGCCTTGGAGACACACAGGCCTCACAGTTCAGACACCGATTCAACAGAGCAGGTCAGGGCCACAAAGCCAAGCAGACAGGTGAACTGGAAGTGGCTGGAACACTGGAACACCCGTGTTACACAGGGCGCCCAATATATAATCATGTGATATATAATATCTAAGATATAATATATGACAATAACATAACACCAGGTCTTCCAATTTTTCAACAGAAGCCAGAAATCTGGATTTTCATGTGAAATTGCTTGATTTTTAAATATTGGTACCTAATTTCAAAAACACAATAGAGGCCAAACAACACACATGTGCTGAGTGCCGGTTTGCAACTCCAGCTAGAGCAGCAGCCAGCTTGATCAAGACTGGGTAAAGGATGTACAGCGGGGGTGTTAAGGAGAGCTGCTTATAAAGCGTTTTGGCTATACAGCAACTGGATTATTACAAGTCTCAAAAACCAAATGCTTGTATTAATGGTGAATAAATCGAGTCTAGGATGTTATCATCTCTACTTTTTTACGTTGACAGTATAATTACTTCCCATTGCTGATTCCAAAATGCCCTCGGGTATGAGCTGAGCTTTCATGTGCTCTCTTGCATAAGTTTGCACTGTATTGGAAGCAAGTAAGTCAGGACCATTCTAGGCCACAACTCCTTTTATATGTATTTCTCACAATCGCATCTGGTTCAAAACCAAGTCCTGTGTCTTTTGCAGTTTAAGGAGGAAATGAAAACGAAATGATGAAGGCGCTAGACAGGTGCTCCCTTGAGTCAGAACTGCCACCTCCAGCAATTTATTCCCTTCTCACCCTAAATGTTGCGTCTTTAATCTTTCCTCTGCAGAGGAAGAACGATCAACATCACCAGTCATTGCTGTGGGCCGTGCACTTGGTTCCCTGAAAGCAGTGCAGAAAGGGGATTTAACAGCTTTGAACTTTTTATGTGATTTTTGCCTTTGACACAGTTGTTATTAGAGTTCTAAGAAAGCAACAGCCCCCTATAAGAACATCAGGTTTCTAAATGATTCATCTTCTCACAGACATTGACATTCAATCCAGGTGGAGGAATAAGCAGGATCACCCTCAGGTTCTATCCTCGGGGCTTGGAAAGGCTTCAATGAAATTCTGTAGCAAAGGGCCCAGGCTCTTCCCCTTTCTCTTTGTTGTACTAACTTTTTATCTCTGAAAAGCAAAGGGATTTCCTCTGGGGATTAAGCAGAGGAAACAACCTCAAGTAGCGATAGTGTTTCATTAGAATTACCAGACGCACAAGTACCCTGAAGTCAACTCAGCAAGAAGCCCTTTCCCCAGTCTGCGACCATTCTCCCTGTATCCCCAGCAGAGAGTGTCACAAGTCCTTGTCCCAGTGAGGTGCTCACTCTCCTTTCTCCTGTCCATGGGACTATCTTGGATAAACAGTAGCGGTGTCTTGAGTAAAGCAGAGAGAGATCTCATTTGAAAGCAAGACATGCTGACTTTGTTTTTTCTTTTCAAAAGTTTTTACATGTATTATTTGGTTAACCCTAAATCATTCTGAAATAAATATTTAAAAATCGCTAGGTGCCATTCTCATCCTGTTAGGTCAGGGTTTTGAGTCACTGAAAGAAACAGAGGTAGAAGGAGACAGATGATGAATTTTCTTAGTGATAGGTCTTAGAAGCTGCTGTACAAAGGATGAGATGAATGTGAAGGGTTTCCTGTTCCCAGAAGGCCAATGTGCTACTTTGCAAATTTGACCTGGTCACAATTTTTATTCCAAACCTGGAGTCTGCAGAAGGATTCGGGCACGACAGTGAAGGAAAAGGATTTGTATCAGAGCAGTGACACTAATGCCAGTCTGACATATCCATCACCTGTCAACACAGGCAAGATAAAATGTACATACTGAGGAGCTATTCAAGAGCCACTACAAAATCTTGAAATAACATACATCACATTTCTATTAGGTTTGTTTCTCAAATCTTTACATTCTGATTTGTGGCTATTTACCTAAAACACGTTCAATGGTAACCTGAATGGCCAAATTCTAAGTTAAGCATGCTTTTATTACTTTCGAAGTCAAGCAAGTTTTTTGTTTCTTTTACTTAATGATTAACTACAAAATTTTCAAAGAGCCAACTATTTTTCACATTTCTTAACTTTGTTATATTTTCCTTTCACCTACTATGACGGCTCTTTACAGTTTTAGGCAGATGCTTGGTTCAGATTTTCATTGTTTTGGCAGTATCCCATCTAATTTGACATATTGCATTTCTATTTGTATTTAAAAATACTCGGGGTCGGCCCAGTGGCGCAGCGGTTTAGTTCGCACTTGGCAGCCAGGGGTTCGCGGGTTCGGATCCCGGGCGCCCGCCGACGCACTGCCTGTCAGCCATGCCGTGGCGGCGTCCCATATAAAGTGGAGGAAGATGGGCACGGATGTTAGCCCAGGGCCAGTCTTCCTCAGCAAAAAGAGGAGGATTGGCAACGGATGTTAGCTCAGGGCTGGTCTTCCTCACACACACAAAAAATAAAATAAATAAAAATAAAAATACTCTTCACTACATTTTGGGGTTTCCTCTCTGGCTCAAATGTTTAGTGAAGTTTAAGTTTTCATTCATTTCACAGAATTCACAATGTTCTGTGTGATTGAACATTTTATTCTGGTCTTTCTAATTTTATGGTTTACTCTCTGGATACATGGAATATAGAGATGTGGTTCACTTACACCGTGTGGTCCAGAACTGGTCAATTTTTGTTTAAAATATACTCAATGAAAAAAGATTTGCTTCTATTTCCATGTGGTTCTTTGCACATATGTGAAATCTGCCCTATTAATTTTCTGTAATTTTATATCATGTGGATTAACTAAATTCAACTTCTGAACTGTCAATAGTCCCAATTATATTGTTTTGTATTTCTGCCAACTTTTTCTATTCTTGTACTTTTTGCTTTATAAATTTATAAGGTTTAGATGGTTACTTCTCCTACTATTTTTGTTGTGAAATCTACTTTAATATGAGAAGAATCTCAAATCAGTCTTTATTTTTACTAGGAACATGTTTGAGATTTGACCCAAAAGAAAATGCAACTGATGTACTTCGCAAAGAAAAAAGTAGTTGAGCACACGCTCTCCACCCCCATTAACCTCTGCCTCTTGGCAAGCCATTGACCTATTTTCCTAGTAAGCCCGGTCTGCCATTGTGTTACCTGGCTGAGTCAGAGTTGGGGCTTATAGAGGACAACCTGGCAATTACACTGTGTTCCTAGAGTCAATGTTCATTCATAACTCCTCTGGTGCGTGAAGCCTAAAACCTCGTAACTTGCTAAGGCGAAATGTTCTATGAGCCATCAGGGAAAATGAAGCATACAGAGTGTGGATGGTATAGTTCCACTTAAATATCTACTATAGATCCATCTGTTTTTATCAGTAAATTTGCTCACGAATTGAGCAAGATTATTTGTCAATAACCTCCAAATATTAGAATCTTTTTTTTCCTCAGCAGTCAAATATTTCTATCTTCCAATCCTCTTAGGTGCCTAAAATTAATCTTGGGTTTAACACACTCCAGGTTTGCTCTCTATACACAAATGAAATGTTAAGTGAGGCTCTGGACTGCCCAGTCTTGAGAGAAAAGGCGGTAAACAAATGATACCTGTTCTCCAAAAGGGCAAAGGGCAAGGATAGTATGAGTTCCAGGTAAGTCTTTGTCTTAATGACACTTACTTAGTTCACATTCCAGACCTTTCCCCCACTTCCTGTTTTTGCCCAGTCTTTATTTAGGATGATTATGGCATTTGTACTCCCAGGCCGAATTCCTCTGGAGTTGCTCAATGGCCAGCTTTTGACCTGAACTTTGAGATTTTCTGTGTATGCAAGGCTAATTTCTTTTATATATTTATTCTTTTTCTTGAAGTTTAAACAAAAACATTACTTTTGGATTAAACAGCATGCTTTCATTCATTATCACTTAATATCAATCCCTGTATCTTTTCTACAGTTACAATTGCAATCATATTATTGGGAAATGCAGTCCAGGGAAACAACATGATTAATAAATAGCAATAATAGCTACCATTTATTGAGCACTTAACTGTGACAGCTACTGTGCTAATCATTTCACAAACATAATTCACATTATTATTTTCAGCTTTTGTAAGTTAGGAAAGCAAGCTTTGTGAGTACCTTTCCTAGAGGTCACACTGCCAGAGAAAAGCAAAGTCAGAACTTGCACCCAAGTCTTTCTGGCTTCAAAGACTGTGCATGTAACGACTGGGCCGTACAACAAATAGCAGCTCAGAGCAATGCCCACTCAGCCCTAAATATCAAGCACCTCAATTTTTACTTATGCTGTTTCTTCCCGTCCACTCAGCCTAGTTTTAACTGCCTTTGGCTGTAAGCGAATTGAAGAACAATGTTATAAAAACACTTGAATAAATGAAAATGCTCATTTATTTGACAATAATCTGTTGAGCTCCTCCTTTGCACGAGGCAATGTACTAGATGAGGAATTTATGACAGTGCTTGCTTTTTGAGAAGGTCAAGTCACAGTGGGAGAGGCAGAACTGCAATGGTATTGCAATCTGTGCTGTACCAGAGATATGCAGGGAATGAAAGGAAGGTTACCATCTCATAAAGGGTGGTCGGGAAGGGCATCTCTGAAAAGGCAACACGTGAGCAGGCTGGAATGTTATGAGGGATACCTGGGGACAGATTGTTCCAGGCAGAGGAAATGGCAAGTACACGTGCCCTCAGGTGGGAGCTGTTTTGCTTCTTCACAAGGAAGCAAAGAGAGCACTATGGCCAGAGGGCAGTGAGTGAGGGTGATCGAAGGGGGAGAGGAGGGGAGGTCCAAGAGGAAGGAGAGGGCAGTCCCTCACTGCTGTCAAGTCTTGGGCTTGTACTTTGAAGAAGATAGGACTCCATGAAGGGTTTTGAGCTGATGAGACACAAGCTTTAACTTGGACTTTTCAAGAAACACTCTGGCTTACTGTGCAAAGGGACAGCAGGGAGACCCGTTAGGAGCAAATGTAGTCCAGGTAAGAGCCATGGTGGCTTGGGCCATGGTGTGTGATGGAGGTGGTGAGAAGCGAACAGGTGTTTCTTACAGTCTGACAAGATTTGCTGAAGGAATGGAAGGTGGGAAGTGAGAGAGAGGAGTCAAGGATGACTCTGTCTTCAGCCTGAGCACCTGGAAGAAGAGTTGCCATTTATTAAGATGGGAAGACTAGGGGAGGAGCTGGCTGGCGGGTGGTGGTTGGGGGCAGACAGCAGAGTTTGGTTTGGAACATAGTCGGAGATGCCTGCTAGTCTTCCAAGAGGAGACGTTGATCGGGCAGTTGAATATAAGTTAGGAAAGATGAAAGGCTGGAATCTGATGAAGACCAAGGAGAATCGCAAAAGCTTAAAAAAAGGTGGGGGAGGGGTATAAAATGACCCTCTTGAAAAAGTTTCATGGCATTTTAATTTACATCATCACTCTTTTTATATCACTTATAAAAGTCTACGATGAGTATAAAAATACATGGCAACACCATGTTGTAAGAAGTGGCTATAGCTCGATCAATGGTTTTTGAAGTGTGGGCTGTAGGCCAACAAGCATCATCACCTGTGAGCTTGTGAGAGATGCAAATTATCGGGCCCCACCCGACCTAGTGAATCATAAACCCTGGGGATAGGGCCCAGGAAACTGTTTGGACAGGCTCTCCAGGAGATTGTTGTGCACATTAAAGTTGAGTAAGCCAGATGATAAGAAGTTTAGTATTTCCAGGTTCTAATCATTTAAAAAGGAAAGGAACAACTTTTTTAAAGGTAAAATGTCTTTATTGTTTGAAGCATTAAAAAGGATAAAAATCAGCATGACATTTCATTTCCTAGGCTTCTCAATGAGGTTATAAAAATACAATGCCACTTCGTCTTCACAAACTTGAAAATGTCTACAAGTTCACACTTAGTATAATATAAAAAGGCACTTAAAACACACAAGGAGATGATTTAAAAAAATCACCTCACAGATACAATTGAAATTGCTTTGAGAAAAATATCTAAATATAGACTCCTACATAAATAGGACTTTACTTTTTCTTCTTTTCCAAAACATAGATGGCATTTTCCCCATGTTACTTACAGACACCATAAATGTGGACTGCCTTCTCCCACCTTCTTTCTTTATTCTTGAAATAGGTTAACAGAAAAGCAAGCTACAATTCATCTGTTTTTTTCAGTTTAATCTCTTATTTTGTTTAAGATAAAACACAATTCTTAACTTGTAACCAAGATCTTTTAGAATGCCTGGCTCATTTTCGTTCTATTTCAAATCACAATTCATTAAAAAATTAGGAAGACAATGATACAAAATTTTTTTTAAGCACTTATTATTCAGCGGCCAAAATCACCCTAAGCAACAGAATTTCTGAAGCGTGTAAACATACGTGTGGGTACATTTTTAAATGCTGCTGTTATATCATGCTGGCTTTTGAGCACACTGAAATCACACTAATGTAATCTTTGTAAACTGGGATCGCAGGTTTGGATACAACCCCAGTCGTTCAGTGCACTCATCTGTGAGAGAAAAGATACGTGTGCTTCGCATACTTCTAACTCTTCATTTTCTTTCAGGTTGATCAAAGGATAAATAATGTACACCATAAATTAAATAAAAACCCACTGCCCTATGTCACATAATGTGCTGTTGCTAATTAAAATAAGTGTATCCTTGCTGTGGAAATTCTGTCGTTTGGGAATTTTTATAAGATCATCTTTTCAAGGCACTGGTAAGAAAAGACAATATTTCTTTCAGAACTGAACTGAAAGAAATACGATTTGGATCACTAACTCATTCTCTGCATAGAGGATGTTATTTTAGAGGTAAGGGAATTATTTCACCCCAAGGGTGTTGTTCACTAAAGAAATACATTAATTGCTTTGAGCAACTGCCTGAACGTGGTCAATTTTAAATGATTTAACAATGAAATCCAGAGATTTGGTTACTTTCCTGGTAGGATTTGGACTATAAATGAAAACTGACATTTAAAACAGTATGGGGGAAAATACAGAGCCACTTGAATGTTTATCACTTTATTACTGCAATCATAAATGGTAATGCTTTAAATCAGTCCTTGACATTGATTTGTGTGTTTAAATTAGTCCTTAATTATGCCTTTTCTGCCTTGTTCTGCGGCTCAGCCTTCTAAGAAATGCCATGAGAATGAGCGCACGGCTGTGTTGCACGAAGCGTCTTGTACTGCCTTCCTGAGTATATGTACGTGTGTCATTCCTCGTGCCTCTGCTCACACTTCTCCATTCAGCTTTTCTGATGGACAGCACTGAAAAGCTTTTGCTGATTTTCAAGGCAGTCTTTCAGCTTATCCTCGGTCAAAGTCAGTCGCTGCTCCAAGATTGAAACAGTCTGCAGAAAGGAGGACAAGATAGTCAATGCCTGTGGCCTGGCGGTGAGGACGATGACAGTACTCTGCTCAGGAGAGCCTTTGTAGAACTGGACTGCCTGCCCTTTGAGCCAGGAAGTTGGATCAAAAATGAGCCCCAGAACTTACTCTGCTTCTGGGCCCTATCACAGGGCAAAGCACTGTCAAGCAGTTTGAGGAAAAGAAAAAAATTGATGCATTTGAGGAAAAAGAAGTAAAAACATCAGGCCTCTGTGGACAATTCTTACGCCTGATCTCCCAAAGCATCAATGCCAGGGAAGAGGCGACAGGAAGCATTCTAAGGGGCCACAAGCTGCGTGGGAGTGGGGGGGTGGGGATGGGGTGCCACGTGCCCAGCCAGCTGCTACCTAAATGTCATCATTGGACATTCTGTCACAATCAATTCATGATGAACCACACCTATACCACCCCAAACATCCCAAACTAGACACCTAGTTTCCTCTGAAAATATCATAATGATTCCACCAGTCCTCCTACCCAGAAGATGATAACAGTATCTCACAGCACTGTTAGGACACCAGAAAGAAAGAACGCACGCAAAATGCTTAAGCTGGAGCCTGGCACACAGGACTTGATGAATCTTAGCTATTCTAACTTTTCTGGCTTATGAATGAATATATGACTACACACACACAAACACAAACAACTACTTTTAAGTTTAGGAAATCTAATTTTTTGTGATACTGTCAACTTCATCTTCAGCCTTTTATATCTTTTTTTAAACTTTCTATTATAAAATAAAACAGACTCGGGAAGCTGCATCGAACACGTCACTTAACGAACTCTCATGAGAAAAACGCCTTTATAACCAGCACCCGGAAGAACAAGAACTCTGCCTGCCACCCTGAGTGCCTTCCACACGTCTACCAGAATCCCCTCCCCTCCCCCCTCCCCCAGCAGCCACGACCCTGACCATTACAATCACTTCCTTGTGTTTCTTCATGGTTTTATCCTTCAGGTGTACAGCCCCAGGCACTATAATTTTGTCTTGTCCATTTTCAAGATTTGATACTTCATTTCAAGTCTCCAAATCTACAGATTCCCATCTCTCCCTTTCTTTTCTTTACGTCTGTCTGTTGACAGGTGAGGGCCACTCGACCTGCAGTTTCCACCAGTCTGGATTTCAGGGATCACACGCTCAGAGCGCAGTTCAGTCTGTTCTATCCTCTGTGTCTTCTGTAAATTGGCAGCTGGATTCAAAGGCTTGATTAGACTCAGGTCAGATGCCGTAGTAAGACTAGAGGTGGTGGTCTGTTTTTTCACTAGAAGGCACATTAATAAGATTTGGTTGCTTCTCTTTTCATGATCTTAGTAACTACTCAATGTGTAGATCTATTAATTTTGGGGGATTGCAAATGATGATATCTTACTTCCATCATTTAAAAAAATTTATTAGTTAGAATAATTTATAAATAAGAGACACTTCCCTTGTCTACTATCTGGTTCCCCAGTAGCAGGGTTCATAGAGGAAAGGCAGGATAAATACTTAGTTATCTTGGTCAACAAGTTTCAAGATAATGAATTGATTCCCTTACATCCTCTGAAGGTAGTCAGTTTTTAAAAATGCCATTATTTAATAGCTTTTGCTTTCATATTCCATACTATAGATTATGACTAATTAAAAGTAATAGTGATGCTGATAAGATTTTCTACCTTTTCTGGGCCAAGTATTTTGCCTGATACTTTACATACATTATCACAATTCCACATGCTAAAGCTGCTGATACGTATATTATCAACACCTTTAACACTGATTAATTCTATTTATCTACCATCTAAAACGTAATTTCATTTTAATTTATTTCTAATTATACTTTAATACAGATAGTTATAAACACTTTAGCTGAGTTGGGAGACGTTCAGTCATCTGTATTTAAAGTGAATTATAACATGTTTATTTTACTTGCCACTTGACCACAGATTCACTGTTCCCATTTTGCAAGTGTGCTGTGCCTGCTTTTCACCTCTTTAATATGTAAAACAAAGCCAGCCCTTCAAAATTCAAAATAAAAAATCATAGAGACGTTCAATAAAGCTTAAAGTGATTCATTTAACCTTGATTCAGGTAAAGAGAAGGAGAAACGGGTCACGGAGCTGACAGAGCAGAGAAGGGACAGATTCACTGGGAAAGGCCCTAATGGGGCCCCGACATGGGATGTGACAGTGCAGGTGAGGAAGTCACGGCAATATGGGAAACGAGCCAACCAAAACTAAATGTGGCGTGAAGCTGAGAGGAAAACCGCCTTTAAAGGAAAGAAATGTCTGATAAATACAGAGAAAGTCACCTCTAGCATAATACTGAAAAGCAAAAATTGGTGATTTTAATATGATTTTCATTGAACAAATCTTACAATGATTCCAAGTTCTCACACAGCTCTTTCCGACAATCTGTCAGGACCCCAAATACATAAACATACCCCTTAACTCCAAAGGCCCTGAGATGTTATATAGATGGTAAAAATATTCACTTAATTAGTGGCTCTAAACCCTGGCTGTAAAACAGAATCATACAGGATGCTTAAAAGACCAATGCCAGAGGGCCGGCCCAGTGGCGTAGTGGTTAAGTTTGTGCGCTCCACTTCGGTGGCCCAGGGTTCGCAGGTTCAAGATCCTGGGCGTGGACCTATGCATCTCTTATCAAGCCATGCTGTGGCGGCGTCCCACATATAAAGTAGAGGAAGATGGGCACGGACGTTAGCCCAGGGCCAGTCTTCCTCAGCAAAAAGAGGAGGATTGGCAACGGATGTTAGCTCAGAGCTAATCTTCCTCACACATCAAAAAAAGACCAATGCCAGCGCCTTACCTCAGACCAATGGAAATGGATTCTCTGGAGATGAGAACTGGACATCTGTACACTTAACTGCCCAGGTGATTATAGTGCACAGCCAGGGCTGTGAACAGAATTAGATGATTTCTATGCAAGAGCTATTTCAACTTGAAATATTTGTTCTGGAAAAGTAATTGACATCTCTCTAGTTCACATTATAGCCTCTCCTTCTGTATAACTTGTGACAATGTCCACTCTGACAAATACTGGTAACCTCTTCTATGTATCAAAGAGGAACAACAGGACTTCTTCAAAGAAAACACTGAATCAGCAGGGCTGGAAGAGAAACCTCTGGTGTATCCATTTCAACACACCACTTCCCTTAAATGACATCTGCATCTCCTGACCAAGAGTTGGAAAACCTCTGGTATATTAAGACCCATGGTATTCCTTCTTTGCAACGGTAAACTGGCATCAAAGGACTGGGTAACATTCTAAAATGGCAATGCAAAAACCATCACCTTCAGAAGAACACAGCATCAATACAAGAAGCTTTGAAATCAAGGAAGTTATATATGGGACAGTGAGAATATCCTCAGAGTCAAGAACGATAAACATTGCCAACATTTCATTCTAACCAGAAATGGTTAATCCCAATACATTTTTTTTTATGGTCCTAAATATTTTTTTGATAATGTCCTAATCTGAATACAATGCATCAAAAATTCTTGGGACAAAACATTACCGCCCAGAATCAAAACGTTTAGAGCATGAAGTACCACCACTGTTCTTCATAGTCTCCACTGCTCCGCTCTTGCCCCCAGATGTCAGATATCGCACTGTGTGTGTGTGTGTGTATGTGTGTGTGTGCGTGTGCACGGGCTCTGACCTTCCACAAGATCTTACTATAGCAGCTCAGCAGAGCATGTCTTGCTATACTGATTGCCACCGTGAGCTTGCCTCGCTAAGAAGGAAAATTTTAGCCCTGCTCTGCTAGTTCTGCAACCTGCTTTAACCAGGACTGTTGTGTATATATTACCCCCAAGTGCACAGCACGCCAACCCACCTGTGTCAAAACATTGAGCTGTTCCATAATATGCTCTAGAGCATCAGTCACGGCGAGCGGTATGCTTCTTTGGCTCTCAGAGGGGAGGTCGCTCATGTCTTCTGTTTTCTTTTTCAAGGTTGTTGGAGAATGATCTGATGTCATTAATGAGGGGTTCAGGAAATATCCACAGATCTCTTCACTTTTGTCTGGCAGAGTTCTAACAGTGGTTTCCGTTGTCTTTGATATCAGAGAAAAGATAGGATCAGTTATATTTTCCAAACTTTAATTGATATACATAAAACTTTTCAATATTACTCTTTGAAAAGCCCAGCCTTCATTTAATTGCTTATCCTCAACTACAGCGAATTACGAAAATTACAATTATAAGCAAGAAATAAAGCTAGCAATGAATAAAGAAAATTCACAATTTTCCTTGTTTTTTTTTTCAATGAAATATACTTTGTATGTATCTGTCTGAAGGATCGGGTGTTCTACCATTAAAAAGATTGTTAGAGGCAGTCTAATTCTTAATTTAAAAACAAATATCACATCCATCAAGATGACTATTATTAAAAAAATGGAAAATAACAAGCATTGGTGAGAATGTGGAGAAATTGGAACCCTCATGAATTGCTGGTAGGAACATAAAATGGTACAGCTGCTGTGGGAACAGTTTGGCTATTCTTCAAAAAGTTAAAAATAGAATTATATTAGCAATTCTACTCCTAAGAGTAGCAGTTCCACCCACAAGAATTGAAAGCAGGGACTTGAACATATATTTGTACACCATTGTTCATAGCAGCATTATTCACAATATCCAAAAGGTGGAAACAACCCAAGTGTCCATCAACAGATAAATGTATAAACAAAATGTGGTATATATACACAATGGAATATTATTTAACCATAAAAATTAATGGAATTCTGATATATGCTACAACATGGATGAACCCTGAAAACATTATGCTAAGTAAAATAAGCCAGACACAAAATAAAATATTGTATGATTCTACTAATATGAGGTACCTTGAATAGGCAAATTCATAGAGACAGAAATTAGAGTAGAGGTTTCTACTACGGGCTGGGGGGAGGGGAAATGTAGACTTATTGCCTAATGGGTACAGAGTTTCTGTCTGGAATGATGAAAAAGTTCTCAAAACAGGTGGTGGTGATGGTTACACAACACTGTGAATACTTAATGCCAGTAAATTGTACACTTAAAAATGATTAAATGGTAAATTTTATATTATGTATATTTTATCACAACAAAATAAAAAACAAAAAAGCCCTCCAAACATATGATAATGAACAATATGAAAATAAAATTAAGAAAACAACTCCATTTGCAATACCACCAAAAAGAATAAAATATTTAGGAATAAATTTAACAAAAGAAGTACAAGACACACTGAAAACTACAAACCATAAATGACAGAAATTAAAGAAGATCTAAATAAATGGAAACACATCCTACATCCTTTATTCATGGAACAGGAGACTTAACATTGTTGAGATGGCAATACTCCTCAAATTAATATATACAGATTCAATGCAATCTCTATCAAAATTCCAGCTACCTTTTTTTCAGCTGATCTTAAAATTCACATGCAAGTGCAAGGAACCCAGAATAGCCAAAATAATATTGAAGAACAAAGTTGGAGGACTCACACTTCCTGATTTCAAAATTTACTACACAACTATAGTAGTCAAGACAGTGTGCATTGGCATAAAGATAGACATATAGATCAATGGAATAGAATTGAAAGTCCAGAAATAAACCCTTCCACTTGTGGTCAGTTGATTTTTGACAAGGTTGCCAAAACAATTCAATGGGGAAAGAATAGCTTTTTCCACCAATGGTACTGGGAAAACTGGATATTTAAATTCAAAAGAATAGATTTGGGCCCCTACCTCTTACCATATATAAAATTAACTCCAAATGTATCATAGACTTAAATATAAGATCTAGAACTATAAAACTCTTAGAAAAAAAACCATAGGAGTAAATCTTCCTGACATTGGATTAGACAGAGATTTCTTAGAACTTCAAAAGTACAAATGACTAAATAAATAAATAAATTGGACTTGATCAAAATTAAAAACGTTGTGCTTCAAACAATACCATCAAGAAGTGAAAAAAAAAAACCCCACAGAATGGGAGAAAATATTTGCAAATCATTTATTTTAGAAGAGACTTGTATGAAGACCATATAAAGAACTCTTTTAACTCAAAGATTAAAAGACAGATAACCCAATTAAAAAATGGCCAAAGGATTTGAACAGACGTTTCTTCAAACAAGATACACAAATGGCCAACAAGCAAGTAAAAAGATGCTCAACAACATTAGCCATCAGAGAAATGCAAGTCAAAACCACAATGAGATACCATTTCATACCCACCAGGATGATTAATATAAAAAAGACAGACAATAACAAGTGTTGGTGAAGATGCAGAAAAATTGGAACCCTCATACATTGCTAGTGGAAGTGTAAAATAGTGCAGCCACTTTGGAAAACAGTTTGGTTGTTACTCAAAATGTTAAACATAGAATTACTATATGACCCAGCAATTCCACTCCTCAGTATATATCCAAGAAAAATGAAAACATACATCCACATAAAATTTGTACCTGAATGTCATAGCAGCATTATTCATAACAGCCAAGAAAATAGAAACAACCAAATGCATCCAAATGCTGTGATAATGAATGGATAAACAAAATATGGTATATCCTTACAGTGGAATATTATTTACCCACGAAAAAGAAACAAAGTACTGACACATGCTACAACATGGATGAACCCTGAAAACACTAGGCTAAGTTAAAGCCACATGTTGTATGATTTCATGTATATACGATGGTCAGAATAGACAAAGATATGAAGACAGACTGAGACTAGTGGTTGCCAGGGGAGGGAAGAATGGGGAGAGATTGGTAATGGGTATGAAGGTGACAAAAATGTTCTACAATTGTTTTTGGAGTGATGAGATATTCTAAAATTAGATACTGGTGATGGTTGCACAACTTTGTGAAGATACTAAAAATCACTGAACTGTACACTTTAAAAGGGTGCATTTTATAGTATGTGAATTATATCTCATTAAAGCTAATACGAAAACAAAATCCAAGGATACACATCACAGAAGGTTTTTCAAAATTTTAAGCAAGTTTGCATTTCTGGTTATCACTTGTGACGTGAGAGTTCCTGACAGAGGTCACCTCAGACATGGAAAGTACACTTCTAATGATGATGAGGATCATGGTGACGACAATCAGCACTTTTAAAGCTTACTGGGTACTTGGCACTGTTTCAAGTGCTTTACACATATTAACTGGTCTAACCCTCACAATAATCCTATCAGGCAGGTTCTACTTTTATTCCCATTTTACAAAGGAGGAAACAGAGATACTGAAGGATTAAATAACTTGCCCAAGGCCACACAGGTAGGAAAGACCTATGAAGCAGAACCAGTCATAAATCTAAGGGATGCTGAAGAACTCCAGGTACTGTAACTCTGGGATCAACGCCACTGTTCTCCACGATCCTCCCAACTATTTTTTAGGAAGATGAAAACTTTCAAGTTTCCCTCTGTCATAATCTTACAAATTCACCACTTGTTGAAAATAATAAAAGACGAACTCAAAATCCACCATTCACAATTCAAGCTTATTTTTCAAATATGTATAAAACACATCTTGGTGCTCCTACCATCTCTGACCCACCTATTCATGCTCTGAGCTAAAGGAACTGGGAAAACAACACATATATACCTGGGTCCCCAGCTACTGGCTGGTGGCAAAGACAAATGAAAGCAGTGTAAAGATGAGTGTGGAATATACAGAACTCACCAAGAAGTCCTGTCTCACAATCACGGTCTGCATTCCTGATCCTAGGCAGCCACTTCACTGACTGGGGACAATGTACGGATGACCACGCATAACCATCCTCACCCCAAAATTACTTCCTGCTCAAAGGGCAGATTTTTTTTTAACATTGCTTCTGCTCTGCCTGCAATGGCCTTCTCTGCCTTCCTAGCATGGCTGAATCCTTTTTGATCTCTAAATTTCAGCTTAATTGTCACATCTTCAAAAATAAATAGTCTCTGACCATCCTATTGAAGCTAGACTTCCAGTTCTCTAACCTGGCATCCTGATGTTTGCCTCCGTGACGGATCAGAGTTTGCTTGCCATATTTGTTCCTTGTCTGTTACCTGCCTCCCTCACTAGACTGTGCTGTGTCCACTCTTCTCACCACTGCATCCCTTGGACTTAGCAGGAACTTGAATATTTTTGGATATGTTAATCACTTATATGCAGATAATATTGCTGTTCTCACAGATGGAAACCAAACTCTCTATAACCAAGACAGTCTTTTTTACATGGATCACAACATACCTAAGTACGTACACACATGACCACAAACATCACTATCACATTGCAGTACCAGTTTCAGCTGTTCATGGGAAAAGGCCTCAACCTAATTAAATCAGTCATTGAACTGGGGGTGGGTGGGGGGATTTGCAGGCAGGGTGGTTAGTAAAGAAAGGGCAACAGGAAACGGACAAAGAAAAGATTTAAGCCCACAGACAGTCTGAGCAGTAAAACATCTCAATACAGCCTTAATAATGGTTTTGTTTGGCACCAGCAGCAAACACATTTCTATCATTTGACATATGGACATAAATAAAAAAGGGAAAAGCGTATGGGCAGAGAGAGGAAAAAGTACTAGATCTCCATCCCACAACATTAGCCAACTGACATATCTGTCTTTCTGTCTCTCAAAGGTATGGGAAGCTAGATATTAGCAGATTCCTTCCCACCAACCAACCTGCCTTTGCATCCTGTTTGTGCAGGGAAAGAGTGAGATGCACAGCTTGGGATAGTTTCAACGTGCTCATTCATAAAATTAAAAACAAAAACTGAGAAGGGAAAAAACATGTTTAAGATTCTGGGCTATTAGAAGCCTAGCAAACGAGGCTGCAGTACTTGCTGCTCCCAGTGCATTGAGGTCCTCTCTGATTTCAAAGTTGCTAATATTCATTCTTCAGATAAGTGCTTACTGAGCACTGATATCATACGAAGCACTGACCAGAGTTAAATGTAAGTACAAGGCGATGCCTGCTCTCAAGGACTCTCTGTTGTGGTGAGAAAATTAAGACAGAGCAGGGCCGAGATCCCCTGCAGTGCCTGGCATGTCACTGGCACTGCAGCATGAACAAGAAACATAAGCAGATAAATGATTGTAAGACTGCAAAAAAGAACAAATGCTTTGGTAGTTCATAAACGGAAGAAATCGCACCATGTTCTCTTATCTCTTACTTTTATTGCTGACACTTGAAGTACAGTGAGGCAACAATCATTCATTCATTGATTCATTCAGCAAACGAAGGCCTCCAATGGCAGGCATTAAAGCTACAGCAAAGGACAAGTGAGATGTGGTACCCTCCTTCATGGAGCTTACAGTTCTCCAAGGAACCACTTCATCTAAAAGGATGGCAGGGGAATCACCACCCTGAAGTTCTCCTTGGATAAGCCCATGGTTGTCATCTCAGAGATGGGAAATGCAGCCTCACCAAGGACAAGAAGGAATCCGAGTGGCTGAGAAATCCTTACATCTATAGGTTAAAAGGCTCCACCTTCCATCTGAACACATAGAGTAAAAGATACAGAGTTGACTGAGACAAATAACTTTGATAGTCCTGAGAGCTAGATATAAAACCTGTCACATTCTGGGGACAAATGACTCTTAACAGGTTGTTAAATGCCGTGGTTAATTTTAATG
Organism: Tapirus indicus; assembly: GCA_031878705.1. Taxonomy (NCBI): domain Eukaryota; kingdom Metazoa; phylum Chordata; class Mammalia; order Perissodactyla; family Tapiridae; genus Tapirus; species Tapirus indicus. The sequence continues at coordinate 136,173,783 of CM062920.1, read as the reverse complement.
CATAATTTTTCATTTGTCACTTACATTAGAGAATGAATTATTTTAATGCATCAATAGGAAGTGAAAATTGCGGCATTTGCAAGCACATTCTTATCAGGAAATTAACCATTCAACCATGTAATCAAGGTTCACACATCTAAACAGTTACTACTTATATAATTAACAACGGAACAGTCAAGGTACTGTGGTGCTCAAACACACCTGAAAGTTCATACATTATATTTATTCCCTTTCTTCCTCCTCTCTTTTCTCCTTCTACTACCCCCCCCCCCACCCTGTCTGGCTGGCAAGTCAGGACCAATCACTGGTGCCACTTCACCGTCAGAAGCCTTTGCTTGTGCCATCAGTAGAGCACTAATCACTTCTTGCTACTGTGTTTGCGCCTCTGTACTCCCTACTAGATTATGTGAGGGATACTCTCTCGAAACTAGGAGCCACCATGTTATCATCTTTTTTCTCAGGTGCACAGTGCATAAGACACAGACAGGGCTCAATATTTGCTGATCTAAATCAACTGACTGTCCTGCATCAGCTGAGCCATCCACAAAATATAAATATTAATAATCAGATAGTATTTGGAGAGAGGCAAAACCCCAAGGTTAAGCCAATACCATTCCTGACTCAAAATTACTGTCTAAAATGCCTCCTCAGATACACAATGAGGGAGCAATGCAAGTATTTATCACTTAACTGCAGATCACGTCTTGACTTTTATCCCCCAAAAACATATTTGATGGTGTCTGGTGGAAGAGCATAAGGGTTTTCTGACAAACATGAATGCAAAAGTAGGCATTTATCATATAAAGATAATCAGTGGCTTGAACTTCAGATATATCTTTAATAAATGGGTAAAAATAAGTCAGTTTTGGCTAATAACTAACATTTCTAGTGTTGGTTTAATTCTGTAAGTGGAGAACAAAACAGACAAAAGTCAGAAAAGTCTATCCAAAAGTGGTCTTGACCCCTCCAGCTAAAGGGAGTTTCCCATCATTGAAGGTTCTAAAATAGACTTGGGATGGTCACTTGTCAGGGAAATTGTGAGAAATACACAAACATCAGATCAGGAAATTCAACTGAATGCCCTTTAGAGTCCTTTCCATTCCTGACATTCTGAGATTTTTAAATCACTACACACACACACACACACACACACACACACACACACACACACTCTCTCTCTCTCTCTCTCTCTCTCTCTCTCTCTCATAAAATAGCTGCCTGAAATAGACTAGGAAAACAAAAAAAAATATCTTTTGCCTGGACAAAAATAAAAGCAAATATCATTTTTCAAAGAAATAATGGGTCAAATGACCCATTTTCAATGATAATATTTAGAATAGGGATTAGAAACTTCAATAATCTCTCTATGGAATCTAAAATAATGACACCATTCATTCAAAAAAATTATTTTATTTAGCACCTATGTGCCAGGAAAATTCTAGGTGCTGGAGATACAGAAGTGCATTAGTTTTCTACCTCTGCTTAAACAAATTACCACCAGTTTAGTGGCTTAAAACAACACAAAATTATCATCTTAAAAGTTCTGGAGGTTAGAAGTCCAAAACAGGCTTTATGGGGCTAAAATCAAGGTGTCACAGAGCTGCGTTCCTTCCGGAGGCTCTAGGGGAGAATGTGTTCCTTGACTTTTCCAGCTTCTAGAGGCTGCCCATATCCCTTGGCTCCTGGTCGCATCACTCCAGTCTCTGATTCCATCATCATATCTCCTTCTCTAATTCCCCTGCCTCCCTCTTTCTCTTATAAGAATCCCTGTGATGACACTGGGCCCACCTGGATAATCCAGGATAATATCCCTATCTCAAAATCCTCAATTTAATCACATTTGCAAAATCCCTTGGGGCCAGTCCTGTGCCCTAGTGGTTAAGTTCAGCACACTCCACTTCAGCTGGGGTTCAGTTCCTGGGTATGGACATATACTGTTTGTCAGTGGCCATGCTGTGGCGGTGACCCACATACAGAATAGAAGAAGATTGGCACAGACGTTAGCTCTGGGCAAATCTTCCTCAGCAAAAATGAAAAAAAAAATCTCTTTTGTCATGTAAGGAAACATATTCACAGATTCTGGGGATGAGGACACAGACATCTTTACTGGACCATTATTCTGCCTACTACAAGGAATGAATCAACAAGACACCCTGCTGACATGGGGTTTTACTCCAGTGGGTGAAGTGAGGAAAAGAAATATATAGATATGTGATGTAATGTCAGGTAGTGACAAGGGTTATGAAGAAATATAAAGCTAGATAAGATGCTATATTACTATGAATGTAATGTAGCTACATTGTACAATGTAATGTAGATATATTTTTTAATGGGGGAGGGGCAGAGAATAAATTTTGGGCATGTTAAGTTTGAGATGCCAATTAGACTTCCAAGGGGAAAAGTCATGAATGCAATTGGAAATATATGATTCCAGATTTTTGTGGAGAGGTTGGGGCTAAAGGCATAAATTTTGGAGTTATCAGAATATATATATGTGTTTACCAAATTCTATAAAAGATACAAATGAACAGCCAGATGAAGAGGTACATAGGACGAGGTCTGGAAGGGTCCCAAGTGCAGGAGCTTCCGTTCCCCTGGAGTTGGGATGCTCAGCATATAAAAATTTACAGCCATATGTCTATGATCACTCAGAGGGCAGCCAAACAAGAGGAGAATTGCAAAGACTTTAGAAGGTGGGAAGAGAAGGAGCAGGAGAGGTGACTAGTGGCCCGTGGGGTAGGAAGGGTAGTGGCCCAGAAGCCAAGTGAGGAAAAAAAATAGAAGGGAGTGATCACCAGGACCGAGTGCTGCAGAAAGGCTGATTCAGATGAACTCACTGGGACCTTGACATGAGTGGAATGGTGAGGACGAAAGCTTAATTGGAGTGCATTCGGAAGAGTGGAAAATGGAAGAAATGAAGACTGAATATAGGCCACTCTTTTGAGGAGTTTTGCTATAAAGGGGAGCAGAGCAATGAGACAAGAGCTAAAATGGGTTGAGGGGTCAAATGAAGTTTTCATTTTTAAAGATGGGAAATACATTACAAATGTGTGCTGATGAAAAAGATGGAGTAGAAAGAGAGCACTGCCCCTGGAGCTTTGTATAAATAGATTCAAGGTGAGATCAGACAGCACGGCTATGTAGTCACATTCAGTTGCTTGGGTGTAGGTGTAGAGTAGACAGAGAAATAGACTTAGCCAGGCTGAAGTTTTTTAGGGTGAGTACAACAGAGGGAGAAGGAGCAAGAGCGTGGCTGCAATGACTGTAGAATCTCAGCCAGGTGAAGGAGAGAGACAGACACAGGGAGTGGGCAGTGAAAAAGCAGGAGGCTCATGGACTGGAGGCCTTCTGGGGTTGAGGAATCACCAAAATTGGAGGACTAGAAGGGAAGTGGGGGCCGAAGAGTGGGAGGCTTTTCACTGAGTTTACCATCAGCACAAAGGATTCAGACAGTCACTGAGTTCATCTGAGAATCCTGACAGGGAGAGGACGGCTGTCTTTCAGAAGTGACTCAGAGCCTTGCCCTATCTTTGGTTCTTTCTTTGAGATCAGAAGCCAGCGTTAATCAAGGAGTGGATGGAGTAATCAGGGAAACAGAAAAAGGAGCTATGTGGGGTTGTCACAGGACCACAACACAGGGTTCATTCTCAATTTCTAAAATTCTTGGGAAGAAAAGGCTGTTGATTCTGAAGGAGAGAACCACATCTCTTCTATCTTATATATCCGCACAGTGTATCCTTGTAGAAACATACCCACCCGATCAAGTCTGATTGATTTAAAAGTATTTCTAGAATAAAATCAGAGAATGTCATGTGAAATCTATTTCTCCCAAATTAAATTCGCTGAGCTGAGAAAGCCTTCTGTTTGTCCCTTGGGGGAAATCATACAATTTTTTCTCAAAGAGAGAGCCTTCAGGCTTTGGGGATAAGGTTTACAGAAGGGTTTGACTTTTCTTCTTCAAACCAAACTGGAGATTTCATCTTTGTCAGAAGACTTGAAAGACACATCCCTATAGAGCTATCAACTAGAATATCTGAATGATTCATTCAGTCTCCTTGGAAAAGACAGCTGAGGCCACAAATCTACTGTCTGACTTTGTCTTTAATCTTTATTCTCATCTCTAGAGAAGCTTATTAATTTTGAAGCCATGAATGGGTAAGATACAACTAGGACAAATAAAATCTGTAGAAAAATTTCCTTCTATGTTTCACTTTTTACACACAAACCATGAATTCCTTAAAGGAAAATCTGTCCCCTAATGTCCCCTATGTTGAGTCTGGAATAGTGCATCACACCAGACAAATCTTAATTGATGATAAAGTACTGACCAGAATTATTTGACGGGGCGGGAAGTGGGGCGGGGGGGAGGTAGTCAGTGAAATAGAATTAGTGCTCTCTCTTCTGAGTTAATATTAAATTAAAAAGGTTACAGGTATATGTTATTCTCAGTATTCTAGACAGATATAACACCAACAAAACTTTCCATAAACTCATAAGGGAAAAGAAGTAGCCACTACTTCTTTTGTGAATCCTGCTGTTATACCTCAAAGACCTGGACTAAGGGATTCACTCTTATTACATCTTTCATAGAAAATTCAATAAGAATAATTTATGCAGCATGCTGAAGTGACTAGGACAGAAATAAACCACTATTTATAGTTATTCTTCACTCTTTGTTTAAAAAAAGGTGTGTATGTGATGAGGTGGAATCTAAACTCTGAGGCAGGTAATAGATTATATCATACAATGATGTATTTTTTAAAAAGATATTTTATATCCAAATAGGTATTACATCTTGGAACAAATGGAAGTTTGACTTGGAAGGCCATATTTGGTTTAGTTTCACCCATATCGTGTCTCAGAAAAGCCATCTGTTCACCCTTCAGGAAGCTACCCCCTCTTTGCATGCACAACAGCAGTCAAGTGAGATTAATATATGAGTGAATCAGAAATGCAGCCTCACTGTACACTAACATTTTTGAATAAATCAGGAATCTTTCTCTTCTTATCTAACTAATAATCACTGATTTTTTTCAAGTTCCAATTATGCTTTAAAAAATTCAACGAAAGATATAAAGAATAAGAAAGCAACCCTCTCCCCCAACCTGAAGAAATAAAGTGTACCCTTTTCTGATCAATCTCCCTTCCCTCCCCTCTGAAAGGATACCATCATCTTGAATATGATGCCCATCACTCCAGTCTACGTCCCTTTACTTTTATCATGTATGTCGCCATCCCTAAACAATAGTATTGTTTTGGCTACAATACTATTTTACTATAATAAAATAATACAGCTTATTTTACTTTAATAAAATAGCATTATATTAGATCCTTTTGGTATTTTCTGTTAATCAATATTGTTAGATTTGTCCATGGTGATGCAGATAAGTCTAGTTCACTTATTTTCACTGCCAAATAATATTCCATTGATCAACTATTCCACAATTTACATATCCTTTCCACTGCTAACTAGCACTGAATGCTACGGTGAGCATTCTTATAAATGTCTCCTGTACACAGGTATGAGAGTTTCTCTAGAGTGGAATGGTTGACTCATAGTTTTACTGGATATTGTCCAAAATGGCGGAATCAACTTACTCTTCTATGAGCAGAAGAAAGTCTCGCTTTTTTCTACAAAGTCAACAATATTTGATTGTTAGACATTTTAAATTTTGCCAAAATTATGAGCAGGAAATGGTATCTCATGGTTTTTATTTCATTGTGCATTTTCTTGATTACAGGTAACTTGAGCATATTTTATGTATATATTAACCATTCTTCTGTAAATCACCTATTTAAATCCTTAAGTCCTTTATCCACTTTTTAATTGGTCAACTTCTCTTTTTTCTAATTTACATTTATGAGTTCTTTATATATTCTGGATACCAATACTCTGTGGTTTACATGTGTAATATATCTCCTACTCTGTGGTTTGTCTTCACTTTTATGGTTTTTTGTTTTTAATTTACACAAGTTTTTGTTGTAAACGTAAATTTATCAACTTTTTTCCTTTATGAGTTGTGCATTTTATATTTTGTTTAAGTAATCCTTGCCTACCCAGAATCACAAATATATTCTGCTGTTTTCTCTTAGAAGTTTTGAAGTATTGTTTTTCTCATTTAAGCCTTTAACCCATCTGGGATTGATTTTGTTTGTGATTAAAAGTAAGAACATAATTTAATTTTTTTCCATATAGCTGGTTGTCCCAGCAACATGTATTAAACAGTCCATTTAGTGACTAGTCCATCTTCATGGGTCTGCAAAGCCAGGCCTTCCATAAACCAACCGTCTACATTTTTGTGGATCCGTTTATGTGCTCCCCATCATGGACTCTGTCTCTCCCTGTAACAATACTACACTTACTGCTTACTGAGTTCCCAACCTTCAAATTTCTTCAAAATTCTCCTGGCTATTTTTGGCTGTTTGCTTTTCCATAAAAACTTTAAAATCAACTTTTTAAGTTTCATTAAAAATCTCACTGGGATGTTTATTGAAATTGCCTTGAATTTGTAGATTTACTCAGGGAGAAGCAACATCTTTAGGACATTGAGTCTCTGTATCTATAAACACGGTATTCCAAAAACCGTGGGATATTTGACAAATTTCATGTTTCCCTCACATGGAAGCCACTGTAGTTTTCTCTGCATCATTTCAATGTTAGTACATATGCTGCAAAAGCTCCCCCCCCCCACTTTACTGTCATAATAATGTATACAGAAAGCCAACCACATCAACAAGTCAAATTATGTCTTAAGTACCTATCCTCATTATTTTTATGAAATGTACAATTATCACAGAATCAGAAGCATTATGTAGAATACATTTTTGAAAAATCATTTCCTGGCCTTGCTTATTCTCTGAGATAAATAATGCCCTTCCTTGGCCTTTCTCACAGGCCCAATTTTCTGTTCCTCAAAACCCTCCAAGTGCCAAATTCAGCAGAAGCGAGCTACGTGTTAAAAGTCATAATTTTTTAAAATTGTACACACAAAGTAAATCACGCTTTGCTCACTGGAACAGTACTTCAGCTTCCTTACTGTGTTTGTTTTAATGCTATAAAGAGGCAATTTCAAGGCAGGAATTCATCCAATCATTTAACAAACCTACATTCACAAAACTGGCAAGCTTTACAGAACATTGTTTAGAGGGCAAATATTATATTTATTTATTGTTCTATTCACCATCTAGCATAATGCAACCATTCTAGTACGATTAATGATAACTGTGATCATAACAGTAATGTACATTCACAGCTAGATATTGAGAACCACCCTTCTATTTATTATTCATTAAATCATTCAAAAAACAGAAAGTGAAAGCTTTCTATGTGAAGTCAGTGTACACAGTGTACATTATGTTAGTTGACTTTAATTTGCCTTTGCAAAAGAATGAAGTCTTTTTCCATCCTCCCCAAATAGATGCAATTTGCCCCTCCTCTAAATCTCTATAAAAATTCAATTTTGCTTCTTAAGGCAATTATCAATTTTTCCTTGCATTTCTGCTATTTGCGATATCATGTAATTATTTTAGCTATCATATAATATCGTGGCTCTGTGAATGGGACATCAAGTCACACTGACTTGGGTTTAATCCTGTCTCTTCTGTGTATTAACTGTGTGACCTTGGACAAATTGCTTGACCTCTCTTAGTTTCCTCATCTGTAAAATAGAGAAAATAATACTGGGCTACATTATAAAGTTGTTGTGAGAATATAGGTAAAGTGTTTAATTTATAGTTTGTATTCAATTACCTGTCATCATCAATATCACATCATGTCCTCCCCTGACTCCACTAAAATCTAAATTGCACCTTTCTCGAAGGCAGAAGCCATAGCTTACCTTCTTTCGGACAGTCAACAACATGCTGAGTACCTCCATGTGTAAGGCACACATAAAGTAACTAATAAAATTTGTTGAATTAAAGATATTTCTCTATCCCTTATATTCCAAGTTTTTTTAAATTCTCCTATCTATATATCTAGTTTCTCAAATCAAACAATAAGCTATTTAAGGGCGGGTGGCAGTTCAACAAATAAATGAGTGAGCCATACTAAATAAACATTAACTGAGTAGCAAATGAACAACGTATATGCCAAATACACATTTAAAATGAAATCATTGTTTAACAAAACCAAAACAAAACATTGAGACATTTCCAGGGGTAATTTAAGAAAAAAGTTTCTGTTTTTAGGCAGCTGTCTGAAAAATCTATATAATACTTTTTTTTTTTTTTACAAAAATTCAACCAAGTCAATTTTACAGATTTAATTGGCTTTATTAAATGACTGATGAATCAGGGAGCATCCCATCTAGCAAGCAGAGAGGAGCTCCTATAATACTTTTTAAAAAGACTTAGTAGACAAATATCCAATACCTATTTAAAAATTCTGCTCCCATCATTTTAATGGATTAAAAACGGTTTCCTAACAATAATACAGGAAGCCAATCTAACACCAAACATTTAAATCCATGAAAACTCATCTAAAATATTTAACGCCCGATGAAGATTCTATAAACTGGACACAGTTGAAGAATTATGGCATAAAATCTCCAGGAAGAATAGCTTATGAGTAGAACATCAGTAACAAATACTTCATTAAAAATAACTGAAAATAAGATGCTATAAGAACAGTATACTGTTTGATAGAGATACTATATTTTTCTTTCCTATATTTTTGTGTGTAGAAAGGTGTGGGTGTTTTCCTCCTTTCTTATTTTGCTGGTGGAAGAAACTCAGAAACCAAAGACAATAAAAATAATGGCTGTTTATAAAGACAGACTTTCTTTCTTTTTTTTTTTTTTTTACTAATTACCACAGGGATTAAAACAGTCCAGGAGAAATAACATTCAAATAATACCATAAAATTCAAAAATACTTTTCACAGATGCCATGAGTCAAAGAGAATATGAACTAGATTTTATAGCTTTGTAAAAAGAGTAGGTAAGAATCATGAAAATTTATCTGCGCGCGCACACACACACACACACACACACACACACAGGAGTGAGCAGGAAGTTCTTAAAGAGGAGCCCTGACACCATTAAAGCATGCCGCTACTTACAGCCATTAAATGTAACCAGTTTTATCTGCTTCACATTTCAGTCACAGTATTTACTAAATAACCAGCATTATTCAAATAAGTCTTCAAAGATCCCTCCTGATGAATGAGATGAGATTAATGACAATCATCTGTTTATCATAATTATTACCATATTTACTATGGAGCTGCAGTTTAGGGAGCATCCTGTGGAACCTCATGACTTGATCAATCAATTAAAGATGCTCAAATCTAAAGACTTGAATGTAAGACCTGAAACCATGAAAATTCTAGAAGAAAACATAGACAGTACACTCTTTGACATCAGTCTTAGCAACATTGTTTTCAAATACCATGTCTGATGGGGCAAGGGAAACAACAGAAAAAATAAACAAATGGAATTACATCAAACTAAAAAGCTTCTACACAGCAAAGGAGACCATCAACAAAAGGAAAAGACAACCTAACAATTGGGAGAAGCTATTTGCAAACCATGTATCTGATAAGGGGTTAATCTCTAAAATATATAAAGAACTCATACATCTCAACAACAAAAAAACTAGCAAAACAATTAAAAAATGGGCAAAAGACCTGAACAGACATTTCTCCAAAGAAGATATACAGATGGCCAACAGGCAAATGAAAAGATGCTCAACATCGCTAATCATCAGGGAAATGCAAATCAAAACTACAACGAGATATCACCTCACACCCGTCAGAATGGCTATAATTAACAACACAGGAGGGGGCCGCCCGGTGGCGCAGCGGTTTAGTCCGCACTTGGCAGCCCCGGGTTCGCTGGTTCAGATCCCGGGCACTGCTCATCAGCCACGCCGTGGCGGCGTCCCATATAAAGTAGAGGAAGATGGGCACGGATGTTAGCCCAGGGCCAGTCTTCCTCAGCAAAAAGAGGAGGATTGACGATGGATGTTAGCTCAGGGCTGGTCTTCCTCACACACACAAAAAATAAATAAATAAAAATAATTAACAACACAGGAAACAACAAGTGGAGAGGATGTGGAGAGAACAGAACTCTCATACACTGCTGGTGGGAGTGCAAACTGGTGCAGCCACTATGGAAAACAGTATGGAGATTCCTCAAAAAATTAAGACTAGAACTATCATATGATCCAGCTATTCCACTGCTGGGTATTTATCCAAAGAACATGAAAACACCAATACTTAAAAATACATGCACCCCTATGTTTATTGCAGCATTATTTACAATGGCCAAGGCTTGGAAGCAACCTAGGTGCCCATCAAGGGACGAATGGATAAAGAAGAGGTGGTATATATACACAATGGAATACTACTCAGCCATAAGAAATGATGAAATCCAGCCATCTGTGACAACATGGAAGGACATTGAGGATATTATGCTAAGTGAAATAAGTCAGAGGGAGAAGGTCAAAAACCATATGATCTCACTCATAAGGAGAAGATAAAAACAACAACAAACGCATAGAAACAGAGATTGGATTAGTGGTTACCAGAGGGGAAGGGGGGAGGGAGGAGGGCGAAAGGGATGATTAGGCACATGCGGGTGGAGATGGACTGTAATTAGTATTTGGCTGGTGAACATGATGTAACCTATGCAGAAATAGAAGTATAATGATGTATACCTGAAATTTATACAATGTTATAAACCAATGTTACTGCAATAAAAAAAAATAAAAAGATGCTTGAATCTATATTTCTGGACTAGATGCTCCATACCCAAATCCTGACTCTTTCTTCCCTTGGTAAACAGTGCCATTATCTACTCAGCAGCCCCAAATCTGGGAGATAGTCTAGGGTCCTCATTCCCCTCCCATGTCCAATCAGTAAACAGAACCTTCTAACTCTTTCAATATCTCATGGATCGGTCTCCTCTTCTTCATGCCCTGTGCTCCTGCTCTAGATCAGGCACTCCTCACTTCGTATCTGGATTACTGCTGCAACTCCCTCCTAATTTTCCATGCTTCCAGCCTCACCTCCCGCCAACCCCTCCTTCGTCACATTTCCAGACTAACTGTTTTGAAACTCATATTTGCTCTTGTCACTCTCCCGCTTAAAATCCTTCACTGGTCCTCCTAAAATTCTTAAGGTGAATCCAAACACCTTCAAATGGCATTCAAGGTCATTTATGATCCAGCTTCATCTTTTCCCTCCTGCCTCATCTCTTGCAATTCTTCAACCCTATCCAATGCTGCAACCAACCAGAAATGTCCACAGTCCCCTGAATTCACCCTCCCCTCTCAAGCCTTCTTGCCTTTGCACATGCTGAGCTGTGTCCTTGTTTCCCTTATTATCAGGCAAATTCTCTTTTTTTTCTTGTGAGGAAGACTAGCCCTGAGCTAACTCCCGTTGCCAATCCTCCTGTTTATGCTGAGGAAGACTGGTCCTGGGCTAACATCGTGCCCATCTTCCTCTACTTTATATGGGACGCCGCCACGGCATGGCTGACAAGCGGTGCGTCTGTCCACGCCCGGGATCCGAACCTGCGAACCCCGGGCCGCGGAAGTGGAGCTCATGAACTTAACCGCTACTCCGCCGGGCCGCCCCGCAGACAAATTCTTAAAGAATCAGTTCAAGTATCAACCCCTTCTGGGAAGTTATTTCTGAATAACGTTTCTGTCCCCTGTCCTAATTTTCTCTCATGCATGCACAAACACATACACACTCCCTATTTAATCACTCCACTGATGTACTCTCACAGCAGTGTAGGCATGTATCACTATTTATTGGACTTAGTGTTTCATCAGTATATTTTCACTGCTTGGTATACAGCAGATACTCAGCAAATGTATCGAATAAAAGAAATAATCTATTCTAGCTGTCTCTTTTGCTCACCCCTCCCCGTCCACTCACTGTTCAACACACTTCATACTGGCTTGCACCTGGATTACTCTATCAAAAAAGCTCTCCAACAAGTAACCAAAAATCTTTGCTAAATTCATCAAACATTTTCCAGTCCCTCTCTTGGCTTTCAGCAATGTTGACTACTCCCATCCTCTTGAAAGACGCCTCTCTTGGCTGCCATGACACTACATTTCTCCCATCCCATCCCTGGGCTCAGGCCCTCTTTTCAGTCCCCAGAGTATAGCAAGCTTCCATAAGACACAGTCTTTGCATATACAGTTCCCTCTGCCTAGAACACTCCAGAACGCCTAATCCTCTCGCTTTAACTCCTGCTGAAGCTTTAGATAAGCACTTCTCAAACTTCAGTGTACACACAAATCACCTGAGGATCTTATTAAAATGCAGTCTGATTCAGTAAGTCTGGGTGGGACCTGAGAATCTGTATTTCTAATAAGCTCCAGGTGATGCTCAAGCAACCCATTCACAGACCACATTGTGAAGAGCAAGGTTTTAGATCTCAGCTCAAATGTCTTTTTCAGGGAAACTTTCTGATTCCACCTCATCCACACTCCTGATTTAGTCAAATGCCCCCCATTCATACTCTCAGTGTACTACGTAACTCTCCATGATGATCTGTGCTCATCATTTTAACCCACATACATCCTTCCCCCAAACCCCAGCTCCTACCTACAGCCTGGCACAGTCATTTTTGAGGAATGAATGAATAACGTCTGTTGAGCCAGCCCCTGACTTAGGCCGAGTCACTTCCCTTCATGATGCTTCACCGCCCTGAGCTCAGCTCCTACAGAAATCCAGCTCATCTGTGGTTAGTACTCTGAGAGATTTTCTATTCCTGCCAAGATCCACTCATCTGGGGTCTGCACAGCTATAGCCAGAGAGTAATTGATTCCCTTTCTACTCGAGCAAGCTGGCTGGCCATAGGCTCCATGTACAGTTTCCAGTACTCCAGACTCTCTTGTGCCAGGGATATAAGAAGCAGAGGAGAAAAGCAAATCCCAGTTACTGTGGCCAGACCCAAATCTCCCACCTCGGTGTGAGGAATGGTGCCAGGAGGGGTAGAGGCAGGAGGAAAAGACAAAAACTTTCAGTACATTCTGATTTTTTTCCATTCAAAATTCACTCCCTAGATTCTCACAAAATTCATTTTTTCTTATGTTTAGGAAAAAAATTTTGACTAAAAATACTGTTGGAAAAATTATGTAAAGTTAATGGCTGGATGCAACAGCTAGAACATTTGCATGAAGTAAGTTGTAACGGGGACTATAATGGAAGAGCTTAACTGCATAAAACACGTGGCAGGCAGAAGGAACACCACTGTTGCCAAGAGAACTGCCTAGGAAGGAGCACTGAAGCACAGACTAAAAATAAACAAATAAAACATCGTTTGAGATATAAACCCCATGAATGTCATTTCCTTTAACCAACAAACACATAAAAATAGTCATAGCACATAGTAGCAGAAATTTAAAAATCTTGATGCTTGATTAAAATATTAATAATATAATATCTTACAGAAAAGTGTTGCTGTCTACATAAGAATTAATACACTTAAGGGCAGAGATTATTTTGAAGTTAAAAAAAATTTTTTTCTCAATTCTGTTTGGTGAACCTATTAGTATACTCAATATAAAAAAATAGGTGACTTTTTTTCAAACATAATCTTATTTGCTTATTTTCATGTCATTTAATTGTATATCAGAAAGAGACGATTTTTCCCAGAGGTGAGAAGTAAAGGGTGTGACCCTCTGATACATTAGTGCCCCAAATGTAAAACAGTCATAGTTTTATGGTATTCATAATTCACAGAACACTTATGTATCTAAATGATTTTCAGAAAAGAAAAGAACACAAATTTTTAAATAGCATTAACATCGCTAATTTTTTCAGTAATTTTACTGTGTACTAAACTGTACAAAAAGCACACAAAATTTTCTAAAAGTACAAATCTGGGAGAGTATATTTCTTAGTCAAATATTTCAAATTTTCAACTGATTTCCCAAAGCACACAATTGTCTTTATCTTAATAATGCATTTCCAGTCCTGTTTAAAATAAGTAATTATTTTAATTATTTATCATCCTGAAATTCCATTAATTTATTAATATTATCTCCAAAATGCATATTTCTGAATTTAGAATAACATTTACTCAGCATGGTTAATTTACCTGATGCTAGACGTCATTTAAAATGAATTTATTTTATATAATATCAACCTGAGAGAACGGACAAACAGCACAGATCCATTTTACTGAAGCTGAAGCTTCAAGCAGAACTGTCCAAGTAAGCTACGAAATGTCTTTGAAAGTTCCACCGATGGGGACAAGGTGTAAGAAGAGATTCAAACTGAGTCTGAGGAGCAGTGAACACGGACGGACTGGATCCCTTGGAACTGTGGCTACTCATGATCTGAGAAGTGACAACAGCAAGAGAGAAAGAAAGGTGGGAGGAGATGGCCTGGATTCTGCAAATAGGCACAATAGCTGTAAAAGTGCCTCAAATCACTAGGAAAAAAACCAAAGTATCATGGGCTTGGGCATGCTATTGAGCCTCGCCCACAAGATTTCTAGCCCAATAAACTGAAGCCCAAGAAAACAGATCTGCTTAAAAGTCAATGGCAAATAGAATTCACTTTATAAAAATCACACTGTAACCAAATCTGATGAAACTGTTATCTGTTTCACAAAGGAAATAATGCCTGCACACAGCAGAACTAATAGCAATAACACCACCAAAGCTTATGCACACACAATTCTTACTGCAAAAAATAACCATTCTTAAAAAACGAACAAACAGGGCCGGCTTGGTGGCGTACTGGTTAAGTTTGCACGCTCTGCTTTGGTGGCCCAGGGTTCACAGGTTCGGATCCTGGGTGCAGATCTACGCAATGCTTGTCAAGCCTTGCCGTGGCAGGCATCCCACATACAAAATAGAGGAAGATGGGCACAGATGTTAGCTCAGGGCCAGTCTTCCTCAGCAAAAAGAGGAGGATTGGCAACAGATGTTAGCTCAGGGCTGATCTTCCTCACCAGAAAAAAAAACAAAACCGAACAAACAAAAATGAAAATTGGTGACAGGGTGAGGTTGGGGGCCTGTGAGGAGCAGTAAAAGAAAAGCAACAACACAACCCTGCCAAGGAGGTAAAGCCACTATATTGTGATGAAACAGACTTAAAGACATCATAGATCAAATAACTACTCACATCAGAAAGCTATATCCACACAATTAGGCTGGAATAACCTATGACAGGCACACCATACGGCACACCTTCTGGATAATCAGTAAGAGACAAGTGTCTTAAACACAATTCTTTTTGATGAGGATTCTAACACTAAGTTAAGGATCTGTGCTCACTAAAGTCTGGTACATGTCAAGGATTTAAGTCCTTGGCAAGTGAGAACAGGCAATGTATAAAACCCCACAGTAGCCTCCACAGCCAATTACTTACAAGCATTGACTCTGGCCTATTTCCCCATAAGCTCCCAGACCGCAAGTCCTCAATATCTGTTCTTTTTTCTCAAACAGAGATACTGATCAGGACTTCTTGGCTAATTTGTGGAGAGAATCTATATACATCCTTAGTAACAAGGTAAAATGCTCAGTAGTACAAGAAAAATGGAGGCTATTTTTATGGAAACCACAACCATGTAACAAGAATGCTCCTATGTTTGATTTAGTGAAACTTTAAAATGCTTGTCTGTAATACTACATTCCTAGATGAGCAAACACAAAATGGCAAAGTTGGCAATTCTCAAAGTATTTCATAAATCTAATGCAATGCCTATCAACATTCCAATGGGATGTTTTTAGGGAACTGACAAAATAATTCTAAAATTCATGTGAACAAATAACAGGCCAGAATATCCAAGAAACTTTTGAACGAAAAAAATTGTACACTGTATTTTAAAGAAATATTTTAAAGCTGCAATAATTAAAAGGTATGACAATGGGTCAAGAACAGACAGATCAATAAGACAGAAGATAAAGTCTCCAAACAGACGTAAGTACATAAGAATTTAATGTTTTAAGAAGGTAATTCAAATCAATGAGGAAAGAAACAATACAAATTGAGGATACTTTGTAAACTATAAATCTGCACCTCATAACTAGAATTAATTCATCTAGAATTTAAGATGTAATTGTTGAAAATAAAACTTTAAGAAGAGTAGCTGGAGGTATTTGGGGAGTAAGGAGAGACTTTCTTTGCATAGACTCCAAAGAAATCATAAAATTAAGATAACGATATTTTTCAAGAAATTAATGCAACTAAACCTATCAACTATCAGAAACAAAATGCAAAGGGAAATGACACAAGGAAAACATATTTGTAGCATATGGCAAAGGGGGTCAACCTTATTAATTAAAATGACTTAAAGATCAATTTTAAAATGAACAAAGCAATAGAAAAATGGGCAAAGCATACAAGCAGGAAATTCTCAGAAACACAAATGAACAGAAATCATGAAAAGAAGTCAAAGTTCACAAGTCACTGTTCTTACTACAAAAAAAAAAAAGGTAACTATGGGAGGTGACGGATATGTTAATTGTTTTTATTGTGGTACTCATTTCACAATGTATACATATGTCAAAACATCACATGTACACCTTAAATATATTCAATTTTTATTTGTCAAAAATAAATAAAAATTTTAAAAAGCTCACAAGTCACTGAAAAATAGAAGTTAACATTTCTTACTTATTGCATTGTTAAAGGCCTTTTAGAAATTAAATAATAATAAATAAATATAACACCTAAGATATATGTTTCAAAGGTAGGAAATAGGCACTCTCACATATTACTAGTGGGAATCCAAATTTGTATACACATTCTAAAGTGAATTTGCCTTCTAAAGCTCTTTTTAAAAGTTTGTATCCTTTAATTCAATAATTTTTTGCACAGAATATGTTTCTTGGTTTCAAATCCACCCTTCGAAACACTGTTTTGTGGTGCTGAAACTGGGGCTCTGCAAACCACACTTTCTCTTGCGGTTGGTTCCGTTCCATTCTGCCAGTAGGAGGCACAAGAGGGAGCCCAGAGGCTAATGGCAACAGAAGACTTGCTCCTTCCTGTTTGCCTGCCGCTCCTGTCAGCCTCTCAGCAATAGCTCTTAACCACTGCAGATATACTAGCACCAGCTGCTGGTGCCCCTCAGAGGTCTGGGTCCAGCTTTATGGGGTCTGTCCTCTGAGCTCCTGAGGCTGGAGGGCAGAGCCTCTTCTCCAAGCTTCTAGGTTCCAATAACCACAGCCTCTTCCTGGGAGACCATACTTCAAAAGGTTAACAATGGTTGTTTCCTGGTAATATTTTGTTTCTTGTATATTGTGTGGGGGTGTATGTGTGTTTTCTCATTTTTTTACTATTAATCATTCTTTGTATAATCAGGAAAGTTATTGCTTTAAAAACATATACACTCACACCCCAAAGTGGTTAAAAGTACACCCTCTAAAGCTAGACAGAGTTCAAAACCCAGCTTTGTTACTTAGTGGCTGGATGACCTTGGGCAAATTCCAATGCCCAGGTTAGTATATGATACACACAAGACACTCAGAAAGAATGCTGTTGAATGGATAAACACATTTTTTTCCCTTGACAAAATTAGAATCATATTGCTTGTTATATACTTTTTTCACTTGAATGGAGTATTAATAAAAAGTTAAAAAACAAAAATCATATTTAAAAACATTTTTAAAAACAAAAATCATACTTCCCTAAATATATATGATTTTTAACTTTTATTTTGAAATAATTTCAAACTTACAGAAAAGCTGCAAGAATAATAAAAAGGACTCTCATATACCCTTCATCCAGATTCGCCCAATTGTTGACATTTTGCCACATCTGCTATATCATTATCTATCTTGGTAATTTTTTTTCTGAATCTTTTGGGAGAAGTTGTAGATACCATGGCCCTTTACCTCAATTACTATAGTGGGTATTTCCTAAGGATAAGACCATTCTTGTATATAACAACATTATGATTATCAAAATCAGGAAATTTAGCATTGATACTATTATCTAATATTCAGCCCACATTCAACTATTGCCAATTGTCTTAATAATGTTCTACATAGCAATTTTTCCACTGATCCAGGATCAAATCTGGAATCACACTGCATTTAGTTGTTGTTAAAAATGGTATGGCTATATAATATTCCATTATTGATATACTAAACTTTTATTTAACTAATACTCTTTTAAAGGACATTGATTGGTATCCTTTTTTTTGTGATTACAAATAATGCTGGAATAAACATCCTTGAAGTCATTGTGTGTACAGGCATACCTCGTTTCACTGTGCTTTGCTTTACTGCACTTTGCAGATATTTTGTTTTTTACAAGACCCTCCCCCAGCAAAAAGATTATGACCCACTGATAACTCAGATGACGGTGAGCATTTTTTAGCAATAAAGTGTTTTTAAATTAAGGGATGTATATTATTTTTTTAGACATAATGCCATTGCACACTTAATATTGACTATAGTATAGTGTAAACACACTTTTATATGCACTGGGAAACCAAAAAATTAATGTGACTTACTAATTTATTGTGATATTTGCTTTATTGTGGTTTGGATCCAAACCCACAATATCTCCGGGGTAGGCCTGTACATATTACTTCTTTAGGATGATTTAGGATCCTTAGGACGATCACTCAGGATCCAGCAGGAAAACAGAAACCAAAATAGTTATTTTAACAGAAAGAATTCAGTACAGGGAACCGGTTAAACAGGTTTGGAAGTCTGTAAAGGCTAAAAGTGAGCACAGAGGCAAGAAGAAATAGTAAACGCATGAAGCAACTGCCTCTTTAGGGCTGCGGGAACAAGGGAAAGAGGTTGGATTATTAGAAACTACACACAAGCCCCTCGCTAGGTTGAGACAGTTTGTTCATAGGAGGGAAGAGGAATGTTCATTAAAAAGACATTCTGAAAAGGAAGAGGAAATGCCTGGCATTCCTTCTCCATCTCCCTCTCAACTTAAAACAAACAAGAAGAAACGCTTATGTCTTTTGGTAAAATAATCCAGACAAATACGTGAAAAGTAAAAGAATTTTACCACAATAAATATCAAAACCTACCAAATTCTGTAGTGATTTGGTAAGCAATTTAAAAAGTACATATGATATAAGAGCTGGGCTGTGCACGGGCCATCATTATCTCAGGCAAAGGAAAAAGAAAACACTAGAAATTAGAAAAAAAAAATAGAAGGTCAAATTATACCAGAACATTATCCAACTGTAAAGTCAATTCAATCTGAAATTTCAATGATACAGGTTGGTTGTTGGTTGGTTTAAAGCAACAAATTTTTACGTATGCTTGAGGACATATGACTGTGCACACAGTATGATCGCTTCTACTGATGCCTGACTATCTCAGAAAGTCAAAGGAGGGAAACTGAAAGACACAGAAAGAACTAGGTCAGGACCAGCACTGGGCCTTAACAGCCAGTTCACTTGGATTATGAGGGCTTTAATCTCTCTGAAGCCCTAATATATTTTACATATCCTGTCTTCATAAAGCACAAAGAACTGACTGAAAAAATCACATTAGCAGACCTGCTGACTGCTTCCACCAAATAATTAGCTGTCAAGTGGCTAAATAAAGGAGCAAAGCCAACTAGCTTTACTGTATAAGCAGCACCAAATAACTCAAAACCAGATGGGGTATAGAGGTACAGGACAGCTGAAAGCCAAGTTCACTATTTTCCATGAAACTCTGACAGACCCACAAATGGCATTTAGCTCCACGGTAAACCATCCTCTAGGTCAGCAGGAAGCTCATTATGGGCTGACAGTCCAGGAGACAAGCACTTCTCAGAGTGCTACTGTAGTAATTTCCTGTGTGAAAAGCTCACTGCTGTTTTTGCATTCCTCAGGGTGCATTTCTTCTCATCTCAGAGGATGTTGCTCTTCCACAGGAAGAGGAAGGAACCAGTTGTTACTGGATGTGTGGGCTGAGAGCTGTCGGGCATTTTCGGCATGCCTCAGTCTCAGCTGTGGGAACTGAGCATGCGGCTTGGATTCCCAGGCCTGGGACTGTCCATATCATCGCACCGCTGAGGGGTCAGAGTTTAGAAAGACAGCATCTCAGGAAGCTGGAAGGCAGAAATAATACCTGGAACTTCAACACCTCCAATTCCCAGAAATGTGCTAATTTTCTAAAGGAAATTCTAAAAAGTATAGCCTCTGTTGGGCTTCCAAATAGCATGTTTTACAAAATCCTTTCATAGAGTCTCTTTTTTCTTTTTTTTAACATTTCATATAGAAAAGTTTAAGTTCTAAATCACTTTTGTCAACAGGTAAAAGGATGAGTTTCACTGCATAAAGTATTATTTAACTAGGGCTATTTAAAAAAAATTTAATTAGTATAAAATTTTTGTTAAAAGGAAACATTTATTAATGTAAACTTTCTTTCCCTGTGACCTTGAAAACTTAAAGGGATTGAAGCTCAAATTACTAAATTTTTCAGTATAGCTAAATCAAACCCTTGGGACTTAGTGATTACGATGATTTTTATTTAAAAGAATATTTTATTTGGAGGAAAAAAAGAAAGCCTCTGACCCACACTATTAATCTCTTTTTACAGTGGTACTATCTTAGTAAACTTTACAGATTTCCAGAACTCTATCTTCTTAAAAAAGAAAAAAAAAAAAAAAGCCATGTTCCTTTTGAGTGTTTTTTTTTTAACAACCCCAAAACCTTTTTAAAGGTCAGCTATCACCTTCATAACTGTTGGTAGTTTTTATAACATATGGGTCATATGTACTTCAAAAGCAAGGATACAACTAATTTGGAAATAGTCTCTTCTCATCTCTAATATTTTCTTTCCTATCTCTAAAATAACTTGTATCTGAAAAAATATTAATGTTGTTTCCTATTTCTAAATGGTAAGAGATCTATGAAAATGGTGTATTTTTCCTCATTTACTTCTGTTGACTATCATGTATGTCTTATTTTTTAAATGCCTTTGACAATTTAATTACTTCATTTCTTATAGTCTCAAAGGGCGATGTGTTTAAATTATTTCTCAACCCTGATAAGAATTTCTCTTCTACTAAGCATCTTAGAATTACACTTAACTTTTTGAGTCACTGGATAAAAAAATTACCCTATCCTATTTGACATATTCACTATCGTTCAAAATTAAGGCTAAAAGTCTTTTACTGAAATGAGGATAATTGTGGAAGGCACCAGCTAGTGAGTCCAGAGACAGATTCTACATATGCTTTCAAACTCTTAGAGCAGGGGCAGCAGAAAGATCCCGCAGGGCCACTGAATCAATGCCTACAAGTACCATAAAAATGTCTGTTTCCTAAAGCTTAGTGAGCTGCAACAAAGTCACAAACAAACAAATCTAGTTTCAGAAATCATATGCTCTAAACTTACAAATCAAATGCCACCTTATAAACTGTTGCAAAGTTTAAAAACTTAAGAGCCTCAGCTATCTCCAAATTTAGAAGCTGTTTATATGTAAATCCAGGAATGTTAGCATATAGAAAAGTAGAGAAAGCAGGAGGTTTGTGCAACATGATTTTTATCGATTTTCCCGGAAAAGTAAATGACGAATCTGGGGACAATAAATTGCATATTACCATTTTACACTTCAAAGTCATAAATTTTAGTTTTGAGACATTTAGGTTTGCATACACTGTGTTCTTTCAAGTAAGTCTTTCCAAATCTTTGCTTACATAAGCAGTTAGGAACTGGAATAACTCTGAACTAGTTACGCAATGTTGTCTAGTAACCAGGATGAACTGTTGCCACAACATCCATGGAAATATTCTCTCTGTATCTGCAAGTTTACTCTTTGTATGTCCACATATTTTGTCAATACATTAATATTTTTCAGATAGCATATACCATATGACAATCTCCATGAAAGTGTGCAATCATTTTCTTCCTAAAAATAGGCTGATGAGAAAATCTTTCCAAAAAGGAAACCAATGCACTTTGCTGAAAAACGCAAATCTAAATGACATCTAGGAAGGAGGAGTGTTTTACCACTGAGCTTCCCAAAGTCACAGAAACAGCAAAGTATCTCTTGCACTCATTCAGCTGATCACTTTCCTGATCCTAAAAAAGAGGATCAATTCTTTTTTCTCTCAGCAACCCCTCTGGCAAAATGATGCAGAGCCAGGAGATAACCTCGGCTACCCTGAGATTATTCCAGGGGTGTACCTTACCATCCCTGGGGAAAGGAGATAGGGAATCCCACAGCTGACATTCAATCTGTCAGGAAATCCTCTTGGCTCTGCCTTCAAAATGTACCCCAAATCCAATTCCTTATCACCACCTCCTCTGCTACCACCCTGGATCAAGCGACTACTGCCTCCTGTTGGATTAACTTCCTAATTAGTCTGCTTGCTCCCCTCCACCACCACCTCCAGGTGATTCTCAACACAGTAGCCAGAGTGAACCTGTTAAAACATAAGTCAGATCATGTCCCTCCCCTGAAGGAAACCCTCCGGGGCTCCTATCTCACTCTCAATCTGGCCTTCCAGCACTGCTCTCACTTGCCTAAAGTGCCCTTCCCAGATATTCGCATACTTGTTCCCTTCATTCCTTCAATTCTTTACTCAAATGTCACCTTTCACATAACTCATGTCCTGGACATACTACCTAAAATGCACCTCTCTTCCCATCTGCCTTCAGCTTTTTTCACCTTTGCATTTTTTTCAGTCCACTATGCTATACAGTCTATTTTTTAATCTGTGAATTGCTTGTCTCCTCCACTAGAATGTTGAATGTTGGCTTCTCTGGTATTTTTGTTTTGTTCATTTTTTCTAAAGTCAAGAACAATGAATGGATTGTTCCAATGAATGGAACACAGAATACTGTTGAGAGACATATGTGTGTGTGAGTGGGTGTGCTCCTGGCATTCTACCATATCTGCTATCCATTGAGTTAGGCAACTTAAAAGACCCCAAACTATAATGATGCACTTTTATTACAATGGTACATCTTTTCAATTACTTCTGAGGCATCCACTTATACCTTTCTTTCCCCATCTGGAATGTCCCTATCAAAATCCTACCTATCTCTGGTCAGGTCAAGAACTGGTTAAAGGTTTTCTTCTAGAGAAGTCCTCTAGTTTCCACCAGCCCATTAATGATCTGTTCGGAATACTACGCCCATTAACAACCTTTCATTTGATAATCATGCACACTTGGCATCTAGTATATTGAAACTGCCATTTATTTCTTATGCTGTTATTTATATCTGGCTAGGTTGTAAGTTTCTTGAGGTGAGGTAGCCAGCTTGACATCCCCCTCAGCATCTCCTGTAATGCCTTCAATGCAGTACAACTTGAAATATTTTATGGAGCAACAAAAGACTATAGACCCTTGATTTTTTTCTATAATATCACAAATTCTCAGTATATTGTAAAGCATGAATCTGACCCAAAATATTGTCCTTAATTCTAAAGAAAGGCATACACATAATGTTCATATTCTATACAGTTGCCAGAATGAAGACAAGAACATTGTTTCAGTTCTCTGAGAAGAGTCCACTGTGTTGACAACCAATCAGAAGAACATTACAAGATTATCAATTTCATTTTGTTCATTTATAGCACAAATTATAATAAAATTAATATGTCAAAACTTAGGAAGATAGTTTACCAAAAAATAAAACATTTTAATAATCCTAGAATATTTTAAATAAATTTTGTTTGCAGTCAGTATTTAAAACAAAAAACATTATATTAGGATACAGAAGAGAAATTCCTATCTTGCTTGTCTCTTTTTGGAGGGAGAGGTGAGGATGTGAGAGGGTCTGGAACATCCCATGTAGCCACATCATATGTCAATGCTAATGCTAAATGCCCTCATACAATTTTGACGACAAAACCCTGGTCTACTTGTAACTGAATAAACAAAAACATTAAAAGACTCAATGGACCTTGAACTAAATAATCTTTAGAAAGTTAGTATATACTAAGTGATAACGTAATCAGAATAAAGATTCAGGAATTTGAGACGAACAGTTTTAAACTACATCTATATGACAGCCAGGACATGCCTTTACAGAAACATTTTTTACAATAAAGCTTTAAAAATGCAGATTGGTAACAGTTTATTTTGATCCCAAAATACTGTAGCAATTTCCTGCCTGGCATTAGAGACACAAGTGCAGGTCTAGATAGCAACTGTTACACTGTATGCCATAATTTCTTCTCTGTAGTAAGAAGGCATCAGAACGTAGATAAGATATCAGTACACTTAGATCTATAAATCATCCTGAGCATAATATTAAATCAAGTCAAAGCAGGAATAGAAGCCAACTATTTCTTAGACCATAACAAACCTGCTTTTATCCTACTAAGAAATTTGACAAATTAAGGTCGAAACAGTAATCTTATGTCTCATCTTGATAAAATGAATTTCTAAGGAAACTTTCTTCCAGTCTACAAGAACCAAGCAGACAAATCTCCAAAATAAACAGTAACCACAATAACAAAAAACAAAACTACCTTTAAACACTGCTTTTTTTGGCTTCCAGTATTTCTCTGGGTTTTTAAATTATAATCACATGTAAAGTTCACACCACAAATATTTAATGCAATTGTGCTTCATGCCAGAGTGGAAACAAATTTCCTTTACAATTGTGTCTGATTTATTGTACAGAAGCAATGTATAGAGGAGACTACAGGTTAAGAATTACCAGTAGATTAATTTAAACAGTTAAAGTGATTTCACTTTCATTTTCTAACCAATTATCTATCAATGAGCTAAAAGAAAGATACATAGGGGCTGGCCCAGTGGTGTAGCAGTTAAGTTCGCACTCTCAGCTTTGGTGGCTCAGGGTTCGCAGGTTCGGATCCCAGGCGCAGACAGATGCACCCCTTGTCAAGCCATGCTGTGGCGGCATCCCATATAAAGTAGAGGAAGATGGGCATGGATGTTAGCCCAGGCCAGTCTTCCTCAGCAACAAAGAGGAGGATTGGCAACAGATGTTAGCTCAGGGCTAGTCTTCCTCACAAAAAAAAAAAAAAAAAGAAAGATATACATATGCATTGAAAAATTTTAAAGGAAAGCACTTCAGAGATATTCTTTATAAAAATCTAAACACTTTATGAGCATCTATGGTCTTCAGAGAATGCCCTCGTAAAATCAGGAGTCTTTATACCTTGCCTTGAGGCAAGTAGATTTTTTCCAGATTGTAAAGAATCTACCTAGATGGGACTTCATTAGCCTAATCCCAAACTAATTTATAGCAAATAAGTTTTTATTTTCCTGTTTGTTTTATTTTTATGTAGTATCAAGCACACAACTCAAAGTAACAGTCACTTCATTTTAATGCTTACACATTGGGTTGAACCATGGGAAATCACTCATATTAGACCATTTTTGCCTACAAAATGGCAATTTCATATAATTCAGCCTAATATTATCCCTTATGTGGATAGTTGTACTCTTCAGTCTTCCTATTCTGTTTCGTAGCACAATTGCAAATTTGTCACGTGTTTATTATACAGAATTGCCCTCTCTACGTCCCATATTCACTGTATTCCTGAGTTAGGGGCCTGTAACTAAACTAACTGACTTTGGCACCTCTAGCTTACCCTCAGGGACAGATACCCTGCTCTTACTTGCTAAGTGGCAGTTATGCCCATCTCCATAGCACACTGTCAGAACATCTGGATTCCTTAGGTCATGAGGCTTTGCAAAGTTTTAAGGGTTCTGGCAGGGAGAGTGAGTCTCAAGTGTGGACTAAAGATTTTTGATGATCTGTGATATCCTCTAGGCCAAGAACACCCAATTTTAGTCTACCAACTACCTCACAAAAAGGCAGCACATCTCAAAGACCACGTATCTTTTGCTCCTTTCACTACAGGGGCAAAAATCCAACTCACCAGAATTTGTAAGTTTCAACAGCACACCTTTTGAGTAATTCATTGAACATGAATGTATTGAGCACCTTCTATATCCACGCACTGAGGCAAGAATTTGATGTCTAGTTAATTTTTAATTGCATAAATAAGTTATTAATGCAGAAGCACTACTAGGGTTGTTTTATAAACATGAACATTGTAAATGACAAGACCACTGACCCGCTTGAAGTCCTAGTTGTCACCACCCATTCCTGGGCTTCCCTTTGACAATCAACCCCTTGGCTGCCCTCACAGTGATTTCTCGTCACTGGAACCTCTCATTAGTCATAGAGGCGTCTCCTCTGCCGTGGGATTAACACTGAAATAATTAGAGTTCTTTCTGGTGCAGGATAAACTCAAGATGGACTAGTTTCTCTGCAGAATTCTTCTACAATAAATATAATCTTTGAGATCTACTGGAGAGTTTGTAACGTCATAATGTCAAGGTTTTTGTTTGTTTTCTATTTTGGTCATGCATTAATAATTTACCCAAAATATTTAACTACCCTGACACCATCACAGTGGTGCTGCCAAAGACCACGTCATTCCTCGCATCCGTCCCTGTGGCTAGTAGAATCGACGGCAGCAACGATCCGCCTGGAAAAGACTCAGATTGAAAGGCTGAAACTCTCAATCTTTTTGAAGACTCTGGATACACTAAGTAAATAAATTATATGTATGTAATTTTTATAAACAAAATTGCAAGTATTAGAAATACTTCTTAATTTCTGCATAATCCATCAGGAGGGATGAACAAAGGGACATGACTGCTTTTCTCATAGCTTCTAAGGAGAAGACTAGAAGTAAACTTGGCACCTCTGAAAGTCAGTCAAGGAAGAAGAAAATCTGTTCTGTGACAGTAAGTGAAATGTCACCTGGGTGGCATCTTGATAGGAGATGAGACGGTGAATGAACATGGATTAGACTGACCTCAATCAAGGTCCTCAAATCAAAAGCTTTACTGGAAATTGGTGCTGCTCCCCCTTGTGGCTGTTTAGACACATCGTAAATAGGACTTTTTGTACACGGTTTTTTCTATGCTAAAACGTTAGGCTATTTAGCCCACTTTTTATGTCCTCTCACACACACTTTTTAAGGAAAATGGATTGTGCCAAATATTAAATCCATCTTAAATGTCAAAGAAAACTTACTGTGGTAGAATCAAAAGAAAGGATGTCCACGACAGGGGGAGTAGAGCTCTGCATGTCGATCACCTCAAGCTTTGGATTAATCTGCACATATAAATTTAAAAAGTTAATATTAGACTTCTATACCGTAAGAAACTGGATGTCATTTGTAACGACCTAGAGGGTATTTCCTAATATATTCTAAAATTAAAAATATATTGGTATATTCATTAATGTGGATGCAAAAATTTTAAACAAAATATTAGCCTACCAAATCTATCAATGTGTAAGAAAAGATCGTCATGACCAAGTTAAATTTATCCCAGGAATAAAAAGTTGATTTTACATTGGAAAATTAGTGTAATTCACCTATAGAAGGATTTTAAAAATAAAATAAAATGACCCACCTCAAAAGATGCAGAAAAAAATCCTAGCCAGTTCATTAAGACAAGAAAGGGAAATAAAAGGTGTTAAGATGTAAGAATTGGAACAAGAGAAATAAAATTGTCATTCTCATATAATACAATTATCTTGGAGAAACCCCAAGAGAATCTACTGCTAAATTATTAGAACTAACAAGAGAATTTACTAGATCCAAAATCGATATACGAAATCAATTGCATTTCTGCACTTCAGCACAGTTAGAAAATGTAAATTTAGAAAAAACATCATTTACAATACCATAAAAATTATAAAATACATCAGAATAAACAAACATAAGACCTTTATGGGAAAAAATAATAAAACTCATGTAAAGACATTAAAGAAGGCTTAAATAAATAGAAAGCCCTAACATAAAAGGCTCAGAAGCAGAGCCCTGTATGTATGGAAAATAAATATAAAAGAAAAATGGTTCCATAGTCAGCAGAGGAAGGATGATGTAGCTGAGCAAACTGGCTCACTGTATGGACCTGTGTAACACCACATAACAAAGGTGGACAGCAGATAGATGAGAAACCTAAACGTTATGTTAAAACTATAAAGTTGATAGAAGTAAATGTATGAGAATATCTTTGTGACCCAGGGCACATCTTAAACAAAAGCTGCAAAAGCAAAATCATAAGGAAAAAAAAAAATCGATCCATCTGATTATACCAAAATTAAGGATTTCTGTTTAACAATGGATACCACAAAGTTAACAATCAGATAACGGAACAGGAGGAGATATTATGATGTCTAAAACTGAAAAAGGACAAATATCTAAATTATATAAGAAAAACCTACAAATCAATATGAAAAGGACAGCAATCCCAAGAAAAAATTATAGAAGAGAAAACCTAACAGTTAACTAGGACATGAAGAGATTTTCAGAAACATTAGTAATTAGAAAAGAGATGATTAAAGCAAAATACTACTTAACACCCATTAGGGATTGTAAAAACTAGAAAACTCAATGACACCGACAATGTTTGTAGCAGCATTGCCTGTAATGGCAAAACAAAACAAAAAACCCACAACCAGAAATCCTCAAATGTTTATCAACAGTAGAAGAGAGATATAAATTGCAACTACACTGTGGTAAATTAATTGGAATCCTATAAAATAGTGAAAATGAATGAACTACAACTCTATGCAACAACATATCAGTGTATGAATTCAGATCCCTACATATGAATCTCAGGATTTTGATTTTAAATTAAAAAGCGGGTTATAGAAAAATATATTCAGTATGATCATTTATATCAAGTTTAAAACCACCCAAAATGAAATAACATCTAATTATAGATTCAAACACATATAGTAAAATTAAAAGAGAAGCAAGGGAATAACTAATTAGAGTGGTGACTACTTCTGAGGGAGGTTATTTCAGAGTTTGAGAAGACCAAAAAAAAAAAAAAAACCCACATCACCAAATACTTATTAAATGTTATGAATACAAAGAAGTAAGCGAAGGGCAACCAAGAGAGCAGAACTTGGTAAAATGAATGGTACCAAGAGCAAGGGTACAGAAGAACCTCAGAGAAGACCCTGTTGACTGAGCACGTAGTGAGACAGGCTTCCTGTGGAGGACACAGGGCTCCAGACAGCTCCTTACAAAAAGGTTTAGAAACAAAAATAGAGACAGAGACGAGGGAGGGAAAGAGCATTCCTGAGCAGAGAGGCGAATGCTGACGTGACACTTTTGCACAGGGTGGTAAAGACAGAGGTTGGCAAAGGTCAGACTGTGGAGGGTGAACAAATTTGGGAAGGCACAAAAAAATGGGAGGCTAAAATGTGCTTGAGATTCATCTGACAGAGACATGTAGAACATCAAGAACAAAGTAGGGATATCAGTGAGGACACTCGCAGGGCTGTGGTAAGAGGAGTGGGATGATTTTAAAAGCACTATCCTGTTTTCTGGGTAGAGCTGTAGTTTTGGAAACAATAAGAGCTTTTATAATTATCCAGACAACTGTGTTAGAGGTAGAGGTGTACATGCCCAGTAATCCCCACGCTCCAGTCAAGAAGGGATGAGAACTGTGCCAGGTGAGAATGAGGGCTGATCCGCTCAGCCTGCCAGCACCTGTGTCTCTTCCTGGCTGTTCCACAGAGCAGAAAACACAGCTTCCTCCTGTCAGCTCTGAGTCCGGGGTTGAGGCAAAGATAAGAAAACTAAGGACTCTTTTTCCTTTCAGCCTTAGGCTCGCTGTCCAAAGAAACAGCTTGCAGACACTTTATTCTCTTTTATCTACTGCCACCTAGTGCAGATGTGAAATTGTTTACCTATGAAAAACACAACCTGATTTTACCACCTAAAATTGGAACTGCTCAAAAAATCTAAATCACGTGGAAATAGTCAGCATCTCTCATAGAGAAATTCTTGAGCTTCTACTAGTTAGGAAACTTGATGTAACTAACAGTATTTTACTGCAATGTGGCACAAGTAGCTGCCACATACACTAAACCGAGCAGGCAATTCTTACTAAGTTTATAGTTTTCTCCATAAAGAAATACGCTGAAGGGGGTGACACTTACAGTTAAGTTCCTTGTTAGCCAGTAATAAGAACAGTAGCTTCTAGAGCCCCATCTTTATTAAAGGGAAGGACCCTTTACGGTTGCTTTGAAATGGAATGAACTGCCTTAGGAGAGGCTGAGGTCTCCGTCACTGAACAAGGGCAAATAACTGAGAGACGGAGGCAGGAGGGAGAGTTTAGTCTACATGACCTCACAGCTACACCCCACTCAGAGTTTCTGTGCATCCATCACGTGGAGGACTCACGAGCACAAACACTGCAACTAACAAATTCTGAACAGCAAGGAGGATGCCCATCTTGTTCACTGTTGCATACTCTGAAGCTAGGACAATGTCCAGCACACAGATACTTATTATCTGTTAACAGGATGAAATTTAATTTTGATTATATTGAAACATTACAGCTAAATGGTTAAAAGTACAGAATGGAACCAGAGTGCCTCGGTTGAAATTCTAGTGCTGCCACTTACTAGCTTTAAGATTTAAGTTACACGTAACAATTCCTCATCGGATAAAAAGGGTACTTACTTCATAGAGTTTTAAGGAAGATTTAATGACTTAATTTATGTAAGGCAATTAAAATAATGTTGCATGTGTTATATATTATTATGATTACTCTTATTATTATCATATAATATTATTAATCATCTCTGAAGAACATTTACTGAGGGCCAAAACAATATAGACATATACCACAGCTAGAACTAAGATACAAAACTGGCAGAGAAGTGGTCATTTTTTGTCATAAATTGTAATGTTTTCAACCTTAATAGAAGACTGAGATAAAAACCCAATCTCAGACTCGAACACTTAAATTGATCACTTGTAGTTTTCAACAATAAATCGTGGCCAGGCTATCACAAAATATTGTTATATAAATATTTGGTTAAGTTGGAGGAAGTTTTCCTTCCTGCTAAATATCATACAGAATTTCCTATGCAATTTATAGATTAAGGTAATTTCAGATGGCCATTATAAAATTAAAAGCCATCAGAACAATTATTAATAAATTCTTTTTTTAACTAACTGACCAGAATCCCTTCCTACAGTATTCTGCAATTCCAGATTAATTATTTTGATGCTGTCTGTCACCATCCCTTAGAATGGCTCTATTGTCTTCCTATCAAAACATGCAAAAGAGTAGGGGACTGTTCTGGAGAAAAGTGTCATGCACACAGGTTAAATTCCGCTTTCAAGAAGGAATGCTTGGTTTTGTCTGGGGGCAGGACTGTGCAATTTGATTCATGACAGTCTGAAGAAGATAAAGTCAGCATGACCCAGTGAAGTGCCATAGCACAATGTGTGCTGGGTTAAGGCACCTTCTTTAAAAATTGGGCTTCTTTCCCATCAATAAAAGAAAGAAGTTATTCACATGTTTTTAATTAAGACAGAGTGCCTAGCCCAGGAGTGCCACAAAGGATCTGCAATTAGATCAATAGAAAGACACACTAGGGTAAGGATTTTATGCTTCATGCCTTCTTTCATGTGACTTTTTTCTCTCATTTACTCTAAAAGCAATCTGGCTATCACCCTCTCTATCCACGTAGGAATTGGTAATTTATATATTTAGTCAGCTGGTACCCAAGGTCTAAGACTGCAGGACCCCTACTTCAAACAAGTAGAGCAGTTAAGGTTGGCAAGTGGGTGCCTTTTGCAAAAGGCCCATTTCACCCAGAAGATTGAGATTATGCAATTCAAATGAGCCACACAGAAAACACAGTAAAATACAAATCATAGGAATGCTGTATTGCTTCCAACTCAGAAATGAAACACTCATGATTACTGCAAAAGAAGAGGGTTAGAGAAATTAATTAGATCATTCAGATGCCATTTATTCCACATATTTTAATAACACCTTTTTATCCTCTTAATCATGAATTCTGACATCAAAAAAAATTTTTCTAACTTTCAAATATTTCCAAAGTAACCTATGTAAACTGACCTTGCCTAAAGCTTTGAAAAAAATTTAATCCACCAAATTTAGCATTTCAAAGTAAAATTTACTACTAATAAATGAACACAGCACAACTTGTATTCTAATTCATACTATACAATATGCAATATCTAGGCGATATTCTTTTGGCTTTATAAGGGATCTATAGACATTAATTTGAAGTCTTTAGAAAACAATTTGATATTTAACAATTATTTATTTGTAATATTAAAGAGGTCCTCTGTCCAGAAAACTTTAGATCCTTGCTTTATTATAAGAAATTTTTAAGGTAAAAAAGAACAGTTGGTTATTCATATGCAGCATCCTCTCACTTCTCTGGTATTTTATATCACAGGATCTGAAGGTGTATTACAAATATAAGTCATAGTGGGTACTTAATTTAAGCAATTTAAGCATGAGTGCTTATAGATAATTTAAACTGGATACACAGAGGCTGTCTTTCTTAAGGCCACAAACATAATTCAGTCATAGTGCTCAGTAGTCTGCACAGTGTAAGTGAACTCTAATTCCAAGATGAAAAGTCAGTGTTTAACAGATTTTTTAAGTGCAAATGTGAAAAACATGGTTGAGAGGGCTTTGCATAGCCTGGGTCATCCTGACCTAGCCATACAAAGCAACCTTCTGGTTTTACCGCTTTCTG
Organism: Tapirus indicus; assembly: GCA_031878705.1. Lineage (NCBI taxonomy): Eukaryota > Metazoa > Chordata > Mammalia > Perissodactyla > Tapiridae > Tapirus > Tapirus indicus. The sequence continues at coordinate 136,141,342 of CM062920.1, read as the reverse complement.
GCTGCGCTGTTAGAACAGAGCTACTCAGACAACTTGTTGACATTTTAAAGAAAGTCTAGCACTCTTAAATGGGCTGGAGCTGACAGTCAGTCACAGAGAAAATGGCTTGAGTCTCCAACGCTGAAGTAGAGTGGTATCATGGAAATATCACCGAATTAGGAGTAAGGAAGCCAGGCTCAGCCTGCAGCTCTGCCACCCACCACTCTGGAGACGAGGCTGAGTGGATGACAGGGTGGCAGCAACAATGCTGCTGATCAAGTCCAGCTAAGCCACAGAAATGCTGGAATAAAAAACTCCAAGAGTAAATAAAACCAGCTTGGGGAAAACAAAAGGAAACTCAAATTAAATTATAATATATTTCACATATATTTTATGTGAACATATGTGATCACTGGGGATCAACAAATACATCTTTAATTATAAAAATGGAACAAAAATATTATGAGCCACAAACAAATTACATTACATTCTTTCTTTCAAGGAAATAAAAGAAAAAAATGATGATACAAAAATTAGCATGAAAAAGTAGTAAAGCACAATGGTAAATACTTTATTTAGAAAGAACCAGAAAGATGGTTGGAAGTTGGAAAGGACAAAAGTTACAGCAAAGAACTGAAAATAAACACTACCAAGGAAATACGAGGACAGAAATCCTAAAATATGGCTAGATTAAATAAAATCTAGAAAGTAGTCCAAAAAACTTAAAAGTTTAAAAAAACTTAAACTCACACACACACACATGCACCCTGAGACAAACAGAAATACCTGAGATAACAGAAAAGACCAAGATTAAAAGAACTGACTGGGGTGGGGGACACAGAGACCACAGGAGGGGTACGGAACCACAGCATGAATAGCGCAGGAGGCAATTCTGAATACTGAATCTCCACTCAGGAATAAGTCTTAAGAGCTCAAAACACCTGCTCCAAAAGCAAAGAAAGGCTCTGTCAATGATGAAAAAAAATTCAGACAAACAGGTAATAGTGATTTCTGATATCAGCTCTTGGAAGAGAAAAGGGCTTAAGGAGAATCACGAAAAATGGAAAGAAATAGAGTAATACCAGCTAAGCGTCAGCAAAGGCAATTGTTTTTCTTTGAAGAGAGTGGAACATTTAAATCTATTTATGACCTAAAGGAACTTGTCAACAAAAACCTACAGCTAAATAGATAATTATATAATTTGAAAATATACATAAGCAAACAGTAAAATAGTCTCAATTGTTAGGTTTAATGCTGAAATCTCTTTTTATTGTTCCTAAGATCTTTTTCTTTGCTATAAAAAGGCTTCAAGATACCTATTTCAATAACTAATGAAAATTCTTGCTCTTCAGCTCTGTCCTCACGACAGCCTCACACGAGCCCCCTAAACACACCTAGAAGACGAAGCTACTTCACACTTCAGTCACCAGAGGCCTTATATTTGAGTCCTCATTTCCTATTACTATTAATACAGTTTTATAGTTTTATTTCTAAGTCTTCAAGAAGCAAATATGAGAGGCTTTAGTACTATTACACACTACCATATTTGTAGTTTTATTTTATCAGTGAAAAGAATTGTTTCTCAAAGTGCTGCTGTGTTAAGGAAGGACTAGGTTGTATATAATTAAGTATAATTTCAAGCATCTAGTTGAACAATAGTCCCAAAATGTACACCTACAAATAGTGGGACAAATTAAAAAAAAAAAAAGAAGTGCTCACTTCAACGGTCTCAGTTTTTCCCTCGTGGAGATGTGGTGTTCTTGGGTAGATATCCAGAAGATGTGGTGGTGAATCAAAATGTAATCTTTTGAGATTTCTTTTCATCATATCTTTACAATTCAATTCATCAAAGTTAGTCCTCCATAATAAGACCTATAAAAAATTAATCATATTGGCAGTTACTGACTTATATGTACAAGTAATAGAACTGATTTTTTACAAAAATGAATACACACAATTGTCCTTCAAAATGGTCAGGAAGACTAGATAGCATATATTTCAACAACGTTACTACTTCTCAACACTTTTTTTAAAGGTGAGTGGAAGAGATTTAACATTTTGAATTGCCTTCCTGTTCAGTTTAAAATTCACATTAAGAAAATAACTTATGGGGCTGGCCCGGTGGTGCAGCGGTTTAGTTCCCGCTTTGGCAGCCTGGGATTCGTGGGTTCAGATCCCCGGCGCCGGCTGACGCACTGCTTCTCAGCCGTGCTGTGGCCACGACCCATATAAAGTGGAGGAAGATGGGCACGGATGTTAGCCCAGGGCCAGTCTTCCTCAGCAAAAAGAGGAGGATTGGCAATGGATGTTAGCTCAGGGCTGGTCTTCCTCACACACACACACAAAAAGAAAATAACTTATTACCTTAAAATCCTCTTTTTTTTTAAAGCCCAACACTAAGTTTTTGGCTTGACAGCCCACCTTATTCAGTAAATCTACCTATGAATGATTTCTAGTCGTTTCAAAGAAATGCAGATTTGCTACATAAATAATTTATATCTACCATCCTCAAGAAACTTAACATTTGACAAAGAAGACATACAGATAAAAGACTGGCAATAATTCAAGTGAAAGTGCCACATCCACACTGGGCATTCAGTAAATGTCAGTTATGTGTATAATGAAGTGTACAGATGAGCCAAAGAAAATAACTGCTATCTGAGTTCCAAAAACTATCAGGACTGGCACTATTTCACCTATGAGATAGGAGGCTTCCTGGCATTAAATTAAAATATAAACTCACTGATAATCATCTTAACATATACAAACTAGCAGGTTGTGAAAATCTCAGCTGAAGTCTTGGATTCCCTTCCCCCGACCAAATCAAAGAGGGAGTGGGAAGATGTGCAAACCTGTGCGTCTGTACCTCCTGATGCAAACAGCTCTCCATCTTTTGAAAATGAAACAGTAAAGACAGGTCCCTAAGAAAGAAAGGGAGATGAAAGAAAAGAGCACTTGGTGTTGTTTTCTCATGGCCAAGAAGACTGTATTAATTTTTTGTCTTAATTTTACAGACTATGCAATAAATCTGATAGAACGTATCCAGCTGCTGTTCAACTAATGCCGGCAGAGTAAAGATAATCAAAGAACCAACCCAATTATATTAAAACACATATAAATAATCCTAAATGCTATGAATAAAAAAAATATATGCTTTTATCAATGATATGATATGAATCATTAATGATACTAAATATATAATGATGATAAATGATATATATTAATGATTATGATATATAAAATGGCACTAAAATATATAAATGCTATATAATTGATATATATAAATGATACTAAATAAAAAGCAATACTAATAAAAATAAGAAAATACACTCTTTTCCCCTTTCAAGAAGAGCTTGTACCTGTGTGAGTTGACAAGAATTTGTGTTAAGATTTTCTGGCTTTGGACTCTTCATTCAACAAATCACTAGGAGAAACCGAATGATAACTCTGTAGGTGATGGGAATGAGGCTACATGAACAAAGCTATTTCCTGACCACAGCAGGCTTCACTGAGTTCTCCCTGTATGTGGGCAACAGTGAGGCACTAAAAGTTTTCAGAGCAGGACACAGATAGGAGGAAAGCTGTGACTGATGAAGAATGATGAATTGGAGTAAGAATGACCAGTTGGAGGCCAGTTAGGAAGTCACTGCAATTATCTGGGTGAGAGGTAATGAGAACTTGAAATTGAGCAATGACTGTGGAGTTGAACAAGACTCCACTTGGCACAGTCACAAGATGCATAGCTTCTAGGTCAATTTTTCAGTCAAGATAAGAGTAATTGTTTCTCATCTCAAAAATATTAGTATAGGGGCTGGCCCGGTGTCATAGTGGTTAAGTTCGCACATTCCCCTTCGGTGGCCCAGGGTCCGCAGGTTCAGATCTCAGGCACAGACCTACACACTGCTCATCAAGCCATGCTGTGGTGGCGTCCCACATACAAAATAGAGGAAGATGGGCACAGACGTTAGCTCAGGGCTAATCTTCCTCAGCAAAAAGAGGAACACTGGCAATGGATGTTAGCTCAGGGGCCAATCTTTCTCATCAAAAGAATTAGTATAGTCTGGTTTTTTTCATATGTCCTATCTATATAAGAAAATTTGGGGGGAAAAACACCTTATATTTTTCAAGTAGACCATCTCACAGACCTAGGTTATTACAGCCTCATAAATACCTTCACCTCCAGACTGAAAAAGTCCATCTTTGTGTATAGTATTTTTCTCCTAGAATATTGTGTTCATCTTTCTATTCTTCTGTACTTCTTCCATGGATATTTTAATCCTTGGCCACTTTTACTGGTTGTTGATTCAGCCTAAATCCATGGATACGCATATATCTGACCTGGTTAGTGTCTATTTCTGCTTTACTCTAACACAGCTGCAGAACAAATGATAAAGCAAAGCAGGAAGCCAGGCAGGATGTATGAAGGCGCAGAGAGAACCCCTTCTCCCCTGAACCACAAAGCCCATTCTATTTCTGGATATAAACAACTTATATTTGGCTAAAAGGAAGTACCTAGTACACCTTTAAAAAAAAAGAAGCTGCAGTCTAAAAAATTTAGAGAAGTTTGAATATTTACCCAGAAAGGAAGAATAGTTTATACACATAAAGCTTTTTCTTTAGTGCATTATATGCCTCTGTGTGTGTGTGTGTGTGTGCATGCTCGTGACTGAACGGGCTCAATAAATAGCATGCCTCTTCCCCACTGGGTTCTAAAACAACTGAGAAATAAGGCAAAGGCATATGAGAGCCAAAATGTCATCTTTCTTACAGATAAAAGCTTGAAAAGAGAGAATATGGCTTTATCTGTGGGCAAATGGGTTTTCTAGAACTGAATCCCAGGAGTCAGATTTGAGTACCTGGTCACAAGCAAGACTAGACAAGGGCAGGCCTCCCCACAAGAAATGTCAGAGGAAAACAGCAAGGACAGGCTCACTCCCAAGAGTAGAAGGCTCTACTTGTCAAATTTCTCCTTCTAAACTCACCAGTCAGACTGGTGAAAGGAGTGAGTGGTGGGTGTGAGAGGCCACGAGTTTCAGAGCTTGTTGCACAGCCTCCACATGAGGCAAAAGATCACAAGTAGGGAAAAAATTTCTCTATCACCATTTAACCAGTCAAACCTATGCTACATACTGATGAAGACAGCAGTGGAGAACTAAGTTAATGGCCATTGAAAGATATACATTAATTTTGACAAGAATTACAATAAATAATATTTCTAAGATATTTGCTTCCAGAGGATAAAAACGTAGCCTTGGAAGCAAAAATTTTTTGTGATAGCAGCAATGTGTGCTCCACTTGGAAAAATAAATAAAGACATATACTAAAATAGATCAAAACTTTAAAATATGTATTATTTAAAAAGCAAAAATCTTAGTGCTAATACCGTATGTCCTTGAAGTGTATATATGAGCCTTCCTTCCACGAGATCCAGAATCTTAAGTGTACCATCTGAAGAAGCAGTGATGAGGTAGTTACCCGAAGGATGGAATGATACACAATTAACTCCACTGCTGTGAACTGATTTGTAAAAAAATAAAAGCAAAAAGTTCAGAGAACAGTTGTTAATTCTAAAAATGCCCCTTTGCCCTATTTGCAGTATTAGTTTGAAAACAAGAATCAATTAAGACAATGTCTCCACAATACCCAAATTCCATACAGCTCATTAAAACAAGTAAGTAGTTTGGCATCATACAGCTTAAGCTTCCAGCTAATGAGACAGAATAGCTTTAAAATGAGAGTGTGTCATAGAAAGATGACCATGATAACCACACAACTATAACGTCTTCAGATGTATTACCAATATAACCAATAGTCGTTGCCACCAGCTCACAGAGGTATATAACCCAGCATTAAGCTAAATTTATAACAACTAATTAGTGGCTTAGGACTAAGGGGTGAAGAGCATGGAGATATATTTGGAGAAGGGCATAGTCTTGCCAGCTTGTTTGAGAATTCATTTCTGGACACCACCTTCCAACAGCAGGCAGTGTAACACAGTGATCAAAAGTTTGTTCTTCGATGTACTTTGTAAACAGAAAGGCCCAAGTCAGTTCTATCCATTATTTTAGAAAGTTACTTACCCTCTTTAAGCCTCAATTTCCTTATCTTTAAAATGGTGGTAATAATAATACCTCTTAGGGCTGTTGTGAGGATTTAGCACAGTATCTGCCACATGGTATATTACACTTATTAAGAAAGGAAAATGTGGATTTAATATAAATCCAATATAAAGCAAGGAATTAACTCATTTCTCTTTTACATCCAATACATAGGCACAGTAGAATGTTGTTTTCTATCAGGTGTAACACCTATTTGTGCTCACATAACTCCTTCTGAGTCTATTTCTCTCCTTGACTTCTCATATAATGCAGATAACCAGAGTTTAAAAATCTCACAGTAACTTCTCTTTTTACAGCCCTGGCATCATTTTCAAGGTCCCTCCACCTCCCTCTGCACTCTGGCATCTACCCCAGCTTCTCAGTCCATGCTGTTGATGGGGGCTAACTGTTCTCTCTTCAGTTCAAAGGCAGCCCATGACTCTCATGAAGAGGGCCAAACACTGAGAAGGAGAGTCTGTCAGTTTAAGAGTTCCCCAGATGAGTCCACTCAACAACTGAATTTTCTTGTTATGGAAATTGTTACCTTGATAATGTTGGAGTAATTTGTTCACTCTTATATCCCAGATTTTCACAGTATGATCAGAACCGGCTGAAGCTATACATGTACCATTAGGGTTAAAATTCACAAAATTTGCAAACCTAAGAGGAAAGAACAAGATGGTCTAATATTTTGATTTCTTTACTCTCATTTCTTTATTTGAATTGTAATAATTGTAGTTAACTGGAATAAATAAATTAAAATTGTAACAATTAAATTAAATAATTTATTAAATTAATAATAAATTAAATGTCTCCTTAGCAAACAAGCCCCATATAAATGTACAAAGAGAAAGGACTTACCCTAGAATATCTGAAAAGTTATTAACACACTGCTTATTTGTGGTATCCCAAATTTTAACAGTTTTATCCTCACTACACGACACAATTAGTCTTCCATCAGGCGAAAATCTGAAAAGCACAAGAAAGATTAGGCTGCTGACAGTCACAATCACCACCACCACCCACCACCACACACAAGTCAGGCTGTACATATTAAATACCGGAGACCACTGTTACCACGCCAGGCAGCCAAGTCACGTTCTGCAACCAGCGTCTTTCCAACTAAAAATAAGCATGACAAACAACACCGACAGACCACTGAAAGATCAAAATATACTATGTAGACTAACCAAGCTTCTTTTTTCCTTAATTCTTTTATTTAAATAATTTAGGTTTATGGCATCTCTTCTGGGTCTTTGATTCAACTCTGCCCTCCTTCCAAGCCAAGTACCTTGTTTTTTTAAAGTACTCTTTATTGCTTTCTTCTATTTCTGTCATTTTCCGGTGTTATCCATATGACCCAAGAGAGCCTTTATTACTCACCCCGCCAACCTTGTGGCAAAGCTTTTTGTAAGAAAAGGGCTGGTATGTTGAGAATTAAAATTAAATGATATCATCAGCAAAAGAACCAACTCCTCAAGCCTGTAACTTCCTGGACTTGGAGAGGCCAGGGAGCCCCAATGGACTAAAAATAGGACATTTATCGAGAACTGAAGTGCTTTCACGGACACACCTATCATCCACATGCCACATTAAAAAACAAATGAGAAAATGCTCAGGCATCTTATCTACTGCTTTTATAGTCTCTCTTCCTTTAAGATCCTTTCCAAGATTCTTTTCTTCCCCCATGTTCCTTTTTAGAATAGACAGAAGGGCGGAAGACCAAAAAGAAAATGAAAAATTTAAGACTATTAGGAAACTGTGAATAGTATCTTCGTTATTAATATTTTAGCAATAACAAAAACGACAGATTTAGGTCACAGACGGACTATGTTTCAATTTTATTTGTAGTTTCCCTCTACACCCAGATTACTATAAAATTCATTAATTAAGGGCGTGAATTATAATTGAAGGTTTTTCTTTTTATTCTGTCTCACTCTCTCCTCTCCTCCCTCCCTGTTCTTAAGGCTGACTTAAAAATAATTCTTCCTGACAGAAACTTTGAATCTGGCATTTATGGATTCACCATATGAAAAAAGGGAGAGAGAAGCATAATTAAGTTTCATGTGAAAAAATCTTTAATAATTTAAGAAAATAACCTTGCAAGGAAATATCTTCCATGCTGGCTAGTTCAGCTTGATTTCATAATAACATAATATTAATCTTTCCCACCAGAAAATATGTGATGAAGATTCAAATATGAAGGACAGTATTATAGAAATGCTCCAACTAGATGAAACTTATTTTACATAGACCCTGGGGAAGAAAAACCTACTCATCACCCCCATGAAAATAAACTTTGCATAATAATTTGCATAAACAACCAATGCAAGGAATCAAACTGTGTTTCTTAATAAACTATCTTTTAAAAATTACTTAACATGAATATTTTAAAAGATAAGAATATGTCTAAGAGATGACTTGATTCTTACATTTTAAGAAAACAATGATGAAAAAAACTTAATAAAATGGAATGATCGGATTAAAAACAAAGCACAAAAATACTCACCCTATGTATGACATTATTGGCCAAATCCCACCACCACCACCATCATTATCCTGCCTACATTATTGAGCACATATGTCCTAGAATGGTTCTTAACACATTAGCTATAGCAACTCATTTAATCCTCAAATAACCCAACAAAACAGGTGCTACTGCTAGCCTCAATTTACAGATGAATAAACCGGGGCACATAAAGGATCAGGAACTGCCAGTCACACAGCCAGGAAGATTTGAACCAGGCAGTCTGGCTCCACAGCCAAGCCCCTCAGTCACTGTGCTTAAGCCTGACAGGAAAGTTTCTTTACCTGGCCAAATTATTTAGAACACAGGAAGTTCTGTGTGGCTTCTATGTAACCACAGAAAGTTCTGAAGAGGAGGGGAAACCAAGGGGCGGTGCTCTTAGGAGGCTATGTGACTGGGCTCTGACTGACAGGCTAACCACCAGACTATCCTTTAATAAAAATCTGTGTGAGCTGCCATACGCTGTCCATGTCCTCGGGGAGTTTGTGGGAAGGATAGTCACTCGCGGATTCGCTCAAATATTTACTGAGGACCTGCAGAACCAGGCACCGGGTGCCATCCTGGGTAACAGGAATAAAGTGGTGAATGAGACTAAGAGCCGTGTCCACATGAGGCTTTCATTCTAGGGAGGAGGGAGGACACACAAATCATATCATTTTAGACAGTGGTAAGAAAAGAGTTTTAACAAAATGGTGCCAATTTATCACCAGAAGTTCCACAAAAGAAACAGGATTTTAAAGAAACTTGTGAATAAGGAGAAGGTGTTATCTTGGCCAGCTAGAAATTCATTCTGAGCAGGAAGGGCCATAGCCTGGGAGAAATTTCCTGGTGCTAAAGAAATGAAGGGGATGCAAACGTCAAATAAGTGGAGAGTGGAGGAGGTGGCTGGGAAGAAGCTGGTTTCTACCTCCAACTCCACATGACCAAGGGGGATGCAGGGTGTCCCTCCTCTGGACACTACATACATTATAATCCCTGCACATGCTCTCTGTGTATGTGCTCTTGCCTTTAGAGGGGTTGAACGTGAGGATGGTGGTTTGTATCTTCTCCTCCCCCTTTTATTTTTAATTAGATACATCAAAAATACGTTAGCACCAGTAAAACAGGCTTCTCTTTGCCCTGACTTTGATCAGCAAAGGATAGTCTTTCCTTTGTCAGGGCTCAAACAACGTCTAACTGGATTATTAATTTTAAGAATGTTAAGAAGACATACTATTTCTATTGAGACATTAATAGATTTCTAACTCTCTAATTCAATACTACTCAACCGCCTTTTAAAACTTCCAGAGAGTGTGTCACCAAAATGGATATTACATTAGTCAATAGTGACTAATGGACCAGCAGACATGGAATGTCTGTAGGCGTTTGAGAAGTTAACCGAACTACTATTTAATTCCTTAAAATGTATTGGGACTCATTTGAGAGAATGAGGAAATTCTTGAACTTCTTTCTAGAAAAACTGGTTCACATGTTCTTGAGATTAACCCAAGTTATATAACAGGAGTTCTTTAACTTGGAATCTATGGAGTTCCGGAAACTGGATGTAAAATTGAATGTCTATATACACAGTCATAGAGTGATTCATTCAGCCAAACATGTCCATGAACCATGCAAAGTTTTAAAATGCTTTTATAAAAAATTAAAATTTTCATCTGGATATTTCTTATCATTAGAATATATACTCTACAAAAACACATTTCTGGCCCTCAGGGTTCTGAGACCAGAGTAGGCACTGTTTCATGTCCCGTAAGAAACGAATATTAGTAACAGGTACTCTGAAGCCAGCAGCTATTCAAAAGAAGAAGGAAGCAGTAAAAAGCAGTGGAAATAAGACTGCCCAGTCAGTACCGTCCTGAAGTCTATGGCCCATTCTGCAAATGCCCAGCTATGTAACCTTGTGAAACTTACAACCACCCTGGCCACCATTTCTATTTGGATAATGACAGCTTTTGGACTGCATTCAGACCTAAAACTTTCAAAGACTCATAAAAAAAAAATTGGCAGTCTCAGAGTTTGCTTGGTGGGATTTTCTGTTTACACACTGAAGGTGAAGTTCAAGGCAATAAGCAAAACATTTATTTTTTTTAAGTGTTGGTCAGCATTAGAAGAGAAAGCATCTGTTGACTGTAGTACAGGATTCATTCCTGCAACTGCTGAGAGACAAAAGGCAGATGAAGGCAGTATTAAAAGCTTTAAGTATGCCATGGAACATGCTAATTATCTGTTGGGTCATTTACCATTTACATGTTCAAACTTCTCTCCTAGGGTCTCCATCCATAGGTACAACTTCCTATGGGCGGCTCCTTTTCAATATCCTGCAGGCACCTCCAACTCTGAACTTGTCCAAATCTGAACTCATCATCTTCCTTCCCAAACTGCAGCTTCTCCAGTGTTCCTTTTCTCAGTAAATGGTTTCTCAAACCAGAAACCTAGGGAAGTCTGACCTCTGCTTCCCAGGTCCTCGGGGTCTGCCCTCCTGTCTCTGCATCTCCATCCCCCTACTCTGTGGCACCACACCCCTCTTCTCTCAGGTTCCTGCTCTTGCTGCAGGTGTTTCTTCACATGCTGTTCCCTGTGCCTCAAACATTACCCCTTACTCTTTATCTAGCTTAAAATACCTAAAAGGATTTTACTCATCCTTCAAGTCTCTGCTCTGTCTCACTTCCTCAGGAAAAGCCTTCCTGAACTCCCCCAGGAGGGGTGAGCTTCCAGTAGGTAGAGTAGCTCATATTCACGCTTATATCACACTTACAACCACATGTTGTTTCCTTCCCCAACAGAATGTAAGCTCCAAGAAGACAGAAACTGCATCTGTCTTATTCACCACTGTATCCCCAGACACAGTGCATGGCACTGAGAAGGTCCTCAGCGAACATTTAGGGCACTAAAAATAAACTTTTTAAGGGAATTGGGGCTAACTTAATATTGTAATCAATGAAAGCTGATGTCTAAAATCTTTGCAATTTGTTGCACAACACGAATGTACTTAGTGCCACTGAACTGTATACTTAAAAATGGTTAAAACGGTAAGTTTTATATTATATGTATTTTACCACAATAAAGAAAAATCTTTGCAATTCAGATGGCTAAAGATCACTTGTAACACTACCAACAAATAAAAATTAAAGGCAGATTTTCCACCTAAAAATTAGTGCTGGAAAGCAGTAATGCTGGAAAAGTTGTCTTGAGCCTCTACTTATTTTTGACCAGGGACACCACAAAGAAACACAGTTTATCCCACAATATACATTATTTTTAAAAATACAGAGCTATAATAATTTTAACTTTTAGAAAAATTCTTTTGCCACTAAAAAGAGATAATAATTCTCACCTATATATATTTCTTTAAATGATAAATGTTTTCTTCATTACTCATTAAAGAAAAATTGCTTGTTAAGAAAAACCAGAAAATATAGTAAGTAGAAAAAGTGGATCATCCCATCACCTAAACAAAATCACACTGAATATATAGGTACTTTATCTTTTGTTCTTTAGGTCTTTTATATTATAATCATGAGTTCTGAATTGTGCCCTCCTCCTTCACACATAAACATGTTTTCATGTCATTACTTGCATAAACTCCCCTTTTCATGGCTACATAATAATCTAAATTTATTTAATCAGTTTTCTTTATTTGGAAAAATTGTTTATTTACAATTTCTCTCCATTATAAATTATACTGAAAGCAATATCTTTGACTATAAACTTCTTCCTTTGAATACAAAACAGTATTTATTTAGGATAAATTTCCAGTTGTGGAATCAATGTAACAGACTCCTAATATATTTTGCAAATTGATTTCTAAAAAGACTATACTAATTTATATTTTAAAAGCATGAGTATATTTCCCAATAGATGGCATATCTTAAAAATATTTCTGTGAATTAAGATGCATGGTCATAAACAATGGTTAGTCTAGAAAACATAGCTATTCATCTCTTTTTACATTAAGGGGCACCGTCTCTGTGCCACATAGAGTAAGTCTGGGTTCCAGGAACAAGCTCATCATAAGTACTGGGCCCAAAGACAGACACAGAATTTTAATTACTTAAGTCCATGGCATACTTCTAAAATTCAAAACTAAAGGGAGAAACAATTGCTCTGCTGACCCTCTATATTCACTTAAATATACTGTCTATGCATTGGAAGGAAGAACAGTATCACTTGGACTATTTTTAACATTAATTTATTTAATTCATCTACAATTTTTATAAATGTATGATGTGCAATAAAGATCCAACTTTACATTTTTCCAAATAAGATCCAATTATCTTAACTACATAGTCAATAGTCCATCCACTTCCCCACTGATTGGAAATGTCATTTTATCATAAAACATATGGGTCTGCCTCTGGGCTTTCTATCACCTATTTTCCTAATCCTGTACCATTATCACCATATTTTAATTTCTATAGTTTTATACTGTGTTCTGAGAGCTGATTGGACAAGTTTCTTCTAATGTTTTTTCTTGTCATTTTTTTCTTGGCTATTCTGGCACATTTAAGTCATCCATATGAATTCTGAAACTGGCTTGTTAGGCTCCACTAAATTCCTTTTGCAGAACTTCCAGTTCCAGACAGTGGGAATAATGGTTATCAGACTTACTCCCCAACCAAAACCAATCATACAACTGGGCAAACTATATGAAGCAACTTGTGTTAGACACTGGATAAGAAACAGCACAGGGTTGTGAATCTTGTGAGATAGAAACAAATGAGATTAAGCACCAAATCCAAATGAGATTTCTACCTGGGAGCATTTTCCAGATCATGGCACAAGGACGTAGAGCCCAAGGAGACAGCAGCAGTCTCGCTGGGCAGAGAAAACAGAAATCAGAATTTGGAGCTGCTTAAATGATGGAATTTTGAGGGCAGGGTGTGAGAGAGGAGCTATGAAGACCAGAAACCCCCCAAAAATCTGCCTATGGGTCCCCTTGAGTCTTTAATCAAATACAAAGCTGCTTATGCACAGGGCAACAAGGCTTGGCAAGGAACAATTACTGGGAGACTGAACAAAAGATTACAGAGGTTACACAGTACTGAGATGAGAGATGTTCAAGTTCTGAGCAGACTTTGCTGAACACTCCAGGCACTTGGCTGAGGCCCTACAAAGGTCACTGGTACTACAGCCCAAGAATAAAGGCTGTTCTAGACCTACTCTAAAAAGTCTAAATCCAAGCCACAACAGAAGCAATCTAACAAGCAATCTTGTTAATTGCTTACAAGAACAAAACTCAATACTTTTTAGAAGATGATAGAGTAATCTATAACCTCACTTAGCAATAATTGGGCATACAATTAAAAAACCACAAGACATACAAAGAAACAAAAAAATCTGACCCAGATATGACATAGATGTTGGAATTAGCACACAAGGACTTAAAAGAGTTATTATAAATATGTTCAAGGATTTAAAGGAAAAGATGGACATAATGAACAAACAAATGGGGAATCTCATCAGAGACATGGGTAAACTTACATAGACTGGACACTCCAGGGAAAAAAACTGAACTTCAAGATAGGCCAATAGAAACTATGCAAACTGAAGCACAAAAAGAAAAAAAGTTTGAGACAATGAACAAGGCCTCAATAAACTATGGGACAATATCAAGTGGTCAAACATATGTGAATTTGGAGTCCCAGAAAGAGATGAGAAAGAAATTAGGGCAGAAAAATATATGAAAAAAAGACAAAATTTTTCCAAATATGACGAAAACATCAATCCATAGATCCACACAGTTCAGTCAACTACAGGAAAAATATACAAAGCCATACAGGATTCACAACCCTGTGCTGTTTCTTGTCCAGTGTCTAATATACAAAGCCACTGTCATCATGATCAAATTGCTAAAAACAAAAGATTAAGAAAAAAATCTTAGAGCAGTGGAGGAAAAAAAAAGACACATTACATATAGGGAAGTGACAATAAAATGACTGCTATCTTCACATAAAAAAATGCAAACCAGAAGACAATGGAATGATATCTTTAAAGTGCTAAAAGAAAACTTATCCATGGAACTAGAATTCTACATCTCAGCAAAAATATCCTTTAAAAAGGATACAGAGAAACCTGAGAGAATTCATCACCAGGAGACCTGCACTATAAGAAATAGTAAATGAAGTTTTTTCACACTGAAGGGAAATGATACCAGATGGGAACCTGAATTTATACAAAGGAATAAAGAGTGCTGGAAAAGGTAAATATGCAGATAAATACAAAAGACTTTTGTTTTTCTTATTTTCTTTAAAGGAAAATGTTGCTTAATGTATTGTATTGGACTTATACCATATGTAGAAATAAAACTGTCAAGAGGTGGGTAAATGGAGATATATTTTTGTTAGTTCTAACATTAGAACTTTTATAAGTTCTAACATTATATATAAAATGGCATACAATTAATTCAACAGTAGACTGTGATATGTTAAGGATGTATATTATAACCTCTAGAGGTCACCACTGAACAAAAATATAAGACAAAGCTAAAAAGTCAATAGAGAAGATAAAATGGGATACTAAGAAATACTCAATCTAAAAAAAAAGAAGAAAAAGAAATAAACAAATGGGACAGATAGAAAACAAAGAGTAAGATGGTATTAAATCTAATCATAAGACTAGTTACATAAATTTAAATGGACTAAGCACTCCAATTAACAGGCAGAGATTTTCACAACCGAGTACTTGAAATAGTTACCCTCTGATAGTTAAATACATAAGATGCATTCAATGGATGATAGTAGCTACCTGTAGAAGCAACGCCAAACACTATGTGCAAATGTGTGAAATGACTTTTGAATACAATCTAAAGGTGGCTCCAGTACAATCTCTAGGAGAAAAAACTGGAATGTGAGGGTAGTAAATAACTGACATTATTTACATTCATTAACTTGTTTAATTTGCATGGCTCTATGAGGAAGGTATCCCTTTGTATCACTTTATAGGGGAGCAGACTAAGGCCTAGAGAGGTTATGTCATGTTTCCAGGATCACATGCTAGTGAGCCCATGCTCTTAACTACCCCATGCTGTCTCCCTGCTACAACTAATCAACTATGCTGCACCACCTAAAAGATACTATGTCAATAGAGGGGAGGTGTCCAGCACCTGGGAGAGGCAAGAGCAAGAGCCGTCAGCATGTCTCCAGCCTGGTCTAGGGGAGAGAGTACCTGACGAACAGAATTGATTATGCAGTTTCCTTGGCAGGTATGTACATGTGGAGGAGATGGGCCCATCTTATTAACCTAACCTGAGAAAACTATCCATCAAGATTTTTCTCAACAAACTCTCTTGCTTCAGTTCTAGGGCCCATTGAGCCCTTATTCTGACTTTGCTGGCAAAGGAAGAAGGCCCTGACTGAGGCAGGCAAATGTTCCGGGTCCTATGAAAGTTAGCATAGCATTGTCACTGTAAATAAGTAAACTGGTATCTGGTTTATGTTTCAGATTCCCCTACATTTATTAAGCATGACTCAGTTCCCCCTGAGCATTGTCACCTCTGGGTAAAGAGGAAAAACAGGACTTCTGGCCCTTCAGACATTTGGAAGAAAGTCTTGGACTAGAATGACCCCATCAAGGCTAAATTTTCACAGGAAGTTGCACAAACACTCTGAGAGGCTGGGCTTGAGTGGTCAACTGGGCCCTCTCAACTCTCTTGGTCTCTAACTACAGTAAGATGAGCCAAGAAAAAAGATTATAATAAATGCATGAGTCTCTAAGCATGCTGTAGAGCACAGATATGGAAAGTTGCCACAAAGATGAAATCTTTATTCATTACATTTAACCAAATTATTTATCAAAGAACATTCCTCCAGAAAGGCCTCTGCAGAATTTCACATGAATCACTCCAAACATAAGAAAACTGATTAAAAAAAAAAAAAAACCCTTAGAACCACAAGGTACCAGTAAGATAAAGGCATTCCATTAAGACCAGCTATGCTGAGTATAAAAATTATCAATCTGAACAAAGGTAGACCAAAACAGAAAAAGAAAGTAGTGAAGCCACATAAACATTCTCCATGCACAAGATGCATGTACAGTACTCCTGAATTTATATTAAAAAATCCACAAAAATGACTCTTCCCTGAAAGAGTCCATGAAAACTCCCACCAAAGCTACTTGTACATTAGAGGTCAACCTTTCGTTGATTCATTCAACCCACATTTTTGCACAACTCCTCTGAGCCTTCCCCACTCTCTAACAACATCCTACAGTGCTTCTCATGCTGTATCTGATGCTATCTCTAACACTCTCCCCGATACCCGTCTTCCAGCTTCTTCACTTTAGTCAATGCCACCTTAGTAGAGATGCCTTCCCTGACTGCCATATGCAAATGAGCATCTCCCAACCCCATCACTCTCTATCTTGTTACCCTATAGTATTTTTCTGCAAAGCAAATACCACTAATATATTTGTTGACTGCCTGTCTCCCTTTGGTAGAAGAGCTCCATGAGAGTAGGAATTTAGTCTGTTTTGCTTCCTATGGTATCTACAGAATTTAGAACAGTGCCTGGCATAAGAATACAAAATACTTGTAATTCAAAGTCTAACAGAGAAGAGAGGCCCAAGCTGACACACAGACCTCATAAACAGGGCAATGTGGTGGCATAAAGAAATCATAATGGCTCGGCCTAGGAGAGTCAGAAACTCTTCTTGGAGGAAAAGATGCAGAGCAGGATCGGGAAGGGAGGGTGGAATCGGGAGCATTCCAGGCATGGCAGGCAGCCTGTGGAAAGGCATGGAATATAACAGTACATCATACACTTGGGGAACCTTGTGTAGCTGCAATAAGGTGAATGGTGAAAGGGACAAAAGACGAGGTGGTAACAAGAAGGCAGAGCGGACATGCCAGGGCAAGGGGTCACGGAGTGGTTTTAACCTGAGGAAGAGCACGACCAGATTAGCATTTCACAAAGGTCTCTTTGGAGGCAGAAGGGCAGTGCAGGGAAAAGGAGAATGAAGGCAAATCTGTAGTCATGGAAAACATCTAGGAGATTATTGCAAAAGTCTCTACAAGGTCCAATGATGCTAAAAACTAAGGCAGTGGCCTTGGGATGAAGATAAAACAGATGTCGAGTGCAGAGGACTGGACAGGAGGATAATCCCACTTTTCCAAAACTCTGCTCCACTATTACTTCCTATGGAAAGTGCCTTTAAAAAAAAAGAGAAAGGGAATTTTTTAAGACTTATTTCACACACACACACACACACACACACACACACATGCTAATAATTCCAGGCATGACTGTATCCAGAAACAACATCATGTAATTATGAATTACAAATTGACAAGCAATTCATTCTGCCTTCATCTCACAGCTCTGCTCTCCTGCGACTCAGGTCAGTTCTTGGCCCACCATGTCCCTTAGCAGCTACAGGCTTAAATAAGCCTAAAGGCAGCAATCCCCGAGGAAAGGTCTGCAGTTCCAACAAGACTCACTAAGTCGTATAGGAAGAGGGATGCTCTGTTCCAGATGTCAGGCCTGAGCTGAATGCCCACTGCTGGAACTGGACACAGGGCCACTCTGGCACATACATAACATACAGAGGGACCATGGGGGAAGTCTGCTTCCTCAGGGAGAACTCAGGCACCTTTACCAGAAAATGGGGAATGGATGCTAGGCAGACAGAAGTGCAGAGTTCCACCACCGCTTTCTCCTCTCGAATTGATAAAGGAGAACATTTCCAGTGGCTCCTCCCCAATTCCTGAGTTTCTCCCTAACTGATGGTGCCCAACTGGAGGAATGGCGGTCTTATCGCATCCCTCAATCCCAAACACTGTAAACTTGTATTTCTCATCCTTACAAGAGTCCACTTTGAGAACCCTCACTAGCCTCCCTTTCCACAGAGGCTGAGAGCCATGAAGTAACTTGACTAAGGATAATGAGATGGTACAGGTAGGCATATGTATCTTGGACTAGCTCATGCCAACCCTCTAACTGCAAGGTCATGCTGGCAGAAGAGACCAATTATAAAGAAGAGCTCAGAAATGACCATGTTTCTTCCCAGTTCCAAGCCCTCAGGTGTCTCCGTATCACCTGCAGGATGAAGTCTAAAGTCTTTTCATATCACCAGGACCCTGAGCCTTCCCTCCCTTCTCCACCTCACCCCACGTTACTTCCTGTGCCTGGCCACGGCTGAACAGTTAACATGCCCAGAGCACATCGCATTCCGTCAGGCCACAGTGCCTACTCCTGCAGATGCCCTCTGTGGACGGTTTGCTGCCCCTTCTCATCTGACAATATGCTGCTGCCTCCTGTTCCCCTTCCCTTCCCTCAGTTCTGGGCCTGGAATGTCTTCCCTGACTTCCTCACACAAGTCCAGTTCAATGCCCCACTTTCACACCCCCTTATCATCTTTGTATCACTTTCCCATAGGATACACCACTTTATAATTATTTGGTATCTATTTTTTTCCATTGAACTATAAAAGCTCCTTGAGGCTAAGACTATTTTTCATCTCTATATACTTCACACCCAGCACAGATATGTGATACACAGCGGAGGGTCATGCTAATTAAAGGAGTATTTTGAAGACCAAAATTTTACATTATTGGTGATCTTTCAACCTTTCATAAGTTCTTCTGTCTGACATTAGTATTAGCTTTTTTTTTTCACATTTATATTACACATAGATGATTCAATATAAAGGCAAGAAATAATGTACATCCTAGAATTTACTACAGGAAAAATTTTTTCTTATCTGAACAACTTGATAGGACTCCTTCTTGTTGTTACACAATGAAAATATGTCAGCCACCATCATTCCATTCATATCTTGGCTACAGGAAACTCAGGCTAAACACCATGCTGAATTTGCACTAACCAAGGTTACACGGCTCTTGATAGAACTGTCTGCCCATTCCCTCCAGTGACTGATGTATACACAGGTATGACAGTTATTATAAACCACCTTAAATTATTCTAGGAAAGAAACAGAGGTACAGAGGACACACTGGATAAATAATAGCTATTATTAGTAGTCAGAATGTACACAAAACATCTTGTCTTGCTTATTAAATCAATATTCAGTGTTTTTGCTAATGACGAGCTCCCTGATAGAGGTCACAAAAATCAGTCTCTTTGCCAAGCATATCCAGAGTGGGCACACAGTGGGCACTAAATAACTGTTTCCATCACTCGGCCCAGTTATATGGACCACTGTCTGTTCTCCAGGCCTGATCCACTAGATGATAGATCTCTGCCTCCTCTTCTTGTTTACAACATTATTTTATAAATAAATACCAATGATTTGACCAGCCTCTTGGGACCATCACACGTCACCTCCTTAGGTGGGAAAAAATTATCAACTCAAGTTACATAATATCTTTTAAAATTAAATAAGAATGAGATGTCCAATGATAGTGATGAGGATGATGGCTCAGATTTATCTAGTGATTACTCTGTGGGAAGCATGAGTCTAAGTGCTCCATGTAATTTACTCATTTAAACACCACAACGACCTACGCAGCAGGTTACGATTATCATCATTCTAATTTCACAGGTAAGAAAACTGAGGCACTGAGAAGTTAGGGCCTCCCCAAAGGTCACACAGCTGGTAAGTGGCAGGCCTGGGATTTCAACCTATGCACTTAGGTCCCGGGTCCATGTTTTCAACCACACAGCTGTGTGACATATATAGAAACAGTACTGAGATGGCCACAGACAAAAGTAGCTGAGACCTTTAGAAGAAAAACCATATTGACTAAAAGTACAGCCTTCAGTCTATCTTTTTTCGTTCTTCCTAGACTCATTACCGTAGGTTATAACCAACACCTTCCGAGCAATAATGTCCTACTGGAGCATAACAATGGTTAACAGTGGGCTGGAAGGGAAGACAGACAGAGCTAGGCTCTTCCTCCCACTGCACCACATCCTGGCTGGGGACACCTGGATGTTATGTCCTACAGTGGGCACACAGCTGGGTGGCTGCAGGGTTCAGTTTTTCCCCCAGTGACCATGTCTGTACCAGCCCCCTTCTTGTGAGAACTGTCCTCTTTCCACCACTGGAACACACGGTTGGGATGACCCCTCCTCCCTGGCCAGGGTAGCCGGTCTCGGTCAGGTGCCTGGCTGAGCTGAGACAGTCACAGTATCTCACTGCCTGGGGAAGGGATGGACACAAGGGCAAGCTGAGAGTCATCCCCTGGCACTTTCCTAACTAGAACTGGGGGAAGCTTTTCCCGTCCGGTCACAAAGCTGTGAGGACTTCAGCCTAGAGTTGGCAGGACCTCAGTACCAGGGTGTTTGGGAGAATGAAGCTGGCATGTAGAGAAGCCCAGAGAGAGACTGACAGCAGTGGGGTCCCTGGTTCTAGTCTCCCCGTCCCCACTCCAAGGTTATCAAATACATCACCCAACTAACCACCTTGAGAGGAGAAAAAAAATTTCTTTGCGTTTCTGTCACTTTCAACTACACGAGTTCTAACCTTAACTCTGAAACTTAGTCTCCTCATCTGCAAAACAGGGAAAATAAAACAGCCCCTCCCTCCCAGGGCAGTTCCGATGGGTAAATGAGATACGCACTTTACTTTACCAGTGTGTCTTAGGAACAGAAAGGGCTCTGCGGCTGTTAGCTGACACTTAATAACACCAACAACAGAACTTTTCCCAACAGAATGTTGCCCAAGACTATGGAGTCATTCTTCGTTCCTCTTTTTCTCTGTCACATCCAACGTGACAGCAAGTACTGTTGATTATAACTTCAAACTACATCTAGAATCCAACCACTTCTTGAAATCTCCATTGCCACCACCCTGGTCCAAGCTGGGACATGAACTACTGCAACAGCCTCCTAACAACGCCCCCCGCCCCGCTTCCGCCCTGATTTTTCACAGTCTCTCCTCCACACAGCAGTCAGAGCAATCCCATTAACATGTAAGTCAGAGAGACGAACACGCTCCAGTGGCATCTCATCTCACTCAGGCTGTATGTCACAGCTGTTCCTGACCTGGCCCCGGCCTCCCTCTGGGCCTCCCTCACTCCTTCCCCATGCTCTGCTCCCCACCAGCCCCCCTGCTTGTCCTCAAACAGCCACCAGGCTCCCAATCAGGGCGTCTGCACTTGTTTCCTCTATCCAGGACATTCCTTTTCCAAATACCTGCAAGCCCCGCTCCCTCCCCTCCTTACGTCTCTGCTCAAAGGCCACCCTCTTTGTGAGGCAGTCACTACACACCCTGTTCAAAATTGCAGCCCCCTTTCAATCGAGCTGTTTTTCTCCATAACACTTACCACCGTCTGACCTACAATATCTGTTTTCCTATTTGTGTACTGTCTCTCTCCCCTCTCTAGAATGTAAGCTTCATGAGAGCAGGGTTTTTCGATTGTTTTGTTTACTATTATTCCCAGCACATAGCAGGCACACAATAAATATTTGCTGAATGAATAAGTGAATTTGCCCTCAATCCCGTTTTCTGGGAATTGGGGGGCAAACATAGACTATAGCAGGAAAAAAATGTGGAAATCTGATTATGAATGCTTTGCACTTACTTGGCACAGCGGACCCAGTGTGTATGTCGGTACAAGGAATATAAGAAGCGCTGGCGATACATGTTCCATACTTTGATGGATTTGTCTTCAGAAGCTGTAGCTAGAAACTGGCCATCAGCTGAAAAGTCCACACTTCGAACTGGACCTGTATGAGCTTTAAATTCAGAGGATTTCCCTCTCCTGGAAATAAACAGTTTAATATTTATAACATTTGATTTCATTATAATCAATATCTAATCAGTATATAGACTTTGAAACATATAAAATAGTTTAACTCATGTAAAAACTAACAAAAGTGTGAAAAGGTTGTGTTGTACTGTACTCTTCAGCAATACGATTTCAAGATGGTTTTGTTAATGAAAGTCACAACTGATAAGTAACAAGAAAGACCCTGGTGGTCCCCACGCTGAAACGCATTTCATGGTTTTGTTTTAACTGGAAATGAGGGAAATATTCTGAACAAATCTTTATCACACATTTTAAGTTCCTGTTGTTCCTCTAGAAATAGAAACACATAATTTAAAGAACCCACAACCTGGAAAAGCTAAGATTAATTAAATGAATGGCCCCAAGGCAGTGTTTTCAAAGTGGGGTCCCATGGAAGTTGTGTGGTTGGGCAGTCTGGGTTGGGAAGGAGGAGATATCCCCTATGTCATTTGCCTTTATACAGAATGTCCCTAGGTGATGTGACTTTCCTGTTCCCACCTGTGTTTCCAGCCACCAGTAATGAGAACTGAGACCCCCAGGGTGTATCTAAGACCTTGTCACCCCTAGGTCCAATCTTACACTCACAAGCAAAACAAAAGATAAGTGGTAATAACACGCATCAGTTCTCAACACCTTGAAATTTCAGATGCATATTTTTCTTGGATAGGGTGGGAAAAAGAGAATAGGAAAAAAAGTGGAGAAAATAATGCATGGCATCAAAGGAGAAAAAAATATTAAAATAGTTAGGGGCAGGCTAGCAGACGGCACTGGAGTTGAAAGGTGATGTGGGAAATACACTTTGTCAGCATCCTCAAGTTCCCAAGGCTTGAGAACTTCCACTTAATGCTACATCCAGACTCAGCAGTTTTCCTATTCAGAAAGTCATATTTATACAGGTGATACCCTATGGGGAAAATCGCCATAACTGTTTGAAAAAGATCAGGTAACAGAATGTGCAGAAGCCTGGAAATCACATTCCACTCCTCCTCTTTCCTCTCCTCCCACATCCAGTAAGTCAACAAACCTATTTAGGGATGGGGATATTGCTGTCGCTCCCTAAATATTTTTTGAATCCCTCCTCTTTTCTATCCCAGTTATGCCTGCCTTAAGGCAGATATACCCTCAATATCCTTCACCTAGATTACTGCAAAAGCCTCTTAACTGGTCTCCCTGCTCTAATCTTTTAGCCCCCTCCAGTCACCTACATACTGTGCTTATTACCTTGCTAAAAATGTAACTCCAAACACGTCAATCCCAGCGTAAACGTGTCACTGGCTGCCCTCCAAGAAAAGGTACAACGCCCAAGCTCTTTGGCGAGACATCCGGCCACGACACTGGACTTTGTACTCTTAGAGCAGCCCCAGTGCTTCGAACACACCTCCAGCTTTGTACTTAGTGCTTCCTTAGTCTGGACCACTTCCCACACCCCAGACCCCGCTGACCAACCCAAACAGGCTTAATTGCTCCTTATTTGCTACATCTACTTTGCCTATTACAAAAAGAGTACTTTTTTTAATAGACGTGTTTCTTTCCTATTAAGCAGTAAGTTTTTTGAGGCCAGGAATGATGATTTATTCATCCTTATAAGACCAGCATCCAGCACAATGTCAGGCATATAAAGAGAGCTCAATACATTTTGTTGAATTCCACTGGGAAGAGTCAATACTTAAAGGTTCTTAGAGCCATCCCTACCCTTCCAGTGGTCTATAGAAGGCAAAGATTACTTTGTCATGAATCTCCATCACCTGATGTATGATATTACACCAGGAATAACTAAAATCGGTATTGAAAGAAATAGGAATGAGCATTCAGGGACAAGTTCAGTGAGGTTTCAAGGGGAAGTTCTACGAGTAGAAGTCACGAATACAGTTTGGCCTGAATTCAAGTATAACACCTAGAGAAAACAAAGAAAAGACTTGGCATCTGCTATGACTGTGAAGCCAAGAGACAGAATCATCAAAACCTGCCCTGCCCTTAGTTCCACGCTCCACACTCCCGCAGGCTCTCCTGCGTGCCTCTTTCTCCAAGGCCCTCCTCTCAGCTGTAGGCTGCCTAACCGCTGGATCTGTTCTCCACAGGAAGCACATAAGGAACCAAGACAGGAGGGCTTTGTGTTTGTGGTCTGGTGCTTAACTGGTTTCCAGCTTCTCACCTGGCCTTAATATAGGCTCTCTGCTTCCCCTGTACTTACCTGCCCTTTCTGCCCAAATTCTCTTTACTGCCCACCTTAACCAACTCCAGGCCAGGCCTGCTTCCATACTTGCTCCTACTATTCTTTCTTAGCCTTCCATCACCAGCTGTGGTGACTGTCTGCAAACACGGCTGCCTACAACTCCTCTCATCCCTGTACACACACGCCGCTCTTCCCCAGAGGAGGTGGAATCTACCAATTTCTCCCCCTTTGAATCTGGTCTAGTGTTGTGACTTACTTTGACCAACAGAATGTGGCAGAAGTGACACTGTGCAAGTTTCAGGCCTAGCTCTTAAAAGGTTTAGCAGCTTCTGCTTTTACTGTTCTAGAACCCAGCTGCCATGCTGTAAGGACGTCCTTATCCTGCTGGAGAGAGGGCATGTGGAGGACCAAGGCGCCCCAGCCAACAGCCAGCACCAAGGCCCCATGCAATGAGTAACAGCTGACACCAAATAGGGCAGAAGAATCATCCGGACAACCCACAAAATTGTGAGAAAAAATAGTTATTATATTAAGCTGCTAAGTTTTGAGGATCGTTACGCAGCAACAGATAATGACACATCATTGCCACGATCTGCTACTGCCCTGGCCCCACTCCGATATGATTTAGAAAGAGGAACTAGAGACGTCTACACAAGCCTGCTGTACTAGCCCGCACAGGTTAACGGTCCAGGGTGCGTGTAGCTCATCTGCCCTCATACAGTGTGTTCACCGAGACTTCCTTCAATCAGCAATGAGACCGAGGCTGTGCTGTGCTGAAGACAGTAAAACCACTGGTCCTTTTTGACCCCAAACCAGTCTCTCTCCCTTACAATTCCCCTCTACATTGCCATGCACGGTGTCATTATAACACGTCACTTCTCTTCAGTAGTTTCTGCTACATCAGGATAGCATTCAGGTTTCTCAGCATGACAGAAAAAAAAGTGTCCACTGGCGGGGAAATGCCCTGTGACCTTTCTTTCATTTGGAAGTGCCTGAGCCTTTCAGTCACACACCACAAATCAAAGCCCGCCACAACAAAGAAAATGCTCAAATTCTTAATCTCAGAAATAACTATGGGGGGAAATGATATGTGTGGCATTTGTCCTAAAAATACTCTAGCCAAAAAAAGGAGGGGGGAGGAATAGATGAAACAAGATTGACAGAATACTGGTAACTGCTGAATCTAGTTGATGGGTATTGGGGGGAGGGAGTTGTGTTATTCATTCTATTTTCATGTATGTTTGAAAGTTTATACAGTTAAGAGTTTTAAAACAATCATGGCTCAATAATTGCTTAAAATAAATGGGCTATCAGCTAGGGTCTGATAACAGGATAAGACCTTACACAAATGCAATGATTTATATTCTTGTTAAAGAAAATTCTGGAGCCCAATAATGAATGATATGCATCAAAGAATAGTTCTGGCACAGGGGTTTTTAATACAAACCCAAAGACCCCTAAAGATCCATGAACAGATGTGAGGAGGTTAATAAACTGTACAATTTTGGTTATACATGCCAAAGTATACCTTTCTGGGAAGACAATCTAAAGCTTACATCAGATTTACAAAGGGAGTGATAACCATCACCCTCCCTCTCTCCAAAACACTTAAGACACATTAAGTATATTTCCATAGTTAGAAATAGTTTTCAAATAGAAGACATAATTATGACTGAAAGATGGGAAAAATGATCTGAAGAGTCTGACTTGGTGACAAGGACAGTACATCCCGTACATGACTCAGACGAAGACAGCACAGGTGAGGGGAGTGAGCCAATCCCGAGAAGGGCAGCAGGAACAGCAGGCTCCAGTTTCCTTTTATGTTTCTAAGTCCAGAGCACATCAGGTGTTTCTCTGTTTCTCTTACTTGTCAGGAATCCAGAGTCTAACGGTTCTGTCTCGTGAAGCAGAGGCCAGTAAGTTTCCAAGTGGAGAAAACTGCACGCTGGTTACCACGTCCTTGTGCCCCACATATCTGAAAGCTCTAGCTTGCGGCTTGAAACTCCACAGCATGAGAAACGTATCCCAAGAAGCAGTAGCTGACAAGAAACAGAAGAACAAAACCACTGTTTGTTAAAACACAAACGTAGGCATGTCTCGTGACAATGGGGGGCATATCTAATCATGAGACGTCCAGGTAATAGAGGGGCCGCAGGTTGTAAGGTTTGCCCAGGTAATGGCAAAAATATTTTTAAAAGAAACCCAGAGCTACATCCCTAAAATGTAGGCTTGACTGTGTCCTGTGTAACCACAGAGCAGGACTATTGGCCCCGGTATTCG
This sequence comes from Tapirus indicus, assembly GCA_031878705.1. NCBI lineage: Eukaryota > Metazoa > Chordata > Mammalia > Perissodactyla > Tapiridae > Tapirus > Tapirus indicus. The sequence continues at coordinate 136,114,601 of CM062920.1, read as the reverse complement.
GTTAGAGCCCAGGGACTACTTACTGGAAGCAGGCAGCACAGTGTAACAGAGCACACAGGACCAGGAGGCAGTTCTGTTTAGAACTCCCAGGGCCACTGGGAACATTACTGAACCTTTGAGTGATGAGGATAGAATGCTCCTTCTGAGAGGGCAAGATGAGATGATTTTTTAAAACTGTTTACGTGGAGATCATTTCACACTTACAGAAAAATTATAAGAATAGTAATAAAGAACATTAATACACCCTTTACCAGATCCATTGGTTAATATTTTGCCCCATTTGGTTTACAATTTGCATTTGTGCTCATTTGCACTCTTTCTTTCTGTACCTAAGGGTGCACACACACACATATTTTTTTTTCCTGAACCATTTGTAAGTAAACACATCATCATGGCACCTTTATTCCTAAAGACTTCAGTGTGTTTTTCTAAGAATAAGGATATTCTCTTATATACTCACAGCAGTTATTAACTTCAGGAAATTTATCATGGACCATACTTCAATCTACCACTGTTGTCCAACTTTGGTAATTGACCCAGTAATGTCTTTTATAGCTGGATAAGGTGATCTTAAAAGTCTCTTTCTACTCTGTTATAACATTCTACAACTAATAAAAGAATCATGTCTGTCAGACGTTAGCTTAAAGCTTTAAGAAAAGGAAAACAAATGCAATCAGTCATGGAAATAAATGCCCTGGACAAAGAATGAACAAATAAACAAATAAAATATAGATCTAACTCTTGCTCCAAAACCAAATTTTACATATGCACATAGCCCCAAAATAGCCCCAGTAATAGGAACCAGGTCAATGAGAATCACTAAGTCTAGACTGTCGAACGGTTAGAAAAAATGCAACTTGAAATACAATTAGTAGCACTGTTAGAAGAGAAATATAAAGCCACTGAAAACCTTCTAAGTTCTTTAGCCATCGATAAAATTCATTCGGACTTAGCCTATGCATTCTTTCCATGTAAAATAAAGTGGGGTTGGTGGGAATGCAAACTGGTGCAGCCATTATGGAAAACAGTATGGGGATTTCTCAAAAAATTAAAAAATAGAAATACCATATGATCCAGCTATCCCACTACTGGGTATTTATCCAAAGAACATGAAATAAATAATTCAAAGAGATTTATGCACTCCTACATTCACTGCAGCATTATTCACAATAGCCAAGATGTGGAAGCAACCCAAGCACTCATAAACTGATAAATGGATAAAGAAGATGTGGTATATACGTACAATGGACTACTATGCAGCTCTAAAAAAGACAGAAATGTCCCATTTGCAACAATATGGCTAGACCTTGCGGGTATTATGTTAAGCAAAATAAGCCAGACAGAGAAAGACAAACAGTGTATGATTTCACTCATATGTGGAAGATAAACAAACACATGGATAAGGAGATCAGATTAGACGTCACCAGAAGGGAAGGGCATGGGGGATGGGCTAAAGAGGCACATACGTATGGTGTTGGATGAAAGTTAGACTATTGGTGGTGAGCATGATGCAGTCTATACAGAAACTGATATATAATAATGTACACCTGAAATTACACAATGTTATAAACCAACATGACCTCAATAAAATAACTGAAAAAAAAAATAGTTAAAGTGAATTTATAACTTTCAAGCTACAATGCTGTACACTATACCTTTTTAAAAAAGTACAAAAAGTTGATGTCCCACCACGGCTTTTCAAATTATTAAATATTTATATCAGGGTCTTAATTATCTGGGGCTAATGCAGACAAAATAGGGAAAACAATGAATTATCATATGCATTATACTTAGGACCCTATTTGAGTTCTAAGGTATTACACTGCCAATAAGATCTACAAAAGGAGATAAGACGCAATCCCTAACCTCAAGGAATCGCAGCATTGTAGGGGAGACAGTTCATTAATAATACCATACATGTTCAGGGGACTTACGTATACTATTCGTTTTCAAGTATTACATGGGGTGGTCGCAGTCCTTTCTGAGAAGAGGCCATCTGAGCAGAGACTTGAGGAGTGATCCAGGCTGAGATGTGAGAAAGCACTCTGGCAGAGGAACCCCGTGGACGAGGGCCTGAGACAAGAACGCACGTGGAAGACTGAGGAGCAGCAAGGAGACCAGGATGTCCACAGTGGAGGGGAGAAAAGGGGAACAGTAGAGTGGAAGCCAAAAGGAAGCAGGTGCCAGGCAAGATGCCGTGGTGAGAGCTGTCTATTTCATTATAAGTGCAAGGGGAAACCATTGAAGGATGCTGAGCAGGGGAAATCTCATGAGCTGATTTAAGAAAATTGCCACCCTGACACTAAGCAAAGTTTGGTCTTTGCAAAAAATGATGTTGGGTCAACTGGATATTCATAAGGAAAAAAATATATCTTGACTCCTACATTTTATACTACTCACAAGAGTAATTCTGTATGGATTGTAGATCTACACGTGACAGGTAAAACAATAAGCTTTTAGACGAGAACATAGGAGACATCTTCATGGCCATTGACGTAGGGGAAGATTGCTTAAACAGGACATGAAATTACTAAATTACTAAAATCACTAAAGGAAAATAATGATAATTTGTACTACACTAAAATTAAGAAATTTGTTCATTGAAAGATACCACTAAGCAAGTGAAAAGGCAAGCCACAGAGTGGAATACAACACGTATATCTAATATATAACAAAGAATCTACAAAGAATCCTACAAATCAATAAGAAAAGGCAGGAAAATAGGCAAATAGCTTAAACAGGCACTTCGAAAAGGAGAATATGCAAATAGGCAATCAACATATGAAAAGGTGCTCAATTCCATTAGTCACCAGGAAAATTCACCAGGAAATTGGTGAGGATGTAGAATGACTGGAACTCTTACATAATGCAAGTAGTTATAACCACTTTGGAAAATTGTTTTTAAATATCTACTGAAGCTGTATATACACTTACCACACTTACCATTTGACTCAGCAATTCCAATTCTAGGTATATACCCGAAAAATTCTTATGTAGGGTTAGCAAAAGATGTCCAATAATGTTTGTGGCAGTACTATTTAAAATAGACCAAAACTAGAAACCCAACTATCCATCAAAGTAAAATGGATACATAAATTGTGGTATATTCATACTATGTACCTACTGTTTAATTAAATTTCATGTATATGGAGTTCAAGAAGTAGTAAAACTAATCTATGGGGTTAGAAGTCAGCAGAGATGATTTGGGTGGTAGGGAGGGAAGATAGTGGCTAGAAGGGAGCACTGGGGATACTTGAAATGTTACGTTTCTTTCTCTGGATGTTGGTTAAATGGGCATGTCACATTGTGAAAATTCATCAAGTTGTCCAATTTTGGTACTTATATTTCAATAAAACATTTAGAAAAGAAACAAAAAATATCACTGTCGAGTGGAGAATATCCATGGGGTAGGGGACAGAATTGAAGAAGGAAATCATTTAGGAGGCTATTGCAATAATCCAGTCAGGAGAAGGTGGTGGTCTGGACTGGGCTGGAAGCTGTGGAAGTGGGAGAAGTAGTCAAAATCAAGATACACCACAAAGGCACAGCCTGCGAGGCTTGTGAATGAATTAGATGTGAGAAAAAAAGAAAGAGAAAAGGTGTCAGGCTTTTGGCCTGGGCACCCAGATGAATCTCAGAGCTGTTTATGAGATTGGAAAGATCAGAAGAGAAGAAGGTTGGGAATGAGGCAGGATGGGGTGGGAGTCAAGAGTTCTTTTTAGGACATAGTAAGTTTAAGATGCCCATTAGACATGCAAGTGGAAATGTTAAGTAGGGAGATGGATATGTTCACCTGGAGCTCAGGGAGAGCATTTTGACTGTATAGTATGGTAGATAAAAGAGCAAAGTATGGAATTAGACTCCCTGAGTTAAATCCAGGCTGTCACTTACCAGCTGTATGCCCTTGGGCAAGTTACTCAACCTTTCTATGCCTGGGACACTTCATCTGCAAAATGAAGTATTTAAAGCATCAAGTGAAATGATACTTGTAATTCATGCCTGGTAAATAGAAAACACTCAAATGTAGCTATTAGCACTATAGTTTTTGTTTTTGTTACTGTTAGCAGCTGCAGTCTAGGTAATATATTAGAGACTAGAAACTGGATGGGATGGCTCAGGAAGTCGGTATAGATAAAGAAGACGGTGAAGGCACTTAACCTTGAGAGAACAAAGGAGCCATAAACGAAGTAGGAGGGGGTAAGGAGATTGTGGTGTCCAGGAATTCAGTAAGTGTTCAAGAGGGTGACGAGCTGTGTCAAATGCTTTGAAGAAATTTAGTAAGATCAGGCCTGGACAGGACCAGCTACATAATTTGTGGGGCCCAGTGTAAAATGTAAATGTGGGGGCCCTTGTAGAAAAACTATTAAGAATTTCAAGACAGTGGGAGTAGGGCATTATACTAAGTGTGGGACCTGTGTGACTACATAGGTCATCTCCCCATGAAGCCAGCCTTAGGTCTGAGGACCAAATGCTGGTTTGGCAATAAGAACGGTTTCAGTGAAGTGGTAGGATCAAAGCTGGAATGGTGTGGGTTGAGGAGAAAGTGGGAAGAAGGTAGTAGAGAAAGTTAAGAGTTATACAATTGAGTCATTAACTCGTTGAAGGTTTATAGGGTCCCTAATACTCAATATGATAAGGACCAGAAAAAATGGTATTATAGGATCATGGTGAAGCAACAATTAATTGGGGGGAGTTGGAGGGACAAGAATATGAAGCTTAACCGAGAAGGTAACACAGAGCTTGAGCCGTCACACATCTTAGGTGTCAGAAGAGGAAAAGGGCATCTCAACCAGAGTGGATGCTCGAAATTATAAATTTCAAGTTGACGGCTGCACATTAAAGCAACACTTGCTATAATCAGCATGAGGACCACTGAAGAGAAGTGGCTGAGAGAGCAGGTTGAACAAATGGTTTAAAGGACAGGGACAGCCTAACCTTACAGTGTGGTGGCACTTCAGAGGCCTACTAATTATGAAACACCAGAAGCAGAGATGTCTCAGTTACAACTGTGTGGCTCAGGGTACACTCTATATTTTCTTCCAAAGTTCCGGAAAACAGAAAAAAAAGACCAACAATCTATAAAAACCCTACGAATGCATTCTTATTAAAAAGTATGAAACCCAACACTGAACTTTCCTTCTGACTTCCTTCACCTTGTTCCACCAAACCCTAATACCATGATGACAAAAGGTATTTGATTATTGATGTCAGCACTTTGTGGTGTTAACTTGGAATTTGCTTTCATACACTTCCATTGAACCACACCCTATATAAACATTACCACATAATTTATGCCAAAGCTCATCATCTGATCGCTCTATTTTGAAATAAAATGTCAAAGGGAGGAAGTTAAGAGAAAATGTTAACTAGTAAATCTACTCATTTAAGAAAACTTACTTATATTCTATAACAATAACCCATTGTTTCAAGAAATCCTCCCTAGGACAAAAGGAAGAACAGAGTCCATGCTCCCCTAGGCCAGTGCTATGTCTCCGGAGGCGACGACAAGGAACATCCTAATGGTTTGCTCTCCATAATGCCCCAAAAGCCAAGAGTTATTGTGTCACCCTAGGTAGCAATAATTTTCTTTAGTCAACCCAAGCTCTCTCACTCATTGATTTAACCAAAATCAACTGCAGTTAATGAGAGGTTTGCTCTGTCACGAATACCTCTTTCTGGAAAGAGATGCCACTGCCTCCAGTTTTTGCCTTTGTTGTTAAATCATCTTTTCAACTGGTAAAAATGTACGTGATACAGAATTCCAACATGACCAAAGGGTATTTACCAAATCTTCTTCCTGCCCTTGGCTACCCGGTTCCACTTCCTAGAGGCAACCAGTGTTAACCATTTTCTTGAGTATCCTCCCATGTGCTTAAACAAAAACGTGTGTCTATTCACTTGCTATTTTTTATACAAATGGTAGCCCTCTATTCCCACCATTCTGCATGTTGCCTCTCCATCCTCCCCTCCCCCAGCCAACCAGGTATAATATATTGGAAATCTGCTTTCTTAGTACATACAGCTGCCTTATTCTTTCTCCTCTATTTTTGATAAATTTCTATTTTGAAAACTTCAAGCTTACAGAACAGTTACAAGGCAGTACAAGAAACGCCTGTATATTCTCTACCTTAGATTTTGCCAGTGTTGACATTTTGTCCATTTGCTTTATCATTCTCTCTCTACATAAACACTTTCATATATGCATATTTTTTTCTCAACCATTTGAAACAAAATTAGAAACATAATGTCTCTTTGCTACCAAATACTTCAGTATGAATTTCCTAAGAACGAGAACATTCACTTACATAAACAATCAACAGTCAGGAAATTAAATACTATTTAATATATTATCTTATTCACAGTACAGACGTGGATTTTACCAATTATAGCTCTTTTCCCCGGTCCATGATGTAATCCAGGATATGCGTTACATTAACTGCCATGTGTCTTTAGTCTTTGCCTGTATTGACCTCGACATTCCTGAAGACTGCAGGCCTGTGACTTTTGTAGCATGTTCATCAGCTTTTTTTCCCGATATTCCCTTGTGATTAGATTCAGGATATATATTTTTGACAAGAATAACACAAAAGTTATGTTGTGCCCTTATCAGTGCATCACTTTAAGGTGTGCGTGATGTCAGTTTGTCCCAATATTGGTGAGATTAACTTTGATGACTTGGTTTAGGTGGTTTTTGCCTTGTAAAGTTAGTATTTTTCTGCTTTGTCATTAATAAGTATTTTGCGGGCAGATACTTTAAGACTATACAAATATCCTCTTCTTCAACAAACTGTGACACACTCAATTTAGCATCCTTTAATGATTTTCCAACCTGTCATTTTTTCTATAATTAGTTAATGAACTAATATTTGATTTAATTTATTATTTTAAGGAAGAACCTTCCCTATTCCTCCACTTATCTACTTATTCATTTACTTATTCATATCATTGTGGACTCAGATTATTTTACTCAGTGGGTTATAATTCAAAACTATCATTATTTATTTTAACTCTCATATTCTTCCAGATTTGGCTAGTGAGAGCCCCTTAAAGCTGGCTTCTGTCACCTCCTGACATGTGTCCATCATTCTTTGAATACCTCTTTCTAGAATTACAACATGTTCCAAGATGTACCTTCCCTGCCCCAGTCCTGGAATTGGCCTATTTTCCCCAAGAAGCTCTGACTCCTGTTAGTGGAGAATGGTATTTAGAAACCAAGATCTGGGAACTATGTTTGCTCATTGCTACTGGTGTGTCAGCAAACATAGCTAAGAAATAAGATATAAATAGAAAATAAATAGAAATCTCAGACGGCAGAACAAATTACACAAATTGAAAGCTGTCTATTATATGTAGATATGAAGATGAAGATATTAAAAAGCAGGAATTCATACTGATGACTCCAGTTCCAATCTAACACCACAGAATACATTCTAGCCCTCCCCGTTTTCGTATTTGTAACTCTTTCCCCACAGTAAAAAACCTGGCTCCCACTGTGCTCAACATATTTTTGTTCAAGCCTAGAATATACAACAGTAGTTTCAGAATTACTAACCCACACCACTGCAAAAAGCAATCCTACTAACCACAGTTCAAAATTCAGTTTTGCTCCTTTTTGATCTCATCAGACTTGGTTCTATTCTTTGTTAGGGTGGATTTACTTCAGTTTTGAACTTAGTTTTAGGGCAGGCCCTTTATTTCAGGCGTGACCCTGATTCCTAAGGCCTGGCCTTCCTGGTGTTTCCACCACACGCCTGAGGTGCTCAGCAAGACTTGCCCTTCGTCCAAGCTAGAGATCCAGGGACATCCCGCTCTGCATGGCCCCTGGGACCCCCATGCCGCTTGCAGCCCAATAGGAAGCAATCTCTGCTAGACCTCAGATTCTCAACCTGCGAGCGTGCTGCTCAGCCCTCAGCCAAAGAGCTATGAATGCCCCCCTGCCCCAGACTTCTGTGGCCGCCTGTCCTGCTCAGTAGTAACTTCTCAGGAAGCCTGCCACACAGATCTCGGCTCTGCCCCAGCCAGAACTAGGACCTCCACTGCCTCAGCTCTGCCAGGCTGTCACCATGCTCCGGCTCCACCTTTGCACTGGGCCTCAGGAAGAGTGTCCCCAGAAGAAAGCCAAGGTGATCATGGTGGGGCGGGGGGGGATGTCTCCCCTTATGTGTTTCCCTTCTGGCAAGGATCCCAGTTTTGCACTCTGTTGCTCAGTGCCTGAAAACAGTTGCCTCATATATTTTTTTCTCATTTTACAGTTGTTTTTAGCAGGAGGGCAAGTTTGGTTACCAATTATTCTGTCATGACTGGAGACAGAAGTCTGCCTTATTCTTTTTAACAGCTGCATAGTATTCTGTTGTGTAGCTACGCCTTAATTTATTTAACCAGTCTGCCCTGTTTAGGTTGTTTACACTCTGGTCTTTCACAAATGATGCTGTAATGTACATGTGTCATTTCTGATATGTGCAAATATATCACTGCGATAAATTCCCCCCAAAATTAATGATGGGTCAAAGAGTACATATTTTAGCATTTACAAAAAGGTCTGTGTTCACAACATAGTATCTTTCACAACTTTGTACATTTGAATTATATCCCTCTCAGGCTTTTTCATTCCATATTCTAGAGAGTCCCAACAATTCAGATTACCTTCATATAGAAATTCTTGAATTTTTCAATTATTTCAGAAGTCCCTCTATATATTTTCTACCCTGATTATGTCCTACTTATAATCCACTACCAGAAGTAAACTCAGCCTTCTAGTTTGAGGGCACCATGATTTTATACTTTCTGTGGCATTTCCAGGTTCATGCCGGTCTTTGGGGTCACAAAACACTAGACTGCCTTCTTCAGGGAAAAATAAACAAGGACATCTTCTAAGGAAATCTATGAGGAGTTCTCTATAAATATTTTTGAGAAAAGAAAAACAAAATGTAATCCCCAGGCATACACATCCATAAACCCAGACGGAAATAAGGGAGAGGACTGCACAATAAAAAGACAATATTCTAATCTCAACTAGATAAACTTTAATACTCCATCTAATACTTTCAGAATTAGTTTGTACTATCCAAGCACTGAATAATAATACAGTTAAGTGACAGCACTAACTTAAAATTCCTCTGTCCTGAATGAGGGAATAATTAAGCATGTTTTCCTTCTAGCTGACACGAAGTAATTAGTTTGCTTGTGTAAGCATCGTCTAAAAGGAGCTGTGGGTGCTTTAAAAATAATCTTTAGTAAATGACAATCTGGAGAAATTTAATTTAACTTATTCAAATTCCACATCTCTATGAGGACTGAGAATCGAACAACACATTTAGTGAGTTGTTACTATAGGCCCAGCACCTTGAAAGATTTCACAGGCATTCTGTTATTTAATCCTCACAACAGGGTACATAAATATTATCCCTCTTCTACAGATGAGAAACTGAGGCTTAGTGAGGTGAAATAACTCGCCCAAGATCATGCAGATGGAAAGTAGAAGATCTCCATTTTTTTTTTTTTTTTGTGAGGAAGCCCAGCCCTGAGCTAACATCCGTTGCTAATCTTCCTCTTTTTGCTGAGGAAGACTGGCCCTGGGCTAACATCTGTGCCATCTTCCTCTACTTTATATGGGACGCCACCACGGTGTGGCTGACAAGCAGTGCGTCGGCAGGCGCCCGGGATCCGAACCCGCGAACCCCGGGCTGCCAAGTGCGAACTAAACCGCTGCGCCGCCGCGCGGCCCCAGAAGATCTCCATTTTTAACCCAGTTCTATCAGATTCCAAAGCCTGGGTTTTAACCAATAATCCGGCGCTTTGAGAAGCACTGGAGATTTATAGATTCTCTCCATTTGAATTACTGGGGACTTTGTTAAAAATGCATATTTCTAGAAAGTTACATTCCTTGGAGTGAGACCCAGGAATCTGAATTTTTTACCACATTCTCAGTTAATTCTGACATACGCTGAAATCAGAGAAATGCTGCACTCTGCTACTGCCTCTCAGTGCATACACTAGATTGCTTTAGCGCTCGGGAGTAATTTTTAAAACTCTGACAGTGAGAGAACTTCAACAAAGCTACTACACAGGTTGCCATCAAAACTCGTAAGAGAAAAAGAATTTCTGACAAACTTTTGTTATAGTTTGTGGGGAAAATAACTTTAAAATTTCAAATTTCATTCGGCTTTTATTCAGTTAGAAAAAGGAGAAATTAACTTGTCCTTTGCCATCATTTATTCTACAAACGTCCCATATGTTAAATAGGGATTGAGTCAAGGACGGGGTAACCTTGAAGGAAAAAAGTGATGTTTTTAAGTAATAAATGTTAAAGTTATATAACGTTAAATTGAAACTTCTAAAGCGCAGCTCAGATTCTGCAAACTCTGTGAAAATACTTTCAAATTCTTCTGATGTTTGTATAAACTTGAGTGTGGCCCTCTGGGAAAGAGATGGCCTAATGGAAAAGAGTGTGGCTTAGAATCAGACGCCAAACTAGCCTCAGTCAGCCTCTGCTACTTACTAGCTATACGGCTTTGGAAAAGTTACTGAACTTTCACTTTCCGTATCCATCAAAAAGGATGACAATACTTCATAGGTTATTTTTCTCTCGTCCTCTCCTCTCCAATCACCTCCCAGCCCATCCTGTGAAACCCAAGAGCTCACCGCCTTCCACGAAGCGACTGAGAATAAATCCACCATGCTTCATGTTCTGTCTCCTCCAGTCATGACCAGAAGTTTAAGCCTTAAGCCCCTTTTGTTATCAATTATTGTGCATGCTAACTCCCATAATGCTCTGGATATCCCACTGGGTGACCCTGACACCCATGCCTTCTTGCCTTCCCAAAAGCTACCACTGGGCCAGAGGAACCCCCACTAGATGATCTTCTCTACATCCACATCCTCCTCTCTGAAAGTCCCTCCTCCTCAACTACTTACACCTTGACTCTGTTGGGGGACACCAAATTCCCTAAAACCCTTTCAAGAGACAATTTTCTCCTTCACACTTCATCTACCTCAGGTCACAGTCTTCCCCTCCATTCCAGCTCCTGGTATTATTAGTTCATTCAACAGATGTCTCACCCCTACAACATGTAAGGCATCACGGGTGGGGGCGGGGGAAATCCTAAGTAACAAAATAGGCAAAAATCTCTAAATAGGGAGCTTAAACTCAAGTGGAGAAGAGGGAAACAACTCAACAAGCAGGCAAATACATCATTTTAAATTGTGCTAAGAGACATGAAAGATAAAGCAGGAAGTCATAATGAGAATTTTGTGTGGGGGTAGAACACTTAATTCAGATAGAGTGACCAGTGGCATTTTAAGTGGAGCCAGCCAAGCAAAGAGTGAGGAGGTGAAGAGCCTTTCAGACTAAGGCGACACTGGGCCTCTCCAAAGACCCTTTCTTCCATGTTTCCTCAGCAACCCATTCTGTGGTCACACCTTGGATCTTGCCACCAGCAGAAACTGAACACTTCCCAGACCACTAATTGAAACCCACCAACCTCTGACAATTTGCTTTCCTACAGCTGGCTAGTTCAGTGGTTCCATCTCATCCAGAACTCCAATCCATTGACCAATAGTCTTCACTGAGGCTCTCTTTTCCCTATCCTCATTTCACTCTCCAATGTGTAACCTTTATCCTGCTCTTACACATATATTCAATCCCTCAACTCTCCCTTTTTCCTTCAAATTCCCCTGGCAAAATCCCAATCACTCTGCCTATTATGGGACTGTATCTGTGCCAGTGAGAATTGCTACATATACTCCAAGACAGACCGAAAACACTATAAATTCATCATTACTAATTTCACATGGATCTTCCACACTGCCCAGCAGTGCTCAACTCTGCAACAGTTCCCTCACCCACTCTCTAATGACTATTTAATATCTTCTCTCTCTTCAACATTTCTACCCCACTCTAGACCTGGGCTATCCTGACACCCTATTGGAATGGCTTTCCCTCCTATCTTTCTAATGATTCCTTCTTAGATTCTTTCATTACTTCCTCTTCTGACCTACAGGTTGGAGATCTTTAGGACTCAGATGTGGACCATTTGCCCTCATTGTTCTATGTTCTTTCCAGGTGATCTCATCTATTCCCATGACTTTAAATACCACCTATATGCCAATAACTCCCAAATTTCTCTGTTTCCCAGACCATCCCCCTAATCTGAAGACCACCATCCTAGTTTGAACAACTATCATCTCCTGCTGATATTACTATAATAGCTCCTGACTGATTTCTCTACTAATAATTCAATCCCCACATAGTAGCCAGGGTGATATTTTTGAGGTATAAATCAGATCATATCATTCCCTTACTTAAAATCCTTTAACAACTTCCCATGACTCTCAGAACAAATCCTAAAACATGGCCTCTGTCTTAGTTTCCTGTGGTTGCCATACAAAATTACCAAAAACACGGAGGCAGAAACAACAGAAATTTATTCTTTCACAGTTCTGGAGGCCAGAAGTCCAAAATCAAAGTGTTGACAGGAGCACACTCCCTCCAAAGGCTCTAGGGGAGATTTCATTCCTTTCCTCTTCCAGTTTCTGGTGCCTTCAGGAGCTCATTGACTCATGGCTCTATCACTCCAATCTCTGCCTCTAGCTTCATATGGCCTTCTCCTCTTACCTCCTCTGTGTGTCTCTTTCAAGAACACTTGTCATTGGATTTAGGGCCCACCCAGATAATTCGGGATGATCTCTTCTCCAGATCCTTACTTAATTACATCTGCAAAGATCTTTTTTTCCCAAGTAGGGTCACATTAACAGGTTCCAGGGATTAGGACATGGATATATCTTTTAGAGGGCCACCATTTAACCCACTATAGCCTCCAAGACCTTGCCCAAGCTGCCTCTGCCTTCCCCTGCAGCTTCATCTCCCAAAGCTCTCTCTCTTCCTTTGTTTACAGGCTCTACCCATTCTGGCCTTCCTTTATTTCCTTGATCAAGGACAAGCTCCTTCCCACCCTTGGTGTTTGCATATGATATTCTCTCTCTAGTCTTTGCCTAGCTAACTCCTCTTTCAGGTCTTGAGTTAAATCTAACTTCCACAGAGAAGTGTTCTTTGGCCCCATAAACTTAAGTATGTCGCCACAGTTACCATCCTTAAAGCACTCAGTTCCTTTTCTTCACAGCATTCAGCAATTTTCCTGTTTCAAGTTGTACCTGCACATGATTTGTGGATTTACTTGTTAATATTTGTCTCTACCACTGGACTGTGAATTCTTCATACCATCTCAAGAAGCACACCTGTTTTGCACACCTCTGTATGTATACTCAAGCACAGAACAGTATTTGGCATACAGTAGCATTAACTAAATAAAGGAGTACTAAATAAATAGAGTACCTCCCATTCCCCTTTGAACAGAATTAGATAAGTGCAAATAAATGGGTGAGAATGGTGTCCAGAAAGCTGAGGACACCACCGGCCTGCAGTAGACCAGGTCAGCCTGGGTGAGTGATCACGCTGGGCACCAAAGGGAAAATAGTATCTGATTATTAGCAAGTTTGAAGGACTTCTCTAGGTTTCAGTTCTGCCATGGACAGAACTCATCTCACCTTTTATTCTACTTCCTATTCAAAAGGACTGATTGAGGCTTTCCTGAAATTTTAGGAAAAACTCCAATACAAACTGATTTCCATCTGCAGCCTAATACTAAGCTGGGAGATTCACATATATATCCAACTTTCTTACTTCTGCTGAATTAGAGAATTACTCAAGTATTAATAATAAATACTACTGGCCTGTTTTAACATCCAGTATGCACAGAGGGACATAGAAAAAGAAATCTTTTCTGGGACACATGAAATCCTCCAGCCTTTTTTTTTCCCCCTGAAGTTTTTTTTTTTTCCTGGAGATATAATTCACATACCATAAATTCACACTTTTAAAGTGTTTAATTCAGTCTTTTGCCCACAGTTGTACAACCATTGTCACTAATTCCAGAACATTCTCATCACCATCCCCACCCCCCAAAAAACCCATCCTCATTAGCAATCATTCTCTATTTCTCCCTCCCCCAGTCCCTGGCAACCACTAATGTACTGTCTCTATGGATTTTCCAGTCTTTTTTTATTCATGAAACTGAAACCACAGAGAGATGAAATGATTTGCACAGGACTGCAGTCACTTAGTAAGAAAGCAAGATTTTAACACACGTAGTTATAGTAACTTTTTAAACTGTATAAAAAACAAGAGATCAGTGAATACGTTTAGCTCAACTATACACATCCTAAATGTGGCTGTAAGACAGCTGATGGAGAAAGCAGAGTCCTTAGACTGGCGACTCTCAAGCAGTGTGTCAGGCTGGGAGAGGCAGGGGTGCAGGAGGTTAGGAAGGAATCACTAACGAGGAAGAGAGACGCTACTGGTGGACAGGAATTGCACTTAGGGACAGGCTGCCGCAGAGAGAAGGTTGAGGGAAGTGTAAGGCTAGGCGTGTTATAGCACAGACAAGTTTCTTTTCAGCCTAGGGTTTTGAAATTGGTGCTGATGTGCCCAGGTGCCCACTTGCTTCCTTTTATAGTACCCCTTGATCATTTCCAGTTTGTTTATGAGTAGTTAATGCATTAATAGTGCTAACACCACTTCAGAATACTTACTGGTTAATGACACCTTGCAAAATAACAGGAAATTTGGCTTTTTTTTATACTCTATTGTCTGCATTTTCAAATAAGCAAAAGAATTACAAGTGTAACTTACTTCTGTTATCATCAATAAATGTGTACACAGGAACAGTGATCCCATAGACAAAAATCATCAGAATCCATTTGCAAAAATAATCAGGCACACATTTTATTTTATATGTCAATCAATATTGCAAATACCATTAACAAAAGGAAAAAAGGATGGAAACCACTCATCACACAGAAAAAAATTCATCGCTCAAAAGAGATTAATCTGAACCTCAGCATTCTTTGCGCTCATTTAAAAATATTATTAAAACAGCAATTTAAAAGAACAAACAAGTCAGAGCCGAGTATTTCATTAATCAAAATTGAGACCCTGGGGCCGCCCGGTGGCGCAGCGGTTTAGTTCGCGCTTGGCAGCCCGGGGTTCGCGGGTTCGGATCCCGGGCGCCCGCCGACACACTGCCTGTCAGCCACGCCGTGGCGGCGTCCCATATAAAGTGGAGGAAGATGGGCACGATGTTAGCCCAGGGCCAGTCTTCCTCAGCAAAAAGAGGAGGATTGGACGGATGTTAGCTCAGGGCTGGTCTTCCTCACAAAAAAAACACTGAGACCCCAAACCAACGAAGACTACACAACTTAAAAATAACCTCGTCTTCAACCTAGAAAAGTCTGATTTGCCAACATATAATAAATACTCAGGAGCCTACTACAGGGTGAGTAGACAAATTTTCTTTTATAAACAAGTTATTTTGAGTTAGAGAGATCCTGCAGATGCCTAGATTATCTTTTCTTTTTTAAATGACTGCTAAAAATGCCTATTTAGATAGTCAATCTATTCATAGAATTGGACACTAAATGACATAGTGACTATTTAAAGTTGAAACTTCTTGTCTACCAAATATTTTACTAAAACTGTTATTAAGCGTGTAAATTAACTTAAAAGATAAACTCTCAATTGTCCACAGTGAAAGAGAGCTTTGGTACCAATAAATTAGAAGTAGGGAATCAAAATATATTTTGTTTGTAGTTTTACAGTGTGTTTTCGGAATTAAATTGGAAATGCCTATATGTAAAAATGTTCAAGTCTCATACTTCTGTTACCCACACTACTGTGAGGAATGAACAGCCGACCTATTCCAAACTATTGATATAAATAAAGCACTAGCCTAAAATTTCTTCCAAAAAGATTAATGGGTCACACCCTGCAATTTAGGTAAAAGGTAAATAAAGAAGTAAGTACTTTACTTTTCAATGCTCTCTTTCCCTTTTGCCAGGAACAGCAAGACACGAGAATAAAAATAACTCCAATAGGTACGTACAGAATATATCCATTTTAGTTCTCTCACTTGATAGGGGGCTAAGAAAAACAACAACAATAAATAAAAAGAGAAAGGGTGATTTAAAAAAAAAAAAGGCAGACTGAGCAAGAGGAGAGGGTGGGTTTAGGAGAACATCTGCTGCCAATCAACTGTTTTGCAAAATTCAGAGATTATAAATCCTTCTTAAATTGCACCCAGGGCCGTGCACATTGCACATGGAACCTGGACAATTCTTTGATAAACTTTAAGGGTGTGAGATAACTTACGGAAAGTTATTAACAGATTTTCATTTTAAGAAGCAAAGGAGAAACAAAGTTATTCAAGTTTACTTTTTGAAATGGTTATCCTGAAAACTTTTCTTAAATTCAGACTTTTCAAAGTTCCTACTCTCCAACTCACCAAGTAGACACTGAAAAAATTTTACTTATGAGTACTGTGGACTAATTCTGTATGGAGCATGCATTTTTCATAAATCTAGACCAAAGTGAACTAAGATTTAATTCTAAAATCAGCCTGTGATCTCTGGATATAACATTGGAATAAAACCAGTAAAAATACATTTTTTTCTTACATATGTTTACTTCTCAAATAATTGAGTTTGGGAAATATTTATATTCTTAGCCCAAAAGATGACTTTCAGAGTTTGAAAGATTAAAGATAGAAACAAAAATTGGTTCAGCAATTGTCAAAATGAAATGAATACAAACACTGACCACAACAACTTTCCACTCAACCCAAAATAAACCATGTCAGTTAAGCTCAGCTCACTTAATTTTTAAAACCATTTCTCTTTTCCAGCTTCAAAACTGGACCGAACGTTGCTCAACACCATAACTATGCTAAAAGTGAAGGGAGAAAAAGTGTTGTCAAGATTACACGGTGACTGAATCTGAGAAAGGCGTAATGTACACTTATAACACTTCAGAGCTGGAAAGGGTCTTGGAGATCTAGACCAGCAAGCACGTTTTACAAATAAGGAAACTGAGGCCCAAACTGAGTCACTTGGTCAAATGATTAGAGCAAAGTCACATTCCTCAGCTGAGCCATTCATTCATTCAGTCATTAATTAGCCCACTCACTGAAAGCTGCCTGAGCGCCAGGCTTGGGTGCTAGGTGCTGAAAACAGGCTGGAAGGCGGCATTCACCATTGCCAAGGCAGTCTTTCTTCCTTGTCATCTTAAACGTCCAACTCAGCAAAAACTCCTAGAAGAGTTCCACAGCCTTTGTAGAACTGGGCTGACTTTCAGTTTCACACATTTCAGTAAACACTGTGGAGTTTAACTTCAGAGAGGCCTCAATTGTGTTTACTTTAAGTGATTAAGCATTAACAAAGGGAAGCACAGTATTCTGAACGGATCCCTCTCCAGTACATTCATAACTTAAGGAAGTGCAATCAGAAAATGCCCTACACACACAAACAAGTTCACAGAGAAGACAGCTTACAAAATCAGAGCCATTTGAGGTATCCATATAGATCAGTTAAGTCCAATAGCTCAAGTTTACAAAGTGTGGAATGTAAATATCTCCCCATTTCATTCAGATGTGGGTATATTTTTCTGAGATGTCTATACATTAAAAAAATCTCCAAACTCACATTCAAATTAACGCCCTCTTCCAGTGAGGGACACATATATCTAGATCAGGCCTTTCTCCTTAACATGAACTTTCTTTGATTTCTATTTGATTAAAGGAAAATTAGAATAAAAAATAAACAAAGCCTAAAATTTCATGTGCTGGCTAAAAGAAATTCAAATTTTATGTACAATCAAAATAGCAAACAGATACAGGGAAAAGAGCTCAAACTGCACATTTATGAGTTTTGTTTAAAAATGGGATGTGCAGTGAACTTACCCATCAACATAAATCATCCCTCACTTTGCTTGGACTTTTACATTCTTTAATATTAAGTCTGGCACGTCAATGTTTTGTGTATCTCAATTCACAATCAACTTCCTTAAGGAGAAGTAAGAAACCATACCGACAAGGCTCTTAAATAAAACAGCCCATAAGTAAGGCACTTTGAAATATTAAACAGCAGCTCTCTCTGTGCATCCAGTTTCAGTATTCTATACCCAAACAAACCACAGCTTTTGCAGAGCTCTCGCAGATGACCTTTGGGTGATGTCTGATAAAATACAACCTTCCCTGAGGCTCTCTGAAGGCTCTTTGACTTTCCTGAAGCTATTGTCAGCTCCAGACGGAAGTGCTGTTGTACGCTTCTATTTCTCGAACTTCCAGATTTGATTTTTATCTAGAGCATCACACGTTCTCATCTGAACATCAGGTCGGCCCTCAGGTGTCCGATAAGCACTAAGACATAGTCCTGAGTGTGGATGAAAAATGGTTCCATCTTCTTTAAAATGCCAAATAATGTTGGCCGGAATAGGGAACCCATCTTTTGGACAATTTTGCATTCCTACGTGATTTTTTTGCTCAGGAACCTCAGCACACAACTCTGTCACAGAATTAAACCTTATTTCTTTGTTCGAAGTATATTCAAAGAACTGATTGCCGCCTTGACCGTGGCATCCAAACAGTGAAAGGTTAGCACCTGTAGGGTTGTTGTCAGGAGAATTATAATCCAAACACTCAGAAGAGATCCCCATACTGCGAATAGCTCCGTGCCAGCCTGGCCTATCCTCTGGAACGTGTAAATTAGAAAACACATTTTTCAAATACCAGTCAAAGCTCTCGCACTTCAGCCGTTCCCGTAGCAATTTTCTTTCAGAAATATCACCATAAGTTTCTTTCCTTGCTGGAGGGTTTCGATTGTAGAAATGCTCTTTGTACTCGTCCATCCACACTTCTGCTGCCCGAGCAGTATTCTGTAGGAAATTGGGCCGAGCATATGGTGCCCGCTTGGGGAATACATGGCCCACGTGGGAACACGGGTGGATCTCCAATTTACCTCCACACTGCCACACCCTAAAAGACAGCTCAAGGTTTTCACCTCCCCATACTTCCATTCCAGTGTCATATGTTCCAAGGTACTCAAAATATTTCTTGCTGACGGCAAACAGTCCTCCAGCCATGGTGGGTGATCTGATCGGGTCAATTCTCGATTTCCGCCTGTCCCTTTCGTGTTTGGGGACAGAATGCCACTGGAATGTTAAACGCCAGTCAAAGCCACCAATCATGGGCTCCCCAGTCTGCATATAGAATTCGAAAGTATTCCAATCAATGGTGTCTATAACAGGACACACAACTGCTGTTTCATCTTTACCAATCCTTTCCAAAAGTGGTTCCAACCAACCAGAATTACACTCACAGTGACAATCCAGGAAAGTGAGGACATCCCCAGTGGCAAAAGTGGCCCCAATCAGTCGGGCCCTAACCAGCCCCTCCCTCTTATTTGTTCTAATCAAGCGGACTCTATCTAGATTGCTGATATAAGTTTCAAGTTGTGTCTTCAAATAAACTCTGTCACTCAAGTCATCGACTAAGATGATCTCCTTCAAAAGGACTGCAGGAGAAGTTTCTAGAACACTGTGGATGGTGCGGAGCAACGTCGACCAGGCTTCATTGTAGAAAGCAATAATAACAGAGGTGGTGGGAAGTCTCCTATAGTTGAACTTCTGAGATTTACACTCATACATTCTTTTATCCTCTATGTGGCGGTGCAAGGAAATCCTGTCGCTGAGGTAAATATTAATGGCATATCTCTCAATGAGTTCTTCTTGCTGCTTCAGTTCACCCTCGTTGAGCTGGAGCTTGCTGGCTTTCCCCCACTCCCCAAGTGCATGGGGATCCGCAGGGGGCTTCTCATAAAGCGGCCGAGACAAGTCCTCTGCCTTTTCCCCGGGGTCTGAGAGCTGTCTTGGTCCCCGCTCCCTGGCAAGGCCGGCTCCTGGGGAGGCATGGAAAGTGGAGACGGAGAGTTCCACCAGGATATAGGCCACTGTTAAAAGCGCCAGTAGCAGGCAGCTTTTGCCCGCCCAGGTCCACCTCACGGCCATCCGGATCCTCATGGCCGGGGCGCAGACGCGGTCACCGGAGTCACCACGCAGAGGAAGGGCTGCGGGACCTGCAGCTTGAGTCCCCGGCTCAGGTGGGACGACGTTCCGAGCAGGTCCCTCCTTTCATGCAGGCGTTCGGCTCTCTCCAGCCACAGACGCTTCCCAGGGGTCACCTGAGACCTCTCGGTCCCCGGCCTCCGGCACAGCCCCAACTCCTCTCTCCCCACTTCCTCCTGCCGCTCTCACAACTTTTCACAAACTCTCTGGCCAACACCCCACCCTGCCGGGGCGGAAGACAAACCCCTCCCCTGCCCGCTCACGCCTCCTGGTGGTTCGTTCGCGCAAGTCCTCGGCCAGGCTCCGGCCTACGGGCGGCCCCGCCGGCTCCCCGAGTGTCCGGCCACACAGGTCCTCGGTGGCTCTCCCGGGGGCCCCACGTGGACGGGAGGAGGCGAGGTTCCCGACCGGTCGAGCGGCCGCCTCATCACAAAAAGAAGAAGAATGCAACTTACCCAGTTGTTTGCCGCTGGGGCTGAAGTCCACGGAGGTGATCGCAGCTTTGTGGCCCTTAAAATAGCGCTCCAGGACCGGGTCCTCCTGGGGAGGAAAGGTGCCGAGTGCTGAGAGCAGGTGCAGACCCCGCGCCGGGGGCGCCGGGGAGCAACGCCGGCCCCTCCCCCGGGGCCCGGCCCGGCAGCGACCACGCGGGCGGCGGGAGAGACGCCGGGCGCCCATGTCCCCGCGGGGGCCGCGCGGCCTCCATGCGCGCGTCCCGGAGTCGGGAGCCCCCGGGCGGCGCGCCCGGAATGCTCGTTCCCGGGCCCGCGGCCGGCGCGCGGGCGCAGGGGCGGGGCCGGCGGCGGGACTTTTCCGAGCCTCCCGGGTGATTCTGACGCAGGCGCTCCACGGAACCTTCGGAGAATTCCGGCGGCCGCGGGGCTGCGCGGGCTCCGCCGGGGCTGCGGGGCTCGGGGAGGAGCGCCCGACGCCCCGGGAGCCGACGGTGAGACGCGGGCGCCCCGAGGCGAGGAGCCAGCGGCTCGGAACCCGGCTGCCCACACCCGCCTCCGCCTCCCGCCAGGTGCGGGCGCGGTCCCGGCCTGGCCCCTCTGCCCGCCGGACCGGCTCTCGGGAGGCGCCCCCCAGGCCGTCCTTACCGGGGCGGAGGCCATGGCGGGAGCGGGCGGCGCCGGGTTCCTGCTGGTGGGGGAACCGGGGGGTGGGGGGGACCGTGCGGCGCCCGGAACGGTCCGCCCAGAGCTGCGGCGCCTCCCGGTCACTACAACAACGGCGGCCCAGTCAAACCCCGCGCTCCAGGCGTGGCCAGCCGAGCCCCGAGGCCCCGCCGGCGCCGGAGAGAGCCAGGCCTCCGCTAGCTGGCCGCAGGGACGCCCGGGGGTCAGGTGCGACCACACACCAAAGCCAACGTTGGCTACCACTCGCGCTGTCCCCGGCTTGACCCCAAGAAGGAAGGCAGGGACCGGGATGGGGATTAGACCGACGGGAGGGAGTGGAGAATGAGTCTCTGATCGATGCAATCAGAGTTCTATTACGCGTTAAAGGGACAGCGCCCGCGAATTTCAAACGGATGCGGGACAGCCTGTGATCCCGGAGGGAGCTTTGATCTGAAGTCGGGCAGCTTGCTAGTTATTAATATGCGCAAAGGAATTAAACCTCTGGAGGATAGATTTGAATTTATTTAATCACTATTTTTCACACAATGCCTGCGTGATATGTAAATATAGCTGCTGGATAAACGTGATGAATGAATGAATGAATGAATGTTGTGCATCCGCTTAATGTTTTTCTGCTCTGTGTTTCTGTCCTAATCTGCTCGTTTGTATATGTGTTAGAGCAGCAAGTTTATACAGCAGCATATTTCAAGTCTTTAGGAAGACTTAGAAAGAAACATTTTTTTTGTTTTGTATAAATTGTTAGGCCACATAGTATCTATAGCCATTTCTACAGCAGGCTTTCTTACACATGATATCATTTGAGCTTCAGCAACAGTACGAAGTTGATAGAGTTAGAAAATGTTACCAACGTTTACAAATTATAAACTTGATTCTTGGATATTTTACTTATAATTGTCAAAGATCACACAGAGACAGCTCTTAAATTCTAAGCTCATATCCTTTTCTACCCTGCCTCAAAGCATGAAGGACTCAGCTGAAAATTACATGTAGAAGAAAGATTCTTGGCAGCATAAGATGGCATAACAGACCACAGCTGGTAAGATACACGTTCTCTGCAAATGAAAGGTATACTACACACCTTAATTACAGGTTCTCTAGTTGTCTAGTGATAGAATTCAGTTTCAATGAATACTGTATATAGCAATTAAGCAGATAGGAAATAGCTTTAGATTGCAGTATTTGTTTAATTCAAGTGTCTGTTGAATATCTGCTCTTTGTTTGGCTCTGAGGGATACAAAGGTGACTGAGATATTTCCCCTGCCCTCAACAATCTAGAACTCAACCATTGGGGTTTGTAAGTCTCACATTCTAGCATGATGTTGATTTAGGGGACCTCATTCCCGGAGATGCTGATTGAACACATGGGGTGGGACCCAGGGCCCTACAGATGTAACAAGTTCCTTAGGTGAGTGCTATGGGACTCTCAGCTGTGTGCGTTGAGAAACATTGCTCTAGTCTAGGAACTAATGCGTCAAGACTGTGGATACCAGCAACTTGTCAGCAAACTATGGCAGGACTCTAAGTATTGTATTTATTCCCAATCTAGGTTTGACTTTTAAAAAGCCTGAAACCAGCCCAGGCTTCTCAGGTTCAGAACCCTGGGCATGGACTTAACACACTGCTCATCAAGCCATGCTGTGGCAGCATCCCATGTACAAAATAGAGGAAGATGGGCACAGATGTTAGCTCAGGGACAATCTTCCTCAACAAAAAAATAAATAAACAAAAGGTCTGACATACTTTAAAATAATGCTGGGTGCTGGTGGGCATGCAAAATGGTGTTGCACTGTGGAAACAGTTTGGAAGTTCCTCAAAAAGTTAACTCCTAGGTATGTACCCAAAGTCCTTGAAAGCAGGCACTTGAACAGATGCTTGTGCACCAGTGTTCATAGCAGCATTATTCACAGTAGCCAAAATTTGGAAACAGCTCACATGTCCAACAGATGAACCGATAAACAAAATGTGATACGTACATACAATGGACTGTTAGTCATAAAAAATGAAATATGAAATTTTAATACCTGCTACAACATGAATGAGCCTTGAAAATATTAAATGAATAAGCCAGACACGAAAGAACATATATTGTATGATTCCACTTATATGAGATACCTTGAATGAGTGGTGCATTCATAGAGGCAGAAAGTGGAATAAAGGTTACCAGGGACTCGGGGTAAGCGAGAAGGGGGAGTTATTGTTCAATGTGTACAGAGTTTCCATTTGAGATGATGAAGTTCTGGAAATAGATAGTGGTGATAGTTGCCAAACATTGTGAATGTACTTAATGACAGTGAAATGGACACTTAAAATGGTTAAAACGGTAAATTTTATGTATATTTGACCATAATACAAAATAATGATAATTCTGGAACCTTTGAGGAATAACCAAAACCTCAGGATTTCTCACAGCCAAGATGTGTCTAATATTGGGTACAACAGATTAACAGAAAAGAAAAAGTTGGCGATATAGAAACTAGCTCAAAAGAAAAGAGAGAAATTGTTAGGTACAGATATTTCTCTGTCTTTTAGTAAATTAATTTTTTAACTTTTTTCCAATTATCAAAAAATACATTTTTCATTGACTAGAAGAAAGAAATCACCTAAAAGTTGACTTTTACAAATTTATCATCTACCTATGATATACTCACTACTTGCCAGCTACTCTTCTACGTACCTTACAAACTTTGACATTTAATCCTCCTAAGGATCTTATTAGAGAGAAGCTATTATTATTACCATTTCCGTTTTACAGATGAGGGAGTGGACACGCAGAGGCATGAAGTCATTTGCCCCAGGGACCCAGCTAGGAAGTGGTAGAGCTTCAGATTTCTGTGAGTGCCTCCAGACTCCACTCTCTTAACCACTAAGTCATGATGCCTTTTGCGTGATTGCAAGCATATTGTAAATATGTAAAATTCTGTATCTTAGTCAAGGTTTTAACTGTAAGTTTTAGAAAAAGAGAAAAATAACATTTCCTTTATTTCCATTCCACTGTCCACATTTATTACTCCAAGCTGCTCCTCCCCGTGGCTCTTTTGCATATTTGATTTTATTCCTTTTTGCTCTTCCTTTCCTTTGCAAATGGCAAAAGCTCAGAGGTGGACAATTGGAAATATGGCCAAAGTTGGGGATGTTTTTTCTAACCTCAAGTCTGCTTGAGTTCATGTAATTCTACTTGCTACAGTAATTATTTGGGACCTCCCCAAATTACAAATTTATTAATCTGGATGGGAGTCACAGTATTTCACAATATTTGGAAATCTGCAAGGTATCTTTGGAGGCCAGGTACTAGGTAGGGCAAATTGATCCTTGAATTAGATCTTTTCCAGATTCCGCCCCCCAATCAGAAATTGAATTTATCCACTTGAGCACTATAAAGCTTTGTTTTTATTTTAGCATGAGTCATTCCTAGTTTAGTTCCCTTCAAAGGTTGAAAATTCAGGCATAGCACAAAAGTGCCATCTACTGTTCATATTCCTATGTGGCACTTAGAGTGAAAACACCTTGTAGCCAGGCAGTGTAACTCTTCTGGATACAATTGCTCCAAAGTATAGGAGAGTGCTGTACTTACATAGAAAGTACCAGATCTGTGAATCATTAAAGCATTAACCTTTTTTTCAAGACTGAATAATTTATTTCAATCAACATTCACTCTCCAAATCCTACGAACTATATCCTCACAATAGATTTTATCTTCCCATCTTTCTGTCCTTCTGTCCTTTCTGTCCTGCCCCTCCACAGGCCCTCTTCCTCTGCCTCCTCGAGTACTTCAGTTACCCCTAACTTACTTTATGACTTGGGGACTTACCTTTGTCTGTCTTGCATACTGCCAACAAATACATAAGAATCACCAGGGTAGCTTGCTAAATGTATTGATTCTTGGGCCCCGCCCCAGAGATTTCAGTTTAGAAAGTGTGGTGTGAATACTAGAAATCTGTATGTTCTCAAACCAGCTTTCCAGGTGATTATAATGTGCATCAGTATTTGGGAGCCATTGGGCAAATCATGCCACAGGATTTCTTTAAAATGCACTTTGTCACTGTATAATCTGAGCCTGAAACCAGGTCCTATTCTATATCCAACCATATACGTCCCCAGACCAACACTGAAGCCATCGCAGGGAACTTTGCACATCCACGCTCTGGAGCCTTTGCTAGAACTTTTCCTATAGCTGTGAATGCCTGTGCTACTCCCCTGCTCCAACTTCTAACTTCCACAGAAAGAAACTGGTCTCAGGACCTAGGAAGATATTGTAATGCTGTAGATACTAATTTCTCTGAACCTATCTCCTATCCTCCTTATAAAATATAACATTTCTTCCTTTGGTCCCCCATAGTTTGCCACTTAGAGGTGTTTTGGTTTTTGGTTTTTGTTTTTTGTGTTTTTTTTTTTTTGCTGAGGAATATTCACCCTGAGCTAATATCTGCTGCCAATCTCGCTCTTTTTGTGTGTGAGCCCCCACCACAGCATGGCCACTGACAGATGTGTACTGTAGGTCTGTGCCCAGAAACCGAACCCGGGCAGCTAAAGTGGAACATGCCAAACTTAACAACTAGGCCATCAGGGCCGGCCCTGCTTAGCATGGTTTTATGTTGCTGCATTACATCTATGTTATGTTTGTGTGTAATGGTTCTCATTGTAGGGAAAGGTCCATAAAGACAAGGACTGTGTTGTATTCATCTTGGTATCACTCTCCAGCTACTACAGTTCCTAATACACAGTAGAGGCTCAATAAATATTTTCTGTATTGATTGAGGACCTATTGTGTGGCTGGCCAGCTCTGTATTTATTTAAAAGGCTTACAAAAGAAAGAAAATATGATCATTATCCTTAAACAGTTCAAAATCTAATTGAGGAGAGCAATCAGTGAAACCAGTCTACACAAAAACTAAGTTATGTGAAGCAGTAAGTCCATAAGGAGCATAGGAATGTTACAAAATGTCTGTGTTGTAACCATATTATTATATTTTGATGGTGTCAGATATTTTTAAGACAAGTGACTGGTCTTTGGAGATGATGTTCTTGTATCAGGAAAGATTTTATAGGAGAAGATGGGCATTTCTAAAAACTGCAGATTTTAAAAATGGATTAGACTAGATCAATGGTTCTCAAACTTTACTGGGCATTAGAATCACCTGAAAGACTTGCTAAAATGCAGACGGCTGGGTTGCATCCCCAAGTTTCTGTTTCAGTAGTTCTGGGGCCCAAGAATTTGCATTTATAACAAGTTCCTTGGTATTATGTTTATGCTGTCGATGAACCATTCTGTGGCAATCAGCAGACAAAATAAAAAGTAGAGGAGAGAGAGACGGAAAGTAGAATGGTGTTTGTGAGGGGGTGGGAGGTGGGGAGAAGGAGATGGGGAATTATTGTTTAATAGGTACAGAGTTTCAGTCTGTAAAAATAAAGTTCTGGAGATGGATGATGGTAATAGTTGCACAACAGTGTGTATGTACTTAATGTCACTGAACTATACATTTATAAATGATTAAATGGTAAATTTTATGTTGTGTGTATTTTACCACAATTAAAAAAAAAAGTGAGAGAGAAGTCGAAGGCGAAGAAGGCACACAAATGAAAGTATCCCATTCATGGGCTGACCATCAGTAGAATGGAGGGCATTATAGGAATGAGGGGTCCTGGCACTAATGGAGTGCTGGTGGTAGGGATGTAAAGTTGATAGATATGTGCAAGTGTGACATGATTAAAATGATCAGAGAGGGCAGAAAAACTGTGAAATGCTGTCCTTGGTCCTGAACTAACAGTACCTGTTGGCAAATGGTTGTTTGACCTACCCAGAGACATTGATAACTCCTCTCTTAAGGCTTATAGTTTAATTTTTTGTTTTTTAAACAATGTAGTTTTTACTCTCAGAACAGATAAAATCATGGTAATAAATCGCAATTTACCTAGCTGAGTCCTTTGTTGCCCTTCTCCCACTAGGAAGAAGAGGTGGCACATGCCCCCCCCCCCCACCTTCCCTCTCCATCCTAATCATAAGCTTATGCATTGGAAGGTCAGTTGATATTAAGCATCACTAGGACTTGTCAAGTGACTGTGTGAAAGAGCTGAAAAGGAAGATGGAATTAAAGATGTCTGGTAGGTCTTTGCTAAAATGTCACTCCTCAAAGAGGCTTCATAGACTACCCTATTTACTGTGGCTCCTCCTTCCAGTCATTCCCTATCCAATTACCATGTTTTATTTTCTTCATGGACATTTTCCAAAGAAGACATACAAATGGCCAAGAGTTACATGAAAAGTGCTCACCATCACTAATCATCAGGGAAATGCAAATCAAAACCACAATGAGATACCACCTCACATCTATTAGACTGGCTATCAACAAGAGGACAAGAGATAATAAGTGTTGATAAGGATGTGAAGAAAAGGGAACCCTGTGCGCTGTTGATGGGAATGTAAATTGATGCAGCCACTATGGAAAACAGTTTGGAGGTTTCTCAAAAATTAAAAATAGAACTACCATATGATCCAGCAATCCCACATCTGGAAATATATCCAAAGGAAATGGAAACAGGATCTTGAAGAGATATCTGCACTCTCATGTTCATTGTAGCATTATTCAAATAGCCAAGAAATGGAAACAACCTAAGTGTCTATCGACAGATGAATGGCTAAAGAAGATGGGGCACATATATATGTGTGTGTGTGTATATACATATATATACACACACACACAATGGAATATTATTCATCCCTAAAAAATAAAATCCTGCCATTTGCAACAACATGGATGGACTCTGAGGGCATGCTAAGTGAAATAAGTCAGACAGAGAAAGACACATACTGTATGATCTCACTTATATGTGGAATTGAAAAACATTGAACTCATAGAAATAGAGTAGAATGGTGAGAGGTAGGGGAAATGGGGAGATATTGGTCAAAGAGTACAAACTTCCAGTTATAAGATGAATAAGTTCCAGGAATCTAAGGTACAGCATGGTGACTATAGCTAACAATACTGTACTGGATCCTTGAAAGTTGCTATGAGTTACAGCTTTAATGTTTTCACCATAACAACAACATGATAATGATGTGTGAGGTAAAGAATGTGTTAACTAACCTTATTGTGGTGAACATTTGCAATATATCCATGTATCAAGTTATCACACTGTACACCTTAAACTTATACAATATTATATGTCAATTATATCTCAATAAAACTGGGGAAAAATAATAAGTATTGGTGAGGATATGGAGAAATTGAAACTCTGATAAGTGGATGGTGAAAATGTGAAATGTTACAGCTGCTTTATACCTAGGAGTGCAATTACTAAGTGATATGGTTAAGTCTATGTTCAACTTTTTGGGGAACAGTTTGGAAGTTCCTCAAAAAGTTAACATAGAGTTACCATATCACCCAGGATTCCATTCCTAGGTATGTATCCATGATAACAACACATATGTCCACAGAAAAACTTGGACACAAATGTTCATAACAGCATTACTCACAATAGCCAAAAGGAGAAACAACCCAAATGTCCATCAACTGATTAATGGGTAAACATATTGCGGTACATCCATACAATGGAATATTAGCTGACAATAAAAAGGAATGAAATACTGATTCATGCTACAACATGGTTGAAACTTGAAAATATTATGCTAAGTGAAAGAAGCCAGGCACAATATTTGATTCCATTCATATGAAATGTTCAAAATAGACAAATCCATAAAGACAGAAAGTGGATTAGTAGTTGCCAGGGACTGAGGGGAGGAAGGAATGAGGGGTGACTACTAATGAGAAAGGGGCTTCTTCTGGGATGATGAAAATGTTCTGGAATTAGATCATGGTGATAGTTGCACAACCTGAAGAATACAGTAAAAACCACTGCTTTTTGTACTTAAATTTTTTTCTTAAACACAAATAACCACTTACCTCTCATAAAAATGTAAATGCCATATCAGTCATCTTCATGGAATCAGAATGGAAACATTACAAAAAGGCCTAATTGATTAGTAAAGGATTCAACCATGTTTATGGTAGTGAAAAGTGAAGTACCAGTGCATTTTCAAGTCAAGATGAGTAAGTAATTGGGAAAAGAAGAGCTTGTAGAGTAGCCTGGAGGTTTCCATTCATTTCCATAAAATAAATGAGTCATTCATTTTAGAATTTAGCAGCACAGAGAGATTATTAGGTATTAGTACCATCTGCTGCCAGGCAGACAGTAAGTGTCTAATGGGAGTTCGATTCTTATCACTCTGTCTCCTGACCCTCCTAAGGTCTGAGTAAACACTCTCTTATCAGAGAAGGGAGAAAGGAGGCAGGTCAGAGGACAGCGTTGTGGTGTCTTAGCTTGCCCAGCCCCACGGACACTGTCTGAGTCTCATGGAGAGAGAGGACCCAGGAAGAAGCAGAGAAGCTGTTTTATGATTGAGTCTGGAGAGACACTTGGCACAGGCTACACTGCTTGGGTACCTGGAGGCTAAGTGGAAAGCAGTGTGACAAAGGAAGGGGCTCCGTCCAGGTCTGCACAGACCACACCGTGGCCTTGGCACAGTGAACACTGCAGAGACCTTGCCTTGCTGGGTTGTGAATTCTTCAGTTCAATTGGATAATTTAAATCAGTGGTTCTTAACTAGGGACAGTTTTTCCCCTGGGGGACATTTGGCAATGTCTAGAGACATTTATGGTTGTCACAACTAGGAGTGTGGATGCAACTGGCATCTGGTGGGTGGAGATCAGGGATGCTGCTAAACATCCTACAATGCAAAGGACAGCTTCACATGTCAGTAGTGCTGAGTTTGAGAACTTGATTTAACTGAAAGCACTTAGCACGGTGCCTGGCACTTGTTAAATGCTCAGTAAATGTTGATTTACCCTTATGGGCTGATCTCCTGGTGTTCATAACATTTCAAGTCATTGACAAGCCCCTAAACTCACCATATATACCAAAGTTCCTTCATTATAAGGCATGCTTTTTATTTTAAAAAATCACTGTTTTCGTTTTTTGAATTGGCATGAGATGCGATAATTGATAATTTTCCCCTAAGTAGCTGTTATCAAATCATGATGGGTGTCAGTTAATGGCATCTTAAACTCCCAAAACAGTAGCATACTTTATACATTTCTAAGGTTCTAGGCTTGTATTTCCTGTACTAGGTCAGGAGTCCTTGAAATAGTGCGTGGAAACGTGAAAAAGTAACCTATTGATATGTTAGCTGACTCGTTATCACCAATTACCTCGTCATTAACCGACTTTTCTCCTGTGCTGACAAATACTGCTGTCAACTTCAGCACATGCTAATCTTTTCCTATGATGAATATTCAGAACAACAAAGAAACCAAAGCCATCAGCTGTGGTAGAGGTCCTGGAGAGCCAGTCTTTCAATTCCTTTCTTTTAGAGAAGAGAAAACACAGGTCCAGGAAGGCTCGTTGACTTGCCCAACTCCATTCAGCTAGACAGTAGCAGAGTCAAGCTTTTCAGTCGATGCTCCAGAATTCCAATTCAGAGCTGCCCTTCAAATAACCACAGATGTGTAATCTTTACTCAAGATGAGCTCAGCAAGAAGTTACTATTTTTTATTCATCTTGTGTGACTTAGTGACATTCTCTATATGGAACAATATTTTGATCCTCAGGCTATATTGATATATTCATTCCACAAACATTATTGAGCACACATATAGGAGCCAGGCAGTATATCAGGTATTAGATATACAAAGATAAGTAAAAATGGGTACAAGGGTAGAAAACTCACTTTCTAGGCCCAAGCAGATAGCAAAAATGAGTGAGGCAGGCTATGTTGTAGGGTGACCAGGTATAGTGCAAGGTGCCCTAACTGAATTGCATAAATTGCATGGGACATACAGTAAAACAGTACAATAAAATTGCTGTTTATCTGAACTTCAGTTTTAACTAGACATCTTGCATTTTTATTTGCTAAATCCAGCAACTCTAGCCGGATGGGAATTGGGAGAACTGAGAGAGTATGCCTCAGCCCAAGGGGGCAGCTGCTACTCGGTCTCAGGAAGTGTTGCCACGAGGAATGCAGCAAATCATTGGAGTTATCATAAACTGGAAATCCAGAATTTTAGTTAATTTTAGTTAAATTTAATTTTAGTTAAAATTTCCCTAATTTTAAAAGTTGTAAACTGATTTGGAAAATTTTTAAAGATGATATGGGCCCCCCCAAAATTATGTGTGTGGATTGTGATGGTGTTTAAGGGAGCCCCAAAATAAGACCTCTCTTTCTCACCCAAATGGAGAACCATTTGAACCCTATAGATTTCAGACAGACGGAAGTCAAAATGTCAGCTTTGCTGCTCTAACAAGAAAGGATTAAGCTTAACAGGCTTAACCTAACAGGCTTGCCAGCAGGCTCCTGAACTGAACTAACCCTCCTCTCCCTCAATCCAGGCCTTCACTCCAGCAAAGTTCACCCTACAGCCAAGAGAGCAAACCAGAATGTTCCATCTTTGCAGACAGACAGATGTGAAGAGAGAGGAGAGCAGCACAGGCTGAGCTGAGGGTGCCACACCCCTTCTTCCCAACTGTCCCAGGGGAGGACCAGGAAAGCAAAAGGGGGGAGGCCAGGAGTGTTCCTCCAGGGCAGTCCCTCTTTACGTGGAAACATGAGCTGGAGAATAAATTCCCCTGGTTCCCCAACCAGTTGGATTGGTCCATGAGTCCCCAGTTTTGTTCACCTGACTTGGTCTCTGACTTTCAAAGTTTATATAGTTCAGTAGAGCAATGGATGTAATCAAGTACAGCCATGTGCCCCAGTACTTTAATGAACTGGAACCATCTCTACAGTGGTGAATTCTACCTGGGGTAAGGTGTGTATATGGCTTAGGATGATACAGAGGGACACTTGCTGCCCTTTCTGTCTCAATTTCCGCTGAAGCTTCAAGACAATAGGTGGTAAGTACTCTACATTCTAATGGGAAGGGCTAGGACACCTATGTAGGACTTGCAAGGAGGGACTTTATTTATCTCCAATAAACCGCATGTGTGACTCAGCAAATATCCTCTCAAGGTTTGGAAGTAAGAGAATTTTTTGGAGAGTATGTCAGTATGTTTGTGTCTCAGCCCTGCTTCCCACGCCTATGGGGGAAGGGTAGGGGCTATCTCTCCCTCCCCTCCAGCCTGCTGAGAGGAGATTAGACTATCTTCCAGATATGTAACGCTTAGGGTTTGCCGAGCAATGACTGCAATGTGACAC
This sequence comes from Tapirus indicus, assembly GCA_031878705.1. Taxonomy (NCBI): domain Eukaryota; kingdom Metazoa; phylum Chordata; class Mammalia; order Perissodactyla; family Tapiridae; genus Tapirus; species Tapirus indicus. Next base: position 136,082,329 of record CM062920.1, on the reverse strand, counting down.
ATGCCTAGGAAACCAAAAGGCAGGAGGCTGTGGTTGGCTGGCTGTTCTGAGAGCAAAGACCAGACTGCCCTGGGAGCAGAATGTTTTCCTGCTGAGGATGGGGCAAGGATGCATGTGTCTCTCCAGGACCAGATGTGAGCTGTGTGAGAGAAAGAGAGAGAGAGCACAAGCCTGCAGCCTAAGGGAACCTGAAGAGATGCCGTAAACCCAATAAGAGGATGGACTATCAAGAGTCCCAGGAGCTGGGGAGGAAATGAAAGTAACAGATAGAGAAATTCATTGCCCATATCACAGGGGGTACAGCTGATTGTTCTCAGTGAGATCCTCAGAGAACCCACAGAAGTGCCCATGAGAACAGGTCTCTCTCGGCTCAAAACCAGGGAGAGTCGGTTTTAAACATTTAAAGAGCAAGAACCATCACCATATTACTTTGGAGTGTCCATACAAGTAAGATCTTCCTCGTTTCACACCTCTCCTCTCTCCTCTGCTTCAACCCAGGAAGAGCCAAAGACCTCTTAGTTAGTGGGAAGGAGGAGGAAATAGAAAAAAAAAAAATCCACCATTCCTGGGGCGTTAGATGGGGAAATAGAAACACTCCCCTCCCCCACCCAATAGCCACTGCAGCTTCTAGGGGTTGGAGTTGGGGGAGGAGAGAAGCTTTGATATTAAATGAATTTCAGAGGTTTAACTATTACATAGAGATGGATATTTTAGTTACTGAAATTTTTTATAATTAGAGGTGGCTGGACAACATCTTATTGTCAGTAAAAGAACAGTTAAGGCACAGGGTCCTCCCCCTCCCCCTTGAACCCCACCAAGACTTCATCCAGGGGCAGGGGAAGAAGTAGCCCTTAGAGTGGGTTTGAATAGGCAGAAGAGGAAAAGAATTAAGTTTTCTAATTGCACCCTATGAATCTTGCTTTTTTGTTAACACAAATGCTACAGATATTTTTAGTGTTTATAACTGAAAGCCCATCTCAGACTAGCTTGCATAACAGATTGGACACAGTTTGATCAAGGCCACAGCTCGGTTTCCCAGTGGTTCTCTTGACTCTGCCCTCCCTCCATGCTGGCTTCTCCCTCAGAATAGTAGTCCCCTTGGTTACAAGATGGCCACCCCAGCAGATGTAACTACATGCTCAGCGTTCACTTCTGAAGGAGAGAACATGGCTTCCTGAAGCCAAAGAACAAAGCTCCTCCGTTGCCTGCTGAGTAGAACACCTGTGAAGAAATCCCTACAGCCAGGGAAATGTCATGTACTGGCTGGATTAGGCCCACAGTAATTAATCCAGTCAATGGAACATAATTAAACTACCCAGGATGCTCCACAGAGGCTACAGAAAAAGGTAAATCCAACCAAAAGGCAAGGCTGTTACCCAATAGGATGGAAACGCCATGGATGCCAGTGACATGGGAAATAAAAAATGTGCACCACGGGAGATCAGGAAGAGAGTGAATAGAAGACAGGGCCGTTGAGTCCTGGCCTTGAAAGAGGGAAAGGCAATGGGATTGGGTAGGGGACGGTGTGGAGCGTGGGTGGTAACGGGGTTGGACGTGGAGTATGTAGGGCACTGCAGAGGGATGAGTTAATGTGAGCATCCAGGGCACTAAGCAGTGTGATGATATTACAGAAACTGTAAGTAGCTGGTTGGTTGGAGAGCAGGGTACCGGGGAGGTGAGGGGGAGATGAGAGTGTCAAGACAAGGAATTTGGACATAGTATGACCACAATCTGGTAGGAGCCAGATGACACTCAAATAGGGTAATTGAAGAGAGCTTAATAAAAGGACTATTCCAAAGGGGTGGGCAGGAGTAAGGGAAACAACTGAGATGGTGTTGTGTTATGGGGTAGCAACAGCAGGGAGCCATTTTCATCAGTAGGTCTGAAGGCGGAAAGTGGAGAGCCAACCCTAAGGAACCAGAGATCTCTGAGTGGGTGTATTCGGAGCTGGGGCCTTTGGCAGAAGGGTGTTGTCTACTCTTAGCAACCTGGCTGGGAGAGGTCTGGGGAAATAATACCCCAGTCTCTCTCCTCTTCCTCAATGCTGGTGACTTCCATCGGTTAAATTAACTGGAAGTCAGTGGTCAAGGGAGCCCATGGATGCAGTCTGTACAGGTCAGCATCCTGGAAAGGAGTGGAGAAGAGATCCAGAGGGACACCCAGAAAACACCCAGCACAGAAGTAGGGACTTGGAACAAACAGAAAATAATCGGAAAACATCCTCTAGGTCCCGGGACCTCACTGAAGGTTTCAGAGTTAGGAGCACTGGTGGCCTCTAGAGGGAGCTCAAGGACCTCCCTTCTTCCACTCACTCTGCTGAGAAGAAAGATTAATAGAGGCTAAATATTGTAAACTGCAGGGAAAGAGCCCTCCACTAGGGGATGGAATCAGGAGGGTAAAGGAATTGCTCCTGGAATGGGAAATTTCCCCTTTGTACTTAGATTTACTACATTTGAATTGATTTGTAATAATAACAAAATAAAGCTAACACTGAGTATTCACTGTGTGCCAAGTTCTTGACTCTCATATTGAGATAAACACCACTGTGATTCCCATTTTCTAGATTAGGAGACTGATAGAGCCTGGGTTTGAACCTACATTTCATGGGACCACTCTCTGCTCTTTTTTTCCGCTGGTGTAGTCAGCTGGTCAATTCTTGTCCTTGCTTAGAAGGCCTAACAAAAAAATCAGGGCAGGCTCCAGGGAAAAGGAGACCTGAAAAGAGAGAGAACTTTCTATGTTAGGATTTGTCTTCATTTAACAATTGTAAGCGCATATTTAATGATTGAGCACTGGCTACCTGCCACGCTCTGAGCCGGGTGCCGAGGATACCCCAATGACCAGGACGAGGGGCACTACGGGGCAAGGCCTAAGAGGTTTCAGAGCCTGACTGAGCGGATCTGGGTCCCGAGTCTACTACATGCTGCCTGTGAGACCCAGGGCAACTCACTTACCTCTCTGTTTCCTTGTCCCTAAAGTAGAAGTAATGAATAAATGCAAAGCACTTAGAACAATGCAGGGCATGTTGTTAATGTTACAAGAGCTGCTATTCTTGCAACACACCGTGGGCCTTTGAAGCTTTTGCAGTAGATGCAGAGACAGAGAGACAAGGTCAGGTTCTTGGTCAAGTGCAAAGGAGCCAAAAAGGCCCACGATGCCTGCTACTTTGGCAAGGTCCAGGGTTATAAGGCAAAAGGAGTTCTAGAGGCTCTACTTGGTCCAGCTTTGCTTTTGGGTTTGGGGTCAAAGACCTAATTCGGAGGTGATAGACACGTTCTTGTCTGGCATTCCAATTCTGATCAATTGATCCTGGCTGCCTGAACCACTGTCTTAAGAGGGATTCTCAGACTGCATGTACCATGAATGAGAAAGAAAGCCATGAGAGATAAGTGACGTCTGCCATTGATAGAGGATTGGGAGGGAGCAGGACATGGTTCTAAAACAGTGTTTTTTGCCTGGAATGTCCCTTCAGCAGGGGCATCTGGGCAGGGCTCAGAGGTCCTGATTATAGTCACAGATTAAGGTAAGCAACCTTGTCCAGGACTGTCCCAATTTTAGCACTGAAGTCCTGTGTCCCAGGAAACCCCTCAGTCTTGGGCACAACCCATTTAGCTTCACAAGCTTTTTCTACCTAACACCTTTAAAAAAAAAAAAAAAGCCATGAATTCTGACCAGTAGAGATTATTGTTTTTATCTTGGCCAATTCCAGCCTGTGAAAATGCATTGTATTCTGGCCAATTGTAATGTGCCAGCCATATATCCTCACGTTTCCCCCACCTCACAGTAGCTGACCACATAGCTCTCTCCTTTCTCAGCGATTTTCCTGCTATATTCATTGAAGTCTTAGCAGGAAACAGATGGCACCCTCAAAAGGGTTTAACTGGAAAGCATTTCATGCAGGGATTATTTACAGAGGCGTGGGCAGGGTTTACGGAACCGACAAGATCTGGGGAGACACCCAGGGATTAGCGCTCACCCCCGGAGGCCTGCAGGGACAAGGGGAGGGAATGCTCCGCCCAGCCTGGTGACAGCTGGAGCCCCTGCCCGAGCTGTGGTGAGGCCGGGAGGAGAGAGGAGTAAAAATCCCGCCCTCCTGCTCCTCCTGCCCTCGGGCCTCTTGCCAGAGCCTCCTCACCAGAGGGCGAGGAAAAGCAAGCAAAAGGACAGGGTTAGTAGCGGTCAGCCTCCCAGGCCACAGAGCAGGGCAGGAAAGAGCAAAGATCTAAATAACCAGCTCAGGCCACCCTGTCGTCACTCAGCTTCCATCCTAGCCCTTTGCTTAGCTGAAGAATCTCAAGTCCTCAATGCAGGAAAACACGAAGTCTCACCACCAAGGGGTGACACAGCTCAGTCCTATTCTTTTCTGGAACTTAAACTGTCATGGCACCCACCACTTGGATGCGAAGCAGCAAAGAAACAGAAAGAGAGGCAATTACAATAAAATGTAGCTGCCGCAGCCCCACATCTAAACAGATCCGATCTAATAATCCCGCCTTCCTTGTTCCACCACTCGTTCCATGAGTCCCTAACTCTCAACTAGCACCTTGGCAGTGAGGGTGTCCTACCTGACGGGGTGAGTCAAACCTTCATTCCCACAGGAGCCCGGTGTCTAGTGGTTCTGTGTTTATCGAGTTGCTGCCGTTTCCCATTGACCATTACTATTGAACTTGGGAGTGCAATAAATCCCACGGGCTCCAGATATAGTGTTGTTCCCATTTTGTAGCAACAATCCAATTTCTCCCTGATAAGCAGAATCAACCACCCCGACCCATACGAACATCCAATTCTCTGCCCTAGATTAGTGGCATGAACAGCCTGAAATGGCCAGGGGGCATTCTCAGTGTTGTCTAGTGGAAATATTCCTCTCTGTTTGGCACAAGGACCTCAGACTCACCAGATACATTGTTTCAGGGACAGGAAAAAAATCTTCCTGAAGCAGGTTATTAAGTGTAACAGTGAGAGAAGCCACTTCCACCTCCACTCCTGGGTTCCCGGAGCCATATTCCAACACCCTGTATTGACCACTGATCTGACCCCAACCTCACAAGATGTTATCTCCCCCCTGCTCCATAACTGAGTCTTTAATAGGTCATTCCATCATTCCATCAAGCCAGTTGCTTCTAGCTGATGTAAGAACAAAGGATTTCATGATGTGAGCCCAACACCCCAGTTATTTCACTGTAGACGAGTTCCTCAGTCAGAGGCAATGATGTGTGTGAGACCATGGGGTGAATAAGGCAGTTTATCAACCACATAAAGGTGGTGCTGGCAGAAGCATCATGGGCAGGAAAGGGAAATCACTCTCCAGAATGTACAACTATTCCCATGAAGACAAATTCCAGCCCCTTCCAAAATGGAGTGGTCCAAAATAATCAACCTGGACGGTTGGTGCCCCGAGGAAATGATGTCAGATAAGGACTCAGTGCTGGCTTCTGTTTTAGAAAGTTGAGCCCTCAGCAGCGGCAGTGGCCAGACCAACAGCGGTGAGAGGAAGTCCCTGTTTTGGTTCCCACATATTGCCTCTCTCTCTCTCTGTTCCCACAGCCACTTGATGTGTGGGCCGTTTGCACAAGCATAGAGATGGCCATGGAAGGAGGCTCACTGACAAACGAGGCCATCTTGGCCACTTCCTTGTTTAAACTTCTATGCAGTGGATGTCCTCTGGGGGGCATTTGCATGTGGCTCACATAGCTTCAAAGACTATCACCATTCTTACAGATGCATCATTTAATTTCCCTTCAGCTGATCTTGGCACCAATCTTCCAATCATGTTTAAAAATGACCAAGTCCCTGATAAATTGACCAATCCGTTAGCTACTGCCCAGGAATCAGTGTATTTCAGGAAAAGTAAGGTTATCTCTTCTTCCATATCAAGAGGCCAACCAGATGTAGTGCCCAAAGTTCTGTCCACTGGAAGATCTCCCTCTGACTCGCAGAGCCATCCCGTACAGATACATCCTTAAACCAGGCCATTGTCCCCAGTCTTCTCATTAGTTGGTCACAGGGAATTCCCTGTGAGGCCGGAGGTATGGTTAGAGGGAATGACGGAAACAGCAGGAAATCTGAGTCATCTGCTTCTGCAGGGAAGAGAAGTGCTGAGAATAGAACAGGGATGAGGAGGGATAAGGAATAGCAGCTCACCCACATATGCACAAGTTCCTTACCCTTCAGTTTAAACGGAATGATTCTTCAGCAAGCTTCTTCTTACTGTATGTGAGAAAATCCTCACGGATATAACAGCATCGATGTTACTAGCCAACAAAGCAATAAAGGAATCATATCTTAGCACTCGACATATATTCCTGACAAATAATGTATGTCACAGTCCTTCCTAAATGTCCATGAGGAAAGAGTAGATGCATCCAATATCTATGTTTAATTGATTTTTGCCAGAAAGTGTCTCTTGAAATGTGAGCTTCTGATAAATTCCTTAAGTTTGTGTTTTTTAAAACAAGCTCCATTTTTACATTTTCTTGGTCAGCGAGGGGGGAAATCAGATCAATTCTATAAGATCCACTTTATACAAGCACTATTGAAACTGTTGAAATCCCTAGATGGAGTAATAAAATGTGCTTAAACTAACCTATGGTATTAGAAGTCAGGAAGGGAAGCACGGGGGCGGGGAACATCTAGGGGCTGGTGGTATTGTGTTTCCTCCTGTGGGTATTGGTCACATGGGGGACTTCATTTCATGAAATTACAACAAGCTGTGTGCTTATGATAGATGTTCTATTCTATATGCATATTACACTTCAATAAGAAGAAAAAAGTGAAATATGACTTATATAATGATGACATTCTTGCAAAAGTTTCCATGAACTACAAACTAGATCAGAAAATTTTGTGAAATGCTGCACAATTAGTGCATTCTTCCAGCTAAACTGTCAGCCCATCAAAATCATTTATTGAAGGCCTAGAATGCAAGGAATGGCATTAGATAGAGGCTACTGTCTTGTGGGGAGCGGCACATATCTACACAGAAACAATTAATTCACAAAGCAAATATTTATTGCGCCTCTACTATGTACCAGACACTAACCTAGACACCTGAGATTACACGAGTGAGCGAAGCAGGCAGAACTCCTGTCCTTTGGAACTGATGCCCGGTGAGAGGAGAGGCCAGCCAATTAACAACAAACAATAAGTAAACTGCAAGATACGTTAGAAGGTGATAAGGGCTACTCAAGAAAATCGAGGAGGATAAGGGAGATAAGGAGTGTTGGGGGGAAGTTTGCCATTTCAAATTGGGTGTTCAGGTAGGCGTCACTAAGAAGGTGATCCTTAAGCAAAGATGTGAAGGAGAAGCTATTAGCCGTGTGTATAGAGTGAAGTGTGTGGATGGCAAGAGACGGGCAGAGGGACAGTGAGGCAGGAGAGGACCTGACGAGTTCAAGCCAAAGCAGCCAGTGTGATTAGGATGAGAGAGCACACGGGAAAGGCCTAGACGTGACGTCAGGGAATTACTGCGGAGAAAGAGAATTGGACGCTGTTGCAAGATTTTGGTTTTTATTTTCAATGAAATGGGGCACATTGCAGGAATTTGAGTAAGGGGGCAGCAGGAGTTGACTTACATTTTGAGATTCTGGCTGCTGTTTTGAGAACAGACTGCAGGGGAAGGAGGGGAGGAGAAGGGAGACCAGTTAGGAGGCTGTTGCAATAATCCAGGTGAAAAATGATGGTGGCTTGGACCAGGCTGGTAGCAGTGGACGTGTGAATAATTGTCAGAGTTTGGATGTAGTTTGAAGATTGAGCCTACAGGATTTGTGGAAGGATTGGATATGAGATTTGAGAAAAGAGAGGCGTCAAGTATGATTTTGAGGTTTGGGGCCTGAACAAGGGCGAAGCTGTCATCAACTCAGATGAGGAAGATGATGGATAAGCAGGACTGGGGAGGAAGACTAGAAGTCCGGTGGTGGGCACATTAGGTTTGAGATGTCCATCCTAATGGGGAGGTCAAGTAGGCAGTTAAGTATATAGGGGTTCAGAGTCCAGGATAAGTGTGTGGATGCCAATGTACATTTCAGGTTAATAGGCATAGAGATTATATTTACAAGATTGGATGAAGTAACTAAGAAGAGAGCATAAACTAGAGAAGAGAACCAAGGACGTAGGCCTGGAGTGCTCAAGAGAAGGACCCAGCAATAGAGAAAGAAGGAACAGCCAGTTCTGTCCTAGGTATTCTAAGCCTGTGACAGGACTAGTTGACTTAATACCACTTACCACTGTAATACTTGCCTCCCAGAAAAATAAGTCCAAGGACATTTTTCCAGTTTCTATGCCAAGCCACGATCATGAGTAATTGCCTAGTACCTGGCACATAGTAAGAGCTTCCTAATTATTGCAAATTGTTGAATGAATTATTTCAGGGCTCTGGGGACAGGCCAAAATCTCTTGAGGCTTGAGCTCTTATTAGAGAGACCTGGTGTTCTAAATACATTTAGACTCCTTCCCCTTTGTACCCTCCAGGCACATTGGGGACCAGTTGGGTCACGGTGGTTCCTACTTGGGACAGAACTGGAAGCCTGTAGGTTACTCCACCTAAAACATCTGTCCTTCCTCCCTGATCAATTCTATGTGATCAATTTCTGTTTGTCCTTAAATATCTACCTGCTGTGACCACGCATTCTTCTGCCTGCTCCAGAGCCTGTCTTGCTGGTCCCTCAGTCTGGACCATCTCCCCTTTGAACAGCTTACTGCCTCCCTTCACTGGAGCCTCTGCTTAAGGTCACCTCTTCAGAGAAGGCTATCATCATTGTTGGACTTCAAACTGCACTAGCCTCTTCCACTTTCTCTATATACCACTCACTACTACCTGCCATTATATTTATTTGTTTGATTGGTGCTATGGCCTGAGTTGTAGCCTCCTAAAATTTGTATGTTGAAGCCCCAACCCCAGTGAGCTATATTTAGATTGAGGAAGTAATTAAGGTTATATGATGTCTTAAGAGTGGAGCCCTGATCCAATAGGATCAGTGTCCTTATAAGAGAGCTCTCTGTCTCTGTCTACCATGTGAGGGCACAGCGAGAAAGTGGCCATGAGCAAGCTAGGAAGAGCCCTCACTGAGACCAAATTGATCAACACCTTGATCTTGGACTTCTAGACTTCAGAACCGTGAGAAATAAATTTCCTTTGTTTAAGCCCCCGCCCCACGTCTATGGTATTTTGTTATGGGAGCCTGAGCCAACTGAGACAATTGGGTACCTTCTGCCTCTTCCACTGAAACAGTCTCTTGAAAGCAGGGAATTTCTCTTGTTCTTTCTCTGTCCCAGTGTACAGATCTAGAACAAAGTCTTGCCCTTAATAGGCAACTTATTAAATGTTGGTGAATAAATCAACTCTCTCAGATCTGGTCAAGATACCACTTAATTAAATAACTGTATGGATTACCCCCATATGGAAGGATCGAAGCTCAGCATGAGTAAAAGTGAAGAGCACGTGACCCCCGGCCCACAAAAAGCCTGCCATCTGGCTGCTCTGGGTTAGGTTGCTCTGTTAGGCTGATAGCAATTCACTTCCCCAAACTCCAAATTCTGTTTCCCACCAGGCTCCTGAGAGGAGGGACAGTACTTTGGGTAATAATAACCCTCGTTTTAGCAGAAGTTCCAGGGTGTTTTCCATGAGAGTCATCTCCAGGCAAACAGAGCAGGTTTTCAAAGTAAATTTAGCTTCTCATTTAGGATGAACAGTCTGTATTTTTGTCTTGTAAATTGTACCCAGCTATCCTTTATTCAGCCTCGGCCCTTGAGAGGAGGAAATGGTGTTGCTCACCAAATCAGTTCCAGGACAGGAGTCCGTTATAAAGACACTTGTAGGAAAGGGTTTGGAGAAAAAGCCTTGTCTCCTGCTTTAGGAGACTCCCAATTCAGGATCTGATATCCTTGGTTCAACTCTGACTTTGAAAATTTCTCAAAGTACACACACACACACCAGAATTAATATATTCAAACTGAAACCAGCTAACACAGTGGTGCATTGTGTAGAGGTTGATCTTTATTGTGACCTAACTCCACAGACTACATGGACGTGAGAGCCAAAACTAGCTATTTTTGTGGGAATAGGTAATGATATTATGGATACCAAGGCTATAAAAGAACAAAAATAAGAAGATAAACAATAAGAAAAGCTTTCAGAGTCTCACAGCTCGGTCCCCTGTGAGGAGGTAAAAGGGTTTTATTTCTGTCTCCAGCGTGGGCTCAGGCAAACCCAACTCTTGCTCTTTGTGGTGGGCTTATGAGCAGGGTACATGGAAAAAGGGAAATTTCTGGCAAGGCCTGGCTTGGAGATGGTACAAAAATCCTCAGTAAGTATAGTGTATTTCCTTCTTTCCTGAATCCATACTAACTCGCCCAGTAAAACTTTCTTTAGTCCTTTACTGATTCCAAAACTTATTTTAATTCCTGCCTTTCACTTCTTATTTCCTTTCCCACAGATGGTACTGGGTAAAATATAAGCCTGTAAAAGTAAAACTTAAAAGACTTTCTTTCCTTTTTTTTGGCTTTAACATGTTTCACATGGCTGCATGATAGTCTCACCTCGTCCACCCACACTAACGTTTTTCCTCTTCCTAGCATTGATAGATCTAAACGTTCGGTTAGGCAGGAAATTTAGAATAAGGAACTTCATCCACCACCTCCACCATTCTCTTGCCTCTTGAAGGAGCTTTTAAGAATATTGAAGAGTTCTGATTCTAGGTACAATGGAGTAAGCACATTCATTCCACCCTGTCTCTCCCATTGAATGCTGCTATAAAACCTGGACAGAATATGTGGGACGTCTGAAGACTCTCACAGTAAACAGGAGCAGGCAGATTGGAGAAGATGACCAAAATGGTGAGTTCAGCCCTTTTTCCCCTCTGCTATCCCTTGAAATGACCTCAGGGCTACTGGAAAACCAAAGTGGGCACTGAGACACAGACAGAGAGAGCTCCGGGAGAAGTCCTCTAATTCTGGCTCAAACGTTGGGAAAGGGAACTTCTAACACTCAGAGAGACAGGAGGAAACTATTATTTTAATTATTTTTTTCTTTTCTCCATTCTCTCATTCACTTTAGTCTCCAAGAAGTAATGCAGTGGTGTAGGTAACAGGAGCATGCAGAAGCCAAAACTCTGAGAAAGGGGAAGACTCCTCTCCAATTGGAGGAGCTGTGGTCCCAAGGGGATGAGGCAAACTCCTGTGGCTTTGTCCATCATTGTGTTCTCTCATGGCTCGGCCTCAGATGTGTGTCAGTTGCAGGAAGTGCACAACAGAGTAAGGCTTTCTGGCCAGAAGACTGTCTAAGGTGAGCCCCGGGGAACCAGAAGATACCAAGGAGATCACTTAGAGAAAGGAGTTCAGGATTGCAACTCCTTAAAGTTGGTTGTGAACTCCCGGGCTCACATGCATGGATCTGACCCTAAGCTACGTGGACATTGAGAACTAAAACACTGCCCAGATTCTTGAGTGGAAGCTGGGTGGCACATATATGGGACAGATCTGAATAGGACTGCAAAGTCTTAAAAAACTGGAGACATTGGAATCATCACCCACAGACAGCTGGTTGGAGCTTGCAACTTGAACCCAACTGTGTCAGTTGTCTACTAAAACTAAAATATCAATATTTTTTGTAGCATTTACCCAGAATCTCATAACATAGTATTCAAAATATCTAGAATATAATCCAAAAGTATGCAGCATGTAAAGAATCAGGAGGATCATGACTCATTTGGGAAAAGACAATCAAGAGATGCCAACACCAAGATGACATAGATGTTGGAATTATCAGACAAAGACTTGCTAGTGGAACTATTGTAATAATGCTCCACCAAGTGAAGAAGTAAACTCTTATATAAATGAAATAATAGAATGCCTCAGCCAAAAATAGAATATATAAAGCAGAATGATTTGAAAATGTTAAAAATTAAAAATGTAACAACTGAAAAATAAAAACTCACTGGATTGGCTCAATAGCAAAAGAATTTAACACAGAAAAAAGTGAACTTGAAGATAGATCAACAGAAATTATCCAATTTGAACAACAACAACAAAAAAGATTGAAAAAAATGAACAGAGATTCAGGGGCCTGTAGAACAATACCAAAAAGTCTGACATTTGTATCATCAGAGTCTCAGAGGGAGAGGAAAAATGTGCAGTGCAGAAAATATATTAGAAGAAATAATAGCTAAAACTTCCCAAATTTGGCAAAAGAAATAAACTTACAGATTTGAGAAGTTCAGCAAACCCCCAAAAAAGATAACCCCCAAGAAATCCATTCCCAGACACCTCATAACCTAATTGCAAAATATAAAGACAAAGAAAAAATATTGAAATAAATGGAGAAAAATAACACATTACTTATAGAGAAACAATGATTTGAATGACCGTACATTTCTCACCAGAAATCATGGACAAGAAAATGGAACAACATTTTTAAAGTGCTGAAGGAAAAGAACTGTCAACCCAGAATTCTAAAACCAGTGAAACTATTTTTCAGGAATTAAGGGGGAAAGGATATTCTCGGATGAAGAAAAATTAAGAGAATTCACTAAGAGCAGACCTGTTCTAAAAGAACAGCTAAAGGGAGTTCTTCAGACGTAGTGAAAGGATACTTGAAGGAAACATAACATCGGTAATGAAGGAAGAGCAAGAGACATGGTAAATATCTTGGAAAATATACTCTTCTTCTTTTATTGAATATTTTAAAATATGCTTGATGGCTGAAATCAAAAAGTATAACATTAATGGAGTTTTCAATGTACATAATTTTAGTACATAAGGGCAACTGTAACACAAAGCAGGGAGGGAAAAGAGATCCATATGGTGGAAAGCTTTCAGGTAGTAAAATATCGATTCCTAGTAAATTTTAAAATGTTAAGTATGTGCACTGAAATTTATGGGATTCAGCAAAAGCAGTGCTTAGAGGGAAATTTATAGCTCTAAATATTTATATTAGAAAAGAAGAGAGGTTTCAAACCAACCATCTAAATTCCCAATTTATGAAACTAGAGGAGAATAAACCCAAAGCAATCAGAAGGAAGAATGTATTAAAGATAAGAGCACATATCAATAAAATTGAAAACAGAAAAACAATAGAAAAGTCAGTGAAACCAAAATCTGGTTCTTTAAAAAGACTATACACACACACACCCCCCTCTAGCAAGAAGACTGAAAAAAGACACAAGTTACCATTATCAAGTGTGGAAAGGGATATTACTACAGACCCTGCAGACATTAAAAAAATAAGAAGGGAATACTATGAGCAACTCTACATATATAAATTTGGCAACTTATAAAAGTGGACCAATGCATAGAAAAAACGAAAACTACCAACACTCACCTAAGAAAAATGAGATAATCTGAAAAGTCCTTTATGAAAGAACTTAATTCCTAGTGAAAAACCTTCCAAAAAGGAAATTTCCAGGTGCAGATGGTTTGGTGAATTCTACCAAACATTTAAAGAAGAAATAATACCAATTATACAAAATCTCTTCCAGAAAACAGAATAGAAATTAACACTGCCTAAATGGTTTTATGAAGTCAGCATTACTCTGATGCAAAAACCAAAGACAGCACAAGAAAAGAAAACTAGAGACCAATATTTCTCATGAAAATAGATGCAAAAATTCTCAACAAAATCAAATCCAACGATATATAAAAAGAATAATATACCTTGCCAAGTGGAACTGATCCTGAGAATACAAGACTAGTTCACTGTTGAGTATCAGTCAATGCCATCCACCATATTAACAGTCTGAAGAGTAGAAAAACATGACACCGTAAGCGTGATCCACCAAAGAAGAAATTGATAAATTGGACTTCATGAAAGTTAAAGACTTGTGCTCTGCAAAAGACACTGAGAGTATGAAAAGACAAGCTACACATTGGGAGAAAATATTTGCAAATCATCTTTCCAACAAAGGACTTTTATCCAGAATATACAAAGAACCCTCAAATAGCAAGAATTAGAAAACAATCAAATTTTAAAATGGACAAAACGCTTGAATAGAAACTTTACCAAAGAATCCTATGAAAAGACATTCAACGTCATTAGCCATTAAGGAATGCAAAATAAAACCACAATTACACATCTATTAGAATGGCTAAAATAAAACTTACTGAAATACCAAGTGGTGGAGAGGATGCAGAGCAACCGGAACTCTCATACTTTGCTGATGGGAATGCAAAATGGTACAAGCATTCTGGAAAAAAGTTTGGAAGTTTTGAATAAAGCTAAACATATTTACACCCACCGTATCCAGCAATCCCATTCCGAGATATTTACCATAGAGAAATAAATACGCTTACAGAAAAACTATGTACATAATTGTTTATATTAGTGGCTTTAGTCACAATCACCAAGGACTGGAAATAACCCAAATGTCCTTCAGTTAGTGAATAAACTGTGGTACACCTAAATAATGGGATACTACTCAACAATATAATGAAACCAACTATTGAATCATGCAACAACTTGGACGAATCTCAAAGGCGTTAAGCTGAGTGAAAGGAGCAAGTCTCAAAGGGTTATGTACTAAATGATTCCATTTATATGAAATTCTCCAAAGAACAAAATCATAGTGATGGACAAGAGATGAATGAGTACTGATCTTTTAGGGATTAGGGGTTGTGCGGCGACTGTGATGGCAGAGTGATAACATGAGGGAGTTTTATGGGGTGATAGAATGTTCTGGATCTTGATCCTGGTAGTGGCTACATGAATTTGTACACATGTTTAAATGTATAGAACTGTATATACAGAAAAGGTCAATTTTACTGCATGTTAATTAAAATGACTAGAAAAAAACAGAAGATTGCACAGATATGTAAAACAGGCAGAAAATCATCGTTTTACTCAATTTTCCTTTTCCATTTATCTAGGATAGGAAACAGTTTAGACAAGGTACTTTCGGATTTAATATTCTACATGTTTGCTCATTCCCAGCTTCCAACAAAGCATCCATGTAACCTGAGTCACCGAGAGCAGATCTGGAACAGATAGCTGGGAGAGAGGACAGGCTATCAGAAAGTTAATGACTTGGCCTGTTGCCATTGACTAAAGGAACAAAGAGGACATTCAAACCTTAATGGACATATTCAGTCCGTGAGTCAAGGAGACATGCTCAACTTTAATCAGCTTTTCCTGCAATACGTTCCAAGAGTTTGCTGGGTCAGCAAATGACCAACTTCAAGTTCTAAAGCTCACAAGAAAAAGAAACCACTAATTTCTACGTTCCTCAAAAAAAACTACACAGCACAGAACTGTGCCACCAGGCCCAAAGTAATACTACAAGTTTGTTGATTTTTATTTAGACGGAAGCTCCCGGAGAATTTATCTACCCTGTGCACAGTTGTTCCCAATATCCAGCACGTCTCTGATGTTCACGTAGTATTTATTGGGTTGAATTGAATATTAGAACGTGGCTTTAACTTGCTAGGATGATTTTAGGATCCCTAGTTCCAGACTAGGTTAGCAGTGAAAATAAGAGGAAGGCACCAGCTAGAAAAAGAGAGAGTCCTAGTGAAATGCTTTTCTTGATTAGAACATCGTGTTTCAGATAAGAAAAGGGAGGCATTGTCTAGAATCCCACCGATGTCAGTCAGCAGAATTGTCCTTGACTCTAGCCTGGGTTCTGGCTCCCCAGCACTCACAGAGCAGCTGGCCACTGGGTTAGCATAGGCAGGTAGACATGATGACCGATCCCCCTGTGCCAGGAAGAGTAGAAGGCAGTACCTTATGAAAACATCAAGTGACCTGGAACTTGCTTCATCTTGGCTTGGTTAGTTTTCAAGTTACCTCAGGAAAAGTGAGCACTAGTGTAGGAATACACCTGCGTTACTTCTGGAAACAGTCAGCTCAGGAAAGAAGGCAACACCAGCCTAGACCAGCACTGTCTCAGCTTATCTGCTGCACTCAGCTATTTGCTTCATTTTCCCCTCTACCCACGGCATCCTCTGCTTGTGCATTTGCTCCTGTTCCCACTACTAGCAGGAAGATCTCTTAGAATTTTCTAGTTCCAATGGGTTACAGAATTTTACTGGGCCTTAGTAATATGTCCCAGTCTGGCCAATGATGGGCTGCCCTTGGGTCATAAATGCTTGTGCCTAAGATCACAAGGTAAAAAATGTGGCCACAAAAAGTTGGGGGCTGGGATTGAGGCAGTTCCCTTCACAGGGGGTGTGAGGGACAGGAGCTGACATCCAAGGACCAAGCTTCCTCTGGAGTTTGAGGCTGGGGCTGGTAGCTGATTGATGACACTCTCCTTACTTATATTACACAACAGGTGGAGGGGTGGGCAAGGGCAGTGGCTCTCTTTAGGCTAGAAGGACAAACTTACAAAGAGAGACTGTGGTGCATCCTCCTTGTTGCTGGCTGGGCACCCTCGGGTCCCACACAGAGATGGAATGTCGTTCTCCTGGCATTGGAGGTGCCCTATGCTGCATGTAACTTTTGGGGAGGCGGTGTGTGTGTTGCTAAGAACGTGAGTACAGGACGTGTTGGGTTCCAGTCCCAGCACAGCCACTTGCTTTGTGATTTTGAATAAGTAAGCTCACCCTCTGAACTTCAGTTTTCTTAGTTATAAAATGGGGATAATTCTCTCTTACATTGTTTAAAACAACATTCGGACCATGTTACTCTACCACCTGAAATCCCACACGGCTTCCCATTGCTCAGAATCACATTGCAGGTCCTCACAATGGCCGACAATGCCCAGAACAATGTCTGTACCCTCCTCATTTCCAGACCTCCCTTGTCTTGCTCTGCTGCAGCCACACTGGCCTCCTGGCTAGTCCTTGCACACTCCAGGCCTGCTCCTACCTCAGGCCCCTTGCACAAGCTGTACCTTCTGCCCAGAAAAACCTTCACCCAGACGGCTTCAAGAGTCACTTCTTGATCACTTCAAGTGATCAACTTCCACTCTGTGTTGAAACGCTCCCGTCTCAGTCAAGTTTTCCCTGACAACTCTGTTTAAAATTGTATTTCCTCCCCCTCCTCCCTGCATTCTAGATTCCCCTTGCCCTGCTGTACTTTTCCAAAGCACATATCCTATTCTAACACAGCACATAATTAATTATTGATCTGGCTTGTTTTCTCTCTCCCATAGTAGAATATAAACCCCAGAGAACAGGACTATTGTCTGTTTTCTTCATTGATCTGTCTCCAGTCCCCAGTACAGAGTAGGCACAGAGTAGATGTGCAAGAAATGGTTTTGAATGAATGAGCATGTGCATGTGAGCTGCCTTCTGGCTTCATTTCCTTTCATTGCAACCTCAGCTTCTGGTGATTAACCTGAATCACCTTCTCACCCTTCGTTAACTCATTTATTCATTTGTCTGTTCAACAGTTATTTGTGTGTCTGTTCTGTACCAGACATTGGAGACACAGCAGTGAACAAAACTAAGTCACTCCCTCCTTACTTGTCAGGAAGGCAGGCAGTCCACACAGAAACAAATAAAAATATACCCTAATGTTCTGTGCCACCAGAATATGCCACCCCAAAATATGCATGTACGAGGCCAGAATATGCCCCCAAATCTACCTCTTTGGCACAAGAATTATTTTGACCTTGTTATTTTGAGAAACAGCAGACACAAGAGAAGCTCTGAAAACAGAACAGAAATTACCCTTTAGTAAGGGAAATTCGCATTTATAAAGGAAATCTCCATTTGTACCAGTGTCTCCCTCTCTGCACCAGGAAGAGAAGATGACTCTGAATCACAAGAGACTGTCATCAATGGAGAGAGCACCAACTTCAATCTGCATAATCAACCTTGCTCTCCTTTACCATACTTTTCCTGGTCACCTTCCCATAACTTGCCTCCGCCACATCCTCTTCCTTTGTTTTAGCTGAAGATGGTGTTTAAACCCAAATTCTAAACCACGTCTTTGAGTTCCTCTTCTCTGAGTTTCTCCCATGTCTATATGAGATGCACATGTTCATAAGCTTCTGTTTGTTTTTCTCTTTTTAATCTGTCTTTTGTTAGAGGGGCCCCAGTCAAGGATCTAGAAGGGTAGAAGGAAAGATTTTTCTCCCCTCCAGTGCCAAGTGTGCTAATGAAAACATCGAGCAGGGTGAGGTAGAGTGCTATGCTAGGTAGCGTGGCCAGGGAGGTATCCCTGTAGCAATGACATTTGAGGAAGAGTCTGAATGAAGTGAGGAAGTGAGCCATGTGGCTACAGGGAGAAGGTGTTCCTGGCAAGAGAACAGTAGAAGCAAAGACCCCGCGGCAGCAGCGTGATTGGCATGTTGCTGCACTCACCCAGCCAAATATCAGGTGTAACCCGCCATCGCCACACCTGTACCTGATCAGCCCAACTCTGTTGGAAGAACTCACGCCAACAGGCAGACTGTGGCACTGTAGAGTTGTTTCAACTCTCAGATGGGTTTGAAGCTGGGTACCTGAGGGTCACTGTAAATATTCAATGAGATTACCTTTCCGCCTTGTTCCCAACACAGACATAGATGAAAAGAAGTTAATCTTGTCAGTTTGCTGTTTTCTTGTTTAATCTGAGGGGTGACTCAAGGGCCACAAGGATTTATGAGCTTGTTTAACAGAAGAAAGAGAATGCCTTCAAGGATGTAACATCACCAGACAACCAACCCCAGCTGCCATTGATGCCCAGAAGTCAGATTGCTCAAGGGCTTATCTGGAGTGAAAGAAACACAGATTACCACTTTGTTTCTCTGGAACTCCTCCTGCCAAACCCCTTAGCTCTATAAAACTTCTTGCTATCTTCTCTTGTTAAGGTGGATTTGAGAGAACCTATCCTCCTGCCTTCCTGTTTTGGCCAATTTGAATAAACCTTTCTCCATCTCCAAGCATGGATGTCTCAGTGATTGGCTTACTGAGCCTGGGCACAGGAACTCGAGATTGAGAGGTTTGGTATCAGGTTCTCAGCACTGCTCCCATTGTCCTTAGCTCCTTCTCCCACTCACCATGGCAGCTATTCCAAGCATTCACACTCTACTGAACCAAAAATAAGAATAACAATAGCAATAACTAAACTTTATTCACACTTTCTATGGCCCAGGTAACATGCTAAGGTTTTTTTAATATATTTATACATTCATTTCATTTCATTTCACCTCAGACATATAGGTTAGGGACTGTTATTTTATAGATGAGAAAACTGAAGCTTACAGAGGTTAAGCAACTTGACCAAGGACCCCACTAGTAACTGGTGGAGCTAAGAGTCAGTCCAGAACCGGGGCTGTACTAACCTAATCCAAAGTCCAACCCTATACCTATTGGCAAACTCCCTCACCTAATCTCTTACTTCATTTGCTCAGAAAACCAAGAGCATGGAGATGGTCAAGTATGAAAGCTCTCAGACTACTGACATAATTGTCAGCTAAATTTCATCAAATCTAAGAGACTCTTGATTATAAGAAGCCCCACAACTTCATATGATGCTAAGAAAAAATGCTGCAGTTAAATTATGAAATAATGTTAAGACAATTCCCATATAGGAGATGTTTCAAGAAATAAATTGCCTTCAAAAATGGGTGATTTTTAAGTATGGTTTCTACAACCATCAAAACCTCTTTTCTTCCTGTGTCAAAAGATGAAATGTCCCTCCTCGAAACTAAAACCTCTTCCTATTGTTTTTATTTTTTCTTCTCCTTGACCTTTTTCCATTGATTTTTTTCTTTCTCTCCAGTGTTTTCAACTTTACCTCCCTCAGACTAAAAACATCATCAGGTCTCTTTCATCCTGAAAATCAACTGCTTGACCTATGCTATGTCATCCTCTAGCTATTCTATTTTTGTCTTTCCCTTCTTATTTCTTCTTCTTTCTTGTCTTGTATTTGAGTTGAGACCTTTAAGGGCTATTACAGAGACATCAGATATTTGGGTTTTAATTATAAAGCTTAATATTTGTTTGCAACATCTTTGTTGTGGGCATATGTTGTGGTTGTTCTCTGCCCAGCAAGGCTCCCAATGGAGAACCAATCTTCCCCCACACCATCCACTGAAATACTGTTCAGTGTATATGGTTCAGGAGGACTGGCTCCCCAGTTCCTTCCCCCAGGAGTGGGCCCCTGATCCAGGCCTGGTTGGAATACTATATCAAGACTGCCACTGGCCTCAGGTTGAAGCAAGGATGGACACATCACCCAAGCCAGGCCAGTCTGAATTCTGCCCTTAACTTTTCTCTTGAAGTTCTCGTGAAAGATGTACTCTTTCTGCCCAGATTGTTCTTGTACTGCTAGTGGCCATTTTGTCCACCATGTGGCAATAACATATCTAAGAGATGGAGAAAGATATGGGTCCCTGATGTCATTACTTGATCTCCTAGATACAAAGATGCCTAAAACCAGATTACTTCTAGACTTTTCAGATGCATGAGCTAATAAATTCTCTTTTTGTTCATGCTGTTTGATTTGTGTTTCTTTGTCACTTGAAATAAAGAGTACTAATACAGTGTTGTATTCTTTTATGTGATGGCCAGTCAAGTGCAGCCACAAGAGGAGTCACAGGAGAGGCACAAGAAAACAGAGGTTATTATACTCATAGGTGTGGGGAGGGGGTCACCGCTTGACACACAGGGTCACGGGGACATGCCAGGTTTTGGTTGGATGAAAGAAGACAGGAGCAAAGGCAAGCTGAGGCTAGAGCCTTTTGGGGTTTCCAGGGCAGGGCAGAGCAGGGTAAACAGTCTAGGAGTGGCTAGAATGTTTGAATAATTTCAGTGGGCTCTAAACTATAGAGGTGGTCTCTAGTCGCCTGGCACCTGGCCCTGAGATGATTAAAGCAAAAGAATATTGTCTCCTGATAGAGGAGGTGGAGGAGATTGGGCTCTGGATTGCTTAGTTTGCATGTCAAAGGCATGCTCCCAGCTGAGTTCTTTGCTGTCTCTAAGAATTGGTTAGCCTCAGGAGGGGCAGTCTGCCAAGGCAGAAAAATTTTTTATTTTTAAGATGTCAAAACTTTGTAATATACGGAAAATAAAAAATATATACAATACATACAGCTTTACAGTTTTCAAAGAGCTTTGACATGCCTTATTTTATTGATCGCATGGTTTGGGGGGCAAGGTATATGTTTGTCTTACTCATGACCAAATTTCTGGGACTTAGCACATGTTAGGCATATGACAGGTGCTCAAAAATATTTGCTGAATGAAGTGAGCAGCTTATATGTTATTACTTACCCCATTTTATAACACAGGATTCTGAGATCAGAGAGCTAGTTAGGTTGTGGATTTGAGTTAGAGTGGACTAGTTCAGAGGGTATAGTGAAAGCCTAAACTGGGAGAGGGCAGTGTAAACTGGATGGATTTGGATTACAATACAGACATCGAATCCATTTTATTCTTTTTTTCTGGAGTTCTACAGCAGCTTTTAACTCTCTCTCCCATCAACTTTTGCTTCTCTACAATCCACTAATCACTCAACAGCCAGAGTGATCTTGTTAAGGTGTCAGATCAGATCCTACTACTCTTCTGCTTTAAACCCTTCAAGTATTTCCCTTTACTTTCAGGGATAAAAGCCCAAATCCTCAACATATCATATGAGGTCTTTATGATCTGTCTGGCCCCTGCCTATTCCTTACCTCAGTTTCCTCCTATCTTTCTCTCTCTTCTCTCTTTTTCAGCCACAATATCCTTCTTTCCATCCTGGAAAAATACAGTTCTCTTCCCAAACTCAAAGCCTTTGCCTAGAACACTCTCCCTCCTCCACTCTTTATCTAGTTAATTCCTCCTCAATATTAAGTTCTCAGTTTCGACCTCATTTCCTCCAGACCCTTCCCTGAGTTCTTCACCACTCTCATTCTAGACCAGGTCCCTTGCTATCACTCTTCTCCCTGTGTTTTCATAACAGAATGCAATAGGTTGACTCCTTGCTAAGTGTGGAGCCGGTAAGCACACCAGGGAAATGGAAGAGTGAATCAAGTTTTATTACCTGCAGCTAGTAAGGAGAACTCTGGGAGGTTCCCGAAGCCGTGTCTCCCCCAACAAGGGTTTGAGGAGTCCTTTTATTGTTAAATCAAGGTATAGTTCATGAATATTCAGTTAAAGGAAAGGTGGGAAATTGAGGTTTATTGTCTAACAGCCATGTTCTTTTAAGGCACATGCGTAGCATGGACACATGCTATTACATATGTCACATATTCAAAGGAAGGAAGACAGGAACACCTCTGGGCGGAGATTGTAGCATCATGATGAGATTCTAATGAGTGGGGTTCACTCTCAGTCACCCAGAAGGTGAGGTGGGTGGCTCAGGCTGGTGTAAACCAGTTCCTCAACAGTAGTCTCATCTGAAAAACAACTTAAAGGGGTGTTAGTTGTGACAGGAAGCAGCAACTTCCCTCTGCAGGCCCTGGCCCTCAGCCTAGCTAAGTCACAGCGTAACTACTAACATTTGATTTCATAGCACCTATCAGTTTGTAATGACTATTGACTATAGACTCTCCAAAAGACCACCAGCATAAGCTGTTGATCCATTAAAACTTAGGAATGTCTGAGAAGTCAGGAGCTAATATTTATAGGGTTTTGAGGTCTAGACTCAACTGGTTTTAAGGGGATCTGATTGAGATCAAGCAAAGTTCTTCACATAATAATTAAGGGTTGGTGAATTTAGCGTGAGGTGAGAGTCTTGAAGCAAATCTTGATCAGTACACAGTTGTTTGATGAGTGAGCAGTTTGCCAGTTAAGTGATCCTGAGAAATTGACTGAACAGCTAAAGTTGAGATAAATTGATTTTTAGGAAGTTCCTGAAGCAAACAATAAAAGTATTTACTGGCATATAGCTTTAGCTCCCTGAGCAAGAATTACTGGAAGAAATAAGGAAGCCATATTCATGTAGGTGGGATTAGTTCTTAGCCGCCAGTTAAGGTATATGGATTCAAGCAGTCTCAGTTCTGACCACATGCCTGTGTTTAGGTCCCTCTTCCCCAGTAGCACTTGTGGCAACTACAACTTGACATTTGATCAATGTCCATCTCTGGCAGTAGACTGTGCTCTGTGAGGGAAGGTTCCATGTCTGTTTTGCTCACCATTTTATCCCCCATACTGATCACAGCACCTGGAGCATAAAAGGTGTTCAACTAAAATTTGCTGAATGAATGAGACCTTGGCTGATAGCCTGGGTGGGAGAATGGAGAAAGAAACCAGAGGTTACTTTGTCTTCAGTCCTATGTTAGAGTTGTTCTAGTCATGCCAGGATGGGTGCTGGGAGGACACATTTTCAAGGCAAAGATGAGAAGTTCCACTTTGGGAAACTGAGTTTCATTTTCAATAGGAAACACACATTTGGAACTCAGGAAAGATAAAAGCTAGGGCAATATATGCAAATTTTATGAATTTTGTTTGTTCAAAATGACTTAAAAATCAAAGTAATGTAGAGCCATTGGATGACTATCACTGTATAAATCTAACTTTATCAGAGAAAAATCCTCCTCAAAATCCATTTAGTTTGAAATTCCTCCTCAGTCTAAAAGGGCAAGACTAATTAAAATGTACTAGGTTGTAAAGATGATACTAAATACTTACATAGCACCTTCTGTGCGCCAGGCACTCTTTTAAGTGTTTTACCTCCATTAACTCATTAAATCTCATAATAACTCTATGAAGCAAGTGCTATAATCATCTCCATCTACAGATAAGAGACATAAAGAACTGAGAAAAAGCTGCTTGCAACTACATGAAATAGAACTGGCAACACTAACATAACTTTCTATTCTGGGAAGTTCTTGCCCAAGAAGATAAAGTTGCAAAATATTTATTTCAAGAACATCCTGAAAATTCACTTATCTGGAGAAGATATGGCTCAACTGGGAAAACCAGATTGCTTATCAAAGGATAATTGACTCATCAAAAGTTACTTCAAAACCCATGCCTTGCTGAGTTCACCAACCTTAAACTATTTTATCACAAACTTGGATCACTCACAAGCAGGTCCCCACACTAACAATCTCACCTTAAACCAGAATGCCTACACCTTATAACTATCCATCCTTGAAGTCCCCCTCTGAGACACACTAAGATGATGTCAAGATGGTGCTGTCCCTTGCTGTAATAAGCAGTAAACTTGGCTTTGCTTGACCAATAAGTTGTTTCAGTGGTCTTTTCAGGGAGTCAGCAGTTAACAGAACCAAGAGATTAATGCTTTGTGCCCAGTGCTTTGCTGATGTGTTTACTAATTTTGTGTGGAGCAGGAAGTAAAGCCAGGCTTTACTAACCAAATGGCCATCCACCTCACTTGAGTAAAGAAAGTTAAGTTTTAAGAAAATTAAGGGCGTAATTCTTTGTATCTGTTACAGAGCTCAGCACAGCATTAAACTGAATTAAATATGCACCTAGACTAAAAGAAAGATGCAAGATGCTTAAGTGAGTATAGCCACAAACACAATCAAAACTGGTCAGGTGGGAATGAAGGTTAGAGTGGGGAAGATCCAGATGCTGTCAGGCACAGAGATTAAAAGTACTGGCTTTGGATTCAGAAATGCGTTTAAGTTCTGGCTTCATCATTTTCCAGGGATTTGATTTTGGCCAATTAACTTCCCTGAACCTCAGTAGCTCACCTATAAAATAGGAATAATGTTAGTACCTACGTCAGAGAGTTAATATGAGGACTGAATGGGAAGTGTATGCCAAGAGTCTATCATGGTGTAATTGGTGGTATTTATTGTTATTACTATAATTCACTGCAGGATTTCAGGGCTTGGGAAGAAGGAAGATAAGATCGGTGGTATACTTGAAGGGGATTGGAGAATTCAAAGAGAAGAAAAGGTCTTACAAGCTGGGAATTCAGGATTGGATTTTTCTGTGGTAGTCTGGTGTTTTTCCAGGAAGATTAGTTACCAAGGCCCAAGGGATAGTTCCCCAGCTAAACTCTCTCTCTCCTTGATATTATAGCACTGTTTACCTCCCAAGAGGGCTGCCTGGGCAGAGTTTAGGACTGTAGAAGAAGCTTGACCTTAGAAGTTTAAGAATTTAGAACCCTGAGAGAGAGATGAAATCTGTCAATGAGAAACACCTACGCATTTTGTGGGGATATGTAGGAGGTGAGTACTATGGTTTTCTAGATGTTATCACTGGAGATGCAAAAGAACATGAACTCACTGAGCCCAAGGTTGCTCTTTTCCAGACTCACTTATTCACCAACCAAGCAAGTCCTGCCCAGAAGTAAGAAGAGGAGGTGTTAAGTGAGCCCCATGCTCATTACAGGCCACGTCAGTTTTATGTCTGGCCTACAAAGATGAATCATCATGGAGAGGGAGGCCATTTTTCTCATTATTTGTAGAACTACAGAGCTAATGTTTATTTTGTATTTACCATGTGCCTCTAGGGGCTGTTGCTTTGCATCCATTACCTTATTTAATCCTTCTCACAAGCCTTTTCAGGTATTATGATCCCCATCATTGAATTCCTACTTGATTTACTTGCCTTTTCTTATCAAGTACTCACAACTTTGGAAAGCGCCCTGGGGTCAAGAAAATTCAATGCTTTGTAAGCAGACAGGAGAGATGTGATGTGGTGTTGGACTGAATGTGGGAGCACAGAAGAGTATAGAGAACGAACAATAACAAGTTGGCAGGTTGATCATGAAGAAGGGCTAATGGCCTCTATTTTAACAATGTGGCCTTAAATAGTAACTGAACAATTAAAAAAGTGTCTCTAAAGATGAAGACAGAAGTCTTGAGGGTGATCTTGAGATTATGAAACTGGAAAGGGTAAACCATTTTCTGATTCTAATGTCCCACTTAGAAAATTGGGTGGTTTTCTAGACCCCAAATGAATTCTTGGAATAAGGTTAGAAGTTGTAAAACAGAATTTTGCATGTGTGTCTTCACACTCACCTCCAATTTTATTTTGTGTGATTTGATTTTTAAGTTGACACTATCTCCAGATGCAAACTACATGGATTTTAATAATTTTAATTTCATCTCTTATCTCTTTCTAAGACATAGGTGAGTGATTCATTTTCGTGCTAGTTAATACCAACCCTTTCTCAGAAACAGTCAAAATATAAATAAAACTTCTTCAAAAGTAACCCAAGGGCAACAACGCAACTGTGCCAGTGTTGTGAGGCAAACATCAATCCATTCACAAATGTTGAACTTGTTGAACTGCGTATTTCCAAGTTTCAAGCTTAAAAGTTCCATTGAGCAATCTTGAAAGAAGGAACGCCTCCCTAGAAAACATGAGATTTGCCAAACTCTTCACACCTCCCCCAACAACAGCCTAGCAAACATTCCCGAGTGTCTTCTATGAGCAATGGTCTGAGAAAGTCTCCACAGGGATACAGGGATGAATGAACGTGAACCTGGACAAAAATTACAATGCAAAGTAGGAAACGAGTCAGCACCAAGCGGCATAAAGTTTAAAGAAATCAGAGGGAGAGATTGTCAGATGGATGGCATTAGGAAGTAGGTGGGATTTAAATTTGGTCTTGGATGGGTAAGTGGGGTGAGGTGTGGGGAGCACAAGGAGTGTGGGTTTGCAGTAAGTACAGTGGTGAATGGCCTATTTTGATTGAAGCAGGAATTATGGCTTTTAGGACCCGAAAAGAAGTGCAATGCTATGAACTTGCTGGTTTGTTTTCTAAACAGAGTCGTTAAAAATTGGGTAGAGGAGTGATTCCCTTTGCTGTTACTGAATAATATGAAAAGTATTAGTGTCAGATATATCCTCTGCCTTCCAGATACACCTCCAGCTTCCTCCTGCTCTCCTCCCCGGCAGGCAGGCCTGTAGAGGCTACAGCATCAAGGGTCTTCCTTACCTTCTGGTCTGGCCAATGGGCTGACTTGCAAGAGATCCTGGAGAGGGAGATGGTGATGTGAGGGAACTTGTTTTCCAGGCTCCCTTCCTGCAGGGTCATCTCGGGCTGCTGCAGCCCCCACAAGAGTTTCACAACTCCTCTTGGCCTCAGGGTTCTGAAAAGAACTCCTTCTCCTCTTCTGGTTGCGTCTAGGGGTGGGAACAATCTGGCTCGGGTACTCCTTTGTTCTTATTCCCTACACCCTGCCACACCTTTGTAAGCGGGCTTTCCTTAAGTTATCCTAAGATGAGTGTACTCTCTGGTCCCTGCTGAGACCTCTATCTGACCTGAGATAGAGACGCACTGGGCATCTGCTCACCTCCATCCCAGGAGGGTCACCAAGGGTCTATGCTAATGCTATGGGGTCCCACACTTCAAGCCCAAGTTTATTGGAAGAATGTTTGGACACCTGACCCGAATTAGGCCAATCAGATATTCTTTTTGGGAGTCTGCATTAAGAAATTCTTCATGTGGACTGGAGAGGAGGTGAGCTCAGGAGGTGTGGGGTGCCATTTTTGCCCACTAAGTGGACTGAGAAGAGGAAATTGGCCTGTAGAGACAATTACTGAGGTTGTTTGAGCTCTGAATGGTTTTTCAGTCCTTAGTTCCAGTCCCTCCTGAGGGCCAGGTAAATTCTTGTCCTCAGGTTCTGTGACATAACTATTTTCCTACAATAAACACCACACACACATAACCACATAATTTTTTGTCAGTTTAAGCATGTTCGAACTATTTTCTGTTACTTGCAGCCAGAGACTTAACTAATAGAAGACCCAAGACTTGTAATTCCAGTTGCCACTTGTGAAGTACTTAGTGTGTGCCAGACTTCATGTGATTTATCTTGTTTAATCCTCTCAGCTACTCTGAGAAGTAGTTTTCTTGAGACTCAGATCTTTCTTGGCTTAAAAGTTCCTTCAAATAAGTCCCTCTAAGTGTCCCTCAAATTTTTCTGGAAGTCCCCCACGAGGTTCCTTATTAAAGGGGTTCTGATGGCCAATTTCTGATGGGGGAGTTTCCCCATGCCACCAACAAGCATTTCTTGGACACCGACTGGGTGTACTACAATTCAATTCAATTCTGACATTATCTACCTGGAGACAGTGTCAGATTCCACAGGTGAAGGGCTCAGTCCCACAAGACCACCCTCCACTTCAGATGCCAATCACAAGCCCAGGTTGTTACCTGTACTTCTGACCGACTGGCTATAAATGAGAGGTTCCTACAACCCCTCCTTGGGTTGATTAATTTGCTAGTACATCTCACAGAACTCAGGACATCTATTTACTAGATTACCAATTGATTACAAAGGATATTAAAGGGTACAAATCAGCAGCCAGAGAAGAGATACATAGGGAAAGGTATGGGGAAAGGGCAGAGAGCTTCCATGCCCTCTCCAGGTGAGCCACTTTCCCTGAATCTCCACATGTTCACCAACCCGGAAGCTCTCTGAACGCCTTCCTCTTGGGTTTTTATGGAGGCTTCATTACGTAGGCATGACTGATTACATCACTGGCCTCTCCCCTCCCCAAGGTGGGGGCGTGGAACTGAAAGTTCCAACCCTCTAATCTTGGTTGGTTCCCCTGGCAACCAGCCCCCAGCTTTAGGCACTTTCCAAAAGTCACCTCATTTAAATAAACCCAGCTGTGGAGGAAAGGGGCTTGTTAGGAATAACAAGACACCCATTTCACCTTTATGGCTTTGAAGCAATTTCAGGAACTGAGGACAAAAGGCCAAATATTATGACAAAAGATGTTTCCATTGCTCTTATGTTCAAGAAATTCCAAGGGTTTGGGGAACTGTGAGCCAGGAACAGTGGACAAAGACCAAATGTATATGAGAAATATATATTTGGTCATCTGAATGACCAAATATATATTTCTTATAAATCACAATATTGCACTGATGGTTTCTCATAAACCAGTCTGTCAGCCTCGGTCACCACACAGTCTGTTCTGTTCTTCCTTGTCACTCACAGACGTCACCGCACACCATGAAAATGACAATATCTACATTTAAGATCCCATCTGCAGCTGCCACCAAATGTTCTGGTCCTCAGGGTGCTCAAAACATCTCTGAGTTAGATGAAGAGAAGGAGAATGTCTCCTCTCTCTGTGTGTCAGCTCAGCCCTTGAGCAGTTCTTCATGTGGCCAGAGGCTGGTAAAGTCTCCTGATGAGATCCATGAGCTAATGGCAGAGCTTTCCAACTGTGCACCACAGCACAGCAGTGTACCACAAAGGTTACAGGGGATATTGATTCCCCTGGCCCTTGGGGCAGCCTGTCGGGGACTGAGTGACTAGAGCCTTAGCATCGTCCTCTAACCTTGAGCAGTCTTTGTTTTGTTTGTTTTGTTTTTTTGTTTTTTTGGTGAGGAAGACCAGCCCTGAGCTAACATCCGTTGCTAATCCTCCTCTTTTTGCTGAGGAAGACTGGCCCTGGGCTAACATCCGTGCCCATCTTCCTCCACTTTATATGGGACGCCGCCACAGCATGGCTGACAGGCAGTGCGTCGGTGGGCGCCCGGGATCCGAACCGGCGAATCCCGGGCTGCCAAGCGCGGACTAAACCGCTGCGCCACCGGGCCGGCCCCTACCTTGAGCAGTCTTATTTCATCAACCCCAGTGTGACATACACATACTAACATTTTCTGTAAATACCATGTCATGAATCTAACCATCCACACAAATCCCCCACCCTGTGCCCACCACAAAGGGGTAAATATCCAATCTGGACCAAATCAACAATAGACATTGTGCCATTACTTGCGTGCTTTTCTTTCCTGTTTTCTGGTTTCTCTTCTTTGTTAGAAAACAAAACTTGCATGCAAATGAAGAGGCAGATTTTGGTGTGTGTGTGTACTACTACTAATCAACAATAGACATTGTGCCATTACTTGCGTGCTTTTCTTTCCTGTTTTCTGGTTTCTCTTCTTTGTTAGAAAACAAAACTTGCATGCAAATGAAGAGGCAGATTTTGGTGTGTGTGTGTACTACTAGGAAATAAGGAAGATATTGTCTATACTGTCATTAGCCAGCCTAAAGTGCCCTATTGTATACACCATCCCACTCTGATCAATGAGGAAACTGTCTTGAAGAGTTAAGTCACCCACCTGAGGTCACATACTAAGTGACAGAGCTGAGATTCTAATCCAAGCCTCTCTGGCTCCAAAGCCATGTGCCTGATCCCTCACTTGCCACATCCCTTCTTCCCAATGTTCCATTGATTAGGATAAGACCTTCGAATCTTCGTTTAGAGAACAAGTTCTGGTGCAGCCGTGAAGATGCACCTCTCAGAACTCCCTTCTAGAGGGAACTGTCACAAGTAATGCAGTCAGGTGACAGCCTTGAGCTGTAGCAACTTTGGGGTTTGGTGCTGTGGGAGATCACAATTTGCCACCCCAAAATGTGTGTCTTCGGCTTGATTATTTTTAAAAACAAAAGACTCAGAAAGAAACTTTGACCTTTCCCCTCACCGCCTAAAAGAATTTAAGGTAGAAGGCCTGTCCCAGGAAGGAGCTATCACCGTAGTTAACTCTAGGTGTGGTGAACTGGGAGAAACCTTGCTGAGCCCATTTTTATCCAAGTTCTCTCTTCAGTGGCATTGTCTATAACTGGCCCAGCAAACATTTGCTTATCAAACATTTGCTTTTCCATCTCCATGTAAATTGCCTTCCTCCCCTTTGAAGTCCCAAATCACTACCCCCAACATCCTCATTTGTCTTCAACTAAAGATGATATTTAAGGTGGTGGCTTCAGCCATTTTGGCAACTTACTCAGTTTTTCTGGTTTTCTTCCATGTATACATGTTATCAAACTTTGATTTTTCTCCTGTTATTCTGCCTCATGTCGATTTAATTCTTAGACCAACCAGAAGAACCTGGAGAGTAGAGGAATAGTTCTTCCTCCCCTACAGTGCAATGTTTGAGGCAAGGACATGCTCTCTTCAGGGAGCTCCAGCCTGGAGATTGGCGTGGGTACAAGGGCCCGGGCACCTCTGCTCAACACGAGACTCTACGGGAAATCTGTAAGCAGGAGTCCCCATTGGGCTGGCCAGATGCTCTCAGAGCTGCACTGCAGCCTGAGGCTCTTCCTACCCAATCCTCCATCCTTGCTCATCTCGTAAGTGTCAGACCTGCATTGTGGTCCAAAGACTCACCCTGGCTGCTCCAGCTCCCTCATCCCTTTATCACTCATAGACGTTACCCCCAAGAGATCTCTTGCACTCCTAACTCTGTTTTGGTGTCTGTGCCCCAACACAAGCTCCCTGAAAGAAGGGCCATGCCACGTAATTCTGTTTATCCTCCACAGTGCCTAGTAAAATACTTTGCATGTAATGAGTTTCTTGCTTTTATTTTTTGGATTAATAACCAGTTTTACATGGTGGCAAATGAACAGTTTCAATGTCTTCTTATATCTGTTCTGGGGAAGCTCTGGGCCCAAAGGCCTAGAATGATTCCTGGGTACCATGCTCAAAGATTCTGACTCAGAGACATAGGGGAAGGGGCAGGACACCCCATTTTCAGTGAGCACTCCCAGTGGATTCCGAGCCAGCTGTCCTCAGACCATACTTGAGAAGCACAACTTTTGAGAATGACTATGCACACAGCTCCAAAATTCTCCCCTTTCCCCACCACTACCACATTCAGTGGCATGCGTGTCCCTATGAATTTGGGAGAATCTTGGCATTTTCTGAGACCAGGATTTTCCTATTTCCTGGCTATCTTCCAATCTTCATTTAAAAGTGAATAGGGCCCCAAAGGTAGAGTGCAAAGATTGCCTTGAGCCTGGAAGAGATATAAATTGCCAGTATTGCCAGCTGACATCTGGATATGGGCTGGGATTATGAAAGGTAAGCAGTTAGCCTCATTTCACCATGTGGATTGCTGGCATGTGAGTCATTACAGATGGAGTGGTTCAGTTTAGTCCAATACTGTCCCTTTGTTATCCAAGCAGGATGTCTTCTGTTCATCTCTAGCCCTCCTTCAAGGGTAATCTCAAACATTACTTTCTCACTCCAGCTGCACATCTTCTTCCAAGACCTCATTGCCCCTAGTGCTTCCTTCCATAGGAGTACATTATATTTAAATAGCTTACATTATGTATCTTTTTCACCCATTTGCCCAAAAAATCTTTGGGAGTCAAGTCCATTTCTTTTCATCTCTTCATTCCAATGCTTACCCCAGTACCCAGAACATGGTAGGAGCTCAGTTGATGGGGTGGATGGATGGAAGAATGGAAGATGGAAGGAAGGAATGACGGGAGAATAGAAGTAGGAATAAACTCAACGTGACCAGATACCTTCATTTCAGTGCTTCATTTCACTTTACCTCCCACACCCATATCCAATATCACATTAACTTAAAAATAAATGATTATGTCACAGAAACATATATTCATCTTCTTTATGGTTTCAACTGATTTGAATTTACTTTAAATGAATTGAAAATATTTATGAGAACATTTTTAAAAAGAAAAATGAAAAAATTTTTCTAGTCAAGATGAAAATTTGGATTGTAGGTGGTAGTGTGACATAGTGGGCTTTGGAATCAATTAGTCTGAGGTTAAAATCCCACTTTGTTACTTACTGGTTATGTAGTTTGTATCCTCATGTGTAAAACGGGATCAATGATATTTATACCATAACGGTTATATAAACCCCAGCCAAGTGCTTGAAACATGGTAAGGGCTCAACCAGTATTAATTATCTTCTTTCTCTTTGGCTAAAACTTAATAGAATCCTAGTACTTGGAGACCAAACCCATGTCGTCGTTATTTTTTAAATTTCTAAATGCATACACATAGATTCGATGCTCAGTAAGTACATGTTAGGTGAATGAGAAAATTGTTTCATTGCTTCTGCCTTATCTCAAATTCCAATTTTAGTTCATTTCAGTGTTAGGAAGCAAATTTAAAAGCATAGCAACATGACTCAAAAGATTAAGATTTTCTATCCAGAAATCTTGATTTAAATCTTCAGTAGTTGACTTTTGAGAAGAGTGCAAACGTTGGCATTATCTCCTTTATTAGCAATTTGTAAAGAACTGGGATCTCACGCAGCTGTGTGCAGCTCAAAGATGTACCAGGCAAAGAATAAATTTCCTGCCTACGCAAACTCAAGGCAAAAAACCACAAGCTGTCTTATATTATTCCGACAGCCTGAACAAGGTTTCTTATTTTTCTCATAAAGAAACTTGACAAAATTACAAGAATTTTCCACTATGTAGAATTTTTACCTTGTGGGACTGTTAAAGCTGATGGTATATTTGTTTTAGGAGAGACTAAAGACTCAGAGTTACAGATCTCACTCTAGCGATTCAGCAAATTAAAATTCCTCTTTTATGCCTCAGGGTGAGGAGGGTATGATCTGGACGCCCCTCTCCAAGATGCATTCCAAAGGGTACAAGTACTTGGTACTCACGATTGAAATATACTCAAAATTGTGGCTCAGGTCAAAGTGGGCCAGGCCTCCCCAAAACCCTGCTGAAGCCTGCCTCTTATTTAAAATGGACAGCAATGGGAAAAGGGGATTCAACGGAGGTTGTTCTGCTTCCAGCTCCATTTACTGGAATCCATCAGTACCGAATACAGAGATGGCTGCAGACATCTAATATTCTCAGAAAAGCTAAGTACTAGGCAAAGACCAAGGAAACTCATCTATTGGGCATTCATTATGTAAGAGGCACTTAACATTATTATGTATTTGTATATCTATTTTATTTATACCTTCTTTCCAAAAGGACTATAGAGCTGCTTATGAGAAAACACGCACACTATGAACACTATACAACAGGAAATAAAGATGAAGCCAGAAGAAGGGTGTATGCATAGTCCACTTGCTAGCATTGGGCTGCAAATCCAGTTTGGAGATTCCTGCCAGCCAATGAATGGTTCTCAGTGGTTCTGTGTGGTTCTCAGTGTCCACAAAGCAAAAGCAGACCTGTTGCTCTGAGACACAGAGCAATTCCTGGAATTAAACTCAGGGGAGATATTCCCCACCCCCATAAGTTTGTAAGGGGTGAGGAGTTTCAGTGTATTACACAACAGCCCAGATCTGCTTGAATCCTACCCTCTCATACTGTCTCAGAGCTCATTATTCAGACCCTGTATACACAAAGAAAAGTAGCAGAATGGGAGTCAGATCACTACTTGATTAATAGATGCTCAACTACTCGATATTTCCGAAGCCAAGGTCGTCTGGTAAAAACCAACTTCAGCACGAAGTTAAGGTTGAAGCAGAATC
Organism: Tapirus indicus; assembly: GCA_031878705.1. Classification (NCBI taxonomy): domain Eukaryota; kingdom Metazoa; phylum Chordata; class Mammalia; order Perissodactyla; family Tapiridae; genus Tapirus; species Tapirus indicus. Next base: position 136,048,351 of record CM062920.1, on the reverse strand, counting down.
AGGTCTCCTATCTCCTTCTGGAAATGCACATGTAGGTATGCCTACAAAAGGGAGTCAGGCCCCCCAGATTTCTGAGCCTCCTTATCTCCCCTGCTACCTGGAGTGGGAGAAAGAACAGGGCATAACCAACCTGGAAAGTGGGATGATGTTAGCTGCATAACAAACCACCCCAACCTCTGTGGCATAAAATAATGTCTCATTACTATTCTCTCTCCTAATTCTGAGGGTTGACTTGGCTTAGCGAGCAGGTTGTCAATGAGTCTCTCATACAGTTGCAGTCAGACGGTGACCGGGGGTGGAATCATCTCAGAGGCTTCCTCACACATGTGTCTGGTGGTTGATGTTGGCCATCATTTGAAACTGCAGCTGGAACCATCAGTGGAATATCTACACCAGGCTCCTCTATGTGCACTGGACTTTCTTATAGCATGACATTTGAGGTCTAAGACAAGTGTCCCAAGAGATTGAGAGACAGACAAACAGGCCAGGCAGAAGCTGTATCACCTTTTTATTTTCAAATAAATTTTATTTTGATATAATTTTAGATTTACAGAAAACTTGCAGAGAAAGCACCAAGAGTTTCCATACACCCCTCAGCCAGTTTTAGTTTCCCTTAATGTTACCGTCTTTCCTTACTGTGGTACATTTGTCAAAATTAAGAAACTAGCATTGATTCATAACTACTAATTAAACTCTAGACTTTATCAGGATTTCACTAGTTTTTCCATTAATGTCCATTTTTTCTGTTCCAGGATCCACTCCAGGATCCCACTCTGCTTTTATATTTATATCTCCTGAGTCTCCTCTGGCCGATGACAGTTTTGAGGGGTACTAGTTAGTTAGTTTGTAGAATGCCCCTCAAATTGAATTCGTCTGACGTCTTTCTTGTGATTAGACTGAGGGGATGGTTTTTGGAAAGAACCCCATGGAGGTGACGTGTCCTTCTCATCACATCACACCTGGGGGTACCTGATGGCCACGTGTTACCACTGGTGATGTTAGCTTTGGTCACTTGGTTAAGGTCCTGTTTGCCATGTTTTTCTGCAGTGAAGTTGCTATTTTTCCCCTTTTCATATTCTGTTCTTTGAAAGCAAGTCACTAAGTCTAACTCCATGCTCAAAAGTCCCCCTCCTTAGGGAGTGGTATCTGCGTGTATTACTTGGAACTGTTTTGTGTGGAAGATCTGTCCTCCCTCATTTATTTTTTATATGAGCGTGGGCTCGTGTATATTTATTTTATACTTTGGATTATAATCCAATACTACATTATTTTATTGTTCTAATTGTTCCAGCTTTGGGCATTGGGGGTTCTTTAGTTTGGCTCCAGTGTCCCTTTGGCATGGCCCTATCCTCGGATTGTTTGTGGGGTTTTTTTGAGCACTTCCTCACATTCTGGAATGCAAGATGCTCCAGGCTCACTTGTCTTTCCCTGCCATATGCCCTAAAGTCAGTCATTTCTAGCAGGGGCCCTGCTTCCTTTTATGCGATGATGGTATTGTATTGCTTTTTATGACCTAGTCTCAAGTCACATAGTGTCTCTCTGCTGGTTGAGAGAGTCACAAAAGTCCACCCAGGTTCAAAGGGGAAGAACATAGACTCCATATCTTAATGGGAGAGTGGAAAGGTGACATTGTGAGAAGGTCTCAAGATGAGTAATACTGTTATGGCCATATTTGAAAAAAACAAGCTGTCGCAGAGGGTTAGGGTATCTCAATGAGAAGGTGATATTTGAGCAAAGACTTAGAGGAGGTGAGGAAGTCAGCCATGTGGCTGCGGGAGGAATGTTCCAGAGAGAGGTAATAATTAATGCAAGGACCGTACAACGAGACCACATCGGGTGTTTTGAAGGAACAGCCAAGGGGTCCTCACAGCTAATGGAGAAGGAGTGATGAGGAGAATCACAGAAGATGAGGATGAAGAGGTAAAGAGAAGATGGAGAGGATAGAATATAAAGGGCCTGGAGGGCACTGTGAGGATTTGAGTGAGCAGCTGTTGCAGGGTATGGAGTGACAACACGATCTGACATATTTTAAAATGATCACTATGGCTATTCTGTTGAGAATTGACTTCAGGGGACAGGATGAAAGGAGGCAAACCAGTCAGGAGGCTACTGCAGTAATCTACGCAGAGGTGATGGTGGTTTGGGCCAGGGTGACAGCAGTGGAGGTGCTACGGGGTGGTTGGATTCTGAACACCTTCTAAAGCTACAGCTAGCAGAATTTCCTGCTGGATTGGAGATGAGGTGTAAGAGAATGGGGAAAATCAAGGATGACTTCAAAATTTGACCTGAGAAACTGTGAGGATGAAGTTGCCGTTAATTGAGATGACTATGCATGGGGGAAAGATGGGGAGCTTATTTTTGGAAATGTTGATTTCCAGACATCTATTAGACATCCAAGTAGAGATGTCAAGTAAGCCTTGAGTATACAAATCTGGAGTTCAGGAAAGGAGTCTGGACCGGAAATATACGTTTGGATGTGATTGCACAGAGATTTGTATTTCAGGTCATAATGAGATCACCAAGGAAGTGAATGAAGATAGAGAAGAGAACCAAGGACTGATCCCAGAGGCACTCCTACATTAAAAAGAAGGAACCATCAAAAGAGACTGAGAGGGAGTGACTAATAAAATACAATAAAAACCAAGAGCGTGTGGTGTCTGGGAAGCAAGTGAAGAATGTGTGTAAAGAAGGAAAGAGTCATCAACTGTCAAATGATGCCACTCATTTCAGTAAGATGAGGATTCAGACTCTGAACATTGGATTAAACAATATGGAGGTCATTCATTTTTCTTGACAAGAGCAGTTTAGATGGAATCATAGGGCTGAAAGGCTGGGGGTAGTGGTTTTAACAGAAAATGTGAGGAGAGAAATTGGAGATAGTATAGATATCTCTTTGAGGGATTTTACTGCAGAAATGAAGAAAAAGAATGGTGTGGTAACTAGTGGGGAGAAATAAGTTCAAGAGAAGGTTTACACGCCCACAGGAACAAGCCAGTAAAAAGTAAAAGGCTGATGATTTAGGAGAGAAGTGGCAAATTGCTGAAGCAACGTCCTTGCGTAGGTGAGGGGCCTGGGGTCTGGTGCACGGGGGCTTCAGTAGGAGCACATGTAATTCCTCTGACTCCAGGCGCAAAGGCAGGGTGAGCGGATGCAGACGCTGGCAAGTCAATGTGGTGCTGGGGGTCAGGTGAAACTCTCTTCTGATTGATCCAATTTTTCCAGTGAAGTCGGAAGCAAAGTCGTCAGCTGAGAGTGAGAGTGTGGGAGGGTGTGTTAGAGGTTTGAGGAAAGAGGAAAAGGGGTAGGATAGGCACCTTACCACGTGGGAAAGTGAATGGATTAGGGACATATGTTACGAATTCCTGGCAGCCTCACGGGACCACCTGAGGGTTGTCCTAAATTCACAGTGAGGTTAGTCAGCACGGCTCTGTTTCCTCCAACCAACCACTTCAAGGGCAGGTGCTTAGTAGGTAGAGAGGTGGATTTAACCAGGGTATGACAAAATGAGAGATGAGGATGTAAGCAAGGGAGTGATTACAATGACTGACCATGGAGTAGGGAGCATAGTGGGGACACACGGAGGGGGAGAGAGACAATGTAGAGGATCATTGGACTGAATGTTTAGTGGACAAAAAGCAGAAGAGTGTCTACCTGAGGGCTAACTTTCACACTGGAGGACCCTGCCCACTAGTAAGAGTCATTTTTATGAATTTACCAATCAGATCATCAATTCTTACTCTCTTGAGCTGGAAAACTTCCTAGGGAAAAATAGAGAAAAGCTTGGGGTGGGAAGGATGACAGAAATGCCCCCCTCGCCAATACTATTCACAAAAATCAGACAAGGTGATAAATGAAGTTCTTTGTGCAGTAATTGCAATGAGTTTCCTAGAGTCTTTTTTCTTCCAACAGCCTTTGATGAAGGTTTCTGGCTTCATCACGCTGAGGCACAATGCTGACATTTCTGTCTTGCAGTTGTCCCACGGAGGGTAGGATCAATACCTCCTGCCCCAATTTTCGTTCAGATGTTGAGCTAGATGATGCCATAAGAACACCAAGAGAACATGAAGAGATTTGTTACTCACACGTTGGGGCTTTCTGGGGAGAACAGGGCAGTCACCCAAGATGGGCTGAAAACGGCTGGAGAGAAGGAAGGGGGAGCGACTCGTGTGTGTGTGTGTGTGTGTGTGTGTGTGTGTGTGTGTGTGAGTGTGTGTGGTTAGGAGGTAGAGCTGGAGTGAGGTGAACCTCCTCGCTGGCACCAAGAGAGGGGAGGTGCTGGTTTCCATATAGGATTGCCCAGATGTGGGGCAAAAAGGAGAAGGGTTGGGGGGGGTGGGACCCGAAAGTTGTCAGCTGTCCAATATCAAAAATGGAGTCAGAGTCTTTATTATAAACAGATGCCACAAATCTACTAGGCAAGAAGTATAGCACAGTGCTTAAAATCTTAAGCTTTGGAGTCAGGCTGGAGTTAAATCCTAGCTCTTTAGCTGTGTGATTCTTATTAGCTCCTTGACCTTAGGTAAATTACTTAGTTTCTCTGCTGTGTCTCAGCTTTCTCACCTGGAAAAGAGCCACAAAAGTAGGTAACTCCTGGGTTGTAGTGAAGCTTAATAATGTTGGTGAACCACTTTGCACAGCTTTGCAACTTAGCGCACCACATGCTAATTTCTGAAAATTCTGTGAGTGACGTTTCTATTTCAGATATGTGTGATCTTCGTGGTTGAACCATGTCATGTTGCCAATGGCTCCAAATACGTTATTTTTCAATAATTTCCTTTAGTTTTGAAAGTATTACATATTCACTGCACAAAAACTTATACCTTTATGCTCTGTTCTGTTTAAGCTCCTCTGATAGTTAGAAAAAAAGCTTAACACTAGAAAAATAAGGGAAGTAACCTTGGGAGAATCAGTTTGCAAAGTAAAGGGTTCTTTTAATTTATGTATTGTTAATTTATCTTTGAAGTTCCATTTTTCATAGAGTCTCTTAAATCATAGAATACGTTTTGAGAAAGCAAAAGCATGGTTTTTTGACATTGTTTATTGGCATTTCCTATATGCTCAACACTCACTCATTAATTCATCAAGTAACTATTGAGTTACAACCTTGTTTGAAACAATGGGACAGGACCCAGGGATTATGCCATGTGAACAAGCAGATACAGACTCTACTCTCATGGCATTTGGTAGTCTAGCGGGTTTGATGAACAACCAAATAATCTCATTCTAACAGTCAGGGTGTTTTATTTGCAAAAGACAGAAACCAACTCTGGTTACCATAAAAGAAAGAGGCAGTTTTGGAACGATGCTGCGTAACCCACGGATACCATGGGAAGCCCAGAGAGCAATCACACTTAGAAAATGGAGCGTTGCTAAGGGAGCCTGGGCCCCTGAACCCGTTCAAAGCTTGGACTGGGCATTCCTATTGCCCCTGCTGAATTCTGCCGTGGAAATCGGGACAGTACTGCAGCCACTGCGCCGCTACCACCACAGCCATAATGAGCCCTTAGCTGCCCTTGCTTCTTCATGGTGCTTGCTCTATATTCCTCCAGGAGCAGAAGCGTCCAATTGGCTATGCCCGTAGCCATGCCTACAGCCTTGCTGCTGGATTGCGGTCAGAAGGAGGACCATTTTGTTTTCCGTGCCTGGAGCTAGGAAATGCTGGGCAAGCAACCAACCAACCAAACACAATTAACGTCCACAACATGTGCAAAGAAAAATTACAGCAATTGTTAAGTTCTTTGAAGGGGCACCAGCAACAAAAGTACACAGTGTTCTCGGTGCTTCTCAGTCTTCTCAAGGGCTGGGACTGCTGGTCGCGCTGCTTCTTGGGGAGGCGCCTTCATCCAGGGCAGTGTTGCCCACCCCTCGGTCACTTCTGAGCCTCCTCCCCCGTATGGCCATATCTGTGCACCATCTGCTCTCACGTTTATGACCACTTTCTCCTACTTAATCACATCAACTTTATGTATCGCTACCATATATGGAAAGCCAGCATCATTTGCCAACACTAGAAGGTAAAGGCAAGAATAAATACAGTGAAACATGACAAAACTATGAAGATCTAGCTAGATACTTTGCTGCAGGTTCTGAGGCTGCAGACTACTTTCAGCAAGTGTTAGGTATGGAAAAGACAGTGGCACCAATCAGAGACTTTCTACTTGACCTTATCAGAAAAATTAAAAGAGGACAGAAGAGGGATACATCTTCAAACTTTGTATTTTAGTGCTTTTTAAAATGCTCTCTGGCATCATTTAAAATTAACTTTCATACTATTTGTAGTGCATGTTCTGTGCTTTGAGTGATAAATATTAGAAAGAGCACCGGCCGAAAAATGGGCAAGATTTGAATTTGAATTTCAGTTCCCACATTTATTTGCTCTGTGATTTTAGGCACATTATATAACCTCTCTGAGCCTCGGTATACCCATCTGTAAAATGGATGCAATAATACCAATTTTCCTGGTGTCTTAGATCAGTGCTTCCCAACCTATATTGTGCATATGAGTCACCTGGGGAATCTTGTTAAACTGCAGATTCTGATTCAGTAGGCTTGGGTGAGGCCTGAGATTCTGCATTTCTAATAAATTCCCAGGTGATGCTGATGCTGTCATTTCGTGGACACACTTTAAGTAGCAAGGTTATGATCCTGTGCTGTCAATATGGTAGTCACCAGCCACACGTGGCTACTGAGGCCTTGAAATGTGGGCCCATGCACCCAAGAAATGGAATACTTTTATTTAATTTCATTTCAATTAATTTTTAAAAACTGTTACCTGATTCAGTTTATTAAAAAACAACTTTTAGTATACTTGGAACAACTTGTGAATCTATCTTTTCAACTGTTAATTTTATGAAATCTAAATAATCGAACATCTATTTCCAATGAAAATTTAATGTCTGAATCGAGATATGCTCCAAGTGTAAAATAAACATCAGATTTTGAAGACTTTGTTTTACAAAAAAAGAATGTAAAATATCTTGTTAATAAATTTTCTATTGATTGCATGTTGAAATGATAATATTTTGGATAGGTTGAGCTAAAATATACTATTAAAATTAATTTCATCTGTTTGTTTTTACTTTTTTAAAATGTGGCTACTAGAAAGTGCAAAGTTACCTATGTGGCCACATTATATTCCCATTGGACAGTGCAGGCACAGACCCGTGAGCACAGGGCCAGCTCCGGCACCTCCCTTCCTCCCGCCTAAACTGGGTGGGTGACCTCTGGTTGGAAAGAGTAAGTGAGGTGCTGAAGACAAAATTTCTTCCTTCCTGGTGGGAGGCTGAGCCAACATTAGCAGCAAGTTCTTCGGCTCACAGACGATTTCCTCTGTGGTGGGCTATTTCCACTACATTCCAAGGCAGGATCTACTTTTTGGAGAGGTGAAAAAGGAACATGTCAGCAGTCCAAAGTAAGTTGCTCAAAGCTAGCTCTCATAAGAAGATGCTCCCTTTTTAAGAGTTGAAGCTCATGGCAAAGGGCCCACTTGACCCAACCTCCTCTGTGTCTTTAAGGGGAGTTGATTAAAACAGCGTGGGCTCCTGCAAATGTGCTGCCTTCTTTCCTGGTCGACTCAGCAGTTCCAAAGGAGGCTGAAAGTTTCATCAAGAGCAGTAATGAAGACATCTGTAAATTTGACAACAACCAAGAAATTAGCAACAGGAAGTGTGCGGAAATGAAAGTTAGTTTTCTCATATCATAAATTACATTATGGTAACCTCACTCCCCCGACTCTTGTGAAAAAAAATTTTTTTTTTAACCAACTCAGGCACATATTTACATATAGAATCAGACCTGGCAGCAAATTCAAAGAAAACTATTAAGGACAGCAAAAGCTGCTTCTGTATTGGAGGCTTGGCGTCTCCAGGTCTGTATTAACCTTTCTAAATAGGAACTGACAGCCTTGGATGGAAAATGTGGGGGAGACTAAAATGTTTTTGAAGAATGTTTGACTACAAAGTAAACAGCCAGAATAGAAAATATTAAATCGGATGCTGCCTCCACATTCTGCAAAACTGAGTACCCAGTGAAATGTACTGTAGAGTTAAAAGACTTGGATAAAAGAAATCATGAGACAATTTTAGTTGAGTGATGACTCAGACTTCACGGAATTAGTTATGTTGGCATAAGACAGAGAATTTGTTTTTTTCTAATTATGTTAGATCTTGACATGAAGTTGTACAGTTGGCAGTGAAGGCATAAATTTAAAGATATTTATCTTTAAGCCTCTTGTCCTTTCTGTCACCAAATCAAACCATGAGAAAATATTTACTAGGCATAGTATTCACTAAAGAGTAGAATGTCCTTTTAGTAACCATTTTGTTTTTTGCACAAAATAGTACAGTAAATATTTATTGATTCAGGATTTATTTCGCTTTAGATGGACACAAAAGGAAGATGAGTTTAGCAATTCATAGTGTAATCAAGACTGTAAGGGGAAAAGTTTAAATGCTAGAACAGAACATGTTAGAAGCACACATTTATAAGCTAATGTTTCATTGTCAGTTTCCAAAAATCTTATTATCCAACAGTTATTCTCATCTGAATGCCTTTACATATTTAAAAGCAATACAATCCCACATCTCAAAGAATCTAGTTGATCGAGATAAGCCTTTCCCATTAGCCTGTTCTAGAGAGATTTTTACTGTATTTTAAAAATCTATAATTCAATTAATCTTAAAGGGTAGTAAATTCAGAAGTATTGCTTACCTGATGAGCTTGTAGATCTTGGAGAAAATATCTCTGTCTCCCCTGCTCTTTTGTACCAGCTGTTTTCTCATCTGGACTGTCCCCGTCTCTCCAGGCTGACAGAGCTCCGTCCATCTCTCAATTTCTTGCCCTGGGGATGTCTCTGCTAAGCATCTCTAACCTTGGATTCCCAGCCTTGCTGGAGTTAATCCTCCAACACACCTGTTTGCATCATTATTGCACTCATTGCATTATTATAATTGTTCCCCTATCGGGCTCAGAAACTAGGCACTGTGTTTTTCATCTTGGTACCACTTCTGCCTAGAACAGTCATGGAATAGGGCAGATGGCCAGTGAGGTTTCTGGACCAGAATTTAAAGCATCACTTTGAGTCATTTGCGTAACAAGACTGCTTATTACCGTAATTTCTGTTGAGCTCTGGTCAGCTCTCTCCTTGCCTCCCAGCTTGGGTCTTCCACACTCACCCCTTGGGACTATTGCTGCTGGGGCCTTTAGTCACACAGCTCGTCTTGATGTTACTTCTTTCTTTCTCAGAGACAGCCTCATTGAGAACCAAGATCCCTGGACTCTTCCCTTCAGCTGGCCTGGCCACTGAGATCAGTGAGCCATGCCTTAAACCTTCGTATATGTGAACCTTTTATTTTTCTTTTAGGTGTCCCTTGTCCTTCCCTACAATCTGGGTTGCATTAGGCTATTCCTAAATCCATCACACTTTTTTTTGTATCTAAAACCCCAATTGTGGATAGTTCTGAAGACATGAGTGGTAGTATTAACTCACAGAACAAAAGCTTCCAAATATACACACCAGTATTTTAAGTCTGGGTGATGGGACTAAGGATAGTTTTCCCTGTCATTAGACACTTTCCTTATTTAATAATAAGCATGGATTATTCTTATAATCTGAAATACAAACCAAAGCTATTTAAATTTGGGAATGTTTCATAACAAATATAATCCAAAATCTCTCCTATAAAACTGTTTCTAATCCAATGACTTAAGGTAATGTTCCAAAAAAGGGAAAGTGTAAACAGCTGTTTTCTTAATAAAACAATTAGCTATAATTCTTTTGTTCTATCTTCAAATTAACTTAATTAGTCACATGATAAATCTCAAAAGAGCTTTATATTTTTATACATACTAATAATGCCTTATTTAGTATAGATCCAATTATGAATTATTTACGTCATCTGCTTTCCAACTCCTTTGGGCTGTTCCCTTTCCAGAGACTGGAGGGGGGGAAGAAACAGAACATAAAAATAGTATGATTTAATTCAGTTGTTTGGTATTTGTATTAAGTAATGTTTTGGAGAAGAAGCTTGAAATTAATAGTTAAAAGAAATTATAGGGCTGGCCCAGTGGTGTGGTGGTTAAGTTCACACGCTCTGCTTCAGTGGCCCAGGGTTTGCAAGTTGGTATCCCGGGTGCAGACCTACACACCACTTATCAAACCATATGTGGCGGCAACCCACATACAAAAGAGAGGAAGATGGGCACAGATGTTAGCTCAGGGCTAATCTTCCTTTGCAAAAAGAGGAGGATTGGCAACAGATTAATATCCCAGAAATATCTTATTAGCTCAGAGCCAATCTTCTTCACACACACAAAAAAGAAAGAAATTGTATACATACATACATACTACTATTCATGGGTCTTCTAGTTCCACAGGTAATTAAGAGTTACTGCAAAGTCTTTTCTGATATACTAAACCAAATCTACAACTTACAACATCAAAACTACCTCCATATGCATATTTCAAGATTGCATGGCTTTCAAGGGTCAAGTTCTATCCGGTTTCTCCATTCTTGAAAAAAGGAAAACCAGTAACGCAAAATACAATACGTTTCAAATGATCTCTTTAAATTTGCTACAAGCATTGCAGCAAAACTAAAGCTTATGAGTTTCTTGAAGTTATCAGAATATGCTAAAAGTCTGCATTTAGAAAGTCATGAATCACATATGTGTTTTGTAGAAGGAAGAGGTATTGGAGGGTTTGTTTACTCTAAAGAGAATTCATTTACACTAATTTCTATTATTTAAAAATTTAGACAAAATTAATAAAACCTTAAAAAGCTTAATAAATATATAGGGACAACACTCTACATTTAGATTCAGCCTCAGCTTTATTTCTAACTAGAATCTTAGGCAAGTCACAATCTCTCAGGGGTCTTAACTCACTTATCTATACAATGAAGAAAAGATATGACTAGCTGGTCCAAGCGCTGGTTCCTCAGAGCTCGAGAATTTTATGAGAGGCTACTAACTCCCCTCAAATGCTTATGGAGTTAGGCAGGTAACATGTATGAGTGAAAAAGACCAGAGTGAGAATTTTTCTTGAGAGTGAATCCTTATCCGTCAATCTTTCATTATGCTACACTCAATAGCAATAAAAATATTTCACTTTCCTCTTAGTTTTACTATGAGATAAACAGTAATAAATGATCACCAATCCTGATAAATGATAGTGGTGTGGAGACCATAGGGAGTGGTGGGGACTATGGCAAACTAGAGAGAGTAGGTAAAGCACCAAGCTATTGTTACCATATGGAATTGAGGGTCTAATGTTGCCATATGCCAACAGTTTGGATGTTTTTAGTGAAATCTAATTGTTAATGTAGGCAATCAATTAAAAACATTAAAAAAAAACCCACCTTGGGGCCGGCCCAGTGGCATAGTGGTTAAGTTGGCACGCTCAGCTTTGGCAGCCCAGGGTTTGCGGGTACAGAACCCTGGGTGTGGACCTACACACCACTCATCAAGCCACGCTGTAGCAGCATCCCACATACAAAACAGAGGAAGATTGGCACAGATGTTAGCTCAGAGACAATCTTTCTCAAGCAAGAAAAGAGGAGGATTGGTAACACGGCCAATCTTCCTCACCAAAAAAAAACCAAACCCAAAAAACCCAAAAACCCACCTTATGGGCCATTACCATTGTGGTCAAATGAAACACATCAATGAGTCAAATAGGGCTCACAGGCTACCAGTTCACAATTTCTGTTTTACTTTGTGCCCCTCATACTGGGATTAGTACATATTAAATGATGTGCTAATAATATCCCTTTAATGAAAACTCTTACTATCATAACCCACAGAGTATTTACTGAGCTCTTTTTACAGGCTGTACTCTGTGCTAGGACTTTCTGACTTTTCATCTTATTTATCATCACAATAACCCTGAGAGGTAGGTAGATAAACTGTTATCCCAATTTTACAGGATGAAGCAAGGCTCATGGAGACCAAATAACATGTTCTAAGTCACACAACTCATTTTTTACAGAATTGAGTCTAAAATATTGACATGGAAATATTTACTATATTACACTGAATGAAAAAGAAGGCTATAAAAAGTGTGCATGATTTTAAACTGCTTTTAAAAAACATTTTTAATGATCGAATATTATTCTATCATGAAGATATGCTATAACATACATAAACAAGCCACTATCATTAAACACTTGAGTTGATATTAAAATCAAGTAGGGAAGCATGTTTTTAAAAACCCTGACTTCATTTATTTAAAATCCCAATTGATGGCCTATATGTCAGTTACTTTATTAGATGCTGTCCTCAAAGGGAAGTCTGGCTAGTAATGCATCTCTGGTGAGCAAGGTTTATCTTATTTATATGTAAAAAAAAGCCACATGGCTTCTTTGAACTTCAGGCAGGAATTCAGATCAGCTACATACATTTTTAAGATACTTAAGCAATGACTTCTGAATTGGTGGTCAGGTCCCAAATTGCACCCTTCGTCTCTTGGGTAGAGAGAAGGTAGGCTTCCCCCAGACAACTTAGTTTAGAGAATTGTACAATAGATTACAGTGGTCTTCTCAGCTAGAAACTTGAGGAGACTTTATTGAGATTTATGAACTGAACTTGAGCTCCTCCTATCAGTGGGATATACTTTGGGGTCCCTTTGTCATTTTCTCAATTTTCCACTTTTCATAGCAGTAGAATCCCAAATACTACAATTTCAAAATAACAGCTGCCAGGCTGCAGACACAGAGGGATATAAACCCAGTAGAGAAAGGGACCAAGATGATGATGCAACTTGAAAACATAAATGTTTATCACTCAATCTAGAACACTTTCGAGAATGAAAGGAGGAGCCCTTAACAATCACACTGGGATGGCAGATTGTACATAAAAACTGTCCCTGGTAACCTGGGACATGCATACGGTCACTCTACTATGAAGCACAGTTGTAGAAACTGGAGATATTGAGCATGGAAAAGAGAAGATGGGGATGGAGTTTGGAGGGTGAGGGACGTGCAAGCTGCCTTTCGGTGTCTGAAAAACTCCATGAAGAACTGGTTTGATATGATCCTAATTCTAACAGTTGGGGTGACTGGACCATGCTGAAGAGGCTTTACAGTTTGATGTAAGGGTCATGAGTTCGGTTGTTGAACAGTTCTGGATTCCAGGTCCAGATGATACTAACTAGATGTGTGGCCATAGGTAAGTTTCTTAACTTCTTTATTTTAAAAGGGGGATAGTGTTGCAAGGACTTACTGAGGTAAATAGGAAAGCAAGTGACCCAAAATAGGGGAATAAATGTGAGTGTGTGCACTGTATCTATTGCTAGAAATATTCAAGCATAGGGATAGACCACCAGTTAGGTAATGTTATGGGATCTTTTAGGGATTAACTAAATGGGTGGTTGGAGCCAACTTTTTTGACTAATTTAACTTAGAAATAGAAAAAAAAATCAATTAGTAATTTTTTCTAGGTAAGAGATAAGGTGATTTTATGTAAAATCTTAATTTAAAGGCATATACCCTTAAATATTGTATTACAAATATTTTAATACTCATCATAAAATATGACATTTTCTTGTCAAGTAATACATGCTTTTTACTTTCAACCATGCAAAAAAAGCATAATTTTCTAGAAATAAATTTAAAAGTGACATACTGCTTGATTTTGAGACTGCATTTGTAAATATAGACTAGAATTTCAAAAACAAGTAAACTTTCATGACCTGATATTTGAAATCCTTTCATTTTGCTTTCACAAAACTAGATTTTAATATTGGTCATATTTTTTTTTTCAAATAATGAGATAAGGAGGTTTTAACTTATTAGTAAGCACATTCCCACAAAAAAACGTATTTCAGGTTAGTTTTTAGTTACAGTAAACATAAAAATAATATAATCCTCTATATTCTTTCTCTTCTTAACATTGATTTTTAAAGTACCAGAGACAACCTGACTTTTTAAAAGCTTTTTGTCCAAGTAAGCAGAATTTCTGGTGCTGAACATCATCTTGATGGGAAAATTTACAAAATTACTTTTTATGCTCTTCATTAACTTCTTGCATTTCAGCATTGTAGTTCTCAATGATTCCCTGTTTAATCCAGTAGTTCCCCAACTTTGGCTGCATATTAGAACGACCTGGGAAGTTTTTAAAAATCCCGATGCCCAGGCCAAACCCTTGACCACCACGCCGGGGGTGGGATCCTGGTACCAGTATGTTTTAAAGCTCCCAGGTGACTCCAACGCGCAGCAAAGTTTGGGAAATACTGATTTATCCCATGATCCATTACGGGAATACAGATATGACCAGGAACGAAAAAAGCTATTAAAACTACGTAACACTCCTAAACCATCAGGGCAGCTTGTGGTGTTCAGCTAAATAACATAGTAAAAAAATTGAGTGGCTGGGTTGCTAGCACACTTATCTGATCCCCACCTCCCAGATGTGCAAGAGGCAAGCAAGCTTCTGCTTTTTATAAGGGAAAATATTTTTAAAGGGAAAATTGACTAAAAACACAGAAAAAAAGGAAACGGAAGCAAACACTATTATTTCTAATGAGATGAATCCCCAGTGTATCTTCATCGAGCCTTGGGTGTTTATGAACAGTTGCGACTCACGGGCCCTTTCAACTCTGAAATTTTCTGTTTAAACCAAATTTATTGGGGGAGGGAGGCAGGAACAACTCTTCACGGGATTGTTTCTGTTGCTACTGACTCAACAGTAGCATCTTGCATCACCCTGTATGATGGTTAAAGTGCTTTCACACTTCCAAGCGCATCTGGACACCTGAAGCTGGGGAGGAACCCCAATACCACCCTGCTGAGGAGAGTGAAGGCGCAAGGTATTAACAGTTGCTACCAGGCAGAGCTAGAACTAGAACCCAGCTCTGCTGACTCTGAGGCAAATGCTCTTCTGACATAATACTGCCTCTTCCTAAACCTCAGAGACGCGCTCTCTTTTTGAGCCTCGGGACCCTCCCCGGAGACGTGATTTTCCTCTGGAAAAAGCAGTCCTCACTACTTCTCCCTCACACGTCTGTTGTGTTGAGGGTGGAGGGCGGTTGGGTGGTGCGTGCACTGTGAGGAGGTAGAAAGCACAAAAGGGGCCAGGAACACGGAGCGCTCCAAGGAGGAATTTGCAGGACAGGGAGGAACTCACAAACAGAGAAAGTGCTCGTAGCAGTGGAGAGAGGAACGGGTGACAACTGTGTGAGGCCAAAGGGTTGTTACAGAACAAATCAAGAGCCATTCAAAGCTTATTTATTTTTTTTATGGTATTTACTTACTTATTGAGGAGGGGAAGGATGATGTGGGCAAAGTGATTGGGGAAGATTTGGGATTATGTGTTGGGATAGATTTGTGATGGAAGCAATAGAGGGTAGGGATGTGAAGAGTTAAGAAACCTAAGTGCATGGGCCCAAGATAAGGAGGGAATAGATTAGGGTAGGAACCGGGAAGAAACTGACAAGAGTACTTGAAACTGACAAAGAAATGTTTGTAGCAAAACAGGAAATGCCATTAACAGCATTTCAACAAGACACCACCTACTTTTGGATCTGAGGGTTATTGTGTGTAGGATGACAGAGCATTTAATTAGTGATCTCTAATAAGTGGATGACTGGGGTAAATGGGCATTAATATCTACCTGGTAATGGTTTCGAAAGTAAGGCAAAGGGTTGTTGGCAGATCTGCCCTGTTTAAGTCCTTCAGTTTGTTGTGGTTTCCATAAAAGAGCAGAAGGGAAGCTAATCACTGTCTTGGTCAGCATTAACTGAGTAGGGTTGAGAATAAACTAGACGATAAAATTAGGAGTCAAAGTGATACAAGTTGACTAAAACAATAGTTTAGTACAGACAGATGTAAAATCTGGTTCTTTGGGACCATAAACCAGTAACAAAAGCACAAGGAGAGGCAAATGTCTGCTAAAATATGTGAAAAAACCACAGGTTTGGTTGACAGTGAGAGGTACAATGGAAAAAGTGTGTTCTAGAGTCAGACAAACCACATCTTGAATCCTGGCTCTGAGAGAAACATAGAAGGTTTGGAATAAATGCAATGAAGAATGACCCTGGGAAGAACAACAGACAAATTAAAGGTCGGTTTGAGCATCAGTGAGGAAAATCAGGACATGAGTGTGAATCCGGGTCACCAGCAAGACTGTGAGTATAGGCTAAGGCTTCAGGTATGAAGCTGACGGTAGTTCAGGTTTAGGCACCCAAGCAGTGAAACGTCAAGGAGACAGCCATCTGGGCCCATGACAGAGCAGGAGTGAGGCAGCCAGCCTGCCTAGGTTAGGAGGGATCAGTAGAGGTTAGTAGGCTAAAAAAGACTGGGGTTGACGGAGGATTCCAGAGACTAGCAGTCACGCTTAGTTTGAGATTAGCAGGTGTAAAGAGCTTTTACAAAGCAAGAAATAGTTTAGAGGAGATGCCAACTATAATCTTAGAGACTGAACAGCTGAGAAATGGCCATCTTCTGTTTGTGACCACGTTGCTGAATATCACAGAGTAAAGATGAAGGCTATTGTGACCCAGGTGGGCAACTGCATGAGAGGAAAATATGTAGGTTCTTCTGAGTCGACTGTAAAAACGATGCCAGCCTTGTGTCATCTGGAAGAGCAGCAAGAGCATAAAGATAAAGCAGATAAAGGAAGTAAGGGGTCCACGGGACTCTTCAGAAGGGGGCTACAAAGGAAGTAGAAAAAGCTAATGGAACGAATCCAAAAAAGGCAACAGCTTCCTAACTGGTTTCCTAACTTCCAATCTCTCTCTCTCCACAGAGCAGCCAATGATCCTTTCAAAGGTCAGATTACGTTGCTGTTCTGCTCAAAATCCTCCATTGGCTCCCAACTCACTCAGCATACAAGTCAAAGCCCTTGCCAAGGCTTGTAACTATGTCAGGCAAAGTCTCCTATTACCTCTCTAAGCCCACATCCATCCCCTCCCCGCTGGTTCACTCCACTCCAGCTACAGTGGCTTTCTTGCTGTTCCTCAAACTTGCCAAGCACTATCTCCTGCAACGCCTCCCTGGAAGGGCCTCCCAGACAACCAAAGCAGTTTGCTCCTTCACTTCCTTCGGGTCTCTGCTTACAAGTGACCTTATCTGAGTGGGCTTCCCTGACCACGCTACATAACACAGCATTGTCCCCTACCACCTGACATAGGTCCGTCTCTCTCACCTACGAGAACATAAACTCCTTGAGAAGGAACTGGCTTGGTTCTCTCGAGTATATAACAGTATGAATTCTCCATGACAGGTACCAAGTATGTGTTGAATGAATGGAGAGCGAGAGAAGTAGATAAAGGGCATAAAACTGTCGGTAGTTAGATAATTTGAGGGCAGGAAAAGGAGGACAGACTCTAATGTTCCTATAAGTTGTGTCCCAGACTCTAGAAACTTGGTGTGACTTTGCTGTTACCATCCGCCCTCTCCTTCACCACACTTCAGATGTCAAGACCTACTACTCATTCTAAGCCTACAGGAGTGAGAAAGTGAAAGACTAATGATTTTGGATACTACAGACTTACCCTTCTCAGAGGGTTTGAAGCCAACTGAAAGAGCAGCCCTATGGTTAAAAGATTTAGAATACCAGACAAATTAAAAGCATTCTAATTAGAATTTCTAATCTCAGATACCACAGGTCTCCCTGAGGTCCCATTCTTATTTTTTTGTATTCATTCTCAAGCTATGCATTAAGGTATGTCTTAGACTAAATATTTGATTTCAAAAGCAGCCTCACAGAAAAAAATATTTTAGCTTTACTAAGATAAATCTTACTTTAAAAACTATAAAAATCAGCACACATCTCGTTTTTAGACTATAAGGGAGGCCAACTGACTATTCATAAACCACAAATGACATTAATATAAAATGGCATTAAAACAGTAGTGAAATAATGTTGCAATTTCCTTATTTTAAAAATCATGAATTTAAAATCCAATGTGCAATAGTCAGTCCCCTAGGCTAAATATTAAAGCATCAAGAATTTTCACCAAGGAAAATACTGAAGGAAAAAATAATTCTTCAAAAAAAAAGTAAAACATCCTATTCACTAATAAATTTCAAGAACAAAAAATGCAAATTATCTCATGTGATAATTTTCATTCCAAATTATTTAGGAAATAAAGCGATGACCTGTTAAATTAATAGCTTATCTATGAAACTTGGAGTAAACATACCTATTTCAAAAGTACCGAATCACAAAACTCTCTAACCAAGTATGCTACGAACACCATCATTCTAGTGACTTTATCTTTGACTCTTCAGCTAGAGGAGGTCTGATTATAAGAAAAGCTTGGATTATACACCTTAATCAATGATTCTTTGCCTCAGTCTCGAGTTATCCTCCAGGAAGGTTATGAAGATTCTTCTCCCTCAGAAGCATTCGATATTAGAAAAGAACAACAAAAAAGGCACGCTTAAAAGTTAAGCAGAGACTTTTAGACACTGGGCCGACTCATGTTAACAAGATGCTAGTTTCGCAGTGAAGACCAGCAGCTACAGCGTGGGCTCCGGAGGTCTGGCCTTGTGTGATCCCTGCGCTACCACCTAGTCACGTGCTCTGGAGCAAGTTACTTCATCTTGCTAAGCCTCAGTTTCCCCATATATAAAATGGCAGCAGTGGTACACAGGGTTATTATTTACATAATCCATGTAAGGCGCTTAGTATCTAGCAGGTACTCCATAAATATTAATTTATGTTGTGACACTATTCCTCTTAACAGCTAAGGAAGATATCAGTGCTTATATTTAATGCTCTTTAAAGAAATTTGGAAAACATGTGGTCCTTGTAACTCTGATTTAAATTAAGAGAATCTTAGGGACTTCCTGCATTAAACTCAAACTGACTTGCGTGTTACTGACTTGGGAACTGGTTTTCTTAGGATATAGTGCTGGTGAAGGAAGTTGTGCCATAGACTGATACTATATAAGCACATACACACATTTCTTACCTTAATCCCCTACTTTGGACCCATTGGTATTATATTGTTCAATAATGACGCTTTGAGTTCAGAGAATATAGATTAAACGTGCTTACGTTTAGTATATTATCTGAAAGCTGAAGTGTTTTTCTAACAGGGAAAATGTTAAAGAAATAGGTCTTAAGACAAAAAGCGTCCAAGTAAACTCTCAGTTGAAGAGTTTAAGGCACAAAATTATTAATCTGTTGAGAAGGAAATTACATTATAAGGATAGAGATCATTTCCTTTTTGACATGTATTGATGAGAGAAGTACAGGAACACAACCACAACTTCCCTTACTGCAAGGAACATTCTTGGTATTCTTATAACGCTTATTCTAAGAGAAAAGTTATTTTTCAAGGATCTTTCAAAGATTATTTTCAGTTAGGTGGTATAATTATGCTAATAAAAATATATTTTTTGTCTACAAATGAGTGTAACACTGTAATTTAAGAAGATAAAGGTTGATATGGGGTTTGGGCATCAGAGTCTTAGGGTGGCGATGGTGAAAAGAAAGCAAGCAGCTACAATATGACAGGAGTTCTCTGAAGACATGAGGAAGGAAAAATGTCAACCAGCAAACACTTACAGAAACTCCCCTTTCTTATCCCCTTAATTTTACAAGGGGAACTTAATTCAAAATTCAATCTTAATACATAATATATAAAATCTAATTTGACAAAAAGGAAAACGTGTCTCATGTCATAAATAAGGTACTTACATATACTAATTTACTAATAATTTTTACTAGTAGAAAAGTATGGTATTCATAATCATTTAATGTTCACTCAGTATCTCAACAAAGTTGCTAATTTATGTTAATAATTTATTATAAAAACCAATGAAGGGCAATTTGATTTTGTTACCATAGAGTTCAGATAATTGCCTTGGACAAGTCTGAGTTACGTAACAAAAGAATAAGCTCTAGTTAATGCGAAAAACTAATCTTTTCTAAAACCAAAACATGACACTCCCATGGACTGCAGAAATTATCTAGTGTGCTGCAAGGACTGAAGATGGTGAGTAGGAGTAAGGACAATATACCCACTTTCATTCTAGGGGCAAGACCATGCATATTTGAACACTGATTCACTGTAACACAACCATAACATTTCAAGTACATTATAGAATTTTCATCAATCAGATTTTTAAAATTTCAAGTAGAAAAAAGCAATTCCAAAATATGATGTTCAGATCAATTTAAATATTCAAAAAGTTCAGTCCCCATTCAGAAACAAACAGTATATTTATTAAATGAGTTAAGACAAATAAACTTTACAAATAGACAAATAATAAAAGGCTCAGTGGCTAAAATAGATGGTAAGCATCATTGAAAGAAATCAACACCGTCACGGTATCTCAGTTGGCTTACACGTGTAAAAAGAAATTTTCAAAGAGCAATTTCACAGAAATGAAGCCAGTTTTTTTTTTCTTATAAACAAATCACCATTTCTTGGTTCAAAACTGACATCTGTTATGAAAATTACCATATCACATATTTATAAGATGACAAGGAGTAACTCATCTTCAAAGTGCAAGTAAGTCTATTTACAACCACAAAAAAGGCAATGATGAGGAGAAAAGGATTTTTAAAAAATATACAAAGATTAAAAACATTTGGGATGCAAAATTAAACAATTTTTTGGTTAGAGGATAAAAGAGAAAAAGTGATTGAATTACAGAAGCTGATTTCAGCTATACATACTATATAATGGGATCCAAGATCTTTAACAGCTTGCTTGCATTTTTTTCTACTTACATAATGCTCTGGAAATTTCTGGTAGAAATTACAGTGTCTCAAAGAGAGAAATACACACTAAGCATGTCTTGCTACTACTTCATGGATGTTATAAGACCCGTTTATGGATTAGAGTTGGTGTAAAAAGCCATTGCCTTGAGTTGAAAAATGAATACTGTAAAAGCTCAATACAAATCCTCCAAAGCACATGCACGTCTAAATCTTTTGGTAATTACATTCATATTTAAGCATAACCAAAATAAAAAAGAAAACTGAAAACATTTCCCTTTTCTCTATTCCCTATGCCTTGTAGGCTCTCCAGTTGATGGGGTCAATTTCTAGATTTGAAAGGGTTCTTCGAGATAGTCTAGTCCACCACCCTCGTTTAGGGTAAATGATTTTCCCAAGGTCATGCAGCACGTTAATGGCAAAACTAAGACTAGAAACCAGGTCTTGACTCCTAGCCTTGTATGCTTTCCAGCATATCATGCTACCTCTTTTTACAGTATGATTTGCTATAAATACCTGATGAATAAATGTACAATTACAAATGCTGACAGAGCCAATGTATTTCTAAGACTTGCAGAGGATTACTGCAAAGGACTGATGGAGAGAAAAAGATTTTCCCCCACCCACCATAAATATCAAGCACCATCAACTAAATGTTTCTTTGCTGGGTCAGCACTCTCAGATGTCGTAGTAGTCCTCGTAAACTTTATGTCAGCCTGAGGATTGTATATCCGGTGAAATCTGGGCCCTAACACAACGCCAGTTCCTAAAAGGTAAAGACAGAGGCAAAAAGGGGGAGAAGTTGGACAAAAGGAAGAAACACAGACTTAAAGAATCCAGTTGGCTTAGAGATGGGCATTCCAGCATATGGTTAATACGTCTAAATATATTTTTTTAGGAGCTTTTCCACCTTTTCATGTAATCTCATTTTACCTAATGTGTTATTTGGCCACTTAAGAATTAAAACAAATGTATCAAAGACAATGGTGGTCATTTTTTTTTTTTAACTGTGAGACTATTTTAGGCAAACTAAAATTCTATGAAGAATATGTCAAATGGTGATTTTCTTAGTCTGGTTCTATTAGATTACCATGAAGGAATTAAAGCAGAACTTCATGGGGCTGTTACCATCTTGAAATTTATTCCAATTGTGGTTAAAGAGAACAGACTGATGCACCATATATGCAGAATTGAGTAAAGAAGCTGAAATTTCTTTTTAAAAAAACATTGCCATGTATTTATTTAATAAAAGGGCATTTTTATTTACGTTTACAAACAAGTTTCAAAAACAAAAGGAAAACATGTATGCTTCTACTTATTAACCTTTTTCAAAATGCCAACAGCCCTCATGTTGTATGACGGTTTCTAAGGATTTATTAGAAAAATCAATACAGTTCACTCACAGTTCACCAAGACATCACTGAACTAACATGTTTAGACAAAAACAAAAAGGACTAAGGTTCTCTTGTAGTTTGATAGTTTGATTTAATTTGATCTGCCTGAAATAACAAAAGCATTTCAAGCATCTTTCATTATGTAGTTGATGTCCCGCATTAAACAATCTACTAAATTCTGAACAAAGGTTATTAGCAAGTTTTCAAAAATTTTAAAAATTAAACAGTTGTTTCAAAACCATTAAGTAGTAAATGTATTTAAGAAACTAATTAGGACAGATGCCATAACTTCATTAGAACACCACTGCTCATTTTTTTGTTTTGTTTTTTTTGTTTTGTTTTTTTAAACAAAGCATTAGTGTTATCTATTTGGCTATTAGTATTAGCAATTTATCTACAATATTTAACAAGGTAAATTGTAGGCAAAAATTTAGTACAGTTTCAATAAGAAACACCCCCCTCCCCCTTTTTTTCCTGAAAATACAGCAGTATTTGAAGGACTAAGTTTTCTCTGCATCAGTTATAAGGAAGCTTCCCATCTATGAACAGGAACAAAAAAAGTATCTACAAACCTTGTAAACAGATCTGTATCAGTTATAAACATAAATAATCCAAATTATTAACAGCCAACAGCAGAAATTAAAGTATCGATTCAATGATCCAGGGCTCTTTGCTCTGCTTGCCCGGCTCTCCTCCTAACTCTCCCACCAAGGACTGAGATCAACTAAAGCTCTACAATGCACTGTTCAGGACCATTCTTAGGTACCACTGATGATCCACAGGTCAACTTACGCTGAGTTACTGTTTATCTGTCAGTTCATTTCTCCCACCCCCCAAAAAGCACCCTCAGTCTGGCAGAAAGCTTTGCTTTTTTTTAAAAAAATAAATCTACATTCGTACAAGTGTGTCTTCTGTTGAAGTCCGAAGACAAGAATACTATCTTGTCCGTCACAATATGTGAAAAGACCCAGTTTCAATTTGTTTCTTTACAATGCAGCTAGTGTGTTAACATTCAGCTTACAATCAGAGTGATGTTTCCAAACTATGTAGTGGGCTTCCTGGGGATGAAGAGGTAGCAGACTTGTTCATTTCTATGGTAAGGTGAATCCCGCTGTCAACAGCATTGTTATTTTTGTTGGGAGAGGGTGGAGGACTGGAGTTACGTTTTGTAGGAGCGTCATCTTCAGCGTCAGTGTCATCGATAAGGGGGATATGAGGCTCTGAATCTTCTATCCTAAACTCAGGATGTGTCATAAAGTTGTGAATCGAACTTCTTGATTCCGGTTTTTCTAACCCTTCGTATAAAGAACTACGAAATGCATTCACCACTCGAATCTGTAAATATCAGAAAACACAGAAAAATGTCAGTACACTACTGGCTTCACTTAAAAATGGTTCATTTATGAGTCTGAATCCACAAACAGCTAGGTATGAGTGAATCATATTTGCATGTAATGCAGTGGAACTTGCAATACACTGTAAAAAAATGAATATTTTAGTAGGACACTACAGAACAACAAAACCACATACTCTAAGAATTAAGAGGTATAGAATTCAAAGTAATACTAAGAAAATCTCATTGTCACTGGCTCAAAATTTAATAGCCATTTTACAGGATTTTTTTCCCTAAGAAAACAAAATCAAACAAAAAACAAACAAAACAAAAACTTAACCATACACAAGCTTTAGCTGATATTTTAAATTAAAAAAAATGTAATTTTTGAAAACAATTCAAATAAGTTAAACAAAGTCAAGCACAGAGGGTTACTATTTATCATGCTAGGAATTAGGGTGTCACTGACTATGAAAAAGCCAAGCAAATAGAAGCTGAATGCCACAATGAACTCACATCCACCCCACTATTCCCTTAATTAAAAAATAAAAGTAAAGACAAAACCCAAATAAATATCTATAAAATGCCATTAAACAGCTATAAATATTTGAGTATATGCCATTTGTCTATAAAGTGTTAGTGCTTTTCTCTATAATAGATTAAAACTTAAATCAATTTATATACTATAGTTCGCTGGAAAGAAGAGATTTAAAAGAAAAAAAAAAATGCCCCTGGGATTCTTCTGTGAAAAAATTTCCAGGGAGAAGACACAAAGTTTTCTGTTTTCCAGTGTTTTCACCCCTAAATACAGAGCCCAACAATTCACCTTCCTTCTCAGAAGTCTACTATACAGATGAAAAGAGGTTAATTGGCAATTAACTCAAACACATTACTGTGCACACTGATATCAGGTCTCATCAACCCCGTGTCATACAGACTTTCAAAAAAAAGACAAAAATCCGAATAGTTGAACATCTACTATACTATATCAATTCAAATACAGTGTTTGCTTTTGTTTTGATTCTAATGAATCCTGTTTTGTAATGAAGACATCATTTACTCATGTTAAGAGAGGTAACTGACATTGATATTTCAGAAAAAAAGATATCGTCACCAAAATCATCTCATGAGACAATGATAATGAAAAAATTTATAAATTTTTTCAAATGGACATTTGAATGTATTTTAAAAAAATGTAACAGTTTATGCCCACTTTTTATTGCATATATTTAAAGTTACAAGTTGATGATTTGATATACATGTACACTGTGAAATAATCACTACAATGAAGCTAATTAACATGGCCATCACATCACAGTTAGGATTCTACCCTTTTAGCAAATTTCAAGCAAACAGTACAGTATTGTTACCTATAGTTGCCACGCTGTACATTAGATCTCCAGAACTTATCCTGTATAATTGAAACTTTGTCCCCCATGACTAACATCTCCCCATTTTTCCCCATGCCCAGCCCCTGGTAACCATCATTCTAATCCTTGCTTCTCTGAGTTTGACTATTTTAGATTCCCACTTCTGGGAATTTAACCAAAGGAATTGAAATCAGGATCTTGAAGAGATACCTGCACTCCTATGTTCGCTGCAGCATTATTCACAATAGCCAAGATATGGAAACAACCTAAGTGCCTAACAATGGATGGGTGGATAAAGAAGATGTGGTATATACACAATGGAATATTATTCAGCCTTAAAAAAAGGGAATCCTGCCATTTGCAAAAACATATGCCCAGTTCTGATTAAAACCTCATCTCTCCTCAAAGTGGTCTTCCCTGATTTACCACGCTCTGCCTGTAGGCTGCTTTCCTCCTTGGTCACTTAGCCCTTTATACAGAGAAAGAGTACAGCACAGCTGAGTGAGGAAGACAGAGGCAGAATGTCTGGGTGTGAATTCCAGCTCTGCCACTTACTAGCTGAGGAACTCAAGCAAACAGATTTCCTCAACTATAAAATGGGAAATAACAATGGTGCCTACATACGGGGTTGTTATGGGAGATTAAATTAGTTAGTACAAGTACAGATTTAGAACAGTGTTAGCTCGCCAGTTTCAATGTCAGGGCTCCTCAAACTTTAATGTGCATCCAAAGCACTCGGGGATCTTGTTAAAATGCAGATTACGATTCAGTAAGGGCCTGAGATCCTGCATTTCTAACAAGCCCCCAGCTGATGCCGAAGCTCCCAGCGCATAACCCACACGTGGAGCAGCAAGCGTCTACTCTCTGTGGCGCCACTTTATCACAGGCTACTGTATAATTCTATCCCATTCACGTGTTTATACTTTAGTTCATTCATTTCACAGGCTATTTGCAGCAAATGCATTTTTAATTTCCTTTATTACTCCTCTTCTGCCTTTACTAAGACGTAAAGTGTTTACAATGCTTGCTAAACATACCATTATAATCATTCATTTAGTTGTTTTTCATCATGAAATCTTACAATTCACACTTTATATATGTGGACATTTAGCAGGTATCCTGACTGTCCTAATGATAAACTATACAGTTAAGGAAGCAAAAACATAAACTCCTTAAAAAACAATCTGTTGGTGTCAGGGGCCAGTAGGCACAGAGGAGAACACAAACCGGAAGATCAGCCAGCAAACCTGATGGGTGACGAGAAACGGTCAAGATGACCCTGAAGTTATTGCTTACTTGACTTGGTTGCTGGCATTTCTGTTTTGTTTTGTCTTGACCCGTTTGGACAGAAGTGGGTAGTGAAGAATCAAGGGGGAAATAAATGAAGTTCTGGAACATGTTAAATTTGGGGAGCTGCAGAACATCCAAGTGAAAATCTCCAGAGCTCAGGAGAAAGGAATGAGCTTCAATCTGGGAGTTAGCAAAGCTCTAAGACGGGCAGACTGTGCAGAGCAAGCAGGTGAGAGCAGTAAGTGTGTGTGTACACACAACTACACACACACACACATAAGTGGGAAGTGAAATTAGATTACATTCCTTTTCACAAAAACTTCTCAATTTTGGTAAGATATTTTTTCTTTCTCAGAACATCAGAGTTTGCAAGGATATTTGAAATACTTTATTGTAACCACTTTACATCTGATGAAAGTGAGCAACTGAGAGGATGGGTGGCTGACTTGTCAAGTCACTCCTCACCAGTGCCAACGTGTCTCAGAACCAAGATTTCCGGAGTGCCAATTTCCGGTTCTTTGGAAGTCACTAAAAGAAGAGAACATGTGGACATGAACTTTACAGCTCACTTCACTGGAAGAAAATACTTCCTAAGATTAAAGTTAATGCTGCCTTCCGCTGACTCCACTCCTTAGCCACGTGATGACTGAGCTGGTATCAAGCATAGTAAAAGGACAGCTCAGAAATGCTCCAAAGCAACACAATCTTCAAAGAACAGTTTTCACATTAGATACACACAATCAAGTCTATTTTAACTAGGGGTCACTGAACCAGATTTGTTTTACTTTCTACTCATAAAGAACATAAATAAGAAAGCACTCTCGATCTAAGGCTTGGCACGGAGCTAACCTACACTCGCTCTGATCTCTGTTCCCTTTTATATGTAAAATTCTCACAGGACAGTAGTAATTCTGAGTAATTAAAAAGCCTAACTGTCTGCACAATACTTTAGGTAGTAGGAAACTATTTTAATACCACAAAGAATTCACATTAAGCAGAAACACAAGAAGTAACCTTAACTATCCATTCCTGACAATCCAAGTCTTACGTTTATTTTCTCCAGTCTTTTAACAATTCGTTTAATATTTATTAAGACCTACTCAACATAACTCCATATTAAAATTAAGAAAAATTCAATAATCCCTACATCAAGACAAGTTTTAAAGAGTAGATTATCCAAAAGAGGAAAACACTGCATGAAGCATGGTAAACCAAAAAAAATCAAAGTGATTACCATAATCATAAAGTAATTTTAAGAAATCAAAAAAATGATTATCAAGATATTAAATTTCAGTAAATCAAAACAATATAGGGACCCTGCTAAACCACCCATTTTCCTAAATATAATCCTAACTTTTGATAGCAGAAAAGAATAACAATATTATCCCCCAAAACATGGTATGCAAAGATAGCTCTAAAATATGAACTTTTTAAATCACTAGCTGATATATCTTGCCTTCTACAATAGATTGCCCGTTTCTGAAATTTCTATTCATCATTACTTTTACTATGTGCACTAACTTAAGAATTGCAATGGTAAAGCAAAAGATATTTTGCAACAAGAAAGAAAATTCTAAGTTGTTTTCTAAAGTTGGGTATTTGCATACTGAATTTTCTCAAAGCAAGACCCACCTGTGTAATGCGTAATGTTTTAATTATCTGGAATAGGGGTTGGCAAACGCTTTCTGTAAAGGGCCAGACAGTAAATAGTTTAGGTTTTGTGAGCTATATGGTCTCTGATGCCACTACTCAACTCTGCCTGTGTAGTGCAAAATCTACCAGAGATGATACTTAAATCAACGAGTATGGCTGTGTTCCAATAAAAATTTATTTTTAAAAACAGGCAACAAGCCAGATTTGGCCCATAGGCTATAGTTTGCCGACCCTTCACCTAGAAGATCAAATTTTCTCTCTATTTCTCCTTTCCAGGAAGGCTTACCTATTGATTGAGCAAAAGAATTTACTAACAGTGAAAGCTGACAGTAGAATGACCTACTTTATAAATAAAGACAAACTATAGAATGTTTCCTTGAGAGATCTTTAAGAATAAAGATCTGACTAATAAATGAGGGAAAAAAGATGATTTCTCCAGAGATGTTTCAAGTTTAGTATAAGAGGAAATTGAAATGGATTATCATTTCTTCCCTTTAGCAAACCAAAGACTCCAAATAAGAGTCACAGAAGTCTGACATCCAGATATTTCTAAGACTGTTCTATACTAGGGCAGGAACACAGAGGAGATTAAATCTTTCATTAAACATATTAACACTACTAATTAATTCGATATATTGGCTGATGTTCTGTACCACCTAAGACAACACTTCACCAGCAACGCTGAAAGAAATTCATGGTCACAGCAGTATAATTATGGCAACTGTTAGTGTGTGATAATCTCACGAAGAAGAGACATGGATCAGCCCTCGATATCTCCTTATGCTCCAAGAACACAGAATATAGAATAAAGAAATAAACATCTCAAACCTTAATGAAGTAACAACTCCAAACCTTCCTTTGCCACTCTCTGGAATATTCCTCTACTCCCCTGGCCACAGGGGCCCAGAAACTCTGAGGTTTTATATATAGTTGTGTACCAGAAAAGAGTCTAGGGCAGCTGTAGGTAGCTATGTCTTAAAACACAGAGTTTGTGATTGATTGTATATTTAATATAAAGCCTGGAATACAATTATACAAAGAAATATAGTAAATCTAAGGTCATGTGACACTCACCAAATGAAAAAAGTCCATTATTTAAAATTCTGCCAAAATAAAAATGGGTAGAATACACACCACCCATAAGATAAATTTGTCTAAAAAGTTTAACATGAAGCTAAACATGAGTTAATAATCAGACAAATCCAGAATGTAGGATACTTTATAAGACAATTGGCCCAGACTCTTCAAACAGTCACTGTCATGAAAAATAAAGGCAGAGAAAATGGTTCCCGGTTAAAGGAGACTAAAGGGTCATAACACACACTATTGAGGATCCTTTCTTAGATTCTGGATCAAAAATCTATAAAGGACATTTTGGGGGCAACTGGAGATATCTGAATATGGACTATATTGGATAAAACAATATCAATGCTAAATTTCTTAAATGTGATAATATAGTATGATTGTATAGGAGACTTCTAATTTTTAGGAGGTACATACTGAAGTATTTAGGGATGAAATGTCACAATACCTGCCACTTACTTTCAAATGGCTCAGAAAAAAGTATGTATTAATATACAGATAGGTAAAGCAGATGTTACAAAATATTAAGAAGTGATAAATCCAGGTGAAGGGTATTCATGTATTAATCTTTCAAATTGTCTGTCAGTTTAAAATTTTCAAATTTAAAACTCTGAGGGGAGGAAGTCTTTCAGGATAAAGTCTCATTTTTGGATCCTTCTTATAGGATATAAACAGACTATTACCTTCCACTCCAGTCTTATCCACACCTTACATTACGTTTAGTACCAAACTATGTCACTAGGCCTCACTTTTCTCAACTGGCGAATTCTATCAAGGGTCATTTCTATCAGGAGTCATTTCCTTCAGGTAATGTTTCCTGACTTTATAGCATGGGTTAAAGACCCTGCTATAACATTCCCTGTTTCATTCCATGTAGAAATTCCCAACTACTTGTTTGTTTCCCTTATTAGACTACAGGGTCTGGAGGTTTTAGCATAGCCCTGGCATAAGGCAGGCCTTCCACAAGTGTTTATGGAACCCACCTAAAGAAACTCTAATAATAGAAGATGAAGGGATAAGGGGTAATAAGCCCTTGAGAGCCAAGAATAATGTGAAATCCAAGACACAGGGAGGGAGGGATGCAATAGACGTTAGCTGTCCCAGGCACAAGGTCAGGCAATTTACATCTACCACCCATTGAGGCAGGGAGTGCCAGGGTAATTTTTAAAAGGAAGATTCCTATCTGTCCATGTCTGTAAACTGAACATCCTGTCTAACATTACAGGGTCAGTTTGTCCTTAGAGCACTTGTCTGCCCTTTCTCTACATCGTGATGCCTCTGCTTGTTAGCCACTGACAAGTCATTTCAACTCCAAGTCAGTTTTCACACCTGTAAAATGGGAATAGTTCCTGTTCTGCCTGGTTTACAACACCATCAAAAACAGCACATGAAAATCACTTAAGCAAACAGGCCCTAAGTAAACCATCCTCCTTCTAACAGCACTGCTTCCTTCCTCTCTCCAACTGCCCAAGCTTCCTCCTTTCCTTAACTGGCTGAAGATCAAATGGAAAAGACATGTCTCTGCCCAAATACGAGATGAACTTGGGTATCTCAGCTGATTTCGGGAGAAGGGGTGTGGGGTGGGTAGGTTTATATCTTTAGTGCCTCCAATATACTGAGAAACCACATGAAATCAAAACCCTAATTCACAGTAAGAACGAAATAGGTTATAAAGCTTTTAGGGAGTTTGCCATTTACTAAAAACCTGAAAGAAAATGTGTTATTCTAGTCAACTAATGGAAATTATGACATGTAATGGTTCAATAATGAATCAACAGCACACTTTCCCTACTTCTGTGGAAAACCTAAGATAAGAGAATATTTCTTATCTAAGATGCAATTTTAAATTAAATTGATTATACAAAATGAAAAAAATACCCCATAAATACCACAGAACTTTAAAGCTTATACTGGGACCCCTTCTCGAAAAAACAGGAAAAAAAAAATCCAAAGCAAAACCACAAAGTCCAGACTAAGAAGGCAAACAGCAGGTTCTATACTGAGAACTTTTCTTCAGGGTGCTAACTTACTTTCCAAACTGAACAAGATAAAAGTCAAAACACTAAATTCATGTTCAGCTTTAAAAATGCAATTTCTTGGTTCTGTTAGATCAGTTTCAAATCACACGCTTCTGGGAACCATGCAGGATGAACATGTTTAAAGGCATATACTCAAAAATTTATAGTTGTTTCACCAAGTCTAAGCTACAATTTTATTCCCCACATTAACTATCCAAGTTGGCACAGAGACAAGCCCACAGATTTCATATCTATTCTTTGGTTGTAATTGCTCCACCTGTCATCTAGCTCTCTAAGAAATAAAACAACAACAACGACAACACTTTGAGGTCTCAATCCACTTTACGAAAAGAAAGCTTTATGAAAAGCCTGAACAATGAATTTAAACATTAAGGAGAAAATGAGAAACGTTAGGTGTGTGAAGTAGGAAATGTTAATTTCATGCACTTAGGAACACACACTCACACCCCACAGTAGTAGAAGCAGTAGAAGAGGAAAACACTACATGTGTAGGGGTAGAAATATTTGTTACATCATGATGCTGGCTGGCGATGGAGGGTTGCCGCCTTAGAGCCCCCTGAATGGAACTTCCACTCTGGAAAGCATTCACTACATCCATCTGCAAGGAATCAGAGATTGTGACAGCTTGCTCAGCAAGAGAGAGAGAGAACAAGAGAAAGGACCATTCCATCTATCAACATATAAAAAGTAAAGAAAAAGGCACTTTTTACAGAGCAGATAAATAGGCAAGAGTAGCATTTTGAGATGAAGGGGGGGAAAAAAGCTAGGAAAAAAGGAGCTGAGGGGCATATAGACACATTCTTTCATGATCCGTTAAAACTTCCACTCATTCCAGGCACCAGTATTATTTTTCAAAAGAGTAAGTTTTGTGGGTTGGGAAGGCTAGAAAGGAAGTTCAGGAGCACATTCAAACCTCCTCCCCGAGTCCAAAAGCCCTCGGCTCCCACTCCCATCATCTCTCCTACCTCTCTACCAGGCCCATACCTGCGTCTGGATTCTGTTCAGACCTCTAAACCACAAGATCTGGCCACGTCGCAACTCCCTTTCAGCATGATCAATCTCTTCCACGTCCTCTGCTAACTCTTCCTCAGGTATTTCTTCCTTCTGTGTTCCATGACCAGCTTCTTTGAGGAATTTTAAACGGCTAGTTGGAATTGTTGAAATAAGCTACAACACAGGGGAAAGAACTTAGAAATAAATGCTATCAAGTACAATTAAACCCATCAACTTTAATACAAAAGGTGCGAAAAGTTGCAAGCACAGCCAACTAGCTTTACCAACGAAGCAATGAGATCCTGTCCATCAGAGGCTTTTTGTTTCTCAGAACACAAAATATTCTTCTCTTAGCTACACAAAAGATTTAAGTTTGAAGGGTAAAACGTTTTCCTGAATGGAAATAACCTGATTATATATTTTTTTGTATTTTATTTAGAACATTCAAGACAATTATACAACCACGCTTTGACATATATATATTTACTTAAACTCATATTAATGGTATTTATTTCAAATAAAATAAAAATGGCAGGTGATCTTATTGAATGCAAAACAAGCTTATATTTCATTAGTGCTGTAAGAGTTCAATGAGAAAAAACACATCAAATTCAAAAAATCTTCAAGGTTAATTTGAAAATAGTTTGTTGTTTATTAAATGTATTTATTTTTATAAAATGCAACTATTTAAAATTGGATTAACACTGATTAATAAGGACACCAAACAGGAATAGATGCTCCAGAACACATAAAGGACACAAAAAATACCAATAAATATGTATTAAATTATAAGTGTTAGCACCCATTCCTTAAGGAAGTCGGGCTTATCAGGGGGAACCAGCACACAGTCAGAATCAGAACTGCTTAGAGAACTTCTAGTCCAACCACTTCATCTTCCAGAGGTGGAACAGGCTCAGAGACATGAGAAGTGACTTGTTCATGGAGTGACTAAGACCCGAGGTCTCCTGACCACCAAAATCAGTGCTCGTTCTACCATGACACACTTAACATCGAAAGACGATGCCCACCAAAGACAGTTTGGTATGTACACTGTACTGAATTTCCTCTTCCTGAAATTAGCCAGATTTTTGGGGGGAGGTTGTGGGATCTGTTTCATCTTGGAGGGAACATTATAAAATAACTAGAATGGTAATCAAAAAAGAAAGGTTGACCAAGTATAGACCCTACTTAAAAGAAGATCTCAATTAAAGAGGTCTTCAAAATGAGTAAGAAGAGAAACGTCAGAACCTAGAAACACACTTAAGAAAAAGGTGAGATAAAAGGCGCATGAAGATTGAGTCAAGTTTAAGTAAAACCTGGACGTTTGGTTTGACAGACTTGCAGAATGACAATAAATTAGTTCACACCAGTTACACACCATAACATGTTAACTTTCATTTATGAAAATGTTAGTACAGATTCTCTATCAGTTAGTTTTATAGTAATGGTGACGGACTTAAAATGAACAATGTACACACATTACCACTTATCTTTTAAAAAATAATGACATAACATTTGCAAATCAGCTGCCTATAGTAAGATGAAGTATCTCTCATTTTATAGGCACTGTATTTTATATATACACTGTTAAAGTCATTTGATCCAAACAATGTAAAGTGTCATTTTGTGGCCCATTCTTTCAGATACCACTATTTTTATGGAAACATTATCTACGTGAACTGAAACTGAAGATTTTTCCCACACTACATTTTTTAAAATTAAACCACATAAAAAATCATGAAAAGTCTAAAGTAAATAACATTTCTATATTTTCATAAAAATATTTATTCTGAAAATGCAAAATAGGTCAGAGAGCAAAAGATACAGATATTAGCATCCTAACCAGTCATAAATGCATCATCTTAGTAACTTGTAAAGCTTGTCCTAAAAAACAAGTTAAAAAACTATGTAAGAAATTAAAATAGTGATCTATTGTATAGACATCATCATAATAAACACCAAGTAACAGATTACATTTACAAAAACCATATTCCTGAATGCCCTTTCTTGACGCATAATGATAACTACTTAGAATCAAGTAACAGAACTGATTAAAGAAAATACACACTAGAAATTGAAAAAAAAAATCGCTTTAGGTTTGAACAAAAAAATGATGAGATTTTTACCTGGCCCCAGAGTAACGTTCCCATTCCTAGGAATATTGACCATAGCCACTGTTCTATTGAAAGTTCTGAACAACTGAAAGGTTTTCCACCAAACTGCACAATTATTATCTGGAGGAATAATCAAGAGTAAATTTATTTAAATCTTTTAAATTTTACAATTCATATACTTCAAAAATTACACAAATGTGTGTCCTCTAAATCTTAAGCTGAACAACCATTAGTCTGATGGTGATGCGTATTATAATATTTGCAGCTGAAAATAAGACAAAGTAAAATCTCTGCCCCACACTTTAAAAGCATGTGTATTTTGTGTTTAAATTACGCTTACTAAAAACTAAAAAAAACAATTCTCATGATCAACTTTACACTGTTTCTGTTATGAATTCAAGTAACTATAGTCCCCCGTATTTAGTATAACTCCTTGAATAATTTATGCCTTCCCACAAAAGATAGTACGCTTTTGTGGAAAAGACCATATTTTATGGAAAAGTAGACATTATATTCAATCTTTTCTATTTTCCTTCTACATAGCTGTTCATTCCTGGTTAACATTTAGATGTTAGGACAAATATGAATGGACTCTAAGAAAAGAAAAGCAACTTGCAAAGTTCTGTGAAGTATGTGCTAACTCAGGTGGTATGGCCTCAAAATTTGTTCTCCCTTACAGAGAGAAGTCCAATGATTTACACAAATAAAGTTCATAATACACGCTTATGCTTCCCTCTTTATTTTATAAGACCTAAAACAGTGTATATGGGAATATAAAGAGTTAACAATATTCACATTCTTGTGTGTCTGACAGGCCTCTCTTTGCTATGGCAGTTAGTAGCTGCCAAATATTGAAATTAAAAAGAATCATTTCGGTATTAGAAAAAGTTTAAAAACGTTAAGTTACAAACTCCATTCTCTGGAGCTGTACTTTAGTCCAATTCAAGTGATATATATTTGTCAATTCTACTGTTCTTCAAAGTTAAGGTTATTTGTACAAATGTACAGATAGATTCCCAATTGGTTTGTTAGTAGCCCAACCAGTTGGATTATAACTGATCTGACAATCTTGCTTGAATTTTAATAGAGAAATCAAACTGGAATAATTTTCTTTTGTAAACCAAGAAAATAATGTGCATGAAAAAGGCTCAACATTTATTTGTCTGAGTATTCTCAATCTCTCTCTCTTTTTTAATTTAAACTTAATTTTTTTCTTTGGTATAATAAGAGATGTGCAAAGGAGGATATTAAAATGCTGGGAGAATCAATGATAAATATGATTAGTCAATTTTGTTTCCCAAGAAATAATAATCTTTCATTTCAGAGTTGGAAGAAATAAAATTGTTTGTGTAATTAGTTGTGGCATTTACTTGCACTGTCTCTCTTAATGCTTCAGTAATTCTGTGATGTGAACTAATATCATTATCTCTGTTTCACATTATCTCTGTGACAGACCTTGTCAAGATCACACAACTACTAAGGGGCAGCATCTTGATTTGACCCCAGGACTGACTGACTCCTAAGTTCATACTCTTAAATACTATGTTATATTGCTTTAAGAATCTCCAAGAGGTAAGTAAACAGGCAGTATTTCCTATATTTATCTGAGGATTTAAGAGCAACTCAAGGGACTACTACTTCATGGAAGTATTGTGAATATACGGACATTGTGTTAATTGCTACAAAGTAGAAAAGAAACTAAAAATATTTACAAAGAGTTAAGGATTATAATGTACTTAATGATCTGTCCAAAAAAAAGTGAAGAACAAGAATCAGCTAGCAAATAAAAGAGACAGAAATTAAATTTATACAATTTATAAGGTGAAGCCCTTCAGGGACCTCAGATTTATAATCAAGACTCTGGCGACACTGTTTTAGAAACAAATAAAATGAGATGCGTAAGTGAAGGGTCCTGTTGTCCCACCCAGCCGACTGTCTACAAAAGTGCTATTCAAGCTGCTGATCCACAAGAGGATGAGCAACAGGCACCGGAGTGAGAGCCAATGCACTGTCTGCAGTCTTGCTACTACCC
Organism: Tapirus indicus; assembly: GCA_031878705.1. Classification (NCBI taxonomy): domain Eukaryota; kingdom Metazoa; phylum Chordata; class Mammalia; order Perissodactyla; family Tapiridae; genus Tapirus; species Tapirus indicus. The sequence continues at coordinate 136,012,380 of CM062920.1, read as the reverse complement.
TGCGACTAAAAACAAAACAAAACATACAAAACCCCTAGATGAAATACACGGTGTGATTTGTGAGGCTGTTGATTTACATCCTGGCAAAGGCTCCTTGATCTCGTTGTGGACTTGCAATAAATAGAGCAGTGGCTTGTCCACAGACCACATTTTGAGTAGCACTGGCTTATTTATAAGCACTGAAGAATGACACCTCACATTATCTGTTTTGGATATATCAACCCTTGTTGGGAACTAAGTTACTGGATTTGCTTGACAGACAGATAGGCAGCTAAATTTTTGCAATCCCCCGATATTAAAAGCAGATAAAATAAACCTAATTTTATAGTAAGTAAAAACTAAAATTTTAGCATGTCACAAACAATAATTTTTATAAAATCTAAATATAATACTTCCAGAAACTACAGAGCAAGTAAGCAAGAGTTCTAAGATTTACAGAAATTGAAAGCTACAACAGAAACAGTTTTTACAGAAATAATGAAGTCTAGGGTTTTGGTTTTCAGTATCCACAGTGCACAAGGTAGAGGCTGAATAAACTGTTTAAAACTCTTAGATCTTCATTTCAAAACAAGCACCACCACTGTCTGATTCCATTGTTGAAAAAACTCACTTTTTAATTTTAAATCTTATTGTGTTTACTGACTTCCTGGTGTGATCATGCACCATTCACTTACCTGTTTTGATTCCAGATTCTACTATTAACAGTCATTTGCATAGAAGAGTACCATGGAATCCAAGATGACATAAAAACACAGGTGTAATATACAGTTATATAAAAAAAAAAACACTATATGCAAAGTGATCGTCAGTTTTGTTCTTAGAATGACCTCTATAAAAATGGGAACATTTTCAGTCCTTCCTATTTAATCTCAACCCCACTCCTCATTCCCCATTCTCTACTTCCTTTTCCACCTTGTTTTGACAATATTACAAAATAAAAAAATGGCATATACCAACTCAGGAAGCAGTCATTCAGAATCACATGCATTTTAAAATATTCATTCTGGAACCTTTTGTTATTTAATAGTAAACTCAACTGTAGAAATATAACTGCTATTAATTCCTAGAAGCAAATGTGATCACTCTAGCTAAACTAGTAAGTGGTAAACTGTAAGATTTACCTTAAATAACATAAGAATTCTAACAGTTTTCATGATAATGACGTAGGATGAACAATCAGAATCAGAGTGGGGGTGAAGCATCACAACCACAGAACCAGTGCAATGAAAGCAGGATTAGCTTCATATACTCTTCTCACATGCGGAATTTCAGGCTAGGGCCAATTTTCACTTGAGTTATGATATTTAAAACTCTTTTTTGATGTCATCAAGGCAATACATAGAAACTCCACACATTGCAGTCAAGTAATTTCTGGAACAAGCCATCTGTTTACCCAGTATCTCCCACATAATAATCAGATTTGACACTATCTTTTACAATTACCCACCTGTACCACAAAAGTGCCTAAAACAATTGTGCAGAAGATGGCATTATTAAAGATTCCTTCAAACACATTTCTTTCACCATGAATTTTCCGGGCATTTATTTCGTTGAAAAGTTGCATCAGTACAAAGGTATTAAAAACAATAGTATAATGTTCCGAAGGAGGTGCATGCAAAGGAGCATTTCTTCCACTATCAATATCAAAAAACTTTTCTCCTGAAAGAATGGAAAATTACCATTTTGTAATTATCATACAAAATAATTTAACATTTCAAGGAAGTATGCAACAATAAAACCTAGTCAGACCTTTATTTGATCTCAAATGACAGCACAGAAAGAGTCGAGAGGGACTTGGGATTATCTAGTACAACTATCTTGTTCATAGATGAGGAAATTGCACTATGGTGACATGCCCAACATCACATATCTAAGTAGTGGCAGAACCAGGACAAGAAATCGGGACTCTTTTTACTTCCCCCACCATCTAACCTCCCACAAGTTACTAAGCATCACTGATAAAGAGGAAAAACAGGGAGTCAGAAAGAGAACAACTTATGTTTTGAAAACATCTGGGATATTAGCTTAGAACAGAAACAACTGAAGCTTTATCAGGCATTGAATTCTTACCAGCAAACAAGAGCGTAAAGACTACTACAAGTTGATAGAATGCATGACCCAAAATATTCTTCATCATCGTGCGTGAGATGAGAGGCTTGTTTCTACCATAGGGTTTCCGAAGCAGGAGAGCCTCCGTGGGGGGTTCAGTTGCCAGAGCCAGGGAAGCGAGCGTATCCATTATGAGGTTCACCCACAGCATCTGCACAGCCTTAAGCGGTGAATCCTAGAAAAGACAGGTTTCCTAATAGACATTCACAACTGTTCAGGAACTCAGCAATTTTCAGGAAGCCTTTTGTATTTAAACACGTAAAGAACAGAACAGGATTATGTGTTTATATTAGTTAACCTAAAATGGTATGCTTCAGCTTATTTAAATATTTATGTACTTTCAAAAGGCAGATTATACACATTTTCGCTTTAGAATAAACAAGGTATAAGGAACCGACTGTCCACCTACCTGAGTGATGCAGGCGCCCGTGAAGGCGACAATCACAGCCACAACGTTCACAGTCAGCTGGAACTGAAGGAACTTGGAGATGCTGTCGTACACATTCCGTCCCCACATAACTGCTTTAACAATGCTTGTAAAGTTGTCATCTGTGAGAATAATATCAGACGCTTCTTTAGCGACGTCAGTTCCAGCGATACCCTATCAAAAAAAATTCTGTGAATTAGGCTGATGTTTAAAATGTAACCTTTAAATATTTGAAAGGATAACGTACAATTAATAAACAAAAATTCACCATTATACTTAATAAGTATTGACAAATTTATTGTAAAAGAAGGTTGTTGTGCTAAGATATCATCTCTCAGAAAAACATTCTCTCTCAGCAGAAATCAAACATAAAGAAGGAGGCATTGAAAATAAAGTTCAAATTGGGTTAAAAATAGAGTAATGGACAAAGGCATTACCAAGTTCCTTCTGAAAGTCACATAAAAAGATATATTAAAAAATAAAAATTCACAAAGTTAGTGGGAAAGGAAATACAGCAAGAAAACCTGAGAGGCTGGAAAGCAGATAACCAAATAGTAAGTAACTTCGCAGACTGCAGAAAGCTGACTCCTAAGTGAACAGTAGGGAAAGTAGGGAAACTGCCTGTTTTTGCACTATAGAACTCTCTTATGGAGGCCAGCCCCCTGGCACAGTGGTTAAGTTTGACATGCTCCACTTTGGTGGCCTGGGTTTGTGGGTTCGGATTCCAGGCGCAGACTTACACCACTCATCAGTCATGCTGCAGCAGTGATCCACATATAAAGTGAAGGAAGACTGGTACAGATGTTAGCTCAGGGCTAATCTTCCTCAGGAAAAAAAAAAAAACTCCCCTATATAAGGCTCAGGACCTGGAGGCACAAGGTAGCCCTGGAAATAGGGGTGCAGGTGGGAATAAAAACAGGAAGATTTCCTGAAAATCTGCTGAAGAAGTACTTAGAAGGTCCAAACTAAGAACAACAATGTCCATCAACAATAGGATGGAATGGATTAATAAATTGTGGATTAATAAAAATGAGTGAACTATAGCTATAAAAAACAACATAGATGAATCTCATAAGCATAATGATGAACAAAGGAAGCTGGATTCAAAAGAATGCATAATATAAAACCAATGCATAATCTTCAGGATACTGGTTATCTTTGCAGAGAGACAGGGCAGCAATTAGAATGGAGCATGACTGCGGCTTCTCAGGGTGTAAGTAATATTCTATTTCTTGCCTGGCATAGAAAAGGTCTGTTCACTTGTGATAAGCTATTCAGTTGTGTACTTATGACTTAGGCACTTTTCCGTATGTGTGTCATGTTAATAATAAAATTAAGAGAAAAGGCAGCTTAGGTCCTCAGAGCCCCTTCCCAAGTCCATGCAACCAGGCAATTGGCTACCTTCTCTGACCTGGCAGAAGACTGCCTACTAAATTACTAGAGAGGGTATGACAGAGAATGTCTAGATTGAAGGGGATCAACCACTGTTGAGTGTACAGGTGCTATCCTGAAAAAGAAGGGTTTAAGAGTAACTCTGTTTAACGAGTGTTGAGACCACCACCCTTCTTTCTCTACTTGTTTCCCAAAAAACCAGTATTCAGGACTGCCCTCTAGGCAGCAGATTTGAAGATTCTTTTCTGGCAAATCTGATCATTTTAAGAGAAAAGATCTAAAAATACTGCAATTAAAGGCTCCCTAAGGGAGTGAAATGGACAAGCCAGATGACTTTACTGAGAAGCTTCTGGTTGACAAATCCCACCTGTGGGTCCAAGGCTTTCCAACTTTCCAGCTTTCCACTGGTCAATCTGCAGAGACAACCAAGAATCACCTGACATCTGAGGAAAGCACTAACCTGAAAGACAGACTAAACCAAAAGGCAAATGGGAACAAAAGACTCTGCAGAAAGACAAAAGCTTATTTAAAAAAAATCAAATCCTTAGAAGGGTAGAAGGTGCATCAATGAAATAAGGACAGGATGTTAAAACATGAAGGAAGACTCAGAGATCCAGAAACATTTCTTGGAAGTTAAATATATGACAACAGAAATGAAAAACAAGTTGAGAAAATATCCCTGAAAATAAAGCAAGATGACAAAGGTATGGTGAACAGGAAAAAAGACACAAGATTGAGATAAGTCCAAGAAGTCCAAAATCAGGGGGAGTAATTCACCAAGAAGAGAGAGTGGAGAGAAAGAGTTTAAGCCTAGTTTAAGAAAATGTCACAAAACCGAAGAAAATGAGTCTTCATAGTAAAAAGCTTCTCTAAGACAAATAATCATGACATTTCAGAGGACTGAAAACAAAGGAAAGACTTATGTATCTCCAGAAAGGAAGAAAACCAGGAGGTTCAAAATTCAAAATGGTACGTAACAACCATGGAGGAACCAATTCAAAATTCTGAGTGAAAATGATTTTCAACCTAGATTTTTATACTAAGTCAGATTAGGAATCAACAGTGAGGAGAGGCTGGAGATTTCAGTCATAGAAGTTACAAAAACGTTTAACTCTCATGAACCCATTTTCTCAGGAAGCTACTCGAGGAGATGGCTCTACTACATGAGGGAGTAACCCAAAAAAGATGATGACATCAAATCCAGGAAACACAAGAGCCAACATAAGAGAGAGGTAAAGGGAATCCTCAGGTAAGGAGAAAAACAAGACAGGTGCGTAGCAGGCCCAGCAAACGGCCAATTCAGATTAAAGCATGTTAGAAGATGTGGCAGACGTATCTCTAAAAAAGTGCAATTGGTAAAAGTGGCAGATGTTTCTGACATACTGAAAGGAGAATTTGATGATAAATTAGTGCTAAGTACATAGAAAAACCAAGCATAAAACCCCCAAATTAAAAAAAATTAAGAAAGTGAATGAAAAAGACAATTTAAGTGGAACACAAAAAGTTTTGCAAGGAAGTAAAAGTAATTATAGTAGACCACATGGCTCAGCTTGGAACGGCATTTATAATCATAATAAGGACTGTATATTGATCTATACGAAATCATGACATAACTCTGCTGGGAGAATGACCGGCTAGGTAGCGTGCATGAATTCATATGTGTGCCTATGAAAGTGCCAAGTCCTTATCTTCCTTAATGAAAAGTCAATAGTAGTGCTTTACATTAAAAAAATCAAAAAGCACACTATAATCATACCATTTACATACATGGAGGCAAACAATTAAGGAAAACAAACAGCTAAAATAGTTGGTTTCCTTTAGTCAAAAAATGAGCTGGAAGAAATGATATGTGGTAAGGGACTTAGGTATTAAGTCTTACAGAACTATTTGTCTTCTCAAATGCTATGCATATATTGTTTTGATAAACACAAAAATAAAGTTTGAATCAAGCTTTTCTCAAAATATTCAATGAAGGAACAATCTTAATTTAAAATTCTAGTCTCTAGCTTGTAATCTGAATATTGTACTTTTAATGTGCAACATACTTAACACATCTAAGCCCAACAGGTTTCCCTCTTTAATCATTCTCAGTCTTTCCCTAGTGCAAATCTCATCACTCTCTTGTTCAAAATCCTCAAAAAAAGTTAAACAGCTTTTTTTATGAGCTTCTCCAAGCTGTATGATAACATGCAGTGTGAGTCTCCAAACTAATTTTACTCCATCAGAAGCGTGTGTGGGAAGTGCTGATCTACAGGATGAAAGAACAAATTCCTTATCTCTGAATTCAAGGGCCTTTTCAGGCGGGCCCCCTTGTCAATCCTCCCTGCTTCACACCCCATTACCCACCACCACCACACCCTCTTCTTGTTAATGTTAAACCACTGTAATCCACGAGGGTCTCTTGGCCGTCCTTTTCTATATGCTCTTCTCCCTCCCTCAGCTCAAACAGCACCTCTTTCAGAAAACCTTTCCTGGCAGAGTCAAGGACTTCTTCCTTGACGCACTTAGTGTGCTGTTTAGTCCTTCACCGGCTGCCACTATGCTTTGATTCTTTATTTCCTTGTGTGCTAAACCTTTAGGAGGCAGCAACTACTCACCTCTAATGTTTCTGGACCAGAACACTGAAAACAGCTTCTTAATGTTTGGAGAATAAACAAATGAATCCCTTATTAATCCAAAGTTTAAAAAGACAGTATTCTAATTACCTTAGGGAAGATTTTACTACCACAGAAGTATCTGGTTATAGAAATACATCATGGCATTCAGTCTTTGATGATAGAAATATCTGTACACATGGTTAACTGAATTTTGGAAAGAATAATGTAACACAATAAAAATGTAATCATATTTTAAATGTACCACGGAGGCTTGCAATCTAAAGGAATTCTAAGGAGAGTGGCTAAATAGGGGAAAATGCCAGACTTCTTTGCAAGCTAATAATGTACTCATATTAAAGTCCTTCTGGAAATCTTATTTTATTGCTGTAAATTTTATTTTAATGTTGAATTTTCTAAATAAACTGTGTGTGTGTGTATATATATATATATATATATATATAGAGAGAGAGAGAGAGAGAGAGAAAGTATATAGATAAGATAAATAAGTGTTCTAAAATGCTATTTCTGCCAGAAAAATAAGAGAAAGGTTTAGAAAGGACTAATCAATAGCAATTTCTTGTGGGCATCTAATAAAAGCCCAAGACAAATTATTTTGTCTTTCAGTTTTAAAATATGAAATTGAAGAACTGAACAAATATACAATCAAAGTAAATTCAAGCTTGAGGAGGAGTGCTTTCAAGTCCAAGCCACTAAGCACTTATTCTTTTTGTGTGTGTGTGTGAGGAAGACCAGCCCTGAGCTAACATCCGTCGCCAACCCTCCTCTTTTTGCTGAGGAAGACTGGCCCTGGGCTAACATCCCTGCCATCTTCCTCTACTTTATATGGGACGCCGCCACAGCATGGCTGACAAGCAGTGTGTCTGTTTGCACCCAGGATCTGAACCTGCGAACCCCGGGCTGCAGAGAAGCGGAGTGCGTGAACTTAACTGTTATGCCACCAGGTACGGCCCCTTATTCGTTATATTTTAAAAATACATTTAGATTTTTTGATGTGCTACCTTTAAAAAAAAGTGGTACAATGGGCCTAACACCTTCAGGGCTTAAAAATCAAATAAACAAAGCAGGCACAGTGTGTTTTTGTCTGCATTACTCTATTTACCTGTATTAATTTAAAGCCCTTAGTATCTGCCTTACACACCTAAGTTTGGGGAAGAAATTTCTTTAAATTTTAAAATGCACTGTACATAAGGGCTGGCCCAGAGGCGTGGCAGTTAAGTTTGTGAGTTCTGCTTCAGTGGCTTAGGGTTCACCAGTTTGGATCCTGGGCGCAGACCGACTCACCCCTTATCAAGCCATGCTGAGGCAGCATCCCACATAGAAGAGCTACAAGTCTACAACTATGACACACAACTATGTACTGGGGCTTTGGGGAGAAAAAAAGAGGCAGATTGGCAGCAGATGTTAGCACAGAGCCAATCTTCCTCAAAAAAAAAAAAAATCCTTTAAAAAAATAAAAAAATAAAAAATAAAATGCACTGTACATAAATGCCTTCCTGGTCAGCTGTTCAGATAAGAGAAGCAGTAAGAATCCTGCCAAATGTTCAAGAGCAGCAGTGAGTGATCCTACATTCCTGAAGAGAATGATCCTATTTGCCTACAGCCAAAGGAATAGCTTAAATATTCCTTATCCCTTCAGCTACTCTCACAAGTCTTCAGAAGTGCATACCAGTGTGCTGCCAACCATAATAAGTTTGAGATAACGCAGCGTGAGGATCTTTGGGTTCACAGCTGCTGGCTGAGAGCACTTTACCCATATAATGTTCTTTTCCATCTCCCTCACTCCTGTTGAAATGCTGCCACCATGGTGGTGGTTCTGCTAAATCCCTGTTTTAGCAGCAGAACATCAGGAGGACAAATTATGCAAATAAACACTGGTACACATAAATATTCTCTTATTTGAAACCTTCGAGGCCACACTGTATTTCAGAATTCAAAGTCTCTCATATTTTAGAAAGATGAGGCACACACCTTCTATCACAAATTCTCCCAGAGGGGGTCAGCACCCCATAAAAACACATTAATATCTCTACCAAGGCTATGAATGTTCATGTTAAGTGGGACAAATACCATCCTCACATCAGTTCAGAGTAAGTTTCGCAATCAAATGAGTCTGCTGCAAATTTAGGAAGGAAATTTCAGTTTCTAGATTTTTGTATTTGGGAATTGTGATTATGAACCTATATTTTCCAAAAATGAAATAAAATTAAAATTAAATAAAGTACTTGAATTTTCTATGGCACTGAAGGTACAAAGATTGATTCCAACACTGAAAAACTGGAAGAAACTGATTCAAAGATATAACAACCTAATGTCAATCTTAAACATTTATGTAGCATATGTATTTCATGATATCCATTTTATAGTATTTCATCAGTACTATGGCTACAGTATGAGAAAATAATAATGAAATGCTGAAATCTTCTAGCACTTTAAATAATCATATCTAAATTGAGGACTTGGAGGGAATAAGGTAGATTTTTTTACAATCAAAAAAGATTACATCTATTATATATGGAATGATGACATTCAGTTACTCTTAAGAGATATCTTCAGTTTGGAAGATTCTCAATTATATTATAATTTAAATACACAGAACTGTTCTAAGCCTGTCTCCTACTTAAGAGGACTGCTGTAAGGTTCAGATGAGATAACATTTACATATTTTACAGAGTACAAGGTAAATGTATGATCTTACTATAATTGTTCAAAAGAGGTCATCTTCCAGCCAGATTTCACTGCATCAAATAAAGGCAGTGTATAAACTAATTAGATTTATAAACCAATTTAAGCTCACATATTATCCCTCAAACTAATCTTTTTTTTTGTGGGGAAGACCAGCTCTGAGCTAACATCTGTTGCCAATCCTTCCCTTTTTGCTGAGGAAGACTGGCCCTGGGCTAACATCCGTGTCCATCTTCCTCCACTTTATATGGGACGGCACCACGGCATGGCTGACAGGCAGTGCGTCCGCGGGCCCCCATGATCCGAACTCGCGAACCCCGGGCTGCCAAGCGCCAACTAAACCGCTGCGCCACCGGGTGGCCCCCCCCTCAAACTAATCTTGAGGTACAGTATTTAAAATCAATAGCAATTTAACAATAAACAAACCAAGCAGACAAAAAACCCAAACCAGTAAATTATGTCTGAATACTTGAGTTCCTACCATTGCAAACCCAACATCAGCCTTCTTGAGTGCTGGGCCATCATTTGTACCATCACCAGTTACAGCCACAACCTGGCGTTGTTCTGAGACAGTGCTGTCAATTATACCTGAAATAAAAGTAAGTATTTGTGTTGTAAAAACATTTCCTTTAATTAATAAGGTGATTCTGCAGAATATCCTGACTAGCTAGTGTGGGGACCAGAAGTGGCCACCTCAAGCACTGAAGGAAGCTTTGACCTTCCCTGCCCCCACTAACTGTCTGAAGGGATCTGGGACGGAAGGCCTGTCCCAGGGACAGGCCGTTACCATGGATAACTCTGGGTATCGATAGACTGGGAGGGCCTTTGCTGGGCCCATTCTTATCGAAGTTCTGTTTACCAGACATTTACATTTGTGAGGGAAATCTCCCCTTCTCTGTACCAGAAAGAAGGGGGGATGACTTTCTCTCTTGAGATCTTGTCGGTGTGGAAGGTGAAAACTTAAATCTGCATACTCTTGTTTACTGTGCTTTTCTTGTAATCCCTCATGGTTGATACCCCCAATCTCCCCCCAAAAATCTTCCTTTGTCTATATAAGAGGAGAACCTCCGCCATTCTGCCTAGAGATACTCAGCTTCCACGGGTCTCTCCCATGTATACATGTTATAAAGCTTTGATTTTCTCCTGCTCTTTGGCCTCACGTCAACTTAATTTGTAGCCCAGCCAGAAAGGACCTAGAGTGGGTAGAGAATACTCTTTCCCCCTTTCACTAGTTGTACAGACTCAAGATTAAAAATAAATAATGGAACAAAGAGAGAGAAATAACTGAACCGCTGAGAAGTTGGGCAAACATCAACTCCAGAAACTAAGGTTACATTAGGAGCAATATCCTGCTTTAATCACTGAAGACAACACAATTCACCTAAGGTATCAAAAGGAAATGTATTTAGATTTTATTGGAAAAGATGATATCCATGATTCAATCTATTATTCACTATCTATTACTATTTAAGGAAGCAAAACACATTTCTGTATTAAGAAATTGTGAAATAATTGTAAAACTGACTCACCTTTAACCAGTGTGTGTTTGTCAGTAGGAGATGATCTTGCAAGTACTCGAAGCTTTGGCCAAATCTTGTCTATCCGCTCTTGCTCAATCTATAAATTTTTGTCAAAGTTAAAACGTGCCCAAACCTCGTTTCACAACTCCAAATTAGTTATCTAGCACATATATCAGTGATTCTCAAAGTGTGGCTAACAGACCTGCAGCATCACGGATTCCTAGGAACTTATTAGAAAAGCAAATTCTTGAGTGAGGCCCTAGGCTTATCTTATCAAATACTCTGGGGTGGGGCCTAGCAACCAATGTTTTAAAAAGCTTTCCAGGTCACTCTGATGCATACCCTACTTTGAGAATCACTGCTATACATACCATTATAAGATCAAATTTAAAAAATCTCCCCGCTATGAAAATCGAAACTCTTTAACTTAGCATAAAAAGCTCAGAGAGTTTGGGGTCCCCTAAAATACACTCCCTATCAACCTTTCCAAACTCATCTCCCATTACTCCCTTACACATGTTGTAATTCTGAAATTGGCCTAGAAAGCAAAAAAGTTCTCACTCCCTTTAGGGCAAATTTCTTTATCATCTGTTCCTTTTATTTCCTAGAATGCCAGTGTTTTGCTTCCTGAGGTGCTGGCTGTGTTTATTCATGTGTGATGCCTACACACAGTGCATATTCAATATGTATTTCTTGAATGAAATTCCTAACATATTAAAAATATATCAACTTAAAAAATAAAAAACCCTTACCTCTCCTTTTTCATTTCGTATTCTTCTGTTGAAATCTTTACCTTCGAGGCACAGGAAATCTTCTCCAGGATGTAAAATACCACATTTGGTAGCAATAGCCCGAGCAGTATTAATATTATCACCAGTGACCATCCGCACAGTAATTCCAGCCCTCTGACATTTCTTTATTGCATCTGGTACCTGGTTTACATGGAAAAAAATTAATCTTATCAAAGAAAACTAGTATTTCCAGAGGGGAAAAAATCCCACCGAACAAATATGCATTACTTCATAGTCCCACAAATTAATGACAACTTTAATTTCATCTCAGGATATTCAATATTTCTTGAATTATTCCCAGTAATCTCTCCTTTCCTCTTCCACAGCTACAGTCCTAGTTCAGGCTTTTCAGTTGTCACCCTACTTAATTTGTTTGTGTTATTTATTTACCAAAGGCTTTTTAAAGTGCCTTTTCCCCCTGGGACCCATTAGGCAATTCTTTTCTGGTTGGCTTTCCACCTTTCTGGTTTTACTGCCCAGGCCACACCAGAGTAGAATGCTGGTGTTCTTTAGGATTAGGGTTGGCTCATTTTTTTTTTTTTACTCCTTATCTTTTAAAGGTTACCTCACCTATTCTTGTACCTTCAAGTACCATCTGTGTGCTATAACTTTCAAATCTACATCTTTCCCCTACACTGTGAGAGCTGGACTCATTGCTCCACCAGAACGGTGGACATCAGAATTCGGGTGTCTAAAAGGAAGACCATGTTTTCTAAATCTCCCTATCTAATAAAACCTAAGGGTCATCTGACCTTGTCCGTCTCCCTTACCCTACACATCCTTAAGGGCTGATGAGTCCTGTGTGTTCTATCTCAAACCTTCCCTGCACCTTGCCCTCACTGCTTGCTGCCTGAGCTATCGTAACAGCTTTTTAATTGGTATTCCTGTCTATGTGTTTGTTCCTCCTTTAAAATATCTGATAAGATAGAGTTTTCTAATACACTTTCTTAACAATATATGATTCCTCAACTCTTATATTATAAACCACCAAGTTCTCATATAACAGAGTATCACATTTGAGCCTCAAAATAGTTTTCTAGACTTATCCAAAATTTTTCTCTACTATACACAACTTGATAGATTAATAACCTATATATTTTATCTGTGCCTCTGCTTCTGCAGCTCCCTTTGCCTAGAAAGTCCTTTCCTGCTCTTCTCTAACCAGAAAATCCATACAGATCCTACCAGAGCAGAGGCTGCAAATACAAATGCCTACAGGCCATGCAAGTGACATCAATTAGGAAAACACCCGAAAGTGACAAACGTGGGATGAATGCCTAATGAAAGAGCTACCTCACTCTCACCTATTTTTACTGTGGTGGAATGCGCCCCAATGTTGACAGAGCATACGATTTCAAGAGAAAGCAGAAATCCAGATTTGTGTGTATTCTCTCAATACTTACTGTTTTTACACACGCATGCGTGCGCGCGCACACACACACAGTCCAAAGATAACTTGACTGAAAGCTAAATCTGGCCTGCAGGCTGCCTGTTTGTGACTTCTATTGTAAATACAACTTAAATGTAACGTCTGTGGGAGTGTTCATGGCCTACCCTAGACAGACTTGTGCCTTCACATTATACACACCTCTATCATAGCTCATTACATCATATTAATTTGTTTACCTGAGTTTTTAGCAAGTCAATGAGCTTCTTAAAGGTAGAACCCTCACCTTCTCATCTTTGTGTCACCAATGCTTAGTATAATGCCTTTCGTTCACTTAACAAATAAGTGTCCGGCATATAACTGGAGCTTAGTGTTTGTTGAACTACTGACTGTATCTATATGTTTTAAGATTTACATTGTACAAGTATTTCCTTTCACCTTGTCAACTCTGTCATTCAAATCACTGGAGGGGAACATCATATGCATTCACTTAAACTAACATTTACTGAAAGTCAGTCATCATGCTAGGTGCTAGTGACACAGAGGTGAGTGAAAGAACAGAGTGAGCTCAGATTATTATTTAACAACAACAAAAATCAGTATTTGATTTTGAAAACACTGGTCGGCTGTATAAAGGTAGCACATGTTCTGGTTATCTCATTTGAGATAAAATGTCATCCAAATTTGCCCATCTAAGCACTCAATGATTTGGTGGTATCCCAAGATCATTTGGAATAGGAGAACCATGAAAAACAGGGAGAAACCAGTCTCAGGTTAAAACTGTGTAGCCAATAAAAGAAAGTCAAACCAGCATTTATTAATTGCCCACTAACCATAAATACTTCTACTTAAAACACACAAACTGCTTCCACTTTTACAGATAAGAAACTGAAGAGAAGCCAGGTATCTTCTTCGAGTACCTATGCATATGCAATAAAGCTGGATTTATTCTAGATCTCTAATTAATCAAGATTTTCTACATCAGAACTGCACAGTCCAGAATACCCAGAGAAAGCTGTTTCATATCACACTGTCTCATTTTAGTATATAAGTACCCATCTCATTTTGTGATACTGAAAAAATTAAGTGCCACTCATATGTTCAAAAAAAGATAAAACTCTACATCAAGCTCAATGCCAAGAGCATGAGAACAGCAACACATTTTCCAAAGAACAAAAGTTGTAGATATCCTGATTTAATATTATATTTAGATAAGATTTAAGCCATAAGTCAATGTGTAAAACTTTGAATGGTTTTCCTTTGATGAAAGCTTGGCAAACATTATCCAGTTGCATGTATCATAGGCATTTGAAACGTCAAAACCCAACACTGAATTTATCTCGATCTCTAAATAGGCTTCTTCTGATTCTCTTATTACATTGGTAATACCATCTACCACCTACCCAGTTATGCAAGGTAGAGAGTGATTCCCCCTCCTCTGTCAGATGTCTAACTGTGGAGATGTCTCACTCCTAAGCCCTCTTCTCTAGCTATACACTTTCCTTGGGAGATCTCCTTTAGCCTAATATATGAATTCTCCAGCCTATTCCACTTTCAGGCTCCTAAGTCCAAACGCCTACTTGACATATGATGTTTCAGATGCCTCAACAATGTCAAAAACAGTATATCCAGACCCAACATTTTCATTCCTACTGGTATCTCCATCTATTTTGAAATCATCCCTTTCTTTCCATCCTCCCTGCCACAACTGTCGTTCTAAGCCATGATCATCTCTTACCTGGGATCACTGCAATAATCTTACTGGCTACTCTGCTTCTACTACTCTTTCTAATTCATTTCTTACACAGTACCCCAAATACTAGTATTTTAATAACACGAATCATGTCACTTCCTAGCCTGAATTTCTTTAATTACTTCTCACTGAATTTGAGAATAAAATTCAGAGTCCTTGTTGCTCGTAAGGCCAAAGATAATTTCATCTGTCTCTTCTTGTCCACACTTACGGCCACAGTGGCCTCCCTTCCATCTTTGAAATAGCTAAATAGTTTTTCATGTTCAGGCTCCTGCATTTTTTCTCCATTTGCCTAGAATTCTCTTCTTGCAGCTTATTAACATGGCTGGCTCATTTTTTGCCATCAGACCTCAGCTTAAATATCATACCCTCAGAGATTCTGAATGTGGTTCCTCTCAGTTACCCTATTTCATCACCCTGTGCATATCCTTTACAGCCCTTAGCACATCTGTAATAGTTTTCTCTGGTATCACGCTCCCCCCCATATGCCATCCATAAAATAAGGCCTATGAGGGCAGGGACCAAGTCTTACTCCTCACAGAATGTATTCTCACTTGGCATACTGTCTATGTACCTATCATTTCGTCTGTCTGGTTGTCTTACTTCTCTAGAATACAAATTTCATGACCATTTTGTCTGTGCAGTATTTCCAGCTCCTAGAAGAGTGTCTGGTACCACACACTAGGTGCTGAATCAATTAGGTGATAGTCACTGAACAGAAGCTGTTTTTGCCTTTGTGCTTTTGTTCACGTTGCTTCTTTGCTCAGAATATGCTTATCGTGCTCTCTCTTAGTCTAGCTAATACCTCCTCATCCTTTAAGACTCAGATCTGATAATCAGCCTCTAGGAAGTCTTACTTGACCCCTCCAGTGGTTAACATAGCACAGTGGTCTTTTAAGCACATGTGTTTTAGACAAAACCGGGATCTGAACACACAGCTCTATAGTATAGAGCTATCCTCTGTACATCTCAATTTTCTTTTCATCTGTCAAATAAGAGCAATAATACTCATAACTCGTAGAGGTGAAAGTTAAATGAAACAATACATGTAAAGCACTTGGCATGGTATCTGGCACAGTAAGAACTCTATAAAAATATGCTATTACTTTAACTAGGTTGGGGGCTCATGTTCTGTGCTCACACAACATGCTCTGTATGTATCTAACAATGTAGTAACACCCTGAGTTATAATTATCATGTGTTTGTCCATCCCCAACCTTTGAAGCCAGGGACCAGATCTCAAAAATCCTTTATGTCTCTAGTACCCTAGGATAGTGCCTGGCACACAGGAGTTGCTCAATAAAGTAAAACAAAAACAATGATTTAAAGAAGAAAACCAAACTCTAGAGCCGCAGGGCTGTCCAATAGGATAGCAAGATGTTTACATTTAAATTAAACAAAATTAAAAATTCAGTTTTTCAGTTGCACTAGTCACCCCTCAAGAACTCAGCAGTCATGTGGCTAGTGGCTACTGAACAACATACAGAACATTTCTGTCATTGCAGAAAGTTCTATTGGACAGTGCTGGTCTAGAGACCAAGACAACAAATAACTTAATAGCATTTATTATTTAATATAAATATCAATTGAAAAACCTACCCAGTTCAAGTCCCTGCGCTAGGTTATGGTGCTATAAACACATAGGATCTCAAATGGAAGCTGTCTAATTAAAAATCATAAACAGGTAGCATATGCGTCACAAGAGCTATTATTTCATTTATCTTGGATTCACATAGATAAAAATAAAATCACAAACGCCAAGGTTTTTACTAGAAAACTGGGTCTATCAGCGCCCAGCTCGTCTACAGTTAAGAGATTCTGCGCATGCAGAACACACAACATCGCAGCACCTCAGGTCTCACAGGATCTTCAATCCCCACAACGGCAATGCATGTAAGGCCGGTGACGATATCATTTTCATTATCCCACTCTGGTTCTGGTTCTCCTGCTGGGAAATCTCGGAATGCAAGACATATGGTTCTCAAGCCTTCTGATGCCATCGGTTCAATCACAGTTTTTACAATATCATCACGGTCTCTTGGTCTGAATACTTTTGCCTCACCATTAGAACTCAAGATTTTGAAACACCTAAAAGGAAATGTTGAATCCAAACATTAATAATTAACAAAAATAATGGTTAATGCCATTCAAGTGAACTGGAAGGGCTAGAAATCATGGGATCTGATATCTGGAATTTAGAGAATTAAATATGTTGCATTTTTACACACTTACATCA
This sequence comes from Tapirus indicus, assembly GCA_031878705.1. NCBI lineage: Eukaryota > Metazoa > Chordata > Mammalia > Perissodactyla > Tapiridae > Tapirus > Tapirus indicus. Next base: position 135,995,465 of record CM062920.1, on the reverse strand, counting down.
TATTCACTTTTCGCCCTCCCCTTTATAAAACAGTTCTCATTTGCCAGTTTGCCACTTTATCATTTCTCTAGATGTCTCTAAATTTCATCTTTTGGAAATGCAGAGCTTTTAAATTTTCACAAAGAACTCCTAGTGGCAGAGGAGCATAAACTATACACCTGTCCATTTTAGCAGAGAATTAGACATTAATTTTAATTTACACAAAATTCAGAAATATTCTTCTTTTAAAATAAAAAGTCAAATTCAATCAACCCCTTACCTGAGATGCTGTTCATCACCTATACTGTTTTAACCATGAAAGAAAAAAAATAACTTATTGTTAAAATAAGCATTCTACTAGAATGAGAGGGATTAATGCCAGAATAGTTTTATTTCCACTAACTACAACCTTTTAACTATGTAGTGACTAAAAGTTACACTGTATACTTCCCTATTTAAAGTTTATGTTTTTCCACACTGTCTCTATGCTCTTCTCCCCTCGTGATGCCACCTCTTTCCACTTCTAGGCAGGTGATTTCCAAATCCACATCTTCTGTTCTGATAGCTTTCAGAAGCTTTTCATCACTGCTGAAGAGTTCCACTTGGATGTCGCACCAGGACCCTAAACTTACTGTATGTAAAACAAAAAACTGCCTCCTCACTGCCCATCTAACAGATTATCGACATTACTCCTGAGAATTTCAATGTAAGTCTAAAATCTCACTTTTCCTGCATTACCTAGATAGTATGAGCTCCTAAGTCCTATGTATTTGTCCTCTCAACAGTCTTCTAAATGTTTCCTCTCCCTTCTAATGTCCTGCCACTGCCTTCTGGCTCTGATTTCGAGCTAGACCTATTGTAATAGCCTTTTAATTGATATCTGTCTCCAGTCCACCCTTTTTTCCCCCAATCCACCTTTATTCCCTGATGCAAGAATTATCTTCAATCACAGCTCTGATCATTCCACTACCTGATGAAACAAGTATTTCATTATCTGGCCTACTTAACTAAGTTTTAACTGCTCAGCCTAACATTTAAGAGCCTCCACAACAAAATGTAAATATCACTGTGCAAATAGTTACTGTATACTTACTATCAGACTAGATTTTTATATGCATTATTTTATTTCACTGTCACAGAGTTGGTGGTCATCACCCTCTTTTTCAATGGAGGAAACTGGAAGCTAAAGGAAGAATCTGCCTAATATCCCAAAGCTAGTCAGTTGCAGAAGAGTTAAAGCCTGATTGGTTTTGATTAAAAATCTCCCCTATAGCATCTACCTGCTACCCAGCAAGCCATGGATGCAAGATTTCTAACCTTTCACACTAAAATCTGATAACCAAGCATACTGGGAAGGGAAGAAAGCTCTATATAGCCTGTGTGCCACAAAAGCCATCAGTACTCAGCTGAAGTCTACAACTAGCCATTCCCCCCAAATGGCCTGCATATGCCCACCTCCTACCCTCTGATATGGCTTCCTTCACACCTTGATGTTCTTAGTTCGTACCAAAGCCTATCTTCAATGCCAAATCCTTTGTAGTACGATCTCTCATCCTAAAACTTTGTGCACGTTTGTCATATGCTATGTTTTCATTTATTTATATACTTGTCTCTTAAACCTGTTAGACTATAATCAGACTATAACTGTCAAGTGTTCACTAAGATAACACTGGATTATAATCCACATATAACCAAATTAAAAGCAGAAATATTTTAAACGTTACAATTTCAAATGAGTTCTAATTTTCCAAAATTGCTCCTAAATATTTTTCAAGGTTCTCTACTTCTCTACCGAAATTAAAGAAACCAAAATAATTTCAACACTTGTAATAACACATAAACATTAGGGAAATTATACATAAACATGTAGTGTCAAAACTGAAGCTACTGGTCTGTATAAGGACAGTACAAAAGAAAGATTATCATTCAAAATGACAGGAGATATTTAAATCCGACACTGCAGCAGCATAAAAATATGACAAAATTTCACTCTGATATAAAAGGAGAATCCTCAAAATCTAGTTTTAATGCTCTGCTATTCTGAAAACTAATCTATAATTCATTCATCACATTTTTGAGTCTACTATCTACAATGAAGCGCTGAAGATATAAACTTGAGTTTTTCTTCCTGAGAGGCTCGTATTTTACATGATCTTATATAATAACAGGATCAACATGTCTAAGAAAAAATATCAAGGTTTATTTATTAAATCTACCAGATTGATTGTAATGGGCTTATTTTCCCAACAGTAAAATACTAAGAAATAAAAGAAGCTGCAGTATGAAAATGGCAGAACACCATGGGCAAATATCAGGATACCATTAAAACATACTAAAAAAACTCTGAGGTCCTACGAAATGCCTGATGTTCACAAAAAAGAAAATAGCAACAATAACAACATAGTAGGTATTCCATAAAGCAACTATAGTTAGCAATTTATTCATCTAAGCATTTTACTCTTACTTTTTCAGAATTATCTCAGATGCACCCTTGCTGAATATTCGATAACTTCCATCTGAATTTTTCAGGACAGTACTCATGGACTTCCTAACAGAATTGAAGGTGTAGACTTTGTACAGTGCTTCTTCTGGTATTTCATTTCTAACATCCTGATAATCCCGTTTTAAATCCAAAAGAAGTCCCAACAAGGCACATTCAGTTTTATTACCAACATGACGAGGTAATCCACCCTCTTTCTCTGGTGGCTATAAGAGAAAAAGGTTCAGAAGCTAGTATCATCTTGTTTCTCTGTGACAGTTTAATTTATAATGTAAAACAGAATGCAACATTCTAAAACAAAATTATACAGGAAACTTCTACTAACATCAGCATTTCAAAGAGGGACACAGAAAGGTAAGGCAGAAAGGAACTCTGGGGCAAGAAAGACACGGATTCCAATCTCAGCCCTGCCAGTTACTAGCTACGTGAACTTTTGGCAAGTTACCCAACTGCTGTGGTCCTTGGCTTTAGCATCTGGAAAACAGGAGCACTTATGACCCAAGAATTAAATGAGATAAGACATGTAAAGTTTAAAATTGGTTCCTGACATGTAGTGGGACTTAATAAATTTTAATTCCTTTCCTTATCTCTTCCTGTTTTCATAAAATAATTCAAAATTAAATCTACAGATTTTTATGGCTTAAAATAAAGCTATATACAGTAAAGCACTGTTGCCTTAAATATATAAAAAAACTTTATTTCTCTCATAGTATCTTTACAAATACCATCTTATATGGTCATCATAACAGTATTAATGGCAGACGTGACCGTCTTTACCTAACAATTAAAGAAAGTAAAGCTCAGACTTTCAGCTAGTAAAAGGCAAAGCCAGATCTAGAACCAAGATCCCAAAACCTTCCAGTCCAATCATCCAATTCATGCATATTTTCACTAAACAACTTGCAATATTAATTTTGTTCATGGTCTGCACCCATAAATCACTAGAACACGTATCAAGTCCAACAATTTCATGCTTTATGTTATTTTATTCTAAGGTAGCACAAGTCTAGAATGACTTTATAGAGTTAGTTCCCAAAGGTCTAAGGATCATCTTATAGGTGGGATCTACTGAGAAACCAAACAGGGTAAATATAAAACATAGTATTTTAAGTTGAAATCTGGCTCCAAAATTTTCTGTAGAAAACTGAGTTGACTTTCTACGGTAAGATGGCCTGGTCTTTCACAAAATGAGCTTAACAAGAATTTAAAGTTAAGAACTTGCTCTGGTTATAAGGCTTGAGAGTTTTTAAACACAGAAAATTCAAAATATAGGAGGAGAAAAATAAAAGTAAACAATGTATATATTGATCAATAGATCTTACTCATAACACAAATTGTATCAAAAAATATATACATTATATGGATATATGCCTTTCAAAAACTTAACACAATCCAGTGCTTCAATTTATATGTAGTAATGGTAGGTGTGAAGAGCTATATACAATCTAATCACTACAAACTGAAAACTTAATTTTCACATGTAAATTAATTATTAAAGAAACCTTACCAATATTTTTGATGTATAAGCACAATTCACAGAAATTCCTGTTACAAGATAGGACAAAATATTTGGTGGAATAGCTTCTGGTTCAGGAACTTTTTTATAATGTTTTTCATTTATGTAAGCTTGAACAACTGTCATTCTGTTCATTGTCAATGTTCCTGTTTTATCTGAACAAATAGCTGTAGCATTTCCCATGGTTTCACAAGCATCCAGATGCCTTACTAAGTTATTATCTTTCATCATTTTCTACAGTGACAAAAAAAAAAAAATCTAGTTAAGCTACATACAAAACCAATCACCTCATTATATTAAAATGATTATAAACTGCTTTAAAATTAGAATTAAAACTTCCAGTTAAGCACCAATTTAATACTGGAAGAATTTTAGTATATTTGACCTATTCAAATAAGCTAAAGAGAGTACTAGCTTTCTGTGGTTTCAATCCCTTTACCGTCACATAACATAATCTAGTAAATGAATACAGATACCTGCATCCACATGCAAATCATGTTGACTATATGCCTCCAACAGCTTCTGTGAAGTGTCCTTGCATTACAAGAGCAATGACAATCTGTACTCTAGGTACAGGGGTACTTATAGCAATGTAAGAGTATATCACATTTAAGGATTAAGTCTCCTTATTAACTGGAAAACAAAAGATTCTCCTATCAAATCACCAAGGAAAAAGTAGCTTTTATCAGTTAAAATATAGGGCTTGTGGGCATGTAGTTGTGTGATTTTTGTTTTTTTGACTCTGATAGATTAACATATCAAAACCAGAATGGGTCATTTTAACTTTTCCATATGCTGGTACACTTGGTATTCTCTTCCTTACAATCATCTCTTCTTATTTACAAGAGCAAAAAAAAGACAGTTTCTAAAAAACCAAGAGTTTTCGCTATAACTAAAAGGCATGTAGTTTGACTAAAACGAAAAGGCATCTAACTTAAAATACTAGATGATTCTCAAAACACACGTGGAATGGGTTAAAAATTACATAGAATTATTTTACGAAGTGTGACTACTAACATGCAAAACACTGCAAAAAACCGGTTTCTTGAATAAATAAATATGGTGAAGAAAGATGTCTACCTTCCAAAATACTTGTGACCTGCATTAATATTAAAGATTAAAAGAATGAAGTTCTGCAGTAAAGAAAAATGTGTTCAATTTTGCAAAACATTAACAACGGATCCATAAAGACTATATACCTCAGTGAAAAGAACAATAATTGGTAACATTTGGGCTAAATAAATGTTTAATAAAAGCTTAAAGAACACTAGTTAAAATGTTCTTATTTTCTATTAAAGGAACACAAATCAATCCTGCCTATATCTTTTTGATCAAGTGAAAAATTATCATTAATGACTATTCAAAATGAACTAATGACAGATTGATAAAATGATTGATCAATGTGTCTAAAACTTATGTCGAACTCAATTATTTCTAATTACTTTAAAACACCAAAAAGAGGATGAATAGATGACTACACTGTATTTCGTCACTTTGATACATTTACCATTTTATTTTTGAAATGAGAAGATGTGAAATGCCTGAAAAGAAAATAAACCCAGTCGGCAAAAATTATTCTTATCATGACAGGTCTACTGTAAAATACTTGGGAAAACTGGAGATAAGAATGCTGGAGAAGAAACTATGACTAATTATACTGCTCACTGTCAGCAATGCTACTTAAGGAGAACTGCTAATTAATGTTAAGTATAATTTTATTTGTGAAGACATTTTGAAAGATCAAAATTGTCCAAGCGAAACCGTTTTTTAAAAAAATCCAATTCACCTTTTCCATATAACAAATAAACTGATAAAAAGAAATTAATAGTCTTCAAACAGATTATTACTTTTGGTAAACAGCAGTTAGCAAAGCCATCGAAACTCATTTTTAAGCATTCTACTTGGAAAACAAAAAGGACTGAGCTATCATAAATTGAGTGGTCAGAGAGGGTGAGATGTGACGAGATGTGAATAAAGCAGGCGAGCAAATAATTCAAAGGAATGAACGAGCGGGCCCTGAGTGAGGTGAGAAGATGGCTGGGATATTTCAGGAATGGCAGGAAGGCTGGCGAGGCTGGACCACAGGGAGAGAGAGGCAGATGAGTGTGGAAAGGTAAGTAAGAGCCAGACTGGGCAGGGCCCTGCAGGCTATGATAAGGAGCTTGGATTTTATTCTAAGTGTGATAAGAAGCCACTGGAGGGTTTTACACAAGGAAATAACATGATCTGAATTATTTTTTAGAAACACGAGTCTGCACACCACGTGAAGGCGGGACTGTGGGGTCATGGGGGTGGAAGAGTGGAAATAAGGAGGCCGTAAAAGATCAGACTCCAGTGAACCCTCTTGCTCTTGTACCACAGGTAAGTGACAAACGTTCTTACTTTAATTTTACAGATGGAAGAAAGGGGACATGACTTGACAACGTAACTATCACACAACGAAAATTAAGCGAGAACTCTGCCTAGCAGAACTGTGCTCAGTTTTGTGTCAAGGCTGCCTTCCCAGGAATGTGTGGATTGTGACGTACAGAGATCTTCAACTGAGGGGAGGAGGAGGAATTCAATGACAGCATTTCTAAAGAAAACAGTGTAAGTTTACGGAAATCTCCTACTTTCAGAACCAGAAAGAAAAGAACCACCAGACGTGCATTTTCTACACCAGCTGAGACATTCAATTTACTACACCTCCTCAACTATTGTCTACTTACCTTGACTGAGTAAGCCAGGGAGATAGTGACTGCAAGTGGAAGACCTTCAGGTACAGCTACCACTAAAACCGTAACTCCAATAATGAAGAACTTCACAAAATATTGTATGTAAATCGGTGTGCACTCGGCAAGCCACGGCCTCTTCTGAACCCAGAATGTATCAATTACAAAATATAATACTAGAATGATAACTGTGATGGCAGACATCAACAAACCTTTCAGTATATAAAAAAAAGAAAAATGTCATTATTTAAATATTCCAGACACTACCCATTGTCAGTTACATACTAGCCACTGGAAGAATTATAATTGGTTTGGTAATATTCATTTTAATTTCTCTGAGAAACAGTTACCTCCTTTTTCGCACCTAACTCATCACGTGACATTGTCAGATTTAATTTCTGCTTCCAAGTATAGCCCTGTCCCCAGGAGAGCTGGGAGAAAAGCGTTTATGATTCTTTCCTAGACTTAACTGTATCTTCGGTCTTCGACAGAAGCTGAGACAAAATAATAGGTAATGACAAGGAAACACCAAAAGCTTAGCATAAACTGTGCTTTATGTGTTGGCAACTTGCCTAACGCTGAAAGAGAAGTTGATGAGAATCTGATAAATGGGGACCCTGGAATTAAATACTCAACCCTATGTTTTTTAGAGAAAACCAAATTATCTGAAATATGATTTCTTAATTTCTTACTGCTTTGTTAACTTAGAAAACCAAGAATCAATCATGTATTACAAATCTTTGACCTATTTTATGGGATATTTAGCCACTTATCAATGAGTGTAAGTAACAGGGCACATCCATATATCCAGGTCTAATAAGCCAATCTGCTATCTACTAAATACCATCACCATCTTAAATCCACCCTTTTCCCCAACACTATATAAGTTGGTATTATTATTTGGCTACATATTACAGAAAGCAAATATTTGCTATCAGATAAGCTTTTTGAGGACGGAAGGAAAAACGTAACTTTTCCCAACATATTCTGAGGAAGTAATAAAATGATGCAATTTAAGTGATTTTAACAGTACCTGCTGAGTTAGCCACATGTGTTCTTTCACAAAGACGATACTGCTGGAAGGCGTGCTCTGTTTTAAGCTAAGAGCTCTGCTTTTTTTTTTGTCCCCTAAAGAGTGGTTCTATTAACAGGTGTTTTCCAGGGACACCAACAATTTAGTAACTTCAGCCTCACCAGGATGATGCTCTAACTAATCCATTCAATTTAAGTAAACCGTAACTTTTAGAAAAACACATACTTAATGTTTTTCATAGTCAGTAAAAAGATGCATAAAATGTGTGGTGAAATTTCTTTTTATTAAAATATAGTTGGGTAATCTGTCCTGAGTACCCTCACTGCTAGCCCTCCCTCTCTCTACGGCTCCCAGAAATTCGGAGATGAGAGCATGGGCTTGCGAACAGGGCAGACTCAGGCACTACTCCTAACCCGACCACTCATCAGCTAGGTGACAGAGGACACGTCCCTCTAGTAAAATGGAGATAACAGCTCCCAAACCGTAACGATATTACGAAGATCTACAATAACTCAAAAGGCCTGATTCACTGTAGATAAAACTGAAATATTTTTAACTCCCCTTCCACTAACAAAGCAACGACTTCCAGCCTTAAACGTGTCAAAAGATGATTTTTAAGCAGAAAGTTAGCGTATTTTAAAACAAAACACCTTATTTTCTTCTATATATCATACCTGCTTTGCCAATCTGAACAGCCAGCTTTGTAAGTTTCCCTTGTAAAACAGACTTTTCCTTTTTTGGCAAATTTGCTTTCTTTTTGTCTTTTTCATCACCATCTCCACCTTCTTCACTCTTCAAAGGCTGCATTTCCATGGCTGCACCATCCTGGGCTTTTGCTACATTTAAGAGCAAATAAAACTTCAGTACATTTTAAGGACACACAACTATTAACATTTTCAAGCAATTTTTGAAAAAAATCAAGCTTCTTATAGAAACTAGAAAAGATTTAAACATTCAGCTTTGTGTGTATGCATATGTCTACCCAGAGAAAATAAGACAGCAGTGACACTAGGCTGTGAAACTCTGAACCAGATTTGAGAATGCTGTGCTAGGTAACAGAGATGATGAGGCATAAGAAGAAAGACAGGGTCCTTAAACTAAGAGCTAACTACCCAATCACTTTTCTTCCCATGTGTTGTGTTAGACAATGAGACTCCTTCCAAACACCATAAATCCCTCCCATATACGTTATGATAATAACGTAGAACATTATGTATGACCATACATACAGAGAAATGTACATATGTTTACAGACTCTTAAATAAATGCAAAAAGCATTTGTTATATATTTTCTTACGCATTTTTGCTAGCAATTATACAGTAACCAATGTTAAAATACCCCAAACACTTAAGTTTAAAGTTAACTACATCTGGATTTTTCTAAGTTCACCACCCTAAGTTGTAATTAAAATCTTATTATTTAACACTGTAAAGGCAGCAAGAGTAAGGCACTGATAGGAAGAGAGGTTACCCAAGTTAACGTATACTGCTGACTTTCTCTGCTACATGTATCCTACTTTTGGATGAATATAGTACACAGCAGATACATTTTTGGATATAACGAAAACAAGCTAATTGTACTTTGAGTCTCCTGAATTTACCTTTGTTGCGATTCTCAATAGCTCCATCTTGTTTCTTATCTGTAGGAACAAAATGGGAATTAAAGCTTTCCAAGAGAAATGAATACAGCCCTGTTAAATTATGCAAACATAGTTCACATTTCTATAACAGAAATGTAACACAATGGTGTGTGTGTTTGTGTGTGTGTACAGATTAGAAAGCATTTGGCTTGTAATGATATGCTGGAGCAATCACTCCCTGGGTCTTAACTATGGAGGAACACTCCAAAATAATCTGGGGCATCTGCACTTGTTTGATTTCTCCATAAGACTTTACTCTTTTTTATGCTGTAATAAACCCAAATATAGTCCAAGAGGTTTTCAAACTAAATGCAGATATAATCCTAAGAAAGTAGAAAAGGGCAGGAGTAGAAAGGGAGGGAGGACTGTCATAGGAAGACAATAGACAGGCAGGAGAGCTCTGACAGAAATGAGAACAAAAACAGTATGTATAAAAGATGGAAGAGGCAATTAAGTAAAACCAGAATATGAAGGTACAAAATAAGCCAGTTAGACAACCAGGTATAACGTAGTTCCCAAATTAGCTTAGATGTGGAGAAAACAGAAAGATGAGAATGTCTGAATCAATAAAGTAATTAAGGAGGGCATGGGTCTATTGTTTGGAGTAGGCAGCATATTAAACATGACAATATTAAACATGACAAAGAGGAAGAGGAACTAGAACGATTCAGCCTAGTTTTCTTCCAACTTCTCTATCAAGGACAGCTATCTTCAAACTGGAAAATATGGTCATGAAGAAAGGGATGCTCAAGATAGATAAGCAGATAGTAAGAGAATACCTGGCTACTTTCAATGAGCTCAAGTTTGGAGAGAGAGCCACAGCCACATTCCAGACTATGAAGGGAACTGAGACAGATTACCCTGGACTGCTTTGGAGTGACCACCAAAGCAGGCAAGGGAATGGGAGGAGAGCCGGAAATCCACAGATGGAACAATGGTGTTCCATTCCAAAAAAAGAAACCAAAATATCCCAAGAATCAAAAATGGTAGATAATCAGTTAGATGTTAATTCCTGGAAATACTCTTGACTGGATTAATAAAAACAGGGGTATAGGGTCTTAGAAAAAAGAGTGCTTATTGGAAAAGACACTGCGGAGTCAATAAGAATAAAGTCATGATACAAACTTGCCTTTCTTTTTTAATAGGGTCCGTTGACTTGAGTCTCCTATAAATTAGGATCAACACAGTGTATGGTTAAGATCACAGAATCTTGAGCCAGACAAGAGGGTTTGATTTGCCACTTAGTAGATCTTTGACCTGGAGCAACTTACACGACCTCCATAAGCGTGAGTTTACTCATCAGTAAAAAGAGTGATAGTCTTGACGTCATGTGGTTGCGAGGGTTAATGAGGTTACGCATATAAGGCACTCAGTAACTGGTATCAGTACTACTGGTTTTCAAATTGCCTTCCACTTCACCCTAAGAAAGCCGAGGTGGCGCATGGAGGGCTATCACAAAGAGTGGGATGGGGAAAACCTAGAATGTGAGGCTTCCTACCCTCGCTTGCAACCAGAACTTTTCAAACACATTTCAGTTTGCAATAAAGATTTCATAGTCAAAGACAAAACTCAAAGAACAAAACACCCAAATATTAAAAACACTGCTGTAGGGGCCGCCCGGTGGCACAGCGGTTTAGTCCGCGCTTGGCAGCCCGGGGTTGGCGAGTTCGGATCCCGGGCGCCCACCGACGAACTGCCTGTCAGCCATGCTGTGGCGGCGTCCCATATAAAGTAGAGGAAGATGGGCATGGATGTTAGCCCAGGGCCAGTCTTCCTCAGCAAAAAGGGGAGGATTGGCAACAGATGTTAGCTCAGGGCTGGTCTTCTCCACAAAAAAAAAAAAAAAAAAAAAAAAAAAACACTGCTGTAGTTATAGCAAACCAAGATTTTAGCAAGGCATTTATTTTAGAAGATCTCAAAATACTTAGGTGTGTGAGAGAAATATGCATTTACTTTCCTAAGTAAAATTAAATAATAGATTTGGTTAAACCACGGTTAACTGCTGTCAATCTAAAAGGAAAAAACTCTGGGGGAGCGACCCTGAATGGGAGAAAAGGGCGGTACGGCAGATACCAAGAAGCAGGGTGGGAAGGGCTTTTTAAAAGAAGTAACATGCCCCCCAACTAAGTGATTCTGAGCTGTTTCCCTGCATATGACAGAGTTTCTTCTAAGATCCTACAGATAAACTACGGTTATGAAGTTTGCTGATGACGGATCACTGGGAGGGACAGCAGATACAATGAACCAAAATCTAAAGATCTTGATAGTTAACAATGGGCTGAATATAAGAAGACAAACATAATAGGTGTCAAAGTGAAGTTTTGGTCTTATGTCCAAAAACCAAATGCATAAGTATAGACTGGGAATTGTGAATGCCAGAAAACCCAGAAAAGATCAAAAGCTCAGTGGGGCCAAAGTGTGATATGGCTGACAAAGAAAGCTACTATTCAAGTAGCAGAAAAAATAAGCAAATAGAAAGTGAGAGTTTAATTCATTTTGCTGGTCAGACGAAAGGGAGATTCTAAAACTAGAGAATTAACAGAATAAAACCAATGGAAGTGTTCGAGGAGATGCTGAATTTGTTTGGCCACGGTAAAGAGGATTGATGTATTCACTAAAGGCCCTTCATAGACTATTAGATCTAAAAGAAAAACTTCCCCTCCGTTAATTCTACCACTTGAAAGTACAATATTGGGTAATTAACTTTCTGTAGAACTTTTCATTTCAGAATCTCATGAAAGAAGTGTATTTTTTTGTACCAGTTCTTGTGATCTTAGTTACCATTTTTCCAAATACTAATTCTTATAGTAAATTGCTATTCTTACTTTTCTTTTCCTTTTTCTTCTCATCTTTCTTCTCTTCCTCTTCACCTCCAGCTCCAAGTAAGGTAAAGATAATTCCAGTTTGAGAATTTACACCTACAGCAGTAACTACCATTCTTCCAGAGCCTTCCATTACATGAGTACCTACAACAGAAAACTTGTTTTTTAAATTCAATAAGTAAGACATTAAATAAAACCTAAATTCTTGTGCTTAAGGTTTAAACTCTGTAAAAGGTCAGATCTGAGTTCAAATCTCACGTTACCACTCATTTATCAATGTGATATTGGGAAAATTACAACATCTCAATTCCTTGTCTGTAAAGTGGGGAGAACAGTTCCTACACTTTATAGAAACAACAAGACTCAGATAAGCCTATAAATGTAAACTGCTTTGCACACTGCCTGGAATTTGTAGCGGTTCAATGAATACTCAGTATTTTTAATTACAATATTATTATTATTAGGGACATTTCTCTGAGAAATACATTGCTCATAAAGAAATGTGCTTATAATCAAAAAGATTCTACAGCAAAAAATGCCACATTTCCCATACCCAACCCCACAGCCTCTACCTAACCCAGGCTTTCTACCCCGGCCTGCCTAGATTACTGCAATAGCCTCCTAGCTAGTCTGTCTTTCCAGTTCATCCTGAAATCAGTTTTAATCTTCCTAAAATGTGATATTATCATAAGCCTCTCACGGCTCAAAAACTTCTGACTCTACACTGCCTACTGGATTAAGTCCAAAGTCTTCACCTTGAAACCAACCAACCTTTCAAACTTTTCCACCCACTACTCTAACATAAAATTCCATTACAGAAAGCTAGGGAGCAGAGATGGGGACACTGATTCAATTCTGACCCTGTCCCTCACAACTATCGTGTAAGTTGGCAGGCATTATTATTCTTATTTTCTAGAAACTTGCCCAAGGTTACACAACTATTAAGTGGCAAGGCAAAGATTCAATCCAGCTCTGTCACAGGACAGAGGGCATATTCTTCTTATAATAATATGCCGATAAACTTGTTTACAGTTCTCCAACTTGTACATCCACATCTTTGCATGTTTCCTCACTCATTAAAAGGCGTTCCACCTCTTTATTCTAATATTTTTGCAAATTTTAAGTAGCTTCAAAACTTAACTCTTTTTAAACACTCAATAAAGTCTTCCTTACAGTTATCACTTATTTATTTGATCTCCTAGTTCACAACCATCTGGGGGGCAGGGTCTGTAGCACCCACCATTATCTTATGTACCAAATCAATGCTCAAAGGCTATTTGCAAAATAAGATACAAAACATATGCACTTACTTCAGTACTTAAGAATTCATATTTGGCTATTAATTACTGACTAACTTATCCAATATGAATTTTTTAGGCCTTTGATTTTGTTTTCAAAAATCTATATTCTGAATATTTCACTATTAGCTTCTTTGCCAGTGAAAATGCAAGGGAAACAAGAAATGAAATTAAGGAGAGTGAAATGATATTTATGAAGCAAGGACTATGTGTGAAAGACTGTTCCTTTTAACAATTCCGGCTTTCAGCAGATTTCAATTTTTTATGTTGTGTTCTTTCTTACCACAGGTAATCAGATGTTGGCAGTTAATGTGCTCAGGCAAAGTAAACAGTTTTTGTTCTGGTTATATCCCCACTGCTAACTGAGTAACTGCTTTTAAAAATCTAAATTTAAAAAGCCAAGAACAGCAATGAGAGATGGGATCATGAGAATAAATTTAAAAATAAATGCATTTCATGTTTTTTAGTACATTTTTGGAATAGGGAAATGAATGCAGAAAAACTTTCCCACCCGTACTGTGATAAGGGACTCTACAAAGTTATTTCAGTCTTTTCTTAAACATGGAAAATTTACAGAGTTCTATTGGTATACTTGGTGTGTTAGGAACCTGATCTACCTAAACTTACCAGCCATCTCTGTTAAAACAGAAAAGGACCAAAGTTCAGTTAAAGGATATCAACCTGAATAGCTAAGTACTATGTAAATAAGCTAGATATACACGAAAGTTCATGAAGTATATATGGCAAAAAGGCCAGGGGAGACTATCTCAGTTCACCAAATATTGTGGCCCAGTTAGTCTCAGCTATCTAAGCTTTGATTAGATAGCTTCCCTCTCCCTTGGAAAGATTATAGATTTTATTTGGTTAACAGTAACTACAGTTTCTTAGAAGTATGGTAAGGATTAAGTATACATTATACTTTAAATACATTATATATCCAAGATATTTCTGTCTATTTGGAATGAACTACAAGCATACCAATATAAAGAAAAACCCAAATAGAGTACGAATGCTCTTAGTGGTGTAGGATATTTAAGGTATACAAATCTCAAGATTTTTTCCAAGAAACCTAAGTCTATATTACAACTGAAACTTTTACCCTAATTTATAATGGTGTTTATAAATGTACATATAGTCATGCATCGCTTAATGATGGGGATGTGTTCTAAGAAATGCATCATTAGGCTATTTCATCGTTGTGAGAACATCATAGAGTGTACTTACACAAACCTAGATGGTATAGACTACTACAAACTTTGGCTACATGGTACTAATCTCATGGACCATGATAGTATACGTGGTCTGTCGCTGACCAAAACATCATTACATGGTGCATGACTGTACATGTAATTACACTGATTTTTAGTGGTGGGATGTTTTGCAATAAGCTTTTTGGCACAGACGCGTAAATCTTAAAAAGGTAATAGTTAAACTGAGGTACATGCCTGAAGTTGTAATTCTAACTTAACTGACTCTTGTCACAGGTTTGACTTTGGCTTCAGTAAAACCATGTTCAACCAACTAAAATAAAAAGTTTGCAGAGAAGAACTGAAAAACTATAGCTGTCAAGTTATTAAACAGTTAAATCAGCAGGAATCTCCTTACAATGTACAAAATGTTAGCATTCCATTAACATCTGAAAATGATAATAGAAGACAAATAGGCAACATTTTGCTTCGTCCAAATTCTAGTATAATTCAATCTAACAAATACATTTAAAACAACTGTTGTACAATTTTATAAATTCTATACAGAACACTAGAAAATTAAGAGTAGGAACCTGGAAATCAAAAGTTGAAGAACTGGCATGCTTTTGGAGTTAAGTTGAGGTACTATGGCTTCCTCTCATTCACCACATCAGAAGGCAGCTTGTCATTTTCCCCATCAGCCCTTCATCTTCATTTCCAATCAACCTTAGGTCAAGCTATCACAGTCAGGGTGTTACAAGAGCCTCCCAAGTAGACACTCACCTCCTCTTTTCAAACAAATTCTTCCCTTCTCCATTCTCAGAACATGCCTTAACCATGTGCAAATTCAATTCTGCCTAGTAGATGTGGTGCCACTCCTGGACCTTCTGTTTATTAGTTATATCATCTTAGATAAACAGATTATGTCTCACTCATTCCTCGGTACTTAAATGAGGGAGTTGGATTAGGTAAACTTTAAGGATTTTATCAGTTCTTTAAAAAAAAACTCTGTAGTTTGTAGACTATCATAGAGAATTCACTAATTTGCTTTAAATACAATCATTCTTTAATTTTATACTTCAACAGGCCTTAAGAATAAATGTGATACAGAAAAACTGAACAATTCAATAGAGATCATTAGGCTTATATTTTAGTTTTATCATTACACTAACATTAACTAACACTGACTCTCAAATCTATTTTTTTGGACTCAGGTTCCACATTTGTACAATATAGCTCTGGATTCAAAAATCTCTAATGTCTCTGCCAGCTTACAAAAAAAATGTCTCTAAGGATTTTAAGGGTAGAAACTAAAATAAAATACAAAATCTTCTTCACATTATTGACTCTTAGGGAAAATGTGTTTGCTGACAATGGTATAGAGTTGTGGAGGAGGAAAAAGTTCAAAGTTGTAAAAGAAATTCATACCTGATAGAAGTAAAGGATCCTTATCTAAAGACTTCTTAACATGATCAGATTCACCAGTCAACGAGCTTTCATCAATTTTAAGATCATTGCCTTGAATAAGTATGCCATCAGCTGGAAGAAGATCACCTAAAACAAAAAGCAATGATGCGCTAAACTGTAAACAAGATTGCAGCAATATTACACCTAGTGTAAGGTGTATTGCTCTTTTTCACTTACCATACTTCACTTGAGCAATATCTCCAACAGTAATGTCAGCTACAGGTATCTGAATGACCTGACCACCCCTGATGACTGTGAACTTCTGTTCTTGCTCAATGCGACTCTGCAAACCTCTAAACTGTTTTTCCTTACTCCAGTCATTGAAAGCGGTTACTAACACCACACACACCACTGACAAGAGGATTGCAGCTCCTTCAATCCAACCAGTTTCACCTTCACCTTCTTCCTCTCCAACAGAAACCTGTCCACAAACTATATGGAAAGAAAGAAAATCCTTATCAAAAAAGATTCTGAATTGATGGCAAATGACATGTAACAAGTTAATTACAATGTTCATATACTCCATTTACTTTACTTATAGCTCTAAACACCTTATTGAACTCAAAGCATTCCATAATGACAAGAATGCTTCCTAAGTCAGTTTCAAGTTCCCTGCCTCTGAAGATTTTCACCCTCGGGATAGGGAGGCAATCTAGGGTACTAGTACTAAGGTACTAGTTAAGAGTAAGGACACTGGGGAAGATTAATCTCAGCCCTAAGGCAAGTTACTTATTTTTGAGACTTGGTTTCTTCATCTGTCAAATTAGGATACCACCCAGAGTTGTTGTGAGTATTAAATAAGAGGACACCTGTAAAGTAGGTAGAGCAGTAGCTGAGCCATCCTTTACACTCAACCAATGATTAATGCTATTACATACATTACATATAGTAGGCAAGACATACATGAAAAGTTAAATATTATGTACTACCCATGAATCATGTTTATTTACTATATCACTTTTACTGGAGTATAATCAAAGCTTGGCTTTCACAATATGAAAAGTTAAGCAAAGTGCTCATCATGAATTCAACTATTAGAGCACCTACTTTAGCAGCCTGACACTATTTTAGGAGCTAGGGATACAGCAGTGGATAAGATATACAAGCTCCCTCTCCTCATGGAACCTATACTCCGATTGGTAGGTGTGGATGGTGTATGAAGAATTCAGATAATAAAACACAAATAATTAATTTCAGATATTGTCAAGTGCTGTGAAGAAAATAAAACATGATGACGTGCTATCAAATGAAGAAAGAGGGCTAATTGTGATTGGGTGAACAGAGAAGGCCCCTCTGAGGTGTCTATGATGTTTGAACTTGGAGCCAAATGATAAAAGGGAACTAGACATATAGATCTAAAGGAAGAGCATTCCAGGGAGAGATTAGGGTCAGTACAAAGTCTCTACGGCAGAAGAGTTCAGAAAAAGATAAGGGAGGGGGAAAAAAACTAAAACGGTAGAGTCAATAATGGTGAAAAAAGAATAATGGAACAGTGTTTTTTAGACTTCGGGCTATAATCTAAGTCTAAAATCCGGCTATAATCTGAGTCTAAAATCAATTCAGTGGCTCATGACCAGCATTTTGAAGAAGAAAATAGAAAGGATCTACATGTAGTAAAGTATTGTTTCTTGAAAGCTTACTTTGGTTATTAATAAATTCACATGAAGAAATATGTTCTTCTGCATCCCTACGTAAGTTATTTCTTATTGAAGGTTGAGTCAAAATCTCTGAAAGTCAATGGTTCTCTTTGGACAGGCAAAGCAGGAAAAGGACAATTGAGAAGAAAAGAATGAGTAAATTAATGACACTAGAAATGACTGAAGCATATTCCAGAATAATGAGCATGAACTGAAGAGAGGATTTGAGGTGCAAGAGTACTGAAAAAAGAGTAATCTGGGAGAGGTATGGGGGACAGATGAAGGGGGAGAAGACAGAGACTAGAGTGGATCAACTGGTAATGCAATGGAAGGGATGATATGAACTCTCACAAAAAATATCCCTAGGACCATCAATAGGATTCAGCCATCAAAGGGTATAAAGCAAGTTCTCCAAAGGAGATGGCAGGATGATCCAATTCAGAGGGCCAGCGCCAACCCCCCCCACCAGCCAGATACTAAAACTTCTATTTTAATTACTCAAGATGAAGAAATGACCATATATCATTGCATACAATAACCGGTTGAGTGAATTTATGGTTTACATTTTTTTTAAGAGTAGAAGCTGTAAGGACAGCTGCCCCTTACCCCTCTGACCTCTTCCCCTGCCCAGAAGATAGGAGGTTTGCTCTCTGAATTTGATAAAAGTAAGTCTGGACTCAAGAGCAGATGAAGGTTGAAATACCATGTTGACCACCTTCACCAAGCTGGAAAAACAGCTAAAATATTATCTTCCAAATGAAGCATTTCAGTGGGTTTTGATCTCATTGGTTAAAAATATAAAAACGCAATATTTTATAATAGTGTGCAAGAACAACAGATTGACATCAGGAGATGGAATTTACCAGTCATGTTTCAACAAAAACCTTTGCATAACTGGTGGATGGGAGTGAACATAAGTATCACGACTTAGTGAGCACACTCTTTCACTTGGATTTGCCTGACATTTGAGTTTCTTTTTCAGTGAGAGAGACATTAAAACCAAGTTCTGAAATAAGCCAAACTTAGACCCAAATCAGGTTAAATCAAGATTATAAAATATAATGATGTATAAAATATAATGATGCTATCAATAATGATGTTTTATGGCTATTAAAAAAATCTAAACTTTATTTCATCTTTTTAATTGTTCAATTTCTATTTTTATGTATGTTTAAAAATACACACATTATATATAGTTACAAATATATATATAATTCATAAATGCATCACTTAGAGATATGTGCTCGGATTTCTTTTCCTGATAGGTAGGGTAAGTAACAGAAAAAGTTTAAAGATCAATGCAACAGAGGTTAAGGGGAAGAAATTGTGAGACAATTATTTAATTTTCAGCTTTAAATATCACCTGCATATTTATAACTAAACTACTGAATATTTCAGAAGAGAACTTGAAACAAGTTAATAACATATTTCATTTAATATATAGTTCTATATTATGTTAGACAAAGTTAGAATGATCTTAAAATAGTAGTAAAATATTTCCAGAAATTGAATCCTTTTCCTATTGTTGAACATTACAAATGTTTAGAAGAGGTGCAGGGAAAAAATAATCCCAAAATCAAAGTGAAGAACGGACTGTAGTTTACCAGTCATATATGAAGAAAAGCATTTTAATAATGTTTTCAGTAAAGTGCAAGTATAAAGACAACAATAAAAATCGATTTTACCAAAGGTGTTCCCTCATAAATACATTCACCTGAAAGAGACGCACAATCTAAATTCAGTCTATGTTCTCTCTACCACAAGGCAAATATTCCATTCTAAAACCCCCTACTTGAGCTACTTCTTGGGTGGTGTATCAAGTGTATGCATCAATAGCACAAAGAAGCAGTTCTCAAAGTGTTGTCCAGGAACTCCTGGGGGATCCTTGAGGTCAAAACTATTTTTATAATAATACTAAGATGCTATTCGCCTCATATTTCATGAACGTATAGTGAAATTTTCCAAAGACTACATTACATGTGCTAATACGACACCATGAATGCAGAAACAGATGAGAATCCAGTCATCTTCAGTTCAGCCAGACATTAGAGATACGATGAAATGAAAAACACCACTACTCATTATTTCATTTAAAACTTCATTAATAATAATAATTAATCATAATAATGATTATATATTTAAGTTATTTTAAAGTGCATTAATATTTTTAAATTTTCTCCATTTTAATTTAGAATACAGTAAATATCTACTTTTTGGACTTATAAGTTATAAATTTATACCATGTTATAAATATAACTCACATAATATAGATTTATTTATGGTGTGGGTTATAGTGCGTATTTTCACACAAACAGTACTAGTAAGAAACTGTGATAATTTAGGTTTCTACGACCGTAGATTTACAATTAATGGGTTTCCTTTTAAGCAAGTTCTTACTTCTTAGTGTTAAAACATAACATGATAAAAAGATACATGAAGTACACTAATAAATGTTAAAAAAATTAAAGTGCAAACACTAACTTTTCAGCATGGAGCAAAAAAATCTTTATATGTTTTATTAACACCTTCTAATAGATTTTGAGTCTCTTTAAAGGGCCTTATGACATTGACAACTAGATTATCTTCCCAGTTGGATCTAATACCATATCTCCTCAAGCAAATTTAGGATACGGCCTATCACTACATCCTATAAAAGAAGCAGTATGAATTCCAAAAAGATTTGTTTCAGACCTTGTTAGTAACAAAATCCACTCCCATTAAAAATATTTTTCTTTAATTTCAAAAAGACACACACATTTACACATCGTCACTTAACCCACACATGCACACATACACATATATACACAAAAACATATTTTTAAAATCTGGGAGGATATATATCAAAACGGTATAAGCAGTAATAGCTAAGAAGTGAGATTTTCGGTAAATATTTCCTTTGAATTGCCACTTTTCCCCCTGATTTTTCTACAGCAAAATATGTACTATTTAGCTAATAAAAATAAATAAAATATAAAAATAATTAGGCTCAATACTGACAAGAATATTGCCTAAAACCTTTCTTATCTACATTAGTTGATTCTCAACCGCAGGCAATTTTGTCCCCTATGGGATACCTGGCAATGTCTGGAGACGGTTTCGGTTGCCTCAACTGGGGGATGGTACAATGAACATGACAACAAAGAACGTTCCACTGCAAAATGTAGAAAGTGCTGCTGCTGAGAAACCCTGACTGCCACTGATCTCAGATAAACTGGCTTATTCTGTGACCAACATTCTCCCAGAAAAGAAGTTCTCACACGAGCTCTAAGCACACCTTTGAAGGAATTATTTTAAATGATTACCTAAGCCAACTTTTAGAGTTAGCAAATATTTGTTCAATTCTTCATAACTTGAAAGGCATAAGAATGAAGCTTTCACAAAAAAAATATTTTGGTGAATCACTCCTTTGATATATAAACTACTACTGGGTCACTCTATAGCTACTTAAATACAGTGACCAAAACCCAAGCTAGATTTCCTAGCAATTATAGAATATACTATCAGGAATATCCATTTTAAATAAATTTTTTTAAAAGGAGAAGAAATTTAAAAGAGAAATGAAGGACAGAAAGGTGGGAGAGAAATAAAACCTTTTGTAGCTACAAGTTAAAGCAGACCTATCATTCCATAATGTATTTTTCCATTGGTCAGGATACTTTGTAGTATAAACATTTCTAGAATGGCAAGGAAATTACCCAAATTATGTATACAGCAACACATTTTAAGAACCTGAAAAGTAATGGATTACAGAAGAGAATAGAATTTTGCTTTCATAATGATTTTCCTAAAGATTAAAAAAAAATAAAAACTATAATTATTTCACAATAGTTTTCTAAAGAACTTAAAACCTGTGATGGCACAGACCACATCATATACACGGCTTAGCTCCTTACCAGACACACAGTATGCATATACGGGCAGGTTATTTAACCTCTGTGTCTCTCTGTAAAATGGAGGTGACACAATTTATCTCATAGGGTTACTGTTTAAATTATCTGAGGTAATATATTTAAAAATATTAAAAGCACTATTAGAATGGTGCCTAGCACACAGCAAACAACCAATAAATGCTGGCCTGCTATTACTATGTAGCAAGTAAGTTAAATGAGGTGAATTTAGCACCACACATAGAAGTCTTTTTTTTCCCCTCCCCAATTTACTTACGTGCATTATCCCCTTCTGGAGGTTGATAAAAAGAAAGGCCCAATGATACTAAGGCTGCAATTTCTAATATAATTAAAGTGACATCTTGTAATGCTTCCCATACTAATTGAAGAAAGGTTTTTGGCTTTTTAGGAGGTATAAAATTCTTTCCAAACACTGCTTCTCTTCTCTCTATATCAGCAGGGTTTCCACTTAAACCTAATAAAAAGAAAACAAATTTCAGTGAACAGTTTTACTACTTACAGATGAAAATATCTTTTATTCAAAACACATTCATTCATTACACTTCAGGTTCTAATTCATAAGACCCTATCAAAACGGTTTGTTTTTGTGCATTAGCCTAAGTGTACAGAAATTTAAATCACTGAAAAACATGTGCAGTGCTTTAAAAGAACATTTTGAATAGAGAACTCAAGATTGGATTGAGAATTTTCACTTTTCCAAACTGCTTATTTTTGATCATACTATCTTACACTGTCTTGTAGACTGCCAGAGACCAGAACTGCCTCGACAGTTTGGTGGTTTTATATTAGAATTAAACATTTCCCTGACCTTTACTTATGTTTTCCCTCCAAAAATGGGGAAGGTACATAAAGGTATTTATTTGATCGACTCATCGCATCGTGGTTAACTTAATCAGTGAAAGTCTTTGCTTTTCACTCTTATTCACTGAAGAACAATGAAAGTTAATCTATCACAAGCTATAAAACTTCTCTACTAAAATGTCTGTTATACCTGGATTGATAAAAGATTTGCAAATCACAAAAAAAACAGGCGACTTAGGACGATCTTTCAAGTTTTACTTTTAGGATTTATTTCCAACTGAAGAAAGAGTTGGTGCTAGTGACTGACTGCACATACTGTCACTGTAAGGGAAAACGTACATTGTAGGACCAGTATTTATTGCCTGGAGTGTGCAATTAGAAAGCTACAACAGAAGAGGGTAAAAGAGTTGGATGGACATCAATTTTGCCTTTGCTTCATCCCAACAAGCAAGTCCTCCTCTAATTTAATCCAGCTGGTCCTGTCAAACCTAAATATACTGCAATTAGCTAATGCAAAGTATGTACACATCTGCATTATTGTGGGGGTCTGAAAACACCGACAGCAGTGACAAATGACATTTTTCCTTAGTTTAAGAGTATCGAAGAAGAGGGCAAAGATACCAGGACAATAAGACTTTTATCATTATAAATTCAAATTTATAATTAATTTAATCAACTTCAATTCTTGTTTTTTGGCAAGAGCTCATTCTAAGAAAACATCAAAAGGGGAAGACAGAACAACAGCAGATTACTGGAAGGCTCTCTGCTTTAAATGTTTTAGCTATTAATCTCAATGTGGAGGCAGGCAGAGAGCAGAAAAGAGAGAAAAGAGAAAGTATATGGTCAGAATAAACAACGAGAAAGGAATATATAGATTTTAAAGTAATTATTTACTTTGTTAAAGGTACCAAAAAGGATTCCTGAGAATGTTTTCACTAGGAACTGTAACAAAGTTGGGTCCATACTGGGCAGTTGAGAAAGCATTTTAGATTTCTGATAACAAAAGTCATCAACTGAAAGCTTCCAAAGAGCTCTAGGCTTTGAGACAAGTAATGAAAAGAAAGGCAGTGAAGGACTGTAGTAACTACGATAAGGGAGAGACAATGAGAAGAAACTTGCAAATTATAATTTAGAATCCACATACTGTATCTTCAGACTAGGGCAATGCTCCATAATCACACCTGGCTGCAAACAGTTAACACGGGTTCACGGTTTAATCGAGGGACAGGGGAATCACTGTAGTGATATTTTCCACAAAATACAATTTATTTGTTTTAAAGTACTATACTTTGAGATGTTCTGAGATTAGGTGCTTACTGCTTTTCAAATTATATGTCCTTTCTTTTATGAAAGGATGATATTAGACAGTGGGTAAGTTTGTGAAAGAGAAAGAGAAGAATAAGAATGATACTAGATTGGTCTTTTTTTTGTCCATGCCCTTAAGTGGATGGATGGTAGAGACATTTACCAAGACAGAGCAGGCTTTGGGAACTGCAGGATTGCTTGGAAAAAGGGTGGCAGGAGTTAATGGTTCTGTTTTATAGATTTAAACATGAGATGCCCATTAAACAAACAAGTGGAGATGTTTGTGGACAGCTGTCTAGCCATATTCACAACTCAGGGAGAGGTCTGAGCCAGACAGTCATCAATACATAGACAATTCTGGAGCCATGGGCCCAATGAGAACTGAAGGCTAGAGTAAGCAGACAAGAAGAGAGCAGGGCTGAGGTGAGAGCCTTAGACATTCCAACATTTGATGATCAGATAGGGGAAGAGAAGGAAGAAACAGCAGGAGGTGGGGGTGGGGGAGACACAAAAACAGGTTCCTGTGGTACTATGGAAGCCTAGAAAAGGAGAATTTTAAAAAGATGATGTGGCCAACTACATCAGATGGTGTTACAAAGGTTAAGTAAGATGAAGACAGAGAATGGACAACTGGCTTTTGCTAGTGGAGGCTGATGACCTTGATAAGGAATCTACCAGTGGAGTGGTGTGGAAGAAAGTCTGATTAGAAAAAAACTGAGAAGAGAATGGGAATGAGTAAGCGGAAACAATGAGTACAGATAACTTTTCCAGGAGTGTGATGCAGTGGGGAGAAATAATGCAGTAAAGGTGAATTTAAATGGGTGAATAAAACCCACTTTATTCTTTTAAAGATGAGTGATAGATTTTAAGGCAGGTTATTTACCAACGGAAATGATCAAGTAGAAGAGACAATGATGATAAGAGAGACACAGGCTGACGCCGGGGTAAAGCCTTTGAAGAGGCAAGAGGGAATGGAATCCAGAGCGTGGGTGTTAGTCTAGGCGCAGGAAGAGGCTTCCCCTGGGAGGAGGGAGAACACAGAGTTTGCGGGGAAGAGAGAGAGCTAAACTGCTGGAACTGGTAATGAGCTTACATGGCCCTAGTTTTAAAAATAGAGAAGATATGATACCAAATCATTAAGAATAACTTATGGGGGCCGCCCGGTGGCGCAGCGGTTTAGTCCGCGCTTGGCAGCCCGGGGTTCGCGAGTTCGGATCCCGGGCGCCCGCCGACGCACTGCCTGTCAGCCATGCCGTGGCGGCGTCCCATATAACGTGGAGGAAGATGGGCACGATGTTAGCTCAGGGCCAGTCTTCCTCAGCAAAAAGGGGAGGATTGGCGACGGATGTTAGCTCAGGGCTGGTCTTCCTCCCAAAAAAAAAAAAAAAAAAAAAGAATAACTTATGAATAAATATAATGAGAAATCTTCTTCCTAGGCCTGCTGGCTCAGTTGAGTCTGGTGTAGTGGCAACGAGGCCAGAGGCATGTGTGGCATTGATCTCCTTATGGCCCAGTTAGCTTCACAAAGAGAAAACAGATTCAAAAACCATCATAAGCAGCCTCAGAATATATGCTTTTGGGGTCTGGATCCACCATCGTGGGAAGTTAAAAAAAAGCCTATATTCATTCTAGAATAGATAATTGCTTCAGAGTATTGCCTATATATTTGGAAAGGACATATAATGGAATAAAATGTAAATTACATCAATAGCTTGATGTTTTACAAGAAAATGTAGCATCTCAACTGCTGGGACTAATAAAATCATGTCTCAATTTAGGTAATGAAGAGGGGGAGTACGGGAATGTAGGAAGCAGGTGGATTTAACTGAAAATCATGGCTAATACACTGCATATTCCACAGTCTTATCAAATTCTGTACTTGAAATTATGCCCATATTTGTGTGTATGTACATGTCTGTGTGACAGTGATGGTGGCAGCAGCCATCCTGACTTAAGCAAGGGCCATAGGAAAACATGCAGACCAAGAAAGTATGTGAAAATTTATGTTTATGTGCTTTCTTCTTGGGAAACAGACTAATACTCTCATCATATTCTCAGTTTCAAAAGAGGAGGAGACCTTCCCTCCACCGCCTACCAGATTTAAGAATCACTGGTCTAAAGTCAAACTCATGCATTCATTCCTGAATGTCTATCATGCACCAGACCCTGACAGGCACTAAAGACACAAAAGGAAATGAATCAGACAGGATGCCTTTCTCTAGCACTTGCCCTCAAGGAACTCATAATTTGGTGGGGCAGACTGACAAGTAACCAATTCATCACAACCCAGTGTGTTATGTATTACGATGGGGGTGGTGAGGATGTTATGGGAGTACACAGAGAACTGGAATCCCAACTTTAGTGGGTTGAGGTGGATAAGGGAATCCAAGATATCTGACTTGAGATCTTAAGAATGATTAAGAGATAAACAGTCATAGGAAGGATGATGTAGGGTGTTTTAGGTGAAGAAATCAGTATGTAAGAGGCCCAGTAACAAGAGTGACCTTGGCACAACAGTATTTAAGAAAACTGAAATTTTGCTATGCCTCAAACATTGAGGAGCAGAGTTGGAAAGAAGAGATGACATTAAAGAGGTGGGCAGGGGCCAGATCCCAAAGAGACTTGTTAACCTAAGTGAGAAGTCTGAACTTCATTCTAAGGGCAATGCGAAAGCACTGCCAGCTTGAAGCAGGAAAGGAACAGGCAGTGTGAAGGAAGACAGGAAAAGACACCAGTTAGTATGCTGTTACCTGCATCACTGCAAAAGACAGTGGCCTCAAACAGGGTCACGGGGATGCAGAGCAGACACCCTTGAGCTAAGATAAAGTGAGGAGTTAGAATTTCTAAGTCTTGTGGACCAAATGAGTGAGAGTGGTTGAAAGAGTACTGTCAAAGTCAAGACCACAGAACAAGGTGGGTAACCGTTTTGTTGGAAAGGGGAAAAAGAGAAGTATCCTTTCAGAAGGGAAAGTTTGGACAGGTTGAGAAAATGAAGATATCTAAAAAGAATTGATTGTGCTTTCAGGCCTAAAGCTTATGAGAAAAACGTGAACTGGAGCTACAGATGTTGGAATCACCAGCATCCAGATGATACGGGAAACCTCAGGAGTGTATGACATCACCCAGGGAGAGCGTACAGATGAAGAGGTGCATGTATAGAGAGATGAACGGAAGCCTGAGGTCTCCAGCATCTAAAGGGAAGCACGGGGGCTGACGAGACTGGCCAGATAGGAAGAAAGAAAACCCCAAGAGTATAATGTTATGAAGGACAGAATACAATGTTTTGAGGAGGAAATAACATCTATTGTATTCAGAAAACTGAACTTAAACTCTAACTAAAACTATGTTACTTCAGGTTGTATCAGGTACAACTTTAAAAAATAATATACATACTACAAAGTTGGAGGAAAAGTAGTCAGTGTTACAACTATTGTAAAAAAAAAATTCATAAGCAATGAAAATTAGTGACCTCAGCAGGTATTAATGAAATGTATAATTCTCTATTACAGCAGCAATAAATTTCTGGGACAAGGTCATGCAGGATCATCAATATAAAGCCCTCATTGGTAACTCTATACAAGTACTGAAACATACATGGCTGGTACACCACGGCCATGCAAATACTGGCTGAATGCCTGAAAGGGCGGTGCCAACCTGAATAACCAAGCACATATATCAGGGCAACAGAGTGTTCTCGTAGTAGTCTATAAGTCAATAATGATTTACCCTGGGTAAAGGGCTGATTTTTTTTAGAGTTAAAATATATTTCCACGTGTGAACGTTAGTTTAATTATATTGCACCATGAAGACATGGTCAAAGCACACCATTACCAACAGCCTTCCTTCTAGTGAGTGCAAATACATCAACTGCCATCTGAAACATGATGGAAACATTAGTCAGCCAGGGACAATCGCCGTTGAACATTAGTCAGCCAGGGACAATCGCCATTGATTCCACCCTGCTTCCTACCACACACTTCTTTTGTTTCTTTCTACCACTGTTTCCTTTTCTTACTTCCTTTGCTTTTATTTCTCTTCTACCTAACTTTAGCAATCACCTCTTAAAAAGCTGAGTGTCTCATCTGTTTTCTTGCCCTAAGTCCATGAAGCCATACCTCTGACAGAATACCACTCGATACCTGTCTTTAATTTTTATGAATTCATTTTTATTCTTTGTTTAATTCAGTACTACTGAATGACAAACATGATACCAGGGCTAGAGATCTGCATTCTAAAAATATTATTACAGAGTTTATTCTACTATTCAATGTAAAATATAACACATAACATAGAAACACAGTAAAATGGAAAAGATACCAAATGCTAGTGTAAAAATAAAAGGATCAAGAAATACGATTTACAACAGGAAGAAGAAAGACGATGTAGGAAAACAATAAAGATACAGAAGAAAAAAACTGTAATGGTAATTTTATGCAGTTAGGATGTTATACGCAGGTTCTTTTGGCATAAAAGTACATTCTTGGATTCGGAGGACTATAAGATAGGTGCTTGTTCTAATAGATAAAGCAAAAAATATGAAGTGATGAGTCTCAATTCCAGTTAACCTTGAAAATTTTAGTTCTAATTCTATAAAGTAAAGATGGTTAATTAAAACCATTAGGAAGTTTTTAATATGAAAATCACATCTGGCTCAAAACACTTCCTATTGATCAGTATGAATATAATATGCTTCAAATCAAGTTAAAGGACTGCTCTGCTAGAAAACAAGCAATAAATTAGCAAGCCAAATGAGGAAGCACGCAAATACAAAACAGAACCTTAAACCCAGTTTTTTTTCATCATGTTGCTCCTGCCATCAAAAAATACTATTGAGAAGAGAGAACACAAGTACCTCTTTCTCGGTATCTCAACTCTTTTGCAAGCTGAATGAGATGAACTTTTATAACAGGCAGTACACTATAGTGGCTAAAAGCATGTTCTCTGTAGCTAAAATGTCAGGGTTTGAATGCCTGCTCTGGGCTTATGTGTTGTGAGACTTCGAGTAAGTCACTTAACCTTTTTATGCTGTGGGTTCTTTGGCTGTAAAATAGGGTAAAGTTGTTGCGAGGATAAATTAAGTCAATATTTTCAAGTGCTAACAACCAACCAATCTGGCACAAAAAGCGTTACCTAAATGTTACCTATCATTTTTGTTGTTCTTAAGAAATGTCTTAAATTGTTTCTCCAGACTTTTAGTCCAGACATCCCCAATATTTCTGATTTTCCTTCTCCACTCATTTTTCTCTTAAGCACAAAGCACTAACAAACTACACATTTCATTTAGTTGTCTTATGAGTTGGTCTCCCCCATGTAAAAATAAGGCAGGCATTTTTGTTTTATTCATGGATGTACGTCCAGAGCCTAGAAAAGTGCCTGCCACAGAGCCGATACCTGACGAATACAGTATCCTGGCAATTCTACGACATGCATACCACTACGTTTTATTAACTTCTCTGAAACTGGGATGTAATTTAATTGTACACTTACAGTTATCATACAATTAAAACTGCCAACACTAATTCTTTCTTTAGGGGGTATATAAAATATATGACAATTAACAACCTCTCCAGAGCTGATTAAAGACTGTACGTGTCAATGAATGAACGAATGAATGAAAGAACTAAAGGGACAGATAAACTTCAGTTTTACCTAACCAAAATTCATGTACTTTGAAGAATCATTTTAATCTGACTTTCCCTGACTACAGGCAGGTTACACTAACAAAAGAGTACTTGTCTGAATCATTTTCCTGGGCACACAGACTCCCAGCTGACTTCCCCTGATGATGATTCATTTACCATCATTTGCCTAGTTATCAGTGACAAAATGTTCATTAGCTTTCTGAGTGACTTAGTTCTAAATTGAACTAAAATTATTCCTTTGGAAATAATATTACTGTGAAGGCTACTGCTGTTTTTACTTATTCTTACAACTGCAAACACAAATACAATGCTTAAAATGGCTTTTCCACATTCTTTAAAAGAATATTTCAAAATGACAAACTGTTTATATAAAAAACAGTGAAGATAAAAGTTTGTACAAATCTTAACAAAAATTAAATTCACAATCATAGGAAGAAGATGAGCAAGAATTTTCTAAGAATAAAAGAGGAAAAATATTGCAAACACTTATTTAATAGCACAAGGCAGCAATAATACACACAAAACGGTGAGTGTTAGTGAATATTTGTCAAGATTATCCACAGCTTCCATCACGTTGTAGAAGAGGCACATAACCATCCCCTCCCCAAATTTTAAAAACTACTTTATTAGATGCAAAATTTTCAGTTAACTTAATAAACTTCACTAATTAAGCCAAAATCAATGTAAAGAATACCGCAGCTCAAAATAACAGCATGAAAGAAAGTACAGTGCAAACTAGTGAGAAATCGTGTCTATTAAAAAGGAGAAGACAAAAATTTTGATTAACTAATAGCAGAGGAATATAAAGACATGGTTGGGGAAGCGCAGTTAAGTGCAGGTTTGAAATTGAAGCTCAACAACGCTTTTATGAACAAACTACTTTGTTATATTGAGGGCTTTTTAATGTTAACGTTTCCTATCAATTTGGTGATCATGAAACATTCAACAATTCGGTTTGAGACTAAATGTAGTAAGTACAGACTGTTGAATTAATGAATCTGCCAACTGAGAATGGCATATTAATATACAAATCTCTAAAGTGATACAAAGTTGGCTAATATTTCAAAGTGGTTTGCATAACGAACAAGTTGGAATTTTGTCAAATTACTGTCTATTAAAGTCCACGGGTCTATTTCTGATTCCCTGAATTTACACCAACAATAGGGATCCCAGCTACCACAAAACTGTACAGAGTATTTGAGGTATAACTAAGAAGTCCACGTTTCTAGGGTTCTGACTTGAGGAAAAGATCCAGAAAATGTGGAAGACTTAACAGGTCTTGCAGAAAAAAGACCATACTGCAAGTGATCTGAGGAAGCCCTTTTAGGATATGTGTGCATATGGATTACCGCCTCCCTCAAGATCATGTTACCTCAGAAAAATTAAAGTAACTACCTACCATTCAAACAATTAGCAATTCACAAAGAATTATACAAAGATTTTAAAGAATTTTTTAGTGTGACTTAAAATTCTTTAACAATTTTTGGAAATAACTTTTTGTTATTACTTTAAGTTTTAATCACAAGTAGCATGGCATAAGACGTTTCAGAAAAAATGTTAAGAAAAACACTTTTACATAATTTCTCTAGAATTGGCTTTGGAATATACACTAATATACTTTAAGTTTTAACATTAATAATTTCCCATCCTTACTAAAATAAATTGTGATCAGCAAAAACTCATCCTCACGTATCCTCCCTCCTCCTTTGCAATTTGGAAAAGCCTTCCTGAAACTTCCTAACCTTAATTTTATATTCAACATGATCAATATACAAAAGGTCATCCTTCTCAAACCATTTCAAAGACCATACGGCAATGAAGTTGTAATGAATTTTCCTTTCGTTATTCTCAAAAAGAAGCTACACAAACCAAGAATTATGAAACCAAAGCCTTCTTTGGACACAGGGAAACTGAACAGAATTCTAAGATTGAAAACTCTTTTTAATCAAAGGAAATGTCTGCCAGGTAAAAAACTGCCATCTAATATACTCCATTTGCTCTAGGACCTTCTGAACTAATTATTAAAGTTTAGGTTAAAAACAACTCAGCAGCTGACAATGACAACTATTTTAAGCCACCTGGCAAGATGAAGGATAGCGAGCAGAGTTTATTTCCACTGAATCCCCTGGGGGCTACCAAGCCTGGTTCCATCCTCTATAGCTCGAGTGGAAAGACAATCTTGCTATTGCAAACAAACAGCAATAATATGTACAACAGTACAAAATATTTCCTCCCACCAACCTAAAAGATGTAACAATTTGCAACATTATTTCTTGATCTAAAGGTACTTTTACTGCACCACTCTGAGAGCTAACTCATCTTGAATGTCACTAAAATTATGGCAAAATCCTACAATAGCCAAGACAATATAAGCATTGTTTATTTATGAGCCAAATATACTGTACTCTCCGCACAAAGGACTAAAAATGAACGTAATAAACTCACCTTCATTGGGAGATGTTTTCAACCTGGTGCAAATTCCATAGACGTCTCCATAGCTCTCCTGTATTTTTCGTAACGCATCTGTAGACCTGAGCTCCATGAGAGCCCGCAGCTCCGCGAGCGTAATTCCAAAGTCTCCATCATGATTAGCTTCCTTCAAAGAGTTTTTTACTCCACTATATGCAACTGAGTTGTTTGCCATGTCGCCCATTACAAGTATAATTTATTAGGAGGAAAATGTTTCCCAAAAGACTCTAATTTTCACTTGATATATTTCCAAGATGAAAATCTTTTAAATATGAAAATTTTTCTTAAACCACACACTCATTGTATGACTTTGTAAAGCAGCATCAGCAGCATTTCCCAGAGAAGTATCTTGACCTTTGGCCCATGACTAGTTTCTTCTTATCAATCATGAGATGTACACATCTGTAAGAAGAAAATATTTAAAAGTTAATAAAATCCATCTTAGACTCTATGTATATAAGTATACTTTCTAAATGTCATCAGGTAGCTAACCAAAGTACATCATTTAGTTAAATAAAAAATATTATTTATTTATTTAAAGTAATTCATTAAATTTTTTTTGGTGAAGAAGACTGGCCCTGAGCTAACTTCCGATGTCAATCTTCTTCTTTTTGCTTGAGGAAGATTGTCCCTGAGCTAACATCTGTGCCAACCTTCCTCTATTGTGTATGTGGGATGCCGCCACAGCAGGGCTTGATGAGCAGTGTGTAGGCCTGTGCCCGGGATCTGAACCCATGAACCCCAGGCCGCTGAAGTGGAGCATGTGAACCTAACTTCAAAGCCTACTGGGCCAATTGAAAATATTTTTCAATTGTAATTCATGCCCTTAAAATGTTTTGCATGATAAAAAAATCCAAGTATAACTTCCAAATAAAATTGTATATCAAAAGACACTAGATCTCACCCTTATTAAATGAAACTGCATTTCACATGACTGAATTTTATGTTTCATTCAGTATTACTGTTATTAATAGTTATCATTAAGCACTTATGTTCCAAGCACTATGCTAGTTGCTTTAAATTCATTCCCTCATTTAATCATCACAATTCAATCCCATGAGGTGTTATTACTCCTTACTCTACTGAGAAGAGTAAGCCTCAGAGAAATTGAGGAGTTTCTGCACAGCTAACAAATGCCTCAAATGAATGAGCTGGGATGTCTCCAAGCCCATGTTCCTTCTAACATATGGTCCTCTCTCTCTAAACCTTTCATATAGAATAGCCTCCGAAAGGGCCAAAAGCACAACAAACCCCCTAAAACACCTTCCCACAATTCTCCTTGGCCACTCTATGATGCTACCATGTTGTGGCTTCCTAAAACTATCTTCCACCACGATTTCTGTCATGTGTCACCACCTCAAGTCCTCCCCTGACCAGCTATCTAAAGAAATTCCCTACCCCTTAGTCACTCTTTACTGTTACTCTGTTTTTTTTCTTTGCTGGCCCTTAGTAATATCTGAAATTATCTTGTTCATGTATTTATTTGTTATTTTTGTGTCTTCCTACACCAACAATATTAGTTCTGAAGGCAGGGCACAGGTTTTTATCCATTACTATATCCTGAGAACCTAGAACTGTGCCAGGCACATGGGAGACATTCAATAAATGTTTGAGGAATGAATGGATGCATTACTTTAATTATCTCCACAATACTTTCAAATTCTCCTTACTCTAAACTATCTGAAGATGAGAGTTCAACTCTTCTTTCTCCATATTACGTCCTTAAAAACAATCACCTCAAAGTTAACAAGACCAACAATGGATTCATCCTACTCCCTAATTAGAGAGCTCTCTCCCCCAATCCACCATTATCCTAATCACTAGGGCTTAAGATGGTAAAGCATATTTGATTCCATTCACCCCAGCTTCAGTCAGTTACTAAATTCTTCCTTTTGGTTAATTCTTCTTTGAAAAGCCTCTTCTATATCATCCTTTTCCTTCCTGATCTTCAAGTCCCCCTATACAAATTATAACACTACCACCCCCCCCCCAGTTCTCTCTCATTCTAATATCTCCTACAACCAATCCCTTCTGCATTTTGCTGCTACATTTAGTTTTATAAATAGGCATCATGCCACTATATCTAAACCTATAGGATGAAAATACAGTCCTATTGCTCATGCTTGTTTGGCATTCAAGCCTAAGCCCTATTTTACCTATTCAACCTCTCTCTCTCCCCAAATACCCCAGCCATATTTAATAAATAAAATGTTTAATGATTAGGAACTAGAAAGATTGCTGGTAAGTGCAATTAATCTTCAGCTATGAAACTGCTATGGATGGGGATGTTTGCAAATCACGGTATGTGGTTCTCATGGTTCAGTAACCTAGGGGGCTTGTTAAAATACAGATTGCTGGGCCCCATCTCCAGAGTTTTAGTTTCAGCAGGATTAGGATGGGCTCCGTAATTTGCTTTTCTAACAAATTCCCAGATGATGCTGATGCTGTGTATCCAGGGAGCACACTGTGAGAACCACTGGACAGGAGAATGGGCTAAAAACTTTGAATCCATACCAGTGGGTTGAGGACGGCTGGTGGAGGAAAAGTTTGCTTGCCTTGGGTTAAATCTGCAAGGATATGTTAGTTCCTGATTCTGTAAGACATTTTCTTTCATTGTCTGCTTCCTCCTATTTCACAAATTCTTATGCTTGCCCAATTATTACCAATTTTACTCATCCTGAGGCAAAGTGGGCTTCCTCCCACTTACATGTCAATTATAATAACCCAACTTCAAAAACCTGAGAGGGTGCTCATTTGATCATCTCCCTGACTTTTCACACCCAATAGTTGTTGGCATCTGAACATCACACCAACCCTAAAGTAAGTTATTATTTATTTAAGAGATAAAGAATTAAGATTCACAAGTCTGTGTGTTGGGGGCATGTGTGCCATCATTCCTCTGGTTTCCATGAAGAAGAATTTTCCTCAACAAACTTCTGGCCTCTGATCCCATCCATTACTACTAAGGTGAAATGAGCTGCCTGACAGGAGATTTTTCCAAGAGCAACTACACGTAGGGAGCTTCTTCACTGCTGTGCCTTCTTTTGGGAACCAGATGTCTTCAGGACCCATGCATTCTGGTCTAAGCTATTAGGGGCAGATCCCCAGGTTAAAAAACCTTTTGTTCAAAGTGCCTGGGGTGTGTGTAAATAACTGTCCAGTTCTGGGTTCAATATTAGAACCTCACTGTTGTGGGTTCTAAAACCAAACCTTCATGTCAGCTTTTATCAGTAATGAAATTAACATTTTTATACCTATGTGCCAATCTTTGTCTTTTCTCTTGACAGAATTCAAGCAGGAGAAAAAGGTGTTATTTATTAGGTGCCTTAAATTTCTCAACAATAAGCATATATAATAGAGCTTATACATAACAGAGCTAGAATTTGAATCCCAATTTGTGACTCAAAAGCCATGCTTCTTCCACTATACTGACTCCACTTTAAATCTTCACATTTATTAGGCTGGAATGGAAGCTTCTGTAGGTCAAGAAACAGTGAAATAATATCAAATGTACCAATTTATATAATAAAATCAGAATTTAAGAGACATTATAGTGGATACTTGTTATTTGTCACCTCAGCAGCCTTTTCCCCCATTTTTCAGCAATAGCCCAGCTTTTTGTTTAGGGATCTGGCCTTCCCAACTCACAATGCAGTCCATCCCATATCCAGACATTCCCTTGACCATACAACGATGGGTTCAGGAATCTGCATGTGACTCAACAAGGGCCAGTGGGCAGCAATGAGGCTTCTGCTGTGACTCTGGGGTGGAGACTTGTTTCTTCTTAGGGAACTTAAATCTGAGATGCGGAAAGACCCTGCGAAGGGATCTGAAAGGGAGGGAGTGAGAAAGAGAGGGAGGTAGGAAGGAAACGTGCCTATCAGTGCTGGATTACTGGAGCCCCTTGGTCAATCAATGCCTAAAGTTTGTCCTATCTCTGATCTTTTCAGTAATTTGTCAAAAAATTCCTTTTTGGGGTTGGGGTTTCTATCACTTTCCAACCCACAGGGGTTTGATAAGAATATGATTAGTTTAAAGAAAGGGAAGTCCAGGCAAAAGCACCAAATGCAAATAAGCCACCTTCCAAAAGTGGACCAGTTGAATTAACTATTACGTACAAATCATACAGCAATCAGGCTGTTGTCTATTTCTGGATTGTCTATAGCCTCTTCCACTATTTTCCTCTCTGCCGATTCTTCACTCTTCCATTCACCTAACTAGTGGATTGACAAAAATGCTAAGGACAACAAAAAAGTTTTGCTTATCACTTGTTAGCTACAACATGACAATCAAGAGAGACAGAGCCACTATTTGGGATTGAGATCCAACAGAAAGGAGAACATCTATTTTGCTACTCTTTGTTCTCTAAAAGATTTTGATCTTGCATTTGAAAAGTTTAAGAAGAAATGTTAAATGGAAGCTGAGGCCTCAAAGGGGGATTTTTAAAGAAAACACAGGGCTACTCTATGTAGGCCTCTTGGCCTACAGAACTTCTCCCAGAATCCCTAGATGACTTCTCTGATCAAACTGCTGTTGGTCGTCTTTGAGAGATTATGGAAAAAGACGTAGTTTAAGACTAGAGTCGGGCAAAATCAGTCTTCACAAAGAAGAATAAGGTGGATTCCAACCGACACATAAGCTTTAGGGTGAATGGGCAGGGCCCCAAAAGAAGACCAAAGGATGCCTGTGAGGTCCTGGTAATGAGTGGAGCTCATAAAGAGACAGCTTTGCTGATAACACAGTTTCAATTCCTTCTTTCACAAGGTCACTTGACTTACAGAGCATGGAACACCTGTATGGACGTTATCTCGAGTCAACAATAACAACAAAAAAATGAGAAAAATGAAAAGAAATAAAGAGAAATAAGTAAATTATGGGATGAAATATGGAGCTGGATGAAATATGGAGCTCTGAAAATGATGATTAATATTACCTAGTAACATGAGATTCCTGTAGGCAAGACAGAAAACATATCCTGATTTAACTAAGTGTACTAGCCCAAGAGGAACAACGTGGAAGGTGTTTTTTAACGCATTATTGGGTTCCTAATTCCTGACTCTTCTAAACTTTTGTTAGTGATGTGAAAGCACAGAACTTATGTTCCTCCAATCTGTAGATGACTTGAAGCTCAGTAAGTCAGCAAATATGTTAGATGACAGAATCAGGATCCAGAAAGATAGGTGGCAATGAGAGGCTAAATTTAATTAGGTACAAAAGTATGGTCTCCTACATTTAAGTCCAAAAAAAAATAACTGTACCAATATGACAGACAAAAAAATGCAACAGTATATATTCAAAGACAAAGGTTCAGTTTACTTAAAGCTTGGTAGGCATTAACTTGATGCTAATTAACATGATGTAACTGCTTTCCTTCCCACTCTCAAGCTGTCTTAGGCAACAATGACAGGAGTGTAACATCTAACAAAGGGAGGTATGTGCCTTGGACAAACACACCTATAATGTTACAGGCTCATCTGTAAAATACAGACATAATAACAGCACACATCCTTAAATGTGTTAATATACGTAAAACAATTTGAACCTCGCCTGGCATACAGTAAATGGTAAATACTTGTTAGCTATTTTTACTGTTATTTAAGAACCTTTGCAGATACATTCTGCAGAAAATAATCACCCCCCAACCCCAGTGTGGTAGACCCCCCCCAAGCCATTTCAGATGAGGAATATTTAAAGAGGTAAGATTTCTAAACCCAGAGGAAAAGAGATTCCTGATGATAGTCTAAAACAAATGAAGCTCTGCTATACAGATAAAGCATATGATGACTGAATACATCAAAAAGACTGATGAACGAAAGAGAGGCACCAGTTTTTTATGTGTATTATAGGTAACAGGCCCAGTGGACTTTGCATTGCTGGTCTGAATTACCATGAAATACATACTGTAAAACAGTTAATAATAAAGAGAATGTTGTTGAGTCAGGAAACTAGTTTACTGAAGAACTGGAATGAATTTAGTCCAGGGTAGGAATCTCTCAAGATAGCTATCTTCACACATGTGAAATTTTACAGTGTAGAATAGTGACTAGATATAGTCTGTGGAGTACTGGAGGTCACAACTAGAATGAAATGAAAGAAAGTTAGGGAGAGGTAGATTTCTTGCTAAGGCAGAACTTTGTAACAAGTTATCCAAAATTGGAATGGGTCTGTAACAACTAATTTTATGTCAACTTGACTGGATCACTAAGTGATCAAGTATTTGGCTAATTTCTGGATGTGCCTGTGAGGGTGTTTCTGGATAAGATTAGCATTCGAATAGGTAGACTAAGTAAAGCAGATTGCTCTTCCCAATCCAATTGTGGATGGGATGTGGGTGTACATCATTCAATCCATTGAGGACCTAAATAAAACAAAAAGTGAAGAAAGGAGGAATTCGTTTCTCTGGAGAACACTTGACTAATAAAGGGTCCCTCCTTAGAAAGAACTCCATACCCCTGGAGCTGATCAAACAAGATATTAACAGAATGGATGGAAGAGTGCTCAATATCTGAAGACAACCTTTTTGTGACAACTCTAATCTTTAAAAATCCATTCCTATTTTAAAAGTAACACCAACAGTCCTAAACCAGTTAGCATGCTTCATACATGCACACAACTGATTTCCTGTTCAGCACCCCATTCTCCATTGATCCTGCAAGATTCCTTTTAGGCAAGATTACTTAAAAGACAACATACCCCGGGACAAGAAAAGTTATTCTTGTATATAGTGTATGAAAGACACCATTCAATTTGACGATCTGCTAATTATAGTCATAAGCTTAGGAAAGTCATTTGATTAATTTCAATCCTAAATTTAAACTGGTTATAAATCAAAAGGAATTTATTTGTTAGAAACCAATCCTTTCATTTAAACTTTCATTATACTCTTAAACCGTCCTTTGAGTCAACTAGTTAAAGATTCTCAAGTAATCTTGATGTTTTCAAATCATTCCCAATTCAGAATGAAATTTCAAAACTAACAGAAAAAATTATAGTCCTAAATGTTACTCTTCAATTTTCTAATGTTTTACAGATTTTGTAACTACTTCAATGCATGAAGTTACTTTTGATTTCATATATTCTTTCCTAAGAAAATTCAAACAGGTCTCTAAAGGTATCCATAACTGATAATAGCTCAATGAAATGTCTTTGGATTTTCATTTGATATATTGAAATAATTGAAGTGTTAAGGCAAATTTCTATTTACTAGCTCTATTACATGTCTCAGTAAATTTTTAAAAATAAAAAAATAGTATTTACAAAGGTTCTTAATCCATGACTTGTTCTATAGGAACACAAATTATGGATCTCAGGTTTTGAAAAAAAATCCTCTAAAGATAACAGAGCTTATATTTTCATTCACTTACAGAGCTTATTTTCATTCACTCAGTAAAAGAATAATTGTTTAAAAGTTTCTAAATGAAAATAAAATACTAATCATAAACAAATTTTAAAAAGTCATTATTCTGTTAAAAAATGGTTACAAAGGAAAGAATCACAGAATTTAACAGCTGAAAGGGATGTTGGAGATCAAATCCAACTGCTCATTTTATAGCCATTGAAACCAAACACTCATAATCACCTACCTCCCAAAAGAATAAAGATGCTTCTAATTAAAGAAGGCAAGCATTAAATACTCACAAAATCATTTAAAAGAAGAGTAAAAGACCCAAATTCAAGTCATGGGAAAAATCATAACAGTGTATAGGTTTTAAGGAGGCTACCACCAGGGAAATAATCGGAATTACACTTCAAAACGGACACTGACACCCTCCTTGTAAGATGTACCATAGGATGAACAAAAAGCTTAAAAAATAGTTTTTGACGCATTTCAAGAAAGAACACTTCTCAAGAAGTCTCCATTTTCTTAGCTTCTTTTTTTTTCTTTTAACAAAAATTAATTCAACTTCCTTTGTAGATAAATAGTTGTGAGAAGAGGGATAACTAGTCTTTACAGCAGTTTCTCACTGTGGCTGCTTATTGGCGTTTTACTGACAGTGAGCACTGTCCCATCATTTAAGAAACCCCGCCCCATCTGCCTCACCCCATCCCACCAGATGCTAGCATTAACCCTCAGTCTTATTCACGCCTTCTTCATCTTTGACTGCCATATCTTAAGCAAGAGGTACTATGATCTTTCAACCTTCTTATACAGTCACTTTCTGCAGAAAAAACAATAATAACCTTATACCTGATTCAAACCCTAAAAATTTAGTCTTTCAAAAATTAAAATTTTTTTTTTTTTTTGTGAGGAAGATTAGCCCTGAGCTAACATCCGTTGCCAATCCTCCTCTTTTTGCTGAGGAAGACTGGCCCTGGGCTAACATCCGTGCCCATCCTCCTCTACTTTATATGCGGGACGCCTGCCACAGCATGGCTTGACAAGCAGTGCAGAGGTCTGTGCTTGGGATCGGAACCTGTGAACCCTGGGCCGCCGAAGTGGAGCACAAGAACTTAACCATTATGCCATCAGGCTGGCCCCCAAAACAATTTTTAATAAGAAATGATAAAAATGTACTGTATATAAAGTACTTGGCATGTAATATGTGACTCTAATGGCGGAAAGAGCAGATGCTCTAATACTATACATATCAAAGAACAGACACCTCAAGATCATGAATGGTGGGGAATTTCTTGTACAAAGTTTGTTATATTCAAATTATTTTACTAAAACACTCTGAAGAACCAAGGATAACTCAATTTTAACATTACTCTGAACTCACCTTTTTCACTTTGTAAGTGGTTTAAAGAAAACATACACTGCATAAAACAGCACATAGATTATAAAGCTTGTTTAGAAAAGCACAGTCAAGCGGTGCTTAACGACAGCGATACGTTTTGAGAAAAACGTTGTTAGACAATTGCGTCACCATGCGAACATCATAGAGTGTACTTACACAAACCTAGACGATGCAGCCTACTATACACCTAGGCTATATGGTACTAATCTTATGGGATCACCGTCCTACATGCCCGTGGCTGACCAAAACGTCATTTGTTACGTGGTGCACGACTGTAATTTATATGAGGTGAGTAAAGAA
Source organism: Tapirus indicus (assembly GCA_031878705.1). Lineage (NCBI taxonomy): Eukaryota > Metazoa > Chordata > Mammalia > Perissodactyla > Tapiridae > Tapirus > Tapirus indicus. Next base: position 135,954,512 of record CM062920.1, on the reverse strand, counting down.
TGATAAATATAAACAAGACTAAATTCACGAAATGGGATTTCCATTTTATAGAACTGATAAAGCAGAAAATAAGCACTGCCTACAATGCCTGATTTATTAGTCTCAAAGGACTCATAAATACCATTGCAGTGTCTTGTGTTGACTAAAATTAGTCCCACTCCCCTCAGTAAGTTACTTATCTACTAGACTGTTGCAGAGGCAGAAACTAAGTACCATACTTTGAAGGGCAAGTTACAGCTGCTGCCAGTGATAAATTCAGCATGACCACTTTAGCAAATCTCTCAGGGTGGGAAATGAGCAGATTGGAAGAGTGGAGGCACTAATTTGTTCTTCTGTTGTAGCTTTTATCACACAGCTGCAATGATCTGTTTACCCCTCTGCCTTCCTCAGTGAACTGTGAACTCCAGGCAGGATCTGTGCCCTTTATTTTTGGCCCTCAGCACTGTCAGGAAGATAGTAAGCGCTCAATGTTTATTGAATAGAAATGTTTGAACCTTAAGCTAAAAATCTACTTAAAAAACAGGTTTTACAATAGTCAACAATGCCAATTCAAACAGCAGAGCAAAACAAAACCTCATAACTCTATGTTTAAAATAATATGCTAGGTGTGTAAAGCATTGAGAGAAAGTCATAACATTCAAGGAGTTTTCAAACCACCTTGGTATGCAAGATATATAAACTTAACATTCCTTTAAATCCTTTTAGACAACAGAAGTTAAAACAAATTTTCAAATAAATTCATTACACGATGACTGCTACATGGCAATGGTTTTTAACCAGAGCCCTAAATCCTTGAGACTACACAAAGTAATAACGCTGAGTTTCAATATTTCAAAAAGCCTAGAGGAAATGATATATTTACTGGAGAAATAATTTGTTAGGGTTACTCATGCTAAATTAAAATTATACCAAATCAATAGTAATAAAGTTAGCAATTAGATCTAAATAATAAAGAAACAAAAATTTTACCCAGTAAAGGCCATTTGGCAAAAAAATCCTCAACGCCCCCACATCTAGCTATCATCCTCTCTGAAATTTTCTATTTCTACTTTATCTCCAAATCACAGATGAACCGATTTCAATCTAGTTTTCCTGTGCTGCACTGCACTCCTCTTCAAGATGACCATGGACCCCTCTTGTTCCTAAATCTAATGGATACACTTAGTCCCTCTTATCCGACCTCTGGCAACCTTTGCCACTGATAACCACTCCCTCACTCTTGAAATGTTCTGTTGCCTTCATTTCTCTGATGCTCAACTCTTGTTCCCAGCACACTGCTCTCTCTGGCTGCTTGTTCTCATTTTCTACTGCTTGCTCCTCTTCTTGAATAACTGTCAAGGGAGTCACTTGGGAGGAGCTGGGTGGCACTGTGATCTTGACCATAATTGTCTTCATCTGTTTTTAGTCAGAGAGCATGAGATCAGTTTACAGAGAATAGTAAAAATTTATCTGCATGTGCATTTACAAGGTTTATTCATTTTTTTCTGTTTCTCTAATATTTCAGAATTTCACAATTCAATTAAAATGATGAAACCACACTATAGCAGTCTAGGGCTCAGTGAAAGTGTGAATAAAACCACCCAGTTTCCTTATCCTAGCCCCAAACACAGCTCCCAGTCCCCAAAGCCTTTGGTTTATAAAGAAATACGTCAGCCCAAAGCAGAACAGGTTCCATAAATTGATGATTCATCCCCCTCCCTGGGGCTGTAAGACAATTACTCTTGCTTTTGATAACTCTCATTTCCAGCATAGATTGTTTATGCCAACAAAGTACTTAATTAAGCAGAGTATATGATAAAATTTTAATGTGAATGATCCCAAACACAGATATCTTGAAATTCACTATAGACATTTTTGCTTTATGGTCAAGTCAGTTGGAATTATCTTAACCCAGACATTGATGATTACTTGTATCTCTTGAAAGGTTGTCCTAATTTTGCAAGGTTGTACTTACAGAGTTAAAAAAACACAACCCTTCTGTATTTACCAAAATCAGGATAAATTTGTAAGTGCTGGGTCACATATTGGATTATTAAAATCATTTATATACTAATTCTACATACTACAGACCAGTGGTTCTCAAACTTCAGCGTCACCTGAAGGGTATCTTAAAACACAGACTGCTGGACTCCACCCCCAGACATCCAGTTCAGTAGATCTGGGGTAGGAAAGAACAATTTACATTTTAAACAACTTCTCGGGTGATGGTAATGCTAATACTACTACTGTCAGGAGAACCACTACTGCAAATAAGTGTGCCCTGAACTTTGACTAAGGAACAAATTGTTGGATTATCACCTTAATCCAAAATCTCCTGACAACAATACAGGCAGATTACTCATGGTTCTTTATTATGCTATTCCTAATTTGCAGAAATAACTGAAAGCAGACTGAACTCTAAAAACATTCTGTGAGCTGTTACTTTAAATTGTTTTAATTTTTAATACCAAGTATATTTATGTTTTTTCTACTTAAAATTTTATATTACACAAATACTGCAAATAATTTTCTTCATTCAAAGTAAGAAATGTGGAGACATACTGCTACATTTTGAACATATGTAAAATGATTTTAAACACTTAAAAATACTAAATTTTAACTAATTTAACAGAGAACTATAATTGAGATACTGACCTTCTCCTGTTTTCCTCCCAAACAAACTATCCGTTGTTTTTCTCCTATTATATTGTTCTATTTAGGCATTTTTGGAACTTTCATCCTAACAATAATTTCCTAGTAAAAGAAAAGCCTTTGAAAGGCTCAAAAATAAGGAAAATTTTTATATAATCCTGTGCAGTTTACCACCAAATATAAAAGCATATTATATCTCCAGTTAAATATGAGAACGAGATGTTCTATCATCTTCTAGTCTCACTGGTTTTGAGAATTTCAGCTATAGACAAGGAAGAGATTTCTAAATTAAAACAGTGTTTTCTTCCTTCTGTTCAGGAGCTAGAAGGCAATACGAACGCTTGAATGTCACACCAGCTGCTCTATCAGCCTACTCAGTTCTTAAGAGCTTCTATCCTGTCAGTTCACAAGAACCTACACTTAAATGCTTAAGGAAACAGGATGCTCATTATATCACTGAACGAGCTCACAAAAATAAAGTTGGCAGTATTTAGGGAGGCATAATTCTGATCTGTAAATTTAACATAAGCTTTCTGTTTTCTTAATTAAAAACTCTACATCTCAAGGATTATTTATTCCAATATTTAAACAACTGAATACTAAGGGCAGAAGACATTTTTCCATTCCTTTATCTTCTTTTTCTTTATTTATACAGTTTGATAGATGGTGGTCTTCCACAATTTCCAGCTGTGGTTACTAAAGAACAGCTCAGTAAGTCAATACTCATTTTTGCAACACATTCAAAGAATCTGGCTGAAAACAAGGAAAGCTATATTTTAAGAGGATGTTAGGCAAGAATCTGATTTACAGTTAACTCACCAAAGTGCGAACACGGACATTAGGGGATGTATTGAATCGTCACACTCCATCACATCACGATGATGATCCTTCAAACTCTCTGGATTCACACAGTTCCTGACCTTCATTCCAAGACTTTGATCTGTACCTTGTGACTGCCATTCAAGGGTAGGGCAGTACATTAAAAGTCGTCACCACTTGGAATTGTTCTGTTTTCAAGATTTCCTCTCCCGTATTTCTTATCTCACTTTATTTCTCTTTACTCATGAAGAATCTAGTGTACACATTCTGACCTCAGACTCAAAGGCAGTCAAGATCCCTTCTGATCATACTTGCCTCCCTAAAAAAGCTAACTTCCCCCTGGTCAGTGACTCCAGTTTCACTCTTCTGTCTCACTTGGTCTTTTATCCTCCTACTATACCCATGTGGTTAATGAGCTAACCCTGAATAGACATAACATCTGGGTGAGCAATGTTGGTTAAAATTTTAAAAACTGAGTTGTTAGCTCCATTAGAAACACATTTTTCTCAGTCATGTATGATCCACTGACAGATCTCTAACTTCCTAGCATGCTCCTCTTTCTATTCCAAGTCTCCTAAATTACTCTCATCTCTACCCAGGCTACTCAAGTCTACTCCAGGACCTTATTTCCTTAACTGCCACTGCAAGCCACTGCCACCACTTCGTACTGTTTCCTTCACTTAGCCTAACTAATATTCAGATACATTCTACCACATAAGACTGTTCCCTCCTCCTCCCTGCCAAAAAACAAGCCTCTCCTGGATTTTGTTAAAGAAAAAAGTTATCTTTTTTTCCCCTCCTTTTACCACACCTCTTAATAAGATCTGTCCTCAATGGTTCTTCCTGATCATCCCCTCTCACCCTGACCCCCAGCAAACTAGGATCCATCCTCACCTCCTGAGTCTTTCTGTGTCGACTAATGCTCTCAGGCTTGTTCAGTCCTCATCCTCCTATATACTTTTGTGTCACTTGACAGTATTCTTCCCTCCCATCCATTACATTGCTTACTTCTCCCAGGTCTCTAAGAAATCCTCCTCAGCCCACATTCCTTGGCCTCTTAAACCTTCACCACACCCTAAATGAGGTTATCACCCCAGGATCTGTCCACAGACCTCTCTTCCATACAACCTCTCTCTTGGCAGCTCACACCACAACATGACCTACATTTAAGGCCTTGATCAAGTCCAGGCCCCTGTTTTCAACTGTTAACAGATATCTCCATGGGAATACCTTGCAGCACATTAAACTCAATCGCCAATATTAAACTTATCACTGTCCCTCCCAAACCTGTTGTTCTTTTCTGAAGTTCCTCTCAGTCTCAAACCTATCTGAGTAAGCCCTGTGCCCAAGGCTCTTTCTTCAAGTTTACATCCTAAATGAGGGAGAAAGACAAGCACACAAGCAAATACAATTAAGTGTTGTAGAGAGCATTACGAAAGGTTTGGCGAGGCGTTAAATGAGTATGTGGCTTCTAGCAAGGCTTCACTGTCTGGGACATACCTAAATTGAGGTAGAGTGGGGCAGGGGCGGGAAGGGGCTGAAAACACCGATAGTTTGATAAACCTGAGTACAGGAGAACAAAGAGGCAGCACAGGAAAGAGCTGATACCCTGATAAAAACACATCATCAGTTCCTACCTCAGCAAGGTTTCTTAAAAGTTTACCTTCTCTCAAATACAGCTTAAGCTTCCTGAGGGCAGTAGCTACAACTTGTGTTCCTTTCAAAGTTCCTACAGAGGCTAACAGATTGCTTAACTGTTCATTGGAATAAAAATGGATAATAGTAAAGTTTAAATTGTGAAAGATTAATGCAATTAAAATCCTCAAGTTCCCCTAACAGAAAATTGAAATAAAGTAAACAGGCACACACATTAAAAAAAAAAAATAACCAAAACTTCAGCTTAATATAGTACTGAGAGGGAGAAAACATGCAGTTTTCAAAAGCTCCTGACTTCCTAATTCTTTCTGATAATTTTTTAATACAGATGATTTAAAGCATCTTATGAAACTAATTAGAAACCTGCATCATCTTTTAAGAAGGTGAGAACATGTTTTCCTTTTGTAGTAAATGCAGAAAGCAGAATGAAGGAACCAGGAAGGAGTACTTTCAAGACTATGATAGACAATGGGCAGCATCCAGGCTGGAAGCATCCCCACTCTGTGAAGGTCTTCAGCAGAGACGTGGATACTGACAGCTCCCACACAGGTGTCATGTACTGAATCTGCATCTCTCCTCTCATCCACTTGTTTCAGTAGCACTCTAGAACTCCTCATCTCCTTTTTCTTTGGACGAGTTTCAAACAACAGTCTCCTAGTGTCATTTTCCCCAATGAAAATGGCCTATTCCCTTTGCCTTTCTACAAACTTCTCCTTCAAGGAACAGTTAAAATGTCCTCTCTACTCTGACCCCATGACATGGAATTAGTCTATTTCTCTCTGCTTCTGTAGTCTTTTTGAGCCACTATAACACATTCAATATATACTGAATTACTCCTGTACACAGCTTCCTACCTGATTAAAGTATAAGTTCTGAGGGCAGGATGGTCTTGCTCATTTCTGTATCTCCTAGTGATCACTGAGCAACAGCACCTTGTCCATACAAACTACTCAATACAGGGTAACTGAACGGAACTGGAGAACACACAGCAATGCACTGAAGACAAACAGTGGTCCTTTAGTAAGGCCCATCTCGGGTGCCAAGGAAACAGACTGTCAATTCCAGAGAAGCAGAGACTCTTCCAGCACTCAAGAGGATGCCTGGCCCACCATCGAATCATAACTATGATGATGGCAGGTACACAACTTCTTAGATTTCATTCCAGCACTTTCCTGTACTAGCTGAGTGACCTTTGGCAAAATTTATCCAGTGTTTCAGCTTCCTCATTTGTAAAATGGGGATAAAACCATTTGCCTCATAATTTTCAAGAGGTTTAAATGAATTAATACACGAAATATTTTAAAATTATTCCAATGTCTTAGTGCCTGGTACTTAGTAGTAAGCACTCAATAAACTACAGCTATCTGTTATAATTAGCAGTCACACATTTTTAATTAGTTTTCAATGAACTGTCATATTCAGCATACATTATGTAACACTTAAGTTAGCCTACTGATATAGAAGGCACATAATATTGTTAAATAAACGAAGATATTTAATTCAATATTTGAACGTGATATCCATATATATGACACTTAATAGTATTTAAGAATTAAAAAGTAAGAGGGCTGTACCACAGATCCAGAATTTTATAACAACTCATCTATAAACTAAATTGGTCTACTTTAAAAAGAACAATAGAGTGACACCCCAGAGGGAGAAAAAGGTTTTCTTCCCACAATTAAAATTAGATGATTAATTGCTGAAGATTTTCGGAGACTTAAAAAAATAAGAAAACTAAAAACACCAACCTGGGACAGTCCTTGTGATATAACATTCAGGGGGAAAACATAGAAACATAGCTATCCAATGACTATAACCACGCAGAATTCACATACTGTAAATGAACAAGAATCAGAAAACATGGGTGAATGAGCTAATTTGTCAGAGTAGCCTACAGATTCTTTTCTATGCTAAATGTTTTGGGTGTTATTTGTGCAAAATAAAACTGAAGTATTTCTCTTTAATTGTTAGGCATTCTGACTTTGATCCATCAGCATTACATTGAAATTCTAGTGCAACAGAAGAATTTCCCAACTCTTGTATTGACCCACAATATCCTTACCAAAACTGAGAACATTTTAAAGTTAATGCCTGTGATCTAGGATGTCATAAGCAGAATGTATACTGAGCAGCACATGCTGGTTTAATAATCTTAATAACTTTAATAAAAAATGCACCATGTAAACTATCAATCAAGGAAGCACAAAAATCATTCATATGTTCAATGCTGGACTGAGCAAATAAGAGACTAAACGTAAAGAGGAGAGGAAACATGGCATACCACACAAAGACACAGGCACACACAACAGAAGAACATTCTCAGAACCCGATCACAGGGAAAGAAGTATCATGGTGCAGCCCTTTGCATTTAAAGGAAAGGCTTCAGAACTCATCAACAGACTCAGCCTCCCATAATAGAAACTGCTGGGACCATCTGGGAGGAATTAAATTTTAAAATCAGTATGTTAGATTAAGCTATATGACACTGCCATTTATTTTTATTGTTTTTGTGTGTGTGTGAGGAAGATTGTCCCTGAGCTAACATCTGTGCCCACCTTCCTCCACCCTGTATATGGGACACTGCCACAGCAAGGCTTGATGAGCAGTGCGTAGGTCCATGCCTGGGATTCGAACCTCTGAACCCCAGGCTGCCAAAGCTGAGCGCGTGAACTTAACTACTATGCCACTGGGCCAGCCCCAACACTGCCATTTTTGTAGATGAAAACTAGTAGAATATCAGCAATCTCACGTAGTTCAACCTAATACAATCGATTGAACAGAGCACCCAAAATGGGCATCCTAAAAAGAACAAAATGGAACCCAGAACTCAAGATCCGACATTAGCAAGACTGAATGAGTCAATTTAACTCAATGGGGGAACAACATTCAACAGTCAGAAATGAGCTGGTCAACCATGACAGCCCAGGCAACGGGCGGTTATAACAGAAAAAGAAAATCTGGCCTTTCTCATTTCAGCAGTGTTCCGGAGAGAGTCTCCTAAGCCACAGTGAGGTTCCAGCAGTATTTGTATCCTAACTGTAAAGAATTATGACATTCATATAGTTATCAGAGTTAAGAAGAAGACACCTGTGCCAGGTAATGTGCTAAGCAATTTACAGTAACTCTACACAGGTCATTCTACTTAATCTTCCCAATACTCTACGAACAAGGCACCATTATGATCCCCAGTTCCTGATAAGGTAACTGGTCCTCGAGAGGTTAAAAAAAAACCTGACTCCATTACACGTTCCAAACACATTATACCAATTGTTCTGCCTACACACTCACTAAGCAACCCTCTAATTATAATGTGGTTTCCCATGTGGCAAATCTATGGGGAAGAGAATGTGCTAGCCAAGACTTAAGATTCTGTTTCCCAAGGCAGTTATATATATATATGTATATATATACTTCTTTTTACTGTAAATTAATAAACTGACCTTCTAATTTTTACATCAATCTCATGAGCTTTGATAGTATAAACCTGACCCCAAAATCGATTATTACAGTGTAGATGGACTGGGTTTCAAAGCCTGCAAGTCTCAGACTCTTTACCATGGTTAAGTCTACTAAGGGATGCAATCACTACCCTGTGATGGCCCTTTGAGGTACAGCCAATCCTCTTTCCCCTGAGAGGACCTACCTCAACAGCATCATCAGTAGCCTCTTCCTTTCTGAAATCTCTAGAGTACAAAAAGGCAACAATGAACGGACAAGATTCTAATACTGACTCTGCTGCACTAACATTTAATCCTGAGCAAATCACTCCATCTCCTTCCTCAGTCTCATTTTTCTTACATATAAAATAGAGGAACTGGGCCCAATGATCTTATATTCTTTTCTTATCTAACACCTATGGCTGCTTATCCCATGCAACACTCATCCCTTGCCTTCCACGTGCAATTTCTAGTTTGATATCTATTTCTCTGAGCATTCCTTCTCTGTGTCTCTGACAGGCTCCAACACCCACTTTCTGCCTCTCCACCCATTCCCAGTAAAGTCTGGGATCCTCTACTCTTATCTCACCAGCACTCAGTTATAACTCTAGATTTGTATCTATAAACACTACCTGTACACCTCAGATAGACCCTGATTACTATGGATCGTTTAGAGTCTAGCATGATATTTGTACACACTCCAGGTAGTGAAAAGCTGTGCCTTTATCTGAAAGACCCATATGCAATTCAACAGTCTTGGGTTCAGGATTACAAGTGGATATCAGTATTTTCTTTCCCAAGTTTTACCTCTTGCTTCCACTTAGCTTACCTACAAAACTATACTTCTAAGCCTCATTTCTCTCTCATCTCCAAAACCTCCAAAACTTTAATGGTAATTTAATTTTTAGACCTAACCTTCAAGCTCAAACCCAAAAACTCCACTCCTATTACCAATTCCCAAATTCCTCTAGACCAGCCTTTTGCAAACTGGTGTCCTAGAGAAGGCTAATTCACAGTATATGTTAATAACTATGACGTGCAAAGATCAGCACAGTAAATAGGTTTCTTTAGTCACAGACTTTTCATAGCCTTGCACATTTGTGAATCTACAAGAGGGAAATATTATATGTAGCATTTCCTGAACTTATTTTTAACTACTCTTTTTTCCATGGAGCACCTATTAATATCTCCTGGAACCACTGTTTCACAGAATACTTTAGGAAAAGCTGTTCTATTCTTTCCTATTTCAGCTAAAGTATATAGACCATTTAAGCTCAAAAGCAGCTCTGATTTCTCTCTCTCCCCCTAATATCCAATCAGTAGCTAAATTCCTTTTCCTTCCCAATCTTATCATATTCATCCTTTCTATTCCCTCTAAAACACTGAATGTCATAAGAGTTACAGATCATGTCTACAAATTAATATTAGATATGTTGCTATCAACCCCTCAAGGCTGTCATGAGGATTAAAGAGAATGAATGTGACATCTTGCATAATGTGTCTTTCATAAGCAACCAACATTTTCTCTGAGATAGTTGGAATTTGTTCTTTATTATGGCAAATTTTAATTTAAAGCTTAAGGATACCCATCTCCTTGATAAGGGCAGCACTAGTTCTATACAAATCAGCCATGATTGGGGGCTTTTAAATGAAGTAAATAAGAAATGTGGATAACATGAATATAGAGTCTACAACAACAGTAGCACAGTCGGTGTCATGCCTACCATTGGGTTATCATCCTCTTCAAAATATCATCAGGACATCCAGAACAGGTAACAGCTTACATCTAGTTTCTCATCTATTCAATTTAAAGTTGGGCTTTTCTAACTCTCTATCTGTAAACTGCACACGTCCTCAACTAGCCTATACGTTTCAGAAGAGGTGAAGACCGTCATTCGTGTACATTTATTTGTAGTCACATGTCACTTAACGACAAGGATATGTTCTGGGAAATGCGTCGTTGTGCAAACATCATAGAGTGTACTTATGCAAACCTAGATGGTATAGCCTTCTATACACCTAGGCTATATGGCACTAATCTTAAGTGACCATTGTATATGCAGTTCAGAGTTGACTGAAATGTCATTATGCAGTGTAATCCATTACTGATGTTAGCATGAAAAGAACATTCAAACATTGCTTCCTCATTCAAGGTGTACCTAAGGGCTAGGTATTGGGGATACAGTGGGGAACAAGATAGAATCTCCCTATCGCCACAGAACTTACATTTTTCTGGAGGAGAAATATACATGAAACTACTAATTATACAATTACTTAATTACACTTGTGGTAAGTATACATCAGTTGATTATTTTTAACCTTTGTACATTCATAGTTTGGTAGGAGGGGGAAAAAAGTGGGTGTTAAGCTCATACAGGGTTCATAACAGTGTGTCTTATTAGAGCCTTTTGGAATTGGCCAGAAAATGCAAATGAACATTTGGGAGAAGACAGGGCTGGCTAAATGTGGAAACCTTTGGCCACAAGGTAGCATTAAAAGCAAATTCTTTGAAATTGTACCTATGATAGCAAACACACCTCAGAGTACTACCTCCTCTTTGGTTTGTTGCCAAATGCGAGAGAAAAACCACCCAGTTTTGAATGTTTACTAAATTGAGAGCACTGTGCTATCAGTTTTACATAAGTTGAAAGATTACGATGACAATGGTAACAATAATTAATAACTAGCATTTACACAGTGTTTTAGTTTCCTATGGCCCTATTATGAGATTGGTACTATTACCTTTCATTTTACAGTTGAGTAAACTGAAGCGAAGTAGGTTAAGTAATTTGCCCAAGGTCACAAAGCTATGAAGGACAGAGCTGGGATTCACACACAGACAGTGTGGTTTGCTCCTCACCACTCTGCCCTGTACCTGACCTCTCTGAGATGTTCATTTCTTTGGAAATTTAGCAGACAACTGAGCTGTCACTAAAATTCTCTGGGAATTTCAACTCAGAAGGATCCTACGTTTAAGAGATCAGGAATTTTCATTATCATCAATATTTACTGAAGCTTATCATGTGAACAGCTTTAGATTACATTATGAAAATACAAAGAGGCTAAAAAAAGGAAAATGTGCTGTTCAGTTTACAATCCAAGAAGAGAATTCTTCATTAAAAATGGGCTAGAAAACTTCAATTTGTTCTAGCAATTAAGTTTATGCCCATGCTTTTCACAATTAAAACATATATGTAATAGCATAGAGGGAATCACATTACATAAATGTCAATTTATTCAGAGTCAAAATATTCAATTCATCTATTCTGAAGGATGACACACTTGTATTCTGAAGGTAGCATTATTAGTTACTTATTCTTTTAAAGATATTATTCCGAACTTTGAGAATATCTGTGTCACTGCTATAGTATTAACAATGAGCCAAACGAGCCCCTCTTCTACCCCTGGAGTGGAGTATGTGGTCTGACACAAGGTAGGCACATAAATGTTTGCGAAATGAACAAACAGTACTATTTTACTATAATGCTAGAAAATGCATACAAACATAAAATTTGCACCCTCCCCAGTACTGCTGCTACATAAATTACAACCGAAGCAATGAGGTGCTTTTACTACATTCCAGAAAAGTGACCCCCACAACTCAAGTTCATGATCATCCAAATATTTCACACGATTCAATCATTAGTTACCATCACGATAAAACACGTAAGAAAAGGGTCCTTTCCAGGCTCCTCAGACTCTTACAACTCCAGCAGTAGGTGCGCTGTTTATCTTTCTGGGGGAGATACTGCTTTAACCTTAAAGCCCTAACTAGCCAGGATTTATTTTTAGGTACAATTACTTCAAAAAGTGAATGATAAAAGGTTTTCAGAAAATAATGTTACTTAAAGAATACTTAAATAAATCTATTTAGTCCAGAAGAATTATTTTTACACTCTCAGAGATTTGTCACAAATGTGTCCTCACTGGGGGGAGGGGGTTAATTAGTAGACAGATGTTAACTTTTAAGGCAGCTGAACTCGTTACTTGTAGGTGTCTAATAGGTAAAACACAAAATCCGAGCAGGGTGTGGGCACTGGGGATAGGTAAAGAAGAGCAGTGATGGAGAAGCTCCCAATCTCCTCTTTCCCATTGAAGGAGCTCCTGGGTGGTTCTGGGAAGTACACATTAAAGGGTTAAAACCAAAGATTTTTGATTTACTCTCAATAATAAATACTTCCTGGATTCACCTTGGATGTGCAAAACCATATAAGCTATTGCAAAGAAGGACAGACAAGGTTTATACAGCTGATGGTTGACAGACTTACTGGTGACGTATTTTGTTAGACTTTGTGTGGCAGCATCAGATATAACTGCTTATGACTTGGAACAGCACTCATTTACAAATTACAATGTTCTCCTAGAAAAGTTCTGAAAAATAAGCATTTACTATTTTTCAATTGTTAAATGAGAAGAGTGTTTCTACTGTTGCTGTTCATGTAGACAGATATTACTTACACTAAAGGAATAACAAAGTGGTATGCAAAGTCTGGGGACTACAGTCTTCTCTAAGAGAAGACACCACTTTTACTTGACCAAGGGTATAAAAATTGCACATAGATGCAGCTCATTTGTTTTATAGCTGTTGCCACATTGACATTTATTATTTATTATAGAACACAAACAAAAGAAAAAGTGAGCTTTTTTATAGTTTTGAATCATGTTCTCCCCTTAGAAACTCTGTAGAAACTAGTATCCATTATGGATCAAAAAAATTTCAGAAGTCACTCTCAAAAACAAAAAAATATCCACCACCAAAAAAAACTAGAGTGCCACTCTGAAAAGTATTTCACAATTCTGAATATTAACAACTACTTCGTATATCCAATGGTGGCAGGAAAGCACCACAAGGACCAGCAGATAGCAGCTTTCTTTATCATGCCAGATGATACTGCAAACAGACCCTGCAGGATATCCAACACCGTGTATTTTTCTTGGATCCAGGGCCCAGCTCTGAGGTGCTCCGCTGCAGCGCTCAGCTGTTCTGAGTGATTTATCCACAGGAGTTGAATTTTAATTGTGCGCTGGGAAGTGGGAGGCAGCAATTATACCCTCCCCAAATCTTTCTAGCACACTAATGAACATCTTAAGGAATAGTTTCCAACTGAGATTAATTTGTCCTTCAAATATTCTCCTCCTCTCAATAATGGCAATATCTGATTCACCATACTTTAAATGGAAGAACACAGGACCAAGCTTATAATGAAACTTACACTTTACTCATTTTAAGACTGGAGATGCCACAGAACAAATGTACTCTCTCTGTATCCTTCTCTACTATCTCCAAAGGAAAACTGTACTGGAAAGTACTACTACTTAGACTTCCTTGAAAACACGTGAACCAGTTCCTTCAACTCTTAGCACTTGCTTATTTCTCCTGGTATCAAAGTGTACCAGTGTTCGCTTCTTCTCCTCTACAGTATCAAAAAATCAGGTGTGGCTATTCATAATTTCATCAGTAGTAGACTATGGTGAACACCGTATGTTCATTATGGTTCATGATACCATCTCATATACCAGAAGGCAGACTACATGCTCAATGAGTAGGACAAAAAAGGAACAAGATGAAATTTTATAAATATTAAATCCTGCATTTAGATTTCTTAAGGGAGGACAAAGCCATATATGTAAGTACAGAACAGAGAAATCTTCAAAAAAATCTAGGGGTTTTATTTAGTTCACCACAAACTCAACCTAAGCCTGCCTGTATTAACATTAACATAAGGAGGGAAGGCAGTGGTGGATCTTGAAAGTTTCCTTAAGAAACTAATTAAGGAAAAGCATTATTTGCCTGAATAAGTCTTGGATACTGAGGAAAGTTGGCCAGTGTTAGAAGCACTTGACTCACTGCTGGCTGGGGGTGGGGGTTGGGGCCAGACCGAAAGCACCAAGAGCAGAGCTCCCTTTCTGTGTGGGTCAATGGTTAAGGCAACTTCAGGGTAAACCCACTTCTACAAAAATCTAAATTCAGATGCTCTTATGGGAAAGCACAAGAACCATCCTCTTCTTTAAAACAAAACCAAAAACCATCCTCCTGTTTTTCCGGCAATCCAACAAAAGTACAGGCAAACGCAACTCTTTGTTACCTAATTCATGAACTGAACATTGAAATTTATTTTATTTTAAGAGGGTAACTGATTATAGACAACTTTCCCAGTATAGTTACAGAGGCACTATTATATGCTTACCCTTAATGCTGAAACGTTCCTCTAAAAAACTTCACTCCTACAACCCATGGATCAGAGATAGAGGAGGTTAAGAGAAGCCACCAGGTACATTTCCAAGCTCAGCTGAATCAGCCCTTAATTCCCAGTGAGAGAAGTGGAGTCGGGTGGGGGAGTTACACCATTGTGCATATTTTATCAATAATGAAAGAGATTATAATTGAAATAAAAATCATACACACTGGCAAAAACTTCCATTCATTCCTCAAAATGAGTGTCTACGGTGTGCGAAGGCAACATTTTAGGAACCCAAAACTCAGTGGTGAACATGACTGTTCCTGCCCTAGTGAATCTTGAATTCTACTAATTATCTGTCTCCTCCATCTATTTTCTAAGAATGATAAATACCTGAAAGGACAGTGTGCAAGGGAGGGGCACTATTGTAGCGAGGAAGAAGAGGAGTATTTGTCAACAATAACAAGAAAGCAGCCTCAAGAAGATGTGGGGAAAAGCATTTCTCATGGAGGGAAGAGGAAGGTCCTGAGGTAGCAGCAGGACCTTGCCTAGGTCCTGTTTGACCTAGGTTTGAAATGCCCAAAAGGGATAGAAAGGTCAGCGCAGCTAGTCCACAGAGGATGAGGCAGGGATCAGCAGTGTATGAAACTGTATCCACTTTTGTCCATTTTTCTTGTTAGTAAGGAAATGAAAATCTCCAAAACAGCGGAGGAGTCAACAACACTGCATCAAGCAAAACGACTAACCCCTAACCGCCCTTCCCTCCTGCACAAAGTAATAGTCTGTGTGCAGGACTTTTAGACACTGACTGCATCAGTGAATAATGAAGATAAACAGGGTGACTTGTGACCAAAAATAAAGGTGACTAACAGTGCCTTTTTTTAAACCCCATGCTTCAAACCATAGTGAACCACAACGAAAATCAATCCCTTCATGGAATACAGAAGGATTAAATGATGTGACTATAAAAGTTTTAAAAGGTCACTTTTTTTAAGTGGCCATTTGACCTCTATTTCATGTTTTCTTCTAGTGGGTGGGGAAAGAAGAACCAGTCAGTGAGTGATATTCCAAGATGGCTCAATGACTAGTGAGCTGCTTATTAAGCCTTATTCCTCTCATCTCTACACTGTTTTCATATTATTTACCCTTCCAGAATGATCTCTTTGCTTCTTAAGTGAGACTTATGCTGTAAAGTCTGTTTAAAACTACCACTAGGGAATCAGAAGTAGTCAAGATGGTCAGACATAGAGTAAGATTTCACATACCTCCTCCAATACATTTAGACAATATGATAACAGCTGTAAGATTAAGAACATGCCCTCTGGCCATGGTAAATAGGAAGCTATTTTGCGTCTGTCTCACTAACACAAATCAAGAGTTGCCTTTAGAGGCAACTGAACCTGTATACTGCCAGAAGAGCTCAATATCAGCTGTGCAAAAAGTCAAAATAAATTTGGCATTAAACAAATAACTCTGGAAGGATATCTGCAGCTCACTTATTCTCCAAGGGCTCCCCATTCACGTATTTGCACACATTGTGGTGGTCAATATGCTGGGCACCCATCAAAGTACAGCATTTTGTGAAATCAGGTATTTTGCAGGAATCATATAAAGTTCTATTGCTGTTGAAGCAGCTAACCAGTAACGCCTACATTTAAATTTCCCATTTCATATTGTTACTTCCATGCTTTCTAGCTTGTACCTCAACCCATATCTTGGTTTATACTCATGAGTAGATCCAAAGCTGCTTAAGGCATTAAAGCTACTCCTTGTTTCAGGCTCTCAGAAAAAAAGTAAACGTTACACCAACTTTCAAGCCAAGTTCAGAAAAAGGCACCTGAAGATGTTCTATGGCAGAGGTCAGCCAAAATGGCCCAAAGCCTGTTTCCACAAGGCCTAAGGTTAGAATGGCTTTTAAAATAGTTTTAAAGGGTTAAAAAAAAAAGAAAAAGAATATGCAACAAAGATTGTATGTGCCCTTGAAAGCCTAAAATATTTAATATCTGACCCTTTACAGAAAAAGTCTGCTGACCCCCTAGACTAAGGCAAGCAGTTTCCAAAACTAGCTCTGATCCCAAATAATCTAAAGAGCTTTATACAGAGTCATAGTCCTCCCTCCACACCAAGAGAATCAGAGTCTCCAGGACAGGATCTAAGAATCTTAATTTTTAAAAAGCTCCTCTGGAACTTCTGAGTCAAGAGGATAATGGCAGCAACCTAAATCCCAACCTCTCTCCCCCCAAAATATAAAATCATAGAGTGCAAATAAAACCAAACATGACTTCCAGTATTACTAGGAGACAGAATACCATAAATTTCAAATTACCTGTTAAGTAGAGAAGTAAGCACAAAACCCAATGGAGCTCCCACTGCCTCTACACACCTGTGGGTGCAGAGCACAGGAGAGGAGACGCTTAAGAGACTGTACGAAAAAGAGAAGAGGGGACCAGGGGACATATGAAGCACAGACGAAATCACCCACAAAAAAAAGAAAGTTCAACACCAAATGCCAAAATACTGAACACTGGAATTGGGCAGTTCACATCATCAGGTGCCCAGAAAGAGACTGAAAGGCAACAACAATGGAAACGCATTCTCAGACCAGCAGTACTTCTGGGGAAGAAGCAGGGCAATAATGAAGAGTGGTGCCCTTAGAGATACGGCAGTGAAGGAAAAGAAGGAAAAATTAAGGATCCTGCTGAAACCCAAGAAGAGAAAAACACACAAATTCCTGCCTAATCCCCTTCACTTACTGCCATCATCCGTCACAGAAATATACTTCACTATTTATGAACTGAAAACTGTGTCCACAAAATGCCTAGGAATAGGGGAAAAAGATCAAACCAATTCCATACAAGCTAATGGAGGAAGAAAACAGAAAATGAAAATCAACATTCTCCCCACAAAACGACGACGACACACACCAAAAAAAAAAAAAAAAAAAAAAGAAACTTTAACAAACTGTAAAGCAATATTTCAAATTGAATTAAATACCTCTAAGCAAGTACCTGAAGATATTAAAAACAAAATCGAAAATCACCTAGAACCAAGAATTCAAAAACTAAAAACAGAAATGAACAAAAATCCAGGAAGAAATGCAGTAAGAACTGATCTCAAAGAAGGAATGAAAGAGAAAAAAGCCAACACCATTTCTGAACTTAAGAATAAATTACAAAATGCTCCAGGGAGAATGGATTTGAGTGAAAATCTAATAAGAGACACTAAAGAAAGATAGGAAAACAGGAGAATAAAAATGAGATAAAGAAATGAGTAAAAAGAGCAGGAGGAAAGTATCTGAAATATAAGATATGCAAGAGATCCCACATTGTATAACTGGAGTTCTTTAAGGAAACAATGGAATAGAATATTTAAAAATATAGTTCAAGAAATCTTTCCAGAAATAAGACAAAATCTAAACCAGCATATTGAAAGGGTCTACTGTATACCTGGGAAATCTGACCTAGAATAATCTACTTCAAGACATGTCTTAGTAAAAACACTAGAGTTTAAAGACAAAGGGAAAAAATCCTCAGAGCAAAAACAAAAAATCACATTACTGGGGGTTGGCCCGGAGGCATGGTGGTTAAGTTCAAGCGCTCTGCTTCAGCGGCCCAGGGTTCGCAGGTTCAGATCCCGCGTGCGGACCTACACACCACTCATCAGGCCATGCCATGGTGGCATCCCACATACAAAACAGAGAATATTGGCACAGATATTAGCTCAGGGCCAATCTTCCTCACACACACAAAAAATTGCTTTAAAAAGTAATAAAATTAGATGTCAAAAACAATATACAAAAAAAAAAAAAAGACAACAGTGGAGCAGCATTTTTAAGAAATTTAAGACTGCTGGAGCCCAGCTTTCCTTCAAATATTGTCTACAGAAAGAAAAAACAGTTTTGAATGTACAAGAACAACTCAGGAATACTATATACACATGCCCTTCCTAAAGAATTTACTAGAAGATGAACTTCATCCAACAAAGAGATAACTAGGGACGCTTTAGCAAATGGACTAATGGTGAGCATTTTAAGACATTCAACTGTGGAACTAAGACAAAGGTGAAAACATGGTTAAAAGAATAGAATGTACAGGTTATACATGCTGACAGGGTAGACAGAATGCACAACTATACTAAATAAAATGACAAAAAGAGGAAACAATTATTTATGCAGAGGAAGTAAAAAAAAACAGACTGAAGACCTCTTATGTAAATAAATTTTAGAACAAAGATGAAATGATAATTTCTTAAGAAAATACAGCTTACCCAAACTGACTACAACAGAGACAAAGAAACAGAAAACATTACAAAAGAAAAACCTCCACAAAAGAACACCAGGTCCAGAGAGTTTCATGGAGGAATTCTACCAAATCTTTGGAGACCAGCGTCTCAATGCTACATAAATTGTTTCTGAGAATAGAAAATAAAAGAAAAATTTCAAGTTTCTTATGAAGCAAGTATAACATTGATATCTAAACCTAATAAAGGTAGAATAAAACTGCAGACTAATAACACTTATGAAAACTGATGCTAATATTTTATTTAGGATTTCTGCAGACTCCAATACCACATTAAGGAAAAAATACACCATGATAAAGGGATATTTATACCAGGAATGCAAGTATAGTCCAGTATTAGAAAATCTATCAGTAAATAGGAATGAGTGGATACTTAACTAAAAAATTATATATATATATATATATATATACACATGCGTGTGTGTACATATAGATATATCTATCTATCTATATATCTGTATATATAATCTCAACCCTTAAGTCAGTTAATTAATGGGGAATACTAGAGGCATTCAATATAAGGTCAAAAACAAGGGAAGAATGTCCACCACATCCACTACTATTTAAAATCATTCTGAAAGTATTAGCCAATGAATCAGACAAAAGAAAATAATTAGAGATATAAGAACTAGAAAAGAAAATAAAACCATCTCTATAGATAACATGATAATGTATCTGGAAAACCCTGAACTCCAGAACTAAGAGAATCAATCTAACTTAGAATCAAAACTAACTTAACAATGTAACAATTGAGTAAGGTATAAGGGTTAAAATTCACCTGCAAAAATCAATAGGCTTTATAGACACAACTAATAACCAATTAGAAGAATTGGAATTCTTGATGGAGTAATGGAAAACTCCATCACAACAGCGACCAGAAAAGACTAAAAATACTTAAGAATAAACTTAATGAGAAATGTTTGAAATCTACATAAAAAACCTTGTAAAACACTCCAGAAATGACAACAATGCAGACTTGAACAAACGGAGAGACATTCTTTGTTCGTGATTAGAGTTATCTCAACATCATGAAGATGTCAGTTTTCCCTAAGTCAATTTGTAAATGTAATGCAATCCAAATGAAAACAACAAGCTTTTTTCTGGAACTAGACAAGTTGATGCTAAAGTTTACATGGAAAAATAAACACACAATAGCAGCCAGGAAACCACAGCAGAAGGAAGAGCTATGATGGGGAGATCAGTCTTACCAGATATTAAAACATACTGGAAAGCCCCCATGAATAAAAGAGTGTGGTACTCATACATGAAAAGACCAATAGACTAGAATAGAAAGTCCAGAAATAGATCCAACTACATACTGAAATTAGTACAGTTGTCCCTGGGGGATTGGTTCTGGGACGCGCTGTGGATACCAAAATTCGAGGAAGCTCAAGTCCCGTATATAAAATGGCATAGAATTTGCACACAGTCTACTTACATCCTCCCACATACTTTAAATTATCTCTAGATTAATTATAATACGTAATACAATGTAAATGCTCTGTAAATAGTTGTTATACCATATTGTTTAGTTGGAATAATGACAAGAAAAAAAAAGTCTGTACATGTTCAGTACAGGCACAAACATCACAGGCTGCTCAATCCATGGCTGGTTGAATCCTCAGACACAGACCCTGAAATACCGAGGGCCCAACTGTACGTGATAATGTTATTAACTCAAATTACTTGAGAGAAAGGGAGCAAAGACAGACTTGTCCTAAATTGTGCTGGGACACTCAAACAGTTATTTAGACATAGATAAAATTAGATCTATCTACTCCTTTTATAAATTCTTATAATTTACAAGAATAAATTCCAAATGGATCAAAGAAATGAAACTACAAAAACTAGAAGAAAACATAAGTGAATCCCTCTGTAACTGGAATATAAGGAAAGGTTTTCTTACTATGAGTTAAAATTCAGAGGCATTAAATAAGATTGATAAGAGTTGACCCCAAAATTAAACGTCTACATGGTAAAACACAACATAAGCCAAGTCAAAATATAGATAATAAATGTGGAAAAGGTACTAACTACATCACAGAAAAAGGGCTACTTTAATATATTAAAGAAATTTAAGTTGAAGGAAACAAGACCAAATATCCTATAGAAAAATGAGCAAAGTCACAGACAATTCACAAAAATATAAAAATAATCCTTACAAAAAGGAAAGATATTCAACATCACTCATAAGAGAAATGCAAATTAAAACTGTGATGAAATACCATCTCTCACCAAACATATTAACGAGAATTCAAAAGCTGGAAAAGGTACTGTTTAGTGAGGCTTTGGGGAAACAATCAATTCAACAGAGGTGGGGTCAATGTCACTACCCTTAAATCTGGGCAGATTTGTGACTGCTTCCCCCAGCAGACTACCACAGAAGCTCCATTATGGGACTTGAAGCTAGGTTATAAAAGGTGGTGGAATGCTCACTCTCCTCATATGCCCTCTCAGAACCCAGGCTGCCATTCTGCGAAGGAGCCCAAGCTACACTGAGAGACCATACGTACATGTTCTGGTTGAGAGCCCAAACTGATCCCAACTTCAGTCATCTCAGTCAGGCAACAGCTACGAGTGAAGAAGCTGCTGTGTAATTATAGCCCCTAACTGTGCTAGTCACTCCCCAGCCAGGAGACTTCCCAATGGAAGCTCCAGACACTGTGGAGGAGAGAGAAGCCACCCCCTGTCGCTTGCCCAAATTTCTGACCTAGAATCGAGGGGTATAATAACAGGACTATTTTACACATTAAATTTGGAGTGGTTTGTAAAGCAGCAATAGATAATAAGAACATGCAGGTCCCTACGGAAGGGAATGTGACAACAGCTAATAAAACTCCTATTAATCTACCCGTCATCTCAGCAATCTCACTGCCAGGAATTTATAGTCATACTCTGCGTAACGACATTTTGGTCAACAGCAGAGCAGATATACAAAGATGGTCCCATAAGATTAGGACCATACAGCATAGGTGTGCAGTAGGCTATACCATCTAGGTTTCTGTAAGTACACTCTATGATGTACATACAACAAAATTGTCTAACGCATTTCTCAGAACATATCCCATCATTAAGAGGAGCACAACTGTACTTTGAAGATATACCTTAATGATATGAAAATACGCACAAAGTTATGCACTGCAGCAATATTTATAACTTCAAAATGCTAGAAACTACCAAAATGTCCAAACACAGGAGAGTGGTGCATAAAGAATAGCACATACAGCAGAATAGCACCATGTAGCCTGGGTGTGTAGTAGGCTACATCATCCAGGTTTGTGGAAGTATACTCTACAATGTTCACATGATGACAAAATTGCCTAATGACACATTTCTCAGAAAATATCCCTGTCATTAAGTGACATCTTACTGTATACATTTTTTTTTAACAACTATTTTTTTTTTTTTGAGGAAGACTGGCCCTGAGCTAACGTGTTGCCAATCTTCCTCTTCTTTTTTTTTTTTCTCCCCAAAGCCCCCAATACACAGTTGTGTATCCTAGTTGTAGGTCGTTCTAGTTCTCCTATGTGGGATGCTGCCTCAGCATGGCTTGATGAGCGGTGAGTAGGTCCATGCCCAGGATCTGAATCTGCGAACCCTGGGCCACCCAAGTGGAACATTTGAACTTAACCACCACACCACCAGGCTGGCCCCAAGAGTATACAGTTTTAATGTGCAGTTTTGACTTTTTGAAGCACATTAATGTTCTACTTATTCAAAATATAAAATTGAAACAAAAAGTGTTGGGGAGAGGGCTAAAACTGGATACAACATAAGTAAATGAACCCAACTGTACTTTTTTTTTTTTAAGGCAACTGGATTTTTTTTTTTTTTTTGGTGAGGAAGACCAGCCCTGAGCTAACATCCATTGCCAATCCTCCTCTTTTTGCTGAGGAAGATCGGCCCTGGGCTAACATCCGTGCCCACCTTCCTCTACTTTATATGCGGGACACCTACCACAGCGTGGCATGATAAGCTCCCTGCCTGGGAACCTGCGAACCCTGGGCCACCGAAGTGGAGCATGCGAACTTAACCACTACACCACCAGGCCAGCCCCCAACTGTATTTCAAACGATTAAAATGAACACTCACAAAAGGGGGTCAGGGAGAACCTAATGCAAGTAACTTTTAAACCCTGTATTATTTTTACTAGACAGCCTTAGTCTAGGGGAAAAAGGGAGTGTAAACAAATCTTAAATTTCTCTTAGTACCTCTGTTTTTCACAGTGGCATGGATGTAGAAGTTCTCAAACTGTATCATGTATACTACAGGACTGAGCAAAGAATTAAAAGTGTTAATGTTAGGACCTACAGTTCTCACCGTCGCAGTAAAGAGACAACAAATGGAATGGGGGAAGGCAAAGAAGAACCCCGTGGGCTAGACTGAAACTGGAAGTAGGAGTATGAATTCATGATTTCATATGTATTTATATATAATCACACATACACATACAGATAACATATACATGGCCCACACACTTCCTAAAATACAAGAATCTCTAAGGATGAGGGAAATTAGGTCATTCACACATACATGACCATAATATGAATTAGGACTGTTACAACACCCAGTTAAAATCAGCCACACCAACACATGAGCAGTTTTTTAAAAAGAAAAGTTGGGCTATTTCAGAGCATCTAATACAGAGCTTTATGTTCACCCATAAAACTTAATCTTCTCGGGCCACCCGGTGGCGCAGCGGTTTAGTCCGCGCTTGGCAGCCCAGGGTTCGCGGGTTCGGATCCCGGGCGCCCGCCGACGCACTGCCTGTCAGCCATGCCGCGGCGGGGTTCCATATAAAGTGGAGGAAGATGGGCACGGATGTTAGCCCAGGGCCAGTCTTCCTCAGCAAAAAGGGGAGGATTGGCAACGGATGTTTGCTCAGGGCTGGTCTTCCTCACCAAAAAAAAAAAAAAAAAAAAACTTAATCTTCTCTTCTGGTCCAGCTGAGACGGGATGAGGAAGAGACCCTGGCTTCTCCCCCTTTTGCCTACTACCCTGTATTAATGTAATGGGGACTCTCAGACCGCAGGCTAGGAATACCGGTGATTTAGCTTCATTTTAGATTTGATGACCAATTGCTTATAGCTTTCTTTCTATGGGAAAATTTGTTTCAAGTTCTCAATCAACAAAAATGAACTTTTGGAGCACAACTCAATTTTACTCACTGCCTACGCTTTAACCCAAAGGTTTGTTTAAACTAAGTAAACATTAAATTCTGAGCTTCAGGCACCACTCTATTTAGTTTATATCAGGTAGCCTCTGCCTTTGCCCTCTCTTCTTGGGACAGTCTGCAAATTCACAGATGCAATTTAATAGGATGGTCAGGAAATGCCTCACGTAGGGGGGACATTTCAGCAAAGATTTGAAGGATGTGATAAATATTCTGGGAATTAAATTCCTTAATAACAAAGTCTAGAGTCAGTTTTCCTCCCATAACAAGCAACAGAAGTGCTTGCTTTCAACCTCCAATCCAATGTCTCTCTAGCTCATTAAATTGAGAGTCAACACAACGGTCGGTAAGCAAAACCATTATTTCCTCAACATTCCTATGTCTTCTATTTCCCCCTGCAGTCTGTGTCATCACTCACATCACCCAGGAAAGGGTTTCCCTTATTTCAGGGGCATTCTTCTGCAACTTCCCTCAATCCAAACAGGACATATGACATCAGTGATTCTCAAAGTATGGTCCCCAGACCAGCATCATCAGCATACCTTGGAGCCTGCTAGAAACGCAAATTCTCAGACCCACTCCAGACCTATTCAATCAGAAACTCTGGTGGTGGAACCCAGCAATGTTTTAACAAGCCTTTCAGATGATTCTGATGCCTGCTAAAGTTTGAGAACCATGTTCTATTTGACTAAAATTACTTTAGTATGAATTTCTTTGCTTTCCCTGTTATGGACTGAATTGTGTCTCCTCAAAATTCATATGTTGAAGTCCTAACCCCCAAAGTGACTGTCTTTGGAGAAAGGGCTTTAAAGAGGTAATTAAGGTTAAATGAGGTCATAAAGGTGGGGCCCTAATCCAATAGAACTGGTGTCTTTATAAGAGGAAGAGACATCAAGGCTGTGCTCACAGAGAAAAGTCCTGTGAGGACACAGCAGGGCAGCCATCTAGAAACCAAGAAAAAAAAGGACCCAGAGGAAAACCAAACCTGCCAACACCTTGCTCTTGGATTTCCACCATCAAGAATTGTGAGAAAATGACTTTCTGTTGTTTAAGCCACCCAGCCTACGGTATTTTGTTATGGCAGCCCTAGCAGACTAATACATTCCCTTTTACCTCAAGCAATATTTAATTTTAATGCTTTTTCTCTCTAGGTATGAACTGAAAAGACTAGCCACTGCTAAAAGGAAATTCTCTGAAATTCCCATAAGCATCTGTAAAACTCCTTCTTCAAGTCCTTCTTCCACCCTTTTTAGATGGTAATAGAAGGATTATTTTGTACCCTGCTCTCCTGAGGAGATAAACCAGAAGCATATCCAGCTTAATCTGTTAGAAGACTATTTCCAAGTGCAAAATGGTGCTGCTTCCAATATCCACAATCCCTCCTAATTTGACTTTGGTCCACTCATTACCCTGTCTAAGCAAAGACTAGACCCCTTTGTCCAATTCTTGTCCCATCTTCTCCCCTACTAAGAGAATGCCAGATAACTAATATGCTTTTGAGCACACTCACTTTCCACTTCACACTGGATAAAATGTGATGTGGAGCACATCATTAATCCTTCCAAAAAATCTAAAAGAAAATTTTAGCAGAAATGGCGCTATACTGCTTACACTCATTAAGAAATACAACATGTAACAGATGAATATTAGCAAACCAATCATATTTATAAACAACCTAACCAGCCTAAGAGCACTCTGCAGACACAGGCCATTTCCACATGCTTCACTAGGCCTACATTAGTGCATGACATATTTAGGTTTAATTCCAACATGAAACTACATGATTGAGAAGAGTTTCATCTTTCAAGTATGTGGTATGTGATATGTGTGTGTGTGTGCATGCACAGATGCAAGCAGCAAATTTACATTAGTTAAACTGACAGTAAGTGCCACTACACTGACCACATACATACTAAGAAAAAACAACCGGGTGTTAGTCCAAATAAAAATATGATCTTGTCTCTACCATACACCTATAACCAATTTAATATAATACTCTAATGGGGTTACTTATGTTTTCCAGAAATACAAATGATTAGCCTCTTTCAACTTATTTGGCAGTAAGATCAAGAAAGTGGCCACTCTAATCATATAGCTCCTTCCTCATTTAAACAACACTGACAATACCAATTTCCTATAAAGATACTACCACACAAAATGCCTTTTAAAAATATAATAAAACTCTAATTAAAATTGAATCTGAATATTTATTCATTTAGAAAAATTTTGCTCCAATTTAAAGAGGCAGTCAAGTTTACAAATGAGGTCCGTTTTAAAAACACATTCCAATTATTCCTGGAAAAGCATAAATTTAGCTCATCTTCCTCTTAATGCACATCATCTGATGAAGAATTGATAGTAGAAATTATAAAACTGGAGCACCTGAATAAAAAAAATTAAGTTTTTATCCCATATATTCTATTTACTAAGACAGAAAAATACTAATATTTGGGGGATAAGTTCAACAGGGATTGAAATAAAAGTTACCCAGTAATTTCAGTTGCTAGATTCTACAAGTTATAATATTTCCTTTTTCAATGTTTAAATCAAACCAAATATACTTCATATGTCTGGAAAGCAGTGAAAGATGTCTAAATAACGAGGCAAAACTCATACAGTACATGCAAGACCATCCTCTCCATCAATTTAGTCCTATGCAGAATGCTAAGTCAGATGTTTCAAAGAAGAAAACCTAAGAACATAAAAGAAAACTCTCCTCCAAGCGAAGAGAAGAAAACCAGGACCATAGTGCCAGCAACTGAGAGCTCCTATATAAGCATCCAAAGGCATCCACCTTCCTGTAAATTAGACATCATTCCAGATCAGGGTCCTTGGTGGGCATCTAGCCCAAGAAGATGAGGCCTTCAGCCAAGGTCAGATTTTTGTCTCTTCACTGTACCAGGGGATGAATTTATACTATTTTCTTTCATACAACCATTGAAGTCTCATCGATGTTACTCTTCATTACTGAGGATAACTGAGTGAACTATAAATAAAGGAACAGTTAAAGCCAGCCTATCAGCTGCACAAATGTTTTAGGTTATAAAATATCTGGAAACTCACATGAGTTTGTGTACAACTATTACAAACTGCAGAAACGGGGAGTGAGCTACAGGGATCAAGAGTCATAATTCTAGCTTTGGACTACTCATGTTAATGCAACCATTTTATCCTAAATCTTGCTGATGTAGCACCAACTATTTATAATAAATACACAGAAAGACAATAAATTTCCATTTACACTGGACAGAGACTACCTGTTTTAACCAATAGTATCCCCAGCATTCAGCACAGTACCTGAAACTGTACTTGGCACAACATAAAGCTAGTACTCAAATACTCTGCTGAATGAATACTATTCCTGTCAAAGTTTAGGAAAGCTAAACACTGAACGGTGGAACAGGCACTAAGTTGGGAGTCAGATCTGGGTTTTCATCCTCACTGTATGATCTTGGGCAAGTCACAAGGTCCCCAGGTCTCAGTTTTCTCACCTATAAAAGAGAGGGATGGACCAGGTTCTCTAAGATCTTTTCTAGCTATAAAATTCTTTATCTACGCTCAAAATGCTGCCCCTCATTACCTCTCCAAGGCCAAGTGCAAAAACATCAGTGTTCCATCCATGGATTTAGGGCTACTCATACCTTCTGCGTATAGTCTCCTCTACCAGAAAATTCACGAGAAGCCTCAAGCTGAGCCACAAAGTAGAGTTAGTATCGAGTTCACTTGAATGGTTCAGAACCTTGGCTCACTGTACTGACTTCAGGTGTTTCCATCCTGAATCTAAAAACTCCTGTATACTCTGACTGGCAATAAAAAGATGCTCTTCGAACTTTGTTTTCAATATTGGCATCCTTTTTAAAACCTTTAAAAACATTTCAACTTCCTGTTTTCCAGCTTAGAGAAAAGATTCACTCTCTATTACTGCCTGTATTGCAAGGTCCTAACAGGGCTGCCGAATAAAATACAGGACATCCAGTTATATCTAAATTTCAGACAATCAGAAAATAATTTTTTAGTGTAAGTATGTCCCATCCAATATCTGGGACAGTTATACTAAAAAATTATTCATTGTTTATCTAAAATTCAATTTAACTTGCTGTCCTGTATTTTTACTTACTAAATCTGGCAACTCTGGTCCTGATTTAATATTATCAGCTTCCAAAGAAATATAATTTTAAAAAGTAGCTTAAACACTAAACATAATTTTTCTTTGATTCAGAAGGAAATTGGGTCTTCCAATAGACCTCACCCTGGTCTCCCAATCTACCACACTTACAAAACACTGGAAGTGAATTGTGATATAGCCCTTTCCATCTGGTCACCTTTATGGTCTCTGACTAATAGAAATAATAACCTTCAT
Organism: Tapirus indicus; assembly: GCA_031878705.1. Lineage (NCBI taxonomy): Eukaryota > Metazoa > Chordata > Mammalia > Perissodactyla > Tapiridae > Tapirus > Tapirus indicus. The sequence continues at coordinate 135,925,956 of CM062920.1, read as the reverse complement.
GCTTCTACGATGGAACTTAAAAACATTAAATTCCCAATTTGCAGCTTGGAGGTTGCCTTATTCCGAACGGGCCATACTCAATATGGTTTCTTTTTTTTTTTTTAAGATATAATTGCATATAACATTGTATTAGTTTCAGGTGTACACCACAATGATTCAATATTTGCATACAAAGTAAAATGATCACCGCAATAAGTTAACATCCATCACCATATACAGTTACAAATTTTTTCTCTTATGATGAAAACTTTTAATATCTACTCTTAGCCACTTTCAAATATACAATACAGTATTATTAATTAGAGACACCATTACATCTCCATGACTTATTTTATAACTGAAAGTTCGTACCTTTTGACCACATTCACCCATTTTGCCGCCCCCTCCACCTCCAACAAGCAACCACAAATTTGTTCTCTGTATCCATGAGTTTGGTTTTCTTTTTTCAGATTCCACATATGAGTGAGCTCATATAGTATTTGTCTTTATCTGACTTATTTCACTTAGCATAACATGCTCAAGGTCCATCCATGTTGTCACAAATGGCAAGATTTCCTTCTTTTTTATGGCTGAATAATATTCCATTGTGTATATATACATTTCATATAAACTATCAATATGGTTTCTTAATCCTCACCTGTTCTTTAATTTGTCCTCTCAGTACTGATAGTCATCTATCTTACCTAACATATAATAAACCAGTTAGGGAGATACTTCTTTTGTATCCTCACTTTCATCTCCTACCCTTCCCCCCCCACACACAGTACACACAGTGTTATGTATACAGAAGTTTAGCAAGTGTTTTCTAAATTAAATGTCATTGTACAATAGTATAAACACAGAAGTTGTGCTGGTCTGCACTGAATCCGTACTGATCCTATGACAAACCTGAAATTCACTTTTTGAAGTAAACTCGTACCAACTGCTTGACTTTCTATAGTTTAAGGATAAAAATGTATAGAAATTCCAATTATAAACTTTCTGGATACCTGGATTCTTTCTAGTAAGTATTTATGAGCATCTGAGAAATCTAGACTCTGTCCTAGATGCTGCTTACTATGCAGTATGACTATAAAGTAATAACTGATATATCAAAATATACATCAGAACATATATAGCCTAAAAATATTTATTTTTGCACCAAGAAGTAACTACCTTAGCACATCCTAATAAGGCTGTATTGCTAAAAATATTTCAAGCACTCCAATTTTGAAACTTCCTTTAGAGTCTAGGCCATTTTTTTAAAGAAAATATCCTCAATGACAGTAAAGCCATACCATCAAGAGTAATTTTGTAAATAAGATTCATTAATAAAGTAGATGCCTCACAAACTCTATGTTATATGGACACTGGTAAAAAAAATTGTATCATAGAAACTGTTAATAGAGGCAAGTGTCTATGAAAGGTTATATTTTATAACACAGAATCTCCTCAATCAATTCAGAATGTTAATATCCTAAGCCCAAAGGAACTGTTCAGTCTTGGAGGATGAATTCAACAGAATTACACTTTTTTAAAATTAACAAACATGAGTTTTACCATTTATTATTTATCACTTATTAGTTTTGACACGCGTGCTTCCTTAGATCTCCAGCGTTATGTTTTTCTACTATAGACCTTAACTTTTCCCCCCAGATATCATCAGATATACCACATTTCATCAACAATTACTATTTCCTCCTAAAATCTCTGGTAGCATAAATTCTCCCTTTAAAATTCAGGATAATATGAAGTCTTCATTGTCACTTTAAATGTGTGGCACAATCTTCCCACAACCTAAGCGGAACTCGACTTAAATCTGGCTTTTTGCAGTCAATATTTAGAGTCAGCAAGAATAAAACAAATCTCTAGCCTCTTGTACATTTTTCATCAATCCTTAGGTGAACAGGCAAGCACTTCCAGAATCATCCAAGAACATATTAATTCCAAGAAAAGAAAAAGGAAAAAAAAAATCTAGCTCTTGACATTAAACTTCAGGTAATATGTCAGAGGCTTACCAGTGTATAGAGGAAAGAGCGGCGGGCCAGGGAGTTAGAGAGCTGGGCCCATGTGCCACCTCCCCCACTCAGCACTTGGGTAGGTAAATTGACTCATTTCTCTACAGAGAAAGAAGCTATCATCTTACTTGCAGGGCTGCTGCACAGAATAAATGATACCAACTGTTACATGCAACATGCTTCTGACACAATCAATCCTCTTCTAACTATAAAAGAAAATCAGATTCTTTATCCTCATGACCTCAAGTATTAAAGCCAGTAAGCCCCATCCACTTTTGTTAACTAAAGCAGTGGTCTCAAGTCTGACTGTTAGTAGTAGAATACCCAAACTCTTCATGTCAAAAGCACTTATTTACGCAGCAGAATCGGGTTATGAGATATCTGCCATAAACTGAAGCTTATCCTTACAAAGAAAAAAGTTTTATTTTAAATATTTTACACAAAGATCTTCCAATTACATACCAGAAAATTATCTTGGACAATTTTAAAAAGTCAAACGCAATTAAGCCGGCAAGTAATCACTAAGAATTACTACTCATTTTTTTAAGACCTACAACACATCAGGTACTAAGCTAGGGCCTGGGGATATAAAGTACCACCAACTTAGACCTCGCCCTTGAAGAACTGTTTATCTAGGGGTATGAACTCGCAAACAGATAAAGATGATAAATGATATTTTAGAAATGCCATATTTCCCTGGCTTAAATATATTTCAGAAATCATTCTTTCCACCTCCCAGCATTTTTAAGCCCATAAAATAGGAAATTCCGCCCTTTTTTCCATGTTGAGTCAATAGGAATTTGAATCTCTAATTTTTGCTTAAAATATCTTCCAAAAGTCTATAATTAAGAAGTAACACTGAATCCAAAAGCTAGTTTATACGCAGATTGCTTGTCACATGCCAGACAAAGCAATTAACGAGAAAAGAATTAGTCACCTCTCAGAAAATCACAAAATTATCAAACTAAGAAAGTGTTTCCTTTTTATGCATTAGCACTCAGAGTTACTATTACATTAAGGACAAAAAATTTAAAAAACACAGACAACAAAAAAATCTTTTTAACCAATAGGAAATGCAAACATACTTTACTAAGTTTCAAAGTTACAGGTCAACTGTAAAGGAGTTAAGGAGATTAAGATCATGAAACACAGGTTATAAAAAGCCTAATGTTACCATGTTGCTGTTCTTAATCAATGGCCAGAATGACTTAGATGACTTAAAACTCAGAAAAGGCTTAGACTAAGATTTTTCTACATTGAAGAAAGTGGAATAAGCCTATAATATACTTGTCATTAGTAAAAGAATTTCTGTATGTATATTTAATTTTTCATTTTACTCCCCTCAACTATTATTAAATCAATAATTTATTTTCTGACGGATGTTTCAGAATCAAGAAAACAATGACTTAATACAAAGTGATGGCAACACAGACATGGAAATGACCTTGCCTAGGGAAGCCGGGGGATGTGTCATCAAAGAACTGACTTTTAAAGTGTGTCTTGAAGGAAGAGCAGTATTTTGTAATATGAGGAATTTAGGCAAGGGGAGTACGAGGTACAAGGCATGTTGCCGAACAGTGAGCAGGCTGGGCATGTCTGTAATTCAGTAAGGACTCCTGGTATGACTCCAGGTGACCTCTGTGACAGCAGAGGTGGGGCAGTACAGGGACTCAGAGTCTGACTGGACATACTTGAATTCACTAAGTGCCAGGGGAGAAGCATCTAATTTTCTGGAGAGGTTGGGAGGGCTTCAGGAAGGAGTTTCACGATGAGTCCTAAAAGATGACTAGCCCAGATGAGAATATTCCAGATGTGAAGAACAGCACAGAGCTTTCGTTTTCAAACCAAAGTTTCTGTGATGATTAAGTTTTGTGAATTCCTATTTCTGATTTTAGAAATCTCCCTTTTCACTGTCAAGATGTCAATTTTCAGTTCTTTCTTGTAATACTTATGCTGGCTTCTGAACAACTTTTCTAGTTTCTCCAAATCTGCTCTCATCTGAGGTATGCTGGGAAACCAGTTATCAAAATGTTACAGAAATGTATTTAAAATACATGTAAACACACCAAGTAAACACCTAAAGTGGAGTGAGTCACTGGGAGTTTTGATGCATCAACTTCTGGCTTCTAAGAGGGCTTTTCTGCCAATTTCCTGATTCTCTACTTGTTTTACATGGTTCAGGAAGCTAGATAAATAATAGCCCTCAGGCTAGAAGAGAAATTATCCCACACCTCTCCCCACTCTTTTGGTCTCCTTCCTCTTTCATTCCCTCCCATTTCAGAGGCATTCCTGATGGCAATTAGACCACTAAGTTGTATTCTACAACAAGAAGACCATTATTCATTGGGGGAATGGCATGATTTTGCCATTTTATCAGTTATTTTGGTACATTTTATCCTTAAATCTGTAACTTGTTTACGTAATTTTACAGGCAGTACTTGAGAGGAAAAAAACACTTGCTTTGAATATTCAAATACCTATATAGTAATGTATATCTACTAAATGGAAAAAAGTTACATTCAATCAACTACATAATCGGTCTCCTGCCCCTATCACATCCTACTTCTACAGTTGTCATCTTGGAGTCCTCAACACCGCTACAATCTAGAGACTTGACGATGACTTCAAACTGTGTACATTTGCAACTTGAAACTATAATCTCTCTTTTCAACTCCTGGGGGGCTTCTGCCTTAGTGGGCTATTTAGTATCAAATATATTGGAGGGGTGTGGCCACAGAACCTCCTCCAAGGAGATGTTTTCCTTCCTTTCAGCCCAAAGACCTTCACCAACAGAGCATCCACCTGGGGCAACATTCAATTTGAACCTATGGGTATGCATCAATCAAGGAGACAGTAGGGGCAAGTCCAAAATTATGATGCAACTCAGAACTGACAGCCTAGCTCGCCACCTTAGCTGTATGTGGAAATACAAACAGGGCTCGGCATAACTTAAAAACACTTTCAAAAGTAATGGTGACAGAAGGACAGACATCACTCTCAAGAGTTTCAAGAACAGGATACGATGGTAACAAAATTATTGAGATTTGAGGGTTTGACAGCTGACTCCAAAATGCCCTTCTTCTTTGTATAAGAATAGCTGGAAACAATATATCCCCATTCATCATGGGAGGAGATCACAGACCAGGCAGGGGACGCGTGTACGCACTCACACTGGTTTCCTGGAAGCGTACAGCACCTGATGAATCACCGCACAAAAAAGGAAACTGGGAAAGAAAGCGGGCTCACCAAGCAAGGCCGACTTAAAGCTCGCATAACAGTGTCTCTTCTTGGCAGGTCTCAGTTGTTACTGTCTAGCACAGTGATCACATGCATATTTTTTGAAGGAATATATTTATCCAAAATTTTAAGTTTTCCATTCAACGTCTGAGAGTTAAAAGAAGAAAGTGAGACACAATGTCATAGGAAGAGGCTGCTAGGATACCTTCCTGAAACTTTAAAGTTTTATTTCATATACAACACAGAATCTTCACTTTTTTAGACTAACTCTTAACATACACTTACACCTAAAAGTTTAGATGTTAAACTTTTGTAGAGTTGTCTCCTCTATTGAAAAAAAAAGATATATTAATCTTTAAAGAAGCATTTTAGAAAAACTGTTTATTCACTGGCATTTTGAAATAAAAGTAACTTCTATTTCTATGGGCTTCTTAGTATTCTACTTCACTTAGTAAAGTCTATCCTATCCTTTAAAAACAGGGATGGTGGAATTGTTTCAGAAAGAATTAAATTTATATAGCATTATTATAACAAAATATTTCTCATCTTCAGTAGTGTCATTCAGCTGACGTATTATTCAGCTGAAGTTAAAAGAAACAGTGCTGTGTGAAAAATTCTCACTGCAAGCATGTTCCAGTTTCTAAGGAGAGGAAAAAAAGAACATTTTACCGGAGTCCAGTGTCAGTGGATTCAAGATCAAGACCGGACACAAGATGCTCATTCAAGAGTCATTAGGAACCTCGCTGGTATAAGGCACTGTGCCAGGGGCGAGTGACAGGTTAACAGTCCCTGCTCTCAGACTGAACATCTCATGGAGATGTCAAACATGTAAATGACAACAAAATATGAATTTTTAAAAGCGATACAAGAATTTGAGAAAGTAAAGCAAAGATCTAGAAGTGAGGGGCACGAACTGTACACATAGCAAGAAAAGACGAAGAATCCCAATACCTAACCAGCCTCACAGAAAGGAGGATGGCAAGAATTTTAATCAAAAGATAACAAACTACCAAAATCCTTTAAACCCAGTAGTTACAAGGGAAACAATTGTAAATAAAGATAAACATCTACAAATAAAGATGTTCATGGAAGGATTATTTAACATAAGAGAAAAACTCAAAACTCAAACATCTAGTAACAAGAGAATAGCCATGGGATGAAATATTACACTCATTAAAATGAAGTTAATGAAAAAAATTGCATGAGAAAAATGATATAAAGCTTTCTAAAAGCACACAATTATACCTACATTATCTCATGCATGTTAATAGGTGGACAAATTTTTTAAAAGATCAAAAATAAATTAAAAAGTTAAAGCTGGCTATTTTTCAGAGGTAGGATTATAAGTGTTTTTGTTTTTTCACATTCTTCTATGTTTTCCAAACTTTATACAATCAGTGTTGTTACATTATAGATTGATAAAAACGTTACATAAGTCACTGTATTTTAGGATTTTGCTTTAAAACCATTAATAGCCCTTTTCATCTTTTTTTTGTAGAGAATATCTCTCCTAATATTCCACAGAACCCACTCATTTAAACAAGTTAATATCCATAAATTGCTTAGAACACCACCTGGCAGGCAGAACACTGCTAACAGGTGTTCATCTTATTCAGTAATTTTAAATTCCCTTTATCTAGTCAAAGTAACTAGTGTGTTTTTGAGCCGGTCTATTTTTCATGGCACCTTGGCAAAAGAACATTAATTTTTTTCCCTTCTAAATTCTAACATCACTTAAGAGATGACTGCTGGCTCCCTCTGAGATTCTACTTCCTTCAAAGAAAAGGCAAAAGGAAGAAATTCAGTCAAATATCAAGTTCCTCAAATGGAAGATAGGAAATTAATGAAGGGGTTGGAATTTTAAAATATTGTCAATTGTAAAGACATACCTACAAAAGTGTACTCCTTTATTAAAGATCTCAAGTTGACATTTCATGGGCTCAAACTCTAAGAAGAATATATCCTTATCCAGATGAAGAAATGGAGAAATCATATACCAGACTCTTAGCAGGGAGAGGGCTATATGTAATTATTTGGAAAATAATGTCTGTATATGTTTTTATGAGCTGCTTGGGGTGTGTGGAGTAGTGGTGGTGTGGAGGTGAGGGACATCCCAGGGGAAACTCAAGAAACCAAAGATGGCAACTAACTGTTCTAAATAATCAAGGAATGAGGAAATTGAACTTGCAAAGCAGAGGAAGACTTGAGAGAGAAATGAAGGACCTAAAGTTGTTTGTGGACTGTCTTTGCTAAAGAAGTTTTCAGTCAAGTCTACACTGCTCACTTATGCTTTTGTAAAAATGGATTCTTCTAACCAAAGTAATATTGAGTTCTGCACCTAAACTGTACAAGATTGCACAGAGACACAAGACAACAGGTGACATATCTGGGTTATCCACACGTATAAATCTATTTCATATATGTATTAATTTCTAGTTTTAGCAAACTTATACATGCATAAAGTTTGTTTAGAAAACAGATTTACAAGGTCTTTTTTTTTTTTAATCAGCACTTCTTTTAGTCCTCCTACCCCATTTTTCCAGGCAGAGGCAACAAGGAACAGACGCCTTTCATATTAATACCTAACTCCATCTCTACAAAGAATACTTACAGTGTTCCTGTTTGCTTTTTCAGTTCTAGGCGTTATATATATCTTTCAACACCATTCTTCCTTCCACCCCCAGCACAAACACAAATGCTTCCCAAAGGACTTTTATCTAGAGTATATTAAAAAAATGACAACTCAATAAGACAAAGAACCTAATTAAAAAGTGGACAGAAGATCTGGACACTACAGGTTACCGGAACCCAAAATGTCCATCAACAGGTAAATGGATAAACAAACTGTGGTATACACATACAATGAAGTCCTTATCAGCAATAACAAGGATTGAACTATTAATAAATGCAGCTTGGATGAATTTCAAATAACTATGTTGAATGAAAGCCAGACCAAAAAAGAGCACATTCTGTGTGATTCCATGTACATAAAATTCTAGAAAATTCAAATGAATCTATAATGACAGAAAGCAGATTAGTGGTTGCCTGAGGAAAAGAGGTGGGAGAGGAGAAGGGAGGAAAGAAGATTAACAGAAGGCACATGGAAATTTCTAGAAAGATGGTTGTGCTCATTAACTTGACTGTGGTGCTAGTTTCACTGCAGTATACACACACCAAAACTCAAGTTTTTCACTTTAAATGTGTGCAGTTTACTGTATGTCGATTATACCTTAATGAGGCTATAATAAATGTTTTAAATTATGAGAGAAAACAATAGGACACAAGCTACACAGGCGTTCTGCACTCACATGTGGGTTTTCTGACTATGGCGTTCACTGTAGGGTGATCTGCCTGGGACATTTTCTTCGGACAACCCCTCACACAAACACAGAGCCAATGTCAGAATCTTTAGGTCCTTTCCCTTGAGCTGGTCGAGTCCTCAGAGAAGACACTTCAACTCTGGCCAGCATCCTGAAAGTTAAGCGAAGGAAGGCTGGGGATCTTAACATAAATATGTAAACTCACTCTCACTAGTATACTTTTGGCAGGGAGCAGAGTTAAATTCCAGTTATATGCCACCTCTTTAATTGGAAATCTTAGATAAATACATTTACTGAACAGCTAAATTACCTTTATGAATGAAACACAGCATATCACAGATGAAACATCAACTGACGATAAGCTAGTTACAAGATAAAATTAGCAGGCAAACCTAAAAGAATAAAGAATTAAATGATTGAAAATTTGGGGCCAGGCGGGGGGAAAAGAAGACTTACTATGGCCATACAATTTAAGTCAAAACTTCCAAGAAGGAAGGCGTTAATAAATCTCTGTCTTTATATTTTGTACTTTTTGGGGAGACAACAAAGAAATCAAGTGATTTACCCAAGGTCACTTGGCTTTTTAGTGGTGAAGATTAAACTCAAATTTCAATCTGGAGAAAACTTAAGATAACATCAGAGTAAAAAACCAAAATCAGAAGTTTTATGTCCAGTCACACATAGGAATACCATAAAGATACACAGGCCCTGAGAAAGGTGGGCATTCCTGGCAAAAGGAATGCTGTAGCCAGGGGTCCAGGGGCAACAGAGAATTAGCTAAGGTCCAGTAGACATATATAATTTTATATATGTCCAATGACATATATAATTTTATATATGTCCAATGACATATATAAAAATAGTAGCCTTTAAGCTCAAAGGCAGGTGAATTTCAACTTCACCCTAAATCTGCTGTGCATGCAGACGACTGACTGATGGTTGTTTTTCTGATACCTGTTTTTCAGAGGATTTGAGGATCTCCTTTTCCTAGACTTTGCCATCATCTCTTTCCCACTGCACTGACTGACCTTCCTTGTTTTCAGCCCTCTATTACACTGGTGCCCTTTAACTCAGTAATTCTCCATGGCTATTAGGAGTCAGGAGTGTCCAAAGTAAAGTGACTGAAGTTGGTGAGTCACTTTTTAAACAAACAAACAAAAAAAGAATAGTTAAAGCATCACTCACTTGATTTGGGGCATAAGTAGAAAAGGACAAATTATAGCAAAGGAACTTAAAATCTCACATAACTCTAGCTATTAGCAAGGCAGCTTGGAATATACGCCAACGTCATCCTCGTGTGTCCTAGTAGGAAAAGATCAAATCCAGTAGGAAAAGACTGCGCTCTAACCCATTTCACTTTCTGGTTCCACTGATTTCTGCGTTCACAGATTTCTTTTCATTTTTTTTCACTACCAAAACCACTCTACACTCCTCTTTCGATCAACAATTTCATTATGATTATTATTGCAAGGTGAAAGCAGGAGCAAATCTTAGAATTCCTTCTACAATACCTTACCAACAATTAAGTCTATAAAATTTAGAAGGGTTGAGAGAACACTCAACAGCAGTGCACCTGTATGGTTTCAGCCATGCTAATCACTGGAAAATGAAGCATCTCTAGAGAGTAACTTTTTTCAAGCATTTTTTAATATAATGGCTTACACACTAAATCTAGATAAATCATCGATTGCTTAACATTTGAAATTATGACTCCATGTATTACACGAGCATTCAACAGAAATGATAAAGGTAAGTACAGGCTTCCTTTTCTTGACCTAAGGAAGGCAGTTAGGAGAGAAACCACATTACTGTGCTTTAAGTAAACTTGAACAGAGACAGTGTACCACACTTCTTCCTGATGCCTACAGTGATCCTGAACCAGGTCATGAGCTAAAAGTTCATTCTCAGTTCATGGAAAAGAACTCTTTCAGAAAAATTAGAACCTGAGGCAAACAGACATTTAAAAGCTTAGCTCCAACAGTATTCCTATCAATAAACAGCAACCACAAGAGTATCATATTTTAAATTTTAAACCATAATATATGCTTCAAATTATGGCACTTGACATCATGCAATGTGCTAATGGATTACAGATCCAACCAGCATATCTTAAGAACATCAATCTTGATGAAAGGAAAAGATGTCACAAGCCAAAGGAAAAGTGAAACAGGTCATTTTAAGATATAAATTTTAGCTACTATAATGACTAATTACAAGCAGAATAAAATCGAAAATGGACAAATTATTATACTGAAATTAAGAAAAAGAACAGAGTTCCTATATAGAAGCTAAATTGTATTGTCTTAGCAACATTTCACGAAATGTAGCTGCACTCCAGAAGTAAAACAGGTTGTCCTGTGAATCCATCTGAGCAAATTTCAAAGGTAAAAAGGCTTTAACAATTCTCTAAGAAAAACTCCTCAACCTTACCTGCTTTACCTTAACAACGCAAGCTACACAACGTCTAAGTTAGACATCAATATGCCAAAAAATACTGATTGAACATTTGCTGGATAAAATTCTCTATATCCTCAAGAACCCATATTCTTATCTCAACTCCTCTATATTATCTCCAAATGACATTACTCCAAATGAAAGACAAAAGGACATATAATAGATGGAGGTGTATGAACCAGACTACAAATGTAGGAAAATTCAGACAAGAAAATTAATGACTAATGACTAGAAAAGGCAGACTAACACTGAGGTTTGAAGGATGGGAACACTTAGATAGACAAGAAGACTAAAGGTCCTATCAGGTGAGAGGAAAACACACACGCAGTCACAGCAAAGGGAATGAGAGGGGTATGCAGGAGACTGCCCGACTGTATGACTGTCACGGAGTGGGCAGTCAGCAGCACCACAGTACGGCAGCACTGCTCTCAGCTCCAGGAATCGTGATTTATACTGTGTTCTACATGAACAGCACCCCCTGGAGGTGTGCAAAGTGGTGATCCTGGTTAGGTAACAGAAAAGTAACAGGTGACATGCTCCACTAAAAGGGTTCTGTGAAATAGGGGAGCCAAACATTGAACACATTTAGATAGATTCAGTCCACATTAGCACATCAAAGCACAGGAGATGTCCCAAATGGGAAAACTGCATAAACCAGCTTGTCTTGGATTTTGGTTTTGCCCCTCTCCCCCTATTTAAACCCCTATTAATATTTCTTAGAACCAGTGTTCCAAAACACACTTTAGAAAATACTGAGCTACTTTACGAAAGGCCTTCAGAGTCAAGTTGCATCTTGATAGAGAAAAATGAGGAACCACTGAAAGTTTTAGTGAAGAAATGACAGCAGGAAAGCTATTTAAAAACAAAAAAATTCTGGCACAAATATGAAAGGTAGATTAAAGCAGCAGATCTGAGAATTTTGAGACTAAAAGATTGTTTAAAATCCTTCTTCTGGGAGCAAACTAACTCATTGAATTAATACAATGAACAATAAATCCACACTGTTAATAATCAAGTTATTTAAAAAGCATCTTTTAAACAGTCAAATCCTTTTTAACATCTCCTTTTCAGAAAATGTAACTTTTACTCTTAAATTCACCAGGTCTTTACAGTAGTCATACCAGTTTACAGTCAAGCAGTGTAATCTCAGATTTCACAGTGTAAGCAAGCACTGGTCCATTCAAAATGATCCTTAGGCTTTCGCCCAGAGGCCCAGGTAACAGAAATACTAATACAAAGCAGGCATCCCAGATTTTGAGGAACCATATTGTTGGAAGTTATTGTACTCAGAAATACCAAATAATATTCTTACCAAAGAGGTAACTGAAAACACCACATACTGTTTAGAACAGTTAACATGTCCTAGGAAAAATTTAATAAAAAATAGCTTTAAAAGAATATGGTGAAAAGTTTACCCGTAGTTTATCTGCCCAAAATCTTTATTAGACTTCCACAATCACTAGTAAATTATAACCCATGATTCCTAAATATATCCGAAAGTGTAGCCAACAAGCCTAAGTTTTGAAACAAACAAAAAAAAAGTTTTGCAGTCTTGAGATGGACCTGCTTTGAAATCAATTTCATTATAAAATGCATTTTAAATACAGATGTAGGCTATTTACAGTATTTTATAAATGAAGCAAAAACAACTGCATTTTAAAACTGATCTTAAATGGAAAGTAATCCATGTGGTATATAGTATTAGATAAAATAGTTCAAAAAGTCAGATGAGTTTACATCAAATGGACCTAATGAGAGATTGCTGAACTATACAAACTACTATTTAACATTTAAGTGAAACAGCAGTAACTTCTGTTTTAATGCACAGAATGGTAAATTATCAATGTCATATCATTCAATATTCCTGAAAGATCATTAGGCACTAACCTGCTGTTTTTGAAGGAATAGCTGCTTGTTAACTGAAACTAGTAAGAATCACCAATTATCCACCAATTTATGTTCTTTTAGTTTGAGGAAAGAGCCAAAGTCTTTCCTTTTAACAAAAAATAAGAGCTGGACTAAAGCATAAATATATAGTACTGTACTGACACAGCACGCATTAGTTTCATAAAAATAAGCCTCCATGTTCAAGTCAAATGGAAATGGCAGACACTGAGGCATGAAGACAAAAAGAACATTCTCTGTCTAGGAGTGTACAGTGCTTAATAAATAACCACAGGTGGATCTTCTGAAAGAAGATAGTGCATACAGATAACAGAAATATTTTCAATTTATCAGTTTTGCAATTGTCACAAAAACCCCCAAGACCACAAATGAAATTTGGCTACAATAGGCAAAACTATTTGAAAGCATTAATTCCACTATGTTCCAAGTCAAATAAATCAATGATGTCCTTCTAATGTATAAAAGGCATCTCTACTACACAACATAATTTTAACCTAGGCATAAATTCAACGTCAGTGTTTCTCAAAATGCAGGCTACTGGGCTCCACCTGAAATCTGCTGAATCAGAACTGCAGGGGCAATGCCAGGGGACCTGCACATTCAATCACTCCCCCAGGTGACCCTCATGCACAGTAATGCTGGAGAACCACCACCTTCCCAGTGAGACTTACAAGGGTTTTAGATTTCAGGAACTAAAATCTCCTCGTTTGGGACCTTTTTAAACTAAGTTTTATTACATAAACTAATATTTCAAAAAGATTTAGGTAATCAGTATCTTGTGGCAGAAAAAGAGGTACACAATAAAATTATAGCAGAAATTAAAAGAAGAAACTTTTAGTGTAGGCCATTTTATTTTTAACTCAAGATTTAAGACACTCCTAATCAGGTCTTTGAAATCAAAATTTCTAACTTAAAAATAATCTACAATATTAAAAATACAGTATTTCAAATATGTTCAGATTCATTTACTCAGCTGTTAAGTAAACCAGGGTACGAACGTTTACATTATACCAAATAGAAGCAATGATTAAGCTTATAAAGCTAAACCCAAACAAATCTGCTTATATTCATCTACTAAATTTACTCTGGTCAGAAACTAATTTTTCATAAACTTACATAGCTTTCACAAACTTAAATACACATGTCTAATGGAAAGAGCGATGCAGCGAAAACTAGAAGCTACCTAGAGTCCAGTTCTGGCTAATAGAGCTGCTAGCAATGCGACCCCAGGGCCTAGACAAATCATTTTACCTACCTAAGAAAAAGGTACATCTATTCTACTCATCTCATAGGATTATTTTTTGTGAGACTGAAAAGAGACAGTATGTAAACACATTCTGAAATACTGTAAAGCACTTCATAAATCAAAGGCATTATTATTAAGAGAGCAAAATTTAAGAGAGACTATCTTTTGGTGCCTGCTGTAAAACAGACTTAGAGAAACAATAAAGAACATAACAATTGACCTTTCAGATTCAATTAGATAAATGGACACTCATATATATTCTGTAAATTACAAATATAAAACCTAAGAATCCTATTCAGTTACCTGTCCTATGTCCTCATTTATAACAGATCTATTTCTTGTGTAAAGATATAAATGAAATTACATAGGCTATGAGTTAATAATTGTCAAAACTGGTCAGTAAGTATGTTCCTCTCTCTACTTTCACGTTTGACAATTTCCATAATAAAAAATTTTAACAAGACAACGTATATGTGTGTATATAAAGTATATATAAAAGCTTAAAAATAAATCTTTTAAAATTTATCCTTTTGAAAATTATTCCCATAACTATTGTATCATTTTCCTTCAATATTACCTCAAATTCTATACTATATTCCAAAATAAGCTACTCTCAGTACCCTTCCATATATCCTGACACCTACTAGAAAATAATGATTCCCTTCCAACTGGGCAAGTAAATGCTCTTACTGGAGCTGCAAAAATTTAATTCTTAAGTTTCTGCTTCCTGATCTTTACTCCTTTGTTTTTTAGCTCATTCATTATAAAATCCCAGAATTAAAAACTGAAGTGATCAGTTTCAAGTGCATGTATGTATAAAAACATAAGGAAAAAAAAGGTAAATACTCTTTTTTGTTAGTATTGCAAAAGACCACCCATAGCTGTAATTGGTCATTCCTCTTAAAACTTGTTGACCTATACAACTCAATTCACATAGTAAAAGACTGTTTCATCCAAAATAAAGTTCATACATTTGTCAGAAAAAGGAAATTCACAAATTTAACCCCCAAATCAAGGGTTCTATCAAAATATGCATAACAATATATAATTACTCTGCATACATCAACCTAATTGCTCAAATACGTCCTTTAACCAGGGGCCATATTCCACACATTGAAAAAGCACAAACCACCTTTCATCTCAAGTAGATTTGTGTTTAACTTAATAAAACTTAGCTATAGCTCAATAGCTTATGCTTTACAGTCATCCACGAAGAAACTGCAAGCGCTGAATTAAAACTTAAATGCAGATAGAAGGGCAATAATATCTTGTGGTTTGTAATTAAAACTATATTTGGTAACATCCACACATTAATTTGTTCATTACTTGAGAGCTAAATCTTTGTTTTTTCATGTCACACCTGCAGTCACAGTAATCAAAAAGTATCCTGTGCCTGAAGAGACAGTGTACCTTAAATTTTTGATTGGGAAGGAGGGGGACAGGAGGGAGCAAGTGGACAGGGAAGGAAATCACACCAATTCAGCTGTCTCAACAGCATTTATTTTCTAGGCATTAAAAACCCCATTCATTTTTATATGAGATGCATCTGAGAGAAGCCATATACAGAAACCACTTTTTCCAACTTGGTCTTTAATAACTTTGAATGTAAGGACTCCTGCTGCAAGTCCTTATTTGTATTATTGAAAAACAGGTAATTGTAAAACTCGCAGCAAAACCACAAAAGGCAAGCTGTTGGAAGATGAAAAACAAAAAGGAATTACTATACCTTATTCAAGCAAGGTTAATTTTTACAAATTTTGCATGTTTAGTTTAGAATCTGTTAATAGTACAGAAGCGAAAAACACAGTGTAAAACCACTAGCATGCTGGTAGGTACCCTTATTTGGCAGCAACCAAATATCTATCTATTTACAATGCAGCTATTACTTCCCTTATTTCTTTTCTAAGTAAATGAGACCATCATTATCCCTGTTTTTTTATCATAAGCACAAATCAAAACAACTTTCTCACCTCATCTCAGAATCCTACATTAAATCCCAAGCTTCAACTAAAAAAATCATGATTTCCTATTCAATTTTAGAAATCCCCTAAGAGTGAGGACTTAACAGAATACAGAAAAATGAAGACAATTTCACCTTATACATCTAAATGGGGATGCCATAACGACAACCGCAATAAAAATCAAGAAGGCGTACTCTGAATTTTCATCATTTTAATAAAAGAAAATCACGAAATTTTAAATTAAAGGTGGCGCTCTGTCCTCAACTCACCCGACTGTGACTCACTTTTGCAGACTATATGGGAGGAAATAACAGTTACTTTTCAAAGATCTTCGCAGTTACACCCAAGTCAAAATCAGGACAGAGATCCACCCTTAATTACAGCAATTTAACTGTCTCATTCAAAGCAAAGTAGAAACTAAAACGTCTCCCCCCCCGAAATCATGGATAAATAAGCCCATTTCATATACTAGTTTTCAAAAGCTCCCTTTAAGGAAAATGCTTCTATTTACCTCATATTTGAACTCACCAGTAGGAAAAAGATAAAAAAGGGGGGAGGGGGACCCAAATGAAACGCACAAGTGCAAAAAGCAGATTCTCCTCCAATCCCTTTAATTCCCCCAATCCGCCTCTGCCACACACAAGGACAGCGAGTCTGGGGAAGGCTGGCAGCAGGGCAGGCGGTGAAGGCCCTCCATTCACTCACGTGGGCCACCATCCAAAGGGTTACACACACTCTGCCCGAGGAGAGCTCATACAAAGCAGATCCTTACAAGCACTTATTATAAAATACACCCACGCTGCACAAGAGCTTTATTTTAAAATAAGACTGTCTTCAGGTGGGGGAGGTTAACACAACGAAGGCTTCCATGTTGAAAGGCTGACAGTCCAGATATATGCATATACCTACACACGTATGAAAAAAATCCATCTAATTTATCATGAACAGCAATCGATACCAACAGGAGCCATTAGATTATTAATAAACCCAGAAAAGTAACATGCATAGCAGCCAAAGGGGGCTGTCTGCTGCGCTCTAACCTCAGAGAAAGGTAAAAATACGCCTACGGAGGAGAGTCGAGCCCTCCGCAGATTTAGAGACCCCCCCACCCGCCCACCCTTAGCACCCCCTGCCCTCCCCTCGGCGCCAAGGAAGTGAGCACCACCAGCGCTGCGAGTTCCGCAGAAAACTGGTGAATGAAATGCGCACAGAGACCAACCTGGCTAGTGACCGCGGCGCAGAACCAGGGGTCGCTAACTAGCTTAGCCACGGGATTCTCCTGCAGGATGGAATCAAGGAAGCACACCCCCACCCCCGGCAAATGGAATGCGGCTCTTTCTTACTGACCCTTTCCAAAAGCGGGTGGGGGACGCAGGCTTTTTCCTTCCTTTCTTTCTTTCTTTTAAACTAAGTCCAAAAACACAAATCGGAAGCAACGGTGAACATCCTAGGGGACCAGACGGGCGACGCGGGGAGAAAACCGAGGCGGCTCTCCAACTCCCGGGGAATCACCGTCCGGTGTGACACGCATCAACCAGCCCCGGCCGGGGGCCGATGGGGGTCCCCGCTCTCCGCCCGCGGAGCGCCAGTGGGGCCGAAGCCGGGGATTAGAGGGGTGACCCTCTCGGGGCGTGGGGAAAGAGTGCCGGGCACCGCTGCCCTCAAGGTCACCACGCGCCGGGGCGGGGGCGGCCGGCGGCGGGATGGGCTATGGCGAGGCCGAGGAGGCTCGGAGAAGAGCGGCGGGTGTAGACCCGAAGCCCCACCGAGCCCCGTCCCTCGGGCTCCGGGCGGGGACTCCCGGCCGGAGCCGGCGCAGGGGCGCACGCCAAGGAACCCGCTCACCTTTACGATCTCCCGGGGCGGAAAGCAGGAGACAGCCCGCGAGGGGCCCCCCGAACGCCCCCGCCAACTTCTCCCGAATCCGCCGCAGTACGCGGAGCACCCAGCTGTCAGGAACCCCGCGCGGCGCCCCGACCCCCGCGTTCCGCCCGGCCTCCCCCGCAGGTGACCTGCCCCGCCGCGGCCGGGCGGCGGCCGCCACTCACCTCGCCCGGCAGCAGAAACCATTTTCCGAAGGGGAAAGGAAGGGGAGCTGCAGAAGGGTCGGGGCGGGGGGGCGGTGAGGACCGCGGGCAGCGCAGAGAACGGGGCTCCGTCCTCGGCGCGTCCGCAGCCGGCTCGAGGGGCTTCGGGCGCCACGCGGAGGTGCAGCTGCACCTCGATGATGAGGCGACCGCGGAGCCGAGAGGCTCGGCGTCCACCAGCCGGGGCTCCCTACTCACGCTGCACTGCGAGGAGGCGGCGGCGGCGGCGGCGAAGGAGGCGGCGCCCGGCACGGCCCCCGCCCAGAACCCGGCAGCCGCCGAGTGGCCGCCCGCGTCCCCGCAGGACCCGCCTCCCAGCTCCGCAGAGCCGCACACAGGGCGCGCCGCGCTCCGCACGGGCAGCTCCGCCAGCCTCACGCCGCCGTCCGCAACGGCAGCCGCGGGCGGGGTGCAGCCCCCTCAGTGAGCGCCACAGCCCGGGCCGCTCGGGGCGGGGCCCGCGGCCACCGGAGAGCGGCCGGCCGAGCACGAGGGGGCTGCGCACAGCTTCGGGCAGGGGCCCCATTTGCACCGGGTGGCCCGCAAGATAACCGGGGAAGGCAGAGGGAGGAGGACTCTCACCCGTTCCGGTCTGGCGCTCCCTTCTCTCCACACCCACACACCTCCCGCTCCACGCTGGCGGCGCAGCTGCTCCCGCTGCCACTGCCGCCGCCGCCGCCGAAGCTCGCGCCGCCGCTGCTGCCGCCTTGGCTGGGCGCGGTCACGTGACGCGGCCCGCGGGGAGGCTGGGGGCGGGCAGGCGCGCGCGCGCGCGCGCGGGAGAAGCGCGGCTCAGACGGGGACTGGGAGCCGAGCGGCGCGGAGAGGGCGTTTAAGGGGAGGCCCCGGCAAGCGCGCCCCCGGCTGGCGAGCGCGCGCCCGGCGATTAGCACTTGCGGCGCGGTGGGGAAAGGGTGGCCGGAGTGAGGGGCGGGGGACTCGCGCCTCCGCACGCCCCTCCCCTCTTCCTTCCCTGAGCGCCTGGCTCGCCGCTGCCCCGCCCCCTCCCGTTCGCTCCTTTCCTCCTGCCGCTGCCTGCGATTGGCTGAGAGGCTCTGACGTCCGTGTTTCCATGACGTATCGGGGCAGGGGGGCGGTGGGGGAGATGGGGGTGGCTCGGGCGCGCGGGGCGGTGACTCTGTCAGTCACAGCTGCTGTTTCGGCGAGGGGCCGGGCGGCTCGCGCGACTGTGGAGGCAGGCGGACGATGACTGCCGCAGGCGGACGCGGGCGCCCTTCACCTGGGGCCCCGCCCGAGCCACCCCCGGGCCTGCGCCCCTCCAGAGCCCAGGAGCTGGGTTGGCGGCTGGGCCAGGGCGAGCGCTCCTGGCGAGGACAGGTTAAGGCTGACCACTAGTCCGCGGACATGTGAGCGGCTCCACTCCATAGCGGACTTGATGCCTGTCCCGAGCCGTGGCGCACGCGCCGGAAGACAGAAGTACCTCCCAGCTCGCTCCCTCCTTGGGGAGGAGAGCCCACTCCCCCTGTGGGCGCGGGGCGCCCCATCTCTGTTCCTGCCCGTCGGGCCCGCAGACACCGGGGATCCCCGCTGCAGCGCCCAAGGGTTAACGCGGGCGTTCGGCCCGTGCAAACAGGCCCCTCCGCATTCGCACTTAAAATCCCCATGTTTTCGTTTGGGATTCGCTTTTTCTACCTATGCCAAGCTCTTGACTTAGTTCACTTGTAGCGTCTCTACCTAGCACCCTTCCATCCCTTGGGGAAAATAAAATGAAAAAACACGGAGTAACGTGCAGGATTTAGATGCTAAAAGGTAATCTGCTTTGCCCCAACCTTCAAGAGATTTTGAAAGTTAATGAAAAAGAAACCACCCATAGTGACATCTACTTTAAAAATAAAACGGTTTTTCCGTCCTACACACACACACACCCCCCCCCCATATGTAAAGATTTGTGCCTTACCTAAGACACCGTGTTCCATCTTCATCTAATCGCCTCTATTTGAACCATCGCCGCTGGTTCAGAGACTTTGTCGATGTTATTTTCAACACCACTTAATCAGAACAGAAAGATAAGTTCTGCAGAGTCTCTTTTCTCTTAACTCCAGGACTGGAAAAATCCCTATTTGTAACGTCTTCTTAAAAGCATGCAGGCGATGCAAAGGACTTTATTATGTATGTTCACTCTCTGGTAGTATTTATTTTAAAATATTTTTAAAAGCTTAGAAACAAAATATGTAAAAAGTTTAAAAAGCAAAAAAACTTCAAGTTAACCTTGTTGAAAATGATTTTTTATCAATTTACATATCTTACCAGGTCAGACATTACCAAACTTTTGAGCTGTGCCCTTGACATGCAAAATTAGCACTGGGCGGAATGACACCGTTTTTCCTCTTTAATCACTGTTAAGGAATTGGTTGATGTGGTACAATAGCCCTTCCTGACACTCTTTCAAAACTTAACAGAAGAACAGATTAACTTTTCAAAATGGCATAGAGACATTTAAGAATCTGGCTTTTGTCCAATTTTTCCTCCAAGGAAGTTGCAATAGAAAATTCAATTACATATTCCACTTTAATCAAGAATTTGACATTAAAGTAATATATGAATCATTGCTATAGTACACTAGCAAAATGGATAATAGATTAAACCAGAATCTGTTCATTTTGTGGGTTTGTTGCAGTTCCAAATAATAAAATATATGCTCTTAAAGTGTTGTGGTCCTGAAAAATTACTCAGCATCTTCATTTTAGAACATGAATTCAATAGAGTTTTCATTTATGGAGATTATATAGGTATTTATTCCAGAACATATTTATATGCATTTTAATGAAATATGAGTCACATACAGTGATACACTTTTACTGTCATAGGATAACTGTACTGTGTAGTTTAGTTTTTATATTTTCATTCTTCAAATAGCAAATAAAGGCTGAAAGCAATATAGAAATAGTTGCACACATTGCATTTGGAAATTCATTCTTTTTCTACCAAGGATTTAATATGGAAGCCTCCTCAATGGCATATTTCTCTATGTAAAAACCAAGAAAATATTTGGTTGCTCAATTAGCATTTCCTAAAAAAATGGAACTACTTGAATTCAAAGATGCCGCTATATATGATATAACCATATCCTCTTAATCTTAGGTCTCACCTATCCCATGAATTTAATTGATCTGGAGATACATCATTGCATAGTAAGAACAATATAATAATACAATTTATGTTGAAATATTTAATCTTACAAAGTTCTTTAAATATGCTTTAAATATCTTTTTTAGTTCAATGCAAAATTTATAAAGGTATTTAAGTCCAATGGCAAGTTACTATTTGGGATGTTAACAGTGAAGTCAGGCCATGCATACAAACTAATATATTCTGCAAACAAAGTATGTTCCTTTTAGTAGAGTAAATCTAAGCTATTGATGTCTTTTCTGATCAGTTGATCAACTCAACATGAGCTAATCATGTATAACTCATGGAGACAGTTTTCTGAGATCCTCAATGTAATTAAGTATAAAGGGAAACATTAGAATCTTTATTCCCTCAAGTATTCTGTCACATGTATCTAGCAATGGGAAAAAATAAAGACGTACCAACAGCAGCATATTTTTAAAACCATATCATTTCCCCAAATACACATTTATACATATGTAAATATGTCAGTTTTGATCATTGCAGAATGCTAAAGAGAACTGACAGATGTAGGGAGGCAGGAGAGGAGGAATATTCAGTGCTTGATAAAAAGCATTTGTATATGTTCTCAAATTTCCATTAACCTGGATCATCAGAGAAAGATGTCAAGAGAAACATTATTTAGCTGAAAACCACAGAGAACTGTTGTCTATTAGTAACAAATTAATTATATTTGCTGAATTAAATAAAGTATGATTACAGGTAAGCCTCAAAATAAGAATTTTCAAGTCACATAATGGAAAATTTTTATAGGTGAAAAATGTAAAATGGTTAGATGTCATCGTTTGACAGGAATTATTTAACACCCTGTACTCTTCTAGATATAAGGCATTTTTTTCTACTTCAAATGTTGTATAATCTAGGTCAGAGAATATAATATGGTCCTAAATCTAAATTCCAGAGAATCAAAAAGGGAAAGCTCATACTTAAATGTTGTTGAGGGAGAGTTCCTAAAAAAGGATTTGGACTTGACTTGTGCCACAAGGGATAAGTAGGATTTAAATTAGTGCAAAAGAAGATGGGCAATAGAAATGCCAGGAAAAGTACCTGGGAATTAACAAGTTGACCACATCCATTTTCTTATCCTTTCATTATCCGTGAGACATACATTTACTACCTTTGATATCCTTCACCACCATAAGTGGAGCTCATTTATTTTCCCATTAATAGTGGTGAGTTATGGTGTATCACAGGGTTGTGATGAGGTTTTGGTGAGATATTTATATAAAGTTCTTAACAAAGTGCTTGATGTGTAGTAAATGCTCAATAAATGTTGTCATTATTATTCACAAGCATTCATTCATTCATTCATCCCTTATTACGAAGTAAATGTACTGCAAAACAAGAATGTACATTTTTACTTCAATGAATAGGGGTTTATTTTTCTCACATTAGAAGGTCAGAGGCACGTGATGGTGTGGTTGATTCGGCAGCTGAACACAGCTGTCAAGGATCCAGCTTCACAACTTTCTGCTCCACCATCTCTGGTGTATGCTTCCTGCAATATCTTTTTATGCTAAAAATAGGAAAATCAGCAGGATTTTCTCTCTTTTGTAGTGAATCTTACATTTTTCAGATTTTTTAGTGCTTGTTTTTATATAATTTTTCATTGTTGCCCAACTTTTCTTTGAAACTCCTCCTTTGCTTTTCATGAAATTAGAACGTGCAGAAGAATCACCTGTGTGAGCTTAGCAGCGCGGATTCCGGGGGCCACATTGGCAGAGCTTCTGTTTGAGTCTGCGTGGAGTGGAGTCAACAGATGGACATTTTTGACAGTCCCTTTAGGTGACTGATGCACCTCACCGGCTCTGTTTCCCTCCTTCATCATCATGTTCTTTTGTTGGGTTGTTCATTACTTCTTTCTCTTTCTCTGGCTACTTACAATATAAAGTATTTATACTCGAGCATTTCTCTCTATCCTGACTTGTAGAAAGCTCACCCATTGTTATGACTCCAGCCCCTTGAGGTTAAGGATAATGTTATTCGTTTTTCATCAGTCATTTGTAGATCCTGACAAATGGCCTCTCAGCTTAGTAAGGTAGGAAAACAAAGAAGATGCCTCTTTAGGAGGCATTAGCATCAAGGTGATAGTTCATCTATTTATTCATACAAAGAAACTTTTATTAAACACGTGCCAGGCCTAACAGGACCTTGCGCGTAACAGGTGCTTAAAGTAAAATTAGTTTGAAATGAATGAACAAATTAACTATCACCTCTGCTGATGAATTCTAAATTGATATCTACAGCCTTTTTCTTTTATTTTGGTGACCTGAGGAAACTTTTTCAGGGTCATTTTTTTTTTCTTCCATACAGAAATATTGAAAAGAAGCCAATTTACCAGTCATTAAGAACCAAGTCACTAAGAGCCAATTTTTTGAGGAAGGAGTCAAGGAGAAAGCTGAAAATGCTGGGGAGTGGGTGCAGAGGTCAGGAGAAGGTAGGATCTAAAACAGATAGAGGGGATTCACCTTGGAAAGAAAAAAGAACGTCTCTTTCTCTGATGTAAAAGAAAAAGGCAAAAAAAAAAGAGAGTGGGAAGGAAGAGTAAAAATTGAAGTTTAGAGGAAAGATGACATAGGCATATAAATGTCATCTTAACATTCCTTATGTAATAACAGGTGCTTGAGGTCGTCAGCCAGAATTAAGGAAGGTGAAGGACTGGAATGGGCAGGTTAAAGAAACTGAAGGATGAGCAAAGGATAAAGAAAATTTTATCCAAGGCCCAGGCAAATTTAGAGTATGATTTTATAGCAATATGGGTTTGCACGATATTCTCTGTTGACTGAGAGTTGGGATTTCCCATTGTAGTTATAGCTGTTAAGAGTTCAAGAGAGTCTGGTGCAGAGCTTCTCAGTAGGGATGGACATGGGCACTGAAAATCAGACTGTATGAGTTTGCTATGGCTGCCGTAACAAAATACCACAGACTGGGTGGCTTAAGGAACAAAAATTTATTTTTTTACTGTTCTAGAGGCTAGAAGTCCAAGATCAAGGTGTCTTAAGGATTGGTTTCTGGTGAGGCCTCTCTTCCTGGCTTGGAGACAGCCACCTTCTTGCTGTGTCCTCACATGGCCTTTTCTCTCTGTGCATGCACGAAGAAAAAGATCTCTGGTGCTTCTTCCTCTTCCTATAATGACTCCAATCCTATGGGATTAGGACTTATGATCTCATTTAACCTTAATTACCTCCCTAAATGCCCTCTCTCCAAATACAGTCACATTGGAGGTTAGGGTTTCAATATATGAGTTTTGCGGGGACACCATTCAGTCCAGAACACAGACTCATCTGGTGGGCATTTTTCAGAATTCACGTATCTGGGTCCTTCCTCAGATCTAATGGATCAGATTTCCTGCATTATGCAATCCTACTCCCCAAATGTGTGTGTGTGTGTTGTACAAATGCTGGGGAAAATATAGCAAACGATGTTAATATACAGCTAAGTACACAAAAAGAAGAAATCTGCAGTGCTGGAAGCAGAGAACTCAAAGGTAGAGCAGCCAGTGTACAGTAAGCAGATATCAGCCCAGGGGACTACTGAACCTGGAAATAAGGTGTAAGTGTGTAAGTATGGAGTTTTAGTGACAAGAGATGTGGCTAGACCTGAGAGAGGCAGGGAGCTGGAATTGAACCCTGTGTAAAGCCAGAATCCTGCCTTCTGGCCAGTGGTATGCTGGTACCAGTTCCTACAAATGGCCTTGCAGGGCTCTTCCAAAACCTCCCACGTGTACCCACAAGAGAGTCAGTATTTGGATGCCTGCCATGCCGAAGGCATCAACTGCCAAAGGGGCTTGCAGTGTCTAGCCAAGAAAAGAGATTTTGCCCTTTTCTCCTCCTCTATCATCCCCGTCCTCAACACTGAAAGAGCCTTAGCTTCAGGAAGGGAGGGAGGAGGGGAGAAAAAGTGCACCGAGACAGTGAGGGGGAGAGGAAACATTTGACTCAGATGCAGATCAAGTTTGTAACAGCAGTGAATAAGTTTTCATAGTTGAAAGGTCCTAGAAAGTTAAAGAATCTGCTTAGGTGTTATTAAGGAACAGGTATGGGGAGATTCATTGGATCATGGTTGAAATTAGTCGTTCAAGAAAAATGCATCATTGACTTGAGTTGAGGCCATAACCTAATAGGTGAGCAAATGTCATCCGAAGAAAAATAATCAAACGAGTGAATGGGAAGAGATAAAGCAATCATAAATCACAGTTATATGAAAAATAGTAGATAGTTTTCTAGGGATAGGGCTGAGGTGACAGGTAAGGAATTACTTTGTGGTAGGGACAGGGAGGGGGCACCAACTTTGAAATTTTGTGGATAAAACTGCTGAATGATTATCACCACGAAATCCTGGCAGTAAGCTGTGTCTGGTCAGATGCATCTTCCTATTTCTACTCTCAAGACTCAGAAATGCTTATTTCTTTGTGAAATTTCTTTATGGTAATGATGGAGAAACTTCTGGAGACTCCTTGTCACAGAATCAAATTGTTCTTCCTACTCTACTCAACTGGCTATGGTGAGTTTTCTGGTTCCAGACCACCAGCCAAGTTCAGACTATTTGCTTTGTCTTTCTCTGTTGGAATTTCTGTTCTCCATGTTCTCACACTTTGCCCTGAACTCTAGTCACTGTGTCCTCTTAATCTTCTGCTTGCCTACCCGATTTCTGACCCAATGTTTTGACTTACTTCTCACATCTATTTATACTCACTTCTGCTTGCTTGTTACTTAGTTTCTGACCTCACTGGCTCATCTTGAACTTTAATTATGCCTGTCGCTGAAAAAAATGCCCTAAATGGCCGATTCCCTTGCCATGTCAAGATTCTCAACTCCTCTGCATTTCTGGCCTCCCCAGTTGCAAATTCTGGCCCCCTTTTAATGCTCTGCTACCATGACACACAATTCCAGTGTTTAGAGTTGTGTGTTTGTCCATTAGCATTTCACTTATTACTTTATTCACCTAATATCTTTTTTTACATTTCTCAAATGCCTTGTTTCAACGTAAGCTCTCCACCATCGAACAAAGAATATATCACAGCAAAATTGTTTTTCCCGAGTAATAGTGCCTTGTTTGTAGGGCCACAAGAACACTTCTACATAAAATAATCTGCCAAAAGGATGAAGATTTAATCATTTTGATTTGGTCCTGTTAAATTCTCTTTGAGCTACTATTACTCTACTGATATAACAGCATGCATATATGATGTGGTAATAACTTGGGGGTAGTTCTATTCTAACTAAAGATTGTAATAAATGTTTTTACTTCTCTCGTTTTCTTAAATATGGCATGTCTTTCTTTCCTGTCATCATGTTAATGCTTGTCGTGCATACATTTTCCCATTCCTTTCTGTGATGCACATGGTCACAATCCTTTATAATTCCCCCTTATATCTTTAAAAACAAAGTACTAGGTGCTTAATAGCCTCATGTTTTTCTTATTTCTGTGCCTTAGTCATCTTTTCCCAGATTTTTGGAACCTTATCCATTACTATTATAAACAGAAAAATAATTAAGCTGCCTCCCACTTTTAACTCTTTCTTTTTTATCTGCAAGAATTCAAACAGCAAAACCAGATATAGTGTCATATAAACGTGTATATATTCTTTATACTTTTTTCCCTAATATCTTCCACATTGGACATTTATCATTAGATTTTTTTCTAATATTAGATAATTATCTACATGTGTGTATGTGTATTTTTTCTAATTCAAACAATACAGATATGTGTAGTATAAAAAGTGAAAGATCTCGGTAATCACACCCCAACATAACTAGTGTAAAAAGTTGCATAGTTTGTCCAGAGAAGTTCTTGCTGTGGGGGGCATAAAAGGAAGTAGAGGATATAGTGTTGGGATGTAGGTAATGTGCATAGCTAGTAGCCTTGACAAGTCATGAAATAGCAGGAAAAATAATTCCAAAGAAATATATAAATATGTGACAGTGTAGGACACATTGTATAAATTTGTGCTGAAAGAATTAAAATTCATTGGAAAGGTTATTATGAGAAAGATGAATTTTAAACTTGGCTTTGAGGGGAGGCAATGCAACCTTTAGAAAAAGGCTGAGCTTTGACGTAAGGCAGGCCTGGATTCAAATTCCAGTTCTGAATTTTACCAGCTGTGTGATATTGTGCAAGTTCCTTAACTGTTCTGATTGTTTAGTTCCCCCCTATGTAAAATGGGAACAATCTTTTAGTGTTGCAGTAAGGATGAAATTAGATCATTAAATCTAATTAGATCATTAGATCATAATTTTTCATAGTATTCACTCAGTGAATAGCTGTTTACATTCTTCATTTTCCCACATAATTGCCACACTTAGCATTGTCTTTATATTCTCTAGCGTATGTAAAAATAATACAATTTACTGGAAAATGTAGAAAATGTAGTTAAAATTTATACAGCTTCCAAAGGAATTTTTAAATTTTATAATCCATCTTCATCATTAAAAAGGAGATTTTAGAAGTATAAAGAATTTTGAAATAGTAGAGCAGTTGAGATTTAGGTTCTATCTGTGTGACTTATGTACTAGTTAAACTAGTAAGTCAGATGATGTTTTGCTCATACAGGATTCCTCTATGTCGAGAAGATTGCCACCATTTGTTACGTTACGGCCAAATCAATGGCTGTACAGTCATGGCAAGAATGCTTGTAAGCGTTTCTGAGTAATGATTAAGCAAGAGTGCGTATGGTCTTACCCTGAAAACAAAGACAAGCAATTCTTTAAGAGGGCTTAAAATGACCACTGAACTCTGAACCAGAGCCCAAATAACGAATACCAAGCTACCTCCTCAACAAGAAATGTTATCCCAGCGGTGCAGCTGTGAGCTAATTAAACAGCACAGATCGCCATGCTGAACTTTAATACTGCATTTACAGAATTAATTCGGAGGACATGTTATTAAAGTCTAGGGTTTATCAGAAGAAGGCAGACTCTTTTTTTGAGCAGCATTTAAAAAATTAACATATTGGATAAGCTGCTTATTATAGATGGAGCCTATGAGATCCTTCATATAGATGCAAAAACTAAGCAATGAATTTCTAAGCAAAATAATGAGGCTATTGCAGTCTGACACTGAAATCCAAAAATAGTGCTTTAGATACCCTGAGAGCACTTTCAAAAATAAATTTATATTTTATGTGACTATTTCTAAGATTCTAAAAGACATATTGATGACCACTAGTACCTTAGAATCTAACAGCTAGATATATATTTGAAATACGTAGCAATTCTGTACTTCACTTAAGAAATAAATCAGTAATTGGGATGTGTAAGGCAAGAATATTTTAAATTTCTGTGGAATATAATGCTTTCTCTCTCTCTCTCTCTCTCTCTCTCTCTTTTTTTTTTTGGTGAGGAAGATTGTCCCTCACCTAACATCTGTGCCAGTCTTCCTCTACTTAGTATGTGGGATGCCACCACAGCATGGCTTGATGAGTGGCGTGTAGGTCTGTGCCTGGGATCCAAACCCGCAAACGCCAGGCCGCCGAAGCGGAGAGCGTGAACTTAACCACTACGCCACCAGGCTGGCCCCTGCTTTCTGTCTTAACTAACTTTAATAACTGGACTTTAAATTTATATCTAGAAATCTAAATAGTAAACAGAAATTCTACTTTATCAGTAAGTTCTTAACGCTGTCATTATTTAAGTTATTACCCGTGGGCAGTAAGGGTAGAATAAGGAATGGAGACATTTAATGACTGGAAACTTTTTGGAGGCTATAAAATATGTTACATCATTTCAGGCACCTTATTGTAGTGATCAAGAAAACATGGAGCAAGTCAGTGAATTCTTTGGAACCCTACCCACTCACAGAGAGAGCAGCACGTATCTTAAATTCCTTTCAGTGCTGTAGCAAAATAAGATAACAGCTTTTGAATAGTTGAATAATTTTGGTATTTATGATGTAACAGGTAAAAACCATTCTGAAAAAACCAACAGGAGTCCAGGTAGACACTTCAGATTGACAAACACATAAACTTCACATATGATATATACTCCTATTTATAAATTTAATAGGTGCAAAAGGAATTGAGTCAAGCAGTGGGGCAATGTGAGGGAAATTTTCTATGTTTTTTAAAGTTATTTTTAGTTTTCATTTTGAATTATGAAAATGTTAAACACATAGATAAGTATAGAAAATAATGTCACAGATACCTGTGTACCATACCTACTTTCAAACTGGAGAGGCAAAGATAATCTGATGGTAACCTTGTTAGCAGGGTTGACTGAGCTGACTTTTTTTAAAAAGCAGGTACACATGTCTGCTTTAATTGTTCCATGCAGGTTCCACCAGAAGATTACTTTCTCAATGGAACAACAAGTCATTCTCTAATTGAGGCATGCCGTACTTTGGTCAAGTAGTTGATTTCCTCTGTAGATCCTCCAAACGCCTTCCTAAATAATTCTAGGTAGGAATGAAAGACTTTCTTGAGGCTTGGTTTTTCAAAGCCAATTAAATGAAAACAAAGAGAAAGTTTATCAGCTTGGTAGATTTTTCTAGCAGTCTTAACTTTTCGAGCTAAGACACAGAATTTTACAACTATCCATTCTAGCTCGTCCAAGCCAGACATTCCTTTGATAAAACGCTATGGTCAGCTCTCACCCGTGTCCCCAACTATTACTGGAGCGGGTTGATCTACATGTCTTGCCACATTTAGGATGTAGCTTGGAAGAAGGCTCTAAGGCAAAGATTAGGTGACTTGATAAAACAGGATATCAGCAATTTTTTTCTTAGAGTGAATAGCTTTAGGAGTAAGAGATGACAGAGGAAGTGAATTATTTAGAAGATGTCTGGTTTTACTCTTAGGAAATGAATCGGAGAGAATTTACATGGTATGTTAAGAATTTTTGGAAGTGGAAGGTCAGAAAGCAAGATGGGGCTAGATAGCAAATCTGTTCAAAAAGTCTGTAGTCACCAAGGCAAAGATGATCAGAATGTGGCTTACTGGAATTGTTGAGAATAAGAAGATAAATTTAAACATAATAGCTAACTGTCTTTCAAATATTAGGGCTATTATCTGGAAAAGGTAGTAGACCCATGCATAGGCAATTTTTTGCTTGATAGAAGCAATCTCACATATTTATTCAACATTGAGTACCTAGCTGTATTTCAGGCACCATAATAGTACTGTAGGTACTGGATATACAAGGCTCACAGTCTAGTGGAAAGAACAAACAAGAAAACAATTCTAATTCAGTGTGATAAGTGCCAAGTATGCATGTGTGCTGTGGGAGCTTCAAAGAGGAAATGACGCCCAAATTGAATTTTGAAAAATTAGCTTGGCCGTAGGAGAAAAGAGGAGAGCGCCTTTCAGGTAGAAGGAACGACACATACAAAGATAGGGAGGTGTAAGGAAATGCTAACTCTTTACAAATTACAGCTTATTCACAATAGGAGTATAGGATATATTTGAAAGTTGGATATGGGAATGAGATTGGGGAGAAAGAATGAGGTTGGCTGGGACCAGAGTCTTTAACATGATGCCAAGAAGTCTTGTTTTAAGTAGTGGGTGACAGGATCAGATTTGTGGGTTAAAATGTTAC
The DNA here is from genome assembly GCA_031878705.1 of Tapirus indicus. Taxonomy (NCBI): domain Eukaryota; kingdom Metazoa; phylum Chordata; class Mammalia; order Perissodactyla; family Tapiridae; genus Tapirus; species Tapirus indicus. Next base: position 135,895,069 of record CM062920.1, on the reverse strand, counting down.
TCTGACAGCATTATGAATTAATGGTTGCAAGGGGTGGGGACAACTCTCCAGGAAGGCTGGGCTATTTCAGTAATGCAAGTGGAAGTGATGATGACATAAACCAGGGAAGTGGTGATAGGTAGATGAAGGTAAATATTAAGAAATTGGACTCCATAGGACTCTGAGATCAACTGAATTGGAGGTGTAGAAGGAAAACAGAGAGGAAGGATTCCAACTCATTCCCAGTTAGGCTTGGAATGCTATGCTTACAAAGTAGTGAGGTCCTCATCTCTGGAAATGAGAAAACTTCGAGCAAAATCTGCAAGATTATGTCAGAAACTTTTGCTTTGAATAGATGCTTGGAATTCCATGATCTCTAACCCTTATAACTCTTAAGCAAAATCCTATTTACATTTGTATTACCAGAAAGTTAAACTATAAGACAATCATGTTAAATGAACAATTCCTCTAGAGATGAAATCTATAGATTTTCCTATATTTCTTCAGTAACTTACACAGGCCCATAGGGATTTGTCAATAATTATGTAGATTCAATTTCTCATGTAGACAAGCATAATCATCTAGACAGATTAAGTGTCTTAAAATGTTAAGTTAAAGTTCAAAATGTGCATATACATTTCTTTGTCTCTTTCTGTCTCTCTTTGTATTTATATAAATATATAAAACATGTATTTGAAAGTTCCGTATACAAAAGTTTTGAGAGTATATGCATATGGCTCCTATAATCACTGTATCTGAACCAAACTCCAAAGATTTAAATAAAAATATATCTTGGATTTGATATAAATCTCTCTATGGTGAGGCATTTACTCCATCTGAAGCTGAAAGTTGTTGCAATCAATAGCCATTAATGGTGATTAGAAAGGAATTGATCTGGAAAGGACCCAAATGGCAAGATTACTTTCCAAAAAGAAACAAAGCCTTCATAATAAATATACAAAACACGACTCAGTAAGCAGCAAAAATAATTGAGGCCAAAAGTGAGTAAGATAAAAGGACAGAAAATATGAAACTCTTGTTCCCTTTGGACCAAATTCTTGGATAATATTAGGAAGAGCTATTTTGGGTACCTTTCCATTCCCCCACTGCTGCCCTTTCTGTGTCATCTTTTGAATATCACGTGCTGTCCAGACTCCTCCTTCCTGATGCTCCACCCTGCTCATTTCCCAACAGACCTAGGGTCTTTTCCATTTGTAAACCTAAGGTGATAAGCATTAGTGTGGATTTTAGACACCTCAAAAAGTAGGAGACATATTTTTGCTTAGAGAATAGGTACCTCTTTGGGTGGGTCTTACATATAGAACCCATAAGGAGATGCCTATATTTATATGTATAACACTTTCCTTCCCAAATTGCCCAGTATAATATTACACCTGAGTTGCCATTCATTATTTTCCGTTGTGCAAACATGTATCTCTCTCCTTGCCCCTTAAAAAGCAAAACAAAACAGAAAACCAGGATGTGTAGCAATCCACGGTTCACATTCTTGCCACAATGATGACTCAGGGCATTGATCGGCATGTGACTTTCAGACTTTCTCCCTGTCACTTTTCCATTGTACCTCACTGAGGGCGTGTGCTAATCATGAAAATCCTAAATGCAATAATTCATAAAATTTTCCATGACTGTAAAGAGGCATAGAGTTTTATAGAGTTTGAATACCGTCCATGATAAAAAGTCCACTTTCTTTTGATTTTTATTTTCTTGTTTGGCTGACAAACTTGGTGACAATAAATTAATGAGCAAAGAGTAAACCATTATTCTTTTAATTGGTCTCCACTGGTTAATTCATAGGAGGCTTTAAGAAATGCACTTATTATATAATTAACAGAGATCTGTGCCTCCTTTGTAAGTTACTGGCCATAAAAGACTTTGTTTAATAATTGCCCATCACCTATTCTATTGCTGTGTGACAGCATAGTCTCACCCTCAGAGACTGTTTTTCAAAGTCTAAGCAGTCTCCTCCATCTTCCATGTTTCTCTTTAGGTTCTCTCTGAAATCTGTTCTCTTCAAGATCTCAGTGCTTCTGTTGACCTCCTCGTTGGTAAAAAATAGCTTCATAATTTTCAAGAAGATTGGAATAATCAGACTTTGTTTCCCCCTCCATTTCTCTTACTTCTGTAATTATCATATTCTATTGCTTTAGAGTAATCCTCCTACTCTAAGATGCAAAACTCTAATTTTTAAACCTAGGCCATTATAAAATATAGGCTAGGGAACAATTCTGGTCTTCCAACGAGGCACTTGTAAATATAGCATTATTAGAATTCAAGAATGTTTCCATCTTTTGTATTTGTCATGTGTTTGTCTAGGCCTCTATGCTGAACTATTCTGCACTTGACCTCCAGCTACTTTTTCTCCTCCTTCTTCTGATAGTTACAAGCTTTTTCCTTAGGTCACCGCAAGCTGCCCTACTTCTTCCCTGGTCTAATGGTACTTTTGTGTTCTGTATACTTGGGCCACTTGCTTGCTCTCAAGTTTTTTTCTCATCCTTTTTCAGAAAACAGAATTTGAACATGGTAAATGCAATCGATATTCTTTGTTATTTGTCAGGCAAGTAGCTAATTTAAGACTTAAAATAGTAGTGTAAATTATTATATATAACAGTCATAAGTGGCTGAGTGCCAGTCTTGTGCTTTTAGCTGTAGAAAAGGAAATTTTCTTACAAAACTGTGACTACATATGATCGGAAATAAAATATTCATGCTAATCATGGTGCTAAAATTGTGAAAGTTAGAAATGCTGATATCCTAATATCACTCCTTCTTCCCCTATGATACTTAGTAGAACATGGAACTAAATACTAAATCTAGACCATTTTTCTTTCCAATATTATTTTTCAGGTCATTCTAATTTTAACTTAAAAGTAAGCCTTTTCTCAAAGTGTTTCTATTACCGATGAAAAATTGTGTTGACAGCTCCCTACTACTTTATCAGTGGTAACCTTGTGTTTGTTAGAAGAATTGATTCTGTTGTCCATACTAGGTAGGGCAGAAACAGAACTGGCTAAGGGAGATAGATAAATCTAAATTTCTGGAGCATCCTTTTTTTCTCTAGTTATAAATATTTAATTATGCCAGAAGAAATTCTGAAAAATTGTGACACACAATGGGATGATTCTTCCTATAAGTAGGGCACTCGTTACGTATCTGAGAAAGGAACTAACACTTTTTAAGCCTTTCTAAGTGATGGCTCTATTCCAGGCACTTTAAAATATTCACTTTCATCTTCACTGTATCCTTCAAGCTAGATATTATCATCCCTATTTTAATTGAGTAATTAAGGTTAAATAACTTGCCCACAGTTGCACAGTTATTACTAGAAAGAGCCAGGATTATGACACAGGACTGATTCTAAATCTTATAGTCTTTTAACTTTTCTTAAATTAGACCCGTCCTGCTCATTCTTAGGGAGAAATATCAGTCTTGCAATATATTATGATGGTTGCCTTGAGAATCCTATAGTCTGATGGATAAAATTGTGGGCACTGGAGTGGAGCCACCTAGGCTCCTATCTCTCACTAATTGTGTAATCTTTAACAATTACTTACTGTCTCTGTGCCTCAGTTTCTTTATCTGTAAAAAGGGGGTGATTCTAATAATATCCACTCAATAGTGTGGTTTGTGAGGACTAAATGAGAAAATAAATATAAAGTACTCAGTAGAGTGGTTGATACATAGTAAGTGTTTAATAGGTACTGTTTCCCAGAGTTTTATCTCTCTATAAAAGTTGGTCATTTTGTGAGTAGAGAAAAGAAGTTCGGGTTGTAATTTCTTCTCTTCTTGGCTACTTGTGTCTGGCTCATTTAGCAATCAGTGTTTTGTCTTAGATCCCAACCCATTTTACATAATTTTTTTTCCTTCATGCAGTGTAGAAGATTGAAACACGGCCACAAATTCTTTGCTAATCCTCCCTTTGAGAGATGAAGTCTAATTCTCCTTCTCTTAAATATAGGCTATACTTAGTGACTTGCATGATGAATAGAATATGGGAGAGTGGGACTTCTGAAGCTAAGTAATAGGAAGTCTTACATCTTCTGCCCATATACCTCTTTAAATGTTCACACTGGGAGCTCTCATCCACCAAGTAAGAAGCCTGACTGCCTTGAGACCTCCATGTTGGAGAGGTCACGTGTAGGTACTCTGGTCATCAGGCCCAGCAAAGCCCAGCCCTCCAGTCATCCTTGCCAAGGAATCAGTAGTGTAAGTAAAGCTGTCTTGGACCCTCCAGACCAGCTCATCCAGCAAATGAATATTACTGAAGGTCATCAGTTGCCAGAAGAATCTCCTAGCTGAGCCCTGCCCTAATTCCTGACCCACAACATCATGAGATATGATAAAATGGTTGTTGTGTTAAGTCACTAGTTTTGGAGTGGCTTATTCCATGGCAATGTATAACTGAAACATGCATTTATTTATTTAAAAAGAAACTATTGTACCAGCAACTGTTCCAGGCTCTGGGGGATGCATCCCTGAACAACCCAGGCAAAGCCACTCTTCTCATATAGGTGATATTCTACTGAGGGAGACAGACAATAAAAAATAGACAAGTACATACATAATTTCAGATATACATAAATACTATGGGGGAAAATAAAGCAAAGTAAAAAGACAGAGACTGACAGATGTAGATGTGTGTGGATATTTAGGTAGACTGATTAGGAAAGGCCTCTCTGAGGACAGCTCATACGAGCAGAAATGAAGTTTTAAAAATTGAAGTTTTAAAATTATGCATTCACTCACTCACTCATTAATCCGTCTACCTATTCAATGAAGAAGCAATTATTAACCACCACTCTGTGTCAGGCACTGTGCTAAGTGCTGAATAAGATAATCAGAATGTCTTGTGAGGCAAACAGACAGTGGCGATAACAACATCATATGAATATGCTATCAAAGAGATATGCACAGGGAGCTTTGGAGGCACAATAAAGAGCCATTTGGCCCAACCATGTGGAAACCAGGAAGACATAAACCTTCTTTAAGTAACATGTCTTTCAAAGGAGTTAATTGAGAAACTGAATATTTATTCAAATGATGCTTATCCAAATGTTATTGCTCAAAACACATCAGGAGCTTCCCTTTTGCTATTGTATATGTAAGAGCAAAGTGCCTGGCCCATAGACACGGCACAGATATTTGTTGAATTAAGATTGCTTTAAGATTCGGTTATAAGTCATATAAGAAAGTCTTTCTTGCTACTTGCTACTCCTCTTTTTTGAGCCAAAATGATCTCATATAATATGATCATTCATTCCCCTTATTCATCAGACTTGGCTCTGAATTTTTTTTTGCTCCCCCCATCAAATTTATCCTGAACCAATGAAGATCTGCCATTACTGAGGATATTCAAAAGACTATCTTGTTCACTTTTTAAAGGCTGGCCCAAAAAAGGAGTGTTGAAAATATTTTTAGCAGTAGTGGCAGCAGAGTCAGCATGAGCACAGGGCCTCCTGAGGTGACTCATTTGAAAGAAGCATCATTCATTTGGATGTTTAAGTGATGCTGGGTTTTTTTGAAGAAGCAATTGTATTACTTTATAGTCATGCCATGTTTTTGCAGATGTTCATTAAGTTGAGCTTGGTCTCATTTGTGCCACGTTTTCAACTATTGTCTATGCCCCATTGATTCCCTCAAATATGTCTTCCACTTTAAACTGATTTCTTCTCACCCGTATCCAAGAGTTTCCCCAAACCCTGAAATTCTGTTTCTCCTAGGCTTACTTAACTTTCTCATTTTCCCAAACATTTGCTTCTCCTTTAATCCCTACTTAGTAAATGGTCTTATCACCGAGTTAGTTGCCTAAGGTAAAAATGCAGAAATCATCATGATCACGGACACCTTCTGCTTCCTCAACATTCACAGCCAATCTCTCAACAAATCTTGTTGATTCTGCTTTCAAAATGTATCTTGAATTTCCAGTGATCCTTTCCCACTAAATTGCCTTGATTCGGAATTTTATTAGTCTTTTGCTAGGCTATTGTCCCTTCTCCCTGAAATGCTCTTACCCACCTTGACTATCCTGTGAACACATTTTTCAAGGCTCAGGTTACACTCACCTCTTCTGTATTCCATAGTATCTCGTTCATGTTTCTTTAGTAGTCTTAGCCACATTGTGATATTATTCATTTATGTTAGATTTGTCACCAGCTATCTTTTTTCACAGCTTACGTGGCAGTCCATTCATTTATTCGCTTATTCATTCAACAAATACATACTAAACATGGGGCAGGCGGTCTGCTAGATCCTGCTGTACAACATACATGTTCTTAGACCTTGTGGGGCATATAATATGGTGAGGGAGATGAATAATAAAAGAAATAATTACAGTAACATACAATAAGCATAATGATAGGAGGAAGACGTGCAGCCATGAAAATATATAAGGTAATTATATGGGATTAGAAAGAGGTTTTCCTGAGGCAATAACGTTTAATCTGAGACCTGAAGGATGAGTTAGAGTCAGCCAGGTTTAAGGATGGGAAGGTGGGAAGAGAAGGCAGAATATTCCATTTAGAGGAAATAGCACGTGGAAAGACCCCGAGGTCTCAGAGAAAGACCATTGAAGGGACTGAAAAATACTGTAAGGCTATCAGTAAACATCTATTGAAAGAATAAAGCCTGGGGACTTGAGTTCACTTGTTATGCTGAGTTTTCTGAAGAACATAGAGGGGGTTTAATTACAACAGTTTGTGGACTTCACTGCATTTTTAAACAGAAACCACCTAATTTTACTTTTATTTCACAATTCAAAATAATCAAAAATAATTTCAGTAATTGCATTGATGTGACAGTCATTGTTAGTTGCTTCTATTCATATCCACTCCAACCTCTCTTCTCCCTTGTCAACAAAATCTGATTTGATTGGGGTGGCAAAGTGCTCTGCCCCAGGCAATGGATTGTGATTGCTCAAGAGTTATGCTATCCCAAATGGGAACCACTAGTCACAAGTACCCGCTGACCATTAGGCTACTACAGGGCCCAGTCCAAATCGATGTGCTGGAAATGTGAAATATACACTGGATTTCAAAAACTAAGTCTAACAAAACAAAAGAATGTAAAATATTTCATCAATTGTTATATTGATTACATGTTGAAATAATAATATTTTGAATAAATTGGGCTAAAAAGATATTATTAAAATGAATTCACTTTTTTTTTTTTTTTTTTTTGTGGGGAAGACCAGCCCTGAGCTAACATCTGTTGCCAATCCTCCCCTTTTTGCTGAGGAAGACGGGCCCTGGGCTAACATCCGCGCCCATCTTCCTCCACATTATATGGGACGCCACCACGGCATGGGTGACAGGCAGTGCGTCCGCGGGCGCCCGGGATCCGAACTCGCGAACCCCGGGCTGCCAAGCGCAAACTAAACTGCTGCGCCACCGGGCAGCCCCGAATTCACTTCTTTTTACTTAAAAAAAAAGCCCACTAGGGAATTACATGTGTCGCTTGTATAATATATCCACTGGACAGCACTGATCTAGGCTGTTCATAACAGTATTTTTTCTCTCTTTCCCTTTCTCAGCCTCCCTTAAAGATGAGGATGGCCATGTGATCCAATTCTGGCCAATGAGACTTGAGCAGAATTCTGCTGGGAGTTTTCTGGGAGTTTTTTTTTTTTTTTAATTAAAAAAAAAATTCAACTCCTGATAGGAAGGGACTGAAACTGCACTGCTCTTTTTTCCCCTAACTTCTTTCTCCTTTGAATTGACATGATGGCTAGATCTCCTGCAGGCATGTTTTAAAACCATTTCTTAATGGCTTAATATTCGTAGGAGAAAGACCAAGAGAATCACAGAGATTTTTGTCTTTGAAAATATTGATTTATTGCTTCTATATAAGAAAAAGGACATCCTGTTTTCTTAAACTACTGTTGTGTCCACATTCAGTCCTTATAGGCAGGTGAATTATTAACTGATACTGTTGTATTTAGTGCTGTCTTCAGCGTGGACTGGATTGTGTGGAGCCATAATCCTGTGTTCTGAACCTCTTGACTGCTACGTACTTGTGTCTCCTTTTTAAAAAACAATTTTTTTAAATTATCTTTTGTTGGGTGGAGTGTTCTGTAAATGTCAGTTAGGTCAAGTTGGGTGATAGTGTTGTTCAAGTCTTCTATATCCACACTGATATTTTGTCTATTTGCTTTAGAAATTATTGAGAGGGGGGTGTTGAAATCTCCTATTATAATTATGATTTGACCGTTTCTCCTTGCAGTTCTATCAGTTTCTTGTTTCATGTATTTTGAGGCTCTGTTATTACTTACGTAAAGGTTTGCGATGTTTATGTTCTCCTGATGAATTGACCCCCTTTATTACCATTATGAGATGACACTCTTTATCGCTGATAATATTTTCGTTCTAAAAATCTACTTTGTCTGATATTAATATAGTCACTTCAGTTTTCTTTTGATTAGTGCTACCACAGTATATCTTTTCCCATAGTTTTAATCTCTTTGTGTCTTTATATTTTAGGGCATTTACATTTAACATGATTATTGTTATGGTTGGTTTTAAATCTACCATCTTAATATTTGTTTTCTATTTGCCCCGTCTGTTTTTTTTTTTCTGCTTTCTTTTGTATTGAATATTATTTTATGATTTCATTTTATCTCCTTTGTTCCCTCAACTCAGCAAGACCATCAGTCTCTCCTGGGTTCCCTCTCAATGGGTCATGACCTAGAAACTCTCTTCACGCTCTGAGCTGGAGCAGGAATAGGGCTCAACTCACTTGTCTTTTGTCTCTCAGAAATCAGTGCCCTTCATGGCCTGATGCCTCATGTCTTGAAAACCGTTATCTCAGATACTTTGTTTTGTTTTTGAGTTGTTTCAGATGGGAGGGTAAATTTGGTCCCTATTACTCCATTTTGGTTGGAAGTAGAAGTCCCCTTCATTATCCTTTTGCTACAAGATTCAAAACATATAAAATACATGATTCTCACTGTCTACTTTTAGTAATTTTTTTGTTACTTCTCTTCTTTTCAAGTTATGTCTGAGCTCTCACTTAGAACTATACAATCCTTGTTTTTCTTTCTCTCACACCTCACCACCAATCAGTTCAGCTGTCCTGTGATTCCAACCTTAAAAATATATACCAACCTGACTACATCTCCTTCCAGCGCTCCCTGGGCTAAGCCACCATCATCTCTGGAGGCTACTGCAATGACCACTTAATTTGTTTCCTGGACTCAAAACTCTCCATCCAAGTGGAGTGCCACCTTATTCAGAGGAAAATTCAAATTATTTTCTAAGGTCCAAAAATTCCCCCATGAGCTGGCCCCCTACCACCTATTTGATCTCATCTAGGACCTTTCTCCCCCTCACTTTCCTCTAGCCATGCTGGCCTTCTTACTATTCTTTAACATGTCAAGCTTTTCCAACTGCTATTCCTTTTAACTACAAGGCTCTTCCCTCAGATCTTCCCATGACTTACTCACTTAATTCATTCATGTTCAATGTTACCTCCACAAAGTGGCCTTCTCTAAACACTCTGAGAAAGAACTCCTGTGCCCTTTTCATACTATATCTTCTCATGAAACTTTATGTATGTACATAGCTCTTCTATTTGAATTTATATTTTACATTGAATAAAGTCTTCCTGATCTTGGACATAGTGTCCATGAGGGCAGAAACCTCTCTGTCTTATTAATAGCTTTATCTACAGTGCCTAGTACAGTACCTTGTATATAATCATATTTTTATTGAATAAAATAAATATTTTTTGAATAAACACTTCGAATTTTAAAAACATAAGAGGACCACAAGAATCATCTAGGTTCGTGAGTTTCAACTTGTATCTTGTAAAACTTCTTATGACAATAGACAGAGAGTTGTTTCAAAAAATAAAAAAGTGTGACTCTCATCACTTAATAACTTTGGGAAATACAATGTTTTAAAAACATTTAACTTCAGGAGTTCTCTGAGCTTTTATTATGCTAATGTTCTTTAGGAATTTCTAAGAGGGAACACTGTGCAAAGTTATATAGTATTTTTGAATTTAATTTACTATGAAATCTTGTTTTGTGGAATACCTCTGTTAATCATCTCACAAAATCACTGTTTCATTAGAACATAATATGGTAAACATTGATCTAGTTTCCTCATTTTACAGATTACAATGTTGAATCTTAGAGAAGTTTCCTGATTTGCCCGAGGTCTAAAACTTATTTAGCCACATAATTGCGTCTTAGATCCAGGTTGACCAATGCTATTGACCAATGCTATTTCCACTGAATCAATTTTTCACTTCTGTTGTGTGCTTTTCTATAGCCTTTCCCTTCTTCTCGAATGTGCTGCTTCTCTTCTTCTGTTGGATAATAAACCAAATAATTCTACCTAAAATAGCAGTAAATAGGTTTTTATTAAGTGTCTAAGGTGTTCTCTTCTGATTAAAGTACTTGAACTCAAGTACATGAATTTTGTGACACTTAGAAATCATTTTTTCCCCCAATACTTCCAGGATCCTGGTTCTGTTCTATAGAGATATGTTTGCTGGACTCTGAAGTCCAGTTTCAGGATATTTTATTGGATATAGGAATGTAGAAAAGGAAAAATAAAAAGGGAAAGACTGAGTATTGCTGGCACACATTGCAGAAATTGTTATAGTCCTATTTCAAAGAAGAAGCAGATGATAAAGTAAAATTTTACATATAGATAACTGGTTATGTTGCAAATAAGTCCTTGTTAAGAAATGTAAGGTATAGAAAATTTAGAAAGCCTGGGAATTAAAACATATTTTAACAAATACACAAAAACATTATCAAGTTTAATCAAGAACATTTGACTTATAATATCTAATGATTATTCTTTATGATAGATATGTTATGAGTCTCAATTTTGCATTATTCATATGAGCCTGAGCAAGTTACTTAAACTTTCAGGGCATTTGAAGGGATTGACTAAATAATCTTTAAATCTGCAGACTAGAGTAGGGCAAAGGATAACTGTGGTCTAGACTAGGGGTTAGCAAACTTCTTCTGTAAAGGACCAGATAGTAATTATTTTAGGTTTTGCAGGCCATGTGATCTCTGTCACAACTGCTCAATTCTGCCTCTGTAGTTCAAAAGCAGCCATAGACAGTATGTAAACAAATGGGCATCACTGTGTTCCAATAAAATTTTATATACAAACAAAGTGGGCTGTAGTTTGCCAACTCTTGGTCTTAGACAATCAATATATTCTTTCTGACTTACATGAATAAGACCTAAAATGATTTCATACGGAAAAATGAACTCCTTTATAGGCATGGCCGATCCTCACCTTCTACATCTTCTACTGTGGAAATCCTGTACTTTTTTTGGTAATCCTTATTTTCCTTTTATATGAGCCCATAGCCCCAGTGCTATGGCAGAAAATATGCCAAGTTATTCAGAAGAACTTAAAGGTGCCATTAAAGCAGTTTCATTTACATTTTGAGCTTCTGTGGATATATCAATTAGAAATGCTTTCAGTTGCAAATAACAGAAAACCAGACCTGCGGTAACTTAACCATCAGGATATTTATTGTTTTCTTAACAGGAAATATGGAGGTAGGTGGCAGTTCAGAGACTCAGTGAGGACTACAGCTCTTTTCATTCTGCCATTCCAGCCCTGTCAGCTTGTTGGCTTTTGTTTTCCAGCTTAAATCCTCATGAGGACAATACGGCTGCCACAGCTTCAAGCATCATGTCCTCACACAAGTGTTCAAAGCAAAAAGGGAGAAAAGGGATCAAAAGACCTTCTGATACCCCCTCTCTTTTATCATGAAAGAAACTCTTTATCAGAAACCTCCTAACTGACTTCCTCTTACTTCTTACTGAGCAGAACTAGGTCACCTACCTATGACTAGATTAATCAGTGGCAAAAGGAAAGGGACTTGCTACAGCTGCTTTAAACCAGGGGTTGATAAACTATAGTCCATGGGCTCAATCCAGCCTGGTGCCTGTTTTTTGTAAATAAAGTTTTATTTGAACACAGCCACACCCATTCATGTGTACATTGTCCATAGCTGTTTTGTGCTACTATGGCAAAGTTGATTGGTTATAACAGAGATCATATAGTCTGCAAAGCCTCAAACACTTACCACCTGGCTCTTTATAAAAAAAACATTGTCTTCCTCTGGTTTACACTATGACTCATCCCCTAAGGCTGGCCATGAAACCAGGATTCTTTAAACAAAAACAACAAATGGGGGCAGCCCTGTGGCATAATGGTTAAATCTGTCCGCTCCGCTTCAGCGGCCTGGGGTTCATGGGTTCGGATCCTGGGCACACACCATTGCACCACTCATCAAGTCATGCTGAGGTGGTGCCCCACATAGAGCAACTAGAAGGATGCACAACTATGACATACAACTATCTACTGAGGCTTTGGGGAGCGAAAAAAAAAAAGCAAAAAAGGAGGAAGATTGGCAACAGATGTTAGCTCAGGGCCAATCTTCCTCAAAAAAAAAAAAAAAAGAACAAATGACTCTTGGAAAGGCAACTGATAGTGACTCCCACCATGATTTATAACGTCATTTAAATGGTGAACTAACGCAAATTTCAACAAGTGGCCAAACAGATGCATTTTTTGAAAAAACTTTTTTTTCCAAATTGTCAGTTTGGACACTTTACCTCCTGTTTCTGTTGCCATTTCACTCAGTTCTTAATAACATCCCTAATCTCTAATCTCTTCTCTTTCAATACTTTCTTTCAGCCTTTAGGAATTCAAGAAGAATTCTTCAGAGTCAAAGAGCCTGGAAGGAGAAGGATGTGGAATTCAATTATTGAGTAAAACTGAATTTCAAAGTTTTTCATCCTACAACACGTGATAAGGTGCCTCCATGTTTCACATTACTCTGTCGTCTGATTTTCTTTCCTGGAAGGACACTGTAGGCCTGGCTGGTACTTTCCCTCAGGTGTAGGCTGCTCTCCTCAGAGCTAAGGGAGAAACACTAGAGAAAAGTGTCTTACAGAGATATTGGTTAGCAACTGAGAAGGCATGCTACCAAATAGTAGGTAAGAAGATGCATCGATCTTTCAGAAAGTTCGAAGCAGATGAAAGAAGGAGATGTTAGATGAATTTTCTGAGCTCCATGGTGTTCAGGTTCCAAATCTTTGTGTGTTGTTTGTGGGTTTGGGCTGAGGCCAGTTGAAGGAGACTGTGAAAGTAAAAACATTTTTCTATCACCACATATTCTCCTACTCCTTTAAACCCCCAAATCCTATAGCTTTTCATCTAGGTGTCACAAGAGAAGCTTTTAAAAATAGAGGCAGTGGAGAGGAACAAGGGTCTGGGACATGAAGGAGACTGTATCACTTTGTTCAACAGCCATCAGAAGTCAGTTTCAACTTTTCAGATCTAATCTTATGGAAAGGTTTAACCCACAATTTGATGAAAAATTCAACCAGTGTGAAATTTTGGAATACAGGATATCTCTGAGTTAGGACACACAGACTGTCTATGACCCATTTTGTGGCTGAATCTTCAATTCGAAGAAGAGATAATTCACTTGAGTTGATTTAATTGTGCTTCCTCTTTCCTTAGAATAATAGCCCAATAGGGCAGGAGGAATAAATAAGGGCTTAACTTAAAAATCCACCTATTTAAGCCCCTGTACCTCTCAGCTTTCCCACATCTCCTTGCTCATGCGCTCTCCACAGTGGCCATTAAAGATTTGCTCCTGTTGTAGCTCTCATTCTCTGCTACCTCTGCCCAGGTGACTCTGGTCCATCCATCTGTCCTCTCACTGCAGCTGCTACCCCTTCCCTTCTCACAGAGACGTGGAGTGGTCCCCTCCTCACCACTGCTCACAGCTCTGTCCTAGGATCCCAGTGTTAGCTTGACTCTTAGATTACACTCCCTTCTGCCAAAGAATCTGGAGCATTTCCTAATGGCTGGGAGGAAGTAAATTTAAGTGACATAGTAATATGTCTGCCTAAAAAGCTTCCTTTCTACTTCTATTAACAGGTGTCACAGGATGGATTTTAAACATCTTGACCTTTTTCCTACTTTAGGTGGGGTGGTCCATCTTCCCTTTTCTTTTTGGAGAGGAGGGTATCAATTATGACTTCCCAGCCTAATTTTTCTCTCAAGAGAACTAGTGGATTCTTGAGCATCTAAAACTCCTGGAAACATGTTGTTTTATCCCCAGTTCCTGATGTGACTATACTGATTAGATTCTTCCTTGCTTGCCATCTTTTCTCATCTGCTGGCCCACAATGCACTAGTATCTTAAAGTTAGGCCATTAAGATGTCATGTTAAACCTTGGTTTATTCCCTTCCTATTCAGAACATCTCAGCTTTAACACACTGGCAGATTTGGGACTATGCAGAAGGTCCTAAACATGTGGGGTTTGAGGTAGGGGGAGAGACCTAACACTCGTGGCTCTGGTACTCAGTCATTTATTCACTTATTAGACATTTTTTTGCTATGTTTAAGATAACATGTTAATGATACTGGAGAATACATAGATGCAAGAGGCACAGCCCATGTTTCAAATGGTTAGTACAGAGAAGGGCATAATTTAGACAGAACTGAAGGAATTTAAAATAGAATCCGGGGGCCAGCCCAGTGGCATAGTGGTTAAGTTGTATGCTCTGCTTTGGTGGCCTGGAGTTCATGGGTTTGGATCCAGGGTGCTGATCTACACCACTCATCAAGCCATGCTGTGGCAGCATCCCATATACAAAATAGAGGAGGATGGGCACAGATGTTAGCTCAGGGTGAATCATCCTCGCCAAAAAAAAAAAAGAAAAAAAAGAATCTGTTTGAGGTATGAATTTGGAAATAGTCCCCACAGAGATAGATGATATTTGAAGTTTTGTGACAGGCATTCATTCAGTCAGTCAACAAAAATATGTTAAGAAGTACCTATGTGGTAGGCATTGTGTTAGGTGCTTATAAAACATGAGCACTCAGGAATGGGGAGTTGTTGTTTAACGAGTGTAGAGTTTCAGTTCTGCAAGATGAAAAGAGTTCTGGAGATGGTGGTGATGGTTGCACAACAGTATAAATGTACTTAATACAAGTGAACTGTAAATTTAAAACTGGTTAAGATAATAAATTTCATGTTATGTGGATTTCACCACAAGAAAAAAATTGAAGAAAACAAACAAAAATACTCAAACAAAAATAAATAAGTGAACACATAATTTAAAAAAATGTATGAGTAAACAAAAAAAGATCTTTGCCTCTATGGAGCTTATAATCTAGCAGGGAGAGATAGACAATCTATAATTCAGTTATTCGTATGTTAGAGGTGATAAGTACTGTAGACACAAAAAGCAGAACAGGGTAAGGGGGATAGGCATCTTGAGGTGGGTTGCTGTGTTAAATGGGATTGTCAGAGTAGGCTTTACTAAGGAGGTGACTTGAGCAGAGACATAGAGATGATGGAATTAGCCACACGAGTATCTGGGGAAAAGCATTCCAAGGCAGCAGGAACAGCCAGTGCAAAAGTCCTAAGGCGGGAGTATGCCTGGCATGTTGAAGGGACCACAAGGAGGCCAGTGTGGCCAGGACAGTGTGAGTGGGCGGGGGTGGGGGCCGAGTAGTAGGAGTTGTGGTCTCAGAAGTAAGGGGAGGTCAGACCATATAGATTCTTGAGATCACTTGAAAGACTTTGGTGATCTTCGGAGAAATGGGAATCACTGCAAGGTTTTAAGGAGAGGAGGGATGTGATATCACATATTTTTTGTGTGAGGAAGACCAGCCCTGAGCTAACATCTGTTGCCAATCCTCCTCTTTTTGCTGAGGAAGACTGGCCCTAGGCTAACATCCATGCCTATCTTCCCCTACCTTATATGGGATGCTGCCACGGCATGGCTTGACAAGTGGTGCATCAGTCCGCGCCCAGGATCTGAACCTGTGAATCCTGGGCCGCCGAAGTGGAGCGCACGAACATAACCTCTATGTCACCGGCTGGCCCCATGATGTGACATATTTTAAGAGGATGATTCTGTATATAAAGAATAGATGCAAGGGGACAAGAGAAGAAGAAAGGAGACCTGTTAGGAGGCTGTTGCATTAGTCTCTGGGCGAGAGATGATGGTGGTTTGGACCGGAGTAGTAGTAATGGAGGCAGTGGGAAGTGGTGAGATTTTTTTAATATATTTTAAAGTTAGAGTCAACAGAATTTTCTGAAGGAGTGAAGTGGGGTGGAGAAAAGAGGAGTTAAGGATGACTCCAATGTTTTTGACCCGAGCACCTGGACAGATGGAATGCCATTATGGGAGAGGCTTTGAGTGAGCAGGGTTTTTTTGGTGGTGCTGGTGGGGGCAGACCAGGAATTCAGTTATGAATACACTGAGTTAGCTCTGTTATCACTACAATTCATTTTTCTAAGTTGCACAAGCGAAGGCCACGGAAAGCATGAGTCAGTGATGTAGCGTCTGTCACACAGTATTGGCTCAGAGTAGGTGTGTCCTGTTAGAGGTGGAAGGAAAAAGGGGATGCAGGATCGTAAGAGCTCCATAGCTGACTCGTGCTTTTCATGACCCTCATTGTGCAACTCGAAAAAATTAACCGTAATGATAACAGAGCTAACATTTAGCAAGCTCTTACTACGCACTAGGCTCATGACTTGTTCACGCATGCCTAAGTGTATAATTGGAGGAAATGTTGAATTTCACTTAGAGGCTGCTGAGAGCAAAGGTGCAATTTTTCCCCCACGCAGATTTGTGGAAACCTGTCTTCTATCCGTGGACTCCAGGTGAAGAAGCCTGGTGTGCTTTATAGTTTACAAACACCCCTTTGGGTACAGTATACATCCTTCCAACAATCTTATGGGGTAGATCAGTGAGGTTATCCTCCCCATGCTCAGAGGGCGAGAGTGCTTTGCTCAAGATAAAAATACCAGTTGGAGGTTCCATGTTCCCTGACTTCAAGGCTGACAGTTTCCCAGTACTACCTTGCCATCCAACTTCTTCTTTAGAACACTTTTAAACCTATGAAAATTTTAGAATCGTACAATGAAAACCTGTATGCCCTTTACCTGGTTCACCAATTGTTATTTTGCCACATTTGATTTATGTCGTTACATACACACACACACACACACACACACACACACACACACACACACAAAGTATTTGGGTGACCTATTTGAAAGTAAGTTGCAGACATCCTGTCACCTCCCAGTATATTTAACCTGCATCTCTTAAGAATAAGGGCGTTTTCCTACATAAAAAATCTTTTCACACTGAAAAAATTAATTCAATGACATCATCCAATGTATCATCTATATTTAAATTTCCATAACTGTCTCCCCATTTTTAAAGTAGCTTAATTTTTTTTCTGTCTAGGAACCAACCTAGGATCACACATAGCATTTGAGTATTGAGTCTTTCATCTATTTTAACAGAACAGTTTCCCTATTTTTTGTTTTTCATGCTATAATCTCTTTTGGAAAGTCAGGTCACTCATCATGCAGAGTGTCCCAAATTCTGTGTTTTTCTGATTGTTTCCTCACAATTGGACTTAGGTTAAAATATTTTTAGCAGGAATGGTACAGAGGTGGATGTCAGGTTGCTCCATTGTTAGTTTGATTACTTGATTAAGATGGTGACTCAGTTGTAAAAATAAACTTTCCTCTTTTTAAATAATTAGTTATGTGTGGAGTAATACTTTGAGACCAAGGTTTTAGCATCCATTAATGATGCTTGCTTAAATTAGTTACTGCACCAGTGGCTACAAAACTCTCATTATCTCTCTGTGCTACCTATGGAGCAGGAATCTTCTACTCCTAAAGCTTTATTTCCAGTACTCCGAGACCACTGTGTCTAGAATATTCCCCTGTGGACACAGGCCATGCAGCAATGGAAGGAGCAGGAAGTGAGCCATGGGATCAGATGGCAGATCAGATAGCAGATAGACTGAGTACTGGTTCCAGAAATGCTGGGCAGGACATGTTATTGTGAAACAAAAGGCCTACTTTGATGACAGAAAAGTTTCAGTTCTGTAATTCTTGGGTGGTTACAGTTTGTGTTTGACATAATTTAGCCAACTTTTCATTCAAAATAGTTTTTTTTTTTTTTTTGGAAGGAAAAAGAATTAAGGCAACATATATTTGGCACAAATTTATTTTTAATGGTTTTACTATTGTTTTTTCTCCTCTTTCTTTTTCTTCCCTTGTGTTTTGTATTCTCCTCTTTCTCTAGAAGCCTTTCTGCTTTTTAAAAATCTGCTTAAGGGCCGGCCCCGTGTCATAGGGTTAAGTTCACACACTCCACTTCGGTGGCCCAGGGTTTGTAGGTTCAGATCCCAGGTGCCGACCTACGTGCTGTGGCAGCGTCCCATATAAAGTAGAGGAAGATGAGCAGAGACATTTGCTCAGGGCTAACCTTCCTCAGCAAAAAGAGGAAGATCGGCGACGGATGTTAGCTCAGGGCTGGTCTTCCTCACCAAAAAATAAATAAATAAATAAAAATAAAAATCTTCTTAAAAATTCTCTCTGAATTTTCTATTTTCTCAAAAATCCTCTTCCAGTTGATCAGTCTCTGCTTTTTGCTTCCAGTTGATCTGTCCCTCTTACTCTTCTAGATAAGGAGAGGGCTTCAGAAACTCCAAGGCAATTTTAAATTATGACATACGATGCCTTGGGTTCAACACTTCATATAATAAAATACCTGATTTTAGAATATCTTCATTTAGAAAGATATTACAATATATTCTCAAACAACCACTGATGGACTTTGTTGTCTCAGCAGTATTCTGGTTATCTTAAAATACATTATTTCATTAACCACACCCTTTCCCCTTATATAAAGCTGAAAAATAGGAAGCTTTCTTTTTCTTGGTAGTTTCTAACCACATTTTTGCACTGTGGTTTCATGTAGGCAGTTGTTGATATTATCAACTGATAAGTGTTGTTATGTACAGAAGTCGTGCTTACAAGGTATGGAAACGAATGAAACAGTTGAGAAAATGTGTACTGAACTCTCCAGACATCAGGTTCCTATGGCAAGAAAGGCAAATGAATGTTCACAGATCGCTCACCTGCCCCACTAAGAGCTCTTTGGTTGTTCAGAGATTATTGTCATGATCCACTTTGTAATTGAAAATAGAGTAAAGATTAAGAAAACCTTTTTTTTGCCTCAATGTACTTTAATTATTTATTAAAGTCCCACAGGCTCTAGGCATTCTCTCCTGAATAACTGACAATTCAAAATAATAATAACAATACTACAGAGTATGGCACAGTTTTAAATTGATAAACATAATTTTGTGGATTGATATGATTTTAGATTCAGTTCTCTGAACCAAAGTTAGGGATGAGGCTATGTTCAGGGATGGGAGAAGACCTCTGTATTGGCAGTGTATGAACCTGCTTGTTGATCTCTTTCAGTAGTTTGGAAATGAAGAGCTGAGGGAGACTTTTGCTCTGCCTTAAGGACATCCTTCCTTGGCCCTGCACCTCCATCTCATATTTCCAGACAAGGAATGCTATTTCCTTCCAACTGTTAACCCTACATGAACCTTCTGTAGCTAGAAATTTGGGCAAATAGAATAAATTATATTTCAGAAGAATAGATTGCCTGAAGATCAGCTTTGAAGCCTGTTTAAGATTAACCAAGAGTTTCCTAAACTTAGTTGACCCTGGAAATTATCCTTCTTACTGAATAAATCAAAACAACATAAAACATGTGTTAAAAAAAATGGTGGCACTTGTATTCTGGAGAATTCACTTTGGAAATTACAATTTAATGACTCTATATTGGAAGTTAAGGCCTAAACTAGAAAGCTTTTGAAGGTTCTTTTAATCCTTATAACAATAAAATCCCGGCATGATGTGTTAACAAGATCTCATTTTCAACCTGAAGTGTTAACAAAATAATATAGATTTTATAAATCTGTAAAAAATAAGTGTGTAAAGTAAAAAGAAAAAAGTGGTTGCTTACTAACGTAAGTGCAACTTTAAGGGGAAATTAAAATGATGAGTTTTAGTTACATGACATTTTATTGTACGGTTTAAAATTACGTTTTAAATTGAAAGACAATATTTTATTATAATCTAAATATTTACTGGGTCTATGACCAGATGTTTTGATTATAATTTTTAAAAGAATTCTTTTGTAGTCTTTTGTAAAAACCAAGAAAAGGTCAAATGCTGCCATTGCAGATTTCTGATGTCTGCGACTTTACTTTTGAAACCTGCGGTACCATTCATACGAAACCATCACAAATGTTATTGTGACTTTTTTTTTGTATAATGAAACATGAAAATGGTTTTACTATACCATCAAAATATGTAAGAAACTGGTAAGACTACAAATGCTACGGAATAGTTGAAAATGCATAAAAAATTTATTTCACAGAAAAATATGTATTTTTTTTCATCCACCCTTGTTCCCTGGGTTAAACCAACGCAGGAATGAAAATGAGATGACAATATCAGCCACAAAACAGGAATCCTCTGTTTTTTTCTCCTTTCTCCTTTGTAGAAGTCCACTCGTCATACATTTCTCTCAAATAGTTCTGGACATCCCTAGGAAGTGGCCTCACATGTGACTGGGAAGTAGTCCTCTTGACTACTGTGTGGGGTACTCTATTTCCTATCTCTCTTGAGCTCATTGTGGTGATGACACCAAAAGTGGCCATTATGTCACCCTTACTCATAAAGGCACTGGTGTTGAAGCCTTGTCATCCTCTTTTGGTTGCTCACTGTTGGTGCTGTTCAATGTGGATAACTGATGGTTGCATTGTCCTGCTGTTGCCAAAGCCACCAACAGTGATAATGAGGTTGACCAGCACTCTCAATGACCCATGGAGATTTTGGTGGATGGAATGCCTCTTCTTTTTAGTTTTTACCCTTCACAGAATTCAGGATTCCATGGGGCTGAGCTGGAAGAAAATTGTCAGTGAGCACTATTATCTGATTGGTCTTTTATTTTCTCTGCCTTTGGGATGAATTCTTTTCCTGTAGACTTCTCATCACTCCAGTAAGTAATCCTCTAGAATTCCTGTCCCACAAGTTCTCCAGATATTTCCAGATATACCTAAATCCTGGGATGAAGCTCCCTTATATTCAAGCCTGGACCCCTATTATAATACATTGTCACATACAATATAACAGTTCCAATTGGAGAACAAGAATTTGCACACTCAGAACCTACATCAGTCTACCTATCCATATATATATATGTATGTATATGTGGGTGTATACACCCTAGATTGTACACTTCTTTGAGAGCAAGAACTGTAAGTCTTATTGATTTTTGTAGCCACTTGCTTTTGTTATACTGCCTGGCATACGGAAGATACTCAACAGATATTTGTCAAATATATTGAGAAATATGTATCAAACCTTTGGAAAAAGGACATATTCAGCAGAGGACCGTTAAGGAAGAGAAATTAACTGACTCCATAGGCCAACAAAGTAAGTTCACGCCATTGTATGCCAAAATTTTATTGGCCTCTATTTAACCCTTAGTGACATTGTTTTCTCTATTCTTAACACTCTTAATGTCTCTTGATGACTTTTCATTTCTGTTGACTAGAATATTTATTTATTCAATAACATGTTGGGTGTCATACAACTGCATTTTTTGTGGAATAAATTTCTGCAATCATTTTCAGCATTATGAAGCATTCCCTGTGATCCTGTCTTGCTATGGAATCTCTTAGTGAATACCACAGAGAACAGATATTTGAAAGTTAATTTTTAAGAGATGTTAAAGACGTTAGTACTCTTGTTTGAAAGTTACAGAGGACTATGGAATGGAAGGAAACATTGTAAAGTGTAGATGGGCTTGAGGTTGAGCCACAGACATAGCTGGTACTGGGAACTCAAATACCATCACGACTCCATGTTTTTCATCTCTTGTGTATGTTAGTTTTCCTATCTCTTGTTGTCACTGAGATTTGCCTAATAGCTCTTGAGTTTTACGTATGATCCCTTCAGCCATCTGGACTGTCACAGTTCTATTTCTAAAAATCCCCAGAAAGGACCCTTGTTGACCCAGCTTGGGAGAACTCAAGACCTGTTATGGGTTGACTTGTGTCTCCACAAAAGATGTTGAAGTTCTTACCCCAGTACCTGTGAATGTGACCTTTTTTGGAAATAGGGTCCTCATAGATGATCAAGTTAAGATGATGTCATCAGGGTGAACCTTAATCCAATGGGACTGGTGTCCTTGTAAAAGGGGGAAATTTGGACACAGAGACAAACAGGCACACAGAAAGAAAACTATGTGAACATGATGCTGGAGATGGGGTGATGCATCTGTGAGCCAAGGAATGCCAAAGATGGCCAGCAAACCACAAGAAGCCAGGAAGGAAGTGTGGAACAGATTCTCCCTCTCAGCTTTCAGAAGGAACCAACCCTGCTGACACCTTTATCATGAACTTCTAGCCCCTAGAACTATGAGACAATACATTTCTGTTGTTTAATCCATCCAGTTTGTGACGCTTAGTTACAGCAACCCTAGCAAACTAATGTAAGACCATTTAATGATGGCTTAAGGGTGGGATTATGTAGCATCATGGGAACCATGTAGGGGGGTGGAGGCTGGTTCTCAGAAACTGGTACTGGGAAGACAATCTCATATATTTGCACTGTAGATCCCCCAATGCAATTAATTACGATCTGGAACTTAATTTGGATCAATAAACTTGAAAATTTTCCCTTGAGTGAATTTGTTTAATTAGAAGTTGGGTAGATAATTAGAAATAACCTAAAAAGTAACTTGCAGACAGTTTTATCTAATTGGCATCTATGCCTCAGCTTACAAGTCACCAACTGCAGGGAAAGTAACAAATCTGCTTTGTCTAGGACCAGTAAATATCTGTAGCAAAATGGAATTTATGCGAAGGAACCAATAATGCCTAAGAGCCTGCTCATGAAAGATGATATTGAGCAAAATGATGGAGTCCTGTCTTTTTTTTTGGTGAGAAAGATTGACCCTGAGCTAACATCTGTTGCCAATCTTCCTCTTTTTGCTTGAGGAAGATTGACCCTGAGCTAACATCTGTGCCAATCTTCCTCTATTTTTTGTATATGGGACACTGCCATCAAGGCTTAACGAGGGGAGTGTAGGTCTGCCCGGGGTTCTGAACCCTCGAACCCTGGGCCACTGAAGCGGAGGGTGCAAACTTAACCACTACACCACTGGGCCAGCCCCTGCACTCCTGTCTTAAAGTGGTAATTGCTTTGGTTCTTTAATATGTAGGTTCTTTTGTAGTTGCTCATTTATGAGAGGCCCCAGTAGAGACACAATCTTGTAGCTACTGCTACCTTCTACCCTTTCTCAACCTATTCTTCCTTATAAGTAGTAGAATTCACCAGGTTAGATGTCATGAGTACTCTGCGTCAGAGTGAGTGGGAGTCTTTCTGCTTATGCTTTCTAATCTGGGAATATCACATCTAAGATTCTAGATCAGGGATTGGGCAAACTACAACCCTCCGGCTAAATCCAGCCCACCATCTGTTTTTGGAAATACAGTTTTACTGGAACACAGCATATCCATTCATCTACTTATTGTCTATGGCTGTTTTCATGCTACAACAGCAGAGTTGAACAGTTGCAACAGAGACACTATGGCCCACAAAGCCTAAAATATTTACTATCTGGTCTTTTACAGGAAAAGTTTGCCAATCCCTGATCTAGATGGTTGTATGAGGTGGGAAAGCAAGGTTTGTTTTCCAGTTTTTATTTTTTTAATTAAATGTGCCAGGGACAGACTTTTAGTCTTTAGAGTAAAAAATAATCTGCACATTACTAATGACTTGGACTCCACATTGCTGAAATGGAACACATGGTATAAAATGCTTCATTGAAGTCAGTTTTCCTTATTTATAGTTGCTTGTAATTAGTAGTTATTCTGCTCTTATAGTTACTTTTCTCCATTGCAAATAACTAGTTACAGAACTGAAAAATGGAAGGGTTGTTCAAAGTCATCGTGGGTTTGGAATGTTTTTGGCCTCGTGTTTCTTGAAGGCGGGAAGATGTCTGTGCTCACCGTCGGTGCCTTCATTTCCTTAGAGGAAATCACCTAGGACATGTAACAGCAAGCTCAGTACATTCTTGTTGCTTACTTGATTTGGAAGAACAGAAATAATGCAGAAAGACATTTCTATTTGGAAAATGAATTAAAACAAAACATTTATAATAACGTGACCTTAGAAAGTCACCTAATCTCTCTGAGCTTCAGTGACTTTCTTTGTAAAATGGAGACGATATAAGCGCTCACTTCACAGGGTTATGAGGATTTAGTGAGACCGTCCATTTAAAGTGTTTGGCAGAGTATCTTGCATGTAATTAAGGTGTAATACATTTAACTCATTATTATTAGTATCTCTTTAGCTTCGTATCCTAATTCCCTTGCCATATTTTAGCTGCACATAACATCATTAATTCACCTATTTTATTTATTAGTTGTTACTGTATTAGTCCGGGTCCTCTGGAGAAACAGAACCAATATGAGACACACACACACACACACATGCATGTACACACACATATACATGCATATATATATTTATAAGAAATTGGCTTACACGGTTATGGAAGCTGAGAAGTCCCAAGATCTGTACGTGGCAAGCTGGAGACCCAGGAGAGCCGATGGTGTAGTTGTAGCCTGTGTCCGAAGGCCTGGGAAACGTGAGAGCTGATGGTATAGTTCCAGTCCGCGTCCAAAGGCAGGAGAAGACTGATGTCCCAGCTTGAAGACAGTCAGGCAGAAAGAATGATTCCTCCCTCACTCTGCCTTTTTGTACGGTGATTGGAAATGAAGAGCCCAGAGGCTGGGCAATTGGATGGATATACACAGGTCTGGTGAATTTATCAAGAATGATGACAAGGACAGAGTCGGCAAGTCTCGTGCTAAATATTCCAAGAAGTTCGCATTCTTCCCCAAATATGCCATGATTTTCCTGTTTCTGAGATTTGCACATACTATTTCTGTTTGGAATATTCTTTCTCCTCCTCTCTGCCTGGAAAATTCCATTCATTCTTCCAGTTTAGATGCCACTTTCTCTGAAAGGACTATACTGACTTGCCCCATGTGGGTTGCTTTTCCCTTGAGATTGCATGGCACTTCATAATGCTTCTTCCATGACACTTACCAAATTGTAGAGGATATTTTGTTAATAAATCTCCCTCTTTCACATACACCGTGGTGTTCCAGAATGCAGAGTTTACACCTCATGCATCTTTGCTTCCATTCAGTAAACATTTGTGAAGTGAATGCATTCCTAGTAGAATATGAGGAAATTCAGGGCCCTATTGTATTCCCAGTGCATATCACAGTGTCCAGCAATAGTAGTGTCCCAATAAATATTTATTGAATAAGTTGCATGATCATTTTTTAGAGGAAAGAAAGCCAAGATTCATTGACAGTAATTATTTTCAAATGTGCATAGAAGTCAACTACTAGGTAGCATGAGCGACCCAGGTAACACTTGATTACAATAAAATACGGATCATATCTGAGCTTTTCTATCTATAAATGTTTAAACCATACCAGCTGATTAATACCAGGCAAATGGAAAGTTGAACCAAAGTGAACATTTACAGTTAAACTCTAGGAGAGACTTGGAGGGATTTAGATTCAAAGGTTGGGTTGGTTTGCATTGGAAATATGCTTGGAATTTATTGCAGCTGCCGAAAGTGGGATAGCCTGAAGGTATTCCGATTGTGGAATGACAGCTGTTTTACGGAGCAATGAAATTGTGGTAACTCTTCTTAGTGGTCAAATTCTCCTTATCAGGGAGCACTTTTTAAAGTTTGTACAGCAATATCCTAACTAATTGCTCTCAGAGAAAGCTTACTGAAGAATTATTTACGTATTGCTTATATCAGAATTCTCAATCTTGCTTGCGCATTAGAATCATTTGTGGAGCTTTTTTCAGACAAACAAGCCCAGGCAGCACCTTCGGGGGTTCTGATTCAGCAAACATTTTTTATATAAAGCTTCACAGGTGATTCTAATGCATGGCCAAGGTTGAGGACCACTGAAATATAGAGTCAAATTCCAGTGAAGGACTTGACTGTGATTTATTTCTTCTCCTAAATCCAACATTAACTGAAACCTTTTGTGCTTATTAAATTATTTTAAAATTGCAAGTTAAAAAAGAGTCAAGCTCTTTTGTGGGACGGTCTCCATTATGTTATGATTCATCCCTTAGAAAGAAATATTTTGTTTTCTGTAGTGCTGTACAGGTCAAACGTGTTCATTTACATGGACAATTCCGAGTTTTGGTTCTTGAACTTCATGACTAAGCTGTGAGTTGATGATGGCTCTGTAAGACGTAAATGCTGGAGAACAATATGTTTACTCACATAGAGAGGCAAAATAAAGCATTTGATACTTCTAGATGGACAAATTATACCTAATTTCTAAATAATATGGAGAATATTAAATTTTCAGATCTAGAACATTTGTTTTTTGAGGAAGATTGGCCCTGAGCTAACATCTCTTGCCAGTTTTCTTCTTTCTTTTTTACTCCCCAAAGCCACAGTACATAGTTATATATCCTAGTTGCAGGTCCTTCTGGTTCTTCTATGGGGATGCTGCCTCAGCATGGCTTGATGAGCGGTGAGTAGGTCCGCACGCAGGATCCGAACCGGCAAACTCCGGGCCGCCGAAGCAGAACGTGTGAAGTTAATTGCTGCACCACCTGGCCGGCCCCAGATCTGGAACTTTTTATCATTTATTTTCATCCTCTTTTAACCTCAGGAAGTCCTCCTAATGTTATCACAGAATATGAGATAATTTTTGGATTCTGTGTTAACACATAATAGATTAAAAGGAATGCTATGCCACTGTGAGTATATCTTTCCTTTATATCTTTTTAGCATATATTTATCCAGCTTCTATTTTCTTATTTTACTTTAAAATTATTCTTATTTTTTTATATGTTTTTACTCTTTAAAGATAATGGTGTCCTTTGCTATACTGTACCTTTTCTGTTTTAAAAGGACACTTTATTGGCAGGTCCTTTTCATTTTTTCCTTATGTATTTAGAGAAGAACCATATCCTTTTGCCAAACACCAAATGTAAAGAAGATCTGAACCCACACTCTGCCCTCCACACCGTGACCTTACTCAGTCTCTTTGAGGCTCCATTTCCACACCATTAACATCCCTACTGATGATGATGATTATAATAAGGGCTCCCCAGGGCTATGGGAAGGAAGGTAAATGCAGGTACATAACACCTGTGCATATTAGGTTCCTGATATTGATGAGTTTCTTTCCTTCTTTCCTTTGTAAAGGATCCTTAGAAATATAGTTCCATCCAGGGCAACTGGATTCTTGGTCTTGTTCCTATAGCTTCCAAACCATTGCCATTTGCAAATTTTAAAACTTTCAAAATATGCCTCAGGGTTGTATTTTAAGGATATAGTAGGAAGTAAGACATTTTATAAAAGATTTCAACTGATCATGGCTTGATCATCCCTTTGTCTCCAATTTAAAGAAACTACCTTGAATTAGGACATAGGCTGTTTTCTACCACGGGGAAGCCATTTTACAGACATTATCAACTGCACTCCCCTCCACTCCTCAGTACACTCAAACATAGTGCTACAAACTAGCTTTCCCGTTTAGTCAAAGGCACCACGCTCATGTAGGTAACTTTAATCCTTGGGTTCACCTCTGTCCTTTGTTCTTTGCATTTAACACGTTAGTCACCATGTACAAAATAGTCTTTGTTTTCTTTCTTCACAACTCGCGCTATCCCTAATATAAGGCTTCACACAATAATGCCTACCTCATTTTGATGGCCCTAACAATTTATCTCACACTATGCTGCTGGATTATCTTTTGCTTTACTCCAACTCAGTGTGGTTTACTGAATACAGGCTAAATTTCTTGCCTGACATCAAGCTCTCTGAGACCCTTTAATCTCTTCTGGTTTGTCTACCACTATCCCCTGCTTCTCTTCAATGTGAACCTCCCACCCCCATGGCATCCCAGACTGGTCAGTATCTCACTACCTCCAGTCAGAGGCCTAATTCTACTGTTTTATCTATTCTGGTCACAGGTGGAATCCTGGGTTTTCCTCATCTGCCTCTACACATTTTAGGAACACATTTAGGTCCAGCACTGGAACATATGAAGTCCCAACTCTTCTAGGAAGCTTTTCCTTTCCCACTAAAAAAGGCCACAGAGATTTTTCTTACTTTCTAACCTGATGAATACTTGTCTTTTCTCCTCATTTTGGCAACTATGTCTTATTTATTGTCTGCCTTGTTTCAAGAAGTTTTAAGGCAACATTTCTGTGAAAGTTTTGCCACAGCAATGAGTTTGTAGGCCATTGAAGAGCAGAAAACCTGTTGCTTTTTGAGATAGAAGACGAAGATTTTGGTCTCAGCTCCACAACTTACTAGCTTTGCCTCTAAGCAAGTTATTTAAACTGTTTTTTGCTTGGTTGGTTCATTTTGATTTTTAATTTCTAAATTGAGGGCAATAATATTGGCCCTATCCAAACTAGCATACACAATTATTATATATGAAAAATGAAACTTTTTTATTGAAAGTGCTTTGAAAAGGGTGATAACCTATACACACCTAAAATGCCTTGGTTTTTATTTCTTTGTATCTGCCAAAGTGCCAGCACAATGGTAACCACTGAGTAGGGTTTGCTATAAACACATAGAATTGGATTAAAGTAATATTAGTTGGTATCTTTGATACACCAAAAAACACACACGTAATTATGTATGCTCATTCCTAGTATTAGGGTTATTTTATTGGAGGGATACAAAGGAATGGCTATTGAACGTTATTAAACATTCACCGAAGCATTCATAATAATGTGGTGCACTCCCACTGGTCTTGTGTTGTGAAGTAGGCATTCAGGTGTCTGCTACTTTAATATAGGAGTTGTTTGTTTGGGCTGCTGGTGGGAAATCTGAACTCCTCTGACAGTGCAACAATTTGAACAATGAAGGTCCAAATGGATTCACCTTGACTCTGGTGATTTAGTAACTTCCATGACCCTTTCCTCTGCATGATACAATTCTTTACACAAAGAATCACTGTAAACTAATACATTGTTTTTCTGTGTTTGCAACTAGTCTGTACAGGGAGTCAGACTAAATCCAGGTGAAGTTCTCGATGGAATCCCAGCCTTTGATCATGCCACCAAATGCCTTAATTTTAAAAGTGTGACAAGATGATTGGTGTTTTAAGATCTTGGTACCAGGCACACAACAGAGTTGAAAGCTGCCATGAAGTCTGCTACTTAGGCAGAATACCATCATCTAAGGCACTAATTGGCAAAGAAGTAGAGTGTTAAAGAAGTTGAAAGGCAAATCAAGAAGAATAAAGGATGTTACAAGGTTGTCAAATGTACCGTGGACTTTACTAGGTGCCAGATCTTGACCCAAATTAGGAAACAGTGAACATTTAAGGCCTAGATTTAATAGAGGTCCCATGTATAACTCCAAGTAGTTTTATAATTATTCCCCCACATATTTGATGTTAAATAAAAAGGAACAATGATGTTTCAAAATTCTATTAGTATGCCTGAGTTAAAGAGAAATTTTTTTTTTTTGGTGGGGAAGACCAGCCCTGAGCTAAAATCCGCTGCCAATCCCTCTCTTTTTGCTAAGGAAGACCGGCCCTGAGCTAACATCTGTGCCTGTCTTCCTCTACTTTATGTGGGACGCCTGCCACAGCATGGCTTGATGAGTGGTGCATAGGTCTGCACCCGGGATCCGAACCCGCGAATCCTGGGCCACCACAGCAGAGTGTGCGAACTTAACTACTACACCACCGGGCCAGTCCCCAAGAATTTTTTTTTTTTAATGAACGACCATCCTGGGAGAGTAGTGGATCAACATAAGACAATGCCACAAGGTTAACAACAACAACATAATATAAAACACAATCAGAGCTGACTTTCAGGAAAATTTTAAAGCAGAAGCTGTGTGCTTCCTTCTTGTTGATTCAACCCTCCCTAGGCTTCTGGTGTCCCTTGCTCCCCAGTGATCATCCACCATAGCACTTCTCCATCTCCCTTGTCCGATAGTCAAACAGACTTGCTCAGTGTCTCCATTTCCCAGTAGGTCTACTAGGTGACTAGTTACTAATTTTCAGACTCTATAATGGGCTATTGAATTAGTGTGTGACTGCCCCTCTTCCTCCCTTTATATCATTTGCTTTTCATTTAGATCTTTTTATTGCGTGATGAAGATAAAATAATAATTGTTAATTTAATGGCGTTTACTACGTGGAAGGCATTATTCTAAGAACTACACATATTAGCACATTTAATGCTTATACCAACTCTATGAGTTACATACTATTACATCCATTTTACAAATCATGGAACTAAAGTGTAGAGATGCCAAGTAGGCTATAAACTGAGAAGTGGTTTTGAAACCAGACAGGTAACTCCACAGTCCCTACTCTGAACCCCTAAGCTATGCTGTGTAAATATGGGGTGGGGGACACACAGCATATAATGGGAAATGCCTGTGCAGTGAAGTCAGGAATACCTATTAAAATCCCGTCTCTGTCCCTTACTGGCTGTGTGGCTTGGGAAAGATATTTAATTTCTCTGAAATTAATTTTCTAGGATATAGAATATTGATGATAGTACTTATACCAAAAGTTTATTATAGAATTAAATAAATTAATGCATATAAAGCACCTACCACCAAAGTATAAAGCATTCTTCACATGCTTGAACATATGACTGGGTGGAAGCGGGGAAGATATTTTTGTGCAAAGAGATTTTGCACAACCACTCAGCTGCCCTCCTCAACCTGTGTGTGGAGTAGGCAGATGTGGAACGCTTGCAGCAGCAGCATCAGATGGGTCAGCTCAGTGCTCACCAGTGAGAACTGGGAGAAGGTCAAGGGCAGCATGAATCCAAGAGGTGGAGGTGACAGTCAGCACACCTACAGACCAGAGGATACCCGAATTACAGTGTTGTACGACCCTCATATTGACATGCATTTGTTGGTAGCCAACTTTTAGAGGGAGATGATAAAGTTATCAAGCAGAGGTTCATAAAAGGAGCCTGTATCCTAAAACACAATTATATATGATATTCTTACTTTCTATGGAAGTATAAAATTTACACATCTATAGAATATAGAAACCACTGCAAATGTTTTAAACTGTTTTTATATTTGACACATCAGGTAGAAAGTGAATTATAATTTTTTATACTTTCTCCATATGTTCCTCAAAATATAAAATTTGAGTTTTGTTTACCTTTCTGTGGGTAATTCTTTTTAACCTTATATGCTAAAAGAGAAAAATCTAAGTAGCCCATTTGTTTCTCTTTCTAATTTTGTAAATATCAGGAAAGATGTTACATGCAATAGATTGTCATATGCAAGGAAAATTGTCAAGAAATTCACATTAAACAATGATGTCATGAAGATTGCATTCCGAGAAAACACTCACTTCTCCAGCATTGATTATTGAACTAAAAGTAATTAAAATGTTTATCTTTCAAAACTAAGCTCTAATAGACAAAATGAGTCTTGTTATTTTAAAGATTATTTGGAAAGAGTTAGCATTAAAAACGTTTTGCACCTGATACATGTCGTTAATAGTTTATATTAGCTTCCCTTATAAGGGAAAATACTATCCTACTTTATAAATAGGTCTTATGGGAAAATTGCTTCTTCCTTGAGGTTAAACAATCTGATATACATTTTTAATGTAGGGATAGTTTAAGGCAATTTGAAAGCTAATCTATGTTAGGTTGTAACATGCCAACCCCCTAAAATAACAAAGACTTCATTATTCACGGTGTCTTAAAGGCTCATTAAGTTTGGTCTGCATAGTTTATGAAATATATAGAGAAGCTAGAAAATTGTATTAAAAAGACTAAATAATATTTCTCAAAAGCTAAAAAGCAGATATCAGCTAAGTGAGATGAAATGTCATAGAGGAGACAATGTTTAGGTATAAATAAATTCTAACAAAGTTAAACATATGAAAATTACAAGAAGTAGGTGACAGTGATTACTAGCTCCTTTCCTAAATCATTAAGGACGGAAAAGGAAGTGGTATGAAATTGCAGTAGGAGAGATTTAGGTTAGATATCAGAAAGAACTTCCTAACTGTGAGGGTTGCTGATCACTAAATGAAGGATATATCACATTCCTACAGAGCTGCTTGGAGACATTTAAGAATGGGTTATAAACTTTTCCTTCAGGGGTGGTTTAAAAGCAGTCCCACCCAATCAAGATTGTATTCTGAAGTCGTTTTTTAGATTCATCAGTGAAAATTGGTCTTTGTGTGCGTGTTGAAAGGTGAATAGATATAATTCATGATCCCAAAATAAAGCAATGGGTTCCACAGCACAGTGACAAAGCTAGGTGACATAATAAAACTCACATACCTTGTGAAAATGCAGAGTGATAAAGGAAAGTCAGGAATCCTCAGCTTATGGAAACTAAATACTGATTTTGAGCTTATTTTAAATGAAGCAGTGCATAGATGGAACCATCTGTTTTTATGATAATCAGGAAACAGTCCCATATGATTCTCCCCTCTTTGCCCTGTCTTGAAAATATTATTTTAAAAACTGCAAGGTTGTAAAGAAAACAGAAAATTAGAATAATTCTTAAAATAAAAAGTCAGAGTGCAAAGTAGATCAGTTAGAACTCAGCTCTTCCACTTCCCTTGGATCCAGATAGGGAAATGAAAGCAGAGGAAAGCTGAGTGGGTGGTTTGGGTTCACTTGCTAGTGCAAAGCTGGGGAGAGAATCTCAGTGGCACACCACCCAGATGGCCCCCCCCCGCCCCACTTTAATGGGCTCATTCTGTCTGTTGACAGCTGGGAGTGTTGGTTGCTGAGATGAACAGCTAGTTTTGTCTCCAGGAATTCCCTCTGTCTCTGGGCATTGTCCTCTGCAAAGGGAGCTGCCTTCTCAAGTCTATGCCTCCTCCCTAGGGACCGCCTGCATTCAATGACTGACTGATGTTGGGGCCAGGGAAATTCAAAGGACCAGCCTCTTTGCCTCAATTTGGGATAACTCTGAAGGGCCATTCCAGCTCCCGTGCTCCCCCCAGGGATCAGCTGAGGCCTTTGTTTCAATTGCATCACAGTTCAAATTCTTCATCTGTCCAGTCCTGGTTCTTCCACTTCAGTTATGAAAGACAAAATGAGTTTCCCAGAATGCTTATGTTTCTTTCTGTGCTATCACTTCTGTGGAAGAAGATAGGGGAGGGAAGCAGTTAGTCAACGGGTTAAAATTGGAAGTGAAGTAGAAGAGTAGATGGAGAAGGCAAAAAGAGGAAGTGAAATCAAACTACTTCCTTCTTCCTTCATCATAAGCTCCACTTGTACACAGAGACCGAGGGGAGTGGATGGACCTAAACTTCTTCCTGATTGGAAGGTGATCTTTTGTCTTCAGTGTCTCCTGCATATTTTCTTGCCTCCTAACTCATTTCCTTTTCTCTACCCATTCTTTGAATTTATGTAAACTATTGGATAATGTGAACATATTTAATAGTTAACTTTGAATTGTAAAATGAGGAGTTGGACTTTCTAGCCTTAAGATGGTCACGACCTCAGCTCTTGTTCTGATTTACTCCTACCGTTGGAAAGATCCTATGAATACATCCTCTGCACTCACAGCAACCAGCCAGCAATACTGGTGAATCTGCACTTCAGGGGTCCTTTCCATCCTGAACACTGACCATCTTGGATATGACAGTAGCTGTGCTAGTGTCTAGGGAGGTAGCCACTGCCACATATGGCCATTTAAATTAATTACAATTAAATTAATAAGATGAAATTAATTAAAATTAAAAAAATCAGTTCCTCAGTTGCACAAGCCACACTTCAAGGACTCAATAGTCACATGAGGCTCGTGTCTACCATATTGGGCAGTTCAGATATAGAATATTTCCTTCACTGTAGAAAGTTCAACTGGACAACGCTGTTAAATCTGAAATCTTCAGAGTATGGTGCTGACCATATTTTACCCTATGTGGATGGAATTGATTTAGGGTGATGCATTTGGAGTGAAGGTCTAGAACAAACCAGGGTTTAGGCTCCACCAACTTCCTAAACAATTCAGCTTCAGTGATCAGTTAGAAAGTCTGGAGTCATTTACTGTGGCCTAATCATATTGGCTTCAAGATGACATTTGTTCTGTTTCTTTCTGTTTCCATTGCCACCATTCTTAATAATCATGATAATAATGACAGTTAAAGTTATTGAATGTTTTCTATGTGCTTATTATATATCATCTCATTTAATTCTCATGACAATTCCATGAAGTGGATAATATTATCAGCCCCATTTTACAGATGAGAAAATTGAGTCTTAGAACAATCAAGTGTCTTGCTCAAAGGCAAACATCTGGTAAATGGCAGAGCTGGGATTTAAACCGATATGAATCTAATCAACTGTTAGATTACACTGCCTTCGTCATCACAGACTTAGATGGCTGGAAAGCATCTGGCTGTTTACCTGTCGTTTTTGTCTTCCACTTATCGTTCAGACTGGGTACTGTTGTCAGACTAATTTTTCTTAAAAGTCACTTTCCTCCTCAAAAATCTTAATGCCTCTATTTTGTTCTGCATCTACTCCGTGGCCTGGTCTTTTTTTAAAAAATGAGTTTTATTGACTTAATTTTGTAATTCATAAAACTGTGTAATTTATTTCAAAACGCATAAAAGCTGATGACTTCTACTTTTCAGGATTTTTTTTAAGAACTTTCATTTTATTATTACTCTCATATATGATTGACTGTGGCCAGCCTTTTACAGTCCTTTATGATTTCTGTATACAACCAACCTGAACTTATTGTCCATCTTTCTTTAATGATCATCTTCTGCTTCTACCCAGAACAGTCGCCTTATATTTCAGAAACATGATTGCTTTCAGAGTACAGTCTGGGCCCCACAATTTTCCTTTTAATAACATATTCCCTTGAATTGCCTACTGACATTGTGTATTTATTAATAAGCTCAATAAACATCTACTGGTTTACTGAAATCACACTAAAATAAATTTAAATTATGCCTCTAAATTCCACTAACAAAAAGGAGGCTAGAAATATTGTTTTCTAGGAAAGACAAAGTGACCAGTCCTGTAACAAATGGATATTAATCGTTTTTGGTATCAAATTGCTAAGTGCATCTTTTGAGAAAAATTGTTGTGAGATAACTTACATGTATCATGTTACAAACTTCCTTTAGCGTTTGTCCAATCAGAAAATATATTTTCCTTACAGCTCTGGCTGAAAGTGTCCAATTAAAGCAAGTAATACTTTCAACATGGTATAAGCTTTAGAAGAAAATACATCAAAATCAGTGGAAATGCAACTAAACTTTGGCTTCTCCATGGAAGATTTGGAAAACACATTAATCCCTCAAGAATGTCAGCCTTAAATATAGCTAATGGAAGTGTGGGTTTACACGTGAGTGGGGAGGGAAGGAAGATGCACCAGAGTAAATACTGAGTTGCCTTTCAGAAAAAAGTCTATTGGAAGAACAGTGACTTGGGTTTGGAGTAAACCAGTTTTGGGATTTGAGTCCATTCTTTGCTACTTACTGTGCCCTTTGCAAGTCTCTCATCCTCTTTGATCTTCATTCTTCTTATATGTAAAATGAGGATAATGAAAACCATGGAAGACAAATTAATGACCCCCTTCCCCCCAGCCCCCAATATGTCCATGTCCTAATCCCTGGAGCCTGTGAATACATGAATACATTACCTTACGTGATAAAAGGGGCTTTGCAGATGTGATTAAAGATGTGCACCTTGAGATGGGAGGATTATCATGGATTATGCAAGCAGGCCCATTCTAATCACACAAGCCCTTAAAAGCAGGAAACTTGCGGGGTCGCCCGGTGGCGCGGCGGTTTAGTCCGCGCTTGGCAGCCCGGGGTTCGCAGGTTCGGACCCCGGGCGCCCGCCGACGCACTGCTTGTCAGCCACGCCGTGGCGGCGTCCCATATAAAAAGTAGAGGAAGATGGGCAGGATGTTAGCCCAGGGCCAGTCTTCCTCAGCAAAAAGGGGAGGATTGGCAACAGATGTTAGCTCAGGGCTGGTCTTCCTCACAAAAAAAAAAAAAAAAGCAGGAAACTTGTCCCGGCTGAGATTGGAAAGATGCCCTGACAGATAAGCCAGGAGAGATTGAAACATGAGAGGGACTCCCCTTAACGCTGCTGGCTTTGATGGAGGGAAGGGGCCATGAGCCAAGGAATGGGGCAGCCCCTAGAAGCTAGAATGGCTCTCAGTTGACAGCCAGCAAAGAAGTGGGGACCTTAGTCCTACACATGCAAAGAACTAGATTCTGCCCAGCAATGAGAGAGGAAACGGATTCTCCCCTAAAGCCTCCAGAAAGAAACACACCTTGATTTTAGCCTGGTGAGACCCTTGCTGGATTTCTGGCCTACAGAATGGGAAGATAATAAATTTGTGTTGTTTAATTCGCTAAGTTGGTGGCAATTTGTTGTGCAGCAATAGAAAACTATTCTGCTTTAATGCTAGTCCATCTACCTCATGGGTTGCTGCGTGATAATGTGCATAAAAATACACTGTAATTGTAAAGCAGCGTACACAAGCTAATTGCTATCCTCGACGTTCTCAGCATCATCAATCTCTATCCTGTTTTTGAATTGCCACCTTTTAAAATGCCAGTCTCAGAAAATAATAGCTACCGTTTACTGAGCATCTACTACCTACAAGACATCCAATGCGTGCTATACAATTTCATCTGTACCACGACCCTATGAGACATTGTGCCATGTTATATATGTGGGACCCGACATGAAATTGAACACTGTTGGATTTTATAAGATTTATATTTCCAAGGGTTTATCTTCCTTCAGGAAAATGGTTTAGAAATGTAGTTCTGGAGACAAAGGCCTGGGAGAACATTATGATAAGTTTTTCTTTGCTCTTTTTTGATCACTAAAGAAGAAAATTAAAATAGAGGTTATCAGAGAGACAGAGATGCAGCACTCGAAGTGATTAAATATAAGCTATTATCCAGAGCAGTGTTCTGAGAAAATGCACATTTTACCTTTAGATCTTGGCTTGGAAGATCGCTCCTGCTGAATGTGGGCTGTGATCAGACACAGGTGCCAGGGAGGTGTCTACTACGCACACGCTCTGTGTGATGGGAAAGATTAAAGAAGAATGCTCAGTTTGAAATGAGGCTTAAGACACAATGCTTTGACTTCCGAAATCCCAAACATATCTCCATGGAAGAGAATGTTCTTTGAAAATTAATTGAAGACGTTCAGCGTCATGCTTGCAGATATTCTTCCAAACAGCCGCAGACTCCGGCCATGTTCTTTCATATAATCAGAATAAAACTTTGTTTTTGGCAGAGAGAGAACGCTAGAAATGGCAGGTCATAGGATGGTAAGTGAACAGGGAAGGTAAGTAGGTATCCTGGGCTTCTTAATGATTTTGATGCTCTTTCCTACGTTTAAAGGATGATGTCAGAGGGGTATCTGTTTGGAAGTTTCTAGAAATTATTTGAGTCTTGGTACTTTTGTTCCTCAACTCTCTTTCTGGAAATTATTTGAGTCTTGGTACTTTTGTTCCTCAACTCTCTTTCTGGAAATTATTTGAGTCTTGGTACTTTTGTTCCTCAACTCTCTTTCTGGTACAATGTGGTTGTCTCAGTTTGGGGGTGTAGATTGTGGCCTTGGAAAAAAATTTCTCGACTGGACAAAGTTAAAGAAAACACACCCATTCACTCATGACCTTCATTCCAGGGTTGGCCCCAGTGGAAGCCGTGAAGTAGGCAGATTTTCCTTTTTCTAGGACTTTGCACTTCCCTATACTCTGCTCTTTCCTCCATTTCAAAATCTTTCACTCCCAGCCCCCCAAATACTTTTATGTTATTTGTGTCCTTCAAATATTTAATAAACTGACTTACCCTTCTGTATTATCGACATACCTAAGGGTATTTGTATTTTAATGGAGACGTTGGTAGGTGTGGTCATTTCAAAGGAAGGGATTTCTCATGGTAACACTACAGAATTTATGGGTAAAGATGTCTTCTTGGAGCTTCTCAGAATAACATCAGTTAGTAACCGGTTGCCAATTTCACCTCAATTTCATACCCTTCTCAGCCCAGTAGCCAAGTGTGGGTGCAGCTAAGCTTCCAGGGCACTAGTTGCTAGTTGTTCACTAAAATCGCAAATATTTAGGTATTCTAGTTTAACTAACATCTCACTAGGCCTGTGAATAATAAAAATAGATATAATATAACTCATATTCATTAAGCATTTAAATCCATATTCACAATTAGTCCCACAAAACTTACGCTATTAAAAGAAATATGGCAGAAATGCTACATCAGGGCCCCTAAGCCACTATTTCCTGAAAGTGTGGGTTATTCTTACCCATAAATCTGACGCTGATTATAAGGCTGATGCTAACGCTAAGTGTCTAGTACATGTTCATTGAGTAGACCATGTCTTAAATAACTGGGCTTGTACCCTGGACTAGGACACATGGGAGGATCAGGGAAACAGTGTTAATTTCTTATATCAATGACTATTAGCAATTGATAGAAGCCTATGAGACACATGATTTTGTTTTTCAACTCTGCACTGGGAAAAAGTGTTTTACAGAAGGGTAGAAGAGCTTGGAATGTTCTCTCTCACCACTTGCTTCCCACATCTGTTCCAGGTAACCACTTTTACATAGATTTGAGTTACTTTTGGATTCTAAATGTTCTCATGCTGCTTTGAAAGATCTCTAACTGACTGTACCCCAGGGAAGATTGGCGAAGAGGGACTGATTTGCCAGGGGCATTCTTTCTTCCCATGCTGGGGAATTCCACAGTTGCTTGCATTTCCTGGAGAAAGAATTAAACTCTTTTTACCATTGACAGGGTAGAACTTTAGACTCTTGTTTTAGATCCACTAATATTTAATTGACTGTTTCACTCCAATGTCAATGCAATAGAAATATAATAAGTAAGTTATAGAAATAGATATTTGGACTCTTTAGCCAGGGTATATTTAAAATATCATTCAGACAACTTAGCAATTCATGCTAAGAGTACCAAAATGATGACCTCTACTATGCGGTGGTCAAAGCCATGTCTTATGGTCATTGGAGACACTTCACATATAATTCCTCACCTCAATCTGATCCATTTTACCTCCCACACATTTCTTATATATGTCCCTTTCTCTCCACTCCCACTGATATTGCTCCCATTCAAGCTCTCATCATGTTTACCTTTATTTTGACTTAATTTCAGACAAAGAAAAACTGCAAAAATAGTAAAAGCACTCCCAAAGACCCTTCACCTAAATTCCCCAAATGGGAACATTTTATGGTATTTACTTTTTTTCTTTTCTTTCTCCCTATGCAGTTTTTCCCTGAACTGTTTGAGAATAGGCATGAAGCATCTTTACCCCCAAATACCTCACTGTGTATTTTCTAAAAACAAGGGCTTTTTATTACATAACCACAGTACAAGAATCTAAATCAGGAAATTAACATTGATACAATACTCTTATCTGATTTCCAGACCTAATTTAGATTTCACCAGTTTGTCCGTAATGTCCTTGCAGCAAAAGGAAATCCTGTACCCTGCACAGCATTTGGTTGTCATGTCTCTTTAGCTTCCTCTCACCAGGAACAATTCCTCAGTCTTTCTTTGTCCTTCTTGGCATTGACGTTTTTAAAGTGGACAGGCCAATTATTTTGTAGCCTGTCCTTCAGTTTAGGTTTGTCTGATGATTCTTCATGATCAAATTCAGGTATGCATTTCTGGCAGGAATAGCAGGGATGTGATGTTGTGTTCTTAGTGAATCATGTAGGGCGGCACATGATATCAATTAGGTCCATTCCTGGTGATGTCAACTTGATCGCTTAGTCAAGGTGGAGTCTGCCAGTTTCTTTCCTGTAAAATTACTATTTTTTCATTTGTAATTAATCAGAATCTGTGGGGAAGCCCTCATTATTGTTCACCAGGATTCCACGATAGCTCTGTGCTGGATAACTTCTGTTAGCCCTGCCACGTCCCCGTCCCACACTTCTGCATCCTGCTCTGTGGCCTACAGGACTGACTTGTGTGGACTGTGTTAACCTGGTCCTCTGGTTGTTGGTTGGGTTGGTCAATGGGGAGTCCTGCAGGAGATCTGAAGAGAGGAGGGCTGGGGCTATACCCTCTTAGTTTTCTCCCCCAGGACAGGCAATGTTTCGCAACTGAAGGTCAGGGCATCGCTCAGGTTGCAACTCTGGGTTTTGTAACTGCCCCTCCTCCTTGCTGTCTCAGGCCTAGGGGTGAACCACACAGTCCTTGCAGTTTCCCTACATTTCCTACATTCTTCCCACATCTTTCCAAACCCTCGCTACCTTTCCCTATTTGAATGTGTCAAGGACCGTCACAATACAGTCTCCTACGGCATTGTTACCTTCTTTCTTTCCCATTTTCTCTCAGTTGCAGATACCGCTGGTCTTCCATAGTCTCAATCCTGACTTGTTCTTCTGTCAATCCTGACCCAGGCAGAAAGAACATTCAATGCCAAAGGCATTTGTGAATTGGATCTAAGATGGGCTTTTCTGCTCTGTAGCTAGTCCTCCAGCATGCCTATAGACTTTCCCTACTCCCACATCTCTGGCAGAACTTGTGCTGGCAGACGTCTGCCTTGGTTTTCTGCTTAGCCTCTGACTTCCTACGGGGGTGGAGTTCTCCTCTGACCCAATTACTTTTTTGACTGGGGCTCTGTTATCCTGCTTCACTCTGCTGGCCCCTTTCTTTAGCATGCCAGGCCCCCATCCCCAGACTCTCACATGTGTTGGGATCCTGTTTGTGCCATCATTCTTCTGTTTGCCCTGCCAGACCACTCTCCACTCTTTTCCACCTTGTTTCTCCCTCTCTCCTCCATACTGATCTATATGTACCTACCAATCCTTGCTTTCTGGCTCCAGCTGGGTTTGGCCAGTGGGGGAGCCCTGGTGGGAGATCTCAGGGAGTGACTAAGTGAGATAGGGGTATTTATATCACCAACTTTTTCCCTCTGGGATTACCTCGAGCTGCCCACCTCCTTCCACTGAAGGTCAGACTCTGTTCCACGTGCTCCTCTGTTTCTAGATTCCAGGAACTGCTTCTCACCCCTTCTGGTCTAGGGATGGTTACAGCCTACCTAGGTATTGGAGTATTGCATTTTCCCTTGTGGTTAATTCTACACCTTTAGAAATAGTCCCTTAATTGAACCTCCTTGAAATATCCTAACCTGAATGTGATGGATGGTTCCTTCTAGGACCCTGACTGGTACAGGTTCTATGGTGACAGGCCCATCTATCTTGGTGGATCACCTGGTGCCTGAAACCTCATTTTCTTTACCTGCTCAGCCAGACTTTACCTGCTCAGTGGATCTCAGCTACCGATGACTGCTTCAACCAAGCTCAAGGATCACTGTGCCCTTTTGGACTGGTCACTTGGGCACCAGTCCTATAGCTGGGTCAGTTTCTCCCAGCTTTGCCCCTGCCCAGGCCTGGCCTCATTCCCCTCATCATTTACCCACACTGTTGAGGCATTAGCATGTCTTGTAGCATAAGCAATACTTGCCCAAGTGAAAACATCAGTCTCCTTGTCTGTAAGCTACGTGAGACAGACTTTTATTCTGGACCTGCCCCTTATGATGATAGGACAGACCTTAGAAAAGTAGTCTTCTAATCCAATTCTCTTACAGATGCAAAGACGTATCTAAAATATTTATATATAAATCACCAAGGACATGCTTCTCAATATGATTGTGTAATACAGTTTGCTAATTTAAATTTGTAGGTGTTTTAGATATTGAAAAATGAATATAAATGAGCTTCATCCTGCTAGGATTTACTGTCAAGAAAATCCTGTACCTACTTGATAACCCTATAAATCTCTCCATCTATGGAGATATTTGAAAGTGTTTTAAAAATTGACTCAGTAGATTACTAGTCATGTTTTAATATTTTCAGCTTACTGTTTTGAGGATAATAAAATTTTCACCATAACCCAGAAATGTATCTTTGTATCCTAAGTTGTGCCAGGTACAAAGGATAATTTGTAGTGAAATGTCCTAAATTACAATATGTTACTTTAAAACATTTTTGGTTCAGATTGGTTCATGAGATCATTACAGTTAGAGTTTTCTAGTATGTTACTTTAATAGTTTATTAATTTGTTTGTTGGTAATGTGTAAACACTATACCTTTTAATGGGATATTACTGACTACGACATTTTGGCATTACTATTTGTACTCAGTTTTGAGTTGGTAGGCTCATGATTTGACAGGCTTTGCTATTTGTCTTATGCTAAATGACTGATGGTCTTAGTGCAATTCCTAATGGGTTTGTGTTTGTTTCTGTTTAAGGTTGGCATTAATAGGTCTTCTCAGCAGAGATGCCAAGGACTGACCTGGAATAGACTCTATCAATTTTCAGCTTTGAAGATGTTCCTTCTAGGTCAGGATTGAGGCCAACTAGTAGCACAATGTACTGGAGCAGAATTGTCACTACCAGGTTTCTCCTATTCTGTGAATTGAAGTGACCATCAAAACTAGTCAAAGATGTTAGATAAATTTCATTAGTTAGAAGGCAAGCAACATCTGGGATCTCCCCTGGAATGTTTTAAGTCCCAATCCACTTATAGTAAAGACAGATATAGGAAGAATTTTCAATAGATTTCATAAGCAATTGTGTGGAATCCTGATTATAGCCAGTGCTTCAATATTGACAGATTAGTTGTATTGATGAAGAATAATTGACAAATATAATTGTATATATTTAAAGTGTACAACGTGATAATTTGATATAAATATACATTGTAGAATGATCAACATCAAGATAATTAAGACATCCATCACCTTACAGTGTTAACCTTTTTGTGGGTGGGGTGAGAATGGTTAAGATTTACTCTCAGTCACTTTTAAGCATTCAATACCATATCATTAACTATAGTTATCAGACCGTACATTAGACCCTCAGAACTTACTTTTCTTAGAACTGAAAATTTGTACCCTTTGACCTACATGTCTTTTGTCTATGCCATCTGTTTGACTTTTCTTTTTCTATTTGTGCAGTTACCAAAAAAAATAAATAGGAATCAGAGAAAACATTTAGGAGAAGAGTCCAAATTAAATTGATAAAATTAGGTTTTAGTGTTATCAGTTACATTATATTAGGTATACTAATTTCACCCCAGTTAATTCAAGAGGTGTCTGCATCTCTTTGCCATTTGAAGTAGAAACATAGGCTATGTATGAGTGCGTGGAGGGACCCTAGAAATGATTGCTTCAACTCTGATTTATAAACTAGGAAAGTGCTTGGACAAGTCACAGTTTCACTGGGCTCAATTTGCTAATAACATTATCCTATTTAAAAAAAATGGCTGTGATAAAATGATGTAATAATTCTGCTTGCAGATATGTTTTTTAAATTGTTGGAAGGGGCAGTCTAATATTTTATTAATTGTTGTTTTACCTGAACAAGCTTATGGTAATAAAATAGAGGATAACTGTACAAATGTCAGGAGCCCGAAAGAGGTAGAAGTAATTAAAACATAGGATTTCCCATTCCTGTTTCCTGAGTTTTATTAAAATTTCTGCTTCTCTATTACTTGATTTCTTATAGATTTGGTCAAATTTATTGCTAGTCCTCAACCTGGGAATCTATGCTATTTAACTTTGTTGTGTTATACAATATAGAAGGCAAGTGGAAAAATTAAAAGGAGCCTTGTGGTAAATGAGATTTGGACTCCCCCGGACATCTTTATCTAGCAGTGCAAACCAACCTGCTAATGGAAACACTGAAAGTCCTGTGCTGGTGTCTTAGCTTCCAGGTATAATGTGGCTATGAAGCGGCAGGGGCAGGGAAATGCATCAGTTCATTTATAGAAAGCTTTCTTGCTGTTTTGATATCTGAAAACTGAAAGATGAAATTTTAACCGCTGGCAGTGAGAATGCTGTCATGATGCTAATGTTCAAGCAGGTTCCTTTCTATCATTCATGTTCTCGTGGAACTGTGCCCCTTTATCTACCAAAGATAGGACAAGCATAAGATGATGCTATGACCTTCTGGAAAATAATTTCTCAGGTTGAAGACCTTGGTGACAAAGTAACAATATATTCATTTATGGACTAGGTACATAGCGGGCCCTTTGGATAGCTGAATTGAGAAACTACATTGCTACTCTAACTTGGACACCCCTAGAGTAGGTTAATAGTTTTACCTTAAGGCTAAAGTCAATTTAAATAAACATGAGAACTGTGGCTGAAAAGGCTTCCCAACTCCTAACAGTGACTTAACCCGACGAATGGAGCTGGGTGTCTGCACCCTGCCTCATTTTTCTTATCACCCAGCCTGCACGCTCTTAACACGTGACAGTTGAAACCCTGTTAATAAGGAGGTCAGAGAAAGACTGGTCCCCGGCTAAAGCTGAGGGTCATGGGAGTGCTGCTGGGCACATCCCGAGGCTCCAAATGACTGACCCCAGCTTTAGAAAACACTGAATAATTTTCAGGACACGACATGTGGCTTAGGTCTTTGAACTTGATGTTTTTATGTCAAATTTAGCTTTAGGATATATATGTGAACTGCCATGACTAATTGCCTTAGTTTCTGAAAACGTGGATTTACAACAGGAGAATATCAATGACTAGTTAAGTAAAATTATCTTAGTGATGTCTTGCACGTACAAAATGCTTTCACATGCATTGTCTTCTCTGATTTTCCTAATAATCCAGCTGAGCAGGCCAGAAGATATTTTTATCCTATTTTACAGATGAAAAAACTGAGAGTTACAAAGGCTGAGAGATTTTCCCAGGGATACTGCAGAGCTGATATTCGATCTTCTGTCTCCTAGTCCACTGCCTTTCCATTGTGCTACACAGGCTGAAAGGGGTAGATCTTCAGGCAGCCAGCCAGCCGGTCAGCTATAATGGACGGAGCACATAGCACAAAGCAATGTAC
The DNA here is from genome assembly GCA_031878705.1 of Tapirus indicus. Taxonomy (NCBI): domain Eukaryota; kingdom Metazoa; phylum Chordata; class Mammalia; order Perissodactyla; family Tapiridae; genus Tapirus; species Tapirus indicus. The sequence goes on along the minus strand of CM062920.1, from coordinate 135,850,246 downwards.
TAGTAATTGTATCCATGATATACGTTGTTTTTCTCTTTGCAAATCTAAAATGACTCAGCAAATAATTTCATTTATTTGGTAACCGTGTTGATTAAAGAGCGTGCAATATAGCAAATTCATAAATTAATTATCCTGAAAAATTTGGATAAAAAATTACATTTCATATTGTGCAGGGGCATATTATAATTTTAAAATATCTTTGTTAGCATTTTCAATGGGATTATTATTTTAACTGCTTTTAGATGATAAAACAACTTATTTACTTTGGACGCCCTGAAAGACTGTGAATACATATATACACATTCAGTATCATATGGTCCAGGTTTCTGCGTTTATAAAAGAAAGTTTTCATTTAGTGATCAGAAAGACAATCCATTTTTGGTCAAGGATAGGGAAATATGAACAGATCTAGAATGATTGAAGTCAAGAAAATATTGTCTAATCCTATATTGTAGAAAAGAAGGAAGAAAAGGAAAGAAAGAAAGAAAAATTGGCCAAACAGTAGAAGTCTGGAATCAAGGGTTTTGCCAAGTATTTATTCTGTAATTTTACGTGTCTGATAATATACAGACATTAACGTTCTATGCATAGACGTCTGCGGCATATTCTAGCTCTGTTGTGTGTAGTTTCTGCATTCTGGTGAGTTTTTGCTCCCCGACAGCTTCCCCTTTCTTTTCCATGAACGTGGTTTCACATCCGGTGTGGCATTTGCATTACCTGGGCTCCACTCAGCCTATCAGACCTTCCACAATATTTATGAATAGTCTTAGTCTGTCCTATTGCTTTTTCTGACAAAAATTCTAACTTCAACGATCAGAGAACTGAGTTTTAGAATTGAAAAAGGAAGCACACACATCCCCTACTTAAGGTGGGTCCAATTAATCCATAACTTTCATGCCTAAGCCACCAAGGCATGAATACCGGAGAATGAACACCCTAAGGATGGTCAATATCATGGCGACCATCCCCGTCCCCACTTCTTTTTAGGGGTCATGTTTCTTTGGTGTTCTTAGGAAACTTAAGAAAAACACGGAGATCATTTGGCAGGAAAAATCTTAGGAGATTTTATTTGTCACATGATGTTTACCATACAATGGAGTCAGACACCAACCTAGATTAACACTGATTCTAAGGCAAATTTTCATAAAGATTTTGAAGTTATGCTTCCCTTGTAGCAAAAGAAGATGTGTGATTGGCACTTCCAACAAGAACTCTGCATATAGAGACATGCTGATACTGACACCACAATTCAGGGATATCATCAGTTGAGTATATTTTTGTGGGATGCTGCAAGGACCTAACTGTCATGGAAAACATTGATAAATAACAAAATGGGGATGTTGGCAGTTGCTCATGGACTGTATGCTGACAGAAGCACAAAGACTGAACTGTTGAGGGGGTAGAAAACTGTTGTAGTAGTGTTCTGGAATTTAAATGAAAGACAGTACTGATCAGAGGGAGAGGAGGTAGAGATGAACATTAGGCCTGAATCCCAAATTTCAGGACAGGACACAGGCTGGGGAAACTCACCTGGATTCTAGGCCCAGCTGCAGAGTGTCCGAGAAAAGTATGTCTGTTGGCCACAATTTCACACATCATGAATTCCAATCAGTTGGGTGGGGCCCATTGGCAGATATTATGGTGATCAAAACTCTTCCCCCATTTATTTGCTTGTTTGTTCATTAAATTTTTGTCCCTGTAGATTTTAGGATTCTTGGATTACTCAAAGGAACACGAGAACTCTTTGTCTAGAATGAAATTTTCTTAACCACATGACGTTCATCATGTCATGGGAGTCAGAGAAGGCCCTAGTTCAAGCTAACATAAAACTCCTACAACGTATTTTAAAGGTCTAATATTATAGCCTTCTCCAACTTTCTAACTTCATCCCTCCCCTGGTTATTAGGGCAGCCCACTTAACAAAGGGAACAATCTTATCCAGGGACTTTAAATTATTCTTTGTGATTCACGGACTTTCACTGTCACGAGACCCTGAGTTATCAGAAGTTTACAAATCAATCTCATGAGAGACAACGGGAGATAGAGGAAATGTTGAGAAGTGACTAGTTGGGGCAACAACCAAAGGAACACAATGAATGTCACTGTCTGGCCATTCTTAGCTCTCTGCCTTGGAGTGACAACACATTCCTGGCAGAGAATTGGAGGATGGGAGTCAGTTCTCCACTTCTTTTGAATATTAGAAATTCAATCTCTATAAACTTAGATGTATGCAACCTTAATTTAACAACATCGTTCAACACTGAGAATGTCCAAAATCAATCTATGGGCAGTGGGCCCCGGGCAACTGCTCTGGATTTTAGCCTCAAAATGTGTGGGTCCAAGTCAAGATTCATCTGGAGGCACATAAACAATAATGTATGTAATTAAATAGAAACGTATGCTTTTGGGATTGATATAATAACTGACCTTGCCTAGAAACTGATGAGAATTCCCTTTTCTGCAAGTACTGAAGTGCATTTGTGGTGGCAGGAAGCAAGAATGTCTGATGGACATTGAAAGTCTAAAGAACTCTGCTTGTAAGTCACCTCTCAAGGTTTTCTGTGTGACCTTTCTGGTTCCTGTCGAGTAAGGACGTGGATGAGTGTTTTCCAGCTTTTTTTGACTCAAACACCTTTCAATGAAACATATAATCTGTCAAAGTCCTTTAGAAATTAAAAAAATTATTGTTATATATGTGATATATGATAAGTAATTTTAAAGGCAAGCAAAGTTTTCAGATCTGTATGTCTTTAAAGATTACTGTATAAATTTCTATACCTTTTCTCAATATTTTTTAATATACATTGTGCATTAGTCACTATATTTTTAAATACATATTTTGGCTCTAGAAAATGCTTAATTTCCCTGAACTTTATTGTATGAGAAAAAACCTAATTTGTTGATGAATCAATTAAAAATAATTTTACAGTATGTTTCATTTGGGACTGAAGAGATATTAAAAAATATACTAAAACCTAACTGCCTATTACGCATCAAATCTTGACAAAAAACTGCCTTTGTACCTATACTTAGAATTCTTACATTTTTCTTTTAAAAAAGAGCTAGCTTATTTTTGTAATTCTTGTCTTTTGTTTCAAGCTGCTATTTCTAAGCACTTACCCACAAATAGCATATTGAGAGTTTAGAAGGTCTTTATTCCTAACAGATTATAAGTCAAATTGGATAAAGTGTTCTTATATTTTCCCTTTTCAACAATGGTTTTTAAAGTACTAGAGGTACATTGATGCATCATCTAAAAGTTTTGATCAGACGTGCAATTTATGAACTCAGTGTTGATCATCTTGAAGAAAATATTCAGAATTATCATTTTTATGCTTATCAGGATTATATGCTGCAAACAATAGAAATCTATTCTTGAAAACTCAAGCAAAAAGAGAATTGACTGGAAGGCTATTGGGTGCCTCAACATCAAAGGAAGCTCAAGGACCGGGTTTGAGAAAGAGCGAGAACCTGGGAAGCTCTAAGGATTTGGGGAGCTGTAGCTAAGTGAATAGTCCTATCAAAGTGTCATCACAGGGATGACTCAGCTTCTATCATTGTTTCCTGTCTTGGGGCATTCAGGTAAGATTCAAAGCCCCGGGAAAAGGAGTTGGTCTGGCCTATTTTGGGTCACATGCTCACTGCTTGGCTATGGAGGAGAGAGGGGCTTCTTGATTGACAGTCCCACTTATATGTGCACACTAGGGAAAAGGTACTAATGCTCTCCTGTAGAACAATTAATTATGGTGCTATCATCAGAAGGTGCTGGGTGAACATGAACAGCACCTTGTTAGCAAGTGTGTCTTTCTCTCTCCCATCAGTGGTCCATTATAGGTGTTAAATTATACAACATATGACAAAATAAAAATTATTTAAAGCGGAAGAACAAGTAAAACATTCAACTAGTAGTATAACCTGGATAGTAAACTGACTGAATGATTGAGTCAGAAGACTACCCATCTGATCTCCATTGGCTGCCATGAATGTTCATTTGGTAAACTCTTAGAGGATCTAAGATGCTTCTAATTTAAAAGAAAATATCTGAACAACTATTTTACTTATCAATATAAAAACACTGCCCCTTCCCCACGGGTAATAGACATTTGCCATTTTAGGTTTCTTGGCATTCACTGCACCTTCCATGGCAACAGTATTCTAGTTTTTCATTTGTCTCAGGAGAGAACAATGTCATCCTTAGCTCAGGGGTGGGCCCTGATTGACTGAAGCCCAGTTCATTCTCCTGACCACAAAGATTAGGTCCCATGAACCAAGTGGGCTAAAGAAAAAACAGGATATATTTTTGGGGGACTTATGGAAAAGATGAATCCTTTTTTTTCCCTCAGAATTTATCTGGAGAGACATTTCCTCTTTCTCTGGACAGTATGGGATGCAGTTGTGAGGCCTGACACTGCTGCAGCCATTTTCTACAACAAGATATCAAGTTTGAAGTCAAAGTTGATACAGGGAGGAGAGTAAATCCAGGAGAATTGCAGATAAATGGAGTTGGGGCCCCAGGATCAAATTGCACCTGAAGCTGTCACTACTTGTGGACTTTAAATGAGCCCCAAATGTATTTGGTTGTTAATGCTAGTTTGAGTTGGAGTTACTGTTATTCGCATCTGAAACAATCCTAACTGCTACATTGTCAAAAAATGTTTTTGAGACCCAGGGTCCATGAACTGCTGGTTGCAAAATGCTGGATTACATAATATCTAAGCTCATCTCTAACAATAAAGATTTTGTGCCATTATTAGTGATAGGGGGTGTAATTGAAGACAAGTTGGAGAAGTGCATGTTAGACAGGCATTTGCAACAAGTCTCAGCCTTATTGCCAAAGCACATTTACTAATTAGCTATTTTTAATTCAGAAAGAGGAACTTTCTTGATTCATTTTTCTTTTTGTTTTCTGTATGGTTGAATATCTGTGACTTTTACAACTTTCTTTTTCTTTTTATGCATCCTCTTTCTGCATAGTTTCAAATTTTATGAGTAATCTCAATTGTTGTCTTTTGTTGGGCCACACAATATTCCAAAACACAATAGGTATTTAATAATAAATGTATGTTTAATTAAAGTTATGATTTTATGGAAAGTCTATTCCTAAACCAGCAGTTCTCAAACTTGGCTGCACGTTAGAATCACCTGGGTAGTTTTAAAATAGTGGTTCTTAAAGTTCAGTGTACATCAAATCACCTGGTAGGCTTATTAAAACACAGATTTGTTGTGCTAACCTCAAATTTCTGAGTTAGTAATTCCAGGATGGAGCCCCAATTTTGCATTTCTAACTAGTTCTCAGGTGATACTGATGCTGCTGGTCTGGGGACCACTGCTCTAAAAAATATTCATCATAGACTATTTAAATCAGAATCTCCTTGGTGGGGGTGATTTTTAAGACTCCCCAGATCATTCTGCTGGAGACCCAGGTTGAGAACTACTGTCCTAAACAGAGGTGGGTGGCTGGCTTTTATCTCCTGATTAAGCACTTACTTTTATTATCTCCCCCCAGATTCCCTTTCACATCTCGGATAAACTCCTGCACACACATTCTCTCACTAGGAAAAGTTAATAAACTTAAATAAATAAAAAGACAGTCACTAAAGTCAATTACTCAGAAGAATCACAGGCCAAGTATCAAACATCTCTTGCTCCAAGAAGAACTGTAGATCAACTCAAAAAAATTTCTGCCATGATTTTATTAGTCAGAGTCCAGTCAGGAAAACAGAAGTCATCATGCATGAGATTAGCCACTGCTGGAGGGACAGAGGGAGGAGGTGGTGTCATCAGAGCCCAGTGGTCTGGGTTACCTGAAGGAAACTAGAAAGAGGATGGATTTTTTGCAGTGGTAGCTGGAGTCAAGATATAGCTGCTGCCAGAGATGATCCTCAAGGCAGAGAGAAGAAATACCCTCCCTTTTCTGTCCCTTCTGCATCTCTGATCAGCACTTTTCATTGGACTTCTCATTGACTACATCCGACAGAACAGCAGGTGACAAAAGAGTCTGGGGAAAACAGCCTGTGGGTCAGCCCCTCTGCATACAGAGCAGAAGAGGGGAAGTGTGAGGAATGAATCTGAGGGCAAACGTGCTGAGGGTCAGCACACCGTTCTTATTTCCGGGACAATTCAGTCTCCTGTTGATGAAATCGGTAGAATGAATATCAGTGCATGTCACTTCACTTCTAATAACATTTGGAATCTTGAATTATATTGGAATTTTAATCTAGCCTTAAAAATGTGTGTTTATGGAGCCAGCCCTGATGGTCTAGTGGTTAAGTTTGGTGCTCTCACAGCTTTGACGGCCTGGGTTCGCTTCCCAGTTGCAGAACTGCACCACCCGTCTGTCAGTTGCCATGCTGTGGTGGCGGCTCACATAGAACAACTAGAAGAACTTACAACTAGGATATAAGCCATGCACTGGGGCTTTGGGGAGAAGAGAAAAAAAAAAAAAAAGAAGATTGGCAACAGATGTTAGCTCAGGACAAATCCTTCCCTTCAAGAAAAAAATCTGTTTATGTATGTGATATGTGTATTTGTTGTATAGACGTATAGTCTCCTTTGGTCAATCAGCAAATTACTCTGAACACTAGAGTCACCTTTTAAAGTAAAATCTCAAAAGGATTCTCCTACAGTCTGGTGTACCAGCCTTTCTAACTCCTCGCTTTATCACAGAAAGTAAGGAATTGTCCACCATTGGATTATAATCCCTACTATGGGCTTTAGGATACAGGTAGTTGCTTTGATTTTATTTAAACCACAGAGTGACCCCATATGCTTTCCTGACTGCCAGGGCTTAAACCCTCAAACTTCCCTCAAACTTCTTGAATTCCATTGCAAACTTCCTCAATGAAGTCATTCTGAGTTGGCTTGAATCTATCATTTGAAGGGCATACGGGGTTAAATTTTCCAGTTCATTTGCCTTTCTGCTGTGTCTCCATAATCTCATCAGTGGATCTTTCCTGTCCAGGTTAATTGTCTGATACTGTTTTGTCCATGAATACCTAATTACCGCATCCTTCAATCTCCAGAATAACAGTCATAATGTTATAATATGATAAATAATTATATGTAGGGACTGGCATGGTGCCGTAGTTGTTAGGTTCACACCCTCCACTTTGGTGGCCTGCTGTTCACGGGTTTGGATCCCATGAGTGGACCAAAGCACTGCTTGTCCAGCCATTCTGTGGTGGTGTCCCATATGAAGTAGAGGAAGATGGGCACAGATGTTAGCCCAGGGCCAATCCTCCTCAGCAAAAAAAGAGGAGGATTTGCAGCGGATGTTAGCTCAGGGCTAATCTTCCTCACACACACAAATAATAATAATTATTATATATAAATATAGAGTAGTATCCCCTTGTCCATGGGGGATACATTCCAAGACCCCCTCCAGTGGATGCCTGAAACCATGGGCAGTACCAAACCCTAGATATACTGTTTTTTCCTGTACATACACACCTATGATAAAGTTTAATTTATAAATTAGCCATGGTAAGAGATTAACAACAATAATAGTAAAATAGAACAATTATAGCAATATACTGTAATAAAAGTTACTGTAGATCTTAGCAACCTCAGTATATGATTTTTTTTGTTTCCTTATTGAGAACTTTCACCTTTTCACTTAAAGGAATCACTTTATGTCTTCTCTTTGGCATATCTGAATTGCCGGCATCATTACTTTTGTGCTTTGGGGCCATTATTAAGTAAAATAAGGGTTACTTGAACACAAGCACTGCGATATCTAGACAGTTGATCTGATAACCCAGATGGCTACTAAGTGACTAACAGGCAGGTAACATATACAGGTGGACATGCTGAAAGGGATGATTCACGCCCTGGGTGAGATGGAACAGGACAGCGCAAGATATCGTCATACTACTCTGAATGGCATGACAATTTAAAACTTATGAATTATCTATTTCTGGAATTTTCCATTTAATATTTTCAGACTTCTGAAAGTGAAACCTCTGATGGGGGGTGCTGGTGTATAATATTATTAGCTGTTACTAATTATTGACTCCTCATCAAATTCTAGCTCTTCTGAGAGGCTCAGTTTTAGGAGTGCTCCTAAGTGTTCCACATTAAGGAATTAATAACTGTACTAGCTTTAGTCCAGGCTTGAGTGGATGGCTGATTCCATCTGGGGCCTGTTAGTGACTCAGCAGCTATAGCATTATATACTCCTTGTAAAAATACTGTTCTTTGGCTCACCCAACTCCATTCCGACCTTTGGGTCATACCTTAATGAAGAAAAGAGGCTGGAAAGTCAAAGCCTACATTTCCCAGTTTCCTTGAGAGTTGGGATTTTCCAAGATGTCCGTGTGTGAGATCTGGAAGTCAGAAGTGAGGTGTTTATGCTTCTGTGGTTGCTTTGGGCAAAGTTGGTCATGGAACATTTGGTTTTCTATAATAAGGGTGACTGTTCCTAACTTCTTGGGTGTTGAGAGGTGGGACACAGAGCATTTATTTTGCTGGTAGTGATTGCAGCTAGGGTGGTGTGCTCCTGGAACAAGCAACTTCATTTTCCCGATTCTCCGGATTTCTGATCGCAGAGACAGCAGCTCCCATTTACATTCATTGTTATGTCTGGGAATCATTTCTGGAAGCTAAGACTAGATCTTGCTCCTCCAGCTCTGGAAGTACCTGTTTCTCTGTAAAAGCTACTTTTCTGATTAGGTAAGCTGGAGTGGTTCTGAATCTTCACTAAACCCTGATATGCTATTAAACACTAAAAAGTGCAAATGGCAATATTTCCCCTGATTTCCAGAAACATACTTCATATTTATTAAAACTCCTATCCTGGAAGGTGGGAGGAAAATGAGCTAGATTAAAAGATTCTGACCTGCTAAATTTGCACATGGGTTTTAGTTTATGTTATTTTAAAACTCAATTTTAATTGTTTATTTTTATCAATCCTATGCAAAAATACGTATGGTTTAAAATTTTCACTACACTTTTAATACAAAAACAGTAGTACTTGTGTCTACCTTTCTGCACCCTAGATTCCTACTCCTTATAGGTAGGTATTCTAGCAGTTTCTTCTGGTATTTACTTTTTATTTTTAAATAGTATGCTCATATTGCTATTTCTTGAGTTTTTCCACGTTTATTTATTATCTTTCAACTTCTCTATATGAAAAATGCAAACTTATCTCTTCTCCATTCTTCTCTCACCAATAAACACCTTCACACATTTCCTTGCTCATCATTTTCTCATATAGATAGCAAATATTTATTAGAAAGAGTCTTTTGTTTTTACATTATCATGATTATGTCCACATTATTTTCAGTTGAAGCATATGGCATATAAGGCTCACATTTCCTTTCTCATTCAAAAAGTTTTTTTCCCTGAGGTAATAATCTTACTTTTTCCTTTTTCTTAGTTTTTTTCTGTACCTCTTTGCTAATTTATTGACAAATTCTCTGCCAGAAGTATAAATTTTCCTCAAGATGTTAAAACCTAACAGATCACTTTTTAATTTCTTTTTCTCTTTTATTCCCCTCATTGGACACATCCTTTTTTGAGCCCACAGACCTTGTGCTCTAGTCTAGAACAGGCCGGCTGCACAGCTGTCATCTACAGCTGTCTTCTGTGTTGGATCCCTCATTTCCTGGATCTTACATTTTCAGTTTTCTTGGTTTATTTCCACATTTGGTAGAACATTTCCTCTAGGAACTTTTTGAGGTAAACATATTGGCAGGACCTCATATTTCTTTCTTGAACGATAGTTTAGCTGGGTGTTGAATTCTAATCTCACATTTAGTTAGCAGATTTTTACTTAATTCCTTGTATTCAGTGTGATTTCCCTCAGATGTGCCTAGTGGCCTCTAAACTGGAATTCTTCTAAGTAACCTCTCGAGAGAATAAAACTCTAGTCTTCTTCTGGAGTTAAGGTGGGGCAATTCTGTGGATGCTTGGAGTTGGGGAGAAGATACGCTTCTCATATATATTTTCAATCAGTTCTCTTCTCAGCCCCACCTACATCCTGTCTGTCAGAGATACCAAGTATCTCTGGCTTCTGAGTCCTTCTGGGGACCTACAATATGTATTGCTAGATTTTTCCAGTCTTCTAAGTCAATAACCATTTGTTCATCTGCTTCAGCTATTAAAATTTTGTTGTTGCTATCCTGTTTTCTTTGTTCTTATAGGTTTATGCCCTTTTAATCCCTTCATTCATATTTTAGCAGAGTTTGGGGACTGGGGAAGAGGTAAATACATGCATGTAATTTGCCTATTTAATTGGAAGTTCTTTGACCATTGGTTTTAACATCATCTATTTATAAGAGACCTGGACTGTAAATAATTGATTCCCTCACACTCACAGATTTTGGCCCTTCGAACAAATCCAGACCCTTAATAACATAGATGTAAACATAGACCAATTTTAGAAAATTCAGTTAATCAGGAGGATGTTTTTCAGTTACCTGAAATGTGCCATAATAAACTATTCCTCTTAATTTTAACTTAGCTAACTATCAAGACTAGCCTATGTCATAATGTGCTTATTCGTTCTCTGCTCTATTCAATACATTCATAGTCTTTGGATGACTGGTCCTACTTTCTCAGTCTCTTGATATTAATATTTTAGGTACTTAATTCACATAGGCATTGCAGGACATTTCTAAGCTAGAAGTAGTAATACTTTTGTTAAATTCTCATCTTGGAAACATTTGAGATGGTTTTCCTCTGGGCCACTACTTCAGGGATGCTGACTGAGTCTAAGAAGAAAACTATAACTCCTCATAACATAATATTGTTAAATGCCAGACAATGGGACGCCTGGGTGAGTAGGAGGGACTTAGCTGACATCCCTAATTAAGAGGCCAGCATTTATTTTTTTGTCCGCTTTTCTGCCTATAGAAGTAACTTGTAGTATTGGTGGAAAATGAAATTGAAGAAAAGTGTAAAGAAGAAAGCAAAATTCATCACTAATTCCACAATTCAGAGATATCATTTACTGTTAATCACTATTAATATTTTTAGGTTTATTTTACTCAGTCATAGTTCCCATCTAAATATACATTAAAAAACTTTCTATTATAGAAAATTTCAAACATATGTAAAAGTAGATAGAAGAGTACAATGAATCTTTAGGTATCCATTGTCTATATCCCACAATTCTTAGCTAGTTATGTTTCATTTATCCCTCACTCTACTACCTATTCATCCCTCACCTATATTTTTTTGCTACAGTATTTTAAAACAAATCCCAAACATCATATATTTTCACCCAAAAATACTTTAGTATATATTTTAAAAATATATATACAAATATATATAAAATAAAAAATATATATAAAATACATATATAAGGGCTTTTCTTTTGTTTTCAAGCCAGTCACAATGCTATTATCAGCCTTATCAAAATTAAAATAGTAATTCTTTTATATCATCTAGTATCAATCCATATTTTGATTTTCCCAATTATCTCAAAGATTACTTTTTTTTCTTTTTGGTGAGGAAGATTGTCCCTGAGCTAACATCTGTGCCAGTCTTCCTCTGTTCTTTGTATGTGGGATGTCACCACAGCATGGCTTGATGAGCGGTGTGTAGGTCCATGCCTGGGATCCAAACCCACGAACCCTGGGCTGCTGAAGTGGAGCACGAGAACATAACCACTACACCACCAGGCTGGCCCACACAGAGATTACTTTTTTATATTAAATTTTTTTATTGAGGTACAATTGACCTAAAAGATTACTTTTTATAGTGGGGTTTGTTAATCAGGATCCAAACAAAGTCCACACACTGCATTTAGTTGATGTCTTTTAAGTCCTTTTAGTCCACAATAGTTCTTCCTCCTCCTTTTTTTAAAATGCCATTTGTTTGAGGAAAAGCCTGTCATTTGTTTTGCAGACTATTTCACAATCAGAATTTGACCGATTGCATCCCGATGATGTCACTTAACCCGTTCTTTTATTTCCCACATTTTCTCATAATTGGTAGTTGGATCTAGAGACTTGATTGGACTCAGGTCCAATTTTATTTATTGTTATTACTTATTTTTGACAGGAGTACTTCATAGGTGGTATTACGTAATTCTTATCACACTACTTCATGGGGAGCATGTCTGATTATCCCGTCTTTGATGATGCTGAGCTTGATCAGTTTGTTTTCGTGGTGTTAGCCTGATTACAAGTTCTCCCCTTTTAAAGTTCTCTTAATGGAAACCAATCATCCATTATGAGCTTTTTTTTTAAGTAGTTACAAAATGAGGATTTTTCTGATTCTATCATTCCTTTTGGATTTGTTAGCTAGAACTCTTCTATGAGGAACTTTTCTTAATCAGCATTTAGTTATCCAATATATATATACAGTATAGGAAATGCAGGAAAATGGAAAAAAAATGTATTTTCCTTTACTAATTCTCAGAATCATGAATTGGTTAACCAACAACCTCCATACATACATTTTTTACACTGTTTTGTGACTATGTGTTCATCTTATGTAAAATTGTCTGGTAATCATTAAATTTAATAAATATATAGTACTTAATGTTAGAAATATGTCACAATTTACTTAACCATTTCCTTAAGTTGCTGATGTTTTTGTTGTTACATATAATGCCAAAATGGACAACTTTACATACAATTATGGCCAAATTTCTGATGATGTCCTTAGGATAAATTCTGAAAAGCAGAATTATAAAGTCAACGAATTTTAAGACCCTTGGCACATATTGACAGGGTCAATATTATTATTTAATAAATATTCCTTTAATTATTTTCATTTATCATATAGAAAATTCACCTGAAGTTAGTGGTCATTTCTCTTTAACTATTTTTCTTTCCTGAACAGAACTATTGCTGCATGTAAATCTACCTACAGCTGCATGAAGAGATCTGGGGGATGGAGAAAGCTGAGATTGCAAGAGAGGCCAGTGATGAATAACTTTTTGTAAAGAGAAGTAATGTGGTGCTCATAGCAACTTTTGGGTAGAGTATTTTCTGCTAAGCAAGCCCTATGAAATCACAGCCAGGAGTCCTATCTGCCTCATGGTTTACTAGGACTGTGCATTGCATTTGTTGGTTTGGTAAAGACCGCTGGAAAGGCAGGAAAGACTATTGTGCAAAACAGTGCTTTAAGGAAAACTCAGAGGAAGTTACTCAGTGTCATAGACTGAATTGTGTCCCCCCCCACCTGCCAAATGCATATGTTGAAACCCTAACCCCCAATGTGACTGTATTTGGAGACAAGGTCTTTAGGAAGGTAATTAAGGTTAAATGAGGTCATAAGGGTGGGGCTCTAATCTGATAGGACTGTGTCACTATATGAAGAGGAGGAGACACTGGAGCTCGCTCTCTCTTCATGCACACAGAGTAAAAGACATGTGGGGTCACAGCCAGAAGACGGCTGGCTGGCTGCAACAGGAAAAGAGGTCTCACCGGAAACCAACTCTGTCAGATCTTGATCTTGGATTTCTAGCTTGCAGAACTGTGAGAAAATAAATTTCTGTTGTTTAAGCCACCAGTCTGTGGTATTTAGTTATGGCAGCCTAAGCAGACTAACATACACAGATACTTGAAAATTTTTATTTAAAAAAAAAAAAGAGCAGTTTGTTTATTTAGCTTGATTCTCTTAGGCAGACAATATGTTGAGACATAATTTACACACCATAAAACCCATCCATGGTAAGTGTAGCATTCAATGAGTTTTAGTAAATTTATAGAGTTGTGAAACCATCACCAAAATCCAGTTTTAGAACGTCATTTATTTATTTTTTAAAAAAGATTTAACAAATTTCAATGATGACCGTGGGTTTGATACGGCTATTAATAAATGTCAATTTTGGTTCATATGAGATCAGAATATGATATTACGGAAAGGAATTGTAGGGGCATACATATTTATTGATGACTCAATAATTGCTCACAAACTAACAGCGCTACTGTGAAATGTGTGGCAGCAGTATGAGATGAAATGAGTCCAGACTTTTCTATGATTTGAAGCAGCTTCTATACCATGGGGATAGCTTTTTCTTAAAAAAAAAAAGAACACTCCTTGGAAAAATCAACTGTTCCTCGACCAGTTTCTTTCTTTTCTTTCTAGCTGAGATTTCTGCATGAACTTGGGTTGATTCTGGACTTTATATTTTGCAAGAAAATAATTCACCTTGCTACGATTTTACAAGTAACTAGTTCAGAGTTGTACATAGTATACTATAGTCTAAAAAATTCTCCACAATTATAATAATATCTCCTTTGCAATCCTAATTTTGTCAATTTGTGTCCCTCTTTTGTAATATTCACAAGAAATTAGTCTATTATTGTTTTTCAAAGAATTTTGAATTTATAACTAATTTATTTTTTCTTATCTCTGTGTTTTAATTTCTTTAATTTAATGCTTAGTTATTTTTTATTCTTTTATTAAATGATAAATTACAGTAACAAATTTGCCTCTATATGGCATCTTAGGAAGCATCTTATAAATTTTGATATGGTGGGTTCTCATTTTCATTATTTACCAAGTGTCTATTTTTAAAGTTGTGGGTTGCTTCTTGGTTTAATCTTTTTTTATTTTTAAATAAGAGAGCTTTAAAACTTAATCTAAATGCTGATAGTTTAGAAAAAGTAGATTTTACAAAATACCACATGATGTGGTAAATAAAGTCTTGAAGAAATTCTGTGAGAGATTTTTCTGGATACTCTCAAGAATTTTGTCTATGGAGCTTTGCTATGCATTATAAACAATTCTGATAAGGCAGAAAATGACTAAGAAAACAAAAACATCCATATTCTGCATAAACAAATACTGTTAACACGGATGCATATGTTAAGATATTTTCCTGTGTTCTCATATACACACCTGTATTTTATAAAATGAAGATATGGAATCATATATATATAATATCTTATGTACATATTTCTATTTCAATAAATATAGATCTATATTTTCTTCTGCAGTATTTAATATGTGGATCTATTATAATTTATTTAACCACATCTTTCCTGATGAATGTTTAAATTGATTTAGGTATTTTGGTTTTATAAATAATAATATTGTGAATATCTTTGATATAGATTTGTAACTTGTCCCTTTTTTTTTAGGATGAAAACATGAAGTTTTGGATGCCAGTACAGTTGTTTTCTCTTAACAATTATTTTTGATATTTGCTTTCACTTTTATGCAATGATAGTGATAATAATTATTTAAATAATTCCATGTTTAATGCTCAGTGCTGGCCCCTACCACCGTTTTTTTTTTTTAACCAAGGCATGTGGTTTCTATATTATCTGATTTTTCCTCTGTGTTTCATCCACACATGAATGAGTCCTTGACTGATACAAGCTTTACCTCTCAAAACTTTATAAATATCACACTGTTAAGTCTTAAGGTATTTAATATTGCAGAGAACTCTGAAGCTAGAATTATTTTATTCCACTGTTATCAACCTGTTTCTTTCTACATGAATACTTACAGGGATTCATTCATCTTTGTAATAAAAATTTGCTACAATGTGTTCTGTTCTGGGTCTCTTTACATTATTTTTATAATATAAAGAAAATTCTTTAAATTTGAAGACATGTCTTCATTTAAGTCAGTCAAGTTTTCTATTATTATATTTTCAATTTTGATTGTGCTCTTTTGGTTCAGGATTCTTCAAAAATACCAATTTAACCATTTACAGAATTGCTATTCTCTGGACTTCATGTTTATTATCTTCACTTTTATTTTTACCTTTTAAATGTTTTCTTTTCATTTTTGGAAAAGGCTTCTAAATTTTCACCTTCAGGTCACTCATTCAGTATCTTTTTCATCTCAGTTTTGCTAATGTTCAAGTTTCATTACAGCCTTCTATTGTAATTGAGCTTTTTCATCTCTAGTATCATTTAAAATCTTGCCTTCTTCCAATTCTGCGTCTACTTTTATTATGTCACCCATTTTGAATTCTACTCCTAATTCAAAGATTTCTTATCTTCTGTTATCCTACTGAAAATACACCCAGAAGTTTTCTTTTTTTTTTTTTTTTATTGTGGTAAGAATTTCCCTTGTGCCAAAGAATTTGTCATAAACCCTCATGTCTGTGTTTGTTTTCTGTCTGCTCATCCTATTACAAGGTGTTTGCCAGTAGACAGGGTCTAGGGCTGGCTTCTTAACTGGTTTATGGCTTATCGGTGTCAGTAGAGTTACCTTTTTAGATCTCCAGTTGGGAAGCAGATTGATATTCACACGTCCTAGCCTATTGAAACGCTGCAGGTTGACTGGATTGAGATGGATTCTGTGCCATCCAAAATATCTGTTGTTTGACAGTTTGAACCAACGGAGTAAAAGCAAAACTAGAGCTGACTGACGCGATTGTCTTATTTTCATTTCTGCCCGTAGTACCTTACTTGTTGAAGCTGTGTCCGCACGCCTGCAGTGTATCTACTGTCACTACCTCCTCCTGCCCCCTACCCCACCACTTACTTTTTGTTTTGGGGGAGTCTTATTCTCCAAAAAAGGGAGGTAATGATAAGGGCCAGGTTGGGGTATAGCACACTATCTCCCTCTGAAGGTTATTTGTGTCCTAGATGGGATCCATTGCCTGGTGTTCTGGCTAGTGCTGATCCTACATCTTTGATCTGCGTGATATACAGTGAAGGATGAAAGAAAGCTCTTCCTATATTCTTTCATGTTGTCAACTTTCTCTATTTAAAGTGGCTGCTGATTATGATTTACAATTCATCTCCCTAGTTCCTGCAGTTAATGGAATTTTCTCTGTTTCTGGTGGTAGGGTGACTGTCAGTTTTAGTTTTTGTTGTCGTCAATTTTTGTCTTTCCTTTGCCTTCAGAGGTATTTTAGCAAGCTCTTGGGACAGTCTGCAGCCTGGACCGCTAGTCAAGTGCCAATTTTTGAAATATTTCCTTGGATTCCAATTTTAAACATTGGTATACAGGTTGTGTCCTGGCATCTCTTAATTGCCTATCTGAATGTCACCCCGATAACCTGAGTATGTATCTTCCTGCCTTAGCAAACAGGGAGACTAGCATCTTCTATTCTGCTGACATAGTTTTAGTCTTATTCAGGACTAAGAATAAGAACTAACTTAAATTAGTGGCTAATTACTGTCAGAAAGTGCAGTTTCATATCAACGGTCCCAAAATTAGAATCATGATTTTTCAATATCTATTCTTCAGAGTTCAGATTGACCAGACTACTTAACTATTAAACAGATCAGTTCTAATAGTTGTTAGAGGTATATTTTGTAACTAATTCATCTTTCTTGGGTGAAAAGGATTTAATGTTACTCAAAATTATATTTGGCAGGAAATAAGATATTTTATAAATGTTTAGATCAGCTATCTGCTTATATCTACCTTGAAATTCTAGGCCTGTATTATCTCTACTGTGATATATGAGCAGTTGGCCAAGTATTCATTGAGATACTCAATATGATGAAACGTTCCTTCTGGAAGAAAATTTTAGTTCTGTAGAGTTCCGGTAGGAAATGGAGTAGTTGGCGTTTTCCCCAAGTGAGACTATAAGCAGTTCTTTCTTGGCAGACTCCTTCTCTGATTTGCAGGGGAGAGTTGAGCACATGTAGAAGGACTATGCTGTATGGGAATATATCAGTTATTTACTGCTGCATAACAAGCTACCCCGATAGTTAGTAGCTTTAAACAACAAGGGATTACTGAGCTCACAATTCTATAGGTTGCCAATTTGGGCGAGGCTCAGCTAGGCAGTTCTCTGCTGAGATTACTAATTTGTCTGTAGTCAGTTGCTGGCTGGTCAACTGGGAGTTGGCTGGCCTAAGAAGACCTCACTCACATGTCCAACAGATGGTTCACTGTCAGGTTGGGCAATGGAGGACACCTGGGTCACTTGTCTCTTGCCATCCAGCAGGCTAGACCAGGTTTATTCACATGGAAGTGGGGAGAGTTCCAGGTGAGGGGAAGAAAGCGTACAAGACCTCCTGAGGCCTAGACTAAGAGCTGGCAGAACGTTGCTTCTGTGGCATTCTATTGGCCAAAGCGACAGGCACAGTAAAGAAATCAACTACATCTCTCAGTGAGAGGAGCTGCTAATTCACACTGCAAAGGGACAGGGGTATGGAGAGGAGTGGAGTTTGTGGCTATTTTTGCAAGCTATCAGAGAATTATATCTAATGTGGAGGTAGATTGAAAAATCAGTAAGTGTTTTAGGCTCATATGGCTGCTGTAACAAATTACCACAAACCTAAAAACAACACACATTAACTCTTTTACAGTTCTGAAAGCCAGTTACCTGAAATCAGTTTCACTGTCTGAATCAAGGTGTCAGTGGGGCCGCCCTCCTTGCCTCTTCCGGCTTCTGGTGGCTGCCAGCATTCCTTGGTTTGTGGCTGCGTTACTCCAATCTTTGCCTCTGTGGCCACATTAACTTCTCCTTTGTGGTCAAATCTCCCTTTGCCTCCCTCTTATAAGGATACATGTGATTACCTGTAGGTCCACTTCGGTGATTCAGGATACTGTCTCCATCTCAGGATCCTTAACTTAATCACATCTGCAAAATTCTTTTTTTCCTAGATAAGGTAACATTTTTAGGTTCCAGCAGTCAGGACGTGGACATCTTTTGGAGGACCACAGTGAGGGATGTACCTGTGAGATAGTGTCCAGCTACCTAGCATCACATGTTTGCTTCCTACATCAATAAAATTGTAAGCAAATTGGACCTGATTCACCTAAAATTAAGAAAATGTCATTTTTGTCACCTGCAAATCTGGCACCAAAAGAATAAGGGTCTTCTTTCAATCCAAGACAGAATACTCACATTCCACACATGCAACATTCATTCATTCCACAAATTTATTGACCACACAAAGAATCAGGCACTGTTATGCTAATCTAGGTTCTAGGTATACACCAGTGAACAAGAGTTTATATTTTAACTTGTGTTGTCCAGTATGGTAGCCACTAGCCGCGTGAAGCTATTGAACACATGAAATGTGGCTGTTGAGTACCTGAAATGTGCTCATTTGAATTTCAGTGTGTTGCCAGTGTAAAATACACACTGGATTTTGAATACTTAGTATGAAAGAAGGAATATGAAATATCTCATTAAATTTTTTGTTGGTTTCATATTGAAATGGTAATATTTTAGATATATCAAGTTAAATGAAATACATTATTAAAATTAATTTCAATTATTTCTTTTTACATTTTTTAGTGAGGCAACTAGAAAGTTTAGAATTACATATGTGTCTTGCATTTATGACGCATATTATGTTTCCATTAGACAGCATAGTTCTAGAGGTTGGGAGAAGAAAATAAATTAAATACTAATAAGCAGATTGAAAATAAAATCTAGTGATGTGTTAGAGAGTATCTGAGTAGGCTTCTCTAGATTGGGTGCCAAGGAGGGAGTTATATGACTCTTTTTTTGCTGAGGAAGATTCGCCCTGAGCTAACATCTGTTGCCAATCTTTCTCTTTTTTCACTTGAGGAAGATTAGCCCTGAGCAAAAATCTGCTGCCAGTCTTCCTCTATTTTATATGTGGGTCATTGCCACAGCATGGCTGATGAGTGGTATAGATCTGCAGCCAGGATTTGAACCCGTAAACCTGGGATGCTTAAGTTGAGCCTGCCAAACTTAACCACTATGTGCCTTGGGGCCAGCCCCAGGGACTTATTTGACTTTTGAGCCAAGACCTGAGTTATATGAAAGCATCAGTCACATAAAGATTTTTGGGAAAGGTTTTCTAGGTAGAGATAACAGGAAAAAATATTTTCTAGGTAGAGGGTTTTTTAAAGTGTAAAACCCTAATGTGGGGAACAAATTTAGTTGGTTGGAGGCGTATAAAGAAATTCAGTGAGCAAAGAGAATAACAGAGTAGGATAACATCTGAAAGTTGGGAGTGGACCAACTCATTTAAGGTCAACAGAAAGCTCAAAATCAAAATTTCTCCTATTCAACTTCTTTTAAAACCCTGAATGAGATCATTAATATTTGAAAGAGAAAAATGTAAGGGGAATGTTACTAATGTAGCTGTATGAACTTGGGAAGTTATTCACTTATTTGCCTCAGTTTTCTCATCTGTAAAATGGGAATGGTAATAATTGTACTAATCTCATAGGGTTTTTGTGAGGATTAAATGAGATAATGCATGTACACACATTCTAAGTGATACCTGCTCGCTCTGACTAGTCTTGATTCCACATCAAGTTAGAGCATCAGAGAGATAGGTATCTATTACTTGAATTACTTGTAGAAATGCCTTGATAGGAATATAATTAAATATGCTCTCAGTTTCATCAATGGTTGCTCTGAGAATGAGTCATATGTATGATATTTCTGCTTTCTCTATTAAATCATCTTTGCCTGCTAGGTTATTAAACATTCCTTGTAAAATTTTTTTCTGAGAGTTTAATGCAAAGAAAATGTGTCTCCTGATGAATTAGTATATATCATTTTATTAGACAATGAGGAGCACGAAAGAAGTTAAAAAAGTAAAAAAAAAGCAAAACACTCCTCATTATTTCTCTTTATTATATTGTATTGGATTCCGTAGTTAAATTTCTACTTGGTTTTGGGTTAGTGTAGGTTTATGGAATTTATGATATAATTACTTTCCATAGGCCAAATATATTACTATACACTTTATTTCATTATTTTAAAAGCTTATGACATGTGTACTATATTATATACTACTTTACATCATTTTAAAAATAGTTTAAGTCTAAATTAAACAAAATATATAAAACATTGCTTCTATGAGAAAATGCATTCCAAGTTTCACAGAACCAAGTTATAAAAAATTTTTGGAACATAGCCCATTTACAAGTTCAGGAATTTCTCATACATTTGGGGGTATTCTAAAATATCTTATTAAACACTCTCCTTAGAAGACATATTTCCTAGGAAGAGGAGCAAAATTTAAGACCCTATTTTTTGGATGATACATGTTAAGTTTCAAAACAAAGGAACTATGTAAATTGATCTTTGTATAAAAATTATTTGTTGAAGATATGAAGAAGCTGTATAACTTTTTTTTTTTAAATCTAAGGACTTCTTTCTTAGAATTCATTCATTCTTTCATTCATTCATTTAACAGGTCAAAGGCCTATTTTGTAGTAGAGCTGTAAATACAGAGCTGAACTGGAATGTCTGTGAGATGAGGTAGGAGAAGCGTTCTGGCACCAGATAATGAAGGGCCTTGTATGACAGACGTGCCATGGAGTTAAAATTTCATCCTGAAGGCGAAAGGGAGCCATTGAAGCATTTTAGGCACAGAAATGATTGATCAGATTTGGTTTTTAGAATGGCCTCTGACAGCTATTTAAGAGATGAATTTATGGTGGTGATGGGGAAATGGGGGCAGGTGAGTAGGTGTGATCGTACATGGGGGGACCAAATAAGGAGCTTTTTCATAACATCCAGGAGAAATATTTTGAGAGTGGCAGTGAGCATGGGAAAAATGGGTCAAATACAAGAAATATTTAGAAAGTAGAAGTGAGAGAATTTGGCAGAATTGTCTGGAATAACTAAAAGTTTCCAACTTGGGCAATGGAATAGATAATACAGGTATTCATGGGGATAAGGAGTAAGTGGTGTGAAGGTTGGTGGGATTTAATACAATGCAGTTGGTTTGGGGCATGTTGAAATTGCGATGCCTGTGGGACAGCTGAATTGCTTGTTTGATTTATTGATCTAAAGCTCAGGACTGGAGACAGAGTTGGGAGACATTAAATCATTGGTAGTTATTGAAGGCATAGGTACAGATAAGATTTCCTAAAAGAGTGTGTAGATAGAAAAGATGGCTGACAATGGAACCCTGGGGAATAACAGCATTTAGGAGGGAGCATGGTATGGAGGGAGAGGATCTAAGTAAGAATGAGTACATAGGGGAATCCAGGGAATGTGGCCTTTAGAGGAGAGAGTTTTAAGGAAGGAGTAGTTTATAATGTCAAATGCCAAAGAGAGGTCAAGTAGGGCAAGGAATAAAAAAGAATACTTTGGAATTTGAAATTGGTATATGGTATCAGAAAGTGACAGGAACCAGTTTAGCAGAATAGAGGGGGTGAAAACTGAGCCACAATATGAAAAATGAATGAGGGATGAAGAAGTGGAGATAATGAGCGTAGACTTTGGGTTTTGGAGGGCCGAAAGAGAGCAGCAGTTCTAGGGGGACCCAGGGAAGAGGCAGGATTGTTTTAATATTGGGACTGATGACTATAATTTTAGGTTGGTAAACCCGAAAGTGAGGATTGGTATTTGATGGCAAAAGGCCCCTGATGTGGGAGGGGGGATGGGATGCAGAGCGCAGGTGGTGGGAGCGGTACTTTTCCATTTCAATCCTGTTGAAACTTTATACAGCTCCACAACAATAGGGTAACTTATATGTGTCTTTCATCAATTAGTAATCTTCATTTATAACCAATGGGAATTTCAAGAAATGATTAATTTTCACTACACTTTCAAAAAGAATAATATCTACAGTCATGACCCTCATAAAGTCTTCAGAGTTCCATTTTTCCTCTCTTCATTCTTCAGATTTTTATGACTCATTAGGGCTTGTTCTCCATTAATTCAACCAAAATTATGTTTAGTGTCAGGGATATGATGAACAACGAAATACAGGGCCAGCTTTTGAGACCCGGTGGCTGCATGCAGGGCATAGCTGGGAGTTCCTCTCTAGGTACCTGTGATTGCTGCTGGTGACAGCGACACGATGCTAACATCCTGATGATAATGATATGACCCTTGGTTTATTTGTCCATTTAGTACGATTGTGACAAGATAAAGTGTCAACCTCTTCTTTGCACATGCTTTTAGAAGTTCTGCAAAATAGTCCTATAATTCCTTTTATAAAAAAATAAAGTAGTACTATTAAAGCACAAACCAATTCTTCACAAAAAGGTGCTTTCAAGGATGTCAGTTTCTCTTTTCTTATTTCAGCATTGAGTGTCTTGAGGACAAGGATCTTGTCTAACACCTTCCTCTCAAAGTGTGCTACACTGGGAAAGGCACAGTGTTTAGAACTTGGGACACCTGGGGTCAATTAGTAATCAGCCGGGTAACATACTAGCTGAGAGACCTTGGACGCACCACTTAACTGCATCTAGAGAATGAAGGTAACACCTGTCATGACTACCGCTTAGGTTTTTTTAAACAATCCAATAAATGAGAAGGTTCTTTATAACTGAAAAGTACTGTGCAGACAGTTTGGGAACGTCCCAGAATCCTCATGTACTTTGGTTCTCTTCATGCCTAAAGTTTTTCATTTAGGGAAGGTAACTTCCCAGTTTTGCCTAAACAAATTTGAGTTGGGTTTCTGTCCTTTGCGACAGAAAGAATCCTGACTTATGCAGTGGTTTCCTTCAGAATTCAGGCACCTGCATCATCTGAGGCTTGGTCTGAATTGGACCAAAGGTGGCAATGTGGCAAAATGAAAGTAACACGTATAGAACACCTTCTGGGGAATAAGCACAGAGCCAGGCGCTTCCTCCAGGACTGTCACTCAAAGTGCAAGGGGGGCGGTGTGGACTGACTGGACACTTGTGACACTGACTGTGGAACTGAGAACAAAATTGTAACCACGCCCTGCGTGCACGTGCTCAAATGGAACCGCTGGTTGGTAAGTGCCAGATCTTCTGCCCTCTGTAGGAACATGGATGTGTTCTTATTATTGGTAGAAAGAAATGCTCCTCACGTTGTGAAGATTCAAGATTATTATTTGAGGAAATCAATATGTGTCTCAAATTGTGGAAGTGAGGAATTCTGGTTGTTTTGGGGAGCAGGAAAGAAGTCGGAGGGAAATGAAGTCAGGCTTCCTTGTAGTAAATTAGCAGCCACAATCTTGTCCGTGGTCGGCTGAGAAGGAATCGTCCACACGTGATGAATTTCTTAAGAAACTAAACATCTTTGCTACCCAGGTTACTTTCAGTGGGCATTAATGATTGACAGTACATGTTGAATGATCCAGGTTATACATCATTCTGTAATTAAAGTGTTTTTTTGCCCTCTCTTGACTTCTGTGACTTGACACATGTTGCTCAGCCTTACCTTGTCTACATTTTTGCATCCAGAAATTGGCAAATTTCAGCAGCATCTGTATTTTAAAAGAGGCTGGATACTAGATATGAAGTCATTGGTCGTTAACTTTCTGTGAAGCACCTGGCCAAACACCCACATAGATGCTTAATGAATAATAGCATTTGCCCTGATCATTTTGATCCCATAGAAAGGTTTCAGCACTCATATCTATCAAGTAATGCGTACTTTAATCAACTTATCCTTACCAATTTTGCTTCCTACTTTTGGACAGCTTTGTCTCTTTACATATCAGTGAAGTAAGAAAATATAAATATTTACAAAGAAAATATAACTTCCCCACACAAAACCAGTTTCTATGGAATTAAATGATGATTATGCATGAATACGTTAGGACTTTCTGCCTGTCTTCCATCAGACATGTCTGATTCTTCATGCCATGCCTAGTTCCATGGCTCATGTGACTGATACTCACTAAGCAGCTACAGCTCTTAGAATGCTGCGTGCTTTATCCTTCTGAGGTCTAAAGTCAGGTTCGCCTTTGCAAGTGCTGTCTCATGTTCAACAGAGTGGGGATGTTTTGATCATCTTATCCATGTGAGAAAGTAGAGCAGGGAAGGTTAAGAGTAAAGACTCTGGAATCCCACAGAGCAGGATCCAGACACAAGCTCTGCTTTATTCTAACTTTGAACCTGGGCAAGTCGCTTCAACCCCGTGAGCCTCAATTTCTTCATCTGTTAAATGAGGACTACTTGAACTTCCTCGTTGTTGTAGGATTAAATGAGTTAATATAGGCAAATAGCTTAGCAGAGTGCCTTCTACAGGGTAATCACAGATAGTGGCTACTGGCTATCATGTACGACTCAGGGATAGAGAATACAAAACTCCTATGGCTTTTTCAGAGTATAATGAGATTTGTCTCTAAGTTAAATCAGTGGGTCTCAACTGAGAGACAATTCCCCCCACCCAACCAGCCCAAGGACATTTGGCAATGTCTTGAGACATTTTCTGTTGTCCCAACTCATAGAGGGGTGGTGGTGAGGAGGCTGCTACTGGCATCTAATGGGTACAGGTAGTGGGATGTTTCATTTCTAAACATTTTATAATACACAGGCAACCCTACCCCCCCACCCCCCCAGCAAGGGCTCAGTCTGGTTCAAAATGTCAGTAGGGCTAAGGTTGAGAGGCCCTGAGTAAATAGAAAGGGATCCTTCCATCGATGAGTCATGAATAAATCCTAACCAAGAAATCCGTCTATCAACAAACATTTGCTGCCCTTCTGCTCCAGGTGTAATATCATCACCTTCTAGCTGGGGGGCATTTTACAGTTTATGTAGCATCTTCATATATATTAATCTATTAATTCTGACAAAAATCCTAAAAAAACAGACTGGACTGGCATCAACCACCCCCCCTCATTTTTGTCTTTTGCAGATGAGGAGTTAGGCTGAGAGGTTGACTTTCTCACAAAAACACAGATGGTAATTAAACCCGGATGTTCTGAGTCCCAAATACAGTGCTTCTGCCACTGTCATATGCCCAGCATTGCATCTCTGTGGGGAATGCAGGAGACATTTTAGACATGGTTCCTCCTCTCAAATTCTCACAATTGTTAAGAGATTTATACCCATGAACACTTATTTGTACCTATTGGGCTATAATAGATGCCCTTTCCCTTCCTCATCCTCACCCCTTCAGTGTTAGTGAATATTGCAACTCAGCTAACCTGAAACCAGAGTGTTTTCTTTCTCCCTAATCTTAGAGGGCTCTTTTGCAACATAGATGTAGTAGCTTGTCTGCAAAACAAGGGTGTACCCTTCTTTACAATCTGTACTTTCATAGCATACGCCATCCTGTTCCTTTCCCCCCACCAAGTCCTCCTACATAGCCCAGATGGTGCCTGGCCTGCTCTTGCAAACTTCTGATTGCCTCTATTTCTTTTTGCCCGTCCTCTTCTGAGCACTAGTGTGAGGAGCTGAGGTTTATTGATATGATGTCCAACTTGACGCCCTGATGTTAGACTATTCCGAAATGGAACCAGTTTCGACATGTTAACTTTGTTCTTCTCAGTTCAGCAGCCATCAGCATGTCGGCACCTGCAGATTATTTCACAAAGTTTTGGAAACTGCTGATTTTTAATTGAGATTATGTGAAAGTTACAGGAATTTATTTTAGAAAAAAAATAGACATGTAATACCTAGTCATTGCATAGCCCCCGATTCTTCTAAAGAACAATGTACCTTCCTCTTTGCACATGCTGTGTTTATGCTGTCAAATTAGCTCCAGATTATTTTGACAAATGAGTAAAACTGATTCTAGCTGACACTCCGTCACAAAGAAGTTTTAATACCTAAGCTATTAAAAGAGCAGCCCAAGCACCAGATAATAATCCTTACCACAGAGGACATAAACAATTCATGATTAATTTGGTGCATATTTATTATCAAAAAGTTATCAAAAGACTCATAGAAAACTTTCTTCACGAGGAGTTCTTTGATGATGATAGTAAAATTTGTCCTGGCATTTCTTATTCTAATATGTGTAACCATTACCAACACAGACATTAAAAAATATTATATCAGTATACAACACTTCAACAGATAATATAAAGTTCAGAACTACTTGTCCCCAGACAGGGAGATTTTTGTTTGTTTGTTCCTATGTTTATATTACTTTGGGAAATATACCTTAATGAAAATCATTGAAACTTCAATGGTGCTTCACAGACAAATGACTTGGAAAGATACAGACCCCCAAGCTGGCTTTCTTTCTGCCTAAGGACATGCAGGGAAGTGGAGTGTAAAACACAATCCTTCTTGATTTATTTTTACTTGGGTGGCTTTGGAAGTTACTCAAAACTTATGTGCTCCATAAAAGACAGAACTGAAAGTGTACAAGATGCAACTCAAGTGGAAACTACCAACTAGGAATATTTTCCAGAGTCCGCCCCTGACCCTCGTGGTGGGCTGTTCAGTCACCCTCAGAGCTGATCACAGAAAGACATGCTAAGTTATGCCAATGCAGGGAGGAAGCACATGATACTTTTCTCTGAGCAGTTCTCCCTTCTGTCATTCCCCAGCTCAGAGCCCCTCCAGAGCTTCCTATTGGTTTGAAGACCTTAATCCCTGACATGTCATATGGAGCTCCTTCTAGATCGGGTCTCTGGCTAGCTCTCCAGTCTCAACTGACACCAGCAAAACAGGCAGGTCTGTGCAGGGAAGTGCTGGTTGTTGATTAACCAAATATTTGTGGAGTCTACCTGTCCCAGGCAGAGGGCTCGGCACAGTTTGCCATCACTGTAGCACGAAGAGGGAAACAGGATGGAGAGAAGCAGCACTGGGCAATGCTGGAGAGCCCAGTTTTGCAGGCCTCATGTGCCAGTCTAAGGAACTCGAACTTCATTTTATTGGTGAGAGGGAGTCCCTGAAACATTTTAAACTAATTTTATAGAATGTTGCTTTGGTAGGACTTAGTTTTTATGGTGGTAAAAGAGGCCACAGTTTAGC
Source organism: Tapirus indicus (assembly GCA_031878705.1). Taxonomy (NCBI): domain Eukaryota; kingdom Metazoa; phylum Chordata; class Mammalia; order Perissodactyla; family Tapiridae; genus Tapirus; species Tapirus indicus. Next base: position 135,822,793 of record CM062920.1, on the reverse strand, counting down.
ATTTAGCATTTGAATTTTAAAGAAATGGCATGCCAATGTAAAGAAATAAAATAATTTTCCTTTACAAGGAAACGAGAACAATATCCAAACTTTTTAACAGAGTTGACAACTCCCTGCGTATTTTGTGATGCAGTGTATTTTTAACAAGTTTCCATAGGTATTTTTATCATGAATTATCACATATATATCTCTTAAAAATATTTAAAATAGATTGAGAATGATTATAATGAATTTTTCTGTGAAAGAGTCTACAATGTTTATAATTTTTAAATAAGCCATTTTATCTTCTGGCTCACTGGACAAAAATCAAAAATAAATACCATTTTAATTGGTCTTCTAGGAAAAACTTATTAACGTCTTAATCTTCCAACTAATCGAGGGTTGCTGAAACTATAAAAAGGAATTTGAACTTCCAGAAGAGAATTTTTGAGAAGATTTTGGTTAAGCAATCTGAAAGTTATATCTCTCTCCTGTAAGCTACCATTTTATCCTTTGGTGTATGTCATATTCAACAGAGAAAATGATTCAGTGGAGCTGCGTTCTAAGTCAGGGAGGCTGATATCATTTACAGCCCAGCCTCTTAGATAAGGTTTCATTCCTTTTGGTGCAGGAAGATGTTGGGGCTTGTGAAGCAGCCTCAGCCATTCTGATTTTGACCGTGGCAGGGTTCTACCTACAAATTGGGGGTAGACTGTAGATTTCAAAGAGTGACTTGAGAAATATCTGAAGTCTTATTTCCTTAAATACCATCACCACCCCCTGTTAAAAAATATTGGTGCCTTTTCTTTTAACTGAATAACATTTACAGTGCAATGATTCTAATATTCAATAGTAATTGGAGCAAGACCTAAGATTGTTTGAATGCTAAAAGGCCGCTTAGACAAATTAAAAACTCATTTACCTACATCTGGAGTATATTTAATGTAGAGCGAAAAAGAGCAATGACTCCAGCTTATCACTAAGAGCTGAATAAAAATTATCTGCCATCAGGTTTAAAGCTGTGTTAGCATCCAGCTAAATTTATAACCAAGTCATTAAATCATATGAAAAATAACATGTTTGATGCCCTTTTATTCCAGACTTTCTCCCAGGATTCTTTTTATTTCTCTTTGTTTCAAAAATGATCTATCTTTTACTGAGAAAACTATTCCACTGTCCTCTTCCTATTAATGAGATCCCAGTTTACAATATAGTAGAATTATAATAAAAAGTGGAGTTATTACAAGGTATCCTCTATGTGAGTTATATAATATGCTGAGTAGATCCCTACGAAGTCATACTTATCTAATTATAATGAGGCCAACTCCTTGAAGAACACATGTTTGTGTCTCACATAACTAATTAATGAAGACTGAAATAATTGATGGTGAATGTAACAGAAGTATACCAGTAGATACTGAAGTTTATCTCCTTTTTCACCATTGGTTCTTTATCTGTGGCACTAATATTAATCGAGTAATTTAACAAAACAATAGCTTTGTTTGCTTTCTATCCAAATTGTGCAACATTCTTATGGGACACATCGCATAAGATTAAAAATCTGAAAGTAAATTATGAATGGTGGATTACTGAAGAAAATGACAATTAATATCAAATAGTCATTTTTCAATCATTTTCTTATATTTCCAGATCATAGTGGTCTATTTTCATGGGTAAGAAAGTAGTCTCAGATTCTAAGCTTAGTTTATTCATTTTTAAGCGATAGGAGCTTTCATTTTCATTAAACAGGATGCGTAAGGACTGCACTGATTGATCCTTCCAGAAGTGAAACAATCTTTATTTCTATGATTTGAAATGTACATAAATCTTAAAAAAATTCTTTCTGCAGCAATGCAATAGCATTTGCTCGTTAGCCAGGCCTATGGGTATCTATGTAAGCACAAGGTTGGAAGAATGGGTTTTTACTAGAATTGAGTATAGGAGATAAAGATAAAAATAAGAAAACATTATAAAGGATGAAGTGCTTCATGAGTTATAGATCCACCTCTAGTAAATAATAAAGCTGAGTTAGCTGAGAGGCAAAACAGGATGGAGATCCCATGGCTATAAAGAAATTTTATGAGAATGACGCTACAGTCTATGTTTTGAAAAGCAGTGCGAGATAAAGGATAAGCAGTACCAGTACCCAGATTCCGCATGGAACCGTACACAGGTCAAGGGTTTTTGAATGAAATGAGCCTTTTTCCCCTCCACATTTTTAATCTTTCTTTTCCAATCCAACCTTGGGATTCCACCCCAATCTCCCACAGAACAACCAGACTTTCCATACACTTAGATAATTGAGGTAAAAAAACTTTTAGTCAAAGATGTCACTCTGTTACTGGAAAATCCAGTATCTGTCCTCAGATAGTTACATATATGTCAAGGTCTTACATCTTTTATTGTGTTAGCTTGAGTTTTCCAAATTTGTTCAATCCTTTGGAACACTTATTGGATTTATGCAGATATTTTTCCAAAAAAGGTCTTCCACAGTCCTTTTGTACTGTGCTACTTTGTAGGAAAGTAACAGGAATTTACTTTTTTTCTCATTTTGAGTGACTGTGTATTTTTCATTTTGAGGAAAATGGAACAGGCTGTAGATGACATCAATCTTCTTGGTCTCTTGTCTCAGTTTTGATGGGTGAAGAGAGAGCTATGTGAGTTGCCGTATCTGTCTTTTGCTTACAGTACAAAGATAATGGATCACCTTTTCTGAAAGGTCTGACTTCCACTTTTCAAAAGTGGATGAGAAAAGGCGTCAAGGAGCTTTTACATCAGTCTTTCATTGAGCTATATGGGGCTGCATTGATACTTGCTTTGTTGAAAGGGAGACTTAAATTCATCTCTTAAACACTTATGAGACTGGCTGTGGCACTGCGGCAGACAATTACTGCTAAATACTCAATGTTCATACAGAAATAATTTAATGGTAATATTAGGTAGAAATGAAAAACTTGAATGGTATGTAGTTCTTACAGGGAAACTAGTCTGTAAGCAAGGCAGATTTTTAACTTAAATTTTCAGATTTTAATAAAAAATTTGATAGGAAAATTGTAAAAATCACAAAGTATGGCAAATTTTTTCCCTGATGAACAGGTGAAAAAAAATGCAGCACTTTCTGTTTTACTTCACAATCTGAGACTTAGATACCAAGCTTGGTGAACTTTTGATTCTTTGTTATTCTCAAATAAACTCCAGTTTAATTACAAAAGTAATTTAAAAATTCACACTCGTGCTGAGTATGAATTATATAAGATTTCTGGAACTAAGTAAAATGAACACAAGGACTGTGTACGATGTCATGGTAAGTAAACTGCCTGTTAAATTTTTTTTCCAGGTCAGTTTACATAGAGTAACTATAGCTTTGTTTTATCTACCCTTAAACTCAATTCACCCAACAGTAAAGGATCTGAATTGGCAACACAGTCTAGATAAAAGATAAAATAGTGTCACGTGGTACAAATGGAGGCTTCCTTCTCTTTTTAAAAAGAAACCTCTTAAGACAGGTGCTTGACTCAAAGACATTTTTGCACACCACAGGCCTAAGGCACAGTTTATAACCCACTGATGACAAAATTAAATTATTTCAAGCTGAGAAACATTTTCTCCTATAGGATAAAGACAATTTTATTCATGGACAAATGCCCAGTGGAGGGGATCTTATAATTACAACACCAATGATCATAATCATCAAATGCATACAATATCTAAGTCCAGTTAATGGAAGATGGGACCATGTGGACATCTGTTACAGCGTCATGGTAAGAAGATAATGCTTTGTGTGTTCAGTCTAAGTGCTTTAGAAGCATTAAGCTTCTCAGCACCTTTGTGAACTAGATAAGCAATTTTCTATGCTTTGCTCTTCCTTTGTGCTTCGATATATCCAAGGTAAGGCTGCTGCTGCTGATTATCTTTGAATATGGAATGATAACTATGAATTTAAAATGTCTAATTAAGTTTCCTCAGGAGGGAACATATCTAATTCTGTGTTTTACATGATGTCTTAATGAGGAAAAGGGCCACATCTCTTCATCATATCACTTGCATTGTGTCTGTTAAAGTGACCTCATTCACAAAGCAAATGCTCAGGCAAAGGCAGCTCTTAGCACCAAAACGTATGAGGATGGTGTCTGTGTGCTCTCATGGGCTGCTGCTGAAAGCGGGGAGAGGAAGCACTTTCAACACAATAGGTCAACTCAGGTGGCTCTGCCCTGCACTTTCTCTAGAGCTGCCTGTCTCTGGGGTTCCAGCCTAGGGAGGAGCTGGGAGCTGGCAAGAACCAATGGACATGGAGACATAATGGCTTTGTACCTGTATATTCAGGAGTGTCAGCTATGTGAAGAGAAGATGTTGCAGGGCGGCAAAAGAATGCTTTGTTTAGATGTATAAATAGCTGGTAAGGTTTCTGAGCTCAAAGGGAGGATTGGTTACATAGATTTTGTGTAATTTTGTGCAGTACTGTGTAACTCAAAGAAATGCCGAGCTAATTTGTACAGTAGGCATCATGGAAAACTTCTGGATGACTATGTTATTTTATGGCTTGACTGAGTTGACTTGATATTTCTACATCTTATACATAGAGTGTAACCGCTGGCTAAATGAAAATTTGATTCCTATAGAATATTTGTAGATGTTAACTGTGATACTTCTGCAAACATTACTGTTGCTGAAGTATATATACTTAACTCTTGCCTTACTGGCTTCCACAGAGGCATCGCCCAAAAACTAGGCAAATAATATCACTTGTCCTTTTGCTGTGAAACTAATATTTAAGACATTGTTGATTATGTTTCTTCATAAATGCAATATAATACATTTATTTTAGAGTTTGGTATCAGACAAAATGTTTTTCTAAAAGACGATGCAAGAATTATGCAGCCCATCATATTTGCTTTGTTGCCTTGGCTCTCAGGAAGCTCAAAGATAAATAACGATGGTGCTGATAAGGTCTTTACATAATGAAGCAATTCGTTTTCCCACTGATATAAAGTCAAATCAGGCAGGACCGAATATTTGGCTCATGCAAGCTATTGTGCTCAGTTACATGGACATAATGACTGTAATGACTGTACCTATGTGTTAGTAAGGCTTAAAGTCTCTCTTGATTCTGGGAAGTTGGCTGGCAAATCTTCTAGCTCTAATGTGATTAACCCCTACTTGAAGAAAAGTGTATTGACAAAAAGAATGGAATTATAGTTCTCTTGTTATTAATAGAAGGCAGCACAGTGTATGCTGGTAGATTCAGTCAGACTGACTTGGATTTGAATCAAAGTTCCTCTATCTTTTATCTATATTTTTGTGTTTCAGTATTCTATTTGTGGAATATGTGAAGCTCTTAAAACAATGCCTAGCATATAGTAAATATTGACTACTGCTATTTTTAATAATTTTTAATTACAAATTAAAGCTTACACTAGATAATATTGGTTAAAACTTGAAAATAGATGTTTCTAGATGATTCTGTAAGAGATGCATGAGAAATATTCATGAAATAATGAACATTTTCTAGTTGAATGTAGAGGTTTTACAAATATTCCATTATGTATATTTAAACATTATATAAAAAGACTTAATAATAGTTTTTCTTTTGCCTGTGTAACACAGAAGTCTAAAATATGTGTAGGATTTTACTCAGTTTACTATTTTTATGTAAGAGTGCTAAAACTATAGTCAGTTTATCAGGATAAAATCTTAGTAATTAAAATTGATAAAAGTCAAACAATTAATGAGTTATGATTAAAAAATATCCTAAGGTTTCATAGTTCCAAAAATCCACAAACTGCAGTAGTGATTTTTAGAATTAAATGTCTATGGGTAACCTTACCCACCAATTTACAAATATGCTAACTTCTAAAAGTTTCCTTATAACTCGCTAGTTTGAAACTCAGAATGAATTTTCTTACAGAAAACGTATTGTAAATTCTGGCTTGTTTTCAGTTTAGTCCTTCTTTCCAAAGCCAATTAATTCCCAAGAAGAAAGTTAAAGTTTTATGTTTTCAACAAAAGGCAGAAAACAGCACTCTGGTAACAGCTTTTATTCTAAAGCTAATAAAATATATTTAAGCATACAGAATATTTATAAAGCATTTTAATTAAATATTTTCCTATTATGTAACCTATAATCAAGAAAGATTGAAAAGAAATAATTATGAAATTTATTTTGAATGAGTTTAATTAGATGTGGGCAAGAGGGCTAGGGGGAACTTTGGTGCATATGTCAATGGAGAATTCTGGGCTTTTTCAGTGGTTTTTGAGGTTTTGTTCAATAAATATGGTTTTTAGTTGGACCTGCCCAATTGAGACTGTGCTGCCTAATTCAATGAAGGGTGAATAAAACATCATCTCTGTACTTCTACACCACTGAAGATCAAGTCCAGCTGCATATCACAGGGAAATCCAGAATAACTTCAGGTTAAATGAGAGAAGTGTATTTCCCACCCATTAACAAACCTGTCTGGACGGAGGTGGTCCAGGGCTGGTGAAGGGCTTCAGATTCTTATTCCCTTGCTCTTCTGCTGCATATGGCGTCTGTTCCCAAGGCTACCTCCTGATCCACGATGGATTCAGGAACTTAGCCATCACATCTGTGTCTACAGCAGCAGGAAGGAGGAAGGAGGAAGAGATGAGCACACAACTCATTAAAATTTTTTTTTATTAGACTTTTTTTTAAGGTACAGTTTTAGGTTTACTGCAAAGTTGAGCAGAAGGTACAGAGATTTCCCATCTATCTCCTGCCCCCACACACGCATATCTCCTCCATTATCAATATCCCCCACAGACCCTTCATTTTTAAGGAAATTTTCTGAAAGCCTCATTCAACATTTCTACTTACCTCTCATTTGGCCAGAACTTAGTCATATGGGTCACTTATGTATGCATGGAAGACTGGGAAATGTGGTCTTTTAGCTACCTGGCAATGTAACCAGCTAAAATTCAAGGTTCCATTACAAACGAAGGGGAGAGTAGATATTGAGGGAAACCAGCAGTCCATACAGCACTTTCAGGGCAGTTCCAACATGGAAGTCAATGTAAAGAGAATGATAACACTGGTGATCATGAGTGAAGGACCGGAAGAGAGGTGCGCCCAAAGACAATGGGCGGTCAGACGGCAAATAGTTGGGAGTGTGGGAATGTCTTCATGAGAGAGGCAACATCTGAAGGAGACCTGGAGGGCAGGTGGTGTATCAGACACTGTTGCCTACCCCAAACTCCTCTGCTCCTTTTTTCTGGCTGCAGGCTCTAATTTGAGGCTCCTGTTAACACGAGGCCCTCTTAACAACCATTCTTTCCAAAGAACAGGAAACCATGTCAGTTATAACTTAAGCCTCACTTAAGCTGAGAACTAAACATAAAATTAAGAAGTTCTTGAAGAGAACCTGAGAGCCTCTTAAAAATGTTTGAGGGTCCCGGGGGGATCTTGGACCCTAGCTTGAGAAAACCTGGTCTAAGTCCATAAAAAGGAACAAAATATTTTCCTAGCTGTCAGGGGTTGCATATTATAGTGGTTAAGTGCTCAGTCTGGAGCCAAACTGCCTGGGTTTAAATCTTAATTTTGTCCCTTACTAGCAGCATGTTTTGGGGCAAGTAATTTAACATTTTTATATTTCAGTTTCCTCATCTGTGAAATGAGGATAATAATAATATCCGTGTCATAGGTTATTATAAGGATTAAGTGAGCTAATATTTATAAAGTACATAGAACAGTATCTAACATACAGTTTGTGCTATACTAATTATTAATTAAATTTTAAACATTTCAAGTATTTCTCCCTCCACACAATCAGTAATTCCTAACTTTTTGTAAAGCCTAGTCCCTTCACTTCTTTCCCCATCCTCTTTTTCCTTTGTGCTTGCTGAGAATAAAAGAAGAGTTCCTTTTGCTGGCTCATTTTCCCTTAAGGCCTCACTTCATTAGTCACACAGAAAGAACCTTAGAGACCCCTAGTTTAGGAAAGACTCAACTCGATTCTGAACCACTGTCCCTTGTTCTTCTCAGATTCTACCTTGGGGAAGGGAGAGAGTGGTTCACTCTTTCTCTTTCAAAATTTTGGGTTTGAGTCCAGGCTCTGCAACTTCTCCTTGCACGTTCCCTTAACCTTTCTGAACTTCAGTGCTTCATATGTCAAAGGGAATAGCAATATCTCACAGGATTGTGATGAGGATTAAATCAAATGATGGATATAGAGTGCTTGTCATGGGTGCCCAGCATCTGGTAAATTCTCAGTAAATTACATCCATGATTATTCTTAGAACTGAAGACATCATGGTGTGGGTTCCGTAAGTGAGCCGCAAAGGTCAGTCAGATGATGAACTGTCATGCCAGCTAACTCATCCTTCCAAATGCTAGGCATACAGGAAGAGGTGGGAGCTGGGGAAGCATCAAAGAGAAATCACTGTAGCTGAGGGGGTTAGAGGTGAGGGAAAGTTCTGGTGATGGGGAGGTGAATTTTTGGCCAGGGCTCCGCCTTATAAATTGTATGCCCTTAAGTTGAACACTAAACATGAAAGAAAAACCATCAATTTGCTGTTTTTTTCCAAAGAGAAGTTTTGACATTATGCAAAGATCAAAACTGAAATTTGGGCAAAATGAATTTCTGGCCATTTCACTAAGTGAAACAACAATTGCCATGATGCATAATATGAAACCTCAATGCAGAAATAGTGGACTTTAATAGCAAATAAAAGTAACATTTCAATTTATTTCTTGGAATTTCTGGGCAGACGTGAGAATCCCCTAGTAACAGCACATGTTAACGTGGCCCTAATCAACTATTTTAAAAAATAGAAAAGGTCCCTTGAGAGCCATTTATCAAAACTGCCTTCTGTATAGCTAGAGAATTCTCATAACTGGACTGATAACTTCATTATATGCTTTGGCTTTCTTTCATTTTTGGGGACTCACAGATCCTTGTGATATAGAAACAGACACCATTATCCTTAGCCAAATATTGGTCTGATATTAGATTTAAGTTTTCTCAGATGGCATAGTATAATTAAAAGTGATCACAGTACATCATACTATCTAATTAATATTTTCTTTCCTAAGTTCAGAGGGACCTTTATAGAGACGCATCTCCGGAAACATGTATCGTCATGATAAAGGGCTGTCACCATGGAATTTCCATTATCCGGGGAAACTTCATACATAGTAGCCTGAGGTAGAGGCCCATTATTTTCTTTTCTGCTCTTTGATCCACACCAGAAACTTCTTGGGGAAGTTTAAACAATATTCACTCAAGTTCATTTTGTTGGCAAAGGCAAGACTTTATTGATCGTCTGATACAGACATGTACTATATAATTTCTAAGTGTTTTTCTGCATCATCTCCTTGAATTATTTTTGACAAAGTTAAATTGATGCAAAAGTTTATTCTCTTATTATTTTGTAAGGAGATAACTTCTAAAACATTACATATTCTTGATACAAAAACTCGTATTTGCACTGAGTAGTACATCTGAACTTACGATGGCCTTTGGCCTAAAGAAGACAAACACCTAACCTATTTCTGGATTTCTTATTATGCAGCAGACAGGACAATGTTAGTATAAAACACATTGTTAAAACTGGACAGAAACAGTCAGAATAAACTGTTGTAAACCTTCAATGAAGTGAAGAGGTAACAATTTCCACAAACGGATTACTCCATTTGGGGCCCAAATTATAGTTCTGTAAGGGCAGAAAAGTTCACCAGGTGAGAGGTGGCTTGACTTCATGACCATATATATCTTTTTCTTCTGAAAGAAAGAGGCATTTGTTTCCTGACGTGTTATTAGAAAAATTGTTCATTTTTATTCTTCATCTGTCACTCAAAGTTGTCACTACATTTAGTGGCTATTTATTCTGCACATCATTCCTATCTCTAATAGCGCTGTCAGCCTGTCTGGTATTCATATGCCAGCAACACATTTCTATCTACTTCAAACACAACTTCTGGAAAGTAACTTCCTCCTTCTGTTATAAATCCCAACCGAGTCATTGCAAGAAGTTCCAGTCTGCTCACCCTCCTTTCTGTTCCTCATTTTTAATCAAAATAGGAACCAGTGACATTTTCGTTGATTAGTGGAGCCTTATTTTGAATTGTTCTTTGAGTCGAAGTGTTCGATTCAAGCTGATCTCTCCATGTATTTCCACTGAGCCTTCTTTGGGACAAAATGGTACAAGTTCAGATTTGAATGGTGAGGTGTAAAGGTGCAAATTGATCTGTAACCTTCATATCATAAATATTTCAATGAACTTAGCTCAATAGTAAGTGTTAAGAAATAGCGAAATCGATTTTTATTACTCATTTCTTTCACATTTGTCTGAGAGCTCAGAAGCTTGCACCCCTCAGACATGATGTAGGCTGAATAAGAAACTGGAAATTCCATTGAATGCATAATTTAAGGGCATTTGCCTTGCAAAACAAAACAAAACAAAAAACCAAACCAAAACAAAAAACTGAGTACTCTAATCTTTTCTTTACCGCTAATGTACTGAGTGATTATAAATAAGTTCATTAACCTCTCCCTTCTAGTAATTCCCTTGGCAATGAAGTGAAAACCAAAATACTTATTAAGATTGTTCTTGAAAGATTTTTATTAAGATTTCCTCATCTAAATGTTTATAATAATAATCTATTTACCAAGAAAATATTAACTAACATCTAACAAAGATAAAGGCGTAAAACATAATTATTTGAAGAAACCATGATAATATTCTGAAATGTATTACCTAAACGAGCTTAAAAGTAAAAAATCCCAGATGGCTTTAGAATTTCCATTTCCAAAATGGAATTTAGTGTTTGCTCTTGTTTCTTCAGAGGACAAATGTTTCATCATATATTACTGTGGCAACTATTTTCTAACTTAAGATTAGTGAATCCAGTTATGGAGCACAGTCACTAGATATAGAAGGGCTAAAATTTGTACTCAGAAAGAAATAACCTCCCAAAGAATTTACACCTTCTCATTTACATAATGGTTGCATTATCTGATACTGCAAAGAACATGGGAATATTGGTCAGAAGGTTTAGGATCCACTCCTGCCTCTTCCATTAAAAAGTCCCCTGACCACTTTGGGTCTTGGGTTCTTCATGAATAAAATGAAAGGGTTGGACCAGATAATTCCTACAGTCTCTTTCATTCCACAGATTTTATTTAGGAATCTGGAAATCATTTATATTGCACACAAAAATGGAAAAGTTAATAAAAAGTAATTTAAAAACTTGAAGTAATGATTTTGAATGTAAAGATGAAACAAGTTGTACCATGGTGTATTTAGCTCAAATGACTGATCTGGCATTCTCAATCTTAAAAATAAAATCTAGGGGCTGGCTCTGTGGCACAGTGGTTGGGTTTGGTGTGCTCTGCTTTGGCGCCTGGGTTCACGGGTTTGGATCCTGGGCGTGGACCCACACCACTCATCAGCCATGCTGTGGCGGCGACCCACATACAAAATAGAGGTAGATTGGCACAGATGTTAGGTCAGGGAGAGGCTTCCTCAAGCAAAATGAGGAAGATTGGCAATGGATGTTAGCTCAGGGAGAATCTTCCTCAGCAAAATAAATAAAATGAAGTAAAATCTATATTCCCTGCATTGGGCAATGAACTGCCTAAGAAAATCAGGCAATGCTGATAACCTGACCTCAGGACAACTCTGTTCTTTCTGAACCAGGATTTCTCAACCTCAGCGCTATTGATAGTTCAAGATGGATATTGCCTTGTTGTGGCAGGTTCCCCTGTGCATTTTAGGATGTTTAGTAGCCTTCCGAGCCTCTCTTCACTGGATGCCAGTAACATCCCTGAACCCCCAACTTGTAACAACCAAAAATGTCTCCAGATATTTGTCCCCAGTTGAGAATCACTGCTCTAAAGTGAACTAGCCTTCTCTGGCTTCCTGTCTTAAGGTGTGCCCTAGGTACCAGAGTTGTCATGATATCTCAACATCTTTTAAATATGTATATATATGTGTATTAACAAAAGCACCAGGAACAAGAATTGTTAATATTAGTATGGAAGCTATAATACATGGATGGTTACTTGTGCTGGGCACTGAACAATCTCTATTTCCTGAAGCCAGTGTCCATACAGTTAACTCCTGCATTATATGAAAAATATAGTCTTTATCCCCAAAGACCTTCCTTTCTGGCTGGGGAGACACACAATCCATGAATATAAAATGGGCTTCAGACTGTCTACAAAGTAGCGCACTAAGGAAGTGAATATGACTAAGAGGGTGCTGAGTGAAGGGCTGATAAGAGCGGATGGGGGAGGGGTGGTGGAGGAGAGGGGTGAAGTGGTCCTTGCAGTGGGACTTTCTGCCAGGGCAGAGATGGGAGACACGCTGTGTGTGACGGACAGCAGGCACCTTAGGAGCAGTGAGAACTCAAAAGTAGAGAGAAAGGCAATGAAGGCTGTGGGAGGAGCTTGTGGAGTCCTGAGGGGTCTAGCGTCAATTTTTTTTTTCATTGAGGTCATACTGGCTTATAACATTGTGTAAATTTCAGGTGTACATTATTATATTGTATTCAGTTTCTATATAGACTGCATTGTGTTCACCACCAGTAGTCTAGTTTTTACTGTCACCATACATATATGCCCCTTTACTCCTTTCGCCCTCCCCCTACCCCCTCCTCCAGTGGTAACCACTAATCCGTTCTCCTTATCTATGTGTTTGTTTATCTTCCACATATGAGTGAAATCATACGGTGTTTGTCTTTCTCTGACTTATTTCATTTAGCATAATATTCTTAGGGTGTGTCCATGTTGTCGCAAATGGCACAATTTTTGTCTTTTTTATGGCTGAGTAGTATCCCATTGTATGTATACTACATCTTCTTTATCCATTCATTCATTGATGGTCACTTGGGTTGCTTCCACGTCTTGGCTATTGTGAATAATGCTGCAGTAAACACAGGGGTACATAAATCTCTTTGAATTGTTGATTTCATGTTCCTTGGATAAATACCCAGTAGTGGGATAGCTGGATCATATGGTATTTCTATTTTTAATTTTTTGAGATCTCTCCACACTGTTTTCCATAGTGGCTGCACCAGTTTGCATTCCCACCAGCAGTGTATGAGGGTTCTTTTCTCCACATCCTCTCCAACACTGGTTATTTCTTGTGTCAATTTTATATGTAAGTGACAAGAAGGCTGATCTTGGGAGAGGCAGTGAAGTGAAGGAGGTTTTTGATGGAAACAACACCTTTCATTCCTATGACAAGGGCTTCAAAGGAAATTGAAAGACTTGTCATAATGCCATTTTACTTCCCAGGATGGCAGTCAAGGGATGATTTTACAGTGTTTCCTTTCCATTCCCACTTAAAAAGGTGATCAGTATGAAAACTTGAGTCTAGCAAGCCTTACACAACCATTTCATAGTAGCTAAATTATTGTGTGACCGAGCTCTCATATTGTGCAGTGGTTATGTCTTTATTGCAGGATGCTGGAAAATGCCACCCTTCTTGCAAAATAAATGCTAAAGACAGCAGTACTAGAGTTATCTAGAGCAAGAACCATGCAGAATATTGGCCAGCGCATGGATGTTGTGGTCGCAGGGTTTGGGCTTGAGTCCTGACTCCATCATGTAATATTTGTGATCTTCAATTTTCTCTTCTGTAAAATGGGAATAAGAAGTGTCCTGGAAGGAATCACAATGTGTTGGAAATATTGGGCTAAATCAATTATTTAATATATAGTATATAATTTATAATGTAAAGAACTCAGCAGAATTCCTGGCATCTAGTAAGGACTTGATAAATATGAACTACATTATTATTCATGCTAAAATGTAAATACGCCTCCTTAAGAGTTTTAAATATGTACCGGAATCTCCTTGAGGTTGTCTTTCACATGTAAACATGTTTTGTGAATCCACAAAATGAGAAATTTTTTTATGAAAAGATATGAAGCGGCCGGCCCGATGGCATAGTGATTAAGTTTGCACACTCCACTTTGGCGGCCCAGGGTTCTCAGATTTGGATCCCAGATCCTGGGCATGGAGCTACGCACCATTCATCAAGTCATGCTGTGGTGGCATCCCATATACAAAATAGAGGAAGATGGGCACAGATGTTAGCTCAGGGCCAATCTTTCTCCGCAAAAAGAGGTGGATTGGCAATGGATGTTAGCTCAGGGCTAATCTTCCTCACCAAAAAAAAAAAAAAGATATGGGATGAGGAGGAAAGCTGCAGCTATTCTTGGAGAATAGAAAGAGTTCAAAGGTGCTTCTTGTTCTCACTAAAAGCCTAGAGAAAGAATGAGCAGAACAGGTTCAGAGTTCCCAGGAAGGGTTATGGAGAGAGGGGAAGCTAAGGCAAAGCTGATGCCCAGCATGTGAGCCCATGGAGGAATGCAGGACCATGCAGTCCTGCCCCAGGGTGGGGGTGGGGTGGTGTTTCTTGGAAGGAGCTTTCAGTGCTTTTGGATGTTGCTGGGGGTACTGGCTTCTTCATATTGTTTCCTGTATCCACTTCTCCCTCAACTCCAGAGGAAATAGGAAGAAGGGTTTTGAGCAGCTCAAACTCATCCTGCCACTGTCAACCTGGGAAGGATTGGAAAGGAGCATCTATCCTTGTCCAAGATGAACTGAGGACATATAGATCTTGTTCTGGGGCTGCTCTTTCTCTATAGCCCTGCACATGTCCCTTCCCCACAGAAAGGAGAGAGATGTCCCTTGTATGGGTGAAGGAGGTGACTTCACAACAGTAATTTCAAGCAGAAACCAAAGGATCCTATGAAGAACGTAGCTTAAGTCAAAGATATTAATCAAAAGGGAGTCTGACCTGCTGTGTTAATAGGAGGGACAGATAAGAGAGAAGGACCCAACCCCAAGGCCAGATAAGTTGCTGGGACTCAGGGAGTTGAACTGGGTGCTAGTGTACCAAACCCAATGCTGTCATCTTAATCTCTTGATTCTATGTCCAGGATGCCACTCTGTGGATCTTGATTTATCAGGAGGAGTAAACAATGTCCTTCATTTGAGGCAGGTCTAACCTTAGTTTTAAGGCACTCTGTCTCTGAAGCTCTGCAATCACCCCCGGTCCTCCCAAAGTGATGACTTCTTCTGCACTAGTGTTTTATCCTGACATGATCTCTCTAGCTTCTGATTCTTTAGCTGACTTTGCCTCCCCATTTCCTTCTATCTTTTGGCTTTTGTTTACCTCTGTCTTCAGGCTATCTGTTCGACTATTTTCCTATTATCTGGTTCCATCTTCTTCCTTAGTTCATTTTCTGCGATAGTTCTCCTGGTCCTGTTTTATAATCCTTTGTTGCACAATCCATTGTTGCTCAAGTTTCCATGTAACAAAGGAGGAGGGTCTATGGGACATCAGAAGGGACTCAGTGTCTTACAAAAGAGGAATAGAGGGATGACAATTATAAATATTGAAATTGTTCTTGTAAGTGTCCTTATACTGTTATAACTTAGTTGAGTCCACGAACTGACAGTGCATGCCAGCCTACAGTGTGTAGAGTTTGTGATGAGGGGAGACACTGGAGAAGGAGACCACTAGGAAAGACTTGATTAGATGGAATTATATGGTTTTGAGTGGAAGAAATCTTCCCTTCTGTCCTTATCCCCTCTTGCACTCTTTGACGGTTATGCCAGAGTTCACTTGAGCTTAACCTGTGCATGAGATGGGCTCCTTATCTGTTTTATTACCCAGATGTCACTCTGCCATTTGATGTTTATTAAATATGGCATCTTATTATTACAGAGGATGCTTTCCAGAGACCAAGTGTGACAGCAACAGCCAGTTCAAGTCTCACATTCATCAGTGTCTTGGAAAGAACATAGCCTTTTACACTGTTTAATTCCTATCTACTCCTTGGTATAAGTAAATGCTCTGTGACTTTCTTAAGATGTTTTTAACTTACTTAGAAGTACAATTGCATTGTTATATTATCTGACAGCATATTAAAGATAACATAATTCTATGTTGGCTTTCTATTCTGAGCTGTTCCTCTTCATCTCTTTCTCATTGTCTGGTCTGTAAGGTTTATGTCATGTTGGTCAAAATGTTATTTTTAACTAAAATACATCATTTTCATCATCTAAAATTCTGCTACAACTGAAAAATTGGGATCAATATAAAGGACTAATAATAGGTAAGCAGTGAAACTCAAAGTTATAGTGCATGTATCTTATGGACAACAGGCAGCCATTAAAAATCATTAAAAATCATGATTTCAGAAAATGTTTAATAGCATGGAAAATGCTTACTACCAACCTAAGAGAAAAGAGCAAGATGCAAAGCCACATAGATAGTATAATTCAAAATAGGTAGAAACATAGATTATGTATGAAGAAAAACATTGGAAAGGAAAACCCAAATGTTAACAGAGTTTATATCTGGTGTGAGTTTATGGCTGGTTTTATGGATTTTTCTTTTTGTATTTCTATGCTTTCCAAATTTTCTTTTAATTTGTGTATTATATCATAATACAAAAAATTAATATTATAAAATTTTTGCTTAATCAGACCTTAATCATAATACCTTTTCAAGTTACATCTTCTAGTTCTGCAATCTTCCCAGAAACTTCCTCTCCTTTATATTCATTGTCCTTTGTATCTTTACAATAGCCACGTATTTGTATATACATCTGAATAGCTCTCATTAGGAATATATTTAACGCTACTTCCTTGTTACTTGCGTGTATGGTTTCATGTTTTTGTAGCAAACAATATATAGAGCTGCTTGGTATATACTAATCAGAAAGATGCTTTTGTTTTCCTGTTTTGTTTTGTTTTTTAATCTTGGTATCTAAGAAGCAGAACTGCCAAGAAGGTGCAGACTTGACTGTGAGCTAGCAGTCAGAAATCAAACTAAAATGCACTGTGGAAAGAGAATGAGTGGTTAGGGAGTGCTGTCTGCTAGGCACTTCCACAGGTACCTCATTTTACTCTTTAGAACCCACTCAGGAGGTAGACGTCTACTCCTTTCCACAGACGAAGAAATGGAGGCTCAGTGGGGCCATGGCACTTAACATAAATCACACAGCTAGTAAGCGCTGCCTCTTCCAGACTGTCTTCTCGGCTTGACTCTTCTTCTTTACTTAGTCACACGTGAATCTATCTGGCAGTGTGTGTACACTTAGCAACCGCACAACTGAAAACGTAAGTTTGGGAATGCATAACGGAAATGTGCGTGTACGTGCATTTTTTTTTTAATGTTTGTCATTTTATATCACAGCAACTTATTTGCTGTCAGAGAACAAATGTCTTTATTCCTTTTCAACTCCCTACAGTTACAGCAAATAGTGCCTTCAATCCAGAGTCTCCATAGGTGCTCACTGCTAGCCATTAAGTCTTAGTATTATATACTACTTAGAGCACACTACTATTTTGGATCCAGAAACGGCTTGGTCCATCTCATTATGTTAGGATTTTATGTAGATGGATAATAGCTAACGAGACAACAAAGATATCCAGACAATCAAAACAACTAGTATGGGAGCTAGAGCTGTGATCTCATGTAGACCTTCATAAAATTGAGAGAATTAAAATGGGCTTATTTTGTAGTTAATTTTTAGATGAGAATGGTGGAAAATGCATGTGTTATTAATGCTACTTATACAACTACTTCCTAGCAGAAGAATCTCTTAAATTAGTGGTATTTTCTGAGGTGTCAAAATGTAGGAATAGCCATTAAATTCCAAATATATTGCTGAAATGAGGACACTTTGGTAAGGCCAGTAAGCAAAGTCATAGTAATTAAATCACCAGTAACAAGTGTAAATGATAGTTCTTAGATTCCAAATATATTGCTGAATCAGAATATTTGACAAGATCAATAAGAAAATGATGATAATTGAAATACCACCAAAAAAGCCAATGCTACTAGGTTTTCTCTTCATGCATTTTAACTCATTTTATCTAGCAAAACTTTGTGATTATCCTAGAATGAACTGATTGATTAATTAATTAATTGAATATCTAATCATATCACTGGTGTCCTACTGGATATATCATGGAATACAAAGATAAAAAGGGCAGTTCCTGGCATCTGGGACACTAAAGTCTAGTACATTATTTGTATACCAACAGGGACACAAATAACAGTAAATGAAGATGGGGAAAGGAGAAGGGACAATATGCTCTGGGTATAGAATGAGTCAGTCTAAGGATGCTGGGTTCTACCAAGTCATCCAGAGACAGCAAATCCTGCTGGCCAGATGACGGTGAAGGTGATTTTCATAACATTTCACTGTAAAACGGATAATGTTTATAAAGCCATGAGCCATGTAGTTCTGTTCCACACCAGTATCACGTGCAAAGGAACTCAGCTACCAATAGTAATTTCAGAATATCTCAAATACTTCACTTGTATTTCTAAATACCATGAAGGGTACAAATAGCTCTCAGGAAATTTTCTCAGAGTTCCCCTTTTCTCCTTCTCACAAGCTGCCTTCATACCCCGCAACTATTCTCACTCCTAACTTATTTTCTGAGCCATTTCCTCTGCCCCCAGTTTAGGCTGTCTTCATTTTCCTCTGCCCACCCTCTACTGCTCTTTATCTTAATTGACTCTGTTAAGTCCCTCCCCTCTTCCTATCACCTCACAGGCATTGGTATCTCTGTCAGTTCTCTGACGATTCTCCTTTACAAATGCCAAAAGCTTTGCTTTCTTTTGACATCTCTTCTCAGAAGACAGAGAAGGGGAAGAAACTGCACAGCACCAGAATCTTCTTAGCAGGCTGGAAAGGCACTTAAATGAGTAGTTTTTGCACCCTTATAGAAGTACAAAATCTTTCTTAAAACCTACCAAATCTTAGGTCCTGCACATTATTTCTTTAATCTCTCGCCTATTGAATTCTTCGGTCAGAGTGCGGTTGCCTCCACATTTTCGTATGTCTGTTGCTGCACATTTCATTCTAGCTGTGATTCACTCAGGAAACAGCCTTCAACTATAGAAATGTAGGTTCAGATCATGCATATTTAGGATGTCATTCATATGGAAGATAAAAGACAAGGATTCCTACTGTAAACTTCCCCTTTCCTTAATCCATTCTAGTATTTTTCCAGTATTGTAGGTCTTGGTACTTTGATTTTTTCTTGGTCTCATATGGAAAAAAGTGGATTCTTTCATATCAATATTCATGGACATGTATACATGTTGTGGCACAATAAATAATCATGAAAGAGGTTATTTACCAAAATATATTATTTTCTAAAACTGATCCAATAAGTAAATAGCTATGACTATCAGTGTGTATATTATAGGAATGAATTTGATAAAGTATTCATGGATTATAGGCTAAGAGATGAATTCTTGAGTAGCTAGGGAGCTCTGTTACTGTGCTAGTTGGCTGATTACATACCTATATGTATATATGCATAATAAGTATGTGTATATATATCTATATATACACACACATGCACACACACATAATTGTTTTAATAATGACATGGGGCATAGAAAAAGAATTGCACAAATAATATACAAAATCTCACTCAAGTCCTTTCCACTAAATTCCTCTCCAAACCAGAAATGCTAAAAGGCTGAAAACTAGTGGATGTGAGCTTTTCCCGCCGTTTGCTTTCTCTCACTTTTGTTGGGGGTGCTAATGAACTGATGGCTCCCACAAAATCCAGCACACAGTAATCACTTAAGTTTTTACTGGATGAAAAATGAAACCCCCCAAATCAGAGCACAGAAGGATTTCAGGTAGGAAGGAGCTGAGTGCATCCTGTTCATTTATATACTGCATAACCGTTCCCTGTATAATCACAGAAGGGCTGAAGATGATTCATCTGAAAGACCTATTTAAGGAAGTGAAAGTCAGAGGCTAAAAAATGACCCATAATCAGGTGCTGACAGTTGTGTGTTGAAAGGTTCTATGTAAAGCCAAACTTTCCAACTACAAAAAGGGACCTGTTTTGTTCAACATTTTTGAGTGAAGAAATTAAGGGGCAAGCTGAGCGAAGATGAAAGGTCTAGAAATAGTTTTAACTTTCATGCTTGACACAGAAAAATAAAAGAAATCTACTGAGTAGATTAAACAAATAAATGTCCAATCATGCATTTAATTTGAATTCCCATGAAATTTGTGGTATTTGTAAGAAGACTCCAAAGCTCATTTTTGATACAAGGTAGGCAATCTCTTCAATGCCAAAAGTTGAAAAGCCCATGAAATTATGTACAGATGACTCGATGATTCAGGGGCAGAATGTTCAGATTGTCTGTGTTAATGTTCCCTGCTGCTTCCTTATAAGTTAATACATGCATTTGTTCACTCATTCATTTATACTTTTGTTTTTTTATTCAACATAGGATTAGTACTTATTTCATGCCGGGTATTGTGCTAGGTTTTGGGGACACAAACAAATGTGTCTCCCTCTGTTAAGGAACTTACAGTCTAGTTTGTGAGACGAGAAAAGAGTCTTGAACTGTACAGTGCTGTTAGTGCCGTGAAGAAAAGAAGCCCAGAATGCTAATTCAGACCGGGAGATCTAAGAAGGCTTCCAGGAAGTATTAATGCATGAGCTGAGTCTTGAATAAGAACGGGTTTAACCAGATGAAGGAGAAGCACCAGAGCATGGTTGCTAAAGGCACAGATTCTACAGCCAGGCTGTCTGGGCTCAAGTCTTGGTTTTGCCGGAAACTATGCGTGACTCCAAGCAAATGTCCCTCACTTTTCTCCATGAGTGGGGATAATAATAGTGCCTACCACTTACCCATCCAAATGTCGTAAGGATGAATATGTGAGTTAATATTTCCGGAGTACTGAGAACAGTGCCTGGCTCACTTAAGTATTATGTAAGGGTGTGATGAATAAAT
The DNA here is from genome assembly GCA_031878705.1 of Tapirus indicus. NCBI lineage: Eukaryota > Metazoa > Chordata > Mammalia > Perissodactyla > Tapiridae > Tapirus > Tapirus indicus. The sequence continues at coordinate 135,802,054 of CM062920.1, read as the reverse complement.
AAAGGGGTTGGGAGGCGAATGTCCTAGGTAGCAGATATAGCTGGTGCAGTGGCCTGAAAGCACATTCATGCTACATTTAGGGAAAAGGTAACAATGGAGTGTAGGGTCCATAACTGAGGCGGGTTGAAAGATAAAGTTGGAGAGATATGAAGGTTCTGGTAAAGAATGTAGATATTATCACATAGACATATAGAAGACATGTAGAATCATGAAGAACCATGGAAATATTTTAGGCAAAGAAATAATAAGATTAGATTTGTATTTTAAACAGGTCACTCTGGCAATGCTGTGGAGAGTGGATTGTAGAGTGGGAGGCAACTCTTGAGTCAGGGAGGCAAATCAGGACAGTGTTTTCCCAAATTTCCCGATAGCAAGAATAATCTGGGGTGCTTTTTAAGCATAAGATTCCCAGGCTCCTTCCTGGGAGAGTCTGACTCAGAAAATTTGGGGCAGGTCCAGTAATCTATGTTTTAACAAACATAAAAACATATGCTTCCTGTCTCCAGAGAGATTTTGCAAATGCCGAGGAGGGTGGTGGTTGTAGGCATCTGGGTGAGGACCAATGAGGACCTAAACAAAAGCAGTGGAAACAACATGATTGGAGATAAGGGGGCAGATTTCAATAGGAAGAAGCAACAGGACTTGGTGACCTATAGGATGGAGCCAAGGATGACACTCAGACTTTGGGCTTGGGTGACTGGGCAGATTGTGGAAGAATTTGAGGAAAAGTAGGTCTGGCAGTGAGGTTAGAGAGATCAGATTTGAACAGGTTGAGTTTGGAGCGTCGATAAGAAGAAAGTCCAGTCAGAGGTTCCATATGCATGCCTGAAGTACAGGAAAGAGACTTGACTGGAGACAGAAAATTGGAAGACATCAGCATATAGGTAGTAACTGAGGCTTGGCAAATTCCAACATTTAAATGGTGGGTAGGGGAATATAATCCTAGTTTATTTGTTCATTCATTTAGGTATTCAATCATTCACTCAACAAACCAATTTTTAATGCATATTTAATGCCAGGTGCCATGCTATACACTTTTCCTATAAGGGAGACTGTGAAGAAATAGCTAAGAGGAATATAAGGAAAAGAGTATTGTCATTGAAGCCAAAGGAGAAGGTGGTGTCAAATGATGCCAAGATGCCAAAGGAGATGATGAGTGAAATGGGTTCCTTGTTTTTAGCCAGAAACAAGAAGGTCATTGGTAACTTAGGAGAGAGTAGATTCTGCTGAGTGATGCGTAAGTAAACTGAATTTGAGACAGAGCTTGAGGCATGAATGGGTAGTGAGGAAGTGGAGGTAATGAAGAACAGAGAGACACAGATGTGGTAGACTGCAGGAATCGTTACCAAATCTTCCCCTACCTGTATGCATGCCCTTTGCAGTGTGTCTTTGTAATTACTCCCATGAAGAGGCAGACTCTATTTCTTCACCCTGTAATTGGGGCTTGATCATGTGACTTGTTATGACCAATGAGACATTAGCAAATGTGATGCAAAAAGAAGCTTGAAAAGGCCTCGTACATTGCGGCTTGCCTCTCTTGGTGCTCTTGGGAACCTGTGACTGCCACCAGGTAAATATAAACCTGCACTAATTTGCTGGAGGTCTGTGGCCAATCATCTTTGTCATTGCACTGGCAGCCAGCATCACCTGACAGCCAGCATCAACCACCACACATTAAGTGAGACATTGAATCAGCTCTTGGCCCATCTACCCACTGACTTTAGCCACAGAGTGAGCCCAGCCAATCCTGGCAGAACTGCCCAGCAAAGACCAGCCTAAATCACTGATCCACAGAAACGTGACTATTGTTTTAAGCCACTCAGTTTTGGGGGTAGTTTCTTTCACAGCAAAAACTAACTGATAGAGTAGGATATTGTCTGAGTGTCAAAGATTTCAAGTGTCTTAAGTTACCCTGGGGTTTTGGATTTGTCTCTGAGCTGGATTGGAGGTCAGAAAAACTTTGGTTGTTCTTAGTCTCTTTTCTCTTCCTAACACACTGTCCAGGCAAAAACAAAAAAAGTAGTATCTAGGAGCGAAATGGCTAGGTCATATAGTATTATTGATTCCTGCCTCATTATGGGTGAATCTTAAAATAAGTATGCTGAGTGAAAGAAGCCAGACCAAAAAAGAAGTACATACTGTGTAATTCCATTTATAGAAAGTTCCAGAAAATGTACACTCATCTATAATGACAGAAAGCAGATCAGTGGTTGCTTAGGGATGAGATGAAAGAGAGAGGGATGGTTTACAAAGGGGCAAGAGGAAACTTTTAGGGATAATGGATATATTCATTATCTTGATTGTGGTGATGGATTTATGGGTATATACTACATATATACGTCAAAACTCATAAAATGGTACATTTTAAAGATGTGCAGTTTGATGTACATCAATTACACCTCAATAAAGCTGTTAAAGAGAAAAAGAGGAACAAATAAAACCTTCCAAGTGTGCTTCCCATTCATAAGTGTGGTAGCAGAATAATGGCCCCCCAAAGATGTTCATGTCTTTATCTCTGGACCTGGAGATGTGAATAGGCAGAACTGTGTGGGACTGTGAAAATTTTACCTTACAGGGCAAAGGAACTTTGCAGGTGAAATCAAAGGTACGAACCTTGAGACCAGGAGATTATCCTGGATTAATTGCATGGGCTCAATCTAATCCTTAAAAGGGAATAAACTTTCCAGTTGGTCAGAGAGAGAAACAGGAGAAGAAGGACAGATGTGAAGGACTCAGTCTGCCATTGCTGGCTTTGAAGGTGGAGGAAGGGGACCATAAGCAAAGGAATGTGGTGGCCTCTAGAAGCTAAGAATGGGCCTCAGTTTACAGGAAGCAAGAAGACAAGGACTTTGGTCCTACCACCACAAAGAACTAAATTCTGCAAATAACCCAAATGATAAGAAATGGATTCTCCCTTAAAATCTCCAGAAAGAAACACAGCTTGCAGACACCTTGACTTTAGTCCCATGAGGCCAATACTAGCCTGTTGACCTACTAAATTATAAGATACTTAATTTATGCTGTTTTATGCCACTAAATTTGTGGTAATTTGTTACAGCAGTAACAGAAAATGAACACATAAGGTTTTCGTGGGCAGAAAGTTGAACTTATTGGCTAAAGTAGCTGTTTGAATGACTCAGCCGTAAGTCAGAAATGATCAAGAGTTGATTATATTTTGCCTCCATTTGCCACTTGCTTCCATTTTACTAATTTTGGGCTTACTCACCTTTTAAAACGCTGCTCTGGCCACTCAGGAATGCTGTCATGGCTGGTTGTGGGAGCCTAGCCCTTCTGACCCACCAGTCTGAACCATAAACAGGTGACATTTTCCACCAACTATAGAAATATTCTCTCATTAAACATTGGTCCCATCAAACATCACTATTGTAAATTATGTTTGTGTGTGTATGTGCAGACTTTGAAAGCCAGCAGACTCCAAGGGAAAATACTGTCCACTTTTCTAGACAACTATTATATCTTCAGGTTTTAAAACCTGAAAACAGACCATCTGGGTTTAAATACTGGCTCCACTCTACACTTTACAAGTTGCTTAGCCTTCTGTGTCTTAGTTTTCTCATCTGTAAAATGGGGACAGTGGTGGTACACTGAAAGTAAAGATTAACTGAGTCTATCCATGTAAAACAATTTAACAATGGCTGGTACATATAAGTACTCAGTGTGTGTTGATTGTTAATAATTATTGTGGTATCATCTTTGCTGCCAGATAGGACAATTTCTATCTCAATAGTGGATTCATATGTCCTGTTTCGTATGTCCTAACAGAAGAGACTTCAGTTTGTCTTTCTTGTGTGCCTGTCCTGCTAAGAAGATGCTTGCTTGCCCTAAAAGTTCCTGTTTCTTCTGAGGCAGAAGCAGAAAGAGAAAAATCACTTAGTGATATTTGCTAAGCGCAGCAGAATCTGTCCAGTGACTTCTTTTTCCCCAATTAGAAGGGTGTGTCTAGGGCAGGGATTGTCCTTTTCACTTTCCCCATCTTTTCAGCTTTTTCCGAATGGCCTTCATCTCCACACTGAGCCTTTCCTCATCAGCGCATGATGATGAGCCGAAAGATTCCTGAAGTTATGTTGTCTCTGAAAACAAAACAACATTCCGACCAAACCATTTACAATTTTATTACATATCAACTTTCCTGTGTGGCATTTATTTGAGGAAAGGCCCCCTTGGCTATGAGGGACTTGGTTTTAGAAAATTAAATCAGACATTAAAATGATGATCTGATTCAGGAGAATAAAAAGATACACTGTGTGATACGAGTTATTTTTAATGAACTCATCTTCATGGCTCTGAGTGCACAGACGAGAAAACATATGGATGGTGTTGCTAATTTAGTACCGTGTTTGCTTCAGGCTCCATATGCAGTTTTCTAGACTGGGGAGCTAACTCTTTGGTCTTCATTTTTGAATGGAGAGATGCTTTCTGATGGACGTACGGAACAGTCAACTGAAAATAAAGTAGCAGAGTTAGTGTGGGCTGTTTTCTTCACTGTGGTTACAAGATGGCGGGGGCCTCCCAATTTGCAGGCTGTACATTAAAGTGGAAGTGGATGCCAGATCTAAGGGCTCTGTGTGGGCAGCCTTGACAGTGGGTATTTCAATTTGAAAGTTTTGTTAGTTGCCATAGAAATTGTCACAATCATGTGGTTTGTGTGGTCTTTGTGATGCTGAACACCTATTAGAAGTACCCAGTGAACAGTGTTTCACTTTTTTTTCCCTTGCTCATACTTAACAGAGAAAAACAGCAATGTGTGGTCAGATTTTAAATTGAATTAAAAACAACAACAAAAAGACGACTTGCTCATCTTTATGGAAAGCATGTTCATTTTCTAATTATTCTTTTAATCAGATTTTTCTTCAGCAGAGAAATTATCAGGAAGTGATTTATTTTTTCCAAAACAAGGCGTCCCAGAAACCAAGGTTACAAAGCATCACAAAAGGAAGAACAGGAAACTCCCCTCTTGTTATGAATGTGTTGTTTCAGCATGATGCTGCTCAAGTTCAGACTGAAATTTAAGCTGACTCGAAGTGACTGTATATGCTACCACTCCCTTTGCAAGTGGCGCTCACCATGACACAGATTACTTAGTCCCTGGATGCTATTCCCAAGGCTAGGTTTTGCAAGTGGTTTTTGAAACACTGCCAGACATTATTTGGCTAAACAAAATATGTATATTGCAATGGTTATAAAAACTTGAATGCTTATGGCTAAATCTTCACAGCCCCCCTCATCTTTGCCATAGGATTATTACTTTTTTACCTATTTGCATATTAATTCTGAAGTTAAAGTACAGATATAATAATGATAAAAATATGAGTGTTTTCTTTGGGTTCTTTTCTTATTTTTGTCAGAAGGATATGGCTGGCTCCAAACTTTGGTTGAACTATATGACATGGGAACTGAAGCACCTCCATTGGCTTGCAGACTTCATGGGAGGAGAAGGTGGCAGTCTGGGTGGCTTGTCTGGAGTTGGGATGGCTGTGCGTGCTCAGATGGGGCAGTAGGAACTGACCACCTCTTACTATTTTCAGTGAAATTCCCTGAAAGAATTTGGGGTGAATGATTGATAAATGCCATTTCTTACATCTAATACACTGGATATGTACACTGATCAATTAAAAATTAGGTAGCATGTCCCACCATGGGAATCTTTGTACAACTATGGATTTCACTGCCTTTGAAGTTATTGTTATAGATGTGTTGTAAAGTGTGCTTTTATTTATTATGAAAAATACTTTGTTCATAAGAATTCTGCTAAGCAGAAAAAAATAACCAGGAAACTATAAACTCTTGGCAAACTATTTGGAGTGAAACTACTTGCAGTTGAAAAGTCATCAGTTTTATAGTCTGGCTCTTCTATGTACTTTCCTGCTAGAAATATTGAGGATTATGGAAATACAAAACTTTTATTAAAAAGAAAATAGTGTATGGTGAGATGAAGACTCAACCAATGCCTTCAAAATTTTATTAGATACATTAAATGATGCATAAATTAAGAAAAATGAAAAAAACCCCACAAATCAGTATTAGCTTCCTAACAAATTGCTCTTTTTCTTTTAAATATTTTAAATTTAATTTTGGATAGATGTCATTCTTGTAGTTCAAAAAAAATAAGAAGTTATACAGTAAAAACTATCTTTTATATCCATGTCTTTCATTCTGTCAGTTTGCCCCTAGGTCCAACCCTTTAGATAACAGATACTATTAAACCTGGAGCATTTATCTAGAATTTCTTTATGCATATAGAAGAAAACATAGATATATATTACTTTCATCCTTTTTACCCAAACGATGACATACCATACACACTGTTCTCTTTTCACTTAACAAACACTATTCTATTTCACTTAATTACACTATTTTCACTTAATATACCTTGGATACTACTTGATATCAGTACATGGAGAATTTCTGCCTTCAGTTTTTAACAACTACCTATAATTCCATTATATGGATACATGACTACTTATTTAGCTAGTTACATATTGATGGACATTAATATATTTCCAAATTTTTTGTTGCAGTGAGTAATCTTGTCCATGTAGCATTCCACACATCACTGGTGGATATCTAGGATTTCCTAGCAGTGGAATTGCTAGGCTGAAGGGTATATACATTTGTAATTTGTATAGATATTAGCACATTGCCCAATTTATACTCCCATCAGCAATGCATGAGAAGATACTTTTTTCTCTGAGTCCTATCAACAGAGTTTGTTAGCTAAGTTTGGATCTTTGCCACCTGAGAGGTAGAAATAGTATTCTGTGTAGTTTTAATTTACATTTCTCTTTTTTTATGGGTGAGGTTGATTATCTTGTCACTTATTTAAGAGTAAATTTCATTTCCTTTTTCTATATTTCAAATGGGCAATGGTCTTATCAATTTATCTATTAGGGAATCTAGCCCTTTGTGGTATGAGTTTCAAATATTTCTCACAGTTTGTCTTTTTTCAAAATTTGTTCATGCTTCTTTCTGTGAATTAAAAAAAATTTATATGACCAAATTTACCAATAAAACAATGTATGACTTGGGGATTTTAAAAGTTATAAAAGTTAGACAAACCTTCCTAATTCCAAATTTAGAAATAAATTGTTTCAAGTTGTCTTCTTATTGTTTTATGATTGCATGTAAAAAAATTTAAATGTTTGGTACATTTGGAATTTATCCTGGTATATCAGGTAAGATGTACATATTACTTTACTTATCCCCTTTTCCCCAATGATTTGAGATGGCGTCTTTTGTGTACACTCAATTCCTGTATATATTTCATATACTTACTTCTGGGATTTCTATTTTGTTAATGGACCAGTATGATCCTTTTAATTATTTAGGCTTTTAAAAATATTTTAATGTCTTTTAGGGCTAGTTCCCTTCTATATTTTTCTTACTAAGTTTAGCCTCAGGTGATGTAGCTTAAAACTGCTGGGTTTTCATTGAGTAAATTTACACACTAATTTGGGTGAATTGACTCATTCATGATGCTGAGCCTTCCTACCCAATAACATGGTCTTTCATTTGTAGGAAGGATATTTTGTGGCCTTCAGTATTATTTTAAGTTTTATTTGTAAAGGGTCTCACACTTTTCTTGAAAACACTATATTTATGTATTTTGTCTTTTCTGTTGATGTTATAGATGGACGCTTTTTTTCCATTAAATCTTGTAACTGGTTGTTTGAATATATAAAAACTACTAATTGTTGCACATTGATTTTCTACTTAATTATTACTGAATTGTCTTATTGTTTGTAGTAGCTTCTAGTAAAATCTCTTGAATCTTCTGAGTATACTACCATGTCATCTAAAATTAGTGATATTTTGACTAATCTCTTCCAATTTTTATACCTATAATTTTTTTCTCTTGGGTATTTGTGTTGACTTATAACTCTAACATAATGTTAAATAGTTAAATAGTGGTATTAGTGGATACTAGGCAACACAATGAAGACATTTACATAAAAGTCAGGAACATTCTGATGGCTTTGGATTGAAATAGACACATTTTATCATGATAAGATAGTCTCCTCTATATTCTATTCCATTCAGTGTTTTCTTGGTTGTTGTGTTTGTTTGTTGTATTAGGAAAGGCTGATGAATTTTGCCCAGTGCTTTTTCAGCATCTATGGAGAGATCCTATGATTTTTTTCTTTAAATTTTTCAATACGATGAACTGCATTAATAGAGTTTCTAGTATTGAGCCATTATGCTCTTATTTGGTAATGATTTTTTTTTAATGAGCTCTTGGATCCTTTTTGCTGATATATTATTTAGAATATTTGCATCATTATTAATAGTGTGACTAGTCTGTAGTTAGTTTGATCAAAGAATGTTATCTGTATCACTCAATTTTTTAGATTTTATTAAAGTTTTCTATTTGCCATTATTTGAAAAGAAGGTGTATTCTCTATTTTCAGGTTATGGTGTTTATAATATATCAGTCATCTGTAATATATCAATTATGATATTTAGGTCATTCCATCCTTATTTATTTTTTGTCCATCTGATTGGTCATGCACTGGAAAGGTAAGTTGAAGTCTCCCAAGGTTATCATGTTTGTGTTTATTTCTACTTACATCCCCTGTAATTTCTGCTCTGTAAGTGTTGACGTTATGTCATTTGGTGCATAGATACACTTAATTGTAATATCTTTATTGTGAATTGCACACTTTGGCATTATTAAATTCTCTTCTTTGTCTTATTTCATGCCATTTGTCCTGAATTCCACTTAGTTTGATATTAAGATTATGACTTATGCTTTATATTATTTATTTTTGTTTGGTAGACCTTTGACCACTCTTTTATCTTAAGGCTTTAGCTTAGGATTTTCCTTGTATTTGGCATAAAGTAGGGTTTTACTTTGTGATTTAATCTGTAAAAACTTTCCTTTATATAGGTGAATCAAGACAATTTATATTTATCAATATGACAGAAATGTTGGGTCTTAGTTTTGTTATTATTTTATATCACATTTTTCTTTTATAACTTTTTTAAAAAGTCTATGGCTGCATGGTCTGTTTGCTTTGTCTGCTAATTGTTTTCAGTGTAAAATTTTGGGGGGATTTAGGGAGGTTATATTTTTATTTTAATATTTTCATAGTTATATCTTTACATAATGCCATTAGTCCTAATCTTCTTTAAACAGAATCTATTAGTTTCCGCTTATAAACAATGATAAAGGTAGTTTGTTTACTATATTTTCCTCATCTCTCTCTTTCATTCCCCAATTTCAGTCAATTATCTTTCTTAGTGTTCTTGTTTATAAAGTGATATATGCTTATAAATCAGTTGTAAATTATAGCATTTAACTCTTGTCTGTTGCAGATGGAAGAGCTTACTATTTCACTCACATTCTTTCCCTTTTCTCTTCTTTTTTTTCAAGTTATTTTATTGTCAGGCATATACAATTTTCATTGTTTTTTCACTATAAACTGCAATTTGTGTTAGTCTTAATTGTAAAGTTAAATACATTCTGTGGTCACGACCAGTCCTTTTGCTATAGTTTCTTCAGTTATACCTTGGTTGAAGTTTTTCCTCTAGTAGTTTCCCAGAGAGGTGTTGTTGAGAACAACATCCCATGAATTCTTGCATATCTAAAGCATTTGTAATTTTTATTCTTGAGGATCACTTTGGCTGGATTATAGAACTCATTTTTTTGAGGAAGATTGGCCCTGTGCTAACATCTGTTGCCAATCTTCCTCTTTTTCTTTTTTCTCCCCAAAGCCCCAGTAGATAGGTGTATGTCATAGTTGTAGATCTTTCTAGTTGCTCTATGTGGGATGCCGCCTCAGCATGGCTTGATAAGCGGTGCGTAGGTCTGTGACTAGGGATCCAAACCAGTGAACCCTGGGCTGCCGAAGCAGAATGTGTGAACTTAACCACTACCCCACTGGGCTGGCCCCTGGATATAGAACTCTTGAACACCCTTTCTTTGTGGAGTATTTTGCAGACATTGCTCTATTGTTTCTCGTATTGATAATTGGTGGGATGAAATTTGATTTCAATATGATTTCCTTCCTTTATAAGTAACTTGATATTTTTGCTTGATGTCTAATTCTTTATTTCAAGCATTTAATAATTTTATTAGTATAAGACTAGTTATTGAACATTGTGGGTCAATTTTTCTCTGTCATAGCACAGTGTGCCCTTGCAATATAGATTTAAATCTATATTTAAAGAAATTTTTTTTTTTTTGGTGAGGAAGATTAGCCCTAACATCTGTTGCCAATCTTCTTTTTTGCTTGAAGAAGATTGTCCCTGAGCTAACATCTGTGCCAATCTTCCTCTATTTTGTATGTGGGATGCCACCACAGCATGCCTTGATGAGCAGTGTGTAGGTCCATGCCCAGGATCCAAACCTGCAAACCTTGGGCCACCAAAGCAGAGTGTGTGAACTTAGCCACTATGCCACCAGGCCAGCCCCTAAAGACATTTTTTTAAATTGTAACTTTAAATATTTGTTTTGTTAAAATTTTCTATTTTTCTTTTTGGGTACTCCCTCTATACAAATGTTGGATCGCCTCTGTCAGTCTTCCATTTCTCCTATTTCCTCTTTCTCTTTAATTTCATTTATTTTGTTTGCTTTCTTACTTCTATGTCCCTTACTATGCTTTTGCTATGTCTGTTCTCCTTGATCATTACAATTTTATATTCATTTATGGTATGATTTTTAGATTCCACTTCTTTCCTGACTGGAGCAGCATGGGCGGGGCTGGTGGGGAAGGGATCAGGCATGTGGGTGAACAGAGTAGTGGAAGATGAGTTTGAAGAGTCAGGCAGCAGGTACATACTGTAACCCTTAGGCTACAGCAAGGAGTTTAGACTTTATTCTAAGTGTGATGGGAAACTATTCGAGGGTTTTAAGCACAAGAGTGACATGATCTGATATGTGTATTAATAGGATCACTCTGACTTCTGTGTAGAGAATAGATTGTAGGGAGGTGAGACTAGAAGACAGGAGACCAATTAAGAGGCCCCGAGAGTAATCTCAGTGGCTTGGCCAGGATAGTGGTGGTAGAGCTGGTAGGAAGTGGTCAGAGAGCAATTTCCCTTTTCTTCCATACATCATGTAATGTTACAGCAAATTAACCCATGTATATTTAAACACGCATGTCTATTTATAAGTAGCTCTTCAGCTGAAATGTACGTGGCCTGTTTAGGTAGCATTCATTCATTTAGCAAACATTTATGGATGACTGACTTAGTGCCAGCACAGTTCTAGGAACTAGCAATGCAGTGATGAAAAAGACAGATGCAGCTCCTGCCCTCAAGGAACCTGTATTTTTGCAGGTGAATATAATAATAAGGATAATAAAAATAACTAATATTAAGTGAGCAAGTACATGTTCTAGATAATGTTCAGAGCTTTTTCCACATAACATCTCATTTATTCTTCACAACTCTGTGAGGTTGGAGCTATTATTACCCTTATCTTACAGGTGAAGTTAGTAAGGGTAAGAGTGGTTAAGTACCTTGCCTAAGTTCTCACAGTTGGTATACGGTGGAGCCAGATTTTAGCCTAGGTTAAATAACTGAGCAAATAGATAAGAAATATGAAGAAACATGGTAGAGAAAATGTGGTAAACAGGGAAAACCTCTCTGAAAAGAGTGTTAGAGCAGAGACCTTGTGTAGGAACCATCCACACAACAGCCAAAGCATTCCTAGGCAGAGTGAGGAACAAGTATGAAGATCTGAGAACAGAAAGAGCTTGATATGTGAGGAAAGGAAAGAAGTCTGGATGGTTGGAGCATGGGCAAGAGAGAAGAAAATGGTACAAGATGAGCCTGGAGATCCAGCTATGGACTGGAAGGGCACAGTGGAATGGGAGAGGACAGTTAGGAAGTTATTGCAAGAGTCCACTTAGGGGGGATCATTGCTTAGATTAGATAGTGGCAGTGGAGGCGGACAGAAGTGGATGGATCTGAGACATATTCTGGAGGAGGTTGAATTAACAGTACTTGCTGATGAATTTGATAAGGGGAATAAGAGAAAGGAAGGACTCAAGGATAATTCTGAGGGTAAATGTGCAAGAATATCTAAGAATGAAACTGTTATATGAATTGAGTTAAAATAATGCAGCCTTAAACATTTGAATTAATATGTTGGGAATGAAGATGGAGTCAGGTGGAGGTTGATGAAGGAACAAACATTTATTAATTAACTAATGATAGACATTTCACATATGGCATCTCTTTTCTTGTGTATAATATTCATCAATTCATCCAACAAATACTTGCATGCCAGGCAATGTCTTAGGTACTGAAGATACAGCAATTGGGGGGAAAAAAACCAAAAATCTCAGATTCTCTGCCCTCATGAAATTTACGAACTGGTGGGAACTCACATTCTCCATTACTTGTACTACCTAGGTATTATTTTTCCTGATTTTTCAGATGAAGACCCCAGGCTTAGAGTGCCTAAGTGATTTGTCCAATGTCATATGAAGGGATAGGGTCTAGACTTGACTGTGATCTTTATGATTCTATTGTTCATCTTTATTCCTTTACTTCATGTTGAAAATGCAATATCCAGATATGGACTAAGATAGCTATCCATATAAAATGATGTAGATAATCTAGGAAATTGAATTTTTTTCTATTAGAGTGTTGTTGAATTTTTTCTTTGTTCATTGCTGTTTAATTTAAATTGATATTTAAATTTGGCATTTGCAATTACAGGATGCTGATAACAACCTTCTCAAGTAGGACTGAAGAAGTGTGTCTAACACTCTGGAAAACACATCTCCCAACCCCCAAAGTGCCTGAGTTTATGTAAAGAGAGATTTTCTTCACTGTCAGGTTTCCTGCCTCTCACTTCACTCCCACAGCTGTGTGTTTGAATATTCAGAAGCAAGGTTGGAGGTAGGAGTCAGTTATTTTGGGTGGGTTACTGTATCCGGGCCATTCAGTTGGTGGTAGAGGCAAAACAGTGTAAGTAAAAACAGAGATTTCTGAAATGTTTGAGTTACTATTCTGAAACTTCCAATATAAGACACATTTATTATGAATGATCTTAAATTAAATTTTAATGGCCCCTAAATTGTATATAAAGTACTAGCACAGAAGCAGTCTCTGTGCACATCAACATCATTAGTGTGTAAATAGGAAAACTTCTTTAGCTTCCATTTCCCTCCGGGTTTTCTAACGGCTCCGCCGGTCCCTGTCTGCCTGACGTGAATGCCAATGTGCTTTTCTCTTTGACTTCCCCAGTGAGCCTCCTGTGTGCATAGCTGGATTTTGACTCGCCACTCCTGAAGAAAACAGAAGTGCTAGTTCTTTGCTGACGTGAAACCTTACCTGGTGTCTGCACACGCTCATTCTGGCATCTCCTCGTGATGCTTCAACTTGCAGGAAATCCTTAGAGGAATGAAAAGGACGGGCCCACCCCCACAGCAGAGTGAGTTCCCAGCTGAGTCACATCAGTGGGATGAACGCTGACACGTATATTGACAGGCCTGTTTCATACCCAAGTGCTCCTGCGAATGGCACATGGCTGCTTGGAAGCTTGGCACTCCCCCATATTGGGGGGAAATTTTGCCTCCTCAACTTGTTCTTGCAGTTGGGGTGGAAGCCTCCCTCCATCCAACCAACCTTTCTGGATTAAGTGGGGTAAGTGAGAGGGGTGGGAGAGAATATACCCTTGACCACCCAGATTCCGAGAGGACAATTACAGGAGCCTGGCCCTGTGGTCTGCTCACTGCTACCACCCACACCCGTCTAAACAGCCACACCCTGAGTGGCCTGGTCCCAGAGCAGCTGTTTGGACTGCTTGTGTGGTCATGCCAGCCCTCAATAAAAGATGGCCTGCCAAACCCCGGGAAACTTGGAGTTTAGGTCAACTTAATGCTTTCCCATTAGGCCCTGGGAAGAAAAAAGGTGTAGAGTGACATGCGTTTATGGCAGCCAGTGTAACTCTGGTTCAAACATTTTCTGTTTTTGGCAGATTGGTTCTCTGACCAACTGCTTTTTTATAAAGATTTTCTTTTATTAAATCTCAGTTTTAACTCTTAAGCAAAATAGGGTATAAATAATAAGTAAATAAATGAAAGCTCTCAATTCAAGAAAGTCAACAAATCACTTTGTTAACTTAACCAAATATGTTAGTATCATTTGACTTTCACATACGTTTATATAGGATGTTTTAAAGTAGCCAAGCACCTGTTTTCAAGTTGGAAATGGGCAATTAGAGGATTGGGGGATCTGGTGTAGTCCTTTGTTATCAGAGAAACCTGTGTGTTTAATGACTGCTCTGCCTCTTACCCTGTGATCTTAGGCAAGTTACTGAATTTCTCTAAGCCTCAATTTCCTAATCTGGAGAATGGAGATAATTATTATACAGCACTTGTCACATTCGGTTATTGAGAGGACTAACTGAGATCTTGCAAATAAAATGCTTATCATAGTGCCAGGTACACACAAGGCTGTAAGGGAAGGTCAGAGGTGATGTTGTTAATGAAGCTGATAATACCACCTGTGCTGGGTAATTTTATGTGTCAACTTGACTGGGTTAAGGGATGCCCAGACAGCTGGTAAAACATCGTTATTGGATGTGTCTGTTAGGGTGTCTCTGGACTAGATTAACATTTGAATAGGTAGACTTCGTAAAGAAGATTGCCCTCACCAATGCAGGTGGGCATCTTCCAATCCACGGAGGGCCTGAATAGAAGAAAAAGATGGAGGGAGAATTTGCTCTCTGCTTGAGTTAGGACATCCGTCTTCTCCTGCACTCAGATGTTTGTGCTCCTGGTTCTTGGGCCTTTGGACTCAGACCAAATTACACCACAAGCTTTCCTGGTTCTCCAGCTTGCAGATGGCAGATTGTGTGACTTCTCAGTCTCCATAAGCATGTGAACCAATTCATATCTATATCTGTCTATACCTATGTCTATGTCTATAACTGTATCTATAACTATATCTATGTATCTACCTCCTGTTGTTTCTGTTTCTCTGGAGAACGCTTGCTGATACAGCATCACTATGCTGAATTTCCCCTCTCTTGTATAGATTGATAACCATTGAGAGAGTACCGACTGTTCAGTGATTGGGACTTTGAGATTTTGGTCATTAGATCAATTTAAAAAAGAAAAGAAAAACTAGATCAATGAATATATAATGTCCTTCATAGATGCACTTATAATGCAGCAAATAGACATTAGCAAGGGTTTGACTAGTGATCAAGGTATTTATTATTGAAATACTCAGAGGTATGAAAATTACTTCTCTTGTCAGGACCCCTTAAGTTCAACAAACCAGATGTGTGTGTGTTTTACTTTACTTGTAAATTTCTTTCTTGCAGTTGATTTGGAGTGATGACTTTAAAGAAGATATAGGCTGCATGTAAGTGTGTGGTTCTCAGCCACGGGTAGAATAGGGTAAGGATACCATACGATTGCAGTTTTTAGGATGATCAATTGGTAAAGTGATTGAGAGTGGGAAACCAGTTAGGGAGGCACAGAAACAGTGAAATCCTAAAACTGAGAGCTGGAAAGACAGAAATGGATGTTCAGATACATATGCACCCCCGCCCCGCCAGCATTCCAGTTCCAGGCTGAAACTGTGAGCATGTTCCTTGACTTGGCCTCTTCATGTTCTTTTTTTCCCCCCAGGCTTTAAAAAAGAGAGTTTACTTGTGCTTTCTTTGCAGGAATAATTTTTAAATTATTTATTAAAAAAAAAATAAAGATCCTGCCAAACACTACGAGCTTCTCAGAGACAGAAATCACACCTTCCACCTATAAAGTACTTACTTATAATTGTTAGAGAGTGGTAAGTGATAGACATCTAGATAGAGTTTGGTCACTTATATGTCAAATAAGCAACCATCAGCTGCCACCTGAGCTGCTTTTTTATTCTTTTAAGATTCCCCCCATACTCACTCCATTCCCCCCACCAGCTATTTCCTGTGACCCTTTCTCCTTAAAAAATTCTTTATGAACGAAGTGAGGGTTGGAGGAGGCCAGGTCCAAAAAGGAAAAGGTTTCTTTTATGGTATAGCTTTACCAGTAATACATCTTTTGATAAAGCCGTTTATTTAAAGATAAAAGGGTCCATAGACATCTATGAAATGTGAATGTCTTGCATAAATGAATAAATAATGACATGTGGCTGCTGTGACTAGGAGTACCACCATAGGTAATGGGAAAAGAAATCCTATTGTTTTGAAATAGGTCCTTATATGTGATCTTTAAAGATTCACTAAGTACTTTTTCATAGGCAGAAAATGTTAGGGTTCATTTTAGAAATTTTATTTTGATCAATTTTATAATTGGTTAATTTTGTTGTATTTTTTTTTTTTTTTGTGGGGAAGACCAGCCCTGAGCTAACATCCGTCGCCAATCCTCCCCTTTTTGCTGAGGAAGACTGGCCCTGGGCTAACATCGTGCTCATCTTCCTCCACTCTATATGGGACGCCGCCACGGCATGGCTGACAGGCAGTGTGTCGGCGGGCGCCCGGGATCCGAACTCGCGAACCCCGGGCTGCCAAGCGCGGACGAAACTGCTGCGCCACCGGGCGGCCCCTAATTTTGTTGTATTTAACACAAATGTTTTATTGGAATAAAAAGAAAGGAATATGTGAGCATATACACAAAAAACAGTAAATTCTGTAGTGCAATTATGAAAATATTACCATATATTAATCTTTCCTGGATAATTACCATATAATTTTTATTTTAATGCTTTAAGACTACAGTTCTTTTCAAGTAATTGAGACACTCTCCAATTCTCATTTTAAGCGATCCTTCTACCACCATCAGAGGTAATAAACAACTTCTAAACATCCTCTGCAAACATTTGGTGAAGGAGTCAAATGATTTGGGAAGGGGAGAAGCAAGCTGTTACATGTGTCATTTACAAGTGGTACGGAATCTCAACCAGAACACAGTAGCTCACAATTTGTAATTATTATGATTATTTTAATGAATGGGAAAAAGTCAAATTAGGGATTTTACCATCATCAATAGACACATGGAACACTTCCTATGGGTTCTAAAAATAATTATTGATATCAGAATATGTCCTTGGAGTTCATTTTCAACTTGACTCTCACTTGCTACATCAACATCTTTGTTATTGATCGCTTAATTCATGGCAAAGAGGCACTGCAATGTCCTTAAACACTCACACTCTCACGCGCGCACACACACACACACCCCCACCCACACCCACCCAAAATCATAGGTTCAAATATCTTCTAATCTAGCACTCTTCAATTTAGAGTTCAGAATTTCTTATGTTCGAAAAATACTGCATTCTCAGACCATACTAAGTGTATTAAAGCAAGAATGATGGTTCCTATAATTTTGAGAGACTTTACAAACAAAGGTGTTTAAATAAAAATTTCCAGATATCCCTCAGTCAATCATAAATACACAAATGTACTGGGACATACCATTTTGCAAGCATTGAGGTTTTATTTGACTTCAATACAATCTTCTGGTTTAGTTATGAAATAAGACACAAACAGAAGTAGTAGCAGTATCAATCAAGAGCTACCACTTTTTGGGTGCTTAATACACACCAGGCCCTCCCCGCAAACATACCGTGTAATTTGAAGTTGGGGTTATTAATCTGATTCTACAGGTGGAGTCAGAGATCCAAAAAGGAGCAGAGCTGAATTTGAACTGAGTTCCATTTCACTTTAAGCCTGGGCTGTGTGGTTTCAGAACTGTGGTTCTAAAAGAGCAGAGGCAGTCATGCCTTATTTACTGGGATATTTGTGTTTTAGCTGAGTTTGTTATAAAGTGCATTTTCCTGAAGGAAACTCTACTTTGCCAATGACTTATATTATACAATTTGAGACTGTTTAACCGTATACAAGTTTTATGAGGGCTGGGACCGTATTTGTTTTTTTATTGCAGACAGACTACCTGGCAGATAGGAGGTAGTGAATAAATATTTGTTAAATGTTAACTGTGGGAAAAAAACTTCATGTATCTATAATAAAAGCATAGTTAAGAATTCAGAAAAAAAATTTAGTGTGCCTTTCAGGTTCAAGAAAAAGTTTTTAATAAGATGAATATTATTCAAATATGGTTACATATTCAAAGTACTGGTAAAATTCTTTGCTATATTCTAAATAAAAAAGAATTTCTGATAATCAAATATAATATATATTGGGAATTTGGATATCATGAATACCTGCTTTATGATTTTCTCCCATTATAACGTAGTCAAGCCTTAAAAATTTGAGCGACTTCCATAAGTTTTCATCAGCTTCAATTTATTTGAACACATATAACTTCAAATTCAGAATAAATTGCTTTACTCTTTGCTATCATTGAAACTTGCTGACTTTTTTTCTACTCTGGTAATATTTTATAACCTCCTTTAATTTCTGCAGGTAATCAGTGACTTACATTCTGAATTCCATCTCTTTTTATGTTGTGCCACCTTCATTTTTTTGTAAGTGTCTTAAATTCAGAGACACTTTAACTATAGTGTTCATCATTGTATCTTTAGGATTCAGCATGGGATCTGGACTATTGTAGAAACTCAAGAAATTCTTGTGGAAAGGGAAGAAGGAAGGAAGCAAGAGATGGAGAAAGGAAGGGAGAGGGGAGAAGAAGGGAAGGGAGCAACGGAAGGAAGGAGCGAGAGAGAAGAGAGAGGAAGAAGAAAGAAAGGTAATTTGTTCTTAGATTAGAAGAGATAAAGCCAAGGTTCAACAATGCTGAATCTTTGCTTAGAAAAAGAGATCTACTGCAACATCTACTAAGATGTTTATATGTTAAATAACTACCCAAAGTCCAACAAGGATAATCCGTTAATAAATGCCACTGTTGACTAAGATTTGTGTCCTTACTGATACTTCATAGAGGACTAATTGAGCCTAGGGAAGTGCTTGTCACTGTCTGACATTTCCCTCCTACCCATAAATTGCAGGTTAGCCAAACCACTCAGAAGACTGTTGCCACAAGAATACATTAATTAATTAGTAGTGATATCCTCCAGATTCTCCAGGTTCTAGGGGATATAGTGAATTTTTTACCAGTTCTGTTACACTAATTTTGACTTAGTATCATAGACTCATACTACATGCAGTTTGGTAATATTTGAATATATGAATCTTAAATACTCTTATCTTTCCAAACCTGAATTTCTGTGTTTCTTAGATTGCTGATACTAGAAAACATAAGGAAATTTTTTGGAAAAAAAAGAAAGGGAATGAAAGCAGATCACAGGGTCAGTGACAATCAGTTCTAATGTTTCCCACTAGTTAGAGAATCTTTCTACTCCTCAATCAGGCAGCAAGCATTTATTGAACACCCAAAGGATGAACTGTATTAGGCTTTTAAATAAGAATAATCTTCAGGACTATAGTGTTCTAGACAAATACCTAATTTCCATGTCACTCAGAAAGGAAGATATATGATGCCTTTCTGAACAGCTGATTAAAATACTTAAGACTAATTCACCTTTTATCTGAAGATAAAATAAATTGAATGGGGAATTACTGAAGAGCTCTTCTCAAGTTGAGATTATGCAGATGTCTAGTATTCTTATTCTTACTTTCAGGGTGAAAACAAACAAAACAAGAAATTATTATTATTATTTTTCTGCTGAGGAACACTGTCCCTGAGCTAACATCTGTGCCAATCTTCCTCTATTTTGCAAATGGGTCGCTGCTACAGCATGGCCACTGATGAGTGGTGTAGGTCCACGCCCTGGGAATGGAACCCAGGCTGCCGAAGTGGAGCACAGCAAACTTAACCATTAGGCGATGGGGTGGGCCCCCAAAACAAGAAATTATTGAAGATCCCTTCCTCAAAAAAAAATCCAACTACTACATAAATTATATATCATTTTTTGTTTATTCAAGAGTCATTTATTCAGTGCCTATTATGTTGAATGGGGATGTGGGACAGGGACACTGCAAATTTCATAAAACCATCTGATGCCTCTGTGAGTATGATTATGTTTTTAAACATTTCTGTCCAGAGGTGCTATGGATTTTCCTAATAGAGTGTAAAATTGCCTTATCTCCTACTTCTCTCCACGTCTACTCAACTAATTGAGCCTATTATTGATTGCTTACCAAGTACCAGATGCTTCAAGCATTATCTTTTCTGAATTTTTGATCCATTCTAATCAGGGGTCATCTGACATTCCTAAGCTAACCATGGAGTGTGATGCGGTGGAAAAAGCATGGCTTTTGGAATCAAATGGATTGCATTTTAAATTCCAGCTTTTTCACTGATTAATCTCTTGGGAAAATTACTTAACTCCTTTAAGCTTCAGTTTTCTCATCTATAATATACACCTTTTTCCCCCCTCAGAGTTGACTAGAGGATTAAAATAAGATATATACAGTACATAGTCCAGTTCCTGCCATGTACTAGTAACTCAGCAAATGGCTCTATCTTCCTGGTTCTCTGCTAAATTTGGGAAAGAGAGGGCCAGGAGGAGAGAGAAACTCAGAAGGAGTGAGAGGGAGGGACTTAAGTCATTGAAAATTGCTAATCCCTGCTCTGGCTTTTGAGGTCACCTCATCCAGTGACTCTGCACTTTGTAATATGGTTAAAGCAATCACTCCCTACTGAGGCTGATTTTTAAAACCCCTTGGAAATAGACCTGGGCCTCTAGCTAATATTCTGATCTAAGATGGGCCTCAAACTCAGATTCTGATTAAAAAGATTGTAATGGAAGCCCAGAAATCCATGTTTTCATAATACTCTAGATTTTGATGTCAAGCAAGGCTGGGAACCTCTGAACTAAGGTTATGTCAAAGGCCATGATGACAAGAGGGAACTGTCCGACTCCCAAAGAGCTCATGCTTCTGGGATAAATCCTCGAGATTCAGTGAAACAGAGGCATATGTGATTTTGTTATTGTAATAGTTAATTTTATGTATCAACTTGGCTGGGACACCAGGTGCCCAGATATTTGGTTAAACATTATTCGAGGTATGTCTGTGAGGGTATTTCTGGATAAGATTAACATTTAAATCAGTAGATTGAGCAAAGTAGATTGCCCTCCTCTATGTGGGTGTATATCATCCAATCCGTCGGAGGCCTGAATAGAACAAAAGGCAGGGTAAGGGAGAATTTGCTCTCTCTGTTTTCAAGCTGAGACATTGGTCTCCTGCACTCGCACTAGAACTTAACCATCGGCTCTCCCGGGTCTCAAGCCTTTGGACTTGAACAGTTGTAGAAAAGATGGCCATCACCTGGCAGAATTTAAGAGTGCTGAGACCCATCTTAGAAGCTGAGGCTTGCAAGTTCAGGATTGGGAAATGTGATAGGAGCCTGGAAGATGAAGCTCCCTGCCATCTTAAATAAAGAAGCTCCAAATGGCCTGGTATGTCTTCATCTTACAGGTGGTGGAGATCCTTGTGGAGAGGAATGAAGTCAGGAAAAACCACCAAAATACTGGAGCATGGCAGAGGAAGGAACATCAGGTTATCGTGGGCATCTCATAATTTGCCATTTAAAGAGATGATGGAAGTCTAAACTGTCCCTAACCTCGTGCCACAGGGAAATGAGGGGTGGGGTGCAGAGGAAACCCTTCCCTCAGCTCCCTACCCAGTTAGATTTCCTCATCTAATAGGAAGCTACTTCACTTAATCGCTTCCTCTTCAGTGAGTCTCTGGAGCACTGCTGAGGTCAAACACAACAGTCCCCATACAGTTTTGACAACTCTCTTTCCTCCTTGTGCTAGAAGAGCATCACATCCCCAAATGTGCTCAGTGGAATAGATGTTCATAGGTGTTGCATAAAAGGAGGTTCTATCATCAACCAAGTTTGGGAAACAGTGGGTTAACAAAGATAATCATTTTTTACCGCAAGTTTTCTCAGATCTTTTCATAAGTTAGGGCGTACTGTGAATCTGCAAGAGACAGATATAGCTTGAAGCATTTCCCCAAAACTTTGACCACAGTTGCTGTATTAGTAAGGATTCTCTTGGTTTTTAAGTGACAGAAATCTAGCTTCAGGCATAAGCCATAAAGGGAACTTACTGACGCACAGAACCAAGAGGCCCAGGCATGGCTGAATCTGGAGGCCTCAAATGATGTCACCAGTGTCTGTTTCTCTCCATTTCTTGGCTCAGCTTCCTCTGGGTTGGTTTCGTTCTCATGAAGTCTTTCTCTGTGCGGTGGTTCCTGGCAGCTCCAGGCTTATGTTATACTTATAGTTACAAATTCCACTTTGGAAAAATCTCTACTAGAGAACAGAACTTATTTTAAGTGAATTATTTTTGAATGTAGAAGTGTTTAATCACAATCAAGTTACAATAATGAGATATAAAATGTAATTTCTGAAGACCTTGTTTTTATATAAATGTCTTCCTGATGACAACTTATGGTATTGGTGCATACTGGTTTAAGATATCATGAAACTGCTTAAGGGAATGTGTCCTTCAGAACTAGTAATGTGTTTGAGAACTGAGTTTGTTTCCCAACTCCCTGACAGTGCCTCGTCCCAAACTAATGCTTTGTAATTTACACAGTGTTTTCTTGTTGCTTCCAAAGTCATTAGGGGCCACTTTGAGTAAAGGAAATAGGTTATCAATACTTTAAGGTGAACACAGGGTTTTATAAACTACATACTACAGTATTTAAAATGGAACCTTTAAAAAAGTCTTAAACTATTACTCTCTATAATCTCTGACCATGAACCTATTTTAACTGAAGTTGTTAGAAAACTACAGAAGATATATCCATTTGAAAACTTTTATTAGATGTCAACTTTATTGTGATTTTATGACTAGACTCCAGATATATTTGACTGTGAATCACAGGATTCTTCATTCGTGTCCCAGATTGGTTCTAAATCATCAACATCACATCACGACACTGGTGGGAATTGCTGAATAGTCAATATGAAAGAGGCTTCTCTTTAATTGGTCAACTAGTAATCATTTTCATTTTGAAATGCATGACGGTAATGACTTTATTTTTACATATGGGATATTTTGGGGGATTCTGATTTCTCCAACCTAAGGAAATTATTCCAGCAAGTAAGAAATTTAATTCCCTGTAGATGCGTATTTCTCTTCCTACATATTTACTGCATCCTTATGGCCAGCTAGTAAGAGAGCTATAATGAAAGCAAAATTATTTGGAATTTTTATAACTGGAATCTCAAACAATTTTGCCAATCCATCACATGATGCTTCTTAATATTCACTGATGACAATATCTTGAGGGACTTCAAGATTCTTCAGCAGTTTCTGAATCATCAAAAGTGATCATATTATGCCTAACACAGACATAACAACTAAAAACTATTTTATTGCTTGAAAACTAGTTATCCATATAATATACATCTGTGTACGTTCTTTGAATTATTTGATCAAACAGATCACTCTGCAAGATAATAGAGTTTCCAACAGAATTCTTTGTCTCAAACCTTTTGAACAAAACGCTTAAGCATTCTTCCACATCAAAAGATCCTTTTTGGTAACAGCTAAGATTAATTGACAAGTGCTCTATTCAAACGATCTCATTTAACCTTTACAATGACTTTACAAAAGAAGTAGCATTTTTTTAACCCCAATTTTACAGAGATGGAAACTGAGGCATGGGAAGGTTAAGTGCCTAATATTACACAGCTTGTAAATGGCAGAGTTGGCTAGGCAATCTAACTCCAGAACCAGTGATGGTGACCACTGTAAACATAATGATTGATCATTTGACCTGAAGCAGATTACTTGACAATGTTACCTAAGACACAATAACAATGAGAACATTCAGATTTATCTCAAATGTAGGAGAGCCCTACATTTAGCACATGCGCATGGACGCACACACGTGTGCACTCATACACACATACACACACAAGATAAAGATTGCCTGATGGTTCAGCACATTTTGCTTATTGCAGGGCTTTTGTTTTCTTGACTTGGGTTAAAAAGACTTGAACAAAGCTCCCATAAATAAGAGACCAAGTAAATAAAAATCTCATATTTGTACTGTTACACTAATAAGCTTAATAACAATAATCCACAAACATCTGCAATCATAAAATAAAAACTTCATTACCATCTCAATGCAGTCACTACAAATCCTCAGGTTAGCCAGTACACCAGCTGTGTCCTGGTGCTTCACAACACAAAACAGCAATTCATTCCAAATTACCACTCTCTGTTAGAGACTCTTGCTCTCTGGCTCCCTTCCCAAACACTCCTGCTGTTCAGGTCTATTGTTTCCCCTCACTAGAAGCCTTTTTTTCCTAGGAAAGCTTGAGGGATTGTCCCAGTGAAAAACTAGGCTAATGTAACTTCTGATTTTCCACTATACGTCCTCCAATATTCTGGGCATACTCAGCCTTCTTTTCCCTCTGTCCACTGGCATTTCATATACATTTCTAGAAGGTGTATAGAATACTTCAACCAAAGAATGAAACTGAAGGAGTTAACAAAGCTCACACTATTTTGTGGCTTTGTAAAATGAACTAGTCCAAGATTCAGATAATGAACTTTAGTCTCTCTATAGGAGCTGTGGAGTTGAGAAAACTCCCTCTCCATAATTCCTGCCATGGGCCTCTAAGTCATCAAATTCCACATAAAATTACAGAGGACGTCCCTCTGAGAGTTTATGGCCTTGGAACAGCAGGTTAAAAACCAGATTGGTGGAAAATGAAGGATAGTCTTTGAGCCACATGTAACACATATACCAGCTTGTAGAAATTTTATACCACTTAAGAGATTATACTTAACAGGCAGTTTATTTTTATGCTGCAAAATACTTATCTATTCTCTTTCATCTGGAGCTTAAACTTTTTTGCAATCCTGAATACAACTGAAGAGAGGGAATAAGAGGATATTTGATCCTAGCCATACTGATGATATATAAGATTTCAGGGAAACATTGTTTTTTGGATTAACTCTTCCAGTGCATAAACATAACCAAGAAATTTGTTTCTTCTAAGATATGGAAATCCAAGTCTATTCACTGTCAAAATAGGGGTCATTTAAATATTTCCTCTACTTATCATTTCTAATCAGATGCTAGAAAACATTGGGAGAAGTGTACTTTTTTGTATTATCTTCCGTTTTGTTGTCATAATCCAGCAGCTTGTATAGATGACCTCACCCTGTTTTCCTAGGGACCTGGGAATCTGTTTATACAGCATCTTCAGATCTTCATCTGGGAGCCTTTTATGGAGCAGGTGGATATCCTACTGGAGACATGAGCTCGCTTTGGAAACCATCTTCCCCTTGGAATATGGCAGCTGACTGAAAATGAGGTGAACTCTGACAGCATGGACCACAGATAGCTTAACTCTTCAATGATGTGCCTATTTTGACTCCACCAATAAAAGAGCACTACTCTGCCTGCTAGCACAGAATGGAACTCTGCTGACATGAAATATGGCAGCCATTCATAACACCACACATCCTTTTCCAAGCAGCCTGTTATACAAATGAAACATTGTTCTCACATGGCAAATTTATAAAAGCAGAAGGTAAAAGAGTAGAAGAATGTGTCTGCAGGGTTCCACTGTACATTAGAGAGATAGCTATTGGGGAAAAATTGGTAATAGACATGGTAAGGGGTCATTTTCATAGATTGGATATTTCATAGATAGATCCTTCTCTAGGGCCGCTTTTAAGTCTTGACAAGAAATTTACCACAGAGAAGTATAGGCATTGTGATAAGAAGAACGTCAATGGGACACCCTGAAAAACTGATTCATTTTAAACACAAAAGCTAAGGGTGAGCTAACCTATTACGTATTACTTGATGTAATCTTCTCTTTGGCAGCTAGCAAACAGTACCTGACATAATTTTCAAGATAGAAAAATAAAGTGACATCTGTTTATGGAGTTCACCGGTAGATCCACACATTGTGGGTTGTTTTGACAACTGGTTTCTAAAAATAGATTTAGGACAAATGTAGGTATTCTTTGGCATGGTTAGAGTCACCACAGAGTGCCTACATGATCAACTCGTGCCACTTGAATGCCTATTTCTAGGAGACCCCAAGGAGTGAGTTGTGGTCATTTTGGAGACATCTATGAGGCTCCTAATAATTCTTAGATGATGGATTTCCACTATGAATGTGAACGCTCAGAAAGAAGATTCAACTTAAAGGACTGAAAACATGTATTCTGAAAGTACCATCTTGAACCTTGCTTCACCATTCCAAGATGTTGTATTATATATAGCACACCATCACAAATTTACTATACTCACATAGATGGTTTGTACAGGCTGGATTCAAAACCACCATTCTGAAAAGGGACTAGGAAAATTGACTGACTCTGAACACCAGCAGTCAGGTGGCTGTGCATGTATCAGTGTCAGCATATTATAGAAGAAGTCAGATTCTTGGACAGGACAACTTGGAACAGGGATCAGTCATAATATTTGATGGCTCCAACTTGTTACAAGGTCTGACATTGTACCTTGTATAGACACAGGATAGAAACAGTAGCTGCATAACTTTTTCTAGGATAGTTAGATACTGAATTGAGAGCTTACTAGCCCATAAAGGAGACAGAACCCTCAAACTCTTCAACACAACATACTTATGTATGTATACACACACACACACACACACACACACACAAAATGTAAAATATCTTTTTACAGAAAATACCTATATACTTGAAATATATTACATATCTCCATGTATGTGGCAATCATCTAGGAATAGTACATAATAAACCAACCAAATAAAATCTATATTAATTAGAAATACACAGTTTAATTCAGAGAACATGATACTGGTAAACATAAAAGTAAATGAGGAAACAGAACCCTTTTTGAAGAAAATCTTGACTTAAATAAGCAAATAGTGTTGATGTTTTATACAAGACAGGGTTAAATTCAAATTTCTTGTCTTCATCGTACCCTCTAACAAGTCTTTCCATAGTTTGATACTTGCTTCATTCTTTAGTTTTCTCTCTTCACATGCTATCTCAACTTATATTCTTAAAATTGGTGATAAAGACCCTCGAATACTTTTCATTCTGTCTCTTGATCAGTAGATTTCTTTAGAGTGATCTCATTTTCCAAAGGCCAGGTAAGTTGCTCTGTCACTAAAAGGCCCTTTGATTTCCAGAGATGATTTATTCTCATTTGAAAATCTTAACTTCTCAGAAACTCAAGGGTAGACTACATTGATAGTAATTGTAGAAAGAAAAATGTGTAGATATTAAACTTCTGCTAAAGACAATTTGGAAGTTAGAAGTGAAGGCAGAACTGGAAATGGGGGTCAGAACAAGGGGATAATTAAAACCATTCTGATTAAATTCAGCGTATTGAAATATTTCAACGAAATGAGAATGATCATTCACACCCTGAGGGAAAATTGCCATTCCATTCTGGATGGAATTCCTATTTTTGAGAACTGCAAATTTGCTAAAGTAGTAGATTCGTCCAAAATTAGCTTGTAAAATGCTTGCAATAAGCAACATCTCCAAATCTCCAACATCTCCAAATGGCATTTTGCACGGATATTCAGTGACAAAATATCTTACATAGGTTCAAGTACGATTATGAAAATGTCTTCTATTTCTTCAGGGTTTTATTACCATATTTTACAAATTTAATATCATATGTTGAGCTGATATGAGCCCAAAAATAATAGATTTCTATGTCTGGCAAGGATACCCAGCTTCTGTACTTAAGAACCAAGGGAGGCTGTCCTCAAAAATATGTGAGATCTTTCACCCAGTGAAACATTGCTAATGCCATGGTTGATCACCAGCCTCATAACTTAACTCAGCAAATCAAATAAGAACTATTTATTAAATGCCTGTAGTGTACAAAATCCCATATGGCAATGATTAAATGACACTGTGTTGGTTTAACAAAAAAGAAAAGAAAAATAATCCTAGTACAGTGGGTGACACAAAGAAAGAGCCCAATAACAATTAGTTTCTTTTCTGACTTTTAATAGGGGAGGGAGGGTTGGGATAAAGAGAAGTAGGAAGAGATGAAGTGGCATTTGAGGGAAGACCCTCTGGTTTAAGGTGTTCTCAGTGTCAAGGAAGGGGTAGCACTGATCTGTCCCTTCTCTTTCAGATCCATTGGTGAATCAAGGTGCAGGTCTGCAACATGACCAGCTTGGCTTGGAGGTATGATGGAAGCTAATGCTTGACTTCTCTCATGGGAACTGAATCCACAATCTTGTCCTCTCTAGTCTTATATTCTAACAGAGCTGAAGAACAATACAAATGAGTGGTGATTTTAGAAATCATCTTTAAATTTAACGCTTGGTCAGAAAAATCAGTGAAGTCCTTTGCCTCCCAACAATTATACCTAAGAGGCCTACCATGCTTTCATTTGGCAGAATCTGTTGGAAAATTATCTGGGTTGTTTTTACACTTATACAGTTCAAGGTAAATCCCAAACAGGGTTACAGACTGCAGGAATTTTCAAGCCTACATTTCAAGCCCCCTGATCTTTTAAATAGTCTCAAGGGACACCAGGCCCCCATGAACTCAGAATCCAATCTGAGTAATTTGAGAAATCTCACTCTGTTCTTGCCATAAAGAGGATCCAAAAGCAGTGAGTCAGTTTCTCTGGTCCCTGTTGGGAATGAGTCTACTAAGGGAAGGTTCTTTATAAACAACAATGTGATTAGTGCCTTAACAATAAAACCCTTGATTTGTTTTTCCTCCCTAGACATGATGAATCTGGATAGTGTCATGGATCATGAAGAATGATCCCCTTTTCCCCTTCCCCTTGAATTGAGTTGATCCTGACATATTTTGGCAGTAGAATCTGGTAGAAGTGATGCTGTATAATGATACTTTTTGGAATCCTGTGAGAAGCCCAAGTAACATGGAGAGGCCACATGGAAGAGAACCCAGGTGCTCCAGTCAACAGCCCCAGCTGAGCTTTCAGCAACATGGGAGTTAGCCATCTTGGATTCTTGCCCCATCTGGCCTCTGGAGGAGTGTGGCCCCAGCTGACAGCACACGGGGCAGGAGAACTGCCTAGCTGAGCCCAGTTAACTCACAGCATATTGAGGAATAAAATAATGATTGTGGTTGTTCTAAACCACTAGGTCTTGGAATGGTTTGTCATGTACCAAAACCCATACAGATATTAATGCTCCAGGTTTGATTTGAGTCTAATAGCACTTATGTGCAAGGTGTCTGGCTGGGGGAGATCTATGTTTTTGAAATATTTTTTATTAAATGTAATTGTTTTGAGTGGATAAAAATCAAAGTTGGGGCAAAAGCACCATGCATACGTAAATCACTGGAAAAGGAATGAAACCAAGGGTTGTAAAGACAATGATTGGTTTGGGGGAAGAGGTGTCTGTGCCCGGGGAGGGCCACATCAATGTCATCTGGTCACTGTAACATGCCAGTACCCCCGAGGGGAAGCTCCTGGACCTCAAAATTCTGCCCAGATAGTTTGAGCTGCACAAGTAAGCCTTCATTATTTTATTATTTTCATATTGAATTAGAAGCTCTTTTACATAAATATAATTTTCTTCAGCATCTGTTGATTTTTTTGGACCATGAAATTTAGCAGGAAATTAAAAGCATGAAGACTCACATGGCATAATGCTGAGTTATGCAAGTTTGAAATAAAACTTTATCTAATTCTGTCGCAAAAATCTGTTTTTTGGAAGCATAAGGCCTGATGAGCTCACATTCACATTTGTGAATGCCACCTCACGCTCCTCCTGAGATGATTCTGTTGCTCACCAGTGTGATGGGCCAGTAGAAAATGCATTTGCCAATAGCCTGGGTCAGATGCCAGCAGCTTTTGGGCTCCTTTGATTGCCATTTCCCTTCTGGAGAGGACAGGTTGCCAAGGAAGTAGCAGGAGTCAGAACTGAGTCAAGGTCAGGAGACAATAGACATGGCATCAACCCTAGCGGAAATTAGCAGAGTTCACCGTGGGATGCAGGCATTAGGTACAAGGCCAAGAATTTGACCAGAACCATTCAGGCTGGTGTTAAATTTTAGGGCCCTCAGTTTTCTATATATCCTATGGCAAAGCAGTCAAATTCTGAGAAAAAGAACTGGGTAGAAAGTTGATGAGGTTATTTTTGTGCTCACTTAGAAGCAAGAGTGAAAGACCAGATCTCAGTGAAGGGTGCTGGGCTTTGGTGCAGGACGCTGAGCCAAAAACACTGGTGCTAAAGTACAGGGTGACTAAAGGACAGGTAATAAAGGGAGGTGTAAGTGTCAAGCCTAAGGAAGCAGGCAGGGAGCAAGAATGCAACCAGTCGTGAAGGGATGCAACAGAGAGACAAAGTTCAGGTTTGGGAAACAGAGCTTGGAAGGATTCCTGCATGCAAACTGGCACAAATGGTGGGAGATTTTAAAATGTTATCTGCAGTAAAATGTGTGGGAAAGGAGGGAGTAATAAGCCCCAGAAAGATCACTGGATTAAGAATCAAGAGGCCTGTAATGTAGACCTAGTTGAGAAGCTGGGTAGCTGAGTGACCTTTAGTAAGTCATTTCACACCAAGAAATAAATGGCAAAAT
Source organism: Tapirus indicus (assembly GCA_031878705.1). Taxonomy (NCBI): domain Eukaryota; kingdom Metazoa; phylum Chordata; class Mammalia; order Perissodactyla; family Tapiridae; genus Tapirus; species Tapirus indicus. Next base: position 135,771,643 of record CM062920.1, on the reverse strand, counting down.
GACAGGATTGGTACAATCAAGGGGCTGTATGGTAAAAACCATCGACTTTGAGAGTCCACTTTCTACTAGAATTTGGGCCGTGTTCCACAGGGATGAGCTTCTGAGACAACCGGACTGTAGGTTATGTATTCAAATTCTAAACATAGTTCCATCTTTGTTGTCACTGGAGTTTTCCTATATCTAAGATCCCACTTAGCTCTGACTCTATATGCTTCTTTTCTTTCAGTCTTGAACTTATGAGTCAGAGTTTATTTTCATGGTTGGGTTAGCTGTCAACCTTCAGTCTATAAGAAACTATTAGAAAACCAGCTATCTGTGGTTATTGACATTAGAAATGTGGATGCAACTCTTGTTCTCACTCTGGACCCAGATTATTAAGTGTGGGGAAGAACTTGGGTAAAGAGTCCTTGAACCATCCTTTAGGAACCAAAATGAGAGAGGACTGCCGTGAGTGTGGGACAGAGGTGGGGGGTCCACCAAGACTTGGGGATCAGAGTGGGTGGACCTCAGCTCTGTCTCTTGACACTCAGAGTGAAGAGACTTGTTTAAGTGTGAAGGACTCTTTATCTAAAAGGCACAAATGGCTGCAGGACAGAAGCCCTGGTATGTCAGAGTTCTTAAGTAGTTCCCTGAGACAGAAAGGGAACACAGAGGGCAATTGTTTTATATAGACTAAGAAATGTATCATCCTACATGAGGCGTATAGATAGCATAAGTCTTGACAGTTATTTGTCCTCTGAGAGGCCCAAAGTATTTTGCTTTTCCCTCCCAAAGGCTGCATAAGAATTCTGGGATGCATATCATAATGAAACAGTAGAGTCCCAGTTTCCTCTTATCCATGGAGAGGGTAGAAAAATAGGCCCTGGGCACAGATTAAACTTTGCTTTTATAATTAAAAATATACTATCACTCTTATCAATATATACTTCTGACTAAATTGCTAAGAATCGTCATCACCATTATTGCAACTCCAATTAAAGGTGCTTACTTCATACCAGGCACTGTGCCAAGTACCAACATACTGTAACTCATCGAGTGCTCCCAAGAATGCGATGAGGTTGGTATTATAGCCCCTATTTCACGTATGAGGATTGTTTAGGCTGGTGGGTAAATGCAAAATATTTAACAACCAGTTCCACGAGGTCAGTGATGGAGCTGAAGTGGTGCACAGGTGTTCAAGTGTTAACAGGTTGAAAATTAGCCCTCGTTTTTCTCCTTACTCTCTCCCTGGTTAAGATCAACTCTTTCTTCAAGTCTCAGTTTAAATATTACTTCTTCAAAGAGGTGTCCATCCCCAGAGGGCCTGGGTTAGTTCTTCCTCTGCTATGCCCTCATTACTCCGTCCCTTTGAGTAAAGCCCGTCACCTATAATGACTTTCCATCTGTCATCCTCACCAGAGCAGTGTTCTAATCGAGTTCCTCATCCTACCTCTCCTTGCAAAAGGGATGAACAGATGTATTCTCGGAGGGCGGGGTCTATCAATGATCAAGATTAGTTAAATTTTATATTTTCATTATGATTATAATCTAAAAAATATATATCTTTTTCAATTATGTTGGCACCAAGTAGTGGCCCTTTACCCATCACGGGTAAATGAACGTAGAATAAGAGTGAACCCAACGTGTAAATTGTGCATTTGTGCCCAGTGAAGATCAAATAGTGCCACCTAAACGAAGATTTATAGGTGTTCATATAGAGAACACCTGCAGGGACATAGCACATATCGTTGTGGAACTGGAGCACGTGTGACTCTGTTGGTTTCAACAAAACATCTTTTAGGATACTTAATCAATGATGCTAATTTGAATGTTACTAGTGTTGAGGTTCTGCTTGTATTTATTTTATAATTTTGATGTTTTTATAACTGCATGAGCTAGATGCATCATGCATTCATGTCTAGTTTTATGTTTATATATATATATATATATATATATATTTTGTGTGTGTGTGTGTGTGTGTGTGTGTGTGTGTGAGGAAGACTAGCCCTGAGCTAACATCTGTTGCCAATCCTCCTCTTTTTTGCTGAGGAAGACTGGCCCTGAGCTAACATCCGTGCCCATCTTCCTCTACTTTATATGGGGTGCCGCCACAGCATGGCTTGATGAGCAGTGCATCTGTCCACGCCCAGGATCCAAACCTGAGAACCCCAGGCCGCTGAAGCAGAGTGTGTGAACCCAACCACTACACCACCGGGCTGGCCCCCAATGTTTATATATTTTTATGTAACATTGTAATACAATTCATTTAAGCCAACACTAGGTATCTGGGAGAATTTGTTTTGGCCCATAAAAGGAGACCTTTACATCCCCCAAGTTTGAGAAACACTAGGTGAGACAGGAATTTCCATGAGGGCGGAGCTTGTTTCTCTCCATCACAGCTGTGTCTCCACATCTAGTAGTCTGCCCACTGCCCAGCACATAGTATGTCCTCGATAAACACTTGGTGAATAAATGGGAAACTAAATCTTTCATCTCACTGATGGACTCTTTCTTTTCCTAATCTGTTCTTCTGTGTGAGTTCCATTTTCTGGGCTTCACAATGGATGAGCATTGGCATTCCTGCTACCTTAGTGCCATGCCCTGCATTTTATCAGTTTCTGATGGCGCCTTTGGTAATCCTCACCTTGCTGCCAGTCTTTCTGGACCAGTCTTGCAGAACCCCTAACAAAAAAAGACATGCTGCTTTATAAAATGAGTCATCGCCAGTCTTCATATCAAACATTTTCAGAGCACTTTGTAATATGATCCACTTTTCCAAAAATTTCCAGAAACTTCCAGAACACACCATTGCATGAACATACTTAGAACATTATATCTGATGAAAACAGGATGTAATAACACAGATTTCTTCGACACCAAGTCATTTAAACTCCAAAGTAAGAGATAAAACAAAATAGGCATAATGTTTTTTAAATGCATTAATATTGAGATACATCTCAGAAACATTTTACCAGGAAACAAAATGCCAGGAGAGACATAATAAAAATGTTTTTAAATGAAAAAGGTTTTCTCCTCTACTAAGTTGCTAAAATAATCCACATTGAAATAATCACGTATCTTGTGTCTCTATAGAGATAAAAAATGCAGAGACATAGAAATTCAGTGGGCTTGGATTAAATATTGGTTTGCCACATTTCTAGACAATTTCTTTGAGTCTCTTATTATTTTCACAGGGTTGTTGTTAGATAATATACATGTGGAAGTTTTTTTTCTAACTGGAAAAGACTATTTATTATACATGTTTTGAAAACAATTGAAGTCATTTGCTTAGCCAGCTGGTAACCAGATCACTAACTGGTTACCTTTAAAAGTGACCATTTGATGGGGCCGGCTGGTTGGCGTAGTGGTTAAGTTCACGCGCTCCACTTCGGCAGCCTGGGTTCCCAGGTTTGGATCCTGGGTGTGGACCTACTCACCGCTCATCAAGCCACGCTGAGGTGGCGTCCCACATAGAAGAACTAGAAGGACCTACAACTAGGATATATAACTATGTACTGGGGCTTTGGGGAGAAAAAAGAAAAAGAGGAAGATTGGCAACAGATGTTAGCTCAGGGCCAATCTTCCTCAAAAAAAAAGTGACCATTTGAATTACTTTCCTACCACCTTCAAATGGATTTAATAATTATACGCAGCTTGAAAGACTGTCACAGAGGTGGCCAGAAGGTGAAGTGTATTATGGGTGCCCATTTCTCTGGGCTTCCTCATTTAGTTGGATTAATGCATGTGGAGTTGTGTACTTGTCAATTTGAAATCCATTAAAATTGTTTTGATATTAATATCATTGTATGACATTATCTAGATGATAAAGATATTAAAAATATGGAATAAAGTATCAATGAAATAATGCAACAGAACATATCACATATAAAGAATTTTTTTCTAAAGTCTTATTTCTCCTTCTCTATGAATTAGATTTGTGACAGATGGGAGATAATATGGGTCATCTGGTGGTAGGAGGCTGCCATTATAACAAACACCTGTTCTGGGGTGTTATCCTACTCCCTCCTCTTCATAGTAGTAGAGAAATCAGTTCAAAGGAAATATTTCAAAAGGAAAAAATAACAAACAACAACTACAAAAGAAATGCAGGGACAATGGTATTCATCATTGTGTTTTTATGTGATTATTCTTCTACTACCTAGGGCACAGCTGTGGCGGTGAGATCAATTGGGTCTTTTGACAAAGGAAAAGCAAAAGAATTGTGTTTTGGATCATTCTGCCATTTGCCACCAGAGATCTTAGGCAATCACTTAACTTTTCTAGACCTCAGTGTTCTTAACTGTACTTTGAGGGTTCACTGAGAAAATATATATGAACTTTATAAAGCAATGTACAAAACCATTAAAGAATTTTATTGAAGGATTCCCTAGAACATGTCCCATGCTGGTCATGTGTATTTTGGAAATCAAAGAGAACACGGGATTGAGCGTTTCTCAAACTTGTTTGCCCTGGGAACTTTCTCATCTACTAAAATTCGGTATGACTGTGTTCAACGGAGACCACATATCAAAATCACTTGAGAGGGCGTGGCAGGGCTTGTCCAGACCCACATCTCCTAAAGCAGAATGGCTAGTGCAGAGGTTAGCGCAGGCAGGTCTCATCTCTTGACTTCTGACACGTGCCCTAATTATGAACATCTGCTCTAAGCAGAGGCTTTTCAGAACTTTGTGTGAGTAAGAATTACCCGGGGAGGTTGTTAACTACTCGGATGCCCAGGTTCCATCCTCAACGATTCTGATTAAGCAGATCTGAGATGGGGGTCTGCACTTTTACAGAGCACCCCAGGTGATTCTGATGAAGTCTGTGGCCCAAATATTGAGAAACATGGGTCTGTAGTTCTTATATCTCTGGTTGCACGTTAAATTCATCCAGGAGGCTTTTAGAATCTAGTCATTCTCAGGCATCACCCACAGAGATGAGGGGGTGTGATTGGTCCAGGGTAATGGCTGAAAGTCACCAGGTGAATGTACTATTTAGTCAGGGCTGAGAGCCACTAATCCAGGGGTCCCAAATCTGCCAGGTGATAAGATTCACATGGGCTTGGTTGACTACAGATTGCGAGACTCGGCTCCTAGAGATCCTGATTTAGAAGGTCTAGGTTGAGGTCCAGGAATCCATTTTTTTAAAATGCCAGTGAGCTGATTCTCACCGTTAGGTAAGTTTGGGATAGAAGGTACTAGATATCATGGATAAATTTATTCGGTGATTCACTATTATGGTATAAAGTAGAACAGAGGTCCCTGGGGTGGTGAGACCTGGGTTAAGGAAGATTTGATAAGAAAGAAGCCAAGACCAGAGCATTGACAGGGAAAGGCAGCTTTTGAGCACTGGAGATAGGGAGAGGGTCTCAGTGGCTGGAGGGAGTTAAGAACCATAAAAGGAAGAGAAAACAAGAACTAAGAGGAAGTCCTACATAGATTTTTCTATTTTGACATTTTTGCACAGCCCTGGGGCCTCAATAATCCCAGTGGGAAGAGTTTTAAATTCTGCTAATGTCGAATTTATAATATAATCAAACCGTTTAAAAAGTACATGATTTTTAAATTCTGAAGCAAGTTTAAAATTAAAGTTTTAATCTTAAATATTGAAGTGTTGTGTGTAGTGTCATTTTCCTGAGAATCCAGTTTTCTTCAGGTTTTAAATGGTTAACATTTATGAATGTGGGTTTAATGTAGAACTCTGTGGCTCTCTTCATTACCTTTTAAGGTAGTGAGAATTAAAATTTATTTTTGTGTATGTGCACATCTCATTGATTATCCATTGCCAAGTTTGGCTATGGTTTTAGAATTTCTATATTTTTTAACATATGTTACCATAAATTAGTTGCAATAATCAGAGGGCGATATGCTTCTGTGTGTATGTAGTTCCAAAACGTTATGGAAATGCCCATAGACCTTCTTCTTAGTATATGTAGAGTCAATTGAAATATCTAATTTTCAGAACCAATGAACAAGATTGATGCTGAACATATTTGTTTAAGGATACTTTAAGTATTAAGCATTCTCAGAAGAATTAATAAAGTTACACTTATCTGATATGGGATTGTCTATGATGAACTTGCTGAGTTTGCAAAGTAACAATGAGTGAAAAAGTACGAAACGGTTAAATCAGTGATTCAGCTGTGAAGATGTTTCAAATGTTTTCTTTTAACTTTGAATGACTCCATTGATTTGGCTGTTTAAATCCACTGTAAGAGAGCAACTCCAATTTAAGCAGCCCTTCCCTGGCTTCTCCTCCACCCTAATCTTCACCCTCTCTAGCCCCCCCTTTCCCTCACCGTCCTTTGGCTCCCAGGTTTATTCTCTGATCAGCTAGTGGCTAGAAATGATAAACAGTGGTGGCAAGCAAAATGCTGTGCAAATTCCATCAGGAATGAGCCTAATAAACAGAGGTGATGGTTAAGTAAATACAGGACGTTTTAATAAATGCTCCGTGTTTAATGTCAAGTATTTACTGAGAATCCAGGGAGAAGGGACCATTGAATTGAATGTTTTCAGCAGTAGAGGGATTCAACCACAAAAAGTGTCCTTGTTCCTGACCATGCTTTAGTCTTGGGAACTTAGACATATGCTTCCTCTTGGCCATTCTCTAGTCCTCATGCTTTCTCCCACTTCTAATTTTGCCAGCCCCCTTGCCCCCACAAAAAGAGTGTTATCCAATTTTCCAAAAAGGTTTGGATCAAAATGGGTGAATCTGTGACTCCCTGAAGTCACAGGCTCATTAGGAAAGAATCATCTCACAGATGGCCTCCGCAGGAGCCCTGAATGCTATTTTCATAAGTTATTTAGACCTAGTTCTATTTATATCAGTTATGTGGTCTGTGTACTGTTTGGAAAACATTAGTGGAACCTGCCAGGCCCACCATTATTAGAAATGTGAAGGACTGAAAAAATCAGGCTTTTTTTGTTAACTGTTTTTGGTTTCTAAGGATTCCCCCATGTGAATATTTTCCAATTTTGGGGTGGAGGAAAAGGAAAAAGGTAGAAAAAATTTTCCTGCCATATTTTTACTCAGTCTTTGGGTCAGTAATCATAATGTGGATCATGTAGCAGTAACACCCCCGAAAATTTCCAGCGTAAATAGCCTCGGTGTGTGTGCATTTTACGTTTAAGGTCAGCAATGTTAGCTTAGGTCTGTGGTTTCAGGGCAAAAAAGCTGTTTTTAGAAAATACCAGATTCAACTTTTATGTTAGTTGATAGGAAATATGCTTAGAGATCCTGTTACATCTGACAAAACAGCTGGCTACAGCTGTAGGCTAATTTATATAGACACGACAAGTCCAGCTGGGAAACTGACAAGTCTAATAGGTTGAGCCTTGCTAAAAAATAAGGCAACAAGACACTGTAAGAACAATTCTCTGTTCCTCTGTTCACTGGGTGACCTCACCAAAGTCACATTAGAGGACACACCAGTTTTCTCCCTTGTTACTGATCTTCCCTTGCTATAACTATCAAATATCAAATATGGCCCACAAATTCCTTCTTGGCCTTTTACTCTACTTTCTAATTTCTCTGTCTTCCCTTATTCTTGTGTTATATATATTACTTAAAGGCATAACAAGACTGAGAGGAGTTTTAGAGATTCTCTACTGCAATACCTGCACTTTACACGACAAAATCAGGTGCAAGGATGGTCAGTGACTTGCCCAATGTCACACAGTTTGTTTGTGAAAGGATCAGGACTTGATTCCTGAAATGGATCTCTGTCTCCCATATAAAAGCCCTCTCCACACTGAGACGTCGCCATGGTCCAATTCTGCATCCTCTAGCTTGTGTTCACTCGTCTCCCCCCGCCAGGGAGGGAGACACCAGAGAGAGCATGTGGAGTGAATGCGAGAGGAGGGAGGAAGATAAGGAACAAGGCAATTGCTGTTTACCCTGCTGTAACAACGACTACCTTTTCTTATCAGCCTTAAAGGAAGAACAAGGGTTTCTTTCAGCAGGAGTTATTTATGGAACTCTGAAGGCCTTGCCAGTTAGAAGGGGATTCCAGAATGGAGTTTCCCTCATCCTCTTCTCCCTCTCCTGAATTCTAAAAATGGATTCTATGTGATTCTATGTGTATGATGGTTAATTCACATGGATCCAACGTGAGTATGGAACGGGTAGGAAGGTGGGAAATGCAGGCCACTGGAGCAACGATATTAAGAGAAATTTAGATCACACACATCAAGTACGTAGTTCTTTTTAGGGAATTTCTACTAGAATGTAAGGTCCTTGGGAATAGGGACTTTGTTCACTGCTGGATCCCGTGGGCTAGAACACTGCCCTAGGACATAGTGGATGTTAATAAATATTTGTTGAGTGAATGAATGAAAGAAATGGCCCATGTGTAAGGATACTCATATATACATACCCAGAACATACACTCCTCTCCCACCATACTTATTCTTCTCTTCCCCCAATTACTCAGCAATAATACAGTAAGATGACAGTGATGATTAACGGCATGCGTTCTTTGGTCATTGAGATGCCTTCAGTTCCTCTAAAGTCATGCGTCTCTGCTTACATTTAAATTAAAAAATTATAATTCCTCTACAGTGGGATTGCAGTCACAGCTGATGAGGCCCTGCCTTTCATCAGTATGGTCTTACATTTTACCTCCTACTGCTTAAGCCACTGAGTCACTGATTTTCTCCCCTTGGGGTCATTGTTCCATTGCTTTGACAGGAAGCATATTTTCACTTCTGTGTACAACAGAAAAATGGAGAAGTGACTAGATTTCCATTTCAGTTTTGGTTAAGTAACTAGTTCATGCTCTGGGAAAGTATGCTATGAGTATAAAGGGCAGATGGAGCAATTTCAAAAGTAGCCACCAGAAAACACGTCTGCTTCAGCTGATGTTTAACAAAGTTTTAAAAAAACTTTAAGAAAGAAACTTTTCTTTACTTTTGATACTATCATATCAGCATTTGGGAAATTGTGCATATTTAGAGCAACACAAGGATAGTTGTCTATTGTGAATTAGAAATAATTTTAAACCTACAAGGGCATAGGCATTATAGAAATTGCTGGAAGTCAAGAAAGAGAGTAAAGACATTTGATTAGTGAGCAAATGAGGTGAACAATGGGGAGTAGTCCTGGGGTGAGCCACCTAGCTTAGGTGACTTTCATGGTATCACTTCTGCCTCTATTTTTTACCAGCCTTCTTGAAAATGTAACATTGGTACCCACAAATGTGTAATAGCACAAATCCTTCACCCCTTCATGTAGAAGAGTTGGAAAAGCCATCCAAAGTGCCCCTTTACAAGGTATTCTTGGCACCAGGACCCATAGCAACATGTTTTTTGATGCATAAGAAGTTGGGAGTCCTTTTCTAGATCAGTAGGAATAAAAATATAATGTAAGACAAATGTGTAATTTAAAATTTTCTAGTAGCCACAATAAAAAAAGTAAAAATACATAGGTGAAATTGATTTTAATAATATATTTTATTTAATCCATGATATCCAAAATGTTATCACTCCATATTCTCAACATAAAAATTATTAATGAGTTAGTTTGCATTCCTTTTTCATACTAAGTCTTTGACATCCAGTGTGCATTTTACACATGCAGCACATCTCATTTTGGACTAGGCATACCTCAAGTGCTGAATCGCACATGTGGTGAGTGGCTACCACATTGGATAGTGCAGTACTAGATAGTCAAGGCTCAGCATGGCTAATGTAAAATAAATAGTCCTTTGACATTTATACAGAGTTATATCTCTGTTATTCCACATGAGTTGCACAGCAACTCTGAGAGTGGTCTTGTAAGTCAAGAAACCGAGTTTAGAGATAGTAAGTGAATTATCCAAATCCTGGTGGGGACATTTTCCTTCAGCCATACTGCCTTCCAGTTATTCAACGTCCAAGAGAACTACTATATCGCCTTAGGGCCTCTTTGGCACAAGAGGGACCCTAGAGAACAAGTGACATTGGTATTACTGACAGGTAAAGATCACCTTTACATCTGGCCGGTTTTCGGACACTATAACAAAGTGTAGGTACCATGGTCAGTAATCCATTATAACAAACAGTCTCAGTTAGGAAAGGTGGAATGTGGGTTCTGTAAGAGGAGGAAATAATCAGCTAGTGTTTGGGATTTATAAGGTCACGGACAAAGAGAAAGCTATAAACGTAATTTCACTCATTCATAGAACATGTTGGCCACACGATGACAGACATTGGGCTGGATACACAATATAATCCAGCACTTACTGATGCTGCTCAGTAAATAAATAATTGTATGTCAATTCAGTAAATTTCATTACAAATGTATGAACTCAGTTGTAGGGGAGCACAGAGGAGAAAGCCCTTGTCTTTGCTTACAAAAGGGGAGGCGATATTTGAATTCAATCTTAAGATAAATTTTACTAGGCAGACAAGGTGGGGTAAGGTTGTTTCAGGCAGAGAGAGCAGCAAGTAACAATGAGGCTAACACTTATTTAGTGCTTCCATGTTCCAGGCATTGTTCTAAACTCTTTAAAAATATAATCTAATTTTATTCTCAAAGCAACCCTATTAAACGTTTAACTCTAAGTGCAGTAGGAAGCAACTGGACAATTCTGAATATGATCTCCTTTACATTTTAAAGAAAGATCGCTCTGATTGCTACATAGAGACTAGACTGAAAGTGGGCAGTTAGAGACTAGACGAGGAGGCATGTTAGTGTGCTGTTTCAATGATCTAGGCGAGAGATGATGAGGTTTGGATAGGAAGCTTCCAGAAGAATGTCTAGATTTGCTTTTTTGAGCAGGAAAATATGAAGTCAACAGAGCTGTACTGCATAGCTTAATATTAGGGGGAAGGAAAAATGGTAGATAAAATTCAGTATTGGCTGATCAAAGTGCGTTAATAAATTAGGGGAAGAATCACTTAAACTCTTCTAAGATTTTGAGCTATCACCTATGTCCTAGAAAAGGAGTCAAAAGAGAATGCACTGTTGTTCGATGTTCCCTAAAGCCCATATGAGGAAAATAGTCTAAAAGAAAATAAAACCAAAAATATTTATATTGTATTTTAAATGGCCACAATAAATCGGCTAGAAATAAAGCAAGTAGTTGGGGTTGCTGAAGCATTACATCTCCCAGTCATTCATTAGCCTACAGCAGTCTTATTTCTGTCACCATTGTTTTATTGAAACAGTTTCTGCAAAGAGATGTATCAGTTCGGATGCTTCCTGTTGAAAGTATCAGCAGATCTGATTTAAATAGACTCATGAAATTAAAATGTTTAGAGGTAGACTAGTTTTAGGAAAGGCTTGATCCAGTGGCCTACCAAGGTGACCAATGATGTGGTTTCTTCTTGGCTGTCTTGAGATGGCCACCAGCAGCTCCCAAGGCCATTTGCTTTCTTGCTCACATCTGGAGCCTCCGTGTCCCAGAATTTCCATTAAAATCCCAAGGTTTGCCTAGACCATCTTTATATGCCCATCTCTGAATCCATCACTTGTGGCAGGGAGATGCAGTCCTCTGGAACTAGGGCTGGGGTTAATCCCACACAATTCATATGGCTGAGAATGGGTGAAGCCGCAGATTGATTTCTCAGGGGAAATTTGGAATTCTCTTCCCAGAAGTCAGAAGAATAAACACTGGGCAACAAACAGCTAGTGTCCAGTAATGCCCAAATCCAAATGATGTCTTTTAATCATCATCTTACTCTCTCTCAGCATTGTGACCCCATCTCCTCTTCTTTGAAAGAATATCTTTCCTTGATTTAATTACACTGCTCATGCCCATTCCTTGCTAGCTCTATGATAGCTGTGCTCATTCTTCATTGAAGATCATCTCCTGTTGCCTGCCTCTTAAATGCTGGCATTCCCCCAGGCTCTGTTCTAAGCCTTTTTCTCTTCCTACCCTGTCTCTGAATGCATAGACCTAGCCCAAGACTAAGCTATCATGATGGTATTGAGATTCTTGATCTGGGTTCTGAAAATTCTTAGAGGATACTTGTAAGACTTCAGGAGGTTAATGGACCTCCAAGAAATTGTATGCACATATTTTGTATATATGTATATGGGGAAAAATAAATAGCTTTCATTAGTTTTCCAAAATGGATCACGAGCAAAAGTTTACAAACCACTTTTACTTATGTCATTATCACCCCAAAGTACCATCTCCCTTTCTGACCGCTCTCCACAGCACTAACTCTGCCTTTCCTATTCTATCTCCTTCCAGATGTCCAGCAGGCACTTTAATTTAGATCAACACACATTTTTTTATTTTAAAAAACCTTTTTTTAGGTTATGGGCCAGTCACTCACTGTTTTAGGTTATTCAAGACTAAGAAATGTTCCCTGCTCTCCAGTGGTTTTCAGTTTAGTGAATCATATTGGTTCATTTTAAACTCGATATCTACTGCCCTAAACCTCTTTGCTTGTATTCACCATTTTATTCAAGGACCACAATTGACCTTTCTGCCCAAGCTGGAAACCCAGGAGCCATCCTAGCACATTGAATCTGGTGAGGGGCAGGGGGAGACTAGTCTCTCTAGATTATTCTGTAGATTGAACATTTCTATTTTATAAAATGTAAGTTTATATTTGAAAAAAGTCCTATTGTTTTGTAATACGAAGTATAGAAATAAAGTTTGACAAAATATTTCCTGGTCAGTAGGGATAAACTAAAGAGAAGTGATTTTTAAGTGTGCTGGGGTGGGGCATGTTCCACTAAAGGGATACATAAGAATTTTGTTGAGGGGGCAATGTGAGGTTTTTATGTTTATTAAAAAGGGATCATGGATTTGAAAATGGAGAAACATTCTCCTAGAATACCCTCTTACTCTCTTACCTCTTGCTTAAAAAGCATATGTAATTTGCCGCTAAAACTTGTCTTTCTTACCTTTCAGATCTTTCTCAAGTTCATCTTTCACTCTTCCATTTCCATTGCTGCTACCTGAGTCCTGGGTCCCTCTGCAGCATCATTTCCCTGGTCTATTGTACTATTTGCAAACAGCCCCCTATTGTCTTTTGGCACCCAGTCTCACTCTTTCCCTTCCTCTCTCTTCATCCTACACAGGAAACTAGAAAGATTTTTTTTTTTTTTTTTGCCGAGGAAGATTTGCCCTGAGCTAACATCTATTGCCAATCTTCCTCTTTTTGCTTGAGGAAGACTTGCCTTGAGCTGATTTCTGTGCCAATCTTCCTCTATTTTGTATGTGGGTCACCGCCACAGCATGGCCACAGCCAAGTGGTGTAGGTCCATGCCCGGGAACCAAACCTGGGCTGCCAAAGCAGGGCGCACTGAACTTAACCACTAGGCCATGGGGCTGGTCCCCAGAAAGATCATTTTTAACCAGAAATATATTTTTTGTAATGCTGGTCACATCAGCATAAAATCATTTAGTGGTTTCTCACTTTCTACAGGAAAATATTCACCTCCTTTAGTACACTGGATTGTTTTATAAACCTTTTATAATCTAGCCTCTCCTCACCTTTCCAGCTTCATCCTCTCTCTTCTTTCCTTCCCTATTTAACATATATTCCTGAGATTTTGAGATGCTCTTTTCAAAGGCAACCACGGCCTCCAAAACTTGTCTTGACTGTCTTGTCCTCTCCCCATGACAGCAGTTCCTACTTCTTCCCCTCATCAGTATGAGAAATCAAACGTTCTCACAACACAGCCCTTGCTGGTGGTGATGTGGCAGCAATACACTCATATAGAGAGAGAATGTGAGTATCAATTATTTTTTTTTGCTGAGGAAGTTTTGCCCTGAGCTAACATCCACTGCCAATCTTCCTCTTTTTGTATGTGAGCTGCCACCACAGTATGGCCACTAACAGACAGTGGTGTAGGTCCACGCTTGGGAACTGAACCAGGGCCACCGAAGTGGAGCACGCCGACCTTAACCACTAGGCCACCGGGGCTGGCCCTGAGTATCGATTCTTTTATTTAAAGAGGTCTTCCCTGGGCTCTCATCTTCTAACTACACAGATGTTTCTTCACTGTTTCGGGTCTGCATAATGAGCACAGGACAAAGTATTTTTTTTCCTTATTTAGAAACAAATTTCTGCCTCCTGAAATTTGAAACAGAACTACAGGACATTATAATTTAACTGACACCAGACATTTTTTTCTTCTCATTAATCTGAAACTCTGAAGGATTTACTAAAGCCTCGTTTCCCTTCATCTGACACTTTCAGAGTTAGGAAGAGCCACAGCACAGAGACTACAGCTGGGAGATAAGATGTAGATTAAAAGAACCATTAACTCACAAGGGCATCAGAAAACCATCAGTGTTGAATTCAGTTTGGATGCGGTTCAAAGCCCCAAGTAAAGTGGGAGGTAGAGGCTGTAAATAGTTTTCAGTGCCCTGGAACTCAACTTTTTCCCTTGGAGCAGCAACAGAGGAATAACTTTGCTAAAGGGGTAATTTGTTAGCCACTCTCTCCTTCTTCATGAACCACTAAATTTCTGCTGGTTTATTCAGAGAGGCTATCTGTCTAGCGGTTAGGAGCGCATCCTGGGAACGACATTCCTGGGTTTCCATCCCTGTATCTTGACCTCACCGTGAGGTCTCAGGCAGGTGCATAACACTCCTGTGCCTTTCTTTACTCATCTTTAAATGGGGGTCAGGGGGTGTTGAGAAGTTTTAATAGACAATGTGTGTAGAGTCCCTAGAACGATGCCTCTCATGCAAGTGCTCTACGTGTGTAGCTATTATTATTTTCTAATGAGAGTTACGCCTTTTTAGGGGACTTTGTCACTTATATTAATTTCCCCAGGGACGTGAGGGGACTAATAACAGTAAATCCTTATGAAAACTTCCCATGTGCCAGGCCCTGTTCCAAGCACTTACACATACACACCCATCTTAGAGATGAGGAAACTGAGGCACATAGAGGCTAAGCAAACTTGCCCAAGGGGACACAACTTCAAACTCAACTGTGGAGTCCATGATCCTTCCCACTGGAGGGAGGGAAATCAGGAAGGGCAGTTTTGCATGAGAAGTACTACAATTTTGAACTGGTCTTACTGTTCTCATGATGTGTGATTCCTCCTATTCAACATGTTGAGTCCGGGTAGCTGGACTTGAGTGGGTAGGATGTCTCGGCCATGGGCACAGGTTAGGATGGCTGACAAGTCGCACGTAACTGAGAGTCAAAGTCATCTATAGGCCAGCGTGTGCCTCCCCACCCTCAATGATAAGCACCAGAATGAAATTCAGGCAGATAGTCCAGCTGTGTCGTTGGTTTGAAGGGCTAAGGGGTGGGAGGATGCATGTCTACAGCAGGCCATAGTGGCAGAGGTGGGCAGAGGAGCCTGGAGCAAGGCCCTGGGCCAGTAGAAGGCAGTGCCATCAGTTATTATGTGGTGGCATCAGCAGCGAGCAGAGAGACGCCCAGGAGGGACATAGATTTGGCATTGAAAAATGTTCTCGTGTCTGTGCAAAACAAAACACTGCCATAAAATTTTCTTGTATTTTTGAGTCATAGTACTACATCACGGTTAAAGAAAAGTCACTGCTTCCTAATATCCACAAAGACAAAATGCAGGAAGAAACAAAAAAAGGTATGTTTGCAAAGATTCTCACTGTAGCATTATTCAGCAAAACATTGAAAGAATTGGAAACTGTCTAAGTGTTCAACAATAGTAGAAATGATAAGTAAAATAAGAAAGTATCTCCTGATTTAATACTATGCACCATAAAAGCGACAATTATAAAGACTATGGAATAGCAGAGAGGCATACTTAAAAATATTTTAAGTGAAAGAAGCTCTTTAAGTGAAAGAGTTCTATTATGGCTCTAACTATGTAAAATTAGGTAGGTAGACAGAGTTTGGTAGGGAACACAAAAATATGTAAAATGTGAATCTGCTTGAGGTTGTGAATGACTTTTTCTTTTTTATTAGTATAATTCAGGGAGGGGGTAGGTGGAATTCCAAGCAGCAGCACAGGGTGAAAGAGAAAGTTTGCATGCAAACTCAGCATGTCCCAAATTGAATTCTTTTCGCCAGATCCTTCCCTCTTGCCAGGGAAAGATATTATCATTTATCCAGTCACCTATGGTGCAAACCTGGGAGTCACGCTAGACACTTTCATTGAACATCCACATCCAACTGGACACCTAATGGTGGCGCTATCTCCATAACTGCCTGGACGCCAGTCCTTTTGTCTCTTTCCTCACTGCTATCGCCCACATCAACTCGTGTTTAGATACACCTTTTCCCTGCCATCAGCACTCCTCAGCTCTCACCCAGTCTCCCCAACGTTACCAGACCAGACTCTCCAAATAGAAATCAGATTATGTCACTTTCCTTCTTGAAGTCCTCAGCGATCCCCCTGGGCTAGGCAGGAAAATGAACAACTCGTCGGCACGGCTAAAGGCGTCACCTGATATGACTCTGCCTTCCCTCTCCAGGTATTCATTCTAGAACAGGCCACGGTGATGCGTCATGCTTCGGGGTTGACTCTCACTGCTTCCTCTGCCTGGAATGAAGTCCCCATCCTCTTACATGTCTTTATTCTCCCTTCACACTTGATTAATGGTCTGTCTGGCTCTAGAATTCCAGGTTGGACAGCTTTTCCCCTCAAAACTTTGGAGGCGTTGTTCCATAGTCTTCTCCCTTTTAGAAATACAGTTGAGAAGTCTGATGCCATTTTGATTTCTGATTCTTTGTATATGCCCTGCTTTTTTTCCCTCTCTCTGGAAGCTTTTCAGGTCTTTATCCCTAGTGATTCAAAATATCACAGTGATATATCCTGGTGTGGGTCTTTTTTCATTCATTTTGCTGGCGATATGGTGGGCTCTTTCAATCACGAAACTCATTCCTTTAGATGGGAGGAATTTTCTTTGATGATTTCTTCCCCTCCATTTTCTCCAGTCATTCTTTCTTGACTCCCACTCTTTGGATGTCAGACCTCATGGATTGCTACTCTAATCTTCTTGTCTTTATTTTCTTATTTCCCTGCTCTTTGGTATTTATTTTATTTTCTAGATTTCCTCAGTGTAACTTCTAAACATCCATTGACTTTAAAATATTTTTTTAAATTATATTTTTAATTTCCATGAGCAGTTTATAATTCTGCTAATGCTTTATTTAAAAAATATTTATCTGTTCTTAATTTATGGATGGAATATTTCTCTGAGAATATTAAGGAGAGTTTCATTTCTGTTTGTTTATTTTAGTTCTACCTCATGTTCCCCGCATTATCTCTGTTTCTCTGTTTTGGTTTCTCTGTTCTGTGTCAGAGGTTTTCCAAGAATATCCATTGTACCTTGAATGTATATTTCTATCTTAGAGTGAGGCACTATGAAAAGCTGATTAGAGGCTCTGTGTTTGTGTGTTTGTGGGTGTGTGTGTTTGTGGGGAGGGTTTGGGTTGTTGAATAGGACCTGTTCAAATATCACTGTCCTTAGGTTTTTTTCTCTTCGGCTAGTTATTTTTCCTAGAGAGGACAACTCCATTCTTATATTCTGGAGATAAAAGGAGATATCCTGGTGGTATAATCCCAGCTGCCAGCAAACTGGGAGATGATCAAAGGAAAGGGGTTAGGGAATCTCATCATTCTCCATGTGGATTTCCCCTGTATTCAGCATGACGCCTCATCCTCACTCTCAGCTTGCTGATTCCTGAGTGGTAACCGACACCTCCTTTCCTGAGTTTTCCTGGGTTTGGCTTACTCACTGCTATTCGCCTCCATAAGCACTTCTATTTCCACTTTTCTCTGATCTGCAATGTCAGCTAACACATATCTATTCTCTTTTCATTTTCCAAAATTTTGCTGATAAGCCTTATCAACTATTGTCTCTACTCCTATTCTCTTTGCCTTGTGGGTTTTTTTACTTAAAAAAATTTCTTTACTGTCATTCTAAATGGATTTGGGTAGGGCTGGTGACAAGTATGTGTATTCAATTTGCAATGATCCCTGAACCCTTTCTTGACCTCTGTTGTAGGCCATGGTCAAGTGTGATGTAGGCCTGATGATGCAGTTATGAGGAATGTAATTGTGGTCCAGCAAGAATTTCTTATATGGTAAATGGGTGGACTCATGGGTGATGATATTGCCCCTTCTGCAGCCTAAAAGTCTGAACATTTGAGAACCCAGGGTTCTGGCCCCTCTGACCCTGCAGTTTCTTCTCGCCAAGCACAGTGAATTTTAAGGGAATTTCTTGAGGAGCAAGCAAAGCGTTGGGAGCAGCCTTCACTCATCTGTACCCTTGATTTTGTGCATATCATTGCCCTGCTAGTTTGAAGTTTTGGTAGCCAACCAAAGGGAAAGCAATCTTAAAATGAGTGTGTCCATTATCCTTCAACTTTTTGGCTCTGACCTAACTTAACCTCCCATCCCTAGGGAAAAGAATTGACTGCTATATTTTTTGTTACCTTTCTGCCTTGGTATGTTCTGCTCCAAAACTTCTAATATTTATCAGATTTATTAGTTTTCATGTCTTTTCTCTGTCCACCAGAGTGTAATCTCCTTGAGGGCAGGACTGAATCACATCTATTGTTGTATTCCTAGTGACATCCTTGGCACATTATAGGTCCTCAATATTTATTTATTGAACGAATGAATACAGAGATCAGTGACATGTCAGGTGAAATACATAAAATTAGCTCAGTTGTTCTGGTCATCTGTAATGACTTACAGGAAAAATCAAGATTGATGGTTCTTATTAGGAAAGCAAGTGATCCTCAAAGATTGAATAGCCTTCTTTTATTTCTTTCTCTCATTAAGAATTAAAGTCTCTGTTTTTTTTTTTTGGCAGCATATTATTTCTATATCTGTGTTAAGATTTTATTCTGCTTGGTGTTATAGTTGACAATCCATCTGCTTTTATAAGATTATAAGCTACTTGAGGACAGAGGTTGTGTGAATTCTTTGCCTTCGCATCGTGCAAAGCACGATGAACAGATACAATAAGCTCAGTCCATGTTTGCAGAATTAAATTGAACTGTCTTGAATTTGTCACATATGCAAAGGTAGAATATGTGCTGATGAGGGTGTGAGGCTGTCAGAGAGTAAGGGAAGAACATTTGCAGAGATTTCCTGTTGGCTCTGAATCACTTTACTACTGGAAATTGATCAGCCTAAGTTTTAACTTATTGAGCAGACCCATACTATACTCCAGTCTATTCCTTACCTTATCTCCCACAAGGAACCTTTTTGACAGCCCCAAATTACAAAGGTTTGACATATAAGTCAGTAATATATCAATATGCCCCATAAAAAATTAAGAGATGATCTCCACCAGAGCAGTTAATAATTTGAATAATCTTAGGATTATTATCCTGATACATATTCTCAGATCGACAGAGAAATAATTTTCTATTTGTTTTAGGACAACACCATGGGAAAATCCAAGTTTTTCTCCTACTTCCTTCTTAAAAGAAGGGAGAAAATTGTGTAAAGCTATTGATGCTGATTCCTTCAAAATGCTGAATGACAAGGAGAATGCAGTGACTAGAATCAAGTTTCTGATCATCTGCAATGATCGGTCCATGTGTACAAAAACTCAGCCAAATGGGTGGCATGATTCAACTCTCAAGTACAGTGTAGCCCACACCACGTGGCATAAACATAGAGTCTAGCGGCTTGGGCAGATGTTTCTGGAACAATGTTATTAAGTTCCTTCAAACATTTAGAGAGTGCATTTATTTTAATCACTGTAATCATAACAGGGATGTGTGTAGGTGCTTAAAATAATACAAATGCCACCTATGATACAAGTCACTGAGCAGCGAAAATGGTTTCCCAAACTGAAAATAACCAGGATAACAAATACATTTCATGTTGAAAACCTGGGTCACTTTTATAACAAGGAACAATTTAATGGTGACGGTAAAAAAATTAAACTTTAGATATAGGTCTAAGGTTTAATCGGATTTCTGAAAATAGTAAATAGCGTAATCTTTAAAGTGCCTATATACATATACATATAAAATATAACATGAACTTTGGATCAGGTATGAACTGCTCTGAAAAAGCATGAAACAGGAACAAATATGAGTCATCTGAGGATGATTCATAAATTGAATACTGAAGTTTATTTTTAATTAATTAATTAATTAATTTTTCTGTGAGGGAGACCAGCCCTGAGCTAACATCTGTTGCCGATCCTCCTCTTTTTTGCTGAGGAAGACTGGCCCTGGGCTAACATCCGTGTCCATCTTCCTCTACTTTATATGGGACGCTGCCACAGCATGGCTGACAAGCGGTGTGTCTGTCCGTGCCCGGGATCTGAACCTGCGAACCCCGGGCTGCCGCAGCGGAGCACGCAAACTTAACCACTACGCCACTGGGCTGGCCCCTTGAATTTTTAAACGTAAAGGCTCCTGGAAGTTGTTGTGGCTAAAGATTTATGACAATCCAGGTCAAGACTCTGTAGGGAAGTAAGCAAACCGTTGGGCTAGGAGTAGATCAAATGAGAGCACTAGGTGCCATGGTCCCAACGTCATGACCACCACTCAGGTGCTAGTCTCAGTCTGTGTGCTCTCACCTGTGAAACTTTCCCTCCTTTCTCAAGGCCATGCTCCCTCCTGCACCTAACCATGGCTTGTTAACTGGTGCATACCTCCTGAATCCTCACCTAACTTCTTGTTATTAGCTCACCCCAGTTGTGTTTTCAACTCCAGCTTGGTTACCTGACCCAAATCATGATCATCTGCTTTATTTGGTAGGTTTACCTTGGGTTACACTTTAAGCCCATGAAATCTTTAGTGACTCAAGAGGACAGGTCTGATTCCTTCCGTGGGTGGTCCAAAGATTGCAGATTTTTTTTTTTTTGTCATTGAAGATACAGGGGTAATCTGAATAAATATGGAATAAGGACAGAGTTGTATTCTCTGGGGGAAATTTAGCCAGGTAAAATGCAATTTTTTGGAGTTATTTTAATTTTTAATTACATAGAATGAAAAATACTTTTGATTTCTTCTAGGACTCTGATTCTTGAGCAATGGAAAATAAGGTTGTTTTATAACTCTCCGTTTCCTAACAGTGAAAATCAACAAATATTCTGATTTCATCTTACCTTCCCTGACATTTCTCAGGATTGGTCTCCTTTCTTGCTTTTGGTGACACTTCAGTTTCTTAGCCTCCTCCCCCTCTCCTTATCTCTTTCAGGATCTTACTGCTCTCCAAATATGGTCATTACCCATGGTTCCATTCTCTGTTCTTTTTCTCTGCTCACCTTATCTACTCCTTTAGCTTCTACTATCACCTCACTAGTGATAGCTCAGATTTGTATTTCTAACCCTTTCAAAAGTTCCAGGCACCTATTTCCACTGCCTTCTAGATATCCTTATGTCTTTATCCACCTATATTTAAAATCCAGTATTTCCTTACAAATTCAACATTGTCTCACTAAAACAGTCACTATCTTTCTCAGTCACCTTTGACCATGGTCTCTCTTTCAGCCCTTCCATCTCAGTAGTTTCTGCTAACGTTTATCTCCACACTCATTCCCCTTTGTCTTCTAATTTTCAAAATCATCATTGTCCTCATTTACCATTTGGTTACTAGTCGCGCAGTTCCTATAGCAAAGACAGGATAAATGGTTGCTTCTTTACTATTATTTATCACCCTCATTGCCTTTTACCTGGATTATTCTAGTAGAATTTTAACTGACCTCCTACCATTCTTTTGTCCTTCTGATTTACACTGTATATAGCTACCAGATTACTCTTCTTAATGCAGAGGTCTGACCAATTGCTATTGTCCAATTATATCCAAAGCAGTCAAGGTATTCCTTACAACTAAATGTGATCCTACCTTTCATCTGAATTTCCAAAGTACTTTTAAATTACATTTCTAAAGGCAATTTAAAGTTTTTTTGCTGCAATATTTTTTGATACAGATGATGATAAATAGGATGGGTGGACCATATCTTACAATTAGAGCCAAACTTCTAGTGCCCGCAGATTGCCAAACCAGTTAACTTCCCTTCTGGAATTAAATCTTAACAAGGTAAGGCTTATTTCTTTATAGGCATACTATGGATAGCATTTATACTTGGTAAGAATGCAATTTGTTAATTAGTGAATGGACTCAAGCATTTTAACAGTCTAGATCATCAATTTTTATTCAGATAGTGTTACTTTCCTTGAGTTTCTTGCAACAAAAACAACAGTAATATGTGATTAAATCATACAAAATACATCACTGAGTTTTTGGTAGAAAAATCTGTTTTACTAACACTTTTTTTTCCTTATAGAAGTAATGCTTATTGTAAAAATTTTAATAATATGGAAGTGTGGAAAGTAAATTGTGAAAGTCTCCTTTCTCCAATCTCACAGCCCACAGTTAATAACTGGATTTATATCCTTTAACATTTTTCCTATGCACACACAAACATTTGAAATAAATGAGCACTTACATTATTTCCATTGCAGGACTAGGAACATCCTGGTCAAGATACTGTCAGCGCTCCACCCAGATCCACTTGGAGCCCGTTTACCAGTTCTGGGCACATCTGCCAGCTTCTGTGTGTTTGCTGCAGGCTGCCTTTGGGCCACTTTGTCACACACGGAAGGATAGAAGTGCTTGGAAGTTGATGATCCACTAGATCAGTCTGTAGCCAAGACTGACTGGTGAATGAGTAATTCACCACCAGAGCTCCTTTTGGGATCAGGCTGAGGCTGAGACTTTGCCTAAAATCATGCCCTATTTGACTGCCCCTTCCAGGTCCTGCTTGCCCTACTCCCTATCAGTTTCTGCTGGAACCCTCCTTTAATATGTCACTTGCATGTAAATCCTTGTCTTAGAGACTGCTGCTGGGAACCTGGCCTAGGACAATCAGTTATGTCAAACCAACCTTTCTCCTTTGTCAATCATGAATATTAAGCACTTATTCTTGCTGTACTCTTTCCTAGGCTCTCTGCTAAATATCTTCATGAACTTTATAGACTCACTTTCAAATGCGAAAAAAATGCTACTGACCCATCACTGCTTTCTTTTGTTTTTAGAAAAGCGGTGGTAAAATTGCAAATGTCCATTAGCATTCTCTCTCACACATTAACTAAACATCTAGCCAGGAACAGGGGTAAAGCAAGCAAAGAACGGAATAAAACTGACATACGTGAGGGAGAATCTCAATGTGCTTCTCTAACCAAATGACCTCAGGCCTTACGTAGGGCCAATGAAATTTCACAACCAGAAATGAAGTTAAAAGACTTTTCAAGACTCTTAACATTTAAAAAAGAGATTTTAAATTATGATAACTAAGACAAGAGCAAACATAATGTATAGTCTTGCAACTGTTTTGTTCTCTGACTTTCACTAAAGAAACAAGTAAACAAACCATTTCTTGTTGTCAAGGTCCTTCAACCGCTTGCAATCCGGGGGGAGGCAAGTTTATAAAAGAAGGTAGCTGGAAAAACAACACATGATATTCTATAATCAGATTCACATGGTCCATGTTGTAGACACTGAGAAGTATATAACTATTCTGTACAGAAGTTATCAGGAAAAACTTCACTGAAAGTTGACATTGGAATTGAGTCCGGAAAGTTGTAGCAACTAGATAATGGAAGATCAAGCACTAAAAGGAGGAGTTCATAGATAAATACTAAGCCTAGAATAAGCATCCTTGATGTGCTTTGGGGAGAGAAGGAAGCATTAAGGGAAGTCTTTGGCCAAAGCAAAAGACATGGATTTGGGAATCATGTTCTAATGGGATTTTATATGGTTGCATAGGCAAGGTGAGGTCAGATAATGGAAAATCTTGAATGCTGTGCTGGGGAGTTTGTATTTGGTTAGAAAGGCCACAATGAGAGTATAGATTTTTAAGCAAGTAAATGGCATGATATTAGAGATTTTATAAAGACTAACTTAGCTTTGCTGTATCAGAGTTTATTGTAGAGTTTAGTGTATCAGAGAGTTTATTGCTGGAAATTTGTTGGAAACTGCAAATCTGTATGAAGATAAAGGCCTAGATTTGCCGGTATGACAAGGTAGGGATAAACACTAGAGACCATACAAAGAAAAAGATGCCAGAACTTGGTAATTGATTCTTAGGGGTGGGGTAGAGAAAAGACTAGAAGATGAGTCTAAGGTTTAAGCTTTTAAGTAATTTGGAAAATATGGTGGGAGAGAATGGAGCTGCACATAGAGAAAGCGTATTCATAAATTAAAGCAGGATGTTCTGGTGGAAATTTCCTGTTGGCATTCTATTTCCTGGAAATAAATATGGAACTAAAACTTGACTGAAAAGTTAGTGTTGGAGATACAAAATTTGTGTTGATTAAGGTAAAGATGAGAATTGAAGCATTGGACGGAATGGATACATTCCTAAGAATGGGAATATAGAGAGAAAATAGCTGAAGATGGAAAATTGAGCCCTGTTAACTGCCCACTTGAGTTACTCTTAGAGATTTCATTACATCTGAATGGTAATTGGAGGTTGAATGCTAATTTACCAAAACACATAGCCTGTTTTTGTTAGTTTAACATGACACTAAGTGGGAAATATAACTTCCTCCTCCATGGTCCCCTCATTCTGCTTTGGCTGTTTAGAATTCCCTCATTCCTCCTTTGGGGAATGTGGAATAGGAAAGGCAGAGGGGAGAAGGGTAGGGGGCATCTGTATTTCCTCCTTCTCCCCCACCTCATCCCCATACTCTATTCTCTACACAACTGGATCTGGAATGAATTCTCATTGTATTCATATGTCAAGACCTGAAATTCCTCTGTACCGGGGTAGTATGTGACTTCAGTGGACAAACTTGCAATCTTTTGTGTTTTGCTTCTTTAACTCTGATGACTGAAGATAACACCCCTGCTTCTGCTTCACAGGGACCGAGTGAGGGCTAATGAGAAAAACTCAAGACAGCCCAGGGGATACATGTCTATGGATATTTCACAGTTCACTCAGGCAGCTTATTGTCTTTAGTTCCAGTAAAAATAGCCTACTGGGGATAAGTTCAAAGTCTATGGAACCTAGTGTTGCAAAGGAATATGCTTTTGAAAGCATATCTAGAACTCAGACGTTTTATGAATATAGTGATGATGATAATGAAGCTAACAATTGTAAATAACAACTCCATGTGTTAGAAGTTTGTCTCCCTGATGATACAACTGTTCCCATGCTATTCTCCTAAATTTTAATTAGAACATACTGCTTCTTTAAATTGGATAGAGGCAATAGTCTGATAAGACAACACATATCCGAATTGTCTTCATTTCATACTTTCTTGGTTACAACCACTGTGTCATTGACTTTCTTCTCTTCTCGTTCCAAACCAGATTGACTTTCAGGAGGGAAATTTCCCAGGTAGCTCTTAGAGCCAAAGAAAAAGTGCCCAATGATAAGAATCCTGTCGTAACTTCCAGTGTAATTTCGGCACAATCATCTGGGAAAGGTTGTACCGTATGTGAGAATACAGCGACCCATAGGGAAATTTAAAAAAATTAGACCACTCTGATATAACAAAGCCTTTTCAATCCTGTAATCAGTGGTCATTTAAAAAGAACAAGTGCACAATTTAGATTGCCACTCAAGGACTAAAATACCAAGGAGGTGATTTTAGATCTGTAATGTCTCCCCATAAATTATATAATAATAACTTAAAAAAAATCTGATGCAGAATATATTTTTTACTTCTCTGGGGCAAGAACATAGTGAATCAAGAATTACAGTTGTTGATAAGGTACAGAAAAAACAGCATATAGAGTTAACATCTACATTTTGGCCCTTTCATTCAAATATCCCCGACTGACGAAGACATTTTTAGTTATGAGGGAGGCACTATGGGGAAGTAGAAAGAAGCTGAGCTACCAGTCAGTCCTGGATTCAAATTCCCACTTGGCCACTTTCTGGTTTCCTGGCTTTGAATAAATATTTAATATGATTTTCATTCTTTTTATTCTTGATCTGTAAAATGAGGAATAATAATGACTGCTTAATAAGGTTTGTGCAGACTAATTAAATGACTGCTTGGAACATAGTAGGCCCCTAAAAAAAGGGAGTATAGTATCCCTTTGCTTGGAGATATAAAAGTTCATGCGGGGGCTGGCCCAGTGGCATAGCGGTTAAGTTGGTGTGCTCCGCTGTGGTGGCCTGGGGTTCACAGGTTCAGATCCTGGGCACAGACCTACTCACTGCTTATCAAGCCATGCTGTGGCAGGCATCCCACATAAAGTAGAGGAAGATGGGCATGGATGTTAGCTCCGGGCTCATCTTCCTCACCAAAAATAAAATAAATAAATAAAAGTTCATGTGACATTGCTGTATGATTTCTTCTTTGAATAACTCCCCATTTTAGAACTTCGGCTAGTGAAACCATCCAAGGATAAGGGAGCCAGATAAGGAGTAAATGTTTGTTTTGTTTGAATAGCTATAACATCACACAGCAAATGTACACTGATTTTTGGTGAGTTGATCTTTAAAAAAGATAATGGAAAACTATGAACTGGTAAAAAGTCTCACCATACGTGGCTATTTAGCTTTCAAGCTGGGTTCCGAGTTGTCATAGGAAACATTCTGACACTCAGGATTTTTGTAGGAGCCACATATCCCCGGTTGGTTTATGGGTAGATACTTGTCTCCATAAAGGACTAGTACAGTCCTACTCCACAAAAGTTCTCCTCCTAGCCCTCTGCCCCTCCCTGTCATCCTCTTGAACTAAATACGGTTCATGTTCAGGAAAGAACATTTCTCTTTGCAACCTTTCCTTTCTGTTATCCTTTAGGTCATGCGTAGAAGGCATCCAGATGTTTTTCTTGCTTTGTTACTAATTAAGTAATTGATCTTTATCCCTTTGGGCCTCATTTGCCTTGTTGGTATTAGATCAGTGGCTCTCAAATACTGCTCCCTGGACTTGGACTTCATTAGAATCACCTGGGATGTGTGTTTAAAATACACATCCTGGAACTTACCTCAGTCTTCTGAATCTCTGGGGGTGGAGTCAGGAATCAATAGTTAACAAGCTCCACAGGTGATTCTGATGAATAGCTGGGTTTAGGAACCAGTGGAGTCTTTCCTGCTTGCAGATTCGAAGTCTCCATCAAATTCTTGATTTTCTAATAGCCTAAGTATTACGGGTGTGTTTATTCTCCCAGCCTCTGTGGGAGGACGAGAGGCCCGGTAGACCTCTTCTAGGGGTTATTCAGGACAATCTGGGCCACAGGAGACAATTTTGTGAATCAAGTTGGCATTGAATTCTCTCTTTGGGTGGCCTCCAACTTTTCCATATATCAATTTTTCCTCAGTTCTTAAGAGAGACAAATTAGTTTTAAAGAATTGTGGCTTGAGATTTTCCCGCAAATGGACAGTGCGTGGAAGCCTTCACATTGGTTATATCGCTTCTATTAATGATATAAGGACTTCATTTGTTTTAGTCCTTGTTCCAATTATATATATATATATGTGAACAACTGCTTTTCAATTGCCTTTGGTTGGAAATAAAAGTGTTTAATTGATTTGGGGAACAGATTCTGTCCTATTTACCTTAGATATGCTATGGTATTCACTTCGTAAGCCCTAAATATGAAAGGATCACATACGAATATTTAGAAACTATACAAAATTATAAGGAGAAAAATTGAAATTACCCATAAGCCCACTACTCAGAAACAACACTCAAGACTTTGATGCAATTTTTTTCCTGTCATGTATGCAGATAGACATACGCAAAACCAAATATTTGGGATATTTGCCAAATATGTAATTTTAACCTTTCCTCCCCTGCTTAATATTTTATATTGAACATTTTCTCATATTATTTAACGTTCTTCAAAAACAAACAATTTTAATGGCCAAATTTATTTTCCCAGAATGAATAGACCATAATTTATGCAATCACCTTCTCATTTTTTATGCATAGATTGTTTCTAACTTATTGCTCTTATAGTTATTCTATAATGAGCATTTCTAGAAGTAATTCTTACTTGAATTTCTTACTATTTCTTTAGTATTTCCTCCTAGATAAGAATTACTAAAATGGTCTGAATTTTTCAAGTTTCTTAATATGTAGTACAAACTATTTTTCAGAAAATTTAAAAAATCAACACTAGGACTGCATGAGAATATCCATTTTTCATAATATTCTTCTTTAATAGAGTTCTTATTATTGAAAAAAAGTCTTTGTTAATTGGAATCCTTGTTGTTTTAATTTGCTTTTTATTTAAATATTAGTGAAGTTGAATGTTCTCCATAGGTTTTTTGAGCCAATTATATTTCTTGTACTATGAATTGTCTTACATTCTTTTGCCATCTTTATTAGAGTGTTAATGCTTTTCCTTATTGATTTATAAGTGCTTCTTCTATATTAATTATATTGACTTTTAATGTCATATTGTTTGCAAATATTTTCTGGTTGGCTGGTAGATTTTTAATCTATTTGTGATGATGACACAATTTTTAATGGTGTTAGTAATGCTATGTTACCATACCATAAATGAAGACTTATCTATGGTAAAAAGAGGTGGAAAATCAGACAGTACAAATCTTTGGTACACTTTAAATATATTTGTGTGATGAACATGGCCTGTCTTTTTACAAACATATGCCTCGCTGAGCTAGAATAGTCTTATGGATTGTCTCCCCTTCTCCCCATCTGTCTGATGAGTAGATCAAGGTGAAATAGGGCATGCCATATCTTTGCATGTCACTCATTATTTTGTGTTTTACTTTCCAGGGAAAGAAAGGGAGACATTATGTCCTTCCTCTGATTATGAAGCTAATAAAACTCCTGATTCTTGGGTCCCATCAGAGGCCTACTGAATCAGAATCTCTGGAGGTAGAGCTTGAAATCTGCATTTTAACAAGTTCCACTGGTGATTTTTAAGCATTCTAAAGTTTTAGAACTACTGATTCTAGGGATGATCAGTGGTGAATTTTATCTCACACTAATAGCTTCTTCAATTTTCCTTTTCTCAGTGCTCAAGTACTCGATTTGCATTACATTAGATTGTACTTTTCATATGTTGGTTTATAAAAGTTTTTAAGTGTGTGCTGAGAATCCTAAGCTAGATTTAAACTCATTCAAGGCAGGAGATGTACCAATTTTTTTTTTTTTATCCTTAGACCATTTTGCATAATGCTGCAAAAGTTATTGACATATAGGAATTCAAAATGTCAAGGAAATAGAGATATCCTAATATTTAAAAAATATAAGCCCATTCTTTACATTAGGAAATGGAGGCATGAAGTTTTAAATGTCTTTCAAAGTTTGTCAGGTTTCATAGTTTTTGATTTACTGATTTTTTGAGCTTCTGAATGATGATTCGACTCTGAAAAATGACTCTGTACTACTCCAGTGATACCTTAAAAAGTATTATTTTTTTTTTACAGGGAAAGATTCACCCTGAGCTAACATCTGTTGCCAATCTTCCTCTTTTATTAATTTTTTTCTCCCCAAAGCCCCAGTGCATGGTTGTATATTCTAGTTGTAAGTCCTTCTAGTTCTTCTATGTGAGCCGCCGCCACAGCATGGCTACTGACAGACGAGTGGTGTGATTCCGTGACCAGGAAGTGAACCCGGGCCGCTGAAGCAGTGAGAGCGCCGAACTTTAACCACTAGGCCATCAGCGCTGGCTCTTTTAGAGGCATCGTTTTTGTAGCAAAGAGAAATGAGATAATAAATTAGAATCTTTATTCTATTTAATTCAGCAAGAATTTATTGAGAACAATACCTAATCATAGAGAATCAAAATATATTTTGCTTCAATCTGCAGTGTACCTAGCTCTGCTCTTGGAATTCTGACTTCATTGCTGTAGGACGGAGTATAGCCCTTGTCCTTGAAGGACTTGCACTTAATTTTTGGTATTGTTTTATATATAATTTCATTCTCTATAATTATATGTAACATAATTATATTTCTGAAGCACTTGCATTGTTCTTGGCTGCTTTAATAATCCTATTGCTGATTTACATTTGTATATAATTTTATGCTCTTTTCAAAGCATGTTTACATACATAGTCTTAGGGAAGCTTTAAGAACTTAGTATAATAGCAATAGGTAATTTTTATTGAGTGTATACTACATGCCTTACTCTGAGCTTCCCATGGATTCCATCACTGGATTGTCACAATAATGCTATGAGATGTGCTGCATTTATCCCATTCATCAGGCATGAAAACAAAGCTGAATAAAATTAAGTAATTTATGTGACAAAACCAGATTTTAGAAGCCAGGCATTCTGACTCAAGAGCCCACAGTCTTAACCACTAAACACACAGCTTCCCAGCAGCATAGGTAATGGTAAAATAACTGGACAGATAAGAAATTCTTGTGAAAATATTTATATTGTTCAGATATAAGGGGGCATATTTACTGAACTCGTTTGCAGTGCTCAGTAGAATATTTTCTCTGAGTGAATATAAGCTCTGGATAGTGGTCCAACAGTGGCGAGGATCTCGTTTGAAATCTCCAAAACCAGGAGATACATTTTTATTCAGTTACTTTCTTTTTTTTTTACCTGAAGGCACCAACCAGCATAGCTACTAGAAAAATAAAGCAAAAACTATAAGGCAAAAAAGTGGGAGAATATTCAAAATTAGATCAAGTAAAGATAACAAAAGTAATGACATAGAAGAAATGAATAATCAACAAAATCTATTAATAGTCCAATACAGAATCTTACATCCTTCAAATAGATCATGTAATTTTTTTAAATGTCCCTGGAATATTTACAAAAATTGATCATGTGCCTGGCCATAAAAGGAACCTTAAAACCCAAAGTGGAGATTTTACAGTCCTTGTTCTCTGGTGGCTATACAATAAAATTAGAAAATTAAGAAACATCCCTCAATAACTCTTGGATCAAAAAAAAAAAAAACCCAGAATATATGCATATAAAATCTAAAATTTGTAAAATAGAAAATAAACAAAAAAGCAAGAAAAGATAAATAAACCTGGACCCTGGCTATTTGAAATGATGAATAAAATAGATAAATCTCTCATGAGCCTGACTAAAGAAAAAAAGAGAAGGAGCAAAATATAAAAGATTAGAAAAGAGAAAGGAGTCCTAATTATAGATGGGGAAGAGATGAAAAGACCTTAGAAAAAACTTCATGAAACTCTAAGGTAACACACTTGAAAACTTAGAGAAAACTGATGTTATAACAATTATAAATCACTAAAATTGATCTAAAAGGAGGATAACTTTAGTATAATAAATGGTATAGAAAATACTGGAAAGGGGGATAAAAATAAGCCATTAAAGAAGTTAATAGGAGCAGATGGCTTTGTAGCTGAGTTTAATCAAATCCTTAGAAATCATGCAGTTAAAATATTTAAGCTATTTCAGATCACAGGAAAAGATGTAAATCTCTCCACATATTTCATAAAACCAGCATAATCTTAACACTTACTAAAGGTAGTGCAGATAAAATGCTACAGTTCAACCTCTTATAAATACAGTGGCAAAAAATTCAAATTAAAATATAACCAAACTGAACGTAGAATTGTATCAAAAAATACAAACTGTGGTACACTATTAGTAAGTAGGGTTAATTGCAGGAATGCAAGAATGGTTCAAAATCAGGAAAATTATTAGCATGATTTTATACATTGAAGGAGAAAAATCATGTGATTTTACCAATAAAAGTAAAATGCTTAGAAGGCATTTGATAATATTTGTCAGACATTCCTAATAAAAACTATGTAAAATAGGAAAATAAATTACTTACCTGTGGTTAAGACATAAAAAAACCAACAGCAAGCAATTAGTTGTTTATGTTAACCATTCCCTAACATAAAAACAACACAGCAATATTCATTCTCTACAAGAAAATGAAATAATTGGTATAAAGTTGGAAAAGAAGAGATAAAATTTCATCTTCTTGGAGATAAGATTATGTACTTAGAAAATCTAAGAAATTCCAGTAATCCCAAAGGGAAGAAGAAAATGTGGTAAGTTGATTGGTATATTATAGTTCAAAGAATCTAAGATGCCATGTATTTCAAGATATCTCTTTACTTTAGGTATCCCTAAAGAGGAAAAAGTTGCTGATTATAATTAAGATGCCATCATTATAGGATACATCCCATTTTCAGAGATGTTAAAATGTGTGTTTCAGAATCGATGAAATGAGCTAAGTGTGAAAAAAGCAATAGTTTTTTCATATATCAGCAATAATCACCTAGAAAGGAAATTTAGAAAATTTAGAAAATGTATTACCTTCTCTATAGTGACAAAATCTATGAAATACTTAGGAAGAAATTCATCAAGAAAGATACAGGATCTATATGGAAAAAAACCCATAAATTCTTATGTAAAAGACACAAAACTTTCTGCACAAATAGACCAGTATGTTATATTTTTAGATAACAGGAGTTAAAATGGTAAAAATATCCATGCTCTCAAAATTAATATATAAATTCAGTACAAATGCCACTTAAAAACCAGAGGGTATTTTGAGGGGAAGATTTGTCAAAAAGATTCAAAAATTCATATTGAAGAATAAATATTTAGAATAGCCAATAAAATTAAGACAACAAGAATAGTGAGGATTAATAGATAATAAAACATTCTATAAAGCTACCACAATCCAAATAGGGAGGTGCTAGCATAGAAATTGACACACTGATCCAGGAGCAGGAAGAAGACCTTGTATTTGAATTCAGTGGGAAAAGGATGGTGTAGTTCACAAACGGTGCTGGTAAAAGTGGCTTTCCATTTAGAAGAAAATAAAATTTGACCCTCATCTTTCACCACAAAAATTTCTGACAGATTAAATCACAACATGTGAAAAACAGAACAAGAAAATGTAGGAGGCGATAAAATCAAGTTGAAAATATTTACAGCGCAAATGACAGTTCAAGTGCTCTTACCTATAAGATAAAGTGAGACTCTGCACATTGATAATCATAAGACAAACACACCAAAGGCAAGTGGACAAAGGATTTGAATAAATAATTCATCAAGGAACAAGTCCAGAGCAGCAATAGACAAATAAAAAGATATTCAATTTCTTTTTTTTTTTTTTTGTGAGGAAGACCAGCCCTGAGCTAACATCCACTGCCGATCCTCCTCTTTTTGCTGAGGAAGACTGGCCCTGGGCTAACATCCGTGCCCATCTTCCTCTACTTTATATGGGACGCCACCACGGCATGGCTGACAGGCAGTGCGTCGGCAGGCACCCGGGATCCGAACCCGCGAACCCCGGGCTGCCAAGCGCAAGCTAAACCGCTGCGCCACCGGGCGGCCCCCTTCAATTTCTTTACTAGTTAGGGAAATACAAGTTAAAATAAAAATGAAATAACTCATTTTACATATCAGTTTGAAAAATTTAAAGGAAGATGACACGTACAATAGGTGGGAATTTGGGGAAAAGGATATTCTCATGCACAACTGGTAGAATGGACTTTTTGCCAAGCAATCTAGCAATATTTTTTAAAATAAAAAATATACATACTGTTTGACTTAGCTGTGATTCTGTCCATAAAAATAAAGGTGCTAGTCCAAAAGGATGTTTATTGGAGCTCTGTTTGTAGAGGCATAATACTGAGGAACAAAGTGAATAACCATTAATAGAAGGATGGGTGGATAAACTGCGGTGTATTCAAAACATAGAGCATTGTAAGTCTACTGACAGAACAAGTCAGGCCTACATCACCTAACTTGAAAAGATGTTATGCACTGTTAAGCGAGAAAAGCAAGATGTAATTCTTGCATATAACATACCATTTTGGTAAAACAAGCAGTGCTTTCCCTCTCCCCTCCATGTGCACAAGAGCTGAGCATGGAGAAATATGAAAACAGATGTTTAACATTTGTATTCTAGGTGGAAGGTGGAAAGAGAAGGAAAGGAGGGGAGGAAAGAAGAAAAAAAAAGATGCAATATATACAGAATCAACTTTGAGCAAGAACATGAGAAAAAGAGAAAGAGAGAAAAAAAACCCCAACAAACCAGTCTACGAACTCAGAATTAAATGCCCTGATAGAGAAGCTGTCATCATCTTGGCACAAATAGGGTCTCTAGAGTGGGACACACAGAAGGGAATTTAGAAAACTACCAGAACCTCTATTTAGTGGTGCTAGTTAACAGTTAAATCTAATCTCCTTGGCAGATGGGATTAGAGACAAATTCCAGAATCCACAAGTACGATCTTTACTTTTAGTTATAAATCTTTGAATGACTAATAAATGTTTCAGAGGTGTCAAAGAATTTAAAAATATGGTGATTTCTTCATTTACCTATAAACTCAACGTCTGTTTTCTGGTAAGATTAAATAAATGAAAGAACATTTTTCTCTCACCATTTTAATACTTAGATCATGGTGTATCGTATTCTATTTTGTAAACTCCTTGTGTTCTCCAGGAATGAAAGTGAATAGAATTGGTTACTGATTTCCACTACGTGCCTTGCATATAGCAGGAATTCAATAAATAATTTGTTGAACAGGATTGGATTCCACTTTTTTTTGAGTGCTTTCCAGTTGAGATAATTCACCAATGGCTGATAAACAAGAATTCTTTATCCCAGTGTACTTAACATTCCCTCCTTCTTCTTCCTGATGTAGGAGATAGACTTTTTATTTAAGTGCCAAAAGATCTGCAAAATGCAGAATGTCAGTCACGATGCATAATACCAATTTCACCTTCACTCAAGTGTGTGTTTGGCCGGTAACAGGTGATTAAACCTATCACAGTATTACCTTGCTGACTGGAGGCACTCACCACATTCTCCCGTTTCTAAGGCAACTGATTAAAGAATTTAAGAACTGAGGCTTCATTTAGGCTGATGCCCTTGGAAAGGTAGAATTTCTTTTCCAGGAGGTTGTACTGGGAGACAAGGCTTATTTGTTTTAATATTTTCCATTTCTCTGAATTTCACAACACAAGGTGCTCAGATATGTTTTGGTAGAACCTACTGGAAACTGTTACCAATATAAATATGTAGAGCTCAGTTTTGCCAATCTGAAAAAACACCCGGTGGGGTTACTGGTAAATAGGAGGGAACTCAATGAAGACTCTGTTTTCCTTTTAGCCTCACTTTTTGTTTACTTCTTTGCAGCACAAGCTGTAAACGGTGATACTGATGAAGTGGGGCCAACACCTCAGTGAAGGACTCTCCCTTACAAAACCCATGGTGTTGGACGGGTCCAATACAGACAGGCTTTTCATGCAATTACGCTGTTCAGTCTTGACACCCATCGTGATAAACTGCCATTGAGATAAATTCAGTGGTTCTCTGGAATGTGCTCTT
Organism: Tapirus indicus; assembly: GCA_031878705.1. NCBI lineage: Eukaryota > Metazoa > Chordata > Mammalia > Perissodactyla > Tapiridae > Tapirus > Tapirus indicus. The sequence continues at coordinate 135,736,568 of CM062920.1, read as the reverse complement.
TTGGGTTACAAAATGGCCTCCAGGGAGAGTCAGGGCTTGCTTCCATTGGGAGGTTAGAGAATTCTTCTTTTTTCCTTTTAATCAGGAGGCAGTAGCTTTTCTGAGATCTAACCAGTAAACTGTTCATGTCCTTCCAGAGGGCTCCCAGCCTCGGCCACAGCCTTACTTCTCTGTGTGGATTAATTACCCAAATCTCTGAAATGAAGAGATTTTTTTCATTAACTCACTGAAGTATAACACGAGCATTTCATCACCACATAAAAGTTACTAGCTTTGTTCTTTTCTCTTGTAAAAGAAATATTAAATCTTAGCTATCAGATGTGAAAGGTGATGCTTGCTGTTTGAGGCAAGAATAATGTTGATCACATTTCCATACATTTTCAAGGTAATGTTATTATGACTTGAGGTCTTGAGGGAACTTCAAAATTGCAATAAATTCACACATCTTATGGAATGACTCTAGCAAGCAAAGAACACAGTAGAATGTAAGCTCTGAGATCTTACCTGCTTGGCTCACCATTATACCCCTGTGCCTTTTACAGTACCTGGCATATAGAAGGCCCCAAATGAATGAGTGAATGAATGAATGAATGAATGAAGGTGTATTGTATTAGGAAATGGGCCATGGTGAGGTTAACAAGATGTGCCAACTGGGAGTGGTGGGGAATTGGAACTAGACTCACCCACTGAAGCAGAAATTGGAGGGACAAATCCAGCTGAAATTTCTGGGAGGAATTCCATTTCAGCAGGAAGAATGTTCTGTTTAGTTGTGTGGATCAATATGAAAAGCAGTAATGATAAGAAGCTACTATGTACTACATACATTATGATTAATCCTCTCAAAATCTCACAAAGTAAATGGTATTGTTTCCATTTTACAATATGAAAAAGGAGCCCCTGGAGGCTTAATGACTTTCCTAATATCATATAACCAGTAAGTGGTAGAGTTGAGATTGAAAATCCTGACTGTTTTCAAGTCCACACTCTTTTCCTACATTTATATGAATAATAGGCATTGGATGTGGGCATGGATTTAATATGATGAGGAGGGGGACCCCGATGGTCAGGTGTCTCCCAGAATGTGTAAGTCAGAGGCCAGGGATTTCAGGAATCTAGGCAAGCCCACAATCCCTCAGGCAGCAGTGGCCCAGTCGCTGGGCTGGGAATTCTGATTAAGAGACAGGAAGATCTGGTAAGAGGAAGGTAGAGCCTTGGTCTTACAGGAATTGGGTTACTGGATAGGCCACAGAGATAAGTGACTCGTGTACAGGGTATATTGGCTTTCTGTTGCTGAGTAACAAATCATCACAGATTTAGCAGCTTGAAATAACACCCATTTATTAGCTCACTGTTCTATAGGTCCCGAAGTCCAGGTGGGCCCCACTGGGATCTCTGCTTAGAGTCTCACAAGGCCTGAATCAAGGTGTTGATCAAGCTGGGAGCTTATCTGGAGGCTCTGGGGAAGAATATGCTTCCAGGCTCATTCAGGATATTGGCAGGATTCGGTTCCTTGTGGTTGTAAGACTGAGGTCCCCATTTTCTTGCTGGCTGTTGTCTGGGGACCACTCCTAGAGGCCGTTCTCAGGTCCTGGCCTGTGGCCCTGTCCACTCAGCAATGGAGAATGTCCCTTGCATCAAATCCCTCTCACCCTTTGAATCTCTCTGGCTTTTTCTTCTGCTACCAGCTGGATACAACTCTCTGCTTTTAAAGAGCTCATGTGATTAGAGTAGGATTATTTGAACAATCTCCTTATTTCAAGGTGACTGATTAGTAACCTTAATTGCATTGCAAAGTCCCTTTTTTCCATGTAAAGTAATAAAAACATGGGCATGACATCTCATCATATTTGCAGTCCTAGGGAATGGAGAGAGAAATGGAGGGGTGCATCTTAGAATTCAGCCCAGCATGCAAGGGAACCATTACAAGAGTGAAGGCCGCAGTGGGGATGCTGAGATCCGGTATGTTGAGCTCTTTAAATTTCTCCTGCTTTAGATCAATTAGGTCAAATGATGGAGAAATGTTGGCTGTGGCCAAGTCACTAATCCTGACCCATGTGAGCCTTTTTCAGCAGGCCCACCGGCAAGGTGGCTTAGGGGAGTGAGGAGAAACTTTCCCGAGCGCTTACACATGTGGAGCTCATCTGATTCTGACATCCTTTAGGAATGGCACAAGAGGTGTGTGACTACTTTTTGACATTGAGAATTTTGCTGGTGGAAGGGAGGTGTATGGTAATGATGAGGAAGTCTTTGTCCTCTCTGGCCCTCTCTGAAACCTGTTCCTGTTCATGGAAAAAAAATATGTTTTTGCCCAAAGGCCTGTTCATCTGTTCCCAGTTGTCATTTTAGTGTTAGGAAATAGGCAGGGGACTCTTGCCTGCAGAGTGACTTTGTAACAGGCCTCACCTAACAATCAGCTCCACAAGTAGATGTCCTGACAGTGAGGAACGATATTTTACGAGGCCTTTGCTATTTTTATTTCTTTATGTGGAAGAAAAGAAAACTCCAGTTTTTTAGAATACATTCCCTCCATTTAGGCAGAGAACTTTTGCCAAAGGCAACAACTAAAAATAAAATCTTCTTTTCATGCCTGTATTTCTGGGCTTCCTCACTTAATCAGAGGATTCTACAGGGACAGTGAAATAGACCACAAGTCTAGAATATTTTAGAATCACTGAATTCCCCAGCTGGTACAGAAACTGCACTGTATTGAGTGTCTAGCTCACCTATTTGTAATTTAATGGCTTAAAAAGCAGTTTGCATGAGACAATTTAATATTCTTGACAGTATTAAATGTCAGCATCAACCACTGGGCAGAATTCAGATTTCCTTCCTCCCCTCCCACCTTCAAAACATGCTTTTCTTGTTTTTAGAGAAGACTTAAGCTCTGCATTTTCACTCATAATCAAATGGAATAGATTTGGCTAGTCAGTTCCTCAGAATAATTGCGAGAGTCTTTAAAAAAGCAGCCATCCCCAATTAACCTGTAGGGGATGTCAGAGAAAGGCCTGGTTCTCTGGGCAGACAGTAAGCTAATGGGGATAGTTCTTCCCATACTCTATTTGCATATCTGACAGTGAGAACATACATTGCTCTTTTCTCGGCCCTGTTATTTAATTTCCACCAGTGAACTGATGGGAATGACCTTCTTCTTTTTATTTTGCAAAACTTTATTGATAAGAAATCAGCAACAATACCTATGCTGGGGTAATGCTTTTGGCTTAAAAACACCACTGTTTTAATATTTCATCTTCACAACAACACTGGAAGGCCATATCTTGGAAAGGTGTTCTGGCACAATTTCCCCTGTGAGGCCCTGGTTTTCCCAAGCAAATGTCACTTTGTAATGTCCCAAACTGTCACCAAACTGTCCCATAGAGTGTGTGAAGGCTATAGGCCTTAAATATAAAGCTAATGGTTGAGACTTGAGTGGGATTCAGCATTTTGACTTTTAGGAACTAATTCCAAATTTGAAATGAATGGGTGTTACAGCTTTTAATGCTGTGTTTTGTTTTGCTTTTAATAGATTGGAGAGTTGTTCTGTCCCTGTCAGCCCATCTTTGGAATGTCTGACCACCCTCACTGTGATGCCACTCGAGGTATTGTGATTATACCCAGGGAAGGGTTGATGGGTGTTCCTCAGAGCATCAGAAGGACATGCCCCTGAACTGCCATGACACATGGACAGAAGTCCTCTTTCTACTTTGATATGACAAGAAGAGATTTAGTTTGGTTGAGTATCTAGAGGACTTCACTCACTGCATCAGTTTCCTGGGGCTGTCACAACAAAGTGCCACCAACTGGGAGACTCAAAACAACAGAAACTTATATTCTCACAGTTCTGGAGGCTAGAAGTCAGAAATTGAGGTGTCAGCAGGGCCATGCTCCCTCGAGAGTCTGGGTAGAATCTGGTCCTTGCCTCTTCCTAGCTTCTGGGGGTGGCTGCCAATCCTTGGCATTTCTAGGTCTGCAGCTGCAGCGTCCCAATCTCTGCCTCTGTTATCACATGGCCTTCTCTTTCTGTGTCTGTTGTCTTTACACGATATTCTCCTCTCTGTGCATGTCTGTGTCCAAACTTCTCTCTTCTTAGAAAGACACTAGTCATATTGCTTTATGGTCCACGCTGCTGACCTCATTGTACCTTGATTAAATCAAAGACCTATTTCCAAATTAGGTCACATTCACAGGTACTGGGAGTTAGGACTTCAACACTTCTTTCTGGGGGACACAATTCAAACCATAATACTCACCCTTCTCCCACTTTGGTGTACAATGAACTGAGCCAGGAATGGTGAGAAAATGTAACATAAACCCTCTCTTTGAATAGAGATCCTCCACCTTCTTCCCCAAAGGGTCTCTGGAAGACTGGAGCAGGACAAACTTGCTTGTTTGTATTACATTTTCTGTGAAGCAGTGTTTCTATGTAACGGCTCATTCATTAAGAGAAAAAAGAACGTTCAATTCTACTCTTGGAATGAGAAAATTCGTCTTCAGGGGATTCATGTGAGTGCTCCGACTTTATAAATGAGAAAACTGAGATACAGATAATTTTAAACATGATCACACCTATGTTTCAGTCATGGTGTTTCTATTTAGTTTATTTCAGGAGTTAGCTAGCAGTCATGTGACTTCCTGTAGCTTAAATACCTAGGAGAGAGAAGAATGCAGGTCCTTGGACTTTTCATCTGACGGTTTGGGCCTATACATTGTCACTTCTGACCGTGTAATAGGAATATATTTCTGAGGCTATAATCTCTGTTACACCCTTCTCCTCTGAGTTTACATCTCCAACCTGTACTGGCGTTCTTTCTTCCTCAAAACCCTACTTTATGGTAAAATAACTACTCATTATTTGACATTTATCTTCAGGATCACCTAGGAGCTTGATAGAGAAGATTCCCAGCTCCTACCCATTGGAAAATCTAGGTATGTGGTATGGGCCCAAGTTTCCAATTTTTAGAAAGCTTCTCAGGTGCTTTGGATGGCAACAGGATTTAGGAAGTACTGGACCAGCTGCCTGAAACATATCTTCCACCTCCAAGCATTTACGATGCCTTCTCTTTGGATCCTGCCTTAGTCCCCTGGCTAAGGTATAAAGTACTCAAATTCCACTGACTACTGAAAATGGGGAGTTCCTTCTGGTTTCAGGGCCCTGTGAAAATTCTGGTTTAAGTACACCATAGGCACTAGTTTAACATAAAGCCTTGACTCCTTTCTAACTTCTCCAAATTTCACAATTTTCTTCTTTTTTCATATGACTTCTTCTTTAGTTTTGGATTTTCCTGGGACACATCTTGTGTGACATCCTCTGAAAATGAACATACATGAGTGCACATACACACACTCAGGACAGAGGCCTTCTGCCCTCACTGAGATTTTCTGAAGGAGCAGGAGGCTTTTCCTCACGGGGTGGACCACAGCAACTTTCCCACCAAGAACCAGAATTCAGACACACTATCATCTATGCAGGAAAGTGAGTGTTTTACAACACTCCTTTGAAACTGTTTAGTCAAGGATGACATAATTGTTACAATAATCAAGATGTCTTTTTTTCTCCATAGAAGGTCTCTGTTTGGACTTTTTAGGCAAACAAAATGACATTTTAAGGCATATTTATTCCAATTGGATATATCTGGATGTTGGGTCACTGCCTTGCTTATAGTAAGTGCTTAATAAATATTTGTGACTCTAAGAACCAGTATCTAAACAGTTAATTGATAGAAATCCAACTTGTTTCTCATCAGCTCAATTTCCTGAAAGTCTAAACACAGGACTTTGTCTTATTGGCACTCAGCACTTTCTAAAGTATTATCTTAGGTCAGAAAGTTTAATAAGGACATCTTTAATAGGCATGAAAATGCCTTCCACTGATAAGCCTTACTACACCCACCACACCTTGTCCTGACCTCTACTACTCTCTATCTTAAGGGCAGGGAAAAACAGGCAGTGATGAATGTTGGTGATACTTAGTCAACAACTTATTAATAAGTGGGTAATCCATAAGTCATTGAGTATCCATTCTGTTCCCAGTCGTGTCCTAGGCAGCGTGCGAGAAAAGAACTAAAAGAATTGGACTTTTCCTTAATAGAATTTACAATCTAGCTCAATTTCTTTATAATTAAGGAGTTTGTAAGTTCTGTGCCTTTCTCTCTTTCCTTCCTGTTTACTCTGCACTCCCATGTGCTTCTCTCCCCAGTTTCCCTTCCTGTCACCCATGATTCATCACTTCAGGCTCGCCTAGCAGTTCGTACTGAGCTGAAGACAGTGTGGAGGAGGAGAGGTTTTGTTGATGAAGAGGATGGGTTCAAATCCCATTTCTGCCACTTGAATCTGTGACCTTGGGGAAAATCAGTCAAACTCTACAAGCCTTAGTTTCCTCATCCTGAAAACTGAGATAATAACACCCACCTTGCCTGTTTATTACAAGGATTAGAAATAATTTATACATTCTATATAAAGTGCTATGTGCATGATAGATGTTTAAAATTAACTGGAGGTACAACTACTGTGGATGTTAAATGCTAGCTAGAGAAGCAACTAGTAGAAAATGGCTCAAACACCAGGAGATACTTTTGAAATGTCATTAGGCAATAGAACACTTGTGTTTGGTCATCACAAACCAATGGGATAGGCTGCTCCTGTCCATACTATTATTTCTATTAGCTAATACTATTACTTATAGTCATTGCTGCCTCCACCTCCCATCCTTACACCAAAAGGAGAAGAATTAAGAAATAACAGGAATCTGCTCAGAGAAAATACCTATCAGGTCTCTATTAATAGCCCAGAGAGTAAGTGAGACTTTGTTTACTCATTCAACAAACATTTACTGAGTCCAACTCCAAGACTGAACATGAAAGAGAGCAGGGGCATGGAGGAATTAGGAGGTGTTTGGTATGGTCGAGTTGAGGGTAGAAAGTGATGGAAATAAGGCTGGAGATTTAAGCTGGGGCCAGGTCATCTAGGGTATTCTAGGCCATGTTCTAAATTTGGACTTTATGCTAGAAGCAAAATATGACATAAAAGGGTTTTAGTAGAAGAGAAATTTGCCCCTCCCTTTTGTTTTTAAAGAATGATTATTCTGGTTGCAGATGGAAAATGGATTGGAAGAGGCAAGAGTGCTGATGGGGGCGGGGTGGCAGTTGGGGAGCTGTTCCTGCAGTCTAGCAAGAGATGATAGTTGCCTTATCTAAGGGGGATAGAGAGAATGAGAAGAGCTTGAGAGCTATTTGGGAGGTACAGTTTGACAATCTCCAGGATTTGTTGAGACCAAATTTTTTGGATTTAAGAATTTTTTAGATATTTCTAGAAAGGTAATACGATGTATATAAAATATATTATGTAATACTCTCAGGGAGGTCTGGGCAGTAATCAAGGCATCTATATTTCCACAGTAACACATACAAATACTCATAATAAATGAGATGCATTAAGACTATTAATAACCCCCAATCACTTCAGAGCAGGTTTTGCTGTCAAGTGAGTTACAGAAAATCTTTGAGTTTTCAGTATTTTGTTCTGCAACCATGGGCAAGTAGTTGGTAATTAATTGTATAAGGTAGACAGAATAAGCAAAATGGTGAATTAAGGTCAATACTCAGGTGTTTTATTTGGGGAACTAGGTGGATGGTGGTGCCATTCAGACAGAGAGGGGACAAAGTGGAAAGTACACATTTGTGACCATAAGGATGGGCTCTGTTTTGGGTATGAACTAGCAGTGTTTGTGGGACATTTAAGTAAACATCAATAACCAGCATTTCAAGAACAAGGGAATGGTCATCAGTGTCAAAAGCTAGAGAGAGAACATCAAAGATGAGTACTTATGCGTCTCTTGGATTTAGTAGCTAAAGGGCTGTTGGTGACCTTGAAAGAACAATATCAGTGGTGTGGCAGGAGAAAGAAACCCAAATGTAATGGATTGGGGAATATGAGGAAGGTAAGAAAAGAGAATGAACAAATGCAGATACATCTTTTAAGTTGACTGCATATTTTTTTGTCTTGCTGGTTAAAATGGGATCCATCTTGCATGGAAAAGACCATTAAGGTTGGTAGCTAGTTATAAAAAGTATAAAAAGATAAATAAGCCATACTCCTTCCCCTTAAGAATCTGGTGCAGAAGATACACCAAGAAAAAAATATTACACCATGTAATTAAGTCTCTCAAAAGAGTGTTATTTTTTTTTCCTTTTAAACCTGGAGTACACATCTCAGTTCCTAAGGAATTTTTAAAATAAACTCAGACTATAACCTTGAGCATTTTGATTAATTAGGTCTCAAGTGGAGCCAGAGATCTGCATATTTAATAAATTCCAAGGTGATTCTGATAAGAGGAGATGGGTCAGATCTAGGGATATAAATTTAGGACACAGCCATAAAGAGGTGAAAACTGAAATCATAAAAGAAAGTGAGAACATGGAGGAGAGACTGAGGAAAGCTGCAAGCGAAACCTACATTTGTCCATTTGTTTTACTTAAAAGGGGAAGTAGGAGGGGGATAAGAAATAAAGACCTTATAAGGCTTTGGGAACTATCAAGTGCCATGCAAATATGAGGTGGCTTTATTGTTGACACGAGAAAGACTGAAAAATATTGAACTACAGTGGGTTATTAAAAAAATACCTTTTTTTTTTTTCTGATTACAAAAATGTTACAGAAAAGTGCAACGAAGAAAACAAAAATCCCTTGTAGTCCCACATCCAGTGACAACCACTGTTTTTTATTGAGTATCTTTCTTCTCTTTTGGCAAACACTTTTAAGGCCTTTGATGGAAAGAGTAACCATGTATTTAGGTTGATATTAGTTTTAGGCCAAAAAGATACTTTAAAAATAAAAGTTTAGGATGGATTGATTGGTTTTGAAAATTACATGTGGTGAGAGGACTTTGGAACTTTTCTGGGTGGAGCTATAGCTCTTCTGAAAAGTTTTAGTGGAAACTATAGACCATGGGTTGGCAAACTAGGGCCCTTGGGCCAAATCCAGCCCACTGCTTATTTTGTAAGTGAAGTTGTATCAGAATATACAGCCACACCCATTTGTTTATGTAATGTTCATGGCTGCTTTCCTGCTACAACTGCACAGTTGAGTATTTGTGACAGAGACTATCTGGCCCATAAAGCCTAAAATACTTACGATATGGCCCTTTACATAAAAGGTTTGCCAATACCCAGTGTAGACCAGTATTTCCCAAATTATGTTCCAAGGTACATTAGTTTCCCATGATATGTTAATAAACATTCTTGGAAAAGGGCTCTGTGTTCAAATAAGTTGGGAAAATGCTGGATTCAACAAAGTTAACCAGGCTTCTTTAGAGTTGGGCATCTGATAATATTTAAATGCTCATTGATAATAGACAAGAGCAGGGTATGGTATATACAGCATTCCCCAAAATTATTTGGTTGTAGAATCCCTTTTTATTTTTCCAGGAACATCTATTAACATCATACAGTTTTGGAAAATCTTGAATTTGTCTGGCTTTGCGAAGGTCATAAAATGGCATAAATTTGAGGCCATGGTGTTTTAATTCTAAAATGTCTGTAGAGAAAGCCCTCTTGGTTCCAGAGGTCAGTAAACTACCCTCTACTGGTCAGCCACCTGAGCTCTCTTCAGGACTGGACGTCTGCAAAGGAAATTTTAGCCTGAAGAAAAATTCTCAAGAGTGCTATACAGAAATGGAGACAAGGTAGATCTACAAGGCCTATGAGGTGGTAACTGGCAAATGACGTATTCAGTTTTCTCCATTTGGGGTAGCATTTCGAGAGCCACAATACGACCCTCATGGGTATTGGGCCCTTTTGCCTTTGTGGGACTCTTCCTCCACAAAAAATAGTAAAAATAATATTTTATGACTGTGTTGGTATAAAGACAAATCTAATCCAGGCTGGATGTATTCATTTTTATTTCTGATTTGAAAAGACACTGAAATTAAAACACTTCATGGCACCTAAAAATATTGTGGGTCCTAGATACTGCCTATTGTGCCTACTGAATAAGTCACGTCTGAGAATTGCCGAGGTAGAAGATTTCCCCTGCTAGACTGTAACCTTCTTGAGGGCAGGACCAGCCTCATGTGCTTTGTACCTCCCTCCTCCTTAGCCACTTAGAATCTCTTGAATATAGCATTGGCTCAATTATATTTGTTGAATGAATGGCTGGTGATTAATTTCAGGGTTGTCAAATACTTGTTAGAGGATAGAAAGAATAGCTTCACTAAAAGACTGTTAGGTTTCCTCCAAAGATCTAACCAAATTAATACAAATTACTAAAATATATCTAAGTATCACCATGCGATGGAAAAAACTCTTGAAGTTAAGTCTCTTGCCACTAAATAGCAGGGTAGCTAGTCATTTCATAACTTTGGGCCTCAATTTCTTAATTAGCAAAAAAGAATTAATTAAAATGAAGGGGTTCTATACATAGTTCGAATCAGAAGCCAGACCAAATAGCTAAAATTTTCATAATACTTAGGTTATGAAATACCTAACAGGCTTTAAAAACAGTCCCAGTGGTAAGCTTCCCAACCTATTTAAAAATTAAACTCTCTCAAAAATGTTAATCATGGAGGATACGGTTACAGACTACATAATATGCTTTCAAAGGACAGTGGATGGGCCCTTTCTAAGTGCAAAACAAATAAGAAAGTTCTTAAAATTCAATAAAAACTCTAAGCTACCTAACTCAATTGTCATCCAACATAGGCCTCTCCTGAAAGAATATTCTTACCTGGGTTTTTATTACATCCTACTTGAAAACTGTAATAGCCTGACCACAATGCTTTGCTTTTACCAGGAATTTTGTCCAATCCAACACACAATTAGTAGAAAAGAGGTGGGGCAGTTAATATATCATTCAGTTAGCAACACCCACACAAGACTGTATGAGTAGAAAGATTTAAAAAACAACTTACCAGATATGCAGACTGCTGTTTGTTATCAAATCAGGGATGAGAGGTACTATTTTATCTGGCATTCGTAACCAATTGAAAAAAAAAAAAACAAAAACAACAACCCATCCCCATGAAGAAGGGAAGTTGGGCCAGTCACCTCTAAATTACAGAAATTTCTTAGCAGTGCTGGGAAGTCTGCTGATGAGAGACACTTCGCATATCTGACTCCTTGTGTATCTACCTGGCACAGGGCCATAAGGGGTCTGGCTTAAACGACCTCTCCCGCTCTGAATCAGGAGCGCAGTAAGAGGGAACCGCCGGCCCCAGGAAGATGGACTGCTTGCCGCGCTGAGCTGCCAGGGTCCATCCCTCTGCGGAACTGAGTTGCTAATTCCCCTGAATCCAAATCTCGCGGTATCTCAGATTCCATTCCACACCTGACCAGGACTAAGCGGGATGGGAGACACTTGGGAATCATGTTTGCGAGAGTGGCCCCAAGTCCAATAAGGTCAGTAGGACCATATGGAGCATGATGGTAAAAGAAAGAAAAAAAAAAGAAATTTCTATAATTTTCTCCTATGAACTAATACATAACTCAGGAAAAGGCCAGGCAGCACACTTCTGAAGTATAGAAATGGATATATGTTCTAGGACTTTCATCTCAAGAATAGACAGAAGAAGTGGATTTTATACATTCTGTACCACCGTCAGGCATGTGTTCTGGTTTTGGGTTAGGGAAAGAAGATCCATTTACCCCGAAAAGTCTTTAAGGGCATCTTTGGGTGCTAACAAGCCTTGGCCATGAAAGATTTGGAGAGAGTGCAGCATTTACCAAAGGTCTAGGATATTTTAAGAAGAAATTTCTCATATGTATGATTCTAAACCACGTATTCTTGAATAGGTTTACTGTTTCAATTATCAATGGACTTTATTGAAATAGTCCATTGCATGAAGGCTCAAGGTGATTTTGTTTTGAAACACTCAAGGAGAGCCTTAGTGAAATGCATTCTTGATGTCCAAAACAACGCTGAATAAGAGCTTCTGTTCTAAATGGATCCTTGACCCTGTAATCAAGATTATCTGGTTTTTTTTTTTCTCTCGAGGCAACGGCTTGTACTTTGTTATGGAAAAAATGAGAACAATTAGAATTTTTTCTAGATTAGATACCAGGTGTCAGAAAACAGAAGATGTCTTTTCTGGCAGACTGATTATTTTTCCAATACCAAGTACAGTACAAAGTTTCTGGTTAACAATCCCCACCTTCCTGGATGCCAGGTGGCTTTCCTTGAAAACTCCCATCCTGGTGACCTGAAGTACCATTTCGATATAGCCACGGCATGTGAACAAAGCTCCATTTCAAAGGTCAATCTATAACGAGACAGGAGCCAACTTCTAGGAAGGTATAAAGTCCTCCTAGGACCATATTTGAATGGTTCTCAAACTGATTTTCTGAAAGGAAACTTTCATTTACTTCTCTTTCTTCTCCTGAATTTGGTTGTCCGGGAGATTTAGGAGTCCTGGCCTCAAATCAGAACCCAACCTGAACTGGCGTTGGAGATTCCAGAGTACTGTTTGGGTTCAGGGATGGAGCTGGCCTGTGGGGTGTCTGGAGGAGGTGTCACAGACTGTACCTTTACTATGTGGCCCAGTTCTGATGATCTGGTGTATTTTCAGAAGAACGTTTGAATGTGGGGCTAATCCCGGAGATTTTAATTCACTGGGCAGTAGAGGCCTGATACATTTAAAAAGCCAATGAAAATGTTCGAGATCTGAAAAAGAAATTACAGTCTGCAAAAGAAGAGAAAGAAACCTCAAAATGAAACAATTTTAGAAAGAAGATGATAAAAATCCTCGTGCAGTTTAAAGAAAAATGTGATATTTAGGATGAGATGTGGATGTGTATTGATCTGTTTGACATGATGTGGGACAGAATGTCCAGAGTAAGAGTCTGGGGCCTGTGACTCTCTTAATTTGGCCCTGGGCCCGGGCATAGCCAGGCAAACAATAGATGCTTCTTGGGTTTAAATAAACACTTTTTTTTTTCTGGTTAAAAGTTTATTGTTTCTGGTTTTACGCCCTAGCAAGAGATGCGAGAATACCGGATAAAGTATAAAACTTCATCTCATGTGACAGCAACTTAATGGTGTCTTGAAATTCCCACCATTGTTAGATGGGGTGTGATGCCTGCAGCCGAACCTGCCTCTTTTATTAAGAGGATTGGCCTATGTGACTTCAGAGAGGAATTTTGGCAAGACAAAAGTGCTGATTCTAATCCTGGTAGCAATCTCGGGGCTCTCAACAACTCTTTGTGTGGGTTCTCCCCTTCCCCCTTTTAAAACTTGCAATTAACCCTGGGTAAAGAGCCTTTTTATTGAAATTTACTTGAGGGACCCATAATTTAAATGTACATTGGGAAACAGCAGAGACAGAAACCAGGAGTTTTGCCAGGCACCTGGGAACAGCTCTATATTATCGCAGACTCTTCAAGTTGGAAGGGACTTTTAGAAATCTTCCTGCTCAGGCCCCACACTCTACAGATGAGGGAAGGAAGGCTCAGATGAGAAATGACTTAAGGTCTTAGAGGTGATTTGTGGCACAGAAGGGATTAGCAAGCAGACTCCTGACCTTTTCTCTTACTCTATGCTGACTGAGAGTAGAAGGGATGATAAAGTCCATTTTGATGTGGAAATGCTTTCTACTAAGATTAGAGGAGAATGAATCATTGGTTTTTTTTGTTTGTTTTTTTGAAACAGTGATTCAGAGCAAACTGCACAGAGTATGCAAGACACAGGCAAACAACAGACTTCTGGGGCTAACCGATTATATCCTGGCTGTTTGTCAAGTGTGTATAGGCATGGAGCTTTTAGGTTCTGCCTGTTTAATAATTGTACTTAATCTTAAGATCTCCCCAGTCATACTCTGCTAGCTTGTGCACCTTATGGTTTGTGAAGTCTCCATTTATTAGTGTGGGTGGAATCCTATTGTATATGGAAAAGAGCTGGTAAATATTTTGCTAGGGGAATCTCCAAGGTGAACATAGTCTAGTCATTTATACTCATTGCTAATAGGAATAGTGATGACTGATGCTGGAATGCCATTCTAGAAATGAAAAGCATTTTGTAGTATGAAATATTATTGATGAGTGAATGGATAAAGAAAGTGTGGTATATATGGAATGTAAAAAAAAATATATATTTATATAATGGAATATTATTCAGACTTAAAAAAGAAGGAAATCCTGCCATTTGTGACAACATGGATGGATCTAGGTGCATTATGCTAAGTGAAATAAGCCAGGCACAGAAAGACAAATATTCCATGATCACTTATATGTGAAAAAAAAAAAAGCTGAATTTATAGTAATAGAGAATAGACTAGTGGTTACCAAGGGCTGGGGTATGAGGGAAAAGGAGGGATAAAAGAAAAAGAAGAGGAAAGTAGAATGTTGTTTGCCAGAGGCTGGGGAGAGGAGGTCATGGAGAGTTATTGTTTAATGGATATTGGGTTTCAGTTTTGCAAGGTGAAAAGAGTTCTGGAGGTGGCTGGTGGAGAAGGTTGCACAACAATATGAATATACATAACACCACTGAATTGTACACTTAAAAATGAGTAAGAAAGTGAGTTTTATGTTATGTATATTTTAACACAATAAAAAAAGAAATTATTATATGCAATTTTCCTATATGTAACTTTAATTTTTTATCTCAACTTTCCAATAGCAAAAGCCAAGAGTGGACAAACCATTAAAAAAAACTCTTCTCTTGAGGATAAAATGGTTAGTAATGGAGTGAACTTTAATTTTAGGAATCTCAGTGAAGGATTTTAATATGTGGCTTTCAGCTCACCTGTCTTGAGGCCATTGCACCATGTGGAAAGTTTCTAATCCAGTGCTTTCTTGGCTGTTTTGTCCCAGTGGTTCTACACTTTTCCCATTAATTGTGAAATTGATTCAGATGCTGCACTTCTGCCTTTTCCTAGAGCATATCTTTAGATTGCAGTGATGAAAGCTCAGAAATTCTCTGCAGGGACATCCTCTTGCTTTCAAGCCCCACCTACTATTTTGGCGAGGAAAATATAATTCAATGGAGGGAGATGTTATTCAGGGGTAACAGTCTGCTTTTCAGTGATGTTATTTCTGAGATATTGACAGAATGCCTTCAAACTCCTGAGCAGAGCTTGAGGAGACGGATTTCATAAGAGGCAGAGTGTTTTCTTAAAAAAGCTCTGCAATGAACTCAAATTATCTTTTACAGACTGGAAGATAATAGTTTAACCAAGATAAAAAGCTCTAAATGGTTATTTATCTACAACGGCTATTACTCTTGCGCCAGGACATGATTTTCCACTAAGCCCAAACCTGTTCCAGTGAACTTTCTGATTTCTTTCCATTGAATGAAAGCGCAGGGCAGTTTTTGCCAATGTCACAGTGCTTCCTTTTCAACAAACAGCAGAGCAAAAGTGCCTGTTATTTGTACTCTTGTCTCTCTATGACTTTGCTTTATGGCACAATGAATGGCACTTTTGTCCTCTGTGCTTTTTAAAAGTCACACATTTTCTAAGCTGTTAGGAACTATCTCAATTTTAATTTACTTTAAAAACTAAACTGAAATAATAGAATTGCTGTTTTGTCTGTTCTTGAGGGATTTAGGGTCCTTGGGAAAAGCATTTACTGTCTTTCTCTGTGACCTTAATTTCCTCATTCAAAAAATGGGAATAACGATAATATTACTTCAAAGGGCTATTGGGAATTTTAAATGAAATAATATATGCTTGACACAGGATATGTTACTTTCCCATCTCTACAAATGAATGAAACAATTTGTTCAACTGAAATCTATGTTGGCTTAAGTTCAGCCCTTGATTGTACATTTATGAATAACCATTTGTTCTTTCTACAAACTCATCTTGTAAGTCTCCTGGATATAGATGTTCAATATCTTTCTCCATATCTATGTCCACTTTCGAGCAGCTCTATGTTTTCAGTCCTGTTCTGTAGGTCATTTACAATTATCGTCATGAAACACACTTTTATAATGCCTTTTCACTCCCCTTGCAATGGGAACTAAGCTAAAAATTCCATAAAGTTCATTTATGAAGCAATAAAAGAAAGTCAGTCATCAAATAAAATAAAGTGGTGAAATCAAAAGACTTAAACCATTTACAGTCATGCAAATAAGATAAAAATGATTTGATGGAACATCTATATTGAATCAACAAAACCTTCAAACTGCCATTTGTGCTCCAGATTAGACCCCACCTAAAAGTAATTTGGAAAAGAGTGAATCAAATTTACCTGTTGACTCATAATCTGGGCAAGAGGCTTTCAGCCTTTCCTTTCCTGCTGATTTCCCTAGAACAGTTACTGCCCTTCAGAGCAAGCAGGCTCCTATGGTAACCAGTCAACCAAATGGACCCCGTTGCCAGGAAAGGTACACGAAACAAAACCAAAACAAGGCAGACAGGAAGACAGGGGCTTCCCCAGTGGTTGAATTGAGAGATGTCAGGGGAAACACAAAAATACAATCATGAAACAACTCAGTGCAATGTTTTAATATTGATTGTGATGATAATAGTAGTAAAATTTGTATTAATATGTGGTAAAAGCTGCGTTGCTTTTTTCCCCTTTGAGTACTTTGCTTTTGATCGTGTAAGCACAGATTTCTATGACACTGTTCAATAGATAGCATTTATTGAGACCCCACGATTTGCCAGGAATTTTACGTTCATTTTTTAAATTCCTTACAGCCGCCTTCAAGGTAAATGTTGTCATGCTGGTTTTACAGATTCTTCCAAACTCAGTTTAATTATCAGCTATCCTTGATTACTGTCTCTCCACTGGTCCAGTAAAATTCCCTTTATAGCTCTTAATACATTTGTAATTATGCAATTAATGATCATGGTACTTGAAGCTTAATGTTCATGCCCTGCTGGCTTTTAGAGTGGGGCAGGGACCAGCCTTGTTCACTGGCCTATCCCTAGAGCCTGGAGCGGTACCTGGCACAGAGTGAATGCTTGATAGACACCTGTGGAATGACCAAGGCTCAGGGAAGTGGGTCAATTATTCACAACTACTGAAACCACAACAGGGGCCTTTCCACTAGACACTCTGCCTAGGATATTTTTTTGCCCTAAGAACTTAGAGTACATAGACATTCTCTACTATTGGATACTAATCACATTTCACTAAATCTGAAAGGGAGGAATGATACCTTTCCTTTATTTTAAACATGGAAAATTCAGTATCTTGCCTAAAGTCACATGTGTTCTATAATAATAAATAGGTTGATGATAATGATAATAATAGTAATGACTTACAAAAATATCATGGGGCTGGACTCTTAACTTCCAATTGCATCCTCTTTAGACAAAGATTCCTCCAAATTTTCCTTACCATATTTGACTGATTAAAAAACAAAAACGTTTTTCCAGTCAAGTTCTATCATAATTGTTTGTATATTTGTCAGTTTTTTTTTTTCATTTGATGAGAAGCATTTTAAAGGTAGTGACTTTATTGTCCTTTATCTATATTCCCAGCTTAGATCCTGGCACTTACAGAACAGCAACTCAATAAGTACTTGCTGAGTGAATGAATTGTATTGCTAACATCCCTGTGGCGGTGTATGCTGGTTAGTCTCTTTCCTCTTCTATCTGTATCTGTTAGAATAGTCCAAGTTTTGGTTATTGGGGTAACAACCCCCAAATTCCAGGTTATTTCTCATTCACAATGTCAGGGAGAGCTTTGCTTATCACTGTCATGTAGGGACTAAAGCTGAAGGAGACTCCACCATCTTATGACACTGCCATCTAATCACCAGGTTTCAGTGTTTACCATAGCAGGAGATGAGAATGAGGTGGTGAGTTGAGCACAAGCCATAAAAAGCCCCACCCAGTGTCGTTCACATTCCTTTGGCCAGAACTATCACACGGTCACACCTAACTTCAAGGGGGCATGGAAATGTCTAGCCCAAAATAAAGGAGAGTTAGATATTGGTGAACATTAATAACTCCTATCACTCAGCCATAATCTGTGGCCTCAGGCTTTGTGAAAGATGGGAGGAAGATGGCAGACAAGAGGTCAAAGGAAAGAGAAGAGAATGTCCAGAAAAAAAAAAAGGTGGATGATGAAGAAGAGAGAAAAATCTCAGCTGGTAGGGCTATTCTGGCAAGGTTAGTTCTATTCTGAGGTAGAATTAAAGCCCTGAAATAAACCAGTCTTATCTTCTCGATTGCTCTCTATTGCTCATCCACACTACTCCTTAGTAGGTTGATTGTTCTTGTATCATTGTGGATCACAGTTTGTTGAGAAAGACAATCACTAAGGTTTCCTGGGTCATCTGTCATGCACAAGGCATAGAAGTATAAAGATTTCTGCCTTCAACTTGAGGTAGATGTGACAAATAGAAAATAAGAAACAGAGGTGTCTCTGACACTGGAATCCATTATTACACTCTTCCTCATCTTTCTTTGTCACTACTTAAAATCTCTTACTATTTTCCTTCCTTGCTAGGGTAAACACCACAAAGGAAAGAATTATGAGTGTCTTATTTATGGTTACATTCCCACAGTCTGCAAGCACAAGTCTCATAGTTAATGCTCAATAAATATTTGTTCTTTCATGACTTGAAAGGGACAACTTAGGGAGATGAGCTACAACACTTGCAACTAAAGGTTCATTTCCTGAAGTGGTCTCTTTGCAGGATTACAGAATTAGTGAAGTTGCCATCCATCTGATTAGTTGTGTTGTAGGCAAGTTAAGTTGGGAAGTTGTTTTTAATCTTTGAGTTGGTCCTTGGCAAGATTTGCTCAGTCATTTTCTTTCCACTTGGTAGTTTGGAAGTCTCAGCGTTATAGCTTATGGCCGGCAGTCAATTAGTTATGAATTTATTTTTAATCTTTAGCAAATGTCCCTTGTGAACAAGCACAGGATGCATCATAATTACCATCAACTACTATCTCTTCAAATCCCCTGTGTGCCTGGCAAAGTACTGTGTAAAACAGAGACAAAATGTAGGTCTAGTCTCAAGGAGCTGACAGAGCAAATAAAGATCATTAATTTTTTTGCTATATTAAAAAATAATTTTGTGTGGGAGAGTGATTTTCTTATTCTCTGATAAAATGCTTCATGGAGGGCTAGAGTTTCAAAGAAGGTTATAAAAGAGAGAGGAACAGTGATAGAGCATACAAACATCAAAAGGGATCCTTTAATAACTGTACAAGTTTAATAATTAGTAAATAATATGATTATAGGTGTTTATTGAGGGAAGGATAAGAGGGACATTTTCAGTAACATACTGGTACTTTTGCCTGCTCATTTAACTGTCCAATTGTTTTAGAATAGATCTTGAAAATATATTAGATAGCCAATGTATTATTATGAGGCTCTTTGATTCATTAAGAAATGAAGAAAGAGAATAGTATCTATGTTTGTTATTTACAGAAACCCTTTTCTCATTTCCCAATCAGGAACAAACATCCACCTGATTATAAATAAACCTTTGAAAATAGACACCTACCTGACTGAAAATAACGTTTTAGTGACATTGACCTTTATCTGTGAATAGACATTCTCCAATTTAAACTTTTAATGAAACTCAGAGAGCAAATGGGTAGTTGATTGTTAACTAATTTCTAATCTTTGAATAGAGGATTATTTTTGCATTTTTCAGGGCACCTGTTTGGTTATTTTGTGTGTAGATACCAACTAATTTACTCGCTGATGAGAATGATGAACTCTGGGTATCGTTATGATATTGTATCCAAAAGATATTTTTGGGGTAGAAAGATATGGGAAACATTAATAATTAGTAAAAAGTAAGTGGCTTAAAAAAACCCCTCACTAATAAAGGATTAGATCATCACCATTCCTTTCCTTTTTTTGAAAGGAAAATAAGGGCCCACCTCTGCTAAATGCATGGGAAATACGTGTTCTTTCCTTTTCTATCCCAGAAAAACAATCAAACTGAACATAATCATATGTATCCTATGAAGAATGGGCAAACCTGAGGTTGGGTCCCTGGACAGTTTGAAACTCCAGAAAAATCATGAAAGTAAGAAGGAACAGGGTTACTATGTTTAACAGTCCTAGGGAAAGAAAGAGATGAATAAACTGTTTCTGTCAACCTGAGGACGTAATAAAGAAATATTTAGACTCACTAGAATCTTGCATTTCCATATCTTTTAAAATAAGAAACTTTGAGGTGCACTTTTTTATATGTAGCTGTGATGAGATTTGATATAGAACACAATGTTCTGTTATTTCAGAAATGTGACTAAAAAGAGAGAGGAAAAGATCTGTTTGGAACAAAATAAAGAACAGAGCCCAAAGCCACACAAAGGCAAATGTGTGTCAATGTGAGCACATTTTAACTTTTTCCTTAAAGTTAGACTAGTGATGGCTGGGAGTCAGCTGCTCTGCTTGAGGGGGGCAGTGCCCTTGCTCTGGTATGTGACTCTGAGGTCACCTTCTCCAAGTTGTAAAGGCAGGATCTTTCCACCAGCTTCTGTTTTTCTTCACCCTTAGGCAGATGGTGTAATGCTCAGAGGCAGGAGGCTGGAGTGGTGGAAAGACTAAGAGTTCTGGAATCTGTCGGCCTAGAGTGGACGCCTAACTCTACCATTTTCTTGCCATGCAATCTTGGTTCAGTCCCTTGGGCTCTCTAAGCCCCAATTTCCTTATCTGTAAAATAGGAATAATAATATCTTCCTTGTAGAAGTTTTGTGAGGATTAAATGAGACGATATATAAACCATTTCTGATAGAATGACTTGATATCATATCTTGGTACAATGTGATCATTTGTGAGTTATATTTGCTCATTTATTCATTCATTTATTTACTCACTCACTTGACAAATATGAATTGAGCCCCTGCTATGTGCTAGGTGCTGAGTCTACAAGGGTGGGTTAGATAGACATGGTCCCTGTGCTTACTTAGTTACAGAACTACGGAAGCAAATGACAAATAGGTAAACAGTAATTACATTACAGTGAGATGCATGAGATTCCAAGTAATTTGTAAGCAGTATGGTACTGAAGTTTGAGAATAATTTACCTTTATATTTAAATTGGGATGTTTTGAAGGTAACACTTATTATAATTTTACTCTCATTTGTTTACAGTTCACTATGTTTTTTTTTCTCCTCAAAAGAAGTGGAGGTAGAAACACTATGCAAGAATATATTTCCCCAGGAACGCCATATGCTGACCTAGCCTATAGTTGGTGCTAAGTGAATAGAAATGATGATGAGGAGGATGATGTAGTGCCTTGAAACAATGCTACCAACATGGCAATCCTGGCAGTGTTTTATTGAGACTTTATGTTATAAAAGTCAATCATAGCACAACCTAAATATTCTATATTTTTCTGGGCTTTAAACTCTAATTACAGAAATCATAGGGATTCCTGATATCCCTCAGGAATACCATTTTATGTATTATAAGTGAAACTTTGGAAATAGAACCAATATTTAGAAAACGTATCCTTTTAAAAGAGATTCTGCTCATATAAATACTTTATAAATATGGACGTATGTTTCAGGAACCTTAGGAAAGGATTTCTGGGCTCTCAGCATACTTGTCTAATAAGGACAGACTAGGTGACACTGCAGGACTTTCTGCTTGCAGCTCTATCTTGAGGCATTTGGTACACCACCGACCCCTGGTTCTTGGCATCAGTCAGCAGAGACATCGTGAATCTTACTGAGAGTACCCATCTGGCCTGGCAGGAACCCACCCACTGCCCTTAGGTTCCCCTTACTTAAATGGTATGGAAACCTTGCTGATGCCACCTTCATTGTTGAAGGACTCCTCTGCAGCCACAAAAGGCTAAATTGCTAGAGTTTTCTCAAGGAAGTTTAAGGTCATGGACGTTCCAGGGTGAAGGAGGCAGGAACATAATCCACATCTTCTAAGAGGATACAGGTGGGAAGGACCTATCGTGGAAATTCAGGAATTCTTTGCTAAATTTTCTTTCCAGGACCGTAGTGTTTCCCCAAAATGAGGTGGACCCCTGTGGCACAGGTAATAAGTAAGAAATATGTTATTTAAGGTATTATCATTATATGTTATTGTTATTATATATTATTACTATATGTATAATATGATACATAATACATATGCATTATGTATCATATTAATGTATGAAATCATTTTTCTGAAATTCACAGAGATCAACTATAGAAGCATCCTTTTCTATTGCCTTTTCTCTTTTGGACTAAAAATATCTCACCATTTGATAGAGATCGCTGCAGACATCTGTGTTTTTAGGAAGGATGGGTAATGTTCTGGTAGCAAATTTTATACTATGTGGTATTTTCAGGGTTTTCTACCATTAGGACATGGGGATTTGAGAGATATGTACCTAGGTAATATATATTAAGGTGTACCATCATTTAAAAAACTTTTTATTATAGAAAATTTCAATCTTATATAAAAGTTGGCAGAATTGTATAATGGACTGTCATGTATCCATCACTTAGAATCAACAATTATCTACTCATGAACAACAGATTTTCATCTACATCCTTATCCACTTTCTCTTTCCACATTATTTTGAAGCAAGTCCCAGACATCATATGATTTCATCCATAAATATTAAGTATATCTAAAAGACAAGGACTCTTTTTATTGTAACCACAATACCATTGTCAAAGCTAAAAAATTAACAGTTCTTTAACATCATAAAATACACTTATGCAGTGTGTTCAAATTTCCAATTGTCTTGTCAATGTCATAATTTTTTTTACAGTTATTTTTTTTAAATCAGGATCCAAGTCAAGTCCACACAATGTGATTGGTTGACATGTCTTTTAAATCTCCCCTAAATTATAGGTTTTCCCTCCGTTCTTGTTTTTTTTCTTCTGGTTTATATGTAAAAGAAATTGGGCTGTTTGTCTTGTAGGATTTCTCACAGTCTAGACCATGCTGATTGCATTCCTGCAGTGTAGATGAACAGATTTCTCCATCTCCTGTATTTCTTGAAAGTTGGTAGTTGCATGTATAGGCCTGAGGAAATTTACGTTAGATCTTTATTTTTGACATGACTACTTCATAAGCAATATTGTGTTTTTTCATCAGGAGGCACATAATGTATGGATGGGTCTCTTTTTCTGATGTCAGCAGCCATTGATGCTCAATTAATGAACCATTAATTCATTACAATTTGCAAAATTGTGGTATTCTAATTCTATAATTTATTATTCGCTTATTAGCTGAAACAATTTTAATTTATTATTTATCTATTTTTGGTTTTTTTGCTGAGGAAGATTTGCCCTGAGCTAACATCTGTGCCAATCTTCCTCTCTGTTGTATGTGGGTCGCTGCCACAGCGTGGCTGATGAGCAGAGTAGGTTTGTGGCTGGAATCCAAACCCGTGAACCTGGGCTGCAGAAGTGGAGTACATGGAATGTTAACCATTTGGCCCTGGGGCCGGCCCCTGAAACAATTTTATAAAGTTAGACTTCCTTTTATTTACTATATTGATAGTTCAATTCACATAGGAAAGGCTTGATTTTTTTGCCTTTATTTGCAAATGGTGACCAAGTTAAAAAAGATTTTTGTATTATTATGTCCCCATAGATTTAAACATATTTGATATTAAGCTTCTTGCGGTTTGTATAATTATTAATGCTCAGGTTATCCTGTTGTTTTGTGAAGAGGAGCATAAGCTTCTTTAAGTTGGCTCTTGAGTCCTGCTCTCATGAACTTAGTACTCTGTGATAGTTTCCCTTTGTAGGACAAGATGCTCCAGGCTCGTCTTGTGTTTCCTGCCCCAGTCCTTTGAGCCCTTTGAGAATGTATTTAGAGACCATAATCTGGATCTAGGAATGCTAATGTACGTATATATGTTTATGTCGGTGCTATATATATACATATATACATATATATATATATATAGACACACACATTATATATATTATAAGAAATATATATTTTTTAAAAAAGTAAAATACATTATAAGTTCATATGGATACTTCCAGTTCAACTTTAGGAACACTGGTTTTAAAAATTTAATTTCTTCTCTCTTACACACTTATATCTCCTTTCTTCCATGCTGAGAATCCTGGTTCTCAAGATCATCAGGAATGACTGAATTAGAAATATTACAACATTTTTCGTCTGTTTTATTCCACAATATTGACATACTAGTCTTAGATTAGCAATATCAATATGATTACCTAAAGCTATTAAAAAATATATATATATATATTTTTTGCAAATATTTTTGTCCTCAGGTACAACCTACTAGGGATACCAGCCAAGTGGTTGTGTTTTAAAGTCACTTAAAATTGTCTTCTCTGTGTGATTTTGCCAGTAACTGGATACAGAATTAGATTTATTTTATGTTTCAATTTGAGAATTGCTTTAAAAATTGTTTTATAATTATTGAAAACTATTTACATGGTTCCAAGTCAAATATCCTAAACAAGGAGGATTCAAAGAAGTTTAGTTTCTGTTCCTAAACCCTCCCCATTTAGATAATTATTTTAAATTTTATGTTTAATTCTTCTGTTGCTTTTTTGATATAAGCTGATATGTATATATTCACATTCCCCCTTTTGTATCTTCTCTTTTCTTAAATAAATGCACACTCTACACAATTTTCCCCACCTTACCTTTTTCACGTAAGAATGTATCTTTCGCTATGTGGCCTATTTTATTTGCTTCTTCTCTCTATTTTTTAAGTATATTTTTTGGCATTTAAGAAGGTTTGTCCTTTTTAAAGGCAAATGTTGCCTTTATATTAACAGTTCAAAAAATACACGGAGTCAACCAAGATGGCAATATAGGAGGCTCTTGAACTTCTGTCCTCCCCTGGATGTGCTGAACATACAGCTACACATGGAACAATTACATCTGAAAGAAATCCAGAAACTAGCCAAGTGAGTCCTACATGTCAGGTGAATGAGAAAATACCCACATTGAAATGGGTAGGAAAGGCTGAGACACATTCTCCCACAATAAGAAAACATTGGACTTAAACTACGTATTAGACCAGATGGACCTAACAGACATGTACAGAACATCCTATTCAATAGTACCAGAATACACACTCTTCTCAAGTGTACATGGAACATTCTCCAAGATAGATTGTATGTTAGTCCACAAAAAAGTCTTAATAAATTTAAGAAAATTGAAATCATGTTAGGCATCTTTTCTGACCACAATGGCATGAAACTGGAAAGAAATTACAAAAAGAGAACAGGAAAATTCACAAAATATGTGGAGATTAAACAATGTGTTCTTGAACCACAAGTGGGTTAAAAAAATCAAAAGAGAAATCAAAAAGTATCTTGAGACAAATAAAAATAGAAACACAACATACCAAAACTTATGGGATACATCAAAAGCAGTTTTAGGAGGGAAGTTTAGCAATAACTGCCTATATTAAGAAAAAAGAATGATCACAAATAAATTACCTAACTTTACACCAAAAACAACTATAAAAATAAGAACAAACTCAGCTTGAAGTTAGTAGAAGGAAGGAAATAACAAAAATCAGAGTGAAAGGAAATAAAATAGACTAAAAAGACAATAGAAAAGACCAGTAAAACTAAGAGCTGAGTTTTTGAAAAGATAAACAAAATAGACAAATCTTTAGCTAGACCTACAGAGAAAAAAAGAGAGAAGACTCAAATAAATGAAATTATAAATGAAAGAAGAGACATTACAACTGACATCATACAAACACAAAAGATCATAAGATAATATTATGAACAATTATATGCCAACAAACTGGACAACTTAGAGGAAATTGATTAATTCCTGGACACATACAGTCTACCAAGACTGCATCATGAAGAAATAAGAAATCTGAACAGACTAATTACTTGTAAGGAGATTGAATTAGTAATCAAAAATCTCTTAACAAAGAAAAGTCAGGATCGGATGGCTTTACTGGTAAATTCTATCAAACATTTAAAGATGAATTAATACCAATCCTTCTCAAACTCTTCCAAAGAATAGAAGATGAGGGGACATTTCCAAACTCATTTTACAAGGCTAGTATCACTCTGATACCAAATCCAGAGGACAGCACAAGAAAAGAAAATTATAGGCCAACATGCTTGATAAACATAGAGGCAAAAATTCTCAAGAAAATATTAGCAAAGTAGATTCAGTGGCACATTAAAAGGATCAGTGGCACAATAAAAGGATTTATTCCAGGGGTGCAAGGATGGTTCAACATCTGCAGATCAATCAATGTGATGGGTCACACTAACAAAATGAAAGATAAAAACCATACAATCATCTTAATAGATGCAGAAAAAGTATTTGACAAAATTTAACATCATTTCACAATAAGAACCCTCAATAAACTGTGTGTAGAGGAAATGTAACTCAACATAATAAAGATCATATATGACAATCCCCAGGTAACATTTTATTCAATGGTGAAAAGCTGAAAGCTTTTCCTCTATGATCAGTAACAAGACAAGGATGGCCACTCTCACCACTTTTATTCAGCAGAGTGCTGGAAGTCCTAGCCAGAGCAATTAGGCCAAAAAAAAAAAAAAAAAAAGCAATAAAGGGCATCCAAGTCAGAAAGGAAGCGATAAAATTGTCTCTATTTGCAGATAACACAATATTATATATAGAAAATCTGAAAGATCCCATCAAAACACTGTTAGAACTAATCAACAAATTCAGTAAAGTTGCAGGATCGAAAATCAATATACAAAAATTAGTTGCATTTCTATATACTAACAATGAACATCAGAAAGAAAAATTAAGAAAACAATTTCATTTACAATAGCATCAAAAAGAATAAAAACTTAGAAATAAATTTTACTAAGGAGGTGATAGATCTACACACTTAAAACACGAGACATTGATGAAAGAAATTGAAGAAGATACAAATAAATGGAAAGATATTCTGTGTTTGTGAACTGAAAGAATTAATGTTGCTAAAATGTCCATACTACCCAAAGCAATATACAGATTCAATGCAATCCATATAAAGATTCCAATGGCATTTTCCACAGAAATAGAAAAAACAATCCTAAAAAATTTGTATGGAACCATAAAAGATCCTGAATAGCCAAAGCAATCTTGAGAATGAAGAAGAAAGCTGGAGGCATCACACTTCTTGATTTTAAACTATATTACAAAGCCATAGTAATCAAAACAATGTGGTTTGGCATAAAGACAGACACGTAGACCAATGGAACAGAATAGAGAGCCCAGAAATAAACACATGCATATATAGTCAATTAATTTTTGACAAAAAAGCCAAGAATATACAATGGGGAAAGGATAGTTTCTTCAATAAATGGACTTGGGAAACTGGAAAGCAACATGCAAAAGAGTGAAACTAGACCCGTGTCTTACACCATACACAAAAATCAACTCAAGCGGATTAAAGACTTGAATGTAAGACCTGAAACCATAAAACTCCTACAAGAAAATATAGTGGATAAGCTCCTTGACATTGGTCTTGGCAATGATTTTTTGGATTTGACACCCAAAGCAAAGGCAATAAAAGAGAAAAATAAACAAGTGGAACTATATCAAATGAAAAATCTGCACAGCCAAAGAAACCATCAAAAAAATGAAAAGGCAACCTATGGAATGGAAGAAAATATTTGCAAACCATATATCTGAAAAGGGGTTAATATCCAAAGTATACAACGATGTCATACAACTCAATTGCTATTGCTCCCCCCCCAAAAAAAAAACAGTTAAAAAATGGGCAAAGGACCTGAATGGACATTTTTCCAAAGAAGACATCCAATGGCCAACAGGTACATGAAGAAGCTGCTCAACATCACTAATCATCAGGGAAATGCAAATCAAAACCACAATGAGATGTCACCTAGGATGTGTTAGGATGGCTATTACAAAACAGGCGAGTGATAAATGCTGGTGAGGATGAGGGGAATAGCAAATCTTGTACACTATTGGTGGAAATGTAATCTGGTACACACACTATGGAAAATAGTATGCAAGTTCCTCAAGAAATTAAAAATAGAACTCCCAGGGGCCTGCCCGGTGGCGTAGCAGTTAAGTTTGCACACTCTGCTTCTGTGGCCCAGGGTTCTCGGGTTTGGATCCCGGGCAGGGACAGATGCACCACTTGTCAGCCATGTTGTGGTGGCATCCCATATAAAGTAGAGGAAGATGGGCACAGATGTTAGCCCAGGGCCAGTCTTCCTCAGCAAAAAAGAGGAGGATCAGCAACGGATGTTAGCTCAAGGCTAGTCTTCCTCACACACACACACACACACACACACACACACACACACACACACACTAGAACTACCATATGATCCAGCAATCTGACTTCTGGGTATATATCCAAAGGAAGTGAAACCATTATCCCAAAGAGATATCTGTACTCCCATGCTCTTTGCAGCATTAGTCACAATCGCCAAGGTATGGAAACCACCTAAATGTTTGTTGACGGATGAATGGATAAAGAAAATGTGGTATATACATACAATGGAGTATTATTCAGGCTTTAAAAAGAAGGAAATCCTATCATTTGGGACAACGTGAATGGGCCTGAAGGGGATTATGCTAAGTGAAATAAACCAGACAGAGAAATACAAATGCTGCATGGTATCACTTATATGTAGAACCTAAAAAAAGTTGAACTCATAGAAACAGAAAGAAGAAAAGTGATTGCCAAGGGTTGAGTTGCAGGGGAAATGGAAGGTGGTAAAAGGTTACAAACTTCCAGTTATGAGACGAATAAGATCTGAGAATCTAATGTATAACATGGTGACTATGGTTGATAACACTATATTGTATAATTGAAATTTGCTGAAAGAGTAGAACTTAAACATCCTAACCCCTCCCCCCATCCAAAAAAAAGGCAAACGTGAGATGATGGATGAGTTAATTAACTTGATGGGGGGAAATCCTTTTATAACGTATACGTACGTCAAATCACATTGTAAACTTTAAATATTTTACAATTTTATTTGTCAACTATAACTCAGTAAAGCTGAAAAAAAAACCCATTTCTCTCCTCCCTCTCTATGACTTTGTCTATTGAGTCTGCATCCTCCAATAGCATTAGATTTGATTTAGTATCTTTTGTTCCCCCAAATAACAAGATAATCAGAAAGCTCACTGTCCTTTTCAGATGGTATCCTCATTTTCCTCTCATTTTTTAATAGTTGTACTATATCTATATTGTATGAGCACATCTCAATTACATATTATATTTTCTCTCTTATGGCCTTCATTTTTTCACAGGACTACAAATACATATGGTGGCTTGTCCTCTTCTGTTTGGATTTTGGGATTCAGCAGATAACTTGTCACTTGGTTGTGTTGTAGATGTTTTATCTTAATTGCTATGTCTATTCTTTAAGGAAGATTAGGAGGATTAAAAAACTATGCCACTACCACCATCTTCTCAGAATTCTCAATGTGTATTTAGTGGTTTTCCCTTAACTGTTTATGTTATATATGCTCTATTATTTTTAATTCATGCTTTGCAGGGTGTTGTTTTTTTTAGGAATGCATATATGACATTACATCAGAAATGCCTACTGTGGCAGCATTTTATACTCAGATTTGAACGGAGCATTTTGGAAGAAATACAATATTACGAAGTACCTTGAGCATTTATCACTGAATAAGGTATTATTCCCAATTTGTGTATCCAGAAAATGATATATTTCTTGGATATGTTAACATTAAATATGTAATTAGATATGAGAAGAAAGGGGGGGAAGAGAAGGAGAAAGAGAAAATGTAATATTATACCAATAACTTGTACTTTACTCATGACTTTAAACTTTGTTCAGATAATTTATCAGTTCTCAGTAGGGTAATAAAGCACTGGATTTAGGATTATTAGTACTTATAATGAGATTTCTTCCTTTAAGTAAATCCCTTGTTTTAGAAGAAAAGTAAAACGTTAACTCTTAGGAATCATTATGCAATAACTGAGAGAGCAGTAAAATTTTATAGGAGTTGGACCAAGTCCAGTAACTTTCTGATTTGTGGAAAGTTCAGTGAAAATTGAGTAAATGGCTCAATGTAATGGGAAGTTTAAGTAGGAAAATGAGAGAGATGGAGAGATGAAGACACCCCTTCCCCCTACTACGTACACAGAGTTTTTGGTGATTGTTGCCATATAGTGTTGTGCTCATTATAGGCATAGGCAGAATATTATAATTATAAGGATGTACTTTTGATGTGAAAAAAAATAAAAAAGCCATGATGGTCAGGTCTCAGGGGTTAAAAAGAATTTGGGAGATCGTATTACACATATTGTTTTCTAATTATTCTCATCTTTGCTCCTTTGGTGCTTAGAAAGAAAACTCCAGGTAGAGTAATGTGAACTACCATTTATTGGGTTCTGACCATACAGTTAAGAGCTGGGTATGCTACGTACATGGGTCTCATTTGGTCCTCCCATCTATGAGAGACATAGGTGAGGAAAATGATACACAGAGAAGGTAGGTGACATCTTGAGGTCACAGAGCTAGTCAGTTTTGGAATCTGGGTTTGAATTCAGCTTAGTCTGACTCTTCAACCGTGCTCTTAGGCCCTATATGAGTGTGTTCTAAGGATCACATCATTTGATGTGGGAAGGTGAAGCTTTTAAAGGGATTCTATTTCTGTCCAAGCTAAATTCCATTTAGGAAGCCGGGGAGTGCATACGCCCTGCAGAAAATACAGTTCTGCAGAAAATACTGAGGATTTCACAGTTCCCATTCAGTTGATATTCAGCACAGGATCCACTCAATGGCTCAGCTGGCTCAGTTCAGCAAGCTCTTCTAAGTGCCACACAATGTGTCAGACTTCAGGGACATAGAAATGAATGAGATACAGTTTCAGCCCTTGGGTCCAGTGGAGGGACAGGTTACATAAAACAGATGTATATACGACAATTCTAGAGAACTGTCTTGGAGATCTTTGAGCTGCAAGTCTGAGGAAGGTGAGTATAGGATGATGAGTGGTGGGAGGTTCTCTAAGGGTAACAAAGCCTCTCAGTTTGCCTAAGACTTTCCCACTTTTTATACTGAAGGTCCCACATTCCAGGAAACGTCTCAGTCCTGGGCAAACTGAAATGGCTGGTCACATAGGTTTCTGCTGGTTTGAAGCATTAACGATTTCCCATTAGGGAACTACTGAATCCCTAGTTAATCCTACCAGAGAAACCAACATTTATGATCATCACCCTGAAAATGATGGTTTAATTTTCTGCAGGCAAGATTTTTGTTAAGCAAGCTTGATTTGCTGCCTTATTCAAATTATAAGTGTAATGAGTTTGCTTTGTTTTCTTACTTGGTAGGAACCCATATGGTCATCAAAGACTTTACAAACCCCGACTGTGAAGACAGAGGCAAGCTTTTGTGGGTCCAGTCAAGATAACAGGTACACAGGACTGCTTGTGAGGGAGCAGACTGTTTGACCAATAAGGAACTAGGTTAAAGAGGCTCTGAGTTCAAAAGTCAACTGGCAGGGTTTCAACAAAACATCATCACTGGAACAGCCCTGGGCTTGCAATCACTTCCTACATGAGCAGAGTTGCCAAGTTTAACATACCCAATTACAGCTCACAGGGCACAGGGCTTGTCATATGTTTCCCCAGGGGCACTCTTTTATTATTTTGAACTTATGGTGTTATTTTACTGTTTTATGCTTGTCTATCATATTACCACTGTAAAGATGTCCAGAAACTTAGAGAATTGCCTTTTACAGTATTCTATCACATAATTAAAATTTTATTTTTTCTCCTTTTCTCCTTTCTTTTCTTCCTTGAGAGCCCTTCTCAATTCCATCTTTTCCTCCTTTCTCTTTTTCTTTTACTCTCCTTTCTTCTTTTCTGTTCCTCTCTCTTCTCTTTTTTGCCTTCCCTTTCTGCCTTCCTCCGTCCCTCCTCTCCTCTTTCCTCTATCTCTTCTTTTCACCTATCCTCTTTGAAGGAACAGGAGATTTTGATTCTCTTCAGATGCAGGACTCCTTCACTCTCAAGTGCTTTGTATCAAAGACTTAACTAGGAAGGTTACTTGCTGAGAACTTAACTAGAGTTTTGTTTCCATTGCTGCATCAAGAAGTCTCTCTGAATATCTCACAGCGTCAGAGGTAGATGAAAAGGGATGTTGGCCAGGAAGGAATGACAGGTATGCCACCTTGATCTCCCAAAAAATGCATGGATCTGATTTTCTAATGCCTGGGTGCTTCCTGAAGGGCCCTTAAATTCTAATATTGGTAAAAAGAAATAGCATGAACTCTTTTGTGTTAGAGTGAAGAAAGAAGGAGCTGGATGCTAAGGGGGAAATGGAAGCCATTGTTTTTTGTTTTTTTTTTGAGGAGGTAGGAGAATTGGGGAGAGAAGGAAAAGAAGAGCAAAGCTTAGGAGCTGGGACAATTCTAATATTTGAGCCCCATCCCTAAGTTAATTCTAAAATTGTTGGTGGTTCCAGAAGTGCTAGGACCACTGACCCAGGAATAGGGCAGCATTGAGGGTCCACTTATGGATGCCCTAGTGCAATCTGATTAGAAAACCCATCCCAGTACTCTATCTTGGAGACCTACTAGCAGCTCTGGCTGCCCCCACATAACAGCAGACACCTTGTCTGACCTGTTTCTAGAAGCCCCCTGTGAATCATCCAACCACCTGGTAAAGACAAGCTCTAGCAACACCCCAGAGAGACCACTTAATGGCAACTAGACACCCAAAGGGCTGTAGAAAGTGCGTGGTAGCCTGTAATCTGGAAAACAAATGGAGCACCTTCATTCATCTTGAGAGAGCTGTGGAGAGAGGGGCGTGGCCACTCTGTTAGACACTAAAATCTCCCAAGAAAAAGATAGATGAGCCTTTACACAGATTGTCTGTGTTGGAAGTATACGGAAGATGAGGACCTAGTAATGGAAAGGAAGCGTTGAAATTTTAGCTCTAACGTCCTCCAGCACTACTTACTTGCTCTGTGAAGTAACTAAGTGAAACTCTCTGGTCTTTGGTTTTTTCATTTGTGGTATGATCTCTTTGAGTCTTTTCTAGTAATTGTTTCATTCTGTAATTAAGGAGGCTGGTACACTTCTGGCGAGGAGAAATTTTATTCTGTAGAATAAAAATTGTATTGAATTTTAACCTATTTGACTGTTTAGACAAACTTCATCTAAACCTCCCACCTCATATATAGCTCTGACCAACTCTTGGATCTGAACTGGTTGAATTCAGATGACTGAATGTGTCCTGCGGATAATGCACTTCAGGGAGCAAGTCTGAGCAAGAAGAGCTTTTCTCTACTTGCCATGCCCTGCAAGCCATGATACTGCACTACCTTCATACTCTGGTTAACCTTGTAAAAAAATATACTGCCTAACCTGTTTAACCAGGCAGGCCCTCCAGGAAGTGACCTTTTTTTTTTTCGTTTTAAAACTATAGATTCTTGACTAAATTTTAAACGAAGAAAATCAGTTCCTTGCCAAGGGATTTTATGACTGTTTTATTAGCCAATAAACCAAGTAACTATAAAAAAGAGTTGTTCCATGCCTTTACTGGGAGAGCAATGGAATGTCCAGTCAACATGCAGTCATTATTTTACAATCACAATTTTAACTCTAGCAACAATGGAAAAATATCTCCTCTGCCATAGAAACATTGTTACATTTGATTACTTTTAATTTCTTTGTAGGATGCCTGAGAAAAATACCACCTCAAACTACAGAACATTTAAAGTAAGCACTTTGATTAAATAGAACATCTCTTTATAAGATGATATATTTCACCTTTCAGAAAATAGCTAGGCACAAAATGTTGGGAAGCTCTTTCATTGAAATGTCGGTTTAGGAATGAAGAAAATCACAGAGAGACAATAGGGAAAAAGAAAAACTTTTTTTCCCACTGAGAAATTCTACCAGAGGCAAAAATCTCATGTTCATGATGTTGTAGTAAGACCTCAGTCTTGTGTTTTGGTATTGGAGGTATGAAAAGTGGCAACAATAAAATAAGATATATTAGAATTAGGAATAATGAGAGCATATTGACTATAATTTAACTTTAAATCTAAGTCTTAGGCCAAGAATGCTTACTTTTCTGAGCTGCAGCATAAGAAATATTGGGCAAAGGAGAACTATATGGAGAGAGAGAGAGAGAGAGACATGATACTGATTTCCTTCAACTAATTTCTAGAATGTTCTCTTGAGTATTGTGCATGAACTCAAATTCCCTTAATTTGTATCTGTTTCAGGTAGTGAACTAGAAACAAATGTCATCTCACTTATGGGAGAAGAAATGAATACAACACTGAAATGCCTCTCTTTCTTTCCACTCACTGAGATATTTTCTTCCTGGGAACATGTAATATTCATGTAAAAGAGACACAAACCAAAATCAAGGCTTGGGTCTGAGATCCTATGAAAAAGTATGGTGACACAGACTTTTCACTGATATTCCCAATCCAAATACTAAAAATTTCAAATGAATATTAAATTTTTTTCAGGTAGTCTATCCAGAAACACAACACAAATCAAACACATAAGAATGCTGTTGAAAAGACTACAAAAATATTGACTATTCACTCACCTTATTTAAAAAGCTCTAATAACATTCTTTGCTGATAACATAATTCACTGATATATTTTGTGTATCAAATGTTATATAAAGAACAGGGATTATGCTAAGGAAGGCTAAATAATGATTGAAAATTTAGAAATGTTTCCTTAAAGGATCTCAGCAAAATCCCTTTTTCAAAATGTATTCTAAAATCATAGGAAGAAGGATTAGGTAAATTACAGTGTTCAGGATTTTATCCTTTCTTCCTTGTTTTTCAGCACCGGACAGCACAGTGACCCGAACCTCACGTAGTGGGACAGAATACAATTCTTTTCAAGGCTTGAAAAAGTTTGAAAATGTTTTGAGTGGTACTACTTCTGTTTATACATGTATACCAAGAATAGAAATTAAATTTGTTCAATGGCATCTCGTCCTGTTGCAATACACACAATATCTTGCAAAATATTCAAAGGTAGTTTACGACGGAAAAAAAACTTTTATAGTGGCAATATATAGATAAGCAGAAGTAATTTGGAAAAAGCAAGTCAAACTAGTTGCAAAAAAAAAAAAACAGTCTTGGTTTTGCTGACTCAACTTATACTTTATACTCCTTGAGGGAAATGAAAAGCCTGTAATGGCTTTGATGAAGGGAGTGGAATGTGAAAGTGGAGAAAGGTCAAATGACTTAAGTCTTCCCTCCTTCCATCCATCCTTGCTTCCTCCCTCCCTCCCTCCCTCTCTTCTTTCCTTCCTTCCCTCCTTCCAGCATACGTTCTTTCCTTCATTTATTTTTCAACAAATATTTATCAAGCATCTATAACATGCTGTGCATTATATTAGGTCCGCTGGGGATGAGGATGACTGGAGAACAGGATGTGTGCAAAGGTAGAAAGAAAGCTGTCTGGAAAGATAGACTGGGTTAATGCTGTTGAGGACACTGGACATCAGATTAACTTATGCTAATAGCTAATATTCATTTAGTGCATGGCTCTTCTAAATGTTTTACATATTTTGACAATTAATTCTTTCAACTACCTTATGAGGTAAGTGCTATTATTACCTCCATTTTATAGGTCAGGAAATTGAGGCACAGAGAGTTTAAATAACTTGCCCAGGGTCACACAGAGGCACATGGCAGACCTAGAATTTGAATTTTAGGCAGTCTCGTTTACAGTGTGTGCTTTTAACCAGGATGCTACACTGTGAATTGATTTCATCTTTATTTTGCAGGAGTCAGGAGCCATTTGGCTCTCAGGCTTAGTTTTATTGTCAGTTCCCTCACCTGTAAAGTAAAGATAATAATAAAAATACCTACCTCAGAAGGTTGTAGTGAGGATTAAATAAGATACTATACGGGCAATTGTTTGAAAAGTTTTAATGTGCCACAGGCATTATTGATATTATATTCTAGTAGTAAATATAAAACAAGTATTCTAATAAACAAAAGCTTGAGTAGTCACTATTTACCAATGGGCACACCCTTACTGACATTATCAGCCAAGTGTCAGCCTTGATTAAATGGATGAAAAAAAGTTAGAGAAGGAAGAGCAAATTTGAGTGAGAGGGGATGATGATGGCCGTGATGGTGATGCTGCTGAGGAAACTATGATCCATGTAACAAATATTGTTGAGTGACCCTTCTGATACCAGGCTCTTAACTAGATTCTAAAGTCTCTGCCCTCATGTGCTTGCAGTCTAGGATCATCAAAATTTGTCTCGCATTTCATGATTCATGAAAGGCTCTCAAATCCTTTATTTCTTGGGTCTTGCCATCCCTTGAAAAATCTTGATGGGAGGTAAAATTGTTCCTGTTTTCTAGATGAGGAGTTTGAGACTCAGAGGGCTTGAGTGACTTCAACTTCACACAGTGGAAGGTAGAAGAGTCAGGACTCCAACCCACATCTCTTGCTGTCCAGAACACCATTCTCTCTGCAAGACCAGGCTGCCTCATGTCATAATAATAATAATTGAGCACTTACTATATGCCAGACAGTATTCTAGGGCTTCACATAAATTAGCTCATTCAATCCTTACAACACACCCCTGCAGAATATATCCTGTATTGCTTCTGTGAAATCTCCGTCTATGCCTTAAGGCAAAGTGATGTCTTTTGACACACATTGGTAGACTTTTCTTAGCCCGATATTGCCTTTGAGGACATTCAGTTCTATGATTAATGAATCCACATGCTTGAGATGAGGAAGCTGGTCTGACAGTAATAGCGGGAAAAAACATTCCTTCCTTCCAAGGGAGAAGAAAGGTTGGCGTTGTTCACAGGTTGGAATCCTCTTCTGAAAACCACGGCTCTGTGTTCCTTCTGTAAGGAACTACCCAGCAGTAGTAGCCTGCCCAGCTTCCTACAGAATGAATCTCGTGGCTAAGTCAGCCTCTTTAGTCTGCCTCTTTCACAATCGAGCTGTGAGAAAGCTGAGATGGCTCCCTACCCTGATATACTAGCCTGGGTCAAAGCTAGAACATAAATAGCAGAAAATGGAATGAGTGAGTGATAGCACCCAGCTGGAAACCTGACACCTGGTACCCTTTGACCTTGTTATTGGTAAATGTTCCTTTTTAGAAACAGAAGGATTGTTCAAGAGGAACAGTGAGAACTGATAATTGATAACAATTAAACAGTCATAAAGAGAATGAAAGTTAAAAAATAAACCCTAGGACACTTATATGAAGTCTTCATGGGGGCGAAGGCCACAGCTATTAAAATACATTTAATAGCAATGATTTTCCAAAGGTACTTAATATAAAAGAGAAACTATTGAGATATTTGATCTCTTTCTCATTCTAACTCCCCAACCCTGTAACCCTGGGACGTCAGCCATGGAATGCACACCTCAAATCAGGTGGTTCACACTGGCCTGACGTTTCATACCTCTTCCTCTGCCAATAAAGAATTGAGAATTGCATACTCATACACCCAGCAAAATACCATGCTTTGAGTTTGGAGACTCAATACCTTGTTTTTGTCGAATGGAACATTCTATCCTCATTCCTAGAGGCTTCATGTGTGTGTGTGTGTGTGTGTATATGTGTGTTTGTGCGTGTATGCACACGTGTGCTTTTTTGGTGGTGGAGAAGGTAAGGAAGGAGTATGGATTGGGGTAGGGAAAAGGCTAGTTGTCTATGTCAGGGGTGAATTTTTATTTTCTTGCTTCTATTATTTAATTTCTCCAAGGACACAGTTTTCCTTCTCTCTAGCGGTGTTCCTGAGAAATCAAAGCAAGTGATTAATCACATTTTAAAAATGTTCAAATTTATTGACATTGGAGGAGAGAAGGATGGAAAAGAAGGAGAACACTTTGCTCACTAAACAGAAAACCTTTTCTTTGAAGTTTTGAAAAAGTGCTTCCAGTGAATAAGCTACAACAGCTGGGTTGGACATTGAGATATTTATTTTAAAAATTAAGATAGCTAATTCAGACATTTGACATCATTAATAAAGAGATAACTCTGGAGCCAAAATAATGTTGAACACACAAAGTGGATTTTAGTTAAAAAAAGAAAAACTTCACATACTCTGAAAATGTATTTTATTGGAAGGAAGAAACACTGAGGAAATTAGTCAAGTAAAAGAATTTAAAAATGCAATTCTGCTTCATCTGTAATAAATAACCAGTAAAAAGCTATTAAAACATGGTAGTCTTCCCCAGGCCTCTGTGTATGCTCAAGATTCACCATCCTTTTCTCTTCTCTTCTCTCCTGACTTAATTATAAAGATAGTATGTGGATGTTGCCTTTGACTTCCTGACATCTTTTCCACCCTCCCCCATCATATGGCATTAGTGAAATTTGAATTCAGATCCAAGGAGGACTCTGATTTGCTGTATCCAATCATGGAATCTTCCTCCCTTTGCTAGTAACTGCTCTAAGAACCCAGAGCTAAGCCAATCATTTCATGACTTTTCTCTGGAGCCAGTTATTGGTTTAGTGTTGTAATTGTGAGCTCCTTTGACCCAATCTGAGGGAGGACTTTTGTTCCACGACTGAGAAAGAGGCACGCTTTATTTCTCTCTACTTGTAAAAAAGGGGAGCATGTAGCCTTGGTTATTGCTGGAAATTATCTTTCAGTCAGGAGGTTGGAGAGAAGAAAAGAATCTAGGTCTTTGATAACACCATTGACTTCTTTAATTAACCTACTGTGATATCTGCTCTTCACTGCACATCCACTTATTTGAACCAATAAGTTTCCTTACCAGGTTTCAGGTTACTGGTTTCTAAAAATGCCCTGACATATGTAAATAGTACAAATCTTCCTCTCTTGATGATGAACATAGTGGATCTAAAGAGGAACTTAAAATTCGTGCAACATTTACAATACTTTCTGTGACAAACAAAAAAATAAATACAAACTAAAATTTTATTTTAAAATTTTAATCTTTGCACATATAAGATTTCCCTCTCAATACCAAAGTGTAAGGGCAATATCTGGGATATCTTTGTGTTCTCAGTACCTAATATGGAAATAGAATAAATGAATGGTGCTACCTAAATGCTGTCTCTACCAAATGTAGTTTGACTAATTATTATACTATTTCTTTTTATTTATTTTTGTAGCCTGTATTAGCTCAGTGGTTTGCAATCTCTTTGGAATTATGACATTCTATTGCTCGATTTTGAGTATATGAAACTCTCAAGGAGCTCACAGGCTAGTGGGGCAGACAGATATAAATAACCATTTATGATATAAAGTAATAGCCATAGAAATAAAATGCTTTCAAGGCCTGGAGGAAGAAGTACCTGGCTTTGACTGCAATGTGGTCTTATCGAGGAATTCGTAAGAGTTGTGTAATAGTTTGCCTGGCACGCATGAGGGCTGGGGGAATGAAGAGAGGGCATTCTAGGCAAAAGGAATGGCATAGGCAAAAACACAGTTATGTGGAAAATAAATTACGGCACATTTAAGAAAATCTAAGTAATGGAACATTTCTGTAGAGAAAGAAATAGGAACCAGTATTTGTTAAGTAACTATGTTATGTTAGGGGCTGAACAAGGCTAACATAGATGATCTTATTTAATTCTCACAACAAACATTTCATTTATTAGATTCAAAAGGGCTGAGTGAGTTGGCCACTTCTACACAGCTAGTAAACAGTAGAGCTAGGATTTGAATCTGGGTTGGTATAGAGCTAATATTTCAGGTCTTTCTTGCTAAAATGTGATGCCTATCTGAATCTTAGGGCATACATAGGCCACAGGGAAAGATAGCCTTCAAATTCAGGGAACGCCAGATAGGAGGAAACTTGTGTTCCTTGCGAAGGAGTTTGGATCTTATACAGTGTGGTAGCATCTAATAGACAGTTGGAGACACAAGGCTGAGATGATTTAGTTGGTGATAAAAAATTCGGCAGTTATCATCCTATTGGTTGTATTCATCACATATGCATAGTTGAATCATGCAATGATAACTTTAGGATGTGAAGGGAGAAGGCCAAAACAAAGCTTTGGGGAACGCCAATATTTAAGGAGTGTTAACAGAAAAGGAGCCAGAGAAGGAGACTAAGGAAGAGTATCCAGAGAGTTAGGAAGAAAACCAGGAAAGTGCGGTGAGATGGAAGCTAAAAGAATTCAGAATTTCAACCTAGAGGTGGTAGTTAAGAGTATCAAATGCTTCAGGAGAAGGTAGCAGTTAATTAAGCTTCAATGATGTAGGTTCCTCCATTCCTATTCCTATTGGAATCTAGTAAGTGATGGGTGGGTGTAATTAAAAGGCAGCTTCTCACTCAAATCTATAAAAACATTTTTACAGGAGTGGTCACCCAATGAGAACAAGAAATTTCAGGAGACATTGATATTTGGAATCCTATTGGGATCTCAAGGTTGGAAAAGATCTCAGAAGTCACCTAGTCTCTATCCTATGTAATGGATGAACCAGTTGTGTCTTTATGCCAACACTCGCCCATCCAAGGGTACAGTGAGTCCTGATACCATGGAGGTTAGAGACCTATAGGACACCTGATTTTCTTGTTTACATTGATCATTTCCTCTTCATAATGTACCACTGAAAACAACAACAATGATAATTCACATGTTTGCATCACCTTTATGTTATTTCAAAGCACTTTCATACATATTTGTGATTTGACTGTCTCCAGGAGCCTGTGAATTAGGCAGAGAAATTAAATGTCCACTTTACAGATGAGTAAACAAAGTCTTAGTGAAGTCAATGTAAATTAATCTGACGTCCCTTAGAGATAGATTAATGAGGTCAGAAGAAAAGTTCAGCTCTTATTCCCAGTCTTCTCTTAATCACAGTATCATTAGTGGGTGATTATGTAATCTCGGGTACAGGTCTCTCTCTTCTTCACCTTTTTTCATGGAAAGTTTGTTTCTTGAACTCTGCAGCAATCCTCAAAGACTGCATCCCAGATTTACATTTCTTCTGGCTGAATGTAACAGTAAAGATGGCCCACGAGCAGTGGTTTTTCCCATGTTGGTTACCTGGCATTTGGACCACATTCCCAGACTTGCAGTGAAGATTAAGAAATAAGTGCTGCTTATTTAAGTGAGTGAGCTCCCCTTTATAGCTGGATGAAATGGTGACATGATTCTATTTTCATAGCATTTAGATGAGAGATTAAAATGTCATCTGGGTAATTTAACGACTATAGAAAGTCAGTCTGGATATTTCAGGCCTGTTGGACAGGTTTTCCTTTTGCTTGAATTCTCCATATAGTTCTCTGTCTTGGTCAATTGATGAGAAAGCTGCTGAGCTTTCCCTTCACCATGTGCTGGAAAGAAGGTGCTGCAGAACGTGGACATCCCATGACCTACAGATCAAACAACTCATAAAGAAGAAACCTCATACCCAAAGATAAACGTGACTTTTTATTTCTCTGACTCTTTTTTCTTCTATAAGGGCAGTGCTGGAGTTAGATTTCAAGTTTTGACATTTAGATGCCTAGAGATACAAAGAATTCATAACTTAAAAAAGAAAAGCTGCAGAAATGTAACTTCTATGGATAAGAGCCTTCTAATGAACCCATCTCAGTGGAAGTTCTTGTGGTTTACAAGTTTTTTCTGACACTGGGTCCTCTGCCCCTGCCCTGTCTATTCTTTCTTTCTGTAGAAGCATTGTTCAAAGGATAAAGGAGTACATATGTGACCAGTTAGTGATGTATCCATCTTATACATAAAGAGATTTGATCTGTCTCCCAAAGTCATGCTATGATGCCCTTATCCAGCTGGTCCATCACACACAAAGAGAGGGAGAGAGAGGAAAAGAAAGAGAGAGAGAGAGAGAGAGAGAGAGAGAGATTGAATGAGATTCCCATGTATACCATAAACAAAAGGAAGGAATTGTGAAAACCTCTTTTAATTCTCATTGCTTTTACCCTGTCCTTTAATAGACGTGCATGATGAAAGTCACAGCCTTTATTTAGATAGGAACAAAACACTTTCCTCCCATTCTGTTTTTTCTTAGATTAACTCATTGTCCTTTTCTTGACTCCCCCCTTCCCTCTTCTTGTAAACTCAACACCAACAAACATGATCTGCCTGCCACCCCGTTCAAGTTCACCTTTTTTAGAATCTACTCAATTTGGTTTCGCTGTAGTTAATCTGGATGAGGAAATATCTACAAGACCACTTGGCAAGACATGAGATTTTCCGTTCTTTTAGAAAACTAATGAAAAGGCAATTATTGCCTCACGCTGTTCTGAGTATTCCACAAAGAACTGCTCTCTACTTCCTGAATAGAATCCCCTGCTGCTGCCTTTTATCCTCAGCCATTCCTTGGCTTCTTGGCTTGATGTTATCTGACCAAAACTGAGACAAACATATCTTTGGGTCTTGGGAACTGGCTGCATTTCTCAGTTGGGAACAGCCATTGTACAATCAGAGAAAATTTGTTGAGTGCTTACTATGTACCAGGAACAGAAGGATATAGAGTTAGATAAGATAATCCTGCTCTTTGCAAAGAGCTCCCTGTCTAGTAGGTGAGACTACCATGTAAATGAATTTGGAAATTTCAATTTGTGGGACTCTTAAATCCAAAGAAGCTCATGCTAAGTGTAGAGACAGAGGAGAAGAATCTGAATCTGGCTTTGGCAGTGGTGGATAGGGAAGACTTTCTGGTAGAACTGAGCTCTGAGCTAGATTTTGGAAGATGGGTAGCGATTGCCAGATGGATAATAGGGAAGTGGGGTAGTTGGGGAGGACATGGAAGGAAATGAGATATATAATAAAGGCAAGGGTCAGTTCATTATGGGTCTTTGGGGAACAGGACCAGATTTGCAGTTGGAAACATCATTTTGACTCTGCCTGGATGATGGATTTAAATGCAAGTGCTGGGAACAACTAGTTATCTATTTAATTAGGGGTTGATAAACTACTGCTATGGCCAAATCTAGTCCAGTAACTGTTTGTTTTTGTAAATAAAGTTATATTGGAACACAGCCACACCCATGTGTTTATGTACTGTGTATGGCTGCTTTCGTACTACCAGAGCACAGTTGAATAGTTGCAACACAGACTACATGGCCCACAAAGCCAAAAATATCTACCATCTGGCCCCTTACAGTAAAAATTTGCTGATTTAAGTAGTGCAAGAGTTAACGTAATAGAAGATGATGGCTTGAACTAAAGCTGGGGCAGTGAGAATAGAGAGGAGTGGGTGGTGCAAGAGCTATTTAGGAGGAGGTGAGGATAAGATTTGGTGAGTGATTGGGATGGAGGGAAGGTCAATAAAAGGCATAGGAGTCTGGGAAGATTCCTAGTTTCTGGATCTCAATTTAGCAGAGTTTTAGCATCCTGTCTTACATAAAGATGCAAAAAAGGCTTTGTTCTCAAGGAGCTTCGTGTTCAGTAGAAGAGATAATATGTGTACATAAAAATCTTTAATACAACGTTGAATGTCATGAGGTCACAGTATTTCGGGGAGAGAGGGACGATGTTTAGATTAAAATTCAGTGAAGGCTTAAAGTAATAGTTTTGAAGAATGGGGAGGATTTAGACCAGAGACAGATATGAGGAAGGGCCTCCTGGAGAAAGAAGCTGCAGGAGGACAGATGGGGCTCTAGACACTAGGTGGGGAAAAGACAGGAACACCAGCTTCAGGAGCTTGGACTTTATTGGATAGGCAGTGAAAATCTGAGAATTTTGAGCAGGAGAAGGATAATATTAGAGCTGTGATTTGGTTACTTTGACAATGAGATTAGAGTCATTGAAGAAGGAAGAGACCAAAAAAGAAAAGGAAACTAATATTTGTCCTTCAAAGCTTCGCTTTGCTGACCCTCTCAGCAAATATTTGTCCTTCCTTTATGTTCCCATTACACCCCTGGACACCTTAAATTTGAGCACTTATTATGCTGTGTTGTAATTGTTTACTTATCTATAAAATGCGAGAGGCCAAGGTTGTGACATTCTTAGAGGAAGTATGTGCGGGGGTTAAGACCTGTCTGGGTTTGACTTTTATTTGACCTTACCCTCTCCATGCCTTGGTATCCTCATCTGGACATAATAATTGTAACTGCTTCTACAGTTGATGACAATTGTAACTATTTGTTGTGATTATTAAATGGGTTAATGTGTGAAAAGCGCTTAGAACAGTATCTGGCTAGTAGTGAAGGTCAATAAATATTATTGATTATTATTGCTAGTGCCTAGCTCAGCATCTGGAAACTAGAAAAGATTTTGTTGAATGAGTAAATTTAAGTGCCTACAATGAGCCAGACACATTGTACTGGTTATTTTAGACTATCCTCACTGTACCCCTGAGAGAAAGATATTTCTAATTTTAGGGAAGATGAAAGAGCTCTGATGGTAAATGACAGAGCTAAGATGCAGATAGAGACATACTCAGTCCTATTTAATAGGGAGATGGTAGGAGAGAAAGAATTTAAAGAGCTG
Organism: Tapirus indicus; assembly: GCA_031878705.1. NCBI lineage: Eukaryota > Metazoa > Chordata > Mammalia > Perissodactyla > Tapiridae > Tapirus > Tapirus indicus. Next base: position 135,692,369 of record CM062920.1, on the reverse strand, counting down.
AGAGTAATGGATGGACTCAAGCCCTGGAGGATATGGGAGAGAGACTGGATTAAAAGCATGGGTGAAGGTCTTTGACTGCTTTCCTGAGACAACACAGAGGAGATACTATGGAGGGTAAGTATAAGGTGAAGGGGAGGGAAAATCGCTAGCTGAACAGGAAGTGGGCAGGGCTGGGAAGCCTGCTAAGTGGGGAGTCAAAGAACACTCCAAGTTCTTGAGCTTAGGTGACTAGAGGAATGAGGTTGCCATTTGTAGAAACAGAAATGTGCAGATTTGCTTTTTGGGGCAGGAACTTGAGGGTTTAGTTTTAGATATAAAGAGTTGATGCTTCTAAAACATTGAGCAATGAGTTGAAATTGTGGCCGTAGGTGAGAGGTGGGGATTGGAGAGAAACGTGTGGAAGTCAGCTGCCTGGAGGTGAGGGTTGAAGTCATGGGCATGGCATCTATGAACAAAGCACAGGGTTAATCAGTCCCACGGGCTAGTTCTTGACTCAGCCTAGGAAAGGGCTGGCCAACCAGGACCCCGTGCCCATCCCCGATACATATCCATTGGCTGATTTGTGACACTAGATTTCCTCACTGGTGGATAAAGACATGGCAAATGACCAGTGTGCGAATAGTTCTCTCTCAGGATCTTTCCATATGAATGAAGAACCGTGGCCGGAGATAGGTAAAACTCTCTAACACAGGGAAAGAGGAGACGAGAGGAGTGAATGTGGGCCTTAACGTGTCAACTTCTTCTTAGCCTTCGGTGCTCACTACAGAGCCCAAGCTCTCCTGTCTTTAGCAGGCCCAGAGCTATAGAAATGAACTGAATCTGCTTAAAACTACACCCCAGAGAATCCAATGCAAGTGAACTTATTTGGCCAGAGAGGGTCATAAACACATCATAAAATCTGACCTTTTCAAGAGGGGATTATCTAATAAATAACTGTGGTTATCCCCTGGGGTGCTAGGCATAAGCCTGGTGGAGGATCAGAGAGGAGAGCTATTTCCTCCGCTCCCTGGGCATCACTCTGAGAGGTGAACAGCAGAAGGGCTTTGTAGAGGCTCAAGTATAAGGCCCTGCACTCATACCCCCATTGCCCTCTGGCAGGGCCACTGCCGCTTCAACAGGGCTCCCTCCGCTTTGCTGAGCAATGGAATGTGGTTACCGGGAAAAGAATATTAAGATTTCTGTTTCTAAATATGTCACTGGTGAAGCTCCTTTTAAAATATTAATTGTGGCAACATTGGAAACGTATAAAAGAACTGACAATCATGCTTGTTCAGACCACAGAAGGTTTAATTTCAAAATGTGGTTTTGAATTGCTCTTTTTCCCCATCTGCCTATAAGCAATGGATTCATCAAAATCCTTTCTTGTGAATAAAAGAAGAGCCCCTAATGCCGTCCATTCAGTGTCATTAATGTGGAAGAGGTGAGTGATACGAGAGGGGTCTGTATTATTTACGATGAACCATTTGTGAGCCAAATGAATTTCAATGAAGCCTTCTAGCTGAGAGTGAGGATATAAGAGATGCAGAGAGAGAAGGCAACAGAAACCCATTGGAGTGGTTGCTAACAGGTCCATTCCCTTAGATTTCCAAGATAAGAATGAATCTACCCTGTTTTCTAAGACTTGGCACACAGTGATCACCACTGGTCACTCAGTAACTCATGCCAATGAAACCTTTTCTTGTTTAGTAAATCAGTAGTTCATTTCCTCTTTGTAATTTCTGTCTAGTAATCCTAAATATATCAAGAATTAGAATCATGGGATTAGAATTAGATTAAATATATCAAGAATTAGAATCATGGTAGTCTGAGGTAGATTGTAATTTCTCTGAGAGTAGGGACCCTGTCTCATACTTTTTCTTTTCAACTCCAACACTCAGGGCCTGGAAAAGAGTTGGTGTCTACAAAGATGTAAAGAAAATGATGTAAGGCGTTCTTTCTCAACAGGGGGACATCACACTCAACCAGTTGAAAGTTGGTTTGTGGAGGAGGGGTGAAAATATCTTACCTCTTACAATCTAAGCTCTCCAAGACTCAAACAAAAGCATCTAGTATTTATTCCATGGGGGTGGGGGGAAAATTAGGAAAAAAAAAAATCTAGAGAGGCTCTGCATGGGAAGGGAGTCTTTCATTATTATAAAAAGAAAGTTGAGAAGCACTGATGGCTATAGAGGGGAGAGTCATATTTCCTAGAGTCAGAAGGACATTTTTCAGAGTCTCCAGCCACTAACTACCAGTGTAGCTCATCTCTCTAAGCTTCAAGTGTCTTCATCTGTGAAATGGTGATCATGATATGACAGGGGAGTAACTTTGTTCACTTCGCTATCTTATACCCCCTTATATACCACCTTATATCTTATATAAGGCTATCTTATACCTAATACAGTGACTAGCACAAAGTAAGCTCTTCATAAGAATTTATGGAATGAATGAATAAAGGAATGAATGATTCTCCCTCAAAGGATTGCTTGATGATTAATTGAGATGATGACCCCAAAGCTCCTAACTTAGTACTTGGCACATTTTAGGTGCCCAGTAACTGACAGTTGTCTGTCTATGTCCCCTCTCCCACTGCCCTGCACATGCAGACTTCACAGATGAGGACATGAGACCAAGACAGGGCAAATCACTTTCCTACTGTCATAGAGCAAGTCTGTAACCCTGCTGAGAATTGAAACTCAGCTCCAATTGAGCCTTATTTGATTGATTATTGTTATAATTATTTTCCTAGAATACCCACCAAGTTCTCTATATTTTTGGAAAGAAAGTTCTCACATCCCTGAAGTATAATCAAGCCATATCCAAATTGATTCTGATTGAGCACCATCTGGATGCACTGAGCACAAATTCACATGCCTGGAGCAATAATGCAAGTGTTCTGCCCTGACAGTAAGAGGGTCTTGAAAGGACTTTTGGGAAGCATTCTGAGGGGAAAACTGACACATGGCATTCTCTCCAGTGTAACATACAGACAATTCAGATAGAAGGGCTGGTAGACACAGCATGACGATTTGGAAAAGCCAGAGATTCAGATCGCAAGGGGCTGGTTAACAGGAGGATGCACCATCAGTGTTCCACCAAGAGTCTTCCCAGGGTAGAGTTTATAAACCCTGCATTTTTCACCAACACATTCATCCAAGTATCATAAACTCACAATACTTGGGAAGGTGGAATTGCCTGTAAGAATTTTCAAGCCATCAACTTCAGCGACAATTCAAGTAGTAAGATGTACGTGCTCATTTCCTCTGCTGAAGATCCTGCTTCCTTCTCATTCCATTTTAGTATTTAGTTGTGCTTTATAGTTTTACATTGTTTAGTAAATCAATTTTGAGGGCAGAGACAATGTCTTAGGCCCTTTACATACTCATCCTGTTTTCTTACTTTGCATATGGCAGATCCTCAAAAATGCATACTGAACAAACGAATGTATTTTACAACTAAAAGTAAAAGAGAGCAGGTCTAACATTTATTGATCACCTTGTATGTTCTAGGAACTGTGCGGTGCATATTACAGGTATTATTTCATTTAACCTTTACAATTGACCTGTAAGTAATTTGCCCAATGTCGTAAAATTATTAAGTGGTTGAGACTGGAGTCAACCAAGGTTATTTCTGACTCCAAAAACTATGCTCATTAAGAAAAATAATCTTTCAGCAGCCATGAGAATGCACCTTGAAGACCTTCTGCTACAGGAAGTGTAATTGACCAAAGAGCCCAGCAGCATTGACTTAAGACCCAGCTGTTCTTGTCAGTTGTGCTCTGACAACTATCTCCACTTTCACACAGAGGCCATGCCTCCCACGGGCTTCTCCCAGCCAGTAACTGAGGGCGGCAGGGATGAAAACGCAAGCTGGCTTTGGCTTAAGGATAAAACTTCCTTAGACTGCATGGCAAACAAAGATGTTTCCATCCAACCTCCAGTCCAGTCTGTGTCTCCTTCACTGGGGTCAGACTTGCATCATGATCTGATGGCTCTTCCAGCCTCCTCCCACTCCTTCCCGGTTTTTTACTCATAGGCATTTCCCCTATTAAATGCTTGCACATTTAATCCATTCTTGGTGACTGCTTTTTGGAGGACCCAATTAACACAGTTCTAAATACTTTTTCCATTCCAAGCTATCGAGATTCATCGCTTAGGTTAGTTTTCACCAAACATTTCCCCCAAACCCTGCTAATGTTAGAAGAGAGTGGATGTGTGCTCTCTACCCTGGTGGTCTGGGACCTGCCACAAGGAAGAGATGTATTGGAAGCTCGTGCTTCATTCTATAATTGCTTGTCCAGTGTCTACTGGACAAGATAACAAGCCCTGTGAAGTCAGGGTCTGTGGCTATCTTTTTCACTGTTATATGCCCATTGCCTAGAATAGTGGCTGTACATAGTAGGTGCTCAATAAATAAAGGCTGAATCAATGGAAAAACATTCTAACAATTATTTTTCTACTCGACAATGTAGTCATATTTGTTTGATTTTTTTTTAAAGAAAATCCTCCTATCCTCAGCAAAATTGAGGTTTAAATGCCATTTTAACTGTAATATTTAACCTCCAGTACATCAGCACGTACCCTGGGGGTAAAAATTTCCCTGTTTGTAAGTTATGAGTTAACTAATTTGCCGAAAGGTCAACATCAGGAAGGGAATCTAGACCTTTCAATTCCTAGTTCAAGGTATTTTCCTTTCTATGCACAATGTCCTTTTGTATTTATGTCTTTCTATTACATTCCAATTTGAGAACTTTTTCTCCTACTTTGACATTGTAGGCATTCCTATTGTAATTAACTTTACCCAATTTGTTATTTTTCTTTGTGTACATTCTGTTCCCTGCTAATTTTATGTAATCCATGACTACTCCAATTCTTGCTTTTTATTCTGGAATCATTTGGAACTTTGGGGAGGGAGGACTCCGTCCAATCCCTGACATCACTGGATATTTTCTCTTGTTTGTCTCTGAATCACTGAACGTAGATCTTTCACTCTGTCTTCTCTGCTGAGGATGGAGTTTTGTTCTTATTAAACTGTGGAGAAATGCCTCTTTATGGTGCAAGTGGGTCATGCTGAACAGTGGGGTTTGATTACCCTCCCTGTTCCATGCAGATCCTAACACACAGAGATGCTCAAAATGTTCTCATCCTCTCTTAAATGGGGTGAGCTCTATAGTGACAACTCCATTCTTCCAGTTCTGGCTAAAATCCTCCTCGGAGACATACTTGACTTCCTTCCTCTCATAATCCTCGTCCAATCTATCAATAACTCCTGTTGGTTTTACCTTCAAAATGCATCCAGAAACTGATCAATTCTCACCATTTTCACTTCTACCCTCCTGGAACAAGACCTACCTCCAGCCCGAGTTATTTTAGTAGCCTCCTGATGGGTCTCCCTAATTCCACCCTCGCCTCCTTACAATCTATCCTCAATACTTTCAGAATGGAAGGCAACCCTCCACTGGCTTCCTAAAGAACCAGAGTAAAAGCCTGAGTCCTTACAGTAACCTCCAAGGTGCTACTGAACATTCGGATCTCATTTCACTTTGCTCCAGCCACACTGGCTCCCTTGCTGTTTCTCAAAAATGGCAGCCATGTCCCGGCCGCAGGGATTTTGCACATACTGTTCTCTTGGCTTGGAAGGCTCCTCCCCCAGATATCTGCACGGCTTGTTCCCTCACTTCCTTCAGGGTCTGCTCAGATATCATTATCTTGACAAGGCTTCTTTGGCCATCCCTTTAAAATTGTAACCTCTCCCACTCCTGACACTCTTGATCCTTCTGGTTTCTTTTTCCTTCATAAGCATAAAACTTATGATCATCTGAAAATCCATATATTTTACCTATTTAGGTGTTTTTAAAAAAATTTTAAGCCACTCTCCTCTCACTATAATAAAAGCCTCATGAGGGCAAGAATTTTTTGTTTGATCACTGCTGTATCCTCAGCACCTGGCATGCAGTAGGCAGTCAATAAACACTTGAGTGAAAGAATGAATGTTCTGCCTCCCCATTCATCCTTCCAGTTTTACCTCGAATATGAAACTGTCCCCTGCTCTGTGAAATCTTCCCAGCAACCATAACCAACCACTTGTCCCTCCTTTTAAATAGAGCGCTTTGGATATGCATGTTTTATAATGCTGACCTATGCTATAAATTTTCATGGCATTTCTTGTCCTAAATGATGAGCAATTCAAGGGAAGGGATGATAATTTATTAATCTCTGTACCCCTAGCATTTAGAACAATACTTGGCACATAATAGTCATTCAATAATAAATTAATAAATGTATTAATGAATAAATTAATGAATGAGTGGCCCAAGAGAAACACAGCTATCAGAAAATATATTTGCTACTTTGGAGTGGTAGCTGGTGTACAATTATCATCATTGTTACTGACAACAGCAGTGACGATAATAGAATCACCCCTGAGACTGGAATGGAGCATCTCTAAAATTTCCTTGGAAGAGAGTGTGGTTGAGTTTCAGATTCTTGGCTTCCACCTCATTGTGGCAAAGGATTAGAGGGCTGAAAATCTGGTTTCGGTACCACTGGCTAAGATAATTTCCCAGTAAATTGGTGAGCATGTCCTGTGAGGCAAAACTGGAAACCTTGATAAAATAGTCAAGATAAATCAGTCATCATCAAGGTTGGTTAGACATAAGGGTATTAATCATATTCCTAAGATTTCCCAGGTCTGACCAGGAAGGTAATTGGATTAGTATGATTAGATTACTCTAGCAAGATTTTTCTTATTTTATTTTCAAAGAGCAGCATTTTGCTAAAGAAACAAAGCTTTGGAGAACTTTTTCTGGTATTTTTCTATTTATAAAACAAATCCATAGGCCTAGGAAACATATGCAGTGACATATATATTTAATGAGTGTTCAAAGTTGCTGTTGCATAATAAAGGCCAGAGAGATGAAGTGTTGAGTGTTATGATACCACCAAGAACCTCAGAAGATTTGGCAGAGTCGCTACTCTCTATGTGGCAATGGAAATGTCACATGTCTATCTGCCAAAAGTTGGTATAAGGCTGGTGCAGTATTTCAGTGTAAGTGAGCCTTTGAGGAGAGGGTAAAAAGTGCCATTTTGATTTTTGTGTTTCAACAGGAAGATATATTTATTTGTTTTTTGCAACCCTGATAATTGCTAAGTTTCCCCCAAGAGAAACCCAAATCTTTTCCTTTGTAAAAGACAGTTCCCAAGGTGGAGTAAGGAAGCACCAGAAACCAGTCAGGAAAGGAATTCTGTATTTTAAGGGTGCTCGAGTTTTCTGTTTTCTCTTTATTAAAAATTCAGCTTTTGGGGCCGGCCCAGTGGCGTAGTGGTTAGATTCGTGCGCTCCACTTTGTGGGCCCCGGGTTTGCATGTTTGGATCCTGGGCGCAGACAGATGCACCACTTGTCAAGCCATGCCGTGGCGGAATCCCATATAAAGTAGAGGGAGATGGGCATGGATGTCAGCCCAGGGCCAGTCTTCCTCAGCAAAAAAGAGGAGGATTGGCAACGGATGTTAACTCTGGGCTGGTCTTCCTCACACACAAAAAAATCCAGCTTCTGTTGAGCACAGAAGGTGGAAACATGCCACCTCACTGATGTCTGTAATGAAGTGGTCCTGAAAACAAAAGGATGCATTGTTACCTGAAAATTGTCCAAGTTATGAGAGCAAATGATTCCTTGCCAAGGGAATCAGCCATAAAGTCAAGAAAAACTCTGCAGAGTTCAGTGGAGGCATAAAACCTGTGTTTTGCAATAGTAAAATTTGTGGGGGGTGTGTGTGTTTATGTGTCTATATCTAGACCATATATAGATCTTTGTTTCCTATATCTAAAAGGGTAAAAAAACCAAAGCAATACAGCAACAAGAAAAATGCTGCCCCAGATGGTGTGTCCATCCATGTGGATAAGTGTCACTGAGAAGACTGATGCACGCCCCGTGCTCTGCGTCCCTCCTGCTGGGCACCCAGCTCTCCAGTGACCCTCGGCTGTCCCTGGTTGTACCTCCTGCTTGTGATGCTGCCTGTTCACCTCACCGTCTGTAGGCTTCATTTGCTCCAAAGACACAGTTCCTTTTCTGCTTGCTGCAAACCTGTTTGGATGGCCCGGCTGTCGCTTCTCAGCAGTTATCATGCTGTACCTCTGGGTAGCTGCCCACCCGTGTCGCAGTTACTCTGCCCCTTCTGTTGGCCATTTGGCCACCCTTTGACACACTGGGTGGAAGTTAGTTCCCTGATTAATGAGAAGTATGGCATGTAGGGATGTTAATGAAGTGGCTCAGTACGTTGCATGTCAATTTTGCGTGATATTCTGGAATCACAGTCACAAACTGCATTATGGGTTGGCTTCTCTGGAGATATAAAAAAAAGAAAAAAAGATTCTTTTAAAGCCTCATTGCTAACCCCTCAGTCTTCATCCCCTTCTCTAGTCCCACCATTCCTATCTTTCTGCCTCCTATTGCTAATCTTGCTAAAAACTCAGTCAATAGGATACAATCCCCTGCTAAAAACAAACAAAACCAGAAGAAAAAACTATCCATTATTGATGGGCTGCAGTCTAACCCCCAAGCCTGGCATTCAAGGCTCTGTCCTAATGTGAGTTATGCAAATAGCTCCAGTAACTTTATCTCTGTGTCAATAAATGATGACAATAGCAGCAATACTAATGTGCGGTTTTATTGGGCCTTATTAATTATAAAGAGCATTCACTTTGATGGTCATAACAAGCTCATTATTCCCATCCCTCATATGAGGAAACAAGCTTTCAGAAATGCTTGCACACATTTTTAAGCCTCAAGCAGCCCTCAGAGCACATTGTGTGAACATTTGGGAGTTCTGGAGAGCACCAATTTGACATTCATTTGTAACATTTAAGGACTTTGAATGATAACCCAGAGACTTGAATTATATTATCCTAGGCCAAGTTTCTCTCTTCTTTTCCCGCTCTTGCTAAGTAGATCGAATACTCGAAACTGATGACTGGGGCTTGTCTCACTCCCTTGGCAATGGAGACAGACTCCAGGGTGTTCTCTGAGCTTTTCCTCATTTAGACATCTTAAGATGACCATATTATTGCATATTGGGGATGCTGGAAGCTGTGCCACAGCTCTTATGATTTGGTATTTGTAGCCAAAAGTAATTGTTTCAAAATAATCCCAACCAGGAGGCACTGTTATTATTTCATCATTATCGTGCTAGAGCCATAAGGGGGGAGGGAGGTGCTTTGGAAATGGACACAGATGCTGTTGTTACCCTTTCTTGAGAAGAGAGCAAGCAGTGATTCTATTCTTAAAATACAGTGTAATGCTGGGCATATCGTAAACATTCAGGAGTTATCTGTGGAATGCTGACACAAATAGAAGCACAGAAACATTTTCTCTGTGCAGTTAATGGTGACCAGCAGGCATCACTGCTGTCTGGAAAGCCTTTATCCTCTTAACGCGCCCGGCAACACTGCTCTCAGATTCAGGGGTTTCCCAGTGCCTGGGCCCAGACCAAGGTATAAATTCGGGCATTCTCACCTTCTTGGTTTTCCTGAGCTGCTCAGTGCCACGTGAACAAAAGAGTATAAAATAACCTGGGGACAGCTGAGTGCTGCCTCTGTGACTTCAGAATTTCTCTCCCAACTATGTGGCACCTGGCAGTAAAGAAGGGCTATTTTCCTTGAACATCTTCCACAGGGCAGGCAGAGGCTAAGCTCCTTACTTCTTTAGCTCTGTTTCTCTGCCAAACCTAATTGAGCAGGAATGATTATCCCCAATCTACATACAGTAATACCGAGGCCCAGGGAGGTTAGGTAAATTGTTCAAGTTTCTAGAACTAGTAAGTGGCAGAACTAGGATTCTCCTGGCAACAGTGCCTGTGAGTTCTCTAACATGTCACTCTGGTTTGTGTTGTAGTATGGGGATGGAGAGACGAAGGAGATGAATTGAGTGGCATGTGCTGTGTGCATTTCATCTCCGTGACTTCCGTCAACAGCTCTAAGAGGTTAATGTCACTATTCCCATATATGGATGAATAAACTGAGGCTTGGAAATCAGAGTAAATCCTATCTAACTTTCCAGCGTAAGGTTTTACTTGGTGACAGATTCTAAATAGCTATAGATTTCTTCAGTCATGGTGTACATCACATAAATTTTCATGACTTGGCTTGTGTGCATACATATGGATGTTTTCAATTCTTTGAATCTCAGATAAAGGGGATCTGCCCAGGGTGGATAAGAGAGTTTATGAAATAGAAGAAAGTGTGGAGTTCGAGGGTGGTTGGCAGGACCCCTTCTTAAGTATTACTTGGGGGTTCAAAATTTGAATATGCATTACTGAATGGAAATCACGTAGTCTTTTATTTTATTTATTTATTTTTAATATGCCTCAGGTCTTCTGTATGAGAAAAACATAGAAGGAAGCAATAAATGCATGCTTCATTGGAAATAGATTTCCAGCGTCTAGGGTTGAGTACAGAACGAGCTGGTGCCTGAAAGATTGTTTTCCATAGGAAGGAGTCTACCCCGCTCGAATCACTATTTGAAAGTGGGACCGTCTCATGGGAGAGGCTGGTTGCGCTGTTGTCCAGCTGTCCACAGACGCTTCCATCTAGTAGGAATTCACCCTGAGTCATTAAGTTAATGGCTTGGCTGTCACCTTGTGATTTATCAGTGAAATTGCTCCCCTGAGTGCAGAGTGTATAAAAGGATGGTCAGCTCATAATTCACGCTGTGGCATAGTGGCAATGATCATGGATAAGACGGGCCCTTCAGAAAGCGAGGTCGTTAGTAGGATGATAATGGTTTCTCCGCTGTAGTACGTGCCGTGATGCAGTCTCGGGGAGAGTAGAGCAAAAACTATTCAAATACAATTTAGCCTTTGTAAACAGAAAATGTGGTTGTGGAAATCCTGAGAGATTGTTTGGGATGTTGGATTTTGCATTATGGCATCTCATGGTCCTTATGCCCTGCATGAATTCCCAGGTTGGGGGTTTAGTTTGGAGTTTAAAAAGCAGATGATGCCTTTTCTCTTTGGATTATAGACTGACCTCTGAATATGCCTGAATAAAAGCAACTCAGAGTTTGGGAGGATCGTTGGATTATGATAAAGCTTTCAGGATAACTCCAAGAGCCTCTCCAACAGCCAAAGGATTTCCAGGGCCACAGAGACACACAGAAACCAACTCCAATTCTTTTCTTTCTGGATTATAAACTCTGAAGAAGCTTAATAATTAAAGAGGTACACCATTAGAGAGTTTTTAAGGACTTCCATGTAACTGCTTGTTTTGGCCCCATCTCAATACCTAACAGATTCCAGAGAGAATCAAAAGGGGCAATGATCTAAAAAGATTTTAAGACTAGGGTGTATATAATAATATCCTGGTTGCTTATTTGGAAAGCAGGAAATAGACTACGGAGCAATAGATGGATCCATTAGCATGTACTTGCTGGTCAAGACTGTGGCACACCCATCCCTTCATGGAAAGAGACTCATCCATTTAAGCCACCCACAAATACTTTCCTTAGTTTATTCAGGACTTTTGCCTACATGTACATGTTTTTCTCTTACAGACCACACAGCATGTCCTATGGGAATAGCAGAATACAAGTCAGGTTTGTTAAAACTACTTCCAAAGGATACCTATAAGTCAGGTGGCATTTGAGTATACAATAATTAGTTTAAAATATATTTGCCAAATGGATTTATTATTATAGCCATATTGCGAGTAATTCTTCCTGTTGCGGAGAGGGATATAAGAGTCTAGCTTAGCCCAGTTCTACTGAACAGGAGACTCTTTGAACCCACTCATCTTATTTGGATTCTATGCTTAAGTGTGCTGAGGAGCCTTCTAAGATGCCTCCAATTTTCCCAAGTCCTGGTATTCATTCACTTGTGTAATCCCCTTTTCCTGAGTGTGGCCTAGGCTTAATGACTGGCTTCTCACAAATAGATTATGGCAAAAGCAATGGGACATCACTTCTGATTTTAGGTTATAAAAGTCTGTGACTTCCATCTAGCTGGCCTTCTCTCTGTCTCACTCACTCTGATGAAGCCAGCTGCCATCCTGTGAGTTGTCCTATGAAGAGACCCACGTGACTAGCAGGTGGGGGTGGGCAGGCACTGGCCAATAGCCAACAAGTCATTGAGGCCCTCAGTCAAACACCCCGCAAAAAACTGAATCCTTCCAACAACCACTGAGTGTGCTTGGAAGTAGATCCTGTCCCAGTTGAACCTTGAGAGGACTGTAGCCCTGACTGACACTTTGCAGTTTTGTGAGTGACCCTGAGCTGGAGGACCTAGTTAAGCCACATTCAGATTTGTAACTCACAGAAACCGTGAGATAATAAATGTATGTTGCTTTGAGCTGCTAAGTTTTGGGGTAATTTGGTATATAACAACAAATAAATAATACACCAAGCAAAGAACCAATCCTTCCCCTTTCTCCTCCTTTCCTCCCTCCCTCTCTCCTCTCCTTCTTTCAAATGTTGATTAAGCATCTTCTATGTGCCAAGCACCATGGTAGGCATTGTGAATGCAGCATTAGACATGACAGATGTGATAGCTTCACTCATGGCGCTCACCCACTCATTGGGGAGACACACACTGAATGAACAATCCAATGAGTGACTTCACAACAAAGGTAGAGTACTTTGGAAACATGGCAGGGGTCTTGAATTATTCTGGGAGAGGTTGGTCATCAGGGAAAGCCTTCTTAAGCCATGAAGTGTGAGTGGGATGATTTTAATTTGGTTTCCCACAGACTGCGCCAACTGGGAGAGAATTCTCTTCCCAGAAGTCATCCAGCCACCCGGACACACGTATGTTTCTATAATGTGATAACATGATGTTTGAAAGTAGAAATATATATGTATGTTTCTCTGTCATATATATATATATAATGACAAATACATGGGCCACGGACTGATGCTCAAAAGCTTTTCTTTGTTAAATAAATCATTCTTGTTTGTGTGTCATTTGACCTCTCTTTTACTGAATTTATTATCTTGAGTGCTGATTCCCCTGCACTGCCGCCACCACCTCCAGATGCTCTGCCTCTGCATTTCAGCAGGAAATTTCTGCAATTATTTGTTATACTACAAATGGCTAGGAACATGAGAGTGTTGTGAGAGCAAACGTGATTATTGATCCTTCCTTTCTTTTTTTCTTTTAAGAGAAAAAAGAACTCCCTAAGGTCAGCTAATAGTGGTTGTGAAGGCAACTTCGGTCAAAACACACAGTTGAGTTATATGAGGATGGCACCTGTGTGCATTTATTTTCATAGTGTCAAACTCAATCTACAACATCCTTACTGGCTCTCCCAACATTCCTAGGCCCTGGAGTTTCATAAAAAGGTCAGTATGAAAGGGCACCAAGATTTTACTTAAACTTGAAATTCCTGAGAATAGTTATGATAAAAGGGCCTTGAGCCATGACAATGGATGGACATGTCCAATGCTAAAAGCGAGAAGTGATAAATGACACTGATGAAGGTGATAAAAAAATGAGAAAGATAGGAGTTTATTCAACTGGGCGACAAAGGGTATTTTTAATGAGGGAAAAGGACAGAAAGTAGTCAGTGATGTAGAAATTACTGCTGAGGACAAAGACTAAGATTTCAGAGCTGGATATTATTTAAAAAATTGCAGTGCTGCCCCAAAGTGATCTGGAAGGCAAGTGTGGGATAGACGCTATGGCTGGTTCTTACAGTCATCTCTGGGCCCTTGTCTCACAAATAAGAAAAAAACAAGAGAGGACCCATAATTCCAGATTAGGATGGTCTCTTTGTCTGAATCATGCGCAATGTTTCTAAGACTAGAGGAAAAAGGGTGTAGAAGAGGGAAGGGACAACAAAATCAGGAAAGCTGTAGGTGCCAGCACAGGCAGCCTTTCTCCCCACTTCTGCCTAGGAGCTGATCAGATCTCTTCCGAATGCTGGCAGGTTATTGTTCATAAAGAAGATTGAAATATGAATATAGTTAGCTTATAACCGCATAAGGACAAGGAAAAGCAAGATGGTGTTTTTAGAATATGGAAAATTCTAACATTCCTTAATAAACTTCTTGGTATAGTTCATTTTATTTGTTTTTGGAACTCAGGGAAAACAAGCAAAAGTTTACAATTATGGGAGAATTCAATAGATGATGAAAGTACATAGAGAGATTCCATAATGCAGCATGGTGAAGTGGTACCTGCTTAATTGTGGTCAAGGTGATGGATATATTTATTGGGAATCTTTTGGTTGTACATAACATGACTTAGTCCCCAACAAAGCTTTATTTGCTCATGGGATTGTAAAGGCAAAAATGTTGAATAGATAAGGCTGGATCCAGCAGGTTGACTATCGCTTGCTTCTCTCAATGCAAGATGGCTGTCAATGCTTCTGGAGGCCATAAGTGTCCTTGTTCACATCCATTGAGGAGAGTATGTGGAAAAGCAATGGATCTTCTTTTTTAGAGGTCTCCATTGAGTACTTCTTTAGATGTTATTGGTCTGCATTGGGTCACAGTCCCATATCTAACTCAATCAATAAGGACACAGGAGTAGGACCTCTTGATTGGCTGAAGCCATTCAAAGTCTATCCCTGAAGCAAGAGAGGGATCAGTTTCCCCCTAAAGCACATTGACTGAATGAGGGAGGATCTTGAACAAAACTCGGGATACTATCATCGGACAGAAAGGAAATGGATGCAGGGCAACAAAACCCAGAAACATCCTCTGTAATGGGCAATGAACTCTTTCACATTGGGATGGGAAAGTGTCTGCAGTTCTTTCAGCTTCTTATATTAGATGCAAGTAGAATGAAAGGCATGGCCTCTTACTAATGCTAATAAAGGAAATGGCTGTTTCTCCTGTGGAACAGCCAACAGGTTTAGTGTATAAAACCCGTGGGGCCACGGACTGTTATTTACGAAGGCTCCGGTTTCCAAACAGGTGCAACCAGAAATCGACACAAGACTTGAGACTTTTAACTCTTCTGGGCCTCTGATATCAGGTAGCTTCTGACTTTAAACATTTCACCTTCCTCTGAGATGGTTGGGTGTACACAGCATAGGTATGGGTTATCTGTTACAAGCCTCTGAATATGTAAGAAATTAGAACTTTATGCCAATGGATGGTAAAAGGAACATAGGCTATTATTTCTTCCATGAATGATTGAGACAGGGCCATAATGAATCAACAGTCATACAAATGCCAAAAACTGGTAAAGTGATTTAAACAGGAGGGAAGAAATCCTCCACACCAACCCACAGGTGACCTTCAACAGAGAAAATGGGTTTTATGCCATAAATAAACATAATAAGTATAATGAACAGAAAGTGGCTCATTGTTTAAAAAAAAAAAAAGATCATCTGATTATCTCTCACTGATTACATAAACACCAGAGAGCAATTTTAAGTATTCTAAAGATAACTAGAATAATTTACAAATGCCTTTATACAGAGTAGCAAAGGAGCAGCACGCATGTCAACAAAACATGCTGACCTTGCCGAAAGACCTTCATAAGTTGTGAGAAAGAGCACAGATTCTGCTATACCATCTTGTCATTGACCAACACTTTAGCTAAGAGTTGGCAGCTAATTCTTGATTTCTGAATAAAAAGATTAAGAATCCTTTTATAGGAAACAGATGCAATTGAAACAGAAAAATCTCATCATAGTGATATAATCAGTCTTAGGTCCTTCACCATGAGTTCAGACTCTGCAGTTAGATATTCTGAGACCAGATCCCAGTTCCAGGACTTAAGATCTTGTGGTTTTGGTAAGGCACTGAAGGTCTTCAAGCCTTGGTTTACACGTCTGTAAAATGGGGAATCAGAACACCTACTTGATAGACTTATTGTGGGGATTAAATAAGGGAATGCACATAGAGCCCTCAGTATAATGCCTGGCACATAAGTGCTCAAAACCTGCCATCTCTTAAAGGAAGTCTTTCCTCCTTTCTACCTTCCAGGCAGGGATCACATGAAATGTCCTACGTCAGGGATCCATGTCAGAGGTTAACCAGTTTCTCATGACTCACCTTCACCCACGCAATGAACAGAAGTACATATCATCACAGGACTATTCGACCTGGTTTTGTTCACTGTGATTCTTCATCGTCCAGCACAGAGCTTGACCCGTAGCAGGCTCGTAATGAATATTTATTAGTACTGTAGTCTGGGTAACTGGGCAGCTGCTCTGGCCTGCTGGGTGGTGGCGATATTGCAGCTGGTCCCACTCTGGCTGAGGGGTGGGATGTGTTGTTTTAACTTGTTGCACATTTTCCTTTTTACTGCCTGGAACTTTGACCAGGCCTGCGTGTTCCCCTCAGTCTTTCCGCATGAGCCAACCCACCCATCTACCTCCCTTATCCGTGAACAAACTCTCTTACTGCCTTCAACACCATGTTTCAAATATGGTCTTAGCATAACTGAGAGCGAGTGTCCTTCACCCGTTGCTGGAAAATATTTTTATAACTACAAAAAATGTTCCTGATCTCTCATTTCTTTCTCACCTTTCAAATCAGAGATCTTTACTTGCAGGTGACAAAATTATACAATTGTATTTTTTTCCCCCAAGTTCTCCAGTGAAGGAAAAAAGCTGACATTTCTGCATACCAAAAATGAGGCAGCTTTGTGCTAGATGTTTTAACATAAACTACACAATTTAGTACTTCTACTAACCTGAGGGATGTAACAAGTATTAATATTTTTATTTTATAATCCAGGAAACTCAGAGAACTTAAATTGCACAAGGTCACAAACCAGCAAGAGACCAAACTGGGATTCCCACTGAGTTCTACAGGGTCCCAAAGTCAGGCTATTTCTACCTGATTCTCTGCCTCCTCTATAGTGTGTGCTTTTGATTATTTTCATCACATACTCTAGTCATCTTAAAGCACAGGTCAAATGTTGCACATTCTTTTATGCCCAATGTTTCTCACTGTTAAAAACGTTTCTCTTTTTTTGAGTGCAGAGGTTTCGCCAGTGTTCTAGAAGTAAAATGAATCTCACAAGTCCTCAGGGAGAAACTGTAGCATAAAGTGGAAGAGCACAGAATTTGGAACCAGACAGACATGATTATCAGCTGTGCATTCCTGGGAAACATACATCATCATCTTTCTGAGCCTTAGTTTCTTCATCTCTAAAATGGGGATTTTAACACTTAACTCAGAGGGGTTTTGAGATGAAGTGAGGTAATACCCATAAAGCACACAGCATAAGGCTCAAACAGTGTGCTCCCTTTAATACCCAGGGTTCTGATCCAAGCGGCACACGGCTAGATTGAGACATTCTCCAAATACACATGATCCTCATATTTCAGCTCTCCGAAATAAGGGAGTCAGTACGGTATGGTGTTAAGACAGGAGAAAATGTTCTCCTTTCCAAAGGATGGATTTTGGTGTCTCAGTTTTTCAGTAGCTTCTGAATTGCAGATGCCTTCAAAAACTTGAACTTTGCAGTTGCAAATGCACAAAGAATTGATACAAAATGGAAAAAATATCTATAAACATTCTAGCAACCTACCAGTCCAACTAGTTTTACCCAGTTCTGGTTTTCTTCATCTGCCAGCTTACCTAGTGATGAATATGAGTTATACACTAGCTTATCTACTTTAAAAAGAATGTTTTGTATGTTTGACCTTTAAAATCACCATGTCGGCATGAAAAATTTCTTTTTTCTTCCATAATAAACAGCAAAACGCTTCTATATCTCCAATTAAGAACTGTTTTTGAACAGCGATAAATAATACAATCTTCTTTATTTAGCATTTGTCTATAGCAAGACAAGAGAGAGAAAAAGAGAGAGCATGTACATTTTTGTTTTTAACAGTCTATTAATTCATGACATGAATTTCTCTCAGCTGCTTTATAGGTCCCAAAGTTGGAGGCAGAGTGAATTTGGACAAAAAATAAACAAATTTTTATCACAAAGAAAGAATATACTTTCTGCTATTTGTCTAACTTTGGAAGAAGATGGAAATCTCTTAGCAGGTGATATCCACAGACCCGGTACACGTAGTTCTGGCCTTTAGAAGGGGCTTAAACTTCCTGCACAGATGAAACTGATTCTCTGGAATGTACCTCCCTCTCAGCCACACATTCTAGCTTGGGAAACTGCTACTCAGCTTTCAAAACACAGCTGAAATATCACCTCCTCTTTGGCTCTTCCCCGGACCATGCGGTAGATCAACTTCCAGGATAGTTGTGTGGTGGGTCCGCACCCTCCCACAGCACTGGAGTGCGCCTCTAATGCAGCCTCTCTCACGCTCCCTGCCAGTGCTTTGTCATGTGAGTGTCATTCCCATTGGATGGTGAGCTCTTTGAAGGCAGGCATTCTATTCAGTCCTTGATTCCCCCCTCCCTGATAGCCCAGGGATTGGGACATAGTTGTTTGATATATTTCACTGAATGAACAATTGGAACATTCACTGAGTTAGTTATCTACTATTTTAGCTTTTTAGTCTTTGTTTTCATTATTGGTTATTTCAGTTATTTGCTCATGATTCTGCTATTTAGGCAGGACTTGGTGGGGCAGCTCTCTCTGACTTGCGATTTGGCTGTGACAGCTTTGCTGGGGCTGGAAGATCCCAGGTGGCCTCAGCTGGAACAGAAGAAAAGACGGAGGTCTAGGTGGTCCTCTTTCTCTCACGTCCTCTGGGGCCTCTCTCCATGGGGCCTCTCTCTAGTGGAGTAATTGACTTTTTACATGGTGACTCAGGATTCAAGAGGGTGACAGTGGAAGCTGCCAGGCTTCTTAAGGCCAGAACTCTCACTTTTATGTCTGCTTCACTGTTCAGACAAGTCACAGGCCAGCCCAGATTCAAAGGGAGGGGAAATCAATTGAAAAGGAATGGAAGCAATTGTTGGTGGCCATCTTCACAGATAATCCACCACATTCTGTGCTTGTCACCTCAGACCTAAGAGCTCTGCTGAGGCCTAGAACCTAATCTCTTGTCCCTAAATTATTTCTTTGTTGTATACTGAGTTCATCTGGAAAATTTTCGAAATACTCTTTTGCATTACCTTTTTTTTTTTTGGTGTGTGTGTGTTATTGCGGTTATTTGACTTTTCTCTGAAAATCTTCTATGACAAGATTTCTGGGTTAAGCTTGTTTCTGAGAAGAGAAAATACAACTGACTTGATTTTATGAGCATTCTCTTACATGTGTATCATCAGACTTTTGGGAGTAGTCAGATTGTGAGAAGTCATATAAAATAAAGTATTCCTGAAATTGGGGTCCAAAAAGAAGGTTCTCTTTAATAGTAGATAAAGGGAGCATCCATAATACTAATTATAGGTATAATATTATATTCACCTGTATTTCATTTTTGCCATTATATACACTATCTTTTCCCCCCAAAGTAGTTAAGATGACCTTTCCTTTTAAAGAAAAGCTGTTTTGTAGTTTCTTCTTTTTTTTAATGAAATGAAAGCTACATAAAAATTAAGAAGGTAGATAAAAGAAAACAATTGCACACTCAAGTGCCTACTTCAGCTGTTTGTTCCCCAAAGCTTTTTTAAAAGACGATTTCTCTAAAAGAAGAGGAAGCTACAGGATACGTATAATAGTAGAGTTGGAAGAGAGAGGCCCCTATCATCATCTTGCCCAACACCTTCATTCTGTAGATGAGGGATGACTCTGGAAGTTACATAATGCACTGTATGAAAAGTCAAGAAAAACGATTACTTAGAGAAATGTGTTAAGATGAAAAGTCACAGAAATCCATCTTTGAAATGTTATTTAACTTCATATATTACCAGTACTCTGGAGAAAAATGGGAAGATATATACACGAAGGCAATTAAAATACTTGTGGTTAGATAAATACATTTAACAAGAGAACCTTAAAATTCTGGGTCCCTTTATCCTTGAATAATGGCTAGATAAGAATTCATTGTTTTAAGTACAAATTATGATTTGGACATGTTCACAATTTGTAAAAGTTATTCCATGTTTGAAACCTAGAAGGCCATTTGTTGACTTCAAATATACTCTTCATATATAGAACAGAACATGTATGCATGTGTAACTGGCCAGTCATTAGCTTCATACAGAACTTACTTTCTCTTTCATTCATTCAGTCAACAAATGCTTATTGAGCTCCACTGATGCACCAGGTAACATTCCAGTCGTTGGGGATACAGCAGTGAACAAAACAGGCAATCCCTTTGCTTATGTTAAGAATTTATATTCTAATGGGAGTCTTAGTATTTTCTTACTTTGGAATGAAGCCTGAGAATAACTTCGACATCTCTGAGTGTAGGTGTAATGAAATGGGAAAATACTTCTCAACCACTCTCTGAATTTTTCTTACACTTTCCTCATCAAACTGTAACACTTCCCATTTACTAGCACTTTTTTTCAACAAACTAATACTACAAAAATTTTGTCGGACTGATTATAAATGTTGTTGTTATAAATACTTACCATTATTCCATCAGAATTAATCCTAATATTAGAATGGTATAGAGAAGTTTAGCATAACACTGGAAAGAACTTGAAAATTCATGATGGGCGTCCCTGCTTCCTTTTTAAAAATGTGTTCATTCTTCAGGGTTCCCTTAGTAGTTTACTCATACTTTTAGCACAATGTTCATTAATTCATCTGTTGTCTGTGTATCTGTATCCATCGTCAGACAGTGGTCTCTCTGAAAGTAGGACTATGTCCTCTTCATTCCTTTATATCCCTAGCATCAAACCAACTCATTTAGCAAATGTTTAAGCAATTAATATCTTACTTAAGAATGATTCTATCAAAGATCATTGGACATTGCAAATGCCTTTTGAGGCAGGTAGTGTAGGTACAATTTGCGTTTTATAGCCAAGAACCTGAAATCACTGGAGGTTATTTATTATATGCTCAAAGCCACGGTGGAAGTATTCTTGGACAAAGAACTTGGATTTACGTCCTTTGACTCCAAGTCCAGTGTTCTTGCTCTGAAAACACATTATCTCCCCTCACATATCTACATATCTCGTTGCCAGGGGTGTGTTCTTGTCACCACTCCTCACATTCCTGTTTTTCTTTGCTTATATCTCTTCTACTTGCTTAACCTTGAATTGACACTTTAACCTTTTCCCTGATTCAGTAGCCATAGGGGAAGGAAGGCTTGAATAAATAAATTGTTCTATTATTCTCTTCTAAAAGATTAGTCACCGGTGTTTCTTTGGCTCGCATATCTTTGATAAGTCTCAAGCAGTAGAGTTACCTAAAAGAGTTCCAGGGTGAAGAGTGTCTTATTCTAGCATCAACTTTGTGATATTTTTCATTATGTAAAGACTGTGTAATTTTGAGTGAGGGGATGACACACTTAGAAGATCACAAAGCTGGCAGCATGGAGGAAGAGAAGAAAAGTTGTAAGGATATTAATTAGGGGCAATTATAAGACAGGAACAAATCCACACAAGTTCTGACGAGCTAGATGGGCCACATTAAAAAGTGCAGAGAAAAAGATAACAGAGAAGAAGGAGAAAAAACAGTGCACGGTGAGATAAAGAGATTTTTAGTTTTGATGGACTAAGATCAAAGTGTGGTCCTCAGACCACCTGAGGTTCTGGTAGTCAAGTCAAGGTAGCATCCAAATATCTGAATTACTGACTCAAACTCTTGGAGTGGGGCCCAAGAGTCTGCACTGTAAGTGTCTCCAGGTGATTCTTATATACACTAAAGTGTGAGACCCAATAGACAAAAGCAGTGTTTTTTGAAGTATTATGTGCATCTAAACCGCCTGAGGATCTTGTTAACATACAGATTCTGATTCAACAGGTCTGGAGTGTGACCTAAGAGTGTGAGTTTTAAGAAGCTCCAAGGTAATGCCAATGCTACTGGTCCGTGGACCACAATTTGAGTAGCAAAGTCACTAGATATTGGGGTAGCTGCTGTGATCCATGTGCTATGGAAGGTGAGATGGAAAAAGTGGATTTTTAAGAAGCTTCACTGTGATTTATGACAGAATTCTCCTTTGGCAGCTTGTCAGGAAAGTTTGCTAGAGATTTCAAATACTTTTTAATGTTTTTGTGGGTGGGACTCTCATTTGGACTGGCCAAGAGGCAGCTTGGTTCTATGCAATTTCAGTTGTAAAATTCTGGGTGGGAGACCAAGGGACTCCATGTACTTCTGATGAAGGCTCCTGCCCTGCCTTTTCTAGCTTCAAATAGTTTGGAAAAAAAAATGCAAATGGATTTTTTTTGTGTAGCACATCATCCAGGCTAGTTTTTTAATGCTCATCTGTTTTATTCCTGCCAATTAAGAGCAACAGCTGTCTTGCAGGGATGCTGGTCATTGAGAAGTGACACAGCTGTGGGATTTAGATGAGATAACAGTTGTACAGCCACGAAAAGGCATCGTTGGAATGCAAAATGCCATAAAGCCTGATTTATAGCACATATCTAAGGGGGAAAAACTTAAACTAAAATCAACTAAAATAACAACTCACCCAATAGGGAAAACAAAACAACATATCAACCCAGAGATGGTTAGCTCCAAAGTCAAGTTTTCTCAGACTATTTTATAAACAAGATTTGGACTAAAAATTGACCTAGAGAGATCCCAATTATTTCAGTTGTCTACAGTGCCCAGAGTTATAAATTTGCGTATAAGATTTAAATATTTATGCAAAATCCACCCTCTCGTTGCTCAACACAGTTTGACATTTGCAAATCCCTAGGCTATATCGTGTGACAAGGAGGATGAACTTGCTGAGCACAAAAACAATGGTCAGTGACTAATATTTCGAAAGTGGTATTATCATGGTAAAAATATCACTTAATCAATGTAATAACTCAGCAACTCGATGGACTCTATATCATTATTTTCTTCTTTTTTAATGCGAGAATAGAACCATCATTGTACTTGCATATTTCAAAAGGAATTTAACGTTAATAATACAATTATCAATTACAACTGAATTCTGCTACCCAATGCTCCTTATATATATCCCAAGATTTTTCAGACTTCCACATCTTTGTTAATGCTCTTTCCCTTGGAATGCATCCTTTTTCTCATCCCTGAAGACCTAAATTCCACTCGTCTTTCATAAACCGTTTCACGTGCAAATTCTCCATGAAGTCTTTTAGAATCCTCTCAGCTGAAATTAATATATTCCTACCTTGAATTCACATCACAGTTTAGCTGTCCATGTCTTATGCCACCTATGTCTTTCTTTTTGGAATTACAGTTACTTAAGCACATGCCTTACCTTCTTTAATCCATAAGTCCTTTGAAACCAAGATCCATGTCTGACTCATATTGGGACCTATTTTGTTCTATTGTATAAGTGCTGAGTAAGAAAATAAATGTTAGTTGAGCAAACTCCATTTGAGGTTCTGGGAGGGGAACTTATTAATTCAATTTTCATCAAAGAAAAGGGACTGAAATTTAAGAGAGATGCACAAGAGGTGGGGACAGAAGATGGGAAATCTTGCCCAGTCAGGAAGATCAGATAAGCTTAACCCAGACAGTGAATGGACTGACTGTTGTTGTAACCTGGTCATGTGCTTGGGCTGAATGCTAAGCTTATTCCTTCAGAGTTGCTTAAATTTCTTAAGGGAGGGCATTGGGAGAAAAAAATTCCACAAAATATTGGCTTTTTATATGGAAGCATGGTATCTGTATTGTTGTTGTCCCTGTGCCAATGCATAGTAACTATATTGCTGGTGTGTAATTTTGCCAGGTTTGTTTGTGATTTGGATGATCCTGAAATATTCTAGTACGGGTCTTTAGTAGGAATAGAAGTCATCTAGCTAGAATACATTTGTTGCCATTCACCAAATTTAACACAGGCATTGTAATTATAATATGCTAAGGGACATAAAGAATTAGTACGTGATTTCAAAGAGAAAAAAAAGAGTACTTTTGGCTGTGATGATCAAACAGGGCTTAATTAATTAATTAATTAATTAAATTAATAGATAGTGTTTGAGTGCCTATATTTCAAGTCCTTGACTTTATGGAGTTAGTGGTCTGGTTGGGAAGATACATATTAATCAATATAATCACACAAATGACTGTAAAATCACATCTATGATAATAGCTAATGAGATAGTTGATGTACAGTGTTTGACATATTACCTAGGACCTACCTAGCAAATGTTTAATAAATAGCAGCTATTCTAATGATTCATTTTTAATCTAAAAGAAATGGTATTACAAAAGGTGTTTGAGCAAGGAAATGAAAAGGATCAGATACTTATGTTTTCTGATGCTTAATCAGGAATTAATCTGTCTGACTTGGAGCAGAAAGTGACTAGAATTGGAGACTGTCCCCTCTCAAATCCATACGACACATGTCACAAATTAGGACATCTGTAGTGGGAAGGGAGAGGTGGAAACATACATTAGACACATCTGGAGGTAGGATTGACACAGAATAACTAATTTGAAAGAGAGCAAAGGGATGCAGAGATCTGGAGTGTAGGTGACCAGGAAGATGGTGGTGATATTGACAGGACCTGGGGACCTAGCACTAGCAGCAGGTTCACGAGGTGGGTAATGAATTACATTTGGACTCATTGAAATTGAGATGCTGAGATTCCCCGTGGAGGCTTTCAGAGACTGGGTAGGGCTGGAGATTTATTTTGGGGAGCCACTTGCATAGAGTTATAGTTAACAATGTCGGGATCTATGAAATTACCTTTGAAGGACCATAGAAGAAGGACAAGGAAAACTTAGGGATCCTTTCAGGGAGGAAAAAAGGTCTGAGAAAGAGAAAGGAGTCCAGAAAGGTAGAAGAACCATAAATGTGCAGGGTTCACGCAGCCACGGATTCTAAAGGATGGCATTTTCAAATTACTGGGAAGGCTTGAAGCAAACGGCAGCTGAGAGGGCTGTGGGATTTGGCTGTAGGAGATCATTGACCACCATCACAAGGACAGTTGTATAAAGTTGTATGGGAGTGGCCAGATTATCACTGTTTGAGAAATATTCAGGATCTGGAAAGCAGTGAGCATGGACTGCTCCAGAGAGAAGTTGGGTGGCAAAATTAAAGAGCAAGGCAATAAAATCCTTCAGGCTGAGGGAGTAGCAAAAGTGAAGAAAAGTTTTCTTAGAATCTAGGAGACCTGAGCTAGGAGCTACATTTGAGGCATGTAGGTGTTTTGCATGCTTTGGTTCTATTATTTGGCTAGATTAAATAATCTGAAATGGTGAGTTAATGAGATGAAATTGGAGCAGATGCATTCTAATATGCACCGAACCTGGTGATATTCCTATTGGCTGTAGAAAATGATGTAGTTACATTCTTAAGTTATGGAAACTGGCTGTAGAATGGCAGACCTGTAGCCGTGGCTGTAGACTTGGCTGTGGACGTCTAGTGGTAGTCCATCCTACCTGCTAGTGATG
Organism: Tapirus indicus; assembly: GCA_031878705.1. Classification (NCBI taxonomy): domain Eukaryota; kingdom Metazoa; phylum Chordata; class Mammalia; order Perissodactyla; family Tapiridae; genus Tapirus; species Tapirus indicus. The sequence goes on along the minus strand of CM062920.1, from coordinate 135,667,095 downwards.
ATACGCTTTGGCCAGACAGATAACACTCATGTTGGGCTCCTGGTAATGGTAGTGAATGGAATAATAAAGAGTTTTAATGTTACACTGGCATTCTAGAGTGTCAATATGATCATACCGCTATGAATGGACCCACAGCTATGTGCCTTTCCAATTTTGATATAATGACGTGAGAATTACTGACTCCCATTTCTGGCTGGAGATGAAAGCAATATTCTCCAAGGCTGGCAGGGTGTGTATTACGTATGAGTGAATATATGTGTGTAGTTATATATAAATATATATACACATATAATAACTACTAGTTATTGAATGCTACTGGATTGAAGGCATGATAAAAGATGGATTAGAAATATCATCTATAATCATCATCCCTGCCTTGCAAGATAGAGAGTATCATCCTGCTTTTATAAATGAAGAAATTGGAATTTTAGAAGTTAAGTACATTGTCCAAGGTCACATAGCTAGTGGGGAATTGCAGATGGGATGCAAACCCAGCTCTGCCTTTCACACTCTTTCCCCTTTTTGGATGTTTAAACAGGGGACAGACATAGGGATGGGGTGTATTTTATAAGGGAGAGGAGAAAGCTATTATTGGAAATAGTGTCCTGAATTGCATTGAGTTCATGAAGCGACCTAGTTTTTCTTCATCTTTTATGGAACTTATTGTTGCCGAAAGTTGAGTTGGAAGAGACCTGAGGGAACTTCATTTCTGGAAACTGAGGCTAGAGATTTGTTCAACCTCACCCAGACTGCTCATGGCTGAGCCGGGACCACGACAAATCTCCTGCCTTCAGGTCCTCAGTCTGCTCTCCTGGATCTAGCTTAAAATATATGAAGAAAGGCTACTTTCTGGATTTCTCAGTGATTTGCTTCCATCACTAAAAGGCTTGTTAGCATTCTGGGAAGAATCTCCTTGTAAACCTTGGGTGCCTTGAACTCGGGGATTTTGTTACGGTAAAAAGTTTTCTCAGTAGAGTTCTACCTATTATGATTTGACTGATATTTCATTTTTCTTTTACAAGCTACACAATATAAGGGCTCTAAGATGTATAGTGTAAAAGTAGTTGTTAAAGAATGATGGCATGTCAAAGCAATTTATATTGGCAATTTAATTGGAAATGCTTCCATCAGCATAAAACATTCCACTTGATATGGGTTTTATGTTCCTGTGAAATAAGAGAGTAAACCTCTACACATTATTATCAGTATCATACAAATGATAATCAATACTGCAATCTTTTATGCAGTGATATTTTATTAAGGTAGCACTAGTGGTGATTATCCTTAGGGTAGTTTGTGTTTATGTAGAAGAAAGTCTCAAAGCTCCCCACAGAAGTTTCGGCTTCTGAAAACCGGCATTGGTCTGCTGTTATATAAGGCACGATTGCTCCTTTCATTGTGGCTAAACTTTAGAAATAGATGCTGCAGAGATAAAACACCACCTGGGATATTTCTCCCTTAAAGCAGGACAGTAATTGTAACAGTCTTGGTGCTTTTGTGGGTTTATTTTAAACATTCTTAAAAAAGTAGGGTTTGTAATTTTCCTTCAGATTACAAGCTGACATTTGAAAAAAAAAAAAAAAAGTAGCAGGAATGCAGCACTTCTGTGTGGTGGCAGCTGATAATTACCATAGTGTGAGTGGGGCTAGATATAACCCAGGCATTTTAAGAAACATGGCTGATTACAGTGCTTTAAGAGTTCTAACTCACTTTGAGAATTTTGCTTTGTTAGGCAAATTGAACTGTCTTGCTTCCTCCATCTCATCTCACTTCCTTTTTCTGCTTTCCAACTGAGAATCACCTTTCTGTCTTCAATTGCAAGGCTGTTCCCAGGAAGAGCTATGTATAAAAATCAAAAATGAAACACAGAAAATCTTCTAGAGGGAATCATATGAAATGGATTCTCACCATGTGTAATGCCTCTGGATAGGTCCCCTCTGCAATCACATTTTGTACCATTTAAGATGTTTACACTTTTTTTTTTTCAGAGAAAGTAAAGAAATCGTTTTGTGGCTAATGTCAAAATAAGAAAATGTCACACTGGCTGGACTTGGATATGTGCACACCCAGGGATCTTGGAGGGAACAGTTGATCCAACTGTATGGGAACAAGTGAGAGAAGGATGGTTCCCCATGAAGGGAAAAATTGGTGGACTTCAAACATTTATTTTCAACCTCACTCATCAGATATACATAGTTTACTCTTTAATTGTACAGTTTAGTTGTTCAGTTCTGATTGCTGGCACAAAAATAAATGTGTTTATGGTGTGTGTGTGTGTGAGAGAGAGAAAGACACACACACACACACACACACACACACACACACACACAAAGAGACTAGTACGTGGCCTGGACATTTCTGAGCACCTGTGGTCTGAGAGTCAGTTGAAGATTCAAATTCACAAGAATGAAGGTGGTAGTAACTGCTATTGAAATGAAAGACCATTACTCAAGACTCATATTTTATATCAGACATGAGTTATTATTTGTTCCAAGTAATTACCCATTTCTAAGAGTTTAGCCCAAGAAATGCTCCAAACCTCTCCCTCTGAAAATGGCTGAAAACCCTTGCAATCTGGGACAAATCCAGATTATTTGAAGTCCAAGACCCGCTTTAAGAAAAAGAGTACAAAAATATGAGTAGAAAATTAGATCAATGGCTCTGGAAAGAACCTTGAGGGCCACTGAAGTTGAACTTCATTAGTTTTGTGGTAAATCCACCTCTAATGGAGAAATGATCTAGTTTATACAAGACCAAGGTGGTAACGTATCCACATTTGATGATCCAGTGTTTCTTCCAGGGTCACCATAGTATTTAGGGCAGGACAACCTTTGTCTTTATTGGTCACTTTCCTTCAAAGCCAATCTTTCATTCCACCATGTCTCCCTCCATTAATTTCTACCCTTTCTCCTACCTAACTCATACAGATACGACCCTGCTTTGTACCTCTATTTCTGCTTCTCCAATCCTACATCTCCAATAAATTTATATTGCCCTGTGTTAATATAGCATAAAGTTAGTGTTGTGGGCTGAATTGTGTCTCTCCAATACATATGGTGAAGCCCTAACCCTCAACACCTCAGAATGTGACAATATTTGGAGATAGGACCTTTAAGAGGGTGATTAAGTTAAAATGAGGCTGTTAGGGTGGGCCTAATCCAATTTGACTGGTGAACTTATAAGAAGAGGAAATTTGGACACATAAAAGTGACATGAGGGATGCACATGTGCAGAGGGATGACCATATGAAGAGGCAACAAGAAGGCGGTCCTCTCCAAGCCAACAAGAGAGACCTCATGGGAAACCAATCCAGCCAGCACCTTGATCTTGGACTTCCACCTCCAAGGCTGTGAGAAAACAAATATCTGTTGTTTAAGCCACCTTGTCTGTGCTATTTTGTTATGGTAGCCCTAGCAAACTAATATAGTTAGCTAGAATTTATCAAATAAACTGTCACTAACCAACATCCTCCTCACCTCAATATGCTTAATAACACAACAGAAGCTAACCAAGTGCCTATTGGAGCATCAAGTGCGTTGGTTGAATGAAAGAACAAATGTTTGCATGCAGGCATGCAGTCAGGGTAGATTTCAATGGGGATTTATGATGAAAAAGCATTCTCCTTACTTTCTTCCTTAGGACAATGCCAACTACAAGGGAAGATCATAGTGAAAACATGAAATCCATGTTTTAACAGGTCTTACTGATGATCAAATATATATATATATATATATTCATTGATTCCTTATATGGTAGAAATTTAGAAATTTAGAGAAATTAGAAGTGATCAAAGCATTGAAATCATGACAGACATTCTTTTCTTGATGACAGTAGCATCCACAAGGCACAAGGTATATTTTTTACATGATATTGTACAGTGGCCTGGCTATTTGCCACAGGCTTCATAGGTTGCTGTCTGAAACTGTGAAAATCCTTGAGTGTAAAAACCTACATGTCAGATCTTTCTGAAGAAACTCTAGGAAAGCTGGTTCATACAACCTGCATCTTGTGGGACATGGGACTAATCTGTGTCAGGAAGCCAATTTATTAATTTGTAATTAGGTATAAATTACTGTCCCTGTGAGTATGACAACTCAGGAGAACTAATTTCTGTCTATGTGGTTCTTTGGTGAAAGCATATTAAGAGCAAAGGGAAATAATTATTCTGAAAGGAGAGTTTCATCTAGCTAGAAGTGCCTTCTGATGAATTTGTCTTCTATTTTGGGGGGAACTTTCATTTGGATTTGGAAGACTGTTCATCTATTGTGCTATTTACTTATTTTATAAACATTATTTATTGAGCCTCTACCATCGGCCAAACATTGTGCTAGGCATTAGAAATACAATGATGAACAATACTGACATTATCGCTGTCCGCATAAAACTTATATTTCAATTGTCATAGCTTAGCTAGTAAATTGCATTTACTTTTCCCATTGATTAACAACCTTTCTCTTTACTTTGGCTTAGAAGTCCTGCTCATTACTTTCTGTAGTGCTTATTTCCATAAATTTTATCAAAATATTGTATACATCTAATAAAAACCCTTTTTGAAAGAATAGTTCAAGTTTTCCATAAAACCTTAATGCATTCCAAATTCAAGGCTCCTGTGGCCCATACTTTAAAGCCCCGGGCATCATAACACAAGTCAAAGTGACAGAAAAATGAATCTGAAATCTATTTCCAAATAAACACACTTATTTCATAGTTGGTCAAGGCACAATTAAATATTGAGATCGATGTAATTTTCCTCCCATGTTGGAAGGAGTCTACTGGGCTACTTCTCTAAAAGCAGAAAAAATTCTTATTTTTAAGGGGTTTCTATGGATCAATATTTGTTCTTATGCTTTCTCTTTCTATTTACACCAAATTAAGTAAAATTTTGGCTTGCCTGAATTCTATACCTATATGTCAAAGACACCTATTCCTCTCTTATGACTTCCTTGCCTACCCAGTGACTAAGATTACTAAGATTCACTTTGCTAAGATTAAACTGTCTGACCTTGACGAGCCACAGTTATGCTTCTTGATATTCACACACAAAATCATTGGCTAGTTTATGATATTAGAAGAAAAGAAAAGAAGAACACATCTAATTTCAAGTCACCTCGTATTTTCTGGGTTGATTCTATAGATTTTTATCCAGGGAGGGAGCTTGTAAAAGAACTGCCTGAGGTGGAAATGTATAAAGGTGAAGAGCTACAGAAGCAGCTCTTTATCTAACCACATGGCCTCTCAGAAACCATGACCCCTGTGAATTGGATAAAGTGGGCTGGATGGCACAATATAGCCTGAAGGGTACAAAAACTAGACATCTGAAGAGACTTTCCTGTTTCAAGGATATACCTAACCTACTTTAAAAATATTCCTTTAATGGGAAGTTTAAAGGAAGTTCCTTCCTATTATGAGGTCGATGACTCCCTACTTAGATCTTCTCTTTGTCATTTTGAGTGACTTCCAATGGAGTATTGTGATATTGTCTCTAAAGACAAGCTTTTTCCTTTGGTTTGCAAATAAATTAAATATTTCAAGAAGACTAATCCCCTGCTTTTAAACACTACCTACTTATATTTACTTATTAGAGGCTGGATTAATATTTAAAAATGCTACCATGATGCACATAAATACTATTGGCAAAGCCTTTATGGCTACTGATGACACGATAAAAATATGCCTTCATTTTAAGAACTCTAGAGGATTGTACATCTGCATAGCTCTAGAGTTCCCTGCTTTGTGGGGGAAGATCTGATGGGGAAGATGAGATCATTATCTACTTCTATCCTGGTTTAAATCTGTAAGAAGACTGATTAGAAAGTACTTTTCCTCACTGTAGTTCTACTATACTCAGTTTTATTACCCTCATAAGTTCATTAGACACATAACTGTCCTTATAAAGGAATTTTTAAAAAAATCACTGTTTAATCACATATATTTGGTGGAATGTACCTTTCTTCAAACATTTATGGGAGTAAACATTTTATATTGCTTCTAAATCTTTCCAGACTGGTTAAACATAGATGGAAGACATGCACAAATAAAATCATTTCAAGGGTTTTTGGTCTCTCAATTTTTAAAGTTTTTTAATGATATGGTTGGAAGAGCCCTGGCCCAGGGGAGTGGGGACCTGGGTTCTACATTTCACTTGGGCTACTTGCTTGCTGTGTGGTATGATTACGACCACTTCACTGGACTTCTCAGAACCTTAGTCTCTTGTCTGCCAAGCGAGAACGTTGCACTTCTTTCTTTTCTCTTGAAACTCTTCCAACTCTACAAGTCTATGACTTTCTTTGAGGGGTTACCAAGACATACAAGTACATGCCGTATGTGATTTTATTTCTCCTTCAGCACAATTAAGCACCTCCTGGACAGTGATTTTGCTGTATTAGTTTCTGAAGATTTTTAGTGGCTTCAAAGGGTATAACCAGAGTTTCAGATGGTTCCACACATCTATGCTGAAAGAGATTAGGCTCAAGAGGACGTAGTCTTTGGCTCAACATCATTTACTGATTTAGTTTACTGAAATGTAAAAGAATGAGCTTCCACTCAGGTACAGTTTATGTGAAACCACCTATGGAGGGGCAGAAATTCATTCAAGGGTCCAGCCCGGTGGCGTAGTGGTTAAGTTTGCACGCTCCACTTTGGCAGCCCAGAGTTTGCAGGTTTGGATCCCAGGCACAGACCGATGTACCGCTTGTCAGCCATGCTGTAGCGGCATCTCATATAAAGTACAGGAAGATGGGCACGGATGTTAACCTAGGGCCAGTCTTCCTCAGCAAAAAGAGGAGAATTGGCAATGGATGTTAGCTCAGGCTAATCTTCCTCACACACACACAGAAAGAAATTCATTCAACATTTGATCAGACAATCTCAACCTTAATTTATCTCTTGAGGGTGGGGAAGAGAGCAGGGCTGTTTGGTTTTAATATAGCTACTTACTACTAACTGTCTTTATAAACAAAATTCAACATACTATTTACGAGAGCATTTGAATACTGCACTTAAGATGATTATTTCCCTCTATTTGTTTATGCATTTTGCACTATTTCTAGGTACTTAAAATATATCAATTAAAAAACAACAACAGAAAGAGATCCTTTCCTTGGAGCTTATATTCTGGTGAGGAAGTAGAGGAGGCTGACAATAGATGTAACAAAAAATTAAATAATGTAGTACCTAATCCCATATCATATATAATATAGTGTGTGACAAATGCAATGGGAAAAACAGGAAAAAGAAAAAAGTAGAAGAGGATTAAGGGGATTAGGATGTTGGGGAGGTACTTTGTAATTTGGCTTTACAGGTAGGTTGCGTAGAGATGGCATTTGAGCTTGAAGTAAGCAAGGGAGTGAGCTATGTAGATATTTAGAGAAAAAGTGTTCCAAGCAGAGGGAACAGCAAATGCAAAAACTCTAAAGTTACACAGTGCCTGGAGTGTCAAGATATATCAAGGAGGCTAGAGTTGACTACAACAGAAGGAACAAAGAGGAGGCACAGGGCAGAGCAGGCAGGGCATTAGCTGAATGTTTTCCATTTGCTTCTCCAGATCCATTCGTTTCTCTTCTCCACTCTGTTCGGTGTCCCAGAAGGCAGACATGTGTGGACTATATCAACAAGCTCCTTTGCCCACCAGCTTCCAGTGGGGTTTAGCCACTGTGAGTCACAGACGGGAGATCTGAGGGCTGGAGGATAGTGAGGTCAGGAAATTTATTCCCCTGGCTTCCTCCCTGCTGGCTTGCTGCTTGCTGACTTTACCCTTTCACCAAAGGCCACAGCTCCTGTCTGGCAGCCCTCTCCATGAAGCCACTCCCCTGGACTCACATAATTGCTTTCTCCTCTTGCTCCATTGGGACTACCGTTAGTAACAGCTCTCCACTGTGGCTAAGCTCAGGCTAGTGCCCCATCTATAATTGATTTTTTTAACACTCAACCTCACCTTTGTAGGTAGTCTCTTTATTAAACTCCCATCAATTAGCAGTTTAATTTTGCCACCTATTTTCCTTCTGGGCCCCTGACTGATAAAAGTGTTGTAGACGATTATAGGGATGTTGCCATTTATTCCTAGAGATGGGGAGAGATGCAGAAGAGTGACATATTCTAAAAGAATCAGTTGGGCTACTGTGTTGAAAATAGTCTGTAAGAGGTCAAAGCTGAAGCAAGGAGAACAGTTAGGAGGCTACTGCCTTAATCCAGATGAGACACATTTATTTGCATCTGGCTATGTAGGCCAGTTATTCTGAATCAATACTCAGTCAATCTCAGCTGCATCTCACAAGCCCTGATAAGAAACTGTAAACATTTACCATGGCCTAAAGTCCTAGACGACTTGTAAGAAGCCATTTCTCCATGGCAGTTCTGGTTCTGTTGAAGCAAATCCTGTGTATTACTAATAGGATAATTAGTGATTGTAAATAGAATTTTAAAAGTTCAGTTAAGTACCCATCACTTATTAAATGGCATTCTACTTTTCTTCATGGGTCATTTGCTCTTTGCTTCAAGAATAAAATGTATTTTTAAACAATTTTTATTATTCTTTAAAAATGTTTTTATTTTATTGTGGTAAGAACACAATATAAGATCTATCTTTTCAACAAATTTTTAAATAAAACACGTTATTATTGAATATAGGTACAATGTTATACGGCAGATCTCTAGAGTTTATTCGTCTTGCTTAATTGAAACTTTATGCCCATTGATTAGTGACTCCCTATTTCCCCCTTGATTTCAACCACCATTCTACTCTTTCATTCTATGAATTTGACTATTTTGGATACCTCATATAAGTGGAATCATGTAATATTTGTCTTTCTGTGACTGGCTTATTTCAGTTAGCGTAATGTCCTCAAGTTTCATCCAGGTTGATGCATATTGCAGAATTTCTTTCCTTTTTAAGGCTGAATATTATTCCATTGTATGTATATACCACATTTTCTTTATCCATTCATCTGTCAGTGGATATTTAGGTTGTTGTTTCCACATCTTGGCTATTGTAAATACTGCTGCAATGAACATGGGAGTGCTAATCCATTTTTACAACAAATATTTTTGAATGCCTACTGTGTATTTTTTTCTAGGCAAATGTTTCAAAATTAAGAAGAATGAGATGGCAGTGGGAGGGCAGGTATTAATCAAACATATACCTAATTTCAAACTGGAAAGAGCTGTGATGGAAAGATACAGGAGTGTTGAGAGGCTATAACAAGCAGAACTGACCTACTTTGGCAGAGTTCCATGGAAGACCTCTCTTGCAAAGTGATATTTGAGTTTTACAATAAATAGACCTATGTTCTACCTATAGTCATAACAGACACTTTCACTAAGAATAGGAGTTTCCTCATACCTGATAAAACCAGAATTCTTTTATTAATTCTTTCACTTGGTTTATTTGAACACAATAGAGGCTACTTACTGGGTTGATCAAAGCTATTGAGGTAGAATGTCTTCCGCTTGCTCATGGCTGGGTTGTGGCCCTGACATTAGACTTGGGTTGGGACTCTTATTGACTCATGTGTAATTAGTTATGCACGTGACTTGTTTCCTTCAAGTAAATTGTGTTGGGTTTTGAGAGAAGGGGACAGAATTTCCACATATTGAGTACAAACTCTGTTCCAGGCACTGTCCCAGGAATTTAAGTGCATTCACTTTTCTCTCTTCCCTTGCAGCCCACATCCCATCTAGTCTGTCAGCACTACCATGGAAAATACATCCCCAATCTGATAACCTCTGCTGTTTCCACTTTAGTTGAACTCACCATCATCTCAAATGTAGGCACGTATAATAGTCTTCTAACTCATCTTCCTGTTTCTACTCAGGTATCCCCGTAATCGATTCTCCACACGGCGGCCAGGGTGTGACTAAAAAGTTAATCGGAGCATGTCACCTCCCTATTCAAAGTTCTCCAGTGGTTTCCCTTTGCCTTGCCAAGGAAATGGGAAGCTCGGACCCTGCCAACAAGGTCCTGGACGCTGGATGGTCTGTCCCTTGACTTTCCACCCATCTCCGATAGTTCTCAGTCTCTCACTGTGATCTGGCCCATGGCCATTCTTGGCACCCTCCACATATGTTCCTACCTTGGAGCCTTCACGCTCGCTGTTGCTTTTGCCTGGCCATACACACACTTCACACTGATGACCCCATACGTCACTTCTTCTTATTCAGGTTTCTCCTCTGGTTCTCAGAGAAGCTTTACTGATTCGCTGATTCAAAATGCCAAGTTCTCCCCTCAGTCCCTCACCCTTGCTTCTGGACCTCTTGCTCAACCTGACTTTTCTTCCTAGACTTTATCATCTTCAATGTAATGCATGTTTATTGGCATAGTTTCCAGAATATAACCTTCATGAGGACAGAGACATTGTCTCTGTGTTAGATCACTTCATATTCTCAGAGCCAAGCATGGCATCTGGTACATAACACTATTCTAGAAATAATTCCAAAATAACTGACTGACAGAACCATCTCATTCAAAACTCTTTGCCTGTGATGATCTTCAAAGACAAGTGCCAGGAGTCCAGAACCACTCCTTAGTACTGTTTGTGTCCCTTTTAGGGCCTTGAACACAGCAGACATTTAGCAAATATTTCTTGAATAATAAATGAATATAGTCATGAACATTAAACTCTGAAAATTGAGAGGCAGTACAATTTTATAAGTAAGCACATAGTCTTTGAGGTTAGATTGGGATGCTTGAATTTTCTATCTGCCACTTGCTTTGTCAGACTGAGCAAATGACTTATCTTCTCTGACCCTGGGTCTCCTGAACTGAAAAATTAGGTAATTAGGCTAATAATAGGACTGGCTTCATGGGGAGGATTGTTGTGAGAATTAAATAAGATAAGGCATGTATGCAGCATTGGGTCTGCACGTGTTATCAACAAAGTAATCCTCCAACTTGTTCTCAGCCAATATTTTTTATTTGTCTGCTCCCATAGTAGGTTTAAACTTTTGGAGGGCAAGGACTTAATTTTATTAATCTTTAATAAACCAGCACATCCCAGAACCAGTACATTGAAAGTCCTTAATGAATCTGTTTTGAATTAAATAGGACTGAATTAGAGGTGATAGCCCTCATCCCAGAAGAAGAAGGGCACTGTGATATTGATCAGTGTCAATTTCAATGAGTCCTTAATAAGCATCGATAAGGCACAGGCGCCTATCTACAGGTAGGTTTGCAAAAATTATTAGCAAAATCCATTCTAGACAAGCTATAAACTTGGGGTCCTAGTTGTGTGGTGCAGGAGAAGAATGAATGAGGAGAAGAGAGCAGCACCTGCTGGAGAGGAACCTCCCCCCGGTGCAGACCTTGTCCCCTTCTCTGCTGCTCTTAGCTTTTGCCAAAGCCAGCTTCCTAAAGTCTCCAGTTGGATCTCTTTTATCAGTTGCTAGGTGCAGCCAGTTGTATCAGCTGAAGTAGTGGAAATTTCTATTCAGCTTATAAATAGTTGAAGAGCCTGTCTTGGTGAAATGTGAAACGAGCAAATATTCTGTTTTCTCCTGGAGAGTGGATTGGGATTCGGTGTAAGATGCTGTCACGTCAGCCATGTCAGGGCCACTGTTCGTGAGGCCACACAACTATAAGTTATTCATGAGAACAGAACAAACAAAGGCTTAGTCTTAGCAAATAACAAGCATTCTTCTCCCAAGGCTTGTTCTCCAACTAGAAGCCTAGGCCTGCAGGGTCACCCTGTCGGGAGCAAAATGGACCTCATGTCCTTTAGAGTTGGTATACTTTGCAAATACAAAAATGATGCACTGAACAATTCAAGGAAGCTCCAGGGAACTTTATGCTCTCCCTGGGGACATGGCAGGGGGTGGGGTGGGGTGAGGTTCATTCTTTCTTTTCCAGGGGAAGTGGAGAAGATTCTTTCAGTGACTATCATGTTTTCATTCTGGCTGGATATTAGGTGTTTTTTGGGTTTTTTTTGGTGGGGAAGATTGTCCCTGAGCTAACATCTGTGCCAGTCTTCCTCCATTTTGTATGTGGGTTGCCACCGGGCATGGCTTGATGAGTGCTGTGTAGGTCTGCGGCCAGGATCCGAACCTGCGAACCCTGGGCCACCAAAGTGGAACATGTGAACTTAACCAGTATGCCACTGGGCCGGCCCAGATTTTTGTGTTTTTTTGGTGGGTTTCTTGTTAATATCTTTTGCTTATATATTCAGGTGTTTATTCTATAATTCAAAGATCTGAGAGAAGAGAAATTTCTCAGAGTGATTTTTAGTTCTTTTATGTACAGTTACTATGATTGTTCATCGATGATGTCATTTCACAGAATGAATGAGGATTTGTAGGAAAGAGTCCTTTCTTCTTTTTGGTCTTTGGCTTGGAGGGGCTCTGGAGTCTTCAGAGTGGATAGTGGAAAAAAAGTATTGATTTTGGAGTCAGTTGTAAGTTCAAGTTCTAGGTCTTCCCTGAGATCATAGGCAGGTTACCTAACTTCTCTAGCTCTGGGATGGGGGAAACTAAACCTTGGAACGTTCTCACTAAATGACAAGGTATGCCCAAATCATTGAGCACTATCCCCTCGTACATTAGGTGTTCAACAAATGTTAATTCCTTTCCTCCTCCAACTTTTCTCAGAAACAATACTCTGTTTCTCATTATCAATGTATTTGAATATCATTGTCTAAGCTTTCTGCTTACCCTTCAGGTTATACCCACTACTCTTAGGATAAAGTTCAAGCTCTTTAGCATGGTCCTTCTTCAGTCTCTCATGCCCTGCTGAACCCCTCACTCACCGGCCACAGTTACTTCCTTTTGATCCAATCTTCTCATTAAACCTGGCTAACCCATTCTTGAAAATGTACTTTAGCTGTCACTTATCCATGTGCCTTTTCTGACACCTAAGTTTGACTTCTTGCTCCAGTGGCACCTGTCACCTCCTCTGTTAGAGCTCTGACTACATTGTGTTGGATTTTTCTGCATCTCTGACTAGACTGTAATCTTCAGGCACCCACCATAGTGACTAGCACATAGTGAGTGATCAGTGAATAAGTATTTAATGAACAGGTAAATGAAAGACTACGTGTGAACAAGGGATCCCCTAATTTGAAAATAGTTAAAAATGAAGAATTTTTGACAGTACCTAAGGTATGTCTGGATCGACCATTAAAGTTTTATTTCTTGTTTGATAAAAAAAGTTGATAGTTTATGTGTAATTCTGTGGTATTGTAGGTAAAAACACAGACTCTGGACCTTGATTGCCTAGGTTCAAATCCCAGCTCTGTTGCTGACTGCTGTGTAATCTTGGGTTAGTTACTCAATCTCTCTGTGGCTCAAATTTCTCACCTGTAAAGTTGGGATGATATGATTCCTATTTCAAGGGTTGTGATAAAAATTAAATGAGTTTTTGCATGTAATGAGCTTCTAACACTTGTAATGAGCTTGTTTCGTGGTTTTTGTGTTTGTGTGTAATGCAAGTTTTAACATGATGGATGCAGTGCATGGTGTAGCTGTGGTTTTCTGGAAAAGTCAGTCTTTTAGAAATTGTGTTTTCTTCTCTTTGAAATTTAAAGAAAAAATTTATTGAAGGTCTGAAAAACAATTCCTAGAAGATTGACTCTTCCAGAAAACCACAGCTACACCATGCACTGCATCCATCATGTTAAAACTTGCATTACACACAAACACAAAAACCACGAAACAAGCTCATTACAAGTGTTAGAAGCTCATTACATGCAAAAACTCATTTAATTTTTATCACAACCCTTGAAATAGGAATTATACCAGCACATGGCACACTGTAAATATTAAAGATTAAAAAATGAAAAAAGCAATCTTGTAATTAAGCGCAAAGGACCAGGTGTGGACTCAGAATAGGGCAGGGTGCCCACGACAAGAGGCATAGTAAGATGGAAAGCATCTTATTACTCTTCAAAAGCTGACAAAACTGAAGAATTAACGTCTCTATAAAAAGGAATATCACGGGAACTTCTCCTCCTTCTCCCCCTCCTGTGTAGAGTGGGTGAGTTTAGTGACAGACTGTTTTGGAAGGAGCTAGAAATATCAGTTTTAAAAATGCTTGGCAACCACTTCAGAATCATTATCTGACTTTGGGAGAAAGGGAGAACACTGAGGTATTCCTCTTACCCAAATTTAGAAATGTCACAGAGGCATAATGAATCATCCCTCAGAGGCTTTAAAAACATTTTTCCCATTAAAGGGTTGCCGATTGCCTACAATTGCTGGCAGTTCTGAGCTTCAGGATAACCCACCAAACCCCAAGGAAGCCACCTCGTTTTGGGAATGATGGGATCTGCTTAAGTCTAATTCCTTTGCCACACGTAGGTGGACTCTTCTACCCCATGGATTAGTTTAAGTCAGTCAAGTAACCCCATACGTCTTATCAGCCATGAGCTTAGACATGGGCCAGTGCAATAGAGGGAAAGGGATTTTGGAGAAAGAACCCAGTCTTTCTGTCCTACTGGATGTGAACAAGGAAGCATACTGCTCTGATTGCTATTAGCAGCCATTTCTGGGAAAGGCTACCAGGCTTAGGATGAACCAATGCTGTAACTGGCAGCTTGGAGAGAGAGGAGGATGTGCGTCCCTGATGACGTCATTGAGCCCCTGCAGCCTGCCCTAACTCTGTACTTCTTCCTTTGCATTACACTAAATTTCCTTATCATTAAGCTAGTTTGATTTGGGTTTCTGTTATTGGAGGCCAAAAAACGTTCTAACTAAATGCACTCATGACACTTCCTCCACTCTGCTTCATAAGGCAATTATTTACGTTGGTGTGGGTGTCCCTATTAGTTTGTGCATAACTTGAGGGCAATTGCCATGTCCCATCCATTTTTTGTTTCTTTCAAAACGCTTAGCATAGTGTCTTACAAATAGTCGCAATTTCTCTACTTGTTTATATATAACAAAGCAATCCACTCCAACAGCCTTCAGCCCCATTTAACAGCAGTGAAGCCCCTATTAAAGAACAGAGTTTGCTTTTTTGATCCATAAAAGCCAATGCTTAGAAGTGAATAAACGCATGGTCTTTCAGTCTTTTAATGTTGCTCGTGCAATAGTTGGATATAAAAAATCTCATTACAAATTAAACCATTGAATTATGTTTTCATAACATGCAACCGTGTACACTCCCCCTAGCTTTCCCTCTATCAGGACTAATTTCAGGCAGGCTGTTTATAGAGTGAAGATGAATTTTACTGGTGACAAATACACTCCTGCATTAACAAATTAAGTGTGCTCTCAAAGGAGAAAAAACAAACTTGATGAAAATTGGGTTGTCTGTTCTTGAAGTCTAAAAAAAGGACTTCTTTCCTCAGGGGACGGTCAGTATTTTCGTAATCACATAGAAAGGAAAACATGTGCCTCTTGGGTATGACATTAAAATAAATTAATTTTGCTGCCCTCTTCATAATGGCTAATGGCAAACTGGGAGTGTTTATTTCTAGACTCCTCTTGCTCATAAAACCAGGTTTTTCTATGACCTCCATCTTACTAGAGATGAATAGCTGTGTCAACTTGTAGGGATGAAGAAAGTGATCTCTGTTCCTCTATTTTTGGCTTATTATTAATAGGTGAGTGGTCATGGGGAATAACAGGACCCAAAAGCCTCAGAATCTTGACTTCACGTCACTGGAATGTCATCTTCTGCTTTTTTCTCTGCCATTCTTGTGATGTAAAATGTCTTCTATTCCTTGGAAACATGCTGCCTTGTGATCAGACCCTGAAGACAACTTCTCTTATTTCCCTCTGTTCAGCCCAACTTGTGGTTAGTTTTTACCCCTGCTTTCTCCTAATCCACGCTAGGTTTTCCTTCGTCTGTTTGTCATGATCAGCCTCTGTCTACATACTCATTCTCCTGAAATACTACAAAATTCACTCAGTGAATGTGTATTTCTTTGGCAGTCTCCAACTCTGGGGTGGAGAGGCACTGATCCATCACAGATATGGGTTACTATATACAGTGGCTTCCAGTAAGATGAGATCCCCGTTATTTTTTACTGCGGGACATTGTAATTTTAAATAGTTGACTTCCCTGATGTTCCAAGTATTGGAGAGATATGAATGACCTCTGCAATTGACACAGGAGTCACTGAAAGATCCTGAAAAATAGAAATCTTTCCTGGAATTTCACCAGCTGAAAATCTCATCTTAGAGAGAAATGTTGTGGTCATTGATGGGAACCCTACTATTTCCTCACAAAAGAAATAAGCTCTTGTAAATAAATAGTTGACATGTGATCACAAGTAGATTTGCGCAAGTCCAGGAATATTTTGAGGGTCCATAAATGTAACTGTTACTTTTGTGCTCTCTTTGATTTTTGTATAAAGTTATTAACAGTGATGGCGTTTAGCTAAGAAGCAATAGTATCCACACCTGTTTGATAAATGGCTCCATGCCCACTTACTCGGGGTAGATAATTCTTCTTAATAGGTTGGTTGCAGAATACAGGATTTTTTCTTTTTTTTAAGTTACTTAATTGCATTGGACTTATTTGAAAGAATAGTTCTTATTTGCAAGGCAGAGTAAAGGCTGAGCAAAACCAGAATAATCACCCTTACTGGAGAGACTGGGAAGGAAATACTAGACTGAGCTTCCTTTTGGAAATGAATCTCCCTAACTTCTTGTTAGCTAGAAACTGGTTGAGCTGCAGCCCAAATGATGGATCCTTTTGCCTTGTCCTACCATGGGGCAGAAGTAAGTGGCTACATATGGGGGATTAGAATCACGGGGCAGGTCCTGATGCCTGCGGGGACCCCTAAGCAAGTGCGGGGAGATGTCATCTAATCCAAAAGAATTCTTCCTATTATAAAGGAAACTATTCTTTAGGAAAAATGTTAACACATTTCTTGAAGCCATTTTTCTGACCTTCAGATTAAATTTTATATCAAGGTTAAGAGGAAGTTGTCTTTTTGCGGTATATTTCTGCCCCCTAACCTGCTCCTGTTAGTTTTAAACACGATTAACCATTTGACATGACTACCCAAATGATAGACTGTTTGTATTAAACACATATTACAATTTATTTTCCTGTATACAATTAGGAATAATCATTGCTGCCAGAATGTAAAATGACACGTCAACGATAAGTGGAGATAATAGCAGCTGCATGCGAGAAAAGGCGTACAAAACACCTGACGCTTATAATTACATCTCTCTCCCCACCCCTTGTATTTGTGTCATGATGCATCTTAGGTAGAGTAGGCCTTAGGTAGTCATTACAATCACATGCATGTTCTACTAGGATTTACTGCAAATACACAGGTATCCCATGGGTGCATGGATTATCAATATTGAAAAAGGTTAATAATTTGGAATGCGTTTTACCAAAACAAGATTTCTTTTCAGGAAGTTTGAATTATGTATCATCTTTATACTTTTTTATGCATTCAAAGGGTACCCACTCTGTGTTGAATACAGTGCTAGTCACTTTGGAGGAAGCACAAAGCAAAGAGGTACTGCCCCCTTCTAGAGATTTCCAATCTCCCCAAGTGGTGAAGACAAGACAAAACAGATGAAGCAAGAAGAAATGATATCATACCCATCTAATTTTTCTTAAGTTGTAGAGTCTCAAGAACATAAATGTTGTAGGAAGCTGGAGAGAGGAGATCAGGAGAGATGTGTAGAGATTGTAAGCTTGAGCTGAATTTTGACGGTTAAGGTTTTTTATATAGGTGTAGATCAAGTTAGCTGTTAGAGACATTTCCCATGATTCACAGATGTTTCATGACTTAGTCTTAATTAGATTCTCTTTCTATTATCTGAGCTATATTACGTTCTCTCATTTAACCAGTATTATCTAACATATACAAATAATTACATTTCGCTTAAAAGAGAGATTCAAAAGAAATAAGAGGCATGCTCCCCAATCTGATCTAGAGAAGCAAGAGACTATAAATTCATCAAGCTACTAGATAACAAATACAAAGTAGAGGTCTTTGGTTTTATCTCTATTTTACCTCCATGGGTATGTGGGTCATATGGCTCTAACCTTCCTAACATTTTCCCTACTCATAACTCAGAAATTCCTGCACAGTAGGCCAAACAGGTTTTGGACAATCCAAAACTTTTACTGGATTCAATGTGGGGTAAAGTTTGGCAGGTAAGTTTGTCAGAGTTTTGCTTTCAAAACTTTCAAGCCATAGATTGACTCACTTAAAATTAAAATGTTCTGCAGTTTATGTTTTAATTTATGTAAAGACAAAGACTTTTGCAAAGATCTGTGAATATTGCCTTTTATATTTGATACTAAACATTATTTCATTCATGTTGGCTGATTACATACTTTGATCTGCAAAACTCTAATTGGGCACTTCAGTCAATGATTTTATTGAGTTATTTATGCAAAAAATATCTTAATCCAGTCTTGCCTAATATCATAGCTAAAGGCTAGGTTTAATTTTAGTGACTTAAAATGCTTTGTGACTGATTGTGCTGACTTGTGTACGGATAATAAATTCCCCGAAGAGATGTGACGATGACCAAATAGCAGCCCTGGTTTTATCTTTAAGCTATCTGTGGTCTTTGAGGCCTTTCTGGGGCTGTTCTTTGTGAGAAAAGTTGCCTCCAAGGTCCCTGGTCATCTAGATATCATAGAGTAGTGAGGCCTGAAAAGGGTAGACCCTGCAATTCAGGGTGGACAAAATTGTTTCTGTGAGAGCAGCAGATGCTGGCATACACTCTTTTCTAACCTGGTGGAGCTATAATAAATGTCTTCCTGTGATTCTGCAAGGGAGCAGTCTGAGAGAATCACTCAGAATATAAACTCTGGGAGAGGTCCATCACAGGATCATTTTTGTGCATTGGCACAAGTGTTTTCATGGTTCCCAGGACTTCATAACCACAGCTATGTCGTCCAGATGTACCATGGGAATCAAATAAAAAATACGTTTTTTATTTTAGGCTCCTGTGTAATCACACCACTTAGACATTTTGGGGTAGCTTGGTCTCACCATTTACTCATATGAATACTCTTACAGGAAATAATATACTATTGAGCTAATAAATTAAATTATTATTGACTCAGGTCAACAAACAACATAATACTTACTGCCAAGATGTTGAGTATTATGAGGAGTATGCAGATGCTAAAAGAAAATCCTGACCTCAGAAAGAATTTAAAATCCAGTAGGAGATACGAGGACAAGGACTTATCCAAGACCGATCAAAGAGAAGAGAGCTATGTGCTTAGACGTTATGATAGGGTCCATGAAGAAGGTAGAACTGTAGAGGAGAGATATAGAGAAAATAGAGAGAAAGAGTGAGAGAGAGAGTGAGAGAAATAGATCACTTCTGAGTTGAAAAGGAGGCAGAATCAGAAATGGAACAGAAAGGGTGAGCAAAGCAAACGATGTGATCGTCTGATTTTGCAATTGACTATTTAGTTTCTTTATCTTTTTGTCTGGAAGTCTCCATTTCTGGAATGGTTTTATTTAAAAAAATTCTTGAGGCCCTTAAATTAATGATTGTGCTATGCAGTAATAGCATCCACTATTTTGCAGATCACTAAGTATAAAATGTAATACAGATGTTATACTGTGAATATTCAGCTATGCCTGACACTGACCACACTTTAAGAGAGAGATGGAGGGATGTCTGTGTACATTGCTCATTCGGCTTGTAATTATAATTATAACTTCTTATACTGGTTATTGTCATTGAATCCTTTCACGCTGGAGTTGTGCTGCTGTTGATGCCCTCTCAATAGAATGATACCTTTACAAGTCTTGGATAGGCCTCAGAAGTCATCTTGTACCCCTTTCCCTTATATTGTACATGTCCAAACTAAAGCAAGGGTCTCATCTTCGACAGCAAAACTCAGATGTTAACTCAGCTTTGTAGAGCTCAGTTTCCTAGAACTCACCCCACTGGGCATAAAATGAGATACTTCAGTTACATGGTTTCACTTAATTTGGTGTCTCTCAGCTATGCAAATATATAGCATTTGCAGTAATTGTAATAATTTAATAACTTTCTATTTTGAATAATTTTGTTCTTCATAAAACCACTGGGAACCAATGAATACATTTCCGAGACACAACAGTGTCAATGACATTGTGACATTGATCTTTACTTCCTGTTAATGGGTTTATATACATATAGTTTTGCATAATGCAGTTAAGATTAAATTCATTCTGAAAAGTTTTAGAAAAACCTAGTGTTGATATGAAAGGTTACGCTTCAAATTTTTAAGAAGTCTTTCTATTTGAAGACACACACACATACACATCCAGAGCTTATCAGTACTTTCCTTGTTTATTCAGGTCTAAGATTTACTGCAATGATGCAAGTTAAATAAAATAAATTATAGAAGTAACCTCATTTTATAATTTTACTACCTATTTCAAAGTATACTTATTCTCATCTAGTTTTTTACCTACATGTGAGGCCACATATAAAATCTGTCTCGCATTGCACTTTGTCTCATACTGTGTGTTAATAAGTTTACTTGAATCCTGAAACTATTGGAAAAAAACGATTTAGATAGCATTATAGGCTACTGAGTTTAGGTCAATTCAACTTTCAAGCCTGCTTTATGATATGTAGTATAACCAGGAAAAAAAAAGTAGAAGTTCACTTTCTTGTAAAAAAGAAATGTAATGCCCTCTTTTATAAAAACTTTTTTTTATTGCAGTTATCTTAATGTCATTAAAAAACTCACAGGTAGGATTACAGGGCCCTGAGTTTAACCTGGAAGTCATTGGGGTAACCTTTGTGCCTTGTGGAAACACGTTGATTGGAGCCAACTCTACCCTTTGACTCAGTAATCAAAATCTTGGTATTTGATCACAAGTAAGTAATCTAACAAAGAAAACATATATGTATGCAAAATTATGTAATCATCCATAACCATGCATAATTAGGAAAAATAAAGTTAATATCTAGTAACATGAAATTAGTTTAGTAACTTATATCACAAGTCCTTAGCCACATAGGATGGTGGAGCTAAGAGTGACTCTAAAATTTTTTCCTCAAATATTGCTATTATAATATTCCAGAAGAAATGTGACAAAATGTAAAAATAATAATGTGCAAAATATACATGCCTTTTTTGAATAGAATTGTTAGTTCTGATATTCCACATTACATCAGACTCTAAATGCATAAACTTCTTTGTTACCTTGAAATCAAAATGAACAAATAAATATATTGTTTTGATTTCAAAACTAAATAAAATAAAGAAATTTGAGCACTATCCTATCAAAGAAATGTCCAAATATCACCATTCAAATAATAGTATTATATAAAGTTGTAAACCATATTATAAACCCAGATTACAGTATTTACATAATGTTGTAAAATATAGTGTCTTTAAAACACTAACTGATGCATCTTTCATTTCCAGTAATTCCTACTTATATTCCAAGGATCCCTACTCATTGAAATCATGGCATTTGCTGCTTTGGAAGGAAGGCAGACACAACTACTGGGGACAAAGTTGTCCTCATTTGGCTCCAAATTTCATTTCTTTTTTTTATGTCTACAGAAGACACAATATTGTAAAAGCCACAGTACTTTTATGGGCCACTTGGGGAAAAAAATATTTCACTGATATTCAAAAATTTGACTTGGTAAATCAAGAGGAAAGCCTAGAGAAGGGAAGTGCTTAGTTTATACCCTGAATCAGAGACTATGGAGGACTCACAATGCTTTAGGGTCAGCTTTCCTTCCCACATGGAGATCAAAGACCTTTGAAACTTTGTCAGGCTTAATTAAAGGAGAAGCTGAGGAGGATTTTCAGAGGAGAACTTGAGTGTGGACGCTGGAGAGCATCCTGCTCCTTGTCCCCTTGCAATTAAAATCTAGAATGGGAGACTAGGACCCCTAGTTGGGCTAAAGCTTGTGAAAGAAGGAGAGACTGGTGTCTTGCTTCCCGTCTGGAATTCTGGAAGGAGACACTTCCCAGGCTCTATGTGTGTGAGGCTGCCTTGGTAGATGGAGGTGGTGGTGTGATACTTCGGAGAACACGAGTTACCCCCTTCCACCACCTCACCCTCAAATCCCTTCCTCCTTGGATGCATCGAGGAAATCTGAGACATTGTCTGTGCCTGAGAGAATATGAAACGTAGTTGAGAACTGTTAGCCCTCTGTCTACCAGGGGTCAGCAGGGGGCTGAGAGGGTGGCCCTATAGTAGAGACTCAGGTGAGGGAGTCTCAGAGAATCAGCTGCTCTAGCAAGTGCTGAACGGACAGCAAGACAGCAGAGCTCCCTGAGGGGACCTTGACAGACACTTGACCTGGAGACAGAGCCCCATGACCACCTGGGAACACCAATTCTGGATGCAGCAGAACCAGGCTAACACCCAAGACAGGAGGATGAGGTATGCAGCCTAGGATAGAGGAGGGCTCTCAGAGCAGAAGCCACTGCGTTTAAGCCAGGATGAAACATAAACCCTGATAATTTACATGTCTCCTAGGAGAAAGGAGAACTGGGGATGGAGGGGAGAGGGAGAGGAGCAATTGCTAAAAGACTCAGTTTGAAAATAGAAGAATCTCTTTGAGCTGCAGTATAAGATGAAAAACAAACAAATAAATAAATGGAAGGAAGGAAGGGAGGGAGGAAGGAAAGAGAGAGAGAGAAAATAGAAGAATCCATTTCTTATAATTAGCAGAAATGTGGGTTTAAGGCCTAGGTTATTTTTAACTGTAAGAAATAAAGAACTTTCTATTTCTGCACACTTGTGTTTTTGTGCCTCAAGAAATAAAGTAGCTGCTAGAGTTTTTTGAGGGGGCAGTGTGTGTATATATATATATATATATATATAAATCTCAAAATTAGGGATCCCCTGGCCTCAGGAAACACACTGCAGCCAAAGTTACAGTTGATTAAGTCTGGACAGACCAGTGGTAAGGGTGCAGGGGGAGCAGATGCAGAGGCCTGGAGAAAGAGATTGCTTGGCAGGATGGAGAAGACACGGCTGGTAATGTCAGATTCACTTTTTACCTGGACAAGTTTGCAGCTCTGGAAACCAGGAAACTGCTGGTAATTTGCATAATCTGAGGTTAAATCAGGGTTAGTTTGATATGGAGGAGAAATCAACCTGTTTAAATAGCTTGGAGCCAGGATCTAGAAATTCAGGAGATTGAAAAGAAGATTACAAACCATGGTATTTAATGCATATTGCCTTATGGGTTATTTTTATGTTTATTTCCTACAAAAGCCAGGGACAAATTGGTCGGCCTCTGGGCATACGTACAGAGGGAAATTTTGCAGCTGGTTAAGAGTGAAAGAAACATGGTTACAAGCATGCTCTGCATTGGATGGGGAGGCTAGAGGGAGAAGTGTGGGATGCATGAGCATTGTAGAAACCATGGAAAATCTGGAGTTGAATACACCTGGGTTTAAATCCTGGGACTTCTGTTTATTTGCTTTGTGTGACCTTGAGTGGGTCAGTTTCCTCATCTGCAAAATAGGGACAATCACACTTACATTGCTAGGTTTTCATAAGTGTTAGAACAATGTGCATAAAGCATCTAACTTATTCTCTGGTACCCATCTGGTGGGTGCTTGCTAAATGGTAGGAATTAACAGAAAGAGATATATTCATTTTGGAGGGGAATGTTTTTCTATTGTGTTTTTGTTTCCTCTGTTTTCACCCATTGTATAGGTTTCTGTGACTGCTGTAACAAATTATCACAAATTTGGTGGCCTAAAAAATCGAATTTATTCTCTCATAGTTCTGGAGGCCAGAAGTCTGAAATCAAGATGTAGGATCCCTTCAGAAACTCTAGGGGTGGAATCTATTCCTTATCTCTTCCAGTTTCTAGTGGCTGTCAGCATTCCTTGGCTTGTGGCCACATCTCTCTCTGCTCTGTCTTCACATCAGCTTCTCTGGCATGTGTCGGTGTTTAATCTTCCTCTGTTTCCCTCTTATAAGAGTTCGTGTGACCGCATTTAGGGCTAACCCAGGATTCACTCCTCCTCTCGAGATCCTAATTTAATCACATCTATTGCCATACAAGGTAATATTAACAGGTTTCATGGATTAGGAAGTGAATATATATTTGGGGAACTAGTTTTTCTGCCAACCACACCTGTCCAAATCTTGTGCTATTGTCTGAATGTTTGTGTCCTCTCAAAATTCATGTCAAAATCCTAATGCCTAACGTGATGGTATTAGGAGGTGGGGCCTTTGGGAGGTGTTTAAGTCAAGAAGGTGGAGCTCTAATGAATGGGATTAGTGTTCTTATAAGAGACCCCACAGAGATCCCTTGTCCCTTCCTCCATTTGGGGATACAACAAGAAGTCTGTGATCTGCAAGAGGACTTCAGAACCATGAGACACAAATTTCTGTTGTTTACAAGCCACCGAGTCTGTGGTATTTTATTATAGCAACCTGAATGGACTAAGACATCTTATAAGAAACTTTTATAAAAATTAAAGCCTAATAAATAAGATTTCAGAAACAGTTTTGACTTTGCTTTAAAGTGAGCTGAAGAAAGAGTATGTATGGAAACAGGAGATCTAGTTGCCAGACTTAAGGAAAAGAAAACCCAAAACATGAGCACCAGAAACAAAGCCCCACCATTTGGAAAAATAAGGAGATTTGGAATAAAAGTGGTATCTTTAAAAAAATGCAGTATCACTTACTTTCCAAGTTATTCCAACACATTTAGCTCTAAAGTGAATCCCTAGAAATCAGATCCTATTTTGCTACTGATTTCTACTATATAATTGGAACTACGCATCTGTGGAAAAATCTCTGTCATCCGAACTGAAACTTTTTTCAAAGAGGTTTACAGCCATGCCCGTTCCCTTAGCACTGTATCTATTTAGATGGCAGCATTCTAAATGCTGCAGTGTTTTTCATCGTCTACGCCTCTGCAATTTTCCCTGAATTGTGGGAGTACCCCTTTGCCTAGGGAATCACTGCTTCTTTGAAGATCATCTACATTTAATATTTAAATATGACCTTTGGACTTAGGTAACTTACAAAACATATTTTCCCTCTGTTTATTATTCTGTTTTGTAATTCTATATTTAAAGCTCATTTAAAGTGAAGGATGTATATGCAGCTAGCAAAATGATGCTTTATTTTGTGCAGACTTTTGCCTGCAAAGAAACAATCTAACACACATTCTTAAATTAAAGACATTTCTTTCTGGTCTTGGTATCAGCAATACTTGTGCTTTTCCATAGCACTTAGTTTTTTAAATCTCAGGGACACTGTGGATTGTAAAAATGATCAGATTTCCTTTTATGTTGGTCACTGAAGTTTATTGCCTGCCTATAAGAGTATAAGGAAATATGGCATATATTTTCACAATAATTTTTCTTTGGCTGCATTTTATATCACTACTTTTGTGTGTGTCTGTTGTGAGTTAAATTGTGTCCCCCTCAAAATATATGTTAAAGTCCTAACCTTTGATGCCTGTGACTTTATTTGGAAATAGGGTCTTTGAAGTTGTAATGAAGTTAAGATGAAGTCACGCTGGATTAGGGTGGGCCCTAATCCAATGACTGGTGTCCTTATAAGAAGAGGGAAATTTGGACATAGAAACACACATCCAGAGAGATCTCCATGTGACAATGGAGGCCGAGATTAAAGGGCTGTGTCCATAAGCCGAGGAATGGCAAGGATTGCTGGCAATCACTAGAAGCTAGGAAGAGGCAAGGAAGGATCCACTCCCAGAGCCTTCAGTGGGATACAGCTCTGCTGACACTTTGATTTTGGACTTCTAGCCTCTAGTGCTGTGTGACAATCAATTTCCATTGTTTTAAGCCTTCCAGTTTATGGCAATTTGTTATAGTAGCCCTAGAAAACCAATGCAGATTTTGGTACCAAGAAGCTGGGTGCTGCCGTGACGAATACCAACAAGTGTGGAAGTGGCTTTGGAATTAGATATAGAGTAGAGGCTAGAAGGATTTTGAGGTGCATGATAGAAAGTGCCTGGATTGCCTTGAAGAGATGGTTGGTAGAAATATGGACCTTAAAGGAGATTCTGTTGAGTGCTCAGATGGAAGTGAAGAAGGCAGTAGAGAAAGCTTTTATCACCTTAGAGAATATATATATTGCCATGAGCAGAATGTTGCTAGAGATGAGTGTTAAAGGTGCTTCTGATGAGACCTTAGAAAGAAATGATGAAAATGTTATTGGAAACTGGAAGAAAGGTGATCCTTGTCATGAGGTGGTAGAAACTTGGCTGAGTTGTGCTCTGCTGTTGAATGGCAAGCAGAATCTATAAGTGATGAACACGGATATTTAGCCGAGGAGACTTCCAGACAAAGTGTGGAAGGTGTAGCTTGGTTTCTCCTTACTGCTTACAGTAAAATTCAAGAGGAAAGAGATAAATTGAGGAAGAAACTGTTAAGCAAAAAGAAACCAGAACTTGATGATTAGAAATGTTCTCAGCTTATCCAGATAGTGTGTTCTTGAGACAGAACCAACGGTAGGGCTGGACAAACTTTCTCAGAAGAGATCAGATGTGTAACACATGGATCTAATCAACTGTCTCAGCAGAAGCCAGGAATAGAGATGGAGTTATCCCGGAGGATCTACAGAGAACCCTCATTTCTAACACTGAGAATCCCCCTGACATCCACTGAAGACCAACAAGGTTTTTGAGAATTTTGTACCAGCTGAAACATGGCCAGCCTGGACTGAAAGGGACAATGATGGAATGAAATGAAGGAAGAATGACTCTGAAGGTAGAACCATGGATGCAGGATCCACAGAGACAGGGACAGCCATCCTGGAGGACCCAAAGGACAGAGCATTGAGCTACAGAGGACCATTCCCAGGCTTTGAAAACCTAATGGAATTTGCCCTGCTGTGTTACAAACTTGTTTTGGACCAGAAATCCCTTTATTCCTTCCATTTTTTCACTTTTAGAATGAGAATGTCTATCCTATGCCTGTCACATCATTGTATTTTGGAAGCAGATAATTGTTTTCCAGTTTCATGGGTCTGTGGACAGGGAGAGATTTTGTCCCAGGATAGACTATACCCAGAGTCTCACCCATACCTGATTTAGATGACAAGATTTGAAACTTTTTAAATTGGTGGTATTTAGATGAGATTTTTGGATTTAGAGTTAATGTGAGAATGGACTAATTAAGACTTTTGAGGATGTTGAGGTGGGCTGAAAGTATTTTGAACACAGGAGAGACATAAATTTGGGGAGGTCAGAGGCACACTATACTGGATTGAATAGTGTCCCTCAAAAATTCATGTCTGCTTGTAACCTGTGATCTTACTTGGAAATAGGGTCTTTGCATATGTATAAGATAAGCTCATACTGGATTAAGATGAGCTCTAAATTCAATATGACTGATGTCTATAAGAAGTGGAGAGGACAGACAGACATAGAGACACACAGAGGAAAGACCACCATGTGAAGATAGATGTAGAGATTGTACTGATGCATCTACAAGCCAAGGAATGCCAAAGATTGCAGTCAACTACCAGAAGGTAGGAAAGGTCAAGGAAGGATTATTTCCTACAATCTTCAGAGGGATCATGACTCTAAAATACTTTGATTTCAAACTTCTGCCTTCTTGTATCTGTGAGAATAAATTTCTGTTTTTTAAGCCACCTACTTTGTGGCACATTCTTACTGCAACTCTAGGAAATTAACATAGTGTCCATGTATTTGGGTGTGTGCCTGTGTGTGACATGGGTGTGTATGTGTGACTATACATGTGAGAGAAGTTATCACCAATTTCAAATTTCCACCATCTAATTTATTTTTTAAGTGAAATTGTTAAATAAATAAATATTCTTCTCATATAGTAAGATTTTATCTCCTTGTTCAAGGTAGTTATTGGAATTCATCCTCTTTGGGTAAAAATGTAATATTGCTTCTAGGACGATGACCCGGGATAGATTTTCTTAACCCCTGCATTTTCTGCATTTTCCTGACTCTGTCAACAGTAAACTTGATGGCATTTTGCAGGAAGATGCCTCAAAATTCTCAACAAGACTTAATATGATTAGGGAGCGAGTGACTTCTGGGCTTGAAAGAGCAGAGATTCCCTTTGTGTGGGTGTTTCATTAAGATGAAATGCATCTGGGATTTGCTAAGAGATGGGTCAAGCCAGCACACATCCAAGTTTGTCCCTCCATGGCATCTGCCCTATGTAATGTGGTCACATACAGCCTCTGGGTGACACAGCAAGCAGATGCACTGGAGACATTTCCTAAGACAGAAACAGATGAGTGGCAAAGGCATTTTCCCTCCTCGTTTCCATTTTATGCATTTCAGGGTTTGGCAGGGGTGAGCTTTGCTTTCATGCAGATGATAAAGCAATGCTGTAAAGGAATCAAATCAAGCAAGATTCTCTCTGAGCTATAGACTGCTTTCCTGTCATTTTCTTGAATGTTTTCTTTTTCTCTTGAAAACAGACAACAGCAAACCTTAAAAGCAGGGAGACAGCTTTTAAGCTTGCTATCCTTATTCAGATCAATTTGGGACCAAGTCTCGCCCCCCATCTCTTCTAATTTTGATGTACATTCTCTGTTGGCCACTGGCCAGAGCAGAATTCAGGAAATGATAAATATTTATTCCCAGACACAGCAATTTGTGCTGAGATGGGAAACAACATTTATAGTCATTAAACCTATTGCATTTTTTGTGAGTTTATTAATGTCAGCTGGGGTTAATGTTGGTGTTGTCTGCACTCGAGATGGTTAACTTTTGCTAGCTTTGGAAACAAGTTTGTTGTTCTTAGTGGCTTTCCTGCCCAATGGTCCACACTTGCTTTCTTCAACCTTCAGCAATGATTTATAAAGTGAATGTCAAATTAAGTTTAACTAATCTGGTTTAACACCAGCTGGTCATGACCAGATATCACATAGCTGAGAAACTTCTTATGGCTGATATGGCAAATGTCAGAGAAACCCAGCAAATATAAAAAAAAAAAACCTTTAGAAGAGGAAAACAGCTTGTTTATTCTGGTGCTCAAGAAGAAAAGTGTCTCCAATTTTTGAAATTCCGATTGTCTTTTGATAAATAGGTCAATTAAGCAGCACAGTGCTATTTTTTCTTTTGTTGAAAAAAGATAATGACCACTCAAAGTTTTTTTTTTGGCCTATTACTGGACCACTAGGTTGGTCATCAAGTTGAAGTTGGTGGAAGAAATACAAACGTTCAAGTTCTCAATATCTTGTTGTGTTTTGGTGCATCTGATACACTGAACTAACCTCAACCAGATATCACATAGCTGAGAAACATCTTAGTCCTTGTATTTGACACACACTGAAAGCATCCGAGGCAATGAGTTGGCATAAATACAGCATGCCTTGGCAAAAGCATGGCCACACTTGATACAGTGTCCTACACAGACACCTGCCCCTGAAATCAGGCCTACCACTCTTCAAGGGACAGCCCCTACCCCCCAAATATGTCCTTCTATTTATTCAGTTTTAAAATAAAGATTGACTAACGAAAAGAGAAAGCACTATTACTCTGGTTTGGACGCATACGTGGCCATGCAATTAACTTGAAATTACACAGGTAAAAGGCACACTGACTAAATTATCATTTAATGGTTTATAATAAAGAGAGATGCTTGCTTATTTTCGAAACAGAATCTAGAAAAGGAAATGCAAGTTATGAGAACGTGACGTGAAAGCATAGAGTGGAATTTTGCTGGATTAAGCAAGACAAAGCACTTGAAAAATTAAAGAGGTGATTCTAAGCAATGTATGAATATACAGCTTATACATTAAAACAAGTCCCTGTACCTAGAACATAAAACGTCTTTAATCTAGCAAATTCATATTTACTAAAAAGATTGGATCCTGTTTCTCCACCATATTTTTCCCTTTTGGAAATTATACAGATTGTTTATTCTTTCATGTTCGTTAAGCTCAGTGCCACTATTAATAAGAGAGGGTATTCATCCAAACCAGAAGAATGGAAGAGATCAAACCTTTAGGCTGTAATGATGGAAACAGAGGAAAAGGAGACACTTCATGGTCAAATTATTGTGAACTGTAAATTACACTTGTTTTTCCTTTTAAACAGATGCTTATTATGGTATTAGCAAATAGCATCAGATGATTGCTAAGACGCAATGTACTCCTAAAAATAATTCAGCGTATTGATTCTATGACACACTTCATGCTGTCAGGCATCTGAAACCAAGCAGGGTGCTCAGAAGCAGAAACAATTCATAAAGTATTGCGTGTTTTTAAGGCAGAATATTTTAGAGAGGTAAATGTAGCAGCTTGGGGGTCAGACAATATGAGTTTGAAACATGCTGCTATTCCATAGCTGTAATCTGGAGTATTTACTTAACCATATAAATTTTCAGTTTTGTCATCTGTAAAATTAGGATAATAGTAAACCTATCACATGCAATTATTGGGAAGACTAAATGGAGGAATGCATGTAAGGCCTAAACAATCTCTAGCACAATGTAATGGCTCAATAATTGCTCGCTAGAATTAGTGTTGTTTTGTCTGCTTAAACACTAATTTTCAAATGAGCCATACAGAGCTTGAACACTATTTGGGAACTGAGTCATGATGCAGATGAAATCACCAAGGATTGGTTTTTGTTATTTGCTTAAAATGGGAAAATGGCGTCTAACATTAATCTGTCCATTACACGAGCTCGATACTATCTCTGTTGTCTCTTGGCGTGCTTGATACCTCCTTTACCGGGGCTGGAAGTCTGAGAGCTATACATTTCCCAGTCTCCTTTGCCAGCAGGGTTCTGAATTTGTATTAAGTTCCATCAGTGAGATACATTTTGTAATATTTGGAAGGCAGAAGAGAGACAGAGGTGTGCTGACCTGGCTCAC
The DNA here is from genome assembly GCA_031878705.1 of Tapirus indicus. Lineage (NCBI taxonomy): Eukaryota > Metazoa > Chordata > Mammalia > Perissodactyla > Tapiridae > Tapirus > Tapirus indicus. Next base: position 135,636,392 of record CM062920.1, on the reverse strand, counting down.
ACAAGCTCAAAGAAACCAATTGTGCACATCTCTTCCCAACTCCGCATTCAGTAGCTTTAAATCAGCCGTGGTGGGAATGTTTACACCATGGAAGTTGGCAAATACTACAGATCAGCACTTTATTCCTGTCCAGTGAGCCAGCTATCAGATATTTCTAGCACAGCACTGGGTGGAAACCATATTATTAATTTACTAGTATTGGCAGGCAGATAACTGGGTATTGCTGGAAGTGAGGTTTTGCAGTGATCTCTGGATGTTCCTCTGTTCATCATCACCTGTCTCACTGCTGTAGACGCCTGTGACCACTGGGGGCAGTTAAGTGGAATTCCTTGTGTGGGTTACAGTAGCAAATTTCTGATTGTTTGAATCCACTGGCAAACCTGTGCTGGTGGTAGCCTTCTCTGGCTTTTGCCCTTCCAACAGTTTTGTAAGCACCAAATTCTTGTTAAATTTCTTCTTGCCTGAAATACCTAGAATACTTTCTCTTTTTCTGATGAAACTCAGATAATACGTTATGATGGAATATGTGAATATAGGTATAGTTACCTTGGCAGGACTCACGTCTACTTTAAAAATTAATAAAGGTTTTGAAAAAATCAGTGATAACAAGCTTTGAGTGTATCTATGAGGAAGCCATCACTGAATTTACCTGAATGTGAAGATAAGCTCAATGGGACAAAGGAAACAAGTGAATCTATGAAAAGTACTTGTAGGGCATTTAGACTTGAAGACTTTGGCATTTATAGGTTTTAGAAAATTTTAAATCAAAGAATAGAAAAACCTGTTAGCACTTTGAGTAAGGAAGTTTTCTTTTTGCTTTTCTGAAGTAAGAAAGAATAAACCTACGTCTTTCAAATTTAAATAAACCTAACTCTTTCTAATTGCCTCTGAATAAACCTAACATTATAGAGCAGAACTTACTTACATATCAGTGTATGATCCAGATTTACATAGTAAATGAATATTTAGTGAAAATCTGCTATGTTGACTCCTGTGGTTGTCTTCTAGGGGACATAAAAAGATATAATCCTTGGTCTTAAAGAAATTATAAAAGAAATACTCAAGTATAATATAATCTAGAAAGTTATCAATTTCTTACAAAACAAAAATCAGGTAAAGAGCTATGAAAATAGTAATGTAAGAAGGAATTTCTTCCAGGTGAGTAGTTCAATATTTCTTTTTTTGTTTTCAGGCTGAAGCATGAATCAATTTTAAAGGAATAAGTGGAAGTGAGCACTGACGTTGTTGGAAGGGATGATAATGTGGTAGAAAATCTTGATAAAAACTGAGAGGAAGGAAAGTATTCATTCCATAATTGTTTCTTAAGTGCATACCATGTGCCAAGCTGACTCTGCAAAATGATGGCCAATGTGGGTATAGGCCCTGCCCTCATGGAGTTATAGTCCCATGGATAAGATTGACAAGTGTAATGGGTTGAATCGTATCTACCCAAATTCATGTCCACCAAGAACCTCAGAATGTGACCATATTTGGAAATAGCGTTTGCAGATATGATTAGTTAAGGATCTCGAGATGAAATTGTCTTGGGTTTAAGATGTCCTTATAAGAAGAGAAGGAAACACAGACACAAAGAAGGAGGCCATGAGAAGACAGAGGTAGAGATTAGAGGGATGCTGCTACAAGCCAAGGAACAGCAAGAACCACTGGAAGCTGGAAGAGGCAAGAACAGATTCTCCCCTAGAGCCTTTGGAGGGAGTGTGGCCCTGCTGACACCCTGATTTCAGTCTTCCAGCCTCTAGAATTGTGACAGAATAAATTCCCATTTTTTTTTTTAGTCACTAAGTTGTGATACTTCATTAGAGCCCTAGGAGACTAATACCATCAAGTGAATAAACAGGTAGCATGCTGTATGATAAGTGCTGTGCTAGAAGATAAAGTTCTTCTATAAGAATGGATAGGAAAGTTTCTAACCTAGAGTAGATTAGGTAAAGGTTAGCCAAGTCTTTCTTGAAAAAAGATATACAAACTCAGATCTGAAATATGATTAAGAGTTAAGGCCAAATGAGTACACAGAGTATTCCAGGTGCAAAAATTGCTTGTGTGAAGGTCTTGGTGTGAGAGAGGCTTGAAGGGTTTAGGGGATTTTCAACATGATCATTTTGGCTCAGTTATGAAAGTGAATGGGGAAAACCAAGAGATGAAGCTCTAGAGGTAAACAGGAACCAGATGATAAAGGAACTTCTCAATCATGCTAAGAAATTTGGACTTTAACCTAAAAGCAATGGGAAGCTATTGAATACCTTTGGAAAAAGAAAGAACTGGAAACTTTTGGCATATTACTTATGGATGCAATGTGGAGAGTGGATTGGAGGGAGGGGGGCAAGATTGGGGCCAGAGAGATTGGTTGGAAAACTTCTGAGTGATACAGAGGAGAGATGAGGGTGGCATGGGCTAGGCTTGTGGCAGTAGGCACGTAGAGAAGTGGACTTTGATTTGAGATATGTACTGATTATAATGATAATACTAATAATCATAGTATTTACAGTAATAGATAAAACTTGCTGAATTCTTACTATGTGTTGGATGTCATATTTGCATAATTTCATGTAATTCTCAATAGTCACTACTTATATCTCTATTTTCCAGAAATGTGACACTGAAGCTCAGAAGTCTTAAGCAATTTTCTCAAGATCACACAGCAGTAAATTGCAGAGCCAGGACTAATACTGTTCTTTGAACTTCTGTGCTAAATATTTTATAATATACAATTGGTGACTAGGAGATAAAGATAATGCCTAGCTGGATGATTGTGTCATTTGACGGGATGAGGCACGAAGGGGAAGGAACAAGTTTGTGAGGGAAGATCATGCATTTGGTTTTCGACATGTTGATTTTGAGGTGTCTCTGGGGCCTGTAAGTGGAAATGCCTGGAAAGAGAGAGAGAAAAAAAGATAATGAGCAGGGTTGGAGATATGGACTTGGGAGTCAACAGTAGGAAAATGTTAAAAACCGTGAGATTCAATGAGATAGTTCAGGGAAATGGGTAAAATGAATTATCCTGGACATGTTCCTAGGAATGTTGAGATTTAAGAGCTTTGCAAAGGCAGAGGAGCCAAAAAAGGAACTAATGAGGAGCTGTTAGACAAATGAGGACTCCTCTTGAATATGTTTAAATGCTTATGGGAAGAAGACAGTGGGAATCTGGAGACTAACAGTCCTGGAAAAGATGCGATCCAATACAAGAACACAGGGATTAAGCTTATGCAGGAAACACCACATTCATTTTAGTAGGAGGTACAAAGAAAGAAAAAACAGCAGATGAGTAAATTTGGAGGTTTGATGATAAGAAGTTGGATTACTGGTATTTTCTCTGGGACGTAAGATGCAAGGTTGCCCAACAGGTCAGAGGTTTGAGAAGGGCTGAGAAAGCTTGGAATTGTTGTTACACTAAGCATGAGTGCTGGCTATACCAGGTCAGCACTCATGGAACTATGGAACAACGTCTGGGCAGCATCAACACGCCAGATGAAGGAGATGCACTGAAATTAAAGTGGCAGCAATTTTCCCAGTTGGGTGATTTTCTCCAACAATACTCAGCAGATTGGGCATTAGAGTAACCACAACTGGTGCTTTGCTAGGTGGGTACCACGAAACGGCAAGGCAATGGACAAGAGAACTGAGAATGTTGGCAAGAGAGTGAGCGACTAAAAGCCAGAGCAATGGAGAAATGAGTGAAGTGAGTAAAAAGAATAGAAGTCTAGGACTTTGGGTTCTGTCCCAAGTCTACCATTAGCTTTTTGGGTCATATTGGGAACATCTCTTAAGCTTTGTGGTCTTCAGCTTTCCTTTTCTGTAAAGTGAAGAATTGGACTACACGACCAATCTCTAAGGTTTATTCCAGCCTGAAAATTACGTGAGTCTGTGACGACTTCAGGAAGTAGTGAGGGCAGGAAAGAAGGGAGGTGAAGAGTCAAAGTGGGCTGTGAATTCACACAGAAGATTTGAGACTTTCAACTGAATGCATTTATTCCAACAGAGATGTCTACATAAGCCAAAATACGTTGCTAAGTTTCAGCAAAAACAGCATTTTAATCAAAATTCTGCTTGAAAATAAAAGAAAACCTTGGCAACACTTTGTTCCCTGTAGTAAGATAATCTTTATGTTCAGCAGTCTACAGGGAGATACATGAGGACAGCGGGATATGGACATGTCCATGGTAGTAGGAAGATGTTAAATAGAGGATGAAACCGAAACTGTGAAACCCCTCCCTAACTCAGCTACACCCACCCGGCTTTATGAGTGGATAGTGAATAATTTGGCAGAATGCTAGTAACCCCATATTGGCTATGTAATTTATAATTTCTTTTTTCAAGCTGCTCATATCATAATTTAAGCTGGTTAAAATGAGTGAGAAGGCGTTTGGGATTAAAAGCTGAAGGCTGTTACAAGGTAATTTTGGAGCCGTAGACTACTTTTCTGTGGCCATTATCAAATTAAGTGAATTCTTATAAAGAATGGAGATAGGGACCAAAGATGATAAGGAATTTCTCCATCTCCTTTTTTTTTTTTTTTTGTGAGGAAGACCAGCCCTGAGCTAACATCCGTCGCCAATCCTCCCCTTTTTGCCGAAGAAGACTGGCCCTGGGCTAACATCCGTGCCCATCTTCCTCCACTTTATATGGGACGCCGCCACGGCATGGCTGACAGGCAGTGTGTCGGCGGGCGCCCGGGATCCGAACCAGCGAACCCTGGGCTGCCAAGCGCGGACTAAACCGCTGCGCCACCGGGCGGCCCTCCATCTCCTTTTGTGTGGCTTTGTCCTAAATGGGGACAGCATTTTGGAGAAGGGGGATCTCTTCAGTTGGGATCTTAAGCACAAATGGCCCCATTTCAAGATTGATACACATGTTAATGGATCTGGTGGCACATTTGGAGATGAAACATTACTCCTGTGTAGCAGAATGCAACTGACATGACCTCCATATGTTATGACTCACTCCAGGAAGACTCTGTAAGGAAATAAAATGAAAAAGAAACAAAATTTAAGTGTGAAGTTAAAGAAAGATTTTTCCGTGTGGAAGACAGATGAGGGTATTATTAATAGTGAAGGGTAAAGGCTGAAACATTTGAATGTTCAGCTAAACATCCCTAAATTTCTCATTTCAGTGTGAATAGAAATAACCACTCTTGAGGTATTTCCGTAATCTCAGTTTCAACTCCAGCCAGGAATCAGGAGGAAAAAAAAGCCCTTCTCAAGCAGTTTATGAACTAAAAATAAAGATGACAAAAAGTCAAATTCAGATTAAATTGGAAAAGCTGGTGGTTCAGAGCAGTAGTTTTATCTCTCTAAGACAGAAATACATAGGCTACAGTAAGAAAACCATAGGTATTTATAATATATACAGAGAGAAATAACTAGTGCCCAGACTTAATACACATTGACACATGATCAATTAAACTTTGGCAATCAAAACTGATTATTACTGAGTTCAAAATGGTCACATTTTCTGATCACTGATAACTGGAATCTAAAGGAAATGATGTGTGCCACTTGTTATACAATCTCTTCTTGAATATCTTCCAGGACTTTGGTGAGCTAAGACAGAAGAATATAGCTCTAGTTCTGCTGAGTTGTCCCCAAGGACTATAATTATATTTTATAGTATTTAACTCAACCAAATCATTTTTATTTTAAGTATAATGTAGCAACAAGAGCTTGAGACTTTTGAATATTGCCCCAAATATTACTGTTTTGTCATATATGTCCTAAAGCCCCACCTGTACCACAAAAGAACCCCAATATGCTCTTCCTGTAATGTAGCTCTGAGAAGGGGCTGTCCTGATAGAATTCCAACCTTAGAAATTGTATTTTTGTTTTTAGGAAGGAAGGCAATATTTTGGACTAGAAAGGACATTGAGTCTTTGGGATATCTGGCTTCCAGTTTTGGCTTTATCTATATCTGCTGTGTGACCTTGGGGAACTTGTAAAACTTCTCTGGACCTCATTGGCTCCAATGTGGAATGAAGGATAGATTTAGAGCCTCTGTAAGAAGCCAACACTCATTTTCTATGATTCTATGAATACATAGGCAACTAAAAATGTGGATGATACTTATCAGCATATACTGTACTTTCCTGTTAAACAGATCTGTGAGAAGTGGTAGAAGTCACAACTACTGGCTTCTGCTTTTGATCTGGTTTTATTATTTTTTAAAAATATCTCTGATAGAGTTTTGGGTGACATTTCAAAAAAGGGTAGAGAGTTAGAGCAAATAAAGAGAAAAATTAATTTCAAATGGATAAATAGAGGAATGAAGGAGTCATCAAAAACAAAATTTAGACTTGGAGAAAAGCATTTGGGTCATTTGGATAAACTATAAAATGTTACAAAAGAATTCTAAAGGAAGAAAAGATGTAGGGCTTACAAATTTGGTGAAAAAAGGAAGAAGATTAAAAATACCATCTAGGAAGATGTTACTTTCTACTTCAGGACGGTATATATATGCATGTATGTATGTATCTCTATGTGTGCATATATGCGTGTGTACGTACATACACATACAGACATAATATATGTGCATATACATAAATATATAAATACAGTCTCTTTAATGTGTACACACACTTTGACTGTGAAAAATAAGGGGAGGGAATCAAAGACTCCTTGGTCTCCTATCACCTGAAGTGGAATTACCCATGGTAGACAATAACTGACTTCTTCAGTCAACTCTACAGATATCATCAGAGATAGGGCATGGGGGTGGGTGCTAAGGTATGGTCATGCTAAATGTGTTAATTTGCTTTCCACTGTTCTAGACTTATTGAGAAGGTATGCCATCTTACATGGCCAGAACCAAGTCTTACTGGGGGGATCTTAGTGACTCAAGTGAGTATGGCCTCTTTAGCAGAAGAGAACTGTGAATTGAAGATCCTTAAATTAGCAGCTGAGAAGAGCTTGTGATGCCTTACTATTTGTTCTGGAGCAAAAGAGGAGAGTGATCAGACCAGGTAATCATTGGACCCGGAGATTGCCCTTACAGCAGCAGCATATGATGAATGACCTAAATGTGTAGATTACATTTTATAAACTGTACAATATGGCTGTATTTTAAGCTTCACAATAGCAAGATTAAAAGAACTTGAGATGGATTAGTGACACTGGAAAAATAGTAGTTCCAGATGGCAATGTGGTGGACCAAGGGTGACATGGTTGACCAGGCATCCAGGTTAAGACTGACTCAAAACCGGTTTGATTTTCGGTGAGGACCAGGGTTTCTGGACATTTGTATTTTGTATTGTCCAGATGAGAATTACAGCTTCCACTGAGGACTTTGCTGATGGTGTTTTCAACCAGTAGTATAGAAACATTCTATTTATTTATTCATTTACTTACTCATTAGCTCATTTATCTTCACTTTGTACCACACATGGTACTAAGGCACTTGATGGTCTAAAAATATGGTTTCTACCTTTAGGAGCTTATAATCTAACAAGGGAGTGTGTATGTGACCTGATAATGTCAGATGAATGAGATAAATACTAATATGTACATATAATATGGTATTATATCATATGTATATGCATATGTATGGTATGTATATATGTATTACATACACATGCACACACATACACAAACAGTCATGGGTGTACTGACTAACTGATGGTGCTCTCAGTGTACCTGGGGGTAAAGGCCTTCAGGTGGGTGAGGGCGAGGTATGTTTGAGGGCAGCAAGGAAGTCAGTGTGGCTGGAGCAGAGTCTCCAAGCAAGGGGGAGAGCTGGAGGAGGTAAAATCAGAGAAATGTTTGCATGAGGGCGCTCTGCAGGCCTGTGGGAGGACGATGGCTTTTACCCTGAGCGAAATGGGCAGCCATCGCGAGATTGCATGGAAGGTCAGAATTAACCACTTAACTTCATGGGAGGTTCCTCTAACAGAGTTTAAAATCACAAGTCTTGGGCTCCAAACCACTGGCCTGTACTGATGTATTCTATGAGGATAAACCAAGATATTATTCTCCTTTTATTCCCTTTCTCTCAGATACCACTGCATATCTTGGGTTCTGGGTTCTAGAATCATGCTTTTGCCTGTGATAATGGTCTAGAGGCTGGGGATTGGCATGCTTGTTATTTTGTGGACGTGGAAACAGTGCTGTAGAAATCTCGCTTCTGGCGGGAAGGCCTGTGGCTACAGTGTGGGGCCATGTGGCCAGCTTTGGGCCATATTCTCCAATATAGTTTACCAGGAATAAAGGTGATATTTTGATCTCCACTTCCCTGGCACCCCTATCTATCTCTCAATTGGTTCCAAAGTGGAGGAACAAGAGGGGTGTTTTTTTTAACACTCCTACAACCAATAAATGCTGCATTTGTTTCCATCCCAGTGCCTAGGTGTTGGAGCTGGAGGTTAAGGGGCAGAAAGAAGGAAAAAGGGGAAATAGAGAATGAGAGTGTGGGAGAGGAACAACAGTATCTTTAAAGAAGGATACAATCCTAATAAATCATTATATTCTGGATTATATTTAAGAATATTTTAAGAAATGCATTATATCTCTGCTCCTCAGTCTCCCCTCTCTCAGACCCCAGAGAACTAGGATGGTGATCAATTAGATATTCCTTAAAGTGCTCTCTTACGAGGACCAAATGAAATCAAGTCAACTAAAACAGAGTTGTTAAAGGAAACAAGTAGATGTGGCAAATTGGTGTTGGGTGAATTGGTTTTCAGTGAAATGGCCATTTGGTGGATTGGTCATTTGGCAAACTGTCTTAAAACAAATTGGTCCTTGGCATTTTTACCTAGAACCAAATGATTAATGGATCCTCTGTGTAAGAACCACAGCAAATGTCATCCAGCCTTCATTTGAACAACCAACAATGAGAAATACATTGCAATACAAGACAATCCAGAACAATTAAAAACATTCATTTTTAAATACTTGCATTATATACATCTTCTCATTTTGCACTAAAACTTATCTACTGGTTCTTATCCAGCCCTGAGAAACAGAATTTTTCTGGTCTGTTCTCCACATGCAAGCCTATTAATAGAGGTTAAATGAGATCTTGTGTCTTGCCTAAATTTTCTCCAGCTCGAATGGCTTCAGTTCCTTAAATTGTCCTTTCTGTGATTTGATTTTTGCATCTCTTCCCCATCTTGGTTGCTCTACCAACATCTCTCTTGAGGAATATCATACAAAATAGAACATAATCCTGGTCTGAGTGCTGCTAAGAAAAACATGATCACGACCTTTATTCTGAAAAGTATTATCCCTGGTATTTTGAACAAGCAAACCTTGTAGGATAATCAAAATGCGACTTTTTTAAAATCTCCCAATGTCCCTCTAAAATATTTCAGTAGTGGGAATTCTTCTCTCCCTTCTGGATGAAAAATCTGTCAGGTTCCTGAATTTTCTGCTCATTCTTAGGTAATATAGAGTTCTGTGACCACTGTAATTCACCAAATGCAATCTTAATTTGGTAATTAAAATATCAACCCTTAGATCGTCATTCAAAGACTGCCTTCTGAAAAATGGTGTGGTTGGCTGTTTGTCTCCTGCTCACTTCCTTCTCTACTGACCCACCAGCTGCTGTTTCTGATCTTAGGGCCTACTGATGGAGGGAGGTAGGGTGGGAGGAGATAAAGAGGTAAGATTGAAACCAGCAAACAGTTAGCCATTGATGATTAAGCAGCTAGTAACTAGGGGGGATCAGAATTGGCCACCTCAAAATATGTCTCTGCCTGAAAGACGCTTTGACCCCCACCCCCACTAACTGACCAAAAGAGTTTGGGATGGGAAGCCTGTCCCCAGAACAGGCCATCACCATTGACATCTCTGGGTATCAGGGAGGGTCCTTGCTAAGCCCATTCTTAGTTCTGGTTACATTTTGTAAGAGACATTTACATTTGTAAAGGAAATCTCCATTTGTAAAGGTATCTTCTTCCCTGTACCAGGAAGAAGGGAGAGATGGCCTTACCTAGAAACTTATATCAGAATAGAAGGTGAGGACTTAAAACTGCATGATAAACTTATCCATTGTTAATTGTGCTGTTCAGGCAATATGCTATCTGACTCCCACTAGGTTCCTATAGACAACATCTCCCTGGAGCCTGGGTCACCATGGTAACAGGTGTTTGAGGGTATTTTTCAGGAATTGGAACCCTTTGTCCACTTCAGGCTGGTTGAGACCACCAGCCCATCAACTGGGCCCATGCAGACGTATGTCTGATAAGCAAACTTTTGACATCAAGAGGATAAAACTCCACCCTCAGGGCATGCTAATGCCACCATTCTGTGAACATGCATCCTACGAAGAGGCATGAATCCTGACTACCTCAGATCATCAATTACCTCATCTCTCCTCACCTCCAATCATTCCAGACCACCTTTCCCCCTACCCCATAAATATCCGCGAGTCCCTATTTTCTGGGAAGCAGATTTGAGATTCCTTCTCCCGTTTCCTCACTTGGCTGCCTGGTGATTATTAAACCCTCTCTCTGCTACAATCTTGTCATCTCAGTGTTTGGCTTCTTGGGCAGCAGGCAAAAACAGGCCTGGTGTGGTAACAAGACGGTAGTATATTTTTCACTTGATGGTTACTCCTATAAAATGGGTGTATGCTCTCCGGGTCTGGAAGATGGTGAAGCTTTAATTTTCCCTCCTGGGTACTTTGGTGAATTCTTCGGAAATCTCTCTACTGGCTCATCAGAAAGTGATGCAACCATTTCTTTCAGCTGCTTCCTTAGACCCCAACCTCAGGCTCTGGTTTTCCCATGGTTCATTCCATACAGACACTTGATGGAGGGCTCTTATCCTCTGAGTGAAGCCCTCATGGGCAAACTCACATTTAAAATGGCCCACATTTGGTCCCCAGGAAACACTCACTTATTCTTTACCTTGACCACACTCAAGGAGTACAGGCAAATCCCAATGCAGCAGCATTTCTCTCCTAGCTTTGTCCTCAGACCTCTCACCTCTGGATCCCCAGGCTCCTCTGGCATGGCATAGTGTGCTCCTAACTCCAGGGGACACACATGAAGCTCTCTGCAGTCCCACTGAACTCCTGCTCTCTTGGCCTGAGGCTAAGGGAGAAGTAAGTGTCCCACCGCCTGCAGTGAGGATGGGGGCGGGAGACTCATAGTGCTGAAGCAGCTATCTCCAAAATATCTCTTCACAAATCTGCTCTTAGTTCCTACTCCTACATGTTTTTTATGTCTCTCTTAAGGAGTTTAGAGCCTTCAAACCTGTCCTAGGTCACTAAATTAGAAACTTCCAGTCAGTGATTCAACAGCTCACTTTGGAATCTAACATCTTTCCTGTGGGGTTACTGCAGTTGAAACTTCCAGTTTAACCTCTTACCACTGCTTCTTTTAAATGCAGCCCAAGATCAAATTAAATTTTGTTAGCATCCTTATGACCCTCTATACTTCCTTGATCAAATTGCTTCACTTTTTAGTCTTGCTGTAACTAAGGGTGTTCAGAAGAAATGATAATTAAAAAATTAGAAATAATAATGCAGATTAAGCACATGTTATATATTTATTAACTGCATTTTCAAACCTCCTTTGAAGGTTTCGAGGGCTCATATATCACACACAGTCTTAAAAAGCTTTTCGAATAGCTTGCAAGCTCTGAGGAGGTGTAAAGAAAAGGAGGAGAGGGAACTACAGGTAAGGAAGGGAATGACCACTGCAGCCTGTGCTCCAAGAGAATAAAAGTCAGGAAACACCAACTCTAATCCTGGGAACACAATTTCAAGGGCTATGTTTACATCCCTAGGACACCAATTATTTTCCAAATACGGTCTAAGCATGGTGAAGGACAGAGGGGCACTAGTTCTTAGGAAGTTCATTCAAATGGAAAATGAATTCTTGGATTGAATCCCATATAAATTATCTTTCTAATCACATGAATGTATATTCCCATATGTATATATAATAAAAAAAAATCTTGAACTGAAATAAAACTCATACCCAGAAGAGAGTTAAATCCCCAGGAGCCATTTTCCACCAAACTGTTTTTATCTCCTGGAATTCATTCTCTCCTTTCCTAAGAGATTCCTGTGAAAGTATGACTCAGTTCCTCCAGCAGCTCTTGATGCGTATCTCCGAGACAAATTTCAAAACTGATCTTACGCATTTTAAGACTGCTTATTGACACAGCATTTTCTGACATACTTTTCAGTGTTCTGGAAAGTCAACTGCTCCTTCATCTTCTTCCCTACTCCTCAGATCCTTTTCTTTTATTTTTAGCCCCTCATTATAAAAGCAATACATATTCATTAAAAAATAAAATGTGGACAAGCAGAATAACATAAAGTACAGTCATGATTCAGCTAGAGATATCCATTATGAGTTTTTTCAGAATATTTTTCTAATATCCTTTTAAAATGTGTTATTAATCTATACATAGGAACCACATTTTAAATGTTATTATAACCAACTATATTAACATAATCCAACAGTTTTTGACCATTTAGATTGTTGCAGATTTCCTTACCATAAATATGGAAGAGAAGGAATAATTAGCTTTAAATTATTTACATATAAGTAGCAAATACATGTGAAATAACTTTGAATACTCATTTTGAAGAAATTTTCATTTTCACTAAATTATTTTGTTCTCTTTCCTACCTCTAGCTCCTTTCCTAAGTTCAGTTTTGGTTTGTATTCTCCCCCATTTATGCTCATTCTTGCACACACATGCACACTCAATTTTTTTTATACAAACAAATATACAGGAACTTGTTTTTTTCACTCAGCAATATCTCTTGGACATTATTTCAAATAAATAAATATAGACCTAACTAATCTTTCAAATAGTGGATTGTAAGCTTTGATTTTTTTCTGCAAACAACGGAGAGCTTAATATTTATTTACTAAGCTGGTATACCAGATGGACAAACAGATTCATTGATTGCTTATGCTAAGTAGTCTCACAGGAATAACACTTTATTTGTAGATAGAAACATTGCAAAGTAACTTACTGTGGATGACATTATTCAAAAGCAAGGTGTACAACATCATCTTATACACCGATGTTGCTATCTACTTCAAAGTCAAATACCCAAAGTCCTAAAAATGATAAATACTTTTATAAGTTATTTTTTCTATAAATTAACTTTTGGAGACTATATTAATAAGAAATATTATTTTTTGAAGCTATGAATCATTGCATTACATTCTTTTTGGAATGAGACAGAGAATAAAATTAATCATAGTATTTAAAGAACTCTAAACTTGAAAATATTTTAGCTTGGACATTGTGTATGTGTGTGTATGTGTGTGTGTATATGCGTGTGGGTGATTTGTAAATTTTTTTGGTAAAAAGCCAAAATTGCTGTAGTAATTTACCATTGCTTTTTACAAATTGAAAAGTGAAGCTAAAGAACTATTCAGTATAGTTAGACTTTTCCTTTCTAGAGGTTTCATCCAAAAAAGACTGATAATAAAACTCCTGTAATCTATCTATTCAAGCAAGATGTCAGAATGTCTTATAAACTAGCAGGTGGTATAGAAAACAAGAATACCAATAAACCTTTGGACAACATGGGCCTTTTTTAATAGTGACAACCAGCAGTTTGCCTAAATCAGTGGTTCTTGTCTTGGGGGGATTTTGCCTCCCAGAAAATATTTGATAATATCTGGAGTCATCTAAAAGTATCCTAAGAAGTAGTATTTCCCTATTTTATAGATTGGGAAACTGAGCTTTGATGAAGTTACGTAATTTGTCTAAGATAATATAGAGGTACTGTTACGTGTCACTTAATGATTGAGATACATTCTGAGAAATGTGTCATTAGGCGATTTTGTCATTGTGAGAACATCATAGAGTGTACTTACACAAACCTAGGTGTATAGCCTACTACACACCTAGGCCATATGGTGCGAGTCTTTCGGGACCACTGTCGTACACGTGGTTCATCTTTGACTGCAACATCCTTATGTGGGCACGTGACTGTAAAAGACATAGCAGATAGTGTAGTTCATGTATGGTTAAGTATCTCTTTTTAATTTAAAAAATGGAATTACAATGGTACATCTTTATAAGTAGGGAAGATGGGGATAAAAAGAATGCAATTACTGAAAAACTTCCTCAAAGTGCTAAAGGTCATTATGATGTTTATAATTATATTTTATGCTAAAAAGGATTATAATTTTATAATTGAGGACAATATGCTAAGTGAAATAATCCCATCACAAAAAGACAAATGCTGCATGATTCCATTTTTATAAGGCATCTAAAGTAGTCAAATTCATAGAATCAAAGAGTGGAATGGTGCTTGTCAGGGGCTGGAGGGATTAAGAAATGGGAGTTACAGGGGCCAGCCCAGTGGTGCAGCGGTTTAGTTTGCACTTGGCAGCCCGGGGTTTGCCGGTTCGGATCCTGGGTGCCCGCCAACTCACTGCTTGTCAGCCATGCTTGGTGGCGTCCCATATAAAGTAGAGGAAGATGGGCATGGACGTTAGCCCAGGGCCAGTCTTCCTCAGCAAAAAGAGGAGGATTGGCAATGGATGTTAGCTCAGTGCTGGTCTTCCTCACCAAAAAAAAAAAAAAAAAAAAAGAAATGGGAGTTACTAATCAAGGGTCAAAAGTTTCAGTTAAGCAAGATGAATAAGTTCTAGAAATCTTCTGTACAACATTGTACCCATAGTCATCAATACTATAGTCCACACTTAAAAAAATTTATTGAGGGTAAATCTCATGCTAAGTGTTCTTTCCACAATAAAATAAAGTTAAAAACAAACAAACTATAGTACATCCATACACGAAACTGAAAAAAAACTATTGATACATGCAACAACATGGGTAAATCACAAATGTATTTTGCCCGCTGAAGGAGCCAGATCAAAAGGCTACAAAGTAATTCCATTTACCTGACATTCTGGAAAAGGCAAAGTTATAGGAAGGGGGGAGTAGATCAGTGGTTGCTAGGAGTTCAGGGTGGAGGAAAGAGTTGACTACAAAGGAAAAGCATGAGGAAATTTTTTGACTTGATGAAACTGTTCTGTATCATGATTTTGGTTGTAGATACATTACTGTTCATTTGTCAAAACTTGTAGAATTGTACACCACCAAGAGTGAATTTTACTGTATATAACACAAAAAAAAATTTAAAAAGAATTTTAAAGTCTTGAACTTTCTGAGTCTTTCAGACCTATATCAGCATTATCAGTTATTAAATGTTTGTTAATGAATAATGGGTAAATGTGACCCTCCCTGCAGTTCAGCAGCCACTCATGGGACTCAGTGGTCAAAGATAAGGGGAGTGTGCGTCTGAGGAACCTGTTCTGATCAGCCCTCCTTCCACTGAAATGGTGAGCAAGCTTTTACTCACTTGTCTACACTCCCAGGGAGTGTAGACAAGTTCAGTCAGAGCAGTGGTATAGGGTGAATCAATTAGGTAAAAGTGAAGGTGGAGGTTGCACAGGTTTAATTTAACTTTGGTATTACTTCCCTCTTCCTGTACTTTAATAAATTATTCTTAAATAAAAATATACTCAAGTTAATCGTTCTGTATCTGCTGAAGACAAAACTATATTGACATCATGCAATCTTATATATCCCTCCATGAGAAAGACTTGTAAGACACATAGATTATACAAGTATTATAAAAGGTGATAGAAACCATTGCTTCATAATTAATTTCATCTGTGGCAATTTGACATGTCTCTATTGAACAGATTTACTCCTTTCTCTTGGGACATGTGGGGTGACTCCCCCATTTAATAATTGCTAAAATCAAAAGTTAACCTCAACTTTTTGCTGCTAAAACAAGAAAAAATATCTTAGTTTCATCAGAATAAGATAGTAATAACAAAAATACTGTACTTTATTTGTAGATAGTATAGTAATAAGAAGAAGATCATGTTTTATTTGTAGACAGGGCATTTCCAGCTATCTATTTTGACCTTGCTAGGCATTTGTTCTCTGTGGCTAGTGACACCGAGTTACCTGGATTGCCTAGACAAGGGGTTAATGATGGGCCGTCACTGGTTGGGAGACATGTAGAATTTTTTCCTCACATACTGGTAACCACAATGTAAAAACCTTACATGTTTTATAGTTTCTGTGGCTGCAAGTCAAAATGCCCTCCACCTCTCAGACTTGAGTTGGTCTGAACTTGGGATAGAGTAACTGCAATTTCTAATAAGCTAGTTGCGCCATAGACAGGACTATTGACTAGTCTTTTTCACGAGCAGAACGTGAAAAAAGTCTGGGATTGGCTACTGCCTGGTGTTGGCAGAAACAGAAATGAGAAATATGTCAAAGAGACAGGTGCTTTTAGAAACCATACTAAGTAAAAGGTTTTTTGAAATGTAGCTTTTGTGACTCGCTCCATCAAATTAAGTTTCAAGTAAGGTCACTTCCTCTTTATTTCTCCAGTTCACTTCTTTAGCACTGGTATGGGAGATTTGGGGGAAATTCTCCCACGAACTCCCTGATGCTCCGCCAAATAATGACTTCACTTTCTTATGGGGATAGAAAATATTAAAATTAAAACTGTTTCCAAAACCAGGTAAGCCAAAGATCATTGTCATCTTCCTACAGGATGTTTGCACAACCACTGAGGGGGAGGAATTTTTTTAAGCTGTTGGCTTTCTGTCCCCCTTTCCTTCATCTAGTTTGGAAGATCTGTGTCTTTGTTTAAGGATTTCCCTGAAACTTTCTCCTCTACGAGGTCTAATGGATTAAGCTTTGTGGATATTTGATCACTAAGCAAAAACCTCTGACCTCTTAGGTTTGATAAAGGTTAAAAAAAAGGGAACAGAATACACTTTCCAGCTGCTGTGGTGAAAGCCCAGAATTCCTGCTAGGGTTTAGCCATAGGCTGCTATGGCAGGCAGAATCATAGCCCCCACAGGCGTCTATGTCCTAATCCCTGGAAGCTGTGACTATGTTAGATGGCAAAAAGATTTTGCAGATGTGATTAAGTTAAAGATCTTGATATAGGGAGATTATCCTGGATTATTCTGGTGGACCCAATGTAATCAGAAAGGTCTTTATAAGGGAAAGAGGGAGATAAGAGATGAGAGAAGATGCAAAAAGGGAAGCAGAGGTCGGAGTGATGAGATTGCTTGAAGGTGGCCACAAGCCAAGGAATGTAGGCCGCCTCTAAAAGCTGGAAAAGGTAAGGAAATGGGTTCTCCCCTAGAGCCTCCAGAAGGAATGCAGCTCTACTGACACCTTGATTTTAGCCCCCCACTGCAGACTTCTGACCTCCAGAACTATGAGATAAATTTATGTTGTTTTAAGCCACCAAGTTTGTGGTAATTTTGTTACAATAGCAATGGGAAATGAATTTAACTACAGACACCCTTTCCTGTTCACCTGCCCCTCAAAAAGCAAGAAACACTGGCTTAGGACTCAGGACTTCTGGAACACTTAAAATTTCCCATTTTTGGGCACAGGTCTCAAAGCAGTGTGAGTAATATTAAGTATAATTGGGCATTGCATTAATAAGAAAATAAAATGTGTGTGAAAGCGTTTAACTATTTCTGTTTCTTTAGTCCTATAATTTCCATTTCTTTGTAATTAGAATGATCAAAGTTTGTATTGGTTATAGAAGGAAGACTCCTCTAATTGTGGACAGATACGCACCCACCTATCCTTAACAACAGAAGCGCAGTATTTCTCCTTTGATACCACCCCATTCCAATTGTCCAGAAATCCCAGAAACTAGTCAGTGCAAAGGTGAGGCAGTCAGTTGTGCTTCTGAAGGTGGGGATAACAAAGAATAGAGAGGGGGATCAGTTCCTTCCTGCCTTTGCTGCTGTCTGCCACATGGTGTCCTGCCAAAGACTCATCCGCACAGATGAACTGATGTTCGTTTCATCTTGGTTATGCCTCTGTTGGTCCGTGTCCCTGCACAGGTCAAATTGATATGTCATGCTTGGACGCCAAGGTGGTTGCACATATGTTCATCAATTATTCTTTAAACACAACCTCCAATAAACTACAGCCCAGGGGACTTTCCACCTCAGCCACACATCACACTGCAACTAGCTCTTCCCCACAAGCATCCTATGTGCTGAGCTTAATGCAATAAACGGTTGTCTCCTGTCTTCTTGATGAATTCTCCCTTTGGGGTCAAAGTCACCTCAGCTTTCATTTATAGGCAAGAGCTAAATTCAAATTCAAATCTTGGGACACGCAGTCCAGGATCTGAGTTCCTTCTTTCCCAGAGAAACTTGGGCTTCCTGTGCTAGGAGATCCATTTCCTTCCACAGGGATTGTATACAGGGTTTCATTTGGGGGACCATTAGGGCAATTGGGCAATGGATGCCCACTCTCCCTACATTTACATATAGGAGCCCACTCAAGTCATTCTTTTCAGGAGCAAAAAGATGTATGGTATTCTGACTTCCTTTTTGTTAGGAAAACATCATCTTACTAAAATGTTTAATCACTGCTTTTCATGGCACTGCATTTCATCTCTGCCTTAACAGGAACTCTTATATTTATATTGTGTTAAAATCTGACTCAGAGTAATTTCTTTCCATTAATTCCTATTTTGCCTTTTAAAGCCTTCTGGATGATAGAAGCAACAAGTAATGAATTCTCCTCACACACCCACGGTGTGAGTCTTTACTTCTCTCACCAAACATAGTGGTCATCTTTCTCTAATCTAGCTATGACAAGATCAAATTCTTCATTGTCAATGTCAGTTTCCTCTGGGCGTGTGTCAGTGTGTTAATTTAGTCCACACAGGGTTAAAAATGATAGTTCCCTCCCTCCTCCTGAGCTTCATACTGCTGTTAATGCAGCCCAGGGATGAGTTCATTCTTTCAGCATCAACTTCTCACTGTTAATTCCCGGAGCTCACAGTCAAGTAAAATTCCCCTTGAGGTACTTATATTATTGTGAGCCTGTGGCTGAGAACTCATTTTATACCTGTTATGTTTCTTCTTCTATTTTCAGCATAGATTCCTATTTTTTCAATGACAGACTACATATATTTCTGAATTATTTTCAAATTTGATTTGAAAATTTATTATTATAATATATTTATTATTATATTTATCTCTATTGTCATTCAAATTTTTGAAAGTTGAAGAGACCAGAGATAATTTAGACCTCTCTTCAGCTTGCCATGCTTCTTTTAGTTAGCTTTTTTTTGTATACACTAGTGTGCACAGATACCCTTTGCTGACAAAGAATATTAGTTTAAGAATCGGATAATCCTAGGTTCAAATCCATGTTTTGCTGTTATGAGTGTGTGACCTTGGACAAACTGCCTCACTGCGAATTTCTCTGCATCATAGGGATGTTTATTGCCTGTATTAGATTTTTGTTCTGGTGTGTGTACTTGTGTGTATATATGTGTGTATACGTATGCATGCATATGCTGTGTCTATGTATTTATATGTGTAAATGTGTTTTTGTGTGTATATATTGTGTGCATACATGTGACATGTTTGCATGCACATGTGCATGCCTGTCTGTATTATGTGTGTAGGTGTGTGTCTGCGTACGTATTTGTATGTCTGTGTGTATATGTGCACATGTTTATGTGTATATGCGTCTGTGCATATTACATATGTGTGTATATGTGTATGTGTATTGTGCAGTGCATATATTCATATACAAGTGTGCATATGCTGGAACATATTAGATTGTCAATACGCAGTAGATATTATTATAATTAACAAGGGAAACCAATTATGATTACAATCATCACTCACATATAATACTCTATCCAGAGTGGTGCCTCATGTGGCACCTGGCATAATGAATACCCCCCCTCAACCTCTCTGGTAAATGTATTTCTAAAAGGAAATGATATAATCCCAGCATGAATTTAACTTCATGAACCTGTACTGGTCCCTAATGATCACCTCTTTGCTTCCTAAGTATTTACCCACTTTTATACTCTAACATTTTGCTAGGGATCTATCTAATCTCTTTGGCATCTAGTTTAAAGAATTTAACTTCTTTCACCTTTTTGAAAATGGAAACATTTATTTGCCCTTTTCCTATCTGCCAGCAAGACTTCTGTTCCCCATAGCTCTTCAGAGATGACTATTTACAGTTCACTGATGTCATCTGAGACTTCTTTTGGTTTCATGGAATGGAATCAAAGACCTTTGAAGGTGTATTTTTTTTCAACCTACTTACCTGGCTTGAACTCTAATTTCCCCCTCCCAATATTTGCTTTCTCCTTTGTAATCTGACTGTCAAGCTTTTCAATGAATGTATTAGTCAGGACTCTCATGATTACAATACAAGAAACCCAATTTAAACTCTGCTATGATAAAGAGGGATACCTTGGCTCACACAGCTGAGGGATTCAGGGGTAAGGCTGGCTTCAGTCACGACTGGATTCAGGGGTTCGGGGGATGTCATCAAGAGCCTAGATTTCTTACCATAGCTGAGCTCTGATTCCTTTTGGGGATGGGCTTTCCACATGGTGGAGAAGAAAGCTACTGGGTTTGGTTCAAATCCAAAAGGAAGAGAAATGCTTTCTCTCTCAGTATCCATGTATCAAACCTCAGAGGGAGGATCTGACTGGCCCTGTTTGATC
This sequence comes from Tapirus indicus, assembly GCA_031878705.1. NCBI lineage: Eukaryota > Metazoa > Chordata > Mammalia > Perissodactyla > Tapiridae > Tapirus > Tapirus indicus. The sequence continues at coordinate 135,615,911 of CM062920.1, read as the reverse complement.
ATGTGTTCATGGCCATGGCCAGGGCAGGCTGGGCACTGTGGCTGACAGGCACATTACAATCTCAGGAGATGTGGGACAAAGAAACACAGGTCTGCTATGACAGATAAAAGACTTGAGAAGTTTTGCTTTCTGCCTCTCTTCTGCAGACTTCACAGTATCATCCCTAAATCTGTCTATTGCTCCCTTCATACCCTTAGAAAACCTATTTTCATCTTCCTTGGCAATTTTCACAAGCTTTATTTTACTCCCCAGGTGTTAAGTTTTCATTTGTTTGTGGTTACATGTTGGAACTTCCGTTCTTTATAAATGACACCTTTAAAATGTCTCCATTTATCTGAGAGCTGAGTGAGCTGCCGAATGGTTTCCTTAGCTCCCTCTAGCTCATGCTCATTAGATTCTCAGAACTGTTTGTTTAAAATCATTGAGTCCTTCCTTGCGTCCCCGGTCTCTGGCTGTGAGATGATGCCTGTATCTTCTCTCTGAACCTTTGGAAATCTGTCTTAGTTTAGGCCAAACATCTAGCTTTGCTCAAGGTTCAGAGCTTTGGCTGTCACAGACCATAAGATGTTCTTGCTGGTTTTCCCTCTTCCTTGAGGATTCTATCACTTTCACTTTGTCAGCCAGTACTTTCCTTATTTGCCAGAGTTAGGTCCTAAGCAGTAATTCCTTTCATCCCTTTTTCTGCCTTCTAAAAAATGAGGTTGGCAGTAAGATGCATTCAATGCTTTACTTTTAGCTGACTGTCTTCCTGGAGATGTCTAGACAAGACATCCTTCATCACTCTATGTCTCACCTCTGTTTCTGGGCCAGTGTTGTGATCCATGTCAGGATGTGATCATCCGTTCTTTCTTTCTGCCTTGAATGGCTGTTTTACCAACTGTCACCTCCACCCCACCCCTTCCAACAATAATATCATTTTGATATTCTTTCCTTTTATCTCTACCCAAATGTTCTTTATCATTCTGCCCTCTCTGATTTTGGGGTTTTTGCAAAGGTATATATCTTCTTGACACAGAGTGCTACTCCCTTTGCACAATGTGGTATATTTTATAAGAGTTGCCCCTTGTGAATCTTATTTTACCAAGATACAATAATATCTATGAGGGGTGTTGGTTTTCTTGTGTGAACATCAAATTATATGTTTGGTATATTGGTATTCAAGCAACTAGGAACCTAAGTGTTATGTCCGACTGCCTCCTGAATTATTTTCTCCTGTGAATTACTAGGTACACTTAACACTGGTTTCATACTTAGAGTTTTACCTGGGTATTCCCCTTCTTTTTTTTCTTTTTCCATTTTTTTCAATTTAAAACCCTCTAAAATAGATTGACAAATATCCCAGTGAACACATCCTTCTCTTTAGAAAAATATGATCAAATCTTATTATAACAAATACAAATGAACAATTCTCATTTTTTCTTGTTCTATTGGGAATTGTACTATCAAATAATACTTAAAAGAAGAATGCACAAAGATTGGGCTTACAATATTCCTTCTTCTAGGATTCTTGTAGTGGAGACCCATATGTTTGAGTTGTGGCTGGTGTTTGGTTTGACTCAGTACAACGCAACACACTCAGATCTATTCACATCTACAGAACATGCCCCATGTGGGGCTTTTAAGGACTCCCCTACCCCAAGGGCCGAAGTATCATAACTGGAGAAGTGAAAACTGGCCCAGCAGTAGTAAGAGCAGATTTTCCCTGAAGTTTGACCAATACCTGCAAGGTCAGAGGGCTCACAGATAGAGAAGTTACAGAAACCCAGGATGGAGGGTCTCTAACTCTGCCTTCTTTTGCCTCTGTCTCTGTAGTTTGCTCTCATCTCTGCCCTATCTGTCTCTGTAGTTTGCTCTCATCTCTGCCCTATCTCTACCTTTGCTCCAGTCGCAGACATTTATCTTGCTCATATCCCATCTCTTCCCTTTGTTGTGAATCCTGGCCCTAAATACATCCTTGGTTTATGCCCGTCATTGGCCCTGCCCCAGACTCTTCTTCTATCTCAGTGTCTGCCCTCTCCTTGCAGCCAAGGGTCCTAGGAACAGTGGCATTCTGAATTTGATGTAAGAGTTTTAGAGCAGCATGCTTGAGGACAATCAATGTTAAGTGTTTCCCAGTTTCCTTTGCACTTCCTGGGGTGAAGGTAGAGAAGAACTGGCACCAAATATTTAGAAAATAATTAAGGGGATCTTAAGCTGCTTTATTTGAGTGCATCTCCTGAAACATAGATAAAATCCATTTCAGGGATTGGACAGGCCATAGAGATGAATGTCCTCTGGTAGAGGAACTGGGATTTGCAATGAGTAGGACTCAGCTCATGACTTGGCCAAGCTGCCTAACCTTGGGTGAGTCACTTATCACCTTTGAGGCTTTGTTTCCTTACCTGTAAGATGAGGATTACAATACCTATTGTGTCAGGTTAGGTTTCTTGCAAACAGACTTCTAGAAGAAGTCAGTGTTTAGGAGCATTAGGGGAGGACCTTGAGATCAACTCCTATGAAGACAAGGGGACAAAATTAGAATTGGGCAGAGGGCAAAATCAAGCCTGGAGTTGACCTGCATTGATCTGAAATGCCTGGACGATTATACCTGTCCTAGTCAGTCAGGCCTAGTCTGCTATCACAAATATACCATAGACGGGGTGGCTTAAAAAACAAAGATTAAGGGGCCAGCCCGGTGGTGCAGTGGTTAAGTTTGCATTCTCCACTTAGGCGGCCTGGGGTTCTCAGGTTCAGATCCCAGGCGCTGACCTACACCACTCATCAAGCTATGCTGCGGTGGCAACTCACATACAAAATAGAGGAAGATGGGCACAGATATCAGATCAGGGCCAATCTTCCTCACCAGAAAAACAACAACAACAAAAACGATTTATTTCTCAGTTCTGGAGGCTGGGAAGTCCAAGATCAAGGTGTCTGAAGATTCAGTTCCTGGTGAGGGCCTATTTCCTGGTTCAAAGATGGCTGTCTTCTTGCTGTGTCCTCACATGGCAAAAGAGGCAAGTGGTCTCTGTGGGGTCTCTTTTACAAGGGCACAAATCCCAATCATGAGGGTTCCAGTGTCATGACCTAAGCACCTCCTAAAGCCTCCACTGCCAAATATGATCACATTGGGAATGAGGTTTCATCATATAAATTTTGGGGGACACAAACATTCAGTCTATAGCAATACTCTTGTTTCCATGCATCATTAGATGTGAGAAATTTGGGGAAGGGTGTGGCCAATTGATTCCTGAGGGAGCTCACAAATGTCTGCTGACAGCACTTCCAGCAACGGGGCCAAAAAGTCATTCCTTGAAGGGAGATCTCTGAGTGTTTCTCACCTATTTAACGGAGTTCTGTGAGAGAAATTATTTTGTTAACTGGAAAACTTTCTACAAATGTTAATTAATTTTATAATCAATATCATGTGATCATCAAACAGTTATTAAGGGCCTGCTCTGTGATAGGTACTTGATATGAATAAAAATATTGAGCCCCAGTTTTTTTCTTTAATGTACATTATTTCTTCCTTTAAAATCAATAGTCTTCTAGACCCATTGCAGCAGTCCTTAATCAACCATCAAAGGATCAGGCTACAGCTCACACATACGTATTTATTGGGTGCTAACTATGTGCAGGACTTTGCAAAAATAAATTTCTCTGCCATAAAGTTATTCTTTGGTATTTTAACACTATAAATGGCAGAATATTTATGGAAATCATTAAGCAGGATAATTGCTAATACATAATTTTTAATATACTATGACATTATTACAATAACAAAATTTACATATTTTAGTACTTTTCGAAGAAGAAAATTAAAAATACTTTTAAGTAAAAACACTCTCCTTGAAGAATACATAACCAAGCCTCGGGAAAAAAATAAAGAGTAATGCCATTTGATATATTTTATTATCAATTGGGGAGCCAAAAATAAGTCATACGTAATGGAATTTCATTGTATGGCAGTGGAAATTTCTCCCGAGTTTTATTAAAAGGTTTACCATAGTTTGAACTCCTCTGTGAGGTCAACAGGCCTTTCCAAGGGCTGAGTCAGCACTTTAAGCAAATATGTTAATCTCTGAGTTCAACAAAGGAAAATGTTACTTTTAATGCATTTCCAATCCAGTTTAAAACAATCTTTTTACTCTGTTACTTATAAACTATTCAGTGGAACCTAACTGAATATTTTGATTGGTTACATTTAAATTTGTATTTCCTCAACAATCTGAGAGCAGTTTGCTTGTTGACTGATACCAGTAAAAAGATTAAATGAGTAGTCCATGAATTAATAAGAGGTGCGGGAGACGTTGAGGCGAAGCTTAGTATAAATCATAATAGTGCCTATTGTGCATTTGCATTGTGTTTCACATTTTCAAAAGAATAAACAACATACTCCCTGGTTGCTTTTTAAAAAATGTCAGACGTATCTGTGCATGCAAATGAAAGCAAAGAATGAGAACATCCATTTCACACTTCCCTTACTCTCTCTTTAAAAACTGTGTAGAAATAACAAAATTCTATGCTCTTACCACTCAAAACCTGAGGCCGGGACCAGTGCAGTTGGCATCCCCTGGTTGATTGTTAGAAATGCGGGATGTCAGGCCTCACTGTAATCTACTGAACCAGAACCTGCATTTTAACATGATTTGTGTACATATTTCAGTTTGAGAATCATTAATCTACAAATCTCTCTAACAAACTGAATTAAATTCCATTTTCTTCTAAATTATCCAAATGACTGTTTCCTCCCTTTAGCTGTAAGAATAAGTACGAATATAAAGTATTCTGAGGCATATAACTCAATACAGAAGTGTAAGTTGTTGAATTTAATTTCTATTTTAGATTCTGAGTAATTAAGGTATAGGGTAGAGTTAGGAAGCTTCTCTTTCAATAAAAATGTTCAAGTTTTCCAATTAGAAAATATGATTAATAAGCCTAATTTTATTTTTGCATATCTTTGACTTTTTCCACCAGAACGGTTTCCTAGAATGTTAAATGGAGGATTCAGGAAGCAAGCAGAGAAAAAAATTCCCACCAAATAACATTATCTGACCACTGTTTATATTGAACAATCACTTTATGGACTATTTTCTCATTTCTTTGCATCAGTGAAATTTTGAAACAATGCTTTCCCTCACTTACTTGATTTTCAGCAGGTAGGATAAGAGGATTTGCAATCCTGCTCAGTTTATGATTCTGGTATTATTGACTTTACTCTTCAGAGAGGTGGAATAGGTTCTCAGATGCAGTAGATGTTAAGGTTAAAGCCCTTCTTATGTCATTTAGAGATTGTTTTTAGATTAAAGATCATTTGACCTTGAGATACAGTGGTTGCTTTATTATCCGATCACGGTGCCTCCAATAAGAGGTCGTCCAGTGCTTTCAGCACGTTACCTGCCTGTGTCGTTCTAAAGCTTCTTGCTTCAGATCTCTCAACATGGTTAGAAAAAGGTAAAGAGCTTAAATAAGCAAGCTATATTTATCGGCAATAAACAGCAGTCCCTGGAAATGTTCTATCCAGCAAATTAATCTATGAAGTGATGGCTCTAACTGTATGAGAATAGAACTGATTTGATATTTAAAAAATTATTTATTAGTATCATTATGAACAGGTAATACTCTACTGCTGATAAGAATGTTACAGTCTTGTTGCAGTCTATACAAATAGGTCAGAAAAGGTGATGGTATTTCTACACTAAGACAGTTTAGCCAGGCTCACACTCCCTATGGTATATTCTGAAGTGGGAAAATCACGGAAAGGAGGGAATACCTGGGGCAGCTTGAACAAGATTATACACATGAAGTTATATATGATTTGAGACCAAAACAAGGCAAGTTTGGTGAGACTGTGAGGTTTTACTGAAGTGGTTCAAGTTTGAGATACTTGCAACCCCAAACACTGCAATCAATCAAGGACGCCAATATTGGTGGCCGGTGATAAGGAGGCAATAGACAGTGAAATGGACTTGGACTTGGAGAATCAAGATTTCTTGCAGGTGCAGTTATATTAACAGGTAGGACAACGTGTAGATTACACATTCACAGTTAACCCTAAAATTCAAGTTGCTAAGTAATGGAGCTTTTACTTTCCTTCATAGGAGTCCTCCCCACACCCATTGCCACTCTGCTATCTAACACAATGCCTTACACGTCAGAGGTCATTATTACATATTGATGAATTTTTAAGAATATTTTAGGAAATGATGGCCATAACATGGCCATGGATAGAGGCATAATAACAGATCTGTTACTCAGTTCTGTGATAAATAAAGCAGTACCTAAGCTGTGCTCGTGTCACTTGAGTATGTTCGCAGATCCCAGATTCTCTCTCTCCTTCTCTTTCTCCCTCTCAAACACAACTGAGAAATGTGTGCAGCTCTGGCGAAAAGATGTAAGGCAACTGTAGATCAAAGAAACATCTATGTATTGTATTTTCTTAGCCACTGGTGTGGAATGATGCATCACAATAGAGAGCAGTTGGCTGTCTTACAGAAATAGAAAACTGTTTTACATTTTTTTGGGTCACCATTCAAAGACGATATTTTTAGATATTTTCCATACTACTAAAGGACTTCTATCTTAACAACATTGTATGATAATGGACTTAGACAACAGGGTTCAAATTATTATAATAAGGTTATACCAGATTCATCTGGGCTATAAAAGTCAGGATGTAAAAATAGACTGGTCTTAATATGTGACTCACCCTCAGGAGACCATGTGCTTCCACAGTGGCAGTAATAGGTCTGCCCGGATCCGTTTCTCCTCTCTTGCTCAGCAGCAGTCCTTGGTGGTGTGCTCATGTTCACTGGGAATTTGCAACAGGCAGCATCTGATTTACAGGCAGTACTTGGGCAGGGAAGGAGCAGTTATATGGCCTATTTTAACAGGTATGGAATGACTGGGGAGATTATTATAATTGAGAAGAATTTTAAATACAGATGGTATCTTTATTAAAATACAGGCAGTGTGAGTGATCATTACTAGGATAATAATTCCATGAAGCAATGCAGAGTTGCCATTGCAGAACTTTGGAAACTAAGTAAATGGTTTGTGTGATATGTTATTATTGGTTGCAAATGCATTATTGTGCAAAGTATTAGTTAAGTGTAACAACTAGCCCAGGTGACATATGAGTCTGCTATGAAAGAGATAAAAGAGGATAAAGTCTTCTGCAAACACTGGTGGAAAGCGGAAGCAAAATGCTAAAAGGAGTAACTGTTGAGTCAAAAAAATAAAGAGATGAAATGGAAAGGATAAGACATAAATGGCAATAGGGAAAATCTAAATTAAAGCTGATATTTGCCTACCTCAAAAGTGGGTTGATTTATTACTTAGGAGCCTTTTTTTTTTTTCACAAAGTTGAAATACCACAGCCATTCATTCAGTGTCTATGGGTAAAGACAAGATGAAACAGAAGCTGTTCCATGTCTCTTAGACTGAGGTGACCATGGAAAAAGATTGTATCCAAAGTCAACATTAGTTGAGCATAATTGTTGCTCTATTTGAACTCTGGGTAAGAAGGAATTTTATAAAAATTTGAGAAAAGATTGTCTTTACTCTGAAAGTCCAATTGGGAACTAAAAACATGCAAACATGTTCTCTCTCTAGAACTATAAGGCAGTACAAATAGGTACAATTGGAATTATCTTTAGGTTAGGCCATTAAGAAATGAACCTCTAATAAGACTATCACTGATATTTGAAATGACATTTGTGGCCAAGATGGCTCACTGTCCTTTAAAGACTTGTGCTTCCTTTCTTCAACGTGGCATTGTTGGCAGGATATCTCTGCCTAGTCAGGGATCTAGGGATTCACCATCTGTTGGCTGGAAGTAAAAGATTTCCAGGCCCCAGAAGATGGTGTGGCCATAAGATGGTAGGAGCCTGGGGCCCTGAATCACTTCCTGGAAGGCTACCCCTCTAACTCCTGCGTTGAAGTATTCACAAGCAAGGAAATAATTTCTATGGTGTTAAGTCACTAACATTTTCTGGGTTATTTATTATAGCAGCCATTGTATCAGTAAAGTTGTCGCCAACAAATTACCCCGAGGAACTTAAGGGAGGTTTTGGAAGCATTTAACTGTTTTTCCAAATTGTTTTTTTTAGTTATGTTAAGAGATTCAATCACCCACCACCCTGAACCATATGGAGCCCCACTGCAAGTGTAGTGCCCTCGAAGATGAGCTGAGAGTTGCCATCTGAGCCTGTACAAGAGAATGCTCACCTCTCCCTTTTGAATATTCATTCCCCACCTGAAATAAAAGGTACCTACTTCCCTTTGTTGGGGACAGCCACTACATTGGAAATGATTCCACATGACCTCCTATTTGCTACAAATAAATTCTACTTTGTGTGACAACTACTTCTGGTCAAGATTCTGATTTTAACTGGCCAGGAGTGAACCCACTTTTGCTTCAGTAAGAGTGTGCCTTCTAAATTTAATTATTTTTCTTTGCATTCAAATCAGCAGGAAAAATAAAGATTACTTGGGACCATAGGATTAGGTGATCAGCTTTCTTGGGCTTTCTAGTTGAGCAAAATGTCATGGGTCCAAAAGTGGAGCCACTTTAGTCCCTGAAAAGTCCAGCTTCCTTTTCACATAACATTCTTTTCTCCAACAACCCTGTTTGTTTCCATTTTTCTCACTAAAACTTATCTTTGTCCTTAGTAACTTACACAGATTTCCAAACTTCTACTACAGACTGGTGGGTTTGACTTCTAGGCTAATTTTATCACTTTCTCATTTTCAAGTTTTAAGTAAATTCACAAACAAAGTGAAGGACATTTACCTCCTTAAACCAAGCCTTATTGAAAACCTAAGTTCCCATAGATGGTTGAATGGATAAAGATGTGGTGTGTGTATATATATATACACATAATGGAATACTACTCAGCCATAAAGAAAGATGAAATCCTGCCATTTGCAACAACATGGATGGACCTTGAGGGTATTATGCTAAGCAAAATAAGTCAGACGGAGAAAGACAATTACTGTATGACTTCATTCATATGTGGAAGATAAACAAACAAACACACACTTAGATACAGAGAACGGATTAGTGGTTACCAGAGGGGAAGAGGGTAGGGAGAGGGTGAAAGGGGTAAAGGGGCACGTGTGTATGGCAATGGATGGAAACTAGGCTTTTGGTGGTGAATATGATGTAGTCTATACAGAAGTCAAAATATAATGATGTACACCTGAAATTTATATAACATTATAAACCAATATGACCTCACTAAAATAAATTAAATTTAAAAAATTAATAAAATAAATTAAAAAACAGAAAATCTTCAAAATCAAGTATCCTTGATAAAAGTTATGCCAATAAACTCCCATTGAATTCTTTTGTCTTAAAGTTTCTAGGTCTTTTTTGCCCATCTTCTCCTATGTTCCCCTTCTTGTTTGTTGCTCTCCTCCACTTCCCCTCTTAGATCATGTAGGGATTGCTTCCCATTTAGTTTCTTCAATAAACAGCTGTGACGTAATTTACATGTCACTTTTTTGGTGGGCGCTTCTCAGTAGTGATTTTCCCTGTGTGAAGAACCTTCAAGCGTCAACTGTGGGAATACTCAGAATGTCTGAAATGTTCTCACGTGTCTTCGGTTGGCCTTTCCCTCCTCTTTTTTAAATTACAAAGCATACAGGTTAACTACTTGGTAAAAGGCACCTTTGAAATAGGTTCAAGACAACATGATAATGGAGTCAGCAAGATCTGAATAGTGTTTTCTAAACTGCTTTTAAAGTCGTTAGTGGACAGAACTGAATGAGACACAAATATGATTCCCGGCCTGCCTAGTGAGGCGGGAGCCCCTTTGCAATGTGAATTGATCTTTTCAAATGTGAAAATCCTATTTATCAAATAATCTAGTCTTAGGTTCAATGTTTTTATTTTTCTGATTATAATAGATGCTTAGTGAAAAAGTGGGAAAAAAACCCTAAAAAAGTGTAACAAAGAAAATACAAAAAAAATACATATGGTCCAATAAATCAGAGATATTTACATTTTGGTGAGTCTTTTTCTCCATATATATTAATGTTTATTTTTCTGGTTTGTTTTAATTCTGTTTTTTAAAAATTTTTAATGATATACATAGTAAATTATAAAAACACAAACAGTAGAAAAGTACTTTGCAACACAAAGAGAAAGTCTCCCTTCACTTTGCCCAGTGCTACTACCCTGTCCAGAGTAAACACTGTTTCCAATTTAAAGGGTAACCTTCCAGACTGGTGTAATTTTTCATGTATATACTTTCAAATATGATATATATATGTAATGTGTATATATACATATATGTGGATACACACACATATATACACACACATATGTACTCATATACATATATATGTATATATATTTGATATATAGGATGTTTTTATAAATGGATATATATGTATGTGTTGTGTTTTTAGACTTAACATATTGAGAGAATTTTCCTATGTAATGAAAATGTAATGTTCTTCATATAGTTGTTTCATAATTCATTAAGTTATGACATCTTGGTAGGACAATTGTTTAAATATTTTAAAATTATAATTAACACTGCTATGGACATTTTTGTACATGTATCTTTGCATATTTAATTATCTGTTTAAAACAGATTTATAAATTAAAATAGGGATATCTAAGGGTATAAACTGTTTCATGGTTTATGATATAAATGTTCATTTCCCTCTATTTTAATAAACATATCCCCCAAATACATACATCTTTAAGATTTCTTGATTTTACAAGTGTAGAGGTCAGAACAGAGACGGAAATTCCCTACTTATCCTTCATTCTGAGAGTTTATTTACTGGAAAGCAACATGAGTCAGAAACGTCATGGAACAGTGGCTCGGAACTTTGCTGCTCATTGCAATCACCTGGGGAATCATTAAAAAATATTGATGCTTGACTCCCACTCACCAGATAGTCTAATTTAATTGGGATGGGCTCAACCTGGGCACTGGGTGTTTAAAAAGCTCTCCAGGTGATTCTAATGTACAGCAAAGTTTGAGAACGACTGTCATGGAACATTTAGCCATTTTAAGATACACAGACACATGTGGCCAACAGGTCAAATGAAGGTCACTGGACAGATTTCTATGCTTGTTATTTAGAAGCAGAAGTATTTCTTCTGGTAGTGAAAACATTGCTGATAGTATTCAATACTGTTAATCACCTCGACTCTCGAATAAAATAAATCCAACTAGAAGAATAGGATCAACCTAACCTATACTGTAATACTCTCAAGCATTAGATTTGTAAAAGCATCTTTCCCCAGTGACTGCTGGAGTGTTTGAAAAAAAGCCTCCTCTTTTTGCAAATTGATTTTTGTCTTGGCTGCACTGTTTGCTCGTTTAAGCATTAATGACTTGATTTGGAAAGAAAGAGCTTCCTGTACGGCCAGGATTAAGAAGGGCCATCTTTACCCCTGCCAGAAATTGCGTACAAATGCTAACATGTAAACATTGCATCCCCTGACGTCTTTTTACACCCAAACAAGTAAGGTGACACACATGGCTTAAGGGCTAAAAGAAACATGAGAGCTGTAATGGAGAGTTATACTCGGAAGTGCTAAATTTCCCTTGGGACCGCGAGGAAAGCTTCCTGTTCTTTGTAGATTGGCCTCTTATTGGAATACATTTGCCCACAGTTAATCCTCAAAGTAATTAAATGGAAGGAAGCGATTAAATCACCATGAAAAAAATGAGTGATGTATCTGAGGGATTCAGGCAGAGTAAGATTTTCATTATCGTTAGTTGGGCATACACATTAGTTAAGGAGGCATCTTCCCATTAACCCAGGGTACTGAATGTCTGTGTGTGTGTGTGTGTGTGTGTGTGTGTGTAAGCACATAGTGTTGAAATATAAAACAAATCTCTAGTTTGACTGATTAAGAACAGGAATTTTTAAAGTCACAGATTCTTTGGTAGAATTATGGTAGATATGCATTTTATGTAGTACTCTGCCAGTTTAGTAAAGCATGATTATATTTTCTCTCCAATTTCTTACAAATGAAAAACTATTTAATTGATCTCAGCTAAGAGTAGAACTCAGCGATTCTAATACCTCTTTGGTAAATGTTAGTTTTATTATGCCACTTCCATTTTTATTGAGTTCACAAAGCCTCGTTAATCTTACTATTTTCTTATCCTGCAAACCCGGGCAACTCCCTTGACCTTTCTGAATTTCAGTAAAATAAAGGAATTGGGCTGCACGATCTTTAGGTTCCTTCTAGCTCTAACAAGCTGTAGGTCTAAGAAAAAAATACAAAAACACAACCAGAAAGCATATATGAAATGCTTACAATTCAAGATATCACCAAAATAAATGTGAGTGGAAAATAAAAGATGCATAATAGAATATTTTACATACATATCTGTAACTTTCACAGAATAAGATTATATGTTCTTCAAGAGCTTTGTGCTATGAGCAGGAACACAAACCAATGTGAACTAGAATCTTCTAAAGATATCCATTTTTCTATGCTTCTCTGCATTTTTCAATGATTTCATGCATTGAAAATGTATTACATTTTCAGGATTCAATGCATTTAAATGAGGTAGTTCTAAACAGCTACCCAAAATTGTCCTTTTAAAGTAATGGTCCATAAAGTTATTTATAAATAACTTTTAAGAGAGATGCACAAAATTAGATAATGAGTCTTGTCTTGGAAGCAAGAAGAAAATAAAGTCTCTACTCTTTGGAGATGGAGTGCATTAGCTCTTCTAGGCCATCTGTGTATTGTTAGGAACTTCTCTCTTTTAATGCTCTGAAAAAATTAGAGTGGTTCTCTCAGTGTAAAATGATCTGATTATCCCATGGCTGCCTTGGTCATTTTGGCCTTGATCAAATATCAGGGTAGATTGTTGTATACTTGGCCATGATGATTGATGAGATGTGAGTGGACAGAATTATTCAATTGGCTAGAATACAGTTAGCTTCGTAGGCATGTATTTAATTTCAATAAACGTTAACTGAGCTCCCACTATTGCCCATATTAGACACCAGGGGCACAGAGATCTGTGGCCCCAAATCCCCATTTTCTAGTAACTGAAGGTCAGATTGAGGGACAAGAGAAGTATATACACGATAAATATAACACAATGTTATATGCTACTGGGACTGAAAACAAATTGCTCTGGGACAACAGAGGAAGAAGAAATGAATTTTGACTGAAGATATTGGATGGGATAACGCTGTGGACTACTTTACAAAAATTATACTTGAGCAGAATCTTGAGGATATGTCAGGTGTTTTAATCATCAATGATGCGCAAAGACAAAGGCATGGTGTGAATGTGCTTGGCACGCCTGGGAAATGATGACCAGTCCAGAGGCCTGGACCGTAGATGAGATTGATAAATGTGATGAGTAGTGGAGTAGATTGACACAGAAAAGCATGTTGGAGTCAGACTTTGAAGGACCTTGACTTTGTTGCTAGGGACGTTGAAGAAAAGGGTCAGAGTGAGAATGTGCATTGGCTACCATTAGCTGCCCTAAGTATTACATGAAAGAGATGAGATCAGGCAGGAATCGGCTGATTTTCAAGCAGAGATAGAAGGAAATGGAGAAAGACCAGAGGGGCTCCTCAGGCGGCTGCAGTTGGTTGGCGGGTTGGCTGGTGGCTGGGCTCAGCCATGATGGCTAAGTTGACTAGGTGTCTCTGTCCTCGTTGTCTTTCATCCTCAAGGAGACTAGATTGGGGCTTTTCAGACCATGGTGGTCTCGGGGCTCCAAGAGGTTGACAGGAAGCTGCAGGGACTCTTGAGACCTTGCTAGAAAGTAGTGCAACGTTATTTCTGCTGTATTTTATTCACCAAAGCAAATCAGATAGCCAGACCAGATTTAGGGGGCAGGGAAATAGATCCCATCTCCTTTGAGAAGAGAAACTTCAAACAATTTGTGGCTATCTTTTATCTCCCACAAGCCCCTACAAAAGTGCTTGAAATATAGTAAGTGCTCAGTAAATGGTTGTTGACTACGTGCATGAATGGAGAGAGTGGGTTGGAGCCCTGAAAAAAGAAGAATAAAATATTGGCACAGCTGCTGTTGGGAATAGGAAAGGGAGCCAATCATGGGTAAGTAAAAGAATTGCTGAGCAGCACTGATGGCCCAGCTGAGCTTGAATATCACAAATTTGTTTTAGAGCCAATTTTCTCCAACCGCATTTGGTAGCTTAGGAGCAAGTCCACAGAAACAGATGGTTGCGTTGATCCAGGTTAGGGACTGGCACTCTGCAAACTAGCAGTAGTGGGAGGTCAAGGCTGCCCAAGCCGGTTCTGTGTCTCTGCAGCTTTCTGCTCATTCATGGGCTGGTCTTGGAAGACCATGGAATACTCTGCATCCTAAATGTCCTCACTAAGTTGGTCCACTGTCTGATACCAACTCTCCACATTGAATTCCAAAGTAATTCAGTTCAGGCTGTGACCTATGTAAAGCACAGTTACACACACACACACACACACAGTGTGGAACTCCATTTGTATTCCTTGGAAGGCATAAATGGGATCCAGTTTTTGAATCTCTTTTTCTTTCCTTTAAGAAAGAAGCCTTCTATTTTCAACTTCCACCCCCTCCCTCTGTCACTCCAGCTCTCAAGGGGAGCTGTCCTGTTCATATTCCTCCTGTTACTTTCTCCCAGCTCTTAGCTGAGTTGATTCATTCCTTTCCTTCTGTCGACTCACTAACCTTTTCTTTCATTCTGCATTAAACAAGTTTAGGGACAGATCTGACAGTCAGGCTTGTTTCCAAAGGAGGAGATAAGGGTCAGAAGGGGAACATTGAGCTGGTAACTACAGGGTTCTTTCAGGCAGCTAAAAGAGTGCTAAAGACTGTGACTACTTCCATACTAACATATTTTCTAGATTTTTACCTGTCAGATTAAGTTTACCTTCCTTAATTATCCTTGATATTTTGGACCTATTTTTACTTCCTTGTTTTTCTTGTCCATGATGTGTTACCAATTTCTCTTTGTTACATGGCTCACAGTCAATATCTCTTTTGTCCAGGGTTCCTAGCCTAAGTCAAACCCCATCCTCCATCCATCCTCCCCCTTTCCTAATCAGCAGCCCCATACAGGGAGAAACAGCCAGGAAGGAGCGAGCAAACCGAAGAATCAACCAAGAGTCTGGTGCTTGGATATAAGACACTGAATCAGAGGAAGTCAAGGAATTAGAGGCCTCAGTGATTTTGTCAGTGTGGGTAGTGGAGTTGCCTAAGATGATGGATGGAGACTACAGGAAGAGAAAAACCATAAACCACATTTTAATATCCTCAAAGAATACAGAAGGTGCACTAGATAGTAGATGGCGGATGGAGTGGGTAAGAGAGCAATCTCAATGGATGGAGGGTTTCGAGAAGCAATAAAGGTGATAGAACCAGGCAGGGAAACAGCTGTGGGGAAGAAGGAGCTTGCCTGCCCCGCCCCCTCGATATGAGGGACCAGTGGATATAGCAGAGCAGCACCCCACCCCGGGAGGATTAGAGGGAAATGAGAGAATCCGCAAAAATTAAATTGACGTGGAGCCCATATTCTGGATAAAAGATTGTCCTCTTAATGTCCGTGTCGCCACAGCTCCTAGCCAACTCCAGGGCTCCTCAGGCATGTGCTACCTCTGAGGGAGTCCTGGGAATCTCCGAGTTGGTACTTTTAGGTGGCAGATTTCAGGATAACAGTAAGAGGATATATTATTCTCAGTTCTAAGAAAGTTACCTCAGACATTTTGTCACTCCACAGGCAATCTTTTAGTACAGTTCTTTAATTCATTCTTTTGTCAAATAATTATTGACCAGGAACAGAACTGGGTGCTGGGGATATAAGGAGGAATAAATTAAGATTCCTTACCTTAATAAGACCTTGTGGGTCTTATTAAGGTAAAAAGCGAACAAATGGGTAATTAAAATAAACTGTAAGTCAATGACAGAAATAAGCATGGAGCACTGTGGGAACACAGAGGAGGGGACTCTAACCAGAGTTGGGGGCATGAGATGGGGTCAAAGACGACTGCAGAGGAGGCGGTGTTCAGGTTTGAAGGCTGTGTGTGTGTAAGGGAGGGGGACAGGACTGAGGTCCTGGGACAAGAGGGAGCACATCTGTCAAATTTACCGTATTTCAACTCCACTTCATCCTGGGTAGTCATAGCCTAAATATTTGAATCAAGTTTAACTGAATCTCCAGTGTGACAAGACTTTCCATTCTTTACTTTCATAAGGGAAGTAGAGCCAAGTCCAAGTTCACATTTTGGCAACTGATCCTGTGTAAACTGTGCTGCTCCGTGAGCTAACCCTCTCCAAGGCCAGGAGGACACTTGTGCTATTGACTCGATTTGATCACAAGACAGCTCAGAGGAAACCAGTATCAACAGACCTCTCTTTGGGCGGTCAGAAATAGCTTTTCCATTTTCTTTATTTGAATGGGTCTTGTGTTTTAAATCTCGGGACTGGCCAGTTTGAGAATTTTCTGATTATTGTGTGAATTATTAAAAAGTCTCAGAAACACAGAAATGGTTGGTTCACCTCTCTATTTTATTGCTAACCACACATGGAGAGCAAATAATAGCAGCACTGTATAGTAGACATTTTGGGGGGGAAATGCAGAGCACAAGAGGAGGCTTGGCTGGTCACGATGCTCTGGTCAATTTGGATCTCTAAGAAGACAATTTATGTGACTTCCACTGATATTACTGAAACGGCAAGACTGTTCTCCCCCTATTCAGACTTCCAGAATGCATTGTGTTGCTTGCAGTGTGCAGTTCTGCTTGTGCTGGTTATTTATGGCTCCTGAAAATAGAGAACAGGAGATAGCAAACCTTTTGTCTGATATTCACTATAATTTGGACAATTGCAGGGTAGTTTCTGTTCTTGGTCTCCAGCATTTGGTGGGACACTGGAGTTGCATGTGTGATATCACAACTACTTAAAAAGAATGAAAGAGGGAAAATGGATAAGAATTTGATATGGAACCAGTTTTTTAGTTGTTAGGATTTCCTTTTTAAAGATAAAGAAATATATAACATTCAACTTTCAAAAGAAAGTGTTTTATCTTCCACAGACTTGCTTAGGTGGGGAAGAGAGAATTCTAGTTGAAATTAACAGACAGAAAAGCAAGGAATTTTAATGAAAAGTCTAGGTACTTTCTTCTTAGGCAGTTATGAGCCAAGGCAGTTCTGCCCACTAGAAACTGCTACAGTAATCATTTCCTTTGGGCCTTAAGAAAATGACTATTGACATTAACTGCTCTCTGAGTACTCACAAAAGCATGCCAGCCTCTCAGAAGAACTATAATATTGTTAGTTGAGCAAGGAGGAAGCTGTAATATGATAACTTTATAGGTTTCACTAAAATCTGTAGTATTCATTTCATGAGCCAATCAAGTTTTAGTAAGCACCTACTGTGTGCTTTCTTGTTAGGAGCAGAGGATAGAGCTGTGAATAAGAATAAAGAATCTATTCTCACAGAAATCTGAGTCCAGCAGGGAGAGAGACAGTACTCCAATGATAATTAATTACGATTATGAACATGTACCATAAAGGATAAGTACATAGAGGCAGGAGCATGTGCAACAGGGTAAAGGAAGTGTAGGGGGAGGGGGGTGACAAATAAGAGCACCCAAGTGAAGACGTCTGCACATGCAAAGGGCCTGGGGTAGAAAGGGATTTAGCTCTTTGGAAGACTGAATGAGGGCTTGTGTGGCTAGAGAAAGGAAAACGGGGGGAGAGTGGCACAAGGTAAGTTTGGAGGGATAGGAAGGGGCTAAATCATGCTGGGGGTCATGGACTTGATAGAAAGGAAAGAGGAGTCTTTGAGAGGCTTTAAGCAGGGGAATGACATGATAAACAGTGCAACTTAATGGAATTTTAATAAAGCACACTAATATTGATTATGGAAGTAATTTTCCTTTAGAGTTTTTTTTCTAGTGAAGACATACTTTTTAAATTTAATTTTTATTTTAGTTTGTTTTGCAGATAGTAAAGAAGATAATTTGTATGTAATTGAGGGACCACATTCTTCTTAGACTGAAGTCATTGTGATGGATAAGAATTTATAAAAGGAAAATCTGCTGGATTTAGTTATCTGTCATATTGAGATTTAGAAGTTGCAGAGAAATGTTTATTTAAAGAAGTGATATGTAACTGTGATGAAACTGAGGTGACTATCAAAATGTGCCTGCAAATACCTAAAAACCCCAAAAAACATGTATTACAGATTTTTCAGTTCTACAGGAGAAGTGAAATTCCCAGAGGATGATAATGCTGTCTGAACACCTGGTTCAGTTCAATAAGGATGGGGCCTCAATGCCCTTAGACAGCGAGGTCCCACAGAAGGGGGCTCCATACCAGATTAAACACAGGTAGTCCAAACTCTAATGTATATGAAGGGCTTTCAGCTGGTAGTAACCCCAAAGTCCAGATTTTCTAGGACAGTTTTGTTATAATTATTTTTTTGAAAGTTAGGTACACTGATGCTTTTCAGACAACCACAGAACTCACTCCTGTTTTAAGAATAGTGGCATCAGGAATTCGTCTTTCTTCCCTGCCATCACCAGCTAGAATCTCCTCTCTTCTTCTTCCATCTCATCCTCAAACCCCTGGAACCCCTGGAACCCAGAAGATTCATGAATTAAATGTCCAATATATCCAATACATCTTGGCTTTGGTTTTTTTTTCTCTCCTTGAAGACAACTCTTTTTAGTCTTTTAATCTTTCTAAGTCCAGCTCTACAAATTCATGAATGGCTAAGATTGTGTTTAAGAGATCAAAAAGATGAATACCAGCTCATGGGCTGAAGGCATTTCATTCCTGGTTTTCTTAATATTACTACTGGTTAAATGTCGTAGAAAATGTCAGTAATGCCATGAACCTAATCTGGGTTGCAAAAGAAGAGGGAGAAAGCTGTTAATCTATGGTTCATTCTGTGATGGTCCAGGGAAGAAATGTCTCTCCTGAGGAGCAATAGTCTGGACAATCTCTAAAGATTGGGGAAGAAAATGGTGATGATAGTGATCAAACAGTTACCATTTTAGAAAGCTTATTTTGTACCATCCCTACGCTAAGTGCTCTACAGACATTATCTGATTTAATCTTCCCAACAACTGTGTAAGGCTGTATTAATATTTATTCTTATATAGGAGACGAGGAAACTGAAGCTTGGAGAGGTTAAAGCAACTTTGCTAAAGTCATTGCATTAGTAAGTGGAAGAACCAGAGTTCTATGCCTGTCTAGACTGACTCTAGGGTCTATACCATGAACCACTAACTATCAACGGAATAACAGGCGAATAATGTATGGCCAAGAAATGTCCCCTGGAGATTGCATGAGTGTTCTTACTCCTTGGGGCATCTTATCTGTTCTCTTCTACCCTATTTCATCTCTCTATCCCGGTTCACTGAAGCTGAGCTTGCTGTGCTCTGAAAAAACACAATGGCTTACAATACTGTCCTTGGCAGGGCCTGTAGTCTTAGAGCCATAGTGACCAGAGTATGCAAATAAAACATGGAACATCCTACTGAGACACAAATCCAAGCAATTCTGCTGCACAGAGCCAACAAAGCAAAATGGTTCCTGGCCCCGGACATGTAGGAAAGCAGCTTTTCGACAAGGCTCTTGGGCAGACATAAGATGGGGAAGCTCTGCTGTCGCAGCCATCTCTCCCAGTGGCGGTCATCAATCATCCCCTTGGTAGAGTGTGTAAAGGATTCAGGTGCATCAGGTCTCATAGCCAGGAAATGGTATTGAATTCAACACGAACAACACAGACCTTAAATGTTATTTCTACAAGGACCAGGAACTTTAATACAGTTTTGGTGTCAGGATCTATTGTTAAATGAACTGATGTCTATGAAATGTCTCTCAGTGCTTGAACAGTCAGGATCTCTATAATCAAGTTTTCCTCCTCCCACCAATCACTGATGGTAAAATGTAATTTCTTAAGACCAAAATCTCTTGGCTTCAAATTAAGACTACATTTGTGTATGCATGCAGTAGAATATGAGGTAACCAAAATGTTAGTTCCTTTCCCTTCTCCATAGCTCATGAAACCCTCTTGCCATGACGTAAGCAGCAATTCCAGGGTTTCAGAGAGCTTCTGGCTGACCTTCTGTTCAGCTGGCCTCCACCCTTCCCCCAACTACCAGAAAATTTAAGCAAAACAACCTGCTTTTGCCTGAATGACCCAGGTAACAACCTACTTTAGCCTGAACTGCTTAGATATTTCAGCTAAAAATGGCTTATTTCCATGAGTCACCTGGATAATTGCCTTACTCTGCTGGCCCACTTAGCAGGGTGGGCCAGCAGGTGTTAAGTGCAAGTGTCAGTAAGGACCTCATTGTTTTCAACTCTACAGAGAGCACGGTGACAGTTTTCAGTGCTTGGGAGAAGTATATCTTAGATTCACTTTCAGCCCTTGAACTTCCCTCCTTTAGATAGGTCATCTATGTCATATGATTAAAAAAATAAAAGGCCCCTTCTATCTTTGTAGAACAATTGTGTGTGTAGGTAGCTTTGTGTTTTTGAAGAAGCAATAACTCAGCACGTACTTTTTAAATATTTACTGGCTGAGCACTGTGGAGGAGATAAAGGAAGAGAAAGACAAGATTTCTTCCTCAAGATGTGGCTGCTTAAGGAGACGGGTGCAAATGAACCATTAGAAAGTGTTTATATGTTTACTGTTGACCTGTTGGAAGTGTAATCAGAGTTGGAGAAGGTCAAAATACTTAGAGAAATCCCCAGGGGGGCTTAGCTTTGATTATTTGAAGTACAGGTAGATTTGTCTTTTTCCCTCTTTTTTTTTTTGCAAATGTATTATATTGCTTACTTTGACCAAAAGTAGCCTGTTATTCCAGGATGGCACCACTGAAGAGAGAGCTGTTTGTCTTATTTAGAAGGTAACTCTGAGTTCACGGTTCTACAAAGGAAAGACAGCAGACAGCTTTGGCTATAAAAACACTTGAGGTATTTAGAAAGAAATTCCACTATATACTTTACTTTTATGACTGAGTGTTTCAGATGCTTTTAAGAACACAAAATAAATAGAAAACACATACAGGAAAAAAAAAAAAAACCCTGCCTCATGTGGAATGGTCAATGTTGAAAAACTAAATCTTATATAATTTTCCTTGAAAATTCATTTATATGTAAAAAAGATATTTAGAGACCTAGCTTTAATTTTAAAATTTCAATTGTTGTATTTAGACGTCATGAAATAACAAAGCAAAACAAAGAAACTTTTTCCGGAGTTTTTTTCTCCCAGGATTTAAAAATTAAGTGGCGGGACAAAGTTTTTTTTTTTAAATCGAGATTTGAACTCTGATGTAAGAGCTTGCTATTTCTATGCTTACACAGTTTCAATTCTCTGGCATAGAACTTTTAGGCTTGAGATAAATGTCATGAACATGATTTTGAAGGTCAGGTTGGTGAACCACCAAAAATGTCTGACAGCACCGAGGGAATATTTACATCGGCTCACGGCGTTGTGCTCTCTGCTGTGATGGAGTCAGGCTGAAAAAGTGGAGTGGTGTGACCTGAACCTCGATAGAACGTGGCATTTCACCCCAGAGGCCTTTATGCCTCTTTTTATCCTCCATCCCCTCCCGCCCCCCACCATGAGACAGAACAACCCTAAAGATCCGCTGACTTTCTGCAGGAACAGCTGGCCTGGTTTCCCTGTAATACCTGTTGCATGAATCAACCCAAAATTAACTTTGGGGACAGTAGGCTATTCCCGACCTTGTGAATTCAAGTATGAAATGCACAAGAGCATATGATTAATCAGACTTCTTGGTAAGCGGGTTGTTCTATTTAGTTGGATTTCTGGTTATTTAAGAGCGATTTCTATGACTATATTTTATTTCAATCTTTGTTACTGAATGGGCGTTCTAAAGTGTATTAGCTTTCTTGTCACTGGATGTAAGTTTATTAAATGCTACTTGAATTTTCTTGATGATTCTGATCTTACAGTGTCCTTGGGTCATCATTTCAAACATCAGTAATCTAAAGATAGCATCATAGATATGGAAGGAAAGCAAGACTAGTTGCTGAGGGCTAGGATTGGGGCAAATGGGAAGGGATGACATGGGCAGAGAAGTTTAGTTTTATTTAATTGGAATTATACTTCAGGGTAATTTCTTGATAACTGGCCACAAAGCTTTCAACAACATACCCTGATATCATTTAAGCTAGATTTTAACAGAAAACCCTAAAGAATTTGCATGAGATCACCTCTTTAAAAAAGTAGAATAAATTCCCTTCTGTTTCTAAACTAACTTTGATAAAAGGAAAATACATTTAAGCTAGGTGAAAAGAGGCTGGAAAACGAAGATGAAATCATCTTAATGTTATATCTAGGGCATATAGAGCATTTTCCAAAAAGTAGAAAATATCACCATTTTTAAAAGACACATTTTATAGGGTGCAGGCAGAAAAAATTAAGGAATCTGCAGTCTAAGTTACCCTCTCATCACTAACCTTTGGTTTGTAGGTTGAAAGAAGCATTAAAATAAACAAAGCTGCTGAACTGTGCTCTTTTAGTGGACAGAAATGGTAGCTTCAGGGAACAGCAAAATGGACGCAGGGCACCCTTAAGAGATTACTTGTAAATCCTGATATATGTCAGACTATTAGAATAATTAAACTTTCAGTGAATCTGGGAGAGAAAAAGGAAAGGCTCTGTTTGCGTTTCTTGAAGAATGGTGTGTGACTTTATGCAGAGTTTTAAATGCCACTCAGAAAGGGACCTCAAAGTGTCTGCCGTGGATGAACATTGAGAAGAAATGTAATTTTATTTTTAATTGAGATACCTATCTGTGTCCCCTGTAACACAATCATTCCTTTGGTCTGTTAATTACAGGAAACAGCCCCTACCTTTTCTGAATGGCATGCTTTCTTTCAAGATATTGAAAAGCATTTGAAGCTACTAAGATTTAGAGCATTCTGCACCTAAATCAAGTGGAGATGGGCAATATGGAGTTCACACAGAGATAAAGAACTGGAAGGACAATGAGAAGTATGACAGAGCGGGTAAAGCATTGATGCTGGAGACAGACAGACCTGAGATGGGAAATTAGTTCTGCCACTTTCTCACTGTGCTACCTTGGGCCAGTTACATAGTCTTAGTGAATTTCAGTTTTCTTCCCATGTAAAATAGGGGTATTAGGAGTTGTTGTAATGACTAAATTATATCTATATCATTATCTGTATATTTGCAGCTCTATATCTATTTAAAAATACCTGGTACAGTATAAGTACCCGATATTTCTCTCATTTTTTTTCACGTGTTCTTTTTTTAATTGAGGTGTAATTGACATATAAAATTGTAAGATATTTAAAGTGTACAATGTGACGATTTGATGTGCATATGCATTCTGAAAAGATTCTCCCCCATGGAGTTACTTAACACATCCATCACCTCATATATTTACCTTCTTTTCTTTCTTGGTAAGAACATTTAAGTTCTACTCTCTTAGAAAATTTCAATTATACCATACAGTGTCATCAACTATAGTCACATGTTATATATTTGATTCTCAGATCTCATTCATCTTATAACTGAAAGGTTGTACCCTTTTACCAGCCTCTCCCTGTTTCTTCCACCTCCAGCTCTGGCAACCATTTTTCTACTCTCTGTTTCTATGAGTTTGACTTTTTTTTTTTTTTTTTTGTGGGGAAGACCAGCCCTGAGTTAACATCTATTGCCAATCTTCCCCTTTTTGCTGAGGAAGACTGGCCCTGGGCTAACATCCGTGCCCATCTTCCTCCACTTTATATGGGACGCCGCCGCGACGTGGCTGACAAGCAGTGCGTCGGCGGGCGCCCGGGATCCGAACTTGCGAACCCCGGGTTGCCAAGCGCGGACTAAACCGCTGCGCCACCGGGCGGCCCCTATGAGTTTGACTTTTGAAAAAAAATTTTACATATAAGTGACACCATATAGTATTTTTGTTTCTGTCTGGTTTATTTCACTTAACATAATGCCCTCCAGGTTCATCCATAATGTGGCAAATGGCAGAATTTCCTTTCTTGTTAAGGCTGAATAATATTCCATTGTGTATACATACCACATTTTCTTTATCCATTCATCTGTCGATGGACACTTAGGTTGTTTCTGTACCTTGGCTATTGTGAATAATGCTGAGACGAACATGGGAGTACAGATATCTCTTTGAGATAATGGTTTCTTTCCTTCAGAATATTTGTCTTAATAAGATCTTAAGATTATAGATTACAACACTCTTGTTATACAGATGAAGGAATCAAGTTTCCAAAAGGCTATGCGATCTGTCAAAAGTAGATTAATAAATTGTGACATTCATTCACTCAGTTACCAATTCACCCATCAGCCCATGAATATGACACAAGCTTACTGAGATCGCTACAGCATCAAGGATAGATAGAAGCAAGACTTAACCAACATCTTCTCACTCCTAGTCCAATGCTTTGTCACTACATTCTGAATAATAAAAATTCTCTAAGACTGAGGAAAAAAAGGAGAAGAAATTTAGAATTTTTTTAGAATTTAATTAGCAATGAAAGGTGAAGAATGTTCTGATAGCATATTCTGATAAGATAGGAGCCAATCAGAACAGTTATTTGTTAAGAAAGCAGAGTTTGGATAAAAACCTCTGAAACTATAAGACATGAAGTCAGGAAAACATGAATAATAAAACTAGGGAGCAGGTTGTAGTCACAAAAGTTTAGGAAGCTTTTGCCTTATATCTATGGCACTCCAGAAATGATGCTACAGCTTGGGTTCAGGTCATGAATATTTACTGAGTTTGCCTGTGTTCTAGGTGCTCTGATCATGAGTGGTGGCGGTGGAGAGGGACAAGAGACAAAGTGGTAATAAGAAGCATAAAGGAGTAGAAAAAGCAGATACAGGCTAAGACTTGGAGGAGCTTATCATTTAGTAGGGATAATAAAACATTTGCAAATGTAAATTGAGAACATTTCCAAAGCAACTGCTTAAGTACAAATTGATAAAGCATTAGGTATGAAGAGGGTTGATAACCTGGGAGGTAATAAACATTGAATCTCACCAGTCCATTTGTCCATTTTGTGCTGAGAATGTCACTGAGGTTTCCAGAGTTCATTCAACTCATTTATAAATGGGTAATAAGTGGCAAAGTTTTATCGCTTTTATGGCTTGAGACACACCTCTCAAAATACTACTTCTAAGTTCTACAATTACCACCTGCCTATTATCTTCCCCTCACCTTCGGTTCCCAACACACGCACACACATATTTGTATGTCACATGATGAAATGAACAACCATATTAACCAACAGGTGAGTTATTGCAACCTTTATGTTTGAATTCCAATGGAAATTACAGATTCCTCAATTTCCCTTTGCTTTTCCCTTCTGCCATCGCATACAGAATAAGCTAGGGTCTTCTGCTGAGGAGTTACCAATATGTAGCAAAGCAGGAGGGAAAGAGCACTAATAAAGAATTTTCTAATGTTAGTTTTGTTAAAGAGCTGGTTTGATTAGAGGCAATGATTATAAAGGAACTCTTGTAGATAAAACACAGCATTCTGAGCCCCATTTAGCCTTTCCTTAGGCATACAACAAATACAGATTGACATACCTGAATCCCATTTTGCATTATAGGGTGGTGGTTAGCATTAGCAAAGCACTTGTGGAAGGGGCCTTCTGCAATAGGTGGAGATGTGAATTGCTCAGAACAATTTCCTTTTGAGATTGCCAGTTCTACTTTGAGACTAGGCTTATTAACACAAACATCCAACCTTGGAGGCCCCTTGAGGTTTACCTCTCTACAGCTATTTATTAGATATTTAGTCACGAACCGGTAACATGTCAGGAATATAGAAGGAATTGGGTTGCTTTCCTGTTAAGATAAAAAAGCAAACTCTGTTAAATTTAAAGACATATGTATGAGAGTTATTTCTCCTGGACTGAGTATTTCCTTTAAAATATTCAAAGAACAGGTGGTTTATTGATGGTGAAAACATTGTGTACATGTGTGTGTGTGTGTCCGTGTGAGTGTGCCTAATTAGTTTTCCCATCATCTCCTACTTTTTCCTTGGGAATCCTCCCCAACTCCCTCTTACTCCAGTATCACTGCACCATTTTCCCTGGAACAGAAACATAGGCAGACCCATTAAAACCTCACCATTTTCTCACTCCTGTCAAAACCTGATCATTCTTTTGCCTGAGTTGAGTAATTACTCATTTTAGATGCTTTATCCACTAGTTCTCTTATGTGGGAAAATTATTCAACTTCTTTTTTCCCTTGGTTTTCTTGTTTGTTGACAGCTGGAGTTAGGTTTGATAATATTTAAGCAGGTTCAGCAATCTATGCTTGCACAAAATGACGAATTTTGAATCCACTCATTTCGATGTGCCATAAACAGTGTGGGAGTAGATAGCTATGAGGATGCCCATTAAGGTACTGTGTCCACTATAATTACGTCCCTTGGCCTGTCATCACTGTAGTTGATTGGCAGAGAGTAGGTATTCAAATTTTTTTACATGTTCCTTTGGCCTTTAACCCTGGATATCCAGAAATGTGATCTGCATAGACTGTCATAAATCTGGAAAATCTGATTGAGTCACCCTTGTGTGTAGTGGAGTGAGAAAGATTGTTCTTCCAATGGTATTAATCTGTGAACCTGGATATGCAGGCACTATTATTAGAATTGTCATAGGATAAAACAAATCTGTGTCTTCTAACAGCATTGTGGTGGGTGATGGTGATTTTGAAACCTGTTCAAAGTCACACAGCTGGTAAGTGTAAGACCCAGTACTGGGCCCCAGGTCTGTGATGTTAACACTTTCTGAAGCCGTCTATGACCTCATCATGGAAATCATCATGCTCTTCTCTGCGCTCCCATTGCGTTTTATTCTTACTGCTAGCACAACACTTATGACTACATTGATTTTTGCGTGCTAAGCCCCAAATATGATGCCTGGCACATAGTACTTTCTCAAAAAATAGTTTGTCAATTGAATATTTGAATGCATATATATGTGTCTACCTATCCCAAGGGGCTGTGAGATCCTTAAAGAATGAACCAGACCTTATTATTGTTATCTCTAGGTCTTTGAACAGTGCCTGACACTTGGTTAGTACTCAGCAAATATTGTCGAATTGAACTAGATTCTTACCAAATGTAGTTCAGGGCTGATCGTTTCTCATCGCTCCTCATCACATCCTTCCTTTTACTTCTATGACCTTTCTACTTCTCCCTTTCCTTCCTCTTCTCTCTCTATCTTCCTTTTCCTTTTCTGCCCTTTTGCTTTAATGACCTTTACATATTTTCTTTCCCATGCCTCTTCTATTTGCTTGTTATCCTGAGGGGTTATGAAAATGTCTGCAGACAGATCTCACGGTGGCGAGTTATAAAGTGGCTATGAGGTGAGGTAAGCTATGCTTTATGCCAGATTCACCCATTTTGCATATGTAGAGTATTGTTTATGAAGCAAGGGGTATAACAGCTTACAACCTTGGGCCGAAGTGATGAGGAACATGACTGACTCCTTAATACCTTTTGATGTTTAATTCCTGGCTGAGAAAGCAACATTCATAGGAAACATTCAAAACACCAGATGCTGTTTATTAGTACTTCAACGTTAATACCCGTGACTAAGGTATAAGCATTCCAAAGTCCAGGTCGCCTTCAGACTCATTTTGTGTGAATAGGCCCCATGGACAGTTGTGGCTATTTTTTAACCAGTGAGATTGTATTTGATTATGCCTAAAAGCCCAATTATTGTTTTATTGGGACTAAAGGAGTCTGAAATTTTTTATGAACCGCTCTGCCCTGTCATTATGCAATTGAATATGGTGCCATGGCGTGTCTCTCAAGCTTGCAGTAAATTTGAAAATATAAAAATTGTATAAGTGCTATATTCCTCTCAGAATGACTGGTCTCTTCTTCAGTTCTTGAAACCAGAATTTTTATTTTTTCTTTCTCTCTCCCATGGGTTCAATCACTTCCCCTGGAGGTACTCATTTGTTGTTTTCCAAATTATAAATTCATGTGGATTTGTGTCTCACTTATCTCTAGCTTATCTACTCTCTTTTTCCATTCTCTTCTTTGGACACTTCACTAAATATGGAAACTGTTGTATTAGGCTTAGCAGACCCTTTGTTATTACTAGGACGCAGCTTTTATTTCTCTCTCCTTAAATATCCAACTCCATTTCATAGCTGCATCAATTTAGCAGCTCTCTGAAACTCTATGTTAGAGGGATCTTCTGGAAGGAAAAAGTACATAGACTACATATTAATTCTAAAAATAATAAGCATTGCAATTTTACAAAATTTTTACTGCAGTGGCTTATATATTATCTAAGATCACTAACTGGAATTGACTTTAAGTTCTTCCTGTCTTCCCTAATTCATCACATAAGATGGCGCTGGAGTGATTAGCTCATTCACTTGCTGGATTCCAATAGTGGACTTATTATAATATTGGAAGACTTTGGATTTAGATGATTCATCAATATACATCAAGATTCTAACTATTGACAAGATGAGATCTATATAATTAATGACCTACTTAGGCCATAAATTCCCTTACCCATTTTCAAATCTTTTAGAAACATTCATTTTAATAGAAATTTCTTTCTATAGAACTGAAGAATGTTTGTCTTGGAAAGGACCTCAGGAATAATGTAGTCTTAGTTCTTCAATTTATTGATAAGAGCTTGAGTGGAAAAATTATGTATATATTTAAAGTCATCTAGTGATTTAGTGGCAGTGTGGCTTTCAATTTTGGCTACACGTTAGAGTTATCTGGAAAGCTTTGAAAATGATTATGTCTGAGCCTTACTCCAGAGAGTTGGTCTGCGGTGGGCCTGGACATTGGGCTGTAAAACAAGTCTGTGTGTGATTCTAATAGACAATTCTAATGGGCAGTGGTCTAGTGGTTCATAGCTCAGGATTAGAAGGCAGAAAGATTTAACTTACTTATCCTATCTAAGCCTCATTTTACTCATCTTTAAGATGGGGTAATATGATATCTACCTTACAGCTTTATTCAGAGGGCTAATCACAGGGCTGGCAAGTTGGCAGCGCTCTAGTTTACAGTTACACTACCCAGTGCCCAGCTCCCCTGACTCCTAGGCTAGTGTCCTTTTTCACTGCTTCCACAATTCTTTCTGATCCTTTCCTTTCTGACTTGATTCACCTGCTTCCTTCACTCATTCCTTGGCTTCATTTCCTTTGCTTTTATACCTTTGGAGCCAAAAATGTGACACAACTTTCCATTTGTGCACAGTGTAAACCTGCGTTAGTTTTCTAAAGATTCTGGTCAGAATCTTGTGCTCAGAGGTCCTTTCTCTAGCTTCCAAGACCCTGAGATATGCTTGCATGTTTTTGCACGCCTAATTTCACTTCTGGTGGTGATATTGTTAGAAGTCTTGCATGCCCCTCTGCTGTCATTCTGGGACTGGCACAGGTCCTTATGCCACATGTGGTTGTCAGTCTGGAATACCCTCAATTACCATCCTTCCTATTGTTGCTGATTTGACTGTCTTTCTCACAACAATATATGTTCCCCCAAGACAGGGCCAATATAGATTCCGCTCACCATTAGATTCTTGAAGACTAGTACGATGCCTATCACACGGGAGACAAGCATTAAATATTTGAAAAATGTGGAAAGAAGTTGTAAAATGCTAAGAATTGTGGTTGCATCATTTTTTTTTTTTTTTTGGTAGCGATCTTAGCTGGAAAAAAAATGAGTGGAAGATCTTGCTAGTTGCCTTCAGACACACAAACAGAGAAGTCCCTATTACTGTAAAAATGTTTGACTAATATGCTCCATAGAGACTAGGGAACTGGTGTGCGGGAGACATACAGAGTGACACAGACTTCAGTTTTATTTTTACTGTTACAAAATAGCTGGCTCTGGTCTGTGTCACTAAGGAGTCTCCAGTCTTTACCTTTCTCTGTGCATTTCTAAGAGAATCTCTACATGAAGCAATAGGTAGAAAGTTCTTCCATGTTGAAGTAATATCTATCCTTCCTCGTCCTGTTCCTAGGGAGAGCTTGATTAGGCAAAGAGTTGTTATCCTAATTTCATTGCTTCATTCCTAAATGAAGTCCAAATGCTGTGGAGTTAAGTCATACAACTTTTAAGGGGTTTTTGGAATTAATCTTTTGTTTTTGGAGAAACGCACATTTGTTATTTACCAACCTCAGCTCTAATTCATACCTGGCAAATGAACAGATGACACTTTGCTTTACTTTATTAAAACTTTGAGAAGGAAATGGTAGTATGATGAATTTTAAAATAAAATAGACCCAGGAGAAAAACTGCAAAGGGATAAAAATGTTTCAATTCATGATGAGGGAAATGATTAGAGTAATAATCCCACTGGGATTAAAAGAAAAGTTGTTGCATATTAATAAGATGTTGCTGTGTTAGAATGCCTTGGAATGCTGAATTGTTTGTGGTATAGTCTCATTAAAAGTGGAGCTGGAAATCTCTATGTATTTACCTTTTCTGTTTTCAGAAACATTTGTGTTTATCTCAGTTTAATAATATTCTTTAGGCTGCCGTTGGTGAACTAAGAATAAACCGCATTGTCCAACGCTTGGTGGTAATGAAATTGCTTTTGCCCTAGTGAAGAATGGGAGGGAAGAAAGTGCTTAATTTCATCTGCAAGACATTTTTCTTATGAAAATATTCATACAATAGAAGCTAGAGGACAGCTGGGGCTTTGAGTTCAGTTCTTACTCTGCTGGGATTTCATTAGGTTTAGACAACTTTCATTTCCCTTGACTGTTTTTAAGATGTGTAAAATTACTTTGAAGACATTCAATGAAAATAAGCCTCCTTAAAAAACATATTTAAAAGTGAAAGACAATGATGTTCAACGACTTAGTGAACCCAGAAACATTTTATGGTATATATTAGTTGGGATAGGCTTGATTATGCTGCGGTAACAAACAACCCTCAAATGTCACCCACTTATAAAACAAAGGCTTATTGCTATCCACTGACTGTGGTCTCTGTTCCCACATCATTGTTGTCCTTTCTTGGTGATTCAGCCTGTCCTCTGGAACATTGTCATTTACTGTGGGAGAGGCGAAAGAGCATGTGGCAACATGCGCAATGTCTCTTACAGCTTCTGCTTAGAAATGACATTCATAACATCCACTCACTGGCCAAAGAAAATCACATGGCCACACTTGAGTTTATTAGGATGAGACAGTGCCATCCTAATAGTAACCGACAGGAGTGTGGAAATAAACATTTGTGAATAACCCCAAGACCTCAGGTACCCGCAAGAGTCTCATTCACTACCAGTTCCAAATCTAGTATCAAATGTAATTATTTAAAATAACTAGCCCTTACTCTATGCTAATGTAGAAGGCCTGGATTTATAAAAGTGTATATAACGCTTGCCTAGTCAACTAGCAGATGGCACCTTGCTGGACTCTGTCTTCAGGGCAGTGACGACCCCTGTTTATGGGGCAATCATGAAAGTGTGGACAGAGTGCAGCTGCAAATGGAAAACCTAGGCAAGAAATGAGCCAGCAGAATTGGTGGCTGGATATCTTGAGTCAGGGTTAGCTGTGATGCAGAGATTACGAAAGCGATGAATTTCAATTGGTGGAAGAGAATAGGACATTTTATAAATAAAGACCCAATTGACTGGATGTAATTTCTAATTATGAAATCCACAAAATCTCTGACAGTCAGGAAAAGAGAAGTCAGATTTCCTGAAATATTGTGCTAAATTGGAGTTTACTATTTCTCCTAAAAATTAACATACCGCCTCCCCATTCATCCCTTCTCACGCCACTGTACATCCTTCCCCCCTTCTTTCCAGGAAGCATTTAAAGTTTTTCAACAGTCTGGAACCAGTAATCCTGCTTCTATTTTTAGGGTTTTAAATCCTGGCTCCAAAGGTACTGAGGCAGCAGACTGAAGACTGTGGGAGTGTGGAGATTAGCCTCAGGCAGCTGTATGACAAACCAGTCTATTCACACCAGATAAGAGGAGGGAGGCTGCTACGTATAATTCACTTCACATACATTTCTCTTCTATACCTCTCCTTGAATATAAAGGGGAGAAAGTTATTTCCCTCCCCCACACTCCCACCCCCAACTCCCGCATTCTGCCAGTCTCTTTGATTTCCTCCCTTGGGAAGGAGAGAGAGCCACCACTGCATGCTGGGATCCTGAAGTGGTGTTGAATTTGGTCCACCCTAACCAATTGCATTGCTGGGACTTTACTTATGCTGCGTCATAATCCAGCCACACCCACTGATGCATCAGCCTTATAGGTGTTGCACCCATACCTAGTGGGTGGGAGAATGACTTCCACATCCCGTAGCACCTTGGAAAAAGTCCCCAATTGCTTGACACACCAGAGGGGAATGACTCAGATGAGACACTTCAACTTTATTAGCAGCCTTCAAAGGCCTAACTAGAGTTTTCTGACCTTCACCTTTTGGTATCAAAATGCAAGGCACTATGCTTTGCTTGATTGAATGGCAAAGCCTATCTTGGGTGTAGAATTTGCTGTATATCTGATTTAAATTCACACCAATCCTCTGCTGGGATTTCTTCACTTTCTGGGAAGTGATTTGGTAAGGAGGACAAACGAGTTTAATTACATCCTGTCAAAGGAGACTCTGGGTTATGTACCTATATTGAGTAATATTGAATTGTTCTGCATTTAATTTCTTTAAAGGAGCAAATTAACCAGTAAATTAACATTTTTTGGCACTAAAACTTCATCAAGGGACTAGAACAGAGCACATTTGTGTGGCCTCAGGTAGTGATGGCTAAAAGATAAATTCATTAGTAAACAAAGAGTCTAAAATGAAGATAATCATGAGAACAAATGGCCAAACTGTACAATATGGGTAACATGGCTTATTTGTAATTAAGAGAAACTTTGAAAAATACTCTTCTGGGGCAAGACACACAGTCTTGGATGGACCCTTAGTCTTTGAAGTTTCTGGCTTCTATCTCATGTGTAAATACATATTTTAAAGACAATTCATCAGAAATTCTCTTCCTTCAGTTATATCACTGAAGTTTGAACCTCAAGACCATAAGCATCCCCCCCATACAATTTTTTTATTTCAGGAGAAAATCCTATTCTACATTAAAGATAAAATCTTGGATGAAAATATGATCATAATAAAAACCTACACAAAATTTTAATGTGATTAGAAATATTTCTATACTCTGACAAATGGCCTGCTTACTTGAAATGACATTTGGTAATAAAAATGACTAACATTTATGGAGTGTTTCCTATAAGTCAGGTACTATTCTACATTTTAACTTACTTAATCCTCAAAATATCTCCATTATGTAGATACTATAATATCCTGCTTTACAAATGAGAAAGCCGAAGCAAGGAAAGGTTGGTTAATTTGACTATGGTCTCACAGGTGGTGATTGGCAGGTTAGGACTTAAAATCCAGCAGTGTGAATGCGTTACCTCCTCATTATTACATTATTCTAGAAAAATCAAAGAAACTCAGGCAAATTTTTGATGCTCATTAAATATTAATCACCTGTGATTTCCCTCATTAACATTTGAATTTAGATTTTCGAGGGTTAGGATACTGACATATGAGGTCTGGGTATAAGATAAGAACATAGATAAAAACACTTGTTACCTTTTCAACTTTCTGATGCAAAGCTCTTCGTGATAGGTGACATTGGGTACGTTCTTGTGATTAGAAAGGCCATTGAACACCATTTCATTGTGCGTATATCTCTACTAAACACCAACATGGTAAGGAAAAGTCCTGACACTTAAATAGGGACATGGAAGTTGACAATCTATAGTTCAAAATGACTGCATGGTTTGTACCTTGACTTAACTAATAGCTCCAATTCAAGGTTTCCCAATTTGTTGAGCATAAGGGCTCTTTTTTCATGATCAAAATATTTTAGGGCATCTCACATATGATAATAATTAAGTTTTTAAATTATTTATGGATTAAAATATAGAATCACATAATTTCTGTAATTTCTAAAAACGGTTAACTATTAATTTATGGAGGTTAAAATGATTATGGGTCAAAAGCCTGATTTTTTTAGGAACTCTAGAAAGAAAACTGAAAAAAACTGGGGTCTGGTGGTCAGGGTAAGGTGAGTTCAATACAGGGGCAGGTTAGGCTGCTGCCAGTTTCCAGAGTGGCTACTCGAGCGTGTGGCTGAGGTACAGAAAGTCACTGGAAGGGAGAAGGGATGGATTCAGGTCTTGAGGTGCCTGAAGCTCACACCACTGGGGCAGGATCCTCTTTAAAAAAACAGAAAACAAATGACAAAATACCTCCTGAGGCCTTGGACAGGGCATATGCAGATGAGTGGGAACCCTGAAGCTTCAGCTTTATTAGCTTCAGGACAAATTCACCCCTGGAGATGAAGAGCTTGGAAATAAGTTATCATTGCCAATGATAAAATCATCTATCATGGTTCCAGTCCTTGAAGTAGAAAGGCACCCTGGAAACCATGGCCAAAGCCTTCAGTGAATGAGGGGGAATGAATGAATGAGAGTTCTCTACATGGAAAGAAGAAGGGAAAGAAGATAGTAACAGCTGATGTCTATTGTGTGCTTATTGTGTGTCGGACACTCTTCTCAGCCCTTTATTAATTTGTTCAATCTTCATAATAATCAATGAGCAGGTCCTCACGTTTTACAGTTCAGAAACCAGTATAGAGAGGAGATTTAGTAACTTGTCCATGACTACACAGCTAGGAAGTGGCTGAGCAGGGCTTTGAACCCCAGCCTTAGGGCCCTAAGTGCACATCCTTAACAACCATACATGCCAACCATAATATAAACTGAATGGACAAGCCTATAAGAACGAGAATATTGACCATGACTGTAGGGGGCTCAGCTTCTGTGGATTGCAATGGAGAGCAAGAGGGAAATTGTCTTAAAATATATTAGAGTGAAAGGAAGAGCAATCTCCTTAGTCTGCTCTCTGATTTCCACACTACCTCACAGCACAGATTAGAACTTATTTATTTGTTTTGGTAGTGCATGGACAAAGTTGCTTTTCATTTGCTTTGCTTTAGTGAGAGAAAAGCTGGAGAGTCACCTTGGATGACCTTGGACGGGTTAATAATTTTTGAGGCACTGGACACTCGTCCTATTTTCCCAAGATAGAATTACATGGGGATGTAGATTTTCCCTGGAATGTAAATATTGTGTCTACAATTAGTAGGACAGGAAGGCAGATCTATTGTTGAGAAAGTGAATAATGATTTTATGCTTTCTGTGTTTTGAGGAGATCTTGAGATGGGAAGATATTCCTGGATCATTTTGGTAGGCCCTAAATGCCATCATATGCATCCTTCTAAGAGAGAAAGAGAGGGAGATTTGACAGACACATACAGAAGAGGAGGAAGCGAGGTGACCACAGAGGCAGATACTGAGAGTGAAGCCCACTGCAAGCCAAACGTTGGCAGCCACCAGAAGCTGGAAATAGCAAGGAATGGATTCTCTCTTAGGCCTCTGGAGGCAGCACGGTTCTGCCCACAGACAGCTTGATTTCAGTCCAGTGAAATTGATTTGTGACTTCTGGCCTCCAGAACTGTGAGAGAATAAGGTTCTATTGTTTTAAGTCATGGAGTTGGTAATTTGTGACAGCAGCCACAGGAAACTAATGCAGCGTTTCTATCTAAGGGGTGGCCTTGGAGGGAGGGGAGTCAGTCTCCCAGGGTATCCCTGGGGGCCTGTTTTGGGACCTGAATCTGCGAGGGTTTGCCTTATCTATCAGACTGATAGAACTACTTGTCTATGGCTTTATCTGTCCAGTTTATATGGCTACTTGTCGGTAGCTATACTGTGTGACCAAAAAACATGAAAAGGAAGTAAATCAATCAGACCCCTTGCTCTGACTGTTTGGATATGGAAATTGGACCATCCTGTCTTGACTGTAATTGTATGATCTTGGAAAAATTGCCTAATCCTTCTATGCCCCCACCAGATCACACGGACGGTAAGTGAGGAGAATATAGAACCAACTCGGCCCCAGAGTCTGTGCTCTTTCCTGCTGTGCTACACTGGCTCTCTAGTGAGCTTCCTGACTGTGCAACAGGTGAAAGCTTAGGTTGGTGAAATAGGAACTAAAAGTTATATGACTTATTTACGCTCCAAGCTTATGGAAGCATTCACAAGTGTTCCATTTGTAATTCTAATTTTGACTGAAGTGGCAAAAACACTTCCCTCAAAAAGATTATTTATGTGTTGGGGGTTGAATGACGCTATGACTTTTTTCCTTAGTGCTCTGCCCTGCCTTTCATTTCCCATTACAAATGAATTTTCAGAGATACTCTGCTTTCCTTCTTAAATTTCTCTGTAAGTTAGTCAACGAAGTGTGTTGAAAGAGCTTCCTTCACTAGCAATTAACATCAATTGTGACTCAAAGTAATACTTGAGTCCGAGACTGAGGCCCTGGCTTTCAGTTTTAACTTGCCCTCTCTGCCACTCACCCGAATATTCTTTCTGGAGGTCACCTAGCCTCCTTTTAATTATTTCTGTTTCCATTAATGTTACATAATAGAAACTTACTGATCTGTCTGGTGGGCATTTTGGTTTCTGTAAATTGAGATTTGGGAATTCATTTGGATGAAACATGCTGGCTAAAACTCAAGGCAAACGTTTTACTGATGCTTAAACCTTAGGACTGAAAAAGTTTACACTCCCTGGTGTCCCTAGGGAGTAGGGATTGAGAAAACCACAGAAAACAGCTATTCTTGGAAACCCTGCTGCCAGGCAAATGCCATAGGGTGAGGGCCCAGAGTAGCTAGCTTCTTTTCCCATAGCCAAGGGCTGAGCTAGTTCTGACTGGAACTGCTTCGTCAGGTTTTAGGATTCTTGAGGTTGATTGGGAAGGCGAAGAGGAGGCTGGGCAAAGAGGAAGATGACCGGAATGGCTCTTGGAACTCCATCTCGGAATAGCTGCCCAGCTGAGGTCTTCCCTCGGACACTAAGGACTTCCTGGAAGCCCTCTTTGCATTTGATGCTTGGTTATTCTTCTTGTGTACCCTTTTCTACCAGGAAATATGGAGACCACTTGAAGAATAATATCTGTCCTGAAGTTTCTACTTGAAAGAGACTCTAGTGGTCTGGAATTAAAGCCACTTTTTATCTCAGTTCACTGAGGAGCTGGGATAAAAACTGAAGTGTTATGATTTACCTTATAATACTGAAAATATGAAGGAAGTGTAGCTGATTCTCGATAAGCACAGTGACACTTCTCCTTCAGAGCACAGGGTGATTCCATGGCCACTTTAATTGTCTTTGTCCTGTCTCAGACTAATGTTACAGAGCAGGTTTATGCTCTGATTAGGAAAAACTTCAGTTTACTAAGATGCTGTGCTTGCTTTTCAATGAGTCATACTAAAAGCCCCATGTTCTTAAGAGGAGTAAGGAAAGGGGATCAAAGTAAAAATCATGGTGGCAAAATGCACCATTTCTGAAAACCTAGAGTGAGACAAAAAGACCAAATATCTAAGTTCAAGCCTCCTTTGGAGTGAAATTGCTCTTAGCAGGGCAGCAGATTTCTGGAGAATGAGCATTGATTTTCCCAGGGAGAGGAGTAAGTTGTAGACAGTGGATTGTCTACTCTTGAGAAACTTCTCCAACATATTAGGCACAGATGAGTTAGCCTTTAATATTCAATATACTGAACAATATACACACATATAGCAAAGGCACATTCTTCTTAGCCATTTCTCTGAATTACTGCCTCCCAACTCCAATATCTGATGTTTTAGAAATGTTTCGATTACATCATAAGATAATGTCCTCACTCAATATGTACTTAAAATTTTTCTTTTAATGTACTCTAGTAGTTTGGAGTTTCCCTTGATTCCTTTCCAAAGTGGACAAGTTTGTCAAAGGCTTTGGTGTGGAGTGCAGTGGATGGGAAAATGCTGATGTGCTGGTAGATACCGAGGGACCGGACTGAGGGGATGAAAAAGAGGAGGGGAGACCATTGATAGAGCTACCCAGTTAGTCAAGGAAGGTAGGAGAAAGGGGTGCAGGGGATATAAAACAGGTTTGGAGAAAAAGGAAAAAATAAGTTAAAAGCCAAGCTGAGTAGAACCTTGTAGGAAAAGGAACCACATCCATGCATCTCCAGGTCAGTAACCCCAGTGGGAAGAAGACCAGGAATAGTTGAACACTATGTGAGCTTTATGGGTTATTATACTAAAAGCACGTGGTATTGTAACCAACCAGAAGTAAAAAAGAAAAACAATCATAAGGGAATAATGATGGTTGTTGGGAAGTTTCTTTTTGAAGTACAGATAGTACGATCAGGTTTATGAAATGAGAGAAGACCTCTGTGCTAACTGTACCAGAGGTTTGGGACTTCACATTGTATGATGGGGAAATCTGAAAAAAAAAAAAAAAAAAAAAAAAAAAAGTAGCATGGCTAGCTACTTACTCTCTGTTCCAGGAAATTCCTGAAAAACCAGGTGGCACAAATTGCTCAGAATAGGTGAAAGGGTTTTCCATAATCCAAACAGGAGGAGGAAGAGGAAGGGTGGGAGTAATTACTGAATTAAGATCGCTGAAAGAGGAGGCTGTCCTTAAGGGTGGAATCCTTGGTTGGTAAATTTTTTATGGGGAAAATTCTTAAGTGGTTGCCAATAGCTAACCTCCAAGATGTGAAGTGCTTTGAAGGAATCATATACCTGCTGGCAGGCAGGGCCTGGGGGAAACACTGCTCTCAGATTCGTCTCAACCCACCCACGCTTACTTGAAGCCCTTCATTGCTCTAGATCAGGGAGGAGTTACGTAGGGTCCCTGATTATCCTTAATCCCTAAAACTGGGTACTGAAGCTTCAAGAGAAAGAGAGAGGCAAGAATTTCAGTACGTTCAAGTCTGATAATTTAATACCCAAAGGGAGATGCATATAAGGAGGAGCATAAAAAGAGGAGTTGAAGACTGGAAGGAAAAACCCGTGGCTAGGAAAACACTTGACCCTTCTGCTGCCCTTAGACACTATTTGACTAAATGGTGGAAAGCAATTACAGTAAGTGCTCAGTTTAATCACTTTGCATCCATACACAGACTCATGGGGCTTCTCTTACATATTTCATCAGTGTTCAGAATTCTCTGCCTTGCAGAAATATATGTTTCCTGCAAGGATTTGTAGGTGGCTTTCTGACTCAATTTCTGGACGATTCAACTCGTTGTTCCACATTTCTGCTGTTTGCTTTTTAAAAAGAGCAAGGTTAGTTCCAGTTTTCATGCTGTAGGAAGTTTGTTTTACCTATTTGCCAAATCAAGATTACATCTTTATGAGACTAGAAGCTATGGGGAACTCATTCCCTCCAACTCCTACGCTTGGTGATCACCTTCCAGTGAGTAAAACCTAAGGTGAGTTGATTGTAAAACAAACAAACAAACAAAAACCTTAATCCAAGCTTTTGTTGCTCTTGTGTTCAGTAGCTGCATTTTGTGACTGGTTCCAGATCGTGCCCTTCTCCCACCCCACATCAAGCTGATTTGCAAATTCACACAATTGGCCTAAAGGAGAGAATAATTGATGACTCAGTATAAACCCATCACCACTCCTGGAAAATACAATTCATGAATACATTCCGTATTCAAATTTAGTAGCATTTTATAGGGAGGAGATCAGCATATTATCTGAGAAAAGGTTCATGCCACATTTTGTTTAAAAATCTGTTTCATTATTTCACAGCCACACTTCAGTAGGCCAGGCTATAATAGCTTCTTCTTGGCCTTGAAATGACTCCTTTGCTTCTGCTTTATAGAGAATCAGAATGAATTATTCACAGATACTTGTGAGCATTAAGAAAAAAATGGCCTAATTCTTAAATAAAGCCAGTGCTACATTCTTAGTCATTTCTGCAGGAAGAGCATATGTTCATTCCTTGCCCAGAAACACTTTTCCCACCAGTCCCTCCTCCCGGTTCATCCAGTCAAACCTTCTCATCCTTGGGTTTCAACTGAGATATAATTTTATTTGGAAGGGTTGATCCTATTTCATTCTATAGAATTCTGTGCTCGCCCTCCCCCATCACACGTACCATACTACATTGTAATTATCTGATTATATATCTGCATTTTTATTTGTAAGTTATAGGGGAACAGTTCCTTTTAGTCTTCATCTCCCAATCTAATGCTTAAAAATGATAGGTGGTCTAAGGGAATCTTGAATAAATAATAGGTATCATTGAGAACCGATGGTATGCCAGATACTGTTCTAAATGTTTTATACGTATTAACTCATTTAAACTTTATAATAACTCCATGAGGTATGTACCATTAATATTCCCATTTTGCAGATGGGGAAAACTAAAGTTTGGTAAGGTATGTATCCAAAGTCTCCTAGCCGGCAAATGGTAGAGCAGTGTCAGGTCTCAAAAGAAAAGCATACAGAGTAGGCAAAAAGTAGCAGGCGTGTGCTGCATATCCAATAAAATATATTATAGATTATTCAAATTATCTAATAATCAAGATTTTGAGATCTTGAAAGGCACACATGTATGAAATGCTCGTTAATACATTCTACTTCACAAACTGGATGTTTAGACTGGTATTTGGAGTTTTACGCACTAGCACATTTATGTACAAAGTCCTTAAAATTTAATTTGTTTAACGCAAAAAAAGCAAATCAGACAAACCATTTCCTCCCCAGTTCAGGCTCAAATCAGCAGTCATAAACCCTTAAGTGTTAAGTTATGTTATTATTGAGAACTGATGTGACATGTCCTAGATTTCAAAAGTAGATGCTGCAGAGGACTGAATGAATGTTTGAATAAAAATCCATATACAGGACATAAACGTTAAGGGAGGAGGGGGAGGGGCACAGCCATCTGATTGAATCAGATCTGGACCACTGCCACCTAGTGATTTGAGTCAACCATCTGCCCCCCCACACACAGAAACTCTCATTAGAATGAATGTTTGCTATGGCTTTTTTTGCCCCCAAATATCCTAGTAACAGATTGTTCCTGCAACATTTTAAGGCCACCCACCCGTATTTAAAATAATAATAATAATAATAATAAAGAGGAAGACAGACGGGTATGATTGGGAAGGAGAGGAGTGGGGGAACAACAGAGGAAACCTCAGTGTAAGGCAGACACATTAGAACACCCGTGTAAATGAGACAGAGAGAAGGAAAAGAAGACTAAAAGCAGTGGAAATTAAAAACAACTGGTAAGAGAAAATGAAAAAAATCGATACAAAGGTAAGACAGCACGAAGAAAAGATTTTTTTTTAAAGGAAGAAATAGAAGACAACAAGGGGTTGGCCTGGTCACGTAGTGGTCAAGTTTGCATGCTGGCTGTGGCGGTCTGGGGTTCACAGGTTCGGATCCCGGGTGCAGAGCTACACACCACTCATCAAGTCATGCTGTGGCAGGCCTCCCACATAAAGTAGAGAAAACTGGGCACAGGTGTTAGCTCAGGCCTGGTCTTCCTCAGCAAAACGTTGGGAGATTGGCAGCAGATGTTAGCTCATGGCTAATCTTCCTCACACATATACGCGCACACAAAGAAATAGAAGACAACAAAACTGAACTATTTGTGAAAGTGTAAAGACACCAAACATAAAAGGACAGAGGGAAAACACCAATAGAGATTAGGAAAGAATGGCAGGTGAAAGGAAGTGGATGAACTAAGAGATTAGTCTTGGAGTAGGGGTTAGGGTGTTTTTAAATTAAATAATAAAATCAGAGTGCCATATTATTTTATTCAGGGTAATCAAGGGAATGTAAGGTTGGAATTTTTTTCTATTTGATATAATTGGGGGTATCCAGTATCCTCGATGTGCAACTCATTTCCTTTGTCATTTTTTTCCCCTCTGTGCAACACCAATAGTCTTTTTTGATATATACATATTTCTCGCTTCATTAAAATAGTTTCAATTACCTTTGCTCCCTTGAAATGCTTTTGAACTTGCACCTGGAGTTATGTGGATATAGTGTGTCCCAAACTGAATATTTATTTAGAGAATTTATTACAGCATTCCTTGTAACCATATTGAGAAACCACACCTTAGGGAAGAGTATTCAGGTGGTTATTGATATTCAGGTATCCTTGTAATTCAAACCATGGTCCCCAAGATATAAAACAATAAAAAAAGCAGCAGCAGCAATAATAATAGCTAGCATATATCTCATTTCATGTTTTAAAAAGCACTTTAACGTACATGATCTTCTTTGATTCCCTGAACAATGGTGTTTGGAAGACAGGGCTGGTGTCATCAGCCCATTTGATAGATGTGACATTTGAGCTCTGAAATGTACATGAACTTCCCCAAGGCATTCAGCTAGTGAGTACCTTGTCATCTGGTTCTAGCTCTGGAAGGTTATTTTCACCAATAATCTTCCTACTGTCTGTGAGAGAAGGAAGAGCTACTTTTCTTTGTTCCAAGTTCTAATAATGGAGCAGTGAAGAGTTTGAAGATGGTGTGGACAAAGGGACAAAGCTTGGAAATAGTTGTCATTACTTCCTTTCTTTTTTTATCTTTTTTTCTTTTTTTTTGCAGGGGAAGATTTGCCTTACACAAACATCTGTGCCAATCTTCCTCCTTTTTTCTTCCCCCCCAAAACCCCAGTAGATAGTTGAGTATAGTTGTAAGTTCTTCTAGTTCTTCTATGTGAGCTGCTGCCACAGCACGGCTACTGACAGACGAGTGGTGTGGTTCCACTCCCAGGAACTGAACCTGGGCTGCCAAAGAGGAGTGCGCCAAACTTTAACTGCTAGGCCATCAGGGCTGGCTCATTGCCTCCCTTCTTAATGGGAATTCCCTTGGCTAGGGATTGTTTGCTTCTCTCTGGGTGACTTCATACATTTTAAAATTTTCTGGCCAAGTTGTGAAGGAATTTATTGAGAAGTCCTTACTTTAAAAGCTTTCCAACTTCTACGGCTTCTTCCATTCTGGATTCTGTTGTGCACTGCCATGCTGAGAGTATTACTTCCTTTGATGACATACATGAATGAACCCATAAATTAAACAAATCAAGCATTTCAATCCTTTTTACTGCCCTGTCTGTGCCAAGTACTGTACAGAACCCTACAGGATGTACAAAGATAAGCAGGATACTGCCCCTGCTTTCAAGAAGCTTTCTATTTAGAAGTAATACAGAGTATTGGGATTGTGCTTTGGGAAGATATCCATTCACTTATCTATTCAATAAATAATTATCTGCTGTCAATTATGTATCAGGTCCTATGTCTAGGCACTGAGGATACAAAGCAGACTCCACCCTGCTCCCATGGAACTTACAGTTTGGGGTAGCATGCCATGAATGTTCCCTTTGCTCCAACACTATGGCAACTACTCATAATTGCCTATGGATAATTCCAACTATTTCTCAGACTTAACTTTTTTCTATTTAAGATAAAAGCAGTCCTGTCACAGCCCCTTTGATTGGTGTACATCTCTGCAACTTCTACATTTGAAATCTAGGACATTTGCTTTTGGTTTTCAAAAAGAAGTGTAGCCTGGCTTCTAACAACTTGTTTTCAACCTGAACTGGAAAAAGATGACCTAGTTCATCAGATTTACCTAAAATGGAAGGAAATAGTGATGTCAGTTGGTAGGCAAACCAGTTCCACTTGGTTTTCACCATCTCAATGGCTTTTAAAGAGTTGCGTGGTTTAGTCCAGGGTTCAAACTTTGTAGATCAGAAAACTGTTGTGTAGATTGAAGGTGAGGGGAGAGGCAAACAGACAAATTAGGAGGACTTTTCAGCAATCCAGGAAAGAGTAATTAATGACTCTCCCTGGTTGGCAGCTGGGAAATTTGAGAAAGAAGGAGATAGAAACAAAGAGATTATGGAAGTAAAATTTGCAGTAATTGGAACTGATCGTGAGAAACA
Organism: Tapirus indicus; assembly: GCA_031878705.1. Lineage (NCBI taxonomy): Eukaryota > Metazoa > Chordata > Mammalia > Perissodactyla > Tapiridae > Tapirus > Tapirus indicus. The sequence continues at coordinate 135,572,124 of CM062920.1, read as the reverse complement.
AAAGAGAGGACATGAAACTACTCTGAGATTTTTGAGCCTGGTACCATTCCCAGAAATATAGACCAGAATGAGGAGTTATTGGAGAAGAAATTACAGGTGGATAGGAACTACATTGCTGTGGCACACAACAACTTAAAGATAATATAAATAAATCAGCTGGGTGTCCACGCTAAGTCTAAGCAGGGATTGGGATTGCAGGGACAAGGACCCGACTTTCTGCCCCACTGAGGTCCACGGGCATGTGTTGATAAGCACGTGGGGTTTTGAGGTTTTGTCTGAAGAGGAGAGACAGGCGAAAGTGCACTTGGGAAAGAGAAATGGAGGACAGGATGGAGTTTCTTCTTCAGTCTTGCTGTTGGGACTAAGATAATTATTGATAGGGAGAGGGCAAGTCAAGCCTGTAAACACAGGGAAAGAGGAAGAGTATAGAGCCAAAGAGGGAAAATCTTCACTGCAGCAGAAATACTGACTCAGTCTGTGTGAGACTGACCCTGGGGACTCTCAGAATATTTGGGTGGGTAAAGGGAGCTCTCACGGGAGCTGGAGGTCTTCCATTGGTGGACGGGCACAGGGACTAGGAAATGGAAATTATTATTATTATTAATGTGACTTTTTTTTGTACTCTAGATTGATGAGGCCTGGAGACATCTGAGATACAGATAGCAAGAGCTTCTGAAAATTAAACTATTAAATCAACACACAATGTATCAGAATAGAGATGTAAAAAACGGATTCTCTGACCAAGAGAACTGAGATATAACTTCACGTATCTAAAGAAGGAGGTTAATTTAAAAAAGAGTTTGATCATCTGTGGAAGCTTGGAGGGGGGACCAATAACCTTCAATTATTGAGTACTTACCAAATGTGAGGAATTGTGCTAAATATTTTATATACTTATCTCATTAATCCTTACAACAGTTCCCCAAAGTAGGTAATGATATCCTTTTTTGTTCAAACCCCAATCTCTTACTCTTAAGGACTGTGCAAGGAAGAGGAAGTATGTGTCAACATATTTCAAGTATTATGGCCCCATGATCAAAATTACCCTTATGAAGATGGATATGTTAGCATATCTGGGCCTGCGTACACTAAATATTGAATCATCTGACTATGCCCCCTTGTTCTGATTCTGTGGTCATCAAGAAACTTTCTGAATAAAATGTGGCTTCTCCTGTAGGTCTCCCAGCACTAGATTGGCTGATACAACTCTTCTATACACTATGGCATTTGTATCTGCTTCGGAAAATTGTTTGGTGTAGACATTGATCTGGTGAATGTGAGAGTTGATTCCAGCTGGTAGCACAAACCCATTCTTATTCTGTTGAAAAAATCAGGAAATGCACTGAGGACCAAGATAATGTCACTCCATGACAACTTTGGGAAGGCAGCAAAATGATATTTTTATTCTTCCTTTTGCTTGTCCATTTGTTATTCTGCATGAGTGCTATGTGGCAGATACCGTGTAAATCATTAGAGAAACTGTGCAATGATAAGACAGACATCTTTTTGGTCCTCAAGACCTAGAATACTAGTCGGAAACACAAACAGTGAACAAATCATTGTACAATTAAAACAAGTAAAACTATTACAATTGTAAGCCCTCGGAAGAACTTTAGGGTATAACGAAGGTGTGCAATGAGTGACCTTACCTGATGTGGGGAGTCAGAGAGGTTCCCTGTTGAGATTTCTCTGAATTGCACTTTGAATACAAATTCTTTTCTTAGACCTCACTAGAGTTTTGGAGATGTTGAGTTTTCGATTGGTGGGATAGTTAATTAAAAATGATCAGCAAGTGGTCTAAAATATGTTCCTGGAAGTTGAAAGAAGAAAGAGAGCTAGAAAATGGTGCTTATAGGTAAAGTGGTGGGAGTCAATGAAAGCATATACAAAAAAGGAAAGACAGAGCCCTTGGGACATGTATACTTAGAGGGCAGGAGGGAATTGAGGAATTGAGGAAAGTAAACAAGTTAGAAAAGTAATCAGAAAGGAAGGAGTGTAAGCATAGTTCAGTATCACAATATTCAAGGGTAGGATAAGATTTAAAAGAGGCAGGAAAGATTGTCAGGATCAGAAGCTATGGACAAGTGAAACAGCTTGAGGACAGGAACCAACGGTTATTGCAGAGACCACTAATGGCCTATAACATATCTATTCTGCCCTTCTTTTTTATGGATGAATGAATTCCTGATTCTTAGCTGAACACAATGTTGGCCCATTAAAGGATTACATATCCCAACCTTTGTTGCCTCTCAGTGTGGTCATGTGACTAGTCCTGACCACAGAGAGAAAGGATTGTTGCGTGGACCCTCTGGTAAGTATCCTTAAAAGAGAGGGAACATTTCTTTCTTACTCTCTTCATTCACCTGTTTGCTTGGAATGTTGGTGTGATGCTTGGGGATCCAGTAATCATGTTGAGACCTACAAGGGGGGAGCCACATCCTAGGTGGCCACAACCTAGGTATTATAAGGAGTTTGAAGAACTACATCTTTTCCCTATTTTCTCCATCCTAAGTGAAGGAGTTAGCTTTGGATAAAAGGGAGGGCACTGATGGAAAATTTCAGGTGCGGGCAATGGTGAAATATTAAGGAAGATAATGACAGCTCTTCCTCCATTTTTCTGAGTAAATAATGGTGACACTTCCTGTCTTCCTTGATTGCAGCAAAAATAATAGAGACCATAAAAATTAGCTTTAGTCTTGCTCTGTAACTTATTATTAAGTTTTTGAAAGCAAGGTTTCCACTTTTTTCATCTTTTTATTTCTCCATGGTGTCTAGCAGAGGTCATGTCAGATGGTCCAAACTCATGTCTATTCTACATGATCATGCACTCCTGGGCCATAGCTGAATGGACTATGGGGGAGCACCTAAGCCAGGCTGGTGCAATCATATTGGACCTTTCAGCATCTTGGAATTGGGATTTAGAGATATCTATTACTTGAATGAGTGTACTTGGGAGGTATAGGGAGATGACTTTCCTGTACGTACATAGAGAAATGAAGACAACAGATCTGGAGAGAGAGAGAGAATGATAAAGCAGCCATGCAGAAGAAAGACTATGTGGTCCTTGAGATGGAGAGGTGGGGAGAGATAGGGATAGATTGAGAAAGGGGTGGGGGAGAGAGAGAGAGAATGACAAATGGACAAAGTAACTGCTTTGCTTCTGCTTTCCTGATCCAGATCCAGGCCCTTCTAAGACCTGCCTGCACTTCCGGACACCCCCACTCAAGATATTCTGAGGACTCTCTGTAACTTGCACAACAAAAAAAAGATCTTTATCCAGGATAATTATCCCCTGCAGTTCCACAGAGATCTTCTAAGGGCAAATAATAAGCACACTTAACCCGATCTCGGAATGGTCTGATTTTAGCTTTGTGACAGTTGATAGTGGTCCAGAGGAGTGTTTTGAAGATTCTAGGGGAGACCGAGAGATGTGGGATTGGACAAACCGTTGGAAACAGAAGTCTGGCACTTGAGCATGTGCTTGGGGTGGAGTTAGGGCTGATGATGGGAGCCGTGAAAGAGGATAAGATGAACAATCCCTAATTTTCCCAAGCTTGAACACTGAAACAATCAAAGCCTTGTGGAAGGAAAAGAAAAAAGTAGACACATTCCTAACTCTAAAATAATTATAATCGGGGCAGAGAGAAGTAAAATATACACATGCACACCTAGGGTAGAATACAGGGCAGTAACATAAGAGCTAAATGAGTGTTATAGATTATAAGCATTACGAGATTCAAAGGAGACAGCTATTAGTGCAGGGCTATTGTTTTCAGGTATTAAGGAGGTCAGGTTTGATGTATGCTAGGGACGACAACTTGGCATTCATAATGGAAAGTGCGGGAATGTGAGGTCAGCTTTTCCACAGAGCGGTTACGTGATCGTGGGCAGTCATTTTACGTTTCCACCTCCACTGCAGTTTCCTCCTCCATAAAATGAGGGCTTTGTGTTAGATTCATTAATTCATCCAGAACATCCATTTTAAGTGCCCACTGCAATGCACAGAACTAGGAATATCAAATAAATAAAAGACCTGGTCTTTGTTCTCAAGGAATTTGCAGCCTAGGAGGGGCGATTAAAATGAAAATAAATAACAGTCTTCTAAAAAGATAATCACTATGATGCAGCTATGAACAAAGGACTGTGGGAGGCACCTAAGCTGCTTACAGGTAAGGAAATCCTCCACTGAAACCATGTTTGGATGAATAGGAGTTGTTAGGTGAATTAGGTAATGATAGAACCTTCCAGAGAAGGAAAAATTGAATAGCTCTTGCTAAATGTCTCTTGTAGTGTTACCACTTTATATTTCTTTGCTTCTGCCTTTCTGGAGGAGGAGGAAGGGAGTGAACAAATGTAAGGAGGGAGTGGGTATGAATTAATGAAGAGAAGATAGAAGGAAGGAACTTCCTGGGCTTCTTCAAACCCTTAATATATATTCAGTGTGAATGCCAAGGAGGAGAACACACAAGGAAGCAGATAATCAAAACCTTTGCGTTCTCTATATTTCTGTCATATACCAGGTCTTAAAGATGCTGCAAACATGGTATAATAGGATTTGTGTCCCTTGTAGACATTTAGGACTGCCATCCAGAGGCAGTATGTATAGTGCTTAAGAATTTGTGCTCTGAAGATGAATCACCCAAGTTCACGTCCCAATATCCCCACATACTAGTTGTAAGAGCCTAAACAAGTTAAACTCTTTGGGGCCTCAGTCTTTTCATCTGTAAAATGGAAATAATAACATTAGCTACTTCCTGTTGTGAGAATTAAGTGGATTAAACATATAAAGTGCTTAAAAGCATCCAAGTATTAGCTATTATCACCTGTTATTCCATAGAGTGTCCACCACTGAGGATGAGGTGAGGCATTGACAACCTACCCCCTTGGAGCGTAACCTGATGATGCTTCCCTGTCTATGGCCTTCCTTGGGGCTTCAACGGGGATGACTTAGAATGAATTTATTTAGTCATGATACAAAGTATGTTAAATGAGGCCCTGTTGGGTACTGTGAATCATGTGAAAAAAAATAAGCCATGCAGTACAATAATTCCAAAGAAAGGCAGTAAATATTAATATCAAATGGATGCTTAGGAGTTCAGAGGAGGCAGCTGTTACTTCTGCCTGGAACATCCAGGGAATACTTCCTGGGTGCCATTGGAAGTGTACAATGACAGACATCATTTCAGGGATCTCAGTTAAGATTGGCCTCAGCTGGTTTGTGCACTCTCTTTGCATTCAAAAGCCTTTCTTCCTCCCCCTCCCTGTGCTTTTAGAGCAAAATTGGAGCCAGCAGACCCAGGATGCTGGAGGAGAGTCAAGGCTGGGAAAGTACCGTGGACTGTGTTAGCAATCAACAGAAAAGATATTTTTAAACAAAAGCAGTTTTCCAAGCTTCCATGAAAAGAAACAAAAGCCTTTTCGAAAATGAATCCTGGTTAGAAACTGTTCTCGTTCTGTGACTTTTATGTCCCTGGGACAACAAGTGGGCGCTTAGAGATGGTTATTTTCCTGTCGACATCACTGCATGGGCACTTCTTAGAACGACATCACAGCGTTAGTGCTCAATCCATGCACCGCTCAGGCTCCAATGGCAGTGACTTTCAAAAACAATAAAGATATCTCCGCTCGGTCTCGTTCTGTCTTGATTATACTGCAGGCACAACCTGTGTGGGGAAACAATCTCCTGGATCACACCGAAGGTTCGCGCAGATGGAACATTAGTGGGAGGAGTTGCCAGCTACTTCCCTGCCAACTTGTTAGTGCTGGAGACATTATCCTCTTGTTTTGCCAGTTTAATAGAGGATCAGTCGTAAAGATTCTCTGTAGACTCAGCAACATAATTATTATCTATGGTCTCTGCATTAACTGTGAGAAAACATCATGGTCTGAATCTGCTTAATTTCAAATGCCAAGCTGTGCCCACATTCAGCCCACAACCGAACCTGAAAACTCAATATATCCTTAACGTTGCTACTGCTGTCGTTGTGGCGGCTGTTAAGTATACGTTTGCTCAAGCCATGATGGTTAACCCTCACTGTCCCACTTCTGTATTTAGGGGTTACTTCCTCGTTTCCCCGGACCCTTTCCGGCACCAGCGTCCTTGCAATTCAAAATTACTAAAAAGGTAAAAAATCTGTGTCACATTTAGTTCTGGTACTTAGTCCAGAAGTGCTAAGCCCCTGCAAATTTGGAAAACAAACTCCTTAACAGATGGGCCACATAAAGTTTACAACATGTGCAGTGTGGGAGGTAGTATGGCTCTGGGCGAGAAACAGAAGACTGGAAATTTGGGAGCTCAGAGTTTTTGAATTTGCTCTTGTTTTTTGCTTGTAGGCAGATCACATAAGCCTATAGCCTTCATTTGTCTCACATGACCTGATATCTTAACCCTATAAGTGAGTGAGTAATAAGAAATAAGGCAAGTTTTTTTTCCTACTATGACACAGCATCAAAATGCTTATTGCTACTATTAGGATTATGTGCAGCTGGTATTGGATTGTTACTAAAATCTAGCTGCAGGATCTAGAAAAAATCCACAATGTAATTTTAGATTGATAAGATAATTTCTCTTTCATTGAGGACAGGTGTATAACTGGTGAGCTATCCTCACTGCGGGAAAGGATGTTGCCAGCTTGGACAAATCATTGGCAAATGATGGGATTGTGATTTCCAAAGCTGAGTCTGCCTTTTAAACGGCCTCTGGAAACCTAAGAGTTGTTAGAAATTTTTAGAACCAAATTATTATGATATGAATTTGATAATGGTCAATAACAAAGGTTCTCAAACATGGATAATCTTCAGTTTTATTTGGGGAAACTATTCAAAAATATAAATGTCTAAGACCACCACAGGCTGCTGATTGGGAATTTCTGGAATTAGAGCTAAGAAATCTATATTTTGAAAAGTTTCCTAAATGATTCCAATGACCAGTCATACTTGGGACCTGTCACCATTCATAAAAGTATGTGAATCAATAACGACGTTTTTGACTAGATTGAGGTTGACTGAAATTCCAAAGCCAAAGAGAGAAGCACAGGAGTTGTCATTTAAGAAGATAGAGTATTGACTTAGGAGAAGATGGAAGAAAGAGACATGAATGTCAAGAAGAGGAATCCACGGTTCAGCCGCAAGGGTAAGTAAAAGGGAAGCCACTGAGAGTAATAATCCTGAAGGCAAAGGTGGAATAAGAAATTTAGCAGTGTGAGTAGAGAAAGATCTCTTCAGAGAGTCAAAATGTATGTGCCATCTCTCTCATAGAATTTCTCACATTTTCCTTCTGTTTTTGTACTGTCTCCCCTGTCTAATCCATTTTCCATTCTGAATTTAGAGTGTTCTTTTTCTTTTTGCTGAGGAAATTTCACCCTGAGCAAACATCCACCATCAATCTTCCTCTTTTTGTATGTGAGCCACTGCCACAGCATGGCCATTGACAGACAAGTGGTGTAGGTCCACGCCTGGGATCCAAGACTGGGCTGCCAAAGCAGAGTGCGCCGAACTTAACAACTAGGTCACAGGGGCTGGCCCTAGAGTGCTCTTTTAAGAATTCAAATTTGAATCATGCTGCTGCCCTGTTTAAAGCACTCCAGTAGCACTCCCATTTCTCTCAGATCAAATACCACATGGTGTCCTGTATAAGCTGATTTTGGCATCCCTCTCTAGCCAAACTTTGCTCCTTTCATCTGATTGCTGACTACTTTGTAGGCTTACTGACCTTTTGGCATTCTTGGGACACACCAAATTTCTTCCCACCTTGGGGCCTTCACACATATCGTCCTTTTCCTGGAAAAACCTCCCCCTGTTGTCCCCTCCCTCTCTCCCACCACCACTATCTAATGGGCAGATTTCTGGTCATCCCTTACATCACAAATGACAGATCACTTACTCAGGGAGGACTCCTCTGACCATCCAGTCTAAATTAGGTCCCCTCATTATACTGGCATGGTACCCTATATTTTCTCGATAGCACTAATCATAGTTTATAACTTTATATTTACTTGTTTGACCATTTAAATTCTACAATAGAGAGAGAGCTGCGTAATGGCAGTCTGTTTTGTTCATCACTTTGATATGGTGTCTACCATGATGCCGGAAACATAGCATGTGCTCAAAAAATAATCGTTGAAGTAATGAATGGGCACATCATAGATGTTCAGAAACCTAAGAAATTAAGAAGAAATATGATTTTCCTTTTTAAGTCTTTTAGTGTGCCTTACATACTATGCCACACAATTATCTACTGGTACTGTTCTAAAGTGCTATGGGGAACACCAAGATGAATCACGTGGTTGGAAAAAATAGATATGTAAGCAAAAGTGTATAATAATTGGCAGAATGAAATGAGTTATATGACACAGGCACCATATCCAAAAGCAGTAACTAATTTTGGTTCACAGATCCAGGCAAAGATTGACCAATGCGGGTGCATTTAAACTAGGCCCGAGAGCTACATAGGATTTCAGTAGTAGAATGTAGCAAACACTGAAGTGTCTGACTTGGATCATAAGCTCCTTCTGCTAAACTGATTTCCTCTCTATTCTGTCAAGCGATACCCTTATTAGGGGAAAACAAAACAGGTTCCTGCTTCAGCCCACCAACCACAGTTGATTGGGTTTGAACTGATATCCTGATCCAAGCTGGTCAATCAATTTCTCTCTCCCTGAGATTTGTAGCTGAGACTTCAAGCCGTGAGTGGTAGGTGCTGGACTTGTTAGGGAGTGTTAACTGAGAGTTTAAGATGAGTGTGTTACTACGTTGCCATGTTCATAGAGAGGCAGGAAAAGCTGGTCTAGGTGTAAAAGAGATGACTGAAAAATATGTAAGAGGCAGGGATTGAAAGAAAAGAAAAGAAAGAGACAGAAAGAGAAAGAGAGGGAGGGAGAAAGGGAGAAAGAAAGTGAAAGAGAGACAGAGGGAAAGAGAGAGAGACCGACTGTTATCGGTTTTTTTGATTTTTCAATTCCATTTTCAGCGCCTTGTGAGAGCCACCTTATTTTCTTTAATTAATCTAGAGTGAATGTGTTTCTATTATTACAACTACAGAGAGCCTTAATGAAGACAGATGAAAAGGTGGGGAAGGAATTACACACAGAGGAAAAAATGATGAGCCAATCTGTAGCAGAGAGCATAGGATGGAGACAGGATCTACATGTTTTCCTGTTTCACTGATCCTTTTTGAATATCAAAAAGAGTAATAAGTTATTGATAAAAATCTGGTGAGTTAAACTGCAAATTATGAAGAAATAAAAATTTAGATACAAAATAATGGTGAACTGTATTTCCTAGCGGGAATCAGTACAAAAGTGTGGAGAAAGCGTTGGAATTGAAGTCATACATGTCAACTGGGCTGCAGTCTTTGCTTTGCCACTGACTAGTTACATAATGCTTGATAAAGTTACATGACCTCTTTAGGCCTCGGCTGACAAAGGACAAAACTGTGTGAGATCTATGGGTCCATGTAACTCCAAAAAAGTAATGGACAGCAACCAAAGGCATTGCCATTCTCTGGCAATTTCTAGTTTGTCTGCTTTCTTTTATACTCTGAAATTCATTGTTTATTGAGTGCTTGCTCTGCCTTCAGGTCTTATTTTAGGGGCTGTGACACCAAGATGCATAAGTCATGGTTCCCATCCTTGAAAATATCACAGAAAGAAATAAATGGTATGAGATAGTCATAGAAATAAGTTATGATACAGAAAGATGTCTGTTATAATGATATGGACAACACTCCCAAGAATCATTTAATTTTGCTTGAGATCAGGACGTGATGGTGGGAAAAGGCTGTAGAGAGGAGGCAACATTTGAACTGGACCATAAAAGAGGGGTTTTCTGTGCTGAGAAAAATGTATGGGCATGTGGCAATTATCAAGCTATGCCTCGTGGGTCCAAACTTACTCTTCGTTGCCTACAACAATGGAAACGGGCCCCTTAATAAGTTTGCCAGCTGGAGGGATGTTAAGCTTTGTCAGTAGTGGGTGCTGAAGAGACATTGCAAGAGGAGAAGGGCCTTGCTTTCTAGTTCCAGGGTGCTTGCTGAACTGCTGCTCTCAAGGCTTCTCCAGCTTTTGGCTTCTGTAGTGCAGGCAGCTCCTCCAGCACCCAGTTCTTGCAATGCACGGCAGCCAGCAGCGCTCAGAAACCAGCGGCCCTCAGCAGCCGGCAGCTGCCTCCAGCAACTTCCTTAGGTCAATTCATAGCAAAGTGCCTCTGGTGAGACATGTCCCCATGAACAGCTTCTCTGGCGAGCTTCAAAGAGTGAATTTCCAGCAAATTCCTCCAGTGTGGCACTACTCTGACTTCTCTGCCATCAAGGAGCTATGGCCATGCCCTCTCCAACGAGGTCTAGATCTGTCTTGGGAGGAGGTGGGTCTTGTGTATCCTCTATCTCAGCCCTGGAGGGGACAACTGCTCCTTATAGCTGCTATTCCTATATTCTTTTGAGTTCACTTTACTTCTTTCTAGCCAATCCTTCATTCTTCAAATCCACTTATAGTTAATAATTCTTTAGATTAAACTTGCCCTGCTCAAATTTCTCTTTCTTGAAGGGACCTTTCCTGATACAAGGCAAAAGCAGAGATGCTTCAGAGCTTGCAGAGCATTCAAGAAAGTGCACAGAGCAGTCCTAGGGAAGTGTGGTTGGTGGGTGGAAATGCAGGACAAGCTCCTGGGTAGGTAGCCCGGGGCTGGAGAAGGTAGAGGTGTGAATAAGAACTCAGGCTGAGAATGACAGGTTTGCTTCTGTGTTTTAGAAAAAGTAACTGAAAGCAGCGTGGAGGATGAATTATTCTAGAAAGCAGAGACTGAGGCAAGGTGATACTTTTTTTGGGTGGGGGTTTTATTACAATCCAGGAACATGAGAAGGGCCTGAATGAAAGTCCTGACAGGGACAGGTAGAGAGAGAAGGAAGAATGCAAAGTGGGTAGAATTGACAAAACCGATGACCCCTGTTACAGGGAGATGGAAGAGAGTTTTTCTTGCTGACTTTCTAGATTTGAGGTTTCCAGTTTGGATGACTGAAGAGATGGGGATTCCATAACTGACATAGGAAATTTAATAGGACCCAACAAGTTTGGGGGAACATGGAAGAAATACTTGTTTGTTTGTTTTGGGGTACGTTGATTTTAAAGAGACTACTATATTTAGATGAGAAAACAATAACAGGTGCTACTTGTCTGTTTCAAAGATATGAACAACAGGTTCTCTATTCAGCTAAGCTGAGTAGTTATTCGTCCAATTTCTAAAAGTTTGAAAGATTTAAATGAGGTTTTTGCCCCTGAAGTATGTATGTTCTTTGAACATATTTCCCCCATGCATTCTCTGCTTTGGATTTCTTCAGAGGGTTTTTGGAATTTCTTTTTGAAACATCTTACAGATGATAAACCCCTAAAATAAACAAGGCAGTGAATATTTGACTATTTTTTTAACATTTATGTTTTAGTAGTGCAGAATAAAAATGAGAGGCCTGGTGAATAAAAGGTCAGGACTAATACCCCTTTTCAGCTAACCACTCAGCCTTCAGATTTTGTCTCACATCATTTCAATAAGCAGTTCTCTGGGGTCTATTAATGCTAGATATCTGTATTTCCATTCCCTGAGTACTTCGTCTGGTAATGACTGGAACCATGGTGGCCTTCAAGGGATCGGAGACCCAGAGCAAAGCGCTCAGAAAGAACAATGTGCGTGACAGACTGCGGCAGAGAATGCTGGAATGCGGCACTTGCTGGAGCTCACAAATCCACTCCTGCTACCAGGGCTCTGGACGCTGCACGTTCCTCAAGGTGGGCAGCTAGCAGGCAAGCGAAGGAACCTTTAAACACTGGCGTAGGATATTAACATCAGCGGTTACGGAATTGCAAGCGCAGCTGCCTCTGCAACATACCCACGTGGAGCTTCATTAGAATGCCATCGTCTGTGATGCGTCAGGAATTTATAAGCATGTGGCTTGCGGTACACTGATAGGACTTAACTTCAGACACGTAACCAGTAATAAGTTTTAGGAGAATGGCTTAACGATGCTCTCCTCCTTTTCTATTATTTGTTTAGCAGCTTAGTTGCTTAGCTCTTTAATTCTTATAAAAAGCACTCATGTGCATGTATGCACATACACTCACACCAAATTGGAAAAAAAATCCCAAATTTTGAAGTGGTAATAATTAAAGACAGGAAAGATTCACTGTCCTGCAATGAGGTGAGCACAACCTTGCTGTGTGCTGTCTTTGCTCTGCAAGATAGAAGGAACACAAATGACTGTAACATACTTGAGTGCACTGTTTATTAAGATGGGAGTGGTGTGTGACTGGTCTGATTACATTTTGCTCAATGTTGTAGGTGCAATCAAATCTGCCTGTGTTTATGTGTGTGCATGTGTGTATGTGATGAAAAGTGAGGCTCTATGAAATTTTCTAGTAGCCAAACCAAAACATTTTGAGACTGTTTTTTAAAAAAAGAATGCATAGGATGGTTTGAGTTTAAGCTTTGTTTTTGCCATTCCTCTTCTTTTAGACTTGAATTGCTGAATGCCACACCTAGAATTCCAATGAAAGGAATTTGAAGAAGAATTCGAAGCAGGCCCATCTCATGTGGGTTGTCAGTTCATGGAGAGCTACTTTCTTTTTTATTTTGACAGTTTTGATTTCTTGATCTATAACACCAAGCCATTTTTGTTATTTCTTCACTCTTTCTTTTAGAGGACATTTATATGTTAGATTGAGGGTCCCCAGCATCTTTGCCCCATCCCAATATACCTCAGTTTTTTTGGAGGTGATTACTGTATCCCCAATTTGAATAGCTTTTATAGAATGGTAAATCCAGATACAACCCACTCAATCCCCTTAGAAATCCAAAGGTCAGGGTTGTATCAGGGAACTTTCCTCTAATTTCCTGACACAACCAGTGGTGGGAAAATGACTTAACCTTGCCCAGCTGGAAACTTTTTTCCAAGATTGTGAATGCAGAGCAAGTGATGTAGGGACACAAAAAGTGTTTGACATATATTCATCTTGGTGGCAATGTACAGGCCAGACTATTCTTGCTATATGATGTTGTATGTTTCCTGCTGGTTTGCCTCCCAGAACCACCCAGGTTCCACCCATTCCCAAGTCTAATCTTCTTAGAATTGTCACATATTTATATAGTCCAAAGCAACATGTGTACTAGGTATCATTACTGCATAACAAAGATCCCTAAAACTCAGCATCTTAAAATGGCGACACTTTATGATCTCTGTATCTGTGGGTCAAGAATCAGAGCAAGTGAATTTGTTTCCTAGGGCTGCCATAACAAAATACCACAAACTGGCTGGCTTACAACAACAGGAAATTTTTCTCTCACAGTTCTGGAGGCTGAGTCCAAGATCAGGGCCAAGTTTTCTCTGAAACCTAAAGAGGAGTCCTTCCTTCCTTCTTCCTGGATTCTGGTGGTTTGCTGGCAACCTCTGGTGTTCCTTGGCTTGCAGCTGCATTACTCCAATCTTGCCTCCATCATCACATGGCATTCTCTCCGTATGTCTCTGTCTTCACATGACCATCTTTTTATAGGACATTGGTCATATGGGAGTAGAGTACAGTACAACTTACTCCGGTACAACCTCATGTTAACTAATTATATCTATAATGACCCTATGTCCAAATAAGGTCCCATTCTGAGATACTGGAGGTTAGGACTTCGATTTTTTGCAGGGAACACAATTCATCCCATAATAGCAAGCAGGTGAGAAAATGAGAGAAAGCACCCAACACAGAAGCCACAGTCTTCATGTAACCTCGTCACAGGATTGAAATCCTGTCACCTCAGCTGTGTTCTATTTATTAGACTTAGGTCAGTAAATTCAGTCCACACTCAGGGGAGGGAATTCCAGGGGCTTGAATGCCAGAGGTGACACTACATCTCAGCCCACCTACACATATTGTTTGGTTTTAATTGTTTTCGAGTTCTACAAAAATGGAATTTTATTGTCTATATCTTTTGAGACTTGAGTTTTTATTCATTCAATATTATGTTTCTAAGATTCATCTATATTTTGTGTATAATTATAATTAACTAATTATAAATAAATATTTATTTATTCATCTAGCTCTCTAGTGAGACATTGGATTTTTTCCAATATTCTGAAAATTTTTGTTCTTAACATTCTTAACATTAGCATAATTACTTACTAACTTTATCCTACTACTCATAAAACTGTATCAAAAGTAGTGAGGTTTATGATTTCTTTACAGTTCTATTTGTCCATAGAATTGATTTTATCAAGGATTTGCAGTCAAAACACTGTGTTCCCAAGTCATAAAATAATTCTTTTCTGTATGTGGTTATGACATCAACCTGATAGATGGTTAAGTTCCTTTATTTCCATTTGTGTTCAGGGCTTGTTTTTTTTCTTTTTCCTTTATATTATTTTTGGAAGATGTCAACATTTTTGTAATTCCAAAATAAAATTATACAGCAAAGTACATTAAGAGAAGTCTTTCCTTTCTGATTTCTCACCTTTATTGCCTCTTGCCCTTAGAGGTAGCTGTTTTAGTTTTGGGTTTTCCTAGTAGGAAGTCCTTTTGCAAATATAATCAAACACACAAACACATGCCCATGGAAAACTGTATTCCATCACTTTCTTTCAAAAAAGGTAGCATACTATGTATACTGTTCTGCATCTGGCCCTTTCCTTTTTTCTCTCGATAATACACTCTGAAGATCATGTCCTATCAGGGAATAAAGAATGTCTTCACTACTTTTTCCAGTGGATGTACTATAGTTTATACAGTCAGTCCTCTATTGATGGACATTTGGATTGTTTTCAGTATTCTGCTATTACAAATAATGCCACAATCAATAATTGTGTAAATAAAGTTTTTTCTTTCTTTTTTCGTCAGGATTGTTGGGTGAAAGTACACAGTCAAATATTACCAACTATGCAAATAAATATCAAATTCTCTTCCACTGGGGTTCTATCATTTTATATTCATATCAGAAGTAGATGACAGTGACTGTTTTCCTAGATGTTGTTAAACTTAGATTTTTGCCAGTCTGATGGTGACAAATGGGAACTTAGACACAGTTTAATTTGTATTTTTCTGTTATGAGTTGACCACCTTTTCAGATGTTTAAGAGTCATTTTCATTTTTTCTTCTTTGAACTTCCTATCCATTCTTTTCCCCATATTTCTGTCAGGCCGTTCAGTTCTTTCTTCTTCATTTTTAGGAGTTTTCTACACAGGTCTTTAGCTTTTTGTTTGTGACACAAGTTACAGATAGTTTTTCCTCAATTAACTATTTTTGCTTTGTTTGTGGTATTTTTTTCCCTTCGAGGGCAATAAAAATAACTTGTAGATTTTTTTATTAATCTTTTTTTGTTTCTGGGTTTGAATTATAGTTAGGAAGATTTTCTCCAGTCTTGGGTTATAGAAGAAATGGCTCATCTTTTTCTTCAGGAACTTAAGTTTCATTTTTTTTCTCCCAACTTTCATGACTCTAATCTATTTGGAATTAATTTTAGTATTTGGAATGAAATATGGATCTATATTTATCTTTTTCTCCCCAAATATTATCTAGTTGATTAATTTTTTAAATGTCATTACATTCCTCTCCCTAAGAGGTCAGAACACCGCCTCCCCCACACACATATGTGGGCACTTATCCTATCAGACCAAGGTCATACTCATGACCCCATCTAACCCTCACCTTCCCAAATGTGTGTGTGTATACATAATTTTTCTATCTTTTAGTAATTATGTTGAAATGTTATCATGCATTTTCAAATAACCAATTGTATTGGAGCAAAACCCTCCTACAGAAAATTGCACAAATCATAAGATTGTATGAGTTTTTTAATTGCTCCAGATGATTGCCAACCATTAGCATGGTCACTCTTTTCAATTTTCACATTTTTGTGGAGTTTAGTAGCATCTCTTTGTGATTTTAACTTATATTTCCTTGATGCCAAATGAGATGGAGCAACCTTTCCTATGTTTACTCTTCTTTTGGAAAATGCTATTGTGTCTTTTGGGAAAGTCTCTGTCTTCCTGATTTGTAGGCTTTTTCTTCTTTTAAAATGATACTTTGGATATTGGTTTACTGTTGGTTACATGTATTGCAAATGTTTTCTCACACACTCTGTTGTCTGTGTTTTTATCCAGTGGTGTCTTTTGAGAAACTTTTGAGAAAATTTCTAATTATAATGAAGTAAAATTTATTAATCTTGTCATTTATGGTTAGTGCTTCTTGTGTTCTGTGTAAGAAATATTTGTTGGCTCCAAAGTAGTGCATATGTTAAAGCTTCAGATGAATAAAAATAGAGAGGCTTCACTACCAATTACTTTCCTTAGAGAAATTTTAAATAATATAAATTCAGAAAGAAGATTAAAAAGAAAAAGTCCAGAATCACAGCTAGAAATGCAAGAATAAATAATGAGCAGATAAAATGGGTAACATGTATGTAACCTTACAAAACATTGCTATATAAAACATGAATAATCTCTAGTTTGCAGGGCAAAGAAAAAAACCAAAAGTAATGAAAACAATATCATGTAAATACACAGGGAGTTGATCCACTTTAAAGTATTCTAAGATCTTTATATTGTGTGACACGGGGACTAAAATAGTATTTAACTTTTGACTTTGTTGAGTTAAATACACACGGTTAAAAAAAAAAGGCCAAACAATAAAATGTGAATCTCAAAAGTTTTTGAAGTTCTAAAATGAAACAAAATATGTGCTCTAACCACAGTGGAAGATTTGGAAATCAAGCAATACACTTTTAAATTACCCAATGGGCAAAGAAGAAATCACAGTGGAATATTTTGAGCTGAATAAAATGAAAATATGACATCAGAATATGAGGGATACAGCTTAGAGGAAAACTTATAGACCTAAATGCAGATATAAGAGGAAAAGAAAGTCCCAAAATAAATTATCTAAGCATCCATCTCAAGAAGTCGGAAAAATAACTGCCCTCCTCACAAAAAACAGAAGAAAGAAAATAATAAAGATAAAAGGGTAAACCAATGAAACAAAAAGGAAGTGTACATTAGAGAGTACAAAAAAGCAAATATTTGATTCATTGAAAAGATTAATAAAATTGCAAAATCCAAACAAGACTTTAAAAGAAAAAAGAGTAGGTATAGATAACCATTATCAGTTATAGAAAAGGAACACCACTACAGAGTCTATAGGCACATAAACAGGTAATCAGAAAATGCTTTACTATGCACACTGTAGGAAACAGATCACATTCTATATGCCACTTTGCATTGAAAGTCTTTTTGGGATAAAATCTATTTAAGAAAATGCTTCAATGAGGAGAAAGTAAGAAAATAAAGATTTCCTTGAAAAGACTCTCCATTGAATAAAGAACAGCTTTATTCATCCAGCAAATAAGGAAAATGAGTTATTCTACATTGTTGAATTTTCAGAGATGTAAAATGGCTGCTGTAAGTGCCAAAATTAATATTTTCTTTCTATTTTTCTTGAAATATTTCAAAATTTTATTATTCTATTTCATGTCCTCTTTATTTTCCAAAGTTTTATTATAAACAATTTGAAATCTACGGCAATGTTGAAAGAATTTTGTAAGAATTCAGTACACAACCCTATCCCCACCACACAGATTTTCTTATTAACACTTTATGATATGAGCTTTAATATATATTATTCCATCTATATCTCCTTCCACTCAACCATTAAGGTATCTTATTTTTGGTCCATTTCAAAGTAAATTGCAGACATCAGTATACTTTCTATCAAACACTTCAGCATATATGTCATTACCTCTGGCATAGTTTATTTTTCTTTTGAGGTAAAATTTTTGTGCCACAAAATGCACAAATCTCAAGTATATATTTGCTGAGTTTTGACTGGTGTATGCACTTGTGTAATTCAAACCCCTATTAAATTACGGAATATCGCCATTCCTCTGAAAGGTTCTTCACATCCTTTCCTAGTCATTCTCCACCCTCATCCACCCAGAGGCAAATTTTCTAATTTTTCTCCACTATCTATTACTTAACATTTATTATTATGTGTACTACGTTACATGATTACATATGTTGTTTACATTTTCAGGGTGGCTTTGAAAATTTTAGTTCTTTAGTATTTGTATTGTACAATCAGTTCATTAATTTTTGCAGAAAAGCCTGCTGGGACTTCACCAAAGAAGATAAACAAACAGTCAATAAGCACATGGAAAAGTGCTCTATATTATTACTGATTGGGGAAAAAGAAATTAAAACTACAATAAGATACTCTTACACATCCATGAAAATGGCTAAAATTTAAAAGTCTGACATCTCCAAAGGTTGGTGAGATTTTGGAGCAGATAGAAATCTCGTACACTTTTGCTGGAAAAAGGTACAACAAAGTTTAGAAAAAGGTTTCATATAAAACTAAGTACATATAACCTATGACCCAGCAAGTCCACTCACAAAATAAGTGAAATGAAAATATATATTCAGAAACCAATGTGTCCAAAAGTGTTCACATCAACTTTATTCATGACAGGCAAAAATCTGGAAATAATGTGTCCATTAATGGCATAATGGATAACATATTATAGGTATTCATTCTAAGGAATACTCTCAATAATAAAAAGAAACAAATTACTGATATACGTACATTGACATGAATCAATCTTAAAACATGCTGAATCACAGAAGCCTACAGGAAAGAATACACACTGTATGGTTCTATTTTTATGCAAAACTTTATATGGTGGTGTTTAAAATTTTTCTAATCTTTATGACTTTAATTTTATGACCATATTGCAATTATTAGGACTTTCAGTACAATGTCAAATATAAGTGGGGAGGGCAGGCATTTTTGCGTTACTATCAAAGTTAAGAAGAAAGCATTCAATCATTTACCATTAAGTACACAGTCAGCTGTAAGGTTTTTTTTCTTTTTTTAAAAAATCAGTTTAAGGAAACCCTTTTCCATACCTTGCTTACTGAGAGTTTTTATTATGAATGTATGGTGAATTCTGTCAAATACTTTTTCTGCATTATTGAGATAATCATGGTTTGTTCTCTTTGTAATA
Organism: Tapirus indicus; assembly: GCA_031878705.1. NCBI lineage: Eukaryota > Metazoa > Chordata > Mammalia > Perissodactyla > Tapiridae > Tapirus > Tapirus indicus. The sequence continues at coordinate 135,553,107 of CM062920.1, read as the reverse complement.
TGGAACGTGGTAAATTAAATTGGTGAATGTTAAACTAACCCTGTATTCCTGGAAAAAACTCTTATTTATTCATTATACGTTCATTACCGCTAGGTTCAGTTTGCTACTATTTTGCTACATATTTTCACATCTATTCATGAAGGATATTGGTTAAAGAAAGAACTTTCTTTTTTATGATGTTTGTTGAGAAGTATAACATTTTCTGTTTTCTGATAGTGTTTGCATAAAATCGGTGGTATTTCTTCCCTAAATGTTCGATAGAATTCAACATTAAAATTGCCCAAGCCTGGAATTTTCTTTGTAGGAGGATTTTTGATAACAAATTCTATCTCTTTAGTATGTATAGGGATATTCAGATTTTGTTTCATATTTTGTCAATTTAGTAAGTTGTATTTTTTAGAGAATTTGCTGTTTCTTCTAAGTTGTCAAATATATTGGCATAAAGGTGTTTATACTATGATTTTTAATTTCTGTGTGATCACTAGTGATTGTCCCTGTTTCATTCTTTATATGGTATTTCCTATCTTTTTATCTTGATCAGTCAAGCTAGGAGTACATCAGTTTTGTTGATCTTTTCAAATGATCAAATTTTGGATTTGTTATTTGTTTCTATTGTTCACTGATTTCTTAGCCTTCTTATGTCTTTCTTTTTACTTTGGTTTATTTTGCTCTTCATTTTTCCTAGCTTCTTAAGGTGGACTCTTAGATTATTGATTTTAGACCTATCTTCTTTGCTAATAAAAGTATTTGCAGTTATGAATTTCCCTCTAATCACTACTTTAGCTGCACCCTTCAATTTTTGATATTGTATTTTGGTTGTTATCCTTACATTCAAAATATTTTATAATTGTCCTTTTGATTACTTCTTTGACCCGTGGATTATTTAAAAGTGCCCATTTTTAATTAATTTTTTTAGTTCTTAAAACAACATATTCACTTTCTCAGTGTTTCTGTGGGCTGTGGGTCTAGGCATAGCTTAACTGTCTCCTTGTCTTAAGATCTCACAAAGCTGCAACCAAGGTTTGACCAGGGCTGATTTCTTACCAGAGGTTCAGTGTCCTTTTCCAAAGTCACATGACTGTTGGAAGCAATCAGTTCTTTGTGGTTGCAGGTCTGAGACATTCCATTTTTTCGCTCAGCTCCTAGAGGCCACCCGCAGTTTCAAGAGGTCATCTACCATTCTCTGACATGTGGGCTTCCCCAACATGGCAGCTTACTTCATCAAGTCGCAAGGAGAGTTTCTTTAGTCTTTCTACAGAGCGTGCAGTAAGACAGAGGTTATTTATTAATTTTTTTATGATAAGACATTTTATTTGCAAATTGGGATTTTTTTAATAGATATTTCATTTACTTTGAGGAAATGAGAACTAATTTAAATGAATCATATATATTTTCTTTAACCTAATAGGATAAAATGTTATTGTTGGTTTTTAAAAAAATCAAAAACGAGTAAAGATATTATCAAGTAACTATTGATGATATAACCGATTTTGGAAGAAAAATATTTATCAGAGATGACATGATTGTTGGATTTTCCTTTATTTAAAAATGAAAACTTCTAAAGGAAGGGGCCATGAATATCCATGAATGACTATTTTGCTTTAAAACCTATAAGTACATAGAGTTCGAATGAAGAGATCGTTAAGAACGTCTCCTTATTATGTTAGTTACATCACATCAAGAGGTCTAGGTTCCACTGGCCATCCTTCCCTCCTCTGCCGTCTCTTAATCCTCTCAAGCTCCCTGGTCATCGCCAGCTCCTCAGCCAGGTCTTAGCCATGGTTGCACATCAGCATTGTGTAAGGAGATTTTGGAAAAATCTGAAACCTGGGTCCAACCCCAAAGTTAGAAATGTTTAGTTTTTTTTTATTTCAAAATATTTGGGCTATTCTAAGTTTTCTAAGTTATTAATTTTGCATTTAACTCCACTGTGGTCCAAAAACACCCTCTACAGCTTCAGTCCTGAATTTATTGCGACTTGCTTTATGATCCAGCATATGTGTCCATCTCGATGAATGTACCATGTGTGCTTGAAAAGAAGGTATATCTAGAAATAACAATTAGGTCAAGCTGGTTAATGCCCTCATTCAGATCCTCCATGGGTTTACTGATTTTTGTTGGTGTTTTATCAGTTGCTGAAAGAGGGTTGTTAAAATCTACTATGTTAAATTACTTATTTCTCCTTTTTATTCCATCAGTTTTATCTTTGCCCATTTTGAAGCTCTGTTATTAAGTACTTACACATTTATGATCGTTATTTCCTTGACCCACTGACCATTTTATTCTTACTATGTGGCCTTTTTTTCTTCGGGTAATACTCTTTATCTTGAAGCTTGTATTGTCTGACATCATTTCAACCCAAACAGCCATCTTATGCGTATTGTTTTCATGATATAACTTTTGCCAACTATTTACTTTCATCCTGTCTTTATATTTAAAGTGCATCTCTTACTGACGGCATTTATTTGGCTCTTGGTATTTTGATCTATTCCAACGATCTCTGCCTTTTAATTAGGGTGTTTATTCCATAATCATTTAATGCAGTTATTGATGTGATTTGATTTAGGTCTAACAGTTTTAATTCCAACTGCACCTTTGCTGCTTTCTTTTGCATTGTTATTTTTTCAGAATTCTATTTAAACATATCTATTGTCTTGTTTAGCTATAACTATTCACATGATTTGTCTTAGTGGTTACTCTCAGGGTTGCAATATACAAAGTTTTTACAACCTGCTTAGAGTTAATATTGTAACACTTCAGGAAGAAATGTAGAAGTCTTAAAAGTCCATTTTCTCTCACCCTTGTTTATGTTATGGTTATCCTGCATACAATATGAACAGATAAAATAATTTTATGATTTTACTTTAAATAGCTCTATGTATTTTAAAGAAGTTCAAAGAAAAATATTCTTTTCTTTTTCAGACATTTAACACTTCCGAGGTTCTTCATTCCTTCCTGTGGATCCAAATTTCCATCTGGGATCATTTTCTGTCGGCTTGAAATCTTCCTTTAACATTTTTCTATAGTATAAGCCTGCTGGTGACAAATTTTCTTTGCTTGCTTTCATATGGAGATGTCTTCATTTACTATCATTCTTGAAGAATATTATCACTGGATAAAGATGTGGCGGAGAGCAAAAGGGGTAAAGGGGCACATGTGTACAGTGACGGATGGCAACTAGATTTTTAGTAGTGAACATGATGCAGTCTATACAGAAGTCAAAATATAATGATGTACACCTGAAATTTATATAATGTTATAAACCACGAAGACCTCAATTAAAAGGAAAAAAATTTTGGATTGCCATTTTTTTCCCATTTATCATTTTAAAGATATTTATTTCACTTTATTCTGGCTGCCACAGGTTTTCATAAGAAGTCAGAAATTTTTCATAGTTGCTTCTCTGCATGTAGGGTGTTATTTTCCTCTGGTTACTTTCCAGACATTCTCTTTATCTTTAGTTTTCAGCAGGTTGATAACTTATGGTGGGACATGGTTTTCTTTGTATTTTTCCTGCTTGCAATTTGTTGAATTATTTAACCTGTAAATTTACATTTTTCCTTAAATTTGGAAAACTTTAGCATTCTATCTTCAAATATGTATTTTATCACATTCTTTTTTTTTCCTCTGTGACTCCAGTTACACGTATATTAGATCTTCTGTTATTGTTCCACAAGTCTGTGAGTTTCTCTGATTTTCTTATTTTAAGTATGTCTCTTTGTATTTTTCAGGTTGAACATATTCTATCGATTAATTTTCATATTCACTACCTCTTCCTTTTGTCATTTTTATTCTGCTATTAATTCCATCCAGTTAATATTTTATTTCAGATATTGTTTTTCAGTTGCAGAATTTCCACTTTTAATATGTTTTCTATTTCTCCACAGAGATTTCTTCATTACAAGAGTATTTTCCTTTACCTCACTGAGCAGAGTTATAAGAGCTACTTAATAAACCTTGTCTTATAATTCTAAAATCTGGGTAATCTCAGGGTTTGTCTTGATCGTCTTTCCTTTTGAGGATAGATCACATTTTCCTAGATCACCTGATGTTAAATAATTTTGGATTGTAACATAGACAGCGTGACTGTTATATTATGGGTACTTGAATTTTGATATATATTCTTCCACAGCGTATTGAGGTTTTCATCTTAGTGGGTGATTAACTTGTTAGGTCTCAAACTACAAACTTTACTTTGTAGATAGATGACAGCTCAAATCTCAGTTCATTTAAAAAATCTTTACTTGGACTGCTTTGAATCTGTCTTGCACATGTATAGTTCATTGGTCAGTCAGATAATTAGGTACATTTATAAACAAAATTTTAAACTCTACCTGTCTAGAGGTCTCCTTTCTGGAATTTCCTCCTCATTTTTCAAAATATTTTTTGCCCCATACTCTTACCCTCTGAAACTTCAGACCAGAAAGACTGCAAGTTTTCCATTGGTATTTAAATACTAAATATTATAAAACTAGGCAACTCACTTCTTGTGATCCATTCTTCCAAGTTTCAAATTCCCTCTAGAATCTGCCTGTTTCATAGCCCTCTCCAGTGCTTTCAGGTTATATTTTAAAAAATACGTTGTCTCAGTTTGAAGTGCTGCCTTCTGTAGGGCCAAGTCACATAGGAGCTTATTCAGCCATCTTGGGATGTCACCTCATGTACTCTTCAACTGAGACATTGAGCAAGATTTTTGACAATTTTCTGATACCATATTAAACAATTTCACAGAAGATTGATATTCTCATCAATGGAGAATGTCTACAATAATTGGGTCATCTATTGCTTTTCTTTTAGTTTTCAATTCATTTTTTTATAGTTTTTCTCTTTTCTACTACCCTGGACAACAGGAAAACTGTCACCAATCACCCTTTGGCTTCTCCACAGCCTGGATTACATGATAACCAAGATGATTTGACCTGAATTTGAAAATAGAGTAGAGAATATCATGATCAAAGTCCTAAAATGATCTCCTTTGAATGCAATATGTAAAATAATAAAAGAATTTTGTGACAACTAAGATCCTTAATTTTTTCTCTTATCAATTCCAACTATGTTCCAGACTTTTGTGCTGTCAGATAAAAGAAGTCTGGATAAGTCAAGGATATTTAAATCAACAAAGTTTGACTCTATTGACAAGTATATGTTTTTCTTCTAGATTCTACAACTTTCTCTCCCACAGAGAAGCTTCTTCAATTATTAAAGCTGACCTACTGAATCTACCTACTGCATTAATCTATTAGTTGTACTCTTAGACAGAAAGACAGAGAAATTAAAAAAACGATAGAAAAGAAATACTTGCCACAAACTTTCCTTAATCTATTCTTATTGGAATATATTCGTAAATATATTTCATTCAAAATCTAAGGTGATAAGAGTTTATTGAACTTCATAGTGATGCATAATAGTAAACAAACAAAACCCAAAAAACTCTTTGCTACTAACAGTGCTATTGTCAAAACTGTTCTATAATACCAGCAAGTTTTTAGGGGAAAATTTATTCCCAGTAGTGAGCTAGTACTTTCCACAGGAAACAGTGGTTCGGGACTCATACTAATTTTGTCCATGGGAATTTAAAACAAGACACATTTTCGTGGTTTAGGTTACACATAGTCATTTTGGGAGCCAAAAACACTACTTTAATATCCCCAAAAGAACTGTGATTTGAAAGTATCTTTTTCTCAGGGCAGATACAGTTGTGAAAAAAGTATTACTTTTTTTAAAGAGGTGAAAATTCTAATTAAAATGAACACCAGCAAACTAAGCTCCTTTAGAATTGTTCTAAGGGGAAATATTCTATTCTAATTAATCTTTCATATAAATTCTTTTACTGCTGCTCTTTGGTTCAGCTGAGCGTTTATGTAATTTTGGAATAATAAATACCCATGATAAATGAGTCGTTATACATCAATTTCTTAAGAAGTTGAATGTCTTTGAATAGTACATTTTAAAAATGTAAGTTTCTAAAACATTTCCAAGCTTCTATGTTTTTGGAATCCTGTCCATAATTTTCTTGACAATTGTAATAACAATATCATTAATATTTCACTTTAATGATATAGTGCTCTGGAGCAAAATTACAATAGAACAAAATTCCATCTGAAGAGCTGTACTGTACCCCATAATCATGTTAAATGAATTCATTATGATTAATGAGCCTCACATGTGAAAGTAGAGTTTGGGTCATTCTGGAAGAGAAAAGCATTTTTTTCCTTTAAAAATAACATTCATTCATTTCTGCTATTGTTATTATCTCTAGCTTCATTTGGAAAATTCTGGATCCTTTAACAGTGACGGTCTTAACATGCTTTCTAGTTCTTTCACTGGGAAGGTATTAGAATAAGAAGGTTTGAGATTAATCTTCTAGGTAATTTCTTAGAGTCTTCTGTCACTAGCTATTCTAATGAAACTACAAAATTCAGAAAGCTCTTATCTCCATTGTGTTTCCCATATTATGGTTTACTTCTCTTGACCCCTTCTATTGTAGTGCATATCAAGAGAATAAAATCCGTCTGAATAAAAGGATCTACTCCACTGAGAAGTTAAGACAATAAGCCACAGATAAATATTCATGGAAACTTAAATCATGTGCCAACAGGTCTGGAACTTTTTGCCTGTATCTAAGGCAATGATCTGACTCAGTGAAGACCAACATCTACCACCCACATCATCCTTACCCAACAGACAGGAAAATTTCTGGATAATTCCAGAAGCTGAGGAGAAGATGGTGGTGATGGAGGCAGCAGAAGGGATAGAAGTACAGATAAAGAAATTGAAACAAGACTGGTTGACAGCACCATGATAAAATCCTGTCACACATATGCCTCTGGCAGTTGTATGGATTTTCACACACATCTGTGGCCCCAGTCAACGAGAGTATTTATTTATTTATTGGTTTGTGTTTTTAATCATTTCATGCCAAATTGACTTTTTACCCCATTGGGTCTGAGTTTATTTACAGGGTTATATAAAATATATTCAAAATTTTCACAACCTCTACATTGACTTAAAAACGTTGACTGAGTGCCTATTATGGCCAGGCATAGTGCTAGCTGCAAAGAGTAAGGAGTCAAACATATCTTTGAGTACTTATGTGACAGGTACTATTCTAAATGGCTCCTACGCTACCAAAAATACCTTCCTATGAGGTGGTATGATTATTAGCATTTCCCTTTAAGAGATGAGGAATCCAAGCCACAGCATACCCCAAACCACATGGCATGAAGTAATTGCTCAGGTATAGCTCACATACTCTCGCTCTAAAGTAGGTATTAGTTAAGTTGTCACTCCCTATACTGCGCCATAACTCAAGGATAAGATACAATCATTGCCGTCAAGGACCTCACATAGGTGAACCAAGTGGGAAGTGCACTTTGCTCGGTGATGTGAGCCGTGAATGCTGAATATTTGTCCCTGGGTTGGAGCCTCTGCCTGTGTGACCCCACAGCACCTGCTCTTCACTTACCCCTATCTGTCTTCCCCACTGGACTGTCAGCTCCTTGAGGCAGGGGTTATATCTTGGGCACTATTGTGCCTCTAGTGCTGCACAATGAATATATATTCTAGTGTTTATCTGGAGTTAGAGAGACCTGGCGTCCTACAAGTCTTCCTAGCTGAGTGGCTTTGGGCACGCTACAGAATATCTTGTTTTAATTTATCTCTCTAAAATGAGAGTAATGCAAATCCACCTCATTGGTTTGTAGTGAGCAGTATGCAAGATGAGCCATATAGAATGCATGTCACATATACCATGTTCAATAAAAACTGTTGGCTGCCTCATGAGAATAAATTATCCAACAAATACTTATTTACTGAATAATATCACACTATACTTATTTTGTTGTGTGGTATCTAGAGGTAATGGTGGGTAAGATAATCAGATTTTCTTTCTCCATTCTTTTTGTCTCCCCCAGAGGTCAATGTGCGTCTCAACAATAATTAAATTCTCCTAAATTCAAAACCACAACTTTGGTGACTTCTTTACACATACGAAGAGGTAACGACTTGGCAGTAGTCATTGTTGCATTGCAAAGACATTGTAAAGCCATGGGAAAAGCCAGGCTGCTCTACCCTTCCATCTGCTTCCTTGACTTTGTACATGACCATCGTTGCCTTATCAGTGTATAGCCTTTTCTCTGTTTTCTTGTTTGGTTCTGACTCCCAGCCTTAAGAGAACCTGGATCTTGGTGGAGCCCTATGTTTCACCACTTCACCAGGGGTGGTTTGCCTTCTTTGTCTCATGTGGGTTCATAGGAGACCACAGCCCTAAAAACTATGCTACCATTTATTGAGAACTCATTATATGATAGGTCCAATGCTAAGCATTTTAAAGGAAGTATCTCATTTAATACTTACCATATATATGAGTTCGTTACTAGTATTAGAGATGGAGTTTTCCTTTACTGTTTTAGAGATGGAGGAAACTAAGTTGCAGAGCTTTCTCAAGGTCAAAAAGCTACTAAGCGATAGAGCTTCTATTTTTCCTGTCTGCCTTATGCCCCATTATCATCACTGCCAAAGGTGAGGACATTATCTTCTTTCTACAGGTACTTAGATGATGGAAAATGGGTCAATTGAGAAGATACATTCTGAAGACAGAGAAAGGAACCATAATGAAACCTTTATAAAGCATTCAAGATGCTTGTGCTCATGGAAATCAATATACAAAAGGAAGAATCAGAAACTTCAGGAATAAATAATTAACTAAAAATGATTTTAAGTGTTCTCCTCTCAACTCCAAATGAAGCCAGTCTTAATATTTATAGATAACCTGACCTTAAATAACCTCATCAATCTGCTCAGGAAAAAGGGAAGGTCTTTATATATCTATAAAAGAAATGAGTGAGTTGAATTTAATAAAAAAATAATAAAGGAGGATTAGAAAAATTTTGGCAAGGAGCATACTTTCTAGAATCAAGCAAAACATATGTTCATTGTCCTATTATGTTGCTTATTTTTAAATAACTTTTAATTTCAAAACAGTTTTAGATTTACAGAATTATTACAAAGCTAGTATAGAGTTCCTATATATCCCACATCCAGTTTCCCTATTATTAACATTTTATGTTAGTATAGTACATTTGTCACAATTAATAAACCAATATTGATAATTATTATTAACTAAAGTTCATCCTTTATTCATATTTCCTCAGTTTTTCCCTAATATCCTTTCTGTGTTCCAGAATCCCATTTGGGATACCACATTACATTTAGTTGTTATGTCTCCTTAGATTCCTCTTGGTTGTCACCAGTTTCTGAGATTCTCCTTATTTTTGATGATCTTGACAGTTTTGAGGAGTACTGGCCACATATTTTTAAAAAGTATCTTTCAGTTGGGATTTGTCTGATTTTTTTTTCTTGTGGTTAGATGGAGATGCTGATTGTTTTAAAGTATGTAAACATAAAACAGTCAGCAAGAACAAAGTCTACGATACCTAAAAGTCACTAAATGTCCAGGAATTAGAATTGGGTTTTTGAATAAAGGGAAAGGGATGTGACCTTCTGTAGCACTTTACTCCCCAAAGCTATAAGGTTAATGAAATGGACTGAGAAGTATTGCTGTTTGAATTGCTGGGCCTCACAGGTAGGTCATGGAGAAAGGGGAACCGTAGGGATGCTTACAGGCATACAGGGCTGTGTAAAGAGACTGATTTCCGGTGGAAGAGGACGAAGTAACCGGAGTATCCAGACAGTGAATAAATACACACAATCAAGGATAGCATTGTGATTTCACAGTGGTATTTGAAACAGGGCCTCCAACAGAAATGGGAATAGTCATCTGCAGAATCTAGACCTCTGAGAGGAAGGTCAGGGGCCAGAGTTTTTCCTTGCTGTCTAGAGTTTGCAGCAAGACTTCTCTCCCAGTAAAAGAAGCGGATGTAATTGGGAAATCAAGACAGAGATCTCGTCACTGGGCCTGCACAAACATGGCAGGGATTAGGAACGAGCCTGAAACTCCATATGCAAAAGAGCATGAAGTTTGCCTCAGGAAAGCCAGGCTCTCAGCTTAAGGTCAGCCTGGGATATGATGCACCCCACCTACCCTTAATATCCTGCCAGCCTAGGTCAGCATTAGCTGGTTCCCTGGGTGGAGCAGACCCGCCAGTCTGTGGTCTTGGGTGCCTTCAGATGTTCTGGCCAAGAGATGGTAATGTCCGATTTATATGGAGTTGCCTGCAGGATGGCTATGGGGATTTAGGGGTATCATCCACCCTTTGCCTGTGTATTCTCATCTTCTCTGTTCCTTTCTAAGAAGTAGATCTGATTTGGTGAAGGAGAAACTTTTACTTTTCTTTTAAATATCAATGGGCCTCCATTGATCGTCATCCAGACCCCTCACGGAAGCCTGGGCAATATTTGGATGCTGGTTGATGAATTTCTCAGCCTCTTCACTAATCCCTCACCAACCTGCCCTCAATAACTTGGCCATTATTTAAGACTTGTAACTTCTTTAGTTCCCCACGCTTTTTCTCAGCTTTCTGCCTTTGCATTATTGCATTTCTTCTGCCTAAAATGTGGATATTCCTTTCTCCTCCTCCCAACTAATTTCACTGATGTCCCTACTTCCCATTTTCTCTATTCAACCCATTTCCTCACAGCAGTCAGTGTAATCTTTTTAAAAACAAATATCATATCGTGGTGTCCCCTGTTTGAACTCACCGATGACTTCCCATTACACTTAGAATAAAATTGAACTCTACCACGACCTTCAAGGTCCTCTGTAATTGGTGACCTGCCATCTCTCCAAACTTGTCTCCTACCCCTATTGCATGCTCCCATGGTCCAGCCACACCCACCTGCCTTCTGTGCCTAGAACACACTGGTGTTGTTCTGGCTGTAAGGTCTTTTGTACTTCCCTCAGCCTAGAACATTCTTCTCCCATTTCTTTTCTGCCTCAGTTCTTTCACGTTATTCATATTTTAGCTACAAGTCACATCCTCAGAGAGCCATTCCTTGACTTCTCTTTGTAACGTCGCTCACTTTTTCTTATTATATTTTCTTCATGGTTCCACTGCTCTCTGGAATGTCCGTACATCCATGGAGCTTAGCCATCAAGAGAGTGGGCCCTGGAGCCCAAGTCCTTGGCTTTCTACGCTATCTCAGCCTATTATTAGCTAGGCAATCTTGGGAGAGCCACTTAACCTCTCTGTGCCGAGTTTACTTCTCTGTGGTAGTTGTAAAGTTGAGATTCCTTAACACTTGTAAAGGGTCTGTAGCCAAAAAGCCTTGTGTTATCAAGAGCTCACCTGGAGGGAGCTGAGCTGCCAGGTGTCTAAGCAGTTGATGAAGAAAGCCAAAATGAAACGCACAATCCAAACTTTAATCACTTAATTGTGACAGTATAAGCAGGAGACTAAAAATGCCAGCTCCCCTATGCTCCATTTTCCCTCATGGAACAGTGTCAGACAGAGTGAGCGTCAGACGTATCAGAACAGATTGGGGGGAGGGGAGGATGACCTCCCTGTGGAGGGAGCCCTGAATAGAAGGCTCCTGCCATTTTATGGTCCCAGGGGGCTGGCTCGAGAGGGAAGAGAGAGAAGGGCTAGGAGTGAGAATGTACTGGATACTGAGTCAGAGTGGAGAACAGTGTTTTCAAAGCCCCCCCAGTAAGGTGACCTCAGCAGAGACACCTGAGGGAGGCAGTGACTGAGGGTCCCTCAACAAGTTGACATTGGAGTGGAGAACAGAGGCTCCTGGGCTAGGAATGCAGAGATATGCAAGAGCATGGCTGCCAGGGGGGCCTGAATCCTTGACTGCAACTCCTTCTAGAGACTTCAGTGCTAGTCTAGGGTCAGGAGGGCAGCTTTCCCCTATAGAGCCTGCTGGGTAAAGTATTTGAAATTTCCTATGGTTGGGCCTGAAAGAGCACACATAGGACTTTGGCCTGATGCTGGACTCCTCAACCGTGTAGGTGGTAGTTCTATTTATTCTAGGTTTTATTATTTCTCGATTATTTCACACCACCCTTTGGTATTAATTCCATGAAAGCTGGAATTACGTCTATAACATTCACCCACGTATCCCCAGGGCCCAGTATAGTGTCTGATGCTAGCTAAGAGCTTGGTAATTATTCATTGAAAACATAGATGTACTTATGTACATTCATGCAACATATTTACTTTTTTAATGTAAAAAAATCTGTGAAAGTAAAATCTACAAGAGTTGAGCGTTAAGATCACTTCCATTCCCCAACAGCTAAAATAGACGATAAGATAGCTAGTTATTGTGATCATGGTTGTTTAAGTACTGAATAGTATACAATTTACATATTTTTAATACAGTAAATTAATTAGTAATATAAAATAATTATTAAGTATTGAATGTACACAATGAAAATGATAACTTTTTACCTTGTAGTTTGGTTCTCTTAGTTTTCTACAAAACCTTCTTAAAGCTATGTTTAGTTCTCTTAGCTTTTTTTTTTTTGGTGAGGAAGATTAGCCCTGAGCTAACACCTGTGCCCATTTTCCTCTACTTTACATGGGACGTGGCTACAGCATGGCTTGACAAGCAGTACGTCAGTCAGTGCCTGGATCCAGGCTGCAAGCCCCCGGCCCCTGAAGCGGAGAGCGTGAACTTAACCGCTACGCCACCGGGCCAGCCCCCTTTTAGCTTTCTTAACAGACAAAAGAAACTGATTTTAATGTCAGGCAGATAGACTTACTGACGGTGATTTTGCAAGAAATTGAGAAGGAACTTTTGCGGGAGATCAGATTACTTTGATCACAATTCAGGAGTGGTTAATCAACTCTTCTGGAAATCTGGGCAGGGAATGTTGAAAACAAGTCTTTATTTCTTGATGTGGAGAATCAGTGATATGCCATATTTCTATGAACCTGTGACTTCTTTCTTTTCACTTTGTATAATAGGAATATTTTAAAGCCGATCTCTATAAATTTAGTTATCTCTGCATTTTCTTCATTGTGACCCTTCAGTTTCTGGACATCTGTTTGTCCTCCATCATGAGAGCTCATGTTTTAATCACTCTTTTTGATGCTGTATCTCCAGCATTTTATACATGTTTTTAAATTTGTTATTTTCTTTTATAGTTAGCACAGAGTGAACTAATATAGCACAAAGAGTATCTGATTAGTGCTAAAGGTTAGTGAGTCAATATGATTGATCATTTTAACCTTTGACTCAATTGTTTTGTAGCTAATATCAGTGCTTTTACTTTCTCATGAATATAAAAATAAAAAATATTCAAATGAGTATTTAGAAAGTATGGTACTAATAGAATGGTGGAGTATACACCCATAAACACACAATTTTGCTGAGTGGGTAGCTTTCCTTTGAGACCACATAGCATCATGAGCTTGAATTTATTGCAATTTTTATTACACATTATTAACATTGTTTACTTTTGCAATTAGCTTTATCCCTAGGCTGAGTGCTCCTTGAGTGTTGGGATGTCTATTTTGTCTGTGCACCATCACTAAATACCAATAAATTATATCAATAAGTAAATGTTTGTTTAAAGTAACACTACCAATAGTCTTTATTATTTATAAGATACCTGGTATGTGGCAGGCATTGTGTTTAATAAATACATATAATACATATACTCATGTGGTTTGTAAATCAGTTTTAGCTAACCCTCACAAAACCCCACAGTGTGGGTGTTACACATTTCAGATAAGACAACAAAGCTCTCTCTACTCTGCCATGCTGCTCAATGAAAGACAGTTTGAATGAATGGTGTAGAACATGTCTGGTCCCGCAGGGATTTTGGGTCCTCGCTTTTAGGCTTTCTTTTCCTACTTTTAATTAAAGGCTTTAAGACATGCTTTTTGGAATGAAATCTATACTTTCTGGATTTACTACAAAATTTGTGGCTCTTTACTCAAAACTGATTTTGTTTTCCTAGGTAGTTGAAGCCCTGTTGCATCTCACTGGCTAATTCATGAGTTTGATTTGGAATACACACACACACACACACACACACACACACACACACATATATATATGTATATATATATGTGTGTGTATATATATATATGTATGTATGTATATATGTGGGTATATGTGTATGTATGTATATGTGTATATATGTATATATGTGTATACATATATGTGTGTGTGTATATGGAATTATACATGTATGGAATATATATCTACGTATGTATATATGTACGCATATATATATTTACTTGTTTGTGTTGTGTGTGTGTGTGTGTGTGTGTGTACATATATATATTAGGTAGATCAACAGTTTCCATTTCCTCTTTCCATTTTTTTTTTTTGCTTGAGGAAGATTTGCCCTGAGCTAACATCTGTGCCCATCTTCCTCTGTTTTGTATGGCAGCCAACAAGTGGTATAGGTCCGCGCCCAGGAACCGAACCCGGGCCACTGGAGCAGAGTGTGCCAAATGTAACCACTAGGCCACAGGGCTGGCCCCTCCTCTTTCCTTTTGATAACAGAATCCTTCAAGTTATAACAGACATATGGCCACCCAGCTACAGACATTTCCTAGTCTGCTTTGCAGCTAGGTGAGGCTTGTGACTGTATTTAGTATGCACATGTATAAGTGATGCCTACAACTCCCAATGAATCTGCTTAAAGAAGATGGGATTTTTCTCCTGGACCTTCTCTTTTCCCTTCCCATAGGGTAGAATGGGAACGTGGAAGTGGTCAGCTTCCACCTTGCAAGTAAGGACAATATGTCCATATGATGGTGGAGCCACAAGATTCAGGCTGTGCCCCTGAATAACCTTGTGGAACTAAGCTACTCTGTCAGCTCTGCACATCCCTGAACTATCACGTATGAGAAAACTAAATATTTATCATATTTAAGCCCCTGGGCTTTTGGGTATCTTATGTTACAGAAGTTTAATATATATATAAAACTATATAATACATATATGTAAATATATAATGCAAATGTAATAGGAGTCTATTAAATATTATTATATGTAAAATATAATACATAAACAGTTTTCAATCATTAAAATAAGAGTTTTATTTATTGGTTCTCTGGAATGAAATGCAGTTTTTCTTTACCTTTTCATCCAGAAACATAAAGGTTGTATTATTCTTGCTAAGGAAAGAGAAAGAGAAATATCTGGTTTGATTTATGTCAGCAGCACAGAGTCCAAGACCCTCTCTATTTTCGTCCCTAGTTATTTTTTTCAGCTCCTGTACAGTATTTGCTATAATAGATTTCAACTCTGGTATACTAAGACAGAATTGGTAAGTTTGGCTTTACTATTAATGAAAATGAAATATATTGTAATATGGAAATCCACTTTATGTGCAAAAGGGAAAGTCTCATGATTCGTTGTAATAACTGAAGCTAGAAGAATAAATTTTAATTTAGGAAGTAAATGAAGATTTGGTAATCACATGCTACTGTGAAACAAGATTCTTTCCATTTATCTCTTCTCTTTTCCCCCAAGTTACCTCTTTATAATTCATGTTTATCGTTTGTAATGCATTAGAATTACAGCAAAAACTACAGAATATTACAAAGCCTATATTGGATACACCAGAGGTCATAAACCCATTTTAGTTCTAAATAATTAAAAGATCATGAAAGTATTGACTAAGTAGCATTTTTTTCGGAATCAGCTAATCAAAGAGATTTTGATTGCAGAAAACATATGAGAAATGATATCATTTAAATGTCCATCACCAGCTGCAAAGCGTTTTTGAGCTCTTGAAGAATACTTGCTATTTTTCTAGAAATTTTCTCCATTCTGCATGTTTTTCTCCCATGATTTTAAACCGAAGAAAGGGCTACATTATATCTAAAAAAAAAAAAAAAAGATTCTGGCCACATTTGTTACAGTTAAAAAATTGTGAAAATGTTAGTTTTTATCTTTTTAAGTACACTGGATACAAATATATGCTATCCAGCAAATTATTTGTCAGATATTTTTCTAGCTTTCATTTAAATTATTTTGAACTACATTTAAATTCCTTCCACTATTATGTAAGAAATAAAGAATGGATTTTATGAGATTCCAAATGACCTATTTTTGTACTGGACAAACCTAGAAGCAGTGAAATAAAGATGTTAGCAACTGACTACCTGAGAATTATGGAATTGGTAAATTTAGGGTACACGCTAAGAAATGAAAATATGAGCTTATTGACATTTTTGCTTTTATTCATTTATTTTAATCACAGGCTTGTAATCACTGAGGCAAAATAGCCAGCCTTTCCTGAAATATAATCTGTGCTAAATGAAATGTAAGTATATATTTTGACATGCATGTGTGTGTTTAGGTGTGCGGGTCTATAGGGAAAAAAGCCGAGGACTCACATTCATTGTTTACTCACTGTACTCTAGTCATTTGTTTTCTCATTTATTCTTCATAAAATCTCTGAAAAATAATATTTTTCAAAGTGTGATCTGATATATTTTTGTTGAGAGGTTCCAAAAGTCATTGATGAGCATTTTAAAATGTTTACATATTGACATTAAAAATTAATATAAGGATATTCTACAGTATATAGATATTTTCCCCCATAGTTTTAAACCATTTAAATCTTACATTCAAATACATTGTGGTTATGACCAGAAGACTGTTATTGGCTTTATTTCAACTCTCCTGGGTTAATGAGTAAAGAATTGAAGTCAACTTACAAGAGAGATAACGTGTTTGCAATAACTGAAGGCCAAATCTCTTCATAGACAACTGTACAGAGAAGTAAACTTCAGTTCAGAAAGAAAAATGTCCCAGCAGAACTGAATCCTCACAAATAAAACAATGTGGGAATGCCTCCACAAAAGAATCAAATAAACACCTAGTACATAATATCAAGTCAACAGTGGTTATTGATATGAAGGAAAAATGTAGTAGTATAAGGCAAAAAATAATTATGGTGTGTTATTGCTACATAGGATAATCAGAGGCTTCTTTGAGAAGTGGCATTTACACAGAGCGCAAATGAGTTATGAGAACATCTAGGGAAAGAGATTTCCCGAGCAAAGGGAGCAGCAATGCACAGGCCCTAAGGTGGGAGCATGCTTGATGTGTTCAAGGAAAATGAGACAGGTAAATGCGGGAACAGTGAGTAAGCAAGGGGGAAAGGTAGAAGAAGACGGTGGGAAGTTGTGCATCTGTGCAGTGTAAATGGACATGGGTCCTAGAGGTTAAGTGCTGAAATCCAACCCACGTGCCACTAACCAAGCCATGTCTATTAACCAAGCCATGTTTCCTGGAGAGGGGCTGGGTCAGCCCAGAGCATAGGGACAGCTTTTCCTTTGCACAAAGGCATTTTCTGCTCCTAGGTCTGGGCTGCCCAGTGGAGGCATCTTTTTCTAATTTAATTGGTCCAGCTAGAGGGTGCTGCTTTCAAATCACACAAAGTTGCTATATGGACTAGCAAAAGCCCCGAGGGAAGGAGAGGGAGGTAGGGAGCATCACTTAGACCTGTAGGGTAGGACAGAGTGTCAGACAAACACAGAAATGGTTGAATTTGTATATGTTTATTATAGAATTCAATTCAACTGCAAGAGTGTCCAAAGTAAGTGGTGAGAGCCAGCCAGAGCTAGGTTGAGATCCTGGCTTGGTTCTGTGCAAGTTGGAGCGACCTTGGGCAAGCGAATCCATCTCTCTCTGGCTGTGTTTCCTTATCTATACAATGAGGATGCTAACACCGCTTCACAGACTTGTAGGGAGTAAGATGTTTGCAAAGCTCTTCACCCAGTGCTTTGTCCACAGCAAGACCTTAGGAAGTGTGCTGTATCCTTGTTGTAATCGTCAAGGCGTTAGATTTGCTCCTGGGGAAACACAAAGACTGAATCAGACCAAAATAATAACGATGAGATCAGGTGGACAATTTTCAACAAATATTTATCGAGAGATTTCTCAAGGTCAAGCATTGTTTTAGGTTCTAAGGATATAACAATGGACTAAACAGAAGTTTCTCCCTTTCAGAACTTTAATTTTAAAGTGAAGAGACAAACAAATGAATAAACAAACCTATACTATGAGTTGGTTAGTGAATGCTCATAGGAAGAAAAATAAAACAGAAGAGGCAATAAAGAAAGATGGGATGGGCATAGAGGTGGGGTGACTATTTTATATAGGATTATCAAGCAAGCATTATGTGTAGAAGTGACATTTACATACAGCTCTGATTTTAGGGAGTGTTCTAGGCATTTAACAGCAGATGCAAAGGCCCTGAGGCAGGAGCCTGCTAGATATATTTGGAAAGAGTCGGGAAGCTACTGTGGTTGGGATTAATTCCTGTTGGGAAGGGGAGCAAGGCAGTGATGGGAGCCAGATCAGAGAAGCGGCATATTAATTCTTAATTTCTTAATTTCCAACAATCTACACTAGAAATCTAGGATATTAATCACATTATTGAGTAATCTGTTGCTGATTTCACTGTTAACTTTGCTTCCAGTAGTTTTCTTTCCAATCAGTCATCTAATGGTGGGTTTTAATCCCCACAGCACTTGACCCCGGTGGAGTAGATTAAATAATCACAGACCACATTGCTACCCTAAAAAAATCATCTCTTCTTCAGTTTAAAAAAGGATTAAGTCGATGTAAATCTGTGAGTTTCTGCTTGCATTGCATGTGTCTGAAAGTGCTTGAGAATAGCAATCCGTTAAGCTCCAGGTAAATGTGACACCATCATTATATGCACATTTTAAAGTTTAATTCCTAGAATTAAAAATAGGCTCTTCAAAGCTTTTTCTTAGTTTTGCACTTTTATTATAGGTTGTTTAAGCATATAATTAAAAAATTGAATGAGTTGGAATGTTAAAAGGTGGTGCTCTTCCCCAGATAGTATCCTAAGCTCCTCAATTTCCTTCTCACATCTTCTCTGTCTGCTTTGATTGTTTGGGGATGTATATTAACTTCTGTAAATCACAATTTGTCCAAACTTCAAAAACTATTGCCTTAAACTGTTATATAAAATAAGAAAATTAAAGGCAATTTGTCATCCTCCCGAAGAGCGTGCTCCATTACCACCTAATGAATTTGGGAATGAACATTTCTTTCTGCTTCTAGTGGCTTTTAATCTCTGTCACAACTTTTTATATTTCCCTTTAGTTTTGTATAGGTCATTCAGAGGACAGCCCTCTCATCCTAGCCTCACACAGAAACATAAACAAACACATTATTCTTCTACCTTGAAGTTGTGTGGGAAATCTAAGGAAAGCATTGCAAATTATTTCCACTTTTATGTGATCATTAGGGTAACTTTGGATCAGTATAGTAATAGAAAAATAATTAAAATAACACATCCAGATCAACAGAATTCCCCAATTATGTTTGGGGGATAATGATTCCCCCAGTCATCTCGGTTCTTGTTCCAGCTCTCTGGATGGTCCTTTGACACTGTGCAAAGTCTCCTTTCACATTCAGCCCATGCACATCCCGCCCTCTCTGTCCTGCATCCCCTCTTCAACCTGACCAATAATGTTACTGTCACACGGAGTACCATCTGGGACAGTTATTAAACTGTTAAACTATTGCTTCTCAGCTTCAAACCCACCTACTATCCCCTGCTGGGGCCAGGACTTTGCAAGCCACATTTCTGCTTTGCCAGGGGATCCATGGGAGGCTTTGCCAGTAGGAGGCACTAGGAGAGATTGGAGGGATTGTGGAGGGAGAAAGTATTTGTTTCTTTCTGTTTGATTCCTCTGCCTGTTTGTTTACTTCCTGTTTTCTTGTTCTTCCCAGGGTCTCCCCGTAACACACCTTCTTCACTTAGCAGTGGTGGTTCCTTCTAGTAGCCACAGTTTGCAGTTATTCAAACACTTTCAGTGTGGTAGGCAGAATTACAAGTTGGCCGCCAAATGCCCAGCCCCTGATGTGCACACATTTTCTCCTCATTATTCAAACAAACACTAATCTAGGAGTTACTGAGAAGGGATTTTGCAAATGTAATCAAGATCCCAAATAAATTGCTCTTAAAATAGGGAGATTAACTTTGGTGGGCCTGGCTTAATCAGGTGAGCCTTTAAAAAAGAAGGATGGTCCTTCCTGGCAAGAGAGATTTTCTTTCTAATTGACTTAAGGAAGAGTCAATACAGCAGTGATTCTCTGTTGATGGTTTTGAAGATGAAAGGGGCCGTATGGTAAAGAATAAAAGCAGTCCTTAGGAGCTGAGAATGGCTCCCAGTTGACAGCCAACAAGGGAATGGGGATCTCAATCCTCTCACTGCAAGAAACTGAATTCTGCCAGCAACCAATGAACCCTGAGCCTCAGATAAGAGAGTGGGTCTGGCCAACACCTCAATTTCAGCCTTCTGAGCAGATACTTCTGAGCTATAGAACCGTAAGGTAATAAATGGGTGCCAGTTTGAGCTGCTAAATTACACAGAAATGGAAAACCAATACACTAGCCTACACATGCCCCTTTGGGATTCCAGCACCAACCGATTGTTGCTCTCTCCCCACAGGTCTGGAACTCTTCTTTGAGTTCAAGATACCAGCTAAACCAAGCAATGTCCCCTTGTACAGGAAAGAGTTAACTCTGTCCTCTGGGCCTGTGGAGCCCCCTGCCCCTTACCAATGGTGGCCCTGCCCTTTGAGTCATTCTCCTGTTTTCTTGAAGGATAACACATGTGTGAAGCTGAGGATGATTATCAGTCTGTTTACTGCCTGTAAAATTCCAGAAAACTGATAGATTTCCTTCATTTCATCTCATCTCTGTCCCCTTCATTCCAAGCTGAAAGTGTTTTTGGTAGTACAGCATTCTCAAAACCCTTGTGGCTCTCCCATGTGAGTCAGGGGATCCACACCAATTAGACAAGAGATTCCTCGATGGATCTTTCCTGGATAACTCTGTCTCTCTTCCTGGCTTCTGCTGTTGGTTGATCGGATCCATGAGTCACACACTCAATCTCTCTCTAGCAGATGTCCAGCCACACACTTGGTCCTGTCTCCAGAGCACACTTTAGCACCTTTTGCAATCTGGACAGGCTGAGAATTGTCCAAACCATCAAGTGCTAGTTTCCTTTTTGCTTTAGCAGTTCCTTCCTCAATTTATCTTTTTCCTCTTGCATTTTACTAGAAGCAGCAAGGAGGAATCAGACCGTGCCTTCAACACTTTTCTTGGAAATTTACTCGACTAAATATCTAAGTTCATCGCTCATCAGTTCTGCTTTCCACACAACAGCAGAACAAAATCTGCTATATTTTCTGCCACTTTGTAACAAGGATAACCTTTCCTTGAGTTTCCAATATGCTGTTCCTTGTTTCCTTCTGAGATCTCACCAGAAACACCTTTAACGTTCATATTTCTAGCAACATTCTGTTCATGACCATATATGTTTTCTTTAACATGAGAAAAGCTTTATACGCTCCTCACTTCTTTCTGAGGTCTCACCAAAATCACCTTTAATATACATATTTTCACCAACTTTCTCTTCAGAGCAATGTAGCCTTTTAAAATAACAAACCTCAAAATTCTTCCAATCTTTACCTATTACCATATTCCAAAGCCACTTCCACATTTTTAGGTACTTGTTACAGCAGCACCCCACTCTGGGTGCCAAAATCTGTATTAGTTTCCTCGGGCTATTGAAAAAAATGATCACAAACTGGGTGGCTTAAAACAACAGGAATTGATTCTCTCACAGTTCTGGGGGCCAGAAGTCTGAAATCAAGGTGTTGGCAGGGCCACACTCTCTCCAAAGGCTTTGGAGGATTCGTCCTCACCTCTTCCGTCTTCTGGCTGTTCCTGGCATTCCTTGTTTAGTGGCAGCATAACTCCAATCTCTGCCTCTGTCTTCACATGGCCTTCTTCCCTGTGTCTTTGTGCCCCCTCCTCTCCTTAAAATGACAAGAGTCACTGGATTTAGGGCCTATCCTAAATCTAATATGATATTATCTTGGGAGCCTTAACTTAATTACACCTGCAAAGACCCTGTTTCCAAATAAGGTCACATTCACAAGTACCAAGGGTTAGGACTTGGACACAACAATTTGCGGGGCATTATTTGAGCCACTAAAGACCTCCAATAAAAACCCAATAACCTCGAGACTGGGGTAGCTACTGCGGTTGTCAACTTCACAGATGTTGTCAATGTTGTCACATATCATTGCTGGGAGAATGAAGCACATCTGCGTGATACCACTCAGAGAGGACACCTGGAAACTTGTGCCTGGTTTCTGGGGAATTTCTCCCCATGCACCTTCTCCCTTTACCGATTTTAATCTCTATCATTTTTCTTTAATAAACCATAACCCCAAGTATAGCAGCTTTTCTGAGTCCTGTGACTCCTTCTAGTGAATCATCAAGGAGGAGAGTAGCTTGGGGACACCCAACACACCCGTCCTCAGAGGTGTAAGAAGTGGTTCTTCATGACCCCTTCTTTAAGCTTCTAAATTTTAATAGTCTCCACTTCTCTTCCTGTTCTCCCAGCCCATGGGCTAGCGGCTGCTTTGTGCTGTTGCTACCTCCATATTACCATATTATCGTAGTGTTTCATTTTGACATTTTCAGTTCTTCAATACTAATTTAAGAATCTTTATATTAACTTTTCTCTGTTTAAAGAACAACAACAACAAACAACTGGTGTGGTTCCTGTCTCCTGAGTGGACCTTGATAGATACATCATCCTTACTCTTATTTTCTTCTCATTCTATCCACTTTTCCTTGGGCGATATTAATCTATGTGATGAGACACTCCAGCGCAGGCCACTCCGCTGGCCTCTGTGTGAGCATCCAACTCCACTGGGCATCTCTACTTGGTTGGTCCATGAGAACCTGCATCCACTTTATCGTCTCAATCACAAATCAAATGGCTCCTGCCTCCTCTTGCTCTCTCCACTGCCTCTAATTAGTTTTTCCATTATTTTGACCTCCTACTTTCTCTTTTGTCTATATTATTTTCTTCCTTCCCCCTGGCATGAAAGACAGTTCAGTGTGAAAAGAGAATAAGAGTTGAAATGAGGTAGACATGAGTTCTAATCTGGGCTCTTATTTTATGGCAGAATAAGACAGTAATTCTATCCTCAGAGGGTTATTTTCAGAAATAAAAAGTGAGTGGGTATGATGTGCCTAGTTCAGTGGTCTCTGTCCCACATCAGATACTCAAATAATTTTATTCTTCCCTCCCTTGTCACTTGTCTTAGTCTGCTTGGGCTACTATAACAAATACCTTAGACTGGATGGCTTAAAGAATAGAAATTTATTTCTCACAGTTCTGGCGGCTGGAAAGTCCAAGATCAAGGTGCTGGCTGATTCAGTTCCTAATTGGAACTCTGTTCCTGGCTTGCAGACAGTTACCTTCTTGCAGTATCTATCCTCATGGCAGAAAGAAGGGAACATCTCTTTCATGTCTCTTGTAAGGGCACTAATTCCATTCATGAAGGCTCTGTCCTCATGACTTTACCTCCCAAAGACCGCACTTCCAAATATCATCACATAGGGCATTATTAATTCCACATATGAATTTTGGGAGGACACAAGCTCTCAGTTCACAGCACCCCTGTTCTCTTTTACCTCCTTTATCACCATTATCTCCCAACTGCTCTCATTTTTCTCCTATTGATTATCCACACTACTGTCAAAGCCACCTTTCCAAGAGACTAGTTTATTATGTTGTTCTTTGGCTTAAATTCCTTCCATTGCATCCTTTAGCCTGCAGAATAAAATTCAAACACATTAGCATAACAACCAGGCTTTTCTTGACCTGGATCCAGGCCTACCCAGCCTTACCATCTTTTCTTCTCCTCCACATACTCTATCTAAGCTATAGTTGTTTGCTCTGCTCTCAAATGCTCTCCTTATGCTGCCTGTTCCAGCTACCTCCCACCCCCACCTCCTACCCCTTGCTTAGAAAATCCTACTTATCATTTAAGACTCAGCTCAAGCTGTTTTTGACAATAGAGTTTTGGGTGGTTTTGGTCCCTGAATCCAAACACCCACTCCTCCTCCTCCTTGAAGTTCCCTATTAGAAAGTGAAGGAACAAGGAATTATAGCCAAATGAGGAAATATGATTATTTTGATCGCTGGATAAGTACCTTCTATTGTTCTGTTGTCCATCGTCTCTGGTGAGCTGTGATATAGCCTACGGTTTAGGTCTAGAATAAAAAGGGCTTCCAACTCCTTTTCTGAAATCTAGGATATCTGGAGCATCAGAGTTGTTATTTGGATGAGAATGGCTATGTTCCCATGCTTATCTCATATAAGCAGAAAGTGAAAGGAAGGAAATGGAAGATTAGGCTATGAGCATGGCCTTATGCCTTTTACAACACAGGAGCTGCCCCACTAGACAGCAGGTTCTAGTGCTTGTTCTGGGATTTGACTAATAAGGTTAACAGCTCCTTCCTTAAAACGTTGCCAAGACATAGCTAAAGAAAGATCGGAGCTTGGGCATAAAGTTCTGTCTTCCCTGTGCGCACATGGGAAAACATGAAGGGCCAAAAATCCCTCTCCCACAAAAACAGTCAATTATTACCACTTCCGAAAAAAATTTTTGGTTCTCTAGCACCTCAAAGGTACCTTGCTCCAATGTTCATACTCGTCCCTACTTACCAGTTTGTTCTTAGCTCTGATCTTGCATCTGTCTGCTGTAATTGTTTGCGGTTCTATCTCCCTACTAGATTGGGAGCTCGCGATATTTGTCTTTTTTAGTAAGCATAAATGGTTTTCCATTTTTCTAATTTTTAAAATTCCAGTTCTGTTGAAGTAAGTGCTCAAGAAATATTTGCTGAATCCACAAACTGATTGTGAAGCTTCAGACAGGACCGTCTGAAATTACTCTCTCTTTTGCATGTGTGTGCGTGTGTGTTCCTTTCTCCTTGGCAAGAGTAAAACAAACATTAAGACCTACCATTTCCAGCTCATTTGGGGGCTAAGTTTAAACCTTTCACTTGTCCTTATTATAAGTGTTACAGGACCTCAGAACATTTACTCTGAAATTATCTGAAAACTAGGCTACACTTAACTCAACTACCAAGAAGAAGGCCTAATATTTTGGAAGGTAGATAATTCATATCCCATCATCCAGGTGTCTCACAGTTCAAAGTTTATTATAGTTAATTTTTAAAAGCTTAAAGGATCAAGATTTCTGCATTCAGAAGCCCATTCTTTCAATTCTAAGAGGAGGTTCTTAGTAATTTGAAGAAGGGTATATTTTATCACCACTGCTAAGTCTGGGAAGATGTTGCCATTTCCTCTGTAAGAATTATGGTTGAAAGGTCTTACTATAAGGCTTGAGGCCATCCACTTTTCCAAGCTGAGGGAAATAGCAAAGTTGATTGATTTCTGTAGGTGGGCAAGTATTCAATCTTCCAGGCGTGCAGGCCTAAGGAGGAGCAGGACTCAACAGGAGGCCTTGTAGCTGAGGAAATATTTATATACAGCTGCGGAGAGTGGAAGGGAATTTAGATGAGAGTCAGTCTGAATGACTAAGCATACATTTGGGAAGATATTTGAGAGGTTGGATGGAGTGTGATATGGGTAGTTTTGTTTAGAAAAGGGTAAGCTGGCTGAGTTCTATGTTGAGGAGGTACTCACTTGATGGATTCTGTCGTGAAGGCCTATTGCTTATGCCTGTTTTTTTGTTATAAATATCTTTCTTTTCCATTTTCCACTTATTTAAATCCTGATAATTTCCTAAGGCCCATTCTAACTACCTCTACTTCTCTGGAACTTTCCCATGATCTATCTAGCTGATAGTTGTCATAGTACATTATTCAAGCCTTAAAGGACTCACGTCATTTTTTGTGCATTCTTGTTACTTAAGTCCATGTGGTACATACCCAACCATAACAACTGTCTGGGACCATTCAGTACAAGAGTTTTGTTGTGATGCTTCCATTATCATTTGTATTTTACTAGGTCTTAATTTTTGTCTTCTATTAATCCCTCCTACATTATTTTCTGAAAGTCCTCTCAAATTCTTTGTGGAACAAAGCTGGAGAGGAGGTAGGAGAGGGTAAAATAGCTGGCCTTACCAAATGACTTTATAATAATTATGAAACAATAATAAAAATAGCAAAGACTTTAAAAAACAGGTTGTGCCAGGCACTATTTAAGTGCTTTATTTAATTCTTATGAAAGTCCTATGAGTTAAGGACTATTATCCTATTTTACGCATAAGAAAACTGAAACACGGAGAGTTGAGTAACTTCCGAGTCATACAGCTAGACCATGGCTGACCCAGTGCTTAAATTCAGGTAATTTAACTTCAAAGGCTATTTCCTGAACATTCTACTACGTATTTGTTTCATCTTGCTGCTGTCACAAATTACCACAAACTTCATGGCTTAAAAACAAACAAATTTATTATCTTATAGTTTGGAGGTCAGAAGTCCAAAATGGGTCTCACGGGGCTAAAATCAAGGTGTTAGCAGGGAGGTATTTCTTTCTGGAGTCTCTACGGGAGAATCTGTTCTCTTACCTTTTCTGACTGCTCTCATTCCTTGGCTCATGGCCTTCTTCCTTCTTCACAGCCATCAATGGTGTTATCTTTCTCAGAATGCTCTCTCTCTGATTCTGACTCTTCTGCTTGTGTCTTCTCTACTTAAGGACTTTTGCAATTACACTGGGCCCACCCAGATAATCCAGGATAATCTCTTTATTTTGAGGTCACTCTTTACCATGTAATTTAACATATTCATAGATTCCCTGGATAAGGGCATAGATATCTTGGGTGGGCGGATGTGCATTATTCTGCCTACCACAACTACTCTGAATCCAGTCCAGCTTAAAAAACACTTTTTTTGAGCACTTATGATGTCTTATGCTGTATTCTGGGGTACAAACAAGAATCAGACACAATATCTTTTTTCCACATGCAGTTCAGCCTAGTGTTTTAAGTGAAAATACTGACTCACCACTAGAGGTTGTGTTCTTTGCTTACCTGACAGGATAAGGCAACTGTCCAGTAAACGCACACTGCATGTCATATTTAATAGCATTTATTTTCATGATTATGTCTAAAATCAGGTCTTACAATGTTGAACTTCATGGAAATCAGGCATATGCCTCAATATGTTGCCCTTATTATTTAAACTAACAAGTTAGAGAAAGACTGAACAGAAATCAATATCTTCAGTGAACTGCTATGTACTTTTAGCATTTTATTTCATGTTATATTTGTTTATAGTTCTTAGTGCTTACAAAAAGGTAAGGCAAATAACATTTTGGCTGAAGATAATAAGAGGACCATGGTAAACTGCATCCCATAGAAAATTTCATTCTATCATATAAAGCTGTATATATTCACGCATCGAAAGAAAGATATTTAGACCATTGTATGACTCATTCGGGTCCCAAAATATTCTTCTGACTTAGTTTTTCACAATTGGGAGAGAAGCTATTGTTTTAAGTTACGGGGAATTTATTTCCATTGCTTTTGTGAATACCAGGTAAACATTTATTTTGCTTTTAGGTGTTTTGCATACTTCTATTGTCTCTCCAATTAGACTATACGCTCCTTAAACATCTAAGAATGGCATTTCTTCATATTCTTCATATTGCCTGACAGTGCACTATGCTCATAGAAATTATGCACTATAACTGTTCATTGAATGTTAATCACTATCAGATCTCGAGACCCCTCCCAAATCTACATCCCACAATTCTGCCATTGCAGAACCTACAATGCCAGGATCCAATTTTCCTGAAGGGAAGGACAGAAGAAAGATGGTTAGATAGGGAGTAGTCTGGCAAATGAGATATCTTCAGGCCTGGGCCTTGTGAAGACACACAGCAATATGCTAGAGATAAAGTCTACAATGGCCAAACCAAGAAGAAGGGCCAGAGGCAGATAATAAACACTGGAGAGCATTACCAAGGAATAGCGATTCAAGCATGAAGTAGTGGATGCGTTGGCACCACTCACGTAAACGGCAATCTTTACTATAGGTATTAAAGATTTTGCTCTTATTATCTTTAAACTAAATCAGGGTATAGGGCGTTGCTCCAGTCTCTGCTGCATACCCAGTAAAACAAAAGATTATCAGGGTCTAAGACCAGATGTCTACCCCACCTGAAGACCAGATATCTGCCCCAGCTGGAGACTAGATATCTCCCCTACCCTGAGACAAGATGCCTCTCCCACACGGAGACCTGCCCCCTGTAGAACTGGCCTATGGTCTTTGTTCTATAAGACAGTTCTTTCAGACATTAGTCAGCCACCCTCTCCTTTGCTAGCAAGCTGTAATAAAATCTTTTCTCTCCTATCACCTTGCCTCTTGACTATTGGTATGTCTTGCAGCGGGCAGACGACTCCCCTTGGGTGGTAACATATCCAGAAATTAAACTTAAGTTTGGTCCTCATCAAAGGCATGCAATGTATACAACTGTTGGATTTTAGGTGCTCACTATCAGGGTGCCAGGAAAAGCCAGCAACACTTAAAGGTCCAGGGCCATAGTTGACAGGGGGAATCTCTGAGATAATGGATCTTAGAAATTAAAACTTTAGGGTGAGTAAACAAGACTCCTTAGGTGGATGACCTGAGAATATTCCTGTCAAGTTTTTGCATTGTTCTTAGTGGAACTAGCCAGAGCAAACAGGTCTGAATTCATACATACACTCATTCTTTCCCTCCAAAAATATTTAGCCATCTGCCCAAATTGCTTTCTCCCTTCTCTCCAGGACAGCATCTTGTATTCCTGTGAAACAGTCAAAATTTTTACCTTCTTTTAGCTTTAGTGCAACAGTTTGTTTGTATTGCATGTTTAGAAGTTTGAAGTTTGTCTAAAGTCTTCTGCTTCTGCCTGACATATTTGTAGATCCTCCAGACAGGCACTAAACCTCTTTTTATTCTTTGAATTGGACTAGGAGAACTCTCAGTGCTCAGCAGGTAAGAAGCACAATCTCATTGAGCTCTACTGATAAAAATATGGCCTTTGAACAAGAAATTTCTGTCACTTTCTCCAGCCAAATAATTTTATAGCATTTGACACATCATCTCCTACTAGAAATATTTCTATTTGGTTTAGGATACACAGAATGGGAAAGGAATAAAAACAGTATCGAGATTTATAATTTACTTCCTATGAGCTGTGGTTTCTTTTATATCCACTCAGGATGTGATGGAGTTGCTCTCTCTCTTCCTCAACGAGAAAGACCACAACTGGCCTCTGCAATTTCGTAAAAGCATAGAAAGCAAAAAAATGAACCATATGATTCATAACTTCGGAATGTGCAAATTCTTAGCTGTTTCCTAACAATCTCCTCTCTTTCTTTGGGCACAAGGCTGTCCTGTAAGGCTATTTCACAGCCTCAAGCAGTTGTGTAGCTGCATGACTAAATTTTCATCGGTGAAAAGTGAATGCAAATGATGTATCAATTTCATATGTATTTTTGTATAAGCTGTATAACTGCAGTCCAAGGATCTAATATTTGCTAAGTGTCATTGTTTATGAAGATGAGGTTTGGATTACTGAAAGGAAAGTGACGAATTACATAAAGTCATTGCTTCTGGAGCTCTCATTTCCCATCTATTTGCACAGTTTGAAAGTGGTCAAATAGATCTAGGAAATCTTAAGAGATGAAAAACCAATATGACTTTAAACAAACTCAGTTGATTTTACTTTGTAGTGTTATTTGCCATTTATGTTTACATTTTTTCCTGATTAGATTATATATTTCTTGAGGTCAGGGTATAAAGTTTCACAGTCTAAATATTTCTAAGAGTTGTAGTCTCCTCCTCCCATAAAAAAAATGCTCTAAACACCAAATTTCCCATAAATCATTGGACAAATATGGTAAATGATTAGAAATATTCCACGCTCTAAATATTAACATAGACATCTTTGGGGAGAATTGACTTGTTAAAACGGTCTAATATAAAAGCACGAAGGGAAAGTTCTTAGTGTACAGCCCTGATTCCTGAAATAAGTTCTTAATAGAGTTTATTACACAATTGCATGTTCAAATTGACAGCCTTGCTGTATTTTTTAAGATGTAGATTTCTTTCTGTGTGTAGGTGCTGTAAAGTATTCTGGGAGCTACTTTGCTAAAAATAAGCCATCTGTGCCAATAATGAGTGCTCAATGTACAATCTAATGTTATTGCACCTGCAAAGGTTCAGGAAGTTAACTTTAGGTGAAATGAAAAACCCTTTTACGTAACTGAATGACATATCTTCCAAAATCTTATTTATTAAGCCAGCTTAGTTCTTCTTAATGACTTGCAACCCTCCAAATCATAGATTCTTCACATAATAGGCACAATGGCAGGATGCAGAATTGAGACTAGGCAGAATACAGGGATTTAACAATAATTGTATCTCCTTCAATCTCAATGTTCTCTATAGAAATCCCCCTGACCAGGGGTTATCTACCTGTAATATTTTGGTATTTATGCAGTAACTTTGGAATCCAATGTCTCTCCTAATCCCCATTATCCCTGACCACATACAAATGACCTTTCTGTGCCTCTTCCTGCTAATCTTACTAGACAGGGATCAGATTAGCCATTGTTCTCCCAGTCTTGTTAGATTCCCACCTCTTCTCAATGGAATGCTTGCATTTTGGTCTTGGACCATGGAGTTCACCTGAGAAAAGATACAAGAAATCTTACCAATCTCCATTGCCAAAGCCACTTTGGCTTCTTACCTCAACAGGGTTGAATAGGAGGCAACCATTCTACCTGAGGAATATTCTCTTCCCTAATAAGGAAGCACATTTCAGGCCATCCTAGAAATGCAGGTCATCCTAGAAAATCTAGTGGCAAGTCATTGTGGAAGTATAAGTCAAGAAAAAGGTAAACTTTCAAGGTGATGTTTAGGAGGGTTGTGTCTCCAGGGCCAAGGAACCACATCCTTCCCACCCCTTTAAATGTGCTGGTTAAAAAAAAAAAAAAGGAAAAAGAAAAGAAAAAACAGAGATAGGAACAATCATTGATTAATTTTTTCAAGTACAATAATTGCAAAATATATTTTGGGGCCACTGTTTCCCATAGTAAAAGTGCTGACAGAGATCTTCATGTTGGAATGTACCATAATCTGTCAGTAACATATTTAAAGCATATCTACATAGACTTAACTAGTTTTTGTTAACTGGGCACAAAATGATAAAATAATTTTTAAAAATTGCAGAGGATTTAGGTTGCCCTTCCATACACTAAATTCCTTTTGCCATCAGCTATAAAAGAGGGTTTGATAGATTTTTGAAAAGTTGAGAACCTCTACTCTGGTTTATATCCTTTCAATGTGTCATCATAAGAAAAAGAAAGCAGAAGTCACAGGAAGGGGTCAGAGATACAATAGTAGCAAAAATGTGTGACTTGTCTAAATTTTTGAAAGGAGCCATTACTGCCTCCATACAATCACGTCTTCACCTTCTGTTATGGTATGGGACGATCATCAATCAGAGAATGTGTTACAAAGGAAGTAAAACTTTGGCCTTAGACTCTTGCAGTGGTTCATGTCTATGAGATGGCTGACTTGAGAGACATATGGCCCAGTCATGAATTGTGGATCTGCCTTCTCTTCCCTGTTAGGATAAGGAGCTCACTCAGAGAATCTAATCCAAAACCATGCCCTAATCAATTGATATCCCTTAGAGACTCATAGCAGGACAATCGTGTGAATTGAAGATACAACAAATGTGCTGGGAAAATGCACAGAACTGAAAGTATGAGGTATCTTCTTCATTTCTCCTTGTCTTTGTGCATCATTGCTGCACAATGTAGGTCAAAATGAAGCCAATCATGAGAACAATATGCTACAAGAAATCTTTCCAGTCTCCACTCCCAAAGCCACTTTGACTTCTTACCTCAACAGGGTTGAATAGGAGGCAACCACCTTGCCTGAGGAATAGTCTCTTCCCTTATAGGGAAGCACATTTCAGCTGGGTTGGGGCCATTGTGTTTTTCTAAGGTGGCACCATAGCTTAGCTTAACTTGGTTAAGTCTGTGTCCACTATTTCAGGTACACCCCAACTTGGTCAGTACCATGGTCAGCTGGGGTACTGGTCCAGATGTCAGCTCCCCTCACCATGACTTCAGGAAGTGGTATTGATGATGAGGAGGACATTGATAAGAGCTATTGTATATTCAGCGCTGTTCTAACTCAAATAATCTTCTCTTTTTTGCAGAGAAGGAAAATGAACCAAAGAAACATTATGTAAGTTGTCCATTATTATAGAATTAAACAAGTGGTAGAGGTATCCAGAGTTTTTGCTCTCAATATTCTCTCCTGTTTCAATCATGACCACATTTTACCTTCAAGAGAATCTCTCTTTTTGCCCCATAGGCACTTCTTTTTTGTGTTAGTTTCCTAGGGATGCTACAAACTGGGTGACTTAACAAAAATTTGTTCTCTCACAGTTCTGGAGGCTAGAAGTCTGTATTCAAGGTGTTGGCAAGGTTGGATCCTTCTGGAGACTCTAAGGGAGAATCTGTTTCATGGCTCTCTCCTAGCTTCCCAGGTGGTTGCTGGCAATCCTGGTGTCCCCTGACTTGCAGCTGCTTCACTACAATCTCTGCCTCCTTTCTCATATGGTGTTCTCCCTGTGTGTCTCTATGTCTCTGTGTCTTCACATGGCCTTCTTGTATGGACACCAGTCATTGAATTTAAGGCCTGTCCTAATCCAGTATGACCTCATCTTAACTAGATTACTGCAAAGATCCTATGTCCAAATTAGGTCACATTCACAGGTGTTTGGGGTTAGGAGTTCAACATATCTTTCTCGGGACACAATTCAACCATGACACTTTCATTCTCTGTTGCTCTTTAAATTGCTCACTAGTAACATTTCCAAAAACTCGGCTGTAGGAAAACACAACTGTCTGTAGGCAACCTCTGCTATCAGCCTGAGAGTATGACGCTCCCTAGAAGCAAGGATGTGCATAGGAGCCTGGCTACCCTCTTAAAATGAGCGAAACACAAATCAATATCTAAAAGAATTATTCTGCCACTCCAACAGGATTGGATCTTGAGTGATTGCTTTGTGCTGCTTTTACTGCAGCACAGAGAAGGAGTGCCTCCCTCTCAAGTCATGCAACACAGACAACATAAAAGCTCATGTCAGATGTTTCTTCTTCTGCTGTTGACAGAACCAAATTATTTATGAGCATATCATCTTTCCTTGGAGAATGGGTGCTGCTCAAACTCTCCATCTACAGATTTGCTCACATGTGATGAATGAGGGGCAGAGTAGAATTGCTTGGATCAGGTGTCCTAATCAGTTCAGAGCAGAGAAGGCTATAAGTGACAGGGTTAGAGGGAGCAACTTAGAGAAAAAAAATAGAAATTCTAAGGTTATCAGTTGAAAAAAAAGAAGTAGAGAAATGTCACTTCTAATTGATACCCATGCAGTAAAACATGGTCACCGATTAGGGAATCCAAGCAAACAGTCTCTTTTGGGTCCAGATGGTGAGAGTTAAGGCTATTATGTGTATTGAAACACCATCTGTATTTCTGAGAACACTGACACCATATTCCAATATCCAAGGGGAACTGTGTGGATTTCTGCTTGTTCTAATTGCTGCAGTACCTGAAACAGATTCTTGGCCTCTCCATCTGCACCATGTTCCTGACATCTGCCATGCACCATTGGACAATCTGCAGCACTGTGCTCTCTCTGTGACCCCATCTTTCCCACTGCATCATTTAGCTCAAATACGTTCAGCCACAGAGGTTTTCCAAATCGTTCACTTAGTGACCAAGGACAGAGTTACCTACCATGCACAAGGGAATGAGTCATCGTATCATGAAGGCAGTGGAATAAAAGAGACATTTGTCAACAGATTCTGCGTGTTGTAGATGAGTTCAAATGTAGGACACCATGCAGATTTAGTGGTGCATAATAGACGAGCAAATTTTTGACAAGAAATATCAGGCATCATCAGAATCTTAAAAAAATAAAGAAATAGAAAGTTAAATGTTTGTTGTCAAATAACCACTGTGGGATTACCATTTAATAAGCAAACCCCTTTCCTTTGCCTGTATTACTCTCAGAAAAATAAGGAAGGCAACAAGGCTCCCAAGTCATTGGGGCATGTTCTGGGTTTGTCCTAACACCTAATTTTGAGTGTATGCCATAGACATAGGGAGTCTGTCACTTTCTTTTGCTTGGGACAAGAATGGGGATGAAACAGAGGTAAATGTAAGATATCTCTGATCTCAAGATGCTTGTTTGAAAAGAGGTTCTTGTGTCTCCACTAACTTGCTTAATATATTATATAGCGATAATATAATAACAATAAACCACTATTTGTTAAATGTCTACATGCTCTAAACTCTTTACATATCTAATTTCTAATCCAGCCAAACCATTTGTCGGTTTGTTAGATGTGAAAACTGAGGACCAGAGACTTCGTAATTTCAGTCTATAATGAAGTCTGCCAGACACTGGAGGTCACGCTCCTTTCGCTAGCTGGTACTGCCTCTCATGGAAGTGTTTTAAACTCTGAGGAACTTGGTATATTTTGGACTTCTATGCTTTGTTCTTTTAATACTATTTTCTGAATTATAATGCAATTATTGTATTAGACAGCTTTTATTGCAATAATGTTACATAACAAACAATCCCTAAATCTCAGTGGTTTACCATAACAAACTTTTTTTTCTTGCCTCTATGTCTGTGGGCCAGCTGAAGTTTGGCTGGTGTTGGTTGAGCATGATTGGGTTCAGCTGGGTTCATCTGCAGGTCAGTTTGGGGCTTACCCCACATATTTCATTGTAGAACAAGGAGCTACTCATAGCATGCTCTTCTCATTGCAATGGCAGAAGCACAAGAATCCAAGCCAAATTACACAACAGTATTTAAAGTCTTTGCTCATGTCACATTTGCTACTATTCCATTGGCAAAAGCAAGTCATATGGCCAAGCTCAACAGCAATAGACAGGGAAGGAAAATATATTCTACTTTAGAGAGAGGTATGCCTAAGTATCTTGGCAAAGGGCATGAATACATATTTCTGTAATAGAGAGGGAGGGAAGAATGGCCACAATAATCCAGTCTATCACCAATACCTCTTATTCATAAAATGTTGTGGATTTTCCAAATACGTTCAGTAAAGCCTCTGGGAATTCTGTGTAGGTGGATTTTCATCTCTGTTCCAACCAGAGAAGTTTTGCTTTTATGAATTTTATATATTGGGCTTCTGTATAAATTTGCTTTGAATAAAGTGTAAATAAATAATGCTTAGAAACCACTGGCTTAGGTGACTATAGCCAACAAAAAATCATGTATGTAACTTTGGGGGGGTCTATTTTATAATTAATTTACCATATTTTTTTGCTTTAAGTGGATGGGATTAATTTGTGCTCCATGAAGAGAGACAGTATGGGAGAACGGTTAAAAATCTGGTTTTGGCACTATCTAGTTGTGTGACCTTGAGCAAGTTACTTATTCTTTTCCTACACTTTACTCTTTTTTTCCCAACAGTAAAATGGGAATAATGAAAATACCTAAATCACAGGGTTATTGTGAATAATAAGGAATGAAGGCACAAAACATGATTATGACAATGCCTGATATATAGGAAAATACCCAATTAGTGATGCTTACAGGAGACCCACCATTAAGTAGAATGGAAGGACAAAGCAGATCTGATTTAGCAAGACAGTGGGAGCAGATATCAGGAGACAGCCTAATTATCAAATTCAATTCTTTCAAAAATATTTGCATATGTTTTGAAAGCACAAAAAATGCATAATATATATGAAAGTTAAGGTAGAAAATATTAAAATGCACACCTATTGTGGTCACCATTGGATCTGAAAACTTGAATGTTACCAATATCTTTGTGTTAACTTGTGTACTCCTTTCGTTTCTATCTCCCCGCTTAACACATCCCTCCAAACTATCATTTCTATGTAGTACGGCATAATGGTTAAGAATGCCGACTCTGAGCTAGACCAATTGCATTGGGCAAGATATTTAACCCCCTTTTGCCTCAGTTTCCAAACAGTAACTTTGGGGACAATTATAATTTCTACCTCATAAGTATTATATTGGTTAATCATTTGTAGCATGAAGAAAGAGGCCTTGCAAATGGTAAGCACTGTGCTTAACTGTCAATCATTATCATCATCATTGTTAGCCATATGCATATCACTAAATGATATTCTGTTTGGCTTGCTTGGTTTTGAGCTTTACAAAAATGGAATCATAATTTCTATGTCCTCTTTTGTTGATGACTTTTTAACGTAACATTATACTTCTAAGTGTCATCTACATATTATTGCATAATTTCCCTTTGGGTGAATATACTATGATTTATTCATTTTCTTACTGGTGGATATTTGTGTTGTTTTCATTTACATATTTTTTCTATTATGAATGATGCTGTTATGACCATTCTTGTACACACCTACTGGTGCACACATGTAAGAATTTTCCAAAATTTATACCTTGAATAAAATTTCTGAATTGTGGATGTTCAATCATTTAAGATGGGATCAAATTGTTTCCAAAGTGCTTATATGCATTTATATTTCAACCAGCTGATCTTTGGCCTTGGCAGACTTCTTAATTTGTGGCCAAATTAGTAGGCACAAAATGATAATTCATTGTGATCTTAATTTGCATTTATGTGATCTTAAGACTGAATATAATTTTTTATGTGTATTGGCTCTTCATGCTTTCCCTTTGTGATATACCTGCTCTTTCTTTTTTGCCATTTTTTTCCCTGGGTTATTTTTTGTTGTTGTTATTGAGTTGTAAGTGTTATTTATTCTTTGGATACTATTCCATCATTGGTTATGTATGTTACAAATACTATCTACAGTGTTGGAGTGATTTTTACTTTCTTCATGGTGTCTTTTAATAAATAGAATTTCTTAATTTTAATATAGTTAAACATCAATCTTATCTCTTATGTTTAGTATTTTAAATCATTCCTAACCCAAATTCAAAAATTATTTTCATATTACTTCTACCAAAATTTTAAAGTTTTGCCTCTTACATTTAAGAACACAGTCATCTGGCATATATTTTTGTGTATGGTGTGTGGTAAAGATCCAACTTAATTTTATCCACACAGATAAATGCATCACTTATTAAATTGTCCCTTCTGTTCCTCATAGTCTGCAAGGCTATTTCTGTCATGCTCTGAGTTTGCATATATGTGTGGCTCTATTTTGGGGTTCTCTCTTTTTTTTCTTTTGTGTTTCACAGGTCACTTTATTCACAGGTCACACCACTACAACACTGTCTTAATTAAAACAGCATTATAATGAGACTTGATATCTAGTACAGCAAGTAGCCCCTCCTTATTCTTCATCTTGAGTAATATCTTGGCTGCTTATAGGTCTTTGGTGTTCCATATAAATTTTAAAATCAGCTTGGTATTCTGAGTTTTAACTACAATGTATCTAGGTGTAAATTTATTTTTATTTATTCTATTTGGGATTAATTTTGTCTCTTACCTTTGCAAATTGGTATTTCTCATTGGATCTGGAAAAATCACAGCCATTATCTATTCAAATATAACTTATTCTTCATACTATCTATCCTCTCTTCCTGGGACTCTAGTAAAGTATATGTTAAACTAAACTATCTCATTCTCTTTTCTCCATTATTCAAGCCATTCTTTCATATTTTTCATCTTCTTTTCTCTTTATGCAGAAGCCTGTGTGTCTTCTTTTTATTTATCTTACAATTTACCAATTCTCTTTTCAGTAGTACCTAATCTGCTTTTTAACTCTTTCACTGATTCTCTAATTTCAACAATTTTATTTTTTATGTTGAAACATTTGATTATTTTAAAAATATGGCTTGCTATTTTTTAGTATGTCATTTTGCTTGTTTTTAAAATAAAATCTCATTTTTAATTTTCACAATACTTAATTCATAGTTTATAGACCATTTCTGATAATTTCAATTGTTGTGGAGGCATAACTCTGTTATTTTTGTGGACTCTCACTCATTTTATTTTATTTCCTTGTGTATTTCTTTGCATTTGTTATAATAAATCCAAATTTCACTGATCTCATTATACAAGAGTTCTGGAAACCTAAATGGAGAATGTTATCATGCAGAGATGATTTCAAAATATAAATTGGTATAAGCACTCTGAAAACAACATGGCATTCTTTTTTTTTTTTTGTGAGGAAGACCAGCCCTGAGCTAACATCCGTTGCTAATCCCCCTCTTTTTGCTGAGGAAGACTGGCCCTGGGCTAACATCGTGCCCATTTTCCTCTACTTTATATGGGACGCCGCCACAGCATGGCTGACAGGCAGTGTGTCGGCGGGCGCCCGGGATCCGAACCTGTAAACCCCGGGCTGCCAAGCGCGGACTAAACCGCTGCACCACCAGGCGGCCCCATGGCACTCTTTAGGTAGTGAAACATCTGAAAGATTTGCTTACTTCCTTTGTTGCTTCCTTGCAAGAAGCCAGATGGTGTTATGGACAGTGGGTGATCCTTTTATGCCCCTTTGAGATGTTGCTTAAATGAAGGAATCTCGAGTTCCACCCTCTTCGATTCCATTGTCCTTAGAATCCTATTGAACATCAGTCTTACGGTGGACAGACTTTAAGATGGCCACCATGATCCCCACCTGCTGGTGTACACGCCCTTGTATAATTCCCTCTCCTTGGGAGGGCAGGACCTGTAATTTACTTTCAATCAACATAATGTGGCAAAAGTGATTGGATGCCAGTCCCATTATTATATTACATTGTATAAGACTCCATCGTCCTAGCTGACTTGCTGTAAAGTCTTTCCCTCTTTCTGATTTTGAAGAGAAAAAGCTGTGTGAGTCTTAAAACTGCAAGGAGGGGCCGCCCGGTGGCGCAGCAGTTAAGTTCGCGCTCTGCAGCCTGGGGTTCGCGGGTTCGGATCCCAGGTGCCTGCCGACGCACTGCCTGTCAGCCACGCCGTGGTGGCGTCCCATATAAAGTAGAGGAAGATGGGCACGGATGTTAGCCCAGGGCCAGTCTTCCTCAGCAAAAAGAGGAGGATCGGCAGTGGATGTTAGCTCAGGGCTGGTCTTCCTCACAAAAAAAAAAAAAGAAAGAAAGAAAAAAAAAAAAACTGCAAGGAAATGAATTCTTGCAACATTAGTAAACTTGGAAACAAAACTTTCTCCAGTCAAGCTTCCAGATGAGAATCCAGACCTTGTTGGTAACTTGATTGCAGGCTTGCAGGGGACCCACCTAAACTAAGACTCATGGTTCACAGAAACTGCGAGATAATAAATGTATTTTGCTTTAAGTCACTAGGTTTTTGGTAACAGCATCGAAAAGAAACACAGTTTGATAGTACCATTTTCCTTCAGAGAAACACCACCTTTTGAAGACTTACTTTTCATTTCTCCCTCCCCTTGTTTCAGAAGTCAATTTTTTTTCTCTCTCAAAGGGGTAGGGGGCTGGTAGTGTCTAAGATGGAGTATTTGAGAGGTGCTTAGAAATTTTCTTTTATTTACTAGATACCTAAAAGTGCACTAAAGTTTGTTTTATCAAACCTAGTCATCTATAGAAGGATGGTCTTTCAGAATGTCGTCTGCCTTATTTTTTAAAGCAAAAGTCCTGAAATTCAACTCTTATCACTGAAATGAGAAAAAAAGATGTGCTTTATGGTTGATATATATAGTCTAAAGAGCATATCACTTTTTGTTGGAAGGAAAGACTTCAGGTGGAAGAATACAGCTTTCAGATGAGAAATAGGTGTATGGTAAGTTATATTGATTTTATATTGTTAATGTATTGACTTTATATTGATCCAATATCCAGAGAGAGAAATTGAAAGAAAGCAGGAGAAGGACATGAATTAAACTTTTAGCTTTGTAGAAATAACATCTAATCAAACACTAACTGGAAAGAACTAAAAAGATCTGCCCAGAGTGACTGACAAAAGAATTCGGACACTCTCCACAGATTGTCTGCATTCTTCTTTTTTGGACCAATGAACAGAGGAGAAGTAAATCTAATCCATTTTCTTTTTCTTCCTGTGATTTTCCAGAAGCTAATACCCACCTATTCCAGTACGGAGAGGCTGTCATGACCAAGTCAAATGAATGATTCCTTTGTAAGTTTGTTTACATGGATTTATTAAGCAACCACCAACCACCTACCATCAGACCTTTGAAATCCATCCATATGTCTCAACTTAATTTATTAATATTTTTTCTCCTTTCTAGCTGATATTCTCTATGAAAATAATACTAATGTGATTGCTGCTAAAATTGCATGTTTTTCTTTTCAGTTATGTGAACAAAATTCAATGGTTACTTTCTATGTACTAGAAATTGTGTTAATTAATTTACATAAGTTGCCCCCCAGTTAGTCTCAAAATAGGCCTCATTAACATTACTCATGATATCATTATGAAGAAAATCATTAAAATATTATTCATAGTAACATCTGTTTTACAAACCAAATAGTTGAAAAGATATAGTGATAAAAAGCAGGCCTCTTCATTACTCCTTATCCCCTACATTCCACACTTCAGAGGCAAACTCTTTAATTCTTTTGAACAGCTTTATCTGATATTTAGGCCTATATTTTAAAATAACTTGCTTAGCAATCTTTTTATTGCCTTTAAAATTTTACAGTTATATTCTGACTTCCTTCTATGAAGAAGATTGCTTTCCCCTTATGATCAGGAACAAGGCAAGGATGTCCCTTCTTGCCAATT
The DNA here is from genome assembly GCA_031878705.1 of Tapirus indicus. NCBI lineage: Eukaryota > Metazoa > Chordata > Mammalia > Perissodactyla > Tapiridae > Tapirus > Tapirus indicus. The sequence continues at coordinate 135,512,637 of CM062920.1, read as the reverse complement.
CTATTTGGCATTGTACTGGAATGCAATAACGCAAGAAAAGTATACAATAATAAAAGATATACAGATTGGGAAGGCAAAAACAAAACTGTATTTTTTTGATGGTGGCATGATTTTATACATAGAAAATCCCAGAGTTGAGAAAAAAAATCCCTGGAACTAAAAAGCTATTATAGCAACATTGTAGGATTCACGGTTAATATACAAAAGGCAATTCCTTTCCTATATACCAGCAACAAATTATTGGAATCTGAAATAAATACAATATTATTTACATTAGCACCAAAAAATGAAATAGGCATAAATCTAACAAAACATGTATAGGAAATATGTGAAGAAAATGACAAACTCTGATGAAAGAAATCACAGACTCAATATTGCTAAGGTGTCAGTTCTCAACTTGATCTATAGCTTCAATGCAATCCCAACCAAAACGCCAGCATGTTATCTTGAGTATATCAACAAACTGATTATAAAATTTCTATAAAAAGACAAAAGACCTAGGATAGCCAATACAATACTAAAGAAAAAAAAATTAGAGGAATGACACCACCAAATTTGAAGACTTACTATGAAGCTACAGAAATCAAGACAGCATGGTATTGGAGAAGGAATGGGCAAATAGATCAACAAAAAAGAATAGAAAGCCTAGAAATAGACCCACACAAATATAGTCAACTGATCTTTGACAAAGGAACAGAGGCAATGCAATGAAGAACAGATAACCTTTTCAACAAATGGTGCAGAAACAACTGGACATCCACATAAAAAAAGAATCTAGACAGAGACTTTACATCTTTAACAAAAATTAACTCAAAATGGATCATACACCTAAGGGGAAACACAAGCCGTAAAACTTCTAGAATATAACAGGAGAAAATCTAGGTGGGCTTGAGTTTTCAGACAAAGCACCATAAGCATAATCCATGGAAGAAAAATTGGTGTTGGACATTATTAAAATTAAAAACTTCTGCTCTCAAATAGACACTCTTAAGAAAATTAAAATACAAGCAACACTGGGAGAAAATATTTGTAAAACACCTATTTGACAAAAGACTTGCATCTAAAATACACAAAGAACTCTTAAAACTCAACAATAAGAAAACAAACAATCCAATTTAAGGATGGGGAGAAGATCTGAGGAGACACCTCACCAAGGAAGACATGCAGATGGTAACTAAGCATATGAAAAGATGCTCAGCGTGATATCTCATAAGGGAATTGCAAATTAAAACAGCAATTAGATATGACTACATGTATATTAGAATAGTTAAAATCCCAAATATGACAATAGCAAATGCTGGTAAGGATGCAGAGCAACAGGAAGTCTCATTCATTGCTGGTAGAAATGCAAATGGTATAGCTACTTTGGAAGATAGTCTGGCAATTTCTTACAAAGCTAAGCATAATCTTATTATACGATACAGCAATCATTCTCCTGGATATTTATCCAAATGAGTTGAAAGCTTATATCCACATAAGAATCTGCACATAAATGTTTATGGCAGCCTTATTCATAATTACCAAAAACTGGAAGCAACCAAGATGTCATTCAATAGGTAAAGGGAGGAACAAAATGTGGTCCATGCATACAATGGAATATTATTCAGTGATAAAAAGAATTGAGCTATTAAGCAATGAAAAGGAAACCTGAAAGGCATATTGTTAAGTGAAAGAAATCAGTCTGAAAAGGCTACCTACTGTGTGATTCCAACTATCTGACATTCTGAAAAAGACAAAAATATAGAGACAATATGAAGAGAAGTGGTTGCCAGAGGTTTGGGGAATGGAGGGAGGGATGAATAAGTGAAATATGGGGGAATTTTAGGGCAGTGAAGCTATTCTGTATGATATTGTAACGGCAGAGACATGACATTATGAATTTTAACCTCTTCCTTTACCCACAGAACTGTACAACACAAAGTGTAAACCTTAACGTAAACTGTGGACTTCAGTTAACAATGATATTTCCATATTGGTCCATTAGTTATAACAAATGTACTTAACTAATGCAAGATATGAATAATATGGGGAACTATGTGTCTGGGGGGTCACTTGAGAATTATATACTATAAGCTCAATTTTCCTGTCAATATAAAACTGTTCTACAAAATAAACTCTATTAATTAAAAAAGCATACGATATATTCTGACTTCCTACTATGAACAAAGTTTTAGTTTTCTCATACTACCTCTCCCGCTCTCTCCATATATTTCTTCTTAATTTTTGTTGATCACTGCTCAATGTAGAGATGATTATAATGATGTAAATATTGTTAACCACTGAGCAGTGTAGAATATTATGATTGCACTTCATTTCTTGTACATTTATTCGTGTTTTTTTTTTTTGTAGTTTTAATTGCTCTCCAACAAGAACTGAAAAGCACCTCTTATTATAATCAAACATCTCAGTTCGTTTATCAGTTCACATTTTTCCTGAATCCACATTTCTTGGAGCCCTCTGTCCTCTTGCTTCAATCTGGATTGATTTCTTTCTAGGCAGTATGTTCAGTTGTTTTTTCCTTGAACTTCCCTCCTTTATCGTCCTCAGAGTCCTCTTACCTGACTCCTTTCTGGGGTCCCCTATTTTCTGAATCCCCGATCTTTCTTGTTGTGGCTTTGTATTGTTTCAACTCAGACAAATGGGAATTACATTTCCCAGAATGCCCCTCTTGATCAGATTCTAGGTTAGCACTGGCTGCATGAGTCATTTTGCTCAAGGTTCGGAAGATGGCAGTGAAGCAGAAGCCGAAGTTCTTATTCTTGGAAGATTGATGCAGGACGCTAGTAGTGCTGAGTAGGAGAAGGGATCTGGTAATGTAATTGCCCCTTTAAAAGACTTTGACTCTTTCCTTTTATTTTTAGCATCTTCTTTCACGTGAACTTTCAGAGCCACAGAGCTACCTTACGCCTTTAATTTGCTTTCAGCCTCTCTCTGGTTTTGTGTCACCAATCAGCTTTCTTCTCGTTGGCTTCTTCTATTCAAGTTCCACGAGGGCACCATTTTTGACCGTTTGTTTGCTGCTCTATCGCTTCTCTCTAGAACAGGGTCTGACACATAGTAGGTGCTCAGCAAATACTTGGTAACTGATCAATGCAGGTACTTAGTTTCAGCTTTCGTCACTCTGCTAAGCCAGTTACTATTTCCATCTTCTAAATTTTTATTATTGTCTTTCTTCTGTTTTCTCCTCTCCCATTCTTTCTGGTTATGTGAGCAGTGGCCCACCTTTAAAATTTTTTTTTTTTATATTTACTTATAGTGTTATATTAGTGGAGTTTTAGGACAGAATGGAATAAATGTGTGTTCTCATTTTACCATGCTTACCCAAATATCAGGCATTATTTTTCAACTATTTTAATACTTTTAAAAACGTTTTTGTTTCGACTCTTTTTGAATTCTCCCAGTACAATTGTGAGGCCCAAAGATAGAGATATTTCTATTTTAGTTCGAGAATCTTGTGGCTTCTTCAATTTCTATTCTCATCCATTAGGCTTTTCTGTTTGGTAGTATTTTTTAAGTTCAGCAGCAACAGTTATTTGACCATTTACCTTTTTTCCATGAGGTGAGTACACTAGACTTCAGAAACTCTTGGGCTTTCTCCTCTCCCTGAACTTTAAACAAATTATGACACATCTATTTTACAGCAGAATTAGGTGCCAGGAAAGATAAGAAAATCTATTTTCCATTTCTCGGATAAAGGCTGATCCTCCCAGCAGTATTTGCGTAATGACTCACTTATTAGATCAAGAGTCTAGAAAGTCTTTGGAATTTTGCATTTTGAGAATTGGGGAGTAATTTATGATAACAAGCAACAATAGGAAGAGAGTTATTCTGTATGTTTGTTGCTAAATGCAGCCGTAAAACCCAGATGCCAAGAGGTATAAATGTGAAGAATTTTGTCATAACACCTAATATTTCCTGAAGTAAAATAACTCAGTTGCGTAGCATTGTGTAGCTTGATGGTCCTTTGGCTTATTTTCTCTTTCCTTACTGAAGTGTAGCTTCTGTTATAAATGTGAAAATTACAAAATTTCCTGTATTCAAGACTGTTCTGTATCCGTTATGAGCACTGAAGATAGGGGTCTTTCATCTTCTCAGATTCATTTTTCAGTTTGTTGAGCATTTCACCAGTGGTATAAGACTGCTGCCCACCCGTCAAAAACAAAATTTTATAAATTGATATCTTTGGATGAGTTCCCTCTGATGACAGAGGTCTGCTGTGTTTCTAGAATTGCATCTCTCCCACACAAACAGTAATGGCATTATTGTCCTAAGGAGAGAGAGAAATTCTGTTACTTCAGTTTGAAATCTAAGTATCCTGTTGAATTCAATAAAGTATTTATTAAGGAAAGTTATAACCTGGTGTGGTAGAGAGGACCTGTCTGCAGAATCATACCCAGAGGTGAAAATAAAAATATTTAGCAATTAGGTGGCACAAAACATACAGTAAGAAAGGAAATGGCTAAAATACTGACATCCTCTGCTGTACCAGGCACTACCTATTAGCTTCTAGCTGGTGAGAAAGTCCCCCGCGTCCTAAGGGAAGGGCCAGGGGCATACAGGGGACTCAAGGTAGCAGCTGTTTACCAAGCTTTACAGAAATATTCCAATATTTTAACAACTGGTATTGATATATTGGTGCCTTCTGGCTGAATGTCAGCCTGAATCATACTGAATTTGAATTTCTCTTATGGAAATTTCTTACAGTGTGACCTAGGAACAGATTGTTAACCTGTCTGAGCGTAGTTTCTTCATCTGTTTTAACAGGCCACCTTGAGTAGGTCCTGGCTCCCATGTGTCATTTTGAGATTCCTGTCCAGACTTTCTAGGAGTGTCTTTGGTGGATAGACTCCCTAAATCTGTGTTCCCTGGGAAGGAAGATTCTATGGTAGAAAGGATAAACTACAGAACTGGACCACTAAGGGAGCTGCAACTCTGCCATGAGAAGGATGCTGCTTGTAGACTTAAGAAGCCACTTCTCCAACTATTAGCTCCAGAGGCTTATGGTCATTGCTAAGTTCAGGAAGTCTCCTCTGCCAAATCAGGCAGCCATTGATAATATTACTATGATATGCTACTTCTGTTATGATCTGCACCTAAAAAATGGATGCCTTACCTTTTGTCCCAAACAACTCAGTGCTTAATTCAATTCAAATCTTGCACTAGTGTATCTGAATGTAAAAAGTTAATTCCCATATGGAGTGCTGGCCATAAGGGAATCAGGAAAATTTTGAGCTTTCTAGCTTCTGCAGTATAAGAAGGCAACTGAAAGGTATTAGTGGATTTTGAAAAACCCAGTCCACAGTCTCTGTCATACAAACACAGGTCTTTTGACCCCAGAGGCAAAGCTCATGTCTAAGACATCATCTTAAACGCTACTTCTACCTTAAAGATCCTATGATTGATTGTAAGGTATCTGAATTCAAATTTGCACAATAATTTTGGCCAAAGTTTTCACAAGACACTCGCAAAATACTACTATTATGTTTATGCTGACAATTTACAATTTACTTTTATTTACAATTTACAATTATAAATTACTTGGCAGATGAAAAATACAAAAAGCACAGGATTAAAAGAAAAGTTGCCCCAAAACAGAGATCTAGGACTTATACCCAGGTCTTTGAAGCCAAATCACTTATGATTCAGATTATACTATATTAAAATATCTGAATTTATTTCACCAAAGCCTTAATTTAATCTACCATTTCAATAATGGGGTTATTTAGTATTAACTTTGGTTAGTCAATAGACTTGCTTTCAAGTAATTTTGTCTGTGATAGCTTTGAAAAAAACTGGTGGGCTGTGTACTCTTGTGAAGATAATGAGTTGTGTGGACAGACTTGAATGAACATGTATTTTTTTCATATTTATTAACATCGAATTCACCTCCCTACGTATGAAAGGACAGAAATTATGCTCAATAAGAAAACTCATCTTTTTCATTCACATCCAGGATTACAATAACTATGTAAAAATTGAGTTTTTCTTATTATAGACATAAATTGTGAAGATTTCCTGCTAAATGAATTTCATTCTTTACTGACATAATATAAGCTATAATCAATGGGAGCCATATGTCAGCTGAACTATGGGAACTTTGTAATTTTAATGGCAGTTGCTAATATATTCAATTTATAGACTTTGGTTAAATTTAATATACAAAACTGTCATTTTATATTTTACACACATGTACCATCTAATAATCTTACTGCTTTCAAAATAGAGCAGAAAATCCAAGTTGATCAGGAAAGACTACAGAAGGGGACTAGGGAATATGATCTTTCTGTTATGGAGAAATATTATTCTTATAAATCAAGAAGTGATTTGGGGTCATTTGTACACAGTCACATCCTGGAACTCCTGACATACTCTTAAAAGAAATAGTACTGAGGGGCCGCCCGGTGGCGCAGCGGTTTAGTCCGCGCTTGGCAGCCCGGGGTTCGCGAGTTCGGATCCCTGGCGCCCGCCGACGCACTGCCTGTCAGCCATGCCGTGCTGGTGTCCCATATAAAGTGGAGGAAGATGGGCACGGATGTTAGCCCAGGGCCAGTCTTCCTCAGCAAAAAGGGGAGGATTGGCGACGGATGTTAGCTCAGGGCTGGTCTTCCCCACAAAAAAAAAAAAAAAAAAAAAAAAGAAATAGTACTGAACTTGAAAATTTCTTAAGAATTGGAAGGGGGATATCAAACAGTCACAATTTTCAAATCCAGGATATCCCTCAGAGGCAAAATGAGAGTGGGCAGCACAGAGGTTATGGGGGTGCAATGGGGGGACTGTGTTGCTGAGAGGAGTTGTGAGTAGTCTGGGTGAGTTTTATAGGGTGTGTGTGTGCAAAATAAGAACAAAATCATTGAGAGACAAAGGAAAAGTAGCTCTTAAAGTTGCTCACCTCTTCTCTTTCCCTCGTTCTCTGTTAGCGTTTTATGTCATTTTACTTTTTCTATCCTTCCAGGCAAGAACCAGGCAACCTAAAACAACCCCATGACTGGCCCTGCTAATGCTCCAAGCTTCTCAAATTCTTTTACTTATTTTTTAAATTTTTTGTGAGGAAGATTAGCCCTGGGCTAATGTCCGTTGCCAATCCTCCTCTTTTTGCTGAGGAAGATTGGCCCTGAGCTAACATCCGTGCCCATCTTCCTCTCCTTTTTTATATGGGACGCCACCACAGCATGGCTCGAAAAAGTGGTGCATCAGTCCACGCCCAGGATCCGAACCTGTGAACCCCAGACCGCTGAAGTGGAGTGGGCGAACTTAAAGGCTTAACACCATCGGGCCGGCCCCTAAAATTCTTTTACAACTAGTCCAACATACATCATTTTCAGAGACTTTAAACAAATGGCTTTATTTGCAAAAGCGAAGTAAATCATAAACCAATTTAGAAGTTATTTATAATTTATGAAATCATGTAAGAAATATAAAGATTTATGGGCATGAAATTATGGAAATGAAGAGAAAACAATTGTCCCTCTAGTTATCCCATCACTGGGGGAATTTGAATGATGAGGTTGAGAGCTCAGATAGGAGGTTAGCTTAGCTCCCTATGAATTAAGCCCCCATGTGTGCTTCTAGGCTATGGAATGAACCCAGAAATGAAATGATAGTTGATTCCCAGGCAATTAAAACACAAAGGAAAAAGCTAATCTTAGACAAATTGAAAAAACTTTCTTTTCCTTGTCAACAGCATTCACAGCAAAAAGCATTTTTTTGTTAATTCTAGCGGCTGATAGTGGTAACAATGGAAGGCATTTTCTTCAGTAAACCTGATTGGCTGTTAGATTATTTTTATACCATTGTCTTCCTGTTTTGATGTTCGTGAAACCCAGGCTTCTTCAGATTGTTGATAATCGTTTCTTAATATGAGTTTGTACATGCCGTGTTCTCACACTGCTCTTTCATGAGGAATATATAGTCTCACCCTGATCTCCAGCAAGATGCCAAATTCCTTCAGTCAACTTGCAATTTTTCTCAAGACTGAGAACACTAGGGAGAATGCCTTTTTTTAAAGGGTGTGACTTAAAAGCAAAGATCACAGCCAGGAAAGCAGATTAGCAAAGTATTGTTATGCTTTGTAAGAAGTTGAAAAGGGCTTCAAGGAAAAATCATGCTGCAAATAATCGTTTTTCTTCCCTCCTCTGAGCCAGGCCCATTTGAACCATTGACCCCCAGCAAACACATTGTTCAACCTTTTTATTTTCTGTGCAAGGTTATTTTTTTCTGCTTTTATAAAGTGCACAGAAAAAAACACCTACCTAATACCTCTCACCATACTGGCTTTGAACCTATTTGATAAATTAATCAAATATGGTCATTGAATCCTGTTTTTCAATGTTTATGTAGATAACAGACCAGACTGGAAAGGCATAGAATTTGGTAGATGAGAGGCTGTTACAAGTCTGAGTGTTTATATTGTTCTAAGTAATCATATTACAAAGCAGTAAATGTTAGGACCACACAGGACTCCTCGTAACAATGAGACATAAATGGAAATCCAATCATGTTTTCTGAGCCTCAATTTTCCCTTAGAAGAGAGGGTTTTGACTTGCGAAAAGCAAGTACCTTTCAACATGTGGCCAGCTTTTCACATGATACTTCTAAAATTCACTTTGATTTTTATTGCTGTTCCTTTACACAACAAGAGCTTATAAAGAGCCCATGAGTTCGCTATGTTTGTGCAGTTGGGTCAAAAGCACTGCAATTGCCTGCAGGAGAAACAGCAGTAGGAAGGAATTAATTCAAATCATGTTACTGCGTGAAATAGGACATGTTTCTCGTCATATCTCAGCTAAGGTGTTTGAAGACTTAAGCTACGAAGATGAGCCAATTCTCACCTTGGCCTGTCTTATAAGAAAAGTCTAAATCTGCACCATCACCTCCTTCCTGGATCTGATTTTATACCCCACTTCCAACAGTTTCTCAATCTAATTCAAGACACAGAACAGGATATATGTATATGTATGTGCATATATGTATACATATATATATTTAAATCACACACTGCTGGATACTCTCCAAGAAAATAGACTGTTAAACTGTTTGGTGACTCATTGTTTTCAGATGTAGGACTCTTCTACAAGCAGAGATACATTATATAAAATTTCCAAACTGAAGAACATCTGACCCCATATAGTTGAGTCAGACTTTGAAATAAATCACTTTACTTCAGCAGATCTCATAGTGACCATTGTCTGGATATCTTTCTCCCTCACTTTCTCCTGATGGAGAGATCATTCTAAATCACCCTTTGAGTACATATATTTCAAGGTTATGAGTTAAATCCAATGTTGGATCCTGTTCCCTAATTAAATTATCTCTCCATGACTCAAAAAATTGATACTTTGGGGACTAATTTTTGGATATTCATTTTCTTTATAAAACAGAAAAATCCACCAGATAGTTGATGTGTGAAGAAATCTGTTAATTCTCAATACATGATTATTGCATTAGATGGTTTAACTCTATTTAAACTATATTAGTTGTGGATGACAATAACAGTCTGATCTCTTTAAAAAGTCACTTATTCACCTGAACGACCCCAGTTGAGTTAGATGTGATGATGCAATGACAAGGTGATGAGATTCACAGTAGCAAGACAGGACAGTGAGGACCTGGAACTGTCAGGCTTTGAGCAGAGAGTCTTATTTGCAATAGAGAATGGTGTTTGATGGGTTTGTTGACAATACAGGCAGAGGTATTGATGGGCAAAGCTATCTGAAAATAGCAAAAATATAGACAGAGTGTGAGTGCAGGAGAGAGAAACTAGAACTCCCATGGGCTCTGAGTATGAGGAGAAGCTGACTAGCAATTGTAAGTCCACCTCCAACTCCTAGAGGAACAGGGTACAAGGCAGATTCTTCAGAGACTGATGCATCAGGAGAAAGGCAGGGATGCAGGTAGTTTAGGGAGCATGAGGCAGAGAATGTGATCTTGGGAAGAAAATGGAAATCCACTAGTGATAACTGGGACTCAGAATTAGGGTCAGACCAAACTATATGGGGCAAGAACTTGCTGCTAGTTGCCCACACAGTGAACCTTGGAACCTTAACTTATTGAGTCCTCCTGCCTTGCATTGCCTTTGATAGAAACCAATGTGGGTTTGAACCTAGAACAAGAGTGGCAAGGTTCCAGCTGAAGGGAAAGAAGAAAATCAGAGGCTAGGAATTAGGTAGGACCCAACAATACAAGGGGACACTAGCATATGCACATTTAACTTACAAAAATAAATTGCTTTGCTCACCTAAAAGGTTGCGTGGGAGATCCTCTCTCTTTTGTATTTCTTTTCTTTCATTGACCTAATAAAAGTAAGGTTGCAAAAGAGAAACAGAGGGTTACTGAACGCATTCTTGAAAGACAATTTTGACTACATGTGATTTTTGTTTCACATGCTTTTCTTAAAGACAAACTCCATTTAATATTGACTTCGCTCTAGTCTACTAATGTAAAGGAAAGCCAGGAAAAGAGAGAGTTTCTTTGGTTGCTGGAGGATGTTGCTTCACGAAAACTAGGGAAACAAAGAACTCTCAGTAGATGTTCTTGGAACCAAGATATAACTACCTGTCTTTTCAGAAAATACTTATTGAAGCCCAAGTATGTGCCATTGGCACTGGCAACACAAAGAATGATGTAAGCTGCCTGCCTTGACAAAAGGGTAGTGGAATGAAAAGCTGCGTAACTAGACAATTGCGATACAAAATCATAAGGGCCCCAATAGGGGCATTAACAAAATACAGAGGGCGTTATGGGAGGCAGTGGTTGCTTCTGTCTGGGGTCCAGAAGGCATCAGGCTACTGGTTGCTTTGAGTTCATTGGAATTAGGAAGAGGCAGGCATTCTTGACAATAAAAGTACCTTTCATTTGCTTGGCAAATTAGAGTTTTCAAGGCATTTTCAATATATCACCTTATGTGCTACAAAAGAGTCCATTAATGCAGGTATTGTCCCTATTTTACAGATGAGGAAGCTGGTCCTGAACAGAAGAGTGACTTACCCAAGCCACTCGAGAAAGTTAGAGGGAGGGCTGGTCTCACAACCACATGGGAGAGCTTCCTGGTACACCGTGCATAGACGCCTTTACAATCATGTAAGTTGAGTTTAAGATACTGACTCAGTAATTTAGCAAAGCAGCATCAACATAGTGACAAAGACTCTCTTTTTGACCAAACTTTAGACAGGTTCCTCTGAGCTCTCTTTTCAACTAGCCTTGTCCTTGGGCCTTGTTTTTGGCAGCCTGGTCTAGTTGTAGCAAAAATCCTGCTTAAATTAGTTTAGTGAGAATCTCTCTACTCTTGACATCTGAGAATTCTTTCTGACAGCAGGCTAGGATTATAAGTCATGTTAGCAAGAATCCCCCAACCCTGGACGTCTCCTCTTAGTAATTTTCCACCCACTAGCCCCTCACTCTGCTTGTTGGCTATAAATCCCCAGCTGTCTCTGCTATATTTGGAGTTGAGCCTGATTTCTCTCCCTTATTGCAAAAGACTGACATCTATTGAAATGGTCTTGAATAAAGCCCTCCTTACCTTTTTAACAAGTGTCAGATTAATTTTTTCTTTAACAATAGTATCGTTAAAAGATAAACTGAGTTATATAAAAAATCTTGTGAAGTTTCAGCTGGGACAAACAGTAAATATTCCTGGCAGTACTGAACAACCCATGGAAACAAGAAGCAGCTTCAAAGACAGTACAAAAGATACCACCCTCTCAAACCCCAGAGCCACACCCAAAGATTACCAAAAGAAAGACTTAGACAATTCCCTTGAGAGCTGGCAACAGCCAGTGAGACCCTGTCCGCAAATGGAGTGCAACTCACACTTCTGTCCGACCTTCTTTGGGGCCCCCAACATGATAGTTGAGCTGTCTGCACATACACGAGAACCTGCATGCCCCAGTGAGGCAGAAAGCCAAGCCAAATTCTCAGGACACAAAACGAGACAAACAAGGAGGCAGTAGCTGTCCCTCGGAGAGAAAAGATGACAACCAATGGGTACCAAAAAGCAAATTCACAAGTCACAATCCAAAGATCTAATTCTTACAAATGTTTTTTGCCTACAATCTGCAAGGAATGGACCACGTGAAATTCTACCTTCCTCTCTTGAGACCTAGAGACCTAGGAGCACTGACTTTGATAAGAATTCTTACCTTTGCTGGCTGCTGCCATTTTTCCCAGGTTACTGCAGGCTCTGGAGCTAGTGAAGTGTCCCAGTGGGACTCACGCTCACCATGAGAAACTGTAGAGGAGGAAAAATAATTTTCCCTTTACTCTTACAGTGAGTACTTAGCTGAGACCCCTTTTTCTCTAGGGCACCTATAAATGGATAAGCTTATCTAGGTTAAACGTTCTCCACTGTGGCCACTGGAATTAAAGATTATCTTTGGTAAGGTTAACCTGCTTGTTCAGCCTTAAAACAGAATTTTATTCACTTGAGATCTCACGCTGGCCCAGTCCAGCTTAAATAGGAACCAGTCAGCCTAAGTTGGACCCAGTCTGACCCCCACCCAGTCCGGTTTCTAAGTAGGACCCAGTCCAACTCCAGCCAGTTTCCAGACCAAGTCCAGAATAAGAAATGCTCAAAGTCTGAAAGCTTATAACACAAAAGCTGCAGAGCTCGGATCCCAGAGGGACTTACCCACGACCTCCTGAGGCAGCAAGGCAGCAGCAGGAGCTCAAGGGGCTCAACAGTTAGCACATCTGGTTGCTCACAGCTCCTGGGGGCCCTGGGGGGTCTCCTTCAGTTCCCTCTTCTTACTGTTACTAACAGAACTGTCAAGATAAACTGAGGCAGTGTAAAATTTTCAAGAGTTTATTTGAGCAAAAATCAATTCCAATTGGGCAGCATCCAATCTAGCAGATAGACAGGAGATCTGAGGAGCTGTTCATAATGAAAGACTTTTATGGGCAGAAGGGGGCAGGAACAAGAAAAATAAACTGGGCAAGAAAAGTGGGTTGGTTATTGCGAAGTTACTTTACTTTAGGGGATGGCAGTTCTCTCAGGCAGATTACATAACTAGTCCTGATGAGGCAAGTCCTGATTGGTTTAAGATTCCATTTCTGGGAAAGAGAAACTATAATTAAGTCTCAGTTTGGTGGCATGGGGCTTAGTATAAGCAACTCCATGTTGGGCCTATTATCTTGTTTTTAGTAGTATCTAAAATTGAAATTCTGCTTATAAACCAGTTGAGACTAGGATAATATAGAAAGAGTAAATATTTTCCCCCATGAAAACATATTAATACGTTTTAAGCTTCTTGAAAGTAAAAGTGTTGTCTTTTTCTTTAACTTTACATGCCCACTAAATATGGTGCATTTATATAAATGTTTAATAAATATTTAGTGAATCCATGTGTCTGTATTTGACAAGTGAATTAACTTACATTTGTCTTATTACTAAGAATTCATTTTCTTTTCGTAAACAGTATATGTCTTGAACCATAGTCTTAGTTAATGATTTAATGTTAGTCCTAGTAAATTTCTAATCGTAGTCTTAAAGTTATTCATGACTAATCCATCTGATTTGTTTTGTGAACAAATGAAGGGCAGTATCTACCAGAGGAGGCAATGGCTAGAATAGACACCATTCCCTTTCAATCTGCCTCCAAATGTTTCACACCAGGGTGGGAGCATCACGTACTACCCCATATGGAATAAAAACACGTTTCCCTCTGCAGCCTTTTTCTTAGATGTGATTATTTGCTGATGGTAAATATCTAACACCCGAGTTCATTTTAACAAATTGAAAAGAAAAACCGAGTCACAATTTCCAAAACTACTCTTTAATCTTATAAGTAATAATCGCCGAAAAGAGTTATTTACTTCTCACTCTGGGTTTAGACCTGTTTTAATATCTGTGGGGAATTATATAAAAAATTATAGATCTAGTGCCTGCCCTGGAGGAACTTATAATCTGAAAGTAGAAAGAGAGTAAACAAAAATGAAAGATATTTAGAGGCAAAACCAATTTACACTCTCCTATTTTTACAGGCTCCAGGGAGAGCAGACATTTTCATTGCACACTGCACTCATAACTTTTGGAGAAAAAAAATCAATGCCTTTTTATATGTTGCCAGCTTAGTGAATTCTGTGATGTGAGCAGTAAAGAATGAATTTACGAGGTGAATAACAAAGAACTCACAAGCTTAGAGGAGATTTTCAGTTGAGATTTCCAAAAGGAAAAGAAAAGAGACAGACACAAACATTATATTGGTACATTTGTGAGAACCAGGAAATGCACAAGTATGGTTCCCCTGGCAACCTTTGTGTAGAGTGTGCGAGTTAGCACAGCAGTTTCTCTGGTTTTCATACTACAATCAAGAACTTGATTGTTTCGTTAATGTGATTATTTTGCATTTCTTCTCTTTTTTCTTTTCCCTTGTGCTTCTTTTATATCAAGGTCTAAAATCTGGTGGTTGTTCTTAATTTGTCAGAAATGCAAATTCTTGGAAGCAAAGTAGGAATGGGAAAGAAATGAAAAGGAAGTTTTAAAGACTTACAATCTAGAAAGTGAAATGTGTGTTTGTAAAATCAAATTTTCCAAAGAGGAATTTCTGAATAACGAGAACATTATCCAGATTCCATTATCTAAAAAGGTAGCGTTAATTAAAGGCAGCCTAACTAGGAACACATAAACTATATTTCAAGTAAGCAGAATTGTGTCTGGTTATAAAATTTAAAAATTCAATCTCTGTACCTTTTGCTATCGGGAATGTTGCAAAAATCATCTAATCGATGTTTCCTCCAAATGGACTAAAAGTGAGAGATTACCCATTAACCTCCTTTTGATTTCACTTGCCTCCCTTCAGACTTCTACCTAGGTCCTGGTTAGATTGTTCTTGGCACCTTTGGATCCCACTGCTTCTTAATCTCCCATCACTCCCAATTTAGTTAAACCCTATCACTTTTGTTTTGTTTTGCCTTGTTTTGTTTTGTTTCAACAACTCTCTTGATCTTGTTCTGTTAAGCACTGCTGGAGAAATTCAGGCGAGCTTGCCAATTGAGTTCTGTGCAATTAGGTCCTCCATGCTGTTCTGTTATCCTTTTATTCGCCATTAACTAACTTCCTAAAGCATTTGCTTCAGCAGTTGTTCTAATCCCTTTTCAATTTCCTCTGGCTTCCAACCGCACTATTGTCTTCTTCAGTCTAAGTGAAGACTTTTCTTCTTACTTGATTGATAAGACAGATCTTAAGGAGTCACTTTCCTAAATCCTCTCCTCTTTATCTAAAAATTCTCTGTGAACTTTTAGCTGATGATCCCAGCATGAAAAAAATGGCATACTCAAAGTAGGATAGTTCAAGGTGGAGGGTTATTAAAGGGACTCTTTACAGATACAGGGGCTATGGAGTAACCTAGGACTAGTAACCTCTACGTTCAAATGAACAACTGGAAAGAGTAGTCACTGGGCTTCAAAAGGAGATGGTTCTGTAGATTTGGTCACATTTAGTGAAGCAGTGACCTTCAGTTGAGAGATGCAGCCAGCTCAAAGTGACTCTGAGATGAGAGGGCCAAAACCTGACTTCTCTCTCCTTCCTTCCTCTGATCTCTTGCCTGTTCCTCTCCATTGCCTGCTGATGATGTCCATAGATCAGCTTGCTAGCACAGACAGCAGGATGGATTTGGAGGGACAAATAGAAATCATCTAGCATAGACCTCAGCAAATGTTTTTGTTGTGTCTATTATATAAAAAATACCATTCTAGATTTCATAAAGGGCAAAGAATTGGTCCTGCTCCCAAATTCTACAGAAGCTCAGAGCCTAGAAGGGAAGATGTATACACCTGTAAGTATATAAGCCACACGTAAAGGTATGTAAACAAACATACGTATAAAAATATAATTCAAGATGAAGAGTGTTATAAGGCAGCTACATATAAAATGCTGTGGCAATTGAGGCAGGTGACAGATTACTACTAGATGGGAAAATCATAGAATATTTTTATGTGATTGGGATCTGTAAGATTGAGGAGAATTTACAAGTATAGAGATAGAGATGTCAGGAAAGGCATTCTAGTCAAAGAGAGTGGTGTGAGCTAAGACAGTGAGATATGAAAACATGGCATATATATAGAAATATATCATGGGCAAGAAAGTTATGAAGTTGGGCAGGCTGCAGAGGCAGTTTTGGGTACAGTTGAGAACTCATGCTAAGGAAAGCTAACTTTCCCATGCTTACTATGTGACATCATCATACTGAGTGATTAACATCTGCTAATACTTTCCATGCAACCGATGCATGAAGTAGATACTATTATCCCCATTTTACATACAGGGAAACTGACTCTTAGGGCAAGGTTAAATATTTTCACCAAAGTCACAAAACCAAAACGTAGATTTCTGTGATGATTCATGACATAACACATGTTAAAGGCAAACAGAGTGCCCGACATGTAGCCAATGTACAGTAGATGTTAGTGAGCATTAGCCACCTGAACCACCTTGATTTTGGACCTGTAGTAAAATTAATCCAATCGCAGTATTGGACGAATTAGAGGGAGAGCAGTGCTGAGAGGGCAATAACAGGGACATTAATGGGGATAGTGACGGCCAGAATAGATCAAACAGCGTGGGTTTGGGAAATATTATTGTGATCAGGTTGATGTAACTTGGCAACTGATAAGAAGACGGGAGCTAGAAAACAAAGGAGAAAGATAGGAGAGTCCCCCAATAAACTATGTTTGCTTCCTTCTGTTCCCTTTCTCTACAGACAGCTTCCTGATCTCCTTGATGATCTACACTGGGCCTTTTCTCTCATCCTTCTTCCTTGTTCCCAACTAGTAAACTAGGATCATTGTAAATTGTTTTTTTAATTACATTATCCGAAATGTCTCTTATAGTTAGTCTCAATTCAAGCTTTCATTATTAGAGTTTACTCAGACTACTGTAATAATCTTCTGAGTGTTTTATTTCCTATTTCTCTTCTAAAAATTTGTCATCTCAATTTTTTTCAGAATTTTAAAAATTTATAATCATTTCCTTTTCCCATTGAAAAGTTTGAGTGGCTCTCAGTTAGCTAAAGAATACATCAGTATTATACCATACAATGAAATGTTACTCTGCAGTTTAAAAAGATGAGATAGATCTCTATGTACTTTCATGAAAAAATGTCTACGTAAAAAAGCGAGTGGTAGAATTATGCCCGTAATGAGAACCTATTTTTATGTTGAAACAATTTATATGCAGTATGTATTTTACACCCATTTGTATGTGTTACGTATAAAAGTTGGAAGAATATATACCAAATTATCCCTTCTTTACTATTGGGGAGGAGGTTTTCACTTTTTTATACAGACTTTTGGGTTTTTAAAAATCTTTTTCAACAGGCTTTGTACAATTTCTGTAATTAAAGTTTAAAAGGAGAAGAAGACACAAACCCCTGGGCTTGAAATTTAAGGCCCTTCAAATTCTGAGCCTGAGTTATTTTAACTATCTATCCTAACCTCTCACTATGCTCAGACATCTTATTCCCTAATTAGTGAATACATGGACCACGGGCTACAATTTCTCTTCTCCTCACTCATAACAGCTATGGCTAATTGCTTGCAGTAGTTTTTCCTATTGAGCCTGGATATAGCCGTAAAATATTCTATTACTTCAGACATCTACTACAAATTTGTTGTGGGAGATGGAAGTTTTGCTAAAACTCAGACATACAATTTGATCAAATCGAACTCTTCGGTATTTTGTGAACTCATTCTGTTCTTTCTTAACTCAAGGCCTTTGCTTATGCGATTCCTTCCAACTGGTGGACGTTACCCCCACTATCTCCCTATGGACCTGACACCGAAATCTGCTCCTGTATGAGGCCTTTCTGTTCTCCATGTTGGACATAAGCCCTTCTTCTTTCCTTCTTTGTAGCTATTTTTTGATAATTTTATTAATACATTCACATTTTTGCTTTATTTTAGATATTGTGCTATACATTTCAAGAAGCAATCATACATGTTAATGATTCTCTTATGGTGCCTTGATTACAATGAATGATCAGTCAACACTTGTCATATTAAAATGTATTTGGCTTTGTGTGTAGAAATGCCAAGAAAAAGGTTAATATCTGGATCCTTAAGTTAAGCATGCCTGTCATCAGTATTTAAAATAAAACTTACATAATTTAGGGTTCATAATCAATGTCTAGATTCATTAAATTGCTGCTATATTAAGCTCTTCCATCATTCTATTACCAATATTTATATCTGGAGAAGTGGGATACTACCCATAAAGTTTCTTTAGAAAATTGTTTTAAAACTTCCCATAGTTACCTCGTGCTGAGGAAAGGACGCACTTGTTATTAAAGAGCAATGGATTTTAGCAAATCTATAGACTTTTAAGAAACATCACAGCTCCACATAAACCACTTAAAAAAATTCTGTAAAGCAGAAAGAACTGTAATGGTCTAGAAAATGGATGACGATGAAGATATTTTTGTTTCTGAAAATACACATAGGATTATAATTACATTTTGGTGACACTGAAGTGGTGAATGTGTGAACACTATAAATCTAAGTATTATCCCCAAATTACGTGTGTTAAAATAATATGGGCAAAAAGCTTTTATGAAAAATTTCACAGTCTCACATGTCACCTCCTCTGGAAAGCATTTTCCAGTTCCCTCTGGGCAGACAAAATTGTTCTTTGGTATGTCTGTGGTACTTTGTTCAATCAAGTGTCTAAAAATTATTGTCCTGTATTTTCGAATTTCAGATTACTTATTTGTGGACCAGTTTCCCAACTCAGCTTTCCAGCTCCTTGAGTTTAGGAACTGTTTTTATTTCCTTTCATTGCGGGTACCTAACACAGTGTTCAGCAACTTAAAGATGCTTCATAAATATTTGTTGAGTCAAAGAATGGAGACTCACTAGAATTGACCCTGCCGAGTTCCATCTGCCTTCCAGCTACAGCTCAACTATCTAGTCTGTGAAATCTCTTCCGCTTCTTTTTCTTCCTTTTCTTTCTTTATCTCACGCAGAATTGATTTTTCCCTCTTTTGTTTTACCTGTATACCTGGATATACTTCTACTACAGTATGTAACCTACTAAATTCTAATTATTTCCAAGTCTATCATTCCTACTATAATCTCTACAGAAGTTTGTGGGCATACAAACTTATTTATATACCCCCAGATTCTGCCATAATAATTGGTAATTAATGTGTTTGAATGAATGAATGGATCGAGTAAAATAATTAAATTGTCTTTGATTTTATATATTTATCACTTAAAACAGTCTCTCTCAAATAATGTTCTTATGTTATTAATACCTATCTTTTCACATTATCAATATCCATCTCTCTATTTGTCTATCTATGTCTACCACTTGTCTCTCTCCATCCTTTTATCTATCTTCTCTCTTGTTCCTTAAAAGTAGGGAGGGACTATCTAAAGCGTGAGGTATGCCTTGGATGACTCAGATTCTGGTAGGA
This sequence comes from Tapirus indicus, assembly GCA_031878705.1. Classification (NCBI taxonomy): domain Eukaryota; kingdom Metazoa; phylum Chordata; class Mammalia; order Perissodactyla; family Tapiridae; genus Tapirus; species Tapirus indicus. The sequence continues at coordinate 135,493,234 of CM062920.1, read as the reverse complement.
ATTTAGAAAGCTGCTACTGCCCTAAGGCCACATGAGGATGCTAAGCACAGAAGAAAGGTCACTCAATAGATTAGACCAGAAGACAAACTTCCCACATCACTGTGTTCTCCCATTTTATACAATTAAAAATAACTTACTAGCATATTGAAGCTGGCAGTTATTATGCATTTATAAAAAGACTGCCAATTGAACTACAAATGCTGGAATAATATAAGTTAGTGATATATTTGGTGCTTATGATAACATTGTGAGATATAGATTTCTTGAGCCACTTGCTCAGAGGTAAATAGCCAGCCAGAGTAATAAAGTCAAAGACTGCTCTTGAAGATTCCCTCTTGTCCTTTTCTTTAATAATATCACCTATGTCAAATATATGATGTCTCTGTCTGCATAATTGAAGAAACCAGAAGAATCCTGTTGTGGTTTTAGAGTGTATCTCATCATCCAGGTTCATGTATAGTTCAGATATGGTAAAGATACAAGCATGAATATCTTATTTCTAACCCTGATAAAATATGACTTGTTTAACATGTACCCTCACTTGGTTATTACATATCCTTGGTCCTTTGCACTTCACTTGTAAACTTGATTGTTGCTTCTGTTGGATAAGAATGATCTAATTGTTAATTTAAAATGCAACCAGGGAGCTGGCCTGGTGGCTCAGCGGTTTAGTCTGCGCTTGGCAGCCCAGGGTTCGCGGGTTCGGATCCCGGGCGCCTGCTGACGCACTGCCTGTCAGCCACACCGTGGCGGCGTCCCATATAAAAGTAGAGGAAGATGGGCACGATGTTAGCCCAGGGCCAGTCTTCCTCAAGCAAAAAAAAAAGAGGAAGATTAGCAAGGGTTGTTAGCTTAGGGCTGGTCTTCCTCACATAAAAAAAAAGAAAAAAAAAAAAGAAAGAAAATGCAACCAGTCTGCCTCTGTTCATTTCTGAAGCTTAGAGTGTCCCTTCCTTGGGAGAGAACATGAAGGCCTGTGTAGTTATGACAGTGACATTTCCTTGTTGTACAATCCATAGGTCAGTTTGTTTTTCCTGAAAGTTCAAACATTTGTTTGAATTGTTGTCAAAGGAGTAGACTTCCATCATCAACATGTAGACATTTTTTTTCATGGATACTTTGCATAAAATATTGTTCTTTTAAAAACGTGGGTTTGAGTAGCTCTTTGGTATTTGGGATTCAAAGGATACATTGACCAGGCACAGTCTGGAATCCAAATGGGTTCCTGGAAATACTAGCAAAAGAGACCAGACAGAAAAATGTTTCAATCTGACAGGAAGAAATATCCCCATGAGCAAATAATGTGTTCTCTGGTAATGGTACTTAATCCAAAGATTGTGCTGAAGAATACAGTGCCTGGGGACATGGTTTGCGTAAAAAGAGATAAGAATAAGAATACATTGATGTAATTGAGTGAAAAAGGTGATTTTATATAGAGAAAAAAAATCTATTAATCACCGGAATTTTACTTGGCCTATTAGGTAACCTCTAAGGTATGTTTCCACACTGATTCCGTAATTTTACTACACACATTGACTTTATAAAGTAAGGAGACTTGGAAAGAGCCAATACATATAATCCTTTTAAGAACAGATTTTATGACCTATTAACTATTATATTAACTAGTTAAAAAAGAGAAAATTTGTCAAATATCTTTAAGGGATGAAGAATAGGAAACATACAGGCGCAGCGGTTTAGTCCGCGCTTGGCAGCCCGGGGTTCGCGGGTTCGGATCCTGGGCGCCCGCCGACGAACTGCCTGTCAGCCATGCCGTGGCGGCGTCCCATATAAAGTGGAGGAAGATGGGCACGGATGTTAGCTCAGGGCCAGTCTTCCTCAGCAAAAAGAGGAGGATCGGCAACGGATGTTAGCTCAGGGCTGGTCTTCCCCACAAAAAAAAAAAAAAAAAGAATAGGAAACATACAAAGTATACATTGCTCAATTTAAGCAATAGAATATTTTCATTAGTTTAGAAGTCCCCTACATCAATTTTCCAATTCATCATATCCACACTCCCGTCAGAGAGAGAGATCATTTCAGTTTATTATTCTCTTTTATTTATAATTTTACCATGTTTGAATAACAATGTATTGTGTAGTTTTGCTACAGCACAACAACAATAGCAAAACCCAAAATGTAGTGACTTAAAATAAAAAATGTTCACCATTTCTGAAGATTCTCTGAGTCGTCTAGGTGGTTCTTTGGAAAGGCTCTGCCTTTCTTTGCTGGATCATCTCACCTGCTGTCACCTGGTGGCTCAGTGAGGACTGGATTGTCCTGGATGGCCTCACTCACCCTGACAGTAGATTCTACGTCAGCCAGCATTCTTGATCACATGTCACTTATCAACCACCGGGCTAACCCAGACTTGATCGCATGGTGGTGGCGACTTCCAAGAACAGAGAGAAAACAAGTGCCAAAGCACAAGACATTTTTAAGTCTCCGATTGTGTCATGTTTGCTAATGCCCCATTGACCAAAGTAAGTCACAAATGCCAAGGAGTGGAGAAACAGACTCTACCTTTTGAAGAGAGAAGCTGCAAAGTCACATTGCAAAGGGTGTGCAAATCGGGATGGGAAGAATTTGTGGCCTTTATTGCAATCAACCACTCCTAAAAATAACTTTTAGTTTTGGATGTTCTTAAATTGTATATAAATAGAATAATGCTGAATAATCCCATGTGACTTGCTTTTTCTACCCAGTATTTTTTCATCCAAATATTCATGTTGTTTCATGTATTTTGAGTTCATTCATTTCACTGCTATTATAATTTCTTTAATGTTTTCTTCCAAATTGCCTTTTTTTAGAAAAAATTCTTTATATTGTATTGTTAAAAATTTATCAGGCATTTTTTATGGTTTGCCTTTCTTTGTATATTGTTAAAGATGTCTTTCCATTCTCTGATGTCAGAAAGATATTCTTCTACCTTGTCTCCTAAAATTTTATAGTTTTGCACTCCACAGTGAAATCTTTGTTGACAAGAGTTGGTTTTTGAAAATGATGTGATATAACCACTTTTCTTCCCAGATATTATTTAAATTTTCCATCATTCTCCAGTGACTTTCCTAGATATTGAGTCTCCTAATCTGTAAACATGACATTTCAATATTTATTTAGGCTGTTTTATATTTTTCGACAATATTTTATACATTTTCCCTATAAAGTTTTGCACATTCTTAGGTACTTTCATTGTTGTGCTATTGAAAATATCCTTTTAAAATTACCTTTACTAAATATTTCTTGATAGTGTATAAAATTATTTAATTTTTATATCTATAGCACTTCCTAAACTCTGTTCTTAAAATTTAACTGTACATTCATTTGCTATTTTATTTAGATAGTAATATCAACTACGAATAGTGATAGCTTTGTTTCCTTGTTTCTCATTATTTTACTTTTAATTTACTCTTGATGCTTTATTGTGCTGATTAGGACTTCTAGTACAATGTTAAAAAGAAGCAACAAAGGGAAGCAGCCTTTTCTTGAAATGCTCATAAAAGGAATGTATTCAACTGTTGTTTGTTTTTCAGGGTGTGGGGCACGGAGTGCCATAAATCAGGTAAAACAATTTCTCTTCTATTTCTAATTTTCTCAGAGTCTTTTTTCTCTTAACTATGAAGTGATGTTGAATTTTATCAGCTACTGAGATCATATATTTTTAAATGCTTAATGTGGTGAGTTATTTTAATAATAAAAATCTCTGCATTCCTGAGCTAAACCGAAGGTAGTCACTCTGCATTATTTTTTTATGTACATTGGTGGATTTAATTCTGTAATATTATATTAGGACTTTTGAATTTATGTTTATAAGTGAGATTGTCCTATAATTTATTTTCTGATAATATTCTTTTCGTATTTTAGTTTCAAGATTTTTCTAGCTTCATAAATTGAGTTGAAGAATGTTCCTTCTCTCTCATTTGTTTAAAATTGTAATCATTTGCTCCTTGAATATTTTAAAGAAGCCACCAGTAATCTAGTGTAGCCTTTTTTTTTTGGTGAAGATTTATTTAATGGATAGAAGAAATCAGGTTGTTAAGTTTTCTTAATTTAGTTTTGTTATGTAATTTTTTTTCAGGAATTGCCTATTACATATAATTTTTCAAATATTACTCCCTTTTTTATTCATATTATTTATTTGAGCCTCTTTTTTTTTCTTGATTACTCTCACTGGAGTATTGTTAATTTTATTAGCCTTAATTTTTTTGGCTTTATTGTTTCTATTTTATTTTTGTTTTCAGCTATTATATATAATACTTACTTTAAATTGTCTTTGAGTATATTTTATATTTCTTTATCTTACTTCTTAAATCGGAAGCTTAGCTAATTAATTTTGATTTTTTCTTCTTTTTCTAGTATGGTCATTTTATAGCTATATAATTTCCTCTAAGAACTGCTTTAGCTACAGGCTATGATTTTGATATGTATTATTTTCATTACTCAATTCTACGTATTTTCTAATTTTCATTGAGTTCTTCTTTGACCCATGAATTATTTAGAAAAGTTTCTCAATTGCCAGACACGTGGGCTTTTTCTAGTTAGCTTTAGAAGGTTGATTTCTAACATAAATGCATTGAAGACAGAGGAATGGTTTCTTTGATTCCAATCTTTTGACATTTACTAACATAAGTTTTATGGGTCAGTATGTCAATAATATTTAGAAATGTTCCAAACTGGCAAGAAAAGATTGTATATTCTACAGTTGTTTGCAGTGGTGTTCTTTATCATTGTTTCATGTCAGGCTGTTTTTATGCTGTTCAATAGTCTATATTCTTACTTTGTTCTTGTTATTGTTAGGTCTACTACTCAGAGAAGGATACTGAAATTTCCCACTATGATGGTAATTTTGTCAATTTCTCTTTGTAGCTCTGTCAAAATGTATATATAGCTATGTCGTTAAGAAGGTACAAGTTTAGATTTCTAGTAAAAATCTTTTATCTTCCGCCACTAGAATATAAGCCATACAAGAGCAGGGCTTATTTTTTTCTCTTTTATTTACTCATACACCCTACTATGCTTGAATTTTGCCACTGGTGCTATCACGTACTGCCCCTGCCCCCCCAAGAGATGGCTAGACTGATAATGCCTGTTGAAAGTACAGTGAGGTGCTAGTTCAGAAAAAGTACTTAATGAAGATGGGGTATTATGCTGTGAGGTCCGGCACACACTCCATATTAATGCTGATTATGTCATGCTGTGTTCCCAACATGTGCTGCAGGGGTTTGGGAAACAAGGGATGGAATTAAGAATGGCCTCTTGTACCACCATTCCCAGGGGCCCACTTGGGGGAATTTGTGCTTCACATCCTACAACTCTGGGTTTTGAGTGTTTAAAAGTACTGGTTCCCAAAGCAAGACAGATTTCACCAGGGGAAGCAGCAAGATTTCCATTGACTTTAAGCTATGCCTCTTGCCAGGGCACTTTGAACAACTTGGGAAGGGAGATCAGAGGATAAAAAGGAATAACCTTCCTGGTGGGGGGACTTGACTCTGATAATCAGAAGAAAGAAGGCTGCTGTTACACAATGTGGTCAGGGGGAGATATATGGCACCCAGGCAACCCACTGGGGCATCTCTTGGCACTTTCTTGCCCAATTTTTATGGTAAATGGTTGTGGTAGCAGCCACATCCTGAGAAAGGTGCAGTGATCAGGGGCATGGACTCCTCAGAGACCAGCAGAAGTACTAGCTATGAGTGAGGGGAATCTCAAACAGATAACGGAAGAAGCTGCAAGGGTTAGGACTTTTTCCTGTAAGTTTTCCCAGCAAAGAGGCCCAGCAGAATCCCAGAGCAGCTTAAAAGAGTAGACCCAAGCAGTGCACAGTGTGGACTGTAGAGCTCTCTATACTGTGCCACCCAACTCTTTCTTTCAGGATCAAAGGTTCTGTTTTATCTGCTGTCGAGAGTGCTGCTGGCTGACAGCCTCAATTTCAGCATTTTCTGGGAATCATCCTTGACTGAAGACAGCCACCTTTCTCAACATCACGCCCCCTTTCTCAGGACCGTGATATGCATGCATGGAGATTGGCTGCATCCATGACTGGTTGATGCACATTATAAACACCTAACCCCTGTTCCCAGCTTCAGAACTATCCAGGGGGAGTTTGTTGTGACTGTGTCATAGCCCAATATCTCTTATGCCCAATTTTGTGTCTTCCCTTCCCCCACAGATTTTAATCCTGAGACAACTTCTTTATAAACTACTGCATGATAATGTCCATCTCAGAGTCTGCCTCCTGGGGAACCTGACCTGGAACAGATAGAACACACCTGTAAAGCTGTTTGGAAATACAGAGGTCAGTGGTTAACATTTCAATTTCTTCAGTGGTTGTATCTTTTAATAGAAGTTTGAAATTGTAGCCGTAAAGGTCTTATACATTCTTGATATGTTGAAATCTTAAAATCTTTATAGTTATATTGCAAAGCTAAAATCTTTATATTATTTTGAGTGGGACCCTAGTTTATTGTAATGTAAGATATAATATCAGATTATTTATTTCTTGTAGACAATAAGTCTACTAAGTTTTACGTTGATTTTGCGTCTTGCACATGTACTAAACTCTGTTTAGTTATTTTTATTTATTTACTTTTTTGAGGAAGATTGGTCCTGAGCTAACATCTGTTGCCAATCTTCCTCCTTTTTTTTTTCCTCCCTCACGCCCCAGTAGATCGTTGTATGACATAGTTGTGCATCTTTCTAGTTTCTCTGTGTGGGATGTTGCCACAGCATGACTTGAAGAGGGGTGCATTGGTCCGTGCCCAGGATCTGAACCGGCGAACCCTGGGCCGCCAAAGCGGAGTGTGTGAACTTAACCACTATGCCACTGGGCCGGCCCAAACTCTGTTTAGTTATAATAATTTGTTGATAATTTTGACTTTTCTACACAGGTAATAAGTACAACAATATCTGCAAATAATGATGGTTTAATCTCCTTTTCTTTCCATTCTCATTACTCTTATTTTAACCCATGTCTTAGAGCATTGACTAAGACCCCATTACCGTTTTGAACGATAGTAGTGTTCTGATCTTTTCTCCATACTAAAAGGAATGCATTTAATATTTCTCTACCAATAGTAGTAGTGATAGTAATACTAATAATAAAAGTGCTAAGTGCTCATAGAACACCACCTTTATGAAGCTAGGCAACTTTCCTTCTATTCCTCCTTTTCCAAGAGTTTTCTTTTTTATCATAATTGGATATAAACATTGTTTTCTACATACATTGTTTTCTACATACACTTCTACACAATTGTGTGCTTTTTCTCCTGCAGTTTACTGCAGTAGCAATGTTAAGCTCTCCTATTCCTGGGATAAATCATATTTGATCATAACATATTTTTTAAAGGCATATTGTTGGATTGAGTTAGTTAAATTTTATTTAAAATTTTTGCGTTTCCGTTATGAATAAAGTGGTTCTATAATTTTCTTTTTTCTTGTGCTGTCCTTTTTATGGTATTAATGATCTTCTGACCTTCTAAAATAAATCAGACAACTTTCATTCTTTTTATTTTCTGGAAGAAATATGTTTCAGACATAGATTATCTCTTTAAGTTTTGGGATAACTGCTTCATAAAAATATCTGTGAAACAATATTTCAGGGAGACAATATTGATTACCAGTTCAATTTTTAATGGTCATTGATTTGTTTTCTATTTTTCTTGCACAAATTTGGCATTTCGTGTTTTTCCTCCTGTTACACATTCCACCGAAATTTTAAAATGTGTTAGATTATAGTTGTCTGTAATGTTATTAGTGTAAAAATATATATCTGTGTTAACTAAAAATCCTGATTTTTCAGTCACATTTTCTCTTTAATAAATTAATTTCCCCTTTTTGTCTATTGTATTAATATTAACAGAGTTATATTTTAGTTTTGTTAATATTTTCTATTGTTCTTTTATTCTCTATTTCTTTATTTTCTGCTCTTGATTATTTTCTTAATTTTCAATTTTGTGTTCATCTTTATGATCTCTCTTTTTTTTTGAAGAGTTTGACATTTCTTTATATATAAAATTACTTTATATATAAAATACGTATAGTCATATTTTTTCCTTCTGTTCTTGGTTATTTAAAAGTATTTTCTTTATAAATTTTGCACAGTTCATACTTTTTCTCCATTCCTTACTTATGTTTTGACTCAGTGGATTTTATATCTGAGAATGTTTTTAAAAAATATTAAAAGAGAATACGTTATAATAGAAATACACTCTCCTTGCCCCTTCAACTTATTTTGAGGGAAAGATTTGCATATTTTTCTCAAAACATGAACTTGGAGAGTTGAAGTTGAGAGTTTACTGTTCTACCAGTTATTCAGCTCTGGATCATAGCATAGGGCCAGGATCTTGGGCAGCTATACTCTGGGTGGCTATTTTCACTCTCTATAATTTTTGTTTTAATCCTAAACCAAGTGAGAGTTTGAGAATTTACAGTTCTTTACCTAGTCCCTTTACTTCCAGTCATCATCTCACCAAATTTGAAGACAATAGCAAGTCAACTTTCCAGAATCTTGTTTACATTTTTCTTCCAGACCACTTCACTATTATCTCTGTAGGGGAAATCTCATGTCAGTTTCCCACATCTTACAGATTTGTCTCTTATCCAGACGCATATCTCAAGGTATGTTTTTGGAAACTTGGGACCATGCCCTGGCATGGGTATTGATATTACTTTTTTACTATTGTTAGCACGATTGTAGTTGATAAATTAATGTGCCTCTTCTAGAGAAGATGAATTCATCTTGCTAGTCTGAAATTAACTAATAGTTGTCCGGTTTTTGTCAATCCCATTCCATTGTCCATCCCATGTCAATGTCTACCCCATTGAAGGAATGGGAGAACTGTTTAGAGAAGTCAGTCATCAATATGAACTATACTTCTTCCATCAATTGTTAAATTAATTTCACATGCTTTGTTAAATAGGTTTTATTGACAGCATGCATATTCCTCTATTATCTATACTAGTGAAAGACCACATTTGATGAGCAAATCAGCATGTAATGTTTGTCAAGACCAAGTGAAGGCATATAGTTTTACATAAATTTCATTGATGTCTGCCAATAGAATTTCATTATTTCTGCATATTCTGATATCTGAGTTAAAGGTTCTGCTATTTTTTTGTTGGCTTTGTTACTTTTAAAGAAATCCTTAATGTATAGCAGGCCTCTGTAGTGTGATGTCAGAGGAAAAGGGTCACATATTCTTTATCAGCATATCTGCATGAAAACCTTTTGATGTTCAAAATGAGATTCTAACCAGGTAGACTATTTCTTAAAACACTCAGTAGGCTGAATGTGTTTGCAGTGTTAAATCCATTGATGATGGATGGTGGTATTTGAAGAAATAATGATAGGGGTGTGGCTGTGCGTATGGCCAATAGTTAATATCAGTAAATTTCTCTTTTATTTAGAATATACCAGCCTATTTACATTTGAAAAAAAGTATATAGATTAGGATTCTATATTTTTACTTATTGTATTCCTTCTGCCACCAGTCCTTTTGCTAATATCTTCATTTAATGAAACTCTACTTAGCCTTCATGGGTAGGAGTTTTACCTAACACTCATTTTTATTATGCATGCAAAAGCAATGTCTACTTAATTGAGAAATAGAAATATACTAGGCAAAATTAAGTTTTGCTGCTAGTGAATGAAAACTCAAAATAATCCTGTTTAAATAGGACAAAGGTTGATTTCTCTCTCATACAGAATTCTGGATACTTGGTCAAGAGTTAATTGAGTGACTCCATGGTCAGGCACCCTGGCTCCTTCTGTCTGCTTTTGCTCTGCTGTCCTCAATATGAGCTTCCACCTCATGGGTAAAGTTGTCTGATCTAGCTTCATTCATCATTTCTTAATTACAGCCAGCATGAAGTAGAAAGGAGAGGCCTGTTTTCTTCAGGGATACTTTGTAGAAGCCACATACTCCACTTCCCCTTACCTTGCACGGGCAAGAACTTTAGTTATCTGCCATCCTAGCTGCAAAGGAAATTTAGCCTTTTTTTCTAAATGTTTTCTAAGCTAATGATAGACAAACGAAAGAATGGACACTGGGGACAAACAGCATTCTCTGACATAATAAATACTCTTCAAGACAACATATCTGCATTAGTTTCCTATTGCTGCTGTAACAAATTACCACAAACTTGTGTGGCTGAGAACAACACAAGTTCATCTTACAGTGCTGGAGGCCAGAAGTCCAAGATGGGTTTCGCTGGGCTGAAATCAGGTGTGAGCAGGGCCATGTTCCCTCCAGAGACTGTAGAATAGAGTCTGTTTCCTTGCCTTTTCCCACTTCTAGAGGCCACCCACCTTCATTGGCTTGTAGCGCCCTTCCAGCCAGCAATCATATCACCCTTCTGAACTCTGCTTCTGACATCCCATCTCCTTATCTTCCTCTGCTTCCTCCAACACATCACTTTCTCTCCGTCTCTGGCTCTCCTACCTCCCTCTTATAAGAACCCTTGTGATTACTGGGCACACAAGGATAATCTCCCCGTCTCAAGATTCTTGATTTTAATTACATCTGCAAAATTCCTTCTGCCATTTAGAGTAATAACATATGCATAGGTTCTGGGGATTAGGACCTGGGCATTTTGGGGAGCCATTATTCAACCTACCATAATATCAAACTTTAGAGATCAAAATTTGGAGAAAATGTCGGATGACATTAATATTATAAAGTATTTTATAATGTAGTTAATGTTTTCACACTTCATTTTCAACAACTGTTGTGAATTACGAGGGCATGCATATGATCCTCACTTAAGAATGATTTTGAGGGTCAAAGAGGTTAAATGAATTTTTCAAAGTTGCACAGTTATTGGTGAAGGTAGCACTGAGGTCTATATCCTGCTGCCTAACGTCTTCTCAATCTTGAGATCTCTTATCCTCAGCTGGAAGTCATCCTTCCTTCCTGTGTTTCCCTACAGCACTTCAATTAAAATTTTCTAGAGGAGGTAATTGCATCCTACCTTGTATAAGGAAATATCTTACTATTTTTTTAATGAGCTCTTGGACAAAAAAGAGGCATATTTCACTGTCTTTGTTTTCGCCTCAACAAACTAACACAGTGTGATGGACAGTGTTATGCGTCACCTTGGCTAGGCTGTCATCCACAGTTTTCAATCAAACACTAAGCTACATATCTCTGTAAAGGTATTTTGTGGATGTGATCAAAGTTTGTAATCAGTTGACTTTAGGTAAAAAAGGGAGATTCTTTTAAATAATATGAGAGATTCTGAATCGATCAGTTGAAAGGCTTTAAAAGCAGCACTGAGGTTTCCCCGAAGAAGAAATTCCACCTATGGATAGCAGCTTCACCATATGCTGTAGAGATCCAGCCTGCTATTTAGATTTCAGACTTGTCTTGCCAGCCCACACAATCATGTAAGCCATTTCCTTGCAATAAATCTCTTGATATATATCTCCTATTAGGTCTGATTCTCTGTTTGAACCTTGACTGATGCACGATAGGTAACCTGCATATTTTAGGTCCTCTATTAATGTTGGTTGATCCAAAATAAATCTGAAGATTTTGGCATTATTTGGTCCTATATATTGAAATTAAATTGAAAGAACCCAAGTAACTCTGATTGACTACATAACGAGTCACCATTCCAAAAAGATTAGACTTTTTGACATGGTTTTAAAGATCTTCAATTTATTTCTTTAATCAAAATCTACATTAGGATTGTATTTGTTTTGACTATGAGTCAGTGTTTTACTTCAAAGACAATGATTTTACTTTCTGCATAGCTACCAGCCTTTCAGGAGTTGCTATAATCTTTGCAATATCTAAGTACTCATCCATTCATGCCACAAACAGATATTTATTATCTGTGTTCTAAAAGTATGAAACTACAATAGTGAACAGACAGGCAGAGATTCTGTCCCCCTCCTCCTCATGCTTACAGCAGTGGGGATATGGAATAAATAAGCAGGTATTTTCCTAATTCCTTTGAGAGTAGTCAAAGAGGGCCAAGATTTCTTGCTAAGTACAACATTCTACTTCCTTAGAATTCATAGCTGAACACTGAAAGGACCTCCTTTTTTTTTTTTAATTGTTCTTCTTTTCTGATGGGAGGGAAGTAGAGGCTGATAAGAAAAGCCACTTTCCTTGCTTTCACCTTCACTGTGAAAGAAATGCCCTGTTTGTAGCCAAGAAAAGAGGACGTCCAAAGAAGATGGAAGACCTCTGCACACTAGGTCAGGAAATTCCTGGAATACCAGGCTGTTTCCAATAACAGTAGGCCATTGCTTTTATCAGCCTATTTTGCTGAAATGCAATAAGCACTGATTATACCACAAGTACTAAATGCCAAGCAATACTCATAAATCTTGGTAGGAACATGAGCCACAGGACTTCGGGTCTCAGGTTTTCTTTTTGCCTTAGTATTGAGTAAAACAGAAATATATTTGAATCAGGGCCTTCTTCTACCTCTAAGAAGACGTCATCTTAATTCTGTACTTGCAGGCTTCCTGATGACTCCCAGTAGCCATTTCCCCACCACTGTCTTCTACATTCTGTTTATTCCTCTGCTTAGTTCTGTGTTCATATGTTCTTATTCACAATTTCATTTCTTGGTAAAAATATAACAATGCCCTCTGAATGTCTCTGTTCCTTTAATAATATATCTCATAACCTACTTTATTTGTATTAGACTTGTGGTCTTTTAATGAATTAAAAATTCTTGATTCCTTTAAGAAATAAAATAGATGCTCAGAGAAATCAGTTTTTCAATCAAATGACCCTCAATAAAGGAGGACTCTCCTAGGAAAAGTTGGATACTATTTTGAAAGGATTTCTACACAAGATTTTCAAATAGATTTTTTTCACTATCATTTTTTCTTTAATCCTTACTGAGTGACTCAGAATTAGACTATTTTCAACATACATAATTATGTTATCCATGGCAATTTGCAGTAAAATCAGCAAAAATGTTCTTGCTGCCAAAATGGGATCTTTGAGTGGCTTTTCATACTGTGTGTCTTACAAAGAAAGTTCTAAAGTTTTTCCATACTCCTTGAAATTTTCATTTAAGACTCTTCTGGGCTGTGGGACTCAGCATTTCCATTACTAATCCTTAAAGGCAGCTCAGTAATCTTCCCCCACCCCCAGGACAGGAAACAGGCAGTTGAGCAGTTTGTGACCAAGACTATGAAACATTGACCAACTTAATTAGCCACGGCATGGAAAAATAAGAGTGGGGGACTAGCTGCATCGCTGCAGTAGACATTCACGGGTTATTGCCTTTTATTTTAGAAAAGTTAAAGCAGAGGACTCTAAATGCTCTTTTGGTTAAGTTAATAACCCAGCAGATCTGGGATCCTAGTTTAGATAACAAAGAAGACCTTAGAAAAGCCAAACCATCTTGTTGACCAATTTTTTTCTCTTATAAGTAAAACCAGAAGACAAACTGAACATCTTAACTCGAATATTAAACTTTAACCCTTGCTTCCAAGAAAAATCCTTGTTTCTCTGTGATAGAAATTTCAGTTTACCTTTCTGGGTATCTATAGAGGAATATTCACATATGGGCCTTACTATTATTGACTACTAACCAGTAATGATTTAGAAACAGCTTCTGTCAAACCAAGACTCAGTCAACAGGCCTGAGAGAGGAGCAGTGTTAAAAGATCACAGTCATAAAAATGGCTGCCATTTCCATACACAGGCTGAGGCTTGACTCCATCCCTTTAGGAAGTTGCAGTCTGCAAGGAAGCAGATTTCTAATGAGAAAATGCAGGTAAACCATGAAAAGTACATTACATTTTGTAACTTTTTAAATTATAAAAGTATTCTTATTTATGATAAAAAATCCAAAGTGCACATAAAGATATAGAGTTAGAAGGAAAAGTCTTCCACTGCTTCACTCATTTCCCACTTCCCTGCAGTAACCGTTGTTAGAGTTAGTTACTTGTGTATATTTCTATAAATTTTCTGTGCATACATAAGCATAACGTTTATGTATTTTTTCCTCAAAGGTATCATAATATATGTGCTATTCCACAAGTTACACTTTTCAACTAGCAATATATTTTGAACATCTTTCCATGTAAATACATACAGATCTACCATTTTCGTCTCAAAGCCTGCTTTGTAGTCCATATCTCTCATTAATGAACAATCACACTAACAATAGTACTAGCAATAATTTTAATTTGTACACAATTTTTACAAGAGATCTAGTGTGGGTTTGAGAAGGAAGCAAAATACTGAAGGGACAGAAATACAAGAGAACTTGTTATAAAAACTAAAATAGAGGTGTATTTTGTACTTGAGGGGCAGGTTCATTCTAATAAGGAGATTTGAAGGAAAGCTTAGAAAGGAGGCATAATTTGAGACAGAACTTAAAGAATGAGTAAGATATTGCCATAAGGAAATCGGGGGAAAAATCATCCCAGCCATGAGCAAAAACATAGGGGTAAATAATGAAGGGCAGTCTTGCTATTTGATAAGGGGGCTATACAGAAGGGGTGGAAATGGAGGATGATTAGTGAGCAAAGTGTAGAAGATAAAGTTAGAAATACAGATTTCAGAGGATAAAATTAAAAATAGTCTGGGTTCAGATAATGCAAGGCTCGAATAATGAGTTTAGGAGTTTGAAATTTATGCTATAGACTGGTGGTTTCCAGTGGGGGATGACTTTGCCACCCAGAGGGTATTTGACAATATCTGAAAACATTTCTCACTGTAACTATATGGGTGGGATGCTACTGGTATCTAATGGGTAGCGGCTAGGGATGCTGCTAAACATCCTGCTAGGCAAAGGAAGCCCCCTCCCCAGAATAAAGACATTGGGCCCCCAAATGTCAATAGTGTTAAGGATGAGAAACCCAAATAAGACCCAAACTTGTTAAATTTTCACCTCACCAGAAAACAAAAAAATATTGAGCGTGCAAATATATATATATCACTACATAACGTTAATTAAATATTTTAAATAATTTTATGTATTATTTCATTATATTTATTAGGCATAAAGGACCCATTTTTCTCTCCCCACATATTGCTGTTATATTACATCATTAAATATTAACTATATTATTTAGCATGAGAACAATATAAATGAATTTGCTTCATTGCTAACAAAATCTCGGTTTAACTGCATGCCACATATCAACCCAAAGTCTGGTTTTCTCTTAAATTTGCATTTATTTGGTTTTAACCATTGCTGAAGCTGAAAATAACACCACACAAAGTATTGTAGGTACAAATGGAAAAAATGTACCATTTTCTATTCTTATTAAACCATGGTATTCATTTTTAAATCCTATCCATCAATTTTGTAGAGATTTTTGTTAAGTTGGGTAGGAAATTTCCATCTTTGTTAATGCTAACCATTAATTCTTTCAGTTTATCAAAAGGTGTCATATTCTTATTCTATTAACAAGTAGTTCTAAGCCTAATAAAATTTTGAATTTGGAAGTCATTTTAACACATTTAGAAAATCCTTTTTCTACTTTTTTTTTTAAAAAAATCTTTATTGTTGTTCAAATTCTTTTTTTTTTGGTGAGGAAGATTAGCCCTTTTAGCTATCGTCTTTTGCCAATCCTCCTCTTTTTGCTGAGGAAGATTGGCCCTGGGCTAACATCCATGCCTATCTTCCTCTACTTTATATGGGACACCACCACAGCATGGCTTGACAAGTGGTGCGTCAGTGTGCACCTGGGATCCAAACCTGTGAACCCTGGGTGGCCGAAGTGGAGCATGCGAACTTAACCGCTACACCACCTGGCCAGTCCCCCTTTTTCTACTTTTTAAAGTTTGCAAATAGGAGAGTTTTCTTTTTCAGGAGTAAAATCACACAGGAGCAGATACATTTCCAAATGTCCGTTTTCAAAATGCCTTCGACATAGCATGAGTTCTTTTGAACAGCTGTTACTTTCACACTCATTGTTAATTCATCACCTTACCCTGGGGGGATGGATTAAGTGTATTTATTCCTTCAGCATCTGCTGGGCAACATACTTCTGAAAACCACTCATCATTACAGAATAGAGTGATATATTTGGAAACTAGTCTTCTTTATAAAAGAAAACTGCATATATCTTCTTTAAATTTTACATTTCTTTCAAATGCTCTGCATGAAGTAGCCAACAAACCTTTATATTGTATACATAAATTGCACAGCCCCTTTAATCTCATTACAAAGTGTTTTAAAGATTCTACTGTTGGTCATTGAAAAAAGAATGACTACATGTTACATAAACCCTGCAATGTGGACTCTATCACATGGTCTCTTGGGATAGTGTTGGGATATTGCAAATAATGGAATTTAAGGTTAGTAATGTTCAATATTTCTAATGTTTTTAGACGAAAATAAATAAACGTTCTAATAGTTTCTTTTGGAACTCCACTAATGGTCTTGTGCACCCTCTTCTATTGAACACCCCTCAAATGGGAGACTGAAAGCCATCTAAGGTTTCTGAATCGGGCGGGTGCTATGATTAGACTAGTGCTTTAGGTAATTAATGCAAGTGGCAGCCTGTTAGTCAACACATTTTTATCAAGGCTGTGTTTGGGATGGATTTTAGGGAAGACACAATAAGACAGGGAACTGGTTAGGAGGCTTACAAAACGGCATAGTCTAGAGAAATTGAGGAACAAAAATGAGATAAGGATTTTAATTTGACAGACTTTATGGAGATTGAATCAATAATTATGTGACAATAGGAGTAAAATGAGTGGAAAGGGTTAGAAAGAGAGAGAGAGAGAGACAGGTCTGGAGAAAGAGAGAGAATTGAACATCTTGGAGGAAAATAATGCTTTCAATGAAAATAAGAAATGTAGGATAAGCACTGGGGTTTTACTATTTTGGGGCAGGAAGAGATGGTGACCTTGTTAACTTTTGACAGCTTTATCACTAGTGGTCATCATTCCTGTAACAGCAGAGAACTTTTCATTTTAATTTGGATTTCAAATCGGTATTGTTGCAGTATTCTTTGCCTGGGTAAGTAAACAGTGCAGAAACTGAACGCTTACCAATACACTCTAGTTTTCTATTAGTCATTATTGTGCAACATTATAGCTGATGACATCAATTAATTTTGTAGAAAAGTTGCAAAAGTCTTTCAGGGAAAAGAATAAGTATTTTATTCTAATAATACTACCGATGACTTACATCTATATCCTTCTTTATAATTAAAAGGATAAATATTAACTCGAATTTCCACCCTCATCATTGTGTCTCCTAGTAGATGATGAGTATTGTAAACCTATCCCACACAGACAGAATCTGCGCTAACATTCCTTCAAAGCTCAGCTTCAGTGAAACTTTCCGGGAAATTACCATCCCTGAGATCTCCCTTGCCTCAAACCATGCTATAATATAGTTTTTTAATAATAGTGTCTTGACCCAGTTTTAAGGCCCTGACTAGAGGCCAGCCAATTCCCCTCCTTGAGCAGCTGATGAAGTCCATACCCCCAACAACCTCCTTTATTAGGCTCTCATGCTCTGAGCCACTATACACCCACCCTGATTGCCCAGGACCTGGTACCAGATAACCAAGGACAGCCCCAATGCCCCAGAGCCCTCTGAAGTTATTCCAATTAGCCAATCCTAAGCCTGCTTGCCTTGCATCTCCCTTTCCTTTCCTTCCTCCTTTTGCCTTGTGACCAACCCAGGTCCTTCCCCTGAGCCCTGTGTGGAGTGCTGTATTCTCCCCAGGGAACTGTGAGTATGACAAAACTGTAAATCTCTTTTCTGCTTCTCTCCCTGGATCTGCATCTGGTCTCACCATACCTCACCCAAGGGCTCCAGGAAACAGAACTATCTTTTGTCTCTCTCTCATTTCTAGCACCATTCTTGGCATATAGTAAGTGCTCAATAAAAGTAATAGGAATCTTTGAAAAACAGCATTGATGAAGTGAATGGACAATGCTTTAAGTATAAAATAGTAGCACAAAGCCATTCTCTGGTCTTTTTGGTATAAATGATTCCACTACTGATGACATTGAACCTTCTTTTAGACAGAAACCATAAGAAATATCAACTTATTATGTTACTTTTAAAGTAGATAATGGACACCCACTTGAGAGCTATAGTATTATACTACCTCCCTCATTAGAGTGAAGATTTGGTTGGAAGTATGCCATTTATAAAATGAAACAAATTATCCACCTCTTTCATCTAGTCATTCTCTTTCACTGCAATGGGTGGTGTAGATAGCATGGAGCTCTGCCTGGGCCCCCTTTCAGTGGTAAGACATCCCATCTCAGCATGGAATGTTGGTTACAGCCACAGCTGAGACTCTCTGGGAACTGCCCTCAGCCCAAAGGAACTGTCTCACATAAGGTGGTATCCATGCCCATGGTCAGTGTGCAACCAGTGATTGTTCAGTGTAGAAACTGGCAGGGTGACTGCAAGGACCCACTCCCCTTGTGTCCTTGTAAAATATCTCTGGAAGTTCATCCTTGCTCCAGAGGTCTCAGGGAGATTGGGTGAGGTCTTTGTGACAACCAAATGGCAGATCGACTTCTCCCTCTGCTTAATCCTGCTCCCTTACTTCTTCACAGCTATTGTTTCTGAGTCCTCTGCAGTGACTCCTACATGCACGTCTGTCTCAGTTTCAGTATCTGTTTCCCAGGGAAGCCAATCTAAGACATCACGTATGAAATAAAAAGATGTACGATTAATTTTAGATGTGAAATAAACACTTAAAAACTGCTTGGCCCAATGTATTGATTGACTGCACACTTTTGTGGAAGACTAGATTTCGTAATCTATATCAACAAATAATAGACAGTCTTGAGCATTATAAGGAAATTTATTCCCTTCTTTCCCAGATTCCCCAATTTTGTTGATATTTTATAAAAAGGTTATTTAGAATACTTTTGATACCTTCTCAAGAGAAAAACTATTTTACTCTAGTTACTTATTACAGTGAAATAAACTTTTAAAAAGTTGCCAAACTTTCTTTTGAAAAAAACCCAGAAATATTATTTAATCTACATGAAATATTCAAAATAATTTACAATGCACTTGACCCATTATAAATAAATGTCTCACTATGTTTATAAAGGATTTGGAGTCTAAGGACACTGAGTGAAAAAAATTCCAGAAATATTTTTAGCTCTCAACAAGAGCTCCATATTACTATGTAGTTATTTTAATAGTATTATCTAATGCTGTGCCAGTTTCCTTGTGACTATTTTAATCATCCTTAACCAGGCATCACTTCCTATGGCAAATCACGTACACTTACGGATTCTTTTTCATCTGTTCCAGTTCAGCTCCTCCTTACTTCCAAGGCTCACAAAGTTAGTGTGATCAACTATAACAAATCTGTCAAAAAATATATATATTAGAGAGTGATTTGGGGTAACCTGAGACTCCATCAGCATCAAAGAAACTTTTCTCATCTGTCTCTGTTCTTATTTAAGATGACCACAGAATTATAGAGAAATGACCAAGAAAAGATGGTGATGGGAGGGGAACGAAGTCCTTGGTTTTTGCTTTCTAATAAGAGATAGTTAATTTTGGAAAGAACATACTAGAGTGTCAAAGATAAAATAAGTAGGTGGAAAAGACAGAAGTAAAATGACATCAATCTATTTGAGAACTGAAGTAGTTCAAATTTGTTATTCTTTGCTAATCATGTTTTTGTTTGCTTAGTGTACGGCAGCTAAGCCAGTGTTTTGCCATTTTGGCAGAGAACAGACAAGTGAGGTATCAGTTCACCCTGGTTTGAGGTCAGATCTCCTTATTTGATTAGAAAACATTTTATAAAAAATAAATAGACAAATGAACTCAGAGATGAAACAATGTGTCGATTTGGGTACTGTTACCTGGCTGAAATGCGTTGTGGATCATTTTGTTTCTGCCTTCTACCTCTGCTGTCCTTTAGGGCTGACAAAATAGGTGACATTTTGAACTTGCTGGTTTTAAATCTGGAGAAAGCAGCCAGACTTCCGACTTGTGACCCAAAGGCAGGAGAAACTGTTAACTACTATAATCAAAGTAGTTGTCAGTCATTCTCCTTGAAATCCCTTCTTCCTTGTGAGGGGGTCTCTTTGATCATGCCATCTACTATTTTGTGAAGCCTGGTTCAGGATGGAGAGGTGTGTATTCATTCCTTGGTTCTGCCTGTATCTTCAGCTAATTTTATTCTAGCGGGAATTTCAGTATAGTCATAGAGCATAGTGGTTAAGATTTATGACTCAGGAGTTGGATCTGCGTTTAAAGCCCCACCCTGTCACTGCAACCTTGGGCAAATGTGTGAACTTGCCTAAACTTGAGTTTCCTCCTCTCCAAAATGGGAGTAATTATTCCATCTCCTTTATAGTACTGTTGTGACGAATACACGGGGATCACGTATATAACACAGTTGGCTCCGTGTCTGGTATGGGGTTTTCAACCTGCTTTGAACCCGGCCAGGAAAGAGGGGTATTATTTAGCAGTGGACTCAGCAACCTCACATTTGGTGTCTTGGCAGAGAAAATCAAGTAAATAAAAAAGGAATAAAGATAGAGGTCAAAATAGCACCTATGTTGATTATAGAGGCCAGGCTGGAAGGCATATGTGAAAGCCAAATAAACTTTCTAAGCAAACTCCAGAATGAGGCCGGCTTCTCCGTCCAGCCTCAGGCTGCGCTCATTGCAGTCACGTGCTCTCAGCAGGATGGTCGTGTGCTCTATGTCTGCAGCTCACACCCCAGGGACAGAGGGTGGAGCTGGGTATGTCAGTTTTCCTCCCAAATGTACAATCTCAAAAGTGATTCCCTCTTCCAAGGGAGAGAGTGAGAAAGAGACAGAGAGAGACTCAAAGTCATATTTATTCAGCTACCTTCACAGGAAGGAAATGTCAGACGTGGGAAGGAGCACAGCGGAATAAGTGCTTAATAAATAACTGTTATCATTATGAACTGACAAGGATGTATTTCTCTCTTTACGTGGCCCAAAACATGAAAAATATGTGGGAATTATTTGATCTCCAATCTTGGTTTTTCTCATGTGAATATAATGATTTTTTTATAGAAGTCAAAATCAAGTTTAAAAAATATATCTAGAAGAAAAAAGAACTGAGGAAAATTAAACTATAGGAAATAAATCTAACCCAATATACCCAAAATGCATGTAATATAGGATTCAGAAGTCTTTGCAATGTTATGGCTGGAATAATAAATTGTAGACATATAAAGAAAGGACAACTGCAGTTAAAAAACATATTTTTAACCTCTAGTGAAAGTATCTAGATAGAGAAATTACAATCTGGTCGGAAATATAGACCCTGAAATGTAGTATATTTTCATTTGCCATATGTAAATTTCATTCATGGATGTGATATTGCTTGATGTTGTGAATTTCTCCATTTGGTTCCCAACATACAGCCTAGGAGATGAACTGCATATTTATTAGTTTGTGACATTCCTGTATATTCCCTTCTCACTACTTTCTGCTTCCTATATATTATGTTGATACCTGTATTCCTTACTTTGTCTGCCTATGGGTAAGGAATATATGGTAATGGGAATGGTATTTTTAAATATTTTAAATTTTTGTTTCTACAACAGAGATAGTAGTCTCTAAGAGCCAAGGACACATATGAACCAGAAAAAGTTTATCATATACCAGCTGATGAATAGATAATGATGTTCCTAACTAAAGGTTATTAAAATTTAACTCATTAGAGACTCATGGGATGCAAGAAGAGCATTTATGAATACTTAATTTGGAGAATTATAAGCAATTATGATTTATTTCACCGAATTTTAAAAAATATTGATGAATCCCATGACACTTTATTCTATTAAGTTTTGTATATGGGTCCAATATACTCCAATAGATGGGCCATCTCAAGGATGAAAGATTCTATCTTTTGCATTCCTAGTGTCTTGGATAGTCCCTGCCACTTGACAATTTCCCAAATGTTTGTTGAATGAATATTTGTGGGAAATAATAGTCATTGGTTAAATAAATAACCTCAAGTTGAGAACATCAGTGCCAACAAGGAGGCTTTTTCTTATTTACTAACGGTTAGTTATTTATTAGACATTATTCATATATGATAGCATATGTGTTTGAAGACTTATTTGTCAAGCAATCTTTCCTTCAACACTATTTTTTATGCCTACCAGAGTCCTGTGCTTATGACCCATCGGGGTTGAAGCCTCAGAAAAGCACATTCATATAGTTTTGTCATCAATTATCAAGATAGCCCTCTGGCTTTCAATCAAATTCAGATAATTTGGAGGAGGAAAGATCTGACAAACCTGTCAAACATAATTATAGAGTGCAGAAGTCTTCCCAGTAAAGGTATTGGTTCAGTGGTTATTTCTGAAACATGCCTGCACTAATATACAGTGCTTGAGTTCTTCAAGTACTTCAAGATATTTGCTTTTTATGAACATGGGTGAAATTTTTCCACTTATGTTTTATATTAGATGAGCACAAAGTTACTGACTGAAAGCCAGAAAAATGTGAAATTCTAATTATGATCCAAAGACACTCCACATGCATTTAAATGAATCCTGTAACCCTTTCTCTGTTGCTTACTGCAGTTTTCCCCAGGTCCCCCTGAAAAATAGTGCTGGTATCAGAGCCACGTTTTGCCAACTCTTTTGCAAAATGAGAGAAAGATTCAGTTGCAATTCATGATTATTTCACGATGTGTTCACTAATGTTTTAGTGTCATGTCATGATGATTTCATGATGTTATATCATTATTTCCAGTTCCAAATTGAGTGTTTATTATCTGACACTTAAATTCCAGGACATCCCATAACATAAATGACTTTTGCAAGAACAGCATGTACAAAATAGTCCGTACTGGATGAGGATATTTGGAACATAGATTTATGTTTTCTTTCTTCTGAAATTTCTGATTTCTCCCTCTCCCTTCTTTGTTTTTATGTTGTGTTTGCACAAGTTACAGTCATAAGGTTCAAAGACAGCATGCCTCCTGATAGGATCGCACTTAATTCGTTCAAGGGAGAGACCTGCCGATGCTATTTTTAAACACCTTTAAGACCCTCAGGATAGAGTTTATCGTTATATTTTCCAATCCTGAAAGCTGTTTCACATTGGCAATATTATCTCATATGCCTTTCTTTTCACTTCCATATGGCCTGGAAAATTTTGCGGGGTGCTAGACTTTCTCCCTAGTACAAACATGTATTGCTATCAGAATGCTGTGCCTTTTTTTCTATATGGAGCTTATACCTTTTTAAGTTTTGAAAACAGCTTCATTCATACAAAGAGTATGTTATTAGAATTCAGGGAGCTTTAGGAGAAAGTGTTAAATCACTCTAGAAACAAATGAGGGAGGGTACTCTACCTTGTTTTATGTTAATACCGTGATCGAGTAATTAAACATATAGAGAAAAGAAAAAACTTAGAGATTTCTAAAATCAGCAATTGCAAGGAAATTTTGGTGACGTGTCTCAAAGGCTAGCTAATGGTTTGCATAGGTAGAGTAGGTTGTAACGTAGAGAAGTATGTGTTTGCAGGGTGGTGAAAAATCTCCCGACTGAGAATTAGCTCTGCAGTTCATTCCCGATATGGGAGTTTCTTACATTACTCAGCCCTTGAGATTAAGGCACTGATGATTTCTGATAAATATACATGAATCACGGAAGGGATACATATCAAGTAATTATGAGTCATTAATACCATTTTCTTTTCTTTATTTATCAGATTAGCTAGTCAGTCTGCAGAGAAAGAGCAAAGCAAGTAGACAATTTTCCTTAAGGAGGAAAGACATTCACAGCATGGCTGAATAGTCAATTCTTAAGTTATTTCCATTGTGACATACTTAATGGATAATGTCCAGAAGCAAAACACTCTCCTGTGTGCACAATCACAATTGCGTGCAGTTCCCTGCGTCTTAGCAGCAATTCCTTCCCTTCCTCGGAAAGGTGGCAGAATGTAATGTTTCTAATCCAGGCTCTGGAATTAAATGGCTTAGGCTCACATTTTCTAGCCGTGAGTCCTTGGGTAAATCACTTAAACTGTTGGTTGCAGATTCCTTATTGGTAAAATAGGCGTAGTAATTGCACCTTCCTTAGGCATTTATCAAGAGAATTAAAGGAGTTAGTCCGTGTAACACACATAGAGTGATTCAGTAAACCCTCAACCAAGAGTTGCTATTATTATTATCATCATATTCCATGGAAGAATGCAAATTGGAATGTAGGTCAGAGAGATTAATATTATGTTCGTGCCCTATCGGTGTAACACGGTGTCGGCTATAAAATGCAACTGCTTTATAAGTAGCAAATGTGGTGCCAGCGTTTAGCAGAAGTAAAGTCCAGTGTAAAATCACTTTCAGTGCCCTAAGCATCACTGGGTTTTGTGTTGGAATTTCTGAAGGGGTATTTTTCACTCCTAAAATTCTCTTGCTTTTTAAATTTTGGTGTTGGGTATAATATGTTTATGTTCATGTCATGAACTCTTTTATAAAAAAAGATAAAGCAAAAGGAATATCTTCCTCTCCGTAGCCCTCCTCTGACAAGTCTGTCTCCAGCTTAGGGGCACATTTGGTTTAGGGTTTGAGGAAAGAGGAGTTGTGATTTCTTGTATTTGCCCACTTTGGTGAAGTCCCCACATGAAAGGGTAATAGGAGACCTTTAACCTGTGTTGCTGCTAGTCCCTCAACCTTTACATCCACAAGCGTTCACTCCAAAATTTTCCAACATAATAACAACATTTAAAAAAAGGAAGACTGTTCAAACACTGAATTATCTGTGAGACTCAGCCAAGTTACACCAGCTGCACTGGCTTGGTTCCTACATCTGGGCTCCAAGGCGGGTAACAAAAAAAATCTCCATGAACAGTATTTTAAGAATTTTGGCAACACATAGGACAGGGGAGTTAAAAAGAATTCTTTGCTGAAAACAGAATTGGTGGAAACAGTTCTGTGTGCTCGCCACAGTTCACCAAGCAATCTAATGGCCAGCCATTAGAATACAAACAAGCATACGCAGAGCCCCGTCCAAAGCCACCATTTCCCTCTAGAAAAGGCCAGTGGGCACAGCAGCTGGGTCCCGGGAAAGAGAAGCAGCGTGGACTTAATAACAACACAAAGCATAAAATGGATTCCCCGCATTACTATTTTTTAACCTAATGGGTGACATTTCCCAGCAACCAGTATGACGTAGGATGTGTATGTGCCTGCAGGGAAGATTTCACTTGTTTTTTCCCAGATTTTTTTGTCCATTCCTTTAAATCATTAAGTATGGCTGATTATTTTCTTTCCTTGGTTCTCTGTGGAGTTTTATTTCTTCTTATATTATTGCATCACTTGTAGAAAAAGAAAGGTGAAACAATTTAACAGAGCTATGTTCTATCTCATATGGCAAAAGCTCTCTCTTTAGAAGCAGACTAAGAGTTATAAGACTTGGAATTAATTGGTGAAATTTAACTATTGAAGAGAAGAAGGATTGTAAAGCAGTATGAGGAAGGCCTCAATATAGTGATTTAATTTTTATAATTAGGACAGATATGCATTATTATTTCTAAAGAATTATTGTTAAATTCTCATTTTAATATGGTTGCTGTGTTGCTCTATTTCAAGAACTAATTCAACAGACATTGACCTTGCCGTCAAGAAGTTTATAATCTAAAAGATATCAGATAACAGAAAATAGGAAAAGCAGAACGCCTCGGTAAGGCATTGTTCAGTCTGTTCAAGACACTTAGAAAACATGGAATGATAAAATTTAGATGTTAGGGTGCAAGTTGTGTGGGGAGATGATTTGAATTCCATGTAGATGGAAAAGGCCTATGGGAGAACGTGAGGAGGGAGAGGTCTTTCCGGCTCACAAGGATGTGAGTGATAAAGGACCTATAAAAGGGGGTGAATTACTTTCCAGTTGATAAAAATGATGGAGCCTTATCGAGAATGAGCATGGTGACTTAGATAAAGACGTGATAGGTTGTGGACAGGGTGGTTCAGTGAAGCTTCTGCCTAGTCAGCCCAGTGGTGCCAGGAGGAGGGAAGCAAAAGCTCAGAAGTAGCTTTTTACAAGGTGTTTATAAGGTTTATGCAACTGGGTTATGTAACTGTGGCAAACAAGAAATCATAAATCTGGAATCCAGTCTTGGTTCCAGGTGACATAGCTTAAGTGAAACTTTATTATGATAATAATGAAGATGCTCAAATGCTAACGTTTCCCCCACTTACTGTTCCCAGATTAAAGGGGAATGAAAAGCATCAAACCCACAGTTCCGGGCTTCTGTGACCTAGCACATTCCTTACTATGTGAAGGCTGCTTAGACTAGTGAACTTAAAGTGTACCATCAGGAGGAGAGAGGGAGGCAAGGGAATCTGCATCGTCTACACCATCCTATCTCCGCGATCAACAAATACCTTTTGTGTTACTTGTTGCAGTCGTGGTAGTAACATGAGATCGAAGAACTTTTCTTCTAGTCTGAGATGTATGACTAGCATCTCAGACCAGAGGAATGTGTTTAATGCTATCTGTGGCCATGAATAGTGTCTCAGACTAGAGGAATCATTCATTCATTCATTCATTTTCATCTCATTCATGCATGCCAGGCCTCAAACCTGGAATTGGCCCTTGAGGTCTGGCCTATCTCAGACCTTCTGGTGAGGTCAGGTATTTGTTTTCTCAATCAAAAGTAATAGGTGTCATTCAAGCAGCTCTTCTAAACTTATCTCTTCCACGAACATTTTTTAGGCCAATCAGAAGGTGTCTTTTGCTGGTCTGCTATTTGAACCTATTTCTTTCCTGGCAGAATAAACACCCAGTTGTTTGTTCCATCATTCATTGCTGTGTAACAAGCCAACCTAATCTTAATGGCATTAGACAACAATTACTGTTGTCACTCATAGTCCTAGGGGTTGACTAGGCTCGGGCTTGCGGTTCTCACGCAGAGTCTCCCATTTGGTTGTAGCTGGGGCTGGACTCATCTTGAAGCCTTCCTCTCTCACGTATCTGGCACCCGGGCTGGAAATAGTTGGGGTTCCTTGGGCATCTCTCTCTCTCTTTTTGGGTGCTCTCCACCATGGCAGCTGTAGGGTAGCCATGGCAAGTCAGTGCTCAAAGGTGTGTGTCCTGAGAGAGAGAGCCAAGCAGCAGGTGTATCACTTTCTATGACCCAGTCTTGGAAGTCAAGCAATACTACTTCCTGAGCAATCTATTTGTTAGGAGCAAATAACTGAAGTCAACCCACATTTAAAGGGAGGAGAATTAGACTCCACCTCCCGAGAGAGGAATGTCAAAGAATTTATGACCATTTGTTAAAACCTTTACAGTCTCCATCAGTCTGCTCTCCTGCCTATTCTTCATAGAGACACTAATTCTTTCTTTATTTGCTGCTGCAATTTCTTCATCTCCATTACAAATATTTCATTAAGCACCTAATTATAGATGTAAGTATTCTAGGAATGCATAAGACAGTTCAGGGATAAATGCAGAGGTGCCATTTCTACCTTTTAGAGGTGCACATCTGTGGCAGACTTTACTTTGGTAAATAAAGCACTAATCAAGGCCAATAGTCAACATTCAATAAGTATTTGTTGAGGATCTATTATATTTCGCACACAGTTTTAAGCTCTAGGAATACAGAGATGAATAAGACTCATGTTCTACATTCTGTGCAGTCATGATCTAATGTGTATGGTGACCATAATGAAGCAGTTTAATTAAGAGGTGTGCACTATTCTACTGAAAACACTTTCTTCAAGCTCTCTAGCAACTTCTATCCTGTCAACTCCAATGACACCCAATAACCTTCTTGATACATTCTGTTCAACAGATTTCTGGGTCACTACTTTCTTGATTATTTTCTTCACGGACTTCTCTTTCTTATTCTCCTTTGCCACCTCCTTTTTCTCTTAAGGTGGAGTGTCCCAGAGCTCAGTTCTGGATCCCCCCCTCCCACCCCCGCCACATGCCCTCCCATGGCTTTTGGTGTTACCTATAGGCAAATGTCTCTCAAATTTATCTTTCTAACCCTGGCCATCCCATGAGCTCCTTAGTCATCTCCCCAGCTGCCTGCTGGACAAACATAACAGGCCAAGGTTAGCAGGTCCAAAACTGAACTGTGGATTTCCCCAACACTCCAAACCCACTCCTTTCTGGTATTCTCCATCTGAATTAATGAGG
Organism: Tapirus indicus; assembly: GCA_031878705.1. Classification (NCBI taxonomy): domain Eukaryota; kingdom Metazoa; phylum Chordata; class Mammalia; order Perissodactyla; family Tapiridae; genus Tapirus; species Tapirus indicus. The sequence continues at coordinate 135,465,168 of CM062920.1, read as the reverse complement.
CCACCACGAACACTTCATGCAAAATGTCTAGAAGTCATTCTTGATGACTTTCTTTTCTCTTAGTCACCATATAAAATCCATTAGCAAGTCCTGCTGATACTAGAGTCAAACTATCTCGTGATTAGTACGCTGTTTTCTTACTATTTCTATAGCTTCAAATATTGTCTACTTACTATGTGCAGCACTTGGAGCAGACTAGATGCTCAATGAGACTGGTTGAGTAAATGAATATATGCTTGAAGGACAAGAATAACATAAGGAAAGTGTTGGTTCCTACCATATGTGGACATGGTATTGCAGAGTGAGGAAGGCTATAGGATAAAAATTCCAAGTAAAGCAGGATTGGAGAAGCCGTCTCGTCTCCTTTGGTCAATACCTGAGACTTTGTGAGGGATATTGGGCTTGGGGGGATATCTGAATCCTCAAAGGAATTTCTTAATACAAACCCTTAATCAAGAATTGCAGTAAGGAGACATTCTGCCATGAAATAGTTCTCAAAAAGTCACAGGAGAACCAGGAAAGTTGATGTTAACAGTTCAAGTTGTTTTTTTCCCCTTTTGTCTCACAAATTCAAAATGACCTGAAGATTTAAACTCTTGCTCCCATCCCTCCTCATGAATTTCATTCTTTCTGTTAAGGTAAAAGTTATTTTCCTCCCTTCTTAGGTGTTTTGGAGGAACATTATTTTTACTCTCATTTGTCAGAGAAAATACATTTTTTTTTCAAAAAGTGAATAAGGTTTTTAGCTTTAAAAATATCTTTTTAGAAAACTTCCCTGGAAGCTTAGTACACTGATACCAAAAAAAGCAAATATCTTTTTGTGTCTTGTCACTTTCATAGGAAATAATAAAACTCCCCCATTTCTTAGAAGCATATGACTTGGTGTCCAATATCCAACATTTTATTTTGAGGGAAATTGTGTATCCAGGTTATTTTTATTTCTTACGTAGTGCTACAATCAGTTTTCAAGCTACACTGTTAAGAAACTGGTTTTTTCCCCTTCTGTTTTTTACTTTTCGCTTTTTGGGTTGAGACATTTTAGCTGCACTTTGCTTCGACCACCTGGTTGGAGCTTTCAAGAGCAGTTTACAAAGATCTATTAAAATTAGCTGGAGAGAAAGGGTTTGACTTAGTTAAAAACAGTTCTTTTTAATTTGCCTCCCCCAAGTGACCTACTCAAATTGCTTTAAAAAAAGTTCTGGGCATGCCTGGCAACTATCTGATTGGAAACAGTTCTTCTCTGGGATTGCCTGTCGGGAAGATTAGTCCTAGGGCAGGTTGCTCAATCTTTTCTGTGCCGAATGGTTCTTTGCTTCTCACCTGAAGATTCCAAATTAGGGAGGGTTAAATGAGGTGAAGAGAGGGAGTTTAGCGAGGGAAGAAACAAACAGTGTATCTTTCAAGTCTCCTAAAAAACTCGGCATTTTTTTCCCTCTTCCCTCTTCTGTAGATGGCATAACAAAAGTAATAGCAGCAGCAACAAAAACTAACGTTTATTGAGTGTTTCCTATCTGCCAGCCACCGAAAACGACTCTGTGAAGTATTTACTACTATACACACATTCTGCCACGAAAGAACCTAAGTTTCAGATTGGGGATGTAATTTAATTAAGGATAAACAACTAGTGGCAGCCCTGGTCGTCTAGTGGTTAAGATTTGGAGGTCACCGCCTCAGCCCTGGTTGTTTCTGGGACAGAGAACCACACCACCCATCTGTCAGTTGTCATACTGTGGCGGCTGCATGTTGCTGTGACGCTGACAGCTATGCCACTGGTGTTTCAAATACTAGCAGGGTCACCCATGGTGGATGGGTTGCAGTGGAGCTTCCAGATTAAGACAGACTAGGAAGAAGGACCTGGCCATCCACTTCTGAAAAATTAGCCATGAAAACCCTGTGAATAGCAGCAGAATGTTGTCTGACATAGAGCTGGAAGGTGAAATGATAGCATAAAAAGACAAGGCAGGGTTCCGATCTGCTATACATAGGATCAACTGGAAAGCACTAACAACAAAAAAACAACTAATATCCAGTATAACTGGAGTTTTAACTCTAGCCTATCTGATGCCCACGGACACAGATAGGGCTCATCTTCCTTCCCCCCACCTCCTCCCCTCCTCCCTCATTCCCAGCTTTATCTTGGGGGAGCCAACACCCAGCCCCGATTCGGAAGTCTGTAAGGGCATAGGGCACAGTCATTTTGCTGTCTAATGGGCTTAGGTAAGCCATCTAAATACAGAATGTGCTAAGGACAGGCCTGGCTACCCAATTATAGTCTCCTTTTAGCTTTGGCTAGAGAGAAATCCCCAGAGCAAGTGTTAAACTTGGTCACCCACGCAACTTCCTTTCTTGGCCGAGAGTCAGACAGAGTGAATTCTGCATCCGGCATAAAGTCTTATTCAGGAAATAATAACTGCTGCAACCCAAGCCCCCAGTGTCTCAGCTTTGAAACTGAGTTCACGATCATTGCCCAATTTTATTGGCTTTGATAGGGTGTGGGCCTGGCTTCAAAATAAACATACCAGTTTTTTGGCCGTATTGGTAATTTATGTCTTGCTTCCTTTTAAAATTATAATAGCAACTCTATAAATTAGTCTCACATGGAAATATTTTCCAAATTAACCCCCTCCCCTAAATATTTAATGAATCTATATTAAAGAAACATGTAATAATGAAATAATGATTCTGCCATGAGCCGTATCTACGTGACAATTTTCTAAAGAGTGATATTCTCTTCTGGAAAACTTTTAAAACTAATTCATTTGGAAACACTTTGGTTCAAGTAACTGTACTTCCTTTCCCCCAGTCTAGTTTGTTGTTGTTGTCACTTCTAGCATTTTGTTAAGAGATGTGAAGTTAATTTCTCGAAAAAAAATTTTGATTCTTGATGCTTCTTAAACAAACGAAGTATATACTTAGTGATAGATTGAATAGTTGCACAAAGGAAGATGGCACAATGTGAATGTATTTAATTTGAAAAGCAACAGAAAGAACCAATTAAAATTTCCAAACTGAAAGACTGTATGCCCACATTATTCGAAAACGAAATATCTTGAGAAGTACATCATTCAAATATAGTTGACATATTGACTGTAAGCACTGTTAGATGCCTCTGTACACGTAATTATGCCTTCAAGGATAGGAGGAATTAATACCCAGCATTAATTCAACTTTTCCATGAAAGTTCCATGAAATAAATTTTATTTCTTCCAAGCTGGCCTCTGTGATATCTCATTTCTAAAATCATAATTCTCTTGCTTATTTACCTGCCTGCATTCCTTCTTCACTCCCTGGCCCCTAAGAATAAATCAAATCTGTTATTACTTTTACTTCATAATGATCTTATAATTTACAATGATATGTTTACCTGTGATTATATATTACTACAGTTTGATTATCTTATAATGATCTCCTGCACTGTGAGTTCCATGTGGTCAGTAATCATGTGCATTTTATTCACTCATTTATCCCCATCTCTAAGGACAGTGTTGACATAGTAGGTGCTCAATAAACACTCATTGAATAAATTAATTAATCAATGAAGGAAAGAATGTAACTATGATCTTTTTATTTTTCATTCTCTCTCACAAGACTATGAATACAGTGTATTTCAAAAATTAATTCAACAAATATTTAGTGACCGCCTACCATGTTTCAGACACTGTTTGGGGGCAAAAAGGATAGAGCAATGAATACAATCACATGTAGCCCCTGTCCTCATGGAATCCAGAGGTGTGAGGTTGGGGTGGAGACACAGATTTTAAGGGACTCTATAAATGAATACTATACTGACAGTGATTGAAGCTAGAAAGAACAAGTATAAATAAGGTGCCATGTGAGAGAATAGTGGGGGGTCTACTTGAGATTTGCAGAGTCAGGGTGCCTTTTCTTTGGCACAGTTCATACAAATTGGTATTTTTGTCATTTTTGTACATAGTCTTTATGTCTCGTTTATCTAAACTTTGTGAACACGAGGGATCACATTTTAGACCCTTTGCCTTTTCCAGAGTTCTAAATCCAATGCTGAATATATGGAGATCACTCATTATATCCTTGGTAATTGGTTGGAAATACATTCTGTTCAAATTCTTAAAAAATTAAGGCATAGGTAAGAAGACTAGAGAAATTTCTGCTCACGGACTTGGCTAATAACCTAGCTGGGTCAATAATACAACTCATGAAAGGTCATTTTACAACCGAATCTCTTGGGGTCTAAGGATAGCTCCCCTGGATTTATTTTAAGTCAGCACATTATAGGTTGTCTAAATGAAACTGTGTTATTTCCTGTTATTGATGTCCATAAACTCTTACCAGCAGTAACTTTTCCCCTAAGTTAATTTAAATTGACCCTTGGAAATAGAATCTTTTAAGAGTTTTCTTTAAGAGAACCATATTTCAGGGCAGGGCTGATACAAGGAAGTGAAAATAATAGTTTATTCTGTTTCCTTTTATTCTCTCCTGTGTCATGTGTCCAGCTGAAATTCACTGCTAGACCAATACTGGCCAAGATCAATACTAGATTCTGTTGCCATAGTGTAAATATCTTTTAAGTGGTTAGCAGGAGTAAAATATCTTACAGCTCTCTATTTCCCTTTTCTAGTTTGATTGCCTAGAAATCAAGAATTTGCATCTCATTAGCTGGTCAACAAAGACTGTAGTCTGCGTAAATTTTGCACATTCTTCTTGGAATTAAATTTATTAGACATTTTTCCCTTTAGGTTTCATTTGTTCAGCAATTTGTAATATTATTGCTTACAAATATAATAATGTAGGGGCTACAAAATCCTTTAGTCATTGTTAACACGTAAATTGTTATTAATGTATTATCTATTCACTGTACTTTCTCCACTAGAAGGATTAGAGTGAAAATATTTTTCTGGGTAATTTGAATGATGTAAGATGGGGGAAAATTTCCATCCTCAAGGTTGGGAAAAGATGTCAACAATTCCAAATAGGTTTCCAAATCCAGATGACCTAGTTAATTTTATTTCAGGGCAATGAACAGATGGTGAGTGTTCTCTGTCTATCTGGCATTAATGTGCGCTCTGTCACCATCAGACTTAACGGTGGCAGATGGCAGTTGCGTTAGCAAACATTCAGTTCTCTCCCTTTGATTCTTCCCTTAGGACTGAGGAAGGCCCAGCCATGGCTCACAGCTGAGTCACACTGTGGCTACCTCTCCAGTAAAGCCTGAGGAGAGAATGTCAAACCACCGGAAGCCCTCAGTAATGTGGCCTTTCCGGTTCACCCGTGGCAACAGGCACAGCTGGGCCCTCTTCAAAGGCTTGTGGTAGATATTATGGTCTCAGTGTTAAATCCGTCTGGAGTTCAGTGCCACTCCAGGGCCAAGTTGAGCATTTCTATGGGATGGGTGGGTTTTTCTCACCCTCTTATGGAAAAGTACCTGGATATATGAGAGCAGCCTTTCTTGACTTCTGGTGGACTTTTCTGGATAGGAAAGCAACCAGCCATATTTAGCAAAGTTTTGTCCAGCAATATTAATTATTTAACTCCCTTGGTTGATCAGTAGAGCATCAAGGTATCACCGTGGAAAAAAAAACAATTCTTTTTAAGTTAACATCTCCCTTCTCGGAAATCCAGGTGGGAATATATTACAGATGCACCCATGCATTTGGATTTCTACAAAAGGGTCAGTGACATCCTAATCCTGCATACCTAGGATAAGACTATTGCTTAATTTATGAACCAACTGTCTCTAAAATTGTATCAGAGTCAGCTGAGACTGTGAAGATGCTGTCTTGGGAGATATAGGAAGTTTAAGAGAATCTTAACTTCTCTTAAATAGATATAGAATAACCCTTGTTTTATAGGAATCTATAGGATCAAAGAAATAATGCAAAGAGAGAATATGGATGAGGGATTAATTAAACCATTTGTCCCTGTTTTATGGGCACATATTTTTCAAGATGTTAAATTCTTAACTTTTTAAACATTCCCTTTCAATTTTTTTAAAAAAGACTATCTTTTTTTAGAGCAGTTTTAGGTTCATAGCAAAATTGATAGGAAGGTATAGAGATTTATAACCATACAACCCCTGACCCCACACATACATTGTCTCCCCCATTACCAACATCCCCCGCAAGAGCAGTACATTTGTTACAACTGATGAACCTACATTGACACCTCATAATCACTGAAACTCCATAGTTTACATAGGGTTCACTGTTGGTGTTGTACATTGCATGGGTTTGGACAAATGTGTCATGAGAGATACCCATCATCATAGTGTTATGCAGAGTATTTTCACTGCTCTAAAAATCCTCTGTGCTCCACCTATTTATCCCTCCCTTGCTCCTAACCCCTGGCAACTACTGATCTTTTTATGGTCTCCATACGTTTGCCTTTTCTACAATGTCATATAGTTGGCACCACACAGTGTGTAACCTTTTCAGATTGGTTTCTTTCATCCTTTCAATTTTGGTAACTCTTATTCCTGAACTGATCATAGATGTTCAAAGTCTATTCAGGAAAAATGTGATTGACAATTTAAATTGCTCATGTTCCATAATGCAAATTTTCTGTCATCAGAGATGTAAAACATGCCAGAAAAAGTCTTTTTAATTTATCTCTGAGTTAGAAACTGGAGATAACAAGCCATGTAGGTGGCTTATTTATTGCCACCTGAAATATGTATTAGGGATAAAATTCCTTTGGTATTATTCATGGTGACTATTCACTAGCTGATATAAAATGCTTAATAGTAAGCCAAAAATCTCCTTTGGGCTCAGGCCCTGCATTGTTGAAGAGTGATCCACAACCACTTTAGCAGTTAAAATAGTAGTGGTTTCATTGGTTACACTGCTCAGGGTACATTTTAGTCTGCAAAGAAGCTTTCAGGAAGTAAAAAATAGTTTCCTCAAATGTGTTGGCAGCATATCAAAATAATTTAGAACACAGTGGTGTCAAGCTTCAGGCTAAAAAAAATTGGGGTACATTGGATTCATACTTTAGGACAGTGCTCTTCTGAGGTTTAGGCCCATAAATATATTGATTAGGGCATTAGACACTGAAAAGAATGATAGGATAGAGTCATCCAATCAGATGGATGATTTCTTTATTTCTCGTAATTCTTAAATATCTTTAAAATTTGACTAGGAAGCTAGCAAGTGCACCTGTATCGCTTTTATATATATTTGACTTGAATTGGCCTAGAACATTCCTTTAAGTGGGATTTTGATATGGGATCTCTGAAAAACCTGAATTTAAAGTAAAATGCAACTCTGGTGATTTCTTAAATATAAATACAGAACAGACTGCAGGTCTAGTGATTTCTGAATAGGACTAGAAATTAAGTGTATTCTGATGCCTTTAGAACCGCAAGTTCTTGTTTTGCTTTATTTTATTTCATTTTGCTTCTGAATTATTCATACAATCGACTCAATACTCTGCTTTGATTTGCTATAGAGACCTAAGTTTATTTATGTTAATCTCATGAGAATGGTGCCAAATGTATTTTTTCTGTTGGTTTTGGAATTTATAAATATTTAAATATGTAGAATCATTAAATTTTAGAGCAGGTATAGACTCTGAATTTATTCTAATGTGGTAAGCCACAGAAGTTTGGGACTCACACCAGGCCACAAAGTTAGAACAGAGCTGTCATTAGAAACTACATCTTTAATAGTTGATGGATAAAGGTTTTCTTGGTCTTGATACAACTAAACATTAAAATGAGGTGTCCACAGGATTCTAGTGAATAAAAACTGACAAAGAGAGGCTAAGACTTACTTATCTACTTCAAGTGGCTGCCTATGCAGAAAAATTTACAAAATCTTCAATTTCAAGATAAAATACAATGGCAAGAAACTTCTACTATCAGAGTTTTGAAGTCTTTCTTGCCATCAAGAAACTCTATTATAAAATAGACGCTAATACTTTAAGCCACTATTTGATATCATATCATATATAACATATGTCTTAGTATTATTAATTCCTGTACCACATAAGAGAAAAAGATTCTTGTGTGGATCCTGGAAAGCATCTTAGAGATAGAACCAGGCAGAAGACCTAATTCTCAGAAGGCAAGCTATTGCAAGGCAAACTTTACAAACTTCATAGCTTTCACCAGCTCCTAGTTATGGTGGGTGAGTAGATGAGTAAAATAAAATTGCTTGTGAAGTACATAATGTAATATTCCAGGTACTCTGGTAAATGCTTTCTGTTACATCATTTCATTTGATTCTTGTAACAATACCCTGAGGTATAAGGACTGTTATCACTCCCGTGCTATAAATGGTTTAGAGAAGTTAAGAACTTTTCCTGTGATCACATGGCTGATTTACAAAGCTGAGATTTGAATCCAAGTCCATCTGAAGCCAAAGGTTTGCTCTTAACCACAGCTCTACAGTGGTTAAGGTTTACAGGCAGGAAGAACAGAAGGTAGAAAAGTATGTCGTGTCAGGGCCTGGTGAGTCACAGAAAGTGAAGATATTTGGGACGTAGGTGTGTTGAAGCCAGCTGGAACCAGCTCTCGAGAGCTGACTTAAATGTTCAGGAATTTTGTAAGTTGGTTGCTAAACTGTTGATAGCTTGAAATGAGGTATGATGGGAGTATTTACACCACAGAGATCTGTAAATGCTACAAATCAGGGCTTTGTTTCCACAGAATCGGTTTTCCAGCACAATACTAGCTGCTGGAAGATTGAAGTCAGAGCACAGAATATATGAAAGAGAAATAGTGGGTGAAGATGCTAGAGACGTGCATTAAGTTCAGTTTATAAAGAGTCCCAGTAAATGTGAGCATTGCTATGTTTTATTTATTTATTTATTTATTTGCTGAGGAAGACCAGCCCTGAGCTAACATCTGTTGCTAATCCTCCTCTTTTTGCCGAGGAAGACTGGCCCTGGGCTAACATCCGTGCCCATCTTCCTCTACTTTATATGGGACGCCACCACGGCGTGGCTGACAAGCAGTGTGTCAGCGGGCGCCCGGGATCCGAACCTTCAAACTCCGGGCTGCCAAGCATGGACTAAACCGCTGTGCCACTGGGCCGGCCCCGAGCATTACTATGTTTTTGAAATGCAAATCAGATTGTCATCCCTCAATCTATAAGCCTCCAGTGGCTCCCGACTGAAGTAAGACCCAAACTCCATACCCTGGAGAAAGGCCTGTGCTTTCCTCTTCTACCTCATCTCTGCAAGTCTCTCCCTCTCTCATTCTCACTCTCCCATCATGCTACAGCCACGCCGGTCAACACATTTCAGGTTCTTAATAAGCCAAGCTCTTTCCAAATTTAGTCCCTCACGTTAGTTGTTCCTTTTGCCTACGAATGTAGTTTGTGCATAGTTGTATCCTTCAGATCTCCGCTTAAATGTCACTTCCTGAAAAGGCTTTTCTTGACTTCTAAATCTGAAGTAGCTGTCAGGTCCCTCTCTATCACATCAGCCCATTTTAACACTCTGCCTAGTACTTAATGGTGTGGTACAGGGGTTAAATGTCTCCTCTCTGAGGCCAGACTGCTGGGGCCCATTATTACCTCACCACATACTAGCTGGGGGACTTTATACAAGTTGCTTATCTCCGTGCCTCAATTTCCTATTTGAAAAATGGGATGTAATTATTTCCTTTTCATGTGGTTTCTGGGAGAATTAACGTGTGTAAAAGAACACAAACCACATTAGAGAAAGAACAGTGACTGGCTCATAATAGTGTTCAAAATATTTTAGATATGATTATCACTGATACCTCATATTTATTGACTTCTTGTCCAATTTTCTCAACTAGAATATAAGTTCAATGGGAGCAGACACCTCATCTTTTCTGTCTGCTTTTGATTCTTCCCATCACTGAATCCTAGAGCAGTGCCTGGCACCGCCTGCTGTGGTGGGCAATGGGGCAGAGGGAGGAGGGTGACAAGGGGCTGATCATTCAGGGGCTCTTGTCTGCCTTCCTGACTTCTCTCAGCAGTCTGTGCAGTTGCTCTCGCTGTGAATCCAGAACAGTGGAAACAAGCATCTACGTGTGCAATAGCTCTTGTGGAGAAGACAGGAAAGTAAGAGGCTCTGCTCTCTGACCGTAAGGAGCACACTTCCTCTCCAGCCCATGGTGGCTGTTCAGGATGTGGGCCCAGTGTTGTCAGATCTTTCATTCATCAAGAGAAGACAGAAATGTGGATAATTTTGGTGTGAAATCTCCCAAGTTTTATATGTTTACAACAAATTCCACATTTTATAAATGACGTTTGGCCAAATAAATCGTGCCTGCAGGCTAGACTTGGCCAGGGGGCCACCTGTTGACAACTTGATCTTGAACTTGATCTCTTGGCTTCCAATTGTGAAGTCAGTGTCCTCTGCTCGCTGTCGGACACCTTGCAGGAAAACTACCTGATGACCACACTGCAGCTGCATTTTCCTGAGTCTCCATGCTTGGTGTCCTCCACTCACTAGATACATCCTCCCCCAGATGGTACTCTTAGGTCTCGATCCTGTTCCTTGGTTGTAATAGATGATTCCTTGGAGAGTCAAGTGGTTCACACCAAAGTAGGCTGGGTATGCCACGGAGGTGAAGATGAGGAGGGGGACAGTCTGGATCTTTTGTTTAAAGGTTTATTTTTGAAGAAAGATGTCACTTGAGCAAAGGGACTTTCATTTCCCCTTTCTCCCCTCTCTCCTTTTCCTTCCCTCTGCCCTATAGTGACATGAGTCTGATCGCTATTCCAAGTCAAAAGTTTGTTCTGAATAACTTTTGGAGAGTTACTATGACAGTCATGCCTTCCCAATCTACCTTGTTTTCTTCTTGTGGACATTTGGCTGGGGAAGGGGAATACCTAGAACAATAATCTCCGAAATTTTTTGATTGTATGTGCCCCATCAATAAAAAAAATCAAATATGAGTTATGGTCTGAATGTTTGTGTCCCCCTGAAATTCATATGTTGAAATCCTAACCCCCAAGGTGATGGTATTAGGAGGTGGGGCCTTTGGGAGGTGATTAGGTCATTGGGGCAGAGCTGTCATGAACAGGACTAGTGCCCTTAGAAAAGAGGCCCAAGAAAGCTCCTCTGCCCCTTCCACTATGTGAGGTTACAACAAAAAGATGACCGTCTAAGAATCAGGCCCTCACCAGACACAGAATGTGCCAGTGCCTTGGTCTTGGACTTCCAGCCTCTAGAACCAAGAGAAATAAGTATTTGTTGTTTGTAAGCCACCTAGTTTATGGTATTTTGCTATAACATCCCAAATAGGCATATATCTCATATAAGTATATTTGTTTATTATTTTATATGTAATCTAGTGTTCTAGTGTATTATGCACATTTTAAAGTGCACATAAAATATCAATTTAAAATACTGAGATGAAAAATAATGAGATAAGTTCCATTATCTCTTTATACTCCACGGGGGATTACCAAGTACACTTCATGGAGGGGACACACCGCTGGTCTAAAAACACATCAGCCTTTAAAGAGGATGCTTTACCAGACTAAGTGAGTGGCTGTCCTGATCTGCTCTTTCTGTCAGTTTTGCATTGGAACGTTGCCCAGGATGGAAGTACCCGGCGTGGACACAGCTTGGGGCTCTATCCCACAGCACAACTCCTGGGGATCTCAGCAAGCCCCTTGGATCCAACAACTACTTGTTGAGACTTTGCCCCCCCAAACCAGGAGCTTATGTCTCTCTTCACTTTGGACTTCTTTCTTCCTTGTATCAGGGTGTGCAGATCACCAAAAACAGAATAAAATGATGGGAACTGTGTACAAGTCTCACTCGGGGCTGAAAAAGTGCAGATCAATCCCCAAACACCAAATCTGCTGGCCCCAGATAATCTGAAGACTTACTGTGCTTGCTGCACCATCTAACCACAGTGCCCCCCCTCCCCACCCTCCCTCCCCTAATGGGAGAAGGGAGTTGGAATGGCTTTTCTCAACATTATCAGGGTTTGTTTATCATATTCTCTGGATTAGTGAGTTTATAATCTCCGAACTAAGCCGTGATGCCAGGAATGAAGTCAGAAGCTGCAGCGTCTGAGGCCTCATCTTCCTCCCCAAAGCTCAAGGCAGATTTATTTTAACAGCTGTTCACTACCTGATCGGAATTACAGGACTTGTGTAAAGGTCAAGGAGAAAGCTAAACAGCACATCTGTTCCAGTCATAGAACCACATTTCTAGGAAGCTGGAAAAACAAAATATTCTGTTGTAGAAGATCCCAACCGTCATTTGAAGCATAATTTCACTGTGATTGTAAAAAGAAGGTATCTGCCTCCTTCCTTCTTAACATCACTTTTTCTAGGAATGCAGTTATATAGTGAAACCATCGCATCTGTCAGATAGTCTTTAGAGCCCTGGCAAAACCTGACCTGACTTTTTATTTTACAGACACATTCTTCTTTCCATCTAATTCTATGCTAATCATTGAAAACATTGTTTCTGTTATGTGCTTTTTGATTCAAAAGCAATGATCAACAGTCCTGAATGCTCTCCTGTCTTGTCATTCAAAACGCCTTCCACATTTCTTTATCCTCAGCTCTTTTCAAATTAAATTTCATTAACTGAAATCATCCTCTTTCTAAAATAGGAAGGCAGCCTGACTTGGACAAAGCTAAACTATGCATTCCTCTTAGTGAACTGTCAAACTAATCCTTAATGTCCCCTGCTGTTACGGTCTTAATTCCTCACCAACAACTGTGCATGCATGTGCTATAAGAGGAGACAGCTGGTTGAAGTGTCGCGTTTTGACAAATATTATCAATGGTTCAGTGTCAGCCTGGGGAGACACAACAAATGGCATTCCACAGAGGTTACTTATTGGGCCAGTTAACATTTCAATCAGTGCCGGATACTGGAATAGAAAATATACTTTGAATGTCTATGATGGACACTAATGTTGGTCACGGGAATAGACCGAGTTCTTGAACTGCTCTCTCTACCTTATAATCTTGCTATAGCTTGGAGAAGCTGTGGGTGATTTTATATGAAGAAATGGAAATCCCAACAATATTTGCCTTTGCTGTCTAGATTGAATAAATCATTTTAAGTAAGGCCAAGGCCTCCTATCAGGCCCTACCTACATCCTAGACTGACTACTTTACCTTCTCTTTGCTTCCAGAGGACTAAAGCATCTTGATTGTTTGCTCTCATTCCTGGTTGCTACTGCCCGCAACTCAGCCTGTGTTGTCAACACCCCCACAGCTGTACTTTGTGAAACACAGACCCCATTTCGGGGTGTTAGGGATTTAACTGCAAACATACAAGGAAATAGAAAGTATTGTAAAAGGTCCCAATAATAGGGATGATTAAAACTAGAAAAGCTCTTAAAAGTAATACTAATAATAGATTTTCTGGTCTACATTAAAATGCAAATTGAGCTAAGTCAGTCTAAGAATCCCCTTCCTGATTCATTTGATTTGTCTCCATCTGAAAGTGAGACCTGCCAAATCCAGAGTCTAGACCAAGCTCTTCAGAATCCAAGCTCAGTGGATCCCCACTGGCCCCGTGGGACTGCTAATTCTTTTCAGATTAGGTTTCCTGATCTTCTCTATGTATCTTCTCTTTTCCTCGGAATCCCAAGCCTATTATCCTTTCATCAGAATTACTCTTGACTTCCGCTGGGTCCCTTCCTTCTTCCTGGCAACTTGAAAGAGAAAGATCATCAAGGATCCCTTCTCTGAACTTGAAGAAGTCCTGTGCCGACCTAAAAATGATCCATTTCGCTCCTTGAAATTCCTCCTTCTCTTTCAATATTTACTTGCTTTGACTTGTTTACTAGGAGTCATTGAGGCTCATTCTTTCAGCTTCTTATGGTGCTCTGAACACGTGCATAGGCTTAATTCCCTATTGGACATGAGACCTCCACAGTGTGCTCCATCTAGATATTAGCCTCTTTGTGTTATCTCTGGTCTCACTAGTTTCCAGAAAGCAGAATCCCATCCTATCTTGTTTTAAAAAAAATCCTCCCTTTGATAGGCCCAATTGTTAATTTTTTTAGTATGTGAAAGAATCCTCAAATGTGCAGTAACAGCACATTTATGGAGTACCTAAAATACCCTCATTTCAAGTTACTAAGATCCTTCACTTGTTCTTTCTTGATTATGTCCATGTCCCCAGTTTTACTTTTCTTCTGTTCCTCTATTTTCTCCAGAATGCAGTTTTCCAGAATCTTATGAGTATTTTATAATATCAAACATGGTTGACATTACTAGTACTCACAAATACCCTATTCTCTTTTCTAGCCCGGTTTAGGGGAGATCATACTTCCCAATCTCCTTTAGTTAGGCAGGACCAGTACTGGCTCTGGCCAATCAAATGTGCATGGGTGTGGTGTGTGAACTTGAAGCTGAGGCAACGAAGAGCCCCTGAGTTTCTCTTATCTGTCTTGTCTTCCACCGTGACTACTAGCTATGCTCCAGATCAGGATTCTGTCAGCCTCACCTTACGTGATTATATGAAACAGAACTGCCGTTCTGTTGACTCACATTGGACATGTAGTGTGAGGGAGAAATTAACTTTTGTTGTGTTAAGAACTGACATTTCAGGGTTAATTTGTCACTGAGGTATAACCTAGTCTATCCTAATTAATTAAAACCACCACATCATGAACAGGATCTAACAACAACAGGCATTATTTCCGCTGGCAGAAGAGGTACAGGATTCCTTGTAAGGTAATAAAATGATAAATCCACTTTGATGCCCATAAACTGTTGAGGGAATGATCTTTTGAAGGCAAGATAACATCTTGATTTATTAAACTTGGACTAACTCGGAAATTTACTTGCAGCATCCAAAGGTACAAATTCCTTGTTTTTCTGTTTGAAAATTAGATTTCTTTTCCTAGTATTGTTTTCTGTGAAACTATTGTTTTGTGCGTACCTTGTGCTTCTAAAACTTTCATATCTAAGGAAGCAATTGAATATTTAGAGCTGTAAGAACAGCTCAGTTTCACGGTTCTCACTTCATTCATTGGTTCAACTGTGATACAGTATAAAGAATTCCAGTGCAGTGGATCCCAGTATGTCTGGAATCTGTCTGTGCTTTGTCTCCCAAACCTGCCTTGACTGCTCTGCCTGTTCTTCATTCCTGAGGCTTTTCTTGGTGTCTGGTCTCCAGACTCCACCCTCCATTTAGACCTAAGGTTTCAACTACTTGCTTCCCACACCCTCATCTGGGACCCAGACATCAATCCCCCTTTGTTCTTCAGCCAAAAGCTTATGCCCCCTCCCCCATTCCCACTCAATCTCAGCTCATGGAACTGTAGTCCATGCTGAGTCCAGGCTCCCCACATTCCTAGGAAAAGAGGTCAGCAATAGAAGGTCAGACAAAAAAGGAGGAAGCTCATGGGGGTAGTAATGGAAATTATTTTTGTGTGTGATTTCAGGAAATCAATCTCATTGCTTCAAGTTTTTCCATGTTCTTAATTATTTCTGGGCTCACTGATTGTAGTTTTCTTCTTAAGGGCGTTGTAGTCCATCAATGTGTGAATGTGTTGATATCCTGGTGGTGAGATGGAAAAGAGAGAGAAGGGTCAGGCCACAAAGTGCTTAATGAAGAAGGACTATTTTCCAAATGGTCAGGGAGGCACAGCTGGAGAGAGAATCTGGGTTTTTATCCAAATCCTGTGCTTTCATTTGTCTTGGCAGCTGTGTTCTGAAGATTGTGAATTATTGAGAGGATGCGGCGTCTGGGATGAGCTTCTATGCAAGGTAGCACTTCCCAGTAGAGCCAGGAACATCTCATACACACCCTACACACTGCCTCATTATTTAAACCTCTCCATAATTCCTACTCACAAAAAGGGACACCTCCGACAAAATGTAGTTCAACATTTCTTACATATCCATTTCAATCAGCATAATTTTGCTGAACTGAATTCGATCATTTTCAGAGCTTGCATGATTATGGCTGCCAATGTTACCATAAGAAGAAAAAGATAAATTTATCAAAGTAATTTCTCTGAATGTGTAGTGACTTGTTCTTTCCTCTCTCCTGCCCCAAGTATTCCCTAAGGATTGAAAGAAAAATCAAGAATTGTCATTGTTTTGTTATTCACCTATTATTATTATTATTATTAATTACAAATTCTTGATCCTTTACTATTTCCCTCCCTCTGGTCATATAAAATCAATGGTGACTTCTAGCAAAGGCTCCTGATGATTTCAAGAATGTTCATCAGTTTCATAGCTTAATTCATATTTCTTTTACATTATTAAAGAACTTCTTCAATTATGCAAAGTACAATAGGTTTAATGTGATCCAGATCACATCCAGATCTTGCTACAGATGAGAAAATTGTTGAGGTTGGAAAGGGGACATCTTCTCTTGACAGCTGTCCAGCCTCTTCCCTCTTCTATTTCTGTCTTTGCCTTTCTCGGCTCCTCCTTTTTGTTTTCCTCTTTGCAGCTTGGTTAACATTGATTTTTTGACTCTGGGAAGGCAGTGTTATCTTTTCAGTGTTTCTTAGAAACCATAATGCACCTCAAACCTTCATTTCAACATAGCATGTTAAGTTGGGACTGTAGTATCTATGAAATTATTTGGTACCCAGATGAAAAATGTTAAAACTTGATCTTGAAAGAAAGGGAAAAATTTAAAACCATCTTTCAATAGTACTGTCAATAACTTAGCTATCTTTGTGTATTCTCTCTTTCTTTTACATAAAAAGCATGACTATACCTATTTCTGTTTCAATTACCGAGATGTTTTCTTTCTATAGAATAACTGGGGTACTTCAGGAACAAAAAATACTTCCAAAAAACAAGAAGCTGTATTTGTGTTCTTAAAGCTATTGGTATATCTCAATGAGATGATATAGTTTTCGGAACTGTTCTGAGCAATTTTGCCCACTCAAGGCATCCCAATAATGACTACAAATATATCATCAAGATCCACACTGTTCGCTTTCCTCCCCATGCAACACTAGTTTTTTTTTTGTATTCAAGACACACACACAAATTTAATTGAGAATGACATCTCACACTATGAAATAAACTATATCTAGTTTGTTAAACAACTCATATGTGTAACAACTACAATTAAAAGATGAATGTAAACTGTGGCAGCAAGAAGGATATCTATCTGTTCATTTTGGACCCTCAGCACTCAGCAAGTTGTTTGGAACATAATAAACACTGAGTAGATATTTGTGAATTTAAAAATTAATTGATGATATGTTATTGATATATGAGATGGTTCTGGTTTAACTACCAAGCCCTCCTCACTGAGTTTCTTAGTTCACAATGGTTCTAGAATGATTAAGGAAATAACTGTGATATTCACCCCTGGGTCAGCATCTCTTTTGTGATGCTGGTTCTGCATTATTATAGTGATTCTTTGTTGTCCACTCATCTATTTTTGCATTTATTTCTGGTCCCTGATACAGCATGAGTCAGGCTGTGTTTTTCTAGGTGGGGTGTTTTCATGTATTACTCCTGCTCTACTAATTGTGGAAAGAAAGCTCTCGTTTGTGTGTTGTAATAGCTCAGTCTTCGGTCCCGCGTTCAGTTGTCCCTCATCCATCATCTTCCTCTCTTGTATTCTTCCTCCTCTCTCTCCACTGGCTCTTTTCCCACTGGCATGTATTTGATATCCAGACACACTCAAGATGTACTCATTTTAAGAATAAACAAACAAAAGTAAATAAACTTCCTTGGCGTTCATGCCATTTTAGGTATGGATGTCTTCCTCCCTTTCTTGGCCAGGTCACTTGAAATCCAAGTCTACCTGGAATGTTTCTATTTCCTCTACTCCTGCTGTCTCTTTAACCTATGCTAATATCTCTTCTGCCTATAGCACTTCACAAAAAGTATATTTTCTAAGGTCTTACTTCTCAAGATGACCTGCTATGATATGGAAAGAAAATGCTAAAATTTCTAATTGCATTTTTATTAATATTCATATTCTCGTTAACATTGGAACCTCACTTGGTCCGGATATCAGAAGGTCCCATATTAAGACGAATGATGGATCTGAAGGGAAGACTGAGAGCCATAACACAAATATGACACTTTTTATCCTTGTATGAGCTCTCAATCTGGCATATTATTGCTTAAAAACAAAACAATCTAACAGGACCTAAAAAGAAGTAGGTGAAAAAAATTGAAATCATCAAGATCTATTTAAAATGTGTATTTACATCAACTACCATAAAGATGAAGTTTACTCTAAGTGCTTTGAAATAATATCTAGTAATATTAGCAAAATGTTAATAAAAGCTAGTAATATTAGCAGGGCCTTTAAAATGTATTTGTTAATTCATCTTTTATTTGCATTTTTTCTATTTTTTGTACTATATAACACACACAATTCATGGGTACAGTAGAATATGCATATAATCTATAAATAAATAATTATACATATGTGATTGGTGCATGCTCGAATAGTTTTCCCTCATGGAGAATGCAATCAAAAACGTTAGGAGATCACTGCTTTTGCTTCACCTGTTTACAGTAGATGGCTCTCATGTAGTGAAAGAAAAGAAAGCATTTTCTCATCAATTAATTTTGGGAAATGAAGCAATCTATATTTCCCATTGGATAATTACAATGTACATTAGCATGCTAAGTGTTCTGACGTGTCCTGCAGCAAATTTTTCATTTTAACTGGGTTTACAAAGCATTTCCCAAACTTACTTAAGAAACAAGCTTTTTGTCTTTGTTTCTCTTTTTGTTTTGGTTTTGGCGTCACTATTCTTAACATGTTAGGGTTTAGGGTTCCACAGATTACTAATCAGATACTACTAATGTGGGAAATGCCGATTGCTGATTTGGAATGATATCTATGATGCCTTGTTAGGTGAGAAAAGAAGATTCCAGGACAATATGAATAGTATGATTTTATTTAAAAAATTATGTACACGTAAAAAGAGTTGAGCTGCGATACATATTAAGATGTGAAAAATACTGGTGATTCTATGTTTTTCTATTTTGATTAGTGTAGTAGTGCTTTGATCCTGCTCTTTCACTCTCTATCCGGGTGCCTTTGGGCAAACAATTTGAACTCCCTGTGCTTTAGTTTCCTCAAGTAAAAGATGTCAGTCTTAAATGTTCTTCTTGGAGTAAGCTATCTGTGCTCATATTTTTCATACTCAGCAAGTGTTTAATGTGCACCTACTGTGAGCCAAGCACAATGAAAGTGGCTCATTTATATGATTTAAGACATTAAAAAATCCTCACAATTCATACGTGTTAAAGTTGAAATAAAACTCACCACACCATTCAGCCCCATGATCCCCTCAGTCTAGCAATGTCCCTGACCCGGCACCACAGTGCATCAGGGAACAGTGTGAAAGTGCTGATCATTGTCCTTGCTGTTGACATCAAGATCAGGAATGTGGCTTGAATATCTATTTTCCCTTAATAACACATTATTCATAACTGTAATCTACTTTTTTCTCTACTTTTATTTTGTTTATATACCGTATCGTTGTGTCAAACCTTATTTGAAGCTATTGATATTTTTACTTTGTACTACTTCTTAGGGGATTAGAAATTCCATGGATTTCTTACATGATAAATTAGAAGATAATTATTTTTATTATCTGTCTTACTCAAGTTTTATGGCTTGAGCACCCAGTGGGACTAGTGATCAGGGATTTTGTTGCCATATTTATAAAGTGACACATCAGTTGAAGGGCCTGAGAGCATCCTGTGGGTACAACCCAACAATGAGCCACTCTCAGGAGAATCTTCTTGGAGCAATTGTGAATCAGATTTATCTAGGATTTGCTTCTGGAGTGGTCTGCACTCTCATGTACCTCAAAGACTACTTTGCCTTCTAAGCCTGTACACTGTGGGATGGTGCTAATAATGTGAAGAAAAATGAGAATAAAAACTGCAATGCAGCCTTTAATTTGCTTTACTTTTTTACACTTTCTATGTTGCTAAACGTGTGCTCTCATTCTCATGGACACTAAATCGAAAAACCTCTTTCCCTGAAAGTAAAAAAAGACATTATTAGTTTAGAACCATGTTTCCTAGTCTGGTTTCTTACTGGGGAGGTGACAGCATTAAAGGAAGTGGACTCTTCTGAAATACTCCTCTTTGGTTTAACCTTTATAAATCAGAGTTTTTCAACCTCGATACTATTGATATATGGAGCTAGGTACTTTGTTGTTGGGGGCTGTCGTGTGCATTGCTGCGAACTTAGCAGCATCCCTGCCCCTTATTCACTAGCTGCCAGTAAGGACCCTCTCTGTCCCAAATGTGACAATCAAAAATGTCTCCAGATATTGTCACATGTCCCCTGAAGGGCATAATTGTCTCCAGTTGAGAAGCATTGCTTTAAATATTGATGTTTTTTCTTTCTGTTGATACATTTGGGGCTACATCATATTAAACATTTGACGTCTAGTAGGGATCTCTGAAAGAAGCACATATTTTCCTGCGTTTGAGTTGGTTTAGAAAGGACTTTTAACAATTTTTGACTAATGTGTAAATCTAATCCTGGAGACCTGAGAAAAGGGCCTAGGTGTAGGTAAAGTGTTAATTTACCTAGGACTTCGTACCAGATGTGCATCCAGGATCATAAGACATATTTCTCTAATGCCTCCCTTATTTGTGTAGTGATGGGCCGCAGTCGCCCCGCACAGGAGAATATTATCCTTTCTCCTTGATCATGTTGTTCCGGGACCAAGTGTTTTTCTAAACTGTCAACGTGTGTACTACTTTTCCATGTTTTATAGATGTCTTAGCCACTTCAGGCTTCTGTAAGAAAACTACCATAGACTGGGTGGCTTAAACAATAGAAATTCATTTCTCATGGTTCTGGAGGCTGAAAGTTCAAGAACAGGATGCCGGCGGGTTCTGTTCCCGGTGAGACCCTGCTTGCTGGAACTTTTCCCGGAACTCTCTTCCAGAGAGAGAGAGCGAGCAAACTCTCTCCCTGATTCTTCTTACTCTTCTTATAAGGGCACTAACCCTATCATGAGGGCCCCACCCTCACGGCCTAATCACCTCCCAAAGGCTCCATCCCCAAATACCACCACACTGGGGATCAGGGTTTCAACAAACAAATTTCAGGGAACACAGACATCCACTCCATAGTTGTTAGAGAAATTTTATTACATGAAAAATTTCCAAGACAGACATGTTTTGTCAGAACCCTTGTAAAAAGTAAGACTGAAAAGTAAAGATGTTAAAAGTAAGAATGAAACTCAAGTGTAACTGGGAAAAATATAAGAAATTAACTAGATCTTTAGATTTCACTGGAGTCTCCTCACTTTATCTTGATAGAATCAAAGCATCCATAAAAATTTATCCTTCTCAGAACATTCAAAAACTTAAAATTGTTTCAGATAGCACCCTTGCCGGGTAAATGAAACTGCAAAGAATTTTAGCGCTGTTTTACTATCACAGGAAAATCCTTTCAATTAGATATATCAATATGTAAGAGGGGAATATGAAATAGAAAAGTAACATCAGACCTCAAGATAAATGGCTCAAACAGATAAATGACAGATTTAAAAAATAAGAATTTTAATGACTCATTGATGATTTCGTGGAAAGCTCTATCTGTATAAGCCTTACATGGACACTGACCCCCCCCCCACCTAAATTCAAAATCATACAATGAAAACATGTCAATTCACCTTCTTTAAAAGTCTTGTGAAAGATAAACCTGATCAATCTTGTTTGTTTCTCCTAGACAGGGTTTTTCAATCTCAACCCTGTTGGCATTTGGTCTGGACAAATCTTGGTTGTGGGGGCTGTCCTGTGCAATGGAAGGGGATTAGCTGCATCTCTGTCCTCTACCTACGGGCCAGTAGCAACCTTTACACAGTTGTGACAACCAAAAATGCCTTCAAACAATGTCAAGTGTCCCCTGGGGAGCAAAATCGCCCTAGTTAAGAACCATTTCTATAGAAGAATAAAGCTAGACCACACCTGTGAATACTCATAAAAAGAAGGAAAAAGGAAAAGAAGGAATGAAAGAGGAAAAAACCAACTTTCCAGCCTCCTGGTGTTTTACTTGACACTTCTTAGTTTTACAGGAAAACACATTTAGAGATAACAGGGATTTAAAACAGCAGCAGACGAAAGTGCATCATTTCACTGTAATTGAGAAGAAACTAAACACTTGGCAATAGTCTCAGTAGGACAGAGAACAATTGAAAAGTGTATCTTTAGCAACTTAGGTGCTTTTGAATCAGTGGCAAAAAGCACTCTTTTCATTCTGACTGCTACTTTTATGACTTCTGCGCAGTTGGAGAATCTATTTTAGGCAACTATAAATTTGATTTAAATGCAAACTATATTATGAGCCAAATGTATTCACTTGGACCAATCCATTTCTATTTGATGCTCTAGAAGGAGTAGGTAGGACACACACTAAAATAAGCCCATCACCGCAGTACAATAGAAACCAAATGAGTCAACCTGTTTCCTTTGTTGTTCAACTATAGCAGCTCCAAATAAAGCTGCAGCTTGTGTGCACTGCTGTTTGCTAGCTCCACCTTTTTATCTTTTTCTGAGTTACTGTGATGTCAAGCCTCCCACTCAGACCCCTGTGAATATCTACAGATAGCATTATTTTATCTCAGCTAAAGCAGCATCAGGTCAGTGGCTCTGAGATAAAAGGCAGGAACAAAGGAAGTGCAACTGACAACAAGCCTGTAGGGGACTCTGCTAACAAAGAGAGTCCTAGGGATGGCAGCCACCGAAGGTCCAGGCTTCTGATTCCTCTACAAGGGTGGAGATGAGGGCTGACCAAAATAGGACAGAACCCCTGTGTCTGATTCCAGGGACCTATGCAGGAAAAATGACACCAAACCCCCTTGTCTTGTTTCCATGAGTGGTCTTTCCCCTACATTCAAGTGCTCCAGTGGAAAGAATCCTTATTTAGTTAAGAATATCCGGTTGGTAATTATGAAGTCAAGAGAAGAATGTTTCCTTTAAAAGGGTTAAGTTTCCCCAGAGTACCTACCCCACTCAGGTAGATCCAATTAAGAAGATATTGGCTGGATCCTTCCAGATGGCAGAGGCTGCCCAGAGCACCTGGGCCCGGTGTACTCTCCAAGGGAGACATAGCATTTCAGTCTTTGAACTATAAGCAATGGCTGATATGTTGGAAGGAATAGAGTCTTTCACCAAGGCCACGGGCTGTTTGCTCATTTTGCCAGTTGTGCTGTATACCACAAATTATAGTTTATAGTTATAGGGCGCTGTTTGGAAACTGTTGCAATATATAATCTTGTTTAATTGATTTTTGTGAGCACAGATATTGTTAATCAATACACTCTAAGTAATGCATATTTACGGCATTGTTTGTTTTGTTCTAATGCACACTCTCATTCTAAGGGCTTATGTGGAAGAAAGCATTATGACTGCAAGCTAAAAATGCACCATGTCATTAAAGCAGGCAGAAGCAAAAGCAGAAGCATTAATCTAGGTGCCCAGGGACAAAAAGGAAACAGGGCAAGTCTAGTGTAAACCAGGAAGTGATCTTAAATAAAATATAAGAACCAACTAAAAAGCCAATAAGAATCCACTCATAAAGTTGTTACAACTACTAACAGTTCTATAAATGACCATGCACATAAAAAATACAACACCATTAATGTAGTTCCTAATACTAGGACAAATACATTAGAAAATAAATGAGAATATAACTCTTACCTGAAAAAGAAGCATGTGTCACCTGTATGTAAAAATAAAACCAAACAACCAACAAAAATATTATTCAAACATATGCAAAAAAATACATAAATGTAGAGATACACCACATTTCAGATGAGGAACAACAATTAATGCACATATCTAATCCAATCCTAGTCAAAATATCAGTGACATTTTCCTTTTATTTATTTATTTATTTTTGCTGAGGAAGATTCGCCCTGAGCTAACATCTGTTGCCAATCTTCTTATTTTTGTATGTGAGCCACCACCACAGCATAGCCCCTGAGGGATGAGTGGTGTAGGTCCATGCCCAGGAACCAAACCCAGGCTGCCAAAGTGGAGTGTGCCAAATTTAACCACTAGGCCACCAGGGCTGGCCCATGTTTTCCTTTTAAATCTTGACAAGATGATTTCAAAATTCATCTATATGCAAAAAAGGGTAAATAGCTGGAACAATGTTGAGTGAGATTAGCTTTCCCACATACCAAAACATATTCGGAAACTATAATGATTAAATCAGTATAGAAAGTGTGCACAGTCTAACTAAAAATAAATTTTATTGTTTAATTTAATATGTAATAAAGTGGAAACATTAATCAGTGAGACAAGGATGAATTATTCAGTTGAAAGAGATGGGACAATTGGTTAAGTATTTAGGAGAAAAAAAAGTTAGATCTTCCCAAATAAGACAATAAAACTGATTGTAGATTATCTCAAGATTCTAATGTAAAAATTCAGACTAGAGAGAGTCAGAAGAAACTGCTTTGGCAAGAGGTGTGAAAGGCAGCTATTAGAATAGATGTTGACAAATAGTTTTAAGAAAGTGGAAAATGACTATAACATTAAAGTAAGAAAACGATAAAATTTTACATGTAAAATATAATTTTATGTAGCGCTATATGCAGAAACAAATCAAAACATTAATTTTTCTACAATTGATTTCATCATATTCCTGGGATTCTATTTTTCTTGTAACTTGCCAATTAAGCATATTTCAGTTTCTTAAGGTTTAAAAGAGCATCTTTAAGTCACTTCAGAGTGCTCACTCCTCATCTGGGCTCTTTCTTTCCCTTCAGCAGTCAGGCTGTCCTTCCCTGGTCCTTCCAGAAATGGTGTCTGGATACAGGGGAGGGTTAATTGTATTCTGGTCTCAGACAGATGGAACTTTGATCTGCCTGCTGTCCTGTATTTCTCTGCTGATCTCAGCTGCAGTCTGGTAGATTTGTCTTAATCCATTAGTATCCATACTTGTGCTTGCAGCCTCTGAGAATTTAGCTAATTTCAGGTTGTTGCAAAGGCAAACATTCCTGAAATTTTTCTGACTTGCCATTGTCTCTGATCTCAGGGTCATCACACTGTGAGACGTTGTCCCAAGCCCAGGCTTCTCCTGGTACACCAGTTGGCCCAGCTCTTTTGTACTGGGCATCTAGAAACGTCTGAATTTCCCCCTTGTTCTATTACTTATAGAGAACAAGGAGTCCTGTTTCAGACCCACATGCTACCTTCTTAGCCATTTGTACTTACTGTTGGGCTTCTTTGCAATTATTTCTTCTTATTGCCACATTGCCAAGTTAATTAATCACGGGGCTCTCCAAAGAGCTTGCAATTTTCCTGAGATATGCCCTTGCATACTCCTATACAAGGAGAAGTTACATCGACACAAACAACACCTATCTTGGTGTTTCTATCACCTGTTGCAACTTTCCTCCATGTTTTGATCACAAGGGGGAGAGCCCAGCTACTCAAAACCCACAATCCTGCCATTCTCTCTCCCTCTTACTTCTTCTTGTATGAGGGCCCTGTTCCCACCATGAGAAATTCTCTTTTATGCCATGTTTTTTGTTGTTCTATAAACTATAAAAGTGAAAACTATAGTCAGAGCCCCAAATTTTGTTTGGCATATCATAGGGAAGATTTTTTATTAGTTATTTGTTTATTTTCTTTCACAACAAAGCATAAATATGGAGGCTTTTGTCTTGCAAGACCCTTAGAAAGCCACATGGAGACATGAAGCTGAGCAGTCCTTTTTTAATATTTTAGCTGATATTTTCTCTCTCTCCCCAAAGTGATAAATATTATTGGTTCAATGCATAGAGAGAATCAGAAAAGTACAATTAAGAGAAAAAGTGAAAAATACATTGTTTAATAGTTTCAAAAATCTTATCCCCAATGCATTCTGTGTGAAATATGAATAAAAAAACTTTTGGTTGTAAAATATTGGAGTAGACAGCTCTATCTCTTTCTCTCCCTAGGAATTACCCTCAAACCATAAAGAAAAAGAAAAAAAAAAAAAAAACAGAAATGCAATCTCCATCTTTGATAAAATTACAAATATGTTAACACAAACTACAATAATACCAAATACCATAAATGTTAAAGAGAAATGCAGATGTCAGAAAAGGCTGGCAGAGCACTGTAGTGCAAAGTAGATAAAACCTTCTAGAAGGAAAAACCAGCTAATCCTTATTTTGAACAATGGAAACAGGGTACATCTATTGGTAGGTGCTCCCCTGGACTTGGTTATGATTCAAGAAGGAAGGGAGGAGCTGCCCAGTGTAGACCTACAAGACACACCTGTGTTCAGGAAACAAATGGAGGTGAGTATAACAGAGAGGTGGGCAGTGCTGCAGCTGTCAATCACTTTGGGCCAGGAAGAAATCATCGCTCACTTGCGTAACCTAGCCTTATAAGAAACTTTACACGAACCAGAAAAAGTTCTTTGTTGCTTGAACTTTTCTCTGACTCCTCATTCAAAGGTGAATAATAATTTAAAAAAGAAATAGATTCTACACAACAATATTATAAAGAGGATAAAAGTAAGAGAAAAACATCTTTGGAGGATTACCAGAAAAATGTTGATTTGAGCAGATAAAATTGGTCACCAGCTGTATCACCATGAATTATTATAAGTTATCGAAGTAAGATCCTTGTGAACAAACCTCAAAGTGAAAAACAAGATCTCAGGGAAAAAAAAAATAGTGAAATAAAGTAAGCAGAGATAAAATAGGAGCATGCCAAGAAAGGGAGGAGAAAAATAAGCTATTGAAGAAACGAAGTTCATGTTGGTAACATGGAGGACAGGATTCAGAAAAGCAAGAAAATTGCAAAGATAATTGACCTCCACTTTGGTCACATGGAAAACTAGATATCTGCAAAGCCCTTCGGCTGAAATTTATCTTGATGCTAAACAAACTTCAAAAAATTTACTTATAATACATTCTGGTCAGTCAGGATTTCCAGGAAACAGATATTGAAACAGAGTTAAGGATGAAAACCATTTATCGGAGTTTACCTCCTGTGAAAGATAAAATGATAAAGAATGAAAATGGATGGAATGCCTTCAGATCTGATACTTGTGGAAGGAAAGTGGGGAGGAAGCAAAAGGGGCAGCAAGAGCCTCAGACCATGATACAGAGAGGAACAAGTCTCAGCCAAACCAATGGGAGCTTCAGAACAAAGAGGAGTCTGAGAGGAATCCTATGATGGGCGCTAGCATCCCTTCTATGCTCAGTCTTGGCCAAGAGTTGCTCAGGAATGTTGTAGCCTCAACCCGAAATCTGAAGCAGATCCGGGAGCTGCTGAGCTAGAAGCTGTCCTTCTAACCACATTCCTTGCAACAGAAGAGCAAATTCTTTTTTGTGAGATCTGACAGGTGCGACTCGATGGCAGCTACAGCCCTCCTTTTATTCCATAAAGATGCACTTCTACATATACGTTTGGGGAGCAGTACTCCTCAAGAGAGTGGGCCTCTCTTCCTTGGGATTAACTTAGAAGAGGGAGGTTAGTGGAGTGAACCATAGACCCACTGTTGGAGCTGTATTCAGGACTACAACTGGTGCTTGTTTCCCACCTTCACTATTTATTCTAAATCCCTTTTGCCCTCAGCTAGCGCTCTGCCAGTCTTGGTGGCCTCTCTGATGGTGTGGCCCAAACCCTCTTTCCCAAGTCTGAGTCCCTGGTAACCACACTATTCTCAGGTGGGATTGCTACATTTGTGCAGTCACAGTCAGAAGTGATCAAGGGAGTAACAAGAAATGTTCAAGGTGATCCCTTGAGTCCATGTATATATCTCTAAACCCTACCTTGTCTTTCTGATTAGAGTCAGTTCCACTGCCAATATGGTGATACCTCTTCTTGCCTGGTGGTCTCTGTATAAATAGAGTCCTAAGTGCTCAGGTGGCAGCCATAGCTTGTATTTCCAATGGGATCTTTATTTTGTCTCCTGGAGAGCTCGTCCCCTTTGGGACCAGGACCTCCAATCCTGCAAGGGTAGTAAGTACAAAGTCCTATTGTATGCCTTTGGGAATAATGGTAAGTGGCATCACATATTCTTCCAACCTTTGGTCCCTAGACTGATGTATTCTTTCTATCGGAGAAATAGCATCACATGGAGGTCTCTGATTCAGTGTGCATACTGCCTACTGGAAGGTAGTATTCCATCCTTGGAGAGTAATTCCTCTCCAGGTGTACCTTCAGTGTCACTTCAGGGGTATCTTCAGCAGTCTGTTCTAATGCTCTATCAGAATGGCAATTTCTAGGTGGCGGGATGTGAAATGGATTGTCATGGTCCCATTCTTTTATCTCTTTGGCTGTGAAGTGGGTGCCATGTTCAGATCACATTCCATTTCTGAGGAAACAGGTACTATGTAAACCCCCAAAATAGTGGTGCCGGCTGAAGGTCCATGGGCAGGAAAGGCAAACACATACTCAAAATAGGTCGCTGGTCCTTTCAAGATAGAAAGAGTCCAATATAATTAACTTGCTACCAAATATTGCCCTGGAGGAATAATACCATATCAGAGTCTCAGCATTGGTATCTGTTGTTGAAAATTTGGACATTCAAAGTCAGTCATTGCTTGGGGCCAGCCTGGTGGCATAGTGGTTAAGTACACGGGCTCCACTTCAACAGTCCAGGGTTCACAGGTTCAGATCCTGGGCACAGGCCTACACACTGCTCATCAAGTCATGCTGTGGAGGCATCCCACATACAAAAAATAGAGGAAGATTGGCACAAATTTTAGCTCAGGGCCAATCTTCCTCACCAAAAAAACACCCCAAAAACCAAAAAAGTCAGTCATTGCTATATTAGCCCTGGTAAGTAGGAGCCCATGAAACTAGGCCCATGCGTAGCCTCCATCTCTGCCACTGTGATCTATCGTGTCAGATCTGGAGTGGTCAGTGACAAAGGCTTTAATAGCAACTGATCAAGTTATTTTGTCTGATTGGTCTTTCAATACCTCTTCCACGGTGAATGCTTTCTGATGAACATTAGTTACACCTCCTCCCATATGTTAATCTGTCATCCACATCCCAGTCTCCTAAAGCATCTTGCCTTCAATCATCTATTTTTTCTTCCTTTCAGGACCCTGACTAGTCAGCCAGGTCATTATCTACTGCCCTTCAATCTATATATATTCTCACCTCACACAACTTCTCCTTACAAATGAAGAGGATGACCTGGCATACCATGTACAGCTCTGCCTGCTAGGAAGAGCTGTCACTTCTTTTGCCACTGTCTTTCAAGGCCATCACTGGATTTCAACCACATATTGAGCTATCACTCATACTGAGCTATCACTCTCCTCCTCTTTCAGCAAGTCACAACTCCATACGGCCATATGTGGGAACTGAGGGAGGGGTGCTGGGACAAACATAATGGGTCATATAGGGGTCTGGGCTACTTGCTCATGAATCTTACTCATGCCCCCAGTACTGCTCATGTTTTATCGTGATTGTACTATTTCTACTTTCTAATGGATGCTGCTGGGTTTTCTCAACTTAATGACTTGGTGGGTTGGGCAGAAATGAGCTTGTGTTGGCAGTACCAGATGTGTGGTCACTTAGAATCCATGGTCAAGAATCATTTTTCCACTGGGGCCCAGTAGCACACTAAGAGCTGTTTTTAAGAAAGTGTATAATTTTCTGTTGCAAATAGAATGGCTCTACAACTCCATGGTATGCATTATGATTCTCCCTCTGTGGCTTGGGATAAACTCTACACAGCATCGTTTTCCACCACTGACAATTATAACGGTGTTAAAATTGCATGGCTGTGCTTGCATGGCCAAACATGTGATTGCTTGCGCCATATTCTGAACCTGCTGCAGAGGCCTTTTGCACTCAAAGTCCCACTCAAAATTGTCAGCCTTTTATGTCACCCATCCTATGAGCTGGAAGAGCATTCCTAGACATTCAGAACCCTGTTCTGAACCCAAAGAGACCTACCAGGCATTAAGCTTTCTTCTTTTCAATAGAGGACGCAAGACACAGTAATCTGTCTTTTATTCAGAAGGAGATGTCCTGACACGCATCTGACCTCAGTACCTCTAAGTACTTTACTGAAGTCACAGATGCCCGAACCTCCATAGGGTTTATCTCCTGCTCTCTGGAGTGCATGTGTCATTCTAAATCCTCTAGCATGCTAGCCACCACTTCGTAATGCTTGGTAATCAACATGACATTATTTAGATAATGGATCAATGTGAAATTCTGCAGGGTGGCCAAATATCTATGACTATATTATAATAAAGACCAGGAGAGTTAACATAGCCCTGGAGCAAAATTATGAATGGTTATTGTTGTTCACTACATTTGAAGGCAAACTGTTTATGATACTCTTTTTTAATTGAGATAGGAGAACATAGTCACCATTGACTTTATGGCCACATACTATATATCTTAGTTTGCTAGGGCTACTGTAACAAGTACCACAGTCCGAGTGATTCAAGAAACAGAAATTTATTTTCTCACAGATCTGAAAGCT
Organism: Tapirus indicus; assembly: GCA_031878705.1. Taxonomy (NCBI): domain Eukaryota; kingdom Metazoa; phylum Chordata; class Mammalia; order Perissodactyla; family Tapiridae; genus Tapirus; species Tapirus indicus. The sequence goes on along the minus strand of CM062920.1, from coordinate 135,434,847 downwards.
AGAAGTCCAAGACCAAAGTGCCAGAAAATTTAGTTTCTTCTGAGGCCTCTCTCCTTGGTTTGCAGATGGCCACCACTTGCTGTGTCCTCACATGGTCTTTCCTCTGTGTTTGCACATGTCTGTGTCCTAATCTCTTCTTATAAGGACACCGGTCATTTGGATAAGGGCCCATTCATATGATTTCATTTTACCTTAATTACTTCTTTAAAAGCTCTATCTCAAATATAACTACATTCTGAGGTACCGGGGGTTAGGGTTTCAACATGTGAATTTGGGGGGGACACAATTCAGCCCATCAGACCATGTATCTGAAGTCATAATATTCTGCTGTAATAAAAATACCATGTCTCACTTGGCAACTGTGATTGGGGTACAGTGTAGTTCAGCTTGCTGTGGTCTAAAATTATTCTCCAGTGTCCATCCCATTTCTGTAAGGGATATGATAGCATTAATACCTGCCATCTTCTGAGGCATGATTATCTTTTATTTACTATTTTGCCTGGGGTAGGATGTAGTGTCAGAGGCTTCTATTTAGCTACTCTCCCTGTTAGATTTTACCCCACAGGCCAAGGGGGGCTAAGTCTAACATAAGGGTTAATCCAACTTTCAAGTATGTTGATCCCAATTATACATTCAGGAACTGTAGAAGTGAGCACTGGGTGTGTCAGTGGACCTGGTGGATTCAGTGTAAATCAGACTTCGGGCAGGGTCCCATTTACTGCCACCCTTCACATGCCCCCACTGTAACAATGGTGCCCTGATGATGCTTCATGTCTCCAGTGATCAATGTCAGCTCCAACCCTGGGACCAATAGTCCTTTAACAGTCTGGAATTCTTTTTTCCTCAGTGCACAATCATCCAAGTATGGTCATAGTGGCTAAGGTGTTCCAGATTGATGAAGATTCGGGGAACAGAATGTATCCTAAGCCATATAAATGAAAGAAACACATATCTAGGCCCATCAGAGTGAAACTGCAGAATACCAAGAATAAAGAAAATATTTTATTAGCAACTAGAGGGAAAGGACAGATTACATACAAATGAGCAAAAATCAGGTTGACGACAGAATTTTCAACAGGAACAATGAATGGAATGTGGAGGATTTGAAGCCCTGAGGTAAAATGACTGCCAACTTAATTTTTGTATCTAACTAGACTCTCTTTCAAGACTGAGGGTAAAATACATATATTTAGATTAATAAATGCAGAAAAATTACCATTAATTGATATGCAGTCAAGGAAACGCTAGAGTGGTACTTCAATGGAAAGAAAATGATACAGGAAAAAAGACAGATTCAAAGAAAAATAATTGAGTAAAGAAATGAGTAAAAGTGTAAGTAAACCAGAGCAAAAATAGACTATACTAAGCAAAATAAATCATATCTAATATGTGAGTTCAAAACAAACAGGATAAAACTAAAATATTATATAACATAAAAGTTGGGGGTGTGTTAATAAGAATTTAAACAGAATCCAATTAAGTTATATATAAGGTCTGTATCTTTCTCAGTCTTTTCCAGGTCATATAAATAAAACATTTATATTTAAATAATGTAAGTCATACAGTGATTTAATATATTTATTTAATGTTTTGTACTGTGCAGAGAATGTACTTTCATTTTAAACATCCAGAGAACATAAAAAAACAATGATTACATGCTAGTGCAAATCACATTTCCCATATCTCCATATCATAAATAATACAAGAAACATTCTCAACTCTTAAATTAATAGCAAAGTTTTTTTTAACATAAAAATTTCTTTGAATAAATATTGGGTTCAAAAAGGAGTAAAAAATGAGGACAGAAGAAAGTACAAATCAACTAAGATGGTCATACTATATATAGATTTGTGTGTGTGTGTGTGTGTGTGTGAGGAAGACCAGCCCTGAGCTAACATCTGTTGCCAATCCTCCTCTTTTTGCTGAGGAAGACTGGCCCTGGGCTAACATCTGTGCCCAACTTCCTCTACTTTATATAGGATGCTGCCATGGCATGGCTGACAAGCAGTGCCTCAGTGGGCACCCGGGATCTGAACCGCGAACCCTGGGCTGCCAAAGCGCGAACTAAACTGCTGTGCCACCATACCTGCCCCCTTATAGATTTTTTTTCCTATCTTTTTTGTATTCTGTGAAATAATTTGTTTACTATCATTTTTAAAAACATCTTTATTGAGATATAATTGACATACCATAAAATTCATCTACTTAAAATGTACACTTTTTCAATGATTTTTAGTATATTTACAGAATTGTGCAACTGTCACTACAATCTAAGTCTAGAACATTTTCATCACTCCACAAAGAAACCTCATGCCCATTAGTAGTAGTTCTCCATTTCCTCCCACTCCAGCCCTGGGCAGCTATTAATCAACTTTCCGTCTTTGTAGACTTACTTTTTCTGGACATTTCCTATATGGAACATTCTATAAATGGAACCACACAATAAGTAGTGGAAATGTCTATTCAAATACTTTGCCCATTTTAAATTTGGGTTATTCACTTTTAGTTGTTATTGATTTGTAAGCATTCTTTATATTCTGGATATCGTGTCTATGAGATACATGATTTGCCAAAATTTTCTTTATGTAGATCTGAGTTTCTGATCTACATCATATTCCTTTCCCTGAAGAACTTTTAACATTTCTTGCAGGACAGGACCAGTTTATGGCTCCAGTGGCTTCTGTTCCAGGTGATAGATTTCTGCTGTGACTCTCTCAATTCACCTTCCTCTCCAACTTTTGGAGGGGCAGTTTACCCGGTGACCTCAATTCATTGGTCAGTCCAAGGAAAGTCTTTGATTTTCAATTTGTTCAGCTTTTTCTCGTTGTAAGATGTGACAGATTCCAAGCTCTTAACGTGTTGGAGCTGGAACCAGAAATCCATGCAGTTGCATTTTAAATAATTTAAGAGAAAAAAGGAGAATAAATATGCAAGAATATTGTTTTTTGTGATGACCGACCTATTTAACTTTACTGGCACTCTTTGTTTCTTTATGTGTAGATTTCAGTTACTGTCTGGTGTCTCTTCGTTTCAACTGGAAGAACCACTTTCTGTATTTCTCGTAAGGCTGATGTGTTAGCAACAAGTTCTTTGGCATTTTATTTATCTTGGAATGTACGTATTCCACCTTCATTTTTGAAAGATAGTTTTGCTTGATCTAAAATTCTTGGTTGACAGTTTTTTGTTTTTTGTTTTTTTTACTTCCAACACTTTGAATATGACATCCCTCTGCATTCTGGCTTTCGTTGTTTATGATGAGAAATCAACTGTTAATCATACTGGGCTTTCCTTGTATGTGATTAATTGTTTTTCTCTTACTACTTTCAGGATTTCCTCTTTATCTTTTAACATTTTGACTGTGGTATTTCTAGGTATGGCCTCTTTGCATTTAGCTTACTTGGACTTGGCTGGGCTTCTGGGGTGTGTAGATTGTTTTTTCATCAAATTTGAGAAGCTTTCTAGCCATTCTTTCTTCATTTTTTCTGCCACTTACTTTCTCTTCTCCTTCTGGTACTCCCATTATGCATACATTGATACATTTAATGGTGTCCCACACTTCTCTGAGGCTCGGTTCTTTTTGCTCCATTCTTTTTTCTCTCTATTTTTTGGATTGCATAATTTCTATTGATCTATCGTCAAATTTATTGATTATTTTGCTTGCCAGCCCAAATCTACTGCTGAGCCCCTATGATGATTTTTAAATTTTAATTATTATAATATTCAACTCTGGAATTTCCACTTGGTTCTTTTTTTTAAACAATTATTGTCTTTATTTGTTTCTGTTTTCTATCTGATGAAATATTTTCATCCTACCTTCTTTAATTATTTAAACATGGTTTCCTTTAGTTCTTTTAACATAGTTTTAATCACTAATCTGAAGTCTGTGTTAAATCTAATCACTGGCCCCCTCAAAAGAAATTTTATAGCCAGCTTTTTAAAAAAAAATTATGTATATTTCTCATTTTCTGTACCTTTGCATGTCTTGTAATTTTGTGTTGAAAAGTGGACATTTTAGATAACATACTGTAGTAACACTGGTTACTGATCCCCCTGGGGATAATGTTATTGTTGGTTTTGTTTGATTGCTAGTTTATATGTTTAGTGAGTTCACTGAAGAAATTCTGTGAAGTTTATTTCTCTCTGTAGTAGGCAGCCTCTGATGTCCTTGCTCAGATTTTTTGTTTGTTTTTGACTTTTAGCAGCTACCATCCCTGTGTCAGCATAAGTCATTTATTGGTCAAAGGTTGTACTTTAGGCACCTTAGTCAGTTAGATTTTTATCCTTTGCCTTTGAATTTGTATGCCTGGATTGGATGCTGTGAAATGTTTCAAGGAGTTTGCAGTTTTTTCCACATGTTCAGTCAGAGACTGGTAGCTCAGCTGTTCCCTCTCTGATCACTCTTGAGAGGGCACATCCTTGGGCATGACCATTAGGCATGAAGTTCTCCATGCTCTGTTCAAAATAATGTCATTCCCCTTATAGCCTGCCTCTTTCACTGAGCAGAAGCTCTGTGCCTTTGTACCGTAGCTGGGGTGGGAACAGAGGCCCACTCCTCTTAGAGTTACACCTCAGTTCTACAAGAGGACACTAGAAGGGAGGTTAGCTCCTGTCTTCCCAGCTTGACCATCAGGCATGGAACCTTTACTCAAAAGATGAGCTAATGTAGGGGTGGTCAAGGCCGCAGTATTCCTGGACTTTTTGTGCCTGAATAGAGCTTCTTCTCCACAAGCAGGGCTGGTTGGGGAAAGAGAGTCTTAGGTTTTTTAGCTCTTCCCACTTAGAGTTTTCCTACATGGAGCTAGCAAGCATGAGAAACACCAGTGAAACTATAGTGTTAGACTTAGAGCTGGAGGGAGAGGAAGCCCCGGACTTCTTGGTTGCATGTGCCCAGAGCAGAGTTTCTGTAAGTCTGAGCTGGTGCAGGGTGTGGGGAAAGGGAGAAAGTAATGGCTCAATGCCACAGACTCTCACTGTTCTTTCTGAGATTTAGTAGATTTCTCTGAGTGAATGTTTCTTTACTTTCTATATGCCCTTAGGACAATATCCAGAGACTAAATTTATTTTTTAAAATAATTTCCTCCAGTTAAATAGTATTTTTGTAGAGCAGAGGATCTTTCAAACTCCTCATTCTGCTATTACAAATTTGGATGTTTTCTAATGACTATTTTCTGATTTACTAATCTGCTGTTTTGCTTTATTTAGTCTGATATTAAACCCATTTCTTAATTTCAATTATTAAAATTTCTATTTGTAGGACAGTGCCGTCTAATGGAACTTTCTGGGATGATGGAAATATACTATAAGAAGTCCTGTTTAAAATGGTAGTCACTCATCATATGTAAGCATTGAGCTCTTGAAATGTGGCTAGTGTAACAAAAGAACTGACTTTTAAATTTTATTTGGCTTCAACTAATTTAAATTTAAATAGTCACAAGTGGCGAGTGGTTAATGTATTAGACAATAGTTTTATTTTTTTATTTTATTTAATTTATTTAATATTTACTTATTTATCTTTACTGAGGTAACATTGGTTTCTAACACTTTATAAATTTCAGGTGTACATCATTATATTTCATTTTCTGTGTGGACTACGTCATGTTCACCATCCAAAGACTAATTACCATCCTTCACTGAATTGACTTTTTTAAAATGGATTCCAATTCTCTGCTGAAATTCTTAATCTTCTTTTCTATTTTATTGAATATGTCATAGTTATTTTAAAGACTATCTAAATCATCTGTTAGTCTCTTTCTTTTGAGTATGATTTTCTTTATTTCTTATGTATTGGTGCTCTTTTTTTTTCATGATGAGTAATTTTTTATTAGATTAGAATTGTGGATATAAAATTGTGGAAGCTCTAGATGATATTATCCTGTTCTAAAAATATCAGAATTTTCATTTGGCAGGCAGATTCCTTCCTTTACTACAAAAGACATTAGTTTTATTATTGGCTCTTTCACTTGCTAACTCTGTAGCCTTATGCAAATCATGCAACAGCTCTGAACCTGTTTCCTCATTCATAAATAGGCCTAATATTCATTGTGCCTAAAGCAAAGGTTGTGAAGGTGAATAACCAATTTCTGAAAATTTTATGAAATCTACAAGGTAACACGAGTATGAAATTTCTGTTAACAATTCATTCATTCTGCATATTTCCAGCAATTTTTTACAGGTTGCTTGAAAACAAAAACAGGACTTTGTTGGGCAGACATTGTTCTTGCTGTTACAAACAAGTTGCTTTGTGTTTGTAAGTATGTTGTGACATTGTTTTTGAGTCTTCCTTGACAGAAAAATCTACCTGCTCTCTGAAGGAGGTGAATGGTTGTAAAATCAGCTATTAATTAATGGTCTTACAATTGCATTGTAGGAACAAATTTAATACTCCTTTTAGTTTGCACTCTCTCATGAGATTTCACAAGAGAAGGAAAAAGTCTGAAAGCCAGCCAGAATCCTAGGCCAAAGTCAGGTTTTTCTGGTACACATTGAAATCTCAAGCCTTCAAGAGAAGCAAACATTGGTAGAACCAACAGCACCATTTTTATTTACTCTTCTCAGAAAATAAAAGTCAGGTTTTTTTCAGTGATTATACACATTTCCTTATTCCAATCATGCCACTGCAGCACAAAAGAAAGATTGTTCTCTTATCTTGCATTTTATTAAGAAGGAAAAAAAAATTCCCTTGTACTTAAAACATCATCTTCCTGTAAACAGAATGATTAACTTAATATTGTGCCAAATAATTTCTGAGTATCTAGATAAGATTAAAGGCATTTGTTTTGCAAGCTCATGAGTTATTATTCTCTTTTATTTCATTCCCTAACACTTAAGCCAAGAGTTTTTTTATTATTCACTCAAAAACTGTTGCTTTTCTGCCCTCAATTCCAGCAATCCTCGGAATGCTTTGACATCCTGTAGTATCTGAATAGATTAATCTTATCTACAGTATAAAAAAGTTTTCATTGTAAAATTATTTTTATTTTTCAAAAACAAAATTGTTTTCAAAATCAAGTGCCTATCAGAAGATACATTCTTTTCAACTTACATTCTGACAGATAACTGATGCTGACAATCCACTGCTCTTCAAAAGAAAAATGATTCCCTATTAGACAGACTGCCAAGTTAAAAATATCTTTAAAAACCTGCTTAAAGGTTCATTTCCTTTCCTATCTCCTCCACAATGTGTTTAATGGGCTTGATTTGGGTAATAACACCCAGCAGTCAGGGAAGACAGAAACAGCTACCTTGATTACTCCCTTGGCATACTTATGCATGAACGGAGTCTTGATCCATGAACAAAACACTTCAAGGTCATCCTCTTGGTCTCCCTCTGTTACCAAAGCAAGTAGGCTCGCCTCCTGGTGAGTTAAATAAGACTCTACACCAGTGGAAGTTGTCTCACAAAGTAAAGTGTATTTGCAGCAAATAGGAGGCCATGAGGAATCATTTCAAAGTTGTGGAGTCCCTGAAAAAAGGGAAGCAGGAACTTTTATTTTTGTTGGGAAATGAATATTCAAAAGGGAGAGGTGGGTATTTGCCTGCACAGGAATGAGGTCCTCCTGGAGAGATCTTTGCACTACAAATAAGGCAAAAGTCATGGCCATAGCTCTTGTGGTGAGGCTACAGTCAATTTCAGGATGCTTGGTGGTTACATCTCCTTAACATACAAAAGGGAAAGAAACAACTTGGAAAAACAGTTAATTGCTTCCAAACCCACCTCTCAGTTTCTCAAGGCACCTAGTCAGTGACACCTCTAGGTTATCCTTTTCTCTTAAGAGTAAACTATGATAGTTTTTCTCTTACCAGAAAGAGAATTGTGATATAAAAACATGCTGTTTTCAAAAAGCCTAAGCCCAAATACCTATGTATAGATAAAGATCTGCAATGGAGTAGTTCTATAGCATTGGGTAAATACAAAAACTTTCCCAGGCGGCTTCTCTTAACAGCTGTTTAATCACTTCTGTTCATTAATTGCAGCTTCAGAAAAACTAAAAAAAGAAAAAGAAGAAGAAAGTAACAAGAAACAGAAAACCAAAAACACTATTTGTAATGGCATGCCTCCATGTTACTACTTTTCAGCATGGCACCTAGCAGAGAAATATACCAATCAAATGTTAGGACATTACAAATATTCCAGCAATAAATTTGATTTAAAATACTCTCCAGCTATAGTTCCTCGCAACTGGAAAGACTCATTTCTTTCAGCCATTATTTCTAATGTTGCTAAAGAGATGCATTTGGGGAAACATTTATCAGAAGTACTAAATCAGCATTACAGATATATTCCAAGGGACCAGATGAAGCTGTAATTGCAACCAATTTGTTTTTCAGATGCAATTTTTTTTTTTTATTTAGAGTTGATGGATGGCTACATTTTTAAAGATATTTTATATCAGGCATGGATTAACCCAGGAGAGTGATACAAATATATTCAACAGCATGAAGAAGTGTTGGTGAGAAGTGGTGTATATAAGTACACAGAAGAATAAGGGAAATAATTGGAAGGTCTATTTTATGCTTGACACTTACAGAACATCCCTTCAAAGTGACATAGCGACACAAATGCTGGATTAACACTCAGGAGGTTTTGACAACAGGGAAATGTCTTAAACCAGGGCCTCTTAACCTTGGTGCTATTGACATTCTGGGCTAGATAATTCTTTGTTGTGAGGGGCTCTTGTCTGTTTTAGGATATGTAGCAGCATCACTGTCTTCTACCCACTAGGTGCCGGTAGCACCCACCTTCAATTGTGACAATCAAAACTGTCCCCAGACATTGCCAAACATTCCCTGATGGAAAAATTGCTGCTGGTTAAGAACCATTGGAGTTAAAGAAGGCAAAGGAATAAAAACACTTTGGTTAATATAGCATACTATTATATCACATCTAGGAAAGCTGTGGATTTTTGTGTCACCCGTGTTTTCTGGCCACTCCTATATCTGTAGCAATACACCAAACCTCAAATATCTAAATCAATACTTTCTTGACTCACAGGAAGTCCAAGTTATTATTTTCTTTTTGCAACTTTCCTGAGTAATTTCTTCTGGAAGTCCTTGGAGAGGCAAAATTCTGACATGAACAGAGTTTCTTCTTGCAGTTCTGGAGTCTTTTTTTTTCCCAGTGTCCATTCCTCTGGTCGTCCCTGACCTCTGTTGCTCAACTGTTGTTAATTGCCCGTATTATCACAGATAGTCTCTATTTTTTTATGGTTTTTTTTCCCCTGGCCATCAAAAAACTGTTATTTTTTTATATGACTAGTCTTTGCAAATATTTTCTCATAGCAGATAGTTGGGGCCTTGGTAGCTTCTTCCTTTATTTTACATCATTTTCTTTCTTAGAGCAAAAGTGTCTCCCAAGGGGCAATGTTAGGAAATGATGAGGCCTTGTCTCATAGTCTTCCTGAAAACATTATTGCTCTTTCCAAACTCAGGTTCTGCTGCTCGATCTCATACACTCCATCAGATTTATTTTTCACTTGGATATTTTCTCAGAGTCCATTGTCCCACACATACCAAGACCTATTACTGGAAATCCATTTCTGTGCCCCAGAACACTCCAAGGCAGTTAAGATGCTTGTTTTTAGAAGATGGCTCTGTCCAGGAGCAGAGAAAGAGCCTCCATGGACTAACGGGGTTTAACGTCCAATTCCATCTAATAGAGTTTTATATCTGATGTAACCTCAAATATTCTGTTACATATTTTTATTTTATAGCTGGCAAATTTACTGAGCATTTTTATTTGTTGCAATAGTTCTGATGAAATATTATAGGTTTATTTTATTCCCCAGTTAATCTATGAGTTTTATAATAAAACTCCATTTTTTTTTAACTTGACGTATTTCTAAATTTATCTAACAGAATGTATGGATGATAGACAGGAGGATACAGGCAGTCCCCACGTTGTGTTACATGGTGTTAACTAAGATTTGTGTATATCAGAATTCTGCCTTTACCTTGCACTGTTTCATGGTAACTGAGGAACTGTGCAAATGAGGACACAGTTCTGACACACATGTTTTACAGATAACACAGTACTGTGCAAAATGAGGACTACTCGTGTTGAATAGGAATCATGAAGGAGGACTTGTCTGGTAAGTATTAAAACACATGATAAAGTATTAGAAATGAAATACAGTAGTCCTTACACAAGAATAGATAGCCAGTGCTGAGGAAAAATAATAGAGGGACATCCCAGTAACGATCTAAATTTAGTGTACTAGAAATAGAATTTTTTCCCTTTTATTGGACCTGTATCACACATATTATCATCACTGATCCCACACATGACCTTCTTTCATCTTAATCACTTACTTAATCAATTAATATATTTATTTATTCATAATATCATAAATACCTATGGAACTGCCACCCAAGCCAAGTATGAGAACAGTACAAAATCTTATATTTATCTAAATTATCCTCATCTACCACTCTTTCACCACACATATGTAGCCCCAATAGTGCATTTTGTGTCATTCCTTTGAATTATTATTTTTTAGGACAATATAATGCATATCTAAGCATTGTTTTATTTAGTTTTAGCTTGCTTTTGAACTTTTAAAAATGATATACTATATGTAGTAGCTGGACTTACCTTTTCACTTAATACTATATTATTATTACTGAATTATTAGTACTATATGTAGCTATAGCACATTTACTTTCACCACTATTTAATTTCTACTGTATGAAAAAGAGCAATTTATCTACCCATTCTTTGGTTGATGGGCATTGGATTGTTACCAATTTTTTTTCTTTTCTGTAAATAACAGGGATCCAGGAAGCTATGAATGTTCCTACATACTTTTCCTGGTGTACATATGTAATGTAAGAGTTTATTATAAAGATGAGGTTCTTTATCTATCTAGGGTTGCTTTCTGTGTGTGTTATGACATAGGGATCTGATTTCAATTTTTGTACTCATATGGAACTAATTTTTCCACTCCATTACTAAACAGTCCTTCCTTTTCCTGTGATCTACCCATCGCCCAGTTTTTTCCTGACAGAGGTCTGTTTGCCTGCTTTAAAAGGTGTTGCCTGAGAGTCTGGCTTTTGATCAGCCTGCATCTAGGTGCTGACTGGGATCCTAAAATTTATATGCAACAACAAAAGACCTTAAGAGCCAAAGAAATCTTCACAAAGAAGAACAAAGCTGGAGGCATCACACTTTCAGATTTAAAACTATATTACAAAGCTATAGTAATCAAAACAGTATGGTGTTTGCAGAAAAACAGACACATAGATCAATGGAACAGATGAGATAGCTCAGAAATAAACCCATGCATAAACGGTCTATGAATTTACTACAAAGGAGGCAGGAACATAAAATGGGAAAACCATGGTCTCTTCAATGAATGGTATCAGGAAAACTGAATATTCACATGCAGAAGAATGAAACTGGGCCACTAGCTTACACCATACACAAAAGTGAGCTCCAAGTGGATCAAAGACTTGAGTGTAAAACCTGAAACCATAAAAATCCTAGAAGAAAACATAGGGAGTAAACTCGTTGACGTTAGTCTTGGCAATGATTTTTGGATTTGATACCAAAAGCAAAGGCAACAAAAGCAAAAATAAACAAGTGGGACTACATCAAACTAAAAAGCTTCCGCATAGCAAAGGAAACCATCAAAAAAATGAAAAGGCAACCTATGGAATGGGAGAAAATATTTGCAAATCATATATCTAAGGGGTTAATATCTAAAATATATAAAAACCTCAGAAAAGTCAATAGCAACAACAAACAAAAAAACCAGTCTGATTTTAAAAATTGGCAAGGGAACTAAATAAACATTTTTCTAAAGAAAACATACAGATGGCCAACAGGTACATGAAAAAGTGCTCAACATCAGTAATCATCAAGTAAATGTGCATCAAAACCACAATGAGCTGTCACTTCACCACTGTTAGATGGCTATCTCAAAAAGACAAAAGAGCAGCCAGTCCCCTGGCCTAGTGGTTAAGTTCGGTGTACTCTGCTTCAGTGGCCTGGGTTCAGTTCCTAGGTGCGGACCTACACCACTCGTCAGCGGCCCTGCTGTGGCAGCAATCCACATACAAAAGAGAGGAAGACTGGCACAGATGTTAGCTCAGGGTGAATCTTCTTCAGAGAAAAAAAAGACAAGAGATAAGTGTTGGCAAGGATGTGGAGAAAAGAGAATCCTTGTGCACTGTTGATGAGAATGTAAATCGTGAAGCAGACGATTGTATGCAATTCCATATCTGAGTATGTATCCAAAGGAAATGAAAACAAGATATTGAAGAGATATCTATACTTTCATGTTCACTGCAGCATTATTCACAATAGCCAAGATAAGGAAACAACCTAAGTGTCCATCAATAGATGAATGGATAAAAAGATGTGGTGTATACACACACACACACATATATATACAACAGAATATTATTCAGCCACGAAAAAGAAATAAATCCTGCCATTTGCATCAACATGGATGGACGTTGAGGGCATTTTGCTAAATGAAATGAGCTAAATGAAATAGTTTAAATATCTTACAAATTCATATGTCAATTATCTCTCAATAAAGCTGAAAAAAATACTTTTTCTTCTCTCCAACTGAACAGTTGTATGTCCTTCATATTGGTCTCTTTAAACTTTTAATATGTACTTGGTCTTCTTACAGATCCTGGACATGAATGTGAATGATGGATTGATGTTTATTGAACCAGTTTTTGACACCTGCTTTTTAAGTCCTGCATAGAAAAACTGGCATTTTGATTTGGAATGTGGGGGTAGCACCTACTGTTCTCCATATTGCAGTCTCAGCCAAAACTGCCAGCAGGAAGAATCCCCTGTGAGCATCCTGTTATAGTAGCTAATAGAAAAGTGTGCAAAGAATTTGAGTAGATTATTTGTAGAAGAACATATTGAAACTTTCCACAAAGTATGAAAAGATTTTCAGTCTCATGAGTAACATAATGAGGCATTTTATACTAGTCAGATTTTTAAAATTTAACAGGTGTGATTGGCACCTATATAAAGATATTTTCCTAGCTTGCTGATAGAAATGTGGATTCTACCTCCTTTCTGAAAAGCAATCTGCAACTTCTATTAAAATTTTTTTAAAAACCCTATAAATCTGTTGACCCAGGACTTCTACTCTGGGATACTATCCTTTTAGCCTATAAAAATGAAAGTTCTGGTATGTAAGTATATATGATCAAGGATGTATATTTCAGCATTGTTCAGGGTAGCAAGGATATAAAATAATAACAATTATTTTTTAATTATTTAATTTAAAAAACTGACTAGCAACAATGGAAATGCCCTTAATAGGAGAATGAATGTTTGAATAAATTTAAAATGTTATGCAACCTTTAAGGGTAATGAATTAAAACTATACCAATTTCCTTGTAGTATCCCCCATGGATAATTATTGAGTGAAAAAAGCAAAAACGCAGAAAAATGTACATATTATGATCGTATTTTTTTTTTTTTTTGTGGGGAAGACCAGCCCTGAGCTAACATCTGTTGCCAATCCTCCCCTTTTTGCTAAGGAAGACTGGCTCTGGGCTAACATGCGTGCCCATCTTCCTCCATTTTATATGGGACGCCGCCACGGCATGGCTAACAGGCAGCGTGTCCGCGGGCGCCCGGGATCCGAACTCGCGAACCCTGGGCTGCCAAGCGCGAACTAAACCGCTGCGCCACCGGGTGGCCCCTATGATCGTATTTTTTTGAAAAAAATATTTTTACCTTTAAATGCATGTTTGCATTTATGTGTGTGTATAGGAGGTGTATTATTATGGGAACATGGAAATAAATATGAAGACTCTATGGGTTACTTGGGGTTGTTGGGAGGAGAGTGATGTGAATAGATTAAGGGGATAGAAAGTTGGAGGAGGCAAACAAAAGAGAAATACATATGTATGAAATCACATTTATGAATGTATATAAATTTCACATGTGTATATAATAAATTAAGGTGATAAAAGAAAAATAATAGCATGGAGCTCCGAATTTCAATAGGAAAACAGACGAAACTGAAATCCCGGGGTAAGGTTGAGAAAAACTTATTAGCTCATATTCTCATGCAGAAATTGAACTTTCATCATTCTTGTCAGTGGAAAAGAATTAATAACATAATGAATTGAGCCCAAGCACAGTCAATATCAAATTTAATCACTAGGCATAATTATAATTGAAGATACAAAAATAAAATAAACATATGTAGCATTAGTTTCAATATTGAATCTTACTAAGTCTCAAAATTTTCCAGAATAAATTTCCCATAGCAGAAGATTTGTTTGTCCATAACTATCAAGACAAATGAAGAAAAAGAAAAAACTTTAATCAATCTTTGATGCCTTGGTGGTGTTGCTCATTACATAGCCTGTCTCTCTGCTATAACTTAGCTAGTGATTAATTGATTTCTGAAGCCTGAGTACCTGATCTCAAAGGACATAAAAAGCAAACAAGATATTCTTGCTTATTTCTATAGACAGAAATTCTTGCTCTGACAAAGTGGTTCTCAAAGCCTGGTCCAAGTACCGTTGGGGATCCCTAAGACCTTTTCATGTTCACGAGGTTAAAGACTTCTTTTCAAATACTACTAAGTCATTATTTGCCCTTTTCACTCTCATTATCTCACAAGAGTATCATGGAGTTTTCCAGATGCTACATGATATTTGATATTGCAATAAATTGAATTCAGAAGCAGACATCGGAATTTCACTGCTTTCTATTTTTAAATACAGTAATTTTTCATAAAAATCATGTATGTTAACTTGTAAAGTGTTTAGTATTATATTAAATACTTATTAATACATTTTTAGGATTAATTTTTAGTGTGATAACTATCACTAGATATAACCCACATAAATGCAAGCACTTTGGGGTCTCAATGATTTTTAAGAGGAAAAGGGACCCTGAGGCAAAGGTTAGAGAACTACTGCTCAGACGCTGGCGTGTTTAGTTCTCCCCTTTCGCACAAGACTGTCACCATTTTGGAGGGAGTGTTTTATGGCAGGAAAGAGCTGGAAATGCAAAGTACAGTTGCATTTATATGTCATTAACAGAATATAAAAGCAATGAAAAAATGATTAGCTTCACTCATAAAACAAGACATGTTATGTAAGATAACAATGTGATAGGATGCCATCATTTTTCCACAATATGACTGGCACTCGCACACACTATTGCTGGGAGTGTAAACCGGTCAAACTTTTGGGGAACGATGCCTCTTAAAATACAAAAGCTTTGTCCTTTAGCTGAACCGTGGCCCTTTTCTGTATGCCCATAGAGTCTTCATATTTATTTCCATGTTTCCATAATAATACATCTCCTATGCACACACATAAATGCAAACATGCATTTAAAGGTAAAAATAATTTTTCAAAAAAATACGATCATAATATGTACATTTTTCTGCGTTTTTGCTTTTTTCACTCAATAATTATCCATGGTGGATACTAACAAGGAAACTGGTATAGTTTTAATTCATTACCCTCAAAGGTTGCATAACATTTTAAATTTATTCAAACATTCATTCTCCTATTAAGGGCATTTCCATTGTTGCTAGTCAGTTTTTTAAATTAAATAATTAAAAAATAATTGTTATTATTTTATATCCTTGCTACCCTGAACAATGCTGAAATATACATCCTTGATCATATATACTTACTCCGATTCTATGGGTTACTTGGGGTTGTTGGGAGGAGAGTGATGTGAATAGATTAAGGGGATAGAAAGTTGGAGGAGGCAAACAAAAGAGAAATACATATGTATGAAATCACATTTATGAATGTATATAAATTTCACATGTGTATATAATAAATTAAGGTGATAAAATAATAGCACGAAGCTCCAATGTATTAGTGTTGACCCACGTTTGCAATAACAGAGTCACAACCATATTCAGTGAAGCACTGTTTGTAACCACACACACACAAAAGGGAAGAATGAAATTGTTCATAAATAGAAGAATTCCACAATAAGTTATGGAATGACCATTCAATGGAATACTATATACTAATTGAAATAAATAACGTAGATTTTGTGTCCAATATACAACTACTATAACTATGATTATGTATTTCAGATATTCAAGTAAGTTATAGAACAGTATGAGTAATGCATACTATATGTATTAAAAAAGGAATAAATGTATATGTACAAATTCTTGTATGTGAATAAGTGTGTATGCAGGAAGTATGAAGCTTTGGAAGACTGTGGCATATGTGTGTATAGCTATTTTCTGGAAGGATATGCAAGAATCAATTAATAGTGATTATTTCTAGAGTGATAGAGGTGGGGTCATTGGGACTTTTTGGTTTTTATTTCATATCTCTATTGTTTGAATTTTTTAAAATCATGAGCATATATTTTTAAATAAATTTTAAAAAGTGATCTTTGTGTTACTCAAAAACTATCAACGTAAAGATTATCTTCTTTTAGGAGTTTGCCTTCAGGAAGACATAATTGCATTAGACATAAAGAGCTTCTTTGTCCTATGATAAAGTTAAGTTCCAACCAACAAGTGTTTTTAAGCATGTACTGAATGCAAAGCCAGTACCTATGTTGCTGCATAGACCTGAAGAGGACCTAGTGTAGACTCTATTGACCCAACAATTTGCCAGCATGAGCTCAAGTATCCTTACTCCGGGTCTGCAGCAAGATTAAGATAATGTTAAGGATAGAGCGATTCACAGGAGCTTGGAAAATTAGGCAGAAGAAAAGCCCTAGGAAAAACTTCCCCTCAGGGAGTTGAAATAGCAAGTGCTGGTTAAAAAACAGTCAGAGAATGACATGGAATTTCAGAGAAATGAAATTTTATCAAGCTTTGTGGTCTTAGACAACTTGCTTAACTTTTCTTAGCTTCAGTTTCCATATCTGTAAAGTGGGTTTGTTGTGAGTATTAATCAAATGATACATATAAAGCACGAAGTGCCTGACACATAGAGAGCATTTAATAAACAGAAACTATTATTAATATTTTCTACTCTTCTTTCTCCTTTCCTTTTCCTCCTCTTCCTCATCTTTCCTGAGGTCTCAGACCAGGTGACATGAAAGGCCTCAGAGAGCCTTTAAGGAAGATATGGAGAAATAGAAACTCTCGGTTTCTGGGGAAGGAGTTTTTGACATAGAAAAGGTAGCAAGTGAATGTATTCCTAATATCAAATTTAGAATATAATAACATTTAAGAGAATGACTTTATTTATATAAGATTTCCTGAACATATTCCATATTAGAGTTTACATATATTATTTGGATCTTGAGAATGCTCAATAATCAGCACCCCTCTTCCCTCCCTTCTTCCATTGTGGCTCTGAACCAAGTGAGAAATTAAACATCAAAATGAAACAAAACCCAGAACGACAGGTGAAGGCGTCGTGATTGCCATTGTTACTGAGAAAGGCTGCGTTGCAAGACTTAGTTCAGTGTAACAGCCGAATGGGCTTGCTACCTAAACTCCCCAAGAAGACAGACATTCCCCACGTTGTCGTGGTTTGCTGCACAGGACAGAGCAGTCCCCACTGCAGGGACAGCACCTCTAGCAGTGAGCTTATGTCACAGCTGAAAAAAAGCAAGAGGCATGTTCTGTGTGGAACGCGAAACCCAGAGAGGAGGAGGAGAGGGCAAACGACTGGGTTATGCAAGCCTCCATCTTCTTCCAAATTTACCAATCAGACAACTACCTCTACCTCAGTGGGCGGGGCAGCAATGGGAGAGAGGGAACAGCAAGAGGACAGAAGGATGTTAGGATACTCTTTCTCAAGAAAACCAGGAGGGGCAAAGAAGAGATTCATTCACACATGCACACGCACATAGACACGTGCACATACTCTGAAGACAGCAAGGAGCAAAAAACACGGACGACCATGGGGACATCCAGCCAACCTGTCCTATCAGGAGAACTGATCTAGGATGAGAAAGAAAAGTTAGGTAAGCCATCAGGGAGAGACTAGTAGGTACTGAGTCACCCTCATAAAAGTTTTTTTTTCCTTTCCTTGAACCTGCACGGGCCTGCTGGAGAGCTTAACAGCCATTGTTTTTGGAGGGGGAGGGGTAAGAAATTAAAGCGCAGTAAATAGACTAGAGTTACTTTTAACTTTGTTGGGCTCAGAATTGTTGGAAACCTTATAGTATCTCTGCTATTTTTTTGTTTTCAAAATTAATGCATAACACCCATATAGAAAAGTGCATGAACATAAAGTTCATCTCAATAAATGTCCATGAAGAGAACAACCTTGTAACTATCACCAAGGTCAAGAAAGAATACGTGCAGAGCCCTCCTCGTGCCCCTGCCCCTCCCCCAAGTAACTGCAACCCTGATTTCTAACCGTATTCTGGTTTTGCCTCTAGGTCTATTTTTCAACTTTACAAATACTTTAATATCTGCCTTTTCTTTGGCTTAATATTATATTTGTGACAATTGTTTCTACTATTCCTTCTTTTTCATGCTAGATAGTATTCCACTGGATGGATATACCACAGTCCTATTGTTCCATTATGTGGTTGACATTCTTGGGGGAAATTTCCAACTTGTTGGAGCTATTATAAGTTATTCTGGCACATTTCTGTGTGCCTGTTGTTGAACATGTGTGCTCATTTTTGTAGATTGTAAATAAGTAGTGATAGTGGTTGTGCAAAGTTGTTTCATACCCTCACCATATTTTGTATTATCAGTCTTAATTTAACTATTCTGATGGATGTATAGTGGTATTGCAGTATTTAATTGTGGTTTTAATTTGCGTTGTCCTGCTGACTGAAAAGGTTGAGCACATTTTCATAAGTGTATTCAGCATTGGGTATCATCTTTCCTAAGTTGCCTGTTTAGCTCTCTTGTGCATTCCCCTCCCCTAAAGGCTGTTTGCACTTTCTAATTGATTATACAAAGAAAATGTTAAGACTGGATATGAGCCCTCCATCAGTCATATGTGCTAATTATTTCTTCTCTTATTTGTTGTTTTTTTTTTCACTCTCTTAATGGTGTTTTTGATAAATAAAATTTCTTCATTTTAATAAAGTTCAATTTAATGAAATTTTCCCTTATGGTTAGTGATTTTTGTACCTTATTTAAGAAGTATTTCAGTACAAATCTACAATCCACTGGTAATTAATTTTTGTGTATTATAAAGAAAAGTTAGGCTTTTTTAAAAATGAATATCCAATTGATCCAGCACCATTTATTAAAAAGACAGTTTTTTTCCCAAGAAAAATGAAAACTTATGTTCACATAAAATCATGCATGTGGATGTTTATACAAGCTTTATTTGTAATCTCCAAAAACTGGAAACAACCCAATTGTCTTCCAAGAGAGAATAAAAAAAGACTGTGGTACATACATACAATATAAAAATACTCATCAATAAAAGATAATGAATTACTGACAGATGCAGCAACATGGATAAATCTCAAATGCATTTTGCTCAGGGAAAGAAGCCAGACACAAAAGGCAACATACTGTATAGTTCTGTTTATATGATATTCTGGCATATACGTTACCATTTATGTCACAAAGATGAAACTATAGGGATAGAAAACAATGGTTGACAGGGGATGGGTTGGATCAAGGAGCAGCATGAGGGGATATTTTGGGTTATGAAACTGTTTAATGGTTGTGGTGGTGTATATACAACTCTATACACTTGTCCAGTGCACAAAGACTGGATTTTACTATTTACAAATTTTTTAAATGTAAAGAATTTTAAATATCTCAAAAACAAGACTTATTTTCCTTACTGCTCTATAGTGTCACCACTGCCATAAATTAGTTTGTATATGCCTAGTGTACCTCTGCTTTGTGATATATCACTCACTCAATTGTTACCTGATAATATCTCATTTCCTTTATAACTAGTTTAGAACAGGTTGCATTGGCAATTGGGAGCTCAATATGATATTTATGGGATTAGAGACAAGTTGGGTTACTTCTTTCCCACCAACCCAAAATTGTCTCCTTCCCATGATGAGATGGACATAAATATGTGGTGTCCAGATCCCTCCAGCTGCTGGAAGTGCTCTCAGAAGGTTTCAGCTGTCATCCCTTTCAACTTTGCCTCAGCTTCAGAGGCTACTTCACCCAAAGTCATGCCTTCCAGAGGCAGCTCATGTCTGACGACCTATTGAGACAGAGGAACAAAGGACCGGTCATGCCAGCTTAACGCATGACTACTCTGATGAGCCTTTCCAGCTCCAGACCTCTCAATAGAGTTATCTAAAGCTGTTGAGCCTACATTACAGTTTAACTTTTAAATCCTTAACTTTTAAGGATATTAACTGACTATATATCCAGAACTGTCCTTTATAAACTAGATCTCTCTGACCTAGTGGGTGAGAGGGTCCTACTAGGACCTAATGGACCCAATAATAAGCATCATAGGTGGAAATGGTACATCTCAGATCAGTTATGAGCAGGACCAGAGAGTACAAGTAAGTGTACGAGCAGGTAGCCCAGATTCATATCATCCACCACTATTGTACCAGCACCCTCCCTTAGCTTATACCTATTGCAATATGATGACCTTTTATGACCAGCTGATAGAAGAAGGAGAAGCCAGAGTTTTGGTTTACAGCTGGGTCAGATTCATGTGTGGAGACAAGCCAAAAGTGGATAGTAGTTGCATTATAGCCTTACTCAGGAGTAGTCTTGAAAAACAAGAGGGAAAGATCATTCCAAAGGGCAGAGTTTTTGGCACCTGTTTATCTACCTGGCGGTTTGGGAAGTGATCCAAAGTTAGAATATATGTAGATTCATGCATGGCTGGTCAAGGACCTGGAAGAAGAATGACTGGAAGGTTGAGGACAAGAAGGTCTGAGATGGAGGAATGTGGATGGACATATGAGAGAAGGCACAAAGTGTGAATATCTTGGAATTGCACATTAGATTAGAGAGTATTCACCATAGAAGAGGCATCAAACAATGAAGAAGACAGAATGACTCAGCTCGTTGACGTCAGTCACACTTTGACTTTGGTCACTTTGGCATGGGCATAGTAGGTGCATGAAGGAAGTGACCACAGTGGCAGAGATGGAGACTCTTTATCGGTCCATAAGAATAGGTGGGCTCCCATTTACCAAGGCTGATGTAGCTCCTACCAATGCCAAATGTCCAAACTGCCAGCCACAAATACTAATGCTGATCCCTCAATATGGTACCATTTCTCAAGGAGCCCAACTGGCGACTTGGTGGCAGGTTGACTTCATTAGGTCCCTTCCAACCTGGAGGAGATAGATATTCATTCTAACAGAATAGACACATATTTCTGCATGGGTTTGCCTTTCCTGACTGTACTACCTCAGCCAGCACCATGATTTAAGGTCTTAGAGAATGTTTGGTTTACCAGTACCAGATCCCATATAATATTGTTTCCCAGTGGAGAGCCCACTTTCCAGCAAAATAGCGAACTTCTTACCATGGGACTCACTGTTGACATCATATTCTGTGTCATTCAGAATCTACTGCCTGACGAATGGCCAATTAAAGGCAAAAGGCACATTCCAGCCCATAGTCCCCGCTTCGAGGATGGAGCACTTATCCTCTAGTTTACTGCATATACCTTGAATCAAAACATTTTATATGGTGCTGTGCTTCCAACAGAGTGGACATGGGTTTGTAAACCCAAGACTAGAAGCAGGAATAGCTTCACTTACAATCACTCCCAATACTCAGTGGGGGAATTTGGTTATCCCATTACCATAAGTCTGGTCTCTGCAGAATTAAAGGTTCCTGTTTCCAAGAGGGGACCACTTCAGCCAGGCAACACAGCAATAGTCTTATTGAACTGTAAAGTTGCATGGGTATTTTAGTTCCCTTGTGTACAGGGCTCAGCAAGCAACTTGGCCTGGGTAATTGACCTTGCATCAGGAGGCAATAGAACTTCTATCACTCACTGGGGGTGGGGAAGAATATGTTTGCCATCTGGAATTTACTTGAGCATCTCTTGATATTTCTTTGCTCAGTTGTACTGGTAAATAGACAAGTGCAACAATGCTAGTGACCAAGAGCTTATACCTATAAGAGATAAGGACTAGGTTACATCACCATGTCAGCCACTAGGACCGGCACCTGGAGGTGAAAGGAACATAGAATGGATAGAAAAATAGGGAGAGGAAGATTAATAGTTGCAGCCTGAAGACCAGCTGCAGTGGCCAGCACTATAGTTGGTCCCTTCAGACTTTCTCTTTTAAGCTTACTCCAGGACAACAGACTCACTGGAATCCTGGAGGAGCTATTCTGTGAATGTGTATGAAGAAAGGGATCATAGAGGTGCAAGGAGAGGCCTTTGGTGAACACAGATGTGTCCCACCCAGACCCCCATAACTGCTAAGAGTGTTGTCAACATGCAGCCTTCAGCTAGGAGCATCTTCAGCTGTAAAGATCTGTTTTTCCCAAGATCATGCCCTTCCAGGGGGTGGTCCACATCCAATGACTGATAGAGGTGTGGGGGATCAGAATTGGCCACCTCATGATGTGTCTCTCTCTACCTTGCTCTGAAGGAGGCTTTGACCTTCACCCCCAACCCCGCAACTCTCTAAAGGGATTTGGGATGAAAGTCACGTCCCTGGGATGGGCCTTCATCTTGGATGACTCCGGGTATCGATAGACTGGGAGGGTCTTTGCTACGCCCATTCCTATCAAAGTTCTGTTTACCAAACAGAACATTTGTAAGGGAAATCTCCATTTGTTGTAAAGATATCTCCTTCTCTGTACTGGCAAGAGGGGTGGATGACCTCATCTCTAGAAACTTGTCAATGTGGAAGGTGAGGCCTTAAATCTGCATAATAATCTTACTGTGCTTTTCTTGTAATCCCTCGTGGCTGACACTCCCAACTGCCCATTAAATCCTCGCTTGTCTATATGAGAGGAGAATCTCCACTATTTTGTCGAGAGACACTCCCTGATCTCTCCCATGTATACATGCTTTATAAAGCTTTGTTTGATTTTCCCCTGCTATTTGGTCTCATGTCAATTTAATTTGTAGCCCAACCAGAAAGGACCAAGAGTGGGTAGAGAATGCTCTTTCTCCCCATCAGAGGCGAGCGTAGAAAGTCTTGGTCCTTTTAGCCCAAAGTGGAGCAACTCTCTACGGCCATTTCAGCTTTAGACCTACCCAGGGGTTTGGCTGGTGCTGTTGGGTTGACCTGGCAGGTCTGCTTTCCCCTCTGCTCAATCCTGCTTCTTTCCCTTTTCTACCATGGCTGTTGATCCTAAAGGCAATTCTTAATAAACATCCTGCATGCTAAACTTGGTCCCTAAGAATCTCTAAGAATCTGCTTCCTGTAAACCCCAACCTGCTACACATGGTGACTACCTCAAACCTCTACAGAACTCTCAAGCATCTGTTATTACCAGACAGTAAGTCTTTTTCCATCTCAAGTCTGTCAGTCTGTCAAATCCGTTCTCTTCCCAAGGTGTCATCCTGCTCTTCTCAGGAGAAGAATGTACTAGTTATTGATTGTGTCTTTACTTTCTGTGGACCCTCATCAAATGCCTAACTGTTTCCTTCTCCAAAGTGTGATGTGAATCCGTATAGTTGGTTATTATTCATGAAATGCCTAAATTATTAAAATGGAGATTGTCTCATCTCTAAGCCTTTCCTTATGAAGAAATTTATAAAGAAATCTATGTACACCGTTAGTAAGTTCCCTATCACCTTTTTCTTACTGAAAATAAGTCAGGTGCCCTATAGATGCCTGAAGTCTTGCTTACATCTCAGCAAAAGTAACATTAGTGACTTTAAAATTGACTCTAAAAAGCTCAAACTATATGCATTTATTCCTGTCATTTCTTATGCTCAGGCTGGAATTGACTCATTCTTCATATATAAACATCTCTTTTCAGGTTGATGATATTTATAAAGTGTCTCTTCTAAACTTAGGTTGCATAATATTGTGGATTAAGAGGAGTTTTGCTGCATCCCATTCCTATCTCACTCAAATTTCTCACCAATTTGTTGAGGAAATTTCTAGATTTATAAATATTTTACTTTAAAAAATAGACACATGTAGAGCTTAAGTTTTATTTTAATTTAGCAGGAATAGAGTTTAACATTTAAGCAAGCTGTCAACCTTGAAGAGAAACAAATAATATGAAATAAAATAATTGCAAAAAGCATTTGACACCTATTAGAATGGCTAAAATGCAAAAACCTGACAATATCAAATGCTGGTGAAAATGTGGAGCAAGAGTAACTCTCATTCATTGTTGGTAGGAAAGCAAAATGATATGGCTACTTTGAAAAACAGTTTGTATTTCTTAGAAAGCTAAACATCACCTTACTATATGGTCCAGCAATCACATTACTAGGTGTTTACTCAAATAAGTTGAAAACTTAGGTTCACACTAAAACCTGCACACAAATGTTTGTAGCAGCTTTATTCCTAATTGTCCCACACTGAAAGCAACCAAGATGTCTTTCACAATAGCATAAACAAACTGTGGTGTATCTATACAATGAAATATTATTCAATAATAAAAGGAAAATGCTATCAAGCCACAAAAAGACACATAGGAAACTTAAATGTGTATTGCTTAGTGAAAGAAGCCAGTCTGAAAAAGCTACATATGGTATGATTCTAAGTATATGACATTCTGGAAAAGGCAACATTATAGAGATAGTAAAAAGAGTAGCGGTTGCCGGGGGTTAAGGAGAAGGCAGAAGCGTTGACTACGTGGAGCACGGGAATTTTAGGACAGTGAAAATATTCTGTATATTGTAATGGTGGATGCATGACATTCTACATTTGTTAAATTCCATAGAACTGTAACACAAAGACTAAAGCCAAATATAAACTGTAGACTCGAGTTAATAATAATGGATCAATATCGGTTCATCAATTTTAACAAAGTACCACACTAATGCAAAATGTTAACGATAGGGGAAACTGTGAGGGGGTATAAAAGGGGTTTATGAGAACTCTGTACTATCTGCTCAATTTTTCTGAACCTAAAACTGCTCTAAAAAATAAAACCTATTAATAAAAGAAAATATATATTTTCTTACCACCTCAAAATGTTTGCAACTGTTAATACAAATTATCTAATATTTTAAGGCAGATAAGACACGCACATTTTTATTATCTTAGAAATCTGGAACTGAGGGCCGGGAAAAACAAACAGTAGAAATTCAGCTGCAGCCCAATGTGGATGGCAAAATTATTTTACTTACGATATTGGAAGGGGGTCAGAGCATTCTATAAATTCAATTTATTTTTTCATTAAATTCGTATCTCAATTTTTAAGTAAAATATCATCCTTGATCTTATTGGAGAGTATTATAGATCTGGTGTAAGGGGTTACAGCTCATGGAAGTTGGATACGTGGCAGGGAAAGGAAAGGGATTATTGGTTAGGTGGAATATAAAAGCAGAAGTTCTAAAGTAGGTCCAACGCAAAAGCCCAGGAGGCATGCCAAATGGAGCAGGAAGCAGAAAATCCTACAATGAGAAGTCAGTGCAAAACTGATGATAATGTAATTATTTAGAATAGAAGTGTTGGATTTGGAAAACACACAGCATTCCTTTGTCAAACTTTTGAAGGAGATGTCTTTTCATCCAACCAGACAGCTAAGAATATATGTTTTAAGATATATAAGGAATTCCTAAGTTGTAGACTAATTAATGACAATGTTATAACCTGGGATTTTAAGAAAAGAGTGTGAATTGGAGTCTGGGTTCACTCTAGACGATTGTATCATGGAAAGAAATGAAGGGCTTTGTATCCTAAAGCAATGCTTGCCTAACTTTTTCCAAACAGTACTCCAACTTCAGAGGAAAGTAAATAAACACCCATGGAGCTTGGGGGCAGAATCTAAGAAACCACCAATGTGAGAAATATCTTTGAAGTCTTTTCTTTCATTTTAATAATTCATTTGACTTTTGCAGCCTAGGATATACTTGTGATTGTCCTAGCATAAGGAAACTGTGCTACAGTGGCCAGTGTTGAGTAAAATGGACCCTCTGGAAAGATGTGTCCAGTTTATTCTGCAGTTTCATACACTCTCAGACAATGGTTCTGGGGTATGAACACCCCAATTTGGAGTAATGTGCCTAGAAATCCCTGAGTTGCACTAGACTCCAGAAACTGCACGAGGTGGAGACTCACAGTTCCAGTGCTCATTAGCCATCTAATGTTACACGATAAGTCT
Source organism: Tapirus indicus (assembly GCA_031878705.1). Taxonomy (NCBI): domain Eukaryota; kingdom Metazoa; phylum Chordata; class Mammalia; order Perissodactyla; family Tapiridae; genus Tapirus; species Tapirus indicus. The sequence continues at coordinate 135,408,742 of CM062920.1, read as the reverse complement.
ACTTCTCTTCAGTGAAGTGCTAAAATCTACCTTGCAGAGCTGTTTTGCAAGGCTGGCTGTACGACCCAGGCTAAGTCACTTTAATTCTCTAGAATGATTTCTATGAGTCTGAGAGTTAAAAATTCTAACATTCTCATTTTACGATTAAGATTCTTTGGCTCTTATTAGTTCATGGAGATCCAATTTTAAAGATATCTTCTATGGGTGAGTCAAGGTGAGATTTCCTAGTGGAAAAAACTTCAGAAAACTAGTTATAAAACTTGAATTTCATTCCTAGGTCTACCATTTAATAGCTATGCAACCTTGGACCAATAACAGTGTTTCTGGGACTGAATTTCTCATCCACAAAAGGCAGAGATGTCTTCTGCCTTAGTCACTCATAGGGAACTTGGGAGGGTGAAATGAAATAATGGGTACAGAGGGCTTTTCCAAAGCTCATTCCACTGTGCAACATTGCACTAAATCCTCTGTTTCTAGAGTCTTATTCTTTCTTAAGGCAATATTATAAAATTGCTTTCTGGAAACCTCACATTCATAAATTGCCTTACCACCAGTTAGGTATCAGAGGCTTCTTTCTCCTCAGGGAAAATTTTTGATTGCTTACTGTTTCCTCCCACTCTCTTTTTCCATCATTTCTACTTTAAAATTGTGCTGCTGGTCATGAAGATAAGATGTAGGTTGTACGTAGGACGAACTCCTCATTATTCTCAATGTTGCAAAAATGGTAATATGTAATAAGTAAAAAGGCAAAGAATCTAAAATCACTTTATATTTGACTTTAAAATTTTATTTATACTTATATGTGAATGAAGATATCACTTCGATACCAGGAATTCTCCAGAACAATGAAAACAAATCATAGTGAACTCACTATACACATTCCTATAGCTATATTTTTCAGTTCCTTATCTGTCCCCACTTTTGAAACAACAAATAAATTGCATCATCTATTTAACTGATATAAATAATCTCACCAAAGCAGAGTTGTCTTCTCTAGCTTTTGGGGCATTTTCCTCCCAACACAGAGGTAATAACAATTTTTTTAATGTTATCTTTTTGAATTAATTATTTTATTAAAATAAATATTCTCTTACACTAAACAAGTTATACACATAACAGATTAAGCAACTAACAAGTATTTGAAAGCAAGATGATCTACAGACTTTTGAGTATTGCATAAGTAAGTCACACACAACAAAAACATTTATCCCCAAGAAAGTTAGTTATATATTAAAAAAGAGAGATTATACAGAAATGCTCTTTGAGAATTTAAAGGTTAGAGTTATTTTCATTAACTTTCAGTTTCACATATAATGAAGAAATCTTTTTATGTAAACACATCAGTGTCACTATACCTAATTGCTATCACTGCTAAGTAATAAGGAAGGTTACATAATGCATCTGTATGGAAACCATTTTAACCCCACTTGTTACATAGCTGAATTTCATTTAATGGGCATTTATTTTCAGTGAAAAGAAAATATTTCATCATTTTAAATATGAAAAATTTTAATTACTGACATGTTAGCAAGAAATATTTGTTTGATTTGGCTGATGATTCTGCCTCTAAATTTCTACTCTACTTTGACCTCAAAAATGATATTCTACTACAGCTCCAGTGCTTTTTAAAAGAACAACCCTGATGTTAAGAATTAGTGCCAATTCTGGAGCCAGCCCTGATGGCCTCAGCGGTTCAAGTTTAGCACTCTTTGCTTCAGCAGCCTGGCTTCAGCTCCCGGGCTCGGAACCACACCACTCATCTGTCAGTAGCCATGCTGTGGTCACGGCTCACATAGAAGAACTAGAAGGACTCACAACTAAAATATGCAACTACATACTGGGGCTTTGGGGAGAAGGAAAAAAAGAGGAAGACTGGCATGAGACATTAGCTCAGAACGAATCTTTCCCAGACAAAAAACAAAAAAAGAATTAGTGCCAATTCTGAATCAATTTCTGAAACTTTTCAGTATTGGGATTATATTCTGCAATTTCCAGTTCTTTGTGCTACTTTTCCTATAAGGTCTTCATGTGAAACCCAGAGTATAGCCTTACTTAATATAATGTTCTCCCAACATCTACTTTCAGCAGAACTGGGCTTTCTGAATGAAGAGAAGAAGAGGGATGATATTATACACTTTTTCCTGAGTGTAATTCATGCGAGTATAACGTCACTGTGTTATCTATTTCCTTGTAACAAAATATCCCCAAATCTAGCAACTTAATACAATGAACATTTTTCTCATGTGAGTCAGAAAATTGGGAGCAGCTTAGGTGGTGATTCTGATTTAGGGTCTGCGGTAGGAAGAATTCTAAAATGACCCTCATGACTCCTGCTTCCTGATGTCCACACCTCTATGCAATCCCCTCCTAATCAGTAGAATAAGGCAAAGATGAAGTGAATTTGCATACGTAAAGTATCTAATCTGTTAATTTTAAATTCATCAGATGAAGACTATCCTGGGTGGGCTTGACTATTTAGGTGAACCCTTTAAAAGAGGGCCTAGGGGTCAGAGAGGCTCTCCTGCTGGCCTTGAAGAAGCAAGCCACCGTGAATTCTGCAGCTGCGCGGAAATGAATTCTGCCAACCAGCAGCTTGGAAGGGTACCCCGAGCTCCAGAAAGAAATTCAGTTTAGCCTTGATTCAACCCTGCGAAACCCTCAGCAGAGCACCCTCCTCGGCTGTTCCTGGACTCCTGATCCACGGAAACTGCGAGAAAATGAACACATACTGTTTTAAGCCATTACGGGTGTGATAATTTGTGACATAGCAAGAGAAAATGAATACAGGGTCTTTCCTGGAGTTGTGGTCTAGGCGTCAGCTAGGCCTGAAGACATTTGAAGTCTTGACTGGGGTTCATAATTTCTGTTCCAAAGTGGCTTACTCACAGGGGTGCTGGCTGAGGGCCTCAGTTTCTTGCTATGTGAACTTCTCCATTGGGCGTGTCTTCAAGACGTGGGAGCTAGCTTCCGCCTTCCTGGAGCTGCCTCATCTGCTGCAGCCTGTTTCCCCCAGAGTGAGTGATGAGAGAGAGAGAAAGACAGAGATGAAGACGGAGAGCGAGACCCAGAGACAGAGAGAAGGACCGAGGGTGAGAGGGACAGAGTGAGACAGAGCGAGAGATTGAATATACACAACCTGGAAGCTGAAAATCTCTTTATAACCTAATCTCAGAAGTGATCCCCAACTTTCTGCAGTTCTTTTTGCTAAAAGTGAATCACTAAGTCTATCCCACACTAAAAGAGGAAGAAGCTAACCTCCATTTCTCAAGGAGAGGAGCATCAAAGAATTTGTGGACATATCTTTAAAACCACCAAACTCATATTTAGCTTTTCGACTCCTTGGATTTCACGTGGGTCTTCCTGAAACAGCATTTTAGCAATGTATTTTAATTTCTAAAATTAGTAAGATTGAAGTTCAGCAAAATATTTTTCATTATTTAGAGACTTTGTTCCCCAAACTATTCATTTATAAGTTATGCTTTTCTGCATATTCATATGTCATGGCAGCTTTTTTCTTTCTTATATTTTCTTCAGATTAACTTGACCCAAGTAGGTTCTAATAAAATAATGTTCCCATTTCAAGTGACTCATCTGGCAGAGAAGACAATTTCACCTGCCAATGAGAATGGGGAGGGAGTAGGGTTTCAAGGGGTGGATGGAGTTAGGAATGAGAGTTATTTCATAATTTTTCTAGCTATAGGAATCAAAATATCACTTTTTTAAAAAAGCAGAAAGAAAAAGCCGTGCATGTACATAAATTAGTGACTAAACTTTGCTAGGTCCATCAGTTTTCACAAATGGGACAGCTATAAACATTAAAATATATTACAAACCTATTTATTGGGCAAAAATCAAGCATATTACCTGAGTGAAGAATTTGCTAGTTAATTTCTGTAAACCATGTTTTCACATTAGGAAATTAAGTATTTTCTGTCTCTCAGAGTTCAAGGTATGTGACACTACAAAAAATAATGCATTTTCTTCTCAGTGCAGAACTTTATGTCTCTGGAATATAAAACAGTCTGATTTCAATGCTAAATGTGAGAATTCAGGAACCCCTATTCATCTTTGGATGCCAGTTTGTTTTCTCCATATGCATTCATTCATTCAGAAAATATTTAATAAATACCTAAGGTAAGGCAGTGTGAGAGACACTAGCGATATCTATATGATACGTATAGTTTCTTCCCTCAAGAACTGAGTTCATGGTACAATAAGCCCATCAGAAGGAGCACCTTGATCTACCTATGTGAATCAGGAAAAGGTTTATCAGGGGACTGGCACTTGACATGAGCCTTAGAAGCAGAGAAAATACTATATAAGCAAATCAATGCTGAAAGAGCATTCAGACAAAGGGAAGGCAGTGTGTGAAGCTGAGGAAGAAGAAAGAGGAAACTCGAGTAGAAACTGTCAATGGAAAATGTTGCAAGATGTGGCTGGAGAGCCAGTTAAATATCAGTTCACACTAAGTCTTCAGAAATCACAAAAGAAATAAATTTTTAATTTTTATAATGCTTATTTGGAAAGTCAAAAAAAAAGGGCATAATGTTCTCACTTTTCTACAGAACCTGGAATTATTGTGCTATTTTATGAAGAAGGGCTAGTCCACAGCCTGACAGCATATTATATTAATATAGAGTGAAATAAAATAGAAACTACTGACTACATACCAAATTGAATAAGAGTTGTTGATATTGACTTTAGATAAATGAGCTATGCAGTAGAAATCGTCTTTCTTGGATACTGCAATGTGCTTACTTATTATGGCTAACCTCAAATGCTTGTTTAATGATCACACCTGTCTGTCATCATTTCTCTACACTACTCAGATTTTATTCATTTATTCATTCACTAATTACTTATCCAGTGTTTACAAAATGCTAGGCTCTGTTCTTTGTTCTGTAGATGCAGCAGTGACTAAAACAAAGTTCTTACCTTCCTGGAACCTAAAAGCTAGTGGAGGGAAGAGACAAAAACAAATAAATACAACATATATATTGACATTTGCCGAGGAGTAATTTTAGCATTCAAAAGAAGGGGATGGCATGGTTGCGTAAGATATTATTTTATATAGAGAGGCCAAGGAAGGTTTCACTGTGAACGTGGCATTTGATCAGAATCCAGAGTTAAGTACTCAAAGCAGAGGGAAAAGTAGGTTCAAAGACCCTTATGTAGGATGATGCTTAGGATAGTAGAGAAACAATAAGGTGGCCAGTGAGACTGGAGTGAAGTAAATGTTGAGAAGACTAATAGAAAGTGAGGTCAGGAAGATAATGATTGGCAGGTGTCCTAAGTGCTTGTACTTTGCAATGAATTTGGTTTTTACTTTAAGGAAGAGGGGAAGGCACTAAAGGGTTTTCGGCAGACGAGTGACATGATACATCATTTTAAAAGAATCAACTATACAATCTATCTTCTCAGTTGAGAATAACAGGTTAAATGCCAACACTGGGAATCTAGTTAAGAAGCAGGCAGTTTGTCATGTTTAGCTTAGACTAAGGTGGTAAACATGAAAGTAAGGGTTGGTTGGATTCTGGAAATATTTTGATGGTGGAAGGGGAGAAGTCCCAGCTAGAAATATAGATTTGGGAGTTATCAGTGTAGAGATGATAATTCAAGCCACAAATTTGCATTGGAACATTGAGGGAGTAAACATAGATACCAAAAGAAGAGGTCTGGGACTGGATCATTAGCCTTCAGTCTTCACCATAGTCAATGCTTTGGGTAGAATTTAAAGGTAATGTTTCTTTCTTTTTGAACTTTAGAGCACCTGGAATACCTACAGGCGGGAAGAAGTAATAATGATGTTTTAATGAGCATCACTAAATCTGGGACATCACAGGTCTTCAGCCTTTTCAACTTCCCTATAAGATAACGTGCTAGACAGTCTGCTGTTAAGATGGCATCACACCACAGCCTCATCGAATTAGATTTTCCAGAATTTCCTTCCCTGAATGATTCCAGGGTAGAGTCTGCCAATAAGAGGAACTGTCACTTGAGGTAGAAGGGAAGGAGAAGCCATGATTCTGGAGACATTTAGGGTAGACTCTTGGGAGGACAATGGACTTAAGGCTTGCAGCACTTGCCGGGGATCTCCTAGAATCACTGCTTCAGTGCTGTAGGCACTGATGAAGTTGTTTGTGTAATTTCAAGTTCATGTATTATGGATTTGCTATGAAACTTGTTGAACCGATAAAAGGCTCCCAAGCTAATTCATAATATAATATGATACTTTTCACAAGCAAAAAATCATTCAAACTGGGCTATCAAAACACAAATTGTATATATCTTACAATCATAGTCATGAAATGAAAAGAGTCTGGAAGTACATGTAGCAAAATTTGTAATTTTTTTATATCTTTGTGTATTTTTCAAACTTGCTATTTTTATATTAGGTAAACTAATAGATTTTATTTTTAAAGAAATTTTATTTTAAAATAAATATTTAAAAGAAAAATATTCAAAAAATCATTTTGAAGACCTATTTTACCAAATAAAGTAATTCACAAGAAACGTGTTTGAAAATGAAAATGAATATATTTAAGACATATGAGGGTATTTCCATTTCTACTCCAGACTATTTAGAATGCTTTTAAAAATAGTTTACATCGTTAGTTTGTATTCTATACTTGAAGAAAGAATCTACTAAGAAAAGATTATATTCATCTTAAGCCTCATCACTTGGGAAAAATGGGCAAAATCTAAAGAATAAGACGTCAAAAAAGAAAAAAATGTGAAATGATTGGGATAAAGACAAAGAAAAATCCAGATGAGGTCTAAAGAATGTTTCTTCCCATCCTACCCACCCGTCTCATTAATGTGACAAATTCTTGGAAGCAGTAAGTACTGAATCAGGACTTGGCTATCCCATTATGGACAGAGTATTTTGTAGTTACTGTAGAAATTGAATTACCATTCATCACAACCACTCTAAATTAACATCCTACTGCGATCTTTATTAAAACAAATGGACTTTTTAGGCCTGTTTTGACATATTAGTTTATGAAGTGATGAAATGTAAGTCTCTATTGTTCGTCTCCCTTATGAAAGTAAGGGAAGGGAGTAGATATAAAATCTGGTCCTGCGGCTGCCTTCTGAACATCACTCATAGCTTATCTCTAAATATAGTTTTCCTCAGGAAAGGCGCTCAATGCTCTTTGAAACCCTTCTGGAATATTTGCATGTAGTATTTGGGGCTAATTTAGGAAGAACTGGTACTTGTTTCCATCACTACCACGAAGAATTTTTTATCAGCTCCTCAATGGGAACACTTTGGGACAATGTGGGAGTTTGAGAGACTCGGGACTGAGGACAAGCTTCCCACTCACCATAGGAATACCGTGATCAGTGCAGCCTCTCTGAATCTTAGTTCCTTCACTTACAAAATGCTGTTGAAAATACTTCTTTGTAGAACTGTATAGACAATTAGAAATTATATGTACAAAGAATGCAACAGTGTCTGGGACGTTTATGTGCTCCATAAATCATTGGTGTTATTCTTCCAACTATTATTTTAATAGATTATAGGAGGCAGATACAATGCTCACTGATGAAGGTGCTTTCTGAGAAAGTTAGCTTGTTGATTAACTCGTGAAATTGTCAGAGAGGGAATTAACCAAGGCAAATAGGATAGATGAAGATACAATGATCTACTTGATTCTCATTAGTATAAAACTACTTATTGTTAGTACAAAGAGCTTCTAATCTAGAAACAAAAGAAGTGGAAGTGTAGCAATAAACATATATAAAGTTGTCCTTTATATGTGGGTCACACCCACAAGTGAGCACCATCCCAGACTTCTCCTGAGCTTAGTTCTACCCAATATCTTCACTTGAATGTGTTACACATACCTCAGACTCAACAAACTGGAATAATGTTCTTTCCCTTAAAAATCTTTCCTTCTCCTGCATTCTCTGTCTTGGTATTTGATGGCAGTATCCACTCAGTTTTTCATGCCAGAAGCAAGGAAGTCACTCTCCATTCTTACTCCTCTGCTCTCCAAACAGCCATTATGTCGAGAGGCAACTACCTCCTAAATACTTATCAAATTTGTCTACTTCTTTCCATTCCTCTATAACCATTGCGTTTAATTCACCAACATCTTTTATCTGAACTACTACAATAATGTCTTAACTAGTAGTTCTGCTTCTTCTTGTCTTACTCCAAACCATTTTTTAAAAATATTTCAGTTAGAGTGTTTTTCTTTTTAACCCCCAAAGCCATTTGGTTATGTACCTCTCCCATTTACAAGTCTTCCATGCTTTCCAGTACTTTGTAATAAAGTCTAAAATCTCAGAACAGCCTAAAAAGACCTACATTTTAGGCCTACTTTGCTAGCTTTTTTTTTTTGTGTGTGTGAGGAAGACCAGCCCTGAGCTAACATCCATTGCTAATCTTCCTCTTTTTGATGAGGAAGACTGGACCTGGGCTAACATCCGTGCCCATCTTTCCTCCACTTTTTATATATGGGACGCCACCACAGCATTGCTGACAAGCGGTGCGTCGGCGGGCGCCCGGGATCCGAACCGATGAACCCTGGGCTGCCAAGTGCGAACTAAACCGCTGCGTCACTGGGCCAGCCCCCCTACTTCTCTAGCTTTATTGTGAACCACTTCTCTCAACCTTTGTTAAACCTCAGGACTTTTACATATGCTGTTTCTTATGCCTGAATCCTCGTTTTCCCCAGTTGCCTGGCTAATTCACACTTATCTTTCAGAAGTCAGCACAAATGTCACATTCTCACTGTTAAAATAATTAAACAAGGAGGCCATTAGACTGAGGTGACTCTAATGCCTTGGCACTTAAGTAAGCAAACCAAAACCTAGGGGAGAGTAAATTCCTGTAAAAGCCTCAAGGTTAAGAAGTCTAAACCTAAGAACAACCAATCACCAACAGCTAAATGGGCTTTCCCAAATAAAGTAACCATTTAAGCTACAACCAATCAAATAATTTCCCTGCTTTGTTTCTGCATCTTCTCTATGAAAATCTTTCCCGTGGCTCCACTTGGCAGAGTGCTCCTAACCACTTTCAGTTTGGTATTGCCCAATTGGAATTGATGTTTGTTCAATAAACTCTTGAAAATTTTAATGTGTCTCAGTTTATTTTTTGACATCTCCAAACTTGCAGATGGAGATAGACTTCCCTATTATGTGCTATCATAATAACACATTACTTTTGTAGCATTAATCACAATTACAATAATTCTTCACTTAATTATTTATTTGAAATATCCACTGAACTAGACTGTAAGCTTCTTGGTAGCAGTCTCATTTCAGTCCTTGGTTTCTAGACAACATATTATCCATTGATAGTAAGCTCTTAATAATACTTAGTCAATGCAGACACACAAACAATGAGGGAGGCAGTAAAGAACCTATTCCTGCATCTCAGGGTACAGATGAGTCTAAGGGATAATTCTAGCCCTGTGTGTAAGCTCTTAAATATTACTTTGGCTTGCTGATTTAACATTGAGGATTTCTTCTCTTAGCAGTCTTTATTAAATATGGAATCAGTAGAAGTTAAGCTGTGGGACCTTGAGCTTGCCAGTGGATGTAGAACTAAGGACAGGGTTCAGCTGCATGTAACAGTAATCCTAGAACAGTGGTTTACACAACGTAAGTAATTGTGCTACTCCCTCAAAGCAAGGAATTCAGATGTAGGCAGCCTGATATCTCAAGGTTGCCAGGGCTGGTTTCTTGGCTTTTCCCTCGTAGTCTGCTTGAGATGGCTGCTGGAGCTCTGGCCTATAGATCTACATTTCTGGGAGGAAGAAGGAAAAGTGCCAAGGGCAAAGAGAATACGTGTGGTATTGTATGAGACCATTTCCTATTTAAAGTGCTTTTCCAGAAATCTTTTCCAATAAATTCACTTATATCTTATTGTCCAGAAATATCATTACATGGCTACTCGTTTCAGCACAAGAGTCTGAGAAATGCTTTTTAGGTGGGAACTTTGCCAAAACCAAGAAAATTAGTATTCTGCTAAATAAGAATGAAGGAAAGCATAATTATGGGAGATGTTGCTGGCAGACTCTGCCTAACTTGAAAACACTGAGTTTCAGTTTCTTTATCTGAAAACAAAGTATAAAAATATAGACTTTTCAAAAGTATATTAAAGATGTGTCATTGGGCTATTTGCACATGGTGGGTGCAAAATCAACCTCTTTCTGCAAATAATGTGAAATATGAGGTAATACCAGCTTACAGGTGTTTATGGATTTGCTTAGAACTCAAGTCCACTGGCATGGATTATCCAAAATTGAAACAATCTTGACTATCAAAATGGAATTTTGGATGGATACAAAAAAATGGATATTTTATCCTAGAAATTGTCTTGACTTTGTATTCTGAAGGGTGAAGTATAGATAGATGTCCTACTAGGGCAGCTAAGCAGGAGGTTGGTTGCTGGCGAATGACTGACAGATTCTGAAATTCTGAAGGAATGAATTATGTGAAGTCATAGAGAAAGGAGTTCATTTGACTTAAATTTGATTATATAATTCTATCCAGTAAGTACATGCTAATTACCCTCTATATCTCAAATGCTCTGAGGCACAGTAAAAGAAACTTTTCTTTGCCCTTAAAGAACTAAAAATCTTTCTACAACTAGAATCAGCTAGAAAATATCAGTTTATTACCATGGATTTTGTGTATGGGGGTGCTTGTGCCTGTGTAGTATAGTCTGTGGCAGTCCCATAGAGGAGAGAGGATATGCTTTTATCTTTGGACTGAGAATCCATAAATTTCATTAGAGAAGAAAGGTAAGATTTTGTCTTTTCTCTCTCTTACGATTATTGCAAGACTCCGGAAATCTTGCAATCATCACTTTCTGGCTTAAAAACCCCACGAAGCAGAGAAATCAGTTGCTACTTGTCCTTGGATATTCAAGGTAAAATATGCCCCTAGTCTGTGTTTACAGAGTTTTTAATTAAAATGCTCCAAGACTTTAATCTTATGCCAAAGTCTTCTGGAGATTTGCTTTTCTCATAACACTGGGATTACACTGTCTGTTTCTCTCTGTTTTCTCGTCAGTCATACAATGTTGTATGTTTCTTATCTGGTAGTTTTTCTCATTGTATCTCATTTCTCTATCTTTTATGTCTTACCTTTTTCAAAATGCTTTTCATTTTTATCTTTCTCCTTTATTTCCTCTTTTCTAAGTTACTGGAGGATAATGATTTTAATGTTTTTGGCAGGAAGTGGTAAAATTATTTTTTAAGTTTTTTTCCAAATAGAATCCATACCACAAGTCAAAGAGATATGTCCATGGACTTGTTGACTTTGTTATGTTCTTTGATAGACTTTTTAATATACACTTGATAGAATGCTAAGAAATTTTAGGTGGTTACCAAAGAAGGATTTATCTTTCCTGGCTGTCTTCCTCTGCCATGGTATAATCCCACTGAAATGTCTGGATGTGTCATTTAATTCAAACCAGGTGTCCAGCCCTCTGGTTCACAAGTTTGTCCTCAACTAAACAACATCCCAGGGTGTACTCTGTGTGCTGCACATGATGCTTAACAGAAATCAAAGCCTCTGAGGAAGAAAAGATGGAAAGGACAGCTTTGCTGAAATCTCTTTTGAAGAGCACCCTCCTACCTATTCAATGTCACGTGGCCACTGACAAATGAAATAAACTAAGAAAACAACACAATAGAATGTCAGTACTGGAAATACTAATTGAATTGGAATTACAGTCCCCATTCTATCCACTGCCTTGACCATTCAGTAATGGCCCTAAGACTGTGTGTAAGTGTTCCCTGGGGTTCCTGGTAAAGTCTCCATTTTTGAGACACTGTGATTCTGTAGGGGCATAGAGACCTAGAAGCTACATTGGAAAAATCAGGACATTGGCAGTAAAAAGAGAGATATCGCTTAGTCAAAAGAAAAGAACAATTTAAAACAAGCAAAGAAACAAAAAAACTACAAAGGTTTTGGGATTTCTTGGGTTACTGAGATGTGGATGATGGAGGAGGAAAGGGTTAGATCACTGTGTCCTAACAAGTTTAACATCGACTTCTTTTGGGTGGGGTTAAATCTGTGTATTTTTGTGTACTGGAGAGAAAGTAGAAGTCTTCTGGCTCTCACAGATCTTTTAACTTAATCTTTTACCCATTGTCACTGGATGCTTTTGACTGAAAGAGTATGTGGCAACCTCCTACTATTAGCTGACTTAATTCAGCTTAATTGGGAGGTAAGCACGCATCATTCAAAAAAAATATACAGTGGCTGGCTCAGTGGTGTAGTGGTTGGGTTCACGTGCTCCACTTCAGCAGCCCTGGGTTCATGAGTTCGGATCCCTGGCGCAGACTCACACACCACTTATCAAGCCATGCTGTGGTGGCATCCCACACACAAAATGGAGGAAGACTGGCACAGATGTTAGCTCAGGGACAATCTTCCTCACATGTATATGCACATATATAAACACACATGTATACACACACACACACACATGCACATTTAACAATTCCCAAGTGCCTGGCATTGTTCATGGGGCTAGGGCTCATAGGTGCTGAAGTGAAATAAAAACCAAGCAAGATTCTCACTCTCATGGAGCTTATGTCAAACAGAGGACACAAACGTGAAGTTAATAATTATAAATAATTGTTTCATTACATTCATAAGAGAAGCCATGTAAGGAAAATGCAGAGGACTTCAAGATTACATAGTGAGGAACCTAATTTAATCAGCAATGAAGAGAGCAGATTTAAAACTTTAGAAACATATTTTCCGTATGATCTCGAGTGTTTGTGAGTTGAGGAGGGAGTGAGTAGGTGGGTGGGGAAGGAGGGAAGAGAAGTCGAGTGCCCAGAGCCAAGGGAGGAAACAACTTTGTTCACAATAGGCATCCTTAGCAAAGCCAAAGAACAGTGACATCAGCGTCTACACATTTTCCATGATTTCTAAAAATATAATCAACTCATTTATAGAGAAACACTACAACATACAATTTTTTTAAATTAATGGATGATTTGTGCACTTGGCCATGAGATTGGGCTGTGCTATTACATCTAGATGATGGCCTCCCATATTCCCTATGCCTTATACTGTTGAGAAAATCTATCCAAAGGAAAGACCACATCTTCTGTCTCAACCCCAACCATTTATTTCCTGCCTTCTTTTATCATTATTATTAATCAAAATGTTTGCAACTGTGAACTGTCCTAGTTTTTATTTTTAGGGTTTTTTTTATTTTTGCTAAGTCCACACATAAAGAGAACATACAATTCTCCTTGATGATCATCCCCCCTTAAATTACGGCAGTAACTTTCCTAGAATGGTGGTGCTATTGATTGTCCAACTGCAATCTGTGTGCCAGAAATGCTTAATACTATTTTGTCATTCACAGTCTGTTTAATGGTAAACAGGGGATTTATAGTTTGTCAAATTTAATGACCAGAAGAGTCAATAAAATATGACAGGAAAGACTTCCCACTCTTTAGGAATGGAATGAGTCCATCTGCACAAATGATAGTGTGTTGGAAAATCCCTGTGGTTGTGAAAAAGAAGAAAAGCACAATTATATATTTCTACTCAAGAAAGAAAATGTGCATGATGCCCACATGCAGAATGGAATGTTATGGTTTAGAAAATCATTATTCCACAGTCCCTTGTTTTTCTAGGTTGAGCTTTCTCAAAACTGAATTTTTATGATTCTGATTGGGATTATAAATCTTTATAACCAATTTTGGCTCCCAGAGCGGTCTAAAATCCTTCCATTGATGAACCCAGCACTTCTTTCCCAGACTTGAGTTCCAAAAATTAGGCTCTGGGGCTGGCAGGACAAATGGTGCTGAGGGATCTGGGAGATAGCAATGGGAGTGAAATCCTTCATCCACTTTGCATTGTTGCCCTTCCCTAGCTCACCCTCTCCTGATTCACACACATTGATACTGTCACCACAACCCCAGCAGCAGTTCTCAGCCCATATCTTCCACTTAGGTCATTGAGCAATGATTCTCAAAGTGTGCATTAGAATTACCTGGAGTAACTGGACAAATCTCTATCCTCTAGAAATTGTGATTCTGTGGTCATGTCTGGGCCTATGAGCTGTTTTTTGTGTTTTTCAATGACTTCTGGTGAATCTGATGCAGATGGCCTAATGCCATACTTTATGGAATTCTGCATACATTTTGTAGTTAAACACTAGACAGGTATTATCAGCTGCTTGGGCTCATACTCTGCTTCTGCCAAATATGAGCTTGGAGATGATCTGGGTCTATCCCACAAGGTCATTGTGAAGATAAAATAGAAAATCTTATAAAGACTTAAAACACCACCTGACATTTGTGGGTACTCCATAATGTTTGCTAGTATTGTTTTGCTGGTTTTGTTGTTGCAGCTTCAGTTATTAACCACATTCTTAAGCTACCTTAATGATTAAAGGTAAATATATTGTAAGGGATCAGTGGTACCAATGGGACCCACACTCTCAAAGTACAGTCCAGCACCATTGATGAAGTATTTCCAGGAGCTGGAAACCCACCAAATGAGCCTCTGTCTTAATCATTCATAGAAACCACACAGCCTCTCCTCTTTGTTTTTCTCTGTATGTCTCTCTTTGTTGACTGTCTTTATATCTCCCAAAGTGTGATCGATCATGGTCAGGACACACTTCCTGAACTTACATTAATTCTTCTACCCGTGAGAGCCTAACTAGCTCCATTCAGTCCTATTTTCATATTCCTAGAAGAAAGATTCTACTTAGAATTGGTTCACTTGGCTGTGGAATGAGGTGCAGAATCTGAGGTGCAAACATACTGCTAGGATCCAACTGCATGTATGGGGGCAATTTTAAAATAGGGAAAGGTGTGGGCTGGCTAAGTACCCTTGAAGGTATCTGCTACATGTGTTTCCAGTATTACCACAGTTGGGGGTAATTCAAGATTTCCATAAAATACACTGCAACTTCCATCCAAAGAATTTTCTAGGATATAACCCAATTATTCTTCGGTGTTATCTGGACTTCTGAAAGTTAATATTGGATGGTTTATCATTGGATGAAATGTAAGCCTCTTTTAAAGGAAAGGGGTAGCACTTGGTTTGTGTCTTAATTTATTACCCTCAGTGATATTTACATTTAAAAGTACCACAGACTAGGCAGTACAAACCTTAACAAAAAGAACTGAGTTGACAATAATGGCAAATTCAGACAACCGTGGAAAAGCTATTTTTGAGCACTGTGCCTTTTTGGCACCCATCAAGTGATGGTGAAGAGATAAAGTGCTCATTCTCTTCTATGTTTCTGGTTAGCTCTGCCTATTAGCTGGATTCGGGTTATTTACAGAGTGCAGACGGTTTGTGGTTGAACCCAATCATCGAGTCGCTGCAGTGACTGAAAGTTTCATCCTCAGTGTAGCTTGGATCTTCGCCATATCCCTGACCAGCATTTGAATTTCAGTTTTGGCTTGGAACCAGGCTATGATGGTCACAGGACAAGCCCCCATCAACTATGGTATGACAGACCTTTCAAGGTAACCTCTAGAGCGACAATTCTCTGGAAATGAATGGACTGGATAACCTGATATTTTATTTGCTCACAGAACTTAAGTGTCTATTTGTTTTAAATCAGTTTTCACGTTTTAAACATCTTGTGTGATGTTCCTATAGGTAAATATAAAAAAAGAAAACATATGGCTTTCGTTTTAATTGTCACTCTCATTACCACTCTGACTTAGGTTACAACTACTCATTCGAACCATATTAAATTGCTGATATTTGACCATTTTGATCTACAAAAATGGCTATTTCATATGGTTCAGTTCAAAAACTTGCATGACGTACTCTAGGGAGAAAAGGTATCAGCAAGATATTCATATTATAATGTTAAATTAGGGGAAAAGATATAACTTTGTGCTTATAGTACAAACTCAAAAATGTTTTTAAAATTCTGATTATGAATAGAAAAATGATCAGAAGGAAGTATAAAATTTGATCAGTGGATGCCTTTAAATGATAAGCAGCAGAACTATGAGATATTTTGTTTTCTTTACTGTTCTTAATTTATACAGTAGGTATATATTACATGTATTTAATAACATTTACTATTTTTGTGGTTACTGAAGCAGCATATGTTGTTTTTAGAAATCTTGGAAAATAGGAAAGATGATAGAGAAGTAAACTCCTACCCTGCAGAGATTTTGTGATGACTTTTTACTTACTCCATTCTTATCATTAAAAAGAACATTGTCAATATATCTTAACTTCCATTTTTTTTCTTATTGATGAAGATGAGCATTTTTACACATGTTTGTGGGTCATTTGTATTAATGGATCCCTTTTCTCTATTATTTCTGGAGCCTGGGTCTACTGTTCCTTCCAAGAATAACTTGAGTGTTAAAAGACAGGAAGGACCTTTGTTTTGCTGCTGACCCTAAGTTAGCTCCAGCAATATTAGCAAAAGAAAGAATTTTTCAGAAAGGCGCATAGGTAGGCATTCCTATGACTGCAAATGAAACAAGGTAGCCAAGGAAGAGAAGTCAAGCACAGAAATGCAAGAAGTGCTGCAAGTATTTGTAGATGTAGTTACAGTGTTAAAGATCATAAGGGATGTCAGGTTAACTATGATTAGAAGACAGAGCTTTAGGAAACACGCATATATGTAGTAAGTTGTGCACACACCCTATAACAACAGGAACCCACTTCCCCCTCATGGCTCAAACTGGCCTGACCTCCCCTGGAATTCACAGAACTTCAGGGGGAAAAAGGCTGGGCTATTTTTTCTCTTTATATTTTTACTTTCTTCTCCACACCTTCCCCCAGTCCACCTTCCTTCCAAGTGACAGGAATCTTGGAAATAAAATGAAATTTAGGTTGGCTTTTGCTATGTGTATGAACTTGGGGATGTCTGAGTACTTGGCAAAACTCACTTCTAAAAGAAGTCTCATAAAGGAGCATATTCTGTAAAATAATTAGTTTTGACCTAGAATTCTTGGTTAGGTAATTTTGAGCAGTCACTATGCTATTTTGTGGTCAACAAACTTAATATACTAGAGAGGAAAGCCTCAATAGAACCCAGATTTGTGTTAAAAACAATTCATTCCCCCAAATTGGTTATTTTCTTCTTTTCCTCCTGTTTAAAAATAACTAAATCAGCTTGTGGGGATGACTCTTAAAGAACTATGAGCTTTAATTTAAGGAAGAACATTTTAGGTAGGAGAAAATAAAAGTAAAGAAGTTTTCACAATTTAATCCCACACTACTCCAAATTAGGGCAACATAATTAATAAATCAATGACATTCATTGTTTGAAGTCCTCTCTTAACTATAGTCCTTCTACTTCCTTACATGTTTGTTTAATCATTTTGTAACAATAATGGTCAAATTTTCCAAGTTGGGCATACATATACATTTGAGAATACATTATAAAAGGGAAAAAGTTGAATGTTTTTTCTTTAACCTTGTGGTTTGAATCAAATTTGGTTTCCAAATATGGAATTCAATTAAATTGTCCTTTAATTTAAGGAACTTCTTAATGAAAAGTTTATAGCTATTCACAATCTGCCAATTGTAACCATCTTCTAGAAAATGTACTCTTTCCTCCTTCCTTCTCACCCTCCTTTCCTCCTTCCCCCCCTCCCTCCTTTCCTATCTTCTTTTTTTGTTTTTCCATATAAGAGAAAGGGACAGTCCACTAAAATAGTTCATTTTATTCCACATGAGCAGTGGCTTATTGGAGTAGAGACTCCTAGTAAATAAAGATGATTTAAATGTCATCATTTTATTGATTTTCTTACTCTCTTAATTAGCGAGACAACTGATCTTTAATCTTTTTTGTGAACCACTCTTCAATGAAATCAACTTTGACTTACATAAGGTATTCAGCTCAGAAAGTCTTTTGAATGAAGAGGAACTTATCGAAAACTGTCATCAGACATCTTCTCCTAGAGCATGCAAGCCAGAAATTTATTTCCCTTACTCATTCTTTATAGAAGGCCAGCTAGTACAGGTAGAGAGAGGAGAAAAATCATAGTTTTTCTGAGATGTTGCTCTTTCTTGATCTAGCATTTTTTTTTCCAAAGCATGTTTTCCCCTTTGAAAGCTTAAATTAGGATGACTTAAGTAAAAGGAGCATCAGGCACAGGTTAGAAAGTTAAGGGAGTTGAGGTGTGCCCAATAGGAGGATGAAATAGCCAGAGAGAAGGGTTTCAAATAAAATAAAGTGGCACTAATTCAAACATAGAAATTGCTATTATATCAAGAGGCACAGACATCTGTATATTATCCTTGAATAGAAGAGATAATTAAGATATAATAGGGTGCTTACTTTAAGAGAGTAGATATTGAGTTCTTTTGAGAAGTTTATTTATACACTAAAACTTTGTTTTCTGAGTAAAGAGAGAATAGTGCTTATTTTAGCTGATATTATGGCATGTAAAATACCAATAGTTCTTTGTCAATAGCAGGATTTTTGTTAGGTAATTATAGTTCTAAATACATAATTTAATGAAAAGATATTTAAAATAGTCTATTTTTAGCTTTTAATTTCTTTTTGAAGCTACCAGTTGAGTGTATATTGTTATGTACTCATTTAGTATATGGTCTTATTTAATTTATTCATAAGTATACAACCCCAGGAATTCATGCTTATGTCAGTGTTTTACCCTCATAAGGAGCTTTTTTAAGACATTATTTTTTCATAACCATCCCCAATTGTATTAGTCCTTTCAGGCTTCTGTAACAGAGTACCTTTCACTGGGTGGCTTATAAACAACAGAAATTTATTTCTCACAGTTCTGGAGGCTGGAAGTCCAAGATCAAGGAACCAGCAGATTTGGTCCCTGGTGAAGGTCCACTTCCTGGTTCATGGACATCTATAATCTCACGTAGTAGAGGGAGTCAGGGGGCTCTCTGGGGTCTCTTTTATGAGAACATTAATACCATTCACAAGGGCTCCACTCTCATGACCCAGTCGCCTTCCAAAGGCCCCACCTTCAAATACCATCCCCACTGGGGATTGGGCATTTCAATATACGAATTTTGGGGGAACATAAACATTCAGTCTATAGCACCAACCAATAAAAATCATCTGTTTATGCACTGTATGTATATCTGTGCTTTACACATAAAAAGATGAAGATTTTTTTCAGCTCCACAGAACTCAGGTTTGCTCCCTTGAGGGAGATATTTCCCTCATTGAGAATGCATGATTTAAGTATACTTTTGTTGAATTCAAAACCTCTGAGTTAGTAAAATATCTTTAGTGGACTATCCAATTAATTAATTTGTTTGTTTAGCTTCCTTTTAAAGAAATTTAGGGTGCATTGATATAAGAAACTCCAGTATTCTGAGTAGTATCCATAAACACAGTTTTGATGGTATATATCTTTAAATTCACAAATGCCAGAGCATACCAATTTTCCCAGGTTCTGCATATCTCTTCTCCTCAAAGCCAGGAATATTTAAATTTGTTCCAAGGTCCCTAAAACCAATCCTAGCCTCAAGCAAATGGAACGTAAGCATTTTTCACATCAACATCTATGGCTCATCATGGAATCATATGTGCTACTCTCTAACTTGTGCTGTGGTGTTCCAGTTTTGATTATTGGGTCATTGCTTTGTTCCAGTTCTGTTGGGTACTGGTCTTGATTATTCCATTTCTCCCTTGGTCATTTTGCTTGATTTTAGTTGCTTTACTCAATGCTCTTTCCGCTCCAACTACGTACTTCATTGTTCTTGCTACTGTTTTCTTACTTTTCTTGTTTTCCCCTCTATCTGCATTGCATCACTGCTGCCTGTACCATTGCCCCTAAATTAAACACTTGCTCCTGATTTCTAGCCTCACAAAAATACAGGTTGGAATTAAAATGGTGTCTATAATTATAGCGATGATAATTAGTTAGTGGGTCTAAGTGTTGGTTGTTGTGATGCCTTGAAAATGTCAGAGTGAACTGCAGATATCTCAATGCTCTTTCACATCCTAAATGCAAAGCTAAGTAACTCGTAAGAATACGATCTAGATCTATTCTAGATCTATTATAATATATTCTACCTAAGATATTGGCATCTGCTGTGAAAAACTTAACCAATGGTCAGAGAAAATTCCTAAAACTGACTAGTGCTATTTCCTTAAGGGATTAACTTAATATTTGCTTAAGAAAATTGAATTGACACAATCTTTTAAATGGGGGACCCATTACACAGGCTGACAAATGAATAAATATCTTGAAGAATCTGAGGAAAGACTGTAACTTGTCTTTGTAGCATCCTAAGTTCTGAGTTCTAAATCTCAGCTAACTTTTCTAATAGTTAGTGCTTAAAGACATTTATTGAGTTGAATTGATGCATACTTTAAAATTTTTCTTTCACCTTTTAAATTGATTCTTTTTCTCCTCTTGATTTAACCTAATATAAAAATGAATGAAATTATGAAGACCACTCCAAAATGAACATAAAAAACATTTTTTAAAAAGATCTAATGAAGCTTGTAACAAATCAAACAACAGCTTGAAAAATGGCGCTATGTTGCCTGTATTTTCATTCATATTGCTGTCTCTGATGTGGATTTTAAAATTGGTGGTGGGTTTTGTCTGATATGGTGGTGTTGTGAGGAAAAGGTGGGAGAGGATGTTTGGTGTTGTAAGTCAGTTAGGAAAGTAAATCACCTCTTTCTTCATATGAAACCTTATGTTCTGACATTTTAGTAGTGTTTGCTCTTTTGGCTGCCCTGATCAAACAGACATAAATTGTTATTAATACCTTGATATTTGATATCTCCATGATTTAAAATCCAATGCAAAGGAGGCTTCTAAACATTTTCCTTGAATAAAAGATTCTATAGCTCTGATGTATAGAAACATATCTGAGCACACTATTCTGGTTTTCTCTGCTCCCAAGTTCAGATCAGTCTGTCCTAAAATGATCAAAATGATTCCTTTGTATTATGGGCTACTCTTTCCTCTAGATTAAAGCAAAACATGTGAATTCAAAGTAGATGTTAATGAATTCATGGGTTATGAATCTCTAATCAATTGTTAAGGGATACAGCATACTTAGGTCTATCCTTAATCTTCAGAGACATTTAAAAGGTACAATATATTATAACATAAAAGTACAATTCATGTTTATGCCACCTTCTCACATTTAATCTCTTCCATGAGGACCAATTTCATCTGTAACCTCTACTATGCACAGAGTTCTTCAATAGCCATCCTGATTGTCCATGACTTATTGGATGTGGCATTGCACTGAATCCAAGAATTACTAATTTATATACTATGACCCAGAGAGAATCAATGGATCACAGTTCTTCTTCTGGGGATTTGAAATAATCATATCTAGAGAAGTAACTGCTGAATGACTGCGAAGTATCAAGACAAATTATGAGGGGACAGACACCATGAGCAAGTAGAAGAATGAAAGCAGGGGCTTCATCTTGTGCATTGCTCTCACCTGGTAATGTGTAGAATGCCTGACACATAGTCAGTGATAGATCAATAAATATTTTTTGTGCAGGGAGAATCAGATCTGCTAAATGAATGAGACCAGATGATCCATACAAAATATGGGGAGACAGACAAAATTATTCTTTTCTTGGGGTGTTTTACATAGATCCTCAGTTTCCTGTGACTAAAGGAGATTTTGAAAAGAATGCAGCATAGTCCCAATTTGTCAAGGGAAATTGGTCATCTGACTTTGCAAAAAAAGGAGAATGAATTTTCAGAATATACTTTTTCAAATAAAGAACTCAGTGGACATGTTGAGCAGGATACAAAAGGAAAAACAAATTAAATGAGTTTAAAGATCATTTTGAGGAATTTTCCAGGAAGGAGTCAGGAAGACATAAAGAGAGAAAGATTGAGACAGGAGTGGAAATATGGAGAATGGATGTGGAAGAGTCAGAATCTAGTTAATGGGAGCCTCAGAAGGAAAAAAGAATATAAAAATCATGTGTATGAAAAATTTGAATAAATAATGCACAAGTACTACCCAGAAGTCATGAAACTTCAGATTCAAAGGGATCAAAAGGCCAAGTTGGATCAGTAAGAAAACCTCGCCCCTAGATCCATTAAAGTTAAATTTAAGAATATCAAAGAAAAGAAAAAATTCAAAAATCATCCAGGGATTAAAAAAAAAGATGATGTACAAATGAATCAAGAGTCAGTTTGACATCACACTTCTCATTAGTAACACCTGGTACAAGAAAGCAATGAAGAATGTGCTTCAAAGTTTTGAAAACAAAAATTGCAATTTTCTACAAAGCTGAGAAAATTATTTAAATGTGAAGGAAAATAAAGATATTTTCAAGCATATAAGATGTACAGAAGTATCTTAGTCTGGGCTTCCCCAGGAAAAGAGAGCTATGTCCTAGTAGTTTATTTGGGGAAGTGATCCAGGGAAAAGTAGAAGGAGACTGTTGAGATGGCAATGGGGATGGAGGGAAAAGCCAATGCAAGGGTACGTTCTGGAGTTGGTCAACACTGTGGGCAGCTGGGCTGGATCTCAGCCGGACCCTCAGCGAAGCTGTGAAAATGCACTTTGGAATTGCTTACCCAAGGGCTGGTTGATGGAAACATTTAAATACTGACTTTCTTCTCTTCATCAAAAATGGTTGACCAATGGGATGGTAAGTCCTTGTGACCTTCAGGCTAAACGTGCAGAAGTGCCAGGTGGGTATCTGAAAACACTGCAGAGTGTGATGCCAGAGAATCCCTGGGGCAGAAAGTGAGAGATGTGTGGTGCATTCAAGGTAAGCAATTATTTAGTTTTATCTGCAAATAACTTGCTTTTGCTGTAATGGTTGAGATGGGAAGTGCGCTGAGAGGATGTTATGAGGCATCTAGTTCTAAAATTTACCCAACATAGGTAATGTTAGATAGCACTCTTGGAGGGTGTACTCCAGTAAGAAAAAGAATTAATTCAGGAGGATTCATGATTTAGTCTCTTATTCTCTGTCTCAACTCATCTATTGCAATCTCCCCTTGAGCTACATGGGCTCCTTGTTGTCTGTCATACTTCTGCTTTCCCCAAATACTTGAGTGCCTCTCTCCCTCTTTTTCTTCAGATTTCTGCTCAAATGGCACATTCTTGGAAAGGCTGATCACCCTATTAAAACAATAGCATGTCCTCTACTCAACATGCCATAACCACCTTTTCTAGATTTATTTCTCTGTATGGCAATGATTAGTCCTGACATACTGTGTATTTCTGAGTGATTATTTATTGTTGTAGGTCTTCTCATTCCTGTCAGTCATCTTTTTCAATTGTTTTACTGATATATCTATACCACCTAGAACAGTTCTTGGCATATGTAAGTGCTCAGCAAATATTTGTCAAAAAATGAATGAATACATATAAAATCTATAACTATAAAACCAGCAGAAGAAAATTTATCTATACAATGAAATATAGGCAAGGATAAATAAATAAAAATAAAACATAGTAAATTGAAAAATATATATGTGAAATGAAGGCTTGCAAAAATAAGCACTAATATAGGAATAACTACAATAAATATAAATGAGTTAGAAATATTGAATAAATGAAAAAGACTCATTGGATTAAATAAGATGAAGCAATATACTTTTTATAAGAAATCCATTTAATACAAAAGAATTCCAAAATATGGAACATAAATTGGTGGAAAATAATACACTAAGAAAATAAAAGTAAATGGTAAGCCAATGTGGCAATTTTAACATCTGAATAAAGCAGAATTTAAGAAAAAAATTATTGAAGAGTAGTTATGGTAGTCCTTCCTTATCCAGTTTCACTCTCTGTGGTTTCAGTGACCTGGGGGCAACCACAGCCTGAAAATATTAAATGGAAAATTTCAGAAATAAACAATTCATAAGTTTTAAATTGTATACTGTTCTGAGTAGCATGATGCAATCTCATGTCATCCCACTCCAGCCTGCTGAGGACATGAATCGTCTTTCTATTCAGCACATCCGCACTGTGTACACTAGCCAGCTATTAGTCACTTAGTAGCTGTCTCCATGATCAGATTGACTATTGTGGTATCACAGTGCTTATGTTCAAGTAAACCTTGTTGTAGTTAATAATGGCCCCCAAGTGCGAGAGTAGCGATGCTGGCAATTCAAATATGCCAAAGAGAAGCCATAAAGTTCTTCCTTTAAGTGAAAGGGTGAAAGTTCTCAATTTAACAAGGAAAGAAAAAAAATTGTGCACTCAGGTTACTAAGATCTATGATAACTTTTATTACAGTATATTATTAAAATTATTCTATTTCATTATTAGTTATTGCTGTTAATCTTTTACTGTGCCTAATTTATAAATTAAACTTTATCATATGTATATATAGGAAAAAACATAGTATATCTAAGGTTCAGTGCTATCTGCAGTTTCAGGTATCGACTGGGGGTCTTGGAACATAACCCCTGCAGATAAGGGGGGACTACTGTATAACCATTAGAAACACTAGAAACTCCAACTATACAAAAAAACTGACAGAACTTACACATAATAATTTCCCTCCTGTGTTAATTTATTGAGTAGAGCAACCAGGGCAATGCTAAGTAATATTGATAGTTATAGACATCTATGTCTTATTTCTGGCATTTATGGGACACTTGGAAAGCATGTGTATTTCATCATGCATGTACCTGGGATCACTGGGGGGAAATGATATAATTAATTAGGTATATTTGATCACTCTGCTTTCATATTCCAACATCCAGCATGAAACTGGTAGTCACGAGAAAGATTTATTAGTTTATTAGAAGAATAAATAGAACACTTAATAAATGTTTTTATATACACAATGGAATACAACTCAGCCATAAAAAATGATGAAATCTTGCCATTTGTGACAACGTGGATGGACCTTGAGGATGTTATGCTAAGCAGAACAAGTCAGAGGGATAAAATCAAATACCATATGATCTCACTCATAAGTAGAAATGAAAACAACAAACAAACACATAGGGACAGAGATTGGATTGGTTGTTACCAGAGTGGAAGGGGGGAGGGCGGAGGGTGACAGGGGTGACTAGGCACATGTGTGTGGTGATGGGTCGTAATTAGTCTTTGGGTGGTGAACATGATGTAATCTATGCAGAAATCAAATTGTAATGATGTACACCTGAAATTTATGTAGCATTATAAACCACTATTACTTCAATAAAAAAATAAATAGGGCCCAGCCCCGTGACTGGTGGTTAAAGTTCCGCACCGTCCGCTTCAGCAGCCCAGGATCTTGGGTTTGGATCCTGGGTATGGACCTGCTCCATTCACCAGCCGTGCTGTGGCTGTGTCCCACATACAAAAAAATAGAGGGAGATTGGCACAGATGTTAGCTCAGAGCAAATCTTCCTCAACAACAACAATGAAAATTAAATAAATAAATAATAAATGTTTAATAATCTACTGAAAGAATCACATGCTTTTTACCTTTTGTTTATTAAGGTGACAAATTATTATTTTAATATTGAAACATACTTTCATTTTATGTTTGCTGTACTTTTTTAGTGTGTAATACTCTCGTACTATAGTGATGGAATTGAGGTGCTAGTATTTTAGCATTTCTATTCACATGTAAAATTTGGCTGTAATCTTTTGGAGGTGCGTTACAGACAGAATGTTTGTATCTCCCCAAAATTCATATGTTGAAATCCTAATCCCCAATTGTATGGAAATGGTATAAGGAGGTGGGGCCTTTGGGAGGTAATTAAGTCATGATGGTGGAGACAACATGATTGGGATTAGTACCCTCATAAGAAGAGATTCGGGAGAAATGATTTTGCTCTCCACCATGTGAGGACACAAAGAGAAAATAGCCAGCCAGGAAGAGTGCTCTCTTCAGACACCAGATCTGCCTATGCCTTGATTCTGGACTTCCTAGCCTCCAGAACTGTGAGAAATAAGTGTTGTTTAAGCCACCTGCTCTATGATATTTTTGTTATAGCAGCCGAAACTGACTAAGACAAGGGGGTGCTATTTTTGTCAGATTTGGAACCCACGAATATGTTAATGTCGTAAAATGAATTGAGTAGCTTTCCATTTTTCTCAAGTTTAAGCACTGACAAAAACCAATCTCTAAATCATGTAGGCCCTATGCCTTTTTTGGAAATAGTTTTTGACAGCAATCCTAATTTTATATTTGGATCAATTACTTTCCCTAGAAAATTGTTTATTTTAGTCTCACTTTAAAAATAAATGTTTCATATAATATTTTCCCTAGTTTAAAATTCCCCTGTATTAATAATTATATTGCTTCAGAAATCTTTCAAAAAAGTAAATTGACAACATTTGAGCCAGGTATTGAAGGATGAGTAGGATCTGTGATGGGGAAAAAGTCGTGACTGGAAGAAATGAAAATGTTTTACATTTGCAAAATCTCTTTTTCATCAGAAACTCAATGCATTTAAAAAGACTTAAGAAAAACCCCAAACCCCTCAATTTAATTAAATTGTGTCTGTAAAATCTCAACACTCTTTCTGGGTGCCAATACATGTTCTCTGGTAAGAATGCCTTTGGATGTTTGGGATGTATATATTTCCATAGAGCTTTTTGTGTTGGGCAGAATCTGGCACCTAATCACCTGAATCTGTGAATATATTTTCTTACTTGACGAAAGAGTCTTTGCAGATGTGATTAAGTTAAGGACCTTGGGATGGGGAGATTATGTTGGATTATCTAGGTGGATTTAATTTAATCACATGAGCCCTTCAAGGAGAAGAGAGGTAGAAGAATAGGTCAGGAGATGTGAAGTTAGAAGGACTTGACCTACTGTTACTGGCTTGGAAGATGAAGGAAGATGGCTATGGGCCAAAGAATGTGGGTGGTCTCTAAAAGCTGGAGATTGCCCCCAGCTGATGGGTAACAAGAAAATGGGAACCTCAGTCCTACAACTGCAAGGAAGTAGATTCTCCCAGAAGATCTCCACAAAGGAATGCCTCCCTGCTGAAACCTTGATTTTAGCCCAGTGAGACCCATGTTGGATTTCTGACCTCCAGAATTGTGAGACAATACATTTGTGTTGTTCTAACCCACTAGATTGTGGCAATTTATAACAGCAGCGATAGAAAATGAACACAACTTTAATACTAAGAGAATATGAATAAAACGTAGTGATGATTCACATAGAAAGCTATGATATTTTTTAGCATAACAAAAACTTGGTTTCTGTTTTGACTTGTTTCATCTTAATCAGTGTTTAATATAATGGGTATTTAATAAATGCTCATCAAAGGAGAACTTTGAATGAAAATCCACAGTGCGTGTAATAATATTTGACCGTCATTGCTTCTTTAGAGCTGTATCTTACACTGAATAGTCAGCGTAGATATTCTGTTGAATGAAGCCACCATATTTTAATTCACTTATCTCAAGAAGGCATTTAAAATCTGTGTACTTTATACGTTTTAAATTTTCTGTCTTGTCAGGTCTCATAACCGATGAAATGTCTTCAAAACTCTCCTGTTCCACAATCTAACATCTATTCTTTTACCTTATCTGTCTTTCTTGAGACTCTAATCCTTCTCCTTAACCTCCAAGAAGCATAAATAATGTTCTGTGGTGGGTTAGTGGTTCCATTTCTTCATTTCATATCAGCATACTTACTCATTTTTTCTGGGTAGCTAAGGTAGAAGGGAAGAGTTTAAAAATTTGTAAGATTATTAAATGGATTTTTTGAAAGCTGTAGTTACCTGTAATAGTGAGTATGTCTGCCAAATTCATTATCTCAAAGTAAGAATTTAAAAGCCTGGTTAGTGTGGTAATTGTTTTGGCACATCCTCTTACCCTAGCATTTTATAGCGTAAGAAAAAAATTGCTACTGCTCAAATTAGCGTTTGGCCACTTCAATATACAGGAGCCACATGAAATGAGACAGAAGTCACTGAAAAGAATTGAAGTCAAACACTTCATTAAAGTAACAATTATTCTTTGCCTCTTTTAATGTTCAATAAAAACCTTGTTTGAAATAATTGTTCCATAATGCTATTAAAAGTACTGCTTCAATCAGAATTTCCGCCAAATTACTTTGGAAAGACCCTGAGGTTTGGGAAACTATTTTGGTGCAGGTGGGATGTGGCTTAGCTGTCCTGATTCAATCTGATTTTTGTAGGCCTCACAGTTCTTTGAATTCGCCAGGATCTTTGGGACTCTGAGTGACCCGGGTTTGGTGTAGGCGTCTAAGTTACTCCAGTCCAGATTCAAGTCCGAGTTCAGTGTGGATGCAGGTTTGGGTAGATCAACACATTCTAATCTATACTATATGCTCTATCCATCCATCCATTGTTCCATTTATCCATCCATCCATCCATCCATCCAATGGGGAAGAATCAAACTTCCTGACGCACAAGAAAATCATGTAAGGAAGACAAATTACACATTTAGTGGTTCTATATTAGCCATTTTATTATTAGATTTTGTGACCACATGTGCTAATTTGACTATAGCAGCCTCAGTTTAAAAGAAATATAGTCTCTTTCTTAGACTATATGTCCTAATTATTTGTCCGGAGATCAAGTGCAGCATATTTTGGAGATGTTAATGATATACTCCAACCTCTGTGGGAAATCAAGCCCTCCAGGAATGTACACAAATGTGAATCAAGATCAAGGACACTACTAAGCAATAGATGAAAATAGCTTAGAATACAGTTCTTATTCTTCCTTAGAATCTACTCCTTTTGCATTATTCTCCTTTTGTATTTTTTTTTTTTAAGAGAGAAAGAGATTCACTCTTTTTCTCTCTGTCTCTTAATCCTCTACAGTTAGAGAGGTAAAACAGCTTATTGGGTTAGTTTCTCTGTCCTGGAAAAACCAAAGTGTGGATAATTTAGGCTCTAGGGAATGCCCTTTTCTTTTCCTTGCTTTTTTTCCCCATTGGGGTTGCTTCTTTCTATGCTTTCTTTGCTTCTCTTAACATCTTTGAAGAGCTGGACAGGCAAGATAAGGGGACTGGTTTAGGGGAAAAAGAGAGATTCCCTTAGCCTAGGTTTTTAGGCAGGAGACAGAAAGTACTCTATCCGTGGGTTCACTGAAGCTGGGGGGTTCACATTATAGTAATAAATAGTGTGCATTTGCCTTTGAATAGCTCTCTCCTGAACTTGAACAGTAGAATATAAATGTAGACATTGTACCATCTCAGCATGACTAAGAAGACGAAAATAAAATTTTCATCCTAAATATTATAAATGTAACAAACACTTTGACAAATACATCTGAACATACAGAAAGCCAAATGTCTGGAGAAAACATAACTCTAGGGTTTTTTCAGTTTCAGTTGGTTTGGCACTATAGAGTTTTTAAGGAAAGTCATACATTTCTTATAGATTGATGATATAGCTACAAGATTGAACTGTACTATCTTAATATTCTTTTTCCGAAATTCATTTTCTCTCCTATGTATAACAAATGGTGTAAGTAACCCAGAATCAGCTTTGGAGAAAACTGGAAAGTTGATGACATTCATATTAGTTTTCAACTCCATCTAATTATCTGTATCCTGAAGGCATTCTGCATGGTCCAACATCTCCTGTTGAAGCTCTTCCAGCATGGTAATTCATTTGGAATTTAAGGCTGGAAAGCACAGGAATTTATAGTGGTGGAAACTGGATATTCCACAAATGAACCAGTCAGGTAGCCATTTTCTCCATGTATGAACACCATTAATCTTGTATATGAAAACAGAAATGTACTGTGTTGATTGAGCTCTTTATTTTTGCCTAAAATAATGCAACATTTTTACTGTGGAAATCAGCTGTCTCTAATGGAATTTTACTGTTCCAGGTGAGTTCAATTTTCTTATTTTTATACATTAAAATTATTTTGTTCATCTATGTACAAATTACTTACTGAATATGTGTAATTTCCTCTCATTTCTTTTAATTTCCAATATTTAATAGCTGCATTGTTTGTATGTTTCAGAAAAAAATACCAGAGCTCAGAAGTAGAAAGGCAGAGGGAAATGGCAGTGTAATTTTTCTGTTTACCAAAAGCAGTTTTCCTAAAATATCTTCCTCAAATATCTGACAAGTAGCACCAAAAAAAAAAATTTCCTGCTTAATTGCTTGTCAGTTTCCATGTATTTATCTTGAACCTAAACTGATTTTTCTACAGAAATAATCCTGAGCTTATCAGTAACTGCTAATGGATTTTTTTTAATGTGGTGAGAAAGCATTTCATTCAAATTGAAGCCTTGTGTTCAGCAACAGCTCATCATTGTGAGACAATTTTTGTGTGCAACCCACTGTGATGGACAGTGCAATTCCTTGCTCTGTGTGTGTGTGTGTGTGTGTGTGTGTGTGTGTGTGTGTGTTATCCAAGGGTGATAAAGGGAGGAGGGGGTGTTCGTGCTGGGAAGGAAGAAGGCTATATCAATTTGAGATTTAGAGAAAATAAAGAGAGCTTAAGCTTGATGACTAAAATCCAAGACCAGAACATGGCAATTATGAGCTGGAAGGAATTCATGCAATTTGTGAGTAACCCTAATTTTGGCTGACACATAATTCAAAGGAATCACTCACTGCTTGAAAGAAAGCCCAGGTATATTGGCACAATCACTAAAAAACAACATTTCTATAGTGCTTCCAGCAGCTCTTTATTACTGAAAGGAATATAAGTGGAAAATCTCCCTCACTTGGGGCTTCAAAGATAGCCCAGCCACCTACAGGCATTTTACTTTCTTAATGCTAAAAAGATGAAATCATCATCCTTTTACAATTTTTCCTATAGGATTTGTTATGGAACAGCTTAATAACTTATATTTTCCTTATGGATTAACTATTTCTAACCTGTGTTTGAACTGAATTTTCATGGAAAGGTCACAGCTTTAACTCTTCAGTTCTTTAAAATTCAGCAAGAAGCTGTTTGAATTGAAATATCATGTCTTTGGTTCCCTCTAAGCATCTCTCTGACATGCAGAGTAATCAAGACCTTCTAGTGAAACCGGTTCCCTCATCAGCCTTGAACGTGATTGATGGTGATGTGAGGCCGCTTTGCTCATGGAGTTTCAGGGAGCTGTGGCATGCTTATGCTGAAAGGTGAGGTCACTCTAACCTCATAAGAATCTGACACCCAGCACAGTGAGTGTCTGGGACATAACACCGGTGCTTGATGAAGCAATAAATGAACGAATCTATGAAAGAATGAATGAGTTCATCAATATGGACGTGTTGCAAGACCGTATATCCTTAATCCCAGCCAGGTGTCTTCGGAATGAGTGGGCTCTGTCATGAGAATTACTATTGGATAAGAAAATACAGAGCAGGCTCAGCAAATGTGCAGCATGACAGCTGTCATGCCCTGAGACATGGTTGTTCGATCAGGGTACTCTTCTTAGACAAAGCAATCTTAGAATGTTGTTTTTCAACACAGTTCTCCAGGCAGCCATACCAATCAACCAGAGTTGGCAGAAGAAAGTCAAATGTTTTTCTTCAAAGGGGTAAACAAATTAGTACAACCCTAACACTATTAATTTAAAAAAAAAGAGCCCCTCATTTTTCCATCTTTTTGTATAACCCATTCATTTGCTCATTATTTACTTACTTATTTAAATTGTCAAAAAGGTGGGCTAGAAAATTCTATTAGAGTTTATGAGCTGTGTACCAAGTATAACACTAAGTACTGTTGTCTTTGCCCTAGGTCTTGAACTGGGTCAGTTACCTAGAAATCATCTGAGGATCTTGTTAAAATGTAGATTCAGTTTTGGTAGGTCTGGGGAAGGGATAAACACTTGCATTTCTGACAAGGTCATTGCCAGATGACGCCAATCTTGCTGGTTGGTCCTTAGACCACACTTTAAGTAGTGAGAGTAGATAACTGGTTCTCAGCCGTGGCTGCACATTGAAATTACTGAGGAGCTTTAAAAAATATTGAGACATGGGTCCTTCCTCAGAGATTCGGATGTAATTCTCCCATTTGACTTCTCTTGTAGTCAGGCCCGGGCTTTTCTCGGGATATTTTGGCTTGGCTGTTCTTTTCCTTTTAGGGTTCCTGGATCTCTTTAATAGGAACCCCTTGCTTACATTTTGGTCCCATGACAAATGGTAGGTACTGTGGCTTCATCAGTTCTAAAACTGAAAGGAGGTCAGAGACCTTTCTGAACTTTGAGACTTCAGAGCCTATAACTTATAAAATAAAAACCAGACAATTCTCATTATTCCCTCAATAATCATAAAATAGTATAGCTGGAAGAAAAACTAAAGATTATCTGGTTTCACACCCTTGTGTCGGATATATCTTTGTAGAGTCCCTTCTCTTTGAATGAGGTGCAGCCTGTGACTTGCTTCTGAGCAATAGAGTACGAGAAAGTGATGGGATTTCACTCTCGTGATTACAGAGTTATATGACTCCATTGTAGCAGGCCAGAGAGTCTCCTACTTTCCTTGAGGAAGCCACTAGCTGTGAGCAGCCATGTTGTGAGCAGCCTAAGGAGGGGGCCACATGGCATGGAACTGTGAGTAGCCCCTGAACACCCTCCAGTCAACAGTGAATACAAAGATGAGTCCCTCAGTTACATAGTCACACGGAAATGAATTCTATTGAGAATGAATCTGAATGAGCCTGTAAGCAGATTCCTCCCTAGTCAAGCTTAAAGATGAGAATGCAGCCCAGCTGACTGCCTTCCTCGCAGCCTGCTGAGATCTTGAGCAGAGGCCCTAGCTAAGCTGTGATGAGATTTTTGAGCTATGGAAATTATGAGATAATAGTGTGTGGTGTGTAATTATTTGTTACACATCAGTAGAAAATAACACAATACTCATTTTACAGATAAGGAAACAGACGTCTAGAGCTTTTATGATTTGTGAACAATACCCTGTAAATTAGCAGCAGAACTGAACATAGAACTCAGGACTCATAACTCTTACTCTAGACTTCTCTCTTCTTCTTTTTTATTTTTTTGTGAGGAAGATTAGCCCTGAGCTAACATCCGTCGCCAATCCTCCCCTTTTTGCTGAGGAAGACTGGCCCTGGGCTAACATCCATGCCCATCTTCCTCTACTTTATATGGGACGCTGCCACGGCATGGCTGACAAGCACTGCGTTGGTCTGTGCCCGGGATCCGAACCTGCAAACCCTGGGTCACCAAAGCGGAGCATGCAGACCTAACTGCTACGCCACCAGGCTGACCCTCTTCTTTTTTTTAATAAAGACTTTAGTTTTTTTAGAGCAGTTTCAGGCTCACAGCAAAATGGAGAAAGTACAGAGATTTCCTATAGTCCCCTTCCCCCACACATGTGTAGCCTCTCCCATCATCAACATCCCTTACCTGAGTGCTACATTTGTTACAACTGATGAACTTACATTGACACATTATTATCACTCCAAGTCCATAGTTTACATACAATTTACTCTTGATCTTGTACATTCTCTCCTTTTTAATACACTAAATACGTGACAAAATTTGGAAGAACAGTTAAATAGAATCCAAACAAAATGCACAAGATGAATTATGAGTAACCATCCAGAAAAACACTGTAGACTTTCCCCAGCCTCAATGTCTTCATTATGGTGCACTTTTTTGGGGGGTGCTTCATGAAACTTTAAGTAAGAATTTTGTTCTTGAATTTGATTCTTTTTCAAACTTTAGTCATTATTTGATAAGATGTTACACTTTCAAAAAATCATCAACAAAATGTAGAGACAGGGGAAAATATATCATTACTATATGTTTTCAAGGAAACAAAAGTATATCTTCCTATAATCCAAAAATATATTGAACAGAAAATTAATTTTATTTCAAAACCAAAAGAAAAAAACAAAATATTGGAATATATGAAATTAAAACCTCTTCCAAAATACATATTGAATGAACAGAATGAACCCTACAGAAGATTCGACAAACTTTAAAATTAAAAATATTGTTTAAGTTTTTTAAATGTAGTACATTTTTGCATTGTTGTCAGAAAAATACTTATTAAAGGTTATTTTCACAATAATTTGAATAAGCAAAAACATTCTTTCCCTGGTGTTTTAAACTCTGATATCCAATTCGGTTCAAGGAACAAATATTGAGTCCTTACTAAGGACCAGGTGTCTTAATCATTGGAATTGCAGAGATAAATTAGGTACAAATTCCCTCAGAGAGGTCACAGTCAGGTTCCTATCCTCCTGCACGCTGGCATCACTAACAGTGAGAAAAATGACAGTCATCATGGGCGTTTGGTTCATATGATTGGGATGAGTGAATGTTGATTGCCCGATTGGAACTACATTGTCCTTGCATCTTAAGGACCTTATCAAGGGATTTAGAATAGTATAAAAAATAGAGGAATTGTCTTTTTATGCCAGTGGTAAAAGACTCACATCTCTTCTATTCCCCTTTAAATTCCTAAATATCACAACACACTAGAAATGGATCATGCACAGTGAAACTTACCAAGCAGATGATTACCCCCAAATTTATTTGAGGGGCAGGGTGTCATGCTGGGAAGATCAAAGATGTTATTTAGATTGAGATAGAGTACCAATGATCCCTGGTCTTGTAACTTCTATGTGGACTTGAGAAAGTCATTTGACTCCTTTGTGTATCAGATTCCTTATCTATTAACTGTGTGCTTTGCACAGTTGTGAAAATCGAGCGAGATCTTCTAAGCACCTGGCATCCTGGCACCAGTTAGATACTAAAGACAATATTTTTGGATGTGGAAAGAGTCTGTATGATATTTCTTCACACTTTCCTCTTTAATAATTAAATCTTTAGCTGGTTATATGACTTTCCAGCTAAAGACTATATTAACAAGCCTCTCTTGCAATTAGCTATAGTCCTTTGATTAGCTTCTGGACAACGAACTGTTAGCAGAAGTTATTGATGCAACTTCTAGATAATCTCTTAAAAAGGAAATGGTTTGGGGGAGTTGGTGTCAAGATGGCAGCATATGAAGACTCTGAACTCACCTCCTCCCACGGACACAACAAATTTACAACTACTCTTGGAACAATTACCCCTGAGACAGAACTGGAAACTGGATAAAAAGAACCCCTAAAACAAGGGACAGTCCTTGACTGAGGTGGAAGAGGCAGAAATTTCCTTCAGGAGAAAAAAAGAAAGCCACGTTCACAAGCCACAGTGCTTCACAGCCCACCAGGAGCAATCCTAAGGTACGCAGCCTTCCCTGAGGGAGTGGAGGACCAAGGAGGGGAGCGTTACTGCTATAAGCATCTTTTAGACTCAGCACAATCAAAATGAGTGTCATAATATCTGGCTTTGCTAGCTACTAACAACAATGGGGAATACCCCCAGAAAAACTATTGGACATAAGGGGAATAAAATCTGGCTCTTAAAGGGCCCATGCACAAATTCACCCATTTCAGAAAGCAACCTAAAATCATCAGAAAGAAAGGTGCTCTTTTCCTTTGGTGAAAAGAGACTCACCTGATTGGCTCTGGGTGAATCTTGCTGAGAGGTGAGACCTACTTGCTGAGAGGTGAGCCATTATTTTGACCTACTACAGGCATGCTGACACAGACACTGGGAGATGCCATTGGAGTTCTTCCCCTGGCCTGTTCGCCCAGGCTCTGCCCCACCCACTAGAACACAGAAAAGTCTCAAATACACTATTAACAGTGCACCTAAAGGAACTGGAAAAAGAAGAACAAACAAAACCCAAAATCAGTAGAAGGAAGGAAATAATAAAAATCAGAGCAGAAATAAATGAAATAGGGACTAAAAAAAAAAAAAATAGAAAAAGTCAATGAAACCAAGAGCTGGTTCTTTGAAAAGATAAACAAAATTGAGAAATCTTTGGCTTGACTCACCAAGAAAAAAAGAGAGAAGGCTCAAATAAATAAAATCAGAAATGAAAGAGGAGAAATTACAAGACACCTCAAAAATACAAAAGATTATAAGAGAATACTACAAAAAGCTGTATGCCAACAAATTGGATAATCTAGAAGAAATGAATAAATTCTTAGAATCATACAACCTTCCAAAACTGAATCAAGAAGAAATAGAGAATTTGAGTAGACCAATCACCAGTAAGCAGATCAAAGCAGTAATCAAAAACTTGCCCAAAAATAAAAGTCCAGGCCCAGGTGGCTTCCCTGGTGAATTCTACCAAACATTCAAAGAAGAATTAATACCTATGCCTCTCAAAAAACTGAAGAGGAGGGGAAGCTTCCTAACACATTCTACAAGGCCAACATTACCCTGATCCCAAAACCAGATGAGGACAACACAAAAAAAGAAAATTACAGGCCAATATCAGTGATGAACATCAATGCAAAAATCCTCATCAAATCCTGGTAAATCAAAAACAATACATTAAAAAGATCATACACCATGATCAAGTGGGATTTATTCCAGGGATGCAGGGATGGTTCAACATCTGCAAATCAATCAACGTGATACACCACATTAACAAAATGAAGAATAAAAATAACATGATCATCTCAATAGATTCAGAGAAAGCATTTGACAAGATACAGCATTCATTTATGATAAAAACTCTGAGTAAAACAGATATAGAAGGAAAGTACCTCAACAAAATAAAGGCCATATATGAGAAACCCACAGCTAAAATCATTCTCAATGGAGAAAAACTGAAAGCTGTCCCTCTAAGAACAGGAACCAGACAAGGGTGCCCACTTTCACCACTCTTATTTAACATAGTATTGGAAGTTCTAGCCAGAGCAATCAGGCAAGAAAAAGAAATAAAAGAGATCCAAATTGGAAAGCAAGAAGTGAAACGGTCACTCTTTGCAGGTGACATGATTTTATATATAGAAAACCCTAATGAATCTGCCGAAAAATTTTTAGATATGGTAAAGTTGCAGGATACAAAATCAACATACAAAAATCAGTTGCATTTCTATACACTAACAATGAAGTAGCAGAAAAAGAAATTAAGAATACAATCCCATTTACAATTGCAACAAAAAGAATAAACTACCTAGGAATAAACTTAACCAAAGAGGTGAAAGACCCATACACTACAAAGTATAAAATATTGTTGATAGAAATTGAAGAAGACACAAAGAAGTGGAAAGATATTCTGTGCTCTTGGATTGGAAGAAAGAATATCATTAAAATGTCGATACTTCCTAAAGTAATCTACAGATTCAATGCAATCTCTATTAAAGTTCCAACAACATTTTTCACAGAAATAGAACAAAGAATCCTAAAATTTATATGGAACAACAAAAGACCCTGAGAAGCCACAAAAATCCTGAGAAAAAAGAACAAAGCTGGAGCTATCACACTCCCTGACTTCAATATATACTACAAAGCTGTAGTAATCAAAACAGCATGGTACTGGCATAAAAACAGGCACACAGATCAATAGAACAGAATTGAGAGCCTAGAAATAAACCCATACATCTATGGACAGCTAATTTTCGACAAGTGAGCCAAGAACATACAATGGAGAAAGAAAAGTCTCTTCAACAGATGATGTTAGGAAAACTGGACAGTCACATGCAAAAGAATGAATGTAGACCATTATCTTACACCATACACAAAAATTAACTCAAAATGGATTAAAGACTTGAAGGTATGACCTACAACCATGAAAATTCTAGAAGAAAACATAAGCAGTACACTCTTTGACATTGGTCTTAGCAGCATATTTTTAAGTACCATGTCTGACCTTGCAAGGGAAACTGTAGACAAAATAAACAAATGGGACTGCATCAAATTGAAAAGCTTCTGCCCAGCAAAGGAAACCATCAACATAACAAAAAGACAACCTAACAATTAGAAGAAGATATCTGCAAACCTCATATCTGATAAGGGGTTAATCTCCAAAATATATAAAGAACTCACACATCTTAACAACAAAAAAACTAACAACCCAATTTAAAAATGGGCAAAAGATGTGAACAGACATTTCTCCAAAGAAGATATACAGATGGCCTACAGGCACATAAAAAGATGTTCAACATCATCAACTATCAGGGAAATGCAAATCAAAACTACATGAGATATCACCTCACACCTATCAGAATGGCTATAATTAACAAAACAGGAAACAACAAGTGTTGGAGAGGATGTGGAGAAATGAGCACTCTCATACACTGCTGGTGGGAGTGCAAACTGGTGCAGCCACTATGGAAAACAGTATGGAGATTCCTCAAAAAATTAAGAATAAAACTACCATATGATCCAGCTATTCCACTGCTGGGTATTTATCCAAAGAACATGAAAACATGAATGCATAAAGATACATGCACCCCTGTGTTCATTGCAGCATTATTCACAATAGCCAAGACTTGGAATCAACCTAAGTGCCCATCAAGGGACGAATGGATAAAGAAGATGTGGTATATATACACAATGGAATACTACTCAGCCATAAGAAACAATGAAATCCGGCCATTTGTGACAGCATGGATGGACATTGAGGATGTTATGCTAAGCGAAATAAGTCAGAGGGAGAAAGTCAAATACTGTATGATCTCATGCATAAGTAGAAGATAAAAACAACAACAAACAGTCACATAGAGACAGAGATTGGATTGGTGGTTTACAGAGGGGAAGGGGAGAGGGAGGAGGGCAAAAGGGGTGATTAGGCACATGTGTGCGGTGATGGATTGTAATTAGTCTTTGGGTGGTGAACATGATGTAATCCATACAGAAATCAAAATCTAATGATGCATACCTGAAATTTATATAATGTTATAAACCAATGTTACCGTAATACAAATAATAACTTAAAAAAAGGAAAGGGTTTTGTCTCCCTCTCTTTCTCTTTCTCTCCTTCTCACAGGCTGAAATGTGGATTTGATAAGAAACCATACTTGATGTGGAGCAAGCCCCTAGGGATAGCAGAGAAACAGAAACGGGAGTCTGGATCTCTGATTTCACCAATCTGCCGTACCAACAATGGACTATGTACTCAGGCTCTATCGGGAAGAAAGAAAGAAATTACTCTTGGTAAGGAAAAAAAAAAAATCAACTATATTGTAGAATCTCTGAATACAGAAATCTAGCCTTGAACCTTCCTCAAAACATCAGTCTAGCTGGCAATCTAATACATCATCAAGTACATATGGTCTCTGTGCCTGTGTTTTCAGCAAGCTTTATAAAACAATAAGGCTACATTATATTCACTAAGTTTCAGTCCTCGTTTATGTAATTTCAGAATCTAGTACATTTTCAAGATCCCCTTTTTTTTCCTTTTAAGTATTTCTTAAAGTCCCCACCGGTTTTCTCACAGTGCTAGTAAATTAATCAAGGCTGTTTATATACAACACTGCTTGACATCTGTTCTGGGATCTTGCTCATCTCTATTTCTGTTCTATGATATACCCTAAGGAACCAAAGGTTCCTTTTCTCATTGTAGTCTTCCTAGTTATTTCAAGATAAAATGATGAGTTGGTTTCCTCCTTCTGTGTATTATGGTTTGTTAAGGAGTTACGGCTCTGTTATTTTCACCCTATGGTTTACCTCAACTGTCAAGGTGACTAGTTGAAATCATTTAACAACTCTAGTGAATTTTGGCTTCTTGTATCTGACTTATTTCATAAAAATGAGTTCTATCTCTGTGATCTCATAGTGTCCCTGCAAATTATACTTCCAGAGCTTCTCTATTTGCTAATCCCAGTTGTCTCTGTGCTGACTACAAGCCCCATTTGGTGATATACTTTGAATAATTTTTCCAGAAATCAAAAACCCAATACGTAAATTGAAAAGATATACTAAAAAATTTCTAATAATCCAAAAGAGGGCAGGATTAAATTTTCTGGACAATTGGAGTAGAATCTGAGTTTACAATTTGTATATTTATGGAAAAGCAAAATTTAGTTCCAACCAGGCATTATCCCACCTTCTATGATGGAGAATACCTTATAGAATGGATGCTCAGATCTCAATGGTAACACTATTTTTTTTATCTCCTATGTTTTAAACCTTTTAGTTGATACTTTACAATAAGAGAAACATATCCCATTTTACTAATACAGAATTCTATACCTCAAAACAAAGCATGAAGTTTCAAGAATATCTTCAAGAAGATCTTCAATTTCATAAATGAAGATTGGTTCAAGTACATATTAATTTAAAATGGGAGAACTCTAGTGTGGAATTATTTGATTTTTGTAACTGAAGAGTGATATGAAGGAGACAGGAGAGGGATACATATCACTTAAAAGGGAACTCGTTTTGTTAAAACTTTCTGGAAAGGCTTTACCAAATTTTAGTTCATTTTCTTGTTTCTCAAAACATGGTAAGGCAGCTAATTGAAAGAGAACAACTTTAAACCATTTTTAGAATATGAAAGGAATAGGTAAATGAAAAACACATATGCAGAATTGAAGGCCAATACCAAATAGCTTTGGTACTATTGGCTGTAGCCTCGTTTTCAAGGCAGTCCTACAACCGGTTGGTCAATATAAGTAAACATCATGCAAAATTGCCATTATAGAGTCTGTATTCCTTAACCATTTTCGTGTTGAAAGAGGGCAGGCAATATTGAGAAGCCTAGCAATGGATTAATATATTTTAGCAAGCTTTTCTGTAATGTGAATCTGAAAGTGTATTTTGGAAATATACTTTGGTTTGGCCAAGAACTATCTAATGGCTGTTCTACTCTAGAAAAAAAGAATAGGCATGAGCTTTGACCTGCAGATTTGGATCCTCCTTACTGAAGTGCCAAACCTGGAGTTACCCAAGTAGTAAATGTTTTGACAAAGTAACCCCAAACTAAAAATTCTCAGGTGAATTTGCAGGTTTCCATAACATTGTTAAGTGAAAAACTAGCTTTCCTGTTGAGTCCAGCCACAGAGCACATATTCATGACCAAACATTTAACAGCTACACTAACAATGCCAACATGAAGGGGGGAGGGAGCAGAGAGAGGAAGGAAATAATCATTTATATGAATTGGAAATACAAAATGTTCCAAGTGAAAATGAGTTACATTTTGAAAGTATTTTCCCAATGTCAAAATGTTTTCTAATGGGCCAGGAAAAGATGGAAAATCCTTTTTACTTACAAATGTAATTAGACTCACAAATACTCTGCCCAGTAGTATCATCTTTCCCCCAAATTCTCTCTGTTTACTACTAATTATTCTCTACTGCTCATTGTGTCCAGACGACGACATATCTGATAATGTCAGCATAAGCATGTAACAAATATAATCATTGTTTTCCCCTAATAGATTTGTATGAAAAACAAATAAAAAGCCCCTCAGAAGCTAGGTTTCAATGATTTCATGAAACTCGGATTTGCCCACCCTCCTAACCACAGTCCTTTTGCTTCTTTGATATAATTATATCAACATGCATAAGATAATACCACGGAATTACAAGATATGAAAGTATTTCCAGCACTATCAAAAAAGATTGGAATGTGGTCAGTAGTTTAAGTGTATCTTATTGAATAAAAATTTTAAGAAAAATTGATTAGGCATACCATGTGTCAACTACATAGAACTATTCACATTTTCCCGAGCAAACCTTGTTTTCTTATGCCTTCATACATCCATTGAATGGGATCTTTCCTTTACCATAAATTTCCTCTTTCCCTTTATATGCCCAAGGAACTCCTAACAATTTTTGTGTTGAATATTCCCTAAATGCTGCAAACCATGCTTTCACGGTAATTTTTGCATGACTTTTTGTAGCACCGGTTATGCTGTATTCTATTTTTTTCACACATTTCTTTAATTGAAGTGTAAACATTTCAAG
The DNA here is from genome assembly GCA_031878705.1 of Tapirus indicus. Classification (NCBI taxonomy): domain Eukaryota; kingdom Metazoa; phylum Chordata; class Mammalia; order Perissodactyla; family Tapiridae; genus Tapirus; species Tapirus indicus. Next base: position 135,367,202 of record CM062920.1, on the reverse strand, counting down.
GTCATGTCATCTGCATTATTTCCCTTTATACTCCCTATTCCTAGGATTTTGCTACTATCGTAGTGATCAAAATCTTAAACAACTCTTGAATGTAATAATAATAATTTACACAATGCTTAGAGTTTCAAAAAGTACTTTCTCATATATTATCTCATTTAATCTTTCGGCAATGCAGTGAGATAGCTGTGCTAACCAGACGTGATTAACTGGAACAATGTAGTATTTAATCAATTTGGATAGAATAATGGTAATTTCCAAACCTGGCAACTGATCAAACTCACCAGGAGAGATCTCTTACAAATTAAAAGCTAAACTAAACTAAAATAAATATCTCTATGGTATGAAATACAATGGATACAGAGGGGTATATTGGATATACACCACCACAAATAAGATCAGGCTACATATTCTATTTTCTAGTTTCCTTATTTCCATCTAGTAATAGTTTGGAGGTGGCTTTCAGTGTCATATCATATAGATCCACTTCATTTTTGGGGGGGGTCTCTGGGGTATGCCAATATATGGATGCAAAATTTAACCAGGTCTCTATTTGGTTTTGTTGTTTTTCTGGGGGTGGGTATTGTGTTTGTTTGTTTTGCTCTTGCAAAGAAAGCTCCATGGTCATTCTAGTATATATATCTTTATCTTTATATACATATTTATCTCCATGCACACAGTCATATGACACATAACGACTTTTCGGTCAACATGGGACCACATATATGAAGGGGGTTCTAAAGAGCATTTCTCAGGATGTAGCCCCATCATTAAGTGATGTATGACTATATATATGTGTGTGCCTTTACATACTTTTCTGAATATATTTAGAGATTATATTACCATGGGTGGATTGCTGGTTCCAAAGATACATGCATTAAAATTTTTGATAGATGTTGTAATTGGTTTCCAAAATTTTTGTATTAATTTGAATTCACACCAATCAGAATTGAGAGTTACTGATTCACCACACGTTTGCCTACAGAAGTAATATCCAACTTTAATCTTGGTTCATCCTGATCATGAAAATTGGTATCTTGTTCCTGTTACACTTGAGTTTCTTTAATTACGAATGAGGTTGAGCATCTCTTCATGTAGCTATCGGCCATTTGTGTATGTGCACATGTGTGTGCCATCTGTTCATATCTTTGACCCATTTTTCTTTCATATTGTTAGCCTTTTCTATATTTTTGTAACAGCTCTAGTATAATAAGGAAATTAGTCCTTTTGCATGATTTGCAAATGTTGTCACCAGTTAGCATCTTGGGAGAGTCGTTTAAACATACAGAACACAGACACCTCTCCTCTTACCTCCAGCCTTGACCCATTGGAAGTGAGAACTAGGAATCTAAAATTTTGGAAAACTTCTCCCAGGTGATTTTACTGTAGCTGGCCCATGGACAGTGTTTGAGAACTACTGGCTCATATAACAGGCATGAAATAGTAAAGTACAAAAACCTATGTTACTCAAGAAGCTATTTTTGATAGTAACATGCAGGAAGAATCATGGAAACCATGACTCTACCCAACTGGGAATCCTTTCCTCACGGGTGTTAATCTGGAAGTCATTTTTCATGACAAAAAGATCATAACTATAAAATTTCTCTTGGAATCATAGCATGGTAGAAATATAGAAACATTCCAAGAAGTGGAACTATAAATCTATATCTGGGGTACCTCAGAAAAGATATTTTGCAGAGCATTTGGAAGAAGCAAATATTCTTTGCAATGACATGGGCCAAATGGAGATGCAAAGACTGAGAATTATCAGTAAATGAAAATAAGACCTGATCAGCAACAGCTCATGATAAAGGAAGACTAATTATTCTGGATGAAAGACACTGATGAGAGCTATGCCAATTCTTTAATGATAAAGGACTAATTATTATCGTTATATAGTTTTCTACCTGTCACATATAATAATAGCAAACATTTTGCTAAGTACTTTGTGAACTGACTTAGTGTCTATAAAGTAGTCACTATCATACAGAAAAAAATTGAGTATAAAGTGGTTAAATGGTTTCTTTGAGGTTGTTCAGATGGTAGGTGGCAGAGGTAGGCTTTAAACACCACAGCTAAGAGTCCATGCTCATAACCACCATGGCAAACTTCTTAAACTTCACAGTTTATTACTCACAAACTAAGGTGAATGACATGAATATGTAATTTCACAGAGTGGATCTAGACTCTAGGAAATATCCTGATTTCATTTTCTCCTCATGTTTTCACTTTAGCCCATAAATAAGAAAATTTCTACCAATCTTTCCAGTCAAATGAGAAATGCAAAGGGGCAATGTCTTTTTCTGTTTTCTTACTTACTCCTCCCCCTAGAGGTAGAGTCACATCCAAATTCCTTATTTGTGTTAAAGATTATAGCTTGCGTGTAGTATTTTTCTAAATCTGTCTTTTTTTGCTCCTTTGGTATTGTTTACTCTCTCCCAGGCTAAGTGAGGCCTTGTGTTGTTTCCACACTCTATAAAGTAATTGAACAAACTGGGCTTCAATCTAGCAGACCCAAGATTTCAGCCCTTTCTGCTCCATATTCTCCACGTGGGCCTAAGCCTGATATAGTAAGCTTTCACCTGTGGAACACTTCTGTGGTTTGACAATTGACTAGAATTTGTGGGAGATCATACAGGAATGATTAGTGCTTCCCTTTATAATACATGGGGTTCTATTCTTTAAGAATAAGGATTAACATTTGAGGAATGAATCATCCTATGGAAAGATGGATGGCTCCATTTAGCTGTAGTGGCTGGTGCTCACTGGTCAGAAATGGGGTTTAACAGGTGTGTGCTGGTTTGAAAGTTGGTTTACTAGGCTGCAGGGGTACAACAGGGTATGCTGACCTCAGACACGCTTTCAAGACTGTATTTAGCATGAGAACTCTTCCCAAAGGTTAAGAAAGCATTGTTCAAGACCTTGAAATAGGAGAGATCTTGTTTGAAGCAGAGAGAGAGATTTCTTTCCTCAGATTAGGAGTCTCTCTTAGGGAGCTGAGTATAGAATAGCAGCTTCACCTCTCCAAGGATTTGCTGGAGCCAGCCCCGCCCATGAAAACTAGAGAGAAATAATGGGCAGGCTTTGCTTTGGTATCTAGTCTTCCAGTTTGTTTTTCTGTGATTCCTCCTGAATCCTGCTTGTAAGCCAGGGTGAAAATAGATTCTCTATTATCTTACAGAAGTTAGAATTTGGAGTGACAAAGGAGTAATGAAGATTATGCAAATTTAAGCAAATTAACTGGTGGAGAAGAGAAAAGCTTTGAGGAGAAGTTATATAGCAGAGATCTCATTGGTCTCTGAAGGCATAGGCTCACTGAGTGACATCAAACTAGGACCAAAGAAACGTGTGGGGACCTAGGTAAAAGTCCCTGCTCAGATATTTACTCTTCAGTGGCTTTATGAGAGGAGCTGCATGGTAATAGACAATGTGTTTCATACTGAAAATCAAAAATAACCTGTGATCTTAATGGGGATGGAGGTAGAAAATATAGCAGCCATAGAATTTAAGGCATTTAGCTTCTTTTTTTTTTTTTTTTAATTTTTCTTTTACAATCACAGAATGCCTGCCTTCTAGATAGAGTTCAGGATCAGTTCAACTTGTAGGGCTGGAAATGCAAGACTTCAAGATGAATATGGAAATGATGTTGTTCGGTATGTGTGGGGAGAAAGCAAGGCAACAAAAGAGCCTCAAGTAAGTCCTGGAGACGGGGAGTACCACCGCTGCAAACGTCTACATTGTTTAAAGAAGATAGGAGAGGGTTAAATGCTACTGCCTGAACCACAGGGCAATGCATAGATGGCTTTCTGCCCTGAATGTGGGAGGCACAGTGTCCCCCAAATTTTCCCAAATGTGGTTAAATTTCCAGACCTGGATTACAAACATGTGGCTGAAATAACGATTTTTCTCTTTCTTTAATGCTTTCTTGCTTTCTTTCTCTGTTTACATCCTGGCTTTGTCTTGCAGCAGAAATATGTGTCTGGATTGGACTACATACCGGGTTCTGAAAGCATGCATTTGCTATGGGCTAGCCCCCAGAGCCTAGAGTATTACTTGTGCATTCTAAATTTTTGTGAGGGATGCTGGTGTTTCATGCATCCGCTTTGCCACTTTGGAGTCTTCAGGAAAGATGGGATGTATGAAAGAGCCAGAGTCTCCTTAGTTCAATTTTGATGCTCCAAAGGCTTTACTCCCATTCCTGGGGGTGAGAGTGGAGAGATTGCCCATACTGCAACACTGATAAAAAGAGTACTGTTTCTAGTCTAGTGTCCAAACTAAAATCTTTGGCTAATAATGTGTTTTTCTCTTAATTTGGCTCTTTTTGTATATTTTTCAAATGGGTGGAACTCAGGACTGGGAGGATTAGTGAGTCATTCTCAATTAATGCTTTTACTGCCATTTAAAAGTCACTGGTAAAGAACCCATCAAGAGCCAGATGCAAAATGTCACATATTGTATGATTCCATTTATATAAATGGTGTAGAAAGAGGAAATCTACAGAGAAAGAAGACAGATTAGTGGTTGCCTGAGGCTGAGAGTGAGAATGAGGATTGACTGCAAATGGGCACACGATATCTTTATGGAGTCATGGAAATGTTCTAAAATTAGAAGGTGGTGATGGTTGCACAACTCTGTAAATTTACTACAAATCACTGAATGCTACTCTTAAAATAAGTGAATTATATGGTATGTGAATAAAGCTGCTTTAAAAATAAAACAAACAAACAAACAAACAAAAACTCAGAACTCATCAAGGACTATCATAGGCAAATATCTGAGCCAGGTGGATCTCAGATGAAAACTTCTGATAAAATACTGGTTTCCAGGGTGGCCAGACTAGACAAGCAGCATTCTTTAGGCCAGGATTTTGTCTGAATGAGCATTGTACGTGTTACTCCAGCGTTCGTTGCAAAAGAGTCTAAAACCAACAAGTATGGGTGTTCCCTTTCTTTTATGTCCCACAGCAAAGACAAAACAGAACACTTAGGACCCTTCTCCGCTTTGGTAATAACTGCGTAAATACAATTTGGTAAATAGTAAAGGACTTTTTCAGTTGGAGTTTATGACTAAGAATTTGGAAAATATGTGCTATGACTTACAATATATATTATTTGTTGACTCAAAAAATACGATTTTCCTAAGATTCTTGTTGCATACAAGAGCTATTACTGCAGGTAAAGTTCTATAATCCCTTCAGGAAAATCAATCTGGACAGCACGCGGCTCCATACACTGTTGTTCACAGGCAGCATCAAAGCTACTGTTTTTAAATGAAGCAGTCTATATGCAAATTGGTAACCATGATCTGCCGAAATGTGTAGAACAATTTGATCTGGAGTTTTAAAGCACAGTTGAACTAAAAAGAAAAAAAATAATTGGCGCTTTTATGGATAGGTGAAAAACCTCAGTTAATGAAGTTTGCTTCCACATTTTATAATGGTTTTAACTACAATGAATTAAGAGGCAGTAGGCTTTTTCACACATTCTACAGATGGCAAAGCAACAGTAGTATCAGTCTGTGGAAGTTAAAAACATGAATAGGATCCTGGTTTATTAAAAGCCAGAGGATTTTATTTTTTAGAGTTATATTAAAAATAAAACATCAATGGATGAAAGGATAAAGAAGATCTGGCATATACATATACGCTGGAATGGAATACTACTCCATTGGAATATACAATGGAATACTACTCAGCCATTAAAAAAAAGATGGATTCTTGCCATTTGCAACAACATGGATGGACCTCGAGGGCATTATGCTAAGCAAAATAAGTCAGATGGAGAAAGTCTAATACCACATGGTTTCACTCATCTGTGGAAGATAAAACCACCACCAACAAACAAACACATAGATATAGAGATTAGATTTGTGGTTACCAAGGAGAAGGGGATATAGGGGAAGGTGAAAGGAGTAAAAGGGCACATGTGTAAAATGATGGATGACAATTAGTCTTTGGGTGATGAACATGATGTAGTTTACACAGAAATGGAAAGATAACGATGTATACCTGAAATTTATATAGTGTTATAAACCAGTGTTACCTCAATAAAAAAAATACATAAAAATAAATAAAAACAAAAACCTGAGTGGGCACTTCTATTAGGGAATCAGATCTTTGTCACTGTGTGTTAATGCAGGTTGCGTGGGTCAGGTAGAAATCCCAATAAGGTAATTAAGCAGCGAAGGAAATTTTTTGGTTCACACACCTGAATTGATTCCAAGGGTAGGTATACAGTGATAATCTGTGCTGCATGACGGGGACACTCAGAGAACTGCTGGGAAGGGAACAAATGGAATGGACCCTGCAAAAGCTGGAAACTCTGTCCACTACACTGCAGAGCTGTGACCTGACAGGGTGTAATAGAAAAGACTGGGAGTTTGGACAGACGACCTCTAAGATCTCTTCCACTTCTAGAATTATATAGTCCTCTAGGAATATGAAATCTGCTTCATTCTGGAATTTATCATTCATTATTGTTGCTCTTGTTTTCAACTCCAGATATCATGCTGTCACTATTTTCAACTCCATAAACAAGGAGCTGGGGTGACTATATTTAATTTCTACCAAAATATTCTCCCCAAATGTGTGTGTGCACACACACGATGTGCACTAGTGCACACATGTGTGAGTAGTAAAGGATCTTGTTTCTGCATATTAGTTTTTAATATATAGAATGACAAATTCGGTGAGAGGAAAGGACAGTTTTGAAGAGAGGAAATGCAAAATTATCATTTCCTCATCCCTAACTTTAACGATTTGAGTAACATGAAACCTCACTTAGAAATATAAGCACTCTTTATCGTTTTCCTTATAGTGTGTGTCAAACATTTTGAAATCACCTGTAAACAAATGCTACTGTGATCATTCTGTGTAACATGACTACATCTGGTGAGGGGTGTTGTATAAAGAATCTTGGCTAGAGCTCCTTGAGCACCAAATGTTTATCTTTTGGTGTCTTAACTATATAGGTGCCCAATCAATCGTATTTCTCAAACTTACTTGATGCCTTTCACAGTGCCCTTTCAAGACATGGGTGAGAACTTGGGCCTCATACTTTAGGATTCAGAGAAAATTTTGCGGTTCAGCACTCCAAACCTACATCCTAAACCCAGCTGCTCACTTGAATTCTTCATCTCTTCCCAGTTACTTCGTTGAGTAGTTGGTTGGATTATGTATTTGCCTTATTTCCAGTTTCTTCTCTGGGCAGTGTATTATGAGTTTTCCTTTCCTTTATCCTTGGTGGTTGGAGAATTCCAAACCAATCCGGCTGCCCAGTCTATCTCCCAGAACCTCAGGTCCAGCATTTGAGCTTTAGCTCCTTTATCAGGAAGCTGTTTGAAAAGACAACACAGCTAGAGGGCAACACAGCAAGGGAAATAACCTAGAAGTATATTCACCCACCAAGGCAGAGCATTTACCAGGAGATCTGATCTTGCCACAGACCCTGATAGAATAACGTGGTTGACAACTACCCTTGTGAATGTCACTCTGGAAGTGCTCCAGGCAGTCATTACTGCTTTTTTATTTTGGGAATATTCTTATTCCTATTTGTGGCCTTCTCTTTCCGCCTTAAACAAGTCCCTTTAGAATTTCTTGTAAGACTGGTTTCTTGATGATAAACTCCTTTAATTTTTGCTTATCTGGGAAACTCTTTATCTCTCCTTCCACTCTGAGTGATAACCTTGCCGGGTACAGTATTCTTGGCTGTAGGTTGTTTCCTTTCAGCACTTTAAATATATCCTGCCACTCCCTTCTGGCCTCTAAGGTTTCTGCTGAGAAGTCAGCTGATAGCCTTATGGAGTTTCCTTTGTATGTAACTTGTTGCCTTTCTCTTGCAACTTTTAGCATTCTCACTTTATCTTCAATTCTTGATATTTTCATTACGACGTGCCTTGGGCCTCTTTGGGTTTATCTTATTTGGTGCTCTCTGTGCTTCCTGTACCTCGATGTCTGTATCCTTCCTTTGGTTAGGAAAGTTTTCAGCTATTACTTCTTCAAATAGATTCTCTGTCCCTTTGTCTCTCTCTTCTCCTTCTGGGACACCTATAACATGATGTTAGTGTGCATGATGTTGTCCCAGAGGTCCCTTAACCTGTCCTCATTCTTTTTAATTCTTTTTTCTTTTATCTGTTCAGCTTGGGTGATTTCCTCTAGTCTTTCATCCAGCTTGCTGATCTGTTCTGTATCATCTACTCTGCTTTTGAGTCCCTCTAGTGAACTTTTCATTTCTAGTATTGTATTCATCATTTCTGATGGGTTCTTTTTTATATTTTCCATATCTTTGCTGACATTCTCACTGAATTCATCCATTCTTCTCCCAAGATCAGTGAGCATCGTTATGGCTCTTTGTTTAAACTCTTTGTCAGGTAGATTGCTCAATTCTGTTTCATTTGCTTCTTTTTCTGGAGTTCTGTCCTGTTCCCTTACTTGGAACATATTCCTTTGCCTCCTCATTTTGCCCTTTTCTCTGTGCTTAAATCTATGTATTAGGTAGGTCAACTATATCTCCTGATCTTGGTGGCTTTATGTAAGAAATGTCTTCTGAGGCCCAGCAGTGTGCTTCCCTCTCATCACCAGTTCCAAATGTTCCAGGAGTGACCCCCATGTGGGCTACATGTGTCCTTCTGTTGTGGCAGGGTTGCTCTTGCTGCAGGTACCCCAGGAGTCTGAGCTGTCCCCTTGGCCAGCTGGTTGTAATGCTCAGCTGTGTGTGGCTGCTATGGACCCCCCAGTCACTTTGTTGGGTGTGGGGAGCCCCAGCACAGTTGGCAACAAGGTCTAACAGCACATTCCTGTCGCAGTCTTTCTAAGTGAGTAGGCCCCCAGTGTGGCTGGTTGATAGGCTCAGGAGCTTACAATGGCTATAAGCCTCAGGCCTGCAAGGCTCTTGTCAGCTCTCTCAGAATTGTAGCTGAGTGGGGCTGGCCCCAGGCACAGGACTAACCAATTGTTTCAGGCTTTGAGAGGTGGTGCTGACCCCCTACGTGACTGTTTGAGAAGCACAGGTCTTCTGCAGCTGACAAGCTCCACTGCCCACAGGGCCACGCACACCATCTACACAGTCCTGCCCCATGCATGTGCCCCAACCCCCTGAAGTGAACCCAGTCACCCCACTGCAGAGGCCCCACACACTCCATCAATGCCCCACATACTCCACCTGCCCCTCACACATGCCCTGCCCTGCAGAGGCGGACCCACTTACTCAGCTGCAGAGGGTCCAGGTGCCTAGCCTATGCAGGCCCATAAATGGCCTGAGGGCTTGCTGTTGGGAGGGGATGGTCCCTAGGACAGGCTACTTGCCCTGGCTGAGCTGGATTAAATTGGTATTCTAGTGGAAGGGGCAGACCCTGGGCTAACAGACCAGAGGAATAATTCCAATGGTGTCTGCCAGTGTCTGTGTCAGCATGCCTATACTAGGTCACAATAATGGCTGCTGCCAAAATCTCAGTCCCTGGAGAGGTCTCACCTCTCACCAAGATGCATCCAGAGCCTATCAGGTGAGTCTCTTTTCAACAAAGGGCTGTGTGCCTTTCTTTCTGGTGATTTTAGATTGTTTCCAATGGGCGAATTTGTGCATGGGCCCTTTAAGAGCCAGATTTTTTTTCCCCCTTATGTCCAATACCTTTTCTGGGGGTATTCCCTGTTGTCAGTAGCTGGCAAAGTCAGACATTATGACACTCATCTTGGTTGTGCTGAGTCCAAAGGATGCTTATAGCCATAATGCTCCCCCACTCCTCCAGGGAAAGCTGTGTACCTTAGGATTGCTCCCTGCCAGCATGAAGTGCCAGGGGTTGCAAAGGTGGCTTTTTTTGTCTCCAGAAAGTAATTTCTACCTCTTCCACCTCAGTCAGGACTGTCCCTTGTTGAAGAGGTTCTTTTTATCCAGTTTCAGTTCTCTCTCCTGAACTGAGAGGTAATTGTTCCAAGAGTAGTTATTAATTTGTTGTGTCCATGGAAGGAGGTGAGTTCAGAGTCTGCCTATGCTGCCATCTTGACCTCCTCTTCCCAGATAGTCATTAATGTTTCATGTTCCATCAGGGAGGTACAGCAAAGTGAAAGTAATTACAGCTTTGGCTGTATTTGGAAATCCTATAAAAAATAGCAACATCAGAAATCTATGTCTATGATAATGAACACTCCAGGTGATTATTTAAGGACAGGCTGCTGCACTCATTCTAGAAAGACACCAGACAATGGAGAGAGTACCAAAATTAAACCTCAAGATCAGAGAACAGTGCACAAATATGGCCACATTGGGGCGGGAAAAGGGGAGCAGCTAGGATTTTTGAATGAGATGGATCACAGTTACTAAAGATTTGTCAGTTTTGCAAGAATAGACTTCATGTTTAACTCTAGAATGTGAAACTGGATCTGAAAGTTACTAAATGTTGATGATTCCCCACCACTACCTTTAGCATGCAGAACACTCTACTTTAAGTTATAGAGACTTAATATAAACTAGAAGCAGTGGATCACTTGTTGTTTCCTGAATTAATCCTTATTTTCCCTTCTCTCTCTCTTTCCTTCAGTGATGTCTCCCATGACAACCTTCTTTGTGTCCAGTTTCCCATCTGGACTTGGCTTTGCTTTCAGTTAAAATTCTTCAGATCCAGAGCCTTGGCTTCTAGACTTGCTTCTTGGACATGTTGCTTGCTTAGCTCTGATGTTATTTTTGTCTTTTGGGTTTGGTCAGGAATGATGCTCTGCTATCCTCAGTCCACCCTGAATTATAGCTTGGTTAGGCAATTCTCCCTGTGTTGTCCTTCATATTACAAAGTGAATCAGCCATGCGTCTAAGTCTGAAGGTGAGCCTACAGAAAGAGATCTAATGATCATCCCTCCCCTGCCTTTCCCCCACACCTTCTGTGTATGAAGGAAAGTAGGATGGACTGCAAGAGTGATGATAATAACGAACTTTTATTGAGAGTTCACTTCATGCCGAATATCATCTTATTTAATCTTCAGAATAAAAATGTGTATTATTCCACATTTTTGGAATTCTGGTTCTGCCAGATCTTTAGAGATGTATCTTCTGGAATTAAGGAGTTCATAGAGTAGGAAATGGAATAAGGAAGAAAGTTGCCTGGGAGAAGGGATAGTAATCTTAACATACATAGATATCCAAAATACACTTGCAAAGCAAGTCCTTGTTTCCCTATACATTTGCATTTTCAGTTCCTGATCAGCAATCTCCCTTCATAAAATCATTCATCCTTCTTATGTATTTGATGTATAGATGAAATCATTTAAAAATCTTTAACCATTCATGTCACTCTCAGGAAGTTTTGAGTAGTAATAAGTGGATCACCTTTTGTTTGCTTAGAGCAAACAAAATCTTCATGTTTGTTATGATCAATAACATTCTCCAAGATTGTATAACATAGTGGATTCAGGGTATATAAATTTGGAATCAGAAGCTGAAAAGACGTAAATTATTTTGAAAAGGAAAGAGAAATATTTGAAAGGTTGGGGCACACACCATAGCTAGAGGCAGTCTGGTAGGTGAGCGAGCAGCTGAGAAAAGAGCTTTGGGATGACTGTGTGTTAGGGAATTTTTTCCAAGTAAAATTTGTGCTGTATATACTCTCCCTCTCTTTTCTCTTTTAAATCTTGAATTGATGATGCATTGTTCACAATTGTTTTTAGTATGAGTGGATTCTCCACAACAAATGAAAATCCTTGTTTGGTTTTGCTGCAAGCATTGGCATGGGGAGAGAATAAAGATTCTACTAGCGGTCGATTCAAGATGTAGGTTTTGATTCTCAATTGTTGGATTTCAGCAAGAGGGTAATAGTGAGGGTAATAGTTGACGTCAGTGATAAACTTCCTTGATGAAGGGTGGTAGGGAGAGGTTAGGAAAGAGGAGAGGCAAAGAAAGGCCTCCAAATAGAGACTCACACACACTTTGCAATAAAGAGTAAATAATCCTTTCTAATTATAACTATAACTATGTTGGTTTCAATATACAAAGTAACAGTGCCCAAGGCCTTCCTTTACTCTATTTTTATTTTCTTTATTATTTGTAGCTCCATATATACCAAAATTATTTACATAATAAACAAAATTTATTGCCCACTGTGACATTGTGATATAATGAGAAATATATGTTTGGTCTTTGTCCCTGGTTTCTGGCACAGAACTTCTAAGACCCTTGGAATCTTTGGAGTGATGAGTGTCTTTTTGAATGCTAATGAGATGACTCATGGCTGGGGTCCCTAGACAGCTTCAAGATTGAGGCTGGTGGCCAGAAAGACAAAGGCGTAATTAAAGGGTTGGAAGTTTCACCCCCACTGCCAACCTCTGGGGAGGGGAGAAGGGCTGGAGATTGATGTCTTCACCAATTGCCAATGATTTAATCATGCCTGTGTAATGAAGCCTCCATGAAAACCCCAAACAATGAGGTTTTCAGAGCTTCCATGTTGGTGAATGTATCCATGTGCTAGGGGGTGGTGTACCCCAGGTCCATGAGGACAGAAACTCCTGTGCAAAGGACCTTTCCTGACCTCACCCAATGTACCTCTTCATCTGGCTGTTCATTTGTATCCTTTGTAAAAGTCTTTATAATAAACTGGTAAATATCAGTAAATGTGTCCTTGAGTTCTGTGAGCCACTATAATAAGTCATCAAAAGTGAGGAGAGGGTTGTGGGAACCCTCAATTTATAGCCAGTTGGTCAGAAGTACAGGTGACAGCCTGGGACTTGTTACTGGTGTGTAAAGTGGCGGGGGGGGGGTAGTCATGTGTGACTGAGGCATTAACCTGTCAGGTCTGTACTAACTCTGGGTGGTTAGTGTCAGAATTGAATTGTAGGACATCCAGTTGGTGTCCGGAGAGTTGGGGGATTGGTTGGTGTGAGAAAAACCCCCACATATATAGTGACAGAAGTGTTGTGAGGAGATCAGTGAGTTTTCATTTACCCTCCAATAGGTTTTCAATTATTTCAAACAGGTGGGTAAAATTTTTTCTATTCTAAATTCTTTAACAACATCCTTTTTAGTATGCTATGGGACTCTCAGAAGGAATAAGAGTCTAATTTCTTGGTGTTTGGACAGGCAAGAGGAACAATTTAAAGCAGAAATCAGGGAAGTATTAAATATTCTAGTAGTTTACTTTGAAAGTCTTTAAATGAGGCCCAAGAAACGGATATGTGTGTATGTGTGTGTGCCTGTGAAAAAGAGTGAAAGAATTTATGTGTATGAATGTGTAGGTGAGTGAGTGTGTGTTTGGAATTAAGCCTCTCAATAACATATAAAATGTACATAATATGTATGAGACACATATATAATAATGTGTATAGCAATATAATATAAATACTATATGCCAAGCTATTGCTAAGTTCATAGAGTAATACACTATGAGGATGTGTCAAACAACACTGTGTAGTTTAAAAATGGAGCTGTGGAACAAGGGTCCGCATTTGTAATACATTTGAGCTCTTCTGTTTACAGTATAGATGCTATTTCACCACCACAACAAAAACAACTCTGTGAGTGTGTATTGTCTAGACAATACAAGCACAGTAGAATCTCATCAAGATGTAGAGTTGTTTAAGGATTAACAGAATAATTTGTAGGCCTCACTCTACTGGAAGATGGAAGTGTAATCATTGGGAGCAAGGTTCTAGAGCTGGATTGTGGATTTGAACCCTGGTTCTTTCACCTACTAGCTGAGTGAAGAGTGGCCTTGGGAAAGTTACTTGACTTGCTCTTCTTTAGTTTCTGAATAGGTAGAATGAAGGTAATATCTCACGCTCTACCTCACAGAGTTTGCAGAGAAGCTGATGTGAGTCAATGTATGTAAAGCATGTAGCAGGGTACCAGGTCATACCGTAAGTGGACAATAAATATTGTCTGCTATTATCTTCTCTCTTGGGTAATGAGATCTGGAAGTACCAGCTGTTGCTCTAAGACTCTGCTTTTGGAACTATCTCAGCTTTATCTTCTTCAGTGCCAGAGATGGCAGAAATAAGCCTCAGATCTGAAGCTATAACATGCATCCCCCAACCCAATCCTGAGGCCACTGTAATCCTGCCCTGTTGAACAATGTGTCATTACACAGCTAAGGAACGTGGGTACGGTGTGGGGCATATGTATATGTGGGGCTGGAGACATAGGCTGTTTCACTTTAGACAAGTACCTAAATTCGTGAGCACACATTGGGTTATCTCTAGGTTTCTTTCTATTGCAAACAACTATTTATTTCTACTTCTGTACCCGAAAATGGAATGGATGACCATTATGGTCAAAGCCTCTATCTGGCTAAGTCCATCATGAACTACAGTGAGTATTCTAAACTGACAGGATCATAATGATCATAGAACTGGATCCCTCCACGTGCCTGTGCGAAAACTAAGGTGATAAGAGACCTGACCCTTGTCCCTATAGCTAGTTAGTGGCAGGACAGTGTGAGAACTAGATCTCCTGACTCCTGGTTCAGAGGGTTTATGATAGCCCAGGGAGCAGACATAGTTCTATTCTCAGGTGTTTACAATCTAATTGAATAAGTAAGTGTAATAATAAGGATATATTTGTATAAGGTAAACTCGTGACTGATACAAATATAGAACAAATATATCGAAGATTATATTTGACTCAATTAATGAGGGAACAATTAAGGTGTAAAAACTTGTTCAAAAGAGAATTAAAGAATGTCACATACAGACAATCAAGAACGCTGAAAGATCTTGCCACTTGATACAAAACAGGCCTCTTTACACAGGGGGTATAATCAGTTACACCTTCAAAAGACAAAATTGCATTTCTATGAATAGGAACCATTTGCTTCACCAAAGTTCTCTACAAGTTAACCACCATCTGGAGTTGTAAATCTTCAAAGACAATGAAAGAGGCAGGCCCCCATACAATCAGATAATCCCGGAAGGCTTCTCTAGAAAATGTCCAGCTGCCAGTGAAAGGACACTGTTATGGGTTGAATTATGTCTCCCCCCAAATTCATATGTTGAATTCCTAACCCCCAGTATCTCACAATGTGACCTTATTTGGAAATAGGGTCTTCACAGGAGTGATTAAGTTAAAATGAGGTCATTAGTGTAGTCCCTAATCCAATAAGACTGGTATCCTTATAAGAAGAGAAAATTTGGACACAAACACAGAAGAAAGATGATGTGAAGATGCAGGGAGAAGACAGCCATCTATAAGCCAGGGAGAGAGGTGTGGAACAGATCCTTCCCCCACAGCCCTCAGAAGGAATCAATCCTGCCAATACCTTCATCTCTCAGACTTTAGCCTCCAGATCTGTGAGACACTAAGTTTCTTTTGTTTAAGCCATCCCAGTTTTGGTATTTGTTATGACAGCCCTAGCAAATGAATACAGACACTCAGTAATCCTTTTTGTCTGTGTCAAAGTCTTAAACAAGAAATAATTATAAATAACAATAATATAAGGCAGGCAGTGATAAATGCTGTAGGACATAGACAAAGGGCTTGGGAGTCAAAAGAGAGATAGGAAAAAAATGAGAACTTGTGCTAAATTTGCTTGTGTATGTAGCTATAATAGATAGTACATATAATATACTATGTATATTGCTGAAAATAATTCAAAATTATTACTATTATTGTCTATTTCTAGTCTATCTCAACAATATTTATTTATCTAATAACTGCTGAGCATTCTTTCACCTATTTTACTTAATCGTATCCTCATCCCTAAGAAGAAATTTATCAAGATTTTCCAAAAGAGAATCTGAAGCTTGGGAAGGTTAAATAGCTTTTGCTAAGTAAAAAACCTAGTACTTGGTAAAGCCAAATTGTAACTTTAACATGTCAACTTTAAGTTCTACCACTTGTTCTTATGTTGAAATCAGCACAAGCAAGATAGACAGTGTTTGCTTAAATATGTACAAGGTCTGTGTCCTTAATCTAGCTTTTTACTGCATCACATCTAAATTAGAAGCATCTGAGTAGCTCATAAATTTCTTTCATTGAGTCTCAGAGTTTTGTGCTTGGTACTAGTCACAAGTGAAGATAATTTCACATTTTCAGGATGATAAACCTTTAAAACTGTTCTGAATTTTCAGTTTGTTACCTCTGGGTTTTAGATGCTAATTTTCCCATTCTTTCAGGTAGTAATGTGGAGGTCTTTATCATGAATAATCCTTAAATGTTAGAGTAAAGGTGCATGCATGGTGGGGGCAGGCTCTGAGCAAGTCAAGAGAGGAACCACGTTGTGATATTTTGCATTGACTATCTATCTATTGTGCTCTATATTGAGAAATATCTCGAATATTGTCAAAGAAGACAGAGACTGCAATCCTAGAAAACATTGGGATTCAGAATGGATCTGCAGAGTCTAGAGCTACAGATCATAATTGGAAACAATCGACTGTAATGAACAGGAAGCATGGCAAAAGGACCATTCCAGACTATGGTTATTTTTAAGCTTCGTTCTTATCACCATTGGTAGATCCCAAATTGAGAATTTAGTTTTGTAAGTACCCTTTGTAAATCCTAAATGTGCTTCTGTGGCTTGTTAGAAAACTCAACTGTTATTATATATTCTCTCACTTTCTTAATGGTAGGAACTGAGTGAAGTATATGGAGGTGAGAAACCGCCTTGTGTGAATATCAGTCTCATTTTGCTTAATTCTATTTTTTTCTGCTTTGCTTTCCTTTTAGGCCCTGTAAATTGTTCCATCCACTCTTGCCCAGCTGCTTGTGATAGTGAATATCAATTTTGGTCATTTACATCAGCAGGAATGCATTATATAATTTTTGAAGTCTAGGAGAAGCCATAGGGAAATCAAAACAAGTCAAACGTGTCAGGGCAGGTCTTTGGAGATCAAGCAGAAATGACTAGGCCAAGTGAAATTATGGGAACAACTTGTTAAATTACGGTAAAAACACAAAGAAAGTGTTCTTAAGTGACCTCAAGGCAAGAGGCTTAGAGAGTTTGTAAACCAGTGGAATGGAGGGCATGCCACTGGGGAGGTGGCGAAGCTGAACTGGATTCCTCAAACAGGGCTCAATGATTCCCTCCAAGCTTCAAGTTGAGTCCTGGTGGTGTAAAAATAGAAATAGTGTGGGGAGAACAGACAAATTGCCTCCGCAGATGCAAAGGGCTTGAAAAGTATCCAGTGCAACTCAAAACAAGGTGGAGTAGAAAGAGAATGAGATTAGAGTCAAAACACTCAGATTAAAATTCCAGCTCTGCCTCTTACTAGCTGTATTCCTAAAAGCCAGATTACATCTTTGAGATAGAGTTTTGTCATTTTGATAAAATGGGGATTTTATGCCAACTAGTTTATCTAATGAGCTCATAGACTGTTTTAAGAATAGAATGAGATAATTTAAACAAAAATAATTTGTAAAGTGGCTTGCACATTTAGTTTTTATTATTAATCATAATAATTTAGATATATGACATCAAAGTACTTGGCAATGTATCTTTTTAGGTGCTAAATATATTTTAAATTTATTATTAATAATAATAAAATCATTAATAAAACTATCTCCTGTCTCCTTTCTTATTCCAAATGTAAAACACAGAAACTGAACATTAAAACCAGAATAGTGTGTCCTGATTCACTGAATTTTCTGATTATCTTCGAATTTACTTTTATCAAAATAATGTATATACTCATTTCTGCATTGTATTGAGTTTAGTCATTGAAAATGAAGCCAACTATGTTTGGCACTGTGCTGGCACCATATTGTCTGCGTATCTAATCATACCAGTGACCCCATAGCATAGTTCTTGTCCTTTTATTTCCAGTACAGATGCTGAGCCTGGGAATGCTTAAATAACTTGCCCAAAAGAACCCAGCCTCAAGATGCAAAGGATGTGATCTAGGTAGAATAAGAATGGGGAGGTTGAGAGAAAGAAAGATTAACAAAAATCAAAGAGGCAATATCACATTTCCAAAAACTGTATCAGTGATCTTGAGATCAAACTTGAATAACTGCCAGAAGTGCGTAATGATAACAAAAATATGCAAAGAATGTAAGAGAAGATGACAGAATATAGATGACCATATTACTGAATCAATCAACAATTTATTATTGAATTACATATTGTTAAGGGAAAATGCTGTGTCTACCCAATGCATTGGTGCCAGAAGTCAAGGGAAATTTTATATATCCTCCAAAAAATAAACAATAGAAAGAGTGATTTCTCCCAGGTATGTTCGTTTGAAAGAATATTGGACTAAGACATTGATTCTCATGGTGGTAATGACGAGGCAGCAGTTAATGGAGGGGCATTGTTCCATATCAGAATATCTTAAGGAGACTTTTTCAATATAGGCATCTTTTGTTTCTTACTCTATTATCTCCCTCATCCTTATCTTCTACCCCTCACACATCAGAGGCGACACTGGAAACAGTTACAAGTCCACTACTATAGTACTGACTTACTATGTCCAGGAACTGTGTCAGGCTCTTTCATATTATACAAATCAATGCCTTTGTGGCCAGTCCAGCAATCAGAATATTTGCTGGTCTCTCTGTATAGAAAGCTCTTCCCCTACCTCTTCACACTGCTGTCTCCTTCTTATTCTTTAGGTTTTAGCTCAAATCTTACCTTGCAGGGAGGTATTCTTTGACCACCAGTATATAAAGAAGATTCTCCTCACCCTTCCTCATGTTAGTTGCTCACTACTGCATCATCAGTTTATTGCCTTCATATCAACTGTTTGTCTTCTTATTTATTGTCAGAATTGTGACTAAAATATGAGCACAACAGGTCAGGGACTTGTTTTTTGTTTTCTATTAGCCTCCTATAATTATAACAGTACCAGAGACCTTTGCACTCCATATATTGTTATTAGATAGATACTTATTATAACACAGTAGAGAAGAGCAGGGACTAGGGAGTTTCTTGAGTTTGAATATAAGTTTCAGTGCTTTCTAGCTATTTGAATTTCTATTTCTAGCTACTTATCTGTACCTCAGCTTCTTCATCCATAGAAGGGGAATAACAATGGTGACTACCTTACAGAGTAGTTGTAAGATTTAAGTAAATTAATATGTACAAAGTTAAACAGCCACTGGTACATAATTAGCATTCTAATATATGAATTAAAAAAACAAACAAATGAAAGAACTGATATTGGGAAAGTTGGATATCCACATGCAAAAGAATAAAGTTGGACCCTTGTCTTACATCCTACACAAAAATTAACTCAAAATGGATTAAAGACCTAAAAGTAAGACCCCCAAACCAGAAAAAAGGGGAAAAGCTTCATGGCATTGGATTGGCAATGATTTCTTGAATATGACACCAAAAGCACAGGCAACAGAAGCAAAAATAGACAAATGGGACTACATCAAACTTAAAAAATTTATGCATCAAAGGAGACAATCAACAGAGTGAAAAGGCAGTCTATGGAATGGGAGAAAATATTGGCAAATTATTTTTCTGATAAGGGGTTAATGTCCAGAATACATAAAGAACTCCTACAGCTCAACAACAAAAAATCAATAACCCAATTAATAAATGGATAGAGGAATTGAATAGACATTTCTCCAAAGATGATACACAAATGGCCCACAAGCATATGAAAAGTTGCTCAACATAACTGGTCATCAGAGAAATGCAAATCAAAAACACAATGAGATATCACCTCATACTAATTAGAATGACTACTGAAAAAATGACTATTTCTAAAAAAAAAAAGGAAATAACAAGTGTTGGCAAGAATGTTGAGAAATTGGAATGCTGTGCACTGTTGGTGGATTGCAAAATGGTGTAATTGCTATGTAAAACAGGATAGAAGTTCTTAAAAGATATATAAATAGAACTACCATATGATTCAGCAATCCCACTTTTGTGTGTATATATATATATCCAAAAGGACTGAAAGCAGGTTCTCGAAGAGATGTTTGTACACCCATGCTCATAGCAGCACTGTTCACAATAGCCAAGTAGTGGAAGTAGCCCAAATGTTCAACAGTGGATGAATGGTTAAACAAAATGTGGTATATACATACAATGGAATGTTATTGATCCTTAAAAAGGAAGGAAATTCCATCATATGCTACGACATGGATGAACCTTGAGGAAATTAAGTGAAATAAGCCAGCCACAAAAAGACAGATACTGTGTGATTCTACTTGTAGTAGGTATCTAAAGTAGTCAGATTCAATGAAACAGGAAGTAGAATGGTGGTTACCAGGGGGAGGGGGTGATGGGGAAAAGGGAAGCTATTGTTTAATGGATATAGAGTTTCAGATTTGCAAGACGAAAAAGTTCTGGAGGTCTGTTTCATAACAATGTGCATATAGTTAATCCTACTGAACTGAACACTTAAAAATGGTTAAGATGATAAATTTTACGTGGTGTGGTTTTTTTTTATCACAATAAAAAAAGGTAAAAAATGTGCATAAAGAAATTAAAAAATAATGAAAAAGATAACATTTCTATAGAAAAATGGGCTAAAGATATGAACAGTAAGTTCACACACAAAAATATAAATGTCCTTTAATTAATTCTCCACCTTACTAATGAAAGAAAGATACAACTATGGTAATAATTTACCACTTGTTACCAATAGGACTGTCAAAAACCAAAAAAATTAATGTACAATGTTGGCAGGACTATACAAACAGGCACTCTCACCAATTTCTTGTGGGCATGTAAAATGATAAATTTGGAAAAGGATAAAATGGAAATTTGACAATATATAGCAAAATTATGAATTCTTTTACTCTTTGACCCAACAATCTGTTTCTAAGAATTGATTTCAAGGATTGAACTGGCAAAAAAAATGAAAAGATATTTTCTACACATGATTCATTGCAGCAGTATCTCTAACAGCAAACGCTTGATAAAAATTCAAATGTTTACCAATAGAGGGCTAGTTGAATAAGCTATGATACGTACATGCGATGGAATAATATACCATATAAAAAGGAGTGAGGAATATCTCAAAATACCACTAAGGATATATTATTCACTGAATAAAACGATTTGGAGAAGTGTGTGTATACTATGCTACTGTTTAAGAAAGACAAGCAGTATCTATATCTATCATTCCTTGTATCATCTATCATCTTACATTATATACTTACAATTTTAAAAACGTAAAAATCAACCATGAACTTAAAAATGCTTAGCTAATAGAGGATATTAGCTAGACTTCACTAAATACACCTTATTTTGTAGATTTGACTTTGGAAACAATAAGTATTTTACATAATCATAAAGCAAAAATAAATAATGAAAAAGCAATAGCTAAAATCCAAAATGAAAATCAACATATAAATCTAAATGGTTATTGAGTTGGTGTCATAGCCAACAGAAATGATTATTCCAATTGATTTTAAAATGTAATCTTTATCTACATTATTCTGGTTTATATCCAAGAGGAAAAGAACTATCAAAAGAAAAAAAAAGCACCTTAACATGTTTTCAGTCATTTCATTGTGTTGGTATTATTATCCTGAAACATTCCTGTGAGTATTATGTGATTTAACAAATGAGAAAATTACGATAGTATTTTCAGCATTGAACAAAAGATAAACAGATGGATGAGATTAAGTAAATTTCTTGTGGTTCTGAATTTAATTGGAAATATCAGTATAAATTCATGATATTTTATCTTAAAAACAAAAAGCTAACAACAACAAAACAAACACTCAAAAAACATATATCCTAGCTCTGTCTGTCGCAAAAACATAGAAACAAGGTCCAATCCAATAGGTCTGTGATGGTTCCTTTTATGTGTCAATTTAACTGGGCGAGGGGTTGCCCAGATTAAAAATTACTTCTGAGTGTGTTTGTGAGGGTGTTTCTGGATGAGATTAGCATTTGAATTGGTGGACTCAGTAAAGCAGATTTCCCTTCTCAGTGTAGGTGGGCATCATCCAATTCCTTGAGGGCCTGAATAAAATAAAAGGGAGGAAAGAGGAATTCGCCTCTTCATTCTGTCTCAATTCTCGAGCTGGGACATCTCTCATCTCACCTTCTGCGCTCAGACTTGGATTTACACCATCAGCTTCCTTGGTTCTCAAGTCTTTGGACTTGGACTAAGTTACACCATCAGCTTACATGGGCCTCTAGCTTGCATATAGCAGATCATAGGAGTTCTCAGGCTCCATAATTGCATCAGCCAATTCCACATAATAAATCTCTCTCTCTCTCTTTCTCTTTCTCTCTCTCTCTCTCCTATTGCATTAATACGAGCAGTAAGCCCTCCTAGTGCCCATTTGAAATACCTTGAGCATCAGCAGTAAGGATAATAACCACAATTAATTTAGGCACACAAATGAAATTTAAATCCATGAGTTCATATTGACACTTAAAAAACAAGAAAAGAATCAACAGTAAGAAAATACCTCATTTGTCCCCTTGGGAAGATGCAAAAGAATCAACTCATTATTTTGAGAATTGGTAAACAAATGAAAATAGTTTCTGAAATTTTTCTAGTCAGTGTCTGAAATATCTATGATTTCTAAATTAGCCTACAAAATTATAGAATTAAAGAAGAAATAATGTTGTTTGATCTAATTTTAAATGTGCTTTCTAAATGTATGTCTCCTAGAGATGTGATTAAAAAAAAAAAAGCGAGATACTCCTGTAACCAGCATGGGACAGTGCCGGGTGCAAGAAACTTAGCAAGTCCTCGTCTTTTTCCCCTTTTCTTCAAATTATTGTTTTGCTATAAAACACAATTAAGAAATTAATTCAGATTAGATATTGCATAGGGGAACTATTCCTGAAGTAGCGGCCAAAGGATATGTGTTCTGAGCCTATTTTCACTCAGTTGTGGGTTGCATGATTTCAGGCAAGCCAAGTCACCATTTTTCTGAGCTTCAATGATCTAGTGACAACATAGAGATAATGATCTTTTCCTTATTTGCCTCATGGTTTAATTGTGAGAAATAATACCAAATTTTTGAAATCTCATTGTGAACTGTATAGATGGCTTTCAAATGACAGTTTTTGTTTTGTAGCAATTAATAAAGTGTTTACTTAGATTGGTCATAATTCTTATTGTTCCTTTCCTTTGCAAGAGAGTAACACCACAGAACGAGGCATTTAAAGTCCACCAGAGGACGCTAATCTGTACCTTTTAAGAAATAACTCATTAGAAAGTTGCGCTTGCTCAGTTAGGTTGCGGAGTTCACCAAAAGAGGGAGAATTATAATGAAACAACATGAACCACACACTTTAATAGACTTTATCATCATGGGATACTTAAATTTAAGTAGACTAGATGAGGGCTAATCTCCATTTATCTGTCCACTAGAGTAGGAAACAATATTTTCCAGAATATTTCTTAGCATTTATTTTCAATCGGCCATTTCTACCCAATATGTCATTTGCAGGAGGTAAACAACTTATAAAATAGGATAAAAAAGAAAAGCTTGTTAAATGCTATAGATGAGAACATTCATATGGAAATGTGAAAATTAATTGAATTGTGCTTGGCAATTGCAGTGCCAAAATGAGCAAAAGCATCATGACCCATCTGTCATCATCCATAACGACTAATATCATGTTTCAGGTACTGTATACAAAGCAATTACCACGCAATTAGCTGTGTTCTCTTTCATTTAGGAGGTACCCATCTGAGTTAAAGCAACTCCGTTCCTAATGTTATTGTCAAAGATCCATTAGAGCTTCTGATTAAAAAGTACCTCCAGGTTGAAACATGGTAGTTAAGCTTTCAGCTTGAGATAATTTTCTTTCTTTGATTCTTTTAAACCTCGGCAATACAAATTATGTGGCTTTAAAATTATGTATATGAGTTCAAACACCCTTCAGAAGTTATTAGTGACTTTCAAAATGAAAATAGCTTGTTTCTCAGCATAACATTGGCAAACACACTGGACAATTTTGTACAGAGTCTTAACTCTTAGCCCAGGAAGGGCAGGTTTTGTTCTAACACAACGAGGGTATGGATCTTTCAACTCTTGAATTTAATGATAAATAAAAGTGTTGAGTTCCCTCTTTTCCTCTGAAATACCTTCTCTTTGCCTTTCTAACCAACATCAGTGGCAAGCTCATCCCTGGCCTTGGATCAAAACCCTTGGCGTCAGACAGAGACGGATGCTGCCTGAGAGCAAGTTGGAGAACAAAGAGCTTTCCAGCTTGTGCTGGGAGTGTGTGTGGGCAGGGTTGCATGAAAAGTCGGACCCCTCCCTTTCCTATCTCAGCCTCTCCCACACCCCTCTCTTCTGAGGTGTTAAGGTCTTTTTTGAATTTTTTTTACTCCTTCCCCTAGAGGTGGAAAAAACAGCTTTTATGTAAGATTCTTCTCACATGTGGAATTTTTTGAACATAGATAAACTCACCTAAACCAATGCCCAACTGTTAGCATCGTGTAAAAGGCAATTGTTTTTAAATTTCACATATTTGAATCATTACGTTAAGTAATATTGAAAAGCATTATTTTTAATTTTAAGTAGAGTGTTTTTAAAGTTGGTTTTTCTTCAATGATCAGCTGTTACTTGATTCAGTGTCAAACTTGTGTTTACGATGATTACACATTCTTCCAAACATGTTCGCTTGTATTTTTAACATTTTCAAAGTGTCTGCATCACTAAGAGCTTATGGAATCCCCAAATTTAAACTTTGTAGGCTTTCTGGTCAGAAGATTCAGAGGAAAAGATGTAAGAAATATAGTTCTAGTGGCAGGCCTATATTTTAAAAATATATTTTCTCTAGCTTTAAAAGATCTGAAATTTTACTTTTAAGTGAGCCACTACGTTTGTAAAAATCCTAAAATTGTGTGCATATATTTATATTCAAAATTTTTGTTTTCAGTATGTTTCTAAATTATTCTACATACACCTTGTATTTAATTCATACTATCATTGACATCAGTTTTTTGAGCTCAGTTCCATTCTACATGTTTTTTGAGGACCTTGTCTATGTCAGATACTTTTCTGGAGTCGTAATGATCAATAAGATAGGAACTCACAGTCAAGTGAGAAGAACAAACTTCAGTGTTTTTAAACATTTCTTTAAAGAGATAGAAATCAATACATCAATGCGTTAAGTGACCAAGGTAACAAAATCATGTTGAAAGTCGGAAATGTCTTTATTCTTCATTTGAAAATTGTAAGCAATACTTATGATTAATAAAATTGCAAATAGCTCAAGATGGCTTTAACCTGTTATCATTTGCTTTTGGTGCCATATCCAAAAACTCATTTCCAAGACCAATGTCAAGGAAGTTTTTCCATTTTCTTCCAGGGGTTTTACAGTTTTAGGTCTTACATTTAAGTCTTTAATCCATTTTGAGTTCATTTTTGTAAGTGGTGGTAGATAGAGTTCCAGTTTCATTCTTAGGCATGTGGATATCCAATTTCCCTAGTACCATTTAATGAAGAGACTATCCTTTCCCTATTATGTATTCTTGGTGCCCTTATCAAAGATTAGTTGACTGTATATGCATAGGTTTATTTCTGGACTATTTCTGTTCTATTAGTCTACCTGTGATACTATGCCAGTATCATACTATTCAGCTTACTATAACTTTGTAATATAGTTTGAAATCCAGAAATGTGATGCCTCTAGGTTTGTTCTTCTTTGTCAAGATTCCTTTGACTATTCAGGATCTTTTTGGTTCCATATGAATTTTAGGATTGTTTTTTCTATTTTTGTGAAAAGTGCCATTGGAATTTTTGACAGAGAATGCTTTGAATCTGTAGACTGACTTGGGTAGTATGGACATTTTTAACAATATTAATTTTTCTAATCCATGAACACAGAATATCTTTCCATTTATTTGTCTTCTTCAATTTCTTTCATCAATGTCTTATAGGTTTACTGTACAGATTTTTTTTACTTCCTTGGTTGAATTTATTTCCAAGTATTTTATTCTTTTTGATACTATGGAAATGGGATTGTTTTCTTAATTTCTTTTTCAGATAGTTAATTGTTAGTAGAGAAATAGAACTGATTTTTGTATATTGATTTTGTATTTTACAATTTTACTGAATTTGTTTATCAGTATTTTGGTGAAATCTTTAGGCTTTTCTATATATAAGATGATATTGTCATCAAACAGAGAGAGTTTAACTTCTTTCTTTCCAGTGGGGATGACTTTTATTTCTTTTTCTTGCCTAATTGTTCTGACTAGGACTTCCCGCGCTATGCTGAATAGGAGTGGTGAGAGTGGGAACCCTTGTCTTGTCCCCGATATTAGGGAAGGAGATTTTTAGCTTTTCATCATTGAGTATGATGTTAGCTGTGGACTTGTCATATGTGGCATTTGTTATGTCAAGGTACATTTCTTCTATACTTAATTTGTTGAGAGTTTTTATCAAGAAAAGATGTTATATTTTGTCAAATGCTTTTTCTGTATCTATTAAGATGGTTTTTATCCTTCATTCTTTTAATGTGGTGTATCACTTTTACTGATTTGTGTATGTTGATAAATCTCACTTGATCATGGTGTATGATCCTTTGAAAGTGCTGTTGAATTGAGTTTGCTAGTATTTTGTTGAAAACTTTTGCATCTATGTTCATCAGGGATGTTAGCCTGTAATTTTCTTTTCTTGTGGTGTTCTTATCTGGCTTTGTTATGAGGGTAATGCTGGCTTCATAAAATGAGTTTGGAAATGTTTCCTCCTCTTTGGTTTTGTGGAAGAGTTTGAGAAGGATTGTCACTGATTTTTCTTTAAATATTTGGTAGAATTCACCTGCAAAGCCATCTGGTGTTGGGCTTTTTATTGTTGGGAGGTTTGGATTACTTCTTCAATCTCCTTAATTGTTATTGGTTTGCTCAGATTTTCTATTTATTGATGATTCATTCTTGGTGGGTTGTAGGTTTCTAGGAATTTACCCATTTCTTATAGGTTATCCAATTCGTTGTTAGATAATTGTTGATAGTAGTCTCTTATGATCTTTTGTATTTCTGTCTATTATTTGTATGTCTCCTCTTTCATTTTAATTTCATTTATTTGAGTCCTCTCTCTCTCTTTTTTTTTGGTTAGTCTGGCTAAACATTTGTCAATTTTGTTTGTCTTTTCAAAACCAGCTCTTAGTTTTATTGATCTGTTCTATTGTTTTTCTAATTTCTATTTCATTTATCTGTGCTCTGGTCTTTGTTATTTCCTTCCTTCTGCTAACTTTGGGCTTGGTTTGTTCTTTTTTCTCTAGTTCCTTGAGGTGTAAAATTAGGTTGTTTATTTGAGATCTTTCTTTTTTCTTAATGTAGGCATTTATTGCTAGAAACTTCCCACTTAGAACTGCTTTTGCTGCATCCTATAGGTTTTGGTATCTTGTGTTTCCATTTCTGTTTGTCTTAAGATGCTTTTTAATTTCCCTTTTGATTTCTTCTTTGACTCATTGGCTGTTCAGGAGTGTTTGTTTAATTTAGAAATATTTGTGAATTTTCCAATTTTGAGGTTGATTACTAGATCTTTATTAGTTTCCTTTGGTGATGTTATGTTTGCTTGATTCTTCATGTTCCATGTAGCCTTGTGTTGGTGCCTGTACTTTGGAAGAAGCAAATCCCTCTTGTGTTTACCAACTGGTTTTAGCAAGTAAAGATTTCTTCTATTAGGTCTCAGGCTGAAGGTATATTCTCCAATTGCAGTAGAATAGGATTGGAGACAGTCATGTAGCTGCTACTGAGTCCACAGAGGGGTCTGTGTTTGGCAGGCTTATTACCAGGGATTTGGGTGGTTGTGGATTTTGTTTTATTCTTGGGTTGATAGGACTCTCTCCAAAACCTTGCTTAGTAAGGGTGGAACTGGGACAATGGTATGCTTTAGAGGCCACAGATGGTGAGCCTGTTACCAGGTTCCTGGATGTGTAGGCTCCCCCTCAGTCTCTAGGAGGGCTTCTGATAAGTCACTGAGTAGGTCCCTGGCTGGGCAGAATTTTGTATATCTAACTTTATTTTGTATCTTGACATATGCTTGAAATTTACTCCAAGCACCAATCTTCTTTTTGCTTGCATTGAAATTCCCTGTACTGCCACTGAGGAGGCCTAGAATGAAGTCACTAGGCTGTTTCAGCATCCATGGCTGAGACCAAAGTCTGAAAGCCTGTCTCCCAGGGCATGGACAGGTGTGCCTCCTACTGGGTTTCTGGGTAGCAAAACTGCCACCAGACCACAACTGAGTAGGGTTGGAGTTGGGCCAAAATGCTACTTCAGTATCCACACTTGAACTAATGTCGATGGGCCTGCCTCTGGGGACACATTAGGACATGTCTCTCTCTGGGTCACTGGGCAGGCAGGACCACTCCTGAAGGAGTGTGGCTGAGAGGAGCTGGAGCTGGGTTACTGGACTGATTCAAGATGAGTCAGACTGAGATCTGTGGTGTTGTTCTCAAGGGCACAGTCAGACTGGTAGGGCATTTCTCCCTTCAGATCCCTGGGCATCTGCCCCTTAGCTCTTAAACATTTTTCCAACCCTGAAGGATTTTGTCTGGATATTATCAAACACCTATGGATCCTCAATCTCTCTGGAAAAAATAAATGTTAGGATTTATTTTGTAAGCACTTGGAGATCAATAGAAAGTACAGACTCAACTTTTGGTTCCATGAAGTTATTCTGCAAAACTGGTTGAAGTCTTGCCATGTGTTTAAAATGTCCAAGAATATGTATTCTCACTTTTACAGGAGTTGCCAATGCCAAGATGGAATCCATGGGAAAAGATAAGTATCTGTTTCTGATATAGATCCCTTATGCCCAATATCTGAAAGTAAAAACGACTTTATATGTCTCATCCTTTTCTTGACCAATCTGAAGAAAATCAATTTCAGAGAAGGATGGCTTATAGTGGTCTGTAAAATCTTAGTGAGAACTGTCAGCTATTTCATAGTTTGTCATAAGTTTTCCTCAGATTGGAATAGTGAATTCAGCATATTTCTTTGCTGAAAGCTGAATGACAAAAACCAGTGTGAGTTTGGTCTGAGAGAGGAAGGTACACCCACCTTACCCCCATGAAGGTTGAGTGGCTTGTTGTAGGTATCATTTCTGTCCACTGTCAGTAAGAAAACAACTAATAAAAGATACAAAGGGGTTGATGATGCCAGGAAAGTCTGCATCTAACTTACACATATTTTCACTTCTACCACCTATTTAATAAGCAAGGGCAGACTTTGAAGATCAATAGGCAATTATTAAGATTACAGGAAAACATGTTGAGAATAATTGCATTAAGAAAGGCTTCCTACTTATTTTAAAAAATAAAACTAAAATAGGTACTCTTCTTAGGGATCTAGGCATTTGTTTAGGACCACTGATCGGGTAACTGCATGTCCCAGTTGTCTGGCATAGTTTGCATTTATACCTGTGGTCCTGGCATAAATACTAATAATACCACAATTTGGACAATAAATTATATGTTCCTCTTGTCATCGACTTCAAGCAAGGAGAATCATCAGGTGAAAATTTTAAATGCAAGCACAGTGGGCCACTAACAACAAAGGTCCATCCTAAACGAGAATAAAGGGATAAAGCATATTTGAAATGACATTAAAAATCAATAAAAAGCCTGATTTACATTGCAATAACATTAATTTACAACTTGTTTAAAAAGCAATACAACTATTGCATAAAAAGTATACATAGAAAATAGAATGTAATTTAAAATTGAAGTCAGAGTTTATTTTTTTCACCCTTTTATACTTTGTAATTAGTTCAGTAAGGTTAGATAAAGTATCTGGCGTCCAGATTTTGTGGGTATATCACATCCATGCTAATTCTAGGCAGATATTGAAAGTCAATCAAATGTGCAAAATTTATTGAAGTCAGATTCTGTTTTATTCTGGAATTTCTCTCAGATCCCTACCATTGATTGTATCAGGTTCATGGAAGTTTTATCTAGGAACTCCCTTGGGGAGTTCATGGGAGAAGTCACTTCATGAAAATGCATATTCTTTATCATAAGCTATACCAGTCATCCTCATTCTGGCTGCACATCTGAATCATCTGTAGAGTTTTAAAAAATCCAGTTGCCTGAGTCCAGTTCTCAGAGGACCTAATTCACTAGGGCAAACGCAGGATTCTGGGTTTTTAAAAAAGTCTATAGGCAATTCTGATACATAGCTTTGTTAGAACCATTGCCCTAAGGCTTTGCCTCTGACTCCCAAATTTCTGTGTGGTCTTCTACTTTGGTGAGGTAGGTTGGACTCCTTTCACAGCTTTCACTTAAAGCCTCGGTTAGACTCAGGCTGAGTATGTGATACTTATTTGACTATGTCTTTAAGCCCGTGCCCTAGTCTTGACCTTCAGGATATTATGTAATACTACAACTATAGGTGAAGGATGATAATAAATAATACGAAAAAGAAAGTCCTCTCTTTAGTGAGAAAAAAAAAATCCCTCTTCATATTTTTGATCTAGCTTGCCTTCCTAGGATGGAGGGTGTCATCTTCATATCCTATTAATGCATGAGAAGAGAAGAAGCCCAAGAGAACATCCCTCCAATAAGAGTAGTTCACATGAAAGATAGATGGTCTGATATAAGAGAAAACCAGGAGAAGATCCTCTTTACTTCAGATCCATTCTCTTTATAATGTCTGCTGATTTTCCAGAATTAGAGGTGTTTTCTGAATTTAGGGTGATATTTTATTTGTCACATTTTTGAGGAGATTGTCAAACTAAATACTCAGCAGATAATATGATTTAAATGAAGAAAAAAGTGAAAAAATAAAGGTAATCTCTGCTGAAGCTTTGAAAGAATTTGCTTAAATTTTAGTGAAATGTTACAGTCCACGAAATTTTATTTTTTTTATTTTTTTAAACACAAACATGAAATTCTCTTTCTTCTCCCCACAGACCCAGGACATAGTTGTATATTCTAGTTGTAAGTCCTTCTAGTTCTTCTATGTGAGCCACCACCACAGCATGGCTACTGTCATATGGGTGGTGTGGTTCCGTGCTTGGGAACTGGCCCGCCCAGGCCACCAAAGGAGAGTGTGCTGAACCTTAACTGCTAGGCCATCAGGGCTGGCTTGATGAAAGTTTAAATTTTACTAATATAGAAGATTATTTTCTGTTCTCCTAAAACAATTAGTCCAGTGGCTCTAATTTTTTTACAGTTA
This sequence comes from Tapirus indicus, assembly GCA_031878705.1. Classification (NCBI taxonomy): domain Eukaryota; kingdom Metazoa; phylum Chordata; class Mammalia; order Perissodactyla; family Tapiridae; genus Tapirus; species Tapirus indicus. The sequence goes on along the minus strand of CM062920.1, from coordinate 135,336,235 downwards.
TACTTTTTCTATTCCTTTACCTGATGACCAGTTTCAGTAGAAATTTTTCAAAGTAGATGACCATTTAAGAGAAAATACAAAACCTTTAAGTTTACTCCGTGATACTTTTGAATGCCAAAGAGAAATTCCAACACCTGGGTTTGAAGAACATTGAAAACTTTAGAAAGAATAGTTTACCATTCATAAGTGTAGAGGCAAATTTAACTCTAAGAACCAGTAGGTGTAGTGAGTTCTGCCAGAGAGTGGAAGCATTTATGATAGTAAGAAGTCTATTGTCGGTGCATTGTCAATATTCATTGCCTGGGTAAAAGCAAAAAATATTCAATGATGCGAAAAATTCAAGAAACTGTCAAGTAACCTTCAAGAACACAGAGTTAGGAATGTGCGTTATGAGTTCTATTGAAAAATAAATCAATCAGTATTTTTTGACACCATTCAGGAATGTGTGTTTTAATCAAATGCAAAATTTAGTGTTTAGATTTAAAAATACAAAATTTAGATTTAAAATACTTTGGATGAAATTCTTCTGAGATTATAGATTATTTCGGAGCTTATAGATCTGAGATTATAGATTATCTATAAAGATTCATCATTAAATATGGCAAGATGCCTCAAAGCAAGCTTTGACTTAGACTCTGAATGTTTTGTATAAATGTACACACATACACAAAGGTATATACAGAAATGTGAGGACTTGAGACTTTATTTTTCTTCTTCACTGATGTAAGCCAAATATAGTTCCTTAAAGTGCTATAGTCAACGTGTGGGTGGAAAGTTGGTTAACAGAGTGTACTGTTCTAGCTTTACCTTTATATGTTCAATGGATTTAATATAACACATCCCAATTAGGCTTATAAAAACTAAACATATTATTCAAGGACGTCTTTGAGGTGATAATGCTACAAAACTAAGAGAGAGAATGGAGATGAGATCTCTTTGGCTTATATCTTGCTCTTCCACTGTTGCCTCTATTTTTTAAAATTTAGTATTCCTTTTTATATGATTTGAACTCACTTTTCATATAGATGTGGAACAAGATAGTACCACATAGAGGAAAAAGAACTGAAGAGGAGGCAAAGGCTTTTAGAGGACTAAGAAGGCAAGATGAATCTATAGACCTCATTGGAAGATGATAGAGACAAAAGCAAAAAGGGTAACCCTCAAAAGGAACTAAGTTCCCCTTAATTCCTTAAGCAAACTTTAGTTTTGGGTCCCCTCTAAAGCAGATCTGAGTCAAGGACTTTGGAGCGTGTTGTTTACTCAGGAGATAATCCCAGGAAGAACTTGTGAAAGAGTGGGGGAAATGAGAAAGAAGGGAGAAAAGCCATTACAAAGCGCAGTGAAATGCAGGTGAATGGTAAGAGGCCATGTGGAACATGCTTTAGAATTGTCCTGTTGGGAGGCAGAGAAGGGCTGGGACATTGGCTTAGAGTTGCCCTCAGACTCGTTAATTATGGGCCCTTCAGGTGCACCTACAAAAAGCACCCCTGGTGTCAGAGAAATCCTTCAGGTAGAGAAGCAGAGAGGCATGAGGTGGGATATTTTCAGCAGGTAAAATGTTGTGCACCGTAGCTTCAGGTGATCTCAGATGTGGGTCTAGGATTATGGCATAACAATCTCAGAAGTCAGCAACTATACAATATTAAATGTAAATACTGGGAGAAAATTAGAAATTCTGTGAAGAGAAATACAATTACAGGACCTGTTGAATTCTATTACAGGGGAAACTGAGGCACGAATTGGTATACACGTTCGGGCTTTATCTTTATACATAGGTTAGATGACTGCATTTTGAATCCAGTGATCACTCAAAGATTCTCTTTGTAAGAAATCTACACACTTAGTATTGAATATATATATTTAAAAGCATTTTCTTTTAATTATACATAAGGTAATTTGTTTTGTATTTTAAATATTTCCAGAAATAATTGAAATGGGAAACTATGCCTACCAATAATAATCCAGAAAGCTTTTATAGGGATTTAAGTGCTGAATATTTAATCAGCAAAAATCATTAAATATCTATACCTACTATATTCCAGGTTCAGTTAATGACCTTTGTTAACAGAAAGTAATAGGTGTGTAAAATGGTTGACAACAAGAAAATAACAACAGCACATTAAAATGTCTAGAAAAAGAGCTGTGGAAGGCCAGAGGACACAATAACTAAGACTTTAATGAAAAGTTTGGGAACGAGAGAAATTTGTGCTTGGTTTTGAAAGCTACATAGATGTTTCCTTTGAAAGAACTAGAAAACAATGTTTAAAGGAAGGACAACGTTAGAAATTAGAATGCAAAATGTGATAAACAATGAAAATTCCAGAAAGAATAATTAATTTGGAAAATATTCAGTATTGTAATATTATTTTTTCTTTTCTTCATTTCTTTAAGTTTCTAAATGAAGTTTTTCAGTTTTATTCATCCATGTCCCAGATAAATTTTGTTAAATTTATCCTTAGACCACTCAGATTTCAGACCTTTAACATTTTTTTTTCTAATATGTAATAGCACAAAGGATAACTAACGATTTTTTGAAAAAATTTTTTCATATGTGCAGACATTTGTAATGAAGTACTCTGTATTTGGGGTATTTATCAGGTGATTATCTCAGGCTTTCTAGGCACAAAATTATATCATTGAAAGTAGTGGTTATAAAGTAATGTTTAATTTCTAATTTACTAAAAGCTTTTAAAAATCAAAATGGATGTTGAATATTATCATTTGCTTTTTTGAAATACTTAGAGATGGTCATGTTTTTTTCCTTCTTTAAATTATTAATGCCAAGAAAAGCATATTAATGGATTTTCTAATGTTGAGCTGTCCTTGTATTCCTGGAATAAACTTTCATTCACCATGCTGTATTATTTTAATATACTGTTGGAATTGACTGACTAGTAATTTATTTAGAATAAATAAATCTATATTTTTAAGTCAACATATACTATAGTTTACTCTTTTGCAAGCTCTTAATTGAGTTTTAGTATCAAGAGTCACACCGGATTAGTAAAATAAGTTAGGAAATTTCTACCATTGTTTACTCTATGAATTTATATAGCATGATAACATTCTGTTGTTTGGACGTTTTAAAGATATGTCCATCTATTTGGGCCAGTGTTTCTTGTCATAAATTTTATATCATTTTTTTTGTACTATTCTACCATTTAAAAATAAAATGTATTCTTCTTTCGCCTTGTGGATTTTATTTTATTTGATTTATTTAATTAATTTTTTTTTGGTGAGGAAGATTGTCCCTGAGCTGACAGCTGTGTCATTCTTCCTCTATTTTGTATGTGGGATGCTGCATACTTGGTTTGATGAACCGTGCATCAGTCCGTGCCCGGGACCCGAACTCGCGAACCCTGGGCTGCTGAAGCAGAATGCACAAAATTAACCACTATGCAACTGGGCCGGCCCTGGACTTTATTTTATTTGCTTTATTTTTCTAGTAATTTTCATTCTACAATTTCTTGAGCCTGTATTATTTGCTAGGACTATTGATTTATGTACCTTACCAACTTTTATCCTTAGAGAATCATTGTGGAATATGCATTAATGTCTCTAGTTTGCATTTGTGAAACTACATCTCAGTAAGGTGAAGTTACTTGCTGAATGTCCTAGTGTCCTAGCTTTTCATTAGACTCTAAGTTTCTGAGGACACAGCATTGTGTGCATCGTTATGTCCTGTATTTCCTGCATGGTTCCAGGCAGATTGCAGACACCCAGTAACTACTTATAGCATTGAACAGAGCCCACTTCTGTCTGACCCAAAGATCTTTCCATGAACTACTAGGTAATAAGTATTGCTGCTTCTGTTTCTTGCAATGATAATTGTGTCAAGGTAAAACAAACCAAGTCATTGTGTTTGAGTTTAGAAAATTGCAACGGAACATGTTTTAGATTTCATTTTGTTAGTTAACTTTAGGTATAATTTACTTACACTACAAGACATACATTTCAGTGTAGAACTGGATTCGTTTTGACACATGTATCACCCCATGTAATCACTACCTGAATTAAGATTACATTTCCATCACACAAGAAAATTCCCACTGTCACTCTGCAATCAATCTCCCCCTCATCCTTGTCACTTGGCAACCACTGAACTACTTTCTGTCACTATGGGTTAGCTTTAACTGTTTCAGAATGTCACCTAAAGGAGATCATACCAAAATATACTTTTTCTTGTCTGGCTTCTTTCACTTAGTGTAATGTTTTTGAGATCCGTCCATGTTGTTTTCAGTTGTTAATTGCTTTTTACTGATAGGCAGTATGCCCCTTAATGAGTATACCACAATTTCTTTATCCATTTTCCTATCAATGGGCATTTGTATTGTTTCCAGTTTGGGGCTAATATAAATAAAGTTGTCATAAACATTGATGTTCATGGGCTTTTGCGGAGCTGTCTTTTTATTTTTCTTGAGAAAATGATGAGGAGTAGGGTTGCCTTGTTTCCTATCTTAGAGGGAAAGCATTCAAAAGTTCACCTTAAATATAAGTTTAGCTGTAGGTTTTTTTTACATGCCTGTTACCAATTTGCAGAAATTCTCTTTTATTTCTAGTTTTCTGAGAGGTTTTTTTCTTTTTTTTTTTCACCATTAATAGATGCTAATCCTTTATCATAAATATTTTTCTGCATCTACTGAGATGATGTTATTTTTATCTTTTATTGTGTTAATGTAATAATTTCTGCTAATGTTAGAATTGTAAACCAAGCTTGCATTCCTGGGTAAACTCCATTTTATCTTGATGTATTTCCTACTTATATATTGCTCTCTTTTTCTCTGGTGCTCTTTCCCAAGGATTCCAGCTGCTTCAGCAATACCAAACTCTGATGTATGCCTCCTCAGCTCACTAAGACATTGTCCTTTGCTTGGTCTCTAGCTTCCTGTGCAATCATTGAGAAATTGTCCCTATGTCAAGATCCAGTTTCCTGGATCAGTTTCCTTTCTCTCAGAGAATTCAGTCTTTCGCTGCCCATTGTTCAATGGCTTATAACAGTTACCTCATATAGTTGTGTATGGAAGGAAGGCAAATAGTCCATCAGTAGTTACCCTGTCATGGCCAGCCACAGAGCCAGAGGCACATATAAATTTAATTAATTCAGCTTAGAGGGAGAGAATCAGCAGAATAAAATGCTTCATCAACTTTAGAAATTATATTTGACTAATATATGGTTGGGGAACAAATACCCAGAGGAAGTCAGAAAGAGGGAAAAACTATAAATTTCTATGAATTTATTGTAAATTAAAAGAATACACAGGGGTAATTTATGAACTTTCACTTTATCTTACATTACCCATATTTTGTGTTTTCATGTATTATCAAAAAAATTTCACAAAACTTGAAATTAAAATAAAGCATATTCATATTTTTATATTTCAAAATGATAAAGATAATTTTAGTAAATATGAGAACACTCTTATTTTTCTGTATCTTGTGTTTCAGGAAACATAGAGAAGATATAATCTACAAAGAAAAAAACATAACAAAAAGGCTCTGAATTTAGCCCTTAATGTTTACCTTAATCTTCTGGGAGATGAGACCCTGTAATTATACTTCATCTGAAAAAAATAAAAGTCCACAGATTGCTTTGTAATTTTTCTTTAATCAAAAACTTTCTTCATAAAGGGAAAAATTTCTCATATTTTTTCTCCTCAAAAAGGGAAATTTTATTTTCCTGAACATATTATTGAATTTTCACATCCAAGTATGTTAGAGTACTCCTCTTAAGTTGATAAGTTGATGTTCCTTAACTTTCTCGTCTTTTGAAATACACCTTTCTCTTTCCCCCACCTGTAACACACACCCACATTTGCATGCACACACACTTGCACACAAAGCCCATTTTTATTATTTTGTAGCATGTACAAACTAAATATTCATTTTAAAATTATTATTTTACTCTAAAGCTCTTGTAGTTAATTATTTTGGATAAACTTTGACTTTGTAACAATACTCATAAATATTTTGTTAGACTTAACTCTATTTACCTGGCTTATTAAATTGGTAGACTACCAATCCTTCTTAGTAAAACTTTCCTCTCCTTGAATTTCTAATGGGACATGTCTATTAATCCATTAGTCTGTCTCACATAGTAAATTTTTTTTTAAGTTCTTAAGAGTTTTTTTTTTTAGGAAGATTGGCCCTGAGCTAACATCTCTTGCCAATCTTCCTCCTCTTTTGCTTTTTTTTCTACCCAAAGACCCAGTAGATAGTTGTATGCCATAGTTGTAGATCCTTCTAGTTGCTCTACGTGGGTCGCCGCCTCAGCATGGCTTGATGAGTGGTGCGTAGGTCTGCACCCAGGATCTGAACCTGGGAACCACGGGCTGCCAAAGCAGAGCGTATGAACTTAACCACCAGGACACTGGGCCAGCTCCTCACACAGTGATTTATTTTAAGATGAGTTTGTGAATCTCACAATTGATGAAGATTTACATATTCTAGATTATATTTTTATTGCCATTCCATGTAAATTCCAATTTGTCTGGAATTAACATTTATATTATAGAATTTTCACTTCAAAAATTTCAATTAATAATGGAAAAAGTCAGATACCAATGGGCTAATTATTCATTTACAAGTATCCAGTATCTTTGTTAGAAATAATCCTTGGATTTTTTAGCCAAAGGGATAAGTGTTAGGAGAGAAAATAGTAATTTTTTAGGCAGTTATAACTACATTATTTCAGGACATAAAGCTTTGAAAAACCACAGATTGATTTCATCTATCCAGTATCATTGGCTTACAGCTGATGAAAATTTCCTCCAGCTCTTGTAATTCATTGTCTAATAATCTTAACTGTTGGCATTGCAAATTTTTATCATTTTTCTGTGTATTCTTAGATCTTTAAAAGAGTACTTAGAAAAGATTTCAGGCTTTTAGCTATATGACATTTAAATTGGAACCATGATGGCAATTATAAAAATGTTCCCATGACCTGAGGTTACCATTATATTTCTATAATCTCAGTGAGTTTTCCTGGTATTTGAATTCCATATAAATGGAATCATTAAATCTTTTATCTTTTATGTGCTTTTTTGCACTTATGTATCTGTGAGATTCATCCAAGTCATTGTATTAGCAGTAGGTTATTTATATATTTATTTTGATTTGTAGAACTCCATTGGATAGATGGACGACCATTTGTTTATGCATTCTCATGTTGGTAGATATTTGAGTTTTTTCTAGTTTAGGGGACAATTATGAATGAAGATTCTATTAACATTACTGAATAAGTCCTTTCCAAAACACATACAACCATTTTTTTCCATTCTTCCACCGAGGAGTAGAATTGTTGTGTCACAGGGTAGGCATGTGTTTATGTGTATTAGAAACTATATAACATTTTGGCAAGTTGGATACACTATTGTATGCTCCCACCAGCGATGAATGAGGGTTCTAATTGTTCTTCATCCTCACCAACAATCGATAGTTAGCCTTTTTAATTTTAGACATTCTAACGGGTGCCTGTGGTATCTAATTGTGACTTTAAATTTCATTTCTCTTCTAGTTAATGATATTGAGCATCTTTTCATGTGCTTAGTTGCCATCCACATATCTTCTTTCAGTGAGGAATATTTTGTCCATTAAAAAGATTTATTATTGTGTTGAGTTTTCTTTATATATTCTGGATATGTTTTTTATCCGTTAAGTGATTTCTAAATATTTTCTCCCTGTCTATATCTTTGAAAGAGCAGAAGGTCTTAATTTTGATGAAATCCAATTCATCAGTTTTCTCTTTTATGGATCATGCTTTTGATGTCATATCCTGTTTTCTTCTAATATTATATAATTTTAGTTTCCACATTTAGGTCAATTACCCATTTTAAGTTAATTTGCGTATAAAATGCATGGTATGAATCAAAGTTCAATTGTTTTCATATTGATAGCCAATTGTTCCAATACTGTGTTGAAAAGACAATACTTTCTCCAGTAAATTTCATTTACACCCTTTTCAAAAATAAAGTGGCTGTATATGTGTGAGTCTATTTCTCTGGACTCTATTCTCTCTAGAAACATTTTTCTACCTTTATGTGACTATGACCCTGTTTTAATTACTGTAGCTTTATAATATGTCTTGAAGTCAGGTCCTGTTCTCCAATTTTACTCTTCTTTTTCAAAGTTGCTGGGCTATTCCAGTTTCTCTGCATTTCCCCAGGAATTTTAGAATGAGCTTGCCAATTTCTACTAAAACAAACAAATGAGAAACTTCCTCATGTTTTACTTGGGGTCTCTGTGAATTTGTAGATCAATAAGCAGAGAACGTCTAACATCTTAGCAATAGTCAGTCTTCCAATCCAAGGACATCGCATATCTTTCCATTTGTTTAGAACTTCTTTTATTCCTTCAGTAATATTTTATAGTACTAACTATTCAAATCTTCCACACTTTTTCCTAAATTGATCCACATTTCATATTTTCAACAGCTTTATTAAGATATAACGTGTATATCATACAATTCACTCCCTTAAAGTGCACAATTCTGTGGGCTGACTTTTGCTGTCTTGATGGTATTTGAATTATGAAAGTTTTTACTACTGATGAAGTCCAATTTATCTATTTTCTTCTTTAGTTGCTTGTGCGTTGGGTGTTATATCCAAGACGCCATTGCCTACCAAGATCATGAAGATGTATACCTGTGCTTTCTTCTAGGGGCTTTAGAGTTTCAGCTCTAACTTTCAGGTCTTCGATTACATTTTGAGTTAATTTTGGTACTTGTGGTGAAGTCAGATTCCAAATTCCTTCTTTTGTGTGTGGATATCCAGTTGTCCAAGCCATGTTTATTAAAAAGGATATGAGTATTAAGAATAAATGCTATATTGCTACAGATAAAAATAGCCCATAGTTTTCATACTAGTGATAAAGTCAATGAGTTCCTACAATGGGACAAGCACTGTGCTAAAGCCTGGAATGGATTGATGAATACGACAGACAGGTCACCTTCCTTGTGGAACTTGTATTCCAGTTCTAGAAAAGGGTACTGTCTGTTATGACTGAATATTTTAAAAGTATATACTGAAAGTTAGAAATAAAATATGTTAGAAATGTTGCATATACATGCTTAATATTCATTTCAGAATCCTTTTATTAGTTTTTTGAGATGGTATAAATTTTGCAAAGTCTTAGAGTTCATGTTGTTGCACACAAAATTTAATTTTAATTTTTATGATTTTGATTCCCTTAACTCACTAAAATGTTTCATAGGAGAAAAAGAAAGTCCCCCAAAGCCTTATGAGATTATTTTAGGACTATGCAAAGCTTGTTTTACCTCCTGGAGAAACAGGAAGTCATGTTGCCCAAGAGTAAACAAACTCCACAAGGCAATTTAAATTTGGTTTGAAATCCCCTAGATTTGGGTTGGTTCTAAACATAGAGAAACATTATTTCTTCCTTCCTCATTATTTTCCTGACTAGCCCCCTGCCGCGACATGATTACTAACCACAATGAAATGCTTTGTTCAACCTAATTTTAAATTATTCAACTTGTAAAGGCTAGTTATTCATTTAAAAAAGAATAAATTGTATTATTTCCTAGTCTATATAAATCAAATTATATTAACTCAATCACAATTCTCTATATGAATACTAGATGGTACATAGAAGGAAAAGGAGTTTTTTAAACTTGATTGATAATCCAGTTCAAAAAACAAAAAATAAACAAAGAAAACTCACTCCAATTGAAAAGCAATGTAAGGCTAAGTAGAACATGGAGGACTTGGAGAAGATTCAGAGGCCAACCGTTAAAAAAAGCATCTGTCTTGAATGGCTTAGCTATCCACATGCCCACGGAGCGGGTCTGGGGCAAAGATTTTCATGAGGGCTTTTGCAGCTCAGATGGGCAATGATTCTCGAAATCCATGTTGGAACATGAGATTGAGCAAAACTGTACAATAACCAGAATCCCATTATATAGTCATGTGTTGCTTAACGACAGGGATACGTTCTGAAAAATTCATCGTTAGGCAATTTTGTTGTTGTGTGAACATCATAGAGTGTACTTACACAAACCTAGACCGTGTAGCCTACTACACATCCAGGCTGTATGGTACTAACCTTAGGGAACCACAGCCGTGTATGTGGCCCATTGTTGACTGAAACATATTTATGCAGCACATGACTGTAACTCGATTTGAGATTGGCACTTGTGCCCACAGCAGGCTCACTGTGGTCATTTCTTTAATCTTGCAATAACTTAACCCTACATTTCACATATCTGATCTCTTTCAGTCCACTACAAAATGATGGGGAGATTTTTACTATGTGGTAGTATAATTACATGTGGAAACTAGGGCTGGTGGATAAACTTCCCAGAAACTGAAGTTACTCTTGTTCAATAACATAAAAGCGAAACACGGCTCAGTAACAGCCAGATAATCTATATGCTCACTGAGATGCAGAGGGCTGGGCTAACTAACAGTCTTCCCCAGACTCTCTATCTTGCTTAGGGAAACTATCAACTCGAGATCCTGGGCCAGGAACCTCTTTGCTTTCCAAGTTAATGACCAAGTTGTAATGATTTGATCTCCCAGGTATTCCTCACAAGACGAGTTCTGACTTGCTGCTCCCAGGTTTATACCACAGTACATGTCCTTGGCATCTTTTACTTGTACCAGTGCAGTAGACTCATAGGAATGATAAAACATTAAACACACAACAAAGAATATAAGGAATAATATGATATGTATCTGGTAAATAGTACCTAGCTTAAGAAATTAAACAATATCTGTACCGTTGAAATAGCCATGTAGTACTACTTCCTGACTACATTCCCCTGCTGCCCCAAGTCCTGCAGAGGTAGCTTCCATCTTGAATTGGAGGTCTATCATTTCCATGCTTGTTTTCATACTCTTTTTGTGTGTGTGTGTGTATATGTGTGCTCATATATATAACACACGCTTATACTTGCTATTTTACTTTCTGTAAGTTATGTTTATCACTTAGTGCTTTTTGGGGAGTTGTCCATGTTGTTTGTGAAGTTTTAATTTGTTTATTTTCGTAGCTGTTTGTATTCAGTTGTGAGATTATATCAAAGTTTATTTATCCATTCTTTTATTGATAGACAATTAGGTTAAATATGTATATACAGAGAGAGAGAGAGAGAGAGAAAACAGCAACCAGAGAGTGGGGGCACTAGCCCTACAAGATATCATATAAAGCCAAGTTCAACTCGTTTACACCAACAGGTCTACCTGAGCCTGTAATTTCCTAAACTCCTTGACACTGTATGAGCCATTTCTTCCCAATGTAGGTCTTAATCAGTCTGTGGACCACTGTTACAGGTATATGTGGGTCTGTGTGTGTGTATAAGGCTAAAAGAAGTACAGGAAAATGATAATAGTATTTTTTTCTGAATTTTGAAATTGCAAATTACTTTTTTATACTTTTTACACTTTTCTGAGCTTTCTAAACTTTCTGTTTCAGTCAGATATTACTTTTCTTATTAAAAATACATATTTTTAAATTGTGAAACTAGCAGCTATGGGAAACTAAAAGTTATTTTGGTACTTTTAGACATAAGCATAATCTAGCAATGCAGGCCTTTGTCATCCCTTCAATGAATATAACCAAAAACAAAAACCAACAAATTATGCAGGGAATTTGTGGTGATATAAACTCTTCAATATGCAAACTAAGAAATAGACCAATTCAAAATTATCAGAGTTTAATGGTAATTATTCATGAATAGTTTACCATCCTATGGTCATCAGAGACTGAAAAATGTAAATATGTATATATTAAAAAACAGTGACTCTATAGTTCACATAATTACAGAGCCTATACCTAAATAATATGGAACAATAAATAATATAGACTATTAACGTATTTTTGTATTCTATCTGCATAGTTACATAGGACTGTCATTATTTGTGCCCAATCTTAATTTACTGAAAATTTACCTCTGTTTCATATACAGTTGAACTATCTTAATATTGGTTTTATGAAACTAAATTAAAAATTTGCAATATACTTAGAAATCCTTAAAAAAGAGCATATACACACATAATGTAAACTAGCCAATAGATTTTGTTCTTTACCTTACAGGCTCTGAAATGTTATTTTTCACAATTAATGACACACTCTGCTTTTTCCTACTTAGGGAAATCTATCATTTCTATTCTTCTGTAGGCTAGAAGAATCAAGCACATTATGTAACAAAACCATAAAAGCATAATTTGAAGCACTGGGGCATAACACATGATTTTACAAACATTACTTTGACAGCTGAAGACTCAGGGTTATGGGAAGTTTCCTGACAACTCTGTGGGCTGGACATTGAAGTTTATCATTGTTTGACATCAGTTTTACCTTCTCCAGTTGCATCCTTTACATATATCTTTTTGCCGTGTAGCAAAGTGGATAATTTTGAACTCTTGTTTGTAGATGGATACCATGTCCATTATTTAAAGAGGTAAAGTGAATTCTCTTGTATAATATATTCTTCAAGCATTATCAGTTACACCACATCCAGCTCTTTGCTACATCTACTTAAAAGAAATATACAGTATTTGCTGGTATTTGCAGTAAATACAATGAAATTTCTGATTTCAATTATGGATTATCATTATCTTAAGGCAATAGGTAATTAGGGAAGAAAATTGTTTCTCATGGGGTGGATTGGATTGTGATATTATCAAATGCAGTTTAACAAAGAAAGAGAACAGAGTAGTGTAAAAGGTCAGTGCAGGAGACTTAGATGATACTGTCAGAACAGAGCTACCCTGAAAGGTCAACATGTTTAGTGTTTAAGTTTCATATAGGCACCTGGCGGGAAGGAAAGACAGCAAGTGAAAAGGAGAGGAAAATTGAAAAGGAGCCACATAAAGTAATGCTTACTTTCCTTTGGGGAGGTTATCATATTCTAGAAAGACACTTTGCTTTGGGACTAGTATATATCCATCACAACATAGGTGACTACCATAGCTAACTATATCATTAATAACTTCTTTTTTCCCCAGACTTATTGAGGAATAATTGAAAAATAAAATTGTATAAAGTGATGATTTGGTGTACATATACATTGTGAACTGATTACTGTGATCAAGTTAATTAACACATCCATCACCTCACATAGTTAACTGTCTCTCTCTCTTTCTTTTTCTGTGGTGAGAACGCTAAAGATCTACTCTCAACAAATTTCAAGTACATGATATCCTTAACTACAGGCACCATGCTGTATATTAGCTCCTCGGAACTTATTCATCTTATAAGTGAAGGTTTTTAGCTTTTGACCTATAGCTCCCCATTTGCCCCACTCCCCAGCCCCTGGCAACAATCATTCTACTCTCTGTTTCTGCAAGATTGGCTTTTTTTCCTTTAGATTTCACACATAACTGACACCATACAGTATTCTCTATCTGGCTTATTTCACTTAGCATGTTGCCCTATAAACTCATCTATGTTGTGGCAAATGGCAGGATTATCTTCTTTTTTACGTCTGAATAATACTGCATTATAATATTCCATACATACCATATTTTCTTTATCCATTTATCTGTTAAGGGACAGATGTTTCTGACTAGTGGAAGAGAATAGAGAGCCCGTAAATAGACCCACACATATAGGGTGAACCAACCTTTGACAGGGTGCCAAGAGCAAACAATGAGGAAAGGATAGTGTCTTCAATAAATGGTGTTGGGAAAACTGAACATCCACATGCCAAAGACCGAAACTGAATCCCTATCTTACACCACTAACAAAAATTAACTCAGAATGGATTAAAGACTTAAATGTAAGACCTGAAACTGTAAAACCCCTAGAGAAAAATATAGGAAAAAAGCTCCTAGATATTGGTCTTGGCATTGAGTGTTTGGGTATAACACCAAAAGCACAGGTACCAAAAGCTCAAATAAACAAGGGACTACATTAAATTAGGAAGCTTCTTCACAACAAAAGAACCATTAGCAAAATGAGAAGACAACCTAGAGAATGGGGGAAAATATTTGCAAATCATATATCTGATAAGAGGTTAATATCCAAAATATATGAGGAACTCATATAACTCAATAGCAAAAAAAGAAAAAATAATCAATTAAAAAAATAATAATCCTTTGCCCTTCAGGACAAAGTCCCTGAATAGACATTCTTCCAAAGAAGACATACAGATGGCCACCAGGTACATGGAAAGACGCTCACCATCACTAATCATCAGGGAAACGCAAATCCAAACTACAATGAGATACCACCTCACACCTGTTAGAATGATTATTATCAAAAAGACAAGAAATCAGTGTTGGCGTGGGTGTGGAGAAAAGAGAACCCTTGTGCACTGCTGGTGGGAATGTATGTTGGTATAGCTATTCTGGAGAACAGTTTGGAGGTTCCTCAAAAAATTAAAAATTGAACTATCATTAATAATGTCTACTTCAAGAAACCCAGTCTTTCAACACTTTCTTGCAAATTGACGCAGTAATGCAGAGTTTAAAGTTTCTTAGGATGCATCCTGAGCATAATTTAGTTTAGGGCTACACTGCTAAGGCTGTTCTAAGGACTCTACCTAATATCCTATATATTATGAGACATTTCCACTCTGCCTCTTGGGAATATAAGTTCTTCCCAGCTATCTGTGAGTCCTGGAAATATTTCAACTACTCCTTCCAGGTGGTTCTTTTTCTGGCCTTAGATATTTTCCTCTCAAATGTGCACAGTGAATTGAATGGTTGGGACTCCTCTGCCTATTTCTGTAGCTCTCCCTCTAAAGCTTAGTCCTTTTAGACATATTGGCCTCTCTGAATTGCGATTTCTCTCTCATCAACAAACTCTGTCCTTCTCCTTCCTGTGTGACATCCTGAAAATGTCACACAAGCAATAAGTTGGTGCGATCAGATGGATCACCTTGTTTGTTTCTGTTCTCAGGGATCACAGTTCTGAGCTGCTTGTTGTCAACATGAAAACCAGTGTTTTATAGATTTAGCCCATTTTTCAAATTGTTTAGTTTATTTTTCAACTTGTTAAATGGGGAAGTGTTGCTCCGTCTTGGCGGGAAACAAAACTTCTCTATTTGGAATATTTTACAATTTTCATTTTCAGTTGAAGAATTATGTCTCTGCAGCTAGATATCATGCAATTCCACATGATTTTTAATCTGAAGCCTATGTATTTTTCTGATTAAAAAGGAAAAAATATCTGAGGAGTAGAATTTGGAAGAATGAAATTTTAATCATTTTTTTCAAGTTTGCACAATTTTTGGTCTTTTGTGTATTTTTCACACCAGTAAGAATGAACTGTTTTTTATGGATTGAATGCTTGCGTCCTTCCAAAACTCATGTTGAAGCCCAAATGTGAAGTACTTGGAGATGTGGCCTTTGGGAGGTACTTAGGGTTAGATGAGGTCATGAGAATGGTGGCCTCACGATGAGATGAGTGTCCTTATAAGAAAAGACACCAGAGAGCTTGCTCACTCTCTCTCCCTGTGTGTACACAGAGAAGAGATCTTAAGAACACACTGTGATATGGTGGTTGCCTATAAGCCAAGAGAAGAGACCTCAGAATGAAATCTAGTTGCCTCATCTTGATCTTGGACTTCCTACCCTCTAGAACTGTGAGAAATACATTTCTGTTGTCTAACCCACCCAGTCTATGATATTTTGTTATGGCAGCCTGAGCTAACTAAGGCAGCTATTAAAACCAAAATTTATGTAAAGAAGATTAATTTTTTTTTATCATGAGTATGTTAGAAGTGAGATTGGCAGATCCAAAGCACACTCATTATTCCCACCACATGTTTGTGCAAGGATGTATTTAAACGAGATATGTGTGTGTGTATTTAGATGGGAATTAATCCTTCCCTGAGCAAGGGGAAGCTGAATTCTGGATCTGACATGTTTCAGCAAAAAATTTTGATCAAGTGATGGGCTTCAGAGTTTGTATATCTGAATTGAATCCTAGCATTATCACACATCGACTTAAAGTCTCTCATCTGATAAACTGGGATAATAATAGTTTTTATCACAAAAGATTTTTTTGAGTATTTAAATGAAAAAATCATCTAAAACACTATAACATTGACATATGGTAATTTATCAGTAATTGAATGATTTTTTTTTTTTATCACTACTAGCTATGCTACTTTGGGCAAGTAAGTTCCTTAACCTCTCTAAATCTGTTTTCATATCTCTAAAGTAGCAGTAAGGATTCTCAATCTTTAAGAACTTAGAGAGAAAAGAGATCATGTGTGTGAACGACTGAACACAATTTGATTCAGAGTATATGTTAATAAATATTTATTTTCACTTTTATAAAATACTTATAACTAGTTCTATTTTTGACATTTTAGAATTAACTTTATTGTTCCAAAATTATTCTCATTGAAAGTTCTTTAATGTGTGTGTGTGTTTGTATATGAATGTGTGTGTGTTTGTGTGGGTATGTAATATTTTCCCCTAGGAACATACCATTTCTTGTTTTCTCAGAGATGCAATAGAAAAATGAACTTTATTTCGACGCATTGATGTTTTAGCCTGGGGAGAAAACTGATAATAAATAGCAATCTTATTTAAAGATCACAGGGGTAGAGCCAGTTGGAGCTGTTCTGTAGTTTCAATGCATCAGAAGTCTTTGCTGAACCACTGCATGCGTCCACACTAGATCAAAAAGCATAAAGATCACATCAAAGTTGTGTTCTTTCTAGCAGTGGAATCATTGGGATAGAATGTGGAAAAAAAAAAAAAAGACTTTTTCAAACAGCAATGATTTCTGTTTAAGTTAAAACAAGTGGAAATTTTCTCAGTAGTAATCTTAGTTAATGGAGGATGATTCTACAAAGAGGATGAACAATCATTATTTCCAATGACGAAAATAATCACAATTTGAAGTTCAAGCAGCAGGACAAAGAATGGCAACCATATATTGGTTTTCTAAATTTTAAGAGTCTATTAAATTTATAGTTTGAAGTTGTTTAGAGTAGCTCTCTTCAAATAATATGCTAGTAAGCCAGGACATGTTTCAGGGCAATTCTTCTAGGAGTATCATTTACTTTATATTAAATGTTTTATTTTGAGATACTTGTAGTGCAGTGGAAAAGAATAACATAGAAAAATCCCGTGTACCCTTTACCCAGTTTCTCTCAATGCTAATGTCTTGCAAAACGATAGTTTTGACAGGGTATTGATGGTGACACAGCCATGATACAGAGTATTGTCAGTAGCATGAGGATCCTTCCATGTTGCTGTTTTAGAGCCACACCTACACCTCTCCCACCTCTACCCCTCCTTTAACCCTGGCAACCAGTAATCTGGTCTCTATTCCTACAATTTTGTCATTTCAATAATTTCATATAAATGTAATTATACAGTATGTAATTTTTAGGAGTTGGCATTTTTAACTCAGCATAATTATCTGGAGATTTGTCCAGGTTGTTGCGTACATCAACGGTTCATTCTTTTTTACTGTTGAGTGGTAGTTCATGGTCTGGAGGTACCACAGTTCGTTTATCCATTCCCTCATTGAAGGACATCTGGATTGTTTCAGGTTTGGGCTATTACGGATAAAGCTGCTATAAAACATTTCTGTACAGTTTTTTGTGTGAGCACAGTCTTTGTTTCTCCGGGCTAGGTGCCCAGAAGTGCGGTTTCAGGGTTACATGGCAGTTGCATGTTTTGTTTTAAGAAACTAACAAACAGTTTTCCAGACTGGCTTTATGATTTTACATGCCCACCAGAAATGAATCAATGATCCAGTTTCTCTGCATTCTGGCCAGCATTTGGTGTTTTCATTATTTTTTGTTTTAGTCATTGTGATACTTGAGTAGCAATTACTCATTGCAATTTTAATTTGCATTTTCTTAATGACTAATGATGTTAACACCTTTTCATGTGCTTCATTACCATCTGAGCATTTCTTTTGGTGAAATATCACTTTATGTCTTTTGACTATTTTCCAATTGGAGTGTTTGATTTTTTTTACTGCTCAGGTTTTAGAGTTCTTATATATTCTAGGTACTATTCCTTCGTCAGATATTTGTTTTGCAAATACTTTCTCCTCTTCTGTAGCTTATCTTTTCATCCCTAAAACAGGGCTGTTCACACATCAAATGTTTTTAATTTTGATGAAGTCTAATTTATAAAATTTTAATTTTTATAATTATGTTTTGGTGTCAAGTCTAAGAACTTTTTCACTAGACCTTGATTCCAAAATTTTCTCTTACATTTTTTCCTAAGTTTTGTAGTTTTACACTTTACATTTAAATCTGTCATCCATTTTGAATTTATTGATGTGTAATGTATGGAACTTTTTTATTGCCTGTAGATGCCTATTTATTCCAGTATCATTTGTTGAAAAGGCTATCTTTCCTTGATTGAATTTATTTTTTGTCTTTGTCATAAGTTAGTTAGGTGGATCTGTTCTGTTCCACTGATCTATGTGTGTATCCCTCCACCAATACTAAATCAACAAAGTCTTGATTACTGGAGCTATATAATCAGACTTCAAATCAGGTAGGCTGATTCCTCACTTTATTCTTCTTTATCAAAATTGTTTTAGTTATTCTAGTTCCTTTGCCTTTCCATATAAATTTTAAGATAAACTTGTATATGAATTTGGGGAGAATTGATATCTTTTCTATGCTGACTCTTTCAATCCTTGAATGTGGTATATCTCTCCATTTAAATAGATCTTTTTTATTTCTTTCATCAGTGTTGTGTTGTTTTTCAGAATACAAGTACTGTACATGTTTTGTTAGATTTACATGTAAATATTATTGTGTGCATGTGGCCATTTGTAAGTCATATTGTAATTTTAATTTCATTGCCCACATGTTCATTTCTAGTAATAAAAATACAATTGATTTTCTATGTATATCTTGTATTTTGTGACTTTGCTGAATTCATTTATTAGTTCTAAGAGTATTTTCTAGATTCCTTGGGATTTTCTATGTAGAAAATCATGCCATGTGCAAATAGAGACAATTTCATTTTTTTCTTCCCATCTTTATGTTTTTTATTTCCTTTTCTTGTCCTGTTGCACTGGCTAGAACTTCCAGCACTGTGTGGAATAAAAGTGATAAGAGCCTTATTCTTGATCTTAGAAAGAAAGCATTCAGTCCTTCACTATGAAGTATAAAGTTAGTTGTAAGCTTTTTGTAGATTCTTTTCATCAAACTGAGAAATTTCCTTTCTATTTCCTTTTCTGTCAGTTCTTATCTTGAATGACTATTGAATTTTTTCAAATGCTTTTCCCACATCAATTCATATAATCATATAATATTTCTCTTTTAGCTTATTAATATAGTGGATTATTTTGATTGATTGAGCCAGATTTGCATTCCTGGGGAAACGCCCCTTGGAGATGACATATAATTCTTTTATATACGGTTGAATTCTGTTAGAATAATATTTTCTCATTTTGCATTTATATTCAAGAGGGTCTATAGTTTTCTTTCATTGTATTATCCTTGTCTGATTTTTGTTTCAGGATAATACTAGCTTCATAAAATGAATTGGGAAGTATTTCCTTGTGTTCTATTTTCTGGAAGAAATTGAGCAGAAATGGCGTTAATTCTTCTATAAAGATTTGGTAGAGGGGGCTGCCTGGCGGCGCAGCAGTTTAGTTCGCGCTTGGCAGCCCGGGGTTCGCTGGTTCGGATCCCGGGCGCTCGCCAACGCACTGCCTGTCAGCCACGCCGTGGCGGCGTCCCATATAAAGTAGAGGAAGATGGGCACGGATGTCAGCCCAGGGCCAGTCTTCCTCAGCAAAAAGAGGAGGATTAGCAACGGATGTTAGCTCAGGGCTGGTCTTCCTCGCAAAAAAAAAAAAAAAAAAAAAAAGATTTGGTAGAATTCTTCCATAAGACCGTCTGGGCCTCAATATTTCTTTTTTCGGAGTTTTTAAAATTACAGACTCAGTTTCCCTGAGTTATATGCCAATTAAAATGAAATATTTCATACTGAATGAGTTATGGTAGTTTTTTTTTTGAGAAATCAGTCCATTTCATCTAAATTATCAAATTTTTGTGCATAGAATTGTTCATAATAGTCTCTTTTTATCCTTTTGATGTCTGCATTGTCTGTGGTAATATCCCTTGTTTCATTCTGGACATTCGTAATTTGTGTCTTCCCCTTTTTTCTTGTCAATCTTGCCAGAGATTTTTAATTTTATTGATCTTTTCAAAGAATCAGCTCTTTCTTTCATTGTTTTTTCTCTGTTTTCAATTTCATTGATTTCTGCTCTTATATTTATTATTTCCTCCTTCTGCTTGCTTTGTGTATATTTTGCACTTGTTTTTGTAGTTTCCTGAGGTAGGAGCTTAAATAACTGATTTGAGACTTTCTCCCTTTTCTAATGTATGCATTTAGTGCCATAAATTTCCCTCTCAGCACTACTTTAGCTGTGACCCACATATTTTGGTATTGTTATATTTTCATTTTCATTTAGTTAAATGTGATTTTAATTTTATTTGAGACTTCCTCTTTGACCCATGAGTTATTTAGAAATATGTTGTTTAGTTTCCACATATTCAGAGATTTCCTATTATCTTTCTGTTATTAATTTCTAGTTATATTTCATTATGATTGAAGAATATACTCTATAAGCTTTAATTATTTTATTTTTTTATTTATTTATTTTTTGTGGGGAAGACCAGCCCTGAGCTAACATCTGTTGCCAATCCTCCCCTTTTTGCTGAGGAAGACTGGCCCTGGGCTAACATCCGTGCCCATCTTCCTCCACTTTATATGGGACGCCGCCACGGCATGGCTGACAGGCAGTGCGTCGGCGGGCGCTGGGATCCGAACTCGCGAACCCCGGGCTGCCAAGCGCGGACGAAACCGCTGCGCCACCAGGGGGCCCTATTTTAAACTTATTAAGGTTTATTTTACAGCCCATGATATGGTGTATTTTGGTGTATATTCCATGGACACTTGAAAAGAATGTATATCATTCTGAATGTATATTATTATGTGGAGAGTTCTATATCATTTAGTTTATTTTTTTTCTTCCCTAAAGCCCCAGTACCTAGTTGTATATTCTAGTTGTAAGTCCTTCTAGTTCTATGTGAGCTCTCACCACAGCATGGCTACTGACAGATAAGTGGTGAGGTTCTGCATCCAGGAACCCAACCCGGGCCACCAAAGTGGAGTGTGCTAAAATTTAACCACTAGACCATCAGGGCTGGTTCAGTATAAATGTCATTTAGAGTCTGTTGGTTGATGGTGTTGTGGAATTCTTCTCTAACCTCACTAATTTTCTGTCTGGATGTTCTATCAGCTCTTGAGAGAGTGGTGTTGAAGTCTCCAACTATAGTTATGGATTTTAGAAATGTCATTTTTAATCTTTAAAAAAAACTACAGATATAATATGTAAGAGAATGAAACATTTGGTTTTAATATGGTTTTCCTTATATACACATAAATGGTGACTAGCTTACTTAAATTTGCTTCAGAGATAACAAAGAGAATTAGGTAAAATAATCAATCATCGGATGAGTGTAAGTGTTGGTTCAGCCTATAAGCATGCAAATATTTGTGGAGTACAAGAAATAAAATTCCATCCTTTTCATATAACCTACTCTGTTGGCTTGACCTAGGGAAAGCATTTGTAACCCCCGTCCTCCTCTCAGCTCAGTCTGCTTTTTCTATGCAATAAGTGAAGTATATGCCATTTCAATATAGAGAGAAATAAGAAACACAGTAATTAGTTCCAAAAATGTTTCAGGAGGGAGAACTTTAGATGATATACAAGAGTTTTTGAATAAAAACTTGGTATTGAATAAATATGCACTTTGGAAAAAATTTCTAAGCCAATATGAGGTCTTTTATAGCTATTGACAATGAGCGTCAACACACAGTTCTGACAGAGAATTTGAGGTAGATAGTCAAATGTGTTTATATTCTCATTGTTTCCTTTCTATTATGAATGCTGAATCCAAATCTGGTGGCCAAGAAATAGAGAATGGAAGAAAAGAGACATAAACTAATGATAATTGCGGAATTATTTTAGGATAGTGACAGATAATTAAGACTGGAGGTATATTTAGGAATGGAAAATATAAGAGTACTGAGAGTTTTAATGTATATATGTTTTCTACAAATTTCTTAGCATTTCATAACTTAAAAAGTACTTTCAAAATTATTTTTCAATCATGCTCGTTAGAATTAGGTATTTCTTTAAAGTTCATTTTAATTTTATTAAAGAAGAAACGGAGGCTCAGAGATGATAGACGAATTGTCCTAACTTTTCAACCAGTAGGGAAGTGGACTTTTGATTCCAAGTCTAGAACTTATTCCATTGGGTCCCAATGAGTCACAGCAGCGTCTATATTAGAGGAAGACTTCTGGAATTCTACCAAAATTAACAAGTAAAAGTATAGTTTTTTGTCTTTATGCCATCCAAATTCTCACATTCTGCAGATGCTCCATTCTCAGTATATATTTTATCTATTTATTTGTTTTTGATTCCTCAGTAACTCCAATTTTAAGATACGGATAATAGTAATAAAACATATACTGTGGCTATGGATCATTAAATACATAATTGGCAAGCCTTATGTAAATATAATTGCTGTTCACAGCAATTTTTAATATTTGGGATCATCTGCTCTCACAAAGGGGCCATACAACTTTTGTGACATAACTCATTCTCTATGGTTTAACTGTGCAGTTGAATAACAAAGATTCTATGGTTAAATGTTTTTGAAACATGACTAGTAGAATTTTTTTTCTGAATAAACTCTGTGTTGCCCATTTTGCTACAGTCAGTTAAATTTTAAGGTATTAAAAAAAAAGTTCAATAGACATTGAAAGCTAAATCCACCATGTTTCAAGAAAGTTGTTTTATTTTTTTTATACTCTTTCCCCAAAAGGTGGTCAATTACATGTTACAAATCAAATCAAATTAATTGAATATATTCAAATGCAAAGAACAAAGCTAAGTAATCTAAACCCTGATAATAATTTTAAAAAGAGGCCTGAGCTTTGTTTTTTTCTTTTTTAACATTTTTGAATTTTAATAGGAGAATAATAAGCTCTGAAAGTAATTAATTTTAAAAGGAGAAGCAGTGTGCTTTTTTCTCCCCCAAATAATCTTAAATTCCAATAGAAAATTAATAAAAATAAGGTTAACTTTAAGATTATAATTATCTACTTTCTCTTCTGGTTTCCCACTGTAATAGTTGGAGACCAGCCATCATTATTTCATAAGTTACTTCTCCACCAGGTGACTCGGTGTTAATATCAATTCCTTTCTTATCTGAAATCAAATTACTCATTCATTTGTTCACATTTTACACAAACTCTAGTTAAATTTGATAATAAATATTTGAGAAAAATTGAACAAATGAAAATATGCTCATTAATTTATACCAAGGAAATCAGCCTTTAACGACAAATAAATCTGCACTACCGAACATGTAGACATTTCAAGGCACCCAACAATTTGGAACCATTTAACTGAGAGTACAAAAGCAGTCTTTAAAACAGACAAGTGCTAGGGGCTGGCCTGGTGGCCTAACGGTTAAGTTCGCATGGTCTGCTTCAGTGGCCTGGGATTGGCCCTGGGATGGGCACGGACTTACTCACCGCTCATCAAGCCATGCTGAGGTGGCATCCGATATAGAAGAGCTACAACCATACAACTATAATACATAACTATGCACTGGGGCTTTGGGGAGAGAAAAGAAAAAAGAGGAGGATTGGCAACAGATGTTTAGCGCAGAGCCAATCTTCCTCAAAAAAAACAGAAATGCTAAGAAAAAAATAAAGTGCTTTAAAAAATAACTGTCCATAATCATAAGGTGAATTTTTTAACTTGAAGTTTCAAACTCAATTGAACTTCAAAGTTTCTTCCTTTCATTTACCATTTTGTTGGCTAAAGTCAAATATTTGTCAATAGTGGATTGGTTAAATCAGTTGTGGAACATCCATATAATAGAACACTATGCAGACTTTACTAATTGGAAACAGTGTCTATGTCACTATTATTAAGGTGAACAAAGCAAAACAGAATGTAGGAGGTGATACAATTTTAGTTTACAAACATCTATCTATTTTTCCGTCAATATACTGACCTATTTATCATCCACCTATCTATAATGCGTACAAAGGAAACAAAATCCTACATCCATAAGGCAGATACACCAAGGTGTTAGCAGTGGTTTTCTAGAGGTGAGGGGTGAGGTTGTAGGAGTCTGTGCAGAGGAAGAAGCTTAAGGGGACTTTCATTTTCTACTTCATAAAGTTAAGTGCAATTCAAATACTCTATGATTAGCAAGCATTACTTTTATCATCAGAAATTATTATTTTAGAAAAGAAACAGATTAGAGAATATTCATTGTAACTTTGTGTGCACAAACTTTATTTCTAGTATCAGTAATCCTGGTGTCTGAATCAACTCTGTTTTTAAATGTTACTAACGTCTGGAAACTAGCAGGATGCTCCTTTTTATTGTTATAAGCAATTAAACAATAAGTTATCTTGAATTCAATGGGAGGTAGTAGGAGGAATCAGAACCACATGGAATTGATATATTGATTGCCTGCTTTCCAGGGTGTGTCAGGGCAACACCAAGATGGTGGAGATGGGGAATGCTTCAGGAAGAGGATAAATTATTCTTACAGAATAGAACCAAGTATGGTTTTCTCTGAGGGAATTATGGAGGAGAGAGAGGATGAACTAAGCTTCAGGATTTACTCTCTCCTTAAAGGTAGCATGCTACCAAGCCTACTTAATTTAGTTGTCAAAGTACCCAGCACAACAATACATTTTCTTAAATGAGTCCCAATCAATGCAATTAGTTGATGCCTTTTTCTACTTAGCGGTTCTGCCGCACATTATTTTACTTACAGACCAGAAGACCTTTCTAAGCTCAGGGTTTGTAGAAAATTATGGAAGTTAATACTAAAGATGATTAATGTTCTTTACTTTGTTTTGTCCTAAGTATCATGACACCATTTCCACTCATCGCTTTTGCAGTCTTTCTCAAAGACGATACAGGCTTTTGCCCCAAACACCTGACCCAACATCACTCTGTCTACCGTAGGCTCTGTTCTTGACCCCTTCACTCGTCTCTTCTCCTGACAGTATGGACATGATCCTCCTTCAAGTCTCAAGACACTCCAAACCCCAATCCAAAGTGTGAGACAAGCAGAATTTCTCCTTAGTGCCCAGTCCCCCAACTCTGCGTCTCAGCAGTGTTATCTTCTCCTCACTTCCCCAAAACGCATTAACTGCAGAATTTTGCCCCCAAGTTCTACACCATCTGTCACTAAATGGCAGAAGAAGGCCCTTACTTGGTTTGCAGGTGTGTTTTTTTCTGGCGTGGAGAGTGTTTTCTTTTTTTTCCCTTTCATTCTTTTTTTCCTTTAAATTTTTAGTTGAGTCAATATTTAAAGATCAGAATATTTAACATAAAAAGTTTTCCGAATTCTTTGGGATATTGAGGAAAAAACAAATAAGCAATAAAACAGAAAATGTGTCATCATTGGGTACCAATCTTGGACCTGTCAACTATTGCATGCTGCTGAGTAGCACAAACTCCCTTTACATAATCCGATTCAACAAAGTGTCCATTAGTTCCTCTTGAATTAAATTCGTCCATTGTGCTCATTCATGTACCTCTTTGGTACCTAAAAGCACTTAATTTTGCTACCCTTTGCCATATACCAAAACCCTTCTCAAAACATTCATTCTTATGGAGGAGTAAGAAATTTAGAAAAAGACAATGTCTTAGCTTTGTTATTTGTATTCTTCTCCTAGATCACAGGTTTAAGATAAAGGAAAAAACACTAAGTTCTGGGCATTTCAGATTCAGTGAAGGTTATTGAGTTATGAAACTTTATGAAAGTTATTGCGTTCTTAAAGTCAATCACATAAGAGATAATCCTCTCTACATATCAAGATGTCAAAAATCAAGTTGTCAAAAATCAAGTTTCTGTTTACAAAGTTAAATTATTTCGTAGAAAGCCAGAGGAAAACCTTTAAGAGATCACTGGAGGCAAACTTTCAGAAGGGTTTCTTGGCTTTCAAGTCCTGTGTTGATGCATTCGCCTGTTCTTTTGACTCAGCTTTCCACGCTGAAAGATCTATCCCATACACTTGAGACCTTAATTATATGCTCATATCCTTCTCTGCCAAATTCACAGGAGTAGCTATACTTTCAAGTCAGGTTAAAGACCCTAAGATCCATCTCTTTGTCCTGTTTGATAAATCTATTCTTTTATTTGCTTTAATTGGATTAGGCCCTCTGGGAGACAATAGCTTCTCTTTGAAGTAGGCTTTTGGCAGATAGATATTCAATGCATAAGGACTAGCTCTTCATGATGCATAAGTCAGCCACTTCTTTGATTTGAACGTCCATAATCTGTTCAGAGTTTTGGAAATTTCTATTGCCTTTCATTGCTTTGCCTGGCGTGTGGCAGGCAATCTCTGTGAACCCAGTAACTGCTCATTTCAGAGCTGCACCTTATTGTAGCCTGTTAAAAGACATTTTAATTGGTAGTTAAATTACAATTCTAAGGTAAATTACACTCTCATGTGATTCCATAGTGCAAATAATTCCACTGAATTGATAGATAGGTGATACATGGCCAATTTCACTTACAACAATGACCTGAAAGTCTTAAGTTACACCTACACTTGTATCTGCCAAATTTCCTCTGAAATTGATAAAATGCGTCTTTATTTTAAAACTATTCAGCAGTTTCAAAACTTAAAGTGTACGAAGACATCCATCCTAGAAATGAACACGTGGGAAATTTTGACTCTCTCATCTTATAGTATATTTGTTACAGGTAATGTTTTGTAAACAGTTGGGGCACTGGTTTTGATTTCTGGCTCATCTCTGTCTACCTGTGCACTAGATATTTGGCTTTTCCTGAGCTGTAATTGTTTCATCTTTAAAATTGAAGAGTAACAATAGATTCTGAGGATTAACTGTAACTATAAATTTAAATCACTCCTATGTTTAAATGCTTTTGTATTAAAAGCATTTGACACTTGGTAGATTATAAACCAACAAGAGCTGTTACATTTTTCAAAATGAATTTTGAGACACTTTTTAAAAATTTGGTTTGATGATTAAAAAGTTGTAAGAATTTCCTGTTGAAACTTCAAATTTGCATTGGAAAAAATATCAGATAAATGGCTAATTTTTCATTCATTAAATTCCTATCTCTCTGTATCGTGGTCCTTAGTCACATACTACTTCTTTGTCCAACACAGGTTTTTCTCTTGGAATCAGAACATTTATTATTGGCAATAACAAAAACAGGACATTGTCACTTCCAGGAGGATAAATGTGTGGTTATGTTGAAAGTTTCTTTTTTCCTTTTTTAAACTAAAGCTGCAAATATCAAGGAAGAAGGAGAAGGAGGAGGAGGAGATGGGGAGAGAGAAGAAGAGAAAGAGAATCCTCCAAAATAGTTTTATAATTTGAATCCTAAATTAGGGTGTCAGTGGCTGTTTTTTCCTATCCTAGATTTTATAGGTTTTGTTTACAGGTCTCTACAGAGAGTTCATCAAAGAGCAAATAAACAAGGAATCCCTTGCCTGTTGATTATCAGTACAGTACCACCCGCTGAATGGGTGACGTCACTGATAGATGTGTACCAACCAGACTTAAGATACATGCAGAGAAGAACTTAGGATACTGTCTGATGCGCAGCAAACACAATTTGAAATTCTAAATATGACATGAGGCTGTCATTGAAGATTTTAGCTCACTGTAATTCAGTAGTTTTTTAACATGTCAAGGGAACTAGGAGATCCAAAGTGACTTGACTTGAATTGCTCAATGTAGACTAATGACAACAATAATTCAATATGTGAAAAGTTTATCTCTACTATGAAATATGTGGCTATTTATTCTGGCAGTTTCATTAGGCCTAAAATAGGCCTAGGGTAAATCCAGTTTTTACACTGACATCAATACAGTTTTTTAGAATAGGAGACCCTGTTTATTGGAAGAACCATGTTCATCTATCTCTGCAGTTGATATCAGGAATTGACAGTGGAAATAAATTATTCTGAAAATGAGGTTACTGTACAAAGGCAGTGTATGTAGCGGTTCAGAGAACTGAGTCTGGAACTGACTGCCTGATTTCAAATTCCAGCTCCCTCTCTTATTAACTACGTGTCCTTGAGCAAGTGAGTAAAATTTCTGTGCCTCACTTTCCTCATTTGTCAAGTAGGGCTAATAGTACCAATTCATAGCATTGTTGGTAAAACTAAAGGAATAATAGTCTTTGGATCAGTGCTTGCTCATAGTAAGCCCTACATGAATGTTAGCTACTATTATGGTTTGTCCAGCCAGTTCGCTTCCTTTCACAAATACATATATGCAGCTGACGAGTTGTATTCATCTAATCACTTCTATCTACTATCTACTGGGTAGCAAAAACCTCAGACTCACTCTTGGCACCTCCTTATTTCTCACTTACATATCTAATGCATTAGAGCAGGAGCTACCTTTTTAAAGGGCAAATCGTGTCATACCTCCATTGGCCACCTTTACCTACTCCATAACGGCTTTCTGTTACCCTAAGTAGAAAGATTTAAGTCTTTGACACTGCCTGCAAGGCCTTGCATGGGTGCCCCTTACTTCAGATTCATCTCAAACCTTTCTTTCTCTTTTTGCTGTACTCAGCCTTCTTTGACTTTCAGTTTCTCAAATTACCCATGCTCTTTTTCTGCCCCAGGCCACTTGCACCTGCTGTTTTCCCTTTGGAATAAATTTCTTCTGCCTACCATCCATCTCACGTTCCTTTCGATGATCAGGATACGGATGTTGTATCAGATATCAGGATAGGCCATCCTCAAAGCTTCCTGCCTCAGTCAAAGTCAGAAGCTTTCTTTACATTTTTCAAAGAATCTTATTCCTTTCCTTCTTAACACTTGAGTCAGGTGGTAAATTGGCATTTGTTAATGCAATTATTTAATTAATATCTGTCTCTTTTAGTACAAATTCTGTGAAAATAAGGTATTGTCTGTTTTCCTCACTATTTTATCTCCAGACTTTAGCACACATTGGGAACTATAGTGACAGGCTCAGTAAATGTTGAACTGTAATCTATTGTCTTAGATCATGCATTATACATGGAACCAGGAGACCTGAATTCTCATTTGATATCTCTTCTTATTTGAGGCACAAGAGACTTAGGTTACAAGTATTCATTTATTGTACAACTTCGGGCAAGTTACTTTGCTTTCCTTGAGGCCATTGTTTTAGCTGCTAAAAAGGACTAACACCGCCAGCCTATTTTGCAGTTGTCATGGATATAAAATGAAATGATGTATATGAAAATGCTGAATAAAAACATTGTGGTTTAATAGAGTATAAGTTATTAACACAATTAAGGCCTGGCTATGCCCTAGATTGTTCCAGCCAGAGATAGCTCAATACTGATTAAAGTTCGATGACATCCTTTGCCCTCAGAGTTTTAAAAATTCTTTCTAACATTTCTCTAAAATAGATTTTTGAAAATAGGCCTATGCCTCTAGTTGTAACTTGAGTAATAACACTGTTATACCACAAAATTTGAGAGTTCATGAGATTTTGTAGACATGAAATAGTCAAGTATCTTTAATAATACACCAACTGGGCATTCTCGTTAGTGAACAGTGTTAGAAGTCGAAGTTCATAGCCAATACCAGATTCAATGAAATGATCTCTGTGTGACTAACAATATCTTTATAAGCCTGTAGGTGTGTAGTTCATTGTGCTTCCCACGTGTATGTAATCACAGTCCATCAGGAATTGGCAAATGAGTGAGCTGTTCTAATAGCATCATTTTTGTTTTGCTAGAATTTTATCCTCTTGTTAGAATTTTACCCTCAAATCTAATTATTTTTAGCAACATGTTGATCTTCCAAAGGCATCTAAAGATAATAGTTACATACAACAAAACAACCATTAGGTAATGGGAAAGTATCAGTGTGAGCATAATGTATTATTTCATTAATCATCGATGGGTGCCAGCACGTTTAATAACATTAAGTACCATGTTCATTGCTCAAGCTTTCTTAATTGGGAAGGGATTTGTCATTTATGTATTGAAAATTTGTAAAAATGACATTGGTACAAATAGATGATTTTCCTGGCATATTATTCACTTAGTGATTGCCAAATTCTGAATCATATAGATTCAAAGTCAGGACAGAAGTTGGAAATCCAAAGGGAAAACAAACAAACAAACTGAGTAGCGTTATCCAAGAGATAAACCCTAGACGGATGGCATTAAGGATGCTCACCAAGGGGGATGAGAGGAAGGTTAGAAGGAACCTCAGGCACTTTCCTATAATATCTTCAGAATGACAAAGTCATTAGAGCCTCACTAACTGAGTTTATTTGGCACCTGGAAAAGCTCTCTTTCACAAAAAAAAAAGGCAAGAAAGAAAAGACCCGTTAAATCAGAAGACCCAATAAAACAGTTTTCTTTGGTTTTACTAATTCAATGGAGAATAATTATAGAAAGTTACTTGGAAAAAAAACACAAAACGATATTTGCAGCAAAACTGAACTCCAAATAAAGGAGCTTCAGAGAAAAGCAATCATTACCTTGATTAGATACTCGGTAAAATAAATTATAGTAGACGTTGGAAAACATATTTTTATGATAGAACCACATCTTATTCTAATTTCTCTTCTCCCTGTTGTGAGCGTCACATATATTAGACACTTAATAAAGTTGCTGTTCTTGAAGATGAGGGTTTGGATGATGGTGACAGGTATGAAGCAACTCTCTTATGTATGGGACTCAGAGAGATGATTTTAAGAAAAAAATGAATGGGTTCTACTCAACATTTATTAAAATAGTATTTCAGTTGCAACAATGGACTGTTTCCAGGTTGTGGGTTACTTTAGGTAAGGGTTAAAAAGCAAAGTGGTGTGATATTGTCTCTACCTCTCCCCCCATTGGTTTTTATTAATTTGTATTATTGGTTATTTATTTTTACTAATAACTTTTGTCCATTGTTTTTTCTATACATTTATAATAATCAAATTCAACGGGCATTTCAATCCTTTTATCTAACTTTGGCATCCACCTCCCTCATCAAAAGGCTGCACCACTCTCTTCAAGCCCCCCGATTAACACAGACGTACACAATTGCAGAAGAATACCAGTCTCTCGTTCCATCAGGAGATGGTTTGAGTCCTTTAAATTTCATACTTCCCTCCACATACATGAATTACAATTATACATATGCTTACATTTTGTTGTCCAAGTTCATGGAATAATGGGTTCTATTCAAGGCCAAATCCTATACTCCTATACTTCTCTACTTAAAATGCCTTTCTCAAATTTCTGGATAATTCCTACTCACGGTTGACACTTTATTCAGTTGACATCTCCTCCAGAAGGTCTTCCTTGTGATCCTCTTTTATTTGACACCCTGTGCTGTCTCTTCTTGGGTTTTATGCTATCTAGTGTATATTTGTACTGATTACCAAAATTACTTCACACTTGAGATATCCATAGTTAAACTTTAAGTCTTTTCCCCAATACCTGCTCCTCCCAAAGCTTTACTTATCTCAGTAAATGGCATCCCCATTCTTCCTGATGTGCAGACCAAAATCACAGAAGCCATCCTTGCATCCATTCTCTTTCCTAAACTCCAGGTCTAATCCATCACTAAATCCCAACAGCTCTACCTTAAATGTATATCAAGAATATGACCTCATCTCTCTTGTCATGGCTAGCCTCTTGGTTCAAGTCCCTAACATAGTCTACTAATATTGGTTCATTTTTGTCCTAATCAGTTTCCCTGTTTTTGCCCTTGTCCTGTATAATACATTCTCACAGTGGCCACGGAAAGCTGTTAAAACCTAAGTCAGATCATGCCATGATTTTACTCAAAATCTTCCAGTGTTTTCACAAACCACTCAGAGCAAAACGTCATTTGCCTACAAGGCCTTGCATGTTGTGGTCCTGACTACCCTTCTAAGTCATCTGCCTCTCCTTATTCTCTCTGCTCCAGCCACAATGGCTCCTTGCTACTCCTTCAGCATACCCATAATCCTTCTGCCTCTGCAGCTTTGAATTTCCTGTTCTCTTTGCCTGATATCCTCTTCCTCCAGATATCTACATGGCCCCTCCTAAAATCCTTCAGATCTCTACTCAGTTGTCCCCATATCAGTGAAGTCTATCCTAACTACCCTAGTTAAAATAGTTACCACCTCCCATTGCTTGTGCTTTCTGTTCTTCTTAATTAGCTTTGGTTTTTTCTTCATAGCACTTACAACTATTTCACACAGTACATATTTACTTATATATTTGTTTAATGACTGCACTTTCAATTGGAAAACCTCTAATAAGGAAGAAAATCTTTTGTTCACTGCTGTAACCTTAATGACTAGAACAGTACATGAAAAATGGCAGAAACTCAAAAAATATGTGTTGACTAAAAACGTTTTCATGTAATTATGTTCTTATTTATTAATTTCTCCTTTATTGGGAGCTCCTTGAAGATAAACATTATTAATCATCTTTTTTCTCCTAGCACCAAGCATGGTACATGCTCAATAAATATTTATTAAATGAATGAACTAGAAAATATTTCTCAAACTCTTATGTGCTCTGTGTTTACCAATGATGACCATGTTCCAAGAGATTTGAAGTTTCTGCTGGCATTTATTATAGGGCTAGTTTTGGGGTGCATGCTTAAAACTCACATATGGGAAGTAGAAACTCTCACAACAATGAGCTTCCAATATGCAACATTTTACCCCAAAATGATATACATTTATTTAACAAATATTTATTGAGCATCTGTAATGTTCTGGAACTTTGGAATTCATCAGGAAATAAAATAGACTAAAATTTCTGACCTTGTAGAGCTATATGCTAATGTGAGGGACAGAGGAAAACAATCAGTGTAACAAATAAGTAAATTTTATATTATTCTAAAGGTGATACATACTATGGAAAATAAGCAAATCAGGAAAAGTAAGGATTAGGAATGCTGGTGAAGGGGGTGGTGGTCTTGGCAGTGATGTGTTTGACTCCCAACAGTATTGGATATGGTGAGGTTGATTGATTTTTGAGCTAAGAGTCAAAGGAAATTATCACGTACAAGAGTGAGCGTGAAGCAACACTCAGTCTGGAAGATCATCTTTTTCTTTCTAAAGTTGGGAAAGCTTATGAAAGCTCTTCACACTGCAACCACATAAGGCTTGCCCCCAAAGCCTTAGCAGATCACACTCAAACTTGGAAAAAGTAACCTCTCTGGCTCATGCTGCATTTCATGCATTTCTAGAATAGCACATAGAGAGTTTTAGATGATGACGTTTACATCATTGCCAACAGAAAATGTCCGTATTTGGATGCTTAATGTAGAGTTGTTTCAAAACAGAAACACTGAGAACTTTCTATAATACATATTTATTAACATACAAGGGAAACCAATAGAGTATCGACTAGTTTGAGTTGTGGGACAATTTGGGAACAAACTCTAATTGGACACCCAGTTAAGCAGCTAAGAGAAGCTGAACAGGACAGAAGATGCCACACCCTCTTTAGGCTACAAGTTTGTTTTTATTTTTAAATAATAATGGAGATTAAGTTATTAGTTAAACATTAGTATTTGTTAATGACAGTATGAATAATCCATTTTCTTTAATACGGACATTGATCCTTGCCTTAATTCACCATATAGTACATGTATAAATTGATTTTACACAGTTTTGTTTAAGATAGTAAATTATAGGTAATTCATTTTGAAGTGTGGGTTTAGTTTCTCACAACTAATTATTTTATTATTTGAGTTAAAAGAATTCCTTCTGTTCCTTTTAAGGAGAAGCACCTTGAACCAGGGAGATCCTAATCTCTAGTTGTGTTACTCTAAGGAAAACATCTAACAAGCAAATCCACAGGCTGAACTGTGCCTGAGCAGAGCCCATACCTACATAGGTGCGCCTTCACGTCAGGGTAAAATCCTGCCCAGGGTCTGTGTCCACCACACAGGAAGTTAGAACAGCAGGCCCACCCAATTTCCGAGTCTCTTTTATTTCTCTAACTCTCTAGTAATTATTTTATTTTCTCCTGTTTCTCTTTTATGTTTTAATTTTCATTTATTTTTAAGACCATTTATCCAGGCTGAATAAATGCCATTACTCGCATAGTTTTTCGAAATAGTTAAAGGTAATAAATTCTCTACTTCTCCTATTAAATACTGATCATAAAAATTAATTAGAACTCGAATAAGGCTTTGGCAGAAGTTGCTCAACTCTTGGGTGACAGAAAGCTATAAATAGAAATAATGTGTATAGTCAACACGTGGACTTTATTTACGAAGTATGATATTACTCACCACAAACAAATGTATGCTTAGTAGCATCACATGATGAAGATTATGAAGTCTAAGCTTAATTAGAGACTTCTTCAGATATTTAAGTATACTATCTTAATAATCTTATTTATTACTACTTCTGCTACTGCTACTACTATTACTATTATTAAAACCACCACCACTACTACTTCCATTACCGTTATTACTTCTACTACTGCAACTAATACCTCTATTATTGCTACTACTGCCCTTATTACTACCTCTCCAGCCATTACTGCTGCTGCTACTGCTATTACTACTACTACTACTACTACTACCACTATCATGGCTGCTACTACTAGTATTGCTACCATGATTATTATTACTACTATCACTGGTACTCAGTGAGCTCTTACTATGCTACTAGGTACATGGCACTCCATTTTGTATACAATATATTATTAACCCTTGTAACAAATATGTGATCTACTTGTCTCTATTCCCACCTTTCAAAATGAGAAAGTAAAGCTCAGAGAGGATAGTAACATATCAAGCTCACAGAAGACAGTAGGTTAGGGAGTATGGGCTCAAATCAAGGTCCATGAGATTCTCAATCCTGTGTGCCTATCACTACATCCTGCTGCATCTCATGATGAGTTTCATGGTCAGAGAAGTTCACCTTCATCACCACCAGCTCATATGGGCAAGCTTCAGCAGATAAACCCGGACATGCAGTTGCTGCAAAATATATTTAATCTTCAAAGGAGCAACTGAGTGTGCATGAATGTAAACTGTTTTATTATGAATCACACACTTTTTATTGTGGTAAAAAACATAACATGAGATCTACCCTCTTGACAAATGTTGAAGTGTACAGTACAGTATTGTTAACTACAAGCGAATGTTGTACAGCAGATCTCTGGAACTGCTCATCTTGCATAACTGGAACTTGATTGCCATTGAACAGCAACTACTCTTCCCCCAGCCTTGAATCCCTGCAGCCACCATTCCACTTTCTGCTTCTATGAGCCTGAGTACTCTAGATACCTCGTGTCAGTGGAAGCACGCAGTATCTGTCCTTCTGTGACTGGCTTATTTTGCTTAGCATAATGTGCTAAAGGTTCACCCACGTTTTAGCATATGACAGAGTTTTCTTCTTTTTTATGGCTAATATCCCATTGTATGTATATACCTCATTGCTTTATCCATTCAACTGTCAATAGACATTCAGGTTGCTTCCACTTCTTGGCTATGATGAACAATGTTGCAATGAACATGGCAGTGCAAATATCTCTTTGAGATCCTGATTTCAATGCTTTTGGATAAATACCCAGAAATGGGATTGCTAGATCATACAGTAGTTCTTATCTTAAATTTTTGAGGAAACTCCGTACTGTTTTCCATAGTGGCTGCACGATTTAACGTTCCCACCGACAGGGCATAAACATTCTAATTTCTCTACATCCTCACCAACACTTATTTTCATAATGGCCATCCTAACAGATAAGAGGTGATATCTTGTGGTTTTGATTTGTACCTCACTGATGATTAGTGATGTTGAGCATCTTTTCATGTACCTGTTGGCCATTTGTATCTCTCCTTTTATGAATCACATATTAAATACTGTATAATACTACAAGAAAATGTTTTAATAAATGAATATTTAGTATGCATTCATATATGTGTGCATACCATGATTATGATACAAATATAAGTGACCTCTGCAAATTGAGTGTCATAATATTACCCCTTTCTAAATTATTTAAAATTTGTCATCATTTCCTACCAGGGCTTGAAAATGCTAGGTAATGGTATCAGTATATATAAAATAAAGAGTTTAAATTTTGCACATTGGTTAGTTATTTAAGAAAGCATATAAAAACATCATTCGATCCTACAAGTCCTAGATTTTTGTAAACAGTTAAGGACAAATAAAATTATTGCATTGAAATTGACAAGATCTATCTTTGGACCTTTGGATAATATAAATTAAATTGTTCTTGGGCTGGCCCAGTGGTATAATGGTTAAGTTTGCACACTCTGCTTTGGCAACCCGGGGTTCGCAGGTTCAGATCTTGGGCACGGACCTACACACCACTCATCAAGCCATGCTGTGGTGGCGTCCCACATACAACATAGAGCAAGATTGGTACAGATATTAGCTCAGCAACAATCTTCCTCAAGCAAAAAAGAGGAAAATTGGGAACAGAAGTTAGCTCAGGGCCAATCTTCCTCATCAAAAATAAATAAATAAATAAAATTGTTCTTTTATTTTAACAAACAATATTTATTAATGATACTTTAAAGAATCCAATTTTTTAACCAGGAAATGGTCTTTGCCTTAACTCACTAATTAAAAAAAATAATGGAGTGAACTTCAAGTAGAAAATCATTAACATTTCAATAGAATGTATATTTATAAACAAAAGTCTGAATATAAAAATTAAATCTAACGAATAGCTGAAGAAAAGCAAAGCTCTTGGTTGAAACATAAGAATTTCTGTTGGGAATTGGAAAAGTATTTAAAAATGTAATTAAATGAGAGCTGGGTATTTGCGTCAGCTCAAGTACCCTACAAAATGGAAAATCAAGAGAAAGAGGACCGAGAACGGTATGAAAATCTTTAGTAGTTCAAAGGCTACAGAATGTCAAGACATAACTTTAAAATTCATGCGGACTTAATCCAAGAAATTTCTAAGTTGTTTTGGATGGTTAGACAGCATATGGCATTAATATACATTTGTAACTGACTCATTTATGCCTGAGGCATATACTATTGGCACTTTCATAGTCTTTCTCATCTGCAACATGCTTTATTCTTCTAGGCATCCATGGGCCAGGGGCATATGTACCAGCCAAACAAACTAATTTAACATTGTATTATTATTTTTGTACATACATCTCCATAGTTTCTATTTGAGTGTATGTGCCCACGCAGATATTTGTGCATCCAAAAACAGATCATTAAGGCAGTGATGTTGAGTGGAACTAGCATGGATTTTGGATCAGACAGCCCTCAGTGTTAATTTCAGTTAGGCTACTTACTGGTTTTGACAAGTTACCCCTCTGAGCCTCAGTTAACATATACATGTAATGGAATTAATAACCTTACTTTTAGGCTTGTTATAAATAGTAAATGAGATAGCATATAATATACTTTGAATTTTCTTTGTACATAGTAGGACTTAATATTTATAATTGTTGTAAATATGAAATGATAATACTGCAAAGTATTAACTAAATTAGTCTAATGTGTTACGTTAGGAAAAAGTAAATATTAACTGCCTAAATATACTTTATATTTTACTATCCAAATTATACCATTGAAGTGTATTGAAGAAGCACTAATGAATTTATTAAAACATATTCTATTCATTTATTTAAGTTTTACTGTTCTTTATAAATTACAAAAATAGTACTACAATAGATGATCATGGTAATGAAAAATATGAGTTCTGCAAAGAAAAACTTAAATTTCTCTTCTCTATCCCCCTCAATACTATTTTTTTGCATGTGTGAGGAATACCAGCCCTGAGCTAATAATCTGTTGCCAATCCTCCTCTTTTTGCTGAGGAAGACTGGCCCTGGGCTAACATCCGTGCCCATCTTCCTCTACTTTATATGGGACGCCGCCACAGCATGGCTGACAGGGAGTGCATCTACTGGCACCCGGGATCCGAACCCTCAAACCCTGGGCTGCCAAAGCGTGAACTAAACTGCTGTGCCACCGGGCTGGCCCCTGGATACACTTGAATTAACTAAAGTAAATTTATATTCCTTCTTGTTTAGGCAAAGATAAATATATACATACACTTTGTTTTTGCCTTTGCTTTTTTTTTAAATAATGAGGGGTGTGATATATGTACTCTCTAATTTCTTTTCACTCCAGGTCAACATAAGATTTAGCTCATTCTTTTTCATTGCTACATACTTCATTTTATGTACATTTCATAATTTAGTTAACCATATCTCTATCCATGGACATCCCATTTAAATATTTATCTTAAAGAAATATGGATTACATATCAAAAAAATACAAAAAGTAAGTGTGAAAGTCAAACACATGAAAGTTTAGTCATAAATGTGAATTGAACAAATTATGGTTCATCTATTTCTGACAGACTTATACCTTTAAGGTGATATTAAATAAAGAATTCAATAAAATTTTATGAAATGAGAAAAGTTACCAGTTTATATATTCTGTGCACTATATCTCCCATATATCTTGAAAGAGTCTGATGAAATAAATTGTTGGCAAAAAATTGTTGACATAGAAAAAGCTGCAATTTCCTAAATGGTATCAATAATAAATGTGAGACAAGTTTATTGGAAAAAAAAGTATTGATTAGACCTCCAGAACATAATGTTGGATTTCCCATTACTAAATGGATAGTGAATTTGAATTGGGGTGTCAATGAGTAAATAAGCAGTCTAAATAGACAATGATTCATCCTGAGGTGTGTCAATCATTTTCCTTGTGTTAGCGTATAGCATGTTTCAGCTGTGGTCAAATATTACTGAAATTACTCCCCAACTTTTGTGCCTGTCTCTGAGAAAAACAAAGAGGAATTTTTACTTTGTGGAAGTGGAGTGCGAAAGGGTATTGCACAAGAACCAGGCACAGCAATTAATTAAGGCAATTAAAAGGGATTTTGTTGCCATGAGTAGAAAAAAAAATTGAGGCAATTTGGGGTATTATTCTTTCCTTTCTTCTCTTCTTTATCACTTTTTGTTCTTCTTTGTCTCCTTGCCTTACCCATTCTCTTCCTCTGTCACATTTTCTCCCCGTCTTCCTGATTTTGCTTTGTCCTGCTTACTTCTATCCAGAACTTACGTGTCTCACTATTTCCATCTTTAAATTGTGTCAGAAAATGGCTGCCTCCAGAGGTTAGGTAAATTAAATTAGCAAGTGACTTGTCCGCTCCTGGGGCAGGATGCGTTTTTGGAAGGTCCTCTAGGTGTCTGACCTGTGCACATACTCCACAGTTGTGCCGTTTACACACAGCCTGGGAGCCCTCAATTTCAAGCTAACATTTCCCTTTTGAACGAATACATTTCCGTTCACAACACTCATCCACCGAACAAAGTTATTTTCCTTCTGAGATGCTCGACAGGCCAAAAACTGTTTTGTCATGAGTCTGTCACTGCTCTTAAAATGCCATTGGATATACAGGAGGGAAGCATTTCACATTAAACCATGGAATAGCTCACATAAAATAACAGCTGTTTTTGAGTCACTTCACAAACTATGTCAATAAAACAGTTCTAGCAGCTGGAAGAAAAAAACGGTCTTTGATAACACTCTAATTATTTATTCTGACTACTTCGATGTAGCATTTATGTGAGCACAAGTTATATTTTTTTAAAAGCCAGAAGAAAATTAAGTGTAAACAAAAAAATTGCACTCCTGACCAACTTCTCTGTCTCGAGGTTATTATAATTGGGCAGCTGCTAGATATTTTTTCATATACTTTTAATTCCTTGGTTCTGGCTTCTCTACAGGATGTGCACAAAATTACTAGGATGTTTAAAATGACAAGACCTAGAGAAAATGTGGTTTCTTTTCTTTCAGTGGAAATAAAATCATATAGATAAAAAAACCCAAATGTTAAAGCATATCAATTATGAAATTACCCTCCTATCCTCATTTCTTAAGTTTAATAAATTCATAAGGATTTTTTTCGCCAACCACTGTTCTTGTTAAGTGTCTTTAAGGTCAATGGTCTTTAATACTGGGACATGAGTGGGGAAATAAAATCAGATCCTAGTAAGGGAAGAAACTTGCTCAACCATTTAATCTCCTCTGAATGGAATAGTTACAAATAAGAAACCCAAAATATGGGAACGAAGTCTCACAATTTTTATCATTTGCATAGAGAAAATACATATAATTGAAGAAATGGTTGATTGAAGAAGGAATGTGTGGTTACTAGTGGCTTGGGATGATATGTGCCTAATATATTCTGGTTTGTACTAGTATATATGGCTGAATATGGAAGTTCCTTAAGATCCAGTAATCATCCTCATTCCACACTTAGTGGCAGGTGATTTATTGAAATGGGCTTAATGGACAGTTTAGGACATCTCTGAGACATGTAAAGTTACTCTCCTCTTGTCTATTGAAATGGGTATTTAAAGAGAAAGAGAATTCTTCATTTGTCTACATTAAGCAATGCTTCAGGACTGAAGAATGTGACTCTCTAAGAATTGGTATGTTTGTACAGACCAGCAAACCAAGGGGAGAAATTGTGGTTTCCCCAAAGCTAAATGGAATTGAGGATGGGGGTGGATTACCAGATCTGAGTCACATGACTAGACGCTCTAGTAAATGATACAGGGCATGAGAGAACTGGGAGAAGAAATACAGACAGGGTGCTCACAGAGATAGGAGGAAAAAAGCTAAAGTGTTCTCACTGTTCCCTGAACACCCATTCTGGGCTTTTCATTTCTTTATTATTGCTCTTTATATTAGCATTGCCCCACCCCCCTTTTTCTCGTATTTTCTTTTTTGTCTGAAATACACGTCTCCCATTCTTGAAATGCAAATCCTTCACCACTACCTCGACACTATTGACATTACGGTTCTAATGATTCTTTGTTGTGGGAGCTATCTCGTACATTGTAGAATGTTGAGCAGCAAGCCAGGCCTCCACCTACTAGAAAACAGTATTAACTTCCTCTGCCCAAGTTATGGCGACCAAAAATGTCTCCAAATATTGCCAAATGTCGCCTGTGTTTGGGGGCAAAATCATCCTGATTGAGAACCACTGTTCTATATAATTTACTGCCTCTAGTATTGATTTGTAATTTAATATATGATGACTTCAATGAATTCTATAGATATTTACTGATCACTTCCTGAGTTAGTTGCTGAGGATGCAAAAAGGAATTAAAAATATGCAAAACCTGCTCCCAATATTGGAGTCAATTATTAGGTATCTTTGCATGTGTATACCTTAGGCTTCTTAGAGGAAGATAATTAATGAAGACAAGAGACATTTATTGAAATTTTTCTATGAATCCAGCTCTGCTTTAAGTGCTTTTACATGTATTTATTCATTTAATTCTTATAACAACCTATGAGGTCAAACCATTACTATCCTATATTTCTCATCCTTCATTCTTTCTTTCAGCAGCTAGTACAGTGCTTCGATTGTTACTCAATGATATTTACTTCTGGATTGATGGGAAAATAAAGGCCTTATACCTAGAAATCCATAATTCTTTGACTTGTGTGTGTGTGTGTGTGTGTGTGTGTGTGCGTGCGCGCGCATGCGTTTCTCTAAAAGAAAATCTTTTCTAACCACCCTTTCCCCTTTCCTGAAGGAATGGTAGCATTTAACAGCACCCTTAACATGTATGATAGCTATTTGTAAACTATTTTTAGGTTTTTGGAAAGAAAAGCACCTATCAATAACTCCTCATGCTTGTGTTTTGTCCAAATTGAAAAAAGTTCTTCATTGGCAATAAAAAAGTTCCGGCAAACTTGAATAGTTATAATATCCTCTCCAATTGCTTTCTTCTGTCACATCAAATAAGATTCACTGCTTTTTCAATTATTTCTGTTTTCCAAAATAGGCGTCTCATAACTTTGAAATGAAGAATAAGGGACAAGTTTACAGATGTGCAGAGAATGTAGCCAAGATGTTAGAACTGAAAGAGCTGCATAGACTTAGGTTGAAGTTGAAGCAAGAGGGGTGGACCCAGCTCTGACTATTGCCAGGAGACATGGAAGAGGCCAGAGCTGCTGCTGCTTTGAAGGCTCCCTTATCTGCAGTCTGCTCAGAGGTCACACGGAGATAAGAGAAGCAGCAGCTGTGCTGGGAGAGTGGGTGGCTCATAAACGAAGTCAGCACTTTGACTCGCCCCTTTATTGGTGTTTTGAGACAGGGCAGTCGCTGCACAGTGTTTAAATGAGTCCTAATTGTAATTGCCTTGACATTTGCCTAGTAGATACCCCTTGGGATGTGGGAGGCTATTTCCTCCCTGAGCAAGACTGACCAAAATGTTTTTTCCAAAATGTATGCCTCATTACGCTGATTCTACCACATGTTTTGAATTATGCTGGGTCAATATTCAGGTGAGAGGGAGCAGATATATCTATTACTTATGAAGTGGAGGCTTTTTCCTCTAAATATGCTTATAAAAACATCCTCACTTATGTGTCTGTAAAAATACAGATATCGAGGTTCCAACCCAGACCTACAAAATCAGAATTTCTGGGGGAGAGGCTTAGTAAAACAATTATAAGCAAATAAACAATCTTACTTATTTGTCAGTTACCACAGATGATTTCTACAACAATTTTTAAAAATATTAATAAAAGTAGAACCGTATAGCAAATGTTATGAATGGCTTTAGAACTATTTTGTCTCTTCTCTTACCTACTCATTACTGAGGACTGCATCTCAGAGGTTAACCTTGCTATACACTGGTGCTGTAAAAAGATTATACTATTATACATGTTATATACCAATGCAATCTATATATTATACCTATCCTCTATTATACATGTATATAGTATACATGTTATATACTACTATATAGTAATATATTACATATGAAAGAGAGAGAGGAAACAATGGAAGCTTTCAGCTGTAATGTAAAATTAATGTTTTGATCACAAGAAACAATTGGCAATTGAAAGATCCTTTGAGCATAGGCCTTGAAATTAGGCAGGCCTAAGTTCAAATTCTGTTCTGTTCACTATGGATAGCTATTATTGTTTTTGTTATTATTATTTTGTCTTGGTCTGAGGAGACAACAATAAAGTGCTTTGGTAAAGACTGTTCACATCTAATATCTGACAACTGGGCGTCTGAATAACCTCCACACCCCACAACCTCTTCTAGCAAAGAGAGAGAGAAGGAAAGATGAAGGAGGAGAAAAGGGAAAATAAATATAAAAAGACCTCTTTAGGATGCTTTGAATTGAAATAAAGCAACAAAATATAAAACAAAGAAATCAACAGAAAATTTGGCACAGGATATGACCAGGGAATTCACAGAAGGCACCAACGGGCAATGTATTTATGAAGAGATGTTCAATCTCATTAGAAATGAGGGAAATGCAAATCAAAGCAATAATGACATAACATTTCACATCCAGCTGACTGGCAAAAATTAAAAAGTCTGACTTCTGGTTGGGATTGCATGTTAATATAACCACATTGGAGAGCAATTTGGCAATATCTAATAATGCTGAAGAAGTGCGTGTCCTTCTCAGCAATTCCACTCCTTTTTTTCGGTGAGGAAGATTAGCCCTGAGCTAACATCTGTTGCCAATTCTCCTCTTTTTGCTGAGGAAGACTGACCCTGGGCTAACATCTGTACCCATCTTCCTCTACCTGATTTGTGGGACGCCTGCCACAGCATGGCTTGATAAGCGGTGAGTAGGTCCATGCCCGGGATCCAAACCCACAAACTCTGGGCCGCCAAAGTGGAGTATGCGAACTTAACCACTACACCACCAAGCCGGCCCCTCACTCCTGGTTATATACCCTAAAACAGTGCTTCTCAAACTCTAATGTGCTTCTGAATTACCTGGGAATATTGTTCCAAAGCAGAAACGCAGCTTCTATTTATAAGGTCTGGAGGGGGACTGGAGATTTTGCATTTCTAACAAGCTCCCAGTAGATGCCAATGCTGCTAGTTCATGAACT
Source organism: Tapirus indicus (assembly GCA_031878705.1). NCBI lineage: Eukaryota > Metazoa > Chordata > Mammalia > Perissodactyla > Tapiridae > Tapirus > Tapirus indicus. Next base: position 135,292,381 of record CM062920.1, on the reverse strand, counting down.
AGCAAGATTTAGAGAATCTCTTGCTGTGTATCCAATGGGAGTTGTACAAGAAAATTTATTGCAATATTAATTATGAATAGCAAAAAATTGGAATTAAACAAGTACATATTTAGTAAAGGTTTGAGAACATGTGTGGGAATGATATCCCCCAACTTCAGGATAGTGGTTATCTCTAGAGAGTGAGAGAAAGAAATTAGATCAGGAAGGGCACACAGAAGGCTATAAATATATGTGTGTGCCTGAGTGTTAGTACGTATGAAATATTAGCTAGGTAGTAAGTACATGGATTTTTGACATATGGGTTTTTCTTCACCATTTGTATGCCTTATGATACTATATAATTTTTAAAAGAACAGCAGAAAAAGCCTAACCCATCCAAAACAGTGGCAGAGTGGTATTTTATTTAATAATATTAATTCTTTCAATTTATAGTCCATTTTTTCAGCTTTCAAAGTTTTTAATGCCTATTTTATATAATCCCCACTATAACTATGTAATATAATCAGATGATAACATCTTTTTAGAGTCCTTTACAAACGAAGAATCTGAAGGCCTTGTCCAAATTCAAGAGCTAATAAGTAGAGTCAGGACCTTAATCCAAGTTTACTTGTCTACAGGTCCACTGTGTCACTCTACATTTTCTTCCTTACAAATGGTTGTCTTCTGACAATATTGCAAAATCAATCAGTTATGGAATGCATCCATTAAGTAAACATATTTTCAGGGAAAGAAACATGGGGCTTCATGGACCAACTTCTCCCTTCCTACTTTTTCACACCGTGGTAGGCATAGTCACAAGATTCTTCAGTGTGTGAAGCCCTGCTTAGGACACATGTTGATAACTGGTTCATCAAACAAGTGGTCAGATGTGGGATAGGAGTAGCTTATGTCCACGACACAAAGGTTGATGTACCGTATTCTTGGTCCTCGAGGACCCAAAAATGTGCTTGAATATCAGTGTCAAGTTCTTTCATGTGGAAGGTGGGCTGCTGTAGTAGAGAGGACTGCGGAATGTGCCATCCTGATCTTGACCCCAAACTCGAGCTTTACCATTTACTAGCTGTGTGGTCTTTGGAAAATCATCCAGATTTCCAGAGCCTCAGTTTCTTCATGTGTAATTTAGGAATCGTAATACCTACTATCTTAGTAACTTGAGAGACACTTTTGTAAAATGCCCGACACTCAATAAACTTTCAGAAGAAAGATAAAGAAATACTTTAAAGAAATAAGACAATTTTGTAGGGGCAGAGGATAATTTTAAAGTAAAATATAAAGAGTAAGATACAAAATGCTTCTCTTAGCCTCCGTTAGCATGGTTGGTCAGGAGAGAATAAAAACCACAGGTAGCATTGCCAAATCAACCCTAACCCAAGGTTTTTGTACAAATTATATGTACAATAATGACATTTAAAAAAAGAGATACAATGACTTTCACCCACATTTAAATAATCGTATAAACTGGATGAACTTGTGCTAGGCAAGGGATTGCAGGGGGCACAAATTAGAGCTAGTGGGTGTCCAAGGAAAAGTGGGACTAATTCCAGGAGAAAGAGCCTTTTTGTTGAACCACAGTCTCTTTGGATAGCGTCTTATCCATTCCCTATTAATATACTTAAGAGTTTGCAAAGGTTGGAAAGAGGGAGGATGCTTGTACTGGAGAGAAATATCTGCTGAATATTTCCACTGTAAATCTATTTAAAATGGATTTCTCTAAGTGGGTACAAAGTGGGGTCAAGGTGATGGCAAGTCTCCTCCTTCTCTTTCATATCATAGCCATTAAAAAGAACCAACAGGAGCACACAAACAAAACTGAGTAACAGAGCTGGAAGCAGAGGAATAATTTGAGTCCCTCAAAAAAAGTTTTAGAATTTTTGTTGAATAACAAAAGTCTGCCATGAAGAAAGTCTCTTTTGTTTTTCATTTCTTCCACACAGTGCATGCTTCTGGTGAATCATCTGAACTAGAATGCTGGCATAATGCTATCTAAGACAAAGCACGTATGTGAAATCCATTCTCTAACCAGGGGGCCAATACAACAGTTGGGTTTATTCCCTGGTGTAGGTCCTTTCCAGAATGCTTCATCAGGTTCATGGGCTTCTCCTCTTTGCTTGGTCCTCGAGGACCTAAAAATGTGCTTGAATATCAAAGTTAAGTTCTTTCATGTGAAAGGTGGGCTACTGTAGTAGAGAGGACTGCAGAATGTTCCATCCTGATCTTGACTCCAAACTCAAGCTTTACCATTTATTACCTGTGTGGTCTTTCAGTACCGTGCTTCACCACGCGGGACTCCATGCCTCAGTACATTCAATGGGCCAATGTTTTTTGGAACTTGCACCTAGTGTAGGGGAAATGGATTACAAAGGCTCCAATCCTCTTTCCCCTTTGCCACATTGTTTCTGCAAAATCTACAATCTTAGCAGATCAGATTCAACTAGTAAGTGCAAAAGTTCTTGATTGAAAAAGATAGTTTACTTTCTGAATGCTTGTGGCTCAAAGGACAAAGGTATCAAAGTTTGAGTTAATTTGGTTTTTCTTAAGTCTCCTATAAGGAAGGAATGTATAGATTGAAATTGATGTGGGGAAGATTCCACAGGGAATCTTCCCTTTATGTTAACCTGAGTGTCTTACCTTCAATTTAACATATATTCTCCAAATATTCTCTTCTTTAAGTTTTTTTCTCTGAAAATCCTTCCCTCCTACCACAAAAACTTAACCTCATTCCCAAGTAGATATATTGATTTTTGCAACCTTTCGGCAGCTCACACATGGTTTAAAAGTGTGAGTCAGGCAGCATGAAGTTTCAGCTGAAGTGAAACCAGTGGGGAAAGATATATTGTAATTTCTTTTTTAGTTTTCCCATTTGTGAGACCTGTAGGCCTGCAGATTGCTTTAACCCAAGGGTTCTTAAACTTTAGCGTGGATTAGAGTCACACTGAGGATTTATTATAAGGGCATTTTGTTAAGCTCAGTCCCAGAGTTTCTGATTCAGTAGGTCTAGGGTAAGGTTCAAGAACTTGCACTTGTAACTTGTTTCCAGATGATGCTGGTACCGCTGGACCCTGGAACACACTTTGAGAACTGCTGCTTTAATATGAGCATATCTACCAAGGGCAGTTGTGTACTGCTTGAGAGCTTGGGCTCTCTCGTTTAAATTCTAGTGCCCCAACTTGTTAGCTATGTGACACTGGCCAAGTTACCTTCCTGTGTTTCAGTTCTCTGCCTTTAAAAGGGAGAACTAATAGCGTCTTCCAGAGAGAATAGGTAGAAAGATTAAATGAGAAATTGTGTAAAGCACTTAGAACAATGCCTAGCACAATACTGTCTCAACCAGTATGGAGGTAAGATTCCATTTTCAAGTAGCAGGACGCTTCTCCCGCCCTTTGAAATCCATGTGTTTCCATTTTTGTGGATTTTAACCTATTCTATCATGGAAACTTCCATCTCCATAAAAGTGCAATACCGGTTTTGTTTTAGAAAAATTTCAAGCTTACAGAGTATTGCAAAGACTAATGTGGCAAAGACTCACGAATGTAGGTACCATGCGACTTTGTCAAATCTCAGCATTTGGCCATATTTACCCCGACGGAGCTGTTCTTACTTTAGTGTTTATCATTATCATGCATAATTTATGCCATTACTATAAACGTGCATATACATGAATATGATATTATATTGTTTTGCCTATTTTTACACCTTTATATAAATGGTATTACACTGTACATATAGCCTCAACTTTGTTATTCACAAAATACTGTGTTTATTATATTTATCCATGCTATTAGATGTAATTGATCACATTTTGTAAAAGGGACCAATTCCTTTATCTATTCCCTTTTAACTTATGGAATTTTATTTTTCTAAATGATCACAAAAAATTTGCAAAGAACATTCTTTATGTCTCTCTCTCTCTTCTCTCTCTCTCTCTAATACACATATTTTGGGAATTTGTATACCTAGATTATAACTTCTGAGTTGAAGAGCACACACATCTTCTAATTTACTAGATTGTGCCAAATTGCTCTCCAAGCTAGTTGTTTTAATTTATTCTCATATCGGCAGTGTAGGAGTCTCCATCGATCACATCCTTGCCAACATTTGGTATTGTTACATTTTATTATTTTTGTTAACCAATCAAATAGGTGTAAAAGGCAGTCTTACTATTATTACTGTTATATGTAATGTAACCTTTCTAGGTGAATGTGGCAAGAGGATTTCAAGTTATATAACGTGTGTAAGCACTCCCAGATTTAGAATCTGTACTAATTATATTAATGGCTATTCTCTGGTTGAAGGAAAAGATGCTCATCTTGATTAAATGCATTTGATTCAAAGAATCCTTCTAATAGGAAGAGTGTAAAGAGTGGGTGGTATTTTTCCTGATTGCTCCCACCACATATGCTTAGATACATCATAGAGTTGATTCTCAGAGCATTCACATGAAATAGAGAAGAGACAGCTCCTATTGCCTATAGGTAACAAACTTAAAGGTTGAGAGACTTGCCAAAAGACTCCTGCCAACTGAATTAAGCCGGCTAAGAAATTATTCATTTCTTGAGCACCAACTACGACTAGGAACTATGCCTTTCCCTTAGCCTAGAGGGCACTTGTCCCAGATATCCACCTGGCTCCATCATTCACTTTCGTCAACTCTTTGCTCAAATGTTCTCTTCTTATGAACCTTCCCTGACAACACTCTTTCCATACATGTGTATGTGTGTATGTGTGCACTCGACAATGGACTTGATGCTCTTATATAAAATATTAGATATCAACGTATGATTGCAAATATCATCAGAACAAAATGTATTGGAAGATTTTAAAACAAATGGTACATTAAAGTACTTTGTTTATGTTCATTAGAATGGTTTTCAATTTGAAAATCCTGTTATGTAATAATTCTCTGGATAAAGAAAAAATTCTAACATTTTTACATAGCTTTACATTAGTATTTCTAAGAAAAACCCTTAGGCTCTAGAATATCTTTTCTTCACATGGTTGAATTGCATTAATAACAGGATCAAAGGATAGCTGTGCACTCAGATGTGATATCTTGTCAACTAGAATTGTTGGTAAAACAGAAAAAGCAGAAATTAGAACAAAATGGGTATAGTGAGATATGAATAAACCACTAAGCCTAAGCTGTGTGCATGTAAAAAGTGGTTGTGTAAAGGACTCATCTGTGGAGAATTCTGGAGTACTCACAAACCATATGTGCTCAAAGAGTAATTAAATTAAGACTAGGTGGTGCTTTCTGCAATGATTTCCACGTGAGGTCTTGGGCAAATCAGTTGACTTCCACAATATGCCTAGGTTAATTAAACAGTGGGGAAAAGGAAAATCTCAGAAATAGAATGATACCTTGCAAGTCAATGCAGAGGGTTACTAATAGGTGGGACTCGGTAAAACTTATTCACTGATGTATGTATTTTTTGCCTCACAGGTACTAGAATATACTTTTCTTCTCTCAACACAGTTCAGAATGCTTTTATTTTGGTTTAGGAATCATTAATTCTAACATTATGATTTTCAATATCTTTCTCCCTGGCTGTTATTTACCTTGATGGGCTTTAAGAATCTGGGTCTTATTTTCTATCCTTTGATGTACTGCCACTTGAATAAAAGTGTTCGTGCAGTGAAGGAAAGTGGTTAAAAATGGATGACACTGTTTTCTTTCTTGTTGTTGATTTGCCAGTTAAAGAAAAAGGGACTCTATCTTTTTTCTCTTCCAGCATCACAGATATTCTGCAGCTACCTTTCCATCACCTAAATGTACTCAAGTACACACCTGGTAATGATAAGCTCCCACTACTACCACTTTGACTCTTTTATGTGCTGCTTGAAATTTTTCTCTTTAATTTCACAGTTCAGTGCCACTCTTTGGATTTAGTACTTTGAAATTTTCTCTCCAGTTTATTTTCTGAAATACTTTTTTACTTTCCACCCACAATAACTTCATAAAACTGCCAGCACCTCTAAAATCTATCTTTTTTCCTTAAATGCACCTCTTCTGACATTGTCTCAGGATGTACCTAGCTCTTAAATTGCTTAATAGTTTCATACATATGTTTAAGCAAGTAAGTATCTATGGAAGGCCTAGGCAGTATTAGGTTGACATATTAGGTTGACTTTAAATTTTCCATCTCTCCATTTTAGTTCCGGTAAACAAATTGCAGATTTCCTGAAAAATTAAGACCACCTCTTATGAATAAATATAATAAGTTCTTAGAAAATTAATTTATTTAAATCCTTTGCTCAGGACAGTAACACTGAACTAAAGGCCAGGAACTCAGACTTCTTCTTCTCACTCTAGCCTCCTCCAGATTCCTCTGTTATTTAGTTTCATGCGCAAGTCTGTTGACATGCGAGAGTCTTATCTGTCAAATAACAAGGCTTGAATTTCTTCTTGAAGAGTCTGTGTGGTGTCAAGTAAATCTGCTATGTTTTTAAAGTTTATTATTAGGGGTCATTATTGTGATTAGCAATAATGTGGGAGATTGAAAAATTTAACTCACACACTCCTCCAACGTACAAGGAAAATGAGCTGCTTTGTTTTTGCAGTTGATTTAAGCTTCCTCAAGAGCCTATATCCTGTTGGAAAGTGATTGGAAAGTGGAGGTGGCTGCAGTGAGGAGCAAATGGGAAATAAATTCTAAACAGGACAATCAATGGCATTTCTCTTAAGCTTTAAATAGTCTCATTGACATGAGTCATTCCCTTTTTGAGAAAGTCTGTCTTTTATATTACCTCCTCCTTTCCCTGTTTTGTTCCAGGATGGTGCCTGGGTATGTAGTTGGTTTAAAATTAAAAAAAAAAAAAAATTCATCAGCTTTGTGGTAGGCAAAATAATGGCCCCCCCAAAATACTCACACCCTAATACCCAGAGCTTGTGAATGTGCTAAGTTACAACACAAGGGGGAATTAAGATTGCTGATGGAGTTAAACTTCCTGATCAGCGGATCTTGAAATGGGGAGATTATCCAAGATCATCTGGGTGGGACCAATGTAATCGCAAGAGTTCTTATAAGTGAAAGAGTGGCAGGAGAGTCCGAGCCAATGTGATGTAGGATGAAGAAGGCTGAAAATGGAAGGGGATCGTGAGCCAAAGAATGCAGGCAGTCTCTAGAAGCTGGAATAGGCAAGAAAATGCATTCTCATCTAAAGTCTCTAGAGTAATGTCACCCTGTCCATAGCTTGATTTTAGCCCAGTGAGACCCACTTTGGACATCTGACCTCCAGAACTGTAAGATAGTTAGTCTGTGGTCATCTGTGACAGGAGCAATAGGAGATGAATACAGAGTCCGTGTTATGTTTTCTTGATCTTTGCTCTCCCTGTACTGAAACAGTCTAGTCTGGCTGATGACCACTGAGATACACAATGGGTTCTATCTGGCGTTTCCAGGCATCGTGCTGGTTCTTATCACTGGCATCTGTGGTAACCAGTGTTTGTCTCTGTGTCTTGATCTACTGGCCATCTCAGACCTCTACTTTATCTTACTGGAGCATGACATGTCTATGCTACATGCAAACCATGGAGATGCAGGAGTGATGTCCATACTCATCTGTTCAAACACCTCTCTTGGCTGTGCTGGGCCATCATCCCCCAGGTTTGGGCTATGCCATCCTACATGGTAGTTTTCTCCCAGAGTTTCAAGTGGAAAGCTAAGCAGGCAGTCTTTTCGGTCTAAGTTTCCCATCACATTATCCACCGTGCTTAGGAAGGTCAGGCATACAGTTCTAACCATCTACTTCCCATATCACTGTCTTCTTTCTCATTCTCCCAATGTTCTAAGCTTGAAGAAATGTGCTTCCCTCGCCAACCTAGTTATTTTTGTCACGTTCTGAATTCCCTCTATCTCTAGTTTGTAGGTAGGAAAATCCATGATATAGTGGGAAAGCTTGAATATCTTTAGTTAAAGGGAGTTAAAATAATTTATATTCTTTCTTTCTCAACATAGCCTGATTTTCAAAATTATTGTTTTGATATGGGCTGAAGAAATTTTACTTTAGATGCCAAGAACAGAATTTGACTCTTTTCTCTTTGCATAAATATTGCACAATTCTGATCCTTTATGAGGCAAATGCATGCCACTAGAATATTATTGATGTGGATGGCCAAATACAAGAAAATTAAAGAGAAAAGCCCTGCAATATTATTCCCATTAGATCAAAAAATGTTGGATTTTTTTTGGTATGTATATATGCTAACTATTTCTTAAAAAGTAGAGATTATATAAATGTGAGAAATAGTGGTGAGGGCTATTTCTTAAAATGCCTTTATATACTTAAAATGTATATTGGTTATTATGCTTGTTATTAATCTTTAATTAATTTCAATCACATGCTTCATATTTAAATTAGGAAAATCAAGAAAGCTTATTAAAATTTGGGTTCTGAATAGGGTATTTCTTACGCCACACCAGTGATGGCACATTCATTCCTTAGGGTCCTTGATTACATTGAATTTGTGAAATGATGGGACCAGTGCAGACCATAAGAAATCATTTAATACATTCCCTTGAATCCCTGAGGTGCCATTTACAAATATGCTCAGAAATATTGCCCTCAATCCTATAGACATCACTATCATGCCCCAATGTTAGGAAAGGATTTCTAAGCAAATGAGAGCTTGCTCTCTTCTATTGCTTGTATTTTTCCTATTATACAGGTATTGACAATTGAAGATCATTCTGTCCCTGCCTCTTCTCCTCTCTATTTTCTTCTTCTACAGAAGAAATTCATTTTTCTTGAAAATTAAGGGATAAATACATCGAATTTTGCAGAAAGACTATATGGCAACAATAATAATAACCTTTATTTCTGTAATATTAAATGGTCCTTTCATGGACAATCATTACTTAGGTTACTTAGGCACTGGAAACAAAATAAAGCAGAATTATTGATTGGTCTCAGAATGGTCCTGACTTCTGTGCTACATGGTCTCCATAAATGATACCACACACACCTATGGCTTTTATTACTAACTTCCATGTCCCCATTTCTAGCTGTTTTCTTTCTCTCAGTCTCCACATCCATACTTAACTTCCTGCCAGATATGTCCACTTATCTTACTTCAAGTTTGATATGTCCCAATCAGAACTAATATTTTCACTCATTTTACCTCTCAAATTTCCTCCTTTCTCTTGTTTTCAATATCTTAGTTAATGCTTACTACCCAATAGCCATTCAAAGTAGTGGTGGTGTCCCTGGATCCATGCTAAGGCCTCAGACATATAAGACAGTCCAGCTAAGATCAGCAAAATTAACTCACAGCAGCCTGCCAGGTGAATGCAGACACGTGAGCAAAGCCATCCCAGACCAGCCATCTCCTAGTGATGGTGCAGATCTGAGAGCTTAACAAATGCTATGGCAGGAAACCGGTAAGATTTGGGTGTTTGCAATGCAGCAGTAGATAACTAATACAGCCATCTGACTTGCTCTCTTCTTTACCCTCCATATACAGTAGGTCATTGAATCCTCCTCATTTAACCTCTGTTTGTTATTTGAATCTGTACTCTATTCTCTATTCCTTGCCACTGCCTTAGTTCAAAGGCTTATATGTTTTCTTCCTCCTAAACTACTGTTGGATAACAATTACTGACATCTCTGCTCGTGGTGTTTCCCACTCTGTTGAATCCTCTATAAGAATCTAAGTGGCAGTATAATGTAGTGGTTAGGTTTTCAAGTTCTGGATTTGAATCCCAGCTCTGCTACTTAGTAGCTCTATGATTTGGGGCATTACATAACCCCTCTTGACTCAGTTGTTTAGTATGTGAAGTTGGTATAAAGAAAGTACCTGCCTCATAGAGTCGACATGAGCATTTTCTGAATTGGAACACTGTCTCCCAATAATAGGCACTCAGCGAACGTTATTAGTAACATACACTGATCACGTTGTTGAGAGTAAGTATATTTCACGGAATGTGTTCTGAAGAAAATGTTCCCCCAAAGGGTTCCATAACCAAATAAGTTTACAAACCATTGCTGAAATATCACTTCTTCAGGAAAGGTGTAATGCTGAACTGTTTGCTTCTGCCTGATGCTAGAAAAACAGCAAACTGGATTCAAGTGCTGCTACTGGAAAGAACTGATCCTGTTTGGGTGAAGAAGCAAGCATGGCAGGAATAGGGAGAGAGCAGGAAAAAAACAGGAAGAAGCAAGTCCCTTCTTTCTCTTCTTGCCTCTCATTGTCCCTCTAGCACACCCAATGGGGAGCCAGCTTAGGGAGGAGGAAGGTATTTTATAAAGCCTGGGTGCTTGCACCATAAAGCAGAGTATAGAATGGTTGGTTTAGAGTTGAGAAATAACAGATAAGTAATTTGCACATAGTTTAAAGGATACATCTCAAACATGATCATTTTTAATTATAAGTATGAAATTGAGAAGATATATAAAACAGTTAAAAATTTTAAAACATAAATATTAAAGGATTGACAAAGAGGTCACAAAGTGTTTTGAAAAAATTAATATGCTTTACAATATCCCTTATGCAATGATGAATATTGAATACATTCAGTATCAAAAATTGAATATTCCTGTTAAAGCACTAAAACCGTTTCTGGTTAATCAGTAATCAGAATTTCAGAAAATTGATTATGCAACAAAATAAGTTTTAGGAAATTGATTTTTGTGAATTGACCTAACTAGTCTTCAATAAATGTTTGCCATGATCATCACTTTTATTATCACCATTATTATTATTAGCTACAGAAGACAGTCCAAGTGCATTGGGATAACATACATCCATATAATGTTGATTTTGCCCGTCTTCCATATACTTTTCTCTATCAGTACCTTTCTTCATACTTTTGGCTCTACTGGAAGTGACTGCTTAACTATTTTGGCAAATAGTAACTAATCCAAAAATTCTCAAATCATGTCACCTTTTCTCTGAAGGTTTCCCTGAAACACTTTGGGAAAGTTAATTATTCCTTTTTCTGAATTCTCACTCTATACATATTTTTATGCTTACACTTACAGCATGCTACTAGAGCTTTATGGTTGTGGATTTCTTTTTTCCTTTTTTAAATAGTTGGACTTTTAAAAGCAGCAATCTCTTATTTTTCTTTTTATCTCCAGGCAGAAGTGTAATAAGTTGAACATGGTAGAAATTAAATAAATTTAAAAAATTTTTTGTTAAAAAAAAAGCTGAGTTTAACCTAAAGCAATCTTTAAAGGAAGGTAAATAATTCTCATAATATAATGTGCATTATCAATCTAACACAGGAGTCTACAAACTAAGATCCTCACATGGGCCAAATCCAGTTGCCTCCTGTCTTTGTAAATAAAGTTTTATTGAAACATAGCCACATTCCATTCATTTACATTTTGTCTATGGTGGCTTTCAAGCTAAAATGGCCAAATTTAGTAACAACAGAGATTTTTATGGCTCACAAATCCTAAAATATTTGTTATCTGTCCTATTTCAGGAAGTTTGCCTCTACAGATCTATGATTACACAGGTATCATTAATGTCAAATTTTTTCCCTCCAGAAGACTGGAACTTCCTCGAAAATTAAGATTGTCTCCTGGAAATTTCATCATCATTAGAAGAATAAGTGATTCCCATGTCTTCATAGACTTTCTCCCCGTTAACTTAAACTACCTCCACTTCTCTTTTCTTTTCTTATTTCTTTCCACCCATAAGGAAGTGCTTTTATTTTTATTTTATATGCAATTAATGTGACCCAGTTCTCTAGCTCATAGATCATTATTCAAATCAAAACTAATTTAACCCTCTTTTTATCTTTCTCTTTCCAGTGGGTCAGCACTCCTGTAACAATCTCAAATATCCAGGATATTTGCTCACATCATTATATCTTCATTTCTCATGAATGGAGCTAGCACTCACATGGAAGCTAGAAGATGCCACAAGTACTGCTGGAAATTGGTTGCTCCAGAATCAGCCATCACCCTGGTATATTCCCAGAATGATGTAAGTAGCACTTGTCTGGTCAATCCTAAGTGATTCTGCACTCACTACTGTCATCATGATTGCCACTGCCACTAGAGTGTGAAGCCAATGGAAATAACCTGAGAAGTAGCCCTATATACAAGTCACAACTTGCCTCTTCTCTTATAATGGTGTCAAAACTCCTAATGGCGAGGACTCCTCATCTGAGCTCTATGACACAGCACTCCTATCCAAAACCCTTGTCCAGTCCAAAGTGTCAGTCCTGGTGCCAAGCACTTGTGACAGAGGGAGCACTGGAGAACCTGTGTTTGCCATCAAGTGGAACATAGTCCAATGCACTTTCATGCATTGCTTGAATGATGATGTCAATGCAACCATGCTGGTCAGGCCTTATGTTTTAACTATGGGCAGTGAAGGAAGAGAGGGCTTATCTTCCAGCTCATTCCAGCCAACACAGGCCTGGATTCAGAGTCTTGGCTCTTTAGTAACAGTCACACACAATCTTTTCCTTCCATGAACTCAGAAGACCATGATGGCCATGTCAGTAAAGCTGTGCAGATTTAGCCATGCACTTGCCCAGTATTTACCTGCCCTCCTAAAAGTTTTGTCTTTGATGGTCATAAATCCAGGCTCTGTACTTCTTGATTGATTTGTCTTTTAGTGGATTATTGGATTCGTTTTCTTCCCGATAACCCTATTCAAGACCAATGTCAGTCCATCAGAAATATTCTAATAACCCAGCTCCCAAAAGAAAGGAATTTTTATCTTTTTTTTTTTGAGATCCTTCTTCATCCCTTTTGCAGTTTTGCTTACCATCTTTTCAACAGCTTTAGAGTCATGCATATCATTTGATAAAAGATGGGACTCCCTCTGTTAAGCCAAAACACTGTTTTATTATACTCTTTCCCTAGGACAACGATGCTAATTTTATATGCTGGAACCAATGGAGTGATTTCTTACCAAACGGAAAAAAAAAAAAAAAAACTGCTCTGAATAAACTTGTTCTCTTGACCTCTTGGCAGAGGAGGGACTACAAATTTAAAATGGCAACTCTCTGTAACAACAATCACAAAAAATATATAGGCTCAGCCATTTCAGGAACACTACTATATAAAGAAACTAAAGCAAAATTCAGAAAAAAATGTTCCAAAGATTACATGAAATGTCCCTCTCTATATAAACATATTTAAAATTAACTCACTGCATTTGGAGAAATGTTTAGTAATTGGTTTGGAGCAGCTGCACATTGTTCTAATCCAATAATTGTATGGGCTTGGCTTCTTTTAGTCCCCCATTCTTTGGGATTCTTTTGCAGCTCTTCCTTTACTCCTGCCTGAGGTTTGTTAAATTATTTCTGCAATTATTTCTACAAGTTCTGGACTCAGCTGGATATTGTAAAAATGTGACTCTTTTTTTAAATCTAATTTTTTATTTTAGAAAAGTTACTTGAAAAGTGTCTTAATGAATTTAGAATTTTGAACTGCCTACTTGTCCTCACCATTAATTGGTTTGTTACAGGCTCAGAGAGAATTCTTTGGGAATTGGGAAAAGAAAACCCTAACAGAAATGTGCATGCTCTGTCTGGTGGATTCTGCTGGCAGAAATTGTTTTGGGGAGTAAAGAGCTCTTGCTGCCTAGAAACGGATGGAATTTGCACTATAAAAAGGATCCAGATTTCATGTTTTCCAATACATGTTTATCCCCACTCTATCTCTTTTAAAAATGAAGCACTTTATATTGTCCAAGGAAGTCACCCTATAAAAACCCACATAGAAATGCTTCAAGATGCATTAGCCTTTTCTCCAAGACCTTGGGCTTTTGTTACTGGTCCAAGCCATGTGTGTCAGGATTAGTTTTTCTCTGTCTTTCTCATATTTTGACATCTTTCTTATTTGGTCTTAAAGGCATGAGAGATAGGCCACCTACTTATATGATGTTTGACATGTCACATAATCTATTTAGATTTCAGTTTCCCTATCAACTGAATGAAGGGATTTCGTGGCCAATGATTATTTGTGGCATTGATTGCCTAATAAAGTCCAGTGTACCTCTAAAATTATGATTCTATGAGAATTAAAAGATGTTGAAACTTCTTACTCATCACTGAAGATACCAGAATTGTCCGCTACCTAAAACATATGTAGCAGAAATGACAACTCCTGAGTATTTAACTTTACCACTGCTTTGGAGGCAATTCATAACAGCCCAGGTAGAATGCAGATAGTCACTGGGCAAGAAAGCAAATTTGAACAGATGCTGTATAAATATCATCAAGCTCTGAGGGGATAAAACAGAGAAAACCTGTGAAGCAAATAAAGCTGTATAGTCCAAAACTGCAACAACAGCAACAAAAGAAATGAAAAGACATAAAATTGTAATGTTAAGGAAAACTAATGGAGAATATGTTTATGGCACTGGGAGCATCACACAAATATTAAGAGATAATGACAAATGGGTTGATGAAATACTATCCCAGGAACATGGAAGAGACAGGTTAGCTGGGTCCTGGTCTATATTCCCTCTTATTCACTAAGTAATCCTTCACTCTGACCTCTGCTCTGCATCTCATTTCAGCTTTCACATGATAAAAAGGAATTAACTGTTTTTGAATTTCTCCTATGTGCTATGAATTGTATTTGAATTTCCTATGTGCTTAATGCTTTCATCTATATAATTTCATTCAATTTTCAGATCAACCATAGAATATAGGTTGAAATTATTTCCATTTTATAGAAAAGAAAGTCTGAGGCTCACTAAAAACTTAAAAGACTTGAGGAAGGTCATACTACTAATAAGAAAACTGGTTAAGAATTTGAATCCAAGTTTGTCTGATTTCTAAATTTATTTTCCTCACACTCAATAACTTTTGCAACAGTGGAGATATTTTCACTGTATTTGGGTCAAGCTGCATTTTCCAAATTAGTGAAATATAATATTCAATTCTGAGATACACTTTTTTTTATATTTTAGCATAAATCATGATCTGTCTTGACAAATGATGGCATGTCATAGTTTAATTAGGAATAATTTTGAATTTCTCAGTGGTACATAAGACAATTTTAAAAAATCAATGGTGTTTATATTTATTGAAGAATAGTAACATTTACTTCTTTAGAATTGAGCTCAAACTCACTAAACAGCATTATTTTCATAAAGGTGGCAAGCTGTGAAAAGTTAAGGCACTTGCTTCTGTGTTCACAGAAAAATAAGGAGTATAGAATTTATGTCCTTATTCTCCCTTGCCTGATATTTACCAGTAACAGAAATGTTCTTACATGAATGGGATGCTTGATCAAAAGGAAGGAAGTGTATCCTGGGTCAAGTTATTTAAGTTGAAGCTTCGTACTAAATTATGACCCCTCATCAAAATGCTTTGGTTTTTAGGTAAGGTAAAAATATTAAGGAAGTCTTTTAAGCTTTGCCCTGTGGAATTTGAGAATGATCATGATTGCTTACGTTAAACAAAAAGTGAAATAATTTACATAAAATTATATTTTTCATTAATAAATTATACCTTATTGCTCACATAAAGAGTCTGCATTTAAATTTAGTATAATATGGGTTATGGTTAATCCTACATGTCAACTGAATTATCTGTACTACCTAACTTCACTGGGTCCACTGTCGCACTCAATAACTATTACGTTGACTCAAAGAAGATATTTCAAAGACTCAAGTTTTCCCCTAGGTCAGTAGGTAAATAGAAATATACCACATATAGACTTGGCCTAAACACCATTAACTTTCTAACAATGATGAAAAAACAACAAAACCAATACTGTAATGTATTGAGTACTTTCCACATGCATAGCACTATAGTAAAATATTACACCTCACTAAATCCTCTCAGCAATCCTGGGCAGTCATTATCCATTTTACAAAGAGGGAATTGAAACTTAGAGACCTGAAGTAACTTGCAAAGATTCCTCCAACGTTCATCCAATAAACAGTGATTTACTGAGCACCTATGAGGAACTAGTCACTACGGTGAGCATTTCACGTCCAATGGTGAAGCAATTAAATGTAAGTCCTCTCTCTTCATAGAGCATATATGGCATGTGTCTCACAGCCAGATGGCTAGCCAAGTGGATCTCGCAGCATTTTATTTTCCCTCTGAAATTTCACTTGTGTTTCAATACCCCTGTGCACCAATTATAGAAACAACTTAGTACAATTCACAAATTAACAGATATAGGAAATACAGCATTGGAGCATCTCAATACTACAAATCTATTTTCTTCAGGGACGTTCATGCCTTTCTTCCCCCCACAGATAAATTGTATTTTTAATCAAAATCTCCTTGCCCTCCCTTATTCGCAATGAGAATGTAAATTTCCAACATTTACTTACAGATGCTTGGGGAAGATAAAGTGGTTTAGATTTACAGAGGCTGGAAAGCTAAAATTTTCTGTTTCCCAGGTTCCCTTGTGGCAAAGTTTTGGCCAATGAAATGTAAGTGACATCTACTGGAAGGAACTTTCATGAAAGATTTTTTAAAAGGAAAACACAGCTAATATAGCCTCTTTGGCCCATGTTCCAGCCTGTCATATGGTTCAATGCCTAGAGCTAAATGATGATCAAGCAGGACTACAGAAGGGCCTGTTCTTGATGACATGGGAAATCTGTCACACCAGCCACTCAATGTTATCTCAAGATTTCTTTTTGCATGTCTCCTCCCATACTTGAGTTTGACCTAAACAGGAAAATATCATCAGTGTTAGATAGAGTCTGGGTTTCTTCAGAAGCTCCAACCTGAGGAATCATTCTACTGCATCTCATGTTGCTACTTCAGCACCTCCATGAACTCTATCCCACTTTTCCGCAATTCTAAGTGACTATAAAGACCTATAAGAGAGACAAAGTTCCAGCTGCACAACAAAGAGATTTAGAATTATAACTAAACCCTCAACCACACACAACCACCACAACAGATTCCAAACACCTTTGCCCTCTCTTTGGTTTGCCTTGGCAAAAGAAAACCTTTGCTGCTATATTAATTAGGATTCTATTTGCTAATGTGTTATTTCCCATTCTCCCCCTTTCTGCACATATGGCCAGATTATACTCCCTGGCTTCTTGTTGTTGGTTGGGGTCATATTACCAGTTCTGGACAAAGAGTTGGGAATGGAAATGAGGTGTGTCACTTTTTGGCTTGGGTTTAAAGCATTTAATTGCTACTGTGAGACCCTCTAAAGCTCTCTCTCTTCCCTCTGGCAGCACAACCAGCTATATTATTTACTTGAGCTCCCAAAAGGCTATGATAAGCAGGAGTCTCCCTGCCAATCCCTGATTGTCATGTAATGTGAGAGAGAAATAAATCTTTTTTTTTTTTAATCCATTACAATTGGGAATTGTTTGTTACCAGACCATGATGTAGCCTATTTGGAATGATTCAAATCCAATCAAGGGAACCTCAGCACGAGAGGATATGGATTAGGCCCTCGATTCCAAAGAGGTTTTGAATGGTCAAACCACAAGAAGGGCAGTGATGTGTCTGGGCCTCAGGAAGAGCTGGAACCAAGAATTGAATGCTACAGTGCTCTCTCTCTCTCTCGCTTTTTCTTTCTTGACTCTACTTTTCTTGGTCTATTTAGCATTACTTCATCTCATTACAAACTCACCCTCTTCACGTAGAGGGAAATATGACCGTTGGCAGTCTCTGAGTTTTACAATTCACAGCTTCAGTGCACAAGGGAAAAGTGACTGACAGCTTCTCTGGTCTCAAATTCAAAAATCTTAGGAAATGTATCCGAATGACCCACCCTGAGTAAACTTGAATAGCGATGTTCAGAGAAATGGGGTCAGAGAAGAACAGGACACAGAACTGTGTGGATGGAGTAGAGGAGGAAATATCCCCGGGAAAAGAGAGGGGTGTCAGATATATGTGTGTGTATATATATATATATATGTATATGTATATATGTGTGTGTATATATATACATGTATATATATGTATTTGTATATATGTATATATATGTATATGTGTATATATATATATATACATACACACACATATTAGTCAAGTAAATTTGTTCAGCAAGAATTTTTAGTGTACTTTAGGGGAGCAGAATTTGCCACATCAAGATGTGCCTCTTTGGCATGAGGACTATTTTGGGTTGGTTATTTTTTAAAAACCTGCAGACGTGGGAGAAGCTCTGCAAACCAAGTAGAAGTTACCCTTTGTAAGAGACATTTACATTTATAAGGAAATTCTCCATTTGTAGAGGTGTCTCCTTCTCTGCACCAGGAAGAAGGGGATGACCTTATCTCTAGAAATTCTTATCAAGGCAGAAGGCAAGGATTTAAATCTGCATAATAACCTTACTCTTGTTTACTTTGCTTTTTCTGGTAATCTCCCATAACTGACTCCCCCTACCCCCAACATCCTCTGTCTTTAGCTGAAGATGGTATTTAAGAGGCCGACCTCGACTATTCTGGTGAGTTACTCAGGTTTCCTGGGGTTCTCCCACACGTACATGTTATAAAGCTTTGTTTGATTTTCTCCTGTTATTTTGTCTCATGTCGATTTAATTCTTAGACCAGCCAGAAGGACCTAGAGGGTAGAGGAATTGTCTTCCTCCTCTACACTTCCATTAGACTATGTAAAATTGTCAGATTGTTTAATGTGAAATATGGTATATCAAAGAATGAGCCACAGAAGTTAAAGATAAATAAATTGTGTGAGAGGTCTGTATTAGTAGGCAAGATTAAAAATTTGTATATAATTTGTAAGATAATGAAATATGTTAATTTGTCACATGTTTCTTGCTAGTATATTTACTAATATACACTTAACTCAATCTGTGCTAGAGTTTATTATTCACTAATATATATTTAGTTCAATGTGTGCTAGAGCTTATCACACTGCACTGTAAATGATTGTGTCTACTTGCTGTTTTCCTTGAGGCTGTGTGGTTGTTAAATGTGATCATTGTTCTTATTTCTTACTACATTTCAATGTACAAATTAAGAACCTAGAAAAAAAACTTACTATGGGAATGTCTTATTCTTCCCTACCAATCAGGAAATATCCAGTTTCAAAGTTGAAATCATGTTCATATTGCAGAGAAGTTTTCTCTGAGTTTAAGGTTCCTGATGATTCTTAGATGGCTGCTCAGATCAACATTTTGTCTTTTCCTGGAACTTTGCTGTTAGTGCATATGAAAATATATCAAAGCTCTTTTAATTTTTGGCAAAATTATAGAAGCAAAATCAAGTTTTATTTAGTGTGTTGATTAAAAGCAGGAAGCGGCACAGATATTCTTTAAAAATTACAATATCTTGGCTTGGGAATTCACACATCCACCACACATATTGAATTATTTAAGATTAAGTTTGGTTATAAGTGACAGAACAGAACAAATAACAGTGTCCTAGGTAAGATAAAGTTAATTTCTCTCTCACAACACAGTCTGGAGGTAGGTGGTCCAAAGACAGATGGTATGGCCTTCCATGGGGTCAAGCACTCAGACTATTTTGTTAGTCCATTATGCAGAGCTTCCTTCCTAAGTTCATTTCATCTTCCAAGGTGGCTACTCTTGCTCAAGCCATTCATTTGCATCTTACCTAGCAGGAAGAAGGATAAAGGAGTTCTGACTTCCTTTAAGAACAGTGCCTGGAACTTGCACACACAATTTTCACTTGTATGTCATCGGCGAGCACTTGGTGTTATAGCCAAAACTCTAAGCAGATGAGTCTGGGAAACGTGGAATTTGTTCCAGGTGGTCATTCACCCAACTGAAAATCAAGGACTCTGTCACATGGCAGAGTGAGAGGAAAAAAAATTTTGAAGCAACCAGCAATGTCTGCACACCTAATATTAACCACGTGACTTCTGTCTGCCCTCATAACGGGCTGACGTCTAGTATATACTTTTTCAGCTTTGCTCTGGCCTGTCCCCATAATGGACTCACACTTAGTGTACCTATGGTTACAACTTGACTCCTGCTTTTACTGATGATGGACTTTGACTCTGTGCCAGTGATGTTAAGTCACATTCCTGCAAAGTTGAGACTGAGGGTAAATGTTCTTTCAGGGGCATTCCCATTTTCGTAGAAACCAAGTTTACTCTACTTTTATAAACAGGGCCACTGTGGACCGCTGTGCAGGTTGTGCACACAGCCTGGAAACAGTGAGGGGCTAAAATTCCAGTAGAAAGAGTATCACTTTGTAATTTGAATGTTTAGAATAGCCATTCTTATAACGATTCTTACTTCAATTCTCCACCCAAATGGAATGTCTTTTCTACAATTAAACTAAATGTGCTACTTGCAGCTTTAGCTCAGAGGGATTATTTATACACATATTATGAACTAGAATGACTTTCCAAAGTATAGATTTGAGAACATTAATTCCTCAGAAATATTGAGATGATCAGACGAGAAAATGCGTTTCATAGTAAAAACTACGTAAAAGCTTAGGTCAAGCAATGTTAAGAATTTTCTTTGTTACCAGCAAGACTTTTAAGAACTTTTATTATGCTAATCTGTGTTTGGGAATCTTTGAGGAGAGGATTCTTGTATGCAATGACTGACAAGCCAATCATTTCCTTGTGATGTGTCTTACAGGACGCTGTAGTGAAATATTGATTTAGTGAAGTGTTTCTGGCACTTATCTAAAGAGAAAATAAACTCCCCTCCCACACCTCCTAATTTACTTAATTCAGATTCTCCAGATGAAGTTTTGGCAACCCTGCATTTTTAACAAGCAACCTAGACCATTCTTATCATTGAGCAATTTTTTGAAAAATTGATTTGTAGAAATGCTTTTTCACTAGGAGTATGTCAGAATCACCTGGGAAACTTTGCAAATACACATTTACTGTGTCCCTCCCAAATTTATGAATTAGAGGGAAGTCTGCTTCCTCTACAGGCATTTCTTACAATAACTCCAAGTTAAGGACCATTGTTTTAGACCTAACTTTCTTATTCTTCATATATTGCTATTCATTTATATACCAAGATGCTCCCATATAGAAGTTTTCTTTCTGGGGCCCATTTCTTATCATTTGTCAGGCTCCCCTTGGCATTAACCACTGCTTTCAAGGCAAATGAGAAGAGGACTCCTAGCCATGATTTATCTCAAGGCAGTGTTGATAGAAGGAAAAGGAAAGGCCTTGGCTGTAGAGTGTAATCTAGTCAGCAGATAAAAAATTCAAGAATAATGAAAGCTGATTGCTTAAGCATGAGGTATTTTTAGAGCTCATATGCTTTTAAATGCGTACAGTTGGCATGAACAGGGTGGCCCATTTTAAAAAAGAGCAACCGAATTAGTAGATTCCCTTGTGTAAAATGCTGTGTTCCAGATGTTTCCATGGCAAATGTTTTCTTAATGTGAAGCCCAACCATAAAAAGCACCTGGGTAATGTACAGCTCTTCCAGACACAAATCGTCATTTTTTTTTTTTAATCCAAAGACTTATAGAGAGGAAACTGCATTTATTTCACACACACGCAAAGATGAGTCCACTTCATATTGATATGGAAATATAAAGTGACAAAAATACTTATTTAAACATCAATCTTAATATATAAAGAGCTTCATTCATGTCTGCAAGCAACACAACAGTATACACTTTCTTGAAGTCTGCAGAAGTGTTCAGCAGCTATATTTGAAGCATGTATTTTCAATATTAATTTTTCTGCATGGATTCTGGCTAAGAACACAGGAGTAAAAGGCAATATAATGTAGCAGTCAAGACCAGAGGTTTTTGAGCCAAACAATCTGGGTTTGAATCTTCCACTACTTACCAGCTATGTAAACTTGGGCATTTTATTCACCTTCTGTGCTTTATTATCCTTATCTGTAAAATGAGGATTATAATAGTGCTTACCTTGGAAGGTTTTTATGAAGATTAACTGCGTTTACACACATCAACACATAAAACATTTTTTGGCCCATGGTAAATGCTCAATGAAGGTTAGAGTCAATAAAGTAGATTTCTCTACTGGATATTTTTTCAAGATTAAAATAAAGCTCCAGTGACTTTGAGCGTCGTATTTTACTTTGTTAGAGGTGCAGGGGAGGAAGAAATTTTCATCTCTCCTTCTAGGTTCCTCTGGCTGGTCGAAGAATTAAATTGACGGGAGACAGATGAACAGGAGAAAATGAAACACAATTTAATAACATGTATACATGGGAGAAACCCAGGAAAACTGAGTAACTTGCCAAAATGACCAAATTCCTCAACTTAAATACCATCTTCAGCTAAAGACAAAAGAGGATGTTGGGGGTAGTGGTTTAGGACTTCAAAGTGGAGCAAGGCAATTCACATGGAAATGAAAAGCAATTGTTTGGTAAATAAATGTTTGCTGGGCCATGCAGAGACAATGAGACATGGAGAGGACTCTGATCTCTAGGTCTGGTGAGTCTCCTCCACCACATCTAGCCTATATTCTTTGTAGATATCTCTGTTGATAGCTCTATTCCTATTTTAGGTCATTTATCTAAATTCTTTTAGGCAGTTAGGAGGGAGGTGACAAGAAAAACTTTCTGAGTCTTTTGTTTCTTAAAAATAATCAGCCTAAAATAATCCTTATGTTAAAGAGACACATGCTGGGGTGGCAAATTTTGTTCCCTTTCAGAGGATAAAAATTTGGTTCACAAAGCCTTCTTTGGACAAAGGCAGTAACTAGGTGATGGAATGAGAAATCATAAACTCATCTTCCATAAATGTGCTGCTTGATTAATTAATGGAGGCACATATTCATTTCCTTAATTCACTGGGATATATTAGAGGAAAAATACCTAATATTTGTTACATAGTTTAATTATAAAAGTCACCAGATAGTTTGGGTGCTAGGAATTTCATTGGCCCAAGAAGCAAGAGAAATATATGGGAGAAACACTTGGGGGAGGTAGGGGTGGAAGAATCAAAAGAAAAGGGAAGATGAGTAAGTGAAGCAAGAGACAATTTCACAGAGGTGTTGGCAGAGAAAGAAATATGCTACCAGTTGGGTCCTACTTTGTGCCAGCTCTCCCCAGTGCCATAGGTATTTCTTACAAAAATGTAATAGGAACTTTCCCTCAATTAGCAGCTAGTCATAGATATAATATATGCTTCCAGAAAAAGGTACCACATTTCAAACACTTTGCTCATTTGCAACTCTAGATGGGCAAATCATTCTAAAAGGCATTTACATAAACAATAATGGTTGGTGAAAGCTCTGTGGGTATCTCAAATTTGGGGCTAAAAGTGATTTTCCTTCAAAGAAGACAGGTCTCTCTGTTAGTTGTTATTCTGTTGAATTAAAGGAAAGAGGTCAGAAACATTTGACTACATGTTGAATTTCTCCCACCTAACTTTGCTTTTTCCTCAAATAAACCTTTAATTTGATGGTGGCTATGGATTTCTTTACTGGTTTTATTTTCAGCATGAAATAGATGTTCATACTTTCTCTTAAAGCATTTTCTTCAAGAGAGAAACATTCTTTCTGTTCAAAGTGTAAAAGAAAAAATGTCATGTAGAGATTTTTAGAAGTGATTATTAATGCTTTGAAGTTAAAATATTCAGATCAACCCTTGATGAAGTTTAAATGGCAGGCAGCCTCCTAATAATACTGCGAAAGTGAGAAAACTAATTTATATTTAATTGCTATTAAAATCAAGGTCCCTATAAAGCATACTCCTATCTTATTTTAAATTTATTCAGGAAATATTTAAAATAGCAGATCTCAGTATCGTATCTTCAAGTTAGCAAAATCCTACTTTCGCACAGATGCATCTACTTTTACACTGCAGATGCTCTGTTTCCATAAAGATGGCTGGACATTCTGGCTAGAAGCATTCCAGCAGTTACAATGGTTTATCATATAAAATGTATTACAATCTTCATTGATGCACTCATTGCAAAAGAGGAGGTACCTTCTCATGGCAAGAACCTAGAAATAGTGAAACCTTTGAGGAGGAAGGAATTAAAATGGTAGCCTTACACCTGTGATGCTGAAATATTTACCAGTCAGCTATATTTTTCTCATTTTCCCTCAGTTCTTGATCACTATAACTTGCCTGTGTAATAAGAATTTCTAAGTCATGGGGAGGTTTCCTCTTTGTTCATTTTTTTCTCTTTTTATTATCAGTAACTGTGATTGGGAACATTACTGGACGTGTTGTCAATAGGTGTTTCAATTAATGCATGAAGAACTTCAGTGTGAAAATTCCCCTGAGAATTCAGGTCCGTTAAAATAAGTTGGCATCCTGTTTTATTAATTTGGTCAGTTTGGGAATTTGTGTATTGAATTTATGTTAAATGAATTGCAAAGATATTTTTCCTAATCCTAGACTCATCTCAGCTCTGCCCAGAATACAATCCAAGGCTGTTTTCCTGGGATTTCTTAGAAGCTTCATGGAGAATAACATAGAGCGTCCACCACGGGAAATACGAAGTTAAAGTTGTCGGGGCCTTCCATGATGCTGGTGGCAGGCAGCATCCCTCCTCCTTGCATAATCTGGAGTCTATATGCTTGGGTTACAATCCAGGCTTTGCTTCTTACTTTAGCTGCGTAACTCGCGCAATTTAATTGTCTTCTCTGTGTCTCAGTTTTCTCATTTGTAAAATGGGATAATAACTGTACCTGCCTCATAAATACCAATGAAAGAATAAAATGAGTTAATAGAGATAAAGATTCTATAGAGCTTGGTAAATAAGTATGGAATAAATGTCAGTTAATATTATAATCATAATTATTATTAAAATTAAACATTTCATTGAGAAGTCATGCCATATACTTGGCTCCCTTCTGCTCATATCATGGATTCATGGGTGCCCATTCTCTATACAGGTTACCCTCTTCCTAGGGTTGGAGCCTGTGTTTTTTGAAATTCTATTTCCTCAGGTATTCCAACTTTTGTCACAGTGCCTATTGACTTTCTCTGGAGTTTCTCAAATTTATCCATCAATTTCCTCTTGGATGCCATTTTTAGACTATAGATATTGACTTAAGTCTCACCTGGATTTGCCACACCTTTCTTTCTATTGGACTCTTAGTTTTGTTCTACTCCAAGCACTTCTACTTTGCCCTAATGTAATTTGGGGAAAACTCCTTATTTTCTGAGGTCTTCCCTCTTTTACTCCTACCATTATATGAGGTAAGGATAAAGAGGCATCACGAAGCAATGTATTCTTTTGACCTATCTTCCTTTGTGTTGGAACATAAACCTCACATGGCTCTTCATATACTCTGAGCTTTTTAATTTCTCTATCTTTTTGGCCTACTTCTCACACTGAGTCATCACTCTTCTCTTGGTCTCGGATAAAACACTTCAGTGAATGGTGTAGTTTCTGGCTTCTTGGACAGCCACAAAAGGAGATGCAACCCAGTTGTTTAGGAGTTGTATCTTGGCCAATGGGAAGCAAAAGATCAAAGGAAGTTGGGCAGGTACCTTTCTCTTCCTTACATTATTTGGTGGACTGATCTGAGTGGCAGTTCTTCCTTGCAGCCCTTCTGGAGAAGACCCACATGCTGAATAAACAAACCTGCTGAAAGATCCTTACTGTCCTTTCCCAGATTGTCATGAAGCCAGGGCTGGCACAATGGCACATCATATTGCATTGCTTTGCATATTTCCTTGTTTCACTTTGATTTCTTTTTTCTTACCTTCACCTCTTAAACATACTGGTATCAACTTAATCTTTATCTCTGCTTTCTATAAGAACCAGCTAAGACACTCTTGATGGCTTTGCAGAGTAAATTTTTATTTTATTGCAGATAAGCTGTACACAATGCTATTACTCAGATTCTGCCCATATCAACAGGTGAGAGCCCTGTTTTCTTCCAGCTTTAACTTCTACATGGCCTTCCTTCTATATGACCTATCGTCATGGCTCCTCCCCACATCATTTGAATAATGGATTCAGTTTTAATTTTTCTAGGTGTGGCATCCCCTCTTGTGGATAGAGACAGCATAAGAGCTCCTCATTGAGGGTACACAGTCACTTTCCCAGTAGCTCCATCTTGTGTCCTCCGCCACATTTGAACCAGAATTAACAGCTATTTCTAGTCACTCTGTAGCTTAGCTCCTCAACAATCGTCTGTTGGGCACTAATTAAATTTGTGGATCATCACCTACTGTTTCTACCACTCTATACCTCACTCAATACTGCACACCTCACCTTTCAGACTGGTAAGAATGAGAATTATGAATAAGGTTCTATATAAATAACTGATTTATGAAGTCTGCCCACCCAACCTATTAGTCCTTCTGCAGAATACTGCACACACATTACTCATCTCTGCATAGTTAACATATTTATTTTCCATTAAAAACAGAGGCAGCTATATTAGTTAAGAGCTTAGTTTCTCATCTCAGATTGTGATATAACTCTGGACTCTTGTATTTGCTCTCTGTGTGATTTAGGGTAGGTGACTGACCCTCTCTCACCTCAGATGTAATCTAGAAAGAATTCTAAAAATATTTCTCTCTTCATAAGGTTGTTGTGTGAATTAAAGAGAAAATTTATGTCCTATAAATGTTTATGTCTTATAAATTTATGTCTTATAAATAGATGTTGAGCATCTATTATAAATCAAGAATTCTTCTAGTCCCTGGGGATAAAAATACAATATCCACAAAAATACTTCTTTTCATTGGCCCAGAGTAAACAGTAAAAGATAGCTCTGTTATCATTAACATCATCTTCAACAACCCCAAATGACTTTTATTTCACTATACCATCTAGTCCATTGTTGAGCACTGTCCTCTATCAGAGTCTTTCTCAGCTATATCAGCATACAACTTGGAGACTCAGTATCTGAAATCTTTTTTGTTTTTTGTGTCCTTCACAATATACATATGTATCCTATTTCAGGTCAGGGAATTTTCTTCCTCAGATTTCTTCATTTCAAGAAATATAATAAGACATGATTATAAATGCTAGTCCATGTTTCTAGTTAAACATGTACTTTATTTTGTGCCTACTATGTGCTAGGCACAGCCTTTTGTGCTTGGGATAACTCAGTCAACAACAACAACAATAAAAAAAATCACACCCCTCATAGAGATTACATTGTAGTAGCGGGATACAGAATATAAAAATAAGCATAATAAATAAATACATGTTTTTATATATGTCTAAACTTTTTGATTCTACTTTCCTAGGAAAAAATTATGAATATAATCTCATGTATATCTACTATTTAAAAATTATATCCACGTACTACTATACTAACAGATACTTATCTTTTACATGGAAAAAGAAAAGATAAAAGTAAATATTAGCTGAAGATCTAATTTTTTCCCCTGCATTCAATGGATTATCTTTCACATCATGTCTGTTTTGCACATCTTGCTTTAGAGGTCAATTCATTGACAATGGTAGATAAAACAAATATTTCTTTACTTAAAGATAAAAGGATTAGTCAACCAAAAAAAATTACAGGTCAATTCTTAGTATGAAATGCGTGATACTTATTTGATTTAGGAATGATACTATCATAAACAATACCAAGCAAAAGTACTAAAGAAGTTAGTGATTCAGGGTATTTTGAGTGATGGCAGCCAATTTCTGAAACCAATATCATCTTTAAAAACAAACTGCTAAAATTTTACACCTCTAGTTTCACAGTTTCAAAGATCATGTAGATAGATGATAGTCTGAGTTTCACTTTTGTGTATTTTTATTCCATTAATGGAAAATAAACCAGACTTTACTTCATACGAATATTTTCCCTGAGGACTAGAGTGTGACTCAGTATTGACTATGTCAGCCTAACCTGTGTTTAAGTTATTAAGATGAGATTTTTTTTGCTGATCCATTTATTACCATTTGTGGAAGTGGCAGTTTTAAGTATTAAAATGTGTCTGAAGTGACATGACCACATTAATCTCAAATTTGTTAGACCTGCAACAAAATTCCATGTGAATCTCAGAAGCTGTTTTATTGTACACTTAGCCCAATACCTTGTGCTAAATATTTGAAAAAGTGAAGACTGAATAAATGAAGATTGATATTCATTCTCATAAATCACATTCAGTTATCAGGGAGAATTATGTTGGTTCTACCTCAAAATTTATCCAGGATCAGATTCCTTCTCACTACCACCATCCCCCAATCCCCCAACACCTCTTGCCAAAATTGGAAAAAAAAGGAACCCTAACTAGTCTTTCTGCATCTGCCCTAGCCACCAATCTCAATAGTGTAGCCCATATGATCCTTTAGGAACAGAATGGATCACATCACTCTTGCTCCAAATTCTCCATTGGTTTCTTTCTATCTCACTTAGTGTATAAGCCAACATCTTGAAGAAATGTAGGAGGCCACATGTGATCTGGTCCACATGACTTCTTTGTCCTTATTGCTCACCATTTCCCTCCCCTTCCCCCACAATAACTCACTCAATTTTTACCCCAATGGTCTTCTTGCTGTTTCTTGAATTTGTCAAGCACAGTCTTATTTCAGCGTTTTCCCATTTGTTGGTATTTTTATTGTTGTTGTTTGTGAGGAAGATTAGCCCTTGGCTAACATTCACTACCAATCCCCCTCTTTTGCTAAGGAAGATTAGCCTTGAGCTAACATTCGTGCCCATCTTCCTCCACTTTATGTGGGACACCTGCCACAGCATGGCTTGGTAAGTTGTGCATAGGTCCACACCCGGGATCCAAACCTGTGAACGCCAGGCTGCTGCAGCAGAGCGGAGAACTTAACCACCAGGCACAGGGCCAGCATCCCCATTTGCTGGTTTTCGTTTGTTTGCCTGGAATGCTTGTGCCTTAGGTATCCCTATGACCCACTATCTCCCTTCCTCCAAGTCTCCACTCAGATGCCTTCTCAACTACTTTATACAAAATAGCACTTCTCCCCAAACCATCTCTACCCTCTACCCAGCGTTATTCTTCTTTATAACACTCATCAAGACATGACTTATTATATACATACATACACACACATATATATACAGTTATTGTTGCCTACTGTTTGTCTCCATTATGATAAAGTACAGTTTGCCCTCCATATCCGTGGCTTTTGCATTGGCGTATTTAACCAACTGTGGATGGAAAGGTCTATGATGATTGCATCCATACTGACATGTACAGACTTTTTTTTGTCATTACTCTCTAAACAATACAATTTAATGACTATTTACATGGCATTTACATTGTAGTAGGTATTAGAAGTGATCTAGACATGATTTGAAGTATCCGGGAGGATGTGCATAGGTTATATGCAAATACTATGCCATTTTATATTCAGGACTCGAGTATCTCCGGATTTTAGTATCTGCAGGAGGGTGGAGATGGGGGAGCCTGGAACCAATCCCCCCAAGGATACTGAGGGATGACTGCATAATTCTTCAAAGGTTATAAAATACTACTCTCAGACAAATATAAAAGAACACATGCCAAAAATATCCTACTTCTTTATTAGTAAGGCAACCAGTATAATGTTAAAGTCTGTTCAAAAGCACTGGGTGAAACTAGACACTTTAATAAAGACATGCCAAGATTGGATTGCTGGGTTATATACAGACCTAATTAATGTCTTAAAGGGAAATAAAATGTAACCTTTGGCACTATCTATTCTCCTGGACAGAAATTATTTGATCTCTAGTGGACAAAAGTTTACAAATTAACCTCTGCTCCAACAGAGTTGTAAAATAACCCAGTTGATGGTGAGTGAAGCCCAGGACTGCATTGAAAGGACACTCAGCAATCAATTTTGCCTATTTCCAAGTTGCAAATAATTTTTCTGACACTTACAAGGTCAGGTAATTTGATTTTTTTTTTCTTTTTTTTTGCTGCTGTATTCTCAGATCTTTCAACAGTAAGGGGCAGGAAATATTCTTTTGTCTTAGTTTAGGTTCTCCAAGACGCACACCCGGAGGCCAGGATTTGAATGCCTGGAATTTGAGAATTGACCCAGAAAAACTGGTAGGGGAGAGGGGAAGTGAGAGAGGGCACAGAAGAAAGCCAAAAAAAGTAGGACTTCAGGCAAGATGTCGATCTGGAAAATGGGAGTTCGGTCCCATGGTGCAACATGAGAGAGAGTGCAGAATGTGCGTCAGAGTTATTTCAACCAAACAATGAAGGGCCTGGGGTATTTACTCACCAACCCTGACCGGCATTTATTGAGAGCTGCTTCCAGGAAAGTTAACTCTATTTTAGGTCTAGTTTTCCCTGCATGTAGGCTGAATATAGTTTTTGTTTCAGGCAAAACGAAAACTAAATTAAAAGAAAAAGAAAAAATAAACCTTTCGTTACAGAGAACAGCTATTCCCAGTAAGCAGCCTTTAGCAAGTGAGTCCCAAGAGGATGTGGCGGGGCACTGACAATATCTGCTCTGGTGCTCCATCAAAAAAAGTATTGATTAAATGAATAAATGAATGAAATATTTCCAAGGATCTTGTAAGTTGCGTCCTTAATTTTATAGGCCCCTACAGAATAAAAAGGACGAGGTAAATAAGCACAGGAAGTGACATGAAGATCTTGGAAACATATCAGTTTTTCTGCCCAGGTGATAGAGCAGAAAAAAAAAAGCATAGGATTTGTTATCAGACAGGTTTAATTATGCCATCTAGCTATATGACCTGTATCAGGTGACTTAAGTTAAGTTTCAATTGTTGCACCTCTAAAATTAGGATAATTAATCTTAATTCTCCAATGAAAGCATCACCCAAGTTCAAATATATAGTTACCCCAAAAGGGTGGAACTTATACCTAACAAAAGCTAGACTCTAAAGTGTTAACACATGTGTTAAAGCTAAATGTGTTGGTCAGTCATAGACTTTGAACAGTAATGGTTTAATTGACAAGCCTGTTCCTCAAATTATCTTAGATAAAGAACATTTCCTAAGATCATCCCACTTATTTCTTTGGTTTGACAAGAGACTCAGTAATAGTATTTGTGATTATAATTATCTTCCAATGTAAATATGCTTCCAATGCAAAATTGTGATGGTTATATCAATAAGAGTATTTTGTTCCTAGTGACAGATTTGTTTCATATTTTAATAATTTTTAAAACTGGAATTTTGATTTGTTCATTAGTTTCTGTGGGTCAGTGAGACTTAAGAACATACAATGCCAAGAATAAGAGCTGAACTTTGTTAAATGCCACCCTGTGGGGACTTTTAGAAGATAGCCAACCACTTTTGCCTTGTGCCTTCATTAAAAACTTCAACAATACATAGATGTGGTGCCCAGGAAATGAGGCATGCTCCCAATTTAGAAAGGAATGGACAGAGGGGATGTATAAGCATCTCGAGGAGAAGATGTAGAAAAACTATTACATCAACATTATCTCACCTGAAATAAGACAAGTTGTACCCACTAGTTTGAACTTTCTTGTTTTGGGGGCAGGCTGAAGAGGAAGGAAGAAACACTGAGAAACAATCATAATCACCCAGAAGAATCTCTAGCAGCAAAGGAGGGTCCTGTGAGGAAGGAATAACAAGGGCACCCAGAATCTTAGTTGCAGATTCTCTTCCCAGGGATGAATGAATCTGAGTGAAACATTTCTCAAATACAAAGATAATGGGTATGCATCTGCAAATAGTGAAGAGTTCATAGCCTAATCAACCTTTAAGTTCTTCCTGACAAAATAAATAAATAAAAGAAAAACTAAATGACAAACTACAGGTTGACCATAGCCATGGTCTAATGGACTGATGGTGCTGACAGGAGCTGCTTAAACAGAGCATTAAGTCAAAATATAGGTAAATGTGGTTACAGAAAATAAATATCATAAACTTTGACATTTAAAAATAATGAAATAAAAACAAAACTCAGTATATGAAGGGCTGCAAGAGGGAGAAGGGTTAGGACAATAATTTTCTAGTCTGGCTTAGCAGAATATAGCTGTTACCTAAAATGAAGAAGTCAAGAAATATAGGCTAAGTATGCTATTTAAAATCATCAACCAAAAATGGGAATGAAAAATTTCTCTCTCGTGGGAGTGAGGGGGTCATATTATCTAAAAAGAAAATAAATTAAGACATAGTTACATATGATACATAAATTTTTAAAGGTAACTGTCATAAAATGGAAAAAATAGATTATATAACAATCCAACTTATCATTAGAAAATTCACTCAGCTCCAGAGGAAAAGGGACTTTTGTCTGTTTGCCTCACTCTTAACATCCCAGCTCCTAAAACAGTGCCACCCACACACAGTGGGCACTTAATAAATACTTAATGAATATATGAATAAACAAGACAAAACAGCATCAATTCAGTTAGCAAAATATAAAAATCAGATTAAAATAAGAAAATATAAAAATCACATGCTCAAATTAAAAGTCAAGAAACATCTTTTTAAACAATATAAATGAGATAAACTTACCTCCTAAAAGCAGTCTCAGACTGATTCAAAAACCAAAACCTAAGGATCTTCTGTCTCGTTAGGAAAGTATCTAAAACAAATAAATTCCTTAAAAGATAAATAGTGAAAATAAGGTCATAGCTTGAATATGGGGAGGGGGAGGTGAGGAAAAGAAAGAAAATCAAAGATGATGCAACGTGTTGTTTTTTAACTTGGGCAACTGAAAGGGTTATAGTGTCACATATTTAGATGGGAAGATGACCCACCTTGATGTTCTAGAATTAATCAGCCTTTATTTTCCACTACTGAGTTATCTTTGCTAAGATTCCTTTGCCAGGGGTATGTTTCCATGGAAAAATAATTCCCTCTTAAGAGAGGACTTTTTTTTTTAGATTTCTCAAACTCCTTTCATCTGCCTCTACTTCCATGACGTAGTCTACAAATGTGAATTCCATAATGTCTTATTCTGTACCAAGAAACAAGGGCAGCATTTACAAAAATTTCTAAAGAAAGTCCATCCATTCAGTAAATAGGAATTGGATTCCTAATAAGAGTTAAGCATTCTGCTAGGCACAGGTAATAAAAACAGTGGAAAGGGTGTGGTCACTGAGGAACTCGTGGAGAGTTCGACACACAATACTTGTTTTTCAGTCCAGTGAGATGAATGCAGGGTGGCAGGGGGTCAGAGTTCCAGAGGAATGGACAGGAAGGATGTTTCAGCATAGGCCGATTGGGGACCAAGAAACTCTTCTCACAAATTATTACTTCTGAGCTGCTGAAAACTAGAGAAAGAGCAACAGAGACACTGAAACAGAGAGGAGGAGGGAAGTAGAGGGAGAGGGGGAGAGAGAAGGAGAGAGATACAGCAATTGTCTAAAGAGAACCCGGGTTATTATAAGCCAACTAGGACTTTATTGACATCATAGGTCATAAAATTAAAATTAACAAAATTAATTATTGTTATTATCACTATTTTGCCACCAGAAAAAGAAGACACAGATTAATTATGTTATTCACTTGATAGTATTCAAAAATTGGTAAAACATATATGGAAGAAGCTGCAGAATGAAGCATCAAGACGATGAAAGCCTGCTTTCACCAGTTTTCTCCTCATGCTGTGTTCAGAAGCATGTACACGATATAGAAAATGATCGGACACAAGACAGAAGAAAGCTATTTGGGCTTTTTCACATATTGGATGCCTTACTAAGATGAGCATTTTTAATATTGTGCCCTGAGATGGCTTTAACTTTTTTCAACTATTCATATATTTTCTATTTGACCTTGATCCATTTTATTCCTCTGTCCCGACATGTTTGCTCTGATAAAATATAACCAACCATCTCTCTTCTTCTCTTACTGCTTTCTTGTTTCCTGGGAGTAGTGTTAACTCTTTAAAAACAAAGCAAAACAAAAGTTTATTTTATAATAATTTATACCGTTAAGATTTAACTATCTAAAATGTTGTAAATTATAATACAGAGAAAATATTGAATTTTTAAAATTGTTTTTGCACTTCTAGGTTCTTTGCTTTTCCACACAAATTTTAGAATCAGCTTTCCAATTTTTCCAAAAAAGCCTACTGGGATTTTGATTGGAATTGTATTGATTCTATAGATAATTTAGGAAGAAATGATATACTAGTAACAAGATACATATCTTCATTTAGATATTTTTACTTTCAGCAATGCTTTGTGGTTTTCAGTGTAGAAGGCTTGCATGCATTTTGTTAAATTTATCCCTAAATATTTAATTCATTTGTTACTATCAAAGATGGTATTGTTTATTTAATTTCAATTTCTAATTGCTCATTTCTAGTAAACAAAAATACAATGCATTTTTATATATAAATCCTGTACCTGCAAACTTGCTGAACTCACTTATTAATCCTAGTGAATCCCTTTTATAGATTCCATCAGATTCTATACATAGTTTATTATGTTTTATGTGAATAAAGACAATTTTACTTCTTCCTTTCTAATGTGGAGGCCATTTATTTGTTTTCCTTGCTTTATTGCAAAGGCTAGAACCTCCCATACAGTGTTGAATGGAAGTGGCAAGAGTAAACATCCTTGTCCTAAAGTATTCAATTATTTACTGTTATGTATGATTTTAGCTGTAGGTTATTCATAGATGCCAGTTATCAGATTGAGATTGAGAAACTTCCCTTCTATTCCTAGTTTGCTGAGAGTGTTTTAATCAGGAACAAAACTTGGATTTTGTTAAATGTTTTTCTGTGTCTATTCAGATGATAATGTTTTTTTTCTTATTCATTTATGTGATAATTATGTTGATCCATTTTCAAATGTTCAATCAATCATGCATTTCTGGGATGAATGCCACTTGGTCACAGTGTAAAATCAATTGTATACATTGTTGGATTTGATTAGCAAAAACTTTATTTCGAAGTGTTGGATCTATGTTCATAAGGAGTATTGCTTGTTGGTATGTTGTGTTTTTATTTTCATTCTATTCAAAATACTTTCCAATTTCCCCCCCTTTTTTTTCTTTGACACATTGACTATACAGACTTGTGTAATTTAGATAGCAAATATTTAGGAATTTTCAATGATTTTTTATTGATTTCTAATTTAATTCTGTTTTGGTTTTATGGTCTAGAATTAAGTTTGCCAGATAAAATGCAAGATGTCCAGTCAATTTGAATTTTAGGTAAACATTGAATAAGTTTTTTGTGTAACTATGTTTCAAGTATAATGTGGGACATACTTATATTAAAAATATTATTTGATGATGAGAATGAAAAGACAAGCCACAGGCTGAGAGAAAATATTTCCAAAAGACACATCTGATAAAGGACTATTATCCAAAATATACAAAGAACTCTTAAAACTCAACAGTAAGAAAAAAAATCACCCGAATAAAACATTGGCCACAGGCCTTAACAGACACCTCACCAAAAAGATATACAAGTGGCAAATAGGTATATGAAAAGATATTCCACATCTTATGTCATCATGGAATTATGAATTAAAACAACAATGACATACCATTACATATCTATTAGAATGGCCAAAATCCAGAACATTCACAACACCAAGTGCTGGTGAGGATACGGAGGAGCAGAAACTCATTCATTGCTGGTAGGAGTCCAAAATGGTCCCGACACTTTGGAAGACAGTTTGGTGGTGGTTTCTTATAAAACTAAACAGACTCTTACCATACAATCCAACAATCACACTCCTTGGCATTTAACCAAAGGAGCTGGAAATTCATATTCACACAAAAACTTGCACAAGGATGTTTATAGCAGACTTGTTTATCATTGCCAAAACTTGGAAGCAACCGAGATGTCTTTCGGTAGGTGACAAATAAACTGAGGTACATCCAAACAATGGACTATTATTCAGCACTAAGAAGAAATAAACTGTGAAGCCATGAAAAGACATAGAGGAAACTTAGATGCATATTACTAAGTGAAAGAAGCCAATCCAAAAAGGCTACACACTATATGATTCCAACTATGCAAAATTCTGGAAAAAAGCAAAACTAGGGAGATAGTAAAAAGATCAGTGGTTTCTAGGAGTTAGTGGGGAGGAAGTGATTAATAGGTAGAGCACAGAAGATTTTTAAGGCAGTGGAAATACTCTGAATGATGCTGTAATGGTGGATACATGTCATTATAGATTTATCCAAACCCATAGAATGTACAATACTAAGAGTAAACAGTAATGTAAACTATGGATTTGGGATGCTAATGATGTATCAATGTAGGTTCATCAGTTGTAACAAAGGTACCACTCTGGTGGGGATGTTGATAATGGGGGAGACTATGCATGTGTGGGAGCAGGGGCTATATGGGATATTTCTGTACCATCCTCTCAATTTTGCTGTGAACCTAAAACTGTTTAAAAAAAAATAGTCTGTAATAAAAAATAAATATTACTTGATGTTCACCTGAAATTCAAATATAACTGTGTGTTCTTTTTTATTGTTGTTAAACTGTCACCCTGATCTAAATATGGTTTATCTTGGTAAATTTTCTATGTGTATTTGAAAAAAATGTATATTCTGTTATTGTTGAGCGAGTGTTCTCTAAAATAAATCAAGTTAGGTTTGGTTGATAGTGTGTTTCAGTCTACCATATCCTTGCTGATTTTCTGCCTGCTTGTTCTATTAATAATTGAAAGAGAGGTATTGAAATCTCTTATTATATTTGTGGATTTGTGTATTTCTCCTTGAAGTTCTATCAGTTTTTGCTTCAAGTATTTGAAGCTCTGTTATAAGTGCATAAGTGTTTAGAATTGTTGGTTCCTCTTGATGAATTGACCCTTTTATCATTATGAAATGAGATTCTTCATCCTGAGTAATATTCTTTGCTCTGAAATCTACTTGATATTGTTAGTATAGCCCCTCCAGCTTTCTTCTGATGAATTTTAGCAGGGCATATTTTTTCTCTATTCTTTTACTTTTATTCTGTTTGTGTCCTTATATTTAAACTGAGTTTTCTATAGCATAGAATTGAGTCTTGTTTGTTTATATCCAGTATGCCTATTTCTTCCTTTTCCTGAGGCTGTTTAGTCTATTTGCATTTGATGTGATTATTAATATGATTAGGTATAAGTCTATTATCTTGCTATTTATCTCATCTGGTTTTCATTGTTGATTTTTAAAATTTTTCTGCTATCTTTTAGATTCAGTCTGTTTTATGATCCATTTTATCTTTTTTGATGGTTTATTAGTTATAACTCCTTGTTTTGTAACTGTGATGGTTGTTTTAAGATTTCACATCTTTAACTTGTCACAATCTACTTGCAAGTGATATTATGCCATATTGTGTAGAATATAGGAATCTTAAAACAGTATACTTCTATATTTTCCCTCCCTCATAGATTTTACTTCTGTATATTTCATAAATCCCATACTACATTGTTATTATTTTTTGTTTAACATAAACTGTAAGCCATCCAAAGACAGGCACTGTGTCTACTGTGCCTAGCATACAGCTTTATATGAAATAATACACAATAAAAATTTCTGGGATGAAGCAATAGAAGAACAAATGAAAAAACAATATTTTTATTTTTAAATTACTATTGATTTTTACTCTTTCTCATAAAATACTCTAAAGGGTTTCATGGACACGTTTTTGAACACATAGAATGAGTGACAAGAACTATTTTAATATCTTGTTTAATTCTTTCATCTATGTCATTTCTGGGTTAGTTTTTAGTAACTGATTTTTCTTCTCATTATAGTTCATATTTTCCTGCTTCTTTGCATGTTTGAAAAACTTTGAGTGTATGCCAGGCATCATGACTTTACCTGGTTTGATGCTGTCCAGTTTTGTATTCCTATATATATTCTTGAGCTTTATATTGGGGCACAGTTGGATTATATGTGAACAGTTTGAGTCTTTTAATATTTGTTTGGTGGGACCAGCATTTAATCTAGGGCTAATTCTTCGTTTCTGAGCAAACCCCTTCTGATTATGCTAACCAATGGCCATGAATTATAAAGTTTTCCCTTATGGATCTTTGGAACATGCACTATTCCCAGCCTTATGTGAGCACTGGGTGCTGCTTCCTCTAACTCTTTTGGATGGTGTTTTCCTCTGCTTAATGTAATATCCTCAAATGCACGCGCTGATCAGTTTTCTGCTGATTACTTGAGGGAACTCTCTGTTGGTCTCCAGAATTCTCTATCTGTTAAGTTCTTTCCTTTCTAGAACTCTGTCCTGTGAACCCCCAGCTTCCCAGGTTTCCTCAGACCTTTAGCTCCATCTCTTTCAACTCAGCCAAATCTGCCTGGTGCTGAGCTCCCTCCTCTCTGAGCCGTTGCCTGGAAATTCTTAAGGCAGTAATCTGGGGCAACAGTAAGTCTCAGTTCAGTTGTCTTGCCTTGTGCATGTTCAGACATCATGGTGTCATCCAATATATGCCACTCAGTAATTAGATTTTTATACTCAATAATATAACTCCCAGTTCTTTCTATGTTGATTTATGTGGAAGTCACTCATAGATTTTTAGTCACTGCATCATATTCCATAATTTGAGTATAATACAGTTATTTTGCCATTCTCATTTTTGATGAACGTTTTTCCCCCAATATTTTGCTACTTAAGCTAGATGTAATAAATACACATGTATATGCTTTCTTATGCAATTATGTGCGTATTTCTCTGGGGTAGATAATAATGAGTGGGTTTCAAATTTTTATCGAGTCGAATTGCCCTTCATGGTGGCTGTACCAATTACACTCTACTAGCAAAATATAGAAGTATAGAAGTACTATTTCCTCACAGCTTCATCACAAATTAATATAGTAGAAGATTAAAACTTCATTAAAATTATACATAAAACATCCTATGTATTTCATCTCCAACGAAACATATGTTCACCTATTTACCCACTTTCAATTGGGATGTTTGTTTTATTATTGTTTTCAAATGGATGTATCCTATACATTTCTATATTTCTAAATATGTGTGTGTGAAATTGTTATATACTGCAAATATTTTCATGCAGGGTTTCACTTTTTGTGTCTGATCTCAGAAACTTTTCCTACTTCAAGTTCATAAACATACATTAAAATATTTTCTTCTAGTATGTTTTGTGTTAAGATTTATACATGTAAGAATATATCTATAGTTTATTAATGTGAAAGGTTTGAGCTATGACTCTAAATACTTTTTCTCTCTCCAAATGTATAGGCAATTATCTCAACAAAAATTAACTGAAGAAGGCATCCTTTTTTCACTGATGTGACGTGTCTCCTTTCTTTATGCAAAATCCTCATAGACCTAGCCATAGCTTTTGAAAGTTTTCGTTTATGTTCACTCAGTTTATCCTAGCTGTGTGCTGTGAGGTCAGCTCAGTAGATACTGTTGGTGCCTCACTTTTCTATGTAAAGAAACTGAGGCTCAGAATTATTTTCTTAAGATAAGCAGCTTCTCCCGAAACTGAGCAAGCATTCAAATTCCAGTCTGGAAACCGCAAATCCCATTCTCTGTCCTCCACTCTAGGGTCACATTGAGTTTGTTTCTCTGATCTCTTGGTTCAGTGAGACTTTTGAACAACTTCAAGTTCTAGAGAGAGTGGGTCTCTTTCTCCTCCTGAAAGTACCTCCTCTCAGACAACTTGGATCTCAGATAACTCAGGCACTTGATAATATGTCAAAAACTACATATCTCTTTAGATTCCACCCTCCCCAATTTTTAGGCCATGGAGGCACAGGCATAAATCAATATGCTCAGTTCCCAGGAAGATACATACAAGTTAAATAATAATAACTTAGGGGTTTCTTACTTTATGCACATTGTGAACTTTCCTTTTCTGTGAGGGTTGATAAATCTTGATAGATATAGCTGAAAGAAGTTGGAAGAAAGAATGAAACCATTTAACTGCCTCTTAAGACCACAGTCCCAGAAGCTTTTTATCTTTAATGAAAGTGCACCTGGAAATGATTGTATATCACCATCCATTTTCACCAGTATTTGGCTGATGAGTAAGTGAAATAGGGTTGCATTAAAAAAAAAGGGCAAAGAAATTGGAAGGACTACAACAACACAAAGATCAACACCCATTATCAGACAGAGGAAATGGTATGCTAGACGAAGTATTTGCTTTTCAACTTATTTCGATCTACTGCAGGCTATGAAATGATCATCTCTGCTTATTTTTTTTTTCCAGTAAATGTCACTTATGTCATTTCTGTTTACAGATGAGTGGGTTTCAATCTTGAAATGTTTACTCTTTGCCTCTATTATAGAAAGAAAAAGATTTTCCTAGCTTGCCTCTGGGAAAGCAATAGTGTCTGCATTTGTATTCTGACCTAGACTAGGGGAAGGAGCATTGAAATAGGGAATTACTCTATGTGTCTGATTGGATTGCAGCTTTGGGAGCTGCAAAGCAGGTTTCATGCTAGTGAAAAAAGAGTGAGCAAGCGAGAGAGATTATATACTTCTCCACTGTGAGAGAAAGGTAACATCCAGGATGTAAAATGCATGGATGAATTGTTCTCAGCACCGCTTCGTGCCTCTCTATCTCAACCACCATCCTAATATATTGAGTTGAATGTCCAACCCTTGGATCTAGATGTGGAAATATTTATTATCGTGCTTTTCCGGACCTAGATTTTTAAAGCCTACCTACTAAATATCCAGTACTATATAGCTGAATTTGTAGAGAAAGAAATGGTTTACAATTATATTACTGTAATGAATTTTACTACTGCAAAGACGGTTTTCTCCTGCCAAATGGAAGCATAAGACATAAGCTAATGATCGCAACCATAATGACAGGCATCTTGATATTGATAAAAAATTAAAACTCTGGCAAATAAATGGAGATACACCTAGCCTGAAGTTCTCCTAGTTTGCAAAACCAAACCTATGGTTAAATAGTTTCATGTTTGTCAGGATCTAGACAGATTATATGCTTAAGTATATTTTATGGATGGATTTTGGGTAATAGTATAGGGTATACATTTGCAGAAGTTAATAGTTTCTGTTTCCCATTAATAAGTGATCCATTTCACTTTAAAATGTGTTTAAACTACAGAAGAAAGACAAACTTATTTGTGATACTATCTTTCAGAAATAAATGCTGTATTGTGGTAAAATTTCTTTGTCTATATTATATATTTATGATTTTGAGTTTCTTGGAAAGCTATTTACAATGATAAATCATGCTTATTTTACCTTACTTTATGACATAAATATTTGCATGTTAATATAAACTATTTGTAAACCACAAAATATTTATTTTGTAAATATATAAATATTTTAATGGTACTATAGTTTCTATCAGGAGGCTCTATTATAATTTATTTAGTCCTTATTTTTGGACATTTATTTTTTAATGTCTTTAAATTATAAGTAATGCTATAATAAACTTTTCTAATTATAAAAATTTGACAAATTTTGAAAATAAAATTACTGGACAAGAGGGCATTTGGCATTGTTGAGATCCTTGACAAACAGTGACAATCCATTTCTACTATTTTTGCCACCAGTACTGGTGGCATCCCTGTGGCCTTGCTCCTATGACAGGATGAAGCAGAAAACAGTTTCCCAGGTTATCCCTGAGGTTTCTTACACACGAACTCAGAAACCTCCGCTGCTGGAGAAATAGAGTGATGGGAGAGTTGATGTGTTCACCTTTCAAAATAACTGAAAAAAAAAAATGATAGCAGTGACCCTAGTATTGAAAGCCAAAACTCTTGATTTTCAAGAGTCATGCTTTTACAGAAAAGAAAAGATTTCAAAACAAAACAAAAATCCAGACACGCGAACAATAACGGATAATTTCCACATACAGTGCCCAAGCTGCACAGGCATGTGACCAAGCAGGGCCTATGACATGACATGTGCCATCTCACGTGTGCACACCCCAAATTCTGTGCCCTTTTCTAATTATTTTCCTTCACATTCTACAGGTTTTAATCTAATTTTATTTCTAAGGAAAAGTGGGAGAGGCTCACAGGAACATTTTCCGTGGGCCATTTACTTTCTCAGAGAGAGCTCTATCCTCCCAATAGTAACGTAAACACTTTCAGGGTAGAAAACACATGATAGAAAATGCCTTGCTTACGGCAACTGTGGGGGATCAGAATTGACCACCCCAAAATGTGTCTCTTTAGCTTGATTGTTTATTTATTTTGTGTGTGTGTGAGTAAGACTAGCTCTGAGCTAACATCCATTGCCAATCCTCCTCTTTTTGCTGAGGAAGATTGGTCCTGGGCTGACATCCATGCCCATCTTCCTCTACATTTTTTTTATATGGGATGCCACCACAGCATGGCTTGATAAGCAATGCGTCGGTCTGTGCCCGGGATCTGAAG
The DNA here is from genome assembly GCA_031878705.1 of Tapirus indicus. NCBI lineage: Eukaryota > Metazoa > Chordata > Mammalia > Perissodactyla > Tapiridae > Tapirus > Tapirus indicus. Next base: position 135,250,415 of record CM062920.1, on the reverse strand, counting down.
CTGCAAACCCCAGACCGCTGAAGTGGAGAGCACAAACTTAACCACTATGCCACCAGGCCGGCACCCTAGCTTGATTTTTTTTTTTTTTTTTTGTGAGGAGACCAGCCCTGAGCTAACTTCCGTAGCTAATCCTCCTCTTTTTGCTGAGGAAGACTGGCCCTGGGCTAACATCCGTGCCCATCTTCCTCTACTTTATATGGGACGCCGCCACAGCATGGCTGCCAAGCGGTGCGTCGGCGGGCGCCTGGGATCCGAACCTGCGAACCCCGGGCTGCCAAGTGCGGACTAAACTGCTGCGCCACTGGGCCGGCCCCTAGCTTGATTATTTTTAAGAACAAAAGACTCTGAAAAAAACTTTGACTTCCCCTAAAACTGCCTAAAAGAATTTAAAATGGAAGGGCCTGTTCCAGGAAAAAGTTAGCACTATAAGATAACTGTAATGTAAAATGTGTCTCTCAGGTCATTGTCTATAGTTGGCCCATTTGCATTTCCATCTCCATGTAAATTGCTTTTCTCCCTCTTGAAGTCCCAAACCACTACCCCCAGCACCCTTGTTTGTCTTTAGCTGAAAATGGTATTTAAGGTGGTGACCTCAGCCATTCTGATGAGTTGCTCAGTTTTTCTAGGTTTCTCCCATGTATACGTGTTATAAAGCTTTGTTTGATTTTCTCTTGTTATTCTGTCTCATGTCAATTTAATTCATAGGCCAGCCAAGACAACCTAGAGAGGGTAGAGGATTTGTCTTATTCCCCTACACAATCATCTGATAATTGATCAGTATGTATTAGTGAACTGAATAGCATTTTTTGACATAAGCAACTGTATGTATATGCACCACAAAATTGAAGGAAGAGGAATTAATTTAATTTAAAAATTCTGTGAACATTTCCTCATAAATTGCTAGAGACAAGGGCAGAATTTCTATTTGTGCTTTATAATTCTGCTACATTGTGAGTGCTCAACCAGCAGAAAATTATGATTGTCAGGATGGAAAACATCTTTATTACAAGGACATGGTGTAAATGTGAAGTTGTTGGGTTTAAAAACATGTGCATATCCACAAAACTTCTCATGTGTCTAATATAACTAACTCACTTATTTTTTCAAAGTGAAAATTTTATATTTCTATACAGTTTAGTTCCTCTTTGTTAAACCACATGAATCAGCTTTAACAATAAATGATCTTCATTTCACGTTTCCAAATATAAAAAATTAAGCTTCAATACTATCATTGTCACCACCCATGGCAGGGGTCTTCTGCCTGCCACAAGATATGCTAATAGTCAAGAGGCAAGGAGGTAGGAAAGAAAGGACTTTTTATTACAGCTTGCTAGCAAGAGGGAAGATGATTGACTGATGCCTGAAAGAACCTTCTTAAGGGGGCACAAAATCTTATAGCAGTTATATAGGCTGTGGGTTACAGGGGAGGGGTTAGGAATGTTGACCCTCTGGTGTTACAGACTGGGAGTCACCACACCAGATCTTTCAGCTGTCATTGATGATGGCTATCAGTGTAGACTCTCTGTTCAGGGGTCATCACATTCCTATGGAACTCAAAAGAACAAAGTTATCATCTTATCATAGCCGGGAGGTATATGCACAAGCATGGGTCCTGAAATCTACAGAGCAGTTAGATCTTCTCGAGGGTGCATATCCAGCTGGGTTAGTTAGTCAGAGGTCATTCAAAGTTACAATAGTGTTTCTTTTCTACGATATGGCTACCCTCATGTCAACCTTGTGTTGAGCCGGTATCATCATGTTTTGGATAATTGGATATGTCATATTGAAGATTATTTTTTGTTAAACTCTTTTAGTATATTGATTACTAACTTTAGATTTTTCTGTAGAAAAAATGTATTTCCATTTGAAAATGAAATAAAATCTAAAGTTCAAAAGACTAGTATATTGAAACATCATTTACCATTATTATTTCAACTATGGTAAGAAAACCAGGGTGGCAGAACCTATGTTGAAATATACAGACACTGGAAAATTTGGCTTCTCCCTTAGAAAATGTTCCAGAGAGCTGCATCTTTCTTCATCATGAATTGACCCTTGGTGAAAACCTTTTGAAATTTGTCTACTGTGAATGGTTTGAGGATGAGCAGATTTAACGATCAATGTATCCCAAACCAAACATGTTTCTTTTCCATTGTTGCCCATCTTAGTTGGTTAGCCCTCTGTGTCTGATTGCTCCAGGCACTTCCATTTTCCTCCTTTCCCACAGCCAAACACCCGTCTTAACTACTTTTCCTTCTCACAAGGCATTCACATCCATCCACTTCTCTATCCTCCCAATCACTCTGTTGCCTAGGCCATCTGAATTATGGCAAACCTCCTGCCTCCAGTATTGATTTTCCTGTGTGGTATTTGTAAAATACAATCAGAGCTATTCTCTAACACACAAACATGATCATATCCTCCTGCTTAAAATCACTTAGCAGCTGACTATTGCTCTGAAAATAATATCCAAACTTCATGACCTGGCTTATAAGATACTTGATAGCCACTTTCTACATTGAATTCAGCCTCATCCCAGGTGTTTCATACAGCCACCAAACTCACTTCCTTCATACACCCATGGTGCCACTCAACTCTTCCAGCTTTTCTAAACTTCTTTCAGCTTCTAGAATTACAGAAAGTTTCATACCTCTGGGCATTTGCACATGATTTTCTTTGCCACAAAAATTTTTATTCTTCATCTTTGAATACCTAATTTCCATTCATCCTTTAGGATAGTGGATTTCAAACACATTTTTGGTCATGATCCATTTTAAAAAATATATGTTACGTCAAAACCCAGATCTCTCTCACAGACACAACAAACACAACTGAAAAAATGTTTCATGAAACAAAACTCATATGTTTTACGTGCAATGCAATATCATAGTTTCTATTCTCTTCTACTCTACTTGATTAGCTAAATTGATTTAATAACCCCCAATTTGAAAAGCATGCTTAAAGATCATTGCCTCCAAGAAGTTTTCTTTGACTCTTTTAAACTAGTCTGATGTTCCTGCTCTGTGATTCTATTGGACCTTGTACTTCCTATATTATAGCCTTAGATATATTTTATGTTATTATTTGTTTAATTTTCTGTCTTCCTCAAAGACAGAACGTATAAAGAGGGCAAGCATAGTGTCCATCTTGCTCCACATCATGCATTCTACATGAGTATGGAACTGTCATATGTTAAATGCTTAAAAAATTAAAGCTGAATGAGTCAAGAAATTAATAAGTGAAATTCTGATCTATTTGAATGAATCACATTAATCAATCAAGTTATTTATTTAAATCATAAGTAAAAAACCGAGGGGTGAGTGATTTCGAATATGTCTTCAAAAAGAGAAAGAAATACAAGAGAGTTTTAATTAAATATTTTAAAATTATAGTAACAAAAAGAGAAACCATGTCTTTTTGGCAATTCTCAGGATGGCTACATTTCATCTTGTTTACACTGTTGTGTATGGGTTATGAACTGCAAAATGCCAGCCTACACTGAGAGGATATCCTGAGAGAAATAATTATCTCCAGCTATTGTTCCAATGGAATGTGTCCCAAGAGAAATAAGGCATGTAGTTTAACATTGAAAAGTTAAAACAATTAGTCTTTCTTTTTGTACAAACATTTCAAAAAAGCTACATTCCAAATTTATGAGTCAGAGGGTGATCATAAGTTTGCTTACTTTTAATTCTGAGTATAAGGAGAAGTACTGCTCTTTACCCAGGATATTCTATATTTTGGTGTGACTTGCCAAGATTGTTCATACGCATTTGTGACTTTGATTTTAGCTTTTGATAACTCTCTCTTAAATTTTAATAGTAAATTGAGATTAGAAAAAAGTCGAAGATATCTTCATTGTTTTTTTGGATATCTCTTTTTTGGTAAAAACATTATTTTCTAATCATTTTCATTAGTTTAAACACTAATTTATGAGAAATTTAATCTATATGTTTCTACTTCATATATCACCAAAATATTGCTGCAAAAGAACTTTACAAACAGCTGTTTTGTCTCCAAATAATACAGCCAGACTTTGAATAGCCTCTATTTTATGTTAGGTTTTTACCAACACCAAGCGCATGGACAGATGAATTAGTACAGTGAAGTGGATACAGTCCTACTCTATATTTTTCTTGAAATCACCATACACTGTATAGGTGATATTAATGCAAATTTATTTCTTCATATAAAGGAATAATTTGTTTGAGAAGAACATAAAATTCTTTAACTCTCAGCTAAATAATTATCCCGTCTGTATTACTTAGGATAATCTCTGCTTCAAGAAATGAAAACTTTACTAAAACTTGCTTAAACAACAGGGAAATGTGTTATCTCACATAACAGAAATCGAGAGATAAGTTGGGGTATAGGTTGTTTAATTAAGAAATTCAACAAGGCCAGCTCCGTCGCTAGTGGTTAAGTTCCCGTGCTCCTCTTCGGTGGCCTGGGGTCGCCAGGCTCGGATCCCAGGCACAGACTGAGGCACTGCTTGTCAGCCATGCTGTGGCGGCGTCCCATATACAGTAGAGGAAGATGGGCACGGATGTTAGCCCAGGGCCAGTCTTCCTCAGCAAAAAGAGGAGGATTGGCAACAGATGCTAGCTCAGGGCTGGTCTTCCTCAAAAAAAAAGAAAGAAAGAAAGAAATTCAATGATGATGTAAAATGCATGATTTCTTTCCATCGCTCAGATCTGCCATCTTCCTTCTTCAGGCCAGTAGCAAGATGGCTGGAGCATTTCCTTCTCCGATAATGCCCATCACTTGCTGCACATCTCTCTTAGGAGCGAGGAAAATTTTTCTAAGTGTCCTCTCTGCCTCAGCAACTTTTTCCTCAAATCTCATTGGTGGAAATTGGGTAGCATGTTCCTTTGTGAACCAAGAGCTGGCAAGCAGAACAAGATTATTGCCTTGAGACCAATAAGACTTAGATTTTGATTAAAGATAAAGTAGGCTTTCTCTAAGGCTCATGGCCAATTCATGGAAAGTACATATCTGAACAAAACTGGAGATTTGGGGGAAGAAAGTAGGCAAAAGAAACAGAAAAAAAAAGATACCTGAGACGTACCTTATATACATATGTAAGTACAGATGAATGTCATTAAGGCTTCCAGTAATTAATACTAATGTGTATTTTTTTCTGTATCCTCAAGCCAGCTTTTCTGGGCTGTGGGCAATCAGTTACAAGTGAGAAAGGAGAATAGTTGGGTAAGTTGAGAAAAGAATTTGTGAAGCAGTCAAAGTCCACGGTTGGAAGTTCAGACTTCCTCAAGAACCATTATTATACTTGATTTGGAATAAGTATAGAGTTGTGAAATAGGGAATTTTATGGATTAAACACCTGAGTAAGATCATTCTTGTCACTCTTCTTCCACAGAGCAGCCCTTACATGGTCTCTTCCACCCATATGAATCTATCTTTGGTTTCAATGTTAATTTTCATCTTCTTGACAAGAAATAAGTTAGGACTTTTGGACAACGACCTCCTGATTCCATTTTCCTCTTTCCCGCTCACTTGGCTAGATGGAAAATTAAAAGTATAAAATAAGAGGGTAGTTTGCATGTACTGGAACGTAGAGTTTTTAGATTATTTTGAATGTTATAGCAATAATAACATGTTTCTTTAAAATAAAAGATAAATTTGAATTTCTTCCACACCATTCATTAGTTCTTTGATGGAGACTAAAGTCTATAAAAGAATGAGGGGAAAAAACCCAGTTCTTTAAAAATAGAAAAGCCACTCATCTGTAAAATATGGAGATTTGATCAAATGATATCTGCTTTCTTTCAGGTGTAAAATTTGATGATTCCATCTGAGTAGATCTGTTTAAAAGCAAGAGAGAATATTATGTGTTTTCACATCTGTCACTTTTGTTCTGTGCAGAAAAGCTTTTCAAGCCAATTTTGAAATTTACTAGATGATTCATGCTTTGCATTTTAAAAAATGAATTTTAGCCCAGTTGGTTTCAGTGAATTAAAACGTTACCTAAGAAATGGGAAAAAAACCTGCTATTTTCAAATTCATAATATTATCCCAGTTTCCAAAAGAACTAAGTATAAATAATAAAGAGTTATATCTGATTAATCATACTTATGATGACATATAGAAAAGTACATGTTTAACACATGATTAACTTCTATTGTAATTTAAAATAAAAATACAAAGTGTATTAAATGAAAATTACTATCCATATTTATAGCCTCTATTCTGGCCTGGTTTCTGTGTGAGTGTGTTTATGCATGCGGGCACATGTGTATTTTAAACAGGGCTTTAAAAAAGTAACTATAAATTATTTAGTTTTATTTATTGATGTTTTTACTTCTACCTTTTATTCTTCACTGTTAATTAATGGTAAAGTCAAGTCAAAATGACTAAGATATTTACAGGGAAATGCTGAATTATCTAAGCATAGAGGGTGCTAGTCACCAATATGGCCCTCAGTTCCCCATTGCAATGGTACTGTATAACCATTGCCTGTGGTGCTCTTCTTACTTCATCCAGGTAAATCCTTATCACCTTCAGATTTCTCATGAGTCTGTTCCTGAAGGTTTACTCTTACTTCACTAGCTTAACTGCCCCTAACAAAATATCTTACAGAACCATTCACTCTTTCTTCCTAGTATTTACTTCTTTGCTTATTTAATTACTTGAGTGGAATCTGTTTCACTCACTAAACTGTAAGTCCTGTGAAGACAACTTCGATGTCTACTGTGCTTGCTACTGAACTCACATTGCCCATCATACAGCTTAATATGAAATATGAAATAAACACCTCCCAAATTTTTGAGGGTGAAGCAATGAGTGAATGAAAAGGGAATATTTTCACTTTTTAAATTAATAATGTCTTTGTGCTGTTCTTCACAAAAATAATCTGAAGTAGTTTATGTTTGCTTTACCTATAAAGCTATCATAGACAATTCTCTAACATTTAAAATTTTAATGTTCCAGCACCCTTAATACCAAACCAGTTAAATGCTGGCTGGATGTAGCATAAAGTAAATCTATCAATTTAATATTTTATAAAAAAATGTAGTTATTGACTTCACTCCTTCTCTTTCACCTTTTATTTATGTCCTCCCTGCACTTACCCATTAGGATGATTTAATCTTTATTATCTCTTTAATTTATCCATCTCCTGCCTTCCCTATTCTGGCTTGCTTCATTTCTAATCTGGACTCCAAACAAGAGTAGACCATCTGGTCTCTGTCTTGCATTGCTTCTTGATCCATTTATTTCTCCTTAATGGGGCTGGAATTATTTTCCTAATGCATATATATCTGTTCAATATTTTCCCTTGTCTTACCCAGAATTCAGCATGAAGCTTATACCTGGAATGGTTTAAAGACCGATCACAATTTAAACACATCTTTTCACCCTCTTTCACTCTTCTGCAAGTTTGATATCTTACATTTTAGCCACACTCAATCCTTTTTTTATTCCCACATGCTCTTCATTCTGCCATAACTGTTCTTTGCTCCCTGGCTTTGTTCCTTCTCCTTCTTCAACTCTCTGTTTAATGGTATTTTCTCATCGAAGAGTTCTTTAGAGCAGCGAAAGACAGAAACAAAGTAAAAATCAGAAGACATGGGTTTTAACTTCAGAATCTATGTCTATGTGGTTGGATCCTGGAAGATTCTTTGTGCTATCTGAAACTCAGTTTCCTCATATAGAAATAGATATTTAAAAACAAAGTTACACAAAATAAACGGTAATTTCACTTTTCTTCTCTGATGTGCTCCAATAAGAAAGAATCTCTCCATTTGGTCTGTAAGGTTTTTAATTCAATATCTCTCCTTAAGTTTTTGTTACATATATATTTTAAAGCCAGTTGTTTGTTTTTCTGATTTCACTGGATTTGTGAAGAAAATTTATATCACGTACCCATTTAACTTTTCATTATATCAGACACATAGCAGATATTTAATAAATTCTTGTTCAGTTAAAAAATGAACAATATTAAGGAGTTTGTCCAATCAAAATTTCAATACAGATTGATATATGCCAAGATAAAAGTAGTCGAAATATTTTATTGATAAATCCTAAATTCATTTACATTAGAATCACTTTAGAATAATTTTTTTTTATGAATTACAAACACTTTTTATGAGTTGCAAAGATTTAGGGCACTAAATATGGCTTCAACAGTAAGTTTATCTGTTCCCCAAATGTGAGCTCTAAAATCTTTCAAAATTTTTGAAAAATGTATTCTTTTTTTTTTTTTTTTTTTGTGGGGAAGACCAGCCCTGAGCTAATATCTGTTGCCAATCCTCCCCTTTTTTTTGCTGAGGAAGACTGCCCCTGGGCTAACATCCGTGCCCATCTTCCTCCATTTTTTTATATGGGACGCCACCATGGCATGGCTGACAGGCAGTGCGTCGGCGGGGGCCCGGGATCCGAACTCGCGAACCCTGGGCTGCCAAAGCGCGGACTAAACCGCTGCGCCTATTCTTAAAATCATCCATATATTATTTTTCTGAAAAACATATTCTCCTTAGAATGATATTCTACAATACTTTTATCTGATTTCTTGAAATGGTATATTGCTTGACTTTATAATTAATACAGTTTAAAATAGTCTCTAACATAAGGCAACATACCTTTCAAATTACAAACAACAGTGCCCAGAGGAATCTGTGCTCCAATATAAGTGGAATAATGAGTAGCAATAACGATGATTGTTCTGCAAATTAGAAAGAGCAAAAATATCACAAACTTCAAGAAATGACATTGAAAATGGCCGTTTCTTTTTCTGCTTAGACCTTCAGGGGATAAATCAAAGGCAAGATCTAGACTAATTTTACAATGGCTATAATCTATTATTTTTAACTGCTTGGAAAAAGCCATGATTGGATTTGGCTGAACATCTACAGACATATTGGGTATAGTAATAACAATAATAAATGTTACTGTCCGAACTGAAGTTGTGCTAATTATTGGACAGTGCTCTAAATTACAAAACCGACGAGCTCCTACATTGATATATCTATAATATAAATTATTTTCTCAGACCTTTGTTTGGATATCAAGGACAATAAGATTTTATGATCAATTATGACACATATTATTCTAATAAATGCCACTGCCCCCTTACACTGGAGAATTCCTAACCTGATTTGCCTCAGCACCCCTAATTCCTTTGTGTGGGCTGGGTTTCTGAATAGAAGCCAGACAGTGTACAGGGAAAGCAAAATAAAAGAAGAAACACAGAGTGCCTGAGAAATTTTGTTTCTAGTTTCAGTTTTTTCCTAGTTCTGATTATATGCCTGTCCTTGGGCTCCAATAGCCACCCCTGAATCCTTATAATAACTCCCCTGTTTACTTAACCTAGATCAAGGTCCTCTCTATTACTTGCAATCAGTCCTGACTAATATATTCCTTGTGTCAGTTTTTAAAAAGGAATAGAGATAATCTATTTGAAATGTTTTTTGAGCAGTGCCTTGCACACAGTAGATATTCTTTCTTACTATTGTAATTTTCGATATTTTAGAATGTCTGTTGGGTTACTATAAAACTATTTCATGAAAAAAAGATTACAGCTATACTAGAGTTCTGTCAGGATGTGTATCCTAAAATTACTGGCAATAAAACAGACTGTTGGTCACTAGAGATTCCATGATACTTAAAATTGGCATTCAGATACTTGTAGGGATGCAAATGCCAACGTCTCTACCTAGTTTTTCTCAACAACACTTCTCTTCTTGGATCATGCATTTTTCCTCTCAGTTTTATGTTGTTGCTAAGGGATTTTATGAGACAAGGATGATCGTGGTTTTATTTTGTATATTTCCCTTTGCAGTGTACGAGCTTGAAGAGGTAGCTTTAAGATCTCAGGGTTCTAGCAATAAGGCAATAAAGATACTTGAATGCAGTGACTCTCCAGGTGGTTCTTCATGTCTCTGAAACCTAAAAGAATTATAGGTCCTCAAAGAATCTAGTACAATAGCGAATAAATACACACCATGTACCAGGTGACATCTCAAAATTATTAGAATTTGACTCAGTTAAGTATTTGTTAGGAACCTCTGATATGGCAGATATTCTCTTAGAAAATATAGCTTTAAATATGAATATTAGGGATACTTAAGGACCTCACAATCGAAATGGGAAGACATATGATAAAAATGACAAGACGCAATGCAACAATTCTAGAATAGAGCTCTAGTCAATAGGTAATGAGAGCACAGATAAAAAGGAATCCATTTCTGGCAGTCAACAGTAGGTGGATTTTTAAACGGAAGAATTACACTTTCTTACCTACTACACCTAATTGTATGCTTATGATCTCCCCTCTAGGGTTCCTGCTTGTTGGAATAATATGCTTCCTGCATAGGATCGATGCCTTCAATTGATATATAGATAAATGTCAAAATTATAAGCTAGACGTCTTTAAAGAAGTTGTCACAAGGGAGCAATGATTGGTTTGAGTGTACAGGGGTTACTATTATTTTATATAAATATCTCTTAAAGTTCTTTGTCTCATTAAACGATGTGCATAAATAACTTTGATAAAATTGTAAATCATTTTTTTAAAAAGGAGAGAGAGCCAGTGGAATGAGAACTGAGTAGTGACATATCAGAGCAAGAAGTGACAGATAAAAGCCAGGAAAAAATAAGCCCTATTGTAATAATACCCATGTGGGCCTATTCCCATATGAAATGAGAAGTCAACTCATTTTATTCGTCAAAAGGAAGACAATCTCAGCAAACTGTAGGGGCCAGGTTGGATTTTCTCTGAGTAGTACATTTCTATAATTAACATATATCAGGATTTTAACAAATATAAGTCATCCAGAGTAGATGATTAAAAAAAATCAATTGAAATGATTTATGGACAATTCAAAGTCTAATTGTACTTTTCATTTTTATTTTTTAAAAAGATTAAAGACAAGATATCTGGAAACCAGAAATCTTATGAATAGCAGAAACTGTATGGTGAATAAAAAAACCAATGGAAGTAAAGCAATTAGACTGATTCAACCAGATTCTGTGATTTTTTTTTAAAGTGCTTTTTACTCCCTAAAACTAGAGAGAGAGTTATTTTTTGACAATGGTATCTATTCAGATGAACCTAATTTACCAAATTATCCAAGATTCTTCTATAGAGAAGAATTTACACAGGATTATGAATTAATTCTGCTCAAAAGAGGAATACAAAATGTCAAAGTCATTAGAAAAGTTTGTGTCCAAAAATTAATGAGCTATAAAAAGCATTAATGTGGTGTGTTACTATAAAGTCATTTTGTTAAGATCAACATACTGTCACTTTATAAAAATAATTTAGATAACCTTCAAAGTTGATATATTTTTTTTTTGTATAAATAATGTTGTGTGGGATCAGAATTGGCAACCTCAAAATGTCTATTTTCTCTGAAGGAGACTTTGACACCCGCGCCCCCCCCCCCCCGCAACTGTCTAAAGGGATTTGGGATGGAAGTCCTGTCCCCGGGATAGGCCATCACCTTGGATAACTCCGGGTATTGATAGACTGGGAGGGTCTTTGCTACACCTATTCTTATCAAAGTTCTGTTTACCAAACATTTGTAAGGGAAATCTCCATTTGTAAAGGTATCCCCTTCTCTGTATGGGGAAGAGGGGCAGATGACCTTATCTCTAGGAACTTGTCAGTGTGAAAGGCAAGGCCTTAAATCTTCATAATAACCTAAATGTGCTTTTCTTTTAATCTCTCATACCCAACCCAACCATCAATATCCTTGTTTGTCTAAGAGCAGAACTTCTGCCATTTTGTCATGAGAGATACTCAGTTTCCTGGGTCTCTCCCATGTATACATGTTATAAAGCTTTGTTTGATTTTCTCCTGCTATTCAGCCTCATGTCAATTTAATTTGTAGCCCAGCCAGAAAGGACCCAGAGCGGGTAGAGAATGCTCTTTCTCCTCTTCAGTGTGTTCTAATGTCTCCTCATACATTAATTTTCTTTTCAGATCCTGCCACATAAAACATACTGGAAAATCTAATAAAACAAACTCTTTTCTAATAACATGAATTGATTAGAAGTAAAATATGTATTAAAACGAGTAAAATAGTTTTACCCTATTTGCTAAGTTTTAACAACTTCTTTCCATCTTATTTCCTATCTGTATATGCCATAGATAGTCCATAGAGAGATGTACTTTAAGAATTAATAAATTATTTCTATGCAACTCATGAATAATTATTTTTAAAAAGTTACTACAAAGACAATTTGCCTAGTAAAAGAATGCTGACCCTTGGGAAACAATTTTAATGTTGCTTTTTTATCTATTTGTCTCAGTCCTGATAGGGAAGATAAAAACTTACCTTCTATCAAGAGAGAGAGCTGATAGAAGATATCAGCTATCAGTTCATGCCTGTCTTAGACACACCCTAGGGTGATCTTTATGATTTTTGAAACCCAATATCCACCCCTTGAGTGTTGGTTGTAGATCTGCTTCTAACCAATAGAATAAGGCAAGGGTGATTGGTTATCTCTCCTGTAAAAATGTTAAGTTATATTGCAAAGGTGAAAGGATTTTTCAGGTATAATTATGATCCTTAACCAGCTAGCTTTGAGGAGATCAAAGAGGAGATTATCCTACGTGGACCTCACCTAATCAGATGGTCCCATAAAAGAGGGCTTAGGTCTTCCTTGGAGGTAGAGACTCCAAATGGGAGACGCTTTCTGTTTATAGGTTTGAAGAAGTAAGCTGCCAGGAATTTTACAGTCTCAGGGAAATGAATTCTGCCCAAGCCTGAGAGAGCTTGGAAACTGATTCTTTCCTAGTTCAGCCTCCTGATGAGAACACAGCCCAGATGATACTTTGAGAGGCTCTGAGCAGAGGACCCAGTTAAACTGTGTGCCCAGACCTCCAACCTACAGACACTGTGAGATAATAAAGAGTGCTGTTTTAAGCTGCTAAATTTTTGGTAATTTGTTACGTAGCATATAAAACTAATACAAAGCCTCTTATAAAAAACTTCTAAAAAATGACCAGATGTCCTTACTTCCCAAAGCAACCCTAAGCTTTCAAAATGAACTATTTTAATGTTTCATCAATCTTCACCATAATGTCAAAATAGTATACTTTTGCTGCTAGGCAACCACTTTCCTCAGTAATTTCTGCTTAGAAATGTTTAACATTTTTTCAGTTCTTTCTCATTGTTTAATGCATGTTGGTCATAAAAAAGAAGACCAGAGAAATAATAAAGATGAAGTTATGGGCAGGACCTCCATGGTTTCCACTCACATTCCTCTTCCTTGCCTAAATAAATTCACTTCTGACTATTTCTCTTGCTGTGCACCTCAGCTTCACAGCACATCCCACAGGCCATTCTATTTTGCTTTTCACTCAGCTTCTGCCATGTCAGTTAGACTCTGATGGAGCAGGGTAGATAATATTATTTTACCACCGTTTGTCAATATAAATGAATCCCCATCTATCAATCAATGCTAGGACACCCCGGGAAGGTATATGCTGGTTAATCAGACTGACATGATTTTCAGCACCATGCTGATTTCAGCCATCTGAGCTTGGAGATATTTTTAAAGTTTTCTGAACTTCCATTTTCTTATTTATAAAAGGGGGATTGTAATGTCTTTATCATACTCGTGTTGGGATTAAAATTCACGAAATATTTATCAGTGCCTGGCACATATTAAGAGCTCAATATATAGTCACTATTTCTGAATATTTACTATTTATCAGTCACTGGGCTTGGCTCCCCTGCTCCCCCCTCTCCTGCTTTCTCTCAGTAAGGATTTAATTATCACAGTAATTATCACAATAATTATCATAGTAAGGATGCAAGATGACCTTCCTTATTCCTATTATATAGATGAGGGATTTGAATCTAAGGAAATTAAGGACCTTCCCAAGTTTACATGAATAGTAAAGGTCACAACTAAGAAATGAACCTAAGCCTTTTTAACTCCATTTCATTCCATTTTCATTACAACTGCTTCATCTGTGTCCTCTTGACATCCTGAGGCTATACCACTGAAATAATCTATTTCAAGACAATATTCAATTCTGAAAAAAAGAAAGTACATATCCTAGGAAAAATTTAAAAGCCCAGGTAACTTTTAAACCTAAAATAAATATATTTGGGACTATATATGTAACCACTTATTATTGGATTATGTTAATTGAGAAACCGATTAAATATATTGAAAAGACTAACTCAGATCATGAAATCATTTAGAGCTTGTTTGCTATTAATACACGAACATAGTTTCATAGATATGTATGTAAAAAATAACTTCTTAGTAAGGTAGTCCTGAGGAAAAGAACCATGAGAAAAAAATAAAGAGGAGATTTGAAATTATTTATTTTTTAATTGACTTTAGTTTTCAGAGCAGTTTTAGGTTCACAGAAAAATGGAATGGAAATTACAGAGATTTCTCATATATCTCATGCTCCCAAAACCTCCACTATCAACATCCCCCACCAGAGTGATATATGTATTACAATTGAAGAACTTATATTGACACATCACCGTCACTCAAAGCCTATAGTTTATATTAGTGTTTACTCTTGATGTTGTACACTCTATAAATATTGACAGATGTATAATGACATATTTGTAGTATCATGCAGAATAATTTCACTGCCCTAAAGAACCTCTGTACTTTGCCTATTCATCCCTCTCTTTCTTCAACCCCTAGAAACCACTGATCATTTTACTGTCTCCATAGTTTGTCTTTTCCAGATGTCGCATGGTTGGAGTCTATAACACATAGCCTTTTCAGATTCTTTCACTTTGTAATATATATTTAAATTTCCTCCATGTCTTTTCATGGCTTGATAGAGCACATCCTCTTAGCACTGAATAATATTGCATTGTCTGAATGTACCACAGTTTGTTTATCCATTCACCCGCTGAAGGACATCTTGACTGCGTCCAAGTTTTGGCAATTAGGAATAAAGCTGCTGTAAACATCTCTGTACAGGTTTTTGGGTGGACATAAGTTTTCATCTCCTTTGGGTAAATATCAAGGAGTGCAATTGCTGGATCATATGGTAAAAGTAAATTCAATTTTTTAAGAAACTGCCAAACTGTCTTACAAAGTGGCTGTACCATTTTCACTCCCGCCATCAATGAGAGTTCCCGTTGCTCTACATCCTCACCAGCATTTGGTGTTGTCAGTGTTCTTGGTGTTGGCAGTTCTAATAGATGTCTAGTGGTTCTTATCATTGTTTTAATTTACAATTCCCTAATGACATATGATATTGAACACCTTTTCATCTGCATGTCTTCTTTGCCATCTGCATATCTTCTTCAGAGATGTCTGTTTAGGTATTTTGCCCATCTTATAATTAGGTTGTTCATTTTATTGTTGGGTTTTAAGAGATCTTTGTGTATTTTGGATAACAGTCTTTTATCATATGTCTTTTGCAAATATTTTATGCCAGTCTTTGGCTTATCTTCTCAGTCTCTTTGCAATGTCTTTCACAGAGAAGATGTTTTAAATTTCAATGAAGTCCAGCTTATCAATTATTTGTTTTATGGGTTGTGCCTTTGATGTTGTATTTAGAAAGTCATCAGCAAACCCAAGGTCACTAGATTTTTTCCTATGCTATCTTCCAGGAGTTTTACAGTTTTCTGTTTGATATTTAAGTCTATGATCCATATGGAGTTAGTTTTTATGGAGGGTGTAAGGCCTTATCTAGATTCATTTTTTGCCTATACATATCCAGTCATTCCAGCACCATTTGTTAAAAAGACTATCATTTTTCCATTGCATTGCCTTTGCTCTATGTCAGTGACCCTTGTCTATATCAGGGTCTATTTCTGGTCTCTCTGTTCTTTTCCACTGATCTGTCCATTCTTTCACGAATACCACACTGTGCTGATTACTGTAGCTTATATTATTACTTATAGTAAATCTTGAAGTCAAGTCGTTTCACCTTTTGTAGCTGGATATTCTGGGTTTTTTTCAATCTTTACTTTTCAGTTTTGAAAGTTTCTATTGACGTATCCTTAAGGTCAGAGATTCTTTCCTCAGCCATATCCAGTCTACTAATAAGACCATAAAAGGCATTTTATTTCTGTTGCAGTGTTTTTGATCCCTAGCATTTTTTATTCTTAGAATTTCCATCTCTTTGCTTACATTACCCTTCTGTTCTTGTATGCTGTCTCCTTTTTCCATTAGGACCCTTAGCATATTAATTATAGTTGTTTTAAATTCATGGTCTGATAATTCCAACGTTCTTGCCTTATCTGGGTCTGGATCTGATGCTTGCTTTGTCTCTTCAAATTGTGTTTTGTGCCTTTTTGTATGCCTTGTAATTTTTTGTTGAAAGGTGGACATGATGTACTGTGTAAAAAGGAACTGTGGTAAATAGAACTGTGGAATGGTAAGGTGTGGAGGGAAGGGAAGTGTGACCCCCTGGCTCTATGATTAGGTGTCAGCCTTTTGGTAAGCCTGTGCCCGTGGACTATGAACCTCACCAGTGCTTCTCAGTATGTCCCCTTCCCCCTTTAAGATGGCCAGAGGGGACTGATGTTGGGTATTTCTCTTCTCCCAAGTGGGAGACTAGAGATGGGCATTTCCCTTCCACTAGATCAGTTAGGCTCTGATAAAACTCCAGCAGACTAGGCTTTGGTAAAATAGTTTCTTCTGACAGCAGGACTTGTAAAGAAAATAGAATGCTCTGGGATATTTCACAATGGTTACTTTTCCCGTCCCCCTCCAGGAAGTATGAGGGGATTTTTCTCAGATCCTCGTGGTGATAACCAGGTAGAGCTCCTGAAGATAAAATTCACAATAGCATAAGCCACTCCTTACTCCTGTGACTGGGACACTCCTGGAGTTTTTAACTCTTAGAGTTGTCCTCACTGAGCCTCTGGCAATTGGTCAATAACATTTCAGGCTTTTCTACTCTGGAACTGGTTCTTGTGGAGGTTGCTGCTTGTGTGTTTCTGCTGTAGTAAGTTGTGATTGTCTGCATTTGTCTGTCTATCTCTCCAGCTTGGGAGGCAGTGGCTTGACTTATGACCTCACTTCTGTCACAGGTCTAAGAACTGTTGTTCATTTTACAGTTTGTTCAGCTTTTTACTTGTTAGGATAGAGTGGAAACTTCTCCGCTCCTTACATGTTGGATCAGAAACTGGAAATCAAAATTAAGTAATTTTTAATAAATCAACATTAAAAAAATAATATGTTGCCATTAAAATGAGTAACAGTGATAATTTTAACAGAGTTTATACTTTATAAGAGGTATATCTTATATATATATATATAAATATAAATATATATATATATATATGCAGTCCATGATTGACTGAAACGTTGTTATACAGCACATGACTCGTGTGTGTGTGTGTGTGTGTGTGTGTGTGTGTGTGTCTGTATCACATGCAGGATGGATTCCTCACTAACCTCAGGAATTTAGAGACATCAATTTCAGTCTGTCCCATTTCAGTGTTTCCCAGCCTAGCTGCCATTTTTAATAAAGAAATGCACACTTAAGAGACTGAACAAGTAGTAGACAAATAGAAAAGATGCCAAGATTTCTAGTGCCCCTATTTCTAATTTTACCCCTTCTTCTGAAGTTGAAGAATTTCAGGATCTGAGCCTTTCTACCCAGGATGGATAGGATTAACAGTGGACTCGATGTTGATAACCCTATTGGACCTAGTCTTGGCTATATATGCACCTCTTGTTTTCAGTTGCCGGCTCATAATATTTCCAGTAATGTTGTTTTAATGCCTTGGAGATGGCTTAGCTTCCCTTATAGTTAGGAACATTAGCCTCCCTCATTATCTGTCCCTGCCACACTCTTCCTACCCCATCCCCATCAGAGAAAGTTTATTCTTAGGGAAATAGAGAGATATTTATTTTTGCAGTCTCACTTCAGGAGATTAGATTTAATATTACTAAAAACAAGTATTTCTCTGACCAGCTTATAAAAACTAATACAGAATGATCTGCTTTTCATTGTGCACTGGAAAACACAACATACTCTCTGAACCCAGTATATTAATATCGTATGATTCCCATTTTCAAGGTTTGGGTAGGGGCATGAAGAGAGAGAAAAAAATGAGTATAATATCATGGAGAGGGAATAATCCCCGAATGCACAGACCCATTTCCTTTTTCTTTTCCTTTACCTTTCCTCATCCCAGCGAGAGTTAAATAACCAGAAACAGACCATAGGTAATTTTTTTATAAATTATCATCAATATCTTAATACTGTCTGCTCTCCATATCCACAGGTTTTACATCTGTGCTTCAGGTTGAGTGCACAGATGCAAAAGCCTCAGATTCCCGGGACCAATTGTATTCATTGTACTACGCCATTTTATAGAAGGGACTTGAACCTCTGTAGATTTTGACAACCATGGGGGTTCCTGGAACCAATCTCCCCCACAGATACTGAGGGACAACTGTGTGATAACTTGGATAAATATTACTCTTTTTTAAAAAGCAACAGAACAAGTGACTATGTAGCTTTCCGAAGGTCACACAATAGGTGGTGGACTTGGCACTGAATTCCAGATATTATGAATCTAAATTCTGCATATTTTCTGCTATTCTACTGACTTTCTAACACCATCAGTGTCTTCCCTTTAGAGCATAATGGCCAAAATACAGATCGGTAGATGGCTGTAAATATAGGTGAAAAGGTGAATTCATTTAAATATAACATTCAACAATTATACAACATACTCTTGCCCATGTTATCATAGCACTGTATGCATATACCTCCAATTGTACTTCTTATAGTATGTTTAATTATATCTTTATGAGGTGACTTTTCTCACATACTGTGAGCTTTTCCAAGCAGTAGCTGCATCTTATTCTGGCACTTTGCGTAGAGGCTTGCACAGAGTAGATGCTGAATAAATGTTTGATAGTAAAGAGTAATCATCATGACTTAATATAGACACAAATTCAAAGTCTAGTTCATTAAATCAAAAGGCTTACAAAAGAGTCTTGACTTTCCTTTTGAGTCTAATGACATTATGGGCATACGTCATTTTATTGCATTTTGCCTTTATTGTGCTTTGCAGATATTGTATTTTTATAAGACCCTCCACCAGCACAGATTCCAACTAGATGAAGGCTCAGATGATGCTTAGCATCTTTTAGCAATAAAGTACTTTTAATTAAGTTATGTATATTGTTTTTTTAGATACGATGCTATTGCACACATAATAGACTACAGTATAGTGTAAATACAACTTTTATATGCACTGGGAAACCAAAACATTCATATGACTCGCTTTAAGGCAGTATTTGCTTTATTGCAGTGGTCTAGAACTGAACTTGCAATATCTCCAAGGTATGCTGTTTCTTCTTTTCACATAAGATGGATAATGGTCACGAGTTAAGTTGGATATTTGTTCATTTTCGTGTTAAGAAATTAAGACAAATAGACTTTGATTTCAATGTATTTATGTACAGAGTTCAACCATTTTTTTGGCAACTCAGTGTTTGTTCTGGGCCAGAAAAACTTGGCATATTAAACTTCCAAAATTCATTAAGCTATAAAAGTTAAGTAATTAAAATACCTCTTTATAGATTTTCAGAAATGACTAAAAACATTGTAATATTCAATTCAGCAAAAATATTTGAACAGTTATTTCATATCAGCAGTGATATCCTGGTTGCTGAAAGAGGTCTTTGTCTATATGGAGTCTATAAATTCATTGAGAAATGTGGATTCAGAAAATGCCCTTAAATCATTGCAAAACAGTGTACAATCTGGTGCCCAAAGGCATTAATCTACTATATATAATCTAGCACCCAAAGTTGCAAACATAAATGCTAGAGAAGATCAAAGACCCAAGAGGTTATCATGGAATTGAGAAAGCAGGGAGAAATTGGGGAAGGTAAGAGAAGAATGAATTGTGTTAGGATACATCATGATGGAGAAAAAGGCATGTTTTAAGCAAAAATTCAGCAATAGTAAGGAGTACAGACAAAACATAGAAATGGAAATGAATGGGATATTTTCAAAAGAAAACGAGGACATTGACTTTGTTAGACTGGAAGATTACGTCAAGAGCTTAGTTGGAGATATATCTATAGAGAAACCGTGAGGGCATTTTGTAGCGACCCTCAGAAGCTGGCCAAGCCTTTCAATTTAAATTCTTGAGATGTTCATTTTTTTCAGCCTGATTGCAGGTTGAGCTCACGGGCCTGCTCTGTAGGACAGTGAGGAAAGGAAAGGAAGAGGCAGTGGTCATGACCTTCAGGCTTTCTATTGGGAGGGCAGGCACCCGGGTTGTCCCTAAAGGAAATTACACTTCACCGAGGAACGGGGAACTGATGGTAGACAGGCAACAACCATCCACTAAAATGGCATTCTGCCTATATTCTTTTCAAGTGTTAGTTTTAAAAAATTGTATTTTCAGTTGAGAACATGCATTAATTATTAAAAGACAAAAATTTGAACCATTAGACTGCAACCTGATGAAAATACTTAAGATAATAAGGGATACTTGTAATAACTCCAAATCATTGGTGACTATTAAAGTTATGACATTGGTCACAATGAAAACAGCACCACAATACCAGAATTGGACAATTAGAAGTAAGCTGTAGCAGTCAATCTGTGAAAGTACTGGCAGCTCTTAATACTTCCTTAAAATATAGTTTGTGTTATTGTGGGAAAGAAAATGGGCCCAAACATTGGTTTTTCTTTCTTGATAATTGAATAACATAATCAAAAATCAAGCATGCAAATATTTAAGAAAAACTACTGGTCTGTTTTCCAATTAAAACTACAGAACATTCTGGGCAAGAAACAAATTAAAAAAAAAAAACCAACAAATAATACATGTTACTAGAAGCTTCCTCCAAATTCTCTTTTAAGAATTACATTGGAAAATGAAACTCATAATTAGAGGTGATGGGGATGTCTTAATTAAATTTTATGTTGAAATGAGGAAGCCAAATGTAAAATATTCTTCTATTATTTAACATAGTGAAATGACGAGTTTTATTTAAGATGAAGTAATATATTTTACAATATGTTAATAGTTACAATGAGGTCTATGCCTTTTGTTGGAGGAGGTCGTTGAGAAGAGGTGACCACCGGTTGACCCTGGAGCCGGTTCAGAGCAATCAGAAGCTCCTCGCCCCCTCCCCTGTCCTTGGAATGTACACTCTACCCACGGTTCCCACAGTGGGAGACATTTTCAAGGATGCAGCCTTGAGAGAGCAGTGAATGGTTATTGAAACCATCTGAACAGTATATGTGACTGACCCCAGTTAAGGCCTCTATGTAAACTTTTAAGATTCTGGTGGGCAGGTACTGAGATCTACTCATCTCACAGTGCCCAAGACAAGTCTTGCATGTAAGTTCCCTTGTTCATTAAAGTGGCTTCCCTGCCACTACCAGTCTGGGGTGATCTGCCTTTCTTTGGTCTCTCCTTGCCCTCTGTGGACAGGGATCAGTTTCAGATTTGACCAGGGAACTCTCAAGGTTTCAAACCAATACCTTTGTAATAGTCAGAAGAAGAAGAAAAGAGGCCTCTTGCAGCATTGTTGATGATTGATTGCAGCATTTATAAAGATGTTTTCTATGAAGATAAACATATTATTCAATACTTGATGGTCAAATGACTAATGTTTCGGAGGGATTCTCTGGAGTTAGACAGTGGGCTCCATATCCCAGCTCTGCCACTTATAAGCAGAGAAAATTTGGACTGCTACTTAATCACTTTGTGGAAAATGAGAAATTTCCTGATATCCAATATTAGATCATAAGGTATTTTTTGTAAATTACTATTTTGTTTGTTTTTGTGTATATGGGGGGAGGAGTGTTAAATGAAATAAAGCAGACGAAATGTTGGGCACAGGGTCTAGGAAATAAAAGTGTTAAAATTGTAGCTGTCAGTACTATTGAAACAAACATTTTCAATAGCCTATGAATTTATCATCAATGTGCCTGGTATAAATTAGGAAAAAATTTTATGGATAAATAGTCATATGGGGCCAAATATATGACAATCAAAATAGAGGAAATGCTGGTCTGCTTAGCCTCTTTTCTGGCCAATATTAGAGGCACTGCAAGTTTCTTCATCGTTCCCTAGAATTCTCCCTTCCAAGGTTTGCCTCTTCCTTTTCTCTAGGTGTCAATTAGATAATAAAATGATAGATTTAATAAAAACAATTGTTTGAATGTATATCTTTTCTAGCAAATTTGTAAGGAAACGGAGCGGGAATTTTAAAACTGAATTTACTTCACAACACACAAATAGAAGCTTGCTTTGTTGGAAGAGGTCCTGGTCATAGTTTTCAAAGTCAGTGTTACATTGCCAATTTTCTTTAATTAAGAAAAACTTTCTTCAAAACAAAGGGTAAACAATTGGATCTGTGGATTAATTCGTTGTTTATCTTAATGACATGAGCAATTAATTTAGTTGAATTTCATTTTTGATCATTCTTTATCACAACTGCAAGGCACAATGTGAATATTTTTATTGTGCTTCAGAAAATTGAGGCAATGAAATAAAGTTGGATAATTGTAGACAGTGACATGGTCTGCAAGACTATGGGTTACCTGAAATCCTTTATGCATGATGATAATTAAAGCACCAATGGTATAGTAAAAATTATCAGTCTACCTTCAGCACTAAAAGTGTTCCTAAGAAAGAAAATCAAATTGACTAATGGATCAGATACATTTTTAATTTATTATACGACACAAGAAATATTGTGTCAAACCACCTCGTTAGTTTCATTCTGGACATTTCTCCTCAATAAGTGCTCAAACTTGAAAAATTATAATGTTTCACTTTATCCACTATTTATGAGATTCTGGTTTCACAAAATATTGTAAAATCAAGGCAGAGAGAAGAAATTTTCTGGATGCTGGACTTGGTAGGCTGCATCAGCACTCTTCAATTAAGTCATTTTTTTTCTTTCTCCAGAATGAATATAATGAAAGCTACAGTATCACATCTAATGCTACAAAAGAAAAGTAGAATACGCTTAGTTTTTGCAAGTAATACAACATTATATGTTAATATAAACACATGTAACTCAATTGTTTCCTGGGCTCATCAGTTCTTGACATTATGGTTAAGTTGCCTTTCTGTGAACCTCCCATGTATGATGACGTAGGATCTTTCCCATGCTGAGCACATCTCAGAGTATCTCCAATTGCTTCTGCGAGTTCCTCAGAGTATTAAGTCACATGTTCTCAGGAACATGTCCCATACACCATTCTCCTCTGAACTCTCCTTTAAGCCTACATGCCATTGCCTTTAATAATAATGAGACTGCCATCATGTAGACACCACTATTAACTGCCGTGAACACTAGGGACTGAGAGAAAATAACTGCACCCTCTTTTACCATTCCAAAACAAGTATGGAAATGGCTTTCTTATCTCTTCATGGTCCAACTAACTCCAGACTCAACATCCAACAATATTTTACTAAATCTTCAGGGATAATGAATAAGGGAAGAGAAGGAGAGTGCTCATGAAAATTCCCCTTTGCTATATGGGGCTGTGCTTGAAGACTACAGGCTCATTCTCAGCATCACCTACAGGATAATACTCTCCCAGTCTCTCACCTCCTCCCATGTACCAGGGACCAGCTCTCTCACCACTGAGAATGTACCAGATATATTTGTTCTTTTGTCTCTAGACTCAAGGGACGCAAGACCCAAGAAAAGAAAATGTCTCTCTTTTCTGGTCTAAAGTCCCACACCTCTGTTTTAACTTTTGTCCAAGATGCACAATATCTTAGAATATTTGACAGAGTTATACTTATTATCATGCAAGGAAATCCCATTGTCCATAAAAGGGAATGAGGTTTTATATTTCTGACATGATATAGTGTCAGGAGGTAAGAGGATGCTGTTAATGTGTCAATGAATCAACAATGTCAAGCCCATTATTTTCGTGATTCTTTTAGCTACTTTGTAATAGTGGCTAAATAGCTGTCTCAGATACAGAAACATGCCTGCATTTAAAGCAGGAAAATGTAGGGAATGGGACCTCTGTTTCTTCTATTAGAAGAACAAACACATACCTAGGAGACCTACCCAGTGCACTTCTGCTTGTGTCCTATTGCCCCAAACAGTGCCACATGGCCACTCCTAGTCGGGGAGAATGAGAAATCATAATCAAGAGAAAAGAGTGCTGGAAATGAGTTAGATGACAGTGTATGGAAAAAATAACAACATACACAGCACTTCAGTAGTCTGGTCCAGTACTGGTTGAACTCTGACAAATCCAGTATTTCAGTCTCATATACCATCCTTCTGCCAAGATGAGATGAAGATCATGCCTAACATCCTCTCTCTAATCTTCACATTCTCACCTCATGATCTAAGCAACTACTTAAACAAGAACACACACGTACACAAACAACCCTACACAAGTAAAAGCATAATTTTCAGACAAAGTAAAATCTAAATATATAATTTTTTAAAACACATTTTTCAACAAGAGGAACATAATCTGCAGAGACATACCACCGACTACAAAGAGAATTGTTTCTTCTTTTATGTTGCCAAGAATGGTTTAGCTCCTTAGTGCCACAATTTCACAAACACTGCCATTTTCAAAGAATGTTTGTAGCTTTATAACTGAAAGCTACATTGAGATGATTTTAAAAACACAGGAGAGGGCTGGCCCAGTGGCGTAGCGGTTAAGTTCATGTGCTCCGCTTTGGCGGCCTGGGGCTTGCAGGTTCGGATCCCGGGTATGGATTGATGCACCACTCATCAAGCCATGCTGTGGCGGCGTCCCATATAAAGTGGAGGAAGATGGGCACGGATGTTAGCCCAGGGCCAGTCTTCCTCAGCAAAAAGAGGAGGATTGGCAACAGATGTTAGCTCAAGGTTAATATCACTCTCTCTCTCTCTCTCTCTCTCTCACACACACACACACACACACACACACACAGATGAGAACAGCTTTCTCCAGAGATGAATTCATATCCCTACTTTTTTTGAACCAAAACTTTTAATATGAGCTTGCACGCTTGTTTACTATTTGTTTCTGTCCATCACAATATTAAACTTCAGGGAGAAAACCAAGTTATGAAATAAAATTCAGATTTAGATGTCTTTTAAAGTTAGAACAGACTACTTAAAAACATTGGGGTCTTACAGCATGCTCTTTTAATCTGAGTTTCCCAAACCACCTTGGAGTACATGTTTATTTTTCCCAGGCTGAGGAAAATTTCAGAAGATTTTAAGCACAGCACGATAAGATGCTTGCAAAGTGAGCCTAACACCACAGATTTTGAGCAGAGTTTGTAGATATACCTTTAACTGAGGAGCAGATGGGAAGGAAAAGCATATGTTGAGATAGGTGCTCGGATAAAATAAACAGAGGAGAGAATGTACATTTGAAGATAAGGAAGGAAATAAGTGAGAGAGGAGGGATGGAGATAGAAGTAGGGCTGGAGTTGGTTGCAGGAAAGCAATTTCCTTTCTTTTGGAGAAATGGGATGTACAGTCTCCTAGGATTGTGCAAAGAGTTGAGGAAAAGTAGCTCCAAAGCACTCAGCAATGGCCAGGGTCTATGATGATGCAAGTCCCAGGCTGGGGAAAGATGGTGGTGTGCTGAACAGCAATGAGTGACTGAGAATTGCTAAACAACGTGTAAGGCTTCTGTTGAGAAGCACAATGGAATGTAATAGGAAATTTTGAAAGTAGCAGATAGTACTGGGACATAAACCAAGTGGACTACGAGAGAAGTTAAAGCATGGGCAGCAACATCCCTCACACGCAAGAAGTGTTTGTGTGGTTGATGATACAAGAGCAGGCCGTATGAAAGAGATGAGGTTGGAAGAAGTGAGAATCAAGCCAGGATTGAACCACAATCCTGATAAGGGCCCATGGCGATAGTGTTGCCTGGCAAAGTCATTACTTCCACCTGTTTGTTCATCTTTACTCTGGTTGCAGGGAAACAACTGATATGCATCCACACAATCATTACTTTTATGGCAGTACATATTTATTAGGGCCTGACAATGAAACACTTTGTTATATAGAAGATTAAAGAGGGGACGATCTTTGTAGCTTCAGTAATGAGAGAAGTTTTCAAACAGCAAGAGGTACTCAGGGTGAACTTTATCACATTAAAAGATTTAAAGGAAAGTGCATTTAATGTAGAAAAGGTGTGTGATGTTGGGGGGCTATAAACCCTCCACTCCAGCTGGGGCAGAATGTCTGCTGAGGCTATGTGGGAAATATGATCAGAAAGGCATATGATGATGGACAGGAAAGAGTCATGTGATGCTCAAATGAGTAATCTGGAACAGCAATGGATCCAGAGACTAAAACAATCAATTTGTTAAGGCTTATGGTAAACACGAGTCTGAACAGGTAAATACATCCTCCCTTGACCTTGCTGATACACATTTCACTTTATTTTCTTCGGTGTGTTACTATAATATCACTTTTAACCTAAAAATATACTACTACTAGAATATGTCTTGGGTGTAGAATTCAGTGAGGATATAAAATGATTATTTCTCTCTTAAAATAATTTACATTTCCTCTTTCATCATAAATAAATTATTATACATTAATAAATATTTCTGTAGAAGGAAACAGAACAAAGCAAATAGAGGCAATAATCACACATTTTTCAGAAGAAAACTTTCCAGAACATTAGGGGAAAACAAAGGGAAAGAAAAAGATTCTGGGTCTAGAAACTAAAAGCCTTAACATGTTTCTAGAACAAATGAATAAAAGGAGTATCTACCTTGAAACATGTCTGAAAATTTTAAATGTCAAAAATAAGGAAAGCATTCTGAAAGCATCCAAGCAAGGAAAATAAATTATCCCCCAAAGAACCAAAATCAGGTTATTAAGAGACTTCAGTAAAACAATAAATTTCATAAGACAGAGAAACAATGCCTCTGGAGCTTTATGGGGGGGAAATATTTTAACCCAATAATTCTGTAGCTACCAAGTAATTTTTCTTAAAAATTAAAAAGTTTGGATTAGGCAGACTGTGGAAGAAAAAGACCGTTAATGAATGTGCAAATGTACTAAACATGAAAAGATAAATTGCTAAAAGTATATACAAGTGAGAAACTGCTGATGTTGATAAACCCAGAAGTGAATATTCATGCAGTCATTCAATAGAAATATATCGAATACTCACTATATGCTGGATAATTTAATTATTATTGCATATATTTTGGCGTTGTATGGTTGAGTCAGTGATGTTTGATTTATGTATACATAATTCATAAATTACTATATATTTATTCTATGACATTAATTTTCTTATCCCCGTTATACCAAAATCAATGATTATATTCTCAAGATTTTCATACAATTTGTGTTCTATTGATAATAATGCCAAATTAATCTTTCTAGACTCTTTGTAGTTCTTTGATAGTTTTTTAAAATTAATTTAAATTTAGAGAAACTTTGGACTACTGAAGTAGATGCAACTAAAATTATGAATAAAATTCTCAAAGAAAACTTGGAAAGGAACCTTGAATTTTACATACTGTTTTTAAACATTGAAATGAGGTTGCATAAAATAAATTATTTTTATCAGAGCATATGTTACAAAATGTTAATTTTAGCACATAAACTATTGTCACTTATATAACAATTTTTATTGCCTTATAAAACAACACCTAGATCTAAAAACCAATGTAAAGTATAGGTATCATGTTTCATGCATGTTGCCTCTGGAACAACCTATAGTCTAATTTAAAAGTAATATGACTTGTTTAATATTTTAAATTATTCCTCAGGCCACCACGTGCAACTATTGAGAGCATCACATTAATTCTTGAGTACCTCTAGAACTATAAGTTAGAAGAGAAAGAAGCAAGAATAGTCAACACTACTGTAAGATGATACTTTTATGCAAAAATGTATTGCATTCATATAATTTGAGAGGAAGAATTTTATGAGTTAATTATTCTGATTAATTACAAGTTATTTAATCATTTTCTACCTAGTGATTTTCATCACTTGAATTTTCCCTGCATTCCAAAGCAATGTCTATCACTGACGGAAGGAGCAATACAGCCCACACGTCTTCACAGTACTGGGATGCAGTTGCCTTTTTCTTAAGGATGTGGGGCAAGACATATGGAAAAGCATCTTTCTGGGTCCTAAACCGTTTTAGTCATGACAGTATAAATCGAGGATCATGGATTGCATAGTGTCAATACTGAGTCCCAGATTTTGTTTGTCAGGATCTGTGAAGGATCTGAGATGCTATCCTACTTGCAGTGAATAAGTTAGCCTTCCACAGTTGCATAGATGCTGGCAGAAGACATGAGACTCTTGGGTCAGAGACAAAGAATTTTATTACCTATGGCACAGCAGACAGACAAGAGCTCCATAATCACTCATCCCATGGGAGTAATGAGGAACAGCTCAGGTGCGTGCTGTATACACAGTGGGTCACAGCTGAAGAACCCCAAGTTTAGGAAACCCACCTCCTTATATGGGGGATGGTACCAAACCTGCCCAACATTTGCCCTGGAGAGAAATATTACCTTTATTTTCCCGATCAGGAGACACATCTCAAGAGGGAGACACTCCCTCTATCTTCCAAAGCTTTTCACTGTAAAAACATCCTTGAAAAGAGAGTCTAGAAATAAAACATGCAGCAAAGCAAGAGACCATGGAGAGTTTTCTTCCAATAGGGGTTCTTGTGTGTTTTAATAAATTGTTTTATGTGTGTTTATGACATTCATGGCCTTATAAGGTACAGGGCACAAAGTAGAGGCCTCTCTTGCCTGAATCAATGGATGATGCTGACAGCAGTGAACAAAAGTCTTATTTCACAAAGCCTATATTCTAGTGGTAGAGACTAGCATTAAAAATAATCAAATATATCATAGGAAGTCAGGTAAAAAACCAAAGTAGTGTAGGGAGATAGCGAGCATAGACTGGGTGAAGAGAATGAATGGCTATGTTAGAAAGGGTGAGTGAGAAAATTCTCACTGAGAAAGACACCTCTGAGCAGAGACCTACATAAATTGCAGAGGGCTATGTAAATATCTGAAAGAAAAGTGTTCCATGAAGAAGAAATAATGTATATGAAGTCTGAAGACAGGGGCCTGCTTGTCATGCCTAAGGAATAGTAAAGGGCCCGATTTGGCTGAGATGGATGAGGTAAGGGAGAAAGAAAGAGGAAGAGGTAAAGAGATAAGAGAGATGTATTGGGGCAGCTTATGTAGGATCTTAAATACCAAGGAAAATTCTTGTGATTTGAGTCTAAGTGAGATGGGAAAACCTTGAAGAGTTTTGAGTGACATGATTTGACTCATGATTTTAAATGCTTACTCCCACTGCCCTGTGCAGTCTAGGTGGTGGGAGGACAAGAATGTAAAAGGAAGATTGGTTAGGCAGATTCCAATAGTCAAAGCTTTATCTGACAGTAGTAATGGTGAAGATTCTGGATATGTTTTAAAATTAGAGCTATCAGCATTTATTGATGGATTGAACGTGGAATATGACAGAGACAAGGATGATTCCAGGGACTTTAAATGTAACAACTAGAGGAATGGATGGGGGACTTTGGGGAGAAATAGTTTTTGGAGAAGAAATCAAAGTTTTGATTTTTTTTTTTTCCCCCAAAGCCACAGTAGATAGTTGTATGTCATAGTTGTGCATCCTTCTAGTTGCTCTATGGGGGATGCCGCCTCGGCATGGCTTGATGCGCAATGCGTCGGTCCACACCAGATCTGAGCCAGCGAACCCTGCGCTGCCAAATGAACTAAACTGCACGTGAACTAAACCACCAGGCCAGCCCGAAAGTTTTGATTTTTTGATGTGTAAAGTTTGAGATATGTTTTGTTATCCAAGAAGAGACTTTGCTAAGGATCTAGTGAACAACAAAAACTCCTACCGCTTCCAAACAGGGTAGGTGAGAATGATTATAAATTGTAATTTGCAAGGCAACAATATAGGTTGTCTTAATAACAAAAATTAGAATGTGTTTAAACAGTAACCCCAATTTGAAATTTATATTCCCAGAAAATTTATGAAATAGGTCTTTGAAATAAGTATACATTGAGGATATGTTAATTTCAAGTGTTTGTTCTGAAGGTTGGGAAATCCACAATTTAATTGCAATTTTTTTACTAGGGAGCCCCATGGAACCCAGGCCATTGAGGGATAAGTAAGGAAGACATTATAAGGTTAGATTCTTTTGTAAATGACATAATTCAACAAAGACCACTGGAAAGACTTCTTAGTAGGCTAGAAATAAGGCAAATCAGAAAAACAAAAGGCATGCACACATATTCACATACGTTTTTAGACATATGTGCTTGTGAAATGTTACATGCATCAATCAACCATTTAATGTTGTTTTTAAAAGATGTACTTAGATGATTTTTTCTGTA
Organism: Tapirus indicus; assembly: GCA_031878705.1. NCBI lineage: Eukaryota > Metazoa > Chordata > Mammalia > Perissodactyla > Tapiridae > Tapirus > Tapirus indicus. The sequence continues at coordinate 135,220,128 of CM062920.1, read as the reverse complement.
AATCAAAAGACACTCTGAGTGAGTTATGATGATGCAAATAACACATAATAAGGTTATACTTTAAAGTAAAAGTACAGGGATGAGTTTATTCTATACTAAATGTCAAATTGTAAGGTAGCAGTGTGATATTTCTAAGATTACTCCTATGTTGTAAACAAATACGGTTGGAGGAAACTGAGTGCAGGGAACTACTCTAAGAATTTGAGCGACTTTTCTAGGTTTGAAGCATTGTTTTTTTCCTCTAACTCTTCGGAAAAGACCTGGAAACTCATTGTTCTTGGTTGTTAAATGTAATTACAATTTTTTTCTATTAAATTATTCCATCTCTAAAACATTAGCATCAGATCAGAAAGTCCTTATTGATGATTTATGAAAAAGGAGAAATGAAGCTTATATGAAAGAAAAGGGTCATATTCAAGAATTTGCCACAAAGTTTAGGCTAGATATTAAACTTAGTGTCTCAAGAAATCAGATATTAATTACCAGTGTCTCAAGAGATGAGTCAAGATGCAATCTTTCTTTATAGACCACCAGTCATTCATTATTTTTACATTAGTCATTCCTTCATCAGTTTCCTTACTAGGTGTAGGGGATACAGCTGTGATCAAGACAGGCTTTCTATCTACCTTCAGTATATCCAGTGGGGTGATAGGCAAGGAAACAGGAAATTGCAATTCACTGGGATTAAGTGCTAATTTTGGGCAAACAGAGATTGGGCACTTAATCCAGTCTTGTTCATCAGAAAAATGTTCCCAGAGAAATGACATCTGTACTGAGCCTGGAATGGTACAGCATTCAGCCTGGTAGAGTGAGGCAGATTAGGCAGGTGTGTGGTCAGGGATAGAGGTCCTTCTTTCAAGTATTCCTATGACTTCCTCCTCATAATTTGTCAGCCTTCAGGGAGGGTTTTCCCAACAACTGTATCACATTTGTCCCCTTTAATTCCACTCAAGTTTTTTCTCCGTCTCATTACCCTGTTTTATATACTTCAGAGGACTTATCTGAAACTAACTTCTTTATTTTTAACTTCTCTGCCTTTTCCCCCAACTAGAATATAAGCTAGTACCTGTCCTTTTATCATCAATGTATGTCTATTGCTTAAAACAAGTCTGACAAGTAGTTGGTACTCTTTGAATATTTATCAAGTGAATAAACAAATAGACAATCACAGGTAAGAAAATCTTTTAGCTGTCTTGGAGAAATCCAGTTACATGAGAATGTCACAGGAGGCAGATGGACCAAGTTAGAGTCCCTTAAGTGTAATTAATTTTGATATAAATAATTCTTTAATAATTAAAGACATATCCTTTTTTTCTCTCTTGAAGGGCAGACTGTTGGTTACAATGGGGCCTAAGAAGAATGTGGCTGGATCAGTGACCACCAATCATAAAAGAAAACAGGAAAAGGGCACATTCCACTGAAAGTGAGACTGTTAGATAAGAAAAACTAGCAAATTGGTTTATAATGTAATCAGTATGATTTACAATTCACCATAATTTGAACTCTATCTGTAATTTTATAACTATTAATTTGTAAGAATGTTGCTTCCTTTATTCCAACCCTATTTACATCTCTCAAAAATCTTTCATTTTGAAATTCAAATAATCTAAGTCCTGCCACAAAGCCACATCCTCCACAACATCTTCCCTTAACTCCCCTGAGACAAAAGAGAGTGTGTCTTTTCAGTTGTTTTATAGCCAATATGACACAGAGCAGCATGGATGAACTTGATCCATGTAATACTTTATCTCTCAACATTGGCCTGAAATTTTGTTTTCATATTCCTACCATTGCAAACCCTTTTCAATGTATCAATATTTGATAAACATTTATCAAATTGGCTTAGAGGACAACTGTTGTGTAATTCTGATATTCTCCAGAGGTTCTCTAGTTAAAAGTAAGCCAAAATAAATGTCATGGTTCCAATAGCTTGACTATCTAAGAGCAATGTAATTTCTATGATGTAGGGAGATGAAATTCTCTAGAAGGATTGTATATTTTGGTTTTAATAATGACATTATTGTCTCACTGACGTCTATGGAAAGGAGAACAAGCCCTATTTGCTTTAAAATAAAAGAGTTTTTAAAATTGGATATATATTTTCGGCATCTTTAAAATAACTAACATTGGTCCTAATTAAAATCTTGCCACTATGACCTTTAAATATTACTAGGTCTTAAGTAAAGTAATGCCCTCCAGCCCATAAACTCTTCTGCTTCTGTCTTAGAAAAGATTGATTTCACACTAAGGCCTTAAATTAATACAACTCAGAGTACTAGGTCTGTTGGAAAATCATGATATGTAGTCAATTTATTTAATGTCACATATAAATTTCTCTTTGTACTCATTCATTTTTTAAACATGTTTCAGTCTCTATTCAGAGATAGAATCCGTAGAGCTGAAACAAATGTATAAGAAAGAATAAATATGCTAAAAACAATTTCTCTATGGAAACCTTCAGTAAGGGGTGGTATTCAAAGCAATGAAACAAAGGAGGGGAAACAAGAAGAAAACCTGCTCGTTACCACCCAAGGGGGGCTTGTCTGCCCACCGCAAGACATGCCAATAGTCAAGAGGCAGGGAGGTAGGAGAGAAAGGACTTTTTATTACAGCTTGCTAGCGAGGGGGAAGATGGCCGACTCATGTCCAAAGGAACCATCTTACAGAACAAAGATTACAGGCCAGTTATTTAGGGGTAGGTCTCTTGGTGGGGGAGGCATCTGGTCTTAGGGTGGGGCATCCATCTGATCTCTGGGTGGGGCAGACATCTGATCTCTGGGTGGGGCAGACATCTGATCTCTGGGTGGGGCAGACATCTGATCTCTGGGTGGGGCAGACATCTGATCTCCGGGTGGGGCAGACATCTGGTATCAGCTCCTGACACTCTTTTGTTTTACTGGATATTCATCAGAGACTGGAGCAACGCCCTATACCGTGATCCTTCAGTTGTCATTGATGATGGCTGTCAGCATAGACTCTCTGCCTGGCGTGTCATCACATTCCTAAGGAACTGAATAAAACAAAGTTATCAATTTATAGCAGCTGGGAGGGGCCATACAATCTACAGAGCCTGCAAATCCCCCAGAGACAGACCCTCATTTATCTAGGCAAACTAAAGCAAAGATTCAAAGGGGCTGGTGAGTTAGGGTTATTCATAGTTCCAAAATGGATTTCTTCTACAACATGGCTTCCCTTACACTAACTTTGTGTTGAGCCGGTATCAGTCTTTCTATTTGATGATAACAATGGCCAAGCATAATTGATGCTAAAAAGAGGGCATGACCACTAAGAATATTTGTTTCTCTAACAAAAAGATCACAATTAACTATTCTGTTCAAATACATGGAACTCACAAGGATATTTTTCTCTTTTGAAAGAGTGATTTATGAATAACTCCTCAATTTTCAGTCATATATAAATTCTGAATTTATTTATATCCTAAAGTATAATTGATAAAGCAGAATAGAAATTTCACAAAAGAAAAATATTACATAGTTCAAATTTATTACTTTTTCTTTCATTCATTCATACTTTCACTCATTTATTCATTCTCCATAGAGTTGTGTAAAGGATTTAAGGCAGCTGATTTTTCTCCATTGTTTGATTATGCTTACTCATGTTCCAATTCCTGTGACAGTTTTTCTTCAAATTCAAGAAAGATTCCAGCTAAAAACTATTTCAGTATTTAATTGCTTGACAATTTGGTCAGTTCATGTTTTGTTAACATATTTAGGTGAATATATAGACAGTAAAAACCAGAATTTATAATATCTTTTGCCTATTGATTTCCTCAACATTAATGTTAAACATTTCTTATCCCTTTTATGTAATCTGTTTTCTCCTCTAGAAGCCCATGAGTTAAATATGTACTGTGTTTTGGGGAAAGTTTATCAATCAAGTGGTATTACAAAATTTAAATACTATAAACAAGTTTTAACTTTCTGTGGTCATCCAAGCATAATTATTGTATCTTCAAGTTTGCTTCAAGAATGCTAACATTCTAGAGCTATCCTTCTTTTTATTATTTAGGTAAAATAACTTGTGAAGTCTCCTACTTAAAATTGTAGGAAGTCCAACATCCTTCCCAATCTTTCCATGGATACTAGGGAGATATTTGCTCTTGTAGGTTATCTATTACATATTGCATCTTAGTCCTTAGTTATTTCGGACTGACTTATAATTGGATCTGTGTGTTGCTCCAGCTATCAGTTCTCTCTTATCTTTTAAAAAATAACTTTGTTGTGATGTAATTCATATGCCATACAATTCTCCCATTTCTTGGTTCTCTTTTGATAACAAAAACACGAGAACGAGCTCCTTCTCTTTCCCTAAGGCAGCAATTTCTTGGGGTATAATAGTTACAGAAAGTACTGAATAATTTAAAGTCAAATGTAAGATGCCAATTTTCTTAAAGATCTGTGGGCATTCCTACGGTGGAAGAATACTGTATCAGCCTCCTTCCTGAGATTCTGGCTTGGCACCCCGTTGATGCATGCACCTTCAGAGAGTCTTAGTTCCAAGAACAGCAGAAATATTGGCATTAGTGTTTTTTCTTAATGACTTCATGTCTGTGAATTAAATTCTAAGGCAGAGCTCAAGATCAAAGAATGTATAGGGAAGAAAGTAAAATATATATTCTTCCTCTTCTACAGTTTTTTTGTTTCACCTTCTAGTAATACAAGTAAGGTCTAATTATGCTGTGTTGAATGCTTGTGCCAATTCACTATTTAGAAAGCTCTGTCTGAAGCTAAATTTTCCCCTTTCCATTTGGTGAACAGAATTCTGAGTTGAATATTTGGTTACTGTTTCTCAAAGAGTGGTCCAAAGACCAATTCTAATGCAAATCAGGACTTCTGTGGATTTTGCATTTTATTGAACTAAGCTCCACAGATAATTCTCATATACCACAAATTTGGCTTAGTTCCTTTATTCTCATTCTTGCTAAAAAAAATACAAATTTTCAAGTTATGACCTTAACTTCAAATATATGGCTTTATTCACATTCCTTTAATGTCTATATGTATGCTCTCATTGCCAATAATTTCTTTATATTCTGTGTTTCTGATTTCTGTCTTAAATCAAGTTAACTTTAATTTAAAAGAAAACACAGTTAAAATATTTTTTCCATCATTTTTAAGATTTAAAGCAAACCCGTCTCTGGGGTTTAACCTGATGACTATTGAATTATTTTCTGTATTATTTTATCCTTAATTTGATTTTAATATTCTTCAAATGATTTTGTTAATCTGGAAAAAAATGTATTGACTATTCCCACTATTATTTATTTAATGCATTTTTAATCCAATTTTAATGCAACTTAAAGTATTTTACATGCCACTATTCTTTAAATAATCTTTTTAGTGAAAATTTTATTTATTCATTTTATTGTTGAGGGGCATTTGGGTGTTCTCAGTACCTGGCCTTCATAGATAATGTTGTTAATACGCTAGTGTATGTTAATTAGTAAATGTATGTATGCATTTCTTATGCATATATTCCTAAGAGCGAAATTACAGGGCCATAGGATATGCTTATTTCCGGATGCAGACAATTCTACCAATTTCCAAAGTGGCAGTCATGGGAATTTTAGTCCCTCCACTTCCTCACCAACACTTTTCCTTTTAGCCATTTTAGAGGGAGTAAAGTGGAATCATATTGTTAATTTAATATTCATCTCCCTGAAGACAGAGAAGTTGTGGACATTTTTATTCATTTACTGTCTGCTTGAATACCTCTTTTGAGAAGTATCTCTTCAATTTTTGCTCATTTTTCTGTTGATTGCTAGTATTTTTCTTATTTTTTTAAACATGTGACCCAGTAATTAATTCTCATTGCCATGTAATGTGTCATTGCATAATTATTACTCTTGGTGTTTTGTGCTACATTTATTCACTCTCTTATTTTAATTTTTGAAAGGATATATATAGAAAGATAGATATATAAATATAGAATTAGATATTTGTATCTCCAAAGAGAATGAGAAAATTATGAAAAGTAAATCTCCTTACCACTGCTGATACTATAGTGACATACATTTTGTTTTTTAACTCTTCAAATCTGATTTCTCTGAGCTGTTTCCCCATATGTCAGTGTTGACTAATTTACAAAAATGACCAGACTTAGCAATACTTTTTTTTATGGCTCATTAACCTATAATTCCTTTATCTGTAACCAAGAATTGGTATTTATGGTTATTGCTGTGTATGTTTAACTAATTATACTTTTACCCACTACGCTAGCACATTTCAATGAACCGTGATACATTTGAAGGATTCCACTTTAATTAGTCTATAGACTTTTTACATGTATCTTTTTGCATTATTATTGTAGTGACTGTCTAGAGGTTACAATATGCATCTTGAACTTTTCACGATCTACTTAGAGTTAATTTTGAACCACTTCATGAGAAATGTGAGCATTTTGTAACTAGATAGGCCTATTTACTCTTTCTCCTGTCCTTTATTATAATATTTCTTTTTATGTTTTAATTTCATCAGTTAGCCTGAACCACACAATTAGCTTGGTTTCCTTTGTATTTATCTTGTTTGGAGTTTGGTGTTGTATTTGAACATGAATTTCTTTCTTTCACCAAATTTGAGAATTTTTTTTTTTTTTTTTGTGAGGAAGACCAGCCCTGAGCTAATATCCCTCGCCAATCCTCCTCTTTTTGCTGAGGGAGACTGGCCCTTGGCTAACATCGTGCCCATCTTCCTCCACTTTATATGGGATGCCACCACGGCGTGGCTGACGAGCAGTGCGTCGGCGGGCGCCCGGGATCCGAACCTGCGAACCCTGGGCTGCCAAGCGCGGACTAAACCGCTGCACCACCAGGCGGCCCCAAAATTTGAGAAATTTTTGAACAATAATTTTTCTATTTTATTTTTTGTCTGCTCCAGCTTTGACTACAATTACACATGTATTAGACCTTTTGATATTGTCTTTCAAGTTTCTGAGACACTATTATGTTTTAATTTTTTCTCTGTTATTCAAATTAATCTCTATTGATGTTTCTTTAATTTCACTGACTCTTCTATCATCTCCATTCTGCTTTTGAGCCCGTGTGGTGAATCTTATTTTTCTGTTCAAATTTACTACATTTGCATTAATTGCAGGCTTATTTTTCTTCCCTTAGTTATAAGAACTCTTTTAAAGTCCTTGTCCGATAATTCCAAAGTCTGGGTCACCTCAGTGTCTCATTCTGTTGATTGTATTTTATATTTAGAACGAGTCACATTTTCCTCTTCATATGTGAAGAAGATTTGGATTCCCAACATTACATTGTGAAAACTTTGTCTTCCATTATATTTTTCTGAAGTTTGTTTATATTTTTGTTTTAGTAGACAATTAACTTGGATAGACACAAATTGCAAAACTGGTCTTTAGAGCATCAGCTTAAACCGTGGTTGAGGTCTTTTATCTTTCGTTGACTTCCTTTGATTATGTTCTGGGTATGTCTAGTTTAGGATCCAGCCAGAGACTTGACACTTTATACTGATGCTCCTCTTCTGGCTGTTTTATGCCCAGATTGACCCCTCACTTTCCATTGGCTATGGCCACCTGTTCTTTGTCCTCTGGTTCTCAGGTCAGAAAACTGGCAGAATTTCGTTGGAACTTCACTCACCTTGAACCACGTGGCAACCGTAACTTGTCCTCAGGCCAAATCGTGCAAAACACTGTACTTACCAAATGTCAATTCCTTCTTCCAAGTATCAAGTTCCCTTCAGGTTATTCTTTCATTCATTTTTGGTGAAACTGTACATTTTTAAAGGCAATTATTAGAAGACAATTGGGTAGTAGAAAACAAAATATATGCTATGTATATTACAGCATTCCAAGTTCTAATTAAACTTGAGTTAATATTTGGAAAGATTAAAAATATGGCATGATTTTATCATTGTAGTATTTTTAATATTGACAAATTAGAAACAAACCAAATTCAGTACAGGAATGGTAAAATATTATCATCCACACTACAATTTAAAACTCTGCTTCCATTAACTTTTTGATAATAGATCTATATTTATTGACATTATAAAAATCCATAATATGTTGCTAAGCAAAAAAAAAAAAAAAGATTAATAAATCCCAGGTATCATGAAATTCCAACTGTGTAAAACCACATATATATATTACACATATATTGATGCTCTGAGAAATGTGTAGAAGAATTTTAAGTGTTAACAGTGGATGTATTTGGTCAGCGGAATATTAGGTGTTATTTTTTACTTTCTTTTAACTTCTCTAAACTATATTTATTGCATCATTTTGCAAGCACAATATGGCTTATGAAATAAAATCTTTCTCTTCTTATTCTACCTTTTAAATGGAATTCCCAATTCTGAGAATACCCTGTTTCTATATCTCTACCTATTTAAATCTCACCCTTTGACGCTCAGCTCAAACAGTTCCTCTAGGATGTTTGCCTTATTTGGAACATTATAAAAACATATGTTCTTAAGCCTTGCATCTTAATTTTGACCATCTGCTTTTCTAAGTCCTTTGAGTACCTAGACTAAATACTATTTATCTTTCCTTTCCCCATAGATTTAAGTACCATTTATATGGTAGACAAATTCCTAATGAATTAGATTAAAAGTGTCGTCATGATTTTACCTTGATAAAATAAGCACAGAGAAATTAAGTACTTTTCTCAATGTCAAAAATCTAATTGATAGACTACTAGCAATAGTCTTAGATCATGATAGGCCACAAATTAACAGCAAAAATAATCTTCACAAGATTCAAAACACATGGGACTCATAATTTATAAAAACATGGTTAAATAACGGGCGTATAAAAGTATCTGGTTAACTTAATAAAGGCACTGGTGAAATGAATGAACAGATACACAGCTTGATCATTAGTACAGCAAAAATATTTGTTTGGGAAAACCTAAATATAACAGTAGCTGTTAGTAACTTACGAGATACAGGGAGGAATAAAGCTTGTGTTTATTATTATATCAAACATAATCATTTCCCTACCCCCACTGTGTCACTTAAACATTTTAAAACACAGATCGAAGCCATTCTAGAGATTATCTTCTCATTTTTAAAAAGAAATAAGACATTTCGTTGCCAGAGAATAACTATTTCAAGTTAAAGATGGTTAATTTATTTCATCAGTTTGAGGTTGCACTTGGCAGTGATAGGGTCTAACTTTAGTGCACTGTAAGTCTTTACCAGTCAGAGTTCCCGTTTGCAAAAACAGAAACCAAAGCTGATTAGCTTCAGCATAAAAACATATTTATAATTGGGCAGCTCACAGATTTAACAAAAATAGCTGCATAACAGAGCTCAGAAAATGGCCTTGAAGAAAAAGGAGCCCAGATAGCCAAGAACACAGACCTATCACCCCAGAAGGATGTCAGTGCTAGTTAGAATGTTATTCTGGTTTCACTCCCATTGGACACCTGTATCTTTGTGTGTAGATTCCCAGTTCCACTACCACTGTCACTACTTAACTAAATATGCTAGATTTCTCCACTGGAATAAACTTTAAAATTTCCTTGATTTTATGACATCTGCTTTAGAACTGAAATTTTGGGTAGAGCATGCAACTGGCAAAACCTATGTAATATGTTTATATTCTACATGCCAGGGGTGGTGGGGAACAAGCATCATTTTCCGATCAAAACTCAAAATAATACTGCAGATGGATTTCTCAATCAAGAGGACTTCAATATTTGATAGAAAAAATATGTCACAATAATTTCTCACTTTCAAGATGACATTGTGCTTAAACATTTCAAATCACAAATATCTTTATTTTCAATACATAAACTTATTTTTAGGCCCCCTTAAAACAAATCTATTTTGAAAAATTAAAGGTAAGATATTTTTTCTGTTTAAATTCAATTGTAAAATACTTATGATAAAGTGTTACACGGAAGACTAAGTTTGCAAAATTTTATAACACGTGTAAATATACTACTTATTAAAAATATTATATGCTGTAAGGTATTAAGTAATTGTCTTTGAGCCATAGAACTAGGCATTATATTTTCATCTGCACATTTTAATTTTCAAATTATATACATATGTCATATACCTATATTATTTTAATGAAATATAAAATAAATTTTATTTCATTAAAAAAAGTATTAAAAAAAAGAATGAGAAAAAAATCTGGTAAAAAATACTTCCTCAACAGAAAAGTTATTTTAAAAAATAAGCTCTTAATTAACAAAACCATTAAATAAAACATGAGATAAAATATAAGGGGGCAGGAGGTTTGTGTTTTAAAGGAAGCATGAGATTATCTATTTTATGAGAAATCAAATGGTCTTGTGATAGCAATTCTTGTTAGCTGACAACTTTAAGCCTGTGTGTTCAGAGTTCTCAGTTATGAAAAACTATTGTTTCATTTTATTGAAAATTAAATCACATCTTACCCACATCTTATTGAAAAGTAACACTTTAAGGAAATATTTCTCTCCACATCAGCTTTCCTGTCCCAGAAGAAATGCTATCAGATGTACTTAACTTGCAGCCCAGGACAAAGTACAAAATTGTAGGTGTCACCAAATAAATCTACCAAATTTAGTTCTTGCTTGCATGCTTGTTTTTTATTATAAGTGTTAAAATATATGATAAGAAGCACAGTAGAAAGCTTTTGATATCACATATTCAGTCCTTGTAGTTAATCAAATAATAATAATAATAAATAAAAGCAGAAAAAATAAAACAATGATAAAAAGGTAAACAATCTATTGCAGATAATTCCATATTTAGTCACCAAAATTTTGACTTACTGCCAAAGATCTGATGTGAGTATGTATGGATCCTCTGACATAAGCTCTGCATCATTTTTTTTTTTTAATTACAAATCCAACCGTAATGCATTGTGTATTTGGCTGTTTGCATAGTTTGGATTTTCCTAAAGAGAAGCAGGAATGTAGAGACTTAAGACGTCATCTGGGCAGAGAATGCTTTCAGATTTTAATCATTTTTCCATGTCTTTTATATGTACCTCACCCACACCTAATTGAATAACAATATCTTTTTGGAAATATAGCAGCTCTGAATCTTTCTAAAGTATTCAGCTAATTTCATATAGAAAAAACAACTTTCATTTCACGCATGGGTCTTTCAGGGTTCTTTATTCATTACTATTGGTCTATGTATCCATCCTTTGCCTAATTATGTGCTGTCTTAACTTAATTATTATAGTTTTGTAATATTTGGGAGCCCTGATATCTGGGAGAAGAAGTGTTTCTACTTGGCTGATCTTCTTATAAAATGTTTTGACTATTCTTTTCCATTTGCATTTCTATATAAATTTTAGAATTTGATCACCATTTTTCTCCCAAACTGCTGGAATTTTGATTGGGATTGCATTGCATCTACTTGAGGAGAATTGGCATATTTAAAACACTAAGTTTTCCAAACATAAATACGTTACATCCTTCTATTTTTCAGGTCTTTGATTTTTCTTTATAACACGTTAAAGGTTTTGTATTGAAGCCTTCCTCATACTGGTCTATTCCTAGGAATTTCATTTTCTGTTGGTGGTATATATAGAAATGAAATAGTTTATTTTTCATTTTCTTTATTGACCATCGACCTGACTATAAATTATTATAGATCCTTATAGATTTATTAAATAGACAATCATGGTAATTTCAAATTACAAATAATAACAGTTTTTTCTTCCTTTTCCAACTTTTGGCATTTTATTTCTTTTCCTGACTTATTGCCCTAAAGCTAATAGTATAAGGTTGAATACAAATAGTGATATCATGTATCTTTGTTTTTTTCATCTCAGAGTGAAAACCTTGAACATTTTACCATAAGGATGATATTTAACTTAGAACTTTTGTTAATATTATTTATCAAATTAAGTTCCTTTCTTTTCCTATTTACTGATACTTTTTATCATGAATGAACGTTGAATCAGATGTTTTTTCTGTAACGCTTTAAATAATTGTATGATTTTATCTACTTTATTCTCTTACCACAGTTAATTATATTGATTGATGTTTGAATATTATGCTTATCTTGAATTCTTGAGATAAATCTAGTGTGGTGGCGACTTATCTTTTTTATATTGGTGGATTTAAGTTGCCAATATTTTGTTTAAACAGTTATGTATCCATGTTTATTGATCAAACCATGGTGAATAGAAAGGTAGATTATTTTATAAGAACTCACAGAAAGAGGATCAGAAGAAGTTATGTAATCCCCCAGTCTGTCACATTCTGTGGCAATTTACAACTGATAAGCAGAGCTAGAAAACAGATTCTTCTCAAGTGAACCTGTCCCCATGGTTCTAATGGGTTTAACCTGCATAATGATTCCTGGTAGCCAAGTCTTTTGTTCACACAAGTATGCCATGGAGAACCTCGGCTTCTATCACAGGATGCCCTTCTTGTTTGGGAAAGCACCAGCCCTTACCCAGGGGTAATATTACAGCTGGGTCCAAACCTTAAATGTGCACCTATGTGGTATGGCAGAACCTTGGGCTATAGTCCAGTTCTGCCATCTCATCTTTCATGGCTGGGGAAGGACCCACCCATCATATGGACATGCACTGATTTGTTCTTTGGAAGAACATCTGAGGGAATAATCAATAAAAAACCATTATCTACCAGATTGTACTTTCCATCCATATTCCATCATTTTTAGAACTGGGTGGTCATAATTTTTAGATTAATTGCAATTGTTCTATAGGAAAATCTAATTGAAGTTTATATCACTTGGGTTTTTATGACCACATCAAGCTTGTGCTGTACTTGAGTGACTTTTTCTACAGGAAAAATAAATATTATGAAAAGAGGAATATCTTCACTCCACTCATTGAAACTTGTAATATTATATTACACAGGCAAACTATTAGCAAATGAATAAAAAATATCCACTAAACTCATATGAACAAATTACTGATGACTAACATATTGTGCAAAAAACATTGCTTGCTTTATTATACAAAGAGAATGACAGTGAAATTTATACAAAAGAGAAAAATAGTGAGACTAGATCCTCAGATTTCACTATGAACTTTGAAAGAGTGGACAAATGAATTTTAGTATAGGAAATACATTAATCAGTTCTTTAAAATCTAGTTGCATGACCTTTTATGTGTTGCCAGAATTATTAAATTATGATTAGTGCTTTTATAAAGATAATTTTAGATATTACTATTGGTCCAACAAGATGCTGTGGGGTAAAAAATTTCACAGTGCACAATATATGCATTACGTGTGTAGAATTCCAAAATGATTTTCTGGAATAGATTATTCTTTTGCATATGATTTCTCACATTCACAAAAATTTATCTGATCTGGAGAAAATGATCCCATGGTATCACTACATATTTATTGCCTTTTATACTTGTTTTAATCTCCACCAACAAGCATTTATTGATTGCCTTGAATACGCTGTCAGATTAGATGACCTTTAACATCCTTTCCAATGCTGATAGCAGGGCATTTGACATTCTCCGTTATAGGTAGCTTTCCAGAGGACACTATATATACCTCTCTGACAGCAATTATCATTAGCTTATTACATGTCTTTCTTCCTGAGGTGACTTATATTACAATTCACTAAACATGCCCTCTCTGAGTTACCCCCGACTCCCCCGAGAACAATATAATGATGTGCCCCAGCCTTGTAGAACTAAGGAGTACAAATGTAACTTGCTTTTGCCAAAATATGTGGGAGGGAGTGCTGTGTGTGACTTTGGGGAGAAGCTTTATGGTCAGCACATGATTGCTTTTTCCTCTAACTCTACCATATGCTCAGATAGTCTTTTTTTTCAGCCTGGGTCCTGGAGAGCAGATTATGAAGCAGAGTGCAATGGACATGTATTCTGAGAAATATACAAACTATTTTTTTTTTGTAAAAGACTAGAACTCGATAGTCATTTGTTGTGGCAGCAAAATCTAGTATATTCTGACTGATACACTCCCTCCAATGAATGATGAGATGCTGAAGAAAAGTACTGTGTATTTGTTCAATGATGACGTCTTTATTCCCTCTAACCTAAGCATCTAAAAACAGGCATATGGTAAATATTCAGTAAATGATGGCTGATTTTGGTAGTTCAATGAATTTTACCTCAGTCAATATATATATACAAAGAAAGACATCTGATCATTCCTAATCCTCAAGGGCTTACAATTTAGTTGAGGAAATAGAACATACAAAAACTGCATTTTCTATGTCATAAGTTGGTGTTACTTTTTAAATTCGGACAAAAGAGTGGTCAGTCTGCATTGGGGTGGTCGAAGAAAATTTCTTCAGAAAAGCATTAACTGAGTCTGAAACTGGAAACAAAGGGGATGAATATAATCTGTGAGGAAGGCGGACAACATTCATGTAAGAAAAGGATCATGAGAAAGGGTGCAGAATATAAATATTAGATAAAGAAGAGTATGTATTTTTTCTATAACAAAATAAAAGCAAGAAAAAATACACTAGAGGTAAAGAAAAATAAAATTAAAGTAAAAAAAATTAATTCCGTGTCTCTGGTTAGTCATGATTTTGCAGATTTGTAAGAGCTGTTCATTGATGGCACATGAATTCTCTGCCAAGTCCTACTTTTCTATGATTATTCAGCAATTATATAATCATGAGTTCTATTCTGTCAATTTAAGCATCTGATGTATTTTGAAGTATAGAATATCAGGGACAAATATTGGAGATGAATCAATAATGAGCAACGAATTCTAACTTTTCAACAATTTAGTTAATTACCTGTTATTTTACTACATACTGCAATTTATCTACCTATGTATCACCTAAGGAGAACACCTCATAAGAATGGTCCTTGTTCACACTAGCTCTGTTCATACTTACCATTCTGAACCCCCTACCTTGTCCTCACCTTGCATCTTACTCACACGTACCTATGTTTTTCTACCTCTTGGCATCTGTCATGAATCCTACTTTTTAACCTCTCAGATTTTGTATATGTTACAAACAATTTGTCGCTAATCCTTAATTATCTTCTAATATAATTTTTTCACTCTCACTCTCATGTCATTTTCTTGATATCCATCACTCTGCTCCAGCCCTATAATCTGGGCCACTACCTTTGTATGGCTCATGAAGGAGAAGGATCAGAAAACTATAAACTTCATACAATGCTTCTCTGCCCATGTAGTTCTTAAATTCCATGTACAGTAGCATAGAGAAGTGGGCTTGGGCTTGAATTCTGGAGTCAGCCTGCCTGAGTTTGGTAACAACTTTGCTACTTGCGAACCTTGCATCCTTGGACAAGCAACTTAACATCTCTAGGTCTCTCTTTCCCCTTCAGTAAAATGGGCTTAATAATATTACTGATCTCCTAGGGTTGTTGTGGGATTAATTGAAAAATTCAATTTAAAGTGTTGCTAGGGGAGCTTGACACTTTCATATATTCACCATTCAGTAGGATCAAGATTACCAGTCTTGACCAAATTCTTAGAAAGTAAAGACAAGCTCATTTGTTTGAAAGAATTCATCACAGAAAAAGATTATATGAATCCACTCAGAGCAATACATCTTTGTCTTTGGTCTATGCTGATATTTTCAAATCTCAGCACGTTAGATCTTGTTAGAAGGTTTATGTGCCTTGGCAATTGGAACTTTATATCCAAGCGATTTTTCCAAAATCTTGCTCTTTATAAGGGATATTGCGCTGGCAAAATTCAAAACTCCTTCTAGAAGAAGGTCTGAGAAAAAACAGTTCTAGCAAGTTTAATATTTTTTAATAATTTTCCTCTTATATGCATACTCACAAGCTCATTCTGAAGTTGTCCTTCACTGACCCCTTATAAGGCACTAATTTTCTAAATTACTAAAATAATAGCCAGCATTATCACAATTACATGTGTTCGTGATGCTTCACATGATTATGATAATCATTTTATCATGCTTCTAAAATATGAATAATCCAAGGAGTATAATCATCATTAATTACTATTAACTTCATTATCTACCACATAACCCTAGATAATGCAACACAGAAGGTGACAAAGAGAAGACTGTTCTTGGTTTCTTTTTTCTCCAGAAGGTTATTTAGTGATTTAGAAAGAAAACACATGCATTCAAACCGCACTGACGCTAACTGTTCAAGTTCTCCCAGGGAGGTAATTTTTTCATGCAACAATATGTCTATTATTAGTTCTTATACATTAGCCCTTAGTAAATAGTATTTATTCTGTCTGCATATCTTGACAATGACTTCTCCCCACATTTGCAGCCACCCACTGAGACAATCATTGCCACCATTCAGACACACAACAAACTAAGGTTTTATTACTTTAATTTTCCAAACAAATTACACCAGGCTAAATTACAACACATGGAAATGATTTTTAAAAGACAAAGAGAACAGCAGATTTTGCGTTTTTATTAAGTGAGCTATCTGTAATTTCAAATAATGGCTTATATTAAGTATTGTCCAAATGTGCATGCATATGTGTGTGCTGAGTATTTTAGCAACCATCCAAGTTTCCTGAACCCTTTTGAAATTAAACGGAGGGAACTATGTAAATTATTTTTATTTTGATATTTTATAGCTTAATAAATTTGGACTTAAATAATAGCTGGTAATCTCAAGAGGTGTGTACTCCGCTAGTGTATTCATGTTTGACAACCTAGATTTGTATATATATGTGCACACGTATGTGTATATACACACATATATATGGCAGTCAGAGATTATATATATATATATATATATATAAGTAAAACCTCTAACTTTAAACTGTAGGACACACTTCTTATTTTTACTGCTAGAGCTGCAAAATAGTCAAAAACACTAACAAAATCGGTCCTAAAGAATGATTTGTTATTTGAATTGCTACAGAACAACGTTGGATTAAGAGTTCAGACGTACTCTGGAGATTAACAGTGGAAGATTACACTTTAATTAATATCAAAGAGTTCAAAAGAGGAAATGTTCTTTAGCAAAATTTCTGCATTTCTCCAAGATTTTCAGAATAGCCACAATCTAGGGGAAGATGAGAAAGTATAGTGCACACTTCTAGTTTGGAGAAAATAGGAACATTTTGTCTAACCATTATCATTACCAGTCATGCTAATTTTCACAGTGTTTTAAGAGAGAGACTCAGCTTTGGAAACAAAACAGTGGGAGCTTTTTAGGATACCAATTCAAATGCCGCCCAGCTGAGTAATGATCTGGATGTTATTACCAACTTATTATTTCATGGTTGCTCAGTGAATAATGTCACTTGAAATTATTATATCCTTCAGTTCACTCCCATATGGGCAAATGCCACCACTCAAACATCATCATCACGTTACCAGTTTGTCCTGAGAAGCTAATGAATACTTCAATGTTCTCTTCATGTCTAATGAAAGATTGAAAGAAAGATGGAATGGTCTGATGTTGTTTATACCCTATGAGAGCAATTGATTACTGCTAATTTTCATGCCCCCGTAGTGTCCATTCAGTGATTGATTTCAAGAAAACTTAGAGCATCTGGTCCCAATTCTGGCTGTTTACAGAACCATGTAGGGAGCTTTTAAAAAATATATATTACTGGGCTTTAACCCAAAGCTACTGAATAAAAATCTGCGGGGGTTATTCCCATCAAGTTATATTTAAACATGCTCTCTAAATAATTTTTTTGCAGCTGTCCATGGATTGGCCTTTGGGATCTATTGACTGAATTTTTAAATCTGCCTCAAATTCCAGCTCTGATGTTTACTAGCTAGATAGTCCTGATCAAGCCCAAATGACCTTGAACTGTGACATTTATAAAATGTAGAGGTAGCACCTACAGTAGGTTGTGGAAGAGACTATTATGTGTTCATCAAAATCCATTTCCTTTTCTTCCTGGGCACACAGCTAGACTGCATTTCTCAGCACACTTTGTGGTTAGTTGCATTCACCTGACTAAGTCCAAGCCAATGGAATACAGCAAAAGGAATGTGAATTACTTCCAGGTTTGGACCACAAAGACCTCCACAGTGAACCTGTATGGTCGTTTCCCCTTCCAGCAGGCTAAATGAGATGACCTATAGAGTGACCTTGGGATCCATCCATTGAACATGGGAATTCCGCGGGATGGAACAAGCCAGGATTCCCGAATGATCATGTGGAAGGCTGCCCGCCAATAAACTTCACTGCGTTAAGCATCTATGATGTGGGGTTTACCTGTTACAACAGTTAGTGCCCTATGTTTGTTGTTCAATTATTTTAATTTTCTTTTCAAATAGCAGTAACATTTGAAAGATATTTTTTCCTCTTCACTTATCTGTCTATTGTGGTATGCCCTATTTGTCAACTGTGGAAACTGCCAGGAATTCCAATGCTCCTAAGATACAATGAGCACTTTGCAGACACCTGTAGCAACAATAAGAACAATGTCAGGGCATCGTCCAGTCCTTTAAAGAAAATCACTTGCCACTAGGCACCATGTTGCACGATCCTAGTACATCTCTCCTTCAACTTTTAGGGAGATCAAGACAGACGTGTATAGTGGATTATATTTAGAAATTTATTGGAATTAGTAAAGGATACTATTCTTTTGGGGGCTCCAAAGCACTACGGGCTTTCATCATCACCTACACATCATTTATGTATGAACAACTATTCACGAGAAGTTGTTCCTAAGACCACAGCGACCACACTTCTCTCTTCACTTTGCTGTTTGGGATTTTCTTTCCCTTCTCCTCAGCCTACTACTTCTAAGTAGCCTCTACCTTCATACCAACTCTAATATTCTAATATTACAAAGGGCTGGTCCAGAAGGATCTTGCTTTGGGAAGAACAAGAATAAAAATAAACAAAAAAAAAAATCTTCTCAAGGCCTCTTCTCCCCACTCCTAAGGTCTCAGGGTAGGATCTTCAATGCTCTCTGCAATTTTTCTCAGTTCCCTCATATTGCCCCAACATGATTCTACACCCACATCCCTTTATATTCAGCTCATTTGATGCCTTAGAGAGGGAGAGTCTCTGTTTTTCTCCCTCTTTTCAGAGGTAATTAAATCTACAGTCTTTTGTATACTCAAAGACTCATTTTAGCAAATCTCTATGATTTGATTTTTCCTATAGGATCGAAGTGGGAGGTCACAAGTATAGTTCACCTCACTTGCTAAGTGATAAATCTGTGGTGACTCCTTGGAATGCTATGTTTAGAAAGGTTTGAGACCAATGTGTAGTCTCAGCAAGAAAGAGCATCTTCATCAATTAAGGATGTCTTTCTCAGTTACAAGAGGAAACGCAATGGCATTCATGCCCAGAGTTTATCTCCAGAAGTGGGCCCTTTCAAAAAAATAAAATAAAAGGAGGATGAGAATTATTATTACAAAGAGAAAGTGCAAGTGAGCTATTCTTTTTGTCTTTAGGAATGATGCAGTGTAGGCATGTCTTCTCAGAGTTTTGAAAGGATCAGTCTTCAGGCATACCTTTGAGATCCAAATACATTGAAAACAAAGGGAGGACACCACCATATTGCAAATATGGTGACATATTTTAAATGCTTAAATTTAACAATTAAAATTCTATGAATACCATCTTTCAATCCTTTTGATATATCTCCAAGACTATATGCATAAACTTATTTGGTGATGAAAGAAGTCAAAATTGAGGTCTTTCATTCATGGCCAAATGGCCCCTTGAATTCAACCCTGAAAATGTGTCATGTAATCAGACTGATTTCTTTCCTCCAAGAGAGAGGGAAGAGAGAATGGGAAACACTTGCCAGAAGGAAGAGTGAAAGAATGAAATAGGGAACAACAGGCCAATGCCTAAAGCAAGTGAAATAAGAGAAAGGAGGTGACTGGTAAACTATTTCAAGATGGAGGCACATGGTATCAGGGGTCCCTGAGACTCAATACCTTAGGCCTTTTCTCCTGGAGTCTTCTTCCCTGATGTTTTCCTCAAGTGTTCTTTTCATCAAAGAGTTTTCAAGCCCAGCCGCCAACTCTTGAGTTACCTGCTGGATCCTTGACCCCAAAAGCCGTCAATCAGTACCAGTGTTTGGTATCTGGAGATATCTGACTCTTGGGGCTTGGTAGAGTCAGAGGATGTGGACAGAAGTTCCTCATCCATTGCTGCAGAGCTGTAAATGTGCCCAGAACCTCAAATGGAATATCGTATGGCATTTCCTCATGTAAGCATTGATTTTCTGGTAGCACTTTTATACTTCAATAGAGTTCTAAACCTTGGACTCATGGTACGAATTTAATAGACTTTCCTGTGCTGAATGGATAATAACCACTGTGTATAACGTTGTGTCTATGGGAAAATATCTGTCAAATTCCAAATAATTGACTTCCAAAGAACATTTGCATTGCACCAATTTGTAATTGGTAAGCTCATTCCCCTGCTTTCTTTTTTTCAGTTATATAATGAAATTGAATGAAGCAGGTGTCAGATCCACATCTCCCTATACACTCATTTTGCCAGTTCAGAGAATAAAGAAATGAATTGAATGATGCCAAGTCGCTGACTTGGTTCCTTGTATTCTATCAGATCCTAATAATTTCTCACACTACTGCATTCCTGGGTCACCTTCATGTTGCTTCAGAGGAGACAGAGCCAAGTAGTGAGTAATTGCTTACTGGGTTGTGAAAGCTACAGGTTTGGCTACAGGTAAGTACCACAAATGGTGAATGTTTATATTAACCTTTGTTTCATGTTCTCAAATATCTTTTTGGTGAGAAGGTGACAGAAAAGGGAGCTATTTCTGAGATATACTCTATGAATACTGCTAGATAAATATGTCATCTGACTTATTGTGATTTTATTTATGAATTGGGGGAGCTGAGAAAATGAAGTGCTATGTACGATATAAAATCACTTATGTTAGGGGCCGGCCCCCTGGTGTAGTGGTTAAGTTCACATGCTCTGCTTTGGAGGTCCGGGGTTCACGGGTTCGGATCCCAGGTGCGAACCTACACACCACTCGCCATGCTGTGGTGGCATCCTGCATACAAAATAGAGGGAGATGGACACAGATGTTAGCTCAGGGCCAATCTTCCTCACCAAAAAAAAAAATAGATAATTAAAAAAAATAAAATCACTTATGTTAAATTTAAAGTACAAAAGCAACAGTATTGTCAATGGTATAGACATATGTGGTAAGAGTATTAACATGTGCACAGAAAGTGTCAATGCTGACATCAGGCTATGGGGAGACAAAAGAATGAGACAATGGTGAGGCTTTTGCTGTTACTGGTGTTTAGTTTTTAAAGATGAGATACAAGTATGAAAATATATTAACATATGCCAATCTATTGTTATTTTTTGTATGTTAAACTATTTTAATTATTTTAAAATGTATTTAAAAGAAAATGAATTACAAGATTGCAAAGTAATAAAAAGTTCTATTAACTTTTTTCAGACTTTTAGGCAGTAACTATTATATGTGAACCAAATCACTCAGCTATTTAATTTAGGCTTGAAAAACCCTACTCACTTTTTGGAGCTAATTGTGAGTTGAGTAATCTAACCTTGACACTGTCTTACTATTTTGACTCCACTTCATCTCCTTTAATAGGGTTACATTTGTTACCTAATATAAATTCATACATTTTAAACTTTAATGATAATTCTCTTAGTGTTTTTAAATTTAGAAATAAATGATTTCACTGTGAAATATGTAGGGCTTTTCCTCATGTTACATTCTATCAGGCAAGAGAGCATTGAGGGTGATGAAAGTGGGCTGTCACAATTATATCTCTGGATCATTGTAGGATAGTGCTTATCGCAGTTAGATTCTGTAAAGGAATTATAGTTATTTGGAAAGAAAACTGGGGAATGCATGGAATGGATAGAGGGAAAGTTTTCACTTTCTTTCCCTGAGAATAAACTTTACATAGTTTAGAAAGTCCCCTTAAAGTTTTCTATATTCTAAAGTATAGAAAAACACATTAAAAAATTGGTACCTGAGCTTCTGAAGAAAAGAACCAATTAGAAAATAAAATTAATACAAATGTTAGCTTTTTCATTCATGTAAATGATCGTCTTGAACAGGGGGCCTTCAAACTCCCAATTAGCCAAAAACACTCTCGGATTATAAAAAAATGTTTCAGAATTAAAATGAGTCACAGTCTATCTTGAAATCTAATAAAATAGTGTTTTGTTTTTTTCTTAAGTTTAGTCTGTGTGTGACAAAGAATGTCCAAATGCAGATTTGGAATGCTCCAATGTTCATGTAACTTAAATGAAAGTCATTATCAGAATCCACTGATTCACTACGTTACTGTAAGCTACTGATCGACATCAACGCTGACTTAATAAGAACATTAATTGCATATGAGAATGTGTAAGATAAAACAGAAAGAAAACCAATTAGAGCAATTATCATTGTCTCCATCATCATAACCGTCTTTATCATAACGATGGCTAACATTTTTTTAACTCTTCACTAACTGCAAAGTGCTTTCATCTCTAGTTCTCTAGTGCCTCTCACATCTCACAGTTGCCTTGACAGTAGGTAGAACATGTATTATTTATTCCCTCTAGAGTTGGAAAATCTGAAAAATACAGAAAAATGAAAACAGATGCCACAAATAAGACGTTTATGTTGTTTCTATGTCCGGTGGCGTTTTTAAGGAACAAACGCAGAAGAAGGGCCTGTTATGGGAGAAGGAAGTTAGGAAGATGTGATGTGAGCTGAACAATGGGACTGTGACTAATTTAAGTTGATTCCCACTTATTTCTAATGTTTAGTTAGAAATAGCCCAAATAATATTAAAATACATGGAGAAATATACATTTTTAACTCATTATGAAAACATTTGAATTATTATAAAGAAGAGATAACGTTATAATAAATTCACATGTCTCCACCATGAATCTTGTTTCCTCTATATCCCCATCCACTCCCCACATAACCCATGCTAAATCATTTTGAAGCAAATCTAATACATGTCATTTCATTCAGGAAAATGCAAATATACTTTATAGAAGAAAACTAAGTCCATTTGAATTGATGTAGATTTAAATAAAAGAAATTATTCTTTGGTTAAATGACTCAAAATTGGTGTTTTTCTTTGGAGATTTATTTATTTTCAAACTCCTGGATGAATTTGGCCTCCTTCTGTGTGAATAACACTTTCTACCTGAAATATCATAATGTTACAAATTCTCCCTGAGGCTAACCAAATTTCTTGTACATTTTTATTTATCTGACATAGCCTTGAGCAAAAAAGGGTTTAGAATAATGTCCATTGGATGACTGGTTACATGGATAAATTGCTCTATACACGCTAATTTTTGGTAGATAACCACAGTAAACAGATGGTTATCCTACTGTTTTAATAGAAAGGACTCCCGTTAACCAAGACACCCAGCTTCTAACACTACCTGCCATACCTAGCTTTGTGATTTTGAGCAAGTCCGGCAATTTTAATGGATCTTTTGTTCTCACGAATAAAAACAAAGGGATTATATGCTAGATTAACTCTTAAATGGATAGACAACATAGTATTCAACTCCCAATTGTGTTATTCTATCTCTGAAGTACTTCATTTCTTATTTCCATTATACATATGCATTATTTTGAGGCCAGGAGTCCTTGTTCAAAAGGCACTCATCTTATTTATTTTATTTTTTTCTTTTTTTTATTTTTATTTATTTATTTATTTTTTTTGTGGGGAAGACCAGCCCTGAGCTAACATCTGTTGCCAATCTTCCCCTTTTTGCTGAGGAAGACTGGCCCTGGGCTAACATCCGTGCCCATCTTCCTCCACTTTATATGGGACGCCGCCACGGCATGGCTGACAGGCAGTGCGTCGGCGGGTGCCCGGGATCCGAACCCGCGAACCCCGGGCTGCCAAGCGCGGACTAAACCGCTGCGCCACCAGGCGGCCCCGGCACTCATCTTATTTAAATAAGCTCTCTTCCCTATGCAAAGTCTATCTGCCAAATCTAGAAAAGGAGCAAGGATGAACAAAAATTCAGCAGTAATTATAGTGGCAAATCAATCTTCAAGGACAGAACTTGAACACTGAAAGCAAAATCATTATATACTATGGAATTACATAATCTGAGCTTTCTTGAAATGGTGAGTACAAATTGACTCTCATTAATTTCTTTGGTAATAACTCATTGTAAACATCTGTGGTGTTTTACCTATATGAAACTATAAATTTTTGAAGTCGATAAGTGGGCTTTTCTTTTCTTTTTTTTTTTAGTAGATATTTTCCAATTATTCTCATTGCTAAAATCCAATGTGAAATATAAATGTTAAAAATATGGAGAGATTGTTTTTTAGAATATATTGTTTTTTAAGACTGTGTTCAGTGGTGTGACACAGGAAAGAAGAAGCAAGCTATTGCCTGAAAGTTAATTTTAGGGAAAAGGCTCACCAAACTGAGTTACATCGTTGCCGCTGATAATGAAAGTGGTGATGCTTCCTGAAGATCTTTGAGCATCCACTTATTAACTATTCAGCACATATTAAAACATGAAAAGAAATCTGAGAATACTTTCAATGCCCTAAATAACATGAACTCTCATTCACATTAGTTTTGCCTGACCTAGTAATCAGTTGTTGCCAAAAATCATTATGTTTTCTGTATTTTCTTTATGGCTAAGAGTGCTACCACCAAAATTCATTTCTATGGCAAAGACGTCAAGAGACCTAAAGTTTCTTAACTTGAAGGCAAAGACTTGAAGAAAAAGACTTTTGCATCAGATGTATGTTTTATCAGTCAGCTGTTTCGATGAATTCCACCTTTGGAATCATTTCTTGGATACTTTATAAAATTATTTTAGCATTATGTGTAGAAAATTACTCTATCCAAAATGTAGCTTTAAACTGCACTATCTCATATGTAGCAGAAGTGAGGAAATATTTTAAGAAAATTATAAAACCATCTTTTTTAAAAGAAAAAGTGATGTAAGATTATATTGAGGAGATAATTTTTTTCAAAAGCCTTCTATGCCTATTATTTCCTCTCTAGTTATTTAAGGTTAGGTTGTATCTTAAAACTTAAGTTTAAAACTTCTCTGTGAACTTTAACCCAAATTTTCAAGTAATGAGAATATATTAAGGCTCTCTGAGTACCAAAAGAATACTTAATCATTTTATCATTGGAATAATGAGAAAAACATCAAAAAGTCTCTTTGAAAATGGTATAATAAGTTGTGGTAAACAAATGAGATCTTTGGTGATATACATGGAAATCCTAACATTTTTATTTTATGAGAATAATGGGGGAATTGGTAGAGGACAGAGTTGAGTATCCAGTTCAGAAGCTGAACTCACAACACTTGCCTAGAAGTCCACATTACTAAAGACACACCTTCACTAAAAATCCATTGTGCACAGAGCTTTGCAAACAAAACAAATCAAAAACCTATGGTGCTGCAGTCATGGCAATGCATTTATGGTAGCTGTGTGAGTAAGGGCTAAATGACACACTGAAACAACTAAAATCTGTTCAAATTCTCCATATCTATCAAAAACCTAGAAATGAAGTGTATCATGTTCTGCTGTGACAGTTTTGTTGTCAGCAAATGGTAAATTGCTTTGAGTAAATAAATTAATACCACATCTTGGTGGCTCTCTCTCTTGAGGCCTACAAGACCCTGTATCTATCAAGCTTTTCTTCAACCTTTATCCTATCAACTCCATTCTCCCTCTACCCGCAATATTTTCTTACCTCTGAACATGAACAGCCAACTTCAACCAAATAACCAAAAGATAGTAAGTAGTCTGAGGGAAGTGTGCTGTGTAAATCAACCTCATTTCCTTGGACTCGATTACCTTTATAAACCATTCATTCCGGTAGAACTAACTAGCACTACTCATAGTAGAAATAACTACTTGCTTTACTTATTTCATCGAGTCCTTGAATTAATTCAGCTGCCTGGCCCTGAAAATGGCTATAGTTGCGCGTGGACAGGTGGACAGGTGAGTACATAACATGTTTCCAGCAAAATGTTTGCTTCAAGAAGACCACCTGCATAGTTTCCAAAAAAATAGGAGGTTAAAATACTGAGAAAAATTCTAAATTGTAGCCACATTATAAAATAATCAAACAAGGATAAGGGAGAATAAATCCTCTTTAGTAAAGCCTCGCCCCCTCCTCCCATTGGCATGGGTCCTTAAACCTGTCTGCGTCTGTTGTGTGCATGGACACTACCTAGAAGGGGATAAGGACAACACACCCACATACACCGGGATAGCACTCAACTCTTATCTTTTCAGCAGTGAGACCCTTTTGTTGACCTCCTAAGTAGTCCTTGTATTTTTCATTTTTTGGAACATGTAGTTAATATCTCTTTAATGTTTGCTAATTGTCCTTTATAATTATGGGAGCAGATCTCAGGTCAGAATCTTCATCAGGCAACAGTGTCCACTCAGAATTTAATATTTTTTGAAATTTTAGTTATTTTTTAACTACACATTTTTATTTATAATTATGACACAAAATCTTTTTCAAAATAAATAAGTTGAATACAGAGGAGTCGGATAAAGAGTCAACTGTATTGACTCTTTCTTCCAAAATGCTAACCTTTGAGGACATGAGATATGAAATCTAAATAGTATCCTGACTTTACTAGAATTACCTTTAAAAAATTACAAATTAATCAGTAAAGAAAGATAACAAAAAAGAAGTTCTCTTAACCAATACTACTTATTTCATAGCTAGAAATCCTATATTATATTATTTTTTTAAGACTAGAAATGAGTCTTTTTTAAAGGCCAGTTCTAGTTAAGAACATCAAGATTTGTAACATATATCCAAGATCCTAAGTTTATATCTATCTGATACTAAATACTTAAAAGTCATCTCTCACATACTTTCTTCATCCTTCTGCAGCACATCCCAGTCCATCAACTAACTGAGGCATCTATAGGCAGAACCAAGAAAGTCAGGACCCCTGGAATTCAGGAATAATCCCATTCACTCATTTTTTAAAATCAGTCAGCATTTATGAAACTTTTTTCTGCCAGCTCTATGTTATAACGTGAAGACCCAAAGTAAAATATGATATGTGATCCCAAGAATGTAGTAATTGTAAAACAAACTACACTTGAGTTATAAATATATTTTTGTTTGCCAAGGAAAACGATAGGAAAAGCTGGGTATTAAAAGTTTTTCCGAAAGACATGCCATATCTAAGTTGATAGGTCTCCACCATTCCCTATTTATTAACCTGATTCTCTAGTAATCTTGTATCCCTGCTCTGCTCCCTAAAGACATTGAACTGATGATCCCAAATTTAGAGAGTCTCCTTTTTTGGAATCTGTTTAATTAAACAAATTTAATAAAATGATCTGCAAAGAGCACTGAGTGCTGTGGGAACACCCAGAAGGGCATCTAACCGATCTTGGTGTAAATGAAGACTGAGATACATTTTGAAAAACAAGTAACTGTTATCCCAATAAAAAAGGAGAATAAAAAGGAAAAATATCTCTAGGCAAAGGGAACAACACATAAAAAGACATAGCAGCTTCAGGCAGATACTGTGTTGTAGCTTTGCACATAGTAAAGCTTGATGAACATAGAGGGGCAAGAGATGAGAGGAAGTCTGAGGGAGAGAGCCTGAAGCCAGATTAGGAAAGGCCTTTTATACCATAACAAGAAGTCTGGGATTTATCTTAAAATTAGAGAGTTGATCCTAATGGTAGCTCGTATTTTCCCTGGTAACAGCCAGCCCGAAGGTAATCAAGGGTTTGATGATGGCAATATCTCCTCCTCCGGGCCCAATCCTGTTTGGTTTTTAGGACTCTGAGTCCCCCTAGTCCTTCACTTACTTGTGGGCTCTGAGTTAATTTCACAGTCCTCCTGGGCATCTGCTCTCTTGGGCTTCTTTCCTCTGGCATCCTTAAAGTGATTCAGCCAAGGGATAGGAGTCACTCCAAATGACTACATCAGATACATTGGCCTCTAAGTTGCTCCTTCACAGTAAAGTTCTGGAAGCAGATTGAAAAGTAGATTAATTAAGGTTCAAGGTGACTACGACTCCCACTTCCTTCCCTTTCTCTATTTCCCTTCTCCACCTTCTATTCATGGAGGGCTAGGAGGATTTTTTTCTGATTTTGTAATCAGCTAAGTACTCTTCCAAGGCATAGCATTTCAAAATTTGAATTGGAAAGAAAAAAACAAAAAGCAAGCATGCTGTCAATTCCAAAAAGTACTCCATTATAAAATGAAATATTCAGAGTGTCATTTATGTGTTTAAATTATTCATTACAATGACAGAAAATTAAGATGATTATTTTCCCCCTGTGGTGCATGTCATGTTTTTCCTAACACGTGGAAAATAGGACAGTCAGTCCTTTCTGTGTCAGGTTTGAATTGTTTCTTCCGTCAATGGGTTTAGTGAAGTTTTATTAGCAGTTGTACTGAGTTTAAGCACCCTAAATAAAAGACTAATAAGAATTAGGAAAACTGTCACTTACAAGTGCTGGTCACAGCTCTAGAAAGCCTTTATTTTAGATAGTTCATTTGGGTTAATTTGATCTCAATTTTCACTTCCCTGCTTGAAATCTATCACTGGTTCCTTATAAACTTCAAGATAAACATAAAATTCTAACCAAGGCCTTTAAAGTCATAATGACTCATCTGTTTGTTGATTTATCCATCATTCAGTGAATATTTGTTGAGTATCTACTATATGTCATGCTCTTTATTAGTTGCATTTAGGTTTTTCTCCTACCACGTTCTCACTGACTGCCTTCATGACAGCCATTCTGAGCTACGTGCAATTCCCCAAACATGCTCAGCTCAGCCACACTGTCACGTCTTCCCAGTCCTGTTCCTATGCCAAGAATGCCCTTTACTTCTCACTTGTCTAGCTCAGTAAACTAACACATAGTTAGTCTTCAAAATCATATGGGAGATTTCAAAAACACATACTCCAGGCACACAACCTCAAGGATTTAGATTTGGTAGATCTCTAGAGGGACCTACAAACCTCATATTTATAAAAGATTCACAGGGATTGAGATAGTCAGTGTGATTTTGAAACACTTGACCCATTAACATCACCTTGTTCTTTAAGGCTCAACTTAGGTACCATCTCCATTAACAACATCAGTTGACCTCGTCAGTTTACTTAAGTAATCCTACTATGCATTCATAACAGCATTTGTATTCCTCAAATTGTACTCAAGGTCTTCATATTTTAGGTTTTTTTCTTTTTCTTCTGGACTGTCAGCAACTTGGGTATCCTGTTCATGAGTTATCCACAGTAATGAGCATGGTGCCAAGCATGCAGAAGCCTGGATCAATGTTTGTTCAGACAATGAATGAGCTTAAAATCAATTCTTTTTATTTACATTAAGGATACATTGAAAATAGTGAAGACTTTTCAGTGTCTAGACAAATATTACTGACTTTTGGGCTTAGAAGTACAATTCCCATCAAGACTCCTCCATCAGCATGAAGCTACAGAAGTGAGCATAGGTGAAATATCAGGGCCAACTTACAGATTACCATAAAACAATGAAGTGCCATTTTTTTGGTATGCAGCTGAGGTTTACAGGGTTTTGTTATACAGCAATAGTTAATTGTCTGATATAATATTCCTTTCAAAAATCAATGCTAATGATTGCAAATGAAAATGATTGCAAATAATACAGTCAGTTGCCACATAATGATGTTTCAGTCAACAATGAACTGCATATACAATGGTGGTCCCATAAGATTTGTGCCATATAGCCTAAGTGTGTAGTAGGCTATACCATCTATGTTTGTGTAAACACTGTAGGGGAGAAAGAAATTTTCCTCTACCCTCCTAGGTTCTTCTGGCTGGTCTAAGAATTAAATTGACATGAGACAGATTAACAGGAGAAAAACAAACAAAAATGTAATGACCTGTATACATGGGAGGAACCCCAGAAAATCAGTAACTCACCAAAATGGCCAAAGCCCTCACCGTAAATACCATCCTCAGCTAAAGAAGAAAGATGTTGGGGGTGGGGAGAGTCAGGGACTTCAAAAGAAAGGAAGGCAATTCACAGGTAGGTGAAAAGAAGCAATTGTTTAGAAAACAAGTGTTTGGCCATGCAGACACACAACACAGAGGCAAGCCCAATAAGCAGGCTTTTCTAGATTCCTCCCTGTCCACCACCTAGTTCATGTGATGCTAAGGTGATAACTCACTTCCTGAGACAGGTTTTTTAATCCGAATTCTTTTAGGCAGTTAAGGGGGAGATAACCAGAAAAAGTTTCTGAGTTTTTGTTTCTCAAAAATAATCAGCCTAAAATCATTCTCATGTTAAAGAGACACATTCTGGGGTGGCAAATTTTGTTCCCCTTCAGTACACTCTATGATCTCACGACGACGAAATTTCCTAATGACGCATTTCTCAGAACATATCCCCCTTGTTAAGTAATGCATGACTATAAATGAACAGTTCTCACTATAAATGGCAGTTCTGAGGGAAGAGTCAAACATATTTCCAAAATTAAGGTTCTTAATGTCAAATTATACATTTTAAGTGATTAATAAATATAATGTGTTTTATATTACTAAATGCACTACAAACAAAAATCAGCTTTTTGAAAATAGGGCTTATATCACTTATTTACTTCACCACTTTGGATTTCTCTGACCACTACTCAAGATTTAAACAATCATGAAGAAGGACTGAGAAAGAGCTTCCCACTTCTACTGTATTTTTCTGCTACTTCTTTGTATTTCTTGCTATTGTTTTCCATATATTTAATGACAACTTACTGAGGGCATAATAGTTCCTTAGTCTTGTAATTCTGATTGCATATCCATTGTGATAAAGTAACCTTTGTTTGATTTAGTGCCTTTGGCTTTAACTTTGATTGCTTTCACGCTTGTAAAGCAAAAATCACACCTTAACCGAATTACCCTTGTAATCCCCTTAAATTGTCCATATATTCCATATACATAATTTTATTTTGTATATAAAATAAGCACAGTAATTCTTATGCATGCAGAAGTTTGATAAACACTAATCTAAGAAAGGAACAAACTAAATATCTCTTTGCAGATGTTCAAGTAATCAAACCATTCTGCATTTAGAATAACCCTCAAACTGCAAAGGAGTATGAGGATGGGTGGAGAGCTTCAAAATGTTTCTGTCTGCCTGCAGGATTAATTCTATGCTGTTTTAGTGTTAATCATATATAAGCTTTTAAAAAATCAATAGTTTTTACAATGAGATGTTGGAGTGCATCTTATGGGAGGGTAGCTTCTAAAGATGTCTCCTGAGTTAAATGCTCTTATGATAAAACTCTGTTGAATTGTGATCCTACATTCTTATGCTAGCCTTCCCTATTGTATTTTTGTCTAAATATTTTTAGGGAGCTTTATTAAGAATTTACATTAAAAATATACATATTTACAGTGTAAACTTTGATACATTTTGATATATGTATACACTTACCAAAGGATTACCACCATCAAAATAATTTACATATCAATCACTCCCAAAAGTTTCCCTGTGATCCCCTGTAATTACTCCATCACATCTGTCAATCCCTTAACTCCAACCTCTAGCATAGCCAGGCAGCCACTGGTCTGCCCTCTGTCACAATAGATTAGTTTACATTTTCTGGAGTTTTATATAAATAAACTGTTACAGTATGTACTTAATTTTGTCTGGCATTTTTTATTCAACATAATCACTTTAAACGATTGTCCTTTCATAATTTCCACCAGTTTCACTGAGAAGTAGGTCCTTGGAGCTCCTCACACTGTTAACCAGAAGTGGAACTCCTTCTTTTATTTCTTAAAGCATGGTTTCCCTTAGTTCTTTGAACATATTTATAGTAGTTGCTTTGAAGACTTTGCTAAGTCAAACATCTGGCCCGCTCACCAATTGTTTCTGTTACCTGCTTTTTTTCCTGTGTATGGATCACATTTTCCCATTTCTTTACATGTTTCATAATATTTTGTTGAAAATTGGCCATTTAGATGATATATTGTAGGAAATCTGGATGCTGATCTCCCCTATTCAGGACTTCTTGCTGTTGCTTGCTTGTTTATTTGACTAGTGATTTTCTTGGACTGTTTCCGTGAAGTCTATTTCCCTGCAATGTGAAACCTCTGATGTCACTCCTCAGAGGTTGAAGGTTTGGACATGTGCACAGGCATCCAGGGATGACAGTGTTTTAGAAGAGTTTTCTTTGATTCCTTTCTTGTTCTTTCAGTTAAGCTGTCTGCCTCACTTGGAATTACACCCAGCTGTTAGGCTCCACTAATTGCCAGCTGATTGCTTCACTGTTTTTGGAAATGCCCTGGGGTATAATTTGCTTCATAGTCTGATCCAACTAAAAGTGAGTCCCTTTGCAGAGGTAGTTTTTGAAGCCAGTCTTTTAGGTTTGTTCTGAGACCAGAATGGACATTTTAAGGTGTTTCTTTCCCTGATTGTCTCATAGGCTAAATGGTCTGTGTTGTACCTTGTTCCTTTTTTAGAGTGACTGGCCTCCTCTTACCTGCTTACCTCCAAATCTGCATTGTTTTCATGTGTCCTTGAACTTTCCTGCTTGAACTTTCCCACACTCTGCTCCCAATAATGTCAGTTCATCTGAGGAGATATTTGGAGCTCTCTGGTCTTATGACCTGCCTCTCCCCATAGGCAAAGTCTCTGAGTCCTTGTTCCAGAACTGGAGAAGAGGACAATGGACCACTTGCATTGGAGTGACTCCTTTGCTTTATGAGGAGGGTGCTGGGTGAAGATGGTAGCTTCTAGTTTTCTTGGCTTTCCTCTACCAGCATGGAATCTCTGCCCCATGAGCAAGCTGGGGCAAGGACTATATGTGTTAATATACGAGGCCCCATTATTCTTGCTCAGCATTGCCTGGGTTAAGCCTCCACCCTATGAATAAGAGCTGAATGGAGAATAGGAACCCTCTACCTCTTGGCTGCACTTGTTTGGAATTGAGCCTCTGCAAGACAGAACTTGGGAGGATGAGAAAATCTTTCAGTCTTCTCCTCCTGGGGAGATACTATCTGACGCAGATCTGGGGTGAGATAAAACCCCAACATCCTGGTTGCACCTGGCTTGAGTGGAGCTTCTGTTATGCTGAGCCGGGAGTGGAGAAAGAGGGAGAAGGTTGTGTGTGGTTCAAGTGCCAGAAATGCTTATTGTTCTTACTGGCATTTGGTGGATTTTGTTGAATAAATATGTCTTCATTTGCCATATATCCTTAGGAAAATTTCCAGTGACTTTAAATGGTTGTTTTTTTGTTTTTTTATAATTTTCACCATTATAGTTGTTTCACTGAGAAGCAGGTTCACAGAGCTCCTTGCATTGTCATTCTGAAAGTCCTGTTTCCAATTTTTGGCTAGTACATATGAAGCTGCTGAGAACATTATTATGCCAGTCTTTGGTGTGGGCATCTGCCTTTTCCCCACTTGAGTAAATAAGAGCGGAATGTCTGTGTTATATGATAGGTGTATTTTTCACTTTTTAAGAAACTGTCAAACTGTTTTCCAAGATATTTGCAACAGTTTACACTCCCCCCAGAAGGGTATAATAGTTTAGCTGCTACAAGCATCTCCCATACTTGATATGGTAAGTCATTTTAATGCTAGACCTCTTAGTAGATATTTAGTAGCATCTCATTGTGGCTTAAATTTAAATTTCCCCAATGAGTAATGATGATGAGTATATTTCCATGTGCTTACTCACCATCTATATGTCTTTGGCGAAGTGTCTTTTCAGATCTTTTGTCCATTTTATTAAAAAATTGAGTGTCTGTTTTCTTATTAGTGAGTTTTTGGAGTTCAGGGTGTTATTTTGTTCTTGTGTGTTTTTATGTTAGGTAGATTGCTTTTTGGGGTGAAATCTTGAATGTGTAGTTCAAAATTTTATTTTAGTTTAATTTAAACTTTTTTCTTTTAGTAGCTGTGTTTAGTTCATTTACTTATAAAAAATAAAAATACACAGTGAATAGAAAATTCAGGTGTACACGTTTATACAAAATTACTTGTGATGGAAAGCACCTTTCCCCTCTCCTTCCTAACCCTCTGCATTCTCAGGCCTTTTTGTAAGAGGCAATCACTTGAACTATTCACAACTTTAGTTATTCTGAGAGGTGCCTCCATTACTGTAGATGATAGATCTAGATATAGCTTTATTTTCATTGACTTTTCTTTTTGATCTTATCTATTTACTTTCTGCCCTGCTAGTTGAGAATTTGGCTAACTTACAAAATATATTCACAAATATTGACAATTAAATACCTTTTAATTGACATGGTTAGAGTTATAAGATACTTAAACTTCTATTTTTTGATTTCTCAACATCTTATAATATTATTTACTGAATGAAGAGTTTTCCCTCTCTAGACTTCTGTCAATTTTACCTAAAAATTATGTTAATATGGCTAACACATTTAGCTTTTTGGCAAAATGGATATGTGGATCCTCCTCTCTTATATTTCACCAACTTCTCAAAGTAATGTCTTTGAGACAAAGGTTGCATCAACTACAAATGATGACTTTCTTGAGTAGTTATTTGTGGTAGGATTGGATATCTCTGACTGCCTTTCTTTTCTCTTACAGGGAGAATAGAAGGAAAAAGAGCATGCACATTGGTTACTCCATTACTAATATCTTCCAGTTTTTTAATAACTCTTTCTGTTGTTTGGGATACATTTTTGAAGAAATCGTTCTTGGTGCTTTCTTGAAGGCAATTTTTTTTCCCACCATGTGACCATTACTTTTCAAAATACACATCTGTTTCCCTGAATTTCACTGTTTCTTGTTTTATGCTGTTTCTTCCATTTAAGGTCTTCCTCTTTCTTGACTCATTTATTTCACTTGAGTACTTCACCACATAAAAGAGAGTGAATGGGAGCTACAGTAATACACCTGATTTTGGTTATGAGTAAAAGATAATCTAACTCAAACTGGCTAAAGCATAAAGGAAGATTTATTAGTCCAAGAAAAGTACAGGAATACAATAGTTGTATTCAAGGTCTTCAGTCCCTCTCATTGTCTAAATTTTACTTTCATATTTGGCCTCTTTAAGACAGTCTATCTTCTCATGATGGCTCCTGAAGGATCTGGACTTATGTCTGTCCAGGCTCAAGTCCAGAGAAAGCTTTTTCCACATTAGCAACCACCTCACTGTGTAAAAGCTACTGATCATGTCTCTCATGGCTGAAAGGGGTCATGTACACGTTTCTGATCCAATCAGCGTGGCCAAATGAGAGGGACATGGTGAGTGCCTCATGACAGACTTATCCCCTCCTCATAGAGTTAGGAACTGTGCATAAAATCACCTGAATTATTTGAATGGAGCTTGGAGAAGGAGGAGTTCCCAAATGAAAATCTCTGCGCTAATATTAGAACAAGGAGGAAATGCATGCTGAGAATACAATACATTCCCTCCTCAGGGGGTAAGAGTCCTTTTTATATCTGTATTTTCAGTTTTGCTATGGTAATAAACAGTCCCAAAGTTTCAGTGACTTACAACGACATACATTTATTTCTGGCTCATGTTGCATGAAGGCTGTGTGGATCAGCCTCAGCTCTGTGTACTCAGTGCAGCTCAGCTGAGCGCAGCGGTTCAGCGTGGCTCTATATCTCCTCATCCCCAGCCCCGGGCTGAGAGAGTAGTCCCTGTCTAGGATGTGCATTCTCACAACAGAGGGCAGGGATGCAAGTGTGACCTCAAACCACATGTTGCAATAACATTTAAAGCTTCCAGCTCAGATCTGGCAAATACCATATCTATTCACATCTCAACTGCCAAAGCGTGTCACCTATCCAAAATCTGTGGTCAGTGCCATGGCAACACATGCACAGGCAAATCACAGGTCTATGGACAAGATACATAATTCTATTACCAGGAGAGAGGGAATATTTTTCAGTAATTATATAATCTACCACAAAAGTATAGAATTCTGGATTAAAAATTATTTTCCTCCAAATGTTGGAGATGTTCCATTGTTTGGCATCTAGTTTTACTGCTGAAAAATATAAAGTTGGTCTGATTATTATTTTATAGCTTTTTTTATTCCCTTTAGAAGTTTTCAGGATGCACTCTTTCTTGGTTTGGTGAAATGTACATTTACTGCCTTATCAGATGTTTTGTTTTGCTTCAAGTATCTAAGTCTAAACATTTTTTGTTATATGTGTATCCTTTATTTCAGTTGTTTTTGTTATTCTTTCTCTTCTATTTTTGCTAATTTGGAAGGTATATAGTCTATTCATTGTTCTTTTCTAAGAGCGGTTGCCTCTATATCTTTAAATTATCTTACAGATAAATTATCTATACCTTAAACTTTTGTTGTTGTTGTTACCAGCTACAGAAATTGAACATAGCCTTTGATTCCCTGCTGTGAAAGATGAAGGACTATTATACCCTTTCCTGTCTGGCCAACTTTCACAATTTTGGCACACTCTGGGATTTTTTTTTCAATGTGTTGGCTTTTATTTCTAAAATTAAAACACTTACATTCTGCTTTGCAGCCAGTTACTATAATTATTAGGATTTGATGATATGTTTACCTGGATTCAGAACTCTCTCCTAGCCCTTGTATTCTTTGACTTATTGATTCATGTGTTTTTAATTTTGATTTAGTGTTTATTTGACTGGATTGCATCCTCAAATAGACTTTTTAGGAGATGCTATATATATTTTTAATTATTGTATATTTCAAAATGTCTTTCTGTTTTCTTTTATGTGATTGCTGCTCTTATTTAGAGCATATATTTAATATTTTTCTCCTAAACATTCTTGAGATATCGATCTATTGTTCTCAGTTCTTTAACGTTGTGCTGGAGCTGTCTGGGTTCAAAATGATATTTTTTATGTTTGGTACATACACCAGTTTGTCTTATTCTCAGGTGATCTGTGTTTCATTTTTCCTGACATATGATAAACTCTTCATCCACATAGTCAAGGCTTGCATTGCAGCAAATAGCTCCATCTATGCTTTCTATTCTATTTGTTCGGGTCATATGTCAGGGATCTCTCCCATTTGATTCTCCCTTTATATTTGCTCCTCCTCCTTTTAGTATGTTTAATTCTGGCAATATTTTGCCAGGAGTGACTTTTTCCTTTTAAAGTGTTAATTTTCCACATGTTTTAAAATCAATCTCACTTGCTTCTGATAATTCCATAGGAATTATATTTCTTATGGATACCACAGGAATATACCATGGTAATTCAGTGTATATTGGAAGGAATCGTAGAAGCTCCATAGGCACAATCCTCATTTTATAAAGAAGACCAGGAGGAGTTTAGAATGAAGAAATGATTTATGTGGTCCCACAGTCTACTACCTCCTACTGGGACTCTGACTACAAAGACACAAATCGAGAAGTCAGTCAATGAGAGAAGGAGGAGAGTGGGTCTTCATTACTCCCTTCTCTTTGTTAGTTGTCTTCAATCATCAATATTTAGTATATTTTTAGTTGATTGCAAAGCATGACATCATGATGGTCTCTCCATATACACATTGTGCATGAAAGAATCAAGTGAATCTTCTACAATAGCTATATTATATTCTATTTCCTCAAATCCTTTCCACATAATACAACTTATCCTGAGTGAATATTTTTAAGAGTTTCCAAAACTTCATTGTTTTCCACAACGGAAAATGTAATCTAAATTATATCAAAAAGCCAGGAAACTTAGATGATTCAGGCTGAAGCCACAATTTCTCCTTCATATTCTAAACAATTGGCTCTCTATTCTATCTCTGACATTTATTAACAAGATAAGAAAAATAGAGAAAGACATGGTTTAAGAAAAAGCTTTGTTTCATACTGAAGAATTTTGGACGTATTTGTGCAAATTTGGTCTCCTCAGAAGGAAATTAGCCATGCAAGATTCCATTAGGGAGATTCCATATTTTTAAAAACATTTCAGTTGGAAGTAGGACTGGGGATCCTTTCTCATTCTTCAGTTTGTGGACCCAGACAACCTGACACGTTAAACAGCTATCCTGAAATTATTTCTTCATTCTGTGTTTATCAGGCAACCACTCATTGGCTCACTTTAGTGGTCGTCCTGGATAAATCTTTGCAGAACAAGAAGAAGGAAGTGAAGTGCAGATATGGCAAATCTTTTAGAACTTAACATCACTATATACACATGTGTATATATTCCTCCAAACACATTAAAAAATGTCAATAATAGAAATTCAGTAAATGCAATTATATATCACTAGGTTTTACTTTTTCTTCTTCAATAAACTCTAGGAATCTTTAAAAGTGCAAATAATTATGTTATGAATTAAGTTTATGCCATATAAAGTTATTTAAAGAAATATTAATAATTACAGTTACTAGAATACATGTCTTATAAAACTGAAGTTTATAAGGAAGACCCAAACTTACATTTTCTGCTTCCTTTTACTTTTAAAAACAAGCGTTTGCTTAGAAATTTGGCTTATTCTCAAATATTTCCTCCTAAAAAATGACTCTATAACACTACTTCATTTTCTTTGCTGGAGAAAATACCACTTTACTGGAGAAGATGATTTGATTCTTATGATTGCTGGAAAATAATTTTGAATTATATGTGAAGATATTTTGGACTATTTCAAAAAATATTTTAACATCATTCTAAGCTTGTTATTTAAACGGTTATGATGATTTACAGAATAAACATCCAGTCAAATATGTTTCATGAACATTATGTATCCATTCTCCCAACACTGTATATCAAAATTTCCTATGCACTCATGTATTTACCACAGTCTTGGTGATCAACTTCTTCACAACAAAACATTGCTGTTGCCAAGATTTTTGATTAATGACTATGTTTGCCTTCACAGTAATGGAAAATATTAAACAATGCAAAATTTTAAGCTTGGAGGTCTGACTAATGCTGCAGAACTAGTCGAAATTTGCTTAACTCAAGCAGTGTGTCTGAAAATAATGAATAACAACTCTGATTCTTGGTCTTTGCTAGTCAATGCCAGTAAACTTATTTTATACCAGCATGACAATTTTTATCCCTCTTTGTGTACATTAATTCCATATTCTTTTTGGGGACACAATGCAAAAAGAAACATTTCTTCAGATATTATCCTAAGTTGAGCATATTCAGATATGCTGAGTTCTCAGTAACATGAGCAGTGGGTAGGGAGGGAGAGGATGTTGGGTATATATAGTATCTAAAAAAAAAGTGTTCCCCTATAGTTGCCTTGCTAAAGGGCAGGCTGTTATGACAGTGAGCAATGTCCAAAGGGATGAAAGTTCATACCTGGTCTAGGCAGGTTTCGGTACATGAAAGAAGGATATACCAACCGATAATAGCTGATTTTAGGATTGGAGCTACTACTCAAAGTCATGGTGACTTTTTCCAGAAGAACCTTAATCAGGCAGTGGATATGGGAAATAGGACTCAGTCCTGGGAGTGATAGTTTTTTCTGGTTAAGTGGTTTTAGGACAGAGTTCTATTCCTAGCATATCATTGAACAATCAGGTAGACAATAAATAGTCATATAGATGTGTCCACCCTATTGATGAGGGAAAGAAGGAGAGGGAAGAAGAGGAAGAGGAGGTCTGGGGATACTTGGAAAGCTAAATGAGAAGCTCCATAGGCAACTAGAACTTACCCAAGACATTGGTTTCATTGAAGAAAGGTTAATCCTGGGCCATATCCTCTGACTGAACAGAGGCTGCTAATTTCCTTTTGTCCTGCTCAGAAATGACTCAAGAACTGAGAAAGACTAATCGGATAAGAGCTGATTTGAGCAATTTCACCTATGATGAACCCAGGAATTCAGGGGAAAAAAATCAATAAAAATATCCCATCTACTCTTGTGTTAATTCATTAGGGGTGGGAATTATGATTTATAAAACAGCTATGATCTATTTCATAGGCAATGTGTATGTGGGTTTGGTAGGATTTAATGAATTGTGAGATAATTAATTTTCCAAAGTTTGCATTTAAATTTGCTATAAAAAATAGATTCCATAAGGAAAAAAGCTTTGCTATAAAGTATCAGATTTTTCGTTTTAGTATGTCCAAGTCTCAACAACTTTCTGTGGGTTTGCATGCTTATGGCCATCGCTAAGCACAACCTCCATGAAAGCCTGCCTTTTTCAGTGCTGTATACTCAACACCAAGAATTGATTCAGAGAAAGGTCTCAAGAGAGATGTGTTAAATCAACAATATCCCATTATATGCTTGGAGTGATTTAGAGAAATGGGATTTCTTGGCATTGGTCAAATACAAGTGTCTATGTTAGAATTTATGGTCGTAGTATTGTCTTGGATATGCGTAGGTATCCACCTTTACTAGCCCCCGTGCATTTAGTATAGTATTTACAATTTCTTTCTCTATCCCTGTAAAGTATTTTTCAAGGCTTTAGAAATCTGTGTTTTCTCTCAAACGTCTTCTTTCATTCACTTATATGCTCTAAGGCCTAAATAAATTCAAAACAAAATGTATTTGCAAACAGAATTATTTCTTCTTTTCTATATTCATTGTTCTTGTTCATAATAAATAGACAAGTAGACAAATAGAAACTACCAGCTTCCCACTCTGGAGATATATTATTTTCCTCATCTCAAAAAATGGAGTATTCATTAGTCTTACATTAAATATGCTTTGTGCTGGGAGGCATGCTAGGTTCTGGAAACCCTAAGAATAATTAAGACGAATTCCTTCACTCAAGAAACACTCAGTCCAGCAAGCAAGACAAAATTTTAACGATCTAACAATAATATAATCAGATAAGGGCTAGATAGAGGGTTAAAAAAGTGTTAAGAAAGAACCAATTAATTCTATCACCTATTGTTTGGCACTTCTACTACACTTTCTATAAATTTCCATTTTGTAATTCGGTCATTTGTGAGCAAAGTCTCTCTATCAGGCAGTAACAATGACATACACAAGAAAAAAAAATGTCTTTGCTTTGCAAACAATACTTGTTTGATTTGCTTTGGCAAGTTCTAGATAAGTTATAATGTATTTTTCAATAAAAGCAGTTAACTCACCCCTTTCCTTATTTCTTTAAGAAATCACTAAAACTGAGCATCAGACCTGAAGTGGGATAGTTGATAAATCCATATGCTAAGCTCCTGCTATAATTACTGCACAATATGTGAGAAGTCATTAGACATAAAAGTATGGAGGTTCTCAGGTCAGTGACTAATAAATGGGCACAACCCACTTTGTTAAGAGAAACACTAATTACCCACTCTTCCTGCTTCAGTAGAGTTTCATTCCACTGCCCAGGTATAAAAATACTGAAAGAATACTTCTGGATCTTTCCTCCACCCCTTACTTGTCCATACCACAGAAAAATCAGTAGCTTATCTGTCTGGTGGAATTAGTAAAAGGGGTAGTGAGAGTGCACAACTCATCTCTCTCACTCATAATTTCTCTCTTTCATTCTCTGAACCCATCTCTTGAACTAGTCTCCCTTAAGGAGCATAAGGCCCCTCTGCTCCTATCCTCCTTGCAGGAAGCAACAGAGCAAGATCTGATTGTGTAAAGCTGTAGTTGTATGGTTTCTTTGCCTGAGATAAATTTATGGGGTATGTTATAGGAAAACAACTTTGGCCTTAGGTCCAAGCTGTGTTTTCATACTCCATTTCAGGTTTCTCAGTTACCCCTATGTTAATCCTGTGTCTCTATCATAATTGGTTCTGAATTCAGAAGGGAGTAAGTTATGATTTATCATCTAAACACCAACACGCATTTATGTGAAAACAAAAACAAAATTGTTGAATACTGCGGTGGATACAAAGGTTACTTCAATCTCTGCTTTCTGAAAGTTTGTGATTTAATGGATCATAATATGGATAAGACTATTATCCCAGGTTATTACCCAAATAGCTGCAATACCAAGCCCAAAATTTCTAAGAGCATAGAGTATAGATTGTAACAAAGACTGCTAGTTGTCTACTCCAGTTCCCATTCTCCTGTTGTAGAATACTGACTGTCAGGAATGAAGTTTACCTTTCTCAGCATCCATTTGGCTAGGTGATGTCATTTGCTTGACTACATGCCGGTCAATGGATTGGAAGTCATGGTATTATGTGGAAGCTTTCAGGTAATCTTTCTAAAAGAGAGCTTAAATGTGTCTTCCTCTGTCCTTCCTCTTTTCTTCATTCTTCTGCTTAGGATGCATCTTCTGTTAGTGCAGCTGTTTTGGTCCATGGGGACGTGGATCACATGCTAGTTTTAAGGAAACATGAAGCTAGAAACAGCCTACATCCTTCATGACTGAAAGTAACCATCCCCACCCTAGATACAGCTCATATCTGCACTTTTCATGGGAAAGTTTTAAACTTCTATCTTTGTAAAGCACTGTGTCAATGATTTCTGTTATACACAGCCAAACTAGCCTTTAGATAATCAGTTACGAAGTAAAGGAGAGATATTTTGAGGTTAACGACATGTGAGATAAGTTCAAAAGATGAGTAGAAATTATATGTGATGCTAGGTTGGTGGGAGTAGAGTGTTCCAGAAAAAGGGGACAGCATGTGCTAGAAAACAAAGTGGCTGTTCTGAAATTTTTTTTTTTTTTTTGTGAGGAAGACCAGCCCTGAGCTAACATCCGTCGCCAATCCTCCTCTTTTTGCTGAGGAAGACTGGCCCTGGGCTAACATCCGTGCCCATCTTCCTCCACTTTATATGGGACGCCACCACGGCGTGGCTGACAGTCAGTGAGTCCGCGGCCTCCCGGGATCCGAACTCGCGAACCCGGGGCTGCCAAGCGCGGACTAAACCGCTGCGCCTCCGGGCCGGCCCCTATTCTGAAATTTTTAAGAATAAAAATCACCTAACTTTGTGGGAGTGGAGAGTATGTGAAAAGGGCCAAAATCTGGAGGGCCTTGAAGCCAGACTAAAAAATAATAGGTAATTTAGGAAACAGAGACTGTTACATGTTTTTGGACCAGGAGAGACCTAATTGTTCTGTCCTTTAAGAAGATAAATATGGAGGCAATGAGTAGATGGATGGGGAAAGTGAGACTCAGGAGAAGTGTGATAAACAGTTAGGGGGCAGCTGCACAAATCTGTAAATTCACTAAAATCCACTGACTTGTATACTTCAAAAGGGTAATTTCATAATATGTGATTTATATATCAATAAAGCTGTTATTTAAAACAAAATAGTTAGGGGATGATAGACTATACCACGGGAAGAGGGCTTTACCTCGGGGATTGGCAGTGAGAATGGAAAGTGGAGATACATACAGAGTATCTGACATGATTAAATGTCTTGAAAGTGTTGTCTAATCTAATGTCTCCAATCCTCATATTCACCCACTTCTTAACTCATTACAATTTTGTTCCAGCATGACACCGGTACTCTTTTTGTTCAAGTTACCATGGATGAAAGATTGTTATTCACTGGTCGCATGTCTGTTGCAAATCGTAAGGCTTTCTGTACCATTTGACATTGCTGAACACCACACTATTTGAAACTCCATAGTTTCTGGCTCCAGAAACTCCTGGAAGATACTCTCTCCTGAGTTTGTCATTAATTTTTTGCCCTTTTTTTTTTTTTGGTGAGGAAGATTGGCTCTGAGCTAACATCTGTTGCCAATCTTCCTCTTTTTGCTTGAGGAAGACTGTCACTGAGTTAACATCTGTGCCAATCTTCCTCTATTTCGTATGTGGGATGCCGCCACAGCATGGCTTGATGAGCAATGTGTAGGTCCACACCTGGGATCTGAACCTGCCAATCCCGGGCTGCCAAAGGGAAGCGCGTGAACTTAACAACTGCAACACTGGGACAGCCCACTTTTATCAGACTCTATATTAGTCAGGGTTCCCAGAAAAGCAGAGTCAGTAGGACATATGCGTGTGTGTGTGTGTGTGTGTGTGTGTGTGTGTGTGTGTGTGTGTATACATATGTATTTCCCTCTATATATATGAAGAGAAGAGAGACAGATTTATTTTAAGCAATTGGCTCACACTATTGTGGGGGCTGGCAAGTTCGGAATCTGGAGGGCAGAATGGCAGCTGGAGACCCAAGGAAGAGTTGATGTTGTAGCTCAAGTCTGGAGGCAGAATCCCCTCTTCCTCGGGAAAACTCAATCTATTTTTTCTTAAGACCTTTAACTGATTGGATGAGGCCAAACCATATTATGAAGGATAATCTGCTTTATTCAGAGTCTACTGATTTAAATGTTAATCTTATCCAAAAAAATATCTCCACAGAGATATCTAGATTGGTGTTTGACCAAATATCTGGGTACCGTGGCTTAGCCAAGTTGATACATAAAATTAACTACTACAGACTCCTTCAATAAATATGCTTTTGCCCACCCATCAAAGGCAAGTCTTTTCTGGTTTTTACTCCTCGGTTCTCTTTGTTACTTAAATAATATTTACCTTTTATTCAGAAATCACTTATATACTGATCACTTTTATTCAGCAACTACTTGTATATTCACGTATCAGCTATTTTAAAATTGGATTCTGTATTATCTGCATGGAAGGGAGAGAGGAAGTGAAGACATCATTAATACGGTTATAGAGAGATGATGACGTTCAAGGACAAAATCATAGAGGATAGACAAATTTGGAGAATAACAGGTAAAAATAGTCATGACGGACAAGAAGAAAACAGAATAAAGGCTGATGAGTCCGATGGTGAACCTAACAGAACCAGCCAACCATCCTGTCCTGGGGGATAGCCTCAATAGTAACAAATAAATCAGAAACCTCACAGAGGGTGAAAACTGAAGTAAAGGTAATTAGATTTGGTGACTAGAAGATAATATGGGATCTTATT
This sequence comes from Tapirus indicus, assembly GCA_031878705.1. Lineage (NCBI taxonomy): Eukaryota > Metazoa > Chordata > Mammalia > Perissodactyla > Tapiridae > Tapirus > Tapirus indicus. Next base: position 135,175,557 of record CM062920.1, on the reverse strand, counting down.
GTAGGGAGTTCATAGAAATAGAGTTGTGTGGGGAAAAATGGCTTCAAAATGAAAAAATAGAAAACTACAATGGCCTTCACAAAGGAGGAAAATCACCCAAAATCATGATGCTTGGAGGATACACAAGTCATTAAAGCCATTCTGAGTATGAGCTATAAGAACCACAGCTATAATGAACCACTCTTCCTCAGTTTCCTCATCAGTAAAATGGGTTACATATATAAAATATTACAATAGGGATTTAATGTATATACATATGAATATATACATATTAAATATATAGAATTTATATAGATATGTATTTAAAGATTGTATCAAATATTTAATAAAGTAGGGTCCATTATTGTTTGACACACAGTGGAGACTGGCCTAGTCTATTGGCCATTTGGGATGATGGGATTTTCTATGCAGCCCCTTTCTCCCCAGATATACAAGTGAACCTTCTCCTACACTGTCCTGATCTCTGTCACTGAAGCTAAAAACAACTAGTCAAATGTTCTGCTAGTCATAGAGACATGTGTCAGGTGAAAAATAATTGTGTATTGTGTAAGTGAAGTCAGGATCTTGTCTCTTCCTGGGGATTGTCCTTGTCTCAATCTTCTCCCTACCAACTTGGCTGGTTTATGTTTGTTTCTCCAACCAGGGCTTGGTGCCACATAGTAAGGATCATATTGATTGGACACCCCACAACAGGATTTCTCAACCTGAAAACTATTGACATTTTAGGTTGGATAATTCTTTCTTGGGGGATGGGGGATGTCCTGTGCATTGTAGAAGATTTAGCAGCATCCTTGCTAAATATAGCTAAATTACTAGACGTGAGTAGCAACCCCCTTTAATGGGACAACCTAAAATGTCTCCAGACATTGTCAAATGTCCCTGGGGGTAGGGATCAAATATCTCCTCTCCCTCTCTTAAGAACCACTGCCCTGCAACCACTCAAAGTCAGTGCAAAATTATTCTTTGTTTGGCCTAATTTTATGTGCTTATATGTATGTACAGGGTGAGTAGAAAGGATTTTGCCTTTGGTTTATTCAAATTATCACTGCGTCTTTCTCATTGACTGGTCTGGCTAATTACTAAGATCATTAGTCCATAGCTAGTGATGGGGAACATGGGACCATCTTTATTTTAGTAAAACATTTCATTAGAAAGAACAAATTAAGATTTTGGATTGTGTGAATAAGCTCTTGTGTCTCAATTAACAACACTCAGTAAATAATCTTTGAGTAGTATTTCTGGTAGCTGCCAGATTTACAAGAAACTCTTTTTAGGGAACCCCAAACTATGGTAGGACCAAATATATCCTATTGTATTTACTGATGGTAAATATCACACTCTGATATTTCTGTAATAGAAAGACTGAAGGTGTTGAAATCCTTCAGAGAAGTGGCAAAGGATGCCCAACAGTTTAACAGATACTCCTTCTCAGTGTCTCTCCTAGATTAGTCCTTGGCCAAGCACATCGGCTTCGCTATACCTTCCAAAAACTCTTCAGAGATTTAAAAAAAATGTATTTAACAAAAGAGCCTCTACTGCAAGAGCATCCCAACTCCCTAACTCCAAATGCTTTCTTTTAGGAGCCTTGAATCTTAAAGTCTAGATTCTTACAGGGATTGGGTATTAATTCCTTCAAAATAATTTAAAACCCATCAAAAACTAAAAAGAAGATTATAAAAATAATCAGTTTACCTTCTCTAAAATCTATTGTTTAATGTAAATTGAAAACCTGGCTAGTGCTGAAATGCTAGTAGGATTACTTTTTGTTCTTTGATAACATTAGAGCACGCAGTTATCCAATTACCCTGGTTTAAACCCCTTCTCTGACAATTCTTCTCCTTCAAGATAAAACTCATATGCCTTTCATGGGGCTCTCTATGATCTGCCCTGTTTGCCACATTTGCAATCTCACCTCCCTGACTCACCACCTGCCCTTCACACTCGATGCCCAAGCCTCCTATTCTGTGTGGTTTCTTGAACCTATGATGCACCTCATGCCTCAGTGCCATCCGATTTATTTCTTCCCTCTTGTCTTCGTGGAATTAACTCATTTATTTATTTATTTATCCTGTCTGATGATTAAGTGGTGTGTTTGCTTGTTTGATGAGGAAGATTGGTCCTGAGCTAACGTCTGTGTCCATCTTCCTCTATTTTTTCTTTTTTTTTTTTATGTGGGCTGCCACCACAGCATGGCTTGATGAGCGGTGTGTAAATCCATGCCCAGGATCCCAACCCGCAAATCCAGGCCACCAGGTGGAGTACGTGAACTTAACCACTATGCCACCAGGCCGGCCCCCAATTTTTTTTTCTTTTATTTGTGGTAACATTGGTTTATAACATTATGTAAATTTCAGGTGTACATCATTATATTTCAACTACTTTAGAGACTACGTTGTGTTCACCACCAAAAATGCGGTGGGGGGCCAGGAAACTAACTCTTGACACAGATTCATTGTACGTTGCTCTGGATTGTCCCCTCTTGACTCAGTTAAACTCTGATCCAGCCTGCTCCCACAGGGTGGCAGGTCTGAGGCTGTGTCTGGCAGACCTTCCACTGCAGGCAGCATCCTTGATCAAGAACCTAGCTGCTGTGCTCTAAAGTCCATGGGTGTATGTGTGCCAAGGCACACCTTTCATAGGTGTGGTCATGCCTAGTCAATGACTGAGTGTGGCGAGACTAAGGCAGACTCATCCTGGAAGACATAGGACTCTTCAGATTCTGACTTTGCCTGCGTAACTCCTCTGCTTTGCTGGACCCTCCTTAGACTACATAGCAGTCCAGGAAACTTTCACCCACTCATCCCTCCCTCTTGCCTTCACTCAGAGTCAGACTTGCATCATGATCTGACTGCTTCTCAAACTTCTCCACTTCCTCCCTGTGTTCTCTCATAGGCATTTCCCCTAAGAAAATCTTTGCTTGTTTAATTCTGTCTTAGCATCTGCTTCTTGGAGGACCCAGAGTAATATATACATGCCCCTGTGTATATCTCTAACTAGGCACCCATTAGGCTGTATTATTCTTGCACACTTACTAGTTGGGCTTCTACACTAGGTTACCATCTTTTTGTCACTGGGGATTAGGCCTTCTTTTTCTCCATCCTCAGTGCAATATTTAGTAAGGATTCAATATGTGTTTCTCAAAGGAAAGACTAAACCACTCACATTACTGAGCTTTCAATCCTACAGACAAATATGACTAGATCCATTTAAAAAATTGACTTACTTCAAGACACTTTGGTTGCTATAGGATACAGAAAGCTGTTAAGATAGTTCCCCATTTCTCAGTTTATAATTTTAGATCTGGGGATAGAAAAATATAAATACATTATACTCATATAAAGGCGTGTGCTTGTGTGTGTGTGTGTGAGAGAGAGAAATGGTGCTGTCGGAGGTTCAGAGAAAAGAGAATTCATTGCATGTTGGGAAAATGATATAGGTTTCATCAGTGATAGTATTTCACTTGACAATGTAAACATTGTTTATCCAGGTAAAGAAAAGTGTATGTAATAGGCAAGGAGAATGACAAGAATAAAATCTTGAAGATGAGAGAGCTCATTGAGTCTTTGGGCATGAGCGGTGTTAATTAACAGAGTGTTAGTAGAGGGTGATAAGACTATGAATAACTTTAAATGCTAGGATAAAGAAGTATTTTATAAAATCTTTCCCCTTATTTTCTGTATACTAGCCATCCACACTGGCCTCTTGCTGCTCCAGGACCATTAAACATGCTTCTGCCTCAGGGCTTTTTCACTTGCTTAGCCTTCAATATCATTAATTTTCTCTCTTTTTTTTCCAGTTTTTACTAAAATGTCACTTTCTCAATGTCTCCTTCCCTGGGCATTCTACCTAAGGGTTCAAACCCATCCAACATTTTCTCTCATGCTCAGTTAGCCCCTGACATTCCATAAATTGACCTATTTAATATTGTTTATTTTTTAAATCTTTCCATTAAAATGTAAGCTAAAGAAAACCAGAATTTTGTCTCTTTTCTTAACTATTATATTTTCACTGTCTGGATTCGTGGCTAGTACTTACTAGGCATTCAGGAAATATTTTCTGAATTAATGAAAACTGAGAAATCACTAAAGATTCCTAAATGAGGATGGGAATATTATGTACAGTATTGTGAAGCAATGGCTGAAAAAAATTTATGCCGCTCAAATTAGTCAAAAGAGTCTCTTGGGGTGGAAGTGACGATCGGAGGCAAGAAAAAAGTAGGTAATCATTGCAAACTGGCAAGAGCCAAACTATAATCATGGTCATATTTATAAAAGCAATGATGCTCAACATCTGACCCTTGAACCAGCATTGTCATCATGACCTGGGAATTCACTAGAAATGCAAATCCTCTGGCTCTACCTCTGACTTCCTGAATCAGAAACTGTGGGATGGGGTCTAGCAATCAATGTTTTAACAAGCTCTCCAGGGATTCCGAAGACACTCAAGTTTGAGAACTACTGATATAAAGGAAAGGATTAATCTAGGCAGACAAATGTAGGAGGTAAATGAAATGGAAGGTACTGCTGAAGATTAACTAAAATTTGGGAACCTTGACATATGAAAGAACTACCACTCTTAGTTCCATTGAAAGGAATAGGGAAATCCAGAAAAATTATTTGAAGAGGAAAATAGGTAATATTTTACAATTATATAATCACCAGCCTATCTATCTATCTATCCATCCATCCATTGATCTATCTATCTATCTATACACACACACATGTTTATTTGTTAAAAAGTTTTTAGTGTTGTACAAATATTTCCAGTTACATTTGCTGTGTCTGATCTGTGTCTTGAAAACCAAGGCAACAAGTGATGAAGATCAAAGTATTTGGATACTTCAGGGAACTCCTGTCAATTTCTCAAAATTTAGTGATATTTAAAAATATCTGCATCCTATTAATAGCCCTTGTTACAGCTTCATGAACTTCATAAAACATTTGATAATATCTTAGATCTGAATTTTTAAAATAAAGATGAGAAAAATAGCTATGAAGAATATCTAAAGTGAGATATCTAGTATAATATCTAAGGGATAATATTTCCTCTGACAATATTTTGTCAAGAACCAGGAAACTAAAGGGTGCTCTCAACAAATATTTCAAGAAAAAAAAGATACAAGTAGAAAAATCAGTTGCATTTTCCATTATGGACTGAAGCTAAGGGAAGAAAACAATAAAAAACCCATTGGTATTTTTCCCAAGTTTGAAGATATCGTTATTAAAAATGTTTCTAGAAATTAATGGAATTCCACAGGCTCAAGATTGTTTGGCATTACCTATGGGAAAATCAGCCAAAAAAAGAGGCCTTTCTGTACCCTTTGAATTTAATCATTTATTTCCTCTACAATTCTTATGAACCTTAATCAATACTTCAAACCTCAAACCTCAGTAAAACCTTGTCTCCTTATCTTGACTCACCATTTCTATAGATGTACATAATAACAGTTATTTTAGGGAACATTTTTTCTAAATGCTCATGCTGCTAAATTACTGTGGAAATAATTTAATTCAAAGAGTAGTTGCACTTAGAAAAGGCAGAGTGCTCGGCTGGCACTTATTCAAAATTCTACTGTAGTAACAGCTTCCGTTAGGTTCCATTGTAATCTCAGGCTCCTCACATATTTTAATGGATACTGGAAGTAAAATAAACATAGGTTTATTTGATGAGTGGTTGCTTGGGATTTTCAAATGAAAAGAACAAAAAGCATCCTAGTTTTCATTTCCTCAACTATTTCAAAAAGAAAAAAATGCAGAGAATGAGATGGTTGAACATGACTTTTTTATTACAAGACTGAGCCGTTATTGTTTTTGGAATATTAGCTTTCCTTTCTTATAATTAGTTTTCACACTGAATTAAAAGGGAACACTTCAATTCAATTTCATCGATTTATTTAACATGTGATTTTGTAGTGCCAGAAAATTGCCTTTTATATTCTGATTCAGCCTATTTTTTTTAAAGGATCAAGAATTCTGAGAAGAAAGTTTTGCTTCATATATCTAAAACTCCTCCAAGAAAACTTCAGTTATTTTCCTTTTTTCAATACTTAAAGAACCAAGCACAGAAACATGTTCTACAAATTTTCAGTCCTTAGTATACCAGGTTATGGCAAAAAAAAAAAAAAAAAAAAAAAATTAGATCATCGTGTCTCTGCTCAAAGGTATAGACAATGTGCTCAGTTAAGAGCAAGTCACCCTATCCAGGGACAATTTGCAACCATTTTAGTTTCTTATACCATTTTGAATCCCAGGCAATGGCCTTAATTATGTCTATATTGTTTCAGTAATGAGAAGGGAGATTTGAGAACAGAACAGATAAAACGCCTCTTCTCAGAGATATCATCAGCCTTGGTTGCTAAGAGACAATCAGTTTTTCTTAAACTACCAAATTAAGTGAAGTCTTGGCCACTTACAGTCTTTACAACTACTAATTTAAAACAAAGAATAATTCTGACACATGAATGAAAAGTTTCCCACTGGAGCAAACAGAACTAGATATAAAAATAAATTTGCCATTGTTCGACATGAATAATTGCGACATTAAAAAAGATGTTAACTTCTGCCTGATTACTCTTCCCATATCTATTATCTAATAATCCCTAACCTTTATTGAGTATTTTCTTTGTGCCAGGGTGTGAGCTAAGGACTTAGTGTGGAAATCTTACTTGATATACAAAATTACCTACTGAAGTAGGTACTATTATGATGGCCATTTTACAGATTAATTTTTGCCTAAAATCACACAGTTATTGCATAGAAAAGACTTGATTCAAATAAAGATAGTCTATTTCCAGAATTTAAACTCTTAATTACCTCATTGTAGTAATCAGCCTTGTAAAGATGTACAGAAACTTATAGAAGCTTTTTTGAGGGTAGTAAATGATGTAATTATTAAATAAATATTACTAAATTGCAAAACAGCTGGTAAATAGTAGAGATATTATTTTACCTTTGTATTATGCATTTTAAATTACAATAATAAATGAATATATTTTCCCATAAAAAATTAAAACATTAATATAATGAAAAAACCTTCTTTGACCATGCTTCCCTGTGCAACTCTGCATTTTACCCATGGTGAACATGTTTAGGGTAAACACTTTGTCTCATCAAAGGTCTTTTTAGCAGGAATTCTGGAGACACTTAGGGAATTCAGGAAGGTACCCACACTGGACTGTACTAGTCTGGGTCTTCCTTGGGTTTATTGTGTGTCCTATCTTGCAGTATACACTGTGTACAAGGGCACATCATTAAGTTCTCTTGGCCAATGAGAGGTGGTCTCTAGTAGATATCTAGGTTAGACTAAGTACAGGGCTACTCTTATCATATCTAGCTTGGAGGGCAAAATTTATGCTTCCAGAAGGTCTGGAGTTACTCTAAGTCACTCAAACATTATTTGCAGCTGTGCACTTGCTGTTGAGGCATTGCAACAAGCAGTTATCCTGACTATGATGATGTCATAAGTTATAAGATTTGCTAATATATTCTCCTACTTTATAGCTTGACCTTTGCTGTCTAAACCTACAGAAAAAGATTAATACTTATCACCATTAAATTTAAGTTTTTATCAAAAGGAACTGACAAAGGGCAAGTATCAAGACTGTGTAAATAATTCTTACAAATAAATAAGCGTCTTCACAAAAGTGACATTCATCAACTATAACACAAGAAAATTAGAAACCAATTACTATGAACAACTCTACACATACAGATTTAACAACATAGGTGAAATGGTCCAAAGTACCACAACTCACTCAACTGAAATAGATAGTTTGAATGTCCTATAGCAATTAAGGTCTTTGAATTTGTAATTTAAAAACAACTGAAAAAAAAAAAAAAAGAAATATTCAGGTCCAGATGGTTTCAGTGGGGAATTCCACCAAAAGTTTAAAGGAGAATTAACACCAATTCTGTATAAACTCTTTTAGAAATTATATCAGGAGGAACGCTTCCTAGTTCATTCTATGAAGCAGTATTATTACCTGATACCCAAACCAGCATCAAAAACAAATAAATGAATCACAGACTAATATTTCTTCTGAATATAGACACAAAAATCCTTAAGAAACTAGCAAATAGAATTCAGCAATATATGAAAAGAATTATGCATCATGATCAAGTGGGGTTTATTCCAGGAATACAAACAAAACGGGCTCAATATTTGAAAATTAATCAATATAATCTACTATATTAACAGACTAAAGAAGAAAAATTACAAAATCACATCAATTGATGCAGAAAAAGCATTTGACAAAATTTAGCATCCATTCATGATAAAAACTCTCAGAAAAAAAACTAGAAAGGAACTTTCATACACAATAAAGAGCATCTACAAAAAAACCTGCGGGTAACAGTGTATTTGGTGGTGAAAGACTGAATGCTTTCCCTCTGAGATCAGGAACATGGCAAAGATGTACACTCTCACTACTCTTATTCAATATAGCTCTAGAAATTCTAGACAGTGCAATCAGGCAAGAAAAGAAAATAAAAGCCATGAAGATCAGAAAGCAATAAATTCCTCCTGATTTGCAGGACACATAGCAATTCACATAGAAAATCCCTAGTAATCTACAAAAATTCCCTTAGAATTAGTAAGTGGATTCAGCAAGGTCACAGGACAAAAGGTAAGATATATATATATATATGTATATATATATATATATGTATATATATATATACACACAAAAGATATATAGTATCTATATACTAGCCATGAACACATGGACCCAAATTTGTAATACAAACCATTTACAACCATTAAAAGAAAGAAAGAGAGAGATAGAGAAGGGGGGAGAAAGGAAGAAAAGAAGGAAGGAAGGAAGGAGGGGTGGAGGGAGGGAGGAAGGAAGGAAGGAAGGAGGAAAGAAAGAGAGAAAGACTTAGATGCTTAGATTTAGAGTCTAGCAAAACATATACAGTGTTTCAATGCTGAAAACTACATAACTGATGAAAGAACTCAAATAAGGTCTAAATAGATAGAATGTTATATTGTGTTCATGAAGGACTTAAAATAGTAAAGATGTCAATTCTCCCCAAATTAATACACAGGTTTAACGTGATTCCTATCAAAATCCCAAGAAGTGTTTTTGGTAGACAAAGAAAAGATTATTGTCAATTTTATACGGAAAGGCAAAGGAACAAGAATAATTAAAAACAATTTTGTAAAAGAAGAATAAAGCTCAAGGAATCAGCCTACCTGATTTCAAGACCTATTATATAGCTATAGCAATCAAGACTATGTGGAAATTAGCAATGGAGATAGACACATAAATCAATAGAACAGGACATAGAACTAGAAATATACATACATGCCCAACTTATTAAAGGCAAAGATGCTAAAGTAATACTATGGAGGAAGGATAGCCTTTCAAACGATGTTGTGGAGCAGCTGGACATCCATAGGCAAAAAGTGAGTCTCAACTTAGGTTTCACATTTTATTAAAAAATTACCTCAAAATGGATCACACACTTAAATATAAAATATACAGCTACAAAACCTTTAGAAAAAACATAGGAGAAAGTCTTTGGGATCAATAGCTAGGAAAATGTTCTTGGCTCTTAGACTTGCCACCAAAAGCACAATCCATAATAGGAAAAATTGATAATTTGGGCTTGATTAAAATTAAACATTTTGTTCTGTGAAAGATCCAGTTAGTATTATGAAAAAAAAAAAAAAAAAAGACAAGCTACAGAGTGAGAGAAAATATTTGCAAACCACGTATCCAACAACTAGGATTAGAATATATGAAATCTCTCAAAACTTAGTCAAAAAATTTTCAAATTCTATTAGAAAATGGACAAAAGACAAGATGAGACATTTTACCAAAGGGAATATACAGATTTCACATAGATAAGAGGATATACAGATAAGCACATAAAAATATATTCAACATTATTAGCCATTAGAGAGATGCACATTAAAACTGCAATGAGCTATCACTGCACAGTTATTAGGAACTCAAAGTAAAAGAAAACAATGACAAGACCAAATGTTGGCCAGGATATGTAGAAACCGGATCACTCATACGTTGCTAGTGGGAATGTAAATGATAGACCTACTCTGGAAAACAATCTGGCAGCTTCTTAAAAAGCTAAACGCAAAACTACCACATGACCCAGCAATTGCACTCTTGGGCATTTATCCCAGAGAACTGAAAACTTATGTTCACACGAAAACCTGTACATCAATGTTTATAGCAGCTTTTTCATAGTAGCTACAAACAATACAACCCACATGTCCTTCAACATGTAAAAACACCCAGACCATGCAACAACCTGGATTAATCTCCAGAGAATTATGCTGAGTGGAAAAAGCCAATCACAAAAGATTGCATACTGTTTGATTACATTTATATAACGTTATCGACATGACAAATATAGAAGTGGAGAAGAGATCAGTGGTTGCCAGGGATGAAGAGGGGGAGAAGTGGAAGGGAAGTGGGTGTGGCTATAAAAGGCAAGAGGAGGGATCCTTGTGGTGATGGGAATTTCTGTGTCTTAACTACATCACTATCAATATCCCAATTGCAATATTGTATTATAATTTTTCAAGATGTTACCACTGAAGGGGGCCGCCCGGTGGCGCAGCGGTTTAGTCCACGCTTGGCAGCCCGGGGTTCGCGGGTTCGGATCCCGGGCGCCTGCCGACGAATTGCTTGTCAGCCACGCCGTGGCGGCGTCCCATATAAAGTGGAGGAAGATGGGCACGATGTTAGCCCAGGGCCAGTCTTCCTCAGCAAAAAGAGGAGGATTAGCAACAGATGTTAGCTCAGGGCTGGTCTTCCCCACAAAAAAAAAAAAGATGTTACCACTGAAGGAGACTGGGTTAAGGGTACACGGGATTCTCTGTATAATGTCTTAGAACTATATGTGAATCTACAATTATATCAAAATAAAAAATGTAATTAAAAATAAAGATATAATAATCCTCTTAAAATTATTGGTGACATTGAGCAGTAACATTAACCAGAGTAAATGTCTTAGAACATATGTGGTTATGAGACTGAATGAAACATAAATTCTTTATAAAGGTGGAGCAAAGACATGAAACAATTGATAATATAATAATAATTTTATGAATCTAAGACTTCAAATTTATTAACAGAGCATTAACTGTGGTAAGGATGCTGGTAGGGGGAGGATAGAGTACTCTGAATTCCTTATCTCACTTGGGTAAGACTCAATAGGAAACTCTCCCTCATAATTTTGAGAACAAGATTGCAGAAAGTAAATATAATGTTGAAAATCTTAACAGTATCACTGGTCGAATAAAAAATAAGACATATGCATATTAAATGTCAAGTAACATAAAATCAGGTAAAGCAAATCATATAGAAAAAGGTAAATATTTTAAATAAGAATGAAATGCAAAAACACAAGTCAAAATAACAGTTAAATGATATATTATTTATTCCGTTCTAAACACTTTACATACACGAATTCCTTTAAATCTCACAATATCTGTATGACGGGGGTGTTGTTTCTATTCTCATTTTACAAATGCTACTGACATGATCAGTTTCATTTACTAGTAAGTGTTTTAGATGGGATTCAAATCCAGACAGTTCATACTCTTGCACTCCTGTCTGTTTATTACGGAACAAGATGATGGATAAAGCCTAAACACTTTATACTAATGATAATAAAAATGCCAACATAATAAACTTTTCCAATTAAACTAAAGCCTCTTCATTCCAATTACAAAACTAAACTAAACCAAATGCTACTTAGAAAGAACATGTCAATTATAAATGTAAGAAATCGTGCAACATTATATAAGGCAAACATAAACAAAATGGAATCAGACAAAGCTTGCAATAGTTAAACTAGGCAAAATGTAGTCAAAGCAAAAAATGAAGAAGATTGTGATTAATATTTTGTTATAATAAAGGGTAAAAGTCATGGCAGAGAATGAATTGTGAGACTTTTCCAGTGTAAATAATATGTCTTTGAATCACATGAATCAAAATTAGTAGAAAAACAAGAACTGAACAGAAAAATAGTAACACTAGAAGAAAGTCCATCATGCAAATAGGTGAAAATAGAGATATAAACAAATGCTTTTATAACTTTTAATTCAGAAAAATCCTAATATTCTGTGGCTCTCAAGAGGAGAATGTAATAGTTGAGCTGATCCAAACATCTAGTATTCTTAAAAGTTATTTCTGTAAAATTATTAATTGACATTCTGGCTACACACTTCAGTATTAATGACTGTAAGTCAACCTCCCCAACTCAAATCTACCATGGAAAGTACTTAAACATCATTTACGAATCTACTCGGGGAAGTACAAGTAGCTAAGGTACGTGTCTCACCATTATGCTATTGTGCGACCAGCCGGCTGCTTCTCACTGGCTCCTTCTCAACATCTATAAAGCATCTTTAACTCAAAGCTTTTAGGAGTTATAAGGGTGACTTATCTCAACAGGAAATTTCAGAAAAAAATTTTGACCTACATTTCTTTATTTACCATAGTTTATTCAACCAGTCCCCTTACTGATGGGTTTCGGTTTGTTTTCAGACTTTTGCACCTGTAAATAATGCTGCATTGATAACCTTGAACACACATTGCTCTGTATTTTTCCAAGATATCTTTAGTATGATACCCTTTCAATTTCTGGAACTTGATGGGTTTTATTAGGAATTGTGAATACGTTTCAAAGGTAATGAAGATAATCTGTTTTTGTTTGTTTTATTCTTCTTAAGTTATATTGCTTTTTCCTTTATGCCACATTTTCAGTTATGGCCTGGATAAAAAGGATTTAAATTCAAATATGTAGATAGATAGAAAAAAAGATAGATAGATAGATAGATAGATAGATCCATTATTCCGCTCAAGAGCCTGTGGAAGGCAATAATAACAATATGAATTGTCACCTGTGACAGAGGTAGCTAGCTACTTATAAAAATTCATTCCTTTTCTTACTGAACATAAAATTAAACCACATTTCCCAGCTTCCTTTGCAAGTAGATGAGACTTTTCACCTAAGTAATATGTAATGGAAGAGTAGAAGTGTTATGTGCTACTTGTAGGCCTGGCCCATAAAACTCTTTCAAGTGTAATCACTGCATTTATTCTTCACTTCAGTCGTTGTCAAAGTGTCATCCCTAGATGAGCAGCAGCATCACCTGGGACATTGTTAGAAATACAAATTCTTGGGCTTCACATCAGAGCTGTTGAATCAACAACTCTTCAGGGTGGATTGAACAATTTTTGTTTTAAGACAACCTCTGGGTGATTCTGATAAACACTAGTTTGAGAATCAGGGTTCTACTCATCTGCTGAATGCAGAGGGCTCTGTGGCCCCAAAGGAAGGCAGAGCCACAGTGTGGAAGGTCCCTGGATTTCTGAATGCAATGGGGAAGGCCATGGTCTTATCGTGAATGCCTTTATGTGTCTTTAACCTTGACAAGAGGTGATGTACTACTTCTAACAAAGATACTTATAACAACAGGAATATATTAGTGACCAAAGGTCCTCAGCTTTTGGTGAACATGGGTAATCTCCTACTCTCTGTCAACAGTGTTCTTTCTTGACATCACAGTATAGTTATAGATGGGGATCCATGAGCAGCCATCTCCTGGTGTGTAAAAAAGTAAAGGAACAAATAGTGTAAATCTCTGAAGATTGGTTGACATGACAGACTTAACAACCCAGGATTCTAGTCACTCAAGCTATTTCTTTGCTTGATAATTTTCTTTTTCTTTTTTTAGAAGTAGTTTCTGTAGAAATGGAAAGCTGCTCTTAGCTACTATATATGGTTCAATCCAGGTGAATAATGTAATACTCCTGTTATTGCTAGAGTGAGGTAATGATGTTAGCTTTGTACAGGACTTTGAGTAGCAGGCTGGTGCCATTTTTAACATTGATTGGCATTACAAAGGTGTCTGCTGATTCAAACAAAGAACATTTAATGAAAAGAAGAAGAAGTCGTCAACTGGGGTACAATACAGCTCTGTTCTTTATCTTCTGCCAAAATATACTTTGAACCAAAATCCAGGTATATTTCTCTGGTTATAAAGACTAACATATGTTATGAAAGCTGGGATAGATATGCCATCAAAGCATTTACAAACGCAGATACAAGCTTTGTTGGGTGCACGTAAATTTTTTATATTCCTTCCTGGGTATCGTTAGTTATTTTTTACTTGACTATCTCAAAATATACTATAATATAATTTCTTTTCATAAAATGCTTTAATATGTCTTTGACTTAGAAAGTTCTGTACAGGACTGAGTATCATGGATAATTAAGTATTGGATTCAAATTATATTTGGTTCAGTAATTACTCTCCTCCTGGGACTTTTGGTAGAACATGTCATTCATATAGTTAATGGCAATTTCACATAATCTCCTGAATTTTATCTCCTTTTGCATAATGATGTTCTATCACTTTTAATCAGTGACTCAGGAATATACTATTTTCTTATGTACTAAGTGTAGTGAGACACACTACATTTCACTTAAAAGTAATTATCGTTATTTTTTTAATTAAAAGCAAAAGGAGAAAGTCCCTTGCCATAGAGTTGAGAACATTTAAAATAAAAATGAACAGTTGACCTATATTGAACAAAGAAGTGTGGAATGTTCCTTGTAAGGTGTATTGTTTGGCATGGTTGCCAGGAAATAATTCTTGAGAAGTAACAAATTACAATTAGCTTGTTAATCCAAGGAGTTCTAATATGCTCTGCTATGATTTATATAATACATTAATTAAAGCTACATTTATGTAGAGCTAACTGCACTAAATAACCAATATGATTGTAAAAAATCTCTTAAAACGTCTCCACCCTTCAGAACTGAGGAAAAATACTTTATCAATAGAATTTGAACCTACTATGTGTTTGCTGACTGTCAAAGACAAAATTATCACAAAACTGTTAAGAGAAGGAAGGCTGAAGAACTTTTCTCTAAACACCACCTGCTTTGAAACGGGAAAAAAAAAAATCTGTGTTTTTATAAGGCCAGTTTGAGAAAATAGTATTCCAGGTAAGTGTTTGCAAAGAAATTCTAAATGTTCTTTTCAGACATCTGTAAGCAAAGTGAAAAAGGTGATCTTGGATTGGAATGAGATAAAGCCCAGTGGTAAGACCTTTCTGCTTTTGAAGTTTACTACACGTTTAACTAATATCTGTTCTAGGTAAACATTGAATTTGGAAACAAGTGTCCTTCAAAGAGACATTCTTTTTTTGCACTTACTGTCTTCCAGATGTCTTGTGCATCTTAGAAAATATCGTGAAACACTCAGATTTTTCACTAACGCAAAACAAGTCAAAATCTTTCAGTGTCTTCACACCTAGAGCTTGCTTTCTTTTGTATATTAGGATCTGGTATTTGGATTAGGTCTCTCTTAAGTTCTCTGTAAATCTGAATGAGAATCATTAAATCATAAAACTGAATTCTTGAAAGCATATTGCAAGATGATTGCCTATGATGGTACATTGCATCGAAAAATAAAACACAAAACAACTGTCAGTCCATCAATTAAATTTTTTTTGCTAAATATTTTGTATTTCATGGAGACATTTTAGTAGGAATTATGCATTAAACAATGTTAAAAGTTGATTTAATTTGAGGCAGAGAAAGCTAGTGTTCTCTGTTCTTATTAGTAAGATCCAAAACACATATGTAATACAATGAAATGGAAAAATTGCTAATTGAAATAAATCCAATGAAAAGCGGTAAAGGAAGTAAGTAATGGAAGGAAAAAAAAAAAAAACAAAAAACTAAGACTATATGGAAAAAAAGCCTCAGGAGTAATTAAATAAAAGAAAAACTACATTTTTGTCCATCCTTTTGGAAAATTTTTTCTCATTTGCAGATTATTGAGGACCTCCTCCCATCTATGTTGAATTTTGCTTTGTGCACATCTTTTCATTTCTATAGTGTTGTGTGACTAGTTTCTTAGCACTATATTTTTTTATTATAATAATCCCTTACGTTTTTATAGTAGGTTACATTATACCAAGTCCTTTCATATGCTTAACTTCATTCAATCCCTACACAGCCAAGAAGATGGAGAAAATAAATAACTTTCACTTAAAATATTCATTATTATTGTTTTCAAATTCGTGCTTAGTTTTCATCCTGACTGATGACTGTTTCATCTCTATAAACACTCAGATTCTACCAATAACAAATACAAAATGACTGATGGGAGTAGGAACTCTTTCCTAGTCTCTTATTCTAATCTCACATTTTTCATTTAATATCTTCATATGCAACTTGCTACAAGCCAAGGAATGCCAAATATTGTCAGGCAGCCACCAGAAGCTAGGAAAAGGGAGGCAAGGATCTTCCTAGAGTGTTCAGAGGGAGAATAGCTCTGCTGACACTTTAATTTTGGACTTCTAGCCCCTAGAACTATGTGAGCATTTATATGGCATTAAGCATATCAGTTTGTGCTAATTTGTTACAGCAGCCCAAGGAAACTAGTACAAAAAACAGTTCAACATTTGAAAATCAATCAGTATAATTCACCATGTTAACAGCTAGATAATAAAAACCACATGATCATTTTAGTCTGTACAGAAAAAGTATTTGACAAATTTATGATAAGGAACTCTCAGCAAACTAGGAAAACAAGAGCACTTTCTTAGCCTAATAAGGAGATCTTAAAAAACCTAGAGGTAGCATCATACTTAGTTGTGAGAGACTGACTGCTGTCTGCCCTCACTTCTACTCCTGAAGATTACGAGCAAGGAAGAATGTTCTCTCCCATCACTCTTATTCAACATCCTATTGGAAGTTCTAGCCAATGCAATAAGGCAAGAAAAAGAAATACAGATTAGATATTAAGAAATAAACTGCTTCTGTTCACAGATGACATGTATGTCTATTTAGGAAATCCCAAAGAATCTACAAACAACTCCCAAAACTAATAAGTAAATGTAACAAGTTTACAGGATACAATGTCAATATATAAAAGTCAATTATATTCTTATATACCTATATAGCTACATACCTGAGGGCAGTGGCACAAATATGATAAAATGCATATTATTCTGTAACTTGTTTTTACTTAATGAAGTATTTCATGCATAAAACGTTATGGCAATTAATATAATGAACACCCATGTAACCCCTCAATTCAGCTTAAGAAACAATATATTACAGATTCAGGTGAATATCATAGTATATTCCTCCCAAATTCCATTTTATCGCCCCTCGAAGTTTATAACTATTTTAAATTTAGAACATGCCCTTGTCACATTTTTTTAAATATTGTACACATAAATGTTTATTCACACACAACAAATTGTATCATTTTACCTATTACAAAAATGTATATAAACAATTTTATCCTTTTGCAAATAGATTTTTTCACTCACTATTATGTTGGAGAGTTTTACTGATATTTAAAAAGGTAGTTTTTCTTCATTTGTTTTAATCATTCTATAGCTTTTCATTGTGAAAGTATACTGCAAGTTATATATCTATTCTGTAAATGAGCTCTAAGTTTGTTTCCAGTTTTTCATTATTGTAAATAGCACTGCAATGAACAGTCTTTTACATACTTCATTGCATACATGGGTAAGAGTTTCTCTAGAGCAGTGTTCTAAAAGTGTGAGCTCTGGACCAGCAGCATCAGTATCACCTGAGAACTTTTTAGAAATGGGAATTTGGGGGGCTCATTCCAGGACTACTGCATTAGAAACTCTGGTGATAGAGAAAACAACTTGTGTTTTAGCAAGCCCTCTAGTTGATTCTGATGCAGACTGAAGTTTGCTGTCTCCTGTTTGAGACAACATATCTAGGTGTGAAAGTACTGTGTCAAGCATACACACAAATATATATTATATAGTTCTTATCAGTACTACCTATTTACACTCTAACCAGTTATGGATGAGAGCCCCCTTTGCTCTCTAGCATCTCCAAAACCTAGTATTTTCATATTAAATAAAATTACCAATCTGATGTGTGTGGAATGGCATTCTTTTTAATTTATATTTCTCTGATTATAGGTAAAGTAAAGCATTTTTCATATGTGTTTGTCATACATGTGTTTCATATACTAGTCTATTGATGTTTTCTCTTATGTGAATTATTAGTTCATATTATTTCCTTTATATTTTTAAAACTGGGGTTTTTGTCTTTTTCTAATTGATTTGTGAGGTTTCTTGTATAATTTGGATACACATATGTATTCAGTTGTTTGTGTTACATATATCTTTTCTGTGTGTTGACTGTCTTTTCTCTTTGTTGATAGCCTGTT
Organism: Tapirus indicus; assembly: GCA_031878705.1. Classification (NCBI taxonomy): domain Eukaryota; kingdom Metazoa; phylum Chordata; class Mammalia; order Perissodactyla; family Tapiridae; genus Tapirus; species Tapirus indicus. Next base: position 135,157,341 of record CM062920.1, on the reverse strand, counting down.
TTGCTGTTAAATTGAGTTTCTCACTCTACATTGTGTTACACACATTTCTCTAAGCCAACACGTATAGATCTAATGCACTTTATGGGTATACCTATGTTAGAGTTTATTGAACCATTCTCTTATTGATAGATGTTATCAGTCAAGATCCCAGCTGGAACCAGATGGCACACTCAAGCAGAAGATAATTTAATAAAGGGACTTTTTAAAAAGGAGTAAGAAAAAACAACAACAAGAGGCTAGTAACACCAGGGAACCACTAAGACTGGGAAGCCTGAATGAAAAGAGAAGGAAGCAGATATCAGAATTAATAGACAGAGAGCAGTAAGAAGACTAACTCATGACAGGAGCTGTGGCCTTTGGTCAAGGGACACCGTCAACCCATGGCAACCTAGCAGGGAGTGAGTCTGGGGAATAAATACCTTGGGCTTACTCTCCTCTTTTCCTTCCCCTCTCTAAACACCCACAGAAAGGTCTCTCAGATTGCAGGTGAATCCTTGATGTAATTCGTACAGATCAGCCTTGCAGGTCACAGAGCAAGAGAGAAGATTGGAGGATGACACTGGTGTTTAAATGACACAATGGCCATAAAGTCTTTAATTTTTATTCTTGATTATGCAAACGATGTTGTAATAAACATTCTTGTTCATTTATATATACAAAGTAGTGATAGTCTTATACTGTATGATTGACCCCCAGATTTGGAACTGTGGGGTCAAATATATTCTTTCTCTGTTTTTAAAGAGATAATGCCAAGTTTCTTCCCCAAAATGTAGAATTCATATTCCCATAAGCAATGTAAGAGAATGTTCTCTTTGTGATATTTTCAATTTTGCTAATCTGAATAAAGACTATAGGCATCTCATTTTTTAAATTTATGGATGGTGTTGACCACAGTTTATTGGCTATTCACATTTCTTCTTCTGTATTCACATTTTTTTCTTCTGTAAAGATTCTGCCTAGATGGTATTTTCATTTTTACACTGGATTTTTTTCTTATAATTTGGTAGAAGTGTAGATACATTATTGAAAGCAACAGTTTGATTGCCTTAAGAGTTGCACGTATTGTCTTCTAGTTTATTGTTTCGCTTTATTTGTGGTGATGAATGTATGGAAGAGAAATACTGAGAAAGGCTATCTAATATGAATATTTTTGGTGATCTTGTTATCAGTTGGACTCCAGCTATAGCTATTTCTAAGTGGTTTAGCACAGCCCTAGCCTACGTCATTGAGTACAATAAAACATGTCAGTGAATGACACCAATTCAGACTTCGTTGGTGCAGTCTTATGTCTAGAAAAAGAAAGTCGGTCTCTTCTTCAAATGAACAATTGAAGTGAAAAAGAAACTCACAGATGTTTTTATATATGTCAAGACGAAAGCATTATTAGTACACCTTTTTTCATCCTAAGGGCACAAATGCCGGAATAATTTGTTCTATAAATTAGACTTCAGTCTAATTCTCCTTTCAAAATGCAATTAACAATTGATAGGTTAGATGGCAGCATGAAGAAAGTTTGTATTGTTTGTGCTATCTCTCCTGTTCCATTGCCTTACCTGTAATTTTCACTGATGTCAATAGAAGCCATTAGTTTATTGAGGTGGGAAAAGAGATTTAAACACCTTCATTCACTAAGTTTTTCAGATCTTGAAGATGTTATTAATTTACTAAATGTATTAATCTTTTTCCTCTCTCCAAAGAGCTGAGTCAGTTTATCATAAAGTGTAACAATGAGGTTAATTTGGAAAGAAATTACGTTAAAAAAAATCCAAAGTAATGCATAGATGTGAATACAATTTTGTTAGAGTAAATACACTTCCTGGGGCTGAACTATATGTTTGCTTTTGAGATTCCTGATAACTAGGGCAAATCAGAAAATACAGTGAATGAAAAGCACTTATCATACACTCCAGGAAGACAAGGATTTTCCTGTGAGATAATTCTAAATAAATTTGAGATGGACTTTTTCTTGCCAGATTGAACATTTAGCACTGGCCCATAAAATTATTTCCATCTTTATTTTATGTTTCAATAAAACTGTGGAATTATTTAAACATCCTAAGGTTCACCTTCTATTTATCTAAGGAGTTTGTTAGGATGACTTTGATTTTTTCTGAGTTCCTATTAAACTGTCTCAGTAATTCTGGGAAGGACACAGGATTAGGCAATGTTGGAAATACATTGTGCCTGTGCTTAAGCAGTTGTTAAGAAGATAGCAGAAATAGAACAAAGTACAAAGCAACAATGATTTAATGCTGTAAACAAATTTTCAAATAAAATGTATTTGTCTTAATGAAAATATGTTGCAGTATTATGCTCTTTATTCAGGGCACTTTTCAGCTTTTCAAGGAATTTCAATATTTTCATTTATAAAAATGTATTTGGAAGTGCTAATTGGTATTTATTAACAGACAACCCAGTAAGCAGACAGGAGAGTGTAAAAATATTACAGAAGAATGAATTTAATGCTCAGTTAAATTACATGGCATGAGATGAAATGAAAATAAAAAGGCAAACACATGGATGAGGTGGGAAGATTAAACATTAGTCAGGGTAAAGGTGTTTATAAGCCAAAAGCAGAACAAAAACAGAATATTTGTACACAGTAACAGCGTATTCACACTGTATTGTTAGGTGGCATTGTCTTTGATCATTATTTTCATAAAACCCCTTAAAATAAGTGTAGTGAAGAAAGCGAAGAATAATAAAAGGTAACGTTATTCTTAGTTATTATGTGTCAGGCACTTTTCTTGGTGATTTACATGCAATTATCACATTTAATCTTCAGATATCCTTATGAACTGGGTGCTATTATTATCCTAATTTTATACATCACACCATTTAGGAGCAGATACGTTAAACCACTTACTCATGATTGCACACGTAGTAAGTGGTAGAGCATGAATTTGAACTAAGGATCCCTGACTCTAGAGCCTGGGCAGTTATTCACAACGCTATACAGGTTTCCCAAGCAACCCTTCCTGGTCACAGATTGTACTTCCATTTCAATCATATTCTGTTATATAATGCTGACCACTCTGCCAATTGCACATTGCTATCATCATTTTATGGAAAAGGAGCCCTTTCTTTCATGATATAAAGCATGCTAGATAGACTTCAAACCCCACTTGTATCATAGAATATCTGTGGAAGATATATCCATCCTTCTATGCCCACATGGAGATCAAAAATGAAGCAAGCCGTAAGAGGGACCCACCTACTACTTCTAATCTGGACTAAGTGACTAAATAGAGATAATTGGCCCAAGCAAAATACGTTCTTCTTTTGAGCTCCCATAGCAATTCTGTATATATTACAACTATAGCACTTAAACTGAATTGCAGTGGTTTATTTATGAGTTAAGGATCTGCAAAAAAAAAAAAAAAATAGTGAGAAGGACTGTCCTTTTTCCAGCTGTGAATTCAAGACTATGGTAAAATGCCTTGTATGTACCAGATACGCTGTAGTAGTGTTGGTTATATGGTTGGCTCAATAACTTAAGGAATGACAACCTCTGGAATCAACAGATCTTTGAGAAACAAAATTAGAGAAAGAAACTGATATTCTCCAGGATGTCTCTATTGGGTACATAAGGTTTTTATATCATACTATCAAAAGCTAGGAATGGATAAACTGATGAGACTTTTTAATGGGTAAACTTAATCCAAGTTTTAGTGTTTACAAACTGTTCCAGTAAGGTCAGGTAACACCTGGGTATATCTTAGGCAATAGAAATTAAAGCAAGGGTTGTCTTGCTTCAACATGAAAGAAATATACATGAAGGAAGGTGGGTAGAAAGCAAAGAAAGTGTACAATTCTCATGATTAGAACAAAGTAGTCTGGTAATCAGATGGAAAAGAGGCATTTTGAAAAAAAATTGTCCAAGTGAATGCATACCAAAGGTGATAATATTGTGTAATACAATTACTCTGTGGAAATGGATTTGAAATGACCTCATGTATAGGATATAAGGAGAGAATTAGATAGGCAGTTATGGCTAATGTGGGTTATACCAGAAATTTTGGGTGATGTTTATTTATTTCATTCATTCGACAAATATTTAATTGAGAGACTGATTAGTCCCAGACACCATTCAAAATCCTAGAGATACAACAGTGGACAAAGTAGCAAAAAAAAAAAAAAAGAAAGAAAGTTTCATGGTCTTAATTCTAGTGATGAGAGATGCACAATAAAAGCGTGTGTAAGTAAAATATCAGTACATTAGACCGTGATAGACACAGAGAGAACTAAAGTAGAAGGGGATAGGAGTATTGGAAAGGAAAGGGGATAGGAGTCTTGGAAAGGAAAGGGGATAGGATATAAATAGGATGTTTAGGGAAAGCCTCAGTGAGGAGACTTATGGGCAAACCTGAATTTAAAAAAGAAAGCCAGCTGTACGGTTATCCTAGAAGATCTACCAGGTAGAAAGATTAGCAAGTGCAAAAGTCCTAAAACAGATGTTGGCTGTCTTTGAGGGCAAGAAAGGAGACTAGAATGGCTGCGTTCTCCAATGAACTAGGGGAAGATAAGTGGGAGATGAAGCCATTAGGAAAATAAAAGCTAAACCTGATAGAGGCCTGGGAAAAAAACTGGTTAAGGAGCAGGCGCGCAACCCATTCTCTCTCTTTACAGGGGAACATCTGTGGGAAAGAAGAAAGACGAATCAATCAAATATGTTTCAAATCAGGTCAATAACAAACCTTCTGGGAAACAAACGATCTGTATTTGCCAAAGAGAGAGTCCTGGTTTATGGAATGCTTTTAGTAGGATGTACCTGATCTGTCTAGGATTACATATGATAAACTTGGAATTGATGGGTTTATAGGACATAGTTCTAGGAAAAATGTCAGGAACCCGACAATAAAATAGAAATCTTCATTACCAAAACAGAGGCCTTTGAGTAAATCATATAGCTGCATATATTACGTAGAGATTTTGTATGTTACTCTGCACCAGGGCAAATCCTGATGCAGTGAGAAGGGACATGGGGAGTTGTGTCCTAGACCTCTCCCTGCCTGTGCCTCATGATTACTCTTCTCCTTGAAACTGTTAGTAAAGCTTGATACCGAGTAAGAGCTTCAACTCACATAAGTCTCCTTTGACAGTCTGATCCTTTGTATTATCTAAGGGCCTTATAGCAGAATACCATAAGGATTTTGTCTCTTTTGCTGAAGGAGATGTAGTCATTGGAAAGTTTTGGACAATGGAGTAATATAATATGACTTGAACTTTAAAACGGAGTATAGATTATACAGGAGTGAATAAAGAAGCAGGGGAAGAATATTACAACTATGCAGGCAAGAGTTATAGTGGTTTGGGTCAGAGATGTAGCAGTGTAGGGGGTAAGAAGTGATTGGTTTTCGGATGCTATCGCATCAAAAATGACAAGACTTAAATTATAGCTCACTAAGAGAAGTCTACAAGAACCATTGTTAGGTAAACAATAGAGTGATTCCAGAGAAACACACACAGCCAGGTAGTTTCATCATTAAGGTCTGAGTGACAATAGATAATGTCCTGAAAGCAACTAATTTAAAATGTGGGTAAATTTTAAAACTCTATATTGGCAAGGCTCAAAGAGCATAACTAAGCAGCAGATATGAAGGTGAATTCTGGTTCTATGATAGGCTTGGTTTTTCTTTGCTCACTTTCTTTTCATGTGTGTGGAGGAATGACATGGGGTAGGTTGGCAGATGTGAGCTTAAACTTAGAAGAAGCAGAACCACATTTAAAGGAAGGGTTTTTCTTTTTATTGTTGAATATTTCATTGTATGAATATATCATAATGTGATTATCCATTAATCTGTTGATAGACATTTATGGTACTTTCGATTTTTAACATTATAAATAAAGCTGCTATTAAAATTCATGTATAAGGTTTTTTTGTGTAGATGTGTGGGATTTATGTCCCTTTTCAAAATAAGTGCTCTTATCTCTTATGACTTTTTTAAGGTATTTTTTCACTTAAGATGTACTTTCATTTTTAGTAGGTATTTTAGGTCAATCTTAGGCTAAACCTCCTCTCCTCTCTTCTGTACTGCTTTTCCTAAGATGCAGCACCTCTCCATGTAGTGGGAGAGTGCTTTTGATGCTTACAGGTAATTTGAAGATTGGGTGTTCCCTTTCTCTTAGTTATGCTATGGGTGTGGGTTTTACTTCATTTATTCTTCTTATTCTTCATCATTTTTTGAAGGATATGTTGGAAGATTTGAATGAAATGGTCAGCATGACTTTGGCTATCAACTATAAAGAGGAAGATTGTGACAGACAGAATGGTGCTCCTTAAAGATATCAGGTCCCAATCCCAGAACCTGTAAATGTTACCTTATAAGGAAAGGGGGTTTTCGCAGATATGATTAAACTAAGAATTGTGTGATGGAGAAGTTGTCGTGGATTGTCTGGGTGGGTCTTAAATGCAATCACAGGTTCCTTATAAGAGAGAGGCAGAGGGAGATTTGACACGCACATAGAGGAGAAGGCGACGTGAAGACAAAGCTGAAGGAGATTTGAGGATGCTGGCCTTGAAGATTAGAATCCAAGGAGTGCCACATCCAAAGAATGCCACCAGGCACCAGAAGCTGGAAGACCAAGGAACAGATTCCTCCCCTAGAGCCTCCAGCGGGAGTGTGTTCCTGCTGAGACTTTGAATTCAGCCCAGTCACACTGATTTAGAATGTCTGGCCTCCAGAACTGTGGAAGAATACAGTTCTGTTGTTTTAAGCAATTTGATACAGCAACCACAGGAAACTAATACAGACAGGTTTTCTTGTTTAACTTTACTAAGGCTTGAAGATCATAAAGTGTAACTATAAGGCAAAAAGGGAAAACTTAAAACCCAACCTCAGCTATCTCTCCACTTAATGGCCACTAGCCATGTCCATTCACAGAGCAGTTATTAGTGACAATTTATCTCCCTAGTCTACATGCCGACATTATGTTACAGGGACCCTGTCCTACTGATAACACAGAGTCAACATATATTTGAGAGATGTTGAATGAATCTGTGCTCTTCTGGTATATTCTCTAACTTCTATTCCTGCAGCCCAGCTTTATACAACAGCCAAAATAAACCAAAAGTTTGCATGCTAGGAATCTTTTCAGAGAGGCACCCTCTACAGTGAAGCGAGCTATCAGCATCATCGCGAGGAATGATGAATTTACTAATCTGAGACACCCAAACTTGGATTATTTTACTGATTCGAGTCTTCTTCAAGTAAATGAATAGTGAGGAGATATATTTTTAGGCTTAATAAATCAGCCTCCATTAGGATAAAGTAAAGAGTCTACCTCAAAGACAAATTTCAGTTCCCACTCAGAACTAACAAGAAATCAGGAAAATTCTAGTTTTGCTCCTGAGTAGCCTGGTACCGCTGTTAGAAGTATCTAACTGCTTCTTTTCTTTCTGTAATTTTCTCATAATATAATTAGTACTTAAGGAAAAAAGAATGAGCATCTTTGGAGCAAAAGCAGAGAGTCTTATGTGTATATATATATATATATTTATACATAGTTATATAATTTCTGTTTATCGATATTTTCAATTGTGAGGAAAATCCCAAAAACATAATGGAAGAAAACGAATTGTGTCTAACATGCAAGCAATTGATTGGTAGTTTGAAATTGCTCTAAATATGTGAGAAAATATAATCATCTAGTATTTAAAAATAATTTCCATGTAGGTAGTGTTTTAAGTATATCCTCCTCCGATCATCACAAAAACTCTCCAAAGGAGATAAGACAATTCACAATACAGTAATTTCATAGATGGAAAAAAAATAAAGTTCAGAGTAGTTTGGTGACTTACCTCAGATCACAGTGCAGCTCCCTTATGTCTAATTAGGACATTAGAACATGTCTAATGATCTTTGCACTTATAACATTTTTTTTGTGACAGGTTAAGTTAACCAGTACTAACAGTATGAATTCACTTGAGAAGAGAGGAAATAATTCTCAAACAATTCAAAATTAGTACCAGTGCATTGAATAATGTGTTAAAATTATCAATCATTTTACAATTGGACTAAAACTATCATTTTTGGAAAATTGGCAACTTTCAAATTTGAACATAGCCTCTGAATATTTGATCCTGTAAGAAATTGTTCAATGTGAACTCATTTTAATAAGAATTCAAGTGTGTGTAATAATAATTAGTGAGAGTAGTATTTTCTTTATTAATACTACAAAACAATGCATTTTATGAAATGAACAATTTTATTTCTAGGCCTAATGGTTTTGCTATAAAATGAGTATTCAATTACGTTTTTCATCTTTTCTCACAAAAGTGAACTGAATTCAAAATAAAGACTAAAAAAATGAACACAAAATAAAAATTTGGTAACCCTTAAGAATCTGCAGAAAGCTTTTCCATGTTTCTTCTTTGCTTAGCAAACCCGAAACACCAATACAACAGCCCTATCTACTCTGAGATTTACACCCCTGCTGCGATGCAGTGACTTGAACCATTAATTGAAGTTTCTCTTCCCAAGCCATAGAAAACCAGACCAAAACGAGTCTTGCCAATCGTATTGTATAACGCGGCGTTACTCTTGAATGCAATAGCACACGTTTTATTCCTTGGGATTTCTTCCATTTTTCTTCAGCATTTCTAAACAAATAAGAAAGAATACCACAGCAGCTATTGTATGTATAAATGAGATACATGTTCTGCATTTTCTTGCTGCCCAAAATGGAAAAGTTTATTTTTATCTTCTTTTCCTTTTTTTCATTTTTGTTTTGAGGAAATAAACTGTAGCTTTATCTGTGTGGTCTGGCACTAAACCAAAGAAATCTATACCTTTTCTGAATGTGAGAATATTCATCTACTTTTTTATTCAATAAATCGCTTGTTTTCAATACTTTATTCAAATACCAGTTTGTGATTGCCTACAATGTACCAAGTAGTCTTCAAAGTGCTGGAAATATAATGAATAAGCTACAGTCCCAATTCTCAAAAGACTGGGTTTATTATGGGAGGCAGATAAGGGAAACTAATTCTATCGCATAGAGTGCTATGTCAGAGGTGTGTTTGGTTTGATAAAAGAGCTCTGAGGAGAACCTTCCAACTTAACCTGAGTGTTTCAGGAAAAGTCTCTCAGAAGAAGTGGTGTTTGACATTTCCATAATGCTATTGATTTTGTCATCAACACCACCTGAGGCTTATTTTATAGGCAATCTCATTTCATGAAATTCTTCCATGAGAAAAGAGCCAATATCCCTTGATTTCTACTTCAGGAGGAATTTTTTCTTGTCTTATATTCATGCTTTAGGGTGATATGTGAGAAATGAAAATTGAGAGGTAGAATTAGCAAGGAAATGAAGTCCTGTCTACCTGCCTTCCCAGATGGGATGAATAAATGAAGATGGGAGAAGGGCCCCGTGTAAGCGACTATACAGTGTATACTATTTTATTTTTTTGATTATATGGTAAATATGTTTATAGACATGGTAAATAGAAAAGGTACCTTAGCAATGACCCTGTTCGTCACAAAGTATCATTGCATTTAAACACCCAAATCACTGCAGAATACTTGGTTTTAGAAACTGAAATCGAACACTTGAATTAATCATTATATCAGAAATTTGTAAACTTCATACCCATTATTCTCCTTGGCTTCAAATTTTCTTGAGTAAAAAATAATTTTCAGAACCATGTATAGGTCTTTTCATCTGTCCTTGGTTACAATATTCTGGTGCTCTCAATGACCATTCTATACGTGCATTTTCCAACACCTTGTTCAACATCTCTGCTCATCTTTTCTAGAGTGGACAGAGGAAATCAGGTATGGACTATCTCATCTTTTTGCCATCCACATCGACAGACATTAATGTTGTAGCTCCTCATTTTCTTTCCTCTAGTCTCTGGTGATAAGGTTTCCCACATGTCCTATTCAAGTTAACTCTACCGCCAGTTTGGACTTTGATTCCACTCCCTCTTCTACTCCTGGGACTTTGCTATCTCAGTTACCTCTTCTTTCTACAGAATCTTCAAGCTCTGTCTCTTTCGCTTCTGACTTTTTCCCTGTAGCATGTAAGTATGTTTATATTTTTTCCATCCTAACAAAAATCAACAATAAAAAAATCACTTAACTCTACAAATGTGCCTCTGGCTACAATGCAGTTTCTTTCATTACATTCTCACAGAGTTGTCTACTTTTGCAGTCTCCGTTTCCCCACTTCTTGTCACGCTTCACTCCATCACAATATGGCTAAAGTCCCTGTTGACTGTTATACTGTCAACCTCAATATTATAAAATGAAACTCTCTCATTTTTGGCACCTTTGATCATTCTCTCCATTAAATATATTTTTCTGTCCTTGAAACTTTACTTACTCTGTTTCCAAGACAGCCTCACGTTAATCATGAAGGCTACTGTAGTAGCCTCTTAACTCTTCTCTAGTCGTTTAGGCCCACACATTTCATCTCCTGAGCTAAAAGAATAACCCAACCAAAATGCAAATCTTACCATATCACTCCCCTGATTAAATCAATCAGAGACTTCCATCATCTGAAGAGTAAAATTCTAACACCTTAAAGTTAAGTCCCTCTTGATTTGATCTTAACTCTCTCCAGCTTCAGCTCCTTGTTTTTCTTGTATTCTGACTCCTAACTTTTGGTGCTCCCAGAATTTCATCCTTTATTTACTTCATTTTCCTTAGTCAAGCACTCTCCTGAATGACCTTATCTGCTTTTAAGCTTTCACCTTTTTGGCAATCATTTCATAATCACCTCAAATTCACCAGGTCAAAACTGAAATGATCCTTTCTCATGTAAATATGTTCATTTTGGTTCATTTATTCACTTATGTAAGTCATGTAGGGTAAATCACCGTTACAACAACAAATGCCTAATTAAGTACAATAACGTTCAATACAGGTCAGTAGTGAGGCTTTGCTTCTTGGGGTCATTCGGGGATTCAGACTCCTTCCATCAAGTGCTATGGACTCCCCTGGGGTCTTGGAGGACTTCTCAGAACCCTATGCATCCAAAGGAGTCAGAGGAATAACTGCGAGATTGCAAAAGGTTTTTATGACCCAGGACCAGAAGTAGCAAATAAAAATTCTAGCTATGTTCCACTGGTCATTACAAAGTCATAAGTCACTACAAAGCCTTCACTGCAATGAAAGCTGGAAAGTGTGGTCTATCTATAAGCCTGGGAGGAAAAGTAAAGGGGTAAGCTGAGCACACAGCATCGTCCCTGCCATAACAGCTGCAGGCCAAATCGTTTTCTCCTCCTTTACTTTTCAGTCTGTTTCAGATCTGTTACCGCTTCTATCTTAAACCCAACTAAACCCATTCTCATGGGTCAGACCCCATCATTTCTCAGAAGAACCACTGTAATTGCCTCCAAACTGCCTTCTGGTTTAACCTTTCCTTTTTATCATCTATACAGCTGCAGGAATAATCAAAGTAAAATGAAAATTTTACCTATAAAACTCTCCTGATCAAATCCTGTCAGTGAATTCCCATCATATACAGAGTAGAAATATCACATAACGGAAAAATGAAGTCCCCCTGACTTGAAATCTGCCTATTTCACCAGCCTCAACTCTGGGTACACATGAGTTTTACATTATGCTCAGCCAAGAGTGAGATACTTCTGGTACCCTGAACGCACTACATTCAGTGTCTTTGTTCGTTCGGTTTCCTAATCCGGAACACCTCTCACCTCCCTACTCCATAACCCCTCAGGATGAATTAGCTGCCTCTCATCAAAACTCACATAATCTCTGGTACTTTTATCAATCAATGATTTCCTTCATTGTAGACAATATTCTGTGCAAGTGCCTAATAATTCATTAAGCTATGAGATCCTTGAGAACACGGGCTGTGTCTCACTCACTTTTCATTCTCAGCTCTAGCAGATACTCAGCAGACAGTAATCATCTATAAATATGTGTCAAATGAGTAACCTGATGTAAACACAGACTTACCTTGAAACTCAATTCCTTTGCCTGTACCCCTTGTACCCTTCTTATGTCTTGCCATTCACTTTCATGGGACTAGCTCCAGACTTTCCCTGGTCCACTGGCTGGAGTTTGGTTTGTACAGCCTGAGAGCAAGATAATAATTATTGTTCTATTAAATTCCCCACTTTTGTACCCTGCCCTTATGACTGGATACTCTGGCATCACATGAGCTTCATGTGACACTTGGGCACTATGTTATAAGCCCAGGAGATCCTATCTAAGCTTTCTGGAATTGGTCCCTTAAACCAAGTCAGTTTCTTGTAGCTCATATCTGTCTTGTACAATAGATTCCTGCTTGTAAACACAGCTACCACTCTGACCTCATTCAAGTAACCAATAATGTCTCACAACCAAGGCTGTTTCATATGCTAACAATAGACATTTAAAAGATGCGCATTTCTACCACACAGTGAGATCAAGAGCATAGTCATGATAAAAGTACAAAACAATACAAATAAATTCAATTGGAGCAACAGAAGAATGCGGGCAGTGATCTAAGGGGAATTTCCTGTCATTGGTGCCAATTGTGAATTGTAGTTTACAGAGCAGCCCCAAACTGAGTGGAAAGCACTCTCCACTCAATTTTCCTGTTTTAAGTTTTGGTCTCATTTCAAAATGGTAGAGCCAAGGCTTCTTCCAATGTCTTGATTGATAGCTTTCAAATTATGATTCAGGACTAGGTGTATTAGTTGTGTTTGTGCCTCACAAACAGTACATCAATTTTCATTAATTAGTGCCATTGAATTCAGTTAAATTATTGGGAAAAGGGAACACAAGTGCATGGCTTAAAATGCCTGAATGTTTAAATAAATACTGCTTAGAAGTTAAGTATCTGGAATTCTGTAATTTGAAGTATAACTTGATACTTTTTCTGATATGTAAAGGGGGAATAGAAAGCACTAAAATAATCAGTTTAAGGATATTTTGGGAAACTCTTATTTACTTTGTGGTTTTCAGGAGACATTTATACAGTCTGGGAGCTTTTTCTAATGGACAACCCCTCCCCCCTCAATTATATACGCATGATATAGATGTATGATATATATTATATATATTATTTCACATGTGTCTTTGGTGACTTGAAAATATATTTTTGTAATCCTTTTTGATTATTTAAGAATAGATATAGATATAAAGATTATATTTTTCTTTTTCAAATTATGAATTTAAACATTCACTATTAGGTCAAATATAATAAATAAGTACACACTTTGACAAACAAATAGTGTTTGCTTCAACTCAAAAGGTGACCAATCCATTTCCCAGGCTATGCATTATACTTTGGTCAGTCCTGCTGTAGATTCTAATGTTGGCCATTCATCTTATGTGAATTATTTTTATAAATACCAGCTCTTCCAGGATTTATAAATAGATCATTCAAAACCAAAATAAACCAAGATGCATTTGTTCTGTCTTGCACACTATGAATTACTAAAGATAAATAATCATTCTTGAATTAACTCAGAAAAATAGAATATAAGAAAATGCATGCTGTTTGAGTCTCCAGTAAAAGATCTAACTCAATTAATGATAACTCTCGGTGTTAGGAAATGATTTGTCAATGTCAGTGTTTTTAAATCTCAAATTACCCTAAGAGTTCAGAAAATGTTCCATCACTGTCTATTTCTGTGCCCTCTAAACACACTCACACACCCCATATGAACAAGGCAGTTGCTCGGAACTCAGAAAATATAATACTCATGCAAATTGTCAATTGTTCCAGACTACCCAACACAAGAACATTTTACCCATACAATAGCTAAACTAGAATTAGCTGAGGACCACAGAGCCTCTTTGAGCTCTGAGGGTTCTTGGGAAGCAGATGGAAGGTGGAAGCGGTGCTGCACCTCCAGACGATGAGGATGGAGAGGGGAAAGGGAGACACCAAAACATCTAGTTGCTTCCATAAAAAGAGAAGGAGTAATTTCAAAAAAAGGGAGTATCAAAGAATTGTGAACATTATTGTTACTTGCACAAACATTAAATGCTTATCTACAAAGCTTCACCAAGTTCTTCAGAGTATAGTCCAGGTGTCATCTCCTCTGTCGAACCTTTCCAGGTCTCCCAGCCTGAGTTTGAATTGATATTGCTCTCCTGTCTATTTCTATAGCAATAATGTTTTAGGAACACACTCCTTTAGAGCACCTATCACTACACTGATTGAAAATTCTATGAAATTTCTCTTACCTCATAGACTCTGGGATCCTTGAAAGCAGGGATTGTGCCTATTTCACCCTTATGTCCCCTCCACTAATGCCACCAATGCTGCTCCAGTATGTAGCACTGTGACAAGCGTTCAATAAACACATGCTGAATGAATAACTGAGACACAGACAGAGAACGTTAAACGTATGTCAGGCTGAGTAGTTCAGTCATGGACTGTGGATAATGGGGAGCTAAAACATCAGGTGTCACACTGAGGTCAGCACTGTGGCCAAGTGGTTTAAATTCTGCTCTCCCCTTAGGCGCCTCGGGTTCATGGGTTCAGATCCCGGGTGCGGACCTACGCCATTCACCAGCTATGCTGGGGAGGCATCCACATACAAAATAGAGTAAGAATGGCACAGATGTTAGCTCAGGGCTAATCTTCCTCAACCAAAACAGGCAAAGAAAAAAAAGCAGGTGTCACAAATTCCAATTTTTAGTAGGTTTCCAATGACAAAAATATAACAGGTAAAATAAAAGCAAAGAGATTTTCTAGTATCAAAAAAAAAGCTATAAGATAAGTTGCAAGGTTGATGCTAAACCCCAGTCAATAGTTGGTCATAGTATCTGGGAGACAAGAAGGATCAGTGTGTACTGTGGGAAATACATTCCCCGGCTCAAAGATATGCCTCTCTCAATTCCAATCTATTGTAACAACAAGGAAATCTGGGTTCAACGTTGCTAAATGTACCAATTTCTAAGAAAAGCCAGAAATCGAGTATTTACATGTCACATTACAATTTGAACATGTTGGGCTTTAAAAAAAAAAATGTAGTGTGAGCCAAACAAAACACATTCTGTGGGTCTGAAACAGAGGCCATGGGAGTTATAATGCCTTCTGAAATGCTCTGTGCCTGACTGACAAAGCTGAATCAGTATTTTAGGAAGTTTAGTTTCACGCTAGGCTGTTTCAAGGCTGACTCTGTGCTGATGCACAAGCATATTCAAATTCAGTTTCCAAGGTATTAAGTCCAGAAGCATGGTGGCAAAGGCTTATATATAACACTTTTATAATCTTCTACTGCATTTCCTATATTTGACTCTCCTGGGTGAGCACTACAATGGCACGGCCAAGTCAGTTCAGACATGAGGATCTCTACATTTCAAACATTCTTGTCCCTCTCCCTTTACTCGTATCACTGTCACTGAGTTACTATTTCCTACTACATTTCCCATAATTCTTCACTACATTCATTCCACCCAGCCAGCTCTTTTTTTCACCGTCCCTAGAATCTGACAGGCCACAGAAATATCTGATTTCAAAGAGATGCTCGCATTCTATACTGATGCCATCTAGGAGTGTGAATGCCCAATGTCACACTGCTGAGTGGAGAAAGGTAAGAAAAATCATTACAGGTCTTTATATTGTCAAATCTTTTAAAATCTTTTGAAGAGACAGAAATGTTTTGTTTGTGAACCAATGTCCTAGTAACTTATTTTTGTTCCATCTGTGCAAATGAAAATGCAATAAAAATTTTGAACGATAGAACTGAAATGTGTACTCAAAATGTGACACCAATAAGATTGCAAGAAATAGTGAAGGAAGTAAGACTGACAATGACTCTGACTCCAATAGCATGGATTTGAATATAAATCTTGCATAAATAAAATGAACTACTCGGAAAAAATTAAGCTGCTATCCTGCCTGATTGATATGCCATTATAGCAATGCAAAGACAAATAGATTCATTTAAGTTAGGCTAGAGGCTTAATTAATTTTTTTCGCAACTATCATCAGAAAGCACTTATTAAGTTCCTATTCTCAACTCATTTCACGATATACATTTTTTTCACATTTTGCAAATGGGGAATCAACATTTAAGACAAAAAACAAAACAAAGAAAATTTGAATTGGCTGAAGCAAAGTTTGGTTACTCTTGTAGTAAAAGGCTTTTTTTTAAGTAAATATGAGTGTAATCAGATAATCCTATTTTTCAACTAGTGGAGATTATGGTTCTGTCTTAAATGTATGCATTTCAAGATTATGTTTGATTATTTACTGCCTGGGATTGATGTAAAACTGGCTTATTACCATATGCCATGTATGTGGTTAACCCAGTTGCAAATCATTAAACCATTATTTAGTAATTAGCAGTGTTCTTATAAAAAGAAAGAGACACATGCATCATTTATTTTCAATACAGCTTTGCATAATTAGAATAATATGCAATTTGATCTATTAAGCTACCAATTAAATACAAAATACTTAATATGTACCAGAGATTTGTGCTCTGAAATTTCACAATTATCCATTGTGTGATCAACTCCTTCCCTGTCCCTTCCTCCAAAGCATGGGGGAGCAATCCATAAAATACATACAAGGAAAAGGGAATATTAAGAAACAATGAGAGCCACAAAGAAGTCCTGAGGTGGCCAATAGTGTTACCCTTCTCCAGGCAAGTAGAAAAATCTAATTTGTGTTCTACCTCCTTTCCAAGCCCCTACTCACTGCCTTTGAAGATGTGTATAATTAATAAAATGGCCCCAAACAGTCAGAAAAAGAAAAAGGAAAAGGGAACAGTTTAAGTGCCTAGATTACTGAAAAATTGGAAATTTTAAATGGAGTATTTCTGAACAAGTAAGAGGTGGTTTTTCCAACTTCTAATTAGGGATTCTATCTTTATGAACATTCACATTCCTGGGAAGAGATCAAAGTCATATATTATTATTATTTTCCAATTTGTCTTCAATGTGCTATCAGATGAAATCTTATCACTTTATTCTGCTCAAGAACTTAGCATTGTCTACAATACCAAATCCAACTTCATACATTTTTCAAGACCTTCACATGCTAGCCCTTGTTACTTTTAGAATACTAATGATGATGGTGAAAACAATAAAAGCTAACATTTTTCCTAGGTATTGTGCTAAATGTGTCACATTACCTCCTTTAATTCACAGAGGTAAAAAAATGGGGAAACTGAGGCTGTGAAAAGTAACCTAACTTTGCTTGAGTCTTACTGCTTCTATGTTGCAAAGTTGGTCCAAACCCAAGGTTATGTGATTCAGAACCAATGTTCTTAACCTTCCACTGAAGGCTACAAACTTCACAATATTCCACCACTCCTCCAAACCTCCTCTGTACTCTCTCTAACTGAATCACATCAGACTCTTCCATGGACTTAGCACCGACTTATTTTTTTCTCAGTGCCTTAGTTTCATGCTATTTCCTCTCTTAAAGTGTGTACTTTGTCATTTAGCCAAATACCCTTCCTCTTTCAAGGTGGAATCCCATGCCTTCTCCTCTACAGTCATTCCACCCCAAATGCATACCTCAGCTGTAAGATTCATTCATACTCCCATAGTGCCTAGTGAAGAGATACAAAGGTGATTATCTCTCAATAAATATCTTTCTTGAGAGCATTAATAGTAAAGACACAAATAATCCATTATAAAACAAAGAATGTTGTACGCACATCTGATTCCTTGTTGGAAAAGATAGGTTTGCTGCCAGACATATTTTCTGTGCCAGACTTTCCATCATCAACAAAATTTTCTAAAAAGATTTTCGTTCACTTTCTCACTGCCCTTGGCCTGTGTCCAACTTTTTTCTTGAGAGCTTCCAAATTTAATTTTAATTTCAAGTGCTGCTGCTGAGCACAAGCAGTATAGAGCCAGAGGAAGAATTTTCCTTGTGGAGAAATGGGATCCATTTTAATTTGGAGGCAAAAGAAGGAACTCTCCTGAGGTTGCACCCGTTATCAGGAATGGCAGGCTCTATTCCTCTTCTGACTTTTCCTCTCTAGTGTCCCTGTTCCCTTTACCCTTGGACTCAGGTCCATTCACACTCTTGGGGCAAGTCCTGGCTTGGCCATGATACTAAAGGAAAGCTCTTCTTGAGAAGGTGGTGGATTCACTGAAGCTCCAGTAGATTTTATTGCATGTTATTCTGACACCTTCACCCAAATCCTAATCTCATGTTGCCCAAACTCCCTTTTGTCTCTCTACTATATTATTGGCAGGCTGGTGGTGGGGAGGGGTCTGCTCTGGACCTTCAGCAGGCCTGACTAGGTAGCACAGTTGCCAGTTTTTTACACTAAGCAACATCAGGCACATGGGTATCACTTCAAGGATGTCAATTTAGATTTACTGCATAATTGTACTTACAGAAGAGGCTGCATGGTGTAGTGATTGAATGGACTCTCAAGCCAGATTGCTTAGGTTCAAGTTCCAGCTTTGATACTTGTAAGCTGTGTGACCTTGGATAACTTATTTGATCTTGTAATACCTCAGTGTTTTGAACTACAAAACAGGGATGATATTAGGTCCTATCTCATAGAGTTTTGTGAGGATTAAAATTCAGTTAACATATGTCAAGCATGTAGAACAATGATAGCACTCAACAGTGTGAGCTATGATTGTTTAATATTTGTTGAGTAAGTGAATAAATACTAAATAATGACTTTATTGTATAACACATTTTTTTTTACTTGTCTCCTTTCTCCTCAAGAACAAAAACTACTTGAGGGCAGAGCGCAGTTACTACTCATCTTTGTATATCCCCAGCACTTTCCTGGAGGATGGTACATTGTATGTGCACAATGACTATTTGTTGAATGAATAAAAATTGTGGTCTTCAGAGAGAGCGGGTAAAGTGAAGTAGAGTTAAGGTTGTAAGAGTCCAAATTATTTAGGAGCAATGGGACTATTATGTTGGTAGTTTTGTCCCCATCAATGTTGAAGTCACACCCATAGTGATGGCAGTAGTTAAAGTAGAGAGAAATTGTGAAACAAATGTCAAAGTTCTGAAGAGAGAAAAAAGTAGGAACCAAAAATATAAGAAGGCATTGGCATGGGGATTAGCTTAGACCACTTACACAAATCACTTATAAAGAGACGTATCCCACATATAAAGAGTTTTCCATGAAGAGGAAGTTGTATTGTCTGGTGATGTCTGGGGAAACGGAGGAACGCCAACACTACTCATAGTAGATGAGGTTGAAATATCCATTTAAGATGGCTGCCTCCTCCTTATCTCTTATCTTAAATGTCCTAAAGCAATTTTCAAATCAGAGCTCTTGATTTCTTTCATTTTCTCCCACCAAAATATATACAAATCAACAACAGTGTTAGAAGGTGAATTGTGTCCCCTAAAAATTCTTATGTTGAAGTCCTAACCCCCAGTACCTCAGGATATAATTGTATTTGGAGACACGGTCTTTAAACGGATAATTAAGGTAAAATTATCATTAGGCTGGGCCCTAATCCAACATGACTGATGTCCTTATAAGAAAAGGAAACTTGGACACAGACAGGTACAGCGGGAAGATGATGTGAAGACACGGGAAAGATGACCATCTACAAGCCAAGGAGAGAGGCCTCTGAAGAAACAAACTCTGCTGACACCTTGGTCTCAAGACTTCTAGCCTCTAGAACTGTGAGAAATAAATTTCTGTTGTTTATACCATCTAGTCTGTGAGGCTTTGTCAGGGCAGCCCTAGCAAACTAATATAATCAGCAAAAACAATCTGTTCTTCCTCTAGTCTTTGTCATTTCAGTAAATGGTACCATCGTCCTCACAGCTGTTGAAGTCAAACACCAAGTCATTTTTTATTTTCTTTTTTCTCCTGCTGTTTGGGCCCACATCTAATCCATCAGCAAATTCTTTTAACTCTACCATGAACTATATCCCAGTTCAATCAAGTGAACTTAACACCCCTATTTTAAGCCACCATCATCTTTCTCTGTCCACCCCTTCAACCCAATCTCATTATCATTCTACTCTGAAACTGTGCTAAAGCCACAATGATTGTTTTTCTTCTTCATACATGCTAGGTTCATTCTCAATCTGGGAAGTTTTCACTTACTCACTAGTTATTTCCTCTGGCTAAAATTATCTGTGCCCTCCTCCCCCCAGATTCTTATATCATTGATCTTTCTGGTCATTTGGGCCTCAGCTAAATGTGTTCTCAATGAGAGCTGTTATAACCTCTCGAGCTAACAGCCCTGACATATAACCTTGCTTTATTTTCATACATTTATTATTGTCTGATATTTGCACATTTATTATGCGGTTGGTAAAGAATGTTCATTGCTATTCTAGGATTGGCAACTTGTTCTCACAGTTGAAAACAAGGCATATTAAATATTCCCATATTCTTTTTTCTTTGTTAAAGAAAGAAAATTAAAAACAAAATCTATAACTAGAGGCAGACAATTCTCTTCAAGTTTTATTTAGAGGCAACAAAATTTGCCTTACTCTCAATCCCACATCACACAACCACCCCATATAGAATCTGTGGAGATGACTGGGGAACAGAAAGGCAGGGTGCTCTTCCTCACCCCTCCCCCAAAGCCAAGCATGATAAAGGGTAGAAATTGGAAGTGTCTGCAAGAAGAAAATATTAGTATTCCATTCCATATTGTGTATCTACTCAGGCTGTTATGTCAGTGTGCCCACCTAAACATGGGGTAATGACTTGGCAAGAGGAGAGGAGAGACAGTATTAGACCCACCTGCAATCTTACTAAAAGGTGAAGCAGGTATGTGGAGGCTTCTCATGGGTGGACACCACATAAAGTAGTTGGACTTCAGCTATTTTTTTTTTTTTTTTTTTTTTGTGGGGAAGACCAGCCCTGAGCTAACATCCGTCGCCAATCCTCCCCTTTTTGCTGAGGAAGACTGGCCCTGGGCTAACATCCGTGCCCATCTTCCTCCACTTTATATGGGACGCCACCACGGCATGGCTGACAGGCAAGGCAGTGCGTCGGCGGGCGCCCGGGATCCGAACTCGCGAACCCTGGGCTGCCAAGCGCGGACTAAACCGCTGCGCCACCGGGCGGCCCCTCTGACTTCAGCTATTTTGATGGTATTCTACCCAGGTGACGCCAATAGAGAGATGCTGTGGAATGCAGCACTGGTGGTGGGAGCTGAGCAATGCAAGGGGTAGCATTAGAATTATATCTCCCCAGTTATGGGGATCTATGGTCAGAGACCTCAGAATGTCATGTGAAAATGACATCCCAGGGCCTGAAAAGAGAGGCAGAATTTGGATAACTGCCATATAGAAGGTACCAGCTGCCAAACAGAATATGCCAGAAAAGTGACAACAAACAAACACAAATTGGGAATAGAGACACTTGTCTCTTTGCCTCTCACTCCTCCATGCTCCCAACAATTGCTTACAGAAGAAAGGAGAGATGTAAGCCTACGAATCGGATATGAGACTGGAGTTTTAAATGAAGGAAGCTAACATTTAATAAGCAAAAATTACAGACAATTTTAGACTCTTCCCAAGAAAAGATTAAGAAAATAAAGTTGAATTCAATAGAAAACAGATAAGAGAAAAAAAATTCATGTTTTTATATCATAGATTTGAGATTCCTTGATACACTGGCTACAAGTTATTAGTTTAATATGTATGCTCCCGTACTCTCATGTTACCTCTATATCCACAATGCTTAGAACAGTGTCTGTACATAAGAGAGTATAGGTGACTGAAGGACTTTGCATTTTGGGTGGTAGTTGAGAATAACGAAAATGGAAAGAATAGAGAGAGAAGCTAATTTTGATGTTGTAGCCACATTCAGACTAAAACCCAACTATTCAGACATCTGATGTGTTTAATCTATGTCCATGGTCAGCAGTCTACTCAAAGTCCCTAAAAATGTTCATAGAGAAGCTCTCACGACAGCCTCAAGAGTTCTCAGCATGAATCCTTGAAGAATTGACCAGCTTTGAGAAGGATTCTCCCCAATGGAATCAACAGCGACCTCTGCTGGTTTGGAGGCCTCAGGCTTCCATGGTGAAACCGGATTGTGATCAGGAGCAAATACACCTTGAAGACAGCTCTCTGCAGGTAGTTAGAGGGAGAGTTCTGTGGTACCAAGGGGCTCCCTCCTCAGAATGATTGACAGTGAATCATGCTGAGGAAGGACCAGGCAAGGTGCTGTATAAAACAGACAGGTCAAAGGAGACGTAAGGCAGTAATATGCATGTTATAGTTTTGCTTCCTTTTTTACTTTCCAGACTGCCCTTGAGCTGCATGTTGAACTGATTTCTCCTGGGTGGAAATGTGAGGGAAAAGGACATAGGGGCAGATGGATGAGGGAGTGATGGAAACTGATGGTCACCTCAGGGGAATGTGACATCAGGAGAAGAACCCTCGTGTGTCCTAACAGGAGCAAGTGATGATTCGCCTGCTGTGTAGAGTTCCCCATGACCAGTCACTGGTTATCAGCAGCAACACCAACCAACCAACAGGGAACTATACCAATGGTCAGATGAGAAAAGAGGTTCCTGCCTCTCCTCTCCTCCTCTTCCCCAACACTGGTTTTTCTGATTCTTGCATAGAAATGTTTCTGACTAGTGAAAACAAAAAGGAAAAGGTGATAAAGTATGCACCTGTGAACGCAACTGATCTTTTACTCAAACGATTTTTCTATTCAGTCTTTTGATTTAAAAAAAAATTCCTTTTTACAATGTCGACTTTTTTTTTTTTTTTTAATATACAAAGACTAGCTACAAACTTTGATTTCTCAGGTTGAAATTTATAGCATAACTTTTTTTCTTTATTTTTAATAGCTTTCGATGGCCTCATTTTTTTCCTGGCACTCTTTTATGTGTTACAAAGAAGGGAAATACAGACAGATAAGTGAAATCCTATTTTTTTTTTCTAGAGAAATAATGCAAATGCTCTAATTTGAAGGGAAGGGCAAGATATGTACTGATGTGATTGGCAAACGAGAAATCCAGTCTAGGATGTGGCTTTAATATGAAGCCTGTTAGGCAACATCACTGGGGAAAAATCACTCATCTGTGGTAGAGATTCCCATTCTAATACCAACTGAGTTGACTATTTTTTACATAAATTTTAGCACATATTATATCTTCTCTGGGCCACAGATATATAAAATAAGGAGATTGGACTAGAAAATATCTAGCATCTCTTCCAAATGTGAGCATCTATGACTCCTTAGGGTTGGGAATGACCCCAGACAATCATTAACTGAAGGAAAGAGCACTCTGACCATTGGTCAGTTCCTCAGTTCATTGTGAAATCCCTCCAAAAGCCATTTCATTCCAGACTGTAATGCAAAAATGTTTCAAGATAGAACAAGATATAAAACGAAAAGAAATATTTTAAACATTTATTCCATATAGGATAATATATTAAAGAGAAAAGTTATGACTAAAGCAAAGCTCCATGAGGGCAAGGATTGGATCATCTTATCTGCTCTATTGTCAGTCCCTAGCTCAGAGTGACATTTAAGAAATCATCAGGGGCCGGCCCGGTGGCATAGCAGTTAAGTTTGAGCACTCCACTTCGGCGGCCCAGGTTTCCCAGTTTGGATCCTGGGAGCAGACCAACACGCCTCTCATCAAGCCATGCTGAGGCGGTGTCCCACATAGAGCAACTAGAATGATGCACAACTATGACATACAACTATCTAGTGGGGTTTTGGGGAGAAAACAAAAACAAACAAACAAACAAAAAAGAGGAAGATTGCAACAGATGTTAGGTCAAGGCTAATCTTCCTTAAAAAAAAAAGGAAGTAATCAAATAACTGTTGGTTGAATGAATAAATGTAGATAATCTGTTGTTAAAAAAAAAAGATAAACTACTTTACTAGCTTACTTTGATCCCATGTCATCTCCACCCTGCAAGGACACAGGCCAATGTAGACATGAGGCAGAATGGACATACCAATGCAGTCTCTGCCTCAGAATCTAGATGACCCAAGACACTGTGTCCCATGAGTGAACACTGCATTCCTACATCAGACCCACAGTCATTGAATAGGAGCATTTAACCCCAGTGCTGACCATTAGGCGTCTGCATTAGCCAAAACTTATCCTCTTTTGCTCACAATAACATCTAATGTCTTGTTTCAGAGCCCAAGTCTTGTCTCTCCCTATTATTATTTGTGTCACTCAGATTCAGGTTTCTGCCTTGGTCATTGCTTTACATTGTGATTTCAGCAAGTTGCCAGCTTCCACCATGTGCTAGTTGTAGTTGGGGACCCAAGCAGCTTCTTTAGATTCCCATAAGTGTATGTGGGAATCTTCTTCTAAATTCCAATTCAAAGCAAGGCTTTGTTATCCATAGTCATTGTCTCCTCCATCTATTTATCTTATTGACCTAGAATTCTGAATACTGCACACCTGGCTTTCCCAGTCTGTGGCTCTTCTTGGAGCTCCTTCCTGTATAGCTTTCATGCTGTCTTGCTCTTCTGATGGAATCTCCACTTATAGATCGCCTGACATGAAAACCAGCCTGAAATTTCCTTATATTGGTATAAATAGATCATCACATCTGCCAAGTTGTCCTGAGTTGTAACAATAAGTCATTTTGTTTCACCTATGGGAGTAATTAACAATGCTTTCCATTTTGGGATCTATGAGAACATGATCCCACAAGAAGAATAAGCAGTTAGACCCAAAATTTTGAAATTATCAACCAATGAGAAAAATGTTAGAACTTCCAATTTTACCACAAAGCAGTTTTGCATCGTACTGTTTTTGAAACATACAGAGAAAGGAAAGTAAAATTCACCAATGATCTTATTCTTTAAAATCTTATAAAACAGAACTGAAAGTTTCCCCTTCACTTTTTCCAATCCCATTGCCTGGAGAGAATGGTTGCTAGTATTCACTGAACACCTACTATGTGCCCAAAACTGTTATGGGGGCTGAGGATACAGGGATGAACAACAACAAAATTATCTTATTTAATAAAGTTTATATTTTGATTGAGAAAACATACAAGCAAAAGGAAATTAAGTGAAAAAATATAATAAGTGGTAAGGAGAAAAATAACACTGTGATGGGGGTAGGAAGTATTAGGGGAGTTGATTTTAGATTGGGAAGCCAGGAAAACTTCACAGAGGAATTGGTAAGTCAAACCATGCAGATCTCTGGAAAAGAACATTCCACAGATGGAATAGCAAGAGCAAAAGCTCTGAGTTAAGGGTATGACTAGAATGTTTGAGGACAGCAAGGGAACTTGTGTGAATGAAGTGGAGGGAAGGGTAAAAAAGGAAGTGATATTATTACCAGGTGATGTTGGATGGAGGACAGTTGAGGATATAAGTCATAGTAAATACTCTGATTTTTATTCTGAGGCAGATGAAAAAAAAATTGGAGGATTTTGAGAAAACAGTGAAATTATCTCAATCTAGTTTTAAAGAGTCATGCTGGCTGTGTTAAAAAAAAAAAAAAGACTGAAGGGGCAAAGGGTGAATCAAAGGGGCAACAAAGACTTGTGATAATTCAGGCCAGAAATAGGTTTGTACCAGAGTAGTCCTAGAAATCCTAGTGACTGAATTTTGCATATAATTTGAAGGTAAAGCCAGTAGGATTTGCTAGTGTTTTAGATGTGGGGTATGGAGCAAAGATAGAATTCAAGGATCCCCCCCAGTGTTTAAGCCTAAGGACCTGGAAAGAGAGAG
Organism: Tapirus indicus; assembly: GCA_031878705.1. NCBI lineage: Eukaryota > Metazoa > Chordata > Mammalia > Perissodactyla > Tapiridae > Tapirus > Tapirus indicus. Next base: position 135,131,783 of record CM062920.1, on the reverse strand, counting down.
TTGTCATAAAGTGAGATGGGAAAAATGTCAGAGCAAGTTTAGGATGGTTTAAGAATCAGAAGTTCAATTTTATTATTTATTTATTTTTAATTGAGGTAACTGGTCTATAACATTATATAGATTTCAAGTGTACATTATTATAATTTGACTTCTGTATACATTGCATCATGTTCACCACTAAAAGTCTAGTTTCCATCCATCACAGTACAAATGACCACCTTTACCCATTTCACTCTCCCTCCACCTCCCTTCCCATCTGATAACCACCAGTCTGTTCTCTATGTTTGTGTGTTTGGTTGTTGTTGTTGTTTTTATTTTCCACATATGAGTGAAATCATACAGTGTTTGTTTTTCTCAGTCTGACTTATTTCACTTAGCATAACACCCTCAAGGTCCGTCCATGTTGTTGCAAATGGCAAGGTTTCATCTTTTTTATGGTAGGGTAGTGTTAAGTTGTATATATATACTACATCTTCTTTATCCATTCATTCATCAGTGGGAACTTAGGTTGTTTCCATGTCTTAGCTATTGTAAGTAATGCTGCAACGAACATGGGAGTGCGTATACCTTTTCAAAATAGTGTTTTTGTATTATTTGGATAAATACCCAGAAGTGGGATAGCTGGATCATATGGTAGTTCTACTCTTCATTTTTTTGAGGAATCTCCATACTGTTTTCCATAGTGCCTGCACCAATTTATATTTTAGACATGTTAACTTTGAGATAATGATATGTCATTCAAGTGGAGATATTTGTAAGCAGTTGGAAATGAGTTTGGAGTCAGGGAAGAGATCCAGAATGGAGATTTAAGTCTGGGGGTCATCAGCATATAGATGGCATTTAAAGATGGAGAGTGGATGCAATCACTAAGGCAGTGATTGTAGATGAAATGAGAATAGATTTAAGAATAAATCTTCAGTTAACTTTAAAGTTTAGACGATTGGAAAGGAACCAGAGATGTAAGAGGAAAACTAGGTGAATATGGTGGCTTATAAGCTAAAAGTAAAAGTGATTCAAGGAATTTATTCTATGATTATATAGAGCCATATATGCATAAGCAAATATCTATGTATATGTATGCATATATGTGTGTTTATATAGAGGGATTTTTATTTTATAAAATGGTGTACCTATTCATGCTGTACCTATTCATCTAAAATCTGCTTTTTAAAAATTAATTTATTGCAGATGAAATTTTTGTATCATCTTTACTCTTAGGATTAAAGATGTTTTATTTTCAAGTTTTTGACGTTCCAGCATTATTAAAACAAAGTATCATGATGAACTTTTTTATTTAAAAAAAGCACAGTACAGTGAGAATATTGGCTGTGGATTTTTAAGGTAACGCTTGCTTTCTTCTACTTAGCAAAAATCCTCTTTGTAAAATTAAGAAACCGAAGAAAAACCAAACCAAGGAATAAGGGAATAGGGACCAAATAGGCAAAATATCAAATTGTTCATATTTTTCCTATTGCAATTAGTACATACAAATGGATGCTGATTTTCTTTTATTAGAATGAGAAAGTAGGCTTTGAATAGAGTAGAATTTTTTATGAAAAAATATGAAACAGCTGACAGTTTCTGCTCATTCTTACTGAAGATAAAAGTACTGTTTTTTCCCTACGATTCTAACATCTGTTAGTTTCACAAAGATAAACTCTATGGCAAATTACCTATGTGGGAGCTCCATGATTTTCATTAGACAGGAGAGATGAAAAGTAAATTAACAGTAGTCACAATGTGTTGCTATTCACACATTTCAGACAAAAACAATATGGTGCATTATTTCACTCCATCTGGAAAACATTGAGTGAGTGAGGGCATTCTATTAGAAGATATGAAGGGAGTATCCCTCAGAGACTCTCAATGCTCCCCAGATTTCCCCCAAATGAGGGAATTTTTAAACACCGAATTAGCTGTTACAAGACACTTCATCTACTAAAACTAAAGTGAAAATCAAATAAATAGTGATTGAACATTGACTACATACCAGAAACTGTGGTGGGCAGTTTATACTTTGTATCGTGTAGTAATTGAAGTAATTCTCTCCAAGAGAATAACAAAAATCTTATAGTGCATACTTTAAGGAGGTTATTAATTGGAAGTAAGTACATTGGCAAGCACAATTTTTCAACCAATAGTTCTTAAGATCCAAGTGTTATAACAAATTAGACATATCTTTTAAAAATTTCTTGGTATTTACTATAGACATAAAAGTAACATTCATTTTCCCTGTACAAAAAACTGTCACCTAATAAAAATGAGGTGGGCAAAGTTAGTCATTTTGTTCTTCCTCAACTTTCCCTTTGAACACCATTCTCCTTCTTCATCATTCTTTTTTTTTTTTTTTTTTTTGCTGAGGAAGATTTGCCCTGAGTTAACTTTTGTGCCAGTCTTCCTCTCTTTTGTATGTGGGTCGTTGCTACACCACGGCTTCCAACAAGTGATGTAGGTCCTCGCCCAGGAACTGCACCTGGGCTGCCAAAGTGGAGTGTGCCAAACTTAACTGCTAAGTCACAGGGCCGGCCCTATTCATATTTTTTATTTTGAAAAATCGGCTGGATTGAAGTAGATTTCATGTGCAAAAGTGCTTGTTGAAATGATTTGTGGTAAAATAACAAGAAAGGCTCCCACATTGTGAAAAAATTTCTGAACTGGCATTCATTCTGACCAGGCATGTAATCTCAGCTCTGATGCTAATTAAACATTTAATCTTGTCTTTTAGGTCCTTGTGCCATCTGCTCTTCTCTGTAAAATAAATAAAACGAATTATGGGGGCCAGTCCAGTGGCATAACAGTTAGGTTTGCGTGCTCTGCTTCGGCGCCCTGGGTTTGTAGGTTCGGATCCCAGGTGCGGACAGACACACTGCTTGTCAAGCCATGCTGTGGTGGCGTCCCATATAAAGTAGAGGAAGATGAGCACGGATGTTAGCCCAGGGTCAATCTTCCTTAGCAAAAAAGAGGAGGATTGGCAATGGATGTTAGCTCAGGGCTAGTCTTCCTCACTAAAAAAATTTAAAGAAAAGAAAGCAAACTATGAATATGCGCTCACTCATAAGTACAAGGGAATGGGATGCTGAGAAGCAACTTCTAGATTAGAAGCCATTTCAGTTGGAGCATCCCTTTGTGGGTAAATACAGAACATTTTCTTTGGTAACCTTGAAATTAAGAGAGAAAATTATCAGGATACATGAGTCATTTCTTTCTATTTTTTAGAAATTATGGTTACCCTTTGTAGTCTCTTTTTTTCCTTTCTTTTCCTACAAAGATGGTTTCTCTTTTAATTTGTTCTGTTTCATCTGAGGATTTTTGTTTGTATGTATTCTGATTATACTTTGCAAATATTTAAGTCAAACTGCTTTTAGTTTCCATTCTCTTTCCTTGCTTTTATATTTTTGTCCTTTCCATTTGCACTTCCTCTGAACTGACGTTCTGCAGCATCAACTGGGCTTTTTAGCAACAGTTACAGATTTTAATTTTTTATATTATTTTTGGGAATAAGCCTGGAATTTTGGAATTCTGTTTCGTGTGTGTGTGTGTGTATTTCCTGGATCACAATCAATATTTGCTGAACGACAAACTTTCAGCCCTGTCTCCACTTGTTAATTCATGTTTCTTTTCTATAGATGCCAATCTTTTTCATATTTTGCCAAGAATACACAATTGATGTTTTAAATTCATGTCCTAATGTCCTCTTTCTTTCAGAAAACAATTTTCAAAATTAAGTTCTTACTCTCATTCTTCATGACAGTTCTTGCCTTTTCTAAGCCCTCATTTCATTTGTTTGCTTTGTTTGTTTGTTGAATATTCAGTTACCCTCAGATGGAGTACGATGAGTCTGGGCCTAGAATTTGATGGAGCTGAGACTTTCAGGCCCTTCATTGTGTACTTATTCTTCTGGAGGGTACCATGAATGTCGCCACTCAGTTCTAGACCAGGCCAGGTTGATGCACAAGGATCCTAACTCACTTTGTGACATCCAGCAGAGATTTATTGAAAGTGGGGCTGGTGGACCGAGGTTCAATCTCATGCAGGTTCTCTGACCTGGGTGATTCCGTGTTCTTTTCTAGAGACTTGTTTTGCACTAGTCTCAGCACAACGATAACCAATGTTGTGTCTGAACGAACCCTTGTGGTTCTTATTATGATTGCAAGACGCCTTCACCAATAACCTTCGGGAAGTTTTGAAAGAGGCAAAGTCTATTACTTACAAGACCTGAAAATTGCAAGATACACCTGGGCCACATAGTGAGGTCACAGGTAGAGAGAGAGAGTGAGCTCAGGACTGGGATTCTGCTCCTTTGGGGTCGAGGATGAGGGCCCAGTGTTTCGTGGGCTCACCCTTTATTGGTGAATTTAAAACATGAGAGTGGGAATTTAAAATGCAGGAAGAGAAAAACAAGTGGCCCAAGTGCTCACTTATTGAAATCCATCAAGATCTCTAAAATAAAGGAACCTGGAGGTGGAGGGGGCTGGTTCTTTATCTAGTCCTGTGGCTGGCCATGTGTTTATTGAAATAGCCATCTTTGAAGTGGATGCCTCAGCAATCAAAGCTTAAGTCAGGCACTTGCATTACAAAAAAGAAAAACCAACTGCCAGGGCTTAGCCTACAAGAATAAAGATATGAAACACTACACCCCAAAGCACACAGTGCTTCTGATGCTCTTCCTTTCTTTCCGGACAGCAACTTTTTTCTTCAGCAATTTAGCATCACATGTTACAATGTGTTTCTGTGCATTACATCCTAGTTCCTGCCCTGTCACCCAGTGGGTGTTGTATCATTGAAGGGATCCAGGGAGGAAAGTGCTAATGGGAGTGGAGAGGCATGATGGCTCTGTCTGCAAAGATAGTCCCTGAGCATTTGGGAGTGTGAAAGACGGTTTTGTGTGTCATGGACTGAGAGGGGTCAATGGTATAGGGCTGAGATTTCGATCTTTTTTTAAAATTTGAGGAGGTGGGTAGGGAATGGGGAGATAGGCAGCTCTTTGTGGTATTCTAATTCAGAGGGTGGTGTTGTGGCGAGTATTCCAAGGATGTATTTCTCAACATGTCACCATTGATATGCACTAACGAGGTATGGGCCCCTGGACTTTACCAAATAGTTTTCTTTTGCGTTTAGTTTATTCTCCTCTTCTCGGTTTTTGACATTTTAATTTTGGGGGGATATTTTCATGGATATTTACTGTGAAGCTGAAACAAAGCACATTGTGCACTACATAATGTCTACATGTGAATGAAAGAGCTTTTGAAGCTCATTTGAAATCAAAGCCACTATTCCAGATTGCTGGTTATATATGCCCATATTTTCTCTAAGCCTTCTGTGACAGTTATTAGATTGGGCTGTAAAAATTTGAGAGTATATTGAAAAACACATAAAGAAGCACTTTCATAGAGAAATGCAAGGTCATAGCTATAAAGAATCCAGGGTCTCAACTTTTATATTAGTCTACTTCAAAGTTCTTAAACAAAAATATACCATTCCAGCTCTATAAAATTTAAAAGGCAATGAGAATTAAAGAAATTATTTATTTAAATTTTCAAGGAATAATTTCCAAATTTTCACATATTCACATTATGTTCTGAATCCAATTGTAAATAAAGGCTTATATTTATTAAAAATAAATACACGAGACAGAGGAAAGAACTTTGAGCTTGAAATCAAGAATTTTCCAGCTCCATCACCAACTACATTGTGATGGTGATCATTAATCACAAAATGATGGAACTTTAAAAGCCCCTCAAAAATCACTTAGAATGATGATTCAGTGTACTATAATCTATATCTTCTTTTGATAGATTTAAAAATGTGATGCTCCCTCACAGAATATGATAACCCTTCCATGAGATATTTCCTGCTTTTTTACTGACAATCACTGAAATACGTTTTCCTATTCAAACTGATGAGGAGGTCACCAAGCTTTAACATACATAAATTATCTTTGTAACTATAAGAACATAGTATTAAATATGCAATATAAAACTACAACCTAGAAAGCTTAACCTTCTATTCCCTCAGTTAAAAATAAGTTATTTAGATTAACCTCCTGATTTTAGACATTATAAAAATCATGGAGAAGTACACTATCTTGTCAAATGTTGCACTACTTGTAAATGGAAGAATTCAGGGCCTGACTCAGCCTTTCCACACAATTATACAGTCTAGCAAGATCGGATCCATTGACATTGCTTTCTAATTTGATATCATCCCATCAGGATTTTGCTCTTTTCTGGTTTTCCTTTGGGTACTATGTTAGTTACGATTATTCGATTGTTTTGAGCTGTTCTGCTACCCTTATCTTCTAACTTTCATTCTTAAGATCACAAAACGGTTATTCCAACTCTAAGAATGGCATTTAACCATGATCATACAGGAAGAAGGGGGAGTAAGTAGGAAGAGGTGGTTCTTTCTTAGAATAAATCACCTCACGTCTTAATTAACCCAGAAATATGACCACTCCCATTTGCAAGGGAGTCAGAAGCAAGTTTTGTTTTTGTTTTTAGGAGGACATTGACACATCAAGCAAAATTCATCCATTACTGAATATCTAATATTCAGTCAATATTGAGCCACTGGTAGTATCTGCCCCACGTACACTTACATTACTGCTGATATGAATGGATATTTGTAGGAATGGTCAGGAGTAGCTAACTAAATAGGACACATTATTTATGTCAGCCTCAAATAATAAACAAGTTTTCTTAAATTTATACTTGCTCACTTTGTAATTCTTCTAATACAAATTATCTTTTCCTTTTACATTCAAGTTTATATTGATAATCAATGTGGATCTCTTTTCAAATATCAGTGATTGATGAATGATTCTATAAAGATGGAGATTTTTCGTTCTAATAAATTAGTCATGCTCTTCTAGGCCAAATGAGTGGCACATTTGAATCAACTTACTCATGCTAATGTTTATTTATTAAAGTCTTATAAACATCAGATGAACTTTCACTATATTGTAAACTAGAAGTGTATTTTTCAAATGAAAACATTTCCAACAAGAATATTATAGCAATATTAGGATGAGTTTCACAGTTTTTGAAAGAACTTATCTTTTAGGCTATCCTCTAATAATATTGTTTTTCTCAAATGATTGATTAAAGTGTCAACAAGATAGCAACATATCCTCTGGAAAGTATTTTAGGGGAGCAGAATTTGTTACCCCAAAAATGTGTCTTGTTGGCTTGATTATTTTTAAGAACAAAAGACTCAGGAAGAAACTTTGAACATCCCTGCAACTGCCTAAAAGAATTTAAGATAGAAGGCCTATTTCAGAAAGGAGTTAGAGCGGTAGATAACTAGCATATAATATGAACTAGCATGATAGACAGAGAGGAACCTAGCAAGGCCCATTTGATCAAAATCCTCTCCATGTCCCATTGTCTCTGCAAGGCATGGCAAACATTTGTTTACCAAATTATTTACTTTTCCGTCTCCATGTGAGCTGCCTTCCTCCCCTTTGAAATCCCAAACCACTAGCCACAACATCCTCCTTTGTCTTCAGCCATTTTGGTAAGTTACTCAGTTTTCCTGGGTTTCTCCTATGTATACATGTTACTAAATTTGTTTGATTTTCTCCTATTCTGTCTCATGTCAATTTAATTATTAAACCAGCCAGAAGAACCTAGAAGGGTGGAGGACTATTTCTTCTTCCACTACAGTATATAGACTACAATGATTCTGTGTTTTCAAATAAGTACATATCTATGCTGTAATGAACGACCAGATTTAGGGTTATAATTAACAGTTTATTGTGGAATTTGAAATGCCTAATGAGAACTTGTGGCTGACTAAGTGGAAAAGTGAGATGAAATCATCCCCATAGACAAGGGTTCTCCTCAAAAAAATGCTTTAATACATTAACAAGCATAGAAAAATAGCCAACAGAGACCTCAAAGAACAGCTTCCTAGAATACTATTTTAAGATCTTTTTTCATAAACAGTTCTGTTTATTTTGTCCTTATGATATCATATTTCTCATCAGCTTTCAAAAAGCTAACAGGTAGAATTTCTTAAAAGGGGGCACAAGTAAGAATAATTTAGCTTAAATTTCTTCTCCATGAAAAACAGTATTTTTAAAAGATATCGCTGTTCCTGGCCAAGGTCTGATGCACAAAATTATAAAACGGGTTATGAAAATCATGTATAGTGAACTATGAATTATGGATCTGCACAGTGTTTTGTAGGAAGCTTTCTAAAATCTGGGCAACTGATAATCAGTAATTTTTCTCAACATTAAAATTGTTTCATGAAAGAGATGCCCAAAATAGTACGGAGGATGAGCTATAATTTACTAAAATAAATCTAATGAACTGATGCTCAAATGGACAGACCACGAGATCCTTTGATTCAATAATCATAGTGGTTGCAATAGGAAAAAAGGAACTGTGGTAATTTTTACCAACCTTAGTAGATTTACACCCACCTTGATAGGTTGCATATGACCAATGAACTTTTGAATACAAATAGTTAAGTGAAAAAATAAAATTGAATTTCTAGAACAGCAATATTTTCTAGGATGGGTAAAGTACACATTAAAAATACAGTCTTAAATCTTTGATTACACAAATTCAACTCCTGCTTCTTTTTCTTACTGGCTGTCATCTTGATAGTGCGGCTCCATGTATAACACTAGAGGGTAAAATTCACATTCTACTGAATATTGTATTCTTAACAATGTGAATGGCACTTCCAGATTGTAAATGACTGGTACTTACCTGTTCTGCGTCTCAGTCTTCTCAACTGTAAAATGGATACAATCATGATACTTGTCTTGTGAGGTTGCTGTGAGGATTAAATGAGGTAATACATGTAAAGAGTTATTAAAGTGCCTGGAATGCAGTATGTGTTTATTGATTAAGTGCTATTGGTAAATGCTGCCCCTATTAGTAAAATAAATATAAAATATAGACCATCAAGTTTAACACTTCTTAATTTGTCTCCATACTACTTCCAGCCTTTTCTTCATCTTTATTTATTCCAGTTTCATAGGAAAGACTTGTCTCTGAATTTATAGTTGAGACCAGACATGAATAGTGACTTAAGCATCCATTATAAATGTCATCTTATGTGATATTACAAACTACCCTCCTCTGTTTTATGCAACTTCCATGATAATTATATCTGCCATGAAAAATCTAGGTTATGGCAACATTCTTTGGTATATATGAAATACTTGGGAATATCTAATCTGTAATCTCCTAAATCCTTGACATATGTAGGTACACACACACACACACACACACACACACACACACACCACTTACTTGGAAGCACTTTTAACAAAAAATAAATTAAATTGACAGGAAATCATAGTAAAGGGCTCATATGCAGTAAAAATGGCCCATGTTACCCATACTATGTGTACTCCACCTAAATTATATTGGTTAAACAGGTTTTAATCTAAATTTTTAACCTACTGTTGAGATTTTGAGTACTCTACTAATACCTCCAAAAGTTATTCAATCTCCAGCCCGCAGCTCAGCTATGCTATACATCTGGTTCTTCTAGGCTACCCCTGAAACTGGTCCATTCTTGAATCAAATGTTAGAATAGCGTATGAACAGATTTGGTGTACAAAGTAGAAAAATAGAAAATGTGCACTTATATTAAGTTTATATTTCTTAAATACATTTGTTAAATAATTGTAGAGAATTAAGAACTGTGTTTTCTATGTTTAGAATTTTATGTATATATACAATTTATATATAAAGATTATGAGAAAAAGACATAGCTGAAAGAAACTACTTTATGTGCTGTATTATGTTCAGAAAAATCAGAATTTATCTATTGTATTCATAAAATCTCAGAAAAGAGAGCAATTTAGCCATTGGGATATTTGAGCATTAATTTTTCATTGCATGCAGTAACAAAGTAATACAATAATGCAGTTGTGCAATGCCTTAACTCAATGTAATTTTTCATTACATTATTTATATCATTTTTCCTATTCACACTCAACTATAAAAACTTGAATTTCATTCTTCTGACAAAATATTGATTTCACATGTTAAATTAACAGTAGCTAGTATTAATCAAGAGTACATACATTTTCTGATCATTTTTAATAGTGATTCTTTTAACTCCCTGCAGAAAAACAGTCAATAATTTCATCTATGTGGCAGAGATGCTAGAAATATTATAAATGCATTGCTGATATTAAATTCTTAAAATGTTGCTCCAAAATAACTGAAATAGCTTTAGCAAACTATCCTGAAGTTGTGCATCATTACTTAGAATAGAAGGAAAATAAGGAAGCTTAATCTTAAATTGGTAGTAAGAAAGTTAATGAACCTCTTTTCCTTTCTAAATTTTACTGATAGCATGAATTAAAACTAGTTTAATAGTCTGTGCAGAATATGTAGATACAAAGACATAAAATCTATTATTAAAAATCCTATAGCTTAATAAAATTAGTCATTGAATAAAAAAACGGGGTTTACAAATCTTCCAGTGGTCAACAACAACAACAAAAACTGAGCATATAATGCAATTGCTATTACTACTCCAAAATGCTAAAATATGTCTGGAATAACCTTGACCTAATGCTAGGTCATCCAACCAGTGTAAGAAATCTCGCATCGGTGGATAAAATAGGCATATCACCTCTCTCTAAATGGTTGTTAAAACTATCAACAATTTTCAATATCTCAAATTATATGCTATTTTAAACATTTTTTAATCAAAAAACTTTTTCAAGAAATCTAAGAATATTGAGCCAAACATTTTTTTCAAAAATATAAACCATAATAAGTTGCCTGTTTTTCTCACATAGCATTTGCTGTCAGTGCCACTAAATAGTAAAATCAGCAAGAAAAAAATAGAATTTTGCAACTAATTATTCAGTTTTCAACTAACTATTCCATTTTGGAATGACTCAGTGTGGAAAAGCAAATGGCAAATACCTAAAGTAGAAAATCAAATGGAATATGTTGATGCCATAAATAACTACATGTGGAATGAAAGAGATGCAACTTTTTTTATCTACATGAGCCTATTTTTAAATACAACTCAGTTCCATCAGTACCTTTTGGTCCTGAGGTTAAATTAATTACTTAAATGTCATGACTCCAAAACTAGTATTTTCATCTAAAAGTTATATGATCCAAAGGCAAACCAATTTAAATGAATGCCTATTCCTAAATACTGTTCAAAATTATCAGTTTTATTTTTTCTATTATACAATCCAAAATATATTGCCGAAAAACGAAGCATGAGGCATAGCTGATCAAAAAGTTAATCTTTCAAAATTGGAAATAAGACTTGATTCTTGAGTACTAAAGAGCAAGGAAGGAAGAAAATGAGGCAAATAAATGAGCTTACATGCCAAAGTTCTTTCTCAGACATTACAAGCCCCCATAGAATAACTGCACACGTAACCACAATACCATCACCACTAAAATCTTTATTAAAACTGAATGGCATTCTGTTCTGAAAAATGGGATACCACCAAAGTTCAATTCTGTTTGCTGTACCGAACAGAGAAACCATTTACAAGATATAATGAAGCAAGAATCTCTTTAAAAATACATGAAGGGCAAATGTGTTTTCTTTATGAGCTTCACAAATTTGATGCACATTCTAACTTCTTTCTAGTGTAGCTTCCAGGGTTCCATTGATCTTGTGGCGTGGGAGGACTGTTACGGTCTGAGTCTGTTACCAGGAGCTATATGACAGCATTAATTAAGTTGTACTTTGGGAAAATGAAAGCAAGCAAGATGCATAGTTGCCTTTCTGCCAATAAATGCTTAAGTACAGCAATACACAGCAATTCTTGGTACATTAACCAATTTGGTTTTCTTCCCTCTCCTCTTTTGTTGTTTCATTTATTCTTTTTTCTTCCTCCTTCCCTTCTTTCCGTCTTTATTTCTTTTGCTTTAGTGATGGCTTCTATAATTGTAATACAAGGGCAGTCAGAAGGGACAGATATTAGACCTGGATGCACTACAACCCCTATTCATAGAAAAATTTAAGAAAAACCCATACACTAAAATGGAGCTTCAAGAACCATTGGGGCCCGTGAGCAACTTTCTTAAATAATTTGCATTTGCTATAGATGTGTGGTGTTTGGGTTTTGCTGGAAGGAGAGAAGCTGCTCTTTATATATAGGACTATCATTTTATAAAGGGTCATTTAGAGTCACTATGTTGAGGAAGGTGATCCCTTTTTTCATGATTGTCTAAGTATCTTTCTTCCATTCTTACTCTTATTCCAAATGAGCTTTAACTTCATTTGCCACATTGCCTTTCTTCAGGAATACCTCTCCCAATCATTTTTTTAAAATGATCAAGTTCACAGGTTTTTAGAAAATCTGTGCAGAAGGTGCAAAGTATAAGGTTTAAACTCCCTCCATGTGCTGGCTCAGTTCTCATCTCCCTCTCAAATCTTGCGTCTAGCATTTCATCTACACCAAACTGTTTATAGACTGTGCTGTTTTCCTGCGATGTCCCTCCTGATTGTTGTTTTCTTTGCCACATTCCATCCTTAACCTCCTTGAGGACTGATACTCATTTTCAACATTTATCACACGTGTCTGCCTTCCTCAGCCACCTCAGTCTCTCTCAAGTGAACTAACCTTTCTTTTTTTCTTTTTTGCTGTTATATTTTGTTAATGCCAACATCATAGAACCTGTCGTATTTTATTTTTTCAATTATTTATGTTTGGTCTCTAGTTGGGCTAAGAGTTCCATGAAGAGAGGAGCTGGGTCTGCTCATCCGTTTTTTTATAGATATGTTTGTTATAGTTGCTATTGTTTTTTATCAAGGAATACTTACAACAAATTATTTCCCCACATTTCTCTCCACCTCCACTGTCCAAAACTTCTATTAAAGTAACAGGTACATTCTGTCCTATGAGTATATCAAGAAATATTTATTGTGCTCCAAGACAGACACTGCTCTTGGTGATATTCATACAGCGAACAAGACACAATCCCTGTCCTCTAAAGACCTTCAATTTAGTGGTTAAGGCTTCCATGCTTGGGGATGAGTTGATTATTAAATATGAAAATAAACAGTTTTGCAAAATAAAGTGTATAAAATCTTGAAATTCTCCCTAACTGCATAACTGGTGGGAGTGAATTTGATGAGAATAAGAAATCAACATTGGTACATGTGTCACTTAAATGAAATACTTTTCCTTATTTAATTAATTTGACCAAAATAATGTTACATTTTGTTTACTTCTTATTTGGATTATGACTCTCTAGAACAGCTATCTATTTTTGCTGAAATTTCTAATTTCCCTGGGTTTTGTTTTGTTTTCAATTAGAAGTAATTATCTTCAAAAAATCACTAAGTTGTCCCATTGCTTAATAATATGTTTGTTAAAAGAACAATATTGGGCAGACTTCTTAAGCTTCGGTTACTCTATAATCCAGAGATTTTCTTTAATTGCACTCTCGAAGTCTTTCTACAATTTATTGATAACTTGAGTTATTTTTGGCTTTGCTAAAATATTTCTGCAAATAGCACTTTTTTAGAAAGAGTGCAGGCTTTCTTAGTCTGTGAATTCTGAAGCTGTTATTTTGCTCACACCTCATTGTTAGTTTAGCTGGAAATGGAATTAAAGATTCAAAGCAGTTTTCAACGAAGACTGAAGGTATGTCTGCATTTTCTTTCAATGTTCAGTTTTGCTGGGGAGAAATCTGTTGCCCTTTTCTACCATACCTTCCTAAATTTCAACTAAATCCCTTACATGCTCTTATTTCTAGGAAAGAAGGAATCATATAGCTCGTATATTTTTTCCTATAGTGCCTATCATATTTGTACTGGAATAGGTGCTCCAAAAAGATTGTTATTGATAAGAAGCTGATGATAATAATATGTATGTTTTGTATCAATGTTTACGAAATAACCATAAACCTTTTTCCCATCCTCCTCTCCCTAATTTAAAAATTGTAACCACTCAGAAAACTGGTGATCATCCTACATCTTGCTTACACATACAATTCATTCATTTTATTTGTTAAAATTTCTTAAGCACCTTCTGTGCACCAGGCACAATTCTAAGAGCTGGGAATAAAATGGTGGAGGAAAAACTTCTTACCTTTCCAGAATCTGAGCAATAACAACACTAAAGTGTCTTGAATTATATACTTCTCTGCATCTCCACAGTTGTTATGGACTGAATATTTGCATCTCACCAAGTTTATATGTTGAAGCCCTAACTCCCAGTGTGATAATACTTAGAGATGGGGCCTCTGCAGGTAATTAGGTCAGAGGGTGGAGCCATCATGGATGGGATTAGTGCCCTTATATGAAGAAATGCACATGGTCTCTCTCATCACCACATGAAGATAAAGCAAGGAGCCATCCACCTACAAGCTGGGGAGAGGGCTCTCACCAATACTTGATGCTGCTGGCACTCTGATCGTAGACATCTAGCCACCAGAACTGTGAGAAATAAATTTCTGTTGTTTAAGTCACCCTGTCTATGGTATTTGTTAATAGCAGCCCAAGCTGATTAAGATAATAGCCATTGTCATCTTTTACTGGTACTACCAAAACTGCCTTCCTACATGTTCCTTCTAATATCCAGCTCCAACAATCCTCAGACCTCACTAGAATCTACAACTTGTTAATCCTATCATCCTCTCACTATTCCTTTTCTATCTCCCCACCTCCAAAATTCATAGTTCTCCTTATTTTGCTAAATTTCCGTGCTAATCACTTTTATCAACCTCAAGCATATATCCTCATCACCCTTCTCCTGATTTGTCAAACTCTCTTGGTTAAACCACAACCCTGGTTAAAATTCATCTACTCACCAATTGTGCTCATGCACCTGTCGATGCAAATAATCAATAACCAATCTATAGATAAAAGAGATATTTAGTGAGCTAATGTGAGGACTAGCCTGGAAGTATTCTCTTCCCCAGGGAAGTAAGCACTCTGAAGAGCCTGGTTTACAGAATGGCTACATAACATTTTAGAACGAAGAACATACAGTAAGCATGATAGGAATGCAGTTTTTTTTTCCAAAGTCACAAGGAGATGTTTTGCTGCAGTTTACCACATACACCGAAGGTCACCTTGACCTTGGTGCTCTGGGAAGAATAGCTTATCTTCAAAGAAGTACTGGTGTTGGTGTTAGAGAAAGGGAGACATTCATCCCTATCTTTAACAAGTTCATTCTTTGCTTCAGGAAAATGTTTGGAGCAGATGTACAATGCATGTTTGGTGGGCCATAAGTCAGGCTGCTCTGGGAAAAACAAGTTTTAGGCCAAATCAGATTTAAACCAGAATGGCTTTCCCATATACTTCAATATGTGAAAACTTATTCTTATTCTTGTTATTTTCCTCACACCCATGCAACTGAGCATGGCAGGAGACAAACACAGAACTTTCCCTCTGACCACACCCTTCATCTTTTCCTGTCTTCTATAACATTCACCAAGTTCTTTCCTGTTTGGGGACTTTCGTCTAAGCTGTTCCCTTGTCCCGGAGTCTCCACCCTCACTTTTTCATACAACTCACTTCTTCCCATTCTGTAGCTCTCAGTTCAAATACCACTTCCTGCAGAGCGTCTCCCTCTGACTGGCATTTTAAAACAGAATGTGCATATTCTACTTTATATTGATATATTTTTGTTTCCTGTAATCATTTTCACTCATCTTGTCATTTTATAAAATAAAACATTATAAAGGAATTATAAAGGAAACAAATTATATTAAAATGATTTTGTTATGATATTTAAAAGAAATTTTGATGTAGTAATATATGTGCTTCTTTATTAATGCATTAATGGCATGATCTGGCTGTGGATCTCATAATTATTATAATTTCTCACTAATGATGGGATTAATTGGCAACTCAAGATACCCATAACAACTGTAGAATATACAAAAATATCTGTGATTTCTATTCATGAGAAATTCACAGTAGGGCTGATACAATTGCAGTTTATTCATAATTGAAGGAAATGCTAAATTTCAGTTAGAGGTTTTTGAAAATAAGGATAATTTTTGTCCTTTAATTTCACAGTTTCCATGAATTTTACCCACAGATTCTTTAGGACTCTATGGCCCCCTGGTTAAAAACACTGACTAGTCCAAAGTCCTCATGTTATGGATAAGAAACTCTTTTTATATCCTAAGGATTTGTCCACATAAACTAGGTGGGGATGGAAGCTTCCTCTCCCCACTGTCATTCCGGTGCTGAAAGGCACAAGTTCTGAAGTAAGTGACACAGCAGGTGTGAGTGGTGCACATGGAGATACTGGAAGACTACATCTCATGTGCAAGTGCTTTGTAAGGTCCTTAAAGGAATCTAAAATTGCAAGTATTGCATACTAAATTAAGCATCAAAATACTTCACTTGACCCCACCACTGTTATACTCCACCCCCCTCCTTTCATTCATCTGCTGGGCCACTGATCATTAAGTGAAAAGATTTGGATATCTCTAAGATACTAAATACCTTACTTTATTGTTTTGTTAACTTTTATACTATCTACCCTACTAGACTGCAGGCTTCATAAAAGCGAGGACTTTCCATGTCTTTCACACCACTGCATTCCTTGCACAAGCAGTATTGCCTGGAACATAGTAGGTGCCAAATAATATTTGTTGAATGAATTAATGAATACATTGACTTTAAAAATTGTGAAATTATTTTTATAGAAACCGTCTTTTTATTTGTATTAAAATTTTTCTAGAAATTAAAAAATAAAATAAAATGACATATCAATGAGTACAATTCAAGATTTCTTAATTGCTAGCTAATAAGAGGGTAATGCAGAAATCACAAACTATCGTAAAGCCTACCAACACAAAAATATGATAGTAGAATTATTATTCTTAATTATAAAGGATGAAGAATGAACTTTCAAATCGTAATGATATCAAATCATACCAAGAAAAGTTTCATAATTTATTGGGAAAACTCAGTAAGGAATTGTACTCATTTAATATTTGCATTTAGAAGAGTGTATAGAATATTAGGCTTATGCTTGACTGGAGAAGCAAACTTACCCTTTTTCAGAGTAAGTTTGCCTGGGAAAATATGTCTATTTATATACCAGTAGATAGAATTCTCTAAAGGAATCTTCAAAACTTCATGCAGGTGGGTGGAAGATGCACTTGTTTAAAATGAAAGGAGACATTAGGAAAGCAGGTGGGAGGAATGAATGAAATGATGTAGGCGGGAGCAAAAGCAGAGCAGTGAGAGAGAGACTTGACCTTGGGCGGGGAAGAGAAGGCAGTGAAAAATGTGTTATAGGAATAAAATGAGAGCTACTTGGCAAAAGCTGAGTTTTAAAAGATCCTTCACTGAAGGGCCAGGAAAGCCCAACACACATTGCAACAGCATCAGCCTTGTTCTCAGTTCAGGTAGAGATGCTGTACACCCGGTCGCCTTGTAGCAGGCATGAGGAATTTGTCTGCCACTGTAATTTAGGGCAATCAGTACATGGACCTCTCCTTGTGTGATGGGCACTTTGTGAAATAGGATTATCTAAGGAAGACTAAAAACCATGCTACAGAATAAACTCTATTCCCTCTATTATTTCTGATTCAAGATCCTTCTTGATTCTAATGAGAACCATTAGAGTGGTTCAAATGATAGACGTTGAAATTAGCTAGTCTTCGCTCCAGCTCTAGGCCTCCCACTCAGCAGCGAAGGAATGTTGTGCAAGTACTTAACCTCCCTAAATCTCAGTTTTTGCTGGGATAAAGCGAGCCAGTGCAACCAGCAAGGCTAGCACCAGGCCCAGCATATGAGCCCCCAGTAAGCACTGGATTTTATTACTGTTTTTGTTACTGGCCGTTGCCCTTATTTTTAGTATGTGTCAGATCCACATTTATTTGATTTGATTTGTTTGAAGTTTTTCAATTGCCTTCTAAAAAATATTTGGGGAAACTCTATCGTTTTTTCTTCAAATATCAGGAAACTAGTATTTTATAGAACACTATTTTATTTCATAACTTGTATGTACATCAGAATGGCTAAATACATCTGAGTTTGCCTGAAATCTATTCAATAATATAAAGTTTGAAATTAATTTACAAAAAATGTAGAAATGGAATATCACTAAGTATGCAGTGATTTAGGCTTATGAAATGATAGTTAAGCAATATTAAGTTGGCTGAATACTCCCCACACTTAAGCAGTTACTGGTAGTTTCTTGCTAATCTCCATTGTATTTCTAACATGACTCTTAGACACAGAAATATCTAGAGAAGATGGACTTCTTTCCCAGCTCTTGATCTTTCCAAGGAGTTCATATGATTTAAAAGAAGTAATTTCATATTTTACAGAACTAAATATACTAAAATAGATAATGCTGAAGTGTAACATCAAACAACTATCCCATTTCAATAAAATTCCCTACTGCTTAGAAGAAAATGAAAGAAAAAAATCTCACGGTCACGAAATATTCCCATACCAAGTGCCCAATGTCCAATCTATATTGGTATATACTTTATGTAAGAGTAACTACCTTTTCCCTGATAATTCTCTACAAAGAGGTTGAAACTACAATTTAATTGTCCCTCCTAAACTATTCTTGGAATTTTCAGAAAAAGTATAATCAATATTTTTAGGACAGCCTATTTGTATGACTTATTTATTTATTTATAACTCACCTTGTTCCAAAAGAACAAAGCCTAGAACCAGGTAGAAACCAAAGTACTATTATTGAGATTTTCACTGATAGATGGATCTTTTCTGCAAAATTATTAAAGCAATCAACTGAAAATTGATTGAGGATTAACTGACGATTGAGGGTGTTCCTAAAAGGGCCTCTCAACTATGAATAACTGCTGCTGGATGCCATGTATGAATAGAAAATAAAATGAATGAATACACAGATGTGCGTAAAAACAAAAACACGGTAAAATGTTTACCAATCTACTCAAGGCATTAAACTGACTTGGTATTCATCTGGGAAAAAAAGTTGCTCTAATAAAGGATTTAATTTATTTAAAATAAATTTTAAAAATAAAATGCGGTTTTGAAAGTCTACATTAGGAATATGCATAAATTCCTAGAAGACATGTACAAGAATGTTTGTAACAGCATTGTACACAACAGCCCCAAACTAGAAACAATCCAATTGTCCAACAAGAGCAGTGTAGATAAGTGAATTGCAGTTTATTTTTATAATGAAATATCATACAGGAATGAGATTATTAAAAACTGTCAGTATTTAAAACAATGTGAATAAATCTCATGAAAATAGTATTTAATAACATAAATTGGATGGAAAAAGCATAATGTGTGATTCCATTTACATAAAGTTAAAAAAACTTCATACGATTGGGGCTGGCCCAATGGCATAGCAGTTAAGTTCACGTGCACTGCTGTGGTGGCCCAGCATTCACAGGTTCGGATCCTGGGCACAGACCAACGCACTGCTTGTCAAACCACGCTGTGGCAGTGTCCCACATAAAGTAGAGGAAGATGGGCACGGATGTTAGCCCAGGGCCAATCTTCCTCACCAAAAAAATGAGGAGGATTGGAAATGGATATTAGCTCAGGGCTAACCTTTCTCACACACAAAAAACTGCATATGATAATATGCCTTAAAAATCTGTTTTTAGAAGTTAGGATACAGGTTACCCTGAGGGTAAGAGTATAGCAGCTGAGAGAGGACATGAGGAAGCTTCCAGGATGATCCGGGTGCTGCTTACACAGATGTATTCACTTTGTGAAAATTCACTTAGCTGTATACTTATCATTTGTGTACTTTTCTATATGTGTGTAACAAAAAACACTTCAAAATTAAAAAGACAGTGTAAATTTTTAATGCCTTTTACTGAAACATCCATCAGTGTAATATGCCTTATTGTTTGTGGAAAATGTGCAATGTTCTTGATTTTACTTGCACAGCTTGTTCAGGGTAGTCTGACCATACACTTTATCATCTAAACTGAAACTAGTTGACATCTTAAACAAAATGGACATCTTCAACTGACTCCTTGCTGAAGATATATATATATATATATATTTTTTTGTTGTTGTTGGGGAAGATTGGTCCCGAGCTAACGTTCGTTGCTAGTCTTCCTCCTTTTTCCTTTTTTCTCCCCAAAGCCCCAGTAGATAGTTGTATGTCATAGTTGTACATCCTGCTAGTTGCTCTATGTGGGACGCCACCTCAGCATGGCTTGATGAGCGGTGCATAAGTTTGTGCCCAGGAGCCAAACATGCGAACTCTGGGCCACCAAAGTGGAGTGCATGAACTTAACCGATACTCCACTGGGCCGACCCCTGAAGATTATAATATTTTAATTGACAAAAGGCTTTCTCTATGGGTGCTAAGCTACTTAGCAAGATCAGAACACATTCCGTGAGATGAAAGTTCTTCTCAATTCTTAGTTGTTTCTTTTTCAATTGAATGTAACATTTTAGCCCATGAGTTCTCCCGAGTACTTACTGTATTTTTGCCTCAATTGCCTCATTGAGGACCTTTCTTAGACAAATATTTTTGCAAGATAAAATGCATCAAACAATATTTCTATTTATGTTTATTTTGATTGGTTTGCCAAAGTTAGGTGCTGTGAAATTGTAAGGCTTCTTAATTTCAGTTCCTTCCTTTACAGAATATAAATTTATCAAATTAAAAATAGGAACACAATCAAAAGAGACTTGTACAAGAGGAACTATTCTAAAGTGCAATTATGAAATTCAATCTTAAACACTGTGTAAGCTCTCATCATCTAATTTGTTCAGTTCCTCCCTTGCTTTTGTGGGGATAAATTTTAATGTTTTCCTGTTTGCATGTTTTAATTTAAATAAAGCATTGATTCAATAAAAGCTTGAAAAGCCAAAGTTGTTTGGTGCTCTATTGTTAAATACTTTGATTAAAGATTTCAAAGAAATTTTAAACAAAATGTAAACAAAATTTAGAGGCCTGATATGAAACCAGCAAACAGCCATTGATGATTAAGCGGCTAGTAACTAGGTGGGGATCGGAACTGGCCACCCCAAAATATGTCTCTGCCTGCCAGAGAAACACTTTGACCCCCACCCCCACTAACTGATCAAAAGAGTTTGGCATGGGAGGCCCACCCCAGAACAGGCCATCACCATAGACATGGCCGAGTATCCAGGAGGATTCTTGCTAAGCCATTCTTAGTCCTGGTTACCCTTTGTAAGATATTTACATTTGTAAAGGTATCTTCTTCCCTGTACTAGGAAGAAGGAGGGGATGGCCTTACCTAGAAATTTATCAGAGAGGAAGGCAAGGACTTAAATCTGCACGAGAAACTCACCCAATGTTAATTGTGCTGTCTGGGCAATATGCTATCTGACTCCCACTAGGTTCCTATAGACAACATCTCCCTGGGGCCTGGGTCACCATGGTAATGGGGTTTTTGAGCTATTTTTTCAGGAGCTGCCATTCTGTGGGCATGCATCCTAAGAGGAGGCATGAAGCCTGACTACGCTTGTGCAGATCATCAATTACCTCATCTCTCCTCACCTCCAATCATTTCAGACCACCTTGCCCCCTACCCCATAAATATCCCTGAGTCCCTATTTTTGGGAAAGTGGATTTGAGATTCATTCTCTCCTGTTTCCTCACCTGGCTGCCTTGTAATTCAACTCTCTCTCTGCTGCAATCTCTTGTCTCGGTGTTTGGCTTTATGGGTGGTGGGCATAAATGGACCTGGAGTAGTAACAGATATACCAAAAAATTTAGAAATCATTGTAGTACATGTGGGTTGATTTACAAAGTAGATTCCAAAAGCTTATATATGTTTAAAATCAAATTGATGAAAGGAATCTAAGTCAGAAAACATACACTGCAAAACTGAAGTATTCTTTTGTATTTAACATCAATTCCACTTCAAAAAGTGTTACTTTCACTACATATGTATAAAAATAGTTGTATGTTTTGACATTTCAACTTCTATTTGCATTCGTATAATATTACAACTAGTTTCTACACAATTATAAATTAGGTGTTCATCACAACCAATTCCAAGTACATTTCTATTTCTTAGATTTTTCTAATAAGTAAGAATCTGGTTTTGCCTCCACAATGTGCTCCACCAAAAATTGTATTCACACTGCCTATCTCAACCAAAAAAGAATCTTCAATTTTGAACATTGAGTTTATATTAGACTCAAAATAGTCAGATATTTCACCTTTGACCCAATGAATTTTCTAAAACTTTACTTGGATTACATGAATTGGAGGAAACAATATCACATTTATCAGAGCTACTTTTTTGATATTCTATTTGAAGTATCTGATGACACACAAAATTTGTATTATTTAAGTGTTTGTGAAATTCTTCTGTTAATGGAACTAGCATAATAACAGCTATTGCTTCTCTTTCCGTATGTGCACAAGAAAACTTGGAATTCAAAGCAAGCAATTTGGTTTAATTGCAAAATCAATCTTCACAAAGTAAATTGTAAACATACTTGCTGAAGTTGTCTGGGTTCTTAAAATAACTCCTAACGTTTGAAGTAGACGCTGAGGTTTTGCAGTCGTTTCTGGTCTTCACGTGTTCAGTAATAACACTAGAGTTCCCATAGTGAGTGGTAAATATCAGCAAATATTTTGTGGAAGTTACATGTTTATCATCGGCTTTCTAGAGAAATTAAAATGTAGTAGACACTTCACTAGACATTGACTTTTGTTTACTTCATTCATTGTTGCCAAAGAGTTTACTGTAAAATAAAAAAAAATAAAATAAGTATTACCAAACCCCAAAACTAAATATTTGTAAATTAAGAAAAATTGAGAAAATCACTGTAGCAAGGACATCAAGATTTTCCCCTATATATGGTAGGACAGAATTTCTCAACATTAATCTCCACAAATATAAAATTCAAAAGTATAATTTTCCCATTGGCTCCACTGACTGGTGGCCAAGTGACTTAGTGCATCTCATAGGGTACAATAGAGGCCACCACTAAACTGTTTGGTACGTAGCAGGGGCAATGAGGCCAAGAATTGCTAATCCTGCCTACACTGGAAGGAGTTAGTTGTCTCCAGCCACTTTATTCTGAGAGCACAACATGTATCAGCTAACTCTCTGGACACTGTCCTTGAAAAGGAGATGTTAGCTGTCTTACTTTTCTCTAACTTAGAAAAGATTCTCTGGTCATCTTTCAGATTTACATATTTAAAACAAGAACTCTGCTCACTGCATATGTATCTCATGCCACTAGATCAGACCGTGACTAAAGCTGGAGGTACAAATTGATGGTCTGCACAATACATCCTCCATCTTATTTTAATAATAATGTTTCACTGAAAAACAAAAACTCTGGGACAGATGCTAAAGTGCATGGAATCCTGGGACACCAGATGTCAAGTTGAGAACTCGTTGATGTTTACATGTTGGAATACATATAATCTTTTCTTAAAGAAGGAAGCTTTCCTGATGAGAACTTTTACACACCAAAATGTATCCCACAGGTCCTTATCAATCTCTTTTTTTAGCTAGTGAGTGAACTGTAACTTTTTCACAGTTCTGCTCAATACAGGAGTATTGAGAAAATAAAAGATGTTAAAAAAGAAAAAAGCAGTCAATGAAGAAACATAAGCAGAAGAGTCTTCAAGTTGGCCAACAATTCTGGGTGGGTAGTAGGGTAATTGGAAGGTTAGTGAACTTACATTATTTTCCTCTTATTGGCTAATAGATACCATATTGGCTTATTCTATTAAAATTGACAGCAAATTAATATCCTCACTATTTGATATGTGGTTCCCCTCATTGCTTTCATGAGTGATAATTCAGTGATTCTTTGGTCTCCACTTGAAGCTGGTAGCTTTTCCATTAATCTAATATTTGGTGTTCAATTTCACAGACATACGTTGCCTAGTGAAATTCTACAGTATAGTATCCTGAATATATTTCTAGTACCTTTGATTTGTGGGATCAATATAACCAACCACCTGTTGACATCTTACTTAATCTGAGTGTGTGTACAGTAAAATAAACATGTGGCAAGAAATAATTGTCTTCTAATAGAATGGCTCAACCATCAATTATGATTTTTCTCCCTGTTACCTCAACAATCTTATTAAAAATAAAAGCTTTTTTCTTGACAGTGGTAATAAATTATTATGTTTTGGGGGCCCATAAAAATTGCCCCTACGGTTTCTAAAATATTACAAATTGACAAAAAGCATAGTCATATCATATTTTCTTATAGGAAGAAGAAACCTGATTCCTAAAATAGACAACTCTTCAAAATATAGTAAGATAATTTTTACCCTTTCACACAACCATTGCTTATTACTTTCATTTCCTCAACCTGGTCGCCTCCATACACGTCCCCTATTGAAACATAATTTAAGCAATTAAATCAAAACATATTTTGCATCTTCCTTTATTTTTCAAATTGATTTTCATTTCATGGCTGTCATTGTGACATGACCAAATTAAACTGTGAGTAATTGAACACTTCATATTATAGTAATGGCAATGATATTGGCTGATCATCACATAATCATTTGGTTCGTTCAATGCAATCTAGCTATTAAGATGGAAAAAATAATTTACAAACTCAGTTAATTATTTTTTCAGCAATCTAGAAAACAGACTAGGGCCAATAATTGTATTTTAAATTACTACTTTAAATATCATGTATTTTAAATAAAGTTTTAGTAATCTTATTCAACATCTAAATTCCTAAAGGTTTCTATAGAAATTGCTGGAGGAGTGATGCAGTAGAGATTTACTGGGAAACTTTGGAGAAATAGATGTTCCTAAGAGCATGGGGTCAAAGTTGTGATTATGCCATTAATTTTTTCTATCACTTGAGGTAAGTCATATCAAGACCATGAGTCTCAACCATAAAATGAAGAGTTGGCAATGTTCTCCAAGGACATTCTAGTTTGACATTTATCACCTGAGGTCTGAAAGAGGAATTAATGTATATCTGAAGAAACTCTTAAAGCCTTAGAGTGATTTTTCCACCCAATATAATTCCTGTTTATCTGGCTAATTCTTTCTCAACCTCCAGGTCTTAGCTAAAATACCAATTCCTCCCCCTTGCCTCCTCCATGGCTCCCAAATGAGATTGGTGAGTCTCCTATGTGCTCCTATAGCATCCCGCGCTGACTCCCATCACAGAAATTATCACTCAGTTGCCCGTTTACTTATATTTTGTGTTGAGGACAGGATCGTGTCTTATTCATATTGTATCTCCAACATCTAGCATAATGTTCAGCATTAATAAATACACAGTAAATGTATTGAATGAATGAAATATTAAAGTTTGTGTTTATAAAAGTAGTTTTTGCAAGTTCTACTTTAGAGTAAGTACCAAGTGCAATTGAAGTGAATAATTTTGCACCAAATGCAAATGACAAATTTGAATGTTACTCTTATACAGCAAAATAAATTAGTAAATGTTGCTACTTAATTATGCTTGCTTTCAATTGTTTTGTTGTTTTTACTGAATATGTGTGAAAGAAGAAGATAAGTAATCAGAAATTTTGTTACATTTGGGGTGATTGAGTGGATGCTTTCTTAGGATATTTCAAATGAACAAAATGTATTTATTATTAAAAATGATGAGGTTATTTTCAATTAGGAGATTTAAATTCATACATGCAATGATTGTATATTCAGCCTGAAGAATAAACTAAAAATATTAGAAGTACACAGCAACAAAGTTACTTGCTTATTTGTTCTTGCCTTCTGAATAATTAAGTTGACAATAACCATGCAAAATAACACTATCTGTCTGTGTAGTAACCTAAAAATGCATAAGGCATTGACTGTAACCTAATCTGTAATATATCTGCTGGGAAGAAGATGTGCTATGAACCTAAATATATATTTTGGTCAATTGTATGCATGGTCACAATGTTTTTAAAAACCTCCTTTTTTCAATATATAAAAGATGACAAGACACCATAATTCTCCTTGCTCGAGCTTTCTTGAAGTGCATTCTTTATATATCAAAGGTCAAACTCTCTGGCTTGCTCAGCACAGGAAATGAAAAGCAAGTTCTAAGAAAATAGGTTAGGAATGTTAAATGCTTCAGGACATGAGGCATGCCCCAAAGGAATTTCCTAACAAGATTTGGAGTACAGAAACAGGGGATGGCACAATGCAAATAAAGTAACCTTAATTAGAAACATTCCTGAAGGAATTTTCCCTTGTACGATGTAAAAATATCACATCTAGAGTTATAATAAATTCCTTTTTTTTCCTGGGAACAAAATCATATTCTTCTTAGAAGCTATATTTAATCTATATCCACTTTCTCAGGCTCAAATCAACTACATAATTTCCAAAATCTGAAAAAGCTTGTCTTATTATAAAGTAGGTCTAGTTATTGAGCTGTCTATGTTATCTGAATACAGAGGAACTTGCTATGAAATGATACAAGGAAATTCTGAAGTGCAACTGTATTGTAACAAGACCCTTATGTAATTTCTATTATTAAACTATCTTAAAATGTAAAGATTATTATTCTAAGTGAAATGTGTAGCAAAAGTCTTAATGCTGACCTAGTTGAAATCATTTAAGACAAGTTAAATTTATGAATTAATGAGTATACTTTCTCAATCTTTAAGAAATGTGATGTGCAAAGAGGAACTAAAGACTT
This sequence comes from Tapirus indicus, assembly GCA_031878705.1. Lineage (NCBI taxonomy): Eukaryota > Metazoa > Chordata > Mammalia > Perissodactyla > Tapiridae > Tapirus > Tapirus indicus. The sequence goes on along the minus strand of CM062920.1, from coordinate 135,105,257 downwards.
TTAACTCCTGACTACCCAAACACATCTAACACAGATAAAAATACTGAAGTATATCTGATTACCTACTGAGACACAAACACAGTCACTAACTTTTGAGAGTAACTGCTGTATAGTCGAACGAGAATGGGATTGGGAACCAATTCCTGACTTTGAATAGCAGTCCCTCAATCTCCTTGCTTTGTGATCTTGAACAAGTTATAAGATGCTCTTCTGTAAATATTACCTATCTGACAATGAGGATAAAACAAATAAACCAATATATAGCAAAAGTCAACATTCAAATTCCATTTTCTCTTCCCTTTCATGTGCAAAAACACTACATGATTTAACTGTCTATTAATGAAGCATTTAACCAAAGAGTATTATAAATTTTATTGTTATAAATGTTTTAAAGTTCCATGAATCCAACTCCATCCTTTCATATATGACATAATACAGACCCAGGATAGTTAAGGAACTCGGCCAAGGTTGCAAGTAGTACAACCAGGAATAAAACTTGTTTCTCCAAACCTGCAGTCCAGTATTTTTCCCAGTTGCACCTTCTTCAGAGGTTGCAGTGTCTTTATCAAATTCCTACATACAGCTTCCTACATAAGCAATTAGCCTACCAAACCACACTGTGTTGGAAATACTGTTTGAATTTTTGTTTCCAGTCCTCTCACTGGTTTACCCAGCAATCAAGTTCAGTCAAAATTATTTATGATCATCTCTTCTTCTCTAACACAGAAATAAAAAGCTAGCTATTATAAGGATTCATGAAGATGTGCCTTCTAGAGTTATGCATCGCACACATCCACAATATGGGAATGACTGAAAAAAATTGAAAAGAGAAAAAATAATCTTCAAGACTGAAATTACAAAATGTCAATGAACTGCAAAGGGTACATTAAGGAAATTCTTTTAGATGAGAGAGCAAAAAGTGAAAGAGGAAATATTATGCAACCAACCTAAAAACTTTTTTCTTAAAGAAAAGGTGCACTGACAGCACCCTGACATAAGCTCTTGTTGCCTAAAATCCAGGTTTGAAATACTGCTCTGGAACTACTTATTAGAATATTGAATATTATGTGGGAGGATAGAGAAGGCAGCCTTTTAATTTTCATCCCACTTAGAGATAAATTAAATTCTCTTCACATTGATTTATAGAGTCTACTAGATGAAACCTTTCCCTAAATATAAAAAAAAAAACAAAACAATCTCTCTCTAGTGATAACAAACACAGAAATGGTTTCATGGGGTATTTCTTTGCACAAGACTCTCTTGGTTTTTCTTACACAGAACATCCTTCCATGAGCAAGCCATTATTCTTGAAATGTAGCTCTCCCTACAGCACTTCTATAAAAATACAAAACATGAACCAAGTTAAAATATTTAAGATCTAAAAAGGATTTAGTAAAGTCACGAGATACCAAATCAATATACAGAAATCTGTGGTATGTCTATACACTAATAATGAACTATCAGAAAGACAAATTAAGAAGGCAATCTCATTTACAATTGCATGAAAAGGAACACAATACATAGAAATAAATTTAACCAAGGAGGTGAAAAACTCATAGACTGAAAACCGTAAGACACTGATGAAAGACATTGAAAAGACACTAACAAATGGAAAGATATTCCATGCTTATGAATTGGAAGAATTAGTATTGTTAAAATGTCCCTACTAAAGAAATCTTTATCAACCCCTATAGAAATTCCAATGGCATATTTTACACAACTAGAACAAATAATTCTAAAATTTGTACGGAATCCAAAAGATTCTGAATAGTCAAAAGCAATCTTGAAAAAGAAGAACAAAGCTTGGAGGTATCATTCTCCCTGACATCAAACTATACTACAAAGTGATAAGCATCAAAACAGAATGGTGCTCTCACAAAAACAGACACAGAGATCAATGGAACAAAATTGAGAGACCAAAAATAAACCCACACATATCTGGACAATTAATTCATGACAAAGGAGCCAAAAACATACAATGGAGAAAGGACAGTCTCTTCAGTAAATGGTGTTGGGAAAACTGGACAGCCACATGCAAGAGAATGAAACTGGGCCACTGCCTTCCACCATACACAAACATTAACTCAAAATGTATTAAAGACTTGAATGTAAGACCTAAATCCTTAAAATTCCTGGAAGAAAACATAGGCAGTAAACTCGACATTGATCTTAGTGATGTTTTTATGGATCTGACTGCAAGGGCAAGGAAAACAAAAGCAAAACTAAACAAGTGAAACTACATCAAACTAAAAAGCTTCTGAACAGCAAAGGAAACCATCAACAAAACAAAATGACAACCTACTGAATGGGAGAAGATATTAGCCAACCATAGATTTGATAAGGGGTTAATATTCAAAATATGTAAAGAACCCACATAACACAACAATGAGAAAACAAACAACCTGATTAAAAAAAGGGGATCTGAACAGATGTTTTTCCTGAGAAGATATAGTGATGGCCAAAAGGCACATGAAACAATATTCAATATCACTGATTATTAGGGAAATGCAAATCACCTCACACCTGTTAGAATGGCTATTATCAAAAAGATAAGAAATAACAAGTGTTTCCATATAATAAAATTATTTTGAAAAGTAATAGCGATTATGAAATGCATCCTCTACTAATTGACAGGCATGTTTTTTGCATTTATTTAATTTTCATCCTCAAAACAGTCCTATGATGTTTGTATCATTATTTATATTTTATAAAGGAGGAAATCAAAACTGAGTGATCAGTGAATTATTTGCAGAAAATAACAGATTTGGGAGGACACTTAGGTCTGTCATTTGGACTCTTTGTGGTGTATAAATTGTAATTTAATTCATATGGAAATATTAATATAATAAATTTTCATTTAATTTTCAATATAGTTGAACAACATACATGATCTAGTATTTATAACATGTGTATTTTCTTTCTTTCTTTACTGAGGAAAATTTTCCCTGAGCTAACATAAGCTAACATCTGTTGCCACGACCACCACAGCATGGCCACTGATGAGTGGTGTAGGTCTACGCCCAGGAAGCGAACCTGGGCCACCGAAGTGGAGAGTGCCAGACTTAACCACTAGGCCACTGGGGCTAGCCCTGTATTTTCTTTCTTACCCAGCTTTATTGAGATATAATTGACACTTGATTTGATACACTTGTATATTACAATATGCTTATCACGAAAGCTTTAGTTAACACCTCCACAATGGCATATAATTCCATTTCCTTTTTGTGGCGAAAACATTTAAGATCTACTCTCTTAGCAACTTTCAAGTATGTAATATAGTATTGTTAAGTATATTAATAATGCTGTACATTAAATCCCCAGAACTTATTCATATTCTAACTGAAGTTTGTAGTCCAGTTGACCAACAGCTCCCCATTTCTCTCAGCCCCCAGTCCCTGGTAACTGCCATCCTACTCTCTGTTTCTACAAGTTTGGCTTTGTTTGATTTCACATAAAAGTGAAATGATACAGCGTTTGTCTTTCTCTGTCTGACTTATTTCACTTAGCACAATGTCTTCAAATTCCATCCGTTATCTCAAATGGCAGGTTTTCCGTCTTTCTCATGGTTGAATAATATTCTAGTGTGTGTGTGTGAGTGTGTGTGTGTGTGTGTGTGTGTGTATGCCACATCTTCTTTATCCATTCATCTGTTGATGGGCTCTTAGATTGTTTCCATATCTTGACTATTGTGAATAATGCAGATATCTCTTTGAGAGCTCATTTTCATTTCCTTTGGATATATACCCAGAAATGGGATTGCTAGTTCATATGGTAGTTCTAGTTTTAAGTTTTTGAGGAAACTCTATACTGTTCTCCACAGTGAATGTACCAATTTACATTCCTACCACTAGTGCACAAGTGTTCCCTGTTCTCCACATCCTTGCCAACACTAGTTATCTGTTATCTTCTTGATGATAGCCATTCTAACAGGTGTGAGGTGATATCTGAGTGTGGTTTTGATTTCCATTTCCTTAATGATTAGTGATATTGAGCACCTTTTCATGTACCTGTTGGCCATTTGTATGTCTTTGAAAAAATGTCTATTTAATTTCTCTGTCCATTTTTTAATCAGATTGTTTGTTTCTTTGTTATTCAGTTGTAAGAATTCTTTATGTATTTTGGATATTATATTATTTTTTGGATATATGATTTGCAAATGTTTTCTAACAGTCCATAGGTTGCTTTTTCGTGTTGTTGATTGTTTATTTTGCTATGCAGAAGCTTTTTAGTTCTATGTAGTCCCACTTACTGATTTTCACTTTTGTTGCTTGTGTTTTTGATGTTATATCCAAAGACATCATTGTCAAGATCAATAGCAAGGAGGTTTTTCCCTATGTTTTTTATGGGACTTTTTTTGGTTTCAGGTCTTATGTTTAAGTCTTTACTCCATTTTGAGTTAATTTTTGTGAGTTGTATAAGATGGGGGTTCAATTTCATTTTTCTGCATGTGGTTATCTGGTTTTCCCAACACCATTTATTGAAGAGACTATTTTTCTCCCTTTCTTCATTGCATATTCTTGGCTCCCTTGTCAAATATTAATTGACTGCACATGCAGGGGTTTCCTTCTGGGCTCTCAATTCTGTTCCATTGGTCTATGTGTCTATTCTTATGCCAGTACCATACTGTTTTCATTACTGTAGCTTTGTAGTATAGTTTGAAATCAGGAAGTGAGATGCCTCCAGCTTTGTTCTTTCTCAGGATTGCTCTGGATAATCAAAGTCTTTTGTGGTTCCTTATGAATTATAGGATTGTTTTTTGTATTTCTGTGAAAAATGCCACTGGGATTTTGATAAGGATTGTATTAAATATATAGATGACTTTGGGTAGTATGGACATTCTAAGCACACTCTTTCTACTCTATGCGCTTAATATGTCTATTGAATTATTTATGAGAAATAGTTTAAGAGGCCAGATCACTATGTCCTTAATTGTAAAAGATGTTACTATAGAATCTACTTTACTAAAAATCACATTCCCCAAAAGAGAGACTAGACCAAATTCCAAATTCTTGCAGGTAAATTAGCAAGTGTAACTGATGATCTGTTTCTAACAGGATTAGTGTATAATAACATTTAGTATTCCTTCCATCCTTCTTTCTTCATAGCCATTAAAATATATATTTTTTAGTATCATTGGAGAACCTTAGAGTTGAAAGAGGTCACAGATTCACCCAATCCAATCTTCCAAGCAATATGGGAATCTTCTCTTTAATCTCTTTTTGCTTTAGATTAATCTTCAGAAAAAATGAGGGGAGTAAAGTAATACCTACTTAAATGATTTTAGAATAATTGAGTTATTTATGTAAAATGCTTAGAATAATTCCCATTATGTAGTGTGCACTTTATTTTTCTCTTTAAATATTGCAGGTTAAATAGTTTACAGTATTGAAAAATACAAAAGAAAAATGATCAAAAGTAAAATCATATCAGAGTTTAAAATCCAGGAAAGGGGATTTGTGTGTATATGTGTGAGGAAGATTAGCCCTGAACTAACATCCGTGCCCATCTTCCTCTACTTTATATGGACGCTGCCACAGCATGGCTGACAAGAGGTGCCTCTGTCTGCGCCCGGGATCCAAACATGCGAGGCCCGCGCCAGCAGAAGCTGAGTGTGAGAACTTAACTGCTACACCACCACCGGGCCGGCCCCAGGAAAGGGGATTTTAAAATCAAACTTGAGCAAACAGGTGATTTACAGTTAATTCTGGACATTTAAATTACAATAGCACAAGCTCCTGGCACCAGTTAAGAGTTTTCTGCCCCAAATGTTCCAATCAGAGAACCACCAAGAGAAGCTGGCCTTCCCCAGAGCCCGTCATGAAGTTCTCTGTTTTAAAATAAATAACCTGGGCTCATTGCCTAACATGAGCAGCACCTCTGTCAACAGCTTTTAGGTATTTGAGTTTCCATTAAAAATTCTTGCTTGGTTTTCAATGATTTTTTATGATAATACAAGATATACATTTTACATTTTAACATATTTTATTGTTTTGTAAACTAGATAATATTCAGTGTAGATTGTATTTTTATTCTGCTGTCCATTCTTTTGAATAGAGTGAGCCAGACTAAAGAAAATTTCTGTATTAACTATGCTCACAAAAAGGAAACCAAGATATCTTTTTTTCCCCTTGAGATAACTCATAGAAGTTTCTTTTGCTCCTCAGAAAGAAGTCTTCTATTCCACTCCCAATTTGACTGTAAATATAAAGATTGACACTTCTTGACAACTCAGCAGAAGCATAAGATAAAACTTCTAAAAAAGCATCAATAAATAAGAGTAGAATAAATTAATATAAATAAAATTTAAAATATAAATAAAATGAAATATGAATATAGTCTATAGTTTAGTTAGTATTGTACAAAAATCTCCTGATTTTTATCTTTGCATTATGATCATGTAAGATGTCATCATCGAGGAAATATAGGTGAACGATACATGGAACTCTACTATTTTTATGACTTCCGTGTAGAGTTTAAAATTATTTCAGAATAAAAAGCTTTTACTTTCAATGTTCATAGGGTGGAAGGGTAGTATACTTGAAGTATGATATTTTACCCCTAAAATGACTTAGTCCACATGGTAGGAAATTAGGTCATGAATCACTGTACTATTCACAATTTTCAACATATATGTGTCTCTGTTACAGCCAAACCCCCCATCCACATTGTAATTAACTGAGCTGGAAGTAGGAGAGAAACGGTTTACCTGGAAAACTACTACAGTATTCTCTTGTTGTGTTTAGCTCTAGAAAATAACCAGGTGGCCTAGAATACTTCATTAAAATATTTTAGGGAGTATAGCACAATGGTGTTTCCTTAACTAAACTCTGAAATCCGTTTCATTTTTCTGCCTCTGAAATAAACCTAATTACATTAAACTCACTCCCACTGAAAGGCATCAAAAGGATTCTTCTAGTGTGTCACTTTTAAAAACAATTTTAATCAATGTGAATGCCAAGAACAAGAGTCATTTGAAGGATCACACGAGATAATATATATGAAAACACTTTACAGACTCGGACGTAAAACGTATATTAAGGCGCTGTGATCATTTCTGTTTGAATCATTCTACCATTGTCTTCAGAAAGATTCTGTATGTGCTAAAGTGAAAAGTTCACAGTCTCTTACTGGGATAGACACAGATCTGCAGTTGCTGGAGGAAACCGGACAGCCCTCAACATGCCTGAATCTCAGTTTCCTATGGAAACAGAAACCAAGAATCTGGAATTGTTGTGAACATTATATTACATAATTATGTTAAATTATCTGGGACAATTGTTAGCACATATAAGGAACTTGTTTGTAATGAGTTTCATCCCCCACCCTCTCTAGAAAAGACAGAAATTAAGTTATCCTTTGACAAATGACTCCAACATTCCTTGAGAGAATGTGTCTTGTTCATTATAAAGCTCCAGTTTCTTGATTCATTTGGAGATAATGTCTTAACTATTTCTGCATTGACTACCCAAGGATTAACAGGAGTCCTGAAGCTCTGAAGATGTAATAAACAGACTATGAGTAACCCAGAAAGCATTCGCTGTTATTATAGCTACACAGTAATACATTATATTGATTTGAATTTTTGCTCTCCTGACTTATTTTTAACATAATACAGCTTTCATTGTGTAAGAAAACTCTACTAGACTGTACTAGCTTCTTAGCAAGTTCCTGACACATAATACTCAGCAAATGTTTGTGGGATGAACAAATAATGAATGAATGAAATGCTTTTCTAATGTTATTTGTGAAAAATAATTAAGTGATTCATTCATCTCTTTTATGCAACTATAAGAACAAGTAGGAGATAATTATTAGAATATGTGCAATTTTATAGAAAACTTTCAGAAGAACATCATTGAATAGGTCATCATTTGAATCTAGACCACATCTCTTTAAATTTATAGTCAACTCCTTTCATATGGTTCTAGCTGATTAATTTATATACATACAGAAGATAACGGAAGAATGCGCTAACAGTATTAAAAATGAAACAGTTTGCTTGAAGTTTTTAATGAATATTTGTAAAAAAGTGACAGAATTAGATTGCCTTATGTAAGAACTTAGAATTCAACACCAAATGCTTGCTAGAGAAATGCATTTGCTGTGTGAATAAGTAATGAAATGTTAAGAGTCATCATTCTTTCACAACATCTCCAGCATCTAAGTCTTCTATCTCTTCTTGCTTCTTGCTGCCACAGCTGTTCCAACGCCTGTATAAAAGCAATGCCTGAATCTTCAGGATCTGCCCACTGAGATTTTCTTTTGCTGCTTGCTCAGGTGCCAGCCTCTCCAACACAGGACACAGTAGCTGTTCACAGGAATATAATTACCAAGTGACAAGACTTCTACAATAAGTCATATCATGTCTCATTAGCCTCAGTCACCAACAGAAGCTCACACCTGTGTCCCCTTCTAGTCAATCCCCAAACTCCATAGGTAGCATTTCCCTTATTATTGTAATAGATTAGTCATAGTTGTTATTTTACTGCATGTAAATGGACTCACACAGTATATACTCTTTTGTGTCTGGTTTGTTTCTTTTTGCCAAACAAAAGAAGTTTGAAATTTGTCTACTCTGTTTTGTTTATCAATAGTTTAAACTTTTATGTTGAGAGTATTCCATATTTTGAATGTACTACAATTTGTATATATATTTTCCTGTGGTTAGATATTTGGATTGTTTCCAGCATTTGGTGATTATGAATACAGATATTATTAATATTCTCTATAAATCTTTTTGTGGACATATGTTTTTCATTTCTCTAACAAATACCTGTTCAAGTTATTTACACACATTTATTTAATTTGTCTTTTCAATATTGATATATAGCAGTTATTTTATATCTTCTTAGAAGTCTTTTGTCAGATAATATGTATGTGTGTATATTATATCTATATAGAGAGAGACAGTAAATATATATGTATATAGATATATATTTCCCCCTCCCTGTATGTAATTTTCCTCCTTATGTCCTTAATGCAATCTTTTCTTGGGAAGTACACATTTTTCTTTTCTTTTCTTTTGTGTGATTAGTGCTTTATGATTCCTTCCAAAGAAATATTTGTTTACTCCAAGTTTGTGAAGTTCTTCTCCTACAATTTCTTCTAGAATTTTTGTTGCTTTAACTTTTATGTTGAGATCCATGAACCATCTGAAATTAATGTTAGTGTATGCTATGAGGTATGAGTTTAAGTATATTTTATTCTGTCTAGAAAGCTAGTTCGTGCACCAATTGTTGAAAAGATTTATTTTCCCATTTATTGCTTTGGTTGAAAATCAGTTGACCATATAAATAAGTATCAGTATATCGTAGAACTCTCCTTTCTGGTCCATTTATCTATATTTCTAGCTTTAGCAATCCTATTTTGATTACCATAGTATTAAACTAAGTCTTAAAATCAGGAAGTGTAATTCCTCCACATTGGTTATTTTACATGATTGTTTTGGCTATCGCAGTTCCTTTGCATGTTCACATAAATTTTAGAATCAGCTTGTCAGAATGTACAACAAAGACTGATGGAATTTGGATCAGGAGTGCATTGAGTTTACATATCAATTTGGGTATAAGTGAAATCTTAACAATATTGAGTCTTTAAATAGGTCTTCTTTAATTTATCTTTACAATATGTTATAGTTTTCAATGTAGAGGTCTTGCGTGTCATTTGTTAAATTTATTCCCATGTATTTTAAGTTTACTTGATGTTATTGTAAATGAATATTTATATTTTAATTTCATTATTCAATCATTTCCAATTAGTATATAGAAATACAAGTAGTTTCTGCATATTTACCTGTATGCAATGAACTTTCTAAATTTTCATATTAGTTTTAGGACTATTTTTACAGATTTCCTAGAAGTTTCTTTGGAAACAATTATATCAGCTATGAAGAAAGACAGTTTTCATTCATTTATTTCAATCTGTGTTACCATTTGGTAATTTGTATCTTCTCTCCTTTTCTGTAGGTAAACCTGGCAAATTTATTAATATTTAAAGAGAACCAAATTTTGTCTTTTAAGAATTTTGTCTATTGTTTTTCTGTTTTGTATTTTATTGATTTTTGCTCTTATTTTTTAATACCTTTTATATTTACTCTGGGATTAATTTGCTTTTCTTTTCCTTGCTTCTTAAACTGAAAACTTAGATCATTGCTTTAATCTTTTCTTCTATTCAATGTAGGCGTTTAAAAGTATAAATTTCTTAGCTGAATCCACTAAATTTTGATGTGTTATGTTTTCATTATTATTCAGTGGAAATATTTTCCTACTTTTTAGTGATTTATTTAAATCCATGGTTTACTTAAAAATGTATTACTTAATTTCCAAATATTTGCATACTTTCTAGATATTTTATTGTTATTGATTTCTAATTTAATTTTGTGGTAGTTTTTAGATCAGAACTTATAAGGTTTTAATCTTTGAATTAGACTTATTTTATGGCCAAGCAGATGGTTTATTTTAGGGAATCTTTCACATTCACATGAAAAGTTTATATGTTTTGAACTTGTGGTAATATTCTAATAATGTCAATTAGATCAAGATGTTTGACAGAAGTGTTCAAATTTTCTAAGTCCTGACATTTTTTCTAGTGGACCTTCCCCTGATTCACACACTCCTATATCCAAATGCCTGTTACCCATGTCAGCTTCAATGTCTAAAATATATTTCAGACTTAAATAGGAAACTGCCCAAATATGCACCCCAAGGCTCCATTATTTCAGTAAGTTCTACCACCATCCATCCCTTTGCCCCTTGCTCAGGTCAAACACTAAGAATAATTCTTTACTTTGTTTTTATCTTATACACTACTTCCAACCCATCGACGGATCCCATTCTACCTCCAAACATATTAAATCTGACAACTTATTGACATCTCTATTGATAAATCTACAGTTACACCATGATATCTTTCATGGACTTCCCTCCCTGCTCTGTCCCTCCCCTCCTAGTTTCACATCCCAGCTGTCAAAGAAGAGCCAGAATGCTCTTGTTAAATCCTCCATTGGCTTCTTATTGCAACCAGAATAACAAATAACATTATGTCACGATCCACGAGGCCCTACATGAACTGGCCCTTGGGTATTTCTCCAACTCATCTCAAGGCACTCATTTCCTCCTTCATTATTCTCCAGACACAGTTTAGTTTTACCCTTAATATGTGAAGTTTAAGGGTTTGGCACTTCCTATTTCTTCTCCTCGTAGCAGTCTTCCCCCAGATTATCTGATTCTCTTATAGTTGCCTCCTCCTCCCTACGGAAATCTCAACACAAATGTCAATTCCTCAGAGGGGCCTTCCTTGACTTCCCAAATTCATGTACTACGCATTGTCCCTTTATCCATATCATGCTATTTTACCTTCTCCACGACCCTTTTTATTACCTGAAACCATTTTATTTATTTATTTATTTATTCATTCATTCATTATCTCCCTCATCCCTGGAATATAATATTGTAAGGGGCGGAATTAGGTAAATCGTGTTCAGTGTTGCCGTATATCCTCTCTCTTACACAGTGCCTGATACATAGTACTCACTCAATAAATATTGATTGATTGAATAACTCCATCTCTCTGAGTTTAGAAAGGAGACCTAAGCATTTGCCTTTATTATCAATGATAAATACTCACAGATTTCACTAGATATGCGGCTTTGTCTTAGAAAGTTATGAAGGAGAAGATTCCCATAAGTCATTCGCTTTCTAAATAACCCTCACTTTTTCTTTTTAACCTAAATCTGTCCATTATGTTTTAAATCAGTTCCTCGTGTGTCTACCCAGTGTATGAAAAACAGCTGGCTGCCTCTCTTTGTAGCCTTTCTGCCATTCAAAGACCATCATGAGGCCAGGCCTCTTTCTTCTTTCCAGGCTAAGTAATTCTGCCATTTTTAACACTTCCTGGGGTTCTGAATGCCTACTCCTGAAATCCATTCCAGGACTCGCTCTATTTGCAGCGTGGGGCAATAGAACTTCTGCCGCATCGAAATGTTCTACATCTGTGCTATCCAGGACAGCACATACTAACCAGATGTGCACAACGAGCGCTTGAAATGTGAGGAACTGAGGCACTGAATTTTTAAACATTGTTTAATTTTAATTTATTGAAATTTAAATATCCGCATATTTAGCAGCTACCGAATTAGCACAGCTCTTTCGGAAGCTGTGGAGTATTCCATATACTCCTAGGCAGAAGTAAATTTTATGTACTCGTTGATGACCCATATTAAATATGAAACAGGATATTATTTTTAAAGTTTGTGGGGAAAAACGTTTACAACAAAATACTTAGAGCGAATTTTGAATATAGGTTGTCTTTCACTTGACTTTATAAAATTGATGTTAAAGCATTAATTAGCTATATCAAAATCTTTTTGTTTATGGAAGAAGCTGACATTAAGAATTTTGATACATAGTCTGATAGATTTGTTGTAACAACGTCTATGATTTTCCCCATATATGACGTTTGATATCTTTTTGCTGAAATATATGTAACTGTTTGATTTTCCTACTTTTAAGGAAAATGTCATTCAGACTAGACTTTCCTCAGATACCATTTAATGATTTTATGTTTAAGCTTCTTAACACTGATGACGCCCCTTGATGCTATATTTATTTTCAGATTTCAAGGTGAGGGAGGAGCACTAATTAGAGACAGCTGGAGGCATTTAAAAGTCAGCTTCACATATCTGGGTCATGGTTATGTCATGATATCCTGTGTGCTTTCTGATTGGAATAACCATGTTCATTAAACAAGCAAGCAAGATCTATGCCAAATTTAGCTATCAAACACATTTTCATGTTTCCAAATTTCTGTGTTCCATTTCACTTCTGATTTGGGGCATTAGTATGAGTGTTCATCTTTATTTTGTTATTTATAAAAGAGAAATGTTTTGATTTAAGAAATGAATGTCTATCTTTGCTAGCTTATTTAATTGAGTTCTGCTTAATACACTGGCTCCAAAACTCATTTATGCTGAGTAAATTGGATATGAAATATAAAACCAATGTGTTTTATATTGAAATGTTAGTATTGCTGCTAGCCACAAAGCATGCTTGTACACTTTTATATCACTTCTTCTAATATTTCATCTTTATTTAAGACAGGGATTAAAAAAACAATTAAGGGCAGGAAAAGCCTTCCAGAAGTCATCTGTGTTATAGCTTCCCTAGACAGGAAAGCAAAACATATGCCTCATGAAATGAAGGGAATGTGGACTACTATATTTTTAGGATACCACGAATATACCATCCCCAAAGCCTCTTTTGTTTTTTTCCTTTTCTCCTCTCCATAGAATCTAGCCATTTCTGACTCAATGTGGCAAAAGTATAACTTTTTTTTAAATTAGCAGTAAAGGACATAATGTTTCAATGGCATTGAAATATCATTTTGAATTGATCACTTATGCTCTGGAATATTAATGAGCTAGGGGGTCACATATTTTACAGCCATCTCTCTTTTGATTTCTCTCTTTGACACACACACAATGTGGATACCAGCTTTAACAAAATGCAGCCTTCTTACATCATATCTAATATGTTCTTCACCTTTCAATGGTACAGAACAAAAAAAAAAAAACCTTAGTAAAATAAATATGCAGTGTTGTTTTTGTAGGGCAGAAGTCTTCAGATAAACAGGGTTTTTCCCCCAGTACAAGAGGTTTTATTGCTCAAAAGCCACAAATTTCATTAGTGCAAGGACAACTGAAAATTGTGACTTCAGTGCTCATAAAATGGGAGACATTTTTCACCTTCCTTCTTTAATGGTGCATGCAACTGCTACATTTCATATATTGTGATGAATAGTAAGCCTGCAAATGGCTATGTTTGCCACTGTCAGGATGAAATTAAGAGATTTATTAGAAAGTTTTCTCCAGGGAAGTTCCAAATTTAATTAAATAAAATCCATTAGAAAGTATGCCAAAAACATCACAGAAGAAAAGGGCAACTAGTGATATATATTGTTGGTGAAGTAAAGAAATAACCACTAAAATATATATACACATATGTATATAAAATCACACATACACACACACACACACACATATATATATATATATATATATATTTTTAATCTGAGAATCGAAAATTCACAAATGCCAGCATCCTTTATATGTACTAATGCATGGCATGGCACAGTCTTAGTTTTACACTGCTATTCTACACACAGTCACACACACACACACACACACACACACACACACACACAGAACAACATCTTCATCAATAAAGTCTTTTCTTGGTGTAATTCTCACATTTTTGACTCATAGAATTCTCATATGGATCTTACTTTGTATACAAACCTGATGGTTTCACATCTTTTCTTGAAGCTTGACCAGGGACCTCTCTTCAGGAACTTGAGAGAGAGTGATTTCAAGTGTTTCACTACACTTGGTGCAGTCAACAAAGCTTTACTGAGCTGAAATTTTGTATCTCCTAAATAAATCAAACTAATGCGTTTTCCTCCAGACAGTTTTAAACTTAAAAGGCCTTAGGAGCAGAAACCTGAAAATAATTTTTCTTTCTTTATTTTGCAAATTTTATTCTACAATATTTAGCTTCCATCTTATTAGTCTCAATTATATCTTTAAATGCAGAAAAAATCTAGACCCCATAGCATATTTACGTTATTAAGCATACACAGTTGTTAAATGTTTACATCTTAAGAAAAGAATTGAAAAAATACAGACATTAGCTAGGAAAGACCGGTGTAGTCTTTAAATCACTTCCCAAAGGTTTTTCTGTTTCCTAAAATTTAGGGTGATTTTAAGTCTTCGTCAGTCTTGCCGAAGGTTTATCTTATTCGTCTTTTAGTGAACCAAACTTTGGCTCTGTAGAATCTATTAAATTTAGGTTTCTATTTCATTAAATTCCTTTCAAAATCTTACTATGTCATGTTTTTTTACATTATGTTTATTGTTATTTTTTCTAACTTCATAAGGTGAAATCTTACTTCATTAATTTTCAGACTATTTTGCCTCATTTCCTTTTCTCCCCCCTTTTCAAAAATTAAAATGAGAATATTATTAACAAAATGGAAGCAAATGCAGGAGCTAAAACATACTTGTTCCTTGAGTTTTGGAAGAAGACAGAGAAATATAAACAAACATAACAAGTAACTGAAAACATAGATGAAAACAGTCCAATGATTAGACATAGACGCGCAAATGTAGATGGATTTCTATAAACATCTAATTAGGAAAAAAAGATACTTTCAAAGAAACAAAATTTGAAAGGGCCTCAGATTTTTCTTCCACAAAAATAAATACCAAAAGACAACAAATAAAGCATCTTCAGACATTTGAGAATCTCTTTATCCATTTCATAATCAGAAAAAAGACCTATTTTAAATGGAATGTAATACAACAGAGAATGATAATGAGCAGAAGAAATAGCAAAGGTGTAGTGATGCAAAATAAACTGCTTTACTAATGTAGATTGGATATAATAAGACCTAAACTATATAAGTAGTAGATATGGGAAGGAAAAAACAAGTTTGAGAGTCACTGTATATCATGAAGCAATGTCATACGGCACAATGGGTTAGCATAAATCCTAAACTGTAAATCATTTCACTCAGCCTCAACATACCTATCTGTTAAATGGAACAGTTATACCAAGCTCACAGGATTGTAATTTATTACATATCCATCTCCTCTCCATTTAGTGAGATAATATGTGAGAGTAAGCATTGTAAACTTCCAAGCTATATTCCAATATCAGGTATTAATATTGCTTTTTTTACTGAAGCTTGATCTAGAAGATCTGGCAACTTCTTTCATCTGGGAAGTGAAGAAGAGTAAATTCAATAATTGTCCCAGGATTCCAGGTCTGAAAGAAAGATGAGACATTTATTCCTCAAATAGGCTTTGCTTACTCTTGAATTTGGATTTACGTTCAAGACATGAATAATAAAAATGTGGATATATGAAAGAGAGGCTGGATTAGAGGAGAAAAACAATTCGTCTAACTGTGGACATGTTAAGATTAAGGACATTTTGTGGTAGAACATTTTGTGGAGCTAGAAATACTGAAATCAAGCAAGCAGCCATAAATTTAAATACGGAACTTGAAAGACAAGTTGGATTTGCTTTTGTACTGCCATAAAAGTTTTAAAGGTCAGCATTACTTAAAGATTTAATCTACCTTCTCACTTTATAGGTACAAAGTTTAGGTACAACAGCAGACTTGGAGATAAATAAAAGGTGCTTGATGAATTAATAAAATGAGATGGATAAAATATAGTATCTCATTAGTTTAAGTCTTAGATTTTTGTTGTTGTTACTTGTTTTATTTAGGGAAGATAGTGCAAAGCAAGAATAGAAAATCAAGATCTAATATTAGGCAAACTTAGTTAGGAGGGTCAGTAAGATAATAACAAGCAAAATAAAATGAAACAGCTGTAGAGGCTGGAGTACAAAAAATACATTGTAATAGACAAGATGAGGCAGCAGAGTTGCAAGTGGATGCTCAACAGAACCAAAAGTAGGAGGAAAGTCAAGGAGAAAGAGAATATTAATTTAAAAAAAAAACTATTTAATTTTGGAACAAGAAAACCATTGGCAACCTTTGAGAGAACAATTTCAGTAGAGCAGTGATGATGGGAGCCAGCTGGCAGAAGGTTGACACAGTAGGGGAGTGGAGAGGAAACAAAAGCATCAGTCCTTGCAGAAATGTGAATGAT
Source organism: Tapirus indicus (assembly GCA_031878705.1). Classification (NCBI taxonomy): domain Eukaryota; kingdom Metazoa; phylum Chordata; class Mammalia; order Perissodactyla; family Tapiridae; genus Tapirus; species Tapirus indicus. Next base: position 135,088,583 of record CM062920.1, on the reverse strand, counting down.
TTCTCAGATTTGTATTCTCAGGGCCTATCACAAACCCTGGCATTTAGTGGGAATACCAAAGCATCTGTTGAAGTGAATTGAATTTGAATATGAGAGTTCAAGATCAAGAAGCTGGTTAAAGGTTAGGAATACATAGAAAAACGTTAGGTTACGGAGTGGGTAGGAACCAAAGAAATGGCAGGAGTCATTGTGGACATAGAAGAACTGGGATCTTGAGTCAAGTGTCAATAGATCAGGGTATTGTCGCACAGGAGTGTCAGAGATTGAGGTTCAAGATGACGTAAAGACCAAAGTTTCCAGCAAGAATCTGGACATTGGTAGGGTATTATGGTAGCTTTCTCCATCTAGTAAATTCTTTATACCTTTCTTCTGTACTAGAGCCAATTCCTACACAAGAATAGATAAGACTTAGAGACTTAGAGATAAGAAGATAAAGATGGTATACTTCTCGGCAAATTGAGTTCAAAGAGAAAAAAAGACAGAAACAAAATTTGCATTCAGTAAAAGAAAAATTGTGCTAAGAAGGGGATTTATGAATAGTGCTCAACTGCACAGAAAATCACAGAGGAATGGAATACAAATATAAAATGAAGCATTAGCTCTAGGGAGAACTTTCTTCTTCCTAGAGTTAATGAAGAAAGAAATAGGTATAGAGAAAAAGTTGTCAAGTTGGTGATGAGGAAAAATGCTGAATTCGTGTCAGAGAACTTAAATTTTCCTGAGGAAGTAACATATTGGGTTAGCAGATGAAAGATAGGTCAAAAGAGAGTGACAAAATTGAAGACATCAGAGCAGAGTTGTTCTTGTGGGAGATTCACAAGTAAACAGCAAAAGAAAAATTAAATGTTTTTCCACCATTAAAATAATGAACTAGGAGCTATTTTGCATCATATATGTAGGGGCTAGAGCTGTAGTGTTTTGCATCTTCCTAGTTTATGACAAGTGGATAAAGCAAGCAATGAAACTGATCCAAGAATGGGATAGTAGAGTACTACATTGTATTCGTGTTAGCCATGTCAAATTAAGTCATAATAACTAAATGACCTTTTGCCCTCTTCCGACTTTTTCTTAAATACCCAGTACTTAAGGTTTTCATATTGGCATCTATCTGCACCATTTCTTTTAAGCTTCTCACATACAGTTTATTTACGGGCCAGAGACTTCCAAATATGAAAGTGTTGCTACTCTGTTCGTTTTCAACAAATCAACTTTTCAAAAAGAAAAGACAGATAAAATATTCCCAGTCATCCATGTGACAAAACTATCAGATAGTTTTAGATCTTTATTTCAAAAAAAAAAAAATTTACTATGACATCTGTCTTACATAGAAGTTCTATATCTTTGAAGTGATGTCATAAATTTATTCAAACTTTCAACTTGCTATCCTAAGTCCTTAACTTTTTTTCCCTTCATTGACATTAGGTTTCTTACAATAAATTCTTGGTGTATTAACTCTCAAGAACTGTTAAGCAGGAGTTGGCGTTATTTTGTTAGTGCTTCTCCAATTCTTTAATTTTTGGTATTTTATGATCTGTCTTTTTTTTGGATTCAATAATATTTGCACCTCAGTGCTAGATGCAGAGATCAACAGTACATGAAAACACACGGAGTTCCAGACCTCATGGACCTGTCTGCTAGAAGAGACAGATATTAACAGTGTAATAATACAGTCCTATTTATATTGAATAACTAGAGAGGAATATTAAAATTTTACTCTTTGATCTCCTAAAAAGAAGATAAGGTGAAGACATAAACTGTTAACTACAATGGGTAATCATATCATAAATAGCACATATGATATACAATATCTAAAAATATATGTATGCTTAATATGGTTAATAATTATATATAAATAATATATGATAGCTAGATTAATTTTATATGTATACTTATATTTTTAAGATAGCTAATTGTACATACAGCTATATATATGTATACGTGTGATATATACATAAAACAATGTTATATTATGTATAGGTATGTGCATTACTTACACAGACATATATAACATTAATTTAGTCTAAATTGTGAAATTTATTAGAATCTTTACCTTTTTTGTGTATAAATATTTCTGGTGTGAACATCGATTTCTACCTTTAACCCTGGTTGAAATATTTAATACCCAAATCTAATACACTCGCCTCTTTTTCTTTAATTCTTTTAAAACGTAGTAATTCTTTTAAAACTTCAGTAATACTATTCTTTTTTTAATTGCTGACATTATTTTATCCTCTTTATTTTATCCTCTTTTCAGTTCTTAAGAATGTTGACCTTTGGAGATATTTGTTCTCTTGACAGCTACTTAACTTCTCTGAATCCCAGATTCCTCAGCCTGTAAAATATGGATAGAGGTATCTACTCTGGATGGATATTGTGAGAATTAAATTAAACAATATGTGTAAGGCACTTAGGATAATGCTCAACACTACGGCCATGATAACTATCTGGTTTTTATATTTCAATGTAGAGCTTCTTCTAGACTTCCAAATTGTGTCCTTCCTCCTCCGCCATTCCATGTAACTGCCTGAAGCATTTCAGCTATTCTTCATTAAGTATTTTTTGTATGACCTGACTTGTCTCTTGTCTTTTGCTTTTGCAATCTTTGGCTTTTTCTTTCTGGGATTTTGGCCTGAATAAATATTGCTACAACAAAGTACCATCCTTGACCTGATTATTTGCTTCTTGGGCATAAATTAGCATTTCCTTAGTTTACTGACTTAGCACCTGGACTGATTATCTTGTTTTGTTAGAATAAGGGCTAAACAAGGCAAAGATCAGAAATTTATTTCCTATTTAGGCCAGTTGGGGTTGCACTGAAAACACATTTCTTTCATGGTCACAGATGTGCCGCTAACCCTGACCATCTGCTTAGCAAATGAGCAGACGGGGCAAGGTAAGTAATAGCAGACTGTGTTATACACCCCAGTCCCAGCACTAAGCATTCTACCCCACTAATTGCAGCATCATCATATTCAAAGACCAGAGCACAGCGGAGCAGATGTCTTGGGTGTGATCTAAGAATAATACCAATGGGGGAGAGAGTGAGAAAAATGAAAGCCCTAGACAAAGTGGCTCCCAACAGGGACCCTGAATATACTGCCTTAGATGTACCTTTTATTACAAATTATTTTAAAAGACTAAGCAATTTTTATCTTTATGGATTCTTCAGTTGATCCTCTGTAAGAGGTTCAAGTGAACATCTATTTGAAATTTTTCTCATCAAGCCAATTTTACATTGTAAAATATTACATTGTAAAATATTTACAATATTACATTGTAAAATATTTGGCAACAGTTTAAGTTTCAAAATGGTGTGCTCTTGGTTGCCATGTCATGATTTGTTTCATTTGGAAGATTTTAAATAAAATTTGAGTTATAGCCATGAAAGGGAGATTTTGGCAAGCAATTTGAGAGATCTCTGACCTCTCCTTGCCTCCTGAATCCTAACTGGCAAATATAAATTGGCTTCTGTGTCAGAATAAGCCACCCAAATGACAAAGCTGCACCATTAAAATCAAAAAGCACCAACGTCAGCAGAACTCTGAGACGCTGGGGTTTCCAATAAGAAAATCTTCATTAAAGGCACAGTGCTTTTTGCGGTGTTCTATTTTTATCCCCTGTCAGAGAAAATGATGAGAATCTCTGTTTTCTCAAAGAGAGAAACCAAAGGTGTTCAGAGAAGAATGGCATTTATATATTTGACATTTTATCTTCTGGGGACAGATTGATCAAGTTACCAGTTTACTATCTTTGAAATACTAATGAGATTTTTTCTTACAGAGGAAAGTAATCTTTGTTCATAAGAATAAAGAAATGCTTCATTTATCAAAGTATTTGCTCCAGATGCTTATCTTTTTCTTTTCCCTTACATATATGGTACATAACTACTTTTATTATTTAACAATTAAATCAGTGGTCAGTGACCTTCTGGGAGTGACATACCAAGTCTTCATTTGTCCGTTCTAATTTCATATTTCATGAGCCAGCAATGTACTTTAATGATTAGGAGATCTATTTATGTAATGTAAATATTATTGCAGACAAGCAATAGCAATTCAAAAGAATTTTATGACTTTTTTTAAATTAAATGAAAAATAAAGACAGTTCACGTGATCCTTGATTTTGTTTTCCATTGTGAATGTCACAGGAGAAAAATCACCTCTTGTGCGAGTCATTATAAGTCATATTTATCTGCTCTGTTATTCCTGAAACAGCTGTTGGGAGCAGAGGTTTTCAAGAAGGAGCATAATGCCATGTTTGCTGGGAGCAGGAACTGTTTTATTTCGTCTTTGTGTCCTCTGTGCCTAGTACACAGAAGGCATTCAATGCTGGCTGTTCAATAAATAAATCTAGTTTGAAGGTATCCTTTTCAGGCATGGTTGTATCGAGGTACTATTGTATGGAATTATATTCTCCCATTTCACTGTGGGTCCGTTTATCTTTGCAGCCCCTCTATGGAATGAGTGAGGCCACCAATCACGCCTTCGTTTTATTAAAAAATATCCTCAATCTAACCCATCCTTAATCTAATCTAGTCTGATAAAATGCTAAAGCTTACAGATTAGATTTTTAATTTAGAAACACAGAATATTAACCTTCCAGGCACTCACTCTAAAAATAAACCATAACTCTCAAATGTCTAGTACATGTGAAAATGTACTCAGGAAAGATGAATATATTAAATTTTATTTTTTGATCAAGACAGATATCTAAAGAAATTTTTTCATGGTTTTGGCTCCAATATCTAGACTATAATCCTTAAAAATTTTAAGGGCATTATGAATTTTTTAGCTGTACCTTTCTGCTATTTTTATTTTATCCCATTTTGTATTTAGATTACTTCAAAAAGAATTTAAGAATTCCCTTATCCTTTTATATTATACATGAATTTTTTTATCATACCTCAGATCTAATGGGCAATGAAGATGCTATAACTATGTGTATAGAATTTATCAATTTTCCTCTTTGCTGCCCCTATGCATACTATAGTGCCTAACATATGAGTGTTCAATAAATGGTTTATAGTAGAACTAAACTAATTGGGAAACTTTATGTCTTAAAATAGAATAAAAGGGCATGAAGTGATAGAAATGCTTGTTCAGAGACTACAACAAGTAAATGAGGGCCACAGACCATAAACTCTTGCATTAAAGTATGATCCGATGGTGAAAAAGGCTAGGTAAGAGTGATTTCATTAATCGTACCATCTCAATTTGAACTGAGATGAGGGAAATAATGTACTAAGTTCATCATATCTTGCTTCAGAAGCAAAGGGAAGCTAAAATTTAAAAAGCCCATTTTTGTTTAGGAGGTAAAAGTGAGTGTATTAATTTATGAATTCTAGAGGAGTAAATTAGTTAAGCATTACTATATTCTAAAGTATTCTCGGTAAAGATTTTGTTTGACTGTGAGTTCTTCCGTATACTGGATGATGACGTATTGTTTATTCATAATAGCTTAATTTTGTGTCATAAAATGCTGACTGTAACAGGCATGATTCATTAATAAAATTAAATTAGAGGAAAAAGCGATCTTCCGGCTTAAATGGAATCATCTCTCAGAACCTACAGGTAGGTCAAGGAAATTTCCAAGTCAATATAAGATTTCCTTGTGTAGTTTCTTATGTTCAACCTTTCTATTATTGACATTTTCAGAAGAAACTTCTTTAAACTGAAAATACATGGCCTTTCTATAATACACTCGAGTCTACTATATGAACTAGAGAAACCCTTGATTCTTTCCAGATATTCATGATTAAATAAATTGATGAATGTGGTTGTCCTACTTAATTTAAGACTATTTTGAGGCATAGGCAAACAAGATAAGAATGTCTTAATTTAGCAGAATCCCAGATGAAACCATATCTCGAAGAGATACCTGTACTCCCATGTTCACTGCAGCATCATTCACAATAGCCAAGGTATGGGAACAACCAAAGTGTCTATCAATGGATGAATGGATCAAGAAATGTGATATCTTTATCTGTATCTAAAGAGATATTATTCAGCCTTAAAAAAGAAGGAAAGGCTCTCAATTGAGACAAATGGATGAACCTGGAGGACATAATGTCAAGTGAAATAAACCAGACAGACAAAGACAAATATATGCATGGTATCACTTATATGTGGAATCTAAAAAAAAAAAAAAATGGCGGACTCATAGAAACAGGAATAGCAAAGTGGTTGCCAAGCGCAAAGTGGGAGTAGGAGACAGGAGAGGCTGGTAAAAGGTGTTGGTTCACAGCTTCTGGGAGTTCCCCAGGTGAAGTCTGAAACTACTCCAGAGCACGGAGGGCAAAGAGAGACTGAAGAAAGAGGTGGACCATCCCACATTGTTAGATGGCAGCTTTAATAAGCAAGGGAATTTACATAAGAAACTTGTCTTGAGCTGCCATAAGATGAGTAGATCTCCGCACCCGCCTGCCAGAATCTTAGAAGTTTATGTAGAGGCCTTAACTGGGTTCAGTCAAGTATACATCCAGATGGTCTCAACGACACTTTGCTCTCTCAAGGCTACGTCCTTGAAAATGGCTCCCACTGTGGGAAAGGCGGGCAGAGCATATATTCCAAGGACAGGGAGGGCGTCAGGAGCCTCAGATTGCCCAGGTTCAGCTTTGAGTCCACCAACAGTCACGTCCTCTAGATGACGTCCTCCAACAAAAGGGTACAGATTCTGTTATGAGTTGAATAGGGTGAGAATCTAATGTATAACATGGTGATGATAGTTGATAACACTGTATTGTACAATTGAAATTTGCTAAGAGAGTAGAACTTGAATATTCTCACCAAAATAAAAAAAGATACATATGTGAGTTGATGGATTTGTTAATTACCTCCACGGGAGGAATACTTTCACAATGTGTATGTATATCAAATCATCACATTGTACACTTTAAATATCTTACAATTTTATTTCTCAATTATACCTCAATAAAGCTGAAAATAAAATCCCAGGATCTACTTGGTAAACCTGGGAACCACGTCACTCAGCTGCACAAAGAAAGCAATTACAAAGAAAAAACAAACAAACAAGAACAGGAGACTTCTTCAACATTTACACGGTAATTATCTAGTTCTTATACATTAATATGAATTAAAAATCTGGGTCCACTGGGCTGCATTAGAGTATATCACATTTTCAGAAACATTCATTTAAAAAGTCACTGCAGTGAATCAACATCCAATTAAGAAACTGAAATGATCTTTTATTTCTAAAGCTTACTTTTATCTCACAGTCTCTTAGCAGGAACAGAATTAAAATAAGTGTGTAACATCTTTTTCCCAGTGGAGAATGATTGTTCAAGTGGTTTGAGTCTCTTTTAAATCAGCCAGGTTTGCTCTAAATTAAGTAATCACAGTCTCTGCCCCAATCTAGGAACACAAAGACTCTTATAAGGACTCTCAAAGGTCTTATAATAATAACATTAAAAGTAAAATTATTATATAATTAAATAATAAATCATTATTACAGTCAGATGATTTGCTTCATTTATCTCTCATAGTCATCATATGAAATTTGCCTATTCGTTTTGCAGATAAGGAAATCGAGCCTTAGAGAGGTTAAGTAAACTGTCAGATGTTACAGAGCTAGTGAGTATGAGAACCAGGATTTAAACCAATTCTGTAAAATCCAAAGTCCATGCAATTAAGCTGTATACAAGTGTGTCTCGTACTTAGAAGTGTACAGATATATTTTCATTGGTCTGAAAATTCTATTTGACTGAACATGTGTGGCTGCCATTAGTTCAACATTTTCTAATGAAAAAAAGCAACAATTGGCCCACATCTAACGCTGTAGCAAAGATGAATTCTTTTGTATTCACTATTTTCCAGAATATTTATTAATCACAATGTGCTAGTCACTCTGTTAAGCACTGGGGATAGAGCAGACATTAAGCACACAAAACTACCTGCCTCTCAGAGTGTGCATTTTGATGAGGGAAGACAGACAATATATGATAAATAAATAAAATTGCATTGAGTGTCAGATGGTGATAAGCGGTGGTGAAAAAAATAAAGCAGGGCACAGGGAGCAGATGAGGAGATCCATAAGCCATGGGGTTACAATTTAAAAGAGGGTAGTCAATGAAGACCTCATTAAGAAGGTGATATTTAATCTGAGAACTGATCAGAGCAATCAAGAGAAGAGAGTGAGCCTTGAGATTATCTGGAAAAAAAGCAATCCAGGCAGAGGCAGTCTAAGTAGAGAGCCTGACCTGGGTACCTACTATGCTCAAGTAATAGCAAGGAAGTCAATGTGCTGGGGCAGAAGGAGCAGGGTGAACGTAGTAGGACAGAGAAGGAATGGGACTAGATTGGGTAGGGATCTGGAGGCCACCATAAAGTTTAGTTTTATCCTGAAAATGATGGGAGCTAGTGATGGGCTCTGAGCAGACGATTAAAGTGATATGGCCTATCTGGAAAAAAATCACTCTGGTTGCACCATCAAAATAGTAAAGTTCCAAGATAAGAAACAACAAGTCAGTTAGGAGTCTAGTATAACAGTACAAGTAAGAGCGGCTGGTGGCCATAAGATGCATGAATATAGGAGAAAATTCTGGGTAGTGGGCATAGATAGGAAAGAGTATAGATAGGACTGAGCCCTAGAGCTTTAATTTTAGAGGTCAGGGAAATTAGGAGAAATCAACAAAGGAAAGTGAAAAGGAGAGCAAGAGAGGTGAGAGGAAAAACGAGCAGAGTATGGTATACTGAAAGCCAATATGTTCCAAGAAAGGCAGTAATCAACTCTGTCAGATGCTGCTAGTTGTTAAATATGATCAAGACTAACAACTGACCATTGGATTTACCATCCGGAGGTCTTACCAAGCAGTTTCACTTGAGTGCTAGCTTCCAAGCCTGACAGGAAGATACTTATATTGATTTCTTAACTTATTTAATAAAATAATGTGATTTGTTATCATCAAAACGTTTTGTGTGTTGCATTTTTATTTGCTTCAAGGAAGAATTTTTCATTAAGTGACAATTTTAAATTTTTCCAGAGTTACATTTGGGGACATGTTATTAGACTGATGGATCCATCAAAATAGCAATTACTAGATTTAAAAAGTATCCATCATACAAAAGGAAAAGTAAAACTAATAATTTTATAAATTTGTTCATTTTTAACTTGAAAATCTGTTTGGTTTTATAGTTTTATTATATCTGTAAACATAAAGAGTTTATTTCTTGTATATTTGACCATAGTCATTTAAAATTATAATTAAGGAAAATTAAGTCAAAATGAAAGAAGAGTATCTGAGAGTTGTTTTCCCCGGAAAGAGAGCAGGCCATTGCTCAATAATGACAAACTCTGCACCATACTAGAAGGTGTCTCCCAGCAGACACAAATCAAGGTGGGAAGGAGAGGAAGCTATTATTGATGTCAACTGCAAAACTTTACACATCATTGTGAGTAATAAATTAATATAAGTTTTTAGAAGATTGCTTGATACATAATTGTCGTATGTTCACTATTATTATCACTGGGAATTTTGGACATATTGAGTATTTGGAGGACTGCAAAAATCATTTTACATTTAATTATTTAATAACATATTCCTAGCTGCAGCCTAAACTTTTACTTATTCTCATTATCTTTTTATGCCATCTTCAAATATAAACAAAGTAAAATAATTAGGTCCTAGAAACATATTGTGAGGTAAAACAGATCCCGAACTTACTTTACAAAAGTGATAGATGTGTATTCTAAGCTTGGGACTCAACATGTTAATTTTTATCTTAATTTTTGACTATTCATGTTAATGAATTTTCATGACTGTCTTAGTTCTTTCTGCCTCATATTTCATGCCATTATGTGAAGAAATCTTTTTGTGAGTCTTAAACTGAAAGAAGTTGGCATCTTTTAGTAAAATGTGTATATATTTATAGGTTTACTAACTTATATACACACATATAATGTAAATATATAATATAGGATACATACATATTATATGATAGGTACATTTATGGACATGTATGCATATACATGCATATACATTGTGTGGTGTGGGAGGACATGATTTTGACTATGAATATGTTTTATGTTTATATTTATAACATATTTATGTATTTATACACAAAGTATTTAGCTTTTAGTACTATATACAGTGCAATCTTTTGATGTGATTTCTTTGTGCAGATAAATGGTAAACCTAAAAATCGTAATTTTTTAAAATGAATATATTACTTTTGGTCACTTTAATAGAGATTCCCCTAATGATATCTGATTTTTGCCACAATATGTTCAATATTTCCCTTAGGATATAAGGTGAAGTATGTTATATCCTATAAAGTATGTTTTCAGTCCTGAGTCTGAGTATTTACATGGGATTCCATTTCTCTCCTCCAACAACCAGACTTTCCTAATTCCATCTTTAAAGTCCACTATTTGCATATTTAAGGAGAGCGTAGGTTGAGGTCTTTGAAACAATTTCAGCCTCAATTCTCTGTCTACATTCTCTGTATTCCGTGGACTGCTTGAGGCCAATTCTATGTGAAAGACTCCCAACTGTTATTACTTTGTTGGAAGAAGCAAGAGGAAAAAGAATGTCTTAAATTAATTTTTCAGGCCATACTTAGTCCAGATTTTCTTTCTTTCATATCCTCTTCTGCCTTTTGGTATTATTGAGGTTCTTTAAACAATGCCTTGAGCTATTCATTGCTTTACCAAAAGACTTTTTGTTAACGGACTTCAAGTTGGTTCAAGGAAAAGGAAACTATGAAACTAGTAATTCTCTTGAAATGTCCCATCACTGAAAAACCAAATTCAGGTTTTAAACATTAAAAAAAGTTTAGGTAAGAAAACAAAATTTGCATAGATAACTATTTAGTTGAAGAGTTTTCAGCCTCCAAGTTACCATGCTTTTAGGTAAAAATGCATTTTATTTCTAATGCTTTCCTTTTCAATCTTTGGGATTTTCCCTGAACAAATTTAGTTTTGTAAGAATTGAATTATTTTCATCTATATTTCCTTCAAATTAAATTTTAAACAATTCCAAATTTCCATTTTGTTTTTTTAATACATATTTCAATTTCAAAATATATTCATATTGAACACAATTGCATATTTTTCTTTTGGATATCTCATATTAAAAAAATCAAGCTAGCACATTTACTCATATTTATAACCGGTTTTACATTCTGTTTCATTTGGTCTTGGTATCTGGAGTTGAGCTCTGGCAAAAGCATGGAGTGGTTCTCATCTCACATGCTTTGTTCATGCGTACTGCTCTACTCCTGTAAATGTAGCAGAAGTGTGCAGTTGATATTTTAGCCCTTCAGGCACTAATCAGGCACCAATTGTTTACAGAAGTGAACTGGGTAGCAAGAATTTAAAGTGCCTTGAAATCTTGAGATGATTAGCTTTCCCTTGAGTGCCATGTCACCCTGAACAGGATTTCTGTTGGGCCCATTATATTCTCCTTCCCCTGGTACTGATGAAGGAAAACAAAAATAGAAACATCATTGAGTGCAACATTGATTTTGAGAGGAGGCATTGTTTCAAAAGAGAATGCTAGGAAACTGCTATAAAGTACAAACATTTATCCAGGCGTAATAGACAATGCCAATTGTTTTGCCTCAAAGTCCAGAGCTTTTAAAAGGCCCTTTTTCCAGTGAATTAAAATCTCAAGAGAAATTGCTGGGGTTGTTTCTCTAAATGGTAAGCACATGGAGGTTAAATAGTAAACTCACTTCTTCATGCGAAAAATGGAGATGTCTCTAAATAACGGTACTACTGCTGTTACTGGACACATACCCAGGTTCTTTACCCGCCACAGAAGAGGGGCCAAAATAAAACTGGAACGCCAGGCTTATGGCAGGGAAAGAGTTTTTATTTCAGGTGACGTCAGCTGAGAGACGAGAGTGAGCCCTCAAATTTGTCCCATCTCCTGGAAAGATGGGAGGCAAGGAGTTTTAAATGTTGGGAGGAATGCAGCTGCTTGTAGGGGTGGGGGGAGCCTGTGGCCTTGCTGGTCAGGGCTTTCCCACCAGCCTGATTTTGCTTGGAGGGAGGAGGATGGTAAGATAAGGGAATCACAGCTGGGTGTCCTTGATTGTCTGGCTCCGTGATGGACAGTGGATTCTAGTGCCAGGAAGCTGAAGAGTTGAGGTCTGGGAAGCTTTAGCTTCGTGACATTCTCTGGATATCAGTTTCCCTGTAACAAACCTCAAGAACTGGTAATTAGCGAAAACTTCAGTATGAGCACAGCTTGAGGCCACCCAGGCTTTTAACAAGTTGTGACTTCTATCTGCCTTGTGAAGTTCAGGGATACAAGGTTAAAAGATCCAATACTTACTCATGAATGTAACTTAGAGAAGCAGGGAAAGAGGATGAGTGCTTTTAGTTTTAACCCCATATGTGCTGGGTTTAATGTAGGGGAACTGATATCAGGACGGGCATCACTGGTTTTATGAAACCAAACTGCATGTGAATAAAGGCTGACTTAAGATTTCTAACAGTAGGAATCCATTATCAACATAAAAAATGACCAGGTCCATGTAACCAGTCAAACACTAGAAATAGAGTCAATGCTCATTGAAAAAAACATTCATGAATATAATGTGAACATTTATCATTTATTGCAATATTCTCTGAATATATGCCATGCTGATTATTGAATGTAAAATATGAAAAGAGAAATTTTAAGTAAAAATGGATAAAGTAAGTCCATCCATCTTTCTCTTTGAATGTCCTTGAACTGCTTGAATTCACAGAAAGCACAGACCAACTACTTCCCATATGTTAAGCTTGTATTTGGACTTTTGGGGCTTGAATAATAAAGAATATATAACAATACCATTAAGTGGGATCTTTTTCCTCATTTGTAAAACTGGTGTTCAAACAAGAACATCAACAAATTGTTTTCCAGAGTAGTCCATTTAAAAGGAGTAGTATTCACATCACTGTCACTTTCAGTACAGCTTCTCCTCAGTGTTATCCTCATAAACAAGACAAATGTCCCTAGCACTCCAATCTTAGAAAACATACCAAAGAAATACACATTTGTTGTCCAAGAATTGAGAATGTATTGCTGTTACTGTTTCTTAGGATGGCATAGTGAGAGTCGGTGGTTGTCAAGAAGTATTGGCATTTATACAAATGCTACAAATCACAGAAATACCTCAGAAAGGGGCTTTTTACAGGGCCCATAAGGGCCTGTAAATATTTAAAATTTCACAGTGTGATAAAAGGCTTATTCCTAAATGAAGTCCATGATCATTCTGGATATTAAGCCTAATTTCACCAGCTCAGTAAACAATAAGAACAAATGGGCCCATACAGAATAATAGTCATATATTTTAGCCAAAAACTGTTTTTGTTATGTGTAGTTGGCGCTGTGATTATTGTTGTCATTTTTGTTGAGCACCCACTTATGTAGCAGCTCTGAAAAAAAGTCTTCTTTGGGATCAAATTTCAAATTATGACAATATTTAATTCAGTAATGCTTGAGCATATCCCACCCCTTATCCTCAGGACTCTTCCATAGGGTAAAAACTAGTTCCAATGCCTTTTGTGTGTGTGTGTGTGTGTTTTAATATACTTCGATGCCTGTGAATTTCAGCCAGAAGTCATAGTCTTATCAATTTGTTAATTGCCAGATTATCTGAGCTCTCCAACAAAAGCTTGTCTCTGAAATGGGAATTTGCAGTTAAATTAACTAATTTGTATATTAGTTTGTTTATTTGCTGTAAGAGTAACTGGACGAGATTTTGCTGATGGCTCTCATTCTATCAGATACTGGTAATTTGCAAAATAGCATTTTTGAGGGAGGTTAGAAAGACATGGAGAACTTAGAATAGCTAAGATTTGGGGCACATGTGGATGTTACAGCATGACTTGCTGCTTCCCTTTTTCAGTTGCTGCCTCCCAACTAGTCCCCCCAAAATAACCAAAATTATGTGTATAAAATTAGGAAACTGTGATAAATCTTAAACTATAAGATGAATTTTCTAACTGAGCTTTGAGAAATCCTAAGGATTCCGAAGAACCCCGCATTTCCAGCTTGGGTAGGAAGGACAGGAACCGGGAGACAGGTAGGCAGCCCCCGTTTCAACCCAAGCAACTCCACTTCCCTCTTTTACACATCAAGTTGCAGTGGCTTCAAATATTTGTTTGCTTGATTTTGAAATTTAAAATAGAGAAAGAAATTGGTTCCATGGCAAGAACCAATTGTCCAGAATATGCTTAAAAGAAAAAATTGTTGACTAATAGTATTGGAAGTTTAAATTGGTCGGCATTCTTGGATCTAAAATCTAGTTTGTGTTACTTCATACACCTTTGATCCTTGCACTTTTCCTAGAGCCACATCTTGCCATCTGAAAAGAATTTTTAAAGAATTAATTTACGAGGAATCCTTGGATGATAAATGAAGCCATTTTGCCTAATTCCAAGGACTGTTTCAAACCCCAGACAGTGGAAGAGTTAGTCACTGTGTACTTTAGAGAGAGTTAGTCCATTAGTGTTTTTAAACTAGCATTACTTTGGAACCATGTTAATGTAATTTTCTATTTTTTAAAGACATCACACAGAAAAAAGCCAAATTGGAGAAAATCATAAAACTGAACCACTAAACAAATATTACCAGATAAAGATACTAATATTAGATTCCTTAAAGCAAAGATATATTCTAAATAGAATGGTAGAAAAAGAATCTTTTTTTCTACTCACCCAATTTTTATTTTTAATATCTGCTGAGGCAGAAATTACCTCTATCTATACTTGAAAGAATTTCCCTAACGGTCTTGAACTTTAGAAAATTCATTTTTCCAAAATCAGGAATATGAATGAAAGAGATGCTCAACAGCCTTTTTAGGCCTACTAAGTTATCAAAACATTGCAACAGAAACATCCAGACTTTTCCTGCTATACATCAGGTTCCAGTCCAGGGGATGTCTTTACTACTTGTAAAAGTGATACTTTTAGGAAATCTGGAAAATGTAGAAAGGCATAAAGAAGACAATCAAAATCCACAGATTCCAGCACTTGCCGATATTTTCATTTATTTCCTTTTTCCAAATCATTTTACTGTGCTTATGTGTTGAGACACATGTTAGGACATAAATGTAACTTGATTTTTTTTAACCACTCCTTAATGAAAACATGCTGAGCAAACCTATTAATTTAAAAATTCTTGTCAGCAATTTTACTATTTTGAATTGTTTCATATTTCATAAAACATTAAGAATTTATTCCCTAAAATAATTCTCAAAGCAGAAATACTTTAAGGAAGGAGAAAACCATGATTATATATGAATGTACCAATGCCCACATGCTGGTGCTTTTATGAACAAGAAAGAGAGGACTTGGGCATAAGAGATTTGTAAAGCGACAGAAAATTCGTACTTACGTTTTATTTCCTTCAAGTTCAGGCTTATGGGTGAAATTAGCTCATGTCCTTTAGAATTGTTGCTGCTGTGTTAGTACCCCACTGGACTTTTTTACTTCCTGATCATCAGGGTAATCATCAGGATGCTTGACACAATTATAAAGCATATCATGTCTTGTGGGGAGTTAAAGTAGACATCAAACTCTTTTTTCTTTTTTTTTTTTTTGGTGGGAAAGATTTACCCTGAGCTAACATCTTTTGCCAATCTTCCTCTCTCTATTTTTTTCCCCTCCCCAAAGTCCCAGTACGTAGTTGTACATTCTAGTTATAAGTCCTTCTAGTTCTTTTATGTGAGCCATCGCTACAGCATGGCTAGTGATGGATGAGTGGTGTGGTTCCACAGCTAGGAACCGAATCTGGGCCGCAGGAGTGGAGCACCCCGAACTTTAACCACTAGGCCATCAGGGCTGGCTTTAGATATTAAGATCTTTATGGAGTGACATCAGCATCATGGCAGAGTGAGATTCCCTCTTTGAATCTCTGCCCCCTACGACACAACAAAAACATCATTCACATTCCAACAGAGCTCAATCAAACACTACAAAGGACTTCTAAGAAACCCCTGCAGCCATACATCAGATGGTGGAGGCGCGCGGGAAGCCCAAAAGGATGCAAGGAGAGGTAAGAAGTTGTACTCCCCCTCCCCAATCGATCGGCAAAGACAGCGCAGCTCGCAGACAGAGGGGGGAGGGGTGGCCCACAGCGGGGAAAACTGTCGCCATCCAGGAGCTCTCACAGACTGTCGAGAGATCCCCACTGGGAAGCGACAACAGACTGTTTAGGGGGTGTAGCAAACACCCTAAGAGAGCCAGAAAGGAAATCCCTGGGTTGAGCAGGAGAAAGAGAGGACCCCTCCCCCCACACACCCCACATTACAGCATAATCCCTCCGGGGGCTGCAGTGGGCTCAGATCTTGTGATCTCCATCCAGTGGCAGCAGGTGGAAACTGCAGGATCAACTTCATCATGAGGGGAAAAAATAAGGCCGTCCCCGTCGGATCCATGCAACAATTTGTTATGGCTATAGACCAAAAGGAAAATGACAAACACCCAGAAACCAACCCTGAAGGCACAGAATTTGATAACCTGAATGACAGAGACTTCAAAATAGCTATCATAAACAAACTCAACGAAATACAAGAGAACACACAGAAAGAAATCAACGAATTCAGGGATTTCGTCACAAAAGAGATTGAAACCCTAAAGAAAAACCAATCAGAATTATTGGAGATGAAAAACAAAATCAACGAGATAGTGGAAAAAATGGAGTCTTTAAAGAGCAGAACTGACAATATGGAGGAATGAATTAGCATTATTGAGGATAGCCACGCAGAAACGCTCCAGATAGAGGAGGAGAGAGGCCTAAAAAAAGAAATGAAGAAATTTTTCGAGAAATATCAGACTCAACGAGGAAAAGCAACATAAAGATAATAGGTATTCCAGAAGGAGAAGAAAGAGAAAAAGGAGCAGAGAGTTTGTTCAAAGAAATAATAGCTGAGAACTTCCCCAACCTAGGGAACGAGAGGGAAATAACAGTGAATGAAATCAATAGATCACCTAAATATATAAACAGGAATAAAAAATCATCTCGCCACATAGTAGCAAACTTGAAAAATACCCATGACAAGGAAATAATATTAAGAGCAGCTAAACAAAAAAACAAAATAACATACAAAGGAAACCCCATCAGGCTCTCAGCTGATTTCTCGTCAGAAACTCTACAGGCTAGGAGAGACTGGAGTGATATATTCAAAATCATGAAAGACAAAAGCCTTCAGCCAAGAATACTTTATCCAGCAAAAATATCCTTCAAATATGATGGAGAAATAATAACTCTCCCTGATAAACAAAAGCTAAGAGAGTTTGTCACCACAAGACCCCCACTACAAGAAATGCTCAAGAAGGCCCTTAGGCCTGAAAAAAAACAAATGAGAAAGGGGATACAAAGATTCCAGCAAGGAGAAAAGCAAGGAGACTAAACAAGAACAAACTACAGTTGGATAACATCAAAAATTAATTCAAGCTCATCACTGGAAACACACATTCATGACACAATCTGGAATAAAGAGAAAACAAATAAGGAGGGGAAGAGGTAAGGGACTGAATCGACCGAGCCTCAGGAAAAAGGAGGCATCCGAAAATGTACTTTCTTATCCAGGAGATCGCTTATATAAACCTCACGGTAACCACTAAACAAATAACCAGAAGAGAACCACACATGACAAATAAAGAGAAAACCAAGAGAATGAGCATGCAGAAATACCAAATTGAATTTGCAGTCCGAAACACAAGGGACAAGAAACGAAGGAAATGCAAAAGAACCAGAAGATGAACAATAAAATAGCAACATTAAACCCTCATATATCAATTATCACTCTAAATGTAAATGGATTGAATTCTCCAATCAAAAGACACAGAGTGGCAGGATGGATTAAAAACCAAGATCCAACAATCTGCTGCCTCCAGGAAACACATCTCAGCTCTAAAGACAAACACAGACTCAAAATAAAAGGATGGAAAACAATACTCCAAGCTAATGGCAAACAAAAGAAAGCAGGAGTAGCCATACTTATATCAGACAAAGTAGACTTCAAGATAAAAAAGGTAATGCAAGACAAAGAAGGGCAATATATAGTGATGAAAAGGACACTTCACCAAGAAGACATAACAATCATAAATATCTATGCACCCAACACAGGAGCACCAAAGTACATAAAACAACTGCTAAAAAATCTAAAAGAAGATATTAACAATAACACAATAATAGTAGGGGATCTTAACACCCCCCTTACATCAATGGATAGATCATCCAGACAAAAAGTCAATAAGGAAATAATGGACTTAAATGAAAAACTAGACACAATGGACTTAATAGATATATACAGAGCACTCCACCCAAAAAAAGCAGAGTACACCTTCTTCTCTAGCGCACATGGAACATTCTCAAGGATAGACCATATATTAGGAAACAAGGCAAACCTCTATAAATTTAAGAAGATTGAAATCATTACAAGCATCTTTTCTGATCATAACGCTGTGAAACTAGAAATCAACTGCAAGGAGAAAACTGGGAAAGGGACAAAGATGTGGAGACTAAACAACATGCTACTGAACAACCAATGGGTCGTTGATGAAATTAAAGGAGAAATCAAAAGCTATCTGGAGACAAATGAAAAGGAAAATACACCATACCAACTCATATGGGATGCAGCAAAGCGGTCCTGAGAGGGAAATTCATAGCAATACAAGCTCACCTTAACAATCAAGAAAAATCCCAAATAAATAACCTTAAATTGCACCTAACAGAATTAGAAAAAGAAGAACAGACAAAGCCCCAAGTCAGCAGAAGGAGGGAAATAACAAAAATCAGAGCAGAAATAAATGAAATTGAAACCAAAAAAACAGTAGAAAGGATCAATGAAACAAAGAGCTGGTTCTTTGAGAAGATAAATAAAATTGACAAACCCTTAGCCAGACTCACTAAGAAAAAAAGGGAGAAGACTAAAATAAATAAAATTAGAAGTGAAAGAGGACAACTTACAACAGATACCACAGAAATACAAGGGATTATTAGGGAATACTATGAAAAACTTTATGCTAACAAATTGGACAACCTAAAAGAAATGGACAAATTCTTGGAAGCACAACCTCCCAAAACTGAATCAAGAAGAAATAGAGAATCTGAACAGACCAATCACAAGTAAAGAGATTGAAACAGTAATCAAAAACCTCCCAAAAAATAAAAGCCCAGGACCAGATGGCTTCCCTGGAGAATTTTATCAAACGTTCAAAGAAGATTTAGCACCTATCCTTCTCAAACTATTCCAAAAAATAGAGGAAGATGGAATACTTCCCAACACATTCTATGAGGCCAACATCATCCTCATACCAAAGCCAGATAAGGACAATACAAAGAAGGAAAACTACAGGCCAATATCACTGATGAACATAGACGCAAAAATCCTCAACGGAATATTGGCAAACCGAATACAGCAATGCATCAAAAAGATCATACACCACGATCAAGTGGGATTTATACCAGGGACACAGGGGTGGTTCAACATCCGCAAATCAATCAACATAATACGCCACATTAACACAATGAAGAATAAAAACCACATGATCATCTCAATCGATGCAGAGAAGGCATTAGACAAGATCCAGCATCCATTTATGATAAAAACTCTCAACAAAATGGGTATAGAAGGAAAGTACCTCAACATAATAAGGGCCATATGTGACAAACCTATAGCAAACATCCTACTCAATGGGGAAAAACTGAAAGCCATTCCTTTGAGGACAGGAACAAGACAAGGGTGCCCACTCTGACTGCTCTTATTCGACATAGTGCTACTTGGCCAGAGCAATTAGGCAAGAAAAAGGAATAAAAGGACTCCAAATAGGCAATGAAGAAGTGAAACTCTCACTATTTGCAGATGACATGATCTTATACATAGAAAACCCAAAAAATTCCATCAGAAAACTACTAGAAATAATCAACAACTACTGTAAAGTGGCATATAAAATCAACTTACAAAAATCAATTGCATTTCTATACACTAACGATGAACCAACAGAAAGAGAACTCAAAAAGACAATCCCATCTACAATTGCAACAAAAAGAATAAAATATCTGGGAATAAATTTAACCAAGGAGGTCAAAGACCTATACAATGAAAACTATAAGACACTATTGAAAGAAATCGAGGAAGACATAAAGAAATGGAAAAATATTCAATGCACATGGATTGGAAGAATAGATATAGTTAAAATGTCCATTCTACCTAAAGCAATCTACAAATTCAATGCAATCCCAATCAGAATCCCAATGTCATTCTTCACGGTAATAGAACAAAAACTACTGAAATTCGTATGGGGCAACAAAAGACCCCGGATAGCTAAAGCAATTCTGAAAAAAAAAGAACAAAGCTGGAGGCATCACAATCCCTCATTTCAAAATATACTATAGAGCTATAGTAATCAAAACAACATGGTACTGGTACAAGAATAGACACACAGATCAATGGAACAGAATTGAGAGCCCAGAAATAAAACCACACACCTATGGACAGCTAATCTTCAACAAAGGAGGAAAGAACATACAATGGAGAGAGGGAAGTCTCTTTAATAAATGGTGCTGGGAAAATTGGACAGCAACATGCAAAAGAATGAAAGTAGACAATCTCCTATTGCCATATACAAAAATCAACTCAAAATGAATCAAGGACCTGAAAGTGAGACCTGAAACTATAAAACTCCTGGAAGAAAACATAGGCAGTACACTAATTGAGATTGGACATAAAAGGATCCTTTCAGATTCCATGTCTACTTGGACAAGGGAAACAAAAGAAAAAATAAATAAGTGGGACCTCAACAGACTAAAGAGCTTCTACAAGGCAAATGAAACCAGGATCAAAATGAATAAACAACCCACCAGCTGGGAGAAAATATTCACAAATCATTTGTCCAACAAGGGATTAATCTCAGTAATATATAAAGATCTCATACAACTGAGCAACAAAAAAACAAACAACCTGATCAAAAAATGGGCAGAGGATATGAACAGACATTTTTCCAAGGAAGAGATACAGATGGCCAATAGCCACATGAAAAGATGTTCAACATCATTAATCATCGGGGAAATGCAAATCAAAACTACACTAAGATATCACCTTACACTGGTTAGAATGGCTATAATCACAAAGACAAATAACAACAAATGCTGGAGAGGTTGTGGAGAAATGGGGACCCTCATTCACTGCTGGTGGGAATGCAAACTGGTGCAGCCTCTATGGAAAACAGTATGGAGAGTCCTCAAAAAATTAAAAATAGAAATACCTTATAATCCAGCAATCCCACTCTTGGGCATCTACCCAATGGACATGAAATCAACCATCACAAGAGGCGTATGCACCCCTATGTTCATTGCAGCATTATTCACTATAGCCAAGAAGTGGAAGCAACCCAAGTGTCCCTCAACTGATGATTGGTTAAAGAAGATGTGGTATATATATACAATGGAATACTACTCAGCCATAAGAAAATACACAATTGTCCCATTTGCAACAACATGGATGGACCTAGAGGGTATTATGTTAAGTGAAATAAGCCAGAGAGAGAAGGACAGACACTGCATGAACTCACTCATATATGGAATATAAATGAACACACAGACAGAGAGAACTGATTGGTGGTTACCAAGGGGAAACGGGGTGGGGGGTTGGCACAAGGGGTGAAGGGTTACATCCACATGGTGATGGACAAACAAAAATGTACAACTAAAACCCCACAGTGTTATAAATTACTAAGACATCAATAAAAAAAAAGGTCTTTATGGAATATTTAGGTGTCATCTAGGGAGGCAGAAAGGAAGACATGGATTCAATGAGTAAATTGATTAAGGTTACAGAGCAAAGTTGAGTCTGGAATTCAAGTACCCCAACACCAAAATGCATGCACTTTTTGAAATTCGTGGCTAGATCGCCATTCATGATTAGGTAGCTACTACCTTGTACATTTCTTGAGCTTGTGTATTTCACCAGGAGGAGGAAACCAATATAATTTTCTAACTATCTTTACAATAGACTTCAAATATTTTAAGCCATAAGTATTTCAAGTGGTGTTATATGACAATGGAAAACAAAATGACATTCCTTTTTTTAAATTTAGTTTATACTACTAGCACAGATATTGAATAGTTAGAATTATCAGAGGGAGCTTTTCATTTGTCTCCTGTGTACCAAACCAAAAAGAAGGATGCTTTTGCAAGACAGAACATTTCTCTGCAAAAATTTCTATGCCCAGGTGGTTGTTCTGCTTCATTTCGTATTTACCTGATAAGTCCTGTTTGACAGTTCTCTGTTCTCAGAATAAATTAGAAATGTTTACTCCTGAAGGGGAACAGAATATACCACCCCAAAATATGCCTCTTTGGCATAAGGATTATTTTAAACTGGCTATTTTTTTTAAAAAACAGCAGACATGGGAGAATCTCTAAAAACTGAGTAGAACTTTCCTTTTTGTAAGAGACACTTAACATTTATAAGGAAAACCTCCATTTGTCAGGGTGTCTCCCTATCTGTACCAGGATCTAGAAATTTACCAATGCAGAAGACATGGACTTAAATCTGCATGACAACCATGTCCTTGTTTACTGTGCTTTGCCTGATAATCTCCCATAACTGACTCTCCCCACCCCCAACATCTTTCTTTTGTCATTAGCTGAAGTTAGTATTTAAGGTGGTGGGTTGGACCATTTTGGGGAGTTACTCAGTTTTCCTGGGTATCTCCCCTGTATACAGGAGATATATACGTTATTAAACATCTGTTTATTTTTTCTCCTGGTAATCTGTCTTTTATTACAAGGTGGTCTCAGTCAAGAACCTAGAAGGGAAGGGGGAAAATTATTTTTCCTCCCCCACAACCCTAACCCCTGGATTCTCCATGGTTCCTTGCAAACAATTATAACTCTCCTCAAGCCCTCTCATTCTGAGTAAATGAGTTTCCCTCACACTTTTCAGAGTGTCAGAAACTATGAGAATGTGTGCTCCATTTTCCCTCCTCTCTTTCAGTACAAGTTTTCAACAACACTCATTTTTCTCCTCTTAACTATGATGGGAGTCACCTTCTTTCTCCAGGATTACTCCATATTTTCTCCATTTTAATATCTCTTATTTTCTAGTTTTTTACCTTCAGCTTAAATTGTCCAAACTTCTCTTTTGCTTGAAATCTCTCTCTTGCTTGAAATCAGTATTTTCTAGATCACATTATCATCAGTGTTTTACCTTGCTTTTAACTGCCTTGGTAAAACATGGCTGGTGTCTTCTGCTAATTGAAATGATACACTTGCCTTTAAAAAGTTGTCAGGTAGGATCAGGGTGGGCCTCTGGGAAAAGAGCGATAGATCAGATTGCTTAAAACGATAGGAGCTTCTACTCAACTCTCTTCTTGTCACACCCACATGCATGTTTAGAGCCAAGTCTGAACTAACAAGTTTGATCCAGTAACCCCCACATTTAACCACTATGCTCTATTCTATAAGCACCTAATTGAGATTCTGACCATCTTTACTTTCTCTTACCCTCTTTTTTTCTTTTAACTTGAATATCTAGTGTGCTTTTTCTGTTTAAAATAAAAATATATCCAAGGAACTAGCTTTGGGGCAGCAAACTCATGAGGAAACTTCAAATTAAAAGAACAGTTGTATTTATTGAAAACTAGTTCCCTATGCTCAGGGTATGTCCTTATCATTGAGAAAAGATGCTGACCTCTAGTGATGTTCTGTTATTAACATGGATAAAACTTGCTCTGGAGTTAAAGGAGGCCTGATTGACAGCTCCATGCTCTAACAGGTTCCACTAATTCTGGAAAAAGTAGTCCTCTCATGTAGGGAGACAACAGTATTTGCACTGGCATAAAATCTTGAGTAGGAGTTGATTTGATGTCAAATTCTTAGCCAATAAATATATATGCATTTGCTTAAAAAGTACTCTATACTTTATAGGAAGAAATCTGCAATAATGATCTAATAATAATTAGCATAGATTGAGTACTTATTATATACCAGGCACAACAAATTTATGAGATAGAAATAACCATTTCCTTTACTTTATATGTAAATGAATTGAGGTACTGACCTTTCAAGTGAGGTTTGGACACAAGATGCCCACTTCCAAAATTCATACCCCTAACCATTATAATACACTGCCTCCCTCAACAATAGCAAAATGGGATCCAGAATCCAGTCCTGATGTTCTCTATTGTTAGCAGCATATCTCCTCCATAAAATGAAATCAATTCATAATTAATTCAATTATAAAAATTCCTTTCCATTTACACCAATTCCCTTTCAAGCTACAATCTTTTTTATTTATTGTTTTTAAACAAATCTTATGAAACATGGATGTGCATTTTCTGTACTCTTTCTCAGCATCTATTTACTAATTAACCCATTATAATTTGAATTTTGCTTCAACCACAATGCCATAATATTACATTAATGTTAACAACATCCTTGATTTTTCTAAGTTGGAGTCTTTTTTATTTTTCACCTACCAATATCACTGGAGCACTTGGCTCTTTTGTCTGCACCCCATTTCCCTCTCCTCCTTCTTAAAACTCTCTTTTCATTAATTCTAACACTACTTTCCTTTACTCTGCAAATTTCTTCCTCAGAATCCTTTATTGGTGTCTCATCTTCAGGCTAGCTGTTAATGTTGCTCTCTTTTCAGTTAACATGGTCTTTTTAAAATCATTCCACCTTCACCCATGACTTGAACCATGTTGATGATTGCAAATATTTATTTCCAGTCTAGATCTCTCTCTTGAGCACCAGAATCATATTTATAATTATGTTGGCATCTATACTTGGATGCCCTACAAGTGCTTTGAAAATGAACATGTCTAAATTGCACTCATTTTCTTCTCTGCTTACCCACCCCACTTATATGGCATGTCAGTTAATGGTACCACTAACTACACAGATTCTAAAACCAGAATCTTTAACTCCTCCTCCTCACTCCTCTCCACAGTCACCTCACATACTGTCAATGGTACTTTAGAAGTTTTTCTAAGGACAGTCCTTCCTCACTATCACTGTTTTACTGCCACTATGGCCCCCCCCATAGACAATCTTACTTCTACATCAGTCAATTACTTTTAACCATTCTCCTTTTCTCCTGTCAACTGCAAGCTTATCCCCATTTCTATCTGTTAACCTTAATCCTGCCAGAATAATCATTTGCAAAAACTAATTTAACTGTCATTTTTTTTCCTGCAAACATCCTCATTGCCTACAAAATAAAATCTCTTTATCAAATGTTAATGCTCAGATCACTTTTCCTGGTTAAGATTTTTCAAAACTTAGTGGAAATATTAGCATTTGAATCAGGAAGTGCTAGTATCACAGAAAATAAAACTCTTATTTTCCCATTTAGTCTAAGCCTGGAAGAATGAGAAGGGTGCAGAGCACTTCCATGGTTTGGGCAAACTTTGGGAAACTTAAGGAAGTCTGTAGATTATCCCACTTACCTCTGTAGGGGAGGAAAACTTCCTTTTACCCTCTTAGGTTCTGTGGCTGGCCTAAGAATTAAACCCACATAAGAAAGATTAATAGGAGAAAAACATACACATGTCATTTAATTTTTTTATAGGTACACAGGAGACTTTAAAGGGAAAATGAGGACCCAAAGAAGCCACTAGGAACAAATGTTTGTATATCTTTTTACACAAAGTTGATAAGTTGTGGGGATGTGAAAAGACAACAAGGGCTTGAGGGAGGAGCAGTCAATTGTGGGTCAGTGACTAGAAAATACATGGAGGGGACAGAATTAATGGCTGACAAGGATTATTTTAGTAAGTCTGTTTGCACAGGTCCATTCTGGCATTGATGCCTGTCTCTGGTGATAAGAATATTTTTCTCTCCCTGGTACAGGGAGGGCACCTTTCTCAAGAAATTTTATGACCTGCTTTTAGATGGAAAGGAGGACTTCAGAGAGCCCTTCCTGCCTCTGCTGTTTCTCAATCATCTTCAGCAGAAAATAATCAACATGCCAAAGAGGTATATTTTGGGTGGCATGGTCTAAATCCTTTCACTCCATCGTTCGGGAAGCTTTATATTTATACCTTGTCTTCACTCCTCCCTATCAATTTCTCCCAGATTGGGTTGGAATTTTTATAGGACTTTGTAATTAGACACGAAAATCCCTCTTGATGAACAGCACATACATTGATCATTCCAGTAGCCCCAGAGTTCTATTTGCTGTGGCCCTTAATGTGAGGCTGGCTGTCAATGATCTTCTAAAAGCATAAAATTATGTGATTGAATTTATTACTCTGAACAATTCAGAGGCATGCTATTGTTAACTGTTTCTGGTTTACCCAGCTTAGAGCCTTTGTAGCAATCTTGACTAGAGTGCGCATCCTTCCTGCAAAACCTCAATGCAAAGAATCGTCTACCAGACCTTCCACCCTCAGACTCCAACCTAAGTTTTGACCTTCACCCTTATTCTCTTAACCCAAATCGAACTTCTAATCACACCAGTCTACCAAAACTCAACTCTAATTACATTTGGTATGAATCATTGCTCTTGGGCAGAGTTATTGGACTCTTCTATTTCTTCAGCATTCTATTATTATGTCTATTATGGTAATTATGATTTTATATTTTAATTAGCTGCTTACATGTCTGTCTCCCAGCCTACATAGGCTTTGAATGCCTGAAGGATAAATTCTTGTCCTTCACATCTCTTCATCTCCCACACATAGGAAAATCCCTGGGACACAGGAGAGGCTTAGTATTTGTTCAGTAGGAAAAACAAAAAAAAAAAGATAGAATTATTGAATACGTGAATGAATAAAAATGACCTTGTATGGTATGTTTATTATTATTTCACTTTGAAGCGAAGCACATCTTCTATTTATAGATGGTTTTATAATGTTTAGAGCTCTTTCAAAAGCACTTGATATTCATAACCTCACTATGAAGCAGACAGAGCTGATATCATTTGTCTCATTTTAGAGATGAGGGCATTGGTTTTCAGAGCAAAAGAGACTAACCTGAGATGATATAAAACTAGACCAGCACCCAGATCTCCTGATTTCATGAATAGCAAAATATAAAGTGACCTTATAGTTTATATTACCTATCACAGATGGACAAGGGGAAATTAAGATGTCTACTATAAAATAAGGTGAACTATCCATCTTGAATTCACAGTAGAGATAGAAGAAATACAAAATAATATGAAGTGTATCCTTGGAGAAAAGACTCAATTTGTAAATATAAGAATGAGCTTTGAAAAGAATAAATTTTAAACTTTTTTGAACATTTTATTATCTGTGTACAATAGACCTTCAGAAAATCTTTTCAGGCTTAAATATTTGCTTCATCCTCACAATTACCTGGTTTTTTAGAAGAATTCTTTCTAAAGTAAAATAAAAATATATCAAATTTTTGGAAAATAATTACTAATTATGTTCCTATCTCAGATTACAGTAAACCTTATTTTGTTTGTTTCTGATGATCCTCCTTGAAACCACACAATTTAACAAGTCCCTGCTCCAGAGAAATTTTGGACCTAAGTCAGCTTAAATCTGTGCTAAACTAGAGCTGAGAGTGCATATAATGGGCTGTGGGTAAGTTTACAGGATAGGAAGAAGGGTTAGCTGTTAATCTTGACTTTTTAAAAAAATTTAGCCTCATAATTTTAGTAGAACCAAATTTCCTAGATAAGCAAACTGCATTGAAAGATGCATTCCAAAGACAATGTAACAGATTTTTAGGATATCAGTGATCTGGAACATCCACCCTTCTGGCTACATCACAATACAATGGGGAAAAATAACAAGTAAACCACAGTACCACAAAGGTCAGGTGTGGTACGAAACTAAGAAGTTTCTTTCATCATTGATTATTTTTTCAACTTTATTTTTTTAAATTACAAACAATAAAGCTCTCCTATTCAAATGTAGTTTTATGAGTTTTGGTGATTCTATACAATTGTGTAACCATGACCACAATCAACATATAGAACACTTTTATCTGCCCCCAAATTCCCTCTTCTTTGCTGGCTGTCTTTAACCACAGGCCTTAAACACCACTGATGGGCTTCCTGCCCATTATAGTTTTGTCTTTTCCAGTATTTCATATAAACACACTCAAACAGTATATATTCTTTTGTATTTAACCTGTTTTACTTTTGAGATTTTTGAGTGATGGTGAATGTGTCAATATTTTCGCCTTTTCAAGACTGTTATATAAATGATCCAAAGATGGACCCTGCATATTGGCCCCTAAGTTGTTTGTTTCTTCACAGCACACTGAAATCTGTTAGCTCCATAGCTTGCTGGCACCAGTGGAAGAAGATTACAAAATGGAGTCACACATCAAGGGCACCTAAAATGGAGTCAGGAGGCCATTAGGGAAGTGGGGATTTTACCCGTCTCAACCCTGATAAAATGTAAACTTTTGAACTCTGCTTCACTGCTGTCATCCTGACCTTTTTTCAAGAAACATATTTTCTCCCAGAGATAAGAACTTTCCACCTGAGAGAGAGCCTTAGCAACCAATCACGTACGGCCAAGAAATAGTTGTTGCTAGCACCGATCACAAATCTTGCAAAACAACCTACATAATTTATCTCTTTTTGTCTTTATAAACCCCTGCCTTCTTTGTCCTCTTTGGAGCACATCTGAGTTTCTGCTAGAATCTGTCCCCCAAGTTGCAATTCCTGAGACCCCCATAAACTTTTTGCTTTACTTGCAGTTTATCCTCTTATTCATTGACATACCAAACTCAAATTTTTGCACATTCAATTGTTTTAAAAATAGCCAAACAAGCAGGTTTTTAGCCATTTAGGATCTGCCTGCTTTGCATACCTTGAGAAACTACACCCAGCATCTGCTGATCATTAATAAAACCCAGCCTAATGGCTATAAAAATCCAAGTCACCATTGCTATTGGTAGGTCACTGGTCATTGATTCAGAGACTCCCCACTGTGCTGCTGAGAGACATCACCTAGACATGTAAGTCCCCTCTCTGGTCCCCCTGTCCCCTGGCAGTTCCTTACTTTCCTCCCCTTCTGGATGGTAGCCCCTTGCTGTAAGCTTCAGGACAGTCTCATGCTGTGAAGGACTTCATGCAACCTGTCTAAGAGCCACTCAATAAAGCTTGTTGTGTGTTATTGGCTCTTATGGTCATATTTTTTCCTTGAATAACCCCAAATCCCTCAAACCACCTACAATTACAAAGTAGTATCCCATAAAATAGATATTTGCTTATTTTATTCATTAATCAGTTGATGGACATTTGAATTGTTTTCAGTTTGGGATATTATTCACAATCCTGCTATTAACATTTACATACAAGTCTTTATGTGGGCATACATTTTCATTTCTAGTGGGAAAATACTGAGAGTGTGCCTGAGTCATATGGAAAGTATATGTTTAACTTGAAAAGAAACTATCAAATTATTTGCCAAAGTGGCTGTATGCTTTGTATGTTATCAAGGATGCAAGAGTTTTAAGTGCTCTAGTTATCTACAGCACCTGCTCTTGTCTTTTTTTTTTTAACTTTAGCAATTCTTCTGGGTGGGAAGTGGGATCTCATTGTGTTTTCAATTTGCATTTCCCTGATGACTAGTGATACTGAGCATCTTTTCATGAGTTTGTTGGCCATTCAGATATCTTCGTTTGTAAAGTGTCTGTTCAAATAATTTGCCCTTTTTAAAAATGGGTTGTTTATTTTATTATTGAATTGTATCAGTTTTTTAAAATATATTCTGGATGCAAACCATCTGTCAAATACGTACTTTATTTTTTTATAATCTTTTGCACGCATTTGCATTTTCTTAACTGCATCTTTTGTAAAGAGTAAGTTTTTAATTTTAATAAAGTGCATCTTATCAAATATTTTCTTACAATTTGTGTTTTTTTATGTTGTACTTAGAAATTTTCTCACTTATTTTTTCCACTGTGTATTTCTTTGCAAGATAAAAGACAGTTTTCTTAACCAGATCTGTACTGCTAAATTCTTAAATTTTTTCCAATCATTTATTATTCTGAAGAATGCCACACTTAACAACTATGTATATATATTAGAATTCCTCAATTGTTTATATTACATGAGGTGGGATTTCTCGGTCAAAGGGTAAATGCAGCTATAATTTTGGTAAATACCGCTAGATATTTACCTCCTTCAGAGGAGCTGTTCCATTGTTTGTGTGCTGGCCTCACAGATATAGTAGTTTTTCCAATTTTTGGATAATTTGTCCACTGGATATGTGAGAAATGATGTTTTCAAATAAGTGTGTTCCTCTTAATAACAGTAAATTTTGATATCTTTTCACAAATTTGTCCGATGAAATATCTGTTCATATTCTTTGCCCAATTTTCCAATGGGTTATTTGTCTTTTCCCCATATAGATTTCTAGGAGTTTTTAAAATTAGAATGAGACTAGCCCAGGTCTTTGGCTTGAACCACTCATTAGAGAAAGTTTGGGGAAGATGGAAGCTTGGGGAGGAGGGAGGTAGAAATTAGGAGTTTGATTTTTGACATGTTAAATTTGAGATATCTGTGAGACATTCAAAGTAGACGTAAATTAGGCAGTTGGGTGTTCCAATTTGGAACTCAAGGGAGAGAAGTGGGTTGCTGATATGAATTTGGTAGTCATTAGAATATAGACAGTAATTAGGGTTCTGGGAATGGATGAGATCATCTAGGAAGAAAAGGTAAAAACGAAGAGAAAAGAGACTAGGACTACTCCCTAAGGCATTCAAGTATGTAGAGTAGCTGGAGCATTACTTCATTGATCCCCTCAGGTATTGGATTAACCAGACTGACCCTGGGCCCGCTGAGTCCCCTGGTCCATTGCCTCTTAGAAAAGGAAATCACGTGAGGGCTTTCTCCAATGGGAATTAAACCAGAGTAGGGTCTGACGGCCTTCTCCAGAGTCTGTACAACAGGGGAGCCTGGTGAAAACATATGGAACTTGCTGATCCACCAAAAAGGCTGAATGCAGTCAGTTAAGGGGATGCTTGACCATCCCCTTAGATAGATAGACCAAATATCTATCTTCGCAGCTAGTGGCTAGTGTTTGTAATATGCCCATTTTGGGCAAGGTATCAGTGGATTTCCTGGAATAGTTCATGTTTTAGTGCCAAAGAAAACAGACTCATAAACCAGACTGTGGCCAGCTACATCTTAACTCTCTCTCTCTCTCTCTCTCTACACACACACACACACACACACACACACACACACACACACACATATACTTCATATCTATATAATACTTTTTAAATGGTCAAGCAAGCTCTTAACTGATTGACTTTACCACAAATGACAGCTGTAATGCTGAAGAAAACATACTTGAAGGATCTGGAGAGTGAATGAAACCAGGCAAATTCTAGAGTCGAGTTGAAACTTGGAAGAAGGAAATACAAGGAACACAAGGTGTGAATTTTCTGGATTTTTCCCCTAATTTTAGCCTAAGGGAAGGAAATCATGGTGCCTCAGATGTGGCTAAAACTCTGATAAGCCAGTCTTTCTGACTTGAATAACATAACGATTTCAGGACAATCACATTTGTTGGAAAATGAGGGAAAAAAATCCAGAGACAAGCTACCCCAAATTCTGTGTATAAATATTTTCCAACACTTTGGCTGAACCCTGAACCACATAAGCATGAGGCAGATTGAGAAAAGCCCAGTGATAGGCTGGGGGAGGAAGAACTGAACTGTAATTTAAGCTGCCATCCAAGAGTCAAAAGTTTGCAGTTTGAATCCAATCAAATTAGTTGCCTGCTTAAAAAAACAAATTAACATTCTTCAGAGTAATATAACAGGATCCAGAGTCTCCACAATATAACATTAAAAATGTCTAATGTTCAATGCAAAATTACTTGATATATGAACAACCAGGAAAATGTAACCCATTCTTAAGATATAAGATAACCAATGGAGACAACCCCAAGTTGACACAGATGTTGAAATTATCAGATGAGCACTTTAAAGTATCTAGTATAACTATGCTCAATTAGATATAAAAACAAAATACACTCACAACTAATGAAAAGACAGAAAATCTCAGCTGAGGAAAAGAAAGTATAATAAAATTATCTAATGGAAATTCTAGAATGAAAAATTACAATATTAAGTGAAGTTTATAATAAAATATGCATTTTGATCTCCTTCACAGGAAATAAACAAGCAAATGATAACAACCACAAAAATAAAGTAAAAATTTGAAGTTACCTAATTACGTCAAGATTTGAACTTGGTTCTGACACCAAAGTCTTTGCCTCTAGCATTTAGAAGAATGTGATTCATGGGCTAGCCCAGTGGCATAGTGGTTAAACTCACACCATCTGCTTCAGTGGCCCGGGGTTCAGCGGTTCAGATCCCGGGTGCAGACCGACACACCACTCATCAACCCATGCTGTGGTGGCATCCCACATGCAAAACAGAGGAATATTGGCATGGATATTAGCTCAGGAACAATCTTCCTCAAGCAAAAAGGAAAAGGTTGGCAACAGATTAGCTCAGGGCCAATATTCCTCACCAGAAATAAAAAAAGATCGTGATTTATCTAATAGAGTTGTACAATGAAGTTAATATTTCAAATATTCAGGAAATGAACTTGTATCAAGCTAAAGAAATATGCTAAAGTTTTAACAGCAATTTTCTTTATTGAAATTAAACGTGATTTTTATTTTCTTCTTTTTGGTTATCTGTATTTTTTCTTTTTCTAGTTGAAAGAAACCAGAATACATCACCCCAAACTATGCCTTTTTGACATAAAAATCATTTTGAACTGAAGGTAATTAAGAAGGAGCAAAATGCCAAAAAGCTCCTCTTTTTCTGCCTGAAGGCAGGATATAAAGTCTCTAACTGGAGACAGACTTTTATCAACCCAGAGATGGCACCAGAGGGGTCTACAAACAAGGAACGTGAAAACAAGCTTTAATCCATTAGTTTCCTCACATATGTTTACCTCCCCACAGTTTGCTGCCCTTGGAAGCTTAAAACTGCTTTCCTCTGTCCTGTCATTTCTCTACAAATGTATTGCTTTTTTGTTGAAGATGCTATGTAAACTGTAATTTTAAGCTGCCATTTTGAGTTACTTTTGGTTTAGTTCTCTCCCATATGATGTGCACTGCACACATTAATAAATTGTTTGTTTTTCTCTTGTCATTTTGTCTTTTTGTATAAGAGTCCCAGCTGTATACCTAAGATGGGTAGAGGTAGATTTTTTGCCTTCCCTATGTAGTAATGAACTTATACTATACATGCAAAGAGAAGTTACTTTTATTTATTTAAGCTAGCTGAAAAAGAGAATTGGAAGCAATGCTTACTCTCTATAAATCTGCATATTTCCCAAATTAAAAAAAATTATAAACAGTTTCTAAGTTGATAAATTAGATTTAACTACTCTATTGACTAATTTGGGTGTCATCACTGTAAGTTTTGCTATTGGAGTCTTTTAAAATGTTTTTTGTTAAGCTACAATTCTCATTCTTAATTTGATTCAATAGAAAGAGCTTGCTGTTTTTATTTTGTTTTCCATGATTGTCCATGACATTTGGATCTACTTGTCATTTCAGTGCAAATAAATTCACACAGAATTACCTTAGTTAAAATGCATTTTTAATTAATTCAATTGCATCAGCCACCTCTTGACCAAATCACCTTTCCCTCCTGGGAAGTGCTATTACAGAAAGAAAAACAATTTTCCAAAGCAAGAAGATCATAAGATAATTTGCTGGGGGCAAAGTAAAGAGCATGTTGGGTTTGTCAGAGTGGGCAGAGCCTTTCCTAGTAGTTACATAAGATAGCAAGGATCAAAATGTGCTAACTTGCCTGGTTGCAGTTCTTCTTTCTTAAAAACTAATTTTTCTAAGGCTTAGGCATCTCATTACAATGCTTAAATATGGTTCTCCAGTTGCCTCTCCTTTGATACATCTCATTAGCCCACTTCATTTATATAGCTAACCATATCCCCTTAAATTATGCACATTTCTTCATGTTCTAGTCAAGCTTGACCTTAACACCTCTGCACATCATCTGACTTGCAAGATGTAGCTCCTGTCAATAATTCCTTTCCATCCGTGTCAATTATTAAAGCATTTAAAGGCATAACTACATATGAAATTTGCCTTCATTTTATAGGTTTGACTTTTCAAATTTAAGAATGAAGAGCCTGTTTATTCTCACCTGAGTATTTCGTCTACAATTTGAGTGAGCTACCACCATGTGGTGTTTCCCTAGATAGTATACCAGTAAGTTTAGCTGCGTCCTACTCTGATATATTTAATAAAATGTGTTGATTGCCCCTTAGTAAAGGGAATATGATAGATCCAGGCTGATGTTAGTCGATAAAATGATTAAAATATGTGCCTAACCGCAAGAAGTCCTACAGTTGTTGAAGAGTGGGTAATGTATAAACACTTAAATGGATAATTAAGGGGCAATGAGGGCAATGCACTAATACAGACTTTTTATATACTATGTTATCCCATCAACACCAGTGTACGGTTTACAACCCAACTTCTCAAAACACCACACACATCCTTTCTTTAGCTATAAAATTAGAACACATGAGACTGCAGCTTTAAAATTAATTAAAATAAATACATTATGTGATTTCAAAAGGGATACAAATTATTTCATTTTCTTTATTCCAATAATGTGTTCTCAAAGATTAAAAATATCTCAGTTATATCAATGGATAGTTACGTTATTTCTCATTAAAACTCAATTATTAACATTGTGTAAGCATTCCCTAAAGCATCCTTTGAGAGATTATGGATGTGTAGTAGAGGAAGAACTATCCCTGCACCCTCTAGGTTCTTCTGGCTGGCCTAAGAATTAAATTGACATGAGACAGAATAACAGGAGAAAATCAAACACATTTAATAACATGTCTACATGGGAGAAACCCAAAAAAACAGTAACTCACGAAAATGGCTGAAGCCACCACATTAAATACCATCTTCAGCTAAAGACAAAGGAGGATGTTGTGGGTAGTGGTTTGGGACTTCAAAGGAGAGAAGGGCAATTCACATGGAAATAGAAAAGCAAATGTTTGGGAAACAAATGTCTGCCATGCTTTGCAAAGATGATGGGACATGGGGAGGGCTTGGTTCCTTCCTGTCTACCACACCTAGTTTATTATATTATAGTTATCTACAGTATTAGTTCCTTCCTGAAACAGGCCCTCTATCTTAAATTTTTTTAGGCAGTTAGGGGGAAGGACAATGTTTCTTTATGAGTCTTTTGTTCTTAAAAATAACCAAGCCAAAGAGACACGTTTTGGGGTGGCAAATTCTGATCCCCCACAGGTGGCTCCTTCCAGAAAATTCTTTGATGTAACTCAGACTTAGGAGTAGTTAATGATTGGATTCATATATGACCCCCTGAATGGAAGTTTCATTCAAATGTATTTAATGTCATTAATCCCTGATCTGGATGGGTGCTATTGTTACAGCAACATCTCCAGCCCAGCCCCAAGAAATGTGTATTAGTGTATACTGAAAGCCAATAGGAGAAATGCCTACTTATCCAAGGATTTAGCATATTGATGGTCCATTTGGAAAGCCCTGGGAATTCAAGAATATTCAGAAATTCTTGGGGTTCCATGAAGGTTCTCAAACCCTCTGATGATCCATTTCTATATCCTAACCTCCTCAGCAGCTATCAGAAAAGGTAAGAAAAATTTCTGGCCTTTTGTCAATTCCCAGCCTTGCATCCACAACCCTCCTCACTTCTGATGCAATAATGGTTTTCCTTGACCCTTGGTTTTAAATCAAAATAGATTTTCCCAAACAGTGGGAAAGTCTATTTACCATAGTATAATCCAGGCGTATACTATTTACTATATTCTATTTACCATAGTATAATCCTGCTTCCTAAACCCCTATATCTGCTTTTGCAGGTAAGTAGTTCTGGTAAAGGTAAATTAACCCATATGGTATTGAGTATTATTGACAATCAAGTCTAACTTTGAGACATCAGATGCTACTTTGGGTGGTCCATGGGACATCCAATATTTGGACCACTATGTCCTGGAGCAGCTAATGCAGAGTCTAACATAATTCTTGGTAAAGAATTTGGGCTATTTTCTTCAAGAAATTCAATAATTAAGATTCATCACGTATATAGTAAAAGCTAAATCAAAGGGTAGATACTTGTCACACATCTAATTTGGGTACAACAGAAGAAGATCCACTTAACAAAATTCTCCAATCTGAGAACTTTCTGACCATATAACCACTTCTACAATTGACTATGATGATCCAAGACCGGCAGTGAGAAGAGTCTTCTGTGCCACAACAACTGAGCAAGACCCAGAGCCATTCAGAGGTAACCCTGAGGTGGGGAGAGAACAAATAGAGGTGTTCTACTGACTGAAGGCTAGCAATAATACCCCACCCAGTAGGACACTAGGCTGTGTTCCAAAACTTAAACATAGTCTACCGTGACTATTGATGGCTCTGTATCAGACCTGTGCGTCAAGCTTCTGAGGAGAATGGACTTTGACTGTTTCACTTCTGTATACACAGTTGCTAGAACACTATCCAGCCCAGATATTAATGATATTTATTGGCTGATAGTATACAAACACCTGTAATATACACTCTCGGGGCAAAGACATCCCAGTAGACTGAAATATTGCTACGTTTGCTCATAAACCCTGAATACCTCAGGACAAATCCAAGAAATATTTCATTAGAACCATCTTCTCACAGCTCCACCAAACTCTTAATAAACGAATGTCCTCACCGAATTGGTGCAATTAATCTCTTTTATCAATGTCTCAATTTTTTTTAACAACCTCCTGTAAAGATGTTCTTATTTATTAACGAATGTTCCTTCTCCACCAACCCAGGCACTTAAAAAACAGCCAATGTTCTCAGTTTGTATTTGATTTGAAAGGTAACATTGGGAACTTTTCACATCTAAGTATACCACTGGAAACCCACAGATCAATGGCCAGAGGGAATGTTTCAGCGAATTACCAGAATATGTGAATGACTAAGACCTCTTACAGCTTACTTTTACATACTCTACCCGGTGTAGTGTTTGATGTGTATCTCCTTTTCTATGCCTTCCATACTCAATGCAACTTTCCTATCTACTCGATCAAAGCTGAATTTGAATTAAAAGAAAAAAAAAAGAACTCATTGAAACTCTCCATCCAGAAAGCCTCATTTCTCAGCAATTAGGATTATTTTTCACTATTTTTCCAAACTTTTCAGCCCTCAGTCAGACCCTCAAAAAGAGAATCAGAACAAATACTGTGTCACTGTACAATGACCTAAACCTCCACCCACAAAACCAGCATTTCATCTCCATGAATATGGACGAAGATATTGAAGACATCGACAAAGTACTTTGGGATTCACACTGACACTACAGTCAGCTCTGGTGCTTTGTTCACTGGGAAAGGACTAAGCCTGGAGAAAGTTCTCACTTCAAAACATTCCTGTACACATGAAGACCTCAGGCCTGAGGAGGTTAAAGGACTTTGGTGTTATGCACATTTTTTCTGGATCCTTAAACACAGTTGGCAAGCCCAAGCATTATGGTTCATGGACCTTTTAAGAACAGTTGAAATTCTTGGATATTCTGAAGCTGTCTTCCTACTTGTCAGCATAATTTAGTCAATATTCTGGCTTTGTATTCCAGACACTTATAAGTATGTGAGGCACTTTTCCTTTTCCTTCAGTGTCACTTGGATTCTTTTTTTCCTTGTCAATATTATGTGTGTGCTCTCTGCTCAGCTTCACTCTTGATATCATACATTTTCTTGATGCCACCAGCACCTGTACTGCTAGGTAGGACATACCTCCTACACTGGTTTCATTTATAGGTACTGGACTTACCTCATTCAACTTATCTTACTTCCAGTATCTCACCAGGGGACAGAGAATGAAATAATTATGGCGGAGCTGTCAAAGCTGCAAGGTAGTCATTACTGTGTTGACTTCTTTCTTTGATTATCTAGAAACCTCAAGATCCAGTCCAAACCATTTGGGTTTTCCTGGAGAAAAGAATATAGTCTTAAGGATCCCTCCTTCTCTCCCAGTTGCTGTCTTCTATCCAATGTTTCTCCACTGCCTCCACTACTGTCTCTCTCTATTGCTACCCTATGTAAGCATACAGCATTCTCTCCGTGAGCTAAGTTACCCCCAGCCTTCCTCAGAGGCCTGCATGTTGAGCTGGTTCTCAGGGTGCCTGCTTTCTTTCCTCTGGTATGTCAAACAAATTGTCGGTTTGCTGAGTCATGTCAGTTTATTGTCAAATTACAAGTTTATAAAGCCAAACAAGATCATGATTCATAACATGCTTAGATTTTAAGTTCTAGGCAACATACATAAAATCTGTAAAAAAATTAGGAGAGACTGTACTTACAGAACAAATACTGTTACTATTCAAATGGAAAAGATATTTTCAGAAAAAAATATTTGCATAAGACAATTATTTCATTTTAAACATACTAAGAAAAATTTAAATATACTAAGAGAAATTATCATCATATTATTGAACATTAAACTAATGGTAAAAAAAAGTAAAATGTTATTGTATTCTTCTAAAAATATTCTCATAAATACAGTAAACTATTTAAATTACCACAAAATATAGGCCTTTTGTTCAAATGCATTAAATTTTTAATGTTGCTAATATACTATATTCCTACAAATTATACCATATTTTCCACTGATAGACCATTTCTTGCAACTCATTAGTTAATATTCCCATGAATTACTCCCAAATGGCCTTTGAGAAGGTTGGATTTGATGATAAATAAAGCTCATCATAATAATTTCAGATGGAACATTTTTTCCAGTATTATTATACTTCTAATTGATCATTTATTTTCAATATAATTTCTGTTAAAACTTATATTGAGAAAGGACTTACAATTATAAGTTAACATCCTGTTGATGGCCTAAAAAAAATATTTCATTTATAGCTTGCATATACTGTATTATTAGTATTCATGCTAAAAAAAGAAGTGACATCTCCCTTGATTTATAAATTCTACTTAACATACACATTACTATTTTATGCATTCTTTACCCCATTTTCTACAATATTACAAAAGTGGCTTTTTATTTATTTTATTTATATTTTTGTGTGTGAGGAAGATTAGCCCTGAGCTAACATCTGTTGCCAATCCTCCTCTTTTTTGCTAAGCAAGACTGGCCCTGGGCTAACATCCATACCTATCTTCCTCTACCTTATATGGGACACCGCCACAGCACCGTTTGATGAGCGGTATGTCTGTCTGTGCCCAGGATCCAAACCTGGGAACCCTAGGCCGCTGAAGTGGAGCGTGCAAACTTAACCGCTACGCCACTGGGCCAGCCTCCAAAAGTGGCTTTTTAATGTGTCTCCATATTAGTAGTAAACTTTAATACTAGAAAAGAAGGAAGTAGTGGGCTTTAAAAGATATTTTACCTGAGGCTAGCATAATTTAAAGTATGAAATCTATTTTCAATTTTTAATGCTTCTAACAAGTAAACTTTATAGGACAAAACAGTTTTTAACAAGTGGAAAAACTGCTTATACAGCATTAGGAGGGAAAAAAATCTGCTGAGATATTTTGTTTATTCTTCAATATGTAAAGTGTCACCATCATTAATATTGACAGACATGAAACAAGCAGTATTTTCAAAGGGCACATTTTTTAAAAGATTTTATTGTTGTTTTAATAGTTTATAACATTGTGAAGTTTTAGTTGTACATTATTGATTGTCAGTCACCATATAGATGCATCCCTTCAACCCCTTGTGCCCATCCCCCACACCCCCTGCCCCTGATAACCACCAAACAGTTCTCTCTGTCCATGTGTTAGTTTATATTCCACATATGAGTGAAATCATGTGGTGTTTGTCTTTCTCTCTCTGGCTTATTTCACTTAACCTAATACCCTCTAGGTCCATCCCTGTTGTTGTAAATGGGGCCAAAGGGCACATTTCAATGCTTCCTAAACATAAAAATGAATTTTTGGAAGGAATTACTTGTTTTACAAATAAAAGACATTCATATGAGAGATGCAGAGTAACTTACCAAAATATTCCAATTTATTTCTTTCTAGATAGAAATGGTTAATTTTCTAGGCTTCAATGATGAGAAATCATTAATCCTATCCATCATAACACATTTATTTGCTTAATGAAATGTAAGATAAAATTTTACCATCACTCTCCTCCTGTCCCTGAAAGAATGCCTGGTCTCTTTACAGCAATATTTCAAAACTAATTAGTCTCGTTTTTGACAAGACACATATGCATTTATTCTGAATAAAAGTTTCAAGTGAGATTTTTTAATTAGTTATTTAGAATTCTTCTTGTACTATCTTTATCCTAGCAACCTTGATCACATACAAAAGTAAATCCTCAGCCATAGTTATAAGCAAGGACAGAGTCCATGTTATATTTTACTACTTTTGACATTAAATCTGCTATTGTATTCTCAGTGTACGACTATGTATTTTCCCACATTGTCTAAATTGAACTTCCATATTTAGTAATTAAAATCAATAACTATTTATTTAAATTTTCATCCATACCAATATATATACACTGATAATCAATATAAAAGAGTACTTTAGGTCATTTCTGAGTTCCTGAAAAGGATCATCATTAAATACATTGAATTGATCTATGTAAGAATCATGTAATGAGTTTGAAAAAAATTTAAATGTTTTAATGGAATTTGGTAGATATAGCATAGTCCCTTAAATCAGTTATTTGAGAAATACTTGTTGGGGCCAGCCTGGTGGTGTAGTGGTTAAATTTGTGTGCTCTGCTTCGGCTGCCCAGGGTTCAGGGTTTCACATCCTGGGTAGAGACCTACACACTGCTCATCGAGCCATGCTGTGGAGGTGTCCCACGTATAAAGTAGAGGAAGATGGGCACAGATGTTAGCTCAGAGCCAAGGTTCTTCACACAAAAAAAAAAAAATTGTAAAAGGTGCTTTGAAACTAGTAGAAGTTATTGGTGCTGAGAACACATTTGTTAAAAACTGACAATATCCCATCTCTTTTTGAGCGTAAAGCTAAACTTATAAACTGAGACTCTTTCTCTTCACTGACTCTTTGAGTTACAATTAAATAAATAGTTAGGCTGAAACAGTTCAGGAATGGAGATAGCACTGGCATCACAAAAGTCACCGATCTATTCCTCAAGAAAATGGAATATATGTATATTTGATATATAAGCTATAAAATATACCGAATATATAACAGACGGAGAGATCAATAATAGATAGATGGATGATAGAGAGACAAAGAGCGACAGAAAGACAGAGAGGCAGAGAAACAGAGAGAAAAAGACAGAGACAAAAAAGATGGAAAAGAGAAATTCAATCAACTGAATTCAAGTAGCCAGTGTCAGGTTTAGATGAGCAGAATTCATTAAGCCATTCTCACTAATAGATATAGTAAACAAACAGAAGGGTCCAAATGTTTTTCATATTATTTAAAAATTACCAGTAGAATTGGAATAAGGAATATGGCAAGACCTCCCCCCCTTATTTCTGAAAGTAGATATTGGGCTGCCATGACCTTGACTGATCTAAACAATGGCTGATGGAGAAACTATGACAACACAAGGGGAGACTTGCAGTCTCACACAAACAACATACATGTTCTGCTTTTGTTTCCCTCTTTTTAAAATATATTCAGTAATTTTAAAATTCTTAATTTAAATTTTTCTCTGTAGATTTAATTAATATTAATTAACATCTAGCATTGTACATAATGGTTCACAAAGCACAACTAAATAAACCCCATCCTCCACTAGTCCTCTATAAAATCTAAAATGCCCCAGTGATTGTGTGGTATTCTGATTCTCTAGCTTTTGTTTTGCCATATTTAGTATTTCTACTTGTTGACTGACTTTGTTACTTTTTTTTTGATAATGATTTCAAATTTAAAGAAAAGTTACAAAATTAATACAAGGATCAGATTCACCAATTGTTCGTGTTTTGCTCCAATCATATTTATCAATTGATGTATATCTATATGTACATCTATCTATCTATGTAAGCACATATATCATGAACATATACTCAGCCTTAACTTATTTAGAAAATTTTATATTCTTTGCAATATGTATTCTTTCTATTTATATTTGTAAATATCAATAAAATTGATAAACCTTTAACTAGACTGACAAGAAAAAAGAGAAAAGACACAAACTACCAATAACAGAAATCAGAGAGGGATATCACCACAGACCCTACAGATAATTAATGAAAATTAAGGGAATAATATGAAGAATTTAAACATGTAAATACGACAACTTAGATGAAATAAAGCAATTCTCTGAAAGTCCTATGGTATGAAAAATCACCCATGAAGAAATAGGTAAGCTGAATAGTCATATAATAATTAAAGAAATGTCGTTTGCAGTTCAAAACATTCTGAAAAAGATAGTTTGTGGGCTCAAAGAGGTTCACTGGAAAATTCTATAAAACATATGAATAAGAAATAACACCAAGGCTACACAATCTCTTCCAGAAAATACAATAGGAGTGAATCCTTTACAACTCATTTTATGAGGTTAGAATTATCCTGATTTCAAAACCCCACAAAGACAGCACAAGAAAAGAGAACTACGGACAAATATTCCTTGTGAACACAGATTCAAATAATTCTCAACATAATACTAGTACATCAAGGCCAGGAACATATAAGAGGAATAATACACCACTACCAAGTGCAATTTATCCTGGAAATACATGATTGATTCAATATTTGAAAACTATTTAATGTAATCCACCATATTGATAAACTAAGAAAAAAACATATGATCATATCAATGGATACAAGGAAGACATTTGACAAAATTCAACATCTATTTATTTAAAAAAAAAACCCAACAACTCAGCACACTAGAAATTAAAGGAAATTTCCTTACCCTGATAAAAAGTATCCAAACAGCCCATTTGCAAAGACATGGATGAAACTTTAAGTCATTATGAAAAGTGAAATAACTCAGACAGAGGAAAACAAATACTGTATGATTTCACTTATGTGTGGAATCTAAAAAAGCTGAACTCATAGAAACAGAGTTGATTGGTGGTTACCAGGGGCTGGGGGGTGGGGGCAATGAGGAGATGTTGGTCAAAGGGTACAAACTTACAGTTATAAGAGGAGTAGTTTCTGGGGAGCTAATGTCCATTATGGAGTAATGGAACTATTGTCTACCCTGATTATGGTCATGGTTACTTGAAACTATGCATATGTTAAAATTAATAGAATTTCATGCCAAAAGCAAAAAAGAAGTCAATTTTAATGTATGTTAATTAAAAAAATACAAACACACTGTCACATATCTTTCATGGTTATATCTTCGCTCTAATGCAGTAATATTTCTTAATAAATAAATGATCACTCTATGCTTTCCCTTAACTCGTTTAATTTTCTGAATACCTTTAGTAAAACATATTAATAATAATATTAATCATTACCTATTTTGTTTACACAATTTCCATTTTCTCTTTTCATTCGTAGATATTTTGCTATAAAAATTGTGAAAGCCATGGCCACAAGGAGCATTATGTAATGGTATTCCTCTAGGAGTAATAAATTCTGGCCGTCAATTTAGCAGGAAGCAAAGTTCTCATTCGCATCTTATGATCCAAGTACCAAGAAGAGTACCAAGAAGTTCTCTTCATAATATGTATAATTTCCAAAAATTTAAAGCCTGACTGTCCTACAAATACAAAGTGAGCATATGTCAAAGATTTACTTACTTCATTAGTGAGGGAACCAGTAACTTTGTAAGGCAGGTCCAAAGTGAATTGGAGAAAGCACCAGAATTTATTACGGCAGAAAGATGCTTCAATTAGATTACTAATTTAGACACAAAACTGTTTAATATCTTACAGGACATTAAAACTGTAATTTTGCTGATATCATTTGAATCTCTACCAAATAAAATTCATTTGCAAAGCTATGAGACAAGAATCATTTCATTTCTAAAGGAAAAATAATTGTTTGCATTGCTATTGGTTTCCTATAAATTGACACTTTTCCTTCAGAGCTGTGAAATAGACCAAGGAACAGTAAATGAGAAATCAAATGAAGGTGCAGGCATTTAGAGGCATAAAGTGCCGTTACATGACCCCGAGAGAATAAACAGTGATCCCTTTTGTCTATCTCCAAGTTTTAGGTGTATTTTCTTAATAATTTGATATTTACAAGTTAAGGATTGAAGAGTTTCATTGTGATTACAGATTTATTTTTAAATGATACGGGTAATTATGAATACACAATGTATTTGTAACAAGTATGCATCTGCTGCATAGCTCCTGAAGTAGAAAAATACCACCTTTCTTTCTTTTGTGTGTGTGTGTTTGTGAGGAAGACCAGCCCTGAGCTAACATCTGTTGCCAATCCTCCTCTTTTTGCTGAGGAAGACTGGCTCTGGGCTAATGTCCGTGCCCATCTTCCTCTACTTTATATGGGTCGCCGCCACAGTATGGCTTGACAAGCGGTGCGTCTGTCTGCACCGGGGATCCGAACCCATGAACCTCGGGCCGCTGAAGCGAAACGCGCGAACTTAACCTCTACGCCACC
Source organism: Tapirus indicus (assembly GCA_031878705.1). Taxonomy (NCBI): domain Eukaryota; kingdom Metazoa; phylum Chordata; class Mammalia; order Perissodactyla; family Tapiridae; genus Tapirus; species Tapirus indicus. Next base: position 135,044,106 of record CM062920.1, on the reverse strand, counting down.
AGGCCAGCCCCTTTCTTTTCTTAATGAAAATTAATTCTAGAATGGCCTCTGCCTGTCAGGTAGTCAGGAAATTCGATTCTTATCATTTTTACCAACACTTATCCTTGCCATCTGTCTACCATGGCTACCTCTCCTATTGGTCCTTGTGCATGTGATCAGTAGGATGCTGAGGAATGACGGCTGACCCCCCTCTCAGTCCCAACCATCTTCCTGTCACCTCCTAACTGGATCTGGCTTTCCCTGGCAGCCACCATGGTGGGAAGATGGCATGTTGGAGGAGCCTGCTGTTTTTGTCTCTCAGTGTCTGCATCAGAGTCCCTCTGCCTGTAGTTGCCTTGATCTGCCCTCTACCAAGACCTCATGCTCTCACAGGTCACAGAGCAACCGCAGGCAAAGGAAGCAGTAGGGACCCAGAAAATCTTCCTCCCTTGTATCATGTTCCCCTCCGTGCCCCATCCCCTTGCTGCTGTGTGGACGCTATTATGATTGCAGTTTGTCTATTAAAGGGTTTTTATATTAAATATGCTTCATTGGTCTAAAAATAAAAAGCACTTCATCCAAGAAAAAATGAATTACATGGTCCAGTCAAAGACTCTCTCTTCAATCTCTCTATCATCTAGGCAGCGTTATCTATGTACAGTTACATTATTGCTCGCATTGTTTCACAAGCTAGTCAGTAACAGAAGTGAGAAGTTGAAACTTTTCTCAATCATCAATAATAAAAAGAATCAAATTTGGACCAACCTTCTAGAGGAATGACTGAATTACCTTTATTCTCTCTGTAGATAATGATATCATAAAATCATTTTTATATGAAAAAGATGATCAAAGAGTAAACAACCAAAAGATAAAGGGATGAAAGTATTATAGTGATGGTTTGGGCAATAAATTATGCATTTCTTCTGAGTTTTGTGATGTTTTTCAGTTCTTTAAAATTTGTAATTTGTTGTGATTTCCCTTCTTATTCTAAATAAATGCTAATTTTCAAACTTCACTTTGAGTTCATAATTTTGTATTCTGTTTCTTAAACCAACTCTCAAAATTAAATTTCAAGACCCACAAAACCTGAATCTAGCCCTTAATAGCCTGGATCTTCAAAGCTTTGGCTCTCTTTGGTGTTGAGTTAGGAAAATGTTTGGTATGCAGAAACTGACTTTTTGTTCTTTGAATCCCATAGCTTTGAGGGAAAAAAATAGACAATACCCTTTAAATGGATTATCCTGTCCCATATTATGTTTTATGTTGTTATTAACCTGCTATTGATGAGATATTCAGGTTGTTTAAAAAATAGTATGATATCCTAGGTATTATCAGTAGCACCAAGGGTTTCTAGCTTTTCTTTTATTTCTGAAGAATAGAGAAAAAAAATCTACCTATAGTTAGTATATATAAGCATAAAAGAATGTGTGTACATTTTCTCTCATTTCCATCTGTTCTTGAAAAAAAAATCTACAGGCAACCACAAAAAAATCACTTCAAATGTGCCCAGGTTGTGAATTAAAATTGCACCAAGCAAGTCTACAAAGTTTCATCCCCATGTCTATTGCTCCCCAAACCCAAAAAATTGTGTGGCAAAGCTGTATCTTCGCCCATAACAGGAATAGTAACCAACCATACATAATGTCTAGGTAATGCTGTTATCCTATTTTAATAAAGTGCTAAAAGTACAATTGATAATGATTTCCAACTCTCAAGTTTGATTTTTAATTTAAAAAAAATTGGTTAATGTTTTCTACACAAATAACTAAAAATTATTTTGACGCTGCATTTGTTAATAGCCACCCTTCCTGTTTAAGATTAGCTCATCATCTCCAAAATTTCATATAGGATGTCTGTGGAGACTTACAAAAGTATGACAGCACACAATTTTAGCAACACATAAAACTAAGAGTGACAGCGATCTTATTTTGGAGGAATTTTCACTAATCATAAGGCCTAAGATGTTGAAAATCTGAATCATTTTGAGAGTTAAAGCTGAAAAAAATCTATTCTTTGAAAATAAACAGAACCATTGGTCTGAAAGATGGCTATATGATCTTTTCTTGTCCATTTCTTTCTTCCTGGTTTGGAGATCTAGGGCTTGTGAGACCAAGAAAATTGAGCAGCTTTCTCAAGATCATATTGATTTCGATTTATGAGGCAAGAGGAATACATCTTTTGATTTCTGTCTTCCTCTGACACTGCCATACTGTTTTCTTATTTATCTTTATATTCCAAAACCTCAATACAAGAAATCGATACCTCCAGAACTAGGAGGAATAACCAGGTCACACTGCATCTTGGGAGATATTGCCCAAGTGAACAAAATAGAAGGAAAGAAAAAGAAAGCAAAGCCCCACATCTTGTAGAATGTATTCTGTCTCAATTTCATCATTTCAGAGTATGATAACAAAGCAAGTAGAGTGAGTGAGAATGACACTGCAACCCATGGAGTCACAGGAGGTGAATATCTTTGAAATGCCGAAAATGGAGACAGGAGCTCTAAGGGTATGGATGGATGATAGAAGGGCTGAGCTGGGTGATCCACGTGATTTGCATTCCTAAACATTTTAATGATCCTTTCAATGAGGACACAGTTCCATCTCTGCAGTGCTGCCTCCGCCATATAGATAACAACAATGTTCAGAAAAAGCCACGAGTGCAAATTTTCAATTCATATCTGTTCCAGTTACCAGACACAGGACCAATTCCCCATAAACAGAGTGTCTAGATTCTTGGAGAGTTTAGGGAAGAGGAAACCCTCAAAAGCAGAATACTGAAAATTATGCAAGTAGAAATTTTCATGCAATTGATTGAAATAATAAAATAAATGAAACTATTGATTACTATGTAATAACTTGTACATGCTATACTTAAATGTATTGTCACAATGGCAAAAATAATAGCACTATTTTAGAATAATATAAATTCCCTATTACTAAGTAACATTTTAAATGTTAAAGAAAATAATGAATTATGAATGTTCAAATAACTTAAAATAAATACTGACATGTGTCTAGCAAAGTTCCTAGCATGTAGTAAGTGCTGCTGAAGAAGGATAAGAAAGAAAGTAGGGGCTGGCCCCATGGCCTAGTGGTTAAGTTTGGTGGGCTCAATTTTGGCAGCCTGGGTTTGCAGGTTCAGATCCCAGGTGCAGACCTACACCACTCCTCAGCCATGCTGTGGTGGCAACCAACACACAAAATAGAGGAAGGTTGGCACAGATGTTAGCTCAGGGTGAATTTTCCTCACCAAAGAAAAAACAAAGGAAAGAAGAAAGGAAGGGAGAGAGACAGAAAGAGGAAAAAGATCAAATACATTGAAATTTAGTTAGGAGGCAGTCAGGCTGAAAACACAGAAATTAACTCTACAGTCAGAGTCAGATTCCTGTCCAAGGTCAGCTTGGAACTAAAGATGCCTTATTACTGTGCTGTGCTTTACCTGCTCCCTTTATCAGACCTTTGGAGCTTATTTCTACATTGCTATTTTCTGCCCTATTCCAGCTTTATTTTAGTATTTCTGATCTTGCTATGCTAACCTCATCCTGGTCTGGCCTTGTTGATTTATTTTAGTCCTGAAAAAGCTGAGCTCGTGGGACTTACTTTACCTATGATACAAAGCCTCATTAGCAGTTTTAGTAAAAGAAATAAAACCTCTCCATAGAAAGAGTCAGAAACTCAGCCCTGATGTACTATTTCTAAGTGAAAAAAACTAATAGTTCGATTATTTTTATTGCTGTTTTTCAAAAAGCAACTATGCTGCAGGTAGAGATGCTCATGGAAACAAGTAGCTTATGTTTTTATTTTAAGGCCTGAGCTGCTAAAGAGGTTGTTTAAAATAATTATTGTGACAGAAATCTTAGTCAATAGAAAATATTAGTCAGCTAAACTAGTAAGATGACTCAAAAGGATGATTTGTTGGAAGAGAAAAATTTTATTTTAGGTTGTCCAGAATTTAATGTAGACTGAAATTTTACAATTTATTATCAAATTTAAAAATTTGATAATATTGATTTAAAAATCAATCACATATAATATATTTCTAAATATTATAATAGAATATGTGAATATTCACTTTAGTTTTAATGTAATATTTGAGAAAATGCAAGAACAGATAATAATATGTCGTGAACCTGGGATAGTCCTTTATAACTTGGCAATAGTTATCCTAGGTTTTTCTTTGCTCTTGTTTTGTTTTTAATAGATCAAACTTTTTTTATTACAAAATAAAAATAACTCCTAAAATATGGAGTTTTATATTAAAACTGTAGCATATATACCTCTCTCCAGATACATAGATAGCTACAGAGATAAATACACTGCATCTAAATTAATGTGTTCTATACTTATTTTTTTTTTATTTTAATGTATGTCTTTAATAATAAAAACATAAGAAGGCATGAAACCATAAAGTAAAATCAATGAGTCCCTTTTCCTATGTTTGTCTTCACCTATTTGTGTGTCTTCCACAACAGAAGCATTTTTAGTCTTCCCCTTGTCTCCCATGGACCTCCTTTAAGCCAACTGTAGCTTCCATGGCCAAGTCCTTTGCTCTAGAGATTTCTTAACTCAATCTTCACATCAAATCATATTTATTGTATGATCTACTCTCTCCCAGCCCTTGATCCCTGCTTAGTAATAGCTAGCAAGTAAAAAACAAACCAAAAACAATGATTGCATGTTTGTGTCCACTTAATACTGTTTTTTTGGTAACCACCAGTTTAATTCTTGCCAGCTCACCTGCAATTTTATCACACAATGAATACTCAATAAAGATTGCCTAGTACCCTAGCTTTATTTATGTTCTCCACCTGGCATTGAACATTTTCCCACTTCATTTTGGGATCGGCAACTCCTGACATCTTACTGTGTCTTGGGAATAATATCTTTACCTAAGGTTTTAGATCTAACCATTAATGGTTATTTTATTACACTGAACATTTCCCCCTTCAATTGTGTTCTACACTGCACTCCAGATCGGGTATGCTTCTAATGCTCTGAGAAACACTAATCCAATTAAACCCCAATGTGTATTTTGGGGAATAATACAATATTTTGGGGTGAAATGGATTCAAGATTTTTACTTTCTTTTTTTATGAATCAGGCTTATTAAAGTATATGATAGATATGATAAAGTCATCCTTTTTGGTGTGTGTGTGAGGAAGATTACCCCTGAGCTAACATCTGTGCCCATCTTCCTCTTTTTTGTATATTCGATTCCACTACAGCATGGCTTGATAAGTGGTGCGTAGTTCCGCACCTGGGATTTGAACCTGCAAACCCTGGGCCGCCGAAGCAGAGTGCAAGAACTAAACCACTATGCTGCTGGGCTTGCCCCTAAAGTCATCCTTTTTAACTGTAGAGTTGGATGAATGTTGACAACTGTATATAACTGTACGACCACCACCAAAATCAAAATATAAAATATCCCATGACCCTGAAACATTTCCATGGCTCCCTTCGGAGTTATTTCTCTCTCCCCACTTCAGCTCCTGGCAATCATTAATCTGTTTTCTATTCCTGTAGTTTTGTCTTTTCTCAAATATTGTATACATAGAATCATATAGTATGCAAGCTTTTATGTTTGATTTCTTTCGCTTAACATAATGCTTTTAACATTCATCCATTTTGTTGAATATCTCAGTATTTATTTTTTGTCATCGAGTAGTATTCCATTATATGGACGTACTGCAATTTGTTTATCCATTCATTAGTTGATGGAATTTAGGGTCTCTTCTTGTGTTTGGTTATTGTGAAGCAAGCTTGCTGTGAATACTAACGCACAGGCGCTTGTGTGAATATATCATTTCTCTTGAATAAATACCTGAGTTGGGTTGTATTCTAAGTGTATTTGTAACTGTATAAGAAACTGCAGAACTGTTCTTCGAAGTGGCTGTATCATTTTGCATTTCCTTCTGCAATGTATGAGCAGTGTTCTAATTACTCCACGTTTTTACCAACACTTGGTATTGTCAGATGGTTTGCTTCAGCCTCTCTAGTGTGTATGTAGGCATATCTATTTGTGGTTTTATCTATTTTTATTTTACTGATGACTACTGATGTTGAGAATCTTTTTTTGTTGTTTGCTATCTATATATATTCTCTGAGGAATTGCCTGTTGTGATATTCCTCCCTATTTTTAAGTTGCATTTTTTGTCTTATTGTTAAATTTTAAAAGGCCTTATATATTCTAGCTTCACATTCTTTATCATATATAGAAGATTTTTTTGAAAATATTTTCTTCTAGTCTCTGGCTTGCCTTTTCCTTCTTTTAGCAGTGTTTTCCAAGAGCAGAAGATTTAATTGGTTTTTTTTTCTTGTTTGGTGAGGAAGATTGGCCCTGAGTTCACATCAGTTACAAATCTTCCTCTTTTTGCTTGAGGAAGATTGTTGCTTGGGCTAACATCTGTGCCAATCTTCCTCCATTTAGTATGCTCCACACCACCACAGCATGTCTTGATGAGTGGTATGTAGGTCCATGCCCAGGATCTGAACCTGTGAACCCCAGGCTGCCAAAGCAGAGCATGCAAACTTAACCACTACCCCACCAGACTGGCCCTGGAGAAGATTTAATTTTGATAAAATCACATTTATTTATTTTTTCCTTATGGTTTGTGCTTTTTGTGTCCTATCTAAGAAATCTTTGCCTAGCCCAATATCACAAATATTTTTTTCTTCTTTTCCTTCTAGAAGTTTTATAGTTTTGTCGCCTATGATATATTTTGAGTTTCATTTTAGGTGTTATGAAGTAAAGGTTAAGGTTTCCTTTTTTGTATATGGATTTTTCAAGAGGATCAATTGACCATATAAATTGTGAATAACTGTTCTATTATGACCATACACGTTCTGTACTGTATCTTCTGCTACATTGATCTATTTGATTATTCTCATTCCAACACCACACTGTCTTGCTTACTGTAGCCTCGTAGTAAGTCTTGAAATCAGATGACTCCTCTGACTTTATTTATCTTAAAAAAAAATAGTATTAGCTGTTTTAACTCCTTTGCTTTGCATAAATTTTTTTTTTTCATTAGCTTACAAGTTTCTAAAAGCTGCCTGGAATTTGATTGGACTTTTGTTGGTTTCATCAGAAGACTTCAAACAATGTCTCAATCCAAAGAAATGCCTTTAGTGATGGAAATTCAAGGAACTACCTAATTAGAGAGCATAGGGACTACTCAGAGAAATATGAGAAGCATGTGGAAATTACGTGGGCTTTTCATTAGCTACAACTAATAATCGAGCCAATTTTTGTGTAAAGGTTAAGGTCAAGTACAAACCCCACTTATTTGTAATCAATCAAAGAATCTTTTGTTAGGAAATGCTAACTTTCAACAAAGTAACATGGTTTCTATGTTTATTCCAGCATAATTGTTGAAAAAACTACCCTTTCCATTATGGAGCTGCTGCTGTTATGTTTATATAGCCTCCAGATACCATTATATATATTGGAAAATTCCTAAAATGTTTTTAGTAAATGGAATCTTCGCCAATACTACAAGCAAAATTTACCACTAGATAGAAATATATTTAACACTTTGGTTAGCATAACTAATGATTAAAATATTCTTGAATTTTTATCTCCTTTTCTAGTACTTGCAATTCATGAAACAGAGGAAATACCCACAGATCTACTTTTTGCAGAAATAGACATATTTTTTAAATAATAAGAGAATTATGAAAATGGTAATGCTATTTTACAGGCTTAAGAATCTTTTGGGTAATTATAATTACATTGTTTCTCAGCTATGTATGGTGCTGATATCTCCAATGGGATCAAATACTCATTTTCCGCTTTTATTCAAAAGTCCAAGTAATTGTTCCAAAATAAGATATTTTAATAAAAGAGTAAAATGGCAAGGTCAGAAGTGTATTGTGCTACTGGAAGGAGGGTGGTGGTGGTTATAATTAACCATATTAAGTATTAAAAATTCAAACCAAACATTCTAGAGCAATAATCCATTGTAAAATAAATGGTGAGAAGTTAGATACTAACAATTTTAGTTGTTCAAAGTTTTCATCAATTTGTTTGTTGATGGATAAGGAGACTCTAAGTGTAAAAAATTTAAAATTCATATATTAGCATTCTAAGTTCTTTCTCCTGAGAAAATATATTGTGGGCTGAAAAATATAGAATGGTTTGACATTTGCTTTTATTACAGACATCTCTAAATTTCATTTACATTTAGTAGCTGTTAACTGGACTCTGATTTAAATCAATATTCTTTTTATCAAGAATCCTCTCTAACCATTTCATAAGATAGTTCTTTTTCTGAAAGTTAGTATCCAGTAGTGGATTTTGATTGGTTTAATGACATGAAGTGGTCTCATCTTAAAACCCTTGGTTATCCACTGGAAATCAAGCAGATCTATAAGATACACAACGTTGTCTAGTTTGTTGAAAGACTATACCATAGTCTGCTACCTAAATTATATTGTTTTCTCTTCTCCTGTCAGGAATTACATCACTGACTCATCAAAGTATAACGAGCTTACATTAACATAGATGCAGCTGCTGTCCAAGGGCATTTTTAGTCTTGGCAGGGAGTCATACATTGAGAAATACGTGTTACATTACTCAGGGCATGAGATGGTCAAAAAAACCTTGCAAACTTGACCTTCATTTTAAAGAGTTTTTAAAACTTTCATTTTATAATCTATATTATATAATGTTAAATTAATGTCACAGTACATCGATTATATCTGTGCTGATAGTAGAAGTCTACATTACTCACTTTCTTGAACATTTAGACAGAGTGCACAATACTGGATCATTTGAACTTATCATCTTACAGTGTAGAACAATAATGCCCTCAAGAGTTACTGAGCTGTGAAAGGTTATTTTCTCCTATAACCAATGATCAGGCTGTCTTTCAGGTAGTTATGATTTTGGTTGTTGCTCTCTTTCCTTCCTTCACTTCTCACTACAACCTTATTGATGAGCCTTAATTTGTTTTCTCATTGCTTCTAATGTTCCATCTTTTGCAATTCTACTAAGGGCTTAAAGTTGATAGGAGATAACAGAAAAAAAACTTTTAGTAAACTTTACACACCTGTCAGTTTAGTTGCCAGTGGCTATCTACTTCACTCATGAAATAAAATGCATAAGCTTTTTGTAACAAGAATGCTGTTTCAGATGTTATCTTTTACTATTATTGCTTGTTTCCCATTTTGCATCCATGTTCTAGACATTTGAAGTTGTCAGGATTCTGTCCACCAAAGTCACTGGCTATTTTGTCTTGTCAATCTGTGCATTCGTTCAGAAGGTAGAACTATGGGAAACTGAACTGCATCACAGGAATTTAAATTGTTATTTTAAAACATTTCTTTTTTGTGTTCAATATCCACTTTGCTTAGTGTTACAGTGTGTTGATTTTAACCAAGCACGGTAGCATACAAAGTAGACTTCCAAGTCAAGACTTGAAAGACTCCACAGGATCAAACATAATACAAGGTGAGTGGATAAAATGGTAAAAGCCAAGAGCATCAGTATGAAAATAACATTAGTTTTACATTTTCTAAGCCTGAAGCATTTTATACAAAGTTAAATGATCTAAAAAATATGAAAAACCTTTCCAGACATATAGGGAATATCAAATGTTAAAAGAAGAAGCAAAAAATGTTGTAGGACTAGAGGGAAGAAGTGATTTTATTATTTTTGGAAAGAGTATGTTCCTTAAGACGCCCCTCTTTGCCAAGCTACATGAGGTTTGGGGATTTGAAATGTCTTCTTCATAGTTCTATCCTTAGTGCTTAGAACAGTGACTGGCACATAGTAGGTATTCAACAAGTATATTTTTAATAAATCAATCAATGAATGGATGATGAACCAACAGTAAGCAATTGTATTTGTGGTAGCCCTAACATAACTCTAATGGGCTACATCCCTTAAACCAGCTTTCTAGTCACAAGAAGATGGATCAAGGGGCTGGCCCCGTGGCCTAGTGGTTAAGTTTGCACACTCCACTTCCATGGCCCGGGGTTCACAGGTTTAGATCCCAGGCATGGACCTATGCACTGCTTGTCAAGCCATGCTATGGTGGCCTCCCACATAAAGTAGAGGAAGATGAGCATGGATGTTAGCCCAGGGCCAATCTTCCTCAGCAAAACGAGGGGGATTGGCAGTAGATGTTAGCTCAGGGCTAGTCTTTCTCACACACAAAAAAAGATGGATCAAGGTCAACTTTTTAAATTGGCCTTTAGATATCCATAGAATCTTTTTGTCTTTTACTAGGCATATTCCCTTGGGCAAGTTAGATGCCTCATTTTCCTCCTTTGTATATCTGGAAACTGCATCAAACCTACCTTATTGCTAGGAAAATTTTTAGTTCATGGAAAACACCTCTAACAATGCTTGGCTAAAATAAGTGCTCAGTAAGTATAAATTATCATCTATCATTATATATCATTCACTATATACATGAGCTAAACCAATTGAACTTAAGTAATTTTTAAGGGAGTTCTAAATAGGGTTCTTACAGCCATGAACATTAGAAAAACTATTTTCACTATTCATTTGTGTTTATTTACTGGTTAAGTAGTGTCATGCCTATCTAGAAATAATGATCACTTCTGATGACTTTAAATTTAAACTGTAAGATGATACTTTAGAATGACTTTGAAAATTGTCAATATTTACTTAAGGCTAGAAAATAGTTGTTCACCCCATCAATAGAATACTTTTGAGGAATCAGGGAGACCCCATAAATGTGTACAGGTTGTATCCTGCACCACGGCATATGCCCAGGAGGGAGACTGAGATAGAAATACACTGAACGCTGTGCTCACCAAACAGTGTGCATTGTTGTGGGGTTGTGACTGCCTACAGGAAGGGAAGTTTGTATCTAGTTCACACAAAGGCACCATGTTGACTAGCAACAGTCTTGTGAACCACAACTCAATGTATGTATATTCAGCTACAAATTATATACTTATGCTACTAATATGAATGTGGAATAGAAGTAATGTTAATTTCTTCTGTTTTTGTCTTAAATAACATATCTGAATATAAACAGAATCTCTATTATTTTCCTCTAGTGCCTCAATAATTTTTCTTGAGCACATGATTTTAGATACTACTAACTTAAAGTTTAATGCATTAAAAGCCATATTTATTATTAATGGTGGCTGATGATGAAAGATAAATAGGATCTAGTTCTGACCTTACCACTATTACAACATGATGCCAAAATAAGCACCTAAAGCATCTTTTAAAAGCTTTTGAGGGGCTGGCCCTGTGGCCTAGTGGTTGAGTTCAGTGCACTCCTCTTTGGTGGCCTGGGTTTGGATGCCAGGAGCAGACCTACACCACTTGTCAGGGGCCATGCTATGGAAGTGACCCCCATACAAAATAGAGGAATGTTGGCACAGATGTTAGCTCAGGGTGAATCTTCCTCAAGCAAAAAAAGAGGAAGATTGGCAACAGATGTTAGCTCAGGGCAAATGTTCCTTAGCAAACAAAAACCAAAACAAAAACTTTTGATAATGACTACAGTACAGTTAGGATCAAAGAAGAGGTAGTACTCAACTCAAACAAGGAGACTCATTTCAGGGCACATTGCCACAAATATCAGCTGCATGCAACCATGTTCTAGTCATTGTGCTAATTATTGGAATAGAATTAAGTCTCTGTGTCTCCCCCACACACATCCTCATAGTCTAATGGGGTTGGGGGAAGACACAGCATATAGTCACAATACTAACTGAAGGCAAAAGGATAGAGGCAGATCCAGAATAGGAACAGCCATGAAAATCTTGGATGGAGGTGGAGTTCAGAAGTTTGTATGTATAAGAGGTAGAACTTAAATTAAATCTGACTCCCAAATTCATGATCTTAACTTCTATGTTTTTAGGTATCCATGACAAAACATAAATGCATTGACAAAACAATATGCAATTATAGGTTCACCTACAGCAAATATATAGATAAGAATTACAGTAGGCTTAGGACCGAACCCAAGGAACTCCAATTTTCATTACAGATAGAGAAAAAAAAATCATAGAAGAAATAAATGGAAGGATCAATCAGAAATTTGCAACAAAAACCAAGAGTGCTGTATAAAAGTAAGTAACTTGCTTGTTTGTTTGTTACTTAGTTTATGCTTCTAGTCTGAGAGGCAAGAAATGAGAGGAAGAGAGAGAATGAAAAGATTGAAGAGAACAAGAAGGAATAACTAATAAAGCAAACGGAGACAGGATAAAGATTTGCAAAAATAGGAAATGAATGGGATTGAAAACACAACTGCATGGGTTGGCTTTGGACAAACGGAACAGACACCACTTCATTTGAAGCTGACCAAAAAAAAGGTACAGGTTTTTTGGAATATAGATACACTTATAAATTCCAAGAGTGGTCAGTTGAAACTATTAACCCGATGGACTCTTATTTCTTTTCTAATGTAGAAAGATAAGTCTTTTTCTAAGAGGGAGAAAAAGGTTCAAGTAAGGAGTTTGAGGAGATGGGGACTGTTTGGAATAGCATGTCTTAGGAACTGAAGAAGAGAGGCAGGCACGAGGTCTTACTTAGGAAGACTGTCTACCTGGAAACCAATAGTTTTATTAACTGTTAAATGCAACATTACAATAATAGTAAAGAAATATTATTTAATCAATAATCTTACCAAATAACACAATTATTTACACCTTTAGAATAGAAAATCAAGACTGAGGTTGTGGGGGGGTAGTGCAGAGAGACAGCCTCACAAAATTAAATTTTATCTCCGAGAACCATATTCTTATTTTTTTCTCTAAATTTCCTGAAAATGAGGCTCATGGCCCTTATGCTCACATTTGCATAAAACTGACACATCTGCTGCATAAACCATTGGATACATTAATTGAGTTTTATGATTTTACACCTGAATACCGACCTACTTTGATGTTGGACTTCACATTTCTGTGAGCTACATTCGGTTATAAGGAATGGCACAGACATAGTTCTCAGACCCGAATCAAAAGATAGGTTAAGACCTCGAGTCTTTATTTCTCTTCTTTAAAATATTTTCTGTAACATATGCTTGCACCAAATATAATTACATTATCCAAGAATAACCAGTTTATGAATTCTCTATGATTCCCACAGCACAGTTCTTCGGTCCTCAGCTCTTCTGGTAAATATTGTTTTCCATAACACAAAACACACAGCAATACTATCTATGTGTAACTGAGTCAATTGTATCTATTATTATTCATAGACTCATTATATTTTAATGCCTCAAGGGACGTAGGGGAAGATGTTATAACCCAACCAACTTGATTCCCAAAGTAACTCATATTACTTTTTATCCTTAAATGCTGTTTGCCAAATGTCTCAAGTTCTCATACAACTGAAATGATGCTGAGGATGGCCTTTTATATAGTTGTTTTAGGACTTCTAATTTCAGCAGCTCATTGTTCTGGCAGTGGTTGAATTCCATGTGTGCAATGAAGAATTATAAAAACGTATTTGTGTTGTGCAGTGTATAAGGAGGCAATGATCTAAGCAAGTGAATTGGAAAACAAAAATTTTTGTCATCCTGACTATAGTATCAACTTGTTTTTTTCTCAGAAACAGATTTAGCCATTACTTTTTATATCACCTGTTTTTTGTTTGACTGTTTGATTTGCTGTTTTTAAATGGTTTGTTTGGTCATGAATTGTCCCAAATTAAACCAACTGATGCTTTGATTTTATTTTAGTTCTCTGCAGCCACTTGTCCAAAGTCTGTCTTACTTTATTTATACAAATACTGACATTTTGATGTTAAGAATGCAGGGAAACAAAATGATGAGCCATTATCACATTAGTGAATTAGTTCCATTTAACTGAAAAATGAAAGGTTCTACATTATGTTTATCTTCACTTGATTCCTTTGGCATTTCAGATATTTATTCTAAATCAGAAAATATCTATTTCCAAAATAATTTTATAACCTGATAGATCTCTTTAATCTTAGTAAACATTATTCCTATTAGTTTTTTCAAATAATTTATTGGGTTTTGTTTTAATTATAGCTTTGTTTAGGCCTTGTGCCAATGGATTTGCCTGCAAACCAGTATTTTTATCCACTGTTACATGGAAATACAATAATTTGACACCAGGTAACTGATTTGTATAATTCATATTGTAAAATTATTGTTTGTCAGAAGCGTGACTAGGTTATTTAAAAACACCTTTTTTCAATAAAATTGTATTCATTTAATGAAAGTCAAGGTAAAGGACAAATTTATTCAATGTTTAAGTTCAAAATGGAAAATATCTAATGTGCTAATGCAAATCTCAAGGGAGTCAATCAGAATACTAGTAAAAGGCCTATTCATTAGTAGAAGAGAAGAAAAGCTGTCAAGTGATTTATTTATCTTAAAACCAGTTTACTTAAAAAGAAAGAATATGGCCATTTATCAAGTGATTCATGATGTTGTGGGCATATGATAACTTTCTTTTAAAAAAAACCTGTAACATTCTTGTTTATCCATACTTCTTGAAAAGGGATACAGATATACTCCACTACAAATTTCTCATACTTCCTTGGAGTCATTCTGCACAATGTTTTTGAAATCCCCATGCAGTATTGATCAGATTCAGACTTAATAGTAAAATATTATCTGAGAAGTGCCAATTAACATGGAGACAAATAGGCATTCTGAAAGAACACAGGGCTGAAACACTAGTTCTGTGTTTCATTTCAGCTCTTTCCGCTCACTCACAAAGGAAATTTATCTCAATGAAAGTAAAAGATGGGATTTATGAGATGATTGCTATATTCTAGACACTGTACTCGGTTCTTCATGTATTTTATATGACTAAATATTAATAACTATCCTGAAATATAGATTATTACTCCCATTTTACAGATAAAGAGATCATTGCCAAAGATCTCACAGCTAGTAAGTGGTAGAGCCAAGAATCAGCTTCATATCTGTCTGGCTCATGTCTCATGTTCTCAGCCACTAAGCCTTATTGTCCCTTAAGTTGTATATCTCAATTTGTACATCTTTAAATGAGGGTGTAATTTCTACTCTATCTACTTATAGGGTTTTGTTGTGGATTTTATTTTTGTGAAAATTAATCCTTCCTTTCCCAACCCAATGGTATCAGGCTTGTCTGTGTGATTTACTTTGGTCAATGGCTTTTGAGTGTCTATGACAACGTGCCATGGATGAACAAAAACTTTAATGCAAAGAGATTAGTTCAGCCTGGGCTGTGTTGTGCTTTTGCCCTGTGACATAAGAATAGAATATCCTAGATAGAAGCTGTTCCTTCAGCCCACATTATAGAATAAAATGTCAAGTGGAGCAGAACCCCAGTCAACCGATAGTGGTAGAGCAGAGCCATAAAGAAACTACAGGCCTTATGCAACATAAGAAGAGGTGTTTGTTTAAGTAAACACTTTTGACCTGGTGGGTTGTTTGTTACCCAGCCAAAGCTGACTAATTTAGGTACATATGAAGATCAACTGTTATAATGGAAACATTGTTATTATTTAAGAAATGGTTGAATTATTTTCTCCTTGAGGGAGCATCCACCCAAACAACTATAAAAGTTAGGTGTTTAACGAGTGAGGAAACGTTGTCCTTTGTTAGCACAGTTGGAAAGAAAGAATTTTCTTAAGTCAATATTGAGTCTTAAAATTTCATCATCCTCAGTATCCATGTTTATTACCATAAGTAACACAGAGAATTCCCAAAGAATTTCAAATAAAATTACTGCTGCATCTAAAAACATTTATTACATCCTGAAATGAAACCTGCAAAATGATATAATTTAAAGATATTCTTTCTCTAGTCTTTACCCTCAGAATTGGTTTGGGAAGAGGTTATATTTGCTTATGACAAGATTTAGTTACAATTATTAACTAAAGGCTTAATAAATCAATCTGGTATTAGACTGTAGAAACTTTCCCCAATTTTATTAAATGTCCAGTTGTTCCAGAATTTTTATCTACAAATTTTCAGTGCCATGAAGGCAAGGTTTGTGTGTTTTTCATCTTCATATTCCTTGTGTTTATTATAGAAGCTAATCCAGGGAAAGCATTCAATAAATGATAAAAGTGGGTATTATTATTACAATCCAGAAATCCTAGTTTATTAAAGAAAATATCAAGGCATTAGAGAGCATTGCTCATCTATGTTTTTGTGTCTTTTTGGTTGCCTAGTAATAAATTCTATTTCTATATCAGTGGACAATTTACAAAGCATTTTATATGTATTATCTCATTCAGACTTTACAACTATGTGAGCTGTATCTATTTCTGATCTACATATAGGAATTCAGAGTTATTGCCCAACATCACATTTAAGAGCTGTTCAAATCAGGATTTACCAACGTCTTACTCCCTAGTTTGTGTTCTTTCTTCTCAACCATGCTGCTTTGAAAGTGAATATTGAAGCTGGAAAATAAATCAGAAAAAGATATAAATATTCTTGTCTTGTGACTTTTTTCCATTATCTAGCAATTTAAGAAATTTGTGATTTGAAAATATACTCATAGGCTCTAATTTTGTAAACATTGGGCCATTTTTCTCTACAGGTTATACCTCTAATGTTAAATAAAAATTGAGAGAGTCTATATTCCAGGAATTCTAGAGAATCTCAAAGTAAGTGCCAATGATCTTTGTATAAGCTTTACAGATGTTAGAAAATTTAAGGATAAAAGAAACCTAAGAGAAGAACAAATATACAAAAACATTTCAAATCAGAGTATTCAGCTAGGAAGAACAAAAACCTATTAGCATAATCTTGTTAAAATGAAAATCATCCAATTTTGCTTATCATACATCCAAATTATGTTTAACTCCCTGAAGATGTCAAAATATGTTAACCACTAATATAGTAAATAATACAAAATGTTTTGGAGATAGGTATGCTTTTTTCTAAAGTTAAATTAGATTAAAATCTGATAAAACATTTCATTTTTCTTTGGAGATACCATTAATATTAAAGATGCACCTGTCAATTAACAAGTATTTATTAGGGACCTCCCTCTGTTCATTACTTTGTAGATAGATGAGATGCCTAGATTGTGGTAGGTAACCTTGAGATGGCCCCCAATGATTCCTGCCTCCTGGTGTTCATGTCCTTGTGTAATCCCTTTCTCCTGAATGTGGGTTGGACCTAGTGACTTTCTTCTCACAAATAGAATAGTGCAGAAGCCATGGGATATCACTTCCAAGATTGGCTTCCATCTTGGGCATCATCTCTTGTTCACGTTCTCTTAGAGTCCTCACCCGGGGGGAAGCCAGCTGCTGTGTTGTGAGCTGCTCTATGGGAAGACCCACCTGGCAAGGAACTGATGTCTATCACCCAAGGCCTGCCAACAGCCCTGTGAGTATATTTGGATGCAAATTCTCCCACAGTTGAGGCTTGAGATGACCAATGACTGCAGCCCCAGCCAATACCTTGAATGTAGCCCCATGAGGGACTCAGCCATGAGAAAACATGAGCTGAGCCAGAAGCACCCAAACTCAGATTCTTAACAGACAAAGACTGTGAGATACAAAAGTTTGTTATTTAAGCCACTAAGTTTTGGGGGTAATTTTTTTATGCAACAAGTGAAAACTAATACATAGGGCATGCTCAATCTGCAGAAGATCTTAATAATAAACTAAGATTTTAATTAAACATTACACAGAAGTCCCAAAACTGATGATACAAAATGGGCAGATGAATGCAGAGGAGACAAGACTACAGTCAGGTCTTAACAACTAAATTCTTTAATAGATTATTTACTTGTTCCTGAAATTGGAGGAAAGAATTTCATCATTATTATGCCATTAATGATAATAATCACCTTCTACTAACCACTGGGATGTGCTGGTATATGAGTAGAGTTCATGTTAGACCTAGTTTGGAAGACTAGCATGTCCTCTGTGATTTCCCAATATCTGGCCCTCCCTGCACAAGAGTGGGAATGGAGATCTACAGATTTAGATAATTTAAATTCCTCTTTTTGGTGAACATCTGCTATTTCACTGCTCTGGATCTAATTTCATGTCATAAAATATGAATGGAATTTTCTTTGTGGACTAGCTCTAGATATGGGCCCTGAGTGGCCAAGTAGTCAATCAGCATATCCCTCTCCCTGGCTATAGGGATTAGTTCATTCAGTTTGGGCCAATGTGAACCATGCCCAAGACCTTCTTAATTGATAGAGGAGAGAAGCAATTTCTTCCTTCTGTCACAATCTTTATCTCCCCTTAAAATATTTTCTGCCTTCTTGAATCCAAAAGTATGTAGGCTGGAGCTAATTGCAGTGTCCTTTCACTACTTGAAGTCTGAGAATGAAGCTAAGACAGGAAAGAGAGCAGAGCTGATAGGAGGGGGAGAGAAATCAGGCCCTGGTGCTCTTGTAGCATCAGAGGCCAACTCAGACCCTGGAATTCTCAACCAAGTAAGCCAAGACTCCCACTCTACTTAAGACAGTTTCTCTGTGTATTTATTTATTTACATTTAATTACTCAGCTCATCCAATCACTACGGCTGGCCCCCAAGTACTTATTAAATTTAGATTTTGTTTCCAATGCTCACAGAATCTGAGTATTGCTGGCATGGTGGCCTCCAGAGATCTGCTATTTTTAACGAGCAAGCGGAGTGATTCTGACTGAGGTAGTCCACGACCAGACCATGAGAAGTAACCTTGAAAAGGGGCGAAGCTTGAGCTCTCAGACAGCCCTGCGTAGTTACCCTTAGTAAATAAACATAACATCTGTGCTCACTGTCTAAGCAGACGGGCAGATACCACCTCCCCAAGTGACCTGGTCCACCCACTTGCTATGTATATGAATTCTAAATCCTTTTACTGATGGTTTCTTTAACTTACTTCCGGGAAAGTAAAGTTTCCT
This sequence comes from Tapirus indicus, assembly GCA_031878705.1. Classification (NCBI taxonomy): domain Eukaryota; kingdom Metazoa; phylum Chordata; class Mammalia; order Perissodactyla; family Tapiridae; genus Tapirus; species Tapirus indicus. The sequence goes on along the minus strand of CM062920.1, from coordinate 135,025,311 downwards.
CTTGAAGGCTGTTCCAGTACATAAGTACCATTATATTCAAGAAGCTTTTATGCTTCCTTGAACTCTATTGTGCCTTCTCTAATTTGTAAATGTGTGCCTATTCCATTTTGTTTGTGACTCTGGTGATGACTCACAATTAACCTCCAGTCTTCATATGAAAACAATGATGGAACTAAAGCCAACGATTTTTTTTCCTTTCAGATTAATTCCCTCCCACCACTTTAACCTTTCTTCATAGTGCCTCTTTCTGTGCCTTGACTCATTTCTATTATTCATCAGATTCTTTTCATCATCTTAAAACTATTGAAAACTGACACAATTAATCTGGTTGTTGCTAATGTGGAACATAGTGGGATGATTCCAGGATTCTGGAAGGGCAGCTTTTAGATTACTACTGATAGTGGTATTTGAATAGGGCTAAGTGTCTTCCAAAATGCTTCCATGTGCATTATTCCACTTATTAGACAACACTGTGAGGTGGATTTTAGTACTTTAATTTTATAGATGAGAAAAATCTAGCCTTAGAAATGGTAAGGAACTCATCTCCAATTTATACAACAAATATGTCACACATCAACAATGTTTACTCAAGATTCACTGTTCTGATTGCTACTCCTCTATATTTCATTTAATTTATAATGGTCAGGAGATCAGTGAAATGGCAGCTCTGACTGGATGAGCTCCAGGAATAGGAGCCATTGAGTTCCATAGCTATCCATGAATTGTTCTAGAATGCAATCCAGCAACTCTATTCTCACCACAGTCCTCCAGATGAAGTTTTGTTCAAGACTGAACTAGATCTTATGCTATAATACCACATTGGAATCATCTCCAATTCCCAACATGGCTATAGCTTTATATGCTTGCTGGTTGCCTCTTTGAATGCATTGGGTAACAGTAGAGAAATTTAAAATTGTGTCTGTTATGATTTTAGTTCCACGATGAGTCATACTTTTTCCTTCTCTAAGTCACTGTTTTTATTTTTTAAGCCAGGTTTACCGAGATAGAATTTATATACATTAAAATTTACCAAAATTCACCTTTTCCTGGTGTTCCTTCCAATTAGTTTTGACATATGTATATAATCATCTAATTACCAAAAAATCATCGTATTGAATATTTCCATCACTCCCCCCAAATCCTCTCATGCTCCTTTATTGTCAATCTTCTGCTTCTACCACAGCCCCTGGAAACTGCTGATCTGATTTTAGCCACTAGAGTGTTACTTTTTCCAGATGTTACCTAAATAAAGAATGAATCCTTTTGAGTCTGATTTCTTTCACTTAGCATATTGCTTTGGAGATTCATTTGTATTATTGTGTATAGTAATAATTTGTTCTTTTTTATTGCTGAGTAGTATTCCATTATGTATGTGTGTGTGTGTGTGTGTGTATATATATAAAATATTTTTTAACTGTTCCTCAGTTGATGGACACTTGGGTTATTTCCAGTTTTAGATATTATGAATAAAGATGCAATAAACATTCATGCACAGGTGTTTGTGTGGACATCTATTTTCTTTCTCTTTAGCAAATCGCTGTGAATGGTATTGCAGGATTGTCTGGTAAGGGTATGTTTAATTTTATAAAAATCTGCCATGCTGTTTTCCGGATTATCTGTACCACTTTGCATTCCTACTACTAATGTATGAGACTTCCCATTACTCCCCACCTTCACCAGCAATTCTATTGTCTTTTTTAAAAATTTTAGCCATTCCAGTAGGTATGTAGTGGACTTTGGTTTTCATTTGCATTTCCTGAATGATTAGTGATGTTGGGCATGTTTTCATGAGCTTAGATGACATCAGTATCTTATCTTTGGTGAAGTGAGTTTTCAAATCTTTTGTCTCTTTTTTAAATTGAGATTTCTTTTTTTTTCTGAGTACGGTTTTAAGAGTTTTTAGGTATGTGAAATACAAGTATTTTGTCTAATATGTTTTGCAAATATTTTATCACAGTATTTTATTTTCTTAATGGTATCCTTCAAAGAGAAGTTTTTAAACTTTGTGAAGTTAAATTTATCAGGATTTTTGGTGGTTCATGATTTTTGTGCTCTGTCTAAGAAATCTTTGTTTAACCCAGTGTTACCAGGAATTTCTCTTATATTTTCTTCTAGAAGTTGTATTGTATTAAGTTTTAGGTCTATGATATATTTCAAGTTACCTTTTTTTTTGCATATGGATATCCAACTGTTCCAGGATCATTTTTTGAAAAGACTATTCTCTTCCCATTACCTTTGCATCTTTATTGAAAATCAGTTGGTCATTGTGTGCGTGGGTTCATTTCTGGATGCTCTCATCAGTTCCATTGATCTGTATGTCTATCCTCTCACCAGTATCCTACTGTCTCAATTACTATAGCTTCCTAGTATTTTAGAATCAGATGGTGTGAGTCCTTTCATGTTTTGACTATTCTAAGTTCTTTGCTTTTCCATATACATTTTAGGTATAGTATGACAATTTCTGCAAAAAGCTTCTTGAATTTTTATTAGGATTTGGAGATCAATTTGGATACAATTGACACATTAACGATATTGCTTCTTCTAATCCATGAACGTGTTATAGTTTTCAATTTAATTACTCATTTATTTTCTGTTTTCAGTATTTTGTAATTTTTAGTATAAAAATATTACAAGTATTTTGTTAATTTATCCCTAAGTAATTAATTTTTTTAAATGTTTATAAATCTGAGTCACTTAATTGCTCAGAGCTCCCATGCCTCTGTCCAATAGGAAATTTAATCTGAGCATTATTGTGGTTTCTCCCTAGAGTTGAGAAAGGCATCAGAATTTGTACTCAGTCCAGCCATTAGGAGGAGGATCTTTCGTTACAGCTAATCTGCTCAATCTTTTATCCACCTGATCCACTGAAGTAGATGGTTCCACTGCATCAGTCAAGCTTGTCCATGGCTGTTTTCTTTAACTGGCTATACTTTAACTACGTCCAAAGTATAGCCTTCCTGGTTGAACCATGCAACCCAAGATCCAGCCAACTCTCCGAGAGTCTATGCAGAAACCTGTGCAGATCTCCAATAAATAAAGAACCCTTTCACAGATTTGGGGCAAAGTTTTCATACCTCTCTCCTTCCTGCCTGACTGTTTCTCTGAATCCCTGTCCTGTTTTTGCTAATTCTCTCTCTTAAAAACGTGAAGTGTGTGTGTGTGTTTGTGCATGTGACACATGTACAAACATGGAGATGTCTTTTTGAGGATTGAAAATTCTTGTGTGTGCAGGAAACTGGAGATTTAGGATTTTTGCTAATTTGTTTTTGCTTAGTTTACAGTTAGAATTTAGATTTCTTTTAGTAATTCAAATGGATAAATTGAAGGAGGTGAAAGAGAAAGCACAGAACAAAAATTCAGTGCAAAAGAAAGGGAAAGAGAAACAGAGGGAAGACTGTAAGGTAAGAAATACATCCTTCCATTTCAGTTGAATCATGTTATGTCAGTTGTTCCCACCTGATTTCCAAGTGTCCTGATACTGATCTATATTATTTTCTCAGGAATGCCCCTGGACAGTTAATTTATCTTAGTAACTTGGAACATTTTAATAAAGCTACATTAAGGAACTTCTTAGATGGAATTAAAATGTTGCCTTTTTCTTCAGATATAAAATATATAGAGCATTCATGCATTAATATTGCAAATCCATCACACTCCAGTGTTCATAACTGCATGTGCTCTTCTTTACCTGCTAGCTATGTACAACCTGTTGGGACAACTCTATTCTGACACTGTGACTTAACAGTCAAGATAAAGTCAGCAAGGACGGTGAGATTCTGACAACCTGAAAGCAGTTTTGCTAACAGGAAAAAGAGAGCTTTGTATACCTTCTCAGGATTTGGGGGCCATCTGACACATGTTGGGAAGAGCTGGCTGGAGCAGAGAAGAGAAATAACTACTGTCCTGTAGTTATTTCTCACTGGGTACAAATGGGAGTTCTTAGTTTTAATGGCTTTGAGGGTGATTCTGATCATCAACCAGATTTGAAAGCTATAGACCTTCTGCTAAGGCCCCATTACTCTTTCCATCTTGCCAATTTGTAATGTATTCACTTATTTATTTTTATTCAAAGAAAAACAAAATTATATAAACAAACATATGGTAATGCAACATTATGTGAAAATACGCTCATAGTTCTTTGGATTCTAAATACAGACAATCCAGCATGAATATTCATGGTACAATTAACTGGGTTGCATATTCTTATCTGCACTGAAAATTGATGGGGGTAAGTGAATGAGCCTTGCATACAAATTCTCTTGACTACTTGCTTTCCAGCCCTATTAAGCTCCATTCATACTGCCTTTTGCATATGAGTGAAAATCAACTGCAATATTGTAAACACATGTTAGAGATATAATTCATTATTCCATGCCACAAGTGAGGAAGAGGAAAACAGATTACAAACTAAAAAAAAAAAAAAGGCATCAAGGGACATGAATGCATCAGGGAGGAGGGAGTCTTCTTATGACTGAAATGAACAAAATCGATGTCATTTTCCCAAAACTAAGGTAGTCAAAATTCTGATGCGTAATAAAGATGAAGGCCAAGTTGACCAAAGACTAACCAAGAAAATCTTTGCCACTAACCAGACTAAAAAATAAGTAAGAACTAGTTTTGATCTCTTATATTTAATACCAAGGTAACTGAAACCCAAATATTCTTTTAATGATTCCTTTTATAATTAAAGGAGTTCAACCTTAGATTTATCTTTATGAATCAGAGAAAAAACATTGTGATTAAAAAAATCATCATTAAATAACCTCCTCTTAAATGATTTCTTCCTTTGGTTTGTTATATTGACTTTTTTAAGATTATTCCAAATTATTTTCATAAGAGGAGGTTTCTTATTGATTACATTTTACTTGATATTTCATATTTATGTTTTGAGATTTTAATTATTGCATATCTTTGATGACTTTCTTACAACCAAGTCTAACCTCACCCCAACTGGCTTAATATGCATTATAGGGATGGAAAGACAGCCCAGATTAACAACCAGCAATCTGCTGCTGCTACCTATAGCAAGTATCAAAGGAGCAAATGTTTTTAAATGTCTTCAAGAATCACACAGTTAGCTCTTGAAGGAACAGAGTAGCATGAATGAAAGGTAAGCTGTATAGCCTTTGAAAGTCAGAATGGTGTTATGTATTTCAACATCACAACCTACATGGTTACTGAATTTCAGCATATCACATTTTCCTTTCAAAATGATTGCTAAGTATTTTCCTGAATAGAAATAAGGATGATTCCAAATTGAAATTCTGTAAAATAAATTAGAGCTTTAAATAAATGTATGTATTGGACTTTGGAACTTACAATAATGGCTTGGCTCAAGTTTAAAACTAAAATAAGAATCGGTCCTTTCAGCTATGATCTTTGAATTTCTGGTTTACTTAGATGTGTTCAATTCTTATGCAAAAAATAAATTTAAAACTGCTCGATTTTTCTAATGTCTGCCAGCTTAAAGACTATTAGCATGTTCAGATAGGGAAAATACATTGGATTTTTTTCTGTTTTTTTACCATGTAAATTACTTTTTAAATGAAAAATCTTAAAATGCAAAAACAAAAACAGAAAGAAACAACAATAAGAAAGAGTTACTATTAGATGGGCGGTATGGTAATTTAGATGGATTTGATTTAGGTAAAAACCTGAAGGCTAATGGGTGATCTCTAGGCTACTTTTCCTTTGACATTTTCATAACCTGGGACCATATCCAAACCTAACTGTCCTACCCACCTTTGATACCATTGACACAAATATTTTAACCCCTAGAAAGAAATGAAATCAGCTATTAAAAAAATCCCAAAAAGCCATTTTAAGAGCAAGAAAAATTTTTTTCTCCCTTTGCTGAAAATGTAGCTGGAGCCCCTAAAATCCCCAGTTGAATAAATTATAGGACAGACTTCAGCAATTCCACTGGACTAGTGTCAGTAGTGACACAGTGAATGATTTTCATTACTGGCCCTTGGGTTCAGGTCTACCAGGTCCTGGATAAATCTTCCTTCTCACCTTTCCAACATTCTAGAACATTGCTATCTGTACCCACTACTGTCTATCTGCTCTCTTGCCTTTTCAAAGTCCCCAGGGCAAGGTATCACCTAGGATTTTTTCCTGCACTACATATTTCCCATTTCAAAATTATTCCTCCTTCTCTCTGCTTCTTAAAATCAAAATGCCATTTTGGGGAAATATTTCATTCCCTCTTTGGCGGTATTACTATACCTGGTCCATGCATTTTTCCATCACCCTATCTCATTGATTCTATAATGCACTTCTTTTTTTTATTTAGTAGTGTCTGAATTTATATCTTACATTTGATGTGTATAATTGAGGCAGTAATGTTGTGTTTTATTCCCCTAAATGATGCTACTGTATCAATTGTGTTTCTTTCAATGGTGCTATGAAATAGAGGAAATACAGTATTTGTTCATAGGTCTGTGCCTCCAATAACATATTTCCCTAAACATTATTTGTATTGCACTGGTGGTTTATGAGTAATTCCAGAGAAGGCATCAACAAAAGTTCCATTTTATGTTAACAGCTGTGTGTATGTATTTTAATGTATATGTGATAGGAGAAATGAAATGTGCACTTGAAACCCATGACTTGACAGGCATTATTGCTCAGGATTTAAATAAGTTTTTTTAAAAAGTGAGTTGATTTAAATTGGATTCAAAGAAAAACCTAAAGCACATAATACTACAAATACTACAGATGGGACAGGAAAATCATGTATCTCATCAGGACAAGGGATGTGCCTTATTCATCTTTGGATCCCTGGGGCTTCAGAATTAGCACATGCTTGTTGCTCTTCTTTGAATACAAAATATTTTGTCTCATTGAAGGTGGACTAAGTGATTTAAAACATTTACCCCAAGGAGTGAAATGTTCAACCTATGAAAATACTTCTTCAGGAACAGATGTATTTTAGGAGAGCTTATGAGTCTAAATGATTTTTATTAGTAGATAAAATAAATCTGTGATATTTAAGTGTGTGGAGAGCGTTAATGGCTTTCACCACCAGCTTTGCCCATTCAGTCCTCTGCCCACCTGAAGATGGAAGTCATTCACATTCTACTTCTTCTGTAGAATGCCTGCTCACCCCTTTTAAAAGATCTATTAAAACCACTACCCCCAACATCCTCCTTTGTCTTTAGCTGAAGATGGTATTTCAGGTGGTGGCTTTGGCCATTTTGGTGAGTCACTCAGTTTTCCTGGGTTTCTCCCATGTATACGTGTTGTTAAATGTGTTTTTCTCCTGTTGCTCTGTCTAATGTCAATTTAATTCTTAGACTAGCCAGAAGAACCTAGAGGGTAAAGAAATAGTTCTTCCTCCTCTGCATAAGTTTAATTCATGGGTTGTTTGTTCAGGTTATTCCCTAGGGTGCTTCCTTCTTTACTCTGGCATTTGTCCTTGCTCACTCTGTATAGAAGGTTGAATGCCATGGGGTTGAACCCTAAGAGGATGATCTTATGGGTCAACATCTTTTTCTATCCCTTCGGAAAGCTGGGCAAGGGACTATAAGAACCAATTCTGGAAATACTCCCTGTGCATCTGCAGGTTTCAAGAATATAGAGACCCAAGTGTCAGAGCAGGGTGTAGAAAAGGGCTTCATATCACACTTGTGAGGAGCAAAGGTCGTGTAGAGCAGTACGATAAGCACTAGACTGGCAGTCAAGCCTCCTGTTCTCATTTACACCATCACTGTCTTATTCTAATTCATTCGTCCTTTCTTTGTATCTCAGTTTTTCTTTGTAAAATAGGGGCTTGATCTAGATGATTTCCAAAACTCCTTCCATCATGAAGTTTCCTTGATTCTATCATAGTTGGTATAATCAGACTATCAATGAGATTAGTAGGGAATATAAAATAAATGAGTTTATCTGTCATTATCTATGTGCACGAATGTCTATTAGGAAAAAAAAACCCTCTGTGTGATATCACAGCAAATGATTCACTGTTAATTCCTTTGTTGCCCTCTCCCACTTCCTTCCAAAATGATTTCTTTCTGTGTTATAAATAGACCTACATTATGAGTAAAAATATCCAGACTGATGGCCTTCATAGTTTCTCTTTGAGTGGCCTTAGAGTTCACATGGAATTATGTACAATCCTCACAACAAATGGGATGTTAACCATAAAGAATACAGGTTGTGCAGTGCATGCAAGTTTGTGCACGTGTGTGTGTGTGTGTGTGTTTTCATTACAAGGTTTTTAGAATTTACAGAAAAGAAGAATATGTGAAACACGTTCCCCTTTAGATGAATCCTTTAAAGTAAACTTTCCAGTAAAACTCACAAATGGATGTAGATTACAGCCAACCGCCTCCACCCCATCCCCGATGACAAATACAAGACAGATGCTAAATTTAACATGCCTTTACTGGAACACCGGTGCCTCCTGCACAATAGCAGCCTATGTGCTGCCAGTCCACAGGATGTACTCCGTTTCTGAATTGCTGCACAGCAGCCATGCTGACCCTTAATACTTGTGAATACAGCATTGACACGTGGCCAAGACCTTCAGAGGATTCATTTTTAAAGGAAAAAAGGAACAAAAGGCAAGAAAAAGAACAAAGCAACATGTTAAGACACATCCTGTGAGGCAAAAATTTTAAGATGGGGAAAAAAAATCACTCGATAAATAAATTTAAGGACAACCAGTCCCCAACATACAGATGGTTTGTGTTCTAAAAGTTCATTTGCAGGCCAATTGTTAAGAACATATTTCTCCACAGAAACAATATTTTATTTGTCAGTTGTGTTCCCAGGTTAGGCCATAAAATCCTATTTAACCAAGAATCTTCCTGATGTACGTAATATATGAATGATATTGAATCCATCACTTACACCAGTATGTCTATTGAGAAGATAATCAGAAATGCATTGCATCTGCTGTCAGTCTGATTCATTCATTTATTCATTCAATCAATCATTTGTTGAGTACCTAATACATTGCATGTGGAGATAACGTGGCTCACAAGACAGGCCTCATTCTTACTTTCATGCAACTTATTAAAACCATGATTAGTAATGCTTAGATATTAGCAACATGTTTGGCAGAAGTACTACAAAGAAGGCAAATGGTTTCTCCAATGTACAGCGTTCACAGGTATGACTCAGTCATGGGACCCATTCTTATGGGTAGGGCAAGTGCGACAGGAAAGGGAGAAGTCAATTCAATGAGTAACATAAAATATCAGATATGAGCGTGAGCGACATGGATCTGAGTGGTCAGGATCCATGTTGTGTCTGTGGGCTTGGGTGAAACTGTCAAGAGGTAGGCAGGTTAGAGCACCATCAGTGGGAAAGGTATTTACCTGTGGCGTGGTCCTCTGTCTCTAAATGTAACCTTCCAATTATGATTCATCTATAACTTCTCTTGCCTGTTTTGGAGGGTTAAAAAACTGGCTCACTGAAACTCATTTTTGTCTATGTATCTTGGATCTGTTGAATTTGTGTGAAGCATAGTCATTTGCTTAGATAAAGCTGATTCTTTCTTTAGATGAAACTTGATTTCTTCAACTATTTTCTTCAGCATCTGGGTCCAGTCTCCCTTGTGGCAGGCACCATCATCACTGGAACTCATTTGCTTTTTATCAGCAGTTTCCAACATCCTGCAGCAGGCAGGATTTGTTTCAAAGTCCCCTGTTAGACCTCCCTCTAAGTTCTTGTTGATGGCCCCTGACCCCAGTAAATAACCAGGCCCTCTGTGCTTGACCTACTTTCTCTGCATACTTCTCTAGGTTTCCACTGATGACTGAGATCCCCTCCATCTCCACCTTTCACCCTGCCACCATGAAAACGACCTTTTAAAGTAATCTAGCAACTCTTTCATAATCGAAAAACGTTCCTCACATACAAAAACAATACAATATAAATAGACATCTGCTCAAGCAGAGAGTTGTTTGCTCAAAAGGCTCGATAGAATTTAGGAGTGTGGTTGTGTGGAAGGCCTGGACTTCTGCTAATGTGACCTCCTGAGGTGACTCCCAGTAAATCCTGGCTCCCAGTCATCACCCTTCATTCATCATGAAGGACACAGGAAGCAGCCTGCACTATTTCTCTTTTCAATTCTCCTGTGTCTCTCCTTCTCTAGCTTCTCGCTGCCAAGAACAATCTTGAAGCTTTCCTCTTACTTTGTAATCCCAGAATTGGCCATATTTTTAATGCAAGGGACTTCTGTGCCACAATAAAAGAGAAATAGATGGGAGGATAAAGGTCCCTACCTGTGCTGTTTTTCTCACTTTTTTCCTACTTAAACTGTGCAGAGGACGACAAAGTCACAGGTAGGAGACAACAGTGGCATCAGAGTTTACAAAGAACAAATTAAAACATAGCTTCTTCATTTCAGAAGAAACCCTGATTTGAGGGACATGCTAGGGATGGGGCTCAGGAAATGAGTAGGCTAGAAAAACACTTGTTTGGGTTTATTTACAATACTTATATTTCTTATTAGCAAAATGAAAGCTAATATATATGTAATAATAACTAATCCATGTGATACTTTAGTGTTAGAGAGCAATTTCTGTATCCATTATCTCATTTTTATTTTTGCAGCACCTCTGAGAAATATTCAAGACAGGTACTATCAGACTCATTTAACAGATGCAAAAATCATAAGTTTACCGACATACTCAAGGTCACATGGCTACTCATAGAACTAAGACCAAACCCAGGCCTTCTGATACCAAATCAGTGTAACTTTTATAACCTATGCATAATATTATGCCATGTGGCAATTTTACATAAGTTTCCTCTATTAATATTACAATACTGATCCCGCATCAGTAGCCCCGATGGGTAAAATGATTTCAGTTATCTTTAATTAAGAGTTAAACACTCATTTAAGTAAAATTATAGAAGGATATGAATTACGATTCATCTCAACCAACACGGAAATCCTGTTACTCAATTTTCCAGACTCCCTATAGCTGAGGTGGCCGTGGAACCCAGTCCTGGCTGGTGAGGTTAAAGGGAATTCTGGGAATACTTCTGCTGTGTTTTCTCCATATACTTTGTTAGAAATCCAGCCCCCACTTGCATGAGCAGGAAGGAAGTGGTCAGTTGTAGCAAGATGGCAGAGGTGTCATAAAAGGAGGATAGAGTAGTGCTAGTGGATTTGGCAACTTGGAGAATTGGGGGTCTTAAGAGCAGTGTTAGTGATGTGCTGAGATGGGTTGTTTATTGAACTTTTATTCGGAGTGTAAATCATAGCAGTATTTTTTTTTTTTTTTGTAGAGCCATTTGCTGCTATCTGTCAAATGTAAAATGTATATTCCCTTTACAGCCAGCAATTCTACTTCTAAGAATCTATTCTTGGCAGCACTGAAATCACGAAAATTAGAAAAGACTTAAATTTCTGTCAGTGATGGATGTGTTCATCTGTGCCATAGAATATCAGGCAGTCAATACAAACACTATGGTAGACAAATGTATGTGAACAGTTGTCAAAGACATATTCTTTTTTTTTTTCTTGTGAGGAAGACCAGCCCTGAGCTAACATCCATTGCTAATCCTCCTCTTTTTGCTGAGGAAGACTGGCCCTGGGCTAACATCTGTGCCATCTTCCTCTACTTTACATGGGACGCCACCTCAGCGTGGCTGACAGGCAGTGCGTCGGCGGGCGCCCGGGATCCGAACCAGCGAACCCCGGGCTGCCAAGCGCGAACTAAACCGCTGCGTCACCGGGCGGCCCCAAAGACATATTCTTAAGTGAACAAATTAAAAAGAAAAAATAATAATATGGGAATAATAAATATAGTATATTTCAGTTATATTAAAAAAAATCTCCAAAGATATATACTGTGTAGATGTGTAGAAAAGAAACTGGAAGGAAACAAACCTCCAAGAAGAAAAGATGGCATCTGAGGATACTTGAACTGTATCCTTCTGTAGCATTTGTGTCTTTTACAATGGAAATGCACTTACCATTATTTAAGTTATTAAAAAAGAAAGAAAACAAAAGTGAAAAAAAGAGTGAATGGTAATGGAAAAAGTGAGTATAGCCTTGTAGATATTACTTTTGAAAAAGAAATGTATCAACAAAGGCGATAAACGAAATTGATTTATACCTGAGGGAAATAGATCTTCAGATGTATTATTTTATTTAAAGCTGAAGGACAGTAAACATGTTTATATGTTAATTGAAAATGATTTGCTAAATAAAAATACCTTATTTCTTCCATTCTAAGAATCAGGTTTTATCGAATTTTAACGATTTTGAGATTGGGATAAGTTTTACAATCCATTGATCGAAGTGTAGAGAATTTGCATTAGCTTGTATGAGTCCTCTTGAGGCAATATTCACCAAAATTCTATTTAGATTGAATTTTCCACTTGAGGTCTTTGAATCTCATCGGCAGCATGAATTCAGACCAGTAACCTGCTTGAGGACTGGCTTGTGTTCAATTCTTGGGCTAGTTTTTGTTTTTCCCCTTCTTTCCATTCTATGTCATGGTTGAGATTTGCTCACTCCACTGCCATTCCTTTCTGCCTAGTGGGCTCTTGTTTTCTTGTACCCTCACATTCAGGTTGAAGGCTTTTGATGTCTTAGCGTTTGGGGGTTTTCCAATTAGATTTCCTGTCTCGAGATATATAATATATGTATACACAATATATACATTTATATTATATATATAAAATACATGTATATTTTTAAGTGTACATAAAACTTATTATTAATAAAATAGCAAGTGTTGGTGAAGATGTGGAGAAATTAGACCCTTGTTCATTGCTTGTGGTTATGGAAAATGGTGCAGCTGTTACAGAAAGTGGTATGGTGGTTCTTCAAAAAAATTAAACAGAATTACCATATGTCCAGAAATTCCACTCTGGGTGTGTTCCTAAAAGAATTAAAAGCAGAGACTTGAATAGATATTTGTACAACCATGTTCACAGCAGCATTATTCACAATAATCAAGAGGGAGAATCAACCCAAGTGTCCATCAACCGATGAATGGATAAATAAAATGTGGCACATACATGCCATGGAATATTATTCAGTCTTAAAAAAGGAAGGAAATTCTGACACATGCTACAGCATGGATGAACCTAGAACACATTATGCTAAGTGAAATAAATCAGTCATAAAAAGACAAATAGTGCATGATTTCATTTGTACAAGGTACCTAAAGTACTCAAATTCATAGACAGAGAAAGTAGAATGGTGGTTGCCAGGGCCAGGCATGGTGGAAGGAGAATGAGGAGTCATTGTTTCAGTTGGGAAAGATGAAAATTATTCTGGAGATGATGTGGTGATGGTTGCACAACAATGAGAATGTAGTTAATGTCACTGAACTGTACACTTAAAAATGGTAAATGTTAAAATGGTAGAATTTATGTTATGTACATTTTACTACAATGGATGAAAATAAAATAAAAGTACACAAAATAGTGGTGCAGCCTACAATCGATGGCCTTTTAGACGTGATGAAATGTTAATGATTCCAGAGGGAGAAGGGAGTAAAATCATTGAGAAGTCGAGAAGGGCTGGGATTCAGCTCAGAAGCGCAGGGCCCCACCTTTGATGGGAAGAACAAAGGGTCCGCCACTGTCAGGGGAGGTCAGAAGGCCTCAGGAGCAGGTGTGTTCACAGATTTATGAAAATAAGGGAGTGTCCCTTCTGGATGGCATCTTACTTCTAAATGATGTTCAAAGGGAAGACATCAGGCATGAGAGAAGTGTGGGGAGGCAGGCGTGGGAGATGAAATCGTTGTCCTGAAGAGTGAGAAGTGATCCCTGAAGAAAAACATAGTAAGCTTGTCAGCAGCCCTGACTGCCCACCTGAGAACACGAACTGAACGTGAGATCAGTCTGAATAGTCGTGTTATTTATCCCAGCGATGTTCACCTATTTGGACGCAATAAGTCACCCGGCTGGGTTACTCCAATGTCAGGCTGCGCATGCGTAGAGCAATGGTGAGAAGGAGGCAGGTAAGGGAATTGAGGATCATTGGCAAAAAATAAATAAATAAAAAGTGATTTAAATGAGTGACCCTTGGACTTCCTCGCTTGTGAAATGGAAATAATGGTAGACTTTGTCTCATAATGTGATGAGTTAAATGTACGCATGTAAAGCACTTCAAACAGTGCGCCTGGCACTCAGAAAGTACTCAATAAACATAAACTATTGTTACTATCGTATTACCATGGCTTACAAAGTCTCTAATAGGCAATGCAGAAAGTGAAGATGGGTGGGAACTGATGAATAGTGAGAAAGTACTGGATTAGAGCTTTTGGTAAAAACAAAAAATAATTATACCTAACACTCTGAGCAAATAAACCAGAGCCAAAACTCTGAATGAATGGAAGTCTTGACAAGAGATTGGTGGGTAAAGCAATGAGGTGAGGGAGTGGGTGGTCTAACCAGAGCGCACGCGCTTCAGATGAGCAAGGTGTTTGCAGAAGGAAGAGGAAGTTATGTTTGGAAACTGTCAGCGGAGAGCAAGGGGGATGTCCACTTCCCTTCCTGGCCCTGGGGAACATGCTTGAGAGACAAAAACAGCTTTGAATCCATTTGAAGAGAAGCAGTTTCCTCGGGGGACAGCTCAGTTTCAATAAAAACACAGATGTGAAGGGATCAATCAGAGAAGAGACGAAGAATTTAAGGAAGCTCACTGATGATAGACTTGGACTCCAAAAGGACAGAGCGGTAGGGTTTTACAAGAAGGACTTTTCCTTTTTTTTATGAGAGATTGAGTTCAGATCAGGAGAGGAACAACAGAGTGAGGGGTGAGACAGCCTAAGAAGACAAGGATCTCTTGTTTTGACGACCATAAATGAGGATGTGACTGAACCACTTGGTTTTGATCTCCAGACAAGGTTAAACACTCATCTGATTGAAATACTAGGGAGTTTGGGGTCAGAGTAATTATCAGTTCAATCATGCACTACTTTGTGCTATGGACGTTTTGCCTATTATATCATTTTTAATTCTTTTTTTATTCTCTTTGTAAATTAGTGCTTATTTTTTCATGTTTCTCTTTTTATTTTGTTTGTTTTTTAATTTTATATTTTTTTATTGCAGTAACATCGGTTTATAACATTATATAAATTTCAGGTGTACATCATTATATTTTGATTTCTGCATAGGTTACATCACGTTCATCATCCGGAGACCAATTACAATCCATCACCACACACATAATTCTGCACATATTTATGTCTGGGCTTCTCCTTGAATAGACTCATATATCCTAAGAAAACAATGCTTTTCTTTTAAGGTTATCATATTTCATTAACTAAATTCCAGTATCTTGTAAAGAGTCTATGCTCAATATCTTTTCATAAATTGATTCTTTTAATTACTTGAGCCGTAGAAGAGACTACATTATCAGTTTTCAATTTGTACTTAGCTGTGTATTGACAAATCATAGTTTTAGGACAAGAGCCTTGTATTCTCTGTTCTTAATCCCGTCTGACAATATTTTCTGTTCAGGAAGGAATATGGGATAGAAGAAAATCCCCGTTTCAGACTACAGATTTAAGTTAAAATGAAATATGTTATCTGTCATGCATAGTTGCCTTTTTTCCTTGCTCCTTTTGAATATTTTACACAGTTCAAAGAAGTTGGAGAGTCTGAGCAAAACCAAGATGATTCGGAGATTGTTTTCTTCTCTACAGAATGGTTCCTATCGAACTTTTTAGCAACCAAGGTACTGCAAGCAATTTTGTATAAATGTCTTTGCCACTAGCTTCTCCACAAATCAAACACAGTCTTGGAGCTGAAGAGAAATAAGAAGGAAGGAGAGTGTGGCAAGATGGAAAAACCATTTGCTCTATCACAGGAATTGAACTTGATGTCCCGATCAGAAAGAACTTATTTATGGTAATGACTCTTTTCCTAATGTCCCAAGTAACTTTTTGTCTAGCCCCTGGATTACTTCTAATTCAAACCCGTTAGAACTCCATCCACTTAACCTCTCCTGCCCAGGGAACACGTGCATTCAGAGAGCACAGCATAATAAATGGACAAAATGAGTAGAATTCTTAATACAAATATTCCTAGAATGATTTAACTCTTATATGTCAGAGTACCCTGCTCCCTTAGACATATCATTGAACAACAGAAATATGAATAAGAGCCCTTTACAAACAGATTTGATCACTTTATAAACCTTATTTGAAAATCTGGAGTATTTTTGACATTTGTCTTTTTGTTCTCTTTTCTTTAATATTAAAATAGTATATTCAAAGTATGATTGGCATTTCATTTTCCCTCTCTCAAAAGAACTAGAATATAACATTCAGCTATCATAATTGTTATCTTCATTTGTGGGGACACTGTTACTGATTGCTTGTAAAAGTTTACTTAAATACAGCATATATTCTTACCCTTAGTGGGTATAAAATGTTATTTGAAGGAATAATTTTGTTTCTGTTTCTACGATACAACAAAACAGTATTAATGTCAACTACTAGGCACTTTATCTTTAAAAAAAAACAAAAATAATCCACAAAATAATTGAATTACTGTTCTTTAAAAAAGTTATCTTAAGCTGGGATTGGCAAAATCATTGATATTTTAAGTCAGATCATACTGAACTTTCACCATAGACCTCACTTCATACAGTAGTTTAAGAAAATGAACTAACTTCAACCCTTTTAAGTTTTATGAAATTATTACACATGAAAAGTTTATTTTAAGATAGCAATAAACCAAGTGGTTCATATTATGTGTCTTATAGCTAAATAATCCAAATTTTCTGCTAGAAATGATAATGAATAAATACTACCCCATGCTGAAAATTTTGTTGCCTCTTAGAATCTAAAACCTGCATTAAGACCTTAGTGCAAAAATGGCTATAAACCAGCTGTGATTCTGTGAGCTTGATTCAATAGTACCTTAATGAAATGCCCTGAGCATTTGATTCTCTTTTTTTACTTAGTGTATATTTAAATGGGTTTTTAAACTGCTGAATAGCTTTGAAAGAACTGAGTTTCTTTATTTGCAAAAGCAAAATGCTCTTCCCTTACTTTAATACACACCCAAAAGCAAGCAAAGCCCTCAAGATGAGCATTCAGAAGCAAAGGGAAAAAATATTACAAAATTACTATTTATTCAAATAGGCAATTATATTTTAGACTGACTTTCTGAAAGCACTGCTGACATATTATGTGCAAGACTAAAGGGGAAAGGACTTTGGGATATTGAAAAAGAAAATGCCTGCTACCTTACTTTCTTTCAATAATACACATACATGTGGAATTACTCACGTGACCCCATCCCTATGAGACAGCTATTGTTCCGATTTTACAGTCCAGAAAACCGTAGATAAAAGAGTTGCAGTATCTTTTTCAAAGCCACAAAGCTGGTAAGTGGCAGAGCTAGATCACCAGTTTAGTCCTTCTGACTCAAGATGTCGCTGTTTGTCACTATGCTGAGCCCCTCTCTGTGTAACCTACAAATGTAGACACACTGCCAGAACATGGAGCGCTGTGATCAACAGAGGACCCAGTGAGCCAGCTTGTGAAGATTAGAATTTCATTGCTTATGTGTTGGAGAGTGAGATCACTGATACGTGTGTGTATTACAATATGGTTCTTCTTCAGGCCCGTCAACAAGAATGTTATCTGAAGTCAGCAGTTCAAGCGCTGCCCGGAGCCAGCGAAAGCAAATCTGCCCTATATCAACACGCCTGCTTTCTACACTTTCTGTTTGACAGTATTTACTTGAAGGTGAACTCTGCCAGAAATATAACAGGCCTCGTTCAATGATAGGAAACTCAACATTTAACATGGTTGTTCCACTCATCTCAAAGAAAATTAAAATAGTGGCCCTGGTCCTACATGGACTAGATCTCCTCGGCCTTTCCCAATAAATCCAACCTCTTACTCATACAAATTTTCTTAATTGTTTATATATTTGTTTATTTTTCTTATCATGTCTATAAATGTGGACTGTAATCTTAAAAAAATGAGGTAGACATACTTTTTGATCCTTAACAGAATTCAAAATCTGTCTTATTATATATTTTTGCATAACACACTAGCCCAGACTTTGGTGGTAAAGTAACCACTATCACCATTTTATCATATCTCATGATTTTGAGCAAGAATTTGATTGGGTCTGACTGAGTAATTTGGTACCCTATGACATTGATTGGGGATACATATCCAATTAATGTGTGGTCTGGTCTGCAGGGTGCCGATGGCTTTACTGAAATGCCTGGCAGCTTGTTGGAGACAGTCAGGAGCCTAGGTTCAACTGGGTCCTTCTGTCTTTCCATGCGGCCTCAGAATTTCTCCATCTGTGCTCTCCAGCCAAGGAGTCATCTCACAAGGTGTCATGTCATTTGTCTATCTCTTTTGCAATGTTTCTCACAATTGCAATTAAATGATTATTGATTCATTGTTTAATGTCTGTTCTCCTGCTGTATCGTAAGGTCCGTAGAACCAGGATCGCGTTTGACTTGACTCTGCTGAGTCCCAAGTATTTATCACAAAGTCTGGCACACAGTAATAATAAATATCTGATAAATGAATGAATGAATTCAATATAAATGGTTTAGCAATATGAGTAGAAAAGTAAGACACTAGCTATTGATTTCCCTTTGAACAGGGTTATTTTTGCGATTGTATGAACCAATTGTTAAATTTTTTAATGATAGAAATATTAGCATTTATTAACGACCTCTTATATGCCAGGTTTTTTTACAGAAGTCATCTCATTTATTCATAACAATAACCCTTGAAGATAGATACAATACCTTCATTTTACAAATAAGGAAACTGTGACTCAGAAAGGTTAAAGTGACCTATCTAAAATCATAGAGCTATTCAAAATAGCAGGTCCTGGGCTTCTACCTGGATATGAAATAATGGGTATGCATTAGGGGTGGGTTTTAATGCCATACACTCCAAGTCAAGTGCAGACCCTACAGGCTTTACTTTCTATAGCCACAATAGTCCTCTGTGTCAAGGACCCAACCCAGTGGTTTTAGAAGTTTTGAGTGTCTTTGGCCATTGAAAATATAGTAGATAGTCTCTATGGGGCAGTTAGAATAGTCTCCACAAAGTCTCAGGGCATAGGGAGATGTCCACATGGTGGACATTCTCCAAGAAAGCTTTCAGTAAAAGACTCATGTCCAGAGAGAAGACAGGAAGAACCCAACAGCCCAAGTGACTTATTCTGGTCCCTGAGTTGGTAACATTTTATCTCTGGACACTGGCTCAGCTTCTCCAAGTTTGCTGGCATAACCACCCACAGTGTCAATCAGTCATTGATGTTAATTTTGCTCCAATCTACCTGGTCCCCTGCTCTGACCTTCTCTAACATCGTGTCTTATCTCTGCTGCCCACTCCAATTCCACCTCCCTAGCCCAGGTCACCATCTTCCAAAAGTAAGAAGTGAGGTGGTTACATCTTCCTTCTCATCTCCTTCCAGTGGTATTGTTATGATGTAAAATTTATGTTCTTTCCTCAGGCCATCTCTTTTGATTCTCAAAAGCCTATTTTAGACGTCAAAGAGTATTGATATTTCTTCATCGTTTCATTCCTATTATAACAATTCTACTTCTCTCTCAGGCAATATGGATATTTCTGACTGAATAAGGTAGAGGTTTTATACAAGAAAACAAGAAAAAGCAAAGCATTACTATTCCAAGATACTATCTGGTCCTATGCATACCACCCCTGCCACAATCTGACAAATATAGGCTTTGAATGTTATTTCATAAACCCTGACTAACATCTGCTTAGCAATATTTTATTAGACTACCTTAAATTGCTACATTTTAATTTAATAAAACCACAGATGTTTTCTTTCATCACTAAATTCCAGGTTGCCTGTTTTTTTGTATAAAATGTTGAAGTTTGTTAGGAGCTGTAAATGCTAATAAAGAGCAATTCAGTTGACTATAATTTAAAGGAGAATTTGTCAATTTTCCTTATTCTTTTATTGTTCTGTTTTCTTCCAGAAAAATTCATGTGTAAAAACATTAGGAGGGGCAGAGCAAGATAGATGTCTAAGCTGGTGGTGGAGGAGGTGGCCTAGAATAAGATGTCAGAGCCCAAGTGACTTAAGGAGGTCTCCATGTATGAGGGCTGCTTGACGTGGAGTGAGAGAGTCTGAGGACAGTGAGGAGGGTGCCCATGTGGAGTGGACAGTCATGGCCTGGACAGTGGGATGATTTTGTCTACATGGGGCTTTGTGTCAGTGCAGGGTGACAGAACGCAAGCAGAGTGAGGAGGTCATCTGTGCGAGAGAGGAGGTGGAGGTGGAAATGGAGGTTACAAATAGGTAGATTGATCAAATAAATATATTAGAAGATGAAACCTATATTATTCACTGTCAGAGAAATAAGTTTCAAATATAGACAGGGAGAAAACTAAAATAAACCTTGTGATGTTGGGTAGGAATTCATGGTATTATATCAGTCTCCTAGGCTGCCATAACAAAAATACCATAAAACTGGTTGGCTTGAACAACAGAAATTTATTTTCTCACAGTTCTGGAGGCTAGAAGTTCAAGATTGAGATATAAGCAGGTTTGGTTTCTTCTGAGGTCTCTCTCCTTGCCTTTCAGATGGCCACCTTCTCATTGTGTCCTCACATCGTGGTCACTCCTCAGTCTGTGTGTTGTCTGGGTCCTAATCTCCACTTCTTAGAAGGACGCCAGACTGGATTAGGGCCACCAGTATGACCTCAATTTACCTTAATTACCTCTTTAAAGGCCCAATCTCCAAATACAGTCTCATTTGGAGGTACTGGGGTGTTAGTGCTTCAACATATGAATTTGAGGGGGACACACTTCAGCCAATAACAGGTATCAGGTATCGATATGAACTCATGGGTTCTCTCACTCTCTCTTTCCATATATATATACACACACAGCTCTGTCCACTGAGAAGGCATGGGATCAGTGATACTCCAATAGCCATGAGCACACCTAGCACCCAGATCTTGGCTGCTAAATACCATTTTCCACTTAAAGGAACCAGAATTCTTTGGAGAAATGGCTCATTTAAGTTCTGGGACAGAGAAAGTACAAGACAAGCCTGGAACAACTTATTGTATAAGAAACATATAAAATGCTCAAATAATGGTGGGAATATGTTTTTAAAAAAGGATTTATGTTTCTGGTATGGCAAAGTAAGCTTCTACTGAACCAATGGTCCCAAAGATAATTATAAACTCTGGAAAAAATAACAAATAAACAAACCAACCTGGACAAAAAATAAAATTAAAAAACTTGACAGTAGATTCTGGAGGAGAGTTAAAACTTGGAAGAAAAGTGAATTTTTTATTTTAGTGGCTTTTAGCCACTTTTAGGTCAGTCAGGTTTCATGAAATCAGTGCCACACAGGGCAGCCAAAACTCCAATAGAAAACCATAGTCCTTTTGGACTGAAGGACAGAGCTTGGACAACCAGACCTGCTGGGAAGTAGGGGATGAAGGGATACGATTTTGAAAATTAGAGAGGTAGAAAGAAGGAACCCAAAATGATGTATACAAACTGCCAAAATATTTAGCTGACTCTGAATAAATGTAAAAACAAATTCTAGCTTAATATAAAATAACTGACTAAAATTTGAGCTGCCTCTCAAAATATGGTTTGCAGTTGGAATCCAACCAAGTCAATTGTCTACTAAAATAAACAAACAAAAATCACTACTCTTTACAAAAACACAACAGAATCCACAACATACCATCCAGACTGCAATCTAAAATTAGCCAACATACAAAGAATCAGGAAAATCTAATTCATTCTCAAGAGAAAAGACAATCAACAGATATCAACCCTGAAATAATACAGATGTTTTTATGGGTATAGAAGGATATCTAAAGAAGATATTATAACTATGCTTAATCAGGTGAAGTTAAATATTCTCACAATAAATGAAAAGGTAGAAGATCACAGCAGAGAAGTAGAAACTAAATAAAAGAAAACCAAATAGAAATTCTAGAACATAACATATTAAAAGCAAAAACTAAAAAAAAAGTTATTGGATAGGTTTACAGAAATAAAGAGGAAAATGTCCATGAACTTGAAGATTGATCAATAAAAATGATCCAATATACAGAATAGAAAAAAATTTTTGAAATAAATGAATAAAGACTCATGAACTTGAGGAATCATATCAAAATGTCCAGTGTACATTTATTTGGAATACTGAGAGAAGAGAGATAGAATGGGACAGAATAAATAATTGAAGAAATAATGCCCCAAACTTCCTAAAATTTATGTAAGATGTAAATTTACAAACTCAAGAAGCTTAGTAAACTCCAAACAAGACAAATACAAAGAAAACCACATCCATATCATAGTCAAACTGCTGTTAACAGAGATACAGAGAAATTTTTTAAAGTAGCCATTGAAAATTGTAACATTACATATGGGTGAGCAACAATGTGAATGACTGCTGATTCCTCATCAAAAACTATAAAACTGTAGAGGCCAAGAAACAGCAGGATGTGTTTAAAGTGCTGAGAGAAGAAAAAAAAATTTTCCATCCAGATATCTATACCCAGCAAAATATCCTTTAGAATTATATTAGCCTAATTGGGCAGTCATAACAAAATACCACAGTTTGCATGGTTTAAACAACAGAAAATTATATTCTCACAGTTCTGGAGACCAAAAATGACATTACAACTTTAAACACAAAAATACAAAGAATCAGAAGAGACTACTAAGAATGATTATATGCTAGTAAATTGGATAATCTAGAAGAAATAGATAAATTTCTACAAACATACAACTTACCAAGACTGAATCATGAAGAGATAGAAAAACTGAACAGACTAATAATGAGTAAGGAGATTGAATCAGTAATGAAAAACCTCCCAAGAAATAAAAGCCCAGGACCAGATGGCTCCACTGGTGAATTCCACCAAACATTCAAAGAAGAGTTAATGCCAATTCTTTTCAAATGCTTCCAAAAAATCAAAGAGGAAGGAACACTTCCCAATTCATTTTGAGAGGTCATAATTACCCTGTACTAAAGCCAGATAAGGATAATACAAGAAAAGAAAATTACAGGCCAATATCCATGATGGACAGGGATGCAAAAATCCTTAACAATATACTTGCAAATCAAATTCAAGAGCACATTAAAAAGATCAGACACCATGATCAGGCAAGATTTAATCCTGGAATGCAAGGATGGTTCTACAAACACAAATCAATAAATGCCATATACCACATTAACTGAATGAAAGATTAAATCATATGATCATCTCAATAGATGTAGAAAAAGTGTTTGACAAAATTCAACATCCCTTCATGACAAAAACTCTCAAGAAGTTAGTATGGAAGCAAGGTACCTAACATAATAAAGGCCATATATGACAAATCCACAGCTAATATCGTACTCAACAGTGAAAAGCTGAAAGCTTTTCCTCTAAGATCAGGTACTTCAAGGTACACAGTACTGGAAGTCTTAGCCAGAGCAATTAAGCAAGAAAAAAGAAGTAAAAAGCATCCAAATTGGAAAGGGAGGAGTAAAATTGTCTCCGTTTGTAGATGATATGATCTCATACATAGAAAATCCTAAAAACTCCACCAAAAAGTGGTTTTAACTGAGCAAATTCAGTAAAGTTATAGGATACAAAATAAACATCCAAAAATTGTTTGTATATACTAACAATGACTATCAGAAAAGAAATTAAGAAAACAATCCCATTTGCAATAGCATCAAAAAGAATAAAATACTTAGGAATAAATTAAACCAAGGAGGTGAAAGATCTATACACTGAAAATTATAAAACATTGGTGAAAGAAATTGAAGAAGACACAAATAAATGGAAAGAAATTTCGTGCTCATGGATTGGAAGAACTAATATTGTTAAAATGTCCATACTACCCAAAGTGATCTGCAAATTCAATGCAATTCCTATCAAAATTTCAAGTGCATTTTTCACAGAAATAGAAAAAACAATCCTAAAATTTGTATGGAACCACAAAAGACGCCAAATGGCCAAAGCAATCTTGAGAAAGAACAACAAAGCTGGAGGCATGCTACTTCCTGATTTTAAACTATATTAAAAAGCTATAATAATCAAAACAACATGGTAGTGCCATAAAAATAGATTCATAGACCAATGGAACAGAATAAACCACCCAGAAATAAACCCACACATATATGTGCAATTAATTTTTGACAGTGGAGCCAAAAATACACACTGGGAAAAGGAGAGCCTTTTTAATAAATGATTTTGGGAAAACTGGATATCCACATGCAAAAGAATGAAATTGGACCCTTATCTTTCACTGTAGACAAAAAACAACTCGAAGTGGATTAAAGAGTTTAATATTAGACCTGAAGCTGTAAAATTTCTGGAAGAAATATAGAGAATAAGCTCCTTGACATTGGTATTGGTAAAGATTTTTTTGGATATGATATCAAAAGCATAGGCAACAAAAGCAAAAATCAACAAGTGGGACTATATCAAACTAAAAAGCTTCTGCACAGCAAAAGAAACAGTCAACAAACTAAAAAGGGAGTCTACAGAATAGGAGAAAATATTTGCAAAACATATATCTGATTTAATATATCTAAAATATATTAAAAACTCAAACAGTTCAATAGCAGAGAGGTAAATAACCCAATTAAAAAATGGGGAAAGGAATTAAATAGATATTTCGCAAAAGAAGACATACAGATAGCCAACAGATATATGAAAAGGTGCTCAACATCACTGATCTTCAAGGCAATGCAAATCAAAACAATGAGATATCACCTCACACCTGTTAGAATGGCTATTATCAAAAAGACAAAAGATAAGAAGTGTTGGTGAGGATGTGGAGAAAAGGGAACACTCGTACACTGTTTGGGGAATGTAAATTGGAGCAGCCATTATGGAAATCAGGATGGAGTTTCCTCAAGAAATTAAAAATACAACTAACATATGGATCCAGCAATGCCACTTCTGGGTATATATTCAAAGGAAATGAAATGAATATCTCAAAGAGATCTCTGCACTCCTATGTTTATTGCAGCATTATTCACAATAGCCAAGATATGGAAACAAACTATGTGTCCATCAATAAATGGATAAAAAAATGTGATGTATATATATCATATATATAGAAGGTGATATGTATGTGTATATATGTGTGTATACACACACACATGCAATGGCATATTATATAGCCTAAAATAAAGGCAGAAATTCTGCTATTTGTGACAAAGTGGATGATGAACTTAGAGGACATTATGCTAAGTGAATAAACTAGACACAGAAAGACAAATATTGCATAATATCACTTACATGTGAAATCTAAAAAAGTTGAACTTAGATAAAGAGAGTAGCAGAGAGTAGAATAGTAGTTACCAGGGGCTGAGAAATGGGGAAAATGGGGGAGATGTTGGTCAAAGAACACAAACTCTCAGGTATAAGATGATAGAGATGGAATGTACATCAGGACGACTAAAGTTAATGTATTGCACATTTGAAATTTGCTAAGAGAGTAGATCTTAAGTGTTCTCACAAAAAAATGTAACTATGTGAAGTGATGGATATGTTAATTAGCTTGTTGTGGTAATCAATACACAAGGTATGTTTATACCATAAAAACAAGTTGTACAGTTTGAATATATACAATTTTTATTTGTCTATCATATCTCAATAAAGCTAGGGGAAAAAACAGAATTACAATCTAAACCCTCCCCCAACCTTCAAAGAGACGTACAATCCTAACGGTAGATTGGGGAGAGAGGAAGGACATTATGATGGAAAACTGTGAGTCAGGGGTGGCCTTCACAGGAATCATTGCATCTATACCCTAAAATAAATCTCTACCATCTATTCCCCCTCCTGACACTAACACGGTTTTAGAGCCAAAACAAAAGTAACATTCACAGGCTTTTTGTCTAAAGAGGACTCTTAATTTTAAAACAAGCTGAAATCATTAAACTTTCATTAATGCAATTTTTTTCATTCAAAAGTTGGTGTGGCATATTTTTAGTAAGTGCCCACAATATACCAGGCACTGTTCTGGGTCCTGAAAATCCAACTGAAAGGAAAACTCACAAAGTCGTTGCCCCACGAAGCTTAAAAGTCAGCAAAGGTAGAGAGATAACGAACAAGCAGACAATTAACGATAATAAGAAATGTAGTATGTGTTATGGAGTATTAAGGCAATAACATCAAATAATGCCTTATTAAAAAAAAAAGTGGTGCAAGTGTTATGTGACATCAGGCGATCGTCTACAGCAAACACTGTTATAATGCTTATTATGCGCTGTTCTCAGCACTTTCCATGCTTATTTGATCTGTGACATGAATCATGTGGAGGACCAAGTACTGGCAAGGTTTTAGAGAAAACATTGCAAGCTAAGGGAGCAGCAAGGGCAGAATTAAAGGCAGGAAGGGGTTTAGCATGTTTAAGGAACTGAAAGAGGCTGGATCATGTGGGAGCTGTGGATGTAGTGAGGAATTTGGACTGCATTCTAAGTGCAATGCGACATATATGTAGAGAGTTTTAAGGGAAAAGGTGATATGATTGGATTTACATTTAAAAAACAAATCAGTCTGGGCACTTGAAAAGAATGGATTAAAGGGAAGTAGGAGTGAAATCAGAGTGATGAGTCAGTAGGTTATTGCTTTGGTCCAAACAGTAGACAATGGCTGCTTGGAACAGGATGGTGGTGGTGGGATTTTAGGCTGACTGGGATCATTTCTCCTCTGAACTCCTGTAAAATTTTGTTTATACCCCTGTCTTGTGCTATAATAATCCCGTACTCCAATTTTAGACTCTTTTGGTAGGAGGGACTAAATCTTACTCATCTCTATTTTTTTCTCTTGGTTTCTGGCCACTTTCTATATAACAGATAGCCAACGATTACTTTGTGTAATCAAAGTAAACAAAATTGTAACATTCTGCTTGTGCACCTGTACTTTTACATGAAAATGTATAATGTATTTGGAAAACAAAAATTCAGAAGAAAATGCTTGTCATGTTTTAAGCCTTAGAATGTATAAGGTTTTTTAAAGATTTGGCTCGATTTTTCTTTCCTCTTATAATACTGCCAAGTGTGAAGTCTAAATCTACTTTTGAGTTAAACCAGTACAAATAAAGCTTTGAGCAATTTTTAAGAGGAGGAAAATATGTTTTTTGCTATCTCATAACTCAAAAATAACTGAGCCAATTTAATTTACTGTTTTTATAGTGGGGGTGTTGGAGGAGGAATGGTAGAGACAGAATACGGACCAAAAAAAAAAAAAAAAAACATCGCTCATAAGACTAAAGCTATAAAGTTTCAAATCCAAACGTATTTCTTGGGATGTTGTAAACAAGTGAAAATGGAAGCTGAAATGAAAATTCCTTTCACCTTTGAAGGGAAGCTTCTGCAGTTTGACATCAAAGGTCTTAAACGGAGATAATTCTTTCTAGTTTTTGAAAGGAAGAACATTTCAGAAAAACACTGCTTGAGAAAGACTTATGAATAGTATATCTAATACATCCTTGGCAAGGAGATTGTGAGAACATATTGTGGAAAGAGAAATATGAGAACAGCAGAGGTTGAATTGAGTGATCTATATTTGTGCTCATTTTTTTCTTCTCTATTGATTATAACTTCTCATCATATTTCCTATCCCCTTTCCAATAAACCTATCAGATGTAATAAGATTGTTTTGTCCTCTATGATAAATATCACCTCGTCATACACACATGCACACACTCAGAAAAAAAATCACATGGATTCCATTATATTTAGATACACTCAACCCTTTTCAATTTCAGAAGAAGGAGGGAGCTAATGAAAGGATGGAATACAGAGGAAATATTCATGAGACATTAAACCCTAGAAGAGTGCTCTGCAGAAAAAGCACTCCATAAGGATGCGAGCTCACTCTTGGCCAAATGGGAGAAACAGGAAGGAAGTGCTTATTGGAGATTCGTGTGAGGAAATCTGGCCATCAGCAGCTGAAACAAACCCCAAAGAGATATTTAGTGCTCTGTTACCAAAGTGGTCTCTTCATCTTCCGTCAAAGTCAGCTTATCACCCTCAGTGATAACTTAGCATCTTGTGCTCACTTTGAGAACCAGCTCTAAGTTCAGCAAATTTCTCCTTGTGAAGTTAGTTACACCAGAACGTATCTCCTGCTTATTCTTTAGCTATTGCTCAGCAAAGCTTTCCTGACCAGGGGAGAGTTTTTTGCTATATGTTCTCTCAGAACTGAGTTCTTGCCCATCTGAGGATATGCTGCAGTTTTTCACATTCATTACCATGACTCTTTGATTAATGCCTGTCTCCCTCACCAAACTGGTGGGTTTTGACTCCCATTGCTATCCTTAAGGCCTAGTAATAGGCATTTCATAAACAGTTGTTGAATGAGTGAATGAAGTGAATTTGCGCCCTAAATTTCTTGCTAACAACAGCTGAAATAAATTGAGACATTCTGATAAAATACATTTACGTTTGTATTATGTCCAGAGCTGGACTTACATTTAGGCAGAATAGTGAGCTAGTCTTTTCAAGTGCCCATGTAATACACCAAGATAGACCGTAGAACAATCCTCAACAAATATAAAATATTAAAATCTCACATTGTGTCCTCCAAATACAATGGCATCAATGTGAAATTAATAACAGAAAGAAAATAGGAAAATCTCTCAATTCTTTGAAACTAAGTAACACATTTCTAAATAATCCATGGATCAAAGATGTCTCAAGAAAAAAAAAAAGTGGATCTCAAAAAGGACTATGAACTTGAGTATAAAATGTAAAACTATAAAACTTTTATAAATAAGAGAAAATCTTTGCAATTTAGGACAAGGCAAAGAGTTATTAGACTTGACACCAAAAGCGTGAGCCTTAACAGAGAAAATTCATAAATTGGGCCTCATCACAACTGAGAACTTTTGCTCTGGGAAACACTGTTACAAGTATGAAAAGATTGGGGCCACCAATCTTTTCTTGGCGCAGCGGTTTAGTCCGCGCTTGGCAGCCCGGGGTTCGCGGGTTCGGATCCCGGGCGCCCGCCGACGCACTGCCTGTCAGCCATGCCGTGGCGGCGGCCCATATAAAGTAGAGGAAGATGGGCATGGATGTTAGCCCAGGGCTGGTCTTCCCCACAAAAAAAAAAAAAAAAAAAAGTATGAAAAGATAAACTACAAATGTGGAGAAAATATTTGCAGACCATATATATGACAAAGGACTAGTATTTAAAAAATATAAAAATCTCTTAAAACTCAACAGTAAAAAAACAATCCCATTACAAAATAAGCAAAGATATGAACAGATATTTTACCAAATAATATGTACAGTTGGCAAATTAGCACATGAAAAGATGTTCAACATCATTGGACACCAGGGAAGTGCAAATTAAAACCACAATGAGATATTACTACACACCTATCGGAATGACTAAACAACGACAACAAAAAATAGTAACAACACTAAATGCTGGTGAGGATGCCAAGAAACTAATTCACTTATATATTGCTGGTGAAATGTAATAGCCACTCTGGAAAACAGTTTGTCAGTTTTGTTAACAGAAATAAATAAGCAAGTACCATATGACATAGAAATTGCATTCTGGACATTTATCCTGGAGAAATGAAAATTTATATTTATACAAAAACCTGTACAAATGTTTATAGCAGCTTTATTTGTAATAGCCCTGAACTGGAAACAGTGCAGATGCCTTTCAATGGACAAAAGGTTAACCTGGAGTATATCTGTACCATAGAATACTACTAAGCAATGAAAAGGAACAAATGATCAATAGTTAACTACCTAGATCAATCTCCAGAGAATTGTACTGAGTGAAAAAAAATCCAAAAAGGTTACTTACTGTATGATTTCGTTTATATAGCATGGTTGAAATGATAAAATTATAGAGATGAAGATCAGATTAGTGACTGGCAGGGATTGAGGAAGGTGTGGAGGTGCAGGGAAATGCATGTGATGATTGAAGTGTAACACGAGGGATCCTGGTGACAATGTTCTGCATCTTGACCGTGTCAGTGTCTATATCCTGCTGGTGATAATGTACTAAATTTTGCAGGATGCTGTCATTGGAGGAAACTGAGTAAAGAGGGCATGGGATCTGTCTGTTTTATTTCTTAGAACTACACGTGAATCTACAATTATCTCAAAATAAAAAATTTGAAAAAAAACCCTATGAGATAGGTATAATTGTTATTCCCATTTTAAAATAAGGCAATTAAGGCAGAATGAACTTAATTCATTTGTTCATTGTGAGAGGATTATTAAGTGACAGAGCTGGGATTTGAACAACCTGGGTTTTAAGACCAGAATCCTGACTCTTAATCAAGAAGCTTTACTGCTTTACTTGCTTATTTATTTTTTCTGGCTGCACGTGGCCCACAAGTGGGTGGGCTTTTGCCTATGATTAACCAAATTGTATTTCATAAAATAATCTTGGAACATTCTAAAATAACCAAAATGAACAACAAACAGCAAGCATTCTTATCTGTACTTGACTACAAATTATTTTCCATAACACGTTAAAGGCCAATATTCAAACTCTCAGAAACAGTGATTCTGAGCATAACAAACATATACGGCTTAATGTGCATGTACAAAATTAAATTGCTTTCATGAACTAAATTTAAGTGGGCATTTTAATTCAAATTTTGTGCAATGGCTTATAAGGGCTACTTTATTTATAAGAATTATTCAGAAAGAGCCTATGTTTTCAGAGAACTGCTTGGAAATCAATAAAGTTTATTTAATTCAGTCAAAGGTCTCAATTCAGTCAAAGAAAGCTTCTCAATTAAAAAGCACCATCACATAAAATCTATCATAATTCTTAGACCATTAACAGGATTGATTTCTTTTGTTGTATTGAGACAGCAACTCCACATTAAAAGTATCCTGACCTAACATATGTGACCTATGAGACTGTGAAACTTTCTGTGAACAAAGATTTAAAGATGTCTTCATTTTAATTTAATATAAATGGTCGTAACTATTTGAAGTTATTTCCTTAACTTCTCAACTTTTTTTTTTTCATCTTATTCTCATAGCCCTATGAGGAGGAGAGAATATGATCAAGTACACATGACAAATGAAGATACTGAGGCAGAGAGAGGAAATCTAATTTGTTCACACCCTTCTAACTAACAATCTAAGTGAGTGCTAAGTCTTATAATTGCATTTGAGAGAAAGAAAGAATTCTTATGAATTACCATAAAACAGAATGACAAAATAATGATTCGATATAATCTAGGTGAAAAGTTATCAGTGTATAAAGCTTGTCCAGAAGTCATTTATTGAAGCACACCAAAAGTGGGAAGTCTCAATCAATGATAAACTGTATATTTGTCGGTTTAGGAAACAGTGTAGTGAAGAGGTTAGAAACACAACAGTCTTCCGTGTCAGATTGTGACTGTGCTAGAATCCCAACAGGATTATTTTCAATAGGCAAGTTACGTAACCTTTCTCTGCCTCGCTTTCCCAGAGGATTAAATGGAGAAAATACTAGCAACCACATACGATTGTTGTGAAAATGAAATGAGACACTTTCCATAAACACCTAGCAGAGTTCCTGGCTCCATGCAAGTGTCCAAGGAGGGGTAGAAGCAGCAAATGCTGGAATAATGACCATCACTGAACAAGAAGAGTTTTATTAATGGAAAGAGGGAAGGGAAACTGTTACTTGTGGGAAACCTACTTGTGGCAGGTGCTTTACATTTGGTACGTAGTTAACTCTAGACAAGGGCATACACCTCAAGTTTACAGATACTGAGTGGGCATTTTGCCCAGTTTTATCAGGTATTAAGTGAGTTGAAGCATGCATAAGGTATTTTCAAAAGCTCCTAACACATAGTAACTTCTCAATAATCGTTAGCTTCTATTAATATCACTATTACTACAAAGTAGAGAAGCAAAATTAGAGCATATTCTGTCAGATACAAGAGCACATGATACATCATAGGGTCATTATAAATTAGCAGTAGTTTTGTATTTAGGTTATAAACCATCTGCTAAGAGTAGTAAATATCTATACGCAAATGGAAGCTCTTGAGTAAAATATAAGGGCTTTTAAGCTTTCTTTAGTAAGTAGGGTGAAGAAAGACAGCAGGAAAGGCATGTCTGCTGTTCAGCTGAAAGCAGTCCTGACATACTATCACTGGGGCCAGCTTTGCCAGCACATGATGGATAAATGGCCACACTCCATCCGAGAGGGTGAATTTCTCGGTGACTTGAAAACAGGCATCCTTCTAGGAGACTGGGGAAAAAAATAAAGTCTATAGCATTAGTCTCAAATTTACCATCACTAAAAGAATCTAATTAATTTTACTTCATTAGGGGCCACACCATAGCTGGGCATGGAGATTCAGAGACTAATCTGTCTCCTCCCTCCAGAAGCTTATGGGCAGGTAGGAGAAACCATCATATAAACAAATAACCTTATGCCATGTGGCAATTACACTGAAAAAGGTATAAAGGATGGTGGGATAATATATAATTGATTAATTCTTCCAGAGATCAAAGAAGAAAAACTACAAGGAAAAAAATATATAGCAGAGGTATTTCTTTATTCATTCACTTATTCATTTAAAGCCTGCTTGCAAGTCAGGCCATCAGATTGTCAAGTAAGGTAATTATTACTTTACTTGACTGAGGTGTTCAGTTAAAAATAAAACCAAGTAAAATTTGATACGACCCAGAAAGTAATCTCTGTCTTTCATATTGGGGTCATCTCTGACGTATTTATTACACTTAAGAGAGATGATTAATATTC
Source organism: Tapirus indicus (assembly GCA_031878705.1). Lineage (NCBI taxonomy): Eukaryota > Metazoa > Chordata > Mammalia > Perissodactyla > Tapiridae > Tapirus > Tapirus indicus. Next base: position 134,992,639 of record CM062920.1, on the reverse strand, counting down.
TCCAATATTAGAAACATTGATTTCAATTGCAAAATTTGTATTGGAAAATTATCTATCATTCATCTCATCTCTGTACAGTTTTGTTTTGTTTTGTTTTGTTTTGTTTTGCTGAGGAAGATTGACCCTGGGCTAACATCCATGCCCATCTTCCTCTACATTTTTATATGTGGGACACCTGCCACAGCATAGCTTGATAAATGATGCATAGGTCCGCGCCCAGGATCCAAACCTGCAAACCCCAGGTCACCCAACTGGAGCACGCAAACTTAACCAGTATGCCACTGGGCCGGCCCCTATACAGTATTATTAATAAGAATTAGTCTATGAAAGCAGACATGCCATTGTCTTATATTTTTTCTTCTTTTTTTAAGGATTTTTTTTTTTTTTGCTGAGAAAGATTGACCCTGAGCTAACATCTGTTGCCAATCTTCCTCTCTCTCTCTTTTCCTTTTTCCTCCCCAAAGCCCCAGTACATAATCGTATATTCTAGTTGTAGGTCCTTCTAGTTCTTCTGTGAGCTGCTGCCACAGCGTGGCTACTGACAGATGAGTGGTGTGGTTCCATACCTGGGAACCGAACCTGGGCCACCGAAGTGGAGCGTGCTGGACTTTAACCACTAGGCCATCAGGGCTGGCTCCGTATGTTTTTAAAAATAGACCATTATTGCCTAGAATTAGAAATAGTATAGTAATAAGTGTATGAGGACTTTTGCTACTGATTGCCTTAAGTAAACATTTTGCTTGAGATATGCTTATATTTGCCTCTGTAAAGTTTAAGTTCTGTTCATGCCCAAAGAACTTCATTACAAGGCATTCCCATCCATCACGTTATCCCACGGAAATTACTCCATTCCTTACAATGAACGTGATGCCCTTCTCCAATCACTGTTACACTGAGCAAGTTTTTATATTTTTCCTGTTCAACTTCACACATCAAGAGCCATCCTAACAACTATGTTTCAAAATAATTTAAATAACTATATGGGAAAGGTAAGGAACTTGGGATGGAATAGTCCTCTAATGTAACAATTTTATCTCTGTGAAAGAAAAGATTCTAATTTGGACCTGACTCAGTGCATGAAAAAAAATGAATGTAATGTTTTATGAAATAACAAAACAATAAATAAAACGATGAGGCAAAAAAATCAAAATATAATCTTAAATAATAGGCCAGTCAACACTGTAAACAGATCAAGATGCAAAATTTGTTTACTTTTTGTTTGTTTATTGTTCCCCCTCCACCATTTACCAAATTAAGGTGAGTTCCATTGGCCCTCTAGTGGTGATGTATTAAGGTTATAGATTTTTACACTCAAAGGGTAAAAAAGCTATCTTCTTGCAGAACTACTAAAGTGAAACATGTTCCTGTAAATGCCAAATTCTAGGAATATATTTTTAAATCTCCGTGTGGGATGTAAGTAGAAAAATTTTCCTGAGCCAACGTGGGGTTTCTTCTTGTACCCCTCAATAAAAGATATGTCAAGTGAAGATGACAAATTGGGATAGCACATGGTACATCATAATAATGCAGTACTTTTGCCACATTAAATTTTGCAAAAGGTTGCTGATGAGTCATAGCACGAAGTTCTGCAAGAGCCGTCACATATCTCTCTATTGCACCTTAATTCTTTTCAGTAAGCCTCCTCTTACTGGAGCCCTGGCATTTTCTTCAAAAGGACTGCCAATTGTTTTAATGTTTCTAAGATGTACAGAAATGACTCTCAGGTTTCAGACTGAAAGACAAGTGCGGTCACCTCCTGCATTACTTTCTTCCTAGCAAAGCTTCCTGATTTTTCTGGACAGAATCGCTCCTGAGAAAGCCCTCTCCATATTAACTGTCTTACAAAGAATACATTTTACACCTTCCATGGGGCATTATTTGGTTCTTGGCTATAACAAACAGTAGTCCTTAAGGAGGAGGATGCCACACCTCCTTTGACACTCATGAGAGACTTGATGAATTCATTTTTGTAAGTTAATGCCCAAATGTGGCAAAATGAATCATCAGCATTTAGAAGCTTTCCTCCATTTGTCTTAAAAATAAAACAGAACCAAACCAACAACTTTGCTACAGCAGAAGTAATCTCTGGTCATATAATAACTGAAAGCAGAATTTAATCAGTTCAACTTCCAACTAAAAGAAGATCCCTGAGCTCTGGAGTCAGTGGTATCGAGGAGGAGTGGGAAGTGAGACATCACGTGTACTCATTCACTCTGCAAGGGCCTGCTGCAAAAACTATGGCAGTTACTGTGGACAGCGTTGGTTCACAGCAAACAAGTTAGTATTATAGGAAGGAAGGAACAACGAGGAATGAAAGGAGGGAGGTTGAGAGGGAGAGAGGGAGGAAGGAGGAAGGAGTCAATTTGTCCTGTTTACCTGAAAATCTTTTAGAGCACAATACTCCTTCAAGGCAAACAAAGAAAAAACAAATTGCTTTCCAGTAATTTACTCTGAGGTGCTAAGATCTTTACTTTTCTTTCTTTCTTTTTTTTTTTTTTGCGAGGAAGATTAGCCCTGAGTACATCTATTGCCAATCCTCCTCTTTTTGCTGAGGAAGTTTGGCCCTGGGCTAACATCCATGCCCATCTTCCTCTGCTTTATATGTGAGGGACCTGCCACAGCATGGCTTGATAAGCAGTGTGTAGGTCCACACCCGGGATCTGAACCCATGAACCCTGGGCCGCCAAAGCGGAGCATGTGAACTTAACCACTACACCACCAGGCCGGCCTCCTTTACTTTTCTTTTTTAAGGAGACTATCCAGATTGATAATAAAGATTAAAATACCATGAGATTGTAAAAGCCAAATATAAAATCAGATGATTCTTTTGCAACCAAAATTTCCTTTATTGTGGACACTTAAAGGAGATATGATAATTATTCTGCTTCACTGTAAAAACAAAGAAATATCACTTGACATCTGCAGATAGAGGCAAGTTATATTCACTTTAAATTCATGGTAATGGCATCTTTCTTTTAATTTCATTTTTTAGAATTCATTTTCTTCTGTCTATTTTAATGCCTAGGATTGTGCTAAAACAGTATTGGTTTTCTAATTTTTTCTTATTTTTATAGTATTTAATGCTCTTTTGATTTCAAAAATATTCCTTAAAGAAGATATGATACACATACATGAAATAGGTAGATTCATAAATGTATATGTACTTTATTTACATGCATGCAATATACATGTGCGTAAATATATATATGTATGCATACACACACACACACACACACATATATGAATCTTGGCCACACCCAAGATATTTGAATTTTTTTCTCAGTATAAATATCATTATATATTTTAGGAATAAGATGAAATTTGAGGAGAAAAGATTGATAGAAAATGCACTACACCCCAAAGCTAACTAATCACTCTTTCATATTTTTTTCTCACTTTCTAATGTAATATGATTATGTGACAAGAAATTATTTTAGTACATAAAAATATTTAGTAAAATCATCAATGTCATGGACACAGTTGAGGCTACCATTAACCACACCCACATTGACACACATAAATGCTTTGGATAGAAAAAACTTCTTTTAGGTTGCAAAATTTTAAGTTGGATATTGTATCTAATTTGTTAGGTCCTTTGAGTCCTGAGTCTTCAGGGACGCCTTGCAGATTGGTGGCTAACCCCAGGAAAGATGAGGCAGACAGGCCCCCCTGAGCTGAATCCTAGCTCTGCTATTTAGTACCTGTGCCCTTAATGCAGACACTTCAATTCTGTGAGACTGTCTTCCTAACTGTAAAATAATACCTAACTCCAGAGTTATTCAAAGGATTAGAAGAGACAAAATATGTCAAGTGATTTTGCAGGGAAGCTTTTACATTGTAAGGGCTTGGTAGATGGTGATGCATTATTATTATTATTATTATTACACAAGAAGAAAGAGTATGGTAATGAGACGTTTTGATTCAAGGATGGGGGTAGGGAAATGAAAGGTCAGGGGAAAAGAGGGCAGGCTGGTTGCCAACTTTGTGAAAAAATGGTATATTTGGGGGAATTAAATTCATTGAATAATTTCTCAGCTCTCCATTTTGTCACCAGTGTATGCCCTGAGCAGCTTGGAGGAGGTGTTAAAAGTGCTTAAGGTTAGTTTTCAGAGCTATGTTAGGAAGAGATGCCATCGTCAACCGGCCTGAACCAGACCAGGACCCACTGCAAAAGCAGCACCTACACAGACTGCCCGGAGTTGACCTAAAATTGCCCTCTGCCTCATTTTAACACCAAGATCTCTGCCTAAGGAGGAGCCTAGACCTTATTAGGATAACATGCAATGTATATAAGACCATGTTTTCAGACTGCACCTGTGCCAGCTAATACCTGCCCCTACATGTGATGATCAAACCTCCCTTCTGAATATTCTCCACCCAAAATAAAAGACACTTGCTTCCCTGTGTTTGGGGAACCACCACTTTGGAAATGATTCCATGTGGCCTCCTATTTGCTGCAGATAAACTCTACTTCGTGTGACAACTACTTCTGGTGAAGGCTCTGATTTCAACTTACCAGGAAGCAGACCCACTTTGGTTTGATAACAAATTCACATTGCTTTTGTGGTCACAACCTGTGTGATTTTTGTTTTGTTCATGGTCTAGGTTTATTCTCAAAAGAGTCTACAGTGAGGAAGGTGTACATGTAGGTAAAATGATTGATAGGACACTCAAAAATTGTTTGCAGCCTTATGCGCTCAACCAAGAGAGATATGGAATACAACTTGGGATGTAACGTGCTACTCATTAGTCACGTTGAATGTTAAGTGTGTGCATGCAGAGTGAGTTATTATTATCCGCTTTTAGAATGAAGCAAACTTTTGGTTCTAGAATGATTCTCCCAAAATGATACAAAAGACGAAGAGGCCCAAGTGTCTCCTTGCTACTGCATCCTTTTAGCAATATCAACCTGCTTTTCAGTACAAAAAGTAGAATTGATTTCTAAATATTTCTGACTTCCCCCACTTCCTAAATCAGAGGCATCCATAAATGAGCAATATTGCAAGCTGATTTCATTAAATGTGGGGAACCAACTAAACAGAAAATTGAAATCCTGCAACCCTGGGATCGTCCACAATCCCCCCTTCCTGCTTCTATATCATCTTGACAATCATCTGACACAAAAATTAAATTAAGCTGGAACACTCCAGTCTAAACTGAGCAATACTATATGTAATTAAAATAATAAAATGATATCCAAGGTGATAATGTTTTACTCTGAAAGTGTTAAGTACCTATCGAAAGCAAAACCTTGACTTCAGGGGGACCATCAGTGTGGGGGGAAGAAATTCCAAGGTTTGAGTTCACAACCTAAAGGTCAAAAGACACGTGAAGTGGGTGTTTGCAACACTGCTTTTCACTGAAATAATTATGCAGAGATTAACCTGATAGAGATTTTCTAAAAGTAAAATTACATTCAAATGCATTATTTCAGTAATAGTGTTAATTGATGGCTTATTCAAAGGTTCTGCAGAGACTAGATTGCTACAAGGTGGAATTTTGCAAATGAATGCTGCTTTTAAGGGTTTAGTTTAGTTTTTTTTTTTTAATGTGTTGAGTTCCTGTGAAAATGTTCTATTCTGTCTATTTATTACCTTTTCTTCTAACCATAATTTACATTCTTCTAATCCTTTAATAATAATGTTTTCTTTTTTTTTTGCATGTCAGCTATAGACAGAAATTTTGCTCCATTTGTTTTGTTATCTGCATACAGACAAACAAAAATTGGGAAGAGAAAAAGATTGAAAGTTGTATTAAAATATTTCCCAATTTTTTTATTATAAATGTTTCAGCATTTTCTTCTTCAAATATTCTTGGCCAAAAAATAATACATTTTAATATTACTCTTCTCTTTCTAATATGATGAAAGTTTTTCTGTTGAAAGTGTTTAACATTTTGAAAACATAAAACTTTTACAAATACAAAATTTTAGAGACTTTGTCAAAAGTGGTATTTCTTTTATATCTATTCAATGAGCCTCTTTAATGAAAACAGAGTACATACAACTAACAGACATATTTGATAATGACATAGCAAGAAGAACTCTCTTCTGAAACAACAGATTGTAATTTTAATGTCCTTTCTTTTAAATAAATAGCAACGAAGGGGAACCTGACTGAGTGAATACAGATGCAAGCCCGTCCTGACTCTGGGCAAAACAACACATTACTGGCTCCATTAGGAAACTTTCAAATTAAAAAAAAAAATCATATTCAGTGTAATAGTGTATTTTTGTAAGTGAGCATAAGTGAAGCCATCTTGTTACACTAAATGCCCCAGCCCCTTCTCTGTTGATTACTTGCTGCTCTTCATGTACTCCAAAAAATTCACACGCTCTCCTGATTTATGGCCTCCGCTCACGTATGTACTGCCCTCTATGAGTTTCTCTCCAGGAACAGGCTGACCACAGGCGGGAAACACACCTACAAGGTATCCGTCACAGCTGACAGAAGAATGGAACAATGTGATGCTTGGAGCCCATCACTCCTGGAGAACAACATCCCTGGACCCGCTCCTTACTGCCCATTTTCCTATATAACTGTCTCAAGATTCTGTAATCTTTGAAGATGGTTTTTTGAGACATTAGCCTGCCATCTTCCAGGTTATGCTGGCTAATCAAATTAAAACTTCGTTTCTCGATCCCTAACTCGTGATTAATTGGCTCTGATCACGGTGAGCAGAGTGAGCCCATTGCTCGGTAATACTTTTAAATTTTTCTCATAACCTTGTCCAATTATATATTAAGTCACCAATGCTGTTAATATGGACATGGTAATTCATTCATCTAACAATGACAGAGTTCCTACCACATGCTGGTCACTGGCATGGTACTTAGGAATATAAAGTTACCTAGAGTATTTTGTCTATCCAAAAGGAGCCTGTCGTCCAATGGAGGAAATGAACATGTAAGTAGATACAGCACATGCATGCTTTAACATGGCTTAGACAAAGCACTGTAGTGACCTATAAGAGGAAATAACTGCCTTGGGAACTGGAGCAATCTCATCCATCCATACATACGCATGGAGAATCTATACATCCATAATACATGGTTGCAACTACTGCCTTTTGATTTACTGCTTCCAAATATTTGTCTTTTGTCCAGACTGTCTTTAACTATCTACTTGAATTCCCATCTAGATGTCTCAGAGGCAAAACCCAAACTATTAAATTCTTTCTATACCAGGCAAGAAGGCTTATTCATTGGGCGAAATAGAATAAATGGAAAATAGTCATAGCTGTGCCATCAAACACTGAAGATATCCATGGTTTCAAGTGGGAGATTTTCCCTATCTGGGTGTTTGTATTCAAGGTGGACACTCTTGGCAGGAGACAGATATCAATGACCTTCTTATGTCAGGACTTGGTTGTTCTGGGATCCAATTTTGTTTTGGGTTTGTTCTTACAAGTAAAAGGAGTCCTGAGTGGTAGATTTGATTTCAAAGCATTATCTAAAGGAGAAAGCATCTACTGCATCTTCCCTACCCCCTGGCTGGGAATCAGCATTGTTTTGGGTGCTTCCACGTTGCCTGACTCCAGTTCCTGTCAATCAGAACACATCCGTGTTTTTCCTGGATCCTTCTCTCTCAAGAAAATATCTGATTTGGAAGATATTTTTCCAAATAAGTGGAGGCTTATTTTTCACTGACTTACTTCCACATAAGACCTAGTCTAGGGAGTGAAAATCAATATACTATTGGCTCCACCATTTTATCTGACTTAAAATGAAAAGATAACTTAAAGTTATGTTTCTCTGATGAGATCATGCTGTTTATCTCCAATCCACAAAATATTTTATGACAAAAATACTATCTGAATAATAAATATTACCATGTTCTACCTTTAAGCATATTTTTCTTCTTCTTATGTCTTTGAATTTCCAAAAGAAACACATTCTCATTTTAAAAATGCATTCACTTCAAACTTTTCTAATTTCCTATCTCTTATAAGCCTCCTTCTACCCTCCATTTTAAAGAGGCGCCTGACTTCCTGTAAACTTTAAAGCCATGAAAGAATTTCAGTGATTACATTAGAAAGGTCATCAATTATGCAAACCAATTAGAGGTACTGGTAATCTCTGGCAACTGTGCAATCTTGCCTTACACAGAGCAGGAAATATGTAAGAGATTCATTTCTTGGAAAATGATAGTGAAGGATGGAGTTTAGGCTTAAACAGTTGGAGGACTGAATTTTTCTGCTCCTGGAAAAAAAAAAAAGTTATATGGAAGCCCCAGAAATGAATATTTTAGCTTTTAAGAGTGACCCGGAGACCTGGAACCTGTGGATGGTAGGTACTGAATTCATGTCAGGAAAGGAAAAAAGAGAAGGGAGGAAAGATATAGTACCTACTCTCTGCTTTGGAGATGTAGGTCCCTTTTTTCAGTTTACCTGTGTGAACCATCCACAGAAAATATTCCTGTCTATATCTTGATAACCCCTCACTACCTGAAATAGCCCAAAACTGCCATCTAACTCCTATGTATAGATTCAGATGTGATGATGGTTTTCAGTTGGGGGTGATTTGGCATACTCCCTCTCCTCAAGGGACATCTGCCAATGTCTCAAGATATTTTTGGTTGTAACACTCAGGGATGCTACTGGCATCTAGTGGATGAAGGCCACAGATGCTACTAACCATGCTAAAATGCATAGGACAACCCTCCTCCCCTCCAACAACGAATCATTTGACTCAAAATATCAATTGAGGTTGAGAAACTCTGTGATAGAATGCTATAAAACATTTATGTGTCATTTGTTCTTTGCTAGATTGTGTACTTTCCAATACATTGTCCTATTTTAACTGAAGACAGATCAGTAATATAAGTTTTGTCCCCATTTTACAGATTTGGAAACTGAGGCTTGGCCCAACATCCCATGACTACTAAAGACAGGTACTAGTCTTCAAGTCTTGAATCTTAAGCTTAGAAATCTAACTGAATTCTCAATGTGTAAGTGTTGTCCGAAATATATATCCCCACGTATAACACCATACTTGTGTGGTAAACGTTTCCTCCAAATGTACATTCTGAGTACCTCACAGTTTAATTGTAAAGTCCATCTATTTTGAAATGAAAAGATCTGTATCATATTTAAATCTTTATTTTTTTCCTTTCCAATATGTGCTTACCTCCTATTGTCCTTATCCATGTAAATGGCCCTTAATTCTCTCAATTGCTCTTACCATAAATCTGGGAGATATCCCAAATGTCTTACTTATCCTTTCTACCCTTTCCCCTACAACCAATCAATCACCAAAGCCTTACAACTCTACCTCCTAAACATGGCTTATGTTAATTACCTCCTCTCTACTCTTACTCCTGCTCTGTTCAGGCCATTATCACCTTCTCCTTGCAATACTCGTTCATTCATTCTTTCATTCAGTCATTCATGTAATCATTTATTTGATAATAAGCCATTATTGAATACATATCATAAGTTCTACGTAATCGAGTGGAAATATAATCAAAACATAATTATCACCCTCAAGGAACCTTCAGTATAATGGAAAGAAAAAGGATGGATACTGGAAATTACCATCATAAAGTTGCACGTAATGACACAGCTAGGCATGCACAGACAACTAGAGTTGCACACAGGAGCACTAAAAGCAGACTTCGAGTCAGGCAAGGGTGCCTGGAAAAGGCAATGACCAAAACGAAAACTATGGAACCAATGGGCAAAGCAAGGAGTGAGGTGTAGATTGCGTTACTCGCCCCAACACACTGCCTATACTCACACCTTTTGCCAGATGACTTTGCCGTTTCTCCCGCAAAAGAGGCAGGGTATGTTTCCTCTCCTCTTGACTCTGGATATCCACATGTAATTTGCTTTGGCAAATTATTAGGCAGAATTTATAGTAGGCCAGTTCTGAGACTGTGCCATAAGGGGTCTTGTGTGCCACCACACTCCCTCTTGCACCTCTGCCATCACCATGGAAAGAATGTGCCCACAGCATAGTCCACAAGCCCCAGGAGGGAGCAAAGCCCAGGCTAAAGAAGCTAGCTCCCAGCTGACTTCCAGATATGGAAATAAATATCACTCAGATATTTGGGTTGTTCAATAAATAGCAAAGCAAACTGATGCAGGAAGGTTGGTGGTAGAGGTGGTATTTCAGGTGAAAAGAAAAACGTGTGTAAAGGATTGACTGGCACTTGGAGAACTCTAAGTTCTTTAAATTGATCGAAGCATGAAGTTGGAAGATTAACTAAAAATGATGGAGACATTAATACGGGATAGATTATGAAGGGCATTGCACGCCACATAAAAGATTTAAGAATTCCTTCTGAAGTTTATATGTGAACAAACATAAAGCTTTAAGCAAGGCAGTGACAGGAAGAGATGTTCATTTCAGAAAAGTCATGCAGACTGCAGTACAGGGAATGGACTGGAGAAAGTGATTGCTTGGACTAAGGATGACCAGTAAGGAGCTGATGTTGACTCCGCTAAAAAAAAAAAAAAATTAAGGAAATGGTAATAGATGTAGAGAAGAGGGAAGAAGTCTATAAGATGCTAAAGAATATATATAACTCTGTATGCTCTAGGGAAATGACAAACATGGGTGAGGGAGATGTCAGAAATGATTTCCATACTTTCGACTTGGGCAACGGCATGTGCATACCTTCAGTGGTGCCATTCGCTGTTTTGTGTTCTATTTTGAGGGGCAGGAGGAGGGAAGATTAATCCATATTAAGATATACTGAATTTCGATGCCTATGAAACATTAAGATGTAGGTATTCAGAAGAGTGGAAAATATGGATCTGTGACTTGGAGAAAGGCTGGATTTAAACTAGATATTTGCCACGTGGTTTAGAGAAAGACAAGAAGAGAGTCAAGGAAAGATAGCAATGAGATTTAAGGTGGGGAGTGAGGGTGCAAAGAAAGAGAAAGGGAATAGGCTTAGAACAAGCTGTCAGAGAGGTAGAAAGATAAAATGGTGTAACAGGATAAAAATAGGAGGCACATATATAGTGATTATTACATGACAGGCACCATTCTAAACATTTACTATGACAACAGCCTTGTGAAGTAGATACAATGTTCATCACTACTTTACAGAATGGAAACCAAGGCACAGAGAGATGTGTCCAGAATCTCACGAATAATGGGTGGTAGAGCTGGGATTTGAGTCTGAGTTTATAGTCCGTGCACTTCATTACCACCCAGACAAGGGAAGAAACAGGTTTGAGAAAAGGGGGTAGTCAGCAGAATCAATTCCTGCAGGTTAAATAAAGGACTGAAAAAAGCTCAACGTTTTCGGCGACAAGAAAGTCTTTAATACCTTTTGTCAGAAGAGTTTCAAAGGGGAGAAGAAGACAGAAAAGCAGGCTTTTTTGTTACCCACTGAGATCTTCTGTGGCAGCGTTTCTGACTTTGGATCCTCCAGTCCTTCTATCCAGGTAGAGGTTTTCCAGAATCAGACACTGAGACCATATTTAGGATGCAAGATGTTTATCATGGATCTACTATGCAAGGAAGAGGGAAGAAGCAATACAGGGGAAAAAAAGAAGTGACACTACAATGCAGACCTGAAACAGTTTTAGCCAATCTGATAGGGAGATCTGGAGGAATTATTGACTATTAAAGTTGTTCTACATTAGGCTAAAATGGCTCAGCATTATAACCACTCTTGGCTCAGTCATCAGATGTGCCTGCCCCAGGACCGGAATGATCATGGTTAAGGGGATGCCTGGAACTGAAACAGACCCTTAAATAGCTGACAGCTGGAAGTCATTTGCTGACCAAACTATCTGCAGAAATTCTTCGAGGGGAATGTCTACCAACCTCCCAACAATTTTTTAAACTTCTATTTCCTTATACTAAACCTTCATTTTTGGATAATTAAAAGTGGCTTTTTTTTTTTAATGACAGATGCATAGACCTTAAGCAACTTTTGCATTATATTTTAATTATTTCTTTGATATTTGTCTGTTTAACAGATCAGTAGCATCTTGAGGTCAAGGACCTTATCTTCATCTTTTTTTCAGCATCTTACAGAGCATATGACTCATAATAAAATGTGTTGGGGCCGCCCGGTGGCGGAGCGGTTTAGTCCGCGCTTGGCAGCCCAGGGTTCGCGGGTTCAGATCCCGGGCGCCCGCCGACGCACTGCCTGTCAGCCATGCTGTGGTAGCGTCCCATATAAAGTAGAGGAAGATGGGCACGGATGTTAGCCCAGGGCCAGTCTTCCTCAGCAAAAAGGGGAGGATTGGCAACAGATGTTAGCTCAGGGCTGGTCTTCCCCACAAAAAAAATAATAAATAAAAATATAAATAAATAAATAAATAAAATGTGTTGACAATCGAATAGGAGGGGCATTTGAGATAGGTCTTTAAGGATGACTGAGAGCTTCCCAGTCAGAGCACAGGACCAAAGGCTAAGCAGCTTGCATGCTAATTAAACTTGGAGTCACTATTTTATTTTCCTTTGTGTTTTTAAAACTATATAAGTGAATAGTTTACATTTATTCACTTTATTGTAAAAACTTACTCACTTCTCCAAGCAGAAGTCTCTCCAAAATCAATGGGAAGAATAAGTCAAATGCACTTATTTATTTTCAGGTAATTCATTTAACTGTAAATGTTTCAGTGCGTAAACCATTTTCAGTGAAATTTTTGAAAAGTTTAAATTGCATTTGTACATTTTATAAGTTTAAATTCAACATAAGATGGGAAAATAAAAATGACCCTTACAAAGATTCTTTTAAAAAAATATAAAACCATTTTTCTATTTGTATTATATACATTCTTTTCTGTCTAATTTTGTGTGAGTTTGACTCTATACTAGGTACTGTTTCAGTTCCTTTTTTATAAATGGGATAATGATTTATAACTTTTTCTGAGAATTACATTAAATAACATTTAAGCTCAAGAAAAAAAGATTTCTTGCAAAATATCACTGCTTATTAACAATGCACCTGATCATCCAAGAGCTCTGAGGGAGATGTACGACAAGATTAAAGTTGTTTTCATGGCTTCTAACACAATATCCATTCTGCAGTCCATGGATCAAGGAAGCATTTTGACTTTCAAGTCTTATTATTGAAGAAATACACTTTATAAATCTATAGCTGCCATAGATAGTGATTTCTCTGATGGATCTGGGTAAAGTAAATTGAGAACCTTCTGGAAAGGATTCACTATTCTAGATGCCATTAAAAACATTTGTGATTCATGGGAAAAGGTCAAAATATCAACATTAATAGAAATTTTGAACAAGTTGATTTCAACCCTCATGGATGACTTTGAGGGATTCAAAACTTCAGTGGAGGAAGTAACCGCAGATGTGATGGAAATAGCAAGAGAACTAAAATTAGAAGTGGATCCTGAAGCTGTGACCGAATTGCTACAATCTCATGATAAAATTTTAATGAATAAGAAGTTGCTTCTTATGCATGAGGAAAGAAAGTGGTTTCTTGAGATGGAATCTACTCCTGAAGATGCTGTGAAACGACAACATAGGATTTAGAATGTTACATAAATTTAATTGATAAAACAGTGGCAGAGTTTGAGAGGATTTACTCCAATTTTGAAAGAAGTTCTACTGTGGGTAAAACTCTATCAAACAGCCTCACACGCTGCAGAGAAATTGTCCATGAAAGGAAGAGTCAATCAATACAGCAAACTTCATTGTTGTCTTATTTTAAGAAATTGCTGCAGCCACCCCAACCTTCAGCAACCACCACCCTGATCAGTCAGCAGCCATCAACATCGAGGCAAGATCCTCCACCAGCCACAAGATTATGACTCTCTGAAGGCCGAGATGATGATTAGCATTTTTTAGCAATAAGGTATTTTTTAATCAAGGTGTGTACACTGTTTTTTTAGACATGATACTATTGTACACTTAATAGACTACAGAATAGTGTAAACATAATTTTATATGCAATGGGAAACCAAAAAAGTCACGTGATTCACTTTATTGTGGTGGTCTGGAACTGAACCTGCAGCGTCACTGAGGTATACCTGTATTGAACGCAAGCACTGCGATACTGCGATAGTTATCTGATAACTGACTAATGGCAGATACTGACTAATGGGCAGCTGGTCTGTATAGTGTAGATACGCTAGACAAAGGGATGATTCTCTTCCTGGGTGGGACGGAGTGGAACAGCACAGAATGGCACAAGTTTTCGTCATGCTACTCATTTTAAAACTTAATGAATTATTTCTGGAATTTTCCATTGAATATTTTCAAACTGCGGTTGACTGTGGGTAACTGAAACTGCAGAAAGCGAAACCGCAAATAAGGGGAATTACTGTATAGAACTGTCAAAACTTTCCATTGCTTTCTCCCAGTAGACAGGCTTGACCAGAAGGACTTCCTAAATATGTCAATCATGCTTCTCTATCTTCTCTCTTTAAGAACTGCGTTTACCCACACCTACCCTCAAGGAAATAAATAAATGAAGTTTGAACTACCAATGCCAACCCCTGCCAGAAGAAGAAAGAAGTGGAGGGAAATGTCAGTTTGATGACAAATGATGTTTAAGTGTTCTCTTCTTTATGTCACCTCTCCTTACCCCTACCAATTAATCTGAAGCAATTTTCCTCACTCTGAATACATCTTTCTCTCCTATCTCTTCCCCTACCCTTGAGAAATGATTTTTAATGTGCCATCTGAATGGTGCTTCAGAGTTTATGGTCTTATTTGATCCTCCTAAGAACCTTGTGAGGTACAGAATTTAGCACCTGACTGGTGCAGAGTAAAGAAATTGAGCATCAGAAAGAATGAAAATGATGGAACTGGGGTCAGAATCCAGACCTGAAACAAATTCCTTCAAGTGACTTTATAAAACCAGAAACCAAACAATAGTAACAGATCTTCCTTCCCTACTTATTGTGACCTAATTTTCCTTCTTTTTAATTTTTTGTACTTGTCTCCTTTCCATTGCACTGAGGTTCTTTAAATATAAGATAATAAATAGAAGACACGAAATGCTCTGAAGATAAAAACAGACATGGAGCAATCTTTTAAAAAAGAGCATATGTCCTCCATTATGGGAATAAAATGAGTACACACAATATATACTGTAATGTGAATCATACCTTAATATAGAATATTTGTGAATTTCATCAATACAAACATTTCCACGATTGATAAAACTCAGAGTGAGAGAGCTAATTTTTCAAGCACTGGGGACCATTTTCTCTCTTGCCTCCATTTTGATAGGTTTTCAAGGGGATTATCCTAGAATTGGTACAAGAAGATTGTGAAATCTCATCTCTTTGACATTTCTAACTTCGGCTTTGTAAAGTATCAGATTTTCTTTTTAAACACGCTGCAATTAATCAAGTATAACCAATTTAATTTTGAAGAATATATGCCATATATTTCCCATAAATTGTGATGTTCTCTTTATACCCAGTTGAACTGTGATCTTCAAATTGATTAACTTTGCCCTTTTCTTCTTCTTGGGAAACCCTGCAGGTAGGTACCGATCCATTCCAATTACTATCTAATGATGATAATCTAAAGACAAAATCCCAGCTAACAGCCTCCATCTGTGGTTATGCATAAAATATCTGCTTCTGGCAAGTGACACTATATGTAAGTTTAAAAATTTCAGTGCTGCAGGAGTTACATAATGTACTCATATATGCCTAAAATAGAGATTTCCCCACTTTTCACCACCTTTCCTTTCTTTAATGCTCAGGGACCCTATAAATGCAGTTGGAAATACATTTTTATCTTCATTTCTTGTTGTTAGTATGCTTGCTTTAAAATTTTCTCTTGTCATGGTTGCCAGTACCAGTGAATACATAAAACTTTGGCTCTCACATTGAAAGAATATTCTATAAGAAATGTTCAAGTTAGCAAGTATTAATTAAAGAAGTTGACATTGCTTTTGGTATCATTGTAACTTTCCAAAGATTGGTACCCATATGTAATTATTACAATGTTCTCCTAGGACCTAATATTTAGCATATCTTTGCTGCCTTAAGGCCTCTCTGTATTTACCGCCAGGAAAACCATCCGTGCATATGATTCACTATACTCAGACTTAAAAATGGATGTAAATAATATATTCCACATGCAGCTATACAAATTTTTAACTCCTGTTATTTAAGAAAGGAAATTGTCTAGTCTCTCTCTCTCTGCAGGAAGTTTCTAGTTGGTTTGAAGTCTTTCCAGTTTTGGTGACCATATATATATGTATTAGCCTAGTGTTAATTTCAAGAAAGCATCATCTTTAGGAAGCCCTGCCCTTAAGAATGAATTGTGAAATTAATAAATTAACTTGACATTAAATGGACAAGTCTTGATGGTATCCAAGTGTGCAAAAGGAATGTTAGCACTGGGGAAGGCTCACTGATAAAATCTTTTAGAGCCAAGGTGCTCTTCGTGAATGTATTACTGTGCACTGTGTGTCTGACATCAAGAAACCAGGCATTTTTGCTTTAACAATACAGATCTGTGGTCTGCTAGTAAGTATGCCATCTTTCTTGACTTGGAACTGGGTAAACTCTAGAAATCAAAGAAGTGAAAGGTGATGAAAAAGTGAGAAAATCTCTTTTTTAGGCATATGAGAACACATTACATAACTTCTACGGCACTCAAAATTTTTTTAAGTCAAGTGGGACATAGGAAAATAAGTTTTCATTATCTTTTGATGGGACAAAACAAATAGGGTTTTTTTCATCATCTCATGAAAAAGTCTATGTGTTCTTCATGTGTCATTAACTTCTGACGTGTATTCTTTAACTTATAAACCACTCAAGCTAATTTTTCTCTCACTTGAGGGATTCAATTACAAAACGTTGCCTCAAGTGAGAAAAGCAATTTTAAAGGTGTATTTGCATAGGTACTGTGCTGTGTCTGTGTTGACCTTTATTTTATTCTTTTCAAACATTCACTGGTTTACCGGACTCACTGGATCTCTAAGGTATTAGAATAATGGCAATTTCATGATCAGTAAATGTTCCAGGAGCAGAAAATGTGAGTTTCGAGAAGCATGGGAAGGCTGGGATGTTTATCCTTTGGGATAAGGCACATCATGAGGAATTACACTTTAACTTATTGGGTGATTTATTACTCTGCGGGAACTGAGAGGAACAATTCTCACTTCCAGATACTTGTTTGGGAGTAGTGGTTCATGAATGTGGAGGGGGTGAGTCTGAGTATGACTAATCAAGAACAAATTAATGTAATGTTACAGGAATTAAACAAAAGATATTGAACAAATAATATACCAGAGAAATGGTTCAGGCAATAGTCTCCTAACCTCAGAAGGTAGAACTCAGTCAACCATTTTGACCTAGGTAGAAGTGCTGCTTTATTGATGAACAGACCTTCATGTTAAGTGTCTTATTAGACTTTGTAGTGGACATTTTTGGAGATAACAACCAATCACAACCACCATTTCTTTACTGCCTGGCTCCCCCACAATGACCAACCTTGGCAGCCATTGAGATCAATGCACCCCTTTTCCTTATACCTTGGTTGGCTAAATCAGAGGCCAATCAGAGTCTCTGACTGAGAATGGGTGAATGGAAAAGATGGTTGTTTTGGGTAGCTGAACCAGTAATGCTCAAGTTCAGGGAGCATGGAATAATCATCTTTCATCAGACATATGAATCAGAGAGGCCAAGAGAGAAAAATAAAGTGCACAGAGAAGAACGAAGATGTGAAAACACAAGTCAAGATGTCACCGCAGTTCCTTATTTCAGCATGTTCTTGAGGCTTGCCTGACTTCCTCCCTTGGGTTCCCATGAGACAGCCCTAACCTAAACCTCCTCTGCCTTTTTTTCCCCCTTTAATCTAGTTTATATAGGTCACTGCTAGCTAAATCCTAAAGCTTGACTCAAGTATTTCTTCTGTTAGGCAAACTGCTCACATTTTTACATTTCCTAATAAATTACATTTACTTCTATTAATAAACAGAGTTCGCAGAGGTGGACAATATCACCTAATTACATTGAAAGTGAGAAATCTATTACTTGTTATTGACAAAAAGAGATAACAAGCAGAAAAAAATTATTATTGTGATTGTTGCTATGGCTATTTACTTCCCATTTGTTACTGATTAGCCTCAAAATTAAAGTTAACATAAACTATATTTAGTTTTAATACTTAGTATTAAATACTTATACAAAAAATGAAAAGTTATAATAGTTTTAAGAAGATAGATTTTTTTTAATCTTTATAAAGACAGAAAAAAGTGTATATAATTAGATTCAGAAATTATTTATTCGGTGTGGTTAACCCCTCATATCATGTTGATGTGTAGAAGAAGCACCTGAGAAGCTTGCTAAGAAAATTAATGGGAGGAGGTACAGGTTAATTCTGATAGTGCTCTACATGTATACTGGAGCTGAACAATTAAATAAATGGATGGTGGATGGTAGGAGATAGTTTCTTACTGCTGGAGTGGGGATTCATGGGTAAGCAAGGAGAATAGGCTAGAATGACCCAAGTGGTGATGAAATAGAGTTGGAGACATCAGTAAGAACTCATGTTTAGCTAAATATGTTTAGCTTAATAGCTCAAATACAGATAGATTACATATGAAAATAATTATAGATATGTTTATATGCACAGGTTACTAGAAACATATACATTTTCTTGCTCTGTCAACTGAGAGTACTTAAAAGAAATGACACCCCAGAAGCAATGAGAATGCCTAGCATGGAAATCTTGGTGTCCAATGACATTCTCCAATAAAAGAAAACATGACTCCTTAGAGAAATGGCTGATTCTACACCTGGGGCAGGAACAGTGAGCCTAGAGCACCTCATAGTGCCAGAAAGTAAGGAAGTGCTAAAAACAAACAAAAAAGCCCATCTTAATGAAGAATATCAAAGGGGCCTAGAAGACAACTGAAAGAGCTCCCAATGGCCAAACAGAATGAAGTAACACTAATTATAGCCCAAAGTATAAAATAAATATCCATTAGTCCATACTGATGTAAATAAATGATTGAATAAAGTATTAAAATGGGAGAAAATGGACAAATCTCCCATGCAAAAGAATTCCAAATAATTTACATAGATACTCTGCCCTAAAGGAGATATGGGCTTCAGTGTGGGCTGAGCGTAGTAACTTCTTTCCAAAGAGTGCAGTATGGAAAAGGAGAAAAAAGAGTAACTTTACAGTCAAGAAACCTGATAAACACGACCTCAGCCAGGTGATCAAGGTCAACATCAACAGTCACAAATCATGCTTTTAGTATGTACCCTTGATATGTAATATAAATGGAAATTTATCTCTTCCATTTTTTCCCCCAAACCGTAATCTCAGTCTACTCATGGGAACAATATCAGATAAATTCAAAATGTGCCAGTGTCGGTGCATTGTACATAATACTTTACCAGTACTCCTCAAAATTGTAAAGGTCATCAAAAAATGAAGTCTGAGAAACAGTCACAGCCAAGAAGAGCCTAAGGAGATGTGACAATTAAATGTAATGTGGGATCCTGGAATAGATAAGGACATGAAGGAAAAACCAAAGAAATCTGAATAACGTATGAACTTTAGTTAATAAAAATGCGTCCACATTGGTTTCTTAGCAAACATACTATATAATGTAAGATGTTAACAATAGGGGAAAATATAGGAGGAGTAAATGGGGACTCTCTGTACTATCTTTCCAATTTTTCTGGACACCTGAAATTGTTGATAAAATATAAAGTCTACTTTTAGGGAAAAAAAGTAGATTCTGGGACCTGCCCAAAGACCTGCCCCAGAGAGCTGAAGTGGACTCCTGGTGATTCTGATTCCTCTTGTCTTAAGCACATTTGGATGAACCTTGCCTAGTGTGTCAATTTTTTGAGAGTAAGAACTATGTCTTGTTCGTTGTTGCAATTCTGGGCATCAAGCATGAGTATGTAGAAGGCAATCAGCAAATATGATGCCTGCTGACTGTTGATTTACTGTATTATTAGTAAATATGGTTTAATTACACCTCTAGTTAAGACAAAGGCAGATACCCACTGTCCTGTGACGTCACTATTTTATAACCTTCTCTTTATTTTTTCCTATATGGCTATTCATTTGAGGCACTTATCTACTATGCTCATGTATATTAAATTTTAATTTCTTCCCATAAACATTCATGGAACTATTGATAACTAATTGATGCAATTTGCCACATTTAGACTGTATGCATTTATATGTAAGTAAGAATATTTAATAGAGATCAAAATATAAAAAATACTGTTCAAGGAATCTTGTATAGTGATAGGAATACATTTTATATTTATATATTTATATCATAGATATTATATATATATATATATATATATATATATTTCCTATCTACTATGTGCTTCCTTTCCTCTTATGAGAATACATATGGTCCACTTGGATAATCCAAGATATCCCAATCTTGAGATGCTTAATTATATCTGCAAAGTCATTTTTGCCATATAAGGTAACATTTACAGGTTCCAGAGGTTAGGACAGGGATATCATTGGAAGTACTATTATGCAGCCACAATCAGTTATGAATCTGAAATTCCCTCCACAGTCTCTCCCACTGACATCATGACATTATTTCCTCTCTCTTCAGATATAATTTCTTGGTTGAGAACACCAATCTTTACACTTCTCTCTCTCCTCTCTTCCAAATTCTGATCTCCTTTCTCCTACTATTTACTATACATTTCTATAAGTGTCACTTTATATCTTGTAAAATTCAACATGGCTGAAATCATACCCATCAATTATCCTTGAAATGTGACCTCATATAATACTATGTTTTTCTTAGTTTTATTATAAGCACAGTCTTCTTATGCCTCAAACCACTCCCATCTTGTAACTGAAATATATCCAATAAGGCATCGACCAAGTATATCATTTTCATAGATTCTATAACGTTTAGTTTACATTATAGCCAGCCCCCTAGTTTTAAATACCATCTATATGCTAATGACTACAAAATGTACACCTTCATCTCATGTTTCTCGTGAACTCCAAATTAGACATTGCTTAGGCAATGTCTCCGTTTGAATGTCCAATAACCTCAAAGTCAACATATTTCAAAGCGATAAAAATCTCACCACGTTTTCGAGCCAGCTCTGATGGCCTAGTGGTTAAAGTTCGATGCACTCCACTTTGATGGCCCAGGTTTGGTTCCTGGGCATGGAACCACACTACTCATCTCTCAGTAGCCATGCTGTGGAGGTGGCTCACATAGAAGAACTAGAAGGACCTATAACTAGAATATACAACTATGTACTGGGGCTTAGGGGAGGAAAAAAGAAAAAGAGAGGAAGATTGGCAACTGATATTAGCTCAGGGTGACTCTTTCCCAGCCAAAAATTAAAAAAAAAAGAATATATATATTAAAAAAAAATCTCACCACATTTTCATAAATGTTCTTTATCAGGTTAAGGAAGTTCCCTTCTATCCCTAATATGTTGAGTGCTGTTTATCATGGATTTTGTCAAATGCTTTTTCTGACTCTGTTGAGATAATCTGAGGTTTTTGTCCTTTATTATATTACTATTGTGTTAAACCTTGATTGATTTTGGGTATTAAACCAATTTTGTATTCCTGAGATAAATCTCACTTGGTCATAGTATATAAACATTGTTATATATTGGTGGATTTGGTTTGCTAGTATTTTGTAGAGGATATTTGTATGTATATTAATAAGGGATATTGGTCTGTAATTTTCTTTCCTTGTGATATATTTTTTCTGGTTTTAGTATCAGATTAATACTGGCCTCATAGAATGAGCTGGGATGTATTGCCTTCTCTTCTGTGTTTTAAGAGTTTGGGAAGGATTGATATTAATTCCTCTTAAACTTTTGGTAGAATTCACAGGTAAAACCATCAGATCCTGGGCTTTTCTTTGTGGAAAGATTTTTAAATTACTCATTCAATGTTTTTATTTATTTTTGGTCCATTCAGATATTCTATGAATTCTTGAGTCAGTTGTCATTTCATCTACATCGTCTAATTTCTCAGATATTCATAGTATTCCCTTATAAGTCTTTTTATTTCTATAAGATCAGTAGTGATGTCTCCTTTTCTTCTTCTTCTTCTTCTTTTTTTTTTTTTTGGTGAGGAATATCAGCCCTGAACTAACATCCATTGCCAATCCTCCTCTTTTTTGCTGAGGAAGACTGGCTCTGGGCTAACATCCACGCCCATCTCCCTCTATTTTATACGAGATGCCACTGCAGCATGGCTTGACAAGTGGTACGTCTGTCTGTGCCCAGGATCCGAACCTGCGAACCCCTGGCTGCAGAAGCAGAGTGCGCGAACTTAACCGCTATGCCACCGGGCCGGTCCCTCCTCTTTCTTTCTTGATTTAAGTTATTTGAGTCTTCCCTGCTTTTTTATTGGTCATTATTGCTTACAATATGTCAATTTTATTGATTTTTTTAAATAAATAAATTTGATTTGATTAATTTTCTAGTCTGCATTTTCTTTTTCTCCACTCTAGTCTTTAATACTTCTTCTCTTCTTCCTTTGGGTTTAGTTTGCTCTTTACAAAGGATTTTTAAATTCCAAACTCTGCAACATTTGGCAAAATGCAACATTCCATCCTTAATAATATACTCTTTTTCTTAGCATCCCCTATCCAACATATAGTTTATCTTTCTACTTATCTGGCCTCCCGCTCCTTCTAATTCTACTTTCCTGCTTTATCCTTACCTCCTGGATTTTTAAAAGTTAGAGACCTTCAAGGGTTGGTCTTAACACCTTTTTCTTTCACTTGTGGTAGCTTCTGTCACTTGCTTCTCAAATCTAGCATGGTAGGACCCATTGTCCCAGCCACTGGGAATGCTGGCAGAGAGCGCTTATCTGTTGGAAGAGCCTGCATTCAATGACTGTCAATGCAAAACTATAAAGGCTTGAAAACTTCTGTAAACTTTGGACAATTCTGAAATTCTGTTTTGATTTCAGCTTCCCTCTGGTGTCACCTGAGGCCTTTTATAGTTCATCATAGGCCAACTTCTCGCACTGCCCTGTCCTGACTCTTTCTCTTTTATAGTTTTTGATCCTAAGATCACTCTTTAATAAACTGCCTACGTGCTAATTCGCATCTCAGTCTGTTCCCTGGGAAACTCAAAGGGCAGCATCATTGTATACTCCATCCACAGGTGATTTCATTTATGTCAATAGTTTCCTTTCCCCTCTGTATGCTGACAATCATTAATTTCTATCTGTATCCCAGACCTCCTCCGAACGACGGACGATATATCTCACAGACATCTCAAAGTACTCACTTGGATACCTCACAGTCAGCTAAAAATAAACACGCCAAAACTGGAAATAATGATTTCCTCTCTGAAACTTTGTTTTCCTTTAGCCCTGTTTAATGTAGCTGATATATTCTAAGAAAATATCTTTGGTCCAGGCTTTTCTGAGATCTTAGTACCATGTACAAGACTCTTAATATGGTCACCACATCACTGAATAAATATGTAGAGGCCAGTAGGTCTAATCTAAGGCATTTTCCTAAGCACTTTACATGTGTTAACTCATTTACGTCTCACTACAACTCTGTAAGTAACTTTTATTATAACTTTTTAAATTTTTGTAGAAAACTTTCATACAAAGAAGTACATAATTGTCCAAGGTTCTAATATTAACACAAGGATTTGTACATCAACAGTATGTGTCCTAAAATCCATATTCTATTTTCTTATAGTGCCTCACTGACACGTGCAAGTGTTGGTTTGAACTTGAAATGTATTTGGTAGAAATGGATGGGTAAAAAATCGAACTAGTCATATACATTTATTGTTGGTAAGAACCACAATAGGCAGGTACGTGTTATTTGACCATACTAGCGTTTTCATATCTTCTGGGCATTGTTGAAAAGAATCTCAGCTCCTCATGATCAGAAGGGAAGTTTCCTCATCCTAGCATGCCTAAAGACTGCCTAAACAAGCTCATACTAGGTTCCTTTCTGTTAGCATGTTTAGAGTAATACTTCCTAAAATGTAAAACCTATCTAACAATTTACCATTTATCTGTATATCCTCATGTGTGTATACCAGAGTCAAAGCCCTTATCCATCACTATAATACTCACCATCCATCAGACAAGCAAGCGAAGAGCCAAAATTTGAGTGCTTTCAATGAAATCTCTACCTCCTTCCCACTTCTCCAATGCAATTAATTTTCAAGGCATGCTATATTATAAATGTTTCTAAAAGTCACTCACTTCTCTGCCTCCAAAACTTGGCTCTCACCCCTATCCCTATAACAGGCTTCAGGACTACCCTCACCACCACCCCTGATGCCAGCTTCTTGCTCATGGACCCTGCAATGACTTGGGTCCTTGACCCTGGTCTCCCTCTATCTACTTTTGCCTTTCTAATCAATCCTCTTTCAGTAGCTTAGAGTAGTATTTTTAAAATACAAATCTGGTCATGTCAATTTCCTGCTTATAACCTTTCAGTGACTTCCCTTTGCTTTTAAGAGAAAGACCAAAATCTATAATATGGCTTGCAAGGCTGCATATGCTGGTTCTTCTTGTCTGTCTTTCCAGTATCAGCACTCAGTTATTACTCCTCTGTCCAACTTCTTTCAGATCAATTAGCAGTTACTATGCTCCTTCCCACCCAGGGGCAACATTGCTGTTAGTGCCCCAGAGTCCATTCTGACTCCTAGCGACCCTGCGTACAGCAGAGAGGAACCCTGCCCAGACTCTGTGTGCCACCCTCTCACCTTCCGGCGCTCTATCAGATAATGCTGCACTGCTTTTCACAGGGACATATACGTGCTGTTTTTTCTGTATAGAAAGCTCCCAACTCCAAGTTGACATATTTCAGATTCCTATTCAATCAACACTTCCTTGACAAGGCTTGCATAACTCCCAAAAGTAGATCAGTGTTCCTTATTGCAAACTTTCATAGCACTATATCTTTTCCTTCATAGCTAAGTTGTCCAGCAGTTGACCATTAAATACATTTTAAATTAATGGCCTAACCATGTACAAGAACAATACGAGAAGCTGCTCTTAAATATACTTCGGACATTTTAGCGTATTATACTCACAAACAACTGAACACTTTGTTAACTTTTACTTGACTTAATGACCTCCAGTGGTGAAAGCATTTTATTTCAGCTACTGCATTTGGCTGGGGGGAAGGGGAAAAGCTGGGCATTTCAATCAGTTTACAGAGACATCTCTGCTATTAACCTATCCTCTGGATCTAAACTTTGTCTCCATAAAATCAGCCCTGTGAAAAATAAATCATAAATCATGCGAGACAAATATTTCAGGTTTTAAAAATCTAAGAAAAAAAACCAACTCATTCATTGCCTGGACTCCATTCATTGATAGAATTGTAGAACATTCGATTTATGAGATATTTTGTTTGATGTCAATACACCTCCGCTGCCTATGGAGGGGGTTGTAGACGGAGGCAGACGAAGAAAATAGTTACTAAAACTGAGGGAAGAGAGCAAGGAATTAAGTGGATCTGAGTACAGGAAAAGTAGTCTAGTCTGATATCCTTGATCAGCAGCATGATTTAAAAGTCAAGGGATCAAAAAGTAAGTGGAATAGGAGTTTAAAAATAATGGTGAGCCTGGCCTTTAAAAATGCCTGAGTCAGGACTTGCATCCTAAAATTGGCTATCCCATATTTCCTACTGGGTGACACACGAGAGCCAGGTTGGGATGCCAATGCACAGAGTAGGTTACATTTAAAGCATCAGGCAGATCATCCCCACCTGCAGTTTTCCGTGTTGCAGTTACATGGCCATCTTGAGCAAAATGTGGAGAATTTAAAGTGTGATTACATCATAGTCTTCTCTACTTTCTGAATCATTTGTCCCAAAAGAAGGATAAAACATTACTCAAATCCAGAAAAGAAAAAAATTTTTTTTTCATTGAGCACCTAGAGTGTGCCAGGACAGTATCATCACATTTAATCCTTGCAGCAACCCTGATACAGGTGACAATAATCTCCATGTCCTAAGTTGTGAAACAGAGGGTCCAAAAGAATCAACATCTTTTCTACGTCGTAAAATTCCAGAGTTGAATCCGTATCTCATTGTAATGCCCATTTTCTCACTATTATGCCAAGTTAGTGACCTATGCTTTCCAGGTCTCTTTATTGCTCCCCTCTATCAAAAAAACAAGCTGATTTTTATTACACGGTCTAATTGATACTTTTTGACTAAAATGACTTCACAACAATTGGTTGCCTAAAAGAAGACATATTCATTTTAAGTAGTTTCCTATCTCCTTGTGGTCTGACAGAGTTAAAGAATGTCAGTCTGCTGAAGGAATTTCAGACTTCAGATGAGCAGTGGGGGATTGGAAAGCTGTATTAGGATCAATTGGTTGGCTTTGTCGGTAAAGTTCTCTTAACCTTTTTTGAGGGTGACTGCAGCCTGAAAGGAGGTTCCTGCTTCCCATCAGGCTAAGCGGCTCCTCAGTGGAGAATGACCTGAAGCAGGAGAGGCTGCAGCTGCTCTAACAGCCTATTTTAGGCAAGTGCCCGCTGCAGGCTAGCCAGGGTTCTTGCTTCACTGGCTTCTTCTAAAGGGCTTTAGAGTAATGTTTCTTTGGTTGCAGAGCAGATAGGAATCCCTCAGGAAAAAAAATAATAGTCCCCAGAATTAAGGTCCAGATACCTGCATTTTTATCAAGACACTAAGTTGATTTTGGTAGGGGTGACCCAAGAATCACACTTCGAGAAACACTAACTTGGAGACATTCTTTTCTGACTGTACACCTGCCAGTAAGTGTCCTTCCTGCATATTTCCCTGCACCTCTACCTCTTGTTGCTAAGCTTCCTCTAACTTTCCTTTTCCCTCTTTTGCCAACCCATTGACATTATTTTATTTTTTTGCTGAGGATGATTTGCCCTGAGCTAACCTCTGTTGCCAATCCTCCTCTTTTTTCTCTTGAGGAAGATTAGCCCTGAGCTGGCATCTGTGCCAGTCTTCCTCTATTTTGTATGTGGGACACTGCCACAGCATGGCTGGTGGGTGGCATAGGTCAACACGCGGGATCCGAACCCATGAACCTGGGCCGCCGAAGTGGAGAGTGCAGAACTTTAACGACTCAGCCACAGGGCTGGGCTCTGACATTATTTTAGTTAGCAACCTATTGCTTATTATTTATTTATGTCTTTCCTCCCTATACATTATATACTACTTTTTTTTTTATATCTCTGATGCTGCAGCTCTTGACAACAATGTAGTAAATGGGAGAGATTTTCTTTATTAAAAGAAGTATTACTCTATTTGTAAAGCAGATTTCCATGCTATTAATACTGAAAGAGGTTCTGAAGTTGGTATCAGCAGTCATATTAGTGTGGCAAATCAATATTTTTGATCTCCAAGAGACAGAAAGCAAGGATGTTGGTGAAGAGAACAGAAAAACATTTTTTTTTTCTTTTTTGGTCAGGCTTGATCTTTATCAAGATGATGGATTGAAATGACCCAAAATGTTGACAGAATGCTTTTGTTGAGATGACCAGATACCACGGTCACTGAAGTAAATACAGCTCAGAAACAAAGCCAAGTGAGGCTAGGCCATTTGCCTAATAAAGATGGAAAGGGAGGCAAGATGTGATATTCATTTTATCTTATGTGGAAGAGTTTGGGCATATGGTTGAATAAGAGTTAGATTACAGTTTCTCTCTCTTATCAGCTAGGTTTCCAAATAACAACATTACCATACATGGCATTTTATGGACTGTGTTTGAACAGTCTCTCAAAATCTTTGACTATAAACTCTCTCAAGAACATGATCTAATCTTATCATTTCATGAATCATAATTATAAAAATAACTGCCCCCCCCAAATGACTCTCAAGTCTATATCTTAAGTCCTTATCCTTTTCTGGGATGTAATCCTGAATATCCAACACAAATTCAATATGCTTCACAAAAAAGTAATCACAAACACCTTCTCATTGCAATAGCTCCCTCTCTGGACTTAATTCTACTTATAAAAATGCTACTAGAATTCTCTGAGTATCTAATGCTTAAAATCTGAGAGGAGCCTTTAAATTTTCCCATATTCTTAACCACTCACACCCAAGTTTTCATCAAGTTCTTCAAATCTTTGCTCATAATATTCTTCTGGTTCCAGAATCACGGCTCTGGACTGAGTCTTAGCTTCATTATGAGCTTCTACACATATCTCCTGTTGATGCAAATAACCCATGTTTAATAATCTATAAGTCAAAATTGGGGTGAATTTATTAAGAGCTAGGTTTGAGGACTATAGCCTGGGGCCTTCCTTCCCCAAGGAAGTGTACCAAAGAAGTGGGTGTACAGAGTGGTTATATATAGTCTTGGAACAAAGGGCATCCAGCACATATGACAGGGATATCTCTTTTACTACTGTCTCAAGATGCTTAGCTGGCACAGCAGGTTGGTGGTCAGCAGGGCAGTGGTCACAAGGTGAGCATAGCAGGTCAGTAATTAATCCTTAGGTCCCAGGAAGTGATGTTATCTTTAAAAAAAATGCCGATATGGGGGGAAGATACACTTCTATCTTTAAGGGCATCATTCTTGTGTTTGGGACATCGTAAATGTTTAGAGCAGATGTACAATGCATGCTCAACAGGCCACATCAGGCCCTTTTGGAAAAGTAAGGTCAGGCCGAATTAGTTTTATGCTAAATGACTTCCTCATATACTCCAATATATACTATTGCTTTTCATTTATTTATCACTCCTAAGTGGTCTTTCATCTCCACTTTCTTCCCTATTCAGCATTCTGTACTCTGCCACCAGATTAATCTTTCTAAATTGCAGCCCTCATCTTGTCATGCAAATTTTCAATGGCTTGCCAATGTCTATAAAATAAATTTTAACCTTATGCCCAGGTATTGAAAGCTGCTTCTTATTTTTCTAGCTCTATTCTAGAGCTCCCCTTTATGTACTTTTTAATTTCTATAAGTAGGTTATTAGGTTGAATGGTGGCCCCTTAAAAGATATGTCTACCTCAAATCTGTGTCTGAGAACTTATTTGGACAAGGGGGTCTTTGCAGATGTAATTAAGTTAAGAATCTTGAGAGGAGGTCATCCTGGATTCGAATGACTCCTAAATCCAATGGCACGTGTCCTTGGAAGAGAAGAGAAGGGGAGAAGACACAGAGGAGAAGGTCGTGTGAAGATAGAGGCAGAGATTGGAGTTATCCAAGCCAAGACACACCAGAAGCCACCAGAGGCTGGGAGAAGTAAGGAAGGATTCTCCCCTAAAGTCTTCCAAGGGAGTGTGGCCCTACTGACACATTGATTTCAGACTTATGGCTTCCAGAACTGTGAGAGAACAAATGTCTCTTGTTTTAAGCCACCCAGTTTGTGGTAACCAGTTGTGGCAGCCCTAGGAAACTAACACAAAATAGGTCAACTGAGGCTTCCTGAAGATCTCTGCTCCTGCTGTTTTCCTTGCTTGGGATGTTCACCATCCCTCTCCGCCTACTAAAGTGACAGTTAACATTTTTAAGCTCATAGAACATCAGAGACACCATTCTAAGATTTCCACATATTAAATTCTTTAAAGCTTTCATCAGCCCTATAAAATAGGTATTGTTATGTCTACAGATAAGTAGGCATACATTCCAGATGAGCTGAAATTTGAACAGAAGCAACCTTACTCTAGAATCCTTGCTCCTAATGCCTTTAAAAATGTCACAGTCAAAGCTCAAAACGTACTCTCTGTGAAATCTTTCTTGATCACCTGACCAGAAGAGATCTTTATGATTTCCTACAGTTATTTTAGTAAGTACCACTCATGAAACATAGCATAGACTGCCTCACCTATACTTTATTCTTTCACTCAGCTAGATTGTAAAATGCCTAAAAGAAGTGACTGTGTCTTTTATATATATATATATATTTTTTTAATTTATTTTCTTCTGCAGATGCTGGCATAACATTTTTCTAGGTTCAAAATAAACAAATCATTGAGTGAGTACATCTGGTAGAAGACAAATCAAATGACCATGTTTAACACAAGTTCAACAGAGGGTGAAGCCATTTGTCTGAGATTATTTTAAAAAATAGAAAGAGGCTGACCTTCAGATTTCTGACTCACCAGTGCATTATTCTCTCACTGTTGGGTCTCCACTTAGTTTATCTAATAAACTTAGAACACAGAAATATGTTCAAAAGATTTGGTTTTAGTAACCTTTGTTAACAACAATCTCCATATAGAAGAAATAGAAAATAATTAAATCTGACAAAACTGGGAATATTTTCAAATCCTGTTAAATAATATAACAGGTGAAGTGAATATGTTCGTTAATATAGTTGACTATTTGGTTTTATTTTCAAATGTAAATATAAGAAAAATTTAAGAAAGTCAGTGCTTTGGGAAAACCAAATCAAGATGCTAAATTTACTGATTTATTTATTCTGAGCAGGAATAGAAAGAATGACTCATCTCCCCCTTTCCTTTCTAGACTCAGTCATCCTTCTTGAATGACAATTTGTGTGAAAGCAGAACCATCTCAAGAAAGATGAGAAACCCAGTCTAAAGCATTATTTCATGAATTCTAGTGAAAGGCTTTCCCAGCTCCAATTTTATAATCTATAAAATTTTGAAAGATGATAAGGTTGCGTTTTTCAGTTCTAAGAATTAATCAATGTTACACCTATAAATATTTTCTAAAATAAGCATGATTCTTATTTTTTTCTTTGTAGAAACAAGGGACATGAAGGAAACATTTTAACAAGCACAATTTTTTAAATCATTCTTAAAGAAACAGCATTAACCATCAAATCTGAGTATGCAGGAAAAGTGTAAAGCTAAATATTTTTCTCTAAGATTTAGTTCCCTGTCACTGAAGCAGAAATTGTTTGATGGAAATGAGGGCGTAACCAAGGAGGAATGAATAGGAGTCATAAGAAAATGATCAAGTTCAGAGCATAGCACAGGCTTGTATCCGTTAGAAATGTTTCGGCTGCAAGTAACAGGACATGCAAATAATAATAATTTAAATAAAGTTTTATTTGTTTACACATAATATGAAATCTGAAGGTTGACAACTACTGGGGATGCTTCCTCGGCTTAGTGATCTCCAGAATCTCCATGATTCTCTTGGCTTTTTCCCATGATCCTCATCTCACAGAACCTGAGGCTTTACTTATCTATCTAAAAGAGTACAGAGAAAGTGAGCAAAAACTGCTTAATCAGAAAAGCAAAAGGCTTCTAGGAAGACTGATTTAATTTCATTTCTTTGACATTTTATTGTCCAGAGCTATGTCCCATGGGCACCTCCAGAGAGGAGATCATGGAGAGTGGAGTTGGATCATCCAAACATCCAAATAGTGTCTGCGACAAAGCCACAATGGAAAATGTCAGGGATAGATTTTACTGAGAATTTTATAATTATAATCTGAAAATATGTTTTTCTTAGAAGACTGAACTAATGTTAAATTTGACTCTGTATATTTATTTAAAGAATTTGTAAGCAGTTTGACAGTTGAAGTTCCCTCAATGCAGCGATATCTGTAACTGTGTTCTATGTGGTTCACCTTCTCCTTTTTGGAATTATTCTTCTTGGACTCCTCCAGATGACTGAATCCTTTTCAACATTTAGGTCTGAATTCAAGTGTTACCTCCTTATAATACTTCTCTGACCACATTAGCTAAAGGAGCATCCTTCCTATTTGCCATTCCTTTGTCCCTATCTTAAATTATTTGTTTATATATTTATTGTCTCTCTTTCTGAGTAGAATAGAAGCTCTATGAGGGAATGGGCTCTCTTTTGTTCACCACCATGTCCCCTTACTTAGAA
Source organism: Tapirus indicus (assembly GCA_031878705.1). Taxonomy (NCBI): domain Eukaryota; kingdom Metazoa; phylum Chordata; class Mammalia; order Perissodactyla; family Tapiridae; genus Tapirus; species Tapirus indicus. The sequence goes on along the minus strand of CM062920.1, from coordinate 134,960,966 downwards.
CAGCACCTACCTTATAGTAGTATTCAATAATTGTTGATAGAATGCACAAATATGTATGTGTAAACATCTGTGCATATTATCTATATCTGTACCTAGATTTATCTATCAATCATCTATATTTAGAGAGTTTTACTAAAAAGCTTATGACAACAAACTATAAAATTGACATCTCATTGTAATAAACTCTCCCGAAACAACTTCTAACTAGCATAAAGTCTCTGAGGATAAAACCAGTGTAATTGTGCACACAGAGCAACTTTAACATGGAGTTTTATTGGTTACTCCTGTTTCTGGGCCCTGACAACCCGAAGTAGCACATCTGAGCTTAATTTCATATAAATAAGAATTTTAAATGAGATTATGATGCATTTCTCTCATAATAATGCGTGCAATTTCTTACACACATAATCATTCATACAACTTCTTACAAACATATTTTTTTCTATTTTCTTCTTGACAAGCTTACCAATTACAACAATCCAAAGATATTTTCTATAAATTAATTTTAAAAACTTTTAATTAGAATATATGTAATAATGGGCACTATATAAAGGGAATCATTTTAGTGTGTCTGATTGAACCAGAGAAGCTGCTGTTTAAAGGTGGCTAGCTTCTTTATTTAGCTTGGTAACAGCAAAACATCTTGAAACAGATTTTTGGTTTTGAGAAGAATTTCTTGAATGATTTCTTAATTATGAGGATATAAAGCAATTAGGCAGCCATTTTTCCCACAGAAAGTGTAATGGGTACTTGACAAAGGTATGTACATGTGCATAGGGAGCCATGGAACATCCTCGGATCTAAACACTTTGGGGCACGGTATTATTAGATTATTCTTGATGGACCAAGATCATCCTGACCTACAGGAAAGACTATCCAAGGCTCTCCTGAGAGCACAGATGCCTAGACTTATGATGCAGGCTTAGCCACTAAGGCCTGGATTATTTGGGGTGGGGTGGGGTGGTCCTAGAAACATCTCTTGACAAGTGGCTCTGCTCCAGTCCTCACAAAGGGGAATGTGAATGATATAGTGCCCTTTAAGGCAATGACAGAAGATTATCCAGTTCTTGGCCAGATGTCTGGAGCAATGCTACTGGAACAGAGTGGCAAGATCAGTGGCTGGGTTATGGTGACTCAGTAGAAATTGAGATGGTCTTGTACCAAGGAGCACACCTGATGTCTCCTGCTACCATGGGCCTGGATTAGCCAGGACTGGATCTTAATATGAACAGTGATGTGTCAGTCCAGAGGCAAGAGCAGAAGCCAAAGCAGCAGCAAATGGAGTACTCTGGATGGTCTATCTTGCAATTGTGGCTTATTTTCCCTCCAGGTATGGTTGTGCCATCCACTAGCCTCAAGTCTATAAATCTGAGACATGAAGCTAATGTTGTGGTGGGAGAAATTGAGACTGAAGTGTGTGAGTCTGAACACTGGGTCTTGTAATTATCTTAGAAAGTTCCCTGAATGGTAGAAAACAAATCTGGCCCATAATGTATTCTATTAAAATGTTAAATTAGGACTACTTTAATACTTAGATGAGGTACATAACCTTAATCCAGTTAATAGAAACAACTGTTTGCTACAAAGCACAATGCCTTTTAAACAATCACTTATTGAAGGTTCAGTAGTTGAATGACCGAGCAGGGTTCCTGGGGCAGGGTGAGATGTTGAAGACATATTCTTCTTTTTACTACGGTACTCATTCTGCTCTGGACATAAAGCCTTCTTGCTGTTTCTCAAACTCATGAGTGTGCTCCTGCCATAGGCCTATTGCCTTTACCCAGAGCATTCTGCCCAGATAGATGGCTTGCTGCTTCACCTCATTCAAGCCTTTGCTGTTGTGTCTGTCACCTTCTAAATGAGGTGAGCTACCTCTCTGAATTACCCCTTTTTAAAGCTGCAATCATCTCACACATACCCTGGTATTCCTTATCCACCCCTCTGTCACTTTGTTTTTTTATACCACTTATTCCCTGATATACTATTTAATTAATTAAATTGTTGAATGTACACCCCCAACCCCAGGCAACAAGAATGTAAGCTCTAGTACAGTAGAAATTTTTACATGTTTTGTTTACTGGGATATGTGCAAAGCCTGGCAATAAATGCTCAATGATATTAGTGAATGAATGAATGAATGATTAAATGAAGGAATGAAGATGAGAATGGGGGAAAATAACTGTTGCACGAAGCCTGAATTAATAAGAGCCAGGAAGAATACAAGCAACGAGTTGTGAGGCTATAGCAAAAAGACTGATTGTAAAGCAGCAGCGAGGTGTCAGGATGGAAACTTCTGAGTGGGACCACATAAGAGGAAGTGTTAGGGCTGAGTAGAATTTTGCATGTGTAGAAGCAAGTGATTGAGGGAATACCCGAGAAAAAGCACAGATGAACAGGTAGCTGGACATCTGGAGTTGTGATGTAACTAAAGAATCAGGTGTATGGAATTGTGTAGTAGGAAGGGCTAGAAAAGGTACATGCATCAGCCAGATTGCTCTTGGCTGTGAGGAACGAAACCATGAATGAAATTATATCTTTAGGAACACTGGCAGAATCAGCCAGACATTTACTCCCTCTCACTATTGTCTACCCCTAGTAAGGATGGCTCAGAATGAGGAGTCAGCAGCTCAATGATACCATCAAGGACCCAGGTTTCTCCCATCTCTCCACGTCCTTCGTTCTTTGCCTAGGTTTCCTTCTCAGGCTGGTTCAAAGATGACTGCTGCCATTTCAGGCCTCACATTCCCAACATAAACACATCCAGAGGAGGAAGAGAGATTCTTGTCTCTTCCTGTGAGTCTATCTTAGAAATGATGAACCTTTCTCAGAAGACTCTCAACATACTTCCCCTCACATCATAGAACAGAGTTGGACCATCTTCCCATTTCTGAGTGGGTTCTTCATTTGACAAATACTCAGTGAGCCCATCTAATGTTGCCAAGCACTGTTGTAGGTACTTTTAAATACTACAACGTTCAACTAAATAAACCCTTGCCTTCGTGGAGTTTATATTCTGGTTGGGGAAACTGAAAATACAGAAATTGTCTAAACATATAAAGTCAGATTATGGCAAGTTCTATGAACAAAAACATGGTAGAGTAAGAGATAAAGAAGAATAGGAATATCTCAGGGGAGGAATTTCAGGTTGGGTGGGAGAGAAGGAGTCTCTGAGGAAGTGACTTTTAAGCAGAGACCTGAGCGAATCGAAGGAGGGAGTCATGTAAATATCTGAGGAAAGCTATTTCTATACAGAGAGAACAGCAGGTCCAGAGCTCTGAGCCAAGAATGAACTTGGCATATTAGAAACACCGTGGAAGGCAAAGTGGCTAGAACCGAGTAAGAAAAGTAGAGTACGTAAGGAGCTGAGGTCAGAAAGTTAGCAGAGGGGGCAGATCACGAAGCATCCTACAGGCCTTGGTAAGGATGCTGGGTTTTGTTCTAAGGGAGATAGGAAGACATTGAATGGTTTTGAAGAGAAGAATGGTGTGATCTGATTTACACTTTGAAAAAGATCACTCTGCCTACAGAGAATAGATTGAAGGGGGAAAGTGCAGAAGCAGAGATAAGAGGCTAGAGCAGAAGGACGGGTAAGAACAGTGTGGCTTGAAGAAGGATGGTAGTGGTGAAGATCAGAAGTGGTTGGCTGGAGAATATATAGTGAAGGTAGACAAAGGACTGGCCCTTAGCCAGTGGACTAACCCTGAGTGTTTAAACCGGTCTTCTGGGAGGAGTCGAGCATAATGGTCGCTCCAGAGTATATTAACATTATATCATGAAGGAACGTTAGTTATGTGCATCTCAACAAATGTTGGTTGAGTAGCTAGTATATGTGTAATAGGTTGGTGTGTCCAAGAGGCAGACAGTGACATAGAGTTAGGGTGTGGGGTGATTATTGGGGCTCCCATGGACTCTACACCTGTGGGAGGTGGAGCTTCAGTTGTGCCCGCCACAGGCTTTTCCAACGCTCTATCAGGCTGCAGTTTCTACGTAGTCTGGTGTGTACTGTGACTAGTAGTTCCCATGATCGTGGGCCCACTCCCACTTCTTTGATGTAAAGTCCATCACCTTGGTCTGATTTAACGATATGTGGGAACTTTTGCTGGTTTATCAAATACTCTATGAACTTTTGACTGAGGCTCTGTAGGTAAAAAAGGAAAATCCAGACCCCAAACAAATGTCTATTCTTGTCAGAATGAATAAATTGCCCTTTCAAGGGTAAAGGGGCAAAATGTTATCAACTTGCCTCTGAGTGGCTGGTTGGCCTCTGAGTAGCCTTGAGTGGCGTCAAGGGATGGCTTCACATCAGGCATTCAGCATTTGTCTGTGTTGCCGGCAGGTGGGTTATTTGGTGGCAGTATATGCTAGATCAGCATCAGTGTGTCAGAGCCCATGCTGTGGGGCCAAGCATGGCCTCCCTCACTGCTGCTATGGCCAGAACTAGGGGATGGATCATGTCAGAATTGGGCAGCCTGAGTGATATCAGCTGGTCAGATTATTTTATGTTTGTTCTTGTGCTGTTTCGATAGTGGATGCTCTCTGGATGGCATTAACACACAATACAAAGACCTTTGAACTTTGTGTCCGTTATCATATGTCCATCCACTTGCCTTTACCCCTGGCCCCCTTGTCCCTAATCTTCCAATCTTTCATCTTTCATATTATGCCTGGTCAGCCAAGCCATGAGTCAACTATAGTCTAACCTCAGGTCAGCTCTCTTCCCACACAAAGTAGGGGACCAGATGCACCATGTCAAACTCTGCCAATTGGAAGGATTTTCCCATGCTTCTGTCTATCAAAGCCATCATTGAGGGCCATCCATTTTTAGCTTGTACCCACTTACTGAACCTACCAATCAATAAACAAAGCTGGAATTTTTCTTCTACCATCATCTATTAATAAAGCCTCCCTCATAGGGCTATATGTGAAAGCTGAGGGAGAGCCATAGGTACAATAGTGGTGAATGAAATGGTCCTGGGCTACCTGCTCATGCAATTTGTTTTTGACCTTTTCTGACATGTACTTGATCTTGAATATGTCACTTCCATTTTTTCAACAAATGGACTATTGCTGGGTCAGCCTAAACTTATGACTTGGTGGCTGGAACAGAATGCTCATGGTCACCTATTAACCTATGGTCAGGTTTTCCATCTTTATCAAGACCCAGGAACACTCCAGGAGCTGATTTCCAAATGGTATATAATTCTCCACTGTAGATGGCATGACCTTGCTCCAGAATCCTAGAGGTCTGTGTTGTGATTCACCCATTGGGTCTTGTCATAAACTCTGCACAGCATCTTTTCCCATCACTGATATCTCTAATACCATACAGTCTGTTGAGTCATGTGGTGAATCAAAACTGACAGCCTAGCAGACATTGCACTTCCTTTGTTTTTGTGGTGGAAAGCTAAGAAAGCCAGCTCTCTTCATCAAATACCCAAAAAAATCCAGTCCCACATGTGTGCTCCAGCTCCTGCTAGGTCTCGAAGCTTCTTTAAGATATAGTCTCTCTCCCCGTTTATCAGGCCTGACAGGTCCCTTGCTGGGTTATTCTGTTATTTAACACTAGGAATAGGCTTAGAGCCTAGGAGCCATGGTGGGGCACAATGAGGGGAGGGGTGTGCAAAAGTCTTTTGTGCAAGAGACACCGCATTATCTTCCAAGAAGGGAGATCTAGCTTTTGATAAGGAATGGTGGGTCATTTCTGCAGGCTTAGAGATATTAGAGCAATCTAAGGATTTAATATTTACTTAGGGCATCAACCCAGACATCCCTGCTCAATATGGTTTGATTTCATTCTTCCACAGTGAGGGCCTGATATTCAGAGCAGACCTGCCTTGTTTGGGAGTTTAAACTTTTCTCTAGTTCATTTATTCTAATGATTAAGTCTCTAGCCTGGTCCACAGTATTCCCTGCCCTGCTTCTACAGGAAATGAGAGCTTCTTTATATGCTACCAAAGAGGGCCTCTGACTTTTTATTAGCTTTCAGTTGGTAATTAATCACCCTTAGCTTGTTGTTATCATTTTCCAGAGAGTCAATTAAGCTTAGCAAGAGCCACTCAATTCCATTGACCTTACAATTAACTATTTGCCCCATATTTCTCAAACTAATGACACAATGCTGCATTCTCTTCCACTACTATACCAGTATACTATTCCAATTCACACAGGTGAAAGTTTTAACAACTAGATTATAACTTGTGCAGAGGTAATCCGTGCCCACCAAACACCAGTATTGGGGTTCTATTGCTAGCTGCATAGTGAATGATCCAGATGCCAAACTCATATATCTCCTGCTTCCTTGGATCAGTTCTGGTACCAATTGTTACAGGTTGAGTTCCCCAGTAAGTCGACTCTGAGATGGAGTGCTTCATGCAGATCACTAGACAATGCCTTGATATCAACACTTGGGGAAGACAGGGTAAGGAAGAGGGATTAGGCTGAGAGAAAAGTCAAGAAAGATTGCATGACCAACAACAGACTTGGCCAAACTCACAGGAAGACCGAAAGCTAGACTGACTGTTAGAGTTGTCCCAAGTTGGAGCAAGATGTCCAGGCCTTTATGCTCTTTTACTGAGCAATCATTGAATGAGGAACTTTGGCCAAAGTGGCTTTCCATAGCTGAGTTAATCCCTGAAAGGGCTGACAGCTGAACACTGTCTTCCTCTCTTTCTCCAACACAATTCCATCAACGAAGCATATAATATGCTGAACAGAAAGCTCTTCTGGGGAAACAAAGATGCATAAGAAATTTCAGGCTCTTCTGGAGAAAGATACACATCGTTTTGACAGATCATAGTGATGATTAAAGAAAACACACAGTGGGGCGTCATCCTGAGCTAAGTATTGAGGAATGAGAAGAAATTATCCAAGAAGAAAAGGAAGAATATTCCAGACAAAAGATGATCATGATAAACAGAGACATGGCAAAACTTCTTTATGAGGGAACCCTCAGGTAGCTCAGGTTGTGGATAGTTTTGCATGGACTTCAACTTCATTACTCAGTAGGTGCTGGCAGTCACTAAATTGTTAGTTTAAACTGGTAGTATACAGTGAGACTTGCATTTTAAAGACAACTGGTGGGCATCTAGGGGATGGATTAATTGAAATGCTTAAAATGACCTTGTATGCACGAGACGACCTTGCTTGACAAGGAAAGCCACTGCAGATTTCTAAAGAGGGAAATGACTTGATTTCCTCTGTGATTTGGTAGAAAATGAAATATCATGATGTTAAGTGGATCATGAGACAAGAAAGTGGATGCAGGGAAATCAGTTAGAAAGCTATTAAAATAGTGCAGGTGGCATTCTGATAAAATAATCTGTTGCTAAAGAAGGAAATCCTATACTGCAGATTTGCAGATGGTGCAAAGATATTTGCTCCTCTAAATTCAAATTAATTTATTTCAAACTACTGGTTCCCTTTCAAATTACCTCTTACTTGAGGTTTTGCTTATCATATGAACTATTCTTTATCTCAATATGTGCTTCTTCACATTTGTACCATGGTGCACTCTAGCAGTTAGAATCTTAGTCTTCATCTCACACCACTGATACTACAGGGTAAATCTGGAAAAAATAGAAAGGACCTAATACACAACATATGGCTTTATCTTAGTGTTCAATGGAAAGAACACTATAAATCAGGCATGATTCAATTAGGGGTCAAGAGGAATAGAATTGAGTGGTGAACTGCAATGATACTTTAGATTAAGACTTCTGTTGGATGAGGAAGGTTGAATTCCATGTACCTGACCTCTAGGCCAAAGGATATGGAGAAGTCATGACATGTGTCTGGGTATTGTCTATCTACGGTTTCTCCCTAGTGGTAGACAAAGTAGTTTGAAGGGCAGAAGTGACAAGTAAAGAGAATGTCTAAGGGACTATTCATCCTGAGATTAGCTAGTGCATTCAAAGTTAAGGAATTAGGTGTGTGGTGTAATCTTGAACCTGCAGGAGCAAGTGAACTAATCTCTCTTCCTATGGAAATAAGCGGGGTAAAATGGAAATCTATATAACTCTTGGCCAGCTCATGAAAGACCCGGGAAGATAGGGTTCAATTGCTGATGGACTCCTCAGAGCAAGCCAATCTTAAAGAGAAGACCATTCCAGGAACCAGAAGCAAAGAGGGAAAGGAATGAAGAGATTCCTAGTCAGGGAATCACCAGTTAAGAGGATCATATTAGGATAGACCAATCAAATCCTCTATCTCAGTGGTAAAAAGAGTCTTTCAGACTTCTACTAAGAGGCCATTTGGCAAGGACCAACAGCAGAGCACTGGAAAGGAGGTGCTGTTACCAGTGGTAAGACAGGAGTCTTCAAAAGGCTGTAACCCTAATTATTGAGGGAAGGCCTTTGGCAGGATGAGAACACTGATGAGGCTCCGAATACTGTGAAGAACAAGAGAAACTTGGTAGAGAATGACCCAAAAAGGATCAAATGACTATTTAAAATTTATAAAAAAGAAGCTGAGTTTTTAAAATCAAAACTGGTTGAGCGTGCATATCTTGTTTCGTAAAGATATGCATATACTGTATAAAAAGCTCATTATGGAGATCCCCTATTTTCTCCTTCCTCGGGTTGTATCTGCCTCGTTACGCCACTTCAGCTTTCTCATTATTTTTTGCTCCCTCAGAACTTCGGTTTGCATATGGCTTCTTTGGGTCTTTTCTCTGTATCATAACTTTTCACCTTAAACTCCCACTGCTAACTCGAAAACATTTCATGTGCCTCTTATTCCAGATCTAAGTTTATAGAAGCAAGAATCAGACAGGCCTGAGTCATCTTTTCAAGTCAGGCCACAGAGGTCATTGTTGTCTGGTCAGCCTACAGTCAAGGGACCATTTGTTACATACGTGACAGCTCAGACAGCCAGTGCTGTCACAGCGGCAGTTTCTTTTAGAAGTGAGTGTGGTCAGGGACGGGGCTCCGGTCGATATCTATGTAGCAAACGGCTGAATTTTTCATAGAATGCCCTCAGAATCCCTTGCTAGTACACTCAGGCCATCCATAGCTGCCTTTGTTCATACACTGAGCATTGCAGGTAGAAAAGGCCATTGGCTAGATCTTGGAAATAAAATATTTCTCCAAATAGAAAGAGAGTTAATTTTGCATCTGTTCCTTACTCCCCAACACCCTCCTTACCTTTTCTGGAACTGTTTCTAGAATAAGCCATCTGATTAAAGCCCCCTGGACACCTTGGGACTGTCCACAGGATACCATGGAATTGTCTTTAGGAAGATTGAGTTTTCTCTGCCCTCTAGCTGGAGTGGAGGGTGCAGTTTTGCTGCTAATAATAATTGGGGTTCAAGTCTGAATGCGTAAGCGAATCCACTTATTGTCCAAAAGGCCACTGTGAGGGAAAGGGAGAGGAGGGAGAGTTTTTGTATGGAGGGGTAAAAAGGGAGTGTGCATAGGAGCCAAAGCAGTATGAGAAGAAAGGAGGACCAAGGTGGAAATTCTGAATGCCAGGAACCCCAAGCTTGGAGAACAAATAGAGTAAAGATGAGGCCCGGAAGACACCAGGGAACGAAGAATCGTCTGAATGCCGGGAGCTGTGTGGGAGCAAAGCCCTCCTTAGGGGACTGTCTGCACAGTCTTCACCTGAATGGAATGTCATACACAGCAGTAATCCTTTTTCAGACTTCAAACCACCTGCAACCAAGTATATGTCTGGTGTAATGCCAAGCCCGTGCCACCTCCGACTTTTCCCATATTTCCCCACAGTATCCCCTCAGCTCTAAAATCCATACCTGGAGCCTAATTAAGTACTCAAAAGCTGGTTTCATGAACATCAACAGGGACCTCTAGACCCTAAAAAGATGGTTTAAAGAAACTTCTGCACAAGTATTTCAAGGATGCAATAAAAATACTATGATATCTTAGCTAAGACATTAGAAAATGAATTCCTATGTTATACTTAAATGTTTTCCTTGGAGTGACTCTACTGAGCATTATTTGTAACCAAAATAGCTGGATGTAGGTAGACCTCATTATATAGACCCAATGCAAATATGAAGCTTATGGGTGTCCTTTACAGCAGAAAAGTATGTACTGTTGAACAGCTTACCTGCAGATTGTCAAGCTATTAAGGTGTTTAGGCGAGTAAGTATAGATTCACTCTTAAAACTAGAGAGCAAATGCATGGTGATGCATAACTTTAACCACTATAACTAAGTTAACCCTACCTAAATTGGTACCGATTCTAAGCTGAGTACACTGTGTCAATGCAAGAGTGTAAGCTAGTTATTATGGGTGATGATCCAGTTGGTTGGGACCAAAACACCTTATATCATCTACTAGGAGACATCTAGCCTGTAAGAGTCAATCAAATATTTGTGAATAACATGCAAAAGACATATGGTAGAGAAAAACAATAGTGCCTTCATAGGGCATTCCTGAAAATTGCCTAGAGTAGTCACTAAAAAATACTCTCAATAGCTTGTTCCACTGTTTTAATATCCATATTTTACATGAGCAGTGCAAGGAGAGACTCTGAGAACTTAACCCAATGAGAAATCAAACTGTTAAAATAATCCCAGTGAATTTATAGATCAACCACTGAAGCAGACCATAGCATTCCTCAAAGGGATAAACACCTTATGCCATAAGCAAGACACAGAGAACATAGTATTGATGTGACAGTAGAGTGTCGCTGGCAAGCACAAAATAGCTAAGCCAAGAAATATTTCCCCAACTCTGTGTTGAAGAGCTGCAGATACATTCTGTGTTTGGTAAGAGAATCATGTGGGATTGATTATGTTAAATCCCTGGCATAAATTTCTGTTTAGATACTAATTAGTGAAGAATGCAATCCCTTATCCCCTAGGCCAGGTAAGGAGGCCCTGCAATAGAGAATGAGAAAGTCCCTATGCCAGTGGTTCTTAATGTCAGTGTACATCAGCATCACCTGGAGGGCTTGTTAGAAAACAGATCGCTGGGCCCCATCCCCAGAGTTTCTGATTCAGTTGGTCTGGGATGGGACCTCAGAATTTGCATCACCTAATGCCGATGATGCTGGTCTGGGAAGCCACATTTTCCGAACCACTGGCCTTTGTGTCAGTGGGCTTGCCATTTTTGAAAATTTTGAGAACAAGGATGTGGAAGTGACATATAGTTCACATGCACTATAGATATCCACATTTCTCAAACTGGACCTTTAGTGCAACAATTACCGTGTGTATTAAGTGCCAGATACTTCAAAAAAAAGTATAATGTTGGTAGAGTTTTATTATACTATATATACTTATAGAACTGTACTACATTTTCTTAAAAATAACAGCTATTGATCCATGTTTAGTAATGCACATAGTATGTATTGATGTTATGAATTGGGAAAGTATAAATCAATGAGGAGAAACTATATTATTCAAGCATATACTATATACTAAACAACAATTAATTTCTTTGTAAAATAGGGAGTTTAACCAAGTTACATCTTATATAGCTTTTAGTTCTAAAAATTCTCTAAAATCGTAGATCTTTAAAAACTTATATTTTTAGAATTATGGAACTTTGTTACAAGACTTTAAGAATTATTAGCCCAATTTTTTTATATTAAAGACAGAGGTCCAAATGACTTAGTATGTTTTCTTCAAGATCGTACTGATGATGGCAGGTACTTAAATGCTGCCAGGAAAGAAGAAGGAGAGAGTTAAAACGAAAGCACAGTCAAGTAAAATTTTTATTTAATTTCTTAGAAGGGCAGAGATTGGAGGAAATTGAAGGACAGAAGGTCAGGAACTCATATGAGATGGCTACAAAGAGCACTGCAAGAATAAGTTTCTAGAAGGAAGTAGAAAGAGGTGTGGTTTATAATCCAGGTGGAATGGTTACCTTTATTTTTCTTAATAGACTATTGTGGGGTTTGCAAATAAAGATCAGCTAAGTACTGGCTGTTGGGGCCTCAGTTGCTAGAGACACAGGAACATCTGATAATTTTGATCCTTTTTTGCTGTTAATTACCTTCCAAAAAGTCTCTCCAGTTTTGCAGAGTGATTTCGATATTCTAATCCAAGTGAATTATGTGAAGTACTAAAAATCAAACAAATAAAAAGAGGAACTCATATGAAACCACGGCCATTCTCAGGGTAAGAGCCGTTTAATGAATCTAAATTGAGATCATCATTCACTCATTCTAAGTCTACAAAATGGCGATATCATAATAAATTCCTGGTTGTCTTCCTCTTTGTAAGAGGGCCCTTAGACATATGCATGGACAACTGAAATCATGAGTCTGTGCTTGTGTAAGAAACAGCTCTTAAGCAGAGAAAATTAAAATGTTTCAAGAAATTCTCCATGGACTCTTCAAGATCAAATGCCCTGTCTGCAAAAAAACAGTTATCCTTAGAGGCATTTTCTCTTGTGAATCTGAAGAACACTTTTAAAAAGAAACAGATATATGTTGATGCAAAGATGTGGTGAAAGGGAGATAAAAGAATCTATGCCAAGATGCTATTTTGCTCCACTTCTTCATTCTTATCATCATTTCTCTTTGCTCCCACCATACGATTATTTCTACTCTTATTGTGGGTCTGGTTCACCTCCTCCCTCCTGGGACTGGTTTAGCTTTAGGCTCCTGACCTCAAAAAACATTACTTGGCATCAAGATCATTCTTGCTCTGAGCCCTATATCTACTGCTCAGGCTGTGCTTAATAATGCTGTCACTTTCTTTGGAGCTGAGACCTGAAGGTTCTTTTCCTTGGTCCCTATTCCATGTTTCTCAGCCTATATTTCAGATCCTATGCGATGGCTTTTTAGATTCTCACAAAGTCCTGCAAGGACACTCTATTTTACCTTCCTAAACCTCCTTTCTTGTACTGATCGCTTAGAATACTTTCATTCTCTCATCCTCTGAGTGGAGAGTTCTCAAGCTCTTTGCCTTTATGGACTGCACTCCAACATGACCCTTTTTGTGCAGATTCTGGTCATGTGTTACAATCTTCTGGTGTGAATTGTTTTCCAATTCTAGCTTCCTTTAGTTTCATACAGTAGTATCTCAAGCCCTAGTGTAGATTGCTCATGACAAATAGTCTCAACTCTACAAAACAAATCTAAAAGTCAACTATAAGGATTGAAGGAATCATGAGATTGGAGACTTCCAGTAACCCTTCAGCAGAGAAAGAATGACAAGTATGGAAATTTCACTGGGGAATTAATAAAACGTGAATAAAAAGAATACCAGGCAGTGGCCAAGACCAGTTGAAAATGGATAGGAAGAATCTGAATTAGTTCTTCATGGTTTTGTACCTTCCCTAAGGATTACTCTGTGGACTTGTTAAGGGAGCTTGGCAGTGGTTACTAGGACGGAATTCTGATCTGGGATTGACATAGATGGCTTGAAAATTTTCAGGAAGGTGAGGGCATTGATTTTGCTCCAAAAGTTTAGAAGAGGAAAGGGTTATTGCTACAGAAACCTCTGTTATTCTATGATTCTAAATGCTTTAATGATATTTTTGCTGTTAGGTTACCGAGCAGCTGAATGGGAGTATTAAACTGAGAATAATCAGTACTTGAAGAGAGAAGGTGCCAAGTTGGAGATTTCAGAGAAGTTACACCACCTTTTAATGGTTACTTCCAGCATGATGAGCCATGAGAAGGCGGTTTTGCAGGGGTTATGCAGTCTTAAGGAATTTGACAAAATTGGAATTGACAAAATGGATAAAATTGATGCAATGAACAGGCTGAAGGAGAAACATATACGGGAGGGGATAGTGCCAATAGTGATTCTAAAAGAATGATTCAGAAAAATGTGATGGACTTGATCTGATAAACACATATATATTTATTTATTTAATGAGGCACTTTAAATGTCTGTAAAAATGGCCATATGAAGCAGAGAGAAAGTTGACCCCACTAGGCCCTTCAGTTTGGTGTCAGAGAAAAAATAAGGGCATGGCAGAATAGGACAATTAATCTATCTGCAAGATAGACAAAAGTGACAAAGGGAGAGGGTTCAGAAAAAGTTTTAGGAGAAGTGAATTTTTTTAATCCACAATGGAAAGGAGAGAAAAGGAATAAGGTGAGATGAATCACTGCAGACTGGGTTATTTAATTATTTAAGTAGCAAGGCTATAATTGGAGTTGCTTATCTTCATAACAGAATGACAAAAGAATGGAGGTGGACACACAGTGTGAGATAAAAGTTAACAAACAATAGTTATCATGGGGTTGACTGGAAACACTTTTACACAGAGCAGAGGGTGGGAGGATTTGAACATTGGCAAAAACAAAAGATGAGAGGATTTTTATTAAGATCTGAGGTTGTGACCTTTTTCTAATACAGAAATAACGCTTATTAAAATTTCTTCAGTGTTCTCCAGTATTTTAATTAACTCATTTTTTGGAAAGTTTATTTCCCCAAACCATCAAATTTATTTAATTTTGCCCAGTTCTGTAACAACAACAACAAAACTATCTTGGAGAAATTCTTAGAAAGTACAAGGCTCAAACTGTCTTCAGTAGTTTCACTATTTTTAATATAAATTTGCATTATAATTTGCCTACGGCATAAAAGTCTTCCTTGGTAGTAAAGCCTGGAAAGTCATATTGACTCCGATGTGAGATGGTATATGCTGGATCTCATATAAACTTTAAAAAAGACAAAAGTGAAATGTAATTTTAATGGCTTGAAGCTCTGAAAATGTCTCTTGCCTTCACTGTGTCTTCATTAACGTAGCACTCTTTTATCAATTCAGAGAAGGCAGTTAGCCAACTGGCTCTAGGATCACACCCACTGAGTAATAATTGAAAGTTCAATTTGTGCTTTTGAAACATATTGAGTCATGTCCCAAAGGAATCAAACTAAACACTGTTATTATTTTATAAAATCATATCCATACAGTTGTTATTTAAATTCAAACACAACTTTCTAGATAACATTTATAATCTGATTGTCTATACGTAACGAAAAGGGTCTGATTGAAAGATCATATTTTACGATCTTTTCCAGAACAGACAGCATCAAAGCGGAGCTGGGTTTGCAGCAAATGTTTGCTGAAGCTGCCAGTCTTCATGACACTATTTGTCTGAGCAGGTCTAGGTTGTATAGAACGCAAAACATGCTAGTGACACTTGGGTAAGTTTCATACACACCCAAGGCAAGTTTCAGTTAAATTTACTCTGATGGTGTTAACATAGAAATGGCTTCAAATTTACAAGTGTCCTAATACTTCTACTAAAAACACACAAACAAACAAATAGAGTCCGAGTTATTCCATGCCTAGTTGCTAAATTTTATGCAATACCTTCAAAGGAATCAGTCCTGGCAGGCTGCCACGAGCACAGAGATTTAGCAGAAATTGTTCACTCAACATCAGCCTGGGTTGGCTACTTGGGCAACACAGGACTGAACGTTTGCTTGGTATATGGAAATCAGAAGAGAGTATCAGAGTATTACATTTGATCTGGAACTTGTAGACTGAATAAGATTTAGCTAGGAGTATTTGGGAGGAGGTAGGCTTATGGGCAGAAATAGCAAGACCAGAAAAGTTTCACAGATCTGAACATACATTGCTAGGTCTGGGGAATGCCAAGTGCCCCAGAGTGAACTTCGAGCCCAGGGTAGTAGGAATGAACCCAAAGGGGACTTTATTTTTGTGATAAGAAAGGAGGGGCCACTGGAACTGTTTAAGCAGAGAGATGAAAGATGATAGCCGAAATTTTAAAGATCATTCTGACAGACGAACGGAGTATTGATGAACTGAAAGGCAGGAAAACCAGTTAAGATCCTATTCGAAAAACTCAGATAAGAAATAATAGGCACCTGGACTAAAGCAAAAGCAAGGAAAGAGTCTGAAATTTAACAGCCATTTCCACCACCCTCCTGCCCCATTTTCATCCTTCTCATTCTTTTTGGGGGGGAATGGGTGCATTTTTTCATTTTTTTCCTTCCTGAATTCTAAATGAAAGATTTCTTTCCGTCTTTTTCATTCTATAGCAGCTGATCCACAGGTTTACCCTGAGAATTCATTGAAACAGCACACTGGAACACATATATACCAACATATATGTATATATGTTTTATATACACAGTTCTGCATCTATAACATATATTTTGATTGCTTTCACTTTATTCTGAAAGAATTTTCACTTTATAGGGTTTAAGATTGTTTTTTAAGCAGATATCCTCCAAATAATCAACCCTCTTCCAAGTACTCTGATGATCTATACCCAATTTACCAACTACCCACTTTGAATGTTTCCACTTAAATGTCTGTCAGCACATTAAATTCAACTTGTATGAAACGGAATTCAGTCAGTTGCTTCTCCTGAATTTCCTATGACCATGAACGTCTCATCCATTCTTCTAGTAACTCACGCTGTAAGGCTTGGCTCTCAGTATGCAAACTCTGCAAAGCTTCATATGTCTGTCCTCCTTTCCATTTCGCCTGCCACCACCCTTTCATAGGCCTTCAAAATCTCTCTCAGGAACTATATCCAGAACGCTTTAACTGTTCCATGTGCCTCCTCCAGCACGCTGCCATAAGATGAAACTTCTAAAGTGGAGTGCTCTACATATTATTTCTGTGCTCAAAAAGCTCCAATCACATTTAAGAGTGCAGTTTGCTCTTCTAGTCATATTTCCTGTCTTTCATCTTCACATAGCAAATTGGATACTTTCTTCCCTTAATGTGCCTTATGTTTTCCTGACTTTGGACATGTTCTTTCCAAGGTCACCCTGAACATCATCTCCCTTATGAAGCTTTTTCTGATATTCTTTTCCTCATTACCAAGTATGGCCTCAATCACCATTAAAATCCCATTGCAGTTAATTCCCTGCCCCTCTTTAATTTGCAGTATAGTAAATAATTGTCTTATCCTCAAAAACTTACTATATTGTAAACTTCTTGTGGACAGAAGCTGTGTTGTCCATAATTGATCCTAGCATAGAGTCATGCATGCAGAAGCAGTTCACTAAGCATCAGATTTATTTAATTGTATTGAGTATACCCTTAAAGCATGTATTTCCCCAGCCTGGGGGCAGCTGTTCCATTTTAGGCGAATGTGCAACATTTGTTCCCGAACCTTTCTGCCTTTCATTGTCAACATCACCACCAGTATATTCATCCTTAATAAAGATCCATTGAATGCCTACAAATGCAAAGCATGCCCAATTTAGTAGAATTGTATGTGGTTGGCACATTTTCACTCTAGGACTTCATTGGTGGTGATGGTCAAAGTTGAGCATGGCTTGGTGATACTGACAATGCATTTAAATCATGAAATGAGATAGCTGCAGCTACCCTTCATATTGATGAAATTTAGAAATTTAGGCACGGCCCTGAGTTTGTTTGGAGATGGGGCTCCAAACAACTTCAAAACTAAACTTCTCAACGGTTTAGCCTTATTAATTGTGAAGCTTATCTAACACACATATCTTCTCCATAAAGCACAGCACAGCCTTCTCGTGTTTAGGAACACTACATATAGCACTTCAGCACTACACTTTGGAGCCATTTTGAGTAGCAAAATCACCAACAGAAAGTACAAAAATGCAAAAACACATGGCGTTATTTAGACCTCAGTAAGGATACTTGCTTACAGTATGCGCGTTGAATGAAGGTGGCAGAGGGGTCGCCTTGTTTGACCTCAGCTGGGAATGTGCAGGTTGGGTGACTTAAATTTTTCACCACTCTGCATATGTCCCCAAATGACCACAAAAGCACTAGAGTATTGATTTGGGGGTTAAAGATAAATTTTAGCCTGTAAGCAAATTTACAACTATAGAATCAGCAAATAATGAGAATCAACTGTACTAAGGATGATTAACCACCAGACAGCCAAAGATTATATAATATTTTTTAGTTCCTTATTGATGTTGAAATGATGTTTATTAAGCTTCTCACCATTCCTCAGCTTGCATTTTACACAAGTGATGAGAAGCTGTTTACAGTCCCCACATATATTTACTGTTACAAGCCTCTAAACTTTTGATTGTATAGTTCCCTCTGCCCAGAATGCTGTACTCCTATCTTCTTCATTCTTTAATTCCATTCAGTCATTACAGCACAAGTTAGCATCATCTCCACCAGGAAGCCTAGCAAGTGACCTCCCTCTGAACGGATGCATTCTTCTATCTTGGCTCTTGGAATTTTCCGTCACCTCTATACTGGGAACTTCTTAATAAAGCCCATGTTTAACCATTTTGTAGCCTTAATATCTGGCACAATGCCTGGCACAAAATAGGTGCCAAATATTGGGTGGAATTGAACTGAACTAGGAAGGGTGTAGGAAGAATTGCTAATTTAAAAAACAATGAGAATTTAACTTGAATATGTAAAAAATCAACTTTAAAAAACTAGGACCGGATTTAATAAATTTAAATGAAAGGTAGTCCAGTGAGGAACAAAAACCAAATTCAATTGATTTAAGAAATTGTATGCTCAAGTACTGAGGGGAAAAACAGCTTAAAACATCATATAACAGAAATCAGATGATTCAGCAGCATAAAGCAATTATTTAAAAAGCTAACATTATGCTGCAGTATATTAATAGGAGTATGACAAGCTTATCACGAGTAGTAATCTTTCTCCCATATTTGGCAATAATCAAGCTTTTCCTGAAGTATTTATGAGAGTAGAAAATTTGTAGAAAAATTGGAGCTCATTCAAAGAAGATCAACAAAAATGAAAATAAGACTATTAGAAAAGATGAAAGGGATTCCAGGACTCCAAGGGGGTCAGAGAACTGCAAGAAGGATCATGAATTACAACTTGACATCAAGCCCAGCCCAAGACTTGGCATAAGGCTTGGTAAATAACTTGACTAATTAAAGTACTGAAGTTGAGGCTCAAAGGACAGAGATCAGTGGTCCTGCATTAGTATAGTGGTCAAAACCGGATGAAATAGATTAAAATTCCAGAAATGGATTACAAGTTATTTGAAGGAGAATTTGATAGTACCGAGTGATTAAACACTGGAGCAAACTCCAGTGAGAGATCTGGACATATTCCTTCATACATATCTATAAGAATCATTTAGATGCCAAACTGCTTTGAATGACTTAACTAAGTCCAGCCTAGAAACAGAGGGCTGGACTAATTGCCCTTTTAACCATTCTAATGGAATTATAATATTTAAGGGCATATTACATTATTTTTCTGATCTAGAAGTCTGTGACCATAGTTTTGTTTAATCCATTTAACCTGTGTCCATCGTGACTATTTTCACACTTCTCACTTTCACTTTCACGTATATCTTCCTAGGGG
The DNA here is from genome assembly GCA_031878705.1 of Tapirus indicus. Classification (NCBI taxonomy): domain Eukaryota; kingdom Metazoa; phylum Chordata; class Mammalia; order Perissodactyla; family Tapiridae; genus Tapirus; species Tapirus indicus. Next base: position 134,941,761 of record CM062920.1, on the reverse strand, counting down.
TGATGAAGAAAAGTGTCTCCATTTATTTCCTTTTTCTTGTTCTCACCTGGTAATAGATTTAAACTAAGCTATAGAAGGAAAGAACTCTTGATTTAGGAAGTTGACTACATCTTTTGTGTAGATAGTAACAGCAGTAATTATCTTTATAGCATTTATTAAGAACTTAAATATTCCAGCACTAGGATGGGGGCTTTATATGCTTTTTCTCATTTAATCCTGACAAAAATACTCTCAGAAAGGTACTGTTATAATCTCTTTCATGGATGAGGGAAATTGATTGTTAAGTAAATAATTCTAAATCACAGGAATTAAGAGGCAGAGCAGGAATTCAAATTCGGATCTTTCTGAATCCAGAACACAATTTCTTAACCATTACGCTATTCTATTTATTCATTTATCTATTTCAAAGGTATTTATTGAAGCACCTACTATAGGCCATGACTTTTGTTAGTGCTGGAGCATAGCTTGGGTTCCCCAGGAAACAAGGAATGGGATGGAGATTTGCTTGCAGGAAGTTTATTGGGGCGTGCTCTCAGGAGCAACACCTTGAAAGGAGTGAAAGAAGTAGAATTGGGCAGAGGGAGAAGATGAATTGTAACTTGGTCACAAAAAAGACCTCAGCCTGTCTCCTGGGAGCTCTTGAGCTGGATGGCCCTTCAGATTTCCTCCAGATTGTCTGGGCCATCTTACTCTCAACCCCCAGTCACTGAATGGGGGCTTCCCCCAGGGAAGGTACTTACCTTGGTAAGGCAGATCCCCTTCATCCAAAGGGACTCCTCTTTGGGTCACTCCCAAGTGGAACACCACGGTGTAAAAACACGTCAGAGTACCTATCCTCACGATGCTTATCTACTAGTGGAGAAATGGAAGAAACTGTCAAAGTAACTTTTTTCCTATGGCAGATGGTGATATGTTGTAAGGAAAAAAATAAAACTGGGAAGAGGGAGTTCCAGGGTGAGGGTTGGTTATGAGGCAATTTAGGTAAAGCTTCATTTAGAAGGTGACATTTGAGCAAAGATTTGAAAGAGATGAGGAGGCGATACACAGGACAGCTAGGAAAAGAGAATTTTTGTTGGAGAGAACAGTCCTGTGCAAAAGCCCCAAGAAGGAGCGTGGCTGCAAAGTTGGAGGAACTGCAAGGGGAGTTGGGAGGGTGGGTGCAGCTGGCCAGTGTGGCTGGATCACAGCCTGCAAAGAAAGGAATGATAAGAGATCAAAGCCAAAGAAATAATAGGAGATAGGAGCCCAGATAATGCAGGGGCTCTGTGACTCATTAAGGACTTTGGCATTTATTGTGAAGGAGTTAGGGAGTTATTTGAGGGTTTTGAGCAGAGGTGTGAATGATCTGACAAATTTTAAAAGGCTCCCTCTCATGTGTTAAGAACAGACTGTAGGGAGATGAAGGCAAAAATAGGATAAGAGTTAAGCTATTGCAATAGTCCAGGCAAGAGTTGGTGGTAGCTTGTACCGGGGGGTGAGGGGGGACAGCGGAAAATGTTGGGAAGTGGTTGGATTCTTGATACATTTGGAAGATCGAACCAAAAGAATTTGCTAATCAAGGCTCCCAAACTTAATATTTTGTCTTAAGCAAACTATTTAATTTTGTAGAGCCTTAGTAGCCTTTCCTTAAAATATACGGCAATACATCTACTCTACAGAGCAGATTGTGAGATTAAATGAAACAATATACGTGATGTGCTTGGCACAGCGCCTAGAACACAATGGATGACCAATAAACTCTACTTCTTCTCCCTTCTCTCATCTCCCACCTTTCTCAACATGCTTTTACTTTTGTCACTCCATTTGGTCTTAAAAAAAAAAATACTCTCAGGTAAACACAGCAAGCATTATTAACTTTGATTTTAAAATAAAGACACATAATGCCATTAATTTAAATGATTTATAGGTAATTGCACCAAAAGTTAATGAAAACATCTCTGGACTTAACTCCTATTACAGTGTACCTTCAAGCGTAGAAGGAAGCTTCTTATATGTTGATGTTTGAACCCTTCCAGATTTCTCATAAGTCTCATAAGAAGCAACATTCACTCTACTTTTTGGTGGATTTTTAAAGTGTGCTCTCCAAATTTTAAAGGTTTCTTTTAAAGAAACATATGCTATCCCAGCTGTCTACATCTAATAAAGCAGCTACTGACATAAGGAAAAAAGGGAACAGAATATAACATTTCAGAGGTTCTTCAGATACACTGAGGACTTTTGAATAATATGAGTGCAGTTAAATAAGGTTAGCAAGTTTAGGAATTGTGGAAGAGTGAAACACCCTATAATGCATGGAGAATCCCAGAGTTTTGAAGGCAATACTGAATGTTCGAGAATCTCAAATTCTAACTTTAGAAATAACATGGACAAGTTAGTAAACCTTCTGGTCCTCAAGTTCCTCATCTGTAAATTGGAGATAATTATATTCACCTCAGAAGATCATTGTGAAGATTACATTAGATAAAACCAGATGAAACTTGGGAAGCATGCAATATTTAGTACTATTTTTGATCATTGTTATTGACCTAGAGTTCATGGTTTTCTGGGCTGGTTCAATGGAAAAACAAAGAACTTGTGGATATTTTCAAGAAAGCAGTTCAAGTAATAGATCATAAAATTTAGACATACTACTGATTAAAATGAAGCCAGAAAGAACTTGGCAGAGTGAAAGAAAAATGAGTGTTGGAGGGTCTGTGAGTCTCAATGAAGTCAAAGAAAAATGCACAGTGAGCCAACATGGAGAGTTGGCTAGATGGAGAGTGGAGAAGAAAGTGTGTTCCGTTTCCTCAAATTTCTAGAATGGAAATGTGCATGTATGTGAGTGTGTGTGTGTAAAATGCAGACTATCAAAAGCACATGACATCAACTACAAAAGTTGTGAAACATCAGACACAGAGCAATTGGATATGGGACGATATAAAACCCTGGAGACAAAATAAAAAACGATTCCTATTGCATCCAAAGGATCTGTTCTCTTCCCTAAAAAGTTGTGTCACTTTTTATGGGAGTAAGGGAAGAAAGTTGCCAGAAAACAGGGAATTAAAGTTTAGGATTTCATTGGTCCAGCAGCTCCTGGTTGTGGCAATGATGGTCATCCAGGCTATGATGACAAAATTGACTAAGTGGGAGTTGAAGACCCATGGGGTTTAGGCCAAGGGCCTGTGCATTAGTGATTGATGTATGGGTTTCCAACACAGCTAGGAAGATGGCAGGGTTTGGGGGTGGAGAGGAAGACTGCTCCAGAGGCAATAAAATGACCAGGGAAAGACGGATAGTGGACAGGAGGCTGACAGATGAAAAGGAGGAGAAGGTAGCAGGGCTAAGATCATGATGTGCATCTCATTGACATGGGGTTGACTGAGGAACGGGTAGTGAGTGAGGCAGCATTGTGGAGCAGGGAGTTGTGGCTCCCACCCCACCCCGGTCCCATGAGCACGAGAGAATAAGCACATGCTCAGGCAGCTGCGAAGGAAGCCAAGTTCCTCGGAGCAGGAGCACCACATTTCAGGAAGACAGAAGGCTCCGTCTGTGAAAAGGTCGAGAATGCTGGGAAGGATGTCTACCATGGTGGGGTGGACTCGGCATCTGGGTGTGCCCCTAGCGCCCTCATACAGGGCCTTGCTCTGAAAAGGAGACTCTGGACTTGGAGCTTAAAGCTCTGTGGACATCGCCTTGAAATTCTTATCAACTTTATCGTTGAATTTGTGTTTTGTAAGTAAAATCTGATGGGACGTGGAGAATGCACGGGGCTTAGAACCTTGACTCACCTCTTGTCCTGCCTCCCCAGTGCCTCCCTGCCTCCCTGGACACACCTCAGCCACCTGCTCCGCCCTCTCCCATCCCCTATCCCATGGCCCAGTGGCTGCTCCTCCCAATGGGGGACTAGCCATGGGCCTGGGGAGGAATGGGGGATCAGGAATGCAAGTCCCACACTGGAAGTTGTGGGGAGGGGACCCGGGCTTCTGTAAGGGTCTGTACTTGCCCCTCGCCTGCGGGAGCATGACATTAAAAAGTTTTTCAAAAACCACTGTGACTGGTTTAGAAAGAGACCACAGAAGAAAAAAAAAGTTTTTTACCCCACTTTTTACACATGGGGCCCTACATTTTCATTATACCGGGCCCCACAAATTATGTAGCTGGCCTGATTGGAGGTTTCCAAAGGTAACAGGAAAGATAGCAGGAGGAGGGCGATGACGAGGGATTAGAGAGAGGGGATATCAAGGAGACTTCAGGGGAGGATGGATTGATAAACTGAGATGACAGGAGATGGTGGACTTCGCATTTTGAGCAGTGGCCAAGGATAAGATTGCAGGAGACATGGAAATTACCCCGTCAAAGGGCTAAATGGAACTCTGGCAAAAGTTTTAGTGAGTGCACCGAACTCCAATGCTTAACGTGACTGCTGATGTGACGGCCTCGGAGGGCTCAAAGTACCAAACAGAAAAGTTGAGAGGTTCTTACAAGTTGGTTCAATAAATCCTTTCCCAGGGGCTATTTAGTTAGAGTCACCTCACTTCAAATTTGAAACAGCTCCTCTTGTTGAATACAGCAGTAAACCCATGGTATGTGTGGGCTGGTAGAGGCCAAAGGAAGGCAGTGGAGACAGAATTTGATCTCATTTTAAAAGAGCTGGATACAGACAAAATTTATTGAGCTTACAAGGAAAAAGCAAAGACTTCGAATTCTGCCTTTTCAGTTACCAACTTACCCTGACTAAAGACTTTAATTTCTTTGAGGTTTATCTGTAAAATGGGGATGATGGTAATTCCCCCTTTCTGACTGCCCACAGTTGTTAAAAGTGTCAAAGTATATAATAAATGTGAATTGCCTTGCAAATAGCTACATAAATATTAATTGGTACTATAATTCTATAGCCTTTTTTTTTTTTTTTTTTTTTTGTGAGGAAGACCAGCCCTGAGCTAACATCCACTGCCGATCCTCCTCTTTTTGCTGAGGAAGACTGGCCCTGGGCTAACATCCGTGCCCATCCTCCTCTACTTTATATGGGACGCCGCCACGGCGTGGCTGACAGGCGGTGCTTCGGCGGGCGCCTGGGATCCGAACCCTCGAACCCCGGGCTGCCAAGCAGGAACTTAACCGCTGCGCCACCGGGCGACCCCAATAGCTTTTTTTTTTTTTTTTGGAGGATTATAAGATACTTCCCATTACTCTGTGACAGCATTTAGGAGAGAGATGCTGGAGTCATGCTTCATCGTTGCCAGCCTCATATCTTCTGAAGGTTGAATCTTAGGGTGGAGCAATGAAAAATTTAAATACAAACAAAGCAAAAGCAAAAGGTGAAGTTTCAAAGCAGAGGAAAGCTAAGTTTATACATCCAAATGTCAAGTTTGAGTGTCTTAGAAGATACATATTAGGGTAAGAAGAATGTGGGCAGAGAAAGAAAAAGGTCTCATCTTTCTGAATTTTAGAATATTTTTCACTCCATATCATTTATCTACATCTAAGTAGCCTAATTCTTTTTCTATGTTGTCTCTTTCTCTTTTTCAGTATATTATGGAAGGATCTAAAATGTAAGTGGGCTTAGCCCTACATACCCACCTTCTCTTATTTACCAGTGGAACACGCCCAAAAGAGCCACTGTGGGCAGTAGGGAAAAAACAGTTATCAATCTAAAGAGATCAATGAAGCATTTCATTAAATAATAATGTCAAAGCTTTAGAAAAGGAGTTATAGGCAGCCCAGAAACTAAAATTTGAGTTAAATGTTTGTCACCTCCTTAAATCAATCAAAACCCCAGCTTAATTCAAACGAATGCTTTTCAAACATCTTTTCTCAAATATGAATATGTATTTAAATTTAAGTAGATAACATCCATCTATCCAATTTTGTGAGATTTTGAAGACAGAGTTTAAAATCATACTGTGTGCCGAGATTGTATTTTTTTCCCCCTGTGGACATGAAAATACTAGTTTAGGGTATAAGTATTAGGTGCTGATATTAGCGAAGTTTTCGTGTGTCCGTGCCTGCAGGACTTCTTTGAAAAGGGCGCCACCTAGGGGAAATTACGAGTCAAAGCAACATCTGCAGTGCGCACCACATGCTGCGTAGTACCTGAAGACATATTTAAGAGGAAGAACGTGTAAAATGTTCTCATATTTCAGTAAATGAGATGGGCCACCTAGGAAACACATACTAACCAGTGGGCCTAGAACGTTCGCACAATTTTATTTTTATTTCTAAGTAACACTAGAACTGCATATAACTATTTTTATCAACTAGAGCTTGACTTCTAATATTTTCCTCCATATCTACAAATATTTTTTGACAATAGATATCTTGACATTTGATTACAGGGATAAAAATTACACTTTGGGCAAATTCTTCCATTTCAAAATAATCAGTAATTTTAATTAGGACTCTGAAAATGTTTAAGAGCCTAACATGAAAAGGAATTTCTATCTCAAAAGTCTTAGGAATTAATGAACATTTCTCCTTGAACTTATTTGTTTCTGAGCATTTCTGACTAGGTCTCAAGTCAGAGCAAGTGGAGTGAGAGATAATTTAGTTGGTTGATACAGGAAAAAAAGGGGCTATTTTTCTTTGCTTCAATTTCTGATGTTTTTGGTAAACATCACAAAGAATCACTGCATTTTATGAAAGCATAGTTAACATGAAATATGATCCATGTAGTAATCTTTTCATGCTATGTTAAAAATATGGGAACTTGAAAGAAAGTAACAAATCTTTGAGGTAGGTTTAAAATGGATGATTTAGCAGCTGTGAGAAATGTATTTCCTATTTAAAAAAAAAAAAAAAGCTACTAACTTCAAAAGTTAACTCTCTTAACAAGTTCCTAAAAAATGATTTTAAATTAAATCACATGTTCTGAAGATAATTTTTGGTTAATTAGATGCCTCTGTATTATGGATTTTTAATGCATCAAGAATTATGGGGTAGGCGAGTATAGGGAAAAAACAACTTTATGGATTATTTGAAGAAGTTTTATTGTCCTGTGTTTACTCTTATTAAATCAGTTGTCATAATGTTTAGTGACTGCCTATTAACTCATCAATTTTCCCTGCTAAATGGTAAGCCCCTTGGAGAGAGACTATGTCTTAAATGCAGTAATTTCCAGGATGCTATTTGGTCAGTGCCTTTTCTGATTAATTGGTGCCCATAGTACCAGTGGCTAAATATTTTGAATATAACAATTAGCTGTGTCTATACTGCTTAGAATAATGCCTGACACTTAGTAGTGACACAAAACATGGTGAATGAATGGCTTCTCAAACTGGACCTGTCTCTTGCTTTAAGTGTATATTTATGGAATGTACCAATCTCCCACAGAAAAAAGGGAGAAACATAATTAAGAAGCCACTCTATCCTAGAAAACACAATTAATGTTTGCAAGGCAAAGGGAAATATAAATTATTCTCATCCCTTTTTAGATCATCACTAGCCTAAGTGTCTTCTAGGTAATTGGTAGATAGTGGTACACCACAGGAAACTATTTTGTCATAGGAATTTTTATATGTATATAATTTATATATATTATATATATTTAATAAAAATGAAGTTGTACATAAACATACATTTTAGGCTCACTAGTTATAATTTACATACATACATATAATTTCAGGAATCAGTAGTATATTTGGTACTAGGATAGAAAAGATTCTTAGATGCAGTAAGATTAATTATGAATTAATATACTTGGATAAGTAAACTCGACATTTGATCACTCCCTGGTAAAATTATTTAGATCGCTTGACAATCCACATGTAACACTCTTAAGTTATGTTAAATTCAACACGTACTGATTATCTTCTGTTTGCAAAGTAGCTGTGTTATGACTCTAAACTTTAGTGTCCTATAGTTTTTGTATAAAAATGGCTAATAATTATTGACACTCCAAATGCTGAAAAATTCTGCATTCTAAAACACACTTGACCTCAAGGCTTTTAGCAAAATCCTTGTGTATGTAACCTAGACTGGTCAGCTTTCTCCCTCTAGCCCCAATCAACAATGCATCACTGACTTTGAATCCCCAGCAAATCTTATCCTGTTCTATTCCCTATGGGCCCTCTTTTCCTCTAAGTCAACAACTTTCCAAAACTAGATAAACTAATCCATGCTAATATTTTCATCGGGCATTATTAATTGCCAACACTCTCCTGATATATGCAAAATCTAATAGTTGACTTATAAGAAAAAAAATTATCTGAAACCAAAGGAGTGGTGAGGCTTGAGGTGGGATCTTTTAGCTAGAGAGAACATGAGGATGCCATTGACCAACAGAAACTATTTTGAAGAAAGTAGGGTTTTAAGGTACATCAAAATATAAATTCTCTGTCTTTTGCCTATACTTATGGCTGGGCCCAAGGGCAACCTTAGTGACATAGGAGCTGTAATATTTTACACAGTATTATTTCTAGCTAAGTTCTTATGGCCTATTAAGTTTTATACACATTTCCTATTTAGATCTTACTCTGATTCCTGATACTTTCCTTACGGCAAACCTTTCCCAGCTTTTACATTATACCCATATGCTTTCAACTGACCTCCTGACATTGGCTACTGCTTTTATTTTTCATACCGTATTTAATTTTTTTCCTGACTGTGACTGCCGTGTGACAGCCCTCAAGCTCTTCTCCTGCCAGTAGCTAGCAATTTTTCATTTCCACCCACTTCCATTAGTGACAGCTGATTGCTAATTTAGAGAATTAAGAATTCTGCAATCAGAATGAACTTTATACTTTCACCTTAGAAGAAAGGGGAAAGGGGCCAGGAAACCGCTCTAATGATGTGAATATTCCAGCAAGTTTTGCACCCTGCTTCTTCTCTCTCTTTAAAACTTCCCATCCCATAAATAATTTATCACAGAACCTTTGGACATCAAATACTGACACTCAGCATTTTTCCAGGACGGTATTACAATATGCAGTATGACTGCAAAAGTTTGACTTTGGATATTGACTCAGAGTTACATCCTTGAATAATCTGAACTGAATTTAAAATTTCATCACACTCCCCTCCATCTCACAGAGTAGAGCTAATGATACAAGGGGACAGACTATATGCTTCCAACCTCTGTCACCTATGAGCTGTGTGACTTTGGGTACATTGATCGATAGCTGTTAGCCTCAGCTTTCTCATTGGTAAACCAAGCGCGTGTGCTTCACCCAGGCCCTAATGCACTGTAAGGGCTCAGCAAATTTTAGTATAAACAGGGAATAAAATAGATGTTGGCTTCTTAAATTTCTAAACCAGGTACTTTAAATTGTAGAATTATAATAAACTTAAAGTGTATTTTCAGGTGTACTTTAAGAGGAGAACCATTGCTGTGAGCATTATCAAGGTGGTTCATACTCGTGATTCTGTGGCTCAGGGCTTCCTTGTTACATTAAAGGATTTTGTGTTCAGTTCCTAGGAGGAGCTATCTATCCACTGGGAACTGTCTACTATATAATAGAAAGTTCAGGGGGAAGCAATGTGGTGGGTGCCTACTATTCTAATAGCTCCTTCCTTGCTCCCTCTGCTTTATGCTTTCCCACTGAAAGTGGTTTTAGCACAAACATGATGAATAAGTCACTGTGCTTCCTTGTTAGAACCACTTAATCATAGTTCATTCCAGAGATTCAGTTTTATTTTATTTATTGTTTCATAATGTTGAAAATGTTTATTGATGGCTTCTTATATGCAAGACTCTGCACCTGCGATAGAAAATCGGTTCCTTGCCCTACAGGATTTGCTAGGCAGAAGAGAACCACAGACAGTGAACTATAATTTAAGAAGAGTAATGGAGTTATCAATGAAGTGAGGGTGAAGGAAGCACAAGGCAGACGTACCTACTCCTTCCAGAGGTGCTCAGAGCAATTGACGAATGCATTACTGAGAAAGCTGAAAATGTGGGAACTGCCTCTCCGGCAAAGGCAGAGCCCAGCCTTAGCACTGATTCATGCTCCTAGTGGAAGTGGTTAAGCAGCTGGGAAGAGCTGGAAATAGGGCAGCAATAAAAATATAAATTATCCTCTGGATGCCAGACCAACAAGTAAGCAGGTTGGTCTCTTTCCTTAACAAGTTGTGCTCTAATTAGTGGCTGTGATCATAGTAAATTAAATTATGCTTAAGTCCCAGGAGGTGATTGATTATCACAACTTCTGCATTTAAAACTAGGCCAATGGATACATATTCTCATTTTTATTTCTCAGGATTAAAGTATTAAGTATAATTTAGTTTAGCAAGTTGGATTTAAAATTTAAGCATATAAATATACATTCCAAAGTTGTTAGTCATCTTCTCTGCTGTTGGTATTAAAACAAAACAAATATACTGTCCGTGAAGATTGCTAATGTTAATTAGTGGTGTTAATGTCAAAAGGAATTCAAAATAGATTTATCGTAGTACAGTAGTCCCCCTTATCCGTGGTTTTGCTTTCTGAAGTTTCAATTACCCACGGTCAACCATGGTCTGAAAATATTAAATGGAAAATTCCAGAAATAAACAATTTGTAAATTTTAAATTGCATGCCGTTCTGAGTAGCGTGATGAACTCTTGTGCCATCCTGCCCTGTCTTACTGGGGAGGTGAATCATCCCTTTATCCGGTGAATCCACACTGTATATGCCTACATCATCACAAGAAGAAGGGTAAGTACAGTACAATAAGATATTGTGAGAGAGAGAGACCACATTCACACAACTTTTATTACAGTTTATTGTTATTTCCTATTTTATTATTAGTTGTTAACCTCTTACTGTGCCTAATTTATAAATTAAACTTCATCATAGGTATGTATGTGTAGGAAAAAACGTAGTACATATAGGGTTCAGTTCAGTGCTATCCATGGTTTCAGGAATCCACCGGGGGTCTTGGAACGTATCCCCCGCAGCTAAGTATTAGATAAAGTATTATTAACAGTATAAAATTATTATAACTGTATATAAATAAAAATTCATGGAAATCCAAGGACTCTTGTGGGTCTATGTTTTCCCTCTTTCCTTTACTAACTTTGATGGTTTATATTTATGGTGTCTCACAGGTCAAAAAGGTACTAATTATTAAAAGCCATGGCATGTGGCAAGACGTTCAAATAAATGATATAAATATCTTAATATGGTGCTTTGTGTCAACACCTTTACAATACTCCTTTTATATCTACTAGTGTATTATGTATCCCCAAAAATGCATCTGTGAATACAACAGGAACACCATGATCATTAGTTCACGTGTAAATGTTTTACCTTTGCCACTAGGTGGCACTTATATATTAATAGTTGCAGAGCATACACTCTACATAAGAAAGCTAGAGAGTAAATGGGAGAAAAGAAAGTTAGTTTCATTAACTTCATTTTGTATTTAAATATTTGTGCTAGTGTATACTTTGAGGTCATGGGTTTATTGCAGGGAATAGTGCAGAATTTACAAAACATTTTTTAAGAAAGAAGGAAAACAAAATGTTCCACTTTTTGAAGAAAAAATAAAAGATGAACATTGACTTTGAAAAATCCAGTGGGGGGGATGTAGATCCACTTAGTCTTGGCCTCAGCTTGTCATTTTATATTATAACCTCTCAGCTCAAAGGAATGCTACAATCAATATAAAATTACAAAACAAGTATATATAGCACCATTAAAATTTTGCCTTAAGTAGTGCTATTTAATGGTAAATTCATATGAAATGTCTAATCTAACAATGATTGTTGTGAAAACTAAAAGTTTAACGTTAAAAATCTAAATATATTCATAGGAGAGAATACTCAAATATTTAATGATAATAGAAGTATCAATCATAAAAAGTTCAAATGCCATATGAAAACATCAGAAGATGTCAATATTAATAGTTCTTCTTTAGGTGTAGTGTAAGACAGAACCGTCAATAACGTGGGAGTATTATAAACGATATCCAGTTATCTTACACACCTATAAAATTACCTACAAATTCTTATGAATATTTCTCTAAAGTAAACTTTTTATTTTACTTTGTAGACGAGTAGTAACACAACAATATCTTACACTAATTTATTCCACTCAGGTATTTTTTTCCATCAAATATGTGTATATGGGTACACATATACATGAAAATATTAATCATCAATTTGTTAGATTGTCATCAGATGACTTATATAAACTATTAAACAACTGCTGAAGAATTGTAATTGAGGCAGGAATATCAGTATCTCTTCCTTATTATCAGCTTCACATTGAAGAAACTATAATCGTTTCTACCCTCCTTGGAACTCAGGTCAAGCTTATTAAAGGAAATATTTTTTCCTAGAAAGGATGTTTTAAATAAGACAACAGGGAGATTTGTTCCAATAATACAGTGGACCTACAACTCGGAACTCAAAATAGAAGGCTTGGGTTCCGGAACAATTTACTTCTTTGAATTTCAGGTCCGTCATCTGTAAAAGGAAAGGAAAGCATTATGTCAGCGTGGTTATATGTTTCAACGTGATAATGTATGTTAAGAATCTTGCATATGCTCAGATGTTGTTTGAAATCTTAGATCTCTGTTCTGAATAGCTTAAGTGTTCTACAAAGGTGACTTATAGCAGGAATTTAACATTTATTGGAATTTTCAGTATCTTATGTGGAAGCTTGACAGAACCTTCTTCCTTAAGTATTATGGTGCATGCATTTTGATTTTGAAAAGGTGCATTGCCTGTATGGGAATGATCTTGACTTGAGTGGGTAATTCTTAGCACCAGTCATTAGGGTATTAATGTCAGCCATAAGAAGAAAGGAAACGTGATTGACCTGACATAGGGGGAGGAGATAAAGGAAAGAAAGTGTATTTTGGGGATGAGTCCAGCTCTGGAGATTTAATTGGTTTCTATACTCCTGCACAACTGTATGTGCTGCTCAAAGTAGTGTATCTGATTGCAGTTATCCAAGGGAAAACAAGACAGTTAATGAATCATTTTATTAATTGTCTTGGGAGATTTTACATTTATAGTTGCTCTAATTGCTAGCAAGTGACTTTTAGACACCATGTGATAGTATGTCAGTGGTCTCATATGTGTATTTATTGAATATTTATTATTATAAGCAGGAGGTATTGAATATCGCTGTTCTGAGTGCTTGGTGAGTATTGACCCATTTGATCTTCATAATCTCATTTAATCCCTTTAGGTAGATACCACAGATGAGGAAAATGAGAAACCACAATTTCAGTAACATGCCCAAGGTCACACAAGTAGTAAATACAGTCATGCATTGCTCAATGTTCTGAGAAATGCATCATTAGGTGATTTTGTCATTGTGGGAACATCATAGAGCATACTTACACAAACCTAGATGGTATAGCCTACTACACACCTGGGCTATATGGTGCTAATTTTATGGGACCACCATCATATATGGGGTACATCATTGACCAAGATATCATTATGTCATGCATGACTGTAATAGAAGTTGTGAACCCACAAACCACAACCTTAATCATGAGGTTAAATTCCTGTGAGCGCTCTTCAGCGGATCTAACACCTAAACCACAGAGATTCCAGGTCTTTAATGTGCATGCGTATCACGTAGAAGTCTTGCTACGAAGCAGATTCTAACCTGGTAGATCTAGGTGGAGCCCGGGCATTGGAGTTTCTAACCAGCTCTCAGGTGGTGCCAAGACTCCTGGTCCATGGACCACACTTTCAGTATCAGGCACCAGACCACTGAATTTGCACACCATTTTGCCAGAAGCCAAAACTGAATTTCCCGGACAAGTTGATTCACGTTTAGTTCAGTGGTAACAACTAAAATCTCTGGAGATCTCAGTCCAACAGAATTGCAATGAGGTGACATTTCCTGAGCCTTGTTCATGAACCTAGATTGATCTAATGTTCAGAAATTGACATGATGATTTTGATTATAAAATGTAGTGTGTTATGATTAACAATGATTTACAGTCTATAATGCACTTTTTCTTCAGTATTGGGTTAATTGGTCTTCACAATAGACCTGAGTGGTAATGGAGAATGACAAGTGTGTTTAAGGAAGCAGAGATTCAGGGCAAGTGGCTACCACTCCAGGTCTCTTAGGCAGCAGTGACGACATACAGATGCCCAAACTCTTCTCTTTCATCAGTTAACCTTGATGTCAGGCTAAGTTACATTAACTAGCTAAAAGTAAATAGATGCAGAACAATGCTGGTACTGAACAGGAGGGGAAAGCCATATTCTGATTTTGCTTTAAATACACAGGTAATCAAGGCTAAAATGATTTGGAAGCGTTAATATTGAGTAATTTTCAATTGTGATTAATTTGAACCTGTCTAAATACAAACAACATAGCTGCATATATCATTGTACTGTGCTGCTAAAATCAAAATTAAACTAATGAAGCTGTTTTCTTACCCTATTCACTCCCTCGCCTCAAGACCACCTACGGGGTGATATTTGTATAGTTTTCTCCCCAGATTCTGTAGATTTGGTGTAGCTGGCAGGAGGCTGATTATTTCACTTCTTGTGTTTATTTTAATTTAACTAAATATGTTGGAATTACTGTTTTCTTCATATGCAGATGTTATAAAATTTTATGAAACCATCCTCAGACTTCAGAGTTGAACTCTAAATGTCAGGTGTATTTACCATCCTCAGAGGGCTAATACTTTCACAGGAAAAAAAAATCCCTTTCAGTTACTGTGGAGACAAAGTAATAAAGATAAATCAAAAAATGCCGCCAGTCACTAAGAAAGGAAAATACCAGAATCTCTACATGTAAAAACACCTGAGAGTAGACAGCAAAGATTCTTATCAAGCCCAGGCCTTAACATTTTATGATTTCTAATGTTATTTTTCTGACAGTTGTCAGAGGAAATAGTACTTCTATTCGTGAAAGAAATGGCTAAGCACCTCCTTATTGTTGTGCTCACTCATCAAGTTTGAAATGACTTGAAGAAAAATAATGAGCTTATTTTGGAAAATTGTGGCTTCTTCAAGTGTACACTTACCTCTAAAACTAAAGACTGGGTTAATTCTGAGTCATACTAACACAGATAGTACTGAACCATCATCAAGTTGTACTGAGCAAGCTGTGCAGAGGTTCTCCATGGGAGCTGAGAACTCTGCTGCTCCAATCATGCTGAGCCACCAGCCCTAGGACCCCGTCATGACGTAAGAGTGGATGGGGAGGTCTCTGAAAAGTGTAATGGGTGTACTGGGATGACCGATCCCCTGAGACCCCAACATGATTTAATCATTCTCTATCAGCCTTCAGGATTAGTAAAGGGACCATCACAAGATCTGGCTAATAAAAAACAAGTTCATACAGAGAATCACTGATGACTAATTTTTTTCTCCTTCCATTAATTTTTGTTGGTGTCTATTCAGAAGATATGGATAGCAGAGAAATGAACAGATAATATAGCTTCTGCCTGCCTATCTCACCTCTTATTGGCCACTCCTTCAGGACACTTTGGTCCTTCTGTCCTCACTTCCTCAAAGGCACCAAGCTCCCTCCAGCTCTCCGCCTTTAGATTCTCAGTTCCCTCTGCCCAGAGTAAGCATCCCCAGCTTCACTCTTGGGTTCCCTTGTGGTATGTACTTTCATAGTGGTGCATTTCCTGCAGAAAACTTACAGTGACTAATTTGTCTAACTCTTCACTTAATGTCTGTCTTTTCTACTAAACTATAAGCAACATGAGTAGGGGTTTTGCTAATTCACCATTGTATCCTCATCACTATTCAGTGCTTGGCCCCCAGTAGTTCAGTAAATATTTGGTGAACAATGATTCATAAACTAGAATAAACTCCCGAGGCACTGCTCATGTTTATACCCCTCACAATGACTAATGGATAATGCCTTGTGCACGTGGAGGCAATTAATGTGTTGAATTTTTTAACGTACAAGTAGAATCTTTTGTAAGAATAAATTGAGAATTGTGCAGATGTGACTGTGAGAAATTCAATCCTCATTGAAAGGATTTCCTTAAAGAGAACACACTTAAGACTTAAGTCATTACTTGAGTATCTCAGGTAAAGTATTTTGGGGCTAGTACTTGTAAGGATTTATGGACCAGTATCAGGACAGGATTCTTGTCTTCCCCCTACATATATACATTAGAAACATGTATGGGTGGCCAATTTTAAACTATTTTTATAGGTCACTATGAAATTGCATCTTGCAGAAAAGAATGATTTCTTAGTGTTCAATTAAATGTTTGGTTGTTCTCTGCTGTAGTTTGGAGTGTTTAGTATCATTTTAAAGTTCTTACAATGTTTGTGTTAGTATCTCTTCTTCTGTTCATCCTGTTGGCCACTGAAGTTAGCTGAATAGATTTCTGATATTTAAATAATAGAAAATGAAAAGGGGGGTACTTTCATTTAACACTTTAATTAATTTTATTTTATTTTTCCCGAGGAAGATTCGCCCTGAGCTAACATCTGTGCCAATCTTCCTCTAGTTTGTATGTGGGTCACCACCACAGCATGGCTGCTGATGAATGGTGTAGGTCTGTGCCCAGGAGCCTAAACCAGGCCACTGAAGCAAAGTGCACTGAACTTAACCACTAGGCCATGGGGTCAGCCTCATATTTTTTATTTTTTAACAGCTTATCACCCCAAAAGCTGCAATACACTGGTATATATGAGTAAAAATCAATATCCAGGTCAGATATCACCATACAGTCTTCTCTTCACCAAATTAATACTAAATTGTGGTTTAAACTATACTTAGAAGTATAGTTTGTCAGAAGATATAATTTTTTAGAAGGCAACTTCAAATTCTTCTTCTAGGGATATTCTGGAAATATGCTATGGATAGAACCTTTTATTAAGTTATGAGAATTAAGTGCCCAGGAGGAAATGTAATATTACTTCCTAAAAATGTTTGAATAAAAGCTATTATTTTGAATGATGTATTCTCCATAGATAACTGTTTAGACATTAGAAACTAGCTCACACAGGCTTGCACATACACTTCTTTGTTTTACTCTCCTTTATAAGGAAGACAAACTGGGAAAGAAATGAAATAATATATTCTGCTCCCAAAAGGCCAATAATCTTTAAAAAAGTCCACCGCAAAAACTAATTTTTTAAGGTTCCTGTAAACTCATGACAGGGATTATATCCAAGAACAAGGCTTCAAAATTTAAGCTATGTTCCACTGTTTGCAGTTACCTTGGATTTTAACTAGATGTGCAAGTTGACTTCTGACCATGGGGAATCCTCTCCATGCATGCATTTATGGATTGTTGAGGCCATGGCAGATAACCATTTCCACAGAAGCAACTTCATGTTCTTCTGAGGAAGATCCATAGCACTGTGGAACAAGGAATACAAATGAGCAACGCCAGAAGACACTGCCAACGGGGTTACCAAAATACAACCCTCAAAAACAAACTCTGAAGGTGGAAACTCTACAAGGAAGAACAATTTAAAAAAAAATAGACCTTTTAAAATGGTTTCGGTTATCACGTTAAGAGCACAGACAGACATTCAATAGCTGTTGATATGTGCTTCTTAAGCATGCAACAGCCAAAACATCTGTTGAGTCCAAGCTCATTAAGTAGACAAGTTGAATACATGTGCTACAAAAAGAAACATTTTTCAGCATTGTCAAATTAAAAAGAAAAAATCTGAAGTGTCTGAGAGGGGAAAACATCCCTCTTTACTCACACTATAGCAATAAAATATTTGGCCTTTAATCATTTCCAATTAACTTACAATTGAAAGCTCCCCCTCCCCCACCCATAGTCATACACAAACACATCAATTTTTAAACATTTTTATAATGGCCAAAGAGGGGGTTTACATAGATATGTTTATTAATGGAACTCGCTTTTTAAATTCGCTTTCAATAAGTTGCTAATCCATTTTAGCCTCAAATCAGTTCCATCCCATTCCTCAATCCCTTTCCTGATGTCTAGCAGTTAATGTCCTGTACCATGAAGAGAGCTTCCTGTGGCATTTCAGGAATTATCTGTTCAGGGCTTAAATAAGGACAGGTTATAAAGTTCTCTCTCTCTTCTTCAGCCCCCACCAGGAATGATAAAGGCATTTTCAGAGGCAAGTAATTCTCTTCCTCTCTCTGCTCATCCTCCTCCAGCCCCTCCTCCTCCTCTTCTATCTCTTCTTCTTCCTCTTCCTTCTCCTCCCCTTCCTCCACAGAGTCAGCCTCTTCGACCTCCTCTTCATCCTCACCCTCAGCCTCCTCATCCTCTTCCTCCTCCTTATCACACTCCTCCTCCTCATCCTTTTTCTCCTCTTCCTCCTCCACCAGCTGCAGGATGGGAGACTTGTTTTCCTCGTTGGGGTCAGGACTGAAGACTAGTAAGGGATTCTGTGCATAGCTGTACGAAGTTTCCTGCACCTCCATGTCTTCCTCGTCTCGGTTGGGGGGCAAGTCGTTTCCAGAGGAGGCCGCGGGGGAGCCCAGGCCTCCCTCCTGGGCCTGCTGGCGCTTCAGCTTCTCTTGCTGCCGCATGTCCTCGTAGATCTGGTTCATGATGAACTGGGTGGTGTTCGGCGGCGCCCGCATTCCGGGAGCCGGCCACTCGGCCGGGTTGACTGGCTGCAGCGGCTTGTTTATATCCCCAGGCGGGCTCTTCGGGAAGGGGCGGCGAGGGGGGCGGCGCAGGCCACGGCCCCGGGAGCCCCAGCGCTTCTTCCTGCCGGGGGGCCTCGCCCAGCCTGGGTTCCAGGGCCCGCGCTGGCAGGAGCAGCAGCAAAAGCAGAGCGGCTGCAGGCCAGACACCCAGATCACTTGCAACCAGCCGGGGGGCTTCCGGAATCCCACCGGGGGCGGGCGCCAGGGCATTCCCCAGCGCCCCCAGTTAGAGTACACCGCCCAATAAGGCCGTCGGGGTGGTTGAAACCAAGGGCCCGGGCCATGCTGCTGCTTCGGCTGTTTCCTCGGGGGCTCATATTCGGCCTTGGGGCCATAGCGGTGGCGTCGCTTGTAAATCGGAGCACCCCTGCGCCTTCGGTGGCAGGAAGACCAGGTGCGTAACGGAGTCGAGGATGCCCAGCCACCGCCCAGGTTGAGAGGGTCTTCCCTTTCGTTGAGGGTCTGGGTCATCGTTCAGCGAGCTCCCAGAGATCTAAATGGAAGCTTCCTAGAAGCTGTTGTCAACTTTGGCCAGATCCGACGGTCTGAAAAGGCTCCTCTCCGGACCGTGGCACGTGCCTGCCGCTGGGATCACGCCTTTCTCTCCAGGAGGACCCCTCTTCGATGGCTCGCTCCCTCGCTCTTCCGTCGGAATCGCTTGTCCTTCGCACTCGGGTTGTCTCGCCCGCCCGGGTGGGTTGGGTGGGACTGGGGCTGGGTAAGGATGGTGGCGGAGGAAGGCGTTGGTGCGCGACGCGCAATGAGACCTGCTCCCGGGTCCCACACACACCCGCCTCGGCGAGGGCCGGGCTGGGGACGGGGAGGCAGAGGTGGCGCGTTACTCTGTGGCTCCCTCTCAACCCAGGTGCTTCACCGTCGCCGTCCTGGCCGGACTGAGGGGGCGCGGGCAGCGGCGGCCTTTAAATACTGGCCGGGGTCCCCGCGTGCCCACCGCGTCCTCGGTTGCCCGGAGCGACAGCCAATTGGGGTTGAGGTCGTTCTCCCTGTGCGGGGAGGTGGGGTTCCGGCCGGAACGAGGTGCCCCGTGAACGTTCGCGGGGGCTTGTGACGCAGTGTTTGAGCGAGGCAAGGTGGCACCGAGCTGGGTTTGTGCTGGCCAACTCAGGAAACGCTCGAGACAGTTTATTTGAAATGTTTGTACCACCTAGAGGCGTGGGGATGAAGAAGATGGCCCTTCAGCAGAACCCCAGGTGTGGGGGGAGAACTTTACACCTTTAGCGGGCAGAAGTGGGTAAAGAGGAAGCTCCTAGAGTCAGAAAACTGGGCCCTGACTCCTTACCTTATGGCCCATGCCTAGTCTCCTAACTCTGGGGGACCATGGCTCATCACACATAAAACAAGAGCGCAAGCATTTACTGCGTGTGCCTCCCGCCTGCAGGGGGGCTCGTGGCACATAATCCCTACTCTTACCCTGTAAAGTAGGCATTATTGCCTCGTCTCACGGATTAGACATCTGGGAGGATTATTTACCCAAGGCTGTAGGGCGAATGAACTTCAGGGCTAGTGTTTGACCCCCGGGTCCAGATTCTTAATGGCGTTTCTGTACTATACTGCCCACCCACATGAAATAGGACTCTTGTGATGAGTAGATGAAATCAGTATGAGAAAGCACGTTGCTGATTGTAATATTTGTAATATACCGTGCAACTGTCTGTTGATTGAAAGAACATCACCAGGATGTATACCGTGGGTTCCTGAGAATATGCCGGTTACGTCTTTCCTTTTGTCCCTTTTTTGGCCAGATACATATACATTGGGAGCCTTAATATGGGTATTGATTTAAATAGACATGAACCTACTCTGAATGATATTATATGATGGATACATGTCATTATACATTTATCCAAATCCACAGAATGTACAACATCAGCAGTGAACCCTAGGGGCCTGAGGCATGGTGATTAAGGCAGAGTGGTTGAGTTCCCGCGTTCCTCTTTGGCGGCCAGGTGCACCCATGCGGATCCGGGTCAGGCCTACTCACTGCTCATCATGCCACGCTGAGAGGCTGTCCCACACAGAACTAGAAGGACCTACAACGAGGGTATACAACTGTGTACCGGGGCTTTGGGGAGAAAAAAGGAGGAAGATTGGCAGTAGATGTTAGCTCAGGACCAGTCCTCCTCAGGGAAAAACAAACAAAAAAAAGGAGTGAACCCTAATACCCCAATGTAAACTATGGATTTGGGGTGATAATTGTGTGTCAATGTAGGTTCATCAATTGTAACAAATGTGGCACTCTGGTGGGGGATGTTTATAATGGGGTAGGCAATGCATGAGTAGGGGCAGGAAGTATATGGGAAATCTCTGTGCCTTCTGCTCACTTTTGCTGTGAACCTAACACTGCTGTAAAAAATAAAGTCTATCAAAAAAAAAATAGATTGCTTCAACTTCAACTCACCAGTTATTAACCTCTGTAAGCCTGTGGCTCCTTACCATACTAGGAGTATAGCCATAGTACCTGTTCCATAGGATGGTATTAAAGGTAAAATAAGGTCGTGCGTTAAAGCACTTTATGCAAGTACCCCGTGAGCACTCAGTAACTGTGGATTACCATCATTATCGTGTTTAATACTTGAGGACTTTTAAAGAAGTTGATATAGTGTATGTAAAGATAATGAACTCTGTGCCTGATGCAAAAATAGGCATCTCGCCCTTGTGTCCATTTCTTGTCCAACTTTTTAGAAACATTAAGGAAGTGCTCTCAGGCCTGATCCTAGAGAAAACTGTCCCCGTGGTGAGTGGACATTGTGCAAAATGGAACACTGCCCACTGAGAATGTGAGTCTATACAAGCCTCCCTTAAATGACAGAGAAGCAAAATATGGGAAAGCCCTGAAGCTCACAAAGGCCATTCATGCATTCCTGGTTGAGAATTGAGAATGGTATGCGGGCGTTCTTGGATCAGGACCCCAACCATTGCCATGGGACCTGTAGACTCCACGGGCTTCATTCAACTTCATTCTCTCTATGGTTTGCTGAAGACAAGCCTGCTTGACTCCAAGTGCAGAATGCTGATGGTTTGGACTCTAGTGTCCCTTTCTGGATGTAGACTCGCACTTGGCAGTTACTCTTCCCCTGCTCTGCTCAACTCAAAACGGAATGATGATATTCCAGATTTGTTTTTCCAAGGACATGTGTAGTATATAATATCAGATCGTAACTGAGAGCTATAGAAATTGACCATGTTGCTGTAGTGGAATTCCCATCAATTTCTTCTTTGTTTTAAAAAAGATTAACTCATGGATAATTAAGGACGTCATTTTTTTTGATCAGTTGATGTGAACTTTATACAAATAATACTTTGCTTTATATGCTTTTTTCATGGTGAGATGTATATCTTTTATATTCATTCTCTCTATTAAAAAACTTTAATGTGCTATTGTCTTGCCCCACTCTTTCTCTTCTTAAGAGAAGCACCAAATTACCATTTATGATTTTTAGTTTTTTCAGTAAATTGACATTATAATACAAATTTTTCAGATACTGGTAAATCACCCAAGAAAATTAGCACCAGAACATATTGAACACAATTAAATGCAATTAAGAAATTTTTGAAGACATTTTTTAATTGACCCATATTCTTTAAATACTGCAAAATGAAGTGTTCTGATTCAACACTAAAATACAACACTTACCACGTTTTTATATATTGTATTAGTTTCTATTGCTGCATAAAAAACTCCCACAAACTTAGTCACTTAAAACAACATACACTTGTCATCTCAGAGTTTCCAAGTGCTCAGAGTTTCTAAGCACTCAGGGGTCCAGGAACAGCTCAGTATGGCCTCTGCCCGGGGACTCACCAGGCTGTGATGGAGGCATCTGGATGTCTGGGTTCTCATCCTGGGGCTCATTTCAGGAAAGTCTGCTCCCGAGATTATTCGTGATATTGGCAGAGTTTGTTTCCTTGTGGCTGTAACTGAGGGCCCTGCCTTTTAGCTCTGTCTGTTGGCTGGAGGATTCCTTGGGTTTAGAGGCTGCTCAGAGGTCCTAGGAGACAATAGCCATTCCTGGAGGCTAACCCACAGACCCTTGCCATGGGCTTCTTCAACATGGCTGCTCACTCCATCAAGCCAGCCAAGAGGATCTCCCTAGTGCTTCGTAGCAGGATGAGTACACACACAGGTATGCGTGTGTGTCATAGTTATGGGCTTGGCATTTGTGACATCCATCACCTTTGCCATATTCTATTGGTTAGAAGCAAGTCCCAGGTCCTACCAGCACTCAAGGAGCGATGACTACACACAGGGGTGACCACCAAGAGGTGGGAAATCATTGGTCATCTTAGAGTCTGTTTGCCACATATATTAGGTAAAAGACATTCTTCATATTAACTAGTTACAACTTTATTTGGGAAATTTTAATGGCTTTGTTGGATTTTGAAATTCTGATAAGTGCCATATGATGGCATAGGTTATGCTATGCTTTATGTTATGCAGAGCATTATGCTGTTGCTGCGGTCTTGGTGCTGGTTTTTGTGCATTTCCGTGACTTCAAAAGAATGAATTCTAACACTTGATGGCAGTAGTAACTCATTCAAAATCCAGTCAGCAGGAGTCCCTATGCAAAACGAGCTATGAGAAGTTGGACCCTTCAATTTTATATTTTATCACGAATATCACATTTAAACTACTCCAGGTTGCCGATATTAATTACCATTTATTCTGCCGCAGCACGGTTGGGTATATTTATTAGCTTTTAGCCTTTTTCAATCGGCTTTTAGAAAGCAAACTTCAGCTAGTTAAACTTATAAATAAAATTCTTTGGAGAGAAGTTGGCTACACCTGATATATTTGGTCAGAGAAATGAAATACAGCAAATATTTTTAGATTCGTCTTTGTAACCAGTGCATTGTTATGGGATACAAAAAATGATAAAAAGAGAAGACATTTTATGGACTCCCAAAGACTTGCCTTTTCCACCCTGAAGATATTTAGACTCAGTCACTGAGGACCAGGAAGGTAGGTGCCTTCTAGTGGTCACAGAGGCTAAGTACAAGGTATGAGGCCCTTCCTGGCTTTTCAATAGTGAGGCAAAGGGATTCAAAATTACTCTTTGCTTTCTTTTGATACGTTCGGAAGTTGTGGGATTAGTTTGCAAATTGGTGAGGCGCACTGTGCATCAGGGAATACCACTGTGGTATTTTTCCATTGATGAATCTTCATATCATTTAAGCAAATTATGAAGAGATAGTTAGCTTCGTAATGAGGTAACTACAAAGATTTCACGAGAAGTAAGGATGTGAATTTTACACTCATGATAATACTATGTGTAGGTATTATTCGCTATCACCCCTGGAAAATATTATTAATCCCATAACAACTCAGGATTTTCAGAGGATTAACACAACATATTGTAGTCATGTATTGAAAAAAAACACGTGTACTCAGTCGTGGTTGGTTAGGAATTTTAACATGAAAATGTTTGCTTATAAATAGTCTAAAGTAACTATATTATGGGGCAATGGAATGCAGTGTGCTCGCCCTTGGAAAATAACCTGTAACATTTAGAGAAAAATAAATGTGTGTAGCAGGTGAATAGAGAAAAAAAAGTTAGGTTATTAAAAAAAATACTGCATTTAATCAGGGGTTTCAGAATTAGAGCTTTCAATTAAGAATATGAGGCGTTTGAAATGGCCATTTAAACAGGGCACATTTAGAAGGAATACTAAAATGTTATCATCACATTTTTGGGTGATAGTAAGCACTTGGTCCTTACAGAGTTGATGGTGAATTACATCTGCCTTGGGACTAGACAGTCATAATGCCTGTGAGAATGTCAGTTGGCCCCACAATGTTTGCCTAATAATGCCCTTTTCATCCCAGTATTTTATTTCACTTCATTTTTTTGCTACAGCTCCCTGCCCTCCATGCTTTTGTAATAATGGCTTCCTGAGAGGGCTGTAAGGACAGAGAGGTATTCTATGCCATTTGTGGTGGGATCTGAGATCATCAGTAATGTTCATGTGGGCAGGGTATTATAACTTTCAGGGTGCCCTTTCCTTCATAAAAAATATAAAAATTATAGTTTGTGTCTTGTTGCTATAAAGATCAATATATTCCAGGCTAGATTCTTTATTGTATGTTTATTATTACTATTATAATCATGTTTTTGTTTTATTGAAAAGAAATTAAAGCATTTGCATAGGTCTCTAAAATTATCACAAGCCCCAGGCACTGTGCCTACTGTGCCTAATGGGTAAGTCAGCCCTGCCCGCTAGGAGTCTCCCTCTGCCCTCGTGGCCCTAAGCATCTGAACCCATCTGTCTGCTGATCTTGCAGAGGCTGGATATCCGGAAGACTACTCTGGACCCCAGAAATGTTCCTAAAATATGACTCAAAGTTCCTTGGCCTTTTGGAAGTCACTGTGGCATAAAAAAAGATGATACTGAGCCTAGTGTCTGTATTAGTCTGTTCAGCTGACAAAACAAAATACCATAGACTGGTGACTTAAACAATAGAATTTCATTTCTCACAGTTCTGGAGGCTGGGAAGTTCAAGACTAAGGTCTCAGATGATTTGGTTCCTGATGGGAGTTCTCTTCTTGGCTTGTAGATGACCAACTTCTCGTTACGTCCTAACATGGCCTTTCTTCAGTGTGCGTGCACACACACACACACGAGTGAGATCTCTTTCTTTGTATAAGGCCACTAATCCCATCATGAGGGCCCCACCCTCATGACTGCATCTAAATCTAACTATCTCCCAAAGGCCCCTTCTCCAAACATCATCACACTGAGGGTTATGGCTTCAACATATGAATTTGGTGGGGGAGATACCAACATTCAGTCCATAACAGTTTCTCTGTCCAGTCTGTGCACCATTTTCTTGTATTACAAAACAGGGAAAAGGCGTATTCATGGTATTTGAGGCAGAAGAGTGGAGAGAAATAGGACAGGACTTTGGAGTCAGCCCTTAACCCAGGGCAAGTTGTTTAAACTCTCTCTGATCTGTGACTTGAAATAGTCATTACTGTCCCCAGCTCCTAGAATGTTCTGAATTAATACATGCAGAAAACCTGAGTAGATGTCTGGTACGTAGTTTGTGTCCTAGAATTGGTTGCTGTTATAACAATGTGTGTATATTTATGAAATAACTTTAAAAACTGCATTTAGTATGCTTCAAAGTTAAACTCGAGCCTAAAAATGATTTTCTGACACTACAGGCTGAGGTATGCTCTCTCGAATATTATCACCTTCTGCTTTATAGCCATGGTGTTCTGTAGCTCTTAATATTTTAAATAAATTAACATCATACAAGGTTGTCATAGTAACTGTGTGGACATTTTGGGACCTACTAATTTGTTTACTGTCTGTGTTCATCATTTAACCTCATTCAGATGTACACACAATAAGATCTAGCAGATGTGTTTTCTTTATTCCGTTACTTCCCCCCATATTTCCCACAAATGCAAGTAAAAGTAACACTAGTTACTTTTTTATTTAGTTTTGACTAAAAATATATATCTGTATGTTAAAAATAACTTAGCAATATGTTAGCAGTGAGAATTTTGCTAAAATTTTGAATTTTGCTAAAGATCAATGTAGTTCTTTTTCTTAAACTATGATAAATGATCATCCATTTGGCTGCCTCATTGGCAATATTTTCTTTGTATTTCCAGGAAGATTTAAGGGTGGAGAAAGAAGTTCATAGTCTATGGTGTGTCACCATTTGCTTAATACTACTAGGATTTGGAGACGGTGGTAGACAGAATTTTAAAGATTGCTCTCCAAGATGTCTGCTCTCTGGCTATTTAAACATTCATCTTGATACTGTTGTTACAAATTTTGCAGATATAATTAAAATCCCAAATCAGTTGACCTTAAAATATGGAGATTATCCAGGTGGGCATGACCCTATAAAAGAAGCACTTTAAAAGCAGAGTTTTCTTAGGGTAGCAGCAGAAGAGCAAATCAACAAGATTAGAAGTACAAGTAGGATTCAAGACGCCGTTGCTGGCTTTGAAGATGGAAGGGGCCATATGATAAATGTGGACATCCTCTGGAAGATGAGAGGGGCCCTTGACTAACAGCCAGGAATTGGGGACTTTAGTCCTACAACCACAAGGAACAAAGTCTTCCAACAAACTGAATGAGCTCAGAGGTGAGTTATTTCCCATATCTTCCAGGAAGAGCCCAGACAGGGATGCTTTGATTTCTGTCCTGTGAAATCCGAAGCAGAGAAGCCAGTTGAGTCATGAAGGACTTCTGACCTACACAAACTGTGAGATAATAAACGGGTGTTGTTTAAACTCCTAACTTTGTGGCAATATTTTTTAGGCAGCCATAGAAAACGAATACGGAGATACAATGCTAGAATTAAATTTTACTTTTAGTCTGATTCAGGATAATGTAGTTATAAGAGAGTGTATCCAAAAAGTCAGAACAAACTTTCAATCAATTTTTAAATATCATCAGATTGTAGCACTTGATGGTTTAATGGTTATTCTATTTTAAGCCTTTAAACTTTGTGGCACACGAATTATGACTAAATGATTGGTTTTCCTGCATAGGTCTCAAGCAAATTAACTTATACTTTTTGTTATTAGTGACGTATTGATGTTTATACTTTTAAATTGAAACAAGAAAATGCTTGTGCGTTTAAAGTGGAGACACATTAGAACAATTCTCTTCAATTGTTACACTGCAGAAATTCTATATTTAGCTATAGTGTCTACAGATAATGGCATGTGATGAGTTATTTGGAGCAGCAAGAAAAAATTCAGATGGTTGAGATGAGGAGGTATATTTACTTGAAAGAGATAGTTGAAAATAAAATATATATTGAGTGTTTTTAGATGTTGGAGGTATCTTGGCAATTAAATGTCTCATTTTTAAGTTTAATATATTAATTAAGAAATAGATTATGCAGTGATGAAAAAGATTGATATTAAACCATCTTGGTGAGGTTGTAGAGAATCATGCACTCTCCCACACTGTTGGTGAAAGTGTAAGTGGGTGCAGTATCTTTGAAGGGCAATTTAGTAACATTTATTAAAATTTAAAATAATATACCTTTTGACCCAGAATTTCACTTCCATGAATTTATCCATAAATGTCCTCTCACATGTACAAAAAGATATTTATGTTCACGCAAGGATATTCTTTGCAATTTTAGTGTAAATACAAAAAATAAAATGTACATCCATGTAATGGGTGAAATGTGGTTTTCAGAATCAGTAGAGCTGTATGTGCTCTACTAATATAACCAAGAAATATTTTTAAGTGAAACAAGCAAAGTTCAGAATAGCGATCATCTTTTGTACTTAAAAATCCATGTTTACATGTATAGATAAATACATATTGGTGATGTGTATATACATGTAGCACATACACATATATATTTGTGTTAAAAAAAGGGGAAATTATTTATGTGCAAGTTTTTGTTTCTCATGGAAAACTTCATAAAAGTATGCAAGAAACCATTGACCAGTTATTTCTAGGGAATGGAATTTGGGGTTTGCAGCTGGATGGAAACTCACCTTTCATTGTATTTTCTTTTATTTTTCAGTTTTTAACCATGTGCATGTATCATGATCATACATTTCAGAAAGATTGACTTTCCTTAGAAGGTATTCCTTAACTTCTTCCCTAGTGTGGTTAGCATATCATTGTCTACATGTTCCATTTTCTATCTTGTTTTTTTAACAGGAACAGAAACACACCAAGTTACCAGTCAGTTTAGCAAAGTTCTAAAATGAATCGACAGGTCTTTAAGATGATAAATATTATTGTTCAAAAACTGAAGCTATGTGTATTGTTGTTATAGTTATTTGCACGTGATTAAATGAATATTTTCCCACAAGGTCACTGTAATTTTCAAATACTTTTATTCTTTTCTTCAATAAATTCAGAAACAGGAACACGCTTTAGTGAAAAAAAAAAGGAATAGAAGAGTTTAATCAAAAACATCTAAATCTTGGCAATATACCTAAAGTGTTTATTTTTAATTTTTCTTTATTACATGCTTAATTTGAAGTTATATAGGATACGAATCCCTAAAATTTGCAAGTTACATGTGATTTATAAGAATATTTGTACAATATTTTTTATCATTTAGTTTTGCTCTTTGTGTTCATCTTTTGGTTTATTCCTGTTTCAGCTGGTGTTTTTCTTAGATTACTAAATTGCTATCATATCTTAAAACTTTTAGTTGTATTCTATGTAATTATGTATCTTTCAGAACACAATTCGAAAGTATCATGCTGGGTTTGTTCATGAAGAGAGCAGTGAGAATTGTTCTGTTACAGTATGCATCATCATGCTAACTGCTATCTGAAATTAGACAAGGCTCCCAATAGGCAAGCGAGGTAGGCACATATAGGCTTGGGGAGTTTTGCTGAGATTGATGGGGTTTCCATCCAATCGAATGTCCTCTAGGGCCTTTCGAATATAAGTCAAATTTTTAATGTTGCAGAAGGTATCTTCATGCATCTCCAGAATGTTGTTATTCTGAAAAAGATGAAAATATTTTATAAGACAAGATACGACATACCCTTAGTATTGATTATAACATAGTCCATTTGCTCTACCTCCGTTTTTATTCTTTTGTTCCTTTTGTCATCCAAAAATGCACATTGTGTGATTATTATACATCAAGCACTTTCTAGGCAATGGGGATAAATCAATTAACAAAAAAGACACGTGCTTGCCCTGATGGAGCATATACTTCAGTAAAGGGAATGTAAGATAAGGAGGTGAAAAAACAAATTTAAAGAAAAAAGTTATCTCCAAAATGATGAGAAGTATAAAGAAAGGATGGTGACTGTGAAAAGTTATCTTAAGAGATAGCAATGGAGCTGAGAGTGGAATGACAAGAAGACGTGGGCTCAGAAAGAGCCAAGGTAAGAATATCCCAGGCAGAGAGAACACAAGTTCAGATTCTGAGTAATTAGCATGGGATGTCCATGAATGGGGAAAAAAGTCAACATGGCTGAAGTGTAGTGAGGGAGAGAGTGAGCAACTATCAGGGAGATAAGCACGGCCCAGAACTAGATTTTTAAAGATCGTTTTATTGAATATACTTCACATATCATAAAATTCACCCATTTTAAGTGTATAGTTCAGTGGTTTTCAATCTATTCACAGACTTGGATAAGCATCACAATTTGATTTCAGGACATTTTAAATATCCCCCAAAGAAACCCCATACATATTAGCAATAACTCCCCATTTTCTCCTAACTCTAGCACCTAGCAACTTCTAAACTATTTTCTGTTTCTATGTATTTTGCTGTTCTGAATATTTCACATAAATAGAATCATACAATATATCATCTTTTGTGACTGGGTTCTTCCACTTAGAATTGTATTTTCAAGGTTCATACATGTTGTAGCATGTATCATACTTCCTTCTTTTTTATTGCCCAATAATATTCCATTGTATGTATATACCACATTTTTGTTTATCCATTCATCAGTTAATAGGAATTTGAATTGTTTCCAATCTTTGGCTCTCATGAATAATGCTTCTATGAACATTTGTGTACAAATTTTGTTTGGACATATGTTTTCAATTCTCTTGGGTATATACCTAGGAGTTGAATTTCTAGGTCATATAGTAACTCTATGTCTAACATTCTGTCAAACAGTTTTTCAAAGTAGCTGCACCATTTACCCTTCTTCCAACAATGTATGATGGTTCCAATTTTCTCTGCATCCTAATCAACACTTGCAATTATCTGTCTCTTGTATTTTAGCCAACCAAGTGGGTGTGAAGTGGTATCCCATTGTGGTGTAGTTCATTGCTAGTGTATAGAAACACAATTGATATTTTATATTGATTCTGTAACCTGCCACATTGCCGAGCTCATTTTTATTAGTTCAAATAGTTTAGAGGATTACTTATGACTAAAACCAAGATGCAAGGAGGTTCAGATATTTGTCCAATCATTAAATATTATTGGAAGTAGAATTTCAGCCCAAGGAATCGCTTTTGCCAGGGCCATTATTCTTAATCACTATACTATATGCCAGCAAACATTATTCAAATAAATCAAAAAAGGGAATTTTTATTAAAATCTTTAAAAAATATGTAAATTGAAAACAATGTAAGTTTCAAAAGCTTTATGCTGGATATTGGTGAGGTGGTTGTGAAAAAGAATGTTTTAAAAGGTGCACTTAATGCCTTTTAAACCTTAGAATAGGGAATGTAAGGCCAATTTACTTAAAAAAAAATCTCACATTGTATATACAAGCATATTGTGTTTAAATATAAGATCGGAGAACTGGTTACTTTGTAGAGTCAATATCATCACAGACAATAGTGATAAAATTTAATTCAGAATTGAAAACACATTCCAAAATTTCCTTGAGGATTCCCTTGAAAATCCTCCTTCTAGTCAAAAACAAGGCCAGAAATCCTCAAATACATAGAAATTTGCCCCCAGAAAAAGTGAGACCAAGAGAGAAATATCCAGAAACAGGATGAGAACTAGAAAGGACATATATATTAAGGAAGTAAACACAGCCAGAAAAATTTTTGAAAGAGGCATGTATCCAAGACTCATAGACAGATATACACAAAAAGACACCAAAAAAGTATGGAAAGATATATATTATAGGAACAAGAGAAAAGACACAGATGTAAATATTTACAGAATCCACAGAGAAAAACATAGGTATCAGAGACCCGCTCTCACATAGCAGAATCACTTCTTGTGATGGTTTGCACTTTTTCTGCTAAAAGACTGTAATATTACACTATGATATTATTTCTTTGAGCACACAATGGATGTGTTCTCTACAGATTTATTCCACAGAACAGATGAAATCATTACAGAAAATTGATTACAGCTGTGGACCAAAAGTTACTCACATCTGAAATAAGAAGTAATTTATCTTTCTTTTTTTAATAACAGAAAATGTTTGCTTTAATTGAGCATATTTTTAATATATTTAAATGAAATATATTTAGAAAATATTAGATCATAACATTTTTGAAAATGTGTTTTCATTTATTACTTCAAAGATAAAATGTAGCTCAATGGGGTCTAAAATAATGCAAACTTTCAAATATGTTGGTTTAGAAAAACTGCATTTTCTTAATCCAGAGAGTTGGAAGTCTGTCATCTCTCAGTAGATAGGAATGTTCTAGAACTGAATTTAATTCAGTACATAAAACCTAAACTCAAAAGCTAAACTCGACATTTTTTCCCCCTGAAAGCTAGAAATCAAATTAGATTTTTCTTTCTTTTTCTCTTCCATTTCTAATCCTTACACACTTCTTCAGCAGATGAAGCTTTCAATTTTTCTTTTTTTTTCAAAAGAAGCCAAAAAGATGCATTATGATTTGGCAAAGAATGAGAATAAAGACTAAGGTTATCAGAAATAAACCAATGTAGACAGGGTCATGAATGTACAAATACCTTGTACTCAGACTGAGAGAGAGAAGGAATGAGAGAGGAGAAAAAGAAGAAAAAAATTGTCACAGTGTGTCAACATGCCATTATAAACAGCTTTTTGAGTCCCTATTCCCTCCTGTGCTTCTGTTTTCCACGGAACTGTTGGGCATACCTTACTAGTAGAAACCTACCTGGAGGTGAAGGGCCCGCAGGTTTTCTGGGAGTGGCAGAGGGATATGGTCCAAGTTGTTATCAGTGAGGTAGAGATGATGGAGATCATACATATCCTGTAAACATTCCACATGTAGGGACTTAATAGATATTAGTGGTGCCACAGTTGTAGTTTCCATTTCCTGTTCATGCAACTATTTGTAAAATAACACATGCCTGTCCAGGTCTTGTTTTGTGAAGTTGAGGCAGATTAGTTTTCTAAGTTACTGGATGATTCAAATAAGTTTTAGAAGACTTGATGGGAAGCAAATATCTCTTGATGGAGATGAAATGTTTCTCAGTCTCTAGGAGGAACTGTCCACTCTAACTTTCTCCATTTCAGCAAGTCAGTGACTTCCCATTTAAGACACTCTACAATAGGATTTTGGTGAGGGATAGCAAGAATTTCCTTCAAGTTGTAGGGATGGAGAAATGTCTCTAGCCCAGGTAGCAGGAAAAGGGCAGCCTAGCAAGACGGAAAACACTTAGACAATAACAGGTCTACTCTAGCCAAATACCACAGGACAAACTATGACTCACCAACACACATACTAACAAACGCTGAGTGGGGAGACTAGACTTTGACCTTTGCCAGGCTCTAATGAGGTGCACCAGCTCCCTTGCCCACCAGGGTGGTGTCACGGGAGGGCTAGTGGGGAGACAGGACATTCATCATTGCCCAGTGTTACGTGACGAGTCCACACGACTCCGCATAGCCTCCATGGAAGTCACGTGATGTCCCTTCAAACAGCATTTTAAATTTCTTTGTTCAACATATATTTAGAGGAGCAGCTTGAACAGAGTAAGAGTGGGTAAGAAAGCCGGCCGGTTACTGTTCCCCGACTCGATGCTGTTATTCCACGCAAGTCACTCCTGCTCCAAACTTGCTTCCTTCACTTAGAAAATGAGGTTCCTAAGACTAACTGAATCCATCCTCCTTACAAAGTAATTTAGAAACCTTCTGTCCTCGAGGCATCACCCACACCCTGTACAAGTACTTATCCTTTTAACCGCATGAAATGCTCTCCTTGAGTGGAGTTCTTGGGAAATACAAATTATCTGGCTTACACCATTTCCAGGTGCAGCTTACAGATTGGTGCTCCAGACAGTCACCACTTATTCCAGCTCTGCTTTCTGTTCTTGGTGCTTGATCAGCCTTAGAACATACCAGAACACAGTATTTCCCAAAAGCATGATAAAGAATGATGTACAGTTAATTTTAGGAGTTAAAAGTCTCATCATATTGAAGCCCTTTATAGAAATAAACAGGCTAGTCATTGAGAGCAAATGGAAGGGGAAGATGAAAGTCTCATATCCAAACTTAAAACTCACTTTAAATGCTTCCTGCTTTATTCCTTTCCTTCCAAGTCTGTTGTTGCTTATGTCAATAAATGTCAATGTGGTTGGCAATTCTGGGAGCTGCCTTATTTTGTTGTCATGCAGGACAAGCTCTCGGAGTCGAGGCAGCTTTCTGAATGCATCTTCATCAATCTCAGATATTAAATTTGATGTCAGATCAATCCTTCTTAAATCATCTAGATGAAAAAATGAAGGAAGTAGTTAAATATTCTTGAATATGTTTTGCTCACATAAAAATATGAATATAAATTTTCCCACATACAAGCAAATTTAAATAGGAATTTAATTAGCAATGGACAGTCAATGAAATAATGATTTCTAAATACTTTATAAAATTTAATTGTTTCCTCCAAACTATTCATATTTATGCACTTATAAGAAGCATAACTTTAGCAAAGAAATTGGCACAATTTCTTATATCTAAAATAACTAGTCTTTGAGCTATACTCTTTATAAACTTTGTCTGAATTTTACTATTTAAAACGTTTTCCTCAGTGGTGGTAGATTGTTGTATTTTCTAAATAGTCCAAGATACATTACCCTTAAACTACAATCGTATTAAGAAGACATTTTCAAGTGATTAAAACACTTTATGAAGAGAAGTACCAAAATTCTTCTAAACTGGCAACAATTATAAAGTCAGAGTTTTGGCTTGCATTCATCAATCACAAAGCAATTGTGCTTTAGCGGAAGTCTACTCAAACAAGCCAAATCATAGTAAATATATGGGCGTGACATTTTACTCTTAATGTCATAACATGATAATGAGGTCTGTCTTAGAAGATATAATATTTATGATTTCTATTTAGTTAAAAAGTTTATTTGAAAATATCAACAATGATACAGTTTCATAATGACCTTTCATTATTCGTCATTTTTTATCATAATTAAAACAAACCTTCAAATACTTAAATAAGAAAAAATAATTGATTTATGAGCCATATTTTATGTTCAAGTTTCATTTTTCAGTGCCAACATTTTACAGGGCAGAAATCTTAGGAAAGTCTTTAAAGAAGAGAGGGATATTAGTGCTGTCATCCATACTTAGGCTTGCAAAATCATTTTTGTTGATCTTTTTAATTCTGTTAAAGCGGGAATAGAAGTAAGCGGTGTTCTTGGGCAGCGGAGGAATGGCGTCAAGTTCACGGTCATCACAGTACACAGTGGTACTTATGCAAGTACACAGAACGCAGGTTGGGAAGTCTAAAAGATAGAAGCAAATAATTATATGCAACAAAAGCAATTTCTAACAAATAACGTGATTAGGAATGTTGGTTAAACAAGATTAGAGTCTCATATAGACCATCCTCATATATTTTCTCATATAGTTTTCTGTGTGGGGAATGTTCAAGTCATATACACCAATTACAGCTGTCCCAATAATTAAAATTGTAATGTTTTACAATTTTATTTTAAATTACCGAGTGAATACTGTATGGTTGTTGCTTTTATACTTATTAGAAATTCTATTTCCAAATGTAAATATTAAGACATCACATATCATATTTTATTAGGTCTTTGGTTCAATATTCAAAAACCCCATTGAAACAAAGCCTGCTTCAAGAAGAAGGTAAGGTAATAATCATTAATAGTAATTCACTCAATATGTAATTTATTGAATCCTTTTTATGTAAACAGCACTGTGCTAGCTGGTGAAACAGTGGTGGGCACAGAGACACAGTTCTAGTTTATGATTTGCTATGTAAGTTGAATGTTGATTACACAAATAAATAAAATGATGACTGGTAAATGTCACGAAATATCATATGAGCATAAAATAGGGGAATTTGATCCAGTCTGAGAGTCATGGTTCTCTGAGGAGGTGATTATTGAGTTGAGATCTGCAAGAAGAGAAGGAGTTGACTATGCAGGTGGGAGGGAAGAGTATGCAGACAGTGGAAGCAGCATGTGCCAAGTCCCTTTGCTTTGGAGGGACTGAAATATAATCCATGTAGCTACAGTGCAGAGGACATTGGAATGGGTGGGACACAACTTGCATAGGCTTTATAGGCTGTGTTATAGGCTTTGTTCCTTTCCTAAGGATGGGCAACGATATTACATGATCCAATTTCCATGTTAAGATATCACCACGCTTGAAGGTGTGGTGGAAGATGGAGGGAGGGCCAGTGGGCAGAGTGGAATGAGTTGTTGTCTACATGAAAGATGACAGTTGCTTGGCTAGGGAAATGGTGATAGAAAAAGTAACAGATCCAAAAGATATTTGAGAGGCTGGATTATATCCCAACATATTAATCTCTCTCTCTATCTATCATACAGACACACACACACACACCCTACCCCTCTCTCAGTTTAGTGGTCACGTGGAGGACAGTGAGCTTCTAAGGGAGATAGAGAAGCAATGACCAGAAGGAAGGGAGGAGAATAAGATGGGACAATATTATGGAGGCCAAGAGGAGAGAGAGTTTGGAGGAAAAGGGAACAGAAAGCCATCTAAGGCTGCTGAGATGTCAGAGAAGTTCAGGACTGAAAAATGGTCTTGGATTAGTTATCGTGGTGGCTATAGGAGACTTCAGTGAGAGCTGTGGAGTGATGAGGCTGGAAGCCAGATTACAGTCAATTAAGGAGGAAGTTGGAGGTGAGGAAATAGTTACAGCAAATGTAAACAATGCTATTGCGATGTCGGTGGTGTGTATGATGAGGGAAACTGACTGAAGTGGGAGAGATGTGAAGAAAAGGATCCAGAGGAGGAGAGGTTGAATATAAGAAGGATCCTGAGAGGGCGGTAGGAAATGGGACTCAAAGCACAATGGGACAGACAGTTCCTCTGTCGTAACAGAAGGAGAGAGAGATAAGGTGCTTGGATGTAGGTGTAGGTAAATTATCTGTCTGAAAACAGATAGACCAAAGAAATACCGACGGGAAGATTGCATTTTCTTCATAAAGCAGGAGGCTAAGCTCTCTGATGAGCTTGAGGAGTAAAGGGAGGAGGAGAGGAAGAGTTGTGAGATGTGAGATGAATGGAGAAAGTGAAGCAGTCAGGAGAGGGATGGGAGAACTTTCTTGGGATTGCTCAGAATCAATTCATTCTGACTTAGCTGACCTTTCCTGGTTTGGAAAGTCCTCTGGCACTGAAAGTCTCCTATCTTGGGAACCCCTCACTCCCAGTCAAACCAGGGCATTTGGTCACCTTAGTTGAAGGATCCATTTGTGGTTTGTGATCAAGAACTAGCAATGCACCTAGTAAGGTCTAATTGCTGTCATTAAACAGGAAAATCATTTACCATAACAACAACAGGAACAAAAACTCTTTTAGGAATGGAAATCTAGGAAAAAAAATTTGTAAAGGGGAGCTGTAAAATATTTAATACTTGCTAAATTATGCAATCATTATAAATTAATGTTTGCCATTTATAAAATTTTTAAAAAGTAAGGCATTCGGTTCTTTTATATATTCATTACTGTGCTAATTTAGCAGTAATTGCTTAGAATAATTATATATATTCACACCACTTATAATTTAATTCTAGTTTTTCCTCTCGTAACTCAAGCCTACTTTATATGGCTTCAGAATATTACTTTTAGAAATTTGTATTCATAGTAAAATAATATATTTTGATTTTTAATGTTCTAAATACTTCCAAACTATTTAGCTTTCATAAATTTATAAGATTTAAATTTAATTTTAAAGTTTAGAATTTCTGGTGATGCTTCTTCTCTGGAAATTAAAATGTGAATTAAAGTTTTAACTTCATTACTCACCCTCAGACTACTTTAGAGACAAAATTTTTTTTAAATCCATATTTTTTTATATTGTTTCAAAACTGACATTATTGAGCCATGATTTGGACTAAAGCTTTGAAAAAGATTGGACATTATGCTTTTTTGTTGTTCCTGGCTCGGCTGAAAGACCCCAAGTACAGGTAATCATGCCAGATCAGTCAACTTTTGAAAGATCTGAAATTACTTAAAAGTGAGTAATGTTCTAGGGATATTTAATTTCCCCATTTTGAGGGCTTTCTGCTGGGTACTTACATTTCCTTCTCATCGTGTGCGTATCTCCCTGGTTCTGTTTGTTGAGTGCTCTACTACTCCATAGAAAGTTAACTATGTGGTAAGAATATGATGTGTTCATTAAAGACTTAGGATTTAGTGGTCTCTGTTTGCATCCAGCACCCCTATGTACAGCCTCCACGATCTTGGCCATCTTTTATAGTATGTTGGAGTTTCAGTTTTCCTATTTGTAAAGTGGAGATAACAATACCTAGTACACAGTATTGCTGTGACTCTTCAGAGTTAATGTACATGAAATACTTCAGTGGCTGGCATATCAGCAGCATTTCATAAACGACAATTTTTACATTACTTATTGGTGAAGAGTTGAAAACTCATAGAAGCAGAGAATAGATTGGTGGTTACCAGGGGCTGGGGGAGGGGGGAAAAGAGAGTTGTTCAATGGGTGTAAAGTGTCAGTTATGCAAAATGAGTAAGTTCTAGAGATCTGCTGTACAACATCGCGCCTCTAGTTAACAATACTGTATTGTACTCTGAAAAATTTGTTGAGATTAAAAAAAAAGGATAAACTCTTCTATCAATAATAGAATAAAGAGAAAACTAACATGTATTATGTTTACTATGGGCCAGGCACTAAACTCATTCATTTACTCCTTATAAGTACTCTATGGGGTAAGATATATTATTTACTATCCCGTCTTTTAGATGAGGAAACTAAGGGAAAAAGACCATTTTGATTGCCTCGCTCAAGACTGTGTATCCAGCAAGTGGCAAAACTGGGATTTGAATGCTCTTTCCTCTCTTTCGTTCTCTCAACATGTTCTGTACATAGTTTTCTCGTATTACCTGTAACACACTGTTGCCCTTAAATTTGTTTACATGTCTGTCTCCCTGAACTAGACAGAAATATCCATGAAAACAGTAGTCATTTTAAGATAAGTTTTGTACATCCAGAACTTAAGAGTACAGACACTCGATAGTAACTGAACCTTTGCAATGGGAAGCCTACTTATTTTTTCTACACCCCCTCACTACTCCTTCTCTGCGTGCGTAAAAGTATTCCGGTGTCAGTCCACTTGAATACCCCAAAGGTTGACACTGACAAATTCTAACAAGAAATATAGACAAATCATAGAATCTCATTTAGCACCGGGAATTCCTTCTCATGAACTAAAAGACCCTAGTTTAGACCACCTTTAGGCCATAAGAGATGGAGTCCAATGATATGGAATGCTTTCCTCTCTGCGTCTCTCTGCTGCTTCCTAGGACTGAGTGAGAAGAAGCCTGTTTT
The DNA here is from genome assembly GCA_031878705.1 of Tapirus indicus. Lineage (NCBI taxonomy): Eukaryota > Metazoa > Chordata > Mammalia > Perissodactyla > Tapiridae > Tapirus > Tapirus indicus. Next base: position 134,903,067 of record CM062920.1, on the reverse strand, counting down.
GCAGTAAGTACACAGACAAGCATCAGAACAGACTCGCTTTGAATCCAGCATGTGAAACTAATATCTATGTGATCTCCAGCAAGTTCCTACCCTTTTTTTTTGCCATTTTCCTTGGTAAGAATGAAAAGAATAATAATCACACCTACACAGGGAGGTTGTAATAGCCAAATGAGATAATGTGAAGTGCTGAGCATTTTCGCCCACAGAGAGCCCAATCAATGTAAAATATTCTTATTACTATTACCATCATCATCATCATCATCATCATCATCTATCATCTTATCACCTTGAACTGCTCTGGTCTGATCTCTCAGACATAGATTCTGATTTTGCTAACAGAGTATCAGTTGTTCTAGAAATGCATTCTACCACAAAGGTTTTGAGTAATGATTCCAGGCAAATATTTCCATCCCAAATCTTTGGTTATTTGATCACTTCCTTCAGACCAAAGCTGAATTATTAAAACTGCTTTATATTTGAATAAAAAATACACGTGTCACTCCTCCTTTAAACCTAGCCTGTTCCGAAACTTTCTCCTTGGTCATGAGGGTTCCCTGTGGAGTTGGAGTTGGCAGTTTTGAGGAACGAACAAATGGGTTTAATTACAATTCAGCTTTGATGGACCTGACCTTCATCGGTGTGTGGGCCCAGAACCCCAGGAAATTCGGGCTCCTGTGGGGAAGAGCCATCAATCAGCCTGGGGGTGGACTCCTCCTCCTCCTCTTCTGCCTCCTCTGGCTGTGGGGGCGGGGTGGGGAGCTCTCTGTTCCCAGAAGGCATCACTGTGGCTATTTCCACCTGAAAAAGAAGCAGAATTTCATCAGGGAACCGTCTCAATCACCCTGTGTGGCAGTGACATGACTTCAAAATGTACCCATCTTTGCCACAAGAGGTCCCTCATGTTCTGAAATTCAACACAGTGTGACTGGCCTGCTTGCCTGGGAGGGCACATGTGGTTCCAATTTCTGCTATTGTTTTTAACTAATTTTGTTTCTCAAATCTTAATAATAGTTTCCAATGCCCCTTTTTTTCCCTTTTTTTGGCCTTCTTGCTCTTTTAAACCTCTTGATATGTTTGTTTATTTCATAGGTTTTAAAAAACCCTCATTTATTGTTTTCTAAATACATGGTCTTGTAAGAATGCATTATTTTTGTGAAAGATTCAGATTAATCCAGAAATATGCAAAGTAAAATCCAAAAGTCCCCGTCACCCTGACGTCCTAATTCTACTCCCCTAGAAGATAATAACCAATTAGAAATTGATGTGTATGTTCCAGTCCTTTTAATCCTTGGTTTCCTAGATTCAAATATTCTGTTCCTTTACAATTTATACTTCCTCTAATTGTATTTTAGTGAAAAGTATCCTTTCTACTAAAATAAAATATGTGGAGACGTAAAAGCTATATGATTTCGTTATGATATGCCATTTCTCATACATTTTCAACATTATTTTAAATAAGATGCAATCCAACAATATTTGATCTTTAAAACTGACTTTTTGGAGAGCTTTGACAGTAGGAGGCATCCATAAGATTGAAACAATACTCAAAGTTTTTTTCAGAAATTATATTTTAGGTTACACTTGCTTTTCTCCTTACTTGCATATTTTAAGTAATCAGGTCGTTGCCTCTTAGAGTACCATTGGCACTTAGAGCAACCCCTCACTCTCCACTCTCTTCCTTTGTCTCAGCGTCTCTCCTTTTTTGTTACTTAGTAAAGGTTTACCTCCCTGATGAATTTGTAAGTTTGGGCAGGAACTCTGCTGAAGACAATTGGGTTGGGACCCACCCTTTGGGGCCTAGTTTCCTCACAGCATCCCTGGAAATACCAGATTCTCCTTTGACCACTCTGATAGGACCTCTTGCCCCTTTCCACCCTCTTCTTTCTTTGCTTTCATTAAAAAAGAAAAAAAATGCACAAATTACTTTCTAACTTATTTACTGTCAAAATGACATGCAAACTATTTCATGTGTAAAACAGGCACATAGTTGGGTCAGATATTTTCTGGATGTTTTAGATAGATATTTCAGACCACCATAACATGTTCAAGATACACTTATTATTTAATGTCACTTTTGATGAATTTGTGTACGTTGCTTCACAAATGAAAATTATCCTTTTAAAGAAACACTACACCTTCTTTTGTCAGTTTCCATTTCTGAATTGTGTCTCCTGTGCTTCTGTAGTCTCCATTTCAGGCCTTCCTACACTGTATTGTGTTGGTTCTGTCAGTTTTCTACTTTTCCAAGCCTAGTAGTGGTACACTCTGAATTGTGTCTTTTATCTTTGTACCTCAAGGCTGTAGCATAATAGGCAATCAACACGTACTTATTGCAGTATAGAAAAAAACAAATTTGCTTGTCCAAAATATATCTAATTCACAGCTCTATGCTTAATTTTAGAGATTTTGCTGAGAAGAATCAATGAATATGTTAATGCTTACTTTAATGCATTGAAAGCATAAAATCAAACTAAAGCAAATCATACTGTATTTGGTGCTTTAGGAAGCCAAAATGAAGGTATTGTAAAAATTGGCCAGAAATCTCCACTTGGGAAGACTGGGCACACTTCCTTGAAGAGAGAGACATACGGTTTCCATCTGTAGGGTCAGAATGAGGCAGATTCAGAAGGAATGGATTTGCAGAGAGACCAAAAGGAGGCTCCAGGAAGAGCGGAAATTGAGACAGATGTTTCATGGAATGGAGGCTGCCTAAAGGGAGAAACACATTCCAGACACGTTGCCTTGAATCTTTAGCTTTGTAGGAAAAATGTTTGCACATACTTTTTACAGATAGTTGTTTTTCCACTGAGTTGATGTGAAGCTGTAAGATCTCACTTGTCATCCAAGATAATGAGGCAAAACAGCTCTTGTGTTTATCTGAAACTGTTTTGTTCATGCTTACTTGCTAATAAAATGTGAATGCTGAACAACTTTTAAAACCAAGGGAAAGGAATGCCTTCTCAGTTCAGCAAAATTGCAGATCTGTAACCTCAAAGTACTGTGCATGGAGAGACTTTTGCTTTGCAGACATATTTATTCTCACTGTTGAATAGAAGTGGTTTAGGCTTCTGTCTTTTTTCCTCTTTTAACAAATTTCATACTGTGATATGTTTTGAGGCAATGCATGCAAAGACATGCAGCCAGAGAAACATGGCCACCTGGCTCTCCTTGTGGCAGTCTTTTATGCTTATGCTACAGAAACCTAAATTTGGGCATAAACACAAATGGCCATAAAACATCCCTGCCCCTTTTTCTCAAGCTACAATTGGAAACACTCAAATGCAAATATAACTGAGCCTCTGATATAAATATTAATTCTTTTGGAGTTTTCCTCCTTATCTTACTTTGACTTGCTTCTTACTGAATTGACTTTTTAATCTGTTCATCCTATTTCCCTGAAGTTTAAAAACACAATACAAAGGGTCACTCCCACATATGACCTTGAGCTTAGTCATTACTGTACTTATCTTCTTAGACCTAGCACCAGCGGTATACATTTTTGAGTTAATTGGCTTGCAGTAAGTTGTCTCTGTCTATTCTTTTGTTTACCTGGTCTTAGAACTATAGATAATTTATGTCATGGCAGACTGTGCTTAGGAGTACATTCCGTGTTCATGAAAGGGTGTACTTAGACCAGCGATGGCAAATGCATAGCCCACAGAGGAAGACCTGGATAGAGTGAGGTCTCAGCAGACATCAGCCTGGAGAGATAATAGTGCTAAGAAAAGAGTCCTCAGGCCTGCCTCAGCCTCTGTACCCTGCACAGCCTTGACTCCATGTAAGCAACCCAGCACCTCAATACAATCGTGGGGTGAAAGGGGCTGAAATGACTCTCAAAGTTTCTGCTCCCTGGAGAAATAAGGACTCTCAGGAGAAAATAATTCAGTTACATTTCTTGTCCCAGATTATGTGTACTGAGACTTTTACCAGCAATATTTGTTATTAATAGTGCTGCAAAAGATTTGAGACCTTCATTCTCCAATAATCAGCAGAATTGTCCATAGAAGAATCTTTCTGTAAAAGAAATCAGTGCCAATTTAAGTAACAATAACATTTAGTTAAAAATAATTTTAATCCAATCCATGTGTTCCTTAGCAAAAAACCCATCTAAATGATCAATGTAACCACATTGCTACCATTAAGTCTACTTAATTTGTCTTAATTTTAGAGTAAAAATATGAAAAAATAGTGTGTTCAGAAACAACAGTCTCACTCCCTCTTGATTGCTTTTGTGACTGAATCCCTTCAGTACAGATGTCTTGTTGAACATGCCCATCATGTTGTTTAGGACAGCCAAAAACCATTTGCTGCTGATAAGCATTGTGTTTAAATCAATAAAACAATGTGTTTTATTTTTTGATATTTTAATATTTTTTAAACCTCAGCACTTAATCTGCAGCTAAGTTTCCAATGAGGAACGCAATGAAGACGGAGTAGATGTGTGGTGGAAAGAATGCTATGAAAGAATTCAAGTTACTTGGATTCGATTCCTAGCTTTATGAATGAATGAAAGGATCACTAAATGAATGAGAACTTGTAAATTATGGAAGGTTTGCCAGTTTTTATAATTATCTAATCAACCAGACTGAATGTCTATGCCAAGTATTTACACTTAAGTTGTAACCCACTGTCCATTTCACCTGTCATTATTATTTTCTAAACATTCGTCAATACCATTATTTTTTCTCCCTGTCTACCACTGTCACCATAATCTAAGTTACTGTCCTCTCTTGTCTGAAATACAGCAAGAGTCTACTTACAGGAAACTGGGATCTCCTCTAGTATATATTCACTGTGCAGTGAGAATAAACTCTTAAAAGACAAAACTGATCATGTCAGCCCCTTTAAAAATCCCTCAGTGTCTTTTTATTGTTCTTAATAACCACAAGAACAATGGCCTAGCAGAAGTGCTGTAACATATTGGTTAGGAGGAAGGATTGAGACTAGATGAGTCTGAATCTAGCCTAGCTGTGAGACCTCGGGCAGGTTACCTTACCTCCTTGAACCCAGTTTCTCTGTAAAATTGTGGTATAAATAGTACAGCTGTGTTAGGATGAAAATATGAATACATATAAAACACTTAGAATAATGCCAACACATAGTAAGTGCCATGGAAATGTTTGCTACTATTTTTTAGAATAATTTCAAAACTCTTTTACTTGTAGGATCCTCATGGTTTGGCCCCTCTAGTGTCCCCTTCCTCTGTCTCATACCAGTTGTGCTCTTTTGCTGCATTGGCCATCTTTGGTTTCTTATGCTCTTTCTTCTATAGGATATTTGCATGCACTAGTCATTCTGCTTGGAACACCCTCCACTCCCCATCTTTTTTTCCCCCAATTTTTCTACTCTTTTTTTTTTTTCTTTTTTTTTTTTTTGTGAGGAAGACCAGGCCTGAGCTAACATCCATTGCCAATCCTCCTCTTTTTGCTGAGGAAGACTGGCCCTGGGCTAACATCCGTGCCCATCCTCCTCTACTTTATATGGGACGCCGCCACAGCATGGCTGACAGGCAGTGCGTCGGCGGGCGCCCGGGATCCGAACCCGCGAACCCTGGGCTGCCAAGCGTGGACTAAACCGCTGCGCCACAGGGCGGCCCCTTTTCCCCCAATTTTATTTTGTTTTTTTAACAGCTTTATTGAAGGCACATTTGATATACAAAGAACTGCACATATTTAATGTGTACAATTTGATGAGTGTGGGCATAGGTAACCATCACGGTGCCATCACAACAGTCAAGGTAACAGACATATTCAACACCTCCCAAAGTTTATGTATAATTAATTGTTTCTTTATCCCTCATATCCAATTCAAGTCTTACATCCTCAGAGAAACCTCTCATGATCTATCTGGCTTAGACAAACATGTTGGGTGGCTCCCAGAGCATTGTGTATTTCTTGTTGGCTCATCTACTATTGCATTTGTGGTACATTTTTTTAAATTGTTGCAATTATCCCCTTCCTTAGATCCATGCCCCTTTGCGATTTCAGCTCCTATAATCAATACATAGAAGTTAATTTCTTATTCCTTGAATTTTGAATTTAAACTGGCCTTCTGATTAGTTTTAGTCAACAGAATGTATTGATGTCGTGTCAGCTTTGCGGGTAGTTCTCCAGGAACATGCATGTTTCCATTTGCTCTCTGGGAACCCTGCTCATTCATCATATGAACAAGCTGGGGCCAGCCTGTTGGAAGATGTCAGCACACATGGAGTAATGTGCCTGACAGTTAATAGGGCTCCTGATCAACACTGTTGAATCAGTACAGGTAAACAGTGGCAACTTTTTGATATTTAAGGGGTTGTTTTGGATATCAGAGTAACAAAATATTTTGGCATACTAAAAGTGCACAAGAGAGCAGGTATGAAAAGAGATTAGTTACGGCTTGGACATCTCCATGTCTGCCAATAGACCTTCATTCTAGATGCAAACATATTGTGAAAGGAAACTAAAGGAGATGTGCTCTGACTTCGTTTGGTGAAACTGGTTTTGAATCTACTGCTGATTTAAAGATGTTAGTTAGGTACATTCTATATTTGAGAGAATGATGGAATTATACACCCAAAGTCAGAGCCACTCCATTGCACAACTCCGAGAGGCACTATTTGTCACTGCATGTGAATGGTGTTCCCTGTGCTTACAGAATGTAATGACACTGCCTGAATACATGTTAACTCTAAGTGATTAGTTAACCAGTCCTGACACCTAGGTTTCTCTTAACGTTCTTCATATCCTCTTTATCTATACTCCCTACAATTCAGACTTAATATCCTAAGTTAGGCAGAGATGGGAAAATTTTTATTAATCTTTTCTTAGCTTGTAGGTGCAATTAAGAAATAGGATAGTACAGTAAATCCCTGAAGAAAGAGAAGGCATGTATACACTGAGATCCTTGTTGACTCACTGATATTCACTGAAGAATGAAAATATAATTATTTCTATTAGAATAGGAAAAATAATGCAGATTTTAGTGTAGATATGCATAGGGTCAGGGATAGTCATAGTGAGGTCCCCACCCAAGAAGTTGAAACATTAGATTGTTCTCATGGTGTAAAACTGATCTTAAAAATGCACAATGAGAAGAGGTCACTCCTCCCAAGCCCTCAGGAGGAGCTTCTTGACTCTTGACTCGTTAAAGATGATGATAATACAGCTAACGAAAGAAAAGTCAATGGAGGAAAATAGCCAGAAAAATCAAGTTCAGGGAAGAATAGTTTGTTATTGTAGCCAGCATTGTTTGGAGAAGAGAAATATTAAATTGTTGAATATAAACAATACAGTCACTATAGAGATTATCTCTGACATGGAGAAGAGAGATTTCACTGCATCTTATCATGGGCTAGATGAAAATAACTGGCATGGATGAATACTCACTGTATATGAGAAACTGCTATGTTCTTTCCATTGATTCTTGTGTCATTCTCAGAACAACCCTATGTAGAAGGTACAATAATCGTGCACATTTGATAAACTTGTAAATAGAAGATGGGATGGGGGAGAACTAAATAAATTGTCCGAGGTTACACAGCTTCTAAATAGTAAGGCTAGGATTTGAATCTAATCAGCCCTGCCAAAGGACTGCTCAGTTTCCTTAATTTTGATTCTGTACTTAGCCAAATAAAATTCTGCTGAGGAATCTAGCTTCTTAGGTACCTTCGTTCTGAGAAAAAGGGGCTCTGGATGGGGAGAATGAGCATTATCATCACTGGGAAATGATGATTCACATTACAAACTCATAAAAGGGTTTTCTTGTTTATATGGTAAGGCTCATGTGATTTTTGCTTGGCATCATTCATCAACCTACAGTCTGATCTGATCATGACTGATTATGTTTGTCAGTTGCTGAACTGGAAAGCTGAAGACCATACCAAGGCCATCTAGCCCTGTGGGAGCACTTGGCAGTCAATTAATCTTTTAATCTTCCCCTGAAATTGACAAATATGAAGAATATCATGTAACATTGTAAAATCCAAGTAGTGTTTATAATAATTTTCTCTCACTTTTGTGAGAAATAAGTATTATATCAGAATGAAACTTTAGCCTGGTTAAACATCATGGCTAATACAATTCCATGTATTCACCAAGCTGTTTCATTTTCCTCCTGGGCATTCAACTAAAATACATTTTCTACTTTCTTTGAATCTAGATCAGGTCATGTGGCTAGTTCTAGCCAGTCGAATGGGAGAGGAAGTAATGTGCCACATCTGGTCCAAATCAGTGAAGAGCAAGTATTCTTTCTCCACATTCTTTCTCTTCTCTCAATCTGTCAACAGAAGATACCAATGTGACCTTGAACTCCCAATGTGAAGATGGTGAAGTTATAGCATGAAAGAAGTTTGAATCCCTGAATAACTACTTGGAGGACAGTAAACCTGTCAACCTGCATAAGAGTCATGTCAGCAAGATATAAATTTCTATTGTGTTAAGACACTGGGATTTTGGAGTTGTTTATTACAGCTGCTAATGTAACTTGCCCTGATAGAGACATTTTCAATTTTTGTTTTCTTATTCATCTCCTAATTATACTAAGGGAATAATTTTTAATATTGTTATGGATTGATTTACCCAGCACATATCATTGACGTTAGAAAAAAATGAAAGCAATTTGTGGTCTCTCTGGCCTCTCTTATTTCTCTTTTACAAACAACTGTTCTTTGATCTTGGTTATCTGGTGTAGTACTTACTGAAATATTATACCACCAAATTTGAGTGAATTCACCATCATTTTAATTTATTTATTTTTAAATCTCAGTATTTTATTAACTTAAGTCAAAATTAATAAATCTCTATAATGAATAATTGTCTGCCAGTCAAATATCAAAATTAGTCAATGGCTTTTTGTTTATATCAAAATAGCATAAAATAATCATAACATTTGATATTGACTTGCTAGGATGTATATATGCATTTATGAAAACATGTAAATTCTGTCTTAGTTTTTTAAAAATCAATCCTAATGGATGGTTACTCTTCATAAATTCATAACTTTCACAAATTCATAACTCTAAATGGTAAGCTGCTTTGTATTCAACGTAATGTGTAAGTGAAAAACTCAATGCAAGAGAAATAAGAGCTGAAGATTTGAAGGTTTCATTTAATCATACCCTCTCTAGTCTATGTCTCTTCTGGGACCTCAGTATTTTTCTCTTTGTTCACGTATTTATTTTCTCATTTCCTTTTCTTGTCAGAAAATGACAATGTTCCAATTGTAGTTGCCAGAAAGATTTTTTGCCTCAGTTTTATCCCAGTTTACTCAGGATTCCATTCACCATTGTCCCCTTAGGCTCCAGAAGCTGAATAGGTTTCCAGTATCTTAGTTCTTACAAAATGTATCATCTAGTTCTAGTTGAGTATCTCCAAATAATATTGTAGGGAACTTTGGCAAAGGCTTTAGAAACATCATCTAATAGCAAAGTCAGTTTGTATTCCCTTTCCCCTCACTGCTCTTGTTCCCCACATAGGGATGCCAGGAGGACAATTTAGTGTGGGCTGAAATCTGTAATCTCATGAGAATGGGGGTTGGAGGATAGAGCCAATCACAGTAATTGAAAACAAAGAAGTTGGACTGAAAACCAAGATATTTGGAACCTTCCAAGCTCGAGCTCTTTATTCTATGATGGAGTCATTTAGTTTTTTTTTTTTTAAGTTTCAATCTTTCCCATCCTAACACAAATTGTTCCTTCTAACACAGACTTTATTGAGGCACAAAGTAAAATAAACCATGCCTTTTAATATGTAGAACTTCTCTGCACAAAACTGCTATGTACTTGTGATCATGATGATGACGATGAAGTATGTCTTATGAAACAGTAATTACAGACATTTTCAATAGGAAAGTCTGTGCATTTACTGAGGACGTCCCGAGTAGGACCAGCTACCAGCCAATTGCCTTTGAAAGAGATAATTATTACATTAAAATTTTTCCTACTGTCCAGTATCAGTGATAAAGCCTTGCAAAATTTTACAAATTTGGAAGCCTGACTTTATCTCTTAGGGGCAGAATTACTTTAAACAAATTCAAAGACTGTGCTAAACCAGAATGCTAACTTGAATCCTCTTATTGCCACCCATATGTTCTCTGTAGCCTCTGTAGTTTCACTTGGGAAACTAATTACAGTCAAAAGATTATTGATGAACATAGAAGCAGAACAAAGGACTCTAGGTAAGTCAGCTCTATAATAACATAAGGCAAGGAAAGGCTGTTTTCCAAGGGATCAAAATCTTTAAATTTGTTGATTAACATAAGTTTTTGCAGTCAATAGCATGATAGAAATCATCCTGCCAATAGATGGCTGCTGAATCATAGTTAATTGGCTTTGACAATATTGATTCCATGATCTTCCTTTTTTCTCTCAGTACCAAAATGTACTGATTCATTGTTGAGTCAATGTTATAGATTCAATATAGTTATTCCTTCAATATGGAAAGATTTTTATCTTAAGTACCCTGGATTTGATTTCTTTTATATTTATATCTTTCATCAGAGTTTTGATATCATAACTTCAAAGAGAACAAACTTACAAAAAATTTGATCCACCTTCAATATCTTTTAGATATATTTTCTTTTTATCTTCTAATAAGTGTTAAGAAATGGAGTGTATAATATATATTTGCATAGATACTATTTACCTCTTTAAAGCCCACATTGAATGTTAGCAAAGAGATTGGCATGATGTCATTGTGATTATCCTTTAGAGCCCACTTACCCACACCGCATCTTACATTGGGTCATTGACATCACAAGCCAGTACTGTACAACTTGATGGATGACAACACTACCAAGCAATAATTCTTGAATTATTTCAATGTCTCTGTCTATGAACCTTAATAAACACAGTGTAAACCTCTCTGTTCCTAGCAAATTCAAGACAGAGTTTACCATAGCTTGCCCTTGGAATGTTAGAATGAGAAATTTGTGGAATTAGGGAAGATCCAGTGAAAATTAGGCGTATTAAAGGAGGACTAGGCAGGACAATAACAGTCAAGTCCAATCCTGGGTTAGAAATTAGTATGAGGGGAGAACACATCCAAGCTAGGATTATCCAAGTCAGAAATATGAAGATTTCCAAAATTTTTTTGAACAATGTTACTTTTGGCAGATTTATAATTTACTTATTTTTTATCTGTCTCCATGGAATGTGCCACAAGACAAAATCTATAAGACTATATTGGAAAAACAGAAGCTTAACCAGAAAAGAAAATAAAAGGCACTGATTTAGCACACAGTACTAGAGAAGTAGAGTGACCAAATTAAAAAGCATGTTGGACTGGTTAAGCAAAAATAGTAACTGACGCACACTGAAAGAGTAGCTGAGGGAAGTCAACACCAAATCTTGGTCCCAGCCCCAGAGATTCTGATTTCAATAGTCTAGGGTGTGGCCCAGACTTTAGGATTTTTAAAAACTCTAGGGGTGTTTCAAATATATGGCCAAGTTGAGAACTACAGGGGAGACTTATTCTGCAGAACAGGATGTAGAAGGCAGAAATGTTCATTAGTCCTGGAACTTTGGAATATTGAGTAATGTCTTGACAAGAATGTGGTAGAAAGATTGTTTTTCAGTGGGCTCCCAGGGGACACAGCTTTCGGAATCATCAACAGCAGCTTCAGTTCAGGAATCTGCTGAGGTTTATTCTCCAGCTGAAAAAAAACATGGGGAAGGGGGGAAAACTCCCTAGGAGGACGATTTCTTGAATTCCTCAGCAGGAAGCAAGGGTAGAAGCTACTGGGGGACATAGCTTCCAGACTGGAGAACCCCCCCCTAGCTGAAAATTCTCACAAGAGATTCTGTCATCTGACGGAACACACACTCAATGAAGCATCTGGGCCAGAAACCCAGGGCTTAGCAGGAAAATGGGAATTCAAAAGCCATGAGTATGCAGAAAGAGAGAGAGGATTCAGGTAGACCTGGTGACTGGGTGACTGGGCCTGCCGCCATTGTATGTTTAAAAACTGTGCTAGAAAACAGAAATATCTCAAATGCTACTCTGAGAGAAGAGACATTACGTTAAGGGATGTTGCCTAGTTCAGTGCTGCTCGTACCATAGAGGCATCAGAATGACCTGGAGTGTTTGTTAAATGACTGATCGCTGGGCCTCCCTCTGGAGTTCCCGATTCATTAGGTCTGGAGCGGGACCTGAGAATGTGCATTCCTGACCAGCTCAGGTGATGCCAATGTTGCCAGCTGAGGAACTACACTTTGAGAACAACTGCTCTAATAATGGTAAAATGGTGCCAGAATTTAACTCCTAGTGGGAGATTTCTCCAAATTGTGTTTAAGCTCAAAGTTTGCAAACTAGAGATAATGAACTAAGCTGATCTACATCTGGATGAGGCTAAACCAAGATTTCTTCCATCTTCTGACATCTCAGGTACCACAAAGTCTCTTCTTGGGTCTCTGGCAACACTATGTTCTAGTCTGGGGAACATACTTTTGCCTAGAATAATTACTTTAGGGACTCAGGATTAACTTGTTCTTTAAGTTTGTTGGGGGTTAGGGTCAGTGTTGTGATAATATTGTGTGTGCAATTAATGCTTCATTCTCTTTGAATATCAAGGTCACGGGGGACTTGGTAATGAATTAATAATTTATGTGCCTCTGAAGAAACTATATCTGTATTTGGAAGAGTCCACTCAGGTTGTAGTTACTGAAAGAATCGAGCTTGACCAGGCCCTAAGAATCCATGTAGCTGAGATGAGGCAAAAGGAATTGAGAAAGGGAAATTTAGGACTACATGTTCTTTGGACTTATAAATCCCAAGGCAAGCAATTCTGACTTTGTACTATAATATCCTTGGATTTAAACAAGTTTAGACTTTAATTTGCAAGAGACATTAATCTGCCATCTTACTTTTTCTAAAAAACTTCATAGAAGTGGGGGAGCTATATAGAAATTTATTTCATCTTTGTGTTTCTGGAATTGTATTGTTGGAGTATATTTACTTAGCAGTTAATTTCATTGCAGAACTTCTCAGAAGCTCTATGATTAGACAGAGTGCTTTGATATAATTTGAGGTAGAACATAGAACTGAGAGCAAAATTTCAATCTCAGGTACAGAGAGGCCTTTGAGATAAATTCATTAATGTTCTTGGATGCATTTCAGAGCTTCTGGGGTCAAAATCTACATTCCGCGAGAGGACACCTAAGAGTGGTGTTTGGCATGAGTGTAGATCTCAAGAAGTGGGAGCGTGACTGTCCTGAAAATGGACTGATTTTTTCTCTTCAAGGGAAGAGCTCTGTTGAGCTTCATGGTTAAGCCTCATTATTTTGAGGGGTGGGTGCATCCTCCGTTGACTCCTTTCCTCCCTCCTCCTGCGGGAGGAAGAATGACTAGGCAAATTGGTGAGTGGGAGAAGGAACAAGGCCCCTGTGGTTCATCTTCCCTTTGGGGGAATCGCCTGCCTGTCAAGAGTATACATTCTGTTTTGTCCTTCCACGCACGAAGATGTACCGGATCAGGTGCCATTCTGAGGACTGTGGTCAACCACCATTGCCTGAGACTGATGGCATAGTCTATTTCTGGAATTTTAAATTAGGAAGCCCATAGTTGCTTCACACCTAAATCATATATTTCAACTTAACCTTTGTCAGTAATAAAGGGGATATTTTGAACTCTATTTGTCTGAGTCCCATTTCTGTCTCTCAACTGATTCTGAAGTTAGGTAGGTCATAGAAGGAACATATATGAGGTCCCTGAAAACCTAACACTTACTGCCTGGAAAAACTTCAATATTATATGTATCTGCATGCATTACAATACAAAATAATATGCATTTTCATATGCGTACATGACTCCTGGCTTCATATAATCTTCTAAACTCTTATATTTTTCTTTGCCTCACTTCCTTAATTTACATTTTTCATACCATAATGTAACATAACACATAATTAATAATACATAAGATGTGATATTGTGGAGAATATAACACAATATACTCTATGTTATATATTTTTATAAATTATTTTATGAGATAATACTATTATATGTAGATTACATTTTATCTATATTTATAACATATGTGTCTATTTCTGTACACATGATAGCATTTATTCATGGAAGTAGCCTTAAATACTGTTCTGAAAAGGTGGTAGATAAATACACAAGTAAAACAACTTATATCTCAGATTTGCTGTCAGGTCTACAACTGATGACAGAGTTAGGGACATAATTTCTTAGCATATGTATTTTGTGACTGAACTAATAGATAACTACAGATCTTGTTTATATTTACCTTTTCTCACTTCTTCTATTGTGTTAAAATTGTGTGTTTATAAGATGACTAGACTGGGAGGTACTGAGGGACAGGCAGGAACTTGGTGTAATTTGCCTACCCCAATTCCTGGCTCTCAGCAAAAGACCGGTAAGTGGATCTAAAGTGAACTCATGCCCAGTGGAACTAGCCTTCATTACAGCTCCAATTCCACCCCTTCCATGAAGCCTTCCCTGATCACCAGTGCCTAAGCTTTGGTGGCTATTGATGGCATGAGTGACTCGATGGTAAAGCTAACCCTTCTTGAACATTTGCTATGTGCTAGGCTTTAAGTTAAACAGTTAACAAGTGTATCTAATTTAATCCTCACAAAGTTTCTTATAAATAGGAAGCTGAAGCTCAGAGGGTTTGTATGACTGTCCAAGGCCACAGTTGGGGTGACCAACCTGGGACTCACACACAGGGAGTCTGACTCCACAGCCCATGTCACTCAACACTGTGACAAACCACCTCCCAAGGATGAAACAGGTGTATACATGAGCAACACCCAAAGCTAGTGGTTTCTCCCACCAGGTTTTGTAGAGTGTGTGTTTATGGTTTAAGTACCCAGGCAAAGCCAGATTGGGAAGCAAATGTCCTCACCCATTTATTTACTTGGTGTAGGATCCCCACTGTGACAGTCAATTCCTAACCAGTAAGCCCAGTTCTTCAGCAGATAGTATTTAAATTATAGGTCTGTCTCCCATTCTTTTTAAGCATTTGAAATCCAGAATGTTATTTGGATTTTTTTCTAGCTCAGCCTAAGGTTTTTGTTAAAATGGAATTTTAAATTTATCTTTCTCCCAAATTGTCTTACGAAGTTGATAATAAATCTTGAAGTTATTCTTTGTTACTACTGTTATGTCAACAGTTGGTTTCCAAAGGTGTTAAAAGGCTCTGAGCTGTTCAGCCTGGGTTACTAAAGAATATTCTTATGAGTTTCACATACTGGCATGTAGATATGCTAAGCACAATGGAATTTTGCCCTAAACCTTAGTCCAGTGCTCAAATTGATTTAAGTGATCCATATTAATTATCTAAAAGAATGTGACCATGAATACTGGCAATGAAAGCTGTATCTTATTTCCTATTTTATCTTGAAAATGGATGAGGAAGAAATGTGTTTGGCAGAGATTGCTCAATCCCCATATTTCTCATAAAGCAGCTTTCAGTTCAGAAGGATCGTCTTACCTCTCACTCCCTTAAATACTTTGACAGCTAAGAGAGATGCTTGGATATGGTGTCAATTGTAATCACTTGAAAATTCTTTCAGAGAAAAGAAACCTCAATATTGGGCCCAATGTTTTCTAAAGGAAGCAAAGATTAAAGAGAAGCAGCAGGAAAATAATAGAGGCTTTTAGTGCCCAAGTGTCTCTGGTTTGGCATTAAAAGAATGGTTTAAATTTTACTCTGAAACTTATTAGCTGAGTAACCTTGGGCAAAATTCTGATCCTCAGTTGCTCTTATTAATAATAATAATAATAATGATAATAGAATAATATCTTGTTTCAAGGCATAATTATGAGAATGAACTTACGTTTGTGGTCGCATAAATAAGGTATAATACAAATACGAATAAGTCAATGGCAAAACTATCAGTGTTCTTTTGTTTCCTGATGAGCCTACATAATTGTATATTTTTGTTGCTTCATTTTTTTAAGATTTTCAAATAGCATAAAATAAGAATCAAATGGTTTAACACTGTTTTAAAAGAAGCATGGAAAGTCAATCAACAACCATATTAAAAGCTCATTAGCCAAATTCCTCCCTCCCTTCCTCCAGAGCTTCTTCAGGGAAGAGGGAAAATGAAGAAGATTGGCTTTTATTTTTTGCCAAATCCTGAAAAGAATATTTAATTCAGACTGACTGAGTTAACGTTCTTCTTCCAATAAAAAGTGTTTTATATGCAAACCATATGTTTGAAACTTTAAAACATATTGTGTAAATTGGCCAAAGTGAGAGATAATTCCAAATATAAAGATAAAAATATTACATGTCTTTTGTTACTGGAGGAAATAAATAGTAGAAATATTACTAATTTAATTAGTTTTTATTCAGAAAATACAAAGATGATTTTTGAGACGTTACCCATTAGCATTAGGAAAGTTCTATATCAATTTATTATATTTAGATAACCTAATTAAAAATCCTTTTCATATATCATTATCTGAAGCAGACACTGATTTTATAAGAAGTACAAAATTAGTTTAATTCTGCTTAAACAGTTTCTGGTGTTAGGGACATCAATGTATACTCTAAAACAATTTTGCATGACAGCATATTATCATGATGACAAGTGAAAAGAAACCATTGCTCAATTGTTACTTGATACAACTGCCTTCATTGAGTTCTTTCCCATTCCTACAATTACACTAAATTGAATTTTCATTCCTTTGACAAATCTTATAGTGTCTTCATCTGTAAAAGCTATTTTCGAGCTGATTTTAAAACCAAGAATGATTTTAAACAATCTAGCTACTTGTTCTCTCTATGAAAGAGAAAAATTGGTCTTAATTTTAAGATCAATGGAGAGTAATAGCAAAGAAAGCATCCTTCATTCAAGAAATTTCCTATTGGTCAATTATTGCCGTTATTTCTTTATTAGTTGTTATTGTTATTTACTTATGAATGCATACCCCAAATTATTCCAAGACATATATGAGGTGCTTTTAAAAGCATGTATGGTAATGCTTGAAACAATCTACATGAGATTAGGATGACTGGGAAATAAAGGTGGGAGGAGTAATATGAAAAGAGGGAAGAATGAGACAAAAAAATAGGCTCTGGGTTTCTGAGTAAAATGACAAACACATTTAGTTACAAGATGTAGAGCCCAGAAAATAAGCAAATTTCTTAAAAGTTGCAACACATTCTGACGATGAGACCTGAGAAAAATTTCTCCTCCGCATCCTCATGAAGAGGATTCTGTGGTGTCATTGTAAATGTCCTTCACACCATCTTACAGTAAATATAATCAAGTGCTCCCCAGGGCTCTGTAGTGTAACATTCTTGGTGTTTACTAAAGATGAAGGGACATTGCAGATGCAATTAAGTAAAAGTAACTATGTAAGACTGAAGTAAGGTAGTATAGGTGAGGAGAAATCTAGTTGTCAAATGGAACTGAGGAAATTTTACTGGAGGAACGGAAGTTCATATCCTTCAAAAGAGTCTCCATAAATATTAATATAGCCACAGAGTACTTTTCTGGACAAAGAAATTGCTCATGGTCAGGGTCAATGTTTTCTTAGACCTAAGAGAAATGGACAATCAACAACCCAAAAACTATACCATGAAAATGGAAACACCAAATACCTACCTTGAGCAAAAACACAATCTCAATTGAAGCCACTCAAAGAATACCAAATTTTGAACTATGTAATTTTCTGATGAACTCTTTAAGGCAAATAGCAAAATGTTTCCCTGGATCCTAGACCGCCAAATATGTGAGATATATGTATATATATATGTAATGCCCATAACTTAGACAAATGTTGGAGAATGCCTATCCATAATTGTTCTTTGAAGTAGTTGGTCTTAAGCCATTCATTCTTACAGTAATTAGACAACCATCAGTTGTCTCTAAAGGTTACTTGTAGTTCACATTATTCACCCATAGAAGAATGCTTTTCTTTCTCTTTTAGGAGTGTTGGAGCACTTGGCATTCAGTTTAACTAAAACCAATATCAAGTTAAAAGAACAATTTGGAAAATGGTAGAAAATGGAGGAAGGATAATACAATATTTTGTTAATCTGTTGGAAATTATTTACTGATATGAGAAGATAACATCATTATGATTATACACCATTAATAGCCGTGTAATCTTAGTCTAGTTACTCAGTTGCTCTTTGTCTCAGTAACAAATTGCATAACAAATTGCCATAAACTTGCATTTTAAAACTACAGGCATTTTTAGCTCACAGTGTCTGTGGGTCAGAGGCCCAGTGGTGGTCTGACTGGCTTCTCCGCTCAGGGTCTCATAAGGCCAAAATCAAGGTGATGGCTGGGGCTGTGGTCTCATGTGAAGCTCGAGGTTCTTTGTGTCTATGGAACCGAGGTCTCCATGTGCTTGCTGGCTGTCAGCTTCTCCCAGCAACTAGAGGCTTTCTGCACTCCTTGCTACATGGACCTATCCATCTTTAAAACCAGCAACAGACAGTTTCCCTTACACTGAATTTTTCTCCTGCTTCAAATTTTGTCCTGACCGCAACACACTGATTTAAAGGGCTCATGAGTTTAGATCAGGCTAATCTCCCTTTTTAAATTCCAGCTGTGCCGTATAACATAACCTAATTACAAGAATGAAATCCCGATGTATTCATCATGTTTAGGATTATCAAGGGCATGGACACACCACTTTGGAGTCCCTTAGGAGGCATTTTAGAATTCTGCCTACCACATATGTCAAAGGCCTTAAAGATTAATCAGTCAAAGCCTAGACCAAAAAGTCTACACTGGCCTAAGATGCCAAGTCTTGGAACTTATAAGAAACAAAATAACATATATTTTAGAAGGATTGTTCAGTTAGCCCATAAATTTACATTAAACTTACAATTTTACAGTATAAGGTTGTCTTTTCTATGGATGAAACAAATTCTAAGCTAAAACAGGCAGAACCATGCTCTTGGCATTGAGAATAAAAAAACTGAAGAATCTGGTCCCACCATTCTCCATGTGATTCATTTACCATGAAGTTTTTCATCAACTACTCTCTACGTGCGTTATCAGCGTTCACTCGGAAAGTGTCAAATTGGATCAAGAATATCTGCAACAACTGACTTTAATTTATAAAGATGAGATAAATATGCTTACCAAGTCAGCAGACTCTGATCTTCAAAGACTGCATTCAAGAAATTCATGTCATGAGTAACTATATTCTAGAATTCATTCACGTGACTGGATCTATTGGCTTTATTTCATATCTTCCAATGGAATTATATACTGGTTCTTTGTTTATTTGTTTGTAAAGCAATTTATAGTAATAATTTACTAAGATTTGAGCTAAAGTTCTTCTGAATTTTGTTCCTCATGTCTTATTTACTTTATCATATTGATTTTGGATTTTTTTTTCCATATGTGGTGGGTGAGTGGGTTGGTTGATTGGTTTTTGCTACTGGCCCAAACTTGTAAATATTTTTTAAAATTAAGTATGGTTTATGTTTTCAAATGTGTTATTTTTTTCATTATAGCACATGTTTATGTACAGGTACATGTATATGTATATCTATATCTATCACTTATCTATAAACTGGTTTGCAGATGATGACTTTACCATAAAGGATTGTTAAATCACGGATGACTTATATATTTCAATCAATCATAAGAGATTATTAGTGGCTCTCTTGACCCCTCAGTGATTAAGGATTCTGGGTTTGACCAGGCCAGTTTGAAAGAATTCTGTGGAAAATTAGAGATGTTTGCATGAAGTAAAGATTGAGGTGTATAAGGATAAAACGCCACGTGTTTGGTACTTTGCAGGAAGGTTGTTATTCCAGAATATGCAAATACTGAGGGAAGGTTGTATACTAAATCATCTTTAAATAGACATATTTATTAGCTTAAATTTCTTGGTGCCAGGAAAAACTTTAGAAACTCATGAGAATGCCCAGGGCCTCCTGGGAAGTAAAAAGGATCCTGACAGCAAGGAATGGCTTAAAAGAGGGCTGCAGACAAAGTTCATGTCCTTCACAATTTTGTCTAGGGCATCTTGGCCTCAAACAATATTCTTTCTATTGTGCATTTGGTCTTCTGAAGGCAATAAACAGTCCCTTGAATCCATTTACCAGCCCGACTCAAAATAGAGGATTCACTTATGATAATCATCAAACCTCTTTGATCCTATAAAATATTTTTGGGGGACCAGCCCCGTGGCACAGTGGTTAAGTTTGGCATGTTCCACTTCATCAATGTGGGTTTGCGGGTTTGGATCCTGGATGCGGACCTACGCCACTCATCAGTCATACTGTGGCAGCGATCCACATGTAAAGTGGAGGAAGATTGGCACAGACGTTAGTTCAGGGCTAATCTTCCTCAACAACAACAATGTGTATATATATATATATATATATTTTTTTTTTTTTTTGAGGAATGACAAGTTTAAAATATTTACTTTGGTAGATACATGCAGATATGCACTGAGTTTTTTTTTATATTTATGCAAGATGGAAAAAGGAGCAGGGAGGATGGGTTAAGCCCTGGAAAACTTCCTTCTTATACTCTCCATTGATGCATTAGGTTGGAGATATAGAGGTCACATAGAGCGAGATCCGTGTTAGTGACCGTAAATTCTCAACAGAAAATTCCCTTAACATAGCAAGCCATACAGTGAAATGACTCAGACAGTGGATATTAATAAAAACTTAGAAAATACAGTCACAACCAAACGTGCCAAAGAAAAGTGATCTGCTGGGGCCGACCCAGTGGCATAGTGGTTAAGTTTGCGCACTCCGTTTGTGGCAGCCTGGAGATCGCAGGTTCAGATCCTAGGCATGGACTGATGCACTGCTTGTCAGCCATGCTGTGGCGGCGTCCCATATAATGTACAGGAAGATGGACATGGATGTTAGCCCAGGGCCAATCTTCCTCAGCAAAAAGAGGAGGATTGGCAATGGATGTTAGCTCCAGCTAATCTTCCTCATGCACACCCACACGAAAGTGATCTGCTATTAAGCCTGAAACTTTACTACAAAGAGGGAAAGAGAGAGCGGAGGACACAGAGGGAGTGAGAGAGAGTTGGTGCTAGAGAGTGAGGGAGAAAGAGAGAAACGGAGAGAAAAATAGGGTAGCGGGAGAAGACATGAAAACTATTGTATTCTGATAATCTGATTCTTGTATTTCATAAGACAACATAAACAGTGATGAAAATGTTCACTATCTTAATAAAGATATGTCCAAATTCCATACAATTTAAATATATACTTCTGTCTAAATATTTCATTTCCCTGGTTATTAAAAGTAGTTATTCTAAGAAGATTTATACTTGAAAGACTGCCCCAGTCTTGTAAAGGTGATGTAATTTCCCTCCTGGTTTATTTGTACGTAATTAGTTTTTGTCAATGTTGTACATTAATTACACTCCAGCATTTCAAAGTCTGTCTGTTTTCTGATTCAGAGAAATTAGTCTGCATCCTTTGGTTATGTAAAAACCCTAGCATTTAATTAGGACCATGTCATATCAGATTTATGTAATGGGCTATAACCCTGCCAATGCCTACATTACTGCTGAGAGATAATCAGTCATTTAGGAAAACACATTAGTTCTTGGAGTATAGTGGAGTTCCAAACCATTGTCCTTTCTCTGAATTCTTTTTATTTTCTTCTAATTTATTTTAATCTCACATCTTTTTCCTTTATCCCAAACTTTCTTGTTATTGTATATCTGTATTATTTTAACTCTTTTTTCCTTATTCATTGCCTTTTCCTTAATTTACTCTATTCTAACTTGAAAGAAACTTTTTTTTTTCAATTTTATGGGGAGATATAAAGAAAATGACATGAGCTGTAAGAAAGCAAAAGAGTGTCCCGATGTTAACCTCCAACAGATTGAACATGTGCTGGAGAAAAGGTTCATGTGAAATTATTAAGATAGAACATCTCTAATTATAAATAAACAAAAATCTATTTGAAGGGAACAAATCCCGATAACCCCTGACACAATGCTTTTAAAAGTCTCAAGAGTCAGAAGAACCAGTTACCTCGGCTTGACCAACAGGTAGGTTTTCATAGTTGTATAAATTATCCAGGTCATCCAAGGTGGCATCATAGGTTTCTGAGTCATAGTTGACGGGCTCTAGAGTCGGAGCGGTCACAGCAGCATCAAAGATGACAAGTCCCAGAACCAGTGTTGCTAATGTTTTCATTTTTCAAACTTTCCTAATCGTGAAATATTAAAAAGCATAAATATTTAATTGATTTTGACTTATGAATAGTGTACACCAAATAGGAAAGATAAATCAATGTCAAGTTGGGAAACTCAAACTGGTAGCTTTCTTCACGTGGATAATTTATAAACGTAACACATCAAATTGTATGGCTTCTGAGGAGCGTTGGTACCAGATGTTCATAACAAACCTATCCACAGTTTTACATTAGATGTTGTAATTGCAGTGAAGTTGATTTCATTTTATAGAGAAATATGGAGAAAATGAGATGCAGAAAGATTGTGATACGCTTATTCACAAAAGTCTTTACATTTTCTAAGAGTTTTACCATTTCCTACGCATTAAGATTCTTTCATCAACTCTCAGATGTAAGAATGGTGGTGATGATGATGATGACGATGATGTTGATGATCACTACACCTGTCACACCACTTTAGAGATGAGGAAACCAAGACAGAGTTGGCTACTGATACAGCTAGGACTCATAACTGTTTCTTATATGTTCAAGCCTAGGGCTTTTTCCAGACAAAATAATGAAGTTTTTTTTCCTTTTGCTTTTTTGTTGCCTCTGGGTATCATTAATACTCCCATAATTTATATTAAATATTAATATTTCATGCAGTATTTTTAAAAACGTTTTCTGAACTAAATGGAGCAGAAAAGAAAATTGTCTTTTTCTTTAGCTCTTACTGTTTTATTTAAATTCTTAATAGCTATCTAAGTTTTAAACTCAAAATCAATAGGAATACATATCTAAAAGCCACTATTTGGCAAGATTCCCTTAGAGAAGAATCTGCACAGACGTAGGACTAGAGGGATCTTTTGTTTTGTAATTTTTTTAAAAAGCACAATTCTTGTTTTCCATGATGGCACCATGATTTTTTGGGTTTCAATCAGGATCTGACAATTTTAATGATTTTAGTTCTGTATGTACTCCTTCGAATACAATTTAGTTTAGAAAAAAACCCTCTCATGTTTAATTTTAAATATTTAAGTTGGGCTTATCAAAAATGTTACCTAGTGATCATTTACTGAGGAAGCAAAGTATTTGTAAAACCTTTTATCAAGCATGTCTAATTTTAAAGGTTTTGTAATCTGGATATACTTCTGGGGTTTACTTTAAGAACAGTACATGCGGTGTCTGTACCTATGCACACATATAAAAGGGAATGCATGATAAATATTACTTTCAAACTCGAATGCACTGGGAGACAAAATGACCTTCAGTTACTTGAAAGAAAGTCTTTATGAAGCAGGTTTAGGCAGAAGGATATGAAATTCCTCTGAGAATAAGAAGCAGTACAAGGAGCTCCTTTTTATCCCTTTCTATACTTTCTTCAAATAATTTTTTTATTCACACTGGATGAACTAAGCCTCTATTTTACTTGCCTTTGCAGCAATCTTTGCAGGATGGCAGATTTGGAACTGTTCTATGCAATTACCAACAAAGTCCTACTTAATAAAACTGTGTGATTTGCAAATCTTCCAGGAACCATTCTCCCATATTCAAGTGGGAAGTATTAACACTGGCCACCACTAACCTGAAAAAATATTTTCCTTGTATGTTTCTGGCAACTTTCATTGTTCAAAGAAATTATGTACTTGCTGATTCTTGTTCTCACTTCATACTCTATATTTGATTATAAGTGTCTACATGTTAGAGTTTAGTTGCATTTGGCTTATCCCTTAAAGCTATCAGCAAAAGGGCAATCTGTGTGAACCTTAGAAATATGAAGAACATCTATCTATGTTTAGTTTTAAAATGTATGTTCCTTCCTTCGGGTAATTATATCAGTATCTAATGTAGCCTGTTGAAACTTTGAATTTGTTGTCCATTTTACACCATTTCATTATATTTTAAAAATGTATGTTTATATAAAACTTTAAAGTGTATTGCTTCAAAAGATATTCTAAATGCATAATTCCATATGATCATCAGTATATTTTTAAACACCTGAAATCTCACCATTTTCTTCTCTTGCATGATATTTCAATCAATATCAGTCGATAGTGCCTGTCTATACTAGCAAAGAATGTGATCTATGTCAGGGCACTTGACGTAAGGAACCTATTGGAAACTACTATAATTTTATTGGCATCTGTCATGACCATTAAGATCAACTATTTTGCTGTATGTTATTAATCCCGAAGCTAATTCAGAATTTTGTATTTTCTAAGAATAATGTAAATATAAAAATAGCGAGATTAAACCAAGTCCATTGAATCATAGCTCACCATGAGATATTAAAGCAAGTTGAATTATTTTTTTAAAGGTTGTTATAGTAGGAAAAAAAAGTCTCTAACCCAAGAAGAAAGCAAGTGTAAAAACTTACCTTTGGCTCCTACTTGATGAAATGGCACGAAGTGACTGAGGATGCAGAGCCAGTGGTATTTGCCCCCAACCAATGGTTGTGAATTCTGGTCTGTGGGAGGTGGAATTTTTAACACTCAATTTTCTGTTTGGAAAAGCTAACCTTGAGAAATGCTTCTCAGTCTTTAAAAACCCCAAATTACTTTATAGTCACTCAAATTAAGCAGTCGAATCCAAATTACATAGTATATAAAGCTCTTGAAATTATGTTAAAAGAGTTATAATTGCCAGTGTGTCACTTTCAAATTTTTAAATGGAAAAAGTTGGTTTTAATATATCTCATCTATAACAAATTCACCAATTCACATCTATAACCATTCACCGTTAACAAATAAAGTTAATGTATGTGGTGATACTATAGATGGATCGTTCAGAAATGTTATAATAAGAAATAATTTTCCTAAACCTTGCAGGTCTTGAATTGCTTTCTTCTCTTTTCATTAATGTTAACTGAAATTCAGTAAATACTGCAAAAGGCTTAACTGTTTAATGTTAGGTAAGTAAAAAAAGAAATTTCCAAATTATTTTGATTTCTTGGAATGCTTTGAGAGCAATGAAACAATGAACCTTTTGTGTGAACGCTTATAAAAAAACTATGTCCAGAAATAATGCATAAATATGATCTGAGTGTTTTTCAGAAAAGGCTCCTTTTTCTCTCTTTTATCTATCAGAGCCAAACAAATCAAATTACATGAGAAAAAATGTCCCCCAGAATAAAAGATTGTTTCAGGGTCTTGGTACCTGACGTGGTTTGTGAAACTGAGTTTTATAAGTATGGAGAGAAAAATATATTTGTATTAAATTTCCATTTTTTCTTTCATTCACACTGCAAAAGTTCTAGAGAAAGATCAAACTTGCATCTTGTATTCTGGTATGCTTTATATAAATCTAGAAGTCTGGTTCTAACCTGTGCGTTGAGTATCTTTCCTCCATGACCAGAAGTTAATAGCTGTATTGAATTTTGAGAGCCACTTTGGTTCTGGGCAAACTGATGAAGAAGAAGGTCTGTCTTCAGGACTCTCACTCCACTTTCTGCCTTCCCTCCCACCTTTCCTTCCCCAAAACTTCTTTGCCAGTCATTATCCCCATCATCCAGTCCCCAAATTCCAAATAATTTGTTCTCAATGTGCATTCTTTTTCTTGGGACCAGTTTTATTTGTAATGGAAGCAGTGATACTGGGTAAAGTAGGAAGTCTATGAAGACCTCTCAAACAGTAGAAAGACCATCTTGGAGGGATGGTCTTCTTCCTGGCATCCTTACAGCCTCATATCATACAGAAAACACTTTCAGAGGTGCTTCTGAAAAGAGGAACGAATCTGAGTTCCTACACTGGCTCCGTTGAGCAGCAATGCCCACACTGTGTGTTAGGTGACTTTATGTATTGTTAATTCCATCAACATATTCTCAGTCAGAGTGATTATCACTATTCACACATGGGTAAACTGACTCTCAGATGTTAACTTATCCACTGTCACATGTGACACAAACAAAGAGAAAACCAAATTGGGTCAAGTTCCCAGACGTTACTGAGCTTGTCTGGGCGATATTAGTGGAGGCAATAAGGCAGCGGGATCTCTCAGTTCCTTAGATTCTAAGGTTGTTTGTCACTCATTTTTAGGTTTTTTCAGATGCTTTAGAATAAAAATGGATGAATATGAAATCCACGAAAATATCTAATATTTCTTTCCCTTCCTGCATTATTTAATCTAGTACTCTGCACACATTGTCAGGTGACAGAAGTGGGACCTATCTAGTCCTTTGCTTTCTGGAAGTCCCTGGCTGAATCTGTAAGACTCTCTTTCCAGAAATAACATTTTCACACTATCCTTTAGTGAGTTACTGATGTTTAAGTGCTGTCTTCCTTGGGCTTCAGGACACCCTTTACTAATGCAGTTGAATTGTGACAATTTAACAACCAAATTGCTTGTCTTAATATAGATTGAAAGCAGAAATTATCATTCCTAAGTCTTCTTCCAAATATATAAACCTTTCACCTTTCATTATAAAATGGACAATTTTTAAAGTCATTTCTTTCGGTCTTATTTGAATTCTCTCCAATATTTCAAAAACTATTTTGAACTGTGGGAGCTCAAATTTCTCACAATCTCATGAGGACCTAATCTCCATCGAGCAGTGAGGAAGGATTAATTACCAGTTCCAGCCTTTCTTCTCCTTGGTAAGTATCTTCTAGTTTTATGATAATTTTCTTAATAGAGGCTGAGCTTGGTTATCAGACACCCTCGGGGAATCAGTTATTATGACTAGCTGCACTATCTAGTAACTGAGGCTTTATGACTTACCCCTTTAAGCCCCAAAACATTTTACAAGTTCTTTTGGCTACAC
Source organism: Tapirus indicus (assembly GCA_031878705.1). NCBI lineage: Eukaryota > Metazoa > Chordata > Mammalia > Perissodactyla > Tapiridae > Tapirus > Tapirus indicus. The sequence goes on along the minus strand of CM062920.1, from coordinate 134,876,230 downwards.
CTCTTTACAAAATTAATTAAATACCATCCTGCTTGCTTAAATAGAATTAATTTTAAACAGAATGATCTTATCTTAATGATTGCCTTCTCTCTGTTCTGTAGCAGTGATGAGCAGAGAGGGGCAGTCACTCTGAGTACCGTCTACTGCTGCCTGCCCTTATCCGCAGCCCCAAAAGGCCACATCACTAAGAACTGCAGGAGGGTATAGATATCCCATCCCACTGATTTTAAGGAATAAAACTATTGCCTGAAATGATTGCCTAACTTCCTATGAAGAATTCCTTTGTTGCCCCAGAGCCCTACTCACCAGTAGAAGTTCAAAACTCTAGGTCTTTCGGTGTCACCATAAACCCACATACACTGTGCAGCCTGTATCCCCCAATCTTTTCCCATCTCCTCCTCCAGAATCTTTCAAGCCTGATCTGCAATGTTCAAACTCTCCTTTGTCCTCAGTTTCCTTTGGAAAATTTCCCTTTGCTTCCTTTACCTTAACAGAATCTGGCTGTCTCCTGGCAAGGTTTTCCACTCCTGTCCTGTAAAGTGGTGGTGACTTTTTCTTCTTTGCTTACGTAACTCAATGATGGAGGGATTTTTCTTGCTCGACATTTTCTCTTCCAAATGATTTCTTCTCTTCACTCTTTCAAAAACTTCATCCATTTGGAACTCATGACATTTGGCTTACCTATCTACAACCTCTTCCCTGTCATCAACTGCCTGATGTCCAGTCAAGCCTCTCGTAACTGATGACTTTCTTGGCTGGCTCATTCACACTCTCTACTCATACCCTTGTCATCTTTCTCAGTGATGCTGACCTCCATGTGCATGATCTATGTATCACGGCAACCTGGTAGTTGCCATATCTTCTCATGTCTAGTAAAGTTATCAGATTCCTACCCACCCACCATCGTTGGGATACCCCCTAGCTTGTCATCACTAGGTATGATATAGCCCTACCAGTGGAGAACTGTTATCATTTTATTTTATTTTTTTTGCCTCATGAGACCTTCATTGCATAGACTCCATCACTTTTTCACCATTCATTAAATCTCCTATCTTCACATCCTTCCTTACCTTTAGATTTGATGGACCATTATCATATTTACTCCTTTTCAAGCACTTTCTGCTCTCTTTCTTTTTCCTTCCATCATACTCACCTGGGAAAACCTCAGCTTTGGTTGAACACAGCTCCCAACTCTCTCCTCTCCTGCCTCTGACCAGCTGTATATTACTAGTGAAAATCACACACGATGATTGTGTCACTTTAAATTCTTAAAGATAAGCTTCCACCCCGGCCAGAAGATCTGTGTTTCTGACGTTGATTCTCTTTCCAGCATTCTAAGATGACTACTTTATAACATTTCCTCTGTCCTCCTATGTTCCTTTTCTCCTCACTGAAAGTCATCAGAGCAATGGTAGAAGTTATCAGAGACATACTAAATTCACTTTTGCTATCAAATCCACCTGCACTTAATTGCATCTTCTCTGTTTCCCCTTCTGTGACAGCGCAAGAGTTAAAAGTAAATTCTCCAAATGATGCCCAGGATCTTATTCCCTTTCCTCTTCTTAAGGTGTATGTTTCTTTAATTATCTCCTCTCGCTCAATATCTCTCCTCTCTACTAAGTCAATTCTATGTACAGATACATATGCCCTGGGCAAAAGTCAGGCAGGTGTTCTATACAACACTAGTGAACTGAATGGATGTCAATAAAAAGTGATGGCTACAGCAGTGTCTGTGAGAGTACATGCTAAGTCTAAAGAAATTCAAAATCAAATTATTTTAAAACACTGCAGGGTCCAAAAATGTATCTGCAGACTTGATTCATTCTATAAATCCTTCCATTTTGACTTCTGAAATTACACCTAATGTTTATAAAATAACAGTCTTTAGACTCCACATTTTCATTCTACTACTGTCCCATTTCTATGTCTCCTTTTACAGAAAAAATTCTCAAACAAATGGTATGCATTGGCTGTTTCTTCTTGCTCTGTTCTTATTCACTCTTCATTCCACTGCAGTTTGGGCTCTGTATGAGTAATTTTCTGGCTTTGTCTTAATTGCTGTCCTAGGAGCCTACTTGGTTTCAATGTGGTTTTTCTCTTACCCAATGGGCTAAGCCTTCTCAGTATCTTTGTCAGCCACCTCTTTTTCCACTCTAAATTTTAGAGTGCCTCAGGTTTTAGTCCAATGATTCATCTTTTCTCTATTTATCCTTTCCCCTTGGGTAACCTCATCTGTTTCTATGCTATAATTACAACAAAAACAAGAATAATTTTAATAATAACTAACATTTTGAATGGTCACTATGCACCTGGCGTTGTTTATTATCCTCACTTATGAGAGAGGAAATTAAGGTCCAGGGAGGTTAAATGACTTCAGCTAGTGAGAGGCAGAGCCAAAATCAAAGCTGACGCAGTCTGGCAGCAGAGTCCAGGTTCTTAACCGCGACATTGAACCACCACCTTATGTTAGTCTTCCAGCTTCACATCTCCAGTCCTCACAGTTCACGCTGAGCTGCAGATTCTTATATGCCATTGACTACTTAGAACTTGACATCTTCACTTGGACATCTCCTTGGAAAATCACAATATGCCTAAAATAATAGCTTTTGGACCCACCCTAAACTTTGTTCTTCTACCCTTTGAGTTTTATTAAACAGGATCACATCTCTCTAGTTGGCTCCAGCCCAAAGCCTTGAAATTATTGTAGATTTCTTCCATTTCCCTAACGTTTTCCACCCATCTAATCTATCAGAAGAAGTCAGCTCAACTTCAAATCTATCTCATTCTACCATCCTCTCTCACCTGGATCCCAAAAAGCCTTGCTATCAGGTCTCTTTGCTTCTTCTTTTGTGCTTCTATCATTCACTCTTCAAACACCAGCCAGAGGTCATTTAAAATGGAACTACTATATAAAACTCTACTGTTTTTCATTGAAAACATATAGTAGCTTCATAGTTCTCTTCAAATAAAATTAAAACTCCTAAGCCATAGCCCCGAAAGCTCCCCATCAGCTAGAACCTGCCTACATCTCAAGCTTAGATCAAGCCCATCTCCTTCAGTCACTCTGCTACAGTCATAGGGAAGGCCTCTCTGTTCTGGGGTAATGCCAAGTCATTTTGTCCTCAAAGTCTTGCACTAGGTATGTCGCCTCTCATTTTAGAATGGCTGGCTCACTTTTTAAACTATTCCTGTTTCTCCATAAGTACCACCTCAAAGGGGCTTTCTCTGGCCCCCTCCCCATTAGAGTAGACCCTCTTCCTTCCCATTACATTCAATGCCTCATCACAATTATCTTTTCATAGTACTTGCCACAATCTGTTATTATATTTTTCTGTTCTTATATATGTCTCTCCCAGGTGAATATTAACTCCATGGTGTATAAACTTTACTGGTCGTATTCACAATTGTATCCTTAGTGTCTAAAATACTCCTTGGCCCACAATTCATGCTCAATGTTTTTTGAATGAATGAATCAATTAATGATTGACTGCATGAATCAAATGCATAGTAATTCAAAGTAATAAATAATTACTTAATAAATCATTATGACTTGCTTGGGCTATTCTAATTAAGACACATAGGATTACTTGCACTTATGATAACTGGTTCTTGGTGAGCGTGCTAAATTAAGTCCTCTCTCAGTTTTTTTTAAATTACATTTTTCTATTCTAGCTAACTGCTAAGCTATCCACTGACACTTTTCAAGCCGTTGTCCTTGGGCCTGTTGCAGCAAGGTTTTATGTTTATTTGCTGCTAAGACTTTCTTGTGTCACATACAAAAATATGTGGTACAGACTTTAGATGAGAATCTGAGTTTCCATACCATTTAGGACTCCTCCTGGATAGATGTATAGAAAACCAAAAATCAAACTGACTTAGGAAAAAGGGAATTCATTGACCCAAGTAACTGAAAAACACAAGTTTCTCTCTTTCCAGAGAACTTCCTTTTGGTTGTCATCATTCTCAGTGGGTTTCCAGACAGAGGAGATGGCTTCATCTGCCCCATATCTTACCTATTTTCATGTTAAAATCCAGGGAGGAAGAGGGGAATTCTTTGTTCCAGTAACCCAAGAAAGGATTTCCCTTTGTGCTATTGATTCTGATCAAATCACATGCTCATCACTCAAAAAAAAAAAACCAAAAACCAAAAAACAATGGAGTAGAGAATTTAGTGTCTATGTGACTAAATCCTCACCTCATTTGAGGCTCCGCTCAAATGTTACCTCTTCAGTTACTGTTTCCCTGACCCCTCCATCTAAAAGAGGACCAACTTCTTAACACTTATAACTATCTACATTATTGTGTAAAGTAGTAGTTTATTTATTTTCTCCACCAGAATTTTATCTCCACACAAACTTGGTTGATCTGCTTTGATTGTTGCTGCATTTCCAGTCCATAGCACATAGCAGGCATTCAAAAAACATTTGTTGAATAAATTGATGAACTGACAGGCCTTTGGCCACACGCTTTATCCCTGAGCTTGCAATGGACTGAAAAAGGAGTAGAGGGTGGTCCCCAGCAGAGACTGGTAAAAGAAGAGTGAATGGATCATGAGTAGAAAAGTCTTTGAACTTTAGTGCATGCACTTTCTGAAACCTATTTTGGCTGAGCTGAAGCTTCTTTAACTAAATTTCTGATTCTCATCTGTCGTCCAACTGAATAGTAAGATATCAACACATCTTTGATAAACAAGATGCTATGGTACTATCATTAAATCTCTGCCTCATGTATAGCTTATGTTATACTGTTTTCCGTATCATTTTCACATTACTCATGCTTAATCAGTAATAATTAAAATAACAATCATAGACATTGCTAATGCTAATTTTATCATAATTTGAGCTTTGAATTGTTACATTTTACCTGCCTTTTTTATGTTGGATCTTTTTTACAAAGACCATTATCTTGGAATAAATTATACATATTCATTATTATAAAAATTCAAGGACTATAATTAAGTTTTGAAAAAAAGGGAAAATAATCACACAAATGCTTATCACTCAAAATGTTATTGTCTCTGCATATCTACAGATAAAAACATGATATAGATGCATATAAATAATATTACAAAATATGATATAATATATTTTATTTGAAATCTTTAACTCTACTTGTACTTAATATCAGAAAATACTGAATTTTAAGTGAAGGAATTGGTGAAAGTCAGATAAAGATTTCATCACAAAAAGTATTAGTTCAAAATTATCCATTTAAAGATTAAAATTATGAAAAATATTGGGTTAAATCATTTAAAAATATTTCAAATTTATATGTACTTATTTACATTTACACTTCTCCCCACTATCTAATTTTGTTATGTTTTTACTTTTCAGAGAGTGATAGCAATTTTTCCTCTTATTTAAAAACATACTGTTTGCTAGCTTACTTTACCTAACATATTTTGAGGGGTTCTAATGTCACCTGAACTTTTATTTACATATTATAACACATTTACTCTTCACAACAACCTTATGAAATAGTTACTATTATTAAATTGCCCAAGATTATACACCTCAAATGTGTCAGAGTTGAAATTATAATATAAGGATCTGGATCCAGACTGTTCTCTTTGTCCCATTACACAATACTGTGTCCCTGATGTTTGACTTTAGATATAGACGCTACAATATTTAATACTGGTGAGCTATTCTTTTTTCCAACATTTGTCTCTCTTTTTTTTTGGCTGGGGAAGATTTGCTATGAGCTAACATCTGTTACCAGTCTTCCTCTGTTTTGTATGTGGGTTGCCACCACAGCATGGCCAGACAAGTAGTGTAGGTCCATGCCCAGGAACCAAAACTGGGCCACCAAAGCAGAGGAGGCCGAACTTAACCACTAAGCCATTGGGACTGGCCCCTGCCTCATTTTTGAATGTACAATTTTGATACAACTCTTTTTTAGCTATATTCACTTCCAGCTTGTTTTTTTTCCAAAAAACACTCATATGTGCTATATTCCCTGAGTCCTTGCATGTTTGAAAATGCCTGTGAACATTTTACTCTAAGGATAAATTTTTTGGTACGATATTCTTAGGTCACATTTTTCTTAGACCATTGAGACATTGCTTCATTGTCTTCTGGCACTAACAGTTGCAGTGGAAAAGTCTGAAGCCAGCCTAATTATTTTCCACTGTTTCAGTCACTTACTTTTCCTCTCTGGAGGCTCATAATATGTTTTCTAAACCTTGAACTTTCGTAACATCACCAAATGATGGCTTGGCCTTTATGATTCCACATCAATCTTTCCAGAAGAAGAAGGCACAATTTTTACTTGCAGATTGGTGACTATTCTTAATTTCAGCACAAATCTCTTCATACCTTTAAATTTTTATTTCTGTTTAATCCATTGTAATCATTTGTCTGAAATAAAAATTATGGTGCATTGAAACTCACTTTGCTTTTTTCCATCTGAAAAACTGAAATTTTCCTACTAAAGAACTGAGATTTAATCAAAAGAATATAGAATGCCTACCCCCCACCCAAAACACCTTAGCACCACATAAACAGGGCTTCAATATAAAAATAACAGATCACAACTCAGACAGCTTCAAGACATGGATTCTATTTAAGAAGGAATTCTTAGGAAACCAAAAGGCAATGGGAAGAGATAAGTCCAACAAGGAAACTAGAGAAAACTGATGCTTTTGGCACCTACAGTGATGGCAAACATTAAACACAACCCAACTTCTAGCCAGGTTAACATAAAACCTCACACTCAAAGTCTGAATTGCCTATTACCCAATACATCCTGCCCAGCTTTCAACAAAAAGTTACAAGGCATGCTAAAAGACAAGAGAAACACAGTCTGAAGAGACAAAGCAAGTATCAGAACATGACTCAAATATGACATAGATTTTGGAATTATCAGATAGAGTATTTAAAATAATTATGCTTAATATGTTAAGGACTCTACTGGAAAAAGTAAACAAGTGGCAAGAACAGATTAGTAATGTAAGCAGAGAAGTAGAAACTCCAAGAAAGAGTCAAAAGGAAATTCTAGAAATGAGAGACACTGTGATAGAAATGAAGAATGCTTTTGATGGACTCACAAGTAGATTAAACTTGGCCAAATAAAGAATCAGTGAGCCTGAAGATATGTCAATAGAAACTTCCAAAAGTGAAATGCAAAGAGTGAAAAAAAATTTTTAAGAAACAGAATATCCAAGAAATGTGGAAGAATAACAAAAGGTGCAACATGTATATGATGAAAACACAGGAAGGAGAAGAAAGGCAAAAGGAGCAGAAGAAATGTTTGAAGTAATAATAATAGAATTTTCCAAAATTATTGGTAGACACAAAACTACAGGTCCAGGAAACTTAGAGAAGAACAAGCAAGATGAAAAAAAATCTACTTTTAGGTATATCATATGCAAACTGCAGAAAACCAAAGACAAAGAGAAAATCTTGAAAGAATCCTTAACCGAGGAGGAAACACCCTTAGAGGAACAAGAATAAGAATTACATTAGACTTCTAGTCAAAAACCAGGCAAGCAAGAAGATAATGGAGTGAAACATTTAAAGTGTTGGGAAAAAAAATTCTCAAATCCTAGAATTATGTGTTCATTGAATATAGCTTTAAAAAGTAAAGGAGAAATAAAGACTTTTTCAGGCAAATATAAACGGAGGAAATTTGTCACCAGTAGATGTGCCTTACAGGAAATGAGAGAAGAATGATATAGGTCAGAAATTTGGATCTACATAAACAGTGGAAGAGCATAAGAGAAGGAATAAATGAACATAAAATAAAATTTTTATTTCTCTTATTCTTGATTTATTTAATAGATAATGGTTTGTCCAAAATAATAATAACAATAATGTTTTAGGTGATTATAGCATATAGACAAATAAGACAAATGACAGCAATGTTATAAGGGATGGGAGGGAGGAGTTGGGAAAACTCTGTTTATAGCAGTTTTATTCACCAAAATCTGGAAGCAATCAAGATATCCTTCAAAAGTGAATGGATAAACAGTGATATATCCATACAATGGAGCGTTATTCAAAATTTAAAAAAATGAGCTCTCAAGCCATAAAAAGACTTGGGGGAAATTAAATACATATTGCTAAAGAAAGAAGCCAGTCTTAGAATTCTATGTATTGTGTGATTCCAACCATCTGACATTCTGGAAAAGGCAAAACTACAGAGAAAGTAAAAGGATCGTTGGTTGCCAAGGATTTAGAGGGAGTGGGTAGGACTGAATAGGTGAAGGACAGGAGATTTTTAGGGCAGGGAAACTATTCTGTATGATACTGTAATTATAGATATATGATATTATGCATTTGTCAAAACCCATAGAACTGTACAGCATGAATAGTGAACTTTAATGTAAACTAGGGACTTTAGTAGTAATGTATTAATATTGGTTCATTAGTATAACAAATGTTCCACACTAATGCAAGATATTAATAATAGAGGAAATGTGCGTGGGGGGTGGAAGAGGGTAACATAGGAATCTCTGTACCATCTGCTCAATTTTTTTGTAACCTAAAACTGTTCTAAAAAATAAATATTCAGTCTTTTCATTTCACACCAGTAAAAAAAATTAATATGTTCTTTACTCAAAATTTGCCTTGTTTTTTATGGACCTACTATATCCCAGGCTCTGTACTTGGGGGTATATGCCTTTATGGAATTCTCCTGATATAGCGAGAACCTAGACTAAACCATGTTTTAAAATGAGGCAAATATTATTATAGCTACTACCACCCCCACTATTACGACTTGTAGTTATGGGTGGGTTCCTGTATTAATCTTCAGGGATACCCATACACTGTGTACATTATATACGTATTGGAGAAATTCTGTCTCCTTTAGCAAATATTTGCTAAAGGAAAACATTTGAAATCAAAAGAGGTTTTCATCAGAGCAAGGAACTGTATTACACAGTACATTTATGTTGTCCTTACTACAGAATATTTCTCACTTCTGACTTTTAAGGTCTACTCATGCATATAAATGCCAGCAGTCTTCACACTTTGCTCCCAAGTTTTCTAACTTGGCTGATGTTTGCTGGCTCTGTTACAATTAATATCTAGTCTTCCCTTGGCTGAAGTTACTTTATGTTGTCTAACTCGGTTAAATCACTTGTTCTGAAATGAATAAGTTAATTCATGTACTTATTTACAAGATGATATATTTTCCATCTTGACCTTCACGGCTGGTGTAGGTGAATAGGCTTTTTGCTCCAAGCTTGATTCTGATCCCAAAACATCATCCAACTTCCACTCTTTCTATGTCTCAAACATTAGTTTTACTCTGGTGCTTGCAGCTTGAGATAGCATTCAATACAGCTTGTATAAGTTGCTACTAAATTTTTCTCTCCTCATCTCATGGGTTTCCCTAGTTATCATTTTTTAGACTCTTCAGGTTTTTAATATATAATTGCCAAAGTCATTAACAAAAAGATAGTTGGATAATAAAAAATAAAACAAACATACCTAAGAGAGTTAAAATGGGATTTTAGTAAGTTTATTAATAATTGATGAAATATTTGTAAAAGCAGCTCTATGGTATATTACATATTAAGGACACCAAACCTAAAAATTTAATTCTGTTTAGTCTTTTTATTATGATTTAAAATACCAAGTAAATGCCTTAAAGAATCAGAAATGTTTCTCTTTTACAAGAGAAAATATAGACAATCTGTTTATGACAACCAGCAAACTTTTTCCATGTAAAGGATTATAGAATTTATATTTCTACTTAATGCATTGGTCTGAGTTTCTTTAAATTGTCAACGGTGCATTATTTTATACTGCTGTTATTTAAAAAAAAATCTTCTGATTACTCTCTTGATATCTACAACAAAGCAATACTCTTTCTTGTGCTTAGATTTAAATAAAAAATCATTAATGTAGGTGGAACGTGTTTTCTGATATGGCCTAGTGCCTTTCCAACCCCATCTTATCCCACCATGTTCCTTCCTCACCAAAGATTTGGTCACACTAGTCTTTCACTGCATCCAATACACCAAGTTCTTTCCCATTTCAGATTCTTCACCTCTCTTGTTCCCTTTTGTCTCGCGGATACTTTCCTCCCTCTCTCAAAACACCACCAGCAATCATTTATGTCTCAGAGAGGCCTTTCTGACTCCTCTAAACAACTTCTAAATAAAATTCTTATTATTCTTCTCCATAGCATCCTGTTTTAGTTTTCCATATTTCTTATTGGATATTTTGTGTTTATTATCAGTTTAATTTTCACAAACCTCGAATTCTATGGGGGCAAAAATCATGTTTTATTTTTCCACCTTTGGATATCCACTTAGACAGTGGACATCCTCTGCCTCTGAGACAAAGGAGGGCTCTAATCAATGTTTGTGAAATTAAAAAAAATATATAGTTTCAAAATTTATATTGTGTGGCCTTTCAGGCCAGTCAGTTTCATTGAGTTGAATTAGTATAGAAATATGTCAGATCCAAGTAAAATGCAAGAAGACTACCTGGATCATGGCTTTCGCCTATGGTCAAAGTGTCTATTGGCGGAAACAGTACTTGCTGCTGGTGGTAATTCAGTACGTCCTGTGTCAGCCCTTGAGCAGGTACCCCTTACTGAACACTCGATTGTGTGAAGCAGCCTTCTAGCCACTCAGTCGGTGATCACTGTTGAGTTTTCCTAACTTTTCTCTGACTCAACATTTCATAAGAGCCTGCCCTTCCTTCATTCGAGAAGGTTTTTAAGTCGTGATATGCCAGTGACTCAGGTATTAGGGAATAAATTTTAGAGCAGGAGAGGTTGACAGAGGGCAACAAAGGGAATTTGATACCAATTCTTCACTCTCCCTATGCATATCTCTATCCCATTCTGTGTAAACGTACATACATGCACCCACCCGCACACACACATACAAGACTGGAAGGAAATACACCAAGATATTAATAATGTTTATCTATATGTGTTAAAATTACAGATGATACCATTTTCCTTTATGTTCTATACAACTTCCATTTTTCAAAATTATCATTTCTTAAGTTAAAAAAGTGTTATCTGTCATCAACCCCCTACCAGCTCTGGGTAAAATGTCTCTTGAACTATGCTACCTGGAAAAGCCAAAGCTCTTGAAGTCAGTTTTTATGACTATAATTTATTATAGTATTCTTATGAAAATTAAAGTCAAAACTCTGGAAATTATTAATTATTTTATCAATATTATTGATTATTATAGCAATAGGAAATGTGATGTTTTACCTCCTGTTTGGTTTACTCTGTAATTATGTCTCTCAATTACTAGTAAGTGTTGCCAGATTTAGGAAATAAAAATACAGCAAACAATGAAATTTTAATTTCAAATAAATGATAATTTTTTAAAGTATAAGTATGTCTCATTCAATATTTGGGAACTATTTATGCTGAGAAAATTACTCATTGTTTACTTAAAATTTATATTAACTGAGTCTCCCATATTTTACAGTCAACCCTAATTGTTTTAGAACTTGAAGGAAAAAGGAAGAGCGATTTCTTCAAACCCCAACAAATCATCACAAAGATTCCTCATAGATCCTCAGAATCTCTAGAGTGGCAGGGAATTTAAAGGACATCTATGAAAGTAAAATGTACAATACTTAAATACCTATCGTGGGATATTCAAATGAGGATTCATCGAAGGCAACTGAATCTACTTCAATCAAGAATTTGAGAGCATGTGTGTGGAGTCTTGGGGCAGTGGGAGTGGGCCCGGGAGGTTTATTTATCCTTTGAAATCTAAAGTGATATCCTTGAAGTTGCCTAAAATCTTAAAAGCATGTGGAGCCTAGGATTTCTGAAAATATGCATGAAGAATTTTCTTTGGTTGACCGTGGCGAGCATAAGTCGACATGTAACATAAGAAGATATCATCTATGGGTTCTGTTATAGCAGCCTGTTTCAAGCAAGTTTTTGATCTATACCTTGCCTTACGTGTTAGCTGTGCATATGATGTAAGTTAGGGTAGGTGTGAATGCCCCCATATCAGTCAGGGTTCTCCAGGGATACAGAACCAATAGAATATATGTATATATCCTATGGAGGTTTATTTTAAGGAATTAGCTCACGCAGTTGTAGGGACTGGCCAAGTCGGAAATTCCCAGGGCAGGCCAGCAAGCAGGAAATTCAGGCAGAGGCTGATGTTGTAGCCTTTGAGTCTGAAATTTGCAAGGCAGGATGGTAAACTGGAAACTCAGGCAGGATTTCTCTATTAGTCTTGAGGCTGAATTTCTTCTTCCCCTGGAAACCTTGGTTTTCCCTCTAAAGGCCTTCAACTGATTGGATGAGCCCCATCCACATTATCAAGGGTAATCTCTTACTTAAAGTCAGCTGATTGTAGATGTTAATCACATCTACAAATACCTTCACAGAGACATCTCTTTTTTTTTTTTTTGAGGAAGAATGGCTCTGAGCTAACATCTGTTGCCAATCTTCCTCCTTTTTTTTTTTTTTTGTTTTCTCCCCAAAGCCCCAATAGATAGCAGTATGTCACAGTCATGCATTATTCTAGTTGCTCTATGTGGGGCTCTGCCTCAGCGTGGCTTGACAAGCGGTGCGTTTGCCTGCACCTGGGATCTGAACCCGTGAACCTCGGGCCACCAAAGTGGAGCGTGCAAACTTAACCGCTGCGCCACCAGGCGGGCCCCAACACAGAGACATCTAACACTAGTGTTTGGCGAAATAACTGGGCATCATAGACTACCCACGTTGACATATAAAATTAACTATCAAACCCCCTTATAACTGGTATTCATTTAAAGGTTTCAAAGCATTTCTTTCCTAATATAGGATAAAGAATCTCAATTTTGGAATTAGATGACCTCTGAGTTCAATGTTCACCAGCTAGGTAACCTTGAACAACTCATTTAATCTCTTTTACCTCAGATTATTGCTCTATAAACCAGGAAAAACAATACCCTCATAGGGTTAACATAGGATTGTATATTTAAATGATATATTGCACATAAAAGTATATAGCACAATTTCCAGTGCACAGGAAGCATTCAGTAAATTTTTGTTTACATTGATAGTTATTGTTATTATTCTGTAACTCACCATTAGTTTTTTTTGGAATTAATGCTGCTTTCTGGATTATTTAGCTGGATATCCAAGGAATGCTGACATTCTACCTTGACCACTATTCCTCTTCCTGGTGATTTTCTAAGGGAGCTCCATATGCAAGGACATCAAGAAGTAAGAAATTAAGTACAATTTTATTATTAACAGGTCTTCTTCTCGACACCTTAAGACAGAGCTCTTTGGTAAGCCTTTTGAGTAATCACAGTCATTATCCTGAAATGTGACTATTCAGATCAATAATTTATCCTTTCAGGGAAAGGAAGGAGGTGTGGAAGAAAGTGTGGGAGAAGCTTCAAATGCACGTCTTTAGCAGAGGTATCTGAGAGCAGGTCTCATCATGAGAAAGAATCTGTGCCTGAAGGGAAAGCAGGAATAAAAATTTAAAACATATTCAAAATCCAACTCATCTCTGCCGACCTTTGTCAAGACTGCTATTCCCTTTAAAAAGAAACTAAACCCATTTAAAACAAAGACAACTCCTGCCATTTTCCTTCTGCATATCTTCTTTAGGTCAACAGTGTGAAGCTGCCTGAAGAGCCCATGTGAGTTCCCATTCTCCTGGCTGGGGGTACAGGGACAGGGGCTCCTCAGGGATCTCTGGCAAGAGAAGTCATGAGAAAAGGCTGTCTGGGCAGGTAGGAGACTGAAGTCATTGCAATTTGAATGATTAAGAAAAGATCAGTTGATTTCTAGTTCCAGCCTGGTATGGTCTAGTAATGTCTTATTTAAATATATGAATCAATGTAGTATTTTCCAAACTTCCATTATTCTCAGACCACTTGAATGAGTTTTGTCATATCCATATAAACCCATCCCATTACTTAATATTTTTACTAAATCAAATGCAACTTGATTCCTTTAAAAGTTTTGCCTTATACTATCTCATGATTTCTGTGAATTCACAGAAATTTCACAGAAATCGTGAGTGTTTTTGTTGTTGTTATGTGTGTATCACATTAAAAATAAATTTTGAAACTGCCTACATAAACCACTTAAACCTATAGTTCATATGACCAATTGGAAGTGTACCATGATTTTAAGAAAAATTAGTTATATGTAGGTGAAAATATAGGTTTCAAACAGAGACGTCCTGAACTTTTATTGTTTCAACAAATATTTATCAATTATAATGTCAGGAGCTGTTCTATGCATTGCAGATGCAGAAATGATAGAGGCAGTCAGAACTGCTGCTTTTGTTGAGTTTACTTTCAAGTGGGGATGACAGACAAATAAAAAATAAATAAATTTTAAATAATGATACATGTTATATAGAAAACAAAACAGGTTAAGGGGAAAGAAAGTTAGTGGGAGGGTGAATTTTTTATTTTGATATGGCTGAGTATAATCAGCATCTCCCTCTTTTTCTTGGCAATCATCCAGAGACAACAAAAAGGGTAAGAAATAGAAACATAAAATCTCAGATGTATCAGCAAGCAACCCTGAATTATTCAATAGGAGAGAGGATTGTCTCAACAGTGAGGACCGGTAGGGATATAGAGAGCGGATCCTTTTGGTTGCAGAACTCAATTAAAAAGCCATAAACACTGCTTATTCTTAAGTAGATGGGGCAATCCTAAGATTCAAAAGCAACAGTTTCTTGTTTGCAAAAATGGCAACAGGGTGCCTGGACTGATGGGGAGAGCTTCCTTGGGCCTGGCTCTGTTTTGAGGAAAAGATGAGGAAGGATGAATGAGAAATCACACAGACAACCTACGTTGCAGGTTAGTCCAAGGAGAGACGCGAGGCACCTCACATCATTGGGAGCTGCCTGCCAGTTGCTAACCTCAATATTTTTGGATAAATAAAAGCTAATAAATTTCTCACACACACCAATCTAGGGCATAAAAATATTTTTCACCAGCCTGGAATTACACTGGCCCATCCTTCAGGAAAACCTCACTCAAATAATTAGCCTAGAAAAAATCATTTTATTCAAACATGAGTTATCAAAATGGAACCAGCAACAATATCAAACCTAATTAGACTAAGAAAATTCCAGGATGCATATTTTAATCCCTAGAGTAATCTCTACAAATATAACAAAAAATGATATATAACTTAAAAGTAAATGTGTAGTTAAAATAGAATTCTAAAACACACTCAAATAATCCAAAAAAAGAGGAAAAATGAAATAGAGGATCAAAAAACAGAGAGTACAAACAGAAAACACATAGTAAAATGATAGACCTAAAACTATGAAAATCAATAATTCCATTAAATGTTAGCAAAGTAAACAAGCAAATAAAAAGCAAAGGCAAAGTTTATTGAAAAAGAATGTAAAACTACATAGCAATTAAAAGGAATGGACTATTGCTATACCCACAGTGGGAATGAGTTTCAAAAACATTATTCTGAGTGAAAAAAGACTTGTACAAAGGATAAATACTCTATGATTCCTTTTATATCAAGTTCTAGAACAGGCAAATGAATCTATATTGGATAATAACAGAACAGTGAGTGTTTATAGGAGGGTGAGGTCAGGAGTTGACTTTCTAGACTGACATTGATGTTCTCTATCTTCGTAAGAATTTGTTGTAGGTGTATGTGTTTGTTAAAACTCAGCAAATATACACTAAAGGTTTATATATTTCATTATATGTGAATTTTATATGAAAAGAAAATAGCTAAACAAATATTGAACTCTAGATATTGAAGTATATAGGAAAAAGTTTACTGATATCTGCAAATTAGTTTAAGTGTCAAATAAATGGGTAATGGGTGGCTAGAAGAATTTATATATGATGAATATGTCTTAAATACAAGTAGATTAGAATGTTAATTATGGAATCATGGTGGTGAGTGTTCAATGTAAAATTCTTTCAACTTTCCAGTGTATCTGAACATTTTTGTAACAAAATGTTGAAACATAGTTGAGCCAATATAAAATCTATAGAAAGATAACATTTTGACACATTGATAAATGCAATGAGCAAATGCCTTTCTGTGAATTAAATTGATAGAACAAAAGAGTCAAACAACAGTAAGGATATAGAAGATTTGAACAACATAATTGCAAGAGCTAGCTATTGCCACAATGACAAACCACCTAAATCCCGGGTCTAGAGTCCCCTCCCTGAAGACTGTAAGGCTGCTATTAATCGAGGAGCATCTAACGAGCTGTATGTCAGTGATGCTTATTTATCCATGGCCTGTTATTGTGACAATGAGATGGAAACACCTCTTTTCCCACATTGTTCAAGGAGCAGGCTGAGGTGAAGAGGGAACTTGCAAAGCAATTCCTAAGATAGTTAAGAAAACGTGAATGTAATGTCTGCCTTTGGTTATTAAGAGGACTGAAAGAACTGAGAAAGTGGCATACACACCCTAAAATCCACTCTGCAGTTGGAGAACGTGTTAGGCAATGTCCTATAGGACCTGAAGATCTTGGCTTCTGAGAACAGTGAAACTAATCTCTTAGATTTCCTGGGAGAGTTCCTGGGTAAACAGATGAAGAACATAGACTGTCTGGAATACCAAATTGCTGACCAGAAGGAAATAGAAGAGCTAGTCCACCATGAAGACCTGTTTGAAAAGCCTACTGAGACATCAGGTGAAGAAACTTAACTTCTGAAGGCAGCACAGCAGGTCTTCCCATTATAGTAGGTCCCAAAATCGGCTGCCTAAAAGTCTTGATCTCCATTTGCCTGAAGACTGCTTTTCTTTTTATCTAGCATCCTAATCCTCATTGTTGCATGTTCAAATAAATCTGCTTTGCATTATAAAAATAAATAAATATATATATTTTTAAAAGAGATGAATCATTGCCAACAGGTATAGTTCTTCAGACACTTCTGAACCTTGCAGTTCTGGTATAGTACATATTGCAGGAGAGTTTAAAGACACAAATGCCACTTCAGAACTAAAAAATAAGATGTTTGACACATTAAGGAATCATTTTATGTATCTAATCATCATGGTCGAGTACTATATCCTCTTTTGGATACAAAAAATTCTTCAAACCAAGATTCATCGACCTCTAACACATCACCGAGGTTACAAAAACTCAAATCACAGCATAGTTAAGATTTTTACAAATTATAATAACAGAACAGGACATAGAGCTGGAATATTGGAGTTTGGGGTCTAACACACTCTCCCACTCACCCACCCACCATTGGTATTTATATTGATCTTTCAGTCCAAATTAAAATAAAATCTATGGTCCTTGTTTGTACATTGTTAAATCATGAATTCAGTGTAAATTACGTATTAAGTGAGCCTTTGATCTTTCATGGAGAAAATTTTTTTTTCATTTAAAACAAAGTCACTTCTTTAGGAAGAGTCACTGTTTGGAACACGTTTCTATGAAAAATATTGATGGTTTTTCTGATTAGAAAAATAAACCATCCGAGAATTCAGAAGCTTAAAATATGTTATTTATTCTCATGGATCTGAGGTTGTCTGGGGCAGCTCTGCTTCAGGTTGCTATCAGTGTGGCGGCTCTTCACCTGGAACCAGTTGGGCACCTGGGGTCTATTTATCTCATGCCAATGGAAAAAGTGCAACAAGCAAGTGGAAACTTGTGAGACCTTTAAATGCATACTGTCACTTGTGCCCACATGCCATGGGCCAAAGCAAACCACATGGCCAAGTCCAAAAGGACAAGGAAATACATTCTACTCATGGTAGGCCACAGCATGGGTGTTCATGAAGGGGGGGATGAAGGGGGGATGTTCATGAATGTGTCAAGGGGATGAAAGAATTGGGCTAATTACAGAATCTACTACAAACACAATGAGTATTCAACATTGCACCCTTAAACAGCAGAATACACTTTATTTTTAGTTTCATAACAGTGTTTATGAAAATTGGTTATATGCTGAACTATTAGGCATAGCTCAACACATTTCAAAGGAGTGAAATCGTGTGGAGTATATTTTCTGACCAGAGGAAGTAAGCTACAACTCAATAACAAAACAATTACAAAGGCAATTAGAAATTAAGAAATACATTTTCAAATAACCCAGAGGTAAAAGAATAAATCACAATGGAAATTAGAAAATATTTTGAACTCAATAACAACAAAAATACTGCATATCAAAACCTATGGGATGCAGCTAAAGTATTTCACAGAGGGAAATTTGTAGCTCAAGGTGTATAAATTAAACCTAAAGAAAAGATCAAATATCAATAAGTTAAATAGTCATTAAAAAAATTTAGATACTATAGAAACTTAAATCAAAAGAGAGAAAGAAGGAAATAATAAAAATATGAATTTAAAATAATGAAAGAGAAAACAAAACTAATAGGATCAAGTAAACCAAAATTTGATATTTGAAAAGACTGATAAAATTGATAAATTTTTTATGAATCTTGTCAAGGAAAAAAGAGAGAAGAGACCAGACCTAATATGAAGAATGGAAAAGAAAAACTCATTACAATCCCACAGACATTAAAAAACTAAATGAGGATATCTTGAGAAAATTTATGTCAATAAATTTTGTTTACCTCTTTTGTCATTCACTAAGCTTGACACTTTTCTGTATGTGGTTATACTTAAAATGTTAAACATATAAATGTTAAAAACATGAAGCAATCAGCTTAATAAAATAATAATAACTACGAAATACTGAATGCTGATTTTGTGCCAACAATTGTTCTACGTGATTGAAATACATTATCTCATTTAATTCTCACAAAAATTCTATAAGGTAGGTGTTTTTGGTATTCCTACTTTAAAAATGAGAAAACTGAGGCATAGAGAGTTCAAAGAACTTGTCTTAGTTCACACAGCTAAGTAGAGATAAAAGCACTAAAAAAAAAATAACAAGACAACAGAGAAGCTGAAACATGATTTGGCAGAGCTCAGAGGAAATGAAAATAAAATAAAATTAGTATATAAATGAAGACACAGTGAAAGCAACACAAAGTAAAGCAAAACAGATAATCTAAATAACAAAAAGGGACAGAGAAGAACGAGAAAAACAAGAGTATTAATGTGTCACAAAACCAAGGAAAGATATTGATTCCATGAAAAGGACTTTGTGAATGATAAATACAGCAAGGAAGTTGTTTCAGTGAAGGTTTACTAATGCAATCCTATTACTAATGTAATACACATAGTTTTTTACACTACCTGTAAAAAATTTCCTTTCTGGTAAGGTATAGTCACAAAATGGCTCTCTACCTTGAACTTTCTGTCCATTATACAAGCAGAAGGAAGAGATGGAAGCAACCAAACAGTGGACATGGTGCTTATATCAGTAAATCGAAACATACCCCAGCGAGGCTGGTCCAGTGGTATAGTGATTTAAGTTTGGTGCACTCTGCTTCAGTGGCCCAGGTTTGTGGGTTCGGATCCCAGCTGCAGACCTACACCACTCATCAAGCCATACTGTGGTGGCAACCCACACACAAAATAGAGGAAGATGGGCACAGATGTTAGGTCAGGGTCACTCTTCCTCAGCAAAAAGAGAAGATTGGCAGCAGGTGTTACCTCAAGGTCAATCTTCCTCACCAAAAAAAAGAAAAAAGTATACCCTGAAATCTCCATGTCTTCAATTTACATCTTATTAGGCAGAGTTGTGATACAGGTAAATATCACTGCATCAAAAGCCAGAAAATGTGGTCATGTCTGTGTGTGTGTGTGTTGCTACATCAAAGAAAATTGCTATTTTGTTAGTACAGACGGGAAGAATGGATATTGGGTTGGGAACTAATACTGCCTCAGGGGTTAAATTAATGATTGAATTTAGCAAGAAGAATGTCCCTGGTGACACTGATAAAAAACAGGTTCAGTGACAGAGTAGGATCAGGACTCAAACTAGAGTAACTGGAGGTAAAGGTAACTGAAGAAGTGGAAAAAGAGTGTGAGGAAAAATTTTCATGAAATTTGACTTTACAGGAAAGAGTAGCTAAAGAAAGTTTGGAGTACAGGATGAGCTTTAAACACTACACAATCATACAGACACACAATGGTTTATTTTTATTAATTTTCTTTTAGTTTATCAAATTTTTAATTAAAATTTATTTGTTCCAAATTCTTAAATATATATGTTTATATACATATATTCCTGAATATGAACATGAATATGAGTATAAATGTTTATATATAGACATTCATGACTCAAGTTGCAAGATCTCATATTCTTTAAATTTTAAAATTAAAGGAAGAGCTTCATAAAATGACGATGTAGAAGATCATGGTTTAGCTGAAAACCAGTTTACCACAGATGTAACGTTTGAGAACGCCAATACCGCAGTGGCCACCGGCCTACCTTTGGACTCAGAAGAACGTGGTCTATTCTGGAATCACTTTTTATTTCTCATTTGTGGAAGCCTAGATGAGTACTTTGCAAATATTACACCTAAGAAACCAAATGGTGAATTTGGCCCTGCTGCTGTTCTGAAAGAATTGTACTGAATACAGCAAAGTTAAGAACACCAGGGGAGTTTGTAAAGACAGTTTGATTCCTCTGTTGCTATTTCTCAATGAAGGTAAGGGTTGTGGAATATTTCAAACATGTGGAGTTGGATTGGGAAGTAGGGTAAACATTTTATGAACTTCGTGAAAAATTATGTTTACACAAGTGTTTATGATAGGTAAGTAGATGATTCCAACCATCTCTCTTATTGTGAGGAATGCATGAGGAATTTTTAGTTGAGGAAAGAGAATTTCCTTTTAATTTAATGAGAAACCTCTAGAATTATTGAATACTTAATTTAGAATTTACATTTCAAAGTTAAGCGTTTTCCTGGGTTGAGAGAGAGTCAGGAAAGCAACATTCAATCTGTTTTGTGTTTTGTTTTCTGAATGAAGTATGACTTTTTATGCTGCTTGGTATTCAAATCATGTATAATCTAGTTGTTTTACTGAAAATACTCAAAGATATGAAAAATAATTGTGCCCAATTACCATTCTATTTTATATTAAAACCAAATACATATAGTGTTTTTCTCATTTTTCTATGGATTTTTCTTTGACACATTTTGCTTTGAACAGTAAGATATTAAGTTATAAAGACATTCAGAATTTAAGCACACAATGGAGTTTAGTACAAATAATAATATAGAAACCATTCTGGATGAAATTTGTTCTACCCCTTTTCATATCTAAATGATCATTTTTGCATAAATGTTTTCTTTGGTTTCACTAAAGATTTATAACTTCTGGAATTGTTTAATTCAGTGGAATGAGTAACAGCCAATCCGGGGCCTCAAATAGTTCCTTTATAAGAGACAATTTGCTGGTTACAACTCTCTTCTTACATCTCTGGTCCACCTAAATATTAAATCAAATCAAATACAGCATATGCCAAGCTTATTTTCAAAAATACCAATTTTTTGTAATATTTGTTATTGTAATAAGTTGAGGCATACATTTATAGACATATTCAATAGAAGTTAAAAGAGAATAATGATGAAATTTAGAGTTTATAAAAGAAATGTAACAACTGACTTTCTTCATCTGAAATAATAGTTATTTAACTAGATATGGCAATTATGATATCTGCCAAGCACACAAATGTTTCTATGGGAAAAATAAATCTACTCACTGCTCTTATTACAGGATTGCTCTGTACACCTAGTTTTGTACAATTCAATCCCACTCTATAAGCACCTATTACTAGCCTATGACTGAATACTGCATCCAAGAAAAGTGTATCCATGCCAGGCAATGGGAGTGCCTGGTGGAAAATGCTCTGAATGGCGACATAATCATTGTCAGAAATCTGAACTAGGAACTAGTGAATACGCTGGCCTCCTTCGTGTTTATGTCCAATAATTCTTTTCACATGTCTTCTAGGAATATAATAATCTTACTAATAAAAAACCTATTGGATGTGGTTCAGGGGGGGATGACCCTGTCATGGATATGACACAAAGACTGGTTAAGAGATGGGCACGTGATGTAAGTTATGTCGGTCAGAATCAATTAGATTACTCCTTGTGGATATTATGTTAGAGTTATTGGAATATACATTCTCTTCCAATCGGGTCACTAAGGTGATATGATGTAACTCTAGGACTGGTAATGTCAATATGGCCCATCACATGGAGCAATCTGGTCTGAGATATATAGAGGGATGTTATTTGAGCCCCTGTATCAACCATTCCTGAATTCGGTGGTAAACCTTTACTTCTCTGTTCTGTGCACCAATAAATTATGTTTTATGTAAATGGTAATTTGGTTTGGATTTCTATTAATTGTAATTGAAACTATCCCAGTTAATACACAGAAATATTTATGCATAGGCAAAGAATTCTGAAGCTTAAAAACAATAGAGATAGAGGCCATCCATGAGGCAGAGAGAAGCATGAGGAATCATAAGGAAATCAAAGTTATGAGGGAGCAAAAGCTACGAGGAAATAGATTGGTTTGGGGAAAAGAATGAAGAGCAGATGTTTGGATGTTTGTAAAAATGCATTAAAGGCTGGTCGCTGCTGAATCACCTAGAGCTGCTTAGAATCCAGTGTCAGCCTTTGTGATACCGAGTACCGTTCTGGTTCCATTATTCCTCAGACCTGGTTATATGCCTGAGTATCATACTTCCTTACATCCACTTTTATACTTACAATAAGCCCCCATTATTTGGTGATAACTTGAATAAGTCCGTTGTAGTTCATCCACAAGGGAGTAATTAAAACAAATTACTTTAAGCTTTTTAATGAAATAGTCAAATTTTCCACACTCCTCCTTCACCACCATAGATTGGTGCCAGTTATGGGAACATTTAAAATAGGGAAATTGCTATTTTTATCTGAAAGATTTTATTTGATGGAAATGTATAAACAAAGTGAATTTTTCATGTAAAAATTCTGGATCTTAGCAATTTAATTCACATCAACATTTATTTTATACACACTCTTTAGTCAAGATGCTTTCAGATAAAAAACAAAACATATCTGAATCAAATTTACAATATTATAAGGTAATATTATATAATTCACAACTCAAAGTCCAGAGGTAGGACAGGCACCAGACTCTACGTTATGTCACTCAGTAATATAATCAAAACCCCAGGATCTCTGCCAATAAATTTCACAAAAGTATATGAAGTAAACAAGTACTTACAAAGACAAATTATCAGAGATGACCAAAAATTTAAAAATGGAGAGAAAAGAAAAAAAGAAAACCTGATGTGTCCAATATTTATTTCAAAATGTAATCCACTGTTAAAAACCTTCCCACAAATTCTTTTTCCCATAATGGTAGAGTAGCTTGTATATGACTAACCCTCATTCAGATAAAAATTATAAACATTGGATAAAATATTTGAAGAAATAAAGAGTGACCAAAGTAGACAGAAACTGGAAGTGACCCATGAAAGAAGGGAACTACCCTAGCTTTTCACCTGAGGGCACGCTCAAGTTAGGACACAAGCTGGAATTTTCCTGGGTTGAGGAGAGTAAGGAGGGAGAGCCCAAAAAGGAAAGAATAAGAGCAGAGAGAGCCCCAAATCTGTGTATAAACTCTATCTAAATCCTTTGCTACCCACTGAACTGCAGACATGTAGGGAAGAGTTCAGAGTCTTCAGTGAAAAACAACAGCTAGAATACTGAGATAATGAGCAGTTTCAGCTGATGCCCGCTTCGGTGGAGCCAGAACTTTGAGTCTGAGTCAAGCCAATTTCATTGCCTACTAGAATCAAAATCGATCATCTTCAGAAAGAGATAACAAAATCCAGACTCTACAATGTGTCATCCACAGCATCCAATAAAAAAATTAGCACACAATGAGAAGAAACAGGAAATTATGATCCACAGGCAAGAGAAAAAGCAGTCAACAGAAATCAATCATAAAATACCCCGGATATTGAAATTAGAATACAAAGACTTTAAATAAACAATTATAAACAAGTTTGAGAACTTGAAGCAAAATATGGTCATAATGAGTAGGCAGATAGGGGAGCTCAGAAGAAAATGGAAACTCTAGGAAATAATCCAATGGAAATTCTACAGCCAATCAAAACAACAGGTAATATTAAAAAATATCCTCGTATGTGGTAAAATAAGTAATTACTAAGCTTGAGGATAGGTCAATAGAAAATATCCAATTTTAGTAGAGAACAGAGAGAAGAAAGGTGGAAACAATCAGTAGATTTTCAGTGATCTGTGAGATTATATCAAGAGGTCCAAGATAAATGTAACTGGAGTCCATGAAGGAGAGGAGAGAAAGAATGGGGAATAAAAAAATATTTGGAATATGTATTAGTCTTCTTGGGCTGCCATAACAGAGTATCATAGATTGGGTGGCTTAAACCACAGAAATTTATTTTCTCACAGTTCTAGAAGCAAGTCCAAGACCAAGGTGCCATCAGGGTCGGTTTCTTGTGAGGCCTCTCTTTCTGGCTTGTAGACAACTGTGTCCACATACGGGCTTTCCTCTGTGGGCACGCGGAGAGTGATATGTAGTGTCTCTTTCTCTTCTTATAGGGACGCCTGTCCTATGGAATTAAGGCCTCACCCTGATGACCTTGTTTAACCTCTGTTACCTCCTGACAGGCCCTATCTCCAAATACAGTCATGTTGGGGGTTAGGACATCAACATACAAATTTTGGGAGGACACAATTCAGTCCATAACAGAGGAATAATAGCCAAAATTTTCCCAAATGTGGTGACAAGTATCTAGTAACAGACCTAAAATTCTCAGCAAACTCCAAGCAAAACACGACTAGTTTTCTCATGATAAAACTGGAAAATCAAAAATAAAGAGAACACACCTTGAAATTAGGCAGAGAGAAACAATGCATTACCTACAGCAGATTAACAATGTATATAACAGCTGACATCTCACCAAAATCAATGGAGGTCAGACAACAGTGTAGTGACATATTTAAAGTGCTGAAAGGATGTCTACCATGAAGTTTATATTCAGAAAAAAAAAATTCAAAAATAAATGTAAAGACTGTCAAGAAATGAAAAATATGAGTATTTGTGTACAGCAGAACTGTACCAGGAGAAGTACACAAGGAAGTTGTTTAGGCTGAAGGAAAATTTTGAAGCTGGAGGAAGAAATGTGAAACATTAGAAATAATAAATACATAGATAAACATCAAATAATATTTTATTACCTTTATCTTTTACAATTATATGACTTTAATGCAGAAATCATGAAACTATTTTATGGGAACCCTAACATATGTAGATGTAATATATATGATAATAACAGCACAAAGGATGAGGAATAAATGGTACTATAGTCTTAGAAATATGAATCTAAAGTTTAGACATCTGACATCTCTCTTCGTTTCCCCCATCTCTTTGACTTTGCTTATGCTGTGCCACTGCTCTTCTCTGTACCCTGGAAAATTTCACTCAATGTTCGAGATTCAGGTGAAGTAATTCTGTCTGAGGCAGCTTCTCAAGAATTTGCAGAGTCAAGATGTGCTCTGCTCATCTTAATAGCAATGAAAGCATTATTCCAGTTTATTACAACTACCCTATATAATCATCCTCTACTAGACCCTGAAGAGCAGGCACTATATTTAGTGTTCTTTGTATCTGCCTTAGCTCCCACCAATTTATTTACCTCCTGGTAGACATTTAAATGTTCACTGAGTGAAGAGATGATAAACGAATGAAAAAAATGATTGAATGAAAGAATGTATTGCTGAGTGAAAGGAAAATCGACAGAAGGAAAGAACTTTTAGGGAAAAGAGGTCTGGGCATACTAAGTTTGTGATGCTGAAGCAGCAATCAGGTAAAGCTGTTACAAAAGTTGTGAAATATGGATTTGGGTTATAAGAGAAAGGCAGGACTTGGAGATAGAGCCACAAATCAGAGATGAGACTGTAATCTCATTGCAGAAAAATAAAATGCAAAAAAAGGAAAAGCTCTCCCCCAAATCTGTAAAGATGAAAAATTTTTGTGCTTTCATGACATGGCAGCTAACCTCTAGCAGTCTGACTTTCATCCAAAAAATTAGGTATTTCATCCAGTAAAAAAGATTTTGACTATATAAACTATAATTAATGGAAAAATGTTCTAATACGTTACAGAAGGCTTATTGGCTAACCAGACTTATACTGACTCCTTATTTTCATAAGTTAGCATCCTACTGTTTAAGATGGAAATTTCTTGCCACATAAGTTCTTTATCTTCTGTTTTCATGACTAACATCTGGCATTAATAATATGGCCGTTTAGGAAACAATTTTAATCATAAGGGGTTTTTTTTTTTTTTTGAGGATTTGCTTTTTGGGGGATTCTCGCTTTATTACTTACACATGGTGTCATTCTCTTTAAAATTCAAAATTTACCGTTGACTAACTTCAAGTCTTGAAGCAACATTGCTTATTCTACATGGACTATCATGAAAACTTGTGTGAGCTATGTCCAATTGCTTTAACAGACAATTTGATTTCTCTCATGGAGAGATTTTGTTTCAGCCGTGTCAATTTATTCATTTTACAGATGGCTTTCTCACATTGGAAAGGCTTTCTATTTTCTATTTAACGAAAAATGATAAATGTGGCATTGAAAGTTTTTAGGGCCTAACAAAGAAAAGAGTAAAGTTATTGTAAACATAATAAAAATATATTTAATCAAAGATTCTTGGGACTTAGAACTAGAAAAACAGTTTCATCAATAATTCAAGTTCATCATTTCCTAAATGGCAAAACTCCAAGGCCCAGACAGAGTATTCCATTTTGTTATCTGCTAGTGGCATAGCCAGGATAAGATTAAACCCAGATCTTCTGATCAAATTCTGTACTCTTCTAGTAAGACACATTTGCAATACTGCACAAGTGCATATTTTTAACATGACTTTTTAAAACTATGCCCACATCTCCAATTACTCATGATGTAGTCATGCTCAGTTGCCCAATTTACAGCATTGAAAAATTGAATTGGTAAGAATGGAAGCAGTTATATAAAAATCCCAGCTTCCTCACCCTTCACTGGATGATTCCAAGAGGTCTTCTCCACAGTCTCAGAGTCCCCATAATGTTTGATTCCCTGTTGCCCATCAAGATAACTGCTCATTAACACATCCTTTATTGGCTTTCCTATCTCATTTCCTCCTAAATTCTTTCCCTTTCTTTTCTTTACTATTCAATTCCAAATCCTTGTCTCAGAATCTACTTTAGGGATAACTGAAATTAGGACAATGAGAAAATCGGAAACTAAGTGTTTAGACTGTCCAGTCTCTATAGAGAAGTGGGAAATGGAAAGTGAGACTTGGCGATGGGTTTCGGCATAACCAACAAAACATTTCTGCTATAGCAACTACTATTAATCTGTTGACTTTAACCAAACAGACAGCTAGTTATTTCTCCAGCAAAAATGGATTTATTCGAGATCAGCAAAGACTTGCAATTTGGGGTCTACTACCATAGTGAGTCATGTGCAAATCTCGAGCAAGAAGGGGAGGAGAAACTCTTTTATAGAGGGAAAGAGAAAATTGGAAGGGCTATTATAAACAAAGAGTCTTGGAGGAATTGAGAGTTGAAATATAGTAGCTTTTCATTGGCTGAGTTGTGACTGTCTTTTGTTGACTGAGCTCTTGCTGGGCAAGGAGTCTTTCTTCTTCCTGTTGGGCTCTGCCATTGTGGTAGGGCATGAGAGCTCCCCTTTCTGGCCTCCCAACTCCAATTTAAATGAGGTTTCTGTTTATTAATTTTTACAAATCTCGTCTAACAAATGAGAAAATTAAAGTCTAGATATGTTGAAGTTGCCTGAAATCATACAAGAAGTCAGTGGTGTAACTGGCAAATATAATCTGTTATTTACTTGCCACCAACTATTGGATGTCAGAGCATGTCCCTTGTGGCTGGAGTAAACCAGAAATAGAAGTGGAGTGAACTTCTTTTTCCTTAGCTGATTCTGCAATCTTTCTATTCTCTGCTTTCCAGACTGAGAAATGACATCTTTGATTTTTGACTTACTATAAATTTTACTGATTTGTTTGTGTAGCTGAAACTTCTACTATTTACTACTCAATGTGTATTAGATGTTGTGTATTCATAATGTTATATATTGAGCAATTTACTTTTGGTGGTTAAAAATAGTCATTTGTTTCTTTAGGTGATTTTTCTTCTTAGTCTCAGCCATAACCGCAGTGACTAGATGATCCTCTCTTAGACAATGGGCTAATTGATTACAGGAAACTGATTCTACTAGGACCTAGAACTCTGGTAGGACTTCTAATTCTAGTTTCTGACTCTTGAAAAAATTCTCACGTAGACATAGCATAACATTTTTGACACATTATGTTCTACTCAGATGAGACTGGTTTCTTTGCTATCCCTGGAATGTTGGCTATTTTTTAAATCTTAGCTATTCTATTCCATAGCCCTTCAGACTTCCCAAGACAAAGAACATAGCTCAAGAAATGTTTGTTAAAAGAATTATGAGTAAAGGCTAACTTTCCACTTAGAAAATAACATTAGTGGTGTCTGAACCTTTGTTGTTTTTCAAAGATACTGTGAGATGTCACATTGCCAGAAATTAATGCCATCACCCCTTGTGAAAAGGAGGGGAGAAAGAAAAAGAAGTAACAAAAAAAAAAAAAGAAAAGAACTCCAGAGCAGTTAATTTTTGCAAAAGAGTTTTATGTGCTTGGAATCACACAACTTTAGTTGAATGATTTTGTGTCATATGCACCATCTGAAATTAAAATCCTTATCATTTAGTAAAGTAGATAAAGAAAGAACACTTGGACATCTTTACAATATGTTCATAGAATAAGCAATCTTTTGATTGTAGCGAAAGATGCATAGAAACCATTTTTCGTGGCCATCATTTATTTTTCCTTGTGTGCATGAAATATGAGAAATTAAATGTAAAACTAGTTTTCTTGTGAATTTTTCCTTTGGGTTTGCCAATAAAGAGATGATATAATTATTTCCAGATTCGCTTTGGTTTGATTCTGTTGTGAGTGTATGTGCATGTGTGTGTGTGTGTGTGTGTGTGTGTGTGAGAACATGTTAAATATGCTATCACTTGGAATATTTATTCTCACTTACCACTGTGCATAATTTAAATTTAGTAGATTTACAACATACTTTTGGCATAAAGTCCCTGAACTAATTATGTGGTATTTAATTGCAAAGTGGATTGGTACATGTTTACGTGGCATCTATAAAAATCATTTCAAATGGGTGTGGGCTTATTTTATTTTCTTGTGAACATGTTCAAATTCATAACTCGATTTCAGAAAGATAACTTGGAATATTAATTTATTGCCCTCGGGCTCATCAGTCACAGCTGTTTCTTTTATAAACACAGAAACTTTGATGTGGCAATTCTCATTTTATTCTGTTGAGATCTTTCCCCAAACATTTGAAATTATTGCTTAGGACCAAAAGATTCTGTCAGATAACTTAGAAATTGTTGAACCATCTTGGCCATTTGGTATTGTTGATCATTTAGATTGAACATTCACTCTGCGTAAAGTTTATTTGCTTAGATTCTGAGAGTAAAAACTTTCATTTTCCTAAGCAATGAACTGGTTTTAGACAATACTTCACTAATTAGTTTTATTTGTATTTGAAATTATGTACGTTTATATTTAAAGTTTAATCTATTTTGTAGGGCTGATAACTGAGGGTTGAATCTAGTAGTGTTTGGCGTGTTTTCCTTTTTCTGGGCTGTCTTGCATTTAAACTTTTTTAAGGAACCAATTGGATCAATCTTATAGCTACATCAATTAATGCAGTTGAATTTTGCTCTAAGCACTAAAAGCACCTAGCAGATGTACCCATGTGTATTAGTGAATAGTCGCGGTTACTCTGCCAAAATGTGGGAATAAGACATAATCTATTAGTGTGTACCTTTACTAGTTACTAAATAAAATACTTAAACAGTTAAGTAAAGGAAACATTAAATTTTCAGATGATTACTCTTATGGACTGGATTGTGTCCCCCCAAATTTATATGTTGAAGCCCCAATCCCCAGTACCTCAGAATGGACTGTATTTGGAGATAAGGTCTTTAAAACAGCGATCAAGTCAAAATGAGTTTTGTTACTTTTTTTTAAGGTGAATCCTTATATAATCTGACAGGTGTACTTATAGAAAGAGGACATTTGAACTCACTGAGTGACACCAGGGTTTCGTGTACACAGAGGAAGGACCATGTGAGGACAGAGAGAAGGAGGCCGTCTGCAAGCCATGCAAGGAAGCCTCAGGAGAAACCAAACCTGCTGACACCTTGAGCTTGGATTTCCAGCCTCCAGAACTGTGAGAAAACAAATTTTTGTTGTCTAAACTCCCCATTCTGTGGTATTTTGTTATGGCAGCCCTAGCAAACAAATATACCTACCAATCACAGGAATATATATATTTTAATATTTTAGAAAGAGAAGCACATTTAACCATACATTTGGAAAAAGTGATAATCAAATACAAGTCGTTTGGAGTTCTGAAAATTTGAGGGAAAAAGTAAGGAAACTACATGGTAGTTAATATTTGAATGAAGAACGAAATCTTATAATTTGAGGGAAGAGGAATCCTACTAATATTGGGCATATAGGGAGTAAAAGTGTATGGAGAGGAGGTATTGAGGGTTAGTTGGATTGTCATCAGTGGGACATTTGAGCAAAGTTGCTTATATGGACCAAATGGATTAGTGCGATTTTGCTAAAGGTATAAACAATAATATTCACTGCAGGGCACTGACGTCCCAAAGTGAAATGAATACCTACTTCTATACTTGCAAGCCAAAATGTAGTCAAAGGTCATTCAGATTTGTCACCTCAGTCAAGTGACCCAGGGGACCATGCATAATTTCCTTCCCTTCCTGCTGTAGCTCCTTTCCATCACTCTGCTCCATGCAGCTGTACCTTTAGCTCCCCACTTCTTTACACTTTCACACACACTTCTCCTTCCTGCTTCTAACATTTACCTCATCCCCAGACTCATGTACATACTCCAGGTAGAAGATTTCAAATAGCTACATGACATTAAACCTTTAGTGAGGTAATGACAGACAGAGAAGATGCTGTTTAAGCATATTTGTCTCACATTCCTCTCGGGATCCCATTGATACCATGCAGAATTTTAAAAAGAACTAAATCCATTACAGCAAAGAGAATTGAGCAGGTCAGCTGTGGATGGCAGATTTCAACATCTCTTTGGATGAGAGTGGAAAGAAGATGGACATGTGTTAACTGGTGTGTCAGAGAAGACAAAGTTATGGTTCAATATTTGCTAACGGATGGGTACAGAAAAGGAGGAGCCTGTCTCTTATTGCAACTCAGGAAAAAACAATATTTATATACTCATTATACTATAAACTGTCTTTCAAAAAAAACTTTCATATTTTAGAATCAGTTTCATATTTAGAATCAGGCAATGCATGGGAAACATAGCTAATGTTTAAGAAAGTGTAAACTTGAACAACCTTGACCATGAAATTAAATGTATATCTGACAGAAGATGATGTCAAAGTAAAAAGAAGTGTTAGGATGTATGACCTCATCTCACATAGAAAAAAGTTGAGATGGTCTTTGAGAGTTGTTGAAACTAGAAATAGAAGTGAGTTTTTTATTCAAGCTTATTACCTAAGTTAAGAAATACAAATAATAAGATAGCTATCAAAATATAGGAAGAAGGGAGTGGACTGGTATAAGTATGCTAAATGATCTTCTATAACAGAGTTAATATAGGTGGCTCAAAGTTGCTAAATCAAGAGCAATAAAAATACGTTATTAGCAGTATGGAGATAACGATAAGAAAAATAAAATGAGTAAATATTTTAAGTGTTGTTTCTAGGGAACTGGACTGCGGTAGAAAGGACAGAGCAGGGAATCATTGTTTTCATTAGAAGCTTTCTTAGCTATTTGGTTTTTATCAAGCTCATGTATCACTTAGAAAAAAAATTAAATTTCAAACATATTGATTTTATAGCACTAACTTTCCAGAATTTATCAATTCACATCACTGAAAAGATATGCAAAATATGAATGAAATAGTAAGGATAGACTGTTATGCTGTAACAGCAAGTACCACAAATTCACTGGCTTCATACCAAAAAAAAAGTTACTTTCTCTCAAGTGCTATCTGTCCCTATGCCAGTTAGCAAGGCAGCTCTGCCCCGTATAATCCCCTCAGAAAGCTACACAGAGAACTGAGAGAGTGGCAGACCCGCCATCTGGACCCCAGAGCATGTGGAGTTTTCCCCTCCTCACAACAGTGGATGGAAAAAACACTGCACATCAGCAATGGAGTCCTTTGGCCTTGAAGTGATACTTGTCACTTCCACTCATTGCACAGTGGCCAGAAATTGTCATATGGGTTCTCTGCTTTCTTTCAAAGGGATAGGAAAATTTAATCCTTAAATGTGCCCAGAAAGAGAGGAAAAAGGTATGGGTGAACACTGGACTTCTCCTCAAATACAATTTGCTTTTAAAGATTTTAGATGGGTTTAGTAATATGATTAGCATTTTGGAGCCTCTAAAACCACTAGGATTTTATGGGTAAAAAGAACTAATAAATTATGAAGTCCTTTTTCTGCCTCTAGATATTTTGTTCTAAAATTTTAGTATAAAATTTTCAAACAAGGAAATTGAAAGAATCTTGCAGTCAATACCTGTATACCAGACCCCTAGACTCTGTCATTAACGTTTTAGTATTCTTTATCAGGTATTTCTTCCAGATATATTACTGTCTAAACCTTCTTTAGCCAGCCCTGGTGCTCTAGTGGTTAAGATTCTGCACACTCATTGTGCAGCCTGGTCTCATTTCCCAGTCAGGGAACCACACCATCCATCTGTCAGTTGTTATGCTGTGGCGGCTGCGCGTTGCTGTGATGCTGAAAGCTATGCCACCGGTATTTCAAATACCAGCAGGGTAGCCCATTGTGGACAGGTTTCAGTGGAATCTTCCAGACTAAGACAGGCTAGGAAGAAGGACCTGGCCACCCACTTCCAAAAACACTGACCATGAAAACCCCGTGAATAGCAGTGGAGCACTGTCTGATATAGCACCGGAAGGTGAGAGGATGGTGCAAAAAGACCGGGCAAGGTTCTGCTCTGCTGTATACAGGGGCGTTAGGAGTTGGAATCGACTGGAAGGCACTAACAACAAAAATTTTCTTTAGCACATCTTTGTTTGAGAACCTCAGACAATAATGCCAATAATACTAATGATAATCTTATTGAGCACCTACGATATTCTAGGCATCTTAGATACACTACTTTTTATCCTTAGAGATTTATCATGTCAAGTACGTATTATTCTCTGCCTACTTTAATTAAAGAACCAGTGATCAAAGAATTTGAGTGATTTGCTGTTTCCCTCAGCTGACTGAGGATTCAAATTCATTTGTATCCAATTCTACATCCTCAGTGCTTTTATTACTACATCTCGCCCTCCTCATTTTTAATACATCAGTAACTACTAAGTCACCCAAATCACTTTCTGTGCCTTTCCTCCTAACTGTATAAAGAGTATGTATATGATCTAAACTTGCTAATCTTGTGTAGAAAATAAAATTTGTTTCTTCTCTCTTTCCATTTCTCTGAAGGCAGTTTTTCTACTTCTCAACCTGGACGGTGTTCCCAGTCTGTATTCCCACTAACCAACAGCTTTGTTATGTCACTTTTAATGTAAGTGGAAGGCCAGTAAATGGAATATATGGCAGGGCTCTTGCCTTGTTGGAAACAGATCCTGGCTCCATAACATACCCTATGGATAGCTTTTCAGATGGATTTTGCAAAAGACATTCCTGCTGGTCATTTTACTGTTCTGATCTTTTTCCAGGACAATTTTAACTTGTCTTCAGAAACCTTTAAGAACGCAAACAATGAGTCTCTTTCTACACTTGAATTTTGTTTACTCAGCTGGATGTCACAAAGGAAGTGATATTTTTCCAAAGGTAGAACAATAAATTTAAACATCAAGATAATAATCCTATGATTTTGCAAATTATGTGTTATATTCACTTAACAGTTTTGAATTCTACAATATGCTTATATATAATTTTCTTTCTTTTCCCTGTACAGAAATATTCTGAGCAAGGTATTTCTGACATCTGTCTCAGATGCATAAAGAACAAAAATTCTCTATAGTATTTGGTAATTATGACATTTCACTGTTTTGCTAAAGCATAAATTGCCTTCAATATATGCAATACTTCAGATATTGGGCAAAATATTCCATAGGACACAATAATTTTTAAACCGGTATTTTAATAATCAATTGCTATGAGTATATATATATATATTATCCTAGAATATTTTGTTAAATTTTTTCAGCTATAATGGCATATTTTACCATGAGAGATGGTAAACAAAGCGGTCAAAAGCAGGAGCTCTAAAGCCAGACTACCTGGGTTTGAATCCTGTGTCTGCCATCCAACAGCCACATACACTGAACAAGAAACTAAAACTATTTGTATTGTTTAAAAATGTTGTCATTTGTGCTGACTCTTCTCTCCAGGGTGCTAAAATAAACTGTAAGCACTTACATCTGAGATTCGTACAAAGTTATAGTTCTTTGACCTCTTTAACCTTGGAGACATTCACTTCCTCTTTATTTTGTCAATTCCTTTCCATGGCCACATCTACTATCTTTTCATTTCTCAGCACTGGACCACTTAAGACATTTAAACTGTAGATTCAGATCACTCTTCCTTCCAGGTTACATACACTCAAATTCCCCTCGAATCTGTATTTCATCCCAGGGAAACTTCATCTTTTTCTTGCAATTTATTTATCCCCCCGATTTCATTTCCTTCACCAGCATGGCTCACTGGCCCCATTCCATGACTCCAGTTGACTGTTTACTCTTCCATTGTACCAAAACTTCAAACCTTTAACTTGGATCAGTTCCACCATTCATTTTTCTTGGTTCCTTCTTTGCAAAATGGTTTGATCTAGAGAAAATTTGTGCAATTGTGTGTATTGGAGTCCCTGCTAATAATAAAATTCTGAGCTACCAGTTATTGGGTACTTTCTATGTGTCAGGTAATAAGAACTGCACATCTGTTCTTTCTCTTATCCTCACAGCAACTGGGTAAGATAGTTGATATTGTTCCCTAATTTGCAGATGAGGATCCAATGCTTAGAAAGGTTAAGACATTTGTCAAAGATTGAAGAGTTAGTAAATGGCACAGGCTAGATTTGAAACTTGAAAGCACAAGTTCCTAACCACTGTACCATGTAATTACTAATACATATGGCTTCAAATGTATTGTTTTCTTATATGCTTTCTATTTTTTTGTTTTTTTTTTACTTTTCCTTCCTTCCTTCTTTGGACTCAATAATACTCTTTGTCACTCTGTTTTTCACTTCTATTAGTTTGACAGTTATACATTCTTTACCTATATGTTGTGGTTAACTTTGAAAAAAAATTCATCCTTCATGTATGACATACAATCTTAACTTGAATTAATAAACTTTACACTCCTCCTGGCCAATTCACAGTTCTCAGAACACTTTAAATTTGAAATATCTCTGTACGTCCATCTATCTATTATCTATTTATCTATTAATATGGCCCCCCCCAAACACACATGCACACACACATTTTTTTCAATTATTTTTGTGGAGTTCATTGGATTCTTTGATACCAATTTTATCAAAGATGTCATCGGAAATTTTCTTCAACCATGATGATTCTGTCCGTTTTTTTTTTTCAAGAGAATTTAGAGAAATCAAATAAAACAATTTGTTACACTGTTCTTACCACCAAAAGTACATCTTTTTTCAAAAAAACTATCATTTGCAAATACATTGCTCACTCTCATTGGATACGACCTTTTCTTTGATCTCTGCCCTTTTTTTCTTGTCTATGAGTTAATTTCATGATATTTACATAGAGAAATCATGGATAATGTTGTTTTGTTTTATTTTGTATTTTAGTTAGGGTCATAAAATGAGGCACTGAGCATTTATTAAGATCCCATTACTTCAAAAATGGCTTGAGCTTATCTCCTAGTTATTTTTCTTGATTTTTTTGGTAATAGTCACAATATATACAACATCAAGATAGAGAAGAGTAGATTGTTTGTAAATTTTAGAGATCTTATAGTAACTTTGTGAGTATAGTAAAAAACAATAGAATTGCTGGTAGAAAGTTCATTCTAGTCCTCATAGCTTATTTGTCAATACTTAGAATTATGCTTGCTCCTCCTGATCCATTCCCTGTCCCTGACTCAGTCTTACCTCCTAGGAGGATGAATTTTTAATGATTTAAATGCAGAAGTCTTCCAAAATTATTGGAAATATTAACAAAATCTAGAAAATTTGACCTACAAGTTTGTATATCTATCCAGACCTCTCCTTTTGACTCTAGTCCTCATTCAATAACTTGCATCATCTTCTCTTGGATGAATTGAAACAATTTCAAACTAACCACGTCTAAAAACAAACTCATGACCTTCTCTTCTAATTGTGTTCCCTCTTAGAAAATGTACTGCCGTCTATTCAATTATGCAAACAGAAACCTTCACACCCTCTTTGCTCTCATTCCCACCTGCCCAGTCAGCCACCAAATCCTGACAATTTTCCTCCCAATTCTCTCACATTTGTCCACTTCTTTCTATTTCTACCACCACTGTAGTGCCCTTACATTCCAAACTACCCTTTTCTCCCTCTAACTTGTACTGTAATATTAAAATCCTAACTAATCTCCTCACATCTAGACTTGGTTCCCTCCAAACTGTTTTACCCACTGCGCCAAGAAGAAACTTGTCAGGCACTGTTAAAAGCACCTTGCATACTCTAACTTACTGAATTCTCACCATAGGGTAGGTGCTATTACTTGTCCCTATTTCATAAATGAGTAGAAAGTGAGACAGAGAGAATTTAAAGCTTCTGTCCAGGGCCACATACTGGTCAAATCCCAGCTTCATTTGGGATTTGAACTGAGTAATTTTAGGTTCAGTGTTAATGTTCTCCACCACTACATGATATTAACCCTCAACGAACATATCTCTTCTGACTTAAAACTCTTCAATGACTTCCAAATTGTTCCTAGGGACTACAGACTCTTTCAGCGTTGCTTGAAATACTCTTCCCTCCTGACCCGTGTTGTTAAATACCTATCATTCTTTATATATTTCCTTAATCATTACTTCTTTAGGGAATTCTTCTATCAAATTATTATTATTCATTCTTTTGCACCATGCAGCTCTCTGTTAATAGTGCTGATCACAGATAAAATTTTACATATGTTTTGCACTTATTCAGCTAATTTATGTCTCATCCACTATAGTCTAAACTGTATGCACTATTTTATCCTCAATGTGTAGTATAGGCTGGTGTATATATGGTGCTCAATATATATTTTCTGAAATAAAGAAAAAAAGATGGAAGGAAGGAAGAAAGAAAGGAAAGAAGGATGAAATAGACTTCTTAGAGTTGAAAAAGTCTAAGAGGAAATTTCACAACTTCGCTTCCAGATCAGGAATCCTTTTTATTTCCTTTCTCTTGAATCATCACTCATTCTCTTCACTCTCTGAACAGTTCCAGTGGTGGGTAACTCTACCTCAAGAAAAGGTGCTTCCATCACTGCATAACTCTGAACAACTATTAGAAAATTCTTCTTTAGCGAGAGCTAAAACATGGCTCCTTGTACATTTCACCCATATGTTCTACTCTTCATTTTGGAGCTTCTTGGAATAAGTTTCATTTCCTTTTCACATGGCAAGTTTTCAAGAATTTAAAGTTATTATATTTTTCGCCACACATTCTTTTTCCCAAGGCTGGTGATATCTGATTATCTATATTTTTACGATATAATTACATATGATATAATTTTCTTTGTTATATTAATTTGATTTAATTCAATTTCTTGACTTCGGCCATCATTTTTAAAGATATATTCAAAGTATGTTCATTGGTTCTCCCCTCTTACCCCCAAATAAGCTTTGGTGTGAAAATAATTAGGCAACACTGCACATTATATTCTCTTCTTGGGAATTCACATTACAGAATAACATATTAAGTTTCTGAGAAGACTTGGAATAAAGTATCATGTTGGACTTCCTTTAATCTAGTGTTTCACAAATATATCTGATCCTTTTTATAGGAAAATATATCAAATTTTATAGGATTTTTCAAAATACTATTTGGAAAAATATATGGCATATTTATTGTCTACAGCATATGTCTTACAAAATCAGAAATCTAAAGTAAACCATACTTTGTTGCTTAATGAAATCCTGGGTTATTTTTTCGAACTCGTGAGAAACAGGTGTATTATGTCAAGTGATTAG
Source organism: Tapirus indicus (assembly GCA_031878705.1). Classification (NCBI taxonomy): domain Eukaryota; kingdom Metazoa; phylum Chordata; class Mammalia; order Perissodactyla; family Tapiridae; genus Tapirus; species Tapirus indicus. Next base: position 134,838,082 of record CM062920.1, on the reverse strand, counting down.
AGTATAAATTTTTTCTAATATTTCCTGGAAGGAAAGGAAAAACAAGGTAAGGGAAAAACATATGTGCATATATTCAAGTTAGAAAAATTGGAATAATTGTTACTATAACACTTTTTATTAAAATGTTCTAATAAAACTTGTGAATAATGTCCCATAAATAAATATTTTACTTCTGTTTTGTTAGAAAGCATTCATTCTTTTTATTTAAAAAAATCCAAAAAACATCGGCAAATAAAAGAGCTGAACAATTTGCAATTCAAGTGGATTTCAAGTGTTAAAACACTAAGATTCTCTCAGAAACATGTTATAATAAATGTGAAACTTAAGACATTTAATTGCTAGAGTATACTGTACTATATCTAAGAATAGCAGCTATAAGAAATAGTAATGAACTAAAAATGACTGTTGCTCTGTTATTTGGCATTAAATGACTATAACTCTATTGTTATAAAATATTTGATGCATTTCATACCCATTCTTGAACTAAATATCAAACTTATACCTACAAAAGCCACTTAGCATCTGAATTTAATTATTTCTTTACAATTATGATAAAGAAATATCTTATTTTTTCATCTTGTTCAGATCTTCCTACTTCCTGTTAGATTACTGTGTTTATACTGTAAATATAGTATCTGCATAAGTAATTTTGAACATATGCAAACAAATATGTCTTTTCTATTGCATGACAATGCAATTGCGTTATTTGTTATTAGTAAGCTGTGAAAGAGACAAAAACGCTATCTTTGAGTTGATAAACTATCTTAACTCTGTGTCTGTTTTATCAGTTAAAGAAAAGCAGGTTGTGCTACATATAATTGGCAAAAGCATCTTTGAATGGAAAAATGAAAATGGTGGCCAAGAACAATTGGAAATGTGGTTTTTATCTTAAACCTATGAATGGTAACCAAATTTCATGACAGAAATATTAGCTCATTAAACCAAATTTAGATTGTTGAAGACGTGTTTAAATAATGACAGCCTGAAGGAGCCTGAAGCAGGTCATTAAATCCATTGGGATTGGTGGCTTGATTTCATTTCCATCCAGACGGAGGTAGCGCAGATGAGGTCCATAACTGAAGGTATCTTGCTCTGCAGGCAGTGTGGTAGTGCTAGGACATATTACAGAGACATTCACATCTATGGAGACAAAGATAACGTGAATGAATGAATTGGAACACAAGAGACAGGAGTGGGAAGACTAAGAAGTTATTGCAACGGTCCAGTGGAGGGCCTAGCGGGCTGATCTATGCAAGTGGCAGAGATACAAACCATTTTTGTGTAAGTTGGGGTTGTGCATATCTGTTTTATAAAAGTAACCCTGAAAACACGTGCAACATATATATAGTCATCTCATTCCATATTCTGCTATACTTAGCACAGAGCACTAGAAAGGACATATTATCAAAAGCTGTGATGGGAACAAAGGTGTATGAGATATATCACTTGTCTTCTAAGCTTGAGGTGAGATAAGGCAAGCTTGGATTACTATAGGATGAGACAGGTAGTATTTAGGGCATTAGAGGTGGAGACAACAGTTCAGATCTGGTACTGAAAGAATGGGTGGGTGCATGGGGGATGGATGGATAGGTGGAGGTATAGGTGGAAAATCAGTCTATTATTAGAGAAAGTGCTTGAAAATTATCTTAAAAATGCAAAATTTCAAGTTAATAGTGTATGGTGATAGTTTTTTTAAAGGTACATTTAACATAAGTTTACATGTGCAATACTTACAGAAAACAACCTTGAATCTCCATCCTTAAGTGTATTTAATTGGAAAGGAAACATTTGCCAAGAATTGAATTACAAAGAATTCAAGCCAGGAAACATCCCATCAGCCTTTTCAGATGGTTAGGATGTGAGAAATCATGCACCTGCCCTGGATCAGAGCCCTTGGCATCCATGACTATACTGAGATTGAGGAGTATTAAGAAAAGAAGCCCTGTTAAACTGGCAGAATTCAGAGAAGTATGTGTAATAGCTGATCTCAACTGTGAATCTGCATACTGCCTTTAAATCCCATTTTGAAACTCTTTTGACCAAGAGGTCTTCCTATAGAAGAGGAGACCCATCTAACTTTGGCAATGGCCTTCCTTTGGGTGCATATGGATTTGTATTGTATTGAAGGATTTTGTGCTCACAGAGAGGTTGCTTTGCTCTGATCTTATGCCATTTTATGAAATCAACTTGCTAAAAATAAAGACTCATATTTGTATAGCAGTTTTGTGTTCATCAAGTTATTTTTCTTCACATACATTATCACCTTACCAGCACACAGCCTTTATCGGGCAATATTAGTATTCTCCCCACCTGGGCATTGCAGGAAGAGCTGTTGAGACAGGTGAGGTAATGCACACAAGGTATTTCAGCAGGTAAGTGGCAGAGCTGACTCTCTGCCTAGTCCTTTTCCTACTGGGTCTAGGTTTCCTGGCGAGGTCGTGTCCCTTTCAATGTGCTGTCTCCTTATCCTTATCATTCTCATGCCCCATAATCAATGCATGTCTGAATAAATGAAATGTGAGAAACAAATGTTCTAAATTTAATTATATTTTCACAAATTAATTGTGGTGTTTCTGAAAGAGCACTAAGAGGTGACTTATTTGAATAGACAGCCAAACCTTTTAAATTTTTGCCAAATTTAAAGACACTTACGTGATCAGAAGCAATAAATATTTCCATCATTTTGCATAAGAAAAGTTCACTGTCTGGTAAATTTTGAGAATTCATATAAAAGGTATGTTTCTTGGAGACCACATTATTAACAAGTAGAGTAGATTATGTGGCCAAAAAAATAAGTACTTTAACAGTTATTATAACACAATGTGATATAATGGTGAGCCAATAATTCTAGCCAGGGGAATTTTTACTTTACATTTATATTCTTGGAATATAGAAATGACCATACTTAGTATCTACATTAAGAAGCAAATAAATCAATTTTTCTTTGTTGATATTATTTGCTGTTAAGATTATTCTAATATTATTTTAGCTTATCTCTACTGATAAAATGTTTTCTAAAGTCTTGTAGAGATTGAAGAAAAATGTGCTGTGATCATACTGGCTGAGTGGGAAAAAACATTTAAAATCAGAAGCAAAGGGCTCAGGTCTGGGCTATTATATGTACTCTTTGTTCTTGGGCAAATATCTTCACCTGGTTGAACCTCAGTTTCTCTTTCTTCAGCAATTCTTAATAATAGCACACAAGGTTCTTGTGAGGATTAATTAGTGGTTCTCAAAGTGTGGTCCCTGGACCAGCAGCATCAATGCTACCTGGGAACTAAATTGTTAGGCCCCACCCCAGACCTACTGAGTCAGAAACTCTGGTGGTAGGGCCCAGCAACCTCTGTTTTACAAGCCCTGCAGGAGATTCGGATGCACACTAATGTAAGAGAAGAATTTAAAAATAGAAATATACAAGGAAACACTTTGGAAACACTCTAAAATGTAAGTGGAGGAAAAACAGTCTGATTCTTCTTTGTGTAACTTTGTATAAGAATTTGAGTGCCTAGCATGTGTGCCCAAATGTGTATTGAATTTTGCTACCTCACTGTTAAACACACTTATTCTCAAATTCTCGGGGGAATCCCTAATTCACAAACAGGGATCTATGTGGAATCCCTTTAAATAAACTTCCCACATCAGATGTCTATGAGGCTTTCGTTACCAGATAAGGAATGCACCTGTTAAAGCACAGAACTTTCATCAGGAAAACAATTGCATATATTTAGGTCGGTATTGGCTGTCGTACTATTTGGTTCAGTGAAACAGATTCAGCTATTAGCAGTTTTTTCTCTTGCTTTTGACTACAGGATTAAACAATGTGTCTCATCACCATGGAAAAAATAATTCCATGGCAGCAGGCTTCTTGTTAGTTCCTGGACTTTATGCTCAAGTATGCTGTCAGAAAAAACAAAAATTATCTTGAATAACTGAGGAGGACTCAGTCGAAAAATAGTCTATTCTTATAAATGGGATGTTTATGTGATTATTTGCTTAAACAAAACTTTAGTAAGTAATCAGTGGGCACAGCCTTCTGACAATTATCTCTTATTTTCCTAGAAACCATCTGACTGATTCTCACTTTAGGAATGTAATTTATAAGGTTATTCATGAGAATTCTCCTCAAGATTATCTTCCTGAAAGGCTTGTGCTGGTGCTGAGCTGAATGGATAGGAGCCAGGCTGGTACCAGTATCCCTGTTGCTGACCAAGATATGGTCCACTTCTACACCTGGCTTAGCCTTTAATGTCTCCGGCCTCTTCTTTCTATAACCACTTTTTTTCTTGATGGCATCTCTGCCTCCAATGCACTTTGTACTCATCTCTCTCTCCCTCACCAAAAGCTATTTTCAAGACAGGAGCAGGTAGTCTATCTTGCTGATTGCCATTAGTCCTAAGGAGCCACCCTCCAGGGGCATTTGTTTCCATTTCAGTTGAGCAAAGCCTTCAACTACAGTATTGGTTCCCAAATGCACAGTCCCCAGAGCAGCAGTCTCAGCATCACCTGGGAACTTGTTAGAAAGGAAAAGTCTCAGGTCCCATCCAAACCTACTCAATCAGAAGCTCTGGGGTGGGGCCACGAATCTATGCACTCCAGAGTTTGAGAAAGCCACTGATTTAAAGCAGAGACTCTACTTAGGGAGATCTCAGGCATCAGCTGTCCTATAGTTTTTAGGAAAGAGGTGCCTTTGTTATACCTCCTAAATTGTGTTCCTTCTATTGCTATTCATGAGGTTGTCTGTACCTGATACACTTTCTCAAATAAATCTACCCAGTGAGGCAGCAATATTGGAATCTCCTCAGAGTAAAAGGAGATAGAGACTTTTAATTTCTCCAACAGATAATAGCCCTCTGTAGATTATTAAAGGCCACTTTTCAATCAACAACTTGATGATTTGAACTTCTTGGTTCATTAACACTGTCTGTGAATAGATGAAACAACGCTGAAAACTGAAAATAAACTAAAAAATCTAAGGGCACATTCATCGGGGGAAACCACCAACGCAGTTGCTATTTTTAAAGAAGATGTGGAATCAATTTAATGACTAAGAGCATTTTAGTCAAAGACAGACCCTGATGATTACTTACTTTTAATTTTGTTATGATCAAGGTGAAGATGCTGGAGATGAGCACTGATTCGGGGAACCTTTGTGAGTTGATTGTGAGACAGTTGAAGATCCAGAATTGATGAAACATTAAAACCACTTGAAGGGAGACCTGCATCAGATAATTTGTTGTGGTTTAGCCTCAGAAAGGCCACTTTAGGAATCACATTAAAATAATTTTCTGGTATTCCTTCAATGGAATTGTTGTCTAAAAATAGTTGCATTGTATTGGCTGGTAATCTTGGTGGCATATTCCTCAGGGCGTTCTTGGCCATATTTAGCTGCATAAGGTTCTTGAGTCCCTTAAAGGTGTCTCTTTGAAAGGCATTGTCTAATAGTTTATTGTGCTGCAGGTCAAGAAGGGTCAGGTTCTCCAGATTGCTGAAGGTCCCTTGAGGAATTCTGGACACCTTGTTTCTAGCTAATTGTAATTGTTCTAAACTTCTTGGCAATGGTGAAGGTACCTCCTCCAGCTCATTATCTTCCAGAAACAAGAAAAGCAGCTGCTTTAGTTGGCTCAGAGCTCCTTTTTCAATTCCATAGTTGGTGATTTTGTTCTTGTTTAGATTTATCCATCTCAGTTGGGTGGCGTTTTCGAATGGCTTCTCAGGAATGGTTTCTATCAGGTTGTTTTCAAGATAAAGATACCAGATCCTTGAAGGAATAGCAGGGATTTCTTTGAGACCTCGATTTTCACAGTATAAAGCAGTAGGGAAACTGGGGGGACAGAAACATTCCCTGGGGCAATCGAAGTCATGCATAGTCCAATCCTCTGGCTCATTTACCTCATAGACCTGCCTCACACTTCGAGTCCATGCAGTATCTGTTATGAATAACACCCAGATGATGAAACAGATTGTGGTTGCCATTATAGTACCTAGAATAAAGGATACAACTGTGAAATGTTTGAAGATCTTGACCTGTAGATAGTTGTACGCATCAAAATGATCAGTAAACATTGCTTCTTTGGAGGGAAGGTAAAACATGTCAACATTTTATATATAGACATCAATTAATTCACATTTATTTAGTAGGAACTATAGCAAGGCGTTTGCAAACACTGAAACTGACTCACCAACTTGTTGCTTTCTGGTTTTAACCCAATCACAATGAAAACTGAGAAATGGAAAGCAAATTTTAGGAGCTCTAAGTGCTTTTCCATTTCAAGTCATTTAATGCAGGGAAGTTAACTGAAACTCAGAGTTGAATAGAAGAGTACAAAAAAGTGATCTTTTAATAACCCACACGGAGAGTCTGTGTTGTTCCTAAGAAGTAGGCATATGCTTTTACTTTTGCTCCTAAATGAGCAAACCATCTGGATGAGATTTCCCAGGCTCTCTGGCCCTTGAGCCAAAGAAATAGATCAAAGAATGTTTTACCAGTTTCTTGTGAAGGAAGGTTCTAAGATCTGAAGAAAAGTGTGTGATTAATCTCTTGCTCTGTTGCTCAACTTCTCAGGTAAGTTTTATTTTGGGGTATGGGGAAAGACTTCTAATATTATATGCACAAAATCAAGTTGTTCAGCCAAGAAAATTAGATTACAAACTCACTCTCTATGTAGGTATATACCACAATTAGGTAGGTAATATGTTCATATGGCATTTCTATGGTTGATAAGAAACAAAACAAAATAAAGATGTTTAGGACACAGGTAGAGCTCCATATTTTCAGTATGGCTGCTAACAAAGAATAGGTTCAACTTACTGATATATGATACACACAAGACATAAACCCTCCCCATTGAATCAATAAGGTTATGGGTACAATGAACTATTCTAACAAGAAAGAAAATACATATATATAACAGTAACTTTCCGACAAATGTACATTTAGTTCAACCGTTTGATAATAAGGACACAATACATTTTACTGATCCCTTAGGAAAAGATCAAATCAATGTCATTTACGAAATGCCAATCTTTCAACTGCACCACTAAAGTGAGGGAAATGACAAGTGCAGAGCTGTTTCCGCAAGCTGTCAAATTTCTTACGATTGCAGAATTCTGCTCTGGTCACCTTCCAACAGAGACACATTAAAACATTCTTTGTTTCAGAAAAGGGATTTGCTTTAGTTATTGAAGCTGTAACCCTGCCTCTGATGAATCAGAACTTTGCAATCTTAACTTTAAGAGTTTTTAAAAGTGCAAAATAGTTTACCTTGCTGTCCAGGAATATACCGTTGAGTCCTGTGTCTGGGTCTGCAGTTTGCTAAAAATCAGTTAAGGAAAAAAAAAAAATCTTTGACTAAAACAATTTGTTTTTATTTTATGCTGTCAAGCCTCCTATGAGAAAAAATGGAACCTCCTCTGACCGGTCACCGTGAACACCTTTTGATCTATTGTTTCCACTTTGACAGGGCTTCAGAAGACCGCTTACCTCAATCTTCTTGGATCTCCTTCCTCCCTTTCTATTGGTCACTGCTCAATCAGAGTAATGGATTGTCCCAGGCTCCACTGTCGTGTTTTTATGAATCCACCCTAATATAAATGCATCGGTGGCTCCAACTTTAACCCCTCCAACCACCACAGAACCCCGGTACTGAGGCAGCCCAGCATAGGAAATTGTGAGTTAATCTCACAAACCTATAGCAAAAATTTAGGGCAATTTTCACTCTGAATTCACGATTCCAATAATGTTGTAATGTACTGATACCTAGAACTGATCTACCAGCGGGAAGCTGAAGACAGTTTTGATTCCAAGTCTAAAAAAAAACAGATTTCAAAGCATTTTTCTCTGAATGATCTTTTTTTTAAAATCAAATACAAAGAAATGAAGGTCAGTGTCCTCTGTGGGGAAATATTTAATTCCTTTTTCATATAAAACAGATACTGGAATTCTATTTAGTTATATTGTGTTTGATTAAAGGAAAAAGAGATAAAAAATGTATCTGAAAAATTTTTAAATGAAATCTGGGAATCTATACCTGATGTTGGCACTAAATACGGTGTTATGCTCTGTTTTATAGAAATAATTTTTGTATCTCTATTTTCCACTGGGAGTTTTATTCCAAGTAATTATTAAAATGATATATTTTTTTCTCATTATAACAGACGTTTTGCATTTAGTCCATTACAAGGCATTCTGTTGCACTGCTATTTTTTTTTCTTTAACACATAAGTCTAAGATAATGTATCTTCTAGGTCTTACATTTGAGAAAATAATTGCTATGCCTTTTGAGGGAAGACACAAAAATAGTCTCATTTTCAGACATTCTATTGATTGATGTAATCATTTTGTTTTTCAAAATCTGTCTTATTCTGGGATCAAGAAGTTTAATTAATATGACTCATTCAACAGTGTGCTCACCGAAGTATTACCAAAGATAGAGCACAGGGAAGAGGAGGGTGCACTGGACTCAAAGGACCTTTACTGAACCCCCCACCTCCTCCCTCCTAACCATGGGCAGGTCAGTTAGAGCTGTTTTGTCATCTATCAAATAGTAATGGACTACAAATTAGGTTGGCCCTAGTTTGTCATAAATGATTATGGAAATAGCCTTCTTTAGTATTGTCCTTATATTCTCAACTGGAAAATTCATTTAAGACTAAGATCTGGTTCAGACATGATCTCTTAGTAGCTTTACAGGGACACTTATATCATATTTTAAGAAAAAATTCAAGTGTCATTTGCTTTCTCACAACAATGATCTCTCTCTACTGCATTTTTTCATTTCTCTCTCTTCTTTTTCTAAACATTCAGGATATAAACAACAGATGATCTTCCAATCTGCACGGCTCCCCTCATCTACTCTCTTATTTCTTGATTTTCTTTTTTAGCCAAACTTATTTGAGTCATTTCTTAATTCTATTACACAAATATTGCGACGTGTTCACTGTAGGAACATAAGAGCAGTATCCTGGCTGCCTCCAGTCTTCATTTCCTGTTCACCATTCCATCTATGATCCACCCACCAAAATATGGCTTCTAATCCCCCCGCTTCCCTAAAATTGCTCTGACAAAAATCGGCAATGATTTTCATATTTACTAATCTATTGAAGTCTTTGAGTGTTTAGCTTATTCGACTTGTCTTTTGACAACGCTGATCCACCCTTTTCTTAAATGTTTCTCTTAGTTTCTCTGACATAATTCTCTTCTAGTCTTTTCCTCTCCTTTTCTGTTAACTTCTCTCTCTATATATCCTGAAGCTCTCTGTTTCCTCTAAATTGTTTTTAAGTGTTTCTAACATTTAGAGCTCTTTGAGATTCTGTCCTCCGTTCTGTGCTCTTCTTGCTCTACGTACATTTCCTGTGAGATTCTGAGGTTTTAACCACCCTCTACTATGACGATTCATGAGTCTTGTCTCCAGCTCAGCCTCTGGGAGAAAACCTGAACTCCAGTGTGTGTATATACCTGCTTTGTAGAAATCTCTGTTTGCATGGCTCAAAGACATATATCTAAAATGAAATTCACTATCTCCCTTTACTTCTAACTGCTCTTGTCATTTTATACTTTTGAGTGACATTATCATCTTATTCAGTCTCCTAAACCAGAAATCTGGAAGTCATTCTTAACTCTTCCCTCTCATTTTGTGAGCATATGATAACAATCACATTTTAAGGACTCTGGGAGACATGATATAAATAAAAATGACCGTCTACAATGCTTGCTAGGTTTGGTGTCATTGTTTCCAGACTGAAAACACAGGATGTTTTCCACTGTTAGTATAATCTCTGTCCGTCTATATCTTGATTTTTCCTATAACAATCCAATCTACCCTCCTTTGATGACTGATTCCTAGAGAATGGGGACTTAAACTCTTCATTGGAACTGCTTAAGTGCAAGTTCAATAAATTAAATTAAGATGGTGTTGAGAATGTCTGAGTCATGCTAGCTCTTATAAGAATTATTGAAAGACTCTGCCTGGTCTTATCTGACTCTGCTAAGAGGGAGAAATGAAGCCTAATATGTACTGATGTGGCTTTGGCATTGCCTCTCTAGTGACAGATTGATATTTTAGAAGTCCATGGGGCTTTGGACATAGTGGGTATTCAATAAATATTTACTGAATGAGTAAATGAACAAATAAACACACAAGGCACATGTACCACGTTGATAGACCTGAGTGTTTTGATCAAAACAACTAGATAAATAGAAACATAGTGGAAGCCTTGTATATAGGTTTCAGAAAAAGGTAAGAGTTTTCCTTTTGCAACTTACTAGTTGTTTCAGCTTGCACAGGCTATTTAACCATTATGAGCCTAAGTTTACCCATAATTCACCTGCCCTGACTATTATGAAGGGTTGTTTGAACATCAAATGAGATGATGAAAGTGAACAAGTCCGATAAGTGTAGAAAAATTTCATACTGAAAAAAGTTAAAGCTCAAGGAGAACTTACAAATCATCTCTTCAAACTCTCTCCTTTTACATATGAGGAGAATAAGGCCCAGAAATTTCTTTCAGCAGAGAGTGTGATAGTCGGCGTCTTGGCCTACTGAAAGAAGTCCTTCTACAAACTTGAGATGGAGTTAAAGTGTTGTTATTTTTACCTCTTTTTATCCTTTTAGGACTTTTCAACATTTCCTATTTGCTTATCTTGTTTCTATTTCCTATTAAAAGGGAGGATGCTTTGCTAACTGTCTTGGACTGAAGAATTTACCTTGTTATGTTCCCGAACACCATTGCCATTTTAAAAGAGAAGGGAATGCATGAGGGTTAAAAAGACGTGAAACTCTAGTAGGATTTCAACTTTGTTGGCATACGTGTCTACACCTCTATGTTAACAATGTTAGACTACTTAGGTGCTTCCAGGAGCTTTGTTGACATTCAGTTGTCTGGACATTTGCTAAGAAAAATAATTTTCTCTTAATAGGTCAATTTTAACCTTGTTTGACTAAACTCTGTCAAATAATTTAAAAACATAAAAGAAATCCACTAAAATGTATAGCTGACACACATGCATATTACTTAAAAATTTCGTCAAAATTATACATTTAAAATATAGCAATGATACATTTTAAACATCAAAACTACTACAAAACTGATAATGAAGATAGCAATCCCCCACCCCACCCACTTCAGTGTAAGGTCCACTTCCAGCAGGGCATTATTTTCAACCTTATTACAGATTACTTTTAGTATTTACTTTATAGTCTTGCTTGTATTCTTTGGTTTGACTTGTAGTTTTAAACATCAATTATTTTTTTATTAGATAAGGATTTAGCACACTTGTGCAGTCCCACTCCTTATCCCACCTGAGACCATGATTCCCTGCAATAACTCCTAATGTATGCATATCACCAACTTTGATTAAGTAAATATTGTCTGCACACATTATTATGCAATATAAATATTGTTTACTGCTGAAATAAACAGTGCAAAATTATTTTATTTCCTTAATTGTACCACAATTATTTGCTATATGTATACATATATAACTATATATAGTATGTTCTATATACATATACAAATATTTCACTAATATTTTCTAAAACCTCAAACAGAATTGTAAAATTATTTTGAAAAAGTTTTTGCACTCGGTGAGTAGGGGCAACATAGTGTGCTGGTTAAAAGCCAGACCTGCTTGGGGTTAAGTAAATTTCTGTCATTTACTAGCTGTGAGACCTTGAACAATTATGTATCTTTGCCTTAGTTTCCTCATCTGTAAATTAGGGATAATAATAATGATAACAATAATAATAATAGCAATAATACCCCCTCATAGGGTTGTTGCAAATATTAAATGAGTTAATTTTCAAAGCACTTAGGACATTATAAAAGTGTTGACAAACAAAATCAGACATATTAGGATGGGAGTGACGTCAGCATCATGGCAGAGTGAGCTGTCCCCTTAGACGCTCCCGGCTAAGATACAACAAACAGGACATTCATGTACCAACAGAGGACATTCACACAATGCAAAAGATGTCTCTGAGACCCATGCAGCCATACATCTGAAGGTGGAGGTGCTGGACCCTCTGGAGGAAGTGGAAGGAGGTAAGGAGAGCTCCTCTCTCTCCCAAATGGCAGTGACCCTGGGACCTCATGGCTCACAGAGAGAGGGGGGAGGTGTGGCCCTCCATGAGAAAACTGTTGCTCTCCAAGTTCCCTCACAGCCTATGGGAAACCCCCGCATGGAGCTGACTGAAATGTTGCAGGAGTATCTTCATCAAGCTAACAACCCAGGAGAGCAGATACTGTGGGAAGAGCAAGAAGCCCCTGAGATTGGTCAGACAAAAGAAGCTGCCCCTCCCCCCACCCAGTGGTCCAGCAAAGTCACTTGGCCAGAGTGCCCATGGATTATGGTAGGCTCAGAATACACAGCTGTTGACCCCCTCTCAGTGGCAGCAGGTGGAAGCTACAACCAGATACTATCACTATGCAGAGACACAAATCCATGCCATCAAACAGGATGAAAAAATATATTAAATCTCCAGACCAGAAGGAAAATGACAAGCACCCAGAAATCAGTCCTGAAGGCATAGAAATTTATAATCTAAACAACAGAATTCAAAATAACTATCATAAGAAAGCTCAACAAGTTAAAAGAAAATACAGATAGACAGTACAATGAAATCAGGGACTTCTTCAAGAAAGAGATTGAAAGTTTAAAGAAAAACCAATCAGAAATGTTGGAGATGAAAACACAATGGAGAAAATAAACAAAAATCTAGAGTCTTTAAGTAACAGAGCTGACAATATGGAGGAAAGAATTAGCAACCTAGAGGACAGGAATGCAGAAATGCTCCAGATAGAGAGAACTAAGACTAAAAAGAAATGAAGAAATTCTCCGAGAAATATCCAACTCAATTAGGAAATGGAACATAAGGATTATAGGTATGTCAGAGGGAGAAGAGAGGGAAAAAGGAGCAGAGAGCTTGTTCAAAGAAATAATAGTTGAGAACTTCCCAAACCTGGGGGAGGAGCTGGAAACACAAGTGAATGAAGCCGATAGACCTCCTAACTATATCAACATAAAAAGACCTCTCCAAGTCATATAGTAGTAAAGCTGGCAAAAGGCAATGACAAATAAAAAATATTAAGGGCAGCAAGGCAGAAGAAAATAACATACAAGGGAACTCTTATCAGGCTTTCAGTGGATTACTCAGCAGAAACCTTACAAGTTAGGAGAAAGTGGAATGACATATTCAAAATTCTGAAAGACAAAAACTTGAAAGACAAGAATACTCTATCCAGTGAAAATATCCTTCAGATATGATGGAGAAATAAAAACTTTCTCAGATAAACAAAGCTAAGGGAGTTCATTGCCACAAGACTCCCACTACAACAAATGCTCAAGAAGCCCCTCATACCTGAAAAAAAAAAGAGAAAAGGGATACAAACCCTTGAACAAGGAAAAAAATAGGTAGACAAAATCAGAAAAAATTGCACCTTTTTATCAGAACAGGTTAGCAAACACTTAATTATAACATCAAATATAAAGCGAAGGAAAACACCAAAAATAAATATTATCTCATCATTTTAACCACAAACTCACTATGCAAGATGGAATAAGTAGTGAAACTAATAACTTAGAAGAGGAAGAGGAAATGGATGGAAATAAGAGGCTATCAGAAAATGGACTATCTCATCTATGAGGTTTTTTATACAAACCTCTTGGAAACCACTAAACAAGTAATCAGAACAGAGACATGTATGATAAATAAAGAGAAAACTAAGAAAATTATCATAGAGAACTACCAAACTGAATTGGTAGTCTGAAACACCTCAGATGAGGAAAAAAAAGGAAATGCAGAAGAACTGGAAAATGAGCAATAACATAGCATCTTTAAGCCCTCATTTACCACTGATCACTCTAAATGTAAATGGATCAACTTCTCCAATCAAAAGACACAGAGTGGCAGGATAAATTAAAAAACAAGATCCCCAAATATGCTGCCTCCAGGAAACACATCTCAGTTCTAAAGACAAACATAGGTACAGAGTGAAGGGATGGAATATGATACTCCAAGCTAATGGCAAACAAAAGAAGGCAGGCGTTGCCATATTTATATCAGACAAAGTAGACTTCAAGATAAAACAGGCAATGAGAGACAAAGAGGGGCAATATATAATGATAAAAGGGACACTCCACCAAGAAGACATATCACTTATAAATATATATGCATCCAACACAGGAGCGCCAAAGTACATTAAGCAACTATTAATGAACCTAAAAGGAGATATTAACAACACCACAATAACAGTAGAGGACCTTAACACCCCACTTATATCAATGGATAGATCATCCAGACAGAATGCCAATAAGGAAATAGTGGACTTAAAAAACTAGACCAGATGGATTTAACAGATATATATAGAGCACTCCATCCAAACACAGCAGAATACACATTCTTCTCAAGTGCACATGGAACATTCTCAAGGATAGACCATACATTGGCAAAGAAGGCAAGCCTCCATAAATTTAAGAAGATTGAAATCATAAATAAGCATCCTTCCAACCATAATGCTATGAAACTAGAAATCACTACAAGAAAAAAACTGGGAAAGTGACAAGGATGTGAAGACTAACAATGTGCTACTGAACAACCAGTGGATCATTGAAGAAATTAAAGGAGAAATCAAAAAATATCTGGAGACAAGTGAAAATGAAAATACACCATACCAACTCATATGGGATGTAGCAAAAGCTGTCCTGAGAGGGAAACTCATAGCAATACAGGCCCACCTTAACAAACAAGAAAAATCTCAAATAAGCAATCTTAAACTACACCTAACAGAATTAGAAAAAGGAGAACAAACAAAGCCCAAAGTCAGCAGAAGGAGGGAAATAACAAAAATTAGAGCAGAAATAAATGATATTGAAACCAAAAAAAAAAATAAATAAAACAGTAGAAAGGATCAATGAAACAAAGAGCTGGTTCTTTGAAGATAAACAAAATTGACAAACTCTTAGCCAAACTCACTAAGAAAAAAAGAGAGAAGGGTCAAATAAATAAAATTAGAAGTGAAAGGGAGAAATTACAACAGATACCACAGAAATCCAAAGGATTATAAGAGAATAGTATGGAAAACTATATGCCAATGAACTGGAAAATCTAGAAGAAATGGATAAATTCTTAGATTCATACAACCTCCCAAAACTGAATCAAGAAGAAATAGAGAATCTGAATAGGCCAATCAAAAGTAAAGAGATGGAAACAGTAATCAAAAACCTCCCAAAAATAAAAGTCCAGGACCAGATGGCTTTGCTGGAGAATTTTACCAAACATTCAAAGAAGATTTAACACCTATACTTCAGAAACTATTCCAAACATAGAAGAAGATGGAACCCTTCCTAACACATTCTATGAGGCCAATATCAACCTGATACCAAAGCCAGACAAGGATAATACAAAGAAGGAAAATTACAGGCCAATATCACTGATGAACATATATAAAAAATCCTCAACAAAGTATTGGCAAACTGAATACAGCAATACATCAAAAAGATCATACACCATGATCAAGTGGGATTTATACCAGGGACACAGGGATGGTTCAACACCGCAAATCAATCAATGTGTTAAGCACATTAACAAAATGAGGAATAAAAACCACATGATCATCTCAATAGATGCAGAGAAAGCATTTGACAAGATCCAACAACCACTTATGACAAAACCCCTCAATAAAATGGGTATAGAAGAAAAGTACTTCAACATAGTAAAGGCCATATATGACAAACCCACAGCCAACATCATACTCAATGGGGAAAAACTGAAAGCCATCCCTCTGAGAACAGAAAAAAGACAAGCGTGCCCATTCTTGCTGCTCTTATTCAACATAGTCCTGGAGGTTTTGGCCAGAGCAATTAGGCAAGAAATAGGAATAAAAGGAATCCAAATAGGCAATGAAGAAGTGAAACTCTCACTGTTTGCAGATGACATGATTTTATATATAGAACACTCTAAAGAACCCAATGGAAAACTATTAGAAGTAATCAACAACTACATCAAAGTTGCAGGTACAAAATTATCTTACAAAAATCAGTTGCATTTCTATACTCTAATAATGAACTAACAGAAAGAGAACTCAAGAATACAATCCCATTTACAATCACAACAAAAAGAATAAAACATCTAGGAATAAATTTAACCAAGAAGGTGAAAGACCTATACAATGACAATTATAAGACATTATTGAAAGAAATTGATGATGACATAAAGAAATGGAAAGATATCCATGCACATAGATTGGGAGAATGAAGATAGTTAAAATGTCTATACTACCTAAAGTGATCTACAGATTCAATGCAATCCCCATCAGAATCCCAATGACATTCTTCACAGAAATAGAATATAGAATCCTAAAGTTCATATGGGGTAACAAAAGACCCAAATAGCTAAAGCAATCCTGAGAAAAAAGTACAAAGCTGGAGGTGTCACAATCCCTGACTTCAAAATATACTACAAAGCTATAGTAATCAGCATGGTTCTGGTACAAAAACAGACACACAGATCAATGGAACAGAATTGAAAGCCCAGAAATTAAACCACACATCTACAGACAGCTAGTCTTCAACAAAGGAGCTAAAAACATAATAATAGAGAAAGGAAAGTCTCTTCAATAAATGGTGCTGGTAAAATTGGACAGCCCCGTGCAAAAGAATGAAAGTAGACCATTATCTTTTGCCATACACAAAAATTAACTCAAAATGGATCAAAGACTTGAAGGTAAGACCTGAAACTATAAAACTCCTAGAAGAAAATATAGGCACTCTTGACATCAGTCTTAGAGGGATCTTTTTTGAATTCTGTGTCTACTCAGACAAGGGACACAAACAAACAAAAAATAAACAAGTGGGACTTCATCAGATTAAAGAGCTTCTGCAAGGCAAAGGAAACTAGGATCAAAATGAAAAAACAACCCACAAGCTGGGAGAAAATATTTGCAAATCATATATCCATGAAGGGGTTAATCTCCACAATGTATAAAGAACTCACACAACTGAACAAGAAATAAACAAACAACCCAATCAAAAAATGGGCAGAGAAAATGAACAGACATTTTTTCAAGGAAGATATACAGATGGCCAATAGGCTCATGAAAAGATGTTCAACGTCACTAATCATCAGGGAAATGCAAATGAAACTAAACTAAGATATCACCTTATACCCATTAGAGTGGCTATAATCACCAAAACAAAAAATAACAAATGTTGGACAGGTTGTGGAGAAAAGAGAACCCTCATGCACCACTGATGGGAATGCAAACTGGGGCAACCTCTATGTAAAACAGTATGGAGAGTCCCCTAAAAATTAAAAATAGAAATACCATATGACCCAGCTACCCCACTACTAGGTATTTATCCAAAGAGCTTGAAATCAACCATCACAAGAGGCATATGCACCTCATGTTCATTGCAGCATTATTCACTATAGCCAAGAAGTGGAAGCAACCGAAGTGTCCATTGACTGATGATGGGATAAAGAAGATGTGGTACATATATACAATGGAATACTACTCAGCCATAAAAAAGACAAAATCGTCCAATTCGCTACAACATGGATGGACCTGGAGGCTATACTATTAAGCAAAATAAGTCAGACAAAGACAAACACCATATGATTTCACTCATATGTGGAAGATAAACTAACACACAGACAGAGAGAACAGTTTGGTGGTTACCAGGGGGAAGGAGGTTGGAGGGTGAGCACAAGGTGTGAAGGGGCACAATTATATGGTGACTGATGAGTAACAATGTACAATGTTATAAACTATTGTGACCTCAATAAAAAAAATCAGACATATTAGGCTACACTTTTTTTCTCCTGGGAGATATTTCCTCTGAAATTCTATATTCTCCTATTTCAATCTAGTTTGTTTGCTATTACAAACCAACCTATGCAAATTTGGCAGGCTATAATCATTAGGTTTTTTCGTGGCACATATTAGTTGTCTCATAGTTAATGAGGACTATAGGAATCCTTCTTTAAAACCTACCCAGAAGTGTTATGTTTGATGAATTTGTGTGCAGCTCAATTGCATCTTATGTAAGAGGCAATTATTTGCAACAGGCATTAAAAAAATTCTCACTGAGTTTTCATTATAAGGTTTCTTGAAAGGTTAACTAAGTTTACTAAAATGTAGATTAAAACTAACGCAAAAATTGCACTGTCTCTGCTGAAAGCACTGTCTTGTAAAGTACATTTGTGGATAATACAACCCCTGCTCTCTGGGCCTCTGGGATTATTACATCCTGGGCTTCTTTCGCCCATCTCCTGTGTTGGATCCCTTGTTACTTCCTGGATCATGTGCTCTGTTCTTTCTTGGTGAGCTCCACAGCATTGGCAGAGAACAGCCTTGGATCACTTCCTGTGCTTCTGAGATAATTCTATGTGTGTGAATTCACATGTATAAAAATGTGTTCATTCAGCCCACCCACTTAACTGATATTTTGACTGGATAGAATTCTAATTTGAAATAATGTTCCTTCCAAATTTTGAAGTTATTTGAATAAGCGATTGTCTTGTTGTTTCTGGAGTTGAAATTAAAAGGGTTGATAAAATTGTGATTTTTCAGTGTTCAGAATGTGACCTTTTCTTTTGCTCTCGGAACACTTTGGGGATTTTCCTTTCATCTTAAGTTTCTGAACTTGTTCTCAGATTGCTCCTCTCCTAAAGCATGCTTTTGTTTTATGTAATTAATTTCTTCTTTTATCATGTTCAAAACGAAATGAAAAACTTGTTTTGGTAGTATTGTGAGTTTTTTCTGCTCCCTACAATAATTTTATTTCCTTTGATTTCTTTTTCTCTGGGTTTGATTTGGCCTATAGAGGTATTTAATATTGGAGACTTTCCTCCCATATGTGATGATGCTTTGCTGAACTTGGATACTTAAACAGAAAGCACTAATAATCTTATTGGAAAACCTATGAGAACTGATACCTCCTGTCAGCTAACGGCCAGATATTCTTTCTCTCTCTCTCCACATACATCTACTATACACACACACACACACACACACACACACACACACACACACACACCTATATACACACGTGTGAGTTCTGGGTATAAATTGAAAAAGTCAATGCTTAGTCTTAGTGTATTTTCATAACTGATTTTTTATTAATACTGCTAACATGCATTTTTTCTCTTGTGAATAAATAGCAAATATACTTCTATTCATAATTTAGTCTTTGTGCCTGAAGCAACCTGAGGCTACGTTGTCCAAAATTGATCTGAAGCTAGTAATAAACCCTGTCACTTATAAGCTATTTATGTTTTGATTCAACTTTGATACCTATGAATCTCTCTGGTGCTAGTTGCTCCAAGAGTCTACAAGATGACTTTCATTATCTAATCAAAAAATAAAAATAAAAATAGGTCTGTGATTCTTGAGTAAGTTCTGTTACCAACCACCCAGAGTTACTCTGCTCTAAAATCATTTTCTTCCAGCTTCTAAGCCCTCTCCATTTCTACCAAGTTACCCTTAGCACCAATGGCCTTCAGAAATATGCTATGATAACAGGAGGTGAGCAGTTTGAAAGCCAATTAGTTTGAAGCTCATCTCCAGAGCACTTCAGAAGAGGTCTCTTCCATGACAAAATTTCATCAGAATGCTGAGAAAATCCTACTAGATTCATAATGTCTCCAGTAATCTTGAGGAGATTCATTGAATCATAGCCATGTATGCTTGTTATCCTCAGCTTCTTATCAAACTGCCCTTCCAGGCTATCCCCATCAGAGCTACATTGTTGCAGCAGTCCACTCTGAATTGGTTCCCTCATATCATGTAACATAAATTATAGTTTGATTGTGTTTATATTCTTATCAGCTGGTCATAGAGAAAGCCCCCATGAGGTCATAAGTGTGACTGAAGGGAGGGACAGCAGTGCCACAGGACTGAGACATATTTGGTCCCATTCCCATTTATATCACATACTTGCTAAATTTGCACTATTGGGCAATTCAGATTAGGCTAGATAGATCAGATAATACTGAGTTTATGGGCAGCTAATGTCAAATTGTTGCTGAGGCTTCTCTTGGGTCTAATTTCTCAAAGGGGTAATGATTATTTACTAAACATAGCATGATCTTGCTTTGGCAAGCCAGGGGTTTAATTCTCCTAGTAAGGCTTACCGCATGCTGCATATAGGAAGCTGATCTGTCTTAACACTCTTTAAACAATATTTAATCTGATGGGTGATAAGTAGCGGGATCATGGTGAGCTCAACTATCTGGAGAGCCTTCTCTGTCTTATAGCTTCTCAGTACCAAACTCACATGTAGTAATATGTGGCCTCCAAAATTCAAAGAGATTATCTATGTTCTTAGCATTAATGGATACACAGTTCAGAAAATTGTCCTCAATTTGGAGATATATTCCAACTTTCCTTAGATCTCTAAACCCCGATAATAAATCAATGACTTGGCAGCCTTATGGTCTTCCATTATATTTGTCTTCAATGTTCTGGCATTCAAGTGTCTAACCTATGTATCTAGCTAATAAAGTTTACCCTCTAGATTGTATCACACGATGTTTTGTGAGATGGTATTTCTGCAGACTAAAATGTGGTACAAAGCCAAGGAGTTAACACAATCCAGGAACAGTATGGCAAAATCGTATTGCTGTTCCTGTCTGGTGAAAGAAAACAGACTGCTTCTAGTAATTTTGTTTATTGGAATAGAGGGAAAAGACATTATTCAGATCAGTTGCTTCATACAAGGTACTAAGAGCTGTAATGATTTGGGTTACATATGGAACAGCCGTTGCAACAGGAGTTGCCATCTAATTAAACTTTGGAAAATCCATTTTTATCCTCTAAAATTATCATTCCACCCCCAAACACTAGATTTAAATGGGAATCTGCTGAGAATCATTAGCCCTGCACTTTTAAGTAACTGAAGGTGGCACTAATATTTCTGACACTTTGGTTGAAATGTTATTGCTATTCATTTAATACTTTTGTAGGCGTGGAGAGCTCTGCAGTTTTTGTCTTGGTCTTTCCAAACAGAATGATCCTTCTTTCATTGGTTACAGAGACGGGGAGAGAAATGTATCAGTTTCTGAGGTCATCTATTCCAACTACACATCCAAGAACTTGGGAAATAAATATGGGAAGGATACGGGCTGGATAAAGGTAAATTTGCCACTTGTCATCTTCACATCAAAAATCCCTCACTATTGGACTGCAGAAGTGCCCTGTGTCCCCAGGAATTAGTATTGTTTCAAAATCGTGGTTTCTTCCTCAGAGAGCATTACTCTGGTAATGACCTTTGGTTCTTTTAGGGGACAACTAGGTAAAAAAAAAAATAGTAGCACTCTCTCGTGATATTATCAAGGTACAATACTTATTTAAGACAAGATACCCTCACTTTCATTCTGGTAGCTATAGGTCCATGATTTAACTAAGGTTTAAAAATTCAGTAAAGGGCAGAAATTCCACATTATCTGTCCTAATGGCTCATCCAAGGATCTGATGAGCAGTTCTGGAGGGTTTTTTATTTTACAAATCAAATAGCTCCACAGAGGACTTTATATCTCTTTCATTCCCAGAAATCTAATTCTCAACCGGCTATTATTAAGTTCTTTTTGGATCAGCCCATTCTAATTTTGTACTGATCCTGATATCTATTAATGGAAAATATATCTATTTTACTCACTGGTAGATAAAGGACACTACTTGATCTTTTCTACTCCAGGTTTGCCCTTCCTCATTGAAATCAGGGAATCAATTTTCACTGCTATGCCTTCCACCAGCAAACTACAGACATCACTACAGTCTTTTTAAAGATACTGGTATTCCCATCCCCAATATATGTCTCAATGCTTGGTGAAGATGGATGGGTGGATTATACATGATAAATCCATTTTATCAAAGAATATAAGAATTCCATTTTGTGAAAGAATACAGAATTCCATTTTGTGGAAGTTTTGATTTTGTGCCTCCATAATATACCAAGAAATCAACTTCAGGTAATGTACACTTCCACTGAGTTCCTTTTTTGTGAAGGGTGTTTCAGCACGCTAACAGACAGACTGTCAGCTGCTTAAACTAATTTAATGAATCCAAAATCTCTGGAAGTACACTCCTGTAACTAAATTCAGCCTGTTCTAATATTATCATTCTCCCTTCTTGATGGAGTACCCTCAGAATCTATCTTTCCTAATATTTAGCCAATAAAAGTTAGGAAATTCCTGTAGTTCATATAGAGTAATATTTTCACCCCTAGCTTTCACTTTCTAATTGATACCCTATTGCTACCTTTTATTATAGGTTGGGAATCATTGAAGATTAAAGGGAAAGGAGCACGAATGAAAAGAATGAAGCTTCTCTTAAAGTCAATGCCTTGAGTTGAGGGAGTAGCAGCATCTTCAAAGAATTGGGAATCACTTTACGAGTCAAGGAAAGGGGGCCTCTTTCAGCAAGCAAAGGAGGTTCAGTGGGGTTGGGGATCATAGGCACTCCCACTCATCTGGATCTTATCATATAATCCATATTCCAATTCTTGGGGGACCCTCTGTTTCCAGATTAATGCTGTAACTTACTATAAGGAGACAAGATGAATAGTGTATTAATTCCAATTCAGAATGCATTTTTTTTTTTAAATTTTAACTCTCTCATCTTGCAATGGAAAGAAATAATACTTTTATATTTTAAAAATAATTTTATAAAGCCTCTATATTTCAAACCCTAAACTTGAGCTGAGAATTTGGGGAATTGAGCTTGCCATTCTCTTTTCCAGCTGTTCCATGGGCCTTTAGAAGCAGCCACCCTGTCCTTCAATCCTGTTTCATGCCCTTCATACTTTCCTATGACAATCACTATATGGTCTTTCAAAGCCTTACTTTCAGGAGATGTGTCATTTCAGGTAACTACAGATGATATGTCCCATTTTTGTCAGTCACCTTCTTCCAGACTCTCATTGCTGAATAATTTCAGGGTTTTGATTGCCTTTTACCTAAGCTATGCAGATAACCAATCATAAGTTTCCCACATTTCCCAACAATCTGATGTCAATAATGGATTTCTGCTATTGATGTCTTTGTCTACCAGACTCCTAGGCTATAAGCAGCAGATAGCAATTCTGGGTGTTTTAACAAAAAAACTAGGGGTTTCTTTGAAGGTGATAGGTGGAAGCACATAAATGAGAGGAAGCTGGAAGACTGAACTTGGAAAACAGGCAGAAGATGAGGAGGCTCTTAAAAAAATGATAGAAATAATCTGTCCAGGAAGCTATTACCATTACTGCTGAGAATCAATGGAACCAGAGGGTCACACAGACAGCCTTCACTGGGGGCCGTTGCAGATGAATTCTAAACCAAGAACAAGCATCTACTTGGCTAAGCCTGCCACAAGATTTACCCTGGTTTAATGAGGGTGAGGGAAGAAGAGATACTTGGGGGCTACTGAGCCCCACTAAGATTATAATCAAAGGCAGTTTCCTACAGAAATAGGAAAAGAGTTTGGAGCTGGGACAGATGAAGAAGTGACTGTCTTTTGCCGAGGAATATATAATTGCCTAATTCAAAGCATGAACTAGACTTTTTTTGGCACAAGAGACTTCTTCATGATTTGTCCCTTCCTTCTCCACGAGTGTCTCCTGATGGAACCCCCACCCTGCATCCACTGGCCCTCTGCTGTAGCCCTACCCAGATTTTTGCAGTTTTCTGAATTTACTGTTATGTCTTCACCCCAAGGCTTGCTCGTGTTGCTTCCACTACCAGAATTTCTCTTACCACCCATCTGTCCATGCAATACACATTCAAATACAGCCGTACTTCCTCCATGAAGGCTTTCAATATCTCCTGTCCCTCACTTGTAGAAATAACTACAAGTTCCTTTTTGAAACTACTGTACCCAACGTAGACTCAATTCCAACAAAACAACTTGTGGTTGTTTCTATATCTGTCTTCTAGGCTATTAGCTCCTTGATGCCAGGCAATTATTTTTCTGCTTTTTTCTTTTTTCCTTGACTAGCATTGTACTGTCATATCATCATAGGTGCTCAATAAATGCTTGTGTAATGAGGAAGAGGAATTAAATTGGGTCAATAGCTCTCATAGCCCTTTTAGTCAACCTTCAACTCACTAACAAAATAATTTTAAGCTGGGGCTGGCCCAGTGGCACAGCAGTTTAGTCCGCACTTGGCAGCCCAGGGTTCCCCGGTTCGGATCCCGGGCTCCTGCCGACGCACTGCTTGTCAGCCATGCTGTGGCGGCGTCCCATATAAAGTAGAGGAAGATGGGCACAGATGTTAGCTCAGGGCCAGTCTTCCTCAGCAAAAAGAGGAGGATTGGCAACGGATGTTAGCTCAGGGCTGGTCTTCCTCACACACACAAAAAAATTTTAAGCTACCTATCCCCTTAAATTTTAAGCATCCAATTCTTAACTCTGTTCTCCACTGTGAGAATTGGGTATGAAAAAAAGTTATTTAATGTAGTAGTCTCCCCTTATCCACAGGGATACATTCCAAGACCCCTAATGGATGCCTGAAACCTCAGGTACCCAACCCTATACACATACTATAATTTTCCTATACACACATAACTATGATAAAGTTTAATTTATAAATTAGACACAGTAAGAGATTAACAAGAATAACTTCTCTTTGGCATATCCAAATTGCCATTGGGGCCATTATTAAGTAAAATAAGGGTTACTTGAACACAAGCACTTCAATACCACAACGGTAGATCTGATTACCGAGAGGGCTAGCAAGTGACTAATGGGCGGGTAGCTTAGACAGTGTGGATATGCTGGACAAAGGGACAATTCATGTCCTGGGCAGGATGGAGCAGGACAGCACAAGATTTCATCATGTTACTCAGAACGGCATGCAATTTAAAACTTATGAATTGTTTATTTCTAGATTTTTCCATTTAATATTTTCAAACTGCAGTTGACTGTGGGTAACTGAAACCATGAAAAGTGAAACTGTGGGTAAGGAGGGACTATTGTATTATTAATAATTAACATATTTATTCTTTATTTCAGTAGGAATTTTCAGTTCCACTGATTATAACCACTCTCTGGTGTTGGATATTCCAATTAGTTACTTCCCTCTGGACTGTTTTTTCCTTTTTTTTGCCAAATACTTCTACTTCTTAAAACTTTGAGGATAAAAATCACTCTGAATAGGGACTTCTTGTATTTTCCTCAAAATTTAAAGTATATTAGAGGAAAATAGTTTTAAATAAAAACATTATTGTAGTACTTTCCTCACTAGAAGGTACATTTAATTTTTTTAAAAGGACAGCTAAAGATAGTGTGTAATTAAATACTTAATATTGACCTCAACTATACACAGGATTTCAGTGGGAGCTGGAGGCTAGTGTTTAGGCAGGGCTCCAGAGTCGGATGCCTAACTAGCTGTGATTTGGGGTGATTCACCTAATCGTCTTCATTAGTAAAATAGAGGCAGTGATGACACTGACCTCATTGGTTGTTCTGAAGATTAGGGATAATTCAATATGTAAAACATTTAGAATGTAGGCAATCATCAAAGTTTAGCTTTTAATATTCCTCCTATCAGAAGGAATAAGAGAGTCAGAATGCTAGAAGAGAAAGGTCTAACTGGAGTTGGAATGAAAAGCTGGTTCATGAAGTGTCCCTCAAACACATATTAATGAAATCAGGGAATTGGCATTCTGTTTGTTTACTTAGCCAGACTTCGAGTGCAACGATTATATTAATTGTCCATAAAGGCCTCTCGTGTTTTATTGATATTTTGCATTTTTTACCATTCACCTTTCTTGTGCCTCTCCTCATGCACAATACTTTTAATGTAACTAATACAAAACTTTTTGTTCTATTTTTTCCTGTAAAATGTCTATTTTTTGTGAATGCATTTTTAATTTATATAAATGTTATCGGTTATAGCTCATTATTTCTTATTTTTTTAACCAGCAATTTATTTTTATGATTCAGCCTTGCAATCTGTACATCTTCTCCACTACCTCTAATTGAGAGCCTGATGTTTTCTTTAGGAGATATTCTTTGAGAAACAGCTAGGATCATATATAACAATGTACTTTTCATTTTGTTGTTGGAATTGTCATGCATGTTCCTGGCTAGAGACCACATCCATATTTTCCATATTCATAATTTTGGATAAGATGCTTTTTCTTTTTGTATTAAAAAGATACCATTCCTAGTTGAGGCCTCAAGAAAGAAGTCATCTAAGAAACCATAGAGAAAAAATGTTTGGTGCTATTGTATGACCACAACAGCTGAAGTACTGAAGAAGTGTAACACAAACCTACTTTTCTTGTGTGTAATTCTTGAGTAAAACCAAATAAAATATGTGTTTGTTATTCTAAGTTTGGTGCCAGTGTATGGTAATGGAGATTCCAGAAACCACTGTGAATTTCATTTATCGAATCTGAAGAAATAAACTTCACTGATGGTAGTACAGCCAACTTTTCTCCACCCTCTATCTGCTAAATTAGGGAAGCAGAAATAAAATGATTGCAATTGTATTGTGAAAGCCTCAGTCTAATGCTGTTTGTTCTTTATCCAATTTTTTAAAAGACACTTGCTAGTAGCATGACAGAAATGTTATTAACTATTTTTTTTGCATTAAAAAAACTTATCACTGGTTTTTACCTCTCAGGATCAAACTGGTTTTCACAATTTTGTATATAGTGTAATTTAGTTTTTCTTCCTGATGAAAATAAAACGAAGTAGATTTAAATGAACAAAAGAAAAAACAGGAAAAAGAACCTGTGTGATTAAGAGTCAAGAAAAAAAAGAATTTTAATTCATTTAAATTTTAATACCAATTGCCTTCAGTGTTGAACGCTTCAGAAAGTTCAAGGAGGATAAAGATTTTGAAATAGTCATTGTCTTTGGTCACTTACTTTGCTTGTAATTAGTTTCGAATTTGATGGCAATAACCAATGGCCTTAACATAAGCTGTTATTTAGTGAAGAAAAACAATGTGAAAGATTTGAATAGAAAGTAACACTGGGGAAAGTTTTTGATTATGTGGCCACGGGGGCAGGTTTTTAAGCAGAGAAATGTCACAATATTTCAGTTCTAGATCAATATCACCTCAAGTTAACAACCATCTACACATAGCCATGATATACCTTGCTAAGCACTATAAAAGATACGAGTGACATAGAAGAGATAGTCTACCCAGGAGTTCATAAGAACTCAGGTGTCAAACTACTTCCCCAGCCATTTGCCAGTTATTCAGTCTCCCAAAGAGTCACTCACTGTAATAAACGCACTCAAAGTCTCTATGCCATTATTTGTATTTCAGGCTATTACGAAACAATTATATGCATAAGTAAAAAATGTGTGCTAGGCTATTAAAGGAGCTTGGAATAAATCTTCTCTGAGATAATTCTTACACTTTGTAAGTGAAATGTCACGTAATCAAAACTTTTCCCCAAATCTAATTCGAATAGTTGTGTTTTCTCCTATTTGACTTTTATGCTATGAAGATCCTATGGAATGATATCTACCCCATCATTTTAACTGTGTCTGTTGATTCTGAAGATCTTATTTCTAGAATCCTTAATATTTCAGTCTGTGTGTGTGTGTGTGAGAGAGAGAGAGAGAAAGAAAGAGAGAGATTGCTGTTACTAAAGATGGATTTACTTTGCTCAACCAGAAGGGAAAGCCCAATATCAAATTAAAATTTTATAAAAGCTTACACTTTCCAGTTCTACTTGAGGAAACGTGATCAGCCACACAAGATAGCACAGTATCAAATGACTGTCTGAAGTCCTTTGAAATAGTCTTTGTACACTGAAATCAAATTTAACACCTTAACAAAAGAACTGATAGATACTGGAACTTTCAAAATATCTTTTTCCTTGCCTCCCCAAACTGCAAAAGAGTTTCTTCACATTTAGCTGAAATTTTGTAGTGAGCTCAAGCATTTTGTTTATAAAGAGATCTGTATTCAAAATGATGCGATTGTTATTATTTTCACCTTTGTGTATTTTCCATTAGAGTCAAAGTTATTCTTACACCTGATTGGAATTTAGCTAAGTAGAATTGCAGAGGGAAAAAAAAATCCATGGGGAGAATTGAACCAGCATACACATTTTATAGAAAAGAATTCTTGTAAAGTAAAGCAAAGCTACTGGAATCTAAAGTGACTTGGCAACTAAGCATTTTTTCCTTTAGGTAGAGAATTGCAGATTTCATTTGAAATATTAGAAATTGAAAAAGAACTGGCCACATAATCCACTATACATTTCACAAATTTCTCCCAAGCCAAACAATTTAATTCCACATAATATTCTCAGCCAAAGGGCAATAAATATTTTCACTGTTAAATTCATTTTCAACTGCTCAAAAAGCCTCCAGCCTGTTGGCGTCATAAGTCAACAACTCACTCCCTACACTCATTTCTAGGATTTTAGCTCAAATCCATAAACTTTATGCAAGAATATGTGAATTCTTTGGCTTTTTAAGTTATGTCATAGCCAACTAATTGCATTGCTTTTAATATATTCACTCTGAATATTAGAGAAAGTGTCCCAAAGTATTTTTAAATATACTCCTTGACCTTTTCTAAATTCTTAGAACAATGATCTAAATTTAGATTTTAAAAATAATGTCTTCTACAAATAATCCAAAAAGATAAAAAGAAACACATTTTTAAATGAAGATTCTTTCTAGAATCTTTTAATATCCTTTCAAAATTCTTACCAAAGAGATTCTTAAAATTTAGAATCATCCATGGAGCTTGTCAAAAATGTCATATTACTAAGCCCTAATTTCAGAGATTCTGATTTAGTAGGTTTGAAATGGAGCCCAGTAATCTGTACTTTTATCATGGCTCCAGGATATGCTGATTCAGATTGCCCAGGCATAGCACTCTGAACAAATGTGCTCTCTATTTTTTAAATTAAATTGTGATGCTTGATCTCAACCATTTTCTTTTCCCTCGTGCTTCCTGAGAGAGCAAGGCCTACAGCAGAGGTGTTCAAAACTAGGGGGTTTTTTAGCTATATTATAATCTATTGTTAAGTTACTTCAGCCTGAAGTGGAGAGAAGGTATAGAATTTCACTCTGTCACCTCTGAAATATAGCCTTGTTGTTCTTTAAACTTTAGAACTTTCCATAGCCTATGAGAAGGGAGAGAAAAATGGAGAAACCTTGAATTTACACTCTGCCAGTTGGCTGCTATGCCAATGTGGGGACTGTAATGAAAAACCTGCCGCACTTTCCATTTTCACCAGATGGAATCTATCATAATAATCCATTTTAAAAGCCCCTCGGGCTGGGTGGGGTGCGCTGAAGACAAACTGTCAGCTCCAGTGCTGACAGGATCCCTATTTCTAGGCATTGCCTCTATCTCCTGGGAAACTTATAAACATAACTGTAAATGGTATTAATTAGTCTTTACTGTTAATTCATTTTGCTCATTTCGTTGTTATCAATAACTTGTTCCCTGGGCATAGAGAAAGGAAACTTCACTCTTTTCCTAAGTGGTCTAGCACAACAGATGCTTTGGCACACTCAGCAGACTTCAGTTGCAGGTGGGAAGCCACTTTGTGCTGTGTCCCCCAAGCCTAGCACACTTCTTGGCAACAGTGTGATCCTCAGTAATTGTTTGAATAAACGGACGTAAACACCTCTTCCACAGAACTCATATTCTAGATGGGTGGATAAGAGGTGTGCAAACAAGCTTAACACAAGATACAAAGGGGTATGTGCCTGGAGATAGTGATAATGTTAGAGATCAGATGAAGGAAAAAAGGAGGAAAGAAAGAAACAGAGAGGGAATGAGAGAGGGAGGGAAGGAAGAAGTTCAGGAGAAGAGAGTGTGATTTGATTTCATAGTGGGGAATAATGACTTTACAGAACGAGCCATTTACCTCCCCCCTAAAGCATTTGGATACAGGTGTTGGAAAGTGTGATGTCTTAAGGATAGTGAGTGGTCAGACTGGGTCTTTAAAGAGGTGTTGTTACAATTATTGCTGAGGAAAACTCACCAGATTCCATGATTGGTTAATCAGTTTTTAGCCAAGTAGAGTTTATCTAGGGCATGAAATATGAGTTGGACGGAGCTAGAGAGTATTGAACAAAACATGTTGCATTGAGCAACTGGGGAGTTTATTATAAAAGACAAACTCCTATTTCTTTTTTAACATTTTGGAGTATGTGATAAGCACTCAAATTTCTTGGCTGCAGTAGGTTTTTTCATGAGATGATGCTCAAAGTTTATATTTGTCAATAAACATATTGATTAAAAATATGCAATCTTTACGATATCTGAGAACAATTAGACCTACGTCACATTTTACAACTTAAATAGATGATTTCATACACTTTTGATATTTCTAGCAAATTTAAGTGATATTTTCCGCCTTCTAGGAAGATTCTGCAAGGACCAGGTCCATGGGGAGTAGAGGGAGGGCTGGGATGCGGAATGGGGAGGTAGTGCTAAGAAATCAAAGATTTCAGTTCAGAGGGAGTAAACTAATGGAAATAAATGCCTCTCAGATCAGAAAAAAAAAAAAAAAAAAAAAAAACTTGTAAGAAACCAGTGCCATTGGTAACGTCTAAATTTACTTCTCATATTTCTCCTACCTAATCATCTAAGGCATTAAGTCATAAAGTTTTCTTGACTCTCAAGTCGAAAACATAAAAAGCAAGCCAAGCTAATCTCCAAAAACAAAGGGTTTTAAAAGAGATTTTGCAGGTGTTACATTTTTCTCCTCTTCAGTTCTAGTTTAGCTTTCAGGAAAAGGAAACATATCTTGGTTAATTTCACAATTTACTGATTCTATTGTGGTTCCTGTAAGAAGGAAAAAAAGTGAGCATCATGGAGGAGTGAATTGCTCTCTTTGTCTCTCCTCTAAATGACAACCAGTAGGACATCCACAGACGGACAACTGTCTGCACAGTGCACCAGAATGCCTGAAAGATCCATGCATCTTTACATCTGAAGGTGGGTGGACTTGGCCTCCTGAAGGCAGTGGACCCAGCGGAGTGTGGCAGCACCTCCTGAGACCACGGGATCTGTGGCCACACCTGCGACCAGAGGCCCCAGGAACTGAAATAACACCCACAAACAGAGGCCCCAGGAATCCTGGCAGCCTGTGTTCCTGGAGGTGCCAGGAATCACTGTGGCCCATGACAGGAGGCTCCTGGAACCCAGCCGTTACCTGTGACCCAGCCCATTCCCCCTCCCCCAGTGGCAGCACCTCCGACACCCGCCCTTCCAGCAGTAAGGCTGCATCCATGGATACGCCCAGCAGTGGCAGCACCCAGGCCCAAGATTCCAGGAATCAGGTGGGTACCTGAGAACAGAGGCTGCTGGAGCTGCAGCTGCACTCATTGCTCAGCCCCTCCCCCTACTCCAGCAGATGTTCCCTGTGTCATCAGGCTTCAGGAGCTGCAGTGGTGCCTGTGACCCAGCCCCCAGCAGCGGCACCCTCTACACCAGCCCTGCCAGCAGCAGCAGCAACACCCATGAACTCAGCCCCCCTGACAGTGGCATTGCCAGCACACTCAGATGACCGCAGAGCAGCAGCACAGGTGGCACACGTGGCAGCAACACCAGAGCCCAGGGAGAGCCAGGTAACAGGGACAGCAGAGCCCATGATCCCGGTCCCCCCAGCTGCACAGGTGCCTGCAACTTCAGCCCCCTCACCCATAGCAGCAGGGCCTGCAGACCCAACAAATCTAGATGTGGCAGAAGTGCCTGTGACCCCAGCTCCTGCCCCACTCTCCCTCGCTGCAGTAGGGGAACCTGCAACCCAGGTGACCCCAGAATCAGCAGAATTGCTGGCAGCCCAGTGACTCCAGTGACAACACCTACAACCGCAGCAGCATCATCAGCAGTAGGCCATCAGAAACCTTGGAGGCACAGGCAGCACAATGAGGGCACTGAAGATGCTTCTGGCCGAGGCAGTGCAGGGTGGAAAGCTCAGACTCTCAAATACAACCAGAAGCAGCTCAGAATCAAAGCAAAGCCTTGCCCAAGTAAGAAAGATGTTTGCTACCACAAATCCACCGGGAGAGGATCAACTCTTCAAGTACCATGAAGAACTACAGTAGCATGGTAGCCCAAAAAGAAAATGACAACTCTCCAGAAACCAAACCTGAAGTCACAGAAGATTGCAATCAAAGTGACAGAGAATTCAAAATAGCTATCATGAAGAAACTCAGCAAGTTACAAGAAAACTAAGAAAGACAGTTCAGTGAGCTCAGGAATAAAACTAATGAACAGAATGAAGACTTCACCAAAGAGACTGAAACTCTAAAAAAGAAACCAAACAGAAATTCTGGAGATGAAGTACATAATAAATGAGATGAGGAATAAAGTAGAAAGCATTGGAATTAGAGCAGCCCATACGGAAGAGAGAATTAGTGAGCTCAAAGATAGAAATCTAGAAACGATTCAGGAGGAAGAGGAGAGAGAACTAAGGTTTTTTTAAAAAAAATGGAGAAATTCTACAAGAAATACCTGACTCAATTAGGCAAAGCAACGTAAGGACAATGGGAACCCCCAAAGGAGAAGAGAGGGAGAAAGGAGCAGAGAGGTTATTTAAAGAAATAGTAACTGAGAACTTTCCAAACCTGGGGAAGGAACTGGATATATAAGTACACGAAGCTGATGGGACACCTGATTATCTCAAGCAAAAAGACCTTCTCCAAGACACATATTAAAACTGTCAAAAGTCAATGACAAAAAACAAATATTAAGAGCAGCCAGAGAGAAGAAGAAAACTCAGAAAGGAAGCCTCATTAGGCTATCAGCAGATTTCTCAGCAGAAGCTCTACAGGTTAGGAGACAGTGGAATGATATATTCAAAATACTGAAAGATTAAAAACTGTCAGCCAAGAATACTCTATCCAGCAAAGTTATCCTCCATATATGAAGGAGAAATAAAGGCTTTCCCAGATTAACTAAAGCTGAGGGAGTTCATCGCCACTAGATCTGCCTTTCAAGAAATGTTGAAAAGAGACTTCATACCTGAAACAAAAAGGCAAAGGTATACAAATCTTTGAGCAAGGTGATAAATAGACAGACAGAATCAGAACATTGTAACTCTATATCAGAATAGGTTAGTAAACACCTAATTATAACAGAAAGGCTAAAGAAAAGCAAGAATTAAATATAACTAACCACTTCAATTTGGTAACAAACAATACAAAAAGGGATGATTTGTGACAACGAAAACATAGAAGTGGAAGAGGAAAGGGACAGACTATGCATAGGCAAATGGACATAAGATGCTACCAGCAGAAAACGGACTATCTCATCTATGAGATCTTTTATACAAACCTCATGGTAACCACAAAACAAAAACTCAGAGCAGAGTCACAAAACTTAAAAAAAGAGGTAACTGAGAAACACATCACAGAAAACCACCAAAGTGAAATGGCAGACAGAAACACCAGGGAAAAGATGGACCTTGAGGGTAATATGCTAGGCAAAATAAATCAGACAGAGGAAGACAATTACTATATGACTTCACTCATATGTGGAAGATTAACAAACACATAGATAAGGACACCAGATTGGTAGTTAGCAGAGGGGAAGGGGGCAGGCAGAGGGCTAAAGGGGTAAATAGGCACATGTGTATGGTGACAAATGGCAACTACACTTTTGGTGGTGAAAACAATGCAGTCTATACAGAAGTTGAAATATAATGATGAACACCTGAAATGTATATAACGTCATAAACTAATGTGACCTCAGTTTAAGAAAAGATAAATGTCAAAGGAATCTTGTGCAATTGTACTATAACTAATGGGTAACATTTCAGCTTATTTTTAGAATTTTATGTTAACTAAATTCTTATTCCTTTAGAATTATATGTTTTTCTTTGACTTCAAATTCTTGAAATCCAGAGCAACTTCTAAGAAAAAAAAAAAAAGAA
Organism: Tapirus indicus; assembly: GCA_031878705.1. NCBI lineage: Eukaryota > Metazoa > Chordata > Mammalia > Perissodactyla > Tapiridae > Tapirus > Tapirus indicus. The sequence continues at coordinate 134,804,231 of CM062920.1, read as the reverse complement.
AGAAAAAAGCATTACAAAGAATCTCCCAAAACAAAAGAAAAAAGTTTTGTGTCATTTTCTAGAATTTGTGCATATTTAACTTATACTAATAGGGAACTTATTTTATTTCCTTGGATGAGATGTCCTAGCATGCCTTTATTTAATAATGTGAGAAAACCTGATGGATTACACGTGGAATAAGGAATCTGGCCTCCATCAGGTTATTTCTGTTTATTGTAATTCCTTGGCATTTGTTTTTTCTCTTAACTTTTCAATTTCCCGTATCCAAGGAGAAAAAGATATTGAGTGATGTCCAAGACCAAGGGCTCACCATGTCTCTATCCTGTCCTACATTCCACTCCTCTTTTCCACCCAGGCGTCTGGTTCAATAAATGCCCAGAATCAAGGCCATACAAATGCAAATTTCTTTGAGACATTTTCCCCCAATGTTACTCCATGACAATGTTGGCCCACCTAGAAGACATCATTTTCCTAGATTAGAGTCAGACATCAGAAGCCAACAACACTGAAGACAACCTGAGTTTTTCCCAAGCCCACACCCAAATCTTAATTTTTCTAGTCTATATTATTAGAACGGTGAGAATGGTGAGCCCTACGCATATGTCTGGTAGGAAAAATTTATCCTGTGTCATCTTATAAATCTGTCAACTAGTAAAAAGGCAAACTAATCAGCAAAAGTGGCGTTGTGGAAAAGAGAGGATGACAGGGAGAGAGAGAAAAAGAAGATAAGGGAAGAGAAGAGAGTTTATTAGATGAATCAAACTCCTTAGTGAGAGAGATAAGGCATATCCCATCACTTTAATCTCGTGAATGTCCATGCACCCAACAAATATTTACTAAATGACTTACATGTGCCAGGAACTATTCTAGGTCCTGGAGATCAAGCATTGGAAATAAAAGACTAAAATATCTTCCTCCATGGAACTTCTATTCTATTAGGGGTAAAACAATAATAAGAGAATGTAAATAAGTAAAATATATATGTTAGGTACTGATAAGTGTGTGGGAGTGGGAAAGGATGTGTGAAACGGTTTTAAAAATTAATTAAGGGAGTGTGAACAAGGTGATATTTTATAAGGATTTGAAGGAGTCAAACCACCCTGAATCAATTTAGGTTCTTTGAGTTAGAACCAAAATCAACTCTGGCTAATTTAAACATAGAGGAAGATTCATCAGAAAGATACCAGGGTTACTTGCATAAGTAAGGAAAAGAAAACAAACAAATAAATATGTAATAAACAATCAAAAACTAAACAAATAAATACTTTACAGTTTTACAAGGAAACTCTCAAAGAGATACCCATGGGTTCTGCTCCAGGAGTTGATGGACTTCATCTTTAGTTCACTGCCTTGGGATGACCACATTCATCTCTGTGTCTCCTTTGGAGTTTTCACATTCCTGGGGAAGAGAATATTATTGACTCATCTCAGGTCATAATAAAATCAACTATGACCAGGCAAGGCAGAGGAAGTGTATTATGGGGGTGAGGCGCTTCTGTAGGGGTGAGGTCATTGGAAAAGGCTAAGTAGTATGGACTAAGACTTTGAATTAAGGAAACAGAGGAACCTATTTGTATCTACAAAACTGAGTAACTTGTTTCTTCTTAAGAGCGTAAGAATGGAGAAGAACCTAAGGGATTATTTTCTGCCTTTGGGGTCCCTCTTAGTGTCTCTGAGCAGCCTTCAGGAAAGATAAGGTTACTGGAGATTAAGTGGACTGTCTGGAAACCATAGGCTGTAGAGAGATGGTGAAACAGGCAACAACCAGGATGAGCCAAAGGCCAACTTTGCTTTCTTTGCAGGATGGTGTTTGTCTAGTCCTGCTCCCTGAAATTGCCTAGGTTACCTCTGTCTGTTTCCTGCTCATCAAGGGAGCCCAAAAGGAAGAATACTCAGATAGATAATTAAGACACCCGGTAATCCCAAAGTCTAGCTCTGTGGCCTTGAAACAGTTAAAAAGCACAGATTCTTAGAGCCCAAAGGACTGTGGCTTATTTACTCCCGTCTTCTAGACTTATACCTGAGGATGGCCAAAGATCAAAGGAGTAATCACTCAGCCAGATACTTAGTGACATGACCACAACTATAACCCAGGCCTCTTTGTTCCCCACTGAGTGCTCCTTCTGCTGTATGAAACCACTCACTTGGCCAGGAAACCCTTCTTCATTTTCTTCTTTTCAAAAATGGTTATGAATGTCTACAGAATAGTTAATAGTCTTTTGGATGAGACAGATCTGGGTTTAAGTCTCAGCTACAGAACTTACCGTCTGTGTGAAATCTGGCTGGCTATGATAACTCTCCCAAGCCTCAAATTGCTGGTTTCTAAAATGAGGTTAGGATTTACCTCATGGAACTCTTGTGATTATTAAGGGAATAATTATACGAGGGTTTGGAGTAAAACCACAAATGTTTTTTTTTTTTTTGTTAAATAGCCTATTTGGGTTGTTTGCATAAATGGAACTATTTATGTTATTAATGTTGTTTATTTCTGTTGCCACAGCTTAGGTTATATGGTCCTTGGTGAAGAAGGAGGAGGGGAAGAGGGAGAAGGAGCCACCACCAACGCTTACATTCCAGATGAATAATCAAACCTTCTGGCTTTGTCCTCACTCTAAACTTGAGATGAAAAAGGCGCAAGTGAAGGAGAGTTCTTTTATCTCAAATTAACATTCTCATCCTCTTGGGGAGGGAGATCTTGGACTCACGCAATTGGAATTCGCATATCTAATGCTTCAGCTCAGCAGGTGCTGGATGGATTTACTTGAGAAACAAAGAAGGCATTTTACTTCTAGAGAAAAATAATTATTTGGAACCTGGCAGACTGCTGCCTGATACTTCACCTCTGAGGAGAGAATTAGATAGAGTTTAGAAAAAAGTACAAAAATGAAAGACTTCTCTGGTACTGAGGGTAGCGGCATCTATCATGGTTACAAATAACACTGCAGTGTATCTCCAATTGCTTTTTCAAGGTCTAAGTGAAATCTAATTCCACTTGTTTCTTATGTCTGGGGAAGGGTAGAGAAAGGCTAGAGATAAAGGCAGACTCAGAATAGTAGTTCTGCTTGAAATTGAGAATATTTGAAAATAGATCTATTGCAAAAAAGATAAGCTAAAATTGCTCTAGAGTTACTTTCTTGCATCTGTTAGACTTACTTTTAGGTAATTTTTTATGCTATTACCTTTTTAGCTTAATGACTCAAGTAGAGGAATGAGGTAAATAGAAAGAACACAGCAAAAGGTATTTTTGGGGAGGGAAAGTACAACCCTCGAAATAGCTACGACCAGCACTCACAATAGTCAAGGAAACTCCAATCTTAGCGATAGCTGACACAGGTAGTTTTCAAGATTATAATCATCAAGAAACTCTCCCTCAAGGACCTTTTAAAATCCATATCTGGAAAATAATTTAAGTGGTTACATCAACTTCTGAGTGTGTGGTGATCTATTTGCATCAATGGCAGTCTTTCCTGCTAAAATCTTGCGTGTCTATTTAGTAGGCAATGTCTGTCACTGAAATGATCTAAATTGTTATATCTAAACCATAACCAAAAAGTTTAGCAAAAAGGCATTCAATTTCCTGTTCCTTTAATTAAAAAAAATTCTTCTTTAAGCAAGTCTTGTTTAAGAATTTGGACAACTTCTTGACATTTTCAAGGCTAAGGCATTTGAACACTTCTTTATACATCCTAATAGCCATGAAATCATAGTACTTATAATTTTCATCTTAGACAAATAAAAATCACTGTTTTCTTAACCCAATAAAGGTTTAATAATAAACCTAGAATTAAGAGGATTGTACTCAAGACTAAAGGCCATTAAAAAATTTTGAAATGAAATCTTTATGCCAGAATTTTTCTGGGAAAATGCCAAGGAACAGAAACGCGAAGCCAGATGGAAATTTATTTCTGCCAGTGAGATGACACATCTAAAAAGTGGCTGCAAAATCTTGGAAATCTTCAGTCTTACTAACCAAAGAGAAGAAAAGCCATGTTCCTATCAACAAAATGCTCAGGTCTCATAAGAATGGCTCAGATTTTCAGTCCATATATTTGTCTAGGGAATAGAACTACTCAAAAGAATTGACACTGGCCAAGTGTAATTAGCAGAACAAATGATCTCTCCAGTCCTCTCCCTCGTCTTTTCATAGCAATATTTTAAACCAAACTGATGTAGAATGGGAACCCATATGACATCCAGAGGAGAAAGGAATACCAGACAATCTTTGAATTAGGCCATTTCAAGCCAAGGGTGCTACTAATCTATGAGGGACTTGAGAATGAAAGCTTCTTCGGGTTTTATCCAGCCCAAATCCTTCTATGATGTATTAGCCCATGAAGCAAAATAATTCACTCAATTAACTCTGGAAACCTGACAGGGACAGTGCTGCAAGTGGTTGAGAACACAGACTTTGGATCCTATTTTCATAGAGACCTCCGAATATGGTTTTTCTGAGTTACTGGGGGTTAGTACTTCAACATATGAATATTTGGGCGACATGGTTCAATCCATAACAGGGAGTAAGACAGCAGAAAGACTGGTGAGAAGCACTGAGGTCGTTCAGGTCAGATTATCTGAAGCTTGCACTAGAAAAGTAAAAGTGGAGATGGGGAGAAATGGACAGATTTGGGATACATTTGGATGGCATATTCATTAGAAACTGCCGATGAACTGGATGTGAGGTATAAGAGTAAGAGAAGAAGCAAGGAAGCCCATTTTGTCTTGAGAAATCTCTAGATGCCGTTTATCAGTTGTACAACTCTGGGCAAGTTACCTTTCCTCTTTGTTCCTCAGTTTCTTCGTTTGTGATTTGGTGATATATCTAATGCATAGAGGTGCTAACAGGATAAAATCTGTTAAAATATGTGTGAAGTACTGAAATATACGATATTAGACATTGCTTTCTCTTGATTTTGATGCATTTTTGAAATTCATTAATTTTTTTATAACATAGTGTCACCCATGGGTACAACATTCAATCCCAGAAGTAGAACGTTACCAGTAACTTCCGTGTGCCTGTTTACTTGTCCCTACGCTATCCTTCTGCTGGCCACTTTCGCTATGAAAACCATTGTTCTGAATTTGGTGTTTATCATATTTTGATTTTGCCTTCATAATTCATAATTGTATCACATATATTTATGCATAAATAGTATATTGCCTCATTTTGCTTAATTTAAACTTTATAAAAAGACTTATTTTTCATTCAATGTTTTATTACCAAGACTGATCCATGATATTGTGTTTAACCATAGTTCATTCATTTTTATTGTAATATAATATTCCATTGGATACTACCTTTTATTAATTTTTCTATTGATGTACATTTGGGTTATTGCCAATCTTTTGCTATTTTTTAAGTGACTGTTATGGATATTTTATACACATTTCCCTTTGCACATATGCAAAGTTTGTGTTGGGTTTATCTTGCTACTCAAAGTGTGAGCTGACTGGCAGCTTGGGCATCACCTGGGAGCTTGCTAAAAACATGGAATCTTGGCTCACACCTGAAAATTTGCAATTTACCAAGATCTCGGTTCTATTTCTATGCACATTAAGTTTTGAGAAGCACTATAGAAAAGGAACTGCTGGGTTATAATATATATGAACTTTCATCTTTGTAAGATAATGCCAAATTGTTTATCTAAGAGTTGTACCAGTTTATATTCACACCATTAATAAATAAGAATGGTTACATCTCCTCCAATCCTTTATGTTGTCAGACTTAATATTTGACAATTCAATAGGCAAAAATAATGTATTTTTATGGTTTTAATTTATATTTCCCTAATTTCTAATGAGTTGCACATCTGTTCATTTTTTGGGGTGGGGGGAGTCAGTGTTTTCTGTCAAATCCTATTCAGGATTTTTGCCCATTTCAAAATTGGAATGTCTGCCTTTTTCTTATTGATTTGGTGAGGTTCTTTATATATTCTTGTTATTAATCTTCTGTAGGTTATATATGTTGTAATTATCTTCTCTTAGTTTCTGTCTTTTCATTCACTTCCTTTTACAATATTTTTCAATGAATAGAAGGTCTTAATAACGACATAGCCAAGTTCATCAATATCTTCCTTAATGATCTGACTTAAGAAATCATTCCTGACTCCACATCAGAAATATATTCATTTATCGTTTCTTCTAAACATTTTAAAGTTTAGTGCTTGACATTTAAATTTTTAATCTATTTGGGATTGATTTTTGTGTATGAAATGAAGAATCCAAGTTTATCTTTTTTCCTTGTGGATTACCAATTTTTCCCTTTATTTTTATTAACTAGTTCCTGCTCTGGTCAGTGATATGCAATGGTGTCTGTCATATATCAAATTTCCATCTAAATGTGAATATGGTTATACATTTTCTATTCTATCCATTGGTCAATTTTTCTATTCTTTGCGATTACCACACTATCTTAATTGTTAAAACTTTACGTTGTCTTATAGTTGGACAAGTCTTCCATCACTTTTCATCAGGTGTGTCTTGGCTGTTCTTGGTCCATTTCTTTTCCTCATAAATTTTAGAATCAGTTGTCAAGTTCACAAAAAAAGCTACACTAAGCCTCTTTTCTTCTTCTACCTATCAATTTCTCTCTAGTGTCTCCCCTGGCAAACCTGCAGGCGAAGGCATCTAGGAACAGAGTCTGCAGGGACCCACGCCCAACAACACAGTATATAAAGAAATGACATTGAATCTGAGATTCAGTAAATAAATAATTGGCACTTTCTCTTACTATTTCTAATAATGTACCTGTAGAATCTTTTATGTTTTCTATGTAGACCATCATATGATCTGCAAAAATTTAGAGTTTTATTCTCTTTTAATTCTTAATGCATTCCATTTCTTTTTCTATCGTGCTGACAAGTTCTGCCAATAAACTGTTGAATAGAGGTAGTAATAGTGAGTATCTTTTCTTTATTCTATATTTTAAAGGAATCATTCTTATTTAAATCAACTATTTATTACATTAATTTCCCATTCAGTAACAGGATTGAAGGCTATAAATTATGCTTGAATGACTAAATCGCAGATTCAAACTCATTTTGATATACAATATTTTCACTATTTTACTATAATTTTACGTTTCTATTCTGATTTCTTCTTTGACCCATAAATGTTTTAGAATTGCTTCCTTAATTTCCAAATATATGTGAATTATCTTTTTATTTATTTTTTGTCAACTTCTGATATATTTTGTGAATTGAGAATGGGACCTATAGGCTACTTATTCTTTGAAATTTGTTGAAACAAATTTGGCTTTGTGATCAAGTATGAAATCAATTTTGTAAATGCTCTATTTGAACTTGAGAAGAATGTTAATTCTCTAATGTTTGGATATAGAATATTGTATCTGTCCATTAAATCAAAGTTGAAAATTTTATCGTTCTAATCTTCTACACCTTTGCTGATTTTTTAATCTGCTTAAATATTAATAATTTAAAGGAGTGTTTTGAAACTTACCACAATGCTATTAGATTTTTTTCAGTATCGTCCGATAGTTACATTGATTTTCTATATATATTAATACTATTTCATTAGTTGCAAATATATTTAAAAGTATTATTATTTTTCTGCTTTATTAAACTTTTGTTGTGACGTTGTGAACTGCTTCATTGCTAATGATGTGTTTTGTCTTAAAGTGTATTTTGTCTGATATGATTAGAGCTACATAAGATCTTTTGCTAGTATTTACCTAATGTTTCTTATTTCCGCCCTTTTACATTTTACTTTACTGTTATTAAGACAAGTTATACTTTTTAGCTGATAAATTTGGTCTTATTGTGAATGCTGATATATGGACACTCAATTCTACCTTCTTATCTTTTGATTTCTATCTGTCTTATTTTTTGTAATGTTTCATCTTTCTCCTTTGTTGCCTTTAACTTTGATTTATTGAATCTTTGTTTATTTTTTCCTGGGTCAACTTTTAAAATCTCTATTGGTTTTTAACTTATGTACACTATTGATTTTGCTTATTCTTAAAATTTTACCAGGCAGATTACCTCAGGAAAAATAAAATTAAATAATATGTTGACCCACGTCTCTAATGACAAAAGGGCTTCAAACGTTTCCACTTATCTTGCTTTTCCTAATTAATGTACTTTTATTTATCAATTGTATACAAAATTTCTGTTGTCCTTTTCAAAAATTACACAAATTAAACATAATCATTATAATTTGATACTCACAATGTTTTATTTATCTAGTATTTGCAATTTAATTCGTTTAATTTTCTTCTTATTCTTTAAACAGTCCATCTGAGATCATTTTCCTCCTTGAAGATTATTCTTTAGAACTTCCCAGGTGGAAAACCATGCATGTCTTTATTTTGAAATAGTTTTTTTGAAAATAGTTTTCACAAACGTATATTATCAGTCATTTACATGAAATGCTTAAAGATATTATACCGTTATTTTCTGGCTTCCAGTTTTCTTTTTTGTGGAGAAACCTGCTATCATTCTAACTGATGTTCCTTTGTAAGTAATTTTTCCTTCCCGGATTAATGGATTCACATTTTTGTCAACTCTGAAAAATTCTCAGCTATTATCTTTTTAAATATTTTCTCTCCTGCATTTTCTCAGTTCTGTCTTTATATGTCTCCATTTAGACCTACATTAAATATACTTATTCTACCTTCCTTAATTCTGAATCTCACTTTTTTTTAATCTCCTTTCTCAGAGTTCTCTAAAACTTTTCCACTTACATATCTTATAGTTCATTAATTCTCTCTCTTACTTTCCTAATCTGTTTCTTATTTATCCATAGAGTTATTTTCAATCAAGTATATTTTTATTGCTAAAACTGCGTTTTTTATTTCAATAATTATACATTGCATTTCTAAAATTACCATTTTCTTTTTTACCAAATTTTTCCTGTTTATTCATTTTTTATGACCATACTTTCATTTTTTACAACCTTAAAATTCACCCCTTCACAGTGTACAATTCAGTGGGGTTTTTAAAATTATATTCACGGAGTTGTGCAGCAACCACCAACACCTACTTTTAGAATTTTTTTTATTATGGTAAAAACACATAACATTAAATTTACCACTTTAACCATTTTTAAATGTAGTTTGATAGTAAGTATAATCACATTGTTGTGCAACAGATCTCTAGAACATTTTCATCTTGCAACACTGAACCTCTATATCCATTAAACATTAATTTCCGCTTCTCCTCCCAGCACTTGGTAACCACGTTCTACTTTCCGTTTATATGATTTTAGCTATTTAAGATATTTCATATGAATGGAATCATACTGCATGTGCCTTTTTGTGACTATCTTATTTCACTTAGCATGATATCCTCAAGGTTCATCTATGTTGCAACACGTGACAAAATTTCCATTCTTTTTAAGGTTGCATAATAATCCATTGAATGTATACATCCCATTTTCTTTAACCATTCATTTGTTGATGAACATTAGGGTTGTTTCCATTTCTTGGCTATTGTAAAGAATGCTGCAATGAACATGGGTGTGCAAATATCTCTTCAAGATCCTGCATGTGGATATGCAGTTTTCCCAGCACTATTTGTTGAAGAGACTGTTGTTTCCCCATTGTGTAGTCTTGGCACCCTTGTCAAAAATCCTTTGGCCATATGTGCAAGAGTTTATTTCTGGGCTCTCTATTCTGTTCCATTGGTCTATACATCTATTTTTATACCACTACCACACAATCTTAATTACTGTTGCTTTGTGGTATATTTTAAAATCAGAGAATCTGAGGCTTACAACTTTGTTCTTCCTTTTTAAGATTGCTCTGGTGAGTTGGAGTCCGTTGAGATTCCACACATATTTTAGGATATTTTTCTATTTCTGAAAAAAATGCCATTCAGATTTTGCTAGGGAATGCATTGACTCTGTAGATTGCTTTATGTAGTATGGACATTTTAACATTATTAAGTTTTCCAATCCAGTAGCAAGGGGTATCTTTTCATTTATTTGTATTTTCTTTGATTTGTTTTTTAGCAATATTCTGTAGTTTTCAGTGTACAGGTCTTTCACCTCCTTGGTTAAGTTTATTCCAATGTATTTTATCATTTTTGATGCTATAGTGAGTGGGATTACCTTCTTAATTTCCTTTTCAGATTAGCCATTGTTAGTGTATAGTGACACAATTGATTTTTGAGTGTTGACTTTGTATCCTGCAACTTTGCTAAACTTGTTTATTAGTTCTAACAGGTTTTTTTGTGTGTGGAATCTTTAGGGTTTTCTTACATATAAGATCATATCATCTGCAAACAGATACAATTTTAATTCTTCTTTTCCAATGTGTGTGCCTTTTATTTCTTTTTCTTTTCTGATTGCTCTGGCTAGAACTTCCTGTACTATGTTGAATAGTAGTGGTGAGTGGTCATCCTTGTCTTGTTCCTGATCTTGGAAGAAAAGCTTTCAGACTTTCTCTTGTGAGTGTGATGTTAGCTATGGACTTTTCATAAGTGGTTTTTATTATATTGAAGTGGTTTCCTTCCATTCTAATTTGTTGTTTTTTGTTTTGTTTTGTTTTTAATCCTGAAAGGGTGCTGAATTTTGTCAAATGCTTTCTCTGCACTGATTGAGAAGATCATGTAATTTTTGTCCTTCATTTTGTTAATGCGGTGTGTTACATTAATTGATTTGCATTCAAGGTATAACTCCCACCTGGTCATGATGTGTGATCCTTTTAATGTACTGTTTAATTTGACTTGCTAGTATTTTGTTTAGGATTTTTTTTGTCAATATATATCAGGGATATTGGTCTGTAGTTTTATTCTATTGTGCCTTTGTCTGGTTTTGGTATTGAGGTAATGCTTGCCTCATAGAATGAGTTTAAGAGGGTCCTCACCTTTTCAATTCTATGGAAGAGTTTAAGAATTATTTGTGTAAATTTTTCTCTAAATGTTTGGTAGAATTCTCTAGTGAAACCATCTGGTCCTGGGCTTTTCTTTTGGGGGAAGTTTTTTATTACTTCTCCAATTTCCTCACTAGTTATAGGTCTTTTCAGGATTTTATTTCTTCATGATTCAGCCTTGGTAGGTTGTATATATCTAGGAATTTATCCATTTTTTCAAGATTATTCAATTTGTTGTCATATAACTTTCATGGTAGTCTCATAATTCTTTTTATTTCTGTGACAGTGGTTGTAATGTCTCTTCTTTTATTTATAATTTTAGATATTTGAATCTTCTCTCTTTTTTTCTTAGTAAGTCTAGCTAAGGGCTTATCAATTTTGTTGATCTTTACAAAAAAACCAACTCTTGGTTTCATTGATTGTTTTTGAATGTTTTTCTTTTCTCTGTTTCACTTGTCTTGGCTCTAATCTTATTATTTGGATTTAACTTGCTCTTCCTTTTCTAATTCCTTGAGGTATAAGATTAAGTTGTTAGTCTGAGATCTTTCTTCTTATGTAATGCAAACATTTATCACTATAAACTTCTCTCTTAGTACTGCTTTTGTTGAATCTCCTAGGTTTTGGTATGTTGTGTTTTCATTTTCATTTGTCTCCAGATATTTTCTAAATTTCTTTGAAAAAAATGATGTTTAAGAGTGTGTTGTTTCACTTCCACACATTTGTGGATTTTCTTGTTTTCTTTGGCTATTTATTTTTAATTTTATTCCACTGTGGTCAGAGAAGATACTTTATATAATTTCAGTCTTCTTAAATTTGTTAAGATTTGCTTTGTGGCCTAATATGTGGTCTATCTTGGAGAATGTTCCATGTGTACTTGAGAAGAATGCATTTTCTGCAATAGGGTAGAGTGTTCTGTATATGTCTATTAGGTCCAATTGATCTATAGTGTTATTCAAGTCCTCTGTTTCCCTATGGATCTTCTCTCTAGTTAGTCTGTCCATAGCTAAAAGTGGAGGATTCAGGTCTTCTACTATTATTGTGTCATTGTCTATTTCTCCCTTCTGTCAACATTTGCTTCATGTATTTGAGTGCTCTAATGTTAGAATGTCTTTATTACCTCCAAAATATACATAAAATATATCTCATACATATTGGCAGTCACTCCTTCTACCATTCCTTCCATCCCCTCAGTCCCTAGCAACCCTTATTCTACTTTATGTCTCTGTGGATTTGCCTATTCTGGACATTTCATATAAATGGAATCATACATTATGTGATTTTTGTGTGTCTTGCTTCTTTCCCTTAGTATAATGAGTTCAAGATCCATCCACTTTGTGGCATACATCAGTACTTCACTCCTTGTCATGGCTGAATAACATACCATTGCATGAATATTGCACATTTTGTTTATCCATTTATCAGTTGATGTATGTTTGGTTTTTAATTTCTTCCCCTGATTTGGGGGCTATTATGAATAATACTGCTATGAACATTTGTGTGCAAGCTTTTGTGTGGATATATGTTTTCATTTATCTTGGGTATATACCTAGGAATGGAACTGCGGGATCACATGGTATCTCTACATTTAACATATTGAAGAATTGCCAAACTGTTTTCCAAAGTGGGTGCATCATTTTACAATCTTATAAGTAATACATAGGGGTTCCAGTTTTTCCATATCCTTGCCAGTGCTTATTATTGTCTGCCGTTTTTGTTTTAACCATCCTTCTGGGTGTGAATTAGTATCTCATTGTGATTTTTATTTGCGTTTTCTTAATGACTAATGAAGTTGAGCATCTTCTCATATGCTTTTTTGTCATTTGGATATCAACATTAGAGAAATGTCTATCAAATCCTTTTAAATTTTTTAATTTGGGTTGTCTTTTCACTGTTGAATTATAGGTGTATTTTATTTATTCTGGATACAGGCCTCTTATCAGATATATGATTTGCAAATATTTTCTCCCATCCTGTGTGTTGTCTTTTCATTTTCTTCATGTTGTCTTTTGAAACCCAAAGATTTTTATTTTTATTTTTCTAAATTTTGATGAGGTAAAATTTATATATTTTTTCTCTTATTACTTGTGCTTTTGGAGACATATGTAACACATTGTTGCCTAGCCCAAGGTCATAAGGTTTTACTCCTCTATGTTCTCCTAAGAGTTTTATAGTTTTAGCTTTTACGTTAAGGTATATGGTCCATTTTGAGTTAATTTTTGTATATGGTGTGAGGTAGGAGTCAAGTTCATTGCTTTCTTAAGGTTTCTTGCTGTAAACTCATTTCTGTAACTGTATCTTTATTTCCTAAATATTTCCTAGATGTTTATATTCTAAATATGATAATAATGCCAGTAGTAATTAGGATATTGGACATTAAAAAATTATTCATCTTCATATATTTAAAAACAAAAAACAACCAAATTGAAATGAATTGGCAAGATCAATAACACGGGTCTCTGGAATGTTTTAAGGGCCTTTTTATAGTTTAATCTATTGCTTAACATTTTGTGTAAAGTCATTACAACCGTTCCCTATGTCATTATTCAACCTATATTAATCCATATTTATGAGAAAGCATTAGTCACAAGAGCACTGATCTTAGGAAAAACTTGAACAATGAAAACAACAGCAGCAAAATTCTTACAAATGAGCCTCATCTCTGCATTTTAATAGCTATGTCATATTAGTAGATAGTTTTATCTTCTCAGTTTCAGTTTTAAAATTTTGATAATCCACCCTGGATTGTGAAAAAGATTCAATGAATGCACATAGATGAGAGTACCATATAAATAGAAGGTTTTTATTTATTGAACATAAATTTATTGAAAACCTATTATGTACAAGCATTCTTCTGAGCACTAGGGATAGAGCTTGGAGGGAAGAAGTATGTTGCTTTTGTGGAATTTACTTTTAATTGTGGAGATAAAAATACATATGTACATATATCATGCTTAACACAATGTCATGTTCTAATGAGTACTAAAATAAATAAACAAATAAAGCAGGGAGAAGAACAGAGAGTGACAAGATGTACTTTTTTACATGGAGTGATTAGTGAAAGCCACTCTAAGCAGATGATTTTGTATAGGGATCAGAATTAAGTAAGAAAATAAATTGTGTCCACAGCTGGGGCACAGGCAGAGACAAATGCAAGAAACTTGGGCCGATAATATATTTGGCATGTTCAAGGAACAAGGAGACCAGTGTGGTTGGAGAGGAGTGGGTAAGAAGAGTGATAAGGAATCAAGACCTTGAAGGCCATGGTAAGGGCTCCAAATTTTAAATGTGATGAGAATATATTTCAGGTATTTAAGTTGGGATAGGACATAATCTGATTTATAATTTTCAAGGCTCATCCTGGCTGTTATTTGAGAATTAACTGTAAGATTCCACCCTTGAGTCCAGGTTGAAATCCATTAGGAGGCTACTGCATTGGTTCAGAAGAGGGATGGCAGTGGATTGGACTTGTAGTGGCAAACAGTCAGGTTTGGTTTATATTGTGAAGATCTAGCCAGAAATTTTGTTGATGGACTAGATGTGAGAAAATAGACTAATATTCCTGTATCCTATATCCCAAGTTTTCAAGTAGAGAACACTGTATTAAAAATCGATTTAATAGAGAGAAGTGGATTATCCCTGTGAACTAAAGTAGACTGAAACATTTTGTATAAAGTTAAAGAGACCAAAACAGAAGCAATTTTACTGGAGCTTGCCAGAAAAGGCCTGGCTCAAGATTGACCTTTATGACTCCTTCTTCCCCATCACAGTTTGATTCCAGTAACTCGATTCAACAACCACATCTTCAGAACTTACCACCAGGCCCTGTGTTTTGTCAGGGCTGGGAAGAGGGAATTTGCAGATGCACATGTAAACACATCTAAGCCCTTCTTAATGCCATGGGAGCCTACCAAGTTAGAACACGCACTCTGACAGTAGAGATCTGGTCTCAAAGGATGGTTACACCACTTAAAATATGTCTGACCTTACATCCTGCTTTTTCTCCCCTGTTAAGTAGGAATGTACCATATAGATATTATTTGAGCTAAAGGGATACATAAAGAGCATTTCCAGAAGTACCTAAAACATTACAAAACTTAAATAAATGTTATAAGTTTCTTCCTCAGAAAGGCTTTCCTTATCACCCAATCAAAAATCACCACTCCCTCTGACCCCTTCAGGTAGTTTATTTTTATTCATAACACTTATCACTACCTGACATCATGTCATAGTGTATGTGCTTATCTGCTTATTGTATGAACTTCTCACGAGTGTCAACTTTGTTAGGAGAGGAACTTGTTGGTCTTGTTCACACTTAATCCCTAGTATCTAAGCCATTCCTGGAGTACAGTAGAAGCTCAATAAATATTTGTCGAATGAATTAATGGAAAAGTTATGGATGGAGGCATAATAGAGGAAGTTGTTAATTCTAGCTCAGAACTTTGATAAAGAATTTTTATTTTTATGACAAAGGATTTCCTTTTTATGATAAAGGATATTAATTCCCCCTGAGGAGGTTCAGAGGGATTTATGGCAAAGGGACAGAGTAGTTTAAGGTGAATCTTGAAAGATATGTAGGTGTTTCCAAGTGGAAGGGGCATAAAGAGATTTCAGGAAGAAAGGAAGGACAGAGTTTTCATAGACACCAGAGCAAAAACAGCTACAAATTAGTAAGTATGGTTGCAGTATCAAGTGATTTAATATGATGCATGGTGGGGCCTGGCAAGGCCTGGTAAGAGATGAGGCTCTAGAGATAACCAAGGACCAGATAGCAAAGGGCCTTTGATATCCTGGAGTGCCTTGAATGAGGCATTGAGGAGCCTGGATCACATCCTGAAAATGATGGTTCATCATTAAATAGCTTTAAGCAGGTAAATAATAGGGGACCAGATTTAGATGTTAGAAAACTCACTCCAGAAACATTGTGGATGATGAAGCTAGGCAAACCATGAGAATCTTCGGAAATCTAGATGAAAATTGAGCAAATCTTAAAATACAGCAGTAGCAGTGGGAAGAGAGAGGGATTTATTTGAGATACAATCTATAGGTAAGGTAGCTAAGGGTCTTGAATATTTTTAAAACATGGAAAATATTCTCTTTTATAGAACAGCAGGTCTATTTTAAGGAGACAAGACACACATGGAGGTGATACTCTTTGGGTCAACCAAAATGTGAAAGAGGAGCTACTACACAGTAGAAGTGGAATCTTGAGGTTGTCAAAGTGACATAAAGATGCCCAGGACCGTACTCATTTTATGTTGCCTAGATGTCTACTTTTCCCCACATGTGTTTTAGTTCAATTTCTTATACTTTATTAAGAAACAAAATCTCCTGAATGCATGAGTGAATAAATAAACATAACTAGCTAGACATTTTTAAAATGTATTTCTGTTTCTTTCATACACTTACAGCCTGTCTCCTTTAACTTTTGTAATATTGTATTTTATATGCATTTTTAGCTCTGGTAGTAAAGTTGGTTTAGAGTTCACTTTAAATCAAATGAGCATTTTCTTTTACTTGAGAGTAAAATGTTAAGCAAGTATTTAGGATGGTTGCAAAATACAACCAAAGAAAAATCTAAGGCCATCATTATGATAAAATTACAGCTATAGAAAAAACACAACCCCAAACTTAAATGATCACAAGGAAAAAAATTCATAGTCCTTTGTAAAACCAACCTTTTAAACTCAACAGTATTTCTGAAAACAGCTATTACCAGTTGGAAAACTTTTAACTAAGAAATCAACATTCCTCTGCCTTATTTAGTGGTCTATCATCCATTTTTTGTACATATTAGGGCTTGATAATTCCTCTCAAAGCCCGAGTACATCATAGTTCTCCTTCACCACGAAGACACGACATAGCCCTGATTTTCAATGGAGATGTCAAGAACAAAGATGGGCTTTTCTCATTTTTCTATTTCCCCCCAAAATCAGGGTCTACAGTTAAGTCTCCAGTCAATCAATCTTAGGAAAGAAAAGAATCCATATGCATCATTGCTTTAATCCATTCAGGGGGTTGTTTATCTAGAAGGAGACAAAATCAGAATCGTTGTTAGTGAGACAGTCGAGAGAAATTCCTGTTTTAAATTCACTCTGTTGTTGACCATTTCCCCTAGGTACCGTCTTAAAATTTAATAAAAGTAAATCCTAAGCCATCTCTCCTGGTCGAGTACCAGGTGGAGAGAAAGGAGTATAGGCAGGCAAGAAGTATCTATAAAGCAACTCTCAAGTTAGTTGTTTGACTTGGCAGAAGTGTCTTGTGATATCTTCATGAAGTTAGCATTTTCAGTCCTTGCTTACAGATGAAGACACTGAGAGTTAGAGAGCTTAAATGAATTAGAATACGGGAAAAATAATATTTACTCTAATGTATGCATATTGCAAAAAACTGTCTTCTTTCTATTCTGCTTCCCTAGAGAAAAGGACTCTTCTGCTTTTTAACTGTTTGGAATTTCAATGGCTTGGTCACACTAAGTCAGTGTTTCTAAAGATGTGTATCACTGACCACCAGTATAAGAATAACCATGAAAGGGCTTTAAAAATGTGGAATCCTACATTGCATAACTCACTGGGTCTGTATATCTGGGGCACTGCGTCTGGTAATCTGCATTTATAAAGGTATTTCAACATGCTGATTATAGACTGAAATGTTGGAAAACACCACCCTAACTGGGGTGGGAGTGGGGAGATGAGGGAAAAGCAGATAGCCTCCAACATTCTCCTCCCTAGGGCTGTCAAAATGACCGAGGGAGCAACCAGGAAGCTTATCTTCTCCAGCTCTGCCCTGGAGAAATGGAGTCTGGCCTCTAGGAAGGGGAGCTGTCACAAAACAGGATCTTTCTGGTGTCTTCCCCAGATGCTTCTACAAGAAAGTGTCACTTTGTGCTTAATTCGGTCCTTGTCAACCAACCTTAACTGAAAAGGGAATTGCTGTTTTAAAAGTTATAGTTTTGCTTTTTAGGCTTAAGAATAACATATGACTTTGGATAGAGATAAATCAAAGGCTTTTAAAGATGTAGACTGCCAGCTGACAAGATGTTTTCCCTAAGTGACGTAGAGACAAAGCTCATTGAAGTCTATAACATTCTTTCTAAAAGAGAATTTATGGCACATTCTCTGCTACCTACTTGAGAGCTGGTAGCAAGGGATTGATGGTGAATTTTTATAGATAGGGCAAGGAAAACTTATTCTCATTTCTTCTGTATTTATAGTTTCATCGAGAGAAAATCGATTTTAAGTTCATACCAAGAAATGGCATGAAAATACTGTCATGACTCAAAGAACTTACCTTTATGTAGAAAAGACATGACAATAAAAAATACACAGTGCACTTAATATGACATACATCATACACATGTGCCAGTCAACTTAGTCTTAATTGATTATGGTCCTTTGGTGATAGCTCATTTTATCACAGGATAGAGTTCACTAAAAATGTTCCGTTAAAACATATTAAGCTTTAAGGAGCCAGTCCCATGGCAAAGCAGTTAAGTTCCTGTGCTCTGCTTTGGTGGCCCGGGGTTCGCGGGTTCGGATCCTGGACGCAGACTGACACACCGCTTGTCAAGCCAAGCTGTGGTGTAGCAGCATCCCATGCAAAGTGGACGAAGATGGGCATGGATGTTAGCCCAGGGCCAATCTTCCTCAGCAAAAAAAAGAGGAGGATTGGCAGTGGACGTTAGCTCAGGACTGGTCTTCCTCACATACACACACACACACACACACACACACACACACGCACGCACCAAAACATATTATGCTTTAGAGAGATGCTTCTGTCACCCAGGAAAGTCCCTAAAACATTTTCCATGTCTAATGTTTTGCTTATAGGAACCAAGGCAGAACATTGCCAGATGGCCAAACTGTAGAACTGATCCAAACCAGAAAGGTCCAAGATGGGCGATGGGGTGCCATGTGTAAAAGGAGAGTGTGCAAAAGGTGCTGTGCGCAAGAAGGGAAGATATCCGCATGCTCCAAATGCCCCCGCCAGGCAATGATGAGGAGACCCCTTCCCTTTCACATCCCATAAGAACCCTGCTCACCTTCCCTTCCAGGAAAAGGTGTTTTAGAGCATGCGCTCTGCCTCGTTGACCAATGAATAAAATTCCTGCTCTGCTAACCTGGTCTCAATCTATTGGTGCAATTGGCTCCAGGCAAAAGGACCCACTTGTGGTTCACTGGGTCGTTTAGTGCTCAGTAACACTTCCTTTCTTTTAGACGCATTTGAGATAATATGTGCACTCATATGGGATGAGTACATTTTTGACTGCACAACATTTGGTTCTAGACATATACTTTATTGTTAACTAGATAAAGTAGAAGTTAGTTTTTTAAATTATATACCTTACTATTTCCCATTGTATAGAATCACGATATCCAAAACATGGAAATCTGAAACCTGCTATTGCTGGATTACAGGCTGTTACAAATGTATTTTGCTTTAAAATAAATTGATTTTTTTTGGTCTCATTTTCAGAAACATTTATAAACATTCAACATTTTCAATCTTGGGTGTTATCCACCATTTTTGCTTAACAATCAAGCAGTGATTGATGAGATCTTATAGCAGCTTCTTATTTAATACAATATCATTGCATACGAATTCGTAAAAACAACCGAAATGGGGATAATGGCAAACACCCAAGAAAGTTGTGAGATTTAAGTACTGTGATATTGTGATTTAAAAGAAATATATATTCGGTCTTTGTCCATGGTTCCTGGCTCACAGCTCTGAAAACTTTTGGAATTTTCTTTGATAACAGCAACAAAAGTGTATTTTGTTATGCTAATAAGGTGACTTTTGGAAAGCTTGGATGGGAGCTTGTTGCCAGGAGAATCAACCCTGTGATTAGAGGGTTGGAAGTTTCAGTCCCTCCCCCCAACCTCTGGGGAAATGAGAGGGACTGGAGACTGAGTTCAACTGTAATGGCCAATGATTTAATCCATCATGCCTTTGTAATGAAGCTTCTATAAAACCCAAAAGGAAAAGGTTCGGAGAGTTTCCAAATTGGTGAACATGTAGAGATTTGGGGAGAGTGGAGCTCCTGAAGAGGGCGTGGAAGCTAAGCACCCTATCCCCACACCTTGCCCTAGGCATCTCTTCTATCTGGCTGTTCCTGAGTTACAGCCTTTTAATAAACCAGTAGTCTAGCGAGTAAATGAGTTTCCTGAGTTCTGCGACCTGCTCTAGCAAATTAAGAACCCAAGGAGGGAGTCTTGGGAACCTCTGATTAATAGCCAGTTGGTCAGAAGTACAGGTAACTACCTGAGCTTGTGACAGGTGTCTGAAGTGGGGGCCGGGGGAGGTTCAGTCTTGTAGGACTGAACCCTTAGCCTGTGGAATCTGACACTCTCTCTCTAAGTAGATAGTGTCAGAATTGAGTTGAATTGTAGGATAGATACCCAGTTGGTGAATTGCTTCCTGGGGGAAGAGGGGAAGTGGGGAAATCCCTCCACCCTACAAATTGGGATTGGGATCTGTGCAATTTTAAGTACATTATTGTAAAATACATTTAAAAACTCTTAGCAAGTGGAAGGTACTGTCACCAACTAATTGCCCCGAGGAACTCAAGGGTGGTTTAGGAAGCGTTTAACTGTTTAAGAGACGCAATCACCAACCACCCTGAACCAGACCAAGCCCCACCACAAGAGCCAGGCCTATGACCTTTGCCTCATTTTTAATGCTGAGATCTCCCCTCTGGGAGATGCTTAGGCCTTATTACCATAACCTGCTGTGTATGTGGAAGCATGTTTTCCAAGTGAACCTGCGCCAGCGAATGCCCACCTCTTCTTTTTGAATATTCATTCCCCATCCGAAGTTAAAGGTCCCTGCTTCCCTTTGTTTGAGGACATCAGGACTTTGGAAATGATTCTGCCGTGTCCTCCTATTTGCTGCAAATACACCCTGCTTTGTGTGACAACTACTTCGGGTGGAGAATCTGATTAACTCTCCAGGAGGCGAACCCACTTTGGTTTCAGTAACACGACAAGAAGATGATTTATTTAAAAATTCTGTTTAACTGAAATATTGCAGGCTAGAGATAGTTTTGAATTCTAATCTATTATTTTATGTATGAGAGATATGAATTTCACAAGAAGTCAAACACAGTGATGCCATTAGCTATGTTTTATTTTGCTATTAGCTTGTTAAACATAACATGCAAATAATCAAAAAGAAACATACACATGACTTAGAGTGAAAAATAATTCTAGAAAGGAAAACTTTCACTATGTAACTATATAAATTCTTAATACTAAAAATAATGCTTTAAGTGTATGTGGCTTCATGAATTTTATCTAGTACTTTGCAAAATCATTGATCTCAAAATTTACCGCCTATTTTTCAGCTAAACAAATTTGAACATTAAAATTTGAAATCTGAACATTTGAAAATTGAGATAATTTTGTTCAAGAGAGTAAATATCCGTAAGTATGTAGTCCATGCTTTTGGCACATTAAGATTTAGGAATTATAAAACCATGCAACCAGTAAAAGGCTTTGCACATCATTTGACAGTAGAGATGTAGAAAACAATAAATTTACAAATAAAGCATTGTTTGTTGTCTGTGTGTGTGTATGTGTCTGTGCTTGTGATGAAATAGGCCTGCCTTTCATCTTTTCTTTTAAAAAAAGTAGTAAAATGTTTACAAAACATTTCCCTCAGAATTTAAAATTCACGGAAGTAATAAACAACAAGAAAAATGAATATTATGAAAACTGACTCACACACACAAAAATCATAAAATGTTGTTCCAGGATAGACCTCAATATAATTGGAATTAGTCGATGTTAATTAACAGTGATTTCATTTGCTACACGTAGACATTCATACATATCAGGTGGCAGACTATTATGGGTGAGGTGATTGCCGTCCAAACGCAAATGCTTGATCTTAGAGTAGGATAATGGTCCCAGGATCTTACAGAAGCTCTTTACTTCAAACTCTGGAAATTAAAGAATGGAAAGCTTTAATCATTTTTTTTTAGTACACAGGCTTGAGTTAATCATTTTAAAATATCTTCAAATCCATTATAATATCTATTAAGACTCCTTCCCACTCATCTGATAAATTGTTGAATTTGGAACTACTAAAGGACTATTTCAGGCCGGCAAATGACACAGTGATATTCAGTAAGAACACCTATGGTAGAGCCGGCCCCGTGGCTTGGTGTTTAGGTTAGATGTGCTCCACTTCAGTGGCCTGGGTTAGGGGGTTTGAATCCTGGGCACAGACCTACACCACTCATCAGCCATGCTGCGGTGGTGACCCACATACAAAGTAGAGGAAGATTGGCACAGATCTTAGCTCAGGGAGAATCTTCCTGAGGAAAAAAAAAATCTATGGTAGATCAGGACATTCACTGGAATTTTTCAAAGAACAGAACTTAAATTCTTGATTTAGAAATACTTGATTTTAGAAAGACATTCAATTAGCGTATCATATTATCTTTTGAAATATTTAGTCTAGCCTGAAAAAATCTAAGATTAGTGCTCTTGTATGAACAATCTCACCAATATAAACACCCTGTGGTTTTGCATCTTAAAATAAGAGAGGTTAACTAGATGACCTCTAAAGAGTTTTCCAACAACCACACTTCATGACAATGATTCAGAACTCTAAAGTAAAAACCAAATCATGGAATGTTCACCATCTGAGCCCATGTCCTTTTTTCTGTGGTCAAAAAGCTTCCACAAATGAAAAACTGATTTAATTTTAATGGAAACTAAGACTGTTAGTAAATTGCATGATTTATGTGTGTACACAGTCTATTTTGCCCAAGTGCATTTCAGATTAACATTATCTGGTCTTTATCTTGTTATTTTTTTCATTCTCAAACTCTACTTAACAATAACTTCAGTGGAAACCTAAACACACTGCACTTCTTTCCTCTAAGATGTTGTTTTAAATAACTCATCAGTCAAATTCTAGGGATCTTTCTCATGGTACCTACCTCTGAGATGGTATGGAACAATGGTTAAAAATGGGTTTAGGCCTATATTAGTTTTCTACCTCTGCCATTTACCATCTGGGTGACTGTGGAACATTTCTCTGGTCTTCTTGTTAGATACAACATATCTATCACACTGCGTTGCATGAAGACTAAATTCAAGTATGTAAAGCATTTCACTAAATAATTATTGGTGCCCTTTTAATTTTGTTCTCTTTTCCAAATTACATTAGGAAAATCTGTGATTAGGTTAATGCTTAAGGTTGCAAGTTTGAAATATGAGAAAGAGTTTTTGGCTATATATTCCCCAACATTAGAGAAACATTAAGGAGCTCTTTTTATCTTAAGAGAATGTGGACTATTGATATGCATAATTATTATGTGGCAAAATAAACTAAATTGAAGACATACATGCAAAATCAAACGACGAGAATACCTGAAATATATATACCTAAATGTCAAGGATAAGGAAGGAAGAAAGGTAACCACTCATTTTCAAATGACCATATGTGCTGGGCACTGTGGTTTCAATCTCGGCTTGGCATTGAGTGGCTGTTGGCCTTTCTCCCATAGACCACCTTTCCCATCTCCTGCACTGGCTCTTTATTCTTTTACTCATACAATGAAAACTGGTGTTTACACCTCCAAATGCTCCTACATCTGTATCTCTCCCCTTTCTTGTCTCAGAGTAGGAGGTAGTCCCACTCTTGTGGGGCGAACCACCACCCACCAAATCTAATGGATTTCTTCAGCTTTTGAACATCTTAAATCCGATTAACATTTTGGCCCATCTGAGCATCCTTCCTCCTAACCACAAAAGTTTGTAATGTGGGACCATATTGCCACATAGTGAATTTTCCATGGGAAACAACTGTAAGGGTTCACCTCTGATAGCTTGGCTGTGTACTGTATGACAAGCAGACACAAGATACAAGAAAGGACACACAGTATTTCAGAGTTGGTAGTCATGGTCTCCTTCATGAGAACACCCCAACTCCACTACATAAGACTGTTGCAGAATTATAAAGTATCATATTAATAAGGCACAATGTAATTTTTCTGATAGGAATGTCAATATCCTTATCCTATGACAAGGCAACCAACTTTCATGGTATAAAGATGTTCAATTTCAATAGATTATCTTGCAGATACAATTGTTTTATGTGTGAATCAGTGTTTTCCACCTGGTTTTTCATTTAAAAACTTTATCCGTGAATCACAGGTTTTCTCTTCTGCCAACCTTTAAAAACAGCAAGGTGGGGAATGGAGAATGTCAGTTTCCCACTTGAATCTGTGTCACTTAGATTGAAAACTGCCCCAGAAGACCAGATGGGTGCATAGACAGCCCAAGTGGATCAGGTCAAACTCCCACCCAGAAGATAAATGAAAAATAAACTATGGCAGGAAGAGAAAGGGAGGAGAAGCTGTGGAAAAATCCAATGAGGTGAAGGGTCGTATATAAGAAAAGGGGCTCTGTAATACTATTAAAAACAATGTTCCAAACCCTTATCATATTCCTTCCCTCATTAATCTTCCTCAGTCCTCATAAGAACACTGTGAAGAGCACGCACACCGTAACAGGGAAAACAGAGAGAGACGATCATGATACCAGAGTGATATGTTGAGCCCCAAGTGAAGATGTCAGAGAAGACCATGAGTATACCTGGGCTGCTCTGGGGATAAGCAGGAGGGAGATTTGAAAGCCTCTGCTAGCTGTGCCTCTTCTGGGCTTGTTTATTCCTCCCTCAACTAGATCTTGCCAAGAAAAAAATGTAGGACACAAATCTAAGTCACGCAGGAGGCACATAATAATAGATAAATATCAAGAGATAACTCGGCAGGATTAATTAACCCTGAATATTAAATTTGAAGAAATTAGTGTTTAAATTCTACAATCTTAGTGGTTTCTTCTCTGGACACTCCAAAGAAAGGCCAGATATTGGATAAATATCTGAGTTAGAATTCTTCTATATTTGAACTAGAGGGATATTTTGTTGGCACATTCATTCTTTTTTTTTTAAATACAGCCAGATGCAATACTTGTATTGCACAGTTTAGGCATTTAAAAACTTGAGGAAACATCAATCAAACACAGGCACAGCTTTCTACTTACTTTCAAGTTCATTGACCTCCAGGTAATAATTTTCAAGGTTTTCATTGACAGTCGGTATGTTTTTAAGCTTGTTATAGGAGAGATCCAGCTCAAGGAGAGAGGAGACATTAAAAGAATTTCCAGGTATTCCACCATCAGCCAGTTCATTATGAGATAAACGCAGATACTGCAGTCCATTAAAACGCTTGAAATACTCATCAGGGATGTCACTGATCTTGTTGTTGTCTAAATAGAGAGTTAGAAGAGATACGGGGAGACCGGAAGGCAGTTTGCTCATCTGATTGAAGCTCAAGTCAAGGTACTCAAGTGACTTCAGACCTTTAAAAGCAGCTGAAACGGCTTCGTCTTTCAGTTGATTGTGTTGAAGGTGGACGAAGGTCAGGTTTACCAGTCCATCCAAGGAGCCGAGCTTCCTGATCTTATTGTGAGTAAGCTGCAGGTCCACCAGAGATTTGGGAAGTGGGCCCACAGACTCTGTCAGATTGTTGTGATTTATATGCAGCTTCTTCAGTTGTTTCAGTTTAGAGAAAACTCTTCCTTTTATCTTGGAATTTTCCAGGAGGTTATGATCTAGAATGAGCCACTGCAGATCGGTTACGTTTTCAAAGGCCTTTTCATCAATATGGTCAATCTGGTTATTCCGAAGGTAAAGGTACTGGATTCCAGGAGGCACCATTGGCACACTTTTCAATTTCAGCTCATCGCAGTACATGGCCGTTGGATAGCTTTCAGGACAGTTACATTCTGGCGCACAGTTGGGCGATGATCGCCCGTAAATCGATAGGGGGAAATCGTAATCATCATAGTACTGGCCACTGGCACCACTGATCAAAGCCAAGAGGAGAATAAACGCACCTCGATTCATTTTTGGCAAATGCTCTGAATCCTAAATAAAGTGGAAACATACATTATTATAAAATAATATACTTTCAGGAAAAGGATATTTAATTTGCAATGTTCAATGCACTAGGAAATGTGTATTTTATTATTTTATAGTGCTTTTTTAGTGCATCTAATGATGTCTTTTTAATTTTTATTTAAGTGTGAGGATGTACGTTTACAACTTGTTGGGTGGTGAACAAGTTTCAGGTTAGATTGCATACACATGCGCCCCCTACTGGGCGAGCCAGGCCCTATTGTTCCGGCCAGTGTCTCTAGGTCCTTCCTTAATTAAATGCCTTCCTGCAAGAGGTTTCTGGGTGGTGCCCATTGACCACCATGTTAGAACACTGCTTCAGAACACTCTTCAAAACCAGAAGAAGTAAAAATGAGAAGACAATTGTAAACTGTACCCTCTACCCTATCATTCTACATCACTAAAATGTCTCATTAAGAAGACTCTTACTGGGAATATGGGTAATCTGTGGTTTTGTCTGGAGGAAAGCTGTTCTTATGTGTATGTTGGGGGTAGGGGGTGGGAAACATTCCTTTAAAAAACCTCTGGTTATTATTGTTGGTTTTGAGGAAGGGGAACAGAACTCTTGGTGGAGGTGTGTGTGTGTGCATATTATGTCATCTTTGGTTTAACATCCCATAATTTTAAGCACATAACAAACCCATGATCTGAAATTAATACTTAGTATGCTAATTTTAGTAAAACTAATGTTTATTAATTAGAGAAATGTCACAAATTCTAAAAACTTTTAAACCGAGGAAGAGATCTAACTGGTAGAGAAAAATATTCTTTTCCAAATTTTGAATTCAAGTTTTCCTTTCTCTCAATAACTCACAAGTTCTCTACCACCTTTGTGCCAAAATTTAAGAAGGCATAGTTCACTTATCCAGATTTTAGTGCTCTCAGAATGGAAGTGGCAGAAAGGTGGGAACTGAGGAAAATCTGTACATAACAGTGGCATTAGGAGCCACGTAGGAAAGGATAAAACTGAGACTATAAATTAAAAACAATTTGAAACAGTGATCTCATATAAACATGTTTCTAAGGTGAGATTCAATAAAGTACATTTCAACTGCTTGGGGAAGTATGGGTCAGCAATTTAGGTAAAGGGAAACAGGATATAAGAGTTGGGCTTTTGTAGAGTGAAGAGTTATGGCTGAGGAGAAGTTGGTAACTGAGAGGGAAATCATTAATGTAAAGCAGGATCCACATTCCGATAGAGAACCGTAAAATCATATATCTTCCTGTGAGAAATAGGATATAAGCTTGGGATAAGTAGGATTTTTCAGTATGTGGAATTTTGAACATACTTTTCTTTGCTTTAACTTGGAATTATAAAGCACTTTATTTTAGCAGATGAAACAAAAAAAGTTGTTAGAATAACTCTGATAGCTGACATAACGTAACATGTAGCCAGATCCTTAGCAAATTATTCCCTGAGACTATGATGGAGTGATTTAATTTAGTTGACAGACTTGGCCATGAGAACAATTACATACTGCTAAGGTAATTATAAGATTCTTTGTAAGTTACAGTATGTTAATATCATAAAGATTTGTCTTGCTTCGTTAATAAGCTTCCACCTTGTTTTAAATTGAGTATACACCAAAATAGTCATGGTAACTATAATATGAGGATTGAATAGTGATGAAAAAATGTTTCCATGTTTTTGGCAGAGTAAAAGCAAGGGCTCTGAATTCAAAGGGAGTTTGTAACCATATAATGACACCATTATGAAGCAAAATCACACTTTACTTTCCCCTCAGTTTTTTCAAATGCCTGTGGCTATGGAGGAAATGCTTTCTTCAAAAAGTAAATCACGTTTCCCAGAATTTCTTTAAGACATGTTCCTTAAGATATACATCCAAAAAACATTTTTTTAAATTAACAAAATAGAAACAAGTAATCCATAAGTGTCTAAGTCCTTTAGCTCACATTTTAAAACAACATAAAATGTTAATGACAAATTGTAACAAATTATGACAATATATTTGTTGCAAAATATTTTGCATACTGATGGAAATGGCCTTTCTTTGCTCCAAAATTAGGTTCTAACAATACTAACATGTATATATAACTAATTAGTATAAAAATAACAAACATTTTAATTGCCATACTTTTTCACTGTGTCTAGTTTACATATTTTCTCATTCCAAGCTTAAAACTTTTTATAACTTCCTTTGCCAAGCAATACAGTATATACTGTATAAAACTTATCTCAAATCCATAAATCATAGAAAGCATATTAAGCAGAATGTGAAAGTAAATGCTCAAAACTGGATTTGCTGTTGACTAGCAGTTGGTAAAGTTGCTCTGGAATTTTCTCTGTTCCTGTTACAATAAACACTGCCCCAAACAGTCAGCATCCCCGGTGCTATAGTTAAAACAACACTTACCTTACTGCCTCCACACTGCTTTCGTTAATTCTTAAAGCAGATGCGCTATGGACAAGAATCCACCAATATATGCTGTAAACTCTGTCAGGACGGAACTGGCTGCCAGATTCTTAGTGATACAAGAGCTGAAGGGGGGGAGACCCAGCCCAGTCACGCCAGTCTCTGAATGGAGTTATGTCATTGTGGGGATCTTGTGGTGTGACATGTGAACACTGCTCTCTAACGAAGTGCAGGTGGACGCGCTGAGCAAAGGCTGCCCAGCTCATTCCCTATGGAATGGGAGAGTGATACGTGCTTAACCAGCCCAAATACCATAGCTTTTCACGAAGAATTGAGTTCTGCTGTGAATGACGCAGCTACAGTGAGAACATTTCTCTTATAAAGCTCTTTACTTCTGGAGCTGTGGTCACCATTAAGTGCGATCCTCTCAACCAACTATCATGTTCATCTGAAGGTTTAATAAATCATAGACAGGACAAATCATTTCAGGAAAATGCAAATGAGCAGACTCAGGGGAATTGATTCCTTTTTGCCCATTACTCTTGAAATCTACATTGATTTACTTGGAATAACTTAATTTTTGGCTAGGAAGATAACTTACATTAGTTTATAAAATATGAAAAATGCTTCATTAGTACTCTGATACAAATGACAAATATCAACATTTCTAGTTTGCTTCTTATGTTAAGGGGACTTGTTTTATGGTATTTAGGTCTGGAACCAATCAGCAATGTCCTGCCTGGTTTTTATTTTGTGGATTTAACTTAGAAATTCATCCAAAACCTTACTTGGGGATAGTATTCTATAGCTTAATGCCAAAAAACATAAAAGAACATGAAAAAAAAGTGTATACTAAAAATATCACAAGGCAATAATTTTTCACTCTGTCGTTGCATGCTAGCAATTTTTTTTTCAAAACTAGAAGTTATGCAAAGCTGTAATCTCCCAAAGGCCTGTTTGATATATCTATCATTGTCAGTTTCTGATGCGTGCCTCTAGCAAATGGGAGATCTACTCAATTCCTTGTCTATTTCCTTTTGTGATTGTATCAGCTGTACTTACAGGATTTGTTTTCCTCCAAAATTTTCATTTCCTCATGTTTATAAGAACTTTTAGAATCAGATATTTTAATATAATTTGCCACATTGTAAGATTTTTCCCTTTTAAAATAACTTAAAGATGTCACTTATTATCTATGAGACCTGTGGAAAATTAATCTCTGTGACTACTAATGCATTTTCCTTGAAAATTAATGTTAGAATAAATGCCTATTTTTTATAGAACTGTTAAAAAACAAAAGACAATCTTCTTGAAAGTAATTCATAGAATTATAAGGTGATTCATAGTATAACATTTTATTATTGTATTAAGAACATTATAGAAAGGCTTTAGTTATATAATAGAGGACATAAATAAACTTAGAAGAAATAAAAAAAGAAAAGACAAATAGACCAGTCACATATAATTAAGCGGTTTGTTGTGGGATAGTTAAAACAATTCTAAGCATTAACTTTGAGAGCGTCAAATTTTATAATCTGAGATTTTGTTTGAAAAATTCCAGCTATCTACTCCTAGAATTTTTCTTTATGAAGGAATGAATGTGTTGCGGTGTCTGTAATAGAGTTTAAATGCATTAAATTGGATTTAGCTCATTGTGAAGTTGATATTGTCAACACCTACTGTTATTTAATAAAATCAGTTCTGTGAGACCGGTAATTGGCTAATGTAGCACATTTTAAAGCATATTTCTTGGGCCCATTAGAAAGAAATGAAATTGATATTTATAGAGTATCTACTTTATCCCACGCTTTATTCTCAGACTTTTCATGTCTACCTTTAGATTTCACGCTTTAAAATTCATGTATTATTACCACATTTTCAGAAGTAGAAATGGAGACTCAGAAAATCTAAATAATTTGCTAAATATCAACTAACAAGTAAATGGAGGAACGAAATCTGCACCCATTGGGAAGATGATGAACAGGATGCAGCTGACACAAAGCAGTTTAAAATATTTTAGAGGCAATATTATCAGTTGAGAAAAAGCTGAAATGTTAACTAGGCAATCCTTTTAAAAAGGCCCAAAATTGTGTAAGCAATAGTTTCTTTCCTTGAACATCACACATTCACGTGCACACACACACACACTCACATCCACACTAAACCTTCTGGGTAGGGTATGAGCTTTCCACCCCGGCAAATGGAGATTCAGGTCATTTGTGGTGATGGATGTCAGAGGTTTCATCAATATTCACGTTAAAATGATTGAGTTGCCCCCTCATCCCAGAAATTAGATTTCCTCTGTTACCTGACACCAGCGAGGATGGTGAAGAACTTTCTGACTGTTTCATTCTGAATCCAACCCTGGACTTCTCAACACCCGCAGGCTCACCACAACTTGACTGTTTCCTTTGTCATAATGGAAAGGTCTGATGGCAGATCCTGCTTGTCCCAGGCTAGCTGGTCAACTCTGAAAAGTCAGCCCTGGGTATAAACAGGGGAGTAGTAAAGAGCCCAGACTTTGTGGAGAGATTAGAAACTTTCTCAAGCAACCTACAAGGAGTAAAAATGAAAAAAATATGTAATCTTGATAGCTTTAGTGTCTGCATTTTTGAAATGGATATGATGACGTCTGTAGGAAAACTTAACAGCATCAAAGGACACCATGTGTATAATGTCATTGGTATAAGGCTTGGCATAATATAAGTGGTACATTGAAATGCTTAACATCTTATAGCTGTTATTAGTTATTCACAGACTCATAAACCACAGATTTGGAATGAGTCTCAGAGTTCATCTAATTGATGGGTTCTGTTACACAAATTCCCCATGTTCTGTGGCAGGTCTTTTTTTCTCATGTGAAGAGCTAAAACTAATGTGTTGCCAGTACTCCATCCAAACCAACTGTGACACTGTTTTCCCTTTGTGGTTGATGGATGGCATTTCACGTTTCCCTGCACTCTGTAGGTAGTGGTGTATGACTGTGCATCTACATAAGGGAAGTCATCTGAGAACATAGAATATGATGAAATATGACAATTCCCTATTAGTAGAGGAGAAAGTTCTATTTTTATCTTTTTTTTACATTGAGGTTTCAAACTCAACCTTTTTCTTATTACAAATTTCATAAAAGCAATTTGCTTTAGCACATTTGGAAAACGCAGGGAGAAAAGAAGAAAATAAGAATTTTTGTACATTTGAAGAATACTTACAAGGGAAAAGATGAAAATAAATATTCTATCCCAGAGATAATTGTCTTTTGGTGTTTTTTCTTAGGGTATGAATATATACACACAAACTCATAGACACTTTGGTTTTCACAAAAATATTACAACATTATGATGATAGTTTTGTATCCTTTTCCGCGTAGCATTGTGTATACTTTTTTATATCATTAAATATTTATTCTCTAATGTCATTTTTATTTACTACATGAAATTCTTTTATATGGATATACCATAATGTAGTTATTACCTTTTAATATTACAATGAACATTTGCTTTCTCTTATAATTTGCAAAGCACTATCACATACAATGGAATTTTATTCCTCAAATTGGTTGTACCAAGTCTATCTACTCTGCTTATCTCAATAGACACATTTTAAATGAAAATGCCTTTTTAGTAAGTGGTTTATTTTTTCAAATCAGACAATGAAGGAGTAGATTTGAATTTTTTCTCCTCTCACATCAATCTTATTACCATTCTCAATTTTAGCATTTCTTACAAGCCATGGCACTATCTTTCATATTCATAGTCCTTATGCGGATATGGATGTATATTTTTAAACTCCTTCTACAGTCGCTTCCATTTCTCTTGACATCTTACATGAAAATAAATTTTTAGAATTGTCAATAGTAAGATTTGTTATATTTTTGTGTTAATTTCCACTATGAAAGTTATATATATGAATGGTATAACATGTTGAAACATTTAACAGCATACCAGGATATAAGGTTAAATGTAAAATAATCCCTAACCCAACTGACTTTCCAACTTTCCAATTACTCCCAGAAGTAATCGTTGTCTAGATTTTGTTTATTACTTCAAACATTTCAGACATGTCCTATATACACAACAGAATTTCATTTCCCTTTCTCTCTCTGTCTTTCTCTCCTGTCCTGCATAGCCTGCATTTTTCACCTAAAATATTTATCTTATTTTGTCATATTAATGTTTTATATAGTTACAGAGCACGCCATTGTGTGCATGTATGAAAACTCATGTGTTTGCTCAATGGTGAGTGATTCGGTGGTTTCAACATTTTTTGTTTGTTGTTTTGATTATGTAATTGTTATGACAAACAATACCATATTTAGCAAACTGTGCACTAGTACAATAGGAAAATTCCATAAACTGAATTTCTGGAGAAAAGTGCATGCACGTTTCAGACTTTGCAGTTATGTTCTTGCCTCAGAAATGCTGTTTTGATTATCACTCCATCAATGGTACATGAGAATATATTTTCACCACACATTCATGAATTTTGGATATACTCAAGCTTAAAATTTCTGTGGTCTCATTGTTTTATTTCCTAAATCATATCTGGTAGTGCCACTTCTCCTTTATTCCTTACTTTTGGTGTGTAAGACCTTAAAGGATCTGACCCTGGCTGGACTCGCTAACCCCATCTCATTTCTTTTTTTTTCTCCTTCTCCCTTATACTCTGACATTTTGGATTTTTTTCTCGCCTTCAAATATGTCAAACGTGTTCCTACTTCACAGCCTTTACCAGCTGTTCTGACTGAAATGTTTTTCCCACAAACCAGCAGTTTTCACAGGACCCTTTATTGTCTTCAAAATTATTGACATTTTGAGAAGCCCAAGGGTATATGTGGGGGAAGCCTATTAGTATTTACTGCCTTCAAAATTAAAACTAAGAAACGTTTTAAGTATTTAAGTAATTCATTAAGATAACAATAGTGAATGTATTGCATGTTGATATAAATAATATTTTTCTGAAAAATACCTAGATTTTCCAAAAAGTACTTAGTGAGAGAAGTGAGATTACCTATTTTTGCAAGTCTATTTAATAAATGGCTTAATAGAAAAGAGCTGGATTCTTATAGCTGCTTCTTTGTTCAACCTGATGTGATACATTGCTGTAGTTGAGGCATATAAAGAAAATCTCATCTCATACAGGTATTTAATTGGGAAAATAAGTATATTAATAGCTTTTTAAAAGTAATTTTAAATACTCTTCTTTAATCATAAAACATCAAACCTCAAAAAGCAGTCATTTTGTTAGTTGTAATGTGGAAACTGAAATCATATCAAGGAACATTTTCTACTCTGGTTTCTAAAATTCTAATTTTTGCTTGAAAGTTTGAATTTTGTCAGATATTCACAGTTGTTTACCTGAAAGTGAAAGATGCACTTTTTTTGAGAATATATTTTCCAAATACCTCGGTCTGACCAATCATAGTTTGTATGTCAGTAACACATTTAATTAAAAATGGTACTCCATTAAAAAAAAAGTTGCTAGTTCAACCAAAGTTGTCTCTAGATTTGCCTGTTTGTAAGGCAACAATACAATTGTGCAGATGTGATATTAACTTAGTCTCCATGCTTTGGATAAATCTTGATTTTGATGAGTAACTGTGTCATTGGAAAGTAGCTCACTATGACTTTTTTTAAGCACTTTTCATCCAGCAAGCATTTAGCAACGTCAGCTTAGTCTGTCAGCTTTTGTGTATGCTTCTCGGTCCATGCAATATGATTTATCCAGTAAAATTCTCAGTGGCTTTTCATTCCTAGTTTGAAAAGATATAATGAACAATTATTGACTGTTAGAGTCTGTTGCATCTACAGCTGAATATTTAGTTCATTTTTCTTTAAATTCTGAATGATTGGTCTCAAAATGGTACAACAGCTCAATTGGCACCATAAAGCTATTTGAACTGTTCTGTTGCACAAGGCAAAACAAGTTATGTTATTAATATCTATAAAGCCAAGGAGTATATGGCTTTCATCATATTTCTGTTGCTTATTTCCATTTTCATCCACTTTCTTTGGGGTAGATTCCTTCTTCTCTTGATGTAAAGAACTCTCTAATATGCCAGGTTAGTGAGGTACAGCTGTGGGTTGAGGAAGTCTCCAAATCTCCCTTGTTTATGACAATGATCCACCCTTAAATATAAGAAGAATATACCATAACTTTTATTTTATCACAGAATAAAACATTAAATTCAAAATACTAATCATTTTAGACAAAATTTAGAAACATGTTTGAAAAAAATTAAAAATATGTTATTACAAAACAAAGCCACAAAGTAAAATTACTTCTTTTTGTTGACTTCTGTAGACACAAGACAAATTTGAGAGTTACAAAATAATGACTGATTGGACAATAACTAAGTTTCAGGAACGATAGCAGGTGTAAATAAAGATAGATAGCAGGAACACAGTATTGTTACTGAGAATAAAATAAATTAATCTCTGAAAATACACTTATACTCTAAACCTACCACTATAGAAAATTCT
Source organism: Tapirus indicus (assembly GCA_031878705.1). Lineage (NCBI taxonomy): Eukaryota > Metazoa > Chordata > Mammalia > Perissodactyla > Tapiridae > Tapirus > Tapirus indicus. Next base: position 134,769,570 of record CM062920.1, on the reverse strand, counting down.
AGAAACCACAAGAATATAGAAGCAGATATTCTATTAGCCATCAGAACAATGACATCATCATGTCACGTAGCCTCTGGAAAACTCTACTTTTCACTTCTTAGAGAATTAAAGTGAAAAATGTGAATATCTTGATATCATTATAAAAATAACTTTTCCATTGTGGACTTCCTGAAAGAGCCTTGAGGTTCATGGTCCACACTCTGAGAACTGCTGCCTTTGCTCTTTTAATTGTTGACTTCTTGTCACTTAGGTCTCAGCTTCCTCAGATGAGCTTTCTAACCACCCAAATGAAAGTAGTCTGTGAGCCTCCCTCAGTTATTCTCTACCATTTTAACATATTATAGTTTCTTGCCATTTACCACTCTCTGGAATTATTTTTAGGTTGTTCATTCATTTTTGAGCAGTATATTTTATAATTTTGACCTTCTACACTGTCACTTCCATGAGAATAAGGACTTTATGTGTCCCTGAGACTTGGCACAGGTCCTCCATATATATTTCCTGAGTGAACAAAATATTTTTTCAGAATATTGCCTGTTATTTTCAACTTGTCTGTTTTTAGACAGATTTTCATACATATTTTGTCATGTCAAAAGTAATACTATTGTATTTAAATAAGACCACATTGATTTCATAAGCCAGCTGAGGAGCAGTTGACATTTTTAAAATATTGTATTTTGGCATCCAAGAATAGGTCATCTTAGCATTTATCTAAGTAGATTTTGTATGTACATGAATATCTAGCTTTTAACTGAATCTGTATAGTAAGTTAATTAACTTTTGAAAACTTCATGCTGACAGAATCGTAGTGGAATATGATCCCACCCTAACTATTAGAGAATTTAAAATAGGTTCTTTGTAATATTTTCTTTAGGTCTAGTTTTCTTCAGATTATCTTGTCTCAATCAATGAACCAACCAAAGTTAGAAGATAAATTTCTATGACGGGCAATGCTGATGTGGGTTTCAATTTTGTTGACAGGGTAAGCAAGAAAGAATTAAACTTCCCTTTATTTTTGACGAAGGCAGGTAAAGCACAAGAAATGTGCCCTGACATTATGGTTTGGTTTCAAAGTTCAAACCTAGAAGTTTCTCTGACATTTTCTTTAAAGCTCTCCTGATAGATATGTCACTGTATGTGAAGCATATCTGCCAGATGTTACGGTTTTATATATGTCTAGTATCATATATATCACGATTACGCATATTTAATGGGATTTAAGTGGAGTGAAATAGGAAGAGGTGTAATAGTTCAAATATGAAAATTAAAAAGCGGTTTAGTCCGCGCTTGGCAGCCCGGGGTTCGCCGGTTCGGATCCCGGGCGCCCGCCGACGCACTGCCTGTCAGCCATGCCGTGGCGGCGTCCCATATAAAGTGGAGGAAGATGGGCACGATGTTAGCCCAGGGCCAGTCTTCCTCAGCAAAAAGGGGAAGATTGGCGACGGATGTTAGCTCAGGGCTGGTCTTCCCCACAAAAAAAAAAAAAAAAAAAAAAAAAAAAAAAAGTACATCAAGATTGTACTATACCAAGTAAAAATAGAAAAGTGATAACATCAGGCATGCTGCCTACTTCTGCCCCCCAATAATCAGTGTGTGTGTGTGTGTGTGTGTGTGTGTTTACTGAATACATTCTAGCGGTTAAGAGTGCTCTATAACACATCTGCTGTGTGATCTTGAGCAATTCACTTTGCCTCAGTTTGCTCATATTTAAAATGCGAATGCCCATGGTCCATATCTCAAAAAGCTTTACTCTTGCTTAAATAAGTTAATGCATGTACAACTCAGAATAATTCCTTGCATACACTAAACAATCAATAAATGTTAGCTATTATTGCTGTTCTAGAGGTCCACCGCTTTCAGCATGTCTGAAAGAGGGGTACATGGAAGATTGTGCATTTTATAGGGTGAGCAAATTCCCTGAGGTTGGAATGTTTATTTCTGTCTCTTCTATTGTCTGCTCTGCAAATAACTGTGTATACAGTAGTCCCCCTTATCCTCAGTTTTGCTTTCCATGCTTTCAGTTACCTGTGGTCAATGACAGTCAGAAAATATTAAATGGAAAATTCCAGAAACAAACAATTCATAAGGGTTAAATCAAGTGCCATTCTGAGGAGCATGATGAACTCTCTTGCCCTCCCACTCCATCCTGCCAGGGATGTGGGTCATCCCTTTGTCCAGCATATCCACGCTGTGTACACCACCATCTGTTAGTTAGTCACTTAGCAGCTGTCTTGGTTGTCAGATTAACTATCATGATATTGCAGTCCTTGTGTTCAAGTAATCCTTATTTTACTTAATAATGGCCCCGAAACACAAGAATAGTGATGCTGGCAATTCAGATATGCTAAAGGGAAGCTGTAAAGTGCTTCCTTTAAGTGAAAAGGTGAAAGTTCTTGACTTAATAAGAAAAAAAAATCATACACTGAGGTTGCTAAGATCTATGGTAACTTTTATTACAGTATATTGTTATAATTGTTCTACTTTATTATTAGTTATTGTTGTTAATCTCTTACTGTGCCTAATTTATAAACTTTATGATAGGTAGGTATGTACAGGGAAAAACGTAGTATATTTAGGATTTGGTACTATCTGTGATTTCAGGCACCCCCTGGGGTCTTGGAACATAACCTCTGCAGATAATGGGGGACTACCGTATATAGACTCTAAACCTCGTTCTCCATGTTTGCAAAATAAGATTAATTATCTCCACTGTGGTGATGTTAAGAGGATTAATGAGTTGATGCATTAAAATACTTAGAACATTGTAAGCACTTGGTGGTTTATTTTTTTGTATGAGGAAGATTAGCCCTGAGCTAACATCCATTGCCAATCCTCCTCTTTTTTTTTTTTTTTTTGCTGAGGAAGATTGGCCCTGGGCTAACATCCATGCCCATCTCCTCTACTTTATATGGGATGCTGCCACAGCATAGCTTGACAAGCAGTGCCTTGGTCCACACCCGGGATCTGAACCTGTGAACCCCAGGCCGCCGAAGCAGAGCATGGAAACATAACCACTATGCCACCAGGCTGGCTCCCTTTAGTGATTTATTTCTGTAAGGTAATACATATAAAACTAGGTTTAATATTGATAAATACTTAATTTTATACTAATATTCACATTAATCAACATGCAAAAACAAATTGCAATGTATAATAACTATTATAAAATAAAATAATAGGATACAGTGAAAGAGAATACAAGCCTTTAGAAAGCACAAAAAGCCTCCCTCTTGAATAAACTAAAAATTTATTTATTTATTTATTTTTGAGAAAGATTGGCCCTGAGCTAACATCTGTTACCAATCCTCCTCTTTTTCTTTTTTCTCCCCAAAGCCCCAGTAAATAGTTGTATGTCAAAGTTGTAAATCCTTCCGGTTGCTCTACATGGGACACTGCCACAGCATGGCTTGATGAGCGGTGAGTAGATTTGTGCCCAGGATCCGAACCAGTGAACCCTGGGTCACTGAAGCAGAACACACAAACTTAACTGCTGCACCACCAGGCTGGCCCCTAAACTAATATGTAAACTGGGTAGGAAAAGGTGAGGAAGTGGAGAAAAAAATGTTCAATGCAGAAGTTTCAAAATTCTTGAATTAGAGACACATGGTAAAAGCTTGGTGATTAAGTGGCAAGCAAATTGTAATTGGACACTTTATGATGATCAGTGCATGTAGGTCATCATAGTCTGTACTATAAATTTTGGATTTTCATTCAAGTGCTTTGGGATGATAGTGCTTGTTTGTAAGTAACAGAATGACAAAAGGAAGCAGAAAGGCCAAATTGGACACAACCTCACTAGTCCAGGCAAGAAACAAAGATGGTGGCAATGGAGAGGTGGATAGAACTTGGTAGACACAATTGCAATATAATCAGGGGATGGATTAAATGCATAAAAATATTCTCTTCTCACCTCTGTAGCTGGGACCTAATTCAGAGTTTTAAAGACTGCAAGCACTGAAAAAAATCCTAGGAAGTTACTCCTCAACATGCAATTCAAATGAAACTCAATACAAAACTATAAATGTGAGACAACTTTAAAAATTGCTATTTGCCTCTTGACGGAAAACCCAATAACTCATTCATCAGTCCACACATAAGTGTTTATAAAGACTTAGACACTATATCGCACTAGAGATAGGCCCCTGTCCTCCAGAAGCACAAGTTCTAGGTGGAAGAGATGCAAGTCAACATGTGGTTACAATATTGCGCGGTTACTTCTACAGGAGGAAGAGCAAGGGAGTACTGTTTCATTGAGCAGCAGCACCAGAATGAACTCTGATTTAGTGAAGAAGGTTTTACATTAGGAAGTGAAAATCAAGATGAAGCCTTACCGTGAAGGATGGGCTGGGGTTAGCCAAAGGGAAAATAGCTCACACAATTCCAGGCAGAGGGAAAGCTTTCATAAGGTACAAAGGAATGGAGGAACCTGTACTTTTGGTAATCAACTGGCTCTCCATGGCTGAATTCATGAATAGAAGGCCTGGAGATATAGTTGAAGTTAAAAAATAAATCCTTTTTCTTCTGATTAACTTTATGATGATTTAAAACACAACGTAGTATTCCAAGGAACAAAATTAATTGAAGATTTAACTATGTGTAAATAACGTGTAAGATTAAAAATATTTTGGGCTTAACCTGTTTACAAATGAACACTTTTCTAGGAGTACAGTAGGCATATCCTCATAAAACTATAAAGTTTTGAAGACTTAAATAATGCTAAAGTGTATTTTTTAGTACCTGAGTCATGCGAAATGTTTTGAAAATGACGTAATGTTGACTCATTATAAAATAGGTTCCACTAAAAACAAATTGACTTCTAACAGCAAATGGTGTAAGTACTCATTATTTTAGCATTGAAAGTCTTGGTCTTGAAATTTAATATGTACCTTTCATTACAAATATCCTTCCTCAGTTTTATTTGCAAGGAAACGGCTGACCTGTTAGATTAAGTAGTTAATACACTTTCAGATGATACACATTTTCCAGGGTTATTTGGTTTCCCCTAAGCTACGGAAGGAAATTTCAGAAAATAGCTCTGGGGTTTTAAAATACAAGTTGTAGTTGACTTATTCATAAACCACAAAGATGTTTTTATGATAATTACTTCAATATTGAAAACTCTAGTGTGCTCCTAACCTTCTCCTCTGCAGAATATATATTTTTGGATACCCACCCAAACCTATTATATTCCACCCAGACCCAATTTTTTCCTTCAAACAACAATGGAATTACCATGATGTCAATAAAAGCCCTTCTAAAGTTTCCAAGAAGAAAATGGGGCAGATACATTATAGTGATCTTTGCAATGATTTGTAGGTTTAAATATTTCTGCATTAAAAAAAAAAAAAGTCATGTTTTTTGGTTCCTCTAGTCAGAGTTGGCCATAACTCAAATTTTGAAATACATCAGTAATTTCCAAAGCTGACTCTTAATTGAAATCATTCAAGGAACTTTAAAAACTATAGATTCCCAAGAGATGTCCCTTGGAGAACCTGATCGAATGTGTGCAACTGAGGAATCTACATTTTTAACAAGCACTGAAAGTGATTAGGATAATCAGATGGAAGTAAGTTGTATTCTATTCATTCCTCTATTTTTGCTTCTCTGTGTAGTAGAAGATCCCGTCACTCTAAGTTTGGGGGTCTTAGACTACATTCAGGCATGGAGCACTCCCTATTTCACACTATTGAAAAGATCTCCTAAGGACCTCAGATACCAAACACCTAATTTCTTATGGTCTCTTGCACTAATTGAAGAGTCCTTTTATAACTCATGCTTTCTCAGTTGTCTTATGGAAATTGTGTCACCGCCTTTTTTTTCTTTAATGGAAAATGTGCGATTCCAATGGAGGAAATTCAGGATTAAACAGAAGGACCCCACAGGGGAAACAGAGATGAGTTCAGCATGACCTTCCTCATGCTTATCTGTTCAGTCCACAAATAAAGGAAATTTGAGGAAAGATGTAAAAACACTCAGGGTCTTCAGGAATATTCCTATTGGTCAGACAAGTCCAGAATCGAGCTAATCACAGAGTATTTATTCATTTTATGCTGGTTGAAAATGAATGCACTACATTCAGATATACAAAGAAAATTGGAATATTTTCTCTTTTATTGAATCTCTCTTCCACCAACACTGGATGGTAGGGAATCGGAACTTACTAATTGGCATTTTGTTAGTCTCTATCTATTTAAACAGTCAATTTAGATTGTCCCTTTAGCCTTCAGGGTTGAACTCCCTCACCATTATCTTTCATGAGATGGATTCTGGGTGTGGGGGAAGCTTAATATATCTTTCTGGTGTCAAGGAACTGAGGTAAGGAAGGAGTGGCTACTGGGAATCTGTATTATGATTCCTTTGTTCCTCTCCGTATCTTCTTGATTAACCCCTGCAACTGGGGATGGCGGCTTCTGAGTTTGTGGCCTCTTATCTCTGGGGTCTGACACGTACACACCGATCCTCCATGATGGTTCATCTCACACTGTCTGGCTGGCTTTAAGTAACTCCCTGATATTTGGCTATGACTTCCAAACAAACTCTGCTTCGGGGGTTGACTCTGCAGTAACAGAACCGAGGTCGGGGTGCTTGGAGTATAGTAAAGGAGGAGGAGAAGGGAACTGGATGAATTCCAGTATTAGTTTCCTATTGCTTCTGTAACAACTTACCACAAATTTAGTGGCTTAAAACAGCACAAATTTATTAGCTTTCAGTTTTGGAGCTCAGAAATCCAAAATGAGTTTCGCTGGGTTAAAATCAAGGTGTCATCAGGGCTACATTCCTTTGGGAGACTCTAAGGGAGAATTCATTTCCTTGCCTTTTCCAAGTTCTAGAGATGCCCAGGTTCCTTGTCTCTTAAGCCGACCATCTTCAGAGCCAGCGATGGCCAGTTGGGCCTTTCTCACATCACATCACTCTGACACTAGCTCTTCTGTCTCCTTCTTCTGCTTTAAGGATCCTGCAGTTGCATTTGGCCCACCCAGATAATCCAGGATAATCTCCCTATTTTAAAGTCAGCTGAGTAGTGCCCTTCATTCCATCAACTACCTTAACTCCTCACTGCCGCATAATGTAATATATTCACAACTTCTGGAAATTAGAATGTGGACATCTTTTAGAGGCCACTATTCTGTCTACAACAGTTTCCAAAACATTTTGTGAACTATAGGTTCATTTAAATAAAATCTCCAAAAGTGTTTGATTGGAAGAAACTCTGCTCTTTAGATCTATGACTTCTAATAGGTTTGATGAAAATTTTTCAAAAATCAATTATAGCCAAACCACATAGTATCTCCTAATTTATACTCTAACATTACAGAATTAGACTTTCTATTTTTAAGCTTTTATTACCCAGTTAGGAAGGTGAGTTGAGATGCAGTCTTTAGTAAAGTAATTGGGCTGTTACATTGCCAAATTTTGAATTTAATATTCCTTTGGAAGCCAGGAAAAATAAAATTATAATGAATTTATTCTGGGTCTGATTAATGTCCTTTCTGGGAATAGACTTTGGAGTAACTTAAAAAGTACACTGAGAAATTTGTTTGTGGGTATGTGGGTTGTTCTTCCCAGAAGTGATGCTGTACACTCGACTGGGCTACCAGAAGGGGGAGGGCGTGAGTGCTTACAAGTCTGCGTTTATTTCTGTGATCACCATGATCGTGACTCAGAGTGGAATCCCTACATGAATCATAATCTCCTCTTGCCACATTTTGAAAAAAAAGAAAAAGTGAGTATCTAAATAGAAAAACAGTTGTGCACTTGTGCTGGATGGCAGATCACAACCATTAAAACCACTTCCCCAAATTTCTGACATCATTTTGTCCATGAACATTATGAGGATCCTTATTAATGATGACTCTCCTCCTTCCCCCTTTTCCTGCCTACCCTCTGGTTATATTTCCCTTTACTACTCCTCTGATCAATTTGTGATAAATGCAAACACCTGCCATTGTTCTATGAATATATATATATATATATATATATATATACATATTCATGTTTAGTACATATGCTGTCTACACAGATGGAGACTAAACAGAGCAAGGAAGTAAACAAAGGGAGTGTCCCATTACTTTTCGACTCACTACTTCAATTTTCTTAGCCCTTTCTTGCTTGCATCTACTATGGCCTAAAGAATACTGTTACATATTAAGGAGACATTCCTTAGAAAAAGAAAAACAAAGAGGCAAAGTAAGTATTCCTTAAACATCGTTAACACATGGTTTAATTTGAGCCCTATGCCTCTCTTCCTCAACTCCCAATATCTTTCTTCCTAAGAATATTTCAGAGTGGAAAGGAAAAAGTAACACTGGGAAAGGAGTAGAGGCTCAAACATAAATGACATTCCAAAGTCTCCCTCACCCACAAATATAGGAATCTTTCCAGTTGAAGATATGAAGGATGTCCAAGACATAATTATGTGTTTGACGACTGTGACTCTAAAGCACCAGGTCCAATCAGGTCTCCCTAAACATCTCATTGTATATGCAGGGTTCCAGGAGCAGTTTACTTTAATGCCTATTTCTTAAAAGAGTCTCTCATGGTAGTGATAGCCAGAGAAATTCACCAGTTTACCATTCTTGACAAAGATAACAATGATCATTAACATTTTAGTGGTTTACCATATAGAAAGCAATTTCATGTATATTATTTGAACTGATCCTTATTAAAACCCAGTGAAATAACAAATTATTCAAGCCTATATTAAAGATAATCAGGCCTCAGAAACAGGATGTCTGCCTCCAAATTTCACAACTTCTCAGATCTACCATCCTTGAAATAGGTAATATGGTCTCTCATGTTTTCCATATCCCTTTGGAAACTAATTCTCTCACCAACCTTCTCCACCACCCCAACTCAACTTGGATTCTTCTACCATACATAGTACATAGGAGCCCTTGGGTTTTGCTGTCAGCATGCTGCCTCTCAGTCTCAGTTACTCTTTTGTTTCTGTCATAGCACCTATTACAATTTGCCTTTTATTTATTTTTTCTACTTACTCTTTTTATGTGTGTGTATCGCTCAATGGAATGAGATCATCCTTGCTTCTTATGTTGTTTCTACTGCAGTGCCTCCAGCATCTACCACAATGCCTCGCACGGGGTAAGAGTTCAAATATTTGTGGAATGAATGAATATATACATGAAAATCATGGTTTAATCTACCCATAGCTAAAAATATTCTATATACCAAAGAATTTTAAATTCTATTAAAAGTCTATTGACTATCGTTTAAGAATTAAGCCATAATGGAGGTAGTCCAGGGATTATGTGAGGCCTTCCAAAAGGTTGGGAGATATCAGAATTTCCCTGTACTTCTCAGGCTGATTCATGAAAACATTTGGGTTTGGTCCTTTTGCATCACAGTAGTCTCTTAGAACTTCTACTTCTTTTTTTTTTTTGGTGAGGAGGATTAGCCCTGAGCTAACATCTATTGCCAATCCTCCTTTTTTGCTGAGGAAGATTGGCCCTGGGTTAACATCTGTGCCCATCTTCCTCTACTTTATATGTTGGACCCCTGCCACAGCATGACTTGATAAGCAGTGTGTAGGTTCTCACTTGGGATCCGAATCTGCGAATCCTGGGCCACCGAAGTGGAGCGAGCTAACTTAACTGCTATGTCACTGGGCTGGCCCCAGAACTTCTACTTCTTAACCAATTTGTGTTTCAAAAATGTTCATACTCTGAATCTCACAGATTTAACAGTCTTGAATTGCCAATTTAACACACACTATTAACACTATGTTGCACGTAAATGATAAAAAGAATACAGGACTTAAGGACAGGTGGTAGTATTAATTCTTTCACTAATTTTTTTTTTCTTTTCTGCACAGTTAACTTCTTTGGGCTTTACAGTCTTCATCATTATCATGAAGTTAGTCAAATGCAGCTAGGTAAAAACAACAACAACAAAAATAATAGGAAGTAGAGAAAATAAGCTACCATTTTGGACCTATGAAAGGATACTAATTTAAGAAACATTTTTTACTGGCAAAATGTGCTGAAATGTTCATAGTGTTTGATCCAGTAATTCCTGCATCTAGGTGTCAAAATACTGAGTGACTTATAATCAGGACAACGTTTTTTCAACATTATGTAGTAATAGAAAGTTGGAAGGAATTCTAAAATAAAGGCATAAGAGCGTGGATGTATGGTGTATGGTGACTATATTGTAAATTCACATAAAGAAATATAATACATTATTAAAATTATACCAATTCTTATGTATGAGGTAGAAACATTTTTATTCAAGTAAATCAGTAAAAGTGCAATACAAAAGTTCATAATTTCTGTTTGCAATGATATAATTGGCCTCACATGCATTAACATGCATAGCTAACAATGAAGTAAATTAAAGTGGAATCATTGAAACAATTATCTCTTTGAACTAAAGATTCCTTTTAGCTTTAGTATTCTAATTTTGCACAACTTAATATCAAAATAATTGTTTCATTAAGAGGCAGTTCCTAATTCCTAATAATGAATAATTCCTGAATGCAGATGTGGAATTCATTATTTTATGGGTTCTTTTTTGTAATTATGATCTAATTCTTTATCTTATATACGTGTTGTTACCCCAACCAGAAATAAAGTGAATAATTTGCCTATTAAATTTATGTGGGCATTTTGGATAAAACCTTGAAAATTTTTAACTTTTACACTTTGACAATTATTTTACAAATAATTATTTTACAATTTCATTTTACAAAATGAAATTACACTTTCTAATTCAAATTTGAGAAAAGATAAAATAAAAAATTAAAATGATGTATTCTACAAATTCCATCACATTTTCTAATAAAGTGATAAATATTGTGACATGTTGTCAAGCACGTCCCCCTTCGTTTTTATGTCTGTATTTATTTTGAAGAAAATACTCTGGGTACTCGGAAATCATTACCTTGCTTCAAAAAAATACTGTTTTTAAACAGACATACAGTCCAATGACCCAAGAAGGCTTTTCAGACATTATGCCTAGTGTAAACATAGACTAACCTCAAACAAATCCTGGCTCAGTTTGCAACAAGGAATCTTGTAGGTGACTGTTTTTAAACTTCATTAAATCTAATTTTCCATTTCACCAGTAACGATGCTCTACATTCCTGAGGACTGTTCCCTAGGTTATCTGTCTAACTCACAACGTAGACAGAACCCCGTACCACGGATGTGATTTTCCCTCATTTTGCTTGCTGAAAATAATGTGGTGTTTTACCACAACTGCAGTTTTCTGGGTTCAGAATCTAACCCAGAGAAATTCATTTGGTTTTCTAATTTGGTCCAGCTGTTGTAAGAGAACTAGCCTTTTCTTTCTTCCTTCCTCTCTTCTTTCCTTCCTTCCTTCCTCTCTCTTTCTCTCTGTCTCTCTCCAGTCAGTCATTCTTTGGATACTCATGGCAAAATGGAAGTAATCTTGTTGAAAAGAGTGAATTTTTCAGTATCAGAAATGCTACTATCATATAACCGTGTCATAATGCAGATATCTGTGGGTATATACAAGGAGTGATGAAAACATTACTAAATGTGCTAATATGTGTCACCTTGAACTTATTTTTCCCTCTTCTAGTATCCAAGTTACTCCCTTGGATTTCTCTGGCAGAACTGGACAAAACATCTTTATTAACTGGACTTTCTCCGTGAGCACTCTAAATTAAGGACACGGAGATAAATAAAAGCAGCTAGTTTGAAGTTTTGAACAATAATTCCAAACTCTCTGTGTAGTTAGTTGTGAGGGTGAGTATAGAGACTAATCTAATAGTTTCCTTTGCTCAGGCATTCATTCATTTATTTAATCATTCATTCTTTCACTCAAGATGTGCAGAATGACCAACTGTGTGTCTAGAAGCATCCTATGTTCTTGGCATATAGCAACAAACAAGTCAGACAAGGTCCCTGTTCTCAAGGAGCTTATCTATTTTGGGGAAAAAGATAATGAACAAGTACACAAGAAAATATCAGAAAATAGTTTAAGTGCTATGAAAAATAAAACAGGATAAAGTGATGAAAAGTGATGTGAGTACATGTTGTTTTATAAATAGTGGTCGTGGAAATGACACGAGCACAAATCACAGTGTCCCAGGCAGAGGGAAAAGAAAGTATAAACGTCCTGAGTTAGGACAAGCTTGGCATACTGGTAGTGAGAGTTAAGTGCAGAGAACTGGAGAAGGAAGTGTTCACAGTTAGCCTTATAGACTGTGTTGTTGTAGAAGTGGGACAGAGAGAGGAGAGTGGAAGCAGGAGGTCACTCAGAATCTGTCACATCTTGGGGGAGATGTGATGGTGTTGAATTGGTTGGTAGCAGTGAAGATGATGAAAAGGGGACAGGCTGAGGATATGCTTTGGATGTTATGCTAGTGGTGCTTGCTGATGGATCATCAAAAAAGCTTCCTGTATTTTGGGTGAACAAATCAATGATTGTATAGTATATTGACAAGAACAACTTTTGTTCATTTCCACAGCATGGAGGCAATGAGTCATATTACGTTCACTTAGATAACAAAAGGCTAAGAATATTAATAATGATTAACAGCAAGTAGAGTTGAAAAACAGGTACACTAATTACTAGTTAATGAGAAAAACTCATGCTCCTTGTTTAAAATTCAGTGGGCTTATTACCCTGACATTATTCTGTTCCCTAGTGATTTTAAAAAGCTTGCTCTACTCACATTTTTATTTATTTCTTCTTAATTCAATTAACAAATATTTATTGACTGTCTACTCTAACCTAAGTCACAAAGAAATGACGTAAAGGAGTAAATAGATGTAGCCACAAATTTTTCTATAAAACTTCTGACAATTTTGCTTCATTGTCTTCTGAAGTTTAGTGCTGTAGAGAAGTCCAAAGAAGATATAATTGCTTCCCCTCTGTAGATAGACTCTTGTTTGTTGTTGTTTGTCCCACATTAAGTCTGTATGATTTTTTTTGTGGTTGGTATTATGTCCATTTTTGAAATCCAAGTACTATAGAGGTTTTATGAGATTGGTTTCTTTTTATTAATTTTTTGATACTTCATGGGCCCCCTTTTAAGCTGCAGACTCAAATCTTCAACTGGGAGAATGTTTCTCCTATTCTGCCTTTGATTATTCCTTCTGCAATATCTCAATTAGTTTCTTTTTAAAGAACAGCAATTACCCACAGATGGTTTTCTCTTTCTGTTTGTATTTGTCATCACATTGAGTCACTCATCCCTTTGTCTTTTTTTTTTTTTTTTTTTGGCCTTCTTTTTGCAATATTGATTTACCTCTCTACTGTTGCTGAAACTATGTCATTTTTCTCATAATGTGTTTTAATTTCTTTAAACTCTGTCATACAGTTCTCTATTTCCCTCTATCTCAGTATCTCGTTTCATGCATACTACTTTTTCAATATTTATTTAGAGTAGAAGGTAGAGCTTTTCAAAATTTCTGTTATCTAGAAAAATGGTTTGGAAAGGAGCGCTTTTTTTCCCCTACAACTTCAGTTCTCCTTTTTATTTTATGTTGCAGAATCTTTTCATAAGGTTCTAGCTATTTTACAATGCTGTGTCATCCTTGAATGATTTCTACTCAGGCTGGCATTTTGCCCATCAATGAACTTTTCAGATTCTTCTTGTCATGTTTTTCTTTCTTTTGCCTTTTAAAGAATAATCCTTTTATATATTAAGCAGGAAAACTAAGTGGTGTGCAGCATTCAGGTCTTTTACAATGTTATCTTGAATGTGAATCTGCTGACCTCAGGAGGGAATTCTTGGTTCCATCTCCTGGTCGTCTTATCTTTCCAGATACAATGAAAAAATGAAAATTTTAAAAATGGAGACTCAAAGAGTGCTCCATTTCTGGGGCTCTACCAGGAAACATAAAAACAAAAAGCCTACCTGAGATGTTATAAAAATGAATTGCCTCTCTATTTCCAAATTAACATTGTTGGACATTAAATACTATTTTTGATGTAATTTTACATGTAACTTCTTGAAACTCCCAAAATTAGTGCAAAATAAGAAAGTATGAATTAAGGCATAGGATTAGCAATTTTACAAGTTTTGCTCTCCCAGAAATTGACTCTAGATAAATAGTAGTGCTGGTTTCCTCACTCTGGCTAATGAAGGACCGGTATTTTTGTGTTAGAATAATTACACCTTGTCATCCACACTAGATGAGACTTCCAGTTGATCCACATCACTGTCAGGATTTGGTATTTGGAGTCTTTTTAATTTTAGCCATTGCCATAGGTACACAGTAGTACCTTATTGTGTTTTGTTTGTTTGTTTTGTTTTGTTTTTTAATAAAAATTGTATATGTTAAAGGTGTGCAACGTGATTTGATACACATATACATAGTGAAATGATTACTATAGTCAATTAATTAACCTATCTTCTCACATAGCTACCATTTTATTTTCTTTGTGATAAGAGTACCTGAAATCCACTTTTAGCAAATGTCTAGTATTCAGAATATTATTAATATATTAATATTGTTAATATTATTATTATAGGCGTCGACTGGTTTTAATTAGCATTTCCCTGATGACTACAGGTATTGATCTTCTCATGCATGTTTTGATTATTTATATATTTTCTTTTGCGAAGTGTCTGTTCAAAAACTTGTCCATTTTTGAAGGTTATTTAGTCTTCAAATTTTTTAATTTGAATTCTTAAGTTTTTGAATATATATACTCTGGATAAAAGTATTTTGTTATATTATATGTATTGTAAACGTTTTCTTTGTCTGCAGCTTCCTTTTTTTCTTGAAATCTCTTTTGAAGAGTAAAAAATTTCAATTTTGATACAGTCCCATTTATCAACTTTTCCTATTATGGTTCATGCTTTTTGCAGCTTATTTAAGAAATCTTTGCTTACCACAAGTTCACAAAGACTTTCTTCTAAAAATTTTATACTTTGGCTTTTAGGTTATTTTCTGATCCCTTTGAGTTAATTTTTATGTAGAAGATAAGGTAATCATCAATGTGCACTGTTTTCCATACCAAAATCCAGTTGTTTCAGCACATTTGTTAAAGTGATTTTCTTTCCCAATTGAATTGCCTTATTATTGTTGAAAATCATTTGTACATGTGTGGACTCATTTCTGAACTCTCTCTTCTATTCAGTTATCTTTGTGTCTATCCTTTTGCCAATACCATGCTGTAGCTTCACAGAAATTTTTAAAAAGATAAGTTCTCAATTTTTTTTCTTTAAAAAAGGACTTTGAATCTATTAGGTTTTTTGCATTTCCATATGAACTTTGGAGTCAGTTTGTCAATTTCTATATAAAATTTTATTAGGTTATCATTGGTATGTGATGAAACTGTAGGTCAATTATCTTAACGATAATGAATCTTCACATAATGAACATGCTATATGTCTCCATTGTTAAGGTCTTTTTAAATATCTATTAGGAATATTTTATAGTTTTTTATGTGTATGTCTTGCATGTCTCCTGTCAAATTTATTCATGTGTTCAAACATATTTTATTATTCAAAGGTAAACAGAATTTTAAAAAATTATTTTCCGGATTTTTGCTGCTAGTAAATAAGAACAAACCTGATTCCTGTACATTAACCTTACATTCTGTGATCTTGTTATATTCACTATTTAATTCTAGTAATCTTATGAAATTCACTTATTAGTTCCAGTAAGTATTTTTACTGGTGTCTTAAGATTTCTCACTGAAAATTTATTCTCCTTATAACAGGGCACAATTAGAAATATTGGCTATATTATCATAGGCTTTGGCTGGATTATCATATTCAAGAAAGATGTACATAGCCTAAGAAATGACCAGAGAGGTCTAAGGAATTGCTTGAAAAAAATTGGCCTAGTACCTTGCTTACAAGTTTCCAGCAAAGCAATCTTTAAAAAAAGGGCTTATCTGGACAGTCACTATTCCTGCTGCATTTATGTAAATAATCAGGCCACGTTTAATACAAACAAATTAGTTTTACTATGGTTATTTTTAATAAAAATGAGGGTAATTGTGGAGAGAGGAATTATGTTTGCTCCTTTGCAAATATTAAATTCTAGTCTTATTAAGTGTCTTTAAGATTTTGTTATGTACCTATAAGCCGGACTGAGTCCTGAATTCTTCTAGTTCCTTTAATGTCTGGCCATGACTCTCCAAACTAATGTTTCCAATTTTTATTGCCCTTGAAATCTCTTTGGGAGGGACTATACCAGGTCCTATTAATTACCCTGATGCCAGCCAAACTTCAGAGACTCAAGCCTTGGATACACATCTCATAACTAAAGAAGGTTCCCCCTGACATCTACTCCTGTGCACGTGCTGGGGACCTCCAAATCAAATTGACTAGGAAGAGAGCAGCAAGATCTGAGAAAGACAGCTTTTCCAAGATGACTGGACCAGGCCTATATACCCTTTTCTCACTATTACTTCTTACTCTATTTTATTCCTCTCTTCCTTGGACAGACAACACTCTTATCCACATTTCCCAATCTATTGCAAAAGGGGGAAACCTCTCTGATTGTTGGATCTGCCATCAGTATCCTGTCCAAGATAGCAATGACCCCTTAGTTCACCCGATAAGCAATTTCACTGGGATTCCAGATCCTATTGTCTATTTAAATTGTTTCACGAGCCCATTTTATAGAGGCAGGGTGCTAAGCTTCCCTAAATGTATTTCTTCCTTTAATTTAACCCAAACTTGGGAGGGGAAAACAAGGTCTTTTGAATATTTGTGTGAGAAATTCTGTGGGGCTGCCAGTGTAACCTGAGCCACTTGTAAATTTTTGGATATACCCATATATTTAGGCAATCTCTTGGTATATAACAACATAATATATGAATCTTTCTTAGCAATGCTAATGCCTCTATACCAATGAATGAGTCTATAGATACCACCACTTATGTAGGAACCTTATGTACACACCCTGGATACACCTTCATATGTAGAAGTTTGGTTAATCACCTTTATGCTTGGGTAACTTATTGCCTTGAGAGCTGGAGAACACAAGGACAGTGTACCTTTGCTGTACTCCCTGTCCTACGCTCTCTACATAATCAAACAGATGCCTCCCACTTGTCCTTTCCTTTAAACCACTATAAACACCTTAAATAAGAATTTCTAGGAGGCATGCATGACTCTAGGCTTGCCTCTGTGGGGAGAGTTTCTTTCAACATGCAGGAGAAAGTGCCAATGAACAAATGCTCAGAAATCTCTCCCTAACATGAGAGCTGGCTGACTACACAGCCAGAGCAGTTTCGGCTCAGCCACAATCGCTTGACTCATTGGCTAAAATAGTTTGGGATAATTGCATAGCCCTTCATTATCTGTGCAATAACAAACACCTCCTGTTGCACATGGGTAAATGCTTCTGGAGAAGTAGAGACACGATTACACAAAATTAGAGAGCAGGCACATTGGCTACAACAAATTTCACCTGAAAATCCAGTTTTTTGACTTATTCAGCTGGTTACCTTCAGGTCTGGGCTCCTGGTTTAGAATCATCACGCAAACTGGGTTTGTTATGTTGCTTTTAATTCTGCTCTGTGTACTTATTGTTAAGTTCTGTACCTGTTCTTTGTTGAATTTTTGTGAAAATGATGTGCCTAATAAGATGACCATAGCTTATGCTTCAAGATGATTCCCAATGCTTACAACCTTGACCAAATATAGATTTTGGATAAGAAATGCCTGAGAGTTCTCCCTCCTGCCCTTCCTTGTTACTCAGAGGTGGCCTCGAGTGGTTTCCAGTCCAACACTTTCCCTCCAACATGGGACACCACACCCAGGAAATGTCCTTCCTGACACCAAAGGACAAAGGCTACTGAATTCAGAAGATCTGAATCTTGATCAGTGATGCTTTCAGAGGAAGACTTGATCAAAGGGCAAAATGTGAAATTAAGAAAAAAAAACCTCAACTAAATTGGAGTCAGGAAGGCCTGTGGGGGGGGTGCTCTCGTGCCTTATCATACATTAGTTACTCCAAACGGGAAGGGACATATGCTTGAATCTTCAACAAGAAGGTGTTTTTTATTTTACTACTCAGTAGGAAGGAGGAAGATTTTTCTCCCCATCCTGCAACAGCACAGCCAATAAGACACTGTAGCAGCCCAGCCACTGAGAAGCCTCTATACTTTGTACTCCCAGTTTCCTCCAATGGACTTTTTGTTTATTGCAGTCCCTTCTGACTCCCCCTTTTCCTCTATAAAAGCAAGCCCCTTCCTTTGTCTCTCTGGATTTGCCTGTGGGCTGCCATAGTCTGCATATCCCAAATTACAATTCTTTTCGTTATTCCTGAACAAACTTGTCTTATGAGTAAATCAACTTGCCAGTTTACTTTATAAGTTGACACAACTTATACAGGTGTCTTTGGTATTATTCCCCACTTTCAGCTTAAAGTGTATGCCTAATGCCACACAGCTTATAAACAACAAAACAAAGATTGTCCTGGGCCAATTTGACCACAAGCTTTTACTCTTTATGGTATACTGCCTCAGAAGCTGGATCAGATTTTGAGGCTATAGCTCCGGCTTCCATATGGGCTGCCTGGAGCCCTGGGCATATCTTCCCTCAGCTCTGAGTCCTGGGGCCTGCAGTAGCCTCACGGTGCATCCAGAGGTCTCCACCTGTGAGCCAGAACTGCCCTGTTCTGACCTATTTATGTGGCATGGACGTGAACCTCCATGCATTGTGGGAGGGTTAGTCAACTCAGGCTGCTATAACAAAATACCGTACACTGGGTGGCTTATAAGCAACAGACATTTATTTCTCACAGTCCTGGAGGCTGGAAGTCTGAGATCAGGGTGCCAGAACAGTCAGGTTCTGGAGAGGGCCCTATTTTGGGTTGTAGATGGCCGACTTCTCATTGTATTCTCACATGGCAGAAAGCAGAGCAAAGCAAGATCTCTCGAGACTCTTATAAGAGCACTAATCCCATTCATGAGGGATCCACCCTCATGACTTCATCTAATGCTAATCACCTCCCAAAGGCCCTGTGTCCTAATACCACCACATTGGGGGGGTAGGGTTTCAAGGTATGAATTTTGGGTGTCACAAACATTCAGTCTATAACAGTGATGGAATGGATAAATGGGAGAATGAAGGAGTGAGGGAGTGATGGGGAAGAGGGGAAACCAATAGGAATATGGAGCAGGAAAAGAGACCTTTTTCTTCCCCAACTCTGTTAGCAGTTCAACTCCCTGTCCCCCAGCTAATGGATTAGGCCTATGTTGAATCTCATTTGTAAATGAGATTACAAATTAAAAAACCCTTTTAAATTATATATTTCTTGTCTCTTTTTCTTATCAGAATATAAATCAATTGCACTGTTGGTTGTGAAACAACAATGAGATTATATCAGTGAATACATTTCTCAACCAGAGCTGTCACATCAAGATAAAGTGGCATTGCTATTGCTATTGTTATTATTGCTACTGAAAGAAAACCCAAGAATGGATATAAACTGATGGCTGTTAACTAAACTTATTCTGGTAATCGTTTCACAATGTATATATTTTGTGAACACCAAATCATTATGTTGTATACTTTAAACTTACATAATATGTCAATTATATATCAATAAAACTGGAAAAATTAAAATAAACGTTTGCCCATGTGAAAAAAATAATAACTTCAAATCAGTTTGCTATTTGCACGAGTCAGAAAGGACCAAGGTCAAGGAGTTCCAGCAACCTACAAAAAGACTGTGTTTACATTATTACCTGATTTCCAACTTTTGCCAACTAGGGCCTAAGGCATCCTTTCTGAGAAAGGAGTTTAAAAGTGGACCCAAGATATCTGGATAAAATGTAGGCTTTGAGAAAGTGACAGCAACTTTTAAACCTGGGCTAAATGGTACAGCCCGATCTCAAGGACTTAGAGTTTTCTTCACTAACTTTCCCTTTCAGAAATCTACTCACTCTATTGTCACTTACCTTAGGTAAATGGCTCTCTAATATATTTATCAATGAGAGTTGCTGAAGCTAGGAAGGGATACCCTAGAAAAAATCCGTCTATGAATCCAGATGGTATGAGAAGGATCTTAATCAAAATAACAGCATCCAGAAACATCTGGTCTCACAAGCCTTGTTTATCATTTCTGAGAGCTCAGTAAAAGCTTTGCGATTTGTAGGTGGCCTGGTATTTCTTGCAGTATACCAGATGTTCTTCCTGAAGTCAAGGACAGCCACAGGAAATTTGTTTAGCATTATAATTTTTAATCATGAACCAATACCCAATACTTTTGACTTTCATTTCCTCTCAGAACCTTCTCAGATATTATCTTTTTACTCATTTTTAAAGCTTATTGAAATAACATCTCACTTTCACATCCTACAGTTATTTACTACAGGGAAGAAAATAAACATTTTTTAAATTTTCTCTAGACCTAGTCTAGTTCCTATCATTTTCTAAGTCCTCAATAAATGTGTGAATTAAAGGAATCAAACAATGATTAAATTAATTAAAATTTTTATTTTCTTTCTTTTGAGCATGTTAAGACTGCAAGAGGATACCCACACACACAGACACACATAATTGTTTTGTGAAAAGAGGGAAAAAGTAAATTATTTCAAGAGAAATGTTTTGTATTTTTTGCATATCAATGGCAGATCAAATGACCATATGAATTCTGTATAAACTTGTGATTATTATAAGTTATTACAGAATTGTATATGCTAGGATCCCATGAAATAATGATCTTAGCTCTGAAGCTTATATGTGTTCCCGTGGATTTCCTAATTAAATGTGCTGGGACAGTGTCTGAGGCCCATGAAGATTTCCTATGAGACCCCGTGCAGTCTCAGGAATAGGGTTTCTTCCGGTACAGGATTGTTTATTCATAGCTGTCAAACCACCAGCAAGTTATCAACCCACATCCAAGGCAGGCACCAAGCTGTACTTTTGTTAATGTGAGCTCTTGAGGAGAACAGAAACTAGACTGTTGTTATACAATTTTAAACTTGTAATAGAAAACACAGGGATATTTTTCAAAAACAATAAAATCCTTTCTCCTCAAGAGCTTTTTCTTTCTTGGTGTTGTTCAAGCAAAGACTGTTTTGGAAATGATGACAGGATCTCAGCAAAGGCATCCAGAGGGAAACATATAATATGTTTATTTATCTTAGAAACCACAAAAACATTGCGAAGGCCAGAACTGGCCCTGTAAAATGTGTTGCTAACATGTATGTTGTGATTGCTTAGTTTGGATCAAGTCAAGTCATTTCTGCACAGATAAAGAAGGACAATCTACATTCTCGCATCTCCCAAATGTATATCCTCAACCCAACCCTCTCCCCTGAGCTCCAGACTCCTCCTTGATGTCTCCACATGGAAAGTGAATAGATATCTCAAAATAATCATATTCCAAACCAAACTTTTGATTTCCACCCTCTCCACGTCAGCCTCCTCACAGTCTTTCCCATTTCAGTCAATGGTGACTTCATCCTCCCAGTGGCTCAGGCCAAAATTCTTGGAGTCTCCTCTATCTCTTTTCTTTCTTTCTCACACCCCGTTTGATCTCTCAGCCACCTGTGTCTTCTGTATCTTTAAAAAACTTCCATATTGTGACCCCTTCTCACCACTTCTCTGCTGCTATCCTGGTCAAAACCATCATCATCTCCTGCTTGATTATTGCAATAGCATCCTAAATATCCTTCCTAGGTCCATCCCTGTCCCTCCACAGTCTATGCAGCCAGAGATAGCCTTTCATAGACAGTTGAATCAAGTCGTTCCTCTGCTGAGAACTCGTCAGGGGCTTCCTGTCTTGATCAGAGGAAAGGGTACCCTTTAAAATTACCTCAAAATCCCTACAGGATTTAGACTCCCATTACCTTTCTAACCTCATGTCATATCTGAACTCTCCTTACTCACTTTATTCTGTTCACATTTGACCTCTCTGTGGTTCCTAGAATCTGCCCATTTTTGGCTTGCTTCCTCCTGTCCTTCATATCTCTGCTCAAATGTCACTTTATCTGAAGGTCTTCCTCTGTCCATCCTATATAAAATAGCATGTGCCACCCTCTCACACTCCTTATTCCCCAGTCCTGCTTTATTTTCCCTGTTTCATTTGTTATGTCCCTGGAATGTCTCCTCCCACTGTAATGGCGAGACGTTGTTTGTTGCTCTATCTCAGTCACTCAGAAAGTGTCGGGCACACAGCTGGTCCTTAATAAATATGTACTGAACAAAGGAAGTAATATGTGCCAGTAGACATATGAGGCCTGGACAGAAGGGTTGGATTATTTTGATATTTTGAGTATATTTTAAAATTGATTTGTGTTCCTATGTTTGATCGTGGTGGTCTGGAAGCATTATTTAGCCCCCAGAGTCCCTATTGGATTAAGAGGCCTGGGGAGAAAGTCTCCTGATGATCAATGGCTAACACATTGTTGGGAGTCCTGTACTCAGGTGGCATATCCTTTTTTGGTTGTCTTACAGTGGAGGGACATATGGACTTTCTCTTACTTCAGACTTATTCAACTCCATTTGGAGGTGGTTTTATATATTTATGTTTGTATTTTATTTTAATAAGTTTGGTATTGTCCCTCTCTTGATTTTTCTTTGTTTCCCTCATTATACTTCGTAGTGTGAAATTGACAGTCTGTCACAGACCTGTGACTCAAAGTAACTGTGACAGACGGTGCAGTAGAATACATAAGCAGATCCACTAAAAGAAATGCTTCAGCAATAAGTGTTCGGATTAAAGAATGAGCAGCAAAGTCAAGGATGAAATGGCTGCGATATCAATTCAGCAAACTGCAATACCTGTGCTGCAGGAGATCAGAGGATGAAGAGCAGTGAAGTCTTGTAAAGAGTTCTGTGTGGTTAAGGGGCAGTCTTGGAGCAGGCCTTCTGGAACTTTGGATGAATGGGAAACTGTTGTATATAATGTTTTTAGTTTACTCAAGGGATTAGGTGTTTCTTTGTTTGCATAGAAGATAAGGCAATGAGAGGCTGCTTGTGCAGCTGCAATAACCTGTGGAATGAAGGAGTTCCTTGGAATAGGATTATGGAGAACGAGGAAGAAAAAAAGAAAAGAAAGATAATGGTGATAACTCAGTAAAATGAGTGAAGCAGAAGGAAAGCAGAGACCCAGTTACGCCTGATTTATGTGATGAAAATGACATAGTAACTTTCATTGCCAGATCAAAATCATTAAAGTGGAATGCATTAAAAGAACATAAATACTGTTTTCTGGAAAATTTGGATCACTTAGCTATGGTAAGATGACTTCCCTTAAAACACAAAGACGTACAACCTAGGCTAGCATGAATGTATGAAGGGGGCTTACCCAGCCACAAAGGGTCAGAGGCAGATCCACACTTTCCAAACTCTTACATGAACCACACACAATCAAACAAAAGTGTTAATAAAAATAAGAACGAAAAGTAAATAAGCATTTTTATAAAGATAAAAGGAAAGTGAGCGTTGATGGTTGTGTCCCCTCAAAAGATATGTTCAACCTCTAGTACCTGTGAGTGTGACTTTCTGGAAATGGGGTCTTTGCAGATGTAATCAAGTTAAGATAAGGTCGTACTGAATCGGGCTGGGGCCTAATCCAATATAACTGGTATCCTCGTAAGAAGAGAAGACACACACACACATAAGAGAAGAAAGCCGTGTGGAGACAGAGGCAGGGATTAGTGATGCTGCCACGAGCCAAGGAACACCTTTAGCCATCCAGAAGCTAGAAGCAGCAAGGAGTAGTTTTCCCCTAGAGCCTTCAAAGGCGGGCATGGCCCTGCCAACACCTTGATTTCGGACTTCTAGCCTCCAGAACTGTGAGAGAATAAACTTCTGTTGTTTTAAGGCACCCAGTTTGTGGTACTTTGTTACAGCAGCCCTAGGAAACTAGTACAGTGGGGGTTTCTCACAGGGGCCAACCAGTGGGAGACAAGAGGCAGACATGGCCCAATAGGAAATGAGAGGACTCCATTGCTTTGTTCCTCAAAGTACGGACCAGGGAGCAGCAACATTCCTGGGAGCTTGTAAGAAATGCACAATCTCAGACCCCACCCTAGACCTAAGACATAATCTCCCTTGAGATGATTGCAGCCCAAACTACATGGCCTAGGGATTAACAGTAATGGCAGCCAACACACTTAGGCCCCTTTCATGTGCTGGGCTCTGATCTGAGTTACACCCTATGTTTACCCACATAATTCTCACACCAAACTGTAAGGTATGTACGGTTATTATTTCCATTTTACAGATAGGGGAATGAGTCACAGAAAGGTTACGTAACTTTCCTAAATCATGCAAATAGCAGATGTTGAAGTCAAGGAAATAAGTCGCATTCATCTTTATTTCAAAGGAAAGATATATAAGAAAGAAGTTGTGTTTATACTCGAGAGAGGGGTGCTGAAGGATCAAGCCTCTCTCTCCTGTTCCTCCTGAACAAAATTAAAAACATCTTTACTTCCGGAAAAGGTGTGTTGGAGGATCTGCCTTGCAGATGAAAGTGCAAAATGGTCTTCTCCATCCTTCCATCTCCACCTATCCTTCACCCAGTTGTAGGTTAAGCAACAGGGTAACTACAAGTTTTTCTGTTGCAAGATGAAGGCTACAACATGGAGGAAGCAGGACTAGAGAGCAGAGTGCGGCGTTTAAGGTCCAGCTCCGAGAAACAATATCTAGTGATGGCAGGGACCTTGGACATCTGAATGCCCTCCAACAGATGCTACCTTTCACGGAAGTCATGAGAGTGGGGTCTCTTGGTATGTGTAAGAGAGAAGAAAAAGAAAGACACCCCTCCCTCCTATTGAACAATCTGGGAAATTGATATTCTGTGGGGCAGCAAGACTGTGGAAAGAGGAATAAAGGTGGCTTCCCCTAATGTTATCCTTAGCTCTGTGTATATCAAATGAAAATGTAAACTATTGGCTCTGCTTCAGAAGAAGGTACAGAAGCTGAATAAACCCTTCTTTATGCCAGCCTATCAGAGAAGATGTACATAGGCACACCTCGGGGTCTTCGGACTTTCTCTCTGCTTCGAATAGTCCCTTCTCCCAAATCTCCCTGCTGAACACTTATGCATTTGTCAAAACCCACGTCAACTATTACCTCCTCCATCAAGTCTCTCATGTTTCTCTGAGCTCATTCTGCTACCCTTGGCAAAACTGATCACCTCTCCTCTGAGCCACTGCTGTAATTTGCATATATTTCTATGATAAAATTTATCCTTCTATATTTCTATTATTTGCTTATGTGATTGTGCCCTTTGTTAAACTATGACCACTTTAAAGTAAAAGATGGCGTCTTATTCATTCTCACGTCCCCAGTGTCTACCACAGGCCTAGTAAATATTTTTGCATGGGTAGAAATGGATTTCTGTACCATGAAAGTCATATTTAAACTCACAGGAAGTATTTAGAATATGATATCCAATATGATATCAACTAGTTACTTATGGCTGTTAACCTTAAATTCGTTAAAATTAAATAAAATTTAAAATTCAGTTATTCAGTTCTGTCTCATTTCTCCTGCTCCATCGCTGTAGGTGGCTAGTGAATATCATACTGGACAGTGTTGATATAGAAAATTTTCAAAATTGAAGGGTGCTTTAGAATATTTTCAATTTATTATGAAAAAACTCATCCTTTTTGAAATGTAACAACACTAATTCGGACTGGTGGGTTACCCATCATTTTATAGCCTTGCACAATACTGCAAGAAGATGGAAAATGCTGTGGATGTTCAGTGATTCTTCATTGTTGGACATGAATACAGTCTTTCCTAAAATAGCAGAAGGCAACACAATAAAGTGATGGAAAGTGTGCCTTTATTGATTACAAGCTGTGAATCCATGGGAAAATTATTTGACTTCTCTGGGGTTCCATTTGTTCATCTGTAAAAGGGATATTAAGTAACCATATATAGTCTGTGGGGCTATTGTTAGTGTTAAATGAGATACTATATGTACAGTTAAGACAGAGTATTTAATAAATGACAATTATTATCTTTATGGTACCTGAACCTCAAGACCCTAACTCATTAACACAATGCAGAGGAACTGCGTTGAATAGATTCCATGAATAGATTCCCTTGTTAGTTTTTAAGACTACCACCTTCGGTCCTGATGTGTCGTGAATTGCATCAACTATTGCAAAAGCAGAGGCTGGACCCTAACTGGATCAGCACACATCAGGGTTGTAATTCTGACTCTGCGTTTACTATATCTCAATTTCATCATCTGTGCAACGAGAAGAGTATATTCTGATGGGATTTTTGTGATAAGTGAAGGCATGGTCCAAAAAGAGCCTAGCACTGAAGCTGGCATTTTGTATGCACTGAATAAACTCTAGAAATAAATATCTGTGGTTGCTGTTGTTGTTTTCATCTTTCTACCAGGAGTTATCTTGTGTCTACCATATATTTGGTGCTATTTTATTGAATGAATGAGTGAATGAAGTATGCTAAATCAATAAGTAGCCTCTCCCAGTTATTGTCTGAGACAAGGCTATGAATAAATATCATGAGCATGATCACTTCATGAAAGTCCAGCATGTAATTAAACAGCTCATACAAAGCTTTGTTCATTTCAGGCAGTAACTGTTGTAAGGGACAATACGACTTCAACTGCCACAGTTTAGGGCTCTATGCTCTGATGCTCATGACTACTCAAACATTATTTTTGTTTTCTGTCAAATTTATGTATAATACTTAATTGACTTCCATTAATATTGAGAACGTAAGTTTTCTCTTTACACTTTGATTTTTAACACTAACCATATTTCTTTAAATAAGTAAACTCTGCTTCAGTCATAGCCATTATAAAAATAGCCTGGTGTTTCATAATGGAAAACCAGATTCAGCTAATCATTTGACAATGTTTCATCACATATTTTTTATTTATTAGCATCTCTGTCAATGCAGAAAAGTCTAAAATAATTGGGGTTCAGAAAAAGTGCCTGGGATGACATATAATGTGAATATACAACTTATCTGTGTGGGTGTCATTTGTTAAATAATCCTACAGATTTAATTATAGCCCTGGGCTAGTTATTCTCCAAGTTCCCTGACCAGATCCATTTTCCTCCCTTCTCTGCCCTGCCCCAGGAGGAGGTTTCATCTCCCTGGTTTTCTTGATGATTGTCTTCCTGTTAGATTTGATCAGTGGAAGGATCTGAAGTAGAAGGGAATCTGAAGGAGAAGCAGAGAAAGGTAGATACGCTGCTTCACTATCTCACCTCTGGTAGAAGTTACATCCCTCCAGGAACATGGCTCCCTGAGCATGGAAATCCTCCATAGTTGTCCTCTCGCTTGGCTCCAGAAGCTCAATTGCTTCCCCTGTCCCTTTAGCCGTATGGATGGAAATGGCTTCTCACCATTGCCCATCTCTGGGTGCCTCACCATCTCTTGTTTGATGCGTAAACTCTGTGCACACTTTATAATAGTGCCTTCATTAAACTATCTTCATTTGAATTCTCTGGAGTAAATTCAGTTTTCTTCCAGACTCTAACTTGTACAAATATTAAAGGAGAAAGCTCTAGTACCAGATATTTACCAGCTATTTAACTACAGGAAAGTGATTTAATTTCTCCTAACCTCAGTTTACTTTTCTGCAAAATGGGAATAATAATAGTATTTACTTATTTTCTCTATAGGGTTGTGGAGTTGGTATATAATAATTAGAATCTCATGACTTTTTCTAGAAATTTTGTGTCAATATGCTTTTATGTTCTGAGTGGGGTAAATAATGGGAGAGATTCATATTTTGCAACCATAAGGGAAGTCAGCCTGAAATGTAATGAAGGAAGGCAAAGCTGAAAGAACTGCAGAGAAACTCACTAGAGTTCTGATCAGACTATACCTAATGGATGATCTAATAGCAAGACTGTTTTGTATTTCCCTCTGTTGTTTAAACCAGCTTGGATTTGGTTTTCAGTCTTTGCAACCACAAAACATCCAACGTTGTAGAAGAAACAGTCTTTAAATGGTTGCTTATTGGATGTTGATAGCATAAATGCACTATTAGATAAATATTTACTCTTGGTAAATCAGCCCATTCCCCAGGCTTGTTGAGTGGTCTGCTTTGAGAGTTGTTTCTAAATTTTCAGAAAAAAAATTCTAAAATTGAAGCTTTAACTAAAGGCAATAAATATTTCTAATACATCTAGTAATTATAAATATTCAGGTGAGCAGCCTGATTATACATATGATAATTTTAAAATTGATTTAGTATCTTAATAACTGAAAATATCAGTTTTATAGACCAATCAGAAAAAGTTGGAAACAAATATGACATCAATAACATGATAAAAAAAAGAAAAAGTCAGCTTTGTGCCTTATTGGCTTAACATGGAATACAGATAATGTAAGTTATAACAGACAAATGTCAAAGTAGAGGGTAGAAGAAATATTTAAGAACTTGAAAAGATGTGTTATTTTTATCAAGAAAGCAATGTCTACTCTCTTCAGACAACTGAGTTTAGGGAAGATTTACAATTACGCTTTTATACAATAGTCATTTTGAATGTATTTGTGAATTTATTTTTTTCAAAATAATGACATTAGCAACAATTTTACATAGCCTGTATTGAATTCACATGTTCAAATGAGGCTTTACCAGTAATAACAGGGATTAATACAGAGTTAGAGTTTGATGTTTGACTTTTTCTCAAAGGAGCTATCCACTCTATGAGTTACAGAAGACTGATACTTTTTAAATTTGATTCCTTCTGAAAGTTAAAAGAGAAAAGGTTTACTAAATTGTTGACATATATATTTACTCAAAATTTTACATTTAGTGAAATATGAATATCTGCAATAGCTCAGTTAACATCAACAGAAAGCTTCAAAAAAGGATTCTGAAAATATGGCAGGCAAAATTTTTTTTTTATTGTAGGCAATTATTTAAACTGCATATTTGGCTTTATACATAGTAAGTCATGTGGGAAAACCATCCACATTGCAGGTAGGTTTCCAGTATCTAGCTTTCTTTTTTTTTTTTTCGAGCAATGACATTAATGGGATTTTGCCAGGTTATAAAGATGAGGGCTTTCTTGGGAGTTACTTGTAGTTTCCGAGTTGAATGGCAGAGCGCACGTAGACGCACCGGAAGGTGGATGGCTGGATCTCCCAGTACTGGACTGGGTTGCTAAAAAGGCTCACACCCGAATAAGAAGCCTTCTTGGTGTTGTACCCAGGAGGACAGAAGTCGTTAGATCCAACTACAGAGATATTGTTGTTATGAAGGTAGACAACCTGCAAAATGAAATAATGGAGAATGATGTTTCCTTTAAATTTATTTGAGGCTCTTCATGTAAATCCTTTATTCCTTTTTAGTATTTTCATCTTTCAGTTTGAATACCTGAGCACTTCTCAAACCAAATTTTTGATTTCTCTCTTCCTTTCTAAATTTGTTTTTCCCTTCCTTAGTCTTCCTCATCTCAGAAAACAGCATTTCAGTCATTGCACATGCTCAGGCTAAAATCACTGTCATTATCTTTGACCTTCCCTTTCTCTTACACTCTCTGCCTAACCATCAACAAATCCCGCTAGCTCAACCTTCACGGTGTACATATAATCCAGTTCTTCTCCCGTGTCTACTCCTACAACCTTGTTCAAAGCCGCCATTATCCCTTCTGGATTATTGAAGTTGACCTAATTGTTCTTCCTGCTTCCTCTTTTGCCTTCCCAAAGTCTGTTCTTTCTTTTCCTTTTTTTTTCTTTTTAGTTTATAAAGCAATTATTTTAAAAAGTAAACCGAGTTATATCTTCTTTGCCTCAACACTCCAGTGGTTTCGCATCTCCTGCAGAATAAAATCCAAAGTTCTCACAATGGCCTATAAATCCTACTTGATCTGACATCCTTCTGCTCTGACTTCATCCCTCCTCACGGTTTAATCCAACCACCCTGGCCTACTTGCTTCTCTTCTACTACACAAAGCAGAGAAGTTCCCTTGATCATCCCATTCTGCTCTTCTCTCTCCCAATTATACTTCTTTATTTTTCTTCATAGCAATTATCACTATATAGCTTATTATATATTTATTTGGTTTTTGTCTGTTTTCCTCCCCTGGAATAAAAGCTCCATGAAGAGAGAAACCTGTTCTGTTTTGCTCATGACGATATCTCCAGTGTCTACTAGAACAGAATAGGTGTTCAATAATTATATGTTGAATGAATAAATTCATGGTTATATCATAAATTGTGTCTATGTGGAACATTATGTTTTCAGGGCAAAGATAAAATCATAGAAATTTTAATAAAATTATAGAAAATGAGGAAGTAACATAGAGTTAAGAAAAAGAGGGTATACAATATTAAAATCAAAATAAAGAATCACAAACTCTCAAAAATATTTGAGTATCACACCTTTTGGAATAAATAGACCTAGAAAGTTTTAGCAAAAATTTATTCTATGTTACAAATTCTACTCTATGAATATAACACTATAGTTCATTAGAATTTTTTTCTGAAATATATTTTGTGATTATGTTTATGATAATGATAATTTGTTCATAGATTTTCTTAGGGAAATTAAACATCAGACTTACAAAAAGGACTTTAGAAATGAGTTTTTACTTCCACTATGTAGATGTGAATTCTAAAAAGCGGGAAGTGACTTGATCATACAACCAACACTAAAATATAATGCTTAGGCAGTAATTTCTAAAGTGAGCTATAAAACCTATGACATGTTCCCTTAAAATAACTGGCTTGACATATTATTCCACATGTCAGAAGACTCACAGTCATATGTTGGTGAAAAGGGCTTTGTTTAAGAAAGGGTTTAGATGGAGAACGATAGATGTCATACAAAAACAGAAACAAGGAATATTAAAATCAAAACAATACCTATGAGTTTTTTTTTAAGGACTCTCAAACTTTGAAAATATTTTGATGTCATTTACTATTCTCTATTTCCTAGCAGTTATTAGTGAGAAAGAGGAGAAGTGTTTGGTGAGAGTTTATGGCTAATACTGAAAGTGAGAGAAGAAAATATTAAGACATAAAGCAAGTGTTAGTCTGTGTAAAAAAGGAAATTAGATCCCCAACTCACTCTATAAGGTCAATATTTTGAATACTAAAGCCAGAAAAAATCATCACAAAATGAAATGAAATCAAATATTTCATATGAATATAGACAAAAAAACCTTTAACTATATATTAGGAAACTGTATCTCACAACATATAAAAGGATTATACACTGTGACCAAGACCAAGCATTATTTATATCAGGGATGTAAAATTGGTTTAACTGGAAATAAATCAACTTAATACACCACATTAAAAGAATAAAGGACAAAACCACATGATTATCTAATAGACACAGAAAAAGCATCCAAAAAAGAATCCAACAAATATTCACGATAAAAATTTTCAATAAACTAGGAATAGAAGGGACCTTTCTCAACTTGATAAAGAGCATCTACAAAAGACGGATAGCTAACATCACATTGAATGGTAAAAGATTGATTGCCCACCCCTCTGTTAAAATAGAGAACAAGGCAAAGATGTCTAATTTCATCACTTCTATTCAACATTGCACTGGAGATTCTAACCAGTGCAATAAAGCAAGAAAAAGAGATTAGAGGAATTCAGATAAAAAAATAATGAAAACTCTTTATTTACAAATGACATGATTCTGAATGTAGAATATCCAAAGGAATGCACAAAAATTACTGCAACTAAAAACAATTTCAGCACAGTACTGGGATAGAAAATTTACAGGCAAAAATCAATTGAATTTCTATATACTAGCAACAATTCAAAAATGAAATTAAGATTACAATTTATTCACAACAGCATCAACAATAATACAAAATTTAGGAATTAAAGAATTGTAAGGCCTGTACACTAAAAATGACAAAATATTGCTATGAGAAGTTAAAGAAGATAAAATAGAAAGATATTCCTTGTTTGTGAATTGGAAGACTATATTATTAAGACAAAAATTCTTCCCTGATTGATCTATAGATTCAACACAATCCTTATCAAAGTCCTACCAGGCTATTTTAGCAGAAATGAACAAGCTGATTCTAAAGTTTATATGGAAATGCAAAGGAACAAGAATAGCCAAAACAACTTTGAAAAATAAAAGCAAAGTTAGAAGACTTTCACTCCCGGTTTCAAAACATAATCAAAAGCTTCAGTAATCAAAAGGTGTAATAGTAGCAAACAAAACGTGGTATATCCATACAATGGAATGCTATTGACCAATAAAAATGAATGAACTACAGATATATGCCATGATACAGATGACCTTAAATCCTATGATAAGGGAAAGTTAGACACAAAAGCCACATATTGTATGATTCCACTTATATGAAATGTCCAGAAAAGGCAAATCCATAAAGACAGAAAGTAGCTTAATGATCCCCATTGGATGGGGATAAGATTGAGAATTGACTAGAAAAGTTTAAAAGGCATATTTTGAGGGTAATAGAAATATTCTAAAATTGAATTGTGGTGATAGCAGAACAGTTATCGAATTTTGGTAAAAATAATTGAACCATATACTTATAGAAAAGGAAGCAGAGTAGGTGAAATCCCCAGGAGCCTGTAGGAAGGGAGGTAAAATGGGTAATGGACAGCCAATTAGAGATGGGAAACCAAGAGTGGGGCCCTTCTGAATGTATGGTCCTGTGCGCATTCCCACGAGATCTGCTGATATTCAACAAAGACTTCAAAATAGCATGCTAAATAATTTTTCTTGTGACCCACAATAAGAAACACACTATCTATTGAGGTTTAGCATATATGAATCTATTAATATGAACTAAAATTTTTATGAAATACTTACCATTACAATATTTTTCTCTTCTATTCAACTTATTCTATCTTATCCTATCTTATGTCATCCCATCCCATCCATCCCATAAATGTTCCAAATGAACCCATTAAACTGATTTTATGAACTCAATAATGTATCCAGACTGACATTTGAAAAACAGTGATCCAGAAGGTGAATATGATCATTCTGATATCTAAAAACAAAAACAACCCCCGCCCCCAAAAAACCCACCATCCACAAAAACCTTAAGTAACAACGATAGCTATTCTTTGATAGGCCTCCCAAGCATCTTGGTTTTACTTGTGGCTCCAAACTCTGCTTCGTCACTACTCTACCACAACCAAAGACCCACTGAAAAAGAATCAGCATGAAAGGGAATGTCTTTAAGGTTTATCTTCATACTTATAGTGCAGACACTTTATTGAAGTCTAGCTAATGTAAATTGTGATATGTCAATTTAATTTGGAGTTTTTGTGACAACTCAATAAAAAAAAGAAATCAGTAATTTATTCCATTGTTGACAGCAGTGTAAAGGATAAAACTATTTTGAACCCCAAGCAAAGAAGGTGAGCTACTAGATTACCAAAAGAGCAACTTTATAAAATGATGTTATCTACAAGAGGGTGTCAGTGACAAGGTATAGTTTCTGAATCACCATGACTGAACTAAGTACCTATGTAAATTTATGGGAAAGAAAATTGAAGTATGACTTCTAAGAAATTTAAAAATTACATGAAATAAGCAAATATGTAAAATCCATGGATGACCACATTATTGAATGTTTTTAAAATTATATAATTTGAATAACATGTTTGTTTTATTTCCTCAAAGTAACAATAGAAATCTTATATTGTTATACAAGAAATTACTATCACTGTTTAATAAGCATGCCTTATATCTATAGATTTATAGACTGCAAAGCTCTATTACCACAGTGGACCACTGAACCATACCTTCTTATCTTTATGAATGCACTGTAACTTGATAATTTATATAAAGTTAATTCAATCACACTGCTAGATAAACATTCCCTCTTGACCTCTATGACATCTGCTGAAGCTAAAAGTTAAAACTACTATTTTATTCCATCTCTATGCATCAGAGATTATATCATTTTTACCAACCGGTATGTCTTACACTGATCTGTGATTTGAAACTACCCTGATTCAGAAAAATATGACATTGTGGAAGCAAGCATTATGGTAAGTTCAAGGCAATAGTCCTAATTTTAAAAAAATAATCATTTAAACCTATATTTTTCTCAAAACCTGAATGAATATTTATGTGGACCTCTCTACAAAAAGGTTTCTAAGCAGAGCTTCCTGTCTCCTATCATCCCAGTAGGGAGGATTTCCTCCCTATGTATTCCTCGAGATAATGGCATTGCATTACCTGGATGTACTTATGATCTGCCAGCCCACCAGGCACTTTGATAAGCTTGTTGTTGTCCAAGTGCAGTTCCCTCAAATGAGGAGTGTTGGCCAGAGAGCCATTGTCAATAGCAGAAATGCTGTTGAAACTCAGTCCTAACCTGCAACAGAAAACAGAAATGAATGTATGCATCGCACATGGATGCCTTCTTACGGGTATTGTGTGAAATCAAGTCAATAGAAGAGGATAGTTTTTGTTTTTGCAGTTACTGTTCCCTTTGCCTAGAATGCTTTTTCCAGACTTTCTGGGATGGATAGTGCCCATTTTTTCTTAAGCTTTCAGCTTAGAGTTACCCTCTTCAAAACTCCTCTGACAGTCCTAGACTGGACAGGTACCCCCACTAAAAGCTCCTAGAGCATGCTGCTGTCACTCTCTTGTAAAACTCAAGGGACTGTGTACTGTGTGTTTTTCCTTGAGAAAAGTGACTATCTTTTGGGATATCCAGTACTAACACA
Source organism: Tapirus indicus (assembly GCA_031878705.1). Lineage (NCBI taxonomy): Eukaryota > Metazoa > Chordata > Mammalia > Perissodactyla > Tapiridae > Tapirus > Tapirus indicus. The sequence goes on along the minus strand of CM062920.1, from coordinate 134,735,018 downwards.
GAGCTTGACATGATCAACGAATTGCTGCTGAATTGATTTCTATCTACAAAGAATGTAGCGAATTCACTTGAGGAAAAATAAAAAGAATACTATTATCATTTTGGTCAGTTTGGAAATCAAGCAATTGTATATTTATCACATAAATTTATTCATTGGAAATGAAAGGTACAAGGTTCTAATGAGTCAATAAACCTACCTGTCAGAAAGGTTAACAGAATTAGCATTTTGCATTAGTTTGAGAGAGTTCATCAATGACCATCTGTTACTATCAGAATTTGCCTGGTCCCAACATTCCTGACTTCTGACCTTGATCTCTGGCCTAAATCCCTGTTTCTTGACCCCTTTGATATTTCTTAGGCAATGCTACTCAAGGTTTTGGTTGTATTTTTTAAATTAAATGTATAACAAATGAGAGTTCTGCAGCAATGATGTCCCCTCATAGTAAATGGGATTCAAACGTCAGAAGAAGTTGACTTGGAGACAAGACTGGTGTATTCAACATTCTAGGGATGAATCTTTGTCACAACCAGGGTGCTGTCAATCCAAAAGGGCAGAGAGGGGATATCAGGGAATGAGGCAACAAGGCAACAGAAGAGAACCAGAAAGTTTCAAGGGAGGGAAAGAGGAAGAATATATTAGGTTCCTTCAAATGCAGTGAAAGAGACTCGGGCACTTTTTGTAGGATGGTTTCTTCTTGCTTTCAGCTAGTTCCAATCTTTGAGTCCTTTGTGGATTTAGATGTTGGCTTAGGTAACCAAAGCTTCCCAATTTTAATCATGACTCGCTATTCAAAATAATTGAGATTAAAGTGTATTGACTTTAGGCTATTAATAGCACAGTTCATTTATCTTAGTTATTGATTATTAAACTGGCATCTTGGCTCAGAATATTTCGTTTTTCCGTTAATATGAGGCATTCATCACTTGTTTCTGGCCTTTTCTTTTCTATTTCAGAATCATGTCTTCTATTTTCTTACAACACTGCAGCTCCCATACCCAATTGGGGCCAATACATTTCTTAGAATATAATATTCCTAATAATTTACTCAAGGAAATTTCACTTTTTCAATGATTTATTTATATATTCAATCATCAAATGTTTTAAGAACCTACTACGTTCAAGACATTATTCTGCGCTTGTGAGGGCAGAGGCCACAGGGCTGAAAAACCATGATTCTTTCCATCAAAAAATATTTCATTTAGTAAGGGAGATGATGATATATACTTAATAAGAAAAGGGAAGTTTGCCTGAAAACTAGTTTATATTTTTGCAGAGGGACATACACTATTTTCTCCCAACTTGTTCCTAAGGACTAATTGGAATATTTGCCCTGCAACAATGTTCTGCCTTTTTCTTCTTTTCACAGTTTTGATTTTCAGCACCAAAATACTTCTCATGTTCCAACATCAGTGAAGAGCAAACAACATAAGGATTTGATGGTTTAACAGATTTTTCTGACTTGATTCCAAAAAGAAATGAGTTTGATAAATTCAAAAGTTGGGAAAGTTTGCTTGGCCAATGAGGCAATCTGCTCTAAATTAATGAAAGGAATTCAAAATCCATTTAAACAGAAATCTTCATTTCTATTGACATTTTCAAAGTTTACTAGCTCCTTATGCTTCTATTTGATACAAGGCATATCATGTTAATATTAAAGTGCATAATCTCAAAATTTCCCTATCACTTTCAATACAAAATAAACTTTTTTTCTAAAAGGCATATATTTAAAACTTTAGACTATTGTTCATCCCTACTACTATTCCTACTATTCCTCCTCCTACTAATAGCGATTCTGAAGACAATTCTACACAATGCAATGCAATGCAATGCAAGATATCTTCCAACGTTTTTCTGCAGCTAGAGGGACCTAATCAACAAAGAAAGGTGGGTAATACATAACACTATTTTGAAAAATATCTTCTACATTAGAGACTATAATTGAAATAGCTTTGGATAAAGGGTCTCATATCATTTAAGACACTAGGGTAATAGACAGTCACAAGCATAAGCTCATCTTCAGCCCACACCAGCCACTGGGTCATTGGCGAATATCCATAGAAATGCGAAAAGCAGCATTATACATCCATCTGGTCTTAGTATTCCTCAGAGATAAATAATACACTTTATATTTATTTATCTACCATGAAATTTTATACAAAAATAAGAGTGAGCCAATTTGGCATAACACTATACTCCTCTGTAGGGACACTCAGCAATACGGGTGTATCGAGAACAGTGTTCCTTGAAGACAACTGAAACAATTTGCCAGCACGGTCTTCTTTTTATCAGTTAAGCAGATTGCAAATACAGAAAGACTGAAGTTAAGTTAGAAAGCAGGAAAGGCACTAGTGATTATCTATAAGGAAAAAAAGAGTTAAGAAGGTCCAGAAACAAAAAAAATCAAACTTTCCTTTCATTAGACTATATTCAATGCCCAGAGACATTTTAAACTCTTCAGAGAATAGAGATTGGAGAACCTCTCACAACTATTCTAATACTATAGTGTAGGGTGACCGATATTTCCATGTCCTGGTAGATTTCATTTAATGCATTTTCAAATTCTAGACACTGTATTATAATACATATTGAATGAATATACTGATTTAATCAAACACCTTGTGCATAAGATACATTTTAATTAATCTAAAAGCAATATGTTACTCATAAAATATGAGGCTGATCTTGGTGGTTACAGTAAGTATAGTATTTCATTAGTTTTTTTGTTTTAATAACTAATTGAGCAAGCTGAAGTTTGAGGTTGTTATAAACAATAACAACAAAAAATGTGGTACAGTCAAAAATTCATCATCATATTTCTAATTCTGAGCATGTGGGCACTAATATGCGTAGCTCTCTTACTGATGGAATGTCATGAATGAGTATTATTACTTAGCCAAATTATTCAGTCCTCTCAGGCTAGCTGCATCAACTTTGGTGATTTTGTTGCCATCAAGATGTAATTCAGTAAGGGAAGGCGGAAGACCTGGAATATGGAAATAAAAAATGTTAAATGAGCAGATAAATGTAATTACAGAATGTCGAAAGACAATGAGGACACATGCCATCGATTTTCCAAAAATTTCAAAGAATTTACTTTGCATCTTTTTCATCAGCTTTGCTTTTCATCTTTTTCCTTCATCCCTTTTATAATAATATATGCTTTTGGAAGTACTATGATCCCTTCCTACTTTTCTCCTAGATTGATTTTAACAAAAACATGGATCAGGCTTATCATGTATATATTTTTGCCCTAGCAATTATTAGGATACACTTGTAAAATGGAAGTCAAATCTTGAGTTTCATCAGCGTCTTCCACCTTTGTTAGTGGGTTAACTCTGTCATTGATGAAAGATCATAACACTAAAATGAGGAGATGAGCATTTGAATATAATAAGGAGACTATGTATAAGTTAAACCTATACATAAATTTAACCAGGCATTTCATTAATGAGCATCACTAATAACTAACACCGATATACTGTGCTGGCCTTAGTCTTAATCAACTCTTCCATAAAACCGTCAAACTCCTCTGCACCATGGATGTGTAGAAAGAGCTAAAGCTACTCGGACCTTTTAAATCAAGACTGTTTCTTTACACAAGAGGAGTGCAGAGGCCTGCAATCAAGCTCCCTGCCATATGTAGAGCACATGGGGAAATCATTTTCAGTCCAAAGTACCCACTAAACCTTTGGATAGTACTTCCTGAATGACTATGATTTTTAAAATTTAGTAATATAAATGTAAAAGTTGAAATATTTTATTTTCATTTCCTCCTGCCATCTGAGGATATATTATGTTTTTATGCAACTTTTTAACCAGCATATTGTTCCACTTACAAGAACAGCGACAACTACAAAGAAAATAGCAAATTGGTTACATGTAGAAGTAACATCTGTTTAGCAGAAGGCGCTGGTTACTTGTCCATAAAGAACAAAATTGGAAAATCACAAGGTTATGTTTGGTTTGAAATTTTCATTGTATACCACTGCATTCTGTCAAGATTGTCTATTTAATGGAGAAGTTTAGTCCACATTTGAACAGAAAATGACTATTAGTTTCTCAATGGTTGCATGTTTTATGTGGGAGATGCTAAGGAGAGGAATTTGTACTTACTGAATGTCTGTTATATGCCGAATACTGAGACTGGCACTTTCCCTAACTTGGCTCATTTAATTTTTTCATGTATAAATTATTTTTCATCAATCCCCTTTCGTAGATGAGGAAACAGATTTTCAAAGTTACAAATTTTGTAGGTTATCCAGCTACTAAGTAGGGAATGTAATATGCTCCCAGATGGTCAAAGGAAGTGAAAATAGCATGCTCTTAACTGGAGGAAATGAAATCACAATTGCATTATTCTTATGAATAAATATCAGGAAATCACAGTCACTCTTCGAATAAGATATTTCAACCACTTGAGCTGGAGTCTCCGTAGACTAAATAAATGTGGATTTTTAAAAATACTCCTATAAGTAAAGCAAGTGAGTATATAACAAAGCAAACTGAATTTACAGCCTTTCTTCCCTTTACCACAAAAAGATGTTTTTAAAATGCAGTGTCCCTAGAACACCAATTATCGTTACATCCATTACCCTTACATAGTTTCCAAGTGTCTCTTCTTTTGGGGCATTCATTTCCCAAAAGGAAGGTTAGAGCCAGGAGGAAGAAAACTTTATAATGGGCTAGAGAGAGTCAAACTTATAAAGAACATCTTTAGCCTTTAGCATTTTGCCAAAGAAACTATGCTAGTTACTTCTTTTAAGATAAAATATTTTTTAACATTTTTAAGATAAAATATATTGAGAGTTTACTTTGGGCCAAGAACTATGTGTGTGCATTACAAGTCTTACTTATATCCATTAATCCTCACAAATATCCTAGAAGATAGTTGTCATTAATGCGTCTATTTTATATACAACAAAACTGAGGTTTTAGAGATGTGAGATAATCAGCCTAAAGTTACAGAACAACTAAATGGGTGAGTCAGTCCTCTCACTCAGATTGGTCTAACTTCAGAGTGTGATTTTTATAATCACTCTACTCCACTGCCTTTCCATTTCCACCAGTGATGACAGATAATATATGGATTAAGACTCCCCAAAAGTTGATGAGGTTCAGGCATAAGGGTCCCAGCCTAGGGAAGGCAGACTCATATATTACATAGGCATAAAAATGCACAGACGGGAGGACTTACGATGGCAGCAGAGTGAAATCACCAAACACATGAGCTCTGACATCAGCCCAGTACAACCCCAGTTCTGCCACTTCCTAGCTGCGAAACCTTAGCCACAGTTTACTTCCTCTCCTTAAGCCTCATTATCCTCATCTATAAAACAGGTGTGATACTATTACTATAGAGGAATGTTCTGAGATTCCTATAAAAGATTCCATTCATATAAAAGAATTCCATTTGGCACAATATCTGGTACTAAATAAGTGCTTAATAAAATTTAGTTACTATAATTTTAATATTATTAGGTGTCTAGTAAATCAAAGCAGGCTAGAGATGATGAGAAAAGAGCACCTGGGATAGAGAGAAGACATAAGAAAGTCAAGGAAAACAGATCACTCAATGATGAGACACGTTCCTGAGGGATACTTTGGAGGAGGCGTTGAGATGGACAGCAAAATCAAAGACTGTGTTTAATGCAAGTTGTCTGGAGCCACAAAGTGGTTGAAAAGACCTGGACTTTAAATTCCACTACTTTCCTTCACCTCCTACAGCTCTACGGCTTTAGGTAAGATATATATACATATATATAAATACATACATAAATATATACATAAATACATAAATATATACATATATATGTATATATTTAATACAAAATACATAAAAATATAAATGTATGGTTAAAACTACCATGAAACTATATTAAAAATAAAAATATATTTAAAAATACATATATATGTATGCATGTATCTCTGCACTGGGGATAAGAAAATATCACTTGCTACATGCAACAAGTTGGAAACTCAACAGGAAAGTACCTTATAAAGTAGAAATCAGACTTTCTCCCTATCTCTATCTATCTATCTATCGATCGATCCATGGATGGATCAATCTATCATCTATCTATCTATCTATCTATCTATCTATCTATCTAATCTATCTACACCAGTAGTTGCTACTATGAGCATCAAAAACAACCTCTGTAGCAAAAAGACTGTGCAGAGAGCAAGGGGTCGTAAGAAACCATTCGATGGAATATGTACTCTCAGAAGTCGAAGTTTCTGTGGAAGCACGATAAAGGACAATTGCTTTCTGTGGGCAAGTACCTACACTTTGTACCCAGTCCAAGAACAAGACATCTAAGTTGAGAAAGGGCCAGATCGAGGGGAAAATTGGAAAATACAGAGGAACTTTTGTGAGACTGAAAACCTGGGGCAGGAAAAATGTGAAAATTAGAGAAGTTTGTTTTTGGTGATTTGAGGCCTTTTCTGATTCACAAAGGCTGGTTTATGTGCCTCTCCTGGGTAGCCCTTAGCACGATGACCTGACCCCCACAACTAGGGGGCAATTGTTGTTTACATGTCTGGCTTTGCTCTAGGCAATAAACTCCGTGAAGGCAGATAGTATATTCTATTTGCTGTCCTATCTCCAGTGTTTGGCACTTTGCATAAGCAAAATTAGTGTTCAAACCAATTTAATGAACAATAAAATGTAATATTAACCCACTACTTATCTACATGACAGATATTTCTCTAATTATTTATTTAATTTTTAAACAACCCAATGAGGCAGATATTAATATTATTACCATCCTACAGATAAAGAAATGGAGGCATAGATGTTGAATAACTTGTCCAAGGTCCTAGAACCAATTAGTGACAATTTGAACTCAAGCAAGCAGACTCCAAAATCCCCACTCTTTACAACATACAACTGCCACTATTAAATGTGGTTAAATGGCCATTGTGGATCCTCTTATTGAGATGGTAATGACTGAAATGTCTTAGGTAGAAAGGAATGACTAAGGGATTGGCGACTCAAAGTAAAAACTGGCTCAATTTCAGAGGTACTTCCATGTATCATTTTTTTTTTTTTACAAAGTACCAAGGCACTTTATCTTTTAAATAACTGTAATTTTTTCTTTGTGATAGCACAGTTTTACGATATAAAGTCATTGTGTGTTAAGTTACATCGTAGAAATTTTATAGGTAAAAGAGTCTGGCCATCTCTACAGTGAGCATGGATGCCCCAGTGGTCACCCACTTCCAAAAACAGAGAATTTACTGGAAATAAAGTTGGTCACTGAGTCACCATTCAAATTTCCAAAACAATTTTTTAAATGTCAGAGGCTTTGGATTTAGATCTTCAAATTGCTTTGGAGAATTTTCTATCACCTTGAGGGATGGTGGTTATATTGGTGTCAGCAATGCGGATATAGGAGAGCTTCTTCATTCCCTGGAAGGCTCCATTTTCAATTCCTGAGCTCTTCAGAGGGTTGGTGCCCAGTTCTACAAATGCAATAAGTGCAAAGCTTTCAGAGGACAATTTCAGGACATTGCAAGTCAGTGTAGTGTCTGTTTCAACAAGCAATTTAACAGAAATTTGGTTCAATAACAACTCGACTGAAAAATGAAAGAGAAATTAAGACATACTCCTCAAAGGGATAGCCAGATGGGGTAAACCTTTCCCGTATCAAAACAAACAAGCAAAAAAAACCCATAAAAATTTATGAAAAAGCAATAGTAGCAAAAACAATGACAATAAAATTACTTAAGGTACACACACAGATTTGCCTGGAAATCAACAAAAGCAAGTGTTTATAAACCACACTTATTATGCAGCTATTACTTTCCTAAAATACATTAAAATGTTGTTAAATAATTCTAAGCCAATTATAAAATTATAATGTTTGACCACACCGATAGCAAAACATTTTAACACATTTTTTAAAGGAAATTTAAACTTACAGACGTTCAGAATACAACCAATCCCCACAATGGAAAGCTATCCTTAAACGTCTCTAATTAAGCACTACTTAATTCCATACTGTGTCTTGGGCATGCAGTAGAGTAACACCCATCCTAGAGCTTTCTCCACATTCTCAGATCTTCAAGGATAAGCAATAAAAACGTTGTAAGGCACAGATTCAAAATCCCATTTCTTCTGGCCCTGCTGCTGTTATCCCTGCAGGCTCATGACATATAAATTCTAGCTAAGTTACCTCCCTGCAGCTAAAGGACATATAAATTCTAGCTAAGTTACCTCCCTGCAGCTAAAGCTTACTTGGGATCTCTTCAGGTGAACCGTGAATCCTGGTCTTAGAGTTACATGCATATCTGTACCTACGACAATCATCTGGTTCAGTCCGTTGAACACAGCTCTCCGCACTTTGGTGATCTCGTTCTCGTGGACACGCAGCTCCTGAAGAGTTTTGGGCATTTTCTCCGGCAATTCCTTCAAAAGATTCTTGGACAGATAAAGTCGTTCCAATTTCACCAAAGGGGTAAACGCTCCAGGGCTGATTTTGCTAATTTTGTTGTTGACGAGAATCAACGCCTGTAGAGAGTGAACAAAAACAACATCTTCCTAGTTCCAAAACCTTCCACATAGGTGCAAAACAAGTGAGTGGTCTATTCATTCCATCCACGGCACGTACAGAGAAATCTGCAAAATTGCAAGAAATCGGAAAAAATTAAGCGGATGTGATTCCTTTATGGAAGAAGTCTATAAGGACCTGAACATCAGGAATAAAGAGAAAGGAAATATCATAAAATATAGATTTTATATATATATATTCAATTTTTAAACAATAAATACGCCTAAATAATAAAATTACTAGAATGACCCAAGATACATGAAAAGAATCCAGTGACATGGACACCCATGCCCCAACCAGCTCTCCACCTAAATGTCCATCTTCATGGACCGCTGTCACGGATTCCTCTACAAAAGGGTGGCAAGAGAGTAAAATTTTCTTGCGCCTTGCAAATTTAGATTTAATCTTTCTCAAAAAGTTTGCCAAACTAGTACATTATATTGTAGCTCGCTGCTTTACTTTGCATTTCCTCGTCCCCGGAAAGGTTAAACAAATTTCCTTTTATTTTGCTATCATTTACTGTATTTTTTGGAGGGAAAGAACTGCCTAATGACAATACTTCTCATTTTTATTAAATTTTTATATATTATAATAATTAGTTGACAAAATAAAGATGTAGTTAATGTGATATGCAGAGCCTTAATATAGTTTTCTCCTGTTTTTGCCCTTTTTACATATAAAGTTTTTTATAGTTAAGTATATTAATATTTTTGGTAATTTTTAAATTTTTATTTCTGAGTTCTCCTAATATACGAAATTACTTCTAATTCATTATTATTGTTATATGTATGGCTATTGATAAGCTTATTTTGGACTACCTCATTCTCTTTCAATGATCTGTATGTTTATAAAACCACACTGTTCTTATTATTTTAAGTTGCCAGTCAACTAACCCTAAAGAATTTAGGATAATTTTATCAAAGTCTAAGAAACTTCTATTTTCTGTTGTAGTACACTCTTATGCATATATGAAAATGCAGAGTACCACTCATAATGAGCCACAGATTTGTAAATTGATAAAATTATTGAGGAAAAAAGGAATATTTTTCTGTTAAATCTTTTCCATTTTAATCCTTGCTAAATTTTCATTTCTCTCCTTCCTTCTCATTCAAGTGTGGCATTCCTGGCTGAAATTATGAAGTTTATTTGCATAATAACAAGGATAGAAATGATCATGAATGAAAGAGTAAGAGAAAAATATCCGTTTTCCATCCTCTGAATGGTTGGAACCTCTAATAAACTCTCCCTCTTCTTCCGATGCACACTTTGAAGTAGAAAGAAAGAGATTGCCAAGATGATGTTTGCCTAAAAACATGCTTAGAAAGAGACAGGGGAAAAGAAAGAACACATTATTACAAAGCCAGATTTAATGAGAACGCACAGAAACGAGATATCTCTTATCTGAAGATATGAAGAGTTTAAACAAATTATTCAGATTATACTTAAATGCACAGGAAGTTGGGATTAGAGTATGAGAATTTTCCTACCTTAAAAAAGTAGCTTTAAGGTAAAGTTACGAAAATAACATCAAGCTTTTTAATATTTTAGTTTACTGAAACTAATGCTATTCATTTTTTATTATCACCTCTTTAAACTTATTCCAACGATAGTTTACATAGTAATTGACAAACCTTGTTGGTATCACCATAATCTCGCTCCCAGGGAAAACATAACACGAAAGCAGAGAGAAGGTGAGTGGGGGCTCAGGCCTGGTGTTCTGCCAGTGGAGATGGATCCCCTTGGTCTAGGGTTCGAGATCTCCAGCTCTAGCCTTGCCCTCCACGTTTTGGAGACTGTATCCTTCAAACTAGCCAGCTTGTATTTTTATTTATCTGCTGCTTATTTTCTTCTGCCCTTCCTTTTCTTTTGCATAGAAAGCCCTCTTTTATTCTCTTCCTTTGAAAATTCTGATAATTCTCTAAAACCACTTTGTTTCATATACTCTCTAAAAACTAACTGTTGACCTGATGTAGGATGATGTCTGAATTTTCTCTTAGTTTGTGCCTGTAACACTCACTACTTATAGCATGTTGTGCTTATATTGTTGGACACTTCAATAAATTCACAATGCCATTTTGTTATGTGTTTATTTATTAACTAATCCATGGAAAATCTTAAGGAAAAATCTTTGCTTCCTTTTAAAAAAATCTGGTATATTTTTTCCTAATGGATAAATGTTTATTGTTTTTCTCATCTTTGCTGTCAGAAAGTTCATAACTAAATCTTGTCTTAATTATATTAACTCAATAGTATATTATGACCAGTTTAGTTTACATTATATTATTTCCCTTGTATCTATATTTCTCATTTTAATATATGGGATCCAGATGATTTCTTTTTTATATTCATATTTTACTATGCATCACCTATTCTTATTATATATCCCCTCAATTATTTTCTATAATGACTAGGAGAAATAAATGGACGTGAAATTAGAGTTTTCTATGTACATGCCCCCAATCTTAAGACTATATTTCTATGATATTCCTTATAAGAAACTGTGAACTCTTATCTCCACAGATACGTAACTCATCAATAGGCAATCCTCTCCATTTTCGAAAATTCTAATTTTTCACATTGTATTTTTAATGTTTAACAAAAGTCTGCTTCCCTGAAATTCCCATTCAAATGTCAATAGAACAATCCTCTCATCTTGTAGTTGAAGCAAGTAAATTCAATACCTCTTCTCCAACATGGTCCTTCAAATATGTCATTTGTGACTTTTTTAAATTCAATTTAGATATCCACATCTCTATCAACTGTGCCTATAAGACATGATTTCCAGATCTCAAAGGTTAATGCCCTTTTCAAAATGTTTTGCCAGGACCAGACTCAATACCTCAAGAGTAGTCTACCAGAGAAGAACAGAGCCACAGCGAGACTTCTAGTATTTCTTTTGGACATTGAAGTCTGGCTTATTTACACTAAATATGCACTGATGTTTTGAGGGGAAACCACATCGTTATCACCCAACAGGTAGAGAGCTGGACTAAATAACAAATGTTATCAGGATTCTGATGCCCTATCTGAACAGAAGATGCATTTACTCTTACAGAAGGCATCCTTAGCAAGGCTTAACCCTACTGGTTGGTCATTCTCCATTTATAACATACCCTCTCCCAACTACAGATATATTCATTCTTTGCCCTTTTTGACCTTCCCCTATGTCCTCGGAGGCTGACCTCTGGGGACTGCATCACCCAGATGCCCTTGTCCTCTGGCCTCCAGTTAGGTTCCACTGTAGGAGACACTGGTATGAACTGGAAGGTAGGACTATAGGTCCCCAGCTCTCCCAAGGCCCTGGGACTCCCTACTTCCTCAGGCCTTGTGGGCTTGGGTGCTTCCCAAGGCTTTGTTGGTTCCCACACCCCTTTGTAAATAGTCCCTTCAGCAAAGTTTCCTCTGTGGAACCCTTTTGAGAGTGTTACCTCTTTCTGCTGGCATCCTAACTGGTAGACTGGATGTATTACATTATAATGAAGTAGAGGTAAGTGAAAATTATAATAAAAACAGATAAGGATGCAGTATGCATAATATATACATATTTGAAGTCGGAATTATATTTACTAAAGAAAATATAGATCATTATCTCTTTTTCTCTTGGTGTCAATCTTTGAGCCTTTACAAAGTCATTTGCACCTCTTAGAAAATGAATGAAAGAAAACAAAAGAAACAAAGAAATAATACTAAGATCAATCCATTTTATGTTTTGTTCCACTATTGAAGTACAACTAACTGGGAAGATGAAGATTTTTATTTATGAAACATGAGAGATTAAGATATAAAGATTTTTTTATGAAGCAAATACTAAAGATATATGGGGTATATGTAAGGAAATTGGATGATTTTTTAGGGATCAATAAATTTGATACTTTGCTTCCCCACTACCTGCAAAAAAAGAATTTAATAAACACTTATGCACTTATTAATTACCATATAATACTCCTAGCCTTACCTAAGTTTTGTTTTAAAAAAATACTTTGAGTCAGATCTTGTAACAACTTAAAAAAAAAAAATTCTTACATGAAGATTCTTCAGGTTCTTAAAGTCCCCATCTTTGATTTCAGTTATTTTGTTGTTTTGCAGGTCCAGCAGTGTAGTGTCAGGGGGAAGATCTTTGGGCACTTTGTCCAGACCTAGAACAACGGTAAAAGCAATCAGCAAAAGGGGACACATGGCCACAGAATCACAAACGATGTGTTTACAAAGAAAGCAATGTTGCAATGATAGTTTTACCACAACATATTTTTACCATAACATATTCTTCTTCTTCTAGGAATTGTATCAATGGTAGTTTAAAGTATCTTTTATCTTTTCCAACCAAGTCAAACAACTATTTTTAAATCATAAATGGAACACAGTATTTTCCCCATGTAATTACTCTTCTGCATAAGGAAAGAATTTGTATTTTCTTAGGGTGTGGCTCAAATCTCTCAGTACACAATATGTTTTACTTCTTTGTGCTTGTATTAGAAAGTAGGAGTGATTTGTAAATCTCTACCTTCCTACATAAATATCCTGTCATTAGAGAACAGCTTTAGCCATCAAAGAATCATCAAAGAATCTTTCGATAGAGCTAACACTGTCACAGATAATACATTTAAAATTAAAATTATACGAATATGAAAGCAAGTTGTTGTGTCAACAACTTGAATATTTATCCAAACATTTGGGAGACTAATTCTTTCAGTTTTAGTTGGAATGCCAAAACAATATCAACTTTAGTTGATATTTTATGACCAATAGATATGTGGCTACTTAGAATAAAATAAAATAAATTTTCTAGTGTAACTTTTCCAAAATTTATTATATGAAGCATTACTTTTGGACTTTAAATTTAGGTCTAACTAATTGAGTTACTGTTTTTAGTTTATAAATGTAAACACATTCAATAACCAAATGCTCTATGGTATTAAAAAATGTTTTAATAGTCATCCAACTAGGGATATAAAGATGAACCGTTTTTATTCAAAAAGTATGGCATAGTAAATCAATCATCATTATGAATGGTAATGGAGAAAAATTGATACAGCCTTTCTCTCTTCCATTGGCTTTGTTCCATATTGATGTAGGACATTAAGCAAAAATTTGATATTCTATTAACTCAAATTCAAGTGATCATTTCTATATTTTAAGATAGCATAACATAAATCAGAAATATTTTTTAACTTCTCCATCATATCTCAGACTGATGCTGAAGATTGCTCTTGCATGCATTTAACAAAGCTTTATTGAATACCTTCCAGATACCATCAATTTATCAGACCCTGGGGATACAGCAGGAACAAGGTAGAAATTGGCCACTTCCTCATGGAAAATATAACTCAATCTATAGTTTTCAGTTAAATAGAAAATTACAACAGAGTTTATAGTAACTGCTATGTTGGGAAGATATTTTTCCAATTTTGAATCTTATGTAAATGTATACTGGTAAATTATTATGGTAACTACATTCCTATTTTCATGTCTTCCATGAAAATTACAGAAAATATCTCTGAAATTACCTACTTCTGAGTTCTTTCCAAATAATATTTTGTTCACATTATCACTGCTCTGTTGACAGTGGAAAAAATGTCTAGTTCCCAATGCAGTGATCAACTATCATTATAAATTTAAATATGAAAATGCAGGTGATTCTAAACGTGCATGAATGTATTCCAAGACTCACTACAGAAACAGTTTACAGAGAAATAACAAGAGTGAAGTGCTTTCAGTGACAGCAAATCACCAGAACAGACACCTTGTAGGAGGAGATTTAACTGCACTGTGTAGTCGCGATTGCTGCCATTTTCGGAAATGTCAGTTTGCTAATTTCAGGCAATTAGGAGTGGTAGACTTCTGCCAAATCTTTGATAATTAGTGTTCTCCAACCAAGAAAAGGCACATTTCCTTTCATTTGGAAAAAAATTACTGCCTACATTTCATCATTACTTCGTGGGCTTCTTTGTCAAAGTCTTAATTGCCACTTAATGCTTACTTTTATATATTGTTAAATTTTAAGTCTAGTGGCTCTCTTAATATTTACTTAACATCAAAGTGCAGATAAATTTTAGATATGGAGAGAAAAAATGATATATCTCGATGGCTGACAATTTTGATTATATTGTCATCCTCGAATTTTATAACAATAGGAACTGCTCGGGGTGAATTATATACATTTTGTTTCCTGAATATTTAGCATAAAAAAAAACTTCAGTCTTGTGATTTTTGCAGTTTAGTTCTTATTTATTTTAATAATTAAAATCAAAACCTTATAATCTTCCCTGAATTACTAGTAAATTCATATCCATTTGGGGGATTTCACATATCAGTATTTTATTAAAACTTTGTATTTATGTACCTTTACGGTTTATAAAAAATTGAAAATAAGAAGTTATATTATTTACCTCACAATCCAGTGAGATAGGTAAGGCAGTATGTTAATTTCATTTTTCCACAGTCTTTTTAGAAAAGGTTTAATGACACGAACAACTCACGTAGCTAGGAGTGACAAAATGCAGACGAGAAGACAAATCTAGCTTCCAAGATATTTTTTCTGTCACACCTATCTGTATCCCCAACAAGAATTGTTCTGATGTCAGACCCAATAACATGCCATACATTTAAGGACTAGACGGGGCATTGGGGTGTTAACTAACTTGCTCACCAACCATAGGTAGAGTATGACAGGGAAATTATCCCAGCTATGAGTTCTTAGGATGTCATAAAAGGAAGGACTGTGACGTATCAGCTAGTCTATGGTTCCCAAACGATGGTCAGGTAGACTCTATGATGAGGTTCTTCTCAGTTTATATCAAAATCAGAAAAAAATGAGGAAACTCTGGTTAGTTTTAATGTAAATTATCACACACACACAAGTACACACACACATTTCTGAAACCAGCTCTTGCTCCCATTTTAAATATACCTTCTTTTAAAAAATGATTCTGATAGCAGAGGGCAGGTGGTTATTATTTTGTTGGATTTGGTTTTGAGCTTATTAAGAAATTCAGTTATTCAACATTCAAAAAACTTTACTAGTCCCAGAAATCAGGGAACTTCTAAGCTAGTCCAATACTCTCTTTTCATAGGGAAAGAAATAGAAACACAGTAAAGTTAAATGGCTCATTCAAGGTGCCCCGTGGTTAAACTAAACCAAGAACAAGATGCTATGAGTCTCACTCGAACTACTCGACGTACCATTTATGCATATTTTTAAAAGATGCTGATCTACGCTGTAACTTGAATATACTGCGCTTAGTCCTAGCTACTTGTTTCTGTTCATATAATCATATTTCATGTAATACTACACCTACTCATTTCCTTCTCCTTCCATTTTAACAATCCTTTAAAGTGTACCCATTACCCCCGCTCCTCTATAACATTCATCCTAACCACTCGAGACAAAGGTGATTTCCCCTTCAAACTCCATATATGACGTATTGTCCTGCATTTTAGTTTTCTTTCTTTTCTGTAAGTTCTGGATAAGCAGAGACAAATGATTATTTTTGATCGGAGCTTTGATCTTTCTGCTTTACACATAGATGTAGCTTTTCGATTGATTAGTTTTAAAATCATAGCCTGCCCTGCTGTGCCATGGTGAAAAGTTCATAATTAACTTCAAGATCTTTTCTGCTATGTTTTCTTACAATCACCTCTTCACATCCTGCTTTCACGAGGGTTCTTATTTTTCCTCAGAAGTATTAGGATACAACTGGCTATAATAATCATAATTTTCTCTCTGATTTTTTGGTTGGCCAGGAACACTTTAGAAATGAATGCTACCATCAAATGTACCACCCCCACTATCTGCACCTGAAAATTGTTCTCACTTTCTTCTGTGTCTTTAATATTTGTGAAGAAACTTCTGTGAAAATAATATGGAAGGGAGGAAGTGGGTGGGGATATATAGGAAAATACTGGCATCAGTTGATGCTTATTGAAGCTTATCTTATTTCGTAGATTTTGCACATTTAAAAATGTTTCTATAAACTTCTTTTTATAAGATCGCTATTTGAACTTTAATCCTGATTCCTCTTCTTCTTCTTTTTTTTTTTTTGGTGAGGAAGATTGGCCCTGAGCTAACATCTGTGCCAATCTTCCTCTATTTTATATATGGGACGCCACCACAGCATGGCTTGATGAGGAGTGTGTAGGTTTCTGCCCAGAATCCAAACCTGCAAACCTGGGCCACTGAAGCTGAGCGTGTGAACTCAACCACTACATCACCAGGCCAGCCCCCCAGTTCCTCTTCTTGATCCTTCAGATCATTGGGCAAGTTCTTAAGCTCTCAGTGACCCAGTTTTCATACATCTTTCATGGATTTTTTTGTGAGAATTCAATAAGCCATTCTAAAAATAATCTCCTACATAGTGCACACCAGGGCCTCAATTACTGGTACCTATAATTATTATCAGTAAGGAGATGAGAGGGTGCAGCTCCAATAATCTTGCTGATTATTAGTCTGTAACTCTGTGACAAAATGATTGTTTTTTGGGTTTGGGGTTTTTTCCATATATTACAATTATAATGCATATTATTCTGGAAGCTGGAATCTGTTTTGCAGGTATATCACACACAGATTTTTTTCACCTAAAGTCCTTGATCCTGGGTTGGCTTTTCTTGTCAGTCATTTTGTGGTCCTGTTGCATCGTCATTGTTCCCATGAGGTCTGGGGTCTTGGGAGAGCTTGTCCAACAGGCTCCACCTTTGGATGGTAACCCTTAGTTTAATAACACATTCCCAACAAATAATTAGCCCCCGAAACCTGTTCCTTGTCAATTTAACCATATTTTAATAGTGGCAAATACTACACTCTTTTGCAAATGTGTAAAATATCAGCCTTGGTTTTTTTGGTCATAACATCTTTAAAGTCAAATGACCTGTGTTAAAATCAACTCAGCCACTAACTAGAGATGACTAGGACCTCTCACTTTGCATCTCTCAGCTCTATTTTTTCACCTGAAAATGCTGGGCAGGAAGTAGACTGAGGTAGAAATACACTAGGCCTAAGGATTATTTTGTGGTGATTAAAATCTTTATTTCTATTGCAAATTGTTTATCTGAACTAAAACTGATCCTCAAAGAGTATAAAAGCAGACAGAAAGAGTTATTCTACCTAAGTTATCTTTTTAACCTTAAGCTTTTAAATAAACTTAACATATTCTGTCTTTATATATGAGTTTATTAACCACATAGGATTTTAACTAAATCATTCTTATTGATACTGATGAATGTTACAATCATTCATAAAATGATATGAAAAGTAAGACATTGAGTATTTTATATGAGATATCAACTAGCCAGGTAAAATTTGCTTCATAAAAGATGTTCCATAATGGAAACAAAGTCACAAAGATATAACTCAATGCCTTTTTTACAATCTTCAATAGAGTGTTTAATACTACGAAGTAAACATAAATTAATTTGAATATAATTGATTTGACCTCTAAGTAGTTTGCAATTGTTAAATAATAACCTTCATAGGGACACGCAATATCTGTGGACCTTCTATACATAATACATAATTTGTGCTTGTGCTTCTCATTAGAAATGTACGTAAATCTAAGTGAGTGTATAGATAATTGCATTTTCCCAAGATGGCATTAATTATACCTCTCATCCTATATGCTCTTATTCAATACAAACTTGTCCCAACCCTATCGAAAGATGGAGTCAAATTCCCCCTCGTTTGAATCTGGAGTGGCCTTATGATGTCTCTATGAGCTAAGGGAATGTGGCGGAAGTGACATAGCATGACTTTTGAGGGGTCAAAAAAGGTTGTACAGCTGCTGCCCAATTCTTCTGGTAAGCTCGTTCTGGGGGCAGCCAGGGGCCAGGTAAGAAGTCTGTCTATGCTGAGACCACCACTGAGGAGAGGCCACCTGAGGCAATCCAGATGACAGAACAGCTGAGCTCGCAGGCGACAGCAGCACCAACTGGCAGTCATGAGAGTGTCCAGCCCGGACTAGCCTTCACATAGACTACGGCCTCAGCCAACACCTGACTGCAAATGCGTGAGAGGCTCCAGGGGACAACAGCCCTTCCGAGACCTGTTCAAATTTCCTGTACCTCAAGTCAGGAGCACAATAAAATTATTGTTTTAAATCTCCAAGTTTTGAGGTAACATTTATTGAGCAAGAGTAACAGGAGCAGCATGGTTTCCAAGATGTAATTATTCTTTAATGAGCATCCTTTAATATAATTCTAAATTTTCCCTTAAAATGCAATTATTTCCAAGGCTAGTCTGAATTATTTACTTGCTCTCCCAAATTCTGTAAAAGGAAATTTATCTTTTTAAATATGGGGTTATTTATTAAAATAAGTAAAACTCTACTTAAGACGTTACCAGAAAATCATTTCTGAAACAAAGGCTAAAAAGAATTGTGCCTTTTTTTCCTCTAGTTGTCCCGGTGATAAATAGCATTGTCCTGCTAGCAAATGTCAGCGATCTGGCAAACATCATGTTGGACAAAAGCCAGGTTGTCCTAAAACATCATGTTTTTTTTTTTTTTTCTTTTTTGTCCTGTGGCAGGGGTCCAAACTCTAAGATTTATTCTTGTTGATTTCCAACAATATTTTTTATAATTCTGTCTTCAGTTTAATAAGTAGGACAATGGTGATACACTTCAATTTGGGGCACATGACCAAAATAATATGTCCCAGCTCCATTACAAAAACTTTCCGCTCAAGGCACGCATGCTTCCCTCTTAAAAATGGCAATTTGATTGTGATGGCAGTTGGATCAGGTTTCAGAAATAGACGATTGCCCCTTTAATTCCATTCTTTTTCCAAATAAACACCAAAGAAGGTTTAAACCTCCTGGTTCTACGGTCATCCTCAAAGAGAAAAGGAATGCGTGCATCACAGTTCCATGATTCCTAATTCCCAGTCAGCCATGTTCCCTCCTGTTTCCAGCTGATAGAATCAGGAATCTCATAAAATTATGCACTCATCCAAGCCCTAAGCCATGCATATGTTCATTTATTCATTCATCAAGCATTTATTGATGTTTGAGAGCCTACCAAGTATAAGCCATTTAGTTGAGTTGAGGGTCTTCAAGGATAAATTATCAGCATGCTTCCCTTCTGGTAGAGAAGATAGAGGTTTAAATAGGTAATTAAAATATATTGAATAATTATATATGTGTATATATAATTGATTATTATAGAAGAATCGAGGCAAATGTAGATTACAAAGAAAACGCAGAAGTAGATACGCTGAAGAAGTAGCCTCAAAGCAATCCGCAGACTAAGTCAAGGATTAATTGAATCTTGAATATTAACAGTCTAGCTGCTACAGGGCTTTCACCTTTTATTAAGACTGAATTGCAAACTGGTTTAATTTTTCTTTATCCTTATTTTCAAAGAAATATATAATCTTCTTGCTATGCTTTTGAAGGAGAAAAGTTAAGATTAGAGGGTCTCCTGCATTTCCTTGTTTACCTAGGGAATTGATATTTTAGCTAAACTATTTCCACCCTGTCCTCTGGAGCCAGGGATGATCTTCCACAGGAGAATGCATCACAGCCACAGTTAACCAAATGCTTTGATCCCACACAGCTGCCTTTGTCTCCCTGCTGGGACTGAGAAGGAAACCAGGGATATGTCACTTCTCAGTCAGGCCAAGGAGACAGATGCTTCCTTGGCCTTCTCTGACTCCTCTTTTCCTCCTGTTCATCTTTAACCCCTTGGTTACCTGGGTCACACTTGAGCATTACTTTTGCTGCATCTGAGGATTTGTCATACTCCACCCCTACCCAATACTAATTTAGGCAACCTACTGGGCATGCTCTGTGCACAGACTCCTTCTTGTACTACATCTTGGAGACTCCCTTTTGATGCATCTGAAACTCCAAATGAGGGTTACCCCACATCCTGCTGCTGCAGTGCCAGACATAAACTATGAAAGCAACTGAGCTTCCAGCATTCTCTCCGCCCCTCTACAAAAGAGCCCTAATTTATTCTTCTGGGCTGATTTCATGGAAGAAGTTTAATGGTTCATTTACCTCATGTATAAGTTTTGCTTCTGGAAAACCAATCTCCCCAGAAAAGAGACAAGTTGTGGCATAGTATGTCCCAAATGGTGACCACTGACAAAATTTTCACCAGTTGAGGCAAAATGATTAAAAAGAAGGAAACGAAACCTATGCAATTGAAAGGGTTGTACTTTTTTCCTGGGATTTTTTAAAATTAAAATATCCTTTGCAATATGAGGTACATTTTAGGGCCCAGTAGCTATTTGTAATGCTTCCACGTGGCAAAATAAAACATTCCATCTTCTGGCATCCTCTCTAGAGGGGCAATTATGTGGGTTGGGAATCATTTATGATTATAAAATAGCCAAATGCTTCATTGTGCTCCACTCAATCAAACCCATTTTGTTCAAAGGAATAGTGTTTGGAGAACACTGAATTGCTTGATAATTGTACAGTTTTCTAATTCTTGTCTATTTATATTTGGAGGTGAAGTGGCCCTCTTTTAGGGGGAGGGGAGAGAAGGTGCTATTTTGTATCCAGCTTGACAAGCCATATACTTATTAGAGGTTCTCAATTTCAAAGAAAAATAAAGGAACATATCAGAAAGAACCTCATGTTATTAGCCAACTTTGTCTGAAATGGTAAGCTGAATATAACAGTTACTATGATAAATATCTTATACTCTTACCTAATAAAATAAGATATATTCCCATGTATCAAATGAGAAAACAGATTTTGAAAGGTTCAAAGTTACAGGTAGTAAATGGTAAAGAAGGACTTGAATTCAGAGGTGTTGAATTGCATAACTCAAGTTCTTTCCACTATTAAATAATTTTGAAAGATACTTCAGGGGCCAGCCCCATGGCCTAGTGGTTAAGTTTGGCATACTCCACTTCGGTGGCCTGGGCGCAGACCTATACCACTCGGCAGCAGCCATGTTGTGGCAGTGACCCCCATGCAAAACAGAGGGAGATTGGCACTGATGTTAGCTCAGGGCAAATCTTGCTCAGCATTAAAAAAATGAAAATCATATTTCAATTCTTTTGAACCTTGTTTATAAGAAATGTATCAATAACTATTACTTTTATTTGGAAGAATAGTAAAAAAGAATGCTTACACTTTTTTCACTTGTCAGGGCGAATCTGCTTTTCAGCAATGAGATACCAAATAATGTCAGTACCAGTGACCCTTAATCCAAAAATGAATAGCTGAGCCAGAGAGTACACAAGTAAGGGAAAACATCTTCCTTCAAGATAGCAAGTACATAAAACAAAGCATCCAATCACAGGATCAATGTTAAAATATTTTTTAAACATTTGACAAGAATGAATTACATTGTAGGTTTATTATTTTAAGTAACTCATAGATTCCTGAATTTGCTAAACTTACATTTATTTTTTATAAATGCTATAATTAAGAGTGAATTGTTTTATGTCTTAAGAGGATAGATAAAGAAAGAAGAGAAGATATGGTTCTCATATAATTCCGGTTCAAATTATGAGCTAAATTACATCAAGTTCAGCCAAACAATTTGCAATATCTATGGAGAATTCATTACTTCCTTGGACAGGCTAAAATATACGTTTATTATTTCAATCCCCCATTCTCTAGAAAAACGTTACAATGCTATTCTGATAAGTTAGAATTTGGGAGTAAAACATTCAATGTATCTTCTTGAACATCTCAAGTTTTCCCATGGACTAATTACTCAGTTTTAATTTTATAATTTTTACATCTTAGCTTTGAAAAAATTATTCAAAAATTTGATGTTGTTTAACTTCATGAGAAATACTTCTTAGTGGCAAAAATAGTCAAACATTTTAATAAGAAATGTTTGTTTATATTAAATATTGTTTAGATAGTAAGATGATGAGAACTCTTGCCCTTCAACACTATAGCTCCTGTCTGCTCAATAAAAGCTCTGGCAGGAATAATCCTTAAGAAAACATCAGCCTTTGATGCAGATAAGCATTCGCATTTCTCATCCAAAGTGCGCTGCACTTTTTTTTCTTTACTGTAATAATTCAAGCTTCATGTTCAGATGACTAGAGAACTTAAAAAATAAAATCAACAGCATTGTCTATCATGAATGAAGTTGCTCATTTCTTCTTCCTTGCTTTTTTCCTACTTTTCTTCCATTTTTAACTGCACGTAATCATCATATTAAAAAAATGCATTGAGCCTCTACTGTGAGCCAGGTAACTCACACATATAATAGATCTCTGAGACTGACTGCAATTTTTCTGCAGGTGAAGATATTGGGGCTCTGAACAGCTTGCCAAGATCATAAAGTGAGCAGGAGTTAGATGGTAGTTAAAAATGTGAATAGTATTTTCTTTAAAGGTAAGTGGATTGCTCTTTCCTTTAAGAAATGTTTCCTGTTTTAGAAATATCTGATCAAAATTTTTGACAATATATTTAAATATGCATCTGTGAATTAGTAAAAACAAAAATAAGTTGGACGAGCCCATTGCTCATTGGAACTCAGTTGTCTTAACTAAATGTGGTTCCCCAAAACAAATTATTACAATCTTAGCTACCTCTTTTGTATACAACAGTCAATAAGCCAACGTGTAACAAAGGAATGATGTACACTCTGGGCTCTTAGAGAACAGCTAACACGTAGAAAACTTTCTCATCTAAAATAACACAAAATAAAACAAAACAATAACAAGGACAACAACAAAACTGTCTCATGAGACAGCCACTTCAAGGAACTTGGTATTTTTCTAAGACTACATTTTTCTGTCTAGATTTGAGTAACAGTCTTGGGGAGAAAATTGTCCCAACGCTTTCATCAGAGTCAAGCTTTATGAACTATTTATCATACAAGCAAAGTAAAACTATATTTATGGAAAAATAAAACTTCAGTCAAGTGACTGGACAAGCCTTCCTTCCTTAAAAATATCAACCCTTCATTGTTGATAATATACATCATGAGAATAATCATGAATCCTTTTAACCTTGTTCTCTGAGGCAAAGAGCTTTAACTTGGGAACTTGGCCATTTTAGTCACTTTTGGAAAAGTTACCACTAGTATATCCATCATATGGTGATTCTTTTGTTCAGATATTTTTAACCTTGTTATTTTCCTGCTTAAACCAATAAGCAGGTAATCTCTAGGTGCTTATAAAAAATTCTGTAGAGTTTGATAGTAATATAATCTCCCCTGTAGCAAATATACAATTCAAAAAAGCATAATCACCACCAGTAGAATATAAGATCCACAAGAACAGAGACCATATTTGTTTTCCACATCCCTTTCTCCCCAGGGCTTAGAGCAGATCTGGCCCACTGTGGGCTCTCAATATATTTGCTAGATGAAGGAATGAATGAATCTAGTTGAATTATCCTGTAGCCTTTTGAAAGCCTTTCTATACACTTTTTATTTGGGTTGTAAACAGCTATACAATATGTGTCAGCATAGAAGAAGCTATCTCAAAGTGTTTGTTTTTCAGTTGTTACTATTTAACATATTTTCTATTCTCCTGGGTTCCTGTATGTAGTTTTTTTTTCTAACTGTAGAAGGTAGTGGCAATGTTCCCTGCATAATACTGCTAGAAAGCATGTTCTGAATAAATACAGGGCCTCTAAAAGAAGTGCCCTACTATGCTATGGGTTTGTTCCATAAGGAAATGCACCGTGGCAGAATCATTCTGTGAGGTTTTTTCTCTTTTTTCTTTCCAATAAGAAAATGTACCAGAAGAAAAAAGGAATGTGAATCAGCTGCCATGTAAACAAAATTCATTCCACTTTGGCCCATCTGCTGGGCTTCAAACTTTCTGGAGATTTATCTTCTAAGTGTATTGCTCTTGGAATTCCCAGGCCAAATTTTTCTTGAAAGATAATAAATCAAACTGTATTTACAGTGTTAGGCTAAAGATATATGCTCCGTGATTATATTGAATATTTACACCATACTTGGTTGTAAAGATTTCCTTTAAAACTTTCTAAAGAATATAAACAGCTGCATTGCAAAATGCCAAAGTAAAGGCAAAACTAACACCCAGAGATTAAGGGAGTATTTTGGTATTTGAAAGATAATTTTTTGCTCTAAAATTTACTTGCTTTGCCTCTGATAACTCTGCATGCTTTACAGTTTAGTAATGCTCAAACTCTGTTATCTGGGCTAAGCCAAGAGTAGAGAGATGTGACCAGGTTTTCTTAATATCTAAGATTTCATGAAAACAAGTCATAGAATTAAAATAAACCATCACTCTGCAATCCTAGAACAAAAGACATTGTTTTGCTCAACATTTTATTTTACAGAAGGGAGCCATGAAGCTCGGAAAGATTAAAAAAAAAAAGTGACTGTTCAAGACTGCAAAGTGATGGAGTCCTGACTTTAAAACGACAGAAAAAAAAAGGCTCAACCTCAGCGGGACTTCTTTCTCTCCTACTCCGCTTCCTTCACTCCTCATTAGGTGGCACTGTCTCTCACATTTGGAATTGCAGAGCTGAGAGTAGGACGTGCTCAATTCTCAGGGAAGCCATCCGCGTGAAGGAAACAAACATGGTAGGTAAAGAGAGCCTGCGCCCCACTCACCCAGATCAGAACACTGGACAACGCGAAGATGGCATTGACAGCGGAAGGGACACACTGGTCCCAAAGGCTCTAAATCAGGAACATCGGGAAGGCGATCTTCTGGCCCTATCCCAGAAGCCTCATCTTCTAGCATGAAGTCAAACAAGCCTCTCTGTTGAAATGGTCCAGCCCAGGAAACTTGTGCAAGCAGGAGGAAGATAACCGTCGCCTTCATGATCTATCTCATGTATTTTCACAACCAAGGAACCTAGGAAACAAACAAAAGGTTCAGAAGAGTAGCACTGCCTAGTTTATGTGTCATTTCTTATATAATGCTCCACAGTCAGAGTGAGCATAGAGAAAAGTATAACAAATAATATTTCATTTATTGTTAGGAAGCAGAGCATTAAAATGTATTTGAAAGGTGATAAGGCATATTATAGACTAACTTGCACAGCTATTGACATATGAAGAGATATTTGAATATTATTTCAAGTTGCTTGCTTTGAATTTGGGGTCGGAATTAAGACAATATATTATACATTCACCTCATTTGCAAAATTGTTATGATGATAAATCATGTTTGAATTTTCAGTGTTCACTCAACATAAGCCATGCCACAATCAAAGTTTTGTCTATACACATGAGAAATCTCTAATTCCTGCTTCAGAAATATCTCTGGAAGCCAATCTCATTTCTCCATCCTACTGTATTTATCTTGGTCCAAGCCATTCTCATCACTCATGGAACTACGGCAAAAGCTTCCAACTGGTCTCTGCCTTGAATATTTCCTCTACTCCAGGCCATCTACCACTCTGCTCCCCAAGTCGTCTTCTAAAAATTAAATTTCATTGTTTTAACCTTCCACTGCAAACCTCTGGTTGACTTACCATGGCTTGCCAATAAGGTCCACATCCCCTTTGCTGCATGTAAGACCACTCATAATTTGGTACCGACTGATATTTCAAGCCACATTTCTCTCCACTCCCAGTCCCCACCTGAACTTTGATACTCAAAGCTAATTGCCATTTAAAATACCTACCTTGTAAGAATGTTGCAAAGATTAAATGAGAAAACTGGGCTTCCCTTGTGTATTTCCTGGCTCATCCAGGTAGGATGCTGCTTTCTCCCTCTTCTGTGCTCCCAAAGCACGTTGCTCTTACCTCTTTTAAAGAACTTATCACATTTTATTGTAATTTGTTTTGCGTGCTTGCTCTGTCCCCCCACTAGAAGATGTACTCCCTTAGGGCGTGTCTTATTATTCTTTGTTCTGTACCCCTGGGCCTTGCACAATATTTTGCACACAAATGACTCAATTGAACATCAATTTATTAACAATACAATTTATTCAATTTTTCCAAGCAACTAATCAGTCTGATTTTTTAAAACACAAAATTATCTTCTTTATCAAATTTCTAGCATAAGAAAGATCAAATCGAAAACCTCAACTTGGTATAAGCAAGATTCACTTTTATGAATAAATCTATTGACTAGTTTCTCAAATTGATGATTTTTAATAAACCAATAAACACATATGGAAAATCTTAACTGATTTTTATATGACTTATATGTTATCTGGTTTTATCAATAGGGCTATTTTGTAAACAAAAAAGTACAGTTTTGACAAATTGATACAAAATTTACCCATTCATTCAATAATCGCTTCTAGATATACATATCTATGTTGTTGAGTTGGCTGTTGAGTTGGCTGAAGTGAACTAAATAAATCCAAATAACTAAATTTTAATAAATCTGAATAACAAAAAGTAGTTGATCATGTAGAGAATAGGCAGTCTATTTTTGAGCTGATATATTTTAAAACCCCATTGAAACTGTTCTAAGTATTTCCAAAACATATTGTAGATATTAACTTTAGTCTCATCATATCTACTTTGAATTGGACACTTATAAGAATCCATATTAAAGCTGCACATTCATAACTAGAATTAAAGAATTCTTTGGAGTCATTATCCAATTATAGCATATTTAAAAAAAAAAGAAAGAAAGAAAAAAATCTTTGTAAGCCTTAACCCTAATGGACCTCCTAGAAATTTTTGCCTAGATCACTGGGGAGGAAACAAATCTTTTTCAATTTCTTATAATTTTATTCGTAGTTTATATTTATTGTTGAAGTATGTCTAAGGCAGCCCATATACAATACAAGCTTGTGATTTTTCATTTAAAAAATACCACGAAGATTATTATTATTATTATTATTATTATTATTCACACTGTCCCTTTAAATTCAGAATAAAATATCTCTTGGAGCCCATTCCCACTCAGATACTGCATTGTCCTTTAAAGGAGACCCTATTGTTTTGGCAGTGTTCCCTCGCATTGGATCTAAGGGAGTGGTTTTCTGTCTGTTTCACATTAACATGCAATGTTTACGGTTTACCACAGATTTGCTAGCCTTGCATATTTAATGCCTTACAATTTCAGAAGAAAAATGAAGCAAAGTCATTGCAGATTTAATAAATAGCAACAAGAATTAATACAGATGTTGCTTTTTGATCTCTTCTCCAGAGCAGAAAGTGCGTGGTTGTTTCACTAACTCCAAAAAGGAAATGTTGAGTATTAGCTCAGAGGAAGATTATCATTTATATTTGTTTATTCTTGTTAAATTGGTGCAAATTCTCTACACAATATTCTTTTAGGTTGAAACTGAATGCAAACAGGCAGCTTTGAGTTTCCATTACTTATTTTATATCACTTTAGTGTGTGTATGTGCTTTTTAATCCTAAATGTCCTGGGCAAGAATAATAATATGTCCAGAAACTTTATACAAATTCCCCCATGAAATAGCTTCTTTTAAATTAGTGTCATGTTACTTGAAGACTCAGCATTTTAAAAGAGTTAATGTGGGCAGTTGATACTAATGATTTCTTTAATCATTTCCTTCCTTCCTTAATAAATCAGAAAAAAAAATAGCAGTTGCCCATGTAGAAACCAAGGAGATTTTTATTGAGATAATATACTCTCTAAATTTCATTGAAACTGTTTTAAGTATTCTCAGAATGTATGACGTTTTCCTAAATGCTAATTGCTAAGAATAATGTCACTATTCCACTAAGGCTTGTTGCCATAGTTTATGAGTTTTATCAAAAATAATGATTTCTGGTTCCTTAAGCTACTTCAGTCCATTAAATTAATTATATCATTCAGATTAACATTTGTATGATGTCATTGATGCCTTTAGTGTGACTTTCAAAGTCAAGATTTAACCCTGGAAAGATAAGTGAAGCTATAAATGCAGAGCAAAATTAAAATCCCCCAGCACTATGTAAATTAAGAACCTCAATAATAATAGAAATAATGTAAAAATAAACAATAAAAGCATACATACATAAGGGCTGCTATAGGAGCATTTGGTTCTTTTTCTGGTCAAAACAGTAATTGCAAGAAAAAGCCACAGGTATTTAAACTGGGAGCCCACTTAACCAGTGGTCATCATGTTACCCTGTTTTGAAATTAGAAAGAAAAATAATCTCTACCCTCATTTTATAGTGAATGTACCTTATAACAAAATTTCATTTGCACTGAAAATACTGACAGGGTCTCTTCTTTACATTTAAGGAATTATGCAGCTAACTGTGCGATTATCTTAGGTCTTTAATAATCAATATAAATATTTTCAATGTTTATTTTCACCTCGCTGGTGATAATTTCTATTCTTTTCTAGGTTGTAGAAATATACGTTAGACTTCTACAGCTAATCACCAGAGTTCACTTCTCTGACGATTCAAAAGTTCTTAAAATACACAAGAATTCAGAAGGGGAATAAATCCTTACATACATAAACCAACTACAAATGGTATGCTAGTCTAGAATACTTTTCTACAAACACTTCCTAAAGAACTGAACATTTCACTAGTACAAATACAAAATATATCAACATAGACAGTTATGGTGTTAGGTTATAGTTTTTTTAATAAACGTCTTTGCAAGAACAGAGAGAAAGAGCTAAAACAATGCATTCAACCATTTTACCGAATATTTAACTTCTGTTTTCAAGCAAGACTTGTTTAAAAGGCTGCAGAAAGATTGTTAAAAGTTTAGCACGATTTTTTTTTTCTTTTCTTTTTCTCACCAAGTAATTCCTTTTTATCTCAACTGGATCAAAGTTTTATTAGTCTGTAGCAGAGTTCAGGACAATTATTGAAAACCATACCTTTTAATCCGGGGATTTGCCACAGGAGCCCTCAAAGCTGAGATGTAATTACACTAAATATTCAGCGCAAGCAAAAGAGTTTGCAGGTGTGGAAAGGAGGAGGGGGTAGGTGCTGCTCTGTGACTGTCACTAGGTTGAAAATCTCCTGCTTCTACTTCATAGCACAGTTAAAAAATAAGGTTTCCCTCAATGAACACAATCCGGCTGACACCCACATTAGATCATATGGTAATGATATGTCTCTTGTATTGTAGCCAGAAACTTTATCGGCCATTTTTCTCCTCATTTGCTTTATTCCTTTTGCATCTGCTTAAGATTCTAAACTGCTTATGTAGTATACTGGAGCAACTGGACTTGAAATTTCTTTTATTGTGTCGATTCATTTCCCTAAAATATTGTAACTAAAGGGTTTGTTTCCCCACCCCCACCCCCACTCCACTACCCACCCTTTCCAGTCTTGTTTATAAGTAACATTTCCTGACTGTCAGTTTTCCTTGCTTTCAGGATAAGACTGGCAAATGGAATGAAATTAATCTTGTAGTTATTTCACATGTGGTCTGTGAAAATAAATGAGTAGTCTTATGTGGAAATACTCGTTCGGATTCTTACTTGCCTTGGGCTGTTGTGCAAATTCTAGTACTATGCTGTGGAGATTTTCTATAGATTTTGAACATATTTTTAAAGTGTCCTGGAAGAAAGCCATGGTTTTATATGAAAAGCATGTCATTTATTAGTTTTATCACGCATAGTTTAAAATCTTTCCTGTTGTCCACCAGTTTTTTTCCCTAATAAAACACATAGATACTAGAAGTTGGTCACAATTTAATTTAGCCTGTATATGAAAAATTCTGTTTTCATAGACTACACTTTTATATAATCCAGAACTTTGAAAAGGCAATAGAATCGATGGCTCTTTCCAAATTTCAGTAAATAGAAAAAAGAAAGTGCAAATACAAGGAAAGATATTTCTTTAGCCACTGGAAAGCTTTTTTGAGTTTTTGTAATTCCCTTGCTGGATGCTGTTAGTTCTCTCTGTGTGTGTCTCTGTGTTTTGACTTGTATCTTTATGCCCTGGCCCCTAGGCTGTTACCAGGTGGAAACTTGAAGTCATGAGAAGTGAAACATGAGAGGATAATCTCCCATCCTCCAAACTCCCTCCTTCCCTCCTCTAGCCATCTAAGTGCACAAGTCTACAGTAAATATTCTTTTGCCTTGATGAAACTTGAAGGAATTAAATTCTTGAATGTTATCAAAAGGAGGGGAAAGGGTGTTATCACATGATATTTTGCCTGATTTCCCAAGCCCAGCCTCCCTAATTTTAACACTTTACCCCACTCTGCCTGCCTTGACATTTAATAACCACTTACCCAGTTATTCTGATGAGTTAGAAAGAGGCAAGTGTTATTTTCCTTGGACATTGGTGCAAAGTCCATGATCCCCTTACCTGGAATTAATTTTTTTCTCTTGATCTCCTCTTGTATTTGTCTCTTTCTTATGACAGGCAGTTGCTGCTTCTTCATATTATAGTTATTCATGTACGTGTCTTACCCCAAGGGAGGAAGCACATTGTCTTCATATTTGTAGACTCTGCACCCAGCCAGTCATGGTATATGGTAAATTCTCAAGAAACACTTGGTGAAATAAAGACAGTCAGATCTTTGGCTATGGACCACACTGTGATCATTGTTTTTGCCCAGCTCTGATTTGCTCCTTATCAAAACCCAACCCTACTATAGTGTATATGACGATAACGGCAATAATTGTTATGAGAGAGAAACAGAAAGACAAGGAGAGGGAAGAAGGAAAGAAATGAGGAGAATAAGTGTATAAAATAAAAAGTAGAAGAGGTAGGACAGGAGGAAAGGACGACAGGTTATCTTGATATGTAGATCATCTTACTTTTACAAAACAGAACCATTTTGGTTAAGATTCACATCCTGGTTCTTTCCTTTAATTGTAAGCTGTATGAACTCAGATCACTTACTTAATCTCTCTGAGCCTCAGTTTCCACATCTGTAAAATAGGTAGAAATTATCTAATTCATAACATTGGTGTGAAGGTGAAATGAGGCGAGATATATAAAGCATGTAATTCAGAGCACGGCCCCAATAAAGTAAGTTCTCCATAAACGTTAGCTTTTATTATTTTCTGATGTATGTCGTAGCAATCTCTTGAATTGGGCAAGGGAAATTATATTTACTATTTCATTTTACAGAATGAGAAAACTGAAATCCAGTGATCTGCCAAGTTCACAGAGCCGGTAAGAAACACAACAGAAACTCGTACCCGGGCTTACTCTCACCCGATCTAGTTTTCCAACACTATACTACCTTTTTAGAAAGATCAAACTCTTAAGATACAGAAAATTAATTATTAAAATTCTTGAGTAACATGTCTTTGCAGACTATTTTAAAAACTGTGACCAAGTTACAATTCTTCTCACACTTTAAATTTAGGGAGAAACAAATATTTTCATTTTTAAAATTTTAGTAAGAACCTCACCTCCAAAATCCCAAGGATTTTACCAAATAGTGTCTGATTTAAAATTTAAAATATCTTTAATCAGATGTTACGTTATATATATTGTCACATCCACTTCTAGATAGAAGAAACTAAGTCACAGCAAAGTCATATGCAGTTAAGTCACAAAGAAGCCATGGGGTTATCATCAGAATCCGGGTCTCTTGTAATCTAACGGGAAACAGAACAATTTTGAGGCTAGAAGTAGTACTTATGAGAGACTGCTGAAACTTATCCTGGCTTGGAACGTTTGGGGTTAGGGTTCACAGAAACCTTGGCTGCTATATAGATATCTGAAATACTCAAATTCAGAGGACATACCACATCTGCTGTTAAAACCACTTAAACTGTGATTTCTACTGACAATCCGCTAGTTAACAGGGTAACTACCTTCTGCACGTTGTCAAAGTTCATTTAAAGGCTAGTCACTCTTTCTTACAGACATCAAATACAAGTGATTTAAATTGTACCTGCATATTAAGGATGTGAAGAATGCCAGAGCTTTGAAAGGTCTCCTTCTGACACCCTTTTATTTTCTAAGAGGTCTGGAAGAAAGCGATTATCTTCACAAACCTGATGTGACTGGTTTATTCTTAGGCTGACTCTTCAAAGTCAGGTCAGGGGCTGGAGTGGGCTGTCTGGCTCTTTATTTTGCTACTCTAGGCAGATTTTCTCCTTGAGCCAGGAAAGAGGGCTAGGATGGAATTCAGGGCAGCCTTGAATGCAGGATGGCTTGAAACAAAATTGGGTAGAAAACAGTTACCTTGGCCTCTTCTTTCTTTCCCACATGCCTCCACTCCCCCCGACCCATCACCACTGTTCCGTGTCCTTGTGCCCTGCACAAGTGACTTAACCTCCCTGCTTCTCAGGTTTTTAATCATAAAATGTGAGGCCCACAGTACTACCTACTTCTTAGGTTTGTGGTGAGGTTTAAAAACGGTCAATACATGAAGCATTTAGAACCCTGCCTGACACATCTCCAACAGTACATAAGTGTTTGTTGTTTCTTCTGCTGCTGCTGCTCTTGTGGGAGTTGTTACACACCTTTCCGTGGACACTCCAGTCCAATAACCAGACTGCATCCCTTTCCTAGCCCAAGGTGTTTTCTCCCTAGCAACTCCAGAAATCACCTAAACCATGATATAATTAGAAAAACAAGGACTTTGCAGTTAGATAGCCTTGGGCTTAAAATCTCTACTTTGCTCTTGTTAACTAAGTGCCTGCCTTTCTTCATGCATAATATTTCACTGGGTTCCATGTCTTGCTGAAATCCATTCATGGACTTTATAAGGATCCAGAGACTGCAGGTAAAGAATCTCTTCTCTGAGCAAGGAAGCAGAAATGGGAGTGGAGACAAGGACAAGGTAAGCTATGGATTAAGATATGGAAAAGGTATGGAGAGATGCACCTGTCTTTCACGACAAGGAGGTATTCAATTCCTTAATTCTCTCTTTTCTTGAACGCTCAGGAGCATCTCTTTTGTCAGTTGCAGTCAAGAGATTTATTATTCTTTTCACAGCATTATTAATCACTTTGTACTGGGACAACAAATCAGCATTTATTGAATACCTAATAGTGTCTGCAAAGCACACACGTCTCTGTTAAACACACAGAAATTTCCAGAAACTATCAAACAATCAATCAATCAGCAAATACTGATCAAGGAGCCACTCTGGGAGAAATATTAATACTAGGCCCTTGGCAAATACCAAGAAACAAAAAGTATAAAGTAAAAAGCATGACCTCAAAGGACTTATAATTCAGTAAGGAGATAGGGCATATATCTGTATTTAATAAGATTTTATATAATAAGCTATACATATCTAATAAGATTTATATAATAAGCTATATATATTTAATAAGATTTTAGAGTTATCCTACCAGAAAACTTATAGTGCATTATATAATCATAATTTCTGGCCAAAGTGTGATGTAATTAAAAGTAATTGTCTTAGCAAGTCAGAGGGAAAGATCATTTTACACATGGGTGGTTAGGTAAGTGTTTATGGAGAACAAGGTACAATTTGAGCCGAATCCTGAGGGATAAAAAGAATGTGAAAGGAGAGCGACAGCTTTTTAGGCTGGCAGAACAGCCCTATCAAAATCTTGGCAATGGGAAAGCAAGACACAATAAATAAATCAATGCAGCTTGAGTGGACGCTTTCCTTCAAAGAAGCCTTGAATATTCAGCAACTGCCGTGGTGTCTGCCATGCTGAAGCCACACAATACAGGAATGCTCCATGTTTATGGTAGTAACTAAAGGGAGATAAGGAAAGAAATGAAGGTTGAGTCTGACTGTGGAAGGACTTGAAATTCTCCTGTGGGGCACTTATTTATTCATTCATTTGTTCAGTAAATATTCGTTTGGTGATTAATATGTGCCAATTGCTGTTCATTGCTTTAGTCTTGGTATATTAATATCTTAGTAACAAGAAGATGAGCCTGGCAAAAACAGAGTCACTGCTCAGGAAGCTGATGTGATATGTTAAAGATAAATGTGTGGATCACCTATTCTGTCCCAAGCACTATGGTGTGTCCTTTTTTGTGTGTGAGGAAGACCAGCCCTGAGCTAACATCCGTTGCCAATCCTCCTCTTTTTTGCTGAGGAAGACTGGCCCTGGGCTAACATCCGTGCCCATCTTCCTCTACTTTATATGGGACGCCGCAACAGCATGGCTGATAGGCAGTGTGTCCGCGGGCGCCCGGGATCCGAACTCGCGAACCCCGGGCTGCCAAAGCGCGAACTAAACCACTGCACCACCAGGTGACCCCTATGGTGTATTCTTTAAGTGCATTATCTCCATTGATTCATGATAATCCTTTCAGTTAGGCTGTATATAATCAATTTTCATAATCAATTATAAAGGCATAGAACTAATGCATAAAGAAGCCACATATTCCATGTACTGTTCTCTTTATGACTCCAACCAGCTGCTTTTGTCATGTAAGCAATGGCGAGGAAAGAGTTGACTTCTTTGCTTGCATCTTTATCTCCAAGGAGAACATTCTTTAAGTGGAAAACAGCAACAAACAAAAGTGCTTAAGTTGACTTAAGCTCTTGGTGTGTGGAAAATGGTAAGAAATTAACTGTTTCATGTGAGTTCAAATATTAAGGTACTAAAATAACTTGTAGTCTGATACTTACACTTAAGTGTAAGTAATCATGGAGAAATCATGCAATCTGAAATATGGAATAAAAAAGGGCAGAATTAACATAGAATCTTTCCCTGTGAATTCTCACACAGGAAAAGACCTCGTGTTGAATGAAGGCTTCCCACACTGAGTGATGATAGAGATGCTGACAATTTACAGATGAGACCAGCTTTGGAAATGTACATATTGGAAGTCAGTGGAAACTACAAAGGAGAGAGATAAAAGCCAGACATTACCTGGAAGACCACCTCCTGGCCATGCAACGGCCTGTTTACTTATTAGTTGACTAGTGCTGCTGGACATGAGGCCTGCTCCAGTAAACCCCAAAGTAGACTCCTTTGGCAACGCTATACTTTCTTTTCCAACAAAGAAAAACCTCCTGTGTGAAGACCACAGTTGAGGTCAAGCACAAGATGAGATAGAACAAAATAATGTGCAGGGTCTGAATTGTAGAAAGCAAAGAAGGTCTTGCATTTGTAATTTCCTTTAACAAAGATCACTTGTCTGCACTAGCTTTCCGGGGAGGTGGCATGGTGTAATTGTTGAGCACACAGATCCCGGGGCCAGACTGCTCAGGTTTGATTCTTGGCTCCGTCACTGATTATCTGTATGACTTTAGGAGGTTTCCCCGGGAATGAGAGCACCTTATTATACATGTGGGTAAAATAAGTCTGCATTTGTAAAGGGTTTAGAAACAGAACCTGTCATATAGGATAAGCTATGTAAGTTTATGGTAAGTGACAAATATTTCAGAATGGACTGAAGTTTTTAAGAGATTTTTTTCTTCTTCATCTTGCCTTTTATTCATACTCTAGCCTAAAAGTTATGCCCTGTTTAGTTTGGAGCATTCAAATTCAGATCATGTGGGTGCAGTGTGTATTTACTGCATGGCACCTATTTGGTCTGTAAATATTCTCCTTTCAATTTACTCTGTATCCTAGGAAAAGTAAATGCTCCACCACAGAATACAGCCCTCCAGAAGTAGGCAAACGAATGAAAAGTTTTATTCTAATGTCTGTACTGTAAAAATGACTTAGTTTTTTTTTAAATAATGACTTAGTTTAGGAACTTTTACTGAGATGGTTATAGCCCCTTGAGAATATCTGATTTGATTCAAGTCGTCCCTTCAAAAACAATAATTCATCTCTTGTAATTTGCCTTGTTGGGTTATTTCTTTAACAATTCATGAGGTGAATTTTTGAGGCAGATATATATTAACACAACAAGAAAGTGAAACATGCTTTCCCATTTAAATCATCTGAGTGTTTTTATTTTTTGGAAACGACCCTATATTTTGAAGAAATCTACTTCAAATACTTGAGGAAATATTACTGTTTAGAAATAATTTATGTGTCCATTTTTTATAGAATGATGTCTGAGCATATCCTTTATGAAAGCATTAAATCACCAATATGCCAGCTTACTTTATAATTACGAGTCTGTGGGGCTCACAAAAGAAAATGGAAGTGTGATCACATTCGGTGTTTCAGGTTTAAATCTCTTTGGAACATTCTTCATCAAAAGGTTGGCTTCTCATGAAACATCTTCATTCCTGGAGGCCGGTTTCAATAACTTCCCCAGTATTACTCATGGTCTGAGGCAATACAAAATCCACCTAGAAACAGAGTATTTAATTCTTCCCATAGGCCCAGAACCATAGAAGTTCATGCTATCAAAACAGCTCTTTAAATAGGTGATTTGTTGGCCTCCTGAATGATAAGAACATTATGTGCCTGTCTGAGGAGAGTAAAACCACATAATGAAAGCTACTGAGAGATTACAGGAAATACTGCAAGATTTTTTGTTTTTAATTCCATGTAGTTGCAAATCTTGATGGTTGCCAGCTGGCAATTAAAATGTGGTGGCACCAACATTGCATTAACGAGTACTTAATGATGCCATTGCAAATCTGGTGGTTTCAAGGACTTTGTTTTTTGTATCTTTTTTATTTTGGTAAAATACACGTAATTTAAATTTTACCATTTTAAGTTCAATTTAGTGGCATTAAGTATGTTTACAATGTTGTGCAACCATCACTACTGTCCATTTCCAGAACTTTTTCATATCCCAAAGAATTCTGTACCCTTTAAATAATAACTCCATGTTTGTTTCTCCCCTCAGTCCCCAGAAACCTCTATTCTGCTGTCTCCATGAATTTTCCTACTCTAGATACCTCATATAAGTAGAATCATACAATAAATTTTTAATTTAGGAAAAAAGTAAGCTTTCTATTTTTTTTGCTAGTTTTTCTAAAATTTATTTAAATGGAGGGAGAGTGGAATGGGAAGAAACTATAGAGGCAATGAAGGAGCCAGAACTATCTTGCTTCAAGGGAAGGGTTTCTTTTAGGAAGACAACCCTGACCTCAGTCAATAAACCCTGATAGATGGGCCTGGGAGCCAGCTATGCTTATGTGAAAGATGTAATTTGAAGACACTTATCATTCTTTATTAAAATCAGCACCAAACAAAAACAGAACAATTAAAATATACAGAGTTTCTTTAGACAGTAATTCACCAAGGAAGCTTTAATATCACCAAATGTTTGTTTACAAAATATCCTTTGAGG
Source organism: Tapirus indicus (assembly GCA_031878705.1). Lineage (NCBI taxonomy): Eukaryota > Metazoa > Chordata > Mammalia > Perissodactyla > Tapiridae > Tapirus > Tapirus indicus. The sequence continues at coordinate 134,697,575 of CM062920.1, read as the reverse complement.
ATATCATTTGAAGACCAGTTAACACATCTGAAATGATGGTCCTGACTCCTTATTAGTAGGCATGTATTTTTGGTTCTCTCCTCAGTACTGGTAATTGAGCTTCAGTAAAGTGTCTGTGTCTTGTTACAGCAGTTCTGTGACACAAAGAACATAAGGGTAGGCTCTGTGACTCTAAAATACAGTTAAACTAATTAGGCACAATCAAATAAGACCTTTAATCTTCGTCTTACTGGTAATATTTTCTACAACAACTAGCCATTTTTATGAAAGTACTAAAGAAAATGGATTCCTGAAAGAATAGCATCTATTTCTGTAGAGTGCTTTTAAAATTTCTTTTAAAATGTTAAGTATGTTGAGATGAAAAACAAACCACTTAAATGTTTAATTCCAAACGATAGAAATAACTTAAGCATTGTGTAAAGATTTTTAGAAAAAAAAAATCAGTACCAGACAAAAGCTACCTTGGGAGAAGTGAAGTTACTTTCATTCATAATTTAAAAATCAGAATTCAGTTCACTCCAAACTTAATTTATACTAAGGCATGCTAGATGTGGGTAGCCTAATGATAGCTTCATCAAAGCAGAGATATTTGTCCCTTTTGTCACTGCTATATCTCTTGTGCTTAAAACAAGGATGGCACATGGTGGGCCAAGGTAAATAGTTGTTGAATATTAGCCCGGTAAGACCTAACATTCCACAAACCCCAAGACATACACATTCAGTTATTCCATATTACATCTCCTTAATCACCTAGAAGAATCTGTCTTCACGAGTCAAGTCCTCTTCACTGGCATAGGATCAAGTTCTAGTTCTCTGTAAGCTGAATATCCTCTCAGAGTGATAATTTTGGACATCTCTGTCCTTCCAGCTTTCCCTGCAATGTTCCAGAGTTGAGGCTTCACCAACCCTATTTGCTCTCCAAAGCTCCACACATCATCCCTGGGTACCCACACATTGAATTGCAAAACCTCATCTGTCTAAACTTCGTTATGTGCCTCTCCACTTCCATTTCCATATCCTAAGGTTTTCCACACTGCATCTTTCCATCACGACCATCATTTTTCCTGTAACTCGGTGACCCTCAAAATTCAGTAAGTTGATAACCAACACCATAATTTTTTATCATCTTCTTTGTTTTACTTAATGATTATTAATTTTACTTAATGATTATTATTTACTTGACTATTGTTCTAAATAATAATAAAATCTGAAAAACCATATCATTGTGTGGTAGTTATATTTTCTGTTATATGTTTAAATAAATACATAATTATTATAATAAAACTATTCATCACATTGCCTACTACCAACGGTAGAGGTTTTACTTTTTGGAAAATATTTAATAATCCCTAACCCAGTGCTCTTAAAACTAAATTCCAATATTATATATTTAACTTAATGTCAGTAATGATTAACCCATAATAAATGTCAAGCACACAGATATTTGGGGGCTTCCCATCTAAGGCCTCTTTAGTTTGTTGGGATCAGGTCAGAAACATATCCTAGTTCTCCATTTTGTGAGGTCATTCAACCCTGTTTCCAACACATGACAGAGATTTCCAATAACAGCAATCTAAACCTACACTAGTCTTATTTCCTGTGTGTTAAACCTACCCTATCTGGATGCTGAACTGATTACCCACAAGGCTCTCACTGGGTGAAGTTATCTGGAGCAACCGTGTCCAGACCAAGTCTCATGGATCTTCTTATGCCCTATAAATCCCACATTAGATCTTCCCTAATAGATTCCTTTATTTAATGCCTTATCCTATTTCCAGACTGGCCCCTCAATATTTTCATTGACATTTAGGACTGTCATGTGTAAATATAATCAGAGATGTCTTATATCAGTTTCGTCGGAAAGCAGATCCTGAGACAAAGCTTTCTTGCAGGAGGTTGATTGTCGAAAGCTCTCAGAAGCAATCCTTGTAAGGGAGAGAGGGAAGCAGGAATAGACAGAACTTCTCCTGTTGAACCGTGTTGCGGTCACAATCGCAGCCTCAGCCGATCCAGTGGGAAGCTGAGAGGACTTTAGACTTGATTTGAATTCAGCAAGGCAGCTGAACTTCTGTTCCCTAACATCTGCTGCATATAGTGAGTGCATTGCCCCTGGGAAGGGGCTTAACCTTGGGCCAGATAGCTCCCTTCATCAACGGGACCAAGCTGTGAACTGTCAGTTGTCAAAAATTCTGGCAGCTGGAGAAATAAGTGCCTCAACACTGAAAAGGAGATCTGAGCAATGACCCACAACATCTGCTGCAAGAGCTTCCTATCCTATTGTATAGGAAAAAACAAATCAAATTTTCATATGTATAAAGTGCACATTTTCTTTATTTTGAAAATGTCTTTGTAGTTATTTGCCTCACTAAACTATGAGTTGCTTGAAGACAAGGGTCATGCCTTTTCAACTTTATCATTCCTGATATCTGGAATAATAGGTATATAGTTGCTCAATTACTGCTTGTTAAACCATTGAAACTAAAAAATTGCACATTTGACATAAATCCATAAATAGTCAAATTACAATGGATTAATAGTATATAAAAATTATGAACTTGGCTAACAGACTTATGCATGACTGTTTATATATTGTCGACAGTATACAAATGTCAAATAGACTATCTGATAGTCAGTATATAATATATATAGTATATATTATAAAGTGTGATAAATGACTCTAATCCAGGGATTTTCAAACATGCTACCACTTGAGGGTTGGGAAAGAGATGGCTGATTCTTCCCCAAACCTCCTCTGCAACTAGAAAAACATTGACATTTTATGTCCACATCATACCATCACTAAGAAAAATGTCGATAAAAATCCAGTTCTCAACAGTCCTTTCATACTACATCTGAGCAGAAAACACTGTCTTAGTCTGTTCAGGTTGCTATAACAAAATACCAGAGACTGGGTGGCTTATAAACAACAGACATTTATTTCTCAATTTTGGAGGCTGGAAAGTCCAAGAAGAAGGTGCCAGCAGATTCCGTGTCTGGTGAGATCCTGCTTCCTGGTTCACAGATGACTGTCCTTTTGCTATAAGCTCACATGGCAGAAGCAGGGAGGGACCTTCTCTGGGGTCTCTTTCATAAGAGCACTAATCTCAATCATGAGGACTCCACCCTCATGACCTAATAGTTTCTCAGAGGTCCCACCTGCAGATACCATCACAGTGGGGACTAGATTTCAATGTGTAAATGTTGGGGGGGATGCAAACATTTGAGTGTATAACACACTGTATTCCATTTTCTCATATTTACAAACAGCTGTAAAGTTAGATAATTACAAGAATATAAAATTAGATGTGGCATATCACTTTTTAAAATTGGGCTCTTCATAAGATTCAAAAAATTTTTTTTTAAATTCTGTCTACTTTCCTAAGATGACGTTGAGGCTGTTGATTTTAGATCTTTGCTCTTTTGTCACATTTGTGCTTAATGCTGTGAATTCCCCTTATCCACATTCTACATATTTTGTAAGTTGTATTTTCATTTTCATGTACTTCAAATATTTTTTAAATTTCTCTTCTTTGACCCAAACATTTGTCTTCTTTAACCCAAATGTTATTTAGAAATGTGTTGTCTAATTTCAAATATTTAGGGGATTTGCCAGCTATCTTTCTGTTTGATTTTTATTTTAATTCCATTGGGTCTGAGAACATACTTTGCATGTTTTCTATTCTATTAAATTTGTTAAGGCGTGTTTTATGTCCCAGAATGTGATCAATCTTGGTGAATATTCTGTGTGAGCTTGAGAATGATGTGTACTCTATTGTTGTTGGTTGAAGTATTTCATAAACATCAGTTAGATCAAGTGATTGACAGTGAGATTCAGGTTAAATATATTCTGATTTTCTTCCTGATGGTCTATCAGTTATTGAAAGAGGGATGTTGAAGGCTTCAACTATAACAGTGCATTCATCTATTTCTATCTTCAGTTTTATCAGCTTTTGCCTCCCTTTTTTTTGACACTCTGTTGTTAGGTACATTTAAGAGCAATTAAAATTGACTCCTTTATCATTATGTAATGCCCATTTATCCATGATAATATTTTTGTTCTGAAATATGCTTACTTTTTGGTTACTGTTAGCATAATATATCTTCCTTCACCCTTTTTAACCAATCTAACATTTTATTTTATTTTTATTTATTTTTGTGTGTGTGAGGAAGACCAGCCCTGAGTTAACATCTGTTGCCAATCCTCCTCTTTTTTGCTGAGGAAGACTGGCCCTGGGCTAACATCCCTGCCCATCTTCCTCTATTTTATATGGGATGCCGCCACGGCGTGGCTTGACAAGCTGTGCATGTGTCCGTGCCTGGGATCTGAACCTGCGAACCCCAGGTCGCCGAAGCGGGGCGCACGAACTTAACTGCTTCACCACTGGGCTGGCCCCCGAACATTTTATTTTTTAAATTGGTTTCTATTAAATGACATAAAGTTGGGTCTTGCTTTTTTATCCACTCCAGCAATCTCTGAATTTTAATCGGTGTTTTGACCATTCATGTTGAGAGTTATTCTTGATGTAGTCTTTTTGCTATAAGCTCACATAGCAGATACACAGTGGAGAAATAAGTGCCTCGACACTGAAGAGGAGATCTGAGCAATGACCCACAACATCTGCCGCAAGAGCTTCCTATCCCATTGTATAGGAAAAAACAATTCAAATTTTCATATGTATAAAGTGCACATTTTCTTTATTTTGAAAATGTCTTTGTAATTATTTGCCTCACTAAACTATGAGTTTCTTTTCTGCTTTGTCTGGCTTTAAGTGATCATCTTCATGATTCCCTTTTATCTCCTGTCTTAGTGCATAAATTTTTTTAATTTACTGGTTGCCTTAGATTTTCCAATATACATTTTTAACTAATCTAATTTTCACTTAAATAACAGTATATTGCTTCAGTTGTAGTGCAGGTACCTCGTAACAAAGTATTTCCAATCCTTCCCTCCTCTCCCTATGACATTGCTGCCATTCATTTCACTTATCCATGTGATATAATCACAGAGAATCTTGTTTAAACCAAGACTTTAAACATCTTTAAACAAACAGCTATCTTTGATATCAAATAAGAATAAGAAAAATAATATATTTTATTTTATCTTCATTTATTTGTTTTATCTGACACTCTTCCTTTCTTTATGTAGATCCAGATTTGAGGCTTACATCATCTTCTGCTTGAAGCAATCTTTAAGAAAGCATTAAGCTTTTGACTAGACGTCCGCTGGTAATAAATTTCTTCAGTTTTTGTTTCCCTAGGAAAGTCTTTATTTCTCTTTCACTTGAAGGACAATTTTTATGGATATAGAATTTTTGACTGGTGCTTTTATTTTTTCTTTCAACATTTTAAAGATTACCTCACTTTCCTCTTGTATGATTTCTGACAAGAAATCCTTTGTATCCTTGTTCCTCTATAGGTGAGGTGATTTTTTTCCCCTCTGGATTCTTTCAAGAATTTCTCTCTCTCTCTCTCTCTTTATGTGGGAGGGAGAGGGGTTCTAAAGTTGAATGTGATGTGCCTGGATGTAGTGTTTTGGTACTTATCCTTCCTAGTGTTCTTTAACCTTTCTGGGTCTGTGGTTTGGTGTCTATCATTAATTTGGGGAGGTTCTCAGTCATTATTACTTCAAATAGTTCTTCATTCTTTTGGTATTCCACTTATGTATCTGTTACATCTTTTGACATTGTTCCACAATTTTTGGATGTTCTGGGTTGGGGGGGTTATTTTTCCATTCTTTTTTTCTCTTAGAATTTCAGTTTGGGAAGTTTTTATTGACCTATTGTCGACTCACTAGTCCTCCCCTCAGATGTATTTAGTCTACTGATAAGCGTACCACAGGCATTTTTCATTTTTATTATAGGGTTTGTGATTTCTAGCATGTCTTTTGGATTCTTTCTCAGGCTTTCCATCTCTCTCCTTACATTACTCATCTATTCTTGCGTGTGGTCTGCTTTTTCCATTAGAGCCTGTAACGTATTATCAAAGATTTTAAAAATCCTCTGTGATAATTCCAACATCTGTGTCATATCTGAGTCTGGTTCTAAGGCTTACTTTGTTTCTTTCAACTTTTTCCCTTGCCTTTTGGCATGCCTTGTAATTTTTTTTGAAAGCCAGGCATGTTGTATCAGGTGATGGGACCTGAAGTAAATAGACTTTAGTGTGTGGATTTATGTTAAGTTGCTTAGGAATTGGACTGCATTTATATTTGCTGTGGCTTTAGATGACAAAGTTTTAAAATTCCTCTAGTGTCCTTGTTTTGTCTCACCACTTGGCTTTGGGCTTCCCTAGGTACGCCTCCTCAGAGAGGAGTACCTTTGTACCTTGCAGCTCTTTCAGCTGGAATACAGTTATTGTACTGATCCCTGTATGTGTGATGGTAAGAAATGGGGGACGGAGAGTGTTCTATAATCCTTTGACTAAATCTTAGTCCTTTATGTGCCTGTATATCTGGGCTGTGACCTTCACAACTCTCTTTCCCCTGGTATAGCTTGCTCCCTGACCTTGCTTGGTAAAACAGGAAGGTTAGAGGAGCTAGAGTGGTAGGGAACCTCTTCCTTTATTTAGGATAAGACTCTGGTCAAGTGTTTTTCCCTGGAGAGTAGCTCTTTGTTACAGAGATCACTCTGGGTATATTATACAATGATTACACATCTTCTCCCCATTCCAGACCCAGGAGGAGATGTTCCTCAGATCTTCAACTTGAGAACCTGATGGAGTTTCTAGAGGTAAAACCCATGAAAAGGATGGGGTCTCCTAAGACTGTAGAACCCAGAAGTTTCTCATTTTTATGCTAGCCCACATTCAGCCTTCAGCAATTGATCAAAATTACCATTTAAGTGTTTCCACCAATATATGGCTACAATGGTTTCTGCTCCAGTTAAGCAGATTCCAGTTGTGACTCTCCAAATTACCTGTAGCCAGATTTCAGTATAGTGTTTTGCCCTGAAAACTCGCTTTTCTGATAGGTGCAAGAAAGGTCATTGATATTCAGTCTACCCAGCTTTCTCTTATTGCAACGGCAGTTACTTCCAAGCTCTTTACACGTTGTCGCTGAAACTGGAGATGTTTCAGTTCTTTTAGGTTAGTGACCTTTGTTTTTCTCTTTAGCTTCCAAATTCTATTGCCATAGTCTTATTTCCTCTTTTCATTCTCCTTTTTGATATCATTTTAAGACTCTTTTTATTGACATTTTCATGAGATTTGGTGAACAAGTAGAGGTTAATGAATTTGTTCAATTTGCCATCCAAAGTTTTAAACTTTGTCATTATATTTTCTTACAACTCTATGAGACGTAATTTCTTCAACTAGGTCAATATCTATGTTGGTTCCCAGAATCATTATTTTATTCACTTTTATATCTTAAAATCCAAAACAGTACTTGGTAAATAATAGGTACTTTAAAAATATTTGCTAAATAAATAGGTGAATGAACGACTAAATGAATGAATAGTCACCCATTTTATTAGAGTTGTAGGTATGCTGAGAAGAGTTTTCTTTTCAAACCATCTCACCAATGGCCTGTTTAGGCTGGAAGTTCTTTTGGAGTTCCATAGGTGCCAATCTGGAAGCCTTTTCACATTTCTGGAGTTGTGTATTAATGCTGAGTTACTGTGGGAGAAATTACAGAGAAGCCAATATAGCCTAATATTCGTAGAAAATTTGCATGAACCTTAAAAAAGTTGTTTGAAGACTTTCAAAACTGGCAGAACTCACATACTTGCCTTGGTAAGATTTTCTTCTTTGTGATACCTTGAAAAGAAACAAAAGTCTTTATTATTAAGTCCTTTCCCTTATCACAATTATATCTGCATGTTTAAAAAAATGCTGAATTATTACTTTTACTGAAAAATTTCCATATATCATTTGTTAGTCTAATATATAGTCTAATATATATAGCCACATATAGTTCCTAATAAATAATATTTTCTAATTGATCAAACGAATGAATGAATGGGCTTAACTCACACATTTGATGTGAGATATGTGTTTACTAAAAGTACACTAATCTCTTGCTCTAGAGCAGGGGTCGGGGAACTTTTTCTGTAAAGGACCAGTTATTATATATTTTTGGTTTTGTGGGCCATAAATCTCTGTTGCAACTATTTGGCATTGGCATTGTAGAGCAAAACAACCATAGACATTATATAAATGAATGGACACAACTATATGCCAATAAAACTTGATTTACAAAAACAGGAGCTGGGCTGGATTTGGGTCATGTACCACAGTTTGGCAGACCCTGCACTGGAGTCTAGACATTTGTCCTTTGCTCTATAATCTTCTACTCCTCCTTCAACTGAACATTCTCTCTGGGATGTCCCATAAACAACTCAATTTCAGCATATTGAAAACTGAGCTTATCATTGTTCACCAGCATAAGCATTCTCCATGTGTTTTCCATCTCAGGAAATGGCAAAACCCTCTACCCTACTAATCAACAGTCTAAGGACTCTACATGTGATACTTATCCATCATCTCTTCTTAATCTCTACTTATGCTCGCTTAATTGAGGTTCTCTCTCACTTTGCCTCAAATATTGCTAGATTTCTTGAACAACTGGAAGATCTAGCAATATTGGATCATATATTTATCTGCCTGATTGAAAACTGTTCTTCCTTTTTTTATATATATCTTATGCCAGATTCATTCATTTTTGATCGCTTGTCTGGTCTCTGTAGATATTAAAATTTGGGGATTCCTATTGTAAATGATCCAGTGCTATGCAATAGAACTTCCTGCAATGATTGAAATTATTGATATTCTCACTGTCCAAAATGGTAGCCAATAGAAACAAGTGGCTATTGAGCACTTGAAATGTGGCTAAGGTGACAGTGGAAATTAATTTTTAATTATATTCAGTTTTAACTAATTAAAATTAAATCTAAATAGCCACATGTGGCTAGTGGTTGTCTTACTAGACAGTACAAATCAAACCACCCTACCTGGAATATGAGATTAATGTCAGGTTCTTTCTTAGGTCTCCAGCTTCATCTCTTAATGTGTCCTTACATGCCCCACGTAAACACCAACCACAGTGAACAACCTGGAGGACCCCAAATGTATCACATTGTTTCATACTCCCTAACTCATGCTTATACTTCCTTTTCTCTTCCATCAATTAGTGAAATTTACTTAAGTTTCAATATTCATTTAAAATATAACTTCTCTATAAAGTCTAACTTGATATTTGCCATTGTTCTGATCCTTAGAAGTAGCTATTAACTCCTTTTTGTCATTCACACCATCATGTACTTAAGGGCAGTCTTTTCTCAAATCAACTATGACATTCAGTTGTGCTTGTTTGTTTATATGTCTCTCTCCTCTTACAAGAAAGTGCTTTTAGTATATTTCCTGAGGATAAGGGTACTGCTCTATTAACTTGAGTAACTAACACAGTGGGTCCTTTGTAGATGCTAAATAAATATTTGTTGAAGAAATGAATAGAAATTTGGGACTATGATACTAATCAATTTAAAAACTGGCTATATGATCTTACAAATATCTATTCTGAAAAAATAATCCTCCAATAAATAAGAGCCATATTATCAGAGTCTCTGAATGTTTGATAGAGAGCAATGTCCTTTCATTTTATACACTAACATTTTTTAAATTAAGATATTTAAAAATAGGATTTGAAATTAGTTGTCTTTAAAGATGTATGATCATAATTTCCTTTAAATTCCATCAGTGTCTCTCTGTGACTATATGTACAAAATTATTGGAAAGAGTGCTAAAAGTCAAAATTTGAAAAGCTGTGAATGTCAAATCTAGTGACAAGTGGTCCTACTAGACATGTTGTTCCCACGATGGGCTTTAATTTTCACGTATGAAAACAGAGGAGAGGGAATATATTTGTTCACGCACGAGTGCAATTCCCATTTTTGAAATGTTTATAAGATTTCAGGGACAGAACACAAGAGGTGATGGATTAAGATATTTTGTAATACTGTTTTGAACATAACACAGATGTTCTTGAAACTGTCACCTCAAGGTTTCCAAATTTCTTATCAATCAATTTTCTTTTCCACTCATGGCTTTATTTTGTAAGTAATTATTGACTAAACCTAGTTGTTCTCTAAAAGAAATTCATTTTCTCACAGTGTTTGTGTGGAGTGTGGAGCCATAAATCATGGTGACATGTAATTTATGTATTTGGAGGATGCATTACTGCATGTTTTCACTGCAATTAAATTATACCCTTAAGATAACAGTAAATATTGCTCAAGCTGCTTCTTTTTAACTTACAAACACAAAGTTCTTTGACCTAAACTGTGGATGAAGATTAGAATTCAAAAATTATTTTTTATTCTTAAGAAAAATAACATGAGCTTACAGAAAGTAATTTATTTGTTCTATGAGAATTTCCATCTATGAACAAAAGAAATTGCAACCGCCATAATACAGCTCTGCCAGACACTTAATTAACTTCACTGTTTTAGAAATTAATTTATTTAAGGCCTCATTATTCTCACTTTCATGCATGTAAAGTAGAATCTGTTTACAGCTACATAGTCTATGTGATATGATTAATATTATCAATGAGGGTGATCTTCCTTATTCACTCAGATTGTTTGATCTGATCTCACGTTTCCCTTCTTCTCATCACCACAAGCCGTTGGTTTTACCTGTCTAATAGGGGAAAGTTTCTATGTTTAAGCAGAAATTCTCTAGGTAGACTCTTTATTGGGAGAAGTAGTTCCTAGAGGTATGCTGCTGCTGTTACAAAAACCTAAAATATTGAGTGTTGGATTTGAGACTGAATAGTTGAAGGTAAGAAAATGGGTTTTAAAAAAGACTCAAAAAATGAAAAGGAAAATAGTATAAGAGGCTGGAAAAGTGGCAGTCCATGTTACCTACTTATAGTAAAAATTTACTGCTGTAACTAAAAAGATAGTAAATGGACCCAATTAACTTGTAGATTTGAGCAAGATGGTTTCCAGGCAGATTGTTGAAACGGGAGCTAATTGCTTTTAGCAGCATATGGTAAGTTACTACAAGAAAGGTGGTCTTTTGTGTAAGTCAGGCCTGTATATGAATCATAGTTTCACTACTCCATTGCTTATAAACTAAGTTTTCCTCTCTGAGATTTTGTTTGTAAAATCACGTTTAGCATGAGTATCATAATCACCCCTGTCTCAGAGTTATTGTAGGGCTTTCAGTTTCAGATAAGATATGGAATATGCTTTGCACAGCACCTGGAACTTCATAATTCATCGATAAAGCCTCAATCATCATATGAAATGAATGAATATATTTCAAAATGCTTGCATATGGCCTTTGTGATGAAATATAATAGAGGAACCCATCAAGCCCCATCAAATCTTCATTTACTAGAATGAAAGCTCGCTGAGGGCAGGAACTTTGTCTGTCTTGTGCATTGCTCTATCCCAGCCTCAAAACAATGCATAGTAGACACTCAATAAATATCTGTACATTAGGGGAGTGATAAAAAAAAAAATGCTGACTTCTAGAATGGGAGAGAGAAGGGGACTGGTGGGATCCTCCTTTTGTTTGAAGCATGCCGATGTAAACGCATCTGCCTATGTTGAGTTAGTGGCAGAGACTGTCCGTCTGAAAGGTCACACACCTTTTCTAAGAAGGTCATTACCACTCACCTGCAACAGTCTAGTACCATTTTAGAATATCAAAAATGAAAGTCTAGATTTTATATAAAATTTACCAATATTAAATATTTGCCTAAATTTCCTGTAATACTCTCAAGTCTAAACAAAACACAATGGCAGGAACAGACACTTCACAACCCACACATCTGCAACGTTTGAACTTTATTTTGACTACTGCTTTATATGACAATCATTATCATATCTTCAACATGATGTATATATTACAAGTGTGCATACTTTGTGCCTTAGAGTGTGGATCTGAAAAAAACGAGGAAACAACACCACCTTCCCACAGTTGTTATGATCATCTAGTGAAATAATGACTCCCTAGAGGGAAAGGTTCTGTATAAATTAAGCAGTGCTCCACAGGAATAATTGATTATTTGTTATTCCATAGCTCTTACAGCACACTATATTTCACTAAGGCTACTAACACTTATCTCTCAGTAATTACTGTGGTGTTTTTATTGTTTCTCATTTGCATGATCACTTGACATTTCTCTATCGTTTCCATGGGCTATAGGCTGACTACCCTATCACAACTGCTCTTTGCAAAGGAACAAGGAAAGTCCTTTTAAAAAGTCCATTCAGAAATCAAAGCAAAGACATAAGCTATCAAGGGTCTGCTTTGCACAAGTCTCCTGGGCGCCTTTGGGCAGTTTAAGTGCTGGCTCACTGTGCACAGCCATGGGCGTGAGTGAGGGCTCAAATCCAGCCTTTAATCTATTATCTGTCCAAATGGTGGTCCTTCCTCTAACCCATCTGTCTAAACGAACACTTTGATTTCCCATCAGCTCGTCTTTCACAAAACCTTGTGCCAGTACCGAGAGTAATGCTTTTCCAATGTCCATAGAGGTAAGTTATTGCTCCATCGAAAAGAAGAGCTGAGATTTTCAGATGTGTCTAGACAAAATGGGGGATACTACTTCATTATTAATGTAAAATAAAATCTTATACTAGAACAAATAACTCTTGGCATTCTTCATTTATTTGAATTAGTTAACAATCTGTAAAAACTTTCAGAATGGTGTTAAAGAGAATGGTGTTCTCTGATACAGAGCAGTAAAAAGTACAGAGAGTTTGTTCCCAGTAGTTATTGATCAGCTTAAGAAAAAATGCACTTTATCCTTATGAACAGGGATTTCATTTACTTAGAAAGAAATCTATAAATTAAGGATTTTAAAACATGAAACTCGTGTTAAAAGCCCTAGAAATACTCATGTGCCTGATTTGGAGTGATGCTTTCCTGGAGTCAGAGAACATCCATATTCCAATTTCAGTTCTTCAAAAATAGCCATAAATTTGTGAAAACAACATCTCCTGTGTATTAATACCACCTTTATTTAGACTACATGTGTTTTTCCTGGATGGTTACTCAGAATTTTGCAACCTAGTCTGTGCATGAATGCATAAGAAAATACTTATCACTAATCACATGCACTCACTTCAGGGAATTTCCAGTTCCTAGAAGAGTGTGTTCCAGATGTGTTTTACAAATTGCTTCTTCTAGAAACATTGGTAGAGAAAGAAGACTCAGATCCTTCAGTCTCCATCCCAGAACTCCATGTCATGTCTGAGAGCAGAGGTAGTGGTCTTAGCGGGCAGAAGCCCTTTGAAATTTTCTAAATTCTAGCCTCCAGACACCAAAGAGAGGCAAAAGCGGTCAGGGATGGGTGAGCAAGCAAACAAAATATGTTCTGAGGATCCAGAATTATAGCACAACATCTTCCGCAACCTGGTTCTTAAGAAGCAACGAAAAACTATAGCATGGATGAACTTCTTAGAATACGTTGCTGTATATAGCTGTGAAGAGACCAAGGCGTGATTAATATTATTTACAATTTCCTAATGCTATCTTACCTGAATCCCGTGGAACTTCGTGTTGGCATAGGTTCCCTTTCCAGATAGAACCCAAATAAAATCTCCCATTTCTACTTGATGGAATGGGCATAAGGCAAGCTCCATTTCAGAAGGATAACTGATGTCCTGAAGGCCATAATTAACCTAAACTATTAATAGCCATCTTTACTAGTTTCTAAAATAGAACAAGTTAGTCTTACTGTTGGATTTTTTCACAAAATGTTTTGGTTTAGTGCTAGATTAAAAGGTAAAGTTAAATGGACGTGATACATTGTTTTGGAGTTCTTTTACTTTGGAGTAATCTGTATTTTTGTAACCAGTTTTTACTGACAGAGCCACAGAATGACAGTGTGGTTTAAAATTGCCTATGAAGCACAATGTGCTCATGAAAAAAATGTTATAGAAATGCTCTTTCTTTACCATTTTATTCAGTTTCTCCAAAAGTGGATGTGCCACTGAGGTAAGAGACTTCACTCTTTCCTACTCTTTTAACCAAATCCTCTTATATCGTATTTCTCAAAGTATATTAGTGGCAAATAACTCATTTACCTCGATATCTTTCTTGCCACTCCTGCTCAACATCTGGAATTCATGCCCCCTCGTCTTCTAACCCAGCCCTTAAATCTCAGCCTTTCAGTGCTTGTCCATTTAGGTACAGGGAGAGAGTGTGGTGTGGGGAAGAAGTGTTTGTCTTTGCAGACTGTCCATCTGAAAGGGCACACACCTTTTCTAAGAGGGTCATTACTACTCACCTGCAACAGTCTAGTGCCATTTTAGAATATCAAAATGTTTCCTAATGCTGCTGCAACAAACTACCACAAATTAAGTGGCTTGAAACAACAGATTTATTATATTACAAATCTGGAGGTCAGAAATCTGAAATGGTCTCACTGGTCTAAAATGAAGATGTTGGTAAGGCTGCATTCCTTTCTGGAGAGTCTAGAGTAAAATCCATTTTCTTGCCTTTTCCAGCCTCTATAGGCTGCCCGCATTCCTTGTCTTATAGCCTCCATCCATCTTCAAAACCAGCAATAGCTGATACATTGTTTCTCGCAGCACATCACTCTGATGCTGACCTTTCTGCCTCCCTCTTCCACATTCAAAAACTCTTGTGATGACATTGGGCCCTCCTGGATGATCCAGGATACTCTTTCTATTCTGAGGTCAGCTAATTTGCAACCTTAATTCCATCTGCTACCTTAATTCCCGTTTGTCATGTAACACAACATATTCACAGGTTCCAGGCCTTAGGACATGGATATCTTCAGAGTTGGAGGGGGCACTCTTCTACCTACCACAGAGTCTGACCCAGATTTAAATCCTTGCTTCTCTGACACTTGAACATGTCACATTATCTATTGAAGACCTAGCTTCCTGAATAGAAAAATTAGAACATTTGTGCCTTATGGTAGTGACAACTGCCATTTATTAAACAATATGTGCCTTGCATTGTGCTCATCTAGATGGAATTAAATGATTTTAAGTTCATAAGCACTGGGAAGTTCTCTATTCATTCTATTTCCTTCCATTTTTATCCCAGAGCTGTGGGTGACAGCAATCATTGGTAAGTGGGTTTTCCCTTTGCAGACCTCAAATTTTCCTTGAGTGGGATTTTCTAGTCTCTAAAGTGGGGATGGGAGTGGATATAAAGAATAGAGAGCATTACCAAACCCATTTGGCTATTCCAATATAGGTTTTATTGACAGTAAAGTTGACATATTTATCCTATCACTTTATTTCCTATATACAAGATGAGTTTTATTTGTGACCCCCTAAAAATTCTATATCCATTCTATACAGAAGTACTGGATCCACTCAGATCTCCGTCTGGGACTCAAACACAGATCTGACACCAAAGGGCTTATTCTTAACTGTTAGTCATCCTTGCCTACATGCTACAATTATTTTAAGGTTTAAATAATTTTAAGAGCCAAAATCTCACACATAATAGATGTTCAATAACTGTGAAATCCCTCCCACTGCCCTATGAGTAGAAGGAGAATCAAGTAAATTCGAATTTTTTAAATATTGTATAAGGTAATTGTTACACCAATCGGCTCTCAGTGTATAGGGCAAATATTTTTAATCTAATGGTTGGTTTGTTCATTTATTGGTCCCTTTATTCAAACATTCAATTAGTTTTTACTTTTTAGAGAAATTATAAGGTAAACTGAGTAAGACTGAATTTGGTTTTGAGCATGAAATCCGTGCTTCTAAAAAATGGACAAATACAAGAACAGAATCCAACCGTGTCCCTGTAACTCTCGGAGCTAATAATTCTCTTTTTTCTTTCCCTGATATAGAATAACATAACCAAAGAAGATGAATTCCCTGGAATTTATAATAAATAATACTAATTCAGCTTTGTAGCCATAATTTTTACTTTTGTGACCCCAGCGTGAATTCATCCTTGTATCTTCTGACAGGAACATACTTTGGCATAAGTTTAACAGACAGTGTCTGCATATCGCATCTCCAATAATAATAAGTAGGCAAGGTTAAGACAAAATTTTCCTTGATTTAAAAAACAATAATTGTGGACAAGATACTCTCCAGAATTATTAGGCTTTCCTGGAAAAAGCTAACTACTAACATTTACTAACCAACTAATAACAGATTTTCTCTGTTACAGCTGGTGATAAGTTTTACAGATCAGTAGATATTTCTCAAGACATTAAACGCAGGATGAGATCAACCTGTCCCTAAGGGATTAGTCTGCACAGCCATTGGTGTTTTTGAGGAAAAACAGTAACAGATGTTGTATCATTCACTTTTGTTGGGCAGATTTACATAGGCATTGCACTACCACGTAGCTGATGTTAAATCCAGAATCTCCACATGTGAAAAATACACTGTTGGTTTAAGAAGTATGAAGACCTGCTGTATCATCTTATGCTGTAATCGTCAAGCTGAATGTGGAAATTTTACCCTTTTGGAAAAATAATTTGGACAGCCAGTCCTGGTTTGATTTTTCTCAACTACAAATTTTTCTAAGCCCTTTTATATACCGGCTTTTCTGATATTTGCTTGAGGGTGTGATGATTTGCAGTGGAGGATCATGTAATAATTAAGAGACTTAGCTCTGGAGTCAGAAAACCAGAGCTTGAGTTCTAGTTCATCCGTTTGAGATGCATGACCTTGGGGATGTGATTCAACTTCTCTAATATTTCTCCATAAATAATATTTCTCTGTAAATAATACATAGCCTCAGACAGTAAGTATAAGCTTTTATGAGATGTCATTTTTACTTCTTAACATGATACTTGACATATGGTAATACTTATTAGCCATTATTATATCTTTATATTAGTTAGGGTTTGAGTGAAAACAGCACATTTAAAGTATTGAACTGAAAAGACTCGATGAAGGGGCTATACAAAGGTGTGGTCAGGCCATAAGGAAACAGGAGGGAATGGCTGACCATCCAGGAACCAGCAACACAGGGAAATGATGACCATCCTTACAAGAAAAAGAGAAGGAACTGGTGTTACCAGAATCCAGGGAAGCTATAGCCTTGGGAGGGGGTGGTCACTGAATTAGTGATGCTCAAAAGCAGAGGAACACAGCCACTGACACAAACACAGCTGGTGGGAGGGAGGTGAAGTGAATCAATTCTCCCCCTACCCTGCAAACTCCTCTCAGTTCTCAGACTCACTGGATGCCAGAGACTAAGGAAGCACCATAATGAAAGTCCATAGAGGTCAGATCTCTAGAGCACAGGACAGGACAGAGATGGCAAACAGTATAGCCAGCATGGCCCTAACCTTAACAATTTCCTCGTGAAGTCTCATATCTCCTCATGCATGAATTGTGACAATCTGGGCCTGCTTGCCAAGCAAGCTTCTGCTCTGTCCTATCCAGGATAAGGCTGTGGCCTCCATCCAGCCCCATTGTCCTGGATGCCAGTTACTCTCTCTCAGCCACGTGGAATTCTTCTTTGAAATCAAAGGTCTTGAGGTCACAAGTCCACAAAACTTCTCTGTACTGGAAGCGTTCTGGGCTTGGCCCAGTAATGGAAAACCATTGCCAAGGGTGCTTTGATGTGAACACAAGGTGTAGGCCTTGCTGTGTGATTCTCTTGGGTCATTTCCAATGTCAGCAACTCTGAGACGAACAGCCAGACCGTCACCACATTTTCCTCTCCCAAAGACACACCTTTTGGGCACAAGTAGTATTTAATCTCTTTTTTCTGAGTTCTTAACAGAAAACTCTAAATAGAAGAGGGTGAATTTATTAAATACAAGACACTTAATAGTTGCCCTCTATGTCAGTAAATTTAATTTAGAAACTCCCTTTCATGTGAAATGGTTGGTGCTTTTCAATTGTCTCATCTACAAAAGTATTTCATGGGGTGTGATTAAACAGAAAACACGTTTTATAACATCTCTTCTCTATTGCTTTAGAAGCAGCTAGACATAATTTAAAGCAGAAGACTGAGGTAAATTTCAGACTTTACACACACTAGCTCAGAGAGCTGTGAGTGGCCATCCTTTCATCTGTGACATTAGGATATTAATATTTGCCCTGCTCTAGAGATGAAATCACATAGCAGATAGGAAAATCTTTGTGTAAATTATAATTTATTTGGGGAACATTCATTTTTCTTTCCTCTCTCTGCAAATCTGTCTGTCTGTCTCTCTCTTTCTTTCTTTTTCTGGCAACATGAATTCTGCTGTCCTCTAATGCAGGGAAGGCCTGGGGTTTTGGTCATGAGTTATGTATTGACTAGCTTTGAGACTTTAAAGAGGTCACATAACACTAAACAGATAATAGATACTTTTAAAAATATATTCTTCTGAAAGCATATCGAATAAGAGATATTTAATTTTATATATCTTTCCTTCTTTAATTTAATTGTGCAAAGTTAGTTAACTACGAATATATTATATGCTCATTATTTTCTGAGATCTGGTTAGTTTTACAGTTCCTTGCTAAGTTAATAAAGAATAATATTTTTTCAAATAATTTGATTGATAATGGTTAATGTGGTTATTCTGTTAGTATAACTTTTTTAAAACAAGTTTATCCTCATCATAGAAGAAGAATGATATAATATACCAGATGGAAATCCACTTACTCCTCAGGGGTCAGGAATGCAAATAAAATAGCTATGTAATAATATGGTCCAGCTGCACTTTTGGGTTCAGTAGAGGCCCCAGTTGTGATGTGACATCTGAAAGATTTTTCACAACATATTTTTCCAGCTGATATTTGTCATGTCCAGATACAGGATCTGCCAAATTACAAAAATCTACACAGATGCCAGAGTTTAAAAAAGAAGGGATTTATACAAGTTAGGAATTGTTCAGTAACTACTATTCCTTCCCCCCAAAAGAAAATAATCCAATGACTCAAATAAATACTGTTCAATGAATCTATACAATAAGCAGGTTTTTCCCTGCTATAGAGTTTATCTTTATTTCTTAATATGAAACACATCAAAAGCCCTGATAGAGAGTGTTAGCACACATGAGTGTGCTTGTGTGTGCACATGTATGCCCACATGTGTGTGTGTGTGTTTGTGTGTGTGTCTTCAAAATATGGACCATTATTGGGAAAACCAAAAGCATTTAGGAAATGTACATTCACATTTTCACCACTGTTCAAAAAAACCTTGTGCTTGGTAGTTCGGCATCATCATCTTTTCCACACTGCAGAATCGATCGGTCAGTTGGTGTAGTTAGACTGTTATGAGATATGAGTCAAGCGAACTGAGTTCAAGTCTAGATTCTCTCATGTGCATGTTTTATGGCCATGAGGACAGCCATTAAACTTTCTGGACTTGAGGTTCTAAAAGGAACAAAGACGTGCTTAGACTAGAGAATCTCCAAGGGCCCTCTGAATTCTGAAATATATTGGAACTTATTCTAATTTTAGAATTCAATTATCCTTGCCTCATGTTGCCAAAAAATAGCTTCTAAATAAATGTGTTTTTCTTTATTTTAATAGACTTTATTTTTTAGAGCAGCTTTAGGTTTACAGAAAAATTGTGCAGAAAGTACAGGGAGTGCCTATTACCTCCTTGCTCCCCTCTCCCAGTTTCTCCAATTATTAACATCTTCCATTAGTGTGGTGCATTTGTTACAATCGATGAACCAATATCAATGCATTAACTAAGGTCCATAGTTTGCATTAGGGTTCACCCTTTATGTTGTAGTTTTGACAAATGCATAATGTCTTGTATCCACCAGTACAGGATCATACAGAATAGTTTTAACAACCTAAGAGTGCCCTGTGCTCCCCCTACTCATTGCTGTTTCCCTCCTCCTGAATTTTGGGAAACCACTGATCTTTTTATTGTCTCTGTAGTTTTGCCTTTCCCAGAATATCATATGGTTAGACTCATATACTATATAGCCTTTTCAGATTGGCTATTTTCTCTTAGCAACATGCATTTAAGTTTTGTCCATGTCTTTTTGTGGCTTGATAGCTTATTTATTTTTATCACTGAATAATATTCCATTGTATGAATGTACTATCATCTGATCATCCATTATCCTATTGAGACATTTGGTTACTTCCAATTTTTGGCAATTATGAATAAAGCTGCTATAAACATTTGTGGGCAGGTCTTTGTGTGGACATAAAAATTTAACTCATTTGGGTAAAAACCTACTAGCATGATTGCTGGATTGTATTGTAAGACTATGTTTATCTTTGGAGGAAACTGCCAAACTGTTTTACAAAGTGGCTATATCATTTTGTATTCCCACCAGCGATGAATGAGAGTTTCTATAAACAAATGTTTTTATTTTAAGAAATACAATCTAAATAAAGTCAGTCAGAATAGCTTCTGAGTATGAATAGTTTAATAATTAAACATCAATTAGCTTTTACTTCATATCATAGGAATTCTTGTTTATACAAAACAAAAAGCACTTGATATATGTCCAAAAGTGTTGTATTACAGACTTTACCATCCATTAAAATATATATCTAAGATATTCCATATACATGAAACATCATGCTTTGTATAAGATCCTTTAAGAACACTTTTAGCTACATGCAATAATGTTTATTACATTTCATGTATGTTTATATTACTGCAAGTTATGTTTACAATTGATGAGTCCCAGGAATTTTTACAACACTTCTGAGATAATCACAAGTTATGTTGATATTACTGAATCTCAGTATTTGGGCTCCACTTAACACAGATGTTTTCTGGTGCTCAGACATGTCTTAGTAAGATCCAAGAATACAACATTGAGGATTCCATTGTATAAGAAATTAAATTTTCAGGCCTAAAATCTAAACTTTGGAGCTTGATATTCTTCTATAATATAGCCCTTGATTTCCTCTCTATCTTCATTTATTTCCACTCCTCCTCACAGCCAAGGCTCCAGATACGAAGAAATACTTGGCACAAGAATGTTTGAGTTAGTCTCAAAGTTTTGGAGCCAGTATTATAGAGTGGATTCGGATGTGGGTCCTAGAGTCAAAGTATTTGGTTGAGTTCCCAGATATGCAATTTCTTTGCTCTTTGAAAGTGGGCAAGTTGTTTAACTTTTATTCACCTCCATTTCCCCATTTATAAAAAGTGCTTACTTCATAGAGTTGTTGTAGGGATAAATGAGGCAATATCTGCAAGCCTTTTAGCACAGCAGTGATGGCAAACAATAAATGTTGAGTATTATTATCATTAACGGTTTTGGGCTTGTTTCTCGAGACCGACTGTTCTTCTCCTTTCTCTGCCTCACTTATTTATAAAAGGCACTTCAGGAATCATCTTCAAGAAATCTTTCTTGGCAACCTTGACTGCCCCCCACTAACAAGCTCAGTGAGTTCTCCTTGCTAGATGGATCCTTCTCTTTCCCTTTATCCTAAGACTCATCACTATATAATTTGTTACTTTTGTGTTTCTGTCACTAACATGTAAACCCCCTGATGTTACAGACTCTGTGTTATTGCCAGCACTGGGAATATAGTACTTGTATCACTTAGAAATCCTTTGGTTGAAATAGCACAAAATTTGTCTTAAACTCTGGCTTAAACAGAGGAACTTAATGAGGTAAGTAACTGAAGACCAGCAGTACGTCAGGCTTTAGACAAGGTATGATCCAATGTCTCGATGACATCACAAGATTCAGTTCCTTTCCATGCCTCCTTGGCACATTTCTCAGACCTGTTTCAACCTAAGGCTGCTTTCTCTTGGAGTTACAAGATGGCTGCCGGTGTCCGCTAGTGGCTACTGGGTTTCTCATTTATAGTACGCAGAAAGAGAAAACATTGGTCTGAGATGCTCTCTTGGGAGAATAATAAAGCCCTCGGAAAACATCTCCTCCCATCACGTTGACCTGAATTGGATTATGAACTCATCCTTGAAGGCCAGTGTCTATTGGCTTAGGTCAGTTGGATCATACCTAGAGCTGGGTTTGGGGTTATCTTCGCCTCATTCACATGGGCTGCACAGAGAAGGGGGTAACTAGAATAAAACTAGCATACTGTTACCAAGAAAAGGAGGAATGAATGTGATAAATGCAAGAATAACACAAAGGCACCACACTAGATCAGATAATATCTTATGACCTTGGATGTTGTGGTGTCTGTGAAAGAGGATAGTAGGACTAAGCATGATTTCCCCCAAGTTTGCTTCTCCAAAATGAAATTCAGATTATGTGTATAGGAGCTATCCTTCAATATGTATATTGTAAGCTACGTATGCTGTATGAATTTTAATATGAGCTTCATGAGGACAGGGTCCTGGTTTATTTTGTTTACTGATGAATCTCCAGTCATAGAACAGTGCCTGAGACACAGTAGGCATACAATAAATATTCATTTAATTAATTAATTCAATTAATTAATATTTCCAGTGTTTGAGGTTTACCAATGGAGAAACCACAAATGCAGAAGTTGGGGCCAAAAAATACACATTTGTTCCATCTAGATTGTTAAGGTATCCAAAAGGTTTTTGTTAGTGATGAATTTACATGGCATTAGAAAAAAAGGGAGCAAATAAAGATCACGTGTTCCAAAGAACTTGTTCAAATCATGTGAGCAGCTGCATCCTAAGATGACTGATGAGCACAAATAGAAGCAGTGATGCAAGGACTTTAGACGCATATCCTGGGGGAGAACATGGTTAACCCATTCCAGGCTAGTCTTGGTACAGTAATCTGAGTGAAGTGCTAAAATCTAATTCACAAATAGAACTTCTCTGCACAAAACCCTGCAGTGGCTCTGCATTTCCATTAAAAAAAAAAATCAGGCAAAATCCATAAAAGACCTATGAGGCCTTCAAAAACAATGCCCACACCAACCACCACTGTAACTTCTCTGACTTATCTTGTGATGCTCTCTCCCTCACTCACTCCACTCCCACCATTGTTACTTCCTTGTTGTTGCTCAGTTGAGCCAGTCCCTCTCCTGCCTTAGGACCTTTGCACTAGCAATTCCCTTCTCCTGAAAAACTCTTCCCTTACATTGCATGACTTTGCTCAGAGTTACCTCTCTACGAGGCTTAACATGGTGACCCTATTGAATGCTCTATCCTATTCCTCCCTCCACCCTGACACTAAACCCCCCTTACCATGCTCTACCTTGATTATTTCCATAGCATTTATTACCCCTCGCATGCAATATAGTGTATTTGTACCATTATTATTCATTTTCTATCTCCCTCATCAGAATGTGAACTCCATACGGGTAGTGATTATTATTTTGTTCACTGTTTTATTCTGAGGCATAGAACAGGACTTGGTACGTAATATAGTCTCAATATATATTTATTAAATGAATGGTTGAGTGAGCTTACATTGTTTTAACCATTTCTTCAAGTCAGTAGTTCAGGCTTATCCCACATAGGACAGTAACCCAAAACAGCAAATTGAGTGTCTGTCCTTATTTTCCAACATGCTGACTATTATTCATCTAGGCCTCTTCTATGTTAGAAAACATTATTGCCAAACAAAATGTACTTTAAGCATATTTAATACTCTGATTTTTTTTCTGTGTTTTAGTGAAACCCAACTGTCAAATGGAACTAAACAATGATAAAATAGGCATAAAAGTGACTAGTTTATAGCCAATTCTGGGTTTCTGAAAATTTGCCTAAGGTCAAGTATGTAAAAAGTTTTGAGCCAAAGCTCGAATATTTGCTTTATTGGGTGAATCATCCTAGTTGAAACTTGAGTTTTCCAGCAGGACACTGCTAAGTGTGAGGATTGCATGTTTGACTATAGAATGGTATCTTTATCTGAAGAACAGAAATTCCTAAAATATTATGATTCTACATTTAAACTTTTTTTTAAGCACTAGCTAATAATCTCTACTTTAGTGGAATCTTAATTGTATAGAAACTAACATGTATATAAAAGAGATAAGTTCTCCTTGGTGCTTTTCTTTTTTTTCCTAGTTGGAGTCTTTCTTTCTAAACTTTATTAATTAATACCAGTGGTATCCTCTTATTTGGAAAATAGTCAACTGTTTTCATGGGTGGTGATTGTCTCAGTCCATTCTGCCTGCTATAAGAAAAATATCATAAAACTGGGTGGCTTATAAACAATATTCATTTCTCACAGTTCTGGAGGCTGCAAAGTCTAAGATCATGGCACCTGCATGTCCCATGTCTGGTGAGAGCCTGCTTCCTCACTGACAGTCGTCTTCTCATTGTGACCTCACGTGGAGAAAAGGGTGAGGGATCTCTCTGGGGTCTCTTTTATAAGGGCACTAATCTCATTCATGAGGGCTTCATCCTCATGACCCAATCACCTCCCAAAGGATGCACCTTCTAATACCATCACCTTGGGGGTCAGGATTTCAACATTTAAATTTTGAGAGTACAGAAACATTCAATCTATAGCAATGGTTATTTTGCACTGTTTCTTTTTTCTTAACTAATTTGATAACAGGACAATTTAATGTAGTGATTATTTGACACGGTTTTGTTTTACAGAGCTTCATTCCTTGAAGAAGCAAGTAATGACAATCTGTGACATGGGGTTAATTCTATTTCACTGACTTAATCTTTGCATGATTTCTGCATGTGTAATCAATTTTAATTGCCTGATTAATTGCAACTTCATCACATTAAAATAACTTTCAGAACATTTGTTCTACTACTGAGATGGAATCATTTATTTTATAATTTTAGACTGTTTTTGAAATGCCATCAACCAGCGTGTTTATGGTGTTGGTTTTATTTTTCACTCTTTTCATACTTGTGTAAAATATATAATCAAGGTACGTCCAGCCTCTGCCTCTTTTTTGGTACATCAGCATTTTTTAAGAGTTGACATCATTATAATGGTCGAATAGCTATTGTTAGAAGAACCGTCTCATTGTAAGTTCTACTTTCTTTTTAAAGCTGGTTATAATTTTGCCTTTGTAGTGTAGATAGATTACATCCAAGTGTCTATTTAGAAAGAGAAAGGGCACTGAAATTGCAGGGTGCATTCAGTGGACTACACTACTCCGACATATACTACTACAACCTAGTGTGTAAAACAAGACTGTAAAGAGAGCTTAAAGCTATTTGGCTATATACGCCTCATGTTGTATGTGAGTTATGGAAGAACTAGACATTTCCCCAAGGTAGAGTAAAGACTTGGACCCAGATTTTTTGCCCTCCATTCAGTGGTGTTTCTACCTCACCACATTTAATGTTTATACTAGGAATATTTATACTAGAGCAGATGTAGGTGAAACAGCATTGGCTTGTGCTGGTCCTGGGTCCGTGGGGTTTATTAGGCTATTCTCAACTTTTGTCTTTGCTTGCAAGTTTTCACATAAGAAGTTTAGAAGTAAGTAGAAAGAGCTCATCTCTCATTTAACATGTTATTATGATTTATAATGCAGATGTAACCAAGTATTATATAGTTTTTTTTTAAAGTAACTACGGATTGCAAAATATTTGCCAATTTAAAACATCTGCCTATAATCATTCTAGCAAGAAGAGACTAGAAGCTATTCTGGGAAAATAAGCATGCTCTAGAGTCATCATTTCTGCTTTGTAGAAAGTTGTTTGCTTTTGTTTTTATGCTGATGGAATTTCAGTACTGTCAATACTAATAATAAATAATGTTCAGAACATTATTTCTATGATGTTCAAAAAGTGAACATTTGTGACATCTTATATACCACATTGGTTCATTTTATACTCAATCTAGTAAGACATGAATCCAACAGAATTCAGCTAATTGGAACTCTACGTTAAGATTTTGTCCAATTATCTGGGCAAGAGTAGAATGAACACAAATAGATTGATAGATACGATGTAGTCATTGAAAAATAAATTGCAAGATATGTCTTGTGATTTCTACAGATTTGGTACAACCTCTTAGAAAAACTTAGGTGGTTCTAAGATACATAAAGATACTGCATCTCTAAAGTAAGATTGGGCTGTTAGTTACACTAAATGCACTCGGGCCACAAAATATGCTAATGCATTTTAGAAAGTTGCTAGAATAAGGATAAAAAGAAACGAGAGGCTTCCTTTGTAAATTGTAATTCACTAGAAAATTTAATAAACAGAACTAATCATTCTCTGTAAATTATGGTTACTCGATGAACTTCAGGAGAGTAATATTGTAGAATAAAATGTATGACTCAAACAAATGCAGATCTGATAACAGTCTTGAGTGCTGATAATAGTCACAGAATTTTCCTCATGTTCTATCTGATGTTTAGAGCAGAGAATGAAAGAATGGAAAATTTTTGCCAGCAACTCTAAAGACTGAGGATTGCTAAACTGTCTTTTTCCCAGAATCAGGACTATTCTTGTGGTTTAAAACACCAGCAATTCATATTATTTTAATTACTCAATTTTAAGAGCATGGTGTGTTACAAAACTTGTGGCTGTAACTTTGAAGATTTATTTTTTTCCAGAGTTTACAAAATGAGCAAAAATATTATAGTAAGCCACTGAACTTTCCTGACTTGGATTTTCCAGATTTCTTCTTCAGAACCACAAACTGTCATCTGCAATGATCCAAAGGTTGCTCACCCAGTACACATCCTCAAATTCCCAGTCTGAGCAAACACAGACATTTGATGAGGAGCCAAACCCAGAACAGCATGCCTGGGATTTTTTGAACATGGAATTGCCTAGAATTAAAACTAATTCATTCAGGGATCCCAGACCAGGTAAAAGTTGTTTGACTCTGAGCTCTGCAACATACAGAACTATTGTATTCACTCATTCTTTTGTTCATTCATTCATTTATCAAGTACTTATTGGCAGAAATCAAGGCCCCTTGTCCCCATGAGATTTACATTCTGGTGGGTGTGACAGATGATAAGTATGCAAACAATTAAATAAACAAGATGATTTCAACAGCAAGAGGTGAAAATATCATCCCAGCTCCCTTCTTCTTATCATTTGTGTGAAGTTGGTAATGTTTCTTAATCTTTTTGATATATTATTTTTTAAGATGTCAGTGAAGCAACAGTTCTCCTAGGCTTTGTGTGAGGATTAAATTAGATTATGCAGCAAAGTGCTTGGAAAATATTGTGTGTTTCAATTGCATAGGATACACGCTAGGATGTCTGTGGTGTTATTTGCAATGTGGAAAACACGGCAAAAACCCACATTCCCTCAGAGGGAAATGGAGTGGATAAATAATATGTATTGTATTCATAGGATGAAATGCTATCTAGATTTGGGGAAAAAAATAGACCTTAACATATAATTTGAATTAAAAAATGTGGCAGAAAATATATGGTATGATGCTATTAACAATATAACATTTATGAACATATGTGTGCATGCAGCAATATTTTTAAAATGACAGGAAACATACATATCAAATTCACGTTGATGATTGTACCTAAAGAAAGGACGCTTTAACTAGAAAGGAAAGAATTCAAAGAGTACTACACCTTTATCTGTTATGTATTATTTACTGTATTTTAAAAATAAAGCACATGATAAAATGAATTTCAAATAGTAAGAGGGAATGTGCTAGGGAGATAATACTAATTGAGATAATTGAGATACTCTATGAAGAAAATGGTCTTGTGAAAGAACAGCTCTTTGTATATTTGTGGCCATCCTTTCTACATGGCAGTTACTTTGACAGTTCATTTTCCCTGGCTTTGCGAGGTTTTATGGAATGAATGTGCTATTGGTTTTTGGTTGGCTCCTGTTTTTGAGGTAAAATATGTTTTCTTAGGGTAATCAAATAGATTTTCTCAATATTTCATTTTATTTAATGTTTTGTTGATACACTGTTTTCAGCCAGGAACTTCGTCACATCTGGGATACAGCACAAAATGCCTGACTGCCATTCTTGAGTTTAATTCAGAAAGTCAGAGTGTTCCAGTGCATTGTCACAGAACAGTTGACACACAATTTCTCCCTGCCCTACATATTACAAAGACTTGATTGACTTTCACAGATTCCAAGTGGTCGTTCTCCAGGGGCTCTTTATATTACTAAATATACACATTTGTCTAATGTTGCCAGCCTAAATTCTTTCCAGCTCTGAAGGCTTTTAAGTTTCACTGAGTACTTACAGTCCATGCACATAGTCACTAAATGAGGTTAAGTTTCCATTTTCCATCTCGCATAAACAGCTACTCAAGCAGATGTGGACTGGGATGGGTGTCCCCCAAACCAAAGCTATTTGGCAAACGTTTGTCTTTCCTTACACAAGCAGGGGAAAGGGTTCAGTGGCTAACATCATTCACTTTATTCACTGCATGAAAACCAGAATACGCCTAAAATAGGAGTTGCTCTTTTGGTGGTTGTTTAAGGGTCTAAGGAAATGAATAAAGCAATATTAGTTTGATTGCAATGCATTTTCCTTGCTGGGTTCTTATCAGGATCCAGTGGAACATATTTTTCTATTTTCTTTGGGGACATATTGCTTGTGAGATTTTTGGTATATCTCACAAGATTACAGGACAAATAAAAACACCCCTAGAGTACATTCATTTGGTGAAGGAAGTTTATAAGAATCCAACCCAGAGGGATGAAAAATTCTAATCTTCTCTGTTATCTTCCATTGTCTAGACGAAGGCTTCAGACCCCTGACTGTGGAATTCTTTGCAAACGACTAAGGGTAATGTTTAAAAGTATTAGGTTTATTTGCTTGCATGGTTTTTCATCTTCCCTCACCGAATCATACTGTCCATGCCACACCTGAGTTCTGGGGTTAAGCTGATAACAATGTTGAGAAGGGTGGCCGAGTCTTCCAGGATCCCAACAATACTTTAGACACTGAAATTGATGCATTAGTTATTGGAAAATAAGCAAGACTCTCTCAACTCCTAGGCTTTCTTAATAAAATCCTTCTATTGAATGCTCATTCCTATCTGACCCCATGTTTTGTTAACTTGTGATATAACTTGATCAGACCAAACCACTTTTGCTTGTCCTTCTCTTTAATTCTCCTGATATTTCTTACTCTTGTGCCATTAACCTTCATGGAATTCCCTCTTCACATTTTTTCAGTAATCCTGATTCAGGAGAATGTTCTTAATTCACTTCCTTGTGGGAAACTGCCCTAATTCTCTCTCACTTCTCCAATCAATTCTGTTTGACACTCCCTTACCACCTTATATGTACAGGTTTCACCACATTATCTATTTCTTCATCTTATCCTAAATAATTTCTCCGTAGCTTAATGAAAGCACATGTGATTCTGTTCCTCAAACCCTCACCATCATCATTAACCTGAGACAGATACCATGTCCTTTTCTTCTGTGTTTTGCCATTCAAACCACAATTATTGAACACTGACAATGTGTGGGAGGGTCAAAGGAAGACAATATTGGTTGTAATTATCAAGAACTCAAAATCTTCAGGACTAGTCGAAGAAACAAGATATAATATTTATTTTAAAATAATGACAAAATATTTAAATAATTTATACATAGCATAGAAGAGATACACAATGTTGCCAAACAAATCCTCTCAAAAATAATTTTTGGGGGACTCAGTGTAGGGAGGAATTACTTCTAGATGAGGGTCAAGACATACTATATGAAGAAAGTAGTATTTGACTTGGGAGAAGTTTTAATCCATTCATTTAACACATGTTTTAAAGTAGCTAATATTCACCAAGCACTGTGATAAACACTGGGCTGAATAGAAAGGAATGAAAAGTGTATGAGCAGATGAGTGATTAGTTACAAGGGTACTTGAGCAATATTAATGGAACCAGTCTAGTGTTCATTTATCCATCAATATAGTCTTCAAATAGTTATACTATTTTTATATACTTGGTATTGTGTTAAGTTCTGGGAATGCAGAAATGACACAGAACACCACCATCCCCTTCCAAGCATTCAAAATGTTGTAAGACAGACAAGTACACCCTTTGGGGAAAATATTGATAATTGGTATAACAGAAGCATATAAGCCACACTCCCAGAACAAAGAGATACTGAAAAATAATACACAGCTCCTGTCTTTAGTGAGAGACAGACAAGTAGTATAACTGATATGATAAATATTGAGACTAAGAATAGACACAGAGTACTTTGTGCTTAAGGGAATTTGAAAATATGTTGGAAAAACTAGATTATAGGTGAAAGAGAGTGTGTCTAGAGACGATTAAAGAAGAACGTGGGTTCCAGGTCAGTGAGGCCTTGTACGATAAACTAGGGAATCTGAACTTTAGGCTATGCCTAGTGGGAATCTTGGAAGAATTTTAAATTGGTCATAGACGTGATCAGAATGGCCAACTTCAAGGGTCAACTTTACACTTAAAGTAATGAAAATGAAGGATGGGACAGTTAGAAGTCCAGGATTCAAAAGATCAGCTTAAAAATAAGGCTAAAATGTAACAGAAGGTACCACAAACATTAGAATAAGCAGAGGAGTCAATAAAAGCTTGCTGAATAAATGATTCAATAATTCTTTCCTGGTTTCTTGCCTAAGAGGAGAACTTGGAACATCGCACTTTTGCGTCTTAGTCCAAGTTCCCAGGGGAGAAACAGTGACACAGGAAGCAGGAAAGGCTCTGGGCCACACCACATGGGCCACTGCTGTCTTCAAATCTGTGTCCACCTGGTCAAAGGGGAAATTGGTTGGCCTGCAGTGAATATGAGTCGGCATAAAGACTATTTAGTCAGAGTTAAGTAACAATTCTCTTTTGGGAAATTCACCCGTTGTTAAAACTTAAAAGTAAAATTCTGTACACAATGGCTCACGGCCTCACAGCAGGAAGTTCTGTTCAACATTCCAGAAAGTTCTGCTTTACTTTTCTGGTACCTCAATTATAGAAAATGCTCAGAGGTAATCCGGAGTTGGGAAGTCTGCATTCTGAAATTCCCTCTTCCTATGACTTACTGTGAAAACGTTGGCATTACAAATTCGGTAGTCCCTTTCTTCATCTGAAACTTATCTCCACATCCTTTTTCGTTTTAATAGTATATAAGTCTCTTACAATAGTATATCATAACCATTTCACTTGAGAAATTGAATAACTCCAAACGCTTTTAACATCTCCTTCGAGTTATTATTATTTTATCATCTTGACTTCACTCAACTTAACTAGTCTTTTTATTATTAGTCTCCTAACATTTAACTCTGACTGACTGACTTCCCGTGTTTCATTTGCTTTGTTTTGTTTTTTAATACTGGCTTCCCTTTGTCACTGACAAACCCTTCCAGTAACTTTTACTATATTTTGCCTTGAGTCCCAAATCATTCCTTTCTTTTCCTTTAAGTCTTGGCGAAATTTTATTTTATTAAATAGGTGGTCCCTAATTTCTGTATGATCAAGCAAAACTACCTATCAAAACATTCTATCTGAGTTCATTCAACTTGAATGAATTAACCAAATGTATTAGCCTAATGAATTAAATATATTAGGCTAAACGTATTATGCAATTAATCATATAATCTAAGCTAAACACACACATATCTGACATATTTGTACTCATTGGTCTTGCTTACCTATTGTAGTGTTAAATGTTTGAAGATAGAGATCACACCTAACCTAATTCTATTAAAATAATGTAGTAATAATATAGATGCACATTTCTTGTAGGTTTGAATTAAATATGGGGCAATGATGATGCCATACTTTGTTACAAGATTTATGTGTCATTATCACAGTTATTGGACTAGCTAAGGTTTTGTCAAATTTCTTGTGTAAACATGAATAGATGGGAATATGTTTTTAGAGAAAAAATATACACCCAAAGGAATAAATACAAATATACAAAAAAATCTTCCTCACACAACTTACACCATTTTTTTCTGATAAGAATAATTTAATTTTAAGGGAATATCTGAGGAATACACAATGAATGACATAAGCATCCAGTTTAGCATTTGAATACAGATATTGTAGCACTGAAGAGCTATATAAAATTCCAATTATAACATTCATTTGAAGAAGCACTGTTTTATTTTATTGTCATTCTGGTCAAAGAGGTGTTTAGGGTTGATATATGTGTATCTACAGGATAGGAGGTAAATATTAAAATTTTGTATTAAAAATAGACTTTTTCACTAAAAAGTAGGTCAGTGGAACTCTTGACATGTCAGCAAGTGTCCCCAACTACAGATTCAATCCATTTTATCTGTCTCTCTTTTTGTTTTTTGGAATATGAGGTTGTCATTGGCCCTGGGATAAGTATAAATTATTGGGGTTTGGTTTATCCAAAACAGCATATGCTAAACTATGCTAAGTAGAGGTTTAAACTTGAAAATGATGTTGAAATGCTACTTTGGTTATAGACACGTGGGAGAAAAAAGAAGAATTTGCCTTTCCACTGCCAATGTCTTCCACATCAAGGAGGCTGGGTCAGAGATGTCACTGGTGTGTTTCTTTTTTTATTTTGCACCTCAGAAAATCTTTCTCTCTCCCTTCCTTCTCCCCCAAGCATAAGAAGGGTCAAAAGGCCATAAACATTCAGTCATTTTAGACTGAGTAACCGTAGGCTTCTTTTTTGTCGGTCAAGGAAGAAGTATGGTGTCTGGAGGGACACTCTGCTCAGGTCTGACATACTAATGCGGATCACGGTAGAGTCATAGTCATAAATTCCTGGAATTTATGTTTTGATCTTGTTCTATATTTTCTCCAGTTGAAGAAGGCAAGCAGACACTTTGTACTCCTTTGCCCTAGAAAAGTCTGTGTAGTGTATTCTGCCTCAAATTTTTCTTTCTATCTTTCTTTTTTAGAAAATTTGATCTATTTAAAAATAAGATTGTGGGGATAAAAGGAGAGAGGGAGAAGCAGTCAAGGGGATGACAGTTTCGCATCATTCCACAGCACAGGTTTGGTTAGCGGTGTAGACCAAAAGCCTTGAACACCCAGAGAAATGGGAGGGAAACACATTAAGGGAGGTGGCACCCAGACGTCCAGCTCTATCAGATTATCCTTTGCTTGAGAAGACATAGAAAGACGGCATTATTGTGCAACAAAGTACCCTGAAATCTTGGACAATGTATGTCTAAGTGGTAACCCAGTATGGACAAAGGGCCCTTGGACTAAACAATCAGAGTGAGAAACAAGGAATAAGTTAATGACTGAAACTTACTTTTTTGCCAGTTCTACAGGGTAGAGACGCATTGTCAGATTTACTTTGATTTAAAGGGAAAAATGTGACACAACGTTTCTTATGTGTCCAATTGGTGAGGAAGAGTCAGTCACATCAGGTACAATACCCTGTATGTACCTGTATGCTGAGCCCAATAAAAATTAAAACACTATTGTCTGGTTGGTAAAGAGTAGAATAATCATTCACATAAATTCTACTGTAAACATGATTTTGTCCCATGTCAAGGTAGACGATGCAGCTATGAAGTGCATTCCTGCTGAGTAGATTCATTGCACGTTCTGCTTTGCTCAAGGCAGTCCTGGTTCATGCTAGTTGATCTGGCAAAATTCTTAACATTACCCATTTTCACAATCAAGAGTGTGGGCCAAGTTTGAATGAGAAATGATTTTGTCAGCCTATACATGAAATATTCTGGCCTTGAGATAATCACCAGTTTATTATCATTGCCCTGGACATATGTAATTGCTCCAGCTTCTAAATAGTATGCAGTTAGTGTTTTGTAATTCTCCACTAAGTAGGAAATATGAAGTAATCTGTTATTCATAAATTTAAGTACTCATAAGAAATACTAAAAACAAACAGCCAGAATAGAGAGACAAACTGTTGTTATAAATTTCTTAACTTACTTTTTAAGTTCAATAAGATTTAATCTTCTGAATCTGCAGGAGATCCCAGAAGTTAATAAAAACTTTAGCCTGACACATTTTGTGATACTGTTCCAAAATGAGAAAAGCCTCAAATACCATTTGATACTGTGCATGAATTGGTACAAGATATTGTACAAATTATTTGTATATCTCAGATAACATAGAACTTTTGATTACTTAAACAACTACAACAAAATATAAGTGGCTTTTTGATGCCAGTGCCAAAAATGTTGGATACAAGGATATTCTGAATTCACACTATTAAGGGTGAAAAGGCTAGACATCTATTTGACCAGAATGTCAATCATGTTCCATGAAAGCTCACAGAAAAAATAAAGAAAAATTGCAATCATTGACGGGGAAACCATATTTAAAAAAAACATACTGACACAGTTTTACAAAACAAAGCATTTAGAATAATAAAAAGTACCAAGCTATTTTACCAAAGAGTGTTGAAAAAAACCACTGTTATCATCAGAATGTTTTCCACTATCAATTGTAAAATTAAAAAGAAGAATATCAACAAATGTGTCATCTCTGTCTAGATTCATGCTCCTACTTGTTACAGAATGGGGGTTTCTACAGACTGAGAAAACATGTTTTGGGGCAAAACTTTTAAAATGAAATAAAATGGTGATTACATTGGCAAAATTTCAAGTTCTCTTTATTATAATGTTTTAATAATTTATTTAAAATGAAAAATTCATGATTTGGAATAGAATTTAATGGTTTTGCTGAACTTGTGAGCTAGAAGAAATGAAATCTGGAATGATATATCAAATAACTCATTTTAGAGAACAATGTTGTCTGTTGAAACATAATTATAGGAAAACTTCATTAGAATTTGTAGAAATCAGTAATACTATAGAGGAAATCTGGAGCTTTGTCAAAATCTGGAAAAATATTCTTGATGTTTTAATTTGGCGAAAACATTGCATTTGATTGTCTTGGAATAATGCAATAAAAAATGTAAATCAAATAAATCACTTTAACTCCTTTTTTGTTCAATGAAAAAAAGTTGTGTATATGTATTTTCTATGATACATCAAATAAACAGCAGGGAAATTAAATAATATATCTGAAGAGATGGGAATTGAAATAATAAAAAATGGAAGAATATTAAAATCTGAGCCTCAAAGATCTCTTCCTCTCCTGACCTCTACAGATTGCCATTTATCTGGTATTAATCATTTATTACTTTGCATAATGTAAAATGCCTTGTTCACTTTATTTCTCATGACCATTGCGATAGTTTACAATAAAAGTGATGTTCCTTTACCTCTTCTATATAGTATTTTTTTATGCTGTACCAAGGACCTTTCAGAATAAGTTTGCTGGCATGATTTTAACTCAGTAGAAGATGAGCATCATCAAAAGTCCTGGAAAAAGTCATCCAAGGAAATATATACTTCATGTAGATGGTCTTCCATTTGACAGCAAATGCAGAGAACATATCCAATTCAAAGATATTCATGATGTCTTTTATCATATTTAATAGAAATTGGAAACAACATACATTTCCAACAGCAATGTTTAGGTAAATCATGATAAATCCATACACTAGAATATTAGACTTTTAATAAGAATATTTTATAGAAGTTTTAATAACCTTAGAAAATATTGCGACTTGTTACTCTATGATGTCAAATAGAAGAAAGTAAGATACAAAACCATATATACAATATGATCTTAATTATATGTATACGTGTGTGTGTATATATATTATCATAGAAAAAGGTTAAAATGTTAATAGTCATTGACTGTGGCTGCTAGTTATTAGTGATTAGAATATTATATTTTTCTGCTTATTTTCTTCTTTATTGTCTACCTTTTCTACAATGGGTGTGTATAATTTCTAATTAGAAAGAATATGCATTCATTGATTATGGACTCTTTTACACACTTGTTGAGAATACTGGAAAATGAGATGTTCTGATAGGCTGCTCCAGGACAATCCAACAAACAGGCCAACTTCACAATTAGTAATAGAGTTAAAATCTGCCACCAACCATTACCACCAATCATTATTCCATCACCAATAAGGGAAAAATATTTGATTCAGTTCTAAATCTTCACGGGACCAGGGAAGTTGATACTGTAATCTCAAAAGTCAATATGTACTTCCTTAGTTGATGATAAGATAATTATTGGTGGTTGGAATCCCACCCCATACATTTGATAATAAACATAATAAGGGAGTTGCAATGATTAAATAAGATAATATAAGAAACACATATAGCCAGTGGCTGCCTCATGGCAGCTGGATAGCTAATCGTTGTTTGTCTAAAATATAGACTTAATTGCAGAAAGTCATCTGATCTCTTAAAGGACGAGGAGCTGAGCCTTAAGTAGATATTATCTACTTAAGGTCTACTCCATGGCCTTGGAGTTCCACTGGATGGTAAATGTCAAGCCTGAATGCTGACTAATCAGTCTTGAGATTTTGTCTATTGAGGGTATTTTGGCACACACCTACCGGATTGTATATCTCCTGGGGAGTAGTGAGTAGTGGCATTTCCAAGTAGCCTCCATAGAGTAAAGCACAATGTAGCCAAAGGTTGAAGCAAAACAGAGCAGCCTGCATAGTTATGGACTGTGCAAATCAAACAGCCACAGCATACCTTAGTTCTTCATTTATTCATTAATGCATCTTAATTCATTTAATCATTAATTAAACAACTGTTTCACGAGTCTTATTAAAGGATAGGAATATTTGGAATATATTATTGAACAAAACAGGCAGTATTCCTGACCTTGTGGAGTTTACAGTCTAGGAGGCCAGTTATCAATAATGAGACACTTTTTTGAGCAACCATAAGAACATTTAAGTGTAAACTGTGAATCTAACTAAAAATGACCATCTCTGAAATAGAAAGAAGTTAGCATGTTCTGAATAATGTGTGGTTGTTTGGAACTGGTCTTTTGAGCTGCATTCACAAGCATAAAGAAGAGTTAGTATTCATTCCACAAATATTTATTAGACCCTGATGGACAGTGTGCTAGCTATTGTGAACACGAAGAGGAAAAGAAGGGTTTTTCCGATATAGACATAATGGGCTCATGAAATAAGCATTATTGACACCTTTAGTTTTGAAGATCAAGAATAAAGATAGTGTAGGAAAGGAAGGAAAAGGCAGAAAAACTCGGAAACCACTATTTACGGATCACAGACCTTGGGCCTGATACTATGCTCGGCACTTTACAAATTATTTCACTTAATACCTGTAACAGCTAAGTAAAGTGTATATTATTATCCTATATTCATGACGAAGAAATTGAGGGTCAGAAGATAGGTAACTTGCTGAAAGGTATTCAGCTAATTAGTAGAGTAGAATTTGTATATTAGTATAGTGTATTAGTAATAGTAGAATTTGAAACCCAATCAGTATTATTTTTTCTACCTATACCTTAAATCATAGCAATAATACTATTTCTAATATGTATCTTGAAAATCTTTAAAAATGTCCAGTGTAATGGAGGAACAAACTAGGTACAACGTGAAATCCTTGGGTGAAAATTTCCCTTAGATATTCAATTTCAAAATATCTGGGAAATACAGGATCTGCTATAAAAGAATGAATGAATGAGTACATACATATATAAGTATATACATATGTACATACATCCTGAAATTTAGGCACTTTTAAAATGTCTCAACATCTCCCAGCTTATTTTTATATGGATTGTCTAGTTTTCACATAAAATAAAGATGTTTTAAATTAGCACAATTTACTTCAGGGCAAATTAAATATCACTTAATCACCAAGGAAAGCGTTATATTTTAAAATCTTAGCAAAAATATACCTTTTTGTCATCATTTCCCTCTGAGGGAAAAATCATGTTAGTTTCTACATGAATAAAATCTCTTTAATAGTTAGCCTGTCGTTTTTGTGTAGTAATTTTTCTAATATTTGAGTCTTTAACTGGATATATGAAAAGATGTCAGCAGTTGAGAGCTTGAAGAAATCTAAAATTTTAGAGTCTCTTGGTAGCTTAGCCATAGAGCTATGCAAAATACTCTTCACTTCTGGCAAAAACAATGGGAAAAAAGTATTAGTCTCTCCAGGGTGATTTTTAGTCTTCCTACTCTAGGGAAGTCCAGAAACACGAAGTTAGATCAGAATTTTTCACTAATTTTTGGCCCTTCTGTTTCTTCCCATTCTGGCAATGAAATGTGGAAAACATATTTGTTCAGGGGCAATGTGAACTTTTCCTGAACTTCTCAAGACAGCCACTCTTAGTCATAGAAAAATACAACTTTTTGGTTCTGTCTTAACTTCAGCTCTCGAAGCAACTAATGAATCACACAATGGCTTCTCCCATTCTCTATCCAATCAGGATTCATTTTCCTTTCTTTACTTATCACATTATAAATAATAATAAGCTAAGGTCTGGATTTCTAGAATGCTTGATCAAAGACATAAAATCATTTTTGCTGGTAGAGTGAAATGGCCGATATTGTTAAAAATGTCCTTTTCCTGCCTCCCAAGCTATTTAAGCCAAAACTACTGTTGAAATGGAATGATGTTTAATTGAGTAGAATGAATTCTTTCTTAAAAGGTCAAAGTCTACTATCATGTTTATCTTTATTAACCTCCAGAGTTATTTGGTCATTTGAGGGTGGCCATGTGAAGGGGATAGTTTAGAGAGTGTTTATTTTATGAATGGAAAAAAAAAACTGAAACGAAGACAGGAGGCAATATTTGTTTGAATAAGTGTTACATTATGTTTGCTAGAGTCCCAAGTTTTTCAAAGATTAAATGCTTCTTCTAACACAGTGATTCTCAAAGACTAGTCTGGTTAATAAAAATGGAAACCTGCACAATGTCTAATTGCAAAACAATTTACCTACATATACACTAAACAATAGGCTCCCTATAGGAAGAGAGCAATATGCTGAAGGGAAATCAACGGTATCTCTGAAATGAAGAAAAGAGCAAAGAAAAGTAAAGAGGAACAACTCCTCCACCCATCTTGACCTAAACCCTCTGCTTCATTGCTTGAAGGGGTATTGAGCAGCTTTCAGGGGTCATCTCTTGCTATATGCCTACTCAACTGAGGATATCATTTTGAGGGGTAAAGGGGAGCCTTAGATATGAGAACTTTTATTTCCTTCCACTCAATTCTTTTGTAGAAGGCTTCAATCACTTTATTTAAGAAAATAGTGGCTTGATAACATGACTGTTAATATATTTAATTTATCTGAATTATTTTCAGAAATATTGTCCTGAGATTTATATTTTTCTTGGATTTTTTTAAAAGTGAATTTAGAGCTTAACAGTATAGAGTACAAAAGGTGAGCTACATGATTTGGGTACACACTGATCCAGACCATATGTTCTACCAGCTTAAATATAATGTGCATTGTTGGCTGTGTCCAGTGTGCTGTGACTTGAGAAACACCAGGTTCCTGTTCCAATTTCCTTATATATTTTCCAGTGCTTAAAAGTACAAAGAACAATTGCTTTAGAAGTTCTTTTAAAAACTGTCTAGTTTGCTCTCCTATTTTCAAAAAAAATCTCTGTATTCATCTGTTCTTCACACAGGAGCATACATCCTGGATTACAATCCATCAGAGAAGATTTCTCCACTTCCTAGAATAGAACACTACAAGGTAGAAATTTTCCTTATGCAGATTCATACTACATGGGATGCCCTAGTGCAGGGGCCAGTAAACTTTTTCTGTAAAAAATATATTAAGCTTTGTGGGTCATTTAGTCTCTGTTGCCACTAGCCAACTATTTGCATTTCATACAACTTTCACATGCCATGAGCTATTATTCTTTTGATTTTTTTAACCTTTAAATAATCAGATATATAAAAATCATTCTTAGCTCACGGGCCATACAAAAAAGGCTGAGGCTGGATTTGCTCATGGCTTGTAGTTTGCCAAACTCTGATCTGGTGCGTTGGTTAGAAACCTGAAGCTTGAAATCAGCCATTCTTGATTAGAACTAAAATTTCACCATTTATTGCACCACCTTAGACAAAATACAAACCCCCTCATTGTCTCCATTTTTATAGGCACAATAACGTCTGTTTAACAACATAAAGGTTAAGTAAATTTAAATTCTTTTTGTGTATTCATTGAAGAGCTTCATTATTGAGCTATAACTTTTTCAGATAGAGAAGTAGACCTGTCACCTTGCTTCAACCTCTGTATAGACAAACAGTAGCCAGTTACCATCTTTGGTAAAGCCAGCCCTGGTGGTCTAGTGCTTAAGACTCGGTGCTCTCACTGCCACGGCCAGGATTCATTTCTCAGTCAGGGAACCACAACACCTATAGATTGTCATACTGTAGTGGCTGTGCATTGCTGTAATGCTGAAAACATCAAATACCAGCAGGGTCACCCATGGTGGACAGATTTCAGCAGAGCTTCCAGACTAAGACAGACTAGGAAGAAGGACCTGCCCACCCACTTCTGAAAAAATTGGCTGTGAAAACCATATGAATAGCAGGAGAGCACTGTCTTGTATAGCGCCAGAAGGTGAGAGGATGGTGCAAAAAGACCAGGCAGGGCTCTGCCCTGCTATAAATAGGGACACTAGGAGTCAGAACAACTTGTGTTGTCAAGAGCACTAACAACTAATCTTAGGTAATTAACCTTTTCCAAAACTTGAAGCCTCAAACTACGCTGATTCCTCTGCTTTAACTTAGAGATATTTTTCTTCCAGCTCTTTAATCATGTTCTGAAATTCTTTTAAATACTCTGAAATGATTCATAATCTTCTGAAATTGTAATGACAAGAATGGACTAAATTTTATAACCAAGTGTGCAGCCATGTAGTCAAAGTCTGCATAACCACATGAAACACTCCCAGATTTGTTGGTTGATATTTTCTGAAAATTTAAGTATCGTATCTAACAGTTTTTCTTTCCAGAAAGAGCAAGGTGTTTTACATATTACTAAGTGTTTAGTTTGCTATTTATATTGTAGTAGTATTTGCTGTTTTTACATGAATTCAAAGTCCTATTGATGTTTTAAAGGATATCCTGTTTAATTTCTTATTTCTTCAATTAGTTACCTTAGCAGTGCTTTTAAGAATTGCCTTTTTACTTTTATTTCCTCTTTAGTTTTTAAATATAAATTTATTTATAAATTATCACTGCAAGGAAAACTCTGGTTGTACTTACATAACAACACCTACCTGCCTCTACCCTCATCCCATCCATAACGCCTGACAACCACTAACCTTTTCTCCATCTCTATAATTTTGTCAATTCAAGAAAGTTATATAAACAGAATCTTACAATATGTAACTTTTGGGCATTGGGTTTTTTCACTGAGCACAATTCCTCTGACATTTACCTGAGTTGCTATGTGTATCAATATCAATAGTATAGTTTGTTCCTTTTTTATTGCTGAGTAGTGTTCCATGGTATAGATGTACCAGGGTTTGTTGATCCATTCACTGGTTGAAGAATATCTGAATTGTTTCCAGTTTGGGGCTATTATGAATAAAGCTATTGTGAACATTCATATATAGATTTTTATGAACATTACTTCTCATTTCTCTAGGATATATGACCAAGAATTCAACTGCTGGGTCATAAAAATAACTGCATGTTTAGTTTTATGAGAAACTGTTTTCCAGAGTAGCTGCACAATTTTACATTCCCATCAGCAAGGTATGAGTGACCCACTTTCTTCACATCTTCACCATCGTTTGGTTTTGTCACTATTTTTTATTTTAGCCATTCTGATAGTTGTATTGTAATATCTCATTGTTGTTCTGATTGAATTTCTCTGATAGCTAATGACGTTGAACATCTTTTCATGTGCTCATTTGCTATCTGTATATCCTCATCCTTTAAATGTCTGTTTATGTCTTTTGCCCATTTTCTAATTGAATTGTTTCCTTTTTAATTTTGAGTTTTGAGAGTTTATTGTAAGTTCTAGATACTAGTCTTTTGTCACATTTATGGTTTGCAAATGTTTTCTCCAAGTCTGTGGCTTGTCTTTTTATCCTTTTAACAGGGTCTTTTGCAGAGCAAAAGTTTTTAATTTTGAGGAGGTCTGATTTAGCAACGT
Organism: Tapirus indicus; assembly: GCA_031878705.1. Taxonomy (NCBI): domain Eukaryota; kingdom Metazoa; phylum Chordata; class Mammalia; order Perissodactyla; family Tapiridae; genus Tapirus; species Tapirus indicus. The sequence continues at coordinate 134,655,948 of CM062920.1, read as the reverse complement.
TTTATGCTTTACATTTCAGTGTGTGATCCATTTTGAGTTCATTTTTTGTGTAACGTGTGAGGCTTAGGTCAAGGTTTATTCTATGCCATGGATATACAGTTGCTCCAGCACCATTTATTGAAAAGGCTGTCCTTCCTCCATCGAGTTGCTTCTGAACCTTTGTCAAACATCAATTGGCCATATTTGTGTGTGTCTATTTCTGGATTTTCTGTTCTTTTCCATTTATCTGTGCCTGTATCTCTATGCCACAATACAATTTTGTTTATTCACTATAGCTAGATAGAAAGCCTTAACGTCGGGTACAGTCATTCTTTCAATTATATTCTTATTTATCAAGATTGTTTTAGCTATTCTTGGGTCTGTGAGTTTCCATATAAATTTTAGAATAAGCTTGACTATATCTACAAAAACATTACTGGGAACTGCACTAAACACATAGATCAGTTTGGGGATAAATGACATCTTTAGTCTTTCAATCCACGAACACAGTACATCTCTCTGTTTATTTAGGTCTTCTTTGACTTCTTTCAACAGTATTTAGCAATCTTCAGCATAAACATCTGATATAAATTTTAAAGTTTATGTATTAGTTTTATTGTATTTGAGTGATTGCAAATGATACTGTTTTTAATTTCAGTTCCCATATGCTTCATTAATACATAAGAATGAAATTTTTTTGTGTTGGTCTCATATCTTACAAATTCTGAACTAACTTAATAGTTCTAAAAGATTTTTAAAACTCCCTTGGGATTTTTTTTATAGACAATCATGTCATCTGCAAATAGGGACAATTTTATTTCTTGCATTCCAATCTGTGTACCTTTTATTTCTTTTTCTTGCATTATTGCAGTGACCAGATCTTGTAGTACTATGTTGAATAAAAGAAATGAGGGAAGACATCTTAACATGTTCCTAGTCCTTGAGGCAAAGGTTTCAGTCTTTCACTATTACATACGATGTTAGCTATAGGCTTTTTTTAAACATGTTTATTATCATGTTGAGTTCATTACTCACTAATCCTAACTTGCTAAGAGTTTTTATAATGAATAGGTGTTGGATTTTATCTGAATGCTTCTGCTTCAATTGATTTAATTCCATATTTTTTTCTTCTTTAGCCTATTGATATGGTGGATTACATTGATTGATTTTTGAATTTTGAACAAGCTTTCCATACTTGGAATACACATTTGGTCATGGTGTATAATTCTTTTTATGGACTGTTGGATTCAATTTTCTTAGAATTTTTGTGCATATATTTATGAGCAATATTAGTCTATGGTTTGGTTTTTTGTACTGTCTTTGTCTGGTTTTGGTATCAGGGTAATTTTATCATCATAAAATGAATTGAGAAGTTTCCTTCCTTTTCTTTTTTCTGAAAGAAATTGTGTAGATTTAGTATTCATACTTCTTTAAATGTTTGCTGGATTTCTCCAGTGAAACTGTCTGGACATTTTTTCTTCAGGAGACTTTTTAATTATGAATTTAATTTCTTTAATGGTTATAGGACTATTCAAATGATCTATTTCATTTTGGTTGAGTTTTTGGCTTACAATGAATTGGTCCATTCTTTAAGCTAGGTTTAATTTATGAGCATAAGTTATTCATAGTATTTCCTTCTTATCTTTTTAATGGTCGTAGGAACGATAATTATATCCCTGATATGTGTGATTTTGTGTCTTCTCTTTTTATTTTTGTCAGTCTTGCTGAATGTTCATCAATTTTATTTTTTTCAAAGAAACAAATTTTTGTTTCATTGATTTTCTCTATTATTTTCTGATTCTCAATATCGTTGATTTCTGCCTTTATCCTTATTATTCTACTCTTTGCCTGCTTTGCAATTATTTTGCTCTTAGTTTTCTAGTTTCTGGAGTTTAGAATTTAGATTATTGATTTGAGATCTTTGCACGTTTTTTAACATAAACATTTTGTGCTATAAATTTCCCCTCAGAACAGCTTTACCTGCATCCCACATATTTTCACATGTAGTATTTTCATTTCCTTTCAGTTCTATGCATGTTATTTCCTCTGAGAATTTGTCTTTGAATCATAATTATTTAGAAGTATATTGTTGAATTTTAAAGTGTATGGAGATGTTCTTTTCTCTTTGTTATTAATTTTTAGTGTAATTCTATTATGGTCCTCATGATTTCAATTCTTTTGAAGTTGTTCAGTTTGTTTTATTGCTTAATATTTGGCCTATCTTGGAGAATGTTCCATGAGTCCTTGAAAAAAATGTGTATCTAGCTGTTGTTGAGTGGAGTGTTCTGTAAATGTCAATTATATCTTTGTGGTTGGTTGTGTTGTTCAGATCTTCTGTATCCTTGCTGATTTTTCTGCCTAGTAGTTCTATCAGTTTCTAGAAGAGAACTGTCAAATTCCCCAACTATAATTGTGATTTTCTCATTTTTTTGAAGAGCATTAGATACTAGTTTATCACTTCATAATTCTTAAAATACTTGATTGAATGGAATCTTTTTTTAAATTAAGACATAATTGACATATAACATTGTGTAAATTTAAGGTGTACACATTTTCATTTGACACATTTGTTGTTGTCAATGCCATTGAGTCAACTCTGACTCCTAGAACCCCTGAGTACAGCAGAGCTAAACCCTGCCTGGTCTTTTTGTGCCATCCTCTCACCTTCTGGCACTCTATCAGATAATGCCCCCTCTGCTGTTCTAGGATTTTCATGGCCAATTTTTTCAGAAGTGGGTGGCGAGGTCCTTCTTTCTAGTCTGTCTTAGTCTGGAAACTCTGCTGAAATCCGTCCACCATCGGTGACACTGCTGGTCTGTGAAATATTGGTGGCATAGCTTTCAGCATCACAGCAAAATGCAGCTGCTGCAGAATGACAACTGACAGATGGGTGGTGTGATTCTCTGACCAGGAAAGAACCTGGCTGTTGTGGTGAGGGAACTGAATCTTAACCACTAGACCACCAGGGCTTGCTTTGATATATTTACATATTGTAATATGATTACCACTGTAGAGTTAGCTAACACCACTATCATGTCACATGCTTATTGTTTCTTTTCTGTACTGAGAACATTTAAGATCTAGTCTCTTGGTAACTTTGAAGTATATAATACAGTGCCTCTTGTTGACTATAATCAGTATGCTGTGCATTCAATCTCCAGAAAAATGAGATCTTGAAAATTATTATTTCAGCATTGCAAATATCTTTCTCAGAAAGTGCAGTGACACAGTAAAAGAAACTTGATATATTCCACATAACTAGTGACAAAACACTTACAGAAATTTGGAGTTGGAAAAAGTAGCAGGTTTTGGCAGGGGAAAAATATTTGGCAGTCTCCAGGAGTCCAAGTGGATGCCGAAGAATTAAGTCCTGTGTAGTTCTTCTGGTCCTCTATAACGTGCACTTATTATGTGGAAATTGCACAGCATTCCTTAATAGACAAAGTTGACTTGACTTTTTGTGCTAAGTAAATATTGAGTAATAGTAATTGTACTAGGGCGTATATTGAAGCAATCTCTAACCAAATTGTGAATGGAATCCAGTTTATCTAACTTTTACACTCTGTTCCTCACTGGCCTTACATATACAAGTCTACCCTTACCATCTCATTATTATGGAGACTTCTGTTAAATTTTAAATGAGAAGGCTCTTTTCTTAGTTGGGCCTTTGTGTTCCAGAACCACCAAACACTATAACTAAGAGAGCACTCAGAATCATTCTTCATGGTAGTATTATTATCTAATGAATCACAGCTGATTTTGTTGGCTAAATAGTCTCAGAAGAAAGTTTTGTAATGTGTCCAGGGCTCAATAATTGCTGAATCAGTACATCTTTATATAACAGGAAAATAAGAAAACTCTGCAGTAAGCATGTTGAACAAGGTTTTAATTAAAAGCAGTTCTACAGCTGGCAGCAGACTCTGTCCCAACTGTGTTTTTACAAACTTCTCCAAAATATTTTAGAGTAATCTCTACCTTTAATTATTATAAAGACAGCTATACCCCTGACTGATATTAATAAGAATCATTTTCAGCTCATAGAATTATTAAGGAGATGAATTTGCCTGCAATGAGTGTGTTTGGAATAAAAAGCCCATCCCTATCTCCCTAGTGTATGACCTCAACTTTGGAGAAGATAATAGAAATGGCTTATGTAAGAGATTAGTTCCTGATGTTTTGGGGCTTGAAATTTGCAGAATGTGTTGTTTGTTCAAAAACAGAAATGAGAACTTGCTCTGGTAGTCAATGCCTTATTTACATCTACACATGTGTCATGTTTTTAAATATGTTCTCAAGTATAAACTGCATTAGCAGCTTCCAACTCACATCTCACTGTTGTCTTGTGACAACATTTTCTTTCTCATCCTCCCTTACTCCTATTTATGGCAAATGGCAATCTGACATTGTAAAGAAAATGCTAATCAAAAAAACCTGTAGGTTTTTCAATTTTCAAGAAGAGAGCACTACGTTTGAGGTTTTATAAGCCATGTTAAGTGTCTTCAGTTCTTGGGTGACTGATAAATTACTTTAAAGGAGGTTTGTTATAAAGAAACAAATCCCCAGGATATATAGTTCTCTCATTGCCTCATCTCCATATTTTTCACATGATTGCCCTGAGACTCTTTGAGAACATCTGGGAGAGCTCAGATTACACAATCTGAACTGTTTGGAGCTCAGAGCAGTTTATAATTTTGATTTCCTTTCATGCTGAATCTTGTCGTGCTCTCATCCCTTCTTCACTCCTTTCGGATAGATGCCGTGTTCCAAGATCTCTTTTAAATGGGTTAAGTAAACTTGAGTTCCATGTAGTTAGGTTTCTCATTACTTAAGGGAAATCTGATACAACCGTTTTCATTACATCTCAACTGATATCATATAGGGTGAGGCAATTTAATATAGAGATGAGGGAGATACTATAGGGATTTGGGGTTGCAAAGCCAATTTCTTAATTTTAGTATTGTAGCAACAGGGATAGTTCCTGTAGGAATTGGTTCAAACACTTATTAGGACCTTTCAAAATGTCAAGGACATTTTGACCTTGACTCAAAATGTCAACTTGGAATTCATTGAAGCCTGAGACTGGATTATGCTTTATTCCTCTGTGGATTCCCAGTACCTAACATAGAGATTAGCACACAACATTCAATAACCGTTTCTTGAATTGAATTTATAGACAACTGATAGAAAAATAGGTAAGTAGACAGATAGATTAATTGATATGTAAGTATTTCTTTGATTGTGGGTCCCATCCCATTTTTAAGATATTTAGTAAAATTTAAAGCACTAAAAGTTAAATAGATAGGCAAAATTTTTGAAAATCTGTTTTTGTCTGTTACATGTGATGTTAAGGTAAAATTACCATTATCAGCTGGATACATTGCAGCCTTGCACTAAATGGTATAATAATAATCATAGCTATCATTTATTTAGCTTTGTTGTTTGTGCCTAGGATTTTACAACCATTATTTAATATCCTCAAAACAAGCTATGAGTTAAGGTATTATTATTCCATCACATATATAGGAAAAAAATTCAAAAATGGAAAATTTAAATAACTTTCCCAAAACTCCATGGCTGAGATTTGAATTCGGATATACTTGACTCCAAAACCTAGATTCTTAACCATTATTGATGAAACTGGCACGCAATTGAGAATGAGATCAAATTTTATACTAAGCTCTGATGATAGCTCTGTGCCACTTTGGGCAACTGATTTAAAATTCTTTGACATCTTTCTGATTTTGCAAATAAAAGTGAAACTAGTGAATGTATAAATCCTTTTTAGTTTTAAATGTAATGATTTAGGAATCATAGAGCACTGTTAGTTAATTTCAGTCACTATTATTTCTCTTCTACCAAAGCCAGCATCGTTGTGACCAGGTCAATGAGGCAGCAGCCATCCCTGTGCACTCTGATTTGTGAATATATAGGAAAAAAGTGACTTAGGAATTAACTCATTTTTGACTATATAAAAAAAATACAAGAAAATAAAATAAATTTAGGGCAGGAAGGGACCTAAGAATGCTCCCAATTAAAGGCCCTTATTTTACAAATGAGGAAATTTTTGGCCTAAAAAATTTATGACTTGCTTAAGTTACATAGTTATTTTGTTCTCAGAGATTGGACCACATCCAAAATCTTAGTATATTATTCTTTCTACTGTAATGTGACATTGATTCCATTCACGAAGGTCTTAAAATTCAGAAGAAAGAACATAAGCATAAATGGTGGGAGACAAAATCATAAAAAACACTGAGAAATCTGCATCCAAAACAAATCAGTTTATCTGTGCATTTAAAACATTCCTGACAACCTCTGTCTCAAGATTGCTTACACAAAGCATAATTCCTAACAACAAAGAGCTTCCTGTTTACTGGAGGAAGCAGATAAGTAAATAGACTGTTACAAAAATTATAGTAAATCCTATGATGGAAAGAAGAACAAAATACTCCACTATGGCACATCTTGTCCAGATTGAGTGGGTTAAAGCACTAATCTCCAACTTTTTTTCTCATTTACCCTTTAAAGTTTTTTAAAAATCTTGTGGTCTCTTGTCTATTTTAAGTTGATTTCTAAAATTTTTTATCAGCAATGTATATAGTTCCAAAGGATTTCATTTTTAGCATATTATAAATATTTATTTTAAAACATAAAACTCTCTCATTTAAATATTTCCAGTGAAATTTAAATTGCAAAGCAATATGTCATCTACCATCATCCATTCAAGTGTACGTAAACAAGATCTTTGGCAGTCAGAAATTTCCTATATTCCTTTTAATCCTCAAACTCATATTTCCATTTCAGTTCTTCTACTGAAGTTTTTCAAATGTAATAGACATTAACACTTGAAAATATTTTCTTGATTGTCCTAATATTATTTCTACAACAAAAATATTTACCTAGATTATATAAATTTAAAATATAATTTTAATGTACAATTAAATATGACATATAGTTTGATAAATATTATGTGATGTAATTAAATTTAATTAAATAAAATAATGTATATTAATAATATAAATGAATTATATAAATTAATGTATATATAGTTTTTCAATTTCCTGGAATTTTATGGCTCTAACTGCTAAATTATTTTGTCTAGAGTTATCATTCGTAATGTTTATTATACCAACTGATAAAACAACAGAAATATGTGACTAACCTAACAAGATGGATAAGAATCATTTTCAAATATTTCATGTATTTGTCCGTGAATATTAATTATTGCTTGAACAAAGCACGTTACAACATTCATTCTATTCCCAATTTTAAAAATTTATTTTTATAGAGGCTAATGCAATTAACCCTTTTTACATAAAGATATGTGTGTGAATGGAAGGAATTTTTCAGAGCAAAAGTACCAATTTAAAAAATTTCTTTCCATTTATATGCCAAAAATAACATAATAGTCTGCCATCGAATATTTTTAATGAACCAAAAGCCCAAAAAGGCACTGCTTAATTTTGTTGGAAACAAAGACTTGAAAAGCAAATGGATTTGCTATCAAGCCACTGACTTTCTTAATTTCTGAAATGTATACCTATAAAGCTTAATCAAATCTGATCAAATTATTTTCATTTAGAAGCATATTTGTGAAGCCAAAATTGGGCAAAACTGGGGATAAAATTCCACAAAATTGGAAATTCCACATTTTAGTATTTTCCATTCTGTTATTTCAATGTTGTTGATTGGGTCAAAATGCCTTAAAAGGGCATGAGAAGTGGATAGAAAAACAGACAATTGATAATTATACTAGTAATTTCTCTTTATGATTGACAAGAATCATGTTCCTAATTATGTCTTTGACAGAATTTATATGGTTTATATCAACCAAGGGGAGGCTGACCCTTAATCCTAATTAAATTAAACTGATTTTTAAGGCTCAGGACATATTTATACATGGATGACCTTTTGTGCTAATCTACTATGTAGTAATCAAGATCAAGGAGAAAAAAAAAACACAGATATTTCGCCCCTAGTAATAGTGTGGCTTGCAAAATGTGTATTAATGATTGCTAATTGCATTATTAATTGATTGTATTTGTAGAATCCACAATATTCTACAAATAATTAAAAGGAATAAATAATGAACAAATATATATGTGGTTACAAAGAACTTGGGAAATATGGAAAATTGCCTAAATTTGAAAAAGATATACTAAGTGTATGCTTAACTTTATGAGAAACCACCAAACTTTTTTCCAAGGGATTGTAACATTTTGCATCCCCACCAGAGGTGCACGAGAGTGCCAGTTGTCCCAAAATTTTGCCAACACTTGGTATCACTAGCTTTTTAAATTAGCCATTCTAATAGGTATGTAGTGTTTTATATCATTGTGTTTTAATTTTTATCTCCCTCTTAACTTATGATGTTGGACATATTTTCATGGCTTATCTGCCATTCATGTATCTTGTTTGGCCAAATATCTGTTTGATTCTTTTGCCTTTAAAAAAAAATCAGGGGGGCCAGTCCGGTGGTGTGGTGGTTTAGTTCACACTTTGGCAGCCCGGGGTTCATGGGTTCGGATACCAGGCACTGGCTGCTGTACTGCTTGTCAGCCATCCCGTGGCGGTGTCCCATATAAAGTAGAGGAAGATGGGCACGGATGTTAGCCCAGGGCCAGTCTTCCTCAGCAAAAAAAAAAAAAAGGAGAATTAGCAATAGATGTTAGCTCAGGGCTGGTCTTCCTCACCAAAAAAAAAAAAAAATCAGGTTGAGTTGTAAGTGTTCTTCACATATTTTGGACAGAAGTTTTTATCAGAAGTACGTTTTGTTAACATTTCCTCTCAGTCTGTGGTATGTTTTTTCATTTCCTTAAAAGCATATTTTGAAGAGGAAAAGATTTTTAATTTTTATGAAGTCAAACATCCACTTTTTAGCAGTCCGCTCCTAGATGTTTACCCAAGACTTATGAAAATATATGTCCTTACAATGATTTAAATGTTTATAGCAGTTTTATTCATAATAGCCTAAAATGTGAAACAACCCATATGTCTATCAAGTAGTAAATGAATAAACAAAATATTGCATATCTATACAATGGAATATTAACTAGCAATAAATTTACTACTTATATATGTAATAACATAAATGAACCTCGAATACATTGTGCTGAATGAAAAAATGCCCAACAGAAAAGACTCCATGTGATATGATTCTATTTATATGAAATCGTACAAAAGAAAAAACTATACAAGGAGGAGGCAACAGAGACTGCCTAGAAAAGGGCATGAGGAAACTTTCTGAGGAGATGCAAATATTCAGCATCATGATTGTGGAGATTATTATATGAATGTATGTATCTGCAAAAACTCATTGAATTGTATACTTAAAATTGGTGAATTTTATTATTTATAAATTACAAATCAGTTTAGAAGTTGAAAAAATAGTATGGATTTACAACATGACTTAATTTTTTAGTAAAGCCAATGAAAAAGACATATAAACCTTACTTCCAATATATGTCCCCTTTAATCAAAGAAATAATAATTAAAGCTAATTGGTGGAAGTAAATGTGCAAGGACGAAAAGTCAAGATCATTAAAAAAAGTAATCTCTTCCACCACTCCATTCTACTGTATCTGAATTAAAAACACTTTGCCCAGAAGAGAAATTTATTTAAGATAAAATATAGCGAAATGAAGCCCTGTATCAGGTATCAACTTGATAAAAGAGGCTTCCTTAACACCCACTCTTCTAATAGGTCCTTTGATGTTCTAGAGGATTTTATGGCCCAGAGCAGGATGAGGAGGGGTGAGTGACCAAAATCGTCAAAAGCTCTTTTAGTACAATCTCTTGTCAGAAGTTCATAGGATACATTGCTTCTGGAACAGGGAGGAGCACAACTGGACAGAAAGGCTGCTTTCCTTTCAGGTGAGTGGTGATTCCTAACAACTTCCATCTAAACTAAGGAGTAAGAAAGAGAGAGTACAAAACCCTTCAGAGGATGGTCGAAGCAGAAGCTAAACCACGTAAAAGGGGTAAAGAGAAGAAGGGAAATGCCATCAATGAAACAGTTCTCACAGGCCTCAAAAAACCAGTTGAGAAGATGTTTGAAAGAGTAGGAGGACACACAGTTCTGGGCAGAAGGATGATTATTATACTCACAATATTACTATATATATATTAGTAATATATATAATATATAGCATATAGTAATATATAATATATAATTATAATATTGTAATAAAATATATTACTATATATTAGTACTACATATATTACTATATATATAACTAATATATAGTAATATTCTGAGCATAATAATATAATATTTATTAGTATATATCCCTCCCTACCTCCCTATAATCATTAATCATTAAGAGAAAAATTATATCCTTCCTAACATCATTAAGGGAGATGGAGAAGTTTCAGGGAAAAACATCGCTTGTCCTATTTTCACATGGTCTGAGTCTGATCAATTATCTGCATGTTGTTGTTAGGGCCGTAGAGTCCATTCCGACTCCTCCTGGTGCCCCTGTGAACAGCATATCAGAACCCTGCCCAGTCTTTTTGCACCATCCTCTCCCCTTCTGGCACTATATCAGACAGTGCTCCACTGCTGTTCACAGGGTTTTCATGGCCAATTTTTTTGGAAGTGGATGGCCAGGTCCTTCTTCCTGGTCTGTCTTAATCTGCAAGCTCCTCTGAAACCTGTCCACCGTGGGTGACCCTACTGGTATTTGAAATACCGGTGGCATAGCTTTCAGCATCACAGCAACATGCAGCAGCCACAGTATGATAACTGACAGATGGGTGGTGTGTTTCCCTGACCTGGAAACAAACCTGGACAGCGGTAGTGAGAGTGAATCTTAGCCACTAGACCACCAGGGCTGGCCAGTGCATTGACTACAACTTTGTAAATAAAATAGCCTTCTCGACCTACATCATAGCCATTATCAGGTCATCCTAACCTGCCTGTTTCAATCACTTCTTACTATTTCTGTCTCTTGATTCACCTAAATAAAGCAATTTTTCTAACAGTCAACACATTCTGCTCCTAATATTTTTTAATGTGATCCTTTTCCTTAGAATCCAGTCTTCAAAAGCTTAAACACCATTTCCTTCCCCATATTCTTTCACAGATATGAAGTCATACATAAACCTTGCATCAGGTGTCAGCTTGTACTAGGCTCACCCTACATCTCTGTATGTTGCATATTTTCAGGACAGACATAGATCCCTTCCTAAGCTGACTTTTTGTCAGTTGAAGATGAGGATAATGGTCATTTGTGATGAACTTATTTTGAATAGCTCTTCCTTCCACGTGCCTGCCTGCTACGTGAGGTTAAGCTCAGCGACTTCTCTTCGGTGGTGACGCCTTGCTACTCCCTATCCCAAGTCTGCATCTTCATCTTCTGGTTCTTTCCTCACTTATACCCTGGGATTAGCTCAATTATTTTTTAATTAAATCATTGTTTTCTAATTCACTTTGTTTCAAATGAAGATTAAAATTAGTGAAGGATTGAATTTAGCAAAGATTTTCTAAGCATCTATTATGTGTAAGGCTCTGGGCTAGACACTATCCAGGGTATAAAGATACAGAAGATGAAATTCTAATCTTCCAAAGCACATCTAGTACGTAGTGGAGGAGACAGGTCAAAATCAATTCTAACATGATGTATAATGTGATGTATGTAGTAAAAGAATTCTAAAATGCTATAAAACCACCTAAGAGAAAGGCATTATAGAACAAAGACATTTTGGATAGAGGAGGGGCCTAGGAGATCATCTAGTCCAGTGGTTCTCAAATTTTAGTGGGAATTAGAATCACCTAGAAGGCTTGTTAAAACACAGATTGCTTGATCCCATCTCCAGAATTCCTGATGCAATAAAGCTGAGGCAGACTCCAAGAATGTGCATTTCTAGCAAGTTCCTGGGGCATGCTGATGCTGCTGGCCCAGGGACAACACTCCGATGACCACTGATCTAGGTCCTGGATTCTCATTTTATAGATGAGAAAACTGAGTCTGAGAGAGGTGAAAACTTGCCGAAATGTGCATCGTTTATTAGTGTAGAACTGGGATTAAGAACCAAGTCCCCTGATTCTAGTTGAGTCTTCCTTTTCTTACTGGGTGCTTCTTTGGAGCAAGACGTGGAAGGAGGGGAAAGATTTCTAAAGACTGAAGTTAAGAAAAACAGCTTCCCATGCCTAAGGAGCAGGTGCTGAGGTGAAAGTACGGCAAGGAATTCAGTTTGGTTAAAGGGTAGAGTGCATTGCCTAAGGGTGAGGGTGGGCCATGAGCTATGACAGAATTGATCGCTTAAGCACTTATATACTGAGTGGACTCCGGGGAGAGGGCCACCTGACAGCAAGGATGCTGTAAAATCCAATTGAGAGGTAAGAAAGGCCATAACTAGCATTAAGAGAGTAACAATAAAGTAACAAATTGTTCATTTATGATTAGGAAAGTAATCGGTTATCTCCCTTTTTGAACTAGAAAGGATCCCAAACAATAAATTCAAAATAACAAGCTCAAATTCCTGATCTCAGAAAACCATGAGTGTAAAGGACAGAAAAAAATACATATTCAATCATATTTTAAATATCAGGATGAACTCTTTAATGTTGCATCAGAAATATACTCTGAATATTCCAGCATTACAATGAGTTGGACTGGTCAATAATTTGAAAAGAAACATTAATTTCCTAAGCCAGATCAAAAATCTTTTTATTAATAACTCAAAATAGATACAAATTGTATTCATGTCTTCTGGTTCTTGACAGCCATTTTAATAAATTATCTGAAAAGATAAGGAAATTCAATTAATACTGAGTTTAGAGATTTAAATATATTCTGTTTAAGAGGTAGAAGATTTTAAACTTCAGAGGCAGTTTTTAGTGAACGCATTCTTCAAGTTTATGCCTTGGCCAAAACTACATGAAGAGTTTTGTTTGACGGGAAATTAAAAGAGGATTTTGCTCAAGAATTTAATTTCCTAAATTTGACTTTTATTGACTTTTTTTTTTTTTACTCACAGAAGGTTAACACAAATTTCAGAATTACACTCATCTGGCATTATTTTCTACAGAAAGACTAGAAACTAAAGGATTTGTTGGGTAGCTAAAAGTGTATTTACTTACTGGGCTTTAAATTCCTGCCTGTGGGATGGTACCTTGATATTCTATCCAGTATTTTGAGAGAGATCAAGAAGTTAAGGGAAATCATGAGGTTGGAATAAGTATCTCTAACATTCCTTGAATTAATGGATAATTTTCAACTCTTCTGAAAAAAATCAGGAAAATTAATACAATTTCCACTTTCTCTAAGAATTAGACTGTGCCTTTAGTCATCCATTCTAATGCTCTATCAAGCCATCTGCTTCTACACGGTGTGGTATGTAATGCAGCTCATACCACGTGGATCCCACGGTCACTCCTGCACCTACTTTGCTGTGAAATGGGCCTGTTGGTCAAAAGCCATTATGCGTGAGTTTCCCTGTTTGTAGATCTATCACTACACAACGCCTGAATAATCATGCTGCTTGAGATTCTGTGGAGAGAAGAAGCAAACCCATGTCTGGAATATGTATATATTCCTGTGAAGACAAACACTGGCCCTTCTAGAATGAAGGGAACTCAAAGTAGATGACTTGTCACCAGTGGCCAGTTGGTCTCCTTAAAGAGTAGTGCCATAGCAAGAACTCAGTGTTGGTCTCTGTGGCTGGTGGACTGAACATTCAGAGTCATCTATAGTCTCAGTGAATGGAAGCCCATTTGGCCAATGTATAGTTTCCATTTCTTCCACCATGGCTACTCTGTTCATATGCCCATTGTGTCAGTTCTGGAATAGCTGAATACAAAAGCTGGCTGAATCATTTTGTCCATTTCGTTGTTTAGTGCCTCCTCCAGAGTGATTTTCTGGTGGATAGCAATATGCAGTAACAAAAATCTTCACATTTCACGCCCATTCCCTAATGTCCATTCACATGACTCCACTCCAGATATCCCAGTCTCTGATCTTCTGGTCCTTTTCCTTCCAGTAATCCTGCAATGAAAACCCTGTTCACTTCTGATTTACACTCAAATATTATGCTAATCCCTCTACAAACCAAACTTAGGCTTTTTCCTCCTCTTTTATCTGGATGTACAAGACCCTCATATGGAAACTAAAGGAGGGTCACTGAAGCAACTCTGGTAGGTGATATGGGAATCTGGGCCACACAGCTTACTCAAGCCCTCTGATCCTGCTGGGATTCAAATCCATTTTCTTCTTATGATGGAGCACTGGCAGCTTTTTGTGTAACCTGGTATATCAACCAGAGAAGTAGACCTAGATATAAAATCTGTTGCCTCCAAAACCCAATAGCTCCTCCAAGCATTGTGCTTCCTTCTGTGTAGTAACAGATCAAGATGCAGAAAGTATTTACTTTGTAGGGGTTGTATCAGCATGCCCTTCACCACAGGCCCCTTTAAAATTTTACTGAAGCAGCATGTCCTTGAATCTTCATAAGGCTTATCTCTCTCCCTCTGGAGTGTATGTGTCTTACCAAAGGCTCCAGAATCTTAGTAAACTCTTGCTCATTCTGATTGAAATGCAAAATGTCATCAATGTAATGGATCAATGTGATGTTCTATGGGATATTTTGCTCACGTGGTCTATATCTCCTTGGACTACATCACAACACAGGTTACAAGAGTTAACATATTCCTCGGGCAAGACTATAAATGAATATTGTTACTTGTCTCACTTGAAAGTCTACAGTCTCTGTTCTTTACTAATTAGATAGAAAAGAATGCATTTGCGAAATAAATGGTCATATAATATACCCCTAATTGTATGCCATATATGTTATTAGTCGACTCTTGCAATGATACCATGTCCAGCAAAGCAGCTCTGATCAGGGCAACTACTTTGTTGGGCTTTGAGTAGACTACAGTCATTCTATAAGCTCTATCTAGTTTACACAGGGACCAGAGTAGCATATTAAATGAATACACAATAAAAACTATCACCACTGCCTTTTAGATCTTCAAGGATGGCACAACATTCTTCTCAACTCACCCTGGGATGAATTTATTTTTAAATTTAATATCTTGGTGTGAAATGGGGAAGGGTTGGGGAGGTGTGACTGAATTTCATGTGGCCTTCCCTGTTATCATAGCTCTTATTCCACAGGCCTGAGACCCAGTGTGGGGTTACCCTCCACTGCCAAGTATGGTAATCCCAATTATGCATTCAATGACCAGGAAAATGAACCCAGGGGTCCTATTGAAAGATGGACTTTATCAGGACTCCACCATTTATTTTCTGGCCCTGTACATCATCTCTCTAATGGGTGGCCACAATGATGTTTCAGGTTTCCAGATATCATCTCCACTCAGACCCAGTGTCCAATAGTTTTTGCAATGTCTGGATATTATCTTTATTCCAGTGTAGAAACACCAGAGTAAATGGCTACAGTTCCCTTTTCAGGTAAATAAAAAATGGAAAGCATACACAACATAAAAGCTAATAACTATCCTGCTGTAAATGAAATCATAACTCTTGCATACTTATGCTATTTACCTTAGTGATTCATTCATGCATACAAAAAAAACACTAAGGGCCTATTTTGGAACAAAACCTGTGCTAGATGCTTTAGTTTATATAAAGAAAGAGTTCAGGGGTTGGCCTGGTGGCATAGTGGTTAAGTTCGAGTGTTTTGCTTCGATGGCCCGGGGCTAGCTCGCTGGTTCGGATCCCGGGTGTCGACCTATGCACCACTCATCAAGCCATGCTGAGGCTGCGTCCCATATAGAAGAAATACAACTCTACAACTACAATACACAACTATGTACTGGGGCTTTGAGGGGAAAAAAGAAAAAAAAAAGAGGAAGATTGGCAACATATGTCAGTGCAGGGCCAATCTCCCTAAAAAAAAAAAAAAGAGTTCAGACACAATAGCAGGAGGTTCTGAAATTTGTCAAATTTCTCATTTGACACAGCATACACATATAAGAAACTATTTTTAAAGATAGTTGTTGGCAATTTAAAAGGATATAAGAATATTTTGTTTATGATATTAGTTTACATTCTTTTAAGGAGTTCTAAGTTCTCACTTATGTAATTACTTTATTATTCTTTTTCTGGAAAAATGTATTGGTTCTAGACCCTTTAAAAAGACGTTTAAATAAATGGTTTAAATAATGTGGATATTGACTTGTAGTCATCACCGGTAGCGTGGCATAACCACGAGAGGAAACATCCGCAGGGACTATGATGTGACTGACACCCCTATGGTGTGCAGCACAATGCCTGCACGATTGTGTGTAAAGACTCTGCAATTCTGTTAATGGTGTAGTCAGAGGCTAGCATGCAGGAATTAGTAGGATTGTTTTGCCTCACTCTCACATTTGAAAGCCTTGAAGATAAAATGTTGATAAATCCAAATAAGTCCATATATCCCATTATTATAATGTTTATGAACTATAACATTTTAATTTTTAAATGTAAATATTTAAAACGCACAATGAGTTTTTAAAACATTGCTATTTTGTTCATTAGCAAGTAGAGCATAAAGAGCAATTGAAAAAACAGCAATAAACAAAAATACAAGGGGTCCAGGCTTCAATACATGCCAACCAGGTGGAGCAATTATTACTATTATTATTTCCACTTGTCATTAAAAAAAGTAAGTGAGTTACACAAGATCATATATGGGAGCACAAATGCAGCTTCTTTAACATTAATTGGAGATCCAGCTCTATCTCTGTGGGGAGATGAGGAAGGAAAACAAGAGAATTTTCTTTCCTGGCAAGGTTGGTGCTAGTACTTCGTACTCTTGGGAAGAGACTTCTGTTTTATAAACATTCATTGTATACTCAGTCCTAGGGATATAGAAAGGAATACAGTATCCCCTTTCTCATGTTATTTAGACTTATGCAGGAAGACCAAAGATGTAGGAATTAACTGTAATTATCTCAATATACTCTGTACATGTCGTGTGTTACATACTCTGTGTAGCACAATGGCAACTGCATGCAACTACATAGGTCACCTGCCCATGAAATGGGCCCTGCATAGGGGATTGTCCTCTGGAGACAGACTGAGGATTAGTGCCGGTGAACCTGTAGTAGTAGACAGTCTATTGACCCCCTAGCATCCATCCCATTCCACCCCATCCTTACTTGTACAGAATCCATTTTGTTGAGGTTGAATTGACCCTGACCTCAGATCCGAGTGGATCCTAACTGATATGAACCAATCAATGTAATCTTAACTTTTTTACCACAGTGAGACGAGACGAACAACTCAGGCCTAAGCCAAACAGGCTCAGTTTCTAGACCAGAGTGATCTGTTCAGATTGGTCCAATCAGATTGAAGTTTAGAACTGTTATTTGACTGTTTGAGAAGGAAGGTCTTTCTCTGAGTGGTATGATATTCAGAGATGAGGTTTGGAACTTCTGTATGCCATTTTTCCACCACGAAGGAAGCCAGCCTGGAGACATAGGTCTCAGATATCTGCATGTCTAACTCCTTCAAGTCTTTATTTTAAGCCAATAAAAAATCCATCACGGCTGCCAGGCGCGAGGAAAGAAGTGGAAGTGTAGGTTGGGCTACTATAGGCTTTACTGCAGCATTTCAAAATTCCAGAAAAAATAAATGAAAAAAGAGACTACTGGATGATTAATGTAGGCATAAACCATACACACATGGTAGTAGAAGAAAAAATGCTGTAAGAACAAAACAGGAAATGTAAAACCATAATCTGACTGTTCTCAAGCCTATATGTTCCCCTTTGGCCCCTCTCAGGGCCTTGGTAAATGTCGACTGTCAGCTTGTAGCAGGACTTTTGAAAGGAAAAACAGGAAATTCTAAAAATTTGGAGGACTGTGGAAGAGGAGAGAGGGAAAAGAAGAAAGAATAAAATTAACAAAGAAAATGACAAATGAGAGTACTGAGTTATTTGCTTACACTTCCGTATTACATAGAGATGGAAAAAATGACGTAAGAAATAAAGATAGGAAAACTTATAATGAATAGGGAAAGAACACTTTCTCTACTCCTCTTTGATAAACTTCCTCTTACATTCCTCCATTAGATATTTTGTGCCAAATCTGTGCCACCTCCTTAAAGCCCATCCAATCCATGAGTGGCGCAATCTAGACAAATTGTTTCTCCTACCACAGAACTGTGAGATCAGGGACCATATGACTCAGCAGTCTACCATTCTAATTACAATAGAACCTCCATCCACAAGAATCTTTTTTCCCTTCTCTTAAGTCTCCAAAGAGGAGGTTCCCCACATCTTTGTTGAGGCTAAAACCCTCATCTATACTCTTCATTTCATCTCTAGACCTTGGTTTATCTGTTTTATTTCAAACTTTTATTTTCTAGAGAATTCTTCCTTTCATCTTAGACATATGCTTAATCTCTCCATCTTTGAGAAATTTCTTCAATATATTGTATTGCTTTCTAGCTAGCTTTTTGAAAAAAAAAAAAAGTCTACTCTCACTTTTTCCACTCATACAGTATTACTGACGCATTGCTGGCAGGGATAATAAATGATCTGATGAACAAATCCAAAGGATTTGGCCTCATTATGACATTTTATTTTTTTAATTATTCCTTCTTTGTTGGAACTCATGCCCTTGGTTTCTCTGACATTTTCTTTTGGTTCTCTTCCTACATATCTGATTCATTTGCTGAAATTTTTTTGCCTGCTATTTAAATTTCTATGTTCTGACTCAGATTGCTTCTCAGTCTATACCTTCTCCCCTAGGAAACCTTAATTCCCCAAACCTACATGCCGGTAACTTTCAACTTTGTGTCTCCACTTGAGATTTTTTTGTAAAGTGCCTGGCCCATGGAACCTATTGCCTACTAGCTGTTTGCACTAAAATATCTCACTAGAAGTTATGTTTTCTTCACTCATCACTGAACTTTTGTCTCTTATTTCCTATCTTGATTAGGGGCACAAAGTCTCCCAAGCAAGAAACATGGAAATCAAATCAACATCTGTCATTCATTAGTCACTAAGCTCTTACCACCTCTTGCACATTCTACTGCAATAGCTTCCTATTCAACTGGTCTTCTTACTTCCAGTCCTACTTACTTCCATCCTTTCCTCTATATGCTGCCAAGAGGAATATCTCCAATAAAAGTAAAATATAACTCTGATCATGTTATTTCTTGTTCAAAATTCCCCCAACAGCTTCCCACCACCTGCAGGATGAAAGCTAAATTATTGCTAAACATCTTTGGCAGGCGAACAAGAACCTGCATGCTTTGATTCCTATGTACTTGTCCAGCCACATCTAGCTTATTAAGTAAACTGCTTAAAATTCTCCACTTAGTGCTGCTTCAAGCTCTTGAACTTTTGTGCATGCTATTCTCTCTGGTTAGATTGGTCTTTTATTTCTCTTTTCAGCTTTGGAAAATTGCTATGCATCTTTCAAAACCTAGCTAAACATCATCCATTCAAAAAAATGTGATTCCTGTCCCCAGAAACCCATCCCCCCACCA
This sequence comes from Tapirus indicus, assembly GCA_031878705.1. NCBI lineage: Eukaryota > Metazoa > Chordata > Mammalia > Perissodactyla > Tapiridae > Tapirus > Tapirus indicus. Next base: position 134,636,521 of record CM062920.1, on the reverse strand, counting down.
ATGTATTATCATTGTGTCTTAAGCCTACTTCTATTCTTGTACTTTTCACATAGAGCTATACTTTTTGATCATTATCTTTCTCCACTGTTACTCCATGACCTCCCTGAAGGTAGGGACTTTGTCTTATCTAGTTTCTATTCCCAGAACGTAGAACAGTCTGATGCATATTTCATCTCAACAAATGTTAGTTTGAATGAACTAAATTCCAATATATGCAAGATTTTTTTAAAGATAATATGTGTTGTATGAATGCACTCAACTTACTAAAGGAATGAGAGAAGATGCCTAGTGATGGGTTATTTAGGAACCTTAATTATTATGCTATATTTGTGGCCCAGAGACAGTTTTATGTAAGCTTCCAAAGAAGCTCTTACATAAGTTTCAGATGATAGTAGAACATGGATTTATTTTGGAGGCTGTACAATTACAAAAGGATTAGGACTTCTTCCACAGCAGATCAAGAATAAAGACGTCTGCTCCTCATTTCAGTAAAGCAACAGTGTATGAAGGCACAGCTGGGTCCTGGTAAAAAGATATCAGGATATATTAGTGGTTTCAGGAAAAGTAGCAGATGGATTAAGAGTTTTAGCCAGAGAATAAATGAAGGAGAGAGAGTTGTTTTAAGGGCAAGGTGATGCATATAGCCTAGACACTAGGTATTGTTTTAATTGACAGTGAGCAATTTTGGCAGAAAAGGGGACCAACTAAAGACATTCTCTAGATGTGGCTGATGAAGTACACATGAAATGAGTTAAGCAGGGGACACTTTTATACAACAGAAATTTTGGACTTGGGAGTGAATTTCAACTAAATTTTGGTAGCACTGAAAGTAACCAAATAATATACTTAGAGGTAAATAGGAATTAAGGACTATGTCTCAGAGCTGAAAAAGTGAGGATTTGGATATTTGAATGAATATAAGTTGTGAAATGTGGAATTAAAAATGACACATGTAATAACGCTCAGTTTTTACACCCAGCATCCAAAGCCTTTTCCTCTTTTAGGTCATTTCTCCATTTGGTGGGTCTTGATTGGGGCAGAGATGACCTTCCATTGAAGTAAAAACTCATTTTGCCAGATGCCATATCACTAGATTCTAACTCTTCAACTCAAAGATGCTTAATGCAAGGAAGTAGGACTGGTGGAAAATCCATTCTGGCAAGAGTAAGCAGCAATTAGAGACACAGCAAATTCCAGAGTAGGTGATGGTTGTGATTCTGTCAGCCTGTCCGACTTCCAGCATTCACGGTTTCCATGGTACAACAGCTGTGCCTGTGCCCAGTGGTGGTTGCATGGCGGTCTTTATGGGACCAATTCTATGACATCACTTTAGAGATTGTTCCTGATGGTGTGTGGTCTTTAGGCGTAAGTTCTGAATATTCTTTAATAAATTTCTTTTCTATTTAAATCAGCCTGGTTTGGTTTATAATATCTAAAATTAAGAACCTTGACTGGTCATCTACCTTTCTAAAAAGTACAAAACTGTAATCTATGAGCACTTACTGCATACAAGGACCACCTCAAAGATGTGCTGGGATGAAGAGGTCAGGGCAGAGGTGAATACCAAAATGTAAGACACAGGCCTGCTCTCCAGGGGCAAGCAACATGAAACAACCATAAACTGAGGCTGGCTGATGTTAGTGCTAAATAGAAGTACAAGCTGTGCAATAAAGAAGTAACAATCATTTCTGACTGATAGTATCACAAGGGGCTTCACAGAAGACATAGACTTTTAAGTCTAGAAGAATGAGTAGGATTTTCGATAGGGAAATGTCTGGAATGAAGGAAGTGGTAATCCCTATTGAGGGGTGCTAGCCTTAAGGGATATTGTAATGAAAAGCAAAGAGGAAGTAGAAAATGTAAAGGACCTAAATGTAGGCTACTGTTTCACTCAACTATAATCAACTACCGGGGAACATTATTTTTAGAAACGAGAGAGTTCCCAGGCACACACGTGGAAGGGCCTGAGCTTTTCCCACAAGCCCGAGTTCTGAGGGCCACATTCCCAAGCCTCTGGGAAGTGTAAATAGTTCAGTGCCTTGTAGACCCAAGGTCCCAAGTTTAGGTGTATTAAGCCTATCTCAGCCTGATTCTTGTTTCGTGTTATCCAGTGTTGCATAAATCATGGGTCAAATGATGATTTTCAACATTTTTTGGAGTAGAAATAGTTTCTTCAAAATAAGTAATATTCAGAACTCCAATATTTAAAAGATATAAAGAAGACCTTCTCTCGTGGATGGAGACATGGGGGATCCCACAGCCTTGCTCTCTGCCCCTTGCCCCCTCACCACATCATACTCTTTTTTGTGTGTGTGAAGAATATTAGCCCTGAGCTAACATCTGTTGCCAATCCTTCTCTTTTTGCTGAGGAAGATTGGTCCTGGGCTAACATCTGTGCCCATCTTCCTCTACTTTATATGTGGGACACCTGCCACAGCATGGCTTGATAAGCAGTGTGTAGGTCCATGCCTAGGATCTGAACCTGTGAACCCCAGCCTACTGAAATGGAGCTCATGAACTTAACAGCTACACCACCAGGCCGGCCCCCACATCATACTCTTTGACACTTCATCTTAGAACTTCTAAGAATTTAGAGAATTCAAGTTTCTAAACCACAAGTTAAGTCAAAATGGAATTCCATAGCAAAAACTAGAAATTGCCTTAGGAGGAGATTTGATGGAGGAATCACACTGACATATGTTTGATCTCTCAATGGGCTGTATCAAAGACTCTTGGAGTCATCTAATCTATACTGTGATATGGAGGGGAGAGGATGGACAAATGAGCTACATATATAAAGACTTCGTGTGAACTCATTAAAATTAAGAAACAAAGAGAGAAAATACATGTTATACTTTGAGGGATCAAGACATTTTTAGATACAAATAATAATAATAATTGGATTGAGGTAAGAACTGTTCTGAAGGTAAAGGTAAAAAAATGTGATGTTATTTAGTTTATTGTTAAAAACTAAGATACAACTGTGGAAAGTTTGCTGTCACTGGTTATAGAAAAAGAATTAAAAACATAGGCATAAATATGCATCTATTGCTTTTATTAAAAAATAATGTGTGATAACTAGAACTGAAATACACTTTTCAATGCTAACTATGTAATAACATATGAGTGACTCTTTGATTTCTTTAGGTTCAAGACACTATGAAGAATATACTGAGCTATCAGTGTGAGGATTCTAGTGCCAGACCACCCAGGAGCTAAGTGGACTCAGTAAAGGGTGTGTTCCATTTGGATGATATGCATGTGTTTTCTGGGGGAAAGATGTTTTCAGAGTGTGGTATACGAATCTATACACATATGCCCTGGAGCGGAGAGTGAGTTCAAGCATGTTTATTCCCTCTTCTATGCCAAACCTGGCAGGACAAGATGTTTCTAAATCTCCCTTAAAGCAATAAGTCAAAGTGGGAAGGATCCTTTAGGGAATCGTGATCTAAGATTCTACACCACCACCCAGGAACCACACAAAACTAGCTATGGATCAACCCATTTTTGTCCCTTTGTATAAAGTCTCAGCTGTGCCTCTCTTCAATTCTGAAGTAAGTAAAGAGACCAAAATGTTAAGAGTAAAAGAGAAAGTGTGCAAAGTGTCGTCGATGATAGACAGGGATAGGAGAAATTCGTTTTCCCTTATATGAGGAGAATTTCAATTTATAAAAAATATGTATGCATATATTATTTACATAGATATTTACATAAAGCTGTGTGTGTATATCTGTATAAATCTTTATTTATATAAAGCTCTCACCTTGTTATCAAGTGACGTTTTAGGCACAGTTGAGGTCCCTACCTTCTAGTAGGGTGAGATAGTCAATGAACAGGGAAACAGACAACCTTAGATTATAATAACTGTTAGAGAGAAAGTAAACAGGGTCATACAATAGTAACTAGGAGAGGCTGTTCTTTCTTTAAATGTTTTAGTTAGTTTAATTTTATCTTCATTATAAAGAGGGTTGCCAAGGCAGGCCTTTCTGAAGAAGTGCTATTGGAACACAGGGCTGAATGAAGAAGTTAAGTTGTGTGTCATGTGAAAGTTCTAGGGAAAGAATAGTTCAGGCAGAGGATCAGCATATGTAAAACTCGGAGCAGGAAACACTTTGGTAAGTTTGAGAGAAATGCATGGAGTGCAATGAATAGGGTAGATAATGATGTGAGGAGGGTAGAGAGCTAGGCAGAGGTCAGACCATGCATGACATTTTACTCCACGATAAGGACATTGAGTTTAACTCCAAGAAAATCTGTAAGGCACTTAAGAGTTTTAGTAGGGAGATGACTTGGCCTGGTTGGCTTTGTAAAAGAACACTTTGGTTGCTGGGTGGAGAATGGAGATGATAGCGGACCACATGGGAGCAGGGAGATTAACGAGAGGCCATTGCTGTAGGCCCACTAAGAGGTGATGTTGGCTCAGGTTGGGAGTGACAGTGGAAACTGAGAAGAAGGTATATTCCAGAAGCACTTTGGAGGTGAGATTGATGGATTTCTGGCAGTTTATATGTGGCAATTGGGGTGGGGACTTGGAAGGGGAAGGGGAGGGCTCTAGAATAACCACAATTTTGGCTTAAACAACTGTGCGTATTTGCCTTCCATTTACTGAAATGGGGAAGGAAATGGAGGAAAATAGGTCTGTAGAAGAAATCAAGAGTTCTATGTTAAACCTGAGATTTTTCTGGACTATCTAAGTCAAGATGCCAATATACAGATAGATATCCAGGTAGGACTCCCTCATGTACTTGTGCAGCTAAAGCCTTACACAAAGGCATCCAGCGGCGTCTCCCCAGAGGGAGCACTTCTTTAAAACTCCTCACAAAGACTCAGGATATGCTTGAAACAATGCTGCTGTGGTTTGGGTCCAGATTCTATGTCTCAACACCCAAAGTATCTTCCAAATCGAACCTCCATTTACAGTATGCAGGACTTGTAAAATTAAGATTTTCCTCCTTTTAGTCATTATAATCTATAAAAGTAGTATATTTCCATTATGTCCAACTGGAGGTATTTTATTACTTACCCTTCGCCTCAGGTGGCCTGCCTCCCGTTATTTTCCAAAGATTAATCCTGGGGGTTATATTGCATAAGACTGTTCTTTATTTGACCTGAAACATTCCTTCACTCCACCAAACATTCACTTCGCTAAAAGACAGACAGGATGTGGCCTGATAGGAAAAGGTTCATGAAGCTCCAGCCCTCGTACAGCTGGCGTCCATTCTCTGTCTGTCGCTGCCAACAAGGCTGGGAGATGGCTGATCTCCTGAGCATGTCAGACGCTGCAGCTGGGAAGGTGCAGTTCTCTGGGAGGGGCCCCAAAGTGGGTGGCATGTTTATCTCTCCCCTTGGAAAACAAAAGGTCAACTAGGAACACATGTTTCTATGACAACAATAAATTCAAAAGAGATGCAAAATCCGAGCAAACGTGGACACAGGGGAGGAGGGAGACGGAAGTTGGCCCATTTAGGGAGGGGGTGTCCCAGTAGTACATTGAGACTCTTTTCATTTCAACTTAATTCCCATCTGAACTGACACAGGATGAAAGGCTTTTGTGAAGAAAATATGTGAAAAAATGAATAATGCCTTGAGGAATGTAGTCTGTATGCCACTTAAGAGGGAGGTCTCAGTTTGGTACAATAAATCTTATGTCAGTAAACAATAGGCATTTTATTCCTTAGTATTGGAAATGACTTAATCAAGTCTGCCTTCTGTCTTTATTTTAAAACCACTTTATTTGTAAACGTGTGATTAAAACAATTTTATTTTGTCATTTGTGTATTCCAACCTGCCATGATTTTTGCTATTTTTCGGTACACGGGTACCAGTATAGGAAATGTGGAAATACTTCTTCAGCATTACACATTAAGATGCGAGGAGGAGAAAAACAAAAACAGTCAGAATGAGAAAACCAAATGGAAGGAAACTCCTGTTCAGAATTCTTAATATTTAAAAGGAACAGAGAGAGTAGAAGTAATGATCCCGCAGAACAGTATTTGGTGTCATTTCTTTCACTGTAAAAAAATGGAAAGAAATACTCCCGGGAGTGTTACAAAATGTTCTTCTCTAAACTATCTTAGGAATAGCAAGAAAGACACCATAGAATTTATTTTTATTTCAAAAATCAAAAATCTAATGCATTCTTATTGTGAATTCTTCAAAAAATTCACAAGTATATGGAGAAAAGGTGAGACTCCCTTCACTGCTGTCTCCTGTTTCCCACTGTAGAGAGGTCATCTCTGTTATAAGTTTGTTGTGTAGTTTTCCAGACTGTTCCAGTTGCACTTTAAGGGGACTTGGAGAAGAGGCAGCATGAAGTAGTGGAAAAGCACCGAGATGGAAAGGTTACTTCCCAGGTCTGTTGCTCTGTGGCTTTTGGAGAATCCATTAACTTCCTTGGGACTCTGGTTCCTGATGTGTAAGACAAAGTGGCTCCTGGGAAGGTGGGGTGAGATTTACTACCAGCCATGGGGTACTGGAAGTCTGTAGGGATATTTTGGCAATTTTGTTGGTCATAATGACAAGGACAGCCTCTTGGTGTTTGTTTCCCTGAGAACAGAGATGCTAAGCATTTTCAAAGCCCAATAAAGATCTGTCCCAACCTAAATCCCAGTAGTTCCTCCTATGCTAGGAAACACTGGAGTATCACTGAGGTCTCTCCCAACTGACAAGGCCTAGTGTAGAACAGTTATCAGTGATATTGACCAACACCAACACTTGTTGGCTTACCAAATGAATTTCCTTCTTAGAAACAAAATTTCTCTACATCCCATAAATGTTCTATTTACATTAAAATGTTTTACTTTGTGCTCTAATTCAATAGAAAAGGTAGTTTTTAAGTCTAGAAACAGTCTACATTTTGGTGATCTCTCAGCTTGCCTTTTGCTTTTATTTACATCTTTAAGATGGTCTGCTATGGAACCAGTTGTTTTGATTATTCTTTTCCTTCCTTTTTTCTTTTGGTACATCTCATTAATTTTTCATTTTTCGTAGAAGTTTCCCTCTTTTATCACACATGCAAATACTAAAGAAAACACTATAATACATATAATAAATGCACACTGCAGCCTAGAAGCCTCAGAGATGATGTTGTGTCCAAGAGATGTTTAAATGATTGTTTAATATTCAATTATTTTCTAAATTGCTCCACGTGCTTCAGAGGGGCCCAGTGGTCAAACCTTTCTCTTACTAATTTTATTTCAAGAAAATCAATTTATAAATTGGCCCCATAACAATATTGATAATAATCAGGAGGTATGGGACAATACTTATTTGTATAATGTAAATGGAAACCTATAGCTTATTTCTTCTAACGCTTTCACAAAAATGGTCTTATGTGATCCTCACAACAAATTTGGGAGGCTGGTAGGCCAAGTACTTCTATTTTCATTTTGTACTGAAGGAAGGAAAGGAACAGTACAGTGTTAACTTGACATCCAAAGCATCTCCTTAAAACAAACTCATTTTCTTCAAGGGTTTAAAAAACACCAATGTGAGCTTTATTTTTTTGCAAATACACTTAATCTGGCAAGGTTATTTCATGCAGCAATAAATAGCATTTGTTATCTTTGAGGGAAAGCCAGCTGGTCTCCTTCCTAGTCCTGAGGTTAAACAGAAGGCTGCCTGCTTGTCTTGAGTCTGCTCTTGCTAATTAGAGAATCTGTGGTCTGTTTCACTTTAAGGACCTTCTGGAAAATAGTAGTCCCCTTTTTCCTCAACTTTCCCCTCAGCTCAGTGTTAGAAACTTCTCCTTGAGTGCCCTTCTCTCTTCCATGGGGATAACAATGAGAAAATCTCTATGATCTCTAGAGTTTAGGGAGCAGGACCAAAAGAATATCTGGATAAGGCATTCATCCATCCATGGAACAAGAGCCATTAGGATTTTCATTTTTATTCCAATTTAAACTAAAACAAAGATCTGGCAAAATCCTTTGACTTTAGAAGCTTAATGTAAATACACCTTATTCATTTTTTAGTTGAAAATTCTAAAGATCAAGGAAAAAAATTTATCTTTTTCACCCACTTCCACTCAGCCCCCACTACAATTTATTTAGCCAAGACTAAGATATTGAAGCTGGAGTTTTCACAACCCAGTTTCCTCCCCACTTCACCTAAAGAATATTCGGTCTTGCCAAGAAACTTCTGGACACTTTTATGTAAATGGAGGCTGCAGCAGGTCAGGGGGTGAAATAAAGGCAATGGAGGAAAAAAATATAAGATTAATGTTAAATAAGCAAGGTCAAGAGTTTGGGGCAGTTCAGAAAGAAGGAGAGACATTTGGGAGAGCCACTTCTTTGTGGGAGATAGCTTAAAAATAAGAGATATGATGAAAAGACATATATTAGAAATTTTTCTAAGTTTAAAAAATATATTCTGCAACTCCCCTTCTTGGGTAATTTTAAGAGAGACCTGGGTAAAAATGCAATGGGCTTTTAATTACTTCTTGGTTGACAGGCTGTTGTTTGTTTGAAAGTGATGTTGGCACTAGACCACCAGAAAGCAAGTTTTTATGAGTATTACATTTAAAGGTTGACATTTTCTTTGTGGAAGAGTCACCAGTGCATTCATCACACATTCAAAAATGTTAACTGCCTGCTCCCCAGAGAGGAAATTTTTTCGCATGACTACAATCAAGCAACATTAAGAAGAAAAAGAAATGATGAGGTACAAATACTAACCACAAACATGTCTATATTCATTTTAGTTTATTTTGACTTAAGTCTCCTTGACTATACTCTACTTAATTTTCCTTAAATAAATATACATATATATATATATATATATATTTTTTTTTTTTTTTTTCCCTCTGAAACTTGTCTTGGTACCAGTCTCGGTACTTAGTCTTTTCCTGGTACTCACTCATATATTGAAAAATGTAAAATTTACAAAATAGGAGCTGTTCCTATTTTTCAAGTTGATTCAATATTTGAATATTCACCCTGTTTCCAGAATGTGGAGGATATAAAGGTGAACATGGAACATTCTCTGCCTTTAATAAGAAAGTATTATACAAATACACTGGTGCATATCATATAAGATGAGTTAAGGAAAATGCCTGCTCCACACACACTAATATAAGTCTGGAAAGAGGAGAGAGCCAAAATACAAGCCTTCCTAAAATCATGTTGTTATTCCATTTATTATTTACTGAGCCCTAAAAGAGTTTGGGAAAACAAGACATATGTCTATTTCCTGCTTACCCTATGACTTTATTAAAGAATCATCTTTAGGGAATTAGGGTTTTTCTAAAATATGAATTATTTATTTCTCCCTAAAGTCACATATGCTGACCAGAAGTCTCTACTATCTCGGGAATGATGTGGTTTTCAAGCATCATCATTTCTCCTAAGAAAACTTCCTGGAACTTAGGAAAATTGGGTAGAAACTCTTCAAAGTCCTCTTAAGATCATTTCTTGTCCTATCCAGGTGGATGTTCTTTATTGCCAATTTTCATTTCTTTCCCTTCAGGCAGTTTGGTAAATTGTTGCTTTTATGCCTGCTCATGGCCCCTCTTCTGAAAACTGAAATTAAACTCAAAAGGATATTTATAATAGTGATTTCTATAATTGGAACAAAGCCAAGCCTCTTTATATTTTATATTCAGAGTAGTTATGAAAATTGGCATCACCTGTGTCTCTACCTTCAAACCTGTGAACAAATATGATAAGTGATTAGTGTGTATGGTTTTCAAAATAAAACCTTGGAGGGTAAACCACAAAATATCTTTTGTAAAGTTGACAAATCATTGGGTATTTTGTAACTGACTCATTGTGAGTTATCAACAAAACCCCCTACCTTTAACTGTGACCCTCTACCTTCACTTTGTTATTTTAGTTGAATTATGTCTCACCTCGAGGTCAGACTGCTTACTCTTTGAATGTCATGTTATCAGCATATACCAACTTTTTGTTGTTCTCATCTACCAAGCTCTAGGTAACTCCATTAATTTCTTAAAGAGTTTCCTAGCTCAGTCATTCTTTCCAACATTGCTTATGCGATCATTCGTGATGATTTCAATAGCCACAAAAATAATCCTTCCAACTTTCTGGCATCTCTGTTCCCTGACATCCACTCTTCCATTGACATTGTCCTTCACCCTACCACAGTCAACCACTCTCTTTGTCATAGTTTAGAGTTTGTCATTATCAGTAAATGCCACTCCTTCATCTTAATTTCAGTTAGCCCACTTGTAACCTCCACTTCCCTCATATCCCATCTCTGGCAATTCTACAACTATTGGCCCTATGAACTTTTCACTGCTCCTGCCACGTCCATAGTTCTCATTTAGTTTAGATTTCGATATCAGCATTATAATTGTTACTTGGCATATATTTTCAATTCCAATGTTCTCTCTCCATTCATCTCACCTGGCTGGCAATACCCAGAACCTTGGTTACACTTCCTTTTCCACCTGGATTTCAGCACCTGGATCCACGTGATTAAATATGCTGGAGAAAAAATACAAAAACATCCATTGTCACTAACTTTAATTAATATAGATCATGTCATTTTTCTTTCAAAACACTCAAATGATACACAGTTATATTAGAGTAGACGCTAGTCACTTACAGGCCCTACACAAATCTAGCTGCCTTCTACTTCTCTCACCATGTCTCCTATAATGCTTAACCTGCTTCAGCCACTCCGGCTTCCCTACCATTCCCTAAACATTAAGCACAACCTCATCTCCGGATCTTCGCACTTGCTCTTCTCTGCCCTTGGAAATGCTCTTCTTCTAGATCTCTGACAGCAACATTCTTTCCACCTTCATGTCTTGTCTACCTTATCAGAAGCTTCCCTCACGTTCTTTCTCAAACAGCAACTCTCTCCCACTCCTCCAACTTCCTATCCCCACTTCTGTCCTACTAAGTTACATTTTTTTCATACCACTCAAGACTGACATATTATTTGATTTATTTATGCATTTGTTTGTTAATTTCTCCACTCATATTAGACTGGAACTGCAGAACAGCAGATTTTTTTTTTCACTGCTATATCCTCAGTGACTGAAATAAATAACGTATATATGATATGTATATAACACATATATGCCACATTGTAGGCATGCAGTATGTATTTGATGAATAAATTATTGATTTCCTCTCCTTTGAAAAGCGACGTATAATATACATTTATGATTAAATCAACTCATTATTTTGAAATTGATCTAAAGTTACGATAATTACGGAAATAGCTTCAACCTGGACTTGTGAGTGAGGATCTGAAGTATTGTTTACTCAGATTCAATTGGATATATCTTTGTCCATCATGTAAATCCAGTTCCAAGATTTTAAGTGAAGTGTTATTTTATTGGTCTCAGATGTATGGGAGAATGACTTCAGCATTTTTTGCCAATTTTTTGTTGTTTATAAAATAACAACAATATCCTGTTTATAAAATAACTAAAATTCTGTCAGTTTTTTGTTTGTTTTAGGGCTTTGCCTTCTTAAAGAATATAAGACTGTCTCAGAAGATGATCAAGTATATGCCATTGTTCCTAAGAGTGTATCTCTTGTCAAAGTCAATAAAACAGAATTTTGCTCTGAAATTTTCTCCTCAAGTGTAGAAAAGCATGGATTCTGGATGAAGATACTCGCTGTGCAATCAAGCTGTTGGTGTCTGTGTGACCCACGCTCTCCTGCGTCCGTGTGATCTCAAAGGGACACACCAGTGCTTTTCTCTCTTTCTAAGTACCAGGAGAAGTACATCACTATGGGGCTTGTTAATCATTGAAACTCCCAACAAACAACAGATCTCTGGTGTAACAACTGTTAGCTGCCATTAAAAAACAACAACAGGGGCCGGCCGGGTGGCCTAGCAGTTAAGTTTGTGTGCTCCACTTCAGCGGCCTGGGGTTTGCAGGTTTGGATTTTGGGGGCAGACCCACGCACTGCTTGTCAAGCCATGCTGTGGTGGTGTCCCATATAAAGTAGAGGAAGATGGGCAGAGATGTTAGCGCAGGGCCAGTCTTCCTCAGCAAAAAAGAGGAGGATTGGCAACAGATGTTAGCTCAGGGCTAATCTTCCACACCAAAAAAAACCAAAAATAATAAAAACTTGAACATCAAATTTCTTAATTCAACCAACAGAAATACTGCTTGTATAGTTTTAATTATGAGTTAGATGTGGCTTAAACTAGTAGAAATTTGGTTAATTTAAGGTGTTTAATCATTTTTTGGCCCATAGTTGCTATTAATATTCAACTCTAAAATTACAGCTCAGTAATAAACTCTAGGAAGAAACAAAATATATTTCCTTCCATCTCTCTGAATATTATATAAAAACAAAAAAACAACTACAACAGTGACAGTACTTTTTCTTTAATGAACTAATATTGTGTGCCAAGGGCACTATTAGATTTTTACTCATTTATAGCTATAATGCTGATCTATACTAGAATACCATAAGGAAAGACTTTCAAAAGGAATCAAGATCTAAGCTGAGATGCATGATTTCGTAGGAAATAATTAAAAACATGATTTGGACTTTGGGTAGGGAGGAATGATCCTGGCAGAAGGAATAGCAATTCTAAGGCCTAGTGGGCAGAGAAAATACAGCAAATAATGCATACTATTTCATATGAAACGAATGCATGTAATTTTCTAGGGGTCAAGTGTAGGCTGTAGGTGCAAGGATGTGTTGCAGTGAGTGTGGACAAATGGCTGGAAGAGAACTTCAAGCTTAATCAAGAAGTAAATTATTTAGATATGTAAATCACAGCTGCATTAAAAAAACGGATTTTATCTGGAAAAAAGGTAATTATTGCTCTTTCTTTTACTTATTTTTTCTACCTTTCTTTTTGTTCCTCTTCTTTTCTTTCCTCCCATTTCTTCCTTTCCCCCCTATATTTTATTTAAGCACAAGAATTGTCATTAATTCATTCAATAAGTCCTTGTTGAGCACCTACTGCATATGAAATACTCTGATAGATCCTGAGAGAGGTTACTCAGCAAGACAGACCTGATTCAGTCCATCATGAAACAAGCTTGATGTGTTCAGGACACTGAAATAAAGCCAGTGCCTCTTAACATTAAAAACAGAGAAATGCGGGGCCTCCCGGTGGCGCAGCGGTTTAGTCCGCGCTTGGCAGCCCAGGGTTCGCCGGTTCGGATCCCGGGCACCCGCCGACACTCTGCTTGTCAGCCATGCTGTGGCAGCGTCCCATATAAAGTAGAGGAAGATGGGCACGGATGTTAGCCCAGGGCCAGTCTTCCTCAGCAAAAAGAGGAGGATTAGCAACGGATGTTAGCTCAGGGCTGGTCTTCCTCAAAAAAAAAAAACAGAGAAATGCCAGGGCTGACAGGGTGGCGTAGTGGTTACGTTCGCACGTTCCGCATCAGCAGCCCCCCGTTTGCAGGTTCGGATCCCAGGCATGGACCTACACACCACTCATCAAGCCATGCTGTGGCAGCGCCCCATATACAAAGTGGAGGAATATTGGCACAGATGTTAGCTTAGGGACAATCTTCCTTAAGCAAAAAGAGGAGGATTGGCAACAGATGTTAGCTCAGGGCCAATCTTCCTTTCCAAAAAAAAAACAAAAAAGGAGCAATGTCATGAGATGAGGTCACAGAAGAAAGAAGAAACACATCACAGGGGATGTTTTAAATCAGATAAGGAATTTTAGTCTTTATGCTAAGAGCAATGGGAGGCTATCAAAGTATTTTAAACTTGGAGATGATATATCTTGTGTTTCTGAAAGATCACACTGGCTTTGTGTGGAGACTCAATTAGTAGAAGGGAGGAATAAATGAGAAGACATAAATAAGTATGCTATTGCTATAATCCCTGTAAAAAGATGGTAACTTGGAAGAAGAAAGCGGTGATGGTGATGGGAGAGGATAATATTACAGGAGGTGGTAAAGGTGGCTCAGAAGAGGAAATGAAGACAAGGTATTCTGTTTGAATGAAATTTAAGAGGTAAACTTATCAGAAATTGTGGTCTAACTTTACCCACAAAAAAAATAAATAAACAAGTACTTCCTCCTCTAGCTTCCAGAAGAGTAGTTGAGATATATATATATATATATATATATATATATATATATATATATATATTAACCTCCTCTCCTCTTATTCATCCTCTTGAATGTGGTTTTCATCCCTCTATGCCACTAAAGTGATTTTTAATATGAACTCAAATAACCTCAGTAACATTCAAACGACTGGACATTTTCCAATCTTGACTGCTTAGCATCATTAAATTGCCTCTTTCCAGAGCACTCTATTCTGTTGACCTCCATGACAATAGAATCTCCTTTCACCTCTATGGCCATTTTTTCCCTGTCTCTTTTACCAAGTTGGCTCACAGTTCTCTGCCTGGTCTTTCAATATTGAGGCGAGTCCTGATTCAATCCTAACCCCTCTCCTATGCCCACTGTCTACTCCACCCCAGGCCATCTCATTCAAGGTCATACCTCTTAAATTTATGCCTCCGTCCGCACAACTTTTCTGAATTCCAGACTCAAATCTAACTGCATATGTTAGATATCCACTTTAATTCCTCAGTAACACTTCAAAGTCAACATGAGCAATCACAGACAGGGAAGGGTAGAAAAGGATCATGTTGCAGGAGAGGTAGATATGTTTGATTACAGGTGTCAGTCAATTAGATATGGTGGAGAAAATCTTTGGAAATAAGGTCAAGGAATTTGGAAGTCAGGGGATTGGATATGTTTTCCAAGAGAACACCGAAGCTACCTAGAGAAATGGCAAGAATTGGGTGTTGAAGAAGTATTTGAGCCAAGTACAAGGTTTGATATCACATATTTTCTACTGTCAATCATTTTGAGATGAGAAAAAAAGAGATGTGGATGATTGCACTGGAATAATAAGAGAAAAAAAAAACAGCAATAGAAATAAGTAAAAGGCACAAACTATAAGTTTGAGAAGAAATAGACCCTTTAAAACACAGGACATGGGGCAGTAAAATGACCAAGTTATCTAAATTAGTATTTCAATAATTGAATCATCCATTGACTTATTAGTGGAGACATTTGCAAAATTAACTTAAAATCTAAACTTTAAGATTATGCTATAATAAGAATAAATTTTAAAATTTAGAGAACATGACTGATGTCCTAAAAATATAACTTACCTTCTGTAATCCAGGTAGCAGAAAACTTGAACAAACCAATAGCCATAGAAGAGGATGGAAAAGGAATTAAAGAACAACCTAAAAAAAAAAGATACCTAGTCCAGTTGGTTTTACTTATTTTTTAATAACTGTGTTTTTCTACCTGGGCTGCCATAATGTAGTACCACAGACTGGGTGGCTTAAACAACAGCTATTTATTTCCTCACAGTTCTGGAGACTAGAAGTATTCATGCATGGCCTCTTTTCTGTGTATGCATGGAGAGAGGGTTCTCTGTTGTCTCTTTCTTTTCTTACAGGGACACCAATCCTACCAGTTTAGGGCCCCACCTTTATGACCTTATTTAAGTTTAATTACCTCCCTAAGGCCCCTATCTCCAAGTACAGTCACATTAGGGGTTAGGGACTCAACATATGAATTTTGGAGTGACACAATCAGTCTATAACAATAATCTTTATAGACTAGGTAATTTCTGTTGCCCAAGGAAAAGAAAAGAAAAAAAAAGAACATCAGTCTCTATCGAAGAATAGAAAAAGAAAGGTTTCCAACTTTTTTTATGAGGTCAGGATAAATTTAAGTACAAAACTTAACAGAGACATTAAAAGAAAATAAAATTATAAGTTAATCTTACTCATAACTATCAAAGCAAAATTCCCAAAGAAAATATTAGCAAACTGCGTCCAGCAATAATTAAAAACATATAATCAAAATAGGTTAATGATAAAAGTGCAAATGTGAAAATTTATAATTTTCCTAATTAAAAATGAGAAAATTATATCAATATATAGAGCAAAAGCATATGAAAAACGTCAACATGCATTTACGATAAAAAAACAACTCTTAGCAAAATACAAATAGAAGAAAACTTTCTTATTCTAAAACGGTTATATAGTTAGTGGAGAAATTTTCAGAGCTTTTCCTTAAAAATGGAACAAAAGATAAGAATCCTCAACATTGTATAGGAGTTCTTGGCAAATGCAAAGGGCAAATAAGAAAAATAAATGGCACAGTGACTAGAAATGAAGAAACAAAACTCTCATTATTCCTGGAAGACATGATTGTGTTATAGAAAATTCAAAATAATCTACAGGCAAACTGTCAGAATTACTAAAGTACAAGGTCACTGGATGCAACATCAATATGCAAAAATCAACTGTATTTTTCACTCCAGCAGCAATAAATGGAAAAATAAATAACATTTACAACAGCATAAAAAACAATAAATCTTTTCGGAAAATGAGTGACATCACTGCAAGAAGCAAAAAATTAGTATTGAGAGGAATGAAAGAAGACCTAATGATACAGAGAAATATAGAAGACTTAATAACATGCTCATAAACTAGCAAAATCAATATTGTTATTATGTCAATCTCCCAAAATTGATTTATAGATCCAATTCAATCCCAATCAAATTCCCAGCATATTTTTTCTCCTAAAATAGATAAGAAATTTTTACAAATTTTATATGGAATGCAAAGAGTTAAGACAGCCAAGACAAGCTTGCACAGAAGAACAGTCAGAAAACTTAAACTGGGTATGAAAATTTATTATAAAGGCACTGTAATTAAGTGTGTGTGTTATCAGAGTAAGAATAGACAAATAGACCAAAGGGACAGAATAGAGAATCCAGAAATAGACCTATACATTTATTTGTTACTTATTCATTTGTTTATTTTAACAAAGTTGGCACTGCTGAGCAGTGGAGAAAGTATTGTCTTTTCAGTAAGTCATCTAGGTCAATTGGATACCCTTACAGAAAGAAAATGCAATGTTACCCCACAACATATCATACACAAAAAATTTATTCCAGATCTGTAAAAAGTAAAACAATAAAACTTCTGTAAGATAACATAGTTTTCTTAAAAGGGACACAAAAAGTACCCAGCCATAAAAATAATGATTAAAAATTGGACCGCATTGGGCCTCCCGGTGGCGTAGCGGTTTCGTCCGCGCTTGGCAGCCCGGGGTTCGCGGGTTCGGATCCCTGGCGCCCGCCGACGCACTGCTTGTCAGCCATGCTGTGGCGGCGTCCCATATAAAGTGGAGGAAGATGGGCACGGATGTTAGCCCAGGGCCAGTCTTCCTCAGCAAAAAGAGGAGGATTAGCGACGGATGTTAGCTCAGGGCTGGTCTTCCTCGCAAAAAAAAAAAAAAAAAATTGGACCGCATTAAAATTAGGATTCTTTTTGTTCACCCAAGGACACCATTAAAATCATGAAAAGGCAAGAAATGTGCAACTCCTATAGTGCATAGAGTCTGCATCCAGAGTAAAATAAACTACCATTCAATTAAAAAAAAAAAAAAAAAGAATGACAAATAAACCAGAAGAAAAATGCAGGAAAAACTGAGCCATCACTTTACAAAAGAGGATATTGAAATGGCTAGGTATTTGAAAATATGAACTTCATTAACCATCAGAAAAATGCACATTAAGCTACAATGAGAATCATAACCTTAATATTGGATAAAATTTAAAACACTAAGAAGTGAAGTTCTGCCAATCGAATAATACAATTAAGACTTTTATAAACTACTGGAGGAATGTAAGTTCGTGCAACCACTTTGGAGAACTGGCAATTGTATCACTCCTAGTTATATACACAGAAGGAGTATAAGCATTTTCATACTAAAACCCAGAACACTGTTTATAGTGGTATTATTAGTAATAGGCAAAAACTGCAAAAACTTGAATATCTAATAAGAGTAGAATGGATAAATAAATTGGGATATATACATAGAAGATAATAAAACACTGAAAATGAGCAAACCACTATAACACGCAATATACTGATGAGTCACAAACAAAATGTTAAGCAAAAGAAGGTAAACACAAAAGAGTCATACTGTATCGTGATGGTTGATTTTATTTGTCAACTCAACTGGGCCACGGGATGTCCACCTATTTGGTTGAACATTATTCTGTGGGTCTGTGAGGATGATTCTGGATGAGATTAACATTTGAATCAGTAGACTGAGTAAAGCAGATTGCTCTCCTCAATGTGAGTGGTCCTCATCCAATCAGTTGGAGGCCTGAATAGAACACAAAAGGTGTAATATGAAAGAATTCACCTCTCTGCCTGTCTTATAGCCGGGATATGGGTCTCAGGCCATCAGACTTGAATTCAGACTGGAATTTATACCATTGGCTCTCCTGGGTCTCCAGTTTGCCAATGAAAGATTGTGGAACTTCTCAGCTTCCATAACCATGTGGGCTAATTCCTTATAATTCCTTTATTACTTATTATAATTCTTTATAATCTCACTAGCTCGCTTGCTTTCCCGCTCTCTCTGTATATATATCCGTATCCTATTGGCTCTGTTTCTCTGAAGAACCCAGACTAGCGCGTGTATGATCCTATTTATGTTAAGGTGTTAAGTTCAATATTATGAAAAACTTTCCTACAGGGTTAGAAGTCAGTTTAGTGAGTTTAGTTTAATTTAATAAGAAGTTCAGGCATATATGCAGGTCATTTCTTATTTCTCACCTGGGATTAGTTTTCACGTGTTCATTTTGTGATATTTAATCAAGTTGTTCACTTATGATTCAGCACTTTACCATATGCGGATTTACTTCAACAAAAAATATTTTAACAGATATGACCTTTGGAAATGAAGAATCAAAACTGCCTTTATTTACAGATTACATTGTTTGGTGTATAGAAAATCTGAAAACTCTATAGATAAAACATTATAATAAACAAATGTGTTTAGAGAGTGTTGGTTATAAGATTAATAAAAATCAGTTGTTTTTTCTATACACCAACAATAAACTCTTAGAAAATATTTTAAAAATACATATTGGTCACAATAACAAAAGATATCAAATATATAGGGGAAAAATCCAATAAAGATGTTCATGACTTCTACACAGAAAAAATATAAAACATTTTGAGATAAATTAAGACCAAAATAAATGGAACAATATATCATAGTTATGAATTGGAAAACTCGGTGTTTTAAAGATTTCAATTTTTCTCAAGCTGATCTATAGATGCAATGCTATTCAAATAAAAACCTCCACAAGTTTCAATGTGGATGTGTGATTTGAAAAGCTAGTCACAAAACATATTTAGATTTATAAAGGGGCAAGAATAGCCATGACACTCTTTAAGAAGAACAAGATGTGAAGATTAACTCTGGCGCATATCAAAACTTTGTATGAAAGCTACACAGCAAAGACGTTGTGACACTGGTGCGAGGATAAACACATTGCTCAACTGAACAGAATAGAGAGTCTAGAAAAATAATTCTTCATGTGTAGACACTTGAATTATGAAAAGATGACAGTGAAAAGTGGGGAAACAATAAAGTAAAGGATTTCTTCAACATGACAACAAAAGGAAAAATAGACAAATCGAACACCGTAAAAGTTACAAACTTTCTTACGTCAAAGAACAACGCTGTCAACAGCGTGAAAAGGCGACATATGGAATGGGAGAAGATATTTGCAAATCATATATCTGATGAGAGATTAATATCCAGGATATAGAGAGAGAACTCCTACAACTCAGCAACAAAAAAGCAAAACTGGGCAAAAGACCTGAATAGACTTTTCTCCAAAGAAGATATATCAATGGCCAGTAAGTGCACAAAAAAAATGCTCAACACCAGTAATTACTAGGAAACGCAAATAAAAACCACAATAACTGTATGTGTAATTGTCCCAAACTGAAAACAATCTTTATGTCCATTAAAATAGAATGGATAAATAGAACAATGAAAAAGAAGAAACTAGACGTGTATAATAAACATGAATCTGCAATACATAATGTTGCTTCCAAACAGCCACAAAAAAACAGACATCATATTATTCTTTTTGTATATTGTTCAATAAAAAGAAAAATACACAAAAAGCAAAAATATATAGTGTTCAAAGTTAGAAAAGGGGTTACTTTTGAGAGAAAGGAGAGGTTATCAATTTAGAGGTGGCATGTCAGGGGGCATTTTGGGTGCTGGTTATATCTATTTTCTGATTTAAAAGTGATTACTTAGATGTATGCTTGGTGTCAATTCATTGACGTATACATTTATATGTTCTTGTACTCTACTTCTATGTACTCTACTTCTTAATTAAAAAGAAAACATCCTAATTGAAACAAAACTATAAATACCTAGTAAGAAAATTAGTAACACAAGTAAATTGCCCATATGAAATAAAGTATAAAACAAAACCTGAATAAATTGGCAGGTGGCTTAGGTTCAAGAATACATAAAGGCATCCTACAAACTCATGAAAAGCAACTAAGAAGGAAAGAGTCAAGAAAAATTGTTAAAAGAGATGGACAGGCAATTCATAGGAGAGACCACGCAAAGGTTGAAAAATTTTATTTCAAAGGTATCAACCACACTTCAAAGAAAAACTCAGGAAAATGCAAGTTAAAACCACAGTAACGTAACATATTTTACTAATCATATTTGCAAAATTTTATAAAATACCTGCAACATTCAGGTCTAATAATGTGAGAAAATGGAAACTTTCTTAGCCACACTGCTGGTGGGAGAATGTTAACTGAAACTTTTCTTGAAAATAGTCTGGCAATATCTATCATAATTAAAATGTCACAAGCCCTTTGTTTAGCTCTACCAAAACGATAGCACCATATATAAAAATATATGTACAATATTTTTATTTGCTTGGACTATTGCTTATATTAGCAACACTGGAAACAATCTCAGTGCCCATCATTGATGGAATAAATCTTTTCTACTCATCTGAAGGGCTGTCCATAATCCATTGCAAAATGAAAAAAGAAAGTTGCAGAAAAATATGGTCATATCTTGGTTCTGTAAAATCTTTGCCACACAAACTTATTTATCTGTATAATGGTTTGCAAAAGACACTGTTAATCTATTACTCTCAGAAGTATGGGAGTGGAGGAGGATGGGGGTCACCTGGAGATATTTCAACTTGTTTTTATTCCTCTTTATTGTTTTGTTTGTTGCAATGAGCATGTATTTATATATTTTTTTAAATCCAAGAATATTTATAAAGAAAAATGTTTCCTTCACAGATCAAGTATATGGCATTTCTTTCT
The DNA here is from genome assembly GCA_031878705.1 of Tapirus indicus. NCBI lineage: Eukaryota > Metazoa > Chordata > Mammalia > Perissodactyla > Tapiridae > Tapirus > Tapirus indicus. The sequence goes on along the minus strand of CM062920.1, from coordinate 134,615,395 downwards.
TTTCCATGTAACCTCATCCTTTTACCTTTACCCATTTAGAGCTCCCAATACCAGTTGTTTCTTGTCCACTCTCATTAATTTGCCTTGAAAGTGGTCTAGCTATGCCAGCCTTTCTTTTGTTATAACGGTTATTTACATCCTACAAGTATTTACAGTGTGTTAAGATGGCTCTGTAGCCAAATTTAAAAGGGGATTCTGGTAAATCCCTTCCACTTACAACACTTTTATCTATTAATTTGCTGTAGTTCATTGCTCTACTTTTGTTTACTTAAACATTTCATCTAGGTTCTTTATGCTTTGCCAGCACCCAAAGGCGCACTTTTTTCTTGATGCATTCCGGTTTCCATAGTACTATTTGCTGGCTTGATTCTCTAAGAGACAATCCTTTTACTGAATTACAAAGACTCTAGACTTAATCCAAGATAAATGTTGACTATTGCTTGGGGTCCTGGAAAGTATTAGAAGCTCTGTGAAAGAGTGGCCCTACCTCTAAGTTAAAAGCAGCCTGTTGGAGCTTCCAAATGCACATTCCACTTCAGTGTCCTCTGTTACCATAAGATTCTGTACCCCGGGCTCACCTTGACAACCCAAATCCTATTCTTACTGGATTAGTTTCTTTCCTCTGGGACTTCATGTAGAATACAGACTCCAAGGTCACTCATTTTTCTCCCTCTCTAAGCATTATTCTTATTTTAAATTCTAGGCTTTCAAAGTCACAGTGGCTTCAAATGTCTTCATTGTCAAGCACAGACTCTCTTTATGGTTCTCCAGATGCTATAGAGGTAGTTTAAGCTAGTAAAATTCCACCTAAAAAGCTCAATCCAACCAATTGTGCAAACAAATCTGCCTCATACTACTCCCTCCTCAATATTCAATGGTTGGAAGTGTCCTGTAGAAAATGTTCAATCTAAACCCTACTCTCCTCCCCTTTCCCAATGATCACTAGCTCACTTTGGTTATTTTCACATCTCTCCTGATTAATCCAGTAGCCTTCCCTCTGAGGTTTTGACCTCTAATCTTCCTCACAATATTAATCCTACCTCTACACCTCTGCCAAAGTTATTCCTTCAAAGTCAGGAATCCAAGCTTCTCAATTCCCTTCTTAAAAAACGTTGATGTTTCCCCACTATCTACAAGAAAAAAGCTAAAGACTATAATATTATGAAAATCTCTCCCAATTCATTTCTGCCCATCTTTCTGATCTTGACACCAATATTCAGCCAGCTTTGCTCTCCCCCAAAGATGACAGGCTTTGTCATGCCTTCTTACATTTGGATACACTGTTTTCTTTCTGGAAATGCCTTTCTGACCCTGTTCTGTGTGATGAATTCTAACTCATCCTTTCTGACTCTACTCAAGTGTCACAAACTCTTAGCCTTCCTAACTCCTTTAGGCCAATAGTTATTCTTTATTTTTGTCTCCACGGTGCTGTTCAGAGTTCTATTTTAGCACGTGTCAGATTGTATTTTAACCATCTGACTACATACCCAACTCCCTCCTTAAATCATGAGTTCCTCAAGGCCAGGGATGATAATATTTTACCCACAATGTTGGATTCAGTTCCTGATGTGGAGAAGAGTCCAGTGTGTCCTTATTTGAAGACTGCAGAAATGACAGAATAATGAAATTATTCCGCAGGAATCAGGAGTCTCAATATTCCAGAAAGCATCTTGTTAAAACTTCACTAAGTAAGATCAGGAAATGAATCAGAGAGACATCTCTGTTACTTTGTTTAAAGAACATCCTCTCATAAACCTCTGTTGAGATTCATTGGAAAATGACATCAATTTCCCTGATTTCAACTGTGGACTAAATAGTATTACCAAAACATTCTACTCTTAAAAACTGAAAATTTGGTTTCCAGATTGCAAAATGTCTCAAACCCTTGTCTCCTTTCTCTATTGATGAATCAAGGTTGCATTTTGTTTTCCACTCAAAATTTGATTTTCCTCCAGGAGTTCTTGGAGAAACCTCTCATGTTAGTGAATTTGTGTTCAAAGTGCCAATTCCACTGCTCAATTTGTGATATTTTTTCTCTTCCATTATAATTATGATTTATTTTTTACAATCACAGTATATAGCCTAATAAAGAATGAACTTTGATAGGTACTATGGTAGAATATATGTATATATGAAGAGAGAAAAAAAGATTTAAATCTCACCTCATATACACTTCAAGTAAGGGATATGATACTTAGAAAGCCTAAGTCACTCACTAGGGTGAACAACCATCCTGCTTTGCCCAAGATAAAGAGGGTTCCTTGGATGCAGGACTTTCAACTTTAAAACCAGTAAAGTCCTAAGGAAATCAAGAGGAGCAGTTCATTCTGTCACTTACCCCAGGTCACACAATAAGTGACAGATACAAAGTTCAGATACAGTCCTTCAAATGCTACCAAATTTTATATTCATTCCACATGCTGCCTCCTTGATTTGGATTTTATTCACAATATTTATTTCCACATCATAAGTCATACTGTGTCAATAATTAAGGTTTTCAAGAGAAGGGAAGGAAGTGAGAAAATTCTGGTGAGAAATTTTAACTGAATTTTAAATTATGTATCAGTAGCATAGTCTGATTTCAGCTACAGATGTTCATGTTCTAATTACATAGAAAAATTACCAGCTAATAGATTTATTTTACATATTGTTACATTATAAAACTTTTTAAAAATTACTTAGGAACTAATTGTTGAGACTCTCCAATTAGACTATCACTTTACATTCACTGGGAAAATAAGAAGTACTTAATTTTTTGTGAACATTCATAAAGCTGTTAATGTACTTCAATGTGCTTCCATTTCTTCCTCCAAACCATGGCCCTCCAATATCAATATTACAGATATTTATAATATATGAAGAAGAGGAGAAGTGATAACATTTGCAATGATTTGAAGAGAAAGGGATCAGGCTAATGGGTGGGTTATGGAAAAGATTGTCAAGACAAATTGGATAAGGGGACTGTAAAGATTTAAAGATGATGGCACATACCTCTGAATAGTGCTAGTAATCTTCTCCAAAAGATATGCAGCCTTAATATATTTCATCTTGTGAAATTTCATCACCATCCTCTGTGTATTTCTAAAGAAATACTGCACCCTTTCTTGCATATAATTTCTCAAGCTTCAATTTCTTTTCATTATTCTCTCTCGAGGTATTCTTGATAGAATGTTATAGATACAATTATATTTCCAAATGTGTCTTTGATAATAATCTGGAACTTAAGTGTCTTACTATTAGAGAAAATTGAGGGCTGGCCCTGTGGCCTAGTGGTTAAGTTCAGCATGCTCCACTTTGGTGGCCCAGGTTTGGTTCCCAGACGTGGACCTACACCACTCATCAGCAACCATGCCGTGGCAGCATCCCATATACAAAATAGAGGAAGATTGGCACAGATGTTAGCTCAGGGCGAATCTTCCTCAGCAACAAAAAAAAAAAAGAAAGAAAGAACGTATTGAGACAATAACATTTATAGATTTATTTGACAAACAACATCATGGTAATAGTGCAAATTTTAGACCAAATGTTAAGAATTTTGAGTACATGTTTTCATTCTACTTGTGGTTAGCTGGGTAACCCTAAGAAAATCATGTAATGTCTCTTTTCAGTTTTCTCTTAGTAAGATGGGAAATAAAATAATTGTCTTATCTGCTCATGGGCATGGAAAGAAGTCCATCTATGTGACCATGATGCATTCTGGGAAGGAAAGTGTGCGGTAAATTTGAATAAGGAGAAGGAGTGCGGTAACTGCAATAGCTATATGTGAACTCCAACAGAAGCTAGGAGGCTCAGAGGCAATATGCTTTAGGTGTAAGTCACAAAACACTTGAGCTCTCTTAGATGATTCTTATGTCCCCTCAAGTTGATGAATACTGTAGCACATCGGTACTTCTTACACTTTACTGTGAATACACCTTACCTAGGGATCTTGTTAAAATGCAGATTATAATTCAGAAGGTCTGTGGTTCAGCCTGAACATTTGCATCTCTAACAAGCAACCAGGTGATGTTAATAGTGCTAATCAAGGTATCACACTTTGAGTGGCAAGGTGGAAGCCATTTGGTTTCCACGGTGATTAGAGGGACATTGAAGATAAGTGGCACTATGATATAGTCAAGAGTTGTTCTGATGTACTAGGCATTACAGTAAGAGACTGATTTGGAATTTGGATAGAGGGATATGAATTTGAGGTAGTAATATGATAAGAGAGACCCCCCAAAATGGGAAAGGATATCCAAGAAGAGATTGAAAACAGCTTCAGGTAATCTGTGGTTGAGAAAAGTTTTGGGTATGTAGAATATAGAGGCAACTTGCTTGAAACCAAAACAGCGAGGCAGAGAGTGTGGTGTACAAAATTTGTGTACAGAATAACAAATTTGAGCAAATTTCTTAATAAACAAAGTGAATGGAGACAGATGCACTTGGGTCAGCTTCAAGGACTTAGAATGAAACGGCAACTTAAAAAAATTGAGTGGTAACATCTGCACAAAGTAGGGAAGATCCAAAAGCCATTAAAGAAAGGGACATGGAATGAAGAAGCTTTTGAAGAGAAAAGGAAAATTAAGATGATTTTCAGGTGGTGTCAAGACAAAAAGGCATAGAAAACAGAGTCATACAGATGTTACAAGTCATCTCTTTGGGGAATGTAACCCTCACTGAGGAGAGTGAACAGAAGAGGGAAGTCTATCCGAACCCATGGGAAGGAAAGAGGAAATGGGAGAAGTTATCTAGAGACGCAGTTAGGGAAAGAGGCTATAGAAAAGGAGATGATGCCTGCTGTGTTTTGAACTAAAGTGACCATAAGAGGTCAATGCAGAAACTGAGCTGGAATAGATCCTGAATCAACGGAGAAATGTAGGAAGAGAAAAGAAAAAGTCACAAGGGAAAGAAAAATCGCATTCAAAGTGTGCTTTTACAATTTAAGATCACAAAGTTGATTATTTTTATGAATCACTATTAAGAAGGAAAAAGATGACAAATCAGTTCAAGTTTTAACAAATTCTAACCGTATTAAAGACTGATGGAAAGGGATTGTATCACGAGAATAGAAATTATTTTTAAAAGCTGGAAATAGCAAAATGAATAAAGAACATGGTGAAATAAAGTGGCAGGGCAAATAGTGAAGACCAATGACCAACTGGTTGGAAAGCATGATACAGAAAACAGACTGGGGGAAAGAGCCTGCAGATATAAAAATAAGAACTCTACTCATCTGGAGGAAGTTGCGAAGCTTCCACTCGTCTATGACACAGACACATTGGAGTATATTTGACCCTTGGCCTCTTGAGCAGTAATAGACGTTCCTCTCTCTTCTAGTTCTTCTCCCACCTTCTCACCCTTATTCATTTATTAGCAATACATTGCCCCACCTTCTTTCAGGAGATATTTGAGGCTGTTAAAGAAAACCAGAGCCAGATAGTAGTTAAAGTCGTAAAAACAGATTTTGTTCAGGAACTATTGCAATAGAGGAAAAGAGACCTCAGTATAGAACAGGGCTCAATTCCAAATACAGCAAAGACAAGGGGATTTACAGCCAAGGAGCAGGTTGGGGGGATTGGTGGGTGGAAAATTACAAGAGGAGATATCAAGGGTAGACAGAATTCTTGCCAAAGAGACCTAACAGAATTCTTGCCGAAGGCAGGCCAGGGTAATCAGATATTACCTGGGGGAGGGGGGATAAGAAATTTGATCAGACATCAAGAATGATCAGATATGGAAGGGTGAGGATTCTCACTAAACTGACCAGCAGGATTCTTGCTAAAACTGGGCTATGCAGGTCTGAGGACAAGGCCCAAGGGGGAGGCCTAGTGGAGAAAAGGGCTTAGAGGCGCCTGACTTAAGTTTGGTCAAGCAGAGAGTTTTTGTCAGTCAGAGGCTGAACTCCACTCATACTCTGCCTGACTCTCCTGGCCTTCGTTTCCCTAAGGCCATTTCTTTTCTTGTCACTGCCAACAAAATACTGAGGCCTTTCTCTTTTCCCTTTTTCCTTCAGGTCCGGTAGATGACTGATTAATCATCTGATAAATGAATTTGAGTTATGAAAGTAATGCTTAATAGTAGCTTCTATCTCATTCCTTCCAGATACGTTGGTAAGACCAGGTATTGTTTACATAGGGATTATAGGACCAGAAAGGAGATAACTTCATTTTGAGGGTATTTTCAGCTACATATACTCTCTGGAAAGAAGATCAATCCTATGTGATATGAAAAGCACTGTAATTTTTAAACATCTAATTGGACTTGGTCCATATCCAATTCTGCCATTACTCCATGTTCTCAAATCTATTTCAGAGTTTATCAGAGGAAGGGAGGGAAAATTATGCAAAAACAAATGACCACATGAATCATTACTGATTATGTTCTGTCTCATTAAAGAAACCTTTGAGAAGTGCAGAAAAGTAGGCCAATGTTAAGGACAAAAGGAAAAATGATCAAGCATTGGAAATAATTCTAAAAATAACAATTTCGCAGAACGTACACATAGAAATAGCCAGTGTCCTTTATAACAGTCATCATAGGAGATACCATACAACGATGTTGCGATTGCTCAAGACATTTTTGAAACACATCCTGGGAGTTTTCATCAGGATCGTTTCATAAGTCATTCCCATAAAATTACGGTCATTACTTGTATATTTGCATGTTTCCACCATAGCATCTGAATCTGTATTTTTAAAAGCAAATAAATAAAAATACTTATTGTTGAAAGTTATCTGACTGACTAGAGATTAAAGGATCAACTTGGTGTGTTGAAATTAAAACCTAAGTAACATTGAATGTAGTTTCCAATTTGAATTGCTTTACGGATCAAATTTCCTGACTTCTTACGGGTAGTGCTTTCTATTGGCAGTAGTTTTACAAGGCAAGAAAGAAAATAAAGCTTGATTCATGATTTCTTTGGAATAAACAGGATAATATGTTCCCCTTGTGATTTCTTTGAGCATGAGAAGGAAATAGTTCTGCAAAAGATGAACTTGGAACAGTATATTAAAACACTCACCATTGTCAAAGTAGCAAGTTGTGTAGTAAACTAAATTTCTGGCAATTTTAAAGAGCCATTATTCAAAATGGGAATTACAACGTTTTTCCCTCCCAGCACAAACAAGATGGAATCCCTCTATAGACTATCACTAGTAGAATTGGGGTATCATGTTGCATGTCTATCATTGTGTTAAGTATTAACACAATATTTTTGTGTTCTTTCCTCTCAGTGTGAATCAAAACCACTTGATATGAAATTATTTTCCTTTATAAGAGGAGAAGTGATCATAACCACATGTATAAATGATTACATTTCTTTGGTACAATTTTTTTTATTACAAATTCCCTGACTGATTAGAAATTGTGTATAACAAGTTCAAATTAAGATGTCAATAAAAAGTTTATTTTTTCAAAAAATTCCCTTTGAACATTCATACTAAATTCTTCCTTCCTTGCATTTTATAGTTAAGTACTTTTTGGTGATTGTTTTGGGACAAGCCAAGAAGAAATAGAACAGTCGCTAGATTTTGAACAAAACTGCTGTCTTTGCCTTCCATCTAGAAATGCAGAGTTTATAATACCATCCAGTATTGCAAAGAAGTTTATATTCTTTGAAAGAAAAAAATTGGGGCATATATAATTTATAGGAATAAAAAAATGCTCACACTGTCTTTTCATGGAGGTATAGTAGCCACATGGTTAAGGCTGTGGGCTTTGGAATGCAGACCTGGTATTAGATCAACCCTTTCCTACTAACCAGCACTGCGACTTGGAGTAAGTTACTTAAACTCTCTGAGCGTTGTTTATCAAATATCAAATGCAGATGACAGCACCTTCCCCAAATTGTCATTATAAAGAATTATTAAGATAATACATGAAAAATGCCCACCACAGTATTGTGCCTAATACATTGCAAGTAATTCAGAAAATATTGGGTGCTTATTATATATTACCAATATATATAAATTGGCCAAGGCTATTTAAAAACTGATTTCAAGGCCTCCTGAAGGAGGGAAGAATACAGTATTATTCCCTTTGTCTCCCTTTCTACTTTGATAAAAAAAATGGACATACTAATAACCACCAGAAGAGCTGTTGTTAAGACCAAACGTTCCTACTATAGAATTCATTCACTGAACAGAAAGCAGCTTAGGCGAGGTTTTGATCCTATGCAAAGGAGAGGCCAGATTGCATTTTGTTTGGAAACCAATAAAAGATTTTAAGCAGTAAAGTGGCATGCTATGTTTAAAATAACCATTTTAGCTGCCATGCATAGAAATCCATGAAGGAGAGCAAAACTGGAAATAGCAAGATCAGTTGGGAAATTATTACAATGACTGAGGCAAAAGAGGATGGTAGTGAGCAGGGAGAGACTTGGATCTCTGCACGTGGAGCTAACAGAATGTCTTGATAATTAGATTTCAGGAGAAGGAAAGCATGAATATTCTGGAATAATTCCTCAATTTTTAACTTGATCAGTTGGAACACTAATGGTGCTATTTAATGAGATGGAAATGACAAGAGAAGCAGATTGAAGAAGAAATGAATCAAGCATTCTCTATTAAGCAACGATGCTTACTACACACCCAAAGGGAGACGTCCAGGAAGCAGTTGAACATAAAGTATGACATTTAGGAGAAGGACAAGTTAGAAATAAAAAAGTAAGAGTCATCTGCTTATCATAGGCATTTTCAAGCCGCTTAGTTAGATGAGTTCAACCAGGAAAAATAGAAGCAGAAAGGAAATTGAAAACATTCATACATTTTAAGATTGAATAGACAAGAAAGAGGAAGCAAAAGAAAATGAGAGAGAGTAGCTAGGAAAGAGGAGGGAAACCAGAGCAGGGTGTGATGTCATAGAAACCAGAAAGGAAAGTGGTTCTCAAAATAGCGAATGGATGGAGTCAGCCCCGTGGCCTAGTAGTTAAGTTTGGCATGCTCAGCTTCAATGGCCCAGGTTCAGTTCCCAGGCACGGACCTACACTACTTGTCAGTAACCATGCTGTGGGAGTGACCCACATATGAACTAGAGCAAGATTGGCACAGATGTTAGCCCAGGGCAAATCTTCCTCAGCAAGAAAAAAATAGGGAATGGATGACAGTGTCAAGTGCTTATGAAGGGCAATAAATGAGACAGTGCATGTGAAAGTGTCTAGTGCACTTCCTGGCACATAGTAGGTTCTTAATAAGTGCTATTTCCCTTTACTTCCTATTTCCTTTCCAAGAGGTAGTAGTATTTAGTGGTTAAGAATGTAGGCGTAGGAACCAGTCTGCCTCAGTTCAAATTCTTCCTCTGCCATTTCATAGCTGTGTGACCTTACACAAGTCATTTCACCTTTTAGTAGTTTGGTTCCTATTTTTTAAAACGGGGGCAATGACAGTGCCTACTTCATAGGGATACAGCTAACACATTGTAATCAATCAGTAAGGATAATTGCTGTTTTTTCAATTCAATTTTTTTCCATATTATGCATTTTTAAAAATCATCCAGTGATAAATATGAATTACTTTTTTGATTTCCATAATGAATACCTGGATGAATGACAATAATTAATTATATTTCCACTGCCAATGAGACAATGAACAAAGCCCACTCTTCCTTCTCACACTGTGCACATATCTGCCTTTAAGGAATACAGTTATTTTTATTGATTGGGGTCCATACTGTGTGTGGGCACAGTAAAAGGAGCAAACAAGGGATGGTGGGGCACCCAGAGACTAGCAACAGAGGGAAGCCATTTCCACCCATAGGATCAAAAGGACAAGAGGAAGAAACGGTGTTGTCAGACATCCTTGTGAATTGGAATTGCAGAGGAGTGGTTTCCCAGTGGGAAAGAAAAATACCACAGGGTGCTGAGAAAGGGAGGCAGAGGGAGAGAAATGCACAACTTCCTGTCCTTTCACCTTCATGTCTCAGCCCACTGGGACCCCTGGCTGATTCTAAGCACGAGCCAGCTGGCAAGAAAGCCAGGGTGAGGCAGTTTTCAGAAATTAGCCTTCCAAGGCCCAGACCGGGTAGAGATGGGTGGAGCATAGACTAAGGGAGCAGAGAGAACAACCAAGTATGCTTTGCTATCCTCCAGGATTGTGTTCCTAGCCAAGTCCCAGTAAATGACACCCAGATAAGGATGAGTCCTCCCCAGCTCAGTACTCTCCTCCCACGCTGGTGGCCAATCCACAGCCAACACCCTAGGCTTTTAAATCACATTTCATGCCACTCAGATTTTCACAACTATCAAGCAAAATGGAATCTTCTTAGGACTTTGCTTCTAATTTTAAAAACTATACACACACACGCATATGTATATATCAGTTGAAAGGGTGTTTGCATATTATAAAAACGAAAAGCTTGATCTAAAACTTCTCTGGAAAATAAGCCAAAAATGTTGTTTGTTTCCAAGATTTGGACAGAATTCCTTGATTTGACTACATCCCACAAGAATGCCTTCATTCTTGGTTTTTACTTGAAACTTCTAAACTGTTGACACCATGGATTTCAAAAAATAAACAGATAGGCATGTCTCCATGACTTCATTTTATGTTGAGAATATAAATATTCAGACAGATAAAAGACAATGTCTCTATTTTTTAAATGTTTGTAAATAAAACAATTTGCCAATGTCATTTTATTCATCCATCCATTGCATTCTTGTTGACATTTAATAGGTCTATGGCTGTGTTGGGAAATTCTTCAATCATCAGTCATTCTAATTAATCTAGAGTTAAAAAAAATAATAAAATGGAAAGAAAATTTTTTTTAAAAAGCAGGCTCGGAGGTCAACATACCTAAAAATGTGAAATTCCTGAAACTTGTCATAGTCATGACAAGATGAATGAAAATCTTTTTCAATGAAAATAACTTTTCCTTATAAAGGATCCCTTTTTTTCATTTTACAGGCAAAAAAAAAGTGTTTGGCCTGCAGTAGTACTGGACTGTAGCCAGAGGAGAGTTTGTTCAGAATTTTGTCCCTCCTTTAATCTGGGCAAGTTCAAGCTACAGCAAAATTATAGTTTCCAGTATCCCTTGATTTTCCAATAAGTTCTGTTGAGAGGGAAGCTCAGAAGATACTGACTCCACACAAATTTGAGACAGGGCAGAATAAAAATCTTTGCTTTTTAAATAATATCAGAAAAGTAGTTTGCTACCTCTCTTGGTACCATACTTGAGAGGAACAGGCCTTAATCTGTAGGTGCAAAAATTCACCATCCTCCCAGTTAAAGTCACTTTATAAAATAATGGAAACCATTTACTTTCACAAAATAAGCTGGAATACACTATCTTGTCATGTTCAAACAAGATCAATTCTTACACACTTATTTAGAACAGATCCTCTACTATCACAAAATGGATGGTAATTATAAGTTACATTTTACCAAATATAGAATCAGAAAGAAGCAAAAGTCTTTCCTGGCAAATCAATAAGTAGTTATTACATACAACTGAGGTCAAAGTCATGTAGTCAAAATTAATAAAAGCAAATAGTTTCTGTTAATGTGTTTCTTTTCTCTATTTTTTCCTCAGGTTTTTTTCTTTTTCTTCAGGAGTAATTTTTCCAAAATAATTTTTGTGCAATGTAATTTTTATTAAATTTAGATCTTGGGGAGAATTTTTATAGTCTGTTTGGTGCTTTGCTTATATCAAGGACATTTAATAAATAGATCATGCGCTTGAGTCCCTTATACTTTCTCTACCAAGAGTAGAGCCATGTTAAAGAGATAAGTAATGAAGGAAAGAACAGCGTGACAGTTGCCTATGTGTACTTTAAGTATTCACAGAGTAATGTGAGCCCAAATACTCAGCAAGCTTTCATGGATCACCTGACATTTGAGCTGATACCACAGCAAGGGTGAGTTAGCCAGTGTATAGACCACACAAATAACTCTTATTTGGAAGCAAAGTCTATAAAGTGATGGTCTGGCTATTCTGGTTTCTAAAATACTTTTTAAGTAATAACTCAGACTTAATTTGTCTGTTGTATACAACATTTCCTTTTAATACTATGAGCTGCATATCTCGATGTGATCAAGATACATACTTTTTAAAAAATGTCAAGTTGCCTAGTTAAGACGTGTTGTGGCTATGAGGGAGAGGCGTGTGTGTTGGAGGCTTGACTAGGAGAGAGTCCACTCTGTGCTTCTTCACTCAGTGGAGAGATTCCCAAGCCACAGAACAAATACAAATGATTCCAGCTGAAACAAGCACAAATGCCCTTTTAAGTATGCATCCAATTTCCCAGTGTGGATTATTTAAGAATATTGTGGCATTTTCTAATGCCATGTGATATAAACTAGGATACATTTGAATGGTGCAAATTCACTCTTCAGCTAAACATATACAGATTTTTCCTTATTTTTGTAGCTAGTATCAGAGTATATTTATTTTGCAAAATTTCCAGATCTAGTCTTACTAGCAGAATCACACAAATCCTCAAGAAAATAAGAAATTTTATCTTTGACCAAAAGTTTCTGTTTTCCAAAATTACTTTCACTAGTGATAGCACATTCTAGAAAAGAATTTTTTGAGTTATTCTCTGTCACACAAACTATAAGGGAAAATATTATTTGCTACTATGTTTTTCTTACTAGACTCTTTTAAAAGAAATGTGACTGAGAAAAGGAGAATGCCAGCAATATAAATTTCTTTTTACTATATTTTTTGCATTTAATTTTTCAGATAAGAACATTGAAGTCCCGGGTGGTAAAGTCATTTGCCCAAAGCCACATAACTAGGGAGTGTTCTGCTGTGAAAAATTAATTGATTTCATTACACTGGACACTGTATATTGTTCAATGTATGAATGCACTTTTGTTATGCAAGAAGAGTGTATTTAAGATGCATAAACAATATAGTTGGTTTTGAGAATCTTTGAATTCTGAGATGCTAGAGGAAAACCTTGAAAGAGGGGAAGAACTGAATTGCAGATGAGAAGGGGGAAATTCTTGGAATTGATGGGTTGGGAAGGAAGGAGTATGAGCCATAAAAAGTAGAAAAGTCATTCTAAAGTGGATTTTTGCTGGCTTATTTTTTTTGTTTATTCATTTTGGTAGAAGAATATGACAAAATGAAAAGCGTGATGGAATCAGGGCAGTGCTCTAAGAAGAACTAGGAAAAAGTTTCCAAAAAAATTCCAGTCAATTAAATCCTGTATGGCAAATTTGATGAATAGGATAAGAAAATGTCGCAGGATTATTGGAAATTTCCATTGATGATGATAAGGACAATCTCTAGCTAAGTTCATTTTATAAATAAATATAATACCATCTCACTATACTACAATTTGCGATTAAAATAATTTCAAGTAACGAAGGGTATCTGAGCCCCATCAAAATATAAAAATTAACATTTGACTGGTAACTTGTATGTGTGGTGGAAAGTATCATACTACCCTTTACACTGAGTGGCATGTGCTGTAGGTGGAGCAATTCCAAGTAATGTGGTGCAGAGACAGTTAGTAATGGCTCCAGTAAAAGCCCTTGACTGATGGGGTGGTGATGTCAAATTTTGAAGCAAGAGCTGTTGTAAAGAGAAAATCTATATAAGACTCAGAGTTTGGATAACATCTGGATTTAGGTGTGCCTAAATGAATCACGCTGTTATACAGAAAGGCATGAGAAGTGCCAAATCTGAAAAGTTGCATGCTACTGATGGTCTCTTGATAGCCTGCAAGTGATGTGATTTTATTCATCTGCCAACTGATAAGAATTGTATCTATTCTTTTTTTATATAGAAACAGCATTTGTTTAATTTACATGTAAGCTCTGTCATCCCGAGAGTTCAAAGTATTGATCGAACATCAAGCACAGAACAATTTAACACAAGGGCCTTCTACAAGCACATAGCTGAGAGCTCCAAAGAGAAACCCATGTAAAAACACAATTCCGTATTTATTCAAAGAAAGTCTGAAAATGGGACTTGAAAAAAAGAGAATGTTTATGTATTCAAGGCACAACTTATTTGATGATTCATTGGCAGATATCAGAAGAAATTAGGAAGCTGGCATAAACCAATCTACTCTGGATTGGTAACAGATTAGAAAAAGGGCTGGTCTTGGTGTTAAAAGACATGAATTCCAGTCTGAGAATATCCTTTTTTTACCATCTGTATTATTTTGGGCAAGTCACTAAACCCCTCAGAATAAGTGCCATCTCTCCATCTACATAATTATGCTAATAATACTTGCTTTTGCTAATTAAAATGGTCTAAGGAGCTCATTTTCTATCCTGATTGGGCTCTGGAAATGTGTTTCCTTCTGCCTGATTCATTATCACAGAGTATCTTATTCTTCCTTTTCAGTTACCTAGTGCAACGTCTGTCACACAGTAGGTACTCAATGGATGTTGTGGAATGTCATCGAATAATGCACACAAGAGGTACTCACAAAGATTTACTGAACACTCAGAAGTGAAGAACATTAGAGAAGGCAAAAGTAGAGGGAGAAAGGGAGGGAGTGCACAAAAAGACATAAGTCTGATAATTTTCCATAGATGGTTGTAAACTGGCTTATAAACCCATGTAAATTATGAAACAAATGCTTTCAGCCATAATACACTGGATTAGCTCATCACACCAGTACCTAACCTATGGCTAACCTTCATACTCTCTAAAGGAATGATCTATAACAGTGCTATCCAAGAAAACTTTCAGCAGTGATGGAAAGTTCTGTGTGTGCTCTGTTCAATACCACTAACCACATGTAGGTGTTGAGCACTGGAAATGTGGCTAGGGCAGCTGAGGAATTAAATTTTTAATTTTATTTAATTTTAATTAATAGAAACTTCAATTTAATAGTCACATGTGGCTAATGGCTACCATATTAGACAACTTTCATGGATAATGAATGACCCTGTTCCTGCTTGGTGCAGTGGAGGGCTTCTAAGACCACAGAGTAGTTCAAAATAAAATGTGCCTGAAAAAAAGAATCACTGTTAAAGAGACTCCAATTTTCAAAACCACCTGAGATTTTGTTTTCTACAAGTTGTGACGTTACACATCTCTTTGACAGATCATTGCATTCTTTTCTCAGAAGTAGGAACAACATGCAGTAGTGTTCCGTTGAACGTACTCCTTTATCTTTCTGGGGCTTGGTTTCCTCATCTGTAAGATTAAGTGGTTGGGCTTCATTAGATCACATTTAAAATTCTTTTCAGCTTCAGGGATTGGGAGGAAATTTAAGTGAATTCTTACGGAAGAACCTGCATATTTGGATTTAAGTCTCATCTGTTAATTCCTGTCTCATGGTCAGAATCTCTCCAAAATGTTTTTCTTTCCCTCTGCGCCTCTCATTCTTTCTAGTCTCTTCGCAGTTCAGACAGTTTCTCCTGTCTGAATGATTTATCCTTCTGGATTTATGCTGTCAGAAAGGTTTGTTTAGATAGAGTCCAGACATACTTGTGTGTTGCTTATGCATTCTAATTAAGACAGACAACTTCAAATGGATCAAAGTTATCTTAAAAAAAAATTACATCTTTAGTCAAAGATCAGAAGGAAAGAAGAACATTATAAAATAAACTTGGGATAAAGAACTCCAAAGTTGAAATCAAACTAAGACGGGAAGCATGTTTTTCTTTCATGAAATCAGGCTAATTCTTATTTCAAGGGTTCTTTGAGCCTAAAGGAGCTGCAGTTGCAGAAATGCAGATTTCTGACGTGGCTACTTGGAGTTTGTCAAAGAAAAACAATTCTGAAAATTCACTCCGGTCCCTCTGGCTCCCCTGGTTCTCTGCACCCTGAGAAAGAAAAAGATTACACAAGTGCCACCTTTTGGGGAAAATAGGAATAGCAGCAAAGAGGCCAGATTCAAAGAGCATTAACTCTATGTCACTCTCAACCGGAAAATGCAAGGTAAATATCATTTTAATCTTCTTTAGAAGATTAGAAGTTCTATCCCAGAGAGGTTTATAAACCATTCAACTTAAAAATATAAATAAAGGCTGAATTAAAACCTGGATTTGAATTTCCTCATTTTTTAAATGGCAGTCAGTAAAGTATATCTGATTTTGTTTTAAAGCAGTGTCTGAAATAACCACAATAAAACAAAATGCTCTCCCCAAATCCTGATGTCATGATTTTCTTTTACTCTTGATCATGAGGCGAGATCTACCAGGAATATTAATTATTTGTTTCCATTACTCCGTCTGAGTTAAGATAATTCTTAACTTCAAGTAGTGTCCTGTTTTTAGTATTTAGAATGGAAAACCAGAGAGGCAAATCCCTTTGCCTCTTTTGCTAGAGAAGATTTTTATTTATTTTCTCCAAAACCAGGAAAAAAGTGGTGCCAGGAATCTGCTAAGTTTCTCAGACTTGGAGAGTTAAAGGCTTTTGAGATCCTACAAAGAGCGGTAAAGGATATAAGCATAATTATTGCTTAATATGTGTAAATACATTTCACACATCTCAGGCATTATGGGTGGGCCCTCACTGTGATAATGACCACTAAGCATAGGATTCTGCAATTAACAATAGACAAGGCTGACCTTTAAGATGCTTCAGGGATGGAGGGAGGGGATGTCTGAATTTCATTTTAAGCTATATTGAAATAGCCACAAATTTGACTTAGAAATAGTTCTCATTGGACTGACATATTGAAGTCATAGTATAAAACAGCCCTGTTCTTTTAATATCTTTAATTCTCTTCTCTCTCTGAGGAACCTTTCAAACATAATCAATGAAAGGCACAGAGATAAATCTGATAAATGGCTGATTGATTTCATGTCTCTGAGTTCATTCTCCCAACAAATGTTGTTTGTGCAACGACGTACACATACAAATTCAAAGCATTTTTTCTAACATTTCATTGAAGTGGTACTCCAAATCAGATCCTACATTATTCCCTAAATAAAGTGTCATAAAAGCTGGTATGATTTTAAGTATGAAATGAAAGCTATCCTTGTTAATAACAGCCATAATATTTTGAAGAACGATCTTTATTGAACAGAGATGTACTATACTGACTTTTTGTATATCACTCCCCTCCTCACTCTGCTCTATAAATTTTAACAAAATTATTTGCCCTGAAAGTACAAACGTGAGAGAACGATTACTAAAGCAACATTTTGTGTTTTATGCTCTGCCAATATGGGAAGGTTAGAGTTGGAGTTAAAATTCCTCAGCCCAGCCTGCTGTGGTTGTCACCCATAGCTCTCCCTTTCCCCAAACCTCAAAATAGCTTATAATGCCACGTACCCTATGTGGAGGAATAGTTGGGCTTACCAGGATGCCTTCTGTTGGACAATCTCTTTGGCATAGACAAAGCCATAAAATCCAGCTTTTTACACAAAGTTATCCAGCTTTAAAGACTGTGACTGTAATATTGCTTGACAACTTGGCATGCTCAGAGCTGACTAATGGGCACTTTTGAATCTGGAGTTTAATGCATTTTTTTTTCTTTTCGGGACATCTACCAGAATTTGGAGATCAAATCACTAGTATACATCCACAGTCCTTGAGTCCTGAAGATAAAGTGAGGGCAGACATTTTAATTTTAACAGTATTACTTAGAACTGATTTTTGTGAAAATAATTTGGAACTTCAAATGAAAAGTAAATATGAAGACCTTCCAAGAAAATTTAACATTTTGAATGAGCTTCTGGGAGCCCGGAGACAATGCCCTATTATTTTCCTAATTAGAAGCCCTATATCTGGTCTCTCCCTATGGGTGCATGAAGCTCTGTAATTTGGCCACACACACTCTATTTGGGGTTACTCTCTAGCATTTAATTGGCACCCCAAACAATCATAAACCAGATGCATCTAAAACATGTATCCTCAAATTCTGCCACATTGTCAGTGTAAACTAGAGGAATTATGAGAAATGACTGGAAAAAATAAAAGAAGATTTAAATATTTATAGAGTAAGATCAGGATGGTTTAAACTTGGTTTTTTGAGGTCAAGAAAAGGTCTCTGCTCTACCCCTTTAGACACACACGCACACACACACACACACACACACACCCCAGGGCATATTTGTTCATACAAGCAAGTGTAAGACAGGGTCCTTCAGAACTGCAAGAAGATGATAGTGCCCTGAATAAAACAAGAAAAAACTGCTTGTGATTATTTGATAAATTCCTTTTCTCTAAACTGCAGCTTCCACCAAATCCTCGTTTCTTCTTATACGTATTTAATTAAAATTCATAGAGGACATGGCAAAAAAAAACTGAAGTGTGGATTTCACATTGAACCTATATGTCCAGAATGTTCCTGATAGTTTCCAGCTCAGCTTACAAACTGGTCTTTTGTAGATAATTTTATGTACTGTAACCTACATAAATTTTAGTATTGTATAAAGCAAGGATCCAAACGTCACATTTAAAATTTGTTTTTAGAATTTCCTTTCCTATTTTCAAAAAAAATAAAAAGGGGCCGGCCCCAAGACCTAGTGGTTAAGTTCGGTGTGCTCTGCATCAGGGGCCTGGGTTCAGTTCCCGGGTGTGGACCTTCTCCACTGGTTGGCTGCCATGCCTTGGTGGCAACCCACATACAAAGTGGAGGAAGATTGGCAGAGATGTTGACTCAGGGCAAATCTTCCTCAGCAAATAAATAGATAAATAAAAAGGATTATATATATATGTGTGTGTACATACATATGTGTAGATGCATGTGTGTGTGTATGATGTGTATGGTATGTGTGTGTTTGTATAATTTGGGTCCTCGTTTTTTGCCACATGGTGTGTAGGAAGCTGAGATTTAGATACAGTCTGGTGGCCATTACCAGAAAAATTACAGCTTTTTTTGATCCCATTAGAAAATGTTATAAATTTAATGCATACAATTAAAAACCACTTATATTCTCAACAGGAAAATGATGAAAACACAGAGGTTCTTTGTCTACTCATACTTTGACAAAACGCAAAAAATAGTATTTTGTTACTTAAAATTATAGAGTAGGAGAACATGGTATAAAATCAAGAATGTAGGGTTTGAATCTTATTTCCAATATCTTGTGCAATAGCCAAGATCTTGTGATCTTGGGAAGTTAAGTTCCTGAAGCCCCAGTTTCCCAGTGAGAAAAACCTGACTTCTTGGGTTGTGGTGAAGATTCAGTGTAATTTCCTTTGTTTTTTCCCATAGGGAACACTTAGTAAATATTAATTTTACTTATTTTGAAAGCTTAAATAATTTCCACTGAAGCCACCCTGATGTACAGGGTGAATGAGCACTACTGGCACCCTAATGTTGGAACGGAAATGAAGACGTGCCCTGTAGAAAGCCTTCTTGTTGCCTTTTTCAAATACACCATCCTTGCTTCCAAAGTTTTGCAAACAGGCCCTTCCTCCAGGAGGCCCTTACAGACAGACTCCACCCAGCTCAACTAATCACAGTCTTCCCAGCAAATGGTTCATGAATTTAAAACCCGCAAAAGACTAAGTCACTTCTAAAGTTCTGCCCAACCATATTTCAGGACAGCAGCAGGCCCTGAGTCTTTCCTTTCATTCATTCATTCACTCATCCATTCATTTATTCAACAAATAAGTGATAAGGTTTGAGCCTATAGAAGTGTTGGATTTCTCTAGGAAAGTTGGAGAAGAACAACGGATGCAAGTGTGCATAAATGTCCCACTAAGAATCTCAAAATCTTGAGCAGTTTTCTCCATCCACTTCACACTCTTGCATATGAATGGGGTAATCAGAGATGAAGAGGATGATACCCTCCACCTCTGTAGGTGTTACACTGTTGATGAATGGCTCTTAGCTCATTTGATCTTGACAACCCACTGAGGCCATTATTCTCAACTCAGAAAGACCTAGAAACATGCCCAGGCTGATAAGAAGTGAAGCTGGCCCTCAACATTTATGCCTCAGAAGTAGATTTATGCTGAAGGCACTGTATCTAATTTTGTATTTGTAAATTTTTATTTTATCCCATAAAGAGGGATCCCAATATTTGTCGGTTTCAAGCCACATATACCTGGTTTGCCTCTACTAGGCCTGCACTCTTTTCTTTTTGTTTTGTTTTGTTTCACTGTGTTATGAAGCTATTGCTTTTAGCAACAGTCTTTAAAATATCCAAACCAATGGTTCTCAACTCTACTATGCATAACAGCTTTTTGGAGAAACTTTTTTAAGCATTATTTCTAAGTTCCCACCTTACAGAGCTTCTGGTTCAGTAGCCTAGTTTGAAACCTTAAGAATATATAAATTTTGCATAAATATATGATATATTTATGCAATATATATATATTTGTATATATATATGCATACATACATATATTCTGGATAGCTCAATCCCAGTTAAGTCTAAGAGTTTCAGGACCACACATTGAGATCAAACATACACCAAGAATTTTTAAATTGAAAGGAGCCTTAGAATTTGTCTGCTAGTGACATTCTTCATTTTAAGATAAGCTGAAATTTTTACTGCCCTGTTGGGTGGCTTCCTATTCCGAAATCTTGACAACTGTAAGGGGCTAGAGAGGGGATAGTAGGTTCAGTTTGGTTAAGCACACTCTTTCAAAGTAGCCCTTTGAGCAGACATTGGGAGGTATTGATTATACTCATATCCACCCTGCCACAGAGGGAACATTTTGGTAATGACCTCGCTACTAAACTTCAGTTCCAGTTTCACAGAGGCCACAATAAAAATGAAGTCATATAGAATAAAACGTAAATGGTCCTCACCCATGCACTGTGTAGACTCTGACATACAGTACTATTAGTCCCATTGCTAACTCACCTTACATCTCTTTACCTGCTGTCTCAATTTGCACCTCTGTTCCTTCCACAGGACCCCTAATTCCTGCCAACCACCTGGTTCTACCTCATTCCAGCAGTTCCCAGCCACCTACCCCTCCACTCCTCCATTTCATCTGCCATAAAGCAGACACTGCAAAACAGTCATTAGAATCTTTAGAGATGCATCTGCTGCCTAGTGTTGTCTCTGAATCATTCAAGGATGTAAATATCACCTTTGCATTGTGTGGCCTGGGACCTCTGAGAGATTGGCTCAAATAATTTATCATAATTATCATCATGGCCTAGCCAACCACAACATTCAAATATTATTTCACCTGTAAAAGCAGTGCCTTTTAAAAGAGAATAATACCCTCCTTTTTCCTCATCCTCTTCCCACCATCCAACCAAATCCAGTTCTGGA
Organism: Tapirus indicus; assembly: GCA_031878705.1. NCBI lineage: Eukaryota > Metazoa > Chordata > Mammalia > Perissodactyla > Tapiridae > Tapirus > Tapirus indicus. The sequence goes on along the minus strand of CM062920.1, from coordinate 134,594,321 downwards.
TCAAAGATTGGAAACTACCGTCCTCCTCTTTAAGCTTTACTAAGAACTGAAATGTAGCCGAGACTCAAAATAAATTGTTTAGAGATACTGAATTTAGTGGAATAGGAGTGTAGATTAATAAGTAATAGAAAATATATACTAATTTATAGAATTAATTTAAAGTGATTAAAAGTAATCATTGTACTCAACTAGGAATTAATTGAAGGAGTGAAATAAAGCTTTATTTTTCCACCCATTCTTTTACTAAATGACAAAGATTTCTTCAGTCTTTACCATTTAGCACTACTATTTTTATAATAATTACAATTTAGAGTATATTTAATATAAATATTTAATCCCCAATACTAAATCATATTCATTACCAAAAATACATATTAAAATAATTTAAACAATTGTATGAAGTACAAAACTGTTTAAATGATATGTTTTGTATATATACAATCATTTCCTTTCTTCTAAAGAATTTATGTATATGCAATATTTTTCAAATAATATAATATAATATTTTCAAGTAATATAATAATATTATTCAAATAAATAATAAAATAATGTGTATTATTTTATAAAGTAAATCTTAACAGGATGATGTAAATGGTTCCAAAACCAAAATATATATTACATATTTCTTTCAACAACACAACCATATCTATAATTAAGTACTTAAACTTGATAGAATAACCCAGCACCACCACCTGCTGTTTGAAACAGAAAATTCAATTTAGTGAGTTCAACTTACAGTTACAGAAATGGGAGCTCAAAGCTTGATCTAACTATAAATCATTATGGGGATGAAGTACCATTATCATCATTATCTCTCAGATTTTAAGGTTTTTAAACAATGCATTTTTTGAGCATGTGTGCAGATTTTTAAATATACTGATATTATGAAGAAGGAAAGAGATAAGTGGAACGAAACAAGTCAAGTCAAATAAATAAATACTTTCAGCTTGACTACTCTGTTGTACACTAAAGAAAAGGGAATTTGATTTTTCTGCCACAGAATCCCAACAGCTTTCACTCTTACTGATTTCACGGACTATACATGTTTATTCCTCTATTTATTACTGGTAACAGGTATACCAGCCAGCCCTGGTGTCCAGTGGTCAAGATTCTGCACTCTCACTGCTGCTACTCAGCTTCCTTTCCTGGTCAAGGAACCACACTACCCACTTGGAGGTTGTCATACTTTGGTGGCTGCCTGTTGCCATGATGCTGAAAGCTGTGCCACCAATATTTCAAATACCAGCAGGGTCACCGTGGTGGACAGGTTGCAGTGGAGCTTCTAGGCTAAGATAGACTGGGAAGAAGGACCTGGCCACCACTTTCACAAAAATTGGCCATGAAAATCCTATGAATAGCAGCAAAGCAAGTCTGATACAGCACCAGAAGGTGAGAGGATGGAGGAAAAAGACCAGGCAGAGTTCCGCTCTGCTGTACACAGGGCGGCGAGCAGTCGGAATCCCCTGGGTAGCACTAACAACAAAAACAAGTATATTAGTAATGTAACACAGAGGGAGAACATGGCCTTTTCAATTAGGACAAACTTGAATTTGGATTCCAGCCCTTATACTTGTTAATTTTGAGCTCAGTCCAATTATATAGCCTCTCTCAAACTCCAGCTGCAGATTCTTAAAACTCGGATATCAACACAGACCTTGTAGGGTTTTACGAGACTTTCAAATAGTACATGTGAAGGACCGGGGACGCATATTGGGCACTGACTAAATGACATCTCTGATTAAATTCTTTTGCTCTACAATTTTTGTATATAAGAAAAAATTTAAAACCTAGGCCTATTCTACATTTTCAAATGAAAGTTTATTAGCACTTCTGTTTCTGCAATGTGTTGCCATGCGCTTAGGTTAAATTGACTTAGTTGATTTCATTTGCAATGTTTTGAGTTCCCTATCTGCACCCTTGGCAACACAGTGGAGCACCATCACTAAAATCCCAAATTTAGGAAGTTCAAATCAGATCAGACCATGGACAGACGTCAGGGATATCATGAGAAGATGTAAAAAGTCTTATCTTTCAAAGAAATGAAAAGAATGGGACTTGAGTCAGACACTCAATCAACCTGATAGGAACATCAGATTTATAGTAGTTGAGCTTTACAGTTTCAGCCTACAATCCAATCAGGAGTTGTCTTTTGACAATGAGATTAGGAGAGGAGCAGAGACAGTCCAAATGCGTGTTCATGAATATATTCAGATTCATCTGATGATGCGAGCTCACTGTGGAAAGCACGAATCTCTCTCTCATGGAAAAGCCTCCACCAGATTTTAAAGAACGGACTTTTACCCTGTTTTCAGAAGTAATCCCATACAAAGGAGTAATTTTGAAAAACCTCATGAATACTTAGTTATCCCTAGAGAAATAATATTGGGAATAGGGCCATTAGCTATGTGTCTTCTGTAAAAATTCAGTTAGGTGAGAAAAATAAAATATGTCTATCCCATGGAGTTCTCAACAAAATAGAAATTAATTGCAAAGGGAAAAATGGTAACTTTACAGTGGAGAGAATTGGCAGGTACACATTTACCAAGTGGACAAAGTTAAATGACTTTTCCACTAATGGCACGTCGTGATGCACTGAGAAAGACACATGATTCCTGTACAAAATGCATAACTTAAACCTGATAATAAGGAAACATCAGACAAACTCAAAATGAGGAACATTTTACAAAATAACTGGCAGATATTTTTCAAAAATATTGAAATCGCAAAAGACAAAGTAAAATGAGGGTCTGTTCCAGATTAAAGAAAGATAAAGAGACATGACAACCATATGCAACATGTGATCCTGGGCTAGTTAAGAACATCCATTATACAAATGGCTAAATTTGAATATGTTTTCTAGATTAGATACTACCATTATTAATGTTAGTTTCTTTTCAAAAGTTTTTTCAAGTTTTATTGAGAAATAATTGACATACATCACTGTATAAGTTTAAGGGGTACAGCGTGATAGTTTGATTTACGTATATTCTGAAATGATTACCACGATAGGTGTAGTTAACATCCACTATCTCATATAGATACAATAAAAAAAAAAAATAAAAAAATTTTCTCCTTGTGATGAGAACTCAGGATTTACTCTCTTAACAACTTTTTTATATATCACACAGCAGGGTTAACTGTGGTCATCATGTTCTACATTACATCCCTAGTGTTATTTACCTTACAACTGGAAGTTTGTAGCTTTTGACCACCTTCCTCCAATTTCCCCTCCCCACAACCCTCACCTCTGGCAATCACAAATCTGATCTCTTTTCCTATGAGTTTGGTGGTGTTTTTTTTAATTAGATTCCAGATGTAATTAGATTTAATTACATTCCAGATGTAGAAGTGAAATCATACAGTATTTGTCTTTCTCTGTCTGACTTATTTCACTTAGCATAATCCTTTTAAGGCCCTTCCATGTTGTCGCAAATGGTAGGTTTTCCTCATTTTTTATGGCCGAATAATATTCCATTATATATATATAAATACACACACATATATATACACCACAATTCCTTTATCCATTCACCCATCAATGGAATTGTTAGTTTCTTAATTGTATTTATCGTGATGTGGTTAAGTAACAGAAAATATATACTAATATATTTAGATGTAAAGGGTATCATGTCTGCAACTTACTCAGAAATATTTCAGGAAAAAAATATACACATATAGCTACATTTTTATCTATATTTATATCTATATCCATAGCTATACCCAAGAAGAGAGAGAGAAAGAGAGAGAATGGTAAAGCAAACAAGGGTAGTAGAAGGTTGGGGAATCTGAGTGGGGGTATATGGGAATTTTCTGTACTAATTTTGCAACTTGTTTGGATATCTGAAATTATTTCAAAATTAAAACTGAAAATGGTAAAAGAAAAAAGACGAGGAGGACAAAGGGGAAAAGGAGGAAGAAGAGGAGGGGGAGGAGGAGAAGGGTTTACCTTCTCCAGAGATCCTATACCAAAATCCTCTCACTGCTAGCTCTTCCATAACCTCAGTAATGTAAGTATGAATTTATTGAATGAGGATAATTTGGATGAGAAAGAGGAAGAAAGAACCAGGAAATGGAGTTTGGGATGAACCACACATCTAATTGAATGCATTTCCTGTACTATAATCTCTACGAGGGCAAGAAACAGGTCAGTTTCTGCTCGCTATTGTTCCTCAAGTTCCAGTACAATCCCTGGCACATAGGAAATGCTCGATGAATATGTATCAAAGGAGTAATTTACAATATTTACTTTGTGATTTGTTCAGCTTTTATTCTCCTGTTTTGCAATTGTCCTAAAGCCTTCTTATAATCTGTCCACTAAACATCTAGGGATTGTAAGTGCTGTATATAATTATTCAATCTGAGTAGCCTTTTTAAGAAAGGAAAACAAAATTGTGTGAGACAGAGAAAGGTGAAATCTGAGTATTACTTAGCAATGAAACAGAGGCATCTTTTTGCTGGCCAACGCTAAGAAGAAAGTTTGTGGTTAACTTACATACTTTTCCCCTAGTGAACAATTCTAACCTTCTTTGAACATTAATTCAATATTAATAGCCTTAAACAGCTGTCAAAAAGTTGTAGTAAAAATAAGATGGCTGGCAGAGTGTAGCATCACATTTCAAACCAAAATCCAAAGTCTCAGCAACAAACTAATTTTTTGGAATGTGGATTGTGAAACTTGAAACTACCAAAATAATTGGAAGTGCTAGAGAAGTTTGAAGGGGTCACAACTAAACTGGATATGGAAACCAGCCTGAAGGGTGATGTGTGGCAAGAAATGTTTCAAACCTGCCCCGCTAATTCTATCTCTATTCTTGGTGACAACTGCATTTTCCTTTTTATTAGATGGTGTACTAAATAGGCCAAGTTTGAGAATGCCCGCAAGCCTCCAGCCTAAGCCAATTCCTGAAATAGAGTTTTCAAGATGGCTACAAATGGATACTACATCGCCACACTCTATCCACAGCTGATAGATACAGCAGCGAGTCCTTGACCCAATGCCAACCAATTCACATGACCAGGGACACCTATGTGGTGGCCTGAGGCAAAAGGTGAAGGCACATGGATGATGGGTTATAGTGGAGTTTTATGTTTTGCTTTGCTTTTTTTTTGTTAACAGAATTATTGATATATAACTGACATAAAATAATTGCACATATTTATTGTGTAAAATTTGATGTTTTAACATATATACACCCATAAAACCATCACGACAATTAAGATATTGAACAAATCTATCAACTCCGAAAGTTTCCTCCTGCCCATTTGTAATCCCTCTCTCTCAGCTCTCCCCACCTTCCTCCCATACAAGGCAACTACTTATCTCCTTTCTACCACTATATGTTAATTTTCTTTTGCTAGAATAGATAGAGCCATACATTGTGTCCTAATTTATATAGCTTCTTCTATTTAGCATAATTATTTTGCTGAAATTTACATTCATGTTGTAGCATAAATTCCTTTTCATTATTGACTAGTACTCTGTTTTATAAATATACGCAGCTTGTTTATCCATTCTTGTGCTGATGAACATTGGATTGTTTCCAATTTTTTGCTATTACAAGTAGAGTTGGTATTAACAGTCCTGTAACAACTTTAGTAAGGACATATGCTTTCATTTCTCTTGAGTAAATAACTAGGAGTGGAATAGCTGAGTCTATGTTTAACTGTTTAAGAAACTGCCACACTATTTTCCAAAGTGGTTGTAGTATTTTATATTCCTAACAGGAGCGTATGATAGCTCTAATTCCCCAAAAACCTTGCCAACACTTAGTATAGTAGGCCCTTTTTTATTTTAGCCATTCTAATAGGTGTATAGCATTAGCTCATTGTGGTATCTCATTAATTCGTATTTCCAAAATAACGAGTGATATTGAGCATCTTCTAACATGTTCATTGTCATCAGTATGTGTAGTTTAGTGAAGTATTTATTCAAATATTTTGCCCGTTTCTAGTTGGATTGTTCGTTTTCATTATTATGTGCTGTAAGCATTCTTTATATACATATTCTGAAGACATAGCCTTTACCATATATCACAAAGCATATACATCATATGCATATATATGCTTTGAAAATGTTTCTGCCCAGACTGTGACTTGCCTTTTCATTCCCTCAGCAGTGTCTATGAAGAGTAGATGATTTAATTTTAATGAAATTCAATTTATCAATTTGTTCTTTTAGGGACAACGCTTTTGCTTTGTTTTGTCGTGGTGATGGAATAGGTGTGAATTAGGAGGGCTTATAAAAGGTGCAGAACAGTGAGAAAATGTTTAGTTCATCTAAAATTTTATGAAAACTTTCTACCATAAGTTGCACTTTAGGATCTAAAACATATTCCCTTGATGCGAATACACAGCAAGAGGTCAGTAAAGCTTCTAGGATTTATACCCTCGCATAGTCACTGTTCGTCTGCATTATGCTATGTGGGTGACTCCAGGGAAGCCATAACTACTGAGGGGTTCCCATGAATGGCAACTGGTGTCACCTACAACCAAATGGGTCAGGAAGATCAGAATACCCATACAAGGTGGGTCTGTCAGAACCTGCATCAGGCACAAGGGCTCCTGGGCAGCATAGTGGCTTTGAGATGCCCATTGGCTGTAAAGCCCAGCAGGTCCTCAAACAACAAAATGCTCTGAAATGAAGTGGGAATTATAATGAGAATATCAAAACACACCACAAGAGGCGTTGGCCTGGTGGCATAGTGGTTAAGTTCATGCACTCCGCTTTGGCGGCCCCAGGGTTTGCAGGTTCGAATACTAGGCATGGACCTATGCACCGCTCATCAAGCCATGCTGTGGCAAGTGCCTCACATACAAAGTAGAGGAAGATGGGCATGAATGTTAGCCCAGGGCCAGTCTTCCTCAGCAAAAAGAGGAGGATTGGCAACAGATGTTAGCTTAGGGCTAATTTTCCTCACCAAAAAAGCAAATAAAAAAAACCCCACACACAACACATCCTAAGCACTTAATGAAATACAGTATTAAAATAGAAAAGTTTATCAAAATTCTCTAAATCAGAAATCTTTTTGGATTACACAATAAGAAAGAACTCTATAATATGCAGAATGCTATCATCGTCTTTTTGAAAACAGAAATCTTCAAAAAAAATTTTTTTGACTTTTTAAAGCCTGGATCAAATAAATAGCCTTCAAAACCATCCTATTCCATTTATTTTAATGACACACATAGAAGATATCAATATAATATTTGAGATACAGAAAAGATTTTACTGGATAATAGATATAATAGCTTAAATGATTTGTCTATTCAACATGTATAAACTGAGCCCCTGTAGAGTTCCAGGCACTATTGTAGCATTGGGGATACAGCAGACAACAAAACATATATTAGGTGGTGATAAATGCTATGAAGAAAAAATAAGCAAAGAAAGAGGTTAGAGATTGGTAGAGATGTGCTAAATAGAGATAAATAAGAGGATAGGAAACTTATCTCTAATAAGGTGACATTTGAACAGACATCTAAACAAGCTTATGGAGTAAGCCATGTGAATATCTGGGAGAAGAACATTCCAGGTATTAAGAATAGCAAATGCCAAAAATCAGAAGCAGTGGCATATTTGGGTACATTCAAGAAACAGCAAGGTGGCTAGTATGGGCTGGAGTAGAGCATGACAAGAATTAGACTTACAAGATGGAGATCCATTGGCCTCCTACCTCCTCTCAAATGTACCTCATCCCTCTTTAAATTCAATAACCTCCTTGCAAAATAAATTATTTAAAAAATTCTGATTCTTTCAAGTACCTGTCATCAGTGGCTTTTCACATATACTTTATGAATTTCAACACATCTCTAATCTTTGGGCGTATTTAATACCACAGGAAAAATTCCTTTGTATTTGCCACAGGTTTTTTTTCTTTTAGTTTTTTTGATGTCTGTGTGGATGTATCCATTTAGGAAAGGCAATCGCAGGTGCAGCTGATAGAACTGAGCTCTGATCTGTTCAGATTCAATCTATAAAATTTCAAGGGAGCTTATATTTCAACTTACCATCATCCACTCAAAAATAAGAAGGATAAAAGGAAAGAGCTGAATTTCAACATAAAAAGGGAGAGAAAGGCTGTATATTTTGAAAGTTTCCCTAGAAGCCAGTTTAGAATTGTTAGTAATACTTGTCATCACAAGAACAAATAGAAAAATAAAATTTGTGTATAATCACTTCTGTTAATTTACTGTAAAATCTAAGTGGTAAAAATCATTGTCAAGAATTTCCTTCTTATAAAGTTGTCCTCTACAATACACTTTTAGCTTTTTCTGTTTATAAGAGCTCTTGCAATATTTTGTTCTTGTTTTCCAGAGAAAAGAGGAAACAAAACAAACATGTCATGCAAATTATTTACATTGGTTAAGCAAGGAAGAAGTTTGTTTATGCAAAGCAATTGGCATCCACAAGGATGATTCAACAATTTAAAAACGCTGTTTTGGTAACATTAGGTTTTTACCAAAATGATGAACTAAATTTCTTCTGCTCTGTCCTTGGGACACATTAAACAGTTCATTGGTTGTATGTAGGCCTTAACCTAAGGCGATTTTATATTTCCAGTTATAAAAGAATGTTTGCAATTTAATTCAGACCAATTCCATGATAAGTAATATGGACCTATCTTACTTCTGAGATGCGGCCCGCAATCTTCTTCCTCCTCTGTCATGAGTTGTAGGAGAGGAGGAGAAGATCAAGAAGAGGTGAGGAGAAGCAAGGTAAGTCTCTATTCAGAGATAAAGCCAGCAAAACAGAGGGGTGGATAGGATTAATTGCACTGTTGGGTTTTCTTCATGAAGAGCACCTTGCTCTAAGGAGCTTTCCATTTAAGATACTCATAATAACAAACAGCTGATCCAAAGTACATTTTGGGGATAAACTCATAAAAAACACTGGGGATTCCTGACCCAGACAGTAAAGGAGTTATGTCTGCTCTAGAAATGGACAAATTCTCTACATAACCTCTCTTGGCTTCACAAATTCACTATAGGAAAATTATTCAGGCAAGATTAGTATAGGGGGGTAGACAGTATACACAAATTTTTAGGAAAGCCTGGCCTACTGGTCTTCAAAACATCCATGGAATATCAATAGAATTGAATGGCCCTAAATATTCACGTTAATGAAACCACTAAATACATGGCCTTGATGTCAACTTGGAGCTTACCATTCCGCATTCGCAAAGGGCGAATGTTTATATTAGCTTCACTTAGAAGGTATAGCTTAGGATACAGTGGCTTAACCCACAAAATTAAAAATAAAGTCATTTCAACATGATCTTGATTTAAATATAATTCAGTTAGAATTCGGCTTTCTGAATATAAGAAATAAAGCATACCTAGAACTGTGTTGTCTTCTCACCCACAAAGTTGCAAGGATATATATTTCCTTATGGAAAATAGTTATTTTGGATTCTGCATGCCCAAACATTTTCTCTACTTTCTTATTGCAGATAATTCAGGTCTTCAGGGGAATTCATGGATCAAGAAAAATAATACATTCTTTCCATATAATAGAATATTTCTATCACAAACTATAACTCAATGCCAATTTCTGCAGTATCCATTTATATTACAAAAGGCCCAGTAAATACTGGAGTTGGAAATATCCATAGATTCTTGAGAGATTTCTGATGTTTAGTTGGCAAATTCACAAAAGGTTGAGCTTTTGTCAGAGATATTGATATTTCACAGAATTGGAATGAAATTTAACCAGGCCTTGCTAGCACGAGTATAAATAGAAAAATATTTTTCTTTTTTTCCTTCTGTTTTAACAGTGACTTAAACATAGATTATTTATTTAGGTTGCAATCAAAGTTATTTTCTTAACATGGGGTACAGAAGGCTACAAGTTTCCTATTATGCTTTCGTTGTTGTTATGGCTGTTTTCCCTTGTCCGTGGTTTCTCCAAATATTTTCTTTTTCTTATTACTCCACTAGGGTTAGTTTAAATATATGTCACCTCTTCCTTTCACATTTTTTTGTCCCATTTCTGGGCATTTCCCAGTACACTAACCTCCTATGTCTTATTAGGTTCTCATCAAATCTTCATATTGTCACATAACTGAGTTATAGACAGACTTGAGGGAAAATTTTAGTCAAAGCCTGAGCTATATTTTACTATTAACTGATAAATATTTTTTAAAGCCCCTCAATTTAGTAATAAAGCATTTAATCAGCAATGGCCTAGAAGACATTGGGGAACAGTAATAAACTTAGAACAAAGTCATCCTGGGTCCAGGTTGGGTTTGGAGGGCCATCTGCTCCTCCCCTCCCCCCATGTCCCAGGGGATCCTTAAGAATACTATGCATTTCCCAGAACTGGAAACATCCCCCATGAGGCATAAATTGCAAGATAATCCTGGTAAATGGTAGAATGATTCTGACTTGCAGGGTTCCAGAAGTGAATCTGAGTATGCGTTAAAGGTGCTTCTCTTTTCTATTGTCTTAAAGAACACACACGCATTTTCCAGCCACAGGAAAAATTTCAATTTTCTACAAAGTTCTCGTAACAATAAATCATGCTCTGTGCTGACCAACGGCCAGCAGAGAGACCAATGTATGGATATGAAAGAGAAGTGCTAAAAAAGGAAAGAAAATGAATGTCACTCTCAATATTTTTCATTACCATGAGTATATTCCTACCTATGTGTACACTCAGAAAAAAAAAAGAAACATATCTAAAAAAGATCTAATATAAACTAAAATATCTAACATAAATTGAAACTCCTAAATATAAAACTATTTAAACGTAAAACAAAAAGTAAAGTCCATTTCTAATCAGAGGCAAATGGTGAATATATTTGTGATATATTTTATAAGATAAATATCAATTGAACTGGTTTTGAAAAACAGTGTCTAGAAAATATGACATGTGAGATACTTTACCCTCTGTTTTGATTCTTTGGGGTTTGGACCGTAGTTCGCAAAGAACTGAGGTTGGCCAGGCAAGGAGCAGCCAAAAAAAAGCATAGGCAGCCCTTAGGTGAGTTAAGCTTCTTAATCAAAACAATTCCCCATAGTCCCATTACTGAAATTGTCAACTTTGAAGATTGAGGTAAATGGAAAGATGCAAATTTGTTGACAATCTACTATGTGCATTTCACCTAAAATTTACAAGTAGTGCCCACATCAGCCTCTGAGCTAGGATTCACCATGCCTGTTTTAACAGCAAGGAAATAATGACTTATAGAGATTTGATGATTTGCCCACAATCCCCCCGCAAGCAAGAGACAGAACCAAGATTCCTTCTCAGATCTGTGTGATTCTGAAGTCAGCAATTTTTCTCTTAAATTCTATTGTTTGCATTTCATAAAGACTGAGGTACTTGGTACCTCGCGAGACTGATCTTGAGGATCAGGATGCCTATGAGATGGGAAAGACCAAATAACACTCCAAGGGGAGGGAGGAGGAGGAGAGGTGGGTTCCTGATGGGCAGACTGTAGACAGTGGGTATGTCTGTGGTCCCTGAAGTAGCTGGGATGGATTTAATCTAGGTCAGAGTGGGAAATTGGGGTGAAGAGAGTCTGCTTAGAATGGAATATGACTGAGAGTTGGAGGAATCTAAAATACGTAAATGACAACTCTATAACCTGCTTTATCCCAGAGGCAGGCCTGATTTTGTGTCTGTTTGTCTCTGTCATGTCTCATGCTCCTGGATGGTGGCCTGCATGCCCTGCCTTCTCCATTCATTGCACTTAGCAACCTCCTGGGGACTGATGGCGAAGCCTGAATCTTCCTTTTATTCTGAGTACCTTCTGGGAGCACAGTGGTCACATACAGCTGGCCAGATGACTGAAACTTCCAGAAGGCCCAATAACACAGAAAGAAATGGTTTGTGAATGCATGTGTTAGTGTATGGAATAGGGTCGACCATCCAGGGCTGATGTGCACAACCGCCCCTTCCCCAGCCCTCCATAAAAAATCATGTAAAAGGCAGTGATCCTATGGTTCTGGGGTGCCCTGTCCTGGTAGATTCCCCACTCTGTGAGGGCTGTTGAACCTGATTTTGTAGCACGAGGCACCCCTCTGTGAGGGTGCAAATGAAGGGACCCTGGAGTCAGACCCACTCGCTAGCATCCTCGAGCACGTGTTTATCCTATGTATTGATTACTTGGTGATGCACTAGTAACCTGAATCTATTCCAAGACATCATTCTTTCCAATGCCCAAATTCAGACCAGCTTCAGTGCTCTAGCCTAGCTCAGGCAGGATATGATAATTTCCGATATTTGTTCTAAAGCACTTTATAATTATCATGGTCCTATCACGTATCCATCTAATTATATTTTTCATAATACTTTCACTGAGAAATAAGATATTATTATTTCCAAGTTTTCAAGATGTGGAAACTGAGGGCCAGAGCTGTCACATCTCTGTTCACAACATGTCACTGATGAATTTGAGGCCAGATTTATGTTGCTTCACTACTAGACTGTCTTATGCACAATACTTCATAATATGACCTATGAGAGTGTTACATAGATTCTCTTTTTTTAAATGCCAATTTCTCCAATATTGGGACCTTCTGGATTCTCATTTTGTTTTGGTACCTTTCAAAGCAAATGTAAAAGGGGATAAAACCTGACTGGTGGGAAAAAAAATCACAGAAACATGAATAGATTTCTTCTCAAGTTTAAAAATGCAAGTAACTAGAACACAGTCTTGGAAGATATTCTAAATAGAGAGTTTGAAGACAAAGTTGATCTAATTAAGAAAGTGTGAAGAAAATATCTAAAAATCAAACCATATGCCATGTAATAGTCTGGAGGTAAATAAAGAAAGGCTGCCTTACTGTTTAGAAATGAGAAAACCATGATTACATAACAATTGGCACCAAAATATTGAACACTTTAACTCATAAAACAGATTATTAGCCTACGCTGGCTTGGGAGAGAGTTAGGTCAAGGAACGTGTACGATGACCTGGCACATAGTCAAAGCTTAATCAATGCTTCTTGACCGTATGGATGGGATTATTGCCATAGACATGGTTCAGAGAGGAGAGAAGGATCTCAAACATAGGTCTCACTCTGTGCTATCCCACAACTTATTTCTCACCTCTTTGCTTTTTTTTTTAATTTTTACTTTTCTCCAGCTTATGGACCCATAGGTCTCACCTAGCCCTGCATAGATTGAAGAAGGGTCCAGTCAGAGTGGGGGTTTTAGGCATATGGCGGTGGTGGTGGAATAGAGTTGAGAGAAGCCATTTGCAGAGAGAGATACAATACTAGACCTGCAGTAATAATAGCTGCCATTATTTTCCTGTGTGGTAGTAGCTTTATCTCTACTAACTCATTTAATTCTCATAACTCTGGGAAGTAGATATTCCTACCCCCAACTTATTTGTCAATACATAAAGACAGAAGTACCACTTAGAAAGGGCAGCAGAGCTGAAATTCTAACCCATGTCTGACTGAATTCAGTGCTCTCTGCTGTCTTTACTAACAACGCTCAGATTACCGGAATTACCCAGATTCTGTATTTTGCACATGAGTAACGAGACGTAATTTGACTGATGCCTGAGATTGCAAAATAATTATGGATCCACGTACCCTAAATCCTTTTTTGGTTCTCTTTACATTATCCCCAAGCTAGCCATTGGTCTATTAGTTAAACACAAATTTAAAAAGTGTATCATATACACAGATTTAGCATTCTTAATAAAACTGCTAGTTGCATACATAAAAGACAAATGAGGGCCCGCCCGGTGGCGCAGCGGTTTAGTCCGCGCTTGGCAGCTCGGGGTTCGCGGGTTCGGATCCCGGTCGCCCGCCGACGCACTGTCTGTCAGCCACGCCGTGGTGGCGTCCCATATAAAGTGGAGGAAGATGGGCACGGATGTTAGCCCAGGGCCAGTCTTCCTCAGCAAAAAGAGGAGGATTAGCAACGGATGTTAGCTCAGGGCTGGTCTTCCTCACAAAAAAAAAAAAAAGACAAATTAATTGCTCCTACAGAGCCCTTGCCTCCAATATCACATCATCAGTGTTAACTGTGGCTGCTCCCATAAAAATCCTGGTGACACTCCATCCTGGAGAACTTGGCTAGAGGCTCCTGGCTCCTGATGTCCCTTGCTTAGGTAGCTGGCTACCTTAGGGCCTGGGCCATCAGTTTCAGAAGGCTGCGATCCATGTGTATATCTTACATGTTCTTTTTATGTTAAGTAGCATAAAATATAGATAATAATTTGTAATTCTTGAATTAATCAAAATCACAAAACTAAACTAAATCAAATTTAATGTTTTCCTTCCCTGTTTCCAAAGCTATAGTATTACAGTAAAAGGCATCTAGAATTGTTTAAAATACTCTATCCAGCATCTAAACCATCCAGAATGTAAAATTCAATAGGTTTTTTAAAAGATTTCTTCAAACGACGTAATTCTAGCCTTTGTTAGTTTTCAGGTATTTTCTAGTATTAATTTGATCTCAGGAGGATAGATGTTTTGATTTATTCAGAGGAAAAAAATCATTTCCTGATTAGTTATTTAAATAACTTTGACAAAGCTGCTGTCAAAATAATCTTGAAACAAACAAGAAGTGATTTGGGAATACTGACTTGAGGTCTTCCAATTTAAAAAGAAAAGGGAAAATAGAAACTGGCGTATGCTTAGAAACATTAATTGTAGACTCGAGTTGCTGAATGTTCCCCAAAAAGCAATAGAACATTCTTTCCTTTGAAATAACAAAATAATGGCATTAACAGCCCATAGTCACAGTGAAAAACTGGAATAACAAGAGGAGGGAGGAAATTCCGAGGTGAATGACAAAATGCCAAGGTAAAATGCAAAGAATGATGATGCTTCCTTACTTTTCAAAGATGAGTTTTCCAGTTCTTCTGGGAATAAGTATGGGAGTGCATTACACTGGTAGAACCTAAAGCTGCAGAGAAGAACAAGTACAAAATCCTAAAAGGTAGTTCTTGGACGTTTGCTCTTGAATCTCGTTACTTACCAACTCAGAGTGAGGACACTGCTGTTAGTTGCCAAAATGAAAGTGTTTTCTGGTCCTAGAAACCTGCTGTGAAATCTGAGACCCTTGGAGCTCAAATAGATGGTGCTCCTGGGAAATCAAACATCCACCTGTGCTTGTCAGTCCGTGGCTGGCTCTGGAAGATGGTGGAATTGTTGCCTTCACATCTGCCTTCTGGTATGCTGGGAAATTTTGCCTTTAGAGTCACTTGTGTCTTAAAAGTGTACCTATTAAATGTAAATACTCCTGGACCCACTGTAAGCCAACTAGATTTAATCTGCCATCCTAGGCTGACTGTTAGTAAATAGAGCTGCCTAGAGGATGGGTTGAGGAAGATTCTGAGAACAAGTTGAAGTTTAGTGTGAAACAGCCCTACTAAATAGTCCTGTCTGTTGGCTGACGGCAGGGGCAAGGGGAGAGGGACTGAAGAGAGCTTGGTGGACGGTGGGGGGAGCAAAGGCATTTACAGTGCTCATTTTCCAGCTCTGTTTTAAATCACTATTAGTTGACAAGTAACAGAGGTGTCAAGAATGAGAAGTAAGCTGTTAAATCTAGTTCTAGCTGTTAACATCCCCAAAGAAATGTATCTTTATATTTATGATGACAATGAAAGCAGAAAATATTCATCTAATAGACAGTGATATAATATTTGCATATCCTATGGGAATAGAAATGGAGCTGAACACCCAATAGAAGAGCCGACATCAGAGATATTTCTTGTTGTGGGGGATAAGGGGCACTTCCATTTGTATTATAATTAAATGAACAATGAACCAGGGACTTCGGTTCCAGTCCAACCATGTGAATTTGGACGAGACACTTTTTCTTCAACTATTCCCCTAGAGTTAGCTACAAGCTTGGGAGGCAGAAGGTCTGCCTCGTGCTATCACAGGCAGGACTTTTACCAAATGTTTGGCCACAGTACATTAGGGTCACCAGTCCTTCAGGCTGCAACATCTATTTGTTTGCCATCCACTGCCGGACTGGCTTTTTTTGTTACAATAATGATTAACATCCAGGCACTAATTTCTGTCTTAGCTAGTTGTTGTAACAAAAGTAATTTTAAAATGCAATGCATGTTATAAAACAATAGGAGATAAGTCACTTTCACAACCAGAGAGGAGCTGTCGAGGTTTGGGAGTGGCTGCTATCAACGCTTGTCCTCAGTCCTTGCCTCCAAGGAAAGAGGGTGATGTGGAAGTTGGACGCACTACTTGCACTCGCATTCCACTGCAGGTTGGGAAATTCAGTCACAAGGCTTCACTTAAAATTGAGGGTTTTGGGGCCGCCCGGTGGCGCAGCGGTTTAGTCCGCGCTTGGCAGCCCGGGGTTCGCAAGTTCGGATCCCGGGCGCCCGCCGACGGACTGCCTGTCAGTCATGCCGTGGCGGCATCCCATATAAAGTGGAGGAAGATGAGCACGGATGTTAGCCCAGGGCCAGTCTTCCTCAGCAAAAAGGGGAGGATTGGCAACAGATGTTAGCTCAGGGCTTGTCTTCCCCACAAAAAAAAAAAAAAAAAAATTGAGGGTTTTTATTACTAAAAGGAATAAAGAAAGAAGAAATACGGAGACATCATTGACCATCTCCTCCACAGTAGGCTTCAAGTCAACAGGCAAAGCTAAAATTACATATTTACAATCTTTGAGAATATTTGTCTCCTAGACACTGGCTCTGTGCTTGGTCCAAACTCTGTCCCTCAGTTAATATTCTCTACTTTGAGGTCATTTGAAAGAATTAACCTTGGAGATAGAGGCATAACTCTTATGACAATTTCTGCTGACAGTTTGTATGTAAAAAGTGCCACCCTTTGTTGGGAGCGGCTGGATGACTGGATTTGTTCCTCCCATCTTTTTAGCTTGTGATAAGAAATTTCTTGTGTTTTCAGTTCTTGAATGTTTCATGTTATGGGACTCTCAGTCAATTTTAGATTATAAGCCATGGGCAAAAAAATCTCTTCCTGTGTTCTTTCTTGTTTGTTTCTAAAAATGTTTCCTTCACTTTAGGAATAAAGGAATATATATATATATATCTCTCTCTCAACAAAAGAAAGCGTTCAAATTGAGGCCAGACTTATAAGTAATCTATGCCACTTGGTAGAAGGAATATAAACTTCTAAAAATTACCATGTTTTAACATAGATCCAAGTCAAGCCTGGGATGAGGGAGTCTTATTATACCACCCTAAGAATTCATCTCTTTGCCTTTTCTCTAGCTTCTGCATAGGTTGGACAAGTCTTGCCAATGAAATAATATTTCCCAGGATACAGGCACAGTAGCAATGGTTGCAACTGAGGTAATAAAATTTTCTGGATCAAAGATCACTAAGTGAGTCAGCCGAAGACCACACAGCCATGAGGAGATTGGTGTAGACAATGGCTATTGTGAGACAAATCAGAAATCCTACCTTTTCCCAGTTTGAACCAGTGGAAGTGAATTTGAAGAATCAGGGCAAAGAATAAGTATTGTGATCTGAAAGTGTCCGACTGCACTTCTAGTTCCTCTCTGGAATGATATCTTTCGTGTTGGGTGGCATGTGCCTCTCCTCTTCCGTCAGCACACTCCTTGTCTTTCTATCATTGTAAAAAAGGAGTCACTGACCTTGGTAATGACCTTAGCAAATTTCCTTAATCCCTCTGAGCCTCCCTTTTATTATCTGTAAAAGGTGGATAATGACCCTTAATATGTAGTGTTGTCATAGGGATTTAACGAGTTAAGTATTAGAGTGCTAAGCACAGTCCCTGGCAGTTACCAATCAATCAATAATAATAGCCATTATCGCTGCTATTTCCCAAGACCTAGCGCAGAGCCTGGCACATAGGAAGTGTTCGGTAAATGTATGTTAAAGATCTGAGTCTGATTGTGAGCTCTTACAGAGGAGCGGCTACCTCTTCCCTAGCCCCACCACACGATTTACTCGTAGTACGTGCTTCCTATGTTTACTCATTCTGTACATATTTATTGGGAATTCAACAATGAACTACGCAATGCCTGCAAAAATGAAATTTAGAGTCTGATGAGGATCCAGTCTTTGGTTTTGCATTTTTACAATTGGTAAGGTGGCCCTGGCGTGGATGTTATACTTTGTTTTTAGTGATTTAAACGAGCTCCCTTCTTGGTCTGTGCTCTAGCACTGGCTTCAAATTGACTTCCTCTTGCTCGCATTTTGGGTGGCTGGCATCCTAAAACGCTTTCTCCATAAGGGAAATCCAGGAAGTCACAGTTGGAAAGGGTCGTGGTGAATTCTCAACTATAATGGAATATCTATCCTCCAAAAACTTCTGACTGTGGGAAATGGCCATGGGCGCGGCTTGCCTCAGATGCTGGCTTTGCAGACCTGGGCACTGGGTTAAGCTGCATCGCCATCTAGTGGTCACATAAGGTGGAGCCCAGAGTAGGTTCCATAAGGTAGAGTTGAAGGGAATCCAGGAGCCACCTTGTCTTCTTCCCTTATTTGTACAGCAGAAAAATGAATCCAAAAAGGAGTGACACAAACTTTATGTTACAAAGAGTTAAATGGAGAACTGTCATCCCATTTAATTGCTATTTCCCTCAACAGTGTGCAATGTAGGATGTGTTGCTGTGGCTGAATGTTTGAGTTTTCTTTCATGTAGCTACATAACCTCCTGTGAACCTGAGTGTTCTTACTTATAAAATGGGGAGGATATGTTGTAAGTATCTATTGAATGATAGGGTATGTGAAAGGGCTTTCTAAACAATAAATTATTAAAAAGAAATCTAAGTTATATTTTTATTTCTTTAATTTTTAATATGGAAACAAATACGCCTCATTCAAAGCTGCATTTGCAGTTGAGAGCTACTCGCTCGTTTACTCATAACTTACTTCCACAAGTATGTATTGGCAGCTGCTATGTCATCATCATAGGAAGGACACAAAGGTTAAGAAAACACAGACTTCACCCTTGAAGAATTCACAACCGACTAATGAAGACAGACATTAACATACACAATGTGTTGTGGTAACGGTTATTGGAGTAGAGACTCGTCCCACCTTTAGTGTTGCACATAAAAAAGAATGCTCAGCTCTGCCGAAATGGGGCAGCCAGGGGTTGCAGAGACAGAAAAAGCTTCATATAGGAAAAAATAAACTTGAATTAAGACTCAGAGAAATACTAGTGGTATGCCAGAGAAATAGATGGAGATGGCTGGGAGGTGGAAATTCTAGATGTGGAATGCTAAAACACTGAAAAAACTATTTAAAAAAACAATATCATCCTAGAGTTATGAAAATATTCAAGTTCTGGTACATATTTCTGGCTGTCACTCGAAATAAATGACAAATTAATCTGGTTTGGGGCCAATATTTCAAAACACGACAAAATTTGATATTTTGTTTGCAGTTATGAAAACTAAGATCATTTTAAATTGTGGAATAACATATAACCTAAAGAGTTGATAGAAAAATGATGAGAATTGAATGGTTTCATGAAAGCTCATCTAGACTCATCATTCCATTGATTTCTATGTTACATATCTGTCCCTCAGTTCTATGCGTTAGCTACCATTGGAGTTCTTTTTCTCTCTCGCTCTCATCATACCGAGTATTTGAAAAAAACCTTAATGGTCTAAAAGTCATACTTTCTCTTGCCAAATCCCTTCTAATCTTCCTCACCATCCTCTGACATTCAGAGAATTGCTTTTTAGACAGATTGATTGGCAGCCTTCTATCCACACATCATTCATTCCAAATGGTTCCCTTCTGGGTTCTCTCAGGATAAGTGCTCACTAGTCCTTCAAAACATAAGTCAGAACAGCTAACTCTGGCAAAAAGACATTTCTATGTACAGTGAAAGTCTAAAATTACATTCTTCTAGGATGTGTTTTTCTATGCTCCTGCATGTCAAGGAGAACAGAAAAATGTAAGATTTTTAGTCAAACAACAAGGTAACAAAATAATCAAAACAGAAAGAAATTTCCTTTGATTAAGGGAAAAGGAAATTTCCAAATTGCGCAAAAAGCTGACTGTGTCTTAAGAACCTGCTTTGAGCCTCTCTCCCTCGTTTGTCCACCACAAATAGTATAATTTTCACAAAGGTGTTGTGTCTGATGTCTGCTTAGGTCACTCCCTCTGCCTGGAAGTGCTTTCCCCTCTGCTGACCTTTATCTTCACTCTCTCAATGACAACTATCATCCCACATTAAGCCTGGAAATTGCACCTCTGGAGATGTCTCCTGACTTCCTTTCTGGGAATATACACGCGTTCTGTGTGCTCCCTGGGCACCTTGTGCTAACTTCCTGTGGCATGAAGGCAGGCATGGCCCCAGGTGTTCATGCCTCTCTGTTTCATGTTCTTTGCAGTGAAACTTTGAACCTCCTCCCACTGAGTCTATTTCCCCTTCCCTTGAATCTGGTTAGCCTCGTGACTTGCTCTGGCCAATAGAATGCAGAAGAATATCGGTTTGCCTGTTCCAAGCTAGAACTCAGAACAATTGCATTGCTTGAAATCAAGGACTTGTGAGGTCCCAATCAAAGGATACTAATTAATTGCCCAGTTTCTCCACCCAGTACCCTCAGGTGTCTACCATCACGGTGGTTCATAAGAAAGATGGCAAAATACAGATATATTGAGGCCTTCTTACACTGGAGAATTTCACTGGTATAGACCAGTACCCTGCACCCTAAGGTCAGGTGGCCTTGGACAGTGTCTTTGAGATAACTGGTTATCAAAGCTGATCTTGAGAAGTGGGTATTACCAAATACGTATGACTGATGAGGGCAAAACAAAAGCAAACAAATTGTTTACGTATATACCCTGTGGGGTTCTTCTGACCTCATAAGGATGTTCCTAATTATTTCTTAGATGACTGTCAGTGTTCATTAATTAACAGAAAAGATTATTGGGGAATATGAATTACTTGTAGTGTTAGTCTATTTAGTGACATAATTATTCTTGGCAGAACTCTGAAAGGACACAAGTAACAACACCTCGAGGTGCCAGCTGCCTTGAAATTGTCCCTTGGTGATTCCCAATTCTGGTAAACATGTGAAAGACACTGGGCATGTAGTGTCCCAAGAAGAAGAAACCACTACATCTGAAAAAACATCAGTGATCACCAACGTGCTTGGACCCATAAATCAAAGAGAACAAAACGTGTTCTTTGGTTTTTGTGGCTCGTATAGGAGGTTTCATTGCTCAATTATCAGAGTAAAGCTGGGACACTCAGTTCAATGAAGGAAAAAATGTTAAGTGCAGTGGAAACTCATTCCTACTTCTCTAGCACCTTCCCTGAAGCCCCTGTATTAATCCTACTATGCTCTTCAGACACTAATGTTCGGTCCGGAGGAGGAGCATGGGAATGCCAGTAGCTTTCACTATCTGGGATTTTTCTGAATGTCAGACATACTATCTTCTTCTCAGGTTAATATTCCTGGCCTAAAAACTTTCTATCACAGAAAAGTATGTGAGGTACCTTTTGACTGACGCCATAACAATTCATATGCATGCATACATACCAAAGCTTAATTAGATTCTAAATGGCAATGATAGACAGTCATAGTAACGGCCTATAATTCTAGTATTTAAGGCAGAAATGCAGGTGCACCTTCCTGCTAACACCATATTCAGGACAGCAATTATTCCCAGAGTGGAGGTCAGGAAAATCTAACATTCCAAAGGGAGAACACGCATTTCTGAGAATGAAAAGTGGCTCCAAAGAGTTCTGTAAGCAGAAGCTGGAGGTTCCTACCCCATCACCCCTGTACCCATGGAGGTAAATATCACCTACACTGCATTAGATCACTTTCTACCCTCTCAGTATATAAGTTCGGAATTGTGTTGGTAGCTTGAAACAGAGACTAGAAATAATGGTTGATTACCAAGAAAGAAATTTAATTCTTCCTCATGTAAAATAAATCCAGAGATGTAAAGCCCAGGGCTTCTCAAGTATCACCATGGAGTTTCCCCCATTTGTCTGTTTTACTGTCTTCTGCATGTGGCTTCTGTCCTCAAGGTCACCTCCCAGTCCAAAATAGCTACTGGATGCCCAGGCATCACATCTACATTTCAACATGAAAAGAAGGAAAAATAGAAGCAAAAATCCGATTTTGCTTAGCTGCGTGTCATTTTTTTAAAGATTCCCTGAAAATCCTTACCAAAAATTTCTGCTTAGTACTACCTACCAGAGCCTGGTCACCTGTCTACGTGTGGATGAAAGGGATGCTGGGAAATGTAGTCTGTTAGCTGGGCACATTGCTGACTCAAATTAGTTTGGGGTTTTGTTAGTAAAAATGAGTAAAGAATGGATATTCAGAGGACAACTAGCCAGATCTGCTCTCCTAAGTTAGTGATACGAGAGAGGGAGGTGTCAAAATGAGCTGACCCGGAACTCATGGAGATGATAGAGGGAAAGGGCAGGAGAGTCAGATTAGGCACCAAGATCTTAAAATTTTGGCTGAAGAATGGAGCAGTCCAGAAGTCAGAGTGGAATGCCATATTAAGAAATTCAAGGTTTAGGACAAGAAAAATAGAAAAGAAACTGTGCTGTTCTGTAAATACCACTCCTGGTTTGGGTAATCTGTCCAGGAAGAGAGATTTAGGATCCACCGAGGTCAAGATTTTTGGCCAAAATGGCAGAAACTGCCTACCAACTTGCTTAGAAAAAATTCTCCCAGATAGTAGAAGGGGAGAAGAGGCAAAAAGGGTAGAGATCACAGGAATGATGATGTTAGGGTTCTGTTTATGGGAGCAGATATGAAGGGGCCACATGGACAAGAATGAAAAGTGTCATGGAATAGAGCCAGCAATGAAGAGCATTGATTGTATTCCCAGAGGTTGTAGGGGAATCGAGTGAGCATGTGGCCAACTGCCCAGCCTCAGCCCTAGTGAGGACCATACACAGAGGCTGCCCTGGGTCTATGCTAACTTTTCTTCCCCCCAGCATTGGGGGAGGATTTCCCTTTGCAGTAGCTGGATGCGGATGGAGAGTTCCCATGCCACGACATTGGTGTAAATACACTGCTTCATAGACAAGTCTGCATAGTGGCCTTGCCCCTTCTCCACCTACTTCCCTACCTCCCCAGTCACGTTTGGCCTCACACTACCTCTTTTCTCTCTTCCCTGACTGTGCATCTCTCCCTTCTACCATAGGGCATTTGCACATGCTGTCCTTGATGTCTGGAACACTCCTCTCACCTGCCCACTTGCCCCTGCCACTCCCTCCTCTAAATACACACGTCTCAGTTATATTCCTCCTTCAGATCTCAGCTGAAGCAGCGCATCCTTGGGGAATCTCTTTTTGAACTCTTAAGAGCAGTTAGACTCTTGTGTATACACATACTTGAACTGTCATTCCTAAGAAAGCGTATCCCAGAATATAACTGTGCATACGTTATTAGTGTGATTATCTGAGTAATGTCCCTCTGCTCTATGTGGCTGTAAATACACCAAGGACAGAGAGCACATCTTTTTGCCAAATGTTGTTTTGTCAGCACTCAGCGTAATGCATGGCAAATAGTAGGTGCTCAATAAATATTATGGGAATGAATATAGGTCCCTGGCATGCATATAATAGGTGACACACACACATAGAAATATATATATCTATATATACACCTAAGTGTATTAAATAAATATATAAACTAAATGGATTGATATATGTTAAATAAGTGCGTTTATAAAGGAGTTGTTTAAGATGCTCTGTGGTAGAGAGGAATAAACATGAACTTTATAGCCATGCAGGTTAGGATTTAACTACAGCTCTTCAACCAACTAGTTGTCTGAGTTCGGGCAAATTATTGTACCTTTCTGAGCCTCAATGTCCTCACTGGAGGAAAAGGATAACAACTCTAAACCTGGTTGTTGAATTCAAATGAGATAATGTACACAAACTGCCTGGCCCAGTGCTTGGTATGCAGTAAGCTCTCAGTAAACGGTGGCTATTGACATGATTGAATTTGTAGATCATATGTGTTAAATCAGGGTATAGAGCTCTGTTTGGTCGAGTCCCCCACAAAAACAGTGCAGGATACACCGGGTGGATCCAGTAGATAGCTGTAGAATGAGCAAGTGAATAAATCTATTTTTAGAATGACTTGAAATCTCTATTGTGTGACAACTTGTTTTTCAAGAGTGTGCTAGAACAATGCCTAATGCTGCCGCTAGGTGTCGATAAATATACACTATAAAAACAAGGCCCAGGATTCCTAGATTCTGATTCTGATGTAAAATTTTCTTTTAAAAGTAATATTAGAGCACTACAACTATTCGTAAACAAAATGATGTGCTCAGTCAGTTATTCAAAAGTTTCCAACGACCTAGCAGTGTCTATCAAGTAAATCAAATTTTCACCCTCTTCCTTTCTTTCTTTTTCTTTCTTTCTTTCTTCCTTATACCAGGGACCAAAGAACAAAGCCTTACTTTAATTCTCATGATAACTTTATAAGGCATGAACACACATAAACAAGGAAGCTAAGACTCCTGTAGTTGGTAAAGGGCTGGGCTGGGAAAGTGAACTTTCCACTATAGCACCACTGCCTTCAGCTTGCACCAACCCAAACAGCTGTTTAAAGGCTGTCCCACCTCTCTCATTGTGGTTCAACTTCCTTGACTTTTTCCCAGTTCATCCTTGATTCAATTTCTTCTCTATCAGGAGCTGTGCCCATTCCTTCTACCAGGAATCCTACCTAGCCCACCCTACTCTAATTCCCTGAACATCTGGTTAAAAACTTGTTTCTTCTTTGGATCTCCATTTTAGAAGTCATCCTCAAAAAAAATGTCTTATTTTAGCCATCCTTCCCTAGATATCAATTCGATGTTACATACTGTATTAGTTTGCTATGGCAGCCATAACAAAGTACCACAGACTGGGTGGCTTAAACAACAGAGATTTATTTTCTCACAGTTCTGAAGGCTACGAATTCAAAAGGAAGGTGTCAACAGGGTTGGTTTCTTCTGAGACCTCTCTCCTTGACTTGAAGATGGCCATCGTCTCTCTGTATCTTTATATCGTCTTTTCTCTGTACATGTCTGTATCCAAATTTCCTCTTATAAGAACACCAGTCATATTGGATTAGGGCTCACCCTAATGACCTCATTTTAACTTAATTTTCTCTTTAAATACCTTATTTCCAGATACAGTAACATTCTGAGGTACTGGGGGTTAGGACTTCAACATATGAATTTTGGGGGTACACAATTCAGCCCATAACATAAATTCTCATAGCATCCCAAAATTTCTCAATACCAATTGCCATAACTGCAATATTTACATGCACAAGTCATTTTTCAATGTCTGTTACATACCTGTAGATTGTAAGTTTCCTTAAGGGCAGGAATCAGGTCTGTTTGGTTGAAAATATAACCTCAGTACCTGCACCTGTGCCCAGTGCCTAGCACAGAGCAGGTTATCTTCTTTATATTGCTATTAATATTACCCTCTTTATTATTATTTCCTACATAACTCCAGTGTCTGGCACAAAGTGGCTGAGTAAATATTTAATTAAAGATATTTAGTAACTAGCTGCTGAAAGAATGCTCTGGACACTTTTTTTTAAACTGTTTACTCTCTTTAGCATGCCAACCCACTGATGTGGCCACCCCTCCCTGGCCACATCTTTGCATTAGCAAACAGAGGAAGGACATTTCATACAGTCAGGTGGGCTACATAACAGCAAATTAGTCTCAGCTCAGATTTAACACGTCGTGCTTTTGATGGCTTACTAATTAGACAAGCTGTGCTGGTTTGTGAAAGCAGGTGTCCTACAGTGCCACACTCAGCAGTGCCCTTGGTCCCAGGCAAGAGAGCATCCAGCCTGGCCAGCACTGCTCCTCTGCCAGCTGCACTCCTCTCTGTAAGGGAAGAGTCTATGGGGCAACGGTACGTGGTGTATGACCATCTGCTACCCACATTGCCCATCTTTCTAGACCTTTCTCCAGGTACTCATGGCCCTGAATTTCTCTGTCAAAATGGCCCTGAGATTGCTTCTGGGACTTGCATAGGCCTCTTCTCCAGATCCATTCACTGAAGCACCCCAGGCCCAAGAGATGGCAAGAGATTCCTCATGGCATGGGACGAGCCAGGTGTGGAAAGAAAGGGTGGCAGGGCATGGGTCAGAGGCCCTGTATTTGATCTCTTAGCCCTGTGCCCCAAGATATAGGGACAGGCCTGGATGTCTTTGCGTATTTTACACTTTAACGTCTCACCTAACAAATTATACTAAAATCCGTAGAATAGTTTCCCAAGACTCAGCCCCTGGAAATCTTACACCTCTATAGGATCGTAGTTACTAAACATACGTGTTGCCTAGAGCCAGTCAGGCCTACACATGAACACCAAATCTATCACCACTATCTGTGTGATCTTAGACAAACTGCTTAAACTGTCTGAGCTTCAGTTTCCCCAAATGAAAAACGGATTTTGGGGGAAGTTAACAAAGATGATGTATTTATGACAAAGTTTTAAGTGATGATTCCTGTTGCCCTGGAATTGATTGCAAGGACCCAAAGCTGAGGAGAAAGAGCTATTATGTATCACACACTCAAAGGAGACATCAGTTAAGTATGCACCAACAATTGGGGCCAGATCCCTCCCACAGGGTGTACAAAGAGATGGCCAAACCCTCTCTGCTACCCCCATCATCAACCCAGCCCTCTCCCTCAGCAGGATCCTGGGAAGAGTGATTAAAGAGGCAAGAAGAATGCAAGAAGAAGTAAAATATAGCCATTGAAAAAAATGCATACAAAGGAGAAAAGCAGTAGGACAAACACCGGTAATAAAATATGGAAAATAATAGATCTGGTGTTAATGAGTCATAAAGTAAATGGCAGCAATACGCAATGTTTGCACTTAAAAGATAATTCTTTTGGGGTCTATGGTACCCATGAAATAAGTCTTTTTAATCATGCTGGGCACATGCACTGAGAGAAATGAGGTCCCATTTTTAGCGCCTGATATTGAGAACCCAGAGAAAAGGTGAAGAGATCATCAACCAACTGGGGAATGCCATGCAAAAAGGACTAAAGAAACAGAATCCAATGAGGGAGGAGAAGAGCTATAGAAACAACTTTTTTTTCTTCTTCAAGTATCTGAAAGTATGATTTTCCAGGGCCCTGTGGCACGGTCTTTAAAAAAGACAACACTGGAGGAATTGAATTTCTAGAGCAGTAGTAGGATTTGGGCCAATGAAACGTAATTATTAACCAGGAGTATGCTCTGAACATCTAAAAGAGCTTTTACCATTATACTCTTCTGGCACTTTCTGTGAGACTACCAGCTCAAGGACATGACAAACTGTCTTGTGACCAAGATGAATTTACTGAGAAAATGTTTTCATTATGAGCAGTTTATCCAAATTAGGAAGGTAGCTTACTGATCAAAATATTGAGATAGAGCAAGACACCTAATTCTAGTGGGAATATTTCAGCTTTATGTTCAAATCCTGGCTCTTCGTACCCGATGGATGATTTCAAGCAATTTCTGAGCCTCAGTTTCCTTCTTAGAAGAACAGGAGATCACAGTGTCTATCTACCAGATTTGTTGAGATGGTTAAAAGTGATTTCAAACGCAAAGGATCACGAGCGTGTCTTGCACAGTGCAAATACTCCATCTATACCAGTTATTCCTGCGCCAGTAGTTCTGAACTTCTGCCCTACAGATAAAACGGAGACTATCTCAGTACCATTTACAGAACCTATAATTCCAGAAATGTTAATAACTCTTCCTAATTTAGGGAGATCAAATTGCTAATTCTTACACGTTTGAAAACTGCCATGATTTTGCTTACATATTGAAAAAAACGAGGCCTAGAAAAGTCAGGTCACTGCTTTTTTTGGCACTACAGACAGGAGTAGAAATCTAATCTAGCTCCATCCTGTTAGGCAAAGGTGGGCTCTTCTTTTAATTGGATTAATAAATAATTAAAGAGAAGAAAAATAACTTTGTCATAAATCCTCTATTAAACTGAGAAAGTAGTCACTTTTTATTGAACCCAGAAATCAATAAGTAAGACTTCTGTTTATCTGGGTAGACGGTGCTGGGTTGCAATACCCTGACACCAGCTGTGGCACCAGCCCCCCAGGTGCTGAGATAGTAGCTGCTTACAGCTACCCCCTTCTCCAGAGAATTTCTCTATTTAAGCCAGTACTGCCTGGCCTGAGAGGTGGGTATGTCCACCTGACTCCTCTCTTCAGCCAGGCTCAGATAACCTAAACTGATGAAGAGAAAAGTGGCAGAGGGTAAGATAAATTGGTTAAACAGAAATCAGATTTTGCTGTTGGAGAATCTCCTACCTTCTCTGATTTTAGACAACCGAGGATGTCAACAAATATCCTCTGTGATATATCAGAGGTCAAAGAAGTTCATCCAAGCTGAAATGAACGGGTTACTTCTCTTTGTCGATTCTATTCTTACTTCACCAATGAAGAGAGAATATATTAATTCCTTATTGTTGAAAAGCGTTGTGGTAGAAGAAAATCTTTTATAAACTAAATGATTTTGTATTATTTTCCGGTAGAAAATATTTGATCAGTTGATCGTTGTCTTCAGACTCCGGATTTCCACCGGCCAAATATTGTTTATCTTCTTGGAGGGTTTTGGCAGGTTTTCTCTCCTTAGGAAATGAGTTGGAAAACATCAGTGAAACTTCAAAGTAATGGCTCGAGATTATCTTCTGATTTATGAAATGACTATTTCCATCACTTAGAACACTAAGTCCTTCCTGTGGAATTGCAATCCTAGTATGTAAATAGAACCAGAGAACTGCTGGTTATCATATTCACGGTAAGAAACAACTCCACCGAAAGGTCAGTACCAAAACAATAGGAGTCTTCAAAGCTGTGTGAGGTCCAGGAGAATGTTTGGTGAATGTAAAATTTTGGAGATTGGGAAACACAATCTTGTTTTCCTTAAGGTATGCTCCGAGTTAGACTTTTCCAAAGTAGGGCATTAACTCTCCCTCTAAAGTTTCCGTTGATTTGCCCCATTTCTCAATTCCCCTCACTCCCACTAACTGAGAGTCAAGAGCAGTGGATCTCATTCTGATTGTGCCTCTGTCTTGTTTGAGCTTGAGAAAGTTACAGAACCACTGTAGTCCTTAGTTTTTCCATTCCTTAAATGAGAATCATACGCCAGGAAACCTCATAGTAATAAAAAAAATAAGAATAAATAAAAACTCTGGTTGCTGCCCCCAGAGATTCTGATGCACGGGATTTTAGTGAGCTTGGGAAATAAACATATATATTTTTACAGAACTGGTTAGATTCTTTTGATCACGAGCCAGTTTTAAGCACCACTGGACAATATTAGATGATCTCTCTGAGGACTTTTACAGACTTATGAATATGAAATCTATTCTATGGCAATAGGAAATTTTGATGTGAAATAATTTCCTCACTTCAGTGTTGCCAATCCTTCAAATGGCAGCTTCTGAATCAATCTGCTTATCCTTGGTAACATCAAATAGCCATTCATCTCAGCGGAATGGAGAGATGAGAGAACAGAGAGAAACATCAAATCAATTAAACCTGGCTTTTGGGAATTGCACAGTCAACTCTGGGCAGAATGAACTTTTGATTTTTCCTCAGTTGTGTTGTTACATAAATGTATCAATCAGGATTCCATCAGAATATAGTTGCAGTACTTAAGTGAGGTAATTGACAGAAGTTTTACAAAGGGACTATCTACTCAAAGGGAACCCAAAAATTGATGGCTCTGAAGAGAAAGGAGAGGGAACCATTACCAGCATCTAGAGATTTTGGGTTGCCCAGTTAGAGCTGTGGCCTTTGGTAGAAGGATGGAGTCAACCTGCAGTAACTGGCAGGGAGAAAGTCAGGGGACTGAATCCCTGGCCTCAATTTCCTCTCTTCTTTCAATGTGTGTTGGAGTCTACTGCCTCCCATTGACTGATCCCAACGGGAGACGGAAGGCAAGGATGGTGCAATGCCTCCATAAAGTCAGTCTCCTGGGGGCACAGAGCCAGATGAAGAAGGATGTGGAGGGGCAAAAGGTGATTAACCTGAACAAGGACCTAGCTCTTCCCCAAATCAAATTCGTAATTTGCAGGTCAGAATCTTCTTCTTTAAATGTTGTTTCTTACCTTAGTCACATGAACGCTTCCTATTTAGCTCCATAACCAGCTCAGATGTCTTCCATTCCGTAAAGTTGTCCTTGCCCCTTGCCCACAACAATAGCAAGCCCCTCTATGTGCTACCTAAGAACCAACTTTTACAATTGCTCTTTTCACATCATGTTTTAGGCCCCTACTTAAGTTATTATCGAATCTCTCATATTTTGAACAAACTATGTCAAAGTGTCCCTGAGGTTTTTGGTTGATTAGAATTGAGGGTCTGACAGAATAGACTGTTATATGGTTTTTGTTGACATATAACAACATCCATGGTTGGTTTGCTCTTTCTTTCCCTGTTGAAATGCCCACCTGAGAAATCATGTACCATGAGAGCATTGCTTTGTAAGCACAGAAAACTAGATGGACTTTGTAGAACAACCTTCCTGGCTGGTGCTCCCAGCTCTGATATCCTGATGCACCCACCTCACTACACAGGTTGGGTTAGCCAGAGAAAGCCAAGTAACCATATCAAGTGATTATAACCCCTTCTTCATCTCTGAACCACCATCTTTTTTCTAATCTCTGTGAATCCTAATCTCCCTGTCACTGAATTATTTGAAATAAGGCAATTCTATTTAAATGGAATATTGCTTCCTTTCCATATACTGTTATTCTTGGTTGTGTGTTCCTGTGGATAGATTCTGATCACTTGTGTTAAACATTGAGAGCCCCCTACTAACTAATATTGGTAAACCATTTCTTAGAAAGGACTATTTTTAATAAACATTTATTTTTGTGGATTCTTTTGAACATTTATTTCAGATGCTTTTAATGAGTTTATTTACAGATTATGGTTAAATGGGATCTTGTATGTAAAGGCATTATCTGATTTACAGAAAACTCTTAATAAAAAAAGTGACCATTATTATGTTTGACACTGTTAACAATAAATTACATTTTTAAAACTGTTGCATTTTATGGTACTTTAATACATATTATCTCATTTACTCCTGTGAAGTAGGTATTAGTAGGATTCCTTTATTGTTGAGAAAATTAAGACTGAGTAGTCACCCGAATTTCTCAAACAAAATCACACAAGGAGCAAATCCATTCAAAAACATTAAAAATAAAAAAGCAGCAAAAACATTCAAATTCAGGTTTTCTGACTTCCAAATCTGGTGACATTTTACCATATGATTTCCCTCTGTGGCAGCCAGTTTGTATCTCTCTGTGCACTTATTATGTCATAATTTCACATTTTCTTTTCTCACACCTGTGAGTTCATGATGCCCAAATATGGAACCAATCTCTTTTTAGCCTAAGGAATTTTGAGAAGTCCCAGGTAGGGACTTGATGCATTGTTGTGACAAACCAGGTTATTTTCTTACATGGACCCATAGCTCTAGGTTTAAAGTTCCTGAATTCTCTTGGTAAGCACTGCCTCCCTGGGTCCATGTCTTAATTAACTACCAAAGATTCCATTTCTTCTGAACTTGGAGTTTTGCTGGTTATTGCCATCTGTTATGGGCTGAACTGTGTCCTCCCAAAATTCATATGTTGAATCTCTAACCTCTAATACATCAGAATGTGACTGTGTTTACAGATTGAGCTTTAAAGAGGTAATTAAGTTAAATTGAGGCCATTAGTGTAGGCCCTAAGCCAATATGACTAATGTCCTTATAAGAAGAGGAGATTAGGACTCACAAAGGGACACTAGGAAGGACACTAGGAAAGATCATAGGAGGACAGCAAGAAGGTGGCCATCTTCAAGCCAGGGAGAGAGGCCTCAAAGAAACCAAGCCTGCCAACACGATCTTGAACTTCTAGCCTCCAGAACTGTGAGACAATAAATTTCTGTTGTTAAAGCCACCTAGGCTGTGGTATTTTGTTATGGCAGCCCTAGCAAACTAAGACACTAGCCTCTTGAAGAGGAGGCCTAACTTGAGCTCACACATGTTTATCCTTCCTGCTGATTCTCTGCCTGTTAGCCTCTGAGAGACGCCCTAATTTCATGCTCCCAACTGTGCCTCTTCCCCCACTTGCTATATTCTGACTTACCAGACCTCCCCAATGTGAAAAACCTACGTGTCAACTCTGACAGCAGCTGTGGTTTTCATTATACTGTTGTCTGCAGATGCGATGGTCGGCTTCTCCTGGCCTTTGATGAGAGATGTAAACAGTTCCCACCCTCCACCATCGCAGTGCCAGCCGCCCTGAACTCGTCCAGGACTCCAAATAAGCTCTGCTATCCCTCACCTCTAGCCTGTTTCAGTACCTGCTCTCCATGGACTTAATTTCTGCCCACTCCCAGCTTACCTTTGCCTGGCCAATTCCTTCCAATCCTTCAATTCTTCACTTAGAAATAACTTCTTTGAGAAGCTTTCCCTGACCCCACAAAACTGAGCCGCTTTTCACGTGTCCTCCCACACTACCCAACACGCACATCTTATCATAATATAGTTAAGTGGTTCTCCAACTTGAATGTGCATCAGAGTCCAACGCAGGCTTGATAAAACAAAGATTGTGGGCCCCAACCCAGAGCTGCTGGGTCAATAGATTTGGGATGAGCTGAATAATATGCATTTTTAACAAGTTCCCTGGTGGTACAGCTGCTGTTGGTACTGAGACCACCCTTTGAGAATGACTGCTATAGATAAATAGCTTATTTCCTTCCATTAATCTCTTCCATTTACCTCCAATAAACTGTACACTCTTTAAGAGTAAGGATTTTGTCTTTCAAATCACTATGAGCACAGGATTTTGCCCAGTGCCAGGAGCATGACAGATACTCAGCAAATAGTTGTTTCATATATGAATGAATGAAAATGGGAATTCTTTATATCAGGAGAATACTTTTTAGAATGAGAGTATACTCAAAAAATTTTGTTGTACCACGGTTAATTTAAAATACATAAACCGGAGAATCAGTACTCATTTAGAAAGCACTGTGTCTAAAACCATAATGTTGTTTATACTGGTTTGATATGTACACAAAACTGCTTTATAGGAACTTTGGCTAAGGTTGTTTTGCCTCAGGGAAATGTTGTAAACTGCATAGCTCAGAGAGAGAAATGTAAAATAAGATGTGAAAACGAGGCATTAGGAAAGCAGGTCATTATCTAATGAACACAGAAGGGAGCCAGAAAGCAAACACAAAACAGAGGCGCCTCCAAGACCCTGATTTCTCTGCTGGTAAAAGTTCAAATCACAAATGGTAGTCTAGAAGATGGAAGAAATAAACCCAGAAGTTATTTGCTCAGGCTGTGGCAGCCTGACTCTGAAAATGTTGTACGCAGGAGTAGAAACAGCTGTACTCCCTTTGGGCTCAGTCGCTTTACATGAGTGATTTTACTGAAGTTTTAATGTGCCCTGCAGCCCCCAAGCCCGCTTCCCAACCTCCACTTCCTGGTCCCATCAACCTGTTACTGTGGGGAGAACCATGCAGGGACCCAGCGGGCAGCACATCATTGACTCAGCTGCAGCTCCAGGAATATTAGTACTCTGGGACCTCTGAGAAAGAAAGAGGAGTAGCGATTCACCAGCTCACCAACCTCTTTCCAATATTTTGCTTTGACTTTCATAAAATGGCAAGACAGTCAGGTAGAGAGCCCCGTTTTGCTGACTAGCTACCTCCCCAGCAAATTTATGTTTCTAGGGACTCAAAAGAGTGAAGCAACATCATCAGCTCTTGAAGACCTAAGGGGTGAAAAAGGGTCTCCTCATGGGTTCGCTGACCCAACTGAGTTTATCCTTAGCCACCCAGGAAAAGCTGGGCCCTCAGGTTCATGTAGCAAAAAGTTCTTTCTAAATGCTAGTTCTCAGTGTCTGGAATCTGACCCAGCCTCCTTGCTGAAATCAGCGCCATCAGTCTAACATTTACATCTTACATCACCACTTTCCTCTTCAAAATTTTTCAGTGTTACCCTCTGCCTGTAGCCAGGGAAACCACAGGTCTCAGTTCAACAAGGACATTTCTGGTTTACACTTTCATGGGGGTAATTAGTAATAGCACCCCTCTATGTCCCTCAAAAGTGGCTCAGTTTAGACTATAAATGACATGGTCACTCTATCTACAGCATCACATATGAGGCTTTTTATGATGTGGATCCACCTTGAAGTCTGGTTTCATTTAACGCCATTTCTATCCCCTGCCACCAGCCATACCTAATTAATTATCTTCTCTGAATATTTTTCCTCTGTGCCTCTGCACAAGCAGTTTACTCTGCCTGGATTGTCCTCTCCATCCCCTTATTAAATACCTCTTTGTCCTCCAGGTCTTAGTTTAAAGGTCTCACACTATCTTTTCTGACTTAAGTGTTCCTCTTCAATGCCCCTATTGTGCAGCAAATGTATTTTCATTACAGCACCAGAAACATTATTTTGTAAATGTCTCCACGATAATCTATATCCCAGTCATAAGAAATTCTCAAGGATAGCAGTTATGTCCTTTCATCTTTACATGATATCTCAATGTTGACTAACTGAGTGAATATAAAGAATATACCTAAAATGACCTAAGGGAAGTCAGAAATAGTCTGGAAGAAATATTCATTTCTGAGTGTTTTCTGAATCCCCTTTTTAGTTCAACTGCCTAAACCAACAGGGAAGAACATGTGTACCTGTTGAGAAGCATCCCAGTATCTACATCTCTTGTGGGAAATGGCATATCCTTCTTAATCAGGGAAAGCTCCGTGATCACTTCCTTGTGTGGTCTTTGTAACTCACTATCTTTCTTACTGCCTAAGTTAGCTAACTTTGCCTTATCAGGAGCTGTTCCAGTACTCTGGTGGACCTAACCTTTGCTTCCTCCAAAAATAACCAAAAGAAAAATTCCTTCTAAGTTTTGGAGATGACTCCCCGAGCAGCCTTCCTCTCTTCCTCTGACAAAAAATTCCTCTCTTGCTCTCCAAGTTGGATGGACTGCATTAGCCTTAGGCTATGAGTATACTGAATGGTGACAGCATAATTCATGAACTGAAATCCAATTTGTGAATATGCTATATGACTCCTGATAGTTCTGAGAAATAATATTAAATGAATAAAGATAAAATGCTAAAAGGGGAGCTCGAAAATGGGTTCGATTAGAGGTATTTGATTGCTCTTCCAGATTCCATAGTTCAAAGTGTGTTCAACAAATTCTACTATAGGGTGAAAGGTTGGAGTTTAACATGAATATCTTGCGTTTCTCAGCCTTTAGCATGTGGAATGCCCATACCTTTTATATTTTTTGTCAGAAAATGCTTCTATGTCCAGTTTCCCAAGTTGTCTCATTGTCTTTTGATACCAATGACTACATTTAAAGCAAAGTTTGCACAAAGTCTGGGATGATTTTATTGAAGAAGATTTAGTCCCAAAGGTTAATGGGGTTGTCTATTGTGAAAAGAGTAATGCCTTTCTATGGTGACAAAGTAATACTCAACAGCTTTCAAGCCAGCTCATGCATCATCAATTTGGATTGTGTTTTGCTAATGATGTAAAGTTTAATATAAAGTCCTCCAAAAAGCATCATGACTCCGTTTCCCACGCTGACCCCAGTGGCACATGTCAGTCAACTTCTGGGCACTGCAGCTGTGGGGTTTTTGAGAAGCCTGTGCATACGCCTCTTTTCAGGAGTAATTTGCTGAACAGCACATGTGCTCATTTTAAGGATGCACTCTGGCATTCCATGCATTGGTCGTAGTGTGATGGGTCCTGTAAGATATTCAATCATGTATTTTATGATTTTAATCAAAGAAGCATAGCATTAGCATTTCAGCAAGTAAACGAAGGAGCAAAGCAAGACCTTGCCATGGACATTAGCACTCACACCCGAATGGAAAACAGATTGGTCAACAAGGGACATTTCCAAAACAAACCTAAGTCATCACGTGTCAAGACAGATGACAGTTGTTCTACTTTTAATGACTCCACAGAAGGACAGAGGTGTTCCAGCCAAAAAAAAAAGGTTAAGTGATTTTCACAGCATTTTTCCAATAGTCTTGTGTTTGAAATGGGCGTTTAAAAGCACTCTTTGGTATTCTGTCAGTGGTAAGCAACAAATCATCCTCCCTTAGAAATTACAGATACTTTCAAAATGCATGAAAGAGGAAAGAACAACCACTGGAAGGGTCAATGGTAAATAAAACCCCTTAGGCACACAGCTAAGATGAAGACAACGGTGTCTCTTCATGGTTTTGTGCTCTGCTCACTGATTCAGGACATATTCTAAAGGGGAGGGGGACCTCACCTAAGACCTCTATAATTTTGGGGTTTGTAAAATTCATGATTATGTGACCGACACCCAGCCACACCCCTTCTGAATTGTTCACATCTAACTATACTGATGAATCTTCACAAGATTACTGATTTTGGATGCCGATGAAAAAGAATGTTTAACTACTGTTTACAGATTCCTTCAACTTGCTAAAATAATTTCCTTTACTTATACATTGTTTCAGTTATTTTTTTTCGCCCCATCTAAGTTTTTCCTCATCTTCTTTACATACGTTCTTCCAATATTTTTCCTTAGTGTAAAAGCCATAAAGATAAGCTCAGTTTTATTAAAAACATAGGGAATATTGGAATTTTGTTCTATTACTCTCGGGTCTATTATTACACACTCTCTGTACCTACTTTTGAAAACATAATTGAGTTTATGCTTACAATATAATAATGTAAATACAATTATTTTCTCCTTTGGGGAATATATTTTAGGATAAACATTAGCCATATACAATATATCTTTTGGTAAAAGCCAGAAGAATGAAGGCAGTACAAATTCCAATACATGTTCTATTTTTATTCTTCATATTTCATTTGTTTCTATGTTTAGCAACATTTTCCTTTTTCCTTATTTATAGTTGTAAAAATTGTAATTTTGTTTAGTCTACTTGCTCCTGAATTGCTTGTCACCATAAAATCTTTATTTTTCTCACAGCATTTAGCTCACTCCAGTTAAAAGTTCGATTTAGACGATTTGTTTTAAAATTGTCGCTGTTGGTGTTTCAATTTGTAGGCTTCATTGCAGCCTCTACACTCAAATGTACAAATATCAGTCATCCTTGCACAAAGTTAAACATCAACTTCAATCTTTTCCCCCAAACTTCTTATCCCAATTTTGGGTATCTTCATGTCATTAAAGATTTTGATTTCCTACAAGGTCCTCAAAATTTGGTAGAAAGGCACTTTCCTTCACTCACAACTAATTTAGTAAATTATGCATGTGATTCTAATGTTCTTCTCATGTTTTACAGTTTTCATATTAATGGCGCACAAATTGTCTGCCCAACAGTGAACCATTCACAAGATTGTTTAAAAAGCCTAGGGACAAGTGATAGGCAACTATTAAGGTGAAATTATTAAGCCTAGAAGAATATATATACAGACTGACTTTCTGCACAATGGGTTCAACAAAGCTAACGTAGTTCATCCAGATTTTCTATAGGACCGTAAATTAATCGGACTAAAACGGTGACAAGCCAGGAACACAATGAATGTGTTCTCTGGCTTGTAAGGGCACCTTCCACACACTTGTGTTCAGTGGCACAGTAACACACACACACACACACACACACACACACTTCTGATAATGAATGATTTTAGAAAAAGTTATCATGTTTTCCATTTATCTAAACAGAGAGAAAAAGGATCTTCTACTCAGTCCTAACCGCAAGTTTGGAAGATGGGGGAGGAGTGCATGGGGCGTGGGGTAGGCTTGGCCTGAGGTGAGCCTACACAGACGGGAGAATTAAATCAAAACTTGAAAGCACTGCATCCATGAGGTGAGAAGAAAACGGGAGACACCAGATCTAGCTGTGACAAACTTGGCTTGCTCCATGGTTTCGCCAAGAACACAGGAAACACTGTTACTCTAAGAAAATAGCTGCTTCCTCATAGGAGAATGATAATTTGACCTATTTTAATTTCGTCTGCTTATTGGCTCTATGCATTCGTAAGTCTGAGTGGTAAAATCCAGTTATTTCAACCATTTCACAATTAATGATGGAGCAATTATCTAACAACTGGTAATCATGCACTTTTCACAACTGCTCCCACAGGTAACAGGATCATTTGTAGATAAAGAAAATGGAATAAACAATGTTCCATTTTGTTGTCTCCATTCAGTCCATACCTCCTTTATCCTTTAAGTTTCTAACAAGCATCCTTCCCTTTTCTGGTCACCACTCCCACAGAGATGTAGCTAAGTACAAATTTGCATGTTCCTTGTCCCAGAAGTGTCTCAGTCCCTACAGAAAACAAAACACACACCATACAGGCTTAAGACTAACCAAATGCCAGGTAGAAAGCTTAAGATACAAAATGAGGGGCTGGCCCGGTGACATAGCGGTTGAGGTCCTGCGCTCTGCTTCGGCAGCCTGGGGTTTCACACATTCAGATCCCGGTTGCGGACAGACACACGGCTTCTCAAGCCATGCTGTGGCGGCGTCCCGTATAAAGTAGAGGAAGATGGGCACGGATGTTAGCCCAGGGCCAGTCTTCCTCAGCAAAAAAAAGAGGAGGATTGGCAATGGATGTTAACTCGCTGGTCTTCCTCACACACACACACACACAAAAAGATACAAAATGAGCAGCAGACTCACTATTTTATTTTATTTATTTTTGCCTTCAAAGTGTTTAAACCTAAACTCAGAGAACTGAAAACAAACATGATTCTAAAATTTGTATTATTATTATGTATTTATTTTTTAAGCAGACAAGTATAAAACTGAGGTCTTGCTCAGATGACCAAGTCAGCAGTAAAAACACCTGGCACAGGGAAGTGAGAAAATAAAATGCAGGTCTTGAATAGAAAAACTGCAATGGATTAATTTCTGCTGGAGTTCAACATGCTATGCATTAGCAAACAAATAAGAATCGGGCTGGGTCTCAATTTATCAGATTCCTTTAATTTACTAAGACTGCATATTAAACTAAATTGTTAGCAGCTGGTTGTCTACAAAAACCTAGCTAAACTCCAGGGAGCTATTGTATAGCTGCCTTCTTAAAACCTGTCCCAGTGTGCACCAAATTGATGGTGGAAAGAAAAAGATAACTCTTTCCAAAGAGCTTTA
This sequence comes from Tapirus indicus, assembly GCA_031878705.1. Taxonomy (NCBI): domain Eukaryota; kingdom Metazoa; phylum Chordata; class Mammalia; order Perissodactyla; family Tapiridae; genus Tapirus; species Tapirus indicus. Next base: position 134,555,291 of record CM062920.1, on the reverse strand, counting down.
TTTTGGCCATTCAAATTCATCTTCAGAAACCCGGGGGACATTTCCCCACAACACCTTGTTCCATATTGCTTAAAGCAAGGAAAGTTTCGTCACCAAACTTGCTCCCTTCAAGCTGGTGAATTCATTGTGAGTTTCATGGCCTGTCTATGCCCACCACATACTTGATCATCCTCACTCACAGAAGACGACAGTAAACCACTTCCGCAATCCCAGGATTAGATCTTGAATCTTTCTCCTTGAAGCCTTCCAGTTTTCTCAATATGCCCATGATCCAGATTCCCTGTTACCATATGTCTAAATGGCACCTGGATGGCTTGCAACTAGAAATAAAAAGAGATTTTTCTTAAAACAAGCAAACAGCAACAACAACAGAGGACACAGTCCAAGCTTGAGTAATAAATATTAGAAAAATCTACAACCTGAAAAGAATTTTAGGAATTAAGACATAGATTTGGTCTTTTTTTTTTTCTTTTCTTTTCAGGAAGTCTTCTTCCTGCTAATAAAATTGCTTTATGTCTTAAAATTTTGGTTCAGTTTGGCTCTGCCTGCCTTTTGCCCAGTTAAATAGGTGCCTGATGGAAAATCAAAGTTTAGGGACTGACTTTCCCACTTGGTGACTTTCATTTCCTGATAATACTGGATAATCAACAAATGGTGTGTTGTCATGCTTTGTCACTTCAAGTGCATTTGGGAAAAATACTTCTTGCATCTACTGAGTAATGGCTTACATGAAAGAACATGCTTAAAAGAATACTTTATCTCCATGCATAAAACACACTGAATATTTATGATTTTAATTGCTGCATGCCATGTGCATACTCGTTTGTACAATTATATACATTTTTAAAGGGCAAGTGGAAAGGATGACTTTATGACTTTATAATTCATGATGAGCAAGTCGTTGAAAATTTCTATTAACTCAAGACGAAAATTCATAAAAATTCTTTGGAAAAAAATCTCAGTATTCTCTATATGGTAACTGGCATTTTTGTGTGTTTGTGAAGTAACTAGATACTAGCGTACATTGCTTTTAGATAAAAAGGGAATACTGACTATTTGTTAGACTTTTCTGCCTCTTTACTAAATAGATAATTCGGAACTAGGGGATGCAGCTTTATTTCTAAGCTTTTTGTTTACAAAAAACACATGCCAATGTAACAGTGTATGAGGAATTAAAGGAAAAATGCCAAACACGCCGTGACATGCAAAATGTATTTAGCTGTTTGCTTTAATTACGCTACTTTCCTTCTCCAGCCTACTCTCTCCAAAACCAAGCGTTTCTGAGAGTGAGGCTAAAAATAGCCAGCCAAGCCTAACAACTAGCTTCTGATTGGCTCAGTGCAAAGGCCACTCAGCCAATGAGAGCTTCTGGGAACGAAAGCAATTCTTTTGTGTGTGAGACGCTCTACCCACGTCAAAACAGCTTCAGGCTGTAGAAATGATTTTGGTGGAGATTTAACAAGGTAATAATGCATTTCAGCCCTCTGAAAGGTTTGAAGCAGAACAAAGGGGGTAGTGAAATCTACAAAACAAACGGAGCTCTCAGGCTTTCTGGGGATGAATCATCCGGGTGCCTGAGCTACACACATTTGCAAACCCAGAAAAGCAAGAGCGCTAGGATTTTTCATCTTTCTTTCCGAGATTTTAACTTATTTTCCAAGCGTTTTCTCTGCCGAGGAAAAAGCTAGCAAAGGCGTTGCATTCTGACTATGCACAAGTCTGTTATTATGCTGATTTCCTGATGAATAGAAAGCAACTCGTCCAGGACTCCTTTAAATGACACAAAGAGAAAACAAAGACTTATGTGCTGTAGATGGTAGATAGTAAAACTTCCCAAAGTTTGGACTTTGGTTTCAGGACATCAAAAACAGCGCAAGTTCTCAAAGTAAAAGCGGGTCTTGGTTAACGCTGTGATAGCTCGAAGATAAGCAAAATAAAGCGGGACTCGATTGGGGGCAAAAGCACTGAGCTTTGGGAGATTCCGGCCTCCTTTAGGGCATTGTGCCTCTAGGGGGCGCTGTTGCACAATTGACGAACCTCTTCAGAGCATCTGTCCCCCTTTAATCTTAAATGAAAGGAGAAAATGGGTTTGGTGGGTGCCTTTCAGGTAGGACAAAAGGGAGTGGGGAGTCAGTGTTTGAAACCCTTAAGCATGCTTTATGGCCATCACTATGGGACAATGCATCCTATAACAATACAGATTACTTCACATGGAACTGAAATGCTGTATGGGACAAAATGTTGCTACAGTAACCACTGGAAATGTTACATAACACGTAGGAGCTCCTACGCCATTTCTTGGCTTTAAACTGGCTTTATTAAATGGGTGACACTTCATAGGTTCAAAGTTTATGGAAAGACACAAGGACACGCTTTAACCTCTGTACAAGTTACCAAATCCAGAACATTGTTGGCAAAGAAATACAGATCAGAAAACTAGGGTTCAACACATTTTTTTTTTTTGCCTTAAATATAGTTTTTATGATAAACAACTAGTGAATGAAACTAATTAAGGTTTGTTCTTGGCTGGCATAAAAGACCTAAGAAAGTCAAACATCTCTGCAAAATGCAATCGTACTTTTATTGTGTGATCAGGTGTAATCAAGGGGCAATATTTCTCTAAGATTACCTGTTTTGGGAAATGCATAGTCTGTTATAAAATATTGCATTTGCTAATTATTAGTCCCAACTGCATTTATGAGCCTGTAATAGATCTTTTCCCATAAAACACGGATGGGGGTAGGGGAGTTGCTGAGGGGAGTATTTTATTCACCTAACAAATAATACAAAAGCTAGGAAGGTAATAGTACTTTTTTCTTTTTTTTTTTTTTTTGCGTTCAGTTTGTAATAATCTCCTCTGGAAAAAAAAAAAAAAAACAGAGGAGAAAAATCTACATAGGAATTATATTCCTGAGCAACTCAGTCCCCAGAGGATGGTGTGTATGTAGTTTCCGACGTTCAATGTCTGGGAAGAATGTGGGTTCTGTTCTTTTGCAGTACTCTGTGAGTTTTATAGTCTTGGCTTTATCATGCTGGCCCAGAACCAGTTAAAGGAATTCATCACCAACTATTTAGTTACAACAGCCCATGAGAGAGTGTCCAGCAGTTGGTTTAGAAGTAGGATGGTGTGGTTGCATGGGAAGAGCCCCCAGGCCATGAGAGCTATCTATTCCTGCCTTATCTCCCTGCGCCTGACAGCTGCTGAGCTGTTCAAGCCTCAGCCCTGACAGCTGTCCCTGTGCCATCATCACAGTGCACGGTGAGAGGAGAAGAGATGGGAAGAAGGAAAGCAAAAATTTTCTCCCATCTGCCAGTGCAGCTCTGAAGCTGGAGCTGAAAGCACATAAGAAGCTATGTCCCTCACCTTCCCAGAGGTCTAAAGTATCCCTCACAGGAAATCAAAGCTGCTTTCTTTCCATAACTGGTCATCAGTAATATAAAGCCTTATATGAATGTCTGCATAAAATGTTTTTAAAATATTATTATTTTCCCCATGTTTCTCTTTCCTTTTGCACCCGTGCTTTCCATTCCAGAGGGTGAAGGAGTCTGTACCTCCGGTTCATTCCTTCAGAGAGGAATGTGGTCAGGCAAGAAGCAGAAGACCGAAAGCCTTCCTAGCTTTGGTTTCCAGGCCTACACCAATAATTTAGGAGAGAGTGTCATTGCCTGTGGGGCCCAGAGCTGTGGAACCAGAGACCTGGGCCCCGGATGAATGCTGGAGAGGCAAGATGAGTCCAGAGTTCAACATTAGATATTGGAAACCCAAAAAACTGAGGTGGATAAGGGAAAAGTGACCACACCCAGGTTCCCACCCCTCCAAAGATTCTCACCGGAGAATGTGATACAAGCAGGTGAGAGCTACCAGGCCTCAAGGGGACCCCTTGGATAGTGAGAAAATCAGAAGTGACCAGGGTAGCCGGGACATGACAGCTTCTTCCCTGTGTTCAGGAAGATTTAAGCTTCCAAGTCCCTGGTGCTATTTTGGGAAGGCTAGAGCAAGCCTTGACAAGAAGGTGGAATTGAGTCTTGGAGTTAAAAGTAGGATAATTTAAGAAAAATAATACAAAAGGCATTTCTTGCAAATCTGAGATTTAAATCATACAAAAACCATACTTTATATTTTCCAACCACTATGTTATTCATTACATCATTTGGTCCTCAGTACAATCTTATGAAGGAGTTAGGTGTTTATCATTTAGCGTTAATAAAGCAAGCCATTCTCATTTTTATGTTATTTTTCACAGAACTCTCTGGGATTTGTTATAAGTATATTCTCCATTTAATAAACATTTTAACGGGTTTATAAACACTAAGTTGAGGGATTTGGCAAGTTCATCCAGACTCTGTCTCCTGTGCCAAAACAAAAGTGATAATTGAGGTACTTTCCTGGGTAATTTTATTTTCAAATCTTCCTCTTTTTTAGAATTACCTGTATCACTCATATTTTTTTGTTCATTTTGGAAACAGAACCACAGGCTCTGGAAGGAGCACTGGCTTGGAAGTTAGATTTTGAGATTAACTGTTACATAAGTACTTAAGATTTAGTTAGTTATAGGTGCCAGGGAGACATTGGTCATAGCTAGGAAACTAGGAGATGAAGCCCAAAGGATATAAAAGACAAGAAACCATAGCCATGCACTGCATGAAGAGGTCTGGTCACCAGGACCAGAAGCCTAGTAAGTCTGCAATTAGTAGAGTTCCTTCTTGACAATTAGTAGAACTGCTTTTACAAAATTGTGGAAGTAGATCTACAGAAAAGTCCACAATTATGACATTATGGATAGACTAGGAATCTAGATCCTGAGAAGCACAGCTAGAACTGGAAGCTGATGATAATACTCTGAAGTCCAGAGAACCACAAGTAGGGCCACAGAGTTAGCAGGAAATCTTGGTTACAAATAATCTGATTAGTTAGGAATCCAGAATCTCACAAAGGGAATTAAGGCACCAATCATGGAGGGGAGTCAATACCAAGGAAGGGATCACTTCTTAGGAACTAGCGTCTAACTACAAACAGCTGTAGATCCTCAGTTCTAGATCAGAAATGATCAATGAGTGGTACTCATGCTATCGTTCTTTCATTCATATTCGTCAGCAGCAAGCCATCATCAGGGGGTCAGAGCATCCTTTTCGGTGAAGCCCAGAAGCAGCCTGAGAATCCTTCTAGACAGTAACCCAAGAAACTATAGATAATCCACTGGAATTACAATTTGGGGTCTATCCAAAGCAAACAAGTTAATATGTCCTATTGGAGAATGAGAATTATGGTTCTATAGGGCAGGGTAACTCTACCTCCCAGATTTCCCAGCATGGCCCTGGTTTACATCTCTTGTTGCAGTGTAGTTATTAATAGTACCCCATTCACTCTCAGAAGTGTTCCAGTATGAACTATAAATTATATGGTCCCTCTGTTTATGGGGCAAATAGCAAGACATCCATGCCCTACTTCCGACTGGCCACGTAATCGTAAGGCTGTGTAAAATCTGTTAGGTCAGTGAAGAAAACAGACACCCTGAGCATTTGGTACCATGGAAACAGCATTGTTTTAGGCACACCCATCATGTCTGCATGGACTCTGAGACTCAGTTTCCCTGCTAAAGGAAATGAATAGCTACATCCCAAACTAAAATGGAGTAAGCAGTGACGTAAGAGGTACTCAATGTGTTTTGTGTCGTTTAGACCAGAGGCTCTGAGATGCGGTAAGGAATATTTTGTCTACTATTGCTGGATAAATTACAAGTGATATTACTATCAGGTTTGCTCACATGTTCATTCTCTGAACCCAACAGTTCCAGAATGCTGATGACAGAGGAGCAAATGTGTAGCCCACGTGCTGCCACGGTCGGGTTCCTACTCCCATGGCAGACATCACCAACTGACCATGGAACTCTCCCTCAGACCAGCCTCAACACCCAAACCCTCCTCCATATCAATCAAATAGAATTAATACTGGAGCTAAAACCAACTTTCTATCCATCCCTGGCCTCTTACACATCAGACACTGTACCAAGAGGTGGAAATACAGAGAAGCATAAGAAACTGTCATTGCGTTGGAGAAGCTACCCATCTATTGGAGGAGGCAAACACCTAAAGCATCCCTTGCAGTGGGAGAAGGGATCACTGATGCTTGAACAACAGACACCAATCACACCATTGTCTACTGACGATGGACCTATGTTAAACATGCTAGAAGGATTATAGGTGAAACTCTGGGGCAGTCCAAGGAAAGCTTTGCAGTTAGAAGTTATTTACATTGGAACTTGACGGAGACCTAGGAATAATCAGACTAAGATGAGGTAAGGAAGTTCAAAGCAAAGAAACAGCAAGTGCAAAACCATTGTGAAACAGTGAGTGGGAGTAGATAGAGGCGGGACACGGGAGTGCTGGGGTGTGGATGGCATGCTAGTACAGAAGGGTTTGATTTTAAGAGGTTAGTGTGAAATACAAATTAGAGCTATGTCCACATTGAAAACAACCCACTAGGAATTAAATCATTCACTAATTAGTTGAAAGTTCTGCCTACACATGAAACTGTTTTGATGGAATCTTTTTTTTAGATGAATTAAATAGTACAGAATTCGTTAAATCAACAGTCCCCTCCCCCGTTTTGGTTTAATGGAGCCATAGATGCAGACTCCATTATTTCTCGTTCACTCTTTTGCTTCTTTCTCTTCAAACTCCCATCTTAAATACAGATCAGGCAGCCCTGTCTTCCCTAATACACTCACCAGGGTTTTATGTTTGCTATTTTACGTTTTTTGTCCTGAGGTCATGGCACCTTTAGCTGCCATGTCTGCATTTAAATCTGAAACATGTATTTGCTGAGGACAAAGTGATAAATTGCTGTAGTATTTTAGCAGGTGGAAGGTTCAGTTCATGACTTCTCACCCTTAAATATTATTGGAGATGCAGCTTGTAAATTTTTTTACTCACAAACCCACACACCCTCCAGATCAGTCTTCAGAGTATTCAAGTTCCATTCTTTGGAGTCACACCGTAGCTTCCTCTGCCTTTCCCAGTCAAGTTTATTAGCTTTGTGGATGGACCTCCACTAATTTTAAGCTTTATTTGCCAAAATCTGTAACTGTTTCCTTAAACAGCTAGCTTTGGGTTCTAAGCTCCCTACTCCTCTAGTCTATCGTTAGAAATATCCAGAATTCTCTTTGAAAGCACCTGGAGAAGCTCCCTTCATTTCTATCCAACATCCCAATTTCTATCCCAAATACCATTGAGTTTTCTTCTTTGTTACCTAAAAATTGAGTTCTCTTTAGAAATTTCAAGAATTTTGTAGATGATAAATGTCCTGAAATAATCGGGTGTATGCCTCTAAGAGGACTATTCGTTATTCTGGGTTCATATTTTTAACCTAAGTTTCATTGAGGCAAAAAAAGAAAGTGAATCTATCTATACATGTGAAATAGTTTGTAAAATAGACATAGTTTTTCTGAAGATAAATATTAAAAATGTCACAGTTATTTTTTTTTCAGGCAAAAGTTTTTCCTTTTCCAGCTATAGTTCTCTGATGGTTATAACTGATATGAAAACCTCAAAATATTTTGGGTTTGGTTCAGATAAGCATCTGTGACTTTGAATGTTATTCCAAACTCTTGAGTCCATAAATTAAAAATGTATGAGCAAATGGCTCATGCCAGATTTTTGCTCTCAGATATAATCAGCTCCAGCAACAAAGCATGTGAATGACAAATGCAATATAAATTTTATCTGACCTACAGGCAATCTCATGCTTATGAGCAGGTTCTTTTCCAAGAGTTTGTTGGAAGTTGTTTAGAACCCAGAATCAGTTAGTCACTGAAACATTGCTACACTGTGGTGAGGTACTTAGGCCGGCCAGTCAGAGCCTGGCATGGAATGCTAAGGCTCCTAATTACCTTTTGTTATGGACTCTGAGTTGGAGAACAGCAATGATGTAGATAATTATTCAGCTCTACGTGTATTAACTCATGTAACAACAACTCAGAGAGAGGCACGGCTTTCATCCGGACTTTATGAGGACAAAGGTCGAGTCCCCTGCACAAGGCTTATAGAGACAGAAGTTAATGCAGGCATTCTGGCTCCAGGGTGAATGTTCTCAACCACCTCTTCCAGAAAGGGCTGGAGAGAGGGGCCGGGTGGCATGGGGAGAGATGGGCAGAGGAAGCTGCTCAGATCAAATGTATAAGTGACAGGAGAGATAATGGGAATGAGTTGAGAACAGCTCGCCCTCTAGGAGGGGAACTAATCTTTAACAGGGTGGAATTTTGTCTCCATTCCTTCCTCCTATTCCTAATACCTTTTTAATCTTAGTTATTTTCATTCTCATATCCTCATTTCTTCTTTCTTCCTTTTCTTTCCCTTCTTACACCACTACTGATTCTACTATTAAAGGTAAGAGGAAAAACAGGATTGGGGCTGGACTGGATAAGGGTGACCCACCATCCTGGCTTGTCCATGCCTCAGGAGGAGTTTTAGTTCTAAAATAAGGAAAGTCCCTGGCAAACTAGGACTAGGTTGGTCACATTAGTGTCTGTATGACAGGAAGAAAACTCTATACAGAGATAAGGAGGAAGGAAATAAGGACCAAAAAGAATTGCTCAGGAGCAGCAACCATGGGAAATCTGTGTGAGCTAAACTTCAAGTAGCTGGGGTGGATTTTGAGCTTTAAACTCCAAGTCCATTGAAATCATTAAGGGAAAGTTTCTGCTTGATTGTTTCTCCTCAGTTCTTAAGTAGTATTTAGATATATTAAATTTGGCCCCAACCTAGGTCACGAGGTTTTGAAAGAGTATAGAGCAGATGGAAAGCAGCTTTAATCTGATGAAAGCAACTGGAAAAACAACTTTGTTAAAAGTTTCCTTGTCCCTACAGGAAAGAAATATTCAGATTACTCAATGGTATTTTATGTTTTTTTTTTATTTAGTGATTAAAGGAATAAGTAACATTGCAATCAACTTAAATTTCATCTGTAGATAATGAATAGTTTTTGTGATAATCAAATTACATCTTATTAAGAAACAGGCTGAAATATTCTATAAAATTCCATGTTATCTGCTATGTTCTGGCTTACTCTGTAAGTACAGATTTATTAGATATCACTTGAATTACTGTCCTTATCTTCTTAAAATTAGAATTGGTTGAGAGTTTGTTTTTTTAGTATTTTAAAATATTATTAAATGAATAAAAAGTTGTTTACCATTATTGATTTTAAATGAGCACTTTCTTTCATAAAATATACTTTGAAGAGGTCTATAATGAAAAAAATATTCCCAAGGCTGCAAAAATAATAACGTTTGAAATGCTATATTGATTGTTCAAAAGTTCTTATTACATGTTTTAAAATTGTTTTTAGAGATATTATGTTTTGAATAGATAAACTTCTTAAAATACTCTTTATGAAATATTTTTCAAAGGGGAAATATCATCGCATTATAATGCAGTCTGTCTAGGTGAAACTATAATCATTATGTATAGCAAAGCTGAATTTTCTTCCTTCTGGCACTAAAAAGAAAAAAACAGAAGGAATAGATAATAAATTTATACAGTACCCTCAACTTAAACCTTGGTTAATGTATTAATCAATTCTTGGTGCAATAACAAAACGACTCTAAAATATCACTGGCTCATGACATAAACTTTTAGTTTTTGTTTATATTTCAGGACTAGGGCCGGCTTCAGCTCTGCTTGGCTCAATTGGACTCAACTGGATCTTGCTCTTCATGTCTTATCATTCTGGATCTAGACTGAAGAAGCAGCCACTCTCTGGGACATGCTGTTTCCATGGCAGAGAGCAGAAGCTCAAGTGTGGACTGTCTAATGCAAACACTTGGTGCCCCATATTATATCACCTGAGCCGGTGTAAAGAACACACGGCTAACAACTCCTGTGTTTCTCCTTTACTGTCACATTGCTACCACACTCAGAATACTTGGACACCAGACATATGTGGGGGGGGTTTACACACCAAGCAATTCTGGGACACCAGCTGGGTGTCCTACAATTTAATTCAATTCTGACACTGTCTACCTGGAGATGGTGTCAGATCCCACAGGTTAAGGTCTCAGTCTCACAGGAGTGCCCCTCCCCCACACTTCAGATGCCAATCACAATTCCAGGTTGTTACCTGTCCTTCTGACTGATAGGCTATAAACAGAGGTTCCCACCACCCCCTCCCCAGTTTCGATTAATTTGCTAGAGCAGCTCACAGAACTCAGGAGAACAGTTTACTTACTGTTTACCAGTTTATTATCCAGGCATACCTCATTTTATTGCACTTCACAGATACTGTGCTTTTTACAAGACCCTCCACCAGCAAAAAGATTATGACTCACTGAAAGCTCAGATGGTGGGTAGCATTTCTTAGCAAAAAAGTACTTTTTAAAGTAGGTACATTGTTTTTTTCAGACATGCTATGGCATACTCAATAGACTACAGCATAGTATAAACATAACTTTTATGTACACTGGGAAACCAAAAGTTCATGTCACTTGCTTTATTGCAATATTCACTTTATTGCAGTGGTCTGGAACTAAACCTGCAATATTTCCGAGGTATGCCTTATAAGGATCTGATAAAGCATGAAGATGGACATCCGATGAAAGACATGCGTGGGGCAGGGTGTGGGGAAGCGTCACTGAGCTCTCCCAGCACCTCCGCATCTTCACTAACCTGGAAGCTCTCTGAACCCTGTACTTCGGGGATTTTTATGGAGGCTTCGATACGTAGGCACGATCGATCATTAATTCCATTTCCATCCCTGTCCCCTTTCTGGAGAATGGGGAGTGGAGCTGAAAGTTCCAAGTTTCTAATCATGGCTTGGCCTTACTGGTGACCAACCCCCATGCAGAAGCTATTTGAGACCCCACCAATAGTTCCCTCATTAGAACAAAAGACACTCCTATCACCCGGGAAATTCTAAGGGAAATTCTAAGGTGCTCTATGTCAGGAGCCAGGGTCAAAGACCAAATATTAGAATGAAAGATGCTCCCGTGTGTGCTTTTATCACTTGGGAAATTACAAGAGTTTTAGGAGCTCTGTGCCAGGAACGGGGAGCAGAGACCAATGTGTGTATTTTCTATTATCTCACAGCCCACCTCTGACGTCAGCAGTTTTGAGGATGCTGACAGCATCACAACTCAAACACTGGCCATGCTACTCTCAGCCTTTCTACTCAGGACTTTCTCCATGGCCTTGATAATCAATTCAGCCTGCAGGCAGTCTTTGCAGAGCATTGCCTCCAAGCTGGTGCTTCAGCTTCAGCCTTCACTAGGTCTTTCCAGTGCTCTGTCAATCAGGCTGGCAGCTTCTAGATGGCGTGGTATGTGATACAACCAGTAGATTCCACTTCCATGGCTCACTCCTGTACCCCTTTCACTGTGAAGTGGACTGTCTTTCACTGCATTATTTTGTGCATAATTCCAACTCTGTAGATCAGATACTCCTTAAGCCTCTTGATGGTGGTGCTAGCTGATGATCTGTAGCCAAGAGAGACACCTGCAGATGCCTAGAATGGGTGTTTATTCCTAGGGTAACAAACCACTGCCTCTTCCAGGAAAGAAGGGACCCAATCTAGTCAACTTTCAGCCAAATGACCAGTTGGTCTTCTCAAGAAATAATGCCATCCAAGGGCTCAGTGTTGGTCTCTATTGCTGACAGGTTGCTATTTAGTGGTGGAAGTAGTTAAAATGGTCTTCATAAGTGGGAATCCATGCTGTGGGACCCAGGATTGGCATCCATGTCGGCCAGTGTGGCCACTCTGTTGATGTGCCCATTGTGCCTGTATTGGAGTGACCAATGAGGAAGATATCAACTAATATCTTCTAATATCAACTGACTGAGACATTTTTTTAACTTGGTTGTTCAGTGCCTCTTCTGTGGTGAATGATTTCTAATGGAAATTAATATGTGATAAAATAAATCTTATACTTTTTGCCTGCTTCCATATATCCGTCAGCATCTTTCCACATCTGAAATCATTTTATGTAATATTCGGATCCTTTTCTAGCCAGATCTTTGACCAGTTGGCCAGCCTAGTGGCCCCTTTCCATGAATCCATATATCTTCTTACCCCAGGCCACTTCTCGTTCCTCACAAAGTGGATGACCAAGTGCACCATTTGAAGTTCTGCTTATTAGAAAAATTTCCTTTCATCAGTTTATTTTAAGACCATTGCTGATTGTGGTTATAATTTAGGCACCATCTATTATCAGTTTGTACTTATATACCAAGCTGACTATCCCTAAATCAAGTTCAGATGTTTTCTTCAGCTGGTCTTATGAGACCCCTGCACATGACCTTAGGTGCATGGTGAGGTAGGGACATGGTTCAACCAGAATGGATAACGTGGGAGCCTGGATTTCCCATACATGCAGTTTACTTACATTTTCTGGCCCTACTCAGCCAGATCCAAGATGTATCATTTCCATTTTATGATGGACTGCTACTGGGCCCACTTGAATTGGGAAGTTCAGGGTTCACGGTCACTTGTTTGATTTGATGGTCAAACATTCCATGGCTACAATGGCCCAAGAGCAGGCCAGGAGTTGTTTCTTAAAAGATTTATAATTCTCTTGAAAGTCCAGAAATAAAACCACACACCTATGGACAGCTAATCTTTGGCAAAGGAGCAAAGAACATACAATGGAGAGAGGGAAGTCTCTTCAATAAATTGTGCTGGGAAAATTGGACAGCAACATGCAAAAGAATGAAAGTAGACCATCTCCTATTGCCATATACAAAATTCAATTCAAAATGGACCAAAGACCTGAAAGTGAGACCTGAAACTATAAAACTCCTGGAAAAAAATATAGACAGTACACTAATTGAGATTGGACATAAAGGGATCCTTTCAGATTCCATGTCTACTCGGACAAGGGAAACAAAAGAAAAAATAAACAAGTGGGACCTCATCAGACTAAAGAGCTTCTACAAGGCAAATGAAACCAGGATCAAAGTAAATAAACAACCCACCAGCTGGGAGAAAATATTTGCAAATCATTTGTCTGACAAGGGATTAATCTCAGTAATATATAAAGATCTAAAACAACTGAGCAACAAAAAAACAAACAACCCGATCAAAAAATAGGCAGAGGATGTGAACAGACATTTTTCCAAGGAAGAGATACAGATGGCCAATAGACACATGAAAAGATGTTCAACATCACTAATCATCAGGGAAATGCAGATCAAAACTACACTAAGATATCACCTTACACTGGTTAGAATGGCTGTAATCACAAAGACAAATAACAACAAATGCTGGAGAGGTTGTGGAGAAACGGGGACCCTCATTCACTGCTGGTGGGAATGCAAACTGGTGCAGCCTCTATGGAAAACACTATGGAGAGTCCTCAAAAAATTAAAAATAGAAATACCTTATGATCCAGCAATCCCACTCTTGGGCATGTACCCAATGGACATGAAATCAACCATCACAAGAGGCGTATGCACCCCTATGTTCATCGAAGCATTATTGACTATAGCCAAGAAGTGGAAGCAACCCAAGTGTCCCTCGACTGAGGATTGGTTAGAGAAGATGTGGTGTATACATACAATGGAATACTACTCAGCCATAAGAAAAGACACAATTGTCCTGTTTGCAACATGGATGGACCTAGAGGGTATTATGTCAAGTGAAATAAGCCAGAGAGAGAAGGACAGACACTGCATGAACTCACTCATATAGGGAATATAAGTGAACACACGGACAGAGAGAACTGATTGGTGGTTACCAAGGGGAAGGGGGGTGGGGGGTGGTCACAAGGGGTGAAGGGATACATCCACAAGGTGACGGACAAACAAAAATGTACAACTAAAACCCCACAGTGTTATAAACGATTAAGACATCAATTAAAAAAAAGGGTAAAAAAAAAGATTTATAATTCTCTGTTGTAGATGGTATGGCCTTGATCCAGAACCCCAGAAGCCAAGGCTGTGATTCTCTCACTGGCTCTGGGTATATACTCTAAACTGCACCTTTTCCCACAACTGACACCTAAAACAGTACAGGGGCTGCGGGATCATGTGGCCCAAGCAGGAGGGCCACTTGCACTGCAGCCTGGACCTGCTACAGAGTCTTTTCCTACCCCAAACCCCACTCAAACGTGGCAGCCTTTTGTGGTACACAGTCTGGGGGCCAGATACTAGTCTTAGCTGTTGAATGGTCTGTCTACAGAGCCTGAAGGCCTACCAGCTTTTGTGCTTCCTTCTTTGTGGTAGAGATACAAAATAAATCTATTTGTCTTTTACTTTGAAGAGGGTAACCCAGTACATTAGGGACACAGAGCACCTAACATCTTAGAAGTAGCAGGTCCCTGACTCTGTATGTTTTATCTCACTTTGGGGCCCGTATGTCTTACTAAGCCTTAGAGCTTGTTAGCCGCTTCCTCTTTAGTCTGCTTTGATCAACTTGGGTGTAATGGAACAAAGTGATGCTCTGTGAGATGCCCTGATGTCCCCACTTTGCAAAGAATGAGAAGTGGCCTGGGGTAAGAAGATATACAGATCCATGAAAAGGGGCCAATAGCCTGACCAGCTGGTCAGGGATCTGGATAGAAAAGGATTGGAAGATCAGGTAAATCAGTTCTTTCGGATTATATTATGACAGGGCAGGAGAGTTCACATAGTCAAGAGAAAAAAATGTAATTGTATGTTGTTGAGGGTTCCACATGAATGCAAACTGTTTCTAATCTTTTCCAATGGCATAAAAAGTTCTCTGCAGATGAAGCCTCCTTCACTGTCCCTCCACCTTGCCGGTTGTGGTCATTGCAGCCTCCTGACATCCAGCAGTTAAGCACTAATGTCTGGGTTCAGCGTCTTCAGGCCTCCCATCATCTCCATCGCTACTGACAAGCTAAGCTTTGGGTCAGTCTCTCCTGCTGTTAGCCCTGATCTTCAGAAAAGAACCATAACTGAGCAAATTAGTGGTTCTGGTGTCTGTCTCACCAACACATTCCCCATGGCCTTGGAGAATTATGTGTCCTATGGGCTCTTCCATAGGAAATATTACTCTGATGGATTTCCTGGCATGAAATAATATATCCATTCCAACATACCCACTTCCCAGAGTCTTTTACTCCTTCTACACCTCCGCCATTTTTCATGGCAATTCAGGAATTTCAACTTTATCAAGACTTTCTCCAGGTTTCTAAGATCCATTTTAGCAGCAAATTTTCCCCATGACCTGGGGTCTTTACCAGGGCATTAAAGCCCATGTTTCAAGAGAATGCCCCCAACTCAATAAACTCTTGCTTTTCTAGTCATAAGTTTCAGCCCTGTTGACCAACTCTGAAAATCCAATCCCACAGATACTTTCCTGACTCCTAATAGTACATGCTTGCTAATTCTTGAGGCTTCATGGGGTGATTGTCTCTTTTCTTATCTATCATCCCCATCCTATGTTTTTGTGCTCCAACTTTTCCTAAGCAGAGCTCTGAGCTCAGCATAAGAACACTCTTCACCTAAACATTCAATCATCTCTGCAGTTCAGTGGCCCTAAATATCAGATCCTGAATTTGCTCAGCAGCTGTGTCCACTCTCCCTTTGCAAAAGATAAGGGACTGTTCGTAAGCTATCCAAGATGCCTTCTTGCTTTCACACTTACATTTGAGCTATTTCTTAACCATGATCAGTTACCCAATATCTCTCTTTAGGTCTACAATGCAACTTACTAATCATTAGCCAATTCCGTTGTCTTTATAGGGGTTCTTTGCTTCATATTTTTCAAAAGCCTAAATATTGTCCCAGCTAGGGAATTCACATTCAACAAGACATTCTCCCAAGTCACCAGTGGTGAAATGTTTATCAGCTGGACTGCTATTTTGTGCCAGAAACTATCCATGATCCACACACCACTTGGAAAGGGATCTTCATTTTCTGGTAAGTGGCAAATATTCCAGTCGCAGAATTCCAACTTATTCACTGGTATCCTGGGCCATTTCCAGTGTCAGTTGTGTCATTTGGTTCTTCTGGGAAGCAGAAGCCAAGATTGAGTTAAAAGTGAAAAAGTCTATTGGGGAAAAATACCTATGAAACATAAACAGGCAAAGAGGCAGGGACATCCAAGGAAAGGCTTCAGACTGTGATGAAGGTCTGGCTCCTGTGAAGGAGAGAAGGAAGGTTAAAGGTTTGGGCAGGATGAGCCTCACATAGCAGTGCAGCTCTGAGAAAGTCTCAGCCAATCTCGGGGGGAGCTTCATTGGAAAGACTGCTTTTTGAGGAATCCTGTGCTGCCTTAAAATCGAGGCCATCTTGTACTACTGCCAAACTCATTGGTTGAGCACTGTCCAGGACACATGTGGCCTTGGCTCCTGTGAGCATTGTGACATAGCTTAAAGGCACCTGGACCTGGAGGCTGTGATCTAACTGTATTTCTCTTGTTAGGTTTCAATTTGAAAGGAGATCTGAGCATCACATCTCCACGGCTGCTCTAAAGACTTCTGACTAATCTAGAGTCATTTCAACAATTTATTCAAGCAGCTACAACTTTATCCCAACACAAAATAACTCCAAAAAGTATGAGATTAAAGACAACTACCAATATTTATTTTGTGATAAACTCCTTTCCACAATTTGTTACTTTTCCCACTCTTCCTCTACTCATTTTCTTCTAATATCCTTCTAGTTTTGTCCTTTTTGTCAAAAAAAGTGTATTCTATCTTTATATTTCCCTGAAATAAAACTCTGTCATTATGTATTCCTTTCTTCTTATAGCTGTGATATTGTTTTTCTGTAAAATCTATGCTTTCTGGTCATCTTTCTAGTAAGAAAAACCTAATAGCCAGTATGAAAAAAGATTTAACACACACACATACACATGTACACACCTAACTTCTGTGAGGCATTAAATTATAAGAAATAAAAAATATGTATACTACTTGGTGTCTTACTTCAAGAAGTTCCTGCTCAGCTAATCAAAGGGCAGAACTGGGTTGTCCTTCCTCGGTCTTACTTCCTTCCATCTTCCACTATCACAAAAATAACAGTACCCTGTGTGCAAGATAAAGACAGCATCCTTTTTACAGTGTCCTTCTAGTTCCTGCTAAGAGAGATTAATTTGCCAGGATATGAGAATGTTGATCTTCATGAAAGCTAGTCTCTTGCCTAATTAGGAAGAGTTTTCTCATTCATATTACTAGCTAGCTTCCTGCTTCTCCTTAATGATAAATAATTTTGTGCTGGGTGAAATAAATTGTTCATTCAATTGCTAGCAGAGCAAGCATTCTAATTAGAAAATATAGAATATGATAAAGAACTTATCTTTTCTAAAGCCCTAACTATACATCCCATCTCAAAGTACAAATCTCCAATGACCATATCATAACAATTTAAAGCATATTTAATCAGAATTTATTAAAGATTTTCAAGGAGGTGATTTCAAGTGCCTGTTTTTTTCTTTTCAGAGGAACGCTCAAAAATACTTCTGGGTGGATGATGCTATTTTAGGGTCCTAACTTGCTTCCTAACAAAATGATGTTCTTTTCTAAACATGAAATGACTCCAAATTATAAAATAAATTTATTTTTATAATCATGTGTTTGTTTAGTTCTTTAGTATTTTATGCCAAACATTAGCCTAAATACTCTGCAATTTGCACACCTGTATCTATGTCCCTGAAATGTGTACTAGATGCCACTTATTCAATCCTTTTTAAGAGGAAAAAAATAAAAATAAAAAATAAACTAAAAACTGCTGATGGTCTAGAATAAAAATGAACAATTAATTTGCACTAAGTAGGTGGCTATTATATATGGCTGGTTGGGAAAAATGAAAAAACCAGAGGACATGCCCCTAAGATGAAGGCACATTCATTCACTTTTATTATGAGTTTGACTTTGCACCTTTGCTTCACATACCTCACATAGAACAAATTAGCGGTACAACCACTCCTCTTGTTTTTCTCGCCTACCCCAAACCTGGCTCTTCTAAAATAGAACATGACTAATGTGTTTTAGCTGGGAAGGTGTACAATTCCATTGGTCCCTCTAGTTCTCTTGCTGCCTTGGAACACTGTGCGATAAAAGACTCTTCACGGTGAACTTGTCCTCCCTTTGAAATATAAAATAAACTTCTTGCATTAAAGTCCTGAACTGATCAATAAAGTTAGTAGAAGTTTCATTAGAATCTTTTCCCTTTCTGCAGGTTATTCTTTGGCCAAGTTTGCATGCAACCAAAGCTAGAAATGACCCAAGACTTAGGTCAAACCATTAATGGAAATAGCAAGGAAAAATAATAACATTAACATCTGTTTGGAATGTTCTTGAGAACAGAGGAATTTTAAATGTGGCCAGGAGATATAGTGCAGAGGATAAGTTGAAGGACTTTTGGAGCCATATTGACATTGGGGCTTTCATAGTTTACTTAACTCTTCTGAATTTCAACTTCCTAATCTGTTTCAAGTATGAATAATACCTTCATTATGGGATCATTTTAAAAATCAAATTAAATTATCTATGCAAGTACTGACACGGTGCTTTGCACATAGTCAGTGCTCAGAAATTATTATTAATTATTATCAATACAACATACAGTTCTAGAATATTATATTTATTAATACAAACATATTTGGCCAAAAAGTCAATCCTTGCTTTTAATGTCCTACCAAAATATATCAAAGTCTAGAAAAGTTATTAAAAATGGATTAGAGCAGGTCATCACTTACTACAAATATCATAAAAAATATATATATGTTAGAATTCTGGGGCCCATTTGGTAATTTAAATAAATAATTAAATAACATTAAGATCAACCAAATGAAATCAAGTCATCTCTAAATTATTGTATAGAGAAAAAGGAAATAAGAAGAAACTCCTTGAAGTCACGGAAACATCTGAACATCTTTTTATCCTCTAATTTTCCTATCTGAAGATGTATGTGAAAAGAAGGCACACGCACTTTGTTTACAATGTTCTGGAGCGTGAGCCAGTTAAGAGACACATGCAGGGTTTGCGGGTGGGCTGGTCTGCTCACCTTGAGTAGCTGATTCTTACTTGATACCAAGGTTACTGAGCTCCAGGATCTTGTCTTTGGCCAGGAGAAGACCTTTGGCAGAGACTTAGGCCTTATTCACTGGATATCAAGTTTCTGTCCCTGGAGATCTGGATGATCCTTCAGGGTATTTGGATCACATACGGAGTCTATCTCAATTTTTATGATGTGGCCTAATGGTAATACTGGCTCCTATGAATTTAGAATCTCGCAACCTGACCTGATTTGGAGTAAGAAAAGCCCAACTAAGTACCGAAGGCTTATCCTTACACCCCCAAATGTTGACCACAGATTGTAAACTCAGAGCTCCTAGACCATGTCTGTTCTGTTTGCAACTGTATTCCCGTCTGCTAATGCCAAGTACAGAGGAGGCTTTGAATGAATAAATGGACTCTTTGGCTTTTTCCTTTGTTGGATTATAGGCCTAATCAAGGTATTAAGACTTCAACTCAGCCAGATGCCATTTAGCCCCTTTGCTTCTTCTGATGGGGCTTTCAGTACATTCTGGAGCCCAGTTCCCAGATATTTCTCTGGATCTGGCCTTGGGCCCTTCCCTGCAAGCTCTGGGCTGCATGATACTTCCAAGATAAACGTTTCCAATGTATAATCAGACCATTTCCATTTGAGGTTAGCAGTTCAACATCATTTCTCGACTCCCCCTCTAATCTGTTATTCAAGAAGTGCTCCACTCCATCCCATCCCCCCACCTCTACCATGGGAATGGCCTTTGCAGTTTTACAGCTAAGAAACATTATAAACAAACTGCAAAAGCAGCAGAGAAAATGCAGTATATCTTCCCAGAGCAAACATTAAATCTATCTCTATGCTTAGCTAAACCAAATAATTCCTGATGTTGTTTTTTGCTACCACAAACATAAAACCATGAATACAGACAACTGAAGATGGTAGCTGAAAGTTTCACTTATAGTAATTTAACATAGGTCCACAGTTTGATTAATTCTGGCACCAACTTAGAAGAACCAATTCAGATTGCTAAATTAGATGATCCTAACTCGGTAAGAATTTATTTATAGGTCTTACTTTTTAAATTCATTATTATTTTTATCTTTACCATAATTCGTATTTTTCTTTTCTGCTTATTTGTCCATCTTCTTTGGAGAAAAGTCTGTTTAATCTTTTGCTTGCTTTTACTTTTTAATTGTGTTGTTTTTTTCCTAATAATTGAATTTTGAAAGTTCTTTATATATTGTGGATACAAGTCCTTTATCAGGTATGTGATTTGCAAGTATTTTCTCCCAGTCTGTGGCTTATCTTTTCATCTCCCACGAGGAGACAAGATCCTAGACCTTGGTGACCTTGATATCCTCTCCACAGATGAAAGTCTCCTCGGTGGTTTTCATAGGGTGAAAGTTACTTTATCTTTTCTTATTTTGATAGCATCCAATTTATAATTTTTAAAAGTTAGTCATTAGTCATGATTTTTGCATTGTGTATCTAAGAAATCTTTGCCTAAAAGAACTTTCATAGTTTTATATTTTACACTTAGGTCTATAATCCGTTTCGTGTTCATTTTTGTATAAGTTGCAAGTTGGATAACGTTCTCTTTGCATATGGATATTCGTTGCTGCAGCACCATTTGTTGAAAAGATTATCCTTTCTCCACTGAATTACTTTCAACTAGACTTTTGTTTAGTAGTCTATACAGCAGTCAAAATATAATGATGTATGTATGAAATTTATATAATGTTATAAACCATTACCTCAATATATATCTATATATATATAATGTTACCTCAGTAAAAAAAAATCAATTGAAGATATATGAGTCAGTTTATTTCTAGACTCTATTCTATTAATTGATCCTGTGTCTACCTTTATGCAAATCCCACACTGTAGATTTATGATGTCTTGAAGGCAGATAATGTAAATTCTCCCAGCTTATCAATCTTTTACAAATTTTTTAAAAAACTATTCTTAACCTTTTTACATCTATATGAATTTTAGAATGATCTTATCATTGTAATGCTGGCCTCACAGAATGCATTCCCTCCTCTTCAATTGTCTTGAAGATTTTATGCAGAATTAGTATTTATTATTTCCTCCATAAATATTTGGTAGAATTCATAAGTGAAGGCATCTGGGCCTGGAGTTAACTTTGGATTTTGAGGCTGCTTGATCAAGGAAGGCAAGAATTCATTGACTTGGAGGTATGCTCTAAGGACAAGGGTTTTAAAACCTTGCCAAGGATTCCTGGGCAAACTTGCCGCTATGGTGACCAGAAAAAGCATGGACAGTGATGGCCAACACTGAACAAAGTGGGATTGCTCAATTTGCCCTTTCAGAGAGTAAAGAAAATATTAAAGAGACTGAGGAAAGTGGGTCTGCTGGAATGCATATGTGAGGCCAGAAGATCCACTGGAGGATTATATTTTATAGGAGGCCCCAGAGAACACTATGTGCCACAGCTCTCGGGAAAGTGATTGTGGCACCAGAATCAGTGAGTTCAGTATTGATTCTTCACTGCAGACCAGTACTGGGCTTGTAATGCCTTTGGGGGCAATGAACTGCAAAGAAATAGTGGCCAGATGGCAGCCTTTAACCACTGGAGTCCAGGGAACCACAATTATCATTAAGACTGCCAAGGTCAGAGGGGCAGTAAAGGAGGTGTGACCCCCAGGGAGTTACAGAGATGGTGAATTGAGCAGGTATCCCTAGGGGCAGAATAGACAGGCAGCCAAGAAGACTGCTGATTAACATCTACAACCAGAAATAGTAGGGAATGGAGGAATAGGAGAGGGAGGTAGTTTTCCAGATAAAAAGCCACAATTCCTTGCTCAGTTGCTGAACTGATTTTCAGATCTGGAATCCATTGACTGAGAACACAGCTAGATCTCTAGTATGAAGGACCCTGCAACACTGCCACAAATAAATAACGTCACAATTCCCTTGATTCTTTCCCAGAGGGACTCATGGCCACTTACTCAAGGGACTACGCACTGAGAACGATAATTCAAGAAGTATTAGATACAGCATCTGAGGTGACATTGATAGTCAGAGATCCAAAGCACTCTCATGGCCCGTCTGCTAGAGCAGGGGCTTATGAAAGCTAGGTAATAAATGGAGTTCTAACTAAAATCCAGTTCACAGTGGGGCCATTGGGTCTACAGACCCACACAATCATTTCCTCAGACCCTGAATATATGATTGGAATTGAACACTGGGCATTGGAATAACCCCCACCCTGGGTCCTTGACGGAGGTGTAAGAGCTATCATAGTGGGAAAAGCCAATTGGAAATCTCCGAAACTGACTCCACTTGGCCAAGATAGCAAATTAAAAACTATATCACATTGCCGAGTGGGGAGAGGACAGCAGAGATTAGTGCCATGAATGAAAAACTAGAGTGGTGATCACTATCGTATTTCCATTTCATTCACCAGTCTGGCCCTGGTAGAAACAAGATAGATCCTAGAGCTACTGCAAGCTCAACCAATTACTAGTACTGATCACAGCTGTTGCGTAGACTGTAGAATCATTGCTAGAGCAAATTAATAAGGCCTCAGGTCTATGGCATGGAGCCATCCATTTGGCAAATGCATTCTTTTGTATTCCCATTAGAAAAGAGGATCATAAACAAGTTGCGTTCATGTGCAACAGCATTCATTAAAAATTCTGCATCGGAGCTATATTAACCGCAGTCCCTCCCACTAGATAATGTAGTCTGAAGAGCTCTGGACAAGTGGGACATCGCACAGAACATGACATGGATCCATTATATTGACAACATCATACTGATTGGACGGGAAGAATGAGAAGTGGCTAGCACACTGGGACTCTTGGTAGGACAATGTGTACTTCAGAGTGTAGGAGATAGACTCTATGAAGAATCTTGGACCTGCTACTTCAGTGTAGTTTTAGGAGTTTAGTGGTCATGGCTGTGTTAGGATATTACCTCAAAAATAAAAGACAAATTGCTGCATCTTGCATCTTCTATAACAAGGAAGATAGCACTGTGCCTGACAGGCCTCTCAGGGTTATGGTGGCAACACATTACATATCTGAGAATTCTGCTCTGGCTCTTTTACCTGCTGACATAGAAGGTTGCCAGCTCTGTGTAGGACCCAGAGAAGGAAGAGCTCTGTAGCATATCCAGGCTGTGGTGCCAGCAGCCCAGCACTTTGGCCACATGTCCTAACAGACCCTATGAAGTTTCAGTGTCTGTGGTGGGAAAAGATGCAATGTGAATCTTATAATAAGCACCAATGCAAGAATCACAACCCAGCCACTGGGAGCCAGGAGTAAGGCCATGCCTTACAAAGCAAAGGTGGCTGACACACCCTAAGATGACCTTCCAGGGAGTCACGCCCTTGTATAATCCCATGAGTTTAGGCAGAGCCTGTGACTTGCTTCCAGCCAATAGAATATGGCAGTCACATCCTTGATTAGGTTACACTATTTGGCAAAGGTGATGAGATAGTCACCCTCTGGATTATGTTATGTTATATAAGACTCTGTCTTAGATGACTGCAGCAAGACTCTTCCATCGGCCTTGAGGAAGTAGGCTGCCACCCTGTGAGAGAGTCTTGTGGCTGGGAACTAAGGGTGGCTCCTAGGAGCTGAGAGCGATTCCCAGCTGATCACTATCAAGGGACTTTGGTCTTACAATTGTGAGGAACTGAATTGTGCCAACAACCACTTGGAAGAGGATCTGAGCTCCAGATAGGAGCACAGCACAGCTGACACCTTGACTGCAGCCTTGTGAGACCCTGAGCAAAGGGCCCAGCTAAGCTGTGCCTAGACTCCTGACCCACAGGAACTGTGAGGTAATAAGCATGTATTATTTTAAGCCACTACATTTGTGGTAATTTGTTATACAGCAGTAGATAACTAACACACAGAGAAGTGTACACCTATTCAGAAACAATTCCTGGCATGAACTGTGCTCTCATAGAGACAGAATGCTTGACTATGGAGCATCAAGTGACAAATCATCTGAACTTCTCATTATAAGCTGGATTCTGTCAGACCAAATAGGTTATAAAGGCGGACGGGCCTAGCAATGCTCCACTGTAACATGCAAGTTGTACGTCCAGAATCAAGCCCAAGTTGGACTACAAAGCATGTGTAACCTACATGAGCAGATAGCTCAGACCATGTCACCTACATAGTTGTCCTACTGCCCCTCTCCCAGCCCCTGTAAACTGCCTGAAGGAGGAGGAAAAGGGCCTAAGATTGGTTTATAAATAGATTGCCTTGGTATGTGAGTATAAGCCAAAAATAGATGGAAGCTGCATTATAGCCAAAATCAGGGGTGTCTTGAAAGAGAGTGGGGAGAGAAAATCTTCCCCATGGGCCAAGCTGTGAGCAGAACATCTAGTCATTCACTTTTTTTTCTGAAGGATAAATGGCCCAAGGTGAGAATATATATATATAAACTTTTGTGCACTGACCAATGACCTAGCCATCTGGTCAGAGGCCTGGAAGGAAAAGAATTCGAAGATTGAAGTCAAAGATGTCTGGGGGTAGAGGCATGTGGCTGAACATGACAGAGTGGAAATGAAATGTGAAGAGTTTTGTATCCCATTTGCCATTGATAATGGCAACTAGAAAACATCCAACATGGAAAAGGCACTAAATAATCAAATAAACAAAGTGACTAAGCCAGTTGACATTAGGTGGCCTTTGTCATTGGCTGCCCTGCAACTGGCATGAGGGGTAAATGAATGGAATCGACACGGTGGCAGAGATGAAGACCGCATATGGTCCCAAGGGCGTGCGCTTCCATTTACCATGGCCATTCTAGCTACTGCTGCCTTTGTGTGGCCAGCAGAGACCAACACTGAGCACATGATCTGACACTGTTCCTTGAAGAAACCGACCAGAGGCTTAGCTTCAAGCTGACTACATCACACCCCTTCTGTGGTTCATCCTCACAGGGACAGATACTTATTGCAGATATTGGTTTACCTTTTGAGCTTCAGTCCACTCAACTGTCCAGGGTTTATAAAATGCCTGATTCACAAGCATTAAATCCCAAACAAGAAGACATCCAACCAGCGGGCCCACTTTACAGCAAAGAATGTGCAGCAGTGGACTGCATCATGTACCACACAATCCAAAGTAACTGGATTCATAGCGAGCTGGAACATAGAACTGCTTCTAAAGATCCAGGTGAAACACCAGCTCAGAGTAAACAATCTGGAAGATGGCATGCCATCCTTCATAATGCAGTATAGATGTTAAATCAGAGGTCTTTATAACTGCCTTCTGTCCCAAATAGGAAGAATAAATGTGATCGAAATCCAAGGGATGAAAACAAGGATGACCCCACTTACCATCCCAACTGAGGAGGGGAATATTGGTACCTAGTGGGTAGAGGACATTGATGCTGCTAAACATCCTACCAGGCACAGGACAAGCCTCTTACTACAAAGTTTTATCCAGCCCCAAATGTCAATAGTGCTGAAGTTGAGAAACCCTGCCTCAGAAGATGCACTTTGACTGGGGGAACAGCAAGGGTGGTATTGAACTACATGCTACTGTTGCTACCAGGGCACTTAGGACCCCTGGTGGCAAGAAAAAGAGTTACTGTCATGCAGGAGTACTTGACCCTCATCAATGGAAGGAAGTAGAGCTGCTTTTACACAATGGGGCAGGGAGAAATATGTGTGGACCTGGGGCACGGCATCATACTCCCTTATCCTACAATAATTATGAATGGAGGTGAGCAACAACCCCTGCTAAGAAAGGTATGGTTGCCAAGGGCTCAGATCCCTCAGAAATGAAGGTTTAGGTCAAACCACCAGGTAAGCCCCCTGCTAAAGTGAGAGCTGAGGGTGAGGAAAATTTAGAACGGATGGTGGAGGAGACTGGGTGAGCACGGCCCCAAGTGCTCATGTGGCCCGTCTTGCTGCCCCAAGACCAGCTGTGGCGATGGGATTGTAGTTTATCCCATTAATCTCTTAGGTTTTCCCTCAGGAAGAGAGGCCCATGGAGACGGTTGAGGAGCTGCTCCCCAACACACAGGGAGAAGTGGCCCAAGGTGTAACCATGACAGCTAGGGGCTGCTTGGGTCAGATTTCCCTCCATAACAACTTGCCACAAGAGGTGCCGTTAGCTGACCACTTCTGGCTGCCACATTGGTGGGATCGGCTTCATCTTCTAGTTGCTGGCTTTGCTTTCTCTCTACTTAATGTAAAGTGCTATGTATACACATAAAGTGGGAAAAACAGACAGGCTGCCTTATTATTAACATGAATTATAATATATAATTGGTAGTGGCTTGTCAGATATCTATGGTTCCTGCTAGCATACAGCTCCCTTGTTAATGATTTTCCCCTCCAAGAAAGGGCATTTGCATTTGCATTTCACTTTATATTTCCTTTTGTACACTCAATAATGGAAAGAAAATGAATATTTAATTGTAACTTTTACTCATAGAACTTTGTTGGTTAATCAAGGGAGATGAAATTAATAAAATAATCTTGTTTGGGGGGATATAGCCTCTGCATTTTGCTTACAATCCCCATAGGCCTGATACACTCTGCCTGTTTGCATAATGGTTCTTTCCTAGACTTTGATTTAATCTTGATCATTGACCATTTCCTAGTTGTTTCATATTTTTTCATTGCTATGGCATCATAGCAAACTTGATTTCTGATACATATTTTATGCACTTGGATATATATCTTTGAATTTGGAATATCCCTTTTCCGAATGATTTCTTGCTTTCATTTATAAATTAGTTTTTGTTGCTCATATTTCAGCACATCTGTTCAAAGAGTGATTTTCTTTTTTAATAATTTTTAAAATTTTACTTATCTCCTTCCCTCCCTTCCTTCTTCCCTCCCTCCCTCCCTTGTGATATTTATTTAGCTTTCGCCTAAAATGCTTACATTCTTTTCTCCTTGCTTGTACCTCAGTGGAGCTTCACGGCTATTAGTCTCAGGGCTTTGATTATCTGCTTGCTCAGGTGCAATTATATAATTAAGTGTTTTTTATTTTCTTTCTTTATTTAGTAATTAAAAGTAAAACCCTAAGAAGTAGATCAGCTGCAGTGTGAAAAAAAATGGAATCATCCACCATTAATTTTACAATGTAGAGGCAGATAAATGAAAACAAAAATTATAATGGACACAGATACATTCAAACTGAAAAAGACTAGAGAAGATTTAACTTTGGAAAGTGATTTAGCCCAGGTGACACAAGATTACAAAATAGTACAATTCTAGTGACCAGGTGAATAATAAACACTTGCACTTTACAGGATAGAGGTATTGACAAAGTTGCCACAAATTAACAATCCTATATGAATGTTGCAGTTAAACTTAATAAATGATAATTTGTTGCAATGAGTAATACTGTTTATTCAATTTTTTTGTTGTTTATCTGCAGACAATTCACCTGATTAGACGATGATCATACCAAAAGAGGTTTGTGAAAAAGAAATAACCTTGGGAATGAGAGTGAACACAAGTATAATCCATCACTGTCTGATTTGAGAATTGAACCCACCTACATCCATGTAGCTTAATTATTAGGACTGAGAACTGAGCCCACCTGTGTCAACATGACTTAAGTGTTTGTTCCAGGAAAATTCTCACTTAGGAAGATAAGAATATAACCAGTAAATAATTTCACTCTTGGCTTCGGAAAACTTGTGCAAACCAATTTGGGCAAATTGTTTTCTCAACTAGGCAAAC
Source organism: Tapirus indicus (assembly GCA_031878705.1). Lineage (NCBI taxonomy): Eukaryota > Metazoa > Chordata > Mammalia > Perissodactyla > Tapiridae > Tapirus > Tapirus indicus. The sequence goes on along the minus strand of CM062920.1, from coordinate 134,527,651 downwards.
AGCTCTCTTATCAGAACAATAGATTGCTCACCTGGCCAATAGCCCACTTATCAAACAATATTTTACTTATTAGAGCTACTTCAAGACCCTTCAAGACCCTTGTCTCACCGTGTCCACCAAGTCTATGCTGCAAACTTCATCCAATCTCAATCAGTTTCCCGTCTTAAACCAGTTGTGACCAGATCCCAAACCTGGTAGATATCCCGCTCTGACCTTCCCCTCCAGAGACTGTCCAAGTGATGCTTTCCGTTGCTGCAGTAGGTCTGATAAACTTAGCTTTGCCTGACTGATGTATTTTCTGGGGGCTGTTTATGGTGATAGCAATAGCACCTCTTTACCCCTCCCCACTTCTACCCAATATCATTCACATGCCACCATCAGCGCCATCAAACTATACTGATGCCTACTGGACTAGTATGAAAACACACTCACATTAAAATTAAGGAAAAAAAATTCTCCTATATGCAATTTTTCACATTCTTCTGAATAAGGCTTATTTGAGCTAGCAGATGTTTAAAAGTAGAGACCTTGTTAATTCCACACTTACATGAATGCATTTTGATATGAAAAAATATGAACAATAATGAGATCTGGACTGTGTGACTTTGGGCAAATTATCTAAACTTCCTAAGTCTCAGCTACTTCATCTGTAAAATAACGATAAAAAAAGTGATGAAAATTGCTAATACATATTTAGCACTTATTACATCTGATGTGAAAACCAAAACCAACACACTTTCCTGTTTTTGTGCTAAATAATACCGAGACCAAGCAAAAATAACAGCTATGTGGGCCAGTAAATAATTGTTCCCAGAAGACAAACCAGCTTCAACAACTTATTTAACAAGACTGACTGCTTATACATCAATACTTGTACCAAGCCTCTTGCCTCACTATGCCTACAAATCCATAATTCTCACGTCATAAACTGCCCAATCCCAATCAGTCACCTGCTTTTCAAGACTCCTCATAAAATCATCAGCCTAAATTCTAACACAATATATATGATATTATACACACTCATATATATGTATACACACATATATATACAAAAATGTATATGCAGCCATGTGCCTCATGACAACATTTCAGTCAACAATGGATGGTATATATGACGGTGATCTCATAAGATTAGTACCATAGAGCCTCAGCGTGCAGGCTATACCATCTAGGTTTGTGTAAGTACACTCTGTGATGTTTGCACAATGATGAGATCACCCAAGGATGCATTTCTCAGAACATGTCCCCATCGTTAAGCAATGCATGACTGTATATATATTTTTCTCTCCTGACTTCCCCTTCTAAGACTCTCCTAAGACTGTAGAACAGTAGTCCCCTTGACTGCAGTAGGTTTAATAAATTGAGTTCTACTGGCTCAACTGGTTTTAAGGGGGACATTTTTGAGTTTGACAGATGGCTCAGGTCTTCTAAGTATCATAAATGTATTAAGTCCTTTAATCTTCAAAATAGTCCTATGAGGTAGGTAATGTTATTATCCACATGTTACAAAAGAAGAAACTGAGATCTCTAGAGTTTAGATAACTTAGGAAAGAGTTTTTATGAGGATTGAAAAAGATAATGCATGAAAAAAGCACAGCATAGGTGCTAGCACAAAGTTAAGATTTATGAAATTTCAATATTATTTTTCTGTCATATTAATAATAGAAGGAAAAAAATCATCACCTCACCAAAGAGATCTCTACCATAAATACTTTAGTGCTGGGAGAATTGTATACATTTTCAAATCCCCAATAGGTTTGGTCATAGAGAATCTAGAAGTTGGGAAATTATCAGCAAATGTTCATTTTTTACTGTCATGTGAAAAATAACGTATATTTATAACATGTTTGTTTTCTAGTAATATTTCCTTTTTTTAAAAAAAGATAAGGATCTTCTTTAATTTTTGTAACCTTCTAAACCTTGATCTAGAGTGAGAATATGATGTTGAGAGAAGTTTTGTATTATTGCCAGAGCTGAGAAGCTAAGAGTTATTATCTACGTGTCATCCAGATCAGGAGTCAGCAATCTTTTTCTATAAAAGTCCAGGTAGTAAATATTTTAGGCTTTGCCCTCCTTATGGTTTGTCACAACCACTCAACTTTGCCACTGGAGCGTGAAAGCAGCCATAGGTCACATATAGATGAATGGATGTGGGTGTGTTCTAATAAAACTTTGTTTATAAAAACAATGGGCTATTTTTAGTCTACAGCTGTAGTTAGTTTGCTGACCGTTCTTCTAGGTGCGACTTTGAAAGCATCTGTAGAGTCCTGTGATTTTTTCCTCCTCGATTTCCTACAATCTGACAATCCCAAGAGGTGCTCTTTCGCATATGGAGCATTGCTTCTCCATTTACACGCCCTATCACTAACTTTTCTGGGTTGTCGTGACATTTAGCATTGCACTTGGTGGCGTCTGTGACAAAATAAAGATATTGTAAGTAAACGTTGGCTGGGAAACAACTCAGCTGCTGTACTGTGCAAGATCTGAAAGTGTGGATGGTACAGTGCTGGCTTCACCCAGGCTGTTCTTTAGAAAAGGCAGTCTCTGTATGAGCTTAGACAACAATTTCACTAGGGATAAATGAACTACTGTATTTTGTCAAATTCAGCACCCAACCTGGTTTCATTATGAAACTGTTTGGTGATTAGCTTGGTTTATCCTTGGCAAAGTATTGCTTCCTTTTCTGAGGAGGAAAAAAGAAAGAAAAAAAAACTCATAAAAATTTCAAAAAGCTTTTGACTTCAAATAGTTCTTGCAAAACTGCATTTGGATGAGTTAAGTGTGGAGGAATCAAAACCATATGGATTGCACTTCTTTTAAAATAAACACTGATTTAAAAATTGAGGGAAAATTCTTGGAAAAGTAGGCTTTAGTCTTCAGAGACTCCAAGTAGTCAAAAACAACGTTAAGAAATTTGATAAACCCAAAGCACAGCTGGGTTTACCCATTCTTAATTATAGTGTTTTCATTGTATATCATGTAAAAATAAACAGCCTCAGGAGGGGCCTACATTTGGTTATTTTAGAAGAGTGTGGGGATTTTCATATATCTCTAGAGTAACCTTTGTCCAAATCCTGGATTTGAGGCAAATCACATTATAGTATTTGAAATGTTAAAATGTTGAGTACCTGTCATACGTCATGTTTTATTTTCAAATGTCCAGTCTTTACCCCAAATTAGAATTAAGACAATGTTGAGAAAGACCTAACACAATTCTCATAGGTGCCTTCCTCTGATGCCAATCTATACATCTAAATATTTAGTCATCAAAAAAATGAGAATCTGGCACTCTTACATAATTAAATGACATTTCTGTAGTTTGAAAACGAATACCAAAGTGTAGTTTTTTAAAATTTTTGTATTTATCATGCTTACTGTTCTCTGAGCTCTCTGGACCTGTCATTTGGTGTCTGACGTTAATTTGGGGAAATTCTTATTCATTTTGAATTCTGTAAAGGCACAGGCTACCTGAAGAATGTAACTAAAGATTGTGACTCACAGAACCTCCAACTATAGGCAGGCAGCGCTATTGACCAAGAGCTCGGAGGACTAGACCCAGTGGGTTACACACACACACACACACACACACACACACACACACACACACACCCCATTATATTGTACAATAATTCCTCGACAAAAGGAAATACATATATTTCATAATTAGACACAAAATTCTCTAACTGCAGACACACATATACACACACATAGTGTGTGAGTGTGTGTATATGTGTGTTTGTGTGAATCTACATCTATATATATTCATACATAATCTATATGATTTATTGCAAGAATTTGGCTTATGCAATTGGTTAGCTAGACAAGTCCAAAACCCATATGGCAGGCTGAAAACTCTAGAGCAGGAGCTGAAGATGCAGTCACAAGTAGAATTTCTTCTTTTTCAGTGAAATCTCAGTTCTCCTCTTAAAAGCTTTCAACTGATTGGATCAGGCCCACTGAAATTATCAAAGATAAACTCCTTTACTTGAAGTCGACTGATTGTTGATGTTAATCATGTTTGCCAAAAACCTTCACAGCAACACCAAGATTAATGTTTAATTGAATAACCAGACACAATAGTCTATCCAAGCTGACACATACAATTGACTATCACACACTCTAAGATGTTAATTCCTTTGCCATAGATTTCTTAATTTAAAGCATACTTTGGAGGACCTGGAAGTATAATCAGCTCTTCAATGAAAATCATTCTCCCAGGGCTTTTAGAACATCTCTCATATCAAAACCACAGTAAATAAGAATTTTTAAAAGAAAGATGTTTAATTTTCCTGAAATGAAACAACACATAGTCAATCTTACCTGTTGTAAGACTCTATACCATGATAGCTAAACAGGCTGAATTCTAAGCCATTCATTATTCTTAAATATGAAAAAAATAGAAAACATTTCATTGCTCTAAAACACCCAGCAGGCAGCACAGCTATCAAATAAATGATTTATAGGAAAAAAACTATATTTCCTTCTTTGTGGTACCTCATATTTTTGATTCTAGATAAATACGTTTTTAATACTCATTTAATATTAATTAAATACCCATGCCTTCCATATTAAAACTAAATTGAAAGCATATTTATTTTGCAAGTAAGTATTAAGCAACATGTGAGTTGAAAAATCCAAGTTAAAAATCAGTATAGGAAGTTTGTTAAATAAATCACATGTAAAATGAACTAAAACACATAGACCCTTATACCTCTTCATTTATCAAGCACGAATGCTCCTGTGTTGTTGTTCTTTTTTACGTGAAAAAATAATATTAAATTAATGGATGCTTGTTTCCTTTTTTCTCTTTACTTTTAGTTCTTAAATTCCAAATGGTTGAGTCTAAGCTCTTGGTTTCAGAAATGTGGATGGGCATTGGTACTTCTTGCCAACTTTTCCCCTGGGAGTCAGGAAGCACCACTTTTGTCAGAGCTCCATAAAGATGACAGATACCATATTGATCAAAGAAGGTGCAATAGTCCCAGGACTCATTGCAACTTATTATTGATTAGGCCACTCTGTCACTCATCACCTGGAAACCAATGCTTTCACTAGAGTTTGAAGTCATTCTTCTTTTCGGTACGAGGGAGCTTGGTTTAGTCTAATTGTTGAAATATTTTTAAGTGCATATCCAGTCCTAGTCTGACCACAGTTCCTGCATCCTGATGCAGAGTACTTCTAGTCGTCTTGAATGTACCAGCTATAACCCATAACTGGTACTTTGAGATCCAGTTTTTCCCTCTGACCGCAGAATGGAAGGCTAGAATATTTCTGTAAAGAATTATGCTCTCTTCCAAGGTGATTTTGCTTTCTTAACACCATTTCCACCTCTGCTCTTTCCCTCAAAATTATTTTTAAAACATATTTTAAACTAAAATTAATCCCATTTGCTACTGGGAAGAAAATATTTACCAAGCTAAGGAATATTGTGCTGAAATTTTAGGATCATTATAACTGTTATAATAATGACTAGTTCAGTAATGATGAACAATCATGAATTAGTATTTTATTGAATAATAAAATGTATGCTGAATTCTAAAGATGAGACTGAAAAACTTGTACAAGAATAAAATAGATGAGGAAACTGAAGAATGGGAAGATGTCTGAATTACTCAGGTCCCCGGCTAGGCATGGCAGTTGTTAATGCCTTATTACTGCTCAGGGCTTGTATCCCCAAGCATGCACATTTGGTAAACCCATAGGTAGTAACTTCTTCCATATGATACCTGATGTACATTAGCATATTAAAGGCTCTGCAGTGAAGAACCTGGAGCTTGTGTTGCCTAAATTTATCTATCTTTTTCCCTTTCCTTTTTTTTTTTTTTTTCCTAATTAATATCTTGAGGAGCTAGTGTTTTCTGGGATACATTTTAGGAAATATTACACTAGATTTTGCAGCTGGTGTAAAGTATAGTCAAGGAGTTGGGGGTCAGAGCTAGGAAACTATTGCCTGTAGGATTCAACAGAGAAAGGGAGGCTTACAGACGAGAAAGACAGTGTTGAAATACACCGAAAGATCAAAAAAAGGAGGACAGAAAAAAGAATACTAGTTTTTGATTGGGATAGGAATGCTAGTGACTAGTGGTATAAAGTTGTAGGCAAAACTGGATCTCAGGGATGTGGTGATAAAAACATATTAATAGGAATTTGCCTCCATTCATCTGGTTGTGAAAGCGGAACTAGTTAGGAAAGATAACTGTGTTAAGTGAATTGAGTGTTTCTTTTAGCAACAGTCGAAAATTCCTGTGTTAGAAGTTAGAAGACTGATGGAGAGAAAAAAACCAAAGATCATAAACAAAGCTTCCAGTGAAAAGATTAGATAAAAACACATAGGTTGATCTTCTCTCCCTTCCAAAACCCAATATTGTTAAGATTACGTTGGAAGACTCATTATTGTTAAGATGTCAATTCTCCTCAAAATGATCTATAGATTCAACACAGCCCCGTCAAAATCCCAGCAGATGTTTTTATAGAAATTAGTAAGCTGATTTTAAAATTCATAGGGAAATGCAAAACAAAAAAGAAAATTTGGGAAAGAACAGAGTTGGAGGAATAACACTACCAGATTTCTGGACTTATAAAGGTACATCAATCAAGACAGTGCAGTATTATCATAATAGACAAATAAGTCAATAAGTCAATATTTTAGAGATAGAAGAGAATTTGAATCTTTATATTAAGAAAGCTCTCTAAATATCCAGCACAATCCATATGTACACAAAAATTGTGAAAGTTTAGAATATCCCAACACTAATTCCTAATAGCTGAGCACAACCTCCAGATCCTAATTCCTATTTGCCAACAACATCTGGGAGTTCTAAAATTTCCTGTATTTCTTGTCTATAAATCCTGTCAGGAAATAAGATTATTTAAAATCAGAACATAAGTACAAAAAAGTATAAAAACTCCTTTTCTTTCAAGACTTCAGAAAAAAATATGGGATTAATGAGTGTGGAGAGATAGAAATATGCTAAAAGTCCCCTCTCTCCAAGAAAGAGAAGGCTCAATAGAGAATTTCATATGGGGTGATAACAATTTCAGTAAAAGAGTATAAGGCCCCTAGTTGCAAGTGAAAATGTTAAAATAAAAATTTAGAGAAAATAGATGTCCTGGTATGGCAATCGTGGGAAGAAAGACAAGTCAATTGCTCCAAATAAAAATATCTTGGACTAACCATAACATGTTTCATTTGTGACGTCCAATTTTGCTCAGCTGTTGTGGTACCCAAGTTAGAATGAATATTGTTATCACCCTGTGAGGACATGCAACCAACCAAACGGTTGGTTTAGTCAAGTCTTGGGTGCCGTGGGCTCCGCTTGGTCATAGTGGCAGAGAGCAGAGAAAGGAGGCAGGGAGGGATGGCCGCTCAGGGCTGTCTTGCATCCTGCTCTCCCAAGCAGGAAACAGCTCAGAGAAGAATCCTCAGCTCCATGTACCAGCTCAGTGTGCACCGCAAGGAAATCAGGCTCAGCTCTGCTTTGAAGTCAGGACTTAGGTGACTTATTTGCCATTGTTTTTTTAAGGCTTTGTATGTTCTAGGAATTGTGTGAAAATCAATTTAACCCAAGCATTCGGTATTCTCATAATCTTTAATTGCTGACATTTCCTAGAACTTGGATCACTCTTCCTTACCGCTCTTCATCACATATCAGATTTTTCAAAACTCAATTGTCGAGAAAGATCTGCAAATCTTCTCATTAAGACAGATGATGTTATTTTCACGGATATTGCATGACACTCTGCCTCCTCATAGGGTAAATTGTGTTCAAAAAGAAAAATATTTGTTTGTTCAATTAAAAACTCCATAGAGTTCCTTATTATTGGAGTGAAGTTCTCCTTTTAAACAGTTTGTCGTGAACTGACCTCTCCTCAAAAGAAATTTGTTAACAGATCCATAAAACATTCATTTATTTTTACTCAATCAAGGTACGTATATACAGCACCAAAAACATGCTTGGCAATTTGAGATGTTCTGGAGAAGACACAAAAAGATTAAGAAGAGATAGAAATATCACAGAATATTTAAAATAACATCGACAAAGTAATGCTGTAGTAGCAGGATGTAAAAAGTGTTAGAAGAGCACAAAAGGAGATGGGTGGGAAAAGTTTCCCTGAGAAGATGACATTTGAAATGCTTCCTCAGGGATAAATACGAGTTTGCTTGAGAAGGAGTGGAATTTACCATAAACAGAAAGACAGGTATGTACAAAGGTATAAGGTTAAGGTTTTGGTGTTTTTAGCACAGCATGGAGTTTACTGAAGTTTGCAGAAAACTGCAGTACTGAAAACCAACAAAACAACTTTTTTTTACACTGAAGGTAAAAGGAAACCAAGGGAGATTTCTAAGAAAAGGACTAACAAGATTAACAGATTAATAGCTTAGAAATATTACCATGGCAGGTGAGGGAGATGGCCTGAGAAGAGTGGTAAACAGTGTAAGGCAAGCAAAAAATGTAAATCTCTGAATTAACATTTTCTCTGCTCTAAATGTTTATAATTACTGAAAGACAAGAGCTTTGATGTTCAGAGGAAATTCATGAGGCATACTCAAGGTCCAGAGCTGATGACAAATGCGCTTCTGGAATATTCACTTTCTAAAGAAACAAGCCTGGCAGCTATGGGGTTCAGAGAGAGCTGGCAGCCCAGACTGGAGAGAGGGGCATCTCTCCAGAGCCACTGAAAGAGCTGGGCAAGATCATTGTTTTCACAAGTAAATGGTGAAAATTCTGGATGCCGAATCTGTTTTGTGTTAGACCCAGAGAAACTCACTCTCTGAGACGTGTTCCAAGAATTACTTTTTCTTGGTGGAATAACATTATATATTATGAAAACTTTTGGCATATCTCATATCTCAGGTCTGTTACTGTTAGGCGAAATACCTTCAAAGGTTAATCAGGGAAGATTGCTATTGTTTTGTGATATTATGGGATAGGAAAAATGCCATAGTATTCTTTAGCGGAAAAGAAAGAATTCGATTTCAGCTGATGAGGTTTATATTTCTAGTGAAACTTTGCAAAGATTCGTGCTAGAAGAATCCTGTATCCTGGACCGTCAATAAACTCCCAGTGTGGTCACTTTAAAGGTGTGAGAAACACATCTTATTTTGGCCCTTTAAACTCCTAAACTGCATTGACCATGTGATTGACCTATAACTGACTGCAGAGCGCTTGGTTTTTTAAATATTTGGGGGCCCCAGTGCCTTGTGAAATGCAGATCTTGTTTAGTTCAGTCTTTTACTCAAACTGAAACCAAATTGTGGCTTGTGAGGAAACCTCATATTTTTATTTTTCAATTTATTTTCAAGCGACTGCTCACTGAACATTCCCGAAGTTTGTTATTTTGGTTCTTCTGCTTGATGGTGATATTTTACTCAAATAACTCAATTAAAAAATGAATACTCACTATTAGTTAGACATCATGCTGGGCACTAATTCAAGGATGACTAAGACCTGCCAGGAAATCATCTATCAATGCTGGTGGGAATGTCGACTCCTGAGCCATCTTGGAGAGCTATTAGTCAACAGTGGTCCATAATCTCTTAACTACAATTCTGAAATGCTGAAAATACTAAAAACAGATTGGTTGGCAAGCCTTGCCCTGAAATGATGAAAATGAGGTTATTTATGATCTTTATCCTATTTAATAGGAATATTCATACATTTTGCTGTATAGGTATTAACATGTTTAATTACCGGGTGCTGCCCCAGACAGACGCTCCCAGTGATGTTGCATGATATATGGCGTATGTCTTGGATTACCTTGCTAAAATCTGAAATTCTGAATCCTGAAACACATCTGACTTCAAAAATTTTATATAAGGAGTTACAGATCTATATTTCTTTCTTACTACATTGTTAAACCTTCTGACATGTGAAATCAGCTGTGTAAATAAAATTATTAGCATTTACCCCAAATCTTTTATTTTATAGAGTACATTTAAACAGTAAAGGCTCCTCAGACCTCCTACACAGTTTACTTGGTATTGCATTAAAAACAAAAGAAAGAAAAGATTCATTATGATATTTTAAAATAAGGTTTTCTATACTTTTTAATGTTATTCTTTTTCTATAGTGCAAATCATGTTTTTTTAAATCAGTTCTTTTTCCCTTCATTACTTGTATTTGGTACTAGTTTCATTAGGCAGATTGCTGTGGAAGACTTTCATGGAACTCCAGCAAGCTAGAGGACCCATTCTGAAAATCATCATTTGAAAGGACTGTTTTAGGTGGAATATTAAATAGTACAAAAGCAAGGCAGAATGTTGCCCCTCGCCTTTGTATAAGGCGCAGAACCAAGACCTTCCTTCATTCTTAACTGGGACCCAAGTTAAATTAATTCCTTACGTGCCTCATGTTTTTCAGTTCATCTTGTGTAGTCACAGAAATGAATAATAAAAACTGAACTAAGTCTAACAAGAAAAAACAACAGGATTCAAAAGGAGATAATTAAATCCCTCAGCTTCTGTAAGGCCAACATTAAAAAATCGATCTTCCTTTTATATTTTAGTGTCCCTCTTCTATTATCTGCACAAATGTAGCATCTTACCCAGATCTTAATCAAGTGGCAGAACTACTTAGACGCTCAGTTCAAGGGCTCGTTCATAGTTTTGAATTCAAGCCACAAGAAGAATAAAACAAACAGGAAAATTCACTTGCCATTAAATCTAAGTTTATACTCTTCAAGACTGGACCTCCCCTAAAATGACTAATTTGTATATGTATGAGTGTTGAAGATGACATTCCTAATTGAGCATTTTCTTCCACTGAGAAAATATATTCATGGAAAAAATAAAAGATGGACATCCTTGCGACTATGACCAAGGATTAAAATATTAAACACTAATGCTAACCTCACCACATATTTTTGTGTTTACTTGTAATTTTTACCCATATTCTTTGTTTCATACAAATCGTATATTCCATACAATATTGACCTTTTTTGATATGGCCCACCATGATCCATTGGCTTAGGAATTTCCCGTATTTCTCTACAACTCCAGAATCAAAATATATTTGGTATATGTCAAATATATATTCTTTGGGGTATGTTTTCGCTACAGATTGTTTGGAGAAGTGTGTTTGGGGGAGTATTTGACTCCCCTGATACTTGCCAGTTATCTGATGTGAAGATCTACAGGTTAGGCAGAGGTCAGAAAGGATTACAATTCTTAAATAAAGAGGGTTAGTTGTGGATGTGTTTTGAGAAGTGATTTTCAAACTGTTTTCTATGAAACCTTAGGTCTCAAAGGTGTCTTGAGAGGTCCATTGACATTTGGTTCCAATTTAATATTTTAATTGTAATAGATTGTTAAAACACACATTCAAATGTGTTACATACTAAATTTTAACACATTGTAGACCACCAGCATCTTGACTTCTGCTGCCAGGTTAATTCATTTTTGTGCAGGCCTTCCCCTAAAATCCTACCATCTCTGGGGCTATATTTGAACTTGCAAACATGTGTCCTTGATTAAGATGGTTATAGCTCTGGGCTGGGTTTTTTTGTAACTCACATCTGTGCCTGCCTGTACACACACACACACACACACAAATACAAGGTTGTACCCTCCTGTTTGGCTGTAAGAGTCAAGATGTTCTATTTTCTAAACAACCCAGTAAATTACAAAAATAAATTGAATGCCAAGGCTGATTTGACTTCAACAGTCACCTAAATAACTGCCTAAAAGTTTTGCATTTGTCAAACAGAATTTTCACTTCTTTCCATGTTGTGTGTTTCCATGCTGTTTGAACATTTACAATGTATAGACATCGTTACTGTTGAAAAAGAAAACCAGATCAAGAAACCATATTCTAAAAATGTGGCTTTCATCTTTTTGCATTAGATTTATTTATTTATTTATTTTTGTGGGGAAGACCAGCCCTGAGCTAACATCTGTTGCCAATCCTCCCCTTTTTTTGCTGAGGAAGACTGGCCCTGGGCTAACATCCGTGCCCATCTTCCTCTACTTTACGTGGGACGCCACCACGGCATGGCTGACGAGCAGTGCGTCGGCGGGCGCCCGGGATCCGAACTCGCAAACCCCGGGCTGCCAAGCGCGGACTAAACCGCTGCGCGGTTTTAGATTTATTTTTAAAAAGAATATGTCACTGCTAAAATATTTGACAAACACCACTTCAGATGAACTGATTTTAAAAATTGTACCTACAGTCATGCTGATTTGTAAGTGATAAGTACTCAGAAAATTGATTCAAATTGTTGTTCCATTTCTTTTACTAGCTTTGTGTACCTGGGTAAGGAATTTAAGATCATTTCTAATCTACTTCCTCAATGGTAAAATGAAGTTAATAGTAGTTACCTCTGTGGTGGTTGTAGGGTTAAATTAGAATATTGACCACTGTTCCTAGCTCACAATAAGTCTTCAGTATATGGTGTTTTTATTATAACATTTTGAAAGAATTAAATGTTAAAATTATCTTTTACAACTAATCAATTTAAAATGTATAAAGTTTGGTTGCTTGATATATATATATACACACACACACACACACACACACACATGTATAGCTTTTCCACAGCATTTATTCAAGTAGATATAAAGTGCTTAAGAGCTGGGTTCTACTGCAAATATGCTAGGATCAATTACATTTCACATTTTCTCAACTTCTCTAAATTGAATTTCCCAGTTTGCAGATGGCATTAAGCTTTCTCTGAGTAGCGAAATGCCAGGCTGGGGGTGTGGGGATGCACAATGTTATTGTGAGTGGGTAGAAAAGTATTTGGATGAGTTTCAGGGTAAAAGGGAATCAGTTGAAAGGAAAAAAAAAATGCACTATAGGATGCCCATGGAATGAGTCTTCTGAGCAACCCCTCAGAAAGCAGGAGTGGAAGGGTAGCCATTATGGGAGGTTCCCCAATGAAATGAACTCTCAGTACTGCTGACAATACAATGATGGGCAACAACAAGTCTCCTGGAAACCAGCTAGAGAGTTTACTTTACCTCTATTCAAAACCACAGTGTATCTACACCTGGAGCACAATTTGCAAAGCTGGCCACTTCAATAAGGAAGACCAAACAAATCCAAGTAATTGGCAACTGAAGTAATCATGTGCTTTAGGGGATATTTATTTGACTATGAAATTGAAAATTCTCTCCCATTTAAAATGATGTATATTTGTATATATATATATACTTACAATTATCATAAGAGTTGTCTGGAGGCAAAATCACGATATAAACAGAATTTGCTTCATCTTGCCCTTCAGAGAACACTTAGCAGTGGCCTGCCACAAGGCAAAACAAGTTAAATTTGCCTGGTGGATGACAATTCACAAATTGATCATCTATCTCTTATCTCATTTAGTCCTCAGAAATGTTTATCAGGAGCCAGCCCTGATGGCCTAGTGGTTAGAGTTCAGTGTTCTTACTGCTTCAGCAGCCCGGGTTCACTTCCCGGTCATGGAACCACACCACCGGTCATCAGTAGCCATGCTGTGGCAGCGGCTCACGTAGAAGAACTAGAAGGACTTACAACTAGGATATCAAAACATGCACCGGGACTTTGGGGAGAAAAAAAAAAGTTCATCAGGATCTCCTATGTCCTGAGAGGAAAGACTGGCTGGCAGAGAGTTATACTAGAGGGTTCTGCATGTTCTGCTCAACCAATAATATTATTGAGCACCACCAATAATGACAGCCTTTGGTGGAGAAATAGAGGCCTCTAAGACAAGAAAATATTTTTTAGAGATAGATCTATGAATTCCTTTTGCCCTTTCAAAGGATTCTTTAAAAATGCTTTTTCCTCTAAGTCCGTATCATTGCCTGCTTCCTGTAGATATTTTAATTACTTTTAGTTTGTTAAATACAAACATAAACTAACTTCTTAATGCGTATGATTACTTATTTTTTCAGCTATTTTTTTTTATTGTATTTGGGAAACTTGTTGTCTCCCTCTCTCATTCCAGTTTTAAGCTTAACAAATAAGATACCATATATCTGAGGTCTTCCACTTCTTAATATTGCCAAAGATCATTCAGAATACCCAGTAACAAAACTTTCCATTATATCAGTTCATTTTGATATTTTGTTGGTGGTGGTTCCGAGTGATGAGCTCCAAACTGAGATTAAAGCCAATTAACCTTGAGGTCATTGCGATGCAAATCAGAACTTTTCATGACTGGGCAAATGGCCCAAACTTCATGTTTGTTTGGATTTAAATAATCTCTGAACATTCTTTTTATATCAGATTGGTACACTGAGGGTGGAACTAACTGGTCTGATTAAAAACCTTTGATTTTTATTCAAAACGGTCATACTGTTAGGACAAAAGATGGATATTCCCTGGCGTGAAAAACGCTAGGGGTGTTTTCTCAGGATACAGGAATGCCTGGCGTATTAGCCTTTGTAAAGACGGACTTACATGCACCCTGTTCTCTGTGGACTGCCTTTCAAAGGCCTCCTCTCCATTATCAGAATCATACCAGAATCGTCCCAGAAACTCTCTTTGTTCTCCACTGGCTGATGCAGCAATTGCAACATAACTGAATACTTGATGGTGGTTAAAAAATGCCAGAAAACACACAAACAAACCAAGAATGGCAACAACAAAATCCAGTCTAAGAATGTCAAATGCAATGTTGTCATCACAGAAATTGACCCCCTCTGTTTGTCTGTTTTATCTCTTTATTTTTCCTTAATTCATGTTTATCTGTGATTATCATGCCCATGTTCAAAAATTTTGACCCAATTTTTCACATTAGAAGCTCAACAAGTTCCATTTACTATGCAAAGCTTTTCAGATCATCAGCAAATCATGAGAAATAGAGTTCAAACAGATGAATGAAAAATTTATTATAAAGGTCATAAAAAAGGAGACTCTGAGTACAGGCAACTGAAATGATATATTCTATATTGGGGATTTTGGAAGTACTGAATTTAATATTTTGATGATGAAGGGTCTCTAGAATCAGTTAGCTCTCCACTGTTAGGCATAGAAGGACAGAACCCGTGTAAGGAAATCAAAACTAGTTCGGGGTACTGAAGATATTTAATTCCTTCGTTCTCGAAACCAGGCACAGCAATAAATAATGTGTGCATACTTTTGAACAAAGCACAATCTAATTAGAAAAAATGAATTTTGTGTCATTCTCTAAATGAAGAACGCTCTATGTAAGGTACATAATATACATTATTAATTGCCCATTTTGGGATAAACTTAATTCCATTTGGAAAGTTATTTTTTTCCTCAAGTCAGCAGAAAGTTTAATTACACACATTTTAAATAAAGGTATATATTTTTTATTCATGCTCAGAGTATGTTGGAAATTATGAAATATTAACATATAAGTAAGATAAATGAAAGCATGGCAAAATAGTAAAAGTATTGAAAATGCCCTAAGTGAATAAGTAAGCATTCATGAAAAGTGTGAATAGAGAACTTCTCCTGCATAGACAGAGGAAATACCACAGAGAGGGAGGCTGGAGCTGAACTCGCTTGCAGGTGTAAATAACCTGGTGGATGGGGTAAAAGGACCATTTCAGGCTTGGGGATGAAAACAGAGATGAAATATGGAGGGAGATGTGAATGAGGACTTTCACAGAACTCACTTTCCTCTTTCCCATTTTCTGAGCATGCTTGTGTTCTCCCACCTCTGCACTTTACTTGACACAATCCAATAGGCCTTGGATGCTTGCTTATTATCTGCTAGAGATTTCCCATGTGGAAATTCTATGCAGATGTTAAAATCAAGCTTAAATGCCACATTCCCTGCAAAGATTTTCTAATCCCTCAAGTTATGATCTCTACCATCTCTAAACTCTTATAACACCTTGTAAGACACCCCACATTAATTAGTCATTACTCTATACTAGGAAAGACCTTCACATATATACATTAGTTCACTAAATTTTTGCCAAAAATCCTATAAATCCATGATTCTCTTTTTAAAGATAGAGGAATATGCCTAGCAAGGTTAATAACTTGTTGAAAGTCACATGGCTAGGAAGTGGAGAATTTGGATTCAAACCGAAGTCAATTTTATTTTATTTTTATTGAATCTTCTTTTATGTAATGTACAATTGTGTGTGAGTTCTGTTTTTCTTTACCAAGTAGAACACTTTGAGTTGCAAGCAACAGAAATCCTTTTCAAACTAAATTAAGCTTTAGGATGTTTTGAAAGTAATATGTGGTTATATCACAGAACTTAAGGGTAGTGGGGGCAATGGAACCTCATGAAAGAATGATATGGAAGTTGATCAATCAGAGATGGATTGGGATCTCTAGATCTGGGATTGATTCCTTGTATTTCTCTGCCCCTGCCACAGCGTGGTTTGGGTGGGATCAACATCAATTCCTGATTCAGGGTACAACCTGTTGCTCTGAGTCTCCCAGGGTGATCTCCATCCTAGGTCTCAGACAATCAATGCTTAGCTTTTCCTGACCACAGTGAGGATTTCTGGGTTGAGCATGTAACTCAAGGGGGCCCAATCAAAATGAAAGCCAAACCTTTTTGTGATGGTTGGAAAAAGAGTTCTTTTCTTTCGATGGAAAATTTCTGGAATGATTGTCAGTTTACTACCACAAAGAAAGATGATCTGAGGTCAAAACCAGTAAGTGAAGTAGGGTGGTGACTCAGGAAAATGGATCTGGGTGACCCTAATCAAACTGCATCTAAATTTTATTCTAACTGGTAGGTTACATTATTTTTCCAGAATATTCACTGCCTACTCCTCTAGGAATTAGATTTACCCATCCCACTGACATCACCCTTTGCCATGCAATCTGCTTTTTTTTTTTTTTTTTGGTGAGGAAGATTCACTCTGAGCTAACATCTGTTGTCAATCTTCCTTTTTTTTTTTTGCTTGAGGAAGATTAGCCCTGAGCTAACATCTGTGCCAGTCTTTCTCTATTTTGTATGTGGGTCACTGCCACAGCATGGCTTGATGAGTGGTATAAGTCCATGCCCAGGATCTGAACCTGTGAACCTGGGCCGCTGACGTGGAGCACACCAGACTGAACCACTACACCACAGGGCCAGCCCCAATCTGCATTGTGAGTTGAAAAAATGCACGTGATTTCTGAGAAGAAGCTTTAAAAGCCAATATATAGTTCTACATTTTTCTTTGTATTATTCCACAAGCTATCCTAGGTAGGGGCTACTCCTTCAGCCTGCATACCAGGATAAAGTAGATACTTGAAGGAGGGCAGTAGTTTGCTTCAAAGAAACCTTTGTTGTAAGCTACTGCAATTTTGGAATTCTTTCTATAGCATAGCATAGTGAAAGCAACTACTATCACCTCTAATCTTTGCCATTAAAGAAGCCGATGCGTGTCCTTCATTGTTGAAGCCAGTAGGAGTTTTCTGTTATTTTCTCTTGAAAATATCTTAACTGACAAACCCATTTTAGTCAATTGAATAATGTTATCGGCCCTAAGTGGTATCAGGAAAGCCTTTTAACATGAAAACTTCCCCAAGATACATTATATAATCTTGCATCTGTAGTGCCTGATACTTACTTGGGGGTGGTTGTGGCTGTAAGGATGGAGGTTACCATCTCTGTGGACATCCACATGAAATGGAAAGGGCTTTCCCAGTTTCTGTCACGATCTTAATGAAATCATGTAGAATAAATTTAATATAATGCATAGAATTTTACCATTTGTATTGTCAAGATTTTTTTCTCTCATGCAGACTATGTTCTCCCTCATTAACAAATAAAATCAAAAGCTGAAGCACGTAAGTGAATCTCTTTGATGCTTATTTCAAAGCATTTCAGAAGAATTAATTACAGCGATACTCTGAGAAATATTCAAGTGCTATTATTTCTCTTCCATACATGAGGAGGTGGAAACCTTGAAGTTTAAATATCTTTCCTGGAGACCACACAGCAAGTCACTGGCAGAAGTCGGTGTTCTTAACCTCTTTGACCTCTACAATCTCAGTGTGGACTGTAACCTTTTTACATCAGAACATTCATAGGAAAAAAGACTAGAACGTTCCACCAACAGTAAACCTCAGAACTCCTTTTAGTGCTTATTGACGTTTATACCATTGGGTCCACCCTTAGCATCAGCAAGATATTTGAATCAAGTTACTGCAAGTCCTGAAACCAGCCAGTGTCTGTTCTAAATGTCCTTTACCCATCAACATAAACAGGAAAATGCACTGTTCAAGTGTCCTCTGGACACATCTCTTCCCTCCCTCTGATTTAGTTGAATCGCCATAGTAGAGCTGGGAGAAGGAGAGTCAGAGAAACAAAAAGACCTCCTGAGAAAAACAATCATTTTTTTCCCAAAAGAATACATTGCCTCTACCAAAATAATAATAATAAAATTGTTGCCATACTTGGTCAACATTACCTAAATTTAGCAATTTTAATGACTATATCAGATATATTACCCAATTGTTCTAAAAGAAAAAAAAATGGATTCAATAGAAAATGATGATTCACCACCCATTTACATAGATATATCCCAAGTCTCAGGGTTGTAATGAAAATGGGTAACCTTTCACAGTGAGCTTTGAGCTCACCTTGCATGCTATATCATTTCTTCTAGGCCACACAACAAAACATGACAATGTGAATCTAAAAATACATACTATTTTGCTCTGGCAAATTTTCCCAAGGCTCTACACAAGCATGGGTACTCTACATAAGCATAATATGTATAATGCTTAAATTGTCATCATTGTGCATATATTTAAGCCAACAGACTATTAGCTACAGTATTCTTAAATTTGAGATTTCATCTTAAAAGAGAGAACTTTTTTACTGTTGTTTTAATTAAAAAAAAATTATCTAAAGCATGCCAAAATTGTACTACTGAGCCTACTTTTAACATGCTTCCCCACCTCCCCTCAAAAAGGTACAGTTCTACTTAATTAATTCAAGGAAAATAGAACTGTTCTTAGATCCTCAGATCTTCCTAAGGGAAACTAGCATTGTTTCTCAACTCTCACTAATTCCACGGAATATTTCATGCAACGTTATTTGTGTCTTGCTTTATTTTTCCCATTGTGCTAATTTTACTACAGCCTAAGTAAATTTTGCCAGCATCATTATAGGAGCCAGAGAGGTCTGCTAAAGATGGGAGGGAAATCAGAAAACCTACATATAAGTGAACAAAAATGGAAGCCAAGACTTTCCAAAGACAGTACCTACTGTGAACTCGCAAAGACAGTATAAATATCAATTTAACAATAAACAGCTGAAATATCATTAATCTTTTTTGATGCCAACATCTGATAAACAAAACTGGAATAGTTGACACAAATAATTACTTTCTGCTATGTTCTAAATGTCAATTTTTATGATCCAAATTTTAAAAATCAATTATTATTCCTTTGTCCAAATCACATGTACAAATATTTCATACCATGAAAAATTCTCGGTCTGAATATAAGCTCTTATCTTTAAAATATCACTTTTGGAAGCGGTAGGTATTACATAATACCTTATTCACTTCAACTAACTCATCCATTATTTATATTTTTTAAAATAAAAATCCAAGCAAAGAGTTCTAGCCTTGTGGAAGTGAAAACTAAGGAACAATGGTGAATTTCAGAAGAGGCAGAGGGCCTGCTGTCCCACAGCTCTGTCAATAAATGCTTATCTTTGATTTTGGAGAATTAACAATGTTATTAACTTAGACTTTTGTTTATACATTCTGTGAACTGTATGGAATTGAGTAAATATGTGAAATGGGTTTATGGTAAGGAGACAAGGCCTTGACAGCCGAAGCCAGGAGAAAACACTGGCCTTCGAGTTGGAAAAAAACAATCTTGTGATATTTGTAAAAGACACAGCAAAAATTCCATGTGTATTTTGTCAAAATATAACAGTGGCTGTGGCAACTGTGGATGCAGCTGGGGATCTCGTTCTTTCAGTTCTTTTGAAATATTTACCACTGCGAAGAATGAAGATTTCTAACATTTACCTTTCAGCATAGCCCCGAAATGCTACTGTTTATATTTGAAAACAAAGAGCATAATACATTCTCCTGGGGAAAAAAATCATGATGTGAAATGCAATTTTCAAAATAACATCCTGTGAACACTGAGGAATTTAAAGAGAGAGAGAGAGAGAGATTTTATACACATACAGACAATTTTATTGAAGTTACTGCTTCTTCCAAAGCCTAAAGTGGATATTATTTTTAAATGTCTACATTTTAAAGACCTTGTTCATAATTTTCTAGGAAAGATGAAGAAGCTTGAAGGTGATAGTGGTAGATATCGTTCTTAGATGCATTCATTCATTCATCAAACATTAATTTAACTCATGCTATGTGCCAGGTACTGGGGATACAAAATCAAGCAACACATCGTCCTTGCCTTTTGGGAGTATATAATCCACTGGGTGAGACAGAAAACCCATTATAAAGTTTACAGCATGAAAAGTGCTGACTCAGGGGTTTCTAAAGATTGCTAAAAGAGACTAGAACAGGGACATCTGAATCAAACCTGAGTATTAGGGAAATATTCAAAGAAAGCTCATTTTTACGCTGGTTTTTCCAGGAATTACCTGTATGCATTAAAGAGGCCCAGGAGGATGAGCAGGAGAGAATTCCAGGAAGAGGGAACAGCATGTGGAAGGCATGGAATAGCATGATATGCTGGAGAGGAACAAAGTGATATTGGCTGGAGTGGCTGGTGATTTGACTGACAGACAGGCAGAAGCCGGATCCAGAAAGCCACTGCATGCAAAGGTCGGGGGACGGAAGGGTAGGGAGAGGCACTGAATAGCTCTGAGCCCTGTGTTTCAGATAAGACTTGCATTTTAGAAGGTTTATTCCGGGAGAAGAACAGGAGATACACCATAAGAGGACCAGTCAGCAGACACCTCTCTGTTAGTTGGTTTTTTCCTCCCGTCACCGTGAGCAGCACACCCAGTCAAGGCCTAATCTGCAAAAGAGAGTTCCTTTTCATTTACTCAGATTCTGCCTTCTGTGACATACAAAACCGTTGTGTACACAGAAGTGATAAGGCCTTCTTTCTGAAATCCCCTTTATTAACACCAATCTAGAAGATTCATTTTAAGAAACTGAGTTAAGGTATCACGTTATCCAGGAGAACTGTGAATGGTTTAATTAGCACATCTGCCCTGGCCAGGTTTCAGAAATCAGAACTTGTAGGGAGGAGAATTTATGGTTCACTTTTTGGCCCACTGGAGTTGCAAAGGAATGAAGAGGGAGAGGTGGAAGAGAACAGAGGTGAAAGAAGAGAGCTTAATGCCATGAAGTCTCCCAGGTGATGGGGACAGAAAGAGGGAAGAGTGGGGAGACTAGGAGTGTGGGCGCTGAAAGAAGAGTTGGGCAGGCTCCAAAGGAACTCCTGGTGGAATGGTGGGAAGAGCTGGGAAATTTGAATTTTGATTCCTATTTAATTTTCTTTTCTACCTTGGGCAAATCACCTAACTCTCCTGACCTATTTATTTTTACAGAAAAATAACATAAGATTAGAGAATCTCTGAAATCCCTTCAAGTTCTAATATTCTAAGGTTCAGCTATGTCACAATTTTGCCCAAGGCTGCTCCTGACACATATGCTCCATTCTTGGTCCTTTTTTTCCCCTCAGACTTCTTTTATGTTCTTCTTCCCCGAAACAGTAGTAGATAAAAAGTATTAAACTCACTTAGTGAATACTATGAGGTATATGTATAAAATTGAGTTTGCTTTTAAAAGGAGGGCGAATAATAAAGAATTTGTCTGGTCCTTGTCCCAGGTTCCTGGGAGAGAGCTTGTAAATCCTTGGAATTTCTGGGTGGGGTGATAGAAGTATCTTTGCTTTTCATGGTGGGCCCCTGGGGCCACACCTGAGTTTATGCAACTAAGTGACTCATGGGGGGGTCCCCAGAGTGTCAAGATGGGAGCTGGCCATATCAGAAAGACCAGTCATGTGATTAGAGGTTTGGAGCTTTGAGCCACGTATATCAGCCGGACCTCTGATCTCCAGGGGGTGGGTGGGGGCTGGAGCTGGAATTCAATCCTGCCATCAATGATTCAATCAATCACGCCCATGTAATAAAACCCCAATAAAAACTCTGGACACTGGTGCTCAGAAGAGTTTTCCTGGTTGGTAATCATCCATCCATGGGCCAGGAGGGTAACATGTCCTGAGGACATGGAAGCTTCACATTTGGGATCCTCCCAGGCTTTCCCCTATGTGTCTCTCTTCTTGGCTGGCTCAGATTTGTATCCATTTGCTTCAATAAAAGTGTAATCACATATATAGCATTTTCCTAAGCTCTGTGGTCATTCCAATGAATTATTTTTCTCTTTTTTTTTTTTTTTTTTTTTTGTGGGGAAGACCAGCCCTGAGCTAACATCTGTTGCCAATCCTCCCCTTTTTGCTGAGGAAGACTGGCCCTGGGCTAACATCGTGCCCATCTTCCTCCACTTTATATGGGACGCCGCCACGGTGTGGCTGACAGGCAGTGCGTCGGCGGGCGCCCGGGATCCGAACTCGCGAACCCCGGGCTGCCAAGCGCAGACTAAACCACTGCGCCACCGGGCGGCCCCCCCAATGAATTATTGAATAAAAGGGGGTAGAAGAAACCCCCAAATTGGTAGCCAGTTAATCAGAAGTGTGGGTGGCCTGGGCACCCCTAAACTTGTAGCTGATGTCTGACATAAGGGCAGTCTGGTCGGGGACTGTTCCTTTAACCTGTGCAGTCTTTGCTAGACCTGGGTAGTTAGCATTGGAATTGCATTGTAAGGGCTTATTGAATATTTTAGCAGATTTTCAAAATTAAATTTCAAAAATAAAATGTATTTTATGAAAATTTTAAGAAAATTCATTTTCACAGTTAAACTCTCTGGAGTGCCACTGCTTAATTATAATATCCATGAAAGAGTTAAATGTGGATATAATAGAAGCACACAGCTTCTTCAAAGGAAAGAATTAACATTATTGAGTTGCTGCTGGAAGAAAGGATTAAATGAAGAGATAGGTCTTTTGCAACTATCAAACAGGAAAAAAGGACAGAGAAAAACGTTTTTAAAGGGGAGGATCAAACTTATAAATTTTTTTAAGGAGACTCAGTGGTGTATGGTAAAAAGAAAATAATAAATAAGAAAAGATACCAGGATTCATTAGGATATTATATAAGTTCAAATATGAGAGAAGTTTAGAGTACAGGTCTTTGGAAAAACATCAATTATATTTGAAAAATCTGGTAAAAGATAAGTATAGTAAGATTTCATGAGAAATTTCACTGATTTTCAATATATAAAGAATGTTGGAATTCATTATAGTGAGATGTAATAGTGATCCACCTTAAAAATGTGATATGACTTTTTCCCATATGAGAGAATACAAATTTCTGGAAAAAAAATGATGCCAGGACAACTCAGTTGCTTTTTTGCATAGCCAATTCTTTTAATAATACAAAGAAGCTGGCATAATGCATATTGATTTTCGTGAGACAATTTGAGTTTAGTTTAACTTAAGAAAATTTATTTGAATCATCATATATCTTTTTCATAAGTATATTTTCAAATATTAATTTGTTTTCCTGGGTACTAAAGTTATGTTTTAGAATGTAGCATTTAATTCAGAGGAGAGGGCAATCCATGTGATACACAATCTCAATTGTCAGAAAATAGAGGAAAAACACATAGAAAGATGAATCACTAAGAACACCATCAACTTCTGTTAAGGTTTCTTTCAGAGACTCTTCATACGGCAAAAGAAATGCAGAGCTCTTTTAATCAAAATACTCAGTATTCAGGTGAGTCAATTGTCTATGTTAAAGCACCTGTCACTTCTAGAAGTCTGGTGATCATCTTGGTGTGAGGTGGGAGTGCAGCTAAGTGATTTGACAAAAAGAGAACGTTGTCTTCCGTGTGACCGAGATGATCACTGCTGCTGTCTGTATAGCTACCACTACCTCTTTCTGGATGAGAGCCTTTGGAGTTGTGAAACCAGAGAACAATCTTTCACTGGTTCATTAATCTTTCCGACAAACTCTTATTCATCCTTTAAGGCCCAGACGCCACATTGACAGAATTACTTACTCCATTATCTAGGTTCCTATAGCTTTTTTTTTTTTTTTTTTTTGTGAGGAAGACCAGCCCTGAGCTAACATCCGTTGCTAATGTTCCTCTTTTTTGCTGAGGAAGACTGGCCCTGGGCTAGCATCCATGCCCATCTTCCTCTACTTTATATGGGACGCCTCCACAGCATGGCTGACAAGCAGTGCGTCGGCAGGCGCCCAGGATCCGAACCGGCAAACCCTGGGCTGCCAAGCGCGGACTAAACCGCTGCGCCACCGGGAGGCCCCTCCTATAGCTTTTTAAGAAATATTCTAATCTGAACATGCACTTATATGTTCTGCTCTTCCTAAATGTCTTGCCTAGCCAGAATTTTGCACATTGATTACACGTGTATGTGAGCATGTATAAAAAAATATATATGTGCATGGAATCATACATATATTCTATGTCTGTTAGGATTCTAACAGATAGGATCTGAAAGGCTAAGTTTCTGTAACAAAGAGACACCAAAACACAGTGGCTTAAATAAAATAGAACTTTTCATCCTTTACACATGAGTCTCGAAGTGGGTGGTTGAGGCTGATGAAGCTGTCCTGTCCCACAAAGTAATTCAGGAATCTGTCACTGACCAAGTTATTCCATCCTCTCATTTTCCAGGGTGTTGTCTTTCTTGCATTGTCGATGCTGGGTCACCCTTGTCCATGTTCCAACTCACAGTAAACAGGAAAGTAGAAAAGTGTTTGCTCTTTATTTTAATGCCAATGCTTACAAGTGCCACCCATCACTTCACTAGCTCAGTTGTGACTAACACGGCCACATCTATGTGCAAAGGAAGCTGGGATACCTAGTCTCTCATGGAATGGCCGTGAGCTCTCATTACCATGGAAGAAGAAGAGAATGGTTTTCAGGGGAAATCTAGCAATTTGCCACTTTTACTGCATATACGACATAAAAGAACAAAGGCTGATACAGCAAAAATCCAAAGAGTAATCGTAAAATTTTTAAAAAAGAACTTGAATGCTCTATGGCAGTGTTTCTCAACTAGGAGCATTTTGTCTCCCCAGGGATTTGGCAACCTCTGGAGACATTTTTGGTTGTTACACTGGGGATAGGGTGCTACTGTCATCCAGTGCATAGAGGCTAAGGGTGCTACTAATTATACAATACAGCCGATGCCGCAAAGAATTATCTGGCTCAAAATGTCAATAATGTCAAGTGGGGAAACTCTGCTTTATATGGTGATTTCCATATCTCCAAAATATTGCATTCCATTTGGAACAAATTGGGAACATAAAAGTTATGTGAGGATAACATGTTAGAGATCTTGATGTTTCTTCTGCTGGTTTTCCTGGGTCATCACCCCTGCTTGGCTTTAAGCAAATTGAGATTAGAAATCTTATTTTGTTCTTGTTTTCATCACAGGCCCCCGGGGATTCACTTCAAGTTTTTGGATAAAATAATGAGGGACATGGAACATCTTTTCTGTGTACTGCCCCGTACCAGGCTCTGTGATGATTGCGACAAGATGCAGGGACACTACAAGATGCGTGTCATTGACAGGCATTGTTTTCGTTATTTCTCGTTCCTTATCCTTCCCCAATATCAGTGGTGTCTCTGCTTATTTCTATCACATTTGCAGAGATGTCTGTGTTTGAAGGTTGCTCCCAATACCATGGCTAAGTTAGTGACCCATAGCCATGCCCATCACGTTAAGAAGGACCTTACCTCAAATATTTTCTGTCAAAGAGAAAGCAAGCCAAAGCAGGAAGCAGCTTTAAATTATTGACTTTTTAACAACTCAGCTCAGATGGAAACAGAATTAAGATTTACAGGACTATAAAGGAGGTGGTTGTTATTTAACTATTCAAAATGGGAAATGGAAAGAAAACCCCAGGCTTCACAAGATCCTGTGGCATAACCAGCATGCTCAAAAAGCCAAGAGGAATGAATTAGGGAAATGAGCATTTGATGAATTTCATATGAACTTTTGACCTTCTCAAGGGTTGCAAAATTGCTTTTCTACCCCATGATCCAGCCTCCCAAGCAACTTCTATTTTTTCTTTGTCTCCTCTCTCTCTCTCTCTCTCTATCCCTGTCTCTCTCTGTCAGCTTGTTTGTCTCTGTTTTTCTCTCTCTCTTCCCTTCTCTCCTCTCTCTCTTTTCCCCTCCTTCCCTCCCTTTTCAAATTGTCCCAGTTTTCATTTCTACGCCATCAATTCAGCCTCGCCTCCACCTGACCTAGTGACCTTTTGTAAACTTTCTCAATCCAGGTCAGAGATCATAAAATATGAAGGCTCATCTCTGTCTTCATATATCCTCTAACTTGCACAGAGACGGTTTGATTTTCCAGCATTGCCTCAGCGTTCTCCATTGGGGAAAAAAAGTATTATGATCATTATCAACCACACCATAAGGAATCACATGAAAGGCAACATTGTGCATGGAGCTTATTGAATTGCAAACAGCTTTCTCCGAAATCCAGGCTGCCCCCCTGATGCAAATCAGATGCTTACATAATACTATTTCCTTGGAGGGTGACAAAGGAGTGATGGGATTAAGATGCCCCTTTGTGGTGTGGCAAAGCTTTTCTGTCTCCTTGCTTAAAGCAGAACATTTTGACATATTAACTGGATCTGTACAAAATGTATCTAAAGCTATTGAATGCACTTATTTTTCTTGATAGAATTTATACCAAACCTCTTTCCAAGGGATTTGAAGCAGCTGGAAGCTACTATGTTTCTGCCCTTTTTCCCCTCCCTCTTCTCTGTCTCTCCATATTCGTCTGGACCCTTCTCGTAATCCTTAGTTATGCATATTTGAAAAAGACTGGTCACAGCATGAATGAAAAAACAATCCATCTCGTTCTCACTGGATTTCATAATTTAGCATCACTTCATAATATCAATTGTACATGCAAGTGCTACAGTGCTTTTTTTTTTTTTTTTTACAGATGGCACACCAAATTAGGACCAGTGATCCAGCAGTCATTCTGCATAAAGCCAGATTCCAGTTTGACAGGCGCTATGCATCACCGCACATCCTTAAGAGAAATGCTTGGTTGTGTTTACACGTGTCTTCCCAGCAGCTGATTTCTGAATATGGGCGCAGATGCACGGCATGTAGTAGAGATCGGAGTATACCTCCTGTTGTGCGATCGAAGTGAAGCCAACTGCATCTCCTACAAGATTACCCTGTCTTCCTGTCTTTTCTCCTTTTATCTTCTCTCTGCTTTCCCCTCCCTATTTCCTTCCTTGGTTCCCTAGTCATTCTTTCCCTTAATATTTTCCACTTTTGATCATATTTTTTTTCCTTTCCCATTAGTCTAGAGACTCTTTGAAAATAGCATTATATCTTAGTTTTTATACCTTCAGAGTCTGGCCATAAAAGAGTGTCAGTAAATGTTTATTAAGTAAACTCTTGATACTATATTTCTAATAATTAAAAGCATATTCATCTAAGATGATGGCATAATGCTGATGCATAGAAATTTTATCATTTTCGTTGTTATTACCATCACCATTTCTGTGTCCATCATTGACATAATCATCATAATTGTCGTCCTGAGTACCTACTCTTCACATCAAGAGTATTATAAGTATTATTTCATCTAATTTCTTAGTGACCTTGTTAGTGCCTTATCTGTAAAATGAAGATAATAATAGCACCTTCTCCATAGGCTTCTTGTGGAGACTAAATGGAATGATATGCAGAAAGTGTTTAATATGTTACCTGACTAAGAAGTATTCTATGAATGTTAGCTATTGAGATAATGATTATTATTTTAATCCCCATCTTATAATTGAAGAAATAGAAACAGAGAGGTTAGGTGGTTTGCCAAAAGTCACTCAGCTGATAAGTGAGAGAAATTGGAAACAAACTCCCAATTCTGGCTCCATAGATAAGTACATTCCAATACTGCCTTTCCATTATCAGAATCTCTAAAGTTTTTGACAAGAGTAGCAACAGTAAGTCCAATAACTGTGACAAGTTTAGAGAGAGAAATCTTTTTCTTAAAAAACAGGTGGCGATTGAACAAAATTCAAAAAGAAAATAGTATTGAAAGGTTTTACCCTTACCTTTAAAGTCTTTGACAAGAATAGCAACAGTAAGTCCAATAACTGTGACAAGTTTAGAGAGAGAAATCTTTTTCTTAAAAAACAGGTGGAGATTGAACAAAATTCAAAAAGAAAATAGTATTGAAAGGTTTTACCCTTACCTTTAAAGTCTTTATCACAAGTTGGGAGCACAGTGCAATTACACTTATGTCAGAAATTTATCTGTGGAGTTATTCTTTCTTCTAAAGCAATATTTCATTTTTATAATTTTTATACTTTGATATCAAACAAAGCTTTGACTAGTTGATGAATTTTATTTCTATGGCAATGTCTAAATGATGAAATCTGCTCTAAAGAAGAAATGCCAGCCTGCCTTTGTCCCTTTCTTCTTTTGTCTTTCCCACTTTGATGCTCTCTGATTTTAGTTAATGCTTGTTAGAGTTAATGATGAAATTTTATTTTGTTATGTGGGCAAAATATATAGATGATTCTAGGTTAAAGTAAATATTCAAGGATTTAAGTAAATATTTACACGGGGGAGGATGGAATTACATTTTTTAAAATTGTAATAAAAAAGATTTTGTTTAGAAGAAAAAGAGAATTCACAAAAAGATGAATAGAAATGAGTTAAATTAATTTTTAAAAGTTACTACATACAAACATACAAAATTTCTATGCATCAGCATTATGCCATCATCTTAGATGAATATGCTTTTAATTATTAGAAATATAGTATCAAGAGTTTACTTAATAAACATTTACTGACACTCTTTTATGGCCAGACTCTGAAGGTATAAAAACTAAGATATAATGCTATTTTCAATGGTTTTATTTTAATGATTCTCATTGCTTATAAGATGCACCTTATTTTCTGTACAGCTAAGAAAGAAAAAAATTCAGCCAATCAAGTGACACAAGGTCTTATCACTTAGACTTTTTAACTTCAAACACTAAAAGCTTTTTTAGACTTTTAAAGCAGTGTTTAAGGGAAACTTATAGCATTAAATTCATATATTTGAAATGAAGAAAGATTTTAAAATAATAACTAAAGCTTCCAGTTTAGTAAACTAGAGAGAGAGAGGAGTAAATTAAAGTTAAGACAAGCAGAAGAAAGATAATAATAAAGACAAAGACTTTTTCAAACAAATAAAAGCTTAGAGAACTCATTGCCAACATATCTGCACTAAAAGAGTGTTGAAGCATGTACTTCAGGCAGAAGAGAATAAGGATGCCGTATGAAAATTTGAATGTACATAGATAATTAATCCCAAAAGTCATGTAAATTAAATTAAGTATAAGATAGTTTTCCTCAATTAAAAAGATAAGTATTTGTCTAAATAAAAGATAGTAACAATGCATTA
Organism: Tapirus indicus; assembly: GCA_031878705.1. Lineage (NCBI taxonomy): Eukaryota > Metazoa > Chordata > Mammalia > Perissodactyla > Tapiridae > Tapirus > Tapirus indicus. Next base: position 134,498,282 of record CM062920.1, on the reverse strand, counting down.
TGGGGTTTTTAACATGTATAGAAGTAAATTGTGGCACAAAAATAGCAAAATGGATGGAAGTGAGGAAATGCAAGTATATGAAAGTACAGAGTTGTAAAATAAACTGGAGTGGAAGAATATGATTTTCAGTAGGATAATATAATTGGAAGGTAGACTATACTATAACCCATAGAAAAATAACAAAAAAAGGAAAAAAGAAATAGAACCAAATGATGCAAATAGAAAATAATAGCAGGTTAGTAGATTTCAATTTATTCATTTTAATGTTACATCTAATATAAATGGCCTAAATCCCTCAACTAAAAGGCAGAGAGTGTCAGACTGATAAAAAATTAAACCAAATACTTCCCACTTTTTTTTTGTATATATTCCAATATATATTCCAAGCAAATGCTGATCAAAATGAAGAGTGACTATATTAATACACAAATAGAGTACAGAATGAGGAATATCTCCAGGCATAAAGAGGGACATTGTTAGGAAACAATTCTCAGTAGGTCTATAAGCTATCTAACATCTTGTGATAGCTTTTATTAAGGACAATCCTTTCAAGGATGTTTGCATAGTGAACAGCCTTGAAAGATCTAGTGTCTCCCTCCATCTTCAGGGAATAAGACAGATTTGCTTGCTGTCTAGGATAATAAAGATAATGTCCTCCAGGGAAAATGTTGGCAGTTTTCCTAGCAGCTCTCTTTATAGGACTGGGGTTTCCCATTTCAGGTTTCCTCAACTGGATGCAAACCCACTGTGTGTACAGCATCCACCTGGGCTCACTTTTGCCTTATACTCCTGAGATTTAGGGGAAAGGGAGGATTGACATAAACATGAAGTTCACGCTATTTTCTGGGCTGTGAGTAATGAAAGGCTTTGTCTCTGATCCAGCGGTCTAGCGTTCTCTGCCAGAATCTATGAAGCTGTGGAATTGTGCTGGTAAAGGAATGAATTTGTCAAGAAGACATAATCCTAACCAAGTATTCACCTTACATATTCTCAAAATAGATGAAACAAAAACTGACAGATCTAAAACGAGAAGGAGACAAATCATCATTATAGTTGGAGACTGTAAAATTTCTTTCTTAGTAATAAAACAAGACAGAAAATAAGTAATGATATAGAGGATATAAAAGAATAACACTATCAAACAATTTGATCTAATTGATGTTTATAGAACATTCCACCCCAAAACAACAGAATACATATTGTTTTAATGTACACCAAGAATATTCATGAAGATAGACCATATTATGGGTCATAAAACAAATATGAACATATTAAAAGAATTAAATCAAAGTAATTTGTCCAGTTACAAAGTAATTAGAATAGATACCAATAGAAGAAAGAATTTGGAAAAATCCCCAAATATTTGGATTTAAACAATACAATTCTAAATAATCCATGATTCAAAGGAGGGAATTACAAAATATTTTGCAACGGATAAAAACGAAAATACAACACATCAAACTTAAGGGACACAGCTAAAGCAGCACATGGAGACAATTACAATAAATGATTACATTAGAAATGTCTCAAATCAATCAACTAAGCCATACCCTTGAAAACTACAAAAAGAAGAGAAAATTATAACCAACACATTCAAAAGGAAGGAAATAATAAAGAATAGAAATTAAAGAAATGAAAAAAAATAAAATCAATGAAACTGAAAACTGGTTCTGTCAGAGTCAAATTGATAAAGCTTCAGCCAGAGTGCTGAAAAAAAAAAGAAAGTAGGTAAAAATTATCATCAAGAATAAAAGATAACACATAACTACAGACCTTAAAAGGATCATAACAAATATTTTGAACAAGCTTATGCCAATAAATTTTAAAACTTAGATGAAATGGGTAAATTTCTGGAAACACACACACTGCTGAATCTCGCTCATGAAGGAAACAACATAAATAGCCTGATATCTATTAAGTAATTTGAGTTTCTAGGTTAAACTCTTCCCCCAAAGTAAACTCCAGGCCCAGATGGTAGCATGTATGAATTCTATGAAACATTTAAAAAATTATGCCAATTTTATACAAACTCCTTTAGAAAATGGAAGATGAGAGAACACTTTCCAATTCATTTTATAAGGCCCGCTAATACCAAAACCAGACAAAAACAAGACAATTACAGGAAAAGAAAACTTAAAATAGACCAACACAAAATAGTATTAAAAAAAAACTTGGCATGATCAATATCCTCACATGAACATATAGGCAAAATTCCTTAAAAAATTATTAGCAAGTCAAATTTAGAAACATATAAAAAGAATGATATAGCATGAATGAGTGACATTTATCCCTGAAATGCAAAGCTGGTTTACCATTTGAAAATAAATCCTTGTAATTCACCATGTCAAAACAATCTGGTAGAAAAATGTATTATCTCAATAGTTGCAATATGAGAATTTGAAAAAATTAAACATCTATTCAAAATAAAAAATCTCTCAGCAATCTAACAACAGAAGGGGACTTCCTTGACTTGATAGAGGACATCTACAAAAACCTATAACAGACAGCACAGTTAACAGGAAAAGAATAGTGCTTTCCCCATACTGTAGTAAATAATAGGATGTCCAGTCTCATCACTTCTATGCAACATTGTGTGGACATCTTTGCCAGTGTGATAAGAAAAGACAAGTAAATTAAAAGGCATACGGACTTGAGAGGAAGAAACATGACTATAATTGCTTGCAAAGAATCATGGTCATCTGTGAATACAATCCCAAAGAATCTACAAAATACCTCCTAGAAATTGTGAATGAGTTTAGAAAGTTCACCGGATACATGGCCAACTTACAAAAATCAATTATATTTTCATATACTGTACTGAATAATTGGATATTGAAATAAATTTTAAAATCTTCATAATTTATAATAGCATAAAAAGGAAACAACCACCTAGAGATCAAATTAACTATTCTAATATGTGCAATATTTTTATACTGAAAATGAAAAACACTGATGAGAGAAATTTAAAATGATCCAAATAAATTGAGAGATTATTCTGTTCATGGATCGGAAAATTCAATATTGTCAGTTCTTCTAAACTGATACACAGATTCAAAAAAAAATATTAAGCACAATCCAAGGAGGCTTATTTTTAGATATTGGGAAGGTGATTCTATAATTTAAATGGAAAGGCAATGGCCCTAGATAGCCCAACCAATTTTGAAACAGAAGAACAAATTGGAGGACACACAAACCCTGGTTTCAAGAGTTACCGAAAAGCTTCAGTAATCAAGACAGTGTGGTTTTAGTGGTAGAATAGACATATTGATTAATGGAACAAAATGGAGAGTCCAAAATAGACCCACATGTGTATAGTCAATTGATTTTTGACAAATGTAATGTGCCAAGGTATTTCTAGAAAGAAAGTATACTCTCTTCAACAAATTGTACTAAGGGAAAAGAAAAAAACAAACCTCATTCCTTCTTTTCTCACCATCATATACGAAGAAAAGCTTCACTTGAAATGGATCATAGACCTAAATGTGGAACTTAGAAATATAAAACTTCTAGAATAAAATGTAGGAGAAAACCTTTGTAATCTTAATGCAGAAAATACTCTTATATAGCAAAAGCACAAACACAAAATAAAAATTGATAATTTGTACTTTAAAATTAAAACTTTCTGCTCTCAAAAGAGAGCAGAAACTCCTAAACTATAGTAATAATAAGATACACAATCCAATGTAAGTGAGGAAAAGTTTTTTTTAAATTTTTATTTTATTGAGGTCACATCGGTTTATAACATTATGTAAATTTCAGGTGTACATCATTATATTTCAGCTTCTTTATAGACTGCATTGTGTTCACTACCAAAAGTCTAGTTTCCGTCTGTCACCATACATATGTGCTCCTTTACCCCTTTCACCCTCCCCATGACTTCCCTGTTGGTAACCACCAATCTGTTCTCTGTATCTCTGTGCGTTTTTTTATCTTCCACGTATGAGTGAAATCATACAGTATTTGTCTTTCTCTGATTTCTTTCACTTAGCATAATACCCTCAGGGTCCATCCAGGTTGTCACAAATGTCACAATTTCATCTTTTTTATGGCTGAGTACTATTCTATTTGGACAAAAGTTTTGAAGAGAAACTTCAGACACACAAAAAAACTATAGATGTCAAATAAACATATGAAAAGATTTTTGGCAACATTAATCATTAGGAAAATTCAAATTTAAATCACAATGAGATATCACTGCATACCTACTAGATTGGCCAAAATTACAAGAACAGCAAAAATTACTAGTGAGGATGCAAAGCATCTGCAACTGCCATATATTGTTAGTCACTTCAGAGAACAGTTTGGCAGCGTGATACAAAGTTAAATATATGCTTAACATATGAACCAACCATCCCACTGTAAGGTACTTTTATAAGTGTTGGAAACATATCTCCACACAAAGACCTGCACCTGAATGATTGTAACAGTTATATTCATAAGCACCAAAAACTGCAAACAATTCAAATTCCACCAACTGATGAATGGAGGTGCAAATTTTGGTTCATCCATAGACTAGAACCTACTAAGCAAAAAAGAAACAAACTAATGACACATCAGCAACATGATATTCTTTGCATTAAACTAAGTAAAAGAAGCCAGTCAAAAAAGGTTGCATACCCTATGTTTCCATTTATATGATACTCTGGAAAAAACAAAATTACAGCAACAAAAATCAAATCAGTGGTTTGTAGGAGCTAAGGGAAGGTGGAACCTACTTCATTATATAAGTCTACAAGATAACTTTTTAGGGTGATGGAAATATTACATAAACTGAGTTGTGGTTGTGGTTACACATGGTATACACTTGTCAAACTCAAGAAACTGTACAACTAAAACAGGTAATTTTTTGCTGTACATAAATTATATCTCAATTAACAATAATGAACAAAAAACTAAACACAAAAAAGGGAAAATCCTCATGACAATGCGATTGGGTTTATATATTTCAGTTGTGACTGCCAGAAGCTTTTTGGGAAATAATTTGGCAATGTTTGTCAAGAACCTTAAATATGTTCCTACATTTCACCCCTACAACTCCATTCTAACATCCAAAGAAAATAATCTAACATATAAGAAAAAATATACCCATAAAGATGTTTACCACAGAATTATTTATAATAGTGAAATCATAGAAGTTATCTTAAGATCTAACAACCTGTGAATGATTAAGATTTAGAGCAATGTCTTGATTCAGACTTGAAAAAAACATGAAGCCTATTGAACAAAATAGAAAAGGTCACGATGCAATGTAAATTGAAGAAAGTAATATACTCAATTTTATTTAAGGTCTTCAGTAGGTGACAGCTGACCAAACACGTACATCTACTTCTCATTCTCTAGAGCTGACAGAGTTGAAAGTATAGCATTAGGAATGAAACCTTACATAAATGGTCTCCCATTTTTTTGTTGATTCTCTTTTCCACTTCAACCTGCTTTCAACCCCCACCTCCACCTTTGAGGCATCCACTCATGAACAAAAATCCTGTGAACCGAGTTTTAAAATCACCATGGTAAAGTATTTTCTTCAACCTTTTTTTTCTGTTTTGAATTTAAATAAAAAATCTAAGGTCATAGCTATATAAATGACATCTACAAAAAAAATTTAGCCAACAAGTAGTAACAAGCCAATCAAACACAAACACCCCCCAAAACACACCATTGTTTTAAAAGTAATTTTATCATGAATACAAAAGTTTATTTGATTGTAGCATTGATTTGATTTGATATTAATTGATCAGTTATTGATGACTAAAAGTAACTAAAGATTATTGATATATTGAGTGTATGTACATGCAACTTAAATAAAATGTGCTTGTCATTCGTTTGAGGTTAAATATAAAGAGATGATTTTTCAAGAAAAAAGTTGTCCTTTTGTTGTAAATGCTGTATTTTAAGTATTAAATAATTGGATTACAAAAAAATATTTAGAATTCCAAAACAATTTATTTTCTTTTTCCTTTCAGTTTTATTAAGGTATAATTGACGAATAGAATTGTAAGGTATTTAAAGTGTACGCTGTGATGATTGGATATATGTATACATTGTGATAGGAGTCCCACTGTTGAGTTAATTAACACATCCCTCACCTCACATATTTACCTTTTTGGTTGTTTTGTGAGAACACTTATATTCTACTCTCTTAGCAAGTGTCAATTATACAATACAGAATTATCAACTATATTCACCTTATTATACATTGGATCTTCAGACCTTATTCATCTTATAACTGAAACTTTGAACTCTTAACCAGCTTCTCCCTATTTCTCGCTCCTCCAGCCCCTGGCAACCACTATTCTATTCTCTGTTTCTATGAATTCAACTTTTTTTTTTTTCAGATTCCACATAAAAGTGATGCCATGTGGTATTTGTCTTTCTCTGTCTGGCTTATTTCACTTAGCATAATGTCTTCCAAGTTCATCCATGTTGTTGCAAATGGTAGGATTTCCTTCTTTTTTAAGGCTGAATAATATCGCACTGCATATATGTACACTATGTCTTCTTTATCCATTCATCCATCAACAGACATTTAGGATGTCTCCATACCTTGGCTATTGTGACTAATGCTACAATGAGCACAAGAGTACACATATCTCTTCAAGACAGTAATTTCCTTTCCTTCAGATATGTAACCAGAAGTGGACAGCTGGATCATATGGTAGCTCAATTTTTAATTTCTTGAGGAACTTCCATAGTGTTCTCCATAGTGGCTGTACCAGTTTATATTCCCACCAACAGTTTACAAGAGTTCTCCTTTCATCGCATCCTCAACGACATTTGTTATTTCTTGTCTTTTTGATGACAGACATCCTAACATGTATGAGGTGATATATTATTGTCGTTTTGATTTGCATTTCCCTGATGGTTACTGATATTCACCTTTTCATGTACCTGTTGGCCATTTGTATGTCTTCTTTGGAAAAATGTCTATTCAGGAAATTTGTCCATTTTTTTTTTTTTTTTTTTTTTGTGGGGAAGACCAGCCCTGAGCTAACATCTGTTGCCACTCCTCCCCTTTTTGCTGAGGAAGACTGGCCCTGGGCTAACATCCGTGCCCATCTTCCTCCACTTTACATGGGACGCCGCCACGGCATGGCTGACAGGCAGTGCGTCGGCGGGCGCCCGGGATCCAAACTCGCGAACCCCGGGCTGCCAAGCGCGGACTAAACCGCTGCGCCACCGGGCGGCCCCAATTTGTCCATTTTTTAATTGGATTATTTGGGGGGTTTTTTTTGCTATTGATTTGTATGTGTTCCTTGTAGATTTTGGATATTAACCCTTTATCAGCCTAGCCTGAGCTCCTGGTTGTGTCTCAAACTTTTGTGATTGTCCAAGCCGCCATTTTTGTTCTTAGTGTCTCCCAGTAGTTGAGGGTGGGCCGAGACCTATCAGTGTCTCAAAGAGGAGGATGAAGTTAGCACCTAGAGGCGGGGTGACTAGAAACCAGACCCTCAAGCAACAGCTGGGAAGGTATGTAATGAAGTCCCTTCCGGGGAGAAACTGGGAGATAGACATTGTTATCTGCTCCTTTTGTGCTAAACCCAGATGTATAGCCACGGGGAAGGGTGGGGGAATGTTCCTGCATCCTTTTAAGAATTGCTTCTTAGTTTACTACAGTACTGTGGGACCATGCAGGAAAGCCTCCTTGGCTATCAGAGCCATGCAATCCAGGGGCCCTTCCTTAGGGCAGCAACCTCAACAGCTGGAGCACCAGATGTGTGTACAAGATCCTTCTGGAGAGATGCCAACAATCTGGTTTTATCATTAGAGACAGCCAGAGGGAGAAGGTGGGGGTGGAGAGGGGAATGCCCCCAGCTCCCCCATTCTCCAGGGAGGTTCACAACCAGACCCTAGACTTGTGCTAAATGAGAAGTCAGCTGGACCCTCAAGCTGCGGCTTGTAAAGTGTGCCTTCAAACCCCTTTCGGGGAAAGACTGGAAGATGGGCATTTTTGTCTGCTCCCTCTGCACTGAGCCTTCAGGGGAGAGCCTCGAGAATGCTTGCACGCCCATTCAGAACTACTTCATTTGCTATAGCCCTGTATGTCTTATGGATGCAAACTACAAGTGCTTTGTCACCTCTGTATGTCCAGTCCCCTCCAGATGCAGTATTGGCACAACATGGGTGCTCACATATATGTTTAACAGATGGATGGGCTGAATCAAGAACATCCTCAATAAGAGGAGAGACGTCGATCAAGAGAGCCATAGAAAAAATGAATATCTAGCTAGTTGATATTTTAATCACTGTCAAAACAGTGATTTCTAATGCAGGTATATACCAAAATTTAAAAAAAAAAGCTTTTAAAAGATACAGATTCCTGGGCCCTGCTGCAAATCCACTGAATTAGAACCTCTGGTCACAGATATTTAAAAACAAATGCTCATGGGTTTTCTAACATGGATAATAACCTCTGCTCTAAAATGAGCTTTCCTTTAATGATTTGAAGAGTTCTGCACTTTCAACCTCAGCACAAATACACAAAACTCTCTTTAGAAAAAACTTCAGGATAATCTATTATTTCAGATTTTTAATTGAGAACACTCTGTCAATGACTTGGCAGAACGATGTAAAATTATTCCAGCATATTTCCTTTGTAAAAATTCCACTAGTTTAAAATAATCTTTTTTCCCTCTTTTTCTAACAATTACCATTTTATTTCCCCCACCCCAGCCCCTTAAAGTCTAAAAGATTTCAAGATTTAAAATGTGCCCTTGCCATGAACTACTCCAAAGTAAAAGGAACCAAATGAATTCAGGTGATGTCTTACAAAGTAATTGCCTTCTTTTTTATACTAATAAAAGTCATCTCTCATGCCTACTTTCCCTGGCTTCTCCATATAACATAGGCAACTGTGTCAACATTTAACAACCTTAAATTGTATGCCAGACACTAACATGCACCTAATAAACATTTCTGTATTCAATAACCATCTTATAAATTGTTCTGTGCTCAATGTGCTTATTAAAATGCCCATTTTCCCTCCCAACAATGACATGTGTTGAAAAGTGGATAAATACCGAATATCTGTGATGTATGTTGGCAAATGATAAAACATGAAATAGAATGCTTTACATGAAATCTGATGAAAATACCATTTCACACCACCATTCTTTCCGCCATTAGCACACTCTGACCCTCATTCTGAAAAGGTACGACCTCTGGGTGGAAAAGAAAAACATCACAGTTGGAATATGGTAGGAAAAAGGATCTGTAAAGAAAGAGACTGAAGGCATTCATTTAAAAATGTGGATGTAAATGGTATTTTCCCCCCTTCAATTTCAAATTAGAGACTATGCATTTAGAGCTGACAATAGACCCTAGCAGCAAAGGTAATTCTGTGGTATGCAGAGCCATTTATTTTGATAGGAAAGAAGGCTATCATTTCTGTAATTTTAAGAGTGGTAGATGTTCATGGCCTTAAAAAAATCAATCAGTACAGGAATGTATAAAATAGAAAGTGGAAGTCTTTCCTTTCAATACCACTATTATTGAACCAGCTAAATACTTTTCTAGAATTGTATATATATATATATGAACACACATACTTAGAGATGTGCGTATGTATGTGTATGAGTGTGTGTGTGTGAAAAGCATCCTAGATGGAAATTCTAATGTCTTCTGTAAATTTGATGGTGCCTTTCAGGTAGTATGCAATAGAGATACTCACATCAATGAAGGGAGAACAGAGAAGCTCCTAATTGCCCATCACATTACTTTTGGAGCTAAATGGATGTTACATTATTCAGGATTAAGGGATATATTTCCGAAGCACCAAGCTAGATGGAGGCTGCAGAATTCCTCATTTGCTCCAAAAGCTGTTCATTGTTTGCCTTTTTATTGCTTTGTCATTGCCACGATGAGGGATACCTTTGGTGCACGATGTTATTTGCAGGACAATTTTTGCCACAAGAAAAGGATTAATTTTTTTCTGCCATTTTCCATTTTCATCACCAATTTCCAACTGTCATGAAAGTGAGCTCTGTTTTTACACGACATTCCATTCTTATTACCATCTTGTCCCAAGAATGAAAGTCTGTAATGAGAGCAAAGCCATAGCTGGCATCAGAGGGCTGTTATAATTCACTCTCATGACAAAGATAGTAATGAGAAATGACAGTGGCACAAAATGAATCCTTTCCGATCCCGGCCCCTTGGATGATAATGAGAACAGAAGATGGCACCAACTTTATTCATCTTTATGACACTTATTGTGACAGGATTGAAAGCTGCAACAACAAACCATCTGAGGTTACAATTTCCCAGTCTCGTTTCCATCATGTGTTTAAAAAAAACAACAAAAACCAAACCAAACAAAAAAACCTCCATACTGCCATTTCTCTTGGGAATCCCATTATGGGGAGGCTGTCCAAGCTTGCAGAATCCTCTTTACTGTCCACAACCGAATGCGTTTCAGAGAGGATGAAATGCTTTCATCTCCTAAAATTGTTTTCTATTTTATTATGAAATCATCTTAGCAATGCCTCTAAAAGGGGCAATGAGAAAGAGAAAGGAGGGCATATGGAAATAAAGCCACTTTTTGAAGTTCTAATGCAGTTTTCTGACTCTCCCGAAAATATAAATTTAAGGTATAAAATATTCAACCAGTGCAACTAATACAGAATCTTACCCACTCTTGCATCTCTTTCTCCTCTCCTCTCCTTTCTCTCTTTCTGAGTTATGATTATATCTTTATAAAATCTAAAAGAATTTAAAGCTAAGTTGATCCAATCTCTGTATAGATAAGAAAAAGGAGACTTAGAAAAGTGAAGTAAGTTATCCACCATCACCCAGATAGTGCCAGAACACTCATTCACAGTTTTTCTGTATGATCTTTCTATGATGTAAGTTAAAAATGCCACAGAGAAAGGTAGCACGGAGTATACGCATTCTGCTCAATTCCCTATAAAGGGAAGGTGGCATTCTCTCCAGGAATTCATTTTGGAGTCACAAGAGTCTGGGCTCTGTCACTTCCAACTTCTGTGCCCTTGGACCAATCATCTTTCAGGTTTTCAATTTTCTCTACTATAAAACAAGTTTAGAAAATTATAACTGATGTACTAAATGGTCTATCTTAAATAGGGTAAATAAAGTGACCATCTTATTCTTTCCTCTCCCTGCTGACCTCAGAGATGACTTTCTTTTACCTCCTCCTCACTCTGGTTCTAACTGTTCTGTGGTCAGGAGCTAGGGAGGGGTGCAAAGGAAAGTGGCAAAGGCCCTGCTCCCTTGCTGGGTATTGCTGCCCTGCATCAATTCATGGCATAGACAATGGATCCTTTGGATGACTTCTTACAACTCGTCCTCCACCCCGATAGTAAAGCAAAATGGTGCATTTTTCCTCTTGGCAGACACCTGAGTCCTTTCAAAAATATTCAAGCCTGGCTAATTTTCTGGGTATCCACCTGGTCCATGTGAAAATGCATACCACCTGGCCCTGACGTGCTCCAGAGTGAGGCCAATTCACTGCCTCCTTTATTCTTGTTTCACAAATGGGGCCTGCTCCAGGAAACCTCTTGCATTTGGAATTCTTCAGGCAAGAGACAAGCACCATTCTCTGTCTGTGCAAACTCCAGGGAACACGTGCCAAGCTGGACGTGTCTGTTCTATAGAGGCATGGGCAGACCTATGCATTTTTGCAGCTAACAAACATTTGGCAAGGAATTGGGAGTGTGTTAGTGAAATGTCAATCTCCCCTTTTGATAGACATTCTGATCTCTGGGTGATTATTAGGAGGCATCCTTACCTGACTGAAGGGAGGAGGGAATGTGATAGTCTTATATGTACCTTCAGTGACTTTGTTCTCCAGCAAACCTCTCCCCTTCTTTTAACACTGGCTATTGGGAATCATGATTTAGGTCATCATCATTTGGGGATGAATCTGTTGCTTCTCTTGAGATAAGTAACAAAACTTGTCCTTCATTGTCTCGGCTTTCCGACTTTAGATAAAATTCTGAGACCCAGCAAAAGTCTTACTGCATTCTCTATAGATCTCACATGGTTGTTGTAATAAGCATAACTTTTTGATATTGAGATAACTTATTTTGTATTTCTACTAAATGCTGATATCATAACTCCTGAGTTATGGGGTGACTGAAGTGTAGAGAGGGGAAGTGCCTTCTTCTGACGCAAGAAACCACTGTTTTGGTTAAATCAAATATTTCAACTAATATAAAGTGATATTATATGCCACAACAAACTGTAATTTTTAAGCAATTAGAATATCTAGGAGTCCTAGAACTTCCAGAGCTTCCTTTGACTGATGGTTTCTGTGACATTGTAGAGCTCCATTATGATCTACACGGTAGATATTCTACATTTAGGATCCAGCATACCATCAACCTAATCCAGAGTTAGCTAGTGCTCTTATTCTCAGGAAGCTAGTTCCTTGTAAATGCCTCTTTGCACATAATGAAGCATTCATGGTTCCAGTGGCAGCCAATGCTCCACCAGATCTGTGTAGCAGTGGTACTTGGACTGGATATTTTGTAATTCCCTCAGGATAATATGCTGAGATCTCTTCAAAACTTTTTGTAAGTTCCTTGACCTACTCATAGCTTTTGGGGCTAATTTTAAGAACCACCATTCACCTTTTACACTCTCCTTTGAACACTTACAGACAAATGAAGAACTTTCGGACAAGTGAAGAAAAAGTTGCATTAAACAACAACAGTAATTTTGATGGAAAAAAATGTTTCAGATTTGTAGCTCTGCTTCTATCACTGATTAATATAACATACACCACGGTAACTTATATTTTGAGATCTACTGTGTGCAAGGCTTTGTATTCTGTAATCTGGGACAAGTAGCTTCATTTCTTTAAGGTTTGGTAGACTTATCTGTAATATGAGAGAGATTGGAATTAGATTTGTGGTTTGCAATCTGTTCTGAGGACCCTTGTGTTCTGTTGAGATGCTCCACAGTTCCCGTAGAGAAAGAGGGGATAGGACAAGTGAATTGTAGGGACAGCTCAGGAGCCTCTTACTCAATCCGTGGAGGAGTTCTCTTTGTATCCTTTTATGTATTGGCCTTCTACACAAGACTGATTTTTGAAAAAGGAGTTCAACTCCAAAACCACTGGATTAGAATTGCCTTCTGACTCAATTTATCTATAATTCTATGAAATAGCACATGATTGCAAAAACCCAGAGCAGCAAAAGTTAATTCACATTCCCTTCTGAGGCACAGGGTGAGGCTGGAGTCACATGAAACTGCTCTGACACTCAGCTTGATGTCACCTGCTCAACTTTGTTTAGTGAGCAAATAATAGCACAAAACAGGATGTTTTCTTGCCCTACTCAGCCCAGGCAAGAAAAGGCTTTATTTGAAATTCATATCATGGGGCTCAAAGTAAGCTTGAAGGTTGGTATAAACTTGCCAAAAGGGCAAACAAATATTCTTCAGACCTTACCACAGGACGACGTAGAAAGAAGTCAGCCATGATGTAACCATTTAGCCGTTATGTCTCAGTGAGAGCTATGTCCACAGTTCCTGATCTCAGCACCTTTAAGAAAGGAACGTTATTCTGCAATTTATTTCTAAAGCAAATTTATTTTAGCCTAAAAATAACTAGATATTTTTCCGGTCATGCAGGTAAAGACAAAAGTTATGCTAACTTAAATTGCTGTGGATATTTTCTAGTCATTCAAACTATATGCAGTTAATATCAAAGGAAAATATCAGAAAGAACAAAGATTAAATGCATATAAAAATCTTTGATTCGATTTCTAAACCTATATTGTAGTCAAATAAGACGTGCAAGAAAAAATATTTCATATTAGTTTTTAATTTTCGTATTTTTTTCCATTTGGAGTCTGGGAGATTTGTATATGAGATCTTTACATATTTTTAATAAATTCATCTTACTTTTGGTGATTAAGGCATCTGTAAGATTAAAAAGATGACTTGAAAATTCCATTCCTGATGACTTAGAGTGAAATCACAATTACAGCTTTGTCTTCCTGCTTGGTTAAATGCAGTATTCCCATTTCGATGGCTATAATAAGTCAAGCTTAAGAAAAATGCATATATGAAAACTTGCTTGCAATTATTTTGCCTGACAGTCATGCAAAATGTAATTAAAAGGTTTGAATTGTACAGGTGCTAAAAAGAAGTATACTACAAAATAAGCAAACTATAATGCTAAGAACTACAGTTGGGTTATTAACACGTTATGATCTTAATTATGACATTCCAGTGTTATAATCCCAGGTCTATAGCTAAGGAGAGGAGGTTATAAAAGTAGGTTGTCAAAATCTTTATCAGAGAGTTATTTTAACATCATTTTTAAAGGAAATTTATTGTTTAATTATAAAGGTAATACAACTACAATGTAGAAAATATGTAAAATGGTGAAAAGAAAAATAATTGCCTATTATTCCAATACTCAAGCTACCATTATTATTATTTTGGTGGAGTTCCTTCCAGGCTTTCTTCATATGCCTTTATTAATTTTTTTGTTTATAATTCTAATGTGTGCACATTAACATTTTGTACCCTGTCTTTTCACTTTATCGTATATATTTAATAGAGTTTTATATATTCAAAATGAGTGTAGCTTGTATCTTAGGAAATTACTTGGTAAGATAAAGTGGTCAGCATGACGATGAGCCTCAGGCCTGGTCCAGAAGGTAGTTCCACTTTGGTGTGAGGCTTGCAACAACTAGGTCATTTTCAACCCTGGAATCATTTCATGAGAAATGCTTTGCTGTGTGCTGAATAACGAATACAGGACAAAGTCTCCATCAATTAAGCCTTGGAATGAGGCCAGACCTAAATCACTGGGGTAGAATCTTTGCATCTCAGCTTCATAGGGATCGCCGTATAAAGAGACCAGATGATACAGAACACCCTAATTGCTGCCCGTGGAAGCCAAAGGAAGGCATTTGAATCCACGAGGATGAAAGCACTTCTTTCAAGGACACCTGAAGGCATGCTATGAAACCAAGAGCTTCAATAACATCCAAATTACTTAGAGAACTAACTGTAATGTATAAACCATTCTATGAGTGAGTGTAACTGGAATTTTTTGAAAAACAACAATATGTAAGTAATGCAAACACTGAGGCCCTGCAATTTTGTTCTTTGAGATTGAAAAGAGTGAATATGGAAACCTATAAAATCAACCTTATGTGCATACATGTAGGCATAATTTGGCCTAAGTATGCATGGGAACACTATCTTAGTGATATCTAAATTATAAATTGTACTTAAGTAATCCAAAAAACGGCCAAAGTCCGTGAAAAGTTTCAGAAAGGCTGAATCTCTCCAAAACTTCCAACAGTCTCATTCGTCATTCAGAAACCACAACAGATTAAAGATTAAAGAGGTTTAAAGATTCTACTACTGAGAATGTCAAAGTCACACCAAGATTTGTGACAGTCTTTTCAAGGGTGTGGGGAAAAGGTACAGAATTTCTGGAGAGAGGATTGAGAGTTCACATCAAAATTTTAAAAAACTCGTCAACAGTTTGACCCTGTAATTGCACTTCTTGAACTCTTTTTTTCTCCCTCTGGCTGCCTTTTAAGATTTCACTCTATCTTTGGTTTTTGGTAGTTTGACTATGATGTCCCTAAGTGTAGTTTTCTTTCTGTTTACACTATGCGGTGTTTGTAGACCTTTTTGAATCTGTGGCTTGATATTATTCACGTCTAGGAAATTCTCAGTCACTATTTCTTCAACTACTGACTCTGATTACATATGTTCAACATTTTATCTCTATCTTACACGCCTCATGCTTTTTCTCCCTGTGCATTGCTCTGGATATTCTCTACTGCTCTATGATCTGTTTACTAATTATTTTTGTTTTCTTGCTATTTTTAATCTGCTAATAAACTACTCTAGTAAATTTTTCATCCTAGTCATTATATTTTCTAGTTGTAGAATTTCTGTTTGACAGTTTTTGTGTGTGTTTGTGTAGATTCTAGGTGTCTACTGAAGGTTTGCATTTTTAACTCTATTTTCTTGAATTATGTCAATCATGTTATTTAAAAATTTCTGATCACTCCAATAGCAAATTTACTCATGGGTTGATTTCAGTTGAATGTTTTCTTTTGATTTTGTTCAATTGGTTCTGTATTTTAACATGCCTTTAAGTTTTAAATTGATACTGGAAATTGTAAATTAAAAAAAAAACATTGTATAGTCTATGGATAATGTAATCTTCTTCCAAAGAAGATAATTGTGTGTGTGTGTGTGTGTGTGTGTGTGTGTGTGTGTGTGTGTGTGTGGAAGGCAGATAGAATGTCAGAAGAGCAGCTTAATCCTGGCCTGAGTTGATTTTAGTTTTTTGGTTCTTTTTCAAGATTGTTATGTCTCATTTTGTCCTTATTATTCTGTCATCGCCCTTCTGGGAACTCAGGAAAGGCCCTGGGTGTTTAGTAAGTCCTTCTGATTTGATGGAACTTGAACTTCAATCTCTTTCCTTAGCAGTAGGCAGATACTGAAATCTGTTCTGTTTGTTTTCTCCCAACTGCTGCTTTCCACTGGTTTTCTTGCTTGTGTAATTAGGAGTCCATCAATATCTTGAAGAGAATCAGTAGGAGATTTGGGGACTCTTCTCCTCTCTTTGGGATATTGCCACTCAATTTGTCCCATCTCTGTCAGCCTCAGTCCTTAAGACTGTTGTTTCCTGCTTGGGCTCTGTTCCCTCACTGAGCAGAAAATTTCTAAGAACCCTCAGGAGAAAAGCCAACCAAATGTAGAGCTCACCTTCTTAGAGGAGTTGTAGTTCCTCCTGTCCCTAACTACTTTGGTTGATTCCAGTGCCTTCAAACAGTTGTATTTTATACCTTGTTCAGCTTTAATAATTGTAACGGCAGAAAAGTTAGTCCAGTAGAAGTCATTCCTTCATAATTGGAATCAGAACTCCACATGTAGAAAATAAATTAGTCAAAGGAAATAATTATGGATGTGGCAAAGATTTAGCTACGTGGATAATCCATAATGGCAATTTTTCTATTGATAAAAAGTTGGAAACAACCTATAGGTCTGACAATACGGGATTATCTAAATAAATTATGATTTATCCACTGTAAATCAGAATTGCTCCCACCATTAGGGACACAATTGAAGTGATGAATTTCAAGTGTGACCAAGCAGTGTCTGTGTGTATGTATTTTCTTCCAGTCATATTTACTTCACAGATGCAAGCATAGATGGATGCAAACTCAAGAGTTGGGCTTAACTTGATCATACTTACCCCAAAACCCCAGCCAAGGCCTATTTCTGTTTAATTTAAGAGATACAGAATGTATTAACCACACTGGACAGCTCGCAGAACTCAGGGAGGGCAGAGGAGTAGGGAAGGGGGCTACGCTGCTAGAAATAGTTTCAAAAATCATGTGTAGAACTGCTCCCGTGAGGACACCACTGCTGACACCTCTCAGCAGAGATACTACTGCTATCTCCTTGATACCACTAATAGTTGACGCTGGAAGTTACTGCTAGAAACATCATCACTGCTGCTTTAGAAAATTAGAAACAGCTTTGATCACTGTGGCAACACATTCCTGAGAGATTCTAAATTGTTCCTTAATGACTATGACTCATTTTTCAAATAGGTACGTCCTTCCAAAACCAACTATTTTCAGGTAGTTCATGTAATGGGAGAAACAGCATCATGTCCATGGCTATGAATAATAATAATTCTCCATATAACTCAGGATTATGTGTAAATTATTTAGCTTTCGATGGTCTGAGTCAGCTATGACTGACACTACAAGGATGCTCACCATGCATAGCTCCTCTCCTCCATCTTGCCTGTCTGAAAGGCTGTTTCCTGCAGACATGGTTTGTCTGTGCATGATTATTTAGCTCAATCTTCCCTTGCTCCTTAAGTTTTCAGGCCAAGCTGGGTCCAAACAATGACTTGAGAGATTTCCCCCTCAGTCTAGGTATAGGCTACTTAATTTGGTGAATAAGCCAGCTTTTTCTGAAATCTGTAGCCGTGGACACTACCTCTTGGAAGCCTTCTACTTTCCTTCATGATAGTCACAAAATTTAGCAGAACTTTCACATATTTTGCATAGTTTGTTTATGACTGTATGTCCCAACACTCTGACAGCACTTGGAGCATCTAAGGTGCTCAATAAACATTTTAATAAGATTTTATAATATTTTGTATAATTAATGAATAAACTAGATCTCTCCCTAGTTTCTTGAGAGACTCCATTTGTAGTTCTCTCTCTCATTCTCTTTATACTTTCATGTGGCTTCCTGGAAGAGAAGGATGAAACTGCCATCTTTGTTATTTTTAAAACCACAAAAATAGCCAGTTAATAAATGTTTATTGAGCTGAACTAATAGACATGCAATAACAATGTTAAATGGCTGTCTGTAGGATAAGTCTAGGACGAACCACATTTATACCTTTAATCAGAAATTAATGTCATTGATTATTGAATAATCCATTTTTCTTTGATTGCACCCATCCTTAAGGAGGAAAAGGAAATGGATTTCCAATATTCTGACTGTTGAGTGTGACTGACTAGCGAGATTGTGGCAATAAGAAGGTTAGGTCAAAATTTCTCTATTCTACACAAATTTTATTTTGGGGATATATCTTTCATCTAATCATAACAAAAAAACTGTCGGGCTAAAATCATTGTGGAACAATCTGGAAACTATTTACTCTGCCTCTAGTTTTGTGAAGTCTAATGAGAGCCAGAAAGAAGCAAATGAACAAAAAAGAGCAAATAAACCTAGAGATGTTAGTAAGATAGGACTTGCACAGAATTTAGGTGAAATCATAATCATGGTTATAGAATAAATATTCTATGTTAGTAACTTGTCCATTAAAAAGATGTCTGATAGAAAACTATTGAAAGATCACGGCTTACCTATTAGACTCAAAAACACATTGATATTTGGAGACAGTATCACATTTGCCTTCTGCAAGGAGCAACACAGTAGAACAAATCTCTCAAATTTACACTTAAGTGGCTCTATTTTTGTCAACACTTGGAATTATCAGAATTTAAATTTAGTCTTTCTGGTGGGTCTGTAGAAATATTTCATTGTGATTTTGCATTTCCTTGATTACAAAAGAAATTGAGCTCCTTTTCATCTGTTTATTTGACTATCTTCTCTTCTGAAGTATTTGTTCAAGACTTGCATAATTTTCCATTTGGTTATCTTTCTCCTTCTTATTGATGTGTAGGAGTTCTTTACGTATCCCGAATACAAGATCTTTTAAAACTATATGTATTGCAATACCTTCTCCTGCTCTTGGGTTTACTCTTTTGCTTTCTAAATAATATCTTTACTAAGCTGAAACCCTTAATTTGAATGGACCATTGAAAATATTTTCTTTTATTATTCTTCTTATATCTCTAAAGGAGAAACACACTATTGTTTTCTTTTACACTGAGCACAATACTCTAAACAATTCTGTACTCTAGTCACCGGATATGTGGGGGGTTTTCTCACACCAGGCAATTTTGTAACACCAGCTGGATGTCCTAGAATTTAACTCAATTCTAATCTCACATGTTAAGGATTCAGTCCTACAAGACTGCTCCTGCTCCCACTTCAGATGCCAATTGCGAGTCCAGGTTGTTACCTGTGCTTCTGACCCACTGGCTATGGATCGGAGGTTCCCACAACACCTTCCTTGGCTTTGATTAATTTGCTACAGAGGCTCACAGAACTCAGGAAAACATTTTACTTGTGAATTACCAGGTTACTGTGAAAGGATGTAACTCAGGAACAGCCAGATGGAAGACGTACATAGGGCAAGGTGTGGGGGAAGGGGTGTGGACCTTCCATGTCCTCTTTGGGTAGAACACTCTCTGAGCACCTCCATGTGTTCACCAACCCAGAAGCTAACCGAACCCCATCCTTCTGGGGTTTTCTGGAGATTTCACTGCATAGGCATGATTGAGTAAATCATTGACCATTGTGGTTGAACTCCGTTTCCAACCTCTCTCCCCTCTTGGAAGGTGGGGGTAGGGGGTGGGACTGAAAGTTCCAACCATCTAATCATGTTTGGTTCCTCTGGCAACCAGCCCCCATCCTTAGAGTCTTCCCAAAAGTCACTTCAATAACATCAACTCAGGTGTGGTTGAAGGAGGCTTGTTGAATAACAAAAGATGCTCCTTTCACTTTTATCTCTCTGAAGCCATTTCAGGAACTAAGGACAAAAACCAAATATTATAATAAATGATGCCCCTATTGTTCTAATCACTGAGGAAGTTACAAGGTTTGGGGACCTATGTGCCAGGAACTGGAGGAAGACCAAATATATATTTCTTATTATAAATCACAATATCACGGTATCCTATTTAAGAAATTTTCCCTCCAAGCCCTTCAGTGTCTTATAACTTTTTCTAAACACATTATTATTTTGCCTTTCATATTTAGAAATCTAAATATACCTGAAATAAACTTTTGTGAATGCTGTAAGTGCTAATTTTTAAAAATACAGATATCTAAATGTTCCAGTAGTATTTATTGAAAAGAGTTATGTAATGTTAGCTTTGTAAAAAATCAAGTGTCCATGTATGTGTAGTTCTGTTTTTGGATTCTTTGGTTTTTCTCTTTGGTCATTTTATATTTTTTTTGCATCAATATTGTTACTGCACAGAAGGCATGATCTGCTTGCTGGGTGACAAAAGCCAATCATCAAGAGCCAAGTCGGTGGAAAGGAAAGGGTTTATTACAGCTTGCTAGCAAGGGGGAAGATGGCCAACTAATGTCTCAAAGAACCATCTTGCAGAACAAAGACCACAGGTCAGTTATACAGGGGGCTGGTCTCCAAGTGGGGGAGGCATCAGGTCTCAGGGTGGGGCATCCATCTAGTCTTAGTTCCTGGCAGTCTTCTGTTTTACTTGATATGCAGAGACTGGAGCAACGTCCTATATCCTGATCTTTCTGTTGTCATTGATGATGGCTATCAGCATCAATTCTCTGCCTGGTGGCCATCACATTCCTAAGGAACTCAAGACAACAAAGTTATCAACTTATAGAAGCTGGGAGGGGCTGCAAAACCCACAGAGCATGTCTGGGCTAATTCATGAGAGGTCATTCAAAGTTACAACAGGTTTCTTTTCTACAATATGGCTTCCCTTATGTCAACCTTGTGTTGAGCCAGTATCAATATCGCACTGTATTAATAAATCTTTGTAAGTCTTGTTAAAAACAAGACAACAGGCCCAAAATGGAGTTGCTTATGCTAAACCCCACATCGCCAAGCTGAGAATTACAGTTTGTCTCTCCCAGAAATGGAATCTTAAACCAGTCAATCAGGACTAGTTAGGTAATCTGCCTGACAGACCTGCCATCTCCTAGAGGAAACTAACTTTGCAATAACCAACCTGCTTTTTTGCCTCATTTGTTTTTCTTATTCCTGCCCTCTTCTGCCTATAAAAGTCTTTCATTATGAACAGCTCCTTGGAGCTCCTTTCTATCTGCTAGATTGGATGCTGCCTGATTCAAATTGATTTTTCCTCAAATTAAAAAAGAAAAAACCTCTTAGAATTTTAATATGCCTCAGTTTATCTTTTAATAGTTCTGAGATAAGAGGAGGGAACTGAAGGAGACCTGCTCCCATGGCACCCAGGAGCAACAAGCAACCAGACATGGTACCTATTGAGCCCCTGAGCTCCTGCTGCTGTCTCGCTGCCTCAGGAGGCCATGGGAAAGTCCCTCTCGGCTCCTAGTTCCATAGCTTTTCCATTACGAGTTTTCAGATGGTATTTGAGCATTTCTTTTTCCAGACTGGGTCCGGAAACTGGCTGGAGTGGGACTGTGTCCGACTTAAAAACTAGGCCGGGTTCAGGGTTGGACTGGGTTTGACTTAGAAATTGGACTTTTTCTGGGTTGAACTGAGCCTAACTCAGAAACCAGACTGAGTTCGACTTGGAAACCAGACTGTTCCATGTTGGACTCGTTCTGACAAAAACTGGACTGGGCCCAGTGTGAGGCCTCAGGTGAATAAGTTTTGTGTTAAGGCAGACCAAGCAGGTTAACCTTTCCAAAGAGAGTCTTGAATTCCAGTGGCCACAATGGAGAACCTTTAACCTAGATGAGCTTATCCATTTACAAGGTGCCCTAGAGAAGAAGGGGTCTCAGCCAAGCACTCACTCTAAAGCATTCAGGGAAAATTACTTTTCCCCCTCCACAGTTTCTGGTGACTGGGATGAGACCCAGTGGGACACCCCACTCACTCCAGAGCCTGGGAAGAGGATCCTGGGAAAACTGGCAGAAGATGGCAAAGGGTGAGAATTCTTAACAAAGTCAGCTCTTCCAGATCTCTATCTGTGTGCCTGGTTCAGAGAGGAAGGTAAAATTTCATGTTATCCCATCCTTTCCAAATTCAGATTGTCAAGAGAAAATACTTTTAAGAATTAGATCTTTGAACTGTGACTTGTGATTTTGCTTTCGGGTACCCATCGGTTGTCTGTCGATCCTTTCTATCCCAGGGGGAGCTATCGCCTTGTTCTGTGTCTTGTTTTGTGTCCTGAGAACTTGCCTTGGCAATTTTCAGATTGAGGGCCCCCAAACTATGGCCAGGTCTTGGGGACCACGGCTCTGAAGTGCACTCCAGACATTGGGAATTATCCTGCTTATAATAATCATAGCAGTCTCTCTCAAAAGCCTTAAATGCATGTTTACAGCTGCTAACAATGGAGCAAATGATCCTAAGAATGCAACATTGGAAAAGGAACAAAGAAAATGACTCCTTAAAGAATGCGAACCGTGATGTCATGACCTATGAATGCCGAAGAGATTCAGCAAAAACTTAGAGACACCAGAGTGGTAGCTGGGAGTAGTGTTTATGCCTTCAAGTTTTGATCACATGTCTTAGTTAGGCTGGGAGTTTGATCAAAAGGAGGGAATTTTTAAAAACAAGACAACAATCCCAATATGGAGTTGCTTATACTAAGCCTCATGTCACCAAGCTGAGACTTAAATTTATATTATGGTTTCAGCTCTCCCAGAAATGGAATCTTAAACCAATCATTCAGGTATCACCAGATCAGCACTCATTAGGTCATCTGCTGATAGACCCCAGCCATCCCCTAAAGGAAAGTAACCTTGTAATAACCAACCCACTCTTTTCTTGCCTAGTGTATCTTCCTTCTTCCATCTCCCTTCAGCCTGTGGAAGTCTTCCATTCTGCATAGCTCCTCAGAATTCCTTTCTATCTACTACATTGGATGCTGCCTGATTGGAATCAATTTTTGCTCAAATAAACTCATAATTTTTGGGGGGGAGTTGAGGAAGACTAGCCCTAAGCTAATATCCATTGCCAATCCTCCTCTTTTTGCTGAGGAAGATTGGCCCTGGGCTAACATCCACGCCCATTTTCCTCTTCTTTATCTATGGGATGCTGCCACAGCATGGCTTGACAAGCAGTGCTTTGGTCTGCGCCCGAGATCTGAACCTGGGAACTCCGGGCCGCCAGAAGCTGAGCGCACAAACTTAACCACTATGCCACTGGGCCAGTCCCTAAATTCATAATTTTATTATGCCTCAATTTATCTTTTAACAGTCATAATAACTGTTAAAACAAGTCCTTCATCATTGTCATTATTTAGGAGTGCATTGGCTATTTTCCTTTCTTTACAAATTTTAAAATATGTTGTCATGTTTCACACAGAAGTTTCCTGGGATTTTTCCTGGAGTTACATTGAATTTTAGTACCAATTTGAGTAAAACAGATATCATTACAATACTGAATAATTCAAACCATGTACATGTTATGACTTTCATTTATTTATGTGCTCTTTAATTTCTATCAATAATATTTTGTAGTTTTCGGTGAAGAGGACTTATACATTTTTTGTTAAAGTTATAGTTAGTTATTTGATATTTGACATTGTTTTAAATAGTACCTGTTGTTGGATAAACATTGAACTCTAACTACAGAAAAGGGAAAAATTCATAAGCTCTATGGATATTTACAAACTCAACACAGTCATATAACATGCAAGCAGATCAAGAAGTAGAACATAGCACCCCAGAAGCCCCCCATCGAGCCCCATTCCAGGCGCTGTCATGACTTCTAAAACAAAAATTAATTTTGCCTTTTTTAAAGGTTTCCATAAGTGAAATAATTCAATATGTATTTTTTTGTTCCTGACATCTTTCCTCAGGTCTAGTTGTAACATTTATCCACGCTGTTGTTTATAGTTATAGTTTATTCATTCTCATTTAAGGATAGTATTCTGTGAAATGAATATACTACAGTTTATTATCCAAATGACTATTTATGGGCATTTTGGATTATCTCGCATTTTTAGCCAATAAGAATAGTGCTGCTATGAACATTGGTATTTTTTCCTGGTTTTTAAGTTCTTGGCTGTTAGGAATAGTGCTGTTCTATGTATCTTTGTCCATGCCTTTTGGTGGATATATATGTATTTCTGTTGGATATGTATCTAGGAGTAGAATACTGGACCATAGGCCATGCATATATGCATCTTTAGTCCATACTTCCAAACTGTTCCAAAGTGCCTATGCCAGTTTGCATTCCCACAGTGCACAGAATTTCCAATTGCTCCTCATCCTTGCCAGAATTCAGCACTGAGTGTCTTTTTCATCTTAGCCATTCTGCTGGGTATAAAGTGGCATTCCGTTGTGGTTTTAATTTGTATTTTGTTAAAGACTAACAAAATTAAGCAATTTTTTATTTGCTTATGTGTATTTCATTTATTGTGAAGTATTTTCAAGCATTGTAACAATTTTCTTTCTATTTGATTACCTCTTAAGTTGATTTGTAAAAGTTCTTTTTCGTTTTATTATTGAGAAACATTGGTTTATAACATTACACAAATTTCAGGTGTCCATCATTATATTTCAACTTCTGTATAGACTGCATCGTGTTCAGCACCAAAAGCCTAGCTGCCATCCATCACCACACGCATGTGCCCCTTTACCCCTTTTGCTCTTCTCCCACCCCCTTTTATACATTCAGAATATGAATTATTTGTTAACTATGTGTTTTGAAAATACCTTTTCCCATCTGTTTTTCCCTTTTTAAGGATTTCTTTTGACAAATAGATTTTTAATTTTAATGTACCCAGTTTATCATTTTGTCTTTATTTTTAAAGTTATTATTTACTATTTAAGAAATTTGTGCCCACCTTAGGATTATAAGATATTCCTTATGTTTTCTTTTAAAAGGTTTATAATTTGACCTTTGCTATTTACTTTTACTCTCCATATGGAATTGAATGTTATGTATAGTGGGGGTTAGTACCGTTCATTGCAAAGACCAAACTTCCCACTGCACTGCATTGTCACTTGCATCATAGATCAGGCGGCTGCATATGTGTGGTTTTGTTTTTGCCTTCTAGAATCTACTCTGGCTATTTTATTTTTTCTGAGATTCATTCTGGATATTTTCTTTTAGCTTCCCTTCCAGCTCACTAATTCCTTTTTCATTTGTATCTAATCCAACTGCTATACCCATTTCTGGAGTTCTTCATTTTAATTATTAGATTTTTAAATTTCTATAGTTTCATTTTTAAACATCTTTTCTCTAGCTTCCAATTCTTTTCTTAAATTCTCACTAATTCTATTCATCTCCTTGAACATAGTAAGCAATTTTTATTTAAATCTGCATCTGACAACTGCAAAACCTTATTGTGGCACCCACAATCCCATTGTGCCTGGTCAATTTGCTTTGAAACCTGAATATCATATATGAAAAATAATTAGAAGCCAAGAATGATGTTTTTTACCTCCAGAGATAATAGGCTTTTCTTTCTGCCAGATGTCTGACTCTAGAAATCTACAATCTTTGTTTTTATTTATTTATTTTTATTGACATAACATTGGTTTATAACTTTATATAAATTTCAAGTGTACATCATTATATTTCAATTTCTGTGTAGACTACATCATGTTCACCACCCAAAGACTAATTACCATCCATCACCACAAACATGTGCCCAGCCACCCCTTTTGTCCTCCTTCATCCCCACTTCCCCTCTGGTAACCACCGATTTAATCTCTGTATCTATGTGTTTATTTGTTGTTGTTGTTTTTATCTTCTATTTATGAGTGAGATCATACAGTATTTGACTTTCTCCCTCTGACTTATTTCATTTAGACTAATACCCTCAAAGTCCACCCATGTTGTCACACATGGCAAGATTTCATCTTTTTATGGCTGAATAGTATTCCATTGTATATGTACAACATTTTCTTTATCCATTCATCCCTTGATGGGCACCTAGGTTGTTTCCAAGTCTTGGCTATTGTGAACAATGCCACAATGAGCATAGTAGTGCATTTGTCTTCACTCATTTTTCTTTTCATGATCTTTGGATAAATTCCCAGAAGTGAAATAGCTGGATTGTATGGTAGTCCTATTCTTAATTTTTTGAGGAATCTTCATACTACTTTCCATAGTGACTGCACCAGTTTGCATTCCCACCAGCAGTGTATGCGAGTTCCCTTTTCTCCATATCCTCTCCAACACTTGTTATTTCCTGTCTTGTTAATTATAGCCATTCTGTGTGAGGCGATATCTCATTGCAGTTTTGATTTGCATTTCCCTAATAATTAGTGATGCTGAACATCTTTTCATGTGCCTATTGGCCATCTATATATCTTCTTTGGAAAAATGTTTGTTCAGATCTTTCGCCCATTTTTTAATTGGGTTGTTTATTTTTTTATTGTTGAGATGTATGAGTGCTTTATATATTTTAGAAATATATCAGATATATGGTTTGCAAACATTTTCTCCCAATTTTTAGGCTATCTTTTCGTTTTGTTGATGGTTTCCTTTGCTGTGCGGAAACTTTTCAGTTTGGTATAGTTCCATTTGTTTACTTTTTCTTTTCTTTCCCTTGCCTGGTCAGACATGGTATTGGAAAATATGCTGCTAAGACTGATGTCAAAGAGCATACTGCCTATGTTTTCTTCTAGAAGTTTTATGGTTTCAGTTCTTACATTCAAGCCTTTTCTTATAATCTCTTTAATCTGATTTCAGAGATTGAAGTGATTCAAAGCTGGATTTCCATCTCTGCAAGGGCCAGATGACTTCCTAGTCAACCTCTGTAGAGTGCATATTGTTTACTCATACTGTACCCACCCTTTTGGATCTGGTACCCCAACTTTCACCCCCATCCCCATGAGACACTCAATAGTACCACTCAGCTTCCCAGACTTTCAGCAACTCTTTCAGAATCAGCAAATATCCTAGAGGACAAACACTCCTAACACTAATCCTGCCTGCATACATCTCTATCTTCCCCTGATCTCAAACTGGATCTTCAGTAACTGTTTAGTTCTTCTGAACTTTCAAGCAGATTATTTTGTTGATTTTTTTATAGGTTTTCTGGGGTTTCTTCAATGGGAGGTTTTTTGAATTAGTCTATAATTGCTGGAAACAAAAACTTTTCTCAAGCACTTTTAAAGGTATTTTTTCAAACAAACCAAAGTTCTCTCTGAAAATAATCCTTTGTTATGAGTTCAGGCATTAACAAATATAACAAATTTCCACCTCGTTAGTTATAAAGTCCCTCATTGAAGGACACTAACTTCTACTTCTACTTCCCACTATCTTCTCTCTTAAGATGGTGTGAGATTTTAGTTCTTATGTAAAACTTTAAGATGCCTTAAGCAGGGAAAATGTACAAAACTTGACTCTGCAAATGGAAAAGACAGGTGGTCTTGCATAGAAGGTAGCAGAAAGTTGGTCCTAGAAATATTTGAGGTGATGGCATAGATCGCACATTCATAAGAAGGCTTTGAGGTTTCAAAACAAGAATCAGGAGCAACTATATAATACATATTTCAGGCCTGGATGAGGTAGAGGGATAAAGAGGAGACTACCCTTGTTGTGCACTTGGAATGTTTTGTGGGGAAAATGGGCAGAAGTGGTGAACTGTTTGAATGGTTAATCAGAATTCTGCCTCTGTGCTTTAGTCCCAGGTGGTGGCTTTCCCATTATTTAGGAAACTTATGGTTAAATACAGCAATAAATAAAATAATCTTCCCGGAGGAGTTTGCATTTTAAGGCTGCTGATTCCCTCAGCTGTTGGAGGTTAGCCTAAGAGAGAGGGTCATAGGAGGTGGGAGGGCTCAGAAACTGGAGTAACAAAGAGCATTAATGAGCCCTGTGGTACTCCGTGGACGTCTAGAAGAAACTGTGGGAATTGAAGGGATTATGGTGGGGAGGGCTCAGCCATACCTATTGATTTTGTTGCCATAAAAGGAATACCAACATCTGTTCTATTATCCTTCACTAAGCTAGTGGGCTAGGACAAAACTGTTAACAATAATGCAGATGGATAAGTAAATAAAAGAGGTAAATGATAAGCTCCAATGAGAGTAGGGAGGTCACGTCTGGTTTTGTTCATAAATGGACTACCTGCCATGCATCATGCCCAGTGTAGAAGGCACTAAGGAAAGAAGAAAGGAAGGAGGGAACAAAGGAAAATTTGTTTGTGTGTTCAGGAGTTCCACTAATTTTATTCAAGCATCTGATCTAAACATTTGTTACTGAAAAAAGACAAAAGAAAAGAGAATTCACGAATTGCAGGTCTTTATTCTTGCTAAAGTATTCAGCCTAGTTAAATGTGTTTGTCTATTACTAATAAATGTTTTTTTTTTTTTTTTTTTTTCCCAAAGCAGCTATTCTACTACTTCAAGGTCACTCTGTGGTACTTTTCTGATCAAAGTAATAAATTGCTAATTTGCATTCTTTAAAGTTATATAATAAAAGCAGTATTTCAGAACATAAGTTTCTCTTCCATACTTTGAAACATAGGACTCTCAGATACCTAATGAGTGTTTTATACAAATATTTGAGCAGACTTGAGGGTCCCAATATACTCCCCCTTTCCTGCTTCCTCCTGTATCCCCCCACCCTGCCCACACACAGACACATACCTCCCCTCCTACATCTTACCATTATGCTTTCTGGAAATTATATGGCTTTCTATCTGGGTGAGAATGCAAAACAGGCTCTAAACATTCCGGAAGATTTTATAAACTCTGCCATCTGCACATCTGGTATGTAAGATGCCTGTAGTGCTCTTTAATCAACAACACAGATATCTGTGCTGTGGGCACTTGTCAGAGAGTTACACCACAAATTGAGTGCAAATAACCAGGTCTCCTCAAAATTTACTTGAACATGGGATGATTTAAAGAGACAAGCTAACCAGCCACTCTTACACATTCTCCAAGCTCTGACCTATGTTAAGAAATATAACCAGGACACAACATTGCTGAGTGATGTCATTCATCTTCTTGAAGTTAAAGTTGAATATGTGTAATAACAGAAAAACTCATCTTAACAAAGATTCTTTGTTGATGTTGGTAGTTTCCCCAAGATACATTATATATGTGTATTTTTTCTTTATTAATACAATTTTTTAGAGCTGTTTTAGGTTCATAACAAAATTAAAGGGAAGGTACACAGATTTCCTGTATATACCCTGCCCCCACACATGCACAGCTCCTCCATTTTCAACATCCCCCACCAGAGTGGTACATTTGTTACAACTGATGAATCTACATCGACACAGCATAGTCACCCCCACTCCATAGTTTACATTATGGTTCACTCTTGGTGTTGTATATTCTGTGGGTTTGGACAAATGTATAATGACAAATATCCATCATTGTGGTATCATACAGAGCTATTTTCAGTGCCCTAAAAGTCCTCTGTGCTCTGCCAATTCATCCCTCCCCACCCCCCCAACCCCTGGCAACCACTGATCTTTTTACTGTCTCCAAAATTTTGCCTTTCCCAGAATGTCATATGGTTAGAATCATATAGTATGTAGCCTTTTCAGACTGGCTTCTTGCACTTAGTAATATGCATTGGAGTTTCCTCCATGTCCATTCATGGCTTCATAGATTTCTTTTTAGTAAAGAATAGTATTCCATTGTCTGGATATACCACAGTTTGTTTATTCATTCAGCTACTGGAGGCATCTTGATTGCTTCCATGTTTTGGTAATTATGAAGAAAGCTGCTATGAACATCCATGTGCAAGTTTTTGTGTGAACATAAGTTTTGAACTCCTTTGGGTAAATACCAAGAAGCACTATTGTTGGATCATATGGTGAGAGTATGTTTAGTTTTATAAGAAATGACCAAACTGTGTTCTAAAATGGCTGTACCATTTGCATTCCCACTAGCCATGAGTGAGAGTTCCTGTTGCTCTACGTCCTCACCACCATTTGGCGTTGTCAATGTTCTGGATTTTGGCCATTCTAATAGATGTGTGGTGGTATCTCGTTGTTTTAATTTGCATTTCCCTGATGACATATAATGTGAAGCATTTTTCCATACGCTTATTTACCACCTGTATATCTTCTTTGGTGAGGTGTCTCTCAAGGTCTTTGGCCCATTTATTAATCAGGCTGTTTGTTTTCTTACGGTTGAGTTTTAAAAGTTCTTTATATATTTTGGGTAACAACTTTTTATCAAATATGTCTTTTGTAAATATTTTCTCTCAGTCTGTAGTTTGTCTTCTCATTCTCTTGACATTGCCTTTGTAGACCAAAAGTTTTTAATTTTGATGAAGTCTAGCTTATCAATTATGTCTTTCATGCATTGTGCCTTTGGTGTTGTATCTAAAAAGTTATCATCATACACGAGGTCATCTAGGTTTTGTCTTATGTTATCTTCTAGGAGTTTTAGTTTTGCATTTTACGTTTAGGTCTGTGATTCATTTTAAGTTAATTTTTGTAAGAGTATAAGGTCTGTGTCTGGATTCATTATTCACTTGTGGATGTCCAGTGTTAACAAAGATTTTTTAATTTTTTGGAGAACTCTGTTTTCACTTATCGTCCAATTATCATGTAAAAAACTTGGTATCATGATCTGTGAAATAATTCATCCTAGAAATCAGAATAAAATAAATAGTCTTTCCAAATGACTTTACCATGCTTTATTTAGTGGACAACTAAATTATTTAATTCTTTTTTTCCCTTGGTTGTCAGGAAGCTCAGAAAATAATTTAGTATTATATTTCCATTTAGTACAATTTAACTGATGGATAATGAACAACAGAAAAAGGAAGATATTATCCTGGGTGCTGCAGGGAGACAGAGTAAATGGCCCAATCCATGCTTTGGCCAAGACTACTGTCCAGCATACTTGTCAGGGGGAGAAAAGAAGCTAAGGCAAGGAAACAAACAAGGCCGGATAGGATAATAGTATTGATGGTTCCAAAAGACTGAATTAAGAGGAGGCAAAGGAGGAAAAGCCAGCCCTGGTGGTCTAGTGGTTAAGATTTGGCACTCTCACGGCCATGGCCCGGGTTCGTTTCCCCGTCAGAGAATCACACCACCTGTCTGTCAGTTGTCATCCTGTGGCAGCTGCACGTTGCTGTGATGCTGAAAGCTATGCCACTGGTATTTCAAATACCAGCTGGGTCACCCATGGTGGACAGGTTTTAGCAGAGCAGACCAAGACAGACTTGGAAGAAGGACCTGACCAGCAACTTCCAAAAAAATTGGCCATGAAAACTCTATGAATAGCAGCAGAACATTGTTTGATATAGCACCGGAAGGTGAGAGGGTGGTTCACAAAAACTCGGGCAGGGTTCTGCTCTGCTGTACACAGGGTGGGTCAGAGTTGGAATTGACTCCCTGGCACCAACTACAACAAGGAAGAAAAGGAAACATCTACATCTGGGACTCTGCAGTCTCTGGCTTGGCTTTTTATTGAAGGTTTGAAGAGGAAGAAAAAAGTATTTCAGATAGAAGAAAAGTAAATGAGCTATATAGGAATTATTAAATGACCTTGTTTGGAGCAAAGAATGTGCAATATTGCAAAGGGTGAAATAAGCATGGAAAAGTAGGTGTTTCTGTATATGCTGTATGGCTTTCAAAGCTACGGTGAAAAACTTTAGTTATTAATTCATGTCACTCATTTTCTTATCTTTCTGGTGAGATGTATTCTGTATGTTAATTTAAAATTTTTTAATAATTGTGTTTCCTCTGTTTTTTAATGATGTAGGCTGCCTCAAATTCATTTTGATGGTAGCAAAAAATAAACAATACAATGTATAAATGTTGGTAAGAAAAAAAAACTCCAATAATATTCATTTTTAAAGTATTATTTGAAACAGCTATCTGATGTAGAATAGAAAGGGAATAAAATGACAACTAAATTTGTCTAAAGTCTCTATAAGCAAGGCAATATGCAAAGTATTTTTCCATATTTTATTTATTCATCATAAAAATCTGGTAATAGGCATTTTTATCTCAATTTTGTAGGTGATATTCTGAAGCCCAGATAAATTAAATGACTTTCCCAGAGACTCACAGCTTATAAGTGCTCAAATTCAAATTGGAAAGCAGAACTCTAAAGCCCATTTTCTTCCCCTGACACTGTGCCATAACCAATATGACTTAGTGATCAATTTACTCTAATTTTCACATTTCAGCTGATTGTTCAGACACAAACTTGATGCACGTTCCTATAAATCTAACTTCATTAACATGCATTCAGATTTTAAATAAATACATAAAACAAAATAAACTGGCAGAGAGGAAAATCTAGAACATGAAATCCATTTTTGTTTTATTCACAAGAGTGTTTAATACAGATATCATTTGTCAACAAAGTCAACTGGTGCAAAATGGAAACTGGGATGATGGTTGTATTTACTATTTTATTTTTGAAAATTTGTTAGACAATTCATTTTGCAAATAGAAGCTGTGTAGTACGGTTTCTCTACCTATACCTATACCCATACCTATTGAGGCTGTTTTGTAATTGTTCTCTGTAAATATTGATTGACTACAGTCATCCTGGAAGTAGTAGCCAAACAACTCAATGTTCTTAGCTAAGACATCCTAACATTTAACAAATTCCAGACGTCACGGAGACACACTTAGAAAGATGTGAAAATCCAAGGCTCTTTGGACTTCGAGGAAAAAGTTTGACTCTCTTTCTAAAGGTTCATTCTGTTTACCAAAACAAAGTGTGATCATTGACATTAGTTCTTCCCAGGGTTCATATCTCTGACTTGAAAAAAGAATTAGTCTCTCTCAATGTAGTATCTACGTCATGACTGAAATACTCAATTCCTTCTTCTGTATATTTATTTACCTTTCAAGGTAGAGTGAAACAATACATATGCTGTAAGAAGTGATAGACTGAAGGAATCCAGCCCTCCTCTGTCACTTCCAGTTCAACACCTTCAAGAGCTATCAATTACAGAATAAAGCTCAACTCCTTACCACAACATTTACCATTCTCCATGTTTTGCCTCCATCTGGTTATTCTAATATTATCCCCACTACAATTTTTCATGTACCCAGCATACCAGTTAAATGGAAACATTTGACATTTCCTCAAACATTCCTGTATCTTCTGGCCATGTCGTTATAAACAAGACCAGCTGGGCCCCTGCTCTCATGAACTTAACTTTTCATCTCCCAGATATATAAAGCAGGTCTTGCAAGGCTTTACCAGTCTATGCATATAAAAGAGACCACACTAGTAGCAATAATAATCCTATCACCCATCCCTAAACTAGCAGACTATTACAATCCATTCAAAGTCTTCCCCAGTTCTATCTGAGGATTTCCAGAAGGTTCTCACTTGAACTCACAAACTGTCATCTTTGCTATCACGTGGCATTGACCATATTCTGTTTGGCATCTGTTGTTGACTCCTCCAGAGTTATAAATCATTCATAAGCCAAAACAGCACTGTAGTTCCCAAGATCCTCCATGGCCCAAACAGAAAAAAGATAATGTCCCTATTCCTGTATGTCACACTTTTCCGCCGAGGCATTAAAGTACGTGGCTTGCAAACACACATCTTATAGAATCCCTCATAAAATACAGCTTCTTCCTTTCCTGCCCATGGCTCCTGTCTCCATATAACTGAAGTGATATCTTTTAATATCAGAAATGTATGTTCCACAAGAAACATACATTTCTGATTCTGTTTGGACCGTATTAAACAGAGACATTTTCCTTAAAGTTATCCTGTGCTTTGGTTACGAGTGGTCTGTTTATCTTCTAAATCTAGTATGTTCATGTGTCAGCCAACTTATTTCATTTTTCTTAACTAATTGGCAGACAATTGTAGGAGAAGAAAAACCACAAAGACTTCCTTAGTATTAAGAGGATTTAGTAGAAAATGTATGAAGTCATTTGAATATAGTAGGCTCTTAATAAAGTAAAATGGTCACTTACTAGATTCTTTTTAAAGTCCTTGGGGCCAATCTTGGAGACCGGTCTTTGGAATAGAGTCCGAGCTGCTCTTTCCAGTCCCATCCTCCTCTATCTCCACCTAATACAGTGTGAGAGCCTGCATCAGCTCCTTCCTGCCCCTTCTGCCCCAACACCTCAAGTCGAATGATGCCAAATAAGTTCTGTTGATTCATTCTGACTGTCCAAGGGAGTCCAAAATGCAGCAGTAAGCAGAGGCTAGGCCACAGCTGAGACCCTTATTTCAGTTTTTTACATACATAACTTTTCATCCTTTCTAGTTTTAGATTCTTTAGAAGAAAGAATCAGGTTTTGCTCATCACTGTAACTCCTAGGATTCCTTACACATAATATACACTTAAAAAATGATTGTTGAACTGACTCCTTTTGGCCAAATTATACTCACTAAATCCAATTATCCTAAGTTAAACATTACAATATATATTTTATATCTAACCTCAAATCACTTAGAAAGGCATATAAACTCATATATAATTCCAAAACATAAAACTGATAACTTTTTGTTTTAGAGTGATTTTCCCACTCTTTAGTCAAATGTATGATGTTGTATAGACATACTGCCTTTAAAGCAGCTGCTGCAAGCACTTGGATTATGTTACAAGGCCATCTGATATAAAAAAACAACTATATTACTGTCATTTACATGATATTGGGCAAGGAAAGATTAAACCATCGGTTCCCTGGAGCCACTTCTGAGTTACTGCTGCTGGAGGGATACAAAGGAAATACAAAAGTGACTGAATTTTGCACAATAGGGGGATTCATTTTCGGTAGGAACTCTTCCAAGCAGATTAGATTTTAAATAGCTTTCTCATCAGAAATAATAAACCTAAAAGAGAATGCAGGCAGCTAAGGAAACTGAGAGAGAATTCTCAGAGAAACAGACAACTGAAGCCTGAGAGTCTTTGCAAAGCTTCCAGCAGAAATCAAAGCGTGTAACTTTTGCACTTAAAATTGGTACTTTGAGACCAGGCATAAAAAAGTATTAGGCTTGGTAAGAGATACCCTGAATCAACGAGTAGACATCCCAGGAAAGATGTAAGTTGGGACCAAGTAAGCTTCATTCACAGGAAAATTCTCCCACCTTAAAATATTCATAGCCACTCTGGTCACATCTTGCCCTCCTCTACTTACTAAAGAGGGAGTGGAGAATGCTCTCAGAAAACAAGGCATGTATTTTAGAGTATTCCACACTGTAAACTACACGTATCCCCTATTATAGTGTGTCAGTTTATTTTTCTTAACGAATGCTTTTGTTGCTTGCATAAAGTTCTAAGCTGATAAACACCTCTGGTTATTGTTATAAATATATAACAGACTGGATGGAATTATGGACATTTTTAGAGTCAATATTAGTGCGGGTGGCATTAAACAGTGTCCCTGAAAGAATTCTGCTGAATGAGGCTCTTTCTCTCTGAGTGTGATATATTTTAAATGAATATAAGTCAGAAAACATCGTTTTTGCAAAAAGTCTGAAAACACAGCAAATGTGAAATTATTCCAGAAAGCCAAAAAGAAAAGAGTTATATCAGCTGTAACCCAGAGGCAGCATGCTGTGAAGAAAGCAAGTCTGAGAGGGAGATGAAAAATGAGTTCTCGTCTTGGCTGCACTCTCGTTGGTTCTTTGACCTTGGGAAAATTCCTAAACCCACAGTGAATCTTTATTTTGCCCTTACAGGTCAGAACAGGCCACTATTGCGAGCCTGTAAAGGAAGGCCCCTTTTCACCTTAAAAAGCCACACTACAGACCTTTCTTGGCTGTCTTTGGCACCGGGGGACCAAGTCTTCCCCATTCTGTGGGCTTCGGAGGGTGTATAGCTGATCCATACACTGTCGTGAGAACTGAGCTGATTCACTAAACTGCTCTTGACTAATACTCTCCTACCTCCATCCCCCACTGAGCGCCACCCCACATGAGTCAAACAAGGTAAGAGGCACATTTAAAAGTAAAACAAAAAATTACTGTCTCCACATAGCACATCTAAGCCTTTAGCTGGTCTCTTGTTGCCTGATGTAAACTTGTTAGAAAACATTTCAGACAGCAACTCTCTGGTGACACTTTGAAAAGGACAATTGTTGAAATGGTGATTCATAATTCTAAGAATATGGAATTAGTAGTGATTCCCAAATGGATAAACAAGTATTATCTAAAAGAAGTTTTGTTGCTTGCACATTAAAATGTGTTCAGCTGTGTGCTATGTAAAAACAACTTTCTTTTCTAAAATAAAGTCTCACCTTTTTTCCAAAAGTAGACCCGAGGTATCAACACATCTGAATAGTTTATCTATAAGACTAAAAGTTAGGCATCTGGATATTTTAAAATATCTGTGAATATTTAAATTTGGGGACTTTTAACCAAAAAATTAGAAGTTTTTCACATAGAATTATAGAATCAATAGCACATCTGAGGAAGAAGGGACTAAAAGATGATCTCGTCTACATATTTGATATTATAGATGAGAGAATACAGGTCCAGAAAAAAAAATATTCTGATGTCCTCCCTGAAAGACTTTTTTACCCCAAATACCTCAGAAATGTTGGTCTCTTGACTTACCAAACATTCAAAAAAAATCTTTCAACATAATAATATCATTTATTTCAAAAAAACATTTGTTGTGTAACCTCAACTAACTGGAACAGAAGTGAGAATCAGTAGTTTAAAAACCTGGAGTCAAAAGGTACAAATTTCCAGTTATAAAAGAAATAGGTCATGGGGATGAAATGTATAGAATGATGACTATAGTTAGTAATATTTTATTGTATATTTGAAAGTTGCTAAAAGAGTAGATCTTAAAAGTTCTCATCACAAGAGAAAAAAATTGCTACTATGTATGGCGATGGATGTTAACTAGACTTATTGTGGTGATCATTTTGTAATGTATACAAATATCCAATCATTATATTGTACACCTGAAACATATAATTTTATGTCAATTATACCTCAGGCAAAAAAAGGCACAAAGGATCCTTAATGAACCAAAATTAGCTCATTAAATTTTGACACTAAATCTTCTTCACTTTATGCATAGGTGATCCCTCAGTCCCTCCCTCAAGAAATATTTACAATTGTTTCAGGCCCAGTTACAATAATCTTAGTTCTCATGTTTTGCAAATCATATTAAATTCAGAACAACAAATAGGAAAAGATTAATTAAGCATATACTATGAGACAGGCATGCAGTGAGTATGCAGAGGTGATAAAGACAGGTATTGCTCCTGCTTCCGTGGAGCTCACAGCCTGGGAGAGGAGCAAGCACGCTGACAGGAAGAAGAATAACTGCAGAGTGACAGGATGAATGAGAACAGAAAAGTAGATGCAAGATCTCATAGCATCATTTTCTGGGGTCTTTTAGCTTAAGGTCACAGTGCCCTGTACATGTCAGGGGTTCCTGAGCACATCTTTCCAATGTTTTGTAATATTTGATGTTCTGGATGATAGATCTGACCATCAAGAAAATACTCAATAAACTCTGTCTGAAAAGATGGGAAAACGTGGGCACGTTGTAGACATCTCTAAGGAGGATCTCATCTTGAGCCAGGTCCGTGTCTAACGATAGAGATCCAAGGATATTTGGTTATGTCTGGGGGGTGTTTGAGGGACCACACAATGTCAGCTCACTAGAAGGGATTTCACGTAAGGGAGCTCAAAACAAGAAAGATGTAGCCAGGTACAACAAATTGAACCAATAATAAGCCTCACCTGCCAACTCAGGTACCAACTCGCATGTTACTTCTGTATATATTCCATTGTTCAAAGCAAGTCACATACCACATCTAACTTCAAAGGGTGGGGGTGGGGGGGAGTACAATACTACCTTATTCCCAGAAAGAGGAAAATCAAAATTTTGGTGAACATCAGTACTTTGCCAGAAAATTCTAAGTGTTAATATAGTGTGGATACAGATAGAAATCCTCACGTAGTGGTCGGAATGTAGACAGGTGCTATTATTCTGCAGGGCATCCTGAAAGCACATAGTTAAGTGAGGTGTATGTATACCCTGTCGCTCAGCAATTCTTCTAGGTATGTAGCTCAAACAAATCCACACACAGGACCATAAGGGGACATGATCCCTCCTGTAAATGGCAGCATTACTTGAGATGGTGATGAGTTGTTCATCACTGGAAGTAGATAGGCAAAATGCTGTGGTTACACATACTGGGGCACCATGCAAGAGTCAGAAACAACAGACTAGGTGTACCTATAGCAAACCTGAAAACATAAGGATGAGAAAAAAATAGTTGTAACATATGGCACAATATGACATTCATCCAAAATAACAATATACATTTTAAAAGCATAGTTACAAGACCAAAAAGCTATGCGTTAAACACGTTAGAATTATTGACTATGAAGAGAAGGGAGAATGGACGTGAGTAACGGAGATAAAGGAGTATATAGAAAAATGAATAAATTTGAGAGGGACTTTGTGCAGACCATTGGTGAAAGTGATTAAATCAGTGACCTGGACCTAAGATCCAACAAAACAAGACAAACAAATAAAACTTGAAGGAGTTGTTCCGACTAAACTGTAAACACATCTCAACTCAAACATCATTGTTTTAGGGTTCCCCACTCTGTCGTCGGATACCCTGTGCCTTTGGCACAATGACTACTCAGAGAGCTATTAATGAGCCCCTGGAAGAGCAGCAGTAAAGATTTTTATACTCAAAAGAGCAGCTTGGAATACCAGTGGGAACCCCAGAACCTAGTGGCGTGGCAGCATCTGGCAGGGGCTGGGGCTAAAGAGAGGGAAGAAGGCAAAGCCCATTTTGTGTGGTATGGGCAATGGCACAGTGGTGTCGCCATCTGGCAAAAATGCTGGAGCCCAGTGGAGGAGGGTCAGGGGCCATGCATCTGGTGAAGAAGCAGCTCCAGGGGCAGCAGAGAGCTTGACCTTCCAATAGAGGTCAAGGGAGAATACAGCGTCCACTGCAGCAGTGTGAATGCAGTGTAAAGTCATTCAGGAGATACTTAAAAATAATTGGCAAAAACTATAGGAGTGGAGGTGGAATGTGAGCAGAAGGGAATAAATGAGTCTGCAAAACTCAGCTATCTCTAACCTTAGTGACTTGGAGACATTTGGGTTACAAATAGTTTTTAAAAAGGTTGCCGTATAAAGGAATATACTTCAGGTGACCAGAAAATCCCCTATATAAAATTCCTCAACTTATTAGGATGTTCTGAGTATAAATGCAACTGGGTAAATGTTTCAATCAATTCATCCTAAACTTTTCAACGAGATGTGTGGCCCTTACAAGAGAAACCCTAGCAATCAGTTTGTTGGAGATTACAATAGCGGGAGAGGAAGGCTTGAGTCTTTCTCCGAGAATGTAAATATATGCAAACTGGGTGGCTATCTCCAGATTAGCACTTCAGAAGGGAAAGAGGGAGAGACCTCAAGCAGCATTGTGAAACAAAATGATTGGATTAATCCATTCTGTATGTCAAAGAGAATTAAGAAGGCATCTGAAATCACACTGAGGCTGAAATCTTCAGTGACAGAAAGAATAGGTCCATCATTAACACTAAGATGGAATCAAAGAGAGGATGCTTGGAAAACATATAATTTCAGTTTTTGAAAAAAGATCATCATTATCTGAGGTTCAGGACATCCATAAATCAAGGAGATAATTGAAAACACAAGAGAGAGATGTCAAAAGGGAAAGGTATTACTTTGAAATGATGAGCTCCATTCCTTGGGTACTCTCTGCCGCCACAGATTCTCATATTAGAAAGTTGGGGAAAAATATCTCCAGTTTGCCAAATAGGTAATATACTCCTTTACAAATTCAGTATTACAGGCTCCAATTTATATAGAGAGTAGTAGTGGTGAAGTAATGGAAGGAGAATGAGATATGGAACAGAAGACATAGATTTCACCATAGGCCACACATTGGATCTCCTTTGGCAAAGAACTTCTTTGCCTTTGACCTTCAATTTTCTGGGCTATCAAATGGAAATAATGATACTCACTATATCTCCCAGAGTTGTTAACTACTCAAAATCACATATTTTAAAACACTTTCTCAGTAGAAATGTGCTATAAAACTTTACTTATTGATATTATTCTAAAATATTCTTACGGTGTTTTTTTCCATTAACTGTATTTGGCGAGACAGGCAAATCCTAGAAATGCCCACTGCATAGCTCAGAGAACATTCAATGAGCCAAATCTTAGATAATATAGTATAATTGATGTTACCTATAACTGTTACAAAAATTGTTCCTGTTAAAGAGATCATTGAAAAGAAGAGAAAGATAAAGTTAGGGAAAATGTTTATGCCAGGCATCCGTAGACAAATAAAAGATGAAATGTTCTGATTCTTGAGCCAAAATATAATCATAAAAGGGAGCTATAAAATTTTTTTTTACAAAATCTGAGAAGTATTTACTTTTGGACTTTTCACACTGAACTTTAAAATCATGTTGACACTTAAAGTTGAACATTTACATTTCAATAGATTTTTGTATATTCTTGACACGGAGGAAAGCATCATATTTTTAAAATGCATATGTTTGCTAAAGTTGCACTTTTTTTTTTTAAACGAGACCATATGTTAGGTAATTGCTATGTCCTAGGATGAAAATCAGTAGAACAAGTGGTTTTGACAATCTCAAACGACAGAATTAACTTCATGGCCAATCTGGCAGATTATATGGAAATTGATAATAATAATAATAACAGCAATTTAATTAAGCTTGTTGAATTGGTTGGCATATTCATTACACATTTCAAGGGAAACAAGATGTGATTGAAACACCTTGGCCCATTGCATTAACCCATGGCATTCCACTTACATAAAATTCTCATTATGACCCACAAGGACCCGTTGGGTATCATCTCCATATTTTCCCAATTCTCGTCATACATCAATATCACATTTTCTTTCTTAACTCCAACCATAATGGCCTTTGCTCAGTCCTCTCTGTACACTATACTCTTTTCACTTTTCACAGACTTTAAGCACACTCTGTCTGCCATGTTTTTCCTCCCATGCTTCACCTCACTAACTCTGACTTATTCTCCTTATCTTTTCTCAAAGTGCCTTCTTCATTGAAATTATCTCTAGCTCTCCAAACTTGGCTGGATTCTCCTCTTCTCTCATGGTGTTCCATATTTTTCTTCCTGATACTTATTTTTATGCTTATTAATGTCTGTCTCTCCTTCAAAATAATAAATTCCTTGAGGAGAGACCATATATATATATTTTTCATTATTTTATCCCAAATATCTATCAAAGAGCTTGCATATAATAGACAATCTATACATATTTATTAAATGAAGGACTAAATATTTAACCTCTAAATGGCAGGGACCCCCTATGATTCTCTACTCACAAGTAAATTCATTCATCCATTCCCTCCAGTAAATCCAAATGCTAAACATCATTATGTAACATTTATTTTGTTGGCCATGTTGAACTAGTTATATGATGTCAATAGTAGAAGGGGTGTGACAAAGTTTATGTTCAATGGAACATTTTAACTCAATTTGTAGAGCACATAAGGACAGGCTGCTCCATTTTCTGTTCCTATTCACTCCCATCTTTGCTACCTCTGGCGGGTGAGTATTCCTGCACACAAGCTGAGGACAAAGTTGTCCAAGTAAGTGTTTCAGCTTTGTGTGTGTATGTGTGTGTGTGTGTGAGAGAGAGAGAGAGACATTTGATGAATAAATAATTAATAAATCATCTATATAAAGCTCTCACAACACTTTCCAAAAACAATTTGTAGTTTCATTTGTGTGAAACTCAAAAATTCTCATAGCAGTCAGCACATAGGAACTAATCAATACCTGGCGTCCCTCCCAAGATATGCCCCTGAGTTTTGCTCTACTGTGAAGTTGTTGGGATCAGAGTGAAGTAAGATACCCAATTTGTGGGTGGACTCTAGTTTTCACACGCCACACCAGCCGCGCTGATACAAGATCTCCTTCAGAGGAAAGAGTGGTAATAACACAGCTCCAGCGCCATGTTTAAATGTGGTTAATCATTAAGTCTTTGTAGATCTATGGAGTTTTGTTAAACGTCGTATATGAAGTAAAGTTGAGAAACACTTCAACTGGGCTTCATCCCTTACATTTTGAAAATAAATAAGGAAAGGCAGCATGGGGAAGTAAGACTAACTTAGAGTCGCAAGATCTAATTAAATCTGATGTCCACTTCTTAACAGCGCCATGACTTGAAGTACATTTTTGACCTCTCTGAGCTTTACTTACCTTTATGTGTTAAATGGGGAATATAGAGATGACCCCACTGAGTTCTACTTTTGAAAAAAAATACTTAATAATACCCACCATTTGTTGAATCCTATGTTAGATACATTTACCTGCAGATTTCATCTAAACTTTCTATAAGGTGGTATTAATATCTCCAACTCACAATGAGGCTCAAAGAGGTCAAAGTCACACAACTAATAACTATCAGAGTTAGTGGTATTGAATGAGAACTTTAGGGGCCTCTATCAAAACTATGAGACCCTGTTTTGCTGTTGCCACAGCTGCTGAAGCTTCAGACCAAATTCCAGCAACCCTGGACCAGGAAATGATTCTCAATGGTCTCTGACCTTGGCCAACACAATAGCCTTATGTACCACTGTGGTTGTTTGTCATGGGAAGTTCCTTGGTGATTCTTTATCCACCAATTCCAAGTCCAGTTTCTCCAAGCATGAAGTAAATCAGGCAGGGAATCTCTCTGAATATGGATATCATTTTAGTCATGACTATTGCCCTTCTACCTGTAGGTTGTCATATTAGAGAAATTGCAGAATTGATTTAAATTTTTTTTTTTACATAAAAGGCCTATATGCCCTTTGATTTTGAGAGGTTGAGCTTATCAGATTTAAA
Source organism: Tapirus indicus (assembly GCA_031878705.1). NCBI lineage: Eukaryota > Metazoa > Chordata > Mammalia > Perissodactyla > Tapiridae > Tapirus > Tapirus indicus. The sequence continues at coordinate 134,455,273 of CM062920.1, read as the reverse complement.
AGTGCTTGAGCTTCAGGCATGCCCTCTTCACCATACCTGCTCACCTGCATGGTCACTCTGTCTAGCCCGGCGAAGACAACATGTGTGACAGGAGTAGCACAGAGTGGGAAAACAAAAGTTAAATTCCTTCTATGGGAAAATAAAAAGTCTGAACCCCAAAGCTTTTACATAGAAAATATTCAGGGCATACACCAGGCATTTAACTCATATTTTTAGGGGGAAAGTACAGCTTTGGGGAGGAAAGACCTGGCCTGGGGGTTAGAACACCTGGTTGTAAATCTTGGTTCTACCACTTATTGGCTGTGTCACTTCGTTAAGAGTCACAAACCATCAGCCTGCTTCCTTATTGGGAAATGGCCATAATGATACCTTCCTAGCCCACCTTCTGAAGTACAGTAAAGTGCAAATGAAACAGCATGAGAGCATGGGGCAAGCGTATGATTCCCACATTGCTGTTTTGATTTTATGTAGTAAACTCTTTTATAATAAGCAGTATTTCCCAAAACATGTTCTGCAGAATACAAGTTTCTAAAGAAAAGTAATGAAAGTCATTTTTGTAAGGGGTTTTGTGTTCAAATATGTTTGGAAAACTCTGGGTTATACAAACCCTTACCTTAAGACTTCTCAGAGCCTCTAACGGGCTGAAGTAGATCTCCAGAAAGGGAGAATTTGATTCAGTACTTTCTTAAATTTATTTAACATCATACATTTTATCTTCCAGGATTAGTATTATGCAGGACACATTATGGAAAACTTAGCTCTTTGGAGAATGGATAAAACCTGTGTTGAGGTTTGGATTCTCAGATAAAACTTTCTCTAGTCATTACAGTAATGGCTGTCATATATTGAGTATTTTCTGTGTACCAAGAACTGAGCTAAATGTTTTAAACCTTCTGACATGATTTAAACCATTTAAGAATCATTTGAATTGCACACCCTATCTTCATTTATAAGTGAGGCAAATGAAGCTTAGAGTGGTTAAGTAACTTAACCAAACTAAGGAATCACAAGGTCAAAATTCAAATCCAAACCAAGGTCACACCCTTGTTTACTGCTAAGCATTGGAAGACTGGATGAATGAGACATGTGATCATATGTGAGATATTTTTTTCCAGTTTTATTGAGATATAACTGACACACATCACTGTATAAGTTTAAGGTATGCAGCGTGAAGGTTTGTATTGTGAAATGATTAGCGCAATAAGTTCAGTTAGCGTCCATCGTCTCATATAGACACAATAAAAAGAAAAAGCAAAAAAAGAAAAACAAACTTTTTCGTTGTGATGAAAACCCTTTGGATCTACTTTCTTAATGACTTTCGTATATGTCATACAGCAATGTTGGCTATAGTGATCATGTTGTACATTATATTTCTAGTACTTATTTATCTTATAATTGGAATTTGTACATTTTGATCACTTTCCTCCAATTCCCAAGATGAATTTTAAACAGCACAAAGCAATTCCGTGGAAATTGACAGACTCTGTCTCTTTCTCTGGCGGTCCAGCTCCTCTGAGCTTCCACTAAGAGAAGAGAAGCTGTCCAGCTCATTGATCAGACAATGATCAGATCATGGATAGCGCCTGAGCCCATTCAGGACCACTTCTGTGGCATTTTCTGCTCTGTATCCAGGATTCGATCAGTCTCCTCAAGCCAGACCTAGCCTTCCTCTTCTCCATGTTGTTTTGCCTGTCAATGTACTAAGCAGGCTGGAGCAGAGCCTGCCTCCTTAAGGTAGGTCTGCCTCAATCTTCCTCTTTCTGTTTCATCTTTTATACACTTATAATCAGGATGGGCAGGTAGGCCACTGTCTGTACCACATGGGGCAGGGCAAAGGACACAAGAATCTCAGAGAGGCCTCAAGCCTATGCCAAGTGTTCCAGTACAGTTCTCACCAGTTTAGAGTTGTAGAACTATGTTTGCTTTTCAATTTCAATATTCTTCTTCAGCACAAAATTCCATGCAACAAAGTCAAAAGTAGGACCCTGTTTGATGAGTAACTGCGACATTATCAAAGTACAAAAAAAACCCAACAAAACTTCAAAAAGAGAATATTGAGATAGAGATTAATCTTTAAAGAATTTATATGTAACTCAACTCAATGATGGCTTGGTACAGAATTTTAGGATTTCAGCATTTTTGGACCTATTTTTTTAATACATATAAAGTGATCTAATTTATTTCATCCAGACCAATTTGATTATTTCTACAGTAAATTGTTTAAGGAAACTGGTGTGACCCATAAAACAAGAAGAGTTAATATTTCAAATCTCCTAAAACATGCCAAACTTTGATCTTGTCATAAAATCAAAAGTTTGTAATTCAGTTACGTAAGAAAGACATTGACTACAGAATTATCCCAGTACCAAGTTTTATCCACTCCTGTCAAATAGCTTTGATCAGCAGTTTTCATCTTTTTAAAAATGAAAAATACTTTCTTCAAATAATATTTTACAAAGAGCTCAATATATTAAGCAGAAAGAAACAGAATCTGTCTGGGAGAAGCAAGAGAAGAAGTCTGGAAAAGCTGTCTGCTGAGAACTTTCCTTTACCAACTTCTGTAGACTCTGAGGTCCAAAAAAATCCCTAGGAATTTATAGAGCACTGACTGACTATGGACCACTGGTCCAGATAATGCTTCAGACAAAAATTGGGGAAAGGTGATTTTTCTCTGTTATTTAAGTTGACTGCTAATACTAAGCATGTGCATAAGGCCATGAAATAAAGAAAGAAGAAAGAATTTTATAGCTGAAAGGAACTTTGATAATCATAAGTCCGATGTCCACTAATTTTATGAATGAGGAAACAGGCCCAAAGAATTTAACCAACTCAGCCAATACCACACAGCTAACTAGTGGCAGAGTCAGGAATAAAACTCCTGCGTCCTGACACAGCCTGGTGTTCTGCTAATACACTCCATGGACCCGCATAAATCATTTGGAGGCAGCATATTTTTTCTAAAATACTTTAGCATCAGTGAGAATGCACATAATATACTAAGAATTTAACAGGCGGTTCCTTCAATTTGAGATATAAGGATAACATCTTCAGTGAACCAACACGATTATCAATGTATATTTATGTATCTTGAAGTCTCCTTCCGGTTGGTGTCCTGTACAGAAAAGCACTGAGAGGCTGTCTACATGTTCACCTTGCCTCTACTCTGGTGGGGAAGCCGCTGCCCAGCTGAACACTTTCATCATTAGTCCTTTTTCCATCCAGAACACTGATGCTGAATAGCAACTGCCCAGCAGATGATCCTTCAGTGGTTCAAAAGATTAGCACTTTTTATGATCAAAGTATTCCAAAAATCAAGGATCATAACAATGTAATATTTCCAGCTCATTCTGGAATTTTCCAAGTAATTAGAAAATGTTTCTGACAATAATGTCATTTTTAGTGAGAACATTTCCCTTTTTGTGCACCATATTTTTAAGGCACTCAAATTATTGTGATCATACATGTCCCTTCATATTGTCTCTACTACTTCTGGTCCAGGAGTACTTGGTTACAACAGTCCTAGGAAACTAAAACAATGACCCTGCCAAGACATGCTGGATTAGGTGGATCCAAATTTAAATTGTCATTTTTAAAATTAACTGTAGTTGAATAAGGGCATGGCACTTGCATATGATTAGCCTGTACATGTTAGCTACCTAGTGGCAATTTCTATGGCTTGTGTCTACAAAAGAGGTTTCACAGCTCGGGGAGAGAAAAATTAGCAAACTTAACATCACGCAACTGTAGTTCTCACATGAGGCCATGCTGAGAATGTAAAAACTTGCTCTACTACATTACTATATACTTTGTTTTTTAAGTATCTAATCTGTCCAGCACGCTAAAAATGGATCTGTAACTCTGCATTGTTTACAGATTTATGTCTGAGCTACTTGTCTTGACCAATGCCATACAAAGAAAATGGTCTTTTTCCACTTTTTCTGAATCTGACCTCATGATTCAGCTTTCTGATCATCAATCTTCCTCCTTCACCTGCTGAATCTGAAATTCTCTTAGGTTTTTTTGGTGAAGAAGATTAGCCCTGAGCTAATATCTGTTGCCAATCCTCCTCTTTTTGCTGAGGAAGACTGGCCCTGGGCTAACATCCGTGCCCATCTTTCTCTACTTTATATGGGACACCGCCACAGCATGCCTTCATAAGCAGTGCTTAGGTCCGCTTCCAGGATCCAAACCTGCAAACCCCAGGCCACCGAACTTAACCACTACGCCAACAGGCTGGCCCCTCTCTTGGTTTTTTTAAATCTGAAAATATCTTTATTTATGGATACCTAATACGTTGAGTTGTTTGACTGTTTAGAACTTTGAAGTATACAAAATAACATCACACAGTACATTGAATGGTAGATATGTAATTTGTTAAGAATTAAGTCCTTAAGATGTAGCTGCCATGGAAGAGTTTCTATGGAAGAGTAGAATTGGCAATTCAACATCAATTGTATCTTTCAAAGGTAGCATGAACAAGATTTATATGGACCATATTGTTACAGTTCTAGACATGTCACTGCTCCCAGTAGCAATGCAATGACAATTTGTAATAGTCAAGTTAACTGGCTGCAGATTAAACTGGGCTTTGAATAAATGAAAAAGAAATTGGGGCATTCATTCATTAATATTTATTATTTCCTGATAAAAATGAGGAACGGCTAGGCCATTTTCCTAAGATTTGCTGGAACACTTCTAAAAAGAGTGGCACATCTTTTAAAACCTATTACAAAGACTAACCAAACTTAATGTTAAAGACACTCTCTTTGTTTCATCTAATTCCCCCCAGCCGCAATTTAAGCTTCTTTTAGGCAGTCTGTTCTTTCTCATTTTTTTAATTGGCGTTCACAAAGGATGTTCTTAACACGGATTTGCAAGGGACCAAAGTTCCACTCAAGAAAGTTGGGAGGCCTGTGTGTTAAGGAGAACTCCAAAGGAATAGTGAAAACAGAAGGATTGTGTTTGTGTTACAAGGTAAGAAGAAAGAAGAGAGAGCAAATAAATGGTCACAGACATCTGATGAGAGAATCATAATATTCCTCATGACCTTTGAATGAAATGGTTTCTACTTTTTATATATCTTGTCTCCATAATATCTTAGCAAAAGGAACAATTTTAAATTTTGTGTCTATGGACAACAGTTGAAAAATGATAAGCTTCTAAACGCAATCTAAAGAGTATGTGTTTTAAAGGCTCTTTGAAAGCAGAAGTGATTGAGATTTTCCAACGTGCCAGGAAGGAGTTACCCTGTGATGTCTTTGAAACTTTAAAAAAATTGTTTTGTATGTCTCATATTTTACTTCCTAAATCTAGATGGAATCTAGACAAGTACTGAAGTCTTCAGAGACCAAGGAATTAGTTTAAAAGGACAGAAAATTAAGGTTTTTGAGCATAAAACAGGCAAAATTAAGGTTTCTGGGAAGAAGTGGAACTTCTATCTTTAAGAATGGTTCAAGAATTGGAATTCTGAAGAACAAATATTTCTGAAATTTCTACTGTATGGAGTAGTAAACAAATTTTCCTTAAAGAAATTTTTCTCAGTGTTTTATTACCTCATAAAAATTGTCTCATGTACAAAATCACTATTTTAAATACTTATTATATCCAAGAAATGTATACATGGATGTTTAAATCTTCCCCTTCAAATAGTTCTGGGAAGCAGATATTCTCTTAATCATTTAAAGGATGAGAAATTGCAGGACCATAGAAATCAAGTAACTTGACCATGATCACAAAGGCAATAAGTGACCGAACCATGATTCAAATCCCAATGACTTTGTCTCATTCCCATTCTATGAGAGCAAACATACTTGGATTATATCAGGTCTCCAGAAACAAAAGACTCTTCTGATATTATCTAAACATATTTAAAATAAATAGCCTGTGAGTAAAAAAGTATTAGTCTTGTCCCTTGAAATCTTTATTATTAAGGGACTCTGTTTTGCAATCAATGAGAGTATTTTCACTGTCAATATTCCAAAACTTTAATTTAATTCTTATGCTAATCTACATAGTAATTTTATTCCAGTTCCTATTTTGCTTAATTTCACAAGAAAATTCTAGCACTAGTAAAATTTACATTAGAACTCATCTAAGAATACAGCTCACCATATTGATAGCCTAAGGCATCCACTGATATGTTAAAGTATAGCTTTAAACAAATATTAGATATAAAATTTAAGATAGAAGGACAGTAAGAAGCTTTGTTCATTTATTAGTAAGAAAGGTCAGCTGTGTTGGTAAGACTAAATATTAGGAAGGAAAACAAGAGTGTTGCACTAATTTGAATAAGTAAGCTCTAAAAATTATACTTATGCATGTGTGTGTGTGTATAAAATGATAATAGTTGTCTCTGGTAAGGGAATAGTAAAATGAACATTTTAAAAACTGTCAGAGAGACTATAAATTGCTTCAGTCTCAACAAGAATATAAGTTGCTTCACTATATATAGTCAGACACAACAATATTGCCCAATAGTCAAAATATTTAAATTTTTTGACCACAAATTGAATTTCTAGAAGCCTCTTAGAATAAAAATAATCAAAGATGCAGACAGAACTGTGTACAATGTTTGAACGTGGTATTATTTTATATAGCAAAATGCTGGAAACAATTTTATGTCTCCCAATAGGGTAATGGCTAAAACTTATGCTAGGTTCATATCATAGATAATTGTACAGCAATTGAAAATTATATTTCCACAAATGTTTGACAGTGTGACCATGAGTAGCTTATAAAATTGTCCATAGTAGGAACTCAATTATATGTGCACATACGCTCATAGAGAAAATACCCAAAGTTTAACAGTAGTCATTTCAAATAAAGTTTTTCTTTTTTATTCTTGTCTATTTTTATTCCCCCAATTTTTGTGACTGTGTTGTATTTTTAACAAAAATAAATCATCCTTAGAAATAGATAAGTTCTTGCAAGGTGGTGCACTTGTTAGAGTGAAGTCCTCGGCACCTCACTAGGGTGATTCCCGGGAAACCAACACCCCCGTGAATGCACATCCCACGTGGATATAGCCTCTCCCATCCACGTTCAATCGCATTGCTTTATGCCAGTCAGATAGTGCTTGAGCTCTGTTCACACGCCTCTGTTTGAGGTACTTCTATAGGAAACAAAGCTGTAGAAGGTGTGATGATTATTTTCTTCCTTATTTATCTCATAACAACTTTAGATGCTAGTATTGTGATCTAAGTAGAGCTAATGAACTGGGCCAGAGTAGTTCTAAGAGAACTTTTCCTGAGTTTCTAGTTTGAGATAAATATCTCTCATGCATTATCTCTTTTAACCTACATAATAACCCATTTTAGAAATTAGAAATCTGTACTCTTTCTACTACATGGGCTGGGGTACCACCTTGTCAGAATTTTCCATAGCATTTAAGCTATATTTGTAGGTGGTGTCAGAAATATTATAATTATCTTGGTGTATAACTTTTGAGAGAAGCTGAACTGATAAGGACCCATCTATAATGTAAAATTGGGTCAACCTATGCTTTCCTGTGATAGTCCTCACACACTAGATGGAGAATATAGAATGTGGTGGTGAACTTTAGTGTACAGTGGAAAGAATTCTGAACTAAATCCTATGCTTGAATGAAGGCAGGCAGGCTCAGTCACTGCATCTTCTTCTGTTATATCCACACAAATAAAAGTAAAATATATTTAAACTTAAATTAGTAGTTACTTAAACCCATTGCATTTTACCTCTATAAATCCAGACAGGCTGTAATATAAAAGTATATATATACAGATATTGTTTACATTTATTTATTTATGCCCACAAATTTATGATAGAAATACAGATAAATTCTAAACCATTACATTCAAATAAGAGAAATGAAACACAAGACTGACAGCCAAGGGGAAGATTATATTCCAATCTGTTAGAGAGACTGTGGAGAAATCTATTTTTCTATACACAGTGGGGCTCTTTCCAGGTAGCAATTCACAGCTGTATTTCTCATTTTAGAAAAATCACAACAAATCCCTGCTTGCTGATTTCTTGTCGTTGAAAAATCAGTCCTGTATTTTTTTATTTGTGCTAAATATATGAATATAAAGCCCATTAAAGAGCCGCTAGGTCTAAATCCACCATTTTAATCAATGCTGAATGGCAGCGCTGGGCTGATTCCAAGGAAACTCATTGTTATAGTCGACAAACTTCTCCAACTACTCCAGAATGTTATTTTAAAGGCCTCAGGAATTAAAATTAAAATAAATGCCTTAAGCCTTCTCAAAACTCTGTCCCAGAAAATAAAAGCCAAGTGCCTGCTCTCTAGAGTATTATAGAGAAATGAATTTGGCTGAGTTTGAAAATCTCTCTTTAATGTGAGCGACTGGAAAAACTATGGTTGAACAATGCTAAGTAACCCTACTCTGCAGACTAAAAAGCAAATTTAGGGTTGTTTAATCAGCAATACCCATTCTAAAACAAAATGATCCTTATACATTTAAAATCATTAAGTATTACTTTTAAAATGAAATTTGGCACAAACAGCATTATGAATAAGTAAAATTAAGTCTCCAGTTCTCCTTTAAGACTCTTTTAATAGAACAAAACAAAGCAAAACATGACCCATCTCTATCAACTATGACTTTCATTAGCTTCTATTCAGGGTGATAGTTTAGAAAAGGAAAGCTGTAGAAAGCCTGTTTTCCTTTGTTAGAATCCTGGATGTTTAGATAACTATAAATGGTGATTTTCTTTTTTCTATTAAAAGACTAACATAATTGAAATTTTAAATGCTCATGTATGTCAAAGATGAGAATTTTTTTCCCTATTGTGTACTTTAATACACATTTTTTAAGAGTTAGGTTTAAAATATGTTCATTTGAGAACTGATAGTAAAGACTTGAATAATTGTAACAACCTTTCTCATATTTGTGGCCATGATTTGGACGAGGAAGTCCAAATGGATTAGGCGAGTCTAACCTGTTGCTTTAGAGATGGTTAAACTGAGGCCCTGTTAGTGACAAACCTGAGAATGTGACGTAGGGTCCTGCCTCTCCATCTAGTACTCTTTCCCCTCCCCCACATTGACCTCCACCTACATGATAAATACTAAGGAGAGCGTTAGCTAAAGTGATTCCATTTTTTTTTTCAAGTAAATGCTCTAAAATTTCAAAAGGGTAAGCTTTTTGTTTGTTTCCTTAATACCTCCTGCCTTGCCCAATACATAAAAGCTGAAAAGAAAATTTCATAAGGCATGTTCATTAGAGAGGCATGCTCTAAACCAAAGCAAGTACGACATGCAGTTTCTTTCCAGGATTTGAGCTCAAGACAAAACTCAAAAAGGCACCAATCTGCTTTTTACTCTTTATTCATTAAACGATGTACTGAAATAATAGGGGTCAAAATGGTAACATTTCCAGAAGGTGCTCCTCAATGGAAATTCTAGATTGGATATAAATTAAAGTGACCACGTCAGTAGAGGACCTAGGAAATTAGTTAGTGCCATGATTATTCCATTGTAATTAGTGAGATTTTTCTATTACAATTAGATATTAGTCAGTGGTTAACATGCCAGCACAAACATTACCCCATTGCCACTGCTCTATTCACCAATCGGATCAAGTTACAATGGCTTATCTAGCTCCACATACAAAGCTTTCAGGAAGAGGCATATGGCATATTACTCACTTGTTTTTATATTTCACTCTCAAAGAGTAAAATGGAAAACTAACATTGTATTTTTGTTTGGAGAGGCCTAGCAGAGAATGTCTGGAGCTCTGAGCACAGGAAGCTCCATTTGGCTCTTTTATTTTCCTTTAATTTTTTCATGAGATGAGGATAATTGTAGGAAGTTGGAAATAATGGCACAGAACTTCAGAGATTTCTGATTTTTAAATATATTTTAAACAGCAGAACTTTTTCTCAAGGAAAATCTTAAGCAGAGCTCCAATATATAACAAAGGTAAGTGTTGAGCTTTTTCTCTGAAGTGGATTTGGAGAGCTCAGAGTCCAAGGAAATTCCACCCTTCATCTCTGTCCTGTATTGGCATCTCTACAGAATCCCAGGGCTCTGCAGAATGCAGCTTTAAAAACATGGTTGTGAATGATACCAAAAGCAAAGAGAATAAATGAAGGAGTTAGTCAGCAAAGTGTCATTACTTTGTGAGGTTAATAAAGATTGTTTATGATGGACAGACGAGCCTGCGAGAGGTCTGATGCATAGAGACAGAAATTTAAGCTCAAATGGCTAAGAGCTTTTGACTAAACCTAGAACTGAAAATGAATTCAAGGGAAACATTCTAAACGAAATATGTACATATGATGGTTAGATTAAGATTAGAAAGAAAGAATAATGAGAATAGGAATCATTAGCTACTTTAATTGTTGCTCAGTAAGTCTCTTCTAGTAATCAAACAATATGTCTTTTTTTTAATTAATTATGTGTTTGGAAATTTCTGTGTTTGGAAATAATTGGACAAGAAAAAAAGCCTAAGGTCTTAATATTTGCAAACTTTGTATCTGCAGGCTAATAAAAGGTTAAGCTATAAAACTAAAAATAATATGTATTGAAGAATCAATCTTAATATTCACTTTAAATACTTGATGGGAATGTGAAGTCTTTCCCCATTAAGAAGAGAAATTCTTTTCCACATTAGAAATGAATTATATTAATGGAAATTATTAATAAACTTACTAGATTTTATCAGGATATTGGTATATTAGTTTATTCATTTAAGTCCTAAGAGAAACTTCATTATGTTTTCTCCAAAAAAAAAATTGTGGAAGCGAAACTCTGTTCCCCAGTATCCATTCTTCTTTCTTCTAAGATTAATTTGGTGACCAGGGCACATGGCCATTTATCTAGAGACTTTATTTCTTATTTTCCCATGCAGTCAGTGACTATGTTTGAGCCAGTGAAGCACTGCAAAAATATGTGCAACTTTTAGATTATTTCCTTAAAGATAAAGCTGCTGTCCCAGTGCATCCTTGTTTCTCTTATGCTTGGCCAAAAACAGCAGCTCTAGCAGATCTTAGACTCAAAGATGAAAGTCACATGTTGAAGATGATATGGCCAACTGGCCAATAAGAATTCTTGGGGATCATACACTTATCATAAGAGAGAAATATCCTTCTAACTCAAGGCCTTCTATTTTGAAGTTTCTTTGTAATAAATCTTCAGTCTATGCCTTGGCTAATAAAGAGCTTGGTGTCCTAAGAGGTGTGCTGACATAAAAAATATGTAGCATCGGTTTAGGGGTTGAGTTGTAGACTACAAGGACACAAATATTGCAGGCTGGAAAGCCAATGACCTTTGTAATGGCTTGGCAAAATATTTAGTAAAACCATCAACTCTAAAGAAAGGAAGCTCATACCCACGAACGCTGTTGCTCTAAGGGATATTATTTGGAAAAGATTAAGTATTTGTCTATGTTAGCTGCCCCTTGATACTTTCAGCGAAATACAAGAGAGAAAAGCTTGAGTAAGGATTGCCAGTGTGTGAGTAGAGATAAAAAGAAAAAGACCTTGCTAAAACAGTCTGTCTCTGACAGTAGTCTAAACATTAACTTGACCAAATACTGGTACCTCTTGTAAAAGGGGAAATCCCTTGCTTGTATGTCCCAACTAGCAGGTGATAAGACTTTCCTATAGACTGAATTTTTGTGTCCCCCCAAAATTCATATGTTGAAACCTAATTCCCAAAGTGGTGGTATTAGTAGGTGGGGCTTTTGGGAAATTATTAGATCAGGAAGGTGGAGGCCTCATGAATGGAGCTGGCATCTTTATAAAGGAGACCCCAGAGAGCTCCTTCGCCCCTTCCACCATGTGAGGACACAATGAGAAGACAGCTGCCTATGAACCAGGAAGTGGGTCCTCACCAGACACCAGATGGGCCAGTGCCTTGATCTTGAACTCTCAACCTCCAGAAATGTGAGAACTGGATTGTTGTTTAAGTCACCCGGTTTTTGGTGTTTTTGTTACAGTAGCCCACACAGGCTAAGACTTGCTCAGAGCCTATCTCAACAGCCTCCCATTTGTACTTTTCAGCCAGACAGTGGGAGCTCTGCCCAGCTACAAAGATCAAATAAAACCATTTTAACTTCTCACCACAACCTATAGTCTCAGAGAGATGGTCCTAGAACAGAAACCAGAAAACAGCAGTAAGAGTCTCCGGGCCTGAGAACTATTTAGGAGAGATCATCAAGTATGATAATTTTTACATGGAATCTAATTGGAAAGCAAATAGACAGAGGCCTCACTAAATTTTTAAAGAAATTAATATTGCTAAAAAAAAGAAAGCCACAAATCTGGCCTACAAGCAAGACCTTAGATTCCCAAATGTGTATCAGCAGGCAGTGAAAATTATACAGCCCCCAAAGAGAGCATACCCTCCAAAACTCACTTTGTATTTGGCCACAATGTATAATATTCAAGGGAAAACTTCCAGAAGCCTCCAGATGTCATGAAAGACAGTGGCCAAGAGAGTGATCCAAGGGAGAAAAATCAGGGTGAGCTTAGCAGGGATGGGATTTCAAAGTTCCTGCACATCTGGATCTAAATGCCATGGAGTACCGATTGCTCAGTGTTTTCTACTTTTGTCTCTATGAATGGATTATTTTTCTACCCCACCATTGTATATTAGGTGATAGGGCTGGGTGGGGTGGATAACTTTTCTCTTAGTTTATAGGTGAGGGATCACAAGAAGAGGATGGCACATTAGTATGGGATTGTGGACTTCAACTAGATGCAGAAAGTGCATGGGCCATGGGTAACTCCACTGAGGATGGGAAATACCTTCTGAGTGTTTGCAAAGGGGCAAACTTTTGTCAACAACCATCCAGTGTCTACTCTGCTTTCATCTCTTTTAGCAGTTCATGTATGTTTAAGGCACAAGGGCGGGCACAAGGATACACAGGAAGAGATAACATTTCCAAGCATTGCTAGCAACTAGGGTAGCCATGTGATTAAGTTTGGGCCAGGGGAATGTGAACGAATGTTATATGTGAATGAATGAATGAACATTGAAAATCACCCCTAATTATAGGGGGAAAAATGCTAAAACTAAAAAAGAAAAGTGTATGATTTGAAATTGTGATATAATAGAAAGAATCATAGTTCCCCACTTAAGAGTAAGATTGTACTATAAAATTCTCTCCAGAATGTCATCAGATCTCCACAGTAAACTAACAATCAGTTGTTAATTTAGACAGGTTCACATAATTTGAGTTATTCCTAATTTCTAACTTTAATCCAATTAGAAGGAAAAGTATTTGATTTGAAATTAAGCATTTTTATTCTTTTTGTTTCTTCATGCTTCACAAATTGAGCACAAATCTAAAAAAAGGCATGTTAACAATTAGTAGCTGACCCAAATTAGTTTTTGCTAGTTCTGATTTTTGAACATCTACTCTAGATATTAAATTCTTTATTTTTATTGATTTTTAGAACTTAATATACTTTTTCACTCTACTTGACATGGCTTATTTAATTATATGTTTCTGCATTGTAAATTGCAAGACTTGCTCAGTACATCCTTTTTAAATTTCATAGAAAACTTCAGGTACAGATGGTCCATTAATAGCAATAAAAAGGCAAATTAAAATTATGCAAAACCCTTTGGAAAGCAATTCATTCCACAGCTATCTCAAGGAAAGCGTCTGTGTTTAAAATCGAATGTGATAAGACTTCCTGCTGATACAAGTCACCCTAAAAGAAGTGTTGTATCATCTGAATTATCTGCTTTTGGCAAGAAGGACAGACTACTTAATTGATTTTAATGAACAGTAGCTATGAATAGGATTTCAATCTGTCATGGTTAGGTTCTAATTCCTTATATGATTTGATAGACAATGACATTCAAAACCACAAATTTCTGAATTCTGTATATATTATCTACTAATGTCTCCCTTGATATGATAGAATTTTTCTATCTAGAATTATTATGCTCATTAATATTTCTGTAGGGATAGTGGTTTAAGAAGCTCTTGGTTAAGTGGGGCACTGTGATGCAGTGGGTAACAACAAACTTTGGAACCAGAACACACAGGTTCAAATTTCCCTTTTACTCTTTGTTATTTGTGTCTGTTTGGGAATATCTCTTAATCTTATTTTTCACCTACAAAATGGTAATAATTAATAACAAGCCTTTAAATAATTATAAAGATTATCATTATCAATGTGAAAATACTTCATATATTTTAAAGTCCAAGCAAATATTAATTAATATTTTATAGTTAGATTGGGAGGAGAGAAGAGAGGTAAACAAAAAGACTTTAGTTTAGACTCGGATGCAACTAACTGCCTTTGAGTTAATTTTCTTAGAGGTATGAGGAGTGATATGAATAAAAATATGTCAATAGCAGAAAGGAAGAAAAATAACAGTAAATTTCTGAAGAGAAGTAGAAGAGATGAATAGAGGAGCAAATTGGGGAAAGATCCAGTGAAGAAAGAAAGGAGGAGCACACTTAAGAAAGATATTTGAGCAAATGAATAAAACCTTCGCCACTGATGCCTTGTCAAAATATTAACACGGAGCAGGGAAGACCATGGCACACTTAAGAATTCTGATAGATTACTCTCCTGTAGAAATCCATTCTGCCCATACCCCCAACTGTGAACTTATCTATATGAGTAAAAGGATTAGGTTAAAACTATACAAGATAAATCCCATTCTTAAAGTAATTAGCCAGTAGATGTGGAAATGTCATACTTCAATGAGAATTTATTTTTGGAGATTGAGGGACCAGAGATACTTCAAGCAAGGAGCACAATCAGATTATATCTGATCAACAAAGAAGAAAGCAGGGTACCTCCAAATTTCTGGAGCAGCTGTGCGGTAATTACATCATAATTAATTTTCTTTGCGTGTGTGTGTGTGTGTGTGTGTTCTTCTCAGGATTATTTCTTCATCTTATGCAGCAATTTAAAAGAACCTTAATTTCCTAGAAGTTGTTTGGAGTCAATTATGCAGCAGGATGCTGAGATGCTGAGCTTAGAGCAACTTTCTGTGTTGTTTCTCATAATGCTGCTCTTGAATTGCCATTCCTTGTACAAAATCTTTTTGAGGTTAAAAAAAAAATTTAAGGATAAACCATTCTGTATTCATAACACAAAAGGGACTGTATACTGAGCAATCTTATTTCTGATATGACTATGGAATTCTGATATGAAGTCAATCCAAAGAAGAGTGTTTTTCCTGGGGCCCGTTTTCTCTTAGCTTCTCACATAAAACCCTTTGAATGATTTCACAGGGATTAATGGTCAGCACCCAGGGAGGAATTGGGGCTGTGTCAGCACTTCTGAGCTTGGCTGACACAGACTTATTCTTCAGAGTTCTGGGGCACCAGGCACACAATTTTAGTTTTCGTCACCATCCTAAAGAGATGAAAGCCCCTTGAAGTCAGTGGGAGATTCATTTTAAAATTAGTTCTGTAGGAAGCAGAGTAATTTGAGAAACTGGGCTGCAGAGAGTATTTGAATAAGGCAGACACACACAATGCCGGCTTTGTTATTTGAACTCTAGTCTTGGTGTGGCGGCTCTGTGTGTGTGTACAGGAGACATTACGGAAAATGTGCATTTAAGCCATTACTTTGCTGAAGGAACCTCGATAGTTCAGGGAGCCTCTCAGCATCTGTACAATACTCGTGTGCATGTAACTTTACATAAATATCAAAACCAATGCTCATCAAGAACCGACTGAGAGTAAGCTCTCCATGTGCTCATGTGTATTTACTTTCTCAAAATATGGTTTGTTTATGTTGGTTTATGGTATGGTCCTCACTGGAAGCAACTGATATATCAAAAGGGGGTTTTCAAGACTGGATTTTAAGAACCCAAAATGAAGCAAAATAGGGAGTATCATGCACTGGGAAGAAACCAAGACATCGTGCCAAACTCATACCTCAAACTTCCAGCAATGGCTAAGTTGAGGGAAGATCCTCGGAGTCCACACAGTGCAATTCTCCTTTTGCTTCACTGCAGGAAGCAAACGTAAAAAAAGAAGATTCTGAACCTCCTAGTAATTGACATGGCCTGGAAAAGATGAGAAACTCATTATTTCAGTCCTGCATGTCACCACGGATCAGTCTGCTTTCACAAAAGTGTGTAACCCTGCTTCTCTGTTTCCTTCTTGGAGCCAGCTGAGTAATTGCAGGGGAGCGTCTCCAAAGGGTGAGTTCCGGGGGGAATTGCAATCGGTAAGAAAGACACTCGGGAAGAGTTATAGAAGAGACGTCTCCTCAGACGCTTACTATAAAAGCAAACCCAGGTGGCAGTGAGGAGGAAAATGTGCAGGTTTTCACTAACTAGATTAGTTAGTGAAACTGCAGTAAACTGCAGATCATTTTAAAAATCTAACCCAATGTCTCCTGGTTGTAACTAGCTCATTCCGAAGAGAGGAACAAAGTAAAACTCAAGGATTAATGTGACTGTGTGTCAGTGTATTTCTCCAAGTATGCTTCTTGGAGGATTTGAGTCCAAAGAAGAGAAGTATTAAAGGATAGGAAAGTGTTACTCTAAGAAAAATGGGTCATCATGAAGGCTTTGGAGTTACAGTCCATGGTTTGTGCACATGACAGAGGCAGGAAATAGAGCAACAGGCAGTTCAGTGTTACTGCCTTGAAGTGGCAAGAGATTAGACTGAACAGTCAGAAGTCTGATTAGCTATCATATGTATAGTTACAGAAATGCAGATATGTGTGTTTGTGCATAAGTGACACAAATATGTGTGCGTATAGAAGTAAGCTTGGTTCCCATAAATCTTCATGCTTGCTCTTTCTCTTGCATCCAAGTCACTGGATTTACTCATTCTTTAGCATCTCTTTCACAGCTCCTTGCGTAATGCTTTGCCTGCAGTGGGCTCTCCATAAAGATACATTTACCAACACCATGGCTGAAATGTTTCCATACGGTTTGGATTTCAACTTTGGGGACAACAGTGCAGTTGACATGCACAAACACACCAAATTGATAAAGACAAATCAAAGTTCTTGACCACTCCCATCAGACACATTTACAATTAGCCAAGAAACCTGACTTGACTCCTACAACGGGCCAGCGACATGGCTGGGCTCCTCGCATCAATATCGCATTTCCCATTCATTAGTCCATCATTTGGAAGATCATCTGACTTGTTTGTAGAAGCAAATGAATACGTTTGGATAATAAGGAAAGAATTTACCCTAAGGACAAAAAGGAAAAGGTATGAAAGTTTGGTACAAGGACAGTGATCCAGGTTTGGAGAGAGAAGTGTTTGTGAATACAGCATGAATATATACTGAGTAGAAATAAATGTGTGTTACTCCTAGAATCAATCTAGTTTTCTCTAACGGAGTGCTATGCACTGGGACAGCTGAATTACATATATCAATGTAATCAAAACCTTTAAGAAAAATTATATTATGATAATATTTCTGCCATGTCACATATGCCTTTCCCTGGAGAAGTTAATTCCCAAAAGGCCTTCATTGAATTATTCTTTAAGTAAAGGCGTCAAGATAAATAAGATTGTAATGTTAATAGCTGGCTCAGAATCCCCCTTAGGGAGAAGACTATCTTTGTTTAGGAAAACACCTTGATATTCCACTTTAGATGTGTGAGCCCTAAGGGCATGCACTGGAAGGATCCTGGAAGAGAAAAAGATAAATTTCTCTGTCTGAACATTTAATAGGAATTTAAAAGAAAACAAGAAATAAGAGAGGACAGAAAACCAGATCTTAACCCCTCTGAAGAAGAGAAAGAGAGAGAAAACAAAGCAACATTAGATAGGAAGCTAGAGGTGTTGGAACTCTGTGATTACTGAGAAATTCCTAGTGGGTAGCTGGTAGCCAGAAGACTCTAGAGAATAGGCTTATCTAATATTCAGAATTAAATAGTTTGGGAATTACCACTGCTATGCAACCCTTCTCTATTGCCCCCAATCTTGGTAAAATCTGCTGCATCTACAAACATCTTATGTGGATGGCATTTTGGAGAAATATGAGATGGCTATTTCACCTTTAGGTTGGCATAGGGCAGAGTCATAAACAAATATAGGATGTGAGACAGTCACTAGAACAAGAGCTCAGTGGGAAGAGGAATTCAACACCAGAAGTAACCATGAGAATGTCAGCCATTGGAATCAGGTCGAGAACCTCAGATCACCATCTAGGAAGGGGGATTGTTGCGATTGTAAGTAAATCTTGAAATATGGCGCAACGTTAACTGATATTGAGATGTACTAATATTCGTTGTTTAGGGCAATATCGGGTACTAGAGTGGGTAATTTCTACTTAGCTCTTTAGATAATCCCAATTTTAAAAAGTGAGAAGAAGGACAAGGAGACGAGAAATACAAGAACGTGCAGAGAAGTAAAATAACAGCAAAGCTGTTATAATTGAGTCCAAGTGTAAGGGCTGATGAGATAAAGGTTGGAAAAAATAGACTCCAAATAACATGTACTGGGAATACCTGTAGCTGTCTATGTTCACAATCTCCTTCTTGGGACTATTTTTACATAATTCAGAGCAATTCAAAGGTCTTTATCAATTTGGCTTAAGTTAAATAGTCTTCACTTGTTTGCCAATGTAAGGAACATATCTGGCATGAGGGTTATAAAAGCTAAAATTCTGTTACTCTGATCCTTGCACAGTCAGTCATAAAAAAGGAGATAAATTATTTTAAATCATTCCTACAACAAAGTTAAGGACAAATTAGAAATGTGAGCCAAGTTCTTCTTATTATGTTTGGTCATTGATATTAAGTTGTTCCATCAAATCTTTTTAGTCATGGGCACAGTCAGATTTTAAATAAACGGGTTGATAATAAAGTGGAAATTAAGATAAAGAATTGACACGGTACATGTATATGTAGGACATGTCAGGGAATAGCTACCGTATATAGCTTTATTCATCATGCACCTCTAGCCATTTACGTAAAAAAAAATTCTTCTACAGGTTTGCAGCATCAGATCAGAGAGAATATAATTCCGTAGCATTGAGCATGATTGGACCATATTTGGAATATTACATTCAGACAACATTTCAAGAACATTAAAAAAAGACTAAAGGTTGACACAAGCTCTTATATTAGCAGCTACCATTCATTGGGTATTTTATGCTGCACTAAGTGCTTTTCATGTACTATTGTAATTAATTCTTACGAAAATCCCATGAGGTAGTTACTATTCTTATTTTTATCTTACAAATGAGGAAACTGAGGCTTGAAGCAGTGTGGAGGGGTTTAGCTGCCTATCCAAGATCGCACAGCTAAGAAGTAGCAGGCAGAAGCTTAGGGCCTATATGTGAATCTGTGAATTATGTGACTTTTACTTACTAAAAATGGGTGTTAGCTTCATGCATCTTTTTGAGGGTTTCTTTCTAGATTCTTTCCTTCACTCTGGTTTTATCTGCACCACCTATCCCTGTGTGTACCTAGGCCGTGACGCATCTGACTTTTCCTCCCACCTTTGACTCCATGTTCATGTCTTGAACCTGACAACAGAACAGCCTATGTGGTTATGACACTTCAGGCTATGGCTTGTATTTATCTTCTCCTCTCTCCCCTCTTAACTTTTCAGAATTCATAAACTTTTACTGCAAATTTATTATGCACAAGATATTACTACTAAGGTAGTAAGCAAAGTACTAAATAAAGTACTAAAGTAGTAAATAAAGATATTACTACTACTAAAAGAAAATACAGATAGTAGCTATGATTGAATTCTATATTTTAGAAAGTCTCTCTATGAGGTGGGGGGGAGGTTTGTTCTAAAACTTATGAGACAGAAGACAAATCGAGATTTGGATGTATAGGCTACCACATAAAAAAAAGTGACCTAACCACTTGAGTCGCTATATGTGATGTTTATCAGGGCAAATCCCAGCCCAACTAATCACAGGCATGTGTACATTAATCCTGGCATTCTGAAAGTCCTAGCATGCCAGAGTTCTACCGTGGTCACCTGTTTATACTTAGACACATGACTATTACCTTGGCCTTGTCTGAGCAATGCCTAGGCCTGTGTGAGGATATAGAAAGATCTCATTCCTTCAGCAACAGAAGCAGATTTATTTCCCCCTTGTATTGGATTGTTCTATTGTCAGGTTGGTCACGCTGAGAAGTATGTTTCCAGAATTCCCTTCTCTGTATGATACTGGCTTTTATTTGGCAAGATGAGAGAGAGAGACAGAGACAGAGAGAGAGAAAAACTGTGAGAGCTTTGGGATTTAATATGTTGCCATTGCTCCTGGCAGGTCTTCATGATTGGATAAAGTGACAGAGAGTTGCCAATTGCAGATGTGCCTTGTGATTTCTTATTTGTCCCTGACCTACATCCCTCTAGATCCAGCTCTCCATCCTGGTTGCTGGACATTCTGACCAACAATATCCCCAGGACCACCAACAGATGCTTAACTGAGGACCACCAGAGGTGGGAGCTACACAGAGGCAAGAGCATCCAATAGATCTCTCCACAAGTGTCCCTTTCATAATCCCACTTCTGTGACTGGACTTGTCTGGCTTCTCAGATTCTCTGTGTACTCTCCAACCTGTCCCCCTGCACCAGTGCTTCAGGCGAAGTGGTTCGAGACTCTTTTGCTCATCCTCCAAATCATTGTTCAAGACTTTCACTTCTCCAGCTCCTCCAGAAATTATGTAAGATCTAACTTTATAGTAATTAATTCTTAACATTCTAAAGTTTCTTCAGATTCAAAAATTCTTAACATTCAGGGTTCTGCTTCCTTGACTGAACCCCGGCTAATTCAGACTCCTAGAAGTGGGGTGTTTTCATCTCAAAAATCTAAGACATGTAGCAATGGCTTGGAAATTGGTGGCAGGTGGAGGTTGGAAAGGCAGCAAGAAATCTATTAGAAAAGGCTGGGAAAATGGCCAAAACACATTGGAGGTTGGAGAAAGGCTGACCCATATTATGTTGCAGAGAAAAAATAGTCAAAAGACTTGCCTGCAATAATGTGAAAGTCAGAAAACGTACCTCGTGAACTTGTGAATCTGGTTGTCTCCATCTCTACACAGGATGTTGAAAGTGCCAGTTGGCTTCTTCTAGTTATATGTGATAAGATACAGAAAGGCAGAGGGGGTTTAAAGAAGGAACCATCTGTCTGCAAGTAGAACTTAGAGGAAATATAGAAAGGCCAGGGCTTATTGGACTGAAAAATAAAACTGTCTTTCATTCTACGTCTTGCAAGCCAGTAAGAAACTCTCAAGGTGAAACGAGGCCTGGGGCCAAAGATCAAATCAAGAGTTTATCTCCAAGACCTCTTGTTAAGACCTCTGAAAGATTTACGGCAATGTCACACACATAAACCTGAGCTACGTGTAGAAGAACCACCCTGCCAACCCACAGAGTTGTGAGAAATAATAAGTCATCATGTTTTTAAGCCACTAAAAGTTTTGGGGTGATTTGGTACACAGCTCACAAATTCAAAAGTTATCTTTAATTAATTTCCTTAAAATAATACATTTTAACCCAAATCTACTCGATACATAAATCTAAACATGCGCAGCACGACTGTCCTTTTCCCTTTACTGAAGTTGAATAATTTCATTTTCATTAGAATATTACTCATATTATAATTTGTAACCCAATTTTTGAGGTCATTACACTATGAAATTCTTCGTGATGATGTACTCCGTGCAGATAATACATATTTTCATGGTAATGGAAGCTTTCTAGAGGTAGTGTACCCAGTGGTTGAATACATTATCATTGAACATGATAGTTTGAAGAAAAACAACTGCTTAGTACTGAACAAGTTACTCACCTTCTCTGAGCTTCAGTTTCCTCCTCTCTGTAATAACAATATCTGTTTCTCAGAGTGTTGTAAAGAATAAATGAGTTTATTCCTGACATAGAGTAATGCCTAAGACATGTCAGCTATTATTAGTTCTAAGACAATGATTTACCCTCAAGAATAGGGGTCAAGTGGGGTCAAACATCAAGCCAGGTTCAGAAGAAGAGTCCAGTTCTTGCCTTAGACAAAAGAAAGGATGTATAGTTGCAAATTCCCTGCAGATCTCACAAAAGCAATCCAGAGGGTAGACCTGCTAATGGGGTGTTCTCCTTCCCCCTGGGCATCCAGCAAAAGAGATTTGTCCACTGTTAATAATGGAAATGTCAGGAAATTGTCAGATGGGTTTACAGTGGTCTGAACTAAAGATGTGAAACATCCAATGATTATTTGTCCTGGCCTTACATAGGCTGATGGGAGAAACTGGGGGAAAAAATCAGAAACAATTTTCTTTCGTGCCTCTCACCCATTTCTAATTTTTAATAAATAAATATTTTTGTTTTTAAAATTTTTCCAGTTTGCTTTTCTTGTGCCTTCACGTTTTTTAGACTGTTTTTTTTCTTAGAAATGTAGCTGTTTATCTAAAATCTTAATATTTATTCCTTCTTGGATTATTCACTTAACAAATATTTGTTAAATGTTTCCCATGTTCCTATTACTACGTTAGATGAGGAAATACAACAGTGAACAAGAAAGACATTGTTCATATCCTCTCAGAATTTTCAGTTTAGTCGGAAAAGCAGAGGAATGAACAGGAAATTATACAAGGTTGCAAGTATTGTAAGAGAGGAACTATATTGCTATTGAAGCTCAAAGAAAAAGCGTATGACCCCTAATGGATGAGTAAGAGCCAAGCAAAGAAGAGAAATTATTGGATGCAGTGAAACAGAAATGCACAAGAAAACACCAGAGCCAAGGAAGCATAGCACATCTGACATGTCGGTGAAGAAGTGACATCTGGGTAGCCAAAGAAGCAGTTGAAGAGATTCCTGAAGGCTAAATCACTAAAAGCCTATAAACCTTATTATAAAGCCATCTTTTTACCTGGAGGGCAATGGGGACCTCCTAATGGGTTTTGAGCAGAGTAGTGTTGTAGACCAATGTGAGATTTGCATCTTTAAATAATCATCGGGGGAGTGGAGAATGGTTTGGAGGAGAAGTAGAAGAAAAACTCGGGAGCTGGGAGCTCTGCTAATAATCTGCCTTGGGATCTAAAGGAGACACCTACATTAGGGCATTGAGTAGAGACATAGAAACCTGGGTGTATTAGTGACTTATATAAAGTAGACACCATGGAATTTGTTGCTTAATTAGATGCGAGGCATAATAGAGATAGAAAAATCAAATTTCAGGCTTGAGCAACAATACAAATAGTGACATCCTTTCATGAGATAGGGAACATAGGAGCATTAGAGGAGAAACAGGTGTCCAGGATACGATGATTAATTTACTTTTGAATCCGAGGACATCCGAGTTTAAATGTCCAGCATGCAATTGATTACAGTGGTCTGGCCTTCAGGGAGAGATTTGGCCACTAGAAGTGGAAAACATTTACTCAGTTATCCAGATGTTTTCTTCTGATCATCATCTATTTTAAAATTGGCATTAGAGAGCCCAAGTATCTGGATATTCAAATAAACTTTTTCTCTTCTTGCATGAGTTATGTAATTCAAAGCCTGTGGACCTCACATATAAACATAGGCACCACATAAGATTTCCAGTTGATAAGAGTCAATAGTTTACTTGATCACTTACCTAACCTGTGTATTTCTCTCAGAAACAGAATATATATTGAGGTTTTCAAATTAATCCAAAAAGAAAAACACTTTGATTGCTTATTTTTTAATTCTTAAACATGATGAGTTTTAAATAATGGGTGAATGAATTGTTTGAGCAAGTTCATTCTCAATTGGTAAAACTTTCTGTTCATCATTGTTAATCATCCAGTATTGGACTCAATTTGGAATAACATTACAGAAAATACGAATGGAAAGTTATCAGTGCTACCTAAAAATTATGAGGTGTGTTTTTTTAATAACTGAAGCTTTGCTGCAATGAAGCTGGCAGTTTATTTTTCATGATGAGATCATTATGCAAAGGCAAATTGCAGGTGAAGAAAATTGGCTGGCTGGTATATTTCTACAGCACAGAGATGCTCTTCCTTAAGGAGGGAGATAAAGTTCATTATTTGTGTTTAAAATGAATTATTTCCAAAAATAAATATCAAAGAGTACCATCTAAGTAGATGTGAAATGAGAAGCTTCTAGAATGAGTTAAAGAGGAGAAAAGAGAATTCACACATGTTCATGGTTAGAAGTCAAAGTGTCATAGGAAGGAGCCTTGGTCAGCAAAGTTCTCAGCTGTTTCAATGCCTCTGTTAGTTTTTAAAATACTTGAAAAAGAAAAAAAATAACATATATTGGATTAGCCTTTGATTTGAATTCCTGGAAGAGTTTGTTCTACCATCATGCAGTTATCATCATTAGATCTGGTCTATCAGTCAGCCCCCTGGAAGAGTTTAAGGGTGGCATTTGGAAATGTAAGTGCCTTTTGTCAAAATTTATCTTATTTGACTTAGCTGGCACAACAAGTATGAAAACTTAGAAGGCATTCTCACAAATGATTAATCACAATTCTCTCCTTGAAAATTCATCTAAAGTAAATTTCCAGAATTCTTTTAGATGAAAGCTATTTAAATAATAGGCTGTTTACAGCTAAAGAAATATTTATGATCATAGACTTGAGAAAAGAAAGGGAAAAAATGGAGAAGATGAAAAAGGGATTAAGAAAGTGATGTCAGTAAAGTGAAATAAATTTATGAAACACACGTTCCTTGAGGCTTGGCTTACCTTTCCCAAAGTATCAAGGATGTTCCAGATAATGGCAGAACTCTTCTATGAACTGTAGGACAAGTGGTTAAGCACCTTCAAATACTGTTTTGGAATCCTTGTCTAGGAAGATGGAACTCACAATCAGAATAAAATGTGTAATTGTGCACATACCAGCTGTGTAACTGTAGGCAAAATACTTAACTTCTCTAAGTCAATTTCCTCACTTAAAAATGGAAATAGTAATGCCCACATCACAAGGTTATTGTCTATATTAAGTTACACCATTTTGTAGACACTTCTTAAGCCAGAGTGGTGGGCCATGTACTGGGCACTACTGAAAGATGCCAAATAACTTGGCATATTCTCAATGGTAAATAATTTGAAACACATCCGAAGTATATACAGTTGGGGTAAAATTCAAGATGAAACCTGAGACTAATTTTAGGCTTGCAGTGGCCTTGTCAGACTACACGTAAACTCTTCCCAAAACTCTAGGGATGTGGAATAATTATTCTTTTTATTAGATAATTTTAGATGGAAAAAATGAGGAGTATTGTTTTATGGATACCAGTACCCAGTAGACCTTCCATGAATTTTTAAAATAATAATAACAGCTAAGTTATTGGGAGCTAAGCATTCGGTCCATAATAAGTACATATAAGTATACTTACTGTGTATGGATTATTTCATTGAGCCTTTGTAACAACCTACGAGGTAGGTACAATTATCACCACTACTTGATAGATGAAGAAATTGAGAATCAAAGGATAAAACATGTGTCTACATCCTGAGACCTAATGAAAAAGGATTCCATGAAAGCCAGGATTCAAACTCAGGTCATTTGACTCCTAAATGTATGCACTTAACAACTGTGTTATACTAAAAAGTAAAATTATCGGTCCACAAACTTCCAGAATCAGGGATTCATGTAATGACCTGAATATCTTCAGGAACAAAGTAAGCCTAGGAAACAACACAGCGACTTTCATAACCCAGAAATTGTCCTACGAGAATGACACTGCAAGACCAAGGTCACTGCTAAGGACTCCCTCCTGCCTCGCTCAAGGCCACTTCTGGGAACATTTTAAAGCTTTCCTTACTTTTCTGTATTAATGTACTGAGTCCTTGGAAGACAGATACAATTATACGAGCCTGAGTTACACATCTGAATCTTGGCTGTCAGGAAGTAGAAAGAGAATTTTTCATTCTTCAAGATTCAGTCAAAGGAAGCTGAATCCTACCTTCTATTGAATCACATACTTTTGATTATTTCTCTAAAATAGGAAGGAGCATTTGATGTTGAGCAGTTTAAAAAAATCTGCAAATTTTTATATCTATCATGATGAAAATATTCTTTGTATAGCTAAATAGAGACCCATTTGTTTCCCAAGGGAGACAGTGCAAGTCTTCAAGTCTGTATCACCGCATAAGGTACATTTGTTCTCTAGTTCTTTCACATCTCCCCCAAATATTCTGTAACATCTAGACCTGCTTTTTCCAATATGGTAGCCACTAGTCATGTGAGGCTAGCTCTTAAGCATTTGAAATGAGGCTAGTATGAATCAAGATGAGCTATAAATATAAAATATACAATGGATTTTTGAAGACATGTATATTGAAATGGTAATATTTTAAACGTATTTAATTTTGATTAAATAAAGTATATTATTAACTGTAATTTTTCCTATTGCTTTTTGCTTTTTTGATGTGAATATTGAAATTTTAAAATTATGTATGTGAGTGGGCTGGCCCAGCGGCATAGTGATTGGGTTTGCGTGCTCTGCTTTGGCAGCCCGGGGTTCGCGGGTTTGAATCCAGGGCACAGACCTACACACTACTCATCAAGCCATGCTGTGGTGGCATCCCACATACAAAAAATAGAGGAAGATTGGCACAGATGTTAGCTCAGGGACAATCTTCCTCAAGCAAAAAGAGGAAGATTGGCAACAGACTTTAGCTAAGGGGCAGTCTTCTTCACCAAAAAAAAAAAAAAAACATTATGTATATGATTCACATGATATTTATATCGGACAGCAGTACTCCAGACTAAATGGAATAGTTAATACAAGCACTAACACCAACATGCCCTACACACTATATTTGGAGAGGTAGGTAGGAAAATATGGAAATTATTTAAAATATATACACGTATATGCTACATCTACCAATGACCGCAGTGAAGTGCCTGGTTTAAACTAACATTCGCACAGAGAATGACTATGTATGTTAGATAATGTGTAGAAGAACAGATTGAAAACATCAGTGGAAAACTAAAGTTTCAGGGACTTGAAAAGCCAAGATCTTAGAGAGAAGTAAAAATTCATTGAGATGAGCTCAGCAGTCTTCTGGCAATTTTCCCTGAAGGCAATCGCCAACTCCTAAGTTGCACACGTGCAGAGTAAGATATAGAAAAAACCAGAAAGCAGATGCTAAGAAGCGAAGAAGACAAGCAGAGGATGTAGACATTTTATTTTGTCTCCTGATGCTAGAGACATTGAGTCACCATATACATTAGATCCCCAGAACTTATTTATCTGATAACTGGAAGTTTGTACCCTTTGATCAATATCTCCCTGTTTCTCCCATGCCCCAGCCCCTGACAACCACCAATCTTTGTTTCTATAAGTTTGGCTTTACTTAGATTTCACATATAAGTGAGATCATACAGAATCTTTCTCTGTCTGAGTTATTTCACTTATC
Organism: Tapirus indicus; assembly: GCA_031878705.1. Lineage (NCBI taxonomy): Eukaryota > Metazoa > Chordata > Mammalia > Perissodactyla > Tapiridae > Tapirus > Tapirus indicus. The sequence goes on along the minus strand of CM062920.1, from coordinate 134,427,998 downwards.
ATAATGCCTTCAGGTTTCATCCATGTTGTCACAAATGGTAGGATTTCCTTTTTTAATGGCTGAATAATATTCCATTGAATGTATATATACCACCTTTTCTTTATCCATTCATCTATCAATGGACACAGGTTGTTTTCGTGTCTTGGCTGTTGTGAATAATGCTACAATGAACGTGGGAATGCAGATATCTCTTTGAGACAGTGATTTCATTTTGAAAGACTTCTTTTTAATATTTTCTTGTAGTTCAGGTCTTCTAGTATTGAATTCTTTCAGCTTTTGCATGTCCGAAAAAGTTGTCGTTTCAGTTTTATGATTGAAAGTTATTTTTTTCTGGGTTAAGAATTCTAGTTTGAAAGTTCATTTCAGTACATTAAAGTACAGTCATTTGCTCCACTGTATTGTGACTTGCTTATTTCTGAGAAAAACCTTCTGTATTTCTTAGCTTTGTTCCTCCACACAATGTCTCTTTTCCTTTGGCTTCTTTCAGGATTTTCTCTTTATTACTGTTATAAGCAATTTGATCATTATATGCTTTGGTGTTTTCTTCATGTTTCTTGTGCTTCTGGTAACTGTGGCTTCATAGTTTTCATCATATTTGGGAATTTTGCAGCCATAATCTTTTCACAGATTTTTTTTCCTCTCAGACACTCTCACCCCAACTTCTGCCACCACAAAAAAAGGCAAAGGTTTGTGTTCATTTTCCAGTTTGAATTAAAAAAAAATTTTTAAACCAAAATGAAAAATGAAGGGAACATGGTCCTTCCCTTCCACTTCTTTTTTGGAAGCTAGACAACCTCCAGTTCCTCCCACTCCCATCCCCCTACCCAGAGGGACCCAGGCACCTGGGCTGGTGTAGCAATCTGGTAAGAATTTTGGAGCCCTGGGTCTTATCCTGGATTTCCACTTAAAAACAGTCATTAATTTCCTGGAGCTTCATTTTCTACCTCTAAAAGAAGGAGTTGGGCAAGTTGATGCTTTCCATCACTAGTTCAAAAAGTAGAGTCCTATCCAAAGGTCAGTTTATTTAAACTGGAAACAACAATCATTTTTTAAAATAACCAATACACTTAGGAATCCCCTCTGAACATGGTGCAATGGTTATAGTGGATTTCTAGTTATTGTTTTAGTCTAGTGACAATATCTAATAATCCTCGAAGGTCTGTGTGGATCACTTTTATTAGTGTGCAGTTTCCCAAATAAATATTTGCACTTTCCTTTGGGTAATGCTACTTCCACAGACATACTTGTGATATTATTTTAAAGGTCTTTCATGAAGGATGCCCACTCATATCTTGATTTGAGACTCAAGTCTTAGATTTGGAGAGGGGCCATGATTCTCTAAAATGGTAACTCAAAACAAGCCTATCTTCAAGTCGGGTGGTTGTCCCTTTTACATATCAAGTGGGACCTTAGCAGGTTGCCTACATAATTAGCTCCTGGGAAGGCCATAATCATTAATCATCAACAAATCTCTCTGAGGACCATATTCAGACTACCCATAGGCTCTGTTGACTATTTTGGTAACATGTGCAATTTGCCCTAGCCAGTTAAATGCCATGTCTTAGCCATCTCAGAATCTTCCTCTCTCCAATAGAATTAAGAACCCTATTTTAGTTGTAGAGTCTCCTGTCTCCCACCTGCACAGTGATGCTTCTCTTACCAGTGTAGATCTTAAGATCATGAGGAAGGGGGTGGATCTGGACCCCCTAACAGAACATAAGTGGTGGGTACATGATGATTCAAGCATGATAAATGAGTCCCAGCCTCCCTATCTCTCAACGTCTTTGTAATTCATCTGGTGCATTATTCCAGAGGAATTTCTATAATTCCAACTTCATTTAGGGTGGACCATCATTGAATCCCAGCTTCTATCATTCAGAACCACAGCATCGAATTCAGAATCTCTGATAAATTCATCAGCTATCTATAATTTCATCCAGATCCTTGATTGAGAATCCTAGAAATTCATTCCCACATCCATGACTGAAGTTTTTGCCAATAAAATTTAGCAAATTTTGAAAATCTTTTGTATATATGCCTTCTCCTTTCTGGGCTTAAATTTGTGATTTGTCTTTCGGCTCTTGCTGTTTCCCTTCAACTAAAATATAAACGACATAAAAATAGGGCCTTTGTCCTATTCATTACTGTATGATGGTGGTATGTAATGAATGAAATAATAAATGAATATTTTGATTTGTAGATCTGGAAATAATGGAAACTGGTAGAACAAAAGGATAATTGATTCCTCCTACAGGTACAACTCCCTTAGGGAAGCGACATTGCAGCGTATTAGCACTTTGTAGAACTTACAAGCTAAATTCTCTTTGTGTTGAATCCTAGATGATACCCAGAATATGTATGATGTAGCTTTTCTTATTACCAGAGATTGTCTAGTTGTTATATTCATCAGTTTTACTCCCAATAGCTTTTGCTTTCTGTGAGAAATAGATTAAACAATAATTTTCCTAATAAAATGTAGGATTATGTTTCTAAATAAATGCAATATTGGTATTCAGAGCAACAGATCTAAAAAATTAGAATTCTTAAGCAAGAGCTTTTGTGTTGAGAATCTCCATAAACAAGTTTTCTGATATACACTCCGAGATGATAAGCAGCGTACACTGAACAACTTCTTTGTGTTATATAGTAAGATGATCCTTTTAGCTCTTTCTGTTGCCCTGCAAGATGCTTCAGTTTTCCCCAAAACTAAGATTTGCAGAAAGTAAACCTTGACCTCATTTAGTCAATTGCTGTATGTTTTAAATTGGAACTTCTTAGATGAAAGAAATTGCAAAGTTTCCATTTTTCCTCATAGCTCTTTTACTAAATTAAATTAAAACTGAACCGTAAAGAATAACGCTTTCACTGCCCCCTTTTCTACAAAATAGAAGCATATGCTGTTGAACTGGGAGAAGACTAACCAACAAACCAGACTTAGGTCAGTCTCTCACACCATTGCCTGGCAGGTTGCCTGGGCTTGTCCTAGCTATTTAGTGGTAAAAGGGAATTGATCTTTAATTTCACTTCATCTGAAACCAAAAAGTACTCCGATTCCCTAGTCTGCATCCTTTCCTTACATCAAACAAATATGAGCACTTGTATTGTAAATTAAGCAGTGTTTCCCCCTGAAGCCCCTCTCTGGAAACTGCCCTGTTTAGAAGATGATAGATAGTATCTTCAAAAGCATCATCCTCCATGAAATTCCTTTTCCAATCTGAACAATCTTCCCTGCGATTTCTCCTTAGCTAAATTGCTTTTAATTACATTTCTGTTTGCTTTTCATCTCATCTTCTGAGTTAAATTTAGCATTAATATGATGTGTCCCGGCAAGCCACGTAGTTTTATTACTTTTCCAATCTGGATTTTTTTAACAGACAGATATTTTAATGGCCCATATATCTTCCCACCTTCACCCCCATCAATGAACATTGCCAACCTGGCTTGAATATATAAAATAGAATAGTGTATGAACATTCAGGAAAGTTTCTCACATTAGCTAAAAGTTAACACATTTAAAGCTGGCATTAAAATAAAAAGTACTTTCCAAAATTGACAATACTTGACCAAAAAAAAGATGTTTTTTGGAGCCAGCCCCATGGCATAGTGGTTAAGTTTGGTGTGCTCCACTTTGGCGGCCTGGGTTCATGGGTTCGGATCCCGGGCATGAACCTATACCACTTGTCAGCCTTGCCATGTGGTGATGACCCACATACAAAATAGAGGAAGACTGGTACAGTTGTTAGCTCAGGGCTAATCTTCCTTAAGCAAAAAAAAAAAAAAAGAAAAAAAAAGAGGAAGATTGGTGACAGATGTTAGCTCAGGGAGAATCTTCCTCAGGAAAAAAAAAAAAGATGATTTTTAACATCCAAAACAAGCCATTAATCTGGAACGTTTAGCGCAAATTAGCTCAAGCTTTTTTGGGAGAAACAGAATGTATTAGGTTTTTTTTTGCTGTGTAACAAAGTTTGTCCTGCAAATTTAGCGACATAAAACAACACCTCCCAGTTCTGTAGGTCAGAAATAGAACACGATATAGCTAGTCCTCTTTTCAGGGCATCACAAAGCTAAACTCACCATGTTATAGGGCAGATTTCTTGTCTAGAGGCTTTGGGGGAAAATCTGCCTCCAAGTTCATTCTTGATGTTGGCAGAATTCAGTTCCTTCCATTTGTAAGACTGAGGTCCGTGTTTCCTTGCTGGCTGTCACCCAAGGGCTGCTTTCATCTCACAGAGGCCGCCCCCATTCATTCCTTGGTATATGGTCTCCTCTGTCTTCAAGTCAGCAACTGCATGTTGAATCCTTCCTGTGCTTTGAATCTCTGACTTCCTCTATCTTTGTTTATTTAAAAAGCTAATGTGATCAGATAAGGTCCACTTGGATAATCGCCCTATCTTAAAATCAACTGATTTGGGAACTTAATTACATCTGCAAAATCCCTTTTGACTATAATGTAACATAACTGTGGAAAGGATATCTGCCAATAAACATGCTTTCCACCCACACTCAAGGAGAGATTATACAAAATCAAGGGTCATTGGAGGTCATCTTAGAATTCTGCCTGCCACAGGAGACAATGCATAAATTTGACAGAGCTTACTGAAAATTACCCCTATTTACAAGTTTTTTTTTTTAGGCAATGCCAAAGTGATAATTTAATATAAAGCATTGTTGAATGATATGGAAATTTACATGACTATTGAATGCTAAAGTGAAATTTTAGTTTTAGTTTTTGATGTAATAGGAATAAAAATCAAAGCCATAAAAATATTTATAGATGTGTTGCCACAGTGGTTCTCGAGAATCAACTTCCTTTTATTTTTTTCTTATAAAATGTTTCAATCTATTTAAATCATACTAGTTTCAACAGTATCATATAGAAATAAAGACCTCGACAGGTAAGTAGCTAATAAATGGAATAGAATTTTCAGCACCTTGTCAAATGCTGCCATCTCTGCCACCACCTCTGCACTCCAGGGAATTAGCTATTTGAAGAAGGGTCAAAGGGCCTGAAATGGTGTTGGAGCTTGCATGTGAAATGACACCATCTCGACTCAATGCTAAACGTTCTGGAAAAGAGTGAATAGTCAGAAGTAGCCAGCAGTTCAAAATAGTAAATTTGAAAAAGAAAGCAATATGTGACACGTGCGATCACGTTAATAAAGATGCAAAAACACATTGCTCTAGCACTGTAAGATTCATTGGAAAGAATAAGAAAGTAATAAGACAAATTAGAAATGTCCCAACATAAATTTCTAATTTTATTTAAAAAAATGATCCTCCCAACTACATTTTTTATTTTTTCATTTTAACACTGTAGTGAGAAGGTACCTCAGTCCTTTCCAATGACATTTTCTATATGAATATTTTGAACTCTTCCTCTTATTTCCAAATTCATTTGAATTACTATGTTATGAGAGTCTGATATCAACCTGAAATTCCTCATTTGAATAAAATGACACAGACATCACAACAGGTAGGTGCCACTACCGAAATGGAACTAATATAAATGATATTCATTATATGTCCTCTTACATTTCTTAGGAGGTGTTTGTAAAGAGTTGCTAATGTAACGATTTTTATCTTATGCATCATTAGTCATTTAGAAAGTGGCAAAAAATGTTCATAAATAGTCTCCTGGATCTAAAAACACTTTCTCCTTTGCATCAGATTGGGTTCTTTCTTCCTTGGACTCCTAGGAAACTGCTCAGTAGCCTGAGATTGTTGGTATTCGGTTCTTAGTCCAGGCTTATACTAATAGCTGCCACTGAATATTATTATGTATCACGGACTGTGCTCAAAGCTTTCCTCTCAAAAGCCATAAAAGAATTATCATTTTGGTCTAAGAGGTGAAAAGCTGAGATCAAAAACATTTGGCAATTTGCCCAAAGTAGTAAGTGGCAAAGTTGAAATTATCTAATTTCCAGGATACTTTAAATCCCTAACACTAACAATTTAGATACAAAACATGAAGGTCTAAAACAGAAGAAAAATTAAGATCAACTCATCTATGTCAATATGGCAGTTATCATTCTTTTTTAGTGAAAATGTTTTAAGCTTTCAATCACCACTCATTGTCCACTTGTACCACATTTTTTTTCTGCTTCAAAAATATTTGGGGTTTGTTTTAAAACTACTGACTCACTAAGTACAGTATATTTCAGATCTTAGGACAGAAAACTCTCTCTAAAGTGATCAACATACGAGAATTGTTCCTTAAAATAGGATTAGAGCACTCTGCAACCAGGGGACACAACAATTCGTCTCTGTGGCAGCTGGACATAGTGCAAAGAGAATGGTGAACGTGAAGCAGGATTTGAGAAGGGGTGGGAAGGACCTGTGTGAACTGTAAGGAGTCCTACAAGAGATCCAGATTGCACTTGGGGTCTCTTTGGGGTCAAGGAGACATTAATGAAGATGCAGATAATGAGGATATCTCTTAGCAGGTAAAATGTTTATAAAAGTAGTGTCATGATGGAAAGGCTGCAAAAGAGAGCCATGAAAGCCAGGAGGTAGTTGAAGGGAAACTTGAGATTTGGAAATTTTGAATAGTTTGATCCTAGAGAAAATTGTTTAAAATAACTTTAAATATAATAAAAAGAATAAATAAATTTGCCAAATGGGTGTCAAATAAATGTTTGAATGAATGGTATGTGTTCCCTATTCCTAAAATGAGTTAGTAATTTGACCTTGGCTGCTTGGATAGCACTGAATAGCTGAATATAACCACTATTAAGAACAAGTGATTCATAGATACAGAAAACAGATTGATGGTTACCGGAGGGGACGGGGTGGTGAGAAAGCGAAAGGAGTAAAGGGGCACTTATGTATGGTGACAGATGGAAACTAGACTTTAGTGGTGAATACAGGTCTATACAGAACCGAAATATAATGATGTACACCTGAAATCTACACAATGTTGTAAACCAATGTGACCCCAATAAAATAATTTTTAAAAAAGTAAAAGAAGGAAGAAAAAAAGAACAAGTGTTTGACTTGTTGAGTTAGGGTATGATTATTAGTATAAACCACCTTTTTTGTTGTAAAAGAAACAGTCTCCTTCCATTAAGAATATTTGTATCTTTCATAAAAACCTTGCATATGAATTTTCATGTGTATATTTGTCTTTCAAATTCTTATATTTTAAATGTAGTTTTTGCTAAATTAGCTTGCTCATGTACAACCCAGTAATGAAAACACATGGGAAACTTAAGAAATAGAAAAAATAATCATGAATGGTAAGATTCATTGATATATGTCTATATTTGCTTTGTAGCTTATATCTTTTAGAAATTTAGAATCCCAATTTTCCTGGCATGAAGTATCAGTTAGAGTTTGGCCTCCTGCTTCAATCATGGGCTGGTGACAATCATGATCATGGTTATTATTATTTTATCATTTTATCCCAGAGAAGATTTAGGTAACTCCCTGAGGTTAACAAAATATTGTATTTTATGATAGGAAACTCTGCATGACTTTGCTTCTTTACCTCTCTGTGGACATTTGCCTGCAGTCATACAGAATATGATAGATTTAACAGGGAGGAGAAATCAGGGGGTCTAAGTGATCTCCCTTTTTACATTGATTTGTTTTCAGATAAAAGAAAATATTATTTAGGCTGTTTTTTTTTAAAATAAGAACCCACTTGTCGAATAAAGTATAACTTTTATATTACTCGATAGCACATGTAGAAGTTCACAATAAGAATTCTTTCCAAAGGAGGCGAATCCATTTTATTTCTACTCCTCTTCCTGTTTGAATCAGCAAACTTTTTTGTAAGACTTGATTAATCAAGCAGCTGTGCATGAGTTCACAGTACAATAATTTTCTATGCAATACAAATGATAAGAACTCTTATTAACAATAAAAGATTCTCCTTCAAGTTAAATTGAAAAGTGTGAAATGTAGGTATATAACCATTTTTCAGCATATTTTCTGTGTTATAATTTGGAAGAAGCCTAGATCTCTGTGTAATAGTAGTCTTTTGTCTGTAACTCTATCTAACATTAGAGGAAGAAATTTTAGCAAAATATTTTCAGTTGCCACTTGTCCTGCCTTTACTCACTTAATTTCAATGAATAACATAGAAATGTTAACTAGAAAGTTAAGAAAATAGCATATGGACAATTCTTTCAAGGAAATTCCATATTTAGTCCATAAAATTTTAAATATTTTTAAAACTCAGTCTTTGCAATGATGTAGGGAAAGGAATAGTGACATTATGTAGCATACGTTGTTGGTAGTGATAAATAAAATGGCAAGCAATAGGATATATTGGAGTCTATGAGGAAGCCATTTAGTATAAAACTAATTCGGCTTGAATTTGCTTTTCCAAATGGGCCTGACTGGCCTTTGAACATGCATTGTATATCTGCCTTAAACATTTACCATGTCCCAGAGACAAGAACAAATGCCTTTAAGATAAGGATTCAACTTCCCCCAGATTGGCATTTTCTTAAGGATAAGCATTTCTCCCTAGGTGAGGATTTGATTGCTGTGCTCATCCTGTGACCACCCAGCTCGAGACAGCAGACCTGCTCCCTGCAGTGTCCATCAAAGGCTTTGCCGACAGGGCAATCTCATGACTATTGTAAAAAGGACATTGCATTCATATGTGATATATGATCTTTGATGGTGTATAACTACTCTCTACACCCCACTTCTTTGGTGCCCTTCCTTCCTTGGGGAAGGAAGGCCCCGGGCTATATGGTCCTCAAAATTTGGCTCATAATAATCTCACCCCAATTTTGATCTATAGATTGGCTATGGATTATTTGCATCGACAGTAGAAATATTTTTTCAGCTTACTAACATTTAAAACATTAAAAAGATGTATGGATTTTACCCTACAATTTCATCCTAGAGAAATAAGTGTACTGCACTTGTACACTTGATATAATACACATAAGGAAGATCATTGTAGCACTGTTTGTAACTTATGAAAAGCTATAAGAATTTATCAAAAGAGCAAATATTTAAAAAATTATCCTGTATCTATACAAGTCAATGCCTTGCATTCATAAAGAAAGACTTAAATACTGTGCAATCATTATAAGGGAAAAGGTATACCTATTGGCATTGACGTCAAAACTTTTTTAAGAGTGTGTAGACTGAATACAAGCAAGACACAGAAAAGAATGCACAGCAAGATCTCATTTGCTTAAAATATTATTTATTTTTAAATGTAGAGAATAAAAACAGCAAGAATCACACTAAGCAGGACCCAGTGGTCATCTCTGATGTGGAATTTGGAAAGGAGAGAAAGGAAGATGAGGAATTTCACTTTTCATCTTACACACTTTTGTACTGTTTGACTTTTTACAACTAGAATGTATGCCTTTTGTGATTTTAAAAATAATATATAGTCACTATATATATAGTTACTATATGTAGTTTCTAATTGTGAATGGTGAAGTTTATAGATTTAATAGGGCCATGTGACTGATTTCATTTGGTTTTGTAAGTACCTATGGTTCAGCATTAATAATGTCACTGAGATGTTTTGCTCTCCTCTCTCAGCCACAGTTTATGTGAAAAACTAATTTGACTGGTCCATTATATGACTTTTTTTTCAAATGATGTGGTTGTTGTACTGGTTGATATTCAAAAATCAGAAGATTCAAATAAGCAATGCATATAGTTTGCCTGTTTTCAGGTTGCTATAGGTGTTTCAAAATTTAAAATTATTAGTACAAATAATACTTTTGAATATTATCAAAGTTACAATTATTTGGGTAGGATTTAAGAAAAACATTATGAAATTGTCCTTTAATGTAAGATCAAGCAATTATTTAGTGAAATAATCAAACCACATGTGTTCAGGCTTTAGTTTTATGTTATAAAATATTTGCATTAAGTTCCTTATAACTGGTGTTTCAGATGTTTTCACTGGTAATTACCCAGAAAAAAGCACAGTACTGGGCACATTGTAGACTCTGAATAAATATTTCTTGATGTATTCATCTTTATTGACCATCAGTAGGAAATCACCTTCTTGATATTCTTTGCATTAATGAAAAACCTATTTCACTAGAGAAAGAAAAACTATTATGTTCAAAGTAATAAAAATAAAAACCTCTGCCTGTGTTAAGATATAGGATCATGAAAATAATGACTTAGATGATTTATTCTGTCCTCACCTAACCATATCTCTCATAACTATGCCTTAGGACTCAATAAGCATTAAATAAGCATAGACCAGGACTTCATATCATCAGTCTCTCAGTTGTCTTTCCTGCTTTAATTCTTAAATTTTTATTGACTTTCCACTGTCCTCCATAAAGATCAAAATCTTTGGCATATCAACCGAGTTGGGACCCACCAAACTCTTCAGCTCACTTCGCATCCACACCATGCTAGCTGCCTTCCACCCTGGGGCATTACTGGATTATTCCAGTAGGTGATAGGGTACCAGAAAAAAATCAAACCTACACCCATCCCTACACCCCGAAAGGATTTGTTTGGATGAATGTATCCAGAATTTTGCCATCAGAAAATCTAGAAAGAAGCTCTTTTAATTTCAGCATGGATTCATATCTTGTTTCATTTTAAAAAATAATGTTTTGTTTTGCATTTCCTTCTAAAAGTCTTCATCTAGCCCTGCCCCACCGATTTCACATGTGTTTTTCTCTTTTTTTTGAAATCATTCTTCCTAATCCATCTCACCATATCTCACCCTACCCAGGCTATTCTTTGCCTTACCCTTCGTCAGCCAGACTCTAATTCATTCACCAAGACACAGCTGCTGCCATCACCATCTCTGCCAGGAGACTTTCCTGACATCCTTTTGGGTTAGGTGTCCTTTCTTTGTGCTCTTGTATGTGCGACATGAACATAATGTCTATTATTACATGTACTCACTCTATTGTAACCACTTATTTATGTGCCTCTCCTCACTAAACATGAGCTGGTTTATTGAATAAATGAATGAAGGAATGTGTGAATAAGTGAGTAGAGGAATATTTATTTCAACTTTTTGCATATTTAAAATTCTTAAAAAGAATCATTTTTCAAGTCTTTACATGTATATAATATATGCTGTTCATACAATCAAGTGCTAGGTGATTAAATAAAGAACCTAATAAAATAAATTATGTTCATGCATCCAGTAGAAGGCTGTTAATTTATCTTTCTGAAACTGCCATTGAAGAGACCAAAATTGCCAAAAGGAAGAGTGGCATTGAACAATGCTCACCACTAAGCAGACTTTATTTAATTGGCATTTAAGGCATTTTCAAAGGATGCTTGGTCAAAGAGATATATAGTAGCCTTATGCTGAGCACTATTTAATTATTTCAGTCCTCATCTGTCACATTAGCACTCTCCTTCTCATTTTCAGTGCCCCCAAAGCAATGGAGTTGATAGATTATGGAAAATAAATTTAGTGTGGAAATACTGATAATTTGCTCAAGGTCAAAAAAAAAAAAACAGGCAAGAGTAATTTGCAACAACTAAATTGCTAGATGTGGTGCTTTGGCTTGCTGCTCTGTAAAAAGTGGGAGGGGGACTTGACAAGAATCAAGACTCTTTAGAAAAATATGCAAATCAAAAATTTACCACCTTTCTAAATCCTTTTAATCCATCAGTTAATCTCAGCAATGACCTAGTTTTCAGAACATTGAATATGCTTGGCTACCTAATCACATTATCTCACTTCTCTTCTGCAAACTTGGAAGTGGGCAAGATATATGTATAAATGAAAACATTGATAAAGCACAGCTGCCTGTCATATTTCCAATCTTCTCAGGAAAACAAGTGATTTATAGCATGATGAGATCAAATCTTCCTCCATAGCATGCTAATGGCTATGTTTTAAAACTCAGTTAGTGGAACTCGTGCAATAGCCCAGACTGATGACATTAACGTCAGATCGTTGAACAAATTTAGTTAATGTGAAAGCAGAAGAGAAAGATGATCTCATTTTGGAAACAACAATAAAAATGATACTGTTCACTAAGGATTTGAGACCATGAGGATTTAGTGAGATATCTTTGAGCTTGTCTTTTATTAGCCAACTTTCCACTATAAAATACATTAAAAATGCATTTATGGAGAGTATAGCTCAGAACAGTTACAAAGGGGGTGCTTTGCTGAAAAAAGATCATCACATAGTTGGCTTGTTCTTGCCTTTACATCCAGAAGTGTTTACTGAAGGCCGACTATGTTCATGGTTTTATGCAAGATGCTACAAAAAGACTAGAAGATAAGGAAGAACATATCTTGCCTGATAGGATTGGTAAGTGGGGAATACAAGATCTATAAACATAACCTGTTTAGCATATATATATATGTGAAATATAAACATATGCAAATTGTCAAATAGGTGATCTGGTGGTGAAAGTCTTAGTTCAGGTTCTCTAGAAGCAGAAACTAATGTATGGATTTTTATTCAAGCAATTTACTGGGGACCTGTTTTAAGAGAAAGGAGGTGATGGAAGCAAGGTAGAACAGGGGGAAAAGAAAGCAAGGATGCAGCCTCAGATGGAAACCAATTTCCATCTGACCATATGGGCAAATTGTGGAACAAAGATTGCACCACAGATTTGTTCCCACTTTGGGAGAAGGGGGCCAATCTTTTGTATCCCATGCCAATCAGTCATGGGCCCAGCTCGGCCTCCAGGGATGCAGGGATGGGCAGCAGTGCCTCCTGGGCCAGGTAACTTCCTTTTGACTGAAGGTAATCTCTAGCAAAGAGGACAGCTGTGAATTGTCATGAGTCAACACAACAGTAGAGAATGGGTACAAGCTGTTAGGGGAATGGGTTGCCAGCTGTTAAGGCAAGATCAGGGTGGGGCACCAACAGCATCAATTATAGTTCACCACTTCCACTACTCAGATTTAGTTGCTTTTCACGTTAAGTTCACTCCATCCAGGCACAGCTTCTTTGAGCTCTTTGTTGGTTACAATTTCTGGGAAAATGTGCAAGGGGAGAATTACTGGGACAAACTACAAACTGCACTGCTGCAGCTGTCCGTAGGCCATAACTGATACTACTCATTATTATCCATCACCTGTTCTGGATTGCCCTTTTCCTCATCTAGCACTTCTGTTGGTCTGGATACCTTGCCTGTTGGGTTTACTTAGATCCTCATCCCTGAGAGACCCGAGCTCCTACTTACTGTGGTTGATGTGTCCATGCATTTAGAACTATAAGTAGGCCTGGGAATACCATGAGCCCATCAGTGGATCACCTAAGTGTGATAGACATTCATCTTTGTCCTCTTTCTGAAGCAGCACTTCCATTTCCCCGTGATGATCATGGTCAATTACCTATGCCAATATGGCATCTCCTTTCTTTGCTTCCTCGTGTACTGGCACAAAGATTCCAAAGTAATCATGTAATAGTCAAAACTTTTGATTTACTGTGATTCTTACTGCGTCACCTGGTGAAACCCTCTTTTCTTTGGGAGCCAGAAATTCTAGACCTGCAGAGCTTAAAGTAACAGAGAGAAGAAGTGACAGTGAGTGCTGGCACTCCCTTACTTCCCAGACCCATATATATTCTATCTATTGGTGATATGGCACCATATAATAGCTGTTGGTTAAGATGTATACTGCTCTATGAGAGATAGAGCTCCATTTTGGCACTGTAACATCTCCAAACTGGAGCTTCACCTGCTCCTTCAGGAAGTCATTTCATCTCTCTATTAGTTCAGTAGCTTCTGCTTCTGGATGCAATATTTGGAAAGATGAATGAATCCCATGTCCATATGCCCCCTGCCACACTTCTTTTGCTATAAGGTGGGTACCTTGATTTGCAACAAAGTTATGCAGAATCCCATGTCAATGAATAAGCTACTCTGAGCCCTTGGATAGTGGTGCTGTCTGAAGTATTGCAATCAAGAAGGGCAAAGACACATACAGATTATGTGTCAATCCCACTGTGGCAGGCAGAATAATGGCCCCCAAAGATGTCCATGTCCTAATCCCCAGAACCTATTGCGGTGGTTAATTTTATGTGTCAGCTTGACTGGTCGTGGAGTGCCCAGAGTAAACATTAATTCTGGGTGTGTCTGTGTTTCCGGATAAGATTAACATTTGAATGAGTGGAGGAAGGAGGAATTCTCCCGTCTTCTTCCTACTTCACTGCTTGAGCTGAGACAGCTCATCTCATCTTCTAGTCTCAGACTGGGCTTACACCATCCGGTCTCCTGGTTCTTAGGCCTTTGGACTTGGACTGAATTATGTCACTGACTTTCCTGACTCTCCAGCTTTCAGACAGCAGATCGTGGGACTTCTATCCTCCACAGTCATGTGAGCCAATTATTCATAATAAATTTCTCTCGATAGATAGATAACAGGGAGATAGATGATAGATAGATGGATAGATAGATATATAGATATGGATATAGATATAGATAGATCGCCTACTGGTTCTATGTTTCTGGAAAACCCTGACTAATACAGATTTGGGTACCTAAAGTAGTTCTAGAGGAACATAATTTTAAGAATGAATTTTCTGAATTGGTTCTGGGTTTCTGGAATTGACTCTCTAACCTGATTAGATTTAAAGATGTCATTGACTCAATTTCCAGTAGTAAAGTGAGCACTGATAGTCCACGGGGTGAACTGTTATAGAGAAATGCAAAATATCTGCACTGAATTCTCCTAATCAACCACTTATAAGAAGTAAGGAGCTAGGTGATTCTGTATATGATACTTTTAAATATTTTTTGGAAAACTAAGGAATATAATGATGTTGGTTGGTTGTTCCTAGTGTCACTGGACAAGGTGGTGAAGAAAAGGATGAGCTCAGGTTTGATGTGGTCCCACGTTTTTTTTTTTTGCTTTTGTTGCTCTTGCCTAAGGAGACAGATCCAAAAAAATATTGCTAAGACCAGCGTCAAAGCTTACTGCCTATGTTTTATTCTAGGAGCTTTATGGTTTCAGCTCTTACATTTAAGTCTTTAATCCATTTTGAGTTTATTTTTGTATATGATGTAGGAAAGTGGTCCAATTTCATTCTTTTGCATGTAGCTGTCCAGTTTTCCCAACACTACTTATTGAACAGACTGTCTTTTCCCCATTGTATATTCTTGCCTCTTTTGTTGTAGGTATACACATGGGTCATTTCTGGGCTTTCTATTCTGTTCCATTGATTGATGTGTCTGTTTTTGTGTGAGTGCCATACAGTTTTGATTAATATAGCTTTGTAATACAGTTTGAAATCAGGAAGCATGATACCTCCAGCTTTGTTCTTCTTTCTCAAGATTGCTTTGGCTATTTGAGGCCTTTTGTAGTTCCATGCAAATTTTAGGATTATTTGTTCTAGTTCTGTGAAAAATGCCATTGATATTTTGATGAGGATTGCATTGAACCTGTGGGTTGCTTTGGATAGTATAGACATTTTAACAATATTAATTCTTCCATTCCATGAGCGCAGTATATCTTTCCATTTATTTGTGTCATCTTCAATTTCTTTCATCAACAAAATTAAAAAGCAATCTATTGAATGGAAGAAGATATTTGCCAATGATATATCTGATAAGGCATTAATAACAAAAATATATAAAAAATCATACAACTCAATATCAAAAAAATAAACAATCTGTTTTAAAAATTGGCAGAGAAACTGAATAGACATTTCTCCAAAGAAGACATACAGATGGCTGACAGACACACGAAAAGATGTTCAACATCACTTATCATCAGAGAAATGCAAATCAAAACCACAATAAGATATCACCTCACACCTTTAGAATGGCTATTATCAAAAAGACAACATTTTAACCACGTTGCACAGCAAAGGAAACCATGAACAAAATGAAAAGACAACCCACCAACTGGAAGAGAATATTTGCAAATCACATATCCAACAAGGGGTTAATTTCCAAAATATACAAAAAACTTATACAACAACAACAAAATGAACAATCCAATCAAAAAATGGGCAGAAAATATGAACAGATATTTTTCCAAAAAAGATATGCAGATAGCCAACAAGCATGTGGAAAGATGTTCAACATCACTAATCATTAGGGAAATAAAATCAAAACTACAATGTGATATTACCTCACACCTAATCAGAATGGCTGTAACCAGCAAGACAAGATATAACAAGTGTTGGAGAGGATGTGGAGAAAAGGGAACCCTCGTACACTGCTGGTGTGAATGCAAACCGGTGCAGCCATTATGCAAAACAGTATGAAGATTTCTCAAAATATTAAAAATAGAAATATATATGATCCAACCATTCCACTACTGGGTATTTATCCAAAGAACATGAAATCAACAATTCAAAAAGATGTATGCACCCCTACATTCATTGCAGCATTATTCACAATAGCCAAGATATGGAAGCAACTCAAGTGCCCATCGACAAATGAATGGATAAAGAAGATGAGATACACATATATACAATGGAATACTATTTAGCCATACAAAAGACAAAATCAGTCATTTGCAACAACATGGATGAACCTTAAGGATATTATGCTAAGTGAAACAGGTCAGACAGGCAAAGGCAAATACTGAAAGATTTCACTCATATGTGGAAGATAATCAAACAAACACATAGATAAGGAGAACAGATTGTTGGTTACCAGAGGGAAAAGGGTGGGGGGAGGGCAAAGGGATAAAGGAGCGCTTATGTATGGAAATGGATAAAATCTAGACTATTGGTGGTAAACACGATGCAGTCAATATAGAAACTGAAGTGTAATAATGTACACCTGAAATTTACACAATATTATAAACCAATTTGATCTCAATAAAATAATTTAAGAAAAAAGAAAACATATAACAAGTGTTGGCAAGGATGTGGAGAAAAGGGAACCCTCATGCACTTTAGTGGGAATTAAATTGGTGTAGCCACCAACAGTGTGGAAAACAGTGTGGAGGTTCCTCAAAAAATTAAAAATAGAATTACCATACAATCCAACAATTCTACTTCTGGGTATTTATCTGAAGAAAATGAAAACACTTATTCAAAAAAATACATGCATTCCTATCTTCTTGCAGCATTATTTATAATATCCAAGATACGGAAGCAATCTAAGTGTCCATTGATAGATGAATGGATAAAGATGTGGTATGTATACACAATGGAATATTACTCAGCCATAAAAAAGAATGAAATCTTGCCATTTGCAACAATATGGATGGACCTAGAGGGTATTATGCTAAGTGAAATAAGTCAGACAGAAAAAGACAAATACCATGTGATTTCACTTATATGTGGAATCTAAAAAACAAAACAAATGAACAAGTAAAACAAAATAGAAACAAACTCGCAGATACCAAGAACAAACTCTTGGTCACCAGTGGGGAAGGAAGTGGGGAGATGGGTGAAATAATTGAAGACAATTAAGAGGTACAAACTTCCAGTTTTAAAATAAATAAGTCACGAGGATACAAGATACAGCATTGGGAATATAGTCAATAACATTGTAATAACATTGTATGGTGATAGACGGTTACTAGACTTGGTAATCATTTTATAAAGTATATAAATGTCAAATCACTATGTTGCACATCTGAAACTAATATAATATTGTATATCAACTACACTTCAGTAAAAATAAATAAATAAGTAAATAATGAATGAATGAATGAATGAATGAATAAAATCCATTCTTGGCTATATATACACACAAGAAAAAGAAAAGGATGAGCTCAGGGATTTGCATTCCTAGCTCAAGTGTTGTATAAACAATGTAAGAACTTCTATACTGTCCTGGAGGAAAGCCTTATCTCCTATAGCCACAGGGCTAAGATTGCTGAAAATCAAATGCAGAACTTCACCCTGTAACTGGCTGAATTATAGTGTGAGTTGATCTCCCAGCCTCACAAGGTAACTACTGTTAAAGTGAAGACATTGTTTGGGAAAGAATGGAATCCTATAAGTTGCCATGGGGATGTGTGGGAAGACTCTGATGAAGCTGGAAACATTAAGCCCTTAAATTCTTATGTCTTTACCAGTGGAAGAGGTCTCCCCACTCCCAGTAGAATAGGCCTCCCAACCCCAGAGGAATTGCCCTTTCCACCTCCTTCTGAGGGGGTTAACCCCGCATTATCTGAGGAAACTGTAATGGCCTCCCTACACCAGTTGCTATGCTAGACAATGTTGATTCTTCTCTGGATCCACCTCCACCACATCTCTTTGCTTCTAGAGCTAAAACTAGACTCAAGTCCCAACAGGCCCCTAATGGTAAGGTACAATGTGTGACCCATGAGGGGTGTGTTATAGTCCAAAAAAGCTACTTGAGTTTTCTAATGTATGTAGATAGAAATCCAGGGATCATGTGTGGGAATGGATGCTAACGGTGTGGGATAATGGTGGAAGGAACATAAAATTGGATCAGACTGAGTTTATTGACATAGACTTGCTAAGTAGAGATTCTGCATCTAATGTTGCAACACAAGGAGTTAGGAAGGGCTCTAAAAGTTTGGTTGGTTGGTCAGTTGAAGAATGGACCAAAAAGTGGCCCATCATGAACAAATTGGAAATGCCAGACATGCCTTGATTTAATGTAGAGGAAGAGACTCAAAGGCTTAGGGAGATTGAAATGTTGGAGAGGATTTGTCATTTAAGACCTACTAACTCACATGGGGAGGGTCCAGAAGACATGACTTTTTTTCACCAATACTCTCCCACCATGGTTATAACATTCATGACCCCATTTTGCTAGCAATGAGATGTCTGAGGACAGAAGCTGGCTGATATCAACTAGTAGAGTCATCCTTTCCACTTGGATGTTTAGTGTCTCTTCTACACTGGCAACAACATGTAATATAATGATGCTGACACTTCGTGTCCATTCCCATAAATTCAAACACATGTCTCTTCCCTAAACCTTCTTCTCCCTGAACTTCTAATCTCCCTCATTATAGGTCCTTGACCACCAGCTACGTCATTCATTACTGCCCATGCACCTGTGCATACTCTTACATAAAGCCACTTCTCCCTCCACATAAAATACATGGCCAGATGCACTTCCCAACACTCTGCCAATTGGTAGGATTTCGTTTTACCACTGTCTTCCAGGACCATCCCTCACTGGAACTTTGTTGCCAGAACAACTAATTTCCATCTGGCACCCATTTATCAAGTTGGCCCATTCCTGAACTCAGTCTGGGCTTTTTTCTCCTCTGTCAGTTGGTCATAGTTCATGAAGTCGTAGGTATGAGCTGAGGGAGTGGTGTCATGAAATGACTGGTGACATAAATATCTGGGCAACCTCTTTGTGTAGATTACTGTAATTTATGGCCTACTCAATTCCAATCCCAAATGTACAATATCCATCTTATGATAAATTGCTGATCAGCCTGCCTTACCTGACAGCTTGGTGGGTCTCATGGTAACGAGCTCATGAAGGTTACTTGATTTTTCCATAGTCAGACACTCAGCTTCTACCATGGCCCTGTAGCATGTCATGAACTATTTTTCAAATGATATATAAGTTCTCTGCTGCAGATGGCAAGGCCTCATTCCATAACTTTAGAGTTCTGTGCTGCCTGGGGCTCAATTTGGTATCTTTCTCTGCCATAGATACCTCTTGTACCATGGTACTGCCAGGTCACATGCCTCAAGTGGCATGGCTGTTTGTGTCTGTTCTTGCTCTGACTTCACTTGAAATTAGCATCATTACATATTACCCAATAATGTGTCAGAGCAGTATTTAAAAGTTTGAAATATGCTATCTACCAATGGATGTCAACATTAGTGGTCAAAAGTTTGAGGAGAAACAGGACATTAGCATAATCTCAAAGTACCTCTCCCAGGATATTTATCAATTACAAAGAGAAATATAGTGACTTTATAGTGGAGAAACTCAGCAGACACCACTTTTATCAAGTGATCAAGATTAATAGACTTGTAATAAGTCATATCAAAATCTTGTATCCCCTGACATCACGCACTGAGAAGGACACAACACTTCTGTGGTATTCTTACCAAAAAATGCATAATCTCAGTCTGGTCATGAGAAAACATCAGATGAATCCAAATATTTTACAAAATAACTGACTAGTGCTCATCAAAAATGTCAAGGTCGTGAAAGAGAAGGAAAGATTTAGGAATGATCACAGATTGGAAGACACAAAGGAGACGATGACTAAATGCTGTATGAGATCCTGCATTAGATCCTGGAAGAGTAAAAGAAACATTAGGGGAAAAACTGGTGAAATTCAAGTAAAGTTTGCAGTTGAATGGATAGTATTCTATCGATGTTGATTTTCCAGTTTTGATAATTGTACTTCGGTTATGTAAGTTAACATTAGAGGTATAAGACTATAAGGTATATGTGAACCCTTTGTGGTGCTGTAACTTTTATGTAAATCTAAAAAGATTTTAAAGTAAAAATAAATTAAACATAAAAAATATAACTGGATTAAATACTTTTTTAGTCTAAATTGCATAAAAGAACTACACCCAACTATATACTGCTTACCAGAAACATATTTCAAATATAACACACACATAGGCTGAAATTAAAATGATGTAACAATAAGTGCAAGAAAGCTCATGTAGCTAAATTAATAGACAAAAAATAGACTTTATGACAAGGAATATTACCTGAGATAAAAAGGGACATTTCATAAGGATAAAAAGGTAAAATTTGTCAAGAAACCAGAAAAACTCTAAATGTGAATGCACACAATAAAAGGGCTTCAAAATAATGGAAGAAAAATTGACAGAAGTAATAGAAGAATAGAAAAATCCACAGTCATCGTTGAAGATTTTAATAATCTTATATAAGTAATTTTTAGGAAAAATGGACCAAAATATCAGTAAAAGTATAACTCTACTAAACAATCAACCTAATTGATATTTTTAGAATACAACACTCAACAACTGAAGAATACATGCTTGCAAGCAGCGAATTAGGAAGAGAATCTTAAAATGGGGAAGGTCTTAAGATACTGACCATGTAGATCTTTTACACCAAGATAGAGAATTTGTATTTAATCCACAGGGCAATGAGAAGATATTAAAGAATTTTAGCAAGGATGTGAATGATATAAAGCCGACAATGAATTATACATTGTCTATTTACTAAAATCCACCCCAAATATCGTCGGGAGTGCTAAGCAAAACATTTAAACAAGTTTGACCCATAAAGAAGAAGGTTCTAAAAACAAAACAAAACAAAAAGTAGGTTATAAACACCAAATCATTTTTAACATGTAAAAATAAAATTTACAGAATGAAGGAAGGAGATTTTTGGTAATGCTTAGGTATGCATTAGGCCCGACTATGAATGAGCAATAAGGAAAAAGTTTGTATCTTTTGCCACCCCCAAAACACACACACACAGGCATGCGTGCACACCCACACACATATACTCGCACACGCAGAGCTGAGTCAGCAGGAAGAACTTGTCCTGGTTCAGAATCTTGCAAGATGTTCTTGTAGGATGAAGAAAGTTTCCTAATTCTGTCGGTCTCCCTTGACTACAAACTCCACAACTCAGTCTCCTTATGATTTCACAAGATTTTAGTCTTTGCTATAGGAAGGAAATGTAGGGATGTGTATTTTAGGCATTATGTGTACTTTGAGACTTATTTTTTTAAGTACTAGATATTTCTAGGCGAGCAGTCAGATGGATAACCTCGCAGGCCACTATGTAACCTAGAGGCACATATTTTGACCAAATACCATTAGAAATTAACAGCTGAACACAGAGATTTAACAATAAGGTAAAGTGAGTTTTCTTATCCTTTTGGTGTCATAAATTTAAGGGCAGACTTAGATCACACAAAACATTATTTCTTCCCTGTAATTTTTCTTGCTTCTATTTGAGTCTCACAGTTTCACGGGGCTACCCAGAAGGATCCATTTCCTGGTTTGCTTACCCCACGTCTGAGATGATCTTTTAACCTTTAGAATTCCAGTCCAAAGAAACTGACAAAGCAGAATCTAACCTGACTTGAAATGTAAATGTTGACCCAGTTTTCTCTTTCATGTTGCTCCCTCAGTCCTGATTTGTGTGAAATGGGAACAGATGGCAATGCGTTACTCGTGGGGGAAAAAAATCTTTGCTTCTAAAATGCTCGCCTTCACTCAATAACATATTGCCATCAATAAATGTTTCGTTTGCTTCATTTAATTACTCCAGTCCAGAATCCTCTGGCCACGCAAGTCTAATAAAAACTCAAATAGATGATATTGTTATGGAAGGAAAGTGGAAAAATAATGATAATATAAACCATTTTGATAAAGAAATATTAGAGGCTAAAAGCTTTGTGTCTTACACTGAAGGGCAGTTGAAGAGATGGTTTCAGGGGCAAGTTTCAAAATAAGCTGTGGAATTGATAACATACAACTCCATGGGTTCAGCAGCCAACACAAAGCAGGCTGGAAGCGCACTGAGGCACGAAATACACGAGAGCTTCAATAGACTGAGGGTGTGCAAACGTGGCTCACCATCCCTGGAGTGGGTTATTGTGCTTATAAAATAGTTTACTGAAAAACAAGCCTAACATTTCAAATTATCAAATATAAGTGAAAAAAATATGTTGAACTGAAAATACAAGAGTGCTTTTGGAATAAGAGAGATGTTCCTACAGGGACAGACTAAAGGGAACGGTCCGCTGCTTCTATTTAAAAACCTCCCTTGTGTGTATACTTTCCCCTCCAGAGGAAGGGCATGGAGAAATGTTTTCAAACCTCTAGTTCCCCAGTGGTCACACTGGGGTAGGAAATTGGTTCTCTTCCTTTTTTTCTTCCCTCTTTCCTCCCTCCCTCCGTCTTTCCCTCCTCCCTTCCTCCACACTTTTTGAGGCTTATAAATAACTCCCTTGACTAGAGGCATCGCATTAGAAAGTAGTATCTCTCCTTCTCCGATTGGACATAATGGACATAAGTTCTAGATGACTTATGCATTGGTGTCAGTCTGGATCATGGTGGAAACTGAATTCTCCCCAGATGGTTCAAATGAAGGGAGTTGACAGAAAGGACTTTCCAAAGTTGAATTTCACAATCATGTTCCCAAGATTGAATTTCTAAAACTGTTTTGTGGCTGTATAATGAGCTGAAATTGTGGCAGGGCAATTGTCAACCCAAAGACTCTCCTGGCATCAATTCGAATACTCTTTCTAACATGGTCTGCTGATCTTATTTAGGCTGCTAGGGAAGCTCTGGGTGAATTATGACAAGAGACATTGGTGGCATAAAGGAAAGGATGATATTTGGGATATCAGAAGACCTAGGCTTGATTCCTCTACCGTCTCTAGATACTGACCCTTAGGAAAGTCGTTGAAACGTCTCTGGGCCTCAGTTTCCTTATGTATAAAATAGTGACAGCAGTAGTTCCTCTAAAAAAATGCTCTAGGTATTAAATGAGGTAAAATATGTGAAAGTCACAAGACACTGCCTATATTAAGTATTGTGACTATTTGTCAAATAGAGCTAGAATAAAGACACTGATCTCAGTCTGGTGTTTAGAAGGCAGATGGAGAGTCTCAGTTCCTTGAATCCTCACTCTAGCACTTTCTAACTATAATCTTTGACATGTTATCGAACTTTCCTACTCTCAGCTTCCTCATACTAAATGGAGGGTTTTGTGCGAATTTAATGAGATGATACATTAAAAGCTTTTAGAACAGTGACTGGCACATTTTTCATCCATAGAAATTTCATATGTAGAAATCTATATAAAAATTATTCCTGCAAATATGCAGACATGAACTATATGCATGTTTAGAGTCCCATTTTAAACTCTGTCCGTAACTAATTTCTTTTGCTGCAAAATAGATATTTACCAAGAAATTTTTTTGCAAAATGCCCAGAGGGTCTCAAAAACTTTATACTTGAGAATTGAAATTACACTGGATTGTATACACTCAGTTTAGCTGGTCTGGAGGTAAATGTCACATATTTGTGTGTTGTGTCTACATTCTCCATTCTCCAGCCTTCATAGCTAAAAAATTCTCTCTATGGTTTTCATCTATTTGCAAACTCAGAGAGAACTTTTTTCCTTTAAGTTTTGTTTTTCCTATATACCACTGATTTGATATTTCTGAGAATTTGGTTCTATTGCTTATCATTTCTAACGCTGATTTTAATTCTGCTGCTTTAAAAATACCCTTATAACATTTTCTTAGCACATAAAACGTAAAGTTCTTTGTTAGAGACTGCCAATTTTTCAACTAACTCTTTTCTTCAGAAAATTCCTTTTATATTACCTCATTTTAACTCTTTTATTATAATCTATCATCTTATATTGAGAGCATTTGGCATTTTTTTTTTCAACTTTGCTAAGAACTCACACCCTGGAATCAGGTTACTACCAGAGTTTGAACCCCGGCTTTGCCATTTACAAAGCCACACGGTTGTGAGCATGTTACTACCTCTTGTCTCAGTCTCCTCATCTGTAAAATGGGAATAATCTCATACTATTTAATGTGAATTATAAAAGGTAACATACATTAAATATTTAGAACTCCGTTGAACAATAGCTGTCAATAAGTAACTATCATTTTTTAAACTGATTCTTTTCCCCATAGTAAATATCTATATCTATATAGACACACAGGCACAAATACACATATTTATGTACGTATGTAAATATGTGCACGCACAGATATAGTTCCTCTTCTGCATTATTGAGTGTTATATTTATTTTCTTGATGTTGCAGATTTTTTCATTTCTTCTGTGTACTCCTCCTTAAAGGAAGTCTATCCAGTTCTTACGTTTGCCCCTAAACACGGTGGTGGATTCTCCCGGGGTGCCCTCGTGAGCCACCTGCCCCTGTGAGAACGCTCCACTCCATCCTAACTTGGGTGCTGTTTGATGTCTCCAGGCACCAGATACTCTCTGGTATTTCAATTTTTGATGTGGGGTAGGTTTACTGGCCTGAAAGGAGTTCCTCTTGTCTTACTGTTTGATTGCCTTCCTAGGAAGAATAGTATTTATCCCTGGTTAATATATAGGACCTCCTGCGCTAGTGAGAATAAGTTAAAAGTTTAAACCAGTCACCGGAAGAGGTTAGGCCACCATTGTCATGAGCATCTCCTGTTCAACTCATTTCCACTGCTGCCTCCCCACCACTATCTTTTCTGATTTAGGACTTAATTTGGCTTTTGATAGAGAAGATGTCTATTGGTATCTTGAATATTGTTCACTATTGATTTCTAGTGATGCTTCTCAAGATACTATATGGTTTTAGAAATTTTTCTAGGTCTGTGGATACAAAGCTTAAAAATACAGTTCCTGGCTCCCAGATGCTGACAATTAAATTAAAATTTTTTTTATGGTGGTAAAACACACATAAGATAAAATTTACCATTTTAATCTTTTTTTTTTTTAGCTGGGAAAAATTCACTCTGAGCTAACATCTGTTGCCAATCTTTCTTTCTTTCTCTCTCTTTTTTTTTTTTCCTCTCCAAAGCCCCAGTACATAGTTGTATATTCTAGTGGTAAGTCCTTCTAGTTCTTCTATGTGAGCCACCATCACAGCATGGCTACTGACAGACATGTGGTGTGGTTCTGTGCCTGGGAACCAAACCCGGCCACCAAAGTGGAGCACACCGAACTTTAACTGCTAGGCCGTCAGAGCTGTCTCCCATTTTAACCATTTTTAAGTGTACAATTCAGTGGTATTAAATACATTCATGTTGTGCAACCATCACCACATCCATCCCCGGAACTCTTTTCATTCTGTAAAACTAAAACTCCATACCCATTAAACAATAATTTCCCATTCTCCCCTCCCCTAGCCCCTGGTAACTTACCATTATACTCTCTGTCTTTATGAACTTGACTACTCTAAGTACCTCATATAAGTGGAATCACACAGTATTTGGTTTTTTGTGACTGGCTTATTCCACTTAGCATAATATCCTCAAGGTTCATCCATGTTGCAGAATTTCCTGTCTTTTTAAGGCCGAATAATATTCCATTGCATGTATACACCAAATTTTGCATATCCATTCATTAGCTGATAAACACACAGGTTGCTTCCATGATTTAGCTGCTATGAAATAGGTACACAAAAATCTCTTCAAGACCCTACTTTCAATTCTTTGAGGTATATACTCAGAACTGGAATTGCTAGATCATATGATAATTCTATTTTTAATTTTTTGAGGGACACAATCAAATTTTACATGGGATGTGGGGCTATCTGAAAATATGAAGAACAATTTTATGCTAATAAATTCAACACCTAAGTGAAATGGTCAAAGATTTAAAAGAAACAAACTACCAAACTCTTTCAAGAAAAAAATAGATAATCTGAATAGCTCTATATTTATTAAAGAAATTGAATTTGTAGTTAAAAACTTTCCCAAAGACATTACAAAAATCTACAGATAGATATTCCTTAAGAAAATATATGTTGCATTTTTATAAATTATGCAAATAAAATTCCTATATATGTTTGTGTAGCTTTGTATGAGGGATAGATCAAAGAGTAGAACTACATTGTTAACTTGGGGTTAATGTGGGGAAATTAACGGTGATGAGGAAATCATTGATTTTTTTCATCTCTGTATTGCTTAAATTTTACAAGTATACATCAGTTTTTTAAATTTTAAAGTGTAACTTTTTAAAAAATCCTCAAGGGACTCCACTTTATCATTTATGGCAAGAGGAAAATTTGAAATCAGCACATCTGTTTAATGCCCACTATTCTCAGCCACCAGGTGTGGCGCTGGGGACACAACAATGAGTAAATAAGACACATCATCAGGTTCAGTGATCCTTAATATAATAGAGTGAGAAGGACAGTAAGGAATTAAGCTCATGTCTAAACTACAGTTGTAATTAGTACACATGGTCATTGAGAGCATGAATCTCCTCCCTCAGTATGACAGCACCTAGCACAGTGTCTGTCACATAGTAGATATTACTTAATCAATGTTTGATAAATGAATGAATGAATGATGTGTGTGTTACAGTAGGGCACAGAGAAAGTGGACAACTCTACTTGGGGAGTAGGAGAGGAGAGAGTAAGGGATACATACAGGGGTGCTTTAGTTTAGCCTTTCTGAGTTGTAGGTGTTCATCCTGACTGCTAAGGAATAGTGTAAGGAACTGCGGACAAAGCAAGATACATATGAAAAGGTGGGAATCACATGGCATGATTAAGGAATGGAAGTTAGTACAGTTGCTGCACATAGTAAAAAGACATAGTTGGGTTGGGAAATAAGGCAGGAAAGGGGATAAGGAATAGCCTCATTTGCCACCACAAAACATTTAGATTGGAGTTAAGGAGATCAGAGCACAGGGGGTGGGCTCTCAGAGGCAAAAGAGGTGTTTCTTTCTCTGATTGAATATATATATATGTATTTGTGTATATGGGGACCATGATTGTTGGTCATGCTCTTTCTCTATGAAATACTGAAATAGGAGACAAGAGGAGGGTCCTCTACCAATAAATAAATGTGAGGACACCATGAGCTGGGTGCTTGAAGAGAATGGAGAGGATTTTGATTTGTATGAGTCATTGTATGAGTCTTCAAGAAGTGGTATCAAAAAAATCAAACCCAAATGGAGTTGCTAATATTCCTATCCTGTTGTCTAGTCGTGAAGGGAGTGACACAGCAACTGTCTGACAAAGCGATGTCATGGCTGCCTCTCTGAACTTTAGGCTTTCATAACAAAAGGCCTCAACCCTTTCATTGATACTAACTCTCATGAGTAAACATGAACGTGAAGATAGTAGCATCCAGAATTCATTTTTATCTTATAAATTTCACCTAATTCCAAATGGGTACATATTTGAAGACTGAAAATCTAATCTAAGTAGTTTAGAGCTAAATTCTATTGCCTTTAGAGTTTTAGATTGAGAAATGAGTAAATGTTGTTGAATTATTTCTCTCTTTTCATTTCAAAGTAAACTGTTGATTCAACTACCTCCTCATTCTTTCCCTTTGTTTATAGGACTTGGGATTCACGAGTGGGAGCGTATGCCTGCCCCCAAATTTCTGAAACAAGTATGAATCTCAGTCCATAAACACAACTGTCTAAGTAACAAAATTTGGCTCTTTTTTATAACTCAATTTCTTACACAGAACCGCCATTACACCCCTGATGGGAACCTTCATCTCCTTCCTAAACTTTTAGGATTTCTTTCCTGTGGTCATACGACAGCTTTAGTTCCAGGATATTACACAGGCAGGGTAGTTGGAAGGTGGAGAATGCAGGTGGGGGAGGGGAAAGTAATCTGCTTTTCAGTCATTTGTCCACACTGATTTTCACTGGAACATTCATTATCCCCATCTGCCTGGTTCCCTTCAGATCCAGGGATTCTCTGCTGTTCTGAGCCACGATGCCGGCGTGGAATTTTTTTACCAGACTGCATATGGGGCCATCTGCCTTATCTGCCCCACAGCTATTTCTTTCTTGAGTTTTGTGGTTTTCCCAGCAGCACTGTACTGTACAGTTTTCCTCTGCTTCTGAGACACATAGACCTCTCTATTTAGCTTGCTATTTCTCCCCCACCCCAACTCAGAGGTCTCTTTATAAGGATATTCGGTGGGAGGTTATTTTTTGTGTGCTAGTTTATTTCAATATAATCTAACTATCCCTTCAAATTCCTTCTTCCAAGTGTTTAGACATTTTGTAAACCAAACCCAGAAAGACTTGTGAGGAGTTATAGGAAGAGAAAAAGATAATATCTCCAAATGTTTACCCACCATGTTTTTATATATTGTAGCCATTGTTTCTGTTAGACAACAGTAAAATTGGCAAAATCGAACTTTGTCATCCATAAACGTCCTTTTGTTAGGAAAGGGAAAAGAATCATATCTCACACCTATAGACTCAAACTCAGTTTTATTTAACTAATGTTTACTGAAACTTTAATGTTTGTAAGGCACTTTGGATAACACAAAATTGAAGAAAAACTAGATTCCTGTCCTAGAGGAATTTGCAGCCTAGTGAAGAACGAAGACGAGAACATAAATAACAGTGATGCAAAACCTAAAATGATTAATCTGCCCACATGAGTCATAAACAAAGAGGTCTGGGAGCATGGAGAAGGCAATTAATTTTAATCAGGGGATTGGAGAAAACTTTAGACCTAGCACTGAGTCATAGCCTACCAGTAAACAGAATGTTTCCTGGGCATTTCCTGAGCTCACTGGGTAATTTGGGGTGGGGGTGCAGAAGATCACTCACTGCTTCTTCAACCCTTGTACAGGAGCATTTGTGTGCCTAGGAGGGTCCAGAACTTAAAGGTAGTGTTTTGCTAAGGGATTCTTCACGTATATCCTCGCTCGCTGGTAGAGCCCCCCTCTACTGTACCTTCCTAAGGCTTATGCATTCCAGGTCAGTTGGTCTCTTGACTACTTGTCTTCTGTTGGTGTTAGTGCTGGTGGTGGTGTTTGTTTTTTTTGCCTCTGTCTTTTTTGTGTGTTTCCTGTAGCTCTCTTTTTTCCACCCGAGTGACTGATGTTAAATTCTGAACCACTTTGTGCTCTGCATTTTTTGACTAGCTCCACTTTGTTCATAAGCCTCAAAAAATCAGAGGCTTTCCGGAAATGAAATGGTCAATATGGCAGAAGAAGAAAATGGAATTTCCTTTTCTTAAAAAAATGCTAAAACTTTAAAAGTGTATTACTAAGTGAAAGAAGCTAATCTGGGAAGGCTAGATACTTGTGATTCCAACAATATGACATTCCGGAAAAGGCAAAACTAGGGAGACAGTAAAAAGATAAGTGGTTATTATTGGTTGGGGGCATGGAGAGGGATGAATTGGCAGAGCACAGAGGATTTTTAGGGCAGTGAAAATACTCTGTATGATTCCATAATGATGGATATATGTCATTATACATCTGTCCAAATCCATTGAATGTACAACAGCAAGAGTGAACCCTAATGTCAACTGTGGACTTTGGGTGATAATGATGTGTCAGTGTAGGTTCACCAATTGTAACAGATATACTATGTGGTGAGGGATGTTGATAGTGAGGAAGGCTGTGTGTGGGGGGGGCAGGGGATACATGGGAACTCAGTCCTTTCTGCTCAATTTGGCTGTCAACCTAAAACTGCTCTAAAAATTAAAGTCTATTAAAAAAACTAAAAGAAAATTAGTATGCATGATTTCCTCTATCTCATTCCCCCAGCAGTTAGGGACTTTTCTTATATTCATTTAGCTACAATTGTGCCTTCTGATTATCTGTACTGGTCTCTGTTTGCCAGCCTTAGTAAGTGAAATTGTCTTTCACTTAGAACATAAGTGGTAGGTAAATCTTTCACCATCTTGGTCCATATTTAAAAAAAAAAAAGAGATTCACTGTATTTTTGCTTCCTGTAATAAGTATCGTGTCTTGATGTATACTTCAAAGAGATATGGCACAGATAAAAAAGGGCAAAAAGAAAGGAAAAAATCAATATGGGGAAATATCATTTCTGATTGCTGTGAACAATTTCAATGTTCCCTACTTGTTTTATCACTCAAAGGAAAAGTCTGATGGTATACAAGGTGTATTTAGCACCATACAAAATGTGTTTACGATGCTGAGAGAAGATGGTCCGTCCTGGCCAGTCACCATGGTAACCTCTAAAAGCAAAGATTATGTCTGATTAGGTTGCCCTTCTCAGGAAGAATTGACCAGAAAAAAATCTTTTGAAAAGTTTAAAAGGGAGGGTAGGAAGATACTGGTACTAATTTTGCACAGTTGCTCTCCTCTCTGACTCTCCTAATAAGAGTGACTCAGACTATTTTCTAGAACCCTTTTCCAGTCCCATAGAGAGCTTCCAATGACATCCTCCCCTTGTTGAAAATGTACCTCAGCTCAGTTCTTTGTGGTTATTGTCTCCACAGCCCATAATCAGAATTCCAAATATCTTTGTGATTGCTTGTAAAGAGATTAATGAATGTTCCTAAAGAAAAAAAAGGAAAGAAGTGAAACAATCTGCTCTGAAGAAATTGTAAAAGGAAGCAAAGACTCAATCACGTCTGTCCTACAATGATTTGGGAGGCAGGCAGGCAGTAGAAAGGTGAAAACAAAAAGTCAAAAGACTATGTTGTGTCAGAATTATTTTCTGTGGAAGGTCTTATTGCTCTTTGCCTTAAAAAAAATCCTTTATACAAAGTTTAGTATTTTTTTCCCTGAGTTTCTACTGTCAGTACTAGAGCCATAAAGCACAGTGTGTATCAATTATTTTGTTCTTCCTATTTCATTTCCTAAATAATGTAATAATCAAGTGACTTTATTGGAGGCTGACTAATGTAAAGAGGAGCATCGAGTAGAGGAAATGATAATTTTACTCCTACTTAACTGAGAAGGTAAAATCTTATTGGGTTGATACAATATTCTATAGCAGTAGGCTTAGAGAGAATTGATAAAAAGTCTGCAAAATATTTGCAGACCTTTTGGTGCTCTGTCAACCTAAAACATTGGGTGGCATAAAATGTCATTCTAATCACTGACACTGACATAGTAAACAATGAAGGGATCATTTATTCAACTTAATGTAGGAACAAAATTATCTTTGCATTTGAGCAAAAGGTAAGAACTAAGAGTCATTCTTTTCTCTCCCTTTATTGAAAGGAAATAGCTTTTTTTTCTCCTGGTTATGCATGAATGTTATAATAAATCCTGGAGAGAAATGTGGTAATATACATCAAAATTAAAAATGCTCAACTCCTTTGCCTGGAGATGGATTTCGACATGAGCACATGGAAATGTGTTCCAAGAGTCTTATTGAAGCAAAAGATAGGAAGTAATCTAAATGCATTCTGTGGGCAGGAGGTACAAACATGATGATGTGGCCATGCAGTGTAATACCAATTTGTTTTTAAAAAGAATGAGGACATGTTATATGGACCAATAAGGAATAATCTCCCCAAATATACTCTTAAATGATGATATAGCAAAATAGACATACTAAGTGCTTTTTTGCATATTAACTTATTTGATCCTCACAACAACTCCCTTAAGCAGAGACTCATAATTCCCATATTCTAGATGAGTTAACAGGGGCACAGAGAGGTTAGGTGACCTACTCAAGGTCACACAGCTAGTAAAGGATAATGTCAGGATTTGATCTCATATAGTCTAACTTCAGATTCTGCACTATTAAACACTGAGCAATATTGCAAAGCAAAGTTCAGAATAGTGAATGTAATATATTGCTAATGTGTGATAAAGGACATATGTGTATATATGCACGTGCAACAAACACACAGACACATATAGAGAGTCAATCCTCGTTTTTCACGGGTTCGTTTACTTGCTTCAATTTGTTTTTAACCCCACAATCAATACTCGCAGAACTTCCTACGTCAAACAAGGCGATTCTCTGCCTTCTTGTTTCTGCTCGCATACGCTAAATAGTGTCCTTTTCGCGGTCCATTTAGTGCCTGTTTCTTCTTATATTTGTTGGTGATTTTGCTGTTTAAAATGTCCCCGAGCACAGTGCTGAAGTGCTGTCTAGTGTTCCCAAGCACAAGAAGGCTGTGATGTGCCTTACGGAGAAAACGTGTGTTAGATAAGCTTTATTCAGGCATGAATTACAGTGCTGTTG
The DNA here is from genome assembly GCA_031878705.1 of Tapirus indicus. Lineage (NCBI taxonomy): Eukaryota > Metazoa > Chordata > Mammalia > Perissodactyla > Tapiridae > Tapirus > Tapirus indicus. The sequence goes on along the minus strand of CM062920.1, from coordinate 134,395,581 downwards.
GCTGTGAGTTTGACATTAATGAATCACAAATGAGATGTCTCTGAACAGAAACACACGTAAGACAAAGTTATGCATTGATCAGTTGATGATAATGTCGTGACCAGAGGCTCACAGGAGCCTGACTCGGAATTTCCCCCGGAAGTAATGATGGAGAGTCCGCTAATTCACGTTCACGGAGACCCTATGGAACACAGCTACTGTAAGTAACAACAATCGATTAGATACATACATATATGCTTATTTATGTGTCATGTATAGAAAAACCTTAAGAAGATGATAAAATAAACTGTATACAGTGGTTATTTTAGGGAGAGAAACTAAGATACTGAAGTTCGGAAATGGGAGAAAGACTTACTTTTCCCCTTAGGAAATTAACCATGTATATTAACTATTGAAATATTTTCATGAAAACAGAATAGAAAAATGAAGCGTTTCCCAAAGTTCTGCATAATCTCATCTTTTTGCAAATAGTTTCATAAATAATTTTCTAGGCTTTTAAAACACAAATATAATACACATGATCACATCCTACGTATCTTGTTTTTTTAAAGTATATATGCTGAATTTCTTTCTAGGTCAAAACAGAAAGAGCCACCTGTTTCCCTTTTCTTTCTACATCCCACCACAAACACAGCCCCACACTGAGACACAGACGTCACAGATTTCTGCCTTTCCAGACTGCCCTCCCATGACAGGCATGTCTGTAAGACTATAGCATCAACATTTTGAAGACAAAAATCATGCCACACCCTGCATTTTAAAGTAAGAATGTAGAAGAGGGTATATCAAGAAATGAGAATATTCTGGAAAGTTTTGTGAATTTTTATGTTTTTACTTCTCAGCCTGAGTGAAAGAATTTTGATTACAAAAATGGAAGAGAAAAGGAATTTACTCTGAGTTAGGCACATACTAGGTGTTGTATATATATATTTTTGATCCTCACACTATAGGAGGTAGATATAATTATTCGCATTGTACAGATAGAGAAAATAGCCTTCCTCAGATCAAACCATTCATGGCTCTAGAAAGCAGAGAAGGGAGCCCTTTTCTATACCCATCTGCAGTTGAAAGATGGATATTTTTGTCCAAATCCTAATATTTGACTGTCATATCTGCAGGGTACCGGGCCACGTTTTATCACTATATCCAGTTTATACAACAGTAAATGGCATCCAGTGTCCCCAAAGACAGCATAACAGATGCAACATGAATCACAGAACACAATAATCAGACTGTTGAAATCACAAAAACACAACATTCATTGCATTAGATAGGAAAATTCTAATCTTTTCAGTACATTCACTTTTCTTAATGAAACTACTCTTTACCACGGTTAAGATTTTGGTTTTTCTATTAAAAAAAAATGACCCCTTGAAGATGCTGAATACTTAAAGCTATTTAAGAAAATGGCTTCTAGGACTTAGTTAAGTTGAATATAAATGAAGTCAAGGAATTATTCTCATGATTGTACTTCAGTGAGATCTGCGGGTGTATTAGATTTTTAAGTGTGAATTGTAATACCCACCAATTTCCTCTAGAGGGAGAATGAAACAAGAATAGGCAAATAGAGTATTAAAAAGTGTATAAAGTAGAATGATTCTGAAAATTACCCCGTAACAGAGAGAAGACATTTTGTCAAAGCTGTCACAAGCAAAACCAGAGGGTTAGTTTTATTGTGATATATTTTCTAAGTATAGCTAAATCATCCTCTAAAATAAAAACGATCAGGTTTTTAGTTTCCTTTCAATTTTGAATTAATAGGAAAAAAATATATGCACATACACACACACACACATACAATTTCACCCACTTCACTCTTTATAAACTGCAATGATACCTATATTATAAAAGAGATAATGTGCTGCTTAAAACATTTTTTAAAACTGTGCATTTAATTCTTAGTATTCATGAAATAGATATGATGCTCATCTACTTAAATATACAAGCAAAACAGTCTAAGGAGTCATTCTGCAAAGCAAATTACCCAATCCTATATAAAATACTGCCTAAAACTAAACGTCAAGATGATTACCCATTATCTCCCCACAATTTCCTTGATGGTCAATGTTTTGCTAAAATGATCCAATTTTTTAAAGTTTGGGGACCCAGAGAAAAAGTACTGAAATAAGTGTTTATGTGCATTGCACAAGAACTGAAGTCTGGGTAGCTTCACTGTTATTACAGAATCTGAAGAAACAAACATCAAAAGGAGATGACATCACTACTTTCAGAAATAAAGGTTTCCACAAGAGAAACAATTGTGGAAGAAAATTATCCTCTTTGCTAACAATATGGTGATCAGCCTTTCCTGCCTTCTCCTGATCATAAGGGCATGTCACTGGTCAGAAGCGCTGGCCTATTTTCTGTTCTGCCTAGGGTGGGTTGGACTGGATGAAAATAAACATCTTACATAACAGGCCGGCTGTGCACTTCGTCTTTTTTTTTCCCCAAGGAGATCTTCCCAGTGTGAATTCTGCATGTACAATTAACACTGGCGAAATTTCAGCTAAAAAATCTGTTAGGTTTATAAGCAGATTAACAAAGACAGTCCATGTATGCTGCCTCCCATTCCCCTCACCCACCCCACCTCCTTTACACACTCACACACACACACACACACTATCATCACCTCCGTCATTACCTCCACCACCACTGCCGCCCTCACCTCCATCACCTCCACCCCTCTTGTAATCAAAACAGCTTTGTACTGAGAGAGAAGGGAAAACGGGCAAGTTAAAATTGAAATTGGTTTTCAAATGGTTGCAACAAAATAGAAGACTGCAGATTAGAGCCATTGTCTTATTCCAGAGATGTTAACCAGACCCCCTCAGGGCTAGCTGTCTGAAAATTGAAGATGATGGATCAAAGATGATGAGGCTAACCAAAAAGATGCATCCTTACCTTAGTGGCCATTATCGTCAGGAAAAGAGCAAACCCAGCAGAGGGAATTTTCCATTGTAATTTGTAATAATTTAAAAAAAATTCTAGAGTTTTCTGTCATAAATCCCGTTTTGTATGGACGAGTTTATGAATCTGTAAGTTTTAGCATTTATTGTGGAGACTGTCTATGGAGTGAATGTATTAAACTGAGCATTCAACTTGATTTTCCTAATTTCTGAAGATACAATAAAATCAGAAATGCCAAAGAGCCAAAAGAAAGATGTACTTGAACAGCACGGATGGAAACACATTTGAAATCAGCAATATAATGCAGTGGTTTGGACGGAGCCCACCAACTGACCTAGCAGTCTTAGTTTCAGAGAAAATCATTACACAGTCTTTACTCAGTAAAGTAAATATCTGAATATCTATCATATGCCTAACACACAACACATATTGAATAACCTAAATAGTATAGAGATGAACTTAGACTATGAGATAATTTTTTACATTGCCGAGCAATAGATATGTTACTATCTGTAACTCAAGAGAGGAAAACCATTAAAAGCAAATGCAAAGGAGTAGATGATGAATTAAGATTATCTGATCCTTTGTGTCATACAATCACCATTTTTCTGTCCCAGGTAGAAGTCACTTTGGAAAGGGCCAAAATGCAGCTCTCACATACTCAGTGCATATATATAACATCAAGTCAAAAAAACCAGTCCTATATCTGTGCGGGCATTACTGTGTATCCATTCAGACGTGCTTACCTGCATTTAGAGGCTATTCTGTCTTACAGAATACACACTAGTATGTTACATACACACTTAATATACACCAGTAATGCCTGTTTGTTTGAACAGAGAATATGTATGTAATGAGACAGCTGTGTTACTTTGGAAAGATAATTGACTTTGTATTCTGAAGATCTGCATTTAAATATCAACTTTGATTTTTATTGCCAGTAAGACCTTAGACAATTAATTACACCTGTCTAAGCCTCAGCTTTCTCATCTGTAATGTGAAGACAATGATGCTTTTAAGAGGTGTGATAAGGAATAAAAATGTGCTAAGGTTTCGAACACAGGTCAGAGCAAACAATTGAATATACATATTGTATGCACATGTATATGTATGTATGCATAAATATCTATGACTTTGATCATTTGAATGATGTTCATTCAGTAATTTCACAAAAAAGCAAGATTGAATTATTTAATATTTACCAAAAAAGGAAAAAATAGAGTTTTTGACTTCTTAAAGTAATTATCTATTTACTTGGCTTAAAGAATGATAATGACTCATATTTTGTATAAGGATGTAAAGTTATGTGCACTGAATGGGTAGTATTTAAATTAATTTCCAATTGTTGAATCAATCAAATATATTTTTAATGCCTATTTTATGTTTAATAATAGAAGAGAGTAAGAATACATTATTTCAGTACTGTATTGTCTTCCAGGAAATTTCAACATTCTTGGGGAGATGATAAATTAAAGAAACAATTACAAGACATTGAGTAATTATTATATTATGTAAGATATAGTATAAGTGCTCTAGGAGCTAAGTGGATCTTTAGTGAATTAAAAACAGTTACTGTTTTCATAAGCATTTCCAAGACGGAAAAATCTATTTACATGTGAAAGAAAATTCTTTATGAGGGTTTAATATAGAAATATGATCTCTTCAAATATTTCAAATTCTCTTAAATGAATTTTAGAGAATAATATTTCTTGAAGTAGTGTTTTTTTGACAATGCTAAAGACCTCAAATCTAGGATGATTTAAAGCTGATAATATTTTAAAAGATAAAACAAAAAAGATAAAAAGCTCAGATAAATAAACTTGTAACAAATGAATATCTCTAATAAATGTATGTACAAAACAAGAACTTAGAGATTTATTGAAATATTTTCGTATTATAGTGACGTAAGAAAATAAAAAAACTGGAATTTTTGTCCTTCTTTAAAAGCTTTGAGCCACCAATTATAGTTTAAGGTTTTATTACTATTTCTGAGGAAATTCTAACTGAAGGAAATTTAGATTTCATGGGCTCTGGAAGAGGAGGAAGAAGCCCAGCTTTCTCTTTGTGTAGAATCTCAAGTCCAGATGCTGGTTTTTTCTTCATGAAAATTCATAATGTATCTATTATAGCTTCCTAATTAAAGTCACACATGTATGAATAATGTTTTCAAAATCAGCCACTATCCACTTTACATATGTTAACATATATTATATTTTAGAGCTACTTTCTGCCAAATAGCTCAGTGTGCTACATAACTTACAATGAAGTGGTAGTACTATTAATTTTTTACTCGTTGATTGGGTTCAGGGATTTCATAACACTGAAAAGTGAAACAAGCTAGAGTTGCTTATTTTCTAAAACTCAGTTTTAAATTTTGTAACTAAAAAAGTGTGTTTTGTGTTATTTTCTTATACTTCCAAAGAGGTATAACTTTTAATTCATTCAACAAATAATTTTAATCTGCGTAATGCCAGTCACTCTTTAAATCACCATGAATATATCTGTGAACAAAGCAGAAAAAAAATCTCTATTCTCCTCATATTCTGAATTAACAGGAAATTAAAAATACAACAAATAAGTTAGTTCTATGACATATTAGAAGGTAATAATTGGTGTGCAGAGCAATAGAACAGGGTGAATGGTCAGAGAAGAAAGTGTAGTTTTGATCGGAAGGGTCAGGGTTGGCCTTATTGAGAAATTGACACTTGAACAAAGATGTGAAGGAGGTAGGGGAAGTGACATTTGAGGGTCTTATTGCCACCGAACACAGCACGTACCCATGATCAGGAGTCTGGCTCTGCCGTTAGCCTAACTTGGTGACCCTGGCCATGTATTTTGCTTCTTTAGCTATAAAATAAAAATAGGGAAAGTGTCTACTCAAGATTGTGGTGAGGAAAAATAAGACCATTTATTCGGCAAATATATTGTTCAATGCCACCTGGGGGCTAGGCACTCAAAATGAACAGCACACAATCTTGCGCCCTGGAGGAACTTGTATCTAATAATGGTTACATTCTAACAGTGAACAATGACAGCATTATTTCAAGGCTTTTTGGAGATTGCCATGTATTTTGTAACTGAACCGATATTGTAAAACAGAATTGTCTTTCTCATTCGTCATCCTCTTAGACTTCTGCGTCATCAAATCTGGCTGTCTCAATCTTCCCGAACTTTCACTTTTGCTGTCTCTCTCTACCCGTCTGTAGCTTCTCCGACCTCTCAATCACTCACTCTCCGTTAAATTCACTGACTCCTTTTATTTTTTCAGGTCCTTTGAAATAATATGCTTTAAGAGTTCTTTCTTGAGCCAGCCCTGATGGTCTAGAGGTTAAAATTCAGCGTGCCCTGCTTTGGCTGCCTGGGTTCGGTTCCAGACTGCAGAACCCCACCACTCATCTGTCAGTGGCCATGCTGTGGCAGTGGCTCACATAGAACTAAAAGAAATTACAACTATATACACAACTATGTACTGGGGCTTTGCGGGGGAAGATAAAGAAGGAAGATAGGCACAGATGTCAGCATAAGGCAAATCTTCCCCTGCAAAAAAAAAAAAAAAATTCTTTCTCAGTCCTCTTTGTTTTTCTCTGTTCATTCTTTCCATGGACAATTTAAGTATTACTGATTTTAAATATCACATCTAAAGAAACATCTACTTCTCCACTTTACCCAAATTTTGATTTGAGATAAAAGACAAGAGTTTAAGATGATGGAAAAAATGAGTTTTTTATTGCTAAAGGCTAAGAAGGAGGATGCAGCTTTACATGGAAACCCAGTGGGCTGGCTACCTGAACCTCATAACTCCTTGCCCATGTTGGGAGGCAAAGCTTTAACTCTGCTCTCTTAGGATCTCTGTCTGGGCCTGAGAATTAAATTGACATAAGAAAGATTAATAGGAGAAAAGCATGCCAATTTTTACATGTACACGGGAACCCCCATAGGAAAATGAAGAACAAAGAAGTGGCAAAACCTAAATGCTTATATACTAAGTTGAACAAAGAGAGGCAATTGTGGAAAAGTAACTGAAATATACGAGGAGACTAAAGGAAGATAAAAGTTATTTTAACAAGGTCTCTTTTACAGAATTCTCTTGACCTTGACACCTCATCCCTGGTGATAAGAATTTTTCTTCCCTCCTGCTGTAGGGAGAGCATCTTTCACATGGGAGTTTTATCTCCTACTTTCAAGAAAAAAAGGGGGAGTCAGAGCATTCTTCTTGCACCTGCTGTTTCTCAAATGCCTTTAGCTCAAAATAATCTTTATGGCACTCACCACAGCTGTAGACCATGGAAAGTCTCCCCACTTTGAGTATCCTGCTGGGACTTTTGTAGGTGGTGTAAAGTTTGATCACAAGGCTCTGAACCTAGGGTTGAAATTTTGCTCCCTACTCTTTTTTCTATCCTAAATTATGTCCAGTCATATTGTCCAACATAGCATGTCAGAGTTTCTTCAATAAAATTAAAAGACAACATTAGGATATTCATATAATAAAAAGCATAAAGATTCTCCCATAAAAAAAACTAATCATAACAACCTATAGATCTCCCAAATATAAATAAAACTCCCTGACATTATCAAATTCCCAGGCAGAAGTTAAGGATTAAATGAACTTTCAAGCTGAATTCTAACAATCAATGGCATTAAATTCAAAATAAAATTCCATATGAATAAAAAGTTCACAGGAAGAAGAGTCGAAAACTCACCCTCAGCAACTCCTGATGGTAGCCTTGGCTAGAGATCTTCTTAGCCTTGATGCCTGGTCAGGGCTGACGCTCCTTTAGCAGTTCAAGCCTAGGCTGTCGTTTGCTAGAATGGTGGTGGTTCTTTCAAAGCTCAGAATTTTACACCTCATTTTTTTAAGTAGAGGTGTTAAATGCATTATTTATGTTTTTATTGAGGCATAACTTACAAACAGTGAAATGCACAGATCATAATTGTACAGTTCAATTAGTTTTGACAAATGTGCGCACCACACCTCTATTAAGAAGTAGAATAGTCTTTGTCACTCCAGAAGATTCCCTTGTGCCACTTGCCAGGGAATTCTTAGCCCTCAAAAAGCAGTCATTCTAATTTCTCCTAGCATACATCAAGTTTTGCCTGATCTAGAAATGCACATACATAGAATCATCAAGTATGTACTCTTTAGTGTCTGGTTTCTTTCACTCAGAATGTTTTTGAAATTCACCTTTGTTGTTATATATATCATAGTACATTCCTTTATATTACTGAGTGATAGCCTACTGTATGACTATGCCACATTTAAAAAAAAAAAAAATCCATTCTCCTGTTGATGGATATCTGAGCTGTTTCCAACTTTTTGGATGTTATGAATAAAGCCCCTATGGATATTATTGTACAAAGAGTTTTGTGGATATATCTTCATTTTTCTTGGATAAATACCTAGGAATAGAATTCCTAGGGTACAGGATAAAAGAATATTTAATTTTATAGGAAACTACCAAACAATTTTCCAAAGTATATGTATCATTTCACACTCCCATGTCAATATTTGAGAGTTCTGGTTGCTCCACACGCCTGCCAACATTTGATGGTCTTTTTCATTTTATCCGTTTTTAGGTGTATAGTGATATCTTATTGTGGTTTTAATTTTTTGCCTCACAGTAATGGACGCCAGACATCCAAGATTATTACAGCACTGACCTCACACCAATTAACTTTTTTCAAACATTGCGGTCCCCAGCTCTTAGAACAGTTTTTCTCTGGCAAAATTATAAACCCAGTATTCAGCAATATTAAAAAAAAATAGAATGAATTTTCTGGTATTTGAGAGAAAATATAAACTCTTTGGTATTTGAGTGAAGAAAAGGGTAGATGGAGAAATTCTGCTTGTTTTAACCTCATTAGGATACCAGTCAATCTAATTTGCCTATAACCCACAATCTATTGACTTACTCTCAGGAAATCTACCAATAAGAGGTTAAATTAAATCTTCAGCATTTACTATTTCTGGGGAGGCAAGATGTAACATACCTGTTACCTCTTACTTGTAATTTCCTCTTTAGTCCCATTATCTTCACTAGGCGGTTTCCAAGGCCACTTTGTTCATCTGACTAAGCTGGTGGAGGGAAATAAAGCAGAGGGGATGACACGAGGAAGGTTTACATGAGCCAGCCCTGAAAATGGCACACCATGATTTCCACTCATTCTATTGGCTAACACTCAATCACATGGACATAGCTCACTGCAAGGAAGACTGGAAAATGAGATCTAGTTGTGCCCTGGAAGAAGAGAAAATGGGTTGAAACTAGGTGGCATTTCTGTACACCTGAGTGTACAAGGCCAGGTCATACTATGCCTGTATAGTCAGTGCCTGTGACTGCTAACACAGTCAACAGTTTACCAGGATCTGCTTGGCTGGAGTCCTCTGACATTATCTAAAAAGTCCTCTTACTTTACTGAGCCTGCTGTATACGCCTTCACCACTGAGCCATGCTGACAGGGCCCAAGCGCCTTTGGTGTGGTCTGAATGCCTTTGTTTAAGGCCCATTTTTTTTAAAGTCTCTGCCTCTATGGAAATATCCCATTTGCCTGTGGACAAAGCCACCATAGTCTGAGGTCAATCACTAAGGTCAAAAGACCTTTGACCCAAAGTTTAAAATTTTTTCAGGTTACAGCAATTCAAATCTGGCCCAATGTAAGATTTCAAAAGCCACAGAGGTTAAAACATCTTGCCCACATATGAACTAATACCTGCGTTTCTCTCAGGTCTCAGCTTAGAGGTAACTCGGAAGAGCCTTCTTGGACTCCTTAGAAGGTGCCAAGCTTCTCTGTTATACAATTAAACATCATTTTTATTTTCCTAAAGGAACTTACCACAACTAGAACTAATTTTTTGTTTACTGTCTCTTTCCTACTAAAATATAAGCTTCATGACGGTAGAGAACTTGTCTGTCTTATTCATCACGGTTCCCCTCAGAACTCAAGAGAATACCTAGTATTTGTCAGATGTTCAGTAAATATTTGTTGAATTAATATACCTAACCTTCTCCACAGTATGACCTCCTACATACACCACCAGCGTAGACTTCCAAAAAAGACTGAATTTCCTCAAACTCGCTTCACAGTTTCACTGCAAAAATGTGGCTCACAATTAACCTAGTGGGAGGAATATCCTTGACACCTTGTCTAGGTCTGAAAGTGCCTTTACTGTCCTTCTATGCCAGCTTGTAAAATTGTCATTTTCTCCATAAATGCATTCCTGATATCCTTCGTGAATTGTCATCTCTCCCTTCCTCCTTTAAACTCAAACAGAATGATGTACCTCAACACATTCTCTGGTGCAGTACAGTGATTTGTGTTCCTGCCTCCAGCCTCAATAAGATGGTAGATTTCTTTCGGGCAGATAATTATTTTCTGTAGCTGTACCAGTGCCGGGTACAAAGCCATTGTTCAACCAACGCTAACTGAATTTAATACCACAGGAAATAAGGCTAAATATCCCTCAGTCACAGACCTGAAAACTAATAGATGAAGACCACAATATAAAAGCCACAGCCTCAAGATATATCAGTCCATTGATTGTGAACTGAGCCTCCTTCCCTTGTAAGGTCTCCTTTTCTTCTTTCCTTTTCTTTTTTTTCCTCAAGTTCTTTTAGAGTAGAGACGACAGTGGGTCAATCAAGTGAGCACTCTACTTGAAGTAAAGAAAGTCTAGATTGGATGTGAGCTCTGCTGCTTACCAACTTTTACCAGGAAATTTCTCCTGACATTCCAACCAGATTCTTTAAATTCAGTATCTTGCATTTTTAAGCACTCTAGAGTTGCTGTGCTGTTTTCGTTCACATTTAATGATTTCTCCCCTGCATCCTATGAGGATGCTTTAAAAAGATCAAGTTGTCTTTACCTCAAAACCAGCTGCCTGTACTTATTAACCTATTTTCTTTTTCAGTTACTTCATTGTCTCTCAGGCACCGAAGAAGGAAAACTGGTGTCTCACGTCTAATAAGCACTCAAATCCTAGAAACTGCTTCTTCATAATTTCTCCTATTTCCACTTTTACTGCCAACCCTCCTGTTTGAGGCCTTTGCTCATTCAAATCCGAACGGATATAAAAAAATCTCAACCAAACTGTTCTCTGTGTCTCCTGGGAGAAAATTCTAGCACAATCACACTAATATCCTAAAACATAATCTTCATTTGACCACTCTCAGTTGAAAAGTATTTAGTGACTCTCCTCTGAGAAAGATCTACAAGCTGTGCTATCTCATCACATGTGGTTATTAAATTTAAATTAATTAAAACTAAATAAAATTAAAGATTCAGTTCCTCAGTTGCACTGCCCACATTTCAAATGCTCAATAGTCACATGTGGCTAATGGCTACCATATTGTATAGTGCAGTTACAGAATATTTCCATTGCAGTAGAAGATTCTGTTGGATACCACTAGATGAATTTCCTTCGTCTTGAAGAAGTTCAGAACATGCCATCGTAAATATGCTGCTTTGGTGTACTGATCATTTTGAGCTGAAGGCACTTGAGAAACAGCAAATGCAGGGAGAGGTTTCTCTGAACTCCACTTATCTGCCTGAATGTTCCTCGAAAAGGAATCAAATTGTCATAAAACCCCTCCCCGGGAATTTCATCAACCAGAGAAGACTGAATCTTATCACAGAAGAGGGGACTGGAAGTCGACACCACTCCCAGACGAAATTTGTCACAAACTATCATACCTCTCATCTATTCTTCCAAGGGCCCATTCATCTTTCCTAAATATCATTTACTTTCTCCTAAATTGCCTGTATCTCCTCTCCTTTTCCCCTATTAAGATAGGATATAAGCTCTCAATTTTCACCATTTGGGGGGGTATTCACTTTTTTCCTGTGATGCCCCCATGCACATAATATTAAAAATTAATAAATTTGTATATTTTTTCTCCCGTCAATCTGCCTATTGTCAGTGTAGTTCATAGACCTAGCTATTGAATCTAGGAGGACAGAGGGAAAGTTTTTCCTCCTCTACATCTTATGTTCAAGACCTAGTACAATCTGGCCTGAATTTATATTTTCAACTTCACTTTCCACTATTTGAACACTTATCTACCCTATTTAAATCTTCCATTCCATTTAAGCTGGTCTACCTGCTCCCCATGGCCTTCCATGCTTTGTTTTCCACCTAGGATGTTCTTTCTCTTTTTGTTCTTTCCCAGTCTGCCCCTCACACTGGCTCAGTGGCACTCACAGAGACTTTTGAGCCCACAGAGACTTTTTCTCACCTCCAAACAGCTATCACACCTATTAGTGGCTTTTTAAGCGCTTGTCAACCTTGACCTTGCATTGTTATTTGAACAGTTGTGTGGTGTCATGGAAAAAAGCATAGGATTTGCATCTTGGCTGCACCACTTCCTAACAACATGGTCTTGGGCAAATCACTCTACCTTCCACATCTGTAGAATGGAGTTAAAAATAGCACCAACCCTATTTCTTTCTCTGAGTTTTGTTTGTTTGTTTGTTTTTGTTGAGGAAGATGCACCCTGAGATAACATCTGTGCCAGTCTTCCTCCATTTTATATGTGGGTCACCACCACAGCATGGCCAACGAGTGGTGTAAGTCTGAACGTGGGCGGCTGGAGCAGAACCCACCCAATTTAACCACTATACCTGGAGCTGGTCTCCTTTCACTGAGTTTTTTTAAAGTTTAAATGCATGTGTCTGTGAATATTTTAAAACCCAATACAAATAGTGGTGATATTAAAAGTCATAAATGTTGCTGTTGTTTCCAGTTTGATATCATTTGCTTCTTATCATTTTCAATAATAAGACCATGTCAGGTTATGCATTCTACCTCCTACAATGCCATGCAAAAAGCAAGTTCTTAATATCATTAATACTTGCTGAATTTGAACATTAAAATATTTCTACAGAAAATGTATGTATATCTTTATGTACAAACATATTAGTATATATTATGTATATTTTACCCATCTTTCTTCAGCTAAAATTAAGAATGTAAATATTTTAAATGTAAACTATCAAGAAGCAGATTCTATATTTAGAGTAATGGAGTTTTAATAACATGTGAATTTTTGTCTCTGTGATAAGAGAATGTAAAGGTAACTTATCCAGATAATTTTACCAATTCTCCACACACTCTCCTTATTCCAAAATTTCTAAACCACCCAGATGTAAGGAAAAATTGAATCCAACATTGTTTTAGGTGGAGTTAGCCAAATATTCTATTCCAGGTGTCTTTTTCTTTATTTAGATTCATTCTCTTCGTTAATCTGAAATGATCATGATTATTACAGTTTTTCTTTCCTTTACTCAATTTTGAAAGATTAGATTTAAAGCTCGTGGTTAAAAGTCTCCACAGCTTCCCTGCCAACCATTCTTTTTCGGCTGTAGGGACTTAGTGGAGCCTGAATGAAGAAAGCGTTAAAATCAACTCCCCTCAGGTCAGAGCAGACGGGTGCATTGTGCGCATGCGTTTACTTCCGCACTATTTCTTCACTTGGCGGGATTTTCCTGGCTAGCAGTAGAGCCCACGAACACACAACAAGCCAGGGATGAAGACTTACGATGGAAAGTAATATTCAGATTAAGTAAAAATTATCTCCTGGAAAAAATCAGGATTGAAATCAACTCTGGGAGAGCTCTCATGGGACTCAGCACGAGTTTGCCGCACCCTTCCTCTTTTGGTTCGTGGGGCTGGGGCAAGCAAAAGGTGAAAGGTATGTCTCCATGATCCAGAGGGGAAAGAAAACCTATGCAGTTGGCATCCTTTAGATTCAAAGTCCTGCACTTGGCTCCGCATTAGAAATTGGGCCACTATGCTATTCCTTAGCAGAAAACAAAATTTTGAGAAATATCAGAGTGAATAAGGATTCTAAGGGTAATATAGTAGGCTACAAAAGACTTGGAGGGCAGTAAGATCACAAAACCTCACCTTTTTATTTTTTGACTTAAACTCCTTTTTGATGAATATTTACTGAGCCATGATTTCATGATCCAGGAGTAAGTATTGACCAGAAAAGGGAGCAGAGTTAGGCCCTTAAGCAATTGCTAATCTGTTAGCTGCCAGGTAGCCAGCTGAGCTCAGGGAGAGCCTGGAAGTGCTGCCTCTGTGAAGTGAGTAATGTCTGGTGGTGTCAGGATTACAGATTCTCCTCAGAGAAAGCTTCCGGTATAAACTGAGATTTGAGAATCAGTTTTGCAGGTGGGGGAGTGCAGCTCAATAGCTCTATGGTTTTACCAGAAGAGAAAAGAGGTAAGTATAATTCTTCCCAGCAGACGAGGAAACAAATGAAACCATCTTTCCTTGCCTCTGGGGAAAATGTGCTTTTTAGTTCCTAGGGATAAATGACAAAAAGCTGAAATAGAGTTTGATTTGTTGAAAATGGTGATCCCAAAAATATCTCAAGATTGCTTGATGGGTTAGTGAATGAATGATTGTGAAGCAAATGAACTAGAGCATGTAGACATGTCTGGTAGATTCTTAACAATCTGTTTAGCAGCAGGTAAACAAAATGTTTAGAGTTGGAGTTGAGAGAGTGATTTAGACAAGCAATGGTTTGCAAATGCTTCCCATATGGAGAGAAAACACCAAACATCCCCCACCCCCAGTAATTGTCCTATAATTTGATTTCTTTGGCTACACACACATACACATGCGCATAAAGGTCATGTGTACATACATGTATATATGTGCATCTATACACAAGTAGATATTTGTAGTATGTATATATAAATATGTACATTTGGGTTTGTATATAGTACATGATTGAGTGTATACCTTATTTGTACATATTTGAAGCATAGCTCATGTAAACAAAAAAAATGCTACTCCATGGGGGCCGGCCCAGTGGTGTAGTGGTTAAGTTCCTATGCTCCACTTTGGCGGCCTGGGATTCAAATCCCAGGTGCAGACCAAAGCACCACGCATCAAGCCATGCTGTGGCAGTGTCCCACATACAAAATAGGGAAAGATGGACACAGATGTTAGCTCAGGGCTAATCTTCTTCACCAAAAAAAAAAAAAAAAGCAACTATATCTAGTGATGATTTCTTAGACTAGGTAAAAAAAAACTTAACAAATGATGTTATAACAATAGACTAAAATTTACCCACTTGCTTAGGAAATGTACAAGTCCTGCACTAGAGGAATGAAGTAGAAGATGAATTTATCACTTAAATAAGCTGTAGACATTATATGTGTGTCTATGTTTACATATAATGTATTTATATACATATAATATATGTATGTATATATACATATAATGTGTGTATATGTGCATATGACATATATAATTGGTTATCATATATACATATACACACATAGACATATTATTAATAAAAAAACATTTTAACCACCATGGCAAACAGTGCTTCGAAGGGTAAACATCCTCAGAATTCAACTTATGCATCAAGAACAGTTTTTTCCCTAAAACAAAGTATGTTCCCTAACTATTCACCCACCACCACCACTGCTTGATCGATTTTTTTTCTTTTTGGCCTCCCTACCATCTATTTCCCTTCTTCTGGCATCAATATCCCCTACTCAGATCATATGATTTGGATTGAGCTGACCCTAATTTCAACCCCCAGAAAGGTAATGTGACATGGGCGTATTCTATGTCATTAGCAACAGTGATTGGCTCAAAGATGGACATAGTACCCTACTTGAGACAGTGAGTTTCACGCACGAGATTTGGGTCAAACTACTGATACCAGAGAATGCTTCTTTGTGCTGGTCTTTTACTATGCGAATATAAACCTGAAGCTTATGGTAGCCATTTCACCTCCACAAGAGAAGAAATGCCTGGAAATGGCATCAGTGTAAAGGAGAGCAGAGCCAAGAGCTAGAGAGGGCAAAGTGCCAGTGCACAGACTTTAGAGAGGGTGCCCACAGAGAATTAGGAGAGAAGTCACAATCTGGAATGAAAGCTTATCAAAGCAATATAATGTGAGTAATCGGGGCCATTGAAATGCCATGGGCTGTGGTCAATATATATCTTCATGCCTCAGTGTTGTTGCATGTTGGGCATGACGTAATGATGAGATGACTGATTTTTTTTAAGGGACTGGGAAACAATTGAATAATATTGTCTGTATCCTTCTGTCCTTAAACCTTCCTCCACAGGCAAGGGCCCCTTTAACACCATATAATGAAGCTGTCAAAGAAATGAAAAGACCCGGAAGGGATCATACAGTTTCACCATCTTTATTCCTGTCTAAGCTGTAACAGAGCCTGAGGGAGCGGATCTTCCTGTGAGGACGCAGGGAGGGATGATAAAAGCTTCTTCTTGCCCTAGATCCTTTTCCAGTTGTGAGCGATGTTAAAAAGGCAGGACCATCAAAGCTGCTTTTTGGGGTTTAGGGTCTTCTTCCTGGGAGGACCATCTGGTCCTTGAGACACAACACAAGACAGAGTAAATGAAGTTTAGGACTAAAAGTGAACTGAGGCTCGGGGCTAACTCTAGACTCGAGGCTTTAAGGGAGGAAAGGAGAAAGGAAAAGAAGTTTCCTTTCTGCTGTTCGGCTCTACTTAGCAGGGTAGGAAACCATATCAAGAATTAGTGGATGTATTATTTTAGATGTATTTGATTGCAAGTAATTAAAATAGACGATGACTAACTTAAACAACAAAAAAAAGGAATGTGTTGGAAGCAAACTTGGCTAGCTCATGGAATTGAAACAAATACTGAGCTAAATCTCTGGAAGAGTGTAAACTAATATAGTTCAGGAGGTCTCAGCAATGGAAGTTTGTGAAACTTTTCTTGAGAGAGCTGGCATTAAGGTAAATTAGTTGTTGCTCTTCCAGTCAAGATTTCAAATTCTTGAGAGGAAGGATTTGATTAGCCTTGCAGCTATGGAAAAAGATGACAGTCACCTTGGACCTTTGGGCATCAGGGATGGTTGCATAGGTGAGAAATTGTAAACAGGGCAAAAATGGTATGGATTGCAAGGGAGAAGATTATATATATATTTTTAAAGTGTACATTTGGCCAGAACAATCTTATATTACATGTAGGGAACCTGAGTGAAATGATGGATAGCTGGGTGGGTTGCAAAATTAATAAGAAAGGAACAACCCAGCCGTTCCCCACTGAAAGTAAAAATTAAAATACCGTGTGCTGGCCTTAAGGGACCAAATGAGTAGGGAGAGCCTGGGTTGATTATAACTTACTCCATAGGCATTCTTGAGTCGAGAATGCCTACAAAGGATAGAAAAGTGTTCAAAAAGGAGGAGAAAACAACCTTAGTTCTTGAGTGTAGCAGAAGTAAGAAAAGAAAGGCATTGGATATGCGAGGGGCTTTGTGTTAATCTGGGATTTAATAAATAAAAAGCTCCTGATTCAATTGTGATTATGTTGATTACAACAGCTTAAGACAGAGCAAGCCACTAGGATTTCACAGACGTCTTGGTTGAATCATCCCTCAAGATCATCTGAATCCCTTTGGTCTGTTCCTATGTTGACCTCAAACCTTCTGATGGCTAGTTCTATTTCTCTTGAGACAATAGTAGAATAGAGACAACATGGACCTTTTAACGCGTGCTAACTGGAGTCTGCTCTGCGCTGTATTCATTGCTTGAGGAATCCATGAGATAACACATGCAAAAGTCCTGGGAACATAGTAGATTCTTAGCAAGTAAAATTTTCTTTTCCTTGACTTTTTCCTGATACTCTGAAAGAGGTGCCCCGGAGAGCAGATATTAGTATTCTGGTCTCTGGAAAGGTACATTGTCTGTTGTATACTAGCACATTTTGGGACAAGTTTGTAGAGAAATCCTTCCAGAATTTGCTTATTCATGGGTCACTCTTGCAGAATATCTGAGTATCAGATGAAATAGGAGCATCTAGTTTCTGGATGCTTAGCAAAACTAAGATCATCCCTCATCTTTCACGGTTGCAGGAAGATGCTGTTGATAAAACAAGCAGCACAGCACTATCCTTCCTTAAACAACTTGTAACACAACACTGTCCGTTTACTGAGAGGCATGCACACTCCTCCTGGATCATTTAGTCATTGCGATCATTGGTGAGGTCATTTGAACGCTAAGGAACGCAGCTCTTTAGTACATGTTCTGGTTGTTCTTAGCTCAAGTCAGAAGTAACTTGGTTTCTATCAAATGGTTAGTTGTGAATAATGCTGGATGAGTTCCTAGGCACTAGAGTTACCCAAATATACATATGTGTGTGCCACACAGTACACAGCTGGTATGTACTTAAATTTTTGCTAGTAAAATTCTGGGGAGGGATGAATGCACTCATCTGAAATGCACTGGGGAAATTCATCATTCAAGGCCACCCACAAATAAATCCCTTAGTCAAATGATGCTTGTAAATATAGATTTTCTAAATATTGGATTTGCTAATATAAATAACTCATGCTTTATGTGAATCTATAAAGTCTAATGTCAAAGAAAGAGTGGCTCTCTAGTGACCATCAGCACACATACACACACACACACTCATTCACTCTCCCAAAATATTCATATATAATTAACTAGTGAATGAATTGAAAGCTCTGGCAGTTTCTGTGGCCACTGGTGAAGAAGCTCCGTTCTGCTACTTCAAATAAATACAGCCAAGCTCCTGCCAGGAATTGTATCAGATCGCAACACTGTCTCTTGACTATAGATTCTGCCAGGCCTTTGAGCCTTTAGGAGCCAAGCAGAAGGAATTCTTCACCAAGCCATGCCTCTGCCCCCAGGAAGCATCTTTGTTATGACAAATGGCAGCTTGTATTCATCTATCCCCACTACTGGTGGGAAAGGAAACAGACAGTCCCCACCACTGAGAAAATTAAAAATTAAAATTGGAAAGAATCCTATAGATTGTCTTACCCAGTGTTTTTCAGACTTCTCAGTTTCATGAACTGGCAACATTTGAAAATATAACTACAATTGTTAGAAAATGAAATAACTAGGGAGAAGGAGGGCAGATACTGACATAGGATTTTTATGTGGTGGAAAAAAAGTCTTAAAAAGATACTACTGCCTGTTTGAAGATGACGGCTTAGATTTAGCCATTTCCCTCTTTTTTCTTAGAAATCACTGAAAGCAGAAGGGAGACCAGGAAACAATGGTGCAAACTACCCCCTTAGTAAAATCAGGAGACAGCTGGAATGCCAAATTTTGGAGTAGGTGAGGGGTTTCCATAGCAGTGGCAGTGGAACAGGAGTGTGACAGAGAACATGGAGGCTACAGGTCTCAGAATATCGGAGTACTTTTCTGGAGCCACTTTCTGAGTAAAAATCTAATCACCTGTTTGCAGCATCAGAAGTGGGTGTACACATCAACAACACAAACTCACATAGTCCCAGTTTTGTTTTAAGAAGTAGAGGGAGACTGAATGATATACTATAGTTGAAAGGAGTCTGACTCCCTGGAAGCAAAAGAGAAGATGTACATATTGTTTTTAATGTGAAAAATGCCACACTACTATTCCCTTCATCTCAAGAAAAGTATAGAGCAAACAAACTTTCACCCAAAATCCTGAGTTTAAGGAAAACTGAGGCAAATTCTGGTTTCTCCTCATGAGCCTCTACAAATAAATGGTACAGAAAATACACAACTTCAAAATTAAGTACTCAAAATATAACCCGAAAATAATTGATAAAAACATGCCACAAGAATCAAAAGAAAGTAATAGAAAAATGGAGATTAAACTCTCACAAGAAAATTGTTTTCATGGAATATATTAAAATTGAGACCAGGTAGTTTGCTATCGTTTAAAAAGATACTGAAGTATTTCTCCTTGTGAAATAAGTACACAGAGAAGAGATGAAATAGTCTGAGGAACATATGCCAAAAAGAGAGGAGGGTGCAAAATATGAGTTAGTAGAACTTCGGAAAGAAGTGGAATAAAAATATAGAAACAGAAATAGAGATAAATTTGCAAGATCTGATAGATAACATGATTAGAGCATTGAAGAAAAAATATAGTTGTATACAGAACAAATATGTAAAAATAACTTAATCCGGCACATGAAAAGGTGCTCAGAATTATTAGTTATCAGGAAAATAAAAGTTAAAATCTCAGACACCACTACACACACATTAGGATGGCTAAGATTAAAAGACTGACAGCTGTTAAATATTGGCAGGATATGGAGCATCCTGGCTCTCGGAATGTAAATGATCCAACCACTTTGGAAAAAGATTTGGTAGTTTCTTATAAAGATAAACATATAGTACCTCAGACACAGAAATTCTACTTCTAGATGTTTATCCAGTAGAAATGAAAACACTTGTCCATTAAAAGAATATTTTATGTAGAAGAATATTTACACTAGTTTTATTCATCAGAACCCAAAACTTGAAACAATCCAAATATACATTCACAGAAGAAAGGCTAAAAAAGAATATTTATTCTGTGGAATGATACTAAGCCATCAAAAGGAACAAATTACTAACATGTCCAATATCATAAATGAAATATCACACACAATATGATGAGTGAAAGAAGCCGGATGTAAAATATATGCTGTGTGATTTGATTTATGTGAAGTTCTAGAACAGGCGAACCTAACAAGATTAAAAAAAATTGAAGTAGTGGTTGCTTCTGGTGGGGTAGGAGGGACACTGATTGAAAAAGATGGAAGAGAACATTCTGGAGTGATAGAAATATATCTTGATGGGATACGGGTTAAAGAAGTGTAGCCAGTTGTCAGAACTATACAGTCAAGATTTGTGAATTTAAATGTATGTACATTTAGCTAAAAAAAAAAGGCAACCAATAACAATGAATAATCAAGTGGGAGTTGGAGATTGGGTGTAAGTACAGACAAACTGAAAATGACAGAATTTTGATAATTGTTGAAGCTCAGAGATGACTGCATAGGGATTCATCTAGTCATTCTGCTTCCTTCGTATAGATTTGAATTCTTTCCAAACAGTTAAAATTCTGAAATAAGAGAAGACTTCATTCTACTTTTAGAATTGGCATAATGCTCCACAAGAAAACTGCTTTTTTTGGCCTGAATTCTGTTTTATCTGTTATTAACATCATGACTCATGTTTTCTTTGTACTTACATTTGCCTGTTATTTCTTTGCCAATCCTTTTCATTTTAACATCTAAATTCCTCTAAGTGTAACTAACTCTTTAGAGAGCCTTGAGTTGGATTTTGCTTTGTTAACCAAACTGAAAAAAATTTTTCTGTTAAGATATGCAATAAGCTCATTATTGATATGACTCATATTGATATGATATGATTTAGTCTTAGTTCTACAATACTGTTTCAAGTTATTTTTTAAATAACTTCTTTTACTTTGCAGTTTCATTTCTCTATGGCTTATTTCTTTTGATATTTAGAAGGTATATATTTTTTCTCTAGTGGTTACCTTTCTATTAATAATTGTATATAATGCCTTTAGTCATCTCTTTCTTTAGAAACTTAGTTTTTATTATCAGTAGTACTGAAATTAGGCAATACCTGCTTTTTCTCTCACTTCTCTTTCTTCTTTCCTTTTTTTGTTCTCCAATTTTAATCACTCATGTAATTTTAGTTTTGGTGTTTTCATTCCTAAGTATAGTTAACTTCTACTTGATTTGTGAATTTCAGGTTATACCGTTATACTCACTATTAATATCGATGAAAATATCAGGTAGCTAATTCTACTTTCCATTAATTCTCTCCCTTTTCCTCGTATTTTTATTAGTTGTAGAATATCTCATTTCTTAGAGCATATTACATTTACATACTATTCTGTCAAAGATTTATCAGTATCTTTTTGTCTTGGTTCTACAGTTAAATATATTCACTTCACGCCCCCATAGACCTTATGATGAAGTACTCTAGTCTTTTTGTAGTGGCAGCAGCTCATTCTCTAGTAGATTCCTGAGGAAGAGCTCATGGGAGTGAGATTCCCAGATGTCTAGCTTGTTCACAACTTCATTTGATTGGTTGTCAATGGCCTTACATTTGAAGGATATAAAGAATCTGTGTCTGAGTATTTCTTGCCTTGAGCGTCATAAAAATTATCACTTCCTAACTCAAAAATATATTTTGTTGCTCCCCTGTTTTGTTTCTATTGAGGTAGAATTTACATGCATTAAAATTCATCAAATTCACCCTTTTTTAATGTACAGTTCTGAAGCTTCCAAACGCATTGAGGTTGGTATCAGAATTCAGCTCCACGTGTTTATAGGACGGAGGTCCCCTTTTCCTTGCTGGCTGTGAACTAGGGGTTATATATAGATCATCTATATTTATAGACCATCTATATTTCTTGGCTCATGCCCTCTTCCTCTTCAAAGCCAACAATGATGGGTCAAGTCCTTCTTAGGTTTCGAATCTCCCTCACCCCCCTGCCCACCCTCTGCCTCATTTGTCCAGCTTCTCTCTTTTGCTACATCTCTCTGACTGACTCTTCTGCCTTACTTTTCTTTTTTCAAGGATTTGTGCGACTAAATTGGGCCTACCCAGATAATCCAGGATAATCTCCCTTTTTTAAGGTCAACTGATTAGTAACTTTAATTACATCTGTAACATCCTTTCACAGCAGCACCTAAATTAGTGTTTGATCAGATTATCTCCATGATAGAAATGAAACTTTTAGAGGAATATCTTTAGAATTTTGCCTACCACATACATACATGAGAAAATCTCACTTGATTTCACTCATAAGGAAAATACAAATTAAGCATACACTGAGATACCATTTTTCGCTACTACATTAACAAAGATCAAAGAGTATGATAACATTCTGATAAAGGAGAGGAGTAGCAGGAATTTAGATATATTGCTAGAAGTTTTAATCAGTACGATATCTATGGAGGGTAATGTGGAAAACCTATCAAAATTACAAACATCAATAATTGTTTATCCAGAAATTATATTTCTAGAAATTTTTCCTACAGATATCACATATGTGCGAAATGTCTTATGTGCAAGGTTGGTTACTGCACATTGGTTTTAGTTGCAAAATACTGAAAACAACCCAAAGGCCTAAGAGACTAGTTAATAAATTAGTATAACTTGATATCAATCAAATGCAATACATAGAATACATAAAAACAATGATGAACATTTTCATGTACTGTTATGAAATGATAAGCAAGATATATTATTTTTAAAAGAAGTTCTAGAACAGTGGATATTGTATGCAACCAGTTGTGCAAAAAAGAGAAGCAGAATCTATATATCTATATATATTTACTTGCATTTTCATAAAGTATTTCCAAAAATATATGAGAAAACATGGTAACAATGAGTGCCTTTAGGGAAGAGAAATTGGTGGTAGCTGGTGTCAGGGATGGGAGCTTTTGAATCTTGGATTATATGTATGTATAATCTATGCAATAGTTAAATGAATAAATAAACTGTGTAAGGTTCTTTCTACTATCATTTCTTTTTTTGTGTGAGGAAGACCAGCCCTGAGCTAACATCTGTTGCCAATCCTCTTTTTGCTGAGGAAGACTGGCCCTGGGCTAACATGTGTGACCATCTCCCTCTACTCCATGTGGGATGCCACCACAGCATGGATGACAAGCAGTGCATCGCAGGCGCCCGGGATCCAAACCTGCGAACCCCGGGCTGCCAAAGCGCAACCTAAACCGCTGCGCCACCGGGCCGGCCCCTCTATTGTCATTTCTTAAAAGTAATATTTTTACTGGAGAAGCAGGCATTTAATGACCACTTACTATGTACCGAACAGCCTGGAGAGCACCTTCTGGGCATCATCTCTTTCCATCCTTAGAACAGCCTATATGGTTAGTACTACTTTCTTCCTTTTACAGTTGAGAATACTGAGGCTTAGGAAGATGCGTAATTGCCTGAGACTGCACAGGTGCTAGGATGTTTGACCAAGGTTTGACCCAGGACAATTTTATATCATAATTTTAACCACCACATGACAATAACAACACTATACAACCAAAAAAGAAAAAAGAATATAATCTTGGAATAAAGAATATCCTTTTAAACAAAATACTTATCTTTATATAAAATTAAATGCATTGTCTGTTTCCCATTTTGTGGGCACAGTGGCAGTGGTCCCAAATTACAGTTTAAGAAATAGTGATAGAGTCCAGTACCTGCAGCCAGATGCTGAAGTCTCCTATATAACACCTCCTGCAGAGACGCACAGTGCTTCTCCTTGAAAAACTGTGGTGACAGTGAACATTTTCATAAAGTGACTTTCTCACACAGCAGTCCACTCCACCTGTTAAGGCAAGTTTCAGTGCTAGGAAGTTTGTGCTAATTTGGTCTGAAATATGCTCCTTTTGTACCCTCTTTGCTTTTGTCCTGAGTTTGCCCTGTGGAGTCACCATAAAAGTTCTAAATGATCCCTCTTCCTTATGACATCTCTTCAAACTTTCAAAGTATTTTCCTTTTGATATTAAACTCTCTGAGATTCTCTGTTTCTCATACAACAAGATTGTAAGTCTCTCATATGCATAAGCAGATAATTCTCCTCTGGGTCACTGTAGTTTCTCAGTGTTTTGTGTGTGTGTGTGTGAGGAAGACTAGCCCTGAGCTAACATCCGTTGCTAATCCTCTTCTTTTTTGCTGAGGAAGACTGGCCCTGGGCTAACATCCGTGCCCATCTTCCTCTACTTTATGTGGGATGCTGCCAAAGCATGGTTTGAAAAGCGGTGCATCTGTCCGCGCCCGGGATCCAAATCCGCAAACCCTGGGCCACCGAAGCAGAGCGCAGGAACTTAACCACTACGCCACCAGGCAGGCTGGCCCTGTCAGTGTTTTTGATAGAATATTTTACAAGGGAAGATTGACCATCAGAAAGTAGACAGGGATTATCACTTCCAGTTGCTGAATATCAACCTATTAACACAAATGAAAATAGATCATCTGTGTGACAAGAGGATCGGCCTGCTAACTTGTATTGAGCAGACAGGCATATACACCCCGTAATTATTTTTCACATTTGCAACTCTTAGATTTTCCACCACTAAGAGAGAGAGAGAGAAGGAGAGGGAGAGAATGTGTTGCATTAAAGGCAAGATTTTAGTATTACACCTACTCCATTTAATTTCTTGTTGAGTCAGCTTACTGAAAAAGAAAGAGGCTAAATTCAGAGGAACAAAATAGAGGAAGTGTAGAGAAGTTAAAAGTGGAAAAAAGAAACATTAGAAAAAGCTAAAATATAAAATATACACCAGTATGAGTTAGGGTATTTTTTTTCATTAATGATATATCTATTGAAGCTCCAGGATTTTCACACTAAATATTTGTAACACTTCATTAGCATCTAGATTTCAGGCCATTAATAAAATTACATCAGTAAATTATATAAATAGCTAACATTTACTGAAGCTTATTGTGCACCAGAAACTATTATAAGAGCTTCCAATGAAATACATTATTTTATTTCACAATAACCCTACGGTATAGATACTATATTCTCTCCATTTTTGAAGATGAGGAAACTGAGGTCTGGAAGGGTTAACTAATTTTTCCTAGGTCACAGAACAAATGACCAGTGAAACTGGCATCCAAAAGCAAGGAGTTCAGTTTTGAAATAAATGACATAGTGATAATTACATAATTGTTCTGTAAAGGGCCAAGCTTGCTTGAGTTTCTTGTCAAAACAGGTAAACATATTGAAATTCAGGAATATGCAGAATCAATACTAGCTGTAGACTAGGAAAGTTGCATTAGAGATAGGCAGGCACTTGATCATGGAATGGAAGACATAGTTGTAGTGATTGGGTGCATATGCTTTGAAATCACACTGACTAGTTTGAATTCAACTCTGCTCCTTACCAGGGGTAAGGACCTGGGCAAGTGGCTTGACCTGGGTAAACCCCAGTTTCCTCATCTATGAAATGAGGGTAATGATATCTCCTTCAAAGGGCTCTTACCAGGAACAGATGTGATAATATGTAAATCACTTCACAGTGCTGGACACATAGTATGCACTTAATAAATAATGGCTATTATATTATTATTATAGTCAAGTTTGAGTCATGACACCGGAGGGAGCTTATGCCTGGTAAATTTAATTTTCTCCCTCAGTGACGTTGCTCATGTCCCTAACCTCCAGCAGTGCCTAATTCAGAAATGTGTGCTCAATAATTAATCATAGATTATATTTTATTGCATTAGCTAATGTTGCTTTCCACTTTTAGCTGTTTCATAACTTCATGGGGAATTTGTCATTTTTTTCAGTAACTGAAAGAAAATGTAAAATAAGAAATCTAGAGAGTACTTTTTCTACTATTTCTAAATGAAAGGGTACTTTTCCTTCCACGGTGGAAAATTCATCTTTTGTTATAAAGTCTATCAAAATGTGTCTAAAAATGGCAGTTTCTATGACTGGGGAACAAATATAGTTTAGGATAAAAATTCAAGAGTATCTAGCTGAGAGCCTGGGAAAGTCACAGGACTTTTATCAATGCAGAATCATTATATATGGAAAGGAAATAAGAATTTTGTTCAAAGTGACATTATTTTACTATTTACTTAGATTTTAGTACTCACTTATTTTTCACACTATTTGCAACATGATTTATTTTTAACATTTTTAGGCACAATCCTTAGGATCTTTTCAGGTTTCTAAGGACTTGTCTCTCCCAGGATAAATCTCTCCAGGCACAAATGACCAACCACCCTAGAAATGATCATAGTCAGTTTCACTTCTCTTCAAGTAGAAGATTGATACATTATATTCAATATTTTTAAAGTTATAACAGCACAGTTTTACCAGTGGAAACTGTGTCACTGGATAGTGAAGTCAAAATTAAAGCCAGATCCTGTGACTTTACTGCGTTAAACTGGATTATCTTCCTATCAAATTTAGACTATGATACATACTTCTTACCAAAACCTTTAAGACCCTCTGTAGATTTGTCCTTGCCTGGCTCTATGATGGAAGGTCTTATGCCTCCTCCTTGCATACTCTTCTCTAGCCACACTGGCATTCTTCCTGACTCTGAGCTTTCCTGCCTTTCTGCTTTGCCAGAACTTCTGTTAACACCTCTTCTATAACTTTACTTGAATGGCCCTCCCTGCCATTCAGGTCTCAGCTCAAAGATCATCTCCTCAGACATCTCTACCTTGACCATCTGATCTAAACTCAATCCCCCACTCCAGTCATATGCTGGAAAAACTGCTAAATTTTGTTTAGAAAGATCACCATCTGAAATCTACTTCTTTGTGTGTCTATTGCCTTCTTTCCCTACTAGAATATAAGCATCATGAAACGAACACACATCTCTTCTGATCACTGCTGAATCCTCAGGGCCTAGAAGAGTGTCTGGTACATAGTCGATCCTCAAAACATATTTGTGCAGTTAATAAATTATGGGAGATTTAAATTGTGATTTTGTATTTTCAAATTAGCACAATCACATGATGGATTCACCTACTCTAGAATTAGGCTGCCTAGATTTTCAGACCCCAACTCTGCCATTTGCAGCTTTTTATTATCTTCATCTGTCAGATAGTATCTATCTCACAGGGCCATTGATGGGATTGCCTGCAATAATGAGTGTAAAGTACTCAGTATAGTAAGCTTTCAATAAATATTATCTATGAGTATACATTTGTTTTGTGTTCAGGAAGCCTTGTTCTAAAGGTTTTATCATATACAAACTTTAAGTAGAGCTATTAAGATTTTCCTGGCTAATGAGCATGTTTCTTCATATTGTCAATTCATATTTGATTTATTCTAGGATTAGCAAATACAAGTTAGCATCCTCTTTTCTCTCTGCAAATGTCATGTTCGAGAGGTGCTCATCCACTCAATGGATATAACTTTTATTTTCTGTGCCAACAAGTCTTACTGCTTCATTCATATGCCAAAATTTCTCCATAGAATAGTTTTGTGTTGGAAACTAGAGGTATGATTTTAAGCTATCTAGAAAGGCAAGTAAATATTAAACACATTTAATAATTCTGTAATTACAATCAGATAAGTTCTATGAAGGAAATATAGAGGTGTTATGAAAGTGTATCCTAATAAGACCCAATTTAGTTTTGGACGGGGAGAACAGTGAGGGAAGATATCTGGAAGAAATGATATTTGAGCTGAAATTAAAGGCTGAGTCCAGGTTAGCCAGGCAGAAACCGAAAGATACAGTATTCTACGGAGAGGAAATGAAATTTGCAAAGTCCCTAAGAAGTAAAGCAATTGAAAATTTAAAGACAAAGGAAAAACTTCATGTAGGGTAATGAGTTGTGAGCAGAGGGTTAGAGATGAGGTTGTAGAGGAGACTGAGGTCAAACCCTGAGTGTTTTGTAGACAACGTTGGGGATTTGGAAATTTGTCTTTTGTGCAATGGAAATCTATGGAGATTTTATGTAAATGAGTATCCAGATTATAGTATATGTTTGTTTAGAAGCTCACTCTGGCTGCAGTGTTGAAGATGGATAAGAAGGAAGGCAGGAGAAGTTATCTCATTAGTCTGTGCTAGAGAAATGTGGCTTACAGCAGGGGAGAGGTGGTGTGAGAAAGAAGTGAATGGAGTCAAGAAATAAGTCAAGACACCTTCCGTCCTGAAACATCGGAAGTGAGCATGAAGTCTGTCGTGTGTCCAAGTCCTTTAATTAAATAACTGATACTGAAAAATCACCTAGCTAAAATCACTAACTAGTCAATCCACAAATAGCTATTATAGTTATTGACTGTTAGGTATGAACAAGACAATGGCAGCCCTCATTAATTCCAGTTAAAACAGGTTTGGAAGAGTCACATTAAGTAGCTGACCTCTTTGAAAAAGTTTTAACTTAAATCTAAAATATGTTTGGTACTTTTTCTTAATGTAAAATACGGTTGTATCCGAAACCTATTTCTTTCCAATCTATATATGAATAAATTGCTATCACTGTTACATAAATTGAATGTGTATTCTCTAGCTACAAGAAATAGGATGACAGTTCATTTCAACGAGCGTATATTCGACACCGCCTGTATACCAGCCACTCGATATGCAGTAGCAATACAAAGATCAAAAGGCGTGTCTCTACCAAGAAATGCAGCAGAGATGCCTTCATCCCGGTACTTGTAATGGTTTATTATCTTAAACTGATTTTAAGGAATAGTTAAATCTGCCGGCTAACTATTGTCAGAATGGCATTTTTATAGCAATTGTGCTAAAAATAAAAATCATGTTTGTTGAGTATTCTCCAACATTTATGTGAACAAAACAAAAGATAAGCAGGCACTTAGGTCACATATTGTGAGTTCCATGAGAGTAGGTGCTGTGTCCATTTTATTCAATATTATATTCTCAAAATTTAGCTCATTGTCTGGAGCATGGTACCTATCTGTTAAATTAATGAGTGGCAGAATAAATGAATGTCCGAATTCTGCCATGTGGTAGTAGAATTTAAAACCCCTACTTCTGGAAGGGCCCATTAGGATACTTATATATTCAAAATCATATCTTTCATAGGGATTAATTAATTGGTAAGAGTTGCCCTTCACCTTTTCTCCAGAGAGAATTGCCTTTCCATTCTTATCAGCCCCAAATTCCAGATTCTTAACTGAGAGTTCATTGAAATGATCAACAAATACAAAAAAAAAAATTTTGAGGGAAATGTTCTGGTCATTGGTTTTGCTAAAGTCCACTTCTATGTAGGGATTAACTCTGTTTCTGTCTGGGAAAGAACTGTCAGACCTAAGCTTTCACAATGCGTCCCCTCTCCCAGGTCTAGTATTTAATTCAATTCAATTGCAAAATTATTTCTACTAGGCATTGGGTACTCTGATTGTTGAGAAACAAAGATGAGTAAAATGAGGCCTGCACTCAAATATTTCACAGTTTAGTTGGGAAGAATGAGAAGTAAACAACTACAATGCAGCGGGCTAGGGCTATGATAGAGTAAAACACAGGACGCCCTCAGAGCCCTGGAAAGGCATGAATTAGTCCATTCAAGCTGCCATGACAAAATGCCATAGACGGGGTGGATTAAACAACAGAAATTTATTTTCTCACAGCTCTAGAGACTAAAAAGTCCAAGATCAAGGCTCCGACAAAGTTCGGTTTCTGCTGGAGTTCTCTTCCTGACTTGCAGAGGTCTGCCTTCTCACTGTGTCCTCACGTGGCAGAGAGAGCAAGCCCTGGTCTCTCTTCCTCTTCTTATAAGCATGCCAGTCCTATTGGATTAAGGCCTCACCCTTATGACCTTATTTAACCTTTATTACCTCCTTATAAACCCTATCTCCAAATTCAGTCCCATTGGGTGTTAGGGTTTCAAAAAATGAATTTTAGAGGGACACAATTCGGTCCATAGCAAGGCATCTAAAGCAGAGGGAGGCTGATAGACGTCATGGAGAAATATCAACTTAGGAGTAGTCCCATACATTAGTCAGGAAAATGGTTAGGACCTTTCAGTGAGAGGGGACAGAGTAAACACATAGGGGAGCAAGAAATGGAATGACGAGTATTGGTGTCAGAAAAAATGTGAATCAGAGACTGAGGCCACTGTTGGGGCCTAGAGATCTAAATTCAGGAGTCACCAGCATGTCAGACTGAATGATCAGATCACCACTGTAGTGAGTGTAGATAAAGGAAAGTTCCAGTGATCAAGCCCTGGGGATTAAGATCCACACTCTGTTCTGCAGATGCAAGTCTATATTTCTGTCTGACACCACCTGGAACATGTTTGACTATAGTAAAAACAAAAAGTTTAACAGACAACAACCGAACAAGCCCACATTTTGAAATATGAACTGTATATAGTTTACTAAACAGCCTTCTAAAGCTGGATTATGTATTTAGCTGATAGAAAATTATATTTTTTAAATTTATTTTTTCTTGCAGTAACATTGGTTTATAACATTGTATAAATTTCAGATGTGCATCATTATACTTCTATTTCTGCATAGATTACATCATGTTCACCACCCAAATACTTATTACAATCCATCTCCACCCACATGTGCCTAATCATCCCTTTCGCCCTCATCCCTCCCCTCTTCCCCTCTGGTAACCACCAATCCAATCTGTGTTTGTTGTTATTTTTATCTTCCACTTATGAGAGAGATCATACAATTTTTGACCTTCTCCCTCTGACTTATTTTGCTTAGCATAATTCCCTCAATATCCATCCATGTTGTCACAGAATGGCTGGATTTCATTGTTTCTTATGGCTGATTAGTATTCCATTGTGTATATATACAGCATCTTCTTTATCCATTCGTCACTTTGGGCACTTAGGTTGCTTCCAAGTCTTGGTTATTGTGAATAATGCTACAGTGAACACAGGGGTGCGTGTATCTTTATGTATTGGTGTTTTCGTGTTCTTCGGATAAATACCCAGCAGTGGAATAGCTGGATTGTATGATAGTTCTAGTCTTAATTTTTTTAGGAATCTCCATACTGTTTTCCATAGTGGCTGCACCAGTCTGCACTCCCACCAGCAGTGTATGAGAGTTCCCTTCTCTCCACATTGTCTCCAACACTTGTTGTTTCCTGTGTTGTTAATTATAGCCATTCTGGGGGGCGTGAGGTGGTATCTCATGTAGTTTTGATTTGCATTTCCCTGATAGTTAATGATGTTGAGCATCGTTTCATGTACTTGTTGGCCATCTGTATATCTTCTTTGGAGAAAATTACATATTTGGGGTTTTGGTTTTAACTTCCAATTCCTCCTCTGGATAAAAACCAATAAACTCCTTAGCTGTATTAAGTTAGGGGAAGTGTCTCTGCTCAGGCTCTATTAAAATCTACTTTTTTATATTTGGAGGCTCCAGTCTATTCTTTATCTGTTTTTATTTAGTCCCCTTACCTTATGAATTAGAAAGGTCATTTTTTTATAATAGTTACCTCCTTTTTTCTTTTTTTTTTAAATTGACTCTGGATAATTCTTGTCACTTTGAGTATTATGCAAAGGTTAAACTTAATACTACATCTTCATTAAATGTATATCTAAGGTTTTTTTTCCATGCATATGCTCTCTGATACATCATGAGTTTCCCTGGGCATGGCTTCCTTTGATCTTCATGTAATTCTTGTGGCTTTATGAATGTTTATTTTATTTCCAAGTGTGGCAGAGACATCCTAGGGTGACCCCCAAGGATCCACGGTCTTGTATGATGACTTGCTTCTATCCAACAGAATATGGGAAAGGTGATGGGATGTCACTCTGATGACTGTGTTACATTATATAAGATTTGGATTGGACCAAGATTCTCCTGATGGCCTTGAATAAGCCAGGGGCCATTGTTGTGAACCACCTGTGGAGGGGTCTACATGGCAAGGAACTGTGGGTGGCCTCTAGGACCTGAGGATGGCCTCTGACCACAACCAGTAAGAAGCCAGCACCTCAGTCATACAGCCACAAGGAAATGAATTCTTCCAACAACCTGAATGAGCTTGGAAATGGTATCTTCCCTGGTCAAGCACCCAAACAAGCTTATGAGACCCCGATCAGAGGATCCAGTTAAATCATGCCCAGGGGCTGGCCTGGTGGCTTAGTGGTTAAGTCCGTGCTCTACTTTGGCAGCCCAGGGTTTGCGGGTTCAGATCCTGGGCACGGACCAATGCACTGCTTATCAAGCCATGCTCTAGCAGTGTCCCACACATAAAGTAGAGGAAGATGGGCACGGATGTTAGCTCAGGGTCAATCTTCCTCAGCAAAAAACAACAACAACAACAACAACAAAACCGTGCCCAGACTCCCGACCCATGGACACTGTGAGATGACAGATGTGTGATGTTTTAAGCCGCTAGGTTTGAGAGGATTTGTTATGAAGAAATGGAAAACAAATACACAAGCTTTCTGTGTTTTTTATTAAGAGTGTTTCTCTTTTTATACACACATCACTGACTGTTTTTTAAACTCAATCTGATAGTATCTGTCATTAAGGAATAGTTCCAAGGAATTTAAATTTATCATATCTATAGTTATATCAAATTCTTTCTACTATCATATTTTGTATTATACATTTATGGTACTTTCTTTTTGTTCCTTTTATTTATTTATTTTATTTTTTTGCTGGGAAAGATTGGCCCTGGGGTAACACCTGTGTCCCTTTTCCTCTACATTATATGTGGGACGCCTGTCTCAGCATGGCTTGATAGCAGTGTGTAGGTCCATGCCCGGGATCCAAACCTGTGAACCCCCGGGCCACCAAAGTGGAGCACGTGAACTTAACCACTATGCCACTGGGCCAGCCCCTCTTTTTGTTCCTTTTTTTTCCTCATTCCTGATTTTTGAGTAGATAGCTTGAATACCCTTCTGCTTATTTAAAAATTACATATTCTAGTTTTGTTTTTTAATGGTTGCTGTTAATATCTACACTTACAATTATTTAACCCTATTCATTTTACGCCTATTAATATCTATATTTTGCCCCTAACAAGACAAGTATTTTAGCATACTGCCATATCAGTTTGTTCTCTTCTCTATTATATGGATATTATCTGGAATTTTAACTAACAATAACTGTACCATCTCAACTTCACATGCTTCCATAGCATTCCTGGGACTGTTCTCTCTATGAGAATTT
The DNA here is from genome assembly GCA_031878705.1 of Tapirus indicus. Taxonomy (NCBI): domain Eukaryota; kingdom Metazoa; phylum Chordata; class Mammalia; order Perissodactyla; family Tapiridae; genus Tapirus; species Tapirus indicus. The sequence goes on along the minus strand of CM062920.1, from coordinate 134,362,295 downwards.
CCCTTGAGAGCATTTTGATTTGGATCTTTGGCAAAGCCTATGAGGCCTCACATGCCTGAGAATATTTTTATTGTGCCTTCATTTGGGGATGAAATGACAATTTTGGTGGTTATAAATTTGGTTATGGCTTCTTTTCCTTCAAAACTTAAAAATTGTTGTTCCACTATTTTCTAGGCTTCATTGCTTCTATTGAGAAATCTGATCGAATCTAATTCTTATTCTTCCATGGATAATCTGCTTTTCCTCTCTCAAAGCTGTTAGATTTTCTTTGGACTTTGATATTCTTAAATGTCACTCGCATGAATCTAGATGTAGGTTTCTTCCCTTTGTCCTTCCTACTTAAGCACCCCAGGAACTCTTTCAATCTCACGTCTTTTATCTCATTAATTCTGGGTTCATCTCCAGTATTTCTCCAGGTACTTCCTTCCCTTCATTTTTATTTTTCTCTCCTGAAATTCCTATTATTCTAATGTTGGTACTCCTGCCCTCTGCATCTATCTTAGCTTTCCTTTATCCTTTCCTGCTGCCCTTGATCTTCCAGCTCACCATTTCCTTCTCGAGTTAGGTCCACCCTCTCTTCAAAAATCTCATCCACTGGTTTTTCCATTTCAACTAGAAAAGTGTTCATACCTAACACTTGCACTTGCTTCTTTTTTATGGTCCTTTTTGTACTTGTTTTATGTTGCCACTATCATCCCTTATATTCTTTAATATATTTGTCATGAGTGTTTTTAATTTTTGGTCCATCTGTTCCAATAGCTGTGCTTCAGAAGGTATGCTAATTCTACTTTAGATAGTATAGAAGTCTATGCTGTTCAGTTTTTGCCTTTGTTTTACAATACTATTATTCCTTAAGACTCAGTGTATTTTGCTCATGACTTCACATTTAGCTTGTCTTTCTGGGTCCTGTGTGTTGGGAAGGGGCCTAGGGCAGGCCTTAGTCTGTGGCAACAGGGATAAGTTTAGAGAGATGAGGGAGGATGAGGCCCAAGGCAGAGAGCTCCTAGCATCACAGACCTGCTTCCCCAGGAAAACCCTCCAGCCCTGACTTAACACTTTAGGAAAAGTAGTATGGGGAGATGAAAACTCCCTAGGTTATAATCCATCAGACGGGGAGATTTGGAAGGTAGGGAGTACAAGAGAAAATGTTCAGGGAAGTTTCTTATTCTGCAATTGTTTTTATCAACTCCTTACCCTAGGAGGGCTATGCATTGTCTGTATACTAGCCTGTGGACACCAGCAGCAGCAAGGTGGCCCATTGGGGTCTAAGACCATGGGCCAATCAATGACTGTGCCAGGCGCCATGAGCCAGACACCAAGAAGTAAGAGTAGATCATCCAACCAAAGATCTGTCTGCAGCCTGCAGCAGCGTTCTCCTCCTCCACTCCCAGCACTATCCCTCCTCCTCCCCCTACACCTTCAAAACGCACCGGCTCAAACAGCTGTCAGAGCTGGCTTTTAGAAAGAGCCAGCAGCTCCTGCCAGCTCAACATTTTCATCACATTCTTTTTCTCTATGCAGTCTCAGATCTGTCCCTACATCATCTCTGAGCTTCAGTAGAGTGATGATTTATTTTGTCGAGAAGAGAAAATCCTCTAGAGTCAATAAAACTGAAAAGTGCTACCAGTCCCATGAAGCTCGTGAACTTGAACATATTGGGATCAAACATCAAACCCTTCTTGGTAGCTGTAGCCACCTGGGATGTTATTATTTAATCAGTTAATTCATTTATGTAACTATTTAATACAACTGAACATTCATTGATTCACTCCCAATAACCTATATGAGAACCAGAGAGTCCTAGAAAATGGTGACATGACTCGTTCACCGGGTCAAAAAACATTCATCGAACGATTTCCATATGCCAGTCTCTAGGTTATAGAAACGAAAGTAAGTAAGATTAAGTACTTGTCTTGAAGGAGATCTTTACTAAAAAAATTGTTAGTGGAATAAACAGAGTCTTAAATAATTAAATGCATTCATAGGGTTTGCAAAGTCCAAATAGAACATAGAGAAGGGAGCTCCTAACTTACCAGGGAAAGATGTGAAGATTTCCCAGAGACACATCACCTGATGATATGGCGCAACCTCAGGGGCACGGTGTTCTGGACTCTCAGCAGACTTCTTATTGACAAGGTCCACCCTCAACTACTCCAAACTCTCTACACAGGAATCTGCCTGCCATTACAGAAAACCAAAATCAAAAGAATCTGATCTATCACTGCCTGAGCCTAGTTGTGAGTTGTTTGCTAAACCAATTTTGTATATACTGGTTCTAGATTCTTGCAAGCATGATTGTGTGGTAAGCCAGCACCTACCTATCCAGATGTGAGTGGGCTTGCATGTATACCAATAGGGGAGCACCTGTGCTTTTGAAACCCTGACATCTGGTCATGTATATATTCCAGATAAGAATGCGAAAACCATGAGAAGTTTATCGCCTGTTTTGTTACTATTTAATTTTTGCTATTTCTTCTATCTAGGACCACGGACTAAATCAGTTCTGTGAGCAGACCTGGAAGTTACAGCTGTTGAACTTCCAGTATGTACCTTAATATCAAAGCTATGAGCCCTACAATGATGTAACAAGGTCTATCTCAACTATGTCATCCCTTACTCTGACTCTATATGAAAAGATTTTGCAAATAAAATGCGCCAATTATTTATTTAACAAAAATTTATTTGGTGTTACTGGTTCCTAGGTGCAGGGATAGATGCTGAGGGTATAGGATCCCTACTTCATGGAATTTACAATTTTATGAGGCAGACAGACATTGAACAAGTAATTATAAATGCGATGAATGCTATACAAGGTAACTACAGGGTGCCGTGGAAGTATAGAAGAGGTGCTTAAAAAGTGGCTTCCTCTGAAGAACCACTGTGGGAAATTGAGATTTCACATTAAAATCAATAGGGCTGGAATTGTATGCTTCACTTTTCAGAGTTCGTATCATGAACGGCTGTGCTGCTTACACCAGGATCCCCAGGGGGGAATCCAGCAGCCACGAGATAAACACAATGCATATTTCTGGGGCTTGAGTTTCTCTTGAAGATTTGGGAAAACAAACATTTTATTTTAAAACAAATATAGATATATTATGGGGTTGACTGTATGCATGTTAAAGATAAAAGATGAAACTTCAAAGAAATTTCACACTTGCTGTGAGTCTCTTTGAACTACACCCCTAGACTCCCTAGGGGTATATATTCATTCTCCTCTGCCTTTAGGGGTGCTTTATAAAAAATGTTTAGCAAGCAGTGGAAAGAGCATAGAGTCAAACATATTTGAACTCACAACCTGGCGCCACTAAGAATAGCTGGGTAGCCTTCACTGAGCTCTGTGACTCAGTTTCCTTGGGGATAACATAGAGATAATGCCTACCCCGCAACATTGCTGGGAAGATTTAATCAGATAGCAAATGGAAATTTTTTTAGGCCAGTGTTTGCTACAAAATCAGCACTCAGTAAACATTAGTTACCTGTCCCCGATATCAGTGAGATAAATAGTCGTCTAACCATTCTTATTGCTTAAACTCAGCACAGCTAGAACCACAGAAAGAACAACCAAAGAAAGCCCCGTGTTATGCTTCCATCTGCTTATCCATTAGCATAATAGCTACTGTAATAACAGCTAACACATGTGAGCGTGTGTGGTGAATCTGAAACGCTTGTAAACTGTAATTTAAGGAAACAAAACAAACAAACCCACCCATTTTCCATATGTTGATATATTTTTACTCTGTGTTGCTATTTTTAACCATTTCATATTGATTATGACAGGAAAAAAAAAACACAACAGGACTGCCTGCACTCCTCTTGTGAATGGAGTATAGGATTAAAGAGTATAAGAGCTCTTGGTAAACTCTAAATCAGTATACAATTGTAAAGCATAATTACAATTATGATGGCAAGAGTATGCTAATAAAGGGCTCTGTGATTCTCAGGGCTAGGTACTCCCATATCCGGGCAGGTGGCATATTCATTTTTACTTAAACTCAATTTCGAATGAATTTTGCTCTCTTCTTTAATGTTCTAAGCAGCAATGAATGAGGCAAACTGAAAAATTTCAGAAAATTAGCTATGGATAAGATAGAGAAATCTGATTACATCTTGCTATTTTTTAAATAAGAAGATAGAGAGAGAAATAGATATAAGATTCATTTTAATTTTTCCTAAGTGTTTCATATCTAAAATGGAATTGAATGTCTTAATATTGCAGCAGACTAATTAAATAGAGTTTCTACTTGTTTCACCTAATGGGACCAAGGAAAAAGAAAACATGTCAGGGTTGAGTTTCTTCTCTAATTTTTATTTGTTATTTAAAATATATTATTTTATAATTAAAGTACTATGACATGAACTTAAGTTATTGAGTAAGGGACCGCTTATAAGGATCTAGAGTGAAGCAAATAGGAGAAGGTTCATTAGCGTCTGAGCCATGCTGCCAATGGAGAAGGTCAAGGTCGGTTCACCAGGAATTAATCATACAGGGCTCATCGCCTACATGAGAGAAGGTCCGAGGAAGGGATTCCCAGTGTAGATGAAGATGACTGCCTGCTGAGTTCTAAATGATACAAAGGGAGGCTTCAGGTCCTCACAGTCCCCAAGATCGGAGTCATAGAATTATGGTCTTTCCAGTGTCAAAAGAACTAAGAATTCTAGTTGGCTTAAGGCAAGACGATAAATAACTGTCTTTGAATTATTCCAAATGGATGGATGTCTGGTGTTTCCTTAAGGTATCTGATAGTGGCTATTCCACATCACTGCTTACGTGAAGGACTGAATTACTCTAATAGCTAAGCATGGGGTAGAGATCATTGCTTGCTTACCACATAGGCAATCATACCAAATACATTAACTTCTGACCCTGACTTAGCCAATGTAAACAGAAGTTACTGCCGGTATTTCCCTCATTACAATGTTGTATGGCCAGCCCTCTCTGATGAGGCTTTTCTTCTGTCTGGGCCTTATGGAAAGGTGGCATCTCAGCACATGTCTCGCCAACTTCTGTATCTGCAATGGATCATGCAGATCCCTGCAATAGAGAGATCTGGCTCCTTCCCCTGACTGGAAAGCTTCCCAATGAGGCCTCAGGCCCATAGAGAAAGGCAGAACTTCTTTTGTTGAAAGGGAGGAGAAAGAAATGTTACACCCCAAGTTTCCATGGCTGTTTTCTCTATCAATTCTTTTTCATGGATATGTAAAGAACCAAGTTCTTTTACAGGACTTTCTGGGTTTCTGGAAGCTCTTGAGTTCATTTGACAACTTCAAGACTCTAAAGACGGAAGTTACACAGTAGGTGCTTAATATATATCTTTAGTAATACTAAGATTCTTGGTAAATGCACCTTCTTTTTCTGAAGAAAAATACCTAAGAAACCTTTCTGTTATTCTGTACCTTTCTGTGTTTCTTAAAGTAAAATTGGTATCCATGGATAAAAGATAAGCATGTTCTAATTCTGAAGCCTAAATACTGAAGCCACATCTTTCAGGAAGATTAGTAGAAAAATCAGTTAGGGTTCTTCGGTTATAAACAACAAAAACTGACTCTAGATAACTTAAGCTAAAAAAAACATCAGGGATCTAACATAATCAGAGAAACCTGAACAACAAACCTTGGAAATAACAAGGGACAGGCAGCTCATTGGGATAGAAGGTAGCTGGATATGTCATCTCACCAAGGGAATTAATTTTCTGATAGAAATCAGGGTGCTGTTAAGAAGCAAGAATGGATAATAGGTTATTCACAGATATTTTGGTTTTTTATTAGAGATTACAGTACTCCTCACAGATTTTATAATGGATTTATTTGTACCCTCAATCATTCCACAAAATTGATGCTGAATAAACAGTTATTGATTTTAACAGTGATCAGGACTTCTTAAGCATTAACATTTAAATGCAGGTTTTCCCCATAATTGGGATCCTTGGTGTCTATGGTATGCCACATCACCCTCTCTTTTGCGAAGTCCCTAATTTCTTTACCAGAGTGATATGTCCAAGTAAAAATTATTGTAAAGAGAACCAAGAACGCTTGCTTTCTTACAACCATAGGATAGATCAGTTAAAATTTAAGATATTGATCATAGATATTCATTAGAATAGTGAATTAAATGAATGTCTGTCCTTGATTTTAATTCGGAGACTTGATATAAAGTTTCACAAAGATTTTCGAAATGAATAACCAGCAACATGTGTAAATCCAACAGCCAAAGCAGTGTCCTTCCTCTGCCTAATGTAGTTCTCTGTTGTAGTAACGACTAATGACTCCTTTCCTGAATGTGCATGGTCTCCAGGCTCTCAAGTTCTCCAAAAGTCGTTGGCACATGCCTACATTTTCGATTACACTTGCTGAGTGTTCCAGATGAGGGAGGCTCCTTTTCACTTACATTTTCTCCTCGTTTGTTTTCTCATTCAGGGAAGGGCCCTGGAGAACAGCACAACTGAAATTATGCCCAGTTAATTTACAGTTCTTGGCTCGTTCTTATTCTGCATTGGTGGTAATAAATCTTCAAGTCTTTGTCCTCACGTGGCTTAATCTTGAAGGCACTTGGAAAGTTGACTTCTTTTTAAGGTGGGTTGGGACTGTACTGAGTGATGTGGTTTAATTTGAACATCAATCTAACTGTCTCACTGTGGAGAAACTTTTGAGAGGAACCGTCATTTATTGGAATGAACCTAGAAACTATGTCAAGAGTCCTGGGTTTAACCAGATCTGATTTTACAAAGATAATTTTTACAGCTCTGAAATATCAGTGATGATGCCTCTCAACTTGCACGGTGGTTGTGCAAATTATCTGATAAGATCTATTTACTCATTCACTCATTCAACAAATATTATTTGAGCTCTTATGTAGCAATCCCCATGCTAGGCACTGGGAACACAGAAGTAAATAAAACAGACAGACCTTGCCTCATGAAGCTTACATCTTATTGGGAGAAGAAAGCTATCAAACACATAAATACATATATACAATAGGATAATTTCAGATAATCATAGGTAATTTGAAGAAAATAAAACAGGGTAATGGAAAGGGAGTGATGTTAGCTAATTTAATTAAGAGGATTAAAGAAGACCTCTCTAAGTAGATCACATTTGAATAGAGACATGCATGATGAAAAGAAGCTGGCCAGGCAAAAGGCTGGGGGAAGAGCTTTCTGGGTAGAAAGAACAGCTAGTGAAAGGCTTAGGAGAAAGAGCTTGGCGTGTTGGAAGATTATCTGCCCGGAGCAGGGCAGGAAAGACAATGAGTACTAAGAGATAACCTGGAAGAGGTAAGCAGGGACTAGACATTGGAGGATAATAAGAAATTTGGATTTTACTCTAGTTGCAGTAGAAAACCATTAAAGGGTTTCAGTCAGGGAAATAATAAATTTAAATGTTAAGATCCTATTTTCTACTCTTTCAGAATTGGTTGTAGAACAGGAGAGTGGAAACTAGGAAACAAGTTAGGATGCTTTTGCCCAGGTAGAGATTGCCCAGGGATTTGAATAAATGGCCATGAAAATAGTGAGAAGTGGTGGGATTTGGTGTGTATTTTGGAGGTGGAGCTGACAAGATTTTCTGATGGGTTGGATGTTGGGAAATTTTGCTGAAGAACTAATCCTGGATGGGGCATCAGTTTTTGAACTGGGAAACTAGTTGGATGAATGATGACGCGATTAACTGTTGGGGAGAAATAGGTTGGGAGGGTGGTGGGATTGGAGGGAAATAGACAAGGGGAGTAAAAGTTAAGACTTTTTGGATATCTTAAGTTTAGCATTAACCATCCGAGTAGAAATACCTATATGAATCTAGAGCTCAGGGTAAGAAATGAGAGTTGGAAATATAATAGTCATTGCTATACATATAAGAAATGCTAAATCCCCCCAGCCAGCCAGCCATCTGTCTGTAATATTTTTAAAGTATTTACCTTCTTACTACCTGTCTATATAATTATTTCTTATTCATACATTCAGTAAATGCAAATGGATCTGAATCACAAAATTTTATGAAATACAGATTCCACCATGTTTTTTACATGTAATCCTTCTGCATTGTGAAATCTGGAGCTGACAGTGTAAGATACAGTTTCGTATTCATTAATATTTAATTTGGTGAAGGACATCGCTGAGTATTACATAACCTTTTTTCCCATTCAAATAACTCCAGCTAGTCTTAAACATTTCTTAATATTTCCAAGAGAAGTCATAGATACACAAAAACTGAGAAATAGTCATAATCTGGACTTCATTTAAAAAAATTGATTTATCTGAAGAATGTATAGGGTTGGTGGGTCTTATCATTAGCTTAAATTTGTTTCTTTCTGTCAGACTTTATTTTTAGACTTAATGTTTTGGAAAATGAACTTGGAAACTTGCTTACAAAAGAAGAGAGAAAAATTCAAAATAGTTGTTATTCACAAGAAGAAAAGACTGTGCTTATAAAACCTAGAGATTTGCCATCAGGTTCACATTATTTCTCTCTCTCTCTCTCTCTCTCTCTATATATATATATGTATATTGATGGTACTATACAATAAACACTTTGCAATTTGCTTTGAAATACCTTTTATTTTGGAGGCTGAGAAAGAACAAGTGTGAAAGGACTGAGGAGTAACCAGAAGCCTGTAACTACACAGAGAATAATAGGATTCTATATTGATAAGCTGGGGAGATTTTTGTTAAGAAAACTTGTAGTAGTTGGTAGAATTTTGTTCATCTACAAATTTTCAGCCTTCTTGGATTTGGAGAATATAGTGCTTGCTAATCATTTGAACCATAAGATAACATTTTAATGAGGATTATATGATTTCACTGGAAGGGAAAATCCTTCCCCTTGAAATTGATGGCTTGTGTTTAAAACTGTCTGACACATTCTAAACTCTGAACATAGATTCAACACTAAGCAAACAATGTCAGGTCCTGTTTTGTCAGAATTTTTGTCCTCCAGGATTGTATTGTTTGGTGTTAGAAATCTAGATTTTTGGTGTAGTTCCCCTTCTTCACGCTAGGGCAAGAGAGTCTAAATCATTGGAAGTAATGGAATCAGAAATAATCTTTCACACTTTGTTCCCAGCCTAAGCCCCAGGGGCAAAGATTGTTCCTGTCTGCTTGTACAGCATTCCCCAGGCTGCCTGTTAGACTGTGAAAAGCTTTTCCAGAAGTGAGAGCATGAGTGGAGAGCATCACAGGATGTGAATGCATAGGACAAGCCACATCAAGTGCAAAAATGTAGACCAACATACAGCTGTAAAAATGAACAAAGTGCAATTAGAAGGAGCCAAAGTCATTACTGAGGCAGTGCCTATGGAAAACAAGGGGATATTCAGAGGCAGTAAATGGCAAAGACTGAGATCTCAGGCTCTAGAACTAGACTGTCTCCCTCCCACCCTGGCTCTGCCCCTGAGTAGCTGTGTGACCTTGGGCAAGTGGCTTAACACCTCTGTGTCTTGTTCCCCCATCGATATAATGAAGAGGTTAATAGCATCTATCACATAAGCTACTGCGAGTTTTAAATGAATTAGCATGGTTAATAGATTTAAAATAGTACCAGGCAAGTAATAAACTCTTGGTAAATATTTAGGTTTTATTTTTACATCTTAGGAAAGCTGAAGAATGAGTTTTAAAATTGTGTGAGGTAAAGTGTGGAGTGATATTCACAATTAGTCTTTATCCTTACCCAAGGACACTTTTGGTAGGAAAACTCACGCACACACACACACACATGCACACAGTCAATCCAGTCATGGGGCAGGGGTGAGGTGGAGTGAGGAATACACTTAAGGAGTAGTCTCGTGTGTTTCAACCTTAAAATAATAACCAGAGATTAAAGAACTCTGGGATGGATCCAGAGGAAAAAGAAAAAGCAGAAAATTCTTCAGGGCATGTTATTGATATTTTATGAGAATTTGATAAGGCAGAGCATTCAAGAATGAGTGCTCAATTTGTGCTGGCAATAAAGGCTTCAGAAGGTAATAAGAATCTTGGACCCTGCACACAGAAGCTGTTCTAAGAGGCTTAGTAATTACCTAAATGAAAGGACACTGCCATTTCATAATCACAATTCAAATCTAGGGGTCACTTATGGTTGATAATGTCATTGATGCCATTCCATCTTCTGTAGCACAAGAAGCTTTTAGCATGAAGCAGCTTACAGCAGTTTCCTATATCTTGCTCATTTCAATGACATATTTTAGCCTTGTGTATAAAACATTTTAAATACTGGAGCCTTCTTATGGAAAAGCTTTGTGGTCTGAATATAACATCAAAAATATGAATGCAGGCAACAAAGAAACTTTAATAAAAACAAGGTCCACAGGACTTAAAATAGTGATATTTTTGCTGTCATACTATTGAAGATGTTCACATGCAAATTTATGATGTCTAGTCATACTTTCATCTTTTTCAGGTGAATCCAGAAAATTCAAAATGTATTAAGGGGATTCTTTTATGTTTGAAGTTGTACTAAATAACCTCCAGCAAAATTACACGACAAGATCATTATTTTCATGAATTATATTGACAATCATGCCTAATGCCTCTTCATAGGAATAACTTAGGTAAGAGTAAGATAACGTTTCCCAGTTATTCATTGGGTTGGGGGTCCCCAAGACCACTCCAGTTTTGATGATTCCCTGTAAGGACTCATAGGGCTCAACCTATTGTCTTACTGATGGCAAAGATTTATTCTAGTGAAAGGGTGCAAAGGAAAACCAGCAAAAGGAAAAGGCACGGGGGGCACAGTTCAGAGGAAACCAGACACAAGCTACCAAGAGTTGTCTCCCAGTGGAGTCACACAGAACGTGCTTAATTCCCTCAAGCAATGAGTTTTAAGAGCATGTGTGAAATGTTATCTACCATGGAAGCTTGTTAGAGACTCAGAGCTTGGGATTTTACTGGGGGCTGGTCACCTGGGCACCCGCTGCATAGCATGCACCAAAATGTCAGACTCCCGAAAGGAACGCAAGAGTTCAGCATAAACCATGCTGTTTCTATGCACAGTTTAGGCACAGTGAGCCACACTTATCATTTAGGGAGAGTTTTATATCAGTATAAGATGCTATTTACGAGTCAAGTTGCTAGGCACTAGCCAAAGGACAACCTTGCAAGCAGATCTTTCGGGGGATAGCAGACCTAGGCTCTTTTCTGCACATCTACCAACATAGACACTCAGAACCAGTTTTTAAGACTGAGAAGAAGGGAGCTTAGCTTTCATGATAACCCTGAACTTGACTTGCCTAATGAAACTGTCAGAAATGGTAGCATAGTTCCATGATATAGATCACTGCCAACTGACAGGTGTATAGGTTCTGTTAATGCATTTTATCGCTGTCACCTAACCATTGCTTTTCAATTTTTTTTTTCCTCTAAGGAGCCATCACCCCACAACCCATTTTAAACAAAAAAAATCTGATGTAGCATTTAGAAAGATCAGAAGCCTATCTATGAAAAGTATGTCTATCTAATTCTACTAAAGGGCATCTTCACAAATATCAAAATGAAGAGGGAAATTTCTATGTCAGAGATTCAGGAATCTTGAAGAAATTAGTCAATCTTGGTTTTTCTTCAAAATTCTAAGTTCCAAAATGGGAGACAAGAAATGTGGAAGTAATTTTTGACACTCTCCCTTCTCACCCTTTGTACTGTCAGTTATTAAGCTGCATCAATATAATTCCTAAAATATTTCCCAAATCTGTCTACCTCTCTCCACATCTGCTCCAACTCCAGTCCAAGCTACCACTATTGCTTTATGATATACTGATATAGACTCCTAACTGATCCTCTTGTACTCCATTTTGATCCTGCCTTAACCATTATCTATCTTATAGGCAGAGATGTCTTTTAAAAATGCCGATCATCTCAGGTTACTTGTCAATGTCATTCCATATATTGATGACAAAAAATGCCCAAATCATTATCAGGCTCTGCATTATCTGGCCCATGTCAACCTCAGTAGCCTCAGTTCATGCCTTGATGCCTTTTGCTTTCTGAGTTCTGGCTGTAGAAGCCTAATACAACCCTAGGGTCTGCCCACCAGCTGCTCTTGCCACCTCCTTCTTTCTTTACTTAGTTAATTTCTACTCATGTTGCTGCTCTTGACTTAAAATATCACCTCCTTGGGGGATCCTTTTCTATCTGCTCCTTTCTCCCAAAGGATACTCATGCTAGTACACACACACACACACACACACACACACACACACACACACACACTTGGTCATATTACCCTGCTGGGTATTCTTTAGCATCTTGTAATTCTCCTTCACAGATATATCAGAATTATAGTTGATGATCTGCATAATGAGTTGTATGTTACATATCTCTACCTCTAGAATATAAGGTACTTGAGGCAAAGATTCCTTTTATCTTGTTTATTGTTCTATCCTCAGTATCTCTCAGTGCCTTGCACATACTGGATGCTGAAGAAATATAGTTTGAATGAATGAATCATTCAATATCTCTTTATTTCCTGTGCCTCACAGTCCTTAGTATGGCCCTGAGCATGATCAAAACAGATCTAACGAATACCTAAATGGAGTGGTTGCTATGTAGATGGGTGCAATATCATGAGATTTCAAAAGTTCCTACTCAGAATGCAGTATTTTCTACTTTTTGTTATTATCATGTTGGTTTGTGTTTTAGTGTTTATAAAGAAGAGTTCCCAGAGAGACATGAAAGAGGTAATAGAATATAATGATTAGAGAATAAAAGAGAGGAAGGATCATTTTCATCACTTAAATCCTGTCATGTGCAAAGCCTACAATATGTATTTTTCCATTTTTTCTACCAGATGTTTAGAGGAGTTTTATCTCTCTTCCTCAGCGAACCACTTCTGCACCTGAATCAGACATCTAGTATGCACCTGTGGGTCCTTCTCAGTTCCGATCTAAAAGGACAAAAAAGACGTAAATTTGCCTTTGATTATCAATCACAATCTCATTTTACTTAGGACTTACTCATAGATGTTGAACTATAAACGTTTTCTTTGTTTCTCTTTCTGCATCATCTTCCTGCTTATTCATTCTTAAGACCAAGACATTCAGAAATGCTCTCCCTATTGGCTTGGATAGAGCTGGATTAGAAATTTTTGAGTTTAGCTTTTGTATGAATGTAACTCATAAATCAAAACATTACTAACTATAAAGCAACAAGGTTTCATATGTGTTGAAATTAAAATAGTGTATTAGGATTCTCCAGAAAAACAGAACCAGTGGAATATATATCTATATGTATATATCTATATGTCGATAGATAGATAGGGGATAGACAGATGATAGAGAGAGAGAGAGAGAGATTTATTATAAGAAATTGGCTCATGCAATTTTGGAGACTAAGTCCCCACATCTGCAGTAATCTAGCTGGAGACCCAGAGTTCTGGTAGTGAAGTTCCAGTCAGAGGGCAGAAGACCAATGTTCCAGCTCAAAGACAGGCTGAGAGAGAGCAAATTCCCTCTTCCTCTGCCTTTTTGTTCTATTCAGGCTCTTGGTGGATTGGGTGATGCCACCCACATTAGGGAGGCAATTTGCTTTACTCAGTCTGCAGATTCAGATGCTAATCTCATCCAGAGGCTGCCTCACAGACACACTCACAAATAATGTTTAGCCAACTATCTGGGTACTCCTTGGTCCAGTCCAGTTGACACAAAATTAAGCATCACAAGTCTCATCTTCCTAGATGTTCTAGCTGCAAAAGTATAGAGTTCTCCCCCTCCTCTCTCTCTCTTTTAAATAACAAGCACATAATCAGTTTGTTCAATTAAGTAATACAGCATTGGATAGAACCCTGAAAATCTACCATGCCTATTACCCAAACCACACTTCCCAGGCCTTTCCCTATCCAACTTGTATAAAATCCAACCACAATGTCATGCTTGCATAGCATTCTGCAAAGTTTTTCTCTGGGCTTTAGTTTTCATTTCAAGTATATGACCATGAACTCAACACCATTGCCACTTGTTTTTCACGGATGGAAACTTTTGATATGTTAAGTGATATAACTGACCTATTTCCCAACTGTAAAAACACTGGACTGAGGTGACAGATAGAAATTGTTCACTGATCATTGCATTGCAATAGCTGGATGTAAACACGTATGCTTACTCTCCTCTCTCAATTATTCTGTGCTTTGCTACTTGCTTAAGCCTGACAAATTACTAAAGCATGAACTGCATTGTTTTCTTGTCATTATTATACAGCAGTACAGTTGCATTGGAAATTCCTCTAAATATCTGTACAGTAAAGAATCTGACTTCAGGGCCAATCTGGTGGCATAGGAGTTAAGTTCGAGCACTCTGCTTCAACAGCCCTGGGTTTCCCAGGTTCGGATCCTGGGCATGAACAGAAGCACCTCTTGTCAGCCATGCTATTGTGGCATCCCATATAAAGTAGAGGAAGATGGGCATGGATGTTAACCCAGAGCCAGTCTTCCTCAGCAAAAACGAGGAGGATTGGCAATGGATGTTAGCTCAGGGCTAGTCTTCCTTACACACACAAAAAAAGAATCTGACTTCACCCAAAGAGGTCTAGCCTTTGTCCCCAGCTCTTGGGAGGTAATCTCTAAACCCTTGGAATTTCTTGAATGATAAGAGTGTCTTTGTTATTCATAACGGGCCCCTCAGAACACACTTGATAATTTATGCTAATGAGGTGACTCATGATGGGGCAGTCTGGCCTTGTGATATCAGCCTGACCTCTGGGGAAAGGGAGGGCTGGAGGCCGAGTCCAATCATGTGGGCAATCAATTATGCCTATGTAATGAAGCTGCAATAAAAACTCTGCACACCAAAGTTAAGGTGAGCTTCCCAGGTTGGCAGTACTCTTTGCATATTGTCACATCGATGCTGGGAGAGTAAAGTGTCCTGAGAACAATGGAAGCATCATGTGTGGAACCTTTCTAGACTCTGCCTTATGCATGTCTTCCTTTGAATGGTTCTAATTTGTATCCTTTCCATGTAATAAACTGTAACCATGAGTGTGATAGCTTTCAATGAGTTCTGTGAATCCTTGTAATGAATTATCCAACCTCCGAGTGAGTTTTGGAAATCCTGCCAAACTTGCAGTTGCTGTCAGAAGTGAGGGCAGTCTTGGAGACTGTGCATTTAGACTTTGCAGTTTGCAAATGCCAAGTAATCAGGTAATATGTAAAAGTAAAACAAAACAGAAAAACACCAACTACATAGATAGTATAAATATGGGAAGCATGTATCAGGAGTCATATAATGAAAAATTCCTTGATATAACAAATTGTTAGTAAGCGTGATAGTCACAGTTATGCCCCACAAAGAAATCCATGTCATGTAGCCTTTTCTGATGTTTACTTTAAATTACCATTTGTTATTTTGTTTCTATTTGTTTCAATATTTCTTAAACATAATCCATTAATACAATATTTCTTGAACAGAATTCATTAATACAGGAGGTTAAGGAGCAAAGATTTATTTTCTGGAAGTTTGAAAAAAGATCCATATCTATTTACCTGAATACTTTTATTTTATTCATCACTATTGTCTATTTCTTAACACATACTCTTGCCCTAACTGGCTATATAGTTATATAGTGCTTTCTTATTTCAGACTTTGACATGTGTTTTTCTTTCTTCCTGTAATGATTCTTTCCCGATTGTTTTCAGGTAAAAGCTACTCAAACAGCTAAAGTTTAAATTAAATTTAAATTGTTATATATTTATTTATTGCAATTTGTAATTATATATAATTATGTAGATAATTGTAATTATAATTACATATATATATATATATAATCACACACACACATGCATATGTATATATGTATTTGACCACTTGGCTGTAAACTCTGGTCTGTTTTATTCTCCATGATATCTTAATGTGTTTTATATGATACATGGGCCATAAGAAATGCTATTAAAAAAAAAACTTACCTGTCTTAACTATGATCTTTGCAAATTGGTTTTAGGGATGTAAGATAATTGGTTGACAGGAGATAGGGAAAAATGAGTTGAGAAGCTTAGCAATTGTTTTTCTCCAGAGGTGAAGAGATGGGTGAAACAAGCAGAAAATGCCTATAGAAGGTAATGAAGGAAAGGATTTGGGGATCTCTACATTCTTTTGGAGTAAGAAGACTAGTAATCTAGCAGTAGGTTGAGTTTGACTGAGACAGAGAGAGGGTACCTAAGGAGCTTCTGGGAAAAGATTCACAATAAAGCAGCAAATAGCTCACTGTGAGGCACTTGCTTGTGGAAGCGGTCCATTTGGCCAGACTGTGGTGGGTAGCTTGGACATTGTTCTTTCTCAAGGCCTGGGGCTGAGGAAAAGAGCTTGTCTTAGGCACAAATCCAGTTAAAACTATGAAATAAGACTTCTATGTTAAGCCAGAACAAACTAAATTCTGTGACAGAAAGTGTGCGCTTATACTTTACCACCTGTTTATAATTTGCGCTCCAAGATCAATCGTGAGAAAGGCAATTTTTTTTTAACTCACTCAGACCGTCTTTCAGTGTCTTGATAGCACCAAGCTCCCAACCACTAGTGAACTTGCACATGCTCTTCCCTGTGTCTGGAACATTCCCCTACTCTGTCTGGTTAACTCATTCATTCTTGATGCCCCACATTCAATGTACTTCTTTTAAAAAGTCTTTCTCCATTCCACCCAATTTAAATCAATGCATTGCCAACTTTATAACATAAAGTCCTAATTAGACATTTATATGCATTATTCTTATATAAATTCATGACAATCTGTATACATTTTTGTGTTTGAATTTGTTGAACAACTTGTCTCCCTACTAAGCTGTTAAGGTTAGAGTTATAAGATTAGAATTTATGTCTATTTGGTTTATGACTATTTTTCTAACTCTTAGCACCAGTACTAATAAATACTGATTGAATGAATGAATACCAGTTATGAATGTGTACTGGGCTAATCATTCCATATGGAGGAGAGTTGGAGAATTGTCAGAGGCTGTGAGCATGAAGTCTTAAATACATATGGAAAATTCCTACTAAATCTAAAGTGATGAGATAGAGTCAAGCGCGGGTACCTTTCTGTTGTGGGTGCCTTGATGGTTTCTATATAACTTATCCATGTTATGTTTTCTTCAAGATGTAATCATATCTTTCAGGACTGCAGACTGTGGATTCATGTTAATTGGCCAGGTTTCAAATTAGTAAATGCATTATGTCATTTTTATGGTGTATTATCCAAAAGAAGAGAGTCTGTCAGGTGGAAGTAAAGTAAATTGAATTAATCCCACTAAACAAAATCAGATGATCCAGAAAAAGCCATGTTTTGAAAGAGGTTTCATTTATGTTGAATAAATAAATTGCCCTATAAATGTCTTCTAATTTTACAAGTAGAAGAAAAATTAAAAACCACATGAGTGCATATTAAGTTAGATGATTTTTTAATCATGTTTTTCAAAAGAAATGGCCTAAAAGTGTGGAATAAACTTGATCCTCTTATTTTTTTCTTGAATAACTGTATACCAAATATCTGTTTTAGTTACCTATTGTCATAAAACCCACATTAATTTCTACCAACGTTGGTGAATAGCCAATAGTGGGTAGGACTAATGGGGCCCTACCTTCTGTAATTAGGGATGCCCTCTAACTTTGTTATGGCCTTAGATTAGTTCTTAACAGAAATTGCTTATATATGACGGTTACCATTAATGGGAAAGGATATTAAATATGGATTATATCTTTCATAGTTGAGCTAGCTGGGCATCTTGGACTTAATACTCCCCATCTGTGACCCTTTACAATACATTAAGCACACCTTTTCAGCAGCAGCCCTATTACAGTTAATCATTGCTGAGGAAGAGATTGCACTAAACGTATTAGCAAGATACTGACATTAACCAAATGCTAGTCAGATGTGTCAAGGAACAAAGGCCTAAATCTAGGAACTGTGTTTTCAATGGACTCTGAGCTTTTAAGCCAATAGTATCTGAGTCTTTTCATCCATCAATATGGGGATTGCTGGTCTGTCGGATTACAGTGACATGTGGCCACGTGTTTTATTAGTAAAACTATTGTAGTCAACTCATCCACTTGTTTAGGAAATTTACATGCAAATTTTTCTATTTCTTTCTCTAAAATGTGCATGTTCTTTCAACAAGAGCAATAAGCAGTAAGTACATGGAGTTGCAGGAAATAACACAAGGTTTTTAAATCCTTCAGCAAAAAAGTCAAACACTAAGTACAACGACAATCTTAGCAACATATACAGTGCGCTGTAATGATACTTTTCAGTTTTGGAAACTCCATTGCCTACTGTAAAAATTAGATAGATGGTATAAAAAATGTAAATGTTAACGGGAGACAGCAAATGTCTGGGAAGAATGTGCTTCTGAGAGCCTTCAAACAGAGAGAAGAGGAGACGAAGACAAAGTTACTGCGCAGGAACCAGGGAACTGGGACCTGCACGTACCAAGGATGATTGTTAAGTAGAATTGTTCTTGCTGAGTCTCATACGGTAAAATGATGAGGTCTGAAGGGTGGGGCTGACGGGCAGGCCTGCCTTCTCTCAGGGTGAGCCTGAGGTTCGGAAGTAAGCTTTTTAACAAAGAACAAACATTCCTGTGTTTTAGTGTGGGACAGAGTGTAAAGGAGAAGTTGATAAAAGGAGATTGCAGATCTGGTGCTATTTAGGAGGAAAATGTTATTGAAAACACTCTAACCTAGACTCTAATCCACATGTAGCTTAGGGCCTCTTCAGTTCCCTATACTTTGTTAGTAAACTGTGTGTAGTCTACTCTGTAGCGTAGCTTTAGTTCTTCTCAGGGAATCCTTTATTATATTTTTAAGGTCTTAAATTTTAAAAACACATTCCAATGTTGCTTTGTGCATTTAAAACTTTAATATTTGTATAATCTTTCACTTGAAAATTCTACTCCTGGGAATTATTATTTTTTATTCATAAGTTATTAGCCAATACGTGTAAGGTATTTACCATAAGTCAGCCATGCTCTACATACCTTATATACATCTAAAACCTCAATTAATTCTCATTGCAACACTATGTGATAGGTACAGTTACAATTCACAGGTAAGGAAACTGAGACATAGGAAATTCAGGGAGCTTACCTAAGGTCACATAGCCATTGGCACACAAGGCTGTGAACCCAGAGGGCCTGGTTCCTGGGGACTGTGCTCTTAACACTGGAGAATACTGCTTCTCACAAGGATGGGAATACCAGCTAACTAAAATGATGGAGATAAACAAACAATACACATAGACACAGAACAGATTCGTGGTTACCAGAGGGGACGGGAAGAGTGGGGCGAGAGATAGGGGTAAAAGGTCACATGTGTATGGTGACAGATGGCAATTAGACTTTGGGTGGTGAACACAATGTAGTCTTCACAGACATCGAAATACAATGATGTACACCTGAAATTTATATAATGTTATAAACCAATGTTACCTCAATAAAAATAAATAAATACATAAAAAAAGAAAAGTGATCTTGATCATGGAGTATGGGTGTTGCAGAGCAGAATCCCTAGCTGACCTTCTAAGGACACGTAGCACAGACGAGAAATAAATCTGCATTGCTTTAAGCCATTGAGTTTGTGGGTTGCTTGTTACTGCAGTATAACATAGCCCATCCTTGCTAATACAATTAATAATCAGCAATATGTTCTAAATACAAAGACAGAATCTGAAGAAACAACCTAAGTGTATTGGTGAAGTTGAATTCTAACCACCCAAATGGATTGTACTGGAACAGAAAAGGTCCCAGAAGCACTTTAATTCAGTTGTCATAATCTTTGGAATTAGACACATCCATTTTTAAACACCTTTTAACTGTTACTGATACTTAACCCTCAGTCTCCTTGCCTGAAAATGTGAATAATTTAATGTGAGAATTCAATGAAACAAAAAATGTAAGGCACTTAGCACAGAGTCTAGCACACAATAATAAGTCAAACCATAGTAGCTTTGATTATTGTTGGGGTGCCCATCTTAAACGTGATAGAACAGCAAGTTAGAGCTCGAGTCGCCCTGAGAGGAGATCAAATTTCTATTGTCAGACAAGGACTCACTTGTTTTTATCTTTTAGCTACTTTTAGATTCTGGGCAGAAGAGGTGCGAGGGGGAGGGACTTGCTCCACACTCCGTCCATTATTTAAGGCAAAATGACTGTAGCCTTTCACATAATCCACATTTCACGAATAAAGAAACCAAAGCTCTTTACATAATGTCAAAAGCCAGTAAACCAGAACTCCCAATTACTTTTTGTTACATCACGGGACATTTTTATTTAATGCCTAATCTCACCAATTCAGAGAGCGATTCACGATAACCTGCCTGAGAGGACAGCGCCCTTACAACCTCACTGAAATATCATGAAAAATATCCCCAGCCCATGGAGTTTCACCAGGGCGGTCACACATGGTTTTGACTATTAGGAAAGAGGTGATGCTGAAGGATAAATTATCTTCTTTGATTGAACTCTCCCATAATGTGTGTGTAACATAAGAAGAGATAAAGTTTAGTCTGAACAATACTAACTTCTTGGATTCTTGTTGACTTCACTATTCCTTATAACTAAAGACAAACAAAGAAACAGAACAACCTATGCTAACTAAATGCTAACAGAATTGGGAAGACTGAGGAGGCATAAATTTGTATATAACAAAAACAAAAAGCAGTGACAAATAGGTGGGAACCTATGTTAATAATTAGATAAAATGAATACCGTAATATTAGAATACACTCCTACAAAATTATCAAGTCTTAATATAACTCAACAATCTGCTGAGGATGTCTGTAAAGGGTATATGTGATGGAACAAAATACTTTTGGCAAATTCTTGGCTTGTACCAGGGTTTATGTTACCATCCTTCCTCATGAAAAATGTTTTATCATGAGTGTCCGTTTCTCAGTGAATATTAATGAAAGGAATATTTATATCTTATAATTTTTTAGATAAATTTGCTCTAGAAATATTTAGACAGATCCCACACATATTTAGGAGAAGAAACAAGAGATCAATATCAATACATTTCCATCTACTAAAAAAATGTGTTTTCTTACTTCTCAAGGGATCCTTTGCAACTGCTATTTTAAGCTTAGTAGCTTGAGTCTCTATAAAACAAAATTAACTCTGCCACTGGAAATTTAAAGAGGTCGTCTCCTTACTTTGTTTACTTATAAAGTAGAACTCAGATATTCCTAGTGCCTTTTTTTTAAAGTTTGTACACAAAGAAAAAATTCGTTGGCAAAATATATAAATTTAAAACTTAGATATTAAAATTATTGTGCAAGGTGACACAAGCTACTTGCTTTCTCTGTATTTTAAACTGAAATTGGATTCAATTTTTATATATAATTCTGATATTATTAAAAGTCTAGTTCTTATTTATTACAGAAAACTGACAGATCTCATGTGTAGCATATTGAGATTTTTATTAGCATGTTAAAATCACAGATTCTTCCCTACTGTCTAAAATTTTGAATAATCCAATATTTTTCTATGTCCTGTGAATTCTGAGCTTTGCTCCTTGAAATTCTTAAGTTCCAAAGGAATACAAATTGCCCAAAGAGGGGGTGTATTAAAATACTATGATATTGCCTAATTATCACTGCTTTTTTCTCCCTTATGCTATAGGGTACAGGGTAGATTCTATCCTATGGGATTTGATCCTTAAATTGATCAACCTAATAGATAGATAGATAGACAGATAGATAGATCACTTGGCTCTTATGTTATATATTTCACTTGTCTCTGATTATTCTGCTGAAATAACATTTTTAGGAAGTAAAAAAAAAATCAAGAAATCAGCCCCAAATATTACTTATTTCTGTGTCCCATTTTGTTCTAATCTTTGAGAATGCCTTACATTTAAAGATCTAATTCTGTCAGGTTTGTAAGTTTTTGCAATATCATAAAGACTTCTTTCTTTTTCTACTTACTGTGTATGATATGATAGAGAATGTTTTCTTTAAAAACCAATGATATTGGTTAAAAACACTATTTAGAACAAAGCGGTAAAAGTCTAGCATTTCTTTTACTCATGTCATTCCAAAAAGTTTAGGAGTGTAATTACTTAAGAGAACTTGCAATAATTTAGAGTTCATAGATTATGTTATAAACTACTTATTTAAATAAAACTGTTTCTATTTTCCCTAATAGAGAATCTATTCTGGCATGTGGACATGTTAATAGTTGGGATGCAGCCTTAAAAGTTAACTTGCAACAGAAAGCATGTGAACATGTGTGCATACCATAGGCATACACAAGATTTTTCTGAAGTAAATATTTCCAAATCAACAATTATTCCCACTGTTTTTTATCTGTAGCCATATATTTTATTACATAGAAATAGGGAGAGTACTAAAGATAACACAGAAATGGAAATACATTCACACAGTTAATATACATATATAATTTATATATACTTATGTATGCTATATATGTGTGTGTATATATATATATATATATATTTCTTATGTATACTTCTTATAGTTTGAGAATCTAAACAGCATATGAAACCAAATCCCATAGTCTGAAAACTTTCCTCTTGGTCACAGTATGTAGGAAAATAATAGCAGGAAGAGTGAAACTCTTTCCAAGATGGCCTCTGTATGGGAAAAACACACTTCTCCTGAGTTCCCCCTTTACTCTGACACTCACAGCACTTCTAACACCAGACATGTGTCTGGTGACACCAGCTGAGTGTCCTATAGGTTAACTCAATTCTGACACTATCTACCTGGAGACAGCATCAGATCCCACATATTCCGGACTCAGTCCCACAAAACTGCCCCCCTGCCCCCCCACACACACTTCAGATGCCAGTCACAAGGCCCAGGTTGTCTCCTGTACTTCTGACCAACTGACTATGAATCGGAGTTCCCACAATCCCCTCCTCGAGTTTGGTAATTTTCTAGAATGGCTCACAGAACTCAGGGAAACACTTATGTTTACTGATTTATTATAAAATAAAGGATATAATAAAGAATACAGAGGAACATCCAGATGGAAGAGCAAGGTATGCGGAAGGAGCTTGGAGTTTACATGCCCTCATCAGACACGCCACCCTCCCAGCACCTCCACGTGTTCAGCAACCCAGAAGATCTCCAAATCCTGCACTATTGGGATTTTTTATGGAGGCTTTATCATGTAGTCATGATCAATGATTAACTCCGCTTCCAGCCCCTCTCCCTTTCTGGAGAATGGGGGTGGGGCTGAACCTTCCAAGCTTCTAATCATGGCTTGGTCTTTCTGGTGATCAGCCCCCATCTGGGAGCTATGTAAGAGTCCACCAAGAGTCATCTCATTAAAATAAAAGATACTCCTATAATCTAGAAAATTCCAAGGAAATCTGTGTCAGAAACTGGGGTCAAAGGCCAAATATAGAACGAAAAATGCTCCTAGTGTTATCACTTAGAAAATTACAAGATTTTTGGAGTTCTGTACCAGGAACCAGGGGCAGAGAACAACACATACATTTTCTATTATTATTCCTTCCAGGGGACTTGTTGAGAATTTTAGGGTCACAATAAATTGGTCTGGAACAATTTTAGAGGAACAACATTTCTTCTCCTGTCTCTGTTCCAACCAAGTGCTGTGTACACGTATCTACCGTACTGATCCAATGCAGTATTGTCATTACTTATCCTTATGTCTATTTGACTTACTATATTGTGCAGTCCTTAAGCCCAGAAATACATTTTGATTGTGCTTTTATATATCTACCATATTTGACCCCTGAAGCAGATAACTGTTTAACACGTTCTCCCCATTTGACAAAATTATTTTCAGTAATAATCCTAAAATGCAACAAATATATTTTATCTGTGAACTAAAATTTGCACTGCCAATCAAAAATGTTAACACTTGGCAGTTTGCACTGTACTTCACTGATTTAAATTTTAAGCACAAATAAAAAGTGACCACATGGAATAATAAGATTGTAAGTCTGTGGAAACTTAAGTTCTGTTTCTTTCTCTTTAAAATGTGCTATCTTTATTTGTAAGCAAATGTTTAAACGAAGAAATATATAGTACCACAAGGGTTGGACACACAACTAGGTGGCTAACAGTAACTTAAGAGTTTTCCAAATTAAATTCCATGCAGATTAGAATGTCAATTAAAGGATGAGTAATAAAAATGTCCTAATTTGAAGTATGTATATATATATATAAAATTATAAAATATACTATATATAATAAAATTTCAACAGTAGTTTCAGCAATTGTTTAAAATATTTACACCAACAAAATAGTTTGGGGGAAGTGGAGTAGTTTGTCACTGACTTTGTTTACCGTTGCCAACATATGGTGATAACAAAAGGACAACGAACTTCTAGCTGCTTTTATCACTGTCTTCAAATTCTCTATGGACAAGGCATCCTCTAATTGCCGGCACCTGGAGGAGACCATTCCCAGCACCCGCCCTTGGCACACCATTGGTGGCTCTTAGTCCCACCGTCTAGACAATGTCTGTTATAAAATCCATGCTAAATTTTTGATAAATGAGTTATTAAGAAGTTATTAAGTTATTAGGAAGTATCCTTAAGCCTACTATTACGTTTTTATAGATTTTTGAGAAATGCCATCAGGCACAAAAATAATCTGGTTCTGGTTCTTCCTATAATTGTTCTCTGTCACCACTAAAAACCATTCAGCCACACACTTTACTTCGTATACTTTGAGAATCTAAACTGCATATGACACCAAGTATGAATCACTTCTTCTTGTAGTTTCTATAGCAGCTTTTAGCATCCCAAATAATATCTTTCAAAATGAAAATAAATGGGATAATATTATTATGCAATTAGCAGAATGTCTGAAGCACAGTGCACATGGAATGCATGTCAATTCCCTCCTTCTTTGTTTTCCTGCCTGATTTATGACGCCAGGCAGTTGGAAGGTGGGGAGGGGGAGGGGGAGTATAAAGGAGGTGAGAAATCACCAAATTATTATTGCCAGATTTATACCCTGTTATTAAAATAGTTTTTACCCACATTAATGGAATAGTGGAGACTCACAAAAAAATTGTTTTCCCTGCCTGTATTCTCATTTTAACTGTTGACAATAAATTAGAAAAACAAAAATATTTATTGTCGAATTGGTCACAATATTTTTCACTGTGTATTCCTTCATAACCTGTTTTATAATATACAAGCAAAACCGCTGTTGTGAGCTTTCCCATATCAGTTTGAAAATTTTATATTCCTTATATTTTTAAGGTATAAATCAAGAAAAAGAAGTGTAGCCCTAAATTATTCAGGATTTACTGCAAAAATATTGAAAAGTATATTTGGGTGCTGTCCTTTTTCTTTTCTCACCCAGAATATGCTGCTTCAATTTCATTTGCATATTGTGGAGTATGGTCAGCAGAAATAAAGGAGAGTTACTGACAGAGAGTCAATGCTTTAGGCTTCTTTTAAAATAGATATTAAGATGGCCATAATTATTTGCTTTTTAAGCAAATACTATATTTGGCTTTGTGAAGGAATGTTAAGATATTGACTAATTCTGATAAGCACAGCATGTACATTTGTGGTAGATTTGTGTGTGTGTGTGAAATGGCTGCAATCATTCCCTTTCTTAATCCAGGGCCCTGGGTGGGCAGTACCTCCCCACCCTGACTCTGGGCTTGGCTCTGTGACTGGCTTTAGTCAATGGGATAAGAGCAAAGTGACATAAGTTAGGAATTGAATTGTGTGTGTGTGCTTTGAAGACTGCCTTCTCTTGCTGCTTTGGTGAGGCTGCAGTCACCACTATGTTGAGAAGCTCAGGCAATCCTTGGGAATGATGAGAGAGCAAGGCCTGTCTCCCCAGGTCCTTCTGCCACACTGATCAACAGCTTACGGACGGCCAGATGTCCAAGCCGCCATCTGACTCTCCAGCTGGATACAGACAGGGAAGAGAGCCTAACAGAGATCAGCCCAGCCTGCTCAGAAAAACTGCCCAGCCAACCCACGGAACGGTGGGCTAAAAAACTGATTGTGGCTGTCTGCCATTAAGTTTTAGGAGTCATTTGTTACACAGTAAAA
The DNA here is from genome assembly GCA_031878705.1 of Tapirus indicus. NCBI lineage: Eukaryota > Metazoa > Chordata > Mammalia > Perissodactyla > Tapiridae > Tapirus > Tapirus indicus. Next base: position 134,336,326 of record CM062920.1, on the reverse strand, counting down.
GCTAAAAAATACAATATTTTTAGAAAATTTCCAAATGCCCAGGCAATACTGCAGAGCTAACGATCCTGTACAAAGAGGAAGTTTGCTTTAAACTTAAAAATACTGACATGACCATATAGGCACAGGTTGTCCTAATACCACCTCTAATTGCTGTCCCCTTTTCCAGTAGAACAGCAGAAACCACACCCTGTTTGGCAATGTGATGACTGCGATGATGGGCACATTCCACCAAGAATCTTTAGGAAAATCTGAAGCATGACACATGGACATAGTAGTAGGGGACAGTGATTGAGTTTTTGTGAAGTGCTGCATTTTGAACTAAGTACTTCCTATGCATTACCTCATTTACCCTTCAAAGAATTCTGTATTTTAACCTCCATTTTAAAGGAAAAAAAAAAATAAAAGCGACAGTGTCTCCATTACTAGCCCCAGATAACTCAACTAGGAAGTGGATGAATCAGAATCCAAATACATGTTTGTGTGACTCAGAAACTATCTAAATATCTCCCAACCTGCCAAACATCTTATAGTTTGTATAGAGACTTAAGACTACTAGAGCTTAAAGAGATTTTTAAAATTGGTAACTAACACTATTTTTAAAAATGAAGAAACAATGATCTAGAGAAGAAAAATTCATAATTTTCCGGCTAGAGAGTGGCATAGCGGGAACTAAAAGCGTCATTACAGGAAACTGGAGTCTCAAGTCTAGCACGGTTTTATGATTCCTGCATCTTGGGAGCTTCAGGTCTCAGCCTTCGTAACCAGTATGGAGGGTGATTGTGGGTGAATCTCAGGTGGGGGTGGCAGGGATAGAAAATATCCAATCAGTATGTTTGAGGTTGGCAACTGCCAATTTCTCTGCTAATATTCCAGCATCAGGTCATTGTTTATCTATGGAATCCTCAAATTTCTTGGTTTTCTGACTTAGGGAATTTTCCAGAGACACTTATATGAGCAATTCCCTAAATCTAACAATATGCTTTCTCTCATTTCCTTATTTGGGATGAAAACAGAATTGGTATTTTGACTTGTAAGGTTAAAGCAAATTCAAACAAGATTCTCTTTAACCGATTCAGTAAGAGCTAGAGCCAGAATTAGCTATTTTAAAGAAAACATTTGGAAAGACTTTTAGTCTTAAGGAAAATGAAATGTCAATATCGGTGTTTTGGCACCAGAATGTTTTTGATTAAAGAGCAAATGTAAGCTGTTTCTTATCTGACTTTCAATCACCTACCCAGATTTCTACATTTACCTCTGATATTACATGTCCTTAAATTTTTTTTCTCATATTATAGTCCCTATTAACAATATTATGTTTGGTAGTATAATTCAATTCAAGCAGGTAGAAGAGTTGCATGACTTGGAAATTTCAATATTTAGAAGAGAATTTTCTTCCTGATCTTATCCACAACTTAAATTATTTTGCATGCTGTGTTGAACATACCGTGACTCGGGCAATGTCGCAATCAAAAGGTTACATTGTCTTTGGAATCATAAATATGGAACAAACACAGGTTAACCTCGGGCATTGGAGGATCAAGTGTCCACCAGCCACATTTATTCAGACTTTGGTTCAATAATCTCATCAGTCCCTTTAACAGACAACTTCTTCGATTTAAAACAGCATGGTTTGTTCTACCCTTCCCCGCTCCATTCTCTACTCCTCTAACCTTGTTAGATTTTTCTCTGTAGTGCATCTCATCATCTGACATACCAAATATTTACTTATCTGTTAATTGGATCCAATGTAGGTTCCTTGAGTTCAGCAATATGATCTGTCACTACTGTACCCTCAGTGTCTAAAATGGGGCCTAACACATAGCAAGTGCTCAGTAAACATTTTTGAATGGAAGAATTAATACCCTTTCTACCTTTTCTAATTACATAAAATCTTGCAAAGTTACTTAGTCTTTTAAAACTTCAACTTCTGAAATATCAGATTAGAAGTGCAAACTGGGTTCCCTAGCCACCGTTGTATGATATCTAGCATTAATACCTCTTTCTCACCCCCTGGCCCTTCACACTTATTATGGGGGTGTCTCATGATATATCGTGAGTGTAATAAGAATAATCTACTGCATGAATATCCTGTTTTCTTTCCCTTCCCTCCCCTTCCCCTGTCTCCTCTCCTCTCTTCTCACCTCCTCTCTTTTCTCTCTCTCCCTCTGATCTCAACTATTGCCTTTAGTACTAGTAGATGAGCTGCCCCCGCTAGGTGTTTCTATCTCCCATCAGGCCCCTACTATTCCCAGAATACCCCTAGTTCCCAACACATACAACTAAGGTTTTATGTCTGGGCTCTTAGGGTGACTTCTCTTCTAGAAGACATCTAGGCCACCAATTCAAAAGCAATCCTAGCAGCCTTGATCGATCTTCTTGTCAAATAACCTTAAATCCAAGTGAGATAGAATTTAGGCTATTTCCCGTTGTATTTTCCTGAAGTTTCTCAGAGACAGCAGGCAACAAATGAATATCAGCTTCTGTCCAGAATCTAGAATGGAATTATAATTACTTTGGATCTGAAAGAGATTTGAAGATCAGTCATTCTAATTTAATGTTTTAACTAAACCAAAAGAGGCGAAGGGACAAGCTGAAGCTGGTGAGTTATCGAGTAGTGGGAGCAATGATATTTGAGACTAAATAAGGCAAGGTAAGTGTGGAGGGAGAGTGATTTGAAAATATCAGTCGATGTGAGTGTGTGTGTGTGTGTGTGTGTGTGTATGTGTACTTTCTTGGAGTTTTCTCCTACCCTCTGATTCTTCCCTCTATTTAGTCAGCAACACATTCAACAAGGGAGGAAATTACATAGCAGAAACCAAAATAATACGTTAATAGTTTTTGTGTTTTAGAAGTCTAAAGTTTAGGCCTAGAAAATGGGAGATTTGGATGCTTAGGCAAGAGACTTGGGAGGATGTGTGACGAGTAAGAGAACAGGTCACCTCTCTGAAAACTAGAAAGACCTCTTTGGCTGCACAGGAAGGTTGAGAGTCAGAAGGGAATCAGCCTGAGGACAGAGAGGTCAGTGGGGCCCAGGAGGAGGGGCCAGGAGCTGGTGGGACCACATGCTCAGTAGTGGAATCAGCATCCACAGATGGAGAGGGCACCCTCTGTCCCACACACCCCAGCAGCTCCATGGGAGGAAATCTCTCAAATTCCCAGTGGGCATCAAAAGTGTTTGGGCTCAGGCTCTACTATGGCTGTCCTTTCCATCGGCAGCCGGATTCAATGTAGACTTTGACCATTGGCCATTAGGAGTTATGGCCTCCCTGATTTCGCTCCCGCCCTGAATGTCTCCATGCAATCCTTCAGTGAAAGTATCAGCTCTACCTCCCAAACTCTTCCCACCGATGTCCATTTCCCTCCATTTTATAGTATAATTGCTTTGATCCAATCCAATCATGTCTAACCTAGAATCCTGTAATAGCCTCCAAACTAATTTCCCAGGAGTCTGGTTTTCTTCTTGTCCTGCTAAAATCCATGTTTCACATAGCAGCCAGGATGATTGGGAAAAAAAGAAAATCACATCATTTCTCTCCCTCCAATGGCTTCTCGTATCATTCACAGTAATATCTAACTATCTCACTCTGGCTTATCAAACTCTCTTTAATCCAGCCCCCACCTCTTTCTGTGAACTTATTTCCTACCTCTCCTCCATGTCTACTACCCCATGTTGTGCTGGCCTTTCTTCAGTTCCTTGAAAATTCCAAGCTCTTCCCATGTTAGGTCATTTTCTCTAACTCTACCTCTTTCCTGAATGCACTTTTCTCTCATCTTTCCATACTTATTTCTTTTTTGTCATTCAGATCTTAAATGTTCAGAGGCACCTTTCTTGAGCACTATATTTAAGGGAGCCACCCAGTTATTCTCCATCACGCCCAGTCTAGCTCTTCATGCTAATGAATATTTTATGGTTCATTTGTTTGCTTGATTGTTGTCTGTCTTCTCCATTCGATTATAAGCCCCAGGAGAGCAGAGATCCTTTTTTGTCTTTTTCAGTGCTGGCCCCTCTTGTCTGGAACAATGTCTGGTACGTTAGTAGTCACTCAGTTTGATAATGAATGAATGAATGGATGAATGAATGAATCTTTGCCTTTGATCATTGCTTGGATACTCTCTGGCTTACCATTGTCAGTGTCCTGGGATGCTCATAAGTACTTGTGATGAATGTGCTGGAGGTTTGGAAGGAACCTTCACTCCCTACTCCCCACACACATGTATTAAGTAGTACTGAAAGAAACTAGCTGGAGATCTGCTCCAAGGGGGCTCAGTGTGGAAACACAATCCCAATACAGGACAGAGACTCCTGCAGAGCATGGAAGAAGCTCAGTAAATGCTAATTGCCTTTTTAAGTTTGTTTCTGAATTATTTGCTTACATTCAGAGACAGAAACACGGAAGGCCTCACACTTCAGTACTGGAGGAACAAATTCTGCCTAGTGCTGCCAAATATTGGTCATACGATCTCAGGCAATTTATATTTTTCTTTTTGGGTTTGGTATGATCAAGCACCTGTAAGGGGGAAGCTAGAATCAGAGTTAAGAAGATTTTTGTGAAATTAGAAGAGATAATGCTTGAAAAGTAAAGAAAACTATATTATCATTAGTTATCATAGTTATAACTAACTATAAGTCATCACTAATGAGAAAAGGTATCACTAATAATAGTTAAAAATACTTATTATTAATGCTGAGTTATTACTAATGATAACTATTACTAATGATAACAGCTACTAATAGATAACAACTATTAATATTGATGATAGTAGTTATTTTTTAAGTACTTAGGATGTGCTAGACAATATTCTAAGCATTGTACGTGTATTAACTCTTCACAGTAACTGTAAGCAATTAGTTTTATACCCCTTATACACATGAGGAAACTGAGGCCCAGGGAATTTAAGTAACTTCTCTGAAGTTCTCCAACTAGTAATTTGCCAGGGTTGGAATTTGAACCCAGAAATTCTATCTCCAAAGTCTGTGCCCTTAACAGAGAGCCTGGCATATAATAAATATTAAATTCATTTCACGTACTATCATGTCCTCTCTTTCTTTGTTGATCTGGATCTTTTTTATTATTTGTATGAGCCTAAACACAGCTTTTGTCATGTCTGTTGGCAGGCAAGATCTTTTTAATATCACAACGAGGTGTTAAGTGTAAAATTACAACATCTAAAGAAATGTTTGAAGTCCTTTAGTTATTTAAAACTAAAAAGAAGCAATATTTTTTCTGGGCAGTAGGGGGTAGGGGGTGGGGGTGGAGTTTAAATCTAAACCCTCCAAGCTCATGCAAGCAATATCAGCGGCATAAGAAGCTAGCCTCCCTTTGATCTTCTCACCCACGAACAAAGCCACACGCCACTTGAAGTTCTAAAATGGCTATTTTCACTGTGGAACATAGCTTTTGATCTGTGCATTGTCATCTCCTAAATCTGAGAGGCCCAACGATCCAGATCACAGAAGCGAGGAAAGCTCAACTACAGCCCTAGCACCTGGCCAAACTCATTCTTCCACAAGCGCGGACTCTGTGGCCTCTGTCAGAAGCATGTGGAGTCCAGTCTTTGTCTCATTATCTTCAGATTGTGCTTTAGAAACTGCTTCTGGGGGTGACACGGCTCCTCATGAGGGAAAAGGTATAATTTGCTGGGTTGATGCGACACAGTGGGAAGACAGGCCACATTCTCTACCCGTTTCAAAGGACAATGGCAATAAGCTTTCTATGAGCTTCCGTTAGGCTGCACAGCAATGATCTGCCTCCACCCCGTAAGGACTGTCCGTGCATATGGTTCTAATAAAACATAAGAGTTAGAGATAGGTCAAGGTCGGGGTGGGGTGAGGGTTACAGAGGAGAAGAGAGGCAATTGGCTGAAATTAACTGATAACCATTGAAATGTAAAACCCTGAAAGAGAAAAATCTGAGAGTTTTATCTTATTTTTTATCTATAGTGTAATTAGGCATACGGACACTTAGTGAACCTTGGGATTGTGGATGATCTCCCAGGATACATTGGTATCAAATAGTCAAATATTCTGTCCCGTTGTCTCCACTTATTTTAACCACATCTTGATTTTTTTTTGTTCCAAAAATATGGTCACATAACTAGTATACATATTTCTGTAAGTTTAAAACATACTTGGTTTGGAAACATCACCATTCTGCATCAAATTGAAAGACCAAACATAAATATATAGAAATAAACCCATCTTTATAATGTGAAAAGGAAGAATCAGAATGTGAATATTATTTGCCTTCTTGAATACTGTTCTTTGAAAAAAGAGACGGGATTCTAAGACTTTGGAGGGTGGGAGAGATGAAGCTATCTCAGTTTGCAACACATTGGTTAAAGAAGCAAGAATACGATTCTTAAATTATGCAGCACTTATTTTAATATGATGTGAGCTGATATACACAGTACACAGAATTTAACAAAACAGGAAGTAAGCTCGACATTTTACATAATAATTATGTTTTTAAAGACATGAAAAATATTTTTCGATAATTTAAATACATTAAAAATGCACTTTATTTCTCTCTAACTAATGAATTCTTTGTGTAATTCCTCATCTTTGGTGTTCAGACATTAGTGGGCTAGAACAAAACCTGGGGTGTTTGTTCAAAATGTAGATTCCGGGGTCCCTGTTCTAGAGTACCTGACCTAGGAGATCTAGGGAAGAGCATGGAAATCTGCTATTTTAACAAATATTTAGGGAAACACTATATTTTCCACCTGTGAGAAGAAACCTCACTTTCACTGAATGCCTACTGTGTGCCACTTTTACAAATGATTTATTTCTTTACTCTTTACATCAGTCTTTTGAGTTAAATATTATTATCCACATTTTATTGACAGGCTGACCGAGGAGGAAGGAAGATAAATTTCTTGTGATCGCATAGAGTGAAGTCAAAATTCAGAGACTGATGGAATTTTGGAATCGAAGACCCTGCTCTTCCTTATTTACTGACCATCATGATATAGACATTCATAATCAATACTGGGAATAAAATATTTTTTTCTATTTTGGAGAGAAAAACATTAGATAAATTAGATAAGAAATGCCAAGAGAATGACAATCTTTTTAGTGATGTCTTCTAAATTCTCATCAGAAAATCATGAACCATTGGAAAGAAAAGATAAAATGAGCATTGGAGTAAGAGAGTAGTTTAAAATGAGAAACAAAATTTCGTTTTCTAATAGGTTAGTTAAATATGAGCAAGCAAGCCCATGAACTGGTGACCCAATTCTAATCACATTTGTGAGTTTAACAATGTCAGCTGCTCAAAGTTTAGTTATGGGAAGGCATATATAGCATTAGATTAAAACAATCAAAGGAACAACAGATGCTTCTTGGTATTAAAAAATTTCATGTTTCTTTATTGTCTTCATTTTTTACAATTTTAGAAATTTGTTGCAGAGGGGTGGCAATGCTTTATAAATTCAGAATTTATGGAGCATATGGTTGGTAGAATTCTAAGATGGACCCAAATACCTACACCCTGGGGTGTACATCCTGCATAATCCCCTCCCCTTGAGTGTGGGTGGGCCTGACCTAATCAGGTGATAGTGGTCAGAGGCAGAAGTCGTCAGAGAGGTTCAAAGCATGAGAGGACCTACGGAGGGGGCAAGGTGGCAAGGAACTATAGGAGGCCTTTAGAGCTGAGAACAGCCCCTGGTCTACAGACAGCAAGAGAACAGGGACCTCTTCAGGAACATAGAACTGAATTCTGTCAACAGCCGCATAAACTTGAGAAAAGGATCCAAAAGTCCAGAAAATATCATACCCCAGCAGACAGCTTGATTTAAGCCTGATGAGAGGCTGAGGAGAGAATTTACCTTAGCCAGGCCTGAACTTCTGGCCCATGAAACCATAAGATACTATATTTCATTTGTTTTAAGCCTCTGTGTCCTTAGTAATTTGTTACACAGGAATAATAATAATAATAAACTAACACAAGTGTTTCCTATATGCAAATACTGAACTAGCCATGAAGGCACAACAATGAACATAACAATTCTTTGCCTTAATGGATCTAAGATAGTAATGGGGTAAAACTGACAATAGACATGAAATTGAATAAATGTATGTATAGATTTTCAAGAGTGGCAAGTTCTACAAAGAAAGCAGAATAGGACAAGAGTTAGAAATTGGCTTGATGGGGTTGGAGTGCTGCTTTAACCCTCATGGTCAGGGAACAACTATCAGAAGAGATGAAATTTGTGTCGAGGCCAAAATGAGGAAAAAGAGACACAACATAAAGACTGAGGTTTGGATCTTATTGTAAACCCTTTGAAGAGTTGCAGTCATGAGGAAGGGGGTGTTTATTTGGATTAGTTTTTGAGAAGATGTCTCAGTGGAGAATGAACTGAAGCAAGGGGGCAAGGGCAGAGGAGAGGCAGAAGTGGAATCATTGTCCAAGCAGGACCGTACCCGTTGCAAAGGTTTTGCCATCACCCAGGAAACATGAATGACCAGGCTGGAGAGATAATCCCCAAGACTGAAAGAGGGATTTCATGTAATGGTGTCATGAATTATATATTATAGGCATTTTCTTCCATAATTTATAGGAAAGAAATTTTTCTCTAAGGTATTTCCAAGTCCAGATAACACAGATCTTTATCACAGTGGGAGTGGAGGAAGGCAAGGTGGGAAGGAAGATGGAGGTGGAAACTTTGGTAACCTAGTTAGAAAGCCAAAAACTGACTTGATGCTTTTGACAAGTTAGTAGATCAGAGGAAACTGGACTTTAGACTTTTACATACTTAAAATATTTCTTAAGATTATCCCAAGTCACATTCAAAATCTGACAATCATTTTTTTTCCTAGCAACAGATCATAGGATTCACTTAACCTTTTTTCGTTTTCCCAAGGACATAAATGTTAAAACTATGTAAAGTGAATGCTGCTTTGATTCAAAATTAACTTATTATAATCAAAATAACTATAAGACTTTCAAAAAACTGGAAACGTCTTCACACACATTCTTTTTAATAACATGGAGAGTGTTCTGCAATGAAAAAAATGTAGATATGACATATACTTGTGCACATTTTTAAAGGTGAGCCTTTTCCTCTGCATATCTAACTCTCAGACTAATAAGAAAGAATAACACAGACAAGAAAACCCAAGGAATTTTCTTCAGAATTAATTAACTACAACATGCAAAATTTAAAACATGCTTTCAAATAAAATTCCCAGCTCTAATTAGTCCCAAAGAAAGAGAGAGGTTACAATGGAGTAGAATACAATTTTCTTTGCTCACTCCTTGCTTTCGTCTTTCTATTTTCACCCCTTGAGCAAACTATTTTAGATGGAACTGTGTCCCCCCAAAACTCATGTTGAAGTTGGAGCCCTCATTGTGGCTGTATTTGGAGACGGGGCCTCTAAGGAGTAATTCAGGTTAAATGAGGTCACAAGGGTGGGGCCCTAATCCGACAGGATTCGTGAATTATAGGAAGAGACGACAGAGGTCTCTGTCTCAGAGGAAAGACAGTGAAAAGCCCGGGAGAGAGTTCTCATCAGAAACCAACTCGATGACACTTGGGTCCTGGACTTCTGGCCTCCAGAACTGTGACAAAATCAATTTCTGTGGTTTAAACCACTCTGTCTGAATTTTGTTATGGCAGCCAAGCAGATAAACACACAAACTGAATTCCGAAATTAGAAAAATACCATATAATCCCATTAGTAGCACATCAGCAATATCACTAACTTAAAAGAAGTTGAGTTTGCACAGCAAATCAACATCCTTAATCCACCAGCTCGTGGATCTGTTTGCTTTTGATTAGAGCCACAAATATGGGGTCCCCTGACCCGTGGAAATGTTAATGTTGAATTGGCTGTTGAATATCACTTTTAATACTTAAGATTCTGACCAGTTTTTGTCGTATTCTTAACAAAGCTAACTTTGCCCTGTTCTGAATTGAAGCTCAGTTTAGCAAACATATTATCCGTAAGAAGCAATTTTTGTATTAAGGTAATGGACGCTGACTAAATTCCTCCTACTCCAAATGGTTGCTCTTCTAATTATCTGAGACAGAATTGTCTAATCTTCGTATGCAAATGAACAAGTGAAAAATAAGCAGCAACCCCAATAATAATGAAAAAGACTAAACCAATAGTACATTTCTCAGGAGGAGAAGTAGTAGTACAGTAGTACGAGTCCTACTGGTCGGAGCAGTACTAGGAGTGGTAACAGTCATAGTAACAGCTCAGGGTTTTCCTGCCTCAGCACCAAGGACATTGCGAGCTGGGTACTTCTCCCTGTGGGGGCTGCCCCACGCATTGTAGAGTGTTCAGCCGCATGTCTGGCTTCTACTCACTAGATGCCAGTGCCATCCCCCGAGTTGTGGCAACCAAAAATATCTCCAGACATTGACCAATGTCCCCTGAGGGACACAAGCAACACCCTCACTCAGAGGAGAACTACCAATAATAGCCAATATTTATTGAGCGCTTCCTATGTGCTAAGCAATGCTTAAGCATTTTACAAGTATAGATTTGTTTTAATCCTCAAATGTAAATTTACATTTAAACCTTAAATGTAAATACTGTTATGAACCCCATGTTACAAGTGGGGAAATTGTGGCACAGAGATTAGTTAGTTCCCTGCAGCTGCACAGCTCGGAAGCATCTTTTATTTTATTTATTTATCTTTGCTTTTGAATCACATTTTATTTTTGGCAGGAAGCATGATAGAAATATTTTAAAATAAATATTCTTAAATATTTAAGAATTTTTAAGAAATTTCTTAAATGTTTAAGAAACATTAAGAAGTTTAATATATAGTTGAATTGATTCTTTTTTTAGTGTACAGTGTGATGATTTAATATACATATACATTGTGAAAGGATTCCCGCCACGGAGTTAACACACCCGTCATCTCATCTATTTACCTTTCTTTCTTTTGGTGAGAACATTTAACCTCTACTCACAGCAAATTTCAATGTTACAATACAGTGTCATCAACAATAATCATCATGTTATACATTAGATCCACAGATTTTTTCATCTTATAAATGAAAGTTATACCTTTTACGGACCTCTCCCTATTTCCCCCACCCCCCACCCCGGCCCCTGGCAATCAATTTTCTACTCTCTGTTTCTTTCTTTTTTTTCTTTAATTAATTTGTTATTGAGGTAACGTTGGCTTATAACATTATATAAATTTCAGGTGTACATCATTATATTTCAACTTCGGTCTACATTGTATTCACCACCAAAAGTGTAGTTGCCACCCATCACAGTACATATGGGCCCCTTTACCCCTTGCACACTCCCCCCACCCCCTCCGTCTTTGGTAACTACCAATCTGTTCTCCTTATCTACGTGTTTGTTTGTTTGTCTTCCACATATGAGTGAAATCGTATGGTATTTCTCTTTCTCTGTCTGACTTATTTCACGTAGTGTAATACCCTCAAGGTCCATCCATGTTGTCACAAATGGCAAGATTGTATCTTTTTATGACTGAGTAGTATTCCATACACCACATCTTGTTTATCCAATCAGTTGATGGGTACTTAGGTTGTTTCTAAGTCTTGGCTATTGTGAATAATGCTTCAATGAACATAGGGTGCAAATATCTTTTTGAATTAGTGTTTTCATGTTTTTTGGACAAATACCCAGAAGTGGGATAGCTGGGTCATAAGGTAGTTCTATTTTTAATTTTCTGAGGAATCTCCATACTGTTTTCCATAGTGGCTGCACCAGTTTGCATTCCCACCAGCAGTGTATGAGGGTTCCCCTTTCTCCACATCCTCTCCAACATTTGTTGTTTCCTGTCTTTTTAATAATAGCCATTCTGATGGGCATGAGATGATGTTTCATTGTGGTTTTGATTTTCATTTCCCTAATAATTACTGATGTTGAACATCTTTTCATGTGCTTGTTGCCCTTCTGTATATCTTTGGAAAAATGTCTGTCCAGATCCTCTCCCCATTTTTTAATTGAGTTTTTGGTTGTTGAATTGTATGAGTTCTTATATATATTTTGGATATTAAGCCCTTATCAGATATATGATTTGCAAATATCTTCTCCCAATTGATAGTTGTCTTTTTGTTTTGTTGATGACTTCCTTTGCTGTGCAGAAGCTTTTTAGTTTGATGTAGTCCCACTTGTTTATTTTTTCTTCTGTTTTCCTTGCCTGAGGAGACACATTCAAAAAGATACTACCAAGACCGATGTCCAAGACTGTATTGCCTATGTTTTCTTCTAGGAGTTTTACGGTTTCAGGTCTTACGTTTAAGTCTTTAATTCATTTTGAGTTAATTTTTGTGTATGGTGTAAGGTAATGGTCTACTTTCATTCTTTTGCACATGGCTGCCCAGTTTCCCCAACACCTTTTATTGAAGAGACTTCTCTTTCTCCATTGTATGTTCTTGGCTCTTTGTCAAAAACTAGCTGTCTAGAGATGTGTTGGTTTATTTCTGGGCTCTTTTATCTGTTCCACTGATCTGTGTGTCAGTTTTTCTGCCAGTACTATGCTGTTTTGATTACTATAGCTTTGTAGTATATTTTGAAATCAGGGAGTGTGATACCTCTAGCTTTGCTCTTTTTTTCTCAGGATTGTTTTGGCTATTTGGGGTCTTTTGTTGTTCCATATAAATTTTATGATTCTTTATTCTATTTCCATGAAAAATGCCATTGGAACTTTCTACTCTCTGTTTCTATGAGTTTAACTCTTTTTTTAGATTCCACATATAAGTGATACCATGCAGTATTTGTCTTTCTCTGGCTTATTTCACTTAGCATCATGCCCTCCAGTTCACCTGTGTTGTCACTAATGACAGGATTTCATTCTTTTTTTTAAGGCTGAATAATATCCCATTGCACATATATACCACATTTTCTTTATCCATTCATCTGTCAGTGAACACTTAGATTGTTTCTATACCTTGGCTATTGTGAGTAATGAGTAAACGTCTTTCAAAGCTTAGATTTAGACATGGATGATCACTTTGTAGAGGAAAGCTATAATCATTCATTCATTTAACAAATAGAATTTATTAAGAGTTCAATATGCACAGTATGAATAAGGAAAGTAAGAATAAAAGGGAATAAAATTTGATTCTTGTCCTCAAATTGCTCATATTTTAATAGCAAAAGTTAGAGGAAGTTGTTGGTGTTTGAGGAAAGGGTAACGATGAGGCTTTAGGTCATTGCTGGTCTCTCTTACCTTCCACACTCTCCAGACTGTTCCCTCAACATAACCATCTTCTTGGTGATTGTCCAGCCCCAGTCTAACTATCTGGCAGTACATTCCAAGTAGGTGCTATCTGATGGCTAAAAAAGGAACTGAATGAAGGTTAAGAACAGCATTCCCTGCTACTAATGTTTGCCATTCAATAAGGAACCTATAGTTAGTAAACGAATTTCACAACTCTACAAGAATTGAGTCTTATACTTGTGGAATGAGGGGCAATGTTTTGGGCAGAAGATTTGCTAGAAACTCTCATAAAGGGAAGTAGTTGTTCCCACACCAGGTCCGTTTTTACCCACGGCCCAGAAAGCCAAACACTGAGATGACGAGATTGCAGCAGACAGAGGGTTTAATAATCACAAGGCAGCCAAGTGAGGAAATGGAAGAATGAATCTCAAATCCACTTTCCCCGAAAATAGGGACTCAGGGATATTTATGGGGTAGGGGGCAAGGTGGTCTGAAATGATTGGAGGTGAGGAGAGATGTAATTGATGACCTGCGCAAGCGTAGTCAGGCTTCATGCCTCTTTGTAGGACACATGTTGACAGAATGGTGGGGTTAGCATGCCCTGAGGGGAGTGTTTTAGCCTCTTGATATCAAAAGTCCACTCACTGGACATATGTCTATGTGGGCCCAGTCGATGGGCTGGTGGTCTCAACCAGCCTGAAGTGGGCAAGGGGATCCAATTCTTGAAAAAATTGCTCAAACACCCATTACCATGGTGACCCAGGCCCCAGGGGAACCTAGTGGGAGTCAGATAGCATATTGCCTGAACAGCACAATTAGCAATGGGTGAGTTTGTTGTGCAGATTTAAGTCCTCGCCTTCTGTTCTGACAAGTTTCTAGGTAAGGCCATCCCCCTCTTCTTTCTGGTACAGGGAAGAAGATACTTTTACAAATGGAAATTTCCTTTACAAATGTAAATGTCTCTTACAAAGGGTAACCAGAACTAAGAATGGGCTTGGCAAGGACCCTCCCAGGTACCAGGAGATGTCTATGGTGATGGCCTGTTCTGGGGGCAGGCCTCCCATCCCAAGCTCTTTTGATCAGTTAGTGGGGGTGGGGGTCAAAATGTATTTCAGGCAGAGACATATTTTGAGGTGGCAAATTCCAATGCCCCCTAGTTACCAGCTGCTTAATCATCAATGGCTAACTGTTTGCCAGTTTCACAGTGAGGTTTGTGAAATGTATATTTCATATATCTTTAAACTGCGTTTCAATGTCAGTCCTGTTCCCACCTGACTAGATAACCATGACATCTAGGCATCTGTCTCAGGATGCAAATTTAAAAGTGTTGGACTAAACAATATCTAAGATCCATTCCAGTTCTAAAATTCTATGAATGTCTGAATTCTATGACTATGAAGCATACCTACCCGGATTACCCCACAACATTTAACTGAAAGTAAATAGTTAAATCAGTATTGGAGCTGGTTTTAAGATTTATGGTTTAAAGATTTGAAAACCGTGTTATGGCCATTCATCAGTCTTCTTCTATGGGACAATAAAAACAATAGGGTTTGAAGGCAGTTAATGACAACTCAATGTTAATTCCAGTAGCTTCTGGGGGTATGTTATATAGTCCATGGAGCAGTTTACATGCACAGAATATGTTAGTACAGTCCTTTATGTCTATTTTTATAAGCAACTTGATGTCCCCCTTATGTTTTGAATGAGGAAACAATAGAGGAACAACTTCAAGGACTAGCTTGAGGTCAACTGACAAAGTGTTGAGTAGAGAGAACAATGGAATCAAATGTGCAGACCTGACTCATTTCAACAGTCATTTCACCAATAACAATAGGAGAAAAAAAGTTTTTATTCTCTGGGTTTCATTTTATCAAACCTATGAAACCAATTGATTTGCCAATTTAAATCTATTTTGTTAAGCCCACTAAAATTTATTATAACCGTAATCACAATAAGAAAATATGAAACTAATTCATTTATTTGTTTTTAATCACTTCTTTAGACAAATTAAATTTAAAATTCTTCATGGACTATTTTAAGAAATCCATCTGAAAAATAAAGGAATAAAGACAGTCCTCTAATTCTTTCAGGTCTCTTTTCATGCACTGAAAACTTATATTGGAATAAAGGCTGAAAAAATATATACATCATGGGGCAGCAGGACTACAAATCTAGAATATGCTATAGGAAAAGCTTTTCTTTGAAAGTGTGTTGAACTTAACTTTTCAAGTACATTTAGATTGTGGTCAAGGTTATTGAACAACCCACAATAAAGATTTTTGTAAAGAAAAAAGAGCAACTTTTCTCTTAAAGTTTGAGGAATCCTATCACATCTATTCCTATTTCATTTTTTCTAAGATGATTTTGTCACTGCTGTGTGCCCTAAGCAGCTCGAAGGAAGTTCAAAGGTGCTTAACACCTCCTCAAGGTTGTTTTTCAGAGTTATGTAGGGAAGAGATACCAGCATCAACCAGCCTGAACTAGATGGAGCCCCACTTCAAGGGCAGTGCTTGCCCAGATGGCCAGGAGATGCCCAAAAGATGCCCTTTACTTCATCTTAATACTAAAATCTCCACCCTAGGAGGAGCCTAGGCCTTATTAGCATAACATGTGATGTATGTGAGAGCATGTTTTCAGACTGCGCCTGTGCAAGCTAATACCCACCCCTACATGAGATTATAAAACTTCCCTTTTAAATATTCATTCACCATCCAAAATAAAAGGCACCTGCTTCCCTTTGTTCAGGGAACCACGACTTTGGAAATGATTCTGCATGGCCTCCGGCCTGCTGCAAATAAACTCTACTTTGTGTGACAACTATGTCTGGTGGAGAGTCTGATTTTAACTTGCCAGGAAGCGAACCCACTTTGGTTTGGTAACAATTTTATCTTCAATTTCATACACTACTCTTCAAAGTAAAATAACAGGTAAGTCAATTGTGTTATGGTATATACCTCTTAATAAATATACATCAAATATATATATATAGACAAAATATTTCTTTCTTAATAATAACTTTCCAGGGTCTCTGATATAACAGGTACTTAAAATGAACAAGAATGCTGTTTTGTCTTCTTATTGCTGCTGTAACAAATTACCAAAAACTTTAGTGGATTAAAACAACATAAGTTTATTACTTTACATTTCTGGAGGTCACAAGTTTGAAAATGGGTCCAATAGGACTCAAAGCAAGGTGTCATGTGGGCTGTGTTCACCCTCGAGACTCTAGAGGTGAATCTGTTCCTTGTCTTTTCCAGCTTCTAGAAACTACCTCCATTTTTTGGCCTATGGCCCCCTTCCAGCAATGTCATCCTCTGGCTCTGCTTCCCTCATCACATCTCTTTTTTGGACTCTGACCTTTCCGCCTTGCTCTTAAAACAACCCTTATGATTACAATGAACCTACCCAGATAATCCAGGCTAATCTTCCCATCTCAAGATCCTAACTTAATCACATCTGCAAAGTGCCATATAGGGTAACACACTGGCAGGTTTTGAGGATTAAGACATGGACATCTCTCGGAAGGGGCATTACTTTGCTGACCACAACTCAGCTGCCCTAGTATTTTCTGCTTATTACATGTGCTGGCAGATAGAATTTGAAGACGTATTTAACTGTGTGTAGTTCATGTTAAAGGAGGCAATACAGAAACCTAAAATATAGTGATGAAGAAAATTAATGTGTAAATTCTTGAGTGAGACTTCTTTTTATTTTTAGGAAAAAAATGTCATTGTTTTAGAAAAGTTACCATCTTACGTAGAGTACATTGGAACCCTATAATCTCTTAAAGCCATCATAAAAGTACCCTGCCAATATACACGCCTTGCAGAAAAGAAGTTCTTAAAATATTGGTGTGAGATGTATCAACAAAGAACTGAAATAATTTAGGAGTAGATTCTTTTTATTTGGGAAAAGCAGAATTGTGCTTTTAGGTATCAGTATTGAGCTGTTAGGTATCAACATTGCCAGAGTTAGTTTGTTAATTATAAAAACCATTCATTAATGGATTCTTACTATGTGCGAACTCCCATGCTACACCTTTACATGCATTTTCTCATTTTGTGAGATATGCACTGTTATGAGTCCATTTTACAGATGCAGAAACTGAAGTTTTAGAAAAGTAAGTGTCCTTGCTCATTATTACACAAGTGGAACTGGCATTCCAACTCAGGTCTGCTCATAATTATATGATGGGACAAGAAGGTTTCAGTTACCACAAAATTTTCATCAGAAAAGGCACAGATTATTTCTGAACTGCCTTGCTACTATTGTTTTTAATTTAGCCTTCATACTACCCTTGAAAAATTTATATTTTCCACCTTTCTGAGTAAGAATCTGAGGTTGAGCAACTGTATTTCAATCAAGCTTTCATTTTTTAACTTTCTGAGTAGTAGCATATAATGTATGAAAATAATTGAATTTCAAGTCAGATCTTAGTATCAAAATATGGTTTTTCTTTGAAGAACCTATGATAGATATTTTGATTTTTTTAAATTTTGAAATTGACTACTTGTTCTGGAAAGAGCACTGGTTTTGGAAGAAGCATGAATTGGATTTGAGTTTGTATTTTGGAACTTACTCTCTATGTGGAAAATAATTAACTTCCCAGAACCTTACATTTCTTATCTTTAAAATGGGGAAAATAATACTGGCCTCATGAGACTGTTATATAAACTCTCAAAAAAGCTAGATTCCTTCTGTAAGGGAGTATTATTTTTCTAACATTCTCAAAAGGCAGAATTCTCCCCTTTCCCCTGATTATTTTGCCACTTCTAAATATATTCTAAAGCCTTTGGGATTGGGAGTGGAAGAAATCCACTTTTTCTCTTTTTTGTTTAGTAGATCTTTTCTCAAAAACTTTTATTTTTAAACTATATTTTCAGTTGCTTTGAGCAAGGTTGGTCGTTATTCCATTATAAGTGATCCTTGAGCATTGTCACATGAACGAATTACAGTGGGATTCACTAGGAATTTTCAAGGTCGCCACTTTTCATTGCATTCTTTCTGTCTTCTGCAGAGATGATCACACACTTAGTGTGCATAAAAACCCAAGATGCCTCTGATTTGTTGAGCCCAATGTTAGTCAGAATATATGTAGAACCAGCAATAAACAACTTTTTTAACGCAATTTTTTTGAGATAATGCAGTTTCATGTTTTAACAAGCCCAAGCCGGAGTAAGAAAGGTCTCTTCTGACACCTAAGGCCAGCAGTAACTTGACTCTAGAGGTCGAGCTCCGACTGAGCTTTAAGACAGGAAAGACACTATTCCCAACAGTATTTTTAGAGACATTTTATTGAACTTCCAAACCCTTCTAGGCACATTTACTCCATCTCCCACTTGCTTGGTGTGGAAAAGCAATTATTCTGTGGTGACCGTGCAATCAAATCTGTAAACAGTTATTACGTTTCAATTAGAGCTGCATGCAACTCTATATATTCGGTGTGCA
Source organism: Tapirus indicus (assembly GCA_031878705.1). Classification (NCBI taxonomy): domain Eukaryota; kingdom Metazoa; phylum Chordata; class Mammalia; order Perissodactyla; family Tapiridae; genus Tapirus; species Tapirus indicus. The sequence goes on along the minus strand of CM062920.1, from coordinate 134,317,718 downwards.
GGGAATTAATGCAAATCTTTCTCGATGTTTCAATTCACAAGAGGTCCTACCCCACACATTTGACTCTCAGCAACACTCAGACCCATTCAAACATCGAAGACTATCTTCCCAGCATAAAGCATTTGGCCTGGGGTTAAATTCTCCTAAAGTATTGGTTTGTGTTCAAACTCCCAAGTCTTTTAGCTATAGCAGAAGCTTTGCCAAGAGAAGTCAACTTAGACTGGCTTTCTAGTATGGAGAAAAGATTCTGGTAAATCTTTTGTCCAAAAACATGGACTTGGTCACGTTCATGGTCTTGGTTGAACGCTCATAAATCATTGAAACGCAAACAAGAATTTTGTTATTATTGATAAGAACGGCAGTGAGATGGAAGGATGGGAAGAAGGAAACTAATATCTATTAAACACCTGTGATGTTCCAGTCACTTTTTTGGATTATCTCTTTAAATTCTCCCATCAACACTGTGAGGTAGATGTTATGTAACGGACCACCATTCCCCAGATGGGAAAATTCAAATTCAGATTCAGAAACTTGCCCAGATCTACTGGGTAGATGGGAGTGCTGGGAACAAACCCAGATCTCCCTGTTTCCAAAGTCCATTATGATTCTTCTTTCTCCCACTGCACAGTGATTTGGAGATATGCTTAATATTCATCTGTCTTTTTCCTTTCTCTTTCCATTGCCCATCATTTCTCACATGTGCCTTTCAAAACAGCTTGGTTGGTCTGTCCACTCCTCGGACTAGTGCCACTGATTTTCCTTAAAATTCTGTGTTATTCAAGGACAAATACAAGCAGCAAAGTCAAATGATGACAGAATTATTTTCCCTGCTCCCAAAATGTGGTACATACGGTTGTGGGGGAAGGAAGAACAAGACCAGCCACAAACAGAATTTACTAAGGAGGATTTCGCACTTCCATCAGTTACCATGAAAGATAACATACGGACTGAACATTTATTCCAAGCAACAGATTTGTTTCTAGTTATTCTCCAGCAGTTGAATGAAAAAGAAAGGAAAAAAAAAAAAAAAAAAAAAACCTTTTAACAGTCATCTGAAAATACTCCCCCAATGAGAGAAATCAGGTTGATCTTTTCTCAGACTGCAGAATTAACATTTAAAAAATGGATTCATCATGATTCAACTTAAATATATTTATTGAGCTATGATCACCACGAATCTACCTCGTCTTAGGGGATGATGTGCTGTCTGTCCTCAGAAACATTAGGTTCTGTTTTTGGGAGGCAAGACATCCTTACTACCACTGACTTACTGTACTTTTATTTTGTATTGTTTCCAAGTTATTTCTTTTAATCATTATCCTATATGTAATCCGTCTTTTGAATCTCATGATAAAGACAAAAACGTGTGTCAATAAGTGGGACACCTTCCTGCTCCCCACCATTTTGTTTATAATCAATCACTTGCTTCATGTTACCCAAGTTATTGGTTTGAATCTGGAAAGATTCATAACTTTTGGCATTGCAAAATTCTTCAGGCTGAGAAAAAGGCGTTGTCAGGAAATCAAAATTAAAACGTTATGTTTAAAATTGTTTCTACCCTCCAGGCCCCTGACATATAAAAGTATTAACAACATATGTCTAGGTTAGATTTTTAAACCACATGAGAGTTAAGTAGGATGAGCCTTTTCGAAATATTGTGCTTTTTGAAAATAGAAAGCAAAAGAAAATAAAGAGAAAGCCTGTAATTGCCTTCAGAAAATACATATATGAACTTTTCTCATGTGCTCAGGCAAATCAATCTTATAAACGGGCCCCGTTCTGTGCCTGGACCCTTCTTTGTTAACCTTCACTTCTTTTAAAGCTAAGTTGAATGTTATTCACCTTCAAGAAGCAGTCTCCGACAAATCCATTCCTTCTCCGCACTAAGACTTTCTCCTTTTTCCAATCCTTGTCAGTGTGTGTACATGAGGTTATGTCTTGCTGTGTAATTGCTCCTTTACCAAGCTATTTATCTGACCTTCTGAAAAAAAGAAATTTCTTTTGGAAATTCCTTTCAGTGAGGACTGATTACGAGAAAAAAAAAAAAAGACTTTAAAATTTAGACCTCTATAGTCTAAAAAGACAAATGCTTATCAAAACATAAAGTAGGTTTAGGATGGATGGGAAATTATCATCAAATCCTGTTGTTAAGAAAAACAAAAGAAGTAGTCTTTTAAATTGCAGTAATGAGGGGGAGATAAAAATTACGTTTTTAAGATATAAATAAATGTAGAGTTGGAGGAGCCAGTGTGAATTTTCGAGTGCTGGTGGATATTTTGAAAACATTCCCTTATCTTGAGATTGCTATTTTTCCAGGCGGCCCAGCCTTCCTATGCCATATCTTTTGCCTCCCTGATGCGGGATAGTGACTCTAATACTATGGGCTGTGCTTAGTCTTCAAAGATGTCTCAGTTTACTAGAGCCTCAGATTTTCTCCAACCTCATTTAATCTTACATCAGACAAATCATACAGACGTGCAGACAACCCAACATATCCAAAATTGAACTCCTGATCGTCCTTCCACCCTAAACTTCTTCCTACCGCTTTGGCAACTTTCTCTTTCTAGTGGCTTATACAAAAATGTTGGAAATGTTGAGTCCTGATGGGCTTCTCTCTTTCTCTCACCTCACTTATTCAATGACTAGAGAAATCCTCTTGGCTCAACTTGTAAATATCTCTAATATCTGACGACCTGGCACCACCTCCAGACTTTCCACATAGAGCCAAGCCATAGTGAGTCTCACTGAGTTGCCTTCTAACCCTTCTCCCAACTTCTACCTTTGTTGCTACTATTTTCCACACGGTAAGCAGAGTGGTGTTTTTAAAATGTAAGGTATATCATGTTACCCCTCAGCTCAAAACATTCCAAAGTCTGCCAACCCGCTCAGGGGAAAAGCCAAAGCCCTTATAATGGCCTAAAATTTCTACATGGTCTATGCTCCCATCCTACAACTCTCTATTCTTCATCATCTACTGGTTTCCCGAGCTCACTTGTTCAAGTCACACTGGCGTTCTATTTGTTCTTCAAGACAATGTGCACAATCCTGGCTCAGGGCATTTGCATTGACTTTTGGAAGTCTGGAATGTACTTTACCAATAAGTGCATGTAGACCCCTCATCTCCCAAAGTCTTTGATCAAGAGAAGCCCATCCACACCACCCTACTTAAAATTACAATCTCTCTGATTCTTCCCATCCCCCTCCTTGCTTTATTTCTCCATGTCACCTTCTACCAAAATATACAATTTACTTATTTTATTTTTGTTTGTTTTTCTCCCACACTGTATAAGAAGCTCCATGAAAATGGGACTTTTTATCTATTTTGTTTACCATGGATCCCAGCATCTAGAATTGAGCATGGTACATCAGAACGATAAATATTTGTTGAAATGGCGAATGAATAATTGCAGTGCTATACACTTGGTGAAGAAAATCTCTTGGTGTATCCCATCCCAAATATTAAAATCTTTACAAAAACAAAAATTTAAACTAAAAAAAAAAAAATTAAAAGTCCATAGTTCCACTAGCTAGACTCAATTCATTAAATATACATCTAATTTATCTATTGCTATGATGGAACTAATATAAGGAGAAGAAGGAAAATAGAAAAGAAAAATAAGGATAGAAATATAGAAATGAGGGTATGGGAAGAGAGAGCACATAGGAAGCAATTTAAACTAATTTAAAGACAAAAGGATATGATTTGGAGTCCATCAACCTGGTTTCTAGTGTTGGTTCTTCTTCCTCTTTGTTGTGTGTCATATACTTGGAGTCTATTAGTTTTCTTGTAAAATGAGGTTAATAAAACCTACCTCATAGAGCTGCCATTAGGACAAGATGAAATGAGGGGTCTAAAATGTTTTGTATGGTGTCTGACACGTGGAAGACACTCAAAAATAAAAACTGTACTGGATTCAATATACCTACTTACATTTCCTAGCTCTGTCTGCAGGAAGAGCCTAGAAGCAGTGACACCCCAGGGCCGATGAGCACAACCATTGCTCAGTTCTTGATTTCTAAATATCATTCTCCAATAAAAAGAACCAGGGCTCCTTGGAGAAGAAAAAAGTTGGCTCTAGGATTGGGGCAGGGAAAATTCAAGATAAGCCTGGAATATTTTGTGGTGTCAAAAAGTAAGAGAATGAATGGGGGGGATCATACCAAAAGGACATAGGCAGCAACCTGAATGAGTTTCTAATAGCCAAACTTGGAACAATTTGAATATTAAAATAAATAACGATTGTATTAGATTATAACCCAAAACATAAAATAAATACCTATAAACCCATGTTGATATAAACATGTGATTGAATAAGTAACTAAATGGAGGAGAAGAGAGGGATCTTCCTAACAGAAAAATTCCAATTAGTAAATCTAGAAAGAATGAGGGGAAGAGAAAGTCACCATTATAATACAACAGCAAGCTCCAGTGATGGATGAGAAAGGATAAATCTTTAAGGAGAAACAAGATATTTGCATAGCCTCAAAGTATCGTGCCCAAATTGTTTATTAATTACTGTGAGGGTTTTAACTTATGTCCATAGAATCATTTGTTTTTTTAAAGATAGGTTCTCTTATTTTTTGTTTTGTTTTGTTTTTGTTTTAACCAGTCTTCTTTAAAAGTGTCAAAGTCATGAATGACAAGGGTAGACTGAGCAATAGTCACAGATCAGAGGAAACTAAGGATACAGTGACTAAATGCAATGTGGTATCCTGGACTGGATTCTAGAACAGAAAAGGACATTAATTGAAACACTAAGAAAATCTGAGAAAAGTCTATAGTTTAGTTTTATTGTATCAGTGTGAATTTCCTAGTTTTGACAACTGCACCGTTGTTATGCAAGATGTCAACATTAGGGAAAACTGGATAAAGAGATTAAAGGAATTCTCTTTCCCATCTTTACCACTCTAAAGCTAAAGTCATTTAAAATTAAAAAAAAATTTTGATGAAAGTTGTTATTAAATGAGATAATGATTGTGAAAATAGTTATAAAATGTATCGGGCTATCATTATGTTAGGTAATCTTATTATGTACATAATGATAAGGAAAAGCAGTGCTTTAGAAGGTGATAGTGCACTTAACATTTGGATGGTTTGAATTGACCAGCCAATTTGGCCAAATCAGCCTAACATCCCCAATGTAGACACAGCGTTAGTTTAAGTGAAGACAGTTGTGACTCCAGCTTCCGAGATGGCCCTCTATGATCCCCACCTCTTGGTCTTGAATACCTTTTTGGAGTCCCCTCCTTACTGCACAAGGGGGCATGATCCACTCTCCACAAGACAAAAGCCAATCATCAAGAGGCAAGATGGTGGCAGAGGAAGGGAATTTAGTTAAGCAATAAGCTAGCAAATCGGAAGATGGTGGACTTGCTAGTTCTAAAGAACCAACTTAAGGGAGCACAGAATCTTGAAGCAGTTATGTAGACCAGTGTGTTATAGGGGAGGGAGTTAGGAATGTTGACCCTCTGGTGTTACAGACTGGGAGTCGCCACACCAGATCTTTCAGTTGTCATTGATGATGGCTATCAGCATAGACTCTCTGTTCAGGGTCATCACATTCCTAAGGAACTCAAAAGAACAAAGTTACTGTCTTACCGCAGCTGGGAGGAACATACACAAGCAGGGGTCATAAAATCTCAGAGCAGGTAGATCTCCTGGAGGTAGCATATCCAGCTGGGTTAGTTAGTCAGAGCTCATTCAAAGTTACAGCATGGCTTCTTTTCTACAATATGGCCTCCCTCATGTCAACCTTGTGTTGAGCCAGTATCATTCCCACACTGAATAGGTCCAACTTGCATAACCAACAGAACAGTGAGGAAATAAACGATAGCCTGCGATTTCCAAGTCTAGGTCATTAAAGACATTATGGCTTCCGCCTTGCTATCCTGGAGTAATCATCCCAACGGAAGTCAGCCACCATATTTTGAGGACATACAAGCGTGGAGAGGCCTATGTGGGGGAGAATCTGAAGACTCTTGCCAACTTCCAGCACCACGTGAGTGAGCCTTTTTGGACGCAGGTCCTCCAGGCCCAGCCAAGTCTTTCCATGATGCAGTCCCCACAGATGCCTTGTCTGCAACCTCACGAGATACCCTGAGCCAGAAACATCCAGCTAAGCCACATCTGAGTTCTCAACCCAAAGAAACAATAAATGCTTATTGCCTTAAGCCATGAAGCCACAGGGCAATTATTATGTGACAACAGATAATTAATACAACAGTTTTTGAAAAATAAGCAATAAATATTTGTCTAGGAAACAGCAGCATAAAGCCAAGAGTCTGAAAATAGACAAAAACAAATGACATTTTGGCAGTGGCTTGATGAGAAATGTAGTGTACTTTTTCCTTTCTTTCTTTCCTATTCTCTCTTTGTTTTATTTTTAGGATAATCCAGGTTTGTGTTTATCTACAAAGTAGGTTTTTGCTACTTTTCTGTTACAGTAAATGCCATGGAACAGAAGGAAGCATAGCAAAGCAGAAGAAGGAGGCTAGAGTCAATGTCATTTGAATACACCAAGAACAACATTGGTAGGACATGTAAGTTGCAGAAAGGATTAGCAGTTGAAGGGGATGCCCCCTGCCGCTGTAGATCTTTTTATTGCTATCATTTTGTTTGTTTTTGTAATCATCAAAATATTTCCGGAAATATTCTTCGGGAACCACAAACACGATGTTTCTCCACCGAGAATTTGAGTGGAAAGAGTATAGATTTGGGATTTAAGATTCTGGCTGCTGCTTTGCCACTTCTAGATTGGTGGTTTGGGAGAGTTTCAAATTTTTCTATCTTAACTGTTTTCATTTGTAAAATGAGGGAGTATAGCAGATGCTGTCTAAGCTTCCTGAAGCTTCCTCAGTTCTCAGGACTATTTTAGAAAATGAAAAGTGTCATATACGTTGCTTCTTTTGAATGAAATCATTAAATCTCATTTAATTCAGATAGACGTTGTAAATGTCCCGGAATAATCATTTATCAATCACAGATCTTAGGAAACAGGCATAACCACAGACTTACCAAATATGTAAATGGCATAAACCTATCTTTGGCGGCCTCAAAACCAAACGTTTGTCTCACTGAACAGCCTCCGTTTTGTGACCCTGAGGTTCCACATTCTATCCTCTATAATTCTTCTGGAAATTGATATTTGAAAATTGAGAAGCAATTTAGTGTGTTCCGTAGCCCCGATCTATCAGCCTAGGCCATCATTAATGACACATTTTAATAGAATAATGGGCAGTTGGGCATCTAAACTTCACCCCACTATGGATCATTTTTGGCAGCTGTGCTTTTTATTCATCGGTCTGATTGAAACCGCTTTCCTGACAGAAGCAAAGATACTCTTCTTTGTTCAGGATTTCCATAAAAGGCGAAAAGGAAGTCTTTGCAGACAGACTGGCGTGCCTGAATAAATTTATTTTCCTAGGCTTCTAGCCACAACAGTGAGCAAACAAATGTCTCTTACCTACATCTTTATGTACACTGTAGGATAGCAAGTTTATAGGATGAAATCACGCTCGTATGCTTTGACTTCTTCCTTCTCTGTTTTAAATCGTTGCCCAGACTTGCATTTTTAAATCTCTCCCTCCTAATTCTTAACCTTTAGCCCTGGGCTATTTGAGCAATGTATGGCGGTGTGTGTGTTTGTCTGTGTCTATGCATGTACACGTATATTGTCTGTGCTGTTGGGGGAGGAGTACTGAGCTTTCTTTTTAATCCTCTTTCTTTATAGAGAACAGACCTCAAAGGGTTTCCTTTCCTAACTTCTTAACTTCTCTTCCAAGCATAATGATTCTAGACAGACCAAACAACTGACCAGTGATCCATCGTGTTTTTAATCATTTACAGTCGGATTCCTACATGGCGGTGCCTGATATTTGGTTTTGAAGAATGCTTTCCTGGGGAGCACATTCAATCCAGCAGTTCTGAGCAATAAATTACCTGTGTTTGGGGGCCCTTGACAGCCTGTATTATTTTGCCCTTGTTGAAAATAATGGATGATTTGGAACAATGCTCCCTTTTGAATTAAAATATAAAAGGTTTGAGTTTTAGAGTTCAAGATAATAAGTAGGCCCTCAACAAACAGACTGGGCCCAAGTCTCCCCAAGAGGAAAAAGATCTGGGGGGTGAAGACATGGGGGAGAGGAGGCATAAACATAAGCATTTGTACAGACACATTGTTTTTTTTTCTGGGTTGGGAAAATCATTTTGTAGCCTGCACTGTCCCAGATGCTCAGTCAACTATATAGTTATAGTTACACTAACACGAGGCAGAGCAGAGCTTTGTGCAAATATTATGATCATCCTGAATCACCCAGGAAAATCTATGATCTGTCTGGCCGGTGAGCTAACCTCTATCTAATCCCGATTGGGAGGTGGGGGGCAGGACGTGGAATGCCGCAACTGTCGGCACTGTGGATAAATCACGAGGGAAACTGATTTTTAGCTGAAAACACATCTGTTTGCACATAGGGGTCAATTAATCACCATATAGCAAAATATAACACCATTGTTTAAATTATTGTAGAAGAAGGAAACAATTATTTTCATATGTAAGCATGTATGTACATATCGGCAGTCCCCATAACGGAAAATAATCCCGAGGTAATGAGATGACTTAGAAATGGGACTATCTTTTGCCATATAAATAATGTTGTAAGTAGTGGTTAGGTTTCCAGGCTAAACAAAAGTTATCGGAATTCCTAGTTTAGTTAGAGTTTTAAGATTTAAGATTAAGACAGGAGTTAAGATGACTGTGCAAGAGGCGATATACCACATGGGTTAAAAATCCGAGATACTGACTTTTGAGTCCAGGCTCCCCGACTCAGTGGTAGTATCGCTCTGGGAAAGTTTCGTGACTTCTCTGATCCCCAGATTCCTAGTCTGTATATTATAGGAATCAGCAAACTATGGTCAGTGGGCCAAATCTGGCTTGCCACCTATTTTGGTATGACTTGCAAGTTAATTTTTAATATTTTTAAGTGTTAGAATCAAAAGAAGAACAATGTTTTGTGATATGTGAACATTGTATGAAATTTAAATTTCATGACCTATAAATAAAGTTTTATTGGAACACAGCCATGCTCCTTTGTTTACATGTGGTCTGCTTTCTATGCTAGTCTTGCTCCAAGGCAGAAAGTTATGACAGAGATCACATGGCCCACGGAGCCTAAAATATTTAATCCGTGGCCCTTTACAGAAAAAGTTTGTCTAACCCTGCAGTAGTATCTGCCTGGCAGAGTTGTCCTGAGGATTGAACGTTATATAAAGCGTTTAGGGCAGGGAATTACGTGAGGAAGCCCTAGGCTGATGCTGCCCCTGAAAATGAATATGTGTAGACTTCACAAAGACAGAAAAAAAGACAAGGCTGGGAAATAATTCCAAAATTCTAGCATTTCCCTTCAATTTACAAGAATGCATCATGATGTCAGAGGGTATTTATAGAAAAATAGAAAAGTCCCAGTTTTGTCAATCTGGTTAAAACTAACAGCAACTGGACAATAAATTCCCATTAGCTAACTCAGCATCCATTTTGATGAAGGGTGAAATTTTGCCCTAGACGATAATTCCTTATTAGTTATTATTGTTGCTGTTATTCTTATAATTGAATATTTCATAATAGGAATCTCTATTTAAATAAATAGAAGCATATCAATGTGTCTAATAATGAACATAATACACTCCAAAGATACATTTTATAGTCAAATTCTTTGTTACTGAAATAAGAATGATGAATGCAATGTAGGATACAGTCCAGGATAGAGATGCTTTCCCTCTATTCTTAACTATAATAAAACCTACACCACGTTGAGTGCTTCCTCTGTCAGATGCCATATAGAAATGTGTGTTTAATTTTTCAACAGCCCTGTGAGATAAGTAGGAAACTTAATTCCAGTGATGTGGAAATCTCATACAGATGTAGGCTGAGGGAGCATGATGGCACTTTTTGGAATGTATCCCCACTCTAATGCAACCTCAAGAGGCCCATAATTAAGCCAAGACTCATCTGTAATGGAAACATGTGGCTCTGTTTCTAAATGAGTTTCTATTATAATTGGAATTGTTATTAAATCAATAACCATAACAAAAGTAGTACAAATACCATGGTTAGCAGTAATACTCATTTATTGGTTCATTCACAAGTATTTATGGCCCACTATGTAACAGACACTGGATGAGGCCCTGGGTACACAATGGAAAACAAAACAAAGTCCCCACACTTTGGATCTGATATTTTAATGAGAAGAGACAGATATAAATCAAAAAAATTTTTTTAAATAAACTAGAAAATATCAAGAAATATTATGTCCTATGATTGACCATGTGGTGAGGGAAGGGAGAAGGACACTTTTGATTAGGTGGTCAGATTAAAGTCAGCTCTAAGACTCCTGGTTGTGATCTCAGAGAGATTTAAGAGAGTAACTCAGAGACCCTCTCAGCTAGAGAAAAGGCTTTAAGAATCTTAAAGACCTTGTCCAAAAGACCCTTGTGTTCAGCCCAAAGTACAGTCTCAAAGAAATTCGTGGGTGTGGCTTTGTCTGACGGAGTCAAGTATAATAAGATTTATAAGAAACCCAGAAAGCTTTTAAGAGAATTATAACTATTGGAAGCACCTCCAGCTTTGACTGAATTGGACAGAAATCATTTACATTGAAAAGAGGTCTCTGGATCCCCAAACATTCATGAGCAGGAAGTAGATTGAGAAAGCTACTCAACTACAAACACAAGCCAGCTCTAAGGAAAAGAAAGATGACTCGCCAGGAGATATGAAGAGCCACTTGCAGAGAGGAGAATTGAGCCCTAATGAAGGACTGGAAACAGATGCCCAGTTGGATTTCACAGTTGTTATTGACCAGTGACTACTATAGGCCTGACTTTTGCCCAGTTTTCTAATTACAATGACTCAATCACAGAGTCAGTGTGTAGACGGGGTGAAGTGGAGAGTGGGTCAAATAACTTGTCTTTTAGTTGACAAGCCTTCAAATCAAGAGGAATCATTCTTGTAAGCCTGTGACTGAGGAATTTCCCCTGAGAAGCCTCCTCTTATCCCATTCCACTTCAAACTAATTTAGATGATGAAATATTCTGGGCTTGAGTCTGAATCATAATGGGATAAGACTTCTGGGGATCTTGGGAAAAGGTAAGTTCATTCTGCATGTAGGAAATTTTTCAATCATTAGTGTCCAGGAGTTTTTTAAAATTCATCCTTCCTCTCCTTCCCCAAACTCCTGGCAACCACTGATCTTTTTACTGTCTCCATAGTTTTTCCTTTTCCAGAATGTCATATAGTTGGAACTATACAGTGTATAGCTTTTTCAGGGGCTCTTTCACTAAGATATGCACTAAGATTCCAGCATGTCTTTTCATGGCCTGATAGCTCATTTCTTTTTATTGCTGAATAATACTCCATTATATGGATGTAACATTTTATTTATCCATTCATCTTTTGAAGGACTTCTTTGTTGCTTCTAGTATTTTGGCAATTATAAATAAAGCTCCTGTAAGCATTCATTTGCAGGTTTTTGTAAGGACAAAAATTTTCAACTGGGGCCAGCCCAGTGGTGTAGTGGTTAAGTTCACATGTCCTGCTTCAGCGGCCCTGGGTTCGCCAGTTTGGATCCTGGGTGCAGACCTACTCACTGCTCATCAAGCCATTCTGAGGCAGCATCCCACATAGAAGAGTTACAACTCTACAGCTATGATACACAACTATGTACTGGGGTTTGGGGGAGAAAAAAGAGAAGGGAGGAAGATTGGCAACAGATGTTAGCACAGGGCCAATCTTCCTCAAAAAAAAAAAAGCTACAACTCATTTCAATTAAAAAAAAGAGTTTTCAACTCATTTGGGTAAATACATAGCAGCACAATTGCTGAATCACGTGGTAACATAATTTAGCTTTGTAAGAAACTGCAAAATGATCTTCCAATGTGGCCGTAACACCCTGCACTCCCACCAGCAATGAATAGGAATTCCTATTGCTTCACATCCTCACCAGGCTTTGGTATTGTCAGTTTTGTTCTTGTTTTTGTTGTTAGTTCTTTGGGATGTTTTCCATCAGAGACCATGTCATCTGTGAACAAAGATAGCTTTATTTTTTCCTTCCCAATCTGTATACCTTTGTTTCCTTGTCTTGTCTTATTGCACAAGTTATGGCTTCTACTGTGATGTTGAATAGGAGTGGTGAGAGGGGCATCCTTGCCTTGTTCCTGATCTTAGGAGAAAAGCATTCAGTTTCTCACTATTCCGGATAATGTTAGCTGTAGATTTTTTGTAAATGTTTTATATCAAGTTGAGGAAGTCCTCCTTTATGTCTAGATTGCTGAAAGTTTTTTTCTTTTTTATTCATGAATGCGTGTTGGATATTGTTAGGTGCTTTTTATGTGATTGCATTGACATGATCATATGAGTTTATTTTGTAGCCTGTTGATGCAATGGATCACATTAATTGATTTTCAAATGTTGAACCAGCCATGCATAGCTGGGAAAAATCCCACTTGGTTGCATAATATAATTTTTTAATATATTGTTAGATTTGAATTGCTAATATCTCATTGAGGATTTTTGCATCTATGTTCATGAGCGACATTGCTCTCTCGTTTTCCTTTCTTATAATGTCTTTTTCTGGTTTTGGAGACTCCAGAATTTTGTCCCCATTTCTTCCTTGATTTCTTGCTTTGAGTATTTCTCTTGAAAAGTCCAATTTGATCCTAATTTTTATTCTTTCATGTGTGAACTTTTTAATTTTGTTACTTGAAAATTTTTGCATTAGCTCATTATTGCCAGCATTTTGAAGTCTCATGGTGATGGGCCTTAGTGTGATCATTTTTAAAAAGTAATTGTGCTGGGCATTTTTTAGGCTCTTTTTATTTGGAAACTTAGGTGCTTTAGTTTTGGAACTTGTTCTTGTATTTCTTGTTTACTAATTTTCTTCTTTCCGTTGTCTTTTTTTTGGGTGGGGGGGGGGGACTCTTTTTGATCAGCCTTTTGACGTCCTGGACAGATCTACTAATATTCTTATCTTTTTATGCCTATCATAATTTCCATTTCATTTTGTTGTGCTTTCTATGAGGATAACTTGTTTTATCATCTAGCTCTTTGGATGAATCTTTCATTTCTATTTTCATATTTCTAGTTTGCAAGAGTTCTATCTAGCCAACTGACAGTTCCATTTTTTAGTGTCCTATTGGATGCACTGACTTCTCATTTATCTGAGAATATAAATTATAATTTTAATTATAGTTTTTCTCTCTTCTTTGCATTCCCTGTTTTCTTGGAGTTCCTTTTTTTTTCTCTTTGGTGTCTTTATTTTTGAGTGGGGTTTTCCTCAATAGCCAGGTATTTTGTTGTCCATTTTTAAGATTAAGGCATTAAAGTCTGAATGGAAGCCCTGTGTGAGGAAATGAAACCTTCCAGTTGAGGGGCTTCTCCTTGAGAGTGATTTATTGGGAATTCTTTCATTTCATATTGACAACCCTACCCTACCATCCACCCCAAAGCTTTCCATTTTTCCCCCCAAAAAGAACCCCCCAACCTCCTGGTGGTAGTGTATGCTAAGCAACAGCAAGGGGCTAGTAGCTGCACAGTTCAGTGTGTAGACTTTCACTCAATCCTCTGTCTTCAGTTGTCTCCTCTCTTCTGCCTTCTGCTCTGTCTCCTGTCCCTGAGCCCAGGGCCTCTTGTTCTGATTCAGAATAAACTCGCAGTCTCCCGTAAGACATGGGATGGGTGAGTCTGTTGACTGTACACACCAGGGGAGAAGATCCTACCTCACTGTCTCCATAGACACTTCCCACCATCTTCCTGATCGCAGTACCACACCTTCCCCTGCTTTGTGTCCAGGGTTCTGGAGAGAAAACTAGGCACAACTCTCATTGCCTTTCTCTCCAGCCAGCATTTTCATCCTGCTTTCTCAGCTGTGCTAACTCCACCCTTCACTTTCTGTTTCCAGCAAACGATCACTGTTTTAGTCTATTATTGTGTCCTTGTGCGTTATTTTTCTTCAGTGTGTTTTTACCATTTTTGATTCCTTTACTCTCACTTTAATGAGATTCTGGGAGGGAGCAGAAATGAAAAGCATGTGTTTAATCAGAAAGCTACTGGATCATTACAAACATACAAAGTAAAAATTTAAAGGAGCTTATGCTACTTTATTTCAGATATACCAAGATGATATGATTACTGATCTAGACATGCATGCTGTTAATTTAAGCAAACCCAAAATTTAGTCTAAGCCTTCATGTTTTTAAACACCACAATTCCTAAACTATATAATTCGTGTAATTCTCTCTCCCTAAAAATGCTATAATTAATAAAGGCAAAATGACTTCCTAGTTGTCTAATACTGGCAATTTATCCTTTTCCTGTAAATGATAACTTATATGAGGTCTTGTGAAAGTCTATGGAAGCTGAACTTGGGGATGTTGGAGCCCATACAAATCATAAAGTGGGGAAATCCTTCTCATCCTTGGCTCTACCCGGAGCCTGTAAGTATTTTCATTCAAGGGAAAATGGAAGTGCAAAAATGTAACAGAGGGAATCTTTAGACCACTGGGTGTGCAATTGATCTTTCTCACTATTTTTCCAATATTTAAACCTCTTTTCAATTATCCTCTTCTATTTTCCCTTTTGGGGAACTCCCCACTTGTATGCAGTGCCCACTTCCCATTAAGAATATGGAAAGAAGCAGGTCCACCTCCCCTCCCCTTCCTGTTGCAATCAGGCACAGCCAATTGCAAAGTCAGAGGAAGCATTATGCAGGTTGCACCCTACTCATCAAGGCAACAGGTTGAGAAGGTCAGTGGGGAGTGAAAATCAGCTGGGGTCTCCTTGCCAAGCCTGGTACCTATGGGGCTGCCTCTCCACAGATGAAGTGCCATGTTCTAATACACACAAAACTAAGTTTGGACTAACAATAGTTGTGGTCATTCAGACCTCGGTCCCTCCTGGAGCTTTCCATCTAAAGGTGCCCCATATGTATCTCAGTTGTATCAGCATACGGATCGGCCAGGTTCTGCAGCATCACCTTTGATGTGGTTCCTACTGCCCAGCCCTCAGGTGTTCCTGGGTCTTGTCATTTTTCTACACTGCTTCTCATTAATATTGTGAGCCCCTATAACAGCTCAGTAAATTTAACTTTAGCTGAAGATAGCCAGAGTGATGACTATTGCTTGAAATCGAAACTGATACAGAGGATGTATGAATACACAGATGGAATGGTATTGCCTATTGTTTTTTTGGAGCGAAGTGAGGAGAGGAAGGGGATGGATGTAGAGCAGAAAGGAAGGTTGATAAATCATTAAAAAATGTGAGTTCAGGTTCTTTGTAGTCTTCTCTATCAAACACTTTCCCCCACCGTCTCCCTACTTTGCCTCCCCATCCCAACCCCAACTCTTTGACTTGCAGCCTCGAGGCAAAAGTGTGAAGGTACCTAGTGCTTTAAGCCTAGAGCAATTGGTTTGGTTGGCTTTATCCTAGGACTGGCTCTGTCAACACCAATAAGAACACACAATAATTATAGGAGTGTACAAGATGGTGGGGATGTGAGCGTCAAAGCAAAGAATGATATTCAGCTGGAAACAAGGTCACTCACTTCTAATGTGGAAACTGGTGGGAAGGAGGATCTTGGACCACAGATTTTTAAATGATCAAGAAACCAAACAGCGGTGCTTTTAAAAAAATTACTTTCTGGCAAAAGGTAGTAAAATGGAAGTTAGAAAAGTGAAATAAAAGAAAATAATCAAAAGTCAAAGCTTTTCCCTTAAGTCTGAGGCACAGCAGAGACAGAAGAGCCTGATTAAAATGAGCCATTTTACCAGCTACATACATTACATTGTTAATTCCAGTATAGAGTGCTCTAAAGGGAGAGAAACAGAATTCAGATGAACACTCTTAAAAGCAGTGTGCGCTTGGTTTCCTAGGTAGTGTTACCCATAAAGGGAAGAGCAGATAAGCAAATTCAATTTGGAAAATAAAGACCTATACTATGAACTGGGATCCACGTGACAAGCTGTTGATACAAAATATAGCAAAAGTCTTTGTCATAGTCTTATACAATTGGAAGCATTCAAAATGATAGAGTACCTGCTGTTTTGTTTTGTTGGCTTTTTTTCCCCCTAGTCTATAAGCCTCACTGGACAATAACATGCATCAAGGAATTTATTATGGAAAAAACTAATATTTCAAAGTGGATGTGACAGCTGCCTATGCTGTATTTGAGAAGATGAAAGCACAAAGCCTATGGAAGGTAATGGAGGGTGAGTTGTGTACTGAGGTTGGATGTATAAGGAGTCTCCCTGGCTGGCTCTTCATTAATTGCAGTAGGAAGATCCTGTGGTAATTCATACAGAGGTCAGAATGAAGTTTTCCCTACATTATTCAGTTCACCTGTCAGTTATTTGTGGTCCTGCTAATAGATACATATGAAGTTAGCAAAGTAAATCAATTCAGACGACGCTTGGGAAATGCGCAGGTGGACCATTTGAGAATGAAACTGATGACCTATAACATACTGTGATTTATTTTGCTGAGGCACAAATTTGAATCATGGGCTCTATAAAGATGGAGAGCGCAGGGAGTCATTTGGTACCTTTTTGTTCCTCACTACAGATCTTTAAATAAACAGTACCTCTTACCTTTACATAAATTCAAGATTTTGTTTCACCTCAGGAAAACAGCTGGATGGTAATTGCCCACCTTTAGAGAGTAAATTTGGAGTGATGGAATTTCACTACGGGATCCTTTGGGGGTAGTTCAAAGCGATAAGTTGTTGTCCTCCAAACTAGTTGAAACCGAGGATAGATTTTGTACTAGATTTCCAGAGTATGCTTGTGTCGGTCTGACTTAAAATGCTGGCTCTCTGGTAAAAACAAAATGCATTCAATGGAACACAAGCACCAAAACACAGGCATCGTCCTCCAGAGGCACTGCAGGAGGACTCCCACAGGGGACCCGACTGGGACACGTGGCCTATCTACTGTGAGCCCCATGCTGGAAGTGACAGGACAGATGCTCTTCTTTGCTGGTTTAATTTGCAGGGTTGCTGCTTCTCACATGAGCAGCTTCTAGTAAGCGTGCTCCAATGCTCAGCAGCTACAAGTGGTTCATTATTTAACAGGGATTAATAATTCATCAGAACAATTACAGGTAGGTCATCTTCAAGCGGGATAAAAGTGCTTGGTCCTTTATTAGAAATGGTCCGGAAAATGAAAGACAACAGTTAATTTTGCTGGTGGTCATGACAGAAAGTGAGACAGAAAGTGTAACATTGAATGCAGTAGTAGCCCACCTCAGTGATGTGATGAATTGCATTAATGATGATATTAAAAATGAGCAAAAAGTGTATTTGCTAATTCAGAGACGTTTCTGTTGTCTTAGGGTATGACAGTCCAGAATGTCAAGGGACAACCATAATGCAAACAAGACTTGAAAGGGAATTACTCAGCTACTTTTGGGATCAAATGGATTTCAGGTACCCTCAGGCATCAGAGTTCACAGACTTGACATTTTCCAGTCAGACCCTCAGCTAGCATTCCAGCCTGGAACCCTGAGCTAGTTATTTAATGTCTCTGAGCCTCAGGGCTTCATCAGTAATATAGAGTTCAAAATACATTCCCCGTCTACCTTACAAGGGTACTCACAAAGAAAATAATATCCCAGAAACTTCTCTGTAATCTCCATATTACCACAAAAAACAGTGAATTATTATTACATCATGATGAATCCATATGCTAATTTCTAACTATTCCTATCTGTTCCCTGAAACAAATTTACCAGCAATTTCCACCACGTCATTTTCAGTTAGCTTAGTTCTAGTTATTCTTTGGTACTCAATGCCAAAATGCTGCCTTTACAAACAAAATTCTTTGATTCTAACTACTGTTTGACTTCTCCCTTCATGAGTCCTAACAGAATTGGTTATGTCCATTGAAAGATAGTGTCACATTTCTTCATTGCCTGAGCTTGGTCTGTTCCCTGCCATCCCAGCTATTCCCTGAAGAATGAAACACGTTTCAGATTTCTTTTCATCTTCCTATGCTATTGTGGTAGATAACATAATAGCCTCCCAAAGACCTCCAAGGCCTAATCTTTGGAGCCTGTGAATCTGTTATTTGACATGGCAAAAAGAGCTTTGTAGATGTGATTAAGTTACCCATCTTGAGATGCAAGAATATCTTGGATTATCTGAGCGAGTCCATTGTAACCACAAAGGGCCTTATAACAGGAGGCAGGAGAATCAGACTCTGAGAGGGCAATGTGACAACAGAAGCAGTGGTTGGAACAAGGCGGGGCCATGAGCCAAGAAATGTGGGCAGCCTCTAGAAGCTGGAAAAGGCAAGGAAATTGGTTCTCCCCTAGAACCTCCAGAAGCAACACATCTCTGCTGATCCATGTTAGACTACTAACCTCCAGAACTGTCAGGGAATAAACTGGGGTGCTTCAAGCCACTAAGTTTGTGGTAATTTGTTACAGCAACAATGGGAAACTAATACAGCTATTTTTATGGGTTATTTTTTATTTTTTGGTGGAGGGGGTGTGGTGGTATAGGTTTTATAATTGAGTCAGGAAACCAAAGACAAAGAAATACCAATGTAGGAACAGTCTACCAAACCAAGAGCAGCTCTCACATAAGTCAGAAACAATAAACAGGAATTTGGCAATTTTAGAGACTCAAAGAACCTGAGAGATAACAAAATCAATACTTAAATCATTGCTAAGGTATTTATCAGCTGAGAAATTTGGGGAAGGGTATAAATAGTGTCTAAATATCATGAACTCCAAGTTATTCCAAACTTTAGTTTTTTTTCTTCCACTTGTACCGGGCAGCCATATCCCGTTTCACTCTTACCACAACTCTGGACGTATTTATCCCCCATCTTAATAGAGAAATTGGGGCTGAGACAGAGTGTGTAACTGACCTAGGCCACACAGCTCGTAAGTGTTATATCCCCACTATAGCCCTAATTATAGCAGGTTGAAATTGTACTTTTGAAATGTCAGTCATTGCCTCGTCTTCATGAACCTCTCCCTTCTATTTTTGTTTTCCCAGAAGCTAGCACACTCATTGCTACATAAGGACACTTAATTTGCTGATGGAATAAAGAGATGATGTTGCTAATCTGTGCCTAATTCTTAGGTTGAGGAGTGAACAATTCATTTGGTTTGGGGCCTCTGCTACAGCATCTCATCTAATATCTCATCTCATCAAATATCCCTTTGACCTGCACTTCATGATACCTGTGGAATTATAAAAAGATCTTTGTTGAGATTATTTTTTAAAGTGAATCATCTAATACGTAATAAAATGTAGCTTTGTAGTTTAAAATGGGTTTCTGAATTAGTCAGAGGTCACTATTAAGTTAAATAATGTAATAACAATGACTCCAAAAAGAAAATAAACTAATAGAGGTTTTTCAGTAATGTGGTAAGAAATTCACAGGAGTTAAATATTTAATCCAAAATATTCAATTAAAGTAGAATTGCTCCTGAAAGTCAGGCTGAATTTTTGGTGGATTAACTGGGCAGATTCCACAAACATTTGTCTAAGCCATTATCTGGAAAATCACTTTCAACCCTAATACAATGAAAATATATTACCCATGCTAATAACAATGTCCCATCTGTTTAAGCGCTTTACAACCTACTGAAAGCTGTACCTGCAGAGAGCCTTATGGCTCTGAATTCAGAAACCAAGTTGCAAGTTGAATACATGTGGCAGTATTACCTGGTAGACAAGCCCTAAGAGCTTACTTTTAATGAATTTGTGTGCTACCAACCTCTCATATGGTGAACCAACCTCTCAAAATAAACTATCCTGAATCAGCCAGGGGCAAATTTCACAGGGCAATAAACTCTCTCTCTCTAACCAGTGGTAAGTGACTGTTCAGTTTTGAAGATACTTTAATGTAACTACTGCTTCTTCAAGATTGAAGTCTATCTGATATAAACACCCAAAGGATACGTAAATGGTACAACCCAAAACCAAGTCCATTTGTAAGCCATTGCATACATCAAATGTTTAACAAATTTAGAACATCTATCAACCCATCCAATTAATCAAGGAATACAAAAACTTGAAGGTACAAGTGAAAGTTTCCTTCTAAAAAAGGCCATAATTTCACCTTTAAATCACTTTAAGCAAGGCAAGTAGGCATTTCTTTCCTCTTTGAGCAGAGACAATGGGACAGAAATATTCCAACTTGATAGAAAAGTGGGAGTAAACTAACCCAGAAATATCCAAGGAGTACATTAACCAAATAATTAAGAATATTAGTATAATCCAAAATAGTGAATTACTCCAATAATATGAAAAATATTATTCCCTTTCAGAGGGAAAATGAAGGTCAGTGTGTGAATACTGAATAACTGAAAAATGTAGCTGGATTTTTAAAATAATGCTTGCAGTTTACAAAGCATGTTGAACGTGTTATGATTTTTTTGCAACAACTGTGTGTGTTAGGTAAGTTTAGAATCATCTTCAGTTAATAGATGAGAAAGCAAAGACTCAGAGTGACTTAGTTATTGCCCAAAGTAACACAAATTTTAAGAGGCAAAGTAAAGACTTTTGGTTCTAAACCTGGTGTGCATTTCTCAGTCTTTGCCTTTTCCTCACCATCTCCATCGATCCTGCTACCTTGACCAGGTTTTAAAAGGATTACCTACATATAATATTTCACCCAAGAATAAAAGCCTCAATAGGCTACAAATTCTGGAAACATTGCATACATCAAATTTAAAAACATTGTAGGACTCTTTTGCATATAAAAAGGCACTATGTTAGATGGTGATATCCCTTCTAGTAGAATCAAATGGAGGTCTGAGTAATTCTCCAAAGCCAGCTAAAAGAAAGCAGCAGAAAGGTAGCATGCAAGACTCTTTAATCAGTGTCCAATTCACTAAATACATGTACACAAATGCAATGACGTTTGATGATGTGAATGTACAATCAAACACACCTGAGCAGAAATTTTGGCAAATATTCTCTCTCTCCAAAACACTGAAGGACAGGAAAAGTGAAAAATCAAAGGAAGACATTTCAGAGTGAGCAAAGAATAATTTGATGGTATCAAGAGGAGTACTAGTAGATTCCTAGAGCTCGGGGGAAGCTCTAAGCACTGATCCAAAGGAGTCTAAATATTTCCAGAAATGTGTGCTTCTCTCCACAATATTTAAGGTTGATGAAGCAGGCAACAGAGAATTGTTCAAGGAAATGAAAGGCCTGTGTAAAGTGTCTCAACTCTAGTTTACCATCCCAAGACCTGCATAAGCCTATCTTCATGTCAATTTTCCAGTAAAAATTCTGGGACAGATAATAATATCTTCAAATGCAGTTCTAAGACTTTGGGGCCCTGAAAATTCTTAGTGCGTACTCTAGGGATATTCCAACCAATTTGGGGTGTTTAGCCCAACTTTACTAGATTCCTATTTTAAGAAACTGCAGCTGATCCACCTCAGGCAGAAGATTTCTCCAAGAGAATATTTAATACGTAATTTTTACATTGTTTAGTTTTGTTTATTTGATTAATTTTGTTATGTATTTTTGTTATCAGTTATTTGTATTTTCACGGGATGAAATATATTTTTAGGAAAACAATATCCAAAGTACAACATTTTGTCAGAAGAAAATGCAGCTAGCATGTGACAACATGGAAAAGCTGGGTCATTAGTTGGAAGATAACCATATGATTAAGGCCACACTGAACCCTTTTTCCAGCAAGAGTGACAGGAGTAAAGAGAAGGGGAAAAAATGCTGTTACCTGGGCCAAAATGATAAGAAATCTTTCATGGAAGAGGTGAGACTCAAGAAGGACTTTGAAGAATGGGTAGGATTTGGCTATGTGGAGAGGGGTCAAGAAGTTTCTCCAGGTCGGGAGAAATTGAGTAAAGGCTTTGAGTCAGAAATGAACATGATCCAGAACTGTGAGGAAATCAGTTGATCTGGAACAATGAGTTGTTTTTTCTTTTTATTTATTCAATAAATATTTATTGAGTAACTACTAAGTTTCTAGCAGCGTACTGGGTGAGAAAGAAACAAGATAAATAATGCATAGGCTTGCTCTCAACAACCTCATTGATTAGCTAGGGAAACTCTATTAGTCAGAAATTGTGTTCAGCTTCCTGAAAAAGCAGTATGACTATTTTGGCTTAGCCAGAGATTCCCAAAAGATGTGCCATATAGCAAATTCCTCTTTTGCCAATGGGTTACAGGTGTGACAAGATAATGAACCCCTAATTCCTCTACTGGAGAGCAGCGAGAGCACTTTGAATATTCAACTTTGTCTGTGAGTTGCCTTTTCCTTGAAAGTATCAAATATTATCATTTTCTATATATTTTGTGATGCAAAAAAAAAAAATCAGGAAACACTGGTTTTACCAAACAGGTTGATATTTGTCATATTCAAAAATCCATACTACACAGGTAGGCATGGTACAGAAGTTCCATAATGTCCTTATAGCTTCCTTTTATCTTGTTTCATCATCCTTCATATATGGGTTTTATTTTCCTAGTTGCCACAAGACTCCAAAATGGCTGCTCCATGTCTAGCCTCTCATCTGTATTCCAGTTATAAAGAAGGGGGCTATGCCGTATTAGGAAACCAGAATTTATTCAGAAATCACCAATGGTGCAATTGTTCTCACTGCTCAGAACTGTGTCATGTGTTTAGCTTTAGCTGCCAGAGAGTCTGGGGAATATAGGTTTTTAGCTGGATACAGGCTATTCAAAAGAAAATCATAGTTCTTTTAGCAAGAACAAAGGAGAGAATGGTAATTGGGTCTGTTGGGTCTGCTCCAGAGGCAAATACATAAGCAAACAATTATAATGTAATGTATTAACTTAAGCAATATATAGACTGTCTTGGGGAAAAAAGTGAAGAGACACATTAATTCTGCCTGAAGAGGTAATTAATGTTTTACAAATGGCAGGAAAGTGGAACTGAGTCTTGACTCTAAAGAATTAATTTAGTTTAAGTCCAAATTAAGACAGAACAAAAATCCTAAGGAGGTGAAGTGTATGCCTGAAAATTTGAGTTTGGCAGCCAAAAAGTCAAAGACATCTGCCCATCTTTGGGGTTTTTTTTTTGAGTCCCAGAAGCTTACATCACCACAGGGAAGTTCCCCCTGTGTTTTGGGCTCTGCTTTTTGTGGCTAAGGAGACAGTGCTTGGAAAAGAAAGATCCCACAAAGAGAATCAGTGGCAGACCTCAGTAAGGGTAGTGGAGCACACCCACTAGAATGGCTATTATCAAAAAACCAAAATAACAAGTGCTGACGAGGATATGGAGAAACCGGCATCCTTGTTCACTGTTGGTAGGAATGTGAAATGATGCAGCTGTTGTGGAAAAGAGTATGGCAGTTCCTCAAAAGATTAAAAATAAAGTACCGTATGATATAGCAATTCCATTTCTGGTTATACACACAAAAGAATTGAAAGCAGGGTCTCAATGAAATATTTGTACACCCATGGTCACAGCAGCATATTACGATAGCTAAAAGATGGAAGCAACCTACGTGTCCATTGACAGATGAATGGATAAATAAAATGTGGTATAGGCATACAATGAAATATTATTCAGCTTTAAAAAGGGAGGAAATTCTGATACATACTATAACATGGACGAACCTTGAGGACATTATGCTAAGTGAAATAAGCTAATCACAAAAAGACAAATGCTGTACGATTCCACTTATATGAAGTACCTAGAGTAGTCAAATTCATAGAGACAGAAATAGAATGGGGTTGCCCGGGGGTGGGGAAGAGGGGGGTTGGGAGTTATTGTTTAATAGGTATAGAATCTTAGTTTTCCAAGGTAAAAAGAGTTCTGAAGATTGGTTACACAACAGTATGAATGCACATACTACTACTGAACTGTACACTTAAAAATGGTTAAGATGGTTAAAAAAAAGGTAAGTTAAAGTTAAATGCTTCACATGACAACAATTTTCCATTATTCTGGAGCTTTACACTTCTAGGATTTTTGTAGTAGTGTGTGCCTAGCCATGATTTAAAAATATCACTTTATTTTTTACCAGTGATTTTCTATGTATTTTTCAAATGTTAGCACTATAAAAGCAATGTCCCAGAAAACAGGAAAAAAAAGAGTAGTGGCAGATGTTGCGTGACGTCCTACCTTGCCCACCATTTCTAAAACCATAGTGAAAACAGCGCTTGCACCATCAGGTGCTGCTTTGGAATGAAAGTTATTATTCCAGAGATAGGTTCAAAACAGAAATCTGGTTCTTACCTACTTGGCTGGTAGTCAGAGTGACAAGCACCTGAAGGAGAAATGAATGGTCTTTCCAGAAGTACTGGGGTTTTTTTGCAAAAAGAATGTGGGCAGAAGGGAGGATGGGAGGAGCAATGTTCCTGGGAAAGGAAAGAGGATGTGCAAAAGCACAGAGGCACCAGAGAGGATGGCATTCCAAAACAGGAACATAGTGCAGTGTGATGAGTTCTTAAGGCGCATAAGAAAGAGTTACTGGAAATGAGACCAGAAAGGTAGGCAAAAATATTCACTGCTCACTATGTGCCAACAAAGTACATGTACTATCTCAACTAATTCTCACAACTCTCCCAGGAGGGAGGTGCTATTAACATCCCCATTTTACAGGTAAACAAAGTAAAACTTGGGGAGATAAAGTAAGAGTTGACATTATAAAGATGATTTGCCTCAGGATGCATGAGATTGATCTCCATGGTCCACGAGGTATTGTCCTTTAGGAACAAGACAGTTCAATTTAGCCAACAGATAGTACGCTATTTATTGGGTGCAAGGTATGTAGTCTAAATAATCCTTTACATGTGTATAACGATATTGTCCGCAAAGAACTTTCCAGCACCAGGAAATAGATAGGTAGGTGGAATTCTTCCCAATTTATAGGGTCCCATTTAGAGGGATTAAGTGAGCTGTCAGAGAGCTATGAGTGGAGGAGGTATAACTTGAATCTACGTCTTCTGCATTTTCTACTAAACCTCACTGCCTCATTTCTCTATGAGTTGATTTTTTTCCCTTTGCATATCCATCATCTCTTTATCCCAGTCAGAGGGTTGGCACACTGTTTGGTCTCATTAGCAACATTTTCAAAGGTTTTGGTGGTCGATCCTATCTCTGAGATGAAAACCAAAGCCACAGGTGCTTCTCATGGTGATTTTTATTGTTGGCTGCAAGTTTTAGTCCACTAAATGCCCAACTAAAGCTAATACATGACTTCTAATTCCAACTTATTTCAGAAATACCTTTAACTTTACCATGCAATTCTTCTATGACTATTGTTCTGTGTAATCATATTTATTTTTTAATTATCTAGGAAATTGTCAAAAAGCTTTACTAGAACTCTGATGAAATATATAAAGAACTATTGACCCAAGTCCAATAAAAGAAATGATCTAATATAGAGGAACGAAGAAAGAAGTAACATAGGATAATTCATGGATAGTTTTAATTTGTGTATAAATTGAATTGTCTTAAAGAGGAGGAAGCGTTATTGAGAATTCATGGCAAATGCAAATTATAGAACATTTTAAAATATTTATATAGATTATTTAAATCCATCCATAGTTATCTGATTTTAATTAAGCACTTACTATACACCAGGTAATGAGTTGAGCACTTTCAATCCCCAAGCCTGGCTAGAAGATTGGAGGTGAAATAGTAACAGATGGGGTACACCAGACGTGACAGAAGGCAGAGCAGAGACGCCAACATTAAGTGGGTGGGGTGAGCCCTCCAGCCCCATGTGCTATGTGGCTCCAAGAATACTTGCAGCCAAACATAAGCTTCCCCTCACCTGGACACAAGCAAGCACAGGCAAAGGAGGCCCTGGGGCAAACAGAAATGGAATAATCTGAGAAATGAGAGGGAAAGAAAGTTAAAACAAGAGAAAATGGTATTTTGGATTAGAAGGAAAAAGAAGAAGAAGAGGGGGAAGGCAGAGTGAACTGTAATGTCAAATGCCACGGAAATCAAGCGAGCAAGGAAGGGAAATAGTGATTTAATCTACCAGTTAGAAAGTCCTCGTTGATTTTAATGGGAGCCTTTTTTAGTAGAACATTGTGGCTAGAAACTGGGCTGTAATAGGTGGAGAACAAGCAGAGGAGAAGGAAGTGGAATGTAGTTTGATCTCCTCTTCAAGGAGTTTCTGCCGAGTTAGAGAGGAGAGAATTTATGAGGATTCCGCTTATTAGGGCCATTATCTTTTTCATACCATAGAGACAAAGCTGTCTCTTGAGAGTAAGGATCTTGGAGGTGGGGCATAGAAGTCAGAGAATGGGAAGGGAGGGAAGGGAAGATATAAACTGTGCTTTAAAAGGTAAATCAGATTTACATCAAAATGACAAGAAAATTACTCTGTTTATTCCTTAAAAACCTGATCTTTGGACTCTTCTGTGCCTATGCTGCAGTGTACTTTTTTTTTTTTTTGAGGAAGACTGGCCCTGTGCTAACATCTGTTGCCAATCTTCCTCTTTGTCTTTTTTCTCCCCAAAGCCCCATTACGTAGTCGCATATCATTGTAGATGCTGCAGTGTATTTTGATGTGCTATTTAATACACTCTGCCTAGAAGTAGGGAGTTCTTTGTTCCACATGCCACAGGATTCCTGTCCCATCAAAGCTGTATTATTTCCAATATTAATGCAAAAAGTCTGAGAGGCACAATTCCCAGACACTGAGAGCACACTTGAACAGACATACATGTGACAGAGGGCAGCATTCACTCGGTATTATAAAAAAATAAATGTATATACCCATCTCTCCAGAACGCCGAAGGAACTTTTCAATGTAAATTGATGGGGTTACAGACACTCTTTTTTAAAGGAGGTGAACAATCCCTTCAAAACAATTTCATTAGACCTGTTTGATCTCAGAACTCTTCTAGAGTAAATGCATTCATTCATTCGTATCAATTACCAAGTCCTAACTTGGGTAACTATGATGCATTCCACAATGAATTGTCTTTAATCTGTCCTTGGAAATGCACCAAAGTACTACAAAGACTCAAACTGAAATTAAATTGTCTTCAAGCTGCAGAGCCGACCAAAGTATGAGAAATGCCGTGTTAATACAAGGGCATTCTTTTAAAGTCTAGCCTAGACTAGAATTACATATTGTGGATTTTCTTACCATTTACAACATGATCTTCAGCTATTTAAATGTAACTTTAATCCACGAATAAATGCTTTTCTTCCCATATGAGTATATCACTCCATCATTTGTGGGCTGCAAACCTGTGTCAATCAGAGCATTGTACCAGACTGTCTGCTCTTCCACTCTCCCTTGTAAAACTGCCACAGATTACGTCAAGTTGCAATTCCCCTCTGCCCACCAGATAATGAGCTGGCACATGTAGGAAAGATCGATGTCACACAGAAGGGGGAGATAGTTTTGAAGCAATCACTCTCAGTTGCCATTTGATTCCATTTGCAGAAATCAATCTCCTGCCCCTTGACAACTGAATGGGTTATCACGGCCGCTCTAGTTCATTGGATAACCAAGTGTTGCCTTTCACTCAGGAGAGTAGTTTCCATCCGAATCAAATGGAAATGAAATACTTTTGCAGCAGGGGAGTGGTTGGGGGAACAAACAAGTAATCCATTGTATGTGTGAAAATGGGGGATGCACAAGTGTGTATGTATGCGCACATGTGTGACTACAGAGGGGCTACCCATATGTGTGAAAATAGCTACCAAGCTGATGCCATCAACAGTTATTCCTGAAAACTCCATGTACTCGGAGACTGAGATCAACTGCAGCTGGGTCACAGTCTATTGTGTAAATGTTCAGACATACTCATGTGCAGAATAGAAGTTAGTCAACTTCTCATTCACTGTGCTATCCAAGGAGCAGGAAAAAAAACTGATACCTATCTCTTATGCTTGAATTGATGGTGGAGTTTTTATATTTTTTAGAAGAAAAGTTGCCCAGTGATCTAAAAGGGAATAATACTCCAAACAAAATAAGGAGACCCCATGCAAGCATCTTAACTACTGAACTTGGCAGGACTTGACAACCAAACAGCAGACTCCAGTTAAAACTTGAAGGATCGTAGTTGTAGAAGCCAAGGGCCAAGAGAGAATGGAAAGGATTTGCTCTCGCAGAAAACCTGCTTCTGAACACCCATCGCAGCACACTGTGAGAAGGCCTGATGTGTCTCTTGGAAAGGCCCCCAGAAAGAGAAGTATAATTAGAAAAGAGACCAACCCATGAAGAACTGAGAAGTAAGACACTGGTACAGGTAGAGGATCAGACCAAAATGTGTAACAAAGGATAAAGGTGAGGAGGCGGGAAGAAAGCACAACAGTGGATATGCAGCAGCAAGTTTCAGAAACACTTAGGAAAGGTTAGGGTGGCAAAGAAGGCAAATTATTTCTTGTGGTTACACTGAAAATTAGCTGCCATCAACCCACACTTCCTGGAGTAACGGCATACCCTTCCTGTTCTTAAAGTGTTCTGTTCTGGTCCAGGGCAAAGAGCTGTGTATATCCTGGCACCAACTTGTTTTAATCACCTCCTATTCACCTGATTCATGAGGGAGAGATTCTTGCCCTAGAGTTGTGGGGTGGCCAAGCACACGATGCCTGAGGTTGGACAGATGAGATGATTGACAGCAGTTCATCAGTCATATGTGCTCACAGCCCAGGGAAGGAGAACACCACACGCCATACAGGGCTACATGGGGGTTGCACTCGGAAACAGAGTAAACAGCCAGGGCATGTGGGAGGCAGGCTTTGTAGTATCAAGAGGGTGGGATGACCCTCAGTTCTGTGGGAGGAAGTGACTGGCTGGTTTGCATGATCCCATGGACTGGCAGGAAACTGAAACCGACTGCTCAAGCATAAGCAAGAACTTCACCTGGTCCCCTTGATAAGGAGGGTCGTTTGACTAGGAAACCTCATCCATGGGAGCAGAATTCGGAGGGGAACTTGTGGTTAGGCCATTTGAGGGCCTACTGGTTTAACTGGATATCAAGGCAGCACATATTATTGGGCCTTAATTGTAGTCCTTACACCACACACCCCCAGAGGAACCAGAAAACTGGCAGATGGACCACTCCTGCTTCTGCCATTTAGAGCTTCCTTGTTTCTTAACTCTGTGCTGGGAATTCATCATCTGTTTGAGGAAAATTATCTACCTCATCGTCCGTCTCTGCCTCTACACTCACAGTTTCTAGGAGCGTTCAAGAAGCAATTAAACTTTTGGTTTCAAGCAGTTTGTCTCCTGCTTTCAAGGCTATATGTGAAGGAGAAACAGACAGAGGTAGGACAAGGAATCAACAAAGTCCTTAACTCAGTGGAGTAGGTGGTAGCAGCAGCAAGCATTTGAAAATAAGATTTGGTACAAATGTGTTGCCAAGAAACTGCCTGGAGGATGTGGGCACCAATTGCTATTTTTTAAATATACCTTCAAAAATTCTCATTTGCCTAGACAATGTTAAAGAAGATGGAAAGGAAATTGATGTCCAATGAATTACTCATTGGATAATATGTTATCCAAAACAGCAGATAAAACTGATTGGACAAAATGCAACATGTGGGAAATGTTCTACCTTCAGTACGTGAGGTGCATTGATTCTTCTGTTTGTCTTTATTTGTACTTGGGGATAATTCCCCATGGTATCTTTCTGAAGACATTAAACTTAGCTTTCAAAGACCTCATACCCATGTACAAGATTATGTTCAGAAATTTTACACTAGTAATTTGACATCGTTTTTGTACTAAAAATTCTATCAACTTCAAAATTTTAGCAACTCCTTTACCAATTCTCTCAAGGAGAAATAATTGTGCCATCAGATATTTAAAGTGCTCCATTCTTTTCTTTATCATAGTACTTATCACACTGTATAGTAATTATGCATTTATATGTCTGTCTCCACTTCTAGGTGAACTTTTTAAAATAAGGGATGATCTTACTTCTTCCTTATGGTAACATCCCCATCACTAGCACAGTTAACTAACATATAATAGTCTTTTAGTAAGTTTCTGTGGAATGAGTGAATGAGGTAATGAAAGGCATCCCCCTGAACTCTGAATTTATATTACAAATGCCCATTTGAGATTTCCATTGGAATATCCATTAGATACTTCAAACCTAAGATATCCAAAAAGACATCTTATTATGCATTCCTTCAAATCTTCTTCCTACACAGTACTTCCTAAATTAGGAAATAGTAACCACATGCAGCCGTTAAGGCCAAAAATGTGCAAGTCAACTGGAGGGAAATGTTACCCAACTCCTTAATCCTGTCCAACAGCATGTCCTGTCTACATCCAAAGTGTAATACATATCCAGTCACGTAACTCCATTTCTGTTACCATCATCCTAGTCCAATCTACCATCACTTTTTACCTGATCTCATTTCCACTCGTGCCCCAGTCTATTCTCCACATAGCATCTGCGGTGATCTTTTAAAAATATAAATCAAGCCAGCCCTGATGGCTTAGTGGTTAAAGTTTGGTATGCTCTCCTTTGGCGGCTTGGGTTCGGTTCCCGGATGTGGAGCCACTCGTCTGTCAGTAGCCATGCTGTGGCAGTGGCTCACACAGAAGAACTAGACGGACTTGTAACTAGAATATACAACTATGTACTGGGGCTTTGGGGAGGAAAAAAAATAAAAAAGAGAGGAAAATTGGCAACAGATGTTAGCTCAGAGTGAATCTTTTCCAGCAATAAATAAATAAATCATATGTCACTTTTCTGCTTGATGCCCTCCACAAGCTTCACATCTCTCCTACACTAAAGTACCTTGGCCTAAAGTGCCTTAAATGTAGATCCTTTCTACTTCTCTTGCTCCATCTTTCCTCACTGACTGCATTTCCCTCAGTCTGTTCCAGCTCCCCTGCCCTCAGACATCCTCAGAGGGGCCCAGTTTACTGCATCACATTGTTTTATTCATGAGCTGTTTCCTTTGCATGAATTATTTGCCCTTTAAGTGTGTCCGTGAAAAGTTCCTTCTTGTCATTGAGGGGTCAGCTTAAATTCCAACTCTTTGTTAATACCTTTCTGACTTTTCAATCTAAAGCAGCCCCTAGGTTTCACATCATCTGGCTTTATTTTCATCTCAGTATTTATGGTCATCTGAAATTTTCTTATTTGTTTACTTGTGCTCGTCTTTATTGTTCATGGCTAAATTTCCAGGGTCTTGAAGAATGCTTGGCACATGAAAGGCCTTCAGTAATGATGTTTGGGAATGAATAAGTTCATGAATGCATAAAGAAACTGAATCAATGTATATATAAATGAGTTTGTGAATAAATGCATAAATAAAGGAATTTTCTTTCTTGACATTTATATTATCTTGATTATATCAGTACTAATGTGAAGTATTATGTATTACTAATCATGAGCTATCCATCTCTATAAACTTTATATGACATATATAAACTAATGAAATTTGATAAACTTAGATGTATTTAGATTAAGAAAATCCCTTGACATACTTTCTTTTCCACTGCCATAATTCATAAGTAAATTTTAAAAACTTCTCATTGCAATTACCTTTATTCTAGTCTTCTCACCTCTTCTTTACTTTACCCTTTACAAGTCTCTAAAGCTGGAGAATTCTTCTCTCCCATTTTCTTCAGAAGCAAGACTATCACTAGAGCAGTATCATAGAGTAATTTGAATCTTCTCAGATAATTTGAATAGTCCTATATTTATTGAAGAAATTTAATCCCAAGTTAAAATCTTCTGAAAAAGAATATTCCATGCCCAGATAGCTTCACTGATTAAGTCTACCGAACATGGAAGAAAGATATAATACAAATTCTGTGTAAATTCTGCAAGAAAAATGCAAAGGCAAATAAAACTTTCCAGCTCCTTTATGAGGCAAGTATTATTCTAATACCAAAATTAGACAAAGATATTATAAGAAAACTACTGACTTATCTCTCAAGAACAAGGATACAAAAATTCCTAAAAAAATTTTAGCAAATTCAATACAACAATATATTGAAAGGATAATACATCTGACAAATTGGGGTTTATCTTAAGAGTGTAAGGTTAGTTTAACACTTGAAAACAAACCAAAGTAATTCATTATATTGACAGACTAAACAAAAATACGATCATCTCACTAGATACAGAAAAATCATTTGACAAAATCCAACATCCATTCCTTATTAAAAAAAAAAAAAAACTCTTAGCAAACTGAGAATAGATACTTTTTTAAATTTAACAAAGAGGATCTATAATAAACTTACACCTAACGTCATTCTTATTTGGGAAAGACTGAACTTACTTCCCAAGATCAGGAACAAGGCAAGGATGGCCACTCTCACCACTTCTTTTTGACATTGTACTGGAGGTTCTAACCAGAGCAATAAGGCAAGAAAAAGAAATAAAAGCACTCAAGCTTCAAGACAGTACGGTATTGGTGTGAAGATAGACAAATAACTCAATGTAAAAAAATAAGGTCCAGAAATAGACCCACATGTATATAGTCATTTAATTTTTAACAAAGGAGAGAAGAATATTGAATAGAAAAAGAATTGTTTTTTTCAACAGATAATATTGGAATGATTGGATTTCCATATGCAAAACATGACATTTGATCCATACCTCATACCATATACAAAAATTAACTCAAAATGGATCATAGACCTAAATGTGAAACCAAAAACTATCAAACCTCTAGAAGAAGATATAAGAAAAAGTCTTTGTGACTTTGGGTTAAGTGAACAAGAGGGAAAACATTCCAGCAACCATGGTTCTTACTTTTTAGTGGGAAGTTTAAAATTGGGTCAATAAGTTCTTTCCTAATAGAAAAAATTTACAAATTTTAGTAACTCACATAAATAAATCATTGGATATATTTAGGTTTAGCATTAATAAGAAATCTGCACTAAAGTTGGTTGATAAATGTTTTCTAATTTTTTCAATTTTTTGTTAGCATCATTGGGCTAAAGTCAGTTTGTGCATACATTAAATAAAGGAAAGAAAGACAAGAATTAATTTATTGCGCAGAATAAAGTCTACTGTTTTCCAAAGGACTCTACCTAGATCATTATTTTCACCTCTGCTCTTTTCATTCAATAGAAATTCCTGACTCCCATTCAACCTATATCCGTGATAAGTCCTCTTTAGCTTACAGCTTCTTCCAATGACCAGGACAGCTAGGAAACCTACCATCCAAGAGTGTCCCATGGGAAAGCCCAGAGACACTTTCCCAAAGCTGTAAAGAATGCATTATTGAGAGGGGCTCCAACATCACTGAGGGACTTGCCATCTGGTGGTGGAAGATGCTGTTACAGACTGATAGCAATAGGATATGATAAGATCTCAAAATAATAGAGACCAGCTGGGTGGTGCTTAACTGTGAGAAGGCAGGTGGCCGCAATTATAGAAATAAGCAGCAAGAAAGGTCTGAGTGGCAGCCAGAAAATGGGGGCGGTGCTGTCATACAGAGCGCTATGGGGATGGTTATATAGAACACAGTGCCCTAGATAGATAAGCAACCCATAAGGGTTATTGCTCAACCTATACAATCAAAATAATTCAAGGGTGGATTATCAGGAAGCTGAGGACATCCACTCCA
This sequence comes from Tapirus indicus, assembly GCA_031878705.1. Lineage (NCBI taxonomy): Eukaryota > Metazoa > Chordata > Mammalia > Perissodactyla > Tapiridae > Tapirus > Tapirus indicus. The sequence continues at coordinate 134,284,195 of CM062920.1, read as the reverse complement.
ATAAAAATCATAATTTCTTGCCACTTTCTATATCTGAGCCAGATTTTAGATCCAGAACCCAATTGCTGAAGAAAAGGCCAGGTCCTCTGTAATGCCATTACAAGTATATATTATAATTATTCCCTTGGTCTTTCTCCAAAAGGAACTATAGTCATCAATGAAGGTAACTACTCTAGGGAAAGGGGAATACTTAGACTATTCAGACATTTGAAAATATTGGACACAGGATCTGAGTTGATACCAGCATTTGAGAACTTGAAGCATAATTATGATGTCCCTTTTAAAATGAGGATATATAGGAACCAACTAACAGAATTCTGGTCCAGCTTCAGCTCACCAGTAAGCCTATTGAGCTCGCGGATCCACCCAGTGGTCACTTCCCCAGCCACAGAATGAATAATTAGAATGGACACACTTGCTGGTTGGCAGAACTGATGCATTAGTTCCTTGGTCTGTGGGGTTAGAGCTATCAGAGTGGGGAAAGCCAAGAGGAAGACTCTGAAAACTCTCCCTTCCTCAATCTGGCTAAGACAGTATATGCAAAATGATATTGCATCCCAGGGATTGGCAGAGATTGGCACTGCCCTTAAAAAACTAAATGCTACAGAGGTGATGGTTCTAATCACATCTCCAAAAATAGTCTGGTTCCTACAAAAAACAGACAGATTTTGGTGGATTACAGTAGACTACTTCAATCTTTGCCAAGCAGTAGCTGCTATTAAAGATGCAGTGAAAATTACTGGAAGAGATTAACATGGTTTCAGTATATGGTATATAGCCATCTATTTGGCAAATGCATTCTTTCCTATCCTTGCTGGGAACCAGGACAAGAAGCAGGATCAGAAGCAGATAGACTTCACATGGGATAGGCAACATTATGCTAACTCTCCCATTCTTTGTCATAAGAGAGGCTGAAGAAACTTGTACAATGTGTACATTTTGCAAAATTTTGTAATAGCGCATTCTATCAATGACATCATCTTAATCAGACTGCATGAGCAGGAAATAGCAAGTAAACTAAGGTCTTTATAAGACACCTGTACTATAGATTATGCCGGGCTCACCATATCAGTGAAGATTTTAGGAACATGCTGGTTTGGGGAATGCTTAAACATCCCTTCTAATGTAAAGAAGAATGTGTTGCATCTCATACCTCCCATTACTAAGAAAGAAACACCAAGATCTGTCAAGTGATATGAAAGGCTGTCAAGTTTAAATTGGGCCCAGAGTTGGAATGGGCTTTGCAGCAAGTGCAAGCCACAGTATAAACATCCCTGCCTCTTGGACCATGCAAGCTGGCAGAATCTATGGTGGTAGAGATATCTGTGATGGAAAAGATGCCTTGTAGAGTTTATGGCAAGCATCAGTAGGAGCATCACAAAGTGAATCCTTAGGATTCTGAAGGAAGTCCATGTCATCTGCAGCAGAAACTTTTATACTATTTGAAAAACAGCTCCAGGAATGCCTTTGTGTTCCAGTAGAGCAGGAGCGCCTAGCCATAGGATATTAGGGACCATAAAGCCAACATGCCCATCATAAGCTGGGCTCCATCAGAACCAAGTTATAAGACCATGTGGGCCCAACAGCAGTCCCGTGTCAGATGGAAGTGGTATGTGCATCTGAGATCGAGCACTGGCTGCAACAGAGAGCACAAGAAAGGCACAGGAGCAGGTGGCCCAGGCACTCATGTCATCCACCATTGCTGTCCTCGCAGCTCTCTCTGTACTTACACTAATTCCACATGGGGCAGGAGACCCTTATTATAAATAAAAGGTTGAACTTGACTCATGGATGGTTTGGCTCAATATGTTAAAGAAAGCCAAAAAATGGACTACAGTCACATTATAGCCCAACTTCTTGATGGCCCTGAGAGACAGAGTGAGGAGAAAGCCTGCCATTGGGCAGAACTTTGGGCAATGCACCTAACTATTCACTTTGCATGGCGTGAAAACTGGCCTGAGGTAAAAAATATATTTAGATTTATGGGCAGTGGTGGACGGACTGGAAACTTGATCAGGGGATTGAAATGAAAAAAATATTGGCATGGCTAGGACAAGGAAGCCTTGAGAAGAGGCTCATGGGTGCACACACAGGAGTGGTCACAAAGCATGAGGACTTTTGCCTGATATGTTAATGCATACCACAGACTGTCCTTCATGGAAGAGGCACTAATCAACTAAACAACTTGATCAGTTGAGGTCATTGAGTGCCTGCATCAATTACCCCAGTGTTGGTACAAGGGTACACATGGTGATAAGGATGGGAGCTGTTCATGACCAAAAGTATTGGCTCCCCATCACCAAATCTGATCTAGGTCCTGCCATTGCAGAATGTCTACTTTGCCAGCAACTGAGATCCTGACATGGTACCACGCTTCAATGAAACCAACCAGCACTGGGTGGCAAGTAGATTGATTACATTGGCCTTCTTCTACCCTGGAAGAGGGAGAAAATCATCTAGATTATTGACACATATTTTTGGTATGTGTTTTATTCTGCTGCCCACAGCGCCTCAGCTCACATCGCCATCTGAAGGCTTACAAAGTTTGTTCCATCAACAAGGAATCCCACATAGTATCACTTCAGTCCGAGGGACTCCTTTTACAGCAAAAGAGGTCCAACAGAGGTACATTACATGGGACCTACTGGTCCTACCACATACTGACCACTCAAACTGAGGCACCAGCTTGGGGGTGATGCCCAGAAAGGATAGTGTCTCATCTTCCAGGTCACAGTATATACTCTAAATCAGTAGTACAATACTGTGACCCAACAAATAGAGTACATGAATTCAAGAACCAAGAAATAGAAATAGGAGATTATCATCATGTTCAGTGGTCCATTAGGGAACATGTGATTCCCATCTCTGCAACTCCAAGCTCTGTGGATCTAGAGGTTCCGGTTCCCAGAGGGAAACACTTTCTCCATGGAATACCACAATACTTCCATGAAATTTTAAGCCGTGACTGCCCTCTAGTCACTTCAGGCTCCTCATGTTAAAAACCCAACTGACCAGAAAAGGAGACACAATCTTGTTGGGAGTATTAGACCCTGATCATCAGAAGGAGATAGGACTGCTCTTATACCGAAGCAGAGAATATATATTTGACACCTAGTGATCTATGGTGGCATCTCTTGGTACTGCCCTCATCGATCTCAACAGTAAAAGAAAAAGTATAGCAACCATATCCTGAACTAGGACCTCAAACCCCATATAGATATTAGTGTCACTAAGATCAGCAGAGGTGCTAGATGAACTTGAGAGGTGTCTAGAATAGGTGCTAGTATAGGAAGATGGTGAGCATCAGTTGTGGTCTCAAGACCAACTGTAGTAGCAGGCACTATAGTTTGTCCCACTAACTTTTCTCTTCAACTTTTCCCAGGAAAAGACCAGCTAGAATTCTGGAGAAGCTGTTTCTAGATGGGTGAACGTATTTCATGAAGCAAGTGGAATTGGGTAACTTGAGGTGTGGACTTTACAGTAAACTCTGCTGCACCCCTCCCTTCCCCTCTTCAGGACTGAGAAACTCATTCTCTCAGTCACTGGCAGTGTTACCTGTCTATGACTCACAGCTGAGTTCCTATCTAGGAATTATGCTTGGCCAAAGGGAACTACTTTACTTAAGGTTATGTCACATTCTGGTGTTAGCCCATGTCCAACATCTATCTGGTCAATGTGTTGGTATAAAGTCCCAACCCCATTGCCTCAATTTTGGACATATCTGAAAGGCCATCCTAGTTTCAGAGCTGTCTGTGGAATCAGCTGAGGGTTTTGTTGAAACTGTATCACAGGTTCAACTTCTTCCTCCGCTCAATCCTCCTTCTCTCATTCCCTACAACTATTGTTCTTGAGAGCCCACCCCAATAAACCTCCTGCACACAAATCACTGTCTAAAAGTCTGTTTCTTGGGGAACTGAAATTATGAGATTGACAGATCATTTTCATCCAATTTGAGAAACTCTTTCGATCAGTAAATTTAACTTATTCACATTTATTGCAATTACAGATGTATCATGACTGTGTTTAGCCATCTTATCTCATGTTACATGTTTACCACGTTCTCTCTTTATTTATCTTTTTTTTGTGTGTGTGAGGAAGATTAGCCCCAAGCTAACATCCACTGCCAGTCCTCCTCTTTTTGCTGAGGAAGACTGGCCCTGGGCTAACATCTGTGCCCATCTTCCTCTACTTTATATGGGATGCCACCACAGCATGGCTTGACAAGCAGTGCATTGGTCTGCACCCGGGATCTGAACCTGTGAACCCTGGACCACCGAAGTGGAGCACACGAACTTAACCGCTACACCACTGGGCCAGCTCCCTCTCTTTATTTCTTTTTTGTCCTTTCCTGTTTTTTGTTCTCTAAAAATTACACACTGTATTTTTATATGTTTTAAAATTGGAGTTAATGTATTTAAGACTCATATTTATGTCTAATATTTTATATCAATTTTCTAAATGTATTATTATTTATATCTTCCCCCTGGAAAAGATAAGCACTTAGTAATGTACTCTACTCCTACCTCACATTTGTACCATAGGATTTTAATTCTGGATTGTCATTTATACACATTTTTAGGGCATATTTGTTAAAGAAAATATTAAATTCTGCTAAATTATTTATTCATCCTTAGTTCCCATATATCTTGCCACATCCTCCTGGAATTCTTGCTGTTGTTGTTTTTTGGGTATTTTGTGAGGAAGATTAGCCCTGAGCTAACATCTATTGCCAATCCTCCTCTTCCTGCTGAGAAAGATTGGCCCTGGGCTAACATCCATGCCCATCTTCCTCTACTTTATATGTAGGACGCCTGCCACAGCATCGCTTGATAAGCGGTACATAGGTCTGTATCCGGGATCCGAACCCACGAACTCCAGGCCGCCAAAGTGGAGTGTGCAAACTTAACCACTACGCCACCGGGCTGGCCCCTCTTGCTCTTGTTTTTAATGAAATACTTCCTCTGAGATTCCTTTTAAAATCAGTCTTTCTGTGGTAAAATTTCTTTCTGTGGTCTCATATGGCTGAGAATAATTGCATGATACTCTCACTCACATTTATGTGAAGAGTTAGACACATATAAAATTCTATGTTAGAGTTTCTCTCCTTTTCTTTGAAAATATCTTTATTTTTAAGGTTTTTGAGAATTCCAACGCCAATCAAAATCTTGTACCTATGGAAGTAATCTATTTTTTTCTCTACAAGCTTTTAGAGGCTCCCTTTCCTTCTTCTCTTGTTGACATTCTTAAAATTCAGTTTAATGTATTTAAGGGTTTTTTGTTGTTGTTGTTTAGTTTTACATTGTTCTGTTTCCTCTTTTTTGTTTGGCATTCTATGCACACCTTCAAAATGATAGTTTCTTTCCTTCTTTTAATCTGAGCAATTAGGGTAAATTATATCTTTAATTATTTCCTCCACGTATTCATTGTTTACTTTTTTTCTTTTATGGAAAATCCATTGCATATCTGCTGATACTTGTTCTAGCCTGCACATATCTTAACTTTCCATTTTTATTTTCTCTCTCTCTATCCCTTACTGACCCCATCTTCCCTGAGGTCAACTTTCCCCTGGACATTTCAGCCATTGGGCTGGTGATGAGTATGGGGGGAAGAAGCTAAAGCAGCCCAGGCCCTACTTAGCAGCCTCCCACAAGTTTAGAACTTGGGAATGGAAGTGCCTCAAGGTAGAGAGCCTTTACAAACTCTCCCACACCAGGTAAATGTATCTTACAAGGAAACTCCTTGCATCTCCACCAATATTATCTTACTGGGACATAACTTTCTCATCTTCCAGTTTAGATAAAGAGGTGGGGAGAAGAAGTAATAAATGGCAGTGGCCAGCCAGTCTACCTAGACTTCCTGTTATCTGCACCCCACCTCAGCTAGATGATATTATCTAAACATTCCACCCCCAAGCTGAAGTGGCACTGCTCTTTTTCTATCTTGCATTAATTACTGGCTGGGCAATGATCTTCCCAAGGCAGTACTGGTGAGAGGCAAGGAGCGGGCAGATATCACCACTAAAAATATGTCTTTGTACCTCTCTCCTTCTCATTACACCTGGTCCTCTTCAACTTTAGGGGACTGTTTCCCCCATACATTAAAATATAACCAACTTCAATTTCCCAAGATTTTTTTATAGTAAATGTAGACTCCCACCAAGAAAAGGAAAGTATTGAACATTTAATGCCTGTAATGCAAATATTCTAATTAGACCCATTAACCTCTCTCCTGCTTCTGTGCATCTCTAGGTTTGGGCTAGGGAGGGAAGCATAGCAGCTCATGTTAGCTTGTCACACTTTTCATCATCATTTGATCTGTGTCACTTAGACATATTCCTCAAAAATCAGATTTCTGGAAGCTCTTTCAATTTCTGAAAATACATAAAGAGTGCCCTTTTTTATATGTGTTTTCAATTTTCTATCTGAAAATGACATAACATTAATCTATGTACCTTATTTAATAAAAATAAGGACAAAAAAGACAACCTGAAGCTAATTAAGCATAAGGTACCTCAAGCTTTAATTCTGGCACTATTTCAATTTTCAGTTCTTTGTTTATGATTCAAATAATAGTTTGCTTTAAACAAATTAATTAGTTGTATGTGTCAAGCTAGTTAAATGCATGCTAAATATTTTCCCAAGAGAACTAAGTTGAAACTGGGTGCTATTAAAACCTTCAAATGAACAAAATCTGTTTTTAACAAGTCACACATTATTAATTGGAACTGGATAGTGAGGCATATTTTTGGATGCTTGCCGAGAATAATTACAGAATTTCTTTTTTTTTATTGGAACAAGATGAGTTAATCAAGGAAAGCTAATCCAGCTCACTACGGCCAAAGCTTGAAAGCATGACCATAAACTACTCACTTTATCAGTTTAGGATAGGGCTGAAAAAGGAAGGATCATTTTTATGCTATAGTTGATACCTTAGAGATCTTTGCCCAATTTCTTCATTTTAAGTAGGTAAGGAATTTGATATCCAGAAAAATAAGTATTGACCCAAAGTCACATAGCTGATTGGTGGCAGAGCCGGAACTATGAAATAAATGTTTATTTCTATCATGGCTAAAAAACATTGCCTATTCAGTAAGTTTTATTATACATCATTTTACCTTACATCTAAACTGTACTTGATGACAACTAGACTTTTGGTGGTGAACACAATGTAGTCTGTACAGAAGTCGAAATATAATGATGTACACCTGAAATTTACATAATGTTATAAACCAATGTTACCTCAATAGGAAATAATAATAATAACAAATCTAAATGGTATTTTATTTCTGAAAAATTGTTATAAAATTCATATAAAATATTTTATAAAAAATGGTTCCAAATAATTGAGTCATTGCCTGGAAGGACTCATTGTCTTCCATAATGAATTTTCTTTCTGATTTGTGCCTGCCTAGCATGCACTCAGTCTTCTTTTCTTCTCGTGGTACTTTGAGGAATTATCTTACCTCTGTGATGCACAGTCATGGTGGGACTCATTCAATGTGTCCACTCCCTACCCTCTAAAGCAAGCAAGTTCAATCAGATTCTCTTTCAAGACTTTCTATCTTGGGAAGCATGTTGTAAGGGCAGGAAAAATGATCAGTTGACGCATGTTCATTCTGAGTAGTTATCGTCATCTAGACCCACAGGTCTTCCCAGGGTCTGATCTTTCTAGGAGTTTGATTCTCCAGTCTTCTCATCATCCTTCTAATTACCCTTCCCCTTACTCTTTCTATCATCCAGCTAACTGATGTCCTTTTTTCTTGACATAAGTTAGCTGGAGTCAGTTTCTGTTGCTTGCAATCACTGGGGTCTAACTGATATAATGTCTGTCTCTGTGTCTGAATCAGGATGCAACTTTAACCAGATTGTTGTGTGTGGCCAGGAGTAGGGTTGTTCTCAATAAGAACTGAGATGGCACTCTTCATTTGTCCTACTGTTTCGTTTGCTTGATCTGTTGCAAAAAACACAAACAACATAAGAGTTGACTTAAAATCTCATTTGTTAGCAAAAACTATCTATGGTTACTGGACACACCTAGCCCTAATACCTTAACTCGGTATCCAAATGAAAAGAAGCAACTGCCCTCGTGCTTGAGCCTCAAAAGAAAGACAAATGTCTTAAGGGGATTCTCTAAATAAGACTCATAAGGATAAACGTCTTAGACCTGGAGAGATGTAATACATTCTGCTTTTACTACTGAATTTTTAAATTTTGGTTTCCATGGTGATATATATTTTAAAGAAATGACAAATTGAATACATGTGTTACAAGGGAATTCTTAAATAAGCCTAGACTGACCTGGGAGCAGTAGAAAGATCACACCAAGCCTATAAAAAGCACTCGGGAATTATTTTAGGTGTGGGAATAGTTGGTACAGGGGATGTGGGCAGCAGTCAATACTGGAGAGTGAGCAATGCTTTTGGAAACTGTCAGACATCTTGCTGTTTCCACTCTAACTGAAGAAATTGAATGACAAAGAGAAAAGAAGAAGGAGGATGGGGGAGGAGAAAAACAAGAGGAAAAAAACTAACATTTATTACAGATATTAAGGTCCTATTATGTGTCACATATATATTAGGTGCTTATAATAATCTCATTTATTCCTAACTATCCTGTGATATAGATATTATTATGCTTATTTTATAGTTAAAGAAATTAGGCTGGAAGAGATCAGCTCCCCTCAGGTCACAAACCTGTGAGTGGAAGATAGTTTTTGGAGTCAGATCTGATTCCAAATTCCACACTTACACAACTGGTAGTGCTTAGGGGCTCTCAGCTGGCACTGCCACTGGGACTATTATTACTATCCTTGCTCTTCGGGCATAACTAGAAAGACTCCATAAAGAGTGAGTGAGGAGTTGGTTACAGAACTTCCTAAAAGGAATTTATCTTCCTTCAGTGTGTCTTATGTGCTTGTTAAGTTTCATTTTTTGTATTGGTATCTGATATAGCCTGGTTGGTTTCCTGAGTATTCTTTCTCCTTTCTCTTCCTGCTCTCTTGTCAAACTGAAAAAATCTCTTTCTATTTGAAATTAGTTGATTACAGCCAAATTCTGCAAGGTAATTTTTGCTACCAAACCATAATCAGACCCAGTTGCAGAGTCCATCGATGCATTTGCTCTCCTTTTCATTTCACTGAAATCAACACAAGGCAGAGTCTTAAGAGCAGCATAGGAGTGGTGGGGAGGAGGCAAAGCAAATACTCATGTCACTTAATTACACCTGTCTCCTGAAAACGTTGCCAAAAGTGGGCCCTGTGTTACTTAAAACAAACATCCTTCCCTCTGCAGTATAACACAATGGTTAAGATAGATGGACCAAGCTACTTAGCTCAAATCCATTTGATTTTAGGTAAATTTCTTAGCCTGTCTATACCTCAGTTTTCTTATCTACAAAGTAGGATGCATAGGATAAAAGAAGTTTATACATGAGAAATATTTGGCCTTGCACCTGGCAAACAGTACCCCTTAATAAGCATTAGCTATTATTTAAATTATGATTGTTTTAGGGTAAGATCTGTGCTTCTTCTTCCTTTGGAGAATCCATAGTAAGCCTCTAGGAGAGAATAAGAACAACTGGCCTCCACTTTTTCTACCTCTTCTATGTTGTTCTGTTGGACTGAGGGTGAGGTCTAATTCTTAATCTGAGGCTACAACTTTACTGGGCATCAAAAGATGGTAAACAGAATTAAAACGTGAATGCATGGACTAGATTAAAATGAGAGACAAAGTTTGGACTAATCTAATAAAAATGCATTTGAGTGAAAGAAGTAAAAGTAAAATCTGCATCTGCCTGAATGAGATTTTAAATGAGTCTTTAAAAATGGTCCCTAACTTTTATCCATTTTCTACATCAGAAGATCTTGAAAGATAAAAGGGCACACTCGAAATTTACAAGTACGCCCATACTGCAGGGCCTTGATGATTCTATTAATACAGACTTTGAAGTAGCTTAATATAAAGCACATACACTGTCTATAGATGCAGCTTACGGTTGGCAAATATTATAGTAAAATTGATTTTGTTCATACCAAGGGAAATGGCCTAGAGATGGATCAAACGGCCTTTAAGAATACAGTAAGACATTTTACTGTCTATATCTGTTCTCACAAACTTCAAAATATCATCCAAAAGAAGTCTAAGTCTTTGTATAACCAAATCTCTTTATCAAGAGTGCCAGTAAGCTATGATATGTTTGTATGTCAAATCTAGTTGCTCAGGCAGAGCAAAATCAATGCCATCACAGCATCAATTTTCCCATATTTTTAAACATATACTTTTACTTTTTGGACAAAAGGTCAAATAACAGAAAAGTATCAGTTACCATGGATTGAGTAAAATAATAACTCTTTCCAGAAAAAAAAAACGTAGCTGTATCTGGCAACTTTTTGCACTGTGATAATAAAAATATATCAAAAGGAATTATGACATCCAAGATTACTTAGAGTGTGAGGAAACACTGTCAGAAACTATTGGTGGAAAGTAAATAGGTAAACTTTTTTTTGGAAGAAACTCATTATCTTCAACGTGTCTACCCTTTGACGGAGCAATTGCACTCCTGGAAACTGATTCCTACAGGAGGCATCTGTGTAGTGATTTGATGTAGAGTTCTCACGTAAGACTTCCTGAATTCAACCCTGGCTCTGTAACATACAAATTAGGGGAACTTCAGGGCCAGCGCTGGCCCCTAAAATGTGTTGGGATTAGGAAAAGTTGCCCTCTCTGGATAAAAGCAGCCTAGAGGCACAAGGTTTGAAAACCAGAAGGTGAGTTTGGCATTTTAGAATAAATCTCCTCTTTCTGCTAAAAACAGCCTTGGGTCAAGGTTTGGTGAAAGAAGTTCAAGCTGGATGTCAGCCCCAACTTACCACCTAGAACAGGTACCTCTGCACAAGGAAAAACCTGCACAATCTGGGGAAAGTGGGTAAGGAGTAGTAACTTTACAGGATTAGTGTGAGTTTCAAATGAGATGACCAAATAAAGCGCTTATCTTGGTGCCTGGCACATAGTAAACACTCAATAAATGGTAACTATTATTTTGTTATCACACTCTACATAAAATGGGTGTTCAAAGAAAGTTATTGTGCTACGCATTGCAACATTGCTAATAAAAGTAAAGATTTTGAAATAATCTAAATATCCTTCAATAGAAGATAGTTTAAACAAAATCTAGTACAGCCTTGAAATTCTATAAACCTTATTTTTCTCCATTTTTTATTGTGGTAGAATACACAAAACATAAAATTCACTACTTAACCTTTGTGTGTGTGTGTGTGTGTGTGTGTGTATGTGTGTGGAAGGGTAGCCCCGAGCTAACATCCCTTGTCAATCCTCTTCTTTGTTGCTGAGGAAGACTGGCCCTGGGCTAACATCCGTGCCCATCCTCCTCTACTTTATATGGGACACCGCCACGGCATGACTTGACAAGCGGTGCATCGGTCCACACCCAGGAGTCTGAACCTGCAAACCCTGGGCCACCAGAAGCAGAGCGCACAAACAACCACCACGTCACCAGGCCGGCCCTGACTTAACCATTTTTAAATTATAGTTCAGTGGTGTTAAATACATTCATATTGTTGTGCAATCATCACCATCATCCATGTCCAGAACTCTTTTCATCTTGCAAGACTGAAACTCCATAAACTTTAAAAATAATGAGATGGATTTGTAGGTAATAACATAGAAAGATGTCCCTGCTATATTATTAGAAGTAAGGTTGGAAAGTTATAGTATAATCTGAATCCATTTTTCAATATGAGAGACAGAGAGAATTGAATGGGATTATTCTGTCAGCACATTTTCTGGAAATTGACTTTCCTCCCATTCAGTGGTTAGTCTAGAATCTTCCCTGTTAGTACAAGGTGACACAGTACAATAGTAGTAGTTGCTCCCTCATTATTATGCTGATTAAATGAATTAATAGTTGTATAGCAGTTAGATCGCTGCTGGGCACTTATTAAGTGCCACAGAAATGTTTCTATTCTTGACACAATGAAAGTTGTATTTTCATTAAGATAGATCTTGAGAAAGATCTCAATATGTGGCCTCTAAGAGAGACAGAATAATAGCCACTGAGAAACTATTCTTTTAGTTACCTTGATTTAATAAAACTACTGCCACTACTACTAGGAATAATAAAACAATGATAAAAACAACAATATCAGTAATAGCTAATATTTCTTGGCCACCCCCTGTGGCAGGCTCTGGGCCAGTGCTTTACCAGCATTGTCTTATGTAATCTTCACAAGGCTATGGGATAAATACTAATATTTCTGCTTCATATGTACAGAAATGAAAGCTTAGGGAGGTTAAGAAACTTGCCCAATATCATATGACTAATAAGTGTTAGAACCAGGTTATGTATTCACAGATGTCCTACTTCCAGAGGGGCTGTCTTAACCATCACTAGGCATCACAATACCATCATATATTGTATACAAATGGACACACACACATGTGCATGTTTACTGTACACAGGTGTGTGTATATGTACTGGAATGGAATAAAGAATTAGATCCAGGTATATGCCAAGTTTTAGAATGCTAAATCATTGACAATTTCTAGAATGTGGCCTGAATATACAAAAGATATGCTCCATATTTCTTACTGCAATACGATTATTTGTTTAGGTATAGTCTCTCCTGGACAGGTATATATATATATTTTTTCTGTGTATACCTCTGGCCTAACAAGTAGTGAATATGTAATAAAATTCACCAGATTTTATAATATTGAAATCGAATTTAGAACTGTTTTAAAATAGCAAACCCGATAGTCTCCATTCTGCTTACATTTTTGGAGACCTTTGCCATTGGGATTTGCCTCTCAAATTGAGCTTCCTCTGTCTGCAGTTTCCTCAGGATCATTTCCCCTGTATATTTTCTACACTAGTCACATATAAGTTGACATGTCTGCCCTGTCCAATTAGAGTGAGCGAGTCCTATCTAGACAATTCCTAACAAATTTCGACATACTCAACTCACTAATCGGTTTCCCAAGCTAAGATGTTAAGATTGACCGTTTACCACTATTTTTAATTTGAGTTATCTTTCATTTTAAAATACCACCAAGCAAAACAGAACTTCTTCAAAATAACCTTATAGAGTCATTTCTCCATTCACACTCCAAATTTTTGTCTTAGTCTCAAAAGAAGCCTTCCATATCTTCATATCTTCAACTCTAATTCCAAAGCCTCACTATATTGTGAGCACAAACCTTTAGAGACAACTTTATTTCTTGGCTCTTTCTCTAGAATGACAGTTTCATAATCTGCTTCTGAAACTTAACCGGGAGAAATGCTTCATTGTCTCTTGTAATTTCTCTGCTTCTCCTCTGCTTCTTTATCTCCTTCTCTAATATACAGCAGAAAGACACAAAGAAAAAAGTCACAAACATAGGTGTGTGTTAACTGGATTTCTGTAAATCTTTGAATTGCCATTTCCAATCCAGGAGGAATCCCACGACCACCTTCATAACTCTTTATACACTTTGGCCATCCCACTGGATAATGTGCTCTATTTATATTCTGTTGGTCCTCTCAGAGAGCATATAAAGTAAACTTTGTTCAGAATTTACCATTTTTTAAGATGAATACTTAAGCTTAGAGTAAAAAAAAAAGTGTGTGTGTGTGTGTATATATATATATATATATATATATATATATATATATATATTCTGAAGCAAGGAAGAAAGTGATTTTATCTAGGGGCATATCCAACAGCAGTAGGGTAATAGTGCTGGTAATAATAACAATAACATAATCTTCTATTTGTTGAGACCTTAATCAATGCAAGCGTATCCCATGGATCATCTCAATTAATTCTTACAACAACTTGATTAAGTAAATATTATTATCCTCATTTTATTGCTAAGGAAACTGAGGCTTAGAGAGATTAATTGCCAAAGGTCACACAGCTAACTGCTTACCAATACATGAACCCAGGCCTCTGTGACTCTAACACCTACATATTAGGAGCTTAGTATGATTCAAGATTTTATTTTTATTTTTTAATTGTATGGTAGTTCTGCAGAAATCATGAGTAAATTAATAAGCTCCAAGATAAAGTTAATCATAAAGCTTATAGGGAATATGCTATTACATAACATATCAACCAGTACTGAATTTTAAAGGGTAAAAAGAATCTGATCTGAAGAGGCAGGCACTGATACACATAAAGAAAGTATCTGCTGCTATTTGCTCAACTTTCAAAATGAAACAGTAATAAGCTTACAAAGGTTCAAAGGTCTTGCTTGCCTCCCAACCCCACCTGGTTCCATTTTTCCCTTGACTTACTTTTCTCTCTCCTCTCTAACCCAAATGTCTTTATCTTTCCCTAACACATGTGTCTCAGGAATTTCACACACTATTCCCTTCTCCAATATTAGATCACTCTCTCACCTCCCCCTATATTTAAACAGTTGACTTGTGTTCTATCCTTCAAGTTTCGATTTAATTGTCACTTCCTCTGAAATGCTATTTCTGGTCGCTCTACCTAAGCAAGTCCCATCTTTCTTTGCACCCTGTTTGTTACCCTCATAAGTTATAATTTGCTGTGTTTTTTTGGTTTGCTTACTTGTTTATTGTCTGCCTGGAAGCTTACTGGTAGACCTAGTGTCTGTTTCTTCACCACTATATGTCCAAAGCCTAATTAAAGCTCCTTGCTAGTTGTTGAATGAATAAATTATACATTAAAAATAAGCTTATAATGTGGAGTGAATAACAATAAATAAGTGGCATTTATATATAATGTCAGGGCAACCTCTAACACCTCAATTTATCAAATCTCCTCTTGCGACTTCTCATTTTTCCAACATTTCTTAGCATAAATGGGACCCCTTACAATAATGACCAAAGCTCATAGTTATAATCTCTTCATGAGGGCAAAGTCCAATTGACATTGACCTCACACTGAGCCAGTAGGCACTGGGTCAAAGTAATCAGGGGTGATGAGAAAATAAGGAAATGATTCATACACTGGAGGAACTTTGATTGCACAAATGCAAGATAAAACCTAGTGAGTCCAGATGGACATGAACTAATTAAATCATTTTATATATTGAAGAAAAGGTTCAGTGAGGCATAGAAGGAAACTATTTTCAGGCCAAAGATGTTTTGTTTTCTTAAGAAAAGAAATGGGTTGTTATAACATAAGATTTCAACATAAGCTGTAAGCATGAAAAGAGGTGACACCTCTTTTTTTTGACACCTCATCAAAGTTAGACTCGTGCCCACAGTCCAGGAACCATTTCTGTTGTAAGTCCCAGACCTTCATATTTGACTGAATGTTTAAATACTCAGAGGATGGTGGGAATATTGAATCTCAGTTCTGAGGGGGAAGAGTTCTTATCATTAATTCACTGATTCAGTCAATGAGAACTGGATGCCCTCATGTGCATGGTGCTGTGTAGTCTTGCTTGCTCCAACACTTGTGTTGTCCGCAAAAATAGAGCCTCAGGCCTTGTGAGGTGTTGAAAGTAAGACCTGGAAATAGCCTGCTACTTTGTGGCTGAGTGTGTGTGTCGATAGGGAGTCTGTGCAATAAACCTCCAAGAGGATTAAGTTGCGTCCAACATAAAATCCACCGTGCCTGACAGATCTTCTGTTCTTGCTTTCACTACTTTCCTGATGGATCTGGTGCCTGGGAGGTGCAACTAGCAACTTTTTTCTCTCCATATGCTGATATCTTCAAATTTTTTATCTCCAGTCTACTTCTCTGAAATTCACTCTCATCTATGCAGTTACCCATTCACTTGGATATCTAACATCAAAATTAACATGTCCGAAATGAACTCTGAATTACATCATTCCCCAAACTTCGCCCTCCTCATGTGTTTTCTACCTCAGTAAATGCTACAAACATAGGTGGCATTCTTGATCTCCACTTTCTCTCACATTCCATATTCAATCTGCCATCAAATCGCATAGGCTCTATCTTTACGTTGTATCAAAAATCCTCCCACTTCTCCACTACATGTGGTGCAAGCCACCATCAGGTCTTCCCTGTACCACTGGAATAGCTTCCTAACGGTTTCCCAATTCCACTTTGCATCCTTTGGAATTTATTTGCCACACAATGACCAGAATTATCTTTTAAAACATTAGTGATATAAAGATACTCTGTTGTTAACCATAATCACATGGTTTTCTGTGTCATTCAGACCTCAGTCCAAACACCTGACCATGGCCTACAAAACTCTACAGGATGTGGTTCTCTCAGCACCACCCATATCAGCTTCCTGCTGTTCTTCAAACACATCAGACATGCCTCCTCTCCCTCACCGCTCCCAGATTCTCCGTGTTTCTTCTACCTGGAGAATCCTTTCCCAGTGAGTCCCAAGGACATTTCCACCACGTCATTTCCCCATCTCCTCTTCAAAGAAACCATTTCTCTCCACTTCATAAAAAATGAAAAAAAGAACACCCCACCTTTTGCTTTATCCCAGCTTTATTGTTTTCTGCCTAACCCTATAATACTACTTACCTGATATTATGCAATGATATTTATTTACTTATTAGTTGATGACCCATCTGTCCATAATACAGGTCATGAGGGAAGAAGTTTTGTCTGTTTTGTTCACCTCTGTATCTCAGCACCTAGAATAATGTCAGAAACTACTAGAAATTCAGAAAATATTCATTGAATAAATACATTAATCCAGAAATACATCCTGAATCTGTTTATCCCAGGGTTACCAGATGGCCCTTACATCAACTAAATGGAGACCCCCTGGGAAGATCCTCAGGCCACCACACAACGTTGGGAAGTCCATGCTTCTGGAATTTGATCCCAGCTCTGACTTGTTCTTCGCTCCCTACTTGCTACTCATATTAATGCAAGGACTAAGCATGGACACTTGTGGCAATGGAGAAGGCAACCAATTCCCCATCCTTGTGGTTTTTACTCTCTGTAAGCTCATAATATTTTAAAGAACAAGGCAATGCACTCATTTGATAGGTACAGCATGCTACTGTAGAATTAGACAGCAAATGATGAGTCCTGCCAGTAGATTTTAAAAGAGTTCTTCACTGCTTTTGCACTTACTCTGGTGAGCTTCCCGTTATTCAATTCTCTTAAACATATTTCTAGATCCACTTGATATTTCCTGTTTTCCTTTTTGGAGGATAGTTCCAGCTTGTGAGGGTACTGACTTCTGGGTGAAAATGCAACTCCAGTCATTTTAGTAACTTCAACTTGAAAATGCAGACCTTAATTGCTACACAATGTGCCATGTTTTTGCCAAAATTGCTGCATTTCTTGTCTACTGAGCAAATTGCACTTGAAGCTACAACTGAATAATCTACGTTCAAATTCTGCTTCACATTTTGGCAGCTATAAAATTTTATGATGTTTTGTTTTGCCCACCAATTGTGTAGGACAGTCTTGGGAAGAATTTTTAGAGCTAATTAGGCCTGTGATATTTCTATGATACCTGCAAACAATATCCAACTAATTTTGCCTTCAGATTGTCCTAATTTCTCTCTGACATTCCCAATAGTCCTCAGTTTAAGGAATGAATACAGGCCTTTTTTTGACGCAAATTACCCTCAGACTGTGCTGATACAAATAAAATAGAATAGATGTTTGAGGTATTTATCTAGATAAAATTTATCTCGATAATTCAAATTTAGGGCACATTTGTATGATTTGTTGTCATGTAACAAAACATTATATATATATATATATATATATATATATGTTATTTATATATGTGTTTGTAACAAAATTCATTAACTCATCAATTCAATAAATACTAGTTGAGCACCTATAATATGCCAGGTAGTGCTATAAATCCTAAGGCTAGTGTGATAAAGAAAACAGACAAAAATAATCTTGGCACTTATTTTCCATGAATGAGGAGGTAGGTAAGACACATAATAAATGACTAAAATATAAATGTAAATATAAATATAATGTTAGATCATGATAACTGCCAAGAAGAAAACATAGAACAGGAAAGAGGAATATGAAATGTAAGCAGAATGTAATGTCAGAGAGAATGACCGGGGAAATTTCCTCAAAGAATGGCAGATAAGTCATCACTGCGTCAAAGCTCTGGAGAGGTAGGATGAGGCCTGAGAAATGACCATTGAATCTAGCAATATAGAGCTTGCCTTCTGGATAAGAAGTGTTATTTATCCAGATGACTCCACACATCAGTATAAAAATGAATCTCCAAAAATACTACCACAAGAGGAATGTAATAATTCACTCAAGTTTTTATTATGTCTACTGCTGCCTTGAATTCACCTAGATTGGACTCTGAGCATAGAGGCTGGTAGATTAATGTTGGCATCCAACAATTTCATACAAATCACCATCTTTAAAATAAACTATTGATACTCATAGAACATTTCATGTTGACAATGGCTTACAAGTGCACTATTGAACGTGTAATATTCAACATATGGGAATAGTAAATTTTATCATTATTAATGTCATTTTATAGATGTGGAATGAGAGCCTCCAAAGGGAGCAGTAACCAGTTTCACCTTGCATGTATTGGAAATGGAATTTCCTGTCATCTGGCTTCACAAGCCCGTATTTTCCTCTTATATCATGTTGCTTTTGGATAAGGATTAGTCCACTGACTCACAAAAACTAAAATATGTATGTGTATGTGTGAATACATGTGTGTGTAAGTTTGTATATGAATTTGTGTATATACGTATGTACGTGTGTGCATGCATGTGTGTATATTCATATATAGTTGTTGTCATTGTTTCTCTGCTTTTTTATCCATCTATTCACATTCTTTTAATCATTTTCCCCATGACCATCAGCAAGCAAGTATCTGGGAAAGAGAGAGGGATAGCAATCTCTACTGCAGCAGATAGAGCAAGTGCTTTGGAACCAGGGATTAAAATTTCAACCATCACAGTTTCTACCTGCATGACCTTAGTCTAGTCACTTATCATTTCTGGCTTCATTTTCTTTATCTGTATAATGCAGATTGTCATAACTACTTTAAAAGATTTTAAGCAGTCAAGACACACAATGTGTAAATTTGTCCACTTAACCCGTCTAAGGCTAGGCTGGTAACCATTAGTATGTGCTTCCATTCCACTCCTTCGTAGCACTTGTCACAATCCATCATAACTGTGAGACTCTGCATTAGTATTTTGAAGACAATGACTTTGCTGTTTTTCCCATTTTGTCCTGGGAATATGGTAAAATGATGGCTGTACAATGAAAGCCTATGGCATATGCTGTGTGTACAATAAATGATATTATTGATGCCATTATTATATTATCTACATCCACAAAAATCAAACTCATGATTTTGGTCCCAATGACAAGGAAGGTTGATTAACAGAATTGCATTGCCACAGTAAGTATTTTGCACCCAATCTGTACTTTTATTTATCATAATGCCCCTGTTAACTAATGATCTCCCAAAGATAATTGAACAATGCTGCTAGAAAAAAAATCACTTTTAAACTAATCCTACAGGTTGGCAAAAGTTAAATCAAAGGTATCCAAGTTCAGTTAGATAATCACTTATCCTTAATGTAAAATCTCATGTCTTGCAAGCTTCCGAGGTCTCCTTTTTTTTTTAAATGTCTAATGAATTGATACATCAGCTGATCTTGAAGTAGAGCTGAGTACATAGTGACTGCTAAAAAATTGTAGTAAATTAAAAAATAAGTGAATGAATAAATAAAAGTGACAGTGATAATTATTAGCAAAAACAGAGATTTAAAAATGCAAATATTTTTCTAGATTATCAAATTCCAGAGGAATGACGTTCCTGCTTTTTTTCTACAATGAGCATAACCTTTTTTTAAACTGTGCGTGCATACTGTGAAATGTTTGTGTCATTAATTTCCTTTTACACCCAGTTTTTAGACAGCTAAAAATTATGAGTTTACAGAACAAGATGTACTTTCAGTTCTTATTTTATGGCCGAGTACTACTGGCATGCACTATTATGAAACAATTCTAAACTGTGCTTTATTATATTATATTGTGCAATTTATATTCAGAAGATGCTATCAGCACCAGGGAACAGACAAATTTAATAAAAGACACAGTGTTCCTGTTGTCCTAATGGTTATTAAAATGAAACTCTTCCCAGAAGACATTTATAGTGTCTTTTCACAAGATATTCTGCATACTTTGACATGTCAATTGGGGCCTCTAGATGTGAATAGCAGCATCATAGATCTTAGAAACATAGTGTACTAAGCTGGAAGGAACCTTTAAAATCATCCCAGCCCCACTCTTTCATTTCACAGGTGAGTACGCTAAGTCTGAGAGAGAATAATTGATGCAATCCAATTCATGTCTACATTGTGGGTGGAACCGAGGTCACCTGACATCTAATCAAGGATCTCTTCCAGTTTTATTGTTATTAATGGTAATAATCATGTAGGGCACATAGGCATTGCCAAATATATCCATATCATCCCTAAAACAGCTCCAAAAGGCAGACAGGAAAGATCTACTTTTCACCATTTCTCAAAGCAGGAACCATACATAGCCTTGAGAGGATAAGTAATTCAGTTACTATCTACTATTATCTTGCTTGTTTCCCTGTTTATGCATTTTTTTATCTGTCCCTCGAAAGAATATAAGTTTCATGAGAGCAGGAAGCATGCTCATTTGGGATACTCCTGAATTCCCTATGCTTAGAGCACGTCTAACACATAGAATTCATTCCATAAATATCTGTTAAATAAATGAATATAAGTTTACTAGATATGATAGGCGCTACAAAAATTTATTAAAACTCAGTGCTGACCTTTAAGATGTACACTCAAGAACACACTCATACACACATAAAGCAGAATATACTAACTGCCATGCAAATGGCATAAAGGTGTAAGATAATTAAAACAATCATATGACTCTTGCAGCAAGGAGTGTACAAAGGTTGTTAAGTAACTATGAAGCTTAGGTAAAGTTATAAAGTAAGAAAAGCATAGAGGATCTATCAGAATTTTGTGAACTTTCCAGCTACGCTAACCAGCTTCAGGTACTGGGAAGTCACAACGGGCATAGCTGACGTAGGTAAGATGAGCCTGACCGGAGCCTGTAGGGTGAATAGGAGCCGTGGTAAATGGGGAGAGTATTGGGGAGTCTAACACATGCAGCCTGAGAATGGTTAAAAGGTATGTGAGAAATAAACCAACCCTTTTCAGAGATGCAAAGTATAAATGATAGACAAATATTAAATAAGAGACTATTGATAGTAAGAGATTGGTTGTGATACACGGTCATGACTTTGTGAAGAGATGGTGGAAAGAAGAGAAGGGAGGGATATGAGGAAGGAAGGAAGCAAGGAAGGAAGAGATATTTGTCTGAAAGTGCCCTTCCCTTCGTCTTCTGCCTCCAAACTTCTCTTTGGTAAAGCCTTTCCCAGCTTCCCAAACAGAGTTGAGCATTTCCCTCTTCAGCTTCCAGAGAACTTTAGATTCCTGACATCATAGTATTTAAAGTATATTCTGTATTTATTTGTTGATGAATTTCTCATCTAGATCGCAAATTTCTTCAGGTCAGGATTCAAGTCCTTTCACATATAGAAAGTATTAATAAATGTCTGTTTAATGAATAGATTAACTCCAATATTATTTCCTATGGTGGAAAGGATTAAAAGTATTCATTCATTGTTGATAAAGAGCATTTATTTATTTTGGTTAAGAGCATTTTGCATCCATAGAGTTACTCAAAAGCATGGGCTTTACTATTAGACACTTTCTAATTTTGGTTACACTATTTCCTAGCTATCTTACCTTGAACAAATTCCTTTCTATCTGTCTCTAAAACTCATTGTCTCACCATAACACAAGGAGAATAATACTTTTCTCATAAAATGGTTTGACAACTAAAGGAGATGATGCAAGTAAAGCTCTTAACACTACTCGGAACACAAATAGTGCTCAAAAAAGTGTAGCTATGACTACTGACTACTATTTGCTTTTACAATAATGATAACAACAGTAAAGATACTCTATTAGATAAATTAAATAAAAGATAAATTGAGACACAGTCCCTGACTACAAGGAACCTATGATATAGTGTCACCAAAATCCTAGTGGTTTTCAAGACTGGAAATGATTAGATGAGAGATTAACTAAATAGAGACCTTGAATATTAACCCAGCTTGCACATATTTAACAACAAAATGCAAGACTACAAATAAACAGAAATACAATATTTTGACAGGTAAAGAAATAAGCATATAACAACATTCTAAATGTTAATAAGACTACTTTTAAAATTGGTTGATAATGGTAAAATGGAAATGGTAAAAACAAAATGTATTGTACATTAGATGTCATAACTCACTTGACTATGAAAGAACACATTCTTCATTAAAAATAAGTCATGTGCATTATCTGTTCACTGATGTGCAATGTCATTTAAGGCATTCCATCATTCTCTGCTTGAGCACTCTTCTGTAATCTGATGAGGTGTCCAGGGAAGAGACAATGATAGCCAAGGCATTAAAATGTAATCAAGATATGCAAATTCATATCTAAATGTGATTTGCTGAGAAAAAGAAATTAATCTAGGCATGGTCAAATAAACAATGTGTAATATGGATAATTAATCACCAAATTAGCAGCTGCAGTCCCCTGAGGAAATTATGCAAATTGAAAAGGCCCCCATCCACTGACACAATTAGACCACTTAATGACAAACTCTCAACAAAATAACCCTGGGGAACATCACAAAACAAATAGCCCAATCAACCTTACTGTCCCAAACTCCACTGCAATATTTAATATTATTAATATTGTTTCTTCTTGGTTTGAACATATTTAGAAGGATTCCATCGTATTTTGCTTGAAAATATCCTAAGATTCCACTATAAATGTCCCATTATGTGGTTCCCTCAAAGTCTAGTTTTCCTCTATCAATCAGATATCTTGTTAATGAAATCTGAAATCATGCAAATGATAAAGCTTCATGAATGAAGAAAGACTAATTATATATCTCCTGTCAGTAACAGCAAAATCAAGAGAATACTGATGCACCATGAAAATGTGTGCCTTCTCTGGCCTAATGTCACCCATTTATTATATCAGCAGCCAAAGAAGGATCCCAACACTTCCCTGATAACAAATGTTGTCATTTCAGGTAAGAGTATTTTGTCTCCAAGAATGTTAGAGCGCTGTCCCACGCCTGCCCCTACAGCGTACAGCAAGTAATCCTACCTCCGTTCCCTTTACTCCATCTACGCAAAGTAGGTGACAAAGTTACTCCTACAGAACCCCTTGAAATTGGGCCTGAGAGAACCCATGAGATTCTGCTGCTAAATCCACCTCAAAATGGGACTCCACTTCTAGTGAGATACCAAAGTTTCCTGGGTGGAAATAAGAGATACTTCATCCTCAGAAAGGGGTTATTAGGTATTTTGTTATTATAGTTTTGCTGCTGAAAAGACTAATCACAGAGAAGAAATTGTATTAGTACTATGATTGCTAATGGTTTAGTTGTACCCATCATTTATAGATACCATTTAAATTGCTTGGCAACGTGGTTAGTGCTGCCACTTATCTCGTTTACTCCAACCAACCTAACATTCCCAAGGTCAAAAAACTAAGAATTAGCAAACTGGGGCGGTAAGTTCTAGGTCTCCTAACTCTCCATCTGGCATGCTAAAGACCATGCTAACTGCAATGTCAAGTGATACCCCCATGATCCCACAGTCAGGAAATGGCCAAATTGGGAATAAAATGAAGCAGTACTGTCCGCTCTGCTCAGCTTCTCCACATACAGAAAACTATACCTGACGTGACAGCAGATGCCGTTAACATCCAATTCCCCGGGCTGTCTGGAGGATAGGATTCAGCCTCCCTGGAAGACAAATGTATTCCTTGACCCTGGGAAGAGGGAATTATAGCTTTGACATAGATTTTTGCCTGTTTAACCCTCATTCTCTATCACATTAACAAACTGAAGAGTCTAGTAAAAGCCAGATGGGGGCTGAGAACTTCTTCCTTGTAAGAGAGCTATCTAAGAAGCCAGAGACAAATGTAAACCAGAGTAATGACATACCCCCTCTACCCTCGTTAACAATGTGAAAGCCTACATTTAGACCCACAGTCTCCTAGGAGTTTTAGCAGGTGAAGTATGATTAGAAGTCACCTAATCTAGTGATTTTCAAACAATGCTCTGTAGAACATAAGGGATTCTGAAACATGCCTCAGGGGCCACTGTGGGGAGGAATGGAAGGAGGCAGTAGTCTGGGCCCCCCACCAAGCTTCAATCAAAGCAAGTCCATGTCTATCTTGCTTACAGGCTGTGTAATCATGCACGATATGCTTTGAAGAAAGGGCTTCACAGCTCAAAGTATTGTATTAATGCTCTCCCTAAACCAATATTCTCAATTTATCTGAGAATCACTCTATGTAAGTTGACTCCCCAAGGCCACACCTGAGTGACCAGTGTCCCAGAGCTCTGTCAGTGCCTATTGCCACCTTGGTATTAAATCTTGTCTGTGATCCAGCAATGCCTGTGACTCTTTCTATACAAATTCCTTCCCTGAGCCATCTTTATTACTCTTCTCTTAATTTTTGTCTTTTAGAGTTTTGGAGTCAGTGTGGGTCAAACATTGATTTGACAAGTGGATCTCATGACAAGTTCTTCTTTTCACAGACCAGAAATTCTTTATAGGCCCTATTCTGACCCTGTACCTTTATACCAACATGAATTCCCAATTCATAGCCTCTTAACACCTTTCCATAAAGACCCAGGATTCTTCTGTTTGTTCAAACCATGCTAGTCTAATTACTAGATCATTCTGACCACTGGCTTCATTGCCCATGTATGATCTCACTCGAGTCTTTTGGATCTCATCTATATATCTGATTTCTCTAGTTTTTGAATCTCCATTATTACTTAAGAACTTTGGCTGGGAATATCAGTGTCCTAGCTCTACCCCGCACCAGCTGTATAACCTTGGATTAGGATTGTTTGAAATACATTAGATTAAATGACTTCTAACCATTATTCTACCATTAAAATACTAGTTATTTAAACTCTCTGGACCCTGATTTTATGGTTGATAAAATTAGGATATTAATATCTGGTCCACCTTTCTTTAGAGTTGTTGTAAATATAACAGGAGCCGATATATCTGAAAGCTCTTTGTAGACAGACTATTATACCAAATAACTGTATTGTGATTTCTGAACCTGGTCTCAGTTACATGGTCTCTATGTGATAATATAAAGCTACAAGAAATACCTGGCTATACAGAGTTATATTACTCTATGTTTTGTTTAAATTTTCCTAAACTTCATACCCTTGAATTTTCTATACACTAAGATATGAAATCTCTGGGTTTTGTGACATTTCTTTGATCTGGGAGAAGACAATAACACAAGAAATTCTATGTAAGGAAGGAGTCAGAAACATCAAAGCAGATAGGTACCGTATAAGAAGAAATGTTCATACTCCAAACATGTTGACTGAAAATTTATATTATCACAAAATAGTGATATCAACCCCATTTTCCAGAACAAAGTTTAAAGGCAGGGCAGTGAGTCAAGAAAAATAAGCTAAGCAGGAAAACAGAATTGGAAATTTGACTAATCTCCAACTAATTTTAAGTCTTGTTTTGCATCAGACTCCATACACACAAACATACATACCAACAGAAACACATATACACATACAATGTACACCCTCCCACATGCCAAAGAAATCTTTATAATAAAGTATATAACCCTTGGTTTGCCTAACTGAAAAATATGAAATAAATAAGAACAAGGCAACTTACTTAATACCACCCTCTGGACACATTCTATTGGAATAAGTTATGACGGAGAAAACCTCATTCTCCATGTTAATTGGGTCCTTGATTCCAAGACAACTTAGAAAAATGTTAAGCCAGAGAATTTGTGTTGTTTTAGTCACATGATGACAAACATGAATTTAATTTTCTCATTAGTTCACTAAAGCTATCAATTTTTTTTAATATCATGTAAAGAGACTCAAACTAGAAGGTAACTGTGTAGTCAAACTACTGGAGAATAGAAAAGTAAAGAAAGACCTAGAAAACCACTCGAGTAGTTGATAGTAAAAGCCTCTCCTAAATTTTTCTTCCTTTGGCAGCATGCATCCTAATTGTTCTTTCTTTCTTCCTTTCTTCTGGGGTTTCCATGCGTTCTCTCAACTATGGCTTTTCAGTAAAATTATTACTATTATGAAGTTGTATTTGGTTTGGGAGGAAGATAAACAAGAAATCTTTAAGCATATCTCATGTTTGGCTTAGTCTTGGATAGAGCCCAAGACTTATGGAAGGAAGGGTCTTTAAGGATAGATGTACACCTGTTCCTTACAATTTTATTTCTGCATGATGGATGCTTTGGATGTGAAGATGACATAGTAGCACCAGACTGTGTGGGTAAACAATGAAATAAGTCCATCTAGTGCAATTTTTTTTGGATATTTTTTTGCTGATGAAGATTCACCCTGAGCTAACATCTATTGCCAATCCCCCTCTTTTTTTTTGCTTGAGGAAGATTAGCCATGAGCTAACATCTGTGCCAATCGTCCTCTATTTATTTTGTATGAGGGACACTTCCACAGCATGGCTGGTGAGTGGAGTAGGTCTACACCTGCGATCCAAATCCACGAACCCGGGCCACTGAAGCAGAGCACATGGAACTTTCACCATTTGGCCATGGGGCCAGGCCCCATCTAGTACAATTTTTTGTTTGTTTAATCCTAAAAGATGCTTTTACTGGAAGAGGAATATTTGGTGAAGAGGCTTGTCTACACCTCAAAAATGACTACATGATGGCAGAGTCTACAGTGGACTTTCAGCTTGCTTAATAAATAGACTGGATCACTTCATAGTTGATTAATACAGACTTCATTGTGGAAATGCCTGAGAATCTCTAAGGAAATAGCCAATGTGAATAAGTCATCAGTGTCGGGGGCAAAAATCAGTGTCATCCAGAACTGAGGCAAAAAAACAACAAAAGTTGTTTTCACTTAGGCAAAGAACATAGGATCAATTCCCAAACAAAAACTGCCTCCTATGGTCCAAAAGTACAAGTGTCTGTTTCGTTTCCTAGTTTGGGGACAATGGATTTCACATCTGCTTTTCACTTTTTAAAGTTCAGCTGTCATATCGGAAATGTTTAGAGCTCACCAAACATGCCAAGTGCTCCTCTATTTTCCCTGGCATCTCCCACCAGACCGTTCAGGGATGAGGGTTTGGTCATCCCACCCAGTAAAGAACCATGACTAGCTGAGGTGCTTGCTGAAGCCAAAGGGATTACAGAATGAGTAGTGGAAGGAGGTAGCTATAAGCACTAGCTGCAACCACGTGGCCAGTTACAGAAACAAGGATTGTAATTGTCATGAGTATTTTCTCCTTATTTTGTTATGAGTATGTTTGTGTATAATTTTAAGCAAATATCTTTGTTTTCTTCCCTCTCTTACTCCCTTTTCATGTAACATAAGATGTTGATTGATTGATTTTGTATCATAATATTTAAGTATTGTTAACTTTACATCATAGCTTTTAAATTATAGGATACCAAGAAGAGTAAGCATCACCGAAGGACTTTACCTCTTCTTCTGGGAAAGGAGTTAGTGCATTTCGGTTGTACTAGTGATAGTTGTATCATGTTAGGTGGAATGATGACCTTGGTATCTTCTTTATTTGAAGGTTAAGTGTGGGTTAAGGAGATGTATGTGGGTGCCCAATTGACAAGGAGTGGACTTGTGATGGTTAATTTTATGTGTCAACTTCACTGGACCACAAGGTGCCAGATATTTGGTCAAATATTACTCTGGGTGTTCTGTGAGGGTGTTTTGGATGAGATTCACATTTAAATTGGTAGCTAGACTGAATAAAGCAGCTTGCTCTCCCTAATGGGGATGAACTACATCTCATCAGTTGAAGGCCTGAATAGAACAAAAAGGCTGACCCCCCCACCCCCACCCCAAGTAAGAGATAATTCTTTCTGCCTGACTGATTTCAAATTGGGACATCGGATTTTTTTCCTGGCTTTGGACTGAAACTAAACCATTGGCTCTCCTAGTCTTCAGCTTGCTAACTCAGCCTGCAGATCGTGGAACTTGTTCACCTCCATAATCACGTGAGCCAATTCCTTATAATAAATGTTTCTACAGATGGATAGATAGATAGATGATGGATAGATAGATAGATGTTAGATAGATAGATAGATACATAAATCTGCCTATTGATCAATCAATCTGTCTATATCCTATTGATTCTGTTTCTCTGGAGAACCTTGACTAATACAGATTTTGGTATGAGGAGTGGGGTGCCTCCTCTATCCCTTGCTCTACTGCAGTGAACACAGAAGTCATGGCCTCCACGTGGCATGACTCAAAATGGAAGACACCTGACCTGCATCAGACTTCCCCTGAGTAAGAAACAAACCTTTCCATGTCACGTCACTGAGACAGCTAACACCAAGTATCCCAACCCAATAATTTGGGATCTAGGCTTTATTCTGACTACATCTAGAGCCATGAGATTAAAACTAAGAAAGGCTAAAATGTACAATCCCCAAATATCAGGCCATGTTATCTCATGGGTCCAAATAAACCTACAATGAAATCAATAAACCAATATTCTTACAATTGCTGTCACATATGAATCCTGAACCACCAGACTCTTTATAATTCCCTCGTGTTTTCTAGGCATACACCAAGGAATGCTACAAGTGTGTTTGCAACCCAAACTATTGCTATAATACACATGTGATACCCATCATGTTCTGCTTCTGCTCTGGATCTCCCTGTTGAAAAATGATGCCCAAGAAGTCACTTGAAGATCCTGTCTGTTACTGCTACCCCTGATAACAACATTGACACCAACAGGGCTGCCTCGCAGTGTTGTCAAAGACACAACACTATTGGG
This sequence comes from Tapirus indicus, assembly GCA_031878705.1. Classification (NCBI taxonomy): domain Eukaryota; kingdom Metazoa; phylum Chordata; class Mammalia; order Perissodactyla; family Tapiridae; genus Tapirus; species Tapirus indicus. The sequence goes on along the minus strand of CM062920.1, from coordinate 134,255,340 downwards.
TTTCCCGCATAGGTGGTGAGAACTGCCTTCTCCAACTTTTTTGCTAACTTTTGTCATCTGGACGCCAAAACAAAATGTGCTATAACACACATTTCCAAACTCTCTCATCAAAATAGTTTCTCTAACACCAATGATCAAAAACAATAATAAAAGCAGAGAGTTTGAAGGAATAAAATCCATGCCATTCTCTTCCACTCATTTCCCTCTCTACTCCAACAAAACTGCTTCTGTTTTCTTACTCTACAAAATAAAAGCCCACATATAGTTCAATGAATGCACATATATACTGATGTATGGTACAGGTAAATATAAGGAATAAAATAGCTACTGAAAAATCCTCTTTTACAATGTTAAAAAGTAAAACTAGTTTTCAAATTCAAAGGCCTGGCAGAAGAATAACTTTTTCCCCAGTTACTCTAATATTTTATCTAATGCTTCTTCACATCTGAGTTTCATCATGATGTGCTAACTTCTCCACTTGAGATGAAACATGCCACCATACTTCTCAATTTTTCTATCATCAGTGTTCTATGACGTATAAGATGTACCCAGTCACCTAGTCATATAAATAAACTAAGCTACCTAAGCACTGAAACAAATTCAAATTGCAAAAAACATCAGAAAGAGCAAAACAGTGATAGTAATGCCCCCACACATTGGAAGACAGCACAACTTTAATTACATTCCTCAATAATTATTTGTCATGGTTCAGCTCAGAGTAATTCCAAAGGAAAGATAAAATCCAAACAGAGAGAACTGATTCTGCATGCCTACAAAAAATTTTTCCATGATACAATGACAATGATCACATTTTTGTTTAATTATTATTGAAAAGATAATGTCACCCAGCACTCAGGAACATTGAATTACTTGAAAGCGAATCCCTTCTGAAAAATATTTTAATTAAGATAAAATTATTCTCTTTTCCTCCAAATTTCTGAATGATGCCATTTTACCCTAAAGATATATATATATATATAGACCTATTTTCCAAAATATACATTTATATAAAAACCACTATATTAATCCTTATTAGTTGCCATGAATATGAAACTTATACTTAGAATATTGATGTTTTATTTTATGTACTACTTGCCAATTAATACGCAGTCATGTACCAGAGGATATAACAATGTGGAAATTAACATTTCTCAAATGGTTTTCTTCTCAAAGGACTTACCAGTTGATAATGCACAATGAGCATTTTTTCTTGGTTTTCTGTTATTTACTATCAAAAAGCATCAAGCACCAGCACCTGCAGAAAGAGATTAGAAATGATAGAATATCTAGGAGCTAATTTAACAGAAAAGTGCACAGTGACAAGACAAGAACAATTTATTTTTAATGGTGGTTGCTTAATTAGTTATGATTTCTTTAGATGACCTCCCCATGCTACCATGTTGTCATCCTTCCAGCTCATATATTTCACTTTTCAGGAGAGGTGTGGGGCATGAGGGCTGATGTCTGCATTTGGTTTTGACTCTGCATTAATTTTGGAACGTTAATTTTCTAGGAAAATTTGGTTATTCTGATTGGCTACAGTCACCTCCAAGATGCTCTCTTGTCAGTAGCTCTCTTACTGAAGTAAATCTTGAGTGTTCAGGGGTTTTTTTAATTCTTGTACATGCTTTGTGGAATTTCTTTCACTTTCAGAAAGTGTAAGATCTCAGAGTGGGCTTTCAGGTTTTTTCATATCACATTAAAAAAACTTTACCTAGAATTTCTTTCACTTGATTTTGCTTGGTTTTTTCCTCCTTGCCCTCACCAAGTTTTAGGACAACCTAGAATATATTTCTATTTATGCTCTAAACTGATGATCTTGACTTTTATTCTGAACTGTACTGAAAGGGATAATTACCTCCTCTGGGAAAACTAGATACTGTTTTGGGGCAAGCCGTCCTCTGGTTTCACTTAAAATAATTGCAGTATGACTTGTAAAATTAAGTGGTAGTAGTTTAAGCATGTTATACAAAAGTCGATGACTGCCTTTCAGAAATAGAGTAAAAGCAGAAATGAATAAAATGGGAAAATACCTGGAACTCACAGAGTTTTCTTTAAATCAGTCTTAAGAAAAGGAAGGAGAATTGATACACACCAATTTTCTTTTCTCAATATACCTTAAAAGAAGATGACATATTTGTTTTTGTTTCCCTTATCAAATGAAAATTGGGTGGCCTTTGGTAGTCAGCTGAAAGGCTTAATGAAAGAACTGAGATGATAAAAAGTGCTAACTACTTTTTACTCAATTAAGAGTCGAGTATCTATATAAAAGCCTGTCCAAAGTAGATGTGCATTAAGCTTTCAAATATCACTAGCTCCTTTCAGAGCACAGTACTGAAAGATTTATGAACTAAGTAGAAGTCAGGATATGGAAATTAATTTGGAGAGAATATCAGGAGTTTGATTTTATATATATATATACACACATATATGAGAGAGTGTTTGATTTTATATATATATATATATAAATATACACATATATGAGAGAGTGTATATATATATATAGTTGAGAGTAAATGCACTAATCTGTGCCTACCCAATTGTAATTGCTAAATCTTGCTCCATTTTATCTTCCTTCCTATATCTTTCCTTTACAGCTTACTCTAATCAATATTTATATTGAATATTTTATTTAGAAGTTTTATGTTCATTGAAAAGCACACTTGATGATGAAAACATTGATTTTATGTCTTGCTTCCTAATCTATGACTAGGGAGATGAATAGTGAATTTCACTCACTATCCCAAATGATTATAAAAATTTGTATTTCAGGCAGAGTTCCAAGAGGTCATGGCTTGTTTAAAAGACTTTAATTATTTTCATACAGATGTTTCACAGAAACCATGTCCTAAATCAGAGACTAACAAAATGTATGTTGGAATAGCTTATGCAGATGGGGTGAAATAAATAGACCCCCAGCAGCACATCAATGGGATGTCCAATTCTGGGGAAGACGCTGTAAAATGGAAGATCTTCAAGAAAAGTAACCCGTAAATGAGTGATCAGAAGCCTAGAAGAGCTATAAAATAAGCTAACATCCTGGGTCAAGGTCAAAGTAAACTTCTAATGCAGGGAAGATAAAATGACGTAAGCACAAGGCAGTGCATTTATAAAGTTAAAATCTGCTTAGTTATTATAGGAAGTTTTGTGCTCAATTTGGCAATAATAAGCATGTTTCTCCCTTAATATGATTAATACAGAGCAATTATAATGGTAAAGTCTGTGCTAGCGATAGTTTTGTTATATACTGATCCAGATGATGCTGTTTAAGGAAATGTGATTTAGGGACTTACGAAGTCATGCAAGTTCCACTCTGAGTTCTTGTCCTCACTGAGGGAACCCATTACACATTTTGAGAGAAATTTTATTGGCACAGTAGAGAGCCAGGGTTCTCTAGCAAACAGTATCTCAAGAGACTGGCCCTAAATGAACTGTTTATCTGCCTATTATGTTTTCACATGGGGTTCCTTTCAAAACCAGCACCCCATTGCCTCAAGTCTTATTCCTCTAGAGTCAGAGAAAGACAATTGGAGTCAATCTCATATTCTGATTCCAGCCTTCCCTCCACTCATCAAATGGCTCCCCAATACTGTAATACATACTCATATTTCAAGAGACATGAAACAAGAGTCTTCGTCAAAACATTCAGTGTTTTATTGTGGGTTCTCTCTGTGCAGAAAACCACATGTAACCTGTTTATCATCGGCATGCCAGTCTTTGAAATGAGAAGAGGACAAAATATAAGCTCTGAAAGATACACGCCAGCCAGTCTTGCAAGAACTCCAGCCGTCCTTCAAGTTTTCCCAAGTGGTTTTGTGAATTCCATCTGTGCTTATTCTTATTGTAACACTTATTACAATGAAATAAAATTGCCCCTTTCTGTGACACCTCCCATTGTACTGAAGCTCTTTGATGGAGAGGTGTCTTATTTGATTTCTTTTTTCATTCAAATCCTACATCCCATTCATGAGAAAGTTCCATCCTTCCTGCTTCTAAAATATATCTCTGTTCCAAATCCTTCTCACCAACTTCACCACTACAACTCTACTTCAAGTTCTCTTCTTTTGTTTGGATTCATCCAGTAGCCACCTAAGGGTCTTCCTGATTCTGTCCTTATCCATCTATAGTCTACCCTACAAAGTGCAGCCAGAGAGATGTTTCTAAAACCTATATTCAAATCACTGTCCTTAATAAACCCCTCAAGTAACTTCCAGTGGAAAGAATGATAAAAGACAAATCTCTTACCCACTTACTTCTCCAACATTTTTCTTTTCATTTTCCCGTTAGTTCATATGCTTTAGAAAAAAATGGTTTTCATTCTCTTTCTTGAACATTCCACATTTATTCCCAGTCAGGGTCCTTGCCCTTGGCTACCCTTCTGTGTAGATTCTCTGCTCCAAGATCTTTGCATGGCTGCCTCCTTTAATCACTCTAGTCTCAACTCAAATGTCACCCTCCAGGGATATCTTCCCTGACTCTTTAGATAAAGTTGTCCATCCTGCCCCAGTCACTCTTCCTCATACTTTCCAACTTTATTTTTTTTCACAGCACATTTTGGTATCAGAAATTACCATATTTGTTAATGTGTTTATTTTCTATCCCATCTCACTTGAAGATAAACTCCATGAGAATAGGCTTTATCCTGTTCATGACTGTATTCTCAGTTCTTGGACCTGTTCCTGATAAATAGAAGATGCTTAATAAATATTTTGACTGACTGATAAAAAGTTTGCCTTATTAACCACTCTATCTCCAGTGGCTAGCAAAACACTAGACGCATTTTAGATACATAAGAAATATTCATTGACTGAATTAGTGTTCTCTCTGAGAATTAATCTTCTTGATAATTATGTGGTGTTATGGGTTGAATTGCATTCCTCAAAAGGATATGTTGAATCACTAATCATCAGAGAAATGCAAATCAAAACTACACTAAGATACTACCTTACACCCATTAGAATGGCTGTAATCACCAAGACAAAAAACAACAAATGTTGGAGAAGTTGTGGAGAAACAGGAACCCTCATTCACTGCTGGTGGGAATGCAAACTGGTGCAGCCTCCATGGAAAACAGTGTGGAGATTCCTCAAAAAATTAAAAATAGAAATACCTTATGATCCAGCAATCCCACTCTTGGGCATCCACCCAACAGACATGAAATCAACCATCACAAGAGGCTTATGCACCCTTATGTTCATTGGAGCATTATTCACTATAGCCAAGAAGTGGAAGCAAACCAAGTGTCCCTCAACTGAAGAGTGGATAAAGAAGATGTGGTATATGTATACAATGGAATACTACTCAGCCATAAAAAAGACAGAATTGCAACAACATGGATGGACCTAGAGGGTATTATGTTAAGTAAAATAAGCCAGAGAGAGAAGGACCAACACTGCATGATTTCACTCATATCTGGAATATAAATGAACACATGGACAGAGAGAACTGGTTGGTGGTTACCAAGGGGAAGGGGGGTGGGGGATGGGCACAAGGGGTGAAGGGATGCATCCACATTGTGATGGATAAAAAATAATATACAGCTAAAACCCCACAATGTTATAAACTTTTAAGACATCAATAAAAATGAAATTAAAAAAAAAAGGATATGTTGAATTCCTAACCCCTGGTACCTGTGAAGGTGACCTTATTTGGAAATAAGGTCTTTGCAGATGTAATCAAGTTAATATAAGGTCTAAGGTGGCCCTTAATCCAATCTGACTAATGTCCTTACAAGAAGAGGAGAAGAGACATAGAGATAGACACTCAAGGAGAACATCATGTGACAATGGGAGCAGGGATTGGAATGATGTGTCCACAAGCCAAAGATTGCTGGCAACACCAGAAGCTAGGAGAAGGGCATGGAACAGACTCTCCCTCAGAGCTCTTCAGAAGGAACCAACCTTGCTAACACCCTGATTTTAGACTTCTGGCCTCTAGAACAGTGAGAGAATAAATTTCTGTTGTTTGAAGTCACCCAGTTGTGACACTTCAATAGGGCAGCCCTAGGAAACTAGTGCACATGGCAAAGAGAAAAAGAAAAGATCAGAAAGATGAGTAAGGATTAACCTGTGACGTGCCAATTTCCTTTACTATCATTTCCATTGTGAGATGTAACATAATGTTCCAGTCTTCATTATTTACCAGTCATGTGACTTTAGGTATACATTTAACCTCTCTGAGCCTGTTTTCTAATTGATAAAAATGTGGTTTATAATGCCCACCCCAGGGGTTATTGTGATGTTAAAATAGTTAATATAATGCACTTAGAACAGTGTCCAGCATGTAGTGAATATTCAATAAATAAAAGCCATTATTCTTACTCAGTGGCTGAAAACTGCGACTGTGAGTAAAGGATTGGTGCTATCGCCATTAGTTACATAAATCTTCATTTCACTCAACAAGTTATTCCTCCAACAAACATTTCTGAGTTCCAAGTATTGCCCTTGTCTCACTTTGTTCCCCTGCCAGGTTGAGCTCTTTAGCAGAGTTTCCTCAAAATCTTCTCTTTTCAAGGATTAAGGAATCTGGAGTCAGATTTCAGCATAATATAAGGTTCAATATAATATAATAAGAATTATTTCTGTCTCGGCTCAGGCAGAGATACTCATGAGGTAACGACTTGCCCGAGTCCACAGGCTCATCCTTCAGGAGGATGTAGATAAGATTCGTAAACAGATCTGGGAAAGCAGGTACATAACCATCTCTAGTAGACACTGTAATACGCTGCCCAGGGTCCCTTTCGGGACTGAGGGACATCATTCCACAGTGGCTGCAAGTGCTTCTGGCTGTCAGTCTATTCTGGGAATTGTTCCTGTCTGAAGAAAGCCAAGTCACCTACAGCCATATCCTCTTCCTGAGGCAGTGTGCATCCAAGATTGGCTGTTGTGAGGGTACAAAGACTCAGTCCCTTCTCCCCAACTCAGGACAACTCTGAAGGATTATCTCACTTTAGAGTTTCCCATGGCATCAACTGAGACCTTTCCTGATTCAGATTAAGGTCACCTTTTCCCTCTGCCAAATCCTACTACCTTCTCTTCCCCCAGGTGATGAACCCCAGAGCACCCCCTAATAGCCTCCTTGTATTCAAATCTCTGTCTCAAAGTCTTCTTGGGTGTGTGTGTGGCGGGGAACCCAACCTATAAGACCGTCTGAAACAAACCAACCAACTTCATACAAATTAGTTAGCTCACATGAGCTTTTACAGTCTAAATACTTGACAGAAAGAAATTTGAAACTTTGGTCTAAATATGAATCAGATGAGCTCATTTGCCACAGAGAAAAAAAAAAAACAAGGAAAAGGGAAAAATAGTTGTCCATAATTTATTCACATAGAAATAAAATGTGAAGCATCCTTCTTTCATTGTATCTTTCAACGGTTGAGTCTCAAATTTGCAAGTCAAAAATTATTGCATTTTATGTTGATAGACACATAAAAATGGATGAATGGAAAGGAAGCAGAAGATGTCATAACCCTTGCTAATACCATTTTTACATTTCTATGGCACACTGGCATTTATAAAGCCTTTCATATGCTTGCTTTCATTTGAATTTTATTCCTGTGCTGACAGAGTTGAAGAACAGACATCATTAGTCCCTTTTCAGGAGTGAGAAAACTGAACTTCTGAGGTTTTTTCCTCAAAGTCCACTGGAAGAGCTAAGAATCCACGCTGAGCTTCTAACCAAGAACCTGTTGCTCATTGATTCTCCCAGCAGAAAACTTCTGAAACTGTAGACACAACATATTCATTCGTGAAATAATTAGGGAACAATTAAATGGTTTCGATTACATGGGCAGATCCCCGTTAGATGGCACTGACTCTGAATTCATTAGCACGGAAGGAAGGTGAGGGGAATGTTGGAAGGGGAGGAATAAAAAGGTTACTTAAAGAGACTGTTGTTGCTACTGCTGTATCTTGGTGCTAAAGCTAGCATTTATCTTCAGCTATTTTTGTTATATTTTTTACATGCATTATATAAATTCATCCCAGGAACAACCCCGTAAGGTAGGTGCTAATTAGCATACCTGGGATCAGTGCTGAAATTAAGGTCAAGCACTGTGGAGGGCTTGATTTCAAATCTTGTCTCCACGCCTTGTGCAACCTTGGGCAATACTTGACATCTCTGAGCAACAGTTATCTCTTTGACAAAGGAATGAGTGGGTGCATAATTATGCCTACTTTCCAATGTTATTGTGAAGATTAAGAGAGGTAAAGTATGAAAAGTGCATAGCACATTATACAACCTCAATAAACTATAGTTGTATCTATTTTACAGAAGAAAGAATATGGGCATGGAAAGATTGATAACTTGCCCTAGATCATACAGCTTGCTAGTAGCAACGGATTTTCCAGACCATCAGACCCCCTTAGCCTAATATTCTTTTCATGACAGAATTTACCATCAGGCCATTTTCCTGACATCTTTAAATGAAACATTGTTGGGACACATGGGAGGTAATCCCTGTGGCCACATTATAATTGGGACTCAGCTCAATGGGAACAAGCATATGGACCCTTCAGCTGTGAATTTCCTCTCAATTCAGCAAGGAGCCCACATTCTCCATGGCCTCTCTCCCCAGTGATGCTCCGGGACTCTGGTTGGCAGCTACTCTCTTAAGCTACTGATGTCACAGGTGTATGCAGAGGCAGGGGAAGGCAGGGAGAGAGAAAAAGGAATGGTCCTTTGTGGAATGACAGATGGAATCAAACTCAGAAAATACAGAAGTCCAGTTTGTAAAGGAGGATTTGTTTAGGAGATATTTCATGTCCAATATGTTCACTTTCCAAGCACTGAAGCTTTTCAGCATGGAAATGTGGTGCTTGAATTAAACATTTTCTTTTAATCCTCCAAAAACACCACTATTAAACTGATCTTAATTAACACATTTTCTATTAAGTAGAATGATCTGAAATTCCGAATCCATCATGCAGGACACGAAGAGAATTGGACTGCACACTAAGAACGTGCAGACTTCAATGTGGTACATTTGCCTGGATCACCTTTAAAACAATTCAGCAGTGAACGTGTGACTAAATTACCACACCGTGTTCTCTGTTTAATTTCAAGGTTGAAGTGTCTTCCCCTCACAAATGTGGTTAAAACCCTGGAATGCTGGGACACAGAGTGGGAATTAATGGCTCTTTCTGTTGTTTTGATTTCCACATATTTGATGGCTTTGTGTAATTTGAATAATTGTAAGCTTCCAGCATGCTGATAAGGCTCACCTACATTATTCATTTGCATGAAGTGCTGATCAATTAAACCTTCTCTCTAAAAAAACATATTCACCATCCCATCCTACATCAACAAAGCTTAGGTTACTACTTGCTGTCTCTGATCTCTTTTACTAGGGAATCTCATCAGTAAATTCCTGTCGATATTTTCCTTTTTATCCTCATCTAGTCTGTGTTCTTACCTGTGGTCTATTCTTTTCACTTCACTCTTTCAGTCTGAATACTATACTTTTAACATGTATTTCAGGAAAGCCTTTAATAAATATGACCATTATTGTAAGGAGACTGTTGATTCTATGGTTGCTGACTTACAGGCAGCACCAAAAGTGCATACATCCAAATCCACCTGTCATGCAATACAGAACTATTTCTTAAAATGGGAAAATTTGTTTTCTTCCTTTGTCTTGTCCTTTAAGAAAAGTGTGATGGTTAATTTTATGTGTCAACTTGGCTGGGCCACAGTGCCCAGATATGTAGTCAAATGTTATTCTGGATGTTTCTGTGATGATGTTTTGGATGAGATTAACATTGAAACTAGTGGACATTGAGTAAAGTAGATTGCCCTCACTAATGTGGGTGGACCTCATTCAATCAATTGAAGGCCTGAATAGAGCAAAAGACTGACCTCCCCCGAGCAAGAGAGAATTCTGCAGCAGATGGCCTTTGGACCTGAACTGCAACATTGGCTACTCTGTGGGTCTCCAGCCTGATAGCCCACCTTGCAGATTTTAGACTTATGAGATTCCATAATAGCCTGAGCCAATTCCTTAAAATAAATCTCTTTCTACATACATATACACACACACACACATACATCCTATTGGTTCTGTTTCTCAGGAGAACCCTAATACAAAAGGTGATCAACAGAGAATGACTACATCTATTTTTACAACTGCAGAAAGAAGGAGGAGGGTAGCTTAAATGTCTAGAAAGCTTACCTGAAAAAGGTAATAGACATTTCATGTAAAAAGTCTGTGATCAAATAAGTTTGAAAAATATGAAATTAAACAAAATTAATCACGTTTTCTTTACAGTAAGAGTCCAGGGTGAAAAAGCAACAAAATGGTCTAGGAAAACCGAGGGAGTGAGCGAGAGTAATCCAGGCAGGAGAATGTCGCACACAAAGGCAGATGAGTGCGCACGAAGTAAAGGGAGCTGCAGTTAGCTCAGGTCCCCAGAACTTGGATGGGGAGGCTGGATCAGGTCCCTTTGGAACCCCTACAGTGGCTTCCTTTGCACCTAGATTATACTTCATACTCCTTGCTGTGGTCTATAAGAGCCACTAGGCTCTTCCCCTTGCCTAACTCTCCAACCTCTCCTCCTCCCACTTTGTTCTTTTAGGGCTTGTTTTCTGTTTCCCCGAGGCTTCAAGCTCATCCTCATCTCACTGTCTTTCCACGCCTCTCCCTTGTACACTCTTACACCATTGACATGAGGTCATCTCATTGTTGGCTCCTTTCCATTAATCGAGTCTTCCTCTCTCAAACAGACTTCCTTATCCATCCTACATAGAGAGTAAGAACCTTCTTGTCTCTCTCTCTCTAATACTTTACTCTGCTTTATTTTCATCATTGAAGGAATAGTATTGTATTTATTTGTTCATTTTTAATGTCTGTCACTTAAGCACTTTAAAACCACCTAAAATATATTAGCCAGTGGTCTGAAATCGTTTATCAATCAAATATTTCACTGACACCATGTCAGTAAGGGGCATTATGATTGAAGGCTATTCATAAGATGGTCACATTTAGTAGGTGAAGAGGGAAGAGAGCTTGTTAGGACCACTAAAGGCAGAGAGATCCAAATTCTGTGGGTAAAATTCAGCTAGAAATGGGAGCTGGAGGAAAAGCTCAGCAGCAAAATGGAGAGAGGGACAAGTGGAGATACTGAAGAGAGAGGGTGACCCAGGCTACACCACTGGGAAAGCAATGCTGAACAAGCCAATCCTGGAAACGTGATGGTTTTAGATCGTGCAGTCAGGTCCCAGACAACGGGGCACTGGGAGGTGATGAAAAGAGGCATCCATCTACAGCAGAAGATAAAACTGATAAAAGTATTATATCCTAAGTTCAGTACGTGTAGCATGTTGGCAAGATGATTCTGAGTAGTATCCAGATAGATTTCTTAAAAAAATTATTAGTTGAGTATTTGGTAACGTGTGTTAGAGTTCCTTAATTTACGTATCAAAATGATGGTTTCCTGCTATTATGGGTGAGAACTATACTAAATTTAAAAATGCATCAATTTAGCACAAAAAAAGTTGAGTGTATAATTTTATAGTTAATATGTAACCACGTACAAAAATATTCATGAAGGAAACAAATAAAAGATGGGTTTGGAATACAAGGTTAAAGAAAGCAGAATATATTTTTCCTTCCACACTATTTTCCTGAAAGGTGCCCCTATCTCGACATATAACAAATTCAAAGTCTGGATCCCAAGCTATGTTGCCTTCTTCCTGTAACCAGCCATTCAAATTCTAGCACTTTCTTATCCTTATTGAATTACGCTTTGTACAAAGAAAAGAGCCTTGGACTTAGATGCTCTAGGTATAAACCATGGTTCTGCCACTTACTAGATGTGTAACTTACAGGAAGTTAACTCCTCTGATTCACAGCCCCCCTATCTGTAAGTGCTGAGTGTGTGCCTGTTGAAGCTGACCTCAGGCCACTCTCTCTCCCAACCACCTTCTCTGGCCTGTGGCTACCATTCCATTCCCTCTGCTTTCCATTACCTCCTCCCCAGTTGTTCTCAGACTCCAACCTCTGTCAGAATCACATAGGATCTTGGAAAAATGCAACGTCCTGGGACCATGCCCAGAAATTTTGATTCCCATAGCTATGTGGTGGGGTCTGATAATCTGTATTCTAGCAGGCACCCTTGTGTTTCTGAAGCAGAGGTTATATATTAGGAAATACTTCTCAGCTTGCAGCATCAGCATGAGAGCTATAAGAAGAGGTACATAGTTGTCAAGTTATTATGTTGTTGTTAAATCACCTCTGAATCAGTGGTTCCTCCCTTCCCATCCTGTCTCCTAACTCTCTATACCTGTCTATTGCCCCACTTTCTTTTTTCTGTCTGTGGTGGTTTAGTTCAGCCATACGTCTTGGCCTCTCCAGCTCAGCTATCAAACCTTCAGTCCTGTGACTCTTTACCATTCCCTGCAGATCAACAGACCCATAAGAGAAAGGTCATTACTATTGAAAAAGACACATAAGAGCTACACAGTCCACATCTGACCTTAGAAGGAGAAATAGCAGACTAGCCTGAATCCAAGAGCTCCAGTCTACAGACTTCTGTGTTCCCAGAGTCTGGAGCAAATCTGGCTAACCCCACATAATTGTTCAGCTGCCCCTCACAGCTGCTCTCAAACCCTGTGGATAGATAATCAGTGATGCACGGCTCAAAAAAGCTAATAAGGTTAATATCTACTTTTGGCGGAAAATATAAGGCAAGGAAAGCAGAGAAGAGCCATGATTAGGGCATTGGGGGGGGGGGTCCTCTTTTCTTTCCCCATGACATAATCTAAAACTGATTAGGGAATCTTTGGCAAGTGCAGGCTGGGATGCTGGGTTTTGAACAGTTGTTATAACACAGAACATAAAGAAGGACAGAGGTAGCCTTCTCTTCCACCTCCCCTTTGTTGAAGCACGTTCTCCTCCCCCACATCCTTCCAGAAGAGGAGCATAAGCTCTTTTTATGCACACGTATCCTGCTGAGGGCTGCAGTCACAAAACAGCCCAGGAAAACAAGACCCAGCACACAATATGCACATTGTTTTGATTGAGACATTGCTGTTTGAAATGCATTTATTTCTGCCTCTCGTAAATACTCCCCCACAGTAGGGAAAAAAAATAACAAATGCATAGTAAATAGAGGCCCAGACGTCTTCCACTTAAATTACAGTCACGTCATCCCAGTCCCATCCGATCTTTCAATTATAGTCATTAATTGAGGATGTAACCCAAAAACAATTACATCCATGAAATTCTAATGAGTCTCCTGTAGTTAATATAAAAAGAAAACAATAGGAAATGCATGCTGATGCTGGAATCTAATCCAATTCTGTCGATTAAAATAAAGAATGGCATTTTTGTAACATGTAAATCTGATTCTTTCTCCTCTACCCAGTTTCGTTTCTTGGAGAGTGACAGGTTCTCTGCATAGATTTGCTTATCTAACAAGTTTATTGAGCTACCTTCTCTCAATTATGTCCAGAACACATCTTGAAAACTCACTAGTGGGGAATATATTTTGCTCAGAGATCCATCTTTTAGAGAGTCTCATATTCCCACATGAAAAGTGCATTATTTACTTACCTGACTTAAGTGGGAATATACTTCGTATTTTCACCATGACAAAAATAATCACATCAATTATGATTCTGGAAGAACATGGTGGCAGCTTAATTCTGAATCTTTCTACTTCTTCTGGAAATAGAGCAATGAGATAATGAAAAGAGAAAGAACAACAACAAAAAATAACAAACTCCATTTTCACTTAAAATAGAAGACAAAGAAAACCCACAAACTTCAAATTATGTGTACGTGCTGCCAAAAACAATGGGGCAGCCATGATGCAGCGGTGGGGAAGATTCGGGAGTGCTGACACTGCAGAGGCCAATCCCAGAAACCAATAGTAAAGCAAATATCTACTCTCCAAAAGGTGAGGGGCCCAAGGTGTGGGCAAATTGCTTTGAACAACATTGAAAGAGAAGTGGGCGTGAACACTGAGGGTGGAAGGAAGACTTAAAAATTGCCCAGACAGGTGCAGGGGAGAATATAGTTAGAAAATGTCAGTAAAAATCCACTTTCTAAATGTGAGTGATCATATTGGAAAGCAAGAGCTGTGTCCCCGGGTAGCAGCAGCCATCAGAATAAGCAGAGAAGACACAGGGCTGGAGGAGGAAGTTCTCCAGAGCCAAGTAAGGTTCTGAGAGATGAAGGAAGGATGCCCACATAGAAGTGCCACACTATAAGGAAAGAATTTTGAACCCAGGGCTGATTACCAACAGAAACTCCTTCCTGAATATTTTTATTTTTTTTCTAAACCTGTAATGGTTAGTTGAGCTGTCTGTTTAAATCAGTCAGTTCTTATACCATACCAGTGCCCACACTATTCTCACTTGAGTTGTGAATCAGGGAAGCTATTCCTGCCCATCTTACTCCACCTCATACTCACATCCAGGAACACTTTACTCTCATTTATATATGAGAACCAAAAAAGGAAAAGATAAAGACAAAAAAAAATAGTGTAAGAAAAAAATGTGAAAAATTAGAAATTTTCCAACAGAAAGGAATATTCACTAAAATTGTTTTCCTATATAGCAGACAAAAATTGTAATCCAATATTCCAATAAGAATTTTAAAGAAACAAGGGATTATTTGCAGCTATGAAGGAAGATCACAAAGCAGAAATACAAGAGTTCTGGGATAACAGAGTCAGACAGTAAGAGGTGATGGCCAGAAAACCAGAAAAGGTAAAAAAGGAATTGGAAGAACTCAGGAAAAGAAAAGGACAAAATTATTTCAAAAATGGAAGAGAATGATGACCTGGAGACTATAGTAAAGAGTCTGATGAATAGAAATAGGAAAAAGAAACAAATAAGGAGATGGAAACAAATAAATATTAAATGATGGATAAAGAAGACAAAAATTGGAATGGAAGAGGTGAAACTATTTTTTGCTAATTGTCTGATTGTGTAACTGGTAACCCAAGAGAATCAAACACAAAAAAAGAAAGTAACAGAGTTCAATAAGGTTGTAGGGTATTAGAAGCAACATACAGAAATCAGTAACATTCATTGAACAACAACCAACCAGTTAGGATATAAAAAGAGAGAAAAGACCCAATTTATAAAGGCAAGAGAAAACAGAAATGTCAAAGAAAAATACTCTGCCACACTGTATTTTCTAAAGATTATTTCAGCAATATCTTTCATCCCACATATTCTTTTTTTTTTTTTTTTTTGGTGAGGAAGATCAACCCTGAGCTAATATCCATTGCCAATCCTCCACTTTTTGCTGAGGAAGATTGGCCCTGGGCTAACATCATGCCCATCTTCCTCCACTTTATATGGGACGCTGCCACAGCATGGCTGACAAGCAGTGCATCAGCGGGCACCTGGGATCTGAACTTGCTAACCCCGGGCTGCCAAAGCACGAAATAAACTGCTGCACCACCGGGTGGCCCCCCACATATTCTTAAAATGTGGCTTAGACACACCTCCTATCAAGAAGTGGAATCCATGTCCTTCCCTTTGACACTGGATGGGCTTGTGACTGTGGTGGAAGTGATGCTAGGTGACTTCTGAAGCTAACTTATTGAAGTTGATACAGCTTCTCTCTGGTTCTTTTGGGACAATTGTCTTTGGAGCCCTGAGCACCATGTAAGATGTCCAAGGCTGCCAAGCTATGAGACAACCCAGGTGACATAGAGATGCCCTATATATAGGTTTCCAGGTGACAGCCCCAACTGAGGTTCCTGACAACAGTCAGTATCAACTGCTACATACGTGAATGAAGATGTCTCCAGATGATTCCTGCCCCCGGCCTTTGAGATACCCTAGTCTTTGCTTCACCTCCAACCTCCAAGTCTTTTCAGCTGACGTTATGGAGAAGAGAGAGAGGCATTGTCATCATTTCCTTTCCTAATTCCTGACCCACAGAATGTATGAGCATAACAAAATGATTATTATTACACCACTACATTCGGGTGGTTCTGCAGCACTAATCACTGTTAGAAATACTTAACAAGAAATATTCAAATCCTTCGTGAGGAAAATTGTAAAACAGTTCTGAAAGACACAAAAGTATACTTGACCAAGGGAAAAACAAGCCAAGTTTTTTCTGTCTTAAGATTTTGGGCAGGGGAGGGAGGTTGTTTTCTTTTTGCTGTTGTTTTGTTTTGTTATCTTTTGGAACTAGAAAGGTGACTCTAAAATGCATATGGAAAGATTAAAAAACGGAAAAATATTTTGGAAAACTATGAAAAAAACAGTAGAGAAATTATTGGTACTAACCCTACCAGATATTGAATCCTATTATGAAGGTTTTATAATAAAACAGTAGATTCACTAATAGACAGAAAGAACAACAGAACAGAATATAAAGTCCAGAACTAGATCCCAATATGTGTGGGAATTTAGCATAAGATAAAAGTAGCATTTTCAAATAGAATGATAAAAATACATGGCATTGAAGCAATTGGGCAGCAGTTGGCAAAAAGACAAGATTGGATCCATACCTTTAACCAAACACCAGAATACTCTTTAAATGTATAAAAATGAAATATCAGAAGCAAAATCATAGAAGTACTAGGCTACAACACGATAAAATTCCTTTATAACTTTAGAGGAAAAAAAGCCTATTTAATTGTGAATAAAAAACTAGAAATCTTAATAGAAAAATAATAAATTTAAATATGTAAGAATAAGAAAATCTGCGTGACAAAAATATCGGTGCAAAGACAAAGGTAAATAAAATGGAAAAAATACTTGCAATGTATATCACGGACATAGGTTTAATCTCTTAATAAAATGCTTTTAAAGAAAATAGTATTTGGAAATGACAATCTGGCATTGGGGTACTCATAGTAGTTGTTGTCATTGCTTCCAGAACTTTTTAGTGGACAAAAAAAAGTTATATATACATATATATAAAATTTAAAAAGTATCTATATATATATAAAAAAGTATATATTTTTTTAAATAAATACTAAAAACGTATATATATAAAAGTATATATATTAAAAAAGTATTTATTTTTTAAATAAATATTAAAAAAGTATATATATAAAAAGTATATATATATATTTAAAAAGTATATATATACATATATATGATATATAAGCTAAAAAAAAGTATATATATATATGAAATGATTTTATAGTGTTTGCCAGTTCACATTTCAAATTACAGGTTTTAAATTAATCTCTTTGTTTTTATAATTTTTTTCATGTGCTGAAAATATTGATTCCTATAAGACTAACAATATGTTCAAAATAATAATACTGGAACTACTAAAAGCAAGTCTATCAAATTCAGTCAAATATTTTTTAAATAGATATTTGTCTTTATGATACATCTTATTAGTAAAAATACTATATTTTAAATCACATGAGATAATCATTTTTTTACTGTGTGATTATTCTACATGCTATATAAAATTAGGATCATTTGTTTAATCTTTATTCAATTTTTTTTTGGAGGAAGATTGGCACTGTGATAACATCTGTTGCCAATCTTCCTCTTTTACTTTTTTTTTCTCCCCAAAGCCCCAGTACATAGTTGTGTATCATGGTTGTAGAGTTATAGCTCTTCTATGTAGGATGCTGCCTCAGCATGGCTTGATGAGCGGTGACTAGATCCGCACCCAGGATCGGAACCTGCGAACCCTGGGCCACCAAAGCAGAATGCGTGAACTTAACCATGATGCCACTGGGCCAGCCCCTTTATTCAATTTTTAGTGACTATTTTTATTTAATTTTACTTTTTAAATTTTGTAAAACATCAAATGATTCCAAAATAAATTCATAATGCAATGTATATTCAGGGAAGTCTTGCTCCCATCCGGGTTCCTCCACCTTTTCTCCTTTCTCCCTCTTTATGAAGGGGAGAATTGGCTGCCTTTTTTTTTTTCCCACTTAACCAAATACTCTGGAGTCACCAGTATACAGACATCTTCCTCATTACATTTCAGAGAGGATTGGTACTGTATTATGTAAACGTATTATAATTTGTTGAACCACTTCACTGTGGATGGGCATATAAATTGTTTCTAGGCTTTTGTTATTTTAAATGTTGTCAGAATCAATATCCTCATACATACATCATTTTGTATTTTTGCAAGGGGCTCTTCAGGTAGATTCCTCGAAGGAATTGCCAGATGAAAGAATAAAGACATATATTTGCTGAATATTTCCAAATTCCCTTAGAAAGGCATTTTGCATTCCCACCAGCAATAAATGAAAGTGCCTGTTTCCCCAGAGCTTGCCAAAGAGATTATGGTCAAAGTCCTTTATATATTATCTCACTGTGGTTTTCACTCGCAAATCTGTCATTGCAAACAGTTTAGGCATCTTACTCATATGTTTTGGGGCTATTTGCATTATTTTTGTTGGGCTGTCAATTATTAGTATTTTTCATCTCATTGAGGAAATTCTTTATATATTAGGGATTTTAACTTTTGTGTTATAAATTGAAGATATTTTTTCCAATTTATCATTAATAATTGCATTTTGCTTATTGAGTTTTATTTGGTTTTTTTTAACGCAAAAAAGTTATCTTTAAACTACTCTTTTATGATACATTTTCGAGTTCTCAGTACAGTGATGACTTTCACCTGTGAATCTCCGATACAGGTTTCCACTCCAAACTTCAGATATGTAGATACAGCTACCTACCCAACATCGCCTCTAGTCTGAAACAGGCCACCCAATCTCATTTACGCATCTTCAGCCTTCCCAAACTGCTAACGGCCACTCCATCTTTCCAGATAGCTCCAGATTTTTTTTTTAAGTGGCTCTCTTTCTTTTCTCACAACCAATCTGTAAACAAATCTTCTTGGCACTAGCTTCAAAAGAGCTTCAACACTTGTCCACTTTTCACAATCTTCACTGTAACATTCTGGTCCAAGGGCGCATCATCTCTTACTTCAATTATTGGAAAAGCCTCCTTACTCTCTTTCCACCTTTGCCCTCCCTATTGTGTGTTCTCAAGACGGTAACTAAAATAATCTTGTTAAAATGTTTATCGGATAATTTCATTCTCCTGCTGAAGCTCCTGAAAAGACTGGCCTCTTGGATGTTACTGGAATGTACTAGCGAGTGTTCCTCATCAGGGTCTTCACAATTGTTTCTCACTCTGGCTCTCCTTGCCAAAGACACCAGCATGATTCACTCTCTCGTCTTTGTTTGACCTTTATTCTAAATCCACCATATAAACAAGGATTCCCTGCCTACTCTGGGAAAATTGTGCTGCCAAACTCCAAATTTCCTCTCTCTGAGCTATTTTCTCCTTAACATGAATTAACTATATGAATTTAATCTACTATATAATTACATACTTTGCTTGTCATTGTTTTCTACACACACACACACACACACACACACACACAAACAGCACACAAAACATACATGGTTTTAAGCATTGTTGATGGCTGTAATTTCTATTTATTTGCCAACTGCTGTCTATATTTATTGCACCTATACATATTGTTGAATGAATGAATGAAGAAAGGAAGTAGATGCATAGATAGATAGATGGAACAAATTAACCTTTTTCTATAAAGTCCTGTTACATGAAGGGTTATTTTTCCATCACCATCCCTAGCCCTAAAGCCCTTTTATTTTACATTTGCAACTTGACTGATGAATTCACATTTTACAGTGCTTAAATTGCAATTACTAATTTTCCTTTTCCTTTAAACTAATCATGGTGAGAAATTTTAAAAAAAGACAAACCTCGTTTGGTTCAAGAAAGAAAAAAATAGTATTGTACAATGAAAATAACTAACATTTGTTTTGAGTGCTTACTAACCCTAGGTGCTATAGTTTTATAAGTATCAACTTACCAAATTCTCACAAAAACCTTGATCAAGGTCACACAGCTACTATGTGTAGAATATGGATTCAAATACAGGAAATCCGTCCCCATAGCCAATGTTCTTAGCACCATCACAATCCTGCCTCTATGTTCTTATGTTGTAGAAAGTATCACTATTCCCATTTTAAAGATAAGAAAATTGAAGCACTAGATTTTCAAAACCTTTCACTTTTTCTTCTTTTTTTGTGGGGGGGGGGTAAGGAAGATTGGCCCTGAGCTAACATCCATTGCCAATCTTCCTGTTTTTGCTTCAGGAAGATTGTCTCTGAGCTAACATCTGTGCCTATCTTCCTCTATTTTTTGTATGTAGGATACCAGCACAGCATGGCTTGATGAGCAGTGTGTAGGTCCATGCCTGGGATGCAAACCCTGGGCTGTCAAAGTGGAGCACATGAACTTAACCATTATGCCACCAGGCCAGTCCCAGAAACCTTCTACTTTTATAAAGCTTATAAGTATAAACAGAGCTAAAGCCAGGTTTTTACTCATAATGTATACTAACTCTCATTATGTTATTCTTTAAGAAAAAAATGGAAATTGTAATATGCTTTAGAACTAGAAAAATCCATCCATCTATTTATTCATCTATTTATCCATCCAGATAGTCATCAAATATTTATTGAGCCCCTATTATGACAATAGATTCTATGCTTGTCAATGGGAATACAAAAGTGAACAGGACAGATATAACCCCCACATTCAGTTTATAATCCAGGAAGGTAATATCTGGGGTGACTTGGAAAGCTAGCAACATTGACAGCCATTCCAAGCACCCGTGGTAAGCTCTTTATCATAACAGCATGGTTTTGATGCCCAAGAGACTTATTCAAATTTATAACTATCCTACAAATTTTAAATTTTTTACATAAGCAGCTACACTCAAAACATGTCTTATGCAATATTAATTGCCTTTTTGAACTTACAGATCGAGGATTAACGTTCACAGAGAACCAAACAATAATTAGGAAAAACAATATATCATTTCATTTCTGATTAAAAAATTCCTAACTGGAAACAACAACAGACTTCTGAGAAATTGCATTTTCAAGCCCTGAGTACATCTATTTTCAGAGCATTTTCACTCATGGAAAATTAGCTGCCTTTCTTTGGTAACCTCTGAGAATAGACATTATAAATATAGTAGAATGACACTTATGATTCCTATGAAAAGAAAAACAAATAAATAATTTCCCTTCAGCTAAGGGGACCAGCAAGTAAACAGTCCACATAAAACCACATGCAATTATAGCTCTTCTGGTATTTTGGACTCTTCTAAATGTTTATGTTCTTACAGGGGTCAAGAGCTGAACAGAACTACGTATGCTGTCCTCCTATATAATCACATAGAGGCGACGTTATTACTAATACTGTCCTACGGTTTGGTGAAATGTGGAGGCTAACTATCTGTCATCAATAATACTGTGGAGAAGATTTGGAAAGCGTTTGTTCAGATTTTGGCAGCATGTTATCTGTTAAAATATTGTTGGAGGCAAACCTGGGAAGTTCTGATGCATTTTAAGGAGACACAAATGTCTCAGCACATGGGCGGCCTCTAACTGGGATGGCGCAGTGTTTTATTTAGTAGAGGCACAGATTTCAGTGCCAGTCAATAAAGAAAAGAAGTATTGCTGTGTTTGCATATTCCAGCATATACGCTAGGCTCCACAATAGAGCACTTTTCAGGACTCTGAAAAGATGGCATTAGGAAGCAGCATCTGTTAAACACATTAAGGAAAACTCCTTTTGCACTGAAGGAGAAACTGGAGCATAAGAGGGATTAGAGGAAAGGCCTGATTGAAGATGATGCATTGAGACAGAGAAGTAAGGTCTGCTTAGTAGTCAAAGGGAAATGGGTTGATAAAATTATGTCATTTCAGACCCTAAGGTGTTAATACTAGGTAGGAAGAAAAGAGACAAAAGTTGGGGTGGAGTTAGGGTGGGGACAAAAAGCAGGGACATGAAAGAAGAGGAGTCCAGTTAGAGATAAAATGTGGGTCATTTATAGGAAGGGCTTAATGGAACTCTCGGGGAACTTTTCTCGCCCCAGGCTCCAGAAAGCAGCCAATCTAAGTGGACCACGGATATCAAGCTCAGGGTCTAGTGGGCTCAGCTTTCAAATGGTTTCTGCGTTTGTTTCTCAAGTCATTTGGAAGCTGGAAAAATTCACCAGATGCATCAACAGTAGTCAACAAACCTAATAAATACCCAAGCACAGAGATTTCAAGACAAACTGATTTTTACATACAGAAATACAGTTATGTGTCACTTAACGACTTAACGGGGATACATTCTGAGAAATGTGTCATTAGGCGATTTCGTCTTTGTGCAAACATCACACAGTTTCCCTACACAAACCTAGATGATGTAGCCTACTACACACCTAGGCCATATGGTACTAATCTTATGGGGCCGCCATCATATATGTGGTCTGTTGTTGACCGAAATGGCGTTGTGCAGCACAGGATTACACTGACGACGAGGGCCTAAATTTATCAGTGGTCCCCACAGTGGATCAGTGGAGCGTGATTCTAAGCAGTTTTTATTAAAACATTAAAGAAATTTTTTGGCGAAAAAGATAAGGGCTGAGAGAGAAAAATTATGCCATCTGAGGATTTCCCTCCATTAATAATAGTTTTGTAAGAAATGATATAGACTTTTTTTTTAAATGAGTTGGATTGATGGAAAGAACCCTGGCGTTAAATAAAACAAAAAGCAAAAACTTTTTTTTTTCTTTTTTTTTTTTGGTTAACCCTCTGTATAATGTAGGCAAGTCTGTGCCTCATTTTTTTCTTTCTATAAAATGGGGATAACAACACTGGTTTCACAGGACTATAGTGAGTTGTCCCATGAGAAGTCAAAAAGGAGCAAATGTTGGGGGCTACCTGGCGGCGCAGCGGTTTAGTTTGCGCTTTGGCAGCCCGGGGTTCGCAGGTTCGGATCCCGGGCGCCCGCCAACGCACTGCTTGTCAGCCACGCCGTGGCGGTGTCCCATATAAAGTAGAAGAAGATGGGCACAGA
This sequence comes from Tapirus indicus, assembly GCA_031878705.1. Taxonomy (NCBI): domain Eukaryota; kingdom Metazoa; phylum Chordata; class Mammalia; order Perissodactyla; family Tapiridae; genus Tapirus; species Tapirus indicus. The sequence goes on along the minus strand of CM062920.1, from coordinate 134,232,486 downwards.
TGTTAGCCCAGGGCCAGTCTTCCTCGGCAAAAAGAGGAAGATTGGCAATGGATGTTAGCTCAGGGCTGGTCTTCCTCACACACGCAAAAAAAAGGAGCAAATATTTAATGCAAGGTCAAATCAAGTTAAAACTTGATTTGAATTTTCTTAAATAGCATATGTTTTATATATATATATGTATATATACACATAAATGTACATATATAGGTAATGATTACCTCTTAAATGATCATCTTCCTTCCTGGAAATTTACAAGAAAGAAATAAACACTCACCAATCTGTATTGATTTAATGAAGCCTGATTGGAAGACAGGAGATGACTTAAATGACTTCAGGAATATGGGTCCTTCAAGTTTATATTGCTTTATGCTCATTTATGCTTATGTCTTTTAGATAGTTATTAATATGTTTCAGTGAAGTGTGTTATCCACATCAGATATTCTTTTGCCACTGATAAAAAGAATGAAGATTGTTTCATCTACATCTTTCAGGTTCCTTTGATTGCCAAATTATCAGCAATGATCTAAAGAGAGGACTGCATAAGCTAAGATGGAAATTGTCTCCATCCTCAATCTTTCACATACTTAAAGGGGGAAAAAAAGAATGTTTTCTTTCAACATTAGTACATGCCTTAGGGACATGATGCTTTATCAAGGGAGGACAAGAAGAATTCAGTACCATCAGTGGAAACAGAAAGTAATGAGGCAAAAGCAATGTCTTATGGGATTCGTGTGTGAAGCACACAAACACACACACACATTTTTCCTGATTGACTCCTCTATCTTATTAATACAATTCTGAAATACTTTCTTAAATAATAAGCCAGAGTGTGCTAACAAATAAAGATTGATTTTAGTCTTGTTTTAGGTTAAGGGTTAAAACATACATACATACTCACAAAGTGAATTCATTAATTCCCCCTAAATCATGTGGTACCATTCCAGACCAAACAAAATTTATTTTGAGATTTATTTTCTTTGAACTACTGCTTTCTTTTGTAAATAAGGAAAACCCAGATTTGGCTCTAACTACGCATGTATTTGCATATGTTATAGCTCAAGATAGAACTCTAGCAAATCCTCGGCAGGGAAGAGCAGCTAGCAAACTCAAAAATAACGTTTTTATTCTCTTAAGTAATTACTTCATTAAGCCCTTCTGTCTTGATTATAGCTTTAGTAAATGAAAATATCTTTCATTTTTACCAGTATATTTGAATGTTCCACATTTTTCATATCCGAAAATCAAAGTAGACAGTCTTGTTTAAACAATAAGCAACCAAAAAATATCACCCTGGGAATACACATAAATGCCATTACATCAAGCCACGTGAGCCATCCAAAAAATATTTAATAGTTGAATTTTATAGTAATGAATACATTACTGTGTATCAATTTTCAGACTGACATAATTCCTATTTTTCTCAGTAGTAAATTAACACGGGGAAGTGAGTGAACTGAAGCAATTAGACGAACAGAGGAGGCTTCATAAACATGACAGTTAACATTCACTGAGCACTAACTATGTGCCAGGCACTGTTTTAAGTACTTTACATGTTTTCATTGTAAAGCATGCCATTCTAATAGCAATTATGGAAGGTAAGTAGGTTAACCTCATTAACTAAACGAAGTCACAGAAAACCAGGAGGCTAAGTGACTTGACCATGGTCACCCAGCTGCTGGAGCCAGGATTCAAACTCAGGCTTAGGGCAACTCCAGGGCTGCTGGGCCACAAACACATCCTTACAAACGAACATATCCAAGGCTAAGCTCACGGATTTTATTTATAACTAGTTTTGCGTTGTTGTGCTTTAGAAACTTTTGTGTAGAGAGAGAATTGAGGAAATGTTTCAAGTGAGAAGAAGTATATGTTGACTGTTGCATTCATCAGGGTTCTCCAGAGAAACAGAACCAATAGGATGTGCACGTAGAGAGAGATTTATTTTAGGAACTGCTCAGGAGATCGTGGAGGCTGCCAAGTTCAAAATCTTCAGAGTAAGCCAGTAGGCTGAGGATCCAGGGAAGAGTTGCAGTTCACATCTAAAGGCCATCTCCCGGCAGAATTTCCTTTTCCTCAGGAGAGGTCAGTCTTTTTCTTATTAAGACCTTCAACTGATTAGATGAGGCCTACCAGCATTATGAAGGATAATCCACTTCATTCAAAGTCTACCGCTGTAAATGTTAACCTCATCTTTAAAATATCCTCTCAGTGACGTCTAGCATTATATTTGACCAAGCATCTAGGTACTGTGGCCCAGCCAAGTTGACACATAAAATTAACCATCACAATTCTACCCATGTATATGTTTGTGTATTTATATTTTATGGTTGAAAACAAATTAGCAAACTCTTCAACAGAGAAAAAGAGTTAGTCAGCTCTGAAACAACACTTACTGAGCGCTTATTCTCTGCTGGATATCGAGACTACAAAGAAGGTCCCAGTTTTGAGGTTCTCATAATCTGGGTGGGGACAGAGAGAGACAGACATGTAGTGTATACAACCAACTATGCTACACTGTGCTGAATTTTAAAAAAGAAGTTGAGACAGAGTTCTGCAGGAAGATGGGAGAAAGAGTAATGTACTTTCCATGCCCACCCCAGGGCCTGAGAAGACTTTCAAAGAGGAGACACTTGAGCCGCATTGAGGAGGAAGAGGACTCCACCGGGAGGAGAAAGCTGCAGAACAAATATGTGAAGACACGATCATGGACAGGGGTTTAAGGATTTGTAAGAAATCTAGTGAAATTGGAGCATAGCCTTCATGATGGAGAGAGATTGGAACAACTTTATAAATCACAGTGTAAAGTTAAGGATTCATCTTGAAGCCAATGAGAAATTGTCACAGTTCCCAGCTGAGGGAATGACTTGATCATAGACGGGTTTCAGAAAGATTCTATTAATGGCAGAAGAAGAAACAAAATGGAAAGACAGGGCAATGGAGGCAGGAAAACAATTAGGAGAGACAGTTGAACTCTTGAACCAACACAGCAAGACTGGGGAGAAAATTGGAAGGTAAGACTCAAAATTATTTTTGAATTAAAATTAACATATATTTGGTTAGGTATAATTTATAAGGGAGAAGGAATTCTTTCATTCAATATATATTGCGTACCTACTATATGTTTAAGCCTCTGCCAAAAAAAGACTATAAAGATGAGTAAGAGGATATAAAAAACAATTACAGTGTATGATAAATATAATAATAGAAGAAAATGCAAGACATGAACATGACAGAGAAGAGTCAAGAAGGAACACACAGAGGAGGTGGTGTCCGGGCTGGGTTGTGATAGATGACTAACAGTATGAGGAAGAAATGCTGGTAAGGGAATTCCAAGCAGAGAGGCAGAATTCAGAAAGGCACTTCGTGTGGACAAAACTTGTGTTCAGGGGTCACAGGAGAATAAGAAAAGGAAGAGAAGCCAGATCAGGAAGAGCCTTGTTTGTATTTTATTGAAAGATATTAATCAGAGACATGGTGATCTAACAGTTCTGGCAGAATCACAGAGGATGGATTTATGGGGAAAACTTGTTGGGAGTTGTATTAGTTTCCTAGAACTGCCATAACAAATTACCACAAATTTTGTGGCTTAGAGAATTTTATCAAGGTGTCAACAGGGCCACACTCCCTCCGAAAGTTCTAGGGAAGAATCCTTCCTTGCCTCTCCCAGCTTCTTGTGGCCCCAGGCATTCCTTGGCTTGTGGCTGCATCGCTCCCATCTCTGCCTCTATCTTCACAGGGCTTTCTTCCCTGTATGCGTCCCCATGTGTCTTTTTCTGTCTCTTTTTCTATCTCTTACAGGACCCTCTCACCCTAATGCAGTACGATTTCATCTTGATTCTTACCTTAAGTACATTTACAAAGACCCTATTTTCAAATAAGGCAAATTCTGAGGTTCCAGGTGGACATGAATCTTTGTGAAACAAACAAGAGGCCATTGCAATAACACAGGTGGGAGAGTGTGAGGACCTGAGATAAAGTGGGGCAGAGGAGACAAAGAGGTGGGCAGGAAGGAGATCACAGGGACAGGAGGTCATGGTTGGCTGAAGTGGAGGAAGAAGTGAATCGAAATTGAGGACAACTCCACTATTTCTGGCTGAGGAAACCAGGTGGATTTCAGTACTGGTGTTTGAGATGGGAACTATATGAGTAGGCATGGGTTTGAGAGATGGGCTCTGAGGTGTGGAGGACGTCGATAAGATCAGTTTTACACAAAGCAAAGTGCTTTGAGAGAGGCTGTCCTCAAGGGAAAAGAAAAAGCTCTAAAATGACTTAGATGACTGGGTGGGTGGAAATGCCGTGAACTGCGATTGGATGAACAATGAAATCAAGTGGGGTTTTGGGGGGGAAGAAAATAAGGTTAGTTTTGAAAATCTTTAGCTAGAAGGATGTGTGGTATGTGCAGAGGAGGAAGTAGAGCACAAAGTGGAAAGGACGCCTTGGTGCTCCAGAGAAGAACTGATGATGTTTAGCGGTTTAACAGCAGCTGGCATATGTCTCCTAGGAGACTGAGGCATTTGGGAAGGAACAACGAGAGAACAGTGTCAGTGAAGTTGGAAAAGGAGTTTCAGTTAGGGAAGATCAGTAGTATAAGAATCCTCAACAACGACAAGAACTGGGGATGATCTCATGACATGTTATTAGGGACCACTGTTTGCCTCCTACCAAGTGGCTGAACTGTGGCACTGCGTCCGTGTCTGGCCGCAGGAAGACAGAGAGTAAATAAAGACTGAGGAAGTAGAGACATACAACACTGTTAGGTGAGAAATCAAGTTGTTAAACTATTCGTATACCAAGATCGCAAATAAAAATCTGTTTAAGTGTAAACGCCAAGAGAAGACTAGAAATATCCACATCAACTATAAAAAAGTTAACATATTTATTGCTTTATTTACTAGTGCCAGTTATTATAAGTGCTTTACATGTACTTTCATTAACCTGTTTAATTTTCACAGCAATTCCCTGAGGGGCTGCAGTTACACAAGGGAAAATGAAGGCACAGAGAGGGGAGGTTACTTGGCCGAAGTCACACACCTGATGTGTGAGACAGCCAGAATTCAAACTTTTAGTCTAATCTTGGAGTCTGTTCACTTAAGCCAATAGTATACTGCCTTCCATCATCCTAGATGGTGGGATAGTGAGTGGTATTTATTTCTCTTCTTATAACTCTTAAGCATTTTTCCAAATTTTCTTTATTCATTTTATAATGAAAAACATCCAAGTAATATCTTTTTTTAAAAAAGTGGAGGTAATGAACGTACATCTTTCAAAGATATGTAGGGAAGAGAAGACTGTCATAATTTAATGAGTAACATTAAAGAAAAGCATTGATTTTTTTTCACTTTTTTCTTTAGGATGACTTATACCAATTTGAAGACTAAGGATACAGGCTCAGTGGAGAAAGAGAGGTCAAAGATACAAGAAAGAAAAGATGAGAAAGGAAGCAGGGTGTAAAAGGGAGCGGAAGGTGGGTTGTGAGATTTGAGTGATGGCATTTCTGCAAAGCAAATGTGGAAGAATGTTCTAGGCTGAGTGGCAGGGTTCAGAGAGGCACTGGGTGTGTCCATGGATTACAAGGAGTCTGGAGTTAAGCACATAAGTGTGAGGGAAGAAATTTAAAAAATGAGTAAAAGCCTTGCAAGGGATAAGGACAGTACCAACGGAAAGAAACTGAGTGCAGTTAGTCTAAGATGTAAATTCTGAGGTACAGGGGACAGAAGTTGAGGAAATCCATGATTTTGCATGTCTATGTTTTTCAATGGATAAAATAAGTTGTAAGATCTGATAAAACTGAGGAGGCAATGGTTTGGTTGAAGGCAAATGAGTGTAAAATCTGGAAAACCTCCAGGTGGAATGGGGAAGCAAGGTGCCTAGCGATGGATGAATACAAATGGCTGAAGGAAAAGAGGGTCCATTCTTCCCATCTTAACACTAATGGGAGAGCTCCCCTGTGAGCTCTCACACACGAAGTAGGAATTCTGTCTTTTTCACCCCAATGCTTAAAACACAATCTAGAATAAGGTAGTTGCTAGTAATTGTAAAAGCTTGGGGTAGAGTGTCTCTGACCAGTATCAAATTATGGATAAAATGGATCACAAAGCTGGAGGTAACACTGAGCTCGCTGGTTCTTGCTCCCACCTGCTAAATAGAACTTCCTAGCCATGAAGTGTTCAAGTTATGGGAGTCATGAAGTGCCCCAAGAAACCAGCCACGATGCTTATGAAAGATTCAAGTTAAACATGTGTGAGGTAGAATAAGCCCTGTCCCTGCTCTCAGGGCAGAAGGCTGAGCTAGCATTTCTTAGTCCTTTCACAACCAAATATGTCTGGAAGTCTATTAAACAGGCTGACTGGCCTAATTTGATTTTCCGCTCCTTTTCCACTGTGTGTAACATAATCAGTTTCAAGGAAACTTGTCCACCTCTGTCTGATTCCACTGCCACCCGCATGTCCAGAAATGGTTGAGAGGGCCAAAATAGTGTTTTGATGGCAAGGCTGGTTTGACATGAAGTCAAAACAGATGACTCAAAATATTTCTATTGTTTTCTCCACACAATGTCCAAACACCAATTCAACTGACTATGGCAGGAATTGTGTGTGTGGTGGGGTGTCAATCAAACAGTTCTATTGTTATTTTCATTAACTAAATAGGTGAAATTGATGATCAAGTCACTGTTGGGTGTTTTGGAAAGCAAGGCTAAGTGAGGACACGGAATTCTTCTACTCCTAGACCGTGTAGCTTAGTTTCTTTAAAAGGCAATTGTGAGGTTACTTTACTTACACTTAACAAAGTTTAAGTATTAAACTTTGTAAGACAGTATTTTGAGCCATGTGGAATGCTACATATAGAGTAAAGGTTCTTCTTTTAATAGCAGATGGCCATAAAAGCCTCCTGCTAATAAATATTTATTAAATTTAAATTTGAATTTGTAGCCAGGGCCCTGATCCTAAATTGTAAGCCTTGAAGGAAAACGCTGGAAAAGACGTTCCAATTAAACATGCCACTTCAAGAATTCATCACGTCACACCTCCAGGAATGCGTACTTCTGGTACTCAGGAGGTCCCAGAGATAACAGGAGCTTCTTGAACGTGCCAGATCTTTCTACATCAGTCACACGTGATTCAGTCTCCAAAAACAATGACATTTTAAAAAGTTACACGCTCCCTTAGAAAACAAGATAAATATTTTCCATAACCTTGGACATTGATTTATGCCATTTTCCTCTCAAAAAGCTGGAGGTGGGTGGGGCTGAGGACGGAGGGTTTTACTTTGGAAATGTACCCAATTCCCATGCGTCACATTTGTTTCCTTCCCAGTCTGAATTTCTGCAACCCGTCGTAAAAGGTACGGTCAACCTTCCTAAATAACTAATGCTGGGAACATTTATTACACCTAGCTCCTTAAATTATCAAAATGACAAGTACATAAAATCTTCTACGCAAGCGCTTCTGTGATTTAGTTAGCAAGCATCCTGAGCGAAGCAGGAGCTGAATAAGTTCTACTGCTGGGTTATACACATCAAAATTTAATTAAATTTCTGAACTAATGTCCCCCTTGTTTCATCGATTAGGGGAGTCATGGGTGGACCATGTCATTCTCAGAAGGACCTTACAATGGTGAAATCTGAGCAGTCTATACATTTTTTTGCCCGGATGCTCTTTTCAAGTCTCATTAGATTATTATGAGTGTTACAGCTGTGCTAATCTTTTTCTAAGAGGTGAACTTTTAAAATTGCACATTTTTAAAGTGACTTCTACAGTTACCATGGTAGCTTCATTATAATGCACGGAGATGAACATTATCACAGCTATGCCTGATCCATCCAGGGTCGTCAGGAAATGAGAATTCCACATAAAGTACATTCTCCAGTAGGGCTCATAAAACTTGCCAGATCAAGTGCCTAGATTTTCAGTTGAACAATTTTAAATGAAAAGCACTCTATCATATGCTGCACACATCTCTGTTTCCTTAAATGTATTCTTGATGACTCGGGGTCTCTGTGACCAATGGCTTATTGTACTTAGAGCTACACACAGTGCTGTTTGATCTTTTAGTCTCCTTTTTCCTCTCAGTTTGCCAGCTGCTTATGATGACCAGGGGCACTAAGAATCATTTCAGACCCTGAGGGAGTAAGTATTTGCCCCCCACCTCCCAGGAAGGATAGGTTTATAGAGATATGTCACCTAGACAGTCCAGGTCCTTCACTGGGGACTTGGCAGGCAGAAATGGCAGATTTGTACTAACATGCAACATAGTTGGTTCCTGAGTCCTCCTTCTAGAGGTAGGATTGGTATATTGTCCCAGCTTCCTGGCTGTCATAGTCCAAGAAAATCACTCCTTACCCACCCCTTAGATTCACCATGTTCTGATGGGCTATTTCTTAACATCCCTGCACCGAGTACCTTAAGTAGTTTCTTACGTAGAAGTTTCTAGGTCTCTGAACAAAGGTCACCATTCATCTTGGAACATAAGGACACAGGTCCTGCTTAACTTCTCCAGGCTTCAGTTTTCTCATCTCTAAAATAATGTTATTAAGATGAAATGCAATTACATGGTACAGTCTCTAATTCATAGGAAGAATCCAATCAATGAAAACAACTAGATGTGTGGGACGTAATAGTGGTTTCAGATAAAAAGACTGACTAAAAGTTTTATTGTGAAGACTATTTTAGGACCTTGAAGTTTTATCTTGGTTTAAATATTGAGCTGCCATGAGATAATTGTTTAGCTATCTGTGTGGCATCTTCTCGTGTTTGTCGGGACTGTATGGAGTCTGTAGTGAGAAATGAGTGTAGTCCGCCCTGTAAGTAAACTTGTAATGAAATTAGAGATTACAGGTGTCTAACATCACACACTGAGCACAAATTACGGGGGTGGCTTAGTAAAGAAAAGTGACTTTGGCTTCAGAGAGAAATGGCTCAGTTTAATTTAATTTAAATGTGACTTTTGGATTCAGTTTAATTCTTGCCTGAAATCCAACACAGCTCTCTAACCTTGGAGTTGACTCATCATCTCAGACCCTGCCTTTTCCTATCTCTAAAGTACGAATAATAATATCTCCTTCCAAGATTAGAAAAAAACAAAACCCTGTACATAGTAAGCACATAATAAAGTTATCGCCATGTATTTAATTTCTAGATGTAATTACATTTAAAATAAGAATCTCACTTTTGTGCATTCAGATGCAACTGGAAAATAAAATCTATGTTCATCCCCGGCTGAATCTATGGCTCACCAGAAAGAGTGATATGTAAAATTATAGGGCAGGCTTCTCCACTATTGCTAAAGCAGTGGATCATCAATCATATTACCGGTTAGGAGAAGAACACTTCCCTCCCCTGCTCTTCCTTAAGTGTAGAAAAACAGTAAATACATAGAAGAGGTTGACATTTATCGTCCACTGGCCAGAAGAATTGGGCCTTCCTTGGCTTTCTCCTATTTTTCTCACTTCCTTCAAGTTTTGTTCAAATGGCATTTTCATAATTGACAGTCATATTTAACCCTCCACCCAATCCCAACCCTGCTCTTTATGGCACTTATCACATCCAATCTACGGTATAATGTACTTTTTTTGGTATTTATTGCCTATGTTTCCACACAAGAATGTAAGCTTTGTGCAGGTAGACATTTTCTTTTTATCACTGATTGTATCTCAAACACCTAAAGCAGTACCTGACATTGAATAATATGTATTAAATATATGAATAAAGTTTTAGTATTGCTTTTCAGAGCCTCTTTTTAGAAAGAAAAAAGAAAGAACAACAAAAAATTAGTACTGTTATTTTGGGACTAAACTTATAAAAGTTATTAAAGACTAATTTTAATCAATAAATTAAATTAGCGATACAAATATATTAAGCTAAAACAAAGTGAGCCTGTTTTTATGCCTTGTTTTGAGCCTTTAATTTCTTTTTGCAACTAAAACTTCTGGTTTTAGTTGACTCATACTTTTATCTTCATTTGGTCATTCTGCAGTAATGTTTTCTGCACGTGGATCTTTACATAGCTATGAAGAACTTGGGTGTGTATTTGACTTTCTGTTTCTGATTAGATTTTCTCAAGAACACACTCGCTCTTCCGTACCTGTTCTGTTCAGAGAATTAACTTGGAGTGCTGTAATCTTGAGGACTGAAAATACCCATGGTAGCTGGCATTAGTCACCCAACGATGTATTTTAAGGGATGAAACATTTTGCATCTCTACTTAGCTTCACAATGGTGGCCTAGATCAGCATTTCTCAAACTTTAATGTGTATGCAAATTACCTGGGGATCTTGTAAAAATGCATATCAAGAATAAGTAGATCTCAGGTGGGGCTCTAGAGTCTATATTTCTAATCAGCTCACAGGTAGTGATGACTCTATTGATGCAAAAAACACCGTTTGTGTAACAAGGGTCTAGATTAAACTTTTTTATTGGCCTTCACCTGTTTCCTTTTGAGTTCAACTTCAGTTTGATTTCTTAGAGGGCAGTGAGGAGAGAATTTACACATTTTTTCTTTCATAGTCTAAAACTCAAGTCTGGCAACATTCTTCTTCAATAATGTTAATTATGGATTTCAAATTTGCATACAAGAGCATTTGCCACCAAACAGAAGAGTGTTCATTTTTAGGAATGATCTAAAGGCAGGTGTAGATTTTATTCTCTAAGGAGGTTCAAAATTAGCACTGTGATGAGGCTCGCTGAAAAAGTGAAGCAGGAAATGGCAGATTTGTTTTGATAGAGACCAAGAATTTTAAGTGCATGTTGGTTTTGCACTGTCTTTGAAACTCTGTGCTGTGAAAACACAGGAGTCAGGAAATGAATCCGGCCAAGTGATTCCACTCTCTAAAGACGTCAGAGTCAATTCCTTGCGATATCCAAATGTTCCTCTTTCAGAATGAAATGAGAAAAGGCCTCTATCATTTGTAGCTGAGGGAACCAAGAGCACTTTTTTCTCCCGTAAACCAATCACAGCCCCTTAAATAAAAGCATCCTTCCTCCTGAAGGCAGCTGAAACTTACATCTCTTATTCTAGCCCAGGCTTTGATTTCTCTGAAAATGGCAGGAGGACTAATTAAATTAATTTTTCTTTGTTCCTTTAAGAAAAATGAACTAGCTTAGAGAACTGAAGATTTGGGGTGTGTATGTGGAGAAGAGTGACTGATGTTGATGTCCCAGGAGACTCACAGTTTCTTGTTTTGACTCAAGAATTATAAAACAGTAATTGCTTTGACCCGACCGCCCTGTGGTGAGCTGGTCTGAATTCCCCATTGGTCACTGGGAAATCAGGTTCTGCATGTCTGCTGACTGAGCATTCTCTGAGCCATTAGTAACTGTCTTCACTTGGAGTTCTCTTTTATGACTCAGTGCAACTCTCATGTTTGGGCTGGGCAAAATTAAAGTTCTTACTTAATTCAGCCTGACGCAATCTAACTGAAAACAGACTGGTTCCCCTTTTTCTTAAAAATTTTGGTAATATCATTGTGACTGGAGCAGTCAGGGAAACTTAAAGCAGGAAACAAGAAAATCGTGGCTTAACTTGGGATTTTAATGTGACAGAATGTGGGAGTTCTTATGGTCACACTACTGAATTGACACTGAAGTATTTGCCTTTGAAATTGGGTAAAATGAGCTTAAAATTTGCATGAGACAAATAAGATGAACTATCTCAACATCCCATGATTCTTCTTTCAGAGAATATCCATTTTCTGAAGGAAAGCTGGCAGACCATGTTGCAACTAAAAGCCGAGATCATTTATGACAAAATCAACCTCAAAATGTAAAACTCTAAAATAGGGGTTCTTAACATAGGAGCTATGCCTAGATGCTTCTAAAATTACATAGGACATTTGTATAATTAACTGGGAGAGCATATATTAACTTCCATCAGATTGTCAAATTGTTCTGTGATTCTCCCCAAAAGGAGAAGAACCATTTCATTTGTGTCTATCAAAATTTAAAGCATTCATGACATTAAGCTAAATGTTCCATTTCCAGGGATCTATCCCACATAAAGATTCCTCCTGGTGAACAAACTGGATGTACAAAAATGTTTCTTTCTAAATTGTTTGTAATAGTGAAAAAACAGAAAAATTTAAATATTCATCAGTAGAAAATAGTTTAAAATATTACAATACAATTGGATTATGGAATACTATACTGCCATTAAAAATAATAAGGCTCATGTGTTAAACTGTCTAAGATGTGTTGTTAATTTAAAAATCTTTTGTTCATCAGATGATCAATTAAGCATCTATGATGTGCTAGACACTGTGTTTGGTACTAGGGATAAAAGTGAGGAAATATGGACCCTCTTCTATTTTCATTTTACTTGAGGTCTAGATGAGATCAATGTATATTTATAATATGTGGATAAAAATATAAGTGCTAGTGCTTGCTTGCAGCTGTCTACTGCATATGTACACTGAAAGTTTGGAGGGATATACATCAAGAAACAAGATTTTAATATTTGGGATTTGGAAAGGAGGAAGTAACAAGAGATTTTCAATTTTTTCTTTTATTTTCTTTGAACTTTATTTAAAATCATATATTACTTTTGTAATACTTAAATATTTTTAACCATTTACTTAAAGCTCTGGGGGAAAAACAGATTGTCTTTAAGCTGAGTGTGTGGCTAGTTATTATGATCTTCATACAGTAACAGAACATGTGGCGATTTCAGTTTTTTTAAAAAAAATCAGTTTTTTGACTGATCTCAAACAGCCAGTTTATTGTTTTGTATTTCAGACAATTTTTAAAACTGTCCGCTGGATCTCTATTCTATTCCCACGTAGCACTTATCACACATAAAGCCCCTCTTCTTTAAGTATATTGCAGACATATCAGATATCAGATAGCTTCCCAATCCACAGTATTATTGGCATACAAAATACTGACATCAACCCTGGAAGAATTAAGAGTTATTTGGGTTAAATCTGCGTGTATTTTGTTCAGTATCTACCCAACAACCACATGTTCTTGGAGACCTTTTCCACAATGTGTTCAATTCTCTGAGTACATTTTTTAACTCTCTAAAACTCAGGATTCAATATTTGAGAACTATTTACACCACGTTTTACTAATATGTCTTTGTGGGGACGTCTACAAAAATATTGTACCTATTTTGTGATCTTGTCATTCGTTGACTCTTCCGTGAAAGTAACACGTATGTATTGGTTGAGCTGCACTGGGACACCACAACAAGGAGCTAGAGTAAACGAGTCCATGAATGGTATTTCAGCACTGCCTAAAAAGTCATAAAAAAGCACATGAAAAATGACTCTTATATGTTACTTCCAGAGATAAAGACCCCTGATGTTCATCACTCTCAGTTCTCTTCTCCTTCTGGGGCCACAGGAGTGTCACACTTTCCAGCCACCTTGTGGTTTGGTGAGGCCAGATGCTAGTTCTGGCTAATGGACTGAGCGTAAACTAATGTGCACTAATTCCAAGTCAGAACCCTTAATTGATAGGCAAAACTCTTCCAACATGCCTTTTCCCTTCCATGGTGAATTTGAAAGCCACACCACAGCTAGATGGGAGCACGTTTGTCAGCCTGGATCCCTGAGTGGCTCCATCGTAGGATAGTGGTCTGAACCATAAGCATGAGAAATAGGCCTGTGTTGTGTTAACAGCTGAGACTTCAGCAGTGTTTCTTCCTGATGCGCAATCCAGCCTGTTTTGACTAACACAGTGATGCCTATGCCCAATCAAATTTCAGTTTATTTTCATTTAATTTTGTTTAAAGTATGTTTCTGAAGAGTCCACTATGTACTAGGCACAGTGTTGGGTACAAGGAATACAAAGATAAAGAAATCTCTAAGCTGAAAGAGCACTTGGATTAGAACCATCTGGAATGCTGCTAGAAATAAAAATTCCTGAGACCTAATTCAGATTTGTTAGAAGAGAATGTCTAAGCATGGGGACCTAGAACAAGCTTGTCAGATAAATCTTGGGTGCTTCCATGCTTGGGACTGATCTGATGGTAGATAAGGGCACATAGGTTACTTTGATTTATTCCTGTAGATATGAAGGTAGGTGTAGTATCTACCTTATGAGAACATGAGATGCCCCCTGGAATTCTGCTTAACAGAATGGACCATAGTGGCACCATTCAGCCATGTGTCCTGGGCAGAACAAATTCAATGACCGTCCAAAGACAATTTTGCTTAAAACAAAAGTCAGATCTCCATCTCCAAAATGAATGGAAGAAGTGAAGGGATTTTCATTGCCATGGACCTTTTGCTAATTTAAATTTAAAAAACACTGACTTTTAAGTAAGTATAAATGTCTAATCTTAATTTATCAATTTATAAATTTTAAACACCAATAACAGGGTTGTGGCGCAGTGCCTGAGGTGGTAATAAATATTTTTAAAGGAGCTTCTTGAATTGGAATTTGGGTATGGAAACAGAAACCACTAATTTTTAAACATCCATGTGTTAAATTGAAACAAAAGGAAGTCTTACTCTTCTAGGAAGAACATTTAAACTGCCACATGCTAGGGAGATGCTCTTGTCCACATTGTTCTCAATATGATCCTTATGGGCTTTCAACACATTCATGCCTTTGTTCTAGCACTGATCCACATAGAATGCACTCTGCAGATCAATAAATAATTATCATATACGAATCTATTTGTACCATTCCCATCACTTAGCTGTCTGCAGTCTGTCAACTGCATTTGGGCAGAATTTAGAATTTGAATGAATGTAATTGCAAATAGCTTGTCATGATCCATAAAGGTTTTTATGAAATGGAAAAGCGGGAAAGCTCTCTTTTTACCATCCCGATGACAGCAGAAACTGGAATTATCTGGAAGGTAAACAAAAATTTAGCTCTATGGTCTCGATTTCCAGACCCACTGTATATTGATTTTCTGTCAAGAAGATGTACAGCTCTTGGAGCAGGCTGTCTGTATTCTTATTTATTTATATATTTATTTACTCATTCATTCATTCTGCAGTGGGGGAGCTGTGGCTGCCAAATAAAATAAGCTTCTGGAGTAGTAGAATACATCAAAGCCTTTAAAATGTGCACCCCATATAGGAAAACACTCCTTTAGGAATGAGGTAAAAATCCTTATGGAGGGTAGATGGTTCCTGTCTGTTGTGAACTTTGCATGGAGGTGATTATGCATACCAATAACTCACTAGAAAAAAGGAAGGTTTTGGAATTAGTCAGTATTCCACAGTTGGTGAGACACACAGATACAGTCCAGTGGAAACATACCAAGAAATCATATATTGCTACCTAAATCCCATTTGATCTCCTTCCCTTATACCATTTTTTTTTTTTCTCCAGGTTAAAGAAAAAGAGGGAGGTGGCCACAGCTCCAACTTCCTACAGACAGCTTAAAAAGCACAATGGTAAGACAGTGATTTATGTCAGGAGCTCTAAACATTGGAGATTTGTGGTGCATATTAACATAATAAAGGCTCTGAGAAGTCCTGTGAGGACGTCAGGTTTCGTAAATTT
The DNA here is from genome assembly GCA_031878705.1 of Tapirus indicus. Lineage (NCBI taxonomy): Eukaryota > Metazoa > Chordata > Mammalia > Perissodactyla > Tapiridae > Tapirus > Tapirus indicus. Next base: position 134,217,034 of record CM062920.1, on the reverse strand, counting down.
ATTCGACTATTTTTTAGACCATCTATGAACTTCCCACAGAACACATGGAAAATCAGCCCTGATTAGCTCTCCAGTCTTGTCTCTTACCATTCTGCATCTTAAAATACAGGTCACAGTCACACATCGCTCAATCTCCACAGTTTTTACACATGCAGTTCTTTTCACCTAGATTTTGTTTTATTTTTTTGCTCCCCTCTCTCATCCTGCTGTCCCAGCTCTAATGGGCTAAACCTTTCCTGTAGTCTAGGTCACAGCTTAGCTGTCACTTTGCCTGGGAAGTTTTCCCTAATACCCTAATTATACACACCTGTGCTCTGTTTTGCCCCTTCATCCAGTACTTCTGTCATAGCTCCAATCAACTTTCGTTGTATGTTTAATAACCTCGATTCCCTGTTGGATGATAAACTACATAGATCCGCATGCACTGTTGCCTCATTCAATATTTTACCTCCAGCATCTGGTATGGTTCTTGGCACATCATAAGTACTAGATATTTATTAAACGGAGATGAGCATCTTGAACCAGTAGTTTAAAGAAAGGTTCTTGGGGCTTTTAGACTAAGAGAGCCACAGATTCTCAGTAAACTATTGTGCTTTTAACCCAAGTGGGTTACATTAGGCCATATAAATTGCTTTATTTTGTTTTGTTTTATTTTATCTTTGCCTCTCTTGAGGTCACAGTATAGTTGACTGGCTAAAGCCAGAGGTTTTCAGACTTTCAGTGTTACAACCCCCTATTCTTCTTGGTGTGACTCCATGACATGCCCATCTCTCCCTAAAAATGTCACCTGATGTTTATTTCACATTTACATTTAAATAAATTTGTTTGGATATGTTGATATACTCTAGCTACCCTCAAACTACTGAAATGTCCACTGGAATGCTTCCAAGCATCTAGTAGACTAGAGGTTGGTTCCTGATTCTTACTCTGGTTCTAATATCCAGGGAAAGTACATCTCTGAAGACAAAGATGCAAGAAACATGCAGCATAACTAGATTAACTGATGTTTCTTAAATGTTTTAATGGCACTGCTAGGAAGTGAAATCATGGTTGATGAGGACAGGTCTTTGTTCTTGGAATACTTTGGTAACTCTGGCATTCTAGAACAGTCTGTCATGGTGCTTCAGTTCCTCTGGATAATGTTTAATACTGAACCTCTGTGATGTTTCATTTTATGTGTCACTTTGACTAGGGTAAGATACCAGATAGCTGGTAAAACGTCATTTCTGGGTGTGACTGTGAGAGTGTTTCCAGAAGAGACTAGTGTTTGAATTGGTAGACTCAGTAAAGAAGATCACCCTCATCACTGTGGGTGGGCATCATCCGATCTGCTGAGGGCTTGAAGGGAACATAAAGGTGGAGGAAGGGTGAATCTGCTTTCTCTCCTTGAGCTGGGACATTCATCTTCTGTCCTCGGACATTGGCGCTCCTGGTTCCTGGGTCTTCAGACTCAGACTAAGACTTCCACCACTGGCTTCCCTGGTTCTCAGTCCCCTGGGCTTGGACTAGAATTACACCACTGGCTATCGTGCACCTCCAGCTTGTAGAAGGCAGATTGTAGGAGTCTTTATCCTCCATAATCATGTGAGCCAGTCCCTCATAATAAGTCTTTTTCTTTCCATCTATCTATCACCTATCTATCTTATCTGTTTATCTATCTGTCTATCTATCTATCAATCTATCATCTATTAACCTATCTTTTTATCTTCTATTGGCTCTGTTTCTCTGGAGAATGCTGACTGATACACCCTCCTCATAGATAAACTTATTTATTCAGTCAATAAATATTCTGACTGATCTTGGTGCTAGGTGTTGCACCTACAAAGTAAATGTTAATAATCTGAGAAGTATGGATATAAATATCGTGAAAAAAGAACAGCTATAACTATCGGTGAAAATGGCGTGGATGAGAAGAGTTACATTTGGCATCAAGAGTTCTTAGATCACAATTCTTAAACAATACCAGTCCTGTAGTGAGGAACAAAGCAGAGCCTGCGTTTGAGAGTCAGTAGAAACCTTCCATCTTTGGAACAGTCTCTTTAGTGCTTTCCAGTGGCTCGATCTACGTGTTTGCCTCTGTGTAGTGTGAGGCATTTTCTAGAATATTTTAATATGGTTTAGAGAAAGATATGGCACTGTCTGTGGGCTATCTGGAGCCCCAGTCTTAATAATTGGATGTGAAAATCAAGCTCACTTAAAAGAAAAATAAACAAAAACCACAACAAAACAGAACAATTATATAGTACAATTTAGAAAAAAATGAATGAAATAAATTGGAAATGAAATGCATTAAATTGTTCAGAGTAGCTAGCTATGATAGGTCGTCTCTTCTTCCTGTTATTATGAATTTTCAAAATTTTATATAGTGGCAAGGACTTATAAAATTTATTTGATTCATTTTCAATTATGAAATTAAAATGTGCATTAAATTTATAATTGTACAAAATATATAATACTTTCTTGTTGTTGTTGTGTTTTGGTGAGGAAGATTAGCCCTGAGCTAGCATATGTTGCCAATTTTCCTCTTTTTTGATGAGGAGGATTGGTCCTGGGTAATACTTTGTTTTTTTAAAAAATTAAGATTAATTATTTAGATTAAATATAGAATGTCACACACAATTTGAGGCCTGACCTCTGCACTATCACCAGAACATGTTCTTTTACATGAAAGAGCATTAAAGAGTCTACAAATTCCAGCAGAAACATCCTGAGAGCATCCTATAACTGCTTGCACATCCCCACCAACCCTGTCCCCACTCCCACCACACACACACCCACCCTGCACCTTGTTAAATCGTAAAAACCTCTCTCCCTCAATTATCCTCTTTAACATCTCCACAGCCTTGACTATAAAACTACCTTCCCCATCTTTCGAACCACTCTCTCGGTACATGTAAACATAATCAGAAACATATAATTTTCCCCCATCCTAATAAAGCACACTACTGTGGGTAGCAGTACACATATGCATGTATGTTATAATGTCTCACTATGAAACAACCCACTCATTTGGACTAAATAATAATGGGAAATGATTTACCCGGCTTATTCCCAATATTCATATTTTATTTATTATTGTAATTAGCTTGATGCATATCAGAACGATGGAGTGCCATTTCCATTTTGTATGGCTAGGTTTCTGTTTTTTCTCTTTCAGCTACCCACTAATAAGTTTTAGTAAAAAAAATAAGAGAAAGCCTGGGTGAAAGATGGAATCGCTGTACAAGCCGCACAACCCTTCTGTAAATCTAAAATGATTCCAAAATAAAACGTTTTAAAAAAATGACAGAGGAGGAGAAGGAAAACCAGAAGTGAGGATATGAGGAAGGCAGGAGTCAGGGAGGTGGGGAAGAAAAAGCAAAGTGTGTGGTTTTAGGGACCAAGAGAGAGCAGACCTTCATACACTAAGGGTCCAACCATTATGCCTGCATTTGCGTGTGTCTGGTCATTTGTGGCAATCCGTTTTTAGCATTGAGGTATAGTGTTAATTAGGGCTTATGCACCTCCAAGTCAATTAAATTTGGTTTATTAATGCATAATTCAATATTGTTATGTATGGCAGAACACTTAAAAAGGATTTTAAAATTCTATCTTCTGATATGGCCTGAAATATTTCAAGGAAACACCCACTGTCAAATGAGTGAAAATGAATAATTATGGGAGCCCTAAAACCCCACAGTTGAGCAGACGAGACAGCTGCTATTATTAAGCACTCCAAATTGAAAGTATGGATTCTGCCATTATAAGAACAAAGGCAGTGCTGTGATAATTATGGAAACGCTATAGCTCCCATTTTTGCTAATGTTTTTAGTAGAATGTTTAAGCCACAAAAGGTTAAGATGGAGAGCTCAATTTCTGTATCTTGTTACTCACTTAGATGAACGCATTTTTCTACCGATTGTAGTCATAACAGAGCTTGCAATCCCTGCGACATTACGATAAGAAAGCGCCGATTTGGGCAAGAAATTAAATGATAATAAACACAGTGTAGACTCAGTGGGGGTGATATTGTTTAATGTCAGCGGTGATTGAAACTACCTTCTAGATGACTAAAGCTTTGTGGCCTCATCTGTTTATATTAATTTCTCCTTTTCAAAGGCCATTATCTTAAATTGCATGTTATATAACTTGTGCCGCCTCCCTCCAGCCCACAGCACCACTTCTAAAGCAACTTGATGATGCATGTTGTAGGGGAAGAAAACTTCCCTGGGCTCAGCATCCAAGGAGATTACAATCTTGAGACTGTAATGGGAATGGATTAAACTTTGTACTATTTCCTTTTGTCACGTGAACTGAATCCCGTCATGCTATTTTCTATACTCCTTTCAATCTTTGTCACAAAAATGATCTATGAAAGTGTTAGTACTGCCTAAGTGACCCTGGCCTGGTCTTAACCCAGTCAGGATCTGACAGTTTGATTGGCTCTGAATTTTTCTTCCTTGAGAAAAGAAAGCAAGGAGACTTGGACAAACCCACTCAACAGATGATAGAACACGGAAAAGGTCCTTGTCCTTTGGCTCAGGCAGGCTTAACAAGGGCAATCAATGATCTTCTTGTTGATCTCGTACAAAAAAACTGAAAGTGAAGGGGAAATGTTGCAACATAAATCAAATCTTGTGACAGCGTTGCATCCTTCTGCAAAAGGGAGATTGAAACAGTAAAGGTTCTTCCTTCTTGACGCAGCTTCAGATTTTCAGATTCCAATCGCAGACTCTTCCTTGGATGTCAGACTTTCCACATTTTCATCAACTACCACTCTTACCCCTGAGGTTAAGATGGAGTCACTTGAATGTCAATGGTGCCCGTAGACTTTGATATTGCCTTGAGCTGACCAACACAACAGAGAAAACAAAAACACATATATTCATGAGGAGAATAAGAGACTCACTTCCTCAGAACTTGATTTTGTTTTGATCTCTAGAGTGTCTTTGATGTCAGGCAGAGCTGCTGCATGCAATGCACTGTCTTCAGTACTTGTGGCATGCAAATTAAACCCATTTGGCTGAAGTTTAAAAGTAAAATATTTTTGTGACTTATTTTTATATCGACTTCAAATAATTCCATGACCACCGATAAATAACTAATTTCTCCAAATAAAATCCATAAAATTCCCCATATTAAGGTACGCGGCAATAAAGAACTATGTGCTTTCACTTAGCTGAAAAATATAGTTGCTCATCCTTTATTGTGTGAACCTAGGAGAACTGGTCTATCTGATCCCTGTCTTGTTTTAGAATAATTCATTTGCGGGCACCTGGTTTTCAAGTGGCACATGTTTTCCAAGTAGCTACACAGAACATAGGATTAAGAAACAGGAAATCATGGCTGTAGGTGATAAAATCTTGAGTGGGTGAACTATTTTTACCACATGATATCAGAGATCAGCATTATCTATTCAACCAGAGATTTGGTCTGTGCACCTTTCTCAAGACCAACTCACAAATAGTCCCATTAGCCTTTAGTCCTATCACAAATCTCTAGAGAGAATGCCCAATCTTTCTGAATAGAGATTTACCAACAGAGAGACCCCCCTTCAGGTCCACTTTACTCTGTTTTTTGTTTTTTGTGGGTTTTTTTGGTGAGGAGGACTGTCCCTGAACTAACATCCATGCCAATCTTCCTCCATTTTGTATATGGGACGCCACCACAGCATGACTTGATGAGCAGTGTGTAGGTCTGCACCGGGGATCCGAACACGCAAACCCCAGGCTGCCAAAGCAGAGTGCACAAACTTAACCATTATGCCACCAGACTGGCCCCCACTTTACTCTGTTTTACACTTACATGCTGTATTGATGCAAAATCTTAAAGAGACACAGGTTATACAATCATGTGTTACCCAACCAGAGTGGTCACAAACTGGCCTAAAGGGTATTCCATTCAGATCTTATCCCTTTTTTCCCCTCAGCATTTTCCCTAAAAATAAAAATTGATGGAACTGAAGAGCCACCTAATAATATTAATTAATATTTACTGAGTGCTTGCCCTGTGCTTTGTCTAAGCACTTTACATGTGAATCTGTTTATAGTTTTATGTTATTTATAAAGGAGATACTATTATTGCATCATTTTACAAAAAAAAAATTGAAGCTCAAACTAGATTCTTAATTTACCCGTGCTAGCACAGCTAGGAAGTAGGCAATCTAGGTCCAAAATAAATGTTTAATCTAGTCCAAAACTGCCTCTCTACATACGCTTGCTCTTTATATTGGGCTATCTTATTAACTGACTAATAAGAGGAGATGTCCAGGGTCTTCTAAAACTTTAGTTGACTTTGACTAAACTTTCATTTAAAAACTATATTGTTGAGGGGGCCGCCCGGTGGCGCAGCGGTTTAGTCCGCGCTTGGCAGCCCGGGGTTCGCAGGTTCGGATCCCGGGCGCCCGCCGATGCTCTGCTCGTCAGCCACGCCGTGGTGGCGTCCCATATAAAGTAGAGGAAGATAGGCACGGATGTTAGCCCAGGGCCAGTCTTTCTCAGCAAAAAAAAAAAAAAAAAAAAGGAGGAGGATTAGCAACAGATGTTAGCTCAGGGCTGGTCTTCCTCACACACACAAAAAATATATATATATAAACTATATTGTTGAAAAGACATTGAGGCAGCATGATTGAAGGTAGTTGCTATTTGCCTTCTGATGGTTGGGTCATTTTTGTTTATTCCAAGCACCAAAATATCTCATATGCTGCCACAAGAAAAGAAAATAAATAAACAGATAGTTATAAATGTAGGTGGAGATATTGATGTAAACACAGACATTAGGTCAACCACTTAAACTGGAAGATGGGAAATTGCTCTTTTGAGATCATAACCAAATGAGAGTCTGAAAACAGTCTTAATTTAAATGCCCATCTCTCAACCTTACAGGTAAAATGCTCATTGTGCTCCATTATTTCAGGTTATAATGCAAAGCAACTGCTTGGACACCTGGAACAAGTCTTCTTTTACTAATCTGATCCTTTATTCTATCAGGATTATTTTTCTTTGTGCATGGACTTCCCTGTGTGGCTCTTACCATCAGGGTTATCTGGAAACAGGACTAGACCAATGCGTGGAAACTCTCAGTGGAAACCATTGTTTCCATTTAATAGTTCTTGCCCTTTAAAAATCTCTACAACTTTTCATGGTACTTCGAGACTTGCATCATCTCCCAAAGTCTTGCAAAAGAGTTTAGCATTTCCTAAAAAACAGTATTTATATTACATTGTTCCTGTGCCGAAACCATTGTCAATTTCTCAAATAAAAAAGAACAAATGAACAACTCTTTAGAAATAACTGTCTCTGCATTTTGGAGAGCTGGGAATTATTGATAGAATTTTAAAAGATGGTGATAGATAGATTAGCAAAAAATATACATAAGAAATATTGATAAATAAATTGTTTTATTATAGACTAAACTTGTCGTTTGAAATTATGGTTTAATTTTCTTTTAGAAATGATAAAGGTAATGGTTAGCAATGGGAGTAGTACTGGATAGTAGGGGTACTTTTAGAATTTTATGGAGAGCATTTTTTGGTGATATCAATGAGGAGTGAGCTAAGGCATTTATAGAGTGGAAAAAATGAGTGCTAAATGTCCTGCAAATGCGCAGAGTTGTCCTATTCAACTTTTAAATATCTTCCCAGACATTCAGGTGCAGGCATCAGATGGAATCATTTATGTTCTACTCTAGTTGTGCATATTGTTTTAATAAAATTACTTTCCTTTTATTTCTTAAAATTATTAAAGCTAGGATATTACATCAATTTTTAAAATTACATTGTTGGTTGTTTTGTCATCCATTAATTCATTTCAGAAAAGTAAAGAACATATTACAAAATATTTGTTATAAAAAGGATATTTTACTGGATAGAGTTGAGATCAATGGGGTAAGAAATGAAAAAGGCCTTAGGATAGAAAAGCATAAGATTGAATCTTGGAGGCTCCTAAACTAGAAAACGTCCAAAGAAGTGTTACTATGGTAACGTATAAGAGGTAAAAGCTACTGATATTATGTTATAGTGCCCAGGTTTGGTTTAATAGCTTGACCTTCTCAGCTCTTTTGGTGAACCAGGGAGGCAAATGTTGATTTCAGTGATATTTTCAATTGTTTTTAAGGAGTACCAGTTCAAACTCCTCAGGGAAAAGTTTTTCATTGATATTTGTCTACACCAGGTTTTTGTTATGTGTTGGTGGTGGTGATGGTGGCTTCGTGTCCACTTCAGCCCCTCTTGAGAATTATTTACCACATTTCTGAAATGAACTCTCTAAAGTTAAAGCAACATCTAAGAGAATCAGTCCAGAAATCCTTGTTTTAACAGCTCAAACTTCGAAGTATTTACATTCCTTTGTATTCTAGCCCATCTGAGCTATATGACTGAAGTCGTGCCCAAAAATGTGACCTTTTGAAGAAGCTTCAAATGCTCAGTGGGCCAGTTGGAACAAATGTTCATGGGCATCAAAGAACCCTTTCCAGAGAACGATCAGAATGAAGGAATATGTAACCATCCCCAGTGGGATTCTGTCCATCTTCTTAATAATTCAATCAGCTGTGTAATCATACAGCTTAAAATATACTCACCTTTGTATCCCTTTTACTTATTAAACAAACATTGGCATCTAGCTATATACTACAGAACTATCTTCAAAGGATATCCTTTTATCAGTTCTTTTTTTCTCTGAAGCCAAAGGATAATTAATACAGATAAGATGTAACTCAAGAGAAAGCATCTTATTAATTAAAATCCTAAATTGAACAACATAATGATTGTTTCTAAAGAGTAGTTTAATAGTAATTTTTCTACAAACAGAAATATACGTGAACATATGAAGTGTCCAATAATTTGTTGCTTGAATGAATGATTGCAGTAAGTAATGAATAGATGTATCTATGGAGTATTTGTAAGTACTAATTAAAACTCCATTTGGAGATATGAGTTAAGCTAAAACATAAGGAACATTCCAAATATGCTTTTTTCTTATAGAAAGGTCATAAAAAGATCATAGTTAATCATATTAATGTAAATAATTGTAAATTTTAAATATATTTGGTGTGTTCTATGCGTGCTTGGTACCATCATTCAGATTTTATATATATTAACTCATTTCATTCTTGCAACAACTCTATTAAGCATTGTACACTATTTTACAGACTAAGAATCTTGTTAAGTGACTTGCCCTAGGATACATAAGACTTTGGAATGTATTAAAATAAAAATTTTAGGGCCAGCCCCAGTGGCCTAGTGGTTAAGTTTCATGTGCTCTGCTTTGGCAGCCTGGGTTTGGTTCCCAGCTGCGGACCTACACCATTCATCTGTCAGTGGCCATGCTGTGGTGGCAGCTCACATACAAAAAGAGGAAGATTGGCAACAGATGTTATCTTAGGGCAAATCTTCCTCAGAAAAAAAAATGTGCTAATGATTGGGCTAATAAGTAAGAAGATCAAGTGTATTGGTAAAAATTGAGAATTATAGATGTGTAATACTTAAGACTTTTGCAGTAAGAACTGGAAACATGAATTAAATTAAGCAAAAAAAGTGAGGCTCTTAGACTCTCTTGCAGATCCCAGGAGTAGAATGATGGCCAGATCTGTGGAAGGACCAGAATCAAGAATAGGAAAGCTGTCTCATATTTGCCTCTCTGCTTGGCTGTGGCACTTCTCTTTCTCTCTGCTCCCTAGTTCACGTGACCATCCACGGCTTTCAACCTAATTTGTCACAATTCCGTCACAAGGAGCAATTAAAATTCTCTCAGTTCAAATTTCAAATTCCTAGAGAAGGACCTTTAATTGTCCAGATTGAGTCCAGTGATAACTCCTGTTACAATCAACAGTGTACAGCTGTGTAATTCTGTCCACCCTCTATCTTCAGCCATCTACTATATGGTTGTGAGCTATGCAGAACCAATATGGCTGTGGGGAGCCACTCCTGCAACCACATGGAGTGATAGTTTCCAGAATTTGATAAATACCTTAATAGGCATCTGTCTCAAGAATGATGCACTTAAGATGTCAAATATTCAAGACAGAGCCCTGCTTGTTGCTCTAGACAGGTCCCCCCATGTTGGTAGTGTATCTAGGTCAGATTGCCAGGTTTTCTGATCAGAAACTACACTTGATCAGCTTATCTATATATAGTATTTCAGGTTCTGGGGAATTAACATTAAACTAACTCATAGGAGATAGCTTAAAATTTATTTTAAAAACCTCTGACCCAATTTAATACAGTGAAAAATAGGCCTGAGTCAAGAATCATGACTTATCTTGGTTGTCCTCTCCAGAGACAAAGTTATAGATCAGCTGCTTGATTAAAAAGCACAATCACATTAAATAATCATTGGTAGGTGAATTATCCTTTCTCTAAGGAAAGGGCATCTCTATCTAAATATGTAGGGCAGACCTCTAGGACAAGGATCAGTTTCCACTAGGTAGTGTAGGATAAACACTGAAAATTCTTGTTCTTATCTCTTTTGTATACAATCTGCCTTCTCTGAGTAACAATTGCTTCAGTTACATTCCAGACCTAAAAATGCCATTGTAATCCTATTGGAGTATTTCCTAGGCTTCCTCAATAAGATATTTGCAAACATCTCTTGACATATATAATTTTGGGGAGGGATCCTCTCATCTTCTTTATTCTGATTTTTACTAGTTTTACATCAGAAAGTGACCTTTTGTGCGTGTGTGTGTGTGACATATGAAATACAGCTTGATTACTATCAAGAACATTCCACAAACAAAGATCTAAATAAGATATGTAGTGAAGAATCAGGAAGTAGATGGCATCAGGACCAAAGTGCTGGCATAAGAAAAGTGAAGCTAGCCCAGGATGTCTGCCACAAGTACTACTGGCATAAGAGTTGTCATCCACTGTGCAAACTAGTATGTCTGGAGGTGTCAGGCTGGATAAAAATACAAGATCAAGGTGTACCTAGGTGAATACAGTATAGTGTGGGAAGGCTGAGAACCAATCAATTGAAATTATAGGAAAGCAATCATATACAACCTGCCAAAATAGTTGCATTTGGTTGTACGAGTGTGTACTGTGCAGGTCTAGAGGACACTTCACATGTTAGTGCATATTTGCATATTTATTACATATTTGCATATTTATTACAAATTTATGGCAGATAATAAGAACATATCTTGAGGAAGGGGTGCTTTTTTCAAATGCAGCAAATGAAGTTGTTCCACAGGCTAAAGTGGTACTAACCATCATTTTTGTATAGGTAGAATGCAAATGAGATTAAACGTTATAAAGGAAACCCAGTTATCTTAACCTCTGATCAATGTTAACAGCTATACCTTTCAAGAATGGACAATATGTTATGTGCTAAGCATGAAATCAAACATTTCAGTTTTTGTCCCCAATCAATGAAGACCACCAAATTATCCACCTACCTAGAGTAACCAGCACTTGGTAGTTTATGATTTTGACTAAATAGATTCTGAACCTACAACCTAATTGACAATTCCTAAAATTTCTATTCTCATAATAAAAAATGTTCCTGCCTTAGAATTCTATTCAAAGTTCAAAGAAATCTCCACATTTCTTTCAGTCTCTCTCTCTTCCTCCTTCTCTCTTTCTTTCTCCCCCCACCCTCGCTCCCTCCTTCCCTCCTAACTCTCTTTCCCTCTTCCTTTGCCTCTGCCTCTCCCTTTCCTTAGGTAAATTGTGAGTTTTTAGAACATTTGAATTTCCTTAAAATATGTGATTTATGTGGTAGAGAGAGATCAAAGAGAAAAAGAGAGCAAGCTTCAATAATTGGGCTTGAGGTGTCCAGGAAAGGAGGCAGAGGATGCCTCTGTCAGCAGTGCTATGACAACACGGTTCCTATCACCCTTATTGTGGGGCTGACTAACCAATGGTTTATTTTATAATTTAAAAGCCAAACTAAAGGTGAATGAAAATTCCTTCTGTCTTGCCAATAATTCCAGGCTTGGAGAAGCACATATTCCCATGGGAGGCATGCAGCAGGTGTGAGAGCATGGGGCTATTGCTGTTGGCTGTTGATTACTCTCTGTGTCATTTGAAAAGCTTTCTATTCCCACAGCTTTATGTAATATATCAACAGTTATAGATTCATAATCATTATCCAGCCTACTGGAGGTTTGGCCACTGTGACAGAAGTCTTCTCAATTTCATGTGTGTGTTCCCATTTATTTTCCCCTCCCTCTGGAAAATATATAAAAATCTAGCATTAATGTATCTGATATGGTGTTTACATCCAATAGTGACATTAACTATCAATCTCTAACTTCAAATTAATACGTAGTTGAAGTCCAGGACCAGAGAGGTTCTCTGGCGAATTCTGCCAAACATTCAAAGAAGATTTAATACCTATCCTTCTCAAACTCTTCCACAAAATTGAACAGGATAGGATGCTTCCTAACTCACTTTACAAGGCCAACATTACCCTCATACCAAAGCCAGAAAAGGACAACACAAAAAATGAAAATTACAGGCCAATATTGTTGATGAACATAGATGCAAACATCCTCAACAAAATATGAGCAAATCAAATACAACAACACATTAAAAGAATCATATATCATGATCAAGTAGGATTTATTCCAGGGATGCAGGCATGGTTCAACATTCACAAATCAATCAATGTGATACACCACATTAACAAAATGAAAAATAAAAATCACATGATCATTTCAATAAATGCAGAGAAAGCATTTAACAAGAGTCAACATCCACTTATGATAAAAACTCTCAATAAAATGAGTATAGAAGGAAAGTGCCTCAACATAATAAAGGCCATATATGACAAACTCACAGCTAACATCATACTCAATGGTAAAAAACTGAAATCTATTCCTCTAACAAAGGGAACAAGACAAGGATGCCCACTTTTGCCACTGTTATTCAACATAGTATTGGAAGTCCTAGCCAGAGCTATTAGGCAAGAAAAAGAAATGAAAGGGATCCAAATTGGAAAGGAAGAAGTAAAACTCTCACTATTTGCAAATGACATAATTTTATATATAGAAAACCCTAAAAATCCACCAAAAAACTACTAGAAATAATTAATGAATACAGTAACGTTGCAGGGTAAAAAATCAACATGCAAAAATTAGTTGTGTTTCTATATACTAACAACAAACTAGTAGAAAGAGAAAACGAGAATACAATCCCATTTACAATCGCAACAGAAAGAATAAAATACCTAGGAATAAATTTAACCAAGGACATGAAAGACCTATACACTGAAAACTATAAGACATTGTTTAAGGAAATTAAAGAAGACATGAAAAATGGAAAGATATTCCATGCTTATGGGTTGGAAGAATAAACATAGCTAAAATGTCCATATTACTTAAAGCAATCTACAGATTCAATGCAATCCAAATCAGAATCCCAATGACAATTTTCATGGAAATAGAACAAAGAATCCTAGAATTTATATGTAATAACTAAAGACTCCAAATACAAAAAGCAATTCTGAGAAAAAAGAACAAAGCCGGAGGTGTCACACTCCCTGATTTCAAAATATACTACAAAGCTATAGTAATCAAAACAGAATGGCACTGGCAGAAAGACAAACACACAGATGAATGGAACAGAATCTAGAGCCCATAAATAAGCCCACACATCTATGGACAGCTAATTTTCTGCAAAGGAGCCAAGAACACACAATGGAGAAAGGAAAGTCACTTCAATAAATGGTATTGGGAAAACTGGACAGACACATGAAAAGAATGAAAGTAGACCATTATCTTACACCACACACAAAAATTAACTCAAAATGGATTAAAGCCTTGAATGTAAGACCTGAAACCATAAAACTCCTACAAGAAAAAATAGGCAGTATGCTCTTTGACATTGGTCTTAGCAGTATCTTTTTGAATATGTCTCCTTAGGCAAAGGAAACAAAAGAAAAAATGAACAAATAGGACCACATCAAACTAAAAAGCCTCTGCATGGCAAAGGAAACCATCAACAAAACAAAAAGACAACCTACCAATTGGGAGAAGATATTTGCAAATCATATATCTGATAAGGGATTAACATCCAAACTATATAAAGAACTCATACAACTCAGCAACAAACAAATAACCCAATCAAAAAATGGGCAGAGGATATGAACAGATATTTCTCCAAAGAAGATATATAGATGGCCAACAGATACATAAAAAGACGTTCAACGTCACTAATTATTAGGGAAATGCAAATCAAAACTACAATGAGATATCATCTTACACCTGTCAGAATGGCTATTATTAAAAAGGCAAGCAATAAGTGTTGGAAAGGATATGGAGAAAAGGAAATCCTCATACACTGCTGATGGGAATGTAAATTGTGCAGCCATTATGGAAAACAGTATGGAGACTCCTTAAAAATTAAAAATAGAACTACCATATCATCCAGCTATTCCACTTCTGAGTATTTATCCAAAGAACATCAAAACACTAATTCAAGAAGATATACGAACTCCCATGTTCATTAAGCATTATTCACAATAGCCAAGACTTGGAAACACCCTAAGTGTCCATCAACAGATGAATGGATGAAGAAGATGTGGTATATATACATATGTGTACACACATACATATATACATATATATATACATATATACATACAATGGAATACTACTCAGCCATAAAAAAGATGAAATCTTGCCTTTTCACCAACATGGATGAACCTTGAGGGCATTGTGCTAAGCAAAATAAGTCAGACAGAGACAGACAAACACCATATGATTTCACTCATATGTAGAAGATAAACAAACAGATATGGAAAAAAGATTAGTGGTTGTGAGAGGGAAAAGGGGCAGGGGGAGGGTGAAAGGGATAAAGGGGTACTTTTGTAGAGTAACAGATGGCAACTAGACTTTTGGTGAGGAACCCGATGTAGTCTATACAGAAGTTGAAATATAATAATGCACACCTGAAATTTATATAATATTATAAACCAATCTTACCTTAATAAAAAAAAGTCAACCCTGCCAAAAAAGAAAAAAGAATATATAGTTAATTAACCATAATGAGCCAACCACACCAGCACTAATTCAGTAAACTATATCCCCACTAGAGTTTACGGCAAAGATTACTAGATGATGAATGATTAAACTCTGAGATACACTTTTAATATTTGGAATGATCCATTTCTTGGTTATACATTTAAGGCATTATATTTGCTCAGTCTCGGAGATTTTGTTTTAGATTTATTTGTATGTCTTAAATTTTTGTCTTAAAGATGATCCATCATTGGATGGAAAATGAAGAGTAATCCTCACACCTCTCCACCAGGTCCAGCAGTGACCCAAGACAGAAAAAGTTGTACCACCTAAATTGAGAACTCCTTGAAAGAAAAATTCCGCGCATACGCAACACACTCTGTATTTTTGTCTCTCATCTAGTGGACTTCTGATGAATACATAAGAAAGAACAAGTATGTCTCCTTCTATCTATTGTTAAGTTTCTTAAACTCTTGAGTCTAAGACATACATATATTTACTATAAATATTCATAAACTCATTGGGCTTGAATAAATACATTTAGGGTTCTGATATTACTTTTATCATTGTGATTCCTTTAGCGTTGAGTAAAAGTTGTTATTGTTTTTAAGTATTTACCATCTGGTTTGTTTCATCCAATTGCTGCCTCTGTTTTCATTTTCATCATATTTTTTAATATATTGTACTAATTGCTTCTTTTAAATAATTTTGAGAATCTTGGAAACAGGCGTGGAAGACAATAATGAGTTATATACCTTACAGAGAGAGAGAGAACACCAGCTCTCGCAGAAAGCAGATCCTTTGCATACAAAGTTTTTTTGGTCTTTTCAGTTTATCACCAGATCACCCAGAAAGCACAGGTTAAAAGCTTTTTAAAAAAACTGTCTCCCTCAGTTGAGTTTGAATGCTTTTTTGAAAAGTTTACATTTCTTCTCCATTTGCATGTTTTCCTATTGCTCTGACAGTAAGTGGGAGGTGAGCAGGAAAGAACTGTGAAAAATATATGCTTGGTATGGATGAGTCTGAGATTTCCATAAGCAGTTCCATTTTCTAACATCTGAGATCAACTTCTTATAATGACATTAAATAAAAACCTGTTAATAGATCACTTGTAAGCTCTAAAGCTGCCTAGCCTGCAAAGTGTATCTCCCATTGACTTTCATTTATCCTTCACCCCATTAGGAAGTATAATTAGTTGTATTACAATTAATTTACTTTAGACACTAAGAAATATGCCTAAATATAAGATTGCCTTTTTGTATGTATCAGAGGTCCTGGATCTAACTGGAGAACCAGCAGTACTTTTCCATTAGAAGAATAGAAATACCCAGAGGACAGAGAGGACACAGAAAAGCATTTTCCATCAGTAGATCAAAGATCATTTGTGCAGTGGTTAAGGCCATGGGCTCTGGCAATAAAATTACCTGGTTGCAAATACCAGCTCTTTCATTTAAATCCCGTGTGACCTTGGGCAATATACTTAATATTTCTATACATTGGTTTTCTCATCTATAAAATGGGTGTAATAATAGTACCTAGCATTACTATGGGGGTTTAGTGCAAAGTTCTTGAACAATAAATACTGAGGAGCATTAGCTACTATATAGGATAAGTATATACAGCATTTTAAAAAGTCAGACAAACCATTAGGGGCCTGGATTAACTCCACTTTCTCAGAGCTAGGGGGAGCGTTTTTCATTTGAAAGAATGCTCCAACAATAAAATTGTGCGAAAAAATGGAACACAGTCAGAGGTCCATCACCAACAGTCTTCACTGAAGCCTGACTGGTCCTTTGTCAAGGATAATGAAGAGATAAACCCCAAATCAGATCAACTGTTTCCTAGATGAGCAGGGAACCCTTCTAACTGGAAGATTTGATGAATTTCTCCAGGTTTTGAGACTGTTGGAGGGGAAGTCAGAGGACTCCTAGGGTAAATTGACAGATAGGGGGAATGATTTGATTCTTAAGAAAAAAAAATTGACAAATTTTTTTCTTCTTGAGACAAAATCAATTCTTAAGAAGAACTCCAGTTGCTATGTTCCTTTTCCATTGGGAATTCTAGTCAAACAGAAAGAGTTGGCTCTGTGACGGCGGGTTTAGAAATGTATCTAGCCAGATTTTGAGTTCCACCATATTTGTTAAAATCTAGACATTATGCCCCCAATGACTGGAAGGGTGGTCAGATTCTGTCCATTACCTGAAAGACATCAATCTTGATTCTCCACATGACCATGCATGTTACTTCTCAGGCCACAGAGTCAATTTTTAGTTGGATGCCTGGAGCTCTATAATCCCTCCTTTTCCTTTTATACTTTTCTTGGGGGGGTCCAGATTCCATCCTGCTTCAATACTTTGTGATCAAAGTTCCATCCTAAAATGAACATGTTAGATTCTTACTCTCTTCAGACAGGATCAGCTACAAAACAAAAAAAATCTCATTGCTAATATTTAGTGCCTCTTCTAGCAAAACCCTAATGCTTGAGTATGATAAAAAAAAAAACCTCTCCATTGCAACAGTGAGGATGCAAGGAGCATAGGCAAGTGAGAACCAGATCCTGCCACAATCTGATAGAGAATTCAAAGGAGAGCGTCTCTAAGATCGTGTTTGAACCTGTTCATCCACGATTCTATGATTACTTTCACCCGTACAGAAAAATGCAGCTTTGCTTCTGCTAAAGCCAGGACCCTCTATAATCAGACACAGTTTGCCCAGAAATCAGTTGGTCAATGAGGGATCAGTGCTCCAGTCAATTTGTAGGAGACTTTTGCATGATCTGAGTCAAGATGATAAAGGAATAGTGGTAAAGAGCAGAAGTGGAAAGGAAAGGAATTCAGGAAAAGGAAAAAGCAACTGTAAAATAAAATCTATGGCCTGAATAAACACAGCCTCTTCAAAAGTGCAGAGAACTAACCTTATTGTATTTAAAGGTAATTTCTGTTTCACATGGTTTCTGTATACGATTTGGCACTATTCCTTTTTCTCTAAATTGTATTTCAGTAATTAACAGAAAAGGGAAGAAAACCTCTTTATTGTTTCCATTTTAGATTAAATAATTCAGTGTAATGCCTCAAAAAGTGAAATCTAATCTCACATGACCTCTAGGGTCTTTTTGATCTCTACTCTTCAAGACGCTAGGAGTCTATGAAACGTTAAACATGCAACCCAAATCCGCCATGACCAAGTCGATTTCAGATTTCCATTGTTACCAAGCTTGTGGACTAGATGGATATGGGATTCAAAGAGTGGTTTATAATTTATCTGGTTGTCTTTCTGTGCTTAATCCATCTGTGGGAGTGACAGCTTGACATAATCACTAGCTTCAAATAAGTAATTCCATTCACTATCAGTTTTTAATTTTATTTCCTAATTCCTTTATTGATGCACTAAAATGCTGGTTAATCTGCAAAGCCCAGGCAAGCCCAGTGTTGTCAGTATTAATTTCACACTACTGCATCTTCATGTTTGGTCCTATACAGTAATTAAAGGAAATCGTTACAAAGTTGAAATTAAGCTGGGTGTATAATCCTTGGTTTTAATTTCCATGAGACCAATAGATGATTCATAGCAATCTTCATTATTTTCTTCACACGCCAAGATTTTTCTTCTCCAGTAAAATATTTCGTCAAACGCATTTCGTCGTCAATGTCTCTTTTATTTTATAATATTCAACCTCCCCCCAAAACCCTGTCCTCTAGGCAGATGGGAGTTATTCTTTTAACTTTGCTTAGATTTAGATTTGCCAAGAGCAGTGGTTCTCAAAGTGTGGTACTCAAAGGAGCAGCATTAAGTCATAGGGTCTTAAGCAGTTTGGGCGGCTATAAACAATTGCCATGGACTGGGTGGCTTGTAAACAACAGAAATTTATGTCTCACAGTTCTGGCGACTGGAAGACCGAGATCAGGGTGCCAGAATTGTTAGAATGGTCGGGTGAGGGTCCTCTTCCAGGTTGCACACTAATGACCTCTAGTTGCATCCTCACATGGTGGAAAGTAGGTGAGAGAACTCTCTGGGGTCTCTTTTGTAAGGGCACTAACACCATTCATGAGGGCTCCACCCTCATGACCTCATTACCTCCCAAAGGTCCCACCTTCTAAGATCATCACGTTAGGGGTTATGATTTCAACATATGCATTTTAGGGGGCTGCAAACATTCAGTCCATAATACACAGAATCTTGCTAAAAATGTAAATTCTACCAAATCAGAAACTCTGGGGGATGGGGCCCAGCAAGCTGTGTTTTAACACGTTTTCTATGTGATTCTAATGTATGCTAAAGTTTGAGAAGCACTGATTTAGAGCTTTTCAAGCATTTCACATGCTACAACTACTTTACTCCTCATATAGCCTGTAGAGTGGCATCATTAACCCCATCTTATTGATGAAGAAAAGGAGGCTCAGAAAACCTCAGGGTCTTGCTTAAATTCCCAGAACTGGTAAATTGTAGAGTCAGGATTTAAACTTGAAATTTCATAATGTTCTTTCTACCATATTCATGGATTTAAAAAGTATCTCAAAGGAAATATTATGTGGGTACCCAATGTATAAATTAGATAAAATCAGATATTTCTTTTATTGAAATGAAGTTATGTGGGAGTATAACTTCCATAAATCCACATCTGTTTACTCCACTCCCGGTTCCCCCCATACACACATCACCTGTTTCCACGGTGGACACTTGGCCATCTATGGGTGAATTCTTCAAACCATAATATACAGGCTCCACTTTAGATTCTGCCCAGACTGGTAAATGCCTTGAAAGTCACACTAAAGAATTTGAGCTTTACTTACAAATCAGTGGTTCTGCTCTTCCAGGCTACGGGTGGCTCTTTGTTATGGAGTGGGGACTGGAATTTTGCAAGAGGTCCACCAATCTAGAAGCACAGCAAGCAGTGACTTTAGACAGGATGAATAATATCTCATTCAAATATGTACTACAAATCTTCAAATGCCTAGTGATTAATAAAATATCTATTTACCTAATTCTGAGTATTTTTATGCCATCATGAATTTTCTCCAGCAACAGATATCAAAAGTTCAACCACTCGCACGTAGGCATTTGCAGAATTTATTGTTATTAAAAGGGAAATTTAGACTCAAAGTTTGATAATTCTTGCCATTGATGCTTCTTCTTGGTTCTCTGTAATCCATTCACCACACCTCCTGTCCTCATTCAAGTTCAGGGCTTAATTTGCCTTGACTATCAAAATAACTTGGGTGACCATATAATTTATCATTCAAATGAGGATACTTCTGAGAGTGAAAGAAGGTGGTATTAATAATTACACTGGGATAATTATGGCAGGATATGCCCTGCCATAAACCAGGGCAGCGCTAAGCAAACAAGGAGGCACGGTGATCCCAGCAAAAACCACTCCCTTTCCTGTCTCTGGCCTCTCTCTTTTCCTTCCCAACATATGTACAGTTTGCGTAGTTAATACACAACCCTAATCATGTCGCTCCCTTGCTCAAAGCTCTCCTCATTCCCTGACACAATACAATTTAGGTTCTTTACGCTGACATTTAAGATTTGTAGGGCTTCAGCATTTTTGTTTTCATCATTTTCTCCAGTCAGGACTGGCTACATAATTTTTGAGGCCCAGTGTAAAACGAAAATGTAACGTCCCTTGTTCAATAGTTATTAGGAATTTCAAGATGGAGATGACAGAGCAATAAACTCAGGCAGGGCCCTATAGAATTGCACAGGTCACATGTCCACAGAACCCGGCCTGGCTTCCAATCAAACCAGACCATCCACGAGCCTCTTGCATGTCTGGTGCTCTCCCACCGCTCAGGTCCTCCTCAGAATGACTTACCCCTAATTTCTGTCCTTTGAAACTCAATTTGTGCTTTAAAGTCCAGCTTAGAAACAATTTTTTCCTCCACAAAGCCTAACTCTGTGAATTTTTTCTTCCTTAAAACCCCCAATCCTATTTCATTTGCATGCTTCTCTTAGGTCGTGTTAAATCACCTCAGTCATCTTATATTACGTTAATCATCCTCGCCACCTAGTTTCCAATTCAGTTTAGTTATATAAACATAAAAGACGTCCCATAACATTTACTGAATGAATATACTGGTAAATTTTTAAAATTCACTTCCTTTCCAAATATGTAGAATATTATTATTTGCTGACATTAATCCCAATTTCATCATACATTTTTCAACGTTGCCCAAGTATGCATTGGTTTATCTTCATTTGGGGGAAATTTTTCAATTTATTCTTCAATATATACATATACTACCTTTGTTCTTGTACGTTATGGGGAAGGGAAATGCTGTTTACTAGGCACAAATCAAGTGCCAAATAATGTAACAGGTACATTATTCACATACATAATTCACAAAGTACATCTAATTACTGCTTGCAAAGCCCATGTATTGATATGCCCATATTACAAATGAAGAAACTAAGACTCAAGGGATAAAGTCACCTATGCAAAATCACACAGCTGGTGACAGAGTCGGGATTCACAACAATGTCTACCTGTTTCCTGTCTGTGACTCCCACCATACAACACTGCTTTCCTAAGAGCCCCTCATTAAATGATAGGTGGTGACAATCTGTCAATTTAACATTCAGTTTATGAAAAGACGACAACAAACTGTTAGGGTCAATGACAGGGCATTTCCACAGCGGCATCTACCTGGCTGCATCTTTCCACCATGTTTCAGATAAGGAGATAAGCATCTTCAGGATATGGTCAGATCTGAGGCCACTCTAGGAGATTGCGTGGCCTGACAGGGGGTCCAAGTATACCCATATAATCCTGATTTCCTCTCCCTTCTGAATAGGACTGGATGAATCACAACTTTATGCTGACCCTAGTAGTGCTCTGTAGCCTCTAAATTTTTGTTGGCTAGAAATAAATAAATGGAGACATTATAAAACTCCTAAATTCCCACCATTGACTAATGAGAAACACACCTCAGCTAACAACTTCAGATGGAAATAAACACTCAGGATCCCACAGGGTCCACAGAATCCCTCCACCACCCAAGGCCAGCCTCCCTTAGGCAAGGACAGTTTCTTTGCGGAGCTCCCAAATCTTGATCACAATATATCCTTAGTTGTTGTATCCTTGATGATGTTAAAGATCTTGCCTTTGGACCAGAATTCATAACCCTGATTTGCCGAATAACTGTGCAGCCCCAAGAATTGCCCTCAGAATCAACACATTATCATTTGCATTTGACAATTAGAAAATAGCTGATCCTTTAGAGAAAAAAAAATATCATAGCTATGAGAAGCTCACATTAGGGCAATTACTCCGGGTGGAAGTGAGGGTCTGAGGTCCCTAGGAAACGGAAACAGGTCGGAACAATCAGAGGAAGCGTTATGTTTAACTGACTAATAGAAACCTCAGTGTCTAAAATGAGGAGGCCCTTGTAAACTACATAGTGCCCCTGGGACGAATGGGGCTTTTAACGCATACTTCAGAGACCCGCCCCCCACTTTTCTCTTCAGGTCCCAAGTTTTCACCTAGCTTATCACTTTCTAAGGCAGATCACAGAGACAGCAGAATAATCAAGGAGAGACTATTTCTCCTCTAATTCTAACACTGATCCATTCTTTAAGATTCAGCCCCAAAGTCAAATTTCTCTGAAGTTCCCCTCAATTCCCATATAAGAGGATGTAAAATGTTATAGTAGAAAAGATTATAGATTTGGGATCCAGTTCAAATCCTGAGTCTTTGATCTCCCTGCTGATAACCTTAGACATATGACTTAACTTCTCTGAGCCTCGGGTAGCTCCACCGAGGATCCTCACCCAATCAGACTTGTATGTGATGGTACTCGGTTAATAAATGTTGACTCCCTTCCCCTGATTGCACTCCCACTGTAACCAGTATCATCATTAAAACACATTTCAGACTTTGCCTTGTAGTAGGGTTTGAATATACTACCTGTCTCCTCTTCTATGACGTAAACTGCTCTTCAAGAAGAGATGTGCATCCCCATAGGCCCAGTGTACCTTCTGCAACATATGCTCAGTGCATGCTCTTTGTAAGGAATTAAATTATTTTTTATTCATAGAAAAGGAATGATCTTTGCTTCAAAAGGCAAAGCAAATTATCATAAATGTAGACATTTCTCCAAAGAACATATACAAATGACCAATAGCTATAAAAAATGCTCAACATCACTAACCATCAGGGAAATGTAAATCAAAACCATAATGAGATATCACCTCACACCTGTTAGGATGGCGATTATCAAAAAAAACAGAAAACAACAAGTGCTGGGAAAGATGTGGAGAAATTGGAACCCTTGTGCACTCTTCGTGAGAACGTGAAATCGTGAAGTTGCTTTGGAAAACAGTATGGAGTTTACTCAAAATTTAAAATAGAACTACCATATGATCCAGCAATCCCCCTTGATCTCAGAGAGATATTTGCACTCCCGTGTTCATTATGGCATTCTTCACAATAGCCAAGAAGTAGAAATAACCTAAATGTCCATTGACAGATGAATGGATAAAGAAAATATAGTAAATACATGTAATGGAGTATTACTAAGCCTTAAAACAAAAGGAAATCCTGTCATGTGCGACATTATGAACCTCAGGGACATTATGCTAAGTGAAATAAGCCAGTCACAGAAGGACAAATAATGCATGATTCCATTTGTATGAGGTATCTAAAGTAATCAGACTCATAGAAGTAGAAAGTAGATTAGTGGTTGCCAGGAACTGGAGAAAGGGAAATGGAGAGTTGCTGTTCAATGGGTATAGAGTTTCAGTGACACAAGATGAAAAAGTTCTAGAGATCTGTTGTACAATGACATCCATACAGTTAACTACTGTACTGTACACTTAAAAATTTAAGAGGATAGATTTCATCTTATGTGTTTTTTACCACAATAAAAAAAAAATAATCTATTGCTAGTCCTGACTCCTTGTGAATCTCACATTTAGTACTTTCTCAAAAAGAAATCTTGAAGGAATGGAAACGTTTTTGGTGCCTTGCTCCTGTGGTGCCCTGGGACTAAAGAAAGTCAAAATGTAGTTTTTTCTGACCAGCACTTGCCTCCAGAACAGTGGGTCTTGACCTGAGTATCACAGCAGTTCAGCCGGAAGTATGCCCAAAGTGAAACCATATAGAACCGAGTGCTTGAGAGCTCAAGCACAGGAGGCAAATCCCAATCTCATCTCTCACTAGCTGTTTTCCTTTAAGCAAATCACCTGGGCTTTGGGTGCCTTCGTTTACTCTGATGTAAAACGAAGATAATAACAATACTTCTCTCATAGCATAATTATAACAAGTGAAATAATCTAAAGCACCTAGATCAGTCAGTATAACTATTACTGTTAATTTGTACTCACAATAGGTAAAGAATTCAGATGGCAAATGATTGTGTGTGTGTGCATATGTGTGTGTAATTGGTTTCTTTTATACAGGTTAACCGATGAAAGCATGACTCACATTTCTGTTATGGCTCAAACAACTATTTCATGATGTATTTATTTTGTTGAGTTCAAATTTTTTGCAAAGTGGGTCATTTGAATCTTGTCACGTACAAATTATGAACTCTTTTAAGACAGATTACATGTGCTTTTTTTCTCTTCTTATCTCATCTTGACCTCAATAGATATTGGATCTAATAGAGTAGATTGTCTGTTGTAGGCTCTCAGTAACATATTTTTGAATGAACAAATATTTATAAACTTAATTTTTGGAAAAAAGATACTTCAGCTATTTCATCTGAAGGGAGGAGAACTTGCTCATGTCTTCTCCAAGCATTTCAAATTCAGAATATTTTAACTGGAATATTTATGTAAACATTTGCCTTCTGAAGGAGCTATTGATGGGAGAGTTTCTATTTAATAGAACTATACAGTCAGGAGGATTTAAGGGGCCTGACAGTTCATTTGTTATGATTTCTTAGTTTTTAAAATAGGAAATTAAAACCCATATTGACCTAGAGAAATGGCTTTTGAGGACTCAAGCCACAGTCTCCTGGTTTCTGTACCCAGCTACATTTAATCAAGATCCCTAGGTTTACTGCAGCTGAGACCATAGCTAATCTAACAGCCTTCAGTGGAACTCAGAATATTTCTGTCTATGGGGAAAGAAACACACATTAGTATTTACTCCACTGTACCCTCTCCGCTCCTCTTCTCTCCAAATTACACACACAATGTACATACACATTTTTACACACTGAGCCAGGGAATGTTTGCAAAGTCCACCTGACCACCAGGGGGCCACCATGAGAATGGACAAACCTGAAACAAACTCCTGCCTAAGACATCCCTCTTGTTCTGTCAAGGAAAGAACTCTGTTGATTACTAGAATATGAAAATATTGCCTTCCAGAAACTGGAATCTTTGTTTAAATGACAGTACTATAGCTTCTTAAAGTCATTCTGTTGGTAAAATACATTGTAGCTCAAGAATTTAGATTCAATACATTTTCATTCACTAACTGAATTCAAATTGTCATTTCCCTTCAACAGTGACTGCATAATTTATCACTTTAAGGAATTATTAATTTTTGATGATATAGATGGTACTGTGGATAGTTTTTTTTAAGTCCTTAGCCTTTAGAAATATATTTTAAGTATTTGTGGATGAAAATAAGATGATGACCAGGATTTGCTTCAAAATATTTCAAAAACGAAGTATATGAGAAAATAAAGAAATGTGCTTTTGTGTGTTATATAATGACCCAAACAACACAAGATATTTTGGATACTATATGTATATTCATTTATGTGAAATAACTATATTTAAATTACATAGGTAGATGGATATATAGAGAGATGAAAATCTTATGATAAAACTCAGCTGTAAATAACAGCTAGATTTGTAGGATAGGATTATAAATCATTTTATATTCTTTGAGTTCTTTCTGCATTTTACATAACAAATGTGTATGAATAATATAGTCAGAAAGAAACTGTAAATATAAAGCATTTTAAAATTATAAGTATTTGGGAATGTTAAAAAATCACATGAAGATGAATGTATGTATGCATAACTACATTCATTTCCCTCTGCTATGTTATAGCATGTGGTCATGTCAAACCGCTGCTGGAATTTAACGATGAGTTAGGTATTTTACATGCAAACTACAGCAGATTCCTTCTTTCCTCTAAGCGTATTTATGCCTTAAGGACTTCTTAGAGCACTGGTTTTCAACCAAGGGAGATTCCTCCTACTCAGATTATATTTGGCAATGTTTGGCAATGTACTTAGTTGTCACAACTTGGGGGGAGGGTACTACTGGCATCTAGTGGATGGGTGCCAGGGATGCTGCCAAACACATACAGGATCACCCCCACAACACAGAATCATCCAGCCCCAATTATCAATAGCACCAACGTTAAGACACCCTGCCTTAGAGCTGGATTATTTCAGAGCCGGAAGGAGCCTTAGTTCCACACGATACCTTCATATTTGAGATCAGTAGGCTAGAAAGAGTTCATTTTTTTTTTTCCTCAATAAGAATAGAGCCAAATACTCTCTGCTAGTGAATTAGACCTGAGTCAATGAAAATTCTGTTGAAAAGCGTTCATTGTAAAGATTTCTTCTGATAGTTACATTTTATGGTATCTAGAGCCCTCAGCTGAGAAGATTCTCAATTCAAGGATACTAGAGTGGTCAGTTTGGCCTTTCCCTTACACAAAGTAAGTGCTCAGCAAAATTGTTGACACTAATCCAGACAGTATTCATTACATTAAGAAACTTGACCTTTGCTCCATAATTCAGCTTAAAATTCATTGTCCCAGTTAGATCTATTGAAGGAAATTATGTTGAGAAGATTTACAAATGTCCATGGCCATTTGTAAACATGGGAGATCAATGCAGAGACCAATTTTTCAGCAGTTTTAAACTGAACTCTCCCAGTATCTTTGAGATAACACAGAGTTATACAGTGGAGTGGAAATAGCAAGACTAACCTACTGTACTTAATGTTAGATAAATAATATATTTCCAAATCTCAGTACTACCAACAGAATAACATAACAAGGACACACAGTTTCAATACATTAGTGATTTATGCATGACTTTAAATAGATCCTCACGTAGAAAACCAAGCTCAAAACACCCCTTGAAGATTCATGAATTTGAGTATGCAGCTTCAATAGGTGCCAACATCACAAAAATAGAGCTGATCAGGCATCGCATGACCCCAGTTGGAGGAACACGTCACCACCCATGTCTGTCCTGCCACCACCAAAAAGGAACTTGAGTCTAATCAAGTCTCTATCCAACTACCAATTTACACCAAATCCAGACAATGAGAAACTCTATGGACCAAATGACCCATGTTCTTTCATAAATAAGTTGCAAGAAAAAGTTTCCAAAAGGAGTGAAGACGGAGAAATAACATTTAGATGAAAAAGACTTAAACAGCACATTAATAAAAGGCAGGTAAAATAAACTGTAGTGTTTCAGAATGTATACTTGGATGATAAAACTGTGAAGAAATGAAATAAAGTGATTAAAGTACAAGAGCATGGTTTCTTTTAGGAAGGAGAAAGAGACCTGCGACTGAGAGAGGACACCTGGAGGATCTCTTGGATAGCTACCAAAAGTCTGTTTCTTAATCTGCGCGATAGATGCATGGTAATAATCCATCAAGCTCTGCATGTGTTTTATGCAATTTCCTGTATATTTTATAATAAATAATGTTTTTATAATATATTTTATAATGCATATTTTATTTAATAAAATGCACTTATACATTTTCTTATATTATTATTAAATATATCAAATATATTAAATTATTATCAAATATAATATTGAATATTAAATTATTATTTAATATGATTATTTTATATTATAAAATTATATTTTATAGCTATATATTATTAAATATAATAATACATAATAATTATATACAATAAATGTATATTATAAAACATAATAATTATATATAATAAATGTATATTATAAAACATAATAGTTATACTAAATATGTTATAATATTATTATTTTGTTATATGTAATATAGAATATAATAAATAATGGTTTATTATTAAATAATTAAATATAATAAATAATTGTTTTATAAAAACAAGCCATTCATGTTCTAACATTTGCTCAAATATCTCAGGTGGTCTCACACAGAACTGAGGGAATGACGTGCAAAAATCATTTACAGTGCCTGTGGTACCATAGGGTAGGCATTGCCCACCCAGATGAAACCACGCAAAGTTTGAGTTGAATGTTCTTAAACCATGCTTTCAAGACACATCCTTTGCCTCACATTCACAGTCTCTTACCACTTTAACTAACACAAGCTGGAAAAAAAATGGCTTTCTAATATAAAAGGTAGGTGTTCCCATAATTGTAGTGCTTAATCACTATTTCTATGACAGTTTACTACCATTGGAAACTCATATCTGCAATCCATCATGTGTAATGATAAGTTCTGCATGTTTAGCAAAATTACATTAGCATTTCATTAAATATACACAGTAAAATGGGTGACATTTTAAAGGCCCTAATGACTTGTCATCAGTTGGAATTGTTTAGGTCAGTAACTCTGATCGCATTGCTCATCTGTAGCCAAGTCTCAACTATTCACGGGTAGGTTATCCACTAAAGATATTGCTTTAAAATTCACATCAACAGTCATTGCTTCTAGTCTACACATGTGCGTCTAGGGGGACGCTTCAGGAAGCATTTGCTCCAGTGCCCAGTTTCACAGATGAAGAAAACGAAACTCAAAAAAGTTAAATGACTTGTTGAAGGTCAATCATCTGACAAGTGGCAAAAAGATGGGACTGGAATCCCAGTTTGTTCGATGCCAGGACTAGCATTCCTGCCACCAGCACCTTTTGAATTATAATGAAGAACACAACGAAGAATACACTGTTCTTTTTCAGTTTTTCTGGGATTTAACTTGTTTTTGGTAAGGTTTACATCGCACACGTTACCTGTGACCCAGAAATACTCTACTACATAGAGGGAAATTGTGCTTCAATGGACAGCTATTGTCTATAGCACACCCCTCTCCATTTTTTAATTCTGATTTTATGGAAGCTATTTTACACCTCTGTAAGCTGTAGATAACCAATGGCAGGGCAAAAATAAATCCTACTGTATAGACACGTGAGTTCTATCCAGTGGGCATTCAATGGTTCTGTCTCCTCCAGTGTGGAAGAGGCCACTTTTGGCTCCATTTTCACATTCATTTTGATATTCCTAATCTATAAATGTGTCTATTGTTGGATTCTCTGTTGAATTGGTTATAGCATCTGCTTGGATCCCTCACTAGTTAAGGAGTTAAATAAAATTTAACATTTTTATATCTGCATGAAAGCTACAATTTACCCGATTTTTGAAAATTATCTTTTAACAACTACTACTACTACTATGACAATTTCTACTACCAGAGACACTAATATGACTGAATTAACTAGAGGTTTGGTGTTATCAGAAGTTCACCATATTCTTCAAATTGGGCGAATATTTTACTTGTACTAGCTCATGTAATCTTCACAAAAATCCTAGAAGGTAGGTAAATCCTACTATTAACTCTCTTTTATAACCAAAGACCCTGAGGCACAGAGAGGTTAATTCACTGGCACATGGTAATACAGCTGGTGTCATGCCTAGACCTTGACGCCCAGTTGCATCTGACTCCAGAACTCATGCTCTTACTCACAACACTATATTGATTGTCAGCACAGCACTTAAGCCAAATTATTCCCTCCACTGGAGAATGGAAGCAGAAATACCAACTATCTAGAAAATAGTTGGACAACTCAAATTAAGCTGAAGTTTTGTACCAGTCTATTCTATGACTGTCTTTATATCTAGACTGAAATATGAATCTGAATCTGGGTGAGGGCAAGGGGGATATCAGCACAAAGTCAAGACAATAAACTTGAATCTGTTTAACTCTTCCAAACTTCATTTATTATGTTTCGATACTTATATTAAAAATATTTTAAATACCTAAGGTATCACAACTCTAAATAATAAGGTGCAAATATACAAGAAAAAATATTCTCCATATGGCAATAGAAAAAAAGTGTTAGAAATTTGCTATCAGAGATTACCTATTTTCTAATTTCCTTCATTATTATTAAAACTATGATTAGACAATATCACCAAGTCCAATCAAATATAACTAGGTTGTATATAGATGTGCCTTTATTTATCCAACAGAGACACTTTCAAAAGGGTATTTGTAAATATTTTCATACAATAAAATAATGCATAGCTTTCTGACATTATTACTTGTCCTTATTAACCCTTCTGCATTGCCCATCTTTTGGCCTTTCATTTTTGCATTTCTGAATCTTACCAGATTTCTCCATCTTCTAGATTTCCATGACATTCTTTTACATTTTTCTCTTTTGGAACTAATCACATTCCACCTGTATTTATTATTAGGGTCATTTTCCCCTGAGTTTGGGCATGCAAGGGCACCAGCAAGAGGACTGCAAAGTGACATGGTAGCTTCAAGTCACAGCTTTGAGTTCAGTGGATCCCTTATATGTCCACTAGTGGAAACATTCCCCCCACTTAGAATTTGGACCACTGATTTGGCAGAACCTAAGGTTGAGGTGATGAGAAACACAAATCCACAAATGGGTTGGTCATCAAGAATGATGATGAGGGGCCGGCCCATTGGCATAGTGGTTAAGTTCGTGCTCTGCTTCGGTGGCCTGGGGTTCACAGGTTCGAATCCCAGGTCCAGACTGATGTGTCACTTGTGAAACCATGCTGTGGTGGCATCCCATAAACAAAATAGAGAAAGATGGGCACAGATGTTAGCTGTGGGCCAATCTTCCTCACCAAACAAAGAAAGAATGATGATAAGAGAGGCTAATGCTATTTCCACCCTTTACTTCCCGGACTCCTGTGTTCTAGCTATTAGGTCAACATATATCAGTCACAAGTTCAATAGGCATCCCACACTTTGCAAGGTGTTGCCCCTGAGCACCACTGTAGAATGTTCTATACTTATTTTTTCAATGTCATATTCCATTGTTCATCAAGTGTGATGCATTTTGCCTCTTAAACTTTTCTCACACCTGAGCCCAGGACAACTGCCTTATTTCAAGTTCTCATCATCTAATTGGATTTTGTAATGCTTCCTAACTGGTCCTTTTCCTTCTTGTCTCTCATTCATTTTCAATGGTGCCAATAAGCATGATCCAAATGAAATGCCCTCCCCCTGGCATGTTTCTAGATCTGCATTTGGACCTGCTTCCCATCCCTATTGACTATTTACAGTACTACTCATTATCTTACCCACAGCTTCAGCTGGCTCCTCAAACTTGACTACTGGCATTGCTTTCTGCTGACTTTGGCTGCATCCTTTTACTGTGTTTCCAATTCTCCCTCTGGATACACTGCCTCAAGTTATCTTACTAGGGTCCAAAGCTGGACAAGGACCACTAGGTCTAGACTGGACCACAATAGGTGGGCAATTCTCTTGCCAAATGTGCCCTGGCCTACCAAGAAGGATCTGGACACTTCTTACCACTGAACTGGCTAAGTTCTTTTATGCCATGGATGCCTTGTGCATGCCATTCCCTCTGCCTAAATGTTCTTCCCTGCTTCCTATTGGCAGGATCACTATTTAAGAATCAGCTCATATTGCTTTCTCTAGTAAACCTCCCTGAGGCATAATAAAAATAATAAAAATGACTCCCTCAGGCAGTCCTGTAATACTTGATACATAACATCTGTCACATTCATAATAATAACAGAACACAATAATAACACAATAGCACAAGATTTATTAAATGCCTATTACATGCTGGTCTCTGAGTAAATCATTGGACTCTGTGAGTCAATCAACCTCCAAACAATGGGCTTCCTGAGGAGAAGAATCTGTTCTCTTTTCATTCAATGTCTAACATATAGTGCAATTTAAGCCTTCATGATGGTTGTTCATAAATAACTACGGAACTGAATTAAATTGAATTGTGTGGGATACACTCAGTTCCCCGTCTTTCCTTCTACATGGTTAACAAAACAGTAATTCCTTCGTATTAAGTCACTTAACACATTAAAATTTCAAACTGAATTCTTGCCTGAGATTCGTTCTTCCAAACAACTGGCTTCAGCCTTCCATAACAATTCCATTTACCCTGATTGTAGCTTTCTGTCTCAACAACAATAGCTTCCAGGGCAGCAGAAAGAACTTGAGAACTCTTAGGGGTTGATGCAGGTGAGAGCAGAGGAGAGCATGCAGAAGCCCCATCATGTTCGTCGCGTGGAGTGTTTGCCGTGCTTTCTGTTACGTGTGCCAGGGCCTCTGTTTAACTGAGTTGAGGATTACAGTATTGAATAAGCAAAGAATTGCTCAACTCCCGGGATAGGTGGGTCTCATTCAGTATCTGACAGATAACTCTGTCATTTGAGTGCGATCTGACTTGTTGGGAAATCTCTGAATGACCAGTGCGTGACGTCTCTGCTGCTCACCAAGGTTGAACACATTTAGTAGTCTGCTCCTGGGGACCTGAGAGTCTGCCTCGCCTCCAGGCATTGAAGCCTGAAACAAATCAAGTTTCCATCTCTCCCCTGGCTATTGGGGTTTGAACGATCTCAAAAGCGGTCTAGTAAACAGGCAGACAAGACTCCACTTGAATTGCAATCCTATTTATAATCTAAAGCTAAGGACTTTATGGAATCACAGACCAGGCTGGGGCACGTTAGATCTATAGTAAAGAATCGAAGAACTGCAATTTAGAGGTAGGGGCGTGGCAAGGCAGTGCTGTTGAATGAAAATGGATGCAATTTTCAACAAGTCTCGATGTGAGAAGGAGGGCAGAAAGGCTGCGGAGTGTTCAGAACGTGATCTGTGTCACAGCAGAGTGGCAACGGTTCTATGTAAATTAAAGATCTAAACTAAACCAATGTGGAAAGCACATTTTCAAGTAAATAACTCCATTTAAGGAGACTGATTGTTAAAGCAGCCTCATTGCCTAATGGAGGCCAAGTCAATCATTCAATAAATATTTACTGCTCGTCCTTGGAGCCCGCACTGCAGTACATGCAATACAATTGTGAGCAATATCACCTGCCCTGAGGTTCCGGTATTTTTATATAGGACACCAATGAGAAATGAATGTAAATAGATTTTTTTAAAACTCTACAGTTTGTAATAAGGGCCTGAAAGAAATGAAAAGGTGCTGTTTTATTTCTGTTGATATAGTTGCACAAATTGTGCAAAGATATTCCTATTCTGATCTACATTTGTAGAGTGCTCACCCCCCAAAAAAACCCTGACACACACACATGTGCACACACCAGACCCTAATCCTGTGGCACCTCATTTGAGATGTGTTCCAACCATAAATTTTGACTGCACTGGAATTTGCCGTCATTCAACATGGGAGACTGGAGGGCCTGAATTATATTTATGAAGGATAGAACTGCCTGTTGAAATATGGCCCTAAGCTTGGAGTTTAGAAGTTTAACTTGTCCAGATGAAGATGAAATAAATCATATAAAGTAAATGACCAACCAGTTTTTCTATTTTATTCAGTCCAGGTGGCCACCCATCCTGATTGCTTAATATAAGTAATAATTCTAATGTCACCTTCACACAGACTGCAGTAACTCTGTTAACAGGCCCAGAGGAAAAAAAATATATAGTAAAAAAAGAATTGTAATGGAGCTGACACGAAATTATAAGAAACAAAGTCATCATTAAAAGATTCAAGCCTAACAGCGCCACATGGCAGAACCAACCCCTGCTGACAGAATGATCTATATATTATGTTAATGAAGTATCATCTCTCAGAGGGAACATTCCTGCCCATTCTCTCATCCAAAACAAAATCCTAATAAAATCTTGATTTAGAAGAGTCAAGTGCCTAGTGAGTACACCACACATTCTGTGACTGTTCATAAGTATTTATCAATGACATTGGATTATAAGTCCTCCAAACACAAATATCCATTCAAGTGCATGTTTTCATACATCATAAGCACATCCAATCAGATTCATCGTGCCTTTCGTTTCTACAGCTAGAAAAAGAAAATATTAAACAGATAAGATCAACAATAGCTTTTCAAAATTTTGTTGTTGTTGCTCTCTTCCTTGGTTTTTAAATGAACCTGTGGTAGGCAGATTTGAATTAATTCATTGGTCATATCAACACTGATCCATGCATGGCCCTCTTTTATTTTATTTAGCTATTCATGTATTCATTTCAATGACTAATAAATATCTTCAAATCCAACACCCAGGCCAAGAACTAGAGCACTGACCACCATTATGTGTATCTTTGCATTTCTCCCCGTCCTGTCCTCCTGCCTATGGCTCCAACCCAAACTATCCATCATACTGCCTTTTGTATTTTTATTGCCCTGGAGTTTTTTTGGCTTTTATTTTTTTTTATTGAAGTATAATTGACACGTTAACTAGACTTATTGTGGTGATTATTCCCTTGTTTTTAAATAATGGTCTTATTACATACAGCATATCCTTAAGCAATTTTTTATATTGAGCTGTTTTTTCACTTTTAAAAAAAGGCTACTATGTTATATACAACTTCTGAGATTTTCTTATCACTCAACAATAGGTCAGACTCATCCATATTGTACATAGTTGTGGTTCATTCATTTTCACTGCTGTGTAATATCACATTCTTGAATGATTCTTTTTATCCATTCTCCTCTTGATGGTTATTTACATTTTATACAGGTATTTTACTTTCTTTTCTTTTTGTTATTATGAAAAGTGCTGCTACAAACATTCATACATGTCTCCTAATGTGCATAAGCAAGTGTCAGTTGAATTTTTATCTAAGAGAGCAACAGATAGGTCATAGGATATGTGAATGCTTATTTTCATAAGGCAATGTCAAATTGTTTTCCAAAGTGGATGTGCCATTTTGTTCTCTTACCAACGATGTATGAGACATTATTGATCTACATCTCTCCAACAACTGGTATTGTCAAACTTCTAATTGTTTCAATCAAATGGATGTAAAATGGCATTTCCTTGTAGTAGTGATTTACAGTAACCTGATTACCAGTTAAGTTAGCTATCTCTTCACATGCTTGTTGTCTAACAGCTTTCCAATAGGTTTGTTAGACAATTGTACTAAGCAGCCTACCAGTGAATAAGTGATTGTGGGTAAGAAAGTGTTTCTAATCAAACTCTATAATTTGGTTTCTAGAATGTTATCTTTTTCATAAACAATAAATTTATCAGCATTCGATCCATATAGTTTGACCTGTATGGCTGATCTATTATCCTTTGCTGTGTACTTATAGTTTTACCACCTAATAACTCCAGAAATTCCAGAGTGGACGTTGGTCGAATCTCAAAGGCAAAGGATGTTTTCTGAATGTCACTGATCCTGTCATTTATACATAGAAATTAGTTCCAACTTGTTGGAGGTTTACATGAATTATGGAATTAAATTACGTTAGATCTAAGATCTGTTCTTGGGGTGAGAGTAGAATTTTCTTCTATGTCTTCAAATATTTCTGTGCTTCTTTGGGGACTGAAATTTACAGATCAACATTAGACACCACGCAAAAAGAAAATTTTCTTTTTCTTTCCTGTTATGTAGGGACTTATTTGATTCCAAGAAGACATAATTTATAAAAGAATTCGAGTAGTCTAAAAAATGCTTAGGAAGTTATAAATCACTATTCTACTGACGCTGTCATACTTAGAGTACGAGGAAACACCTAAACTCATTCCATGTACTCCACTGTGGAAACACCAGTTATTCCTCATCCTGTGGGAAAGGTTGTAGGGGATGGTCTGATATGTTGCTGTTTTTTCTTCCCTTGGGTATCCAATATCAACAAACACTCTCATCTTTTCTAAGTATCAGAAAAGGGAGAGCAGCTAGTCAAGAAGAGAATTTAAAATCCAGAGTCACAGAATCATGAGACAAGTCATCTCCAGTCCAAATTCCAGGGATGCTACCGTGCTTGACGACTTGTGGCAGCTCTCCAGGTAAAAATGACGGTATATTTCACATCCTGAGTGATGATATGGCCCCACTGGGGGGAAATGTAGAAATTATGTAGCCAAACTCAATTACTAGCCTCTCAAAATAGTTTTTTTTCTTTTTGAAATGAGAATTTGCTATTATTTTTGGCAAAAATTAGAGATAGATTTGGTTTTGGAATTCATTTCAAATGCATTTTGCTATGTACTAATCAACATACAATTGTTTGGTTGCTTTCCAGAAAAAAAAGAAAAAGATATTCCAGTTGCAATAATATCTCCTCACAAATTTACTCTGTCGGTTTGAACAATAAACAATCCTTAGATTTCTTACATCCTTCATTGCATGATTTTATAACAGCTAAACAAAAATAGGTCAATCTGTATCATTTAGTTGAATATCTTATTGCTCCGTTTTAACCAATGTAGACTTTTGTGATTTTTCCTAATATAAGTGTACTGCTATCCATAAATAGAAATTAACCTTTTTGTCCGCTGAATAATTTACAAAGCTTGGTTATGCATGTTTCCATTTAAAGTGTCCACTATCAATGTGCTACTTGTTTTAAGGCATCTTTTGTGTAGTATACAGCAAGTTGCCTTCAGTAGATGCAAAGAATTATTGCACAATGGTGCCAGAACGGTAGATGACTGGAACAGACGAGAAATAGTGGAGCATAAGTAGTTAGTCACAGCTCCAAATGGAACTTTGGCAATGGAGCAGTGCCCTGGAATCATTCCCCAAACCACCTATAGTAAAATCACATCCAAAGGATCAAATTCCTGACACATAACATGTGTGAAAGTGTATGCAGCAACTACTCAGTGAATTCTGACTTTGAGTTAGAGGATATATCCCTTAGTTTTCCACTTTCCAGGGTAAAATACTACTCTGGCAGATTTTAAACAATCGGCTAACAAATATTTATTGAGTGTCTGCCATGTGCCTAGCGCTTTGAAAGAAACAAACATATCCTATCCTCAAAGAACTCACAACTTACAGAAAAAAAGAAAGACATAAGTATGTAGCTAATAGTTTTCCATTTTTTTTTAACTTTGTGCATTCTTTTTCTTTTCTTTTATTCATTTAGTCATTCAACAAATATGTGTTTATCACATACTTAATGCAGGAAGTACCAAGAAGCCATGAAGGGGATAAAAACATAAATGATAAAATTTCTCTCTTCTTAAAAGGGTTTAAAGTCTACTAGGGAAGGTAAATACATGCATACAAGTAACCACAATGACAGCACTGAGTTTTGGATTGGATAAAATGGGTTGATACATTTAGAATACTCAGAACACAGAGGCATGGCGTAGGGGGAGGGGAATTGGAGGAAGGTGGTCAAAGATACAAATTATAAGATAAATTATAAGATAAATAAGATTATAAGATATCCAATTATAATATTATAAGATTATCCAATTATAAGATAAATAAGTACTAGGGATGCAATATACAACATGATGACTATAGTTAACATGGTTGTATGGTATATTTGAAAGTTGTTAAGAGAGTCGACCCTAAGAGTTCTCATCACAAGGAAAACATCATTTTTTTTCTTTTTTGTATCCATATGAGACAATGGATGTTAACTAAACTTATTGTGGTAGTCATTTCATAATGTATGTAAGTCAGATCG
Source organism: Tapirus indicus (assembly GCA_031878705.1). Classification (NCBI taxonomy): domain Eukaryota; kingdom Metazoa; phylum Chordata; class Mammalia; order Perissodactyla; family Tapiridae; genus Tapirus; species Tapirus indicus. The sequence continues at coordinate 134,179,558 of CM062920.1, read as the reverse complement.
TTATGCTGTATACCTTAAACTTATACAGCACTGCATGTCAATTATATCTCAATAAAACTGGAAAAAAGTTAAAAAATAAAATAACGCATTTTCATATGAAATAAAAAAATTTTAAAAAGCACTCAGAACAGTCTTTGACATACAGAAAAACTCATTATTTATTTATTATTATCATTTTACTAGTATTATTAGAGATGCATCTACATGGATGTGTAGGAGTTTGTCAAATGGAGAAGAGAGAGAAGGGCATGTCTTCTACCTACACATTAATGTCCTTAACTCTGTGTAGTTGTAGCCTCCACCTCTCTCTTAAATTTCAGATCTATATCCTCAACTTGTTATGGCCCCTCTCCCTGAAGACACCGTACAGGCACTAGAAGGAAGCCTACAGCACACAGGCAGCAGGGGGAGGCAAGAAAGGATTAGGCCATTAATAAAGAAGAGAAAGAGAAGACCAAAGATATAACCTTGGAGAGCCTCTAAATTTCGGGGGTAATAGAAGAAAGAAAAACCAAAGAAGAAAACATAGTCAGAGCATTCAAGGATAGTAAAATGTCACAGATGCCAAAGTGAAGACAGAGGCTTTAGGGCAAAATGGAGACATTTCCATGGTCAGACTGCTCCTTGTGTGTTACAAGAGGAGCTTTTGTTTGTACTTTGAAGCACACCCAAATATAAGTGTGACATTTTTCTGAAAGGCTCTGCAGCTCAAACATGTACAATAACGAAGTACTATTTACCCCAACCTCTCCTAAACCTAGCACATTTAATCATATGTGGAACTTGTGGGGTTATTTAAGATACACTTCTCATCAGCACCAGCAGTCATCGTAGGGTGATTTAAATTTTGCAAATAAAATGGACAGCTGGTGAGGGCATTGCTGCTTATATTGCAGAGCTGTGCCATCTGTTTCTGCAGTGCAATTTACAAAATTTCTTAAATGACATATTTCATGATTGTTTCATATGTGGGGTTCACAGTAAATCCTTCTAGTGATGTCCTTGGTGGATCAAAATTGTCATTTACTATAACCCCATCCAATGAGATGATACAGTTATATATCATGGAAATTATCATATAAATATCCGTAATATACAGGCTGAATTCTCTGTGCTGAGAGCTGCTAGAGTCAAATTACATAACCAGAGCAATTTCAGATCCGTGGCCTCCAGCCTCAGCTATTGCCAGCCTCTTTCCTGTCTTCATCACCAGTTGCCTTTCACTTCCCCTCAGAGGCTGTGTTACAAAACTTCACTCCTCCCTAAAGCCCAGACTTGATGCCTTCTCCCTCACCCTGACTTATGGACATTATAGTCTGCTTGATCTAGAAGGCGAGAGTACAAAACAACAGCTCTTCCCACCTTTTTCTCCTAGGTGAAATACACCTTGAGTGTATTCCATCCATCTGCATCCTTTCAGCATCCCCTCCTTTCCTAGTAAAAGATTTCCTCTTTCTATTTCAAGCTCTCTCTCTCGTGAATTCTAGTTTCTCCTCAGGAAAATTGTTTCATCAGTAACTCTTCCTCCTCCTTTTCCTCCTCCTCCTCTCCCTCTCCCTCCTCCTCGTCTTCCTCCTCCTTCTCGTCTTCTTCTTCCCCTTTTTTCCTCTCTCTCTTTTCTCTTATCATCCTCCTTCTCTCTCTCTTCCTTTCCCTCTTTTCCTGGCTCTCCTGGATCTTTCCCCAAAATTGATATGCATGCTTATGTGTATATGGAGAGTTAACTCTCTCCAATCTTGAATAAAGAAATGCTTCTCCGTGACTTCATGCTCTCCTTTACCTCTACTTTTTTACTGTCAAACTCCTTGAAGAATTTCCCGCTACTTGCTATCTCTACTTCCTAATAAGCAATTTATTCCTCACTCTGCTTTGTTTCCCTGCGTCCACTGGAACTGCTCTTGCAAAGGTCACCAAGGACTTTTGTATTTCCAAAGACAATGGATAATTCTCAGTTCTTGTCTGACATGACTGTCTGCAGCATTTGACCCATTTGATTAGTCTTTCCCCATTCTAAAAATTTTGTCCTCTGTTTGTCTCTGAAAAAACATGCCTTGGTTTGACTGGTGCCCTGATTCCAGGACACATGGAAGAGACTCATTAATTCCATTTTGTGCTTTCACCAGAGCTGCCAATATATTCAATGTTCTTCTGTTATAACTGCTATGTTGTGAACTCCTGCCTTTAGCAAAGGCATCGAAACAATGCAGACTAGACCTGTAGCCAGGGGGAGACATACAAAAGAATGTAGGAACTGATCAACTGATCTATGTTCTGTAACTACTGATGTAGAATTGTCTCCTCTACAAGTAATTCAGATGTGCCACTTGTTTGGCTCTCCACTCAAGGTCAAGAGTGACAAAATAATGAGAAAGTGTGGTGCAATTAGGAGCCCTCATAACATGGAGTTTGGCATATGGAGTTAAAATCAAGGAGTAATGGGAGGTAAAAGTGGGCAAGTAGAAAGCAGCCTAATCATGAAGAGCCTTGTTATGCCAAGACAGTGGTTACATGCCTTATAAACAAAGAAATGTATGGAAGTTGTTAAAAGACATATGGCAGGACTCATACCCAGAGATTTTGAATCATTAGGTCTGAGTTGAGGGTCAGGAAAAAGCTCTCATGTAATTCTGAAGAAAATCTCCAGTTGAGAACCATTATGTTAAGGAGTTTGGATTTTAGGAGAAAAATTATATAACTAAAATAATTGGCATAATTAAAAATTCATGATTGCCAACATCAACAATGTTCTAAGCACCACTTAGCAATCTATCCACATGTCTCCAAATAGCTTCTACCCTCACTCTCTGCAAGTTGCAGCCATCAGATACAGACTCTCTTATGTTCCCCAACCAAATTCACAAACTCTCTTATCTGAATCCATCCTTTCCTTTTTTTCCTTTTGTAACCATAGAATCAGTGTCCCTTTCCAAGATTCATCTCTCCACCTACGTTGTGAACACCATTCCCTGACACTCTTTCAGGGACTTCTTTTCTTTGGTAATAACCTCTTATGCTTGATTTTTTAGATTATTTCTCCTTTTCCTAGTAGTATTTCTTATTAGCATTCAAATGTGCTAGGAACTCTAGTAACATTGAAGAAGAAGAAGAAGATGAAGGAGGAGGAGGAGAGGTCCCTGAACTGATAACTCTCTCTAATTATCATCCTTTCTCTTACCTAATTGTCAAAGCCAAATGAATTAAGAGTTACCTGCTTCCTACCTCCTATTCTAACTTCTCTCAGGACACAATTAAAATTTCTCTTGCTAAGCTCTACGTAACCAATGTGTGGCTAAACATAATAGATACTTCTCAGACCGTTGAGACCTTTCAGCAGAATTCAACACAACTAACCACTGCTTCCTCTTTGAAGGAATCTCTTCCCTTGGCATTTAGGATTGCACCTTCTCCTAGTTTCCCTCCTCGTTCTTTAGTCCCTCTTCTCAAGATCCTTTTTTTGTTCATCATTCCCTACTTAGCCTCTAAATATTAGAATTACCCATGGTTCCACCTTGGGCATCTTTTCTTTTTATTCTATATTTGCCAACTTCTTGACTTCTTCTATGCTCATAATTTTAAATGCTGTCTAAATACCAACCATCCCAAACGTATGCCTTTTCTAGACCTCTAGTCCAATTCCAGACCTATATCCAACTGCAATCTCAAACATAACTGTATTCCTGCTCTTATTTTCAATATGCTTCTCTGCTCACTTTGATATTTTATCTTCTTTTTATTTTTATCTTTTTTATTGAAGTATAGTTGACATACAATAGTATATTAATTTCAGGCATACGACATAGTGATTTGACATTTATATACATCATGAAATGATCCACATTGTCACAAATGGCAAGACTTCATTCTTTTTTATGGCTGAGTAATATTCTATTGTATATATACCACATCTTCTTTATCCATTCATCCATCTGTAGACACTCAGGTTGATTCTATATCTTGGCTGTTGTAAATAATGCTGCAATGAACATAGAGGTGGATATATTTTTGAATTAGTGTTTTCATTTTCTTTGAATAAATATCCAGTGGAATTGCTGGATTGTATGGTAGTTGTATTTTTAATTTTTTGAGGAATCTCCACACTGTTTTCCATAGTGACTGCACCAATTTACATTCCCACCAACAATGCACAAGAGTTCCCTTTCTCCTCATCCTCACCAACACTTGTTATTTCTTGTCTTTTTGATAATGGCTATTCTGACAGGTGTGAAGTGATATCTCCTTGTGGTTTTGATTTGCATTTCCCTGATAATTAGTGATGTTGAGCATCTTTTCATGTGTCTGTTCTTTATAAAAATGTCTATTCAGGTCCTCTGCTCATTTTTTAATTGTTTTTCTTTTTTTTTATCCTGAATTGTATGAGTTCTTTATATATTTTAGATATTAACCCCTTATGGGATATATCATTTGCAAATATCTTCTCTCATTCTGTAGATTACCTTTTCATTTTGTTGATAGTTTGCTTCCCTGTACAAAAGCTTTTTAGTTTGATGTAGGCCAATTTGTTTATTTTTGCTTTTGTTGCCTTTGCCTGGGAAGACAGATCCAAAAAACTATTGCTAAGACCAATGTCAAAGAGCTTACTGCCTATGTTTTCTTCTAGGAGTTTTATGGTTTCAGGTCTTACATTTAAGTCTTAATCCATTTTGAGTTTATTTTTGTATGTGATGTAAGAAAGTGATCAAGTTTCATTCTTTTGCATTCTATGGAGACAGAAAATAGAATAGTAGTAGTTCCCCAGTCGGTAGGCTGGGGAACAGGAATAAAGAATGATCGTTAATGGATACAGATTGGGGTTTCTTTGAGGGTTTTGTAAATGTTCTAAAATTAGACTGTGGTGATGGTTGTACAACTCTGAATATACTAAATCTACTGAACTGTGAGACAAGCAAACAAAACCAGTTTATAGTAAAGAATAATAGAAACAACAACAAATATTTCAAAAACTCAGCCCAATACCACGATATTTTAAGCAGCCAAGAAAAAGGCAGAAACTGTATTTCAGGGCATGGAGGGTGAATACAAGCACGCATGGAGTGTCCAGGAAATCTAAATTGCTAATTCCAAATTCCTTGATCTGGAAAGTTCCTCCTGAGAGGATAACATTCTTCGCTCTACCCCATAAAATCAAGCCCAGATAAGTGGGCCATTTTCAGTGCTGCTTTTAAAGCCATAAGAAAAGTACAGTTTCACAACATCTTTGGATTATGGTTCCTTGATCCGGTGGGATGCCGAGTGACAGGGGCAAGAGTTTCTTCTCTGAGCCTTTGTAATCATGACATTGAGCTCTCGGAGAAGCAGCTTTTGGTAAGAGATGGTGGTAGGACAATAGAGGAGAAAGAGTACAGCTACATGCTTCAGAGGAGAGCATTCAAGACAATGAGTGAGATTTAGAAGAAGCAGGAAAGAGAGAGTAAAGCCATCAGGGGAGAGAAAGAATACTGGGACAAGAGACAATGAGGATAGAATAGTGACAGAAGAATAAAAAGATAAGTCGGAGAAATTTTGATAAGCCTGAAAGTTTAGAGAGAGGAAAAGAAGGGGAACAAAGACAACAAAGGATTTTTTTTAACCCTCCTACCTCTTTTTCTCCCCCAAATCAATAAATATGGAGCAAAATAAGATATTTGGTCCTGTCATTTGCTCTTTGATCTACCAGTAGAAAGGGCATTTTAAAATGCAATTCTCAAAGTGATGGAAAAATATACAGAAGAACTAGGTTAGCAATACAGTGGTCCAATCCTCTATAATATAGCAATCCTGAAATAGCAGAGGTGACTTCATGAGTTGGCTAAGAAATAAATGCAAACTATTTTCTTCTCTCTAATTTATAATAAATATTAATGGTAAAAGTGATCATACAAAATAAAACAAAAGTTGCATATAGTAAAATTTGTTGTTGACCAAACATTGACAGAAGCAAAACTTGATAAAATCTCTATGTGCAAAATTTGATTTAGAATAAACGGACTTGGTAGATACAATGTCCATCAAACAAAACTTCCAATCTAATAGATGTTATAATTGTTGATATGAATAAAAACTGTGATTAGAAAGACTTCATTTTCACTGAAAATTTTACATGGAAAATAATGATTCTGATGAGAATAATTTCAGCAAAATAAAAATGAACATCAAAAAATTGGGTATGATTTGAATGCTAGGTAGGAAGTTGATTAAAGAATTAAATTGGCTTAATGGGAAAAAAAAGTCTTCTCAGTATAGATTTCTTTTGTTCGAGTACATGCTTTTCTATGTGCTCTGGGGGCATTTCTGAACGTGTGTATGCTGACACAGAATGAGACCCTCTGTATCTATTTCTGAGGAAGCTTGATTTAGTTGCCCTTCTGATAAACACTGTAAATTCAAGAGAATACGCAGCCCATATTCCTGGGTTTGGCATGAGGAAGGAGCAGATGATCTAATAGATTTTGTTGCCTCTAATTTTTGTGACTAATATAGAGGTTCTGTTTTGAAAGCACCCAGATCTGGCTCCATTCTGGTTCAGCTAAGAACAAATTTGGAACAAAATGTCCTCTTTCCCAAGAGCCAGGCCCTCAGAACTATCCTAAGGATAATTTGGAAAGGAATAAGCAAACCAAGAATAGTTCAGAGTGGCCATGAAGCTTGCCAAAGGCCTAAAGAAAATCAAAGTGGCCTAATTAAATTCAGACAGTGGGGCTAAAAGAGTCCTTAACTGTTAAGATGAAGGGCTCTTCCTATTCCCTGTCTTAAAGTTTCCCTATAGAGAGACTATCACTAGAGAAATGGTCCTGTCTCTTGCCCATGCTTCTTACTCTTACTCTTCTTTACATGGTTGGTAAATTGAAGCAAGGAATTGGGAATGCTCTTCTCAGCTCCCTCCTCTAATTCTCTTTGGAAGTCAGTCTACCCTCAATGAAGAAGAATCTGTGCTTCTTGTCCTCACAAAATTTCCAGTGCCACACACTCCTTCTGCCACTATTTCCATGCCAGGAACGCTATGATTTTTCTACCTCTGCCTGGTGAACAGATTGAGAAATCTGTCCCATTCTGGGGTGTAGAATTAAGAAATCCATTTGCCACATATATAAGCCACGTTCTCTAATGAATCTTTGTTGTAAAATAACAATATTTTGGTGATCATCCTGACTCCCATTTCTTAGATGGTTCCAAACTCAGACAGGAAGAGAGGTGAGTTATTTGTTGATTTTATTGTTAAAGGTCCAACATAAACCCCATTGGCCCTCTTCAGCTATTTTCTTTCATGAAAACCTGTGGAATTTTCGTTCACAATATGTGTATGTGTGTTTTGTTTGTTTTTCTGTTTATATTTAGGCAAAGGGAATAAAAACAGGAATGTGGGATGCAGTTAGCATTTTGATCTCGCAGAAGTTAAAAGCAACAGGCTTCTTCAAATTTTGAGGACAAAATTCTAAGAAAAAAAAGAACGACATAGGCTATGACAAGAAGCTGAAATAGGCAGTGCAGGGAGACACGTGTTTACCAGAAACAGGCTTATTTTATGTAGGAAGGACGTTTGAAATACCTAGGACATATTTTAACATGTAATCTGTGGGTGATGTAAGATAAACATTTTCTTGGCTAAATCTCCTCTTAAAATCTCAGAGCACACCCATATGTTTTTCATGAAATTGATCTCAGATTTGGAAAATTGGTTTGAATCTCATGAGGCTTAACTTTTAAATAAAATGGGAAATTATTACTAGCGTTATTACTTTGCAAACAGACTGGTAGGCTTTTCTGTATTCCCAGACCATAATTTATTCAATAATAAAATGGAAAATACTCTACAAGGGAATTGTACGTACCCTGGGGATTAAATTTCTGTTTATGCTTGTATTTGCCATTAACATCAATAAACACCAAAAATTGTTACAGCAATTAAGTGCAGAAAACAATAAAAAAAAATCTTTGAGAAACAAGGTAGAAAAGCTCTGAAACGTGAAAATGAAGAGTGCTTCTCTGGCTACATGGAGTGGCCCCAGAGGAAATAGTAAAGTGGGTGAATTTTGTCTTTCAGCTTTTTCTTCCTCTGGTTCCTCTCCTTAGGCACTTTATAATCTTGTTCCACCCTTTCAGGACTTTGAACTTGGCCTTTCTTTGCGGAGGCAAGAGGAAGAAAGCATCCCTACCACTTTTCCCCAAACACTCCAGTGCATTGGCTGACTTCTATACGTTCTTCAAGAATTAGCTGAAATGTTCCCTTCTCTGAGTTAGAGAATCTTCTCTCTGTTTCTAATTTCCTGCACATACCCAATCAGGGAAGAATAGAAGGGATGTCTTAGCCCAAAGGATAAGCTGTGGGTGTGGGAAAAGTCTGAGCAGAGAGTTTCTCATAACCCCACAGTCACCACAGACACATTTGGCTGCTCTGCCTTCACCAGGTCTTGCCTTGCTCTTTCACTCCATTCCAAGCTGACAGAAATGGAGAGGGGAAGCCCTTTCCATGGGTATTCCTACCCGTGAGAGAGCATCCCTATTCACAGAAAGTCCTCCAACTGTTTTAACCTACACCTAACGCAAAGTTTCACTGCCATCACTAACAGGTGCAGAAGCAATTAACTGATTTGAATTTTATCATCAGCAGCAGCATTGTCAACAGATACTTAATGAGTATCCCCAGAGCCTGCACATTGCACTGGATGCTAAGAGCTCATCTTCTTTCCCCTAGAGAACATTTTAATGAACAGTGAAATAGCTAAAATCTCAACATGAAAAAGAAACAGCTAGAGAAATTAAAGGAATTAATAATTGGTCCCTAAGTAGAGAGCTGCCTGGACTTTCTTCGTTCCCTCTTAATATCAATAGTCATGTCATTCAAATATAAAAAGAGATCTATTTATACACACAAACTGAAGAGAGAGAGAGAGAGAGAGAGAGATGATGCTTTCGATTGATTGTTTGGGTGTCCCCCAAATTCACATGTTGAAAACCTAATGCCCAAACTGATGATATTAGGAAGTGAAGCCTTTGAGAGGTGATTAGATCATGAGGGTGCAGCCCTCATGAATGGAATTAGTGCCCTCATAAAAGAGACCCCAGAGAGATTCCTCACCCCTTTTGCCATGTGAGAACACAGTGAGAAGTCACTGTCTAGGAACCAAAATTCAGACCCTCATCAGACACTGAATCTGCTGGCACCATGATCTTTGATTTCCCAGCCTCTAGAACTATGAGAAATAAAAGTTGTTTATAGCCACCCAGTCTATTTTATTTCTGTTATAGCAGCCCAAATGGATTAAGACAAATGATGATGATGATGATGGTGATGATGAGGTTGATGATAGATATAGACAGACATAAACAACATGCAAATGTACATAAAAATCTACAATCTAGACAGAGATATATATATGACACACCCACGTTCACAGATCTTAATCTAGACTTGGACTTGGACACAAATGTCTAAAATAATCTTGTTAGCAGCTCTTAATGTATTTAATATGAGAAGTGGATAATACTTTTGATTTTATTGATTAAAATTGATTGAGTAGCATTAAGGATTTTCCTCAAACATCACTTGAAATTCCTAATTCAAATGTGAGCTCTATGGTTAGAAAAAGTACAGCAATCTTGGATAAAATCCAGACAAGAGCAATAATGTTGATTGAGGAACTGAGTGAAGAAATTTCAAGGCTAAATACAAATAGCTAAGGAAATAGGCAAGCCTAGACCTAATTAGTTTGTAAGCTCCAAAGTAGTGTGGGATTAGTTAACCTAGTGCAAATGAGTTCTCCAAAAGGGCTTTATCTTTAGCCTGAATAATGGGAGGTGAGTAAGTCCGGAACATGTAGAGATCTGAACCACTGGTTAATAAAAGAGTTTTCCCAACTGTGTGTTAGCACTGAACACATTTTAAACAAAATTAAATATTGACACAGACCACATTCCTGGGATGCAACCCAATGTTACCTAGGTAGTGTACTGGATAACTAAAAATGCTTCGTACTTAATGTGTGATATATTTGTCTAATCATTTAAGTGGCATACTGTTTTGTTTAAGGTGGGGTCTATTCAAAGACTGTTCAAACGACAGGAGCGTTGCCTAAAGATGTAGATCCTGGAAGACCTCACAAGGTACAAATGTTTGAGCTGGTTCTTGAAGAGAAAGGGGTTAAGAGGAGAACTGCAGGGGTGCTCAGAATCGTTGGAGAGAAAAATATTTCAGACAATGGGAATGGAGTTAACAAGTGCCCTGAGGCAGGAGAGAGTATGGCTTGTTTGAAAAACATAGAAAAGTTAAGAGTGGTTAGGTTGTAGAATCACTAAGAGTGTGTAAGATCGTGGTCTGAAAAACTATGCATTCTACCCTAAAGAACTAGAATATCCACAGGTCTGAGAATCCCATCTTTGGTGAGAGAAATCATGTGACACTCCTCACCACCACCACCCCCAACTTGTATGGTATTTAATGTCTGATATTTTCACCTCTGTTAACAATAGAACATTCATCAAAACTTGAATATCAGTTGGTAGGCAAAACACTGCCTTAGTTGTAAAATTACCTAAACAATTTAACTTAGAAGACTTTAAGTAAATAAATATATATATTTATCCCCCAAGAAAGCCACCTTGCATTTTTACCAAATTCTCTTCTCTATCTACTAAAGGACTAATCTCGTTATAACCCCCAGGAGCATTCTATCTTTCTCACAAAAGAGGAAGGGGAAAAAGACAAATTTCCAGGGATGGTTTTGCGCACAAATGACAGACCTAGGTTACGAAAGGACGCTTTCCAACCTGTTAATAGTTTTCAATACGCAACAGCTGCAATCCATGAAAGAGATAAATATTCATGGCACAAAGCATTTATATGTATCAAATGTATATTCATGAACAAATGGCTTCCCCTGCCTTTAATAGTGTTTGCTGTGCAGTCGGTGAAGAATGGACCAAGATTCCCCTGACTGCTGCGGCTGAGTCACTACCACTCCAGCTCTCGGATGTCAGTTCCGCAGTGGTTACAGACAGGACAATAGCCATGAGAAAACAAAAATGTGGCAGAATCACTCCCCACTCGTTCCAGATTGGATAGCAGCACCTCCCTGCATCAAATATTAATGGCAGGTTTTATATGGCTGCCAACTCATTTTTCAGGAAAAGCATTATATATTCAAGCCTTGTGTGGCCATATGTGCACTGTAATACCCATGGTTGATCCTCCTGTTTCAAATACGCTTTGTCACAGCATCGCCCTCCCAATGGGCTTTGCTAAGAACACTGGACGGGGAATTTGCATACACTGAATAGCGCTCTCAAGTGATCATCAGCATCCAGTAGTCATGGCCTGGATCCCTGTTCTCTGCAGCGTGGAGGCGAAAGAATAACAGTGCAAACTATTCAACAAAAGTCTTGTTACTTAGTAAGGTTTGGTGGGTGGTATGTGCTTTTAAAAATTGGCATATTGTTTGATAAAAGCGTTGTTTGCTCCATTAATTTCTCCAGGAGGGAGGCAAGAATAGAATCAGGTGAGGAAATGTGCCTTTTGTTGAGTAAGAATAAGGAATCATTATAAGGTTTTAGGGCACTGAACAAAGTCTGCTAAAAATAAAAAAATAATAATAAAGTCAAATCATTTCCATTGTAACACGCAGGCAAAGGAGCTCGTCAGCTCTGCAGACAGGGCTCCCTGGCTCCCTCTCAGTTCTTCTTGGTCAGCTCCCAGCCCCCCTTTGGAGTCACAAGAAAATAATTCCAACTCTATCAAAAATGCCAACTTTCCCTTTTCTCTCTCTTGGTATTTGCTGTCGATCCACTTTAAGAGATGTGCTCTTTATGACTATTATGATAATATAATATAAACTGAAAATGTAATTTGATATCATTCCCTCCTACATTTATAAGGATACCTACTTGTATCTGAATTTTAGTTTGCAAAGTTAAATTACACCTGATCCCCCTTGGTAGTTGATACAATACATTGCATCAGGATCTAAGTTGTAATCTACTAAAAAATATGAAAAGATTTTAGCTATTTATGTTGTGAGACTGAAATTGCATGCAATAACCAGTGAGGAGGAAGCACCTTGCTGGATATGTCAAGGTTCCAGAAATATCATGAATTGTAGCTGCACTTGGCTAGGATGAAGTCATATCTCTCTATAGATGAAATGGTTTCAGTATTTAGAGTATGGTTTCAGTATTTAAAACCAAGCTAATTTTGCCTTGGACTGTATTATGAAAATTAAACCTTCCATAAGGAAATGTTCCTGAAATTTCCATAAATAAATAGAAGAGGTTTTCTGGAGGGTCTACAATTAATTCCCTAGATCCCTCTCACTTCTGATTATACAATTTGAGGCATGTCACTATCATCTTTTTTCCCCATCTCAATGAAGTGCTTGGTATATGTGTCAGATTCCTGCGTCAACTTTATGAAAAGCAGTCCAAATTGCTGTTCAATAGCATACCATAATTGTCAGTTACTTTATCAAAAGTAAAAATAATATAAAAGGCATAGGAATTCAAATAAACATTTGTTTATTTGAATGATTTCTTCTATGTCTTCTCATGTTCCAGTACTGTGCTAATTGCCGTAGACATAGAATCTTCTCTCAAGATGTGTTTAGTCTGACAGAGAATCCAAATGAAGTAGCCATACAGTTAGAATGCATTGTGCTAAGTGCCCCAGTGGAGGAAGTATAGTATGTTATAGGGTTTGAAGACTTTAAGACACTTGCCCAAGGTCCCGTATCAAGAAAGCAATAAAGCCTGGATTTGAATCCAAATTCTGCAGGATCTTAACACTACACATACTGCTTATATGAAATGCTGATTTAGCTGTGCCCAATCTCCCATATATATGAGCAGCCACTTACGAACAGCCACAGGAAATTCTCTCCCCCTGCTGCTAGGTAGGATTGATTAGAATTACATCACATGTGGCTGATCTTAGCCACAAAAGAGGCCAAAGCTGGGAAGTAGAAAATAGGAATCTCATGACTCATTGAGTGAGGTTTCCATTAGAAAAGAGAAATGGCAGAAAGCCTCTGGCTGCAGGTGGGGTCTGTTCCTGTTCCCGTTATGTTCTTGAATCTCCTTTGGTCTTGGGGCCAGTCTAACTGCTCCCTACATGAATCCAAGAGCTGGAATGGGGCTCACTCCACCAATTCACTGACCCATGGGGAAACTGCTGCCCACTGCTCTCTATGTCTACACTTGATAGGAAGCTGTTGTCTTGGAGAAGGAGGGGTGGTGGCCCAGACTCAGACTCCCAGTGGCTCCATTGCTTTGTATTCCCCATCCTAATATCATTTGGAGTCCATACTGGAGTCCCTGTCATTCCCTTCACCACCCTCCCCAATTCCCACGACTTAGTGGTTAGATTCTTCATCAATTTTTAGTCTAGTATGAACCATGATGTCCTCGGGTAAGGTAATATACTAATCATGACACAGAAACTAACCACAACACCTCACAACGTTTCACAGTTGTGGCCAGCCTCAGAACCATCTCCCAAAACCTTGGATGTGGGGAAGACTTCTTCCCATTGCCCAACATTTCAGAAGTAAGAGGAGAGCCAGGATAGAGGGGAAACTAGGATGGGGAGAGAAATGGGACTACCTATAAGCCAAATACCATGCTGGGCACTTTCTAATGCTTTACTTCATCAACAACTCAAAATAACCCTTGCAGGCAGGTGTTATTGATTGAGAAAAAGAAGCAGTGAGGTTAAATAACATTTCTGAGGTCACACAGCTAATAAGTGCCAGATCCAAGATTTAAACTCAGTCATAGGCCCTTTTCACTAGTGCTGCTTGCTCCCAAGACAGATGTGTCCTGGCACTCAAGCTGAAAGAGAGGATGAATTCACCTTTCCATAGAAACTAAAGAGCCTCTTGATGTGTCTTTTCTATTCCACATACAGAACAATGATAGACCAAATATTAAAAAAAGAAAAGCAAAAAGAGACATAAAAGTACAGTGAAAAACCACTCAGGTACCACAAGGAGTTCAGTGCTTCTAAGTCACCGAGGCTAATTGTCCTCCAGAGAGTCCAGAACTACGTTCCCCGTTCCCAGTCCCTGAGAAAACTGTTGCCTGGAGCTTTGCTATAAGAAGAGCTGTTGACTCGAGGAAGGACGGGTAGTGGCCCAGATCTAGCCTCCACTAGCTCTGTAATTGGATTTGGAACATCCCAAATGTCACCCTAGCACAGGATCCCTTTGTAAGTGCTGGTTCTGGACTGGGACCCCAGGGGGATGAGGGAGGCATCAGCTAAGGCCTAAATGGGGAGAGGTGAGCACAGAGAAAAAGGAAAGAAAAATACTGAAATGTGTGGTTAGTTTCTGTGATTAGTTCAGTGTGATTACCTTACCCTAGGACGTCATGGGTTGGTATTCCTAACAGTTGACTGAGAATCTAACCACTAACACATTTTGAGCCCTAAAAAGCTACCTTTATAAATGACTTTCAGAACTTAACCCTCTTGCTATTTAAGAATTTTATAGCTCTTTCATTTTATATATGAAATGAGCTAATCTTGGAGAAATTCTAGAGAGAATTTGCAATTGAGAAAGTATGAAGCTGCTTAAGATCATTCATACTGGGAAATTTGCCACTTATAGTTCTCAGCAACCATCTGCAGATATAGATGGATGTCATATTTTTCATTGTTGGGCCACAAGAAGATGGCTATTGAATTTAGAACAATTTAAAAACTATTAAGAACATTGCAGCTTCCACACTGATATTCTGAGTCCACATTCGTTGCTCATGTTCTACTGACCACCATCCATGCATCAGGTTTTCTGTGGAAGATGGGCCTTGATGCGCCTGTGCAGTGGGAGCAAGCTTCCATGTGCAGGGTGTATTAGTCATGGTTCTCCAGAGAAACAGAACCAGTAAGATATAGATAACTACATAGAAAAAGATATTATGAGGCACTGGCTCACGTGATGATGAAGGATGAGATATCCCCAGATCTTCCCTCTGCAAGCTGGAGGCCCAAGAAAGCCAGTGGTAGAGTTCCAGTCCAAACCCAAAGGCCTGAGGACCAGGACAGCTAATGTCTGAGGACAGGAAAAGATGGATATCTCAGCCTAGGTAGAGAACAAATCTACCCCTCCTCTGTCTGTTTGTTCTATTCAGGCCCTACTGTTGGATTATACCCACCCACACTGATGAGGGCAAACTGCTTTACTCAGTTTACTGATTCAAATGCTACTGTCTTTCAGAAACACTCTCACAGACACACCCAAAAATAATGTTTTACTAACTATCTGGGCACCCCTTAGCCCAGTAAAGTTGACACAGAAAATTAACCATTACACAGGGAAATTTTTAAATTTTTAAATGCAAATCCTCACATGGCTATAAGTTACCTGACTATAGTCTATTTGCACTCCCATTTCAAATAACCAGTGGAATTACTCAGAGCTGCCATCTTGAGCTCAGGATTCCTTTACATCAAAAATTTATCTCCATAGAAACTACCTGCCCTAGGTCACCTAGGCTCAAGCCTAATCAATTTCTCACTGACACATACCTCTAGCTTGTGAGAACTCTGGGTTTACTGTGGACAGAATGATTTTCAATATGATTTTTGCTTCATTGAAAGAAGCGACTAGGAGATATGGGAGAACTGACATTTCTTTTTCCCATATCATAGAACCTGAAAGCAAGAATGTCTATACGCTTTTCCCATATCTTAAAACTCCATGAAGTATACAAAAACAGGCAAACAAAGCCAGACATGATGGCAAAAATAAGTGTTAATTGATTAATTGGGATTAATTAATTAATCCTATAGGTATTAATTAAACATAACGCCATGATCTTTCCCCAGTCTTGAGCAGGAAGGCATGACCAGCTAGACAGGTGTGTGCCTCTGGAACAAAATATTCCCTGATGAAGGCTGCATAGGTGTTTGTCCACAATAGACGTGACCATGACTTTTTAGAATTAGTGGCTACAAAGGACTGAGGAAACTGATGTCAACCTCCACATCCAATCGTGCCAGTCCCTAGTTTGAAAATTCCATTATTAGAAAGGCACAGTAAGCAAGTAATTCTTCAGGTAGACTCGTGTCATGGTAGGAAGACCAACTGGGGCAGACGTATGAGGTAGATCCTCTTAGCTCTATTGAGGAAGCTCGTCCTCCTCTCGTCTGTTTTCTAATGGGGGCTGGATGCCCCCCCTCTGAGGCAGGCAGGCGGCAGGTGTCAGAGTAAGGGTGTTGATACAACAATATTGGTACAGCAAAATCACTGTTTATTGTACACATTATGGCTTCTGCACACTCAAGGTGAAGTAAAATAAAACTAGCTAACTGGTCCACATTATGGCCCTCTAAGAAATACAGAAAAATTCCCAATTCATCCATACGTTACACAGAATTCACCAAATCTATAAACCCAAGGGGACTACCATTTAGGATTCAACATCCTCCCTTGGCCTTACATTCTCAGGTGAGCATGTGCTTCCTTTCTGTCTCTTTGAGGTCTCAGCATCGGCAAACTCTGTTTTCATTTGTATAAACATACACTTTACAACAGGATGTCAGAGCAGTCTCAAAGGTTCCATTCACCATTGTGTGAAATAGATTTATTCTCCTTCAATGACTTTTGTCAGGAAAAAGAAGCTAATATGTTTTTTTCCTTCATGAAGCAGGAGCCACTTTAGGGTGGATGCAGCCAGTTTATTCCCCAATACACAAATTACACGTATTTAGTACTTTTTGGAAGCTCAAGAGGGGAAAGTGTGTATGCAGAGGTCCTATACTACTAGAGGTGCTTCCATGTCATTTCACTTATTCTTTACTAAACCCCACAAGGTAGGTCATGTTATTGGTCCCATTTTAATAATGAAGAAACTTAAGCACAGAGAACCAAGTAATGTTACCGTCCAGTAAGTGGTGTACTGGATTGAAACATTCCTGATACTAAAACCAATGTTCCTTTCACAGCACCACCCTCTTTTCTTCCGTTATAACACCTGTATTTATATATTCTTCTCTCACTCCTCCAGTAACTCCCATCAATACAGGGTTAACCAGCCGATGGAGGCAGCATATTTTAAAAGGGCAAGCAGAGCAAGAGGTGCTGAATAAGAAGCAAAGCCCCAAGATTAAAAAAAAAATTACAGCTCACTGGGAAACCTTGTACAACAGAAACAAGAATGAGAGCTGGGAGAGAAGGGACGGAGAGGAGGGAAAGGGTGATGCTCGAAGCGCTGAGGGCTGGTTCCAATTTACTTTGAAATGAAGGTCAATGAGAACTAATACCATTTCTTTTCAGATTTCTTGTAACTTCCCCACTAGCTGTGTTTTTTGTTATCCTAGTCTTGTAGCTACTTGAAGGGGGAAAAAAAATCTTTTCAAAGATTAAAGAATTTTGCCATGGCCCTGCTGAGCCGAGGAGCTATTGGAAATTGAATTAGGGGTATAGTGGGTCTGGCATCTAGAGGAGGCACCTAAATGGAACAGCAGGTAGTAGCAATGGAAAGGGACAAATTTAATGATCCCTGAAACTTTGGGATAAGAAGAAAAGAGTGACTCTATTTCTCCTTCAATAATATAATAATACTAGACATTTTTGAGTACTCTGCACGCTCCCAAACAGTCTTAAACATATGAGATCTGTTAATTTATTTAATTCTCACAAAATCCTATGGGATATGTCCTGTTATTGCTCCATTTTATAGAGGAAGAGAAATAACTTGCCCACGGTTATATAAGCCATCTTTGTTTCCCCTTTTTTCTCTTCTCTGCCCCACTTCTTGAACCATTTCTTAAAGGAAAGACCTGAATTTACTTACCTCCCACTTAGTTTTTGACCCAATAAAATTTAGCTTCCATTCTCTCCACCCACCCCCAACAATGCACACAAATGGACCGTTCAGAAGCATCACAAATGACCTCTTAGTTTCCAGCTCCAGCGACCTGCTTTTCTTCCTCATCGTACTTCCCTTCTCTGAAGCATTTGATAATGTTGACACTCCCCTTCCTTTTGAATGTACAGGAGCCTCTGACTCCTGGCTTTGCTCCTGTTTTACTAACCTACACTCAATCCTCTTAGTTGTTTCAGCCACTTCCTACCTTTCTGGACAGCTCCAGACTCTGTCCTTCACCCTCCTCTCTTCTGGTTCTAACAAGTGGGTCTAAATAAGAAATAGGAGTGTGGGCAGGAGGGCATCAGAATCACCTGGGAGATTTTTTTAACTATTTACGTACTCTTCCAAGATCCTGGGTGTTCTGATACATCCCCCATCTTTTTGGGGAGTAGAGGCAGAGAGAAGTATGTTACCCCCTGCCTTATGCCTAGTGAATTTAAACAAATAGATATCTGAGAAGGAAGAGCTCAGTCCTCCCTTTTTTTTTCCCCCAAAAGGTTATATCTCCCTCATTTCCTCCTCCAAATGGATACTACTCCTAAGAATCACTTTTGCCTGCCTTTCCCTGAATTTTAGAAATCTTTTCAATGGCACACACTGAAAATCATAAAAAGAGGGAACTAGAGGTGGGGAAGAGAAAGGAGAGAAGTGGGTGGCCCAGGCAGTGTGTGTTTCTGCAGAGCAGCACTGGGAAAAAGACATAAAGGAACCTCCAGCCTTGGAATCCACATCTGTTCATTTTGGTGAAATGGACTGGGAGGGGCGGCCACATCTGAGCAGTCTAGGATGTTCTGGTGTGCTGCTGCAGGAGGTCACCAAGGGCAGACACAGGCTTGGTTATGCCACATGTTGAAGTAAAAAAGAGTATTTGGGATTGTGGGCTTTGTGTGTACAAGAGATTCCCTCCATTTAAATATAACAGTAAATCACCTACTTGACTGTGTGTCAATAAGCATAGTTCATTAATAGTCTTAATGAATAGTTATTGGCCCACATACTTTGCTAAGAATTGTATATGTACTGTCTCACTTAACCTTTTCAACTCGATGAAGAAGACACAAGAATTATATTCCTTTTGCAAAGAAGTCAAAAATCTTGCTGGGCAAGAAACAGAGCAAGGATTTGAACCAGGGTTAATCTGGCACTAATACCGATGCTCTTAAGTGATGTTATTCCACATCTAAAAGTGATTACCCAATATCATTAGCCATCAAGGAAATACAAATTAAAACCACAATGAGACACTAGTATACACACAACAGAATGACTGAAATTAAAGACTGGCAACACCAAATGTGGAGAGGATGTAGAGCAACTATAGCACTCACACATTGCTGGTGAGAGTATAAAATGCTATAACCACTTTGGAAGAAAGTTTAGCAGTTTTTAATAAATTTAAATATGGACTTGCCCTTTGATCAGCAATCCCACTCCTATATATTTACCCAAGAAAAACGAAAATATGTGTCCACATAAAGATGTCTATAAGAATGTACGTAGTAGACTTATTTGTTATAGTCCCAAACTGGAAATAGCCCTGGTATTTGAAGAATGAAAAAACAAATTGTGGTATATTCTTTTAATAGAATACTACTCAGCAATGCAAAGGAACAAACTGCTGATATACTCAACAACATGAATGGATCTCACAGACATTATGTTGCAAAAGAAAAACCCAGATGCAGAAGAGTGTGTGCTGTATGATTTCATTTGCATGACATTCTAAAATTGGCCAAACTAGGGGCCGCCTGGTGGCGCAGCGGCTTAGTCCGCGCTTGGCAGCCCGGGGTTCGCGAGTTCAGATCCCAGGCGCCCGCCGACTCACTGCCTGTCAGCCATGCCGTGGCGGCGTCCCATATAAAGTGGAGGAAGATGGGCACGGATGTTAGCCCAGGGCCAGTCTTCCTCAGCAAAAAGGGGAGGATAGGCAACGGATGTTAGCTCAGGGCTGGTCTTCCCCACAAAAAAAAAATAAAATAAAATAAAAAAATAAAATTGGCCAAACTAACCTATGGGTAGGAGATGGGAGCAGTGGCTGTCTCTGAGCAAGGTGAGGGGGTTGACTGGCAAGAGGGAAGGAGGAACTTTCTGAGGTGACAAAAACATTTTATATCTTGATAGGTTGTGGGTTACGTGGGGGAATTTATTAGTCAAAACTGTACAGTTAAGGTTAGTGCATATTAATATATGTAAATCTTACCTTAAAAAGAACAATATAAAGAAATAATAATATAGCTGGAGACAGTGGGGAGAGGGGAGAGTATGGATGAAACCAGTATGGCAGAGTGTTGATGCTACTGAAGCTTGGTGACGCGTCACTTGGGGAAACATTATACTATTCTATTTACTTTGTATATGTTTGAAACTTTTCAAAATAAAAAATTTCTAAAAAACAATTACAAAATTCTTAGAAATCTGTTATGAGAATTAAAATACAAATGAGTGCTTTGTTTGAGGCCAAATGCTGAACATCGGTGCAAAAAGCAGATCTGGTCATGTTTTTTTCTCTTCTGAGAGACTTTGATGAATTTTCCACTCTTCTCCATAGAGAATAGTGTGAGCACCTCAGAATGGCCCACAAGATCCATCACACCAAAGATATACACCCAAAGCAGTGTGCAGAGTTCTTTGTAATATATTATTGTATTTACTACATAGACCATCTCTATGAATTTTATAGGTAAGAGTATTTATACAATGAAAGGACTCAAAACTGGATGAACAATAAGTGGCAGGACCTAGAGAAAATTCAAGCTTTGGACTCTTCCTTCAGTTTTTTCCTCCACCATTCATTCTACTTTCTCTGTGGTAGGAAGAATTCCAAGACATCCGGCAAGATTCTAATCCCCTCTGTATACACCCTGTGGTAATACCCTCCTTTTCAGGTGCGGGCAGGGCCAGTAA
Source organism: Tapirus indicus (assembly GCA_031878705.1). Lineage (NCBI taxonomy): Eukaryota > Metazoa > Chordata > Mammalia > Perissodactyla > Tapiridae > Tapirus > Tapirus indicus. Next base: position 134,158,801 of record CM062920.1, on the reverse strand, counting down.
ATATGATGGGATATCTCTGGTTACGAATCACCTGACTTTGAGTTAGAAGGGAGAACATCCTGGGTGGTCCTGACCTAATCAGGTGAGTGTCTTAAAAGAATGTGAAGTGTCAGATGAATGCTTTCCTGTTGGCCTCAAAGATGAAGCAAACTGGCATGTCGTGACAAGGCCTATGAAGGGGCCACGTGGCAAGGACCTGGGAGTGACCTCTACTAGCTTAGAGTAGCCTCCAATCAACAACTAGCAAGAAAAAGTTTCCTTAATCACACAGCCTCAAAGAACTGGATCCTGCTAACAACTACGTGAGCTTGGAAGAGACCCCTGAGCCTCCAATGAGCTCACAGCCCCAGCCAACTCCACAATTTCAGCCTGGAGAGACCCTGAGCAGAGGACCCAGTTAACCCACAGAAACCCTGAGATAATAAATACGTGTTGCCTAAGCCACTAAATCTGTGGTCATTTGTTACGCAGCAATAGAAAATGAATACCCCCTTGTTTCTTCTTCTCTCCCTATTCCTCTCAATGCTCCAGGCACTCTGAACTTTTCTTAGTTTCCTAATTAAAACATTACTTCTATGACTGTGGTTTTGCAAGGAACATTCATTTTGCCTGGGATGCCCTTTTCCTCTTTTCGGCCTGTTGAATACTACTCATCCTTCAGAATCCAGGTCAACTCATCCTCTCCTGGAAGCTTTGACTGCTCCAGACAGAGTTCATTCCTCCCTGCTTTCTTTACTCCCACCACACCCTGCTATTTCTCTCTCTCTCTCTTTCTCTGACATATGACTCAGTGGAGACAAAAACTTGTATTATTCATGTTCATGTCTGTTAGAACTAGGACAATGCTTAGAACATGACAGCCACTCAGTAAATAGTTAACGGGTTAATCTACCTATTGTTTTCCATTCAAATGCTTCTGAAGTTTACTCAACTTAACAAATATTTATTTTCATGGCCTTTTATAGCTGCCATGGACAATAAAAAGATTAGTAAGTCATGCTTCCTGTTTCAAATAGGAGGAATAAGATTTGCACACAAACAATAATTACGAGAGGCAGAACATGACTTGGATCACATAGGAAACTGTATCTGGTCTGTGGGGGTTTCAGGGACGGAGAGATGAGGGTCTGCCGGATGGAGCAGAGCATATCTATGTCTTCCAGCCTCATCCGTATATTTTAGGGAGCAACATCTTTCAATCATTATCAAGGAGGTGGGAACAAGGAAGGAAAAAAATGGCTGCTCTTATCACTGTGCAGGTGGCTGGATGGTGAGCACGCCTGCCCCAGCGATCCACTCTTTTTCACGAGCAGATCGGAACATGACAGCTGTGAAACGGTTAGAGGAAAAGGCAGGTCATGGGAGGGGAGAGGGTTATTGAGCAATGTCATCTTTCCCCTAAGACCCTGTGGAGAGCAGGGCCATGAGAGACGCTGAACCACAAAGTCTTGCTTGGTGCTGTGCGTGGTGCTCCTCGGAGAAGCGGATTCAGTTGGTGTTGGTGTGAAACCCAAGGAAAATGTCCCCACAGCTGCTGATGTCAACATGCACATCATGTGGCCTGCTTGCGTTGTGAGTCAGACACCCACATCCTGTTGCCTTACAATCACACTAAATCTCCCTTTAAATGATATATCGAAGAGGCTGTGTTTTATTTTTTTTCCAGTAGACGTCTGCTATTTTTCAGCAGAAAGATGTGTGTATGGATTCTGCAAAAGTCTTCCGAATGTGGGCCGAGCTTATTTCCTCCATCACGCTCTGAAGTTTGTGCCGCACACCAAATGGTAACTCAACACACTTAATCATTTGGTATCAATTAAGCACTTTCTTCTGTCAAAAATTCTCATCTATTTAGTTCTCACCATTCAAATAGACTTGCAGAGAATTACATAGAGTGTACCTAATATTAAAATCCACTTAAACTTTAAGCCAATTAAAATTTTGATCCAGTTATTTCTCTGAATGTACAAAATGTGGCTATAAAGTTGTGATTATGTTTAACTTGGTTCCATGTTCTTGAACCTTATCCACTTAGTTAACCAGGCTGAAATAATCATCAGGTCATTGGCTCAGTGTAGGTGCTCTTGTCAAGTTCTTTATTTTGAAATGAATATTTTTAGTTCTGGAGAAGAAGGGAGGAAGGAAAAAGAGGTCAAGATTTATTGGAAAAACAACCAAGACTGTGGAAAAACTTATTCTGATTTTTCTAGTTTGGAATATTCCCTCTGTTCATACCACTTTGAATCATTGTGGGCTACATTCGATAGTACCCTGATTACCTGGGGTAAGGGTCACAGAGAAGCATCTCCCTTGGCAGCCACCTCACCGTGGGACTTTCTAACACTATTCCCAGCACTCTCTGAAGTGGGGATGACACATGTCTTGACAAATGTCTCCATGTTCAGAAGTAGAATAACTCAACGTTCTTGCTTCTATTTGAGACTCGTACGAAAGTTATCTACCCACCACAATCTGACTGCTTTAAATCTCATCTAATTTTTTTCAAACTTGGTTTAGTCAGCCATACTAATTTCCCAGGATAAAGAGATAATATTGCCTTCTAGAGTTGGAACTAGATATTAAAGACTATATTGTGCTAAGCCGTAAACTTCTAGACATGGTGGTCTCATTTAAGTTGATAGATGCTTATGAGGCTACCATTGGTTTTCTCACAAAATATCATGTGAAACGTAGTTTATGAAACTATGCTAATGACTCAGAAGTTTTCAAGGAGTAGTTACAAAATGTTCTACATTTTACTTCTGTTTATTAACTGGTTTTAACTTTTCTTAGTGGGCTTTTGTAATGAGCCATGGCTGGCCAGACTAAATTCCAAAAGTCTGGAAGATAATGTATGATGGAAAGTAGGACAATAAAAGAGATATTACGAAAAGCAGACAATCTTTAACTTTCACAAGTTAATCTCTCAAAAAAAAAAAGCCAACATACTTTCATTCACTATACATGAACATCCCTTTTGGAAATATGTACACCAACTGATAAATGAAGAAACATTTTGAATTCTCCAGTGGTGGTACTTGTTCATTTGTCAACAGTTCAGGTTTAGAAACACTATTTTTGTCTGTATAGGCAAGTTTGTTTTAGCATATTCTGTCCCTATTATTTTATTAAATGAATGAAAGCGAATAAATGAAAACAATAGTATTTATAAATCCAATATGATTGAAACAGAGATAAAATCATTAAGATAAAATAGCATTGGATAGTTATTGTACTAAATCACGTCAACAGTTCATTCAACTATTAAAGAAAAGTACAGAATTAAAGAACAGCATAAAATCATGGAAGTAGATCACCAAAGATTATTCTAAGAGCAGAGATTTATTTAGGAATATCATAATATTTATTATAATCACTGAAAATAGATTAGTGTCTCTTCATTTTTCATGCTTTAGATTGTTGTGCTTATTTTCAGGAGCACATGATGTACAAAAGAGGGTATTAACTGTAATTGTTTTAAAGACAGAATTTGAAGTCAGACAGATCTGGGTCGAAATCCCAGCTCCTTTACTTACGTCATGCAAGTGATTAATTATTGTTGAGTCTTAGTTTCCTCATCTGAAAAATTAGAATCACCAAATTTGTTTTCTCAGAGTTGTTTATGAGGAGCAAAAAGGTAACATATCCTTTTGGATACAGAAAGGACCTGGCATGTAACAGGCTTTCATGAAATGTTAATTTCCTACCAGAAGCTATATATACATATGGACTAATGGTGGACTAATTTCTGAATACATTCCCAAGATAAACCGGAATGTATTTTCTAAATACTAAATAATGTGGCCCATCTTATGCTGATAAACCAGGGAACGAGAAGTATAGTCATTCACTGGAGAAAAGGAGATTCATCTGCTCTTAGCTACCATGCCAATAGTCTTGAGAAAGCTCATGGAGGCCCTTCATGCCTGCCTGGACCCCATGACCTACAGAGCCGCTCCAGGCAAACATGCTCTGACTCATCTCTCAGCCAACTCACCTAAATGAAGAGGAGGAAGCATCCTGTATTAGTCAGCGTTCTCCAGAGAAACAGAACCAGTAGGATGTGTATTTATAGAAAGAGAGCTTTATTTTAAGGAATTGGTTCATGTGATTATAAGGACCGGCAAATCTAAAATCTGCAGAGTGGGTCGGCAAGATGGAGACCCAGGGAAGAGCCGATGCTGCAATTCAAGTCAGAAGGCCATCGACTGGCAGAATTCCTTTTTCTTCCAGGACATCAGTTTTTGTTCTATTAAGGCCTTCAACTGATTGGATGAGGTCCATTTATACTACGGAAGGTAATCTCCTTTACTCAATGTCTACTGATTTAAACGTTAATCTCATCTAAAAATATCTTTCAAAGAAACATCTAGAAAAATGTTTGACTAAATATCTGGGTACTGTGGCCTAGTCAAGTTGACACATAAAATTAACCATCACACCTCCCATGAGCATCATCCTCAACAGATGCTGACAAATGCAGTGATTAAGATTACGATTTCGGAGCCAAGCAGAAATGTGTTCTAACTCTGACTCTTCAGCTTATGAGCTCTACAAAAACTATGTAAATTTTCTAAACCTTGTCTGTAAAACAGGAATAAACATACCCACAGCAAAGGAATTTTAGGATTGTTGTTGAAGAAAATTAAATCATGACACAGTTGATGTGTTTAGAATTGTACCTGGTATACACTGTGCATTCAATACCTAACAGCACCTTTTCCTGCCGAAAACAAAACAAGAAGTCTGGTTAAAAGAGGACGAGTCCAGAAGATTCATTGATGGCTCTGCCTTAATTGGCCCCAGGCTCATGTCAAATTACATTTCCTCTAAGTAATGTATATTTCTGTTGTTAAAATGAATAAAACACCCCATTTCGTGCTTTGTAAAAGGCACTTCCCACCCAGTTTCTCTTCCTGTACCTTTTCCCTCTTGTCTATCTACTTACTGCTATTCTCTTTTGCACATTTTTGTCACAGAGAATTGCCAGGTGTAGGTCAGTAGATGTCACAGGGATAACAAAGGAAAGGAAAAGCTTTCTGCATTTCTATCCTTGTAAGCACAAAATTCATCACACGTTTTCTCTCCATAAAGAGACTCAATAAGTCAGCCCTGCACTTGAATTTGCTCACCCTGAATAAATAGTTGAGATGGAAATGTTGATTAATGTATTTGAACAGAAATGTATTAGTGTAGTTTTCAAAAGAGGACTACTGACAATTAGACCCACAAATACACACACATATACACAAACTCACAGTTCATAGTACTGTTGCAGAATATTCTAGAAGTGGTGCGTTCCTACACAAATGAAGCAGCAGTTTCATTTACATGCTAATCCTCACATTAACTTCGTTCCCCAACCCAACCTACATCCTCAGGAAAACTGCAAAGTACGACTGACAAACAGAGTAAAAAATGCATTGACTTTAGACTTTACCCAAGTTTACTCTAATATCATAGGCATGTGGATATTGCTCCTAGATTAGGTAGTTCAGATTACAAATCATGATTATTCTTAGCAACCATGTAGTTTAAAATAACAACAGCAACTACATCAACATGGTCTCCAAAAGATCTTACAAAGATTAGCCATCAGACTAATTGTGTTGCAAATGTATTTATTATGTTTGTGCAGCTGACAGAACCCCGGACTAGGAGACCGAGACATGGGTTCCAGTTCTTGATCTACCATCAACTGTTAATCTTAAATAAGTCAACTCAACTTTCTGGGCCTCAGGATCCATCCTGGTATCAGGATCCTTGTGGAGGTTAATTGAAATATTGTAAGTGAAGGGATTTTATAAATTTAATTTATACACTAGTAAAAATGGCTAGTAATAGTAGGTAACACTTATTGAGCACTGAGTATGTGTCAGATTTTTTTTAACGTGTTGTGTATGTATTCGTTTCTCACTTAATTTTCATGACAACACTCTGAAGGAGGAATTATTATTTAGGCCCATACTACAGATGAGGAAACTGAGGTTCAAAGTAACTGGACAAGTTCACAGCAATAGTAGGTGCTAGAAATGGGCTTCAAAGCCAGGCATTTGAGCTACAGGAGTCCAGGCACTGATTTCTCTCCTCTTGTCTTCAAGGTTAGGATCTGAAGGAGTGTTAACATTGGAGAACCCACCCTGGCTCATTTTGCAGAAGACACCACTGAGGCAAAGTGAATGTAAGTTCACATTATAACACACTAGACACATACAAGATGTTTCTCCTACCATCAATGTCAATATTTTCTTCTCTGAAGGGAAACAAGAGCCAGGAGAATAATACTTAGAAAATTGTTAACCTGAGTGGGATGTCAGACCCAGACAGGAAGATTAAAAGCCTCAAATGGGAATGTTACAAAGACAGACTCTGGGGCTGTTGGGGAAAGGAACATGAAGGATATAGATAAGAAAAGGATATAGAGCCTTAGAGAGGTGAAGACTTTATTTCTTGGTTTGCTTTTCCCTGGTTTATTCTAGAAGGGACAGCCAAAAGATGGAAAGTTCAGTATGAGCTTTGGAGTCAGGCCTGAACCCAAATCCCTTGTTTATACAGACCATGAAGCAAGACATGATCAACTTGGAGAATTTCCACTCCTACTTAGCTTAATAAATGGGCCTTTTTTTTTCTTTCTCTATATACTGTTTCGAGCCATTTTCATACATATCTGCTACCACAGACACAAGGAGAAATAATGAGAAAATTAATGAGATAATGCTTTTAAGATTTTCCTGATGAGTTTCAAAAGCACGTCTACCTACAGATGCTTATCTGAGATGAGCTACTGAACCCCAGAGAGTGTGACCGTTGAACCTTGTATATTGTGAGCCACAGCTATAGTAACCGAACAGTTAATGACTTCCAAGGAAGTCATGTGATGGTGGTTATGTACTAGCTTTCATTCCAGATCATCTATTTTGGGTTTTGGCCAGTTTATTTTAGAAATTTCTGTATTTTACAACTAGGTCAATAAAACGTAACTCTCAAAAATTTAGAGAAATAAATATTGGTTTCATTTTAAAACTTCAGAGGTACATAATGTGGTGATAATTTTGTGATGTATACATACACCAAATCATGTTGCACACTTGAAATTAATATAATGGTGTATGTCAATTATATCTCAAAAAAAATACTTCAGAGGATGGAAATTTGACTAACATAATGTATTAAGTACAGAGGAAAACACAGGAGAATAATTTAACCACTTACAATACCAAATATCTACCTTTTCAGTTTTGTTCCAAATATCACAATCCAGGGAAGGATGAATCATTTGTGTTGGGTTATTTATTCATTCAATTTTTAAAATAACACCTTTCTCAGTGCCATCCCCAGGCATAAGTGCAAAAAAAAAAAGAAAGAAAAGAAAATATTAATTAAAATGCATAATAGTCAATACTGTTATAATTTTACAGCTTAAAATAGTACATGAAAAACAATAGCTTAAAAATACTACCATATCAAAAGTTCCCTTTTTGGAGAATCCTAATTTTTAAAAGGCACTTAGCATTGGGCTCTGATGACCAGAAACTGGATTTAAGTCAAACTGACCCAGGGGTATAATCTTACTTATTCTGACAGAGAAAAATAAGAGCGTGGTTATCACAGAGGCTATTTCACCAAGAAAAGCAGAGCTGTATGTATCACCATCCTGATGGAGTCATCCTGTGAGTGGTATTGTTTATTTCTTTGCACGCTTGACTCCCTGGGGAAGGAGTTTCACTTGATCACATCTGTATCTTTCTCAAAGTGACGAAAGTCATATGCTATGTAAAGGCATAATACGAATTTGAATAACTATTGTACATTAAGCACCTACAATGGGCCTGTAATTGCATACACTTTCTCATTTAATCCTCATAACAGCATTTAAGGAGGGCATTATCATCCTCATTGTACAGATGGGGAGACTGAGGCCTCAAGAACTTACATAACTTGCTTAATGGTGGTCTCTATCGGTAACTATTACAATAATCATGACTATCGTCACTATTATTAAAAAAATGAAATGGCTTGATCCTCGAATTGTGTTGTAGCATGAAATGTAGATGCTCATTATTTCACACAATGGAACATCTCATTCACTGAAATTTTAACACCCATCTGTGATTTTGTAGAAGGTGAAAAACAGTTCTGATAACCCAAATAGGAATTCTGACCTTTAGCCTTTCAAATATGTACTTTGACACGTTTCCTGGGAATAATAAACCTCAAAACTGTGCTTTAAAGAAAAAAGTCCATCCATGATATAAATAAATAACTGTCCTCAAATGTGAATCTCTGCATTCATAAATGATCATTGCTCACTGTGTCTAAAAAGGAAATCTTCTAATTGAACATGTTTTTCAATCAGAACTGAACAATTGCCCAGGCGGTATGGTGGTCAGGACTTACTTTCCACAGAAAGCTAGATGGGTAGGTGACCACTGAATAATGGGATCTGTGCCAACGACATAATTTGGCTGTTTAGAGTCCTCGTGCTCAAACATCCTTGCCTGTCCCTGGAGGTCTGTAAAGGGATGGGATATTTTCTCCCTTTGAGAAAACTAAAAGAAAAATTAACCTAATAGAGCATAAGAATGGAAATAAAATGACTCCCAATAAGCCACATGCCATTTTAAAATAATGTCTTTGGCCAGTTTGACACGAAATATATGACGTGTCACATGTGCTTCTTTCCTAATGACAAATGTAACACCATCCACCACGTCCCTGGGTCCATGCCTTTCTTCCTTTTTTTTCCTAGCTTTTATCTTCTTTGTGTCAAACCTCTCACTGAGCAGTATTAGTCCCACTAAAGTCATTGGTGCTTATTTGTTTTTTTTTTTATCATTTAAATAAAGCATTATGAAGGGAAAACATATTTTCAAAAAACTAAGATCATTGATATTCACGTACACACACATACACACAAAGCAAATGAAAAAGAGTTTAATCCAAGCCATGCTGTTTGCTGCTTAGTGTTAGATTTGCTGACAAGAGAATATTTTGTAATTTTATCTAATGTTTTTTATAGAAGATTTTAAAAACTTCATTCTTTTCTCATTCTTAATAATGAATGATTATACTTTTTCTGGAAAAGCATGACTTAAACCAAATCTTTTGAAAGGAAAAACCATAGAAACATTTCAATCCTGCTTCTAGATTATGTTTAAAAACTAGTTTAAGAATGTTCTATTTATTATCTTATACTTTAATGTATGTTTTAATATTTCTGTCTCTGAAAAGGGAATGTAATATTTAAATCTTCACCAATAGTTGAGAAATTATTCAGAAATATACTAAGTTCGAGAAGTGCCAGATCAATTATGCCCATTCCTGACAAATCGTTTCATAGGGTTCAGTAATATATTTGCAGAAAAGTAGTTTTAATTGTCTGGTAGGGCCTCTCTAAATTCTGAGACTCTCATGCTATTTTCATTTCAGTGAAAACGAAATTTACCTGGTACAGCACAGACCTCAGGCACCTCTCCATTGTTCCCTGGAACAGACGTTTTGGAATTCACATAATGATAGACAGACATCTTTTATGACAGGTTTCTAGAATGAGGGCTTTGGTCAAACTGTTCATGCCTGCATTAAAACCTTTCACTCATCAGGACAATATTTGCATTTTTGCACTTATCTCATCTGGCAATCTCATCTTGATAAAAAGTCAAGTTTCTTTTAACTTAATTGTATATTCCATTTTTTTCAAATTACATTCTTAACATTTGGAACATTGAGTCATCAAGACTGAAGGTAAGGTTTAACTTTTTTTGTTGTTGTTGAGGGAGACTAGCCCTGAGCTAGCATCCGTTGCCAATCCTTCTCTTTTTGTTGGGGAAGATTGACCCTGGGCTAATATCTGTGCCCATCTTCCTCTATTTTATGAGGGACGCCTGTCACAGCGTGGCTCAATGAGCAGTGTGTAGGTCCATTCCTGGGATCCAATCATGTGACTCCCAGGCCACCAAAGTGGAGTGCACAAACTTAACCACTACACCACCAGGCCAGCCCCGTTTAACTTTTTTTTGAGTTGTCATCTCAGATAATAGGCAAATGAGGAAATAAGGTCAATTGAAATCCATTATAAAATAAAGAACTTTGAATAATTGACAACCCAGTAAAAGACACAAATAGGTGACCTTTCCCAGGTTAAACTCTAGATGGCTCCTGGAGGGTACCCATGCCATAAAAGGGTGTGTGTTTATTGTGTGTCCCTAAGAAAGTAAGACCCATCATTCCCTTCATGTTTAAGACTGATGCCCACACTCTTCCTCACCAACTATGCAACCTGTGAGCCAATCTCTCCCAGATTCCTTGGCCTGGATTGTTGATGAGATTGTTGAGAGTCTGGATATTTTTTTGTAATCATCTGATTTTGCTAATGTTTACTTAGCCTGACCCATCCAGTCCCTGGGTGTGAGGTATTTTCAGAGGCACACTGACTCATTCATGCACTAAAGTACCATTTAGGACATTGCAGCAGTAATCTACTAAATGCCACCTGGGTGTGTGCTGAGCCAAGTAAACATCCCCAGTTCCCATCTTTGATTTCACTGAACTGGAGGAGGGGCAACACATGGCCTTGACAATAAAAAGGTCTGTATTCAGTCTTGTTTGAGAGTTGGAACTCAAAATTTTCCAAAGGTTTCTATTACCTAACTTTAACTTCCACTAGCCAGTGGACTTAATACGTTATTCCCTGATTTTATACCATTCCAAAGAGCAAATGTATAGGACTGTGCTCCTGAATCTAAATGTGTATATATATAGAAGGAGCTAGATTTGCCAAAGGAAATTTGCTACTTTTAACTCTTCTCTGGTCATAAAATGACTAATCTTTAAAACCTGCTTGTATGGTACTAGTATCCTTGAAGTTTTGCCATTTGTCATTTCAGAGAGTGGGCTGTAAATTTGCCTGCTGGCTTCTAGAGTTTTCTCCAATAAATTTTTACAAATATGCATATTGTATAATTGTCATATTTGCATAATATCTGAGATGCAGGAGATCAACTGCAAAGAAGACACAGTCCCTGTTTCTTAAAGAGGCGACAATTTAATTGGAGACAATTTAACTCCAGTGATAGTTACTACCAGCATGCCACTGGAGCCCGAAGTTGCATCTTATGCAATCTTAGGGAATTTCAACTGGAAGAGATTTTCAGAAGAGTACGTCCTGATTAGCAAAATAACGCTTAAGATAACTTTTACTGTATACAGCATGACCACATGAAAAGAGTGTCTACATCATTCAGGTTAATTACTCAGATACTTGCTTCAGGCTTTAAACAGGATTTCTAGTTAGGTAAGCAGTCCTTGGCAGCAGATTTTCCTATCAAAACCAAATTTAACCTTTATAAGAAAAGGGAAATCTTAAAACAATAAAAGTTAATCTTGACTTTCTAATGTAAATGCATAAAAGCATAGAGTAATAAAGAATATAATAATAACTAAGAGTTGGGAATTCTAGGTTTTAATCTGCCACAAATTATGACCTTGGATAAGTCACTAGACCTCCTTGTTATAGTTTTCAAGGGGAAATTACAAGGACTTTGAAATCAGAAAAGTCTAAATTTGAATCTCATCTCTGTCCTGTATTAGCTGGTCAAATTTAAACAAGTTCAAAATGTATCTGTCTGCTTTCTAATTTTTTACCATGGAGATAACAGGAACTATCTGGAAGAGCTCTTTTGTGAGTTAAATGAGATAAAATATAAGGTTCCTTACACCACTAGCACTTGGAATAAATGTTAATTTCCCCTTGCAAAAATCTAGATGAAAATATTTTGAAGAATTTATAAGTTCTATTCAAATGTAAGAGATTGCCATTATTATTTACAGCCTATGCTTAATAACTAAAAATAAATAACAATGGAAAAGAATGTTTTTAGCCAAGAAGTATTAATAATTTTATGACTAGGAATATAGTTTCAATATCTATTACCAAGCTTAGTCACCTGTTTGCTTTATTTTTATTTTTTATTTTTTTTGCTGAGGAAGACTTGCCCTGAACTAACATCTACTGCCACTCTTCCTCTTTTTGCCTGAGGAAGATTCACTCTGAGCTAACATCTGTGCCAGTCTTCCCCTATTTTGTATGTGGGTCGCTGCCACAGCATGGCTGATGAGTGGTATAGGTCTGCACCTGGGAATCGAACCTGCCTACCCAGGCTGCCAAAGTGGAGTGCACAAACTTAACCACTAGGCCATGGGACTGGCCCCCTGTTTATTTTTGAATGAGATGTTCTACCTTGATTAGAACAGCCATGAGCAATTCCAATTAGTTTACATTTCAGAAAATGTCAAAATTCCACACCTGGCAATTCTCAACAAGAAATCAGCCTCAGACAAGATAAATGCCAGCATTATGTGCCTACATTTGCAACAAGTTTTTAAATTTTACTTGAGAAATGATTATTTTAAACATAGACATTTGAACATAATTCTAATCATTAGATTGAGCATTAAATGTCCTGCTATGGGCCACGGTTGGTGTTTGATCTTTAGGGATGACTTTCACAAGACCTTTACTATGAAACCTCAAGATTCCATATTTTTATATAATTTTGATTCATCCTAGGCCTAATTGCTTCTGCCCCTAAGTTTTCCAACTCCATTCTTCTCATCACCAGCTCTTGCAGCCCACAAAAGCTCTGAAAAGCTTTCTCTCACTAAAAGCAAGCAGAAACTACAAAGTGTTAAAGACTTAGTAGTATTTAATACATGTTTTCCCTCCTAGATGAGTGGAAAGAAAACTCTTAAGGAGGGAAAAATCTTCACAATGAATACTGGCAGCATTCCCAAGCAGTTTGTGACAGCAACTGAAGCACAACTAAGTCTCGAACTGGGGGGATCCCCAATTACCAACTCTTCAATATATGGGACAGTATCCTAAGTGTGTCATTTGTCTGTAATATATTTTATTAAAAATGAAATTGTTGGTGAGGTTGTTGGATGTGGCTCAGTGAGTGGCCAGAATGTTCAAATCTTCGTTGAGTACCTATGAGCAAGTCTCTCTACTAGGTGCTATGAGAGACACAAAGATGAATAAGTCTAGGATTCTATGCTCAAGGAAAGATAGACCTGATGACAATTAACCGTTATACTAGGTACAAAGTGTCACTCGATAAATGTTCTTTTAATGAATGCATGGTTGCCAGTGTTCTGATAGAAATATGGACAACCCACTAAGGGAACAGAGGAAAAATGAGACACAGGTAGTGGAGGATCAGGGCAGAGGAGGCATTTGGACCAAGCCTTGGAGAACTAGTAAAATTGTAACAGGGAAAGATGAATGGAAATATTATTCAGCCATGAAAAGAATGAAATCTTACCATTTGTGCCAACATGGATGGACTTTGAGGGAAATAAGCTAAGTGAAATAAGTTAGAGAAAGAGAAAGACAAATACCATATGATCTCACTTATATGTGGAATCTTAAAAATCAAAAAAAACAACGAAGCTCATAGATATAGAAAACAGATTGGTGGTTGTCAGAGGCAGGGTATGGGAGGGTGGGCGATATACATGAAGGTGGTTAAAAAGTGCAAACTTTCAGTTAATAAAGTAAATAAGTCCCGGGATGTAATGTACAGAATGGTGACTACAGTTAATAATACTGTATTGCATATTTGAAGGTTGCTAAGAAAGTAGACCTTAAAAGTTCTCATTACAAGAAAAAAAATTTGTAACTATAAATGGTGACAGATGTTATCTAGACTTATTGTGGCAATCATTTCACAATGTATGCAAATATCGAATCATTATGTTGTACACCTGAAACTCATGTAATGTTATATGTCAATTATACCTCAATAAAAAAAAGAAAAAGTTGGAATGGAGGGAAGACGTGCAGGGGCAGGAAGATGAGGGAGAGTCCCTTTAAAGGGTAATCTACGACTACTGCTTTACTTCACAAGCTGCATGTGTCCTTCATTCATTAGCAAAAAAATCTAACCTCATCTGATTGTTAAAATTGAGGATAATTAGTCTGCTGATTTAATCAAGCCTGTTTGAGTTCCAGTTTCCTCATGTGTAAACTAATGATCATAACCCACGTTATTAAAGTGTGTCTGAGCATTAACTGAGATGATATACTTATGACAGTGTCCTGCACCTACGAGGATCCCAGCAAGCTGTAATAGTAGCAATTCCAGCAATAGCAGCTGTGGATTGCTTGAAACATTAGATTTGCTTCCAGAGAACAATTGTGGAAATGCTCAGACATAACCAAAGCCACTATTTTTTCTTCTAATACAGCTTAGCTGTGCTCTCATGATCATTTTTAATTTTCTTTTTTTTTTTAGCCCTTCTAGATTTCCCACCAAGTTAAGGGGAAGCATAATGTTCAGTTTTGGGCTCTCATAGTCTTACATGCATGTTCTAACTTAGATCAACTGACACACATCTTAAAGATTAAAACATGTCTTCATGACTCATGTAACACGAAGATGGTTTCATCTGATATTAACCCATATTGGAATATTCATCCGTGGTGTCACATTTCAGAGAACTTACAGGGAAAGGCTTTCAGTTACAAGTATTTATGGTATATGTTAGAGAATGGCATAATATTTTTAAAATATATTTATAGTAAACTCATAAAATATCTAGACTTCAAGCTTGGCTAGGATGTTAAAGTATGAAATATATAATCTCAAAATGGCAGAAATCGGATTGCCAAGGCATTCTCTGATTCATTGTTGAGAACGAAACAGCACTTTCATTATTAAATGCTTATAAATATAATAAGCCATAGATCAATTGTTTCATATGCAGTAAAGTATATAAACCAAAATGGATTGTTTTGAAAACCATTACATTTATTTGTCAATCAAAAGAGTGTTTGGATTTCAGCCTAGAAATTGGAAAACATAAATCAAATGTAGTAGCTAAGAGTGGGACATTTAAATATAAAAAACTTTAATAGGTGATTATAATAAAAAAATTTTCTTCCCGGTAAAAAATATTCTTTGGGTTGAATTAGAGAAACTGAAAATTCACTTAGACATTCTCTAAGTGTGGAAAATAAGAAGAGGGGCGCACATCTCCCTTATCCTTTGGAATAATTTGCTGTCATTTGGAATGACTTGACGTACACACTTATACAACAGCAGGAAAAAAAGCAGTAAAGTGTCTGAAATTATTATTACTGTGATAAGTGAGAACAATAGTGCTTACCGTGGATAAGGAATCTTGACTAAATGTGGTGATTTTCTCAATCTTGAACTTCTACGAATTGAAGATGCCGCTTGCCCCGGAGGCTTTGGCCAAAGGACAAAACAAGATACTGGGTGAGTCATGAGAAATGAAGGGAAAAGCTTATCATTCTTTTTCTGAAATATCTTTTTATTGTAAAAACAGAAAAGGGAACTCTTAAATTGAAGAGCCCTAATCAGAAAAGAAAGGCATATGTGTTAAGATTTAGTCTTCAAAACAAGATTGCTTTGTTTAACTGTAAAGTCCTCTAACACACGTAGAAATATTTCTGTGAAAGCAAACCCTACAATGGTTAGTAGTATAATCTCTTCCTTTCTCAGAATTACTTTACAACAAGAGGTGAAGACAGAGTGGTTCCTCCCCGCTGTTGCTGATGCTCACCTGGAGTGTTTTGGAAGGATTACAGAATGATAATAACAATAATTCAAATTTCAACAACAACAATCATCCATATAGTATTTTACAGTGATTGCTTCTAATTTATCTCATCTAATCCTAGAAACCCTGTGGGATAGTTTGGGTAGATGTTGTTATCGTTCCAAATGTTCAGATGAGGAACCAGAAATTTGGAGAAATCAAGTGACTTACCCAAGGTCACGTGCTACCACTGGTACTGGAACTCAGGACTCTGTCCCTGGATCCATCCTCTTCTAAGCCTCCAATTAGCTTCCACATAAAGCAGAAATTCCTTCCCCTCATACATACAACATAACTTTTGAAGGTTTGTGAAAAATATTTGGAATATATGGATTACACTTATTAGTTCCTTTTCTTTTTCAGCAAGAAGTCATTTTCTCCTCTCATAAAGTTTATCAAGCTTTCAGGGTATCCCCAGAATTGTTATCAAGGTTGTTCTCAAGTGGAAAACTTATGGAGAGGTATTCTAATAAAACAAAATTAATGTTTTCAGTTTTAGGTTTTTATTATTTATTTTTGTAAGGAAGATTAGCCTTGAGCTAACATCCGTTGCCAATCCTCCTCTTTTTGCTGAGGAAGACCGGCCCTGAGCTAACATCCGTGCCCATCTTCCTCTGCTTTATGTGGGATGCCGGCACAGCATGGCTTGATAAGCGGTACATAGGTCCATGCCCGGGATCTGAACCTGCAGACCCCTGGCCACCACAGCGGAGCACACAAACTTAACCACTACGTCACTGGGCCGGCCCATCTTAGTTTTAGTTTTAATAAATAATTTATACTAATAAATATAATAACATTATATTTATTTATGTTTTTAATAATAACATATAAATACTAATTTAATAATAACTAAATAATTTTAGTGTATGTCTTTTGTCTGTTATCATTAAACATCAAATAGTAAGAGTGATATAAACCCCTATATTGAAATAATGAGGGCAGATGCTCTAAATTTGCTTTGTTTGATATGGTACCTATTAACCATATGTGGCTACTAAAATTTAAATTAATTTTAATAAGTTAAATGACATAAAAATGGTAGTTCCTCAGTCACACTAACCACATTTCAAGGGATCTATAACCAAAAGGGGCTAGTGACTATTGTATGGGCCCCACAGACATAGAACATTTCCATCATTGCAAAAAGTTCTGTGGGACAGCACTGGTCTAAATTCTAGAAGTCGTTATGAGTGTCAGCCTGCTTCTTTCTCAAGCACCTTTAACTCTATGAAGCTGTCTTCTAGAGTGAGTGGTATCAGATGTGTGTGTATAAAATGAATCATGATTCTATTCTCCCAGACAATGCTAGGAAAACCAGCAAGTCACAAATAAATGTGGGCTATGTAAGTGGCTTCTCTTGATGTGGGAAGAGACCCAAATCTCTATGTGGGTATCATTCAATCCTTAGGGCCATTTCAGTGATACACTGCTATATTAACAGTTCTGTGTGATAGAAAGAGGGCTGAACAGAGCATCTCCAGTTTCTGGAGTGAATAGGGAGACCAAATGAGAGGGACTAGCCTTTGGAGATCGGGTCGTTGGGACAAGGACAAGAAGAAGAGGTCCTTCCCATGACAAAGGCCCATGCAGAAAACCCAGTAGGGCATAAAAAGCATTGAGGGAATATGTTCCATCTGCTCCACCTGAAGATTTTCTTTAAGGAACCAGATGGTTGTCTTGGTTGAGAGAGTGAAGATAAGGGAAAAGACGAAGACTCAGGAGAAAGGATGGAATATTGTTCTTACTGAACTGCCTGCTGCAGATGGCCAAGCGTTCCTGAACTCTTAATGTAGGTTAATCTGAAGAGGCCGTGGTTTGGGGAACTGGAAAGCACGCAGGCCAGAATCCTCCATCTGCCACTTTCTACCTCTCTAGCTTTGGTCACATTTAACCTCTATAAGCCTTAGTTTCAAATCTTATTCCTTCTATGGAGGGCTAACGATGTAAACGGCATGGTGCTTAGTGAGGGTAATAAAGACCATCAAATACAAAGAACTCATCACATGGATAATTATCACATAATTCCATGAATTTGATGACAGACATATGCACAGAGAAAGCACAGACCTGGGGAGGTTTTCAATATCTTGAAAGACTTTGTGTTGAAGGAAGTGGTATCTGGGCTAAATCATTAAAGATGAAGAGTGTTGAGGAAGAAATAGGTAGTTCATGGAGAGAGGGGAGCATGAATAGAAGAAGGGAGGAAAAAAATACATATATGAAAAACATTTTCGTATAAAAACCAGATCCTATCCCAGTGTGAAAAAAGAGAGACATTTATAAAACAGGAAAACATTCTATGCCTGAACAGGTAAAGAGTTAAAGAGAGTAGAGAGAAATCGTTGCTTGAGAAGGAAAGAAAAGAAGGAATGGCTGGAGATACCAAATAATCCTTTTCCACCAATAAAAACCTTTTCTTTCTTTCATGCTGCCTCTGCCTTTGTGGTTTATTTGCACCTGCACAAGACAGTTTAGCAGCTGTGTTCATAGAAACCCCCTCTCCTTTCTGGTCAGACGGGTTGTACCGGTGAATCCCTGATAGACACTCTTTCAGATCCCAGCAGCAACCAGCTCTCCCCACATCACGCTTCTCACTGCCCTGCCTGTTGGATCGTCTTCCACCAGCACAGGATTCCCTCTCCCATCGCTCTTAAAATTAAGGTTGGACAGTGTTTGGCCCCTCGCTGGTATGGCCAGTTCAACTTATTGAGAGAAACTTCCCTTGAATTCCTTTAGACTTAAATACTAGTCGGAACCCACAGGCCCATTATTCACTCCCTTCTGATTCCAGATGTCTCATGAGGCCCCAGTTTGTGGTGTCTAGACATCTCTTATTTGGAACCCAGGGTCCCTGGGTGATGTTCAGAAAACAGCAACTCACTATCTGACCCCTATAGAGGCTATCATGTGAGTCATTGACCCATTCCCCTGAAGGACTGTTCTTTCTGGAAGCAAGGGACCAGACGAGCTCTCATGGAGAGTTGCCCTGCCCTGTGGTCTCCAATTAATTTTTTATTAGCAACAAAACAACAGAAAAACATTAACTCGTTTCTAACACTATTTGCTATTGGTTATTTTTGACACTTGAACAACAGAACTTAAATTAAGGCTGCCTGAAACTGTTAACAAGTTTGTGGATTAAAAGGAGATATGCATTTTCTCCCTAGGATTGTTGGTGGAGAGGGAATCGTGGAGACAGAAGGTCTATATTCGCCATCACAGCTCTCTTTACTCTCCCCACCACCACTGCCACCCAGAAGCAGTAGGGACAGATCAGCATCACACACATTTTAGGAGGGGACTGCGGTCTATGGCAAATGGCAGCAAACTTTGGCCTTCAGGCCAAATCCAGCCCATCACCTGTCTTTTGTCAATAAAGTTTTATTGCAACATAGCCATACTCATTTGTTTATATATCGTCTACGGCTACTATCGTGCTGGTAACGTTGAACAGAGAACATATGGCCCACCAAGCCTATATCTACTATCTGGCTCTTTACAAAAAATGTTTGACTTGATCCAAGGTAAAGCAGAGGCATACATAGGAAACAGTTTGCTCAATATTTATCATGCTTTAGTTCATTTGACAAATACTTGTGGAGCACTCCCAGGGTGCTAGGCTTTGAGGATATAGCAGGAAACAGAACTAATAGTCCTTTGCTACAGAAAGCATACAGTTTTCTCAGGCTTTATAGCAATGGTTCCTGTTCAACTTTTTTTCTTCTATGTTTGTTAGAGACACAGACAGGTACCATATGATAATAATAGGCATAGCTAGGGTATCAGCGAGGGGCCCCAAATAAAATACAGGGTGCCCAGGTAAATTCAGCAAATAGGTGCTAAAATGCAGTAGCAACTATGAATGAAGCCGAAGCCTGTAAAATTATTCTCTCCCTGAATGATGCATCAAGAGAGGGCCAAAGAGAATTGTTCAGTGGATTTAGAGTGTTTTTATCCCATTATCAAGGCAGTATAGGTTAGTGTTGGATAGAGGCAATGGTCTGGAAGCATTAGGACAAAGCCATCTGTGGTGTGAGATATATGTGTCAACTATCTAAAAATTATGCTAACAAACATTCCTTTTTTTAAAATCATAATAATAAAAGGAAGAGATATATATTAAAAAAAGAGAGAGAAAGCTCTCTCCTCATTTCTGGTAGAAGGGAGAAAAGGAGAATCTGTACCTAGTGTGCAGAGGAAAAAACCGAGTTGAATAATTCATGAGTGTGGAGAAATATGAGGAGTGCTCATGTGTGCAAGTATATGTCTCACACTGAAAATGCCCGGCTTAACAAATCCAAGTTCTTAGTCTTGTGATAACAAGAAAAGAGAATGAGAGGGAGAAAATCTGGTGGTGGCTGGACTTGTCACATATGCATAAAATCTAGACCCAGAGTGTTCACGTAGGCAGAATGGAAGCTCTTGTGCAGCGTAATGGTGAGTACTGCACAGCCAGTCCCTGGAGACAGAGAGGCATACAAAAGGGGGCATGGTGTTTGCTGTCTAAAATAGATGAAAGCATGAATCCTCATCAAACTGTCATTTGGGTTTACGGCAGCAGCAAACATTTAACCCATGCTCAGAGATGACGTATAAAACCAAACACAGAAAAGGGGTTTGTTGCGGGTGTTTTAAAAATCAAACCTGGACTATATTAGCTAAATCTTAAGTAATCCCTAAATTTAAAACATAAATGAGATGTGGCTTGTTTTCAGGTCACCCCTGAAGGGCCTTCATCGGGTCTTTAGTTTGTCACAGTAGCAGACCGCAGACTTCTCCCAAGCATTTCCCAAGAAGGATTTTCTGATTTGTCACACATGTTCCCATTCATTGGTCCAGTGCCCTGGCAGAACCAGAGATGCTAAACTTGTACAGAAAAGGGTTTCATAATTCATCGTGCATACCACTCTGCTTGGCACCAAGAGCAGTGGCCTGATCCAAGTGTATGCTCTTGGACGTTCACGGTTGACTAAAGGGACCAGATTTTTGATAAACTAATGTAGGGCAAAGGGGAAGATAGCACAAGCCCTGTGGCTGTGATGGAGGAGGGAGGAAGAGTGAGAGAAAGAGAGTGAGGCTGCAGTGAGTGTGGGGGCGGGAGGCTCCCCTTGATGGGTGTCCCATGAGACAAATGTTTCAGTGCACTGACTGAGGAAGGTTGCTCCCTGTAGCAAGAGGGGGTTGGGCTAGAAGAATGGTGAGAGGCTGAGAAGACTAAGAGAAGGGAGGGCAGGAAAAAGAGAAAAGGAGAGCCTGGTGAGAGAGCAAATGTTCCAGGACAGATCATTTTGGAAAACATGGTGCCTGCCAGCCAGCCCAGGAAGTTCATGTTGAGGGCCATCCTCTATATAGGGCATCCATTAACTCTGGCTTTCACAAGGCCGGGGAGGGGGAAAGGAGGTGATGGAAATGATGCGTGGGGCCCACATCATGCTAATGTTCTTTGAAAGTGCCGATTTGTCTACAGAGGTAAAAATATTCTGAAAAGTTTTCCGTTTCCACTGTGTTCATAATGATTTCAGCAGTGAGCCATCTGAATTCAAAATTAAGATTTACTTTGTTTGAAATGTTTCACCTTAGAAAGATGGAGCAGAATCATAAGAAAGGAATATGTTTAACTATTGTTGTTAAATCTAAGTATTCAGTCAGCCTTTTTCTCCTGCTGAATATTCAAATTGGAAAGCCACAGAGGACAAAGAGAAAAATAAATGCATTTCTGATTAGAAAATGCAAATTAATGCCTGCATTCTGCCTAAATTCCTCCAATATACATCCCTTCAGTTGTTTTCTTTCATTACCATCTAACTAGAAAACTTATGTAATTTTTCTTTGGTAGGCAGGTGAGTGGAAGTCTCTTTGTAAATTTTCTTATTTAAAAAAAATTGTCCTCAAAATTAAAGAAATGCAAATTAAAGCTACAAAATAACAATTCCCCTATCAAAAAGGTGAAGCTCCAAAACATTCACAGTTCCCTCAGTTGGTATAGTTGTGACAAAACAGAAACTCCAAATAGTTTCGATGGCCTTACCAACTGATAGCACAGTTTGGAAAGAATTTGGAAATTTATCTACACTTTTAAAATTTTTTTGTCCCAAGAATTTTACACCTTTGGATCTACTCTACAGAGATAGTTGCCCAGTTGATCAAGCATATATGAACAAGGATGTTCATTACTGAATATTTCATAGGTGCACAGAACTGAAAATGGTTAAAATGTCCACCGTGAGAGAACTGGCTTAGTAAGTTGTGGTACATCCTTTCAACAAAAGTCCTGAGCAGCCTTTAAAGGAACGAGCTACATGTACGTGGTTTGGCATATATCATATATCCCTTCAATATAGTAGATGGGGGGAAAAAGAGTCAGAGAATAGCATTATAATATGATGATGCTAATCTTATTTTTTTAAACATGTCAGTGGATAGGTTTCATGAATATTTTATAGGATTGTGATGCAAAGGAAACGTCTGGAAGGATTCACGGTAAAGTATAATCAGTTACTACTTCTGGAACGCAGCAGGTAGAGTTTGGCAGAGATAGAGGACTTTTACTTTTTCTTCCTACTACACTGTATTTTGTCCTTTGTTTTTACAGGCCTGTGTTCTTTCATAATTCAAAAAATGGCAATGTATTTACAGTCATGCGTCACTTAACAAGGGGATACATTCTGAGAAATGCGTTGTTAGGCGATCATCGAGTGTGCTTATAGAGTGTGTATCATAGAGTGTGGACATCGTAGAGTGTACTTACACAGACCTAGATGGTATATCCTACTACATACTTAGGCTATATGGTACTAATCTTATGGGACCACTGTCGTATATGTGGTTCGTCATTGAATGAAATGTCCTTATGTGGCACCTGACTCAGATATTTTAGTTCACTTCTTTTCAGGAAAATCCTAGGATTTACAGATTCCCCCAGGCAAGTGTCATCATATCTGAAAAGTATAAGGCTTATCATTCAGTGCTGATTCTGCCACTTTCTTTCAGTGATTTTTACTCCAGGCTCCCAAAGGTCCCTGGAATCCATTGCATCCTCTCAAGTCAGCTCTCCCATCCCTGCACCTTTCCTCCACCATAGGTCCCTCTACCAACTTCACACACAAGGTTTTAGGGATTCTCATACAGAAAGTAGGCTGAAATTCCAATCCTCACTTCCAAACTCTCACCATGGCAAAACTCTGCAAATTTCATCTCCAATAACAAAGGTTGATGATCAATCATTATATAAGAAACATCATTGAATCTTAAAATAGTAGAGCTAGGAGTCTAACATTATCCAGTTGGGTGGTTCTCAACCTTCACTTCATAATAGAATCACTCGAGGAGCTTTGAAAGCATAAAGCTGTCCCCAGACCAACTGGATGCACAGCAATGATTGAGAAACTTGTCTAACTCTTTATCAGAAAGATAAGGACACTGAGTAGCAGTGAGGATGAATGACTTGCCAAAGGTCATTCATGTGCAGGTTGAAGATATGTTATTGATAAGATTTTAATTGCTTGTCTAGGCTGTGTGGTAATGAATTACCCAGAGAGTGGAATTAAGCATAAATTTGTTATTAAAATTAGAAAATCAGAAGGTATTTTTTTCAATTCCAAGACATAGGTTGCTCAAAAAGTACCATTATTGATGACACTTGTTCTTGTTAGTCCAATATTAGAAAAATAGATCCCATGCAGCATTGATTGTAAGTAAATTATTTCTCAGAACATTGTGTCTAGAAGAGTTTAATTGTCTTAATTGCCTACATCATAACTCATCCACCCATTAAATGCATTGATAGGAAGGCTCAACAGCAGATTTAAATGTCTTAATAAAAGAATATTATAACAATCTGTGTTATCTCTGGTCATAGCTCAGCGTAAGTTAGGTCACAAAAGTAATTTTTAAAATCATCCCCTCATGTTTAAATCTAGAAAACCATCTAAAATGTATCAAATTCCTACAGGAATTAATACACGAAACTTAAGTTTTAAATTGTTCTGCAGACAAATCCCAGGGCATGCCTAATTACTATGAATATTTTTAAGAAGCCATTTTACTCTCAGAAATTATATTTGTATCTCAACCTTATAATCAATGAAGAATTTGAATTCACTTCAAGTTCTCGTGGTAAAGGTGAGGCATCCCTCCCAGGCCACACATGCACACATCGTTGTTGCACAGACCAGAAATGATCATTGTTCAGCTTTCCCCCTAAAGGAGTTTGGGACCCAGAGGCTGCTATTGACTGTTTTCAGGCAAAATTCTAAAATTTCCCCTGTATCTCAGATCTCAGCTTCAAAATCTCAGATACATGCTCCATGGAGCCTGTGCCATAAGCATACTCCCAGCGGGTAATGAGAGAGTTACAGAATAATGAGGAAAGACTCTAACACTTCCTAACTCTTTGAGCTATCTTCCATCAAGTATATCTTAATCTAAACACGGCTTGAGCTAGGACAAAGGGTAATAACACAAGAAAGGATGAAAATTCCATGTGAAATCATAACACACTTAGATGTACACAGAGATCTGACAGTCAGTTTCTAGCACTTGCCTTGACATGTATGAATCCGCCATTTTAGAAATACAGGAAATGTCTTTGATCTGCTGCTGCTTTTTGTTTTTTCAGAGGAAACATCAATCCTAATGAACTTTTCAAAAATTCTCCATGAACAACGTAAGTAAAGCTAGATTCCAGCTTTAAGTAATAAGTACTTATAGTTCTCCCTCCCCTTTGAATGGGGACACTTTAGTCACCACCCTGGCAGAACCCATTACCTAGTTGTTGTCTTGTTTTCAAAATTCATTGTTTTTGTTTACTTTTGTTTTTGTTTATTGTTTTCCCACATGGGGAAATAGTTAATTTAAAAATGAGCTACTATTGGTGTATTTGGGGCAGCCTCATTAAATCTTTCACGTTAAATTCTCATCTTTTATTTTCCTTTCAATAACATGATAAATCCTTTGGGGTTTTGCCTGAGCTCAACAATGTGACATTTGTTTATTCAAAGACATTTCCCAAGAACCACCTAAAAAAGTTTTTAAATTCCTTAATAATATTATCCTAATCCATCATGTTGCTTGCTATTTGCATAGTCATTTCATTGGATAGTTTATGATAAATGAAGGTAAAAGGATTTTCTTACACAGCCATTTTTCACAAGACTCGCTTTCTTACTAGAACAACATGGTTTCCTCTTCAGACTCCTTCAGTTGGTCCCAACTTTCTGAAGAGACAGGGATGTCCCTGCAGCCTGCTGATCGCGTATACTGATTTCTATCCTCCTCTGCTCAGCTCCTCTCCCACACCGTCCCTGAAGATGATCTTCTGGAAAAAACAGTCATGAGAACTTCCATTCAAGTCTATGCAGCCAGAGCACAAGTGCTCGAGATTTTGTCACACCCAAAGTTACTATGAGTCATTGAATTTGTACTTCTTTTGTCACCTCTTCTTAAGTGCCTTACGACCTTAACTTGGCCTGTCCAAACTTCACAGAGAACATTCATCAATGGCTAAAGAATGTTGTTGTTATGGACTGAATTGCGTCCCTCCAAAATTCGTATGTTGTAGTCCTATTCTCCAGTATCTCAAAATGTGACTGTATTTGGAGATAAGGTCTTTAAAGGTAATTAAGGTAAAATGAGGTCATATGGGTAGGCCCTAATCCAGTATGACTGTTGTCTTTATAAGAAAAGGAGATTAGGGCATAGACACATACAGAGGGAAGACCTCATGAAGACACAGAGAGAAGACAGTCATCTACAAGTCGAGGAGAAAGGCCTCAGAAGAAATCCTGCCAACTCCTTATCTCAGACTGCTAGCTTCCCGAACTGTGAGAAAATAAATTTCTGTGGTTTAAGTTTCTCAGTCTATGGTGCTTTTTTATAGCAATTCTAACAAACTAATACAACTATTCTTCTCTAATTCAAGTTTGAGCACCTATTAGAGGCCAAGGGGAACTGTAGCGGAGAGTAAGACTAGAGAGAAAGGCTGGGTCAAGATACTGTATAGTCTTAAAAGTATGGGAAGGAATTAGAATTTTATTCTAAATCAGGTGTAAGGGGGCTATGGAATTCAACAGACTCCTTTAAGAAGGTGAGATTTGAGCAGTTTTGACAGCGAGGTAATGATGTCAGCCAGATGTACAGTGGATTAAAAACTAAATGGGTAGGAATAACATAGACATAGGGGATGAAGGTGATGAAACTACCTATGTCTTCCCTCTAACAATAACTCAAGTATTGCTGGCTGGTATTTAATATGAGAAATGATATACAAGTTTAATGTCTTGATCTGATACAAGCATTTCTGCTTCTTTAGTGGGAAAGAAACAGCAGTGACCTGACAAATGACTTACATCTATTATCTAAGTATGCACATTCTTTTCTCTTGTAAAGTTTCCTACTCATAGAACAAATCATAATTTCTTCACATGTTATGTTTAGGATAATTAAAAAATATGTTTTCCCTGGAGACTGATATTTACGGACCTGCACCATTATGCTATGTAGATTTAGACAGTTAGGAAATAGTAGATCAGGAGATTTTTTTTTTTCTTTTTCCATAGGGCGTTAGGTACCATTAGCCTTGCATCCCTAGTCATTGACATTTCACAAGTGAAAGCTAAAAATCTTATTTGTGCTCCCTTGTGACTTTTCTTTCTCACATCAAAATTCTCCAGTGGTTATGCGAAACCTTAAGTAGGTCATAATAATGGCCAGAGATTATCATTTGCTTGCCCATGCAATTTTGAAAGATAGCACTACATTTTATAAACAGGAACTTTTGTTTCAGCTCACCTCGCTGAGAGTAGTCCTAAGAAAATTCAGATTTCACTTGAAAATTGGCAGTGATAGCCAAAATCAAGTCGCCAAGTTTTCCTGAGATGTTGTCAGAGTGTATTAAGTGTTCATTGTTTTGCTATTTCATGGTTGGTTGTGGTTTAGACTTCCAGTTAAAATTCAGTGAGATAAAGTACACAAAACGCTTAGCGCAATGTCTGGTAAACATTCAAAAAATTTATAGTGAACGAGTTATTAAGTGAGTAAATGAATGTACCATAGTTAGAGCAGGGATGCAGATGGTCATCAAGGAGACTTGAACCATGTCCTAGAAAGTTGTCAGGAACTCCAGCCATATTTTTTCTGTGCTTTTATTTCTACTTCATTGTTCTCCTTCTCCACTAACTGGCTTTCTCTGCTGCTCTTTTCCCTTGGGTGTCTCAGTGCTCCTGAATTTAAATCTTTTTAACACGTTAATATGTTATTATTTATCCACTCCTCAGAGACTCTCTCTTGTTCCCAGTTCCAAATCTCTGGGATGACTGGTTCAGCTTAAATCAAGTGTCCACCCAAGGTCCAATTGGCCTTTACCAAGAGGACAGGTTTACATATGAAAAACATGGCTCCTAAATAAATTCTCTAGGTAAATGGAAGGCCAGTTCCCAGAGGAAAAGGAATTATAAGTTGGGCAAATAACCAAAAAGTGTCTTCTGATGATTGGGGGAAGAGGGGGAGTGAAATTTTACTGAAAGATAAATAAATGAAAGGATATCAAGGGAAGATACAAAGAAAGATTAGAAAATGATGACTTTGAATCAAAATAGAAGAGAGGTTTGGAGTCAATATCACAGAAAAATAATTCATAATTTAGTGGGTCATCTGTCTGCCCATGGTCCCACATGGACTTTGATTACATTTTGCCAAATATATATCTTTCAAATTAATTGTATTTTGGATATTCTATTATGTTCATCTTACTAAGATATATAAGCGATTTGTTTTCAAGAAATTTCTACACATTGTATATACTTACATGAGGATTAGGAAACATACAAATTCGACCTATGAATATTCTCACATTTTCTGTAACTTCTTGTACATTTATAACTCAAGACTAGCACAAAAATCCACTTCAGAATATATTTTTGACATTCTTTCATCATTGAATGGAGAGGAGCTTATATTTTTTTTAAAAATCAGCTAAATCTGGGTTTTTGCTGAAGCAGCTGAGGATCCAAAATGCTCAAGGCTACAAGCTGAAGTTTGGAAAAAATTCAACCTGCTGATTTTTATCCTCTCTTTTGGACAAGATGGCCATGGGTAATTTGGGCCTCTGGCTATGAAACATGAGCCTGTCTATCTGCATTATTAATGGATGTTTGATGGGATGAGCTAACAGTGACTTTGGTTTCCTTGCAAAAAGACCAAAAGGAAATTTCTTGAGATGGAAAAAGTCAAATGGACAGAAATATGAAAATAATAACTAACATTTATAGATTGCTTATGATGTGCTGGGCATCATACTGAGTACTTTAAATGGTTTATTTGATTTAATACTTACAATTAACCTGTGGCATGGACACTATCATTACCCCATTTTAAAAACATTAGAAAAACAAAATTTGAAGAAGTAACTACTCAAGGTCACAGCAGCTAGGAATTGGGTAGAACTGAAATTTCATCCTGTGTAATATAACTTTAGAACCATCATTGTCCTATAGGGCTTAACTTATACTTTACTGCATCTTTCATATTTAGGGTTAAATGCTAGGCAAAGCCAACAAGTAATGGGCCTGAAATTCCTCTTTCTGGGCTGAACCATTCCTTGACTGTTTAAAGCATGAGATGAGGAAAGGGTCATAGGAAAAATGATGCTGGATACAGATAGAATTAAAACCACTTTATAAAATCCCACAGACAAAAAATTTTATGTTCATGTATTCCCTGGTTAATATAATGCACAAGCAGCATTTAGATATTACTTGCTCTTTAGCTGTTTCAATTGTTCCAAGCCCAAAAGATGAAATTTCTCATTCATGGTAGGGAGAGAAGCAGCAGGGAGAAGCTGATAGAAGGGTTATGCCAACACTATAATTAATTCTCTGCAGGAAACACCAAGTTTCTATTCCATAGGAGGGGAAGATATTTCTGACCTTTCTTCCTCTCTTACTCTGTAAGAGGGGAAGAATGTTCTGGGTAGATTGTAAACCCAGATGAAAATTTACTTACAACCTCCAACCATTTATGGTAAAATCCAACTATGACCTCCATCCATGATAAAATCATATTACAACTTTCTTTTGCTTTATTTTGGATAGAAATGGGCACATTTATCCTTAATGTAGGTATATAAATATGGATATGTATATAAAAAGATACAGATATATCAAAAATATGATAAACAACAAAGGAATTTACATATGCTATTCATCATTCCTCACGAGATAGGCAAAAATATCTTACAGATGAGATCTCGGTGACCTTGATTGTCATACCTTATTTAAAGTAATGGTTATAATTTATTATTTTCATCTATTTGGATGAGAAGAAAAAATTAATACATGGGTGTTCCAGGAGTTTCAGGCCCATTTGTTTATTTTCAAAGTGATAACCATACACTTTCCTCCCACAAGCTTCCAGATTTGCTCCTAGTGTGTGACTAGAAATAAAGGGGAGACAGAAACCTTCTCCCAGGGGCACATTAAATATGGGACAAGGGAAACAAGGTCAAAGAGATTTTCATGGGAAAGAGCAGATGGTTTTGGTTTTAGCAGTTAAAACCGAAATCCTGAACCACAAATTCTTTTAACCCCACTACAGAAGTCTTCATCAAGAATACTCGCTTTGGTCTTAAATCAAAGTAAACAGCGCTCATCCTAAAACTTCTTGAAATGCATATTTTTTCTAGATTAATGTATAGATTCAGAATTGGAAAACGTAATTAAATTGTACTGTATCAAGTATGTTCAAGTATTTTAGAATCCAAATTTGAAGAGAATTTGAATGTATTTATTGGCTTTTTAGCTTCTTCATATTATTTTTTAGGGATTGCTTTTGAATTATAATATACACCTTTAACTTTTCAGTCTTCTTAAAGTTAATGTTGTGCCACTCCACACAAAATGTAGAAATTTTTAACCATGTAGGTCCATTCATCCCTTTCTCCTGTCCTTTATACTACAATTACCATATACATCTTCATACAGTAAAAACCACATAAACAGTATTATAACTTTACGTTTAAACAGCCATATATATTATAAAGAAATTAAGAATAAAAAATAGTCTGTACGTTTATCCAGACCTTTTCTAATGCTCTTAATTCCCTCCTAAGGATCTGAGTTTCTATCTGTAATCATTTCCCCTAATTCTGAAGGATTTCCTTTAGCATTTTTTGTAGCACAGGTCTGCTGGTAAGTAACTCCTTTCATTTTCTTTTATCAGAAATTGTCTTTATTTTGCTCAATTTCTTGCAGGATATTTGGATATTTTTTTCTAGATACAGAATTCTGGGTTGAAGTTTTATTCTTTCAGCACTACAAACGTGTTGTTACACTGCCTTCTGGCTTCCATAGTTTTTGCTGAGAAATTAGTGAAATTTTATTATTGTTCCCACTATATATAATATGTTCTTATTCTTTAGCTGCTTTCTAGACTTTCTTCTCAACTTTGACTTTCTAACAGATTGACTCTGATGTGCATAGGTGTGGTTTTCTTCGCATTTGTCCTTTTTAGATTCTCTGAGCTTCTTGCAACTGAAAATTTATGTCTTTCAAAAACTTGGTGAAATTTTTCGCCATTATTTCTTAAAATATATTTGCTGCCCCATTCTTTCTCCCCTCTCCTTCTGGAACTCCAGTTACACATATGCTATACCCTTTTATATTGTTCCACAAGTCCCTGGAACTCTGTTCTTTTTTTTTATTGTTCCTCAGATTGGATAACTTATACTGTTCTATATTAAAGTTGACTAATTCATTTCTCTGTCATCTCTATTTTCCTGTTAGCTATCCAGTATATTATATACTATCCAGTATATTTTAATTTCAGATTTGAAGTTTTTGGTTATAGAATTTACATATGGTTCTTTGATATTGTTTCAATTTCTTTGCTGAGTTTTCTATTTTTCATTTCTTATGAGTATATTTTCCTTGATTTGGTTGTGCTTAGTTGTAATAGCTGCTTTAAACTTCTTAGTCTGCTATGTCCAACATCTGATTATTCTTTGGGTTGGTCTTGGTTGATTATCTTTTCTCTTGAGACTGGCTCATACTTACCCAAATCTGTGTACATCAAGCATTTTTGAATTGTGTCCCGAACATAGCGAATGATCCAAGAATGATTTTTGTTCTTTTTTTTAGCAAGCAATTTGCTTTGTTTTTCTCAGACTGGAAATTCCATCTTTTGAGTGGCAACTAAAATTTCAGTTTTATTCTTTTACCCTCAGTTGGCCTGCTTTAAGTCTGTCCCACAAATGTATGAGTCAAGAGTCAGTCTAAGATTTGGAAGGAATTTATATACAGAATTTGGAGCTTCTCAGCCCTGACTCTCTCCTTCCCTGGATTCCCTCTTCACTTTCCCAGCAACTGTGATTTTCCTGATCTCTGTTCTCTCATTTTTCAGGCCAAAAAGACTGGTGTTACCTATAAAAATGGGACACTCGCCCATGTCATTTCATTCATCCAAGAGTCAACTTCTGCCCAGAATTTGCCCAATTTTCTTCACTCTCCAGTGCTGTAAAAAATTATTTAAAAATTTTTTTCCAGCATTATAGTTATTATCTGTAGGAAGGTTGGTCTAGTAAGAGGTCACTTGACTTTCCTAGAAATCAAATTCAAGGTTATAAAGTGTAGACATATTGTTTTTGTTATTTCTTTCTCCTCTTCTTTTCATTCTTTTCTTTTTTTATTTCTTTATTTAATTGTAGAAACAAACTTTGAAGAACATAGTTTGTTTGAGGATTTTGGGGGGGGTGTTGTTATTATTTAATTTTTTCATCTCTTTTTAAATGAAATGGTTCTGAATTTTCTCTCCTTCTCAAATATATGAGGCAAATTTACTAAGAGAATTGAGGAGTCTGAACAGATTTTAATCAAACAAAAAGAAAACTTCATGACAGAGTAGAGTAGGGATTAATTCCAAATACATTGATGACGCATCAGATGATAGAGAAGTGATGGATGCAAGAAAAGAGAACCAAGAAGAGTTTGGCCAGAACTGAAACCCAAGTTTGAATTTCTCCAAGGTTCATGCCCTTGACCACCCATGCTCCAATAAGGAAGAATATTAAAACTAAAGATGGTAAAACATCATTTAACATGGAGAGAGGGGAAGCCAGTGTAGAATTTTTTCAAAGAACATGAGGAAATTAGCAAAAAAAGTTATTTTAGAAAATGGAGCTATTTGTGTTATCTAGTAACAGAAGCCAATTTAAAAAGGGGTTTCTCAAATCTCAAATTGAAATGGCAGGCTCTTTATAGAGACTTGGGCAAGAATCCTGAATATTGTAGAGAAGGAACAATGATATTTATTAAAAATATTTAAAGAAGCATCCTTTCTCTGGGCTGTCGTCTTTACTGCCCCTTATGATTTGCTATTATTCTGGAAAATAAGGTAAAGTATTTTGACCATCTACAAGAACTTCAGAAATATGGAGTCCTAAAGATAGTTGCAACAACTTCTTTAGGGATACCTATTAGTTCATCAATAGAAAAGCACTTTCTGACCACCTGTTCACACACATACTCTACTGTTGAGTCATTGACACATTAAAGACCACATTGATGTAGGTTGACAGAAACAAGCTACTGATCCACCTGAACAAGTGTTTGCATTAAATAATAATTTATATTGTGCGTAAGCAAAGGTAGGTACCTTCACTGTGGGGTGGCAGACAGAGAGACTAACAATTTCTTGTTTAGACAGAAAGAACTGACAAGGAAGAGCTCATTAGGGTCTCTGGAGAGTGGCTGACAGCTAAGGAGCTGTCGGCTCTGTCAAAAGACCTTTGAAAATAATTCTTGTTTTTGAGTCAGAATTTTCTGAATCACTAGCAGGATGCCAGCATCACATCGTTTGCTTCCTTGCCTATTTTCGCACTCTTCAGTGTTATTAGAATTTGCCCAAAGCCTTAGCTGCCTTTGAAACTCTTTTGCTTTGCCATGCAGACCCTCAAACAAACTGGAATTTGTTTTCTCAGAAATCCTTTTATTTGTCCTTGCTTCTATTCTGGCTAATTAATGTAAGAAAGACACACACACACACACACACACACACACACACACACACACACAAATAGAGACAGAGACAGAGAGAGAAATTGATCTTGACTTTGTGTCTCTAAGATGAACAAAATGAAGATGGCGGGAATAGAGTGCCGGACCTGCAAAAGGAAGAGCTTATCAAATGACTATTGTTCAAAGACATGAAACCCAAAAAATCCCTGCAGACAGATCCAACCTAGTTTACATACTTTAATGATCTGCCTCTCGGATTTCTTCTGCCCAGGCATAGTAGATTCTAATTCTCTGTCCCGGAATCAAGATCTAATTCAAGATACACACACATCAGCCTTCCCAGCCTTCATGTTTATTCAACTTTGGTATCTTACCTTCCCATGAGTCTCCCTCCCTGCCCCCGCCATGGCCACTCTCAGTAGTGCCTCGCAGCAGTGTTACACACAGCTCCAACCTCTGCTTGCAGCTTTGTATTTCCTGACAAACTAGCACTTAGCAGAGGTAGGAAGGACCATGTTCATAAATATATGTTTGCATATCTTTTTGTGTGTAGGGAAAAAAAACACATTATTAACTGTTACCATAAAAGGTATAAGAATGATTATCCTCATTTGACAGTGGACAAAACTGAGAAATATCCATCACTGCCTCAAGGGTATATAGTCAATAAGAGACAAAGTCTAGATTTCTACTCAGATCTGACTCCCAACTTTTGCTTTGTCTTAACCACTATCCCAGACTGCCATCCCTGAAAAAGACCTCCCTAATCTAGGTTGGTTGTACCTCCCTGAAGTTACAGGATGTATGGGACCTGCCTTCAAGATTCAGAGTAGATCAAGAATTCCTCCTAGGTACCCTACCACCACTGGATAAATTTCTTTAATAAAATCACAAAACCTCTATCTCACATTTGGTGTGTGGTTACTTTGACTTTCTTTACTAACTCTTTCAAAGTTGTGCTAGTGGTTGAACTACTGGTCAATCTGAAATCAGTATAATCATTATTTCCACTTTATAGATGAAAAACATGAGGCTTTGTGGAGTTGTGTGCAGCCAGGATCAAAGTCAAGGTCTGCTTGTCAACAAAACCACTTGAGGATGGGAATCTCATCTTTGTGTTGCCTAGAGTTCAGGTCCACCCTCAATATATTTGTAGACTTGAATTGCCCTAAATAACTACTTTCAGTACAATCTCTTTCCTGTGCCAATTCTCTTGGGCTGAGCAGGACCCTCCCCACCCAGTGTGCTCCAACACATTCTGACCTGTCTGAAATTCTCCTTTATTTTCTCCTGTATCCATCACAACCCCTACAAGAAAAGAGAGTATACTCAAAGGTTTTAGGTTTTTATAGAACAACTATTTTCTCAAGGAGGTGAGTAGGGCTAAGAGCACCAGGCTAGATGGAAAAGAAGTGCCCAGTGACTAGCAAGAGTATCCATAATCACCTGCAGGGCTTAATGAGGCAAGAGGGAAGGATGGTGTTAGCGGGATTGGTGAGAGCTGGAGCCTTGGAAGAGGGGCTGTCTGACAGGAGCTGGGCTGTAGAAGCACGGAGGCTCTCTTGATGGTGGTGAAGCCTGGAGACAATAGAAGGAATATACTGTGATAACTCTCTCTCTCTCTATTAATTCTCATTCTCCAATCAATTGCTGGGCCTCCCATTGGCTGAATCCAACTGTGATCCAAAGTACATTGGAACTAGGATGATTCAAGGTACAGAGTAGGACAGAGAAAAACAGAGAATGGATCTAAAGGGGCAAACAGAGAACCACCAGTACACCTCCTATCAAAACTACCCTCCCAGGAAACAGTTTGGGCATTTTCTACTAAAGCTAAACATATGCATACCCTCTGATCCAGCAACTCCCCTCCTTGGTATATATCTAAGAGAAATGAGTGCATATGTCCACCAAGCTACATGTACAAAAATGTCCATAGCAGCTTTATTTAAAATAGTCAGAATCTAGAAACAACCCAAATGTCTACCAACAGTAGAATGGATAAATTGTGGTATGTTCATAGAAGACTACACAGCAATGAAAAAGAACAAGCCACTGATAAATGCAACATGAATGAATCTTACCAACAAAATGTGAAGTTGAAAAAGCTAGACATCAAAGAGTACATTCTGAATGATTCTATTTATAAAAAGTCCTAAAATAGGCAAAACCAAGCTGTGGTGATAAAAGTCAGAATCATGTTTACTTCCTGGTGTGTGTGGGTGGGGAGACAGAGCTGGATATTGACTGGAAAGGGACAGGAAGGGGCCTCTGGGTGGTAGTTACTTGTGTATACACATATGTAAAAATTTATTGAGCTGAACACTGTTTCACTTCATGCAAATTATATCTCAGTTCAAGCAACAACCACCACCACCACTACTGTTATTACTACTCTCCGTGGAGCAAAGTCTTTCAGAACTATGTTGCCTGCCAGATGATAACAGCAGATGATAAACTTAATCAGAAAACACTCTCTTCTGTTTGTAAACTGGATGCTCCTCTCTGATGACAAAAAAGAACAGATTACTGAAAAGCAAACGACAAAGGAAAAAAAGCTTTCAACTCCAGAGGACATTTGGGCAGTGAATCCAGCTTTCAGAGACAAGAAGACAGTGAGTAGAGTTCATATTCGGGGCAGGCAGCTCTTGGGGTCCCCTGAAATCATGCCTGGCTGGCTAATGCCTGCATAAGTCTGGCTCACAGCACTGTCCTAAAGTGTTGTTATGTCACACAGGGTTAAAGGCTCAGACAACTGTGACCGATAATCCATTTTTATGAAAAGTGGCCAGAAATATTGCATGACTGATTTTTAAACATAATTTATTTTTTGTCTGGTAAATTGGGTAGAACATAGAATTGAGTGAAATTATACAAACCCTCCTGGCTTGCTGTTTTCTCATTTACCACTAGGTCGCTTTTCAATGCAATAGTTATTAATATTTCTAAACAGGAGCTCCAATTACACGACATTTTAATATCCTGACCAGTAGATAAGAATGTAACAGACGTCTTTGCTATGCTGCTATCTCAATGGTCCTGATCCTATGGTGAAAAAAACCCACCCTGAGAATAAACTCTTCCCCATAGGAGTGGAATTCATGTTTCTAAGCACCATGGCTCCATTTTGTAAATTGCTTTTCCATGGTATGTTACTGGGCAACCAAAGAGAAGTATGTAGAATTGAAACACAAGAGAAAAGACAACTAGAGTTGGTACTATACAGAAGCAAAGATTTTTCAGGGTCCTCTCAAGATCCAAAGGGGAATCAGAGCTATTATGTATGTGCAATTTGCGTAATCCATGAACCCAGGGCCCCAGTAGCTTGTAGACTCACAATATACAATATTTCCCTAATCTATTGCCCCTAGATCTGTAAGAACTTCACCCCAAATTCCTCTCAAACTCATATGGGAGTCCCATATGAGGGGGTCGTCTCATATGTACATCTCATATGTACTCCATGAACAAACCCAAAAGGCTACCATGTGTCATTCGGCGTTTTCCTCCTTTCTACCCAGTCTCCTGCTGGGTCAGTCCTGTTCTCTACAGTGCTTATGTCTGGGCTGAGGGCACTGTCATGAGTCGGTGCAGAGTTGTATGCATGTCTTAGTGTTCTCTCAAAGTCACAGAGAGATTTCAGTGAAACCACTGTTAGTTTTTCTTTTAGCTTCTCATAAAATATATGATACATACAAAAGAGTATCATATATAAATATGCTTAAATAATAATACTAATAAATTAAATAACAAAATAAGCCTCCTGTACTCACCATTCAGCTTAAGAAATAAAACTTTCCCATAGCTTTGAAGCCCCCACTCCATCCTTAAACCCTCTCCTCTGCTCCCAGTGTTCACAACTAAGCCTTATCCAGGACATCCTCTTTCAGGTATTGTTGATTTTTAAAGTGAAGAGAGATCTTTGTGACTTTCCCAGAAAAGGTTTGCTAGGGCAGAACTAGAGGGGAGTGTGGACTGGAGCAGCTAGGAGGTGGGTGGGGCAGCTTGCCCTAATCATGGACCCCACAACACCACAACAGTTGGGATACTGAGCCTAGGGCCAGCACACAGGTGGCGAAGTCTGATACTCTAGTACTGAGTCTAAAACCTTCAGGCAGGCTGAAACTATGCCACATCAGTATGTCTCCTGGCTATTTGTGAACACAGAAGCAAAAATAAAAGAAAACCCTCTTTGGAGGAAAGATACCTTAATTTAGGTGCATGGACATCACACATTAAAATCAAGCAGCAAGTTCAAAACCAAAAAACACCAAGTACGCAAGAAGGCAAGCTACCATGAGTAAGCATCAAAAGAAATAATAAATAATAATTATGGCCACCTCCTCCTTCAAGGACTGTAGATACTGGAATTATTAGGTAAAGAATATAAAACAGGTACGTATGAAATGTTTACAGAAATCAAGGACGCAACATCCAAAGGAAGCAAACAATAAAGATTATCTATTTTTTTAAGTGTCTGAACCTAGAGTTTTTAACCTTTTTTGTGTGAGAATACTTTTAGCTATTATTTCAATTTCATTGATCTTTTAGGAGTATTCAAGTGTCTGTATCTTTGTGTATCAGTTTTAACAATTATATTTTTCTATGAGATGCCTGTTTTATCTAAGTTTCTGAACTTTTTGACATAAAGTTGTTCACATTTTTCTTGCATCTGTGACCTTGCTGCATCTTTAGTTACATTTTTTCTCATTTGTAATATTGTTTCTTCTTTCTTTTTCTTACTCAAACTTTCCAGAATTTTACTTTATAAGTTTTCCCAAAGAGCCAAAATTTAGTTTTGTTGGTCCTTTCCATCAAATGTTCATGTCCTATTTTATATACTTCTGCTCTTCCCTTTACTATTTCTATCCCATACTTTCTTCTGGCTTACTCTGTTGCTATTTTTCAAACTCTTTCCACTGAATAATGTGCCAGGTATTAGATTTCAAATCCACTTTCTTATGCTCTGCTTTGTGTTGACAGTTCCACAAACAACAGGCAATTCTCTTTGTCAGAAAGTCTACTGTTAGTTTCCATCAATAGGAGGAACTAGGGAGGAGACTGGATGACAGGAGAAGAGAAGAAGGGACTTGTTTATGCTTGTTTATTTTCCCTATCAGGTCACCCAACCATGGCCTTTTATTCTGGCAGCAGAAGGATAAAAGCTTACAGCTTGCAGCTTACTAGGACACTCCCACAACCAGCCTCGCTGTGCCCCTTCACAGCACCAGCTAGACGGTGCCTACTTGTGATGTGTCTGAGTTGCAGCAACACAAGACTGCTCTCAATTTTCTGAAGTACCAGTACGAGCTGGGCAGCATCATCTGCTCAGAGATTAGAGGCTTATTCTGTGAGTCCCTCCTCCAAGCCCCTGAGATACCAGCAGTGGCCAGATAGGTGGCACCCTCCTTGGAATTCTGTAGACCGCTCCATGAAGTTTCTAGATTCTAATCCTCTCAGCCTCTTCTTTTTCTTCCTCCACGCCTAAGCATGGTAGCAGCTTGATCCCTTCTGATGCCCTCTTTTTCCTTCTTCAGCCCTGCAGCTCTTCATGAACAAATTCCCAATATTAAATTCTCTCTGTTGAAATACCTGATGTGATTTGTTTCCCTGATTAAACTCCAACCAATATAAATGCTCAGCTTATTTATTTTTATACTTTTTCCTATTATAAACATTTAAAGATTATGCTAGATTCTCTGTCTCCACTCCTTCCTTGTTGCTCCTGTATAGCAGAAAAAAATCTGAGAACTACATCTGCCAGAATAATCTTCTCCATATGTTCTGTATTTGAGTGTGGATTAGAGTCTTCCTATCTAAGAAAAAGAGAAGCTATTATGAAAAGCAGGGGAGTAAAATGCACAGTCGCCTCTGGGTGAGCTCCCCAGTTTCAGTGCTTCAGGCAGCTGAGATAATCAACAGGAGCTTCCTGAAGGTTTTTGACATTTTTAGGGGCTTCTGGGAAAGTCTGAGAACCAACTGGAATTCCTCTTATATTTGTCTTCAAATTTTTCTTTTATTACAACTGCCTAGCTAATTCTCAGGTCACACCACTTCTTTAGGGTCTTTTTTTGTTTCCCACTAAAATATAATCATAGTAAGATAAATTGATTGACACCTCTTTTGCTTTTTCTCTACTAGTTGACTTATTATCAGTGAAGGGATTTCTAAATGACTATTGACAAAAAGCCTAGTGATTATCTAGACTGTTTTGAGCATTTAGAACTCATACTAAAGAAAAATTATGAGCTCACTCTTCAAGATTACACATACAATTAAAATGCCCAAATAGGCTCTTCATAAATTAGCTTACAAATTCTTAAGCAGTGGTTCTAAACTGAAACTGATCATCAGAATAACCACAGGAGATTTTTAATAGACAGACGTCTGAGCCTTTTTCCTAGAAACCCTGCCTCAAATTGGGTTCAGGTATCTATATATATTTAAAGTTTTTTCGGTGAATTTGGATGAGCAGTCTTATTTTGGAAACACTGCTTTGTATTACCTTTTAAATAATCTTATGATCTTGTGTTCATAACATTAATCCCAAATTTTTTCCCCTTACTTGTTTTTCTCCTTCATGGCTCTCAGTATTGAAGGATATTTCATAAAGGCATTTGTAAGCTAATGCTTTAGGAGGCAGGAGTTAAAAAAAACTTCTCCTGCCTGACATCATCCCCCAAAACAAAGATCCTTTATTTTGTACATGATGTCCCTGACTATGCTTATTTCAGAATGAATGATAATGATAGGCCTGTGAAATCAACATGTTGGACTACGTAGTTCTATTTTATAAATGCAGAGTAAGTCAGGAATGCCAAGTGGCAATGTCACAATCCTTCTGTTCTCTGCCAACTTATTTGCCTTATGGACTCAAATATGTTGTTCTCGAAGCAGATGGCTCTCCCTCCCCTCCAGGTTATTACATAAGAAGGTGAGGTGCAGTGGGTTGGGTATGCTTGATTTCCAGGAAGACTAGCGCAGCGCATGTGGCAAGGCCTCAGGTGTAGGAGGAAGAACAGAGCTTCAGAGCCAGCCGTGGATTTAAATCCTGGCTCTGCCCCTTTCTGATCAAGAGAGCTTTAGCAACTCATCTCATTTGGCCTCCATTTCCTCTTCTGTTAAAACAGAGATAATAATATCTCTTTTGTGTGCTTATGGGAAATTTTAATAATATATATATAAAGCCACTGACAAATAGAAGATACACAATGAAAGATTTGCTTTTTTAGAATTTCTATGTGAAAAAACAGGGTTTCTCCAAAGCTTCCTCCTGAATAGCATTTGTTCTGAATTGAGGAGGTCACCTGGTATGATTTAATGTAAGCACAGGCCAGTGATCCTTTTGCGGGAAGCTGTCACAGTGGTTGTTATAACCTGAAGCACACACAGGCTGAAAACCCAGTCTATAAAAGGCTGATGCTTATCTGAGTTTGCTCTCACAAGGCACTGGAATTTTGACTCTGGCAGTCTACTTGAGTTCAATCTTCCAATTATCTAAAAAAATCTATACTTGTGTGTGTGTGTGTTGTGGTGTTGGGGGGAGATTTAGGACTTTAAAAGAACCCCAACAAAATTTGATGAAAATGACTGAACCCACTCAACAGAATGAGAGCTACATAAGAATATTCAAACAAGTCATTTAAATATACTTACATAAAACAAATGACAAATAATAAGTAATGGGGAGTGCAGAGTCATTTCCACTTTCACTCCTAAAGAGGAATTAATAAAACTATGACAATAATTAAAGGAACGGTTCAATTAAAATATGTCTTCTTTCATATTTTGCTCAGTATTTCATGTGCCCTGCACCTCTGTCCTACACAAGCAAGATGATGTTTTATTGAATTAGAGCCTT
Source organism: Tapirus indicus (assembly GCA_031878705.1). Classification (NCBI taxonomy): domain Eukaryota; kingdom Metazoa; phylum Chordata; class Mammalia; order Perissodactyla; family Tapiridae; genus Tapirus; species Tapirus indicus. Next base: position 134,118,307 of record CM062920.1, on the reverse strand, counting down.
TGTATTATTTTCAAAATTCTCATCTTTGCTTAAGCAAATTTTTAACTTGATATTTGTATCAAATATCTCTTGAGCTGCACCTCAAATCTTTTACTGCGTCCATGGCTGCCACACTCAACCTTGGACAGGTAAAACCTGTCAGCACCCTGCCTCTGCTGCACCCGGTTCTCTAGCTTTCTACCCTCAGACTTCTCTGACACCTGAGGACAGATACCTAGGGAAGCCCAATTGGTTCCAAGGCATGCATAAATCTGGATGATTGACTTCCTGTGGGGTAAATCTTGGTCAATGCAGAGCTGGAGACAGTGGGTAAATGCCAGTTCTTCTTCCCCTCCTGCTGACAATTCAGAGGTGCATTCTACATGACCCCTCAGAGAGTCACAGTGGGACCAAGCCTCAGTTGCCCAAAGCTATGACCAGCTCTATGATGCATCCTTATTTTGGCAATCCCTCCTACCCCATTTCACTCTTCTCAGTCTTCCACTCATGGACCCCTGAGATGACATCCTCAGGTAAACTCCCTTTAGAAAAGATGTGTTTTAGACTCTGCTTTCTCGTGGGAACCCAGACGAAGATAGTATCGCTAAATCAAACAATAGCTGAGCAAAACTGCTGAGTCCCTGAGTTCACACACTATTGCAAGAATGGCTGGGCTTTGCTGGGGTGTGCACTGTCTCTCTAAGATGAGCGCTCTGTATTTTCTCCCTAGGCTTTCTGTTTCTCTGAAGTGACAGAGAAGCTGATATGCTACTGGGTTTGGTGGTCAGGACTGATGTTCCACTTCTACTGGGGTCTAAAACAGATTCACATTTGGGCAGAAATGTGAAGTCATGACCACGCCTATGTAATACCCCACCTCTAGCCTAGTAGAATTAGCTCTGAGACTTCCCTGGTTAACCACTTTACCCACAATGAAATGTCGCTGAAACAATTCCCCTCAAACTTAAGGTCCCCAAATATGTCTCTTACAACATCCTTTTTCACCACTTCCAGTAAAACAAGAATATTTTGCCCCATAAATTTTACCCAGTGTGGCTTTTGTGTCAGCTGTACAAAATCACCAAACATTCAGACATAGAAAATGATGGCACCGAGTGACACGTTCTTGGCAAAATTCTCCTTGACTCTCTTTCACTTTCCTGCTGGAGGACTTTCCAAGACCTGCTCTCCTCCCTCTCTGCCCCGAGCCAGGGAGTGTTGTCTCTGCCCTGTTCACATGTTTACGTGTTGCTACAGGATTTGTGCTTTTCCCTAGTGACCCCTTAGGGGTGGGTGAGGAGAATCAATCCGCAAAAGGGTAGAGCCACCCATAGTCTGCATATTTAGATCTGGCCTTGAAGAGATGACTACAGATGGGGCTTCTTTCACTCTAAGCTCTATTATTACCCAAAATATCTTCTGTTCTCTAGTGAGGCCAGCTTTGCTTCCTCCTTTTAATCAGCCATATGTCTTTGCTGGGTTTTGTTTTGTTTTCACCACAGGCAGTTTTCCCCCCTGCTTCCAAAAGACTGAAGAATTTTTCCCCTGACAGGTTTGTTTATCTCCCAATATGACCTCCCTTGTTCAATACATATTCCTTTTCTTGACGGCAGCACACAGAAGCACAGAAAGACAGTGAACTTCGGGGTCAGACTGGCTTGGGTTGTCATTGGAGCTCTTTTCTCTACTATCTGTGCACCTCTGAGCAGGTATTTCTACTTCTGACTCTGTAAAATAAAGAGAGCAATGTATATCACAGAGCCACAGAATTTTTGCAAAGAATATGTAATATACAGGGTAAATGCCCAGAAAGTGACTGTTTCTTTATCACTCTCTGTTAGCAGCTATATTTTACTTGAACATATAGTCAGTTATGTCTCACTCTACTGGTATTATAGCTAAATCTATTTTTCCCCACCAACTCTGATTCCTTTCTCCTAGGTTTCACACTCACTCTAAGACTGCCTGTTGATCAGTTTTCAATGAATACCCTTGGTCTCTTTCTTACAAAACATCTTGTGTATTATTATAAGATTTGCTCATTGCCAACTAATGACAAACATTTATTACCTCATACTGTTTCTGAGGGTTGGGAAGCCAGGAGCATCTTACCTGGGCGGTTCTGGCCCAGGGTCTGTCACAGGGTTGCAATCAAACTGTTGGCTAAAGCTTCTAGGAGAATCTCTAGATAGTATCTGCCATAGAACCCATCCCAGCAATTAAGCAAACTGCATGACCCCAAAATGTGGTCATCCTAACGCTTATTGATTTACTCATTGTGGGTTTACAATCCAGCTCTGCCCACCTAGACAAGAAATCCTTAGGTTTGGATCAAATTGTTCTTCTAATTTGGGGACTTAATTGTTCGAAGCTCACAAAACCTAATAGTATTTTTGCCCGGTGAAAGTTTACGCTGTCTCCACGTGATAATGACCTGTAGGCAAGCCAGGATTTTCCTCACGGAGCCACTTAGCATGCACTCCAGCCGCCTAAATGTGCTTAGTGGATCCACAGTTTTGCACCATCTAATTGAGCAGAAGTGGCCTGGGTTTGCAACATATTCGAAGTTGATTTTCACAATTCCCTCATTGGCTCTGGGAAATCCTCAATAACTATGAAGCTGTCTATCTTCTGCTCAGTCTTCCAAATCCACTCTTCAGTGCTCTGTGATCTAGAAGACTGACCCGCAATGGACTTCATCAGCAGGCTCCCTTGATCTCAGGCTGCAGACCTCAGGGTCTGGCCAATTGGAAGCACTGGGAGGGGGTGAAAGAGCAGGAAGAGAGTGAGGTTGGCGGATTATCCCCCAGCTCCTTCCTGTCCAGATCACAGCATTAACTATGTCTCGATACCAATCACAGCCCCTGTCGGGAAGTCCTCTCTGCATAGCTATTTACTCCAGGTTCCTGAAGCCACACCTTCCCCTGCCCATCCAGGCTTACAAGTGTCGATGGCTCTTCCACGTTTACTAACTCCAGGATGCTTCAGTTGTCCTTTTTCCCCCTAAACCCTGCCCACAACTTTGTAAATAGTCCTTTATTAAACTCTTCTCCATACCTGGTTTGAACCCATCACCTGTTTCCTGCCAGGACTCTAACTGGAAGTTTCTGTGAAGTGGCTGGTTTTAAACAGCTCAGCCTCCCAGGCTGCCTGCAGGTGTACATCAACTGTAAAGTATAGTCACAAGTGATTAAAAATAATTGACTATTGAATTACCTAGTTGTTATTTGAAAGAAACTTAGTGACTGGCAGCAGTTTTTCATTTTTAGAAAATCTATGGGAATAATCAATCATTGCCAAAAGCTACAAAAGCTGAAAATTAATTCATTGGGGATCATCAATATTAAACCCAGCAAAATGCTTCGTGATTTAAAATAATAGATAATTTGTATTAAGTGCCGTGTGACAAGCATTGCATCAAATGATTGACATTTTTTTAATTCTCTTAGTCCTCACAATTATTCTGTAAGGTATATTACTTTTGCCATTTGACAGGTATGGAAACTGAGGCTTAGGGAGGAGAAGAACCCTGTCCAATGCCACATAGGCAGCCACTAATGAAGCTGGTATTCAAGCCCAGGCCATAGATCCAGAGCCTGCATGCTACTCAATTTCCTCCTTAGTTAACAAGGAAATAACTAAGGCAAAATTACAAAGATATGTCTTTGTTTAAATGGAAAATATTTGCTAATTTCTGTGTGGTATAAATAAGCTGTTTATAATTACAAATTATACTACTGCTTGTAAGACTTTTATTTATTCCGAGCTTGTTAGTTGATTTTGTGTAATAAAAGGAACCAGACCTATTGTGAATTTCAAGTGTGGCCCACAAATATAAATAATTCTGAATTCACCAAAATACACTCATACATATACACATACACACACACATAGGCGTCTAACTCTGGTGCTTACCAGTTCCTCAACTGGGAAGCGGTTAGCCTTGGGTTTTCTTATAAATCTCCTTATTAATAATGGTAGTGTTTACACAACCTGGAAATACTGGATTTTTCCCTGAGCGAGTGGTTGTTTTGGAATAGTGTAAACAGAGCCAGTGTTAAGGAAGAGGATTTCTTTGTCTAGTGAAGCTCTGAGCATTTAAACAGCTGCTTAGTTTCATTCCAGAGGTGTTTGCATTTCATTGACAGATGGAGTAATTTCCAAATGGGTTTCAATCAATATACACTAGACAAGTGGTTGAGAATTATATCTTAAGGGAAAAAAAGAAGAAGAAATGCAATTTAACCATGGTGTCTTATTTATTTATTTTTTTAGCATCTGTTATTAAAGAACTACCACAAAAACCACATGTTGGGATGTAAAATTCCATGCAATGGTCCATATTTAAAGCTGTTTATTTTCATGTCTTTTGGCAGTTTTTGTTTGTATATTCTTGTAATTTTTTTCTTAAAGAGGAAGCACTAAATGTGTTTAAAGCATGGTTTTTGCTCAAATTTATGCTCTTGTTATTCTTTACTTTGGCTTCTCGAAGGGGTGTCAAATTATATTTTTGAGTTATATATAATTCAAATATTAGCAAAATTTCTAGAGATTTTTAAATAAAACCCACATTATTATTACTGTTTTATATAGCCAATGTTCACTTAGATTTACCCACGTATTAACCATATTCTTCCTACATTCATCTCAGACCACTTTCCTTTTGCCCAAAGTACACCCTTTTAGAATTAACTGCCTTAGTGAGAGGTTGCTGGGGACAAATTCTCTTTTTTTTCTTTTTCTGTTTGTGCCTGAAAATGTTTTTATTTCACATTCATTCATGAAGTGTATTGGACAAATATAAAATAGCAGTTTGGCAATTCCTTCCTCAGCACATTTTTGGTATTATACCACTATCTCTGGCTTCCATTGTGGCTGTTGATGAGTCAGCTGTCAGCCTCACTACTTTGAGCCATAGGGGACTCTGGTCTGTGCTGCCAGGATCCCTTTATGAGACTGAAGGGATTTCACCATCAGCTGCTAAGAGGGGTGCTACCAACTGACAGCCTGTGGCTATCAACCTTACTGGAAATTACTCTCAATTGAAGAGACCCACCTCAAGTTCAAGTTTATTTCTGGAGGCTACGTGTATCTGAACACTGATCTGGCCCGTAAACTAGGAAAGGCCACCACCTTTGAGTGAGGACCAGAGCAGGAAATGCTCTTCTGTAGGTGGTCTTGCCATTTGGGTCATTTGACTTAACAAGCCCTAAGTTATTAGACATATCAAAGGTAAGAAAAGATACAGTATGGAGTTTAAGGCAAGCCACAATAGGAGAATCATCTTTAGAGTTCTGAAACAAGGCTGTGCCATCTGCAGCAGAAAATTAATATACCTTTCCAAAAACTGCTTGTGTGTGCTACTTGGCCCTGGAAAGGACTAAATGCCTGGCCCTGAAGCACAAAGTGACCATGAGTACAAAAGTCCCAACACGATCTGGGTTCTGTCAGACACACCAAATTGAGCAGGCCCAGAAGCAATCAATCACAGCTAGAAATGAAAGGTCTGGGATCAAAGCCAAGGCATGGCCAGAGGTACAAATGTGAGTCACAAGAAGATGGATCCATGTCACCCATCATGATCCCATCAGTGCTTCTTCTAATGGCCAACTGATGGGGGAGGAAGAAAGTCAATCTCGGTTCATGGATGGGCTATCTCATGACTTTGAATGTGGCTCAGTATATTTGTCTAAGCCAAAAAATGGGCTTTGCCAGACTATATCCCCTTTCAGTGATGGTCTTGAAGGTGAGGTGTGTGAGGTGAAATTCCCCCAAGGGACAGAACTTGAGGCAACATGCCTGATCCTCTTTATGTGAAAAAAGAAGTGTCCTAATACAAACTATGCATGCACTCAACAAATAGCTTAGCTGGTAAGTCAGAGGCCCGGAAGAAGAAATATTAGAAGATCAGGGAAAAGAATATCTGGAAAAGAAGCATGTGGATAGATCTTTGGTTATGAAGAGAGAAGATCTTTGCATTTGCTTTGTATTGTTACTACCACCATAGAGTGTTCTCCAAAGAAGAGGTACTAAATAACCAAGTAGAGAGAATGACTTGTCCAACTGGCATTAGTCAGCCTCTGTCATGCACTATCCCAGTACTGGCCTGATGGGCTTGTAAACGTAGAACCATGGCGGCAGGGAAATAGGCTATTCATGGGTCCACAATCATGGTTTCTACTCACCAAGGCTGAACTAAATGTCCAACCTGCCAGCAACACTGACTAATGCTGATCCCTTTATACAGGAATATCCCTCAAGGACATCAACAATCCACTTAGTGGTATAAGTTGCCTCCATTGTACCCCTTCTATCCTGGAAGGAACAAAGGTTCATTTTGACTTGGTAACACATATTCCAGGTGTGAGTTTGACTTCTTATCCACAGGGTTTCAACTAGCACCATTTTATTTGAGGACTTACAGAGTTCAAGCCACCCAAACGAGATTCCCACAAGCCATTGTATCAGGTCTATGAAACCACATTATAATAATCCTATGGTAAGATGGGCAAATACTATCGGATCCACTGGATTTATAACACATCACCCACAGGCTACAGGCCTGAGAGAGTGATGTAAATGTTCAGTGGTCCAGGGGATAGGAGGACGCCTAGGATCTAAGAAAAGAAGGTTCAGGGGGTCCAAATCTTGTTACCACAGGGCATGGGCAAAGCTATGGATGCCAGTAGAAAATTCTGGTACATTTCCAAAGGCCTGGCTAGTGCAGTTCAGACAGATATAGCAAGAATAAGGTTTACACCAAAAGACCAAGCAGAGGTAGTGGGACCTGAGAAGAATGTGTGGACCAACCACACCTCTCTCAATGCTGTGATGTTTGTAACTTCTGGAATGGAGGGAAGCAGTGGGGGGAGAGCCAGGCTCAGAGCAGCCCTAGTACATGGTTTGCCCTTTGAATCAATGAGTCTAAATGCTGAGTGAAATTAACAAGTTTTAATTACTTGTTACTATTTAAACCAGAAGAGACTTTTCAGCGGCAAGATTAGGAAGTTTTTAACATCAGCAGAAATGGAGGCGCCAGAGCTAAGTCAAGCTCAGCAATAGAAAAGATAAAGTTACATTTCTACACAGCTAAACTGTAACTATTTAAAAATGCTACACATATAATCTTCTTACATGCAGGTACCCTGACAAGCAGCTTTCAGAACTTCCTGGGACCCAACTCAAAATTAGCCATCACAGTCCATTCTCGTCCCTGGGGAAGGGCAAATTTAATCAAGCAGGGGGAGATAAATTCATCTCATTTTAAAAATATGAATCAGTTTTCTTTTGCCACCATCCAAATGTCAATTAATGATTCACTTATAGGCACAGATATCTTTACAAAACACTCTTAAATTTCTCCAAAACTCACCCTCATATGTTACCAGTGGGAATGTAAAATTGTTTAGCCACTGTGGAAGATAGTTCAGTAGTTCCTCGATAAGTTAAACACAGAATTACCATATGATCCAGCAATTCCACTCCTAGGTATACCTGAAAGAATTAAAAACAGGTATTCCAGCAAAACTTGTGCAAAAATATCATACCAGCCCCACTCACAATAACCTAAAGCTGGAAATAAGCCAAATGTCCATCAACAGAAGAATGAGTAAATAAAATGTGGTATACCCATACAGTGGAATATTATTCACCCATAAAAATGAATGAAGTATTGATACATGCTACCACAAAGATGAAGCTTGAAAACATACAAAATGAAAGAAGCAAGACATAAAAGGCCACGTATTGTATAATTCCATTTATTGGAAATATCCAGACTAGGCAAATCCATGGAGACAGAAAGCAGATTTGTGGTTTCCAGGGGCTGTGGGGGAGGGGAAATGGGGAATGACTCCTAATGGGTATGGGGTTTCTTTTAGGGTGATGAGAATGTTCTGGATTTACACAGTGGTGATGCTCATACAACATCATGGATGCACTTAATGCCACTAATTTTATACACTTTAAAATGATTAAAATGGTAAACTTTATGCTATGTGTATTTTATCACAAGAAAAAACAATTCTCCAAAACTCAATTATTAGGTACTTTCCTTGTTCCCCCAAACCATTTTAGGGCTCAAGGAAAGTTTCCCACAGTACTAACTGAAATGGGTCACCAGTTTTTCCTTGTGGGAGGCAACCCAAGGCTCTGATTGCACTGAGTAAGGTTGGTCAGCTGTTTTACAAGGAAAACACCTGGCACCAAATCCTGGGCTCTTTAAAGAACTGCTAGCTAAGCCTCTTCCCCAGGGTAAAGGCAGGGAGAAGCGCTGTGAGTCTGAGCTTGCCAGGTCCACGTGGGCCACACCCAGCAGTTAATAAGTTGTTCCGAACTCTACGTGCCCCATCTTAATAACTAGTTCTCCTCCCAATTTGTAGGTTCCCATAATCATGTGGCTACGCAAATGAGTACGGGGAAAACCACTAACAATTTGGAGACGAGACAGAGTCCAGAAAAGGAAGAAAAGTCATGAAAGTATAAATTTAGCTTGAGGTGTTCCATGAACACAAGACAGAGACCTAGAATTAGGGCTTGTTCTAAATTTCAAAGTTAACAGAATAGTGGTTTCTCTGAAAGCGGAGTCCTTTGGGTAAGGAAATCTCTCAATTCGGCATCTGCACGAGTGAAAGGGAATTGATCAAAAGACGCAAAACTTTTGAGACTCTTTGGTCCATCTGGTGACAACTGGTCGGAAGAGTCTGCCATGACGTAAACCTGAGAGAACCATCCTGCAAGTAGCAAGGGAAACTATAGCTTCCTCTTCCCCAAAATGATAGTTTGGAGCACTAGCTTTTAAGTCAGGACCAGCCCAGCAGTCAGCAGGAAAGCATGTAAGTATGGAGAGGTAAGCAGGAGTCAGATAATGTAAAACCTCCAAGTCTGGGATGTCTTCTAAGCCCAATTAAAAGACACTGCAGAGTTTTAAGCAGGAAAATTGACATCATATAATTTACATTAATATAAGGTCACTCTCTCTGGTTGTGGTGTGGAGAAAGGACAGCTTGCAGGAACTTGACAGCAGAAGCAAGAATAGTTGCCAGAACAAAAGCTAGATGATGGTTACTTGGACCAAGGTGTGACAACGGAAATCTAGAGAAGTGAAGAGAGTCCCAATGTATTTAGGTTCAGAGTCTATAGGACAGGCTGATAGAACAGAATGTGTGGAAGGGGAGCAGAAAGGGAGGAGTCAAGAATGACTCATAGATCAAGAGGAAGACTGTAGCACCTGGATGTTTTGTTGCAATAGGCAAAGCCAGTGTCCACCCTGTAGAAAATGTAGTGTGCATTTGCCCCTTTACTCCTACAAGGTCGTGCTATCCAGTCCAGCTGATTGAATGCTATATATTTTTTTCTAAATCTTTGCTGATATGAGAAATGAAAATGGTATCTCATTATATTTTTTTAATTAATAGTGAAGTAAACCACTTGTTCATGTATTTCTTGGCCATTTGTGTTTCTTATATGTGTTAATTGTTCTTTCTATCAATCTTTTCTAACTGGTTGGTGAGTCTTGACCACCAATCCCTCAGGAGCCCTTTGTCTCCTGTAGCTTTCTTGGCACCATCCTCCTCTTACCGCCCTGACAATTCCTGCTCAGTCTCCTTTGTTGCCTCCAGGTCCTCAATACTCTGCCCGAGCTCCACTCCCACCTTGCCAAGTTTCTGTTCTCAGCCCTCTTCCCTTCTTTCTAGATATGTCCCTAGGTGATCTCTCTTCTATTCACAAAATTAGGCCATTTTCTCTACATTAATTATCCTAAAATCTCTATATCCAACCATGACCTCTTTCCAAATGTTCACACCAAAGGTTTCAATGGTCTACTCTGCACTTCTGTCTCTACATCCAGCAGACACCTTCACTAAAACACATCAGAATAAAATCTCAGCCACTCATTTCCTCCAGCCAATTTCTTCTCCTTATTTCCTATTTCTACCCTTAGTACCAAACCTACCTGAATTTCTCAGACTATAACTTCCATCATTCATTTATTCTGTTTTTTTTGTTTGTTTTTTTTTGCTAAGGAAGATTTGCCCTGAGCTACCATCTGCCACCAATCTTTCCCCTTTTGTACATGAGCCACCACCACAGCATGGCCACCGACAGACATGTGGTGCAGGTTCGTGCCAGGAACCAAACCCAGACCACCAAAGTGGAGTACACCAAACTCAACCATTAGGCCACTGGGGTTGGCCCCATTTATTCATTTTTTTCAACAAATATTTATAGAGCATCTGCTATGTGTCAGGCACTGGGCTGGGCCCTAAAGTTTTTACTCCTTAACCTCCTTCCCTGTATTAATTCTACTATTGAATCTTGTGAATTTTTCCTTTGTGATAACCTCTCAAATTTATTACCTCCTTTTCATTCCTGTTGCCACCATCTTAATTCCTGGTCTCTCTGGCAGGTCTTTCCCATCTCATCCGTAGCCTCATCACAGTTGTTACTCCTCACACCTGAGCAAGGTGAATCACCCTAGAGCATAGCTCTAATCATCTCACTCCCTCCCTTAAAAACCATCTTTAACAGCACATTTACAAATAAAGAGAAATCCAACTCTTCAGCTAACATTGATGGCTCTTAAACCATCTCTCATTAATCCCTGCTCTCCATCCAACTCTCCATGAACACACTTGCATATTTGGCTTTCTTTCTCATTTTGTATCTTATAACTTTATTTAATATATCTTTTTATTAAGATCTGATTTACATACATTAAAATGAAGCAAGTTTAAGTGCACAGTTCAATGACTTTTGACAAATGTATACACTCATGAAACCCATACTCAAATCAACCTATAGAATATTTCCAGCACCAAAAGTTCCCTTGTGCTCCTTTCCGATCAACCCCAACCCTAGCCACATGCAAATGCTATTCTGATTTCTATCAACATAGATTAGTTTTGCCTTTTCTTGATTTCTGTATAGATAGAAACATGGATAAATCTACTCTTTTTGTCTGGTTTCTTTAGCTAAACATGATATCTATGGAATTTGTCTATGTTTTTTTATGTGTCCTTGGTTTGTTCCTTTTTTATTGCTGAGTAGTATTCCATTATGAATATACCACAATTTGTTTATTACATTTCCTGTTGGTAAACATTTGGAATGTTTCCAGTTTAAGGCTATTATGAATAAAGTTGCTATGAATATTCACATACAAGTCTCTTTGTGGACATGTCTTCATTTCTTTTGGCTAAATACTTAGGAATAGAATTTTTGGGTTCTATGGTTTGTATATATTTAACTTTATAAGAGATTGCTACACAGTTTTCCAAAATGGTTTTGCCATTTTACACTCCTACCATCAATGTGTGAGAGTTCTACTTGCTCCACATTCTCATCAATATTTGCTATTGTAAGTCTTTTTAATTTTAGCCATTCTAATTGGTGTGAAAGAGTAACTCAGTGTGGTTTAGTGTGCATTTGCCTGATGACTAATGATATTGACCTCCTTTTATATGCTTTATTGTCCATTTGTATATCTTACTTTGTGACATGACACTTCACATCTTTTTCCAATCTTTTTTTGGATTTCTGCCTTTCTATGACTGATTTGTAGTGGCTCTTTATGTATTCCGGATACAAATCCTCGATCAGATATATATATTGCAAATATTTTGTCTCAGTCTGCATCTTACCTCTTCATTTTTCAACATGTCTTATGATTAGCAGAAGTTTTTCATTTTCATAATTCATTTAAATTATGTTTTTTAAGTATTTTGTATTTCATTATATTTTATAAAAAGTCCAATTTATCATATTTTTTTCTTTGAATGTTTGTGCTTTATGGAGTCCCTAAGAAATTTTTGCCTACCCAAGTAGGTAAGACTTCTGATGCTTTTTTATAGATATTGACAGACTGATTCTAAAAGCTATATGAAAATGGAAAAGATTTAGAATATCCAAAAATGATCCTAAGAATGAAAGGCAAATATGGAGGATATAAGCTACCTAATTTCAAGACTTTCTACCAAGCAACAGTAGTCAAGATAGTGGTATGGTATTTGTGTAAGACAGACTAATAGATCCATGGAAGAGAACAGAATCCAGAAATAGACCCACACAAATAAGATCAGTTGGTTTCTGACAGGGAAGTCAAGACAATTTGATGGATACAGGAAAGCCTATTCAACAAGTTGTTCTAGAATGACTAGATAAATATAAGGAAAAAATAAATATTAACTTTTAATTTACACCACACACAAAAATTTATTTATGATGGACCACACAGCTAAAGATGAAAACTAAAACAATAAAGCTAGAAAAAAATCGTATTACTTTCACCTAAAATTTTCTCCTCCCTCTTATTTCTTTTGACAGGTTATCCATACTTCAAAGCTGAGCTCAAATATAAGCTTCTTCATGAAGTCTTTTATAATCACCTCTATCAGTACTATATCAGTACTATATAAGGTGATATCACCTCTATATAAGTACTACTTTATATAATTCTTACAGCACTTTCCTTATACCATGTTAAACATTGTATTACAGTGAAATGTGTCCTTGTGTGTACATGTACACATCAAAACCATCCTTCTAAATGGTGTTTGTTGACAGGTCCTGTTCTTCACAGAATCCCCTAAACTACGCAACAGAGTATTCATCCATAGTAAAATATCAATAAACAATGGATCTCAAAAATGGAATTCCATGCAGAAGTATTGAGGAAAAAAAGAAGGATTTGCTGCTTGCTTGCAAGATAGGGAAAAGGGTGATAGAATAGAGGTAGAGATAGATCAAATGCAAATGAATTTTAATAAATGCATCAATACACATTTACACAATTGCTAATAACTCTCTAGCAAGAACCTATCTGCAGCATTGGACAGGACCTTTGCATGAACAACTACAAAGACTTTATCAAAAAATGATGGAAGCTTTACACTTTTTTCTTTTGATCAAAACTAAGAACATTCATAAGTAACACTCTCTGAAGAAATCAATTGGCAGTGACTGTGATCTTCCCCTCAATGATTCATGATTTCCTATATACTTCTATTTATAGCAAACATCTATGAGACCAGTATTGTGAATAATTTTATTATCATTGCCACCATTGAATATTTTGCTCCAAAAGACTATATATATACATATATACACATATATGACTTCCAGGTTCATTTAAAAACATGTATATTGCTTTGGTACTTTTTCTTACATTGTCTCAAACACAATTCAGTCAAGAATGTATTCAGCTTCATGTGGCATCCTAACTAGGGGAGAGCATGGCACAGCAAAAGAACAGTTCTAATGAGAAAGACAAAACAGGGAGAAAATAATGATAGGAGGTTTAAAGAACTGCTCAGATTTTAATTTCAGTTGAACAATATAATGAAGCCCGTTAAAATCTCCACTTATTTGTGAGATTCAATTTATACTTGTCTCAATGGAGCCCTATTTATTCTCTGAAGTCATACCTTTGTTTCAAAGACTGTGAATCATTCCAGTTATATCAGTATCTTAGAATTGTCTTTCTTTTCATATAAAAATATATTTGTGTTTGTAGGTAGGATATTTTTAAATGGCTAAGTAAAAATAATCTAAGAATGGCTGCTGCTTTATTGCCACAGTACACTTATTTTAAAATATATACGGAATATAAAGTACTTAGGATAACAAAGTGATTACATCCCGTTATGACTGTTACCATCACTACTGTAAATAAGAGTCTGTAGAAACATTGGAATAAAGGGCAAGGCCATCACTAATACTCTTGATGTGATTTCACAGCCCTTGGCCACCTGCTTAGTGACTCCGTCTTCCTTCCCCAGACTTGGTTTCTCCTTAATTTGCAGCCCATCCAGGTGTTAGCAGGAAGAGGTAGGCTGAGTAACTGCAGCATTCAGGAGCCAGTCTGTGTAATCCAAAACAGCCCCATTTGTACTTTTCCAGTAAAGCTTTAAATATTCAACACTTTTGTCTCTTTCTCTCTAGGCCTCTATTTCTCAGGACAAAATTCCCTTGTTCCTTTCACTAGTCCTCATCTGACAAGATTTCTAGAAATAACTCTTCCTGGCTTCTCATTTTTAGACATATAAAACACATATAAAAGTTAAGTTATTAACTTTTAAAGCAAAATTTACCTTTCTTTTTATTTACTTTCCATGTTATACATTAATGTATATTCTTTCTATAAAAATTAGTTTAGTTTACATAGCTATTATTTCAGGAACCAAACAGATTGAGCATTCTCCCCGCAAAAAACCCTTCATTTATTCTTGATATTTTTGATATAAGGCTTTCATCAATGTTTTGTTCTATTCCCAGTAAATAATGAAGAAAAATTTTATGTATTTACATAAACAAGAGAAAATTCAAAAAATTGAGATTGAATACATTTCCAAGAGCATCACTTTATAAATAAAGAACACCCACATAATGGATTCCAATGTAATTCCATTTTTACATATAAATATACTCTTGTGTTACCTGAGATACTTCCACAATTTATACTTTTATTATAAAAAGCAAACCCTGCTCTGTGCTACTGTTAATGAAAAAAGGTCATTTTTTTTTCTGCAACCAAAGTAATTCTGACTTTTGAGTACAATATCTCTGTAGATCTCCTTCTGTGCTTTTAGGTATTTATTTGTTCAAAGTTACTTTTAATGATTGAAGATGTGTACTCTGAATATGTTTATATATTCCTTCAGTGGAAGTAAATATATCTTCTACATTGTTTAATGTCTGCTGTGGCTTGTGACTAGTTTAGGGGCTGGGTAGGGGAGGACAACTGAGGTGTACATGAAAATTGTATAAATATTTCCTAATAACATGAGCATAGAAAAAAGTTTAGAATTCTCATCTATTAAAATTCATATGATTTTAAAGCACAAAGCTGGATCTGATGTCAGTTTCAATGCTTACTTAAATATTTTATACATTTCATACCATGAGTTACAACAAAGTATGTTTTAAGAAAGTCATTCAGAGCATGAAGTCACATGACTGAAATAGCTAATGATTTCATTATAAGTCTCATTGTTCATAGATGTAATGTTCAATTATTATTTTCTCTTAATGACAGAAGGGGAAATCTCCTAGGAGCTGAATGAATCAGGCCAAAACTGGGGACATGATGATTTACTCACCTGTCCCTAATTCAACATTCAGTTCATTATTGCAGTTAAGCTATAATGAGAATCTTAGCCCAGGCTGAATACTTCACAGGACCAGATACTAGATATGCACTCAATTATAAGACATCGTTTTTTAGTCTATTTAATATATCTCCACCCCAATTTAATGTCACAGTTCCCAAGACCTCAGTGTGTCCTATTTCTGAATGTTGAAAATATCTTTAGCCTAATCTTATATTTTTGCCTGAGTCAGATAATTTATTCTCAAGTATGACACACTTCCCTCAAGTTAAAAAGGAAAACATTTTCAAAAATAGGTGTAACGAAAAAGGAGGAGAAAAAAAAAAAACCCACATGTCTACAAAGATGTCAAGGCTATGAATCTCCCAAATGATAAACTAGCTACCTGCTTGGGCATGCGAAGACCTAATTTTTATAACTTGTCATATAATTAGCCATGTTCAGTGACTTTCAGCATTATGTCAGACTATATGCCTTGACAAAGATAGTTTAGAATTTATTGAAGTTTGCTTCTAGGAAACAGTGTACCTTATAAGTAAAAGAGAATGATTTTATACAATAATAATGAGAGCCAGAAATGGAAAGGCCACTCTGCTAGGTCAAGAGTAACCAAAACATGGCCTTTTTTTCCAGTGAGTTTACCATCCAGTGGAGGAAGAGGAATGAATATAAATCATTATGATACAAAGCATGGTCTACATGGCAAAAGCAATATCTAAAGAATGATTAATTTTGACAGGGGTGGGGGTTGAGAAAAGCATCCCAGAAGAAAGTAACATTAAATTTGGCCTCAGAGGATCAATCGGGCAGAGTGAAGGGGAAAAAACCCTGAAGACTGGGGTTGGTAATTCAACAAAGACCCTGAGTTGAGAAAAAAGTAAGGCACATTTAGGGAACAAAATTGTTTATTATGGGTAAAATACATGGTGACTCAGAGAGCATAAGGCCAGACATTAGAGTCGGAAGGGGATTGAGATGAGATGTTGAAGGGCCTTGAGGAACAGTTAGAGGAACGTAAACTATATTCTAGAATCAATGCTCTAAGCAGGGAAGACCATGATCAGTTTCTACTGGCAACGTCTACAGAGCAATTAGAATGAAGATAGATCAGAAGCAGGTAAACCAGTGAGAAGTCGGTTGCAATTGTCTGAGAAAGAAGAAACGAAGTAAAATGAGCTTGAACTGGGGAGGTGGCAATGGGAGTAGAAGAGAGTGGATGACTCAAGAGACTTTGTAAAAGTGTGACCAATAGATCTGGTAACACATGTCATAGGAGTGAGGGCGAGGCAGAGTCAAAGATGATCCCAAGTGTACTTGCCCCGCTGATTAGGTGGACCAAGATCAGACAGACTTACACCATTTTGACTTTGTAACCCCTTCCTTCAGCCTGAACTATCCATCCCATTTAGTTCCCATAGATCCTCCGGCCCTCTTTCAAAGCTTGAGTCACATTCCACTTCCTGCATAACAGCTTCTCAGATTCCCTGCCCTATATTCCACGCCCCCCCCCCCAGAATTCATCACTTCTATACTCGCACAAAATATTTTTACTTCTGTTTTCTGTCACAAGTGATTTACTTACATGTCTGCTTCCCCACGGGTATGTAAGCGCATTGAGAAACCACTTTCCTTTCATCTTGGTATTTTTCATAATACCCAGTATAGTGATGGTCAACAAATAACCTGTATTCCATTCATGATGTTTCTAGATATTGTCCATGAAATATTGTCCATGTATGGAAATATTTTTAATGCTATCTATTTTATATTCATAAAATGGAATAATACCCAAAAGTAAGAAAAGAATGAACTAGTGATACATGAAAACAACATAGATGAATCTCAAAAATAGTATGTTGAGGAAATAAGCGAAACATGAAAGAATACATTTTGGATGATTTCATTTCTATGAAATTCACTAACAGGAAAAGTTAATCTATGTTGTTGAGAATCAGAACAGTGGTTGCCTATGGAAATGGGATTTGACTAGAAGGGTGTGCAAGATAACTTTCCAGAATGATGGAAGTATTCTCTGTTTGGTTAGGGTATTGAGCTTATAAGCTTATATTTTTTTCAAAAGTTTCTGTTTTGTGCCCTTGAGATTGATGTGCTTCACTAAGTAAACTTTATCTCAATTAAGAAAAATATTCAGGGAAATTTAAATATCATCTTGATATCAGTTGATACCAAGGAATTATTCTTATTAATTCTATTAGACTATGATAGCATTATGTAAGAACATGTTCATAATATTTACAGATATTTACTGAAGTATGTATGGATGGAATGATATGATGTCTAGATTGCTTTAAAATAATTCAGCAAATACAAAAATGATTCAAAAGCAGACAGTTAAAGCAAATGTGTCAAAATATTGATAAATGGGACTCTGGGTGAGGGGTATATGGGAATTCATTTTACTACTCTCTCTAATTATGTGTATATTTAAATTTTCATAATAAATTTTACAAGAACTACTTAGTAAAAAATAAATTATGACATGGATAGTATCAAACCCCATACTCAATCCAGCAGGAAACTCTATTGCCCCCAACTTGAAAATACTTCCAGAATACACCAATTCTTACACCTCCACTGCTACCTCCCAGAATTAAGCTACCTTCATCTCTCCACTGAACTGTTACAGTAGCCTCCTAACCACTCTCCTATATCTACAGTTTCCCCATGGTATCTATATTCCACACTAAACTCAGAACCATCTTATTAATACGCAAGTCAGATCACGTTATTCGACTGCTTCGAGCTATATGCTAGGTAGGACAGTGATGGTTAGAATTTGTGGCAACAAGAGTGTATATTTGAGAATTTTCTAGAACCAAGACAGATAAGCCTTACAACTTACTAACTGTATAACCTTACACAAGTTACTTAACCTCTCTGTGATTCAGAGTCTTATCTGTAAAATAGATTAATAATAATACTTCATAGAGTTGTTCTAAGGAATAAATAATATATATAAAACACCTAGAAAAGTGCCAGGGACATGTAAGGACTCAATTAATATTATCAAAATTTAGTTTTATATAATCAACATTAAAATCATGTTTTATGAGATTCCAGAAGATGTGATTGTATACTTTTTCAGTACAAATAGTAGAATATTTTTCCTTGGGATAATAATGAATAGAAATTGTGTTTTGTGATTATTAATACAGGGGCTCTGGTGTAACCAGTGGAAAGTGGTAATGTTCTTATATTCTTCATTAAAAAATGAAAGTACTTAACTCATTTAACCCCTTCTCCTGATAATTTGTTGCTGGATGTTTGATGATGAAAGAATGAAGCTGATGCTATAACACAAGGTTTTGTTAAATATTTACATTGTCTTTTAATGAAGACATCAGGTAAAACATTTGTGAGGGAGGAGATATAAGATAGTAGCTGGAGTCAGATGCATAAGTTCCATCTGCAACTGAGCTATTTGGCAAAGATGACTTTATTTTGACAATTTGTGGGAAAAAAAGAATAATGAGACATTAGGTGCTAGGATACCACTCATCAGCTTTAGAATTCTAGCATAGGATTTGTCCTCTTCAACGTTTTCTATTAAAGATTTGGATAGAGACTAAGCTGGCATGCATATCTCATCTGCCAGTTAAAGAATGGCAAGATAATGAATAGCATTGATGGTCAACTGGAGAATTAAAAAGAGCAGGACAGCCCAGAATGTTGGACTAAAACAAACTAGCTTTAATAAAAGATAAATGTAGAATGATATTTATAAAAATGTAGAATGACGTAAATAGCAAATTTCCATACAGTAGTTAATCATACATCCAGGTCCTTTGCCAGGAGATACAGATACAAAAAAATAATAATAATGTTTTATCCCAGTTCCTCACAATATTCAGTCTAATTGAGGAGAGAGAACCATAAAAAACAAAGTATAGGGGCCAACCTGGTGGCGTAGAGGTTGTGTTCAGCATGCTCCACTTTGGCAGCCCAGGTTGACAGGTTTCCATCCAAGGTGCGGACCTACACAGCAATCATCAAGTCACGCTATGGCAGTGACCCACATACAAAGTAGAGGAAGACTGGCACTGACATTAGTTCGGGGCCAATCTTCCTCCCCCAAAAGAAAAAGTGTAGTGATAGGCATGTTCATACAAGTACAGAGAAGTAATAGTTAACTCACTCAATGGAGAGGGAAAAGCTAAAATGACAGGTGTCCCAGTGAAATAGGCCTTTGAGCTAAGATGTGTTTTATTCCAGCCAGAGGACACAATATGAGACAGACACACAGGTGGAAACCAGTATAGTGTACGCAGAAAATTTTAAGCACTAAAATGCAGAGTGAGAAATAGTGAGAGATGATACTGGAGAAGCAGAGTGAGCCATGGGGACACTAAGTCATGTAAAGGAGCAGGACTTTATCGTGTAGCCATGAAGAGCTAAAGCAGAGATTTAACTAGGAAGCGGCATGCTCAGACTTGCATTTCACGTGGATCACTCAGAAGGTCATATGGAGGACAACTGTAATGGGGGAGGAAGGAGAGAAAGAGAAAGGGGAGGGGACCGGAGGCCCAGGCCCAGGTGAAAGAAATCAAAGACTTGAATTAGTCCATTGTCACGGTGGGCACTCTAGGCTTTAAGAGCCAGAAAGAGGAGCAGAAATCTGTAGAGAAATAGGAAAAGATGATCAGAGAGATACAGGGAAAACTACAAGAGTCATGGGTCGTGGAAGCCACGGAAATAGAGAGTTTCAAGAAGGAAGAAGTGATTTATAGTATCAAATGCCACCCATAAGATAAGAACTTTAAAATGACAAAATTTCACATTAGACTTAATAGGAACAATTTCAGTGGAGTGGTTGAGATGGAAGACAAGTTAAAGTGTATTTTGAAAACAAATGAGAGGTGAGTAAATGTAGCATGCATTTTCTTTAAGAAGCTTGGTAATGAAAGAAAGGAGAGAGGTAAGATAGCTACAAGAGAGATTCTGTTTCATTCGTAACGGAAGAGATTTCAAGACAGTAGGTGGTGGAGCCAGGAAAAGAGAAAAGAAGAAAAAAAGAGATAAGACAAAATCACAGAGAGAAAGAAAAGAAGGAATTACATGAGTGGAGAGGTTAGTTTTGATTTAAAAAGGGTCATCTTATCCTGTAAAAAATGGAGAGGAAATGAGGGTAAGTTGTGCTCAGTGGATGGGTAAGGGTGTATGGAAAGTTAAAGGTAACCAATTTTCTCAATGATATATTATTGTTGTGGGGGTAGTTATGTAGGTCCTACATTTCTTTTCTTCTTTTAAACTCCTAATACAGGATTCAGGAGTCCTGACTACACAATATAACATGTGAAAAGGATCTTAGAAGCCACCAGGATGACAGAAATGTTGGGAAGATAAATATGGTCCTAATATACTTCCATAGAGATAGACGTCCGGATCACATTCCAATTATTATGCTCAATTTTGAAGTGCCACGTTAAAGAAAGACATAGTAAAATCAGATCATGTTCGAAAGAAGGATATTAAATAACCATAACTCCGTCAATCCACTTACCAAAAAACAGTTAAAAGAGGTTGATATTATTTATCCTAAGAAAAGAAAATTTAGAGATGAAGCTATTACAGAGCACAGGGAGTATATTTGCTCTAAAATGCTCCATCGAACAGAACTGGTATGTGACAAAGAGGCAGGTTTTATTTTAAAAGAAGGTAACACTCATTAATAAAGCTGTGCAACTCGCCATCACTGACAGTGTATAAGAGGTTACATGACCAAAAGCAGGAAGCTTGTAGCAGAGACCCCTGCGTTTGGAAAAAGTTGGACATCTTCCAACTCTAAGTTTCCATAATTCTGTTTTTAAACATCATTTACCCATCCTTGAGAGGTTATGGGATGAGATATGGGGCGGATCAGTTTTGGTATCCAATGGGGTGTTGAATGCATTGGAACAGAAAGCAGATAAAGGTGGAATGTTTAAGGTTTATACTAGAGAGGGTTGGCACTGAATTTTACATTTGGTTTAACTTCATGAGCCACTAGAAAGGTAATTTACTGTTTCAGAGCAATGAATTTCAACCTGTAGTAATGATGTTTGAGGAGGATGACTGGAAGCTTGTCAGGACCTGGAACTTTACAAAATGTAAAGAAAAAATAGCTCTTGATAAGACCTGTGCAGCGTGCATGGAGGATGGGGAGGTACGTGCAGGTGTGTACAGATGGAGAGAGGCAGTGAAGAAATAAGCAAATATCTAATCGAGCATCCAAACCACCAAGTTTACTACAGAGGAAAGGATGAGGAAATAGAGTTGATAGGATCCTGGGCAGCCAGAGAAGGTGGTCATGAGTACAATCATTTTATGTGAGAGCTGCTGAGTTGCCTGCTGATGTTTTCCATCAACTGGTGGGACGATTGATGGCAACCAAGAGAAAACCATTAAGCCTAACTCCAGTATAAAAGAGGGAATTTATCACAGAGATATAAGGGAGTCCTAAGAAGTACGGCTTCAGGAAGGAAGTGGAACCAGGAACTGGAGTAGGTCAAGAATTTGCATTTCTAACAAGTTCCCAGGTGATGCCCATGCTGCTGATCCAGGGACCTCACTTTGAGATCCACTGCTTTAGAGTTGGTGAAGCATCTTCATAGGTATTATCTCATTTAATCCCTACCATAACTCTGTAGGGGAGGCCTTATTATCCCCACTTTTCAGGCAAGAAAGCAAAGGAATAAAGATCTTTAACACCCAATCTCTTACAGCTTCTAACGGATAAAACTGAGGTAGGAATTTGGTTCTTATATTGGTCAATTCCATCTTTTCCTCTACTCCTTAGCTGTTTGGTATAGGGTTGATGACTTATATCTATCATAACCCGATGAAAATAGTTAATGGCACATCACTATTCCATTTGTTTAATAATGAAGATGTTGTTAAACTCTTTAAAGACAAGGGCTGTTATATTTTTACACTGCCAAGAGTGGAACTCAAACCTATTTGCTTATTGTTGAGTGTGCTTTTATGTCAGAACGCAAATTCTATAAGCTTAAAGGGAGCATTGGGACAGCTGCATTAATAGACTAATTAAATTTTCAGTAGTTATGCTGGCTTTTTTCTTTTCAGCTGCTTTTTACCTATACCCTGTACTAGCAGCCATAATTATGTTGAAACATTATTAAGGTTGCCCTCAATGAAAATAAGTTTCTGTGTGTAATTTCCCTTGACAAAACCAATCTCCTTATTCTGTTCCTTCATAAGTTTCAGCAAACCATTATTAAAAAATGGTCAAGATATTCAGGCTATTTTTCTAGACTATTTGTTGTATTTTCTAAGTTAAGATCAGGCCTGATTTTCAGTAATTTGGTATAAAACAATGCTACACATTTGAACTGTATAACCAGATAGTTTAAAAATAGCAAACATCATCATTCTGAAAACTTGCAAATTGTTTTTAAAGGGGTGGGGATGGGGAAGAAGAAGAACTGACAAAAAGGTCTTTAGACTTTAATTTCTAGAGTGTCAGGTTTCAGCTTCAGTTTTTTTTTTATTTAAAAATATTTTATTGAAGGATATAACTGCATTATCAAGAAGCTTTCATATAAACAAATACAATTTTTTTAAGAACACATGGAATGTAAATAATCATAAGAAACAACTCAAGCCACTAAATTCTGAGGAGTTTCTGGCCTGTAAAAGTTGAGTTTAAGAAGCCTGATTCTGCAGGCTTTTATTCAATAAACTTATTTGGCACCTATTTTGTGTGAGTACTATACTAGCATTGATTCTACACTACACCCATAGCAGGCCTATTCAGGGCAATGAATAAGAACAGAGTATGCCACCAGACTCTGCAGCCTTGAGCCCGTACCACCCATGGGACCTGAATTCACAACCCAGAGTATGGAAATTCCAAGCCCAGAACTTGAGCAAACACTGGTCTGAGACTGTTGTCTTCCCCAGAAATCCACAAAGGCACTTACGACATTGCTCCTACAGAAACTCTACACAACTTAGGGCACACGGGGGATGCTCACGTAGCGCTATCCATGCCAAAACGTGCTCACAGACAAAACCCACTGTGCCCAAAGGAAACCAAATGGAAGAAAATCAAAAGAAGAAACAAACAGGAGAAATCACACCCAAAGAACTTCAGAATAGAACAAACTATGCAGTTTTTTTAATGAGTGTATTTATTCAAGGAGATAAAGAAAGGAATAGAGAATAAAGTAAAAAGAGTAGTTTTTTTTTTTTAAGAAAAAGAATAGGAAGATTTTAAAAAGAACCAAATAGAAATTCTAAAAGTAAAAATTAGACTAAGCACAGCTAAAGAGAGAATACATAAAAATAGATCTAAGAAAAGCACCCGGAATGGAGGCGATATATTTAACGGAAAAATTAAGTGATGGAAAAATGTTGTTGAGAAGTTGAGACACGAAGTATAGAATGAGAAGTTCTAACATATACTTAATAGGAGTTCCAGAAAAAGATAACAGAGCAAATGGTGGAAGAGAATATTTTGAGTGATATTTACTTCACTATATACATGAGTACCCAGTTCAAAGTGGTTGCCTAATATCAAACATAATACATAAAGGTAAGTACCTTCATCAGTGCATAATAGTGAAAACATACAGCAGCAAGGATGAGAGAGGATCCTAAAAGTTACCAGAGGGAAAAGACAGATGGCCAACTAAGGAATGACACTCAGACGGACAACAGCTTTCTCACCAGCAACAACCAGAGTCTCCCCCAAGCTAAGCCATCATTTAGGAATGAAAACAAAAATAGAGGGTTTCTCAGATGCACAAAATATCAACAAGTTTACTACTCTCAGGTTCTCACTAAAGAACTATGCATTGGCAAGAAAGAAAACGGACCCCATGAGTCATGGGAGCAAGAAGCAATTATGAGCAAGTAAATCAATCTAAAGAAAATACATTGACATTTAACACTGTACAGGTGTTCATGATATATAGTATTATAGCAATTTCAATACTTTTCTGTAATTAGGAGTTTTTGTTCAAAAGTAATAGTGATAGCAATGGTTAAGATTTATAGATGCTTACCATTTTTTGTGGATTGTCTCATTTATTCCTCACAACAATCTTGCAAGACATATCTACTTGTTATCCCACTTTACAAATGTCAAAACTGAGGCATTGAGTAGTAATTTTTCCAAGGTCATATAGCTAGCAAACAATGGAAATGGATTTGTGTGACCTAAGGCAGGTCATTTAGCATTAAAGTGTCAAAAACCAATTTCTTCATCTACAAAATGAAGATATGGATATTCGCTCTGATCATATTACAAGGTTACATGAAGACGAACTAGCACTAATATGGTTAAAGTGTTTTAGAAATTGTATTCTACAATTTGAAATTATAATAAAAATAAAATAGAATATGCGTGCCAAATTTTAAAAAGGCATTTTGACCACATAATTAATAGATAATAGCATTTTTTATTCATCTATTCAAAATATACATTTAATATGGCTTCAGTAACTAAATATAATTTGGAAATTGTGAGGTAGCAGTGTTTCCCTTATTTATTTGTTTGCTTATTTGCTTATTTCTAACCCACCTTGTTCCAGAAAAGATTTTCAGGCAGCTTACAAGGGTATGCAAAAAAAAAATTTAATATAAGAGAATTCATCTTATTTTTTTATTTTAAAAGTATACCTTAGATTTAATTTCTAAATATACACACACTTTGCAAAAGCAACTTTTTACTAATTTAAAATATAACTCCAGTCCACGTCTTCTATTACCACCCCCACCCCAACACACACACATAAAACAAATTTAAGCAGCAGGAAAAGTTCATATTGTCTCTTTTAAAAAATGAAAATTGCTAATTTTCATACTGCTGTGGCATGGTTCAAGTTAATGATGTGCTAATGTGATATTAAAGTAGTAACTCCTGCAGTTCTAACAGCCTAATCGGGCAGCTGACATCACAACAGTATTACTAAAGTGTTGGATTTTATTCGATTTCCATAAGTAAATGGAATCTGAGACTCATTGCATGTTAATCACTGCAGTTTAGTAGCTCCCTTATTTATTTTGGAGAAGCATTTCACTCACAAATAAAGCATTAAGTGAGAAAATGGGCCAGAATTCGATAGAGACACTGGTGGATAGCCATTTCTTTTGGCTCCCATAATAGAGAATTTTTAAGCCTATAGAAAATGAGAACAGATGTGGATAATAACACAATTTGTTATTTATGAATGCAAGCTTTTTCTGAAGATTTAGGAATTATCATGAGAACTATTCATTGAATCTCAAAAAAAAAATCAATAAA
This sequence comes from Tapirus indicus, assembly GCA_031878705.1. NCBI lineage: Eukaryota > Metazoa > Chordata > Mammalia > Perissodactyla > Tapiridae > Tapirus > Tapirus indicus. The sequence continues at coordinate 134,092,954 of CM062920.1, read as the reverse complement.
TATTAATATTAGAATGCCAATGTTTGCACTATAATTTGAAACATGAAGAATATTTACCCATTAGGCCTTTGAAAAATCCAGGATGCCCTGAATACTTAATAACTGTGTGTCATCTGATGATTCAGAGAGCTTCTCTGAACTACTTAGAATTCTCAAGTAACACATTCTCAATAAAGAAAAGCTTGTGTATTGTTCTGTCAGATTTATCACTGGCTCTTATGGCTTGGTAAAAAGAGGACTGAGTATAGAATCAAGTTATCTGGGCTCAAATATTGGCCTTGCTACTTAATAGTCAATGTGACCTCAGATAAATTCCTTAAAGATGAGTTACATTTTCCACGTCTATCAGATGACAAAAATGACACCTCCTACAAAAGGTTATTTGAAGATAAAATGAGAACAAAGTCTAGCACACAGTTAATTAAATTTTATTTATAATTGAAAATATTCCACAAAAACTTTAATTAACCTTATTCACTTTGGTAATTCTATTTTGACCTGTATGAAGCTGATGACACCCTTCTGATGGAAATGAAGAGACAGTTTAAAAATATATATATTGTTTCCACATTACCAGTTATGATAGCTATGGTTGTATGGGACCTGACCAGAAGCTTCTATATATATATACCAAACTGTTATGGTGTATTGATTCACTCTTTAATATAATGAGTTCTGAGGCCAGCTCGGTGGACTAGTGGTTAAGTTCACATGTTCTGCTTTGGCGGCCCAGGGTTAGCCAGTTCAGATCCTGGGTGCAGACCTATGCACCGCTCATCAAGCCACACTGAGGCAGTGTCCCACATAGATGAACTAGAAGGACCTACAACTAGGATATACAACTATGTACTGGGGCTTTGGGAAAAAAAATGAAAAAAAGAAGAAGATTGGCAACAGATGTTAGCTCAGGGCCAATCTAAAAAAAAATAATAACATAATGAGTTCTGAGCAATGGTTTGGGTCATTGTTAAAATGAATTATGTCAGTCTATCACTTTTGTTATAAATAAAGACTATTGTTTGGGCTCATTCCGAGAGAGACACAAAAGTCAATTGGTTTAATAAAAAGTCATCTAGCTGGCACACTGTCCAGCATCAACAGAGCAGAAACACTTGTTCCAAAGCATCATGGGAGGTGCCTCGGACAGCCCTGGAAGGTTGAGGGAATGGCTGCTACTCCACTCCCTTATTTCAACTCCAGCAGCTCTGCTTTTATCACTTTCAAACACTAACCTTTTGTCTAAGATTTCATTTACACGGAGGGTTTGGTTGCTATAAAAATGTTTAAATAGCTGATCTATTCCAACTTCCTCATATTAAAGACGAGGAAATTGAAGGCCAGAAAGGTGGCACAAAATCACCCAAGATCCGTCAGAAGTCAATCCTCCAGTCAGGACCGGAAAAAACGTGTCCAGACTCCCTGTCCAGGTTATTTCCACCACATTGTTGTCTTGGGTAAGATTAATCCCTGTCATGTACTGCCAGTTGTTCTACCTGTATTTACTAATGAATCCAGCAAAGTCTTTAAATATTTTCCCCATTTGAAGATGAGGTTCAAGAATGTGTAGCAACTTGCACAAGTCTCCTTTCGGTCTAACTCCAAATGCTGTACAAGTATTCGCCAAGTTTAGTTAAATTTGAACGTTTCCTGTTGGCTGTCAAAACAACAGACCATCATAATTCGACTCAGAGGAACAAATAAGTGAATGCTGGATATTTAATTGTCTAATTTTGGCTCTACTCTTTGTATGTACCTTATGTAAACTGAGGCCCGATAAATACAGATGTAGAAAGGCCAGATGAAAATCTTATTTAAGAATTGCTCTCATCTCTTTCTGGACTGGGATTTCAATAATCACTTCTTATTTAATATTGGTTCTATATTTTATTAGAATAAACATGTGGCTTTTCCATTCTTGGATGTATCATAGATCAGGCATTTGCACATATTAATTTCTTTCCTTGTTCAAAAGGTCTGCTGCTTATATTGCAAATCAAATTTGTACATGTGCTCACAGAAGGGGAATATTGCAAAGATATTTTCCCACTGGCATTGTCATCTTTCAAGTTTCACATTTAAGACAGTTTCCTTTGCCTCGTGTATCCTAGATCACAGAGAAGTAATGAAGTTTGCAGTGTAATTGAGATATACTCTGTTTTTGTCCTATTTTATTTTTCTTCAAATGTAAATCTGCATTTCATTTGTACAGAATGTCAAGGTAATGTCAAGGTACATAGTCCTTAAAAATCACTATAAGATGAAACTATTGCAGACAGATCTAAAAAGAGGCCATCAAAGGGAAAGTCATCTATAAATGAAAATCAAATAAAAAAGCAGAATGATAGCAATTTACACTGAATAGAGTGAAATGACCAGAAAGAGGATATTTCTTATCCAATTATTAATTATATATTTTTTAAAAGTTCTTTAGATGTTGTCCTAAGGCTTAAAATATTACTCCTTGATTAATCAGAGTCTACTTTCAAATAATATTATGACACTTTAACTTGTAGTGTAAGCACCTTACAATAGTAGATTACCAATTACTCCCTCTCATTCTTTGTGCTATTATTGTCATATATTTCACCTTTACAAACTCAGATTCAATTGCCACTATTTTTGCTTTAGACAAGTGATGAAATTACTAATTTCTTAGTAATGAAAATAATATTTATATTTAACCTTTATTTTCAGCACTATTCATCTCACTGAAGATGCAGGTTTCTATGTGGTATCATAGTCCTTCCTCTGAAGAACTTCCTTTAACATTTCTTGTAATACAGTCACCCTGGGAGTAAAGTCAACTTTTGTTTGTCTGCGAAAGTCCTTAATTCTCCTCTACAAGACTATTTTGCTGGGTAAAGAATTCTGAATTAGCTTTTGTTTCCCCAGCACTTTAAAGATGTCACTTCATAGTCTTCTGGATTATATAGTTTCTGATGAGAAGCCTGCTGTAATTCTTACTCTTCAAGTTTTTCTTCTTCCACATTCTCTCCCTTTCTCCTTCTACATTTCCATCGCACATTTCTTAGGCCATCTGATATCGTCCCACAGCTCTTAGATGTTCTATTATTTATTTTCTTTATTTTATATATTACTCTTCTCTCTTTGTGTTTTACTTTGGGTGATTCCCATTGATCTGTCTTCAAGTTCACTAATTTTTTTCTTGTCTGTGTCTAATCTACTGATAACCCTATTAAAGGCAATCATAATATCTGTTACCATGGTTTTTCCTATCATTTTCATTTGATTATTTCTTATAGTTTCCATCTCTCTAGTGAAATTCCCCAGCTGTTTATGATTTTCACCCACCTTTCTCACTAGAGCCTTTCACATAATAATCATAGTAATTCTAAACTCCCTGTCTGATAATTCCAACATCTTGGTCATATCTGAGTTCTGTAGTTGCTTTGCCTCTTGACAATGGGTGGGCTTTTTTTCTTGCTTTTTCATATCTATATTATAATTTTTCATTGAAAACTAGAGACTGTATGAAGGACAGGAGCAACAGGTAAATATTATTTATGCCTGCAAATGGGCAAGGGTCTTCTGCACACAGATGTTCATGGAAGCTTTATTCATAATTGCCAAAAACTTGGAGGCAACCAAGATGCCCTTCAGTCAGTGAATGGATAAATATAAATATTCCAGACAATGAAATATTTTTCAATCCTAAAAAGAAATGATCTATGAAGCCATGAAAAGACATGGAGGAAACATAAATGCATATTACTAAGTGAAAGAAGCCAATCTGAAAAGGCTACATACTATAGGATTCCAACTATATGACATTCTGGGAAAGGCAAAACCATGGAGACAATAAAAAGTTCAAGGGTTGTCAGAGGTTAGGGCGGAGGGAGGGATAAATAAGTGGAGCATAGAGAATGTTTAGGGCAGTGTAACTACTCTGTACAATGGTAGATACATGCCATTCTATGTTTTACCAAACCCATAGAATATTCAATGGCAAGAGTGAACATTAATGCAAACTATGGACTTTGGGTGATAATGATATATTAGTGTAGGTTTATCAATTATAACAAACGTACCACTCTGATTCAGGATGTTTATGGTGGGGAAAACCGTGCATGTGTGGGAATGAGGCTATATGGGAACTCTGTGTACTTTCCATTCAATTTTATTGGGAACCTAAAACTGCCCTAAAAAATAAAGTCTGTTTAAAAGCGGGAAAAATGTAACACCTAGACCCGAGAATTTAGACAAATTTTATGACAACCTCTATATCTTCCTAAAATATATTATAAAAATGGAAAACCAAATTTGAGAAAACTGGTAATTACCTGAATAAAAACCACACAGCCATGAAAATGTAAAATATGCTTGGAAAGTAATAAGCAGGCAGAAAGTGGGAATGTCTCACCACCCAGGAATGTTGGAAACAACACCAGAAAAACAGGCAAATTAGACCAGATGTACAGAGTCACCAATCAGATGTGGGATCTCTAATATCAGCTAAGGAGCTCAAACTTAGAGGCTGGGAGAAAACAATAAAAATTCTGTGCAGGAGTGATATGGAGAAGGTAGTCCTTTAAGAAAATGTGTCTGATGGCCTAGTCAAGACAGATTGAAGGTAAGAAAAACCAGAATCAAGGAAATAAAATATTAAATTATTATAATAGACTAGGAGTAAGGGGGTCGAGACCTAAATAAGGATGTTAGCAATGCAAATGAGGGGGGAAAAGGGAATAATTTGGGAGACATTGTAGAGAAAGAATTTGTAAGACTGGTTGACTGATTTGATAAGAGTGATGAAGGGAAAGGAGAAATCAAATATGCAAGACTTCACACTGGGATAATAGTGGCACAATTTTCTCACCAGTATCTTCAATCCCTCCCTTTCCAAGAGCTTTCTCCTCTCTGCTTTTAACCTTGGCCATGCTTGAATTAGCATAAATGTTTGGAAAAGGTAAAAAACATTTTTCCTCAAAATGTTCTTGAGGTAAACCATTTCTGAAATATGAACTTGTTCGCCAGCCAAAACTCAATTTGTATTCAAACTGTGGTTTAAACACTCTGTCTAAACATGACAGATGTTGGAATCAATTGGTTTGCAAGTCTTATTTTTTTTTTTGTCAGCTTCAATAAACAAAATCTTCTTAAATTATCTTCTGTCAAATACATTTACCAAATCCTTGCAATGCATATAGACCTCTATAAAGTTAATTGAAAATTAAACTCTTGGCCCCTAGGAGCTAAAAAGAAAGGTAATTTTTTTAAAAGGGGGTGAAGGAGGCTTTAAAAAATGCAAAAGAGTATACCAAAAACAAACAAAAAAACCACATACACACATGAAAAAAAATGCTCTTTTCTTGCAATCTCATTAAAATTGTTTCCTAATATTTTTGCCTAAGGTTCCAAATAAATTTTAAGATTCCAGTCCTATGATCCTGTAGGATTTTTTTTATCAGATCCTGTAAATTACATAGAAAAGCTTGACATTTTTATAATATTGCATTCTAATTCAATAATTTGACATATCTCTTTATTTGTTCACATTATGTCTAATATGCTAGCGTCTGCTAAAGGTAATACTGTATAAATGCAATGAGTCTGAAACTGTTCCAATATATAATCATAAACAATAACCATTTATTGACTCTCTCCTTGATAAAGATAATGAGAATAACAACAGGCTATGCATGAATATAAAAGGAATTGAGGAGCTAGCCCTGTGGCCTGGTGGTTAAGTTCAGCGTGCTCTGCTGCAGCGGCCCGGGGTTCGCAGGTTTGGATCATGGGTGTGACCTACTCCACTTGTCAGCCATGCTGTGGAAGCGATCCACATACAAAGTAAGGGAAGATTGGCACAGATGTTAGCTCAGGGCAAATCTTCATCAAGAAAAACAAAAGGAATTGAGACAAAACTCAGCCCCAAGGTCACCTGGTGTCTCTCTGCCTATTTACTCATCTATAAACTAAGACTCTTAATAGAACCTAGTTTATGGGATTGTGGGGATTAAATGAGATAATACGTGCAAAGTACATAGCATAATGTCAAACATGTAGTAAGTGTTCAATAACTATTATCTAATATTATATTATCACATCCCTTTAATTTATTATCTAGTTATGTTCATTCTTTAAAAATATCTCTTCATGTTTATTCCCTTTTGGAATCAACATTTTAATGCAGATTTAGTATGTTCTTTGCATACTAAAGTATTAACCCTTGGTTATAATTACTGCAAATACTTTCCCAATATTTTTTTCCTTTTCAACACAATAATTATTGTTTTGCTTTTGATAGAATTACATCTCAATCTTTTATTCTTGATATTTACCATTGCTTTTAAATGTGGAAAATCTTCCCTATTCCAGAATTACATGGTAACATATGTTTGAGGTTTTTTCTTTTCTTTTTTTCCTTTTTTTGGTGTGTGTGTGTGTGTGGTAATAGCTGGACTTTTAAATTTAACTTTTTAGGACAGCTGGAATCGGGTGAGGGGAGGAAGGGGGCCAAAATTTAATTTATTATCAAACGTTGCTTACAATTCAAGCCACATATGTTGAATAATCTATTTCTTCATTATTGATTTATATTATGTGTCCAGCCTTGCTCATTGGCCTTAAAAAAATCCAGCTGCCAGTCTGGTCCCATGGCCTAGTGGTTAAGTTTGGTGCTGTCTGCTCCAGCAGCCTGGGTCAATTCCCAGGTGCAGACCTACACCAGTCATCAGTGGCCATGCTGTGGCAGTGACCCACATACAAAATAGAGGAAGATTGGCAACAGATGTTAACACAGTGAAAATATTCCTGGGCAAAAAAAAATCCAGCTGCTCCAACCACAACTATAAAAATGTAGGTTCTGCCCCCCACTCTCCATTCTGAACCTGCTGCCTCTGGTCTGAGCACTTGGTCTAGTCCCCTGCCTCACACTTAGATTTCCTTCTGTCCCCACATCAAGCACTTTGATGTTTAACTTAGGCTGCGTGAATGATCTCTGACTTCACTTGACTTCTGCTGACCCATCTGCCCAGCATCATGTGTGGTGGTGACCAGATCTGGTGCCCTAAGAGAGGGACCAGACACTACCATGTTTACTATGGATTTGGCAAGTTTTGGCAGGCTCTGAACTTTCACTTCCATTCCCCTTTATACTGAGCTCTTCAAACCTGCAGCTGTGTTTGACAGCTGAACGTAAACTAGATTGGCAAACGTCCTCAGGCCCAAAGCAGTGATCTGCTCATCTCTCTAAATCCTGGCTCTTAAATAACTCCTTACTCTTCCATGTTAGATCTTCAATGCTTTTATGAAAGGATTGTGTATGTTATCTGGTAATTTTAGTTGTTTTTAGCCTTCCCTTACTGGAAATAGACTTGCTCTGCATTACAGTTTATCTTTTCAGTTAAACGCATGTGTCCTGATTCCCTATCTAAATCATGTTTCTTCAGTGCAAAATCATTCTAGGTACCTAACACAGCACTTAACCATGGTAGACACTCAAGTAATATTTAATAATAATTATAAAGACAGTAATGACAATCTCAGCCAATCAGAAAGCTGCAAATTGCAAAAATTGCCAAATAACTATAAAACTTCTGAAATACTGACACTTAAAAATGGCATTTCTTACCATAGAATACTTTAAAACAATTATGATTGTAACTTGTTTGGAAAAAAAGAGAAAATCTAGACTCTGTGTACAATACGCCTCTGTTTAGTCAATTCCAAAATATTTATGAGGCAAGTACAAAAGAAGTAAGTACAAATATGAAGATCAAAGAGTGAAAGGAGACATCATCATAAATGCTCTGCCTACCAGCAAGCTTGTGGTGAACATGTGGGCCCACATAGGCAGGGTCCGTGGGACCTCTGCAGTGGGGCACATCTTGGCAGGGCATATGCACAGAGTAGGCCTGCATCGGCAGGGTGTATGGGTGCAGGTGGTGGGGCATCTCAGCTGCAGCAGACTTTTGCCCCTGGCCATCTCAAACAGCCACGCAGGGGATCTGCTCCCCCTTCCAATACCTGAAACGATTGTGTGCTGCCATGCCTGGGGCTGGTCCCACCCATCTACACTCCTGAAAGAGCTAACAACAGCTTCATGATGCGGAGAGCTACATCAGAGTTGCACTGTAGCAACTGTGAGCTCCTGAGTTTAGCAACCAGCTACACCGGGGACCTGACTCACTTAACAGTAAAATAGCAGTAGTTGTGTGCTATTAGACCTCTCAGCCAGCTGCCCCAGGACTTGTCCAACACAATAAGGTGACCATAGCAGCCGCACATGACTGAGCCTTACAACCACCCAGCCCAGGGGCCAGTCTAACCTCCCCATGCATGCATGGCAAGAGCAGTCATGTGACAACAGAAGAGGACACATAGCCCACACAGGGGTACTCTTGGAACATTAGAAACAGATGACAAAAGGGAAGCATATTGCTGGGCCCCATAAGACACTGCTTACATAAGACCACATTTCCAAGATTGGGAGATGTAGCTGATCTACCTAATACATAGATATAAGCACAGAGAATTAGGCAAAATGAGGAGACAAAGGAGTATACTCCAAATAAAGGAACAAGACAAATCTTCAGAGAAAGAACCAAACAAAACAGAGATAAACAATCTATCTGATAAAGAGTACAAACTAATAGTCATAAGGATGCTCACTGATCTTGGAAGAATAGATGAACACAGTGAGAACTTCAACAAAAAATTGGAAAATATAAAAAGGAAACTATCAGAACTGAAGAATACAATAATGTAAATGGAAAATTCACTAGAGGGAATAAACAGCAAAGTAGATGACTCAGAAGAACAGATCAGTGATCTGGATGAAAGAATAGAGGAAATCACCCAAGGTGAACAGAAAAAAAAAATTTAAAAGAATGAGGGCAGTCTAAGGGACCTCTGGGACAACATCAAGCATACTAACATCTGTACTATAAGTGTTCCAAAAAGAAAAGAGAGAGACAAAGGGGCAGGAATCTATTTGAAGAAATAATAGCTGAAAACTTTCCTAATCTGAGGAAGGAGACAGACATCCAGGCACAGGCAGCACAGAGAGCACCAAATAAGATGAACCCAAAGAGGTCCACACCAAGACACATTATAATTAAAATGTAGGAATTAAAGATAAAGAGAGAATCCTAAAGCTGCAAGAGAAAGGCAAAAAGTTGCATACAAAGGAAACTCCACAAGGCTATCAGCTGACTTCTTAGTGGAAACCTTACAAGCTAGAAGGGAGTGGCATGATATATTCAAAGTGCTAAAAAGAAAAAACTTATAGCCAAGAATACTCTACCCAGCAAAGTTACCATTCAGAATGGAAGGAGAGATAAAGAGGCTTCCAGACAAACATAGACTAGAGGAGTTTATCACCACTAAACCAGCCTTAGAAGAAATGTTAAAGGGACTTATTTAAGTGGAAAATAAAAGACCCCAAAAAGGAATAAGAAAATTATCAAAGAAAAAAATCACTGGTAAAGGCAAATATACAGTAAATGTAGTGGATCAAGCACCTATAAAGCTGGTATGAAAGTCAAGAAACAAAAATACTAAAAATATCTATCTCCATGACAAGAGGTTAAGGGGTACACATACAAAAAAAAACAGCTTAAATATGATATCAAAAACATAACATGTTGGTGGGAAGGAGTAAAAGTGTAAGGCTTTTAGTAAGAGATCAGACTTAAGAGATCATCAACTTAGTATAAATTGCTATTTACATAGCTTACTATAGATGAACCTCATGGTAATCACAAACCAGAAACTTATAATAAATACACAAAAAATAAAGAGAAAGGAACCCAAACATAAAACTAAAGAAAGCCATCAAATCACAAGTGAAGAAAGCAAGAGAAGAAGAAAGAAACAGAGAAGAACTATTAAAACACTCAGTAACAAAATGGCAATAAATACATACTTATCAATTGCTACTTTAAATGTCAATGGACTAAATGCTCCCGTCAAAAGACAGGGTGGCTGAATGGATGAAAACACAAGACCCATATATATGATGCATACAAGAGACACACTTCAGACCTAAAGACACTCATAAACTGAAAGTGAAGGGATAGAAAAAAGTAGTCCATTCAAATGGAAATGAAAAGAAAGCTGGAATAGAAATACCTATATCAGACAAAATAGGCTTTAAAACAAAAACTATAACAAGAGACAAAGAAGGGCACTACATAATGATAAACGGAACAACCCAACAAGAGGACATAACACTTGTAAATAACTATGCACCCAACATGGAAGCACCTAAATATAGAGAACAATTATTAACATACATAAAAGGAGAAATTGACAGTAACATAATAATAGTATGGGACTTTAATACTCCACTTACATCATGGAGAGATCATCCAGACAGATGATCAATAAGGAAACTTTGGCCTTAAATGACACATTAGACCAGATGGACTTAGTAGATATATGCAGAACATTCCATCCAAAAACTGCAGAATACACATTCTTTTCAAATGCACATGGAACATTCTCCAGGATAGATCACCTATTAAGCTACAAAACAGGTCTCAATAAATTTAAGAAGACTGAAATAAACCAAGCATCTTTTCTGACCACAACAGTATGAAACTAGAAATCAATGACAAGAAGAAAACTGGAAAAGCCACAAATACATAGAGATTAAACAAAATGCTACTGAACAACTATTGGATCAATGAAGAAATCAAAGGAGAAACCAAAAAAACCTAGAGACAAATGAAAATGACAATATGACACACCAAAATGTATGGGACATGCAAAAGCAGTACTAAGAGGGAAGTTTATAGTAATACAGTTCTAACTTAACAAACAAGAAAAACCTCAAATAAACAATCTGACAGTACACCTAAAGGAACTAGAGAAAGAAGAACAAACAAAGCCCAAAATTAGTGGAAGGAAGGAAATAATAAAAATCAGAGTGGAAATAAATGAAATAGAGACTAAAAAAACAATAGAAAAAAACAATAAAACTAAGAGCTGATTCTTTGAAAAGATAAACAGAAGTGACACACCTTTAGCTAGACTCACCAAGAAAAAAGGATAGAAGGCTCAAATAAATAAAATCAAAAATGAAAGAGGAGAAATTACAACAGACACCACAGAAATACAAAGGATTGTAAGAGAATACTACAAAAAGCTATACACCAACAAATTGGATAATCTAGAAGAAATGGATAAATTCTTAGATTAATACAACCTTCCAGACTGAAGATGAAATATAGAATCTGAACAGACTGATCACTAGTAAGGAGATCAAAACTGTAATAAAAAATCTTCCCAAGAAACAAAGTCCAGGACCAGACAGATTCCCTGGTGAATTCTACCAAACATTCAAAGAAGACTTAATACCTATCCTACTCAAACTCTTCCAAAAAATTGAAGAGGATGGGACACTTCCTAACTCATTTTACGAGGCCAACATTACCCTGATACCAAAAGCAGACAAAGATAACACAAAAAAAGAAAATTACAGGCCAATATCACTGATGAACATTGATGCAAAAATCCTCAACAAAATACAAGCAAATTGAATACAACAATATATTAAAAAGATCATGCATCATGATCACATGGGATTTATTGCAGGGATGCAAGATGATTCAACATTCACAAATCAATCAATGTAATACACCACATTAACAAAATGAAGAATAAAAGTCACATGATCATCTCAATAGATGCAGAGACAAGATACAGCATCTATTTATGATAAAAACTCTGAATAAAATGGGTATAGAAGGAAAGTACCTCAACATAACAAGGGCCATATATGACAAACCCACAGCTAACATTGTACTCAATGGTGAACAACTGAAATCTATCCCTTTAAGAAGAGGAATAAGACAAGGATGCCCATTTTTACCACTTTTATTCAACATAGTATTGGAAGTCCTAGCCAGAACAATCAGGCAAGAAAAAGAAATAAAAGGAATCCAAGTTGGAAAAGAAGAAGTGAAACTGTCACTACTTGCAGATGACATGATTTTATATGCAGAAAACCCTAAAGAATCCATTAACAAACTATTAGAAAAATAAATGCATAAAGTAAAGTTGCAGGGTACAAAATCAACATAAAAATCAGTTACGTTTCTTTCTTTTTTTTTTTTTTTTGTGGGGAAGACCAGCCTTGAGCTGACATCTGTTGCCAATCCTCCCCTTTTTGCTGAAGAACACTGGCCCTGGGCTAACATCCGTGCCCATCTTCCTCCACTTTATATGGGACGCCACCACGGCATGGCTGACAGGCAGTGCGTCAGCGGGCGCCGGGGATCCGAACTCGCAAACCCTGGGCTGCCAAGCGTGGACTAAACCGCTGCGCCACCAGGCGGCCCTCAGTTACGTTTCTTTACACTAACAATGAAAGAGCAGAAAGAGAAATTAAGAATACAATCCCATTTACAACCACAACAAAAAGAATAAAATACCTAGGAATAAATTGAACCAAGAGGTGAATGTCCTGTACACTGAAAACTATAAAACATTGTTGAAAGAAATCACAGAAGACAAAAAGAAATGGAAAGACATTCCATCTTCATGGATTGGAAGAATTAACAGTTAAAATGTCCATACTTCCTAAAGCAATCTACAGATTCAATGCAATCCCTATCAAAGTCTCAACAACTTTTTACACAGAAATAGAATAGAGAATCCTAAAATTTATATGGAACAACAAAAGACCCTGAATAGACAAAGGAATCCTGAGAAAAAAGTGCAAAGCTAGAGGTATCACACTCCCTGATTTCAAAATATAATACAATGCTATAGTAAACAAAACAGGATGGTACTGACACAAAAACACGCAGATCAATGGAACAGAATTGAGAGCCCAGAAATAAACCCACACATCTATAGACAGCTATACTTCAACAAGTGAGCCAATAACATACAATGGAGAAAAGGCAGTCTCTTCAATAAATGGTGTTGGGAAAACTGGACAGCCACATGCAAAACAATGAAAGTAGACCATTATCTTACACCTTACACAAAAATTGACTCAAAATGGATTAAAGACTTAAATGTAAGATCTGAAACCATAAAGCTTCTATAAGAAAACATAGGCACTATGCTCTGCAACATCGGTCTTAGCAGCATCTTTTGAAAACCATGTCTCATCAGGCAAGGGAAACAAAAGGAAAAAATGAACAAATGGGAGTATGTCAAACTAAAAACCTTCTGCACAAGAAAGGAAACCATCAACAAAATGAAAAGATAACAATTGGGAGACTATATTTGCAAACTGTATATCTGATACGGGGTTAATCTCCAAAATATACAATTAACTCATTCAACTCAACAACAAAGAAACAACCCAATTAAAAATGGGCAAAGCATCTGGACAGACATTTTTCCAAAGAAGATATACAAATGGCCAACAGGCATGTGAAAAGATGTTCAACATCATCAACTATCAGGGAAATGCAAATCAAAAGTACAATGAGATACCACCTCGTGCCCGTCAGAATGGCTATAATTAACAAGACAAGAAATGACAAGAGTTGGAGAGGATGTGGAGAAAAGGGAACTCTCATACTCTGTTGGTGGGAATGAAAACTGGTGCAGCCACTATGGAAAACAGTATGGAGATTCCTCAAAAAATTAAGAATAGAACGACCATGTGATGTAGCTATTCCACTTCTGGGTATTTATCCAAAGAACGTAGAAACATAAATGCGAAAAGATATTTGCATCCCTATGTTCATTGCAGCATTATTCACAATAGCCAAGATTTGGAAATAACCTAAGTGCCCATCAATGGATGAATGGATGAAGAAGATGTGGTATACATAAACAATGGAATAACACTTAGCCATTAAAAAAGATGAAATCTTCCCATTTGCAACAACATGGATGGACCTTGAAGGTATTATGCTAAGGGAAATAAGTCAGATGGAGAAAGTCAAATACTGTATGAATGAATCACAGAGTGAAGATAACAACAACAAGCACATAGACACAGAGAATAGATTGGTGGTTACCAGAGGGGAAGGGGGAGGTAGGATGGTGAATGAGGTAAAGGGGCACATGTATATGGTGAGAGATGGTAATTAGTCTTTGGGTGGTGAACATGATGTAGTCTACACAAAATCAAAATAAAATGATATACACCTGAAATTTGTATAATGTCATAAACCAAGGTAACCTCATTAAAAAAATAGTCTACATGAGGTAAAGAAGGATGAGGGACTACCATTTGTTTAGCATTTACCACATGCCCATTTTCATACATTATATCATTTATTGCTTGCAAGAACCTCAGGACACAGTTATTATTACCATAGTTTGTGAGCACTACTATCTGCTTTTTACAATGAGGAAACTGAGGCCTACAGAGGATATGAAACTTGCCTCAAGTTGCATTGTTCTTAAGTAGTAAAGCCAGTATTTGTCTGAAGTCAATGTTCATACTCTCTCTTGTATGCCACAATGCCTCTTTAGGGGTGAAACACAAGCGATGGAATACAACATGTAATTAAATTTTAAAATGTCCAGGGGTGACTATAAATGGCCTAGAAATTCAAAGAATGAGAAGAATGAAAATAAAATAGTCAGAATAGACTCATGGGGGAGCTGGGATTTGGGTTAACTCCTCAAGTCTCTAGACATAGAGCAGAGGAGAGGTCATTTGAGGAAAAGCAATTTCACAACTCCCGCTAAGACTCTTTAAAGTCAATAAATGTTTTTTTTTTTAATGGTATTGGTTGATTAGCACTATAAATAATGTGGAGGCGAGAAATGGTTTACTCACAGGTCACATGACATAGCATAGACGTTATATGGGCATGTGAAGAATAAGATTGATACGGTCTTGGCTTTTGCCTCAAAAGACTATACTGAAAAATAATTGAATGGGAAATGCTTAGGATATTCACACAATACTCTACTAATCTTAATTATAATACTCAATATCTGAGTCCGTGTTATGCCTAATGATGACTGCATAGAAAAGCACGAAGAGCCAAGAATACATTCTGATTCCTGCAAAGAGTTAACATGGTAATTTCACCACTTGATGAGAAGGGGGATACTAATTGTCCAATGCAAAATTGGCAATGACCTCTATGATGCTTTGAAATGACTGGACTCTCTGATTCAGATAAAATGTAGACAAGACATCTTATTAGTTAAGCATTTCTTTTTTCAAAGCAATGCTTACTGGCATTATGCTGATTTGAGAAATCCCATTCTGACTGTTAATGAAAACTTAATGGAGCTGACATAAGTAAGATGATCTTAGGCCTGCCTCACTCTCTAAATTGCTTTTTTTGTTGCCTTCTGGAAAGTTGCTGGGTCATTGAACACTGATGTCATGAAAGGGTGTGGAAGAAAAACTGGTAAACAACATTGAGAAGGTGAAGGACGTCCAGAGTACAGCCAGACAGATCACAGGATCGTATAAAAGATGAAGAAGTAAGAATCAGAAAATCAGAATAAGGGCTAAGAAATTAATAATTTGGAAGTGATCAAGGCAGACCCAATTTTGCTTCCCAATTCTACCATTTAATAACTTTGTTAACTTGGAGAAGTTACTTAACTTCTCTGAGCTTCTGTTTCCTCATCACAAAGATAGATTACAAAAATAGTATCTAAATGCATAAAGAAATGAGTAAATGAAAATAGTATCTACTGCAAATGCTTTATTGTGAGGATTAAATGAGAAAATTCAGGTAAAACACTTAGCATTTTGCCTGGCACATATAAGTTCTCAAAAAATTATAACTTTCTCTCATCATTATGATTATCCTCCACACTAACAAAAACACAATAAATGCATAGAAATTAGGATATGCCAAAGAAAAAGGAGGAATAACAAATTCTAGTACCTCAAGACAGGGAAGAATCAGAAATCTTGCACAGCAGGTCCTAGAGTCGAAAAACATTGAAAGAGAATTTAGAGATCATCTAGTCAGACACCTTTGTTTTGCAAATGAGCAACCCAACATTAAGAAATGTCTCAGAGGTGCAATTACTTTTGAAATCATTTTGGCAGTTTTTCATAAAGTTCAACATGGACTTACGTGGGCAAACTAGTAATTCCATTCCTCAGTATTTAGCCAAGAGAAATAAAAACTCATGTCCAAACACATAAATGTTCTCAGCGGCTTTATTCCTAACAGCCCCAAATGGAAAGAATTTAATGTCCATCAACAGGAGAATGGATAAATAAATTTCATACAATGGAACACATGCAACAATAAAAAAGAATGAACTACTGGTACACCCAACAACATGGATGAATCTCAAAAATATTAAGCTGAGGGGCCAGCCCAGTGGCGTAGTGGTTAAGTTTGGTGCACTCCACTTCAGCAGCCCAGGGTTCACGGGTTTGGATCCTGGGCGCAGACCTACACCACTCATCAAGCCATGCTGTGACATGAGTCTCACATACAAAATAGAGGAAGATGGGCACAGATATTAACTCAGGGCCACTCTTCCTGGAGCAAAAAGAGGAAGATTGGCAACAGATGTTAGCTCAGGGCCAATCTTCCTCACCAAAAAAAAGAAAGAAAGAAAGACAGAAAGCATTATGCTGAGCAGAAGAAGCAGTACAAGATAGTACATACTGCCTGATTTTATTTATATGAAGTTCTAGCAAATACCAACTAATCTATAGAGAATCAAAGCAAATCAGTAGTTGTCTAGGGCTTGGGGTGGGAGGATCTGAAGGTTAGACTATGAAGGGACACAAGGGAACTTTTTGGAGTGATTGAAATCTTTTATATCTTTTATAAAATATTTTAAACATTGTGCAGTGGTTACACAACATATAAATTTGTCTAAACTCATTAAAACAGTACACTTAAAATGGGTATATTTTATTGTGTATTCACTATACCTAAATAAAGTTAATTTTAAAAAGAGATGGCTTGATGCCGTATTCTTTTCAAGGGTAGAGCTAGAATTCAAAGTGAGGTCTTTGCTAGCAAGTTAGCTAAGCTAGCACTTAGCTAGTGTTCATTAAGCCGAGCTTTGCTCAGTAATTAGTGCAACATTTTGCTTTGCTTGCTTTTATTCTGAGAGTTAGCCTGGTGAAATGGCATAAGCCTTGGCTTTGGAGTCAGACGGCTATGGATTGGTGTCATGGCTTCCCCTCTTACTAGCTGTGTGGCCTTGGCCAGGTTATTAGACCTCTCTGTGCTACCTTTTACTCACCTCTCAAGTGGGGTAAAACTCCTATCATAGAATTCCAATAAAGATAAAATGATACTATATAAAAAGTGACCAGAAAATGACAGGCATTCAATAAGTTGTAGCTATGGCTAGCACTAATTTCTTTCAAAGATCATACCAGACCTGGAGCTGTGTCATAGATAAATCTTGTCCTGTGAGGTTGAGAGATAATGCTTCCAGACTGCATTTATGCATTCATTTAACTCGGTGCCTATAATGTACCAGGCACTGTTCTACACCCTTGGAATTTAGCAAAGAGCAAAAGAGTTAATTCTAGTAAGGGGAGATAGCAAATCGATAGGCCAATACATGTGTAATATGCCAGGTGGCAATCTATGTCAAGAAGAAAACTAAACCAAGTAAGAGGGAAAGAGAAGGATTAGGAATAGGAAGATTCTATTGTATAAGGGTGCTTAGAAGCAGCTGATTTACTGACATAATATTTGAACAGAAATCTGAAAAAGGAGAGGAGGAGTTATGCAGAAAAATAACTGTATGGAATCCAGACAGAGGGAAGGGCAAAGAGGATTCTGGTTGGCACATTTTGGGATCAGCAAGAAGACCTGGCAAGATTTAGAGCAATCCAGTCCTTTGTGCAGCATGTAATGATATACGCAGTTGACCAACTGTTCAGGGTGTTGAACTCCACCTCTCCATTGTCTGTACTTGGATTCTCCACGTGCGCACAAATCTTCATATCAAATTCCGGCTGCCATTGTCATGCTTAGCTAAAGGCTTTGGTGCCAGGCGGAAGTAGTTACTTGTCTATGTACACTTTGTAAACAGTAAACATTTATTAAAATAAAATAAAAATAAGTATATTCTGGTCCAAATCAGTTGCCTCTTTGCCTCAGAGAGATGTAAATCCACACATTCAGTGTGAGAAGGAGCAGCTGAACTCCAAGGTGCCAACATGGGAAAGAATGTTTTCCATTCCCATTACACACTTGGGGGCAGGGAAAAGCTGAAGGTGGGGATGGAAGACAGAAGTGCACAGTCCCACCACTTCTCCTCTTTCTGATTTTCCCCTGTGCCTTAAGGATGAAAAACACAAATCCAAAAGCACTCTCTGAAGTGGTGCTTACGTTATCTCAGGCATTCTCTGTTAACCTAGGTCCGCAGACTGGGGTGCAACGAGACGAGTCCGCGCCAGTTCTCAATGAGCAGAAGGTGACCCTCAAGGCTGAGATTGGCCATGGACATTGGTCTCCTTTAACAAGTGACACTAAGCCTTGAACATAGTCCTGATGGCAACCAGGGACTCCTCTCACACCAGCAACTCCTAGTCATCCAAGGTTTCCCTCCAGGAGAAATCTACAGAGGAGGACAAAGACTGGAAATGCTCCCTTATCTTTCCGTGCCAGCACAATCCACTTGAACGCTGTAATAGTCTCTGGCCACTACTGGGACATGGTAGAATGCAACACCAAGAAGCCTTGGGGGTTATTCCTAGGGAGCACCCATCTAAAGCCAGTCAGATAATGGCCCAGTGTGCTTAAGAAGTGCAGGCAGCGTGTCAGTTAGGAAAACCACAAAAATCACAAGAAACAAATGTTGGCCTCCGTGATAGATATGAGTAGAGTCAGGATCCGTCAGCAAAAAAAATGAAGACCCAGGTGGAAATTCGAGAGATCGGTCCTCCTTAGTTCTCAGGAAAAGAATATTTTGGTGAGGATCCTTTCACAGGGCTGAGAAAGCTCTTTCTCAATTCAATTGCTTTGCACTTTAAAGTAAGTTTTCACAACTGATCTCATTCACTTTGGTCATCTACACCTCAGCTCTGCTTTCATTAGTACAGACAGTGAAAGCTAATTGTGTTAACAAATATTCTAGAGAAGAAATAATTGAGAAAGAGCGCAGGGAGAGACAGTCTTTCTGTGGGAGGGTCTTGAGTCATTCAGTCAATTCAGCTCACAAGCACAGACTAAACATTAAATAAAGTGACTGCAGTTTATTTGGCTATTGCTAAACCACAAAAGCACTGAGTTGAAATCCAAAATTAACTTTAGACAAGCATGAAGACACTGTTGAGATTCCTGAAGTTCACTGAATATTGCCTATGACTGACTCACGCATGGGCCAACCAATGGTGACCACGGTGTGTCTCACATCTGTGGGTAATGGTCTAATAGAAGCTGCTGCTGAATCTACACTGATTTGTATATAAAGTTATCAAGCCCAGAAAATTAAGAGAAAATAGAAATACTATAAAGTATTACCTAAGTTCAATGATATTGCTTCTATAAGAAACACAGTGCGTAGAAAGTTCCGTGTTTTAAAACTTTAATTCAAAATTGAAAATGAATGGTCATAACACTATTGATGAATAAAAATAGATGTTTACTGTGTTTACATTTTTGTAAGTATTCCACATACAATTTATCAAAAATAGCCTATATTTGTCAATATATTACAGTTTCAAAATTTTGTCAGAGAAGTTCACTCATTTAAACCTCATAAAAACCTTAAAAGATAAATATTATTGTCATGCCAGCCATTTCCCGGAAGAAATCAAGAATTTGATATGGTAAATTATTTTCCCACATTTCTACTGGCAAGTACCAATGGCCCACCAAGATTCACACAAAAGGCCTTTGATTCCAAAATCCTTTTCAACTTCCTCATTCTGCCCTTTTCAGTGAAACCTCAAAACAATTTGACACAAAGAAAACTGATAAGTGAAGACTCTCCCCATATGCAAGACATATTTCATGGTCATAAATATTAATATGATCATTTTATTTATGTGTGTGTGTGTGTTTGTGCATATGTGTGTGAGAGAGAGAGAAGGAAAAGGGAGAGAGAGGGGCCCACCAGGGAGGAGAGAACTGTTTTATTTAGTTTCTCATGCTTTTCTCTGCACTCCCTCCTTCTCCACTCTTTTTTTTAACCATTTTTGTATTTTAGAACTACCCCTTGTCCTTGCCAAACCCAAAGCTAGTTAGTTAGCATTTTCTAAATACCATAAAACAGTAGCCCTCAAGGTTAAAGAGATTGGCTGATGTCTATTCTAATACATACATTTCTGGTATAAATTAAGTGGTGCATTTTAATACTGGTTCACCCAAGCAATGATAACTACACAGTCTTATTTAACGATGCAGACTTAATGTTTTTATTAATTTTAAATATATATATTTTTAAGGTATATCATATATATAGGGCAAGGAGTGAGAAAGCTCCTACTAACGTAAAACAGAATGCCATGTATAGTAAGGAGGTTTCAATTACAATCCTACTCTGATCAAGCAGTAGTTGCCTCCTGGAGCACTATTTTATAAAGCATCCTGAGACCAAGAGGGGGACCAAGGACAGGGTGTGCGGAGATTGATTAACAATGTCTGTCATGGCTCCAGGAGTGGGGGTGACACTTACTTCTCATCTCAAAAGGTATTATATCTTGCCAGACTAAGAAATAAAATATTAAAATGTCTTTCATTAAAAGGCAAATTCATAATTCACATGTCAGTCTATAAAGAGAATCACATACTTATTTCTAACCCCCTGAGGTAGACCTCAGGATGGGCTCCCAGTGATGGTTTTAATCAATGGCACATTGGGTAATTTTAGAGGCTGAGACAGCCCCAGTCTGACATCGGACTGGGTGTGTTTCAGGATGTGGGGCAGTAAAGCAGAGATGTTGGGAAGGATAAAAAGGAAGGGAAAAGATTGTGTTTCAAAACTGATCAGGATATTTAAAAGTGTGTTTGCTAAATATTGGCAGCATCTGACATGGGTGTTGCCACATCAAAGTTCAACACATCTGGCCAGTCCAAGTGTTTAGCATGTCACTCCTCCATTCCCACATCCGTCCCTGCCTTCTGTCCCTCAACTCTCTCCAATTCTCTTCTGACTCTGGTCGAATCAACAGAGGATCAGCGTGAAGTTCATGCATTAATATTGAAATGCAAAACAGTTTAATTAAATAAAAATGGCAAATAACTCTCTTATTTTTTTCTTTTTGTCATTTCATTATGTTCTTCCAATTTAGGTTCACTTTCCTGAAACTGCCTACATTTGCAGAGTTAGCCTTTAGCTTTCATATTGGTTTGGACAGAGGGTTGGTTATTTGTTTGTAGGATGCTAACAGCTAAGAGACAAAGAATACAAATGAAAAACTGAATGAATGTCCCAGCCCTCCCTTCCTTTCCAATTACCAAGAAACTGCAAGAGCCTCTGTTTCCCCCTTATTTGGAATTCACAAATAAAAGCAAATTCCTTTTAGGAGCTGATGTGAGGTGATGAAATCATTGAGGTGTACCTTACTTACTTAAGTCTCAAATGTGCTACCTTGACAAGTAAATGACAGTTTCAGAATTCAATCCCTTTTGATCATTTCAGCTTTCAAGATCTGTGGTGCTATAGGTAGTTACAGGAATATTCAGTAGACAGATACAATCATTCCTATTTGTAAAGTTCCTGAAGGAAAAGAAAGCAGACAGGGCTCCCTGCTGTGGATTGTGGATTGAAATATGTTTAGCCAATGAAAATGCAAGCCACAGAAAACACTGGAGAAAGCAGATAGCATGTATTTCTTGGCCAGAGAGTCATTGTGCCTTGAAATGCAAGGAGTTAAGAGAAAAATTTGCTCACTGCAGTCTCTTCTAATTAAACCCCCTGGAAAATGCTCTCATTAATCACTTACCACTTCAGACATGACTTTCTAGTCCATTGTTTGGTGTTCATAATCATATTCCTCTCTTCATCATGCAATCATCTTTTGGGTACTGTAAATCCAGAAGCATGTTGGGGAGACATAAATAAACCAAGCCCTGTCATTTAAAAGAGATCACATTTTTTGTGGTGCAGAAAATAATGTCATTTAGTCAGGTCTCTGCCCATGTGTCCCTTCCTCAGAGCAGCCTTCCATCACTGTCACTTAAAATAGCAACTTCCCGACGTCCTCTTCTCTTCTTCCATATTATTTTTCTTCACTGTACTTACAAGTGCCTGGGATTACATTACATATTTATGCATTTGTTTATTGTCAGTCTCCCCCAGTAGAATGCAAACTCCATAAAGGTAGAAATTTTATCTGTTTTATTCCCAGGGCCACGAGGTTCCTTGGATATAGGATGCTCTCAATGAATCTTTGCAAGATGGAAGAATGAATGGATGCGTGAGCTACAGACAGCTTACACAGTGGTTAAAACCTGGGTTTCAAAGTCAGACGTCTGGGTTTGAATTTTGTTTACACAGATTACCTTAGGAGAATTATTAACTTAGCTAAAGTCTCAGTTTTCATCTGTTACATGGAGATAACAATAATTACTTAGCTCATAAATTGGTCGTGCCTGATGCGTAATTAGCATTCAATAAATATCGGGTATTTTTATTACGACAGAGGCACGACCAAAACACAAGGAAGCACAAAGGCAGAGAATGCTCCAGCTGTGTCTTAAAGAGGGAGAAGAGTACAATCTGCAAAGGGGACAGTGCAGGCAAAAGTACATAGTCATAAAACAATTCAGCGCTTTTTAAGGGTGATTGAATGCAGGACCTGAGGCCACAGTACAGTGCCCAATCATCCAAAGCTGTCCAAGAGCAATATCAATAGTCCAACCATATCAGAGCCTTGTAACACACTTTCTTCAATCACTAAAAGAAAATTCTATCTTCTGTCTTCAACAATAGGACTCGGTCATATTTAACAGATTGGGAAGCTCTAGAAGAGTCTTTTTTATAGCTAAATACCATACCTGCTCTTAAGATGTAAGATGATGAGGTGATGGAGAGTGGGAAAAGAGAAAGAATCTGAACCTGTCCCACTGACCAGAGGCCTTTTAAACTTGCTTGAACCTCCCCATCCCATGCACCACATGTCTGAAAGAAGTGACTTACAAAGAACCTTGATAACTAAGAGTCATCTGGAACTCCCTCTTGCCTATTCTTGACCTGCTTGCCCTCTGGACTGTCTTCAGCTAACTCTGAATTCTCCGTACATAATTCTATCTCACTCCCTATTTCTTGCTTCTCCCACCCTGCAGTCTTACAAGCCATCACTTGGGTTTGGGCCTCCTCTGCTTTAAGGGGACCTTGGCTTGGTCCTTTGGTTCCCAGGATCGTTGACTACGTTGGACAGAAGCATCTCATGGTAGCTTCAGGCCTCAGACTCCAGGGCCCACCTCCATCCACGTAGTCTACACCCAAACAACTAACCCCAGCTGCAATGAAGAATGTAGAGTCAGGAGACACGAGTTCAATTCCAGTTACACCTCTTATAACTGTATTCTCAGACTTAGATGGGTTTTCCTGGTTAAGAACTACACAACAGACAATGCAAGACCAGCCTTCACCTTGGAGAGTGGCAGGCACTAGACCCAAGGGGATGGACTCCAATTGCCTGTGCTTGAAGGAAATCCAGTCGGGCAGGCAGAATGTGGTACCCTAAGGAGCTGCAGCAGGCGGCAGGGGAACTGATGCAGCAGTTGCCTTTGGAGGACTTCAGCACAGAGTGAGAGGAGCCCTGGAAGGCCAGGCAGCCTGGGATAAAGGGGAACCCTGTACTGCTCAGATATTGAGATGGACAAGCTGGACAAACAAAGTGGATAAGTAGGTAGTAGAGCTCCAACTTCCTGGTGACATGAAAGATCTAGCTTTTTCCTTGGGGGATTGGAGGAAGCATTGTAGGGCACTAGTTTGAGGTACCATGTTACTAAGGAAAAGACTGCAGCATAGGAGGCAGTGTTGAAGTTCGTTTGAAGGATTGGATCATGTAGGTGATACAAAGAGATGATAATCTTTATTCCGCCAGGTCACCTACACCACCTCTTGGTCGTGGTTTCTAACCTCTCTGTCTCCATTTCCTTAACTACAAAATAGACTCAAAATATTTTCTATCCTACTGAGTTTTGGTAGGTTTAAATGACATTCAGGTAAAAGGCGTATAACAGTGCCTGGGTTATATAAGCACTCAATAAATGCTCACTCTGATTATTAGTTTGTAAGATATATATCATTAATTAAGATTTAATTAGCCATTACTTTTTGCCAGTGACCCTTCCAAGTACTTTATATGAGTTACTCCATTAAGCCCTTAAACAACCGTGTGAAGCCTGTACCGTCATCATCTCCGTTGTATAGATGAAGGAACTGAGGCATGTCAAGAGTAAGCGACTTGTCCCAGGTCACACTGTTAGCAACAGGCAAGCTGGGATTGTAAGCCCAGGAAACCTAATTTCTGAGTCCGGGCTGTAAACACTCTGCTTACTCTGCCACCTCTCTAAATAAGGGGCATAGTATTGCCCTCTGAGAGATAAGCTACGAAATCAGCACAGATATATGCAAAATCTCTCCAAGAGTCAGAATGGCCATCTGGCTAGAGTAGGCTTTCCCTGTAAACTCATTAGAGTTATTAATGTGATGATGTTAAAAGGGGAGTTAGTCAACCACGCAACACAGAAAAATGAGGGTCCCAGAGGCAAAAATTAGCAGTGCATGTACAACTCTAACTAAGGGAGAGGGCCTTCGGTCACCAGACAAAACACTCGGGCAGGCTAGGCTGGTACTCCTACAGAAAAGAAAAAGGGCCCCCAGATACCTTAGTTGAGGTATATTTCTTGAGATTGACCAACTTCCTTTGCTCTCCTGTCATGCTCACCTAGCAAATGTTTGATTAGCGTGCCTGTAAGGAGAAAAATCTGTTGCTCTGGGGAATCGAGTATTTTGGGTAACTTAAAAAGTAGGATTCTGGCTTAAACACCAGTTCTTTTGCTGTATTTCTTTAGTATAATCTTCCCCTGAAAGCCTTCTGTACTCACAGACAACACAAAATCAAGTCTTTGCAATAACACAGAGAATCCACTAAGGTAAAGGCTACCTCATAAGGGCTCTTACAGCTAGCTGGTCAACTTCCACTGGTGACATACCTTCATCCCCCTCACCCGTCTTTGTGACTTCATCGTGGCTCAAGGTAGGGCCAAGCCAGCCACAAAATGGTTATGCTAAATCCTGATGTTACACTAGGGCATTGTAATTCCTTATAATGGACTGTCTTAAGATTAGGGTTGGTGAGGATAAGCCTACGCGTGGGTTCTTGCGACTTCAAAAATTAGCTGTGGGGCCAATAGGGAGGAAGAAATTAAAAACAGGGAGGACCCGGTCCCTACTAACTGAGTGGCATCGGGCAAGTCATTTAACTGCTCTGAGCTTCAATTTCCTCTAGAAAGCATTTCAGGTAAAATATCTACTTCATTCCCCTATGGGCCTCTATGAGAATCAAAATCCATATGAAACAATTTTGTAAATTGTATGTAACTACATAAACCTAAGAATTGCTAAGGTGAACCTTGAGTATGTGATGGCTCTCATTTATGCAGCACTTATCACACACAAGGTACTGTTCTGAGCATATTTTGTATATTAACTTATTTCATGCTCACAATAATCCTATAGTAAGTGTTGTAATGTGTCACCTGAAAACTGCCTGCAAGACAGACAGACAGCCAAGACACTCATTCCCCAGTCACCAAGAAAGTATTGGCAACTGACTGCTTAGAGCCGAGTTGCCCTCAAGCAGTTGCTTTCAGCCAAAGGGAACTGCCTCCTCACCAAAGGTTATGACTCCCTCACTGGGGGGTAGCCCGCTTCCAATGAGTAGTTGTTGTGGGTGAGAGGGGACAAAGGCTCAGCCCCCTTGCCTAGATATGAAACTGCTCTGAAGGGCCATCCAGCTCCACAGCTCCCCATGGGATGAGCTGAGACCTCAGGGACACTTGGATCACAGGTCAACTTTTCTCTCTGCCCCAT
Organism: Tapirus indicus; assembly: GCA_031878705.1. NCBI lineage: Eukaryota > Metazoa > Chordata > Mammalia > Perissodactyla > Tapiridae > Tapirus > Tapirus indicus. The sequence goes on along the minus strand of CM062920.1, from coordinate 134,067,061 downwards.
CCTGCTCCCCTCACTCCCTTATGGTGCTATTCCTGACAGCCCTCCCCAGTGAAACATCTGTACACAAATGTCAGCGTCAGACTCTATTTTGGGGACACTAAACTTAAGACAGACATTTTAGAGTATTATTATTATCCTCATTTTAGAGAGATAAAGTAACTTGCTCAAGTTCATACAGATAGTAAGGATCAGAGCCAAGATTTGAAACCAGGCCATCTAGAAAATATTCTTTTTTTTTTTTTTTTTTTTTTTTTGAGGAAGACCAGCCCTGAGCTAACATGCGTCGCCAATCCTCCTCTTTTTGCTGAGGAAGACTGGCCCTGGGCTAACATCCGTGCCCGTCTTCCTCCACTTTATATGGGACGCCGCCACGGCGTGGCTGACAGGCAGTGCGTCGGCGGGCGCCTGGGATCCGAACCTGCGAACCCCCGGCGGCCAAGCGCGGACTAAACCGCTGCGCCACCAGGTGGCCCCTAGAAAATATTCTTACTGTAACATTTGGTGAGGGAATTTCTCTGAGTGAATGGACTCTGTGTTTGACGTGTACTTTGATTAATGGTTGGCCTGGAAGCTGAGCCCAGAACCTAGATGTTGGTTGTTGCCACAACCTCAGAGGAAGGGAAAAGCTACTCTGAAAAACTAGTGAGACAAATTTAATGCTGGGTATTGAGAGATTAATCTGGGATGGAAGAGCTGAAGGAGAGAGAGTGGAGGGAGAGATGGGGCAATTTAATAGGGGGGATGCTGTGGGTTGTGTGATGTGATCGCTCCCTGGGACATACCTCCCCCCATATATCTTCAGTAAAATCTACCCAACTCAGGAAATGTTTGGTGGTCTATTCATTTGCTAGGGCTGCCATAACAAAGTACCACAAACCGAGTGGCTAAAAAAACAGAAATTTACTGTCACAGTTCTGGAGGCTAGAAGTCTGAGATCCAAGTGTCAGTAGGGTTGGTTCCTTCTGAGGGCTGTGAGAAAAGGAGCTATCCCATGCCTCTTCCCTCACTTCTGTTCATTTGCTGGCAATCTTTGCTGTTCCTTGGTGTGTAGGAGCTTCACCCTGATCTCTGCCCTCATCTTCACAAAGTGTTCTCCCTGTGTCTGTGTCCAAATTTCCTCTTTTTATAAGGATTAGGGGCCTGCCCTGTGCCTGCAGGAACTGATCTTAATTTAGTTGCATTTGCAACAACTCTATTTCCAAATAAGGTCACGTTCTGCGGTATTGGGGCTTAGGACTTCAACATATGAATTTTTGCAGTACACAATTCATCCCATAACTGGTACAGACTGACTTTCTTGTGGAAACCTGTGAAGGGTTGACATCTACGTCTGGGTTAACATGGAAGTAAATAGAAACCATGAGCTGTAGAAAATAGGACCGTGAGAAGAAATTTTGGAGTGGTGTAGTGTTTTCTCAATTCAAGAAATTGGAGTTAGAGGCAAGCCAGCCCATGTTTCAAGGACTGGTAGTCCCAGTTGAAATCTGAATGACAGTGTCTTGAAATGAAGTAATTTCAAAGGCTGCTATCAATTGCCTCCTCATTATGACCTTCAGAACTTGTAGAATCAACTCTATTCTCTCAACCCTCCAAAATGATCATCTATTCCCACAAATCTTCAGGTCCATTAAAAGGAAGTATTTCTTCTACTTCTTTTACATCTTCAACCTGTCTAGCATGCAAGGAAACATCCTACTGAAGATTGATTACTAGAAGATTTCTGCAAGGGAGTTCATAATACCTACACTGCTTGTGAACACATACAAGTTTTGATGATGTAGCACTGCTATGACTACACACAGATATAATTTTTCTTGGTATCTGACTTAAAGAAAGGCATATAGTACAAGAAATATAGTGGTGTATAGTACAGGAATTTCCTATTCAAATGACCTGAGCTAAAAACGCAGCTCTCTCACTTACTAACTAAATGACTTTGGTCAATTTACTTAATCTTTCTGTGCTTCAGTTCCCTTGTCTGTAAAATGGGGATAATAATAGATCCCATCTCAATGGGCTGTTGTGAGAATTAAGTGAGTTAAACCAAGTAAAACACTTAGACTGTTGGCTCTTACACAGTAAGCTTTCAATAAATGGGAGCTATTATAATGTTGTCACTCTAGCAACTGTCTCTCACACTATGAAAATGTGATGCCACTGAAACAGTTATAAGATACGGTCAAAATAAGTATAGCACTTAAAATTAAGTAGAACAGAGGAAATGCTCTCGTAAGACTAATTACAACTATTGGGTGAAGCCTAAATTGTTGGGTCAGGGGCCAGGCAATATTCAGCAGATACTTAGGCCATTGCACATAGTTCAGATAGCAACCACCTGAGCCCAGCACCTACATTACCAGCCAAGGCGACTACACAATGAAAAATAAAAATTCATGGCTCAAGCACTGATGATAATTTAATTATATGTTTAATCCATTAACATCATCAAATAGACAATCTGATGGTTTAAAAATATAAATACTAGGCCAAGATGCAATTTCAAAGTGACCATTATCCTAATCTCATTTTAAAATATCTTGGGGGAGAAAAAGAATGGCACCTCACAGACAATAGCTATTATGAAAAAAATCACAATGCTAGGTGAAGTTTCTACTAGATAATAAAAGCCAAAGATCCGATTTATTCACCAAGTTTGGCTCTTTTAAAGAAAATTCCAACATGGAGGGATTCCTATCTTAGCAAACCTGTCCATGATCTCAGCTTTATAAATACCACCGTTTAGAAGACAGCAGAGATTCTTCACCTGCAAAATGAGAAAATACAGATATATATTTCAAGGCAACATTGGAAAATTAAAATGAGGTAATTTATATAAAAGCAATTTGAAAACTGTAAAATGTACATATGGTAGTTGTTCTTATAAAGGGAGTTACAACTTCTCAATAATTACTACATACTATGATGTGAAAACAAAATAGAGTATAATGTTCAAAAGAAGGAACATTTACAAACCACTTCCTCCTTGACAGAGCATTTTTGTACTGACTACATCTGTTCATTCTCATGGCACCTCTGAAGGAAGGCAGGCAGCTATAGTTATACTTGATGGCCAAGAAGACTATATTGCCAAGAAGCTCAAGATAACACACACACATGGCAAAACCAGGACTTGAACATTCAATTTCTTTTATGATTTCAGATTTTAGCTCTGTCTTTCATGTTTCCTTTAGAAAAGGAATATGCATGTATGTTACCTTGAGCTTCAGGTTCTAAACTTAGCATTTCCTGTTATCACTGTGCACATCTTTCTCTTATCAGTAAAATAAAACATAATACATGCTAAACGGCTCCCCCTTTTGTAAGTAAGAAGTAGCTCAAAAATATGGAAGAGGTAGCAAAGCCCATGCCACCCCCATAATATCTCACCTACCATTTCCCAGGGAGACCTCAAACTAGAACCATTTATCTGAACTAAAGCTCGGTGTCCAGAAGGCCCTCATACCGCTTAACTACGCTGCACAACAAAACACCCCAAAACGAAGTGGTTTACTAAGGAGTTATGACTGCTCGCAAGTTTATGGATGAACTGGGTGGTTCCAGTCTCAGCCAGGCTCGCTCGTTCATCTGTGGTCAGCGGTGGGCTAGGTGAGCAACCCTGTAGCTCTTTGTAAAACTTTCACACACATGCTTTCTGTAGGCTGGTCTAGATTGGCCTCAGCTGCGACAATTGGTCACTCCTTGTCATCCTTCATCCTCCAGGAGGCTTGTTCTTATGGCAGTGGCAGGGGTGTAAGAGCAGAGACAGAAGTGGACGAGGTCTGTTGAGTCCAGGACTTAGAACTGGCACATTGTCCCTTCCACTACATTCTACTAACCAAAGCAAGTCACAAGGCCAGCCCAAAGTCAGGGGATGGGGAAAGAAACCCCACCTTTTGATATATAAGCTGGAAAATCACACAGCAAAGGAAACAGATATGGGGATAGTTGAAGAATTAGGGCCATCTTTGCAAGCATCCTACTGTAGTCATGACCATGTTATATCACAGAGGAGGGAGGACTAGCATATTAACACACATTAGACATTTGCATTGATTAGTTGTCACCTAGCAGCATGGAAAGCTCTCAGTTAATCGGGCAAGGGATCTGGTAATAAAATATGATAATTTACTCAACTTTGTATTCCCAACACCTGGCATTACATCAGGCAAATTGTAGCATTCCACAAAATAATTAATAATGATAAAAGAAATGATACTGGAAAATTACTTTATTAGAAATCAGGAAGCAGCTGAATCACAGTTCAGCTATGCCAAATTATCTGTGCAGTTTTGGAAGGGAGTAATTCAGCCTCCCTAGGATTTTCTAGAGACAGACTGGGCATTCTCTAATTTCTTTGTCTTTCTTTCTTTTTCCTTCTTTCTGTTTCTTCCTTTCTTCCGTTCTTTCTTTCTTTTCTTCTTTCTTTCTCTCTCTCTCTTCCCTTCTTTCCTTCCTTCCCTCCTTCTTTCTTTCTTTTATTCCTTCCTTTCATTTTAAAATATTAAGGCTGGGGGGCCAGCCCAGTGGCTAGTGGTTAAGTTCACACTCTGGTGGCCCAGGGTTCACGTGTTCAGATACCACGGGCAGATCCTGGGAGCGGACCCACACACCGCTCGTTAGACCACACTGTGGCGGCGTCCCACATACAAAGTGGAGGAAGATTGGCACAGATGTTAGCTCAGGGACAATCTTCCTCACACACACACACAAAATATATTAAGGCTGTAAGAATCCTAGAAATTATGTAGATCCAACCCACTCACTATTCAGATGGAGAGTTGAGGCTACGAAACTAATCACTTAGCTTAAAAACACAGATGGTTAATGTCAGTGACTAGAACTCAGAGCCCATGGCTCCCAACCCAGCCCTGGACATATTTCTCTAGCAGGTTGCTACTCAGTGTGTATTCCATGGACAAGTAGCTTTAGCATCCCATGGGAGCTTCGTAGGAGTGCAGGATCTCAGACCCTATCCCAGGACTATTGGATCATAACCTGGATTTTAGCAAGCTCCCCAAATAATTCATATGTGTTTTAAAGTTGGAAAAGCTCCAGGCTTCCTAATAAATACTTAATGGCTGAAAAACCTAAAATAACTTGTTTAGTTAAGAGAATGTTCATTTGGATATCTTAACACTGAAACCATCTTTTTCTAGATACCTCTCACTAATTCATTTAACAAATGCCCCCTGAGTCCTTACTCTGCCTGAGGTGTTCTAGAATCATCGTGAGCAGGTCCTTGCCCACCTGGAGCTCACACTCCAAAAGGGAGTCACGTCCTTTCCCACTTCCCCCTTTCTTCCTCTGTGCCCTCTCTTTGCTCTTTGCTTTCCCAACCTCCTCCCACTCCTCATCTTAATGATTCCATGACTGAAATCTAATTTCAGAAGTTGTTGGTTTAACAGCAAAGTATTTTATTCATTTGAAATTCCAATTTCAGAATAATGATTTAAGATGTTGCAAAAATTTTATTTGGCTCACTTTCAAGCAGCTTACATTATAACATCAGCATGACCCTAAAACTGTCTAAAGAAGCCTCAAGTGCTCTTAACACTTTGGGAGGAAATTCTTCATGAATAGAGTACAGGTTAGTCACACATTTAAGTTTTCCCTTTTGCATTTTCCTAATGCAGTCTTTTCTCTGACAGTAATATGTTGGGAAGCTGAGATACAAAATAAGATTGTATTTTTTTCCTGAAATATTTAGAGCCAGCACACCTACGTCTATAATAAACATTTATTTTTTCATTGAAAAGCAAAGGGAAAATTTTCGGAAAATTAATAGATTCATTTCATTCAAGAAGTTAGTCTGAAATGGAGACAATTAAACAGAAATCCAGTAAATTCACAATTTTCTGCTGAGTAATACGTCAGATGGAGTTTTTACATTAAACAGTTGGATCATAAGTAATGGCGACGTGATGCTACTCAACTCTTTTGAGGCTTATATGCCTGGCATTTTAAGTTCCAGTGATTGAAAGTATTATATCTTTTCCTCTTTCTTTTTACACTCCCTCATAGTCCTGAAAAGCTGTGAGCTCATTTCATTCTTCTTTCCTTCCCTTGTCTTCTACCTCTTCAAAGATACTCCATGACGATTCCCCTTTTCAAAATCAAGACTGCTTGAACTTGAGCTGAGAGTAATGAAATTTCAATCTTTCATACAATGGCAACTACATCCTCTTTCTGTTCTCTTGCTGCTGTCAGAATAGCAACTGCCCAGCGTGAACAATAGGACTACTTTTCAGTTCTAAGGGATTGGCTGTTGTTGAACAGCAGTGCATAGAAATAATCCTTGGCAATCCCATGGGTAACATTCCTCATCCCTTATCACCCATGCTGCACACAGCCGGAACTCGATAAGACACCCAGAAAGAAGATAATGGCTCCTATCAAGCTGTCTAGGTAGAAATAATAATAATAATCTGTTTATGGAAAAGCAGCTGTCCTATTGTTTTGTATTTCATGAAATACCAGAGTCAGAGCCTCTCTTCCATGCCAGCCCCATCCCCATTCCCCGTGCCAACCCAATCACTTTGGAGCTTTAATAATGGGCTTTATTTTTCGTGATCTTTTGATACAATACACAAGGATGGATATAAATATTCCATAATCATATTCAGTCACAGGATGCATTTAAAGACAAGAGCAGAGGTATTTTATAGGAAGATTTGGTGGCTGGGAGGACTTTGTAATGAAGATAGGAAAGCCCAGTCTCCCTTTTAAAAATATACACAAAACAGAATTACTGCAAATGAGCAGTTCAGTGATCATTCCAGTATGAAATCTTAACCCCCACAATTTCAAAGCTAGGTCTCAATTTCTCAAAGTGAAACCTCAAAGAATTGTGACATTGTGGTAGCCACCGATGCGGGTTGCCAACAATGTGGGTTACATCTATGTTCACTGCTTTCCGTTTGTCCTAAACACAACAGCCCAAGGCTCAACGCATCCTGGCTGTAACATCACTGTTTTCTTCCCCTTGAGCCAGATGGCTCCTCTGGCTGGGACTGAATAGGTGGTCCCTTTATTTCTCGGTGTTCTGATAGAACACTGCCTTTATCACAGTCATCCTCGTGAAGGGTTGCCTACTTTCCTTTCTTTATTTGTCCCTTTATCTCTGGTCAAAGAACTCAGCAGCCATGCCCTTCAGGGTGAAACAATACAATCGAAGAGAACCAAGTGTATCAGGTCCTTATTCCCTCCACATGGTGCTAAGACACGACCAAAGCCCGCATTTGCACTTCCAGGGCTAGTGGGTACCTTCATCCCTGAAACAGTTATTCCAGAAGCTTCCCACCATTACAGTGAGCAAAGGGACGTGGTTACCTTTGTCTCTCTTTCCTGTGGTTTCCATAACAGTCACATCACCTCTAATTTGCCCAGGCTGAACTCACTTTCTCCCTGTGTCACCTTTTAGTAACGCGTGGCAATGCCGTGGAGAACAAAGAGGACAAAGATATGGATGTGGTAAGTGGAGAAGCAACCTTGAAGAATTTCCCACTGCTGAGTTCCTCTGTTTTGTGTCAGAGAATCACCCTGTAAGCCAGAGGTCTCTTTGCCTCTGAATAAGTCCAGGTATCTTCCTACACAACAAAGCACACCCAACTGAATTTCTCTCTCTTTCTCTCTCTCTCTCTCTCTCCATAGAGGAATAGCTCAAGTACTACTTTCTCTATGGGGCCTTCCTCTATCCTCTCCCACCTTCTCCCATCCTCCAACAGAATTGGTTAATCATAGTATTTTGGACATAGCTGTGTTACAGCCTCCTTCATTCTGCATCATGTACCTTTCTCACCAACCGGAATGTGAATTCCAAAAAATTAAGTAAATGCCTTTTTATTTTTTTTAATTCATCTTTAGGTAGCCAGTTCAGCAAAAGGAATAAGAGAATGGGTTTGTATCAGACAAATTTGGATGTGAATCCTAGCTCTGACATTAACTAGTCATGTGCCCTTGAGTTTCCTGGGACTCAATTTACTAATATGTAAAACGGGGCTATTTCATAAAGTATTTTAAAGGATTAAGTGAATTAAAGTATGTGTATGTAAAATGTTTAACATAATACTGATATCCAATAAGCTCTCAATAAATGGTAGATATTATAATCATTGTAATTAACTTGGTATCCCCAGTCACCCCACAGTATATTGTTAGTTGATATTAATATACATATGAATATACATTAAAGAGTAAAGTAAAAGAACAAATGAAATACACATATCACATACATATACAGTACATATCCACATACTGTCATCCTCCCACTATAAATTGCATTGTTCTCTGCTTATCTGAGCTCTCAAAATGGGATAGTCTGTCGACCTTAAGGGAATATGCCAGAGGGGAAGAAACTGATCGCAAAAGAGTTTCCAGGAATTCTCCTTTCTGTCAGCTTTACTGTAAGTTGTGGCCTCATAGAACCCACAAGTTCTCCTCTGTGAGTGCCAAATTTGCCCCTTTCTTTGTGACATCCAGCTGAAAACACGGGTGGGGCAGGTGGCAAGAGCAGGGTGTTTCTCATCCACGACCAGCAGGCCTGCAAAGGGAAAAGCAGAGGTGATCGAGTCTTATGTCCACTTGCCAGAGTGAGTCAGAGCAGAATTCAGGAAACAAGGAGATGCGGCCTTGAACTTGCACTTCCTTCTCACAATAGTCCTTTTTTGCACACGTCATTATAAATTGCCTGGTCTCACACCATGAGTGACTGTAAAATCTTGGAAGTGTCTGGATTCAGACTTGGCATTTCCCCCATAAGACACCAAAGGGGTTAACGTCTGGCCAGTAATCAAAGTCTGGCAGCTCCCACCCCACACAGAATGGGCATTGTTGTTCCTGAGAGTTTGTCTGTTTTTTCTGGCAGGCTTCACTGCTTGGAACTGATTCTAAAAGAGAAAAGGAAAAAGTCAGTCTGCTTTTTTTAAGCACACATGCAACAAAACATGAGGCTGGTCAAAGAACTGTTGTTTTGCTAGATTTCCAGGAAAGTTGTTGGCTTACTGTTCAGAGAAGATGAATTATCGACTTAAAATACATTTACCTCAAAAGGAATTCATTTATATAGGTATGTGAGCCACACATAATATCCTAAGGTGGCCGCCTTCTCTCAGATATGAAGCAACACATTACAACTGTATTAGCTGATAAGTGAACTGTGGCTGGCCCATCCGTCTGCATATAAAATCCATTTGCTTGACGTTATTAATGGGCTCACTCATCAACCTTCCCAGGTCACTTGCAATCTCAGGACCTGTTCGCCACTCCCACCTGATGGGCCCCCAGATGTTCCCATCCGAAACCATATGAATACGTCTTAGTTACCAATACGAAAAACTCCCATTACAAAACACCGGGTTCTATTCCAGTGGAAAAGGCCAGGATTTTTTAATTTCCAATCTGTCACAAACCAACATTTTTGTATAAACCAAAATCACGCATTTGGATGCCAACAGCACATCAAATTGTTACAAATATTTCTAGACACTTACTCTAAGTTTCTGTACTTACCTTGATCAGTAACAGTTTGTGGATCACACTGGCCCATAGACTACACCTTGCTGGACCGTGGGATTAGTTATATTGCTGCTAGACAATATTATAGATCAAGGTTCACAGACTTTGTAAAGGGCCAGAGAGTAAAATTTTAGGCTTTGCAGACCATACAGTCTCTAGTAACTACTAAGTCCTGCTGTTGTAGTGAGAAAGCAGGCATGGACAGTAAGAAAATGAATGGGCATGGCTGTATTCCAATAAAACTGTATTTACAAAAGCAGACTGCAGGCTGGATTTGGCCCCAAGCTATAGTCCGCCAACTCCTGGGTGATGATGATGATGATGATGGTGGTGGTGGTGGTGATAGCTAACATTTACTGACAGGCTACTATCTGTCAGGCCCTTTCTATCCTCCCACTATAGCCATGGATTAGACAACATTGGTTTAATTTTACAATGAAAATGCGTCATCAAGAAATTGTTTCAGTTTATTCTGAAAATAGGTGGGTGGCCCAGGATTCAAACCTCAGTCCCTAGACTCATACTATACTACGTGTATATTTATAATGAGTGGGGCATCTTTTTCGCTATGAACAGAAAACTTAAGGTACTAGTGTCATCTTGGTCATCTTTTTCCCTTTCTCATCTCCCCATCCATCGTCCATCTTAGCAGTACCAATGTCTTCGTGTTCGACCATGCTGCGGAGTCCATATGGAATCAGGGCCAGGCACGGAGAGTCCACAACAAGCATGCTCATCCAAACACTCACTTATTCAACAAGTGTGTGTTGAGTGCTTACTCTGAGCCAGGCTCTCTTCTAAACGATGAGGCTGCAACAGTGGACAAAATATACAGGTTCCCACCCTTAAAAAGCTTACATTCTAGTAAGGGGAGGTAGAAAATAAGCAAAGAAATATATATCATGTTGGAGGGTAGGGGAGTCAAGCTTTAAAGAACAATAAAGCAAAGTAAGAGAATAGAGAGTGGCAAGGTCCAACTCTTGTATCTTTTCTTCACCAACCAAGATATGTAAAACTCCAAACAGAGCTATCCTTTCAAATGTATCTACTAGGTATAAACATATATTTATAGGATTTTTTGTATTTTTACCAGTGATTTCCCCCATAGTTGTATGGGAAAGGACCCAGAGGAAGAAACTAGTTCATGCATTCATGCTGTGAATATTTATTGAGCAACTACTTTGTGCTAGGCGCTGTTTTTAGAACAGAGAATCCAACATGATCAAAACAGACAAAGATCCTTGCTGTCGTGGGCTTCCATTATGGCCAGGGGAGTTAGAAAATAAACAAAAAACATAATAAACACATGTCAGAAGGTGATAATGGAGAAATGGAGAAATGAAGCATACAGTGGGATGAGGAGACCCGAGTGTGTAGGGGAAGGAGTCAGGTTATAAATTTAAATAGTCAAACAACTTTCCCTCAGTGGGGTAGCATGCGACTAAAACAATGCCTATTTGAACAAGCCCTGGTTTTTAGATCATCCATTACTCCAGTCAGAGTGTCATCAATTAAAAGAAAACACAGGATGTTTTGTGTTGAGAGTTCTATTTAAGTCCATAGAAAGAAAGGTTATTCTTTCAAAGTCATTTTTGCCCTTCCCTTTCCCTTGCTTCAGAGAAAATATTAAGGGGCTGGCAGCTGAAACAATGTAGGGATGGGAGAGGGGAAAGGAAGGAAAAACTAAGGGCCAGCATTCCTGCCAGGGGACTGTTTTAACAAGGATGTAGCTGTGACCCAGCCCTCCTGGGTCCCACGATGGCCTTGCTGGGGAACCCACAAAAACAGCTGGCAGATGCCGAACATTTTCCATTAAGCGTGGTGTTCACTTTTTTCAGAAGGTAATGAGATGTTATTATAGATTTGAATTTTAATCAGATCCAACTTGGGAATGGGGTGTTTTTCTGCAAATGTGAAATACTTCTAGGCTTTTAGGAAAATGTCATCCGTATAAAAGGCTAACTACTGTTTTACATAGAAAACTGCCATTCTTCATTGGTTTTGCAGGAAAGAGAAAAATATGATGATAAAACGAAACATTGCCACAAAGAATTTTTACTTTCTTGTGAACATTAATTGTTTCCAAGGGTATTTTTTTTAAACAATTCTTATGAACTAGGAAGAATGATTGTAAGCTGAAGGCAACGATTAGGGGATTTCAGTTCATAAATCATGAAAACAGACATAACTGAAATCTATTTCTTGGTAATAACAGTATTAAGAGATCCCAACAAATTCTTTAAAATATTCTTTGGGCTTAGTGCTAGGAATGCCAATATCAATAATTCTACCTAAAATCAAAAGGGATTCACAGTCAAGTCTCCTTGCCTGGAAAGCATGTGCTGGTAGCCACCACACTCTGCTACCAGCAGCAGTAATACTGTTAGCTCACATGTACTGTATTAAGAGCATTTAGCATATTCCAAGCATTTAGCGAAGTGCTTTTACAGAATGTACTTTAGCAATCCTTACCACAACCATGCAAGAGAGATATTATCCCCATTTCACAGATGAGAAGACTGGCTCGGAGACATGAAATAACTGACTGAAGGGCATACAGCTAGTAAGGCTGGATTCTAATCCACATCTCTCTGATTTTAAAATCAGCACCCCAGCCCAAACTTTCTCCCTTCTTGTTTTTCCTACATTCCGCTTTTTCTCCCATGATCTCTTCCATGGTTATGTACTACTTCTTTTACATTTAAAAAAATTCCATTTTGGAAAATAATTGTTATATATTCACTATACTTAGTTGATTCATCAATCCATTTATTCTGTAAACCTTGGAGAAAAGTCCTCTGGGGTGTTGTGGGGCAGGATGGAAGGAACTATTACCTGCCTTGGATAAATCGAGCTCTTTTCCACATGACCAGTCTATCCCTCGATCTGTTGGTCAGAGGATAGGAACTCCCCCACCCCAAATCTACTTCCTACCCTCTCCCCTGAGAATTCTCTTAAGGTCACTAAAAATCAAAAAGACAATACCAAAGCCAGCAGCTGGTGGGAGGCTAGGGACGAGAAGTCCCTAAACATTTCACACTCGTGTCTGACTTCCACATTCTGTAGAGAAAACAGAGAGTTCCTTGAGTATCCATGTTTGGAGGATGGGCCTTTCCTGCAAGCTTAATGTTTTCCATCTGTGCTTATATATGGATGTTTAAACATGTATTTATAACACACAATCCTATATTATTAAACACCCAGAGTAAGAAGACAAATGCATCAGAGGAAGGGGCATTTATTTACTCTATTAAAGGATGTTTCACATTAAAAAATAAATCTCAGGAATGGCTCTGTGGCGTAGTGGCTAAGTTCTCATGCTTTGCTTCTGTGGCCTGGAGCCCGTGGGTTCGGATCCTGGGCACAGACCTACACCACTTGTCAAGCCATGCTGTAGCAGCGTCCCACATACAAAATAGAAGAAGATTGGCACAGATGTTATTTCAGGGACAATCTTCCTCACCAAAAATAAATAAATAAATAGATCTCTATTACATTCGTTTGCAAAGTAAATTGCTTGAAATTGCGAGGTACCATTTTCTTTTTCCTAACCCAGACAGGACAGACAGATTGGGAAACTAAGCGTGAGTAACTATGGCAAAGAGGAAACGGACAGGAGGTCTGACAGGTGTTCTGATAGGTTCCTCTAAAAACCACTGGTCCAAAATGTCAAATGGATTTCCATTCATACACATTAAATGTATCCATTTTTTAAAATTTATTATCTATAGAAAGATCCTTCTAGGTAGTAAACTTGAATATTTGTGTCAGTAACACAAATTGTCATTTGGTGTGCATCAGAAGCACTTCAAGTGGGTTTTAACTTACACAATTTGGTCCCCTTAGCTGAAAATTCTGGGTCAGTGGATCTGGGGGGATCTAGGCGTCAGCATCTTAACAAGTCCCTCCCTCCCACCCACCACCACATGCACACATACATGCACATGATTCTGAAGCCCAGCTAATTCTGAAAAGCACTGGGCTCATTAATGGAAAATGGTAGACAATCTCTCCAGGTTGGGGGAGGCGAGGAAGACACTCCACAGGAGACCCTGGAGGCAGGGAATCACTCCTGACTTTCTCAAGATGCTGACCGGAAGGTTGCGTCCAGCCTTTATAAAGAGAAACCAAAGGCTGCACAGCTCTTTAACATCATGTATTTGATTTATAAAATGCATTTGGCTTAAAATTAAAAGGGGCACTGGTATTCATCTCTTGAACCTGTCTGTCACTCACAAGCCTTGGCCCTATTTTTGTTCTACATTACCCATTCTCCATATTTCTATTATTGCAATTTCTGACATGAAGTTTCAGGTGAAGATCAATAGGTACTTCTAATAAAAACAAGAAAATGAAAACCATTATCCCTTCTCAGTGCTTCTTAACCCAATGAGCTCTGATGCACTGTCAGTCAGCTTGGTCTACCATAACAAAATACTGTAGTCTGGGTGGCTTAAATAATAGCAATTTATTTCTCACAGTTATGGAGTCTGGGAAGTACAAGATCAAGGTGTCGGCCTATTTGTTTCCTGGTAAGAGCTTTCTTCCTGGCTTGCAGATGGCTAGCTTTTTGTGGTATCCTTACATGGCAGAGAGGGAAAGAGTTCTGGTATCTCTTCCTCTTCTTATAAGGACTCTAATCCCCTCATGGGGCCCCAACCTCATGACCTTCTCTAAACCTGATTACCTCCCAAAGGCCCCACCTCCAAAAACCGTAACATTGGGGGTTAGGGCTTCAACATATAAATTTTGGAGGACACAAACATTCAGTCCCTAACATGCACAAGGATAAACTATATTCTTCAGAGGAGAGGCCATGAGCACCAGCCTACTCATGGATATGTCAGGTTGTTGTTCCCCTCAGATGAGTCATTCAAGGTGAGAATGTCAACTTATTTGAGAGAATGTAAATCAGTCTTGAGAATGTAAATCAACCTTATTTCCAAAAACAAGATGGTGACATTGGTTTCCACCATATCAATAATAAAAGTATTAGTAGAAACATAATAACAACGAATGACATTCAAGAATCTAGCACTCCAGTTGTTGTTTACTTCGTGTTAATTGCTTGGTTAGCGACATCGACTGTTCCAAGTGAAGCAGTAAAGAATGAATGAAGTTATCCAACCACCTTTTAATTCTGTAATTCTATCCATGAATTATCCACTCTACTTCATGTAATTCTTTTGGAACATACGCAATCTTCCCTATTTCATTTCTTTCTCTTACTTCAGCCACCCTATACTACATATTTCATAAAAGTGCTATAAGACTGGTAAAGTTGAAAGATTTCTTTTTAGACATGCCAGAGATAAGACATATATCCTGCTGTATTCCCATTAGTTGGTACTTAAAGAGGATGATGAGATGGTGTATACTCTGTCATTTTATTATCTGCTTGCTCCCCTCCAGCCATTACTGGGAAGACGTTGAGCACAGAAGCTCTATCAGATCTGTACTCCTGGAAAGGAGGAGTGTGTGCAGTGAATAGCAGTTACATTCTAATTATATTAATTCAGACTGCAACTTCTTTGAAACATAAAGGACCTGCTGTCAGCATGGTGTGGACAATGGAGGCTGAACATGTCAACGACGTGACAAATTCCTCGAACAGAGTGCCAGAAGTATTGTTGCCCAGGATTCTTTTCTGAGAGCAAATTCAGCAGCACTATCAGTGTCAACTCTGGAGTAAGGAATCGGTTCATTTGTTATCTTTCCAAGTTGCAGGTACATCTGCCAGAAGAGTCTGCCAACAGATGAATTGGTAATTAAAATCATTTCCGTGGTTGGAGGAGTGATTCGGAAATTGTTCCTCTTTTCTTTCTTTCTTTTCCTGTGTAAGGAAAAACCTTGGGTGAATACTGATATTGATTTGCCATGGGCGATACTAAAATTGTGTGATTCACCAGTAGTTTGCTGCTCACTTAACTTGAACACCTTTACTGGGATTTGTCCGTTAGTCTTTTCTTAAAGAATTTTAAAGTTCTGTTCTTTGCGAGCACTATATCCTCTTTGGTCTGGTAAAACTTCTCTGCAGATGTTAGCAAAACCCAATATGGGTCGAATACACTAACAATATCACTCAATTCACAAAAAAGGTATACTGTATCCCTCCCCTATGCCAGTTACTGTGGTAGAATAAATAACAAATGATGGTGATAGATTTTAAAAATATTAAAATTGATAATAAATTATATAATATAATACAGATGCTGGTTCAGAGCCTACCCCTAGTAGTTACTCAACAAATGTTGGTTTTACTCTGCTTTTCTGTGTCCAGACAGAAATACTACTTTGCCAGTCACATATTTATACCCCATCATTGCTATCATTATCATCATCACCATGACAACAAAATCAACCAGCATTCACCGAGCATTTACTAGGAACAATCTAAACACGTCCTGTGTATTCATTTACTTTACTCTTACAAGCCTATGCTGTTTGATTCCTATTGCACTGATGAAGAAGCCAAGACACAGAGAAGTAACCTGGGCAAGCTGATACCACTAGAAAGTACCAGAACTGGAGACTTGACCCAAGTAGTCTGACTCTCAAGCCCTCAAGCTTAACCACTTCACACTAATGACACATGACACCACGTAAGTAAATTAACTGCAGTAATGTTCCTGGACTATGCAATAGCCTGTTAATTAACCAGCTTATTTTTTAATTCTCATTTCCTTACTCTATTTTTCTTTTCTTTCTTCTTTCCTTCTCTCTCCGTTCTTTCTTTTCTGCTCTTATGTCTATATATGTAGCTGCTTCTATTTTTCTGGCAGCAAAGCAAGGTTTTCTACCATCCTCAGAGACTCAGCAGAATCTTTATAAGAGTCTGTAAATGGAAAAGAGTGCTTTAAGATAAAATTTTAAACCACCTTAAGAATTACTTTTTCAAATCAGGACACCAAAATAATGTAGATTTATGGACATTGGTGACCTGGAAGTTTACCATTGAGTTGTTAGCATATATATGTATATGTGTGTGTATATATATACACACACATATACGTATATATCTAAAATAGAGCATTAAAATGCATCAAATATGTTTAAATACATGAGTCTGTAGTGATTATAACAATAAAAAAACTTATGTTCATTTTAGAAGATACCAGAGAGAAGCAACTCATTATTCTGCAAATGGGTAGAGAAAGGAAAAGAACAAAGCATTTATCCTGGATTTCGTATATGGACTTTACCTCACATAACCAAATAAGTGACGAGAGGGAAGTTTCTCCTTATAGAAGTAGCCCAGTTAATAAATGAAAAAGAATTCATTGATGGATTTGTGCCATTGTACATTTGTCAAAACCTATAGAATGTACGACAGTAAGAGTGAAACTAATGTAAACTACAGACTTTGAGTGATAATGATGTGTCAATGCAGGTTCATTCATTGTAACAATGGACCACTCTGGTGCAGGATGTTGTACTCAAAGAGGCTGGAATGAGGAGGGGGTGGGCAGGGACATAGGGGAACTCTGTGTACTTTCCACTCAATTTTGCTGTGAATCTAAAACTGCTCTGAAATATAAAGTCTATTTTTTTAAAAAAAATCATAAAATTAGGATACCACAACTTTATAATAACTAATAAATGAATGCATCCAGGCAAAAATCCTCAATTGTCGATAACACTACACATACACACATTTCCATTTATGGAAGTACATACCACTACTTATGACGTAGTCTTGCCCAAAGCATGGAGCCAGAATCTGATAAAAGCCCTAACTGTAAATTTACAGGAAGTACAAAGTACAAGAAGATAAACATATCTGAGAACACCACAGGGAATGGAATCAAGAAAATTCAGACTGTTAAAAAATCTTCAGGGAAAATAATCCCATTTCTTCAACCAACAATTCCACGGAAAAAATGAGAGATGAAGGGGGAACCTACAGATTTAGAGACCTTAAAGGCACATGGAGCAATCACAACGTGTGGACCTTGTTTGGATCTGGATTCAGACAAACTGTTAAAAAAACAAAAGATCGTAAGACAATTGAAGATTAGTGAACACTGACTATATATTTCTCGATATTAGGAATGACAGTTAATGTTTTTAAGTGTGATAAAGGTATTGTGGTTATTTTATTTTAAAGAATCCCTATCTCTTAGAGACACATATTGGAAGATACACAGATGAAAAGACATGATGTCTGAGATTTGCTTCCAAATAATGAGGTGGAATAGATGTTGATGAAGACTGACCCTGAGTAGGTGAAGTAAAATAAGCATGGAGGTTCATTTTACTACTTGATCTTTTTTTGCATATGTTCAAAATACATTATAATAAAAGTTTGTATAACTTACAAATTTATTTAACTTGCCTGACCCTCAGTTTCCTCATTTGTAAAACAGAAATAACAATATCTACAGTAGAGATAATATCTCCTTATAGTTTTTTTTTTGAAAATTTAAATAGTGTATTTAAAGCACTTGGCACACAGTAGATATTGGATAACTTTTTCAAGACTCAGTTTGATCCACTTATTACTGAATTGACTGGTCTAAGCTTAGTGGAGTTTCTACACTGTCCCCAGAGCATAGTAAGGCCAGGGAGAGCAGGAAAGGAACAAGGAGGGCCTGTGTCCTCAGGTGCCACCCCTTTGGGCACCACAAACATGCCTGTTGGAGTTGTTGGGTTTTTTCATTTCAATCTTGTACTGAGTTACTATTTTTAGATTTGCTGATCCTGGAACACATATGGGTACCCTGGTTTTGCTAAATATTTATTCAATTTTAGGCGACTCCAGGTGCAGGGAGAAAGGGAGCAAATAGATCACATCTCCCTAGGCCATTTACTCTGGCTCCTCCCTCACTTCTACAGGCAGTTTTCTGTTATGAAATACCAAAAGTATCAGATTATCTTCGAAAGTAAATAATTCAAAACCCACCGATTTCCCCAACTCATTCCAACATTCTATGATTGTCCTCTTTTTGCTTTGCATCCCTGTGCTACTTGTCCTCACAAACCCCAGGGAGACCAAAGTTTGAAGACCAAAGTTTAAAGAAAAAAACTTACAAAAGTGAAGCACAGGGGTCCCGTGGCCGGAAAAGATTAGATTGCATAGAGGCACAGTCTGCTCTCAGAGAAGATAAGCCCCAGAGTAGGAATTTTTCTGGTTCATTTTTCAATGGCTGAATTTTTTTGGCTCTCTGGGTCCTGCTGGAGACTTGAGTTTGTCAAGAGCTAAACCTGGACTTTCTCCAGCTCATGGCTGCATGTCAATTCATCCGATTTCTAATAAAGCCAATTCTTATTTTTCTAACTGGCTTCCAATTCTCAAATGTAGCTCCAAAGAAAACAGAAAGTAATTAAAATGTCAACACTTCCCTGAAAAGGAACATGAACTCTCTTTGGATTTTCTTCCCACTGGAAACGTCGCTTTTCTCCAAGGCACAGCCCCAGGCGCGGCAACCAGCAGTCACCCACAGCAGAGCCAGGGGACGGGCAAGGCATATAAATCCTGCTCTGTCCATTTCCTTGTTTGCATTTCTTCTTCTCCCTTGCCATTTCCAAATGGAGAGATCCTATAAATGAAGTACTTAAGTCTGTCTCTTATAATGGACTAATATCTACTCCATTGTAATATATCCAAATTTTATGCGATATGAAATAAGCTCCAGCTGCAATAAGCTATTTGATCTAACATGAAAAAAGTAATGTGGAGCCTAACAGCTTATTATTTAGTGTGGGGCAATAAATTAACTGAGCCCCATTTTGCATAATGGGAGCCTGATTATTCCTCTTACCTTCACTGGAATTGGTTTATGGATTATGACTCTCTTCAGAGTTAATCGGGTTTATGTGAATGTGTATTACATTAAAGGGTGAAAGAAGGAGAGAAAAACATGTGCTATCATTTTTTGATTTTTCTGTTTTGTGAGGTTAATCCTCAAAAGAGGAAAATTTTGTGACCATTGGCCCCATAACTGTCTTGTTAGAGATGTTCACTTTGGGAGAAACGAATGTTCATCTCCCACCCCAGCCCTCTTCCCACTTTCTTCCCATAGATTCCTGCCATTTCCTTGACTCACTTTTGCAAAGTACTTTTAGTGAAACTCTTGATTCCTTCTTTCCAGTATCTCCGTGGCCCTGCCATCCCTCCTCCCCACACCCAATTACTTAGCACTTTGGTGCACGTATCAGGCTGACCAGCAGTGATGGTCAGTGAGTGCAGAGGCTTCATCTAAGACCACAGTTCCACCTACCATCAAATGTCTCCAAAATACATCAAAATCCATCAAAACTTATGCCAACAATAATGGCTGCCGCAAACGGTCAAAACTATCATTTTTGAGAACTGACCATAAATCAAGCATCTTTTTAATCCTCATAGCAACCCCATAAGATAAGTAGCATTTTCCCAATTTAACAAGTGGAAACTGAGTCTGAAAGAGATTAAATACCTTGCCAAATGTGCAAAGCAAGTGACGGGATTAAACCTAGATAACTTCAAAGTCTGTGTGACATGTTACATTAGCTGCTGAAAAAATTTGTAGCAAAATAGCATCTCTGTGTTTCTGGATTGCAGTCAAGGGAAAACAACTCAAAGTGGGTGCTCTATTAGCAGTGGGGCTGAACCTTCATCACCATGTAGCTGGAGTTATTTTTAAAGTACTTTAGGATAAACATGTGGTCTACCAATTCTGCTCTTTACAGAGACATTTGTATTTCTTTTCCGGAGTATAAGCTGCCTGAGGGCAGGACATTTATTTTTGACATAATAGGACATCAGTGTGGTCTGGTATTTGAGTCAGAAAACCCTAGATTTCCATTTTGGCTCCACTTACTACTAACTGTAGAGTGAGTTCCAGTTTATTTAACTCAAAAGTAGGTAAATATACTACACAAAGTTGTGGAAAAGATGAAGTGAAATAAATTATATAAATACACAGCACAGGGAATGTAATCCATAAATTCTAGTTCTCCTTCTCCATAACCATCCCGCCCCTAATATCTCAACATCTGTATTCCATGCATGGAGATATTCCAAGGAAGTGTCAGTGAGACACAAAAGTGTTGTGACTAAAAGATATCCTGTTAAAACTCTTCCTCTTGCATTATTTTCTCTCACAATTATTCGTTGACACACATTTACCCACCTCACCAAAATGAGATGTTTTAAAAGACGATTTTAATTCTAAAACTTAGAGTAATAAAGTGAATAAAGATACCTGGCATTCATCTCTACATTTCTTTTCTTCTAATTCCTTCTTCTTTATTGCGCCACTTCTTTTCCCCAGGTGGTGACAGTAAGTGCTGCTGATAATGTAAGAAAGCTTCCCATCAAGACCAAGGACACATAATTTTAAACTTTTATCTCCTCACTTCTCTGACATGAAACTTTCCTTCCATTTGAGGAGGAAAAGACCCAAGTAAAAGAGCAAAAGGTGAATCTTAGGTTTTTCAAAAATTTAAGGAGAAATTGGAGAAAAAGAAGGACGATCTTGTGCACAAGAAAAAAAATTACATGGCAAAGCTTTGTTATATTATAAGTGGCTTCGAGTTTTAAAGATAGATGAGGAGGGGACATTTTTCTTTGGAAATAGTTTCACTTTGTTGGAGTCTGAGTAAAATGTTTGGTAACAAAAAATATTAATTTAATGAATGACAATTTATTCCATTTTTGGTTTATGACCTCTTTTCCCCTGGAGAACTCAAAGAATTCATTTCTTTGAGTTATAATAAGAACATTATTTGACAGAATTTAAGTTGATAAAATGACAGCTCAGAGAGGTTAAGTAAAATATATAGGATCACAGAGCAAATTGGTGACAGAAATTCAATAATTTGGAATTGAGAGGGTGGGGAAGCTTTACAAGAGATAATGTGCTGGGTGAACAGCTTGCTTGAGGACAGAAGCTTTGCTCTGAGTCTTTCTCTCCATTCCCTAGAGAAATGCACAATCTAATTGGAAGTGAGGGGCAGTGGGGCATATATGAGATAGTACTTTGCCTAGAAAGCTGGGAAATGTACAAAAGTAATGCTTAAGATGAGCCTTGCGGAATGAGTAGGACTTCCCAAGGTCAACACTGGTGGGAGTGCGGAGGGAAGGCATTCCACACAGACGGGAGAGCTGTGCAGCACACGAAAACATGAGTGTAAGTGAGTTGCGTTGTGAAAGATGAAGGGGCACTGCAAACTGAATGTTTATGTCCCCCAAAATTCATATTTTGAAACCTAATCCTCAATATCATGGTATTTAGAGGTGGCGACTTTGGGAGATAATTATATAATTAGTGTCCTTGTAAAAGAGACCGAAGAGAGCTCCCTTGTCCCTTCCATCATGTGAGGACACAGCTAGAAGATGACCAGACATCTATGAACCAGGAAGAGGACTCTCACCATGCTGGCGCCTTGATCTTGGACTTCCCAGCCTCCAGAACTGTGAGAAATAAATTTCTGTTGTTTATAAGCGACTCAATCTATGGTATTTTGTTGTAGCAGCTTGAATGGACCAATACAAGGGAGTAGAAACTAGATCCTGATCAGGATTGCCTTTTGGAAAGATGAATATGGCGAGAGTAAAGGATGGAGCTAAAGTTGGGACTAGAGAGACGAGTTAGGAAGCTCTTATAATCATCAAGGGGGTTAAGTGGGGGGTTCATGCTGTAATATTCATTCAGTTGACTTCAACAATGTGGATTCTTGGTGTCTGTCCAGGATCACTCACTAGAGATGGTCCTTGTACTTGCACATAACCTTTTTATCACATTTAAATCACATTCATGCCTCAACAAATTAGAGAGTACATTATATATCTTTGGGATTACTCTAAATGACAAATCTGTAGAAGGCATGGTTGGAAAGAAAAGAAAACCAAGGACAGGATCTTGAAGGACTTCAATTTATAAAGGAGTGAAAGAGAAGAGGAACCCAGGAAGACTACCTAGAAGGAAAAGTCAAACAGAAAGGAGGAATTCCCAAAGCTAGAAGATGGAAATTGAGAAAAGAGAAGTATATCAGACACAGGGAAAGAAACGTCATGGCCATCAAATGCTGGGAGGAGGCCAAGTGAAAAAGGGCAAACAAATAGAAAAAAGTCTATAAAATAATGAGATTATGGGATCATTGTTGGACCTTGACAAAACAGTTTGCGTGGAGTAAGAGTACAGAGGTCCTTTTACAAGTAAGTTGGAGGAGCATAAAGGGAGAGAGAGCATACATGGAGCATCTTTTTAAGAAGTTGAGTTCTGAAAGGAAGAGAGGGAGGGGCTATAGCTGGAGGGGCATGTAGAACTAAGGGAGGGACTTTTTCATTTTAGTTTTTAAACAGCAGAGAGTTCTGAGTATATTTAAGTCATGAGGGTAATGAGTCTGGGAAAAGGATGCAGTCAGGGAATGTTCTAACCAACAGAAATATAGATGCTAGGAAGGAATGATTTGGGCAGAGCAGAAGATGGTTATAAGTAAGTTTTAAAAAGAGGAATTTCACCAAAGGGAAGCAAGGACAGCCCTAGTTTCTGGTGATAATATATAGCATAACACAAGTGAGAAAAATTCTTTAGATTCTAAAGCATCAGACACATCCAACATCAAATCCCAGTCTCATCTCTCAGGGGTAGTGTCACCCTTGAATATTTCAATGTCACTGCTCCCTACTGACATTCTCTATCCTATTCCCAGCTTTCTTTTTTCTGCTTAACACTTATAACTTTCTATTAATCTTGTTTATTGTCTCTCTCTCCTATTAGAATGCAAACCAAACAAGAGTAGGGATTTTTGATCACTGCCAAATCTTCAGCCATCAGCGCCTGGCACACAGTAGGTGTGCTATAAATAATTGCTGAATGAATAAATCAATGAATGATTAGGATGCTGCAGAGCAGTTTCTTGACTTTTGGCACTATTGACATTTGGAGTCAGATTACTGATTTGTCCGGGGGCCTGTCCTGTGCTTTGTGGGATGTTTAGTAGCACCCCTGGCCTCTAACCACTAGATGCCAATAGCACCCCATCCCCAGCGGTGACAAGCAAAAGTGCATCCAAACATTGCCAGATATCCCCTGAGGGGCAAAATCTCCCTGAGTGGAGAACTGCTTCAGGAGTAAGTGCTAAAAATGGTAGTTTTTAATGTTGTTATAATGGAGGAAGAAATGAAAAATGAAAGTAACACTTGGTCACCAAATTCTTCCACAACTTGCTTAATTTGAGGTGGAGACAGACAGATGGTGTTGGCTTCACAGCGCACTGACATTTTACTTATTGTTTTACCAAGAAACGTGTTTAGAAGAAAACAGTTCATAAATCAAGAAAGTGACTCCTTTGTCTCTCATCTGTTAGTTGCATGTAAGATATTTTCTTCCTTGTTACCTCTCTTGGTAAACATTAATAACACAAATAATTATCCCTACCCATATAATCTGGTATCATTAAAGCTAATAACATATGATACACAATTTATGGGCTTTCAAGAAAATGATGTCTCCACCTCTACACTCTAATTAATAAAGGATTATAAAAAGCCAGAAGATACAGCTGAAGTTTTCCTCTTCAGGATTATCTTTCCCTTCAGATTTTCCATTTTTACTGCCCCATTCCTTTGCTTTGAACAGAAATCAACTGCCTTGTATGAAAATGGCGAATAATGACCTTTCAGAAACATGAGGACTTCATAAAATGGGGAATGTTTCAAAAATTGCTTTGGGGAGTATGAAAAATAATACCATAAAAAGACCCAGAAATGACTTGGCCTGAGGTTCTCCCCCTAAGTACAAATACAACGAAGTAGGGAGCAGTCATCAGACCACCAGAGAGCTCACAGTTAGGGCAACCCTGTGTCTGGGGTTGCCTACAACAGTCCCGGTTTATGCCTGCTGTCCCAGGACAGTGATCAGTACTGGCCTCTGCCACTCTCAGAATGTCTGGGTCTGGACATTGAAGCATATGGTCACCTTACTCAGAGTTATTAGCATTTGACCGGTGGCACAAAAGAGAGGGGACTGTTGGGAACTGGCTGTTTGCTTTCTTGTCTCTGGCTTGAACACACCCCAGACTTTCTCAGCACTCAGGAGTAGCCACCAGGATGGGACTTTCCGTAGCTACAAACTCAAAGGTAAACTGTCTGTGAGTCCACAAATGGATCAGCCCTCCACCTACCTTATCACTCTATCAGCTATCTCCCCACTCCCAAGAAAAGTGAAATGGTAATTAAATTATCATGTCACAGAGTTTTCCAGAAGGCATTTAGATTCAGAGAAGCCCGGTGGTGTGAGAGTTGCCTCTCGACCATCCTGGCCTCAGATTCCTGGGCCTGCCGACAGGGCCCCGAGACTGCAAAGTGCTGGCCAGGAGAGACCCTTGATAAGAACCTCCTTGCCCCATAGCCCAGCACGCCTCAGATTAGGGCAGGGGTGATATTTAGAGATAGCCAACTAACCAGGAATGTCCCACCATGTTACTAGTAAGATAAACCTTTCTTTTTCAGGACCAAGAACTCAGCTTAAAACATTACACAAGGATCAGAGGTTAGCAACACGGCCGACATAGTGAGAAACATGCCCACTTGGATCAGGAGTCCAGGGGGTCAGCAGGATAGTGTGCCGTTGTTCCAAAGTCAAGCAGAGGAGGAGGAGAGGAACCAAGAACTCAGCGACAGCTAAGAGACAACCTGAGGTTAGACCACCCCTGCTAGATGGGCAGCGAGACTTTCTGTGACCTAGCAGCCCTGCTGACCCCGCCACAACTCTCCCCATGAATGCCTTTAAACTCTGGAATGAACTGCTTTCAGTTTCTCAATGTGTCATAGTTCCTCTCATCTTAGTGCCTTTGCATATGGAATTCCTTAGAATACACTCCAGCCTCTAATCTCCATTGTATTCATCCCTCAGGTCTCAGTGTAGATGGGATTTTCTCCAAGGAACTCACTGAACCCCCCAAGTCAGAATTAGAGGGTCCTTCCTAAAACATCCACTCTGTATTTCCTGCTGTCAATGGACTCGTCACACTTGGTTATAAGTGTCTGTTTATCTATAACTTTTACTAAATTATAGCCCCTTTGAAGTTAGGAACTGTGTCTTCTTCTTTGCTCCCCATTTTCCTCCCAAGTAACACACACAATACCTAGTACCTACTGGATACTCAAAGAACATATTTTGAATGAACGAATGACCAGTTTCACTTTGGTGGCAGGGACTGTGGAGGCTAATGGCATGAATAATGACACCTGACAATTAAACAAGTAAGCACTTACCCAAAAACCATGTCACAGAGAACAACCAATATTTCCATCACCTTGTTATTTATATGTCACCTACCACGAAGCAGACATTTTACGTACGAAGTTATCGTGAAGATTAAATTAGAGAATGCACATTTTTGATGTTTAATAAACAGCAGCTGATGTTCTATATTACTTAAGCCTCACTACAACCCTGTGATGTATTATCTGCCTTTTCACACTTGAAGAAACTGAGACTCAGAAATGTTCAAATGACTTGATAGAAAATGGTGAACTCCAGATGCTAAATAATAACTGCCTGACTCTACAATCCAAGCTCCTTCACCATAGAATACCACCTCTCTGTGAAAGGAAGGAAGGAAAAAGAGAGGGAGGGAAGAAATAACGAAGAAAGAAAGGAGGATTGAGATGATTTCTCTTTTAACCCTACTTAACCTTAATTCTTGCAAAATTCTTCAAACAATATCATTGCATTGCTTTTCATATAGTGTTCAAGCTCCAAATGCTACAGGTGTGCTTCCTGAAGGAAAATTATAAGAACAATAAAAACCTCTGACCTAATTGAGCTGTGACATCCCTTGGACATAATAACCAGCATGGAGAGACTGAAACTGTCCACACTGACCTCTGGCCACAGTGTCCTCGGTGGGCAAGTCCAACACGTTGGGTTTGTCCTGACTCTGGTCTTGCTTGGCTTGCTGGTGTGAGTCACACCATTCTCATGGAGAAGGATGAGTCAGAATGCTTAGCCAAGCATTTTAGCAAACTGAGGTTACGGATCTATAGGAAGAGTCACAAAGGTTTGAGTGGAGGGGGCATCATCAATTAGCTGCTTAAACCTAGTTTACGAGCAGCCTTTCTCCACAGATAACAAATAGCAAAAATAGATACCATCCACACACTCTCAAACACCTAGTGGCTGTGGAAAATTTATCAAGCCAGGTCAATGCCATCTCTATTCTCCTCCAAAAAGAGAAAAACCAGTAACTCAGAAAAGTCTTCCCCATCAACAATATAGTCCAGAGAACTTAGAAAGACTATATGTGTCTTATATTTTCTTTATGGAAATTTTCTTGGATGATTCAAAGGCATTTGAAAGAACCACCCTGCTCAGCCCATTCAACCATGCTTCTTCCTTCACTGAACACATACAAGGTACAGGCACTATGCTAAATTTTAGAATTAATTGTAAACTAAACAAAAATGATCTCTGCTCTCGTGGACTGTATAGTCTGGTATGAAAACAGATAATCAAATAATCACAGAAATATATAGATGAGTATAAATTATAATATTTCCTCTCTAAGAAAATAATCAATTAAAAACATTTTTATTATATAACAAGGACATTTTAGAAAAGAGGTCTAATTGAAATTTGACTATAACAACCAAAATAGTTGCCAATAAATCCCCAAAAGACAAAGCTTGTTAGGTGGACAAAGAAAAAATTATTTCTAAATGTAGGCTTATCCAGTAAGATAGGCTACTTTCTCATCCATCTTTCCAAGAAGAAAGTGACATAAATCATTCTGACACTTATGGCTACTAAATATTATCTATTTGTTTTGTGAGGATCAGTGAGGTATGGATACCCATTTTGTTTCAGAGAATTATGAAACTTTCAAGTTGGGAGAGGGTTTTGAAATTAAATCCTATTCTCCCTCATTTCACAGATGGGGAAACGAAGACCCAGAGAAAGCAAGTAACTTGCTCAACATCACATAAGCAACATCACGCTCAACGTCACGTAAGCATGCCTACAAGAGCTGGAAGTGAAACTCAGGTTTCCTCATTCAGAGCTCTTTCCTCCAAACCAAGCTGCAATAAGCTCTTTACTTATTTTGTAAGGGTGCTAATTACTAAAGAGGTCCGTGGCTTGCTTTTAAAAACCCTCTCTCTCTCTTAAACACACAGCCCCCAATAAAAGAATATGCTTAAGGCAAAAGCTATCAACCAAATAGTAATCTAGCTTTCTACTACTCATGTTATATGCCAAACAGAAAAAATGTATTCTTTGCTAATTCAGTCCCTAAAAGAAGCTTTTAGACAAAGCCCAGTCAATTACTCCATTCTTTGCTGTCTACTTGTGGGTTTGTTTGATTTTATACAGAAAATAGTTTAGTGTTTAAACATAAAAGCCTAAATTGAACAGACCGGAACTCTTTCAAAGACTCAAAATAAATATTATATTTAGTCTTTGGCCAGAAACATTTTTTTCCAAGGTGATATTCATGTACATTCCACGTTGTGGTTATTCAGAGTTTACCTTAGAGATTTATTTTATATACTCCAATATCATAAGCTCAGATAATTATGAAAAAAAGACATTGCAGAAACACAAACTTTAGGTGTAAATTTCTTCAAAAGCAGGGTACAAAGTTGATATGTATTACCCACATTCTAAAGCTAACAACATTTTTAAATCTCCTGAAATTTGGCATCATCTTAACTTGAATCATCTGGCTCGAAGCAGGGACAGGCGTAAGAGATGCCAGAAAACCCACCCCACCTACCGAGGATGTACATACACCCCTTCTTGTTAGTGTTAGCCAGTTGTGAACATTTGACCAGGCATTTCTTTTTCTAGGCCTAAGTTTTCTCATGTAAACAATGAAAAATCTGGAATAAATTACCTTGTTAGTCCCCTGTGGCATCAAAATACTCTGTTCCTTTTAGTTCTCATTTTCATTATTTGCTCCAAAATCTAAATAAGACTCAACGTAAGTCCCAGGGACACAGAGATCTGGCGTAAGGATAACGCACATAGCAAAGGAGGCTCCAGGTAAAATCTAAAAGTGCACACGAATCACAGGTGTATTAGTACATGAGTCATGCATATTAAGAGAAAAATGGTCTAAGTGAGAACCCAGAAGTCAGACATATCTTGAGAGGTGGTACAACTATACTCCCAAAATACAGACTTCAAGTTGTTAAAAGCATTAAATGTACAGATCTTTTCCTTCCTTTTTCTTTCACACACTGCTGTTGTTTATATACTGATCAGTTTTCCCGAATTTATGTGAGCAATAATATTGGAATTGTGAGTATATTAGGGATGAGTTTGAAAGAAGAGTCATCATTCCTTCAATCTAATAGCGTGGCATTAATAGAGGAAATCACATTTTATGACGTGTATATTACATACAGTAGAATAACACTAACCCTAACCTTAACTCTATGCTAATAAGGCCTTAAACAAAATTTTATAAATTAACTTATATTTTAAGGTTTTACGTTACAATTTCAGAGATGGAATTCAATGGTGAAAGCAATAATTGGCACCAATAAATGAGAACAATTTACCTTAAAGAGCACAGAAATATCTCTTTAAAAATCATATATTTTATAGAAAACAATAACTTTCTAATAAAACGTTAATATTCTTTGCGTTGATTCAAGTATCAAACAAAAAAATTTGATGATGCAGTTCCAGAAAATGGGGTGATTGCCAATTTAAAATGTGAGAAGAGAAAATATCCATTTCCCTGAAGGAACATAGAGCCCTTTTAAGATAAACACATGTAAAGAAAATTGTTTTGTACAACACTGCTTCCATTGTAGGTTTTTGGCTCTCTTTCACATTACTATGTCTTTACAGATGCTCTTAGTACCAGTGGGGAATCTATACTGGAAATGCATTCTTCACCTCTTGGCAGAGTATACACAGTAAATAACTATCAGAGTTGAGATTTTACTGTTGGATTTTTATCTGTGGCTGGCTTTTTTATCTTTTACCTTCTTGTTGAATTATACTAAGAAAAAGAAGGATAAGCAGATAAAAAAAAGAAAGATAAGACTAAAGAAAGAAAGACCAAATCAGATTTTCTTTTTGAAACAACATAGCAAAAGTAGACAAGCTGGTTAGCAGGGACATTATGTTATATTATGATTAAATATATATTTAAATGAGTAAATATACATACTTAATAGTATATATTTATATTTAATTATATATTATATATTTATATTTATTATATATATTATATTATATATAAATATATATAATTGTATATATATTTAATATTATATATATCCAGAAATATAAACAGAATGGCAGATTGAACACATTCTCTCCCACTCTAATCACTCTGATATGATCAAATAAATAAATACATTCATAAAAGCACTGGAAAACAAGAAAGAGCGATGTCAACACCAAAGATGTGAGATAATTATAAAAGTTAGAGAGCAGACAGGATTGAATTCTTGGTGGAACAAGACGAGAGAACAACACATGGGAGAGAAGTGCTGTGGAAATGAGAGTGGTTATGGGGAAATTTCAGCAGAAGGAGGTCAGGGAGCAATCGTCACAGTATTAATTGGGGCAGTGCATTTAGAGGGACGGGGTTTGTCAGTCAGCCTTCCCACTCCTGAAAATGCTGAGCAAGAGAGAGCAGCAACTGCCCGCAGACTAAAACAGGAGAGTGGGGGCTCTGAGACCAAAGAGATGGGGCAGTTCATTGTCACGGGTAGCTAGGGACAGCATAGAGACCAGCTAGAGACTCAAATGTCCTCCTTGCAGGATGTCTTCTTCTGACCCCACCATCACTGGAGACAATCTGAACAACTTCTACTCAAATGTCAACACGTTATTCAAATACGACTGCCAACAAAACTAAGCCAAGGTGAGGAAAGACATGGGATATTAGAAAGTGTGGTGCAAAGAAATAAAACAATGAAAAATGTATTGTTAAGTTTAAATCCTTTTTTATTCATAATATAAAAAATTATTTTTATTACAATTCGGAATTAAAATTTCAGATGATCTCAGTTGGGAGATGATGAAGCACAAGGAAATGAAGAAATAATTAACCTTCTCATTTTGTTTTCTGGGAGCATATAAATGCTGATGAGCTCTAGTTATTGTCAAAATAATTATATTTAAAGATAAATACCTTAAGAATTTAAAAGTAAAACTCTGGTTAAACATAGTGAATTAAATACACATATTTCTTTTATTTCCTTTTAAAATGCTACTAAAAACTTAAAAGGACACTCACACACTCTTTAAACCAATAACAGCAAAGAGAAGTGGAGAAGAAGTTATGGCAAATAAGGTGAGTGAAAAAAGAGAGAGGAAGGAAAACAGTTGGATACGTGGTAATGTTACCGAGCAATGGGCTGGCTCTGCTTGCCTCGATCAGAGCCAATAAATCACACCGAGGTAGGGATAAAGAAATGAAGTTTTGATTCGATTAGCCAGGATAACCGGGAGGATGGTAGACTAATGTCTCAAAAAACCATCTTCAAAGATTACAGAATCTTGAGGCGGTTATACAGGAAAAATGAGCAGTAAGGAGGGGGTCCAGGGATGTTGGTGTCCAGGCACGATGGGCTCCAGGCATCACATTGCTCCATTCTTCTGTCAGCTGTGATGGATACCTTGTAGGTGTGTTTCCCTCCTGTGGTCAGCCTGTTCCTGGAGAGAAACTCATAGAACAAAGTTTTTAATTTATCAAGCTATTGGGGAGTACATACGTAAGCAGAAGACATAAATCAGGAGAGCGTGTGAATTTTGGGGAGTACCTGCAGAGCAGCGAGTCGTCACACAGAAGAGGGGCTGGGGCCATTTAGTGTAACAAGATGGCCTCACTTATGCTCACTTACAGTAACTGATTTAATAGATCAGAGAAAACTAAACTTTATACCTGAAGAGAAGGATGCTGATAGGAAACAAGACAATTTGTGCAGAAAAAAAAAACCAGAATGCTTTAGGAATTGGAGGTTCCAACTATCTCTGAAGGTGAGGGTGAAGGGTGGCGATGAAGAAAGGAATCTTGGAAGAAAGTCTGAATTAGAAGCAATCAGACTGCCAAATGTCTTCCCCTCTATCAAGAGCCGGATGACTTCCTCCAACAAATCTGAAGAAGACAGGAGATTCGAAACAAATGGAATCTTAGAAGCTCTCTCCTCCAGGGATGTGAAGCACAGCTGAAAGATTAAATGACAGTCTACTTAAAGAAGTCTGGGACCTCTCCAACCCTAGCAGCAGGATTATTATCCCCATCTCACTCTTGACAGCAAGCTGGAGAAGTCCTCTCTGAAAAAACCATTCCATCCAAGAGGAAGACCCACTGATGAGGTTGAATCCAGTTTGTACACACAGTACTCTTGAATGGGTTGTGTATGGCCAGTTCATCCTGAGTGTCTGGACATCTTCTCTGATTGAATGATGAACATGCCATATCAATTATTAAACATTTTTAATATTATCCTTGGGGTTCACCAGTAAATAACTGGTTCTACTTTTAGTTAGTAGGGAGTCCAGCAGTCAATAAAACCCAGCCTCATGCACAGAACATTCAATCAGCTATTTAAAGCCTCTTTCTTAAATGTGAATAGTGAGCCAAAGGTCACCAGATATTTGAAGGAGGATTCTAACATGGAAAGCAAAGACAAAAAAAATGATAATAACTAAACAGAACTTAGAAGAAACAGAGGTAATTCAGGGAGCAGAAGAAAATTTCAAAAAAGTTACATTTTCAGAGAAATATAAAAAATATTGTATCCATTAAACAAATGAAACAATAGGATGCTATTTTTTAAAAAAAAAGAATCATCAGAAATATAAGAAAGTATCCTTTCTACAAGAACAGAAAATTTCTAAGTAAATAGAGGATTAGGAACATCAAGTAGAAATTGCCCAGCAATTAGATTAAAATAATAGAGATGGAAAAGAGGACAGAAGGGAAAAAAAAGTCAATTACAGTTTCAGTCCAGAAGGTCAGATATCTGTATGGTTGTTTCTAAAAACAATAAACTGAGAGGGAAAAATATCAATTAATTAATATAAGGAAATGTATTATAATTGGGAAATTATACAGATTAAAACCTTCAGAATGGCAACATATATCCCAGAGTGACAATGCAATGTGTTGAAACATGGGTTTTGCTGACAAAGAACTACAGATACTTATTAAACAGATAGTCATGAGCTCAGCTGCTTTATGGTAAAGTAATTAGGGATGAGTCTTCCCGCAACTGAGGATTTGATCAGTCATAGACCACATCACATCTATTTTTCAGGAGCATTTGAGTTGGAAAACTGGTTTCTTGTGATTGAAGGAAATAAGAGGGACAATATCTTTCACTTTAAGGCCTCTTTTAGAACATCAAATATCAGATGTTTAAGTCTGAAAGCTCATAGTTGCCCAAAAGGAATTACCCACTAACTGGCCTGATTAATGCTTAGAATTCATTTTTCTGTCTGTCCAATTTTCATCCAGAATGAGAATCTTAAACAATGGTAAAGGGACACCTTCACTAGAGGCAGCATGATTGTTACCAGTCATTGAGTACTTGCCATGTGAGCCAAAAAATACATTGGGAAGCAGGATTATTAGGTTACAGGGAAAGAGAGATGAGCAAATTTTAATTTTTATATGGAAAATTTCAAATATATACCAAAGAAAAAATAATATAATAAACTCATATGTACTCAGCTTTAACAATTATCAACTCATGGTCAATCTTGTTTTATTTATATCCTCGCTCAATTCTCTTCACTCCCACACCCATTGGATTATTTCAAAACAAAACTAAGACATCACAAACATTTAATCCGTAGTATAAGGAATTTCTCTTAAATGTAACCACACTTCATTGTCAGAACTAAAGATAATTAACAGTAAGTCCATAATATTACTAACTACACAATCAGTGCTCACATTTCCCAATTGTCTACTCATTTCATTTTCATTTTACCGATTTGAATCGGGAGCTATTTGCTATTTGGTTACTCAGTGGTATAATGTGTACTGAAAAGACAGGATAAATGTTTGATTCTTTCCCTTCATTTATTAGCTTTCAGGTTTATGAATTGGTTATCTGGCATCCTCTAAAAAAGACCAATGGTTTTGGGGTTTTGAGGGAATATTTTTGGTTGTGTGTGTGTGTGTGTGTGTGTGTGTGTGTGTGTGTGTGTCTGTGTTCTAGAATCTCTATAGGTTTCAACATAATAGATATGTTTCAATCCATTGCAGTTATTATTTTATTGATGCTCAAATTCTCTCATCTTTGGCTAGAGAAATCCTTTCCTAGTTGGCTCCAAAGTATTTTAAACGTAACTCCAAAAGTCATGGACAGCTTCCCTGCTCTTTGGTATGATACACATTTCCTGCCCCAGATCTGGAATCAGTTCTCTCCCCAGGAGCCCTGCTTCCTTTTAGGGGGAACAGTATTGAGAGACCACAATCTGGGCACTAGGTTTTGAACCTAGTGAATAAATACTAGGGATGTTCATTTCTACTGAGCTGGTCATAATTTCTAGGTCTTTTCAGTGAGCATGTCACTGACTAGGTGCCTTGAGAAACTCAAAGGTGGGTTCGGAAGCAATTAACTGTTTTTCCAAGTTGTTTCTTTTCCTTTTGTATGTTAAGGAGATGTAACCACCACCATCCTGAAACTGACCAAATGAGAAACTCAAGGGAGATGTAACCATCAGACATCCTGAAACTGACCAAGCCTCACCACAAGAGCTGCACCTGTGATCTTTGCCCTATTTTTAAGCAAAGATATCTCTAGGAGGAGCTTAGGCCTCATTATGTGGAAGCACATTCTCCAACTGAGCCTGTGCAGGCAAATACCCGCCTCTTCCTTTTGAATATTCATTCCCATCCAAAATAAAGGTCCCGGCTTCCCTTTTTTCAGGGATGCCCTGACTTTGGAAATGATTCCTCATGGCCTCCTATTTGCTGCAAATACACTTTACATTGTGAGACAATTTCCACTGGTGTAGAGTCTTATTTAACTCACCAGGAGGTGAGCCCACTTGGTTTGTAACAAGCAGAGCTAGTGAATCTGTATTTTTTGTATTAAAATACATCACAATTTCAATTGATAACTACAATACTTTGTAATTCTATACTTTGACCATTCTTCTTTTCTTAAGATATATCTACAGATAAATTACTTCATCTTTGAAATAATCCCTCTCTGATTATACAACTAATATGAGACTCAGGTTCATTTGTGTCATTTTCTTTTCAATTTTGAGAAATTGCTTTGTCTCATTAATTTTGTTTTATAATCATGCTAAATATTTACATGTTTTTGAATTCAAAACAGAAACAAAATATATTCGGAGACATCTAGCTTCTAATCCTGTCCCCTCCACTAGTTTCCTCCCTCTCCCATAAATTACTTTTTCCTGAGATTTGTTTTTAATATAAGCAAATTTATATTCAGATTACCTTCTCCTTAGATAAATAGCAGCCTACTAAACACACTTTTTTCCACTATAATTTTTTTTTTTACTTAACAATAAATCCTAAAGCTGATTCCATAAACTTATTAATTTTTAAAGTGTGCTACTTGTAGCCCAGGTGAGAAATTTGGTTATAAAGTGGAGCATTAGTAGGCAGCTGCTGGGGAAAGGAAGATTTAATCCAAATGTATTATAAAAAAATATGCAGATTGGAGCTTTGTAGTAAACCTTCATAAAATGACTCACCAAATTCACAGCATCGTGCTGGGAAAAATTAGAGTAGGTGGCTTTGCTTCTGAGAGGCATACACAGTGTACAATTTCACCATGCAAAATGCTTTTGCTACTACAATTTTCCTTTGCTTTGCCTTTTTGAAAAGTAATGTTCCTTCCTTTTTTAGCAGCACCATTTGCATTCCTATTATTCACACTGAACTGGGGTTTCCATTTTTATCTTCCCTTTGTTACTTGTTTTCATTCCAACACTTCTCTTCTTGCTCTTTGCCTTTCGTTTATCTTGCCCTTAAATGGAGGCCTCATGTTACAGGAACAGTGCCATGAATTTTCTCACCATCATGCCAGGCCTCATCCCAATTTAATGATATAAGTTCCCTTGAACTATTGCCAACAAAGCTAGGACATCCCACACACATTTGCTATGGAAACACCTTTATGACTAATGGTCTCTCAAATTAAGGCATTTTCAAATTGAAGCTAGAAGTGGTTTCCATTTTTTTAAAAAACATATTCTGCAGCTAAGAAAAAAAATCTAGCAATTCTCTAAAAGTTGTGAGTTGCCATATTAATATATCCAGCTTATCTGAGAAATAGATTCCTACAACCCCAATCCCAAGATATATACATAATAAAAGCAAGAGTTTGTGCATACTCGTGGTGCCTCTGAGCACCCTCTGTTCTCTTCTGCTGTGTGTTTACAAGTTCAGGTGTTTGGGTTGTGCCAAGTTCTTTTCCTTAGAACAGAAGCAGAGGCATTCAAGACCCTGCGTGATTTGGATGCTGCCAAATTAACAGATCATGTCCCACTACTTTCCCCTCTCACGCTATGTTAGCAAATTACATAGACATCTACAGACCCTCCAGGCCATTTTGCCTTTGTTCAAGCTGTTGTCTTTGCTTAAGAAGACTGGGTCCATTTTCCAGGTGAATCTCCCTTTCATTCTTAAACACTTTGGTCAGGCATCTCCTTCTCTAATATTTCCCTAACACATCCTTTTCTCCTGCCCAGAGAGAGCTGATCATTCCCTCTTCTGCATGATTTCATATGTGCCCTTGGAACTGTGACCATCTAGAGGGTAGAGACCATGTTTTATTTATTCGTTCCCCACCACCTGGCACCATGCCTGACAGGTGTTGATTTTGCTCAATAAATGATGTTAATTAAATAACTGAATGAGTAAATGGCCATGTGACACGCTCTCCCAGGTAGAAAAGGGAGACTGAACTATCATCTACATGTATGTTGCATTGAAGTGTCTGTATTTAGATTTCCTCTGTTTGAAAGGAGTGGGGTTTTAGTACATACCTCTGATTTCTTTCTATGAAGAATAGCATAAAAATGGTGGACACTACAGCTAGACACAAACAAGACTTTTGTTTTTACTTGAAAGAGGCCAAGTGGGCTTTGCCACTCTCTGTTCTTTCAACAAATCTTCAAAACCCATTCAGACAACCATCCCAAGAATCCTCTTCACCCTATACTGGGCCTTCCTGTACAATGCCTCCAGGCTGCCCACATCAGCCTACTACTTCTGCCAAGTCTCTCTAATCTTCACCTTCCATTCCCTGCCCTTTGCCCCTAACTGAAGGCTGGCCTGTCCTGTAGGTCATGTCTACAGATCCCAAATGACAAATTGTTAATCTGATTAATTTATCTATCCCAATGAAGGAAGACTGGAGTGGTGGCTCCCTGGTTGATTATAAGAATCACCTAGATAAAATTATACTTGCCAGGCCTTGTTCTGTTGTACTCCTGCTCAGTAGGTCTGGGCTTTTTTGTTTTGTGTGTGTCTGTGAGGAAGACTGGCCCTGGGCTAACAACCGTACCCATCTTACTCTACTTTATATGGGACGCCGCCACAGCATGGCTTGACAAGCGGTGCGTCTGTCTGCTCCCCGGATCCGAACCTGCAAAACCTCGCCGGAGTGTAGTGCTCGAACTTAACCGCTGCGCCACCGGGCCAGCCCCTCAGTAGGTCTGGGGCTCGATTCTTTCTAAAGCATCTTCGTGATTCCAGTTATGAGGCAAGTTTTGGAACTTCCTGATCACAGGCACAATCACAGGATGCACACTATGCTGTCTAATAAAAGTCTTTCAAAAAAAACACCCCGCTGTTGTCTGTCTCCTGGATGGCAAAACAGTGACTTTGCAACTCAGTGGAGAAGACAGATGGGAAACACCTTCCTTTGTAGTTGACCAGCAGAAGTCATTCCTATTCTAGTTATGGCTTCAGAATCTCCAACAGCAATGAACTAATTTTGGGTCAGCCCCTGACCACAGAAGTGAGATTTTATTCCTTATTCCATTTACGTCTTTGCAATAGATGGGATTTTTAGGTACAAGTTCATTTGGAAGCTAATAAATACATTGTCCAAAAAGTCATCTCCCAGTCAACCAGTCCCCTAACGAAGAGGTGGATCAGAAGTCAGAAATCTCAGTCCCTGGAAAGGCAGATGACTTCACCGACACTGTTCCTTCCCAGTGTCAGGTTCCTCTCACCTGTCCCCAACAGCCACGCTCCCTTCCCTGACTACAGCTGCAGGGTTCTCCAGAGCAGACTTCTTCTATGCTAAACAAATGACATTTTTTTTTTGAGACTTATTTCCCACTCACTAATACTCTCTGGGCTTCCAGTAAAATTTAAGCTTGCCAAATATCCCAAAGGAATTAAAGATCTAATTTTAGAGAAGATGGAAAGTGCTTTCTCAAAGCCACGGGAGTAACCATCCTTAACGGTAAGAGTGACAAAGGGGGAGGCAGCAGGGGCCCATTTCCTCGGGTCTCACATGAGCTCAGCTGTTAACAGCCTAGGGAGGGACCGCTATCTACCACATCACAGCCAGCAGAGAAGAACAGGATGTTATGAGTACAGCGTGAACCTCGCAGCTAGAGTCAAAACCATACTTGGCGCTTCCCAGGCGTGTGTTTACCTTGTTTTCTTCAAAGTTCAAGAAAGAACTCTTCTGCTATAAAGTGTAAGTGAACCTACCCGAGACAGGAGCAGTGCAGAACTGATAAACCTCCTTATTTTTATTAATAAAAAGCATGCCCACTCTGGGTTTATAACAACATATCACCAAAGTGGCCTGTAGCCCCTCCTTGATTCTTAAAGGATTTCTGCTTTATCTTCAAGGCTGCTTGTTTGTAGCCCAAGCAAACCTCAGAGCAGTTGAAGGATACGCATCAGGTCAATTAGAGTTCCCCAGACTCTTCAACTGTAAAATGAAGACGGTTGGGATTTTTCTGTTAAACATTGCCTGGCACTCAGAAAGCAAAAGAAAAAACGGTAACAGAGGGCACTGACAAGGAAACTGACGGCGAAAAGAGTTTAACCCTTGAAATTGGCCATGCTTAGTAAATTCTCATTTGTTATCCTCAGTACATCCGTTTGTAAGTTACAGTTAGAAATGAATGCTCATGATGAACAATTCACCAGCTGCCAGGCCTAACTTTCATCAAGTATGACTGCTCAGTTGATAGTAGGCTGGTTAACAGCATAGGGTTTTAGACATTACTGGGTTCGAATCTTGATCTATTGCTACTTGCTGGGGTTCTTATGCAAGTTACTTAGCCTTTCTGAGCCTCTTTGTTTTCTTATGAAGAATTATTATAAGAATTAAATAAGAGAGTGCATATAAAGGATTTATTCAAGGTCTGTTAGTTGAGAAGCTCTCAGTAAGTGTTATTATTATTAAACCAGTATATTAATCAGGACACAATTGGTGGTAAGTGAAACAGACCCAATACAAACTGGGTTAAACAAAAAAGGGAAATTGAAAACTCCAGTGGCAGGTTTGGTTCAGGCACATGCGGATCTGGGGGCTCAAATGAGGCCCCAGGACTTGATGCCCATGCCCAATCCCTTCCCATCTTCTTGCATCTGTGGCGCTGCTGTGCTGTTTTGCCTTCATTCCTCTGCAGGTTCATCCCACAATTCCAGGCTTACACTCTCCTAGCTGAGAAACCTTGGCTGGAGAAATCTCCATCAAGAGCTCCCTCTTTGTATCTCATTGAAGGGATCCATATGCCCATCCCTGAACCCATCATTGTGACCTGAGAGAGAGAATGCTCTGATTGGCCAGGTCTGAGTCATATGTTCATTCTGGAGCTGGGGGGTGCTGCCCACCTCACTGAAGCCATAGCAACTGAGTAGGAGAAGGGGTTTCCCCAAAGGAAGATGAGGCTGTCCTGTTACCCAAGAAAGGGTTTGCAGGTGCAAGTAGACATCCCTGCAACCCCCAAGTTAACTTCTCTTTTCTTAAAGACACTTGCTGGTAAATAGAAGATATGCAAACTTCACCTTCAAATTGAGGGAGCATAGTCTGCAAAGGTGGAACCAATTCTTCCAGATGCCTCCTAAGGCGAAAGAAATAGAAATGTCACACCCATAATCTCTCAAGACACTGAGTTGTGATAGGTACCCCAAAGGACATTCCAGGAGTGGAAATGCTGGTGATGTCAAGCGAAAGGTTGCCTGTAGACTGGCTTTTCCTGGTCACCATGTGTGGTCCTGGTATTTTTTAATTGGTTCTGATTCATTTGAGTCTTTTAAATATGTTTTATCTGTGCTTTTCATGTTAAAAAGAAGTCCATCAATCTGGTACCTTTTTATATGGTCCTAATTAAATCTCACTCAGAAATAGTGTGCCCTCACCCTAATGTCCCTTCATCCTACTATTTCATCATTTGACGAATAAAGAGAAGTGCTAAAAATGTCCCCAGCTTTCTA
Source organism: Tapirus indicus (assembly GCA_031878705.1). NCBI lineage: Eukaryota > Metazoa > Chordata > Mammalia > Perissodactyla > Tapiridae > Tapirus > Tapirus indicus. Next base: position 134,027,185 of record CM062920.1, on the reverse strand, counting down.
ACATATGTGCAAACTGATTACAGCTTTTTTTTCAATTTAAATGAAAAAATGTAGCATATTTTTTCTTCTAAAACCAATTTGTGTATAGTTGTAGAAAAGTTAGAGGATACAAATAAGCAGAGAGACTATAATATCATCCCCAAAAGAAGCTGTTGTTAGCATCTTCATGTTTGGCCTTTTTTTTTTTTTTTTTTTTTGTGAGGAAGACCAGCCCTGAGCTAACATCCGTCCAATCCTCCTCTTTTTGCTGAGGAAGACTGGCCCTGGGCTAACATCGTGCCCATCTTCCTCTACTTTATATGGGATGCCGCCACGGCATGACTGACAGGCAGTGCATCGGCGGGCGCCCGGGATCCGAACCTGCGAACCCCGGGCTGCCAAGCGCGGACTAAACTGCTGCGCCACCGGGTGGCCCCGACCTTTTAAAGCCTTTTCTTCACATGTGATGGGGTTCAGGAAATGGTACCCCAAAATATGGCACCTTAGCATATTGAATATTTTAAGCTGAAGGAGTTTGAGAAAACAGCAGAAAGCAGGAAAGTCACTTGGACGTCTTCCCCCTTCCCCTTTCTCCCCGGAAACAGGTCATAAAACACTTACGTGAGAGGTGGCCTCCCTGTACCCGGAGGAGAGGAACATCCTTATCTCTGAAGACGAGGAGATGCCAAGAAGAATCCAAACAAACAGGTCTTGCTAAGTTTCCCCCAGTTTATTACAGTTACCTCATACTCCTTAACCTGTCATATTCCTTCATGACCACACTCTCTTCCTCAAACCTAGTATAAAATACTCAAGCCTAATTGTTTCTTTGGGTCTTCATTTCCTTATGAGGGTTTCCGTGTCAGGTAAAATTTAAATGCTTTCCTTCTATTAATCTGCCTTTATCAATTTAATTTTCAGACCCAGTCAGGGATCCTAAGAGGGTCCAGAAAAACCTTTTCCTCCCCGACACACACATAGCTGTTTTTTATTTTTAACAAAAATGAGATTTTACTCTTATAATCTGCTTGTTCTGCTACTCCATATATCATAATTATTAAATATTATTTCTCCTAAGTTCTTTATATCAAGTGTCTTAACCTTTGAGTGATAGACAAGTTTATGTTGAAATCCTCTGATAGTAGATGAAAATGTGGAGCATATAAGCATTTTTCTGGGGAGATGGTTGACAACTTTCATCAAGCTCTCCAAGGTTATCTACAATCTAAAATCAAAAATCCACTGTTTCACACCCTCATTTTAAATAGTAGAAATAGATATATCTGGCAGACAGAGAGAGACAGATAGACATCATGATTTATTTAACCAAATTCTTCTTGTGGAACATTTAGGTCCATTCCAGTTTGGGGCTGTTATAAATAATACACAGTGAATATAACTGTTGCTTTAATGTTTAACCACATAACAGATATGAAATGGCTGGGAATTTTTAAAGTGTGGAGTAACACAGATTCAGGAATTGTCACAGGTCTTAGAACATGACATTTTACCCCGTAGAACCCTCACTGTTTGGGCACCACAACCTAATTCCCTAGAACTGGAGACTGAGACGGGCTATCCTCCTGCAAGCAGCAGCTTTGTGGGGGAAGGAGCAACATTTCCTGCCTTTGTCTGGGTTTGTTACTGACTGTGAAGTCCTGCCCACCACCCTGGGGAGGAATTGATGCACCTCTGTTTACATTTTTGCGAGGACATGTGGGCAAGCCCAGGCAGAGCCGACCAGCACAGGGCACATTGATCACAGAGTGAGCATCTGGTGATTCCCTTCGGGGAAAGAGAGTGATTCTGAGAGCTGGGGCGCTGCCAACGGGAAATTCACACAGATGAAAGCAACAGGTCTCATCTTAGTAGTTTCAAGGGGGTGGAGGAAGGAGTATGTAAGCAAGCAGGGATGGAAGATAAGGGGTTCCACTGAGTTTGACTCACGTGTATGAAAAGGTTTAAACCTGTATTTTAAAATATAGGAACTGGAAGTTGTAGAAGCAAAACTATTCTCTGAATTCAGACAGATGTTCATCCAGGGGTCTTATTAAGATGTTTACTAGAACAGTTTCAGTCACCCAAAAATAGATACTGATTGGATCTGTGTGTGTTTATAAACGCATATCTGGTCTGGGAGATCTGGGGCAACTGAGATCATAACAGAAACGACAAAATCAGAGGGAGGTAGCCTCCACATTTTCAAGTACTGGCAACACGCTTGTCGTTGTCAATGCACCCGATGTGAAAAGCAGCTACGGGGCTGCCTTCAGCCCCCAATTCCCCCCAAAGTAACAGAATAAAACTACCAAGTTGCTATTGGCAATTTATAATCTGAAGCTGAGCACATAAGAATTGGCCTTTTTAAATTGTGGGTAAGTTTAATTTGGACTTCTAAATGGTGTTCTTGTGATTTCCGTTTCTCCCGGGGAGAGACTACAGCACCGTCCCTATCGGAAGTCACCCCCAAATGCGTGAAATATCAGAAATGACCCTCCCTTCCTTCAGATCTGATATTTCCTTGGCAAGGACTCTGGCTCAGACTGACTTGCCGTCAAGTTCCTATATCACCTCAAGATTACAATCTCTCTAGCAAACCGTGATGCAAAGTCTTTTTTAAAAGGCTCTCAAGTAACACACCTTCTAGATCCTTCCTAATAGCACTTTCCTTAGAAGCCCCGTGTGTGTTATCATGCTTTCACAGATGGAGAAATGAAAACACAAAAAAATTAAACAGCCTATCTGAGATGACCGAGCATGTCATCCACTGAATGCATGACTCCTGACGACTTGTGACACACAAATGCTTCCACTGACAACTCGACCTCACCCTTGTTTCTGGGCAGAAAAATAAGGGAAATCGTTTACTGGCCCAAAAGACCTCACAATGCTATGGAGATAGCAAATTCAATCAGATGCTCATTATCTAGATCCAAATCGGGCCTGACAGAGTCTTCATTAGATCTAAAAATCCTGCCTATTTTAGCTCTGAGTCCCCTGACTTGTTCATATCACGGTAAACTGGCTGTTCTAGAATCAGGGAGGGCTCCCAACACAGTGCGTACATATGATGGTCATCCTGTATAAAATTTTAAAAAGACAGTGCAGCACTGGCAAGGTCCGACCAAATAAACAGCCTCTCTAATGGCCTAGATGGGCAAAAGGAAAATCCAGTTATTTAAGCAAACTAACCAAAAAGAAAAAAAAATTATAGCGACATTGTCCCAATCCCCATCATGGAAACTAATGGAAACTTCTCTTCTGAAGCTGAATTTCATGTCAGCTAAATTCCATTTCATACGTTTTATGTTCCAGGTCAGAAAAATGGCACCCTCTACCTCTGAAAGAATTCATCTAGCCCCAGACAAGCTGTTTTCTTCTTTTTTTCCACAATGGAATCAAACTCCGTCACTTTTTTCAAACGTGGTGCCAGTGAGACCAGCCCTTCAGATAAGCAGAGTCAACGGCCATTGAGTTAATGTGACTTGACAGGAGCCAAAAAGCCTGCTTGCCAAGGTGCCGAAGGCTCCCGCTATTAAAGTCACTCAGATGAATGGGGCATTGCATTTCCAAAATGCTCCTGTCACAAATACTAATGCAGGTCGAGCACCGTGCCCAGGCCATCACAGACACTCAATGTTTATTGAATGAATAAAAGAATGATTGTTGCCTGGGATGGATATAAGCTGTGATTATATTGGGTAGATTCTATGCCAAAAATATGTAAGTATCTGGAACATATTAACTCATTTGCTCCCACTATATGTGCTTGGAACTAGGTTCTCAGATTGGCCATCTGCTAACAAGCCTGAGCTAGCTCTTAAAGAAATGGAACATTGGAAAGTTAAGTGTGTGATTGTGGTGCTGGGACATGAAAATGAGAGACTGGAAAAATCCTGAGGTTTGGTAGAGGGAGAAGAGACCCAATAGGTAAGCTCAGCATCCTCGCAGCCAGCGCAGCGTGGAGGACCACACCACTCTCCTGGGGACCTGGCAGAAGCGTTTACCCATCCAGAGGCACTACTGATAAGTGGTTTTCACACAAGTTCAGGAGTTCAAATCCCAGCTCTCCTGCTTCCTAGATTTAGGACTTAGGGCAAAGTATGTAACTTCTGTTGCTCTGAAATGAGTGTAATAATTCTCTCCTTGGGCTGTCGTTAGGATTAGATAAGATAGTACAGCCCTTAGATGAATACCTGATCTGGCCTAGGAAGCATTCAATGTTAGTTATTATTATTATTATTATCATTAATATCTCCACCATCTACTATCTGTAGAGCAAGGCATTGGGGGTGGGCAATTTATTTCTTACCGTTACAACTTCTACAAATATAGGATAGATAAGTTGGCTAACTGCCTCCGCAGCTGCTGCCTCTGGCGAGTACATGTATGTCTTCATGAAAGAGACAGACGTGTGCATTTCACATTATACTCCTGCACCGGCAAGCTACTGGACCTCACTCAGCCTCAGTTGCTTCACAAAAAAAATGGATTAAAATAGTGTGTGTCTCATTGTGTTGCTGAAGAAGGGGCTTAGATGAATTGATTCCCAGAGTCTAGAACGGTGCCAAGCAGATAAAAAGTATGATTATTGTTATTTCATTTGCGTGTGTATGTGTTCCTCACATTTTTCTAGGCATGAGTACAATATTGTTAATCAACTTTCAATTAAAAAAAATACCTACTCACACATGGGTATTTACCATACTGCCGTCCCTCGGGATCCACGAAGGAGTGGTTCCAGGAACCCCCGCAGATATCAAAATCCATGGATGCTCAAGTCCCTTATATAAAATGGCAGCCATAGTACAATGAATACAGCCACCCCTCCACATTCGAGGGGTTCGCCTCCGCGGGTACGGAAATCCAACTGTTCTCTGTTCTTGCACCGTATGAAGTGCGGCCACAACAGTTATGGAGAGTCTGTATCCTCAGGTCTGCTTTCCCACTGAACTAGTCTGAGTAATAAATCCCAAATCTTGGCTCTATGGTGCAATTGCTGTTTAATGCTGCAGTGGCGATTAAGGTCACCTAACAAGATTATTAAAAGCATTATGCGAGGGCTTGTCAAAGACGGCCGGAGATGATGGCTGAATTAGGAGTCCTCGCTTCCTGTGCAGCCCTGGGCATCAGACTTGAATCGCAAAACTGTGCATTCAACCTCAACGCCCTCAGTGACCCTTGGGCGAGAAACTAACGTGCCCGTTTATTTCCAAATTGGTAAATTGGAGGGTTCTTTCCAACTCTGGGAAAATTCATAGGCAGAAGTGGGGCGATAAGCAGAGGAAGCAAGTTTTGGGTCTTTTCCCTCTGAATTTTAAAATCAGAGAGTTTCCTATGTAAGCAATGATATATTTTTTCTTTTCTTTTTTTTTGAGGAAGATTGGCCCTGTGCTAACATCTGTTACCAATCGTCCTCTTTTTCTTTTCTTTTTCTTCCCAAAGCCCCAGTACATAGTTGTGTATCATAGTTGTAGAGGTGTAGCTCTTCTATATGGGACGCCACCTCAGTGTGGCTTGATGAGCGGCAAGTATGTCTGCGTCTGGGATCCGAATCGGGAACCTCAGGCCGCCAAAATGGAATGTGCAAACTTAACCGCTCCGCCACCTGGCCTGCCTCCATATGCATATATTTTTTTTTTCTTATTTAAGCCTAGCTCATCCAACACAGCCAACTTTGAAAACCCAAAATGATCGTTCGTAGCATACTTCTGTAAAAGAAATATACACATATATATCCATAAAATATTGGGGAGGGCGATCTATTTCTACACCTTACAACTTCTACATGTATACAGTAGGTAAGTTGTGTAACCGCCTCAGCAGCTGCTGCCTATGCTTAGTATAGGCACCTCTGTATGAAAGAGACAGACGTGTGCATTTCACATTTCATCTCAGCACAGTTCCCAAGCCAGGGAACAGCACTGTGCAACAGCGACAGCAGAGAGCCGTCTGCTCATTGATGTGCAAATGACAGTAGCAGGCATTCTGCTGCCCTTAAGGAATCCCATGACTGGTTTGACCACAAGCGGGTTATTAAAGTGAAACAAGGCTATTTTGTCCATTATGAAAAGCACTGTCCTGTCCCAGTGAGTGGCACATTCGGGGCTATTTACATTTCAACAGACAACCAACAATAAATCAATATAAATACTCCTTCAAATCCATTTTCTTTTTTGAGGAACAAGAGCTGTTCAAAATCAGGGGGTTAAACAAGAATCTGAATCAAGCAGAAATAATAAAAAGTCCAGCATTCGGTCAATTCTGTGTATGTTAAATCATTCGTAAGTAAAGTCCTGGAATAGAGTTAAGAGAAATCTCACTTTGCAGCTCTAGAAATTGACGTCCAGCTCTAAATAATAATAATAGTAAGTAGCTACATGTGTCACGTAACAGGTTTATAAGTATTTACTGTGATGGAATATACTGTTTACAAGTACTTAATATTGAGAGAGGTGCATTACATGGATTATGTCATTTAATCCTCACAATGACCCTGCGAGGCAGATACCATTATAATCCCCATTTTAAAGATAAACTGAGGCTGAAAGGAGTTCAGGAACTTGCCCAAGACCGGAAGCCCAGTATACAAAAGATTCAGGTTTCTGATCCAGGATGCCTAACTACGTTGGAATGGGGCTCTTAACTATCACCCTCACATCCTTCCCACAGAGATTCAGTGATGGAAATGGGGTTACAGCTAGGAAGATATCCTGGAGATTCAGGATATTTTGTCTGAGTTTGACCAAAGATCAAAAACTATAGTCAGTCTATGGGAATACTATTAAGTTTAATTTAAAAATCACTGTGAATGATCAAGTTAGCCACAATAAATTCTACCATTCATTCACTTTTGCATCCAACAAATATTTATCGAGCGGTTAATCCAAGAGAGGTGCATGCCAGCACCGGGGGCTAGAACAGTGAACCAGACAGACATAGCTCTGACTTCATTTAATTTACAGTCCCCTGGGGGAGAGGGACATTAAAAAGTCATCTTTCATTACAATTGTGACAAGTTTGCAGGAGAAAAGGCCTCAATGCAAGGAAAACAGATGAAAGGAAGACCCAGCCTAGTCTGGGAAAGTCAGAAAAAGCCTCTCTGAGGAGGTAACATTTAAGAGGCTTGGAGACTGGGTAACAATCAGCCACATATAAGAAGATCAGTGTGGGGAAGGAGGGGTGTATCAGGATGACTTGGTCACAAGTCAAATAAAACCCAGTATAAATTTGCTTAAAACACTAAAAGGTATTTATCGGGATAGCTTCAGGCACAGTTTGATCAAGGCTCTGGCTTTGTTTCTCTGAGATTCTAACTGTCATGGCAAATTTTATATGTTGGTTTCAGTCTCTTGGTTTCTATCATGATAATGTCTACCAACAACAACCAGAGTTTATTTATTCACATTCACAGAGAGAGTTCCCTCTTTCTGCTAATTAGGTTACCCCAAACCAATCCTTCCAACCAGTGGTTGCCTCCTGGTTGACTTAGGTCTTGGTTACCTGAACCAATCATTTTAGTAAGGAGAATGGGATTTGTATATTCTCGGACCCTAAGGTGGGTCCATTTCATCCAAACCATATGGCTGCTAAGCATAGATAGGATCTATGTGGAGGAGGCAACCATAATTTCCATTCCAGATAGAAAGCTTTTCTAATCAAAGATAGAAACATGTGCAGAGAACCTTAGGGGGGTAATCAGATGTTTGAGGATCTATGTCCCATGTGGAAAACAGAAAATGAAGAGGAGAAAGGCTTGAGACAAGGTTGCACAGTCAGGGAAGGGCCAGATCACCCAGGGACTTGAAGGCCATGTTAAAAAATTTGGACCTTTTCCTAAGGCTGATGGGGAGTTTCCGTTGTACGTTACGATTAAATTTATGTATTAAAAACCTTCATATATAGAAGAAAAAATTTCATCAAAAATATACATCTATATAACTTATACATATATGGATATATATAGAGACTATTTCTGAAAAATATACACAATAAACTGCTAAATGCAGTTGCCTATAGGAAGAGGTCCCTGGGGACTAGAGGGCTGACTTAGCAGAGAGACATTTCATTGCATGCACTTTTGAACTTATCTCTCTTTTTTTTAACTAGATTCATACACTGTTTTTAGAGTACAAATAGTAAATTAATTGTTTTACGTGATTATTCTGTCCACTGTGTGGAGAGGAGAATTGGAGGAGGGAAAGAGTGTGAGGAGACAAGTTAGGAGGCTGCTGCAACCGGCTCCTGCCCGTGTTCGCCATCATAGCCAAGGCTTGTAGTCTGGAAGGCACAAAGGGGTGGGGCAGAGTGAAACAACTACAGAGCCCAAGTCCTTTCTGAGCATGAGATGCAATATGGGGAGGGGGTCTGAGAAAGAGCCAGAACTGAAGGAGTGGTTATTAGAGGATGATGGGAGCCTGGGGAAAAGGAGTAAGTTTTTATTTGCACGGAGGTGCCAACTTATTTGATTTACCTGTGCTCTGATATCCCCAGCTGTAAAATTATGCAGATGTAACACCTCTGAAAATGAGACTCTGCATCTGAGTTGAACTCTGGAGATCCCAGATGTGGAATGGGAGCCTTGAAACCTCCCTAGCAGGCAGCCCACACCCAGCAAGGAAACGGGAAGCTGCGCCTGCTCTCAGCCTGCAGACTGACTTCGTGTCTGTGCCTGGCAAAGGTGAGCTGAACAGTAGGCAACGTGTCCACATTGCTGGCACCAGTAAATAAAGCAATTATTACTGAAAGAATGAATGTTAGCGATGATTTTAGCAATAACCGTATACAATTAGCAGAATAGAAAATGAATTTTTGGAGAACAGAACATTCGGTCCATTGCAACAAGGAACTCTGATTATATCATGCTTCCCTCTCACTGTGCTTAATCCTCCCCCCTCACAATTCATCTCCTTCATAAAATCCTGTTCTTAGCCCTCAAATTGGATGTAATCATGCCTTTTGAACCTCTTATCATTTCACGATACTTCCCCTATCTCATTTATGGGTGCACGACAGCATAGTGGTAACAAGCAAGCCATCTGGAAACTGGGCTTTAGCTTTTGGTCTACCGTTTCCTACCTGTACTAGCTGTGTGACCTTGGGCAATTTACTTAACCTTTCTGTGACTCCACACCTGTAAAATGGGGATAGATGTGTCACAGTGCTGTTGTGAGGAATGAATGGGTTAAAATATACATTTTTATATTTATATATATTCATGCGTGTATATATGTTTTGATGCATGTATATATATTCATAGGTGTGTATAACTTATGAATGTGTGTATATGTATTTATATATAGGTGTATATATCAGTTTGGGGCACATTGTAAGCTCTGCAGGAACTGGTTATTATTACTATTACAGTTGTGCATAATAGTTATTGCTATATTTGTTGGATCTCTTATTTAGACTATATGCACTTTAAATTATCTGACGTAGGTTCTTTCTGCAACATAGAATATTAGTCATCTATTTCTGTATAACAATCTACTCCAAAACTTATCAGTTTAAAACAACAAACATTTATCTCACAGTTTCTGTGAGTCAGAAATCCAACCAAGCCTTAGAGTCTCTCTCTCTCTCTCTTTTTTTTTAAGGAGGAAGATTGGCACAGATGTTAGCTCAGGGACAATCTTAACATCTGTTGCCAATCTTCCTCCTTTTGCTTAAGGAAGACTGGCCCTTCCATCAAGCGTGGCTTGATGAGTGGTGTGTAAGTCCATGCCAGGGATCTGAACTCACAAACTCCAGGCCACGGAAGTGGAGCGCTTGAACCCAACCACTATGCACCACTGGGCCTGCCCCTCCTAGTCTCTCTCTTAAGGCTGCAGTCGAGGTGTCTGCCAGGGCTGCAGTCATCTTAAGGCTCAACTGGGAAAGAGTCCGCTTCCAAGCTCACTCGTGTGACTCTTGGCTGCCTCAGGTCTGCTGGACGTTATCCGGAGACATCAGTTCTCCGCCACGTGGGCCTCTCCACAGGGCAGCTCACAACATGGCAGCTGCCTTCCTGCAGGGCAAAGGCTGAGAGAGAGAGAGAACAAAACAGAAGTCACGGTTCTTTAGTAACCTCATCTCAGAAGTGATAACCCGTCACTTCTGCTATACATGTTCGACTTGGAAGCGAGTCAGTAGGTCCAGCCTACACTCAAGAGGAAGGGATCACACAAGGGCGTGAATACTAGGAGGCAGTGGTCACTGGAGCCATCTTAGAGGCTGCCTTCCACACGGAGTACGAAATCGGAAAATGTGCATTTATTAAATGTGTTATCCTTACTGATAACCCTTGCAATTCTGAAAGGCACCCATCTAACGGACTGAACAGGGGACTTGCACAGGTAAATTATGTGTAAGAGAAACACTCATTTGTTTGTTTATTCATTTCATAAAAGCTGGTTGATCCCCAGTTTCATGTCAGACACTGAAAAATTAGGACTACTCAGATTTTTAAAAATGAATTTTAGAGCTGGGTAGGATCTGGCCCAACTTTCTCATTTAACAAATAAGGAATTTGAGGCTCAGAGCAGACAGATTAGCTGTCGCAAGTCACACAGTAGCACAACTGATACCAGGACACATATCTCCTCATTTGGAGCTGTCTCCTGTTCTGATGGGAATGTGGGGGATCCCCCCCACATCATCCTGTGCAACCAATCCCACTAATTCTACTTCTATGAATTAAACCATAGAGAAGAACAGAACCCATAGGACATCCATCCTCTTTAGATGCTTGCAGTTTTATTAAATTCAGTGATTTACATTAGGACATTCTTTGAATAAAGACGAACTACAATCCCCCAAGTTCCCACATTCCTAACATAGATCCTCACTGACTCCACTTTTCCCGTCTTCCCTGTTGTTCCTTGTACTATTTTATTGAAGCTTCAACACATCACCTGACAGAGATAACGAGTTAAACATCACCTGAGCTAGACAACCTCGGGGAGGTTGGAACAAAGGTCCTCAGAGAAAGAAACAAGTGCCTTTCCGCTGGAGACACAATCCCAGCTTGCCCCCAAACCATCCAACCTACCGCTCTCTCCTTTTGCTTCTCTATTAAGGCTGATGTTTCTTTGTTGCTTTGTTTTGCTTCCCTTCAACCAGAAAGCAATGCTTACATGTGTCAGATTTAACAATGCCACCTTCCCCTCGTGGAAAAATAAAATACCCCTCCCCGCCATTCATGCCTGGGAATGGAACGCATTTCAAGAGGCAAACACGAGAATTTCATGCAGTATAAATAGACTCCATCAATTCAAGCAGCGGGTGTTGAAACTGAAACATTGACAGGTAATTATCAAAAGTACCTTAGAAAAGCAAGTTTCTGTGGACAATAGCTGCAATTTATTATTATTATTGTTGCCAGCCTCTCTGATGTCCTCCATTTATGATTCCAGTAATCTTGTCTCTTTTGATGAATCTACCTTTTGTTTCTCATTAAGGTGTCAATGCCTTAGACAAAAGGCCTGCTGAGTACAACAAAACCCATGGCCACCTGACCGAGGAAAACAGAACTTTATACCCCTAAACCAAAAGACAACTGTCCCTGTGGGCTGAAAATGTATATGTGCAGAACACACACACACACACACACACACACACACACACACACACACACACGTTCTTGACAGTCCTGGAGATGATGTTAAGAATCTTTTAGTCAGGTTAAAGTGGAACATGTCAAGTTTGACAGTTCTAGACCACACATAGCTGAAACCAGCCACCTTCCACGCCTACTGACATCTTTATGTCTGTTTTGTTGTGATCCTGCTGAATTTCTAGACTGATCTGAAAGGAGTGAGAATCTCTCCTTCAAAAATTCTCAGGCCCCTTCCCCAACTGAACACCCCGAGCTGCACACGGTGTACCCCAAAGCGTGATTTATTCTTAGACTGTCTGCCCCAATGTTTGAGCAGCTCCTTTTCAAAACCTTCCCAGCCCTTGTGGGGTGGGGAGGGGAGGAGGAAGTTGTTGGTCACTCAGTCAATGGGTGTGAGATAGACACAACACATGAGCAACACAGACAGAGCACTGTGTGTTTAGGAAAGCATTTCAGTAGGTTCTTCCTAAGAAGTGAATCCACCAAGATATGTGGGGTTTTTATCAGTCTAGCATCCTGGGCCGGTGACACAATCTTGGAGAGTTCTCAAGACTAATAACCTTTCACAATCACATCCTCAGCAGAGAGGGGGAAATGGGATTTTCCCAGGGCTCAAGGCTGAATGACTATAAAAAATAGAAGATAACAATTCAAAAACACTTAAAATTAGAAGAAAAGATAAATGTAAATTAAACTCGCCCCACTCCCAACATAGGAAAAATGTTAACCCTCTGTGTCCCAGGAAGGAAAGAAACTTTTAAAAGAAAAGCTCGGACTTAAAAATAGATGCAGAACATTAATTATAAGGTAAAGAGGAAAAGCTATTTTCTATTTATCAGAAATCAAAAGTATGTGCATTCTGGATAAAGACTTTGCTACCAAACCATAATCAGCCTTGGAGTATAAAACATTCTGTCCATACTATGTAGAGATTTTGTAGTTTCTAGTTGGTCCTAAGAGAAAACATAAAAGTGGAAAATAGATTTTTAAAAGAAGCTATTTTTTCCCCTATGAAACCTCCACTCCCATCTGTATGTACTCACTCAAGAGAAGAAAATATTTTGAAACAAAGAGCAAAACTAGAAATTGCATCCCTTGTAATATTCCAGCTTGGTTCCTGTTCATTCCTTCCTTCATTCACTCAACAAGCATACAGACAGTTTCCCCTTTGGCTGGGCATTGCAATAGGAAATAGAAGATGAGTAAGTTACACATAGCCCCCACCCAGAGGAGCTCACCTCTTAGTAAGAGTGACACACACATAAACAAATAATTATGTTCTAAGTGCTACATAAAGACACAGTATTATTAGAGCCCAAAATGCTGATTGGCTAACACTAGGGGACTTAGTGTCTTTACAGAGGCTGTGACACTGAAGCTGAGTCTTAAAATACAAGTAAAAGTTGGCTAGGTGGCAAGGTGGGCGCTCTGCACATATTTCAAAGAAGATGAAGCGTTTGCTTTGATTGAAGGAGAGTGTTCATGGGGATGGATGGAGGAGGTGGTGGGAGATGAGGACAAGTAGGGGCCAGTCTAATTGATGCATATGTCCTGCTGAGGCATTTGAACCTTACCCCACATGCAATAGAAAGCCACCGGGGATTCATAACAAGGAAAGATTTCATTTTTATTCAAATAATTCAGGTGGTTTCACAGAGAATAGATGAGAAGATTCAGTTAGAATCGGTGTTTTACATGGCTACCCAGGATGCCCCAACCTAGGCCAAGTCCAGTTTCTGCATAAGCTGGGTCTCCTATATTACGACATTTCCCTTTTCTGTAATCTCTATCCCATTCACCTCTATTTATCTCCTGCTAATCATGCATTCAGCCAGCCCTGGTGGTCTAGTGGTTAAGATTCGGTGCTCTTACCACCGAGGCGCAGGTTCATTCCCTGGCCAGCGAACCACACTACCCATCTGTTGGTTGTCATAGTGTGGCAGCTGAGTGTTGCTGTGATGCTGAAAGCTATGCCACTGGTATTTCAAATATCAGCAGGGTCACCCATGGAGGACAGGTTTCAGTGGAGTTTCCAGACTAAGACAGACTAGGAAGAAGGCCACTCACTTTCGAAAAACTGGCCATGAAAACCTATGAGAAGATGGCACAAAAAGACCAGGCAGGGTTCCATCACTGTACAGGAATCGGAATCAACTCTGCAGCACTAACAACAATCATTCATTCAATCATTCCATCATTCAACAAATATTTATTGAGCCCTTACTAAGATGTCAGGCACTATGTAGGGGCCAGCAATTATGGTGGCACCTAAGAAGGACAGTGTCTGCAACCTGGCAAAGCTTATAGTCTAGCAGGGCTGACATATTTGTTTAAATATAAGTAATTGCAATGATGTGTAATGAGCAAAACGAGGGAAGTTACGGGGCTTCCTTTAGGAAGTGATGGTTAGCTTGTGACCTGAAGGATGAGTAAGATTTAGCCAAAGTGCGTATGTTGGAAGGAGGAGGAGGAAGAGGCAGACATTGCCCAGCAAATGGGAAATAACCAAAGGCAGGAGAAAGCATGATACTTTGGAGGAAGTGAAAGGTGTTCCGCACGCCTGGAGAGATGCACACGCTAGAGAGATGGGCTGGAGTTACAGCCTCCCTGGCTGTGCTAGCCAGATGTGTTAATCCGTTAGGTTAGACTGGGCTGCAGAAATAAAAGCCTAAAGTTCAGTGGCTTAACCAACAAAGATTTATTTCTGTCAAGTAAATTCTAATCCAGATCAGATGACATTCCAGGGCAGTCCTTCTCCACGGGGTAACTCAGACACCCAGGATCCCACCATCTTTTGCTGTTGCCATCCCAACATGTGGTTTTCAGAGTCACTACAACAGGTGAAGAGAAGATGTGATGGTAGCACACCAGCTCTTAAATGCTTTGGCCCAAAAGCGACACACTCATCCACTGCTGTCCAGAGCTAGTCACAAAGACCCAACTAGCTGCAAGGGAACTAGAAAATGTGGGAAGCACATGAACCATTTGGTGATCTCCAATGTCTCTGCCAAGGATTAGCAGGCTTTATCCTAAAGATAATGGAGAACCACTAAAACCTTGCAAGCAGGGGATGGCTAGGATCAAGTTTATGTTGTGGGAATTACCCTAGCTATATTGTGGAGAGTGAATGGGCTGGACAAAGAGATACGAGTTAAGAGATTTTTCAGAAGTGCAAGTAAGAGAGGACGGTGGCTTAGAATACAGAGGTGTTAATGTGCCAGTTTAATAAATACCTAAATCCAAGATCCAACGTCCATTTATGATAAAAACTCTCAAAAAAATGGGTATAGAAGGAAAGTACCTCAACATAATAAAGGCCATATATGACAAACCCACAGCTAACATCATACTTAACAGACATTTTTATAAGAATCCTAACAAGAAATTGGTTTAAACTGGTACTAGTTACTAAGAAGAATTTTCTTAAAAATAACAATAACAGAATGTGTAGACTATTGGCTGAATTTACCTAGTAGTTTAACAGATTATAAACAGCTGAATTCTCTTCCCACAGGTTGGGGGGCAGAAGATGCTGGACAGCAAAGCTTCTTTTGGTCTGGTTCTGTGGAATGGGGAAACAGGGTAAGAAACACCTGGTAATATCTGATGGAGGGTCTTGAAGTTGAAGCTAATGTTGAGACCAAGGAAGTACGCAGAGCAGAGATTCAAATGGAGAGCTGAGTAATAAATCAGAAAAAGGGTTCATGATTTTCCAGAACCAGGTAGGTGGGTCAGAAGCCAGAGTACGGAACCAGGGAGCAAAAGGATGGACAAATGAGGACGGAAAACAGTGGGTAAGGTCAAAAAGTGGATGCTTCAAATTGCTTTCACATGCTTTACGTAACCTGGGGCCTTGGCGGTACAACTGTAATTATAGAGCTAGAGGTAGGGGAGATAATAAACATTCCTCCAAGTCATTTCTCCATCAGTCATCCCCTTATCATGTCCAGGGCAGAACTCTTTTTTTTTTTAAATTTCAGCTTTATTGAGGTAAATTGACTTGATTACACATAGCCCCCACTCTTCTCCACCTCAGTAAAATAACCCACCATCCACCCAAGTTCTCCAGCAAGGAGCCCTTCTTAATTCCTCTTTTCATCACATAACACCTCTCCACGTCCGATTCATCAGCATGTCCTTTGACTCTATCCCAAAATATGGCCTCATTCCATCCATTTCTTGTCACCTCCACTGTAGTCCAAGCCACCCCATCTCTTGTTTTGACTCTAGCAATAACTTCTTAACTGGCTCCCATCTTCTGCTCCTGCCCCCTAAGTTATATTCTCACAGCAGCCAGAATGATCCTTTTGAAACATAATATAATCATAGTACTCCCCTCCAGTGGCATCTAATCCCACTTAGAGCAAAACCATGGCCTACAATGTCCTTCAATATCTGGCCTGAGCCTTCCTTTATGATCACGTCTCCAACTCTTCCTCGTATCCATTACTCCAGCCTTCTTCTTGTTCCCCCAGACATGCCAAGCTCTCTTGGAGCCATTGCACTATCCCTTCCCCCTACCTGGAATCTCTTCCTACTGATCTTTGCATAACCATCTGCTTGTCATACAGGCCTCAGGTTAAATATCACCTCCTTCGACAGCCCACCTCTGAACATCTGATCCAAAGCAGCCACTCATTACAACAGTGAATCTATTTGATGCTCTACATACACTTTTTACTCTCGAGTATTTGCTGCCTGAGTTATGTTCATGGTGGTGTTATTGTGTTGTCCTCATGGTTTACTGTCGTTTTTCTCCTGGTAGAATGTACCCGCCAATGAAAGCAGTGACCTAAACTGCCTTAATCATTGCTGTAGCCATAGAATGGATCTTTGCGCATAGGATGCACTTTATTCCAATTTGTTGAATAAATAAATGAGTGAAGAAATGCCCAGATGACTGGATTCCCCTTCTTTCCTGTGCCTGTAACTTCTCCCTCTTGACTGTCTCCTTTCCCTCAGCCTAAAACCTTGTTCAAGTCTATTACATGTTTAAAAAGAAAAATCATCCCTAGATGCCTTCTAGCTTCTCTCCATCCTCTCTCCTTCCTTGTTTATACAAACTTTTTAAAAGTACACTTTACAATTCTTGCATATCCTTCTCTAGCTTCTGACCCTCCTCTCATGGAAACTGTTCCAGGTGAGGAGACAAAAGGCCTCCTAGATGCCAAATCAAATGGTCGTTTTCGGTGGTTGCCTTAGTATACCTCACTGCTCCATCAGACAATGTCTCTCTTTCCTCCATTCTTAACCGCCAACCATCTCTTCTTTCTGTTGTACCTCTCTGACCACTCCCTCTCTGTTCTCTTCTTAAAACAATTCCCTTGGCTTCTCCACACTATTTCCATGCTTCTTCTCTCACCTCTCTACCAGCTCTTCTTTATCACGTGGCTTTTGCACTTTCCCTCCCCCTCCCACTAAATATTGGTGTACCCAGGTCACTTTGAATCCTTGGCTCCCTGCCTTTCTTTCTCTACCCTCTCCTCCTGGCTGGTTTCATCTCCTTCCAGGACTTCAAATGTCCCCTAAAAATAGATTTTTCTTTAGATCTACACCTCCAGTCTAGAACTCTTCCCCCAATCTATATATATGTGGATATCCCACAATCACTTCAAACTCAGCTTGTCCAAATCTGTAAGGCACTTAGTAGTTCCCCCACTTTCTAATAAAGAACTGAGACTCAGAAGTTAGACACTTAACTAGGGAATGATAGAGCTGAAATTTAAATACAATTCTCTGGAACACCAAAGCACATATTCTTCTACCATGTCACTTCGTCATCACGTCACAACAGTAGAAAGCTGAAATTAGCCAAAACGTCTTTCTGGAGAGCAGCTCAATATATTATGGAATGGCCAAAAGTGAAATTTTATGCTGCTGTTGCAAAAGCTTCTGAAATATGGTTAATGAGGAAATGATCATGACATACATTAAATTTTTTTAAGTGAGACATAAAACTATATAGAGTAAAATCCTAATCTGGTTCTTATAATTATGATAAGAATAAAGTCTTGAAAGAAAACAAAAAACTGCTATCTTCCTGTGGTGGCATAATTATAGTTTAAATAATCGTCTTTTTTTTCTCTACCAGCGTTCATTCCTGCTCTCCATTAGTAGCCTCAATTTCCTTTTGGAAAATCACCTCTTCCTCATGGTGTATCTCGACGGAATAATAATCAAGTTTCCTTGCCCCCTATTAGAAAAGTTGAAGAGAGTCTCTAGTGGTTCCTTGGCCAGATCCTTTCACTCATCAGCCCAGTATAAACCAAGGACCTTGAAGCTTCCTAAGATGAGCTAATAAGACATTTTAGCTGAGTGACATTGGGACAGAAAAATGTCAGATTTCATTCAACCCGATAGTGGCACAGGAACTAAGCAATCAAGTTCCTCCTACATTAATGCCTAGAGCTGCCCTTCTTCTTGTCCTATTTCTAAAGTGGTTCTCTGGCCTCCTGTCCATTCTAGAAGCTTCCTTATATCCTTTCAATAAATTCTTTTCTTGGCTAAATTAGCTCTTGTTGGTTTCTGCTACTTATAACCAAAGAACCCTGACGCATGTCTATATTTTCTATTTTCTACAATAAACACATTTTGTCTTTATATTCAAAAATAAAGACATGAATGATAATTAAAGATCTAGTAACAGTCAAAACAGTAAAAGGTACTGAAATATGTTTGGCTATAAGAAACCTGGGTTAAATGTGGGCCTTGACATCTCCTACCCCATCACTGCTCCTAGTAAATCACCCGCCCCATGTTGTCATTTCACAGTGACAACAGATCAACAGTATTATCTTTCTATACAAAGAGAAAATATTTTCATTTATATTTCTAATAAGTTTATGGTCAATGAAAGCCTACCGAAGCAAGACTTGGCTTATATTGGAAAGAAAATATATTCACTTCTTCATTTGATACATTTATTAAATGCTTCCTCTGTGCCATCCAGTGGGTATACAAAAATTAATGACGCCCAGTTTCTGCTCCTTCGGTGCTGCTCACTGTATAATGAGGCAAATGCATAGCAGATAAATTGCAATAAAACATGGTAAGTGCTACTGTAGAGATATGAACAAAACGCCAGGGAATCTAGAAAAGGAAAGAGATGAGCTATCAGTTAAAAGATTCTAAATGCTAGAAAGAAAATAATAAAAGACCCAGCACTTCCTGTTTTAGCTAAAAAGTATGCTATAGACAACTGTAAACACACACTTATTTGCAAAGAGAATGATCACTCCAATAAGAAAACATGTAAAGCATGCTATTATCCTTTTAGTGGCAAAACCATATTAAAGGCTGTGATTTCCATTCTTTTTTAAATGCATCTAAAAACCTGTCAATATAACCATAATTTTACTGTTAAATTCCTTTAAACCACATTGTAGTATCCTTCCTATCGACTTGCTTTAATAAAATAAAAGAAATTCACCTTTGACACCTCTTTCTAATCAACCCCTTCAGTGTTTACCTTAGCTTTTCCAAAATCCATTCCCTATTTTCTCATTACCAAGGGTACTAAAAGATGACCTAGAACTTCCTACTGAAGAACCCACCCAGATTCTGTCTCCACACCGTGGCTGGCATGGATAGATTTCTCCCAAATGTATCTTCACATCAATTCGTACCTACTATAGGTTTCTTTCTCAAGACATCATCTCATCCCCACCCACGTCAACACCTTGGCAGAGGCAATGACACTGTGTCACTGCTTCCAGATGACATATTTGCATTTGGACTGAAACCTTCTGGAGAAAGTATCTCAACCAAGAGAAAAAATAATGATCCTACTAGTGAAAATTGTGACACTGATAGACAAAAAAACCCAAAACAACCCTAGAATCTACTGCTGGAGATCCCAGTTCAGTGGTTCTGATGTGAGGCCTTAGAAAAATAAATCCATCTGTACAGAAAATATCATTTTAAAAAAATCCTCCTGGGACCGGCCCGGTGGCGCAGCGGTTTAGTTTGCGCTTGGCGGCCCAGGGTTCGCCGGTTCGGATCCCGGGCACCTGCCGACGCACTGCTTGTCAGCCACGCTATGGCGGTGTCCCATATAAAGTAGAGGAAGATGGGCACGGATGTTAGCCCAGGGCCAGTCTTCCTCAGCAAAAAAAGAGGAGGATTGGCAATGGATGTTAGCTCAGGGCTGGTCTTCGCAAAAAAAAAAAAAAAGAAATCCTCCTACCTTCGAAGACACCAATCTTGAGGGAGAAGTTTAGGTACTTAAGGAATGATGAAATAAATAGACACTGCCTCTTATTCTAACATAACCGCATAAGTTCCAAGCAAAAATCAAGCCCAGGAACATACAAATGTAGGTGTTTGGGCACAAGCCACATGTGGAGATGTTTGTGTCTGGTGGCCTCCTACTTCCCCTGTCTCTGCCCTTCCAGGGTCACCTCTAGTCGTCACAGGAGGAAGTAAGCAATGATGGCAGAGGATGGGCTTTGGAATCAAACAGTCCTGGGTTGGTTAGTGGGCTCTGCCACTTACTAACAGTTTGACCTCGGGCAAGTTAATAAATGTCTCTGAACCTTAGTCTTCCCATCTGAAAAATGAGAATAGTCATTTCTGCCTTGCAGTGCTCCAGGAAAACCAAATGACGTCACATAAGCATCTGACACATAGAAGATGTCCAATAGTCAGTGGCTATGAGTACACTTGGAGTCATGCTTTTGCCAACAGTAGCAACACCCCAACCCCGCCCTTCCCCCAAGATTAGATATGGTTCAACCCCCACAATAAACAGACAAGCATGTCTACACCTTCTTTGATGGTACCCTGTAAACTAATTCGTACAAAGCTGAAAATGCCAGGTGATGGCCTTGTGCTACAAAGAGCCTTTGCTGAAAAGAAGATGCTTGGAGAGTCGATGCCTGAATTTAAAGAAGTGTGTGTTGCTTCCTGCTGTTCTGTCACATCAGCTGTTCCACAACTGACACTGTCACCTGTCTACAGAATGATCCACGCCAGGTACGTATGGGTTCACGGGCTTCCAAGAAAGGGCAAAAGGAGCTGGCCTCAAGTCTCACCACATACACATCTGACACTCTGTGTGGCCCATGGGCGTGGAGGTGTATGTATATGTGAGGAGATTTTAAGGAGGATTATCATTTCCTGTTTCCATGTTTATCCTGTGCTCAGGCAAGAGCCCTAAGTACACTTGTTACTCATCTGCATGTTTAGAATTGGAAAACAGGACAGCTGAGAAGGATCTTAGAAACTATCCAGCGCAGTATTTCTCAAGGTGTGCTCTGTGGACCAATGAGAGGACCCCAAAGATGGGGCCAGAAGCCTGCCTTTTTTAACAAGCTTCTCAGGAGATTCTTTATTTTTTGTTTTTGAGGCAGATTGGCCCTGAGCCAACATCTGTTGCCAATCTTCCTCTCTTTTTCTTCCCAAAGGCCCAGTACATAGTTGTATATCTTAGTTGTAGGTCCTTCTAGTTCCTCTATGTGGGACGCCACCTCGGCATGGCTTGCTAAGCGGTGAGTAGGTCCGGGCCCGGGATTGGAACCAGTGAACCCCGGGCCACCAAAGCAGAATACGCCAACTTAACTGCTCTGCCACCAGGCCGGCCCCTCGGGAGATTCTTAAACACTCTCAAAATCGAAAATATCTGAGCTAACCCAAATGTCCCCACTTCCAAATGAGGATATTAAGGCTCGAAGAAAATGAATGATTGATCTAAAATAGGGTGTCTTAACTTGAGCTCTATTGACATTTGGGACAGAGTGATCCTCTGTTGTGGGAAGCTCCCCGCGCATTGTAGGAAGTTTAGGAGCATCCCTGCCCTCTACCAAACTAGATGCCACAAGCATCCCCACAGTGTGACAATGAAAAATGTCATCAGACATGCCCAAACATCTCCTGAGGGTCAAAAACACTCCTGACTGAGAACCACTGTGTAAGGTCACACCAATAATGCGAAGTGGAGGCAGGACAGTACTCAGATGTCCTGAGTCACAGCCCAGCTAGCTCCCTGCATCTGCCGGCACCTCTTCTTTTGCTGTGGGGAACAGAAGGAGGGGAAGGGGCACTCGGGCCTTTAAGGCTGTGGGGTAAAAGGTGGAGACAAGCCAGCACAGGGTACAGCACTGCTTTTTCATGGGAACCTGGGACATCACTCTGGCTTTTTCCATGACTTACTGTGCAGTTAGTCATCCCTATTTCTATTTCCCCACCTGTTTAAACCTTGATCTTCCAGAACTGGCAGGATTCAGATTGGCAACATCTTGGAAACCCACACAGAAAGGTGCCATCCAAAAAGCTTTTTTAACTGAGGGTGGTTTAAAGGTGTCCCTGTGTAGAAACCAAAAATGTCGTGTTCTAAATTTAATGTCGTGCCAGGAAGAGGAGTGTGGTGGAGAGCGATGCAAAAGGAATCAGGAAGTGTGGCTTCTGGTTCCAGCTCTTTCCAAACTACCTTTGTGGCCTTTACTAAATCACTTCAACTTTCTGGTCTAGGAGCAGTTTCCTGTCAAATGAAGGGATTAAAATAGACCACTACCTCTGGGCTTGTGTCCTCTGCCCAAGATGCCTGTCGCTGGTCATCAAAAATCCAAACCCTACCTTTCCTCCAAAACCCAGCTCAGTCATGATTCCTCATTTTCATCAGTGATAATGATGTTGTGGTTATTTGGAGAAAATCCTTGTTCTTACGAGATGCACACTGAAGTATTTAGGAATGAAATGCCATGATGTCTGAAACTTACTCTCAAATGGTTCTGAAAAATATACCATATGTATGTTATATACACACATATATATGCATATTTTTTATACATAGAGGGAAAGCAAGTATACCAAGATATTACTAAATGTTGAATCTCATGGAAGGTTACAGGGATGTTCATTTTATGGTTCTTTCCATTTTTCTGTATGTTTTAAATTTTTCAAAATCAAATGTTGGGGAGAAAAACAGCTCTATCTCCCACTCCTCCACAAAGTTCTATCTTCTCCACAAAGCTTCTCCTCAATTAGCTGAAATAATTCTTCCAAATTCCCATGGCACTTATGTACTCTGTGTTCATCACTTTCTACCTTGTATTATAGTTATAGTCATGCACCACATAATGACGTTTCAGTTGACGATGGACCACATATATGACACTTGTCTCATAAGATTAATACGGGGGGACTGGCCCGATGGAGTAGTGGTTAAGTTCACGCCCTCTGCCTCAGCGGCCTGGGGTTCACAGGTTCAGATCCCGGGCACAGACCTATGCACCGTTTGTCAAGCCATGCTGTGGGAGGGGTCCTATATATAAAGTGGAAGAAGATGGTCACAAATGTTAGCCCAGGGCCAATCTTCCTCAGTAAAAAACGAGGAGGATTGGCAACAGATGTTAGCTCAGGGCTAATCTTCCTCACACACACACACACACAAAAGCTAATTAAAAAAAAAAAAAAGATTAGTACCGTGTAGCCTAGGTGTGTAGTAGGCTATATCATCTAGGTTTGTGTAAGTACACTGTGTGATGTTCACACAATGACGAAATCGCCTAACGACGCATTTCTCAGAACACACGACTGTGTTTAAATACTTGCATGGTGGGTCATAAAATTGCCAGACTCAGATATGTGGAGAACATTTGTTCTAAAACTGCTCCTTAATTAGTCTACGACTTCTCCTTCCTCACAAGACCCCATGCTGCTAGAAGGAAAACTACCAGTGAATTTTAATCCAATCTCGTAATCGCAGCTTGATCATAGAATTTAAACAGGTGATTTAGGTAACTCGGTCACATTTGGATAAAGCCCTGGGTCTCCCAACTCCCCTTTGTCCCTCAGGATGGCATTTGGGTGCAGGAGAGGAACTGACTGGATTCAGGAAATGTCACAGGAAGGGGTCCCCAAGATCCATTTACAAAATTGGCTGGTGATATGACACCCATTATGCAGATGTTAACTCTACACCTGGTAATAAGGTTCATGAGGGACATTTCAGTGTTAGGAGAAGCAGTCAGAGGAAGTTTCATCTCTGTGTCTCCAGAGGTCCAGACAGTGCTTTATACTTACAGGTTCTCCATTAATGTCTACATCCGCAGTCTCTCTGGTTTGTTGCTGCTACCTCCACAATGTGACCTCTGCGGTCATCACTCACCGAAATCTCACAAAAGTGATAAACAATAATTTGATATTAATAATAACTAATGTACTGACAGCCTAGTATGTGCAAGGCACCGGGCCAAGCTCTTTACCTGTAATATTTCATATAATCCTCACAACAACCAGATGGATTAATACTATAATTATCTTATAATAAGGACAATTATTGGCCTCTTCATTGCTTAACTATTGAATTAGCCTTTCTCGAACTCTCTGAACCATTAGGTACTACTGACTGCCATGCTGTATTTGAAACTTCCATCTTCTGTGACTTCCCAATTTATTTACCCAACCACCTCTTCTCCAGCCACATCATTTTACTTTCTGTTTCCCATAAATGCTGTAAGTTTTCTGACGATCCTACTTTTTTAACTCACCTTTTACTTTCCCTCCAGTCTCCTTCATGCCCCTTCAAAACTCTGTCCTTTAAGGACCACCTTTCATTCATTTGTTCAACATACTTTTATTGAGTACCTACTTTGTGCTTAAACCCATCGTCCTCGGTCCTAGAAAGACAGTGTTAAGGTTAGGAAAAGCAGGCCAATCCTTACCATTGTGGAATTTGCAGTCTAGTGACTGTCTATGCTTCAATCTTGTCCCAGTTATTCAAGCAGGAAACTATCTCCCTTGCACCTCCTTTCAAATATGCATGGTGTCTGTATCACCCATTTGACACTTACCATGTACAGCTCTGTAGACTCAATCACCCTATTCCGGGATTTGTTTGTTGAGGATAACAGTAAAGTCAGCAGCTTTCACTGATGAATGTCCCCTCTATGCCAGATGCTCATTCCACTTATATTGTCTCTAGTTCTCTGACATTGCCTCAAAGGGGTGATTTTTCTCTTTTTATTAACAAAGCACTTGAGGTTCAGAGATAAGTAACCTGCCCAAGACCACATAATTAGTAAATGACATTATCAATGGGACAACCCAGGTCCCTGGCTCCAAAGCCTCTCTCCACAGCACGCCAAGCTGTCGGACTTCCTCATCTCATCGTGCATTGAGGTGGCAAAGAGTCAGTAAACAGGGAGGCGGGGTAATGGGAGGAAAAGAACATGGTTCTAGAATTAAACAGACTTGTGTTCAATTTTCCGCTACACCACTTACTGGTTGCGTGACCTTCGGCAGACTCCTGAACCTCTTCGTACCTTAATATCCTCATTTTCAAATCACCGTTGCAAAAAATAAATAAATAAAGCCACTTCACAGGGTTGCTGCAAGAATTAAATGAATGATAAATATCTGGAAAAGCACCAGGTATGTCATAGGCTCCTTCCCTTCCTTCTTCCTCTGTGATGCGGATCATTTAAAAGTTTGCCATCCACCTTGCTGTTGCTGATGTAAGTTCCTAAGTTTGATACTGACGACCACCTACAGAAGGGCCTTTCAAGGACCCGCGAGTATATTATAGAGGCAGATACTGGCACCGAGAGATAAAAATAGCGCATGAGAGGAGATGGAAAACCAATCTAGAAACCAGGGAATGGGAGGCGATGTGGTTCCTTTTGTTAGGAAAGCTTTTCCAAGGCTAAGCCCTTGAAGCTTTTGTGTGTCAAATGCATTTTAAATGCTTTCCTCGGGTGCACTCATATGGTATTGCTTCTGTGGCAAAGAAAGTGTGGTCTTATCAAAATGCTATTGATTTTTTCAGAAGGAATCTAGAGACCTCATGAATGAAACCTTGCAAACAAGCGCAAAAACCTACTCTTTTTTCTATAAACTGGCCACTACTCCAGGACATAACATAGCTAATAAACTAAGCTTTCACACTTAGTAAACTTTTACTATGCTCTCTGAGAGACCTCGCACATCTACCATTTCATTAATCCTTTTTTAAAAAGCCCTATGGTAGAGATTATTTTATATGTTGCAAGTGAGCAGACTAAAGATCAGAGAGGTTAAATACCTTGCACAAGATTACACAGCTAGAAATTGTTGGTGAGATTTGAGCTCATTCATTCATTTATTCAATAAATATTTATTGAGTGACTACTATGTGCCAGGTCTATATGATTCTAAAGCTAATGTTCTTTCCACTTTCTAACTCTTTCTCATTAAATAATTATTATAATAGTATTCACTGTCATTTATAATGTTCTCTCAAAAAGTGAAAGCAGTTTGGCCAGAACATGAGAGCAGAAAACATAATCAGGTTGATTGGCCTGGCCAGGCAGGTGTCCACGTGCCTCAGCGCTGCTCCACATACGTCCTTCTCAAAGCTGGGTGCTTAAAAATAATGGTCCTCTGCAGTCAGAAGTGTCATCTCAGACAAGTATATAGGAGTATCTGCGCTTGACTGCTTATAAAACTTTATGAGGGAGATACACCTCAGAACACTTATTTATGAGAAAGTTGAAAAGAGGTGAAGATCAGTGCATGCAACTCCCTAAAAGGGAGAAAATCCAGTTGTAACAGTGCCTCACATTTACATAGGGCATGATCTTTTTCAGTGTACTGTAACATAAATGACGTCAATTTAGCCTCATACCAATCCAGTGCGATCCAAAAGGTGATGGTATTGTACCCATTTCTGAGAGAACTGGGGCTCGAGTTGTAAAGGTCACTGGTACTTTATAAAAGTCCAAGTTAACATCACTATTTAATGGCAGAACTAGGATTTGAACTTAGATTCTTTCTAGGATGCAATCTGCATTGGTCAGGATGAGCTCGGTTATGTGGCAGTAACAAATGGCCCTCGGGTCTCAGGGGCTCACAATAATAAACCTTGATTTCTTGCTCATGTTCCATGTGAGCTGTGGCTTTGATCTCCTTTGTGTTTACAGCAGGACCCAGCTGACAGAGCAGCCTCTCTCTGGAACACACCCAGTCATGTAGCAGAGTGAAAGTGAGAGTGATGGACCCCACGCTGGTTCTTAAAGCCTCTGATAGACAGTAACCGTCATTTTCAGTTCATCGGCCAAAGCAAGTCATGTGCCTTGCTCACATACGATATAGCAGAGATGTATTATCCCTCCACAGGGAGGGGCCCCAATGTTTCAGTCTGTATTAGGATAGTAATGGATAAAGTAGTTGTGAGCCTTCCCTTCTTGTATCATGAAGCTGTTGTTTTCTAATAAATGTGGGACTGATTAAGAACTATTTCAGATGTAATCAGCCAAGCAGTCATCTTAAATAATGTAAAAATTAAATAATTAAATGAATTTAATATTAAAAAAGCAACACTTTTAAAATATGCCTGTTGAGCCCGAAAATTCCTGCGTTTGCAAAGAAGGCAACTTCCACTCTGGGAATAAACTTTCCGCTCCTGGCAGGAGAATTGGGTAACAACACTGGAGTTATCCTGTGAATGGGCGTCAGTGTGTCATATTTGAACGTGTAATGAGTAAACATTGGCAGAAACCCCCTTTGCCACGTGACTTCAAAATAAACACCAGTCAGGAGGGAACTACCAGCTGTGCAGAGCAGAAAAAAAAAAGGCACTGGTACTCTCCCGCTCCGTGAAGCAGAAATCCCCTGCTGAAATCACCTCCCCCAAGGACGTAGGGCACAAGTGGATTCTCACACATGTTGGAGCACAAAACCCCACCCCTGGAAAGTCCTCCTGGCAAAGCCATCTAAACAAAGTTTAGAGGAAGACAGAAGTAGGACATGAAACAGAGTTCAAGCATTCACAGATTCTTGTCTTCCCTTAAATCAGCTGGCAGCTAAAAAAAAAGAAAAGAAAGAAAAAGGAGCATTTAGCAAGAATTTAAAGTAGCCGATTTCTCATGTTGGCTGACTTAGAATGTCCCTATACAATTCTAAGATCCTGTAGGTCTACAAGTTTCTGTGATGAGAAGCAGCAAAATCTATTTTCTTATTTAAGTATTAAAAAAGGGGGGGAAAGGGTAAGTTTATAATAATATAATTTCACAGAGAATAACACTAAAAAAAAAAAAAAAGTCCTAGGAACTATAAAGTTGTCTTGGGTTAGGCAATCTACATTAAAATTAATTTTTTTTCCTTAAAATGTTTTGGCATTGAGTCAGGACTTGATTTGTGGAAATGACCCTTCTCCACTACTTCTTTTAGAACAGTGAGGGGGAGGAGGAATGAACTGCCCTAGAGCTTTTCCTTCGCCTTTTTCTAAAGGTCACCAAAGGGAAAACCCATAAAGACTCATTGCCCTTGAGTCACTTACACGTATGAGATGCATTGTCCTGGGATAAAGGAGAATCACTGTGGTATTTCACATTTTAGATTAAATAATTAAGTCGTTATGGTTTGCTTTTTTCCCATGACTTTAAGTAGAATTCAAGTTGAAATGAACCTAGATTATTAGGAAATGTTTCTACGTACCTGTAATCGTACTTTTCTGAAATGCTGGGGTGTAACTCCGTAATTTTACTGGCACAATTGCTGCTAGCAAATCTTCACAACTGATATTCAGATTTTAACGTAGTTATAAGTAAAATTGGATCTCAGGTACCAAGATGCCAAAACAGGATATTTGAGTGAAAGAAATTAAGAAAAAATAACGATGTATATATTAACTTTTTCTTTTCTTCTCTGATAACCAATTTGGTAGCCTGCGGCTTCTCTAGCTACTTTCTATAGAAAAAGTGAGTGGGCAGGAGATGTGTGGAATCTTTCGAGACTTCTCTAATGGCTAACAGTGGTAAGTAATACAAGAGAATCACCCACAAGAAAAGATTGTGGTTCATTTTGCGAAGAGAGCGTGGGTTATGATGTCACGGGATCAAAATGTTTGAAAGGGAGGGCTTTGGATCAATGGGGACTTGATCATAGGTAGCTTTCTTCTCTTCCACAACTAATTCAAATTTCTCTTTGACTCTTGAATCAAATGGTTGATGGGTCCTACAGTTAGTAGTACAAGTCAGTGAAACTATATAGAGAATCAATAATTATATATACATACACACATACATATATGAATATATGTATATATACACACATACATATATGAGGGGATATATATAAATATATGATATACATTCAAACGTATACGAAGATAAACACATAGAGAGATATACCATACATACCCATACATATATGGATCTATCTGTCTATCTATCTATATATATATATATATATACACACATACATATGGATATATATACACACATAAATAGATGGAGATATATACACACACAAACATATATGAATATATATGTGCACATTAATTCATGCATTATTTAACTGGTTTGCGCACAGTTATTCAACAGAACTTTTAAAAAATTGAACCCCAATCTTATGCTATCTACAAAAATAAATGCCTTTTGGTTTAAGGACAACTGTAAAAAAATAAATATTTTCAAGAAAATTTGGCATATTATGTGTACATATATGTACAATCTGCAGGTAGAAGGAGACTTTCTTGACCGATGCATTTCTTGACCGAATGCAGAAGCTATAAAGAGAAGATAAACATATTTGATCATATAAGAATTTAAATCTTTTTTTGGCAAAAGAAAGATTTCATAACAAGGTCAATAGACAAATGATACGTTCGGAAATATTTGTACTATAGATGACAATAGTTTTTTTGTTTTGTTTTTACAAATCAACAAAAACAAACTCATGGAAAAATGAATAAACAATTAGAATAGGAAATTCACAGAGGATCAAACCCAAATAGCCAACAAGCAAATGAAAATATGCTCTCATTAAATCATAATTAGGGAAATGCAAACTAAAGTAACAATGATGTATCTTTTCATACCCATCAGACTGGCAAAAATTGAAATGATCAATAACCTCTATTGGTGATAGGTATGTGGAAAAATGAGTGCTCATACATTGCTGAGAAAAGTTTAACTGTTACATTGTTTTGGCAAGTCATTTAGCAGCATATATAAAAAATTAAACATATACATGCCATTCAAAGCTGTAATTTCTGTCCTTGACACCTCTCAGATCCCCACTGCACAAGGGCATACATAAAAGGACATTTAATGTTGGAACATTTATAGTAGCAAGAAAAGGAGTGGGGAACAAGGATCAAAGTAAATGTTAATTGATGAGAATGTCTAAATAGATTATTACAGCTCTTCTACACCTTGGATTGTTGTGCAGCCATTCCAAAGACTGAGTTATAGCTGAACAGCCGCTTTTGAGGGATTTCGATACAGTTACACTTTAAGTGAAAAAAATAATAATAAGACACAAAAAATGTGCATTATTCAATGCTTATAAAACAAACAATAACCAAACTTCCCCAAACATATGTGTAAATGGAAAATGTGTATATATGATTATATGAGCAGAGGATAAAATATAAAAGTACATATCAGGTCACTAACAATAGTTGCAAGGCAGCGAAAGGTGCAGAGAGGATGCAAAGGAGAAAAGAAAGGCAATTTGAAGCTAAACATAAAGAAAAAAACAAGACTTATCTAAATCACAGATAAATATGTGTGTGAGATACCAAGTATGCATTTATGCAAAATTATATATGCTTGTGTATACAAAAAATTACAAAAAGAATGAAAATCTATTCCAAAAGCAAGCTCAAATCATGATAATATTAATAATAACAAAAGTCTAATATTTATTGAGCCCTATTGATAGACACTGTCCTAAGCATGTATTGATTCATTAATTCTCACAACAACCCTACAAGGGAGATATTAAGATCTTTGTTTTCAACAAGAGAAGAATCCAACTTACTCTTCCATAACTTTAGGGCAGAACATTTGAAAAATTCAAATGAAATCAATCATCTCATTTGCTTCTTTAGTAATCTTGGTTTGTTTTCTTTAGTGTCTGGATCTAGAAGACGGAATTGGACAAGGTACCACAAATAAAGCTATATCTACCCAATGAGCCAGGGTTGGTGTGAGTCATCTAGATCAAAGGCAACTGTCTTCATAATTAGCCTCTTCCATCATTCGATTGTTCAATAAGGAACCACCAAACAGCTTCTGCACAGTTCTACGCCCTCGGGAAGCGTTGGTGACCATGACCACCTCTGAATGTTTGATGGCTGGGGGTGGCTAATAACTCACCCTGCTCTAGCACATTTTGACCTCTCGTTCTGAAACTGGGTAGGAAAAATTATCTGGGGCAGCATCATGGGGCAAGATTCCCGTCCTTCCTGAGAAAAGGGTAGCTTCCAGTTACAAAGCAACTCTACCTGATCCAAACTGATCGGTGGAACTGAGCAGTGCAAGTGAACAGGCCACAAAAGCAGCCTTCACTTAGCACCCACCATGGGCACGTAGCACATCATTTCTTCACTAGTGCTTTAGAGAGAACCTAGGGGTTGCTGGTTTCTTCTTCTATCTTCATACCTAACTTAAGCACTCTTTGATCTCCAATCTTGATAAAGAGATGCCAAGCATCAGAGCATCAATAACAGAGTGTTTTAAGCTTAAACACTACTCCCCCTCCATTTGTCTCCATTCTCTTCCAAAACCCACCATGTGTGACTCCTTAGTAAGGTCAGGCCTTAAAATAGAGATTGTGATTCAGATAAGGCTGCAGAAAGTCGCAAATGAATTTATTAAGTAAATACCCCTGAGAAAACCCAAAGTATTGGTCCACTCCTCTGAATTTGGATCCTAAATGAGACCCGGAATCTGTCAATACACAAATGAAGAAAGCGCTTCGGTGTCTCACAGCTCTGTCTGTCCGAGAGCCAAGACATTCAATCGCGCGTGTGTGTTTTTGCAGGCCCCTGGCACGCCCTTCTCGTCCTTACTTTGGCTGCCTCTCACACCATTTTTGGCAAGGTTCACTCTGGAGAGGACTGGAAAAGTTTCCATCCAGTCACTCCCTTTGGTTAATTATTAGCAGCTCTGGCAACAGTTGTTGGTGGGGCCTTTGGAAACAACTATCTGAAACGAGGATTTTAGTTTAACCATAGAGTTCATTCGTTTGGGGATTCCGGGAATCCTGTCCTTCACATGCGGAGATAACGTGGACAAAGGTGAAACACCAAGCTAAGAAATGATATCTAGTTCCTTCTCTGAGACTAACTAGTGGAGTGATCCCGGTCAAAAGAGGGAAGGTGACTCACAAGCTCACGCTTTAGAAACTCAGACAGTGCTCTCATTGAATCCCCATAACAAGCTGTCACCTACATATTAGTAACTCCATTTTACAAAGTTAGAGACTTGAATCCAAAGACCCTAAACTTTGCATTAAACCATACAGCCTCATGTCATTTAATTTACCCAAGTTTCAAGCTTCTTACCTAAGAAAGCAAGAAGGTTGACCTAGCTGCTCTCAGAAGGGTCTTTCCAACTCTGTAAGCCCACAAATCAGTTGACCTCGCAGGCAATAAACAATTTCTCTCTTATGATTTCCACATAGCTTTTCCCTTCTCAGCCTTGATTTCTCAGCAAACTTTGGGGGCAAATAAACAAAACTGCATTCTGCGTACAAAGATGCTAAAATAGCAGTTGACTCAGTTGTCAATCTAACATGGCCCTTTCGCTCCTGAAGCTCTTGCTTCACCCTTGTTTATATTGCTCAGTTCCGTCAGTTTAGAGCACATTAAAAAGCAGAACTGGGTTGGCTGTTTTACGTTAGTGGTGAACTTTGTGCCTCAACTGTATTGCAACCCCAAAGTTTACTCAACTCCACCTGGCAGTTCAACTCCTTGAGATAAAGTAGGTTTTCTCTGGGGGAAACCAGCAGCAGTTTATCTTTTCTGCTCTGCTGCTGGCATACAGCTGGCCGGGCATCTAATAGACAGTCATCTGCCAGTGGGACATAATAAAAAAAATAAGTAAATAAGAGGAACAAGAAGGGAGTACTGCCATATAAGAGGAATTAAACCAATACGTTATTTAGGTACCCTTGTTTAGAACCAATGTAAGGACTTCTTTTGGGAAACCATACTTTCTCTATGTGTGTTTATGTGTGTGTGTGTCTATCTGTCTGTATGTGCATGCATGTGTGTGCTTTAGGATTGTGTGAACATGTGCATGGGAGGGGGATGGGGAACTGTGAGTGAAAGGATCCTGGAAAAATACCTAGTGAGGACCCCAAAGCAATTGCTATTTTCTACACTCTCTAAGTACTATAAAGTTTGGATCAATTTCTCATGCTTGAAATGGAAAGTTTCATTTTGTTCATCTTTTCCAAAACCATATGTAGTCATTCTCATGGAGAAAATAACACAGATAGCAACAAAGTAATAAAAAAATTTTATATAAGAAAACAATACCCACAGTGTTATAAACTAAGACATCAATAAAAAAAAATCATAAAAATAAAAAAAAAAAAAAGAAAACAATACAACGTAAGTCGTGGAAGAGAGCAACCTATGCATTGGTGGTTTGATGGTTGTGCTAAGCAACAAAAAACATTCATGCTGCAATCTATACAACTAATCAGCCTGAAACCTTCTCCATATTCAAGTTTGATACAGAAGATGACAATGGGCTTTTCCAGCTCCAGCCAGTCCTAGTGTGATGAGCTGAATTGTTTCCCCCAGAAGATGTTAGAGTTCTAACCCCCAGAACCTGTGAATGTGACCTTATTTGGAAATAGAGTCTTTGTAGATGATCAAGTTAAGATGAGGTCATTAGGGTGGGCCCTGATCCACTATGACTGCATCCTCATAAAAGGGGGGAAATTTGGACACAGGCAGACATGCACACAGGGAGACAGCCATGTGAACATGAAGGAAGAAATCAGGGTGATGCATCTACAAGCCAAGGAATGCCAAAGATTGCCAGCAAATCCTCATAAACTAGGGGACAGGTATAGAACAGATTCTTCTCACAGCCCCTAGAAAGAACCAACCCTGCTGCCACCTTCATCCTGGACATCTAGCCTCCAGATCTGTAACACAATAAATTTCTGTTATTTAAGCCAACCACTTTGTGGTACTTCGTTTTGGCAGCCCTAGCAAACGAATACACCTGGGTTTTCTGAAGGTCACCTCCTATAACCACACATCTTTCCTCTCTCCCCTTTATCTATACAGCATCTCCAAAGGAGAGAGAAAAAATATTTGAGGAGAACTGGGTTTTCCCTCCACTTTCCTCTCCTCCTTGAATCTTGTCTTTGCTAATTTCCAAAGAGGTGTTCACAAGAAGCTTCCAACAGAACAATAAGCCCTTTACCCAAGGGCCAAATAGGAAGAAAAACAAAGAATAACTATTGATCTGGGAACTTTTCTCCCCAAAATAGTTGAGCTGAGGACTCTCATGCCTGGATGATCCAACAGGAGTTGAAGAAGAGAAGAGTAGAAAAAGGATTTGCCTCTAAAGCGTCCTTCGGTTCAAATGTGACATCAAATAATCTAAGCAGATTCAGATATTCTGTGTGGGATACACACTTCAAGATTGCAGCACTGTTTTTAAGCAGCTGATTTGGGCCATACATTTAGACAGATTTGGTTTCCTTGTTTTGTTGCTGTTGCTTCTTCCTAGAGAATAGTAGATGGAATTAGGTTAGAGTTAGTTGTTGCCTAAAGGACTCTCTAAAGGACTGGCATTTGGAAAATACATTTTAGTACTAATTTAGAAAGGGGAGTGGATTCAAACAGCCCAGAGGTGAACAGATGGCAGTGCATGCTGGGAGTTCCTGGCAAGGAGTCAGTCACTAGAAGGGGTGGTTGAATGAAACATTTTTGTGTCCAAGTTGCAGGAGGAACAGGAAGCTGTGACTAGATTTGGCAGCTTCTAATAGAAAATTTATTAAAAAGGAATGAATTTGATTATAAACAAATGACAATTTAGTTTTCATATCTCTGCTCAATTTCCTCAGAGAATTTTCTTGTAAGAGTTGAGCCTCTTAAATCACTATTCTAAGGGAATAGGAGGTTCATATATGACAATGAAGCTTCAACTTCTTCAGAATCAATAAGCTTTGAAAAGATGGCAGGAATCTAAGAAAAATACCCAAACATGGAGAAGATTTGTTCTTTCTAGCTATGACAAAATCACAGGAGAAAAGTCATATAGGATGATATTAATAAAAGGTTAGGATCTTGATCTGTCAGAAAAAACCAGAGCATCTCAACTGTTCTAGAAAGAGGAAGCTGTTGCTCTTTGTGATGAAGATTTCTTCTGCCAGATAACACGTGCAGTTGAAAGGCAAGTTTTGCCACTTGGTTGGTCACTCTAAGCATAACTGTGACAGGGACACTTTAGAGGTAGCCACTGCTTCTGAACCAAATCAGTTTCAAACACTCTTCCTTGACCAATAATGGGCCACACTTCCTTACTCCCTATGATGGTTAATTTTATGTGTCAGTTTGACTGGGCCATGATGCCCAGGTATGTCATCAAACATTATTCTGGATGTTTCTCTGAAGGTGACTTTGGATGAGATGAACATTTAAATTGGTGGATTTTAATTAAAATAAATTGCCCTTCATGATGTGGGTAGGCCTTATCCAATCAGTTGAAGGCTTGAATAGAACAAAAGACTGACGTTGCCACAGCAAGAGGGAATTTTGCCAACAGATAGCCTTTGGACTTCATCTGCAATGTCAGCTCTTCCTGGGTCTCCAGCCTGCTAGCCCATTCTGCAGATTTTAGACTTCCTCACCTCTATAATGGCATGAGCAAATTTCTTAAAATAAATCTCTCTCTCTCTCTCTCTCTCTATATATATATGCATATATACACACATCCTGTTGATTCTGTTTTCTCTGGAGAACCCTAATACACTTACCTAGAGATTTGCCTCCAGAAGCTGTCTAATAAACTTTCTAGGAGATACCAAGATAATTCAAATTCAATTTGAATAATGCTTAAGGGTCAGCTGTGGTGAACAGTGGTGACATGACACATGCACATTTCAAATGGCCAAAGTGCTTTAGTGAGGCTTTGAAACATCAGCTCTATTTTTGAGTGAAAAACAAATGTGTCTACTAATTTTCTTTGGGGTCATCGTGTTGCTGCAGCCAGGGAGTGAACTTCCACAGTGTCCGTCCACTCCACATCTGTCAGCCATCTCCACATCCCCAGCAGAATGCCTGGCATGTAGCAGCTAATCAACGAAGGGGAGGATTTGAATTTGTGGGTCAGGGTATGCTGACATAAGTGATCGCCACCCTCTTCTTCTATCTGCCTATCACATTCCCAGAAACCAGGCTACCGCAGCAGAAAAAGTAATATTTAACATTTATTGAACAATCATTGTATGCCAAGCCCTGTTAATAAACAAATATACCACTTCATTTTTTTCCTTAAAATAACTTTATGAGGTAAGGACTTGTATTATCTCCATTTTACAGAGAAGGAATTGGAGAATGTCAAGTCATTTGCCCAAGGTCTCACACGTACATTTGGTCACACATCCAGTAAGATGCAGAGCTGGGATGTGAACTCCCATTATGGATCTAGATGATTAGCAATTTCCAGAAACTCCTAACACATCGTACCCAATGTACGCTGACAACATTGGAGGCTGGTGTGGAGGATTAAATTCATGCTAGGAATAAGAACTGCAGGAGCCTGAGTCAGCATTTAATGCAGAGTCGGATAATCTCTTGTTGTGGGGACTGTCCTGTGCACTTTCGCATGTTTAGCAGCATCTCTGGCCTCTACTCACTAGATGCCATGTCTCCCAAGTTGTGACAATCAAAATTGTCTCCAAGTATTGCCAAATGTCCCCTTTGGGGTGAGAAAGGATCACCCCAGTTGAGAATCACTGGCTTAATGTACTAAAACTCCTCATCCCATAGTGTAGCATTTTTACTAAAACCCAGTGTAATTACGGTATCATTTCTCACAGTTATTTACAGAAGTTCCTCAAACACTTTCATTCAGCATTTCCCTGGGGAGTGTGCATGCAGTTGCTTCTAAAGATGAGATTTTCTAAAAGTGGATAGAGGCTGAGAGGGGAGATCAAATAGCAAACGACAAAAGAGGACACAGGTGAATTACCATTCTGTTTAATGACCCTCCTTATTCTTAGGTTTGGGCCACACTGCCTAGGGTCCTTGTATTTACCTAGATTTGAAACACCAAATGACTGGAAGGTTCTGCCCCCTGGTGATATCCGACCTTCTGCCACGATTCCCAGAAACCCTTTGAGGCTGATGAAGAAAGGACAGAAGCCATCCTTTTCCACCACTATGTTTTCGCATATTCTGTTCCCACCGCTTGGAATGCTTCACCTCCACTTCACCCTCATCAATCTCAATCATAACTCTTGGGGTCTATTTCCTTGGTAAAATATTACCATTGGAAATCAACCTATTTGTTTGTTGGCTTACCTGCTGAATGTCTGTCTTCACCACTCCCCACCCACCACTAGAATATAAGCTTCAGGGGACAGGAATCCATAACTCTACCTCTAAATCCTAGAAAAAAACATGACCAATATATAATGGGTATTCCATACATAGATGTTGAATTAATTAACTAACTCTAGAAGCTACCTGTACTTTTCAGACTTTTCACTTGTCTTTTTCTGAGCCACAAACAGTTCATGAAATGATCTTTATGGGGCAGTGAGGCATACGAGTCTAAAGGAAGAGTCTTAAAAGTCGAGTCACTGGATGTCATATTATTGTTCATCTCGAGGGAGTGGTTTAGGCGTACCAGGGCCCTCAGAAAAGACTTGCAGATGAACCCCTGCCAGTCTGCCAAGATCTTCTGATCCCAGTGTGGAACACAAGTCCCCTTACGACTCAGCCACTATCTGCTCCTACTGTGCACACACCCCACCCTTGTTATTCCTTCGTGTGTGAAGAGTCTTGGGACTTGGCCCAACTGGCTCTGCGCTCAACACTTCACTGCTTTGTCCTCTCTTCTTTCTCATTCATGAATTCTCTCGGGGAGTAGAAGATTTTATGTGGGATGAGGAGAAACACCTATGTAATAGAAAAACAAAACTGTGAAAAGAAAAAAAGTGTTTTTAATGAAACTGAAATGACTATGGGTTGCTTCATCAGTGGCAACACATGGAAACTATTATCCCCAAATTCAACAGTTGTGAAACCTGAAACCTTCTTCAATATTTTGTTCAGAATTACATATTTGGCCTTCAGGAATTCATGGTGACTGTCTGCTCAAATACCAAGGAAAACATCTAGTTGGTTGGTGAGAGGACTCATAAATGGATCTTCTGCTTTTTTCTGAATTAATATTGGAGAAACAACAACAGACCGCCTAAAAGGAGCCTTGAGTTGATGCCTCGCAGCTGGGAAAATTCTAAATCAAGCTGGCTTTGTATCCGAGGGCTGGAATGAAATTAATAGGGAAGTATTAGAAGGGAGCAGTCTGCTATTCTGACCTCGGCCTTCTCAGCCTATTCTAGGTGTGGCTACCACTGTGCAGAAGCTCAGGTCACATCAGGCAGTCAGAGACCAAATGTTACCTCATAGTTTTCTTTCCAGATTTGATGTCTAGTATGCTATTCCCTTGCTGGCATACTGATCACAATGATACCATATGAATGGAGTTGACCAGGTCAACCAGTGATTCTACCAACTGTCTCCAAAGGCCACACAGTAACCAGAACCAAAATCTTTTCACATTAGTAGTACATCACCAGAGCAACAAAATTTCAAATTTCTTTGAAATCTCCATGCAGGAAGCATAAAGAAGTACTTGCCGGGCCGCCCCGTGGCACAGAGGTTTAGTTCGCACTTCGGCAGCCGGGGGTTCGCGAGTTCGGATCCCGGGCACTGGCCGACGCACTGCTTGCCAGCCATGCTGTGGCGGCGTCCCATATAAAGTAGAGGAAGATGGGCACGGATGTTAGCCCAGGGCCAGTCTTCCTCAGCAAAAAGAGGAGGATTGGCAACAGATGTTAGCTCTGGGCTGGTCTTCCTCACACACACAAAAAGAAGTACTTGCCTTGTTCTGCAGTTTCCTGGTCGGGCAACTAATATACTCATTACATTCTGACTCTCTCTCTCTCTTTTTCTCTGATCAGATGAATTACTCTTGTCTCTGAGGTCTTTGAATTTCTCTGCAGTTGTGAATTCTTTGCACCCAGGCTTTGGGTTCTCTGCTTCAATTCTTCCACCTGGATATAAAAGGACAAGCAAAATATTTACTGTCAGCCCATGTTTGTAAAGTAAACTAGACTATCTAAAAAAATATTGGAAGCTGTAAACTTAGACAAAATAGGATATATTGGGCAGCTCTGCTTTGCCAAATATTTTTGATAGTACAACTCTTAGGTTTAAACATTTTTAGTCAACAAAAAGCCAAAGGTTTCACTAGTTAAGAGAAAATAAGAAAGAGCACTGTTAAATTTTGCTGTAACAAACATTATGGTGCAGGAATGTTTCCCAGGGATGAGCTTCAGAGGACTGACTAGGCAAAGAGATCTAGAAACAAGTTTCTTCAAGGGAAGAAAATGGAAAGGAGAATGTTCTGGTGATAGGTGGAAAAGGACACTAAGATCCTCTGCTCCACAAAAAGTTGAGGAAAATTCTGTGTCATAGGTAGACTTTAGGGAGACACAGAACACCCTGATGAAAGGCATCGACCCACCACATGGCCTGGGGGCTCCCAGAGTATCTGGAATAGAGTGTGACATATTAAGAGCATAAAGAAGTTTCCAGTGAGAGAGCCCGAGTGAAAGTAACTCTGATTTACATGAGACAGTGGTCATGAAATCAGGAACACGTGGAGGGCTTAACATTCATTCAGCAAGTATTTATTGAGAGCCCACCACATTATAAGCACTGTTCTAGGTTCTCGAGACACAGCAGTGAACAAAATAGAAACAGGAAAAAAAAGCCCTGCTTTCATGGAGCATATATTCTAGTGGGAGAAAATAGATGATAAAAAGCAATAAATAAATAAAACATGTAGTAAGTCAGATAGATGTCACAGAGAAAAATAGCTACCATGGAAAGAAATCGGGCCGGCTGGGGGTGTGGTATAATTTTAAATCGGGTGGTTGGGAAAGACCTCAGTGAGAAGGTAACATCTGAGTCAAGACCAAAAGGCAGTTAGGAAGTGGACCAAGTGGATATCTGGGGGAAGAAGTTAATAAACGCAATTGGCTTATTTCTGCACCAATCACTGATTGAAGATTAGGGGCTGTGATTTTGTTGACTACGTGCATGTCCTGCTGTCCTCCTCACCTGGCTATCTTCTACTCATCTCTCAGGTTTCTGCTTAACGTCAGGCAAACATTCCTTATGTTTTTTCTTGTCTAGGTTAGAGACCAATTCCTGTGTCCCGACAGCATCCTACGTCCTCTATCAAAATAGTTATCACACTTCATGGTATAACTTGTTGAATTGTTTTCTTTCTATGTTATTCCAAAGGAAATGAAAAGACTTTCCGTTCCACTCAACATTATATCTCAATGGCCAGCACAGTGCTGAGGAGACAGCATTGTGTTGGGAATCAGACCACTTGGGTTCATCCTGGCTCTACGACTTACTTACTATGTGCCTTTGGGTCACTTAACTTGTCTATGTCTCAGTTTCTTCATTCTTAAAACAGGAGAATAGATCTGGCAAGTGCCTGGCACATAGTAGGTGATGATATATGACTCTAACAATCACTACATCCTCCAGGAACACTTTACATCCACGGGGAGAGCTTCCTTCCATGATTGCACATCCAAGACAGGGTGCCCAATGAGGTGAGCATGAATTTTAGACTCAGTTAAATCTGAGTCAGTTGGAATACTGAGTTCAATATTCTGTAATTACATAAATGGGGATAAAAATCTCTCTTTCAAAACTTTGTTGAGAATTAAAAGAGATAACATACACAAGGGGCCTGATATATAGTAGGTACTCAACAGATGGCGATTCTGCCATCACCATTACCCACACTTACCTATTATTAACCTGCATTTGCACCTCATTGTGTGACATTTTATAAACACATCTTGTGTAGTCATTTAACCTTTCCTTAGGCCCTCACTCTGGCTTCCTCAGTAGAGTGTAAATTCTTTGGGGTAAGACTGCACTTGATCAAATATCAGAGATTCTCATCATGTCTTGCACAGGACCATTCCCAGACATTAAATATGAATTGAATGAATAATAAACAAGGGGAGGAGAGAGAGAAAGAGAAAAGGAGAGATCTTGTTAAGTCAATGGTTATGTGAAGACTAGAGACCTAAGAACGGTTCGTGGAAATCACTCTAAATGGCTCATGCAAATGAACGGAATGAACTATATTTAGGGCTCCCTTAAGGGGAAAAAAATTCCATTTCCATCTCTAGGATACGTATTCATCTGTTCAGAATACCTTAAATACAATCCTGCCTGAAGAAAGAGATGACCTCATAAGATCCTTTCTTGACCTGTTATAATCTCTCTCTTTCTCTTTCTCCTGTTTTTTTTTTTTAAATCAATTTATCAATACATTTAGACAGAGAGAAGACAACAATATTGTCTGAGTGAGATGCATATTTTCCCACATGATACTAATGAAATATTCCAAGAGATAGCACAATTACAGTTCAAGGTATTACTAAAAAAAACTAGCTATATTCTTATTAAATGAAAGAATCTCACTATAGATAAAACAACCTGCCATTTTAATCCTAAAAAAGAACAACTTTGAATTATGCAAAAAAGTAATGCACACCTTCTGGTGACTATAGAATGCATTACTAAAATCTTAATACTTATTACAAAAAATGTATTACTTAATTACTAAAAAATTACTAGATGCCACAATATCTCATTTATAGGCTACTATTGGTAACCTGAATGCTGAGAGATGAGAATTTAAACAAATAAGGGAAAGTGGCTCAGCACATGAGGAAAGATATCTATTTCACAAAATGGGCCCATCAAATTTGAAGCAATGGATTAAGGAATTTACAAACCCACCCAACAAAAGCACAGATGAAAAGAATCTATGGATCCCCTCATCTACTTCTTAAATACAAATATGGCAGTATTTCTCACTCTGGGACCCAAGGACTCTGGGAGGATCCACAGGGACCTTTTCAGGGTTCATGAATTATGTAACATTTTTAAATTTTTACATATTAATGCTCATGATATATTTTTAATTTCTTTTACAGTTTTAACAATGGAGCTGTATTAGTCTTCTTTTGCTGCTGTAACAAATTACCACAAACTTTGTGGCTTAAAACAACACAAATTTATCATCTTACAGTTCAAGAAGTCAGAAGTCTGACATGGGTCTCATTGGGCAAAAACCAAGGTGTCAGCCAGGCTGTGCTCCTTTTTGGGGAACTTTAGAGGAGAATCCATTTTCTTGCCTTTTCGGCTTCGAGAGGTTACCCACATTCTTTGGCTTGTAGCGTCTTTCTTTCATCTTCAGAGCCAGCAATGTAGCATCTTTCTGACCCTGCTTCTGTGATCACATCTTTCTCTTACCATAGCCTGGAAAGGTTCTCCAAGTATAAAGATTCAGGTAATTAGATTGGGCCCAGCTGGATAATCGCCCTGTTTCAAGGTCCTTAAACTTAATCACATTTGCAAAGTCCCTTTGGTCACGTAAGGTAACATATTTACAGGTTCGGGAGATTAGGATGTGGTTGTCTTTGGAGGGGCCAATATTCTGCTTAACTCATGAACTCTTTTTCACTTATAGTTAGCAACTGAAAAACAATTTCTTAGAATAAGATTTTAGTTTCACAAATCAGCATTTTTCAAATTGGAGTAGGTGGACACATAATTCTGAATATCTACAATATTTTTATGATGTTTCTTAGTTTTGAGAAACATGGACATTTAGCTTTTTCTGTCAGCTCTAGACCTGTTGTCTAACCAGAGATAGGATTCTGGGGGGGACCAGTTAACTTTGTTCAGCTTTACCACCAAAGACTCCATGTGGAGATGCCATCTTGCAAATATGTACTTTGAATTCCAGAGGGTCTGTATTAAGGAAAATAGATAGAAGTATGCAAACTCTATTGCCATTCCTGGGAAAACAACTCAGTAGTCATTTTCTGCTATTGTGTGTCAGTATCATCACCACGAAGTAGAAAGAAGAGCCCATAGACACCTCTTCCAAAACAACATAAGAGAAAGACCTTTACTAAGGGATTGTGGGACTGGAGGAGCTCACACTGCCTGCTGTTGTCTCTCCACCACTTTATGATGCAAAAGAAACAGCACATCTTTGGTCAATCAACCTTAGAAACAGAGCAGTCAGCCAAGTTGCAAGTGAAAGGTGTTATAAGAGGACAAGAAAAAGTAGGGTGGCATTAGAGACAGATGGAAAAAGGAGATCATTAGGGTCCAAAAAGGGGTCCTTTGATGAATTTCTAGGGGCCTCTGAACCCCTAATACTCTGAGTATTTGTGAATTTTTCTTAGGAGAAAGATCCTACCATTCATAAGATTCTCAGAGGTATGTGACTCCAAAAATATTGAAAACCACCATTCTCATGTGGAAGAAAAAGTAATCCAAGAATTTTGAGAGATACAACAACCAACGAATAAGAAAATTGGAATGAATGACCGGGAAGAGGCAAGGGCAGGAGGTATATTTGTACGTTCATAGGAGCAAATGTTCACTTAACTATTGTGTCAAAAGGGAATATGAGAGGAAATGGAAAGATCACAGAGCTTTTTAAATCACCAGCTGCATTTTTCTCTTCCTCCTACCACACTGCACAGCCCAACCCAGCCACCTGGTCCTCCCAGCAACGTGGCATTCGGCCTTTGCCTTCAGTGCTTGACACAGTTCAGGACGGTAGCCTCAGATATGAAGGTACTGCATTTATAAAGCCCTAGGAGCTCAGATGGTCTAAAGACACATTTACACACACACACACACACACACACACACACACACACACAGAAATGCAGATACACATATGCACACACATGGCCTTTTGTAAAACAGTCTATTACTACACAAAAAAGTAATGTGAGGCTTACTTACAGCTCCCCCAGTATTTCTTTCCCATCAATGAACTCAAAATAGAAAGAAAAAAAAAATACCATTCTGAGATGTATTTTTTTACAGCACATTTTTAATGGTGCTGTTTACCACCATCACCACCTAAAAAAGAAAAAATGCATTACCAGCAAAACACAGTGGGACTCTACCCCAGAAATAGAAGGGGTGTGGGACCAGTCTTCTGGAAATATTTACTCACATTTACCTATGTTTACTGGGTTGAATGCCAAATTCTACAACTGAGTCAACACACTCTGATCTCTCATTGTGTGTTTTTAATCACTTTCTCTCACATAAATAGTTTGAGTTTCTAAATCTCTGCCATTCCATTATAAATAACGGCTCATTCACATTTTGTTAAAACACTCCATGTTACTTCTTGGATTCCAATTACCCAACAGAAGGTGCATTGAATTTGCCTGGGAAACGAGGACAATTTCTGTTTGTAAAAATTTATGGCATTCCCTCCCTCCCCTTGGAGTATTTTAGACATCTAAGAAAGTCAAACCCTAGGGGAAAATATAAACAAGCTGCTTGGAATATACACACAATTACATATCCTATTTGCAAAAAATACTGCCACCATCTTTCCAGGCAGTGCAAAAAGGAAACATTTATCCCCATGTAACTCACACAAACATTTTTTTCTTCATTCCCACCCATGCCTAAATGGCTTAAATGATAAATACATCATTTGGCTGAAACATACCATGATTGCAAGTGTTAAGGTCCCAAGTATAAAATGGTGACATTGCATCCTGCTGTTATTGATAAGTGAGGCAGTAAATATTAGATAGATCAATAAGCCTTGCAGAAAACACCACCAAAATTCTAAAAATAGCAGAGCAAGAGAATATATTTAAACAATCTTTTTTGGTGGTTGGAAAATGCATTTAATTCCCTAGAAAGCAAGAGACTTCATCATATATATATATATATATATATATATATATATAATATATGCATATGTATATACACAAATATCTCCTGTGTTGCACCTATAAACACATAAGTTAAATAAAACTGA
Organism: Tapirus indicus; assembly: GCA_031878705.1. NCBI lineage: Eukaryota > Metazoa > Chordata > Mammalia > Perissodactyla > Tapiridae > Tapirus > Tapirus indicus. The sequence continues at coordinate 133,982,722 of CM062920.1, read as the reverse complement.
TTGCATAGTGTGCCCAGAGGAAAGAATCCAAGATTTGGGATCAAACAGACTTGAGTTAGAATTCTGTATTTGCTACTCGCTAGTTATTCGATTTGGGATGTAAGATGTTTCCTCTCTGAGCCTCGGCTCTTTCCTCAAGTACAAATGAAGGAAATAATGCCTTTCTTGTAAGATTGTTAAGTAGACTGGCTTGTATCTGGCACATGGTAGGTGCTGGAGAAATAAAAGCTTTTAGCATTAATCATGTAATTGTTTAATTCTTTCACCAGACACTGAGTTCCCACTTGATCTTAGTGCACAAGGTACACAGTTCAGCTCACATAATCTTTTTTTCTATTGCTCAATTTAATTTACATTTTGAACCCTCTTTCTGCCTGTTGGTAGATACCTAAGCTCAGGGAAATCACGGTCTTTCCTCCATCTTTTCTCTGGGATTATGCCATGATTTAGAAGGTAATACAAGGAAAGGTATAAGCTCACAGTCTAGTGAAGGAGAAAAATAAACGATCTGCTTTAAAATAATGTGATGAAGACTATTACAGTGGGATGATGATGTTTTGAAATATGAGCACCATCTTTTTTAGAACCCCTTGCTTTTGCCCCATTTTACCATTATGGGGTTCATTGCCAAAAGGCTGTCATAGCAAAAAGCAGAGTAAAATTTCTTGAGTTTCAAAAGCCTGGGCCTGAGGGAAGCCAGGACACAGATTCGACAGGATGGGGTGAGAGCTAGACTTCCCCCACACCTCCTCCACCCTCCACCCTCCACCCATCTCACTGACTACTGAATAACATTTCCTCAGTTTGGGGAGGAAGGGCCAGCACAAACAGAGGAGAACTGACACGAAGTCCCACCTGCAAGAAGGGCCTGAGTGCAGGGGGAGAGGGAATGACAGGACTCCCAGATGAAACTGAGAGCTCCAGGAATGGAGGAATTGGGGCCTCAGTCTCTCATAGAGCACTGGAGGAGCATTGAGACCCCAGAGAAGAACTATCAGCTGTGTCTAGGAGGACTGCACCTCAGACAGCCTCACTGAGTTAACAGAATGGTCCCATGCTTCCAGGAGTGATCCAGAAAGAGACAGGCCTTGGCACCCTAAACTTTCCCATTGCCCAGAACAGCTTGGGAACACACATTTCTGTGTGCCCAGGAAGGGCACCAAAGCAGGGAATCTTGTTAAATCTAAGGGGCCTTCAAAGACGGGAATGAGAGCGATGTTATACCACCTGTCTGAACTGACACCCAAAGGAACAGTGAAGACAATGGGCATCAGGTGGGGGCCAGCAAGAATAGATGATGGCCAAGAACACACTCCCTAACCCAAATGCTGTGGGTCTATATGAGCCAAGTAAGTCACAGGGTTTAGAGGTAACCCCAGAGAAGAGATGGGAGAAATACCCTGCTTTACCTGAGCTTAGGTATCCAACAAGAGGTAAAATGAAGGTTCAAAATGTAAATTAAATTGGTCAATAGAAAAAAAATATGTGAGCTGAAATGTGTACCTATATCACTAAGATCAAGGGATGTCCAGGGTCCCATGATTCCAAAGAGAAGAGGCTGGAGGAATCAGAATAGGGTAGCCTGACTTCAGGACCAAGGATGAAAAGGAGTTTCATCTGGGATCAGGAGTGCTCCAGACAGAGGAGAAATCTGTGCAATGGTACAAAGGTTGGAATGGGGAGTTTGAGGGATAGCAAGTAATTAGCTATTGCTGGTCTTAGGGGACAGGTTGGGGAGTGGTAGGAGGCCCAGCTGGAAAAGAAAATCTGAGTCAGATCATGAAAACTATTATCCAGAATGTTCTAGAACTTTAGAAGGGACATTCTGGCAATTGTATATAGAGTGATTTGGGAGCAGGGGTGAAAGGCCCAAAATTAGAGGTGACAAGTCCAAACTAGCTCAGACAGAAAATGAAAAGAGAACTGATTAAAGGAGAAAGCAAATAAGAATAAAGCCAAAGACGGCACCCAAAACACCTGAGAGGAATAATTATGAAAGAACAGGCAGAAATAGATTCAAATGACGTTCAGTTCACTAATGGGAATCCTAGCTGTGTATCTAATTTTGGCTCTGTTTTTCAAACAAAAATAAAGTCCCAGGATCAGAAATCTTACTAGAAATTCTTCTATAAGAGATATCAAATTCCAGAAATGGAATAACCTAGCCACAGCACCATCCTATCAGCCCAGCTTTAGGAGCTTGGGAGAAGGAAGTCCCCAGTTCCTTCCTTAAAGTGATGAGGAGTTGGGGCCCACACCCTGCCATTGCAGCTGTGTGATGTAGCAAGGTAGCAGCAGGATTAGCGACATCTGCGTTCATGGAGGAGGAACACTCAGCTCTCCCCAGCATGATGAGGGCTGGGGTCTAAGCTTTGGTAGATCAGTGTTGAATGATGATCCCTGACCTCTCCCTCCAATATTCCTTCTCCACTTTGTCCGTGCTGATGGAGACTGATTTCTTGCAAAGCATTTGGCTATGCAGGAGAGAGACTGCATTTTCCAGACTTCCTTGCAGGTGGGTATAGCCATGAGATTAAATTCTGGACCATGGAATATAAGCAAAAGTGCCATGTGACAGCTTCCAGGACCCTGCCTTAGGAGAAGCACGTGTGCATGCTCTTTGCTGGTTCTCTCACTCATTCTCCCGCCTCCTTCTAAAACATAAACATCACTATCTTGGACAATAAGGTCGAGGCTATGGGGGGCAAAGTAACAAGATATAAAGAGAACGTAGATCTCACAATGGAACATTATGCCAGCCTTGGGCCCACCATCAAACCAGACTTTTACTTGAATTAGAAATAAACATCTATCTTGTTTTGGATTTTTCTGTCACTCACATTCAAATAATTCATATGGGCAAGCTCTGTCCAGGGCAGAGTATCCTGGCCAGTTTTTCACTTGAGCCCAACGATTCAAGCCAGCTGCTCTGAGGTGGATGATTTCTCCCTGCAATGGAGTTGAATGCATCCAGCTCTCATAACCTTGAAAAATTTGTGTCATAGAAAAATTTCCCTTAGTCTGATCCCATACTCATCTAACAACTTAATTATAATTTGACTTTCTGTAGAGCATGTCTACAAGGAGAGAATGTTGTGACCCAAAGATGAGAGGGCCTGGTGCCCCAGTTATAATTCTCATTGCATATTGATAAATTGGTGTCCTGGTTTTTACTGTAGTCTCCAGGAGCCCATCCCAGGGAGGCTAAGCCTCCCGTCGGACTGGCCAAATCAAGTTTCTGCAGACTCGTAGGCTAGTTCCTAGATGGAGCAAACTCGTCAGGACTATGGCAACCTGTACAGTGTTTTTGGATAGTCATCCCACCTCTCCTGCCACCTCTCCAAACTTGCCTCGTGCATTCTTTTCCAAACTTTAACAATCACAATCACAGTGGGACGCAATCACTTAAACCTATTAAGAGTGTGTGGTACAGTCTGTTATGCCAGCTCTCATTAGCCAAGAACATATGGTACACTAAGAACATGGGGGAAAACATGTATTCACACTGTCCTGTAGTGGATTTTTATATACACTTTCTTTAGAAAATATTTTAGAGATAAATAAAATTATAATGGATCAACTCTGCACAACTATGATTACAAGACTATTCTGGAGTCACACTGTCCTTGAGTTTGATTACTGGCAACACCACTTAGTAGCTATGATATTGGGCAAGTTACTCAGTTTCTTGAAGCCTTAGTTTCCTCATCTGTAAAACAGGAAAGATAATGGTACCCATCTCATCACCTTCTCACCAGGATTAAATGAATATAATATATCTAAATTTCTGAGGACAGGGCCTGGCATATACTAAGTGCTACTGGCTGTTATTCTTTTGAGGATTGAGACAATCCATGTAAAACACTTAGTGTTCTGCCTGGCACAATGTGTGTAATCATTATTTCTTGGCCATTGCCATAATTATTAGCCAAAGTCACTCAATATACCCTTCTCGTTGTCCAGCCAGCAAGGGGCAACGATGGGAGCAGCAGGGGAGTGGACTCTTGCTGCTACAGCAGCTGGACTGGTAAACACAGCTTCAGCTGCTACTGAGCCGTCCTCCCAGATACGGCTAGCTTTGATACTGTCCAACTCTGATAAAGGAAGGGAATTATCTCCCATGAAGGGTTTTTAGAAACTCAGCAGGAGAGGCATCCCTCTCCACTTTCCTTCCTTAGTCTTGTTAGAGGAACAGATACAGATAGAGGGCACGGCCAGGAGAATTTATCTGCTAACTCCATGCTCTAGACAGGCTGTTGTCATTTTTTTTTTTTTAGCATTGAATAATATTCCATTGTCTGGACATACTACAGTTTACTTATCCATTCACCTGCTGAAGGATATCTTGGTTGTTTCCAAGTTCGGTAATTATGAATAAAGATGCTATAAACATCTGTGTGCAAGCTTTTGTGTGGACATAATTTTTCAGCTCGTTCAGATAAACATCAAGGAGCGCAATTGCTGGATCACATGGTAAGAGTATGTTTAGTTTTGTAAGAAACTGTCAAACTGTCTTCCCAAGTGGCTGAACCACTTTGCATTCCCACCGGCAATGATTGAGAGTTCCCATTGCTCCACAACCTCACCAGCATTTGAAGTTGTCAGTGAATCAGATTTTGGCCATTATAATAGGTGTGTGGTGATATCTCATTGTTGTTTTGATTCACAATTCTCTAATGACAAGTGATGTTGTGCATCCTTTCATACGCTATTCACCGTCTGTAATATCTTTGGTGTGGTGTCTATTTGGGTCTTTTGTCCATTTTTTAATCAGGTTGTTTATTTTCCTATTGTTGAGTTTTAAGAGTTCTCTGTATATTCTGGATAACAGTCCTTTATCAGATGTGTGTTTTGCAAATATTTTCTCCCAGTCTGTGGCTTGTCTTCTCATTCTCTTGATAAAACTTACATTTTAATATCTACTGTAAATATTTTTCTTTGAAGCAAGTTTATTGCTATTGCTTTTTTGTCAGACATGAAAAGAACACAAAAAATGGCAGAAAGAGAGACTGCAGTGAAAGAAACAACACACATTGCAGATGCTTTTAACTCAGGAAGTGTGGAACAGTTGTCATTGATCAAACACGTACAGTTTGCTGGGTCAGCTCTTACTGGCCGAGAGCATACAATAACACTCAGAGTATGGGAACAATATGTGATCACAGTGCACTGTAATAGATTATTACATATAGTTTATTTTAGGAAAATATTTCAAAGACAAATATCATTCTGATGAGTCAACCCTGTAAAATCCACAATAAGGAGAATGCTTTGGATGGGTGGAGAGGGAGTTTCAGGGACCCCACTTCCTCCTGAAGTATTGCCCTTCCAACTTGAAACAAAGGCTGATCGGAGGAAAGCAAATTGTCTTCAAAGAGCCCTTAAGACTTCCTGAGACTGGATACGGATTTATCTTGATTTGATTAAGGAAGTGAAGAGTGCATAAATCCCTGAATCTGTCACAGAAGAAGCATTTTCTGAGTCTGATGTGGTGTTTGTGCACTGTGCAGAAGAGCATGGAAATCTCCAAGAGAATATTCACAGAGGAAGGTCTTGGGTTACCTAAATGCATTGTTCTTGACACATGGAAATTGTATGTGAGGGTCTTTTAGGTGTTGCCCAAATCATGCAGGAAGCTTGAAGGAGATATTTGTCTCTCTTATGCAATGCCAAGTGTCAGACACACATATTCACAAGTTTAATATAAAATTTAATATAAAATGCTGAGCTTTGATATTAAATATAGGCAAAACACTTATGGAGGTCCCTTGTTCTTGGAATTATCAGCTCTATCCAAGTCTAAGGCTCAAGATGGTGTGAGTGGGAGGAGCCATTTCCTTCAGCCAATTTCTTTCCGAACTAGCACTAAGGAAGGGCTGTGCAATTCCAAAGTCCAGGAAATGAATCTCAAGGGTCTACTGTCTTAAGGAGATCCTATGCTCACCTTATCATAATGTCACAGAGGCCAACACAAGAAGGTGCATAGACTCTCCACTCTCAGTTACATATGTAAAAAGATATGTTAAATGTGCTCCTTGAGCTGGCCTTTCAACAGAGTCCCCCAACTCCAGGCTGGAAATTGACCCAGCAGAGAATCCTGATACACACCTTTTCTTTGTCTCTGTCTTCCTATAGCTCATCAAGCAGAGGAAGTAGTAAATTAGAGTACAAAGCCATCTGGGATTTAGCACATGTGTTTTTAAGAAACTTGCATTTTAGGCCTTTAGGCCTTTAGGCATTTAGGCCTCAAGGATTCATTTTGGCCTTTACACCAAATATCAACAACCATAATAAAAGTTAAATACTCCATTTTTACTTTTCGTCAACAGATTATATATGTAATGCCATAATATAATATGATTTTTTTAAATTTAAGACTTAAAAAAAATATACTTAGTCATAGAGTATAAATTAGAATGTTACCTTAAATTTCATGAGCCCAATCTCTTCATTTTAGAGAAAAAGAAACTGGATTTAATAGAAATGGAGTGACTTTCCCCAGCAAGTTATTTAAGCTAAAAGACATGGTATAACGGATCTTGATGCTTTTGCTGTCCAAAACCCACTTACCCTTCTCTTGGTTCCCCAGTTTTCCTTAGGGAAACACCTCCTCCCCACCAAAAAAACAGACACATAAATACTTTCTCAATCTATGCCATTCCAGTGAAGCAAGTGACACAAGCATAAAACAATCAGCACAAAGCATTTGCTCTGATCACAGTAATTGGTTCAGAAATGGGCAATGACCCAATCAGAGCAAAAAAGACGAAATGAGATTTTTGCCGGTAATGCTGAGCCAAAGACCTTTATTCTTCCCATAGAGTTGAAGTACAAGGATGTAAGATCCGGAGACACTATAGCTATCTTATAGCCACAAAAGGCCAATCTATGTAAGATGAAACCAACACATAGAAGAGAATAGAAAAGAGAATACGTTTTCCTAATCCCTTTATCAAGCTATGCCTGAAGCCAGCCTGAGTCCTTGAGTTTTCAGACACATTGGGCCAATGAATTCTTTTTCTAACCTAACTTCAGAAGTCACCTTTGAAATTGGTATTCTTCTGCCCAGAATACCCTTTCCCCAGATAACCACACAGTTAGCTCAATCTCTTCCTTCAGATCTTTGCTTAAATGTCACCTTCCCAATGACACATTTCTTGACTACCGTATTTAAAATTGCAGCCCTCATCTTCAACATCTTCTATCCTCCTTCCTTTTTTTTCCCTCTGTAGCACTTATCAATATCTAATACTTTATCAATTTTATTTACTTCCTTCTTTGTGTCTTTCCACTAGAACGTCAGCCCAGTGAAGGCATAGATCCTTGTTATGGTCACTGTCGTAGTCTCAGACTCTGGAATAATCCCCAATAGAGAGTAGGCACTCAATAAAAATTGGCTGAGTTAATTAATTAATTCACCATATCTAGCACATCCCTGTAAATGATTTTCATTTGAAGCATTTTGCTGGTAGTCACGATGAGGACACAGAATGACCACAATGGCAAACACGGACAAGTTACAAAAGTCTCAGAACTCGATTGACTCCATTGTCTGTCTTTCTGTTCTACAGATCCTGACTCCCTACTGAACAGGTTACCTGAAATCCCAAAGACCTCAGCTTTTTCTTCTAGAACACTGGAATTTGACTGCTCCCTCTTCTGGCCCTTATCTTTCAGGAAAGTCCTCTCCTTATCAAAGAAACAATGAAGAAACACACTAGGCACTATGTTATCACAATTGAGTAATTTGGTCTCTGAGTACCCATAGGGATCAGAATGATACTTTTACTAACTCTCAGAAGAATATCTCTTAGGAATTTTCTCACAATCTTCAAGAGCAAGAAAGATAAATGAGTATATTTTCTGTTATTAAAACCTACCCCTACCCACGTCTTTCTAGTGGCTAAGATAAGAAAAGTTCTGGAATGCAATCCTGCAAGATGCCATTAATATCTACCTCCTCAGCAGCTCCAGGATAGAATATAACCACAGCTTTTCCTGTCCCTTCCCATGGTCGTTCCTGTGACTTCCAATTAACACATAGGCCCCAGGAAATTCTCCAAACCCTCTGTGGCAGTCCAAAGTTACTTGTGCTACATCACTTTCTGTACAATTTTTGATGGTTTTTTGAAATATACCATCTATTAGTTCAAACGAAATACTCAGCAAGACCAGGCTGAAGGACAACTCATTTTGTTGTGAGTAGAATTAAGAGCAATAAACCTTCAGCCGTAGTAAAACTCAAGAACCACCTTTTCGTGTGTGAAAGCAGATTTAGATAGACAAAGGCCAAGTTTTTCCATGAGGGTTTATGTCCTCAGCTAGGGTGCAGTTGACAGGATAAACACAGATTAGTTAATCATTATTTCCTGCCATTTCCTCATTATCGTTACTCACTAAAACTTATTAACAAGATTATCAAGTTAGGTGTGCAAAAGAAAACCAAATAAGAACGTAAGAAGATATCATTAACCCATCAGCACTGGAGTGTGGATTTCTACTGGTGGGTGTGGATTCCCAGTGACCTCATCACATATTCCATCCCAGTCTCCCTAATTAACAACCTCACAAGTTTGTGAATTGACTGGCTAAGGTCAAGCTATAACTGGAGGACACTGGTTCAGATGGGCTTCTGACCCAAACTTTGGTGTCATTAGAAGCATGATATAATACTCGGAATATTTCTAATTTGACCAACATTTCAACTTATGCAAACCTTTATTACTCACTCCTATGAACAAAGCGTTGTGTTACTGCTCATCCTTAAACACAAACTTGACCATTCTCCTGGCTTCCTGGGGGGATGGCGGGGGGGGTGTGTGCATAAGACAGGTGACTACGCTCCAGGAGCTACTACCCATTGGAGAAGAGGTAAGTGTGTTGGGGTTAGAGGAAAGAAAGAGATGAATTCAAAATGGGGGGTCCTGGACAGTTTCTGAGAGGAGATGGGGTAAGGAGCATGGCCAAGGCTTTTATAGACTTGAGTGCATTCATTCATTAAGTACTTAATGTGTGCTCCCGTGCTGGGTACAGGTGATACAATGGTGAGCAAAGTGGTCCAGATCGCTTCACTCGCAGAGTTTAGGTAAAGTCAGAGAGACAGTCCTTAATCAAATGATCCCACAAATATGTGTATAATTAGAAACTGTGCACCTTTCATACCGGAGCTATGACAATGTTTAGTCTGACCTAGTATAAGAGCGGGAAACAGAGAAGGACCCTGGAGAAGGGATCGTGGAAGGCTTCCCCGTGGAGTGATTTTGGAGTGAGACCTGGAGAACGAGTGGCAGTTGTACAACCCAGTGCAGCTGGCAGACAAGCTGGGGAGGGCACTGCTGGCAAAGACTGGAGTGGGAGAGGTCATGGAGGGCAATCAACTGAAAAGAGTCTATCTGGCTGGAGCACAGAGAGATAGAACAAAGATCAGCAGCAAATAGATGGTGGGGTTTCTCCAGGGAATGATGGCACACTACCCTGGCTAGAGAAAAATGTGCATGACAGGATGCAGATTAAACTGGAAATAATGACCGGGGCCCCTCACATTCTGGAAGAAAATGCAAAGCAAGTTAGAGGGTCTGAATTGTATTCTATAGGCAACAAGAAATCATTATAGGCATGTTGTGACAGGGTCAGGGTCAGGGTGCTACTTAAGGATGATTGTTCTGGAAGCAACATTGAAATGGACTTGGGTGAAGTGAGGGAGTGGGGAGGGCCCCTGAAGGAAGGGATAATAATTAGGCAGAAATTGTAATAGCCAAGTGAGAGGGAGCAAGATCTTGAACTAGGGCAGTTGAAACGGAGAGAACCGAACGGGTATAGAGACACTATAAAGTAGAATCAACAAGGGGGCTGGCCCGGTGGTGTAGTGGTTAAGTTCACACAGTCCGCTTCGGTGGCCTGGGGTTCGCAGGTTGGGATCCCGACGTATCACTCGTCAAGCCCTGCTGTGGCGGCATATCATACACAAAATAGAGGAAGACGGGCACAGATGTTAGCTCACAGCTAATCTTTCTCAGCAAAAAGAGGAAGCTTGACAGAGGTTAGCTCAAAGCCAATCTTCCTCACACAAATAAATAATAAAAAATAAAATAAAGTAGAATCAACAAATCTGGTGGCTAAATGCACGTAGATGTGAAGGGGGTGGGGGAGGGAGGGAGAAGAGAAGAAGCTCGTAAATGACTGGAAAGGGTTGAACCTAAACATTATAAGGAGGACACCAATAACAGAGCTTGGGAACAAGAAGAGGCAGAGGCTCTGGGCATGTCAAATTTATTTCAGATATGCTATAAGGACATCTGGGGCAGACAAATAGCTAATTCTGATAACCTGGGATTTTTCAAAAGGTGTGTTTGGAAATAAAGGTACACAGGTCAGTCAACCAACAATATTTACTGGGTGTCTACTATGTACCAGGCGCTATTTTATACACTGAAGATAAAATTAGAAATTAGACCCAATATCTGCCTTCATAGAATATGACTCATATGTGAAAGTAGTTTGCAAAAAGACCATAGGAATCCAAAGATCACATAATTAACCCAAAAATAAACCATATACAAGCGATATATAAGTGAGACAACAGTTCAAAGAAGTGTCCATTATCTGGTATCAAATTTGCAAAGTATAGTATCAAATTTGCAAAGTATAGCATTGTGAAGGTTAAGGCTCCCCTCTTAGGAGAGACATTAGCATGCAAATTCAAATCACCAACTATCATCAGAGGGGAGGTAGACTTTAAAAGCTCCTTGTGAATTTCATCCAAGAATTTAGAGGACATAGCAAAGGATGGGATAAATAATAGATTCTTATTCTTTGGAAAAGAGAAAGAAGACATGAAGAAATCCTACTAGCAAGGACACGTCAACATCTTGGCCCCCATCAACACTCAGAGTATATAGTGAATTTCAGAAAAAAAATAAAACTTTGCCACTTTTTCTTCCAGGTAGGTGCTAAAATTATCTCATATTGGGGCAGCAGGCATGCAAGGGCTCTCAGGCCTTATCATATTTGGAAATAAATAGATAATGGGCAACATATAATGTACTAATCAAAATTATCTTCAAGGGGCCGCCCGGTGGCACAGCGCTTGTCAGCCCGGGGTTCGCAGGTTTGGATCCCAGGCACCCGCCGATGCACTGCCTGTCAGCCATGCTGTGGCGGCGTCCCATATAAAGTGGAGGAAGATGGGCACTGATGTTAGCCCAGGGCCAGTCTTCCTCAGCAAAAAGGGGAGGATTGGCAACGGATGTTAGCTCAGGGCTGGTCTTCCTCACACACACACAAAAAAAATTACCTTCAAAAGGAATGAACAATAAAAGACTATTAAGGGCTCAAAATTTAAAAAAATATCTGAAACCAAAAATAAAATAAGTAAATTCAATTAATTTAAAAGCTAAAAAACAAACATATATATACACACACACATATCTACATACATATCTTTATATACATATATATCTAGAGATATATATGAAGATTAGATAGATATAAATACATATAAAATTAAGCCAAGATATTAAAAAAAATGTAAGTAGGAGATTAAAACTAAAATGTCTATCATGCAGCTTGTCAATGAGTTATTAAAAATCTGGTCTATTTTGGGGCCATCCTGGTGGCGTAGTGGTTAAGTTCATGTGCTCCACTTTGGTGGCCCAGGATTTGTGGGTTCAGATCCTGGGCGTGGACCTATGCATTGCTCATCAAGCCATGCTGTGGTGGCATCCCACATACAAAATAGAGGAAGATGGGCACAGGTATTAGCTCAGGGCCAATTTTCCCCACCAAAAGGAAAAAAAAATTCTGGTCTATTTAACTAGCTGATGCTAAAGTTCCTTGGAAGTGTAAATGTGAGAGAGTAGCCAAGAAAATGTTAAAAAAAATTCCGGTGGGGGGCGGGAGGGGTTACTCAGCTAGTTATCAACACTACTTTAAATCTACAATAATTTAAAACAGTGCAAGTCAGGCAAGCAGATCAATGAAATAAAACAGAGTCTAGCCATCCACCCAAGTGTGAGAATTCAGTAGACGAAAAAGGTTCATTTCAAACCAGTTATAAGGATTGATCAATGCTTAACATAAATGGTGTCAGAATCATAAGCAACTCATTCAGAAAAATAAAGTACGATCCCCACAGAAAAGGAGCATCTTGACTCCACTGAGTTGGCCCCAAGAACCTTTTGCTCTGGTTTTATCAATACAAACAATTTTTTGAAATCATAATTTTACTAACACTGGTGAATTTTCCTTGAGAAACTTTCTGGAATTAAACTATTTTCATTTCTCCTTGATCAATTTGCTACACAGCGTAATTGAAACATTTCTCTAATTATCACCATTTCCACTTTTATCTTATTGACAATTATTTTCATTGAGACCAAGATTTTTTTTCATGTAAATCTTATAATGGCTTACAGCAAATTGTTTTATCCTTATCAAATCTTCTCAATTAAAGCTTCTGACACTCTTAGTTTTCTTCCTTGACCATTGTTTTTATCAAGCCAAAATTTTCCCAAGTCGAATACTGCAGATATAAATTTGTCAAGAAGATTTATTCTTCTGGAAGCAACTAGTTAATAACTTATTTTACCATGAGTACTTGTAACTGTCAGCTTTAATTTGTGTTGAGTACAAAATGGTGGGGTCAAAACATCCTACATCAGATTCCTACCTCACAATTTATACACAAATAAATTCCAGATGGATCAGAAATTGTACAATAAGCACAAATAACAAAATATTAGAACGAAAACATAGCAGACTTAATATATATATATTTATATATATATAACCTTGGAATAAAAAAAGCCTTTCTATGCATAATTCAAAAATCTGAAGTCATAAAGGAAGTTTGACTCCCTTACCCATCCCAGATGAGCCATAACACCAGCATTTTTCAAATGTTCCATGGAGGGTGATCTAGGGGTCTAAGAGTCAGGGTTTCTTGCCATGGGAGGGGGGTGGGAGTGAGGGGCTGATTAAGAACAGATGTAGGTGGGGACCATGGATATTCAAAGATCTGCAGAAAATATATGTGGGATTGGAGTTTTTAAATTATTTTCAAATATTTTTTCATTACAGATGTAACATATCTTCACAATTAAAAATTTAAAACAATCCAACAAATTTAGCATCAAGTAAAAGTACCTATTACCCCTAAATCTACTTACAGAGATAACCACTATTGACAATTCAATGAGTATCATTCCAGGTCTTTTTTTCAGTTTATTCAGCTTTTTACTTATTGTCCTTGGATGCTGGACCCAGAAACCAGAAGTCCAGGGGTTTTTTTTAATACAAATACAACACACTCTTAGACACACTCTATCACTCTCACACATATAATTTTTTAAGTGAGATCATAATACACAGAGTTGATCTATCTAGTTTCACGGATTTAAATACTCTCAGTACATATCTGGGCACACTTCGGAAAGAGATAGAAGGAAGGAATTAAAACACTCATCACTAAGTAGAGATTACTACTATGCTGGTACTTTCAGGACCTTTTTTTTTTTCTCTTTGACATAAAAGAAATACTTGTTCCCCTCAGGAAACACAGAAAAACACAAAGAAAGACACAGTCACCTATAATCTACCATATGGAACCAACCGCTGTAACTTTTGATGAAGAAAAATTCCATGTTTAGTAGACCCAGAAGAGCTGTGGCCAAGAATCTTGCAAAAGCCAGAGTTCAAGAAGAAGGTCCCAGCACCGTAAAATACAGTGGAGGAGGTAGGAAGTCACAGACCACACACCCAGTACCCCCGACAAACAGGATGAGGAGGAAACAAAAACGTGGTCAGTGACTTTTTTTTGAAATGTGCACTGTGCCAATTAACAAAGGCAGAGCTGTGAGCAGAAACACAGACACCAGTTATGGGATGGGCAGATCCACTTCTGTCGGCTCAGATAAGCCCACAGCCTTGAGCTGTGAACCCCACGCTCTGGACTGGCAGAGGGAGTCTGGAAAGTGCAAACGCCACGTAAGAAGTTTTCCCATCAGATTCCTCCCACCCCAAGTCTTCCCCTCAGATTTCCACTCAAGCTGCACAGACACTCTTGGGTCATTTCACACCTGAAGTATTGGTTTAAAGGGCAACAGAGGATTTGACTGTGGAGAAAGAGTGTAGAGAGGAAGCTTTAGCAAGAACTTCAAAAACTGGTTCCATTTTAAGCTAGAAAGAAAAGAAAGTGTCTCAAATGGTAGCACTAACAACTTTTTCAGATAAAGGTGATGGCAATACTGAGGTTGTAGAGAGATTCTCACCCAGCTAAAGTTATCCTCACTCAGACTTTAGAAACGGTCAGAAAGGTGCATTAAGCACCCGTTCTGTGGGTCTGCAAAAAAACTTAAGGCAAGGATCAAACTTATTTGTAAAGGGCCGGAGTAAATATTTCAGGCTTTGCAGGCTATCCTAAAGTCTCTGAAGCAACTACTCAATGTCGCAGCTGGAGTGCAAAAACAGCCATAGACAGCACGTAGATGAATGGGGGGCGGGTGGCAGCGTGCTCATAGAACTTCACTTTTGGACATTAACACCTCATAGCATTGTCATGTGTCACAGACTATTCTTCTGTAGATTTTTTTCAATCACTTAAAAATATAAAAACTCTCCTTAGCTTTGTTGACTGTATAAAAACAGGTGGCGGGCTGGATCCAGTCCACGGCTGGCCTTTAGGTTCCTGACCTTTGGTCTAAAAGTTGAGTTTCTGCCCCAAGTTTACATTCTAACAACATAGATAAGAACAAACTAGAGTATCAGGAGGCATTTTAAATGAAGAGGATTTCTGCTTAGTTGAGGGGTGTCCAGGTGGTGGAAGAACTTTCGGTGGCCAGCAATTCGCTGGGGATTTGGGGTGGGGTGGGGGAAGTTGTGGGGCAGAGGGGTACAGGAGCATAGGAAGACTTCCCAAAGGGGCTGATACCCACGGAGTATCTCCATGGAGTTGGTCTGTAGCCTCAAGGGAGAGAGGGGTGAGAAAATGCCTCCCCATCCAATTATGCATGCTCTACTTTCCCAGTGAATCAGGCCAGTGAAAAGATTAGCAGCACCAAAGTCAAATTTAATTCATAAGACTGTTTTTTTTTTTTTTGCATAAAGATGAGGCCCTCCTTTGTACACAAATGAAAACTAACAGCTCTCAGATCACCTCCACCACGTAGCCCATCTTTGTTTACCTGTGTGCACAAGCTCTTATGCAAATTCCAGCAGCCAGTTCAAAATAAGACTGAGCTTGGCCTTGATGGATTTATTTCTCATTTGCTGCAAGCACAGACCACTTCTATTGAAGAGAGAAAAATACCAGCCCCTCCACAGCCGCTTGCCCAGGAGTCCCGGGCCTGCCTGGCAACGAGCCTCTTTGCTCCCTCTCCAGCTCCGGCCTGACATTACCTTGCTATTGAATAGTCTGAGGGAAGAGTTCAATGCAGGGTTTGCACTTTCCCAGCCATTAGCCAGCTGCCAACGCATTTCATTATCTTAGGAGTGTTTTGTACATCAAAGAGCGCCCCAAACAGTGTGATCAAGTGGAAGTAACAGCGCCTGGTCAACATTACAACTCGCAGCAATTTTTTTTTTATGGATATAATGCCATCTGGCACCCAGGAACAGCAAAGGCCGGTGATGGAAAAACCCCGCCGCCCTGTTTTGCTTATTGCTTATTGGTGTAACAGTTAATCCTGATAAAGGTCAGGGCCTCGGAGCAACTGCCCTGTTGTTATCTTGCACATCTATTGTCTTACACAGACCAGGCTGCCCTGAACCTGCAAATGAGAGGCTGCACAGGAGATTGCCTGGGGGGGAAATATCCAGGAGAGCTAGGAAAGAGGGCATTATTTGTCTTTTTGTTTATGTAATTGCTTAGCAAACAGACAGATAGACAGACACACACACAGACATACACACAAGGAGGGGGGGAAAGAATTTCAAGATTGTCCTTTTCAAGCTTCAAGACTTTCTGGGGAAGAATCAAGTAACTGGTTCTGAAATCCCCTAACTAGACTCTTACGACAGCTTAATATCTTCTTCTACATCAGCTTGCTTTCGATAATTTTGAAAAATCTCTCTGACTTTCAATTTTAGATCATAGACCACCATACCTCACCCAAATCAGAGACTTCGAAACTGCTTACTGGTAACAAATTTCTCACTGAGGCTTTCATTTCTCTCTCACAATTAAAGAGCAAACACTTTGCTGAAACGGTAGCTAATC
Organism: Tapirus indicus; assembly: GCA_031878705.1. Taxonomy (NCBI): domain Eukaryota; kingdom Metazoa; phylum Chordata; class Mammalia; order Perissodactyla; family Tapiridae; genus Tapirus; species Tapirus indicus. The sequence goes on along the minus strand of CM062920.1, from coordinate 133,966,509 downwards.
GAAAGGTTCTGAATAAACTCATCTGTAGTGCACTCAGAATCCTGCTTTCTGGGTAGCTGATTTTCAATTGACAAATTAGAAAAGAAAACACCATGAGCATCTCATTGTTTTTATTCTGACATCAATCTTCCACACGCAGAAGAACAAAACACAAAATGGACAATCTCCTTCTCTGCTGAAATGAGACAAATGATCAGGTTCACAGTATTTTTTTTCCACTGTCTCAAATGTGGTTGCTTCAATGCACTGCAAATGTTTATAAACTCTTCAATGATTTTTCCACTCGTTAGACAAACTCCTCCCTCTTCCTATCTCCCCTCCTAACATCTCCCTTCCCCCTTCCATCTCTGCAGGAGGGAAAGCCTGATATTTCGAGCAGGACATTTCCTTCTCTGGGTTAAGTTCACATCAAGGGATGATTTTGCAATTGCCACATAAGCAATTGCGTAAGCTTTTCAAAAGCATGGAAAATTTCAAAGGCAATTGTTGCCTATACACCGTTGTAAGAATCGAAATGATTTTAAAAATAAGTAGATGTCACCCAATAACGAACCTGTGGTTTGAAATTTTCTCAGGAAATCCAACTTGATCTATCTTCTCCCACTTTTTTTCTTTTCAGTGCCATAAATTGTAGTAGAATTATAACACCCTTAAGGGATTACGTTGCTATTTCAGGCTGGCATGAAAACTGAGCTCAGAGAAATGAAGCCCCTAGCAGTCAGCATTAAGAACAAAGTTCTCGGATCTTCAATATCCTCAGTATGGCTGTTTTCCTCACTTCTTTTCTTCCCCTAAGAGTCGGTGGGGGAAAAAAACACAAAATGAGCCAGAAAGGAAAGTAATTGAAAATTTTGGCAAAGTGAGGAAAAAAAAAGTACAGGATAGCCACGTTTCCAAAACAAGGTGGTCAGATATCAAAATTTGACTTACTCATTCATAATATATGCTTCACACTTCACATTTTATAAAATCCTGTGACTCCCCCGCTATAGAAATAAACATTTGCTGGAATTAATTTTCAAAATCATCTTTTATAGGTGAAGAAACATTAAATCAACAGTTCAAAGTAACTTAGTTAATGGCAGAGCTCAAATGGAATCCAGGACTTCTAACTACTAATGGATTGTTTTTGCCATGACATGCATGCATGCATTCACTCACTCATTCATTCATTCAACAAGCATTGATTGACTGCCTATCATTTACTAGATACTGTGGCAAATATTGAGAATATCTTTTGTAAGAGTAAATAAGAATTGGTTCCTGCTCTTGAGGAATTCGTAATCTAATAGTGGAGACAGGCATATAAACTAAGAATCGCAAGAGAGTGACAGGTGCCAAAATAGAGGGGGCAGTATAGTGGTAGCAAAAAGAAAAAATAGATCAATTATATCACAAAAAGTCTTCCCTATTCTGGCTTTACAGTAATGTTAAAATAGTGACCTGCTGTTGTGTTTAATAAGTCAAATACGCCTTTGTCCTCAAATTATCCTAGAAGGAGAATCAATTACTTGTGGCATGTCTTAAATTCCACTCTAGGTAAAACTTGATCTGTCTTGTGCTTCCTTTGATTATTCTGGACTTGTTGGTGCATAATTTTAAAGAAGTGGGGTTCTGTGGTTTCCCATTCAGATTGTTCTAAAGTGACGTTCACTCCAGGATTTGGCCAACACACTAAGTAGCTGAAATTTGGAAAGGGGTGGGCAAAAGGAGACTAGTTCAGATGAGAAAATTACACATAATTTCTTTCCTCTTATTTTGTGAAAATCTTAGACCCACAGTTGCTAGGGATTAAAAAGAACTTTAAGCAAATCCCTGCTTCCTCAAAGGTTTTTTTCTTCTTTTTTTTTTCCCTAAAAAGAAAGTTTTGAATCCACAACCAAGTAAATGTTTCTAAGCAGGAAAGTTAGTGACTACCTCAAGTTGGTACTTGATTTTGCGCATATCTGAGGGGTGGGAGGGGGGAGCAGGGGGATGAATGATATTCTATTACAGTGCTTACTTTGAGTTAGACTTGATATACCCTCAGCCTGCTTGAAACCCAGTGTATCTTCCAGAATCTCTAATTCAGCACCGATCAGTCTCAACCTAGGCAAAATCAGCAAGATCAAATAATATTCTTATATGATAGAATTGTCTTTATTTTTTTTCTGTAAATGAGTTTTAAAACAGCAAAACAAAACTCAAACTGCAATCAGTTAGGAATAATAATTTCCTAAAGATCTTCCCCTCTCCGGTTCTCCCTCCCTCTCTCTCTTTTCTCTCCCCTCTCCCTCTCTCCCCCACCTCTTTGTTTCTGTCTCTTTGTCTCTCTCTAGCCTACAACATAAAATTAAAGACGGGCATGAGGCCTAATGTACACATAAAGAAAATAACATAACCCACCATTACCATTGGTATAGTGCTTTCACTGGTTTACAAAATGTTTTCTGACATACACAGTAATAGTGTCTGCCTCGAAGAGGTGTTGTGAGGATTAAATATGCTAATGGCATTAAAAGATTCTACAATAGTTCCCGGCACATAAAACATTGTTGATAAAAGTTAGATGGTATTATTATTACTCATGATATTATTTTATCACTGTTATAATAGTCATAGCTTGCATAACCACATACTGAACAGTTCAGCAAGTATGAGTCAACATTTAGTTGGTCATAATATAACTTAGTTTAAGAAAGAATGATGCTATTTCTAAACCCTAAATCCCTATCGATACTTGACTACTTAGGGAACACTCATACTGAATTTTTTCCCATAAGCTGAAAAGTACAAATATGTCTTAAGTATGACTTTATTTGAAGGTTTGCTATAAAAGATTTGCCTTTAAAATAATTCTGAATGATTCTACATTCTGTGGAAAAGCAGTCACAACCCAACTCTGGCCTACTTCTCCAGCCTTCACAAATGCCACTTCCCATTCTGTCCATCTGATGTACCAGACACAATGGGCAATTAGCCACTCCCAAAGCATGCCTTGTGCTTTCACGCCATTCCGCCTCTGTATGCGTGCTGCTATTTATGCCTAGAATATCCTCTCCTGCCTCTCCTTCCAAATCCACTGTGAAGCCTCCCTCTTCTTACCCAGTCAGAAAATATCCCTCTTCTCTGCTTCCAAAGTGCATTCTTCATCCTACGTGCTGGGATGCATCATTCTTCCTATTAACTGTATCCCACTGCTGGGAAATCCTTTATTCATGGAAATTTTTTATTCCTAGGTGTGTGAGCTCCTTCAGGGGTACAGCCTGTGTCTTACTGGAGCACATAGGAAGGACACCTTCATTGTTCACCAGATTTCAGCAAATAGATTTCAAGTAGGAAAGATCAGACCCATGATACATTACTAAGTTCCTGGTTCAGAGTTGAGGATAGGGCAAGGCCAGAAAAAAAATGCTGTTCACTTGGTGTCCTTAGACTTACTGAATCAGCACTGAATTGAGATACCAAAACATCCCATGTAAAAGTCATAATTATAATAATAAAAATAACAGCCATTTGTTGAGCACTTACTGTGCTCCAGCCACTGTTCTCATAGTTCATGAATATTAACTCGTTTAATTCTCATAACAAGCTTATTAGTTATGTTCTCCTATTATTCCCATTTTAGAGAGTAAGAAAAACAGAGGCACACAGAGGCTAAGAGCCTTTGCCCATGGTCATACAGCTAGGAAGAACTGGATGCAAAATGTGAGGGCAGAATTTGGACCCAGGCAAATTCTGCAGAGCCAGAGTTCTTAACCATCACCATCATACTATTTGAGGCTGGTTAAGGAGACTTTAGCACTTATATGTAGCAGATAATAAATAGACTTATTCAAACAATCTAGAGCAGTTAATGGGGTTGATAATGACAGGTTTCAAATTCTTATTTTTCACTACCACTGACTACAGATATACCAGCTTCTCATTGATTAAAGTCATGACCAAATCTATGACATATAATGTCCATTGAAAGTACGTTGCAGTCTTTCCCTAATGTGGCCCCATCTTCCAAGCCTATGTTATCTCCCACTAGTTTCTAGCACACATGCTCCACATTCACTAGCCCATTCACCCCATTCCACCTGCTGCCCTCAGTAGAGAGGCAGGCTACTTCAAAAACATTACTTACACTGTTTGCCTGGTCTCCCTCCCCTCCTTTTTCTTCTCCACCTTTCGTAAGCCTACTTTTAATAATATAGTGATAATAGCCCATTTTGTGCTAATTTTAGCATGATAAAACTTTCCCATCTTTTACCTTCAATCTTTTCTGTATGTATTAGGTGTTTCTCTCATGAATAACATATAGTTGGTTCTTTTTTTAAATCCAGGCTGATAATATTGGTTTTTTTAATTAAAATATTTAGTTAATTTACATTTAATGTAGTTATTGATATGATTGGGTTTAGGTACACCATTTTGCTATTTGCTTTTTATCTGTACTACCTGTTCTGTATTCTTTTTCCTTCCTTTATTTTGATTAGTTGCTTTTCATAATTCCATTTCCTCCCTCTATTAACTTGGTAGCTATACATTCTCTTACTATTATTTGTTACCCTAGAGATTACAACACAATAGATGACTTATTGTCATCTAAGATAAATGAGTATATTTAATGAGTATATTACCTCTTCCCAGACAATGCAAGAAACTTAGAACCCTTTAAGTACTTTTATCCTCTCTTAACATATTATTTGTAATAAATTTAGCTCTATAAGATATTATTATTATAGCTTTAATCAGTATTAAATATTTATCCTTTTCAAGGATCTTAAATCTTCCTGTATCTTTGATTTTCCATTCTGGAATAATTTTCTTCTCCCAGAATAGAACACGTTAGTATTTCCTTTTGTATGGGTCTATGGGTACAAAATTTTCCTCAGTGTTTATCAGAGAATGCCTTTATTTCACACTGATTTTTGAGGGATGTTTTTTTCAGTATATAGAAACTCTTTTGCAGAAATTTTCCCAGCATTTTTAATATATAATTCCCTTGTCTTTGGGCTTCATTTTTTGGCCCTGTAGAGAGGTCAGCTACAAGTGTTATTGTTGCTACTTTGAGGGTATTTTTTTCTTTTTTCTCTAGCTAGTTATATGATGTTTTCTTTGTCATTGTGCCTTGATGTGGGTTTTTTTGTTTTTTTGTATTTATCCAGCTTGGGTTCATTGATTTTTTTAAGAAAATTATCATCCATTGTCACTTCAAACATCGTTTTTCCCTTATTATCTTTTTCTTCCCCTTTTGGGACTCCGTTAACATATAGGTTAGAAGTTTTCACTAGTTCCCCTAAGTTTCTTACATTGTTTTCTCTGCATGTTTGTTTAAATCTTTTCATCTTTTTGTGCTTTATTCTGTATATTTTTTCATATTTATCTTCCAGTTCACTAATTCTCTCTTCAATGTGTCAGCCTCATGTTAAACCTGTCCACTGGGTTGCTGGTTTCAGTTATATTTTTTCTGTTCTAGAATTTCCATTTTGTATCTTTTTATAGTTTACTGCTATCTGTTGAAATTCTCAATCTTGTGTTTTATTATCTCAAATATATTAATCACATTTACTTTAAAATCCATGGATGAAAACTCCATTTTCAGGATTTCTGATGGGCTCCTTATACTGTCTGTTGCTTTTTTTGATTTTCCACTACACTGTCTTGATTCTGGTCTGTTTCTTGATTCTGTCTGGTTATTTTTGACTGAGTGCCAGATATTATATATGAAAAATGGCAGAGATCATTTGAGACTAGACTGTTAACCTTCCTTCAGAGAGAACTTTGTTTGCTTCTGACAGGTGGCTAGGGAGACCAGCAGTCCTGGATTACCCTAATTCAATCTTAAAATGACATGATTAGAAGCTGGGCTTTAGTTCCTTCTGAGGAAGATCTATTTCAGAACCACCCTTATTCATGGAGTGTAGCCCTTTGTTTGGGGTCCCAACCTAAAGCTTGTAAGTTTACCAATGCTTCCCTCCTTGGCAGCATTGAACTCCTTTCCCTCCCCTAGACCCAAGAGTCTTCCAAAGGCTCAGATCACCTTTTCAGCCTCCCACTTAATTTCCAAAATTGACAGATGTCTCTAGGAGAAAAGTAGTTCTAAATGCAAAGCTCGCTTCTCTGGGTTTACTTCTTCTTGATTTCTTACCTCTCTGGTGACTTAAATGGTTTTTTTCTCTTAAAATTTTGTGCAGATTTTGCAGTTTTCTTAGCAAGAGGAAAAGAAATATTTACTAATGTGTTTGTGTTCACATATAAAAAAATTACAAATATTTAGATAGTCATATTTCTTCATGGTTTTCCCCTTGTCATTCATAGACAGGCCTACTCTGCTTTAGCTTACAGCTAAATTCCATCTGGTAATGACTTTACTATAAGCTGTGAGATAAATAATTTGGCTGTATTTTTTTCCCTAAATAACTAATTATTGTCTAACTGTGTATTGAATAATTCATATACTTTCTTGAATTTTATACACATACACACATATTCCATTAATGTGCTAAGCCATCTTTATATCACTTTGGTCTTTTTGGGGATTTTCTATTCTGTTCTACTCTTTATTTATTTTTGGACCAGTACTTCATTGTTTTTAATTACTGTAGCTTTATATTATGTTTATATATCTGGTGAAAAAAGGCTTCCTTCTTTCACTTAGGCTCATTACACCTGTTTATTTTTTGGAAATTTCTTGGCTAGTCTAGTATAATTAATTTTATCAGATAGACTTTAAAATCTTTTGTCTCAACTGCCAAACCTCCATCCCCAAATACACACCCAAAAGAGGAATCCCATGTGATTTTGATTAGGATTGCAATGATTTTAGAGAGTATTTTAAGGAGAATAGACATCTTTACAATATTGAGTTTTCCTAGCTAGAAACATGTTAAATCTCTCAAAGTTCATGTGTTTTCATATAAATACTGCATGTTTCTTAATAAATTTATTCCATTATGTTTTATACTTTTTATAAATGAAATATTTTCTTCAGTTATGTTTTCTAATTGGTTATTCTTTGTTACAGAAAAACTATTGATTTTTTTCCCCATTGTTAATATTAACATTGTAACAATAACCTTACTTGTTATTTCTAATTATTTCTGGAATATTTTATCAGTTGATCCATTTGTCTTTCAAAGATATAGAATTATATTGTTATCCAGTAATGAGAATCATGTTAACTTCTTTACAATATTTATACTCCTACTCTGTTCTCTTGAATAATGGCACATTCATTGGTGGAATGAATCTCAATCTTCAGTTTTAGGCTTGAGACTTAATTCACTCAAACTAACCGTTTATCATAATACCAATCTCCTCACCAAAGTGATTGGTTCAAGGATGAGTAATACAGGCCCAGACTCACCGGGGCATGGCACACCACCGGTTCAGTGATTTCTTTTTAGGGTTTGACATGCAATTCGAGAGTTTTCAGAAGAGGAGCTCTCTCTTTTTCTGGACTGTGAGATATAAACACACGGGAGGCCTGGGACCTCTGTGACCACTTTGCTCCCATGAGAGAAGCAGCCCAACACACAAAGGGGCACAGAGCTGAAAGAACTGGGAGAAATCAAGCAGCAACACCAAAACAAACCATGCTTGAAACAAAACCTGTCCTGCAACTTTATAAGAGCAAATATATCCCCCTTCTTTTTTGAAACCAGTGAGCATTATTTGCAACCCAAATTATCCTAATGGATACACCAGCCCAATGTATTCAAGAAACATGCCTAAAACAGAATGACAAAGAAAGTTTGAAAATAAAGACATGTGGAAAAGTACACCAGGCAAATATATGCAAACAGAAAGCAGAAATGGCAGAATCAAAATTAGATAAGAATAATTCAAGATCAAGACCATGAAGCAGCAAAAGAGGCACATTATGACATCTAGAAGTCATATATATATATATATATATATATATATGATATCCTGTACATATATATATGAATTCCTGTACTTCAAAAACTACAGCAGCAAAACACATAAAACTGACAAAGACAGGTATAATCGTCATAAAAAAATCATAGTCATCGTGGGGAATTTTGCATCAAAATTTTATGGGTCAAGGACACACAAATAAGCACGGCATAGATAATATAAATAACACAAAAAAGACAATGTAAAAAAAACAACTGATCATTCTCCCTCTCTTCTTCACCAGAGAAGAAACTGGAATATCATGAATGGCCTATCATTAAAAAAGATCTAGGCCTAGTTAGTTTTATTGCAGAGTTTAACCTCCAAAATAACAAATAAAAGTTCAGGCAGTGTTTCTTACTATCTCAACTCTCATTATACAACTTAGTAGTTGAACATATTCAGAAAATTTGAACAGATCCTTTGGTTTCTGAACTCTTGCTACTCACCATCCAAACTTTAGAAACCAAATATGATCGGATACTGTGGCATCTCTATCTGAACTTCTATTTTCTCAACTAAGGCACCAAACCAATTTGAATGTTGAGGGAATATTTGTAATTCCTATTTTATCCATCTTATGCAAAATATTCTAGACTCCCACAGATGATTGAGAACTACCAAGATGGTCTATTGTGCTGACACAAGAATACCCAAACTTACTCGTTAAAAAAAAAGAAAAAGTTTACTATGAAAGCAAATTTTCTCAATAAAATATTAGCATATAAAATACACCCAGTCACTAAGAGTAATATAGCATGACCATATAGATACATTTCAGAAAACTATAATTATTATGGAAACAATTCACAGGAAAAATATATCTATAGAAGCAGAAAGATAAATATATTTTATATAAATATATCACAAAAAAACTCCTAATAAAACTCTGAATAAAGTAAGAATACATTATCATCTCTCATTTATCTAAATATTCTCATTCTTTGTTTTTTGGTGGGGGAGGAAGACCAGCCCTGAGCTAACATCCATTGCCAATCCTCCTGTTTTTTTCTGAGGAAGACTGGCCCTGGGCTAACATCAGTGCCCATCTTCCTCTACTTTATATGGGATGCTGCCACGGCACGGCTGACAAGCAGTGTGTCGGAGGCGCCAGGGATCCGAACCCGTGAACCCCGGGCTGCCAGAGCACAAATGAAACGGCTGTGCCACAGGGCAGCCCCTAAATATTCTTATTCTAATTTTTGTTTCTGATTCTTATATTTCTTTTAAGAAATCTAACTATATTAAAGAACTTTTAATAAAAACAGCAACAAATATTTAACAAATGGTAAAATTTTTAAGCCATTGCCATTAAAATCAGAATCATATCAGGAATTTCTTTTATCACTATTATTTTTCAAAATTATTTTAGATGATCTGAATAATGCAATAAGGCAAGAAAACTAAATCAGCATATATGTATCAACACGTCAACATATGTATCAACAGTATACATATATTAGAAAAAAGAAAATAAATTATGTTTATTTGCAAATTTTACATTATATGCTTAAAAATCCCAAGACACATAACTAAAAATCTATTAAGACTAATAGGAAAATTTCGCAAGGCATCAAAGTACAAGAAAAATATTGACAAACTAATAGTTTTATTTATATTAATATTATGGAGTTAGAAATGAACATATATAATTATCCCACATACAGTAGAAATATAGAGTATAAAGTATCTAGAAATATATTTAACAAGAACATTTGGGGAAAATATGTAAAGAAGCAAGATATGAATGAATCTAAAGATATAATTTTGCTAGATGGAAAGACTTAATATGATTAAAATGTTAATCCTTCCAAATAAGAACACAAATTTGATACAACTACCATTAGAATTTCAAAAGAGCTCCTTTAAACCTTGTCGTATACATTAAATATTTTATAATATAAAATTTTAGGATATAATAGAAGAAAAATTTCCTGAATATGAATTTTGAAAATGTCCACTAAGTTCCAGAAATAATTTAATAGAACTCACACTCCCCTCTATCAGGTATGAGAAGGCCTGTTCTCCCATCTCCTCACTAGCATGAAACAAAGAGCTATAAATAATAATACAATGAACACCCGTATTCCCACCACCTTACCAAAAAACAAAATAAAACATAACCAATGCAGTTGAAGCTCACTGTGTATTCATTTTAGATTCCATTCCCCAGACCCTTAAGGTAGCGACTGTCCTGAACTGGGAGTTTATCATTTTCATTCATTGTTTTATATTCTCATAACATGTAATATGGAAATATTTACATATTTTTAAGCTTTACATAAATGATAAAAACCTGAATGCATTCTTCCACCATTGCTTGGTTTTGCTTTGGAAAACAGTGTGTTTACAGGATGTTGATGCATTATTTAGCTCCAGTTCATTCTAGTTTTTCACCTTCTGGTACCCAAATCATCGCTGTGTTGGGTCCCCACATCTATAAGCTTCTCGTTAATTTCTTTCATTGCCTTGTATTTTTTCACTGCCTTTTGTACGGTTCTTCTCATGCCTACCCTCCATCTTCTCATGCCTACCCTCCATATCACTGATCTTTTCTCAATGTTGATTCTGCTCTTCTCTCTGCTTCTCAAGCAGTTCCCATTTCGAAACTGATCATATTTTCCCCTTCAGTTTCTTTCTTAAGCATGCCAGCTCTCCTTTCCATTCACCATGACTTTAATTCCTTTGAGAGGTTGGAGGAAATCTAGTCTATTGTTTTTATTTCCTGAAGTAATTATTACTCTAACACATATAATGTACCTTTCTTGTACGTGTCACATTACTTTTTCATTATTTTTTTTATGATTTGTGAGCAAATCTCATTTTTCCTGCTTCTAATTCAACTTTTACTGGGCACAATTTCATCTGGTCCTGATATTTGCCCAATAGCACTGGTGGATTACCAGTATCCATTCAATGTTTACCTAGTTCCCTTGCCTGGTCCATTAGGCTGGAAATCTGGACATTTGAGAGATTGTAATATTTTTTCAGTCATTCAGAAAAACGAGGAGGGAAGACAAGGTAGACCTCGGTGGTGAGTAGCTAAAGCCCAGGTATAGTTATGTCATCTACAGGCACTTTCCCAACAAAAGTCTTGATCCTCACCCCATCCGATCCCATTAAGAAAAATACCTCTCAAATTCCTGTCATTCTCCCCTTCCATGAGAAACCAGGACAGTGTGAGAGCTCTTAGCTCAAAAGCCTTTCGTGAGTGGTTAGTTCTTACTTATCTCTGTTGTCAACTGTTCGCAGTAGATGTTTGACTCTCGGGTACTCCTCTTCCAGCTTCCCATGATTTTCTTCCAGGTTGCCCCCCCCTTTTTTTGAGGAAGATTAACCCTTAGCTAACATGCGCTGCCAATCCCCCTCTCTTTTGCTGAGGAAGATTGGCCCTGAGCTAACATCTGTGCCCATCTTCCTCTACTTTACATGGGATGCTGCCACAGCATGGCTTGGTAAGCGGTGCATCTGTCTGCGCCCGGGATCTAAACCTGCAGACCCCGGGCCGCCTCAACGGAGCCAGCGAACTTAACCACGACACCACTGAGCGGGCCCCTATATTGCCTCTTTTTAAGAGCAGGGAAAAGAATACTGTCCCTGGTTACAAAGTCTCTCTTCCCCTCCAGCTCCTCTATTCCTCTGCAGTGTGGACGTGTGCTCAGAGTAGAGATCTATCCTGCCAGTCCTCATCTCTCTGAGAATCATTAGATAGACCTTTAAAAGCCTGTAATTTATTTCCCAATCACTGCACCATTTGAAACGGGGCTAGATCTATTTAGCTCTGCGTCTTTGCTAAAGTTGTCATTGTTTAACTGACAGATCTTCCGAGTCTGTGGTATGAGGCTGTGGCTATTCCCTGGTTGATGGAGCATGGATATAAACACGGAGTTTTCATAGGGAATAATGGAATTGTGTGCTCTAAAGTATATGTGAATCATGCGGGGATCCTGTAAAAATTGCAGTGGTGGGGCCTGAGAATCTACATTCCTAATAAGCTCCCAGATAATGCCAATGCTGCTGGCTGCAAACTACACTTTGATTAGAAAGCTTGTGTAGGGTCCAGCCTGGTGGCGCAGGGTTAAGTTCTCAGGCCCCACTTGGCCCGGGGTTCACAGGTTCAGATCCCAGGCGAGGACCTACACACCACTCATCAAGCCATGCTGTGGTGGCATCCCACATACAAAAAGAGAGGAAGATTGGTACAGATGTTAGCTCAGGGACACTCTTTATCACCAAAAAATTAAATTAAAAAAAAAAAGCTGTGTATTAGTCAGAGTTCTCTTGAGAAACAGAGCCAATAGGATATATATCTGGAAAGAGATTTATCATGAGAAATTGGTTCACGGATTATGGAGCCTGAGAAGTCCCACGATCTGCCCTCTGTAAGCTGGAGATCCAAAAAAGCCTGCAGTGTAGTCTGAAGGCCTGAGAGCTAGAGAACCAGTGATGTAGATTCCATTCCAAGTCTAAAGGCCTGAGACCAGAAGCGCTGAGGACAGAAGTCTGATGTCTCAGCTCAGGCAGTCAGGCAAATCAAAATTTCAACCTTTCTCAGCCATTCTGTTCTATTCAGACCCTCACCAGATTGGATGATGCCCAGGCACATTGAGGAGGGCCATCTGCTTTATTCAGTCCACCAATTCAAATGCTAATCTCTTCCAGAGACACCTTCGTGGACACCCCCAGAAATAATGCTTAACCAGATATCTGGGTATCCCATGGCCCAGTCAAGTTGACACATAAAATTAACTATCACAGGCTGTAGTCATGCAGCAAAGCAAGAAGACGCTAAATGGCTGGCTGAAAAATTAAAAATAAGAGCTAATATTATTAGAATGTTGACTACATCCTGACTACAGCACTGTATGCTGTCCATGGATAATCCCATTTAATTCTCACAATGACCCTGTGAGGTAGGTACTACCTTATTTCTATTTTATAGAGGAGGAAATTGAGGCACAGACAGATTGGGTAACTTGTTTGAGATTAAACATCTAACAAGTGGCAGAATGGAGCAATCTGACTTCAGAGTCTCAACCTGAAACACCATCTCCCACTGCAAACCTGGGGCCGTCTGTTACTCTGCTATACCACAGAAGGCAAGGGTCCCGCCATGCTTTATAACTACTAGGTTCTGGTTTAATGGAACTGGAGGGATGTTGGGGAAGACGGCCTGGAAGTTTCTTCTGAAATGTAAAACAGTGTGGGTGCTTCCTACAAGGTCCAGGTTGAGAGAGAAGCAAATGTAGCTTTACTAAGGAAAGGAAAGTGATAAATACCAGTAAGACTAATGAGAGGAAAAACTAAGAGAAATTGGTGAGAAAAGAAAAAGCAGAACTTGGCATCCTTACACTTCAGTTTAGAGAAGGGAGAACTACTGCCTAGCAGAATCGTGAAATAAAATTTCCTTAGAAAGTCCCAGAAAAGCTGTGTGTTTGTTATAAGTCAAAAGGATAAGGGGAACTTATACGTGCTTTCCTCTTATTTCCATGAGCAAAGTACTAGTCCTTCAAGATTCAGACCCCAAGGAAACTTTCCAACCAAACCCAAGCACCACCACAGTTAGGGTTTCTCCTTCTAGGGTCCAAAGGTATTTGTGCATAACTCAGAGTGCAAATTGTACTCTCATTCATTCATTTATTTACATTTCTCCCTGGCTAGACTGTGTTTTGTTTTTTTTTTTAGTATAAGGTCTTAGTTTATACACACACCTTGATCTAGGGACACTGGAATACACTATTCACTGCACTTCAGTTTCACAGTCTTGACATCATCCCCTTTTTACTATTGGCACCCCTCAACCCATCACAGGTTCATTTAAATGCCACTGTTCTTATGAAGCCTTCCCTAAATTAGGCATTTCACTCTGCACCTTCATCATGATCCAAAATATTCTGTCTTATTGTAAGATTTTGTAAATCTCCTTTCTGCATTAAATTATAAACTCCTGGTGGTTATGAATGTGTCTTCATGACCTTTGAATTCTCATTAGAGCTGAGCTGAATCCTGCACAGTGGTTGATGCTCATAAATCAGATATTGAATGCATATTTAAAAAGAAAGAAAAGGAAAAGAGATTTAGGCACAATGAATGTGCCTGGATTGGCTAAAATGGACTCAACAACAGCTTAAAACAAAGTTTAAAAACCGTAAAGGCCCCTCTCAAGAGATCTTCCAGATCCTTTCATATATAGCATCTTCCCAGATCCTAACTTCTTTTTCTACTGAACACATCACTCAAGAATGAGCCATTTTCAGACCAGTCTGGTGGCCTAGTGGTTAAGTTCAGCACACTGTGCTTCAGTGACCCGGGTTCAGTTCCCAGGCACGGACCTACACCACTTGTCTGTCAGTGGCCACACTGTAATGGCTGCTCACATACGAAAAGACGAAGATTGGTAGTGGATGTTAGCTTAGGGTGAAACTTCCTCAGCCCCCCCAAAAAAAGAATGAGTCATTTTCTCCTTGTTTTTGGAAAGTTATCATGCATGTGTTTTTAGTACAGAAGAGGAAGGACACCAGGACCTGGATTTACCTTTGAACTAAAATCAAAAGAAAAATAATCACTGAACAAAAATTTTTTTTAAGAAACAAAGGATTCAGAAATTTGGAAAGAATTTTAAGAAACAAAAATAGGTTAAATATTATTGTGTTTGAAGGAAAGATCAGACTTTGCCTACAGTGGTACCATACCTGGAGACTGAATAAACACAGCACTGATGACCAGGGGATTATTGATTTATTCTCCAGGGGATTCCATGGGCCATGAGCGCTCTTAGAGAAGGCCAAGAAAAATGTGGTTGCTTGCACTCTTCTATTACGGGATAGAGAGAGTTTTGGGGATTTCCTTCTTTTCCTCTAACACCAATTGTGAGTGCTTTCATTTTGTATAAATTCTCTATTTCTGTCTTGAGACACTAGGATTGGGGGTTGGGGGCTGGGTGCTACACAGAACCCAGAAAACCATGACAATTAAAGAGGGAAAATGCGGATTCTATACAAAATTCATAGCAACTGTGCACAAGACAAATTTATTTCTTCAGCCTCTAAAATAACTGTCAGCAAGAAATGACTTGTAGCTGAGTTTACAAAGTAAACACAAAATGTTATTAAAACTTTAGGTTCTCAGTGCTGTTTGTGTCTCCTTTTCACTTAGAATGATTTATTTTGCTCATCGTTATGGTTGCTTTTAATGAAGACAACAACACAGAAAGTCAGACCTTAGCCTAGGTTCTGAGAATCTAAAATCTTACCAGCAAAACAAAACACAACAAAAACAAAAAATACTCCTAATAACTTAAACTATCTAATTAATGGAGTGCATACTCAGAAAATAAGGTCTCCCTCCATTCAGCCAGAGTTTGGGAAACTGGCACAGACAGGCAAAAATGAATCCACAACTTGCTGCCAGCTTTTTAAAAATAAACATCAAGATTTCTTATAATAAATGAAGTTTTATATTATCACATTGGACAAAAGGTTTTTTTATTTCAATCAATCAAGCTCTTCCAGCCTAGACCCAGCTATTCTTCCTGATACTCATCCTCCTAAGTTTACGTGCAGGAAAAAGAATTTTACTTACTTTAGGCAACAGGCCTTACAATGGAGAAAACACCAAACAAAAATCCCACTTTCCCCCTCAAATCATCTTATATTTATAGCCAACATTTGACATCGTGTGTGTTCTTTTTCCATTTCCCTCACTAAGTTGTCCCTGCTGAGAATTTTTAGCACCTGGCTCCTGAGAAAATGTCCTGAGAACCTTACTGAATTACTGTTTCACATTTAGCATCTTTTGACCATTAATCTCCATGCTCAGAGAAAGGGGCTGCAGCTTCACCAGTCACTAGCTCTCTGGTTCTCCGTGATCAGGGGGAAAAGGGAATTTAAGTGTTAGAGAGAGAGAGACAGAGAAAGTTGGGGTAGGGGTTGGGGGAGAGAGAGAAACAGAAAAAAATGCCATTTTTCCACAGTTAAAAAATGTAGTTAGAGGGCATTGAGAAGGCATCTAAAAGGAAAATCGGAAGCAACTTCAACACTCAAGAAAGATATAAACAACAGATATAAAACAAGCCAGTGTGTAAAGTGCGGAGTCTTATGCACTTCCTACAGCTGACGCAAAGTTTTGTAGCTATTCCTGGAGCAGGAATGGCATGGAGCTCGCTCTCATTCAAGAGCACAGTATGATGGTAAAAGCAGTCAATTTATTGAGTGGTTATTCCTGTGCTGGGTCCTATTATCCCCAACGCAGCTATTATCTATCCCATTGATGATCCCAAATCCCTTCTGAGGTGGATAACCTTATCCAAAACCCTTAGCCACTTGTGTTTCTGCAATTCAGTGTTTTTCATGTTTTAGAAACTCAAATATGGAGCATGTGCCATGTAGCATGAATCCCTTCCATGGGGACTGGAACTCAACCCAGTTAACAATCCTGCAGCAAAATGTGTAGACAGATAACAGAAGTAGGAAGAAAATGACTTCTTCAGATCAGGTCTTACTGCCAAAAGTGTTTCTTCCAAGGGCCGGCCCGGTGGCGTAGTGGTTAAGTTTGCTCACTCTACTTGGGCAGCCCAGGGTTCCCGGGTTTGGATGCTGGGCGTGGACCTATGTGCCACTTATCAAGCCATGCTGTGGCAGGCGTCCCACATATAAAGTAGAGGAAGATGGGCACAGATGTCAGCCCAGGGCTAATCTTCCTCGCCAAAAAAAAAAAAAAAGTGTTTTTTCCAAAACCAGATTCTAAAAGAACCTGTTTTCAGAGGTTGAATTTCAGAGTTGAAGATTGGATGCATTATCATCTCCATTTTACAGGCAAAGGAACTGGGACGGAGAGGATACGGTGCCTTGCCTCTTGGCACCGGCAGCAGCATTTGGCTGGATTCAACCAGGAAATCTCTGACTCCAGAGCCTGTGCCTGAAACCCCACTACCCTGCCCCTCAGACTTTCTTTGGGTGTCTAAGTAAGTGCAGATGTCTCTGAAGCCGGTCTGCCTATCCTGAAGACTTCAACTGTCCTTTCTGTTCTTCATTACTTGTCTTTCTCTGCCACCTCACCTGGAAAAAGATTGTAGAAAGGAGGAAAATATTGTTTTTCCTTCAATGAGAGCAGAAAGAGGCAGCATCAGCCTTGGTCTCCTTATTCCCTTAGGAATTTGAGTTTTGCTCCTGAGAAACAAAGCTGAGAAGAAAGAGAAGGGAGAGTGGGGAGAGGGGTGGAGAGTGGAGGGAGAGGAGGAGGGAAGAGGATGGGGAGGAGGGGAGGGGAAAGACAAGAGGGGATGGTAAGAGAGAGGAAGGGGAAGGAGAGAGAAAAGACCCGTAGCTGGAATCCAGAAATGACCCAAGCATTAAAAAAAATCCTAATTCAAGACGTCTATGTTGCTGCATGTGAGTCTCCTTTATCATCGGACACCTTTGGTAAAGTCGCTGCACAGAGATGCCTTCTATGAGTGAATGCTTGCCTAAATGAAGATGAGGCCAAGCTTCACATCCGGATAGCATGCAAAAAGGACAGCCTATGCAGGCTTGAAACGTGGCCACCAAACTGACTGAATCCAGCAGAGGCAGGCATGGTTCGGAGGAGAGGGTGCGCTACCTAGGAATGTGTGAAAACTTGTGAATGACATTGGACTTTATCAGGCCAGAGGAAGGGGGGTTTGATCAGTCTAGCTCTCCAGGTACAGGGTGATCCTGGCTGCAGTCGGGGTTACATTAGGTGTCCCCGTTTGTGGATGGTTAATTTTTTCCATGCAGACATACAGCGTGTGGTTTGTGAACTTTTTTTGCCGTGCCTATCAAAGCAGGAAAAGGATTGAAACCCATTGTTTGCGTTTTTAATTTGAAATCCTAACAGCTCTACTTGAGCTCGGCGGTCAAACAAACACCAGAAGAAAATCAAGCCCACACAGTCTTGCACGGGCAACGCAACTTCAGGATCCATCATCCACCAGGGCGGCCGCAACCCATAATCAGAGCTTCCACATTACTATCTTGGGTGCTACATTCACAGATGGGCACGGAATCTAGGTCTGACTACAAAGGTGGGACTTGAACATCATCTCTTCTTTCTGTAATGTGAGGCTTAATTGGCTAGTCTGTGCTTTTTTAACGTTGTAGCTTCTGGTCCTTCACCATCAATGTCTGGTTAGGGCCTTGCCAGGCTGCCAGTTGGTATATTGCTGTTTCCAACATGAAGAGAGAATTCAGTTCCAAGGACACAGAGCCCTGCGCCCAGTAGGCACTCCCTAAATGTTGGTCATTTGAAAAGCTTATGAAAAGTCCACTGTCCTGGTTCATAAACTTTGTCAGGTGCTTTAGTTTAAACCAAAAGGGATAAAGTTTTAAATGTTACGTACACAGGGGCACACTTTTCTGGTGTGATGATAAACAGTAGTAAAGGAAATATTTTTTTTCTCTGTAAACTTTCTTTTGTCAAAATCAGTACCCAGGCCTGAAACTAAACCATATATATTTTTTAAAAAACATACTAAAAAAAGCAAATCACATTTCTTTCCCTGTACTAATTTAAGAAGGGCATACATAGGCATACGCGTGTGACACTCAAATGCATGCAGATTTTTCTTTTGCACCATTTCTTGAATTTTGCTCACTCCTCTTTCCAATGCTAACCCTCTACCCACCCTAATCCACCAGTGAACACATATGCAACACACCCACACACACACAAGGCTGTGTTTTGTTCCCCTGAAATAAATTTCTAGTGAAACGAAAGTTTTCAGAGAAAAAAATATACTATGTTAAGCCAGAGAGTTGTACTCAAGATATTGAAATATATTTTTACTCTAATAACACCCTAAAATGTTTAAACTATGAAATAATCCACTAAATGACTCCATTTCCATTAGCCTTATCAGAACTTTAATAACTGCCTAACACAAAGTGTTATACCAAATGCCTAAGTTTAAAAAATAAGTTTGTCCAGCCATACATTTAGATGTTTTTATTTTATGATGCACAGTAGAGTGTTTTCCTATCTAAACTGACAAGTTCAGTGTGAGTAGGTGGAAGGAAGGAAAACAAAGGAACACTCATTAAGAAATGAAGGCAGGACTTCTCTCATGAAAACAGAAGGGCAGAAACACACCTTTCATGGCCAGAGAATCACAGCCAGCATTTTGATAAGAGAATGAACTTTAATCCGCACAGATGAATCTGAGAAATCTTCTGGGACAGCTGCCATAGATTATTGCAAGAAATATTATTAGCAGATTCACAGGAGTATAATCACTATCTGTATCCATCATACTGAGTTTCAGATTAACATGGTTATTTTCCTTGTGTTTCCAAATTTAACATTAGGGAATTTTGGTTGTGGTCCTATCGTCATTAGGCACATATATACATAATTCTGAGCTAATTAGACAGCGTAGGATTGGTCAGCATTTACAAGAACAAGTTTGGGGGTTTAAAAGTCTATTTAAATGAACCCAAAAAAGGTCCCCCAGCACCTTTGGTAAATGTTTGTTTTGGAAAAAATTTCCAGTTCTGGATGAAATCCTACATAATATCACTATTACTTTTCAAAGTGTATTTTCCCTTTTTTCATTCATTCTTTTCCCCTTTCCCCACAATCCCACTCTACCATTTTTAGTCAAACGTCCACAATTATCTGGCTAATATGCATTTGGAAGCTTTGAGAGGGATCCTTTCTTAAACCCAGAGAGAGATCTCTGCCTCTTTTCTTGCTTTGCTTGGAGTCTCAGATGGGGGAGAATCATATCTGATGGTGACTTGGACTCAACCTTGAAAGGCCAAAAATATTCATCCAATTTTTATACAGCAAAAGGAAGACAACTTAGACTGGACAGATACAGTACGTTTCAAACTGTTTGGAGATATTCCTACTTCTTGGGCTAGGAGCAGAAATGGGGTAGAATTCATGGCGAAATATATTTGAGAAAGTACATTTTCATTCATTTTTGACAAGGCAAGTGGAACCAGAGAAATACCCCTTTTTATATCCTAACCCCAGGGACTTTCTATACCTCAAGAATAGGCCAGATACCTGCTAGCACCTTAAAAAGAGTTAAGTATTCCATGATTTTTGAGTGACTGTATGATGAAGGTAATGTTACCCTGAATCTTGTCTCATACATGAAAGGCAGGGGCTCTAAGTGATAAGTCTCTGGACTGGAATTTCAGATTCTATAAAGAATAGGCATTTTGGATAACTGAATTTTCTGGTTATCTAACGGTCAGCAAGAAAATCCTTTTGGTTTTCAAGCTTGTCTGTTAGCTCACCCAGCTATACATCCGAACAAAATACGGAGCCTCTTGCTGAGCCTGTATCATTATACTGAACATCAATTCTCATTTCATATTTATTGAGTTGTCGAGTTTAAAGAAATCAGACTTTTTTTGTAAAAAAAAAAAAAAAAGGTCAGGTCTTCTTATCAGCCTATTTATTACGATTTGCAATTCTCTCTAAAATGGAGAGGAGAAAAAAAAAATCCAGCTGGGTTTCCCAGTAACCAAAGTTGTGCTGATTCCTGTGGCATATAATAACCAGAAAACTAAGTAAAAAGTGGTCAAGAAAACATCTGCCACGAACCAGGTTAGCTGACGTAATAGTGTCTAAGAGCGCCAAATTACAATTATGTATTTGGGGAGAAATGAGCCTGGAAGGATTTGGGAGTTTACTCAACGATTTTAATGCAATGTTCTTTTCCCAGATATCTCCTAGGCTGTTTCTCTGGTCTCCTTCAAGTTTCTGCTCAAATATCACCTTATCAGGGAGGCCTTCTCTGACTACTGTACTTATAATAGCAACCTGCCCCCCCCTCCCCCGCCCCCAGCCCAGCACTCCCCGGGCCCTCCCACAATGTGGCACGACTGTGCGATATTCACAGCCCCTGCACCGCAGCCCTGCTCCTTCGCACTGTCGCCACCTGGTCTATCACACACTTTACTGGCTTGTTCACCCCCCTCTCTGAGAGCAGAGATTTTTGTTTGGTTCACTGTTGTACCTCCAAGGGCCTAGACCAATGCTGGCCGCTAGTAGGTGCTCAATAAATATTTATGAACGAACAGATTAACTAATTTTAGCATCTTCTAAAGTTCTAAGAGTCCCCAACTTTAAGGTCTTTCGCTCTAATGGGAAAATGAGATGTGAATGCAAACAATTATAATACAGTGAAATCAGAAAGCAGAGCACCAGGATGTGATAATGGTTAGGAGCTGGTGCTTGATCTTGGACAAATCTGGATTCTAGCCTCAAATCGTCTCACAGCTCTATGACCTTGGGCAAGTTATGTAACATCGCTGTACCATGATCTCTGAATCAGAGAGGACTACAGTTGTCTACTCTTGTCTACTCTTACAGGCTTGTGATGAGGAGTCAGTGAAGGGATGCACACAGGAGCCTAGCACAGTCCCAGCACGCAGGAAATCTACAGGAAGTACGTGCAGCGTCAGGTCAGATTCTTACAGAAGCACAGCAGCGGAGCAGTGGAGCGGCAGAGCAGGGGTCTAAAGCTGTCTGGTGCTACGGGGAAGGCTTACCAGGAAGAGGACCGAGGGAGAAATGAAGGAAAAACCATCCGTAAGATGCATACAACGAAAACACCATATTGGATTTTCCTGTGCTTAATGCATGAAACTTCTTTTTAAAAGTGAGAAATGAATCTACTAGTAATATGAATATGGAATCAGAGCAGAGGCTTCTCCAATCGGAAGTAGGTTATTGACAAGCCTCTCCATGAACCAAATCGGGCTTTAAGCTTCCATATATCTTCACTAAGTTGCCATTCTTTCCAAAATGGAGTGTGGAGGGGGGAAAGGCCAACTGGTACTGAAATATTAGGTATTATTGCCCTGAGAAAGAAACGTCTAAGCCATTCTTCACCACCATCACCATCCCAACCCACCATTGCTTTGGTAGCAGAGGCTCTACTAAGCAGAACACATTGTCCTTCTCAGGAAAAGAAAATTAATTCAAGATGTGTTTCCAGATCAGAACACTAAATTTACAGGAAAAAAAAGGGTAAACCCCCTTTTCAAGCACTGGTGAATTATCTCCTGTCCCTATCCCTCAGTAGATCCTAAACTCATTAAACAGTTTCTTCAGGACAAGACTTCCCAACTCTGCATCCAAGAATGTTTAAAGACATTGACACACAGCTCTTGAGTTCAATCAATCTCACCACTAATTGTGCTGTAGCTTAGGTCAATATTCTAACTGCTCTTTGGCAACTGGAGTTGAGAATTTTGAGATGGAAGGAAGTGCTCGAGGCTAGGACTCAGCTATATACATATATATATATATATACACACACACACACATACATATATATATGCATATACATACATATATATACATATACATACATACATATATATGTACATACATACATATATATACATATACATATATGTACATACATACATATATACATATACATACATATATATGTACATACATATGTGCATATACATACATATATATGTATATACATATACATACATGCATATATATGTACATACATATATATGTGCATATACATATATGCATGTACATACATACACACATATGTACATACATATATATGTATATACGTACATATATATATATATATATACAGTTTAACATGTCTCCTCTTCTTATCTGCAAAATCTTCTATAGAATGACATAATCAGGCTAAAAGAAAACGGGGGGTGGGCATTATGTAAATTTGGCATTATCACAATCTTTTTTGATTGATCAAGATTCTCAAGTTTTGGCCTAACAATAAACACCAGGCGATCCTTAGCAAGTTTGTGAGTCAGTGATAGGGATATGACTCAGATTTTGCTACTCACTTTAAAAGACTAAAAAGCCACAGCAAATTGGGCAGGGATGTACTGTATTAGTAACCACTAAATCATAACTAGTTGAAAGGCAACGGTCTCTTCTGGCGACAAGTTGCTTCATGTTTAAAGTAACCATTACCGCATGTTTAGGAAGCAAAAATAAAGTTATAAAAGGAGAGAGAAAACAACTCATTTCTAATTTGAGGCCTGGCTCCATAACCATATTTCTTAATCAAATTTTAAATGCCTCAAAAGGGAGTTTTCTGGGCTGGTAGAAATGTTCTCTCTCGATCGGGGTGTGGATTACACAAGTGTGTGAAATTCAATGAACTCTATGCATTTAATTGTATACAATTTTTACATCAATTTTAAGAAAAAATTTAAGTGGCCCACACCTTGAAGGTTATGTCCAGGAGGTACTTACACTCAAAATGTAAACCTAGAATGAAACTGTTCTGTAAAAATTCTGTTTAAATCAACACTGATTGCAAAAATGGCAAGTGCTCTAATAAAAAAGTGCGGCAAATACTCGAGATATGTTTGAATTATGCTGTTTCATATACCGTGAAAGTGCCTCCAATCTAGTAGCTCACACTAAAACCCAACTTTCCATGCTAAACCTTTAAAACATGGAAGTCACTAATGTCTGTACGGAAGCAAATCATAACAATGTAGCTGTTCTGAAAAACATTCCGAGATCTATTTGGGTTCCTTTTGGGCCGGGCAAGGTGTTCTAACTCCTCCACAGGTTCACTAGGAAGTAGACGCTCAGCTGGTTGCCAAGCCCTTGTTCAGAGAGATATTACACCTAACATGACCTACAAAAGTGAGGTGACTCTGTGTTCTGGCTGACGCTTGTAGTCTGGGTTTAATTATTGATAGCACCCTGCTTTACTCTCGAGTCTGGCTGACAAACTTATCGATCAAATTATATGGCCACTCTACCTTTAAAGCCCCATATGATTTGGCCTCACTTCCTTATTTCCTCTCCACTCCAGTCACACTGGTCTTTCTTCAATCCCTCCCGTTCACCGCACACTCTCCAGCCAGATTTGTGCACACTGTTCCCTCTTTCCTGCCTTCTTCACTTAAACCCCTGCTCATGCCTCAGATCTCAGCTCAAGTGTCCCTTCCTCTGGTAGTCTATCTATTACAGCTCTGAGGACACCACTCACCACTTCCCTTTCCCTAGTATGTCTCAGGTTCAATTTTTACATTGGTTTGGTAACTTTCTCTCTGCAACTAGGCTCTAAGCTCCTGAGGGCAGAGACAGAGACTATTTTTGCATCCTCAGTGCTTAGCACAGTACTTGGCACATAGAGAGACTCAATAAGACTTTGTGAAATGAATGTGATAGATACAGGACAAAACACCAATCATATTTTAACCATTAGAAAGGATCCCAGCAGACTTTCAGGACAGGGTAATGGGGAAAATGCAAGAATCTGGGAGTGAGGGAAGAGAGCTGGTATCTAATGTTCCAACATTACATAAGCTCTCCATCTCTAACTCTACAACCATAACTACTATCTCAAGGGATAACTGACAACACTGGCCATCTAAGCCTCGTTTTAATTAGTTCCAAACTCTTATTCTTACATCATAATCTTAAACATTAAAGGAACACATTGACTAATTTATACACACAACTCCAAGCAGGGCCTGAACCACACAGGGACTTTAAGATGCAAGACTTCTGAAAGGGTCAAAGGAATTTTGCCTATAAGTCTCTTGAGGTTCTTGTAAGAATGGAGCCCTTTGTCTCCTACACTATTGCAAAATAAATTAGCAAGAAGCTCTGCTGATTGAGTACCTACTTCACTGAGGTATGCAGTACTGCCATGCAACCCAGCAGCAAGCTCTTCAATGAAGATATCTTCACAAAGAAAAAGGGACTTGAGTTGAAACTGAAAAGAACTCAGCGTCACTGATTCATTTATGACTGACCAGAAGAAATCAACTACATGATTAGTGATTCAAGCAGACGTTGCATCACGTTACATCAGAAGAAGAAACTCAAATCCAGACTGATAACTTATAAAAAGGCTGCTTTTCTTTTCAGTAAAGGAGGTACTCACACCAATCCAGATATAGAAGAGATTGAGAACCACGGAGTTGTTTGAAAACCAGTGTTAGAAAATCTCTTGTAAAAGCATGGCCAAATGCAAATGGCTTGAAGGACTGCAAACGCTGGGAAAAGTCAACTTACTTTATATAGCAAAGAGCTGTTGTGAGGATTAAACAAGATAATGGATGCAAACGTGCATTGTACAGGGCTACATTGCCATACACGTTTCGTAGTGTCATCCATTTCTCAACTTAAGGTGTCTTCCATATACACAAAAGATCTGAAAGATTCCTTCTTTTTTTCCTTTACTGAGAAAATAGCTCTGAAAACCACAATGTTCAAGGCCCAGCTCAGGCAAGTTTGTAAAACAAATATGCAATGCCTGGGTTATCTGTATTTTCCCTCTTAAAAGTGGGGAGAGCAGTTCATTTTCTTTCCTATATTATTTCAAAAACACAAGGACATTTCTCACAGCTATTGGCTAAAGCAGACTTGCAAGAAACTCCAAACACAATCACAGTGACATCATCAAATTCTCAAGAAACCAAGAAAACAATATAGTTAATTTGCCGCCATGATATAGAGTATCCAACTTTCAAGAATGCAACTGTTCATTGTTAGATGTTTTCTTGTGTTTGACCTGGATAACAGACTTATTTTTATCCCCAGTTTTATATACAAAGTAATGGGCTCACAGAGGCTAAGCAACTTGTCCAAAGTCCCAAGCTGGTAGCTGGTACAGGGCTGGATTCCAACTCCTTCTTCTGAATCCAAGACTAGTATTCTTTATGCTAAATCCCAACCGCCTCCTGAAAAGAGAAGCCTAGTTTTAAGAGGTCTATGCCTCATGGGCATGGAGAGTGAGAGAGTTTCAAGGCTGAACATGACCAAAGATGGCTAACTAGCAATGAGAAGTTAAAACCTGCATGTTCCAACAAGGTGAAACAAGGTAAATAAATCATACATCACAATATACCAATAGTTAAGAGCTTGGGTTCTGAGGTCAGAAAGGCCTCAATTCAGATTATGAATTAGCTATTTACTAGCTGTTGGGCTTTGGGGCAGATTACTTAAACCCCCTCGGCCTCAGTTTTCTACCCATAAAACAAAGATTAAAAAATACTGACCTACCTACTTGCCAACCTCACCCAGTTGTTGGGAGGTCAAATAAGAATGTATATGGGTAACTTGAAGGTTCACAAGTGCAATTCATAGGAAATATAACTCCATTTAGTCTATTGACTTGAGGGGACAAAACTATCATAAATCAAGACTGGAAAATGCATTCAATCCTGTTTATAGTGTAATTGTCAAATCTTATTTTAGGTTTATGCCCATTTATAGAATCTTCTCAAATAAAGTTCAATTTTTTAGTCATCTTTTCTTCCTAAAAATTTAGGGATTGTTCAGAACAAGAGGGAAAATATACAGGGGACTTCTGGTTAAATCATAATTGCTGAAGCTAATTTAATCACCGATGTATGGCTACAGAAACTCAGTTCTTTTACAACCATGTAAATAAATAAAATGTTACAAGAGCTCTAACATTTAAAAAGAAATTTTCTAAAAACATAAGATTTGAATTTCAACACATAGCAATACATGGTTTAATACATAGGAGCACAGGGACTTGGAATTGGTATAACACAATTTGGGGTATCTGTTGGCTGTAAAAGATGTCTTAATTTTACAAATAAGGACTTCAGCAGATAAGCTAAAATTAGCCAAAATAACCCTCTTTAGATTGCTACAATAGCTTCCCATTTTTAGACTTATCACTTAAAGATCATAATAACCACGAGTTATTCTCGGGAGAACAAACACTCATCTACTTTAGTGATAATCTAGAGAATTAGTCTCTAAACATTTTTTGATCATGCAGCCCATCAATAAAATTTTCAGTATATCCCCCATACATGCATATGTGTTGATAAAATGTACACGTGCTTTTGCATAAACACGAGAACGCATGCAAAAATATTTTAAAAGAATGACACAAAATATCTTTGGAGATGACCTACCTAGACAATTATTAAAATCAAAAATATCCATGGGTGAGTAAGTCTTCTATCAATGTTACAATATGAAGTAATAATTAGTGTTTGATGTGATACTCTCCAAATACAGGGCGCAGTTCACTCCACTGTTTTTTCCTGCCTGGTGGTCCCTATTGTGATGTTAGGTGTCTGGGCTATACTTAACCACCCTTCTGTCACCAGGAATGGGGTCACAAAAGGCCTTCACAACTGAAAGGTATGAGGAAAGAGGCCATAATCATCAAGTGGTTTATAACAGACAGCTTAAAAAATATTCTCCCTTTATAAAATACTGAGACAAAGGCATTAAGCACTAAGTTTGGATTTCTTTAAAAATGCCTTGAGGAGGGTGCTTTATTTATGCTTCCCATCCACTCCTCCCCCAAGCCCAATTTCCACTTAGGATGGGCCATAAACCTTATGGCCACTTTGACCTGCATGTTCACAAACAAATTGAGGGCAGACTTGTCCCAGATTCCTGAATTACAGAATCCCTAAAGTAGTATTTCCCAAACTCTCTGCCAAAAGACTGTGCTGCATAAACCTCTCTTGATAAACACCTATGACCACGGGCACGTGCGTTTTTATTACCAAACCTTTCAATTCCTCCATTCATCTCAGCCAAGTTTCCCAGTTTTCATTTCCCCCATCCTTTCCATTTTTATCCAACCCTAGACGCAAATCACTTCATCCTTTAGTATTATTACTCTTTGTAATTATACAGAATCCCCAAAAGATCATTGTATCTTCAAGACTAAAATCATAAATATCATGAAAAGGCTCATCATATAAAAGTCAGAGGTTGAACTCTAAAATGTTCCTTGTAAGATTATCCAACGACAGAAAGCATTAAAAAAAATTGAGAATTCTATGACTGGAAGCCTTACCATTTTTCTCCTCCTATTTGACACACTGAACAATGCCAAAAGAAATTGGTAAACAAGTTAAAACTGCAGTCAAAAAAAACTGGTGTCAATTATACTCCACAAATTGTCTATTGAGGACATGGCGTCATCCTCACTACTAACACAATCTAAGGCTTACTTGTTTAGGAGCATTTCACAAACATAAAATTTAACATCTTGCTTAACAATGTTGCCTCACTTTATGTTATTTTCAGAAGAAAATATAAAACTCTATAGAAATAACCAGAAGTTATAGTATTTAAAAATTCCTCTGGCTTACTTGTATTAATGTAAATGTGACATAAGGAGCTCAGTTAAGCAGCTCAGTTTGGTTACTAGTACAAACTATTTTACTACAAAAGATTTTTTCATACTGTTATGTTTCAAACATGAAAAATAAACCAGTTATATATTGGCAGCAGCCATATACAGAAGTTCAACTGCAGAGACTGAGAGACAAGACTAAACTATTTACAGTCCATATACTTGCAGGTAAATAAGAAATCAATTGTTGTAGACAATTCAAAATACACTTTTTGAAGTCTCTATCATGTATAGATAAAACTATTGACAAATTCTCCCCACATAGCTTATCAATAGCATCTTAGCACATCATCCAAAATAGGGGTAAAAAGGGTAGAGGAAATATCTTTAAACATCAACATACGAAATACTGTTTCAGTTATCACATTTCTCTTCTGTAAAAAGGAGAGAGTATCAGAAATGTTACAACTCACCAAGGGAAAAGTCTAATAGCAGATGTAGTTGTTCCTAAGATTAAAGGAAGCCTGAAAACCTTTAGTCAGTCAACACTAGAATAGTCAGGAACACTGCTTATTTTAATTTACAGGCCAATTCCACAATCTGTAACACCTATACAAAACAGTATTACTTGCAATTTGTGAGTTATAGTGACTAAAGGAAATCATTTGTGCAACACTACCAGAAAGCAATTTTCTAGTGACCTTTCTAGTCTATTATTACAGAAATACTGCAAACTAAGGGTAGAGACAAGTGATTCCCATTCTGGATTGCAGGGGGAAACAGCCACACTATCCTGCAAGAACTAGGAAAACTCTTGCCAAACAATCCACTTTAAACCTTGCTTCATTCAGCATTATAGTACCTACATTTGGAGAAAAGGAAATAATTTTAAAACTTACTTGTTAAAACTCAGGAAGTAAAACTTATTGCCAATAACTATGAATTCCTGGTGCCACTGGCAACAAACGATTTTGCAAGCAGTCATCCTTTCTTAAAACGAGTTCTAACAAACTATCTTTTAACTCAGGCAGTGTAAAAGCCTTTGAAATTATATCACTACTAAATTTAAAAAAGTACACTACTGGTATAAATGACTACATGTGCAGACGTGGCACACTCCTGCATGTGCATACAGCAGACACTCAAATGTTTTTATCAAAATAGCTGGGCAAAACATTCCCCAGAAGCAATGAACAAGAAATATCAAACAGCTACTGTAAAGTCTGGGGAATGTAAGGCTAAAGTCACAGGAGGGAGCCGGGTGCTAGGTCTCAGGGATGTTTGCAAGTCTTTTAAGGAGGAAATTAACAGCTCCTTACATGCCAGACATCACCCAAATTCTAAAATAAAATGTTTTTAAGTTCTCTTCCCACCAAACTTCTTTATAAAGTACCAAAAAGTCTGATGTCAAGACCTTCAAAAAGAATTCTCTGAGAATTCTCTGCCCAAAGTTTTAGGTACTAAAATATATTCCTAAACTGTCTGGAAGTCATCTTCACTTTGCCTTAGTCCCGATGATTAAGTGTGCAAAGCTTCATCAGTTACCTAGCTCCAAAGGAGTTAACAGACAGAATGCAGTTGGTAAACAATACTAATCAGCTGAGACCTGTGTAAAAACTATACCACCAGTTGTTTTATTGTAAACTGACGTTTGAATTGGGGGAGGCTTTTCAAAGACTGAAAAATAAAACCATAATCGGCAAGGGTAGTCCATGTGTTGTGGTTATAATTCAAACTCCCAAGGACAGCCTGCCAGTCAAGTACAGACATCATCTGTACTCTCAACACCTGCATGCTCAGTTGTGTATTCCTGTGCAGTCTACAAAATTAGAATGATTTTACCTCACAGGTAGAAATAAATTCCCAAATTTGGGACTACTGATCTCAAGTAACCTAGATTGCATATTTCCAGTGTGAACATGTTTACACGTATGACACAACAAAAGCCACTATATGTTAATTAGCAAACCTTGTAGAGGAAAACTCAAAATTTTCCATTTTCAATTTCCACGGAACAACCATGTTATCCTCTACCTACCAACAAATCTTTATCCTATAGGGCAGTGGAGTCATTTACACTCCAGCACCTTGTTTATTTAGGGTTTTCAATTTATCTGAAATAAAAGTCTGAAAGTGAGAAATCAAAACCTCAGTATTTCAATTTAAGAATAAAAATTCATACACATACCTTTTGTTGAAATCCAGCTTAAGTGATTTTTATGTAAATCTTGCAGCTGATGAAAAGCAACAAGCAACCCATCTCTCTGCAGTGATTAGCCTGCTCTTTATGACTATGGGTTACCTGCCCCAGGATTTTCTAACATAACAAGGAATCCAGGGGGCAAAATAATTGTTTTTCAAAGGTGGGCCAGAATGGAACAAACATTTATATCTTCACTTCAACAGGGAAGCAATGAAATGTAATCCTCTGAGTATCCCTTTTTTTGGTAGATGTTACCTTTGTCTTTTATCCTCATTTCATGCGATTAGCCTCGGAATGTATCCATGTTTTGACTTTTAGAGATTTAAAAAAAAAATGTTACCACTGTGTTTCCTCCAACACCTAAATATGTACACACACACCACCTTCCCTCCTTATCAAATGTTTTTCAGCATGACCAGTGTGCAACTGACATTCACATAGCTTAGGAATCTGAGTCTTCTCAGAAATATTTCTTTTAGCTGAACCTCTACAATCATGACAAGAGATTGATTAAAATGCCAAGATAAGAAACAATTTATTATAGAGAGAAGAAAAATTTCTCATCCAAAATATAGAAATCTGTACAACTTTGCCACAATCAATATACATGAACTGTACAAATTTACACCAGTTCATAATTTACCAAATAAAAGATGACTAACAAAGTTCACAAAATAGATGGTGGTTTCTGGAAAAGACTTTTACCCAATTAAGTACAAGGAAAGTTACAAACCAGACCTCCACTTTCTAAAAATAAGAAGTTTACTCAGTCTTAGAAAACTACAAGCTAGCAAATGTACAGAGAGCTGGCTGGTGCTACCACCACAGTTGAGACAGTGTCTTTTTAAAGGTCTTTTTAAAGCCTGTTGCCATGGCAGATTCTGGTCACTTGCTACTTTCAAGGCCAAAAACACAATACAAGGTCTGACCATTTCCCCAGGTCATGCTTACTAGTTTGTCTTATGTACATTTATACATATTAAGTGCTAAGTAAAAGTCTTGTCATAAAACTTCCAGTACTACCATGTTTAAAATGTTGAGCTTTCCTATTGAGCTGCCAAAAAGGTTAACAATTTTCAAGTGTAATAGTGCAAATTTGCTCTGCCAGATCTTCTGCAGAGAAAGGTTCTTTGAAACACAGATTTGAGTTAAAGGGATTGATGTAAAAATTTAGGTATAACGTCTGGGAGAAACTGAAACCATCCTAGGACTTCACTCCCTAGCAATTAAAGTCATCATTCACTTGAACTCACAGGCTATTAAATCATTGAAAAGTACTGTCCAAACTATGGCACTATCACTTAAAAATATTTTTTTACCACTCTATCTTGTGCCAGATCTTCACAGCTGTGACATGGTTTAAATTCCGTAATCCATCCCCAAAAGGAGCCCACCCAAAGCAAAAATCAAATTTATCCATCCATTATAAGATGATCCATCCATAGACTATATCTTAACCTGATACAGTCATCATATTGTAGCTTTTGGAAGGGCTTGTTCTGCCCAAGAGAAGTTCCTCCTTGCAGCTGATTCTGCTGTCTACCATTTGCACGTTGGTGCTGTTTTGAGTGCTACCTCCTGCTGGTGAGGCTTCATACAGCACACAGATGGAGCCATCCTCTCCGATTCTGTAGGACACTTCGTAGGGGTCAACCCAGAGTGTGAGTTCACTTGGGAGAAGCCTGAACAGCTCCTGACTGCTCAGTCCAATCCGCTGTGCTGCCTGTCCAATCAGAGGATCCATTTTATGGTTGATCCGAATACAACGGTAACCTGATCCCTTGCACGGCTTTTCTGGGAACCAGTGATGTTTGTAATGTTCTACCGAAGAAAAGAAGAACAGAGAAACAATGCTTAGATCGTTACTGTGCACTCCCGCTTTACTTTCTCCCGCTGGCTCCTTGGAAAAATGAAAATGAAAACTCTCAACTTTTTAAAATGCCCCGCATCGCAGACGCTGCTGTGCTGGGCGGGGATGGGGAAAGCGCGGGCAGGGTTTTAGAAATTACACCGTAGGACGCGACAAAACAATCTCCAGGAACCGACCGGTTGAGCCGCCAAAACAGGAATCAGGCGCTCGGCCCCGGCCAGCCGGGAACCTGTTTACTTTCTCCACCCCACCCCAGCCGCACACAATGGGGGTTTATGGCTCTGGAGGAGAGACGCGCCACCGGACTGTTATCCCCAAAGGGAATAAAAACAAGCAACCCTAAACCACGCTCTGGGCAGGGTTGTAATTGCACCGGTGACAAATCCAATGATTAATGGGCAAAGACAGGAGGCGCGGGGATACGGCACGTCCGTCCCGGGCTGGCTCCAGGACAGCGAGCGCCGCGGTGTCCCGCCCCGGGGCCCGGCCCCGAGCCCCCGCCGGCTGAAGGGGGTCGGGGGACAGGGGGTCGAAGTAACCCCAGCCGCGCGGCTCCTTTGTCCCCCAATCCGCGGACGGCCCGAGGACCGCTGTCCCGCCCAGGATGCCTTCAGTTTCTTTGTTGTGCGCCCGTCCCCTTCTCCCCTCCGCCCGCCAGCCCCGGGAGAAGGGGGCGCCCTCGGCCCAGCCCCCAAATCCTCCCCGGGACCCGCCGTTTGCGGCCGCCAGGCGCGCCAGCCCCGATCCCGCGGCCGGAGCCGGGACGCCGCCGAGGTTCCCACGGCCCCGACCGCCCGTCCGCCTCGGCCCCGGGGTGTGCGGCCCGGGTCCCCCCGGCGCCCTCGCCCTCCCGCCGTGGCCCGCTCACCTGCCAGCAGCTCCTGCAGGCTCTGGCTGAAGGTCTGCAGCTGTCGCTCGCTCGTGAGCCCCTTGGTGCGGAGGAACTTGGAGATGAAGGACACGGCGGCGGCGATCTCGCCTATCATGGTGGCGGCCCGACTGTAGAAGGGATGCATGGGGGCGGCAGGCGGGGGCGGCCCGGGGCGGCCGGGGCTCGGCGGCGCGGCCCCGACGGCGGAGCGGCCACCCCGGGCTCCCGCAGGGGGCTGAGGAGGAGAGAGGGCGTGAGGGGCGGACGGCTACTTTTTGTCTCTTTGCTTTACAGTCAAAAAGTTATTCTCGAGACGGCAGGGGACAGGAGAGAAGAAAGGACGAGCGACGGCGGCCCAGTTACATCGCTCGAACTTCCCCGGCCGCCTCCGCCTCCAGCGCCGGAGCCTCCAAAGCTTCCGAGAGCAGCATTCCCAGCTCCGAGGGGCGAAGAGAGGCAAGAGTCGTGCAGCCCTTTTTATAGCGCCGCGGAGAGGAAGTGGCGTAGCTGGAGCGTGACAGCCGACTCCAGCCAATCCGGAGATCGCACCATTGTGACGCAAGCAGATTCGGAGCCGGAGGGGGCGGGAAAAGGGGCCAGGGGGCGGGCCCAGAGCCCGCGAGGAGAGGGAGGAGCTGACGTAATCCGCTTGTAAACAAATAAACCCCGAGTGGCGGCCGGAGAGGAGGGAGCTGTGGCGGGGGCCGGAGGAAACCGGAGGTGCGCGTGTGAAAGCCCCGCCCCGCCAGCCCTAGCTCCTCCTTCCCCCTTCAGCAACTCCAGGCCGGGCGCCAGCGCATCATCTGCGAGCGTGTGCTGCCCGGGCTTGCTTGTGAGGAGGCTTAGTGCAGTGCAGATAAAAGCCGCCTTGCTCTGGCTGCTCGGATCGGGCCGCGGATCCGCGGCGCCAGCCTCCTGGCCTACTCAGCGTTTACATCCCGTCCCTGCTCCGGGTCTCCGTGGCTTGCTCCACAAGCCGGAGGAGCGTGCGGGGCAGCGGGATGCGGGTGCCGGCGCTGAAGGTGCGGGGGTGCGCAAGGAGCCTGCGGAGAAAAGTGGAGGAAACGGGCTCTCGAGGGGCGTTCTGCAGCTTCCGAGAGCCCCGGTCTTCTCGCAGACGTGCAGCCAGCGCCACGGAGCTGTTTCTGCTCCATCCTCGGGGAGAAGTGGGGGGATGTCTTTGTAAAAGTTTAATTGCAAAATAAATAAAAGGTTAGTAAGCCTTTTGTGGTTGCTGTTTCAGTAACTTCAGGAGTCAAAGGAGAGAAGAGTGGAGACCTTACTGAATCCAGCTGAACTGCTGGATAGGAAAGCCAGCTACTGAAGATAAATAGAGCAACGCGGATCTTGTAAAGTTTAGGCTGTATTGAAAGAAAAAAATCTGTAAAATGCATTTTACATCGTTTATACACAAGACCAAAGATCATTTCTTTTTTTTCCTAGTTCCAATAACTCCGAGCCTCGGAGTTCTGCTGCTCTTTGTAAAAACAGAAGAAAATAAGGATAAAATTGGAAGCTTGTGAAAGTATTAGGCGTAGACGTTTAAGTTTACTTGAAACCCTGCCTGCAAAACTAGAAAAAAATACTGGTACGAAGGCGTGAGCCTGCTGAAACAATTAGGCCTAGGAGAGGGTTAACCCGAACTCCATTAAGGAAGAGAAAAAAAAGAGATGGTGAGGCAGGCAGATGGAGCAAGCAAACAAGAGGCAGAAGTTGAACTGTACCAGATGGAAATAAATATCCTGAGCTTCGTTGGTCATCAATATTGCAAAACACACCATTTCGAGGTTTGTTTTTTTTTTTAAATACTGACCTAAAAGGTATAGAAATGAAGCAAAAGTAGAACTTGTTATAAAATAGGAGAAAAGTTTTATTGTTTGATGAAATATGTAAAACTGGGTTTGAAAGAATACCTTCGAGGCTATTTTTTTCCTTCATACATAATAGTTACATGTGAAATAAATACTTTAAAGATGGTATTGTTAAAAGCATGGACTTCCGTGAAAGTGTTAATTTTCTTTGGATATATGCATCAAAAATAGGGGTAAATATTTGTTTCCTTCTAGTACTTTCCAGATAGAACTGTGCTTTTAAAAATAAATGTCATGGTAATTCACTGGGGACCTGAAACCTCTTTTACTACTCAAAAAGGAGATGGAGAAACAGAAGTAAATCCTTAAAATCACCAGAGCCCTAGAGCAAGATCTTCAGATTCCTCTCTGAACTCCACCCACCCTTAATCATCTGCTCTGTTTATTTTCCCTACATTGTCAGTCCTTGGAGCATTCGGTTAGAAATCAAGTGAAAGTTATTCTCCTTCAAGCCTATTCTCCAACTTGGACTTCCAATAATTCTGAGCTGAAATTGACTCATCTGCAAAACAGAAATAATGAACTTAACAAAATGCTAGGATTTGAACTCAGACTTGTTTCCCAAGCCCATGTTCTCTCCCCTATTAACTGCTTTCTCAGGCAGCAGCTGGACCCCTTCTGAAAGCTTTTTAAAATCAGTTGAATGGGGTTAACAAAAAGTTTAACTCACATATTCTTGAAGGGTTTTTCCCCCCACTGTTTTTTATTGTATGTGTGTGTTTCCCACCTTAAATCATTTCTTTCAGAGACAAACGGATTTAAGAAATTACTCTTCTACCTGGGGGATCTAGGGAGCGCTCAGGAAAAAAAAAAATGGAAATAAATATTGGTTCTAAATGCAAGCTTTAGATAGTGCACAATGTTAATTGCTAATGGTTTTCAATTCTGGACATAGGTATGTTAAGTAATATTTTGTCAGAAGTTTAGTCACGTTCTTCCCATCCAAAAACCAACTAGTATTTCTCCAGAGCTTTTGAATTATAGAGGCACTTTCTCACGTTGTTGTTATGTTAAGCTAGAGGGCAGTCCCAACTATTTACTTGGCTCTGTGTCCTTAGGCAAGTAACTTAACCTCTCTGCACAGGAATTTTCTAAGAAAGGTAAAGGTTGTTGTGAGGACTAAATGGAACGATTACAGAGACTGTTTAGCACTGTCTCCAGCACTAAGTAAGCATTCAAATATATATATTAGCGGGCTTACATTATCATCAAGCAATATCATAATATTATTACCAAATTGATTTCTAAAACCCAGAAAGTTTTCAATCAAAGCACTAAAAAAAAAAACTTAGGAATTCTGTCAAAACAAATCCAGAAAATGAACCTGGGTTTCAAAAAAAGTTTGCAAGTAAAAGCACAAATGTCAGGTCTTTGGAAACAGTACTTAAGAATTCCGAAAGTAGTTTCTATAGAAGTAACTAATGGACAACTAACTACAATTTCAAAGGGCTGGGGATTTATATTCCCCTCCTTCAGCTCAGATGTTACCGGAACAGTTTGCTCTGGACTAACAAATCAGAGCTCCCTGTAGACTTTTTTGAGTAGTGTGTTTTTTCACAAAAAAGAGAAAGAGAAAAATAAACATTTATATAGGGCAGGAGAATGAACTTCTTTCTCTGTTTCATAGACTGGTAAAATTTAGGGATCAACACAAGGTTGAATATCTTTTATTTTGCCAAAAATGTTTTTTTTTTAAATCACATTATCATCTACTCTCGCTATCATTTGGGGGAAAAGATGACATTTTAACATTCCCAAAGTAGGAAGGATATCCATATCAGAATAAAGCATGATCTTTTTAAATTGAATAAATTTAAAGTCACTAGGCATCACGTTTTGCATTTCATCACAGCCCTGCATTTGGGAACTCATCCAAACTATTAATCTATTAACACGATAGCGCTAAATTCAGCTTTTATGCTATTCATTTTATATGCTATTCCCACTGCCTAGAATACCTCCTCCCTTTTCCCTTTACCTAGTTTCTGCTCATCCTCCAAGAAGCCTTCCTTCACCCTCTGGACTTTAGTAAATGTCTGTTGTACTCTGCCCTCCCTTGCACTGGCTCTGGTACTTATCAGCCATACTAGATTTACTATGGTTACTGGTCTCTCTTCCTTTCAGGGTGTAAGTTCTCTGAGGGCAAGCGTCTCATGTCGTTCACTATTGTACCCCCAATGCCTAACAAACAGCCCAACCTGATACCGAACCTCTTAATCTCAAATTCGTGTGCCCGTTGCCCAGCAAGCCAAACACTGAGACATTGGTGCTTGAAGACAGAGCAAGATTTATTCGAATTGGCCAAAATGAGTAGGTGGGAGCCTGGGTTCGCTCAAATCCACCTCCCCAAGAACAGAAATGGGGGGGGTTTATAGAGCTTGGCAGGAGGGGCTTCAGGGAGACAAAGGGGTCACTCCCAATAAGCCTCTGGGCAGTCTGACTTCTGGCTTCAACAGCTGCTGAGGGCGGGCCATCCAGTGACCGCAACCTGCCTGAGGGCATTCTCTTTCTCCTGCAAAACAAGCTCACAGAAATGCTTTAGCTATTCGGGCTCTTTTGTTGCCCCAAACGAATTTCAGTAGTTTTTGTTCTATTACCATGAAGAATGACATTGGGATTCTGATTGGGATTGCATTGAATCTGTAGATTGTTTTAGGTAGAATGGACATTTTAACTATATTTATTCTTCCAATCCATGTGCATGGAATATTTTTCCATTTCTTTATTCCTCGATTTTTATTTATTTTATTTATTCTTTTATTTATTCTTTTATTTATTTATTTATCGATTTTTATATTTTATTTATTCTTTATTCCTCGATTTCTTTCAATAGTGTCTTATAGTTTTCATTGTATAGGTCTTTTACCTCCTTGGTTAAATTTGTTCCCAGATATTTTATTCTTTTTGTTGCAATTGTAAATGGGATTGTCTTTTTGAGTTCTCTTTCTGTTGTTTCATGGTTAGTGTATAGAAATGCAATTGATTTTTGTAAGTTGATTTTATACCCTGCCACTTTACTGTAGTTGTTGATTATTTCTAGTAGTTTTCCGATGGAATTTTTTGGGTTTTCTATGTATAAGATCATGTCGTCTGCAGATACTGAGAGTTTCACTTCTTCATTGCCTATTTGGAGTCCTTTTATTCCTTTTTCTTGCCTAATTGCTCTGGCCAGAACTTCCAGTACTATGTTGAATAAGAGCAGTGAGAGTGGGCACCCTTGTCTTGTTCCTGTCCTCAAAGGAATGGCTTTCAGTTTTTTCCCCGTCGAGTGGGATGTTTGCTGTAGGCTTGTCATATATGGCCCTTATTATGTTGAGGTACTTTCCTTCTATACCCAAGTTGCGAGTTTTTATCATAAATGGATGCTGGATCTTGTCAAATGCCTTCTCTGCATCGATTGAGATGATCATGTGGTTTTTATTCTTCATTTTGTTAGTGTGGTGTATCACGTTGATTGATTTGTGGATGTTGAACCATCCCTGTGTCCCTGGTATAAATCCCACTTGATCGTGGTGTATGATCTTTTTGATGTATTGCTGTATTCGGGTTGCCAATATTTTGTTGAGGATTTTTGCATCTATGTTCATCAGTGATATTGGCCTGTAGTTTTCCTTCTTTCTATTGTCCTTGTCTGGCTTTGGTATGAGGATGATGTTGGCCTCATAGAATGTGTTGGGAAGTATTCCATCTTCCTCTATTTTTTGGAATAGTTTGAGAAGGATAGGTGCTAAATCTTCTTTGAACGTTTGATAAAATTCTCCAGGGAAGCCATCTGGTCCTGGGCTTTTATTTTTTGGGAGGTTTTTGATTACTGTTTCAATCTCTTTACTTGTGATTGGTCTGTTCAGATTCTCTATTTCTTCCTGATTCAGCTTTGGGAGGTTGTATGCTTCCAAGAATTTGTCCATTTCCTTTAGGTTGTCCAATTTGTTGGCATAAAGTTTTTAAGAACAAAGCTGGAGGCATCACAATCCCTGATTTCAAAATATACTATAAAGCTATAGTAATCAAAACAGCATGGTACTGGTACAAGAATAGACACACAGATCAATGGAACAGAATTGAAAGCCCAGAAATAAAACCACACACCTATGGACAGCTAATCTTCAACAAAGGAGCAAAGAACATACAATGGAGAGAGGGAAGGCTCTTCAATAAATGGTGCTGGGAAAATTGGACAGCAACATGCAAAAGAATGAAAGTAGACCATCTCCTATCGCCATATACAAAAATCAATTCAAAATGGATCAAGGACCTGAAATTGAGACCTGAAACTATAAAACTCCTGGAAGAAAATATAGGCAGTACACTAATTGAGATTGGACATAAAGGGATCCTTTCAGATTCCATGTCTACTCGGACAAGGGAAACAAAAGAAAAAATAAACAAGTGGGACCTCATCAGACTAAAGAGCTTCTACAAGGCAAATGAAACCAGGATCAAAATGAATAAACAACCCACCAGCTGGGGGAAAATATTTGCAAATTGTTTGCCCGACAAGGGATTAATCTCAGTAATATATAAAGATCTCATACAACTGAGCAACAAAAAAACAAACAACCTGATCAAAAAATGGGCAGAGGATATGAACAGACATTTTTCCAAGGAAGAGATACAGATGGCCAATAGACACATGAAAAGATGTTCAACATCACTAATCATCAGGGAAATGCAAATCAAAACTACACTAAGATATCACCTTACACCGGTTAGAATGGCTATAATCACAAAGACAAATAACAACAAATGCTGGAGAGGTTGTGGAGAAACGGGGACCCTCATTCACTGCTGGTGGGAATGCAAACTGGTGCAGCCTCTATGGAAAACAGTATGGAGAGTCCTCAAAAAATTAAAAATAGAAATACCATATGATCCAGCAATCCCACTCTTGGGCATCTACCCAATGGACATGAAATCAACCATCACAAGAGGCGTATGCACCCCTATGTTCATTGCAGCATTATTCACTATAGCCAAGAAGTGGAAGCAACCCAAGTGTCCCTCGACTGATGATTGGTTAAAGAAGATGTGGTATATACATACAATGGAATACTACTCAGCCATAAGAAAAGACACAACTGTCTCATTTGCAACAACATGGATGGACCTAGAGGGTACTATGTTAAGTGAAATAAGCCAGAGAGAGAAGGACAGACACTGCATGAACTCACTCATATGTGGAATATAAGTGAACACACAGACAGAGAGAACTGATTGGTGGTTACCAAGGGGAAGGGGGGTGGGGGGTGGGCACAAGGGGTGAAGGGTTACATCCACAAGGTGACGGACAAACAAAAATGTACAACTAAAACCCCACAGTGTTATAAACTATTAAGACATCAATAAAAAAAATGAATGGTAAAAAAAAAAAAAAAAAAAAAACAAGCTCACAATTCTCTGGAAAATAAGCTCACAAATCCAAGACCCCTAAATCACCCCTCAAGTTATACAGGAAAAAAACAGCAAACTGAATTAATATCTACAGTGCCCCTCAGGTACCCGGCTTCAAACGCACAGTAAATGCTGTTGAATGATATTAAATAGATGTAGCTAAATACAAATGAGTCAAATCAAAACCATTACTTGCAATTTGTCAGGTGAAAAATAATAGAATTTTTACTACTTAAAAATCGACAGTCAATATGGGAGAAAAGAAGTAACTAAACTTTTTTCCTGGCTGCCATCAGTGTTAGATTATTGCATGAATTGCTTTTGCAGTAAAACATTGTTTTAGGGTAGACTGCATTTCCAATGTAAATGAAATGGACACCAAAGGGACTTAGAATACTAAGTGTTCCTCAGGAATACTGTGGTAATGTCCACATTGCTCCCATTTAAGGTTTTTTGCTTTGTTTCCCCTTATGCTATGTAGATATATTTTAGTATTTTGACATCAGATTCCCGATGGGTGTCATTTGCTTGTGTGCCGCTCTCTCATATTGCCGTTCTATCCTGAAGTTGCTCTCGAGGTGTCCTTCCAATGCTCCAGTCTTTTGCTTCATCCATGTGATCCAAGATTCCCCATTGCTAGCAAAGTCCCAGAATTTTTTAAATGACTGTACAGTAGCCCCTGTTATCTGTGGTTTCGACTTCCCAGGCTTCGGTTACCTGGGGTCAACCGAGGTCCGAAAATATTGCATGGAAAATTCCAAAAATAAACCATTCATAAGTTTTAAATTGTGCACCATTCTGAGTAGTGGGATGAAATCTCGAGCCATCCTGCTCCATCCCCCAGAGACATGAATCATCCCTTTGTCCAGTATCCATGCTGTATACGCTACCACCGGTTAATCACTTAGTAGCCATCTGGGTTATCAGATGGACTGACTGTCATGCTATCACAGTACTTGTGTTCAGGTAACCCTTATTTTCCTTAATAATGGCCACAAAGCACAAGAGTAATGATGCTGGCAATTCAGATATACCAAAGAGAAGACATAAAGTGCTTCCTTTAAGTGAAAAGGTGAAAGTTCTCGACTTAATAAGAAAAAACATCGTATGCTGAGGTTGCTAAGGTCTACAGTAATTTTTATTACAGTATATTGTTATAATTGTTCTAGTTTACTATTTTATTGCTGTTACTCTCTTATTGTGCCTAATTTATAAATTAAACTTTATCATAATTATGTATGTATAGGAAAAGCCATAGCTTATATTGGGTTTGGTACCATCTGTAGTTTCAGGTATCACCTGGGAGTCTTGGAACGTATCCCCCGCAGATAAGGGGGACTGCTGATTAACAGTTCACAAGTTTGTCCTCTGGAAGGCCTCCCTCCAGCTCTCTGTATAATGACACCTAGCAAAGGTCTTGTCCCCTAGCTGGACCCTCCCCTCCCCTGGAGGCACATTTAGGCCCATTGACTTCAGGGTGAGCTGGACGCAGCCTCATCGTCACCCGTCAGCTAGGTGTGTTCACAAGTTATATTTATTGTGAATTTACTTCCAGATAGAGTGCTAGGGGTCGGTGGTGCTTGCTTTAGAAAACTCATAGCTTACCTCACAAGTACAGGGTCGGGAGAGAGTTCTTTACAGAGTGTTAATAGCAAATAGAGACAAGGCATTTAGTTTTGTGTGTTTGTTTGGGGGCAGAAGGAGATAAGCCCCCAAAGTGAACCATCTCTGCTAAGTTAGGGAAGTCAGCCCATAATTAGGTCTCTTTGGAAGGAAGAAAAGGAGGGCTTGACCTTGGAGTATCATAAAGGCTTAAAACAATATAAGGAAGAAAAATACCTGTATCTTTGAAAAAGCTGCTGGGTGGAGGCAGGTATAGGGTGCTGGGGGTATTTTTCACAGAGAAGTGATATGATCAGATTTATTTTTTTGGAAAGCTCTGAGGACGATGGATGGTAGAGGGGTAATGTTGAAGGGACTTCCATTTTTGTCTCCAATTCTTGTTTAA
Organism: Tapirus indicus; assembly: GCA_031878705.1. Taxonomy (NCBI): domain Eukaryota; kingdom Metazoa; phylum Chordata; class Mammalia; order Perissodactyla; family Tapiridae; genus Tapirus; species Tapirus indicus. Next base: position 133,924,322 of record CM062920.1, on the reverse strand, counting down.
ATCTTCAAATAATTTAGCTTTTCCTGTAGGCTTATCTCTTCAACTAGAGACCTATGCCTTTTATTCTTTTTTTGGTTACCCACAGAAAGGAAAGCACTCCCCATCTGGCACCCTGCCTTGCTTTGCTTAGCTATGAATCTAAGGACACAAACTAAGGCATTTGTACTAGGTTTAGATCCACTGGGGTTCAGAAAATACAACAGAACCAGAAATCAGAGGGTGACACAGACAGATTTGGAGCTAAACTGTTTCATCTTGTTAAAGCAATTCAGATTGTTTGGAGAGAATAGGAAGAAAAAGGATTAAAGAGTTGCCTGACAGCAGCGACAACAATGATCATACAAATTAGCGTCACTGACAGTGCATCAGACCCTGTGCTAAGTGTTGTAAAGGCATTCCCATCTAATCCACCAAGAAACACCACCAAGGGAGTGTAATTGACAGCAAGTAACGTGTGAGGTTTCAATCCTAAAGAAAAGAAGTAATTTGCCCAAGGTCTTACGACCAGATTTGAACTCTCAAGTTATGGACTGCCAAACTTGGAGGTGTGCTCCTGATGCTACCTTCTCTAAAAGAAACTGTGAGAAATATAACCCCATAAAGTTAGATGACCATTTGGAGATGAGTAGATACTGTCAAAGGTAAAGAAATAAAACTCCAGGCAGTCTTCCAGGGAAGACTTCTCATGGCTGACATACCCTGGAAAATACAGCTACATTTATTAAAGGCTCACTGAAAAATGAATCAAAGGACATGTTAAAACATTAATCTGCCAAATAAAATAATTTTGCTAGAATGAAAATTATCCTTAGCGTCAGATAAGAGAAAGCAGCAAAAATGCCTTCTATTTTAAGCTATTGAACCATCTCACTTTTCCTTTGGCCTAAATTAGCAGGAGGAACCAGGGAGCAGATCAGCCCCACAGGCTCTTCCCCAGCGACTGAGGGGAGCCCAGTGACCTCTGAGAGCTCAGGTGGAGGAGGCTGGAGGGCAGCAAGAAGGGCTGGCTTTGTGTCTATCTCAGCAGGGGGCTGTTGAAACATATTGCTTGCCCTCCAGGAATTCTCACTGACCTTTGTCTTGTCAAGCCCCACGGTCATTTCTCAAAGCCAGGCCTCCTTCCAAGACTTCTTTCCTTCCTTTTAGCAGAACCCTATGATTCCATTTGCTTTCCTCTTTTTAAAGCTGCCACCATCTACTCTGTCTCCTGGGGCACCCTCCCAGTGTTCAGGCTTATGGGATGTTTATCTGCATCTCCCCAGGTGCCAAAGAGACCTATTTCAAGGTTAGCAGTAGTCTGGAGAAAGAGACAGATGATAAGAATCAACTTTGGAAAATTGGGAACTTGAAGGAATTATTCAAAGTTCTTGCAAGTTATGATCCTGGCCTATAGTATTTATGATTTTCTGAATATGGAGCACACAGACTTCCCCTTCCCTTCAAACTAATAGGGCAGGGGATCGGGACGTCTCAGTGGTCCTCAAAGTGTGGTCTCCAGACCAGTAGCCTCAGCATCACCCCAGGAAATTGATAGAAATGCAAACTTTTACCTCTAGACCTACTAAATCAGAAACTCTAGGAGTGGGGCCTAGCTACCTAGACCACTGGTGTTTCAGAACTGCTTTAAAAAAGTAATGGCAAAATTCGATAATTTAAAACCAACCAACAAACTTTTTATCCAGGCATATACTATCTCAGATAGAAATCTTGTCCCTTAAAAAATTAGCATACTAATTTAATCTGTAAAAGCTGCCTTTACGTATCAACTAAGTTTTCGGTTGTTTTTTTCTCCCCTGAGGTTCTACAGTCTGGGTAAAATGCGTTCTTCCCAGCTTCTAAAACTTTAGGCAAGCTAGAGCATATAATGATGTCCACATGTTACTCTCGAGAGAAGATAATACTCAGGAAGCTTGGTAAAAAAATCATCTAATCAAATGTTGGCATACTCCATGTTTTTATTTTCACTTCTAAGAAAAGCAGCAACTTGCCCTTTTTAAAGAACTCGAATTTAAAAATCTCCCAGTAGATTAACGTTTACATGCATTAAGTGACATCACATCACTCCTTTAAAACTAAACTAAAACAAAGGGACATTCAAGTTGCAAAAGTAAGTGCAATAAACAAATCAATATAGAGGTGCTGCATATAGATGCCCAACAGGGTTGTGGAAAGTATCCTGTGTTTGGATGTACTTTAGCAGGAATTCAAGGGTTGAAATCCCACGGGAAAAGGCAATTTAGGATGTATTCATTTATGGGGTATAGCAAGTTAGACTGATCCAAATTTGTGAAAAGACTATATTCTAGCCATGGAGGAGAAATCTTCTAGATTAAAAAAAAAAAAAAAAGGTTATGATTAACATGTCAAATTGCATTTATTTTCTGAAGTGGATAAAGTGAGAGACTTCCCATTAACTTGTGTTCTTATCCATTTGTTTACTAAAAACTTGTTTTTCCTAAATGAAGCAGAAGCAATCTTCAGCCTAGATAATATTTATAATTTGATTTAGTTGAATGTGAAAGCAAAGGATCCTTTATTTGCATTAGTATATGTGTTGAAAACATTCCATATTTGCATGTTTTTTAGTAGAGGCCTCTTCTTGAAATCTTTTCGTTGAGCAAAATGTAGGAAACATTCTCATCTCCTGAAAACTGATTTGAATTTTGACTGTGATGCTGACCTTCAAACTTAAGGAATGGTCTCCGTGTTGTTTTTAATGTCTGACCTTACTGGTTATTGCACAATAACAAATTCTGGATTACAAACAGTGAAACAGCAGTAAGAGATACAGCATTAAAGCTCTCAAGGAATGGTTCTTTTCATGGTTTTCTCTCTTGTAGAAGCAAAGCTGTCTGTACAGTATTTAGATGATAGGGACTATGACAGTCAAGAGCACTTTTAACTTTATGCTAGAAAGTTCTATCCTTAGTCTCTTTGAACAGATGATCTCGCCTTTTCTTAAAAGAGCTTTATTGAGATATATTTTACATATCATAAAATTCACCCGAGTGTACAATTCAATGATTTTGAGTTAATTTACCGAGTTGTGCAGCCATCACCATAATCAGTTTCAGAACATTTTCATCATCCTCAATAAAATCACAATATCACGCCTGGCCCTCCCAGCCCCAGGAAACCACTAATCTACTTTCTGTCTCTATAGATTTGCCTATTCTGGACATTTTTATATAAATGAAGTCATACAATATGTGGTCTCTTGTCTGACTTTTTTGGCTTAGCATAATGTTTTTGAGGTTCATCCATGCTCAGTATGTATCAGGAATTCATTATTTTGTTTTATTTTTTTCTGTTGTATCTTCCCAGAATTTTCTTTTGAGGCAAACTCTGCATTAAGAAAGAGTAGTTGCCTGCCAGGTTGATGGGGGCCAACTTTGGGGCTACTTCTACCTCCCCTTTCCATGGCCCTTCACTTGTAGACATTTTTCTGCCGTCTCTAAAGTCTTTGAGATGTCATTTCTCCAGAGCATGACCTAGACTCCCCCCCCCCCCACGGCCATCACCTGCTGCAGAATTAATGACTTTCTCCCTTCTGGTGCCTAGAATATTCCACACACCCCAACATCAAACTGCACAAGGACTAAGTCAACTGAATTGAGAAAAAAAGCTCCTTCCTCAAGACATTCACTTCAGAGGAGTCCTCAAGGGAGGCAGAAATTTCAGGTTGGAAAGAGGGTAATAAGCACTCTAGTTACAGAGTCCAAGTAAGGACGAAAATCTGCCAGATAATTTAGCCGAGAGGATTTAGCTAAACAGTTAAACTCTTAACAGAAGCTTTATTTAGGCTCATTTGAACAAACATGATCAGCAGACAAGTCCTTTTTAAAGAAAGTTCTCTTTCATCTGACTAAAAAGAAGGAACACATTTAAACCAAAACAGGAACTACTCTGGCAATATATGTGTAAAAAAATAAGCACCCTATGGGGTTCTTTTTAAATTAGCCAGAGCGCACAGAGAAGTCTTTGAAAAGAAAACTCTGGGGGAAAAAACATTTTTCTTGATTTCATAAACACTCATTGTTTAATCATCTGATGAAAGTGCAAACTTATGATGAAGTCCCCCCACCTCCTAAACGGATGAGCTTTTTTAAATCACCTCCTCTCTCTCTGCCTGTTATACTTAGGGAGGCAGGAGAAGTAACTTGAAAACCGGCCTAGCAGAGAAGCAAGAAGTGACCTAGGAGGTCCTAGTTTTCAGACTGGATATACACATGCAAGGCTGCACCCCGCACTTATGGCATAGGAAGACGAGTTTAGCCTAGTTGTTACCACAGTGTATTAATATGCTGTTCAAATTTCATGACCAGTGGATAACCTACTCCAGTTTATTTTGCTGCCTTTTTAAAAAAAAATTTACTTCAAGGACACTGCTTCTGCCCAACCCTCTTCCACATGCCCAAGGCAGTCCTGTAATTGCAATCAGGACGCTTAGAACCTCCTGAGTCCAGTTGTAGCTTCCATTCTTACCAATTGTTCAGATATGGCCCAAGACGGCCAGCCCGGAGGTTAAGTTGTTAAGTTCAGTGCACTCTGCTTCAGTGGCCTGGGGTTCAAAGGTTTGGATCCTGGGTGTGGACCCAGACCACACATCAAGCCATGCTGTGGCAGCATGCCACATACAAAATAGAAGAAGATGGGCACAACATGTTAGCTCAGGGCCACTCTTCCTCAGGCAAAAGGAGGAACACTGGCAACAGGTGTTAACTCAGGGCCAATCTTCCTCACCAAAAAAGATATGGCCCAAGAGATGTGTTGGGGCTCATGGCAGGCTGCCCTAAAATGTGCCAGTTTGGCCTATTGATCTTTTAGAATTCAAGTTACTTGAGAAGCAGCCAGTGCAAAAAGGACACCCTGACCATCCTTTGTTTCCCTGAAAGCAGGACATAAATCTACCAATTGAAGGGTGCCAACCCTGCACCAGGAGGTAAAGAGACATCCTTATCACCAGAGATGGTGAATTCAGGGCCGGGAAGGCTGTGTAAACAAACTCTGCTTAGTTTCTTCACTAATTAAGCACCTAAGCATAAGTTTTTTGTCTCGTCAATTCCTCACAAATATTATTTCTTTGTCTAAAAGGTGTAAAAACTGCCTGTCTTGGTCACAGTCATGTCTGTGTCTGTGTGAGGCTCCCGTACTTGTGAAATCAAGTTGGTTTTTCTACTGTTAATCTGTCTCATTTCAATTTAATTCTTAGACCAGCCAAAAGAACTCAAGAAGAGTAGGGGGAAAATTTCCCCCTCCCTGACCTGTACTATTAATATATTTTTCTGGACTTACTCCAATGAGGAAAGTTATGAGTCTTAAGCAGGATCAAGGTAAAATTATGCAAAATCGAGGCAACTTGACATGAAGCAAATATTTAATGTGTTTTCTAAAAAATAACTTAAGGCCTAATAAGCCATGTAAAGAAAGTAGGAAAAATTTTTACCGGGAATCTGGGTTTGGAGAACGTTGCTGTAAACAAGCAATAATTTACTTTTGAGCTCCTTGCCATCCAGAAAAAAGAGAAATACAGCAATGCATATTGCTTTTGGTAACTGAAAAAGAACACTATCAAAAGAAAAGCATTTATTAGCATTAAACTCTGACAAATTTATCAATTTATAATATAGAACAATTTTACATGCTTCTATAAAACATTCAAGGAAACATGCTTCAGGCAGCACATTCTTAGTTGGACTCTCCCAGTGATAGCTGAGAACAAGTTCACTGCTAAATGTCTGATGTATAAGTGTTCTATGATATTCATAAATTCATTCCACAGATTTGATTGACTAATAAGGTACCGACTAAGCATTGGAGATACATCCACAAACAAAATATAGTCATACATCACTTAACAATAGGGACGTGTTCAGAGAAATGCGTCATTAGGCAATTTTGTCGCTGTGTGAACATCATAGTGTGTACTTACACAAACCTCGATGGTATAGCCTACTACACGGTACTAATCTTACGAGACCACTGTTGTACATGTGGCTTGTCATAAACCAAAATGTTGTTGTGTGGGGCATGATTGTAGATCTGTCCTACACGTTATGGAATCTGGTAGGAAGACCAAAATTAAGTAAATAGTGTAAATAAGTACATATTTGCCATTCTGAAAATTGGTATGAAAGAAAAATACAGTCACTGTGAAAGTCTAACCTCAATGGTGGGACGGAGGACAATGAGACCTTTAGTCAGATATCTGAAGATGCATAGGAAAAAACCTGGATCAGGGCCTAGGGGATAAGAGTTGCTCTACAGAGTAAGGAATAAGGAAATGAATTTACAAAGGGGACATAGGTATGCCCAAAGCAGAACCCTGTGGAGCAGGGATAACGAGAGAGAGAGAGAGAGAGAGAGAGAGAGAGAGAGAGAGAGAGAGAGAGAGAGACTGAAGATAAGGCTGGAAAAGTATGTGAGGCCGGAGCCTGAGTCACCTTGTAAATTGCATTTACGATGTTAATCTTCTCCAAACAATAATGAGGAAGTCACCTAATGATTAAGCCAAGGAATAACATGACAGATTTGCATATTAAGAGTTACACCCATTAAGCACCAGGGCAATGGGTATTCTGGTATTATTATGAAAATTAGAAAGTGAAGATCCAATTCCTATGAGGTTCTATCCCTTATTTGCTTTGTAGGAGAGCTATAAGAATATCTGTAACCAAAGCCACATCTCTTAAGAAGCTTCTTTAGATTTACTCAAATGTTCAATAATACTATATCCGAAGCTCCTGAAATCTAGACCAGGAATGGGCAAACATTTTTAATAAAGAGCCAGATAGTGCATATTTTTAACTTGGTGGGCTAGAGAATCTTTTTCACAATTATTCAACTCTACTATTGTAGTGCAGAAGCAGCCATAGACAATATGAGCATGGCTGTGTCCCAATAAAAACTTTACTTACAAAAATAAGAGGTAATGGATTTAGCACTTGGGCAATACTTTTCCTGTCTCTGATCTAAATTAAGTAGCATCAAAGAGATGATCATGATAGAAGATTTTGGAGGATATGGTAACCATCTAAGCAAACAAACCTTTAATGGGATAACCACTCCTTTGAAGCTCTGATTTTGAAGAGGACTGTGTTGTGATGGGACTATAACTCAGGGACAAAACGCACCCTCTGTGAGCCGAAAAAATTGAATTATCATCCATGTAGATGGCGAAGAGTGTAAGCTCCTTAGGGGCAGGGGTTTGTGTCTGTTTTGTTCAGGTTTTTTTTTTTTTCACCCCTAGCTGAATCTGTGGAACCTCCAGTTTTGTCTATAGAATAACATGCAGAGGTACCTCACGAAATGAATGTTTAGTTAATGACTTTCAGCAATATAACTCTTAAAAAGTCATGCCACTATTGGGAAAACTTCTTTTTGTTCCTAGTATAAAGAAAAACTTCACCCAAAACACACTAAATATATATACTGTGAGACATTGTGTCGATACTATGGTTTCAGGCAAAGACACACTCACCAATTCACTCAACCGAGTTTTTCATCAAAGTATCACAGGGAACAAATTTAAATCAGGTGCCCTACTTGGATGAACCCAAACATGTTTGCTTTGCCTGCAGACACCAAGCAAGAGATGAAGACACAGCTTCTTCATGTCTTACAACCCTTTGGTCTGCTCTGTGCATGCACCTTCACTAGGTAGTTTGAATTGTTTGTGTTTTGCTTTCATTTTTGATCTAGAGATAAATTTTTAAGTTTATTTTAGTAAAATTTGACCTCAATAAAAATGAGCTCCCCAAAATATTGAAAAATCTGTGAAAATAGTGCAGAAAAAATGATGAGCTTTCCAATGCCAAACTCCCTCACTTCTTCCCTGTATCTGCATCACCCACTGAGTCACCTCTTCCTCTCTTGGCAAGTGCAATAAACCTTCATTGTATTACTATTTTCACTTACTTTCAAATTCTTTATATTGCTTATACAAACTTACTTTTATTACATGTGTGTGTGTGTGGATATGTATATATAACACAGACACACATATATATGTACATATCCACACACACCTATATATATTTTTTTAATCTTTGAAAATTGTTTGGGTATCTTAGGTTAAGATGTAATATATAATAAATTTTCCCATTAAAGTTAATGGAGATTTTTTTTTTAATTTAAAGATTTAACAGCAGGGCTTGTAGAAATGAATTAACATTGTTAACCAAGGTATAGGTCAATTGGTTTTCTTTGTAATCCAATGTACTTTAACTTGTGCATTTAGAAAAGTGTTATTCTGAGAAGGGGTTCATAGACTTTAGACTGTTTTTGTGCCCATGGCACAAAAAATAACCTCTGGTCTAGATCCTAGAACAGTGTGTCTGCCATATGACAGGTATTCTTGAATACCAAGTGATCTTTAACCCATAGCAACAGTATTGGTTTTGCTAAAAAGATGCTAAACTATTCAGACAAAAATTGTTTGAAAAGTGTCATGGTGATGCCTATGGCATAAAATGTTTTCTCTTCTAGATAGGAAAAGATGCTGAGCTTGTTGTTTCTTATGGCAGGAGAACATAAGGAAGGCTAAATTTGCGTCAAATATTTGGATAGATGCTTCAAAGGAGGACTGAGGTCAAAAAATGCTTTTAATCACATCTAGGATTAGAATTTGCTTAAAGAAGTCCATAACTACGCAGCATTGTGACTATTTTACTCGCCAGTATATCCACAGCTCTTAACCCAGTGCTTAGTAAAGAGTGGCATCAATACATATTTGAGGAATGAATGAACCCTGATTGAGATTCTGTGGCTGTAAAAGCTCTGAGGGAAGATTAAAAACCTTGAATCGATATCAAAATCCTATGGCTTGGCTAAGTGGTACCTGTCTATGGAATCAAAGATTGATGAGAGATCAATAAATATTGCAGGAGTCTTCAGTTATTTTTAACTATATCCAACCCCACAGCCCCCAGAGATTAAAAAGTACCAAAAAGGTCAGCAGTAGAATAGTGGTGCTTTAAATGCTCCTTTTTCATGCAGAATATTAAATGGAGAAGCCAGACCTGCCACTCATTAAGAACAAAGCAAGCTCAGAATGTTGAGGACTGTGGAGCTGACTGATGGAAGGTGGCACACTAGAAGGTTGCCCTTTTTGAAGACAGAGGCCGATACAGTGCCTCTGTCCTAGGGGAGTTGAGCAAAGGACTTTGCAGAGATTTGGGCTCACCATTCAGAGCAGAACTTGGAGAGCTGGGGCAGCTGAAGATTTTACTCTGCGGACTTCAGCTGGGAGCAGTTAAATGGCTATGCCTTAGTGAGTCAGATTTGTCAGTTCTTAAGATAGCATGCTATTGTACCTTTAAGAATGAGGTAGAGTCATATACCACTCGTTTGAGGTTCCTTCCCAGCATTTTAAGCAAAGAAAGCAAACTGAAGAAGAATAAAATAAAAACAGATCATGTTATCCATATGGTGTTTATTTGTGTATGTATATGTGTGTGTACATATAAACATACATGCACACACACAATTTTCAAAGGATTATATACGCACAGAAAGAAGTCTAAGGTTAACATCCAGCGTGTACTCCCCCGAGGGATGTGTTTGGAGAGGTGGGGATTTATTTATTTTATATAAATCTGAATACTGGCTTTCCAGCTGGAAGAAAGTTATACTCCTACATCGTATACAAAATAAAATCTACTTGGATTCCACGCTAAAATAAAAACCAGTGGAAGAAAAGTTAGGAAATGTGTAGATCTACAAGAGTAGAGATGGGTGGGAAAATTTCTTAAAAGTCAGGAAGACGAGCATCCATAAAGGAAAAGATTAACACATCTGACCAAAAAAAACCATATTTCTGTATAAAAAGCACCATAAACAAAGCTGATACAAATGATAGGTAAGAAAAAAATTGGTGACATATGTGACAAATGAGAAATTAATATTAATATTAAATATATAGTAAATAAAAACTAAAATGCAATAAATTAATATCTTCACACAAAGAACTATAATTTGGAAAAAAATGAACAGGAGAAAAATAGGCAAAATATAGGAATAGACAATTTACTAGAGAACAAAGGAAAGAGGATAATAAATATAGAAGATACACAGTCTTGGTAGTAGTCAGAAAAATGCAAAACGAAACAATATGCCTTTAATTACCTATCAGATTGATGAATATTAAAAAGATAAATGATGTCCAGTGCTCATGTAGTTATAGGGAAATGGCAATTTTCATACTTTGTTTATGGAAGTATAATTAGAATAATTATAAATAAATATAAATATAAATAAATATAAACAAATATTACTTTTGGAAAGTAACTGGTAGAATTTATTTTTTAAAAATAAGCTTACACTTTGACATCCCACTTTTGACAATCTCTTCTTCTAGACTCCATGTAACCCAGAAGGCAACATACTAACAGAGAAATTCCCCCTTCTTATAAATGTTGTCCTCTTCCTGAGCTCACCATCAGAGTTGAGTCTAGAGTCATTTGCAGAGAACAGGACAAGTATAAAGCAGAACTGATCACCTATACCCCTAGGAGATCAGTAGGAAGGTCTAAATACTAGAAACTTAGGGGTTATCTACACAGCATCTCCATTCTGGGAAATCCCTCAAATACTCCCTCATTTCCTTATTCTCTCACTTTCATCCCTGGCTGCAGGAGCAGCCATAATTGGGTGCCTAAGCTTGGCCAATGAGTCCATTCACTTGGATTTTTGGACCTGGAAATCAAGGTGGTTTCTCTTCTGTAGTTGCATATGCTGCAGATAAAATCTTGAAACCATTGGCAAACATTTTTTTCTCCTGCTACGTGCAGAATACCATTCTAGAGAGAGAGAGAGAGAGAGAGCACAAAGAGAAACAGAGATGAGAGACAGAGAACATCCTGCTGAGGAGATTTAAGCTCCTGACTTGAGTGGTCCCAGAGAGCTCTGTTGCATTTTGGCCCTGCTTGTGACTTGGTTATTCACCGTCTCCTTAGATTCTGTGAGAAACCCCAAAAGCCTTCTAGTATGTTCCTTTTTTTTGCTTAAGCTAGTTTAACTTATCCCTTGCAACCAACAGAATCCTAAATAATGAAGACTTCTTATTAAGTAGTCTTGATAAGAATATTAAATATTCTCCTCCACTTGTGGACCTTGAGCTAACAATTACAAGTATTCAGTGAAGGCAGATGTATACCCTCCGCACTCCATTTGGGCTCTGACAGAACCACTGGAGAACTCCAGCTCCTTCATCCCCCAACCCTGCCCTGAAGCTCATGCCTGCCTTGCTCAATTCTACTTAACATTTTTTAGGACTGATTTTTTCAGGAAAGAAGGAAAGAGAAAAAGGAACTTTCTTAGAGTTTCCTACAGATCATCAAGTATGCATAGCTGACATGTGATAAAGATCAGACAAGCACATTTCTGACTTTGTTAGTCTATTATCAGACTGCTAAACACTATGGAACACTGCACTGGTTTGGGCTCTTATAGCTATTTAAACTGTCTTTATTCTTAGTTGCATATTTTAAGATTCATATTCATAATGGATTATTTTTAAAGCAGGAAGTGCAAGAAACTCTGATGTGGAACTACATCCTAATAAGGAGCCTGGATTTGACTGCATGAAAATTTAAAACTCCTAGCCACCAAAACCCACAGTGAACAAAAGGAAAAAGACTAAGGACCACTAGGCAAAAATATTTTTAAAAGCTTAACAGAGTTGATATTCTTAATGGGTTGGCCTAAACAGAATGAACGAAGAGCTGGCATTTTTTGATTTTCCCCTTCACCTAAAAGAGCCAGTGTCCAGGGGAACATATCCGGCATTAACATTATATAGATAAAGCAGCAAGAATAGGTGACTAGTGGATGATCACATCAGAAAAGATTCCTTTCAGAGTTTGTCCTCTGTCTGAAGAGACCAAATAGGGCAGTATTATATCCCAAATAAAAACAACACAGAACAACAAATCTAACAGGCACACAACAGCACACCCAATACATACAATGGCAGAGGGTATGAAGAGATAATTCCTAAATGAAATAGAATGATGAGGGAGGGAGGGAGAGGCAGAAAGGGAGGAATAGAAGAGGCAGTGGCACTTGCTGGAGACCTTGCCTTTGGTCCATGAGCAGCCTCTGAGGTTCTCTTTTCTGGCAATTTCCGTAGGCTTTAGGGCTATTTGCATTTCTCCCCAGAAGAATAATTTAGCCTATGGTCTTCCTAAACTACCTGGGGGAGTATTTGTAACCTGGGCCTCTGAGGTTCTCTGGCAGGCCTGGCAAGATGATATAATTTGAAGCACAGGAAGGAAGGCTGGGAGCTACCTTTGGGACAGACACTATTCTCTGAGGTGCCACTTCCTCTGAACTATTAAAGGGAGATAAAATAAGCTAAAATTTAATTAACAAAGTAATGAGATCATCAGAACCAGTAGACATAACCAAAACAATACAGAACCACCCCCAGCCAGCCCTAAATCAGAAATAACTAAAGGCAATGTGACTTGTCCTGAGCAGCAGATATGACATGCAGGCAGGGATGTTCCTTAACCAGAGTTACAGGCAAGGTCCCAAGGCCTCAAGTCTCAGGCCTGAGAACTCTCCCTTTGACTACCCTAAAGGCCTGTGCACTCTGATTTACTCATGGGCCTGAACAGGCTCATAAGCTGTTTGCAAGTTCTCTGCACTCTCCCTTGGCCCCTAAGAAGTCACATGCAGATTTCAGAACTATAGAGCCCTTGTGAGTTCTCCAAAAAAGTGGGGTTTACACACCAATGGTACAAACAGCCGTCCTCCTTTAGATTCTGCTCTTGGGGAAGAATCTGGTCTACATCCCATTTCTCTGTGCATCCAAATGCCAGGTCTATAAATGATTTCTTTATGGTGTTAAAAGATAAACTGAGTCATATTAAAAATGTTAAGAGGTTATTTGGGCAAAAATCGATTCGCATCATGCAGGGCCAAACCGGAAGTGGTTAGGAGCGCTCCACCGTCAGAAGCTAGGGGCAAGACTTTTATAGAGAAAGGGCAGAAGCAAAACAAGAAAATTATTTGATTGCCTATAGCTTAAGTTGATGCCTTATTTGGAAAAGCCTAGTTGGCTGTTTGTGATTGGTTGTCCTTAGGTTTTGATTTCTTAATCTTGAAGCATTTATAGGTTTAGGTTTTGGTTGCTTACAGAGGCAGCTAAGGTGTTAGAACCACCTCAGTCTAATGGCCTCCTTGTTTAATTAAATTAGCAATGAACACAGGAGGCGAGCATTACAGAATGTTCAGTGTCTGTTACCTATCTCAGAGATGGCCATCCTGACTAGAAATGTTACAGCTTTTTCTGTGGATAACTTCTCTTTAGAATGTTATAGAAAACCAGTTTGCTACAGTGGGAGGCAATCATTTTAAAGTTATAAGCAGGAATAAATGGTGTCCCAGAAGACAGCTTTCTTTGAAAGTAGGCTCTGACATTTTGTTAATCTGCAAGCACATTTTAAAGCAGCTGCATATTAAACTACTTTAGAAATTGCAGATTTCGGATATTAATGATAACATATTTCAATTACAGTTACATTTAGATTAAAAAATGATACCAGTTGGCTTAATAGCATACCTATGAAAGTGTTGCATTAAATAAGTCATACATTTGGTGTTCCCCTCTCTCCATGATAACTGTGGTATCTGTTGAGCTCAGAACAGCCAACTCTCGGTCAGAGGGGAGTTATCTGAAATCCAGCCCTCCAGGCTTCACTCTATACACACTAAATCTTACCAGGTTGTGAGCAGATGAAACAATGGAAATGACATTCAAATCAGTTGTTCTGCCTTTGGTTTTCTTCTTTCTTTTTGGAGGAAAAAGTTAAAGTTTAGGTTTTGGTTATTTGTAGATTTTATTTAGTCTTTCCTGCATTGTTGCCACAGATCCTGGAGAACCTGTGCTTGATAAATTGCCAACATTATTCTCATTTAGTTTCGTCACAAAAATAAAAGATAAACCTAGACCCAAAAGAGGTGAAAAACGAACTAGACCCACAGGATTTGTTTTATTGAAAGACAAAATCAAAATTTCAAATCGACGAGGAAAGGAGAAGAAAATAAACATTCTCCAGACGTGATGAATAGTACGTGGGGCTGGCTATGGCTGAAGTGTCGCATTCAGCTAAAAAGGTCAGTGTCAGAGGGGAGCATATAAGTGCTGCCTGGCAGGGAGTGGTCTCCCATGGGCCTTTAGCATTTCCCTTCATGACCAGGATTACAAAATAAAGAAGATGCTCTTTAAGTCTGTGGATGTCACTAAACTTGAGGGCTAACATATTTTATAGCGATGGGTTGGGGTAGGGGTAGGGCTGCCGGTTAAATACAGGATGTCCTGTTAAATTGGAATCAGATAAACAACAATAATTTTTTTAGTATAAGTGTGTCCAATGCAACATTTGGGACATACTCATACTAGAAAATTATTTGCTGTTTATCTGAAATTCAGATTTAACTGTGTGTCCTGTGTTTTTATTACTAAATCTGGCAACTCTAGAGGAGTTTTGGAGGAAAAGAGCTTAAACAGTGGTTTTAAAAAAAGGTATGAAATTTAGAGTGGTGAGCACCTTTTTTTTAGAACTCAAAATAATCCCAGAAAGCTAAAGAAATATTCAGACTGCAACACAATGGAGTTGGGTGAGAGAAGAATGTAAGATAGAAAAGATAGGAAAACAATGAAAATCTGGGTTGTGAGCTCCTAAAAGGCAGTTTTCTTTTTTAATCATCTTTGTATTCTTAGTCCACAATCTTTCACTTTTAGTAGGTTAGCATTAAGTGGTTTTTGAATGAATGAACCCTATTCTTAAAGATGTTCTCCTTTCCAGAGCCCTAACAAGGTTCTTAAAAATTATTGGCTTTCTTTTGTAAGAAATTCATAACACTTATCTATTTCTTAGGGAAAAGATCAGGGAATCTGTGTAGTGAGAAAATACTCAAGCTTGGGTGGGACAAGAGCCATTAAATAGTGGTCACTCAGTCCACTGGAGCTCAGGGATGCAAATTGCCTACTTGAGATAAATCTACTCCCAGGATAACTTTCAAAACACTCTTGAGTTTTCCCTAGAAAGAAGAAGAAAGAATTCAACCAACAAATTAATCAGAAGAGATCCACCTTGAAAGAAAAAAGTCAGGCAGCAGACATTGAAGGACAGTGTTCCTATAACTATCTTAGCAAAAGAGTGAGGGCCTTTTAAGAATTGAGCTTTGTAATTGCTTATTGTTATTTTTGGCATCCCCCTGCTATTGTTTTCCCATAGTGATTGACAGACAAAACTCTAAAATAAGAAGGATCAGTGGGTCTATCTGCAGAGTGACAGCACAGAAGAAGACATTCTAGAAACTAGCCTGGCATGGAAGGGGAGAAGTGTAACTGCTACCCCAGCCCCCACCTCATTCCAACCCAAGAGAGGGCTAGTCTGAGTCTAAAGATGGTAGGAGAATGAGCTTTCTCCCTAGGGAAGGAAGATGTGAATCTACTAAATATCTGCAGAAAATATTTGTGAATTGTATTTATGCATTCTTTTGATGAGAAGTCCCATATCTTTTATCATATTTTAAAGAGATCTTAAAGATGGCTATGACTGAAGGTTGGATAGGTAAAACTGGGCTTTGAAGGACAGTTGTGAAAACTTTGGTTGCTCTTGGAAGCAATAAGACATCATTGTTGCATTTTTTTCATGGTAGCCATATTGGTTCTTTACCATTTCTAATTCTTAAAACAATAAAACATTAACTTAAGTTTTAAATATATCAAGGCTTATTGAACCACTTTGAAAATCTTTGTGTTCCATTTGCCTAGTCAGACACCAAGCGTATAGCAAAGAGAAGAGGATAATGAAAAAGTTTACCTAATTCACAATTACATTCAAGGTCAGTCCCCTCTGTTTAACTACCTCAGACTAATCATTATTCTTTAGTAGATTCCAGGGCTTTCTGAACGAAAGGCATCTCCAGTATAGCTTCATTCTGGGGTGATGTAGCTTAAGCCACACCTGCCAGCAGAAGTAGCTGTTGTAGAAATATAATAGAATCCTCGTGACACAGCTCACACGTGTGATTTTCTGTCTGAGGACAAAGCCTCTACCATAGAAAACATAACACCTACACTCACCAAGAATCTAGGTGGGATGGAGGAAGTGGAGGTGAACTTCACAAATTCTAGAGATAACACATTTGTCACATTCCAAGTGCTGAAAATAAGTGTTCTTGCACCTCTGAATTTATTCTCACAAAACGAGGTGCAACAACAAGTTCACATCCAGGTTTCAGTTACCACTGAGCTGCAGGGGAGTATTTTAAACTATTCTATCTATGAAATTAGATTTATAAGAAAAAAATCCCCTTAAAAGAAGCATAGCCATAAAGAGAGCTTAAATATCACCATGTATCATGGCAATCTGTAATCAATTAAATAATATAGAAATCAGTAATATTTTGTTCCAGTGAATTAATAATCAGAATATATACATTTTGCGATATACTTTCTCCATTTAAAATAAACGTGTATTTCTCATAGACAAAAGACTCAAGGTACATGCTCTATTTAAATTAAATGTTGCAATGTAGGGTTCTAATTTGTTATACGTTGACATTCATTTGTCTGGAATGTTGGATGCAATCCTATTTGAAGCAAGTTGGTTGGGCACCCAAGAAAGTTGCCTAGTTCTGTTTAATCCAGAGGGCAAGAAAGGCTTGTTTGGCCAAGTCCATTTCCTTCTTTCCCCCCATATATCTTTATATGGCAGGGGTACTTTGAGTAGATGAATAAAGAACTTGTGACAGCTTTTACTTCCTTCAGGGAGCTCTCTCCAACCCACTTTGGGATAAAACACTATTTTTCTCTCTGTTACTATAGTTCTAGAGAGCCTGTTTGGTGTGTATCTTTCTCAAAATATTGTGAACTCTTTAAAGGAACCACCTTTGTGTCCCAGATCTGACTCACAGTAGGTACTCCCAAAATGTGGGTTGAGTGAATGCGTGGAAGTAAAAATAAGGTAAATAGCAAGAAGAAGTTGGAGGCATTTGGAAACACTACCACTGTAGTGGGCTGAATAGTGTATCCCCAAATTCATGTCCACCTAGAACCTCAGAATGGGACTGTATTTGAAATTAGGGTCTTTACAGATGTAATTAGTTTAGGATCTCCAGATGAAATCATTCTGGGTTTAGGGTGGACCCTAAATCCAATGACTGGTGTCCTTATAAAAGAAAGGAGAGAGAGACTGGAGACAGACAGACCTAGGGAAGATGGCCTTGTGAAGACAGAAGCAGAGATTGGAATTGTGCTGTCATAGACCAAGGAACACCAGGAACAGAAGCTGGAAGGGTCAAGGAAGGATACTCCCCTAGGGCCTTCAGAGGGAACATGTCACAGCTGACATTGACTTTGGATTTCTGGCCTCCAAAACTGAGAGAATAAATTTCTGTTGTTTTAAACCATCTAGTTTGTGGTAATTTGTTACCGCAGCCCTAGGAAACTAACACACCACCATTTTGACTGCAGCTGCGATTCTAGATGATTGCAAAAGGACCGCCAACTCATTTTTCCTCCTCATTTCCAAAGAATTAAGAACAAGTGTATTAGATTGAGTGAGTGTGTAATGTCATGTGGTGGGTCACACACACATATGTGTCATCGCTAAAATCGTTTCCCTATTTGACAAATGAGGACCTTGAGGTTAAGAGTTTAAATAACTAGTGTCAAAAAGTATGTGATAATAGCTAACATTTGAGTTCTTACTATGTGTCAGGCACTGTGCTAGACTCTTTACATGAATTATCTTCTCTCATCCTTACAAGACTATAAAGGTAGGTACTCTTAAATTTTCCCCTATTTCAAAGATGAAGAAACTGAGGCACAGAGTACAAATTATGTGCCCAAAGTGTCTAGTACTCGGCAGGATTTGAACCCAAGTAGTGTGATTCTAAAGCCCAGGTGCCTTAGAAATTTGCTATGTTGTGTGTGGATATTGTGTGCTCATCACCCCCACCATTCCTGCCTCTGATTTCCAAGGGGACCCATGCACTTCCTAACTGCCCATTAGCATCTTGCACACAGGATTATATTACTTCGGTCATTTCCAACAGGATGCTTTCTTTAACTCTCTTACTGATACTCCCAGTCCACCAACACAGCAGTAAAGCATGCTTATCTCCTCTGATTTCAGAGCTAATTTTTACGAAACACTTTTGATACACAAAGCAAGTCTGATGGTTAAAATACAACATAGTCTTCCACCATTTGTTCTGTTGGGATCCCAGTGAGACAGCAGCAAAGCCACTCTGTTTTGTCTACATTGTTTGGTGACAGTCACTGTTCTGCTCTTGTATGTATAGGCAGTTCTGAAGGGACCTTTTCATTTGTCACAATTACACAACTGTAGCTTGATAAATGCTCATCATCCTGGTACAGCTGATCTTAGTTATGTTTTTTTTCCCCTTTACCAGGATGGTATCAGTTTTTCCACACTTGTAGGACAATTGACAGAGAGTGGAGTCCCAAAGCAGCTTATGATGTGATAGGAGTGAGAAGCTTCAGCTGGCCTTAAATGTCAAACCATATCCTTCCTGAATAACCAAGAATGTCAGTGTGTATTACTTTCTACTTCTTGGCATGTACCTTGCACAAATCGCAAGTTTCATATGATGCATTTTCTAGGTGGAAAGTTTTTTTAGAGACCTTAAGTTTTTCTGTATTTATTTCTCTTATTAGTTTAGTAATTCAAATACATTACTAATATATATAAGTAATTCAAATTATATAAATCATAGGCCAAAGTGATCAAAATATTGGAACGAATTGCAAATCGAACTACCTTCTCCAGTCTTCATAATTACTACAAATACTGCTATGTTAGTACACTTGGTCCAAGCAGGGTCGATCACAATCTCTTCCTTGTATGTTTCCCTCCTGGGTATAGATGATTGGCTGAGAGGTGGGCCTCTGATCCAAGATCAGCCAATCTGATTCTTGCCATTAGAGTTTTGGAAATGTACCTACAAAAGACATTAATTTCCCTCTATTTGACAGAAACTGAGAGCAAGTAAATGTGGGAGCTGTTGGTGTGCTTGGAACCAAGGAGCACGCAAAGTGGCTTGGTAATGAGAGAGATGAATGAGACAGACACCCAGAGAAAGAGAACCAAGGAGCAGAAAAAAACATCTTATGGATTCCCCCCGTGCTCCTCCAGTCTATTGCTCACTGTATTAGTTATCTATTGTTGTGTAACAAATTAACTCAAAACTAAATGACCTAAAACAACAGCATTTATTATCCCACAATTTCTGTCAGTCAGGAATCTAGATAAAACTTAATCAGATCCTCTGTCTCAGAGTCTCTCAGATGATTACAGCCAAGGTGCTGACCAAGGTTGTGGTTTCATCTCAAGTCTCTACCAGGGAAGGATCTTTTTCCAAGCTCTCACGTGGTTGTTGGCAGGATGCAGTTCCCTGCAGACTGTTACATTAAGAGCTTCACTTCCTCTCTAGCTGTTGGCCAGAGGCTGCCCTCAATTCCTTGTCCCATAAGCTTCTTCCTAGGGTAGCTCACAACATGGCATCTGCCTTCATCAGAGAGGAAAGAGAAGAACAAGATGGAAGCCACAGTCTTCTCTAACTTCATCTTGGAAGAGACATCCCATCACTTTTGCTGTATTTTATTTGTTAGAAGTCTCTAGATCCAATCTACACTCATGGGGAGGGGATTATACATGGTATAAATACCAGGAATCAGGGATCACTGAGACCATTTTAAAAGCAGCCTAATACACTGACATATCTCAGCCCTTAGGTACTGTGAAATGACTACGATATCCCTGCAATGAATTTTAATTTTTGCCTAAACTAGCCAAAATTGGTTTCTATTATTTATAGCCAAAACTTTTTACATATATCCTATAGTTTAATAAAATCCACATTTAGAGTGAAGAGGTAATTGCATTAAGAGAAAATTAACTACTTTCTAAATTCCCTTGACACATACACACGTAACAGACTATATAATAGTGATAAAGGCTGAGATATGAGAAACAAAATATTAAGGACTCTCACCAAGAGGAAAATCAATACAGGAAAATAAAAATCTCTGAAATCTTTGGGTAGTCAGTGAATACATGATGATTAGTGTTCTTTTTGTTTTTTCTTTTTACCCCTAAATGCTATCATGGAGGAAATTTATTTTCCTATGCTTTTGGTTTTCCAAAAATCTTAGTTTTCTCTCTTCATATTGTAAAGTGGAAAGGCAAACAAAAAAATAGTATAAGACTATGACTAGTTTTAATACTTCTCTGCTTCAGATTATGAAATACATTTTTGTGGTCATTATAAAAGTTGAAAAAAAAATAGTGAAAACCCCTTATCTTGGGTTACTATATCAATCTGTAGGAAGTAGAGTAACTTTTCAAAAAAACCTTTAGCAAAAAGTCCCCTCCCTGGTTTTTCCTGCAAACATTAACCTCAAGCATTTACTTCCTTCCATATTATTTAAACCTTTAACCTCAACATTTCATTGAAAAAGTCACAAGCAGATATAAGACAGCACAAATAGCAGCCATCTGTAGACCAGACCTGACAAGCTTCCTGGTGAAGATGAAAACCTCTCATTTCATAGAACTAAAAAGGGACTATTGTGTACACCAGAAGCTGGACCACTGCTCCTCCGGGTCTTACCACCCAATCAGCAATTCTGTAAATATGCACCTCAACCATATAAATATTTTCTTTTCAGTTTCTGGATTGGAGTTTATCTTTGCTGTGCAGAATCAATTTAGCTTTGGACAGAAAAATTTGCAAGAAATCAAAAAAGCAGGTTTAAAAAGCAAATAGAGAGACATAATGGGCATAATTACCCAAACATGCCAGGACAGGACCATGTGTTGGATTTTATTTAAGAAAGCAAAGAAATCCCCAGAGGATTACCTTGAGTTGGTTTCTCATTTTGGTAAAGATTTCTTGTGTCTGCTGGTTCTGTCAGTTAAAATAGACCCTTTGCAGGATACAGTGATATTATAAACCATGCCCAAAAGGCCTCCGTATTAGAAAATAAAATTTGGTGCTGCCCAGAGGGGATGGGAAGGGAAGGAGAACATGGCAAATATAGATCACCTTCCCCAGGTGCCTCTTCTGGATTTTGACAATTAAAAAACGGGGAAAAAAAAGGAAAAAGAGAAAAAGATTCACATAGGCTTTTGCCGTATGTGAAGATGACATTTTTTTCCCCAGTTGACAACCTCTCAAATAACATACATAAGTAAAGAATCCTTCTTATAACCAGCCATCTTCTATACTGCTGGTTTCACATACCTTGTACGTGTTGGCTGGGGCCCAACTGGTTGATGCCGCTGATTTTTCCCGACAGTGCGTCCGCCACCTCATCATGATTGGCACATCTCATCCTCAAGTGTGTGATGCTCTGTCTCACTGATAACACCAGGTGGGCCAGGAAATCTCAATCTGAACTACATGTTGGAACCATCTGGGAAAGCTCCCAACTTCCAGGCAGCTCTCTGGACCAAATGCATCAGAATTTCTAGCGGTGGGATTCAGACACTGATATTTTTTAAAGCTCCACAGTGACTATAACATGTAGCCAAAGCTGAAAACCACTGCTAGATGCCATTTTGGTATATTAACTGTGATCTTAACTGACGAAAGCTGCCGAACTGCTAGGGAACTTGATTAAGAAATAATATTATGTCAATTAAACCTCAATTAAAAAATGTTTTTAATTAAAAAATAAATTAAAAAGTTAATGGATTTTCACTTGGAAACACAGTGACCACCCACTAATTGAAGACAGTTACACAAACATATTGGATCTTTACTATTTTCCTTAAGGAAACACTTTCCACAAAATTCCACAAGTTGTAGAAGACATGCTCTTCTCTCTTATGGAAGAATACCACCAGGTTCACTAGAAGAAAAAAAAAGGTGCTGCTTTTGGTAAGCTACCAAAGAGAACACTGTAAGAAAAGTATCAATTCATAAACAAGGTAAAAATGCTTATAATATACCACAAATGTGAGACCTTTTCACCATTAAGTTGACGCTGACAAAGAAGTAATAGAACATTGAAGTCTGGAAGGAACCTTTAAGATATGCAACCATCGTTCTCTGCCTGGAGAAACTCAGGGTCAGAGATAAGTGATTAATGTTTTATTGCTCTTGAGGTGCCTTGTAAAAACCACCCTTCTCATTCCTAGTCCAGCGACTGTGTTTTAAATGTATGCAAAAGCGTTTCGTTTTGTGTCTGGCCAATAGTAAATGCTCAATAATTGTAGAGATTGTAGAAGTAATGGTGGTAGTAATGATTGTATTGGTAATAATAATCTTTCCAAAGCTTTATTCAGTGTATGATCACTGCCTTAAAATACTTCACAAATAAAAACAATTGTTTCTTTTATTGATGATACCTCACTTATTTGAAACACTGAACTTTTAAGAGCAAAATAATAAAAAGGAGGGAGTAAAAAAGGCTTTTATTCGAGCTGCAATGAAAACCTAAAATAACCTTTTACTATTTAATGGCTCATCAGTTGAACATTTTATGTAATTAATTATAAGATACATATAATTTGATCTGACTTTATCCTTTATCTAGAAGATCCTAGAGTATCATTTGCCAGTGAAAATACTTTATACATCTACCTATATATTAAAGGGTTAAAAGTACTTTCGTATGTTACTTCATTTAATTCTCACATATAGCCAGAAAATATAAATATCATTACCCCTTCTTTATAGTTCAAAAAGGTGAACTCAGAGAATGCGAGGGACCTAGTAAGGAGACTCAGCTAGTAAGTGTCAGGGCTCGAATTTCATTGCAGGTTTCCTGCCGTTGAGTCCTTCATTAGGTTACATACTTGGACCACGCCACTCTAGCCTTTCGAATAATTGACTTTACAGAGCCACAATGTAATGCTATGTCCTTGGCTTTCACTGAGCAAAATGTGAAACACCTCTATTTGAAAACGTGCTTTTTGAGAACACAGTACCTCACTAAGTTGTTCAGTGTTTCTTAAAGGGCTTGGAGAAAAATTATCGTCAGAATTCAGAGCCAGGAAATGATCTATATCACCCCGCAAGCTGGGAGCTTCCTTTCGTCGATTAGAAGAGTTACATGATCCTTGAGTGTCTCTCCTTGCCTTGGCTTCTAGGAAACTCAAAGCAAAGTTTTATACTTGATCATCCTAGCTTTTCTCAGTCCAGGTTTCTATAATGTATCATCCTCCTATCCTTCCCCCCTCACCTGTCAAGAACACCACCACCTTTATACATGACTTTTGCTTTTCAATATTTGTCAATGATTCAGTTTTATCGTGCTGTGACTGTGGTAGACATCTGGAGTGTTCAACTACCTGAAGGATATATCCCCCTTTTGTGGTAATAGAACCTCAGTACTTGTTGGTTACTTCACTTTCCCCATTCTCAGTCCATATGGTTCAGAGGGGATTAATTTTATTCTTTTAGAGGCAAAGGTGGAAACACAACCCAAGCCAGGCCAATCAGTGTGCTCTGTTGTCCTGGCCACAGTAATTGGATCAAGAGTGAGCCCATGACAAGACACAAGTCAGTCCAATCAAAGCACATTCAAATGTTTTTACTAGCATGACTGTGAAGGGGTGTGTGTGTGTGTGTTAATTTTCCACTAAAGTGGCCAAGAACATGGAATGAAAAACTAGAGCTTCTGGCTGCCATCTTGCTCCACAGAAAAGAGTGCCTGTGAATGGAGCCAACCCAAAGGAAAGCAATCTAAGATATGAAGATAGGGAGACTGAGGTCTGTTGACCTCTTTGAATCCTTGGATCTCATTGTCTTAGATGTGGGTTCTGCCTCAAGACTTCAACTATGTAGTCCAATAAATTCCCTTGTGTGCTTAAATCATTATAGTTGGGGTTTTCTGGACCTTGCAATCCAATGTGGGTTGACAGATATAGTGACTTACTTTTTATCCCCATAAAATTCTATTTGAAAGTAGGTAGGACACAAATCAAAATAAATACATACCTCATGCAGGCTTTTGTCCTTAATACCACAATTAATCAAGACAAGTTTTTGATTATCTGGTAGTTACGTTGGTCATCAACCCTTCTAGCACAAGGATTGAAATATAACAGCATTACAATACATCCTTTCTTTGTTTCGTTTTTGCTGATTTGGTAGAACAGAGCAAAATTAAAAATGTGCTCATTTTCTTCTACTTTGGTAATAAATCTGAAGCCATTGTCAATAGAAAAGTTTTAAATTTCAAATAAAAGGATTCTATGAACATTGTACCCTTTTAAAATGAGGATGTTTCAGCTCTTTTAGATCCAAGATAAATTCAAAAGGCTCTTCTGAGCCAGTTATATCAGTGTTTGACCTTCCTGCTGATTTATTTTACATCTAAATATCTCTGATTTCTTAACCAATATGTCAAACACAAGAACCATTCCTGTTTAGTTTTATTTTATTCTTATGTTATGGATTGTTACTCTAATTTCTATTATTCAGATTTAATGCCTCAAGACTGGGCATAACCTCACCCATGGTCCTCTTGTCAAAGGTTCAAAGTGGGGCCTAAAGTCTCTTTTGTGTGTGCGTGTGTGAGTGTGTGGCTCAGAGAATAAGTTTTCTTTCTTTTAGTTACACCTCCTGTTATGCACTAAATGTTTGTGTCCCCATAAAATTCATATATTGGAGATCTAATTCCTAGTGTGATGATATTTGGAGATGTGGCCTTTGCGAGGTCAGTGAGGTGAGAGTAGGTCATGGGAATGAGGACCTCACGATAGGATTAGCGGCCTTATAAGGAGAGGAAGAAAGAGAGAGACAGCTCTCTCTCTGCCTCGTAAGGACACAGCAAGAAGGCAAAAATTTGCAAACCAGGAAGAGAAAGAACTCTTACCAGCCAGCACCTTGATCTTGGACTTCCCAGTTTCCAGAACTGTGAGAAATAAATTTCTGTTGTTTAAGTCACTCGGTCTATGGTAATTTGTCATGGCAAGCCCAAGCTGACTAAGACACTTCCTATGGATGTTTCCAGTCTGTCTGGCAGCAAATATATTACAGAGTCTGTCTTTTTTATATACTAAATATAGTAGTTTAGGAAAAAAGTCTGCTAAAATTGAGGCTAAATACCCAAACTTGTAAAGTTGTATTTTATCTCCATGACAGAATGAAGATTTCCCATTAAAAGGCAAATCTTCCCTTTCAAAAGTTTGACTAGGAGAGTTCTAAAAAAATCCTAAAAAGAAAGTTCTAGAAAGAATTACATCTGCTTAAATATAGGTTGCTGGAGATACAAAAATCTATAAAAAGGTTTTGGCTTTTATCCCAGCATTTTCATTTGAGGGTGAATTGGATACATTTGAAGTCATGCACAGTTCTGATGCTTCCTCCTTGCTTTTATCTCCCTTTATTGACAGGCAAACAAGCACATACAGTCTGACAGTTTCATTAGTATTATTTCCATCCTTTACACTACCTATTTTTTCCTGGAGTCAGTGTTGTTTGGTGAAAGGACACTGGTTTCAGTGTTCGAAGCCCTTGTTTTCATCCTGTCTTATTAGCTAAGAGAGTTTGAGCAAAACATTTAATTTTTCCTCTATTTTCCTATCAGTAAAACGAGAACACTAACACCTGCCAAATTTAGCTCATGTGATTTGTCAAGGATGACGTGAGTAATTCTGGCTATTGTAATTTTACTCAACAAACATAACTAAGATTATGAAGTATCTACCATGTGCCATGCACTGCATAAGGCTCTGGAAATAGAATGATAAAAAATAGGAGATCATAAAAATTATTTTAAATAGCATATTGCTCCGATCAAGACTCTCACAGACTGATAGAGAAAGACAAATAAACACAAAAATGTGAGGCATGTAATGTGCTCTCTTGGAGTTTTTCGTCCTTCTAGCTTTATCAAGGTTTGTAACTGCTATTATCTGTGTTCGTCTATTTCTTCTTTTAATGGCTCTTTTCTTTACAAGGTTATGGACTCCATGACTCCATGAAGGCATTGTCTGTTTTGCTAACTGTTCTATTCACAGGGCCCTCAGCATAATTACTTAGGAACTGGGAGAAAAAAAAGTCTGCAGAAGCCTCTTGAGAAATTCAGTGTGATACGATTTCTAAAGCCATTCAGTTGTTAAATATCATTTGCAGTTTAATCCTAAAAGAAGAGGAAAACCCCAACCTTCCATTTTTTGCACAAACTGAGAGCTTTTCCTTCTTATAATTCTTTGCAAATCAGTTAACTCATATAATCCCCATCACTGACCCAATTTTTTCTCAGCCCTGATTTTTACATGAGTAAATAATAAAGTCAGGTACCAGTTTTCATCTTCTTGGACTAAATTACATTAAACTGACAACAACAATGAAAAGAAAAGCAAAATTGATTGGCTTCATTTCCCAGGTACACAGGATGCTCCGCTGAAATAATAGCCTTAAGTATTTCATGGTTAGACTCTTTCCACACATTTCTGGTTTCAAGCTGCTGCTGTGCCCGGGCTGTCCTTGCAGTAAATACATCACCAGGGTGTGTAATCTTGTTCTGTAACCTCCCGCAAATCCCAGGGATGTGCAGAATTCATCAGCTCCAAGGTATGTGAGGCTGGAGTTTGAAGAGAAAAATCCTCTCCCTCCCACAATTCCAAACATATTAAAGAAATGCCCTTAGCTGGGATTTTTACTGATCAGTCCCCTTCACCGTAGTGATGAGGATGTGTGTTTAATTCTTTTACCAAAAGGAGTTTGTGGAAACTGGGGTCCTGAAGGAACACATATATTTCACTGGTGTCTGCCATTAATTTATTCTCTTTTCTAAAACCTGACCCCCAGAAAAAGAGAGGCATTGGAAATTATCATTGAAAACAGTTGATTCTGGTTGCGTTGACATTATATTTTTAAAAGATATGCCTTTATAATTTATGTTGTGCCCTTCAAATTAGAAAACAAAATCAGAAGGATGTTCATAATTTGGAAAAATTTCAGAGATTTTCCAAGTTTATTTGTTTATTTTCCAGAATGATGGGAAGATTGAGGGATTGTGTTGATGAAAAGCAAACAGGCCCCTTGGCTCTGAAAATCAGCTCAGTAGTAAATAGCTGAGATTTTCTAGTCATTCTGACCTTATTTGAGAAGATTATATTGCTTTGTCAGGTCAGAACTTGTGTTGGAGAGCCAAGTGTCAACTTTCCACTTAAAGATTAGGCAGGCAGGAGTCAGTATGTCTGGTTACACAGGACACAATCTGTCCTTGACCTGTAGCATTACACTTGTCTTTGCTGCAGGAACAGTTTTCCAAGAGATCTTAGAATGGTGCTGATGTGTAGGAAAGAAACCTTCATCTCATTATTCTCCCCAGGCAGCAGATGCCTCTACCATAATAGGAAAATAAGAGTATTATTGAATTTTCCTAATGGCGTCAACTTACTACCCTCAAGTCTGGTATTTTTCAAAGCCCATTAAAAGATGGAATCCAGTTTTTTTTAGAAGCCCTTTCCCTTTCTCCAAAAACACAAAGGAGAAGATTCTACTATTGTGTACACCAGAATAATATGTCTCCCAAAGGTTTGAATAATCATTTATTATTGAAGAATAACCTAATTTCATCACATTATAACTTTCCTTAAGAGCAATTTATACTGTCTATGAAAGAGAGAGAGAGAGAGAAGGAGAAAATAGGATGGGAAAATTACTAAAATCTCTCAACTGTCTAAGTTTGTTGGAGTAATCTGATCTTTCCCTCTGGGGCACACAGGGAACAGTATTTACTGAGACTAATGTTATCAAGATGGTGAAAATTTGCCCTTGATATTTAGGCTTTGAAATGCTGAAGAAGTGAACATAAATAGATAATGCTCACCTTTGTTTCTCGGTCACTCAGGAAAGGAAAGGTACACTCCAACCCCTGCCTCCTTCTCTACTAACTCCCCTTTCTCAGCACATACCCTCTGCCACACAATGTATATTCTAAATTTATAATCAAATTACAGGGAGTTGGAGAGCCCAGCCACCAAAGTAAATTGTTTTCCATAAGTCATGTTTGTGATTTGCAAATGCTGGGAAAGCAGTGCTGAAACTGTAATTTTCAATGATAGATCACCACTGAAAGCATTGAATTTAGGAGCAACCCATATAACCCCAAACCCTATACCTGGCATGCTTGATTTGGCTATCTTTTTGCAAAGATCCATTTTCTTTTATACTCAACTCTTAATTTATATGATGAGAATTGGGATAATTAAAACCTAATTTCAATGGAAGGGTTCTGAAAATGCTTACAAATTGTTGCTACCCCTTAGTTCACTTTTAAAAAAATTGAACAGGCTCAGAAATGTTGGTATGAATTCAATTCACCATATGTCCACTTAATGATTATTTGGAAACAACAAGGAACAGACCTCCCACAGACAACTCTTTATTACTAGATTTCTTCAAAGCGTGGGCTCAGAATACATTTTGTTTTGAGCTTGAGAATGGATAAAGAGCTGACCCAAGTAGACTAGTAAATTAATTTAACTGGTCCCTTGGATGGTTATTCAGAAAGACCTTTATACAATATATACAATGAATTGTAGCCTTTTATCCCTTTGTATTCAAAGGCATTATACACTCAATAGTAGACAATGTGGAGGGAAGGGATTATAATGGTGAGGAGAAGTGGGGGACTCTATCATGTAAAACTTGTGCAGTAGCAAAGAATCCTGACTCTAGAGAGAAAAAGATCTGGGTTCAAGTTTGGCAAATTATTCTTTAAGTTTTCACATCTTTATTTCTAATATAGTGACATAACCATTTCTCTTGGTTCTTGTGAGAATTAAAATGGATGAAATATAAAAGAGGTGGTTTATAAAACATAAAGCATGACATAAATGGAATACATTATGTTATTTGAATTACATGACAGAAAAGGTCTGGGGCATCAATATATATGGTATTATTTATTTAAGGATAATTTCAATGATGGGCTGGAACTTTCTTACACTGATTTGCACTGGCTCATGAGAGCTGACCGTTAAAATTTCAGGGATTATATGAGCCAGTTGACATCATGTTGGTAGCTTGAAATCAGCCAAGGTGGGAATACTTACACCATGGAAACGGGATCCGGACCAACTACAATCAGAGTTTGTTCCCTTTCCCATCCGTCTCTCTCCTGAGAGTTAGTTGACCAGTACATCGCTGGAAACTCATTCTGTATGCTTGGGTATAGTTCCAGTATTGCTACGTAACAAAACCAAAATTTAGCAGCTTAATACAATGGTTACGATTTATTATATCTCAACAGCTACCATATGTTATATACTATGCAGTGACTGGTCTCAGCTGGGTAGTTCTGCTCTAATATGGTGTCAGCTAGTGCTGCAGTCATCCAGAGGCTTGATGAACAGGAATATCCAAGATAGCTTATTCTCAGTGTTAGCAGTTAGTATGGACTATTGACCAGGAGCTCATCTGAGACTGTCTATAGAAGCATCTAGGTTCTCTTCCACATGGTCCCTCATATGACTTAGGCTTCTTACAGTATTAAAGCTGGGTTTCTAAGTGAAGCATTCCAAGTGTGAAGGTAGAAGCTATAGATCTTTTATGGTCTAGTCTTGGAAGTTACACAATATTACTTCCATCACATTCTAGTGATCAAAATAAATCACTGGCAAAGAATTTGCCACCAAGTTTAATTCATCACAGATACCATGATATCTGAATCCATATAAACCAAAAAGTATTCATTAAGTTGGATGCCAATATTTTTAATGACTCCCTCCCCTAACTTCTTCTGTAACTGGAGACAAATTTTACTGCTTTTGACTACATTTTTTGCCAAGCCTAAAGTCTCCTTTAGTCTTGATGTTTCACCTATGCAACTGGCCAATTATATCAGACTTTTGAAGATTTACTGAAAATAGAATTTTAAAAAATTTTCTACACATCCTCTAAAACACAATGGATTCTCAGAAGAGTGTATCAAGTGTTTTGAAGAGTGAAAGGAAGCTAATCATAAACCTAACCAGGAGTTGTTTGAGTGGCTCAGTGGTTCAACTTTGAGAGGGTAAAGGCAGTCTCACAGGCATTTGACATAGTAGAGGAAACATAGCTGGGTTAGACATAGACCCCCATGCCACACCACCTCAAATCCAGGGAGGGTCCACTGATCAGCAAACATCACAAGAAGAGCACAGGACATGGTATGTGTGTCAGTTACGATGCTCTCACCTGCAAGAAACAGAAAGCCTGATTAAATGAGACTTATCATCTCACAAAATAAGAATTCTTGAGTTTGGTGGTAGCAGGATTTCTTGATTTAATAGCTCAATCATGGAAAATATTTCCCAGATACCACCTACCAGATTTCCTCTTATGTCTCATTGGTCAGAACTGGGTCCTGTGCCCGTTCTTCATCCATTCACCAGCTAAGGGGAATGGATTAACCATAGTCCTGTTAAGCAAATCCCCTGGAACACTGGGAAAGGCTCTACCTTTCTTGAACACATCATTATCTGATATCTGAACAAAATTGGAGTTCTACTGGCAAGGAGGCAGGGAGATGTGGTTATTGGCAGGGCAGCCAACAGTGTCCGCCAGGTTGATTCTTAAAATGGCAGCATGGTTCTGTGGGACTGATCCATCTGGAGTAGTACCTCTTCAGGAGCTAGAAGTGCAAGTGTTACCAAGCCAAGTGTGCTCACCTTCTGGTGAGTTAAACAAGACTCTACATCAGTGGAAGTTGTCTCAAAAAGTAAGGTGTATTTGCAGCAAATAGGAGGCCCCGAGGAATCGTTTCCAAAGTCATGGCATCCCCAAACAAAGATAAGCAGTAACTTGTATTTCAGATGGGGAATGAATATTCAAAAGGGAGAGGTGGGCTTTGGCTTGCACAGGCTCAGTTGGAAAACATGCTTCCATACACACTGCAGGTTACGATAATGAGGCCTAGGCTCCTCCTGGAGAGATCTTAGCATTAAAAATAAGGCAAAGGTCATGGGAGTAGCTGTTGTGAGGATTGGTCGGTTTCAGGGTGGTTGGTGGTTGCATCTCCTTAAAATAACAAAAGGGAAAAAAACAACTTGGAGAAACAGTTAAAAGCTTCCAAGCCCACCATTGAGTTTCTCAGGGCCCCTAGTCAGTGACACAAGGACATGGCAGACCCAAGAGGTAGGTGTAGCGCCCTAGACCAATAGGCTGGGAGTTGGGATAGTGTCAGCCGAGAATGAAACAGTAGCAGAGAGTAACTTAGATTTATTGAGCACTTACTATGAGCCGCACCAGGCTAGGCACTCCCCTCCAACCTCATATTTAAGACTCAAAAAGGAAGCTATTATTATTTCTGTTTTAAGAACGAGGCTCGGAGAGAAAACTGTTGGGATTAGTGAAGCTAAAAATGAAAACTCATGTCTTTTTACTTTAAGGAGGGTCTGGCTCAACACCGCCATGTTGATGAGAGCTATTTCATGCTCCACCTTATGTTAAATACCCCTCATTTCCCATTTACCCCTCCAACATCCTCACCGTCTCAACCACCTCCACTTCACTGTTGAAAGGGAGGAAGGCGGTGAGCAATAAGAGCCAGAAGCCTCCAAATTTTCTCATATATCCCAATTCACCCTCTCAAAGTTCTGTACTAAGGGAATAATGAGAAACGCCAAAAGCAGTCAGACAAACAATGGTGACAGTACACTGTGGGCTTTTATTTAATGTCACTGACCTCATCAATTTGACCAATTTAAGGAGAACCGATGGCTGGATGCGTCAACATTCAGGGTGAATACCCTGAATACTCAGATTAAAACTCAAATTGGTTTTGAAATTCAGAATTATTTTGATATTGGATATTTTCACGGTTAATGGTACTGAAAGACCTTACTGCATAAATGCTTTGACCTCAGAAATTTGGTGAGATAGAGAAGGAGATTACCTGTATGTCCTTATTCTTTCGAGCTGTCTGATGGAAAAACTGGATGGATGATTGACCTCTGCTATAGAGGACATTTCAACAAGAAAACAGTCATTAGACACTTCAGATAGCTTTCTCAACTAGGCAGCCGAGTTTATCAAAGATTGTTATGTTTTCCTCTGAGTCTCCAGGAGGCCCCTATATAAAGGCTCTTTCCTTTGGGAAACCTTTCAAGAGATGCTTGTTCTAGGAGGCTTTCTTGGGGGATGAAGGTAGCCAGGGGTCAATCTTGGTAGGATATTTCAGCCGAGAGTTTGGGCCCACAAACACATTCCCTTCTGTTAAATAGAGTGAAATAAACTTACATCACTCCCCATAACATTTTCTAACATACAACGCTTCTCTCATTGACATACAAGCTATTTTGTAGGATGGCAAACGTCCAGAAGGAATCGCAAAATTGAGACCATTACTCAGATCCTCTAATACCAAAATGTTTTACTATTCATTGTATTAGAATATTTTGCTAATGGCTAGATAATTATCTAGGTTTTGCAGCTTTCATCCTAAAAACATTGCCATTTGGATGGTGCTTCAACTTAGGCCTGCATAAGTGGTATCATATTTATAACTCTTTTTTTTGCTTCAATTCCTTGTTTTTAATAAAAGAGATCAGGAACTTGGTGATAATGGGCCATGAAACAAAGAAACACAACGAGAAAAACTCATTGTGTTTTATCCTAGTTTCTCTTGGCTCAAAACATCTTTAAAAGTGGCAAGCATTTCCCCAGGGAGATCATCCAACCAATAGCTTGAAAAAATAGTGCTTTTTAGAAGCCTTTGGTTGTAAGAATGAATTGAGGTGATTACTAGGGTGCTTGTTTGGTCAGAGTCTTTGTTCCATTAGTAAAATGGAAGCAGTGAAATATGGAAGAAAAACAAATTTTAATAAAAGAAAAGCAACTCAAACAAAAACATATTGCTCTGGCTGTAGTGGTCCTTAGATTCTGGTAAATTAGAGCAATTGTCCCCAGTGCCCATGTGTGCGGGGAGTGTGTGTGTGTGTGTGTGTGTGTGTGTGTGACACAGGCACGTGTTGCAGAGGAGGAGCTGCAGCTGGGGATCTGGAAGAGAAAAATCCCTCCAACTGTTGCTGAGCAAGAGTGGGGTCTAATTCATACATAATGCAGGCAGTCAATTACGCACGCCCATGCATATTATCAGACGTATATGTCGCAGAGGGAACAAATGGCCGTTTTCAACCTCCAGTCCTTCTAGGGAGGGTAGAATGAAAGACTCTTTTGTCCTTTTGTGTACTTTGAAGGTGGGTCTGCAACATATTCTGTAAGTAGGGCCTGAGAGAAACCCTGGCTTCTTTGGGGAGCCCCTCTCTGACCAGTCTGGAGGGGTACATTTTGAAGTGTATGTTAATAAAGTATATAACTGATGATTAACTCACTTCCACAGGAAGCACAAACTCTTTGCTTAATTTCCCTTAGGATTTCATGCACAATGCCATCAGAAAAATGTGCTTTTTCATCACCTACTCTTTCAATTCAATCTCCTTCAGCCATCATGATCAGGAAGAAATTAATTTCCTGCTTTAGTGAGGAAAGTTTCAGTTCCCAAAATGGATCAGACTTTACTTCCTGCTCTATCTTTTCAACCCTTTTTCCTTTGGACCACGTAAAAAAATTTCTGTAATGATAAGGGTACGATTTTAGAGCTGCTTTCCAAGCTAAACCTGCCTGCCACCTTTCACTGAATTGTCAAATTGTACGGTGATATGTTTGAGAGATATCTACAGAAAATAAGAAAGCTGCTCAGTGTACAAATTTATCAAGCTCATAAGTTGTGAGTACATATGATGAATCTACACGGTGATATTTACCAGCATCCCTGCCCCCACTTCCTCTTTCTAGAATCTTCATGCTCTCCTTCTGATCAATCCACAGGGTATAGTAAAGACAAACATATTACATTGTCACTCTGATCCCAGGTCAGGGGTGATTGGTTCAGGGTTGGCTAATGAAGTAAGATTTTTTTTTCTTTGGACAAAGAAAATAGGCCAATCTTTCTATTCAGAGCTGTAAAGTTCCAGAGATGTTGGCTGTAATGTATTCCACATGTGGCAAAGAGAAAGTGAATCCTAACAGCTTTGTGGTCCTTGGTTGCAATTTTTTTCTGAGATCAAGTAATATTCTTTTCTTAGGTTCTGTGAAACATCTCAGTATCTTCATTTGTAATAAATTATCTTCTACATTTAAGCTAGTTTGAATTGAGTCTCTGTCCCTTGCTGGGAAGAGGGTCCCAAGTAATACAGCAGCTATCTTTCAAAAGAAAGTGAAACTTTGCTCCTGGTGTGGGTCTGTGTTCCTGAATGTGAAGTTAGGCAGCACCTTATTTAGAGAAAAGACAACAGGATTTAGTGCCAAAGGTTGTTTTAAATTCTTGTTTTGTCTCTTACTAGCTCTGTGCCCTTGGGTAAAACACTTAACCTCTCTGATAATATTATCTCCCTTGCAGTATTGTTTTTAGGTTTAGAATTATGTAAAGTAGCGGAAGTATAATAGGCATCCAATGAATGGTAACCATACTCTAAATAACTATTGCAGAACTTTCCAAAGCGTAAAACTGCAAAGCAAGATTCAGAGTTTATTCTCCTCACTTTTTTCTTCTTTGGTCGCCTTCTCCTTCCCTCCTTCCCTCCTTCCTTTTCAGTTTTTTTTCCCTTTTAGAGAACCAGGGATTGTGCAGGAATTCAAGTGCTCACTCATCTGGTTTTTAGGAATTAGCTGGAGGGTTAGTGTAGAACTCCTTTTGAACACATATTCTTGCCAGAACAATTTTCTCAATTGTCTCAGACCCACTGCTTCTGGGTTCAATATTTTCAGTACTATAACCCTCTGTCTTGGGTTGGAGTCCTCAGGGATTCAGAGGCAGAGATGCGTATGCCAGTGGTTAACCGGGGAGAGCTTGTGGGAACAAGATATGTGTGGGTGAGTGAGCAACAGGATGGAGCAGAGGGAAAGGCTGGCCTGGGACGCAGGTGCCACCGGGGCCTTGGTCCATCCCCCACCGGGGAGCTCTAGAGCTGGCATGGCTCTTCAGAGTTATCCCAAATAGATGCAAGATGGTGGGCCTTTGTGCCCTGCATCCAGGATGAATCCTGGGTTGCAGCCTACTCCTGGGAGAGGATGTCACCTGAGGTGAGGCAGTTCCCTTTAAGGAGAAATCTTGGAGAGGGACTCAGTTGTGAGCAGTCAGCAGCTAGCACTCCCAGCAACTGGAAGAATGAGTCCCTGGATCTTGAAGGGGGCATCTGACCAGTGGATCATAGCATCCACTACTCTGTGATTCAGGAGTGCATCTTTTATTTTTGTTTATTTTATTTTATTACTACTATTTTTATTTTTGTGAGGAAGACTGGCTCTGAGCTAACATCCATTGCCAATCCTCCTCTTTTTACTGAGGAAGATTAGCCCTGAGCTAACATCTATGCCCATCTTCCTCTATTTTGTATATGGGATGCTGCCACGGGGTGGCTTAATGAGCGGTGTGTAGGTCCACGACCGGAATCAAACCCCGAACCCCAGCTGTGGAAGCTGAGTGCACGAACTTAACCACTACGCCACCGGGCTGGCCCCAGCAGTGCATCTTTTAATCCACCATTGTAATAGCTGAAATTGAGCAAAGGGCTCTTTCTGCAATGGAGGAGTCAATCATGAAAACATCTTAAGAACATTTTTAAAACATCACTCTTTGCTCCCTTAATCTCAGAGTATCTGCTGACTTCTACAATTTGGGAAAAATATTCGTCAGTCACAGTCTACTACAAGGAAAATATTCTTTGTGGCAGAAAGTGATAGTAAGATGTTACCAATTATAGTCTCACTTCTACTGTCCAAATGAGGTGCTAAATTCCACATGTTGTGGCCATCACCTCCTTTTTAGGATGGTGCATTTTAAATCCCTAAATAGACGGATCCTAGGAAATGTATCCAGTAATCTCTGTAATCCTTTAGGGCACCAAGACAAAAGACCTGCTTTGTCAGCACAGGCTGGGAAAGGACTCAATGTACTACACTGGTGAGGCATGAAATTCAGGGCCTTTAAGGACTGATGTAATGGATTAATAAAAAAGAGAACTAAATAGAGGAGAATTTAAAATTTCGTCCTGCCTTATTTTATAGCTCATTCAGAATAGGATGACAATCTGCTTGATCATTTTAATCAAGTCGGAAATAGTTCTCTTTTGAGTACATCTGAATGATTCATTACAGGCTTTATTTGGGTCCCAAGGCTGGGGCATTTCTCCCTAAATAGTTCTGCTGTGGGATTTCCACACTCAGGACTTTGTTGATGACGCAATTCTTCTTTCGCCTGTGGGCTCCAGTGACACTAAAAGTCATTGGGTGGTTCTATTTATGTTTTCCAATAATTTTTTTGCTACCATTGTGCCTATCTAAACATCTGGTCAAATAATTAAGTGCACAATGGGAGGAAATATTATTTATGAAGTTGTTTAGCATCATGCTTTCCAAAAAATGTATTGATAGAAAAACTATACTTTTAAGCTAATCATGTTGATTTATGTACCACAGTAGATATTTGTGGGTTTGGATGCCCAGAATTTTTTCTTCCTCCTGGAGACCATTGGCCTTCTAATCCTATCCGTACGGTGGTATTAAGGAATACAAAGTGTTTACATGACCATTCCTTGCCCCTGACATAGTTGGTTGTTCTAGGAGTGTGCATCTGACCAAGGCGGGGTCGATGTTTTCCCTTCCCAGAATTTAAAAACTAGAATGAGGTCAGAGAGGTCAGACTGTCATTGCCAGTGGGACCTCGGTGTAAACCTTGGGGACCGTAGGTGGCCTTGTCCCTGTGATGTAGAGCATGCCAACATGCAGAGAGAAGCAAAGAAGAAAGAAAATAACAGATGGAGAGAGAGAGAGTGGGCAATGTATAAGTAACTGTTTCCATTTTTTCCTAACACTTAAATGAACCCCTAACCTTTGCAAAGTTTGACTGGTCAGCCTTTATTTGATTATCTTAAATACATCAATATCCTTCACATGAATACTCTTTTCTACTACTGCAAATGGTGTTTCTACCATCTGTAATTAAATAACAATTGACAGCTAAATAAACACACACATAATATGAATTTAAGCCTCTCTTTCTCTTAAACCAGTGGTGTATTAGCTTCTTAGGACTGCAATAATAAATAACCACAAACTTGGTGGCTTAAAACCAGAAATCTATTCTCTCACAGTTCTGGAGCCTAAAAGTCCAAAATCAAGGCATTGGCAGAGCCATACTCTCTCTGAAGACTCAAAGGGAGAATCCTTCCTTGCCTCCTCCTGTTTTTGGTGGCTAAAGGTTTTCCCTGGCTTGTGGCAGCATACGCCAATTTCTGCCTCAGTCTTCAGTGTCTGTCTGTCTGAGTCTCTGTTTCTCCCAAATGTCCTCTGCCTTTCTCTTATAAGGACACCCGTCATTGGGCTTAGGGTCCACATAAATCTACAGTTATCTCATCTCGAGATCCTTCACTACATCTGTAAAGACCCTTTCTCCAAATGAGGTCACACTTACAGGGCACTTCCTGGTGAAATTATCTTTTTGAGGGGGCGTTATTCAACCCACTACAATTGGTTCTCAATCAAGGGTGATTTTGCCCTCCATGGTCATTCTGCTTGGAAATATTTTTGATTGTCACTGATTGGGTGGGTAGTGGTACTGACATGGAGGGGACAGAGGCCAGGTATGCTGCCCAACACCTAAAATGCACAGGACAGTCCCTTACAAAAAAGAATAATCTCGTCCCTAATGTCACTAGTGGTTGAGAAACCATGCTTTAGACATACGACTATTGTGGTAATATACCAATCTGGCTAATGTTGAGTGCGGACAACCAATATAAGTGCTAACCAAATACTGAGACTGACCCCATAGAACTGGCTGTCTATCACTAAGGGAAGTCATTACTACATAATTTAATAAATAACCAGTTGCAATTAATATAAGTGTCATGAAGCAGACTAGTTACCTAATTATTTCACACATGTAAAGTTGTATGGTCCCCAAAGATCTTCTATTTTTATTTCCACAAGCTTAAGATTAATATTTTTCATATTTTAATCTTTCTGAAGTGTGTATAATGTATATTCAGTTTGGCATTGATTCCGATTTTGCCCTAAAAACCATTATTAAATTGATGGTGCTTCTTAAAATACATGTCATCTTAGGATCAAAGACATGATATCATAATACATATTTTCCTTCCAAAAAGCATTGAGGTAAGTAGATAGTGCTTTTTAATTTCTTTTTTTTGGTACAACTTGTCAGGCCTTACACAAGATGTATTGAATCAGAATCTCTGGAGGTGAGACGTGGAAGCAGCATTTTAACAGGTTTCCCAGGTGATTCACCTTTAGATAATCAAGTAGGTATTCATTCTCCAAATTTGGAGGTTATTGGTATGAAGAAAACACTAGGTTTGGAGAGAGGGTCTAAGTCCTGCACTAATTCTCTGACCTTGGATAAGCTAATTAACCTCTCTGGACATCACTTTCTTCATTCAAATGGTGGTTCTCAAACTTCAGTGTGCATTAAGATAACCTTGACTGATGCAAATATTATCTCAGAGAACCCATGAGTCCATAATGATATAAAGTAATGGATGGATAAATAAATAAATGAGAAGGGACAATTCTTCCTGATAGCAGAATGCCAACTACTATGTATAGAAGGCATGGTAGAATTAACAAATCATCCATAAATGCTAAAACTATTGGTAAAAATTTGATGAAGAAGAGGATATTTACATACTTTCAAACTCCCCACAAATTACTTATTAATTACAAAGAGAATAATAGTAACTCTATGGTAGATAAACTTGGCAGACATTACCTTAACTAAGTGACCAAAGCTGATATCACCAACATTGTGACAAAGTGGCACGATGTGCCTCCTGATATGATTCACCAAGAAGAACACAATGCCACTTTAGTGATATTCCTGCCAAAAATGCATAACATATTTAATCATGAGGAATCATCAGAAAAAAACAAATTGAAGGGCATTCTACAAAATAACTGGCATGTACATTTCAAAAATATCAAGGTCAGGAAACAAAGACAGACTGAGGAACTCTTCTAGATTAAAGAGATTAAAGAGACATGACAACTAAATATAAGACATAACCCTGGATAGGACAACTGACAAAATCTGAATATAGACTGTGGATTAGATAATAGTAGTGTATTAATATTAAATTTCCTGATTTTGATGATTGGACAGTGGTTATGTAAAAGAATTGTCTTGTTCTTAAAAATCCATACTGAACTATTTAGGAGTAAAGGACATATTTCTGTTATCTACTATCAAATGGTTTTGAGAAAGAAAAAAATAATCTCTATCTATCTATTGTGGGAGATTGGAATTGGCCACCTCAAAATATGTCTGTTTACCTTGATTATTTTCTCTGAAGGAGGCTTTGACCTCCCTGCTGCCCTCCCAACTGTCTAAAGAGATTTGGGATGGAAGGCCTGTCCCCAGGACGGGCCATCACCATGGATAACTATGGGTATCGATAGACTGGGAGGGTCCTTGATAAGTCCATTCTTATCATAGTTCTGTTTACCAAACATTTACATTTGTAAGGGAAATCTTCATTTGTAAAGGTGTCTCCCTCTCTGTACCAGGAAAAAGGGGGATGACCTCATCTCTAGAAACTTATCAGTGAGGAAGGTGAGGCTGCACAATAACCTGACTGTGCTTTTCTGGTAATCTCCCTTAACTGGCCCACCCCCAACATCCTCCATTTCTTTCCATTTAAGAGGAGAACCTCTGCCATTTTGTTGAGAAACTCAGTTTCCCTGGTCTCTCCCATGTATACATGTTCTAAAGCTTTGTTTGATTTTCTCCTGCTATTCGCTCTCATGTTAATTTAACTTGTAGTGCAGCCAGAAAGGACCAAGGGTGGGTAGAGAATAGTCTTCCTCCCTTTTGCTATCTATCTATCTATCTATCTATCTATCTATCTATCTATCTATCTATCTATCTATCTATCTATCTATCATCATCATCTTCTATCTATGTAGATAGAGATATAACAATGAAGCAAATGATGTCAAAATGTTAAAATTGGTTAATCTGGGGATAGAGGAATTCTTTATACTATCCTTGCAATTTTAAGTATATACCAAATCAAAAGTTAAATAATAATCTCATTCCCACTCTTTCCCCACTTTTTTGGAGAGGGATACTATTTATGTTCTGTCAAGAATAAAGACAACAAGAGAAATAGTAAGAGTAATTGATAGAATTTAGCTGAAAGAGTTTTTTCTTGATTAAAGCTTTTCATTATTTTTTATTTTTAAAATTTGGGGAGAGGCAATCGGCATACTCATTATCAGAAACTGATTTCATGCACCTGAAAGAAGAAATAGCAAACGCAATAAACACAGCTTAGAGGGAAGTTCTTTGAAAATGCCCTAGAGTAGGGGTCTTATACTTTAATGTGCATAAAAATCACGGGGGACCTTGTTAAATGCAGATTCTGATTTAGCAAGTCTGGAGCAGGCCAAGATTCTGCATTTATAACAAGCTCTCAGGATGCTACTCTTCTGAACACTACACCTTGAAAAGCAATTCTGAGTCTAGAGCAAGTACCATCAGACCTGCCACCTATTTTTATAAAGTTTTTTATTGGAACACCCAGCCACATCCATTTGTTTACATATTGTTTATGGTGGAGTTGAGTATTTGCAACAGAGACCATATAGCACCTTACATGTTTATTATCTGGCCATCTTATAGAAAAAGTTTAAGAGCCCCTAGTCCAGGGTGATTAAAAATCACAGAATACCAGGGGCAAGGGGGTTGGGGGATGGGCACAAGGGTGGAAGGGATGCATTTATACGGTGACTGACAAACAATAATGTACAACTGAAATTTCACAATGTTATAAACTATTATGACATCAATTAAAAAATCTAAAAAAAAAAAATTGTTACTACCCAAAAAGGGGGTTTGTCTGCCTGCCACAAGATGTGCCAATAGTCAAGAGGCAAGGAGGTAGGAGAGAAAGGGTTATTTTTATTACAGCTTGCTAGCAAGGGGGAAGATGGCCGACTCATGTCCAAAAGAACCGTCTTACAGAACAAAGACTACAGGCCAGCTATATGGGGGAGCTGGTCTTCAGGTGGGGGAGGCATCTGGTCTCAGGGTGGGGGTATCCATCTGACCTCTGGGTGGAGGTGGATATCTAATCTCAGGTTGGGGCATCCATCTGTTCTTAGTTTCTGATAGTCTTTTGTTTTATTGGATATGCCTCAGAGACTGGAGAAACACCTTATACCCAGATCTTTCAGTTGTCATTGATGATGGCTGTCAGCATAGACTCTCTATTCGGGGGTCATCACATTCCTAAAGAACTCAAAAGAACAAAGTTATCATCTTATTACAGCTGGGAGGTACCTGCAAAAGCAGGGGTTGTAAAATCTACAGAGCAGTTAGATCTCCTGGAGGGTGCATATCCAGATGGGTTAGTTAGTCAGAGGTCATTCAAGGTTACAGTATGGTTTCTTTTCTATGATATGGCTTCCCTTATGTCAACCTTGTCTTGAGCCAGTATCAAAATCACAGAATCTGAAATCAGAATGTCTGAGTTTGGATTCTGGCTCTGCCATGTATAAACTTTGTGCCTAAGTCAGCTTCTCTGAATCAGCTTCCTGCTTAGGGAGGGAATGATAATAGTACACACTTCATAGGGCTCTTGGAGGATTAAGCAAAATAAAGCAGGTAAAAAATTTAGCATACAAATGTAAGTGTGCCTAATTTACCTGGGGAGCCTGTTAAAAGTCTAGTTTCCTAGGCTCCACTTGCAGTGATTTGATACAGGAGGTCTGGGGTGGAGCCTGGGAATCTGTGTTTGAAACACGCTTCACAGGGGATTCTGATGCAAGTCATCCAGAAGATCACACCTGGAGGCAAACATTGAGCAAGTTCTTGTGTTCACCATATGTTCATGCCCATTCCCCCCATTTTTCCTCCTTCCCCTCTTCCCTCTCCTCATTATCTTTGTCATCTCCAGGCAAGTGAAGCTCTGTCTTGCTTCCCTCTGTCCTTTCTGACTCCAGGTGCTCCAAATTAACCAGCCCTTACACCCAAGTTTGCTTTCCAACTTGTCCCCATGACTCCAGCGTTAGACTTTTTTCCCTAACTTATCAATAACTCTGTGGAATGGACCTTTTGCTCACTTCATGCTCAGAATTCCTTTCGGCTGATTATGATTTCTCCCCACTGCATATCTGTTATCCTCCCTTAACTCCATCTTAAGACACTGCTCTGCAAATTCAGCCTGGCTGTGACCTGGACTCATCTCCTAGGTGGGGCTTGACCATCATTCAGTTGGGAGGAGCTGGAGAGGACCATTGAATGTGGGTAAGTAGTTCCTTTGTCTGAGGGAAGTTGATGGAGCAGCTGAATATCTGGACCACAGGTGATCTAAGAAGGTTATTGTGGTTTCTAAACAGATGGCCCCTTCCTTTGAAAGTACTTTGCCCTAGTAGTAGCAAATTCAGTGTTTTGAAAATCCATGTTATTCATATATTGCCTTATAATATATATTCACTAATATAACAGTGGATTTTGCAAAAGGTTTCCCAACTGCCCCTCACTCCCACCCACACACCTACACACACACAAAGAAAAAACTTCACTGAATTGAACAGATTTGGGTATTTCTGATGAAGGAAAGTCATAAAATGAATATTAAAAGTCTTAATGTCACAATTTCTTAAGAATATTTTTTGCCTG
Source organism: Tapirus indicus (assembly GCA_031878705.1). Lineage (NCBI taxonomy): Eukaryota > Metazoa > Chordata > Mammalia > Perissodactyla > Tapiridae > Tapirus > Tapirus indicus. Next base: position 133,881,628 of record CM062920.1, on the reverse strand, counting down.
CTGAGAATCCAGTGGTATCTAGTAATTTTTCATTATGTACCAGTAATTAGCTTGGAAGTTAACAAAATCAGACACTGAATCTTTTAGAGTAGCCTCAGATTACCCTTTGACATCCCAATTATGGAGGAATAAAAGGTGTCATTTCTGAAAACATAGTCAGAAAGTGTTACAGCTCATTTCTGAGCTAATTGAAAGTCACATTTGAATATCTTTTTTACAGTTCAGAATTTCTACTCTAGAGCTACCTTTGACCCCTGATTAGATTCTTCTCAAGGTGTGATTTTTTTCTCTCTACAAGCCAAAGCAGGTAGAATACTGTGCTTAATAAAAGTCTGAGATATTTTGCAACTGCTTTTAGTTTTCTCTAACAAAAAGAAGAGTCATATTTATCTCATCTTATTTCCAATCATAGAGATTATCATTGCTTTAGTTTAAGAAAATGAGGCCCTGACTATTGTGGGTACCAGAATTGGCCACCTCAAGATGTGTCTCTTCACCTTATTATCACTGAAGGAGACTTTGACCTTCCCCACCCCCACTAACTGTCTAAAGGGATTTAGAATGGAGTTATCCATCACCGTGGCTAACTCTGGGTATTGATAGACTTGGAGGGTCTTTGCTGGGCCCATTCTTATCAAAGTTTTGTTTATCAGACATTTACATTTGTAAGGGAAATCCCCATTTGTAAAAGTGTCTTCTCTGTACCAGAAAGAAGGGGGGATGACTTTATCTCTAAAAACCCTTATCCCTGTGGAAGATGAAGACTTAAATCTGCATACTCTTGTTTACTGTGCTTTTCTTGTAATCCCTCAAGGCTGACACCCCCAACCCCCCAAAAGTCTTCCTTTGTCTATATAAGAAGAGAAGCTCCATCACTCTGGTGAGAGGTACTCAGTTTCCCCAGGTCTCTTCCATGTATACATGTTATAAGGTTTTGTTTGATTTTCTCCTGCTATCTGGCCTCATGTCAATTTAATTTGTAGCCCAGCCAAAGAGGACCCAGAGTGGGTAGAGAATGCTCTTTCTCCTCTTCAGTTTGGTGACTTGGATGGGATAAAAATTCACTGGCTGGATGCTCCTTGCTCCTGGAACTGCTGTGGCTGAGAGATCCCAGACCCCTGACAAGAGCTGGCAGGAGGTGAGAGTTCTTACCATATCAGTCTCTCGGGTCTCTGCTTGCAGGGTCCAATGGAAGTGAGAGTGGTGAGTTTTTTCTCTTTTCTAAATTTAGAATAGAAGGAGAAAATCTTGGTAAGGCTAGCTTTTTGGGCTCAGCGACTCTAGGATCTGGGTGAGTGCTAATTGGTTAAGTGATACTTTCCTCCCAGAAACAGTCACTATTTCTCCTTTTTTCTGTCTTTTGTTGTTTGTCATAAGGCACAGGCATCTCCATAAGCCTGTTGTCTGGGGCTTCTGTTTTGTTCCATGTCTTGAGAGTTTGGCTTTGTGACCTTTCCGGTCTCTGCCACCCAGAGGATGCATGTACCGGCATGCATCATGGCGGCCAGTCAAATTAGACTGGGATTTGGGAACACACTCTTTGTCTGGCTGTGTTTGCTCCCAGGCATTTGTCATAGGGGGTCCCATTTGCTTTCATAAGGGGCCCTTGTCATCTCAACTTCTGTTTTTTCTTAGCCTGTTTTGGAAGTGAGATTCTCTGGATTTCTTTTGGGGATGCCTCTTGCATCCATAGATATAAGCTTTGGTGAGTCGCTGTTAAGAGTAAGATCCTACTTGCCAATGTGGCCAGACAATGGATTGTTTAAATTGGGAAAACTTCTAAATTGGGAAAAAAAATTGTGAGAGCTCCCATCACAATTGTTTTTATTGGTAATTATAAAAGTCCAGATTAAAAACAAAGTATAAAAGTATAAGTATTGATAAGATTAAAAAGGTTGGAATGTTTGAGCTAATTTTATATGAAGAGGTTATATCAACTTTGCCTGAGTATGTTTTAAAATGTCTGACTGGGAATGCTTCCCTTGTCCAAAATTATAAAACCAAGACCTATTGATAAAGTCCTAATGAAAACTATGATTAGAGGTATAAGAGGTGATGGAATTCAGATGAAATTTTGTAGAAAAACTAATATTTTTATGAGTTTTATGTGAAGTGATTATATCTCTTTTTGCCTGATCGTATTATAGATTACATCGTGGGGATGGCCATTGAGTCTCAGTGAGAAAAGGGAACGTTTTTCCCTGCCTGATTGTAAGACAGCATATAAATCTGCCCTTAAACAGTGATAATTAAACTTACAAAAGGGGGAGTCAGTAGCGTTGCTTGAGCCCATACTGTATGAGATAAAAACTAGAGGCCAATATCAGGATATTAAAAGCTCCCCCCCAAGGTAAATTGGTTTAGGATTAAATTGTACACTTAAAGAGATGCAAAGTGTTAAAGGTGTGATGCATTGTCCTGACGTTTTAGAATGTATGAATCTTTAATTCACCCCTTAAGTTAAAATTTCCCTGATATTAAAAAAAGCAATTAAAAAATGTAGCTGGAAGGGTGGGTGAACTTCTTTGCCATTTAAACTGTAATCCAGTTCTTTGGGGTACAGGAAGCAACTGTCTGTCTTACAAGTCTCTGAAGGGCCAGAGGGAGTGGCCATGGGAGCCCCCTTGCCAGGGATCTGGTGTCTTGCGTGTCTCCTCCACAAATGGTAGTGGAGGAGGCTGGGAGCAAGATTTGGATTCATAACTGGGAAGCTTTGTGTTGCTGCACCTGATTCATGGCAGTAATTTTAAAACAATAGCTGTAGAATCTCTGTGTGTTTGTGTCTGTAAGTGTGTTTGTGTGTGTGTGTGATGTTTTGCCTCCGGATGGTATGGCTAAAATTAAGAGCTCTGTTTAATTGACTTAAAGTAAACACTTACAAAAATGATTTCTAAATGCAACTAACCCAAATGTCTTCCAACTTAACATGATATGCTATTACAAAACTGGTTACCAAAAATAATAGCTTTAAATGATAGCTGATTCTGTCCAATGTCTCATGAAGTTTTCTTGGGTAATCTAAAGCATACTTTTTGGGAACAAATGATTTAGATGTAAGTGATTTAGAATTTACAGATAAACTGTTAGCAATAATTATAGTTTGTGACATGTGTACTTAAATTAGCATCCCAAATCTCTTTGGTAACTTGAAACTTTGAAAGTTTTGCTAGGTTAATTTAAATGATAAAAATTCATTGACTATCTAGATCATTTCCAAATAAGATAAAATATTAGACATTAATTATAAGTTTATCTACTTTGGCTTCTTACCACAGAAAAACTAAAAGGTGTTTTGAGGTCTATTGGTAAACATGTCTTGTGTTTTATTAAGATTGTACTATAAAGTAACATGTATCCAGAAACTGTGAAAAGTGTTTATAGGTTTGTCAGGCCACCCAATGCTAATGTAAATAACAGTTTATAATTGTTTACTTAGTTTTTATTTAAAAATTAAGGTTTCTAAGGGTTAAAAACTCTCATGTGTGATTACTGCTACTGAAAATTAAGGAAAATATGTTTGTTCAAAGAAAGCGAGATAAATGTTTTTAGTAAAAAAAACTATGACAAATGAAAATATTTTTGTTTGTTTTTCTTAAGAAAGATAAACTGTCCTAAAATACTAGAAGGGAAGAAAGGAAGGCATGGGACAAGTTCTGAAAATAGAAAGTTATAAGAGGTTTGTGGAAGAAAAATTCTAAAAATCCAAAAAAGTTTTGTACATTGTCAAGTTGGCTAAGATTAAAATAAATCCAATTAAGTAAATGAGTTTTAATGTCAAAAAGTAGACTGGCAAAAAATTAAAATTTGGTTTTCTCTTTCTCTTAAAAGGATAATTCAATTTGCTTTAACTTTTAGCCTGCCCTTGGTAACAAGATTTTAAAAGGTCTTTTCCTTGAGGAGTTTACCAGAAGGGTAGGGATTTTGTGTTTTTAACAAAATTAATTTCCTGTATTGTTTTTATCAGGTCTTTAATCACAGGTGATAAGGTTTCTCTTTACCTTTAAGTAAATTTATCTAAAAGAAAAAAAATCTGTTTTTCTATGTTCAAAAGGACTAAGGTCTCTCTATTAAGGTTTTTGGACTATTTTCCTATTTGATAAAGTGTTTTAAAACTTTTTGATACCTTTGACAAGCTCCCCCACCCCCAAGAAAAATATTCAAATCCTGAATGAAGTCTTTCTTTTGACCTGGAAAAAAGAAAAAAGAATTCTTTGGGAGGTTTCAGAGGGCTCCTGGGACTTTTCAAAGAAATTTGCTCTCACTTACTAAACTAATTAGGTTTATTTGGTGTGTTAAATTACATGGGAAGCATTGTCAAATAAGTGATGATAAAACTTCTTAGGTGGTATCGTGTGGGTAAATGTTACTGATCTAACTGTTTTTTTTTTTTAAATTATTATATAACGTTCCTAGAATTCTGATCTGCCCTGGCTATCAGTCATAATTCTAGTTATTACCTTGAAGTGTTGTATGTCACAAAAATAACCAAGTTTCCTTGTCAATTGTCATTTTTAAGTCTTTTGCTGTTTACAGACAGCATAGTTTTACTCTGCTTTTTGCAAATATGTTTCATCTTCAGATTCATGGAAAGGACTCTGGCGCTTAGTCTAGAATACATGTTTCTGATAAACTTTCACATCATAAACTGAACTGGGTAAGAAGTTACAGAACTCTGATGGAGAAACTGATTTTATGAAACTGCTAACAGAAAATGAAGATCAAAGATCTGTTACACAGGACTGAATGAACTGATGAGGATGATTATAATTTTTATTTGAAATATTGCTGATATTTTTTAATGTTTTTTTTCACACTTAAGGAAAACTTTTTCTCTTTTCTCTCAAGCTAACTGTGGCTTATAGCAAGTTGGTGAATTACATCTTTGTAAGCAGAATTGAGACATTGATCTTTTTCTCTCTACCTGATCCCTCCAGAATTTGGAAACTCTTAGTAAGTGAATATTTTTATTTCATGGCAATATAGTTATTTGCATAAGTTCATTAAGAATCTGTTCTCCTTATTACAGGACACAATTATACACATTGGCCACCAAAGCTTTGGCTGGAATATTATATTTTAAAAAAAGGCATACAAACTCAGATATGACAAGACAGCTTTTGAGAAACAAAGATCGGACTTTAGGGAATAAAGCCATGAGAAAATATTGGCCTGCTACCTTATGCACAGTGTTCCAAACAACATTTACTGGATAAGTAAGGAATGTTACTTATCTGGCAGGTGCAAGGAACCTCAATATTTTGGGGAACCTCGAGAAGAGAAGAATTCACCCAAATCTGTAGGTATTGCAGGCAGAGTCTGATGACCAAATCCTTGGCTTGGTTTTCCTGGTCTCAAGAGGCCTTTGAAGTTCAATCTGAGATTCCTTGTAGAAAGTTCCAGCAAAACAGCCTATATGATCAATTGCTATTCTTGTTGTGCTTATGTAAATCATTGGGCCAAGTTTATTGAAACTAGACTTATTTTACAAGCTAGTTAGTCTTAATTTGGCTATCTTTGGTAAATATGAGGGTGATTTTAGAGAGAAAAATGGTTTCAGTGGAAACCACAGTACACATTTGTAGATATTAAATTAGTTTTGTTAATTGTTTCTGAGGTTTTTTTTGTTTTCTACCTGTAAGCTGGACTGAATCCCAAATTCTTCTAGTCTCCTGAAATATCTGGCTACAAACCTCTGAACTAATGTTTTCAATTTTCCCATCATTTTTATTTGGAATCATTGAGAACTGAACCTGCACTTTTTCCTGAAGTCTTGCAAACTGAAGCTGGACAACTTGATGTAAACTTGAGAGATCACCGCAATAGCATACCTGTTGACATCATCAGAGAAATTTTAAGCTGCAAAAGATGCTTTGATGCTGACATCTGGAAATCTTCTGAACTGGCTGTCCTCTGAACTCAAAAACTAGTTTATAATTTGCTCCATTAACATTGTTTTTCTTTTGTTTCCATAGAAATGCTTCTTTTTTTGGGGGGGGGGGAGGAAGACCAGCCCTGAGCTAACATCCGTTGCTAATCTTCCTCTTTTTTTTTGCTGAGGAAGACAGGCCCTGGGCTAACATCTGTGCCCATCTTCCTCTACTTTATATGGGATGCTGCCACAGCATAGCTGACAAGCAGTGCGTCGGCAGGCGCCTGGGATCCGAACCGGCAAACCCTGGGCTGCCATGTACAAACTAAACCGCTGCGCCACTGGGCCGGCCCCAGAAATGTTTCTTATTGATACTTGATTTCTTGCTTCCACAATATAGGCCTAACTGTAGGAGCCCACCTATATCACTAACTTCTAAAATGAACTTGACTGGTCTATTATCAGGACTAAGAAATGTGTTCAGTGAGATGGAACAATCTACCAACTCACCTTCTGGACTATGAAACTTCTTTAAGTTTCAAAAGGACTGTGAAACTTTGTTTCAGAGGAGGGACTGTGGGGACCAGAATTGGACACCTCAAGGTGCGTCTCTTTACCTTATTATCACTGAAGAAGGCTTTGACCTTCCCCACCCCTACTAACTGTCTAAAGGGATTTGGGATGGAATGCCTGTCCCCAGGATGTGCCATGACTGTGGATAACTCTGGGTATCGATAGACTGGGAGGGTCTTTGCTGAGCCCATTCTTATCAAAGTTCTGTTTACCAGACATTTACATTTGTAAGGGAAATCTCCATTTGTATAGGTATCTCCTTCTCTGTACCAGGAAGAGGGGGGGATCACTTTATCTCTAAAAACCCTTATCCCTGTGGAAGGTGAAGACTTAAATCTGCATACTCTTGTTTAAAGTGCTTTTCTTGTAATCCCTCATGGCAGACACCCCCAAACCCCAAAAATCTTTCTTTGTCTATGTAAGAGGAGAACCTCCTCCATTCTGGCGAGAGATACTCAGTTTCCCCAGGTCTCTCCCCTGTATACATATTATAAAGCTTTGTTTGATTTTCTCCTGCTATTCAGCCTCATGTCAATTTAATTTGTAGCCCAGCCAGAGAGGACTCAGAGTGGGTAGAGAATGCTCTTTCTCCCCTTCACTATACATACAAACTGTTTTGACTGAAATTTGATAAGCAGAAATGGTTACATTTGGTTATTATCTTTATATTTCATTACTCCTTTTTAACACATGATGTGTTTAACTTTTTTTTTCACTTTTAGCAGCATGTTGAATTATAAATTATTCTCTTTTCTTTCATGTCTATGATCTCACTCCCACCTTATTCTATAGGTAAAGCACATATTAGTGTATTGAAGCACAGGTTTAAAGATGGAAAGTTGAAAGAACAGAGATAGTCATGTTAAGGATTATGAATGCATGAGGAAGAAATTCATCTTGTATTTGCACATCTTTTCTTTTGGAAAATCGTAAAAATCCAAAAGTGAATAAAAAAGAAAAAAATCAACATTCTTTCCAATCTAAGAAGAAATTTTGGTCTTACAGCAGTGCTACCATTTATTGATTACTTTTTTGTCAAGCTGTGTGAAGAACAATTCATTCATTCACTTACTCATTCACTTTTACAATAATTCATAAAATATTAGTTGAGCAGCTGCTCTGTGCACTGTTCTTGGTACCAAGGGGCTGGGGATGAAACAAAGTTCCTCCTCCCGTGAAAGAAGGCATTCTAATCTTGGAAGAGAGATACTAACATAGAAACAAATACATAATGTGTTAAGTTTGATATAAAAGGGAATGGGGAGAGAGGAGGGTGGGAGCGCCATCTTAGTTAAGCTCTTCAACGAAGGTTGTTTAATAAGCTGGAGTTTGAACACAGATCTGAAGGCTGTAAGAAAGTGATCCCTGAGAACTTCTAGGGAGAAGAGTGTTCTAGACAGAGGGAGGAGGAAATGTGGATGCTCTTGGCATATTTGAGGGAGAGTGTGGCAGCCCGTGTGGCTGCAGTGGAGTGAGCAAGGGAGAGAGTGGTAAGAAATCAATCAAGGAGGTGGGTGAGAGGTAGATCACAGAAAGCCTCAAGGTCATGACAAGGGCTTTGGAATAAACAACAGAGAGGGACATCCATTGGAAGACTGAGCAAGGAAGGGACATGATGTGAATTAAGTTTTAAAAGGATCATCAGATTGACATGTTGAGAAAAAATTGCAGGAGCATGAAGGTGAAAATGGAAAAACCAATTAGAAAATATTTTCAGTTAATGTCTAGGTTGAGAGTGGTGGAGGTTACTTAGCTATTTACCAAATCCATTTCCTCTTCCTCCTACGCACACAGGTAGACTATATTTCCTAGCCTTTCTTTATAGTTAGGTGTGACCATCTCACTGAGTTCTGACTAAAGTAATGTGAGTAAAAGTGACGTATGCCACTTCCAGGCCTGGCCTGCAAATCTTCCATGTGCAACCCTCCATGCTTCTGCAGCTTTGATGCCAACGTTGAAGGTGCAGAGCCACAAGGATGAAACAGTCTGGATCCCAGAATCACTGCTGAGATGGTAGCTACCCATTCACCAAGAGCTGAAAAAAAACTTCTTTGGTGTTCAACCACTGAGATACTCTGGTGCAACATCAATTGCCGAAACTATGGGTCATTTTCCCTTGGATGAAGGTGCTAGAGATGAAGATGATGAAGAGTGGCCAGATTCTACATATATTTAGCAGAGCAACAGGATTTTCTGAGGATTCAGATGTGGTACGAAAGTGAGAGAGGAACCAAGGATGATCTAAATGTTTTTGCCTTGAACATTTGGAGGAAGGCATTGCCATTTATTGAGATGGAAAGATTGGAGGAGGAATAGTTCTATAGGGTGGAAAATCAAGAGTATAATTTTGGACATGTTAAGCTTAAGATGCCTGATGTTATCTTCATAACTATCTTATCACATAAACATTTTTATCTTCATTTTTAATATGAGGAAATAGAGGCCTGGTGAGGCAAGTGATTTGCTCAAGGGAATGTGCTAGAACAGGAATTTGAATCCAGCCTTTGTGACTTAGCACCTGAGGTGAGCTCTTAACCAGTCTAGCATACTGTCCTTTCCAAGAACATATAAGGAGAGCAGATGCACCCAATATATTAATATATTTAGCAAATAACAAACATCACAATGAGCTGGTACTCTCTAATTTAGCTAATTTAAAGAAGAAAAGGGAAGGGGAGAAAAAAGAAAGAGGAGAGGGAGGAGAGTAAGATGATGTAAAAATTACAATATTTTGGAAAAGCAAAATGCATGTGCATTTTCCTTCGCATTCTCTGATATGAAACCTTCCTGCTCACTCTGAGAGGGGCATCCATTTGCCTTGAGGAGAATTAGGATTGTTTCAGCAAGAATGCAAAGAGCAAGTTGGAGTAAATATTCTGTCCTTAAGATGCAGAGTATTTTAGCATCCTTGGCAAGACAGAAGTTTTGAAAGTAGGACTTTGCAATGAAGAAGGGATTTATTTCTCAACTCTCGTAGCTACCATTAATGTTAAAAGGCAGCCCTAGCCTACCAGATCATGGATTTTCTTCTAGGGTTTAGTGAGGATGCCTCTTCTACCATTTAGACTGAACTGTGAGGCTTGGTGCCCTTAGGAAGAAGGACATTATGACTTAGGGGAAATCTATGCCAGAGACTTGAATAAGGAGAAAGCCTGCTCCTTCACCTCCAATGATCTATGGGAGGAGAGTGAAAATTGAAAGAGTAAAGAAACTCGATATCTGTATCTAAGTCCTAGCATCAATTTCTTTCTCCTGGGCTAGAATCTTGACCCAGGGAAAGCATGGTAAATTCATTTTGATGTGTAAGGCCTTCCTTAAGGCATCTATGTTGGTGGGCTACTTCACCAGGATAACCTGAGCAAGGTTGCTGTGTTTTAGAGACAGCCCAGCTTCTGGCATGGGGCTGTGTCCAGCATGACATGGGAGCAATAATGCCATCTTGAGAGAGGGAGGCAACTCAATAGATGAGGTTGAAAAAGTTCCCCTGCTTGCTGGTAGCTTAAGCAGTTGTGCAGGGACTTTAAATGTTCCCATGTGTCCTGATGAGGTGAGAGAGAAGTTCTGAGAGTGTGGTGGGTCAGCTGAGTCCTGGGGTTGGGACAATAAGGCTGCAGAATGCAGGACTTTGCTTTTGGATGCTGCAAATTCAGGATTTAGATGTGGGTTCTAAGTTATAAACCAGGAGAAACCAGGCATATCTCAGCTGATAATAGTCCAGAAACTAGACCAAATTAGCAACTTCATGGTGGGAACCAGTGAAGACCTTCTGACAGTCTGCACATCAGAGGTCCCCCACCAAGTCTATCAAATTGTGAGCTGTCACTCCCCCCTACACAGGTGACATATTGAGGATGAACAAGGAGAAGGAAAGAAAAATATGAAAGACTAAGAAATTATCTGAAGTATAGTGAGTCATACAAAAGAGACTATCTATTTATTTATTTTTACCTGTTTCTTTTTACCTTTTTTTTTAAGAATTTGCATTTTTTTTTTGAGGAAGATTGGCCCTGTGCTAACATCTGTCGCCAATCTTCCTCTTTTTCTTTTTTCTTCCCAAAGCCCCAGTACATAGTTTATATCATAGTTGTAGAGCTGTAGCTCTTCTATGTGGGACTCCACCTCAGCATGGCTTGATGAGCGGTGAGTAGGTCCGCACCCAGGATCTGAACCAGTGAACCCTGGGCCGCCAATGCAGAACACGTGGCCACGGGGCCAGCCCCTACCACTGAGTTTTTATTCAAATGTTACTCTCTCTCTCTCTAAGTCTCCAAAGACGAATGTGTAAATTGAGATAATTTGCTCTACTCTACTGTCCAAGGAAATCTGAATTAATTTTTTTGATTGGGTTTTTGTTGTTAGTTTATTTTAACCTGAAAGTCTCAGGGAATTAAGAAACACTTAGATAGACCTCAGAGAGGGTTTCCAGCTAACTATGGTAGCAAGCTAGTGAAATCAAGATATTCAAACACTCTCATGAGAAAAATGTACACGGGAAAGATTATGAATCATTGTGTACTTGATACCTTCTGCCTCTCTCCACTCACTCATCCCTGATTATTATTGCTTAGATTCTTCTCTTTCTAGATTTTCTTGTTTCTGCTCCTGGAGCCCTGCCAATGACTCTTGGTTTGCTGTTTGCTACTGGGTCTTATTTTTTGGATCTGCCATCAACCATTTTGTAGGCCTTCAACTTTCACCACCTCTTGTTCTTAGAGGAGACAGAGCATGAGACCATCTTTTAGGTCTTCTGGAAGAACAGAATGAGAAGTAACCTGTCTCATACCATTAGCCTCAAAAACTCTAGAACTCATCTGCAGGAGTGGTGAGGCCTTTCTAGAACAAGCTCCCATGGGGAAGAGCTCCAAAATTCCATGATGGTAGTGGTTAGAACTTAAGGTTCCATTTTCACAGGAGTAGCAGCAATAACAATAATAAAATTGGCAAGAGAGACAAGCAACAAGCAGATAAAGGAAAATTGACTTAAGTGTAAGAACTAGCTTTCAACGTAAAATCAAAATGAAGAGCCCTATCATCGAAGCAGAAAAGCGGAAAGGAAGATTTTACATAAGGAAAATCAAATTCCAGCTATTCCATCTGAATTCAAGCAAAGTCCAGAAGTAGAAACGTTTTTGTACTAAAAAAAATTCTGTTGTGGTGTTATTTACATTTGACATTGACTTTTAAAAAAATAGTGTAAAAGTTGTCAAACATATGCAAAAATAGAGAGATAAGTACAGTAAATCCTCAAGGATCTGTTATTTAAAAAAGAAAGAAAAGAAAAGAACATCCACCCTAAAAATAGAAGTATGACTAGGACTCTTGAAGTTTTTAATATTTGAGAAGAATCCCACTTATATGATATCTGCAACAAACAAATGTTTTGTGGTTGTTACTGTTAATGTTGTTAGAAAATCTAACTTCCTTTTTAGTTCTTTTTTTTTGTGAGGAAGACTAACCCTGAGCTAATATCCGTTGCCAATCCTCCTCTTTTTGCTGAGGAAGACTGGCGCTGGGCTAACATCCGTGCCCATCTTCCTCTACTTTATATGGGACGCCGCCACAGTGTGGCTTGACAAGCAGTCTGTCTGTTTGTACCCAGAATCCTAACCGGCGAACCCTTGGCCGCTGAAGCAGAGCGCGCAAACTTAACTGCTACGACACCAGGCCGGCTCCCCTTTCTAGTTCCTATCTTCTAATTATTTTAGTTGAAACACAATCAACATATAACATTATATGAGTTTCAGGGGTGTGTACAATATAATGATTCAAATATTTGCGTATATTGTGAAAAGATCACCACAATAAATCTGGTTAACATACATCACCATACACAGTTATAAATTTTTTCTCTTGTGATGAGAACTTTTAAGATTTACTCTCTTATCAACTTTCAAATATACAACACAGTATTATTAACTATAGTCCCCATGCTGTACATTACATCCCCAGGACTTATTTATTTTATAACTGGAAGTTTGTATCTTTTGAACATCTTCACCCATTTTGTCCACCCTCCACCTCCATCTCTGGCAACCACCCCAATTTTGTTTTCCTTTTTCTGTATAGCAGAAGGAAAGCACCCAAGTAGGAGCACCTAACCCTGGAGCTAATGTAGGGTCAGGCTGCCGTCCTGTGTCCACTACACAGCTGCTCATTGTGGTTCCTCCTCTGTGTCAGTTAACTAGGTCATTCTGGAATTCCAGAAGAATTCTGCTCCTTACCTCCAAACTCTTCTTAAAGGACAAAAATTTTAACCACATTCTGAGAATCCGTGCTTCAGATGTTCTGGCTCTATTGCATTATAATACATTTTGGGGTACTGAGCCGTTCTACTTCTTCCTTTGTTTAAGTAAACATCATCTTGTTCCTTTTAAATAGTCAAATTGTAATAACAGCTGGTATTTACTGAAAATTGACCGCTTGCCAATTTCTTTAGGTGAGTTTTCCAATTTAATCCTCATGTTAACTCTGTGAAGTAGGTACTGTTATTAGTTCCATTTTCCTGATGAGGAAATTGAGATATGGATGGCCAACTACCTTATCCAAGATTTCAAATCTATAAAAAGTGGCAGAGCTGCATTTTGAACACAGGCAGACTGACTCCAGGGTCCAAGCTCCTAGACATAATATTGCAGTGCCTCCTACACATCACAGCCCTTAGCTCCACAATTAATTAAAAGTCAATAATAACTAATAAACAACTGTTCTACTTACCTTTAAATAATTTGTTTCTGACTTTTTATTCTTTCTTATTGGAGGTCAATTCTAAGCTTTCACAAATGGAACACATTAGTGCTTGTTAAAGTTTCTAGCATGGTCACATATGGTACATAATATACTGATAAGCTTCTAATGGATTATGTTTTCGTTCTTGAAGAACTTTTGTTCTTTATAACAAATTTATCGAGCTATCTTTGACATATAGTGTTCTTGAACTCTTACTAAATATTAACATTAATCTAGAAAAAAACTGAGTTACTGTTTTCAAACATTCATAAAGCTTGAATATAATTCCTAGTGCAAATGAATAATTAATTGACAGCCCTCTTCAACAGATGAAGAAATTGGTTGTCTTTGGAGCATTCATTTTCATTCATTTGCTGTTTTATATGTCGGATTGCTCCAGCTCCAGTTTTGTAAAACTTCTCCTAATTTCTTAGTCTTGATGGTAAAAATATAGACCATTAATTCATCAAATAGTTTTTGGGTGACTATTCAGTGCTGATTGGTCTCTCACTTGGGAGACAATGATGAATAAGCACAGCCTTTTACACAAATTTATAAGAGACAAGTGAGGGAGCGGGGCAGATGCATAATTAAAGTGCAATGTGTAAAGGGCTGTAACAAAGGTATATGCTAAGCTCTAAAGCACTAGAGTAGTGTGAAGGAGAGAGGGAAGGGAAGGAATACTCAAGGACTGAAGAATCAAAAAAGGATTCAGACAAGAAGTGCCTACTCTGAAAGGTAGAAGCTGTTCTTTAATTGAACGACAGTTGAATACTGATCAGAAAGAGGTGGCTGCAGTGCACCTAAGGAACTGGAAAAAGAAGAGCAAACAAAGCCCCAAATCAGTAGATGGAAGGAAATAATAAAAATCAGAGCAGAAATAAATGAAATAGACACTAAAAAAAAAAAAAAAAAACCAGAAAATAATCAATGAAACTAAGAGCTGATTCTTTGAAAAGATAAACAAAATTGACAAACCTTTAGCTAGACTTACCAAGAAAAAAAGAGAGAATGCTCAAATAAATAAAATCAGAAATGAAAGAGGAGAAATTACAATGGACACCTCAGAAATACAAAACATAAGAGCATACTACAAAAAGCTGTAAGCCAAAAAATTGGAGAATCTAGAAGAAATGGATAAAAACTTAGAATCATCCAACCTTCCAAAACTGAATCAAGAAAGCATAGAAATTTGAATAGACCAATCACCAGTAATGATATCAAAACAGTAATCAAAAACCTTTCCAAAATGAAAGGCCAAGACCAGACGCCTTCCCTGGTGAATTCTACCAAATATTCAAGGAAGACTTGCTACCTATACTTATCAAACTCTTCCAAAAAATTGAAGAGGAGGGGAAAGTTTCCTAACTCATTCTATGAGGCCAACATTACCCTGATACCAAAACCAGACAAAGACAATGTAAAAAGGGAAAATTACAGGCCAATATCACTGATGAACATTGATGCAAAAATCCTCAACAAAATCCTAGCAAATCAAATACAACAATGCATTAAAAAGATCATACACCATGATCAAGTGGGATTCATTTCCATGATGCAGGGATGGTTCAACATCTGCAAATCAATCAATGTGATACACCACACTAACAAAATGAAGAATAAAAATCACATGATCATCTGAATAGATGCAGAGAAAGCATTTGACAAGATACAGCATCCATTTGTAATAAAAACTCTGAATAGAATGAGTATAGAAGGAAAGTACCTCAACATAATAAAGCCATATGTGACAAAGCCACAGCTAATATCATACTCAATGGAGAAAAACTGAAATCTATCCCTCTAAGAACAGGAACCAGACAAGGAGGCCCACTTTCACCACTCATCTAATATAGTATTGGAAGTCCTAGCCAGAGCAATCAGGCAAGAAAAAGAAATAAAAGGGATCCAAATCAGAAAGGAAGAAGTGAAACTGTCACTATTTGCAGATGACATGGTTTTATATATAGAAAACCCAAAAGAATCCACCAAAATCTTTTAGAAATAAAAAATGAATACAGTAAATTTGCAGGACACAAAATCAATGTACAAAAATCAGTTGTGTTTCTATATACTAACAAGGAAATAGCAGAAAGAGAAATTAAGAATACAATCTCATTTACAACCGCAACAAAAAGAATAAAATTCTAGGAATAAATTTAACCAAAGAGGTGAAAGACCTGTACACTGATAACTATAAAACATTGTTGAAAGAAATTGAAGAAGAGACAAAGAAATGGAAAGACATTCTGTGCTCTTGGATTTTGGAAGAATTAACATAGTTAAAATGTCAATACTTCGTAAAGCAATCTACAGACTCAACGCAATCCCTATCGAAGTTCCAATGACATTTTTCACAGAAATAGAAGAAAGAATCCTAAATTTATATGGAACAACAAAAGACCCCAAATGGCCAAAGTAATCCTGAGGAAAAAAGAAGTAAAGCTGGAGGTATAACACTCCCAGATTTCAAAATATACTACAAAGCTATAGTAATCAAAACAGCATGGTACTGGCACAAAAACAGACACACAGATCAATGGAACAGAATCAACAGCCCAGGAATAAACCCACACATCTATGGACAGCTAATTTTTGACAAGGAAGCCAAGAACATACAATGGAGAAAGGAAAGTCTCTTCAATAAATGGTCCTGGGAAAACTGGACAGCCACATGCAAAAGAATGAAAGTAGACCATTATCTTACACCATACACAAAAATTAATCCAAAATGGATTAAAGACTTGAATATAAGACCTGAAACCATAAAACTTCTAGAAGAAAACATAGGCAGTATGCTTTTGAAAGTCAGTGTTAGCAGAAGATTTTCAAGGGAAACAAAAGAAAAAAGAAACAAATGGGACTACCTCAAACTAAAAAGCTTCTGCACAGCAAAGGAAACCATCAACAAAACAAAAAGACAACCTAACAATTGGGAGAAGATATTTGCAAACCACATATCTGATAAGGGGTTAATATCCAAAATATATAAAGAACTTATACATCTCAACAACAAAAAAACTAACAACCCAATTAAAAAATGGGCAAAAGATCTGAACAGACATTTTTCCAAAGAAGATATACAGATGACCAACAGGCAAACGAAAAGATGTTCAACATTAGGGAATTTGGAGAGGATATGGAGAAAAAGGAACTCTCATACACTGTTGGTGGGACTGTAAACTAGTGCAGCCACTAAGGAAAACAGTATGGAGATTCCTCAAAAACTTAAGAATACAAATACCATACAATCCAGCTATTCCACTGCTGGGTATTTATCCAAAGAACATAAAAATGTGAATGTGTAAAAATATATGCACGCCTATGTTCATTGCAGCATTAGTCACAATAGCCAAGACTTGGAAGCATCAAGGGATGAATGGAAAGAAGACGTGGTATATATATATATATACATATATATATATATATATATATATATGTATATATATATACACACACACACACACAATAGGAAGAAAGTCAAATACCATATGATCTCACTCATAAATAGAAGATAAAAACAACAACAAACAAACACAAAGAGACAGAGATTGGATTGGTGGTTACCAGAGGGGAAGGGAGGAGGGAGGAGAGTGAAAGCGGTGAATAGGCACATGTGTATGGTGATAGATGGCAATTAGTCTTTGAGTAGTGAACATGAAGTAATCTACACAGAAATCAAAATGTAGTGATGTACACCTGAAATTTACATAATGTTGTAAACCATTGTTACCTCAATAAAAAGAAAAAGAGGTGGGTGGTGGTGGGTTTATGATCAAGGGGGGAACATTCCAGGACCATGATGAAGAGGCATGGAAACCAAAGGACTTGATGTGTTCAGGGAATCACAAATGGTTTGGCTGGGTTGGGACATCCTATTCAAAGTGGGGGGTGGTGGGAGAGGAAATTGAAAAGGTAAAGAGAGGTCAGCAGGTGCTTGGGAAGGGTTGTGGGAGGCATGCCGATGGATATGTGCTCTACACTGTGGGTGCTACTAAAGGATTTTAAGTAACACAGTGACATGATCTTTGATTTTAAAAGACAGCACTAGGAGTACTGTCAACAACAGTGATCCTGGAGCAGAGAGAGACCAGTAATGCTGGATGCCATGTCTAGGCTTGACATCATTTTCAGCGTTTGCGGTGCTAGAGAGCATCTTAGTGTGCCAGCATTGACAGTGTAGGGAATGGCATGCATTAGACTTGTCTACTCAGGACCCAAGGCATCACATTCTTTCTGTATGTATGAACTAACAAAACAGATTTCTCCACTTGTGAGAAAAGAAAATTGGGCAGCTTCCTTCAGGAGAAAAGTTGAAATAAAAGAATAAGACATGCATGAAGAGCTTTATACCAAACCAAACCTTATTGTTAGTAACTCCATGAAGGCAATATCTCAGGCTGTCAGAGATTATAATTTCACTTTTGTGGAACACCAAAATCATATAATAGTCTCCACGAGGTGGATTAATACATTATTCAACATTAAATTCTGTCTTAAATGATGACACTCACATGTGTCTGATGGTATTAAACTATAAACTTTGAAACATTTTTTTCTTTGTTCTCTAATGTTATTTACCTAGATAAGGAAGCCACTATTTCCATAGCTAAAAGGAAAAAACAAATGGTCTTTCACCTGAAGAAAAAGTCCATTCTTATTCTAAATCCTAGCCAAGGAGACCCATGAATTATACCAAAAGACTGCTTGCTATTTCATCTTTCACCTGCATACTAAGTTTGCATAGATTTAATTATAAACCTTCAACTATTTCTTACTACCAGCTTTTTAACAGAAAAATTCATAGTTAGAAGCATTGTATAACAATTTTAAGGTAAAGTTCTATGGGTAAAAAAAAGATAAGTTTTTCTCAACAGCTAAAATGTGATTGTGGAAAATTATACAGAAATAATCATGTATCATACAGCAGACTGAAAGATGTGCCAAGACTGGGAATTGTGAGATGAGGGATTGGAGAGAATAAAAAGGCTTAGATATCTGCAGTAGGCAGTGTGGTGCATCTTACATTTCCCACTGTGCCTAGATAATGGAGTTTGTTTACAAAGGAACAAGGTTATCCTACAGGGGCAGAGTAAGAAAGAACAATCAGAGGGCTGGTGAGGAGGGGACAGGACGAGGAAGAGTAGAGGTCTTGGCTGAAAATACAAATGTGCACAGCAGGGCTGGAAGAAGCCGTACATTTAAAGACCAGCCCCATGGCCTAGTGGTTAAGTTTGGTGCTCTCCACGTTGGCGGCCCAGGTTCAGTTCCCGGCATGGACCTACACCACTTGTCAATAGCCATGCTGTGGCAGCAACCCACATACAAAATAGAGGAAGGTTGGTGCGGATGTTAGCTCAGGTCAAATCTTCCTCAGAAAAAAAAATAAAAATAAAGGTAAGATCCCAGCAGGTAGAAAAGGAGGAGTATGGAGTGGGTAGGTATCTTTGGAGAACGGATCAAATGGAATGAAAATGCAAATGCATATCCGAATCCACCCAGGCAGATGAGGGCATGTTTGTGGTCAACATACAACAATCCTCTTCTAGAGGTGCTGCCAAAGGTCAATGAGGAGTTTTCTGGAGGCTGCCTGTCAAAGGATTTAGCTTTAGATTCAAATTCAACTAATGCTTATTGAGGGCCAGTCATTTGGCAGTGGGCTTTCAAATAGCTTAATTAACTAATCAAACTTTTGCAATAATTCCATGAGGGACAAATTAAATCAAATGGTTTTATAGATAAGGAAGCCGAGTTTCAGAGAGGTTTAGGGACTCACCTAAGATGAAAGAGGTGGGAATTAGGGGTCTCTGGATTTCAGCCCAGGACACTCTCTTAGATGAGATCAGAGCCTTTCATGTCCTCCCTCTGAAGGTGCTGCCTCTCCCTGTTCCATTCCTGTCCTGTGATTCAGTGAAAACAGAAGCTGTGAAATGCTTGTGTCAGGGTGACTGGCCAGAACAGGTCCCCATTTGCCAAGTCTCAGGAAGCAAGTCAGAGCCAGAAGGTAACTCCCAACAGGGCCAGATTGGTAGTTCTCAGGGGGCTTAAGAGCTGAGTTAGAATTTCAGTTCCCGGCTTGGTATGAATGCACTTGCTGGCTCTGCTCTTCCCCCACCTCCGCTGCTCTTGGAACTTAGGAAGCACCACAGATGTGGTTCCGAAAGCTCTGCCTGGCACACAGGAGTCCAGAAACTAAATATTGAGAAAGACAGTTTGACAAATATTGCTCATTTAAGAATATTTCTCCTTTGAGAGTTAGCTCTGGCCCAGACCAAGCTGAATCAAGGTGTGTTTGGAGAACACACCTGTCAATAGTGAAAGCGGTGAGTGATATGAGTACTAGCTCACAGACACATAGTTCTTACCATATGGAGGCACTGTTCTAAGTGCTATACGAATATTGGCCTTATCTTCACAACTCTGTGAGGTAGGTACTGTTATTATTCCCATTTTTCAGATAGGAATACTAAGGAAGACAGTAATTGAGTAACTACTCAAGTCACATAGCTAGTACCTGGCAGAACCAGAATTCCCACTCAGGCAGTCAGGTTCTAGAATCTGCATTCTCCGCCATTAAGCTATCCTGGTAATAACAATAATGTAATTATCAATAAATAATAATAATGGTAATGCAAAGAGTAACAATTTAAATATTTTGATAATAATTTAAAATTCTTTAGAATAATGTTAAAAGAATCTGAATGATTCTTTAGAATAATATTAAAAAAATTAGCAACACTAATAATTAAATAATAAAAATCTAGTGTTGATTAAACTCATTAAATTGCAGGTGCTGTGCTTGGCAGAGCGGATTTTGTTTAATCCTCACAACAACCCTCTAAACTAGCTATTGTTATGATCTTCATTTTTACAGATGAGGAGACTAAATAAATAAGTCAATTAGCTTGGTATAAAAGTGTAGAGCTCTAAGGAGAAGGCATGGGATTTGAAACTTAATAGAGTGAATCTAGGGTGCAGACCCTTGAACATGCCTCTTTTAACCATAAGCCTTTGAGATGCTATGCTACATTATCTGAGTAATAATAAGATGTTAGCATCGACCTACTGTATATTCAGCATCACTTCTGTGGAAGACAAAGAAGTATAAGACATAATATTTTAATGTGACTGGAAAGACACCTGAAATAACAGTAATGAGAGACAGTGGGCAATTAGAAGCGACCCCATTGGAATTGAGATGAACAGTGACGAAGGAGGGCTAGCTGGATCTATGCAGACTTGACGAAGGAGCAGTCTTCGTTGTCTGTCTACTGGTTCATTCACTTAAACTCAGTTGCCCCCCAAATTGAATTAACCTTGTCAAAAAGGCAGCGGGACAATCCATTCAGTTCAGTTTTCTCCATGATGTGTTTCAATCGCACTGGCTGGAATCTTTAGCCATTGTTAAACTTCCATGAATAGGCAGCCAGGTCACTGACCCCACACTCCTGTGACAGCAGCTCAGTCTCTTCCTGTAGCTAAAATGGCTCAGACTTTAGTGTGCATGGAAACACCTGGAGAACTCATTAAAAATGTAGATTCCTGGCCTGAGAAGTCTTTCTTAGTCGGTTTAGGATGGCTCAAAAAACTTTGTATTTATGAAATACAAAACATGTTTTTCAATCAGATCATCCTCAGGATACACTTGGAGAAAAATTCAAATACCTATTTCCACAGACTGACAGTAAAGAAAACACTTCTGCTAAGGGTTTAGATGCCCTCTCTCGTGCAGAGGATGGTGAGCTCCAAACCCAGGAACCAAAACCCTACAAGGATAATTTGGGATCTCCGGTGGCTTTGTGTATCAATATCCTCTTTAACTGTATTTCCCAGGAGGTCTGGCTTCCATTTAGCTATCCAGAGCTCCGGCTTCTGAGTCTTCAAAGGCTGTGGTGAAGACACAACATGTTTGCCCTGACATTGAGAGAGTGGAAGGAACAAGGGATTTCCAGTCAAAGATGGACGTTCAAATCTTGGTTCTGTCCATTATTTCCTGTGGGATTTGGGAAAATGTTACTCATACATTCATTCAATCATCAGATCTCTTGTGAGCACCCCTTCTGTGTCAGGTACTAGGTGCTCGAAATTTAGTGGTAAACCAGGGGGACAAGGTCTCTGCTCTCAGGAAGTTCAGGGTCAAGATGGACACTATGAATTAATTATGACTTTAGTAACAGCTATAAAGGAAATGTTCAGGTGCTATGAAAATTTATAAAAGGAGTTATTGCTTAGCTGGGAGAACAGCACAACTCTGCGTCTCTATTTCTTCATTTAAAATACAGGAATGATATTTCTTATTTCACATAATTGTGGTGGGGATAAAATGAGTGACTATATCAGAAAATGCTATATAAAAGTAAAAAGTACATACATTTTTTGAAATTAGCATGGTGATTTCTAGGACATGCTAATGTCCCTGATAATCTGCTTTGAATCTAACTTTACCACATACCAGTAATATGTATAGGCTTCAGTTTCTTTCTAGATATTAAACGTCTTAGTCGGTGGCTGGTAATGGTTGTTAGGCTTTCTGGTCAGAGGAGAGGCCCTGGATAGGAAGGGAGTTGGGATGAAAAGGCAAAAATGATAGCCTTTCCCTCTCCACACTTATATGCGTGTTGCCTGAAAAAAACAAACTTGCATTTTATAAGCTTCAGTATTTTCATGTCATCTAACGCTATTTCATGTCATCCAACATTTTTTTAATCTTTTAACCAGATAGTTTTGCTATCTGATTTGACTTTTTTATTTCATGTAATAAAAAGAAAAACATTCTCAGACAGAACATTTTCAGTTATACATTTTGAATTCAGGATTTTAACATGTCTGGCCGACAGGAATATACCAGGGGCAACAAGATTCATGTTCCTGTATTTTATAATTTCATGTTCAAATTCTGCAGCCAATCTAAGTATTTTTTTTCTTGAGGGTAATTAAATATTATTACAGTGGCTACTTCTGCTTGAAATAATTTCTTTAATTTGGGATTCACGACTACGTCTTCAGCTGGAGAAACACAGCGTTCAACTTCCCCAAAATCCAGATTTCCACCCATGTATTTTATTCTTTTAATGATGAAAGAAATAAAACCCTTTGTACTTTTAAACAGAAGAGGCCTGGCTTTTCAGATTGCAGGGTCCTTTTTATTACTGCATTCTGCTGAAATCTACCTTGGTTATAGAACCTGGTTTGTGGTTGGGAATAACAACCACCATAGTAGGAGAAAAAGAGAGAGAGACTTAAACTTTATACTCACATGTAAATGGTTTATTGCAGCAATCTTCCACTTTGGGTTTATGAAACAAAGTTTTTTGCTTAAGCCCATTGCTTATATCTATCTATACCTGAATCTGTAACCATCTATAGCTATAGTTTAATCAAAGAGATCTGTCTTGGGTTTCTATTGAGGTTTTTTTTTTTTTTAATTTATGCAGAGATCTAAAATCAGATTTCTGGGTGTCATTTCACAAAGGAAAAGTTTGAGCTTTCAGACAGTTTCTTTTTGAGAAAACACAGTACCTACGTCATTTCATCTCACCTTTGGGTCCCAAAGAGCCACCGGGATTGTTTGATACCGAGTAAGAAAAGGAAGTGCTTAAAAAATGCCAAAGGTTCTCCCTCTCTTGGTTTATTTACCTCTTTGCTCCATTTGCTTTCTGTCCCACTGTGATATTGGTGATGGCTGATTCAGGGAAAGGATGACGTCGAGCTGCTGTCAAGCCAATTGCATGGAAAAAGAAGAATTTACATGTTCTCCCTTCAAAATGATTGATTCCATGGCTCCACATTCATCATCTGGCTCATCATGACCAACTCCTCTTAGCCCATTGCACGGTGACCTCATTAGCACTGCCTGTGCCCTTCCTGCCACAGCAGCCGCCTGGAGGCTTCTCGTGTGTGGCGTGGGCTAACGAGGGTCTGAGTCATCGAGTTAGGCTCTCACCTGTCCAGCCGTCAGGCCCAGAAGTGTCAGAGAAAGGGAAAGGCCCACGCTCAGACATGCGTTCATTGACTGAAGGGGAATGTCCTCATCTCAGTGAGATCATCCATGTGACCTGTGTTGAATGATTGTCAGACAGTCAAAAGGCCCTGAGCCTGTGGCAAATTCATATACTATCTGGGTGTAAATTTATCATCCCAGACAGCCTGCTTTGCAGACTGCAATGTACATATCCTCAGCAGGAGAGGTAGCCCCAGGGTAACACAGCGCGTGTCTCTGGGAGCATCTGTTTTATTGTATTGGGAGATTTAAAACCTTTTATAGAAAACTAATGGTCTTGTTTGGTGTCTAATGCCAAAGTTGGACAAATCTTAAAGGTGGAAATAAAGAGACTTCAAAGAAATATTGCGCTTGGGCAAGACCCCCATATTCCTTCTCTCAACCTTCTCCCCAGCAACCCCCTCAAAACAATCCCTCTCTCTCCCCTGCTCTCAGTACTTCAGTGAGAAGGTTTAAACGGAACATCCTAAGATAATGTTCTCCAAACAGTGGGTCATGACCCATTAGGGGATTGTGAAAATAAATTTAGTGGGTCACAATTAACACTTAAAAAGCAAAATAAAATAGAACACTTGGGTTGCAATGAAATGCATTCTTTATTGGGGATCATGATATAATTCTTTCCAAGCTGCTGCCCTAAGTGATAAATTTCCATAACTTTTTCCTATATATAAAAAAATCCAGGGCCTGCCCAGTGGTGTAGTAATTAAGTTTGTACTCTCCACTTCAGTGGTTCGTGAGTTGGGATCCCGGGCACAGGCCTATACACCACTCAACAAGCCATGCTGTGGTGGTGTCCTATGTACAAAATAGAGGAAGATGGGCACAGATGTTAGCTCAGGGCGAATCTTCCTCAAGCAAAAAGAGGAGGTTGGCAACAGATGTTAGCTCAGGGCCAATCTTCCTCACACACACACACAAAATCCTGAAGATGACT
This sequence comes from Tapirus indicus, assembly GCA_031878705.1. NCBI lineage: Eukaryota > Metazoa > Chordata > Mammalia > Perissodactyla > Tapiridae > Tapirus > Tapirus indicus. Next base: position 133,857,523 of record CM062920.1, on the reverse strand, counting down.
AAAATAAATATTTTATAATGACTGACATTGGCCATATCTGATGATGAACAGGGGCAATAAGAAATAACATGCATACCCCAACCTCAGCCTTACTATCTCAATATTTTTTCCTAAAGCAACCTCTGGATTCTCCATTGTGGAGAATGTAACTGATTCGGGGCTTGGTGTATGCGTGTGTGTGTGAGAGTGAGACTGTGAGTGTAGATGGGTGTTTGTGCATGAGAATATTTAATCTGGCTCCTATGGAGAGGAAAACACATTGCTAGAAAACGCAATCTTTGGACAAAGTTTTTTATTTCAAGGCTTTACAGTTACATGGCTTCTGTAAGAAAATTGACATGTAAAATTGTTTGGATATTGGTATCCAAATCATGTAATTTCTCTTCCAGATGTCCTGCTTACTGCGTATTTCTTTTTAAATCTGTGTGTATAGCCCCAATGCTCAGCAGCATTGCTATATGTTCGAATCATCTGTTTCTATGACCTTTGCCTTTATTGATTTGTTTTCTTTTTCCCTATTTTTAATGTTGCCTTTGAGATTAAAGTCATTTTTCTTCTGCAATAGTAGGTGAATGGTGACTTTGCTGGTAAGAAAGAGAAATTTTGATAAGAAAAAAAACTCCATAAGGCATTAAAAAAAATAAACCTATTCAGAGAGCAACGAGACAAACACTGTGTACTTCTCTCAAAAAGAAAATAAAGGTTATATATCAGGAACCAAAAATGAGCTCAACAACAGCTAATATTTATTGAGCACCAACTATGTACCTAGCACTATTGTAAGCACCTTAGAGGTTTTATCTCATTTAATCCTCACAACAAACTGAAGTGAGAGGCACAAACATTATCCCAATTTTTCTGAAGCTGAAACGGAGAGTTATAGGGGTTAAGCAGTCTGTCCAAGCGCCATAAGTAGTGAACAAGGATTCCAGGGAGGTGGAATGACTCCACTGGCCTTCTTCCCAACCACTGACTCCTTGCTAAGACTTAATCACTATACTCCGCTGCCTCCTTACAAAAATAAATAATGCAAACAACAGATAACGTTTCTCATATTCAATTCAACAAATATTTATTGACTGCTTACCGTGTGCCAGCCTCTATGCTAGGTGCTGGGAATATACTGATCAGTTGATTCAGAGATAATAAATCTATAGCGTACAGTAAAATATACAAAGATGTATGTTTCCCAGGCTCAATTCTGATCATAGTTCCCTGAAAGCTGTATAAACGATTGGGAGGGAGGAATAGAGAGAAGAAGAACAATCTGTGAAGTCAATTTTAAGAACTTTAATATAGCAGCACTTTAAAAGTGTATCACACATTAATTTTGCAGCCAGCATCCAGTTTTTCCTAGACATTATCTCTAGAAGAATTACAGTCGTAATGGAATTTTACAGCTTATCTGCTTAGCTTCATTATTATGTTGAAGTTGTCAATAAGTTAGCTAATTTTTAAAATATAATATCTCGTTCCATAGTCTGGAGGAGCTTGAATATAGCAGCAGCAGCAGCAGAAACAAGAAAAGGGACTCTGGTGAACTTTTATCTTTCCTCTAAGTGGCCTGGGTTCCTTCACCCAAACACAGGCCCACTTGGTTTCTTCCTCTCTACTCCACCACTATGCAATGGTGCTTAGTCATATGGTGATTCCCCATCAACCCCTTCAATCCTAGACAAACTGTGTTTCCCTAAGAAGACTTCCAGATTGTCCAGCTAGTGCAAAGTATAAGGTAGAGCAGAGAGTATGCAGCCTCTAGTATCCACAGACTTGGGGGAGAATCCAGCTCTGACTCCTCTTTATTTTTTCTGTATGTTTAATTTTTTTTTCAATTATTTTGTTGAGGTCATATTGGTTTATAACCTTGTGTAATTTCAGGTGTACATTATTATATATCAGTTTCTGTATAGACTGCATGCTGCTCACCACCAATAGTCTAATTTTTTTTTTTTTTTTTTTTTTGGTGAGGAAGATTCACCCTGAGCTAACATCTGTTGCCAATCTTCCTCTTTTTGCTTCTGGAAGATTAGCCCTGAGCTAACATCTATGCCAGTCTTCCTCTATTTTGTATGTGGGTCACTGCCACAGCATGGCTGACAAGTGGTGTAGGTCCACACCTGGGATCCAAACCTGTGAAGCCAGGCCACAGAAGCAGAGAGCGCCAAATTTCACCACTACACCACAGGGCTGGCCCCACTAATCTAATTTTTATCTGTCACCATACATATGTGCCCCTGTACCCCGTTTTGCACCCTCTTCCCTCTGGTAACCACTAATCTGTTCTTTTTATCTGTGTTATTTGTTTATCTTCCACATATGAGTGAAATCATACAGTGTTTTTCTGTCTGGCTTATTTCACTTAATATAATACCCGCAAAGTCCATCCACGTTGTTGCAAATGGGACGATTTTGTCTGCCTCCTCTTTAATAGCTGCACGACTTTCAGCCAATTGCTGAACCTCTCTTACTTTTTAAATCCTTACAAAATATTTCAGACAAACAAAGATGTATAGGGAATGATATAATGATTATCCGTATGCTCAATTTGCAGCTTAAAAATAAAACATAGAAATGGAGCAGAAGCCCCTCTGTGCCCTCTGTCTGACCCCATTTTCCTCCACCAGAAAAGAACCGTTGTGAATTTGGTGTTTATCCTTCCTGCCCATATCCTTAAACATTGACTACATATGTATTTATGTCTAGACAATATTTCCTATTGTTTGGCATGTTTTGAAAAAAGTCCATAAATTATATCAACATATGGATATCCTCTGTAACCTGCTTTTTTCATTCAACTTTCTGTTTGGAAGATTTATTTATCATATAACCTCTTTGAGTCTTAGTTTCTTCATCTATAAAATGAGCACACCAAACATATTGCATGAGGTTGGCGTGAAGATCTTAAACAAAATAACGTATAGGCTGTGAGTGGCAGAGTATTTGGCACATTGTAGATACTTAAGAGAATGCCATTTCCCTTTCCTCCTCTGTGGAACAGTGTTCTACATTTGACAGCTCAGAGGCAGCAGTCACTTGGCTTGCCCATCTGTAATGTTCACATCACAGTTTACCACTAAACATTCCCATTGGTACCAAAATGGCCCCACACAGAACAGGCAGGCTGATTATAAGCATTAGCATCTAATGTTTCCTGAGAGAACCCAGCTTAAGTATGTGGCTTTATATAGTTACAGTCATAATTTCCTTCTGGTTCTTCAAAATCAGAGTTAGATTTCTGAATATGGAAAATGTGAGTACCATACAAGTGCATTTTATACATGGAACACTCTGAAAATTCTATGTTAATCATCTCTGATGAAGATATTATAGAAACATAAACAAACAGCAGTATAATTTAATATACTCCACTTCTATTTTTCCTCAATCTATTATTTCCACACTCTTGTGTACAATTCTCTATTTTTGTTATTTTATATTTAATTGCTTCTGCTAAAGCAAACATATTGCAGAATTGCCAATTACCTTATAAATATTCAAATCGTGCATTGCTTTCACTGAGATGGTTTTAGTTTTTCTGGAATCCCAACAAATTTCAATCAATCATTCGCACTAAAAAAATGTGGTAGTTTAGAAATATTTGAATAATTTGTCTGAGTTTTAGATTTCTTATAACATTTGGCCTAATATCGGCTGAAGGAATGTCTATACAATGTCAAAACACGCAGTAATTCAAGCATTTCACAAAAATTGCTGTCATGTTGCAAGAGGGAAAAAGGGAGAGAAATCAAACTGATTTTTGAGTTTTGTACAGAGTAAACAACTGATTTATTATTTTGAAATATTATTTCTGAAATATTTTGCTTTTCTCCAGATTATGTATTTGTTGTGAAAATATGGGCACAATTGTAGAGAACGCAAACAGTGACTTGCAGTAAACTACGTTACAAAAGAGAAATTCTCATAATCTCAATGTAGTAAAACGTGTTGAATCACACACTAACAGTAAATATTTGGTGGGAGAATTAGAGCTTGTACTTCAAAGGATTATTTTCCAGTTGAACTTGACTTCCAAGTAACAGCCAGCACCTAGCATTTCAGTGTGAAATTCAGAGGGTGCCAGTTGTGTGTAAATCTAGTCAGTAACCTATCTGAAAATCCTACTTTCGCAACTGATTAAAAATGTGGCTGGTCATCTGATTAAAGGGAACTACCAGATCTCTAAATTATACATATAGGCAGAGGAGGTAATTGTTAAAAAGATAATGCTTAAAGCCCCAATTGGTGGTACTTTTCTTGAAACAAGCTCAGCCCAAGGTAGATTAGTAGTAATTTACAAAAATCCATAAAGCTATTAGTTTTGCGTAACTTTTCTTCTTTTTTATAACTGAAATGTAGTATCCTATTGCTAAGGAGATGTTAAAAATGTCTATCTTATTTACATCAGACATTATTCTTCACAGGTGGTAAGAACTTGTACAATGTGTTTCCAGAATATTTATTTGAACTAAATGTTTTTAACTGGAAAATTCAGTGAACGTTGGTTAGCTTGACTCCAAGACTTTGCACAGCTGATGGGACAAAATTCTTTTCAATAACTTGACGGCTTTCCTCACAACCCTGTTTTCCCCTGCTCTGTTCCACCAAAATAACTGATTGCCTTAGAGGAGTTTGAATGGGATCAGGATTCTTGTGTAATGGGTATCTCAGATATTGTTTAAAAGAGTAATTATATGAAAATAAGACCATTGATTTTGGCTGGATTTTTGGCAATAAGCAACAGAAAAAAATTATCATAATTTTCTTAAAAATGAACATCTTCTTGCACACATTATTACTGTTGACAGTCCAGAAATAACTGTAAATTCACATTTTCCATGGGTTACACAAGCAATCCTCACTTTGCATAGTGTAGGATGGTAAAAAAGAAAAGATGAAATGTGCAACACTATCTTAATAATCAATGGAGAAATTGTTCTATGACCTTTAAAATTTTTCGTCAAAATATTAATGGTAACATTAACAATAATATCCTTTTTTGTCACAACCACTTTCCTCATTGATGTTGATAATTACACTCACTAAGTTCTTCTACCTACAAATTTAGGGCCTTTCCGACTACAGCGCTGTCAACCTTCCCACAGGTGGCTACTTTCTTCCATAGTTCTATTTAATTTAAGGTCAAAACTCACTTCCAGTGCTATCCCTTTTTGTTTCTCTGCTGCATTTTCACCTTTGTTGGCTAATTCTCTCTATCAATTATTTGTTTTTGCAAAAATGCCTGCATAGCAGTGGGCAGCCCCATGGTGTAGTGGTTAAGTTTGGTGCACTCCACTTGGGTGGCCCAGGTTCATGGGTTCGGATCCTGGGCACAGACCCACACCACTCGTCAGCCATGCTGTGGCGGTGACCCACATACAAAACAGAGGAAGACTGGCCACAGATGTTAGCTCAGGGCTAATCTTCCTCAGCAAAAAAAAAAAAAAAAAGCCTACATGGGTTTTATCACTGGGAGACAAGAAGGCAACACAACTATATACTTTGCTGTCTAGGCATGAACCGAATGCCAAATGTGCCATGACCAATAAAGTGACGAACTTTGAAAGAAGTGACGTGATTAGTCACTGATCATGGTGCAAATCTGTTATTTATACAGTGATTTGTGGACTGAAGAGTTAGTAGTGAAGTTTGGACTTTAAGCAATCACTCACAGCTAGCATTTCATGGTAACTGAAATTTGAATCATGTTGTTGGGGGATTGGTGTTATTTAACTAAACCATAGTAACTGAAATTTGTCCATATTGGGACCATGAAAATAGCAAGGACTGCTTATTTGATTCCTTAAAACAATTATTGGGGCAAAGGTTAAACCTGCCATGACTAGTATCACAATATAGGAACCTAGAAACATTTATTTTTGTGTATCAACAAAGCTTGTGTCTCAATTTTCAATCATAAATAAAAATATGATTTCAACCCTGATTCTTTTCCAGTATGGAAGATTAAGAAAAAAGCTAATCTAATTGCCAGTCACTCCTTAGAATTAATAAATATAGATATTGATCAAACTCCCAATTAAAATGTTTTGGATTGATATACAAATTAATTTTCCTAGGATGCTATTTGAGTAATGCATTATTTCTAATAGGTTTTATCATACATTAGCATAAATAGACACACATACACACACTGTCTCTTACTCGTCCATTCATGCTTAATGTTGTGTATAAAACAATGACATTGAACTCACAGGATATACAGAAATCAGATTTCAGATGTAGGGATAACATTTGTATATGGAACTCTGACATTATACAAACACACAGACAGTCAGCTCTGCTATAATGCTTGTGTGAGAATATGAATTTGTTCCATTAGGGAACAATTGAGCATAATGCAAAATTTGCATTTGCTCCTGCACAATTTCACACCAGAGCAATACTACGTGAATGCAGAAAACTGCACCCAGATGAATAAAGATGCATGCGTGTACGCAAAACACACACGTGCACACACCTCACACATCTACCAGCTGTGTTATTTTACCACATGTCATGAGTGACATTCATCCACACTGAGTGCTACAGCCTTCTATCACGCGTCAGATAACTCTCTACCATTCCATAATAGTGCACAAACTACAATCTGCTGTCACTTACTTCCCGCAAGCAAACATCAGGTTCCTTTCAAGATAAAATGCCATACATTTTGTAGTATTAGTGCATTTATTAATCACTTAAGATGGGGAAAACTGTATGATTGTTTTTATTAGGTCCCTATCTTTTTTTTATGTGTCACTGACAATGACATGCCCCAACTTCATAAGGTCTATTGCATGACTTCACATAGTGCAGTGATTTTTAAAACACGTGTATCGCATTATGTAGGTACATGTAGACTGTAACTAGAATGTATTCGACTTTTTCTCTCCCAAGGCAAAATTCACTAGTATAAACCTATTTAAAGTCTGAGTGGTTGGGTCCATTATATGATGTTGCTTTTCAAGGCTTTAAACACCTTCTATGTGACAAAACCAAATTTGACAAATAGTCAAAGGATGACTGCCCATTCTGACCTCCACAAACAGACCCATGACACTGGAGCTCTGTGTCCATCCTACCAGTAAAAATCTGGATTTACAAGGAGAAATTTCAGCTTCTACAGAGGAAGGTTCTGCCTATCTAGCTTTGATTTGTCTAAACCATTCTCAAACTTGAACGTGGTTTGGAATCACCTGGAGGGCTTGTCAAAACGCACACTGCTGAGTTTCTGGTTCATTAAGTCTGGGGTAGGGCCCAAGAATTTGCATTTCCAAGTATCCAGCTGATGCCAGGCCCAACGGATTCGTTAGGCACAGTTGGCATGGCGCCTATGGCACGCTTTACTTCTAGTGGCCCATGAAATTGGTTTGATTTCATCTCTCTTAAAATTAGAAAAAGATAATTAAGATAATAATAGTGAATATATCATGTTGAATCCAACCTGGACTATATTCATCTTTATATCAATGCAGTCTAAAAATATTAATTCTATTTTTTTTTTTATGAAGGAAGGGGCACATAAAGGCCAAAGTGTCCCTGACCCACAAAAGTCATGGTGTGGCCTGAGTTCTGCTGCTGCTGCTGGTGCTGGTGAGAAGCGCACACTGAAAACCACCGCTCTAAACTCATCAATCTTCTGGGATTTGTTAGTGTTCTGTTTTTCATCCTGAACTGTTTTGACTTAGTGCTGTTTTTACTCAGAAGAAATAAAGATTTTTAGGCTCTCTCTATAATACGAAGGAAGGCAATTGGACAATATGCTAATTTAAGTTTGCCAGGAGACTTGGGGCACAAGAAATGGTCAGAAATGTGTGTCTATCTGCTGTGGTCATTCTATTTCTTACTCAGATATAAGTTGTGCCTCCATGATTACAAAATGACCAGTTTATTTTTTTTTATTATTTTTTGGTGAGGAAGATTAGCCCTGAGCTAACATCTGTTGCCAATCTTCCTGTTTTTGCTGAGGAAGATTGGCCCTGGGCTAACATCCACGCCCATCTTCCTCTACTTTATATGTGGGACACCTGCCGCAGCGTGACTTGGTAAGCAGTGTGTAGGTCTGCTCCCGGGATCCGAACCTGCGAACCCCAGGCTGCCAAAGCAGAGCACGTGAACTTAACCACTACGCCACAGGGCCGGCCCCCAAAAGGACCAGTTTAAAAATTCAACCAGTGAAGAATTTGGCCTATACAACAATACCATAACAACACTGTGTGTTTGTACAGAACTGTACTGTCCAAAAAGTCCTTTCTCATTTGGGGTCCATTTGTTCCTCACAACCACCTGTCCAGTAGGTCTTGCAATAGCGTTATATTTGGTAGCAATATGAGTAAACAAAAACCATCCCCACCTGGTAAATCAATCACAAGATAAACAGGGTTGAAACAAATAGCCCTTTATAAACCTGGGGCAACTCTAGTTCAACTCCAGTCTTCCTCCTCCTCCCAAAATCACTGTAGTAAGAGCTACAAAAACTCAAAAGATAAAATGAATGCATTAATATTGCACCAAAACACCTTAAGTGTTCTCAATACTCTTCCCCACTTAGTATATTCACCAATGAAAAGGAAATTCTCATTAAAATGAAAAAAATTTTATTGTATTTTGATATTTAAATTGTTTTATAGGTTCATTTTGGAAAATATGGAACCTACTGACTGACAAGCAAAAAAAGAGAAAATAAAAATAATCCATAAGCCCACCCCTCAGAGATAGCCAATGGTAATATTTTGGTGTTATTTACAGATATTTTTGGTTGTTTCATATATAGTATTTTTGAAAACAGATGATAGAGTTTATGCTGTTTGCGATTTTACTCTAACACTTAGCAATGTATTATAAATATAATAAATAAATCATCAAGTTAAGTTTTTGGGTGGTACTCTGTATGGAATTTTTTTCCTTGTTGTTGGAGATTTAGATTGTTTCCTATTTTCTCTGTTAGAAACAATGCTTGATGAACAATTTGTGTGTGTGGTTAAATATTTGTTTCTTTAATTTATTATGGAATTGGAATCACTAGGTTAAAGAGACAGGTGTTTTTAAGGCTTCTGACTCATATTTTCAAATTGTGCTTTAGTTCAAAGACTTCTCCAGTTCACACTGAAAAGGAGGTACCATGTAGGGAGACTGGTTCCACTACCCAGTATAAAAAGACCAAGTCACTCTAGAGGTACATTTAGCAGCAATTGGGATCTGGGGCAGCATCGTGAAGTGTGGTTTGGAATTACTAGGCGTGTACCAAAGCAGGAGGTGGGACAGGAGAGGGGAGGCAGAAGAGGAGACAGGGAACCCAGGCCATGGCCAACTTGCTCTTGATCTCTGCCCTCTGGCTCCTTCCATACAGTACATCAGCTACGGAAGGGTCTGTGTCTGGCCTGAGGAATCTCTCCCCTACAGCTGGAGAGGTAGTGATGGCAGAGGAAGAATTACAGAGCCTTCAAAAATCATTAAAATTTTGCCCATTAAATTTTGGTGCTTTGGGACAAAGCCCGGACTGGCTCATCCAAGTTATAGCTCTGAGGGATTTCCCAAAGACTAAGGAAACTTAACTGTTTCTGTCTTTACTTCGTGGTCTTGGAGAAGTGGTACAGCCCAGCCTCAATGTCAGATGACTCTAGAAGAGATGCTTCCAAAGTAGGATGATCAAGAAGTTTCACTCTTAATGCCAACGAATAGCAGTGGTTGCCTGGATAGTGTGTTGAGAAGGATCCTAAAGTTGCAATCAGAATGGGGCGGCAGGGTTGTGACTGGTCCATAATGCCTGTTATGGGCATGGGAGTGGAGACCGGCACCACAGATCCCCCATATTTGTCATGCTTCTTCTAAAAGTTCTCTTTTATAATTTTTTAATGCTTTATAATGGTTTACTGTTGGTCACCAGAACAACACCCCACGGAGTTAACCCGCAGTCCAGTCCTTGGACAGTGGACACCTTGCCTCAATTACAATGACAGGAATCCACCTGGGCAAGCTTCATGCTCCTTCCTTTTTCTTTTTTAAAAATAAGTGAAAAGCATTTTAACTTATTTGTTTGTTTACAGTGTTCTCCCAATTTTTCTGTTTCTTTTCTTTTTAAAGAAAGAAGGTGAAAAAGTAAAAAGTCGATTAAAATATATTTCAGTTCCATGTTATGAACATTTGATATAAATTAGAAAAAGAGGTACATGGGAAAAGGAAAACAGAGGGAGCCAGGAAACAGAGCAGAGGTGAGAGAGACGCCTGTTGGAATTCAAAGAGAGGAGAGGAATGTACAACTTATGTGGCAGAGAAAAAATGTGAGGGTCAATATGGATGTGAGCTGGGGAGGAAAGAGAAATAAAAGAAGGAAGTGACCGGGGAAGGAAGAGAGACGCCTCAGTTCTTGAAAAGAATAACTATTCAAGTAAAAATGAGCAAAGAGTGAGACAGACAGAATGAAATCTCAACTCAATCTTACGGAAGTCAGTTGAATAAGCTCCGAGATGTTGTCTCAGGGGGAGCCCAGAAGGACTTTTGTTGAATATGCAATTACATGTTGAATGAAGAATCTCACAAGTTGCATTGGCCAATTTCTTCTAACAACTTGCCCCAGGGCATCCTTAGCTCCTAAGGCTGATAGTTTGCTTAATGAATCACAGTGGTGACATCTCATAATATTCTCAAATACGAATTCCCTAAATTCAGTAGAAGTAAATGCCAATCCACTGTCAGAGGCTATAGAATCTAGCAAGACGTGTGGTGTAAATAATCAGTGCGAAGCTGCCATTGTTACAACAGGCCGTTTAAAACGGAACTCATTGCATTGAGATCAGTGTGATTAGTTTTAACGCTCTGAATACTCCTGTAATATCGACATGTAACTTTCACCAAAAGTTTCTTGAGTCACTTTCTGTGAAAATACTGAAAAAAAGAGGAATGTTTCTCATTCCCCAGGAGCAACTACTGTTAAAGAGTTTGGTGGGGATTTTTCCAGGTCTTTTAGAATCCACATACAAACATATATAGTTAAATATCTCTTCAACCTCTTTTCCTACGACTCTCCTCCTCACGCACTTTGCTCCAGACACACTGCTCTCCCCACCTCCTTTTCCAACACATCAAGCACGCTTCTGCTTCAGGGCCTTTGCACTTCCTATTCCCTCTCTCTGGAATGTTCTTTTCCCAGTTATGCTTCTGGCTTGCTCCCTTACTTCCTACAGGTCTTTACTCAAATGTCACTTTCTCAGTGAGGCTTTCCCTGACTATCCTATCTAACATTGTGTCCCTGTCCAACACTCCGTCCCCGCTTCTCTGCATATTTCACCTCTTGACATACTATATATTTGACTAATTTCATTTGTTTTCTGCCTCCCTCCAATGGAATGCAAGCTCCGTGAGGGTAGGGATTTTTATTTGTTTTGATTATTGCTGAATCTTTCGAGCCTAGAAAAATGCCTGAGACATAGTAGGTACTCAATATATATTTGTTGAATAAATGAATTCACATTTATTTTTAAAAATATTGCAATATATTATATGGGCAGCTTGACAACTTTTTTTTCTACTCAAAGGCGTGTCATGGATATCTTTCCATTTGGGTATTTCAAGATATTCCTCACTGTTTTTTCGGGCTGCCAAGCGCGGACTAAACCGCTGCGCCACCGGGCGGCCCCATTCCTCACTGTTTTTAATGATTACATAGTTTTCGTGACAAAACAAGTGCTGTAACTTAACCATTCCTCTTCTGATGGACACATAATTTTGCTCGACTTTTTTATATAGGAAAAAAAAATGCTGCCATGAATGTCCCTGCTCATATATTTTCTTTGGATCCTCTTAATATCAAAATAAAATTCAAGCTATTAGACATTGCTTCTTGGCAAAGCTCTCATATACATAATTTGCAATGTGCTGCATTTTTTTGTGGCTAAGAACATGTGATAACCTCTTTATGAAATACCATATTATTTCTGTATTTTTAGTTCATAAGAAACTTAAAAATTCTTATTCTTTAAATTCATCCAATATTACCGTCAGAGTTCCCAGAAAGAAACAAATGAGACATTCAAAGGGATGGCAGAAGGGAGTTTAATAAGGGAATTATTTAGGAAAGTGTGGGTAGAGTTATGGGAAACCAGCAAGCGTTAGCGAAGCCCCCCAGGGCTGGCAACAGTGGTGAGCTGTTTTCAGTCCTAGCTGAAGGGGAAAGGGAAGGGATAGTTGCTGGAACCTGGTGAGGCCTACAGCTGAGAGAGAGCCATTCACTAGGAGCTATGTTCTCAAGTAGAATTATGTAGCCGTTGTTAAATAACAGCCTGGCAGAGAGAGCTGGGAGGAATGAAGACCTGAACCTCTTTTTCTCCTCTTACCTTTCAAGTTCCAACTAGAGGCTTCCTTTGGCTGGACCCAACCAGTAGCCAGAGGCAAGGAAGCCCTATTAAGAGGTCCTTAGCTTGTCAGGTTCTTGAGACCAGAGCAGAGTGGGGAACAGTGGACAGTAGATCTAGGGAGACAAACAAAAACTATCTAGCACCAATAATTTCTCTACTAGTTTGGCTTCTTACCTCCACATTTGGTTAGGTTGATGGACATACCCAGGGAGTTCTAATACCCAAGAACCCATAGTAGGTGGCACTGCCAAAAGAATACTTGGTGGCAGATTGCTCAGGGCACTGGGATTTAGTGCTCTCTTACAGACAAGAAAGTAGCTATGAACACCAACTGAAAAGCTCTAATGGTGCAGATATGTCAACATCCTCTAGGGTTGCCTAATTTTTAAAGCATGACTTTGGAACCAGATAATCCCAAGATGGAATCCCTACTTCTGGTATTTGCTAGCATGTAAACTTGGTCTTAGACCCAAGCTATCCAATATGGTAGCCAACCAGCCACATGTGGCTATTTAAATTTGTATTTACATACTTAAATAAATTTAAATGAATAAAGTTTAAAATTCAGTTTTTCATTTGCTCTTGCCACATTTCAAGAGCTCAATAACTAATGTGGCTAGTGGCCCCGGAGTTGGACAACACAGAACATTTGCTTAAGTATCTAGCCCAGTACTGTCAGATAGAACTTTCTACAATGACGGAAATGTTCAATCTGTCTAATAGACACATTTTTACTCATCAAACGATGCATACATTACAAAAGTAATACATACAACACATACACTGAACTCATCATACAGTAGTACTTAAGTTGTGAGTTTATCTAAAGGTTAGAGAAGATAGTATACATAAAGTTCCTTGGAAACAGCAAAGCACAGAGTAGGTGCTCAATAAATGGTAGTTATAGTAATGACAACAGCAACAACAACAGAAGCAGCAACATAATTGTGTTGTATCATATCCCTGGTAGATATGACTGGCAATATTGTTACACAAGGCTCTTTGCCAAAGCTGTTGAGGCTGCCAGGCTTACCAGTGATCACAGAGCTGTTACTGATGAGCTCTGTGTGTCACTGAGCTGAAAGGCTCCTTGTCAGGAAAGATCCTCAGTGTTGCTGGGAACTGGCCAGCAGGCTTCCACCTTGCAGGTGTGGCCGTGCCTGTCTCTTGTTGAAAACACCTCTCTATCCCAAGATATTTTGTCCTTAATCTTCTGAACATGATATGCTACCTATTTTTTTCTGGTGGTTTGGAATGGCATGCTCTTTCAACATATTCTTTTCACAGAATCTGATTTTGTTTTCCTTGTGTCTGTCTTTCCTTGTGATGTAGCTCGGTCTTCTGTAGGACTTGATTATCAGCCTAAACTTACAACCAGCCATACTATTGCCTCTATATCATGTCAAATGACTAGTTTGATTCATGTTTTAATGGAATTGTTTAGGTGTCACGTAGCCTAATCTACAGAATATACTAGTGATTTGGGGGAGGGGTTGGTTTTATAATCTCTAGAATGAATGTTCTATTCCTTAAGTGGAATGAGGAAACTACTGATCAGCAGCCAAACATAACTCACTTCCTCCCACTTCTCTCCATTTTCACTTCTCCATCTCCATATTCCAAACCACCGTTATCTCTTGTCCTGCTGCAATCGATTTTCCACCTTGCTTAAGACAACCAATGGCTTCCCAATGCACTTAGAAAAGAATCCAACACCTATCCATGGTCTTTTATTTTCTTCATAGAATTTAATTCTATCTTTAATATTTATGTAACTCTTGTTTATTTTCTATCTGCCCTCTCCCCACCGCATTCCTCTAGATGCAAGCTCCATGAGAGCTCCATGAACAGCTCATTGAACACCATCTTCTCAGCATCTGGAAAAGTGCTGGTATAGGTGACCAACTTTAAAAAGACTTCAAGTCCATCCTCAGGAAGTAAACAGTAAGCTGCAAACCTCTCAATTACAATCTAGCATCACGTTTACTACATCCTAATGTCTATCTCCAAAAGCTCAATCCACTGAAAGAGATTCTTAACCTTGTTGTGTTTGTGCCGTGGGAAGTCTGGTGAGTCCTATGGATTCCTTTTCCAAATAATGTTTAAATGTGCACACACACAGGACTACAAAGGAAGCCAAAGATGCTAACATACAGTTATCAAAATACTTAATAACTTAAAATTTCTGCTATAGTAATAGATGTACTTCTATATTAACGTGTTGAAGAACAAGATCTAGTGGAGGGTCTAACATGACTTATTTTGAGGGTGGAGAAGTTCATTAGCAATATTTGGAGACATCTGTAACAACTGTAACGAGATATGAATCTGTGGTTTCTGTTGGTGACAAAGTCACAGGTACTGCTAGCACTTCTGGGGCTTGTTGGCTATATTCCTAATTTTAGGAACTGCTAAATTTCAATTAGAGGTTAATAAAAATGAAGATGTAATTTTTTTCCCCTTCAAATTCACAGGCCCCCCGAATTCTCTACACAGATGTACGCGGGTCTCTGTGCCCCAGGTGAAGGGGCCTGCACTAGACCGTGCTAGGGAGCACGTGCTCATCAGTGCGCGCATGTGGATCTTGGCTATCAGTGCGTTCTCTGCCGTGGTACTCACCTGCGATATCATCTGCAGCCTCCAATAAGATGCTAGGCCTTTTTTTGGCCCCTGTATTTATTTATTTGTGTTTGAAAATACTGAAAAACACAAAGAACAAGGTTCACCCATTATTCCACCATTTAAAATATATATATAAAGCAAGAAGTGAGAATCACTTCCTTCCCTACCAATCCCACCTCCCCAAAATAACCACTGTTAAGAATTTGGTAAATATTATGCCTGATTTTTAACATGTCTGTGTGTGCATGTGCCAAACATATATTTTCACAGGAAGAGAGTGGAGTGGTGTTGAACAAATTTATTTGCTCCTCGCTTTTTTCACATACTACTCTATTTTAGACTTTTTTTTCAGATCACATTTCACTTTTTTAATGACTGTTTGATATTTCATTGTATAAATACAACACATTTATTAAAATTTTCTGGTAAGCTCTTTTATTTGCCATTACAAATAATGCTACAGTGAACATCATGCATGTATATTTTTATGTCACCTTGCTGGTATTGTACAAAATAGATACTAGATGTACAATTGTCGGGTCAAGGAGTATGCTTATTTTACATTTTAATTTTAACAAGTATATATATTTGCATTTAATTTTTGCCAATTTGGTGGATGAAACTATTAATTTACTGCTTTGGTTTACCTTTCCTTGAATACCAGTGAAATAAGCATCTCTTTATAGCTTTATTAGCCATTTATATTTCTTCTTCTGAATTCATAATCTGTCTTCATAATCCTGTCTCTGGATTCATAATTTTCATTAGTATTTTATATTGGGTAATTATCTTTTACATATTAATTTGTAGACATCCTTTTATATTGCAGATATAAAAGATACCTTTTATGGTAGTGGGTGCTACAAATACTTTTTCCCAGTCTGTTTATCTTCCTCCATACATATATACATCTATGAAGAGGTGGTCTCAATTATCCAAGGAGGGTTGATACAAGAAGTCTACTTCAAGTGACTCCACTTTAAAAATGGACCAAAATGTCATAGTAAATATTTTTTAAGTTGATTTAGTCTTTATCTTTAAAATGAAAAAAGAAATTAAGTTGATTTTATGTTATACTAAGTTTAATTCTAAAAATTAGCTAATTCTTAAAACATGCAAACATAATTATTTTATTTTGATAGGGGTAAGGCGTAAGTCAAATTTGTATTACAGCACTTTAAAAAGCCCTCCACAATATCAGTGCTTTCCCAGTATGATCATAAAGAAGACTTATTTTGCAAAAATATTAAAAGACTTTATTCTTTTGTTTGAGGACCTCTAGAGTAGTTGTTAACCGGTCCAACTCTTTTGGATCCTCCTTTGTCAGTGACTTTGCTTATGATTCAGACAATCCTCCAACATCACTTTAATCAACTTCACAAAATCCTGAAATATTTATAAGATTTGTAACTTCACTTAGCAATCAATTTGTATTGAATTTGAATTATTTCTTCATTGTTTGCAACATCAGACAATAATTAGTTCCACAATGGGTGAAAATAGATAATAGTATTAATCATGGAAGGAGTAGAGATGTTAATACTTATTAGTGGACATTTTTGTATTATGACAGCTCAGACTTCTGCTCAAACTGAAGGGAGTTAGATAATGAACATTCTGGGAACTGGGACCCTTAAGGTCAAATCTGTTCTTTCATAACTTTTTCCCCGTTATGGTTTCTGGGTTTCCTGTCTTGCTTAGAAGTTTTCCTCAGCTTGAAGATAATATTTTCCTATTATTTTTTCCAACGGTTTTTATTGTTCTGCCTTTTACAATTAGACATTTACTCAATCTGAGATTTAACTCTGAAATATCTATGAAACTTTGTTAGATGACTTTTGTCTTTTATCCAAAGAATCGCTAGTTTTCTCAACACATTTTTGAATAAAGTTTTTGATAGTAAATTTTGGATTTTATAGACCAGCAAAGTTTAAATAATTGTGAAGCTGAAATATAGTTGTTTATCCTTAGTTTATCCAAGTAGGGACTTCAAAACCCACATATTATCATCTGCCTCTCCCATCATTTCATAAAAATACACCAAAGAATACAACTTCAGAATTAAAACAAAATGGGTTAGATTTATTAAAACCTCCCTACCTTTATCTTATTTTTTCTCATTTCACAGTGGATGGGTAAGAATTTGATCACAAGGTATGGGGATCAGTATGCGAGATCAACTGCTTTAAATAATAACTGAACTCTTCGATGGATTCAAACGCACAAACACCAATCCTTAGATAGGGAGGCCATTTTATCCCCTGCATCTCAGAGTACAGATGCCCACTCAGAACTAAGACATGCTCTTATATGTGATAATGGCAACCCTCCATCCTTTTTCACATTGTAATGATTCTGAGGCTCTGAGCGTGACCATATTACTGGAAGAAATGAAAAACTGAAATGGATGGGACTCACGGGGAATCACGTAGAAGACACTTTCAATAGAAAGCACCTAATACTCAGCAGAGTTCACAAAACCCAATTATGAACAATTGGTTGTGCTGAATGAGGTCAGTCCCATCACGGGCTGATGCGAAGAGGAGGTCATTGGAGATGTCTAGTTGCTCAAATAAAGGAAACGGGTGAAACGTTGCAAGAGGAATCAGGTGTTGTCAGCATTTATTGTTGAGGATTATATTGTTGGATGATAAATTGTTGAAAATTTGTATTTGGTGATTTATTTTTCTACTCCTCTATACACATTTATATACATTAGTTCCCCCCATAACCAGGAAGATTGCATTAATGCACTAATGAGATTTGAATGTCAGTTGACATGTTCCTTTGTTTATCCCCATGTCTGGCTGTGTTAGCTATGTATTTACATAGTAGTTCTGAATAGTGCTTGTTGCTATCATTTCATTCATCTCGAGTTCTCTGTTATCCAAATAAAAACAAATCTCGTCAGGCAACAGTTTGGAATTGTTGCCTTTGAAATCTAGTGGTAAAGTGGCTACCTCAGCATCTGTGGAGCTCAGCTCCTTCCTTCACCTTCCAGAATTACAATTCTCCATTTGGAGTCTCAGAAATGTAGTGATGAGGGAAACTGGCTATGAGAAAATAGACAACTGATCAAAGAATTCATGGTGCTACAAAATGAATTTTTATATCTGTGCTCTTTTTCTTCTCTCGATCCAAACAGGTATTGCATTTTGCAGAAGAGTATGTTTTTTAAAAAGTTGCCTATAAGGTGAATTTCTACATAGCAAATCATAGCAGTCTATTGACTTCTATAAAATTAAAGGCATGTTTTTTAGGGGAAAATATTGATCCTCCCATATTAAAACTTATACATGCATCACTAGTGCATTTTAAAAGCAAAAACTAAAATGTCTAAATAAAACATGAGGAATAACTCCAAGAATAAATTACAGAATGAGAACACAAAGGAGCTTGGGTCATTCTTGCATTTGGGACAAGAAGCCTAAAGATTTAAAAGAAAAATAATAACAACCCTGTACTGAATGGAACACGCCAGAGGCAGAGCTGAACGTCTGTCTTATGAAAGACATTTTTCATTTTTAGCCAGAGTATGCTTGCGTGTACAAGATGACAAAATAATCGAGTGAAGAGTGAATAATTCGGGTTATCAACAGGTTGTTTTGTGTTGAATTGATGCAATGGCAAGCAGTTAGCTTGGATATTTATTAAAGGAAGAAAGCAGCTGAACTCCGGTAAAATAAGCCCTGAACTTTTAGATTCTGAAAACCTAGATTCTGTGCCCAGCTTTGTCTCTCTGGGCAAATTACTTGAGGTTTCTGAATCTCCATTTCTTGATCTGGAAATGGAGGACATGACTGCCTCAAAGACTGTTTGGGCAAAATTAGATAACGTGCATAAAGGCATCTAGTAAATAATATACACCAAGTACAGGACCCGGGGATGGCCCATGCACTTGTCTTTTATGGTGTATGCTGTGTATTTTATTAAATTTTCTATAGTCTGGTTTCTATATTAAGCTAATAGTTTACATATGACATACAAGGAGAGTCATGATATACTCAGAAACTCAGCTTTCTCACTGATGAGCCAAGATATGTCCTCAGATCAAAAAAGAAAGCTTGTGTACCGCTAATACCAGACAATTTTTAATTATCCACCAATTCAGTCACTAAAACATTTATTTGTTGCCCACCATGTGCCAGATGCATGCTAGGGGGACTGAACAGGTGTCTGTCTTCTGTGCCCTTATAATCTGTTTGGGAAGATGTATGATATGCAACACACTATAATAAAATGTCATAAATGCTAGAGCAGAGGTTGGGACAAAGTATGGGAGGAAGAAATTTGTATCATCCTGAAAAGTGTCACATAGAGGCTGATATTTAATAAATGATTTTGATTAAAATAAAAGAAATAGATTCAGCTATCCCAGAATCATTTTGCTTCTCTTTATCTATGTGTACATGCATGTGTGTATATGTATGTGTGTTTGTGTATATTTTTCTAATTTCTTTTTTATACTGGATGATTTAGAAAGTTGTTCTCAAAGCTTGATGCTCGCTGACCTAACTCCCACACACACACTGATGTTAGGATTTATATAAGACACCAAACAGAGTAAAGCAGATAATAGAGTCCTTTCTTTCCAATACTATTTTGATGCGACTAATCTTGCTGTTTGGTCGAATAATGCTCTGTGCTGACTGTAATAGTTAATTTACACAGCTTAGATGACTGCCTTTCAATGTAAAAGAAAACTAAAAAAGAAAATCAGCCATGGTGTCTAGTCTATATATGATCTCTATTCCTATATTTTTGTTGCTTGACATTCAGAATAAACCACAACCATCAATTCCCCAGATCCACAGATCATAATTACCTGGAATATTTGATTCTTGGAAAGATGTGAGAATTTCTAAGTTTATCTGCTTTTACACAAATTTACTTGCTAAGGAGATGTCATAAAAAGCAATTTAACTTTAGGTCTCTTAGGGATATATAATGTGAAAGGCATAGATTTTCAGTTTTGTTCCTTCCACAAGCTTCACTCATCTGGTTTCACTTTTTAATCCATGGAGGTCCTAAAGGCAGTGTTCTGTAGAAACGATTTTATTGTACCATTGCATCGTTTCCATCTGGGCTTGCCCTGCACGACAGGTGTGAGATAACGTGTAGTATGAAGGGGCAGAAGGTAAATAGAAAGATAAGGGTGAGTGAGTATCAGAATCTTCAGGAAGCATTTCCAAAGTGTATGTCCCTGTTTACCTACCTGCTTACCTCAATCAGTTGTAGAACCAGTGGTCAAATGAGCTCAAATGGCCAGTGACTATGTTCTTACAGAGAGTGGAGGCTTAAAACATTCAGGTACAGACATTATACGTCTTGACGAAGACAGTGCTTACAGGGGCAGAAGGGAAGTTCAGGAATGTGGGAAAATAGCTATGTATTTGTCAGTATAGATTTTCATCATTAAAAAATATTTTAGTTAACATTTCCAGTCATAAAAAAAGACAAAATCTTGCCATTTGAGACACCATGGATGGATCTTGAGAGTACTACTAAGCAAAATAAGTCAGACGGAGACAGACAATTACCATATGACTTCACTCACATGTGGAAGATAAACAAATACATAGATGTGGAGGACAGATTGGTGGTTACCAGAGGGGAAGGGAGCAGGGGGACAGTGAAAGGCATAAAAGAGCACATGTGTACAGTGATGGATGGCAGGTAGACTTTTGGTGGTGAACATGATGCAGTCTATACAGAAGTCAAAATATAGTGATGTACACCTGAAATATATATATAATGTTACAAAGCAATGTGACCTCAATTTAAAAGAAATTTCCATAAGAACCATTCACAGCCAGTCATGAAACTTCTGAACCAACTTGACTCATCTTACTTAGCAGTTAATGAAAATTCCCTTCTGAATGCAAAACAAATAAGTTCACACAAACATGCTGGTAATACATTCCATACGGGTGTCTGCTCACATTGTTATAAAACTGCTGTCGAAGCCAAATCAACTGATTAAGAAATCAAAGAAACTTCATTAATCCTTGTGCCCAGTCATGCAGATATGTAAGATGTAAAGCTATGATTTACAGATAAAATTCAGGAAATCACTAATTCTGACTCTCTGATAGGTAGTGAGATTCAGCCCGGGTTTTTTTGGAAGCAAAACCCGAGTTAATCTTGTGTGTGGTGGTTACTTCAGAAGTGTGATCCCAAGGAGCAGAAGTGGGGTACAGAGAAGTGAACAAGGAAAGAGGGAGCCTGATACAAGGATGGTTTTCCAGTTGACCGTCGCTGTGGTTAACCGGTGCTCGTTGCTGTAGGATCTTTCGAGGAGGTTGAGAGCTGTCCTCTGGTGATGCAAGGGGGAAGTGGCTTCCACCCCACACTGGTCAAGGGTGAACTCATGGGCATTGACTCCCTGGTTCTTTTGGATCGTGAAAGCAAAAGTGACGTGGTTTCCCACAAGTGTCCCAAGCTGAGTCTCAGAGAGTTGAGGTGAGGTACTGCCAGCTTGCACCTGCTAATACTGGTCAATCTTCATTAAATTAGTTATTGCAGCTGTGGTTAGATAAGAAGGACTGAGAGGACTTAAAATCTTCATGAGAGCTGTCTAGTATATTGAAAACTATAACATCTTTTAAAACTAAAACGAAGCTTTTTCACAGTGAATATATTTAGTACCCCGAACAACACTGCGATGTGCTATGAAAAACCTCTAATAAATAGAAAGCATGGGAAATGGATTCGGAGTAAAAATAACAGGTCCTAATTGTGATACTTTCTGGCAGTGTGACCTTAGACCCATTACATTCCGTTTTGCTGAGTCTCAGTTTCCTGATCTCCAAAGAGGGGGTGAAAAATATCCTCCTCATGGGATTCTTGAATACTAAATGAGATGATGAATGTAGTAGCACGATTAGCATTTCAGAAGATAGGCACCCAAAATAATAATTATTAGCATTCGATCAAAGTCAGCACCCAAGGCAACTTGGAGGGGCCATGCCATTGTTCATGGGCTGTAGATTTCAGTTGGCCAGGACCTGGAGAGAGAGAGCACAAAGATGACAGGGGTTGGTGGGAATTAGTGGAAGAGTTTTCGGGACCGTGGGAGACTACAGATTGTGTGGAATAATCAGAATCAAGGTGGGAGTTGAGAGTCAGAGATCACATTGAGGCCAGAGGTCAAGTGTGGTGACCTCTGATCCAAAGCTAGGAAATAGAATGCTCAGAAACTTGAGGTCGAGTCCTGTCAAGGGTCAGAGGCAGGCAAATCGTCCTGCCAGCGCACGTGTTGCTCCATTAGAGGCCTTCCGTGTCTGGAAGATTGCCATTGCATTTCCTGCCATGCTGAAAACGAATAGCTGATTTCCCAGGTGTGGTCAGCCAGAAGTCTGAGCCATCAAATATACACAGGCTTGCAAATGATCAGATCATGCAGCAGTTAACAGGAGAAGTTCTAAATAAAACATCTTTATCATGTACTTATCCCAAGAAGGTATGCACTATTGCCAAAGATGCCTACTACTTAAGGAGTTCTTGTTTACAATTTACAAGGTGTGACTCCTTTTTCTGATTTTCTTTGAACCTCCTGCATCTTTCTGCCCTCGCCCTGTGCCATTAAATTGGTATTGTGACTAGAATTCACTTTAAATAATCTCCTTAACCTCATGTTTGTAAATGTCCTATGTCTTAACATGTTTTGCATTGTTCCACGCTTCACTGATTCCAAACGTCCATCCATCCATCTGTCTTAGTTCATTCGGACTGCTATAACAGAATATAGACTAGAATAGACTGGGGGCTTAAACAGCAGACGTTTATGTCTCCCAATTCTGGAGGCTGGGAAGTCCAAGATCAAGGTGCTGACAGATTCTATGTCTGGTGTGGGCCTGTTTCCTGGTTCACAGATTGCCAGTCTTTCAATGAGTCCTCGCTTGGTGGAAGAGTCCAGGGAGCTCTCTGGGGCCTCTTTTATAAGGGCACTAATCCCACTCATGAGGACTCCACCCTCATGACCTAAGCACCTCACAAAGGCCCCACCTCCTACTAACATCACATTGAGAATTAGGCTTCAACATATGAATTTTGGGAGGAACACAGGCATTCAGTCTATAGCACCATTCGTCCATTCATGCATTCATTTATTCACTCAACAATCCAATAATTTAATCATTTAACCAGAAAATATTGATTATGTGTTTTCTAAATTACTGCTGCAGAGGGTTATGAAAGTAAAATAAGATAAAGCACATAAAGGTATCTGGCAAACAGTATAGAGCCCAGGGATGGCCCATGCACTTGTCTTTTATAGTCTGTTGTGTATTTTATAAATTTTCCATACTTTGATTTCTATATTAAGCTAATAGCTTACATATGACATATAAGGAAATAAGTGTATAGTGCTACCTCACTGAGGTTTTAAATTCATTTAAAGGCTAATGATGTTAAACACGTTTCCATGTGCTTAATTGCTATCTGTATACTTCCTCTGTGAAATGTCTCTTCATTTGCCCATTTTCTAACCGGACTGTTTTTTGCTATTTAGTTTTGAAAGTTCTTTATATATTCTAGATACTAGTCCTTTGGATAGGTGGTTTGCAAATATTTTCTGCCAGTCTGTAGCTTGTCTTTTCATCTTCTTATTGAGATTTTTCACAGAGCAAATGTATGATTTTGATTGTCTAATTTATCAGTTTTTTCTTTTACGGATTTTGCTTTTGATGTCAAATCTCAGAATTCTTTGCCTAGCTCTAGGTCCTGAAGATTCTCCTATGTGTTTTTAAAAAAATTTGTAAGTTTTATGTTTTCCATGGGCATCTATGGTCTTTTTTGAGTTAATTTTTGTAGAAGGTGTAAGGATTAGGTTGAGGTTGAATTTTTACCTATGGATCTCCAATTGCTCCAGCACTATGTGTTAATGCTGTATTTCCTTCATTTAATTGCTTTTGCATCTTTCTTAAAAATCAGTTGGGCATATTTGTGTGGGTTTACTTCCAGCTTCATTCTCTATTCTGTTCCATTGATGTACGTGTCTATCCCTCTGCCAGTACCATACATTCTTGATTATGGAAGCTTTGTGGTAAATCTTGAAATCAGGTAAATGATTCCTCCCACTTTATTCTTCTTTTTCAAAATTGGTTTATCTTTCTTAGTTCCTATGCCTTTCCGTATAAAGAAAATAGAAATAGTGTTGTCTATACTTACAAAACTCTTGCTGGGATTTGAATAGGAATTGGGTTAAACCTGTATATCAATTTGGGGAAAATTAACATCTTTCCTATGTGGAATCTTTTAATGCATGAATATGGTATGTCTCTCCATTTAATTAGGTCTTCTTTGATTTCTTTCATTAGCATTTTGTAGTTTTCAGCACATAAGTCTTACACACGTTCTATTAGATTCACACGTAATTATATCACTTTGATTGACTGTAAATAGTATTGTATTTTTTATTTTGGTGTTCATGTGTCCCTTGTTAGTATGTAGAAATACAGTTGATTTTTTTGTATCCTGCAACCTTGATAAACCAACTATTAGTTCTAGGAGGTTTTCTTTTTCTTTGTAGAAAATCATATCATCTGGAAATAAGGGACGTTTTATTTCTCCCTTTCTGATCTGTATGCCCTTTATTACCTGTTTAAAATGTAATTAGCTGAAATAGTTCCTCAATATGCATTCAGAACCACATAAGATAGTGTTATAATTTTTGCTTCAATCATCAAACATAATTTAGAAAACTAAAAAGAAGAAGTAAAGTCTATAGTATTTAACCTTATTTTTGCTTATCATGTTTTCTTCCTTCCTAACATTCCAAGATCCATCTTCTACCATTTCCTTTCTGTTTAGAGAACTTCCTCTAGCCACTCTTTTAGGGAGGTTCTGCTGGTGACAAATCCTCTTCGTTTTTCTTCATCTGAGAATTTCTTGGTTTTCCTTTCATTTCTGAAAGATATTTTCACTGGATATAGGATTCTGCACTGACAGCTCTTTTCTTCCAGCACTTGAAAAATGCTGTACTACTTTCTTCTGTCGTGATTTCTGATGAGAAATCCATTGTCATTCAAGTTGTTTTTCCCCTGTAAGGAAGGTGTTGTTTCCCTCTCACTACATTCAAGATTTTTTCCTTTGTCTTTAATATGCAGTAATTTGACTATGATGTATCTTAACGTAGATTTCTCTGTTTCTCTGGGTCTATTCTGTTTGGGATTACCTCAGTTTCTTGAATCTATAGGTTATGTCTTTTGCCAAATTTTGGAAATTTTCAGCCATGATACTTGAGTACTTTTTTAGCCCCACATTCTTTCTCCTCCTTCCAGGACTCCAAAGACACAATATTAGATCTTCTAGTATTAATCTTACATGTTCCTGAGGCTCTGTTCATTTTGTTCCCAGCATATTATCTCTTTGTCCTTTATACATTTATTTTTTCATTTTTTGAAAGAGAAGTGTATTCAAAAATCAAAAGGTAAAATATTTCAAATGCTTCCTGATGAATGAGATTAGAAAACCCTTTGGCTCAGGGTGTCTATGAATTTCAGCTCTATCATAGTCCAGTCAGTAGGATGGACTTGGATCCCCTATTTTATGGAAGCAGTTGGTACAGTGAAGGCCCAAGAGCTTTACAGAAAAATAATAATATATTCTTCATCTCATTTAATCCACACAACAGAGGAGGTACCACTATTAGTACCATTTTACAAAATGACTAAGATGAGGCTTTGAGAAAGGCAGAGTAATTTGCTAAAATAACACAGCGAATTATTGGTGGAGCTAGGATTTTGAATCATGGGGCACCTATGATCTCCAGCTACAGGATGCATTGTTGACCAAGGTGCCCAGATGCAGCTCACTGAAATCCATTGCAAGTACGCTATAATAGGGCCGTACCTGGATGATATGGGGTCCTCTGACAGTTCACTTTGCCTTAAGAACTCCTCACGTACCTTGCCAAGTCTCTCTTAGACTTCACAGCAGTCTAGGATGCTTACACCCAATCCTCCCTCCCTCTCTCCTTCACTTAGGGTCAGATGTGCATCCTGGGTGGTGGCTCACCCAGCTTATCCCAGATCCCTCCCCTATTTTCTCCAACACAGCATTTCCCTTTAGAAAATCCTTACATGCTTAATTGCATTTTGGCATCCGTTTCCTGAAGGACCCAAGTTAACACATTCAGGTAATCTGATTTAAGAGCCCAAGCTATTGACTACCATTCCAAAGAAGTGAGTGTTTCTGTGGAATTACCTGAGATTCCACTGGGAAGATCAACTAAAATAATATACGTGGGAAGATTTTATAATTTGTTAAATTGAATGCAAATGAAAATTGCCCTTATTATTTAAAGTTCACATAGCACGGTTGGCCCTGGGTTCTGCCTGCTCTCAGCCACTGGCCTAGGTGGGGA
This sequence comes from Tapirus indicus, assembly GCA_031878705.1. NCBI lineage: Eukaryota > Metazoa > Chordata > Mammalia > Perissodactyla > Tapiridae > Tapirus > Tapirus indicus. The sequence continues at coordinate 133,831,183 of CM062920.1, read as the reverse complement.
TGATTTCCAATTTATCATTTAATCTAATGATTGCTTCCTTGTGAGAAATGCAGACTTATCACTTTAATTTTTACAATACTTAGCGTTGCCATGATTTGTCAGGCATGTTAGTACCATTATAACTCTAAGTTGATTTTTATCTAAATAAATTGGGATTTGGGAACAACTGGGTAAAAATTGATGTAATTTGCACCTAGCAATGATCCCATTCATTACCATCCCAATTTTCTAAATTGTCTTTAAACAAGGGTGTGACGGGTTCTTGGAGAACTGACAATAAATGGCACAACCTGTCTATCTGTCCCACATCAGCGGTAATTACAAGTTTACCTATTATTATCCGACCTCCTCACGTGGTAAGTGAGAGACTGAGTGTGAGAAGCTCTTGTTCATTCAGGCCACACAAACCGGTTTGAATGAATCACTTAGCCGTTTACAAAAAATGAATGCAAGATGATTCTGTTATTGTGGTTAAACAGACTTCTGACGTTGAATGGCGTCAGAATGAATTGAGGTTTACCAAAATGCCGAGAACATTAAATAGAATATTTCAAAGTATACTTGGAACAAGAAGAAAAACATAAGTAAGCTGACTATTGGGGTGGGTGGTACATGTGACAAAAGCAAGTAAAAGTTTTTCATTTCTATGTGCTTTCATCTTTACCATCAGAAAGCGGGAAACTAGAAAATATGGAAAGAAGAAATTCAGTTTAAAAGAGAGAATCAACGCCCAAGAGAGGTGAGCAGATGGTAAGGAAGCATGTAACAATTATATAGGCCCAAGTCTGGATGAATTACATTCCAAGGTAGTGATAATCATGGCAAATGCTGATGATCAGATTCAGGGCACTGCTCAAAGTGTCATGTATATATTCCCTAACTTAATCCTCACAAAAACCTAGAAGGTTGATGCTGTTATTATCCCCATTTTTCAGATGGAAAAACTGAGGCCCAGGGAGGTTAAATAGCTTGCCGATGGCAGGGCTGGGATTAAAGCCCAGTCTGACTCTAGAGCCTTCCAGTTAGCATATGGTCCATGGAGCAGCAGCACAGTTATTACCTGGATATGTGTTAAAAATGTGGAATCTCAGACCTACGGAATCAGAATCTGCATTTCAATAAGATCTCCGGGTCATTCTTAGGCACACTGCAGTTTGAGAAACACTGCTGTGGAGCCCATACACTGACACTCAATCATTTGCTTTGCTACCTCCGTCACACTAGAGACCAAATGGATGTGAGTGCAGGACCCTGCATATAACCTTAGGAATCACTAAGCATGAGAAGGATTGAAGGAGGGTGGTGATGAATAAATACCATGATTTTCCAAAAAGATGCTTGAGGGAGGAGGAATCAAGAGACTAAAAGACCAGCGTAATTGATACAAATTCTTGGCAAATTCTAGATTAGAGAGACCGATGTGGGTTCTCTAAGAAAATGTTCTATCAGATCAACTTGATTTCCTTTTTGGACTGATACATACATATCAGGAAAATACCACAGTTATATTACACATGAATGTCAGCATCAAGAATGAATTTTGGTAAAGTCTCTCGAGATGCCTGTGGATAATATGGACACATCAGCTGAACTGTAGCTAGTTGAATAACTATGTCCAAAGGGGGCTGATTAATGGATCAATGTAAATAAGCAAAAAGTTTCTATTCTTTCATTCATGCAAATAATGTTTATTGAGCACCCGCTTCTAATCCAATGCTGGGGATACACTGATGAAAAAGACAATATTGTGCTCTCATAACATAATAACTGAACAAAGATAATCACAGCTATTAAATAAAAATAAAGCATACACATTAGCTAGAGTGAGAAGGGAAAGCTTTCCAAGGTGTTGACATTTGACCCACCTGAGACCTGACTATAAAGATGGAAGCAGCCAAGAAGGGATCTGATGTAAGAGCATTCTAGATTAAAAGATTACCGAGTATACAAAGGCCTGGAACTGGACGTGAGCTTGGCATGTTGGAGGAACAGTAAAGAGGCAGATGAAGTCTGGAAGGCCAGGTCAGTGCAGCCTGGAAGGCCATAGTGAGAGTAAGGGAATTCACTGGAACTTTTTAATTTGGAGCATGATGTGATCTGACTTCCCATTTTAAAAGATCATAGACTGCCATATGGAGAAATGGATTATAATGGGGGGGAAGCAAGACTCAGTGATTGATTCAGTTCTAATCATTTTTATCAGAAATTTAGATGAGAACTCTCCACGGATATAAGATTTTATGACTAAATTTGTACGTACAGCTTAGCTAAGGTCTTGTATGGTAAGTTTAGGATTCACAATGAAATGAGCAGTCTAGAAGTAGCTTCCAAAATCGGCAGATGAAATGCAAAAAGGTATAAACACAAAGTTCTGAATTTAGCTTAAAAGAAGAAGTTCCATAGGTCCAGCATGGGTTGAGAGAGATCTGGTTTAGCTAAATTCATAGGAAAAAAGGTAGATTTTACTTACCTTTGTGACCGATTTGAGACAACATACAATATTTTCAAAAGTCTAATGGAGTTTTAGGCTGCATAGAAAGATTCTTAAACTTGAGTAAGCATCAGAATCTCTTGGGGAATGAAGCACATGCACACACACACACAAATGCACACACACACAGCTATACAACTTTCTGGCACTATCCCAGATATATCTTGGAGTGGGGCCCATTGGCTAGGTTAAGATTTTTTCTCAATTCTAAGGTCCTCAACTCAGGGATTTGGACAAGCTCCCGTGGAATGACTGCCGTAGTGAAGCATTGTTATTGATGGGAGTGTGCTATATCCCTTGGCATCTTGGGATGGATTAAAAAGTGGAGAAATGATGCATCCAAAAAAACCAGGCTTGTGCTCTTATTCAAGACACTAAGATAAAGCAGCACTGATTTTCTTAAGCACGTTGTGCTGACACTTGCAGTGCCCACCCCCACGTGCTCCATCTTCATTGTTACCAAAACCCTGATGTATTCAGGGGGTGACAGAGCCTGCTCAAGATGCTGGTGGCTTTCCTGACTTTTGTCATGGTGTACTTTTGTCCAGCGGATCCTGCTGAACTGCTACCTGCCCCTTAGTCTTTTAGTAGCCTCCTTGGTTATCAGATCCACTGTCGCCGTATCGCAGTGCTTGTGTTCAAGTAGCACTTATTTTACTTAATAACGCCCCCAAAGTGCAAGACTAGTGATGCTGGCAGTTCGGATATGCCAAGGAGAAGCTGTAAAGTGCTTCCCTGAAGTGAAGAGGTGAAGTTCTTGACTTCAGAGAAAAAAATGGTGTGTTGAGGTTGCTAAGATCTACAGTAAGAACGAGTCTTGTATCTGTGAAATTGTGAATAAGAAGAAAGAAATTTGTGCTAGTTTTGCTATCAATATGCTCAAATATGTATGCACAGGACAAAACAGCATATATAGGGTTCAGTGCTATCCACAATTTCAGGCATCCACTGGGGGTCCCCCGCAGAGAAGGGAGGACTACTATACTATTATTCTTTCAAAGTTCTTGGCTTGGGAGGTTACTTGGACTAAGCATCAGTATAGCACAGAGGTTAAAAGCTTCAAATCTAGGTTATGAAGATGGTGCTATCTCTTCTTAAGTTTATAATCTTTGGCAATGTGATTAAACTTTCTAAGCTTTTGTTTCCTCGCCTGTAACATGTGAATAATAATAGTCCTCACCCACAGACTTGTCACCAGGATTTTATGAGTTAATATATGTGAAGCATTTTGAAAAGTGTCCAGTATATAGTAAGTGCTCAATAAATGTTAGCTATTGTTATTATACAAATGATGCTGTCATTGTTGAAAACTCTTGCGGGATTTCTCATCTGGAATTGATATCCAAGACTGCCTAAGGATCACACAAGGAAATCAGACTCTTCATTGGTAACTGTATCTACTTTTTTAAATTAATAGACTTTATTTTTTAGAGCAGCTTTAGGTTTACAAAAAAATTCAGCAGAAACTACAGAGAGTTTTCATATACGCTCTGTCCCCCCACATGGATAGTCTCCCCCATTATCAACATCCCCCACCAAAGTGGTACATTTGTTACAACTGATGAACCTACACTGACACATCATTATCACCCAAAGTTCACAGTTTACATTAGGGCTCACTCTTAATGGTGTACATTCCATGGGCTTGGACAAATGCATAATGATATGTATCCACCATTATAGTATTCTACAGGGTATTTTCACTGCCCTAAAAATCCTCTGCACGCTGCCTATTCATCCCTTTCCCCCTCCCCAACCCCTGGCAGCCATTGGTCTTTTTACTGTCTCCACAGTTTTTACCTTTTCCCGAATGTCATATAGTTTGAATCCTACAGCATGTAGCCTTTTCAGATTGGCTTCTTTCACTTAGTAATATGCATTTAAGTTTCCTTCGTCTTTTCATGGCTTAATAGCTCATTTCTTTCTAGCACCGAACAATATTCCATTGTCTGTATGTACCACAGTTTGTTTATCCATTCTCCTACTGGGAGACATCTTGATTGCTTCCAAGTTTTGGCAATTATGAATAAGGCTGCTATAAACATCCATGTGCAGGTTTTTGTGTGGACATAAATTTCCAACTCCTTTGAGCATCGTCAAGGAGCATGATTGCTGAATCATAGGATAAGAGTATGTTTAGTTTTGTAAGAAACTGCTAAACTATCTTCCAAAGTGGCTGAACCACTTTGCATTCCCACCAGCAATGAATGAGAGTTCCTGTTGCTCCATATCCTCTCCAGCATTTGATGATGTCAGGGTTCTGGATCACGGCCATTCTAATAGGTGTGTGGTGGTATCTCATTGTTGTTTTAATTTGCATTTCCCTGATGATGTTTCATGTGCTTACTTGCCTATACATCTGTATATCTTCTTGGTGAGGTGTCTATTAAGGTCTTTTGCCCATTTTTTAATCAGGTTGTTTATTTTCTTTTTGCTGAGTTTTAAGAGTTCTTTGCATATTCTGGATAACAGCCCTTTACCAGATGTGTCTTTTGCAAATATTTTCTAGCAGTCTGTGGCTTGTATTCTCATTCTTTTGACTAGATATATGTTTATTTTTCACTTTTCATATGTATTTGGGGGTATATTTAGTCTCTAGTTCATCTCATAGATATTTTTGAGCACCTCTTATATGGCAGTTATCATGTATAAATTGGGAGATGAAGGGGAAAAAATAATCACTCCCTCCCATGAAGGCTTTAGAGAACAGTGTGGGAGATGGACATGGAAAGGAGCATTAGGACAGACGGTTGGAGCAGGAAGCACAGAGATCTACTGCAGTATATGAAAGGGTCCATTAACAGAGACTGATGAGCAAAGGCAGGATTTAGCCAGAAGAAGGAAGCAAAAACATCCTGGTAGCAGGTGCAAAGCAAAGTGAGAATAATGCAGTAGGGAAACTTCAAGTTCAATATGACTGGTGTATATTGACAAATGCAGATGGAGAAATGGACAAGTCTTACATCAAATAACAATAGTAAATTTTATTGAATATTTATCACGTGCCAGCAGTCTCCCAGGTTCTTGTCATGTCTTTTATCATCACAACACTTGTGAAGTAGGTACTATTCTTATTTTATCATTCCCACTTTACAGGTAAGGAAACTGAAACATGGATGGTTTATATATTTAGCAAGTTTCAACCCAGTCTGGTGCCAGGACATGTACTTTTATCTTCTGTGACATAATGCCTGTCAGGGATGTCGTGTCATAAGGACTTGGATCTTGAACGTAATCAAGGGAGGTAGGAGGAATTTTAAAGCAAAAGCACAACATGATCTTCAGGTATTTAGATCATGCATCAAAAAAAGTGTGCATCTTTAAATGCCTTGCCTTGACTACTCTATTCTAAAACACGTGCAGATAGGAATTGATATCTTAACCCAAACTTCATCTTCTATAGTGTGATGCACCCAGCAGGTGGACCAAAAGTTTTAATTGAGATAATGCAATGCCAGGCACTCATTTCCAAGTAGGCAAGCTGGCAAAGAGTCCCTTCCTGAATCTTACACATTTCTCTAGAGATTTCCTTGTGTTCCAGCAAGGCCTGTGTTGGATCTCTAACCTAATCTAAGATGTTATTTTACTAGCTTGTTTTGGCTTGTTTAATGTTCTGATGATTGTTTGTGGAACCCCAAAACTGCAGCCAAGAGAGTAAATTCGCAATGTCAGTCATATTGGAAGCACACATCACAGAGTGACACCTGATCCAAAGTCACTTTTCAAGGAGGTCAGTGGTATTGGAGAAGTAGATGTTGTGGGTTATAGAGAACATATGTGACTTTCAAGAGTGGAGATATTCAAAACCCTTGGAGATTTTTAGATAGGGATGTTCCACGTACAATGAATTCTGATATTACGATGTCTTCGCGAATCAAGGGAATTTGTTGGTAGAGTTAATAGTATTTCACGGATAAGGGTCTACAAATACAAAGATATAAGAATTCAGTGTAAAATAAAACCTTTCAGTGCCCACTGTGGTTCTATTCTAGGAATGTTGAGGGTAAAAATTTTTAAAAAAAGGTCTTAAAAGTCCAGTGAGAGAAATAGACATGTGGATAATAGCAGAGCTAGCCACAGAGTGTGATGGGGAGTAATACAGAGGAATGGCACTTGTTCCATTCTGGGAGTTCACAAGAGGTTTCCTGGAAGAGAGAATGCTGTAGCTGAATGTTAAAGATGAGTCAGACACAATTAGCCTGTGAAGAAGGGCGAGATGAGTGTTCCAGAATGAAGGAATAACTCCCTGAAGAGACATGGCGCTGGAAGCAGCATGGCACTTGTGGGGAATTAAAAAAGTACAACAAGAGTAGAAAGGGAGAGGAGGAGATATTGGGAGATGCCAAAAAGGGCATGGCTAAGTAGTTTAGGGTTTAGTTCTGCAAATGATGGAGAGATTTTAGATAGATTATTCAAGCTGCCATATACAGTTTTAAGTGAGTTGAGGCAGGAGGCAGAGGGACCAGTTATAAGCAAATCAGGATGACTCTAAGAGCTTGGATTACGGTAATAGTAGTAGGAATGGAAAGAAAAAGATACATAAAAAAAAAACTCTTCAGAATGTAAAATCAGCATAATCTGGTGACAAATTGGATGTGTGTGAGGGTGGGTGAAGATGGAGAAGTAAAAGGTAACTAGTTCCATTGACTGGTGAAGCGTGGTGCCGCCAACAGAGCTAGGAGATAAAAGAAAAGAGCAAGTTTGGGGTGAGTTCAGTTTTGGACATGTTGTTTGAGGTGTCCATTGCACAGTCTGGTTAAGAAGTCCAGGCTGAAGCTGAGAAGAGAGTTTGGGGCTCAGAAGCGAAATATGGATTTGGAGGTCATCGGACTATACTCGTCTGGTAGTCGAGAGAAGGTTATCCTGGGACAGTGGGGAGAGGTGGGGTGAAATTAGCTCGCCCAAATTTTCCAAATGGATGCCTGGTGCCAGGTTAGGGCAAAGTCACGATGGACTCGAGCTAATTGGATCTAGATAGGGGAGTTTGTCATAACATGCTCCCTGCTCAGAGGCTCAGGAAAGTGGTCTAGGGAAGTGACAGTTTGCTCAAGCACAAAGGAAAATAAACCAAAAGACCTAAGCCAGAAGACTGAAGCTGGTTACTTAAGGAAATCCCTGAGCTCTCTCTCCCAGGGGTACAGTTGATTCACACCCCTACAGGGTATTTACCTTTCATTTGTCCTTGTTTCATTGAAGTTGTAACGAGATAGGTGGGAAGGTACAACATCATGCCCTTTCTCAATGGTGAACAATTTGTCATGAACAGGGTCTGACAACTTGCCCATAGGCAGTAAGCTGAGAAGCCTCTCCAGACCCAGATCATGGGGAAGAATTTTCCAGGTGGCAAATTGTTGCTGCTTCTGTTGCTTGTTTCAAGCCCTTAGAAAAGTGCAACTTATCCCAGAAGCCACTGGGCAAATGCTGTCTTGCCCATAGGAGTAGCCTAACTCTGGAGAAGCATTACTTAGGAGACATCAAATCCCCTGAGCTTGTCCACACATGACAGCTTGTGAGGGCCCCTGAGGAAATAGAGGCTATTGAAGAAAATATCACGAGTTGGCAGGTCTGTTTTTCCCACCTCGGACACCTTTTGCTACTAAGCAGATGGTGCTATGGCATTTGTTAGGCGCCTGGGCTTAATTCAAGAGCATCTCTCTCCTTTCACTGAAGCTACCGAATTTGAGGGGACCTGGGGAGAATTAATATACCTCAATATTCCTCTAACATCTTTTCCCTGTATGATACATCCATTCTCACCTGCTGTTTTCATATTGTACTGCTCTCATCCCTCTGTCTCATATTGGAAGCCTGCTGTGCTGGAACACCACTTCTATCATTCTTAACAGGCTGCACACACCGTCAGAATTTGGCAAATGGTGATGCCCTTCTAGTGGAAATCTTTTCCCAGGGCCTCCTTCCCAAATGCTCCAGGCCAGCAAGAGTTAACTAGAGTCCTGCCCGTGAGACCATCTCTGGGAAGCTGACTTGCTCCTACTTGTCTGGCTTGCGACTTCTGCAGCCCGTTTCAACATCTTTCTGAGTTGGGCAAGGTTGCTGCAGGATAACTGTGAGGGCCATTGCTAGTGAGAAAGCCAAAGCAAGGGTAGCAATTAGATAATTAAATTGAAAGGTGCTCTTTCATAAACAATTTGCTGCAGTTCCCATCATGTTTACACTCTGCCTCTTCTCCAAACTCACTTACAGATCCCCTCCTGCCCTTGGGGCAATTATTCCCCTCAATTCAAGTGTCTGGGAGGAGGCTAGATGGAAGGCAGGACTCCAGTCCTGGCTATAGTTGCTGGATTCTCCTACTGGCCACACCCTCAAAAGAATCTTAATAACTCAATTCAAAGACTTGTCATCAGGTAAAAACCCAATTTAGCACCTTTATTTGTGGGTCACAACTTCTTTGTACCCTGTTGGTCTAGATTTATAGATAGATAGATAGATAGAGAGAGAGAGAGAGAGAGAGAGAGAGAGATAGAGAGAGAGAGAGATAGACAGATAGATAGATAGATAGATAGATAGATAGATAGATAGATAGATAGATAGATAAATAGATGGAGTAATGGTTGATTTTATGTGTCAATTTGACTGGGCCATGGTGCCCAGATATTTGGTCAAACATTATTCTGGATGTTTCTGTCACAGTGATTTTTTGGATGAAATTAACATTTAAATCAGTGGACTTTGAGTAAAGCAGCTTAACTTCTGTAATGTGGGTGGGCCTCATCCAATCAGTTGAAGGTCTTAGTAGAACAAAGACTGACCTCCCCTGAGCAACGAGGAATTCTTCCAGCAGACTGCCTTTGCACTGAAACAGCAACTCTTCCCTGACTCTCCAGCCTGCTGGCTTACATCAGCAGATTTTGGACTCTCCAAGACTCCACAATCACATGAACTAATTCCTTAAAATAAATCTCTTTCTCTCTCTCTCTATACACATCCTGTTAGTTCTATTTCTCTAGAGAACCCTAACTAATGCAGATAGCTAAATACATACATCTGTAGATATGTAGATAGATAGATGATCATTAACATCCCTTATAAATATTGTCCTAATAAGATTGCCCCAGATAGGTAGATAGAAAGCTGGCTACAGGCTGGAGGGGAGGGGTGGAAGTGTTTGTGGTGAGTTATTTTTTGAGTGTAGACTCAATAAAAGCCCTACTTCCTCCCTGGCAGACAAAGCTAGGGTTACAGTGGACCCAAGCATTTGTTTGGTGGTTTATTTATTTATTTATTTTTTTGGTGAGGAAGATTAGCCTTGAGCTAACATCCATGGCCAATCCTCCTCTTTTTGCTGAGGGAGATTGGCCCTGGGCTAACATCCATGCCCATCTTCTACTTTATGTGGGACGCCTGCCACAGCATCGCTTGATAAGCGGTGTGTAGGTCCGCACCTGGGATCCCAAACCGTGAATTCCGGGCCACCAAAATGGAGCCCGCAAACTTAACCACTACGCCACCAGCCAGCCCCTGTTTGATGGTTTGAACGAATCACTGTGTTCTGGTCGGTTCTTATAAGAACACACTGAGTACCTTAGATGAGCCGTTCCAGCCCAGCAATGTGAGACAGCCCTTGACTGAGGAACGTGAATCCCCCCTGTCTCTTCAAAAGAAATCACCTCGCTGCCTTTCTGGGATACAATAGCCTCAGTTGAACCACTTGCCTTTTTTGGCCTCCACGTATCTGTTTGAATTATTATTATTCATCGGCTGGGCCTTTCACAGGATTCCAGCTGTAAATAGCTCTCATCATCGCCCCCATCACCACAGCTGGTAATGAAGAGGAATGTGTCGGGTAATGAGGAGAGCGACCACCGTTACGGTAATGAAGAAAAATGGACAGAAATGCCGCAGGAATGGCACCTCCGCTATTTCCTGTTGTAATTGGCACAGATAATTGCTTTTTATCCTCCCTGCCTTCATCTTTGCAAACTCCTTCCAAATTCCTTACATCCATCACAAAATAGAAAATTGAAGTAGTGTAATAACTTGAAAAAGGCAAAAGAGCTCAGCTTTGTGGTACCGGTCTTAAAAAAGGGAAATAAGAACACTGACAGGATTAATAACAAGGATAATGGGGGACGGGGATTGCTCCTTTTTGTTGTTATTTTTGTCATTACAGACTAAGCCTTCTTTCAACTGCATGCAAAGACAGATTCCAACAGGAATAATTCTGAATATTCTCTAAACAGGTGTGCCGCAGCCCCTCCTGCCACTGAGACAGCTCACCCTCCTGTGCAGTAGAATGATCCATGAGGCGGGCCTACTTTCATTCCTCTTGATGGTAAAACCAAGCCTAAGAGCAAACCAGAAATTAGATTTGTGTCTATAATGCCTCAGGTACCAAAATAAGCCTTGTTAGGGCAATATTTATAAGGCATGTCATTTTTCTGGTTTGCCCATTTTCAGTGGTTGGGGCTACTCCGGGTGCAGTCCCTAGAAAGATCCTTAAACTCAAGATTTTATGGAAACATCAGGAGAATTAAGGACAATGACCAAGCCTCATGGAAAGAATCATGTGCAATTAGTAAAATTAACTTAAGTATCTTTTATTCTTTTAGAAATACATCCACAAATTCTTTCACATTTCTCTCCTTCCCCTTCCCTTGAGTGTGGGCTCAATTTAGTGACTTGCTCCAGTGAATAGATGACAGTGGCAGTGACAGTGTGTCACTTTATAAAAAAATTGCAGCAAAGGTGGAAACAACTCGAATGTCCATCGATAGATGACTGATAAATAAAATATGTACATACATGCAGTGGAATGCTTTCAGCCATAAAAAGGAATGAAATTCTGATGTATGCTACAACATGGATGAATCTTGAAAACATTGTGCTAAATGAAATAAGTCAGACACAAAGGGACAAATATCATATGATTCCACTTATACAAGGTACCTAGGATAGGGAAATTCACAAAGTCAGAAAGTAGAATAGAGATTATCAGAGGCTGAGAGTAGAGGGATGGAGTAATTGTTTAATGGGTGCAGAGCTTTTGTTTGACATGATGAAAAGGTCTAGAAATGGATAGTGGTGATGGTTGCACAACAATACGAATGTACTTAATGCTGCTAAATTGTACACTTAAAAATGGCTAAAATGATGTTTATGTTTTATATATTTTACCATAATAAAAAATTTTTCAAAAAAAAGACTGCAGCTTTCATGTTGAGTGGTCTGTCTCTCTCTCTTTCTGTCCCTTGGACCACTCGCTCTGGGAGAAGCCATCTACCATGTCTTGAGGCCACCTACACAGCTCTATGGAGATGCTCACGTGGCAAAGAACTAAGACTTCTGGACAACTCTAGCGAGGAAGTGACGACTCCAGTGAACGAGCCTTCTTGGAAGAAGATCCTCTAGACTCATCCAAGTCTTCAGGTGATGCAGCCCTGAATCACCCCAGAATCACCCAGCTAAGCCATTCTGGGATTTCTGACTCACAGAAACTGGGGGATAAAAGTTTGTTGTTTTCAGCCACTAAATCTTGGAGTAATTTGTCATGCAGCAATAGATATTGAATACAGCATAACTACATACACACAAATTCATAATAATATTGAATAGTATAAATTCACAATAATATTCGATGACAACATTCATCTAAAACCACCTTCTACTTCTTTCCACAAAGCAATTGGGAAAAGCTAGCTACCGAGATTAAAGAAAAATGTCTATGTCCTGATCCTATTTGTATCTTTTCTTTGCATTCATTTTGTACTCAAAAGTATGGCCACCCCCTCTCAGGTTCCATATGGTTCCCTTTCCCACATTTGTCTGTGTGGGAATGGGTATTTCTATATCTACTGCAGAACATTCTTGGTCTCTGTCTGCAATAAATCAAAATTCATAATTGAAGTGCAGAATCTGTATTTCAACTCTATATCTAGAACTCCAGATACTACTTGGTGATTGCAAAGATACACACTAAATGGGAACTTCACAAACTAACCCCCACTATCTGTTTTCATTTCTTCTCTCTCTCGCTCTTCCTAAATTCTGTCTACCTTTATCAGCGTGATGATGAAAGCAATTTGTATATAGCTCTGGAGTTTGCAACTACAATAGATATCACCAGAAAAATTCTTTTCCACTCACCAATGTCTAGTATAGATTGAGTGGGGGCCATCCACAAGCAGCATATAGCTGATAGGGCCTGGGGAACTGGTTGACCCAGGAATAGAAGTCACTGACCTTTTGAGGAATCACTCAGCTATTGGGGAAAGACCCAAGCAATAGCAAAAAACCCAAGTTGAGGTGGCAAATCATGAGGCTAATGGGAGGAGGATAGGAGGGCACTTTAACAGAGGACCATGTATAGAATAAAGTTTACAAAAATGGAGCAAGATACAACATGCTATGCTGTAAAGTCAAGAATCTAAACCATTGATCCATAAATACTATGTTGCAGGGCATTACTCTGATTGAGTTTGGGTCAGATTCTTAAAGGAGCCAAATTAGGCTAGAAACAAGAAGGGATTGATATCAGGACTTCCTATGTTATATTATTAAGTATTCCATTCTTTTTCTCTCCCTTGAAAACACCACATGTATGTAAGTCATTATGTGTTGGTATCATACATTCCTTTAAATATTTGTAAGGTAGCATCAAGCAGGAGGCAGAAGATAAGGGCCCTTGTCCCTCCTACATTCTAATCTTCGAAGATGACCAGATAACCTTAGATATGGCCTTTAGTCTCTCTGGGCTTCTACTGTGTCATCTGTAAAATGAGGTCATTCTACCCAAGATGTTTGGACTGGATCAAATGATCCATTGAAATTCCTTCTAACTCTAAAGTCTGCAATTCTATGCGTTGAACTCTGATGCACATACACTCCTACACAGGGTATTTCTCAGGAACCATCCTAACATGGCTACCTGGACAGTTCAAATAATTTCCTCATCTCCATATTACATGTCCTCCAACTCAGAGCAGCAGCATAGCTGTACCCGGGAAACTCAAGAGATGTGAGTGATTTAAGAGTAAACAGTGGGATTGTGAGCACCTACAGTCAGACCTTTATTTCCAGGGAAGTTCTTACCTTAACGGGAAGATGATACTCCAAGTGAAAACGTGGCTGAATGTCCCCTTCAGTCAGGATGACAAGCCTGGAAACTCTACCCAGGGCAACAAAGGCATTTACAGGGCACTTGGTCTGGGATATATACAAGGATGGTGTAAAGTTGAGAAGAAAGAATTCCAGAGGCTATACTATGTCAACATCACTGTTTTGACTGACTCTGGTGGCAAAGGAGTTTAGCCAGTGCTCAGACATGTTCTGGGGAAGTGAAAGAGCAAGTAATTGCTTTTTTCTTTTTTTTTTGAGTTTTTTCCATTTCTCATTGAATGGAAGAATCCTTTTACGTGAGTTTTCAACCAGATGATGAGAATCTGCTGGTAGATCTTGAAGCCCGATCTGATAGTGCTCATGTCAGTGGCCTGGGGGTTGACAGCTTGCCCAGGGAGGAACAAAATATCTGCTGGAAACTCCCCACCCCATCCTTTGACCTTAAAGCTTTAGGGGAAATGAAAAGCAGCTTCTCTTGACAAAAAGATTGGGAATCCCTGCTGCAATGTTTTACAGTTTCTTTAAGGCTTGCATGGCAATGAAAGATGTTCCCAAGTAAAGATAAGTCAAATCTATAAAGAGAGCAGGTGAGGCATTTCTCTCCTGAAAGCTGGAGAGTAACAGAAAAGAACATGTCTGACGAGAGTATCTTTTCATTTGTTTGATTTTGTTTCACATTTATTTACTAAACAGTAGGGAAAGATAATTTAATTTGGGTATGAAAATAACTAATTATTAGAAGAAAAGAGGAACGATTTCAAAGATGGAGCCCTCTGTAGTTTACACATCATATAAACTTGCTGCTTCTCCCCTCAGCCTTTCCCCTCTCCTTTCCCTCAGCAATTCTGTTTCCACCCTCTCAGCTCCCACAGAATCATTGCGAAGTTGACTTTAGTAGCACTGGCCTAAAAGACATTTGATTCTTCTCTCCAGCCCCCGAATGGACCATCTTACCAGAATTCGTTCCATCATTAGGAGGGAGGGGATAAGTTAAGCAAACTGTTCTCCAAACTACAGCCACACTTTTATATTAATCTGCCATCTGCCATCTGCCTTATTTCCAGAGTTCTTTTTAGCAGGAAGGTAGCACTCCAAGGGGTGAAAACCTAGCTGAATGGCCATGAGGATTCATTAGATAATATCCAAAAAGCCTGTCGGAGGGCCTTGCAAAATACAACTAAAGGTGGTGCAGCGATTTCCGAAATCCAAGATTTTAGGTTTATCTTTGATGTTCCCTGGACACTTGCAGTGTTTGGTAACAGAGAGGAAGGAGAAATATTAAACAATTTTTATTCGGCTGACCTTTTACAGAGACAAGAAGTAATTTTGTTTGAATTCTCCATTTCAGTACGGGACAATAAAAGCTGGGCAGGGATTTTGCCCAGCACTTTGTGAGGTTTACATTCAACTGCCTTTGTCAGACTGGCATTTTATATTAAATCAATAAAGCACAGTTATTAAGATACCAGACTGCTACAACTTTAGGAAGATCCTAAACCAAGAAACTTTTTCTGGACCACTAGAGTCTCTACGACTGTAAAAGTCTGATGTACTTAAAAGATCCATTCCAGCCCTGAAGGTATTATAGTGGAACAATCTGGAATCGGACTATCAGGATTTATAGACGAACCCTACCATTTGCTTACAAATGTTGTGATTTTGAGAGAAGTAGATCCCAGGGGTTAAGAATTCAGGCTTTGGAGAGAGACTGCTTGGGTTGGAACCCTGCTTCCACCATTTACTTGCTGGATGATCTTAGGACAGTTCTTCAAACATCTGGGCCTCAGTTTCATCATCTGTGAAATGGGGATATTAATGGCATCTAATTTCCAAATGTTGGGGGGAGGATAAAATAAGTCAGTGCATGTAGAATGCTTCGAGCAATGTCTGGCACATAGTAAGTACTCAATAAATGTTAGCTGCAGTGATTGCTACTTTTCTTTCTAAATTTTCAGCAATTCAGCTGATGCCAGGCAACTCAATAAAAAAAAGGGAGCTAACCTGGAGAACTCTGGGGAAAATGTTGAATTTGGCAACACCGGGAATCTGGCAAAACTTACCCTTTGACATGCTGTCTCCATTTTGCTCTTTTCTATTAGTGTCCAGGTTCCTCCTGTAACACTGCACCCAAGCTCTAGATTGTTTTCTCTGCTCCCCTCCATACCCACCCTTCCTCAGTCAACTTTTACCCACAGTAGTTCCATTCCTTCAGGATTTTGCTCTGAGCCGGGTTATAATAAAAAAAAAAAATCAAATCTGGCTTAACATATTCATGAATGTTGATAAATTAATGTCATGTTTTTGGGATATCACATTTGCATTTTACAAAATGAAGATTGCCTTATGACCAGGAGGAGTGCCCAAAACTGAGAACTTGAGATAATGTGAGAGGTGGGTAAGGATGATATTTTGGGGTTGGTAGGTCATTCAGTTTTCCTTGAATCACGGAGAAGCTGCCATTTGGATAACCCACAGAGCTTGTCCTAACGTCAACTGTTTAATATAAAGCATCATAGACAGACTTTGAGGCTAAAGCAGAACACACTTAAACACAACGTTATTAGGTTGACAGGCATGTCATCCAGGCCCCAGTGTTACCGGTCCCACAGCTCCCAGGGCTGCCGTCAACAAGTCATGACAAATCGGACTAGCCAGATCTTTCAGTCACATCTGATCTTCCTGAAGATGTAGATGCACCTGCTGAAGGTGTTCCAAACAGATGAAGGCCAAGAGTGTAGAACAGAATGAGCAAATGGAGAAAACCGGCAAAAGCCCAGCATTGACCTCCATCACCAATTATTACAGCCCTGGGACAGCAGCATTCTGAATTATGCTTTGGAGCATTTCATGTCTTCTCTCTGTTCTTTATTCTTCAGTTAAAATGTAGATGTATTTTGTGAACCTGTCCTTAGCTTTGTCTTTAAAACATCCTGGCAGCCACGAGAAAACATGCCAGCTCCTGATAACTATCTGCATTTTTAATAATGCCTAGCTTTTCCTGCAAATAGGATTTCAGCATCTAGAACTTCTGATTTGGAAAATGTAACAGCTCTTGTTAGTTCTAATAGAAAAAGGCAGCTTGATTTCCAATGCTCTGTTTTAATTTGGGTTTTACCAGCCAGTGATTTCATTGAAAGTGAAATCCATATTCTTGTTTAGCTTTAGCATCTCAACTCTAAAATGGGAAAATCACAGGTTCAGTAACAGAATTGAGAATGAGGTCCTGGCATCTTTCTTAACGTGAATTTGGATACGATTTCTCAGTAAATGCTCACAAATTACTCATGCTGTATGTCTAAACACACACAACAGGTTTAGAAAACCTGGTTGAATTCAATGAAATAATTAGGTATGAAGAAAATAACCTGGGCATCTTTGCCAGATTCTTATCAACATCGGCCATACTTGCTCCAAGCAATGAAGGGGGGCGGTCAAGGTCATGACCAAGATGGAATTCATGTGCCCAAGCTCTCTTTATCTCCATGACCGTTTGCGCTTTCCCGCCCTACTCAGCCAGGGGTCCATACTGCGGTGTTCTGGGTTCCCCTCATAACTTAGATGGAAATTTTCACAATGTCCAGAGCCCTTGACACCTTACAAATGAAGGAGGAGGATGTCCTCAAATTCTTGTAGCAGAAACCCACTTAGGTAGCACTGACCTTGACTTCCAAATGGATGATTACATCTACAAAAGGAGAGTGATGGCTTCCACATCATAAATCTGAAGAGAACCTGAGAGAAGCTTCTGCTAGCAGCTCGTGCCACTGTTGCTATTGAAAACCCGACTGGTGTCAGTGTCATATCCTCCAGAAAAATTGGCCAGTGAGCTGTGCTGAAGTTTGCTGCTGCCACTGGAGCCACTCCTATTGCTGGGCGCTTCACTTCTGGAACCTTCACTATCCGGATCAGGCAGCCTTCCGGAAGGTTACTGCGACTTCCGGTGGTTACTGATGCCAGGGCTGACCCCCACCTCTCAGAGGTGTCTTATGTTAACCTGCCTGCCATCGCTCTGTGTAGCACGGACTCTCCTCTGAGCTGTATGGACATTGCCATCCCATCCAACAACAGAGGAGCTCACTCAGTGGGTCTGATGTGGTGGATGCGGGGCCGGGAAGTTCTGCGCATGCGTGGCACCGTCTCCCGGGAACATCCATGGGAGGTCACGGCTGGTGTCTCCTATAGGGATCCTGAAGAGACTGAAGAAGAGCAGGCCACTCCTGAAAAGGCTGGGACCAAGGAGGAAGCCTGACTTTAGCAGTGACAGGGAATTACTTTCCAAAGATTCCCCTCTCCTTGAGGCCTAAATTTACACTGTTCACAACAAAGACTCCCATGAGTCTACTTCATTCGAATGGAGGTGGAAATGGCTTAGAAAAAATATGAGAGCCTCCTGCTAATGTTGTGTATATAGTAGCGGGTGATCTGGAGTCTAGGTTCAGCCTACAGCCCTGGGAGCCCCTCAGAACCCCATCCTAGCCAGGTCCTTCTACGAAGGTGACATAGAAAGGGGACAAATGTAGAGGTCTTGGCATCCAATAGAAGTGGGCTTAAATCCCAGCAATACCACTAACTGGCTGAATAGACTTTGAAATTGCTTAATTTCCCTGAAACTTGTTTTCCTTGATTGTAAAATGGAGGTGATAATAATCAACTAATGCATTCAATGCCCCGAAAATGCACAGCTTAGACAAGATCTTCAATACACTTCTGTTCCCCTTTCCTGGGCTCCCTCCTCCCCTCCATTCCTTCCTGAGTCACAGCCAAGAATTGCTGTGCCTTTTCCTGGTCTAACAGTGAGAATTCTGTTCATCTTGTGCAGACTTCAGGTGGAGAGTACCTTTACTTCATAGGAGGCTGGAAATGAAATCCACAGTAACTGGAAGATTCCATTTTAGACATTTCATTTGTTCTCTTTTTTCTATTTTACTTTTTCCTCCCCTTTACAACACAGGCACTGTTCCCTTGGCATTTGCAAATTTACTTTTTTATTTCTACAGGTGTAGGTGGATTGATTCAAGAAAAGAAATGGTGGCACAAAAGAGAAGATTTTTCCAAATGCAGAGTTCATTTCAGAAAGGGGGAGTGTTTTGCATGATTAGCTAAGGTTTGAATGCTTGCTAAGTGCCAGGCACTACTCTGCATATCTCATGCATGTCAATCCACTTAATCATCACGACACCATGAAGTGAGTACTTGCATTAGTAGACAAGGACACCGAGGATCAGAGAGGGTAAGTAAATTATGCAAGGTCATACAGCTAATAAGTACTGAGCAGTACTAAGACTTGAACCCAGGTAAAATCCAGATTTAAACCACTTACAAAATACCATACATGCTCTCTACCACTTCAGGAGCTTATGTATCTCCTTTCCCCAATACATAGAAAATTAAGGGAAGATAGGAGAAAAGATAGATTAGAAGAAAATTCATAACGAAGGACATTTGAAATAGGTATTAAGCTTATGTAATTGAAATTTGATGCCGTTTTCAAATATTCGTAATAGAAACACTAATGTTTTATATACGGACAGGTAACGTGGTATAATCAGCCTTGGTATTCTAAGTAATGTCGTCAGAAAGCCAACTGCAACTACCAAGAAAGTGTTCAGGGTTTGCTCTATTTCCCCGTGCTAATATTACTTGACCAAAAACAATCTCAGGGTTTCCAAGGGTGGCCAGGATACCCAGCCTGCTTTCCTTGAAGGGGGATATATTTCCATTTTGCGAAGATGAAGTGGACATTTTCTTGGCTGCGTATTTGACAATGTTTCTTTACTGGAAATACCTACATTTCTTTTTCCCGATCCAGACTTCTAGAATTTTTTTTTTTTAAACTAAAAGAGACCATTGATACCATTTACTTGACACCATTTACTTGCTCTCCTTTCGATGGTAATGAAGGAGAAGTCACATAATTTCTGTTCTCTCACTTATCAAGAAGCCGATCTAGGATTTGAAGCCCGTTCTCCTGACTCCTCATCTAGTTCTGCCACTCAACCACATGTGTTTCTTTCTCTTACACACAGGCTCTTTTTGGCTACCAGTAAACACACTGACCTTTGAAATATGGAAAGAAAAGCGCTTTGAAATAAAACTGGCACAAACAGCGGTTAGACAGCCCTCATCTGGAGGCCGAAACAAAGAGAGGCATAGTTTGCAAGCTGTCTTCGTAATTACTCGAAGCAGCTATCACTCAGGCCTGGTTCTGAGCGTTACCCCCAAACAAACAGCTGAGGTTTGAGAAAGCACATAGGCCACTTTGTTGCCCCAGCATCCTGGGGGGTGGAAAGCCCCCCCAGCTAAAAATCACATGTGGCTGCACTATTTTCCAGAGCTCCAGGCCCTTTCCTTTCTTCCTTCCCCATTAAAACCCTCTGCTCTTCTTGGCAAAAGCCTTCAGGTGAGGTAAGTGCCAATTAACAACAAAGAGCTTGATGTATTTCAAGTTGATGACTTAGAGCTGGGTTCTCGTGAAATATATTCTTCTCCCCGGCCCAGAAGCCTCACTGGGCAGAGAGCAAGGATTCTAAGTGTGGTTGAAATTTGGTTCATTTTTGCAAAACTGCCCTAAAAGTGATTTCTCTTTTTGGGATTTGCTCAAATAGAAAACCAGGCAAAAACACCCCGGCGGAGGGCAAAACCGATCCTGAGAACTTCAGCTACGAAGAGCATATTGCGGTTTTGGAAAAAAATGGTCTTAAATTTCTCATGGATTTTTGGAAATAAATATGGCTAGATTTCAGAATGAGTAGGAAAGATGAAACTTACCTACTCCAAAGGATCTCTAAAGCCATTTCCAGCTTTCAAATTTGGATGTGATTTTTCTATCCTAGGAATGGTTTTAGTCATGTTACAATCATTTTTGAGTGTTATCACTTTGGTTTAAGAAAAACATTTTTGTGTATTTTTCTTAGGCCACAGAGATCTGAGATCTGACCAATAAAATGATCTCACTTGACATCTCAAATCCCTTGAAGACCAAGACGTTTGGCAATAGGAACATTAATGGGTTAAAATATATTTCAAAACAATTCCTCTAATTATTAATTGTACTCAGTTGTTTAATATTTCCAGCGTCTACGGAATTTAGCAAAGGGAATGACAGATGCATATTAAAATGCATGCAAATACTACACACAAGCCACATTTTAATATATTGTTTTGCATTCATAATTTTAGTCTTGTGATTTGTATTTTCATTTGCTTGGGAACAAAGACTTTCTTCTTTCCCCACTTGGGAAACAAGGCAAGATTTGTTTCTGCCAGCATCCTAATGGTATTCCTTAAAAAGCAGCCGACTTAATGGTTCAGGAACTGCTCTCCACCACCTGCTTATGGGCCCCTTCAACAGGGGCTGCATTTACAATGCACTGAAAAGGTGAAAATATGCAATCAATCAGTTGCTTTGTCACATAGTGGCAGGCAATCATATTTTTTGTTGTTGTATTACAACTGAACAGACTGCTTTTTCAAAAAATTAAGCTGTTTCAATGTACAGTCTCTTTTCAAATAGAGGGTGTGGCAGAGCGTCTGCTATACATTCACCAAATCCCATTCTCTTTTAATCTAGGGTCACAGATAGAACGCATTTCCCAGCCTCCCCTGCAATTAGGTGATTTCTGGTTAGTGGAATGTGGGCTGAAGTAATGTACACAAAGTCCAAGTCTGCCCACTAGAATCTCCTGGGCAGTCCCCTACACTAGTGCTCTTCCCCTGCTCCTGACCTCCTGGCATGATGCAGAGAATCAGGTGGAGAATGTCAAGGGCACAAGGAGGAGCCTCTGAATGGAAAGAGGCTGAGTCCTGGAGTGAAACCACGTGGAGCAGACTCTCTGCCCCCATCCATCTCCCCTGACCAATGACTCACAGTAGACTATGACACATGTTCCTTGTATAGTAGCCGGCCTCCAATGGTCACATCTTCTGATCTTCACACCCTTGTGTATTCAGCTCCTCCATGGTACAAGGTTGGTCTGTGGGACCAATAGCATGTGGCGGAAGCGATGGTGTGTCACTTCTGAGATTAGGTTATAAAAGACTACCTTCTGTCTTGAATGCTCTCTTGCTCATTCTCTCTCTCTCTCCTCACTCTTTCTTGGGGAAGCCAGCTGCCATGCCCTGGGGTCACTTAGGCAGCCTGTGGGGATGCCCACACGGTAAGGAATGAAGACCTCCCTCTTGCAAAAACTCACAAATCAGGTGAGTGAGCTTGGAAAAGAATTCTCCAGCTCCTGTTGATCCTTCAAATGACTGCAACTCCAGCAGATAGTTTGAAAACAACTTTGTGAGAGACGCCAAGCTAGAATCACCCAGCTAAGCTGCTCCTGGATTCTCGACTCTCCGAAACTGTGTGAGATAATAAATGTGTGTTGTTTTAAACTGCTAAGTTTTGGGGTCATTTGCTACAAAGCAATAAACAACTAACACAATCTGAGTATGAAATAAACCTTTATTGAGCCACTGAGACCTTGGGACTGTTTGTTACAGTACTTGAACGCTGAGTAATACAGAGCGGCAATGCTTACAGCAACGATGTACGTACTATGAGCTGCACTACGAGGTTTCTAAGGATAAAGGCTTTGGTTTGTTCTTCTTTGAGGTAACACTACCGAACACAGTGCCTGGACAAGAGTAGACTGAACACATGATAAATAATGAATGTGGCTTTTGGTAAGACGCATCGTGTGGTCTTGTATACGGTACATGCAAGGTTAGCACTTGTAGAACAGTCACCACTTTAAGGCTAGATGGGATCAACTACATTTTATTTACTTAGGGTCAGAAAAATTCTGGGGTTGTATTCCTATCAAATGCACAGATTGTAGTTTGCCAAACATTCATTTAAAGAAGAGAAAAACTCAGTCATCTAGTTATGTTTGTTTCCAGATAATCATGCTGATATTTATATGGACCGACGCTGTTCTAATAGGTACACGTGTTAATTTATTTAATCCTTATAACAACCTGATAAAGAATGTGCTGTTGCTCTTCTGATTTTACTGCTGAGGAAATAGGCCCAGGAAAGTTAAGCACCTTGTCCCAAGTCACAGAGCAATTTCTTGGCAGAGCCTATACTTGATTTGTGGACTTGCAAACTCCAAAGATCACGAGGTTATCCATTACAGTATACTGCTCCCTCAGCTGGATTCTTGAAAGAGACAGACAGAGCTGCAAAGTCCAGAAAAGGGCCACTGAATCGATGGAGCGGATTAAAAGATCTTCCTGTGAGGACAGAATAGAATAATCAAGACTTTTAGGCCTTGAGAGATTCACGTTAAGATGAGTTATAAGCAAAATTTATAAAATCCTGAAGGATGTGAGTTTATTTACTCAAACTGATACACACCACAGGGATGGGGCCTCCCTTGAAGCTTGTCAGAGAGAGTTTAGAGGAATTTAAATGAATGCTGCTTGTCGATGATTGGGTACACCCCCCTCTGCCTCCACGCCAGCTGCTCAGAGACTAGGCCACCACTCCAGAAGCTGCGATGGAGAAGGAAAAAAATACCCAGAACCACAGGGCAACCAGCTCCATGTGGAGCAGCCAAGAGCTGGAGGGTTGGCCTCCCTGCTAATTGGTAAAACCTTCATAACAAATTCCTTCCAATGCTTGCAAATCAGTGCTAGCCTCAAAGAAATCAAGAATGGGCCAAAGAGGCCCCAGAAATGGATAGACATCTCTGTGTCTGCCTCTCCTGCCGGCCCCATTTTTGCTTGCTTTTCCCGGGGATGTGTGTGTGTGTGTGTGGGGGTGTGTGTGTGTGTGTGTGTGTGTGGTGAGGATGCTGGGTATGCATTTGCTGCAGGCAGTGCCCGGAGTTCTCTTAGCCCAGCGTTGTGGGAAGGAGGGGAAGTCGGCATTTATGAGGAACTCTGCCAATGGGCTAATGAGAATTTTTCATGACTTTTGGATGTTTGCAGAACTAAAGGCTTTTGAAACCTGATTCCAAGGCCGACCTAGAGTCTTGGAGACGAGGATAATGACCTGTGGAAAGAAGCTGTGGCTAACACAGAAAAACCTCACTTATTCTGACTTTCATGAATTCCGGTTGCCAAAATATGCTCCCCTCAATCTTAGATAGTGAGATTTTTCATCTGTAACAGGTAATGCTAGGGCAGAGTTTTCAATTTATCTTTACTTCATGGGGCAAGGGATTTTCTAAAGAAATGAATGATGCATTAACCTTTTGCAAGGAGGATATTAAAGCTGTGTAGAATAATATAGCATTTTAAAAAGATGCGGAAGGACTGTTTACATAAAAAGAAATTGACATAGCCATTACAAATCACTCTAAATAATTTATTTAAGCAGGTCCTCAACATAATTGTAACAGGAACTAAGTTTGAATTCTTGCACTTGAAAATAAGACTGAATGCTTTATAATGGTCCACAATTCAGAATATTCACATATTTATGCTAGTCGTTTTCTCCCAATCGTTCTGAATTGACGTAGTCTTGCCAGAGACTTAAAGAGCCTACATTTATGCATCTTCGTACTCCCTTCCAGCTGTGGCTCACAAAATCAATTCCTTGGCATTAATTCAAAACTTTTAGGCTTTTCCATTAGAAAAAAGATATTTTTTTCAAAACAGCCAATGGCTGTCATTTGTATAAATAAAGTCGGGTCCACTCACAAATGGATCACTACTGTGTAAGAGGCCTTGTTCAAGGCCACCCCCCAGGTGAGGGGACCGCCTTGATGAGAGAGTAGGAGAGGGGTCCGCCTACACTTACCACATTATGTCACAGGTGTTCTACCTGCATCTTCTCCTTTAAATATTCCTAAGAGAGTAGAAATGTTAAGTTCGAGGAAGGTGTGAGGCAGATACAAGAGGTCGAGGAAGCCAGTGAATGGAGAGAAAGGTGAGAAGCAGGTACAGAGAGAGTGCCTGCTTCAGGCTAATGTGGAGCTCCCAAGTGAAGGTTCTGGAGCCCGGCTCCTCTGTGATTCCTGCTCTTCCTGTGGCTGGTGGTTCAGCTTTCTTTGCATACGTATCTTTACAACCAAGCAATGCTTTGCATACATAACCTAACAATAAACCTATTATTTTTACACTTAACTACACCAATAGATAAGCTCATAACTGCTCCCTGCCTCCTATATTTTTTGTTTCTTATCCAACATCACACTGCCACCTGAATAATCCGTCTAAAACGCAAATTTGACCACATTATTCCCCTGCTACAAAATGGTTTCTCACCAACGGTTTCTCAATCCTTCATTGTCTTTCAAGATCCTCCATGACCTGCCTCCAGCCTACCTTTCCAACACTGTATTCTGTCACTCTCCCTCCTGGCTCTATACTCACAGGGCACCTAAACAGGTATGCTCTCTCCACCTTGGTGTCCTCTACCTGCTCTCCCCTCTACCTGGAATTCTCTCTCCCCCTCCACTGTTCCACCTGTGGTATCGTCTGCCTGATAAAACCCTATATCGTTTTACAAGACCTGGATCTTCCTCTTGGAAGCCCTCTCTGGCCTCCCAAACAGAGACGAGCTCTTCCACCTTTGAGCCTCCACTGTGACAGGTGCAGCATTTCTGATGCTGTTTTAGCAACTGTTTGTTTACATCACTGTACTTTTATCAGTATTTCTCAAAGTGTGGTCCAAAGAACAATTGCCTCAAAAATATCTGCCAATAAAAAGTGCAGATGCCTTGTTCCCATTTAAATAGGCAGCCCTGGGGCTCCTTAGATGACTACAGTTTGAGAACCACTGGACTGGACTTTAAACTCCTCAAAGGCAAGGCATCATCTTTTAGTACGTGGTAGGTAATGAATGAATAAGAAGAGTTAGTTGCTTTGGGGCCACAGGTTGGGCTTCTGGAGCTCCTACTATATGTAACATTTGTGAATTCAGCTCAGGATCCAGTCTGTCTTGTTCACCATCGTATCTATCCCAGGTCCTATCCCACGGCCCTGGGGCATGATAGGCACTACACAAATGCTTTTTCACTGACTGAAAGAAACTATGGCCTACAGAAGCTCTGAGTGCCATACAGCAGGACCAAGATGCAGCCAAGGAGTCAACAAGATTAGCACAAGGCCTGTTCGATTACTCAGGAGGAGGCACTGAGAGCAAGGGCAGAGCTGGCAGTGCTCTGAAGTTCCTTTGTGGAAATCCTTGATGTGGGCTGTGACATGTCAAATCCAGATTTGATTAAGCCCAACTCCAAATCCCCAAGGCAAGTGTGTATCCACGGTCTTAATGTAATTATTGGAGCCACCTCCGTCTGCTATTTTCAAAAGGGCTGAGCTAGCACCCCATCCACTGATACCAACTCCTACAAAATGAAGCCTGCAATTAATTCAGCACGTCCCATGTGGATAATGCCTAAAAAGCTTGATCTGGCTCCTTCCTAAAAATTGAAGTATTAAATTAAACCAAAAAAAAAAAAAAAAAAGGGAGTCTTTCTGATCTGCTGAAAAGCCAGGAGAAAGGGTGGGTCCCAAAGGCTACAGCAGAAATCAAAGTTGTGTTTCTTTTGCTTAGGGCTAGACGATTATCTGTTTGGAACTTTCCACTTCCTGCTTCAAATGATAACCTATCAATTTTCAGTTAACCCACACTTTGAATTTTTAAAGGCAGGAGCCAATAAACAACATGAGCTGTTGTAAAGGCAAAGACTTCTAGTCGAATGATTCAGTATATACCAGTGGAAACTTGGCTCCCCCACTCATGCACACTTGAGGGATGAGCAAAAAAAGTCAGGTCAGAACTGAGTCCCAAACCAAAGCAGGCACATTGGGATCCATCAAATTAAATCCAAATGCCACAGCTTTACTGGAGCAGACCAGACTTCACCACTGCATTCTCAGAGGGAAGACGGGTGGGGGCATCTATGCCCAAGCGCAACCACAAACCAGTGCTCCACTTTGTTCTGTGAAATTCAGAACACATTTGCTCTCCTTTTTTTTTTCCTTCAAAATTTACTCCTGCCCTTACTTAGGGTCTGGCTGGAACTAAAATCCTAAGAGCCAAAGACAGCAGGGGAAAGGCTGCTTTATTGTGAAATCCAATCTGAGTGAAAGCAAGACAATCAGCAATCTTTTGACCTGACCCACTGGCGAAGTCTAACTGATGCACGTGGTTAGAGAGCTTGGAAAAGTTCTGATGAGCTGTCAAACCACTGAAAATTTAGAGTTTTGCTTGTCACCCTATATAGAAATGATTCAGAAGTTTCTCAAGTTCCAGAAGCTTCCTAAAGCAGGACCAAGTCTGAGGAGACACAAGTCTCTGGGTGACCCAAGAACCAACCTCATATTTCCAGGACTCTTGAGATCAGCCCAGGCTAGACACCTAGAGGCTATAATGGATTCTGTTGGAGCAGTCTGCACCAGATTTACCACAAGAAATAGATCTTTTCCGAGCCAGCATCTAGCAAAAGAGAGTGGGGGAAGCAAATGGCTATTCACCATCTTTTGGTTCCTATATCAAGAGCTAACCCCAGACATGGCAGTGACATTAAGGCTGGAGTCCGGGCAGCAATTGCCACTGGGATAACTGGTTTAAATATTAAGCACCTTTTTTACGCTCAAATTATATTAGACATAGGTCCTGCCTTTCAGGGACTCCCTTGCCTAAAAGCACCCATTGTCTCACTCTCTCTTGGCTTACATATGACATCCACACTCATATAAATACCTTTCAGCTTGCCCTCACCTACTCTTCCATGCGTTCTACCCTCCAGACCAAGGGTTGGCAAACTTTTTCTATAAAGAGCCAGGTAGTAAATATTTTAGGCTTGATGGCCATACCGTCTCTGTCACAACTGTTCAACTCTGCTGTTGTCGAACAAAAGCAGTCATAAATAATAACGTGAATAAATGAGCATGGCTATATTTCAATAAAACTTACTAACAAAAATAAGTAGTGGACTAGATGTGGTCCCCAGTCTGTAGTTTGCCAACCCCTGTTTCAGATAGACCAAATGTATTTCTTTGTAGGTGCTGGTTTCTTCTGCCTGGGAGACTTTGTCCTTTTTTTCCAGGTTAAATAAATTAATTCATTAAGATTAATTATTTATTGGAAGACTATTATGTGCCAGATACTGTCCTAGGATCTAGAGATGCAACAGTGAAAAAACAGACAAAATTTTCTTCTGTGATCATAGAATTTAGGTTTGAGAGGAAGCAAATGGACAATAAATGAGTAGCCAACAAAAACATACGTGCCAGGTGGAACTAGGATGAAGAAAAATAAGGCAGGATAAGAGGATGAGGATGTTATCTGAAATAGAGCAGTCAAGGAAGGCCACTTTGATGAGGTGATATGGGAGCAGAGATGAAAATAAAGCATGAGTTCAATCTATGTGGATATGAGGGGGCAGGGAAAGCATTCCAGGTAGAGGGAATAGCAAGTATGGAGCACCCAAGGCAGAGCCTTCTTGGTATATTGGAGGAGGTGAGAGGAGGCCAGTGTGGTTGGAGTGAAGTGAATGGTGGGGGATGAGATCAGAGAGGTAGCTGTGGGCAAGATTTTATAGGGCCTTGTGGGCCATGGAAAGGACTTTGATTTTTATTCTGAATAAGACTGGAAACCATCGAAGGGTAGAGAGCAGAAGAGTGATATGATCTGCCTTACATTTTAATAGGATCACTCTGACAGCCATGTGTAGGATAGAGTGTAGGGAGTTAGGAATAAAAGCAGACTGATTTGATAAGAGGCTATTGTAATAATCCAGGTCGCAAATGTTGTCCAGGGTGCTAAGAGTGGAGGTGTAAAGTGTTGTCGGATTCTGAATATATTTTGAAGGCAAATCTGAAAGGTAGGGAGTGAAGGAAATAGTCGAGGATAATGCCAAGAATTTTGACCTGAGCAACTAGAAGGATGAAGTTCCTATTTATTGAGATGGCAAAGACTATAGGAGGAACAGATTGGGTGGGAATAATCAAAACTTTAAAAAAAATAATATTATGTGGGAGATGCCTGTTGGACCTCTAAGTGGAAATGTTAAGCGGGCAGTTGGATAAATGCTTTGGAGTTCAGTGGGAATATCACGGATAGAGGTAGGCATTTGGGAGTTATCTCAACAGACGATATGTAAAGCCCTGAAATGAAGTAGGATCACTTAGGGAGCAATGAGAAGAAAATAGAGGTCAGGGACTGAGTTCTGGAGCACTCCAATGTTTAGAAGTTGGGAAGATGAAGTAGAGCCAACAAAGAAGACTTAAAAGGAGTGACCAATGAGACAGGAAATGAAGTAAGAGTGACCTCCCAAGAGCCAGTGAAGAAAGTCTTTCAAGAAGGAGGAAATGAACAACTGTGTGAAATATTGCTAACATGTTGAGCAAGATGAGGAGTAAGACATGACCCAGATTTAACAACATGGGAGCCATTGTTGACTTGGAAGAGAACAGTCTGAGGAGGGGTGAGGATGAGAGCCGGTCCAGAGTGAATATAATAGAGAACAGGAGAGGCCCACATCATACCTTCCTTCTCCTGGGATCCCATAAAACTTTATTCTCTTATAACATTTTTCACAATTATACTTATTGGCTTATATTTCTATCTCCTCAACTAATCTGTGAGCAATTTGAATCCTGAACCATGTTCCTTATCCTCTATATAACACAACACTGGGCACAAATTAGGTGCTCATTAAATGTTTGTTAGATGAATATGAAGCTGTAATCTAAGAAAGAAAGTTTTCGTATAAATGAATATAAGTACCATTTAGACTAGAAAAAGTAATAAGCAGGATTTTAAAAGGGGAGAGGATTGTAACTGTATGTTACCGTATAGTGTTGTGAGACTATCGATATTTGAGTTTATACTCTAACATTTTACTCTTTTTATGTTTGAATTATACACAAATTATTCTCCATAGCATATGGTGGGATCACTCAGTGGAACTAGTTCCATTTTGCTGAAGAAGATAGCGAAGCTCTGGAGGAATTAGGAAATTTGCCCTCATCCTGTATAATTGGTATAAGATTCCATAAAATGTGTCTCTCTACTTCCTTTTGAGTTTCCAAAGTTACCAACTCATCATTATAAGAAGGCTCCAAAAATTCCTATTTCCTTTTTCTTTTTTTTAAGATTACATTTTAAAAAATGAGAATCCTGGGCCGCCCGGTGGCACAGCGGTTTAGTCCGCGCTTGGCAGCCCAGGGTTCGCAGGTTCGGATCCCGGGCGCCCGCCGACGCACTGCTCATCAGCCACGCCGTGGTGGCGTCCCATATGAAGTAGAGGAAGATGGGCACGGATGTTAGCCCAGGGCCAGTCTTCCTCGGCAAAAAGAGGAAGATTGGCGACGGATGTTAACTCAGGGCTGGTCTTCCTCACAAAAAAAAAAACAAAAAAAGAGAATCCCTACAGTGAGTTACTGTGGGATCTGAATAACATTGGGTTGATTAATTCTCTATTTGTTGGAATGATTATTTGAACATTCAGTTCTTACATGCGTAACTATTAAGGTCCAGAATCACAAATCATTCCATGATGACTCAAGTGACTTTATGATTATACTGTTTAATAAAATTAACACTGAAGTCTGAAACACTGTGTCCAGAAGTCAAAAGGTGATTTTCCAAGGGTTCATTAAAAAAAAAAGAAGTAGCTTTGTTTCAGAGGATACAATGTTGCAAACCTTCTACCTCAAGTGAGTAAGGATTAGTTAGTGCAGTTAGTTACTGCAAATTAGTGTTTCAGGTATATTTTATTTATTCAATATGGGAAGAAGTTTTTATAAGTGTTGAGTGAGTCATTTCATGAGACCAAAGCCAAGAAAAATTAGACCAACTGGTCGAAGATATTTTTATTGCAATGAGAAGGTCTCTTTCTGGGTATCGGATACTCAGGTGTGGTCAGACTTTGGCATGGAAAATAAGCATGAATTCTAAGGCAATGATTCCTAATGTCTTGAATATGTAATGCCACAGACACATTTACTATAAGAAGCTGAAAACATACAATGGAGGAAATTAGGTGAAAGCAGTTGAATTGTTTTTCCCTTTTATATTCTACTTATCAGTTATCCCAAGGACCCAAATACCTGCTCTTTTCGTAAAGGGCGTATACTTTTTTTCTCTTTTACAGAGAAATAACCTTATAGAGGACTGTTCTTGTGAATTACTCTTTTGAGCCGATCAAGATTCCTATTTTGTGGGTCTTGGATTTAATAGGCTGTAATGCTTTTTAAACACCATAGATACTTAATGCACCATGAAAAGCCCTTAAGCTATGGGAAATTACAAAAACGTCTCTGTGCCATGGTCACAAAAGTGAATGCTCTTCTTGACAGGAACTTCAAACGTAAAATGCAATTACATTTCCCATAGGTTTCTGAGTATCTGTTCGTCAGTGACCACGGTCTCCCATGATTTCACCTATGCCTCTCTTAGGGATTCTGTTCCAGCCAGCCAGCCAACTCTCAGCTGTAGTGGCTCTGGAAACTCAGCTCTGGAAAATATAAGGAGTTTCATCAATGATACAGCCAAGAGGTTCTGACCATAATTATCTTTTGGACACACAAAATAATCACCTTGTGTCCATCACGGAGCAGGTTTCTGGTGCTCTTGGCATCAGCATAACAGGCTGTTTAATCAGGAGTCTTTGGTCTGAAGAAGGTGTCCATCTATAAAGCAAATCATATGTCAAGTGCGCATTATCATCATCAATTTTGATAGACTAATACAAATCCTGGTCGTCTAGAGGTGAAAATTCATTGCTATGGTCCGGGTTTGTTTCCTGATCAGGGAACCACACCACAACTCTGTCGGTTGTCATACTGTGGGGGCTGTGTGTTGCTGTGATGCTGAAAACTATGCCACCCATATTTCAAATGCCAGCAGGGTCCCCCATGGTGATCAGGTTTCAACAGAGCTTCCAGACTAAGACAGACTAGGAAGAAGGACCTGGCCACCTACTTCCAAAAAAATTGGCCATGAAAACCCTATGAACAGCAGCGGAGCACTGTCTGATACAGCGCTGGAAGATGAGAGGATGGCGCAAAATGACTGGACAGGGTTCCGTTCTGCTATACACAGCCTCACTAGGAGTCAGAATCAACGACATTAACAACAAAATACAAATCAACAGAGATTTTCAAATTGGTATCTAATAATTATAATTAACAGATATTCATTTTAGAATTTGAAAAATACATACAAGCGAATAAAATATTATAGTCAGCATGCAGTAGAAGATGTACAAACATGATGAAGTGGGCATCTGTCTTCATATTTCTTCTCATTTTTCTACTTATTAAAAGGTCAAGAGGAAGTTTATAAATTTTGTTAGGAGACTAGAATTTTATGCTCTCTTTACTAAAAGGGAGAAATCAATATCTTGTCCAAATCAATAATGACCACCAATTGATAAGGGGACTGTGTGTCACCTCAGTGACTTCTCGGAGAATAGAGACAGATGGAGTTTGCATCAAATTCAACAGCTGGTTTTGCCTGTAACCATTACTGGAAACAGGGGGACTAGATAACATGCTTTCTTGGATTCAATTAGCTCTCTGTGAGCCAGGGTGTTCTCTGCCCTGCCTTTCCCTAGGTTTCAACAGTTCTGAATAGCCACCCTTCTGTCCCCCCCCACTGTCACCCCCGTGCTACGCACAAACAGGAAACTTTTTCATTTCTTTTCCTTTCTTTTCTAAAAAGATTTCTCCCTCTTCAACAATTTCCAAGCTGGCAGTGTGTGTTTTTGAAAGGCAGTTTAGTATGTTGGTTCATATAAAGAATCAGAGCTAAAGACCCCTCATTTGAATCTCAGGTCTGACACTTATTCACTGCACCCTCTTGGGCAAGTTATTATACTTAATCCTAAGCTCCAGACTTTTCGTCTCTAAAATGGGGATATCAGCAACTACTTTCAGGGTTACCGTGGTGACTAATTGAGATAATATAATTAAAACTCTGAACGGAGGATAGCAGGCATGAGTCATAGCTATTATGATTGAAAAATACGACAAATTAACTTGTACAAAATAGAGAAAACATTATAATTCTTTCACAGAAATAATATTTATAAGATCCTAATGGACCCACTAGCACATTGCAAACTTAGCTCAAGAGGACAATAACAGGAATGCAACGCAGAGCTTTGTCACCCTACACCAGGCAAGCTTCATTAGTACAGACACACAGAAAAGACAGAAAAAACATAGAAAGCCGCTCACTTGAAACTTAAAAATTGTGTATTTCTGCTCTTCACTTGGTCCAAGGAAGTATATTAGAAAGTACATCTGTCTTAACAAGCTAAGAATGTGTGGTATGGGGCAATCAAGGTTATAAAATAACACAAAGGATAGGCCCTCATCAGAGTTTGGTGCTTTACAATAGATGAAAAAGCAAGGGGAGATTTAATCAGCTTACATGGGCCTGGTTTTCCCTTCCTTACTCTTAGAAGAAGGGATCTTGCTTTATTCTGGCTATTTCCTGAAGAGATCCCTCCTCCCCTCCCTCCCTCAAGTATTCAGGCTAATTACAACTGGTGAGGTAGTTTCCAGGCTGAATAAGAAATCAAAAGGGAAGGGAGGGAAGGCGGTGTGGATTTCAGAGAAAAAATAACTTAAGAAAAAGTATGTTCTCAGAGGGGGGAAAATTAGAGAATCGGGTCACTGAGCTGGGGCCAGGAAAAATCCACATGAGTGGAACTTGGAGCAAGGAGAGTATTTTATATTAACACATCCAAAGGCTGAATGTGCCTGGCTCAGAGGATGTTCTTCCCCCTCCCGGAAGGTGGCTGGGGGCAGCAAGACCTCTAGGCTTTTCTATGTCATATTCATTCACTAATCAGTGCTATTCAGCCCCTTGCACACATGGTCTTATATGCGGTGCCCTGGAAAACGCAGGGACCACGTAGCAACGATTATAATCAAAACCACTGGAGACTCTTATTTCAGCTTCTGAAATATGAAGCTTCAAAGGCAGACAGACCTCCAGTGAAAACCAGCACTTTCTTTTTCTTTCTTTCTTTTTTGGTTCTGCTAAGTCTACAGTTTTAGATTCAACTACTTGACAATTATACATCAATAGACACAGAATGCATTTTGCCTAAAGCAAAGATATAAATGGTTTAAAGGGCAGACAAAGTGTCATGTGTCAGTAGACATTAGCTGAGGTTAAACTCTGCTGATGTGACTAGAATATTGACATCTCGATTAGAGTCGATATTTTGAAATTGGTGGTGTGGCTTGGCATACATAGCTCCTTAATGACTTTCCAATGTAATACAAAAATATCTAATAGCACTCCACACATCTGAGGGTATTAAACTCCTTTCTCTTGTGTTTTCACCAAAATCTGTCAAAACTTTTTGTTATCCAAATTTCAGCTGAAACTGGGACCTGAGGCATAAAATACAGTCCCGAAAGTCTCGGCAAAAAGAAATCAATATATAGTTTTTTGATTGTACAGCTAATTTTGTTGCAACTGAGGTAATACGGGGCCTGAATCTGGGGATTAGGACCTAATGGGCCCACCAATACTGCAAACTTAGCTCAAGACAACACTCACAGGAATGTCACCCAGCTCCAAGCAAGCTTCGTTTAGTACAGACACACTGAAAAGACTGAGATAGAAAAAAATATTATATCACTCGGAAAAAGACAAGAGGAGTGTTCTTTTATTTGCCAGTTTACTCATATATCTCTGGTTGCTGTGGTTTTTCATTTGCCCCTCTGCACCTTGCCTGACCTTATATGGCACGTTGTAGATGACAAAGGAGGAGTTTCTGTTTTATTTTGTTTATCTGGCTAATCCTAGATATTAATGACTTGCTAAAGTCTTGTCCCTCTGTTTCAGCTCAGTCTGACTTTCCAGCTCAGTGCACAGCACTTTGAGTCCAGCTGGACCAAGCGTTCGTCAAGGAAAGTCTGAGAGTTAATGCGTAAAAAGTGCTCATCATATGATAGGTGCTTCATAAATGTTAACCATGTTATTATTTTTAGTCAATTTTTTATTTTGTAGCAGTTAGATTTACAGAAAAATTGTGAGGATAGTACAGAGTCTCTATATTCCCCACATTTGGTTTCTCTTGTTGGCATGTTACATTTGTATGTTACATTGTGTGGTACATTTGTTATAATTAATGAACCAATGTCGGTACATTATTATCATCTAAGGTCTCTACTCAAATTTTCTTGGTTTTTACCTAATGACCTTTTTCTGTTCCCAGATCCCATCCAGGGTCCACATTAAATTTAATCATCATGTCTCCTTAGGCAGTTACTCTTGGCTGTGACAGTTTCTCAGACTTTCCTTGATTTTGATGACCTTGACAGTTTTGGGGAGTACTTGTCAGATGTTTTGTAGGATGTCTCTCAATCAGGATGTGTCTGATGTTTTTCTCAGGATTATCCTGGGGTTGTGTGTTTTGGAGAGGAAGACCACAGAGGTAGAGTGCCATTTTCATCGCATCATATCAAGGGCACGTGCTATCAACATGACTTATTCCTTGATTACCTAGCTAAGGTAGTGTTTGTCAGTTTTTTCCACTATAAAGCTATTCTTTTTCCCTTCTTTCCAAACTGTATTCATTGGAAAGAAGTCATTATGCACAGCCCACACTAAGGAGTGGAGAGGTATGCGCCACTTCCTTGAGCGTGAACTATCTGCATAAATTATTGGGAAATCTTCTGCGTGGGAGATTTGTTTATTCCCTTCCTCCCCCCTCCTCCTCCTCCCCCTAGCTACTTATTTTGTTTATTTATTCAATTCTTTATATCAACATGGACTCACGGATATTTATTTTATATTTTGGGTTGTAATCCATACTACTTTATTTTATTGCTTAAATTGTTCCAGCTTTGGTCATTGGGACTCTTTTTTGTTTTGTTTTGTTGTCAACTGACTCTTGTATCTCTTTGATATAATCCCATTGAAGCAGGGTTGTTTTCTGTTGTAGGAGTGTTTTTGGTTTTTTGAGCATTTCCTTATTTCCTGGCACTACGAGATGCTCCAAGCTCAGCTTGCATATTTCCTGCCTCGGTCCTAGAGCCAGCCATTTCTCCAAGGAAACTGGGTTCCTTTTATTGGAGAATGGTATTAGAAACCAAGATCTGGGTGCTAAGGGAGCTCATTGCTACTGAGCGCTGTTGCTTCTAGGCCCTCTTAGCTGACAGTAAGAAAATTTAGGTGTGTATACTAGCTCGTGTATGTGCACATATCTAAGAATATTTCTACGTGTAACTGTCTATATCTATATTAAGCTAAGCATGAATACTGATATCTCCAATTCTAGTCCATTACCACATAGATCATTCTAGCCTCCTCCCCTGCTCATCTGTAACCTCCCATTTCAACAGTGAGAAACCTGGCTCCAAACACCTGCCATCCATTTATTTAATTGTTTCATTCCTGTGTACCTATATAGTGTTTGCAGAGTTTCTAACCAATATCTAACTCTATCATCTGGAGTACAGTGCTTATGTACAGTTTCTTTCTTTCTTTCTTTTTTGGTGAGGAAGATTGGCCCTGAGCCAACATCTGTTGCCAATCTTCCTCTTTTTGCTTGAGGAAGATTGTTGCTGAGCTACCATCTGTGCCCATCTTCCTCTATTTTGCATGTGGGATGCTGCTGCAGCATGGCTTGATGAACGGTGTGTAGGTCCATGCCTGGGATCCAAACCTATGAACCCTGGGCTGCCGAAGCGGAGCATGGGAACTTAACCACTACCCCACTGGGCCAGCCCCTATGTAAAGTTTCTTTTGCCTTTAGTCTTATAGACTCCACTCATTTCCAAAGTTACTTAATTTGGTCCCTCCCCCCCAACCCCCTTCAGTGAGCTTGTTTCATGCATTTGTCATACAGCTAGATTGTTTTCTCATATTCTGCATTGCATTCAACCTCCTAAATGATCTTTTAAAAAGTTGCATACATTAAGGTTCACTCTTTGTGCTGTACATTTCCATGGGTTTTGACAAATACATTGTGTCATGTATCTACTATGCCATTATTAATTTTATTTGTTTAACAAAGGTCTATATGGTACTTACTAGGTGATAGACAATAACTCATTTAATCCTTTTAGCAACCTTATTTGACAGATACCATTAGCACCTCATTTCTGGTATAGGTAAGAAAATTAAGACAGAGAGGTTAAGTAATTTCCTTAAAGTCACACAGCTAACATGGATAGATCTGGGTTGAAAACCTATAGCATCTCTGCTCCTAACCACTACACTATCCTGCCTTCCAGGCATCATAATTATTTCTTCTACTTTGCTTTTATGGCTTTCTTCTATTGCTTCTTTTCATCCTAAAATAATTTCCCTTTTACCACACACTGATTTTAACTCTTACCAGCTACACCTCTTTACCACCCTCAGTTATTATCTTTTCAGTGTTTATTCTTCATACAAAATCTAATCACCATTCTAATAAAAGTTTTTTAAGTAAGCACATTAAAATACAACTTATTCTATAAGTTGAATAGAGACCAGAGAACAACATAGGGTAGCAGAAAAATTACATTATAATTTTTTTATTGAGGTGTAATTGACATGCACTATTATATTACTTTCAGGTGTACAACATAATGAATTGATATTTGTATACATGTGAAATGATCACTACGGTAAGTCTAGTTAACATCTGATTAATTGTTACTGATTTCAGAAATTTGAGGTGTGCACATCGATAGGAGCACCATGCTGAAATCATTGCCCAAAAGCTGACACTTACTCTGATGCCACTAACATGCTGTCCCATGAGCCACAGCAGTGGACTGACCCTTTACTGCTTTGGAACCAAAGATGCTTAAATATCAAATTTGAGATTTTTAAAGGAAAGGCAATCTGAAGAGTTAATACAACCTTTCAGTCACTTGTAAATGGTCTCGCTTTCCCTGTCATTCTCCAAAAACCAGAAAAGCAGCCTTTCTGTCACTCTTAGAAATTCTAGAAGCTGCTGAAGAAATGAAGAATATTTTGGAGAAGTGCATTCCGATCACCTCTATGTCTCTGCTTTGGGAAAAGAGGGTGCACATCTTAGAAATATTCATAAAAGCTTTTAAGGAGAAAAAAGATCTGGACCAAGATGCTTTCACTATCCTCTTCTCAATGGATTTAGAGTAAAAGTATAAGTGGAAAGAGAAGGCAAATTTATTCAAGCAAATATCACATGGGTGTTAAAAAAGAAGGTCATCCAATTAACTAATTACTTCCTATATATCCTTGGTGTAACAATCAAATCAGTTGCTGTCAGAGAAATCTGAGCTCAGAGAGAGCTGACAATCCAAATCTGATATTCACTTGGCTTTTAAAATCTCAAAAGGCAACGTTTCTTGGAATTCTAAGACATTTTACTTTTTATTGTGCTATGATCAAGGCCAAAATTCAGGCCAACGGCAGTGGAAAATATGCTACCAATCCTTGGATGCTTTCTTAAAGTTCTCCAATGGATAACAAGAGGAAGGTAATTAATGTCCACTGAGCGCCTATGGAGTACAAGACACTTCTAAGATATGTTTCATTTAAACCTTATAACAACCCCATGTGGGTCTTGAAGACCAAGTAAGGAATTTGTTATTGTTGTTTTTAATGCAAAGGAAGCTATTGAATGTGAGAAAACTGAGCCCATGGGAGATGTTCAGTCTCTTTTTCACGCAAGCGAGTGGTGGAGTCAGGACCGGAACTCAGGTCTTGAGTCTCTAAGCTCCATGTTCACTTGTCCCACAGCATCTGTCATTTGTTCCACAACACCTGTCATTAACTTCTGAGATCTTGAACTAGGGGGTTGGCTGGTGGGGGTGGGTGCAAGTGGTGAGAAGGCAGCTACAACGGGGACTGGTAGGGGAGAGAGGAGGGAGAGTACAAGGTGACGAAGGGTAAGCAGGGGACTGGCTGGCCAGAGAAGACTTGAAGACGAGCCTTTGCCTAGATGGGTTGGCTTAAAAGTTCCAGGTTTGATTCCAATTTCTCTTCACCTATTAGATCCAGTTCATGGGCAGTGTCCAACAGCTCAGTAGGAGGCACTTACTTTCCTTCGGTGGCATAATGCTAACCAGAACGCTGAGGTGTTGCCGGCCGTCTTCAGAATGGCAGCATTTCCTGTCGTTAGCCTATTTTCCTCAGGGCCTAGCTCCTGAGACGTCTTGGCTTCTCAGCCAAAAAGACCTGGGATCCTCAGGAAGCAATTCTCCGATTTATTGCCCCTGTTCTACATTCCTGACCTATGAGTATTTGCAGACACGGAGACCAGCTTTCCAAAGCGCAGCGTAAGCTGCTTTAATTTTGTCATTGTCCTATAATTTCATGGAAATGGCTGCTGTGAAGCCAACAAATGACTAATAAGATCCCTCTGCCCACTCATTTTTAATGTCATTCTGGAACTCCAGAACAGGGACCATCTGGTCACGGGGCTTACTTTAATATAAAAGAGTGGCTGAGTTGAAAATCATATTCCTGAGAGAAGGCTGGAATGAGTCTTCTGTTTGTGAACTGAAAGCCCAGCAAAACAAGTCTAGCATTTCACTGGCAGCGATGAGATACGCTGGGTGCCACATACTCACCTGGGCTGTGGAGAAGTTAAATTTTTGCACACACATATATGATATACAGATATCAATCAATACTACTAATAACTGTCACGTCTATTGAATACTACTCACGTGTCAGTGGCAACGTGCAAAGCCCCCTGGGGTAAGTACTATTAGTGTACTCACTTTATACGTGAAGTAGAGACTTACAGAAGTTAAGTAAATTTCTCCAAGTCACACAGCTAGCAAATAACAGAACCAGGCTTGGAACCAAGGTCCATCAGTTTCCACATATTTGCCCTGAGCAACTGAGTTATTTGACTTATTATTGCTGTATGGACTTTTGGAAGAAAAGCCATCCTAAGCAATGAGTCACCTTTTAACTAGATAAATTGGAGAGCCAGAAAGCTATGTGGGGATTTTTTTTTTATTTTAGCCTTTTTATTTTGGAATAATTTTAGAGTTTATAGAGAAATTGCAAAGATAGTACAGAGAGTTCCCGTCTACTCCTTTATTCAACTTTTTCTAATGTTAACTTCTTACATAATCACACTACATTTGTCAGCACTAAGAAATAATCTTTGGTACAATACTATTAACTAAACTACAGACTTTATTCAGATTGTCATACAATTTTTATTTGAAATTTCTGATTTGATCAATTTTTTTTAGGATCTATGGGGTTTTTTGTAAATGATGTTTTTTAAAATTTATTAAGAGTTTGTTTGTTTAGAACAATTTTAGGTTTGCAGCAAAATTGAAAGGAAGGTACAGAGCTCTTCCATATACCCTCTGTCCCCACACATAACCTCCCCCATTATCAACATCCCTCACCACAGTGGTACTTTTGTTACAATTGATGAACTTACTTTGAACCTACTGGTAATCACCCAAGGTCCGTAGTTTACATTAGAGTTCACTCTTGGTGTTGTACATCCTATGAGTTTGGACAAATGTATAATCACATGTATCCACCATTATAGTACCATTCAGAGTAGTTTCACTGCCCTAAAATTCCCCTGTGCTCTGCCTACTCATCCCCTACCCTACCTGCCAACCCCTGGCGACCACTGATCTTTTTTACTGTCTCCATACTTTTGCCTTTTCCGGAATGTCATATAGGTGGAATCATATAGTATGTAGCCTTTTCAGATTGGCTTCTTTCACCTTTAAGAAAAGTAAATATGCATTTAAGTTTCCTCTATGTCTTTTCATGGCTTGACTGCTTATTTCTTTTTAGCACTGAATAATATTCCATTGTCTGGATGTACCACAGTTTATTTATCCATTCTCCTATTGAGAGACATCTTGGTTGCTTCCAAGTTTTGGTAATTATGAATAAAGCTGCCATGGATATCTATGTGCAGGTTTTTGTGTAGACATGAGTTTTCAACATCTTTGGGCAAACACCAAGGAGCATGATTGCTGGATTGTATGATAAGAGTATATTTAGTTTTATAAGAAAATGCCAAACTGTCTTCCAAAGTGGCTGTCCCATTCTGCATTCCTACCAGCAATGGATAAGAGTTCCTGTTGCCAGTGTTTGGTGTCAGTGTCCTTGGTTTTGGCCATTCTCATAGGTGTGTAGAGGTGGATCTATGTTTTTTTATGCTGTAGGGAGTTGAGTGTGGTTTTCAAGTGTAAGTTGTGTACTTAACCAGCTCTGCTCTTGCCTGACATTAGGGGCTCCAAACATTCTTGGGTCTGGGGTAGGTATACATTTCCTGGTCTATCAGAAGCAATGAAGACCAGACACTCTTCTTTCTGCTGATCTTCTGCATCTTCAACCTCACCTGGTTTCTCTATGTGACTCTCAACTGTGTGAATTGACTTAGTCATTCTGACTCTGCTCTAAGACGTTTCTTACCAAGATTTGGCAACCTGACTCAGAACTTGCAAGTTCCTGACCTCAATTTCCATGTACCACATCAATTTTCCTTCAGGACACATCTTATGATTGGAATTTAATTTCAATTGTCTCTCCAACTTGAGTTTAGGTTATTGTGTTCTTATCGTTGGACTGTACCTGGACTTTGCTTATTCCAGTAATCACAATTCATAAGTTGGACCCAAATTCCCTGCACTGACAATTAACTTGTCCCATTTTATGGAGAAAAAGTGAGCCTAAAATGATTGGTTAGAATTACTTAGCATGTGACTGGAAAATTAAAGACACAGGGAAGGAGAGGGAATTTCCTAAGCATTCTTTAGTTGTTAGGACAAGTGGAGCTTAAAATAAAAATTAAACAGAGATCAAACATCACAGAAAGGTATATTTTGGAAAAGAACTTAAAAGTCTTTCCCCTGCCAAATGGCACAAACGTTCTAATCCAGTTTTGGAAAGGAATGTTGTTATAAGTCACAGTATTTAAACTTGGGCTTTGACCAGGCAAAGCAAGTATTAAAATCAGACTTAACAGGTCTGAAACAAATTGATCATTTTTTTTCTGAAACCATTCCCTCCTCTTGTGTTTCCTGGTTTTGTTACTGGGTCTGCCATGTTCCCAGACACCAGGCTAGAAAAGTCAGTGTCTTTTTTTGTTCTGGCCACGCTGTCATGCAATCAGTTGCCAATTCCTGCTGATTTTGTCTCTGTCACTCTCATGTTTGCCCACATCTTTCCATTTTTACTGTCACTATTCCCTTGCTTAGGTTATTTTACAAACCTCTTGATCTATGTATCTCTAGCATATGTGTGGGCAGATTAATTTCTAATGTACAGTCACTACAGATCATGACTTTGCTCAATAACTTCAATGGCTTTCCCGTACCTACTGGGTTTAGAACAGACTCCTGACTCAAGCATTTGAGGGCCTCCAAACTCTTGCCCTACTTTTCCAGATGTAGTATTACTTCCTTGCTTTGTACACCATAACCAGCCCTACTGGTTTGTGTTATTCCCTGAACATATACTGCCACAGGGCATTTGCACATGCTGCTTGGAAGGCCTTCTCTATTCCCACTCCTAATCTCAGTTTGCTAGCATACAATACATCTAGGGTTGGCAAACTATTACCTGAGGGCCAAATCTGACCTACCAGCCCATTTTTGTAGATAAGGTCTTATTGGAATACAGTCACACCCATTCATTTAAGTATATTTTCTGAGGCTGTTATTGCACGGAAACAGCAATGGTGAGTAATGGCAAGACCCTATGGCCTGCAAAGGCCTAAAATATTTGCTTTCTGGTCATTTAGAGAAAATTCTGCTAAGTTCTGCAATGTATTCTTAGCCAATGCTAATTCCCCTAACTGAATATCCAATTCAATATGTTTTAACAAAAATTTGTTGGGCCTCTACCATGTGCTAAATATCCAAAAACAGAAAAGATATGGACCATCTCTCAAGAGGCTGTCTGAAAGTGATGACAAACTATAAATGAATTATTCTTCTACAACATGATAAGTAAAATAATAGCACATATAGGAGATACCTGGAAGTGTAGAATAGGGAGTTATGAATCTTTTGGAGTGATGAAGTGCTGGGGAAAAGGAGTTTAATAGCTGAGGTGGGTTTGAAATTATGTATAGGAGTTTATCAGGGAGACATGGGTTAAAGTCATTCCAGACAGAGAAACTGCAGATACAAA
Source organism: Tapirus indicus (assembly GCA_031878705.1). Taxonomy (NCBI): domain Eukaryota; kingdom Metazoa; phylum Chordata; class Mammalia; order Perissodactyla; family Tapiridae; genus Tapirus; species Tapirus indicus. The sequence goes on along the minus strand of CM062920.1, from coordinate 133,788,593 downwards.
AGTGTGGAGGAACGCAACAGCATGGTCTCTGGGCAACCTCAGGTAGGCATCTATGGAAACAAAATGGAAATCGATTGGACTCTGGAGTCAGATTAACCTGGGTCCAAATCCTGACTCTGGTACTCATTAGCTCCTCGACCTTGAGCAAGTCTTTAGCTTCTATTAATCCATTTTCTCATCCTAGCAGTATTTGTGTGAATTAACTGACATCACATAGGTGAAAGTTTCTGGCACAATGTTTGACACAGTGTATGTCCAAAATGAATGTCGTTCTTATTATCTGTATGTGGCAAAATGAAACATTCACGTAGGACAGTGTAGGGCAGGAAGGGTAAAAAGAAAGACATGCATTGGCTCGAAGTACAAAGATGGCTGCTCTTTCCACTGTATCTCAGTCTCTGTTCTTCCAATGGCACTTATTGTTTCCTGTGTTAGACATGGTGAGTGTCTTGATCTAATGCTGCCATCCAAATTCTGACCTCCTTGAGGGCAGGAATCTTTCCTTATTCCTTTCTGTATCTCCCAAAGCGCCTAGCACTGTGTCATTTATAGAACAGGTCTCTGATGAATTCTTGCTGAGTTTTAAATCTTAGATTGTGAAAGTATTTTCACAATAATCAACCCATCATTTTATACAAAATTGAGACCAATGGATTGTTAGATGTTTGACTTGCTCAAGCTTGCCCATTTGGATGATCACAAGTCTAAGAAGGTGGAATTTGTTCTTGTTCTTCCTTCTCCCCGTCCCTCACACTCTTTCTGGTGTGAGCTTGATACTGGCCTGAAGCAAGGTCAACATGTGGGAAGCCATGTTGTAACTTAGAATAACCTCTGACTATCTCACCCAGGCTGTATATGTTTTACCTTGCATGTACCCTAGGAGATAAATAGCTACCCTCTGGGAAATAATCCTGGCTGACACATGTACCTCCCAGTAGTGACAGATGATAACTTTGTTCTTTTGAGTTTCTTAGGAACATGACGACCTCCCCAGAGAAGAACATCTATGCTGGCATCCATCATCGGTGACAACTGAAAGACCTGGTATGGCGTCTCCAGTCACCGATGCCACATGGTCAATGTTCTGGAGCCCCTCCTTCATAGCCCACTAGTACCTACATAACTGCCTCAAGATTATGTACTTGTTTAAGATGGTCTTTGGGACATGAGTCTGCCATCTTCCAATTTTGCTGGCTAATTGAATAAATCCCTTTCTCAATATCTCAATTTCTTGTTTGCAATTGATTGGCTTCAGGGTTGCAGTGAGCAGAAAGAGCCCTTGCTCAGTTATAACCTTTCAGAAACGTCCTCCACCCCACACTCCAGGTGTCCACTGCTCTTGCAGATATGACCTATATTTGTTGTACATTCACACTGAAATGCTTAAGATTTGTATTATACTTTTTCTGGGTAAGCCTGTGGAAAGGAAAATTTGAATAATCAGGAGAAGATTGCTGGTGGAATTTTAGTCATCAGGAGGAAACCAGTAGGTCTTCAAATCCTTTCACAAAAGCAAACCCTCGTCTGCCATATGTAAGGGCAGTTCTATAGGTCCTAGAAATAACAGGACCCTTAATTATAACAGTATTAACAGCTATCATATATTGCATATATATGATATATATATCATATATTGCAAGCTTACTTTGCATGAGTTATGTCTATCCCTCACGACACCCATGCATGTTACTACTCCACTTTCACAGATGGCGAAACTGAGGCTCAAAAGGTTAGGCAACATTCACAAGGTCACACAGCTAAGAAGCAGAGCCCAGATCTGCCTACTTCACAGGCAGATTTTTATTGCCCTGTGACTGGGAAGGGGGTTAGGTAATTATTTAGGCTTCAGCTCCCTGCTTTGCATTCTTTCCTTCCAGCATTTTCCAAGATGATGCTCCTTCAGACACTTGCCTGAGAGCAAAGTTAACTATATAATATGTGGGATCCAGTGCAAAATAAAAATACACAGCTCCTTGTTGGAAAAGCAAGGGGAACAGTGCCATCAAAGGTATTAAAAGATAAACTCATCCTTTCTTCTGCGGCTTCTCTTTTGACTTGTCACTTGACTTTATTTATTACTTAATGTCATTCTAAGTAGAGAAAACAAAATTTTAAATTATTAGCAGGAATTTTACTGTTCATTTTTGTATTGTGCAATGTCAGTTTTAAATGCAAATGTAGGAGCATATGCAGAATCTCCGAAATGGCACAACTCATATTTTGTAGCTCGCACATGCATATGTATTTTGTTCTTACCAGAAGAGTGGGATGCCCTGTTTTTATTTCACTTCTTGATATACACACATCCTACCAACACTCTCTACCTTCTGCTTACTGATGAATAAGGAAGAACCGAGAGGAGAAGGAACTACGCGTTGCCCTATCTCTCCCTTTCCTTCTGTGCCGTCAATTTCAGTGGAAGTGTTTGGCTAATACGGGAAAGAACTTGAGTAAGAAATGATAGGATTCCTAAATTGCTGATGTTTCTTAGAATCCCGTTGCCTTCTTTCTCTGTCCAAAGCATCTTCTGGTGCAGACTAAAAGTGTAGACTCTTGGAGCTGTCAGCACCCCTGGATTACTCAGTTTTAAATGTTACCTTGTGCTCACTTGCAGTCTTGCTGGATGCGCCCGCATCATGGGTCCACCAGAATTCTGTGCTTATGGGCATCACAAACGTTATATGCAAATGGAGTGATGAGAAATGACAGGCACGCATATTGTGCACATCCTCCCTGCTCATGTGCATGCTCCATTGTCCCATGGACCTCACTTACAAACACAAGATCTGAAATAAAACTCAAGAATTTCAAGCTGGTGACAGCAGAGCATTAAACCAAGCACGGAGCCCCTCTGACCACACAGAGTGTACGCCCATGAAGCTGGCCCTGCCTGGAGATGTTAACAGATGTGACGAAGGAGGATGTTTCTATAAGCGAAACTGTTTGTGAAAACTTCTTCTAATCTCTTAGTACCCTTAACCACTTACCACTTACCAACATTCCTCGGCCAAGTGTTCAGCTCCTACTCGAAAATCTTCAACTCAACTCATCCTCAAGAAGCCAAAGAAGAGAAACCTCAGGCCATTATCTCAGCTGTTCAGAATCAAATCAGCTTGCTTCTGGTCCCAATAATTGTACTTGTCTTCTCAGTGGCCAAGCTCCCATCCCACACTTTGGCTTCAGGCCTTAGTCTTGTCCATATTTACCTCTCCTACCCTGCCTGAGTCTACACTTTAGTATAAGTATAGTATTTAGTATAATACTCGAGAGAAAAACTTTAATGATAGAAAGAAACCCAATTACTTAAAACTCTCTGTTCTTCACCTGTGTGAGTTTCCCTTTTGATTTTATGCAATGTTCAACAAGCATTGACCAAGTAGCATCTGCCGCGAGTGAGAGCTCTTTCAGGAGTGGGAGGGTGCAAGGTAGAGATGCCATAAGTCCCTGACTTCAAGACAGTCATGCTCTAGTGCCTGCTGAGGCTGGAGCATTGATACTAAATATATTATTTAAATTAAGAAATGTTCTAGGCACCTGCCTCTTTTTGCACCTCTCTATCCCAGAACTGTGGTTTATTAGATAAATATAAGGGCAGGTGCGCTGGGATCATTTTCCTAGATCAGCCCTCCATGTTCTCTTTAAGGGGTGATGTTTTAAACACAAACTGCACCCTATATTCAAGAAATAAGGTACTCTCCTTAATTTTGGATTCTTGGCCTAAATTTTCAAAACCCTCTAACTACAGTTTTTTAACTGATTTCCAGACTTAACCTCAAAGAATTATACAAGGTTTCTAGTGTCTGTGGCTTCACCCATTTCCTTAACTTCTAGTCCACCACTTCACTGCACTGAACTTCTCTTATCCTGCATCTTTGACTCCTTTCTCTTAAGAGCATTCCTGATCTCAATGCCAAGGGTACAGAGTGCTTCCAGTTATAAATTTGAATTAGCAAAAGATTTGGCTTGAAACGTTATAGAATGTAGACAGACTTTCCTGTCACTACCGAGGTGACAGTTCAGTTTGAAAGGAGGTGGACTGGAGAATTATTGTTAAAAGGACACTCTTCTCTGGAGTGGTGGTGACCAGAGTGGTGGGAGAGGAAAGGAATTACTCTTTATTTAAAATCACTTCTGTCCGTGACTTGGGAAATTGGATTATCATCAACAATTCTGCTTCATCATGGCCAAAGTTCTATGTTATACTCATTAGTCATTCATTAATTCAACAAATAGTTTCTTGAAGGTTTCTCCATGTGTCGGTCACTGTAAGTTCTGAGAATACAACAGAGACCACGACGCAGCCACTGCCCTCTAGGCAGTATTTTCAACTCAAGGGTAAGTAATGAAAGAAGAATTGAAAAGGCTAATAAATTTGATTTTGAGGAGGATCAGGGAAGACCTTCCAAAACAAGAAATAGTTAAGCATCTCAATTATTGGTTTTCAAATTTTAAAGAACCCTCTAATTCCTTGGGTCTGAGACTAGCCAAGAATTTGCATTTTAAACAAATACCACGGGTGATTCTAATAGAGAGTTCTTCAGAGTACTCTTCAAAAAATGTCACCTAAACTGTGTCATATTTCCATTTGTATTACTCCTGGAAAAAATGCAGTATTATTTTTTTGCACAAAAAGACACACAATTTGATAACATGTTGCAGAGAGAGCCATCACTCACTTTCATTTTCCTTCTGTAAAAAGAGTTGTGAGGTGTGGTCACGATGTTCCATAGTCACTTGTTGAAAGAGTCAGGGTTTGCCTCAAGACCCACCATTATTGTGAAGAGTTGAACCATGTTAGGTCAACAAGTATTTTTGTAGAAAAGAGTCATATATTTTATTGGGAATTTGAGAAATGGAATATAAATGAGAATGCACATAAATATGATAAGAAGCACTATATGGATTAGATCACTTTCATTTTAAGAGAATATTTTACTCAAGTTCCTTAGCTTAGCAATTATTTTTCTTAAGATGTAGGTGTTTAGTAATAGTTTAAAGACATACTTTTAAAAACATCGAAGTTGACATTTTTGAATTAGCATTTTGTTAGGACACACTCTAATTTACAAATCCGGACCATGAAGGACTCAGCTGATAATTATAGTCTTGAAGGGGCAATTATAGTCTTGAAGGGGCTTCAAATCCACCTTAATGGTGCTGTATCAACCAACCAACCGGAGGCCACACTTCAATTTTTAAACAGCATATTAAATAATTAAACAGCATATCAAATTATGTTTTGGATAACTGTCACAGCCTAATTTTTTAAGCACACTTAAAAAAACCATAAATGGTTCATTAGAGGTAGTTTTGAAGCCAAAAATGCTAATGCAAGTCATGTGAAAATCCTAAAAGGAATTTGGCATGAAACAGGGAATGAACTTGCTGCTGAAAATAGCTGATTAAACAAAAACTCAATCAATATGGCTATAACTGAAACATATGTACATAGATGCCGTAGACTTTTCTAGACACACTGATGATATAACTTTTTCTCTTTGCATCAATTTGCATGCTTTCATAAATGCCCTTGTTTCACCAATTTCATGATTGATTCCACTATACCTTGCTATGGCCATGAGTGAAGAGTACTTCCTGACTTTCACAACACCAGGCCAGGAGCTACAGAAAAAATATCAATCTTTGTATTCGATTTCCCATCTTTGTTGACACAAGTTCCTTTATCCTACAGCTGAAAGAAAGCTGTTAGATATTTTATGATGATGGCCAGTGTGCCTGTTAACTGGTGCATTTTCCCCTCAGATGTGCTTGGGAAATTTTAAGGTGGTGCTGATTATTTCCTTCGTGGATTCCATTATTCTGTGTTCCAAAGAATGTTAAGTATTAGTGAAAACCCTACATTTATGTGAGGTAGATGTTATCACATTCTTTGTAGTGGTTGTTCTTTCTTGGTGTTTTAAAAATACTGTTTTCCATTTACATGACTTCGATTCAATTCTACATAATAAAACCATCTTTGGCTGAGAGGATATAATGGCAAAATTCCTACAATCACACAAGATTTTACATTTTACATGGCATGCCTAATTGCATTTTTTAAGGAATAAAATGTTCTGGGGTTCTTTATTTTGAGGCTGAGACAGATGAGAGCATGGCCCAAGGAATCCAGAAAGAATTGACTCTAAAATGCTCAATCAGCTTCAAGTCTGTCCATCAGCATTACAGCTCAACTGAAAAGAATCCTAGTTGCAGGAAATTTTAATTTATTACACCAGTTCAATCAAAACAGCTGCTTAATTCAGTCACCATCTCAGTTAAGTCATTTATTTGACTGGGCATGGAAGGCAGAGTTTGAAGCAAAAGGGTGTCAGTAAACTCGGTCTCTAGTTCCAGTTGTCACTACTAGTAATGTGGCCTTGGAAAAAGCATGTCAACACTCTGTGCCTCCATTTCCATAAAATGATGGAAATGACATTTGATCATCTCTCCTGGCTGGAAAATTCAATAAGTCATTTAAAGCAGTTGTTCTACTCGTGTCATTAAAAGGCAACTCCGAAAAGAGAGAATTGACGAAGGATGTCAAAGACCTTGGCCTGCTGACATGTACCCACTGTTCCTTGTATGAAATGATTGACTCATCCCAGACCACCCAGCTAACTCATTCAGGGTTGATGTCTTCACAACGTCCTTAGGTAGGGGAAGAGATGAGACCTACTCTAACCTTTCTGAACCAACTACACAACAACCCAAAGGCAGCTGATTCAAAACATCAGTGATGACAGATTCAGACCTGGAATGTGCCAGTACAGCAGCCTCTTCTTCCTCCTTGTGAGTCCTACAAAGATAAACAAGACATATAGAAGATACTGGGGGTGGGGGTGTTAGGGGAGATGGAGGGGTGAGGCTTTAATTACCATCTGCAAATGTGCATATTTCTGCAGGTGTCAGGGTCTGCAAATTCAAAATCTCTGTAGCTAATCAACCAAAAGGAGAACATTTTCACACATAACGTGAAAACTATATTACACTTACATTTCTTAGCCTGTCTGGAGACATATATATATATATGAATTTAACAAAAAAAAGTTGAAATCTTCAGAGTGTGACTGAGTATGGCTGCTTCAATAAATGTTAAACACAGAAATTTTAGGGCTAGGATGGTTTTAAATTTCAGGCTTAATTCCATCCTGAAAGGTTATTGATACTAATATTTTCTGTACTATTTTAGCATGGAGTCTAATTCTGAAACATTTCCTTGTGTGCATGAATATTTTAACGATCCAACCCATTTAAGGTATCCAACATTTTCATTAAAACTGATTTTCTTCTTAGAATGTGTATAGTTCTTAGACCCTTAGAAATATCACAAGGTTTTTCACAGTCCAGAGATTACATATTCAACATATAGTAGACTTAAATCCAAATTGGATTTTAAAATATAACATTTTGAAATCAGAAGCAAATAAAAATACCATATTATCTGCAAAAGTATTTGTCAGAAGGCAATGTGGTAAAGACGAGAGGTCCTGGGATCTGGGTTTACTTGGCTTGCGTTTTACTCTCAGTTCTGACATAAACTCTGTAAACTTGGGAAATGAAATGTCAAGGAGCTCACTTCTGTCATCTATAAAGTGGGCGTGATAATACTTTCCCTGTCTACCTACAAACATAATGTTGAGATCAAAAGAACAAATCAATGTGAAATATCAGTTATATTATCTTACTATCTTAGCACACCCAGATCGAATTAAAACTCATGAAAACAGTGCGGTGTCTGCTTGGCTTGGACTATCCATCCTAAAACTGTTATTAAAATTATCAGTTGAGGATTTAGGTATTCCAGGTGTCATTAACAGCAACTAAAGGGGCTTTTTAACAAAGGGAATAATTGAGAATAACTGAAAATACTACGAAATGAGAAGGAGAAACAATTCACGATAAGTTAATTATGTAACAAAAAATAAAAGTGTGGGCGTGGTGTCAACATCCAGTTCCTCCTGACTGGGGAGTTGGTCTTGTCTCTGCCTTTTGTGATCTGAAACCCCTTATCTGTCCATCTCCTGATTTTGCATCTCCCAATGTTTGTCCTCTGTGTTTCCTGTAATTATCCAGATTGGTTGGAATCATTGGTTCTCTGTTTCTGGTCATTTGCACGTTAACCACAGATAATTTCTAGATTCTGTGGAATTTGCATCAGTGAGTTCACATCCCTGCTGTCCCTCAGAAAACTCAAACACTGGCTATTTCTTACTGTGACTGGTGTTTCTGCTAAATGTGCTTCCTGTTCGGCTTGGTTCTATTTAATGAATGTCTACTGTGTGTTAAAGTTTGTTTGGAATCCACTGGATGAAAATATGCATCACTTGTGAGGTGTTATCTATGAAGAACGCTTAATCCAGCTGTCTCTCCTTTCCTATCCAGGACTGCATTTCTCTGAGCTGGTTTGTGAGGATAGGAGGGTTTGGATATGCCCAGGTTTTTGGCAAGATGAGAAAATCGTTTATGTTGAGTGGTTTGAAAATGATCCATCTGTTGTGCAGAATTTGTGGAATCCAAGGTACTTCCTGGATCTCCTTGTCCTTTCCATCATCATCATTATAACTGTCATTTATTGAGTACCTACTATATGCCAAGTACTTTATTTAATCCTCATAAAGACTCTTTAAAGTATTTTATTTTACAGATGCAAAAACACATATAAAGAGGTGACTTTGCCCCTTTCCCAAGGTCACACAGCTAGTTGGGCTCAGGGTCATGTTTTAATCCTAGTCCTGTCTACCTGATGCCAAAGCCCTTGATTTAATCACGCCCCTCCATCATGCCCACTGTACCTACCCATGACTCTAATGTTTAATTTTTTAATGTCTATTTTGAAGGCAAATTTTTTTAAGTTAAAAGTTTTAATTAAATATAAGATTTCATTAAGTTTTACTTCCAAGATGTACACTTGCAATACAGTGACAGAGTCTTCAGTTTAATCCCTTAAAAAAACGTCATCAATGTGTTCTTAGCATCATAAATTCTCAGAGTGAGATGTGGCATTAAAGGGCATTTAATTGATGCCCAAATTTCCTCTATAGCATCTTTGCTAACAAGCTTCACCTCTGTTTGAACAAAGAATTCCCACTGTCCACCAAGGCATCGCATTCCCTCTTTGGACAAGTGAGGCTGTGAGACTGAATCTCTGGTCACTGAGCAAAAATGTCAGGATTAGACCGGGGAGGCGTTGGCCCAGGGAAGTCATGTGTAATCAATAGGTGGACACACGATGTACTTCAGTCATTAGGATCGGTGTTGAGAAATTTCTTTTGTCTTGCCCTCACTGGTTGAGATTAATAGCCACGAAAATATAGGAATGTAAATTTGCATAAGAGTTTACTAGTCCACCCTTTGCATTCTTCCCCCAGGCGGGAAGTCTACCTTGGACTGGTAGGATTCTGAAAGGCTCGGCTTTATATCCACAACGCATTGATGAGTCTTTATTGATAATTAGTGACGATAGTAAGATAATATTTCTTTATGCATTGTCAGGAATTGTGTTAAGCATTTAAGCCATTCTTTTATTTAATCCCACAAAAAGGAAATACCACCTACGGATGTGATGGGAACTAAATAAGATAAGGCAGAAAAAGCACTTAAAACCACGTCTGTCTGGATGCTCGGTAAGCCCCGGTGAATTCAGCCGTGATTATGATCAGTTACTTCCTTACTCTCACAGGGGAGGCTGGAGCAGGCCGGTAATGGATAATTGCCCTCAATATTAACTCACATTTTTTACCTGGTACCGTTTTCAACCTGCTGTGAAACTCTGTCCAGACCCTACGGTGGCCCTGCTCCGACTCTCAGCAATTTCAACATGAAGTGTTTTTCCTTTCGCTGCCGATCAAGTCTGTTTGGGGCAGAGGATGATCTGAGGTTTGAACACAGTGAAAGAGAATCCACTGCCAGTGACAGAGAATGAGCCTAACTGGTCATGATCCGAGACTTGACCTTACAGTGTTGACACGACAGCTGGACAATTCGAATGCCGAGAACTAGCAACTCCTGCAGGCGTTGAGGGCTAACGTACACACAGTGACGTGCCTTTCAGTAATAGAGTCCAGACTGTACAGACTGTACGTATGACAGGAGAACTTGGGGGCCAGCCCACAACACTCAGCATTCTTAACTTGCTTACCCAGAAACTAGAGGAAGGAGGAGTCAGTGATTAGTAAAAGATGTTTCATTAATGAGTTTAATCTTGGGCGCGACTTCCTTTATTGAATCCCAGAATTTCCACCCACCATTGGTCCTGATTTATAATGATCCATCCATAACTCTCATCCCTGTATGGGAAACTGGAAGAGGGTGGTCTCTGTTTTCCTTTGACTTAGTGAGAAGAGTATCTGAGGGTAGTAAGTGATTTTTTAAATTAATTAATTATAGTATGCGATATTGGGAATGCCGTATGAGAACATAAAAAACTCATTACTTTTCCAGATTCCAGCCAACTGGATATTTGTAAAAACGCTTTGAGTTGGCAAAATTTTATTTTTATTATTTTTTATGGGGAAGACCAGCCCTGAGCTAACAGCTGTTCCAATCCTCCCCTTTTTGCTGAGGAAGACCGGCCCTGGGCTAACATCGTGCCCATCTTCCTCTACTTTATATGGGACGCCCTCACGGCATGGCTGACAGGCAGTGCGTCGGCGGGCGCCCGGGATCCGAACCCGCCAAGCCCGGGCTGCCAAACGCGGACTAAACCGCTGCAGCACTGGGCGGCCCCAAACTTTTGAGTGGTGAAGGGATTGAAACTTACCTAACAGGAAACTTTTCATAATGGCTTAGCAATTCCAAGATTATCTAGGTCAGTCTGCATGGCCTCAGATCACAGTGAATTAGTAATTTCTTATGCAGAAATTCTCAGAAAACAGGAGGAAATCAGATGCATCAGTAGAGACTTATGGAAACTGGGAATGACAGAGAAAGGGAAACTTCATTTCTTACTATGTATATTAAACTCTTAATTTAAAAAAAATAACCTTATTTACTTAAAAAAAATCAAAACAACCCATGTTCAAAATTTTAAAACAACTATGGTAACAAAACTGTTAGTACCAACTTTTCTCCCCCTCAATCCCAAATCCATTCCCGCTTTCAACCCTTTTCAGCAGTTTCTTCCACATTTACTCCCGTGTTTATACACAATATATTTATAACACCATTTTCTGATTATTTAAAAACTTTTAAACATTGCCTACTGAATAATAACTTCCTCTAGGGAAAATGAGAATTATCTTTCTTACCTCAGTCTCTATCCCCACAGCCCTAACGTGATTACATCAAATCTCTAGTTAAATCAGTAGAACTAGGATAGGCCACAAAGGCTGATCCAGACCGAAAAATTGAAGAGGATGATGAGTTTTTTTTACTTGGCTACTTGTTTTTACTTGAAATTACTATCAGAGCATCAAACAAGGAACGCAAAAGATACACCTAAGCATCAAGCTACAGTTGTGTGGACATTGGTCCTCCACGTCTCTCTTTGTTCTTCTCTGAGCTGCAGCCTGAGTTGCTGTCTCAGCAGTCCACATGTTGTAGGGACTTCTCCAGGTCAGACAAAGAGGGACCGTGAGGTCAGCTGCTGAGCTTGCCTTTGGCGCTGGTGCTGAGCGTTGGGCTATGCCAGCACCCGAGGCCTACACTATTATTATATATTGGTTAGCCCATAAAATCATTCTATTCAAAAAGTACTTGTAAAATTCTATCTAAAAATTCAAAATAATGTATATTCATGTACGGTAAAGTAAAAAAATAGCCTTGTTTATATTGATTATCTGAATATTAAAAATACTATAAGGAAAACAGTTATTCTTGGTATCTATTTATGAAATTTAATCATTTAAGGCTATTCCTGAGTCTGATATCATGACACTGGAAATTTCCTGAAGAATGTCCTTTTTTAATGGCCTTATGTTTTTTTTCTCACAAATTTCATACGGTCTTCTTTAAAGTTGCATTTTTTTAATGGTTAATAAATTTGACATTCGACAGCCTTAACAGACTTTTCTCTGTTGACCATAAATTTTTTTACTGAGAAAATACTCTCTCTATAGCTGCTGAAGTATTTTGTAATTGCAGAGTAAATTCTGCTCAATGACGGATATTCTTAAGGGAGTTTATTGAATTGTACAAATATTTTAGTCTATTTTTAAGGTACTGTCTTATACCCTTCATTAGGAATGCTTCCTTTTTCAAATATTTTTAGAAGACAAACTACCTCAAATAGGTTTTCTCTATTTGCAATTATTTTAATGTTTTCCCAAATATAGATGCTGCATCATCTTAGGTCTTAATTTTATTCCATTTTGGTATATAATGTAAATCATCAGTTTTAAAGGGGGAGTCCATGAAAAGATTTTTCTCACAAGTTGAGATATTTCAAAACACGATTATGGAATTTCAAAATTAAATTCTGTTCATGGTGTGGGCTACCATCATTTAATTTGTTCAGTTCCTTCTCTGCTTTCGTAGGAATAAATTATGTTTTCATGTGCAAAGTTTGTTTTTAAGAATTGTAATCACTAAAATCTTCAAAAGCCAGGTTGAAGCTCCATTTCTTTTGAATATTTTCATAAAATTTTTCTAACTATCTCTGAACATGATTTAGAGTTCTCACTTTCAAAACCAAAGTTTAATACCATGGTAGAACATTTATAGTGGTATGAAAAGTAGTTCTTCAGAAGCTTAAATATTTCTAAAATCTAATTGAAGCAAAGAGAGAAAATGCATACTCTCATAATGTAGTTTTCTTTTTTTTTTTTTTAACATTGGCTTCATCAAACTAACAAAGAAACAGCCTGTTATGGTTAACTTTAACTGTACATCAATGAAACTATTTGTTGACAACTACAACTTTGATTTCACTACAGCTTATTTAAAAGCAATTATGGATTATGAATTCACCATAACCAGTTCCAACTACATTTCTGCTCCATGAGTTTCACAGTTTGATTCATTAAATTTTACATGACATTATTATTACAAAATTGTCTTCAATGTAGAATCTTTTAACTGATTTTACAATGGTATTCTTAATAATATCTGGCATTTCACCTTTAATTAAATGAAATTTTAAAAGCTTTATTTTGATTCCATGAATTAAATTTAAAAAAACTAAACTATTTTTGTAATTAACTTATTTTTTTAAAAGATCCAGTGACATTGATACTAAATTGGCATAATTTAACTCTAGGGAGTTCACATTCTGCTAGCACATAACAAGCCATTGCTTCAGTTTTTTAAAAAATATGTACAAAAATACTTGAAATTATAAATGAGCAAAATTAACTTAGTAGAAGTCATTTGATCTAAATGAAGTCATGCATCATAGAGTGATAACTAACTGCATTTTCTTTAGTTGCACATGTTAAATTGTCAGCCTTGAGTACAGTTTTGTTTAATTAGTAACTTTTGAAACAGATGCTGATGCTTATTCATCAGATTTGTGTCTTCAGTCATGTGATTAATGATATTACTATGGCCTCCATGATGAAAATGTGATAGTTTGGAGTAGCGTTCAGCAAATATTCACTTTCCCTCCCCCCACTGATGTCTGATTAACACATACGACATGCTTCAGCCAATGGAATGTTGGCAAACTTGACATGATTCAAATCCTTAAATGTTGCTATGTGGTCTTACTTGTTTTTGTGCTCTGGCAAGCCATGAAAAGAGCATGACCTTAGTAGCTGCGGTCCCATCAGACTTGGCCACAGACAAATACACTTGGAGCACACCTGAATCAAATCTGCAGAATAGAATCAAAGCCAGCCAACCCGCAGTCTGAAGCAGAATTGCCCAAATGAGTCTTGCCTACATCAGCCAAACCATCAATGCAGACCCTTGAGCTTGAATATAAACACTTATTTTTGAAGGCACTAAGTTTTGGAATGGTTTGAACGCAACATCACAGTGACAATTGTTAATCCAGATGGGAAATGTCGATAAATATTTTATTCCAGTTATACATTCATCTCCTCAACTTTTCTGAAAAATGAAAATTAAGCACAATAATTAACTTTTAATTAAACATAAACTTTTACTTCTTTTAATAGACTAGGGCTAAAAGAGCTTTATTGCAAAATAAAGAAGCATTATAAGAAAATTAGTTTTAGATCTATGCCATAAATTAAATGACAAAACCACTGTAGCAAATGTGTTAAAATGACTCTTTATGTGCTCTTTAAATAAGCTCAACCTCTGTTTCCCACTCATATTTTGCCTACATTTAACCTACATTTTCCACATTCCCACTGTCCTACCAATGGAAGCCTGATAGCTTCGCACATCTTGCAGAGACATAGCACAAGTAGGTGGCACACCAAGTGGTTGGCAGAGTCATGGTGTCAAATATTACCTCAAATATTACTAAAAGAAGTTAGCGTCAGAGTGCTTTTTGTTTTATCAGCAAGAAATACTGTCCTCTCAAGGAAGAGATAAGTTACATTGCATCAGGCAAGGGTGAGGAACTTCTGGGTACTTAGCCGAAGGAGATGAAATCACTACCTCAGAGACATCTGAACCCAGTGTTCATTGCAGCATTATTCACAATAGCCAAGTCATGCAAACAACTTAAGTGTCCACCGATGGATGAATGGATAAAGAAAAAAATATATATACATATATATACACATATATACATATATGTACATATATATATACACTGGAATATTATTCAGCTATGAAAAGAAGGAAATACTGCCATCTGTGATAACATGGATGGATCTTGAGGGTATTATGCTAAGTGAAATGTCAGACAGAGAAAGAAAAATACTATATGATTTCACTTATATGTAGAATCTAAAAAAAAACTGAACTCATAAAAACAGAGAGCAGAATGGTGGTTGTCAGGGAGTGGGGAAAATGGGAAGATGTCGGTCAAAAGTTACAAAATTCCAGTTCTTAAGTTAATAACGTCCAGTTATTAAAATGAATAAGTTCTAGAAAGCTAATATACAGCATGGTAACTATAGTTAACAGTACTGTATTATGTACTCGAATATTGCTAAAAAAGTAGATCTTAAATGTTCTGACTACAAAAAAAGTAGTTATGTGAGGTGATGTATGTGCTAAGTAACCTTATTGTGGTTATCATTTCACAGTACATATGGGTATCAAATCATCATATTGTACACCTAAAACTTACACAATGTTGTGTGTCAATTATGTCTCAATGAAGCTAGAGACGAAAAGAAAAAGTGAGGAAGAGAAAGATGGGTAATTGCTGACAATTTGATGTCTTCATCATCTTTCAGGTTTAACCACGTGTTAAAGTGAGTATCCGGTTTATTACACATGCGTCTCATACAATGTAGACACGACCTGTAGCAGAAGCTGAAAATACAAAGACCTATAAAACTAGTATGGGTTATTTTAATGCCTCCGTTAATAATAATAATTGTTAAGAAATGGCAAATTCCAGACAAATCTTAAAGCAAATGGGACGCCAGGACAACAAGTGTAAAGTGTGGCTATTCCAGGCCAACTAGGATGTATGGTCATCCTATTTACATGTGACCCGTTTTTTCTCTGGAAGCTTTTAGTATCTTATCTTTGGCCCTGGTGTTCTGGATTGTCATGATAGTATACCTTGGTGTGTGTTTTTCGTTCTTCTATCTGGAAACTCATGACTTTCATTTTTTTGTATTATTTGTTTGATAATCTCCTTCCCTCTGTTTTCTCTGCTCTTTCTTTCTAGAATTCATATTAGTCATGAACCCAAGGACACATCTCTTGGATTGATCCTCAGATTTTCTTTTCTTTTAGGTCCTGTTGTCTACATATTCTTGTATTGTTTCTTTACTTTCTGGGAGATTTTCCCAATATTATTCTCCAAACTTTCAATTAGATGTTTTAGGTTAGCTGGAAATTTAGGTTTTAAATTTCCAACATTCATTCCTGTTCTGGCTATCTCACTTTATTAAGCATTCTATCTCTCTGAAGACATTAATTGTAACATTTTGAAGCTTTTTTCTATTATCTGTACAATTTCTATAACCTATGACTTCCTTTTTATTTGTTTGGTTTGGTTCCTTACATTTTTTCTCAGACTTCTGGAGGTATTTGTTGTCTCTCTGAGTCTGCGAGGCACTAACTAGCTACCTGGATGTATTCTGTGTATGACAGAGACTTTTAACTGGTCAACTTACAGTAGGTTAATCTGGCAGGGATCCAGTGTTTTGTTTTGGGAAACCCAATTGTCAGTATCTGTAGATATTTTCTCCTGGATACTTGTAGATTCTCTGGTAAAGGATGCTCTAATTTCCTGTGTGAGCAGTAAAATCTTGATGTCCAGTATCCTGAAATCTTATCAGGGAAGGAGGTTAGAGATTTTGCTCTTCAGGATGCTGACGTTTACATAATGCTCTATTTTTAATACAAGTTCTGTCAAACCACCCTCCTCTGTGCCTGATCTCTGACTCCTGAGTCTCTCTTAGAGTATCCAGAAAGTAAGCATTATATCTCCTGCAGGATGGGTAAGGGATGGTCACTGGGGTGTTTGGGGACAGGCAAAGAGATTTGGTAACTAATTGCTTCTTAAGCAGCCTTTCAACAAACCTGTTTTGCCTGCCTTGGTACCCAATGCCTCCAACATCTGAGTCTTTCAGGGTTTTGCAGTATGAATCGGCTGCTTCTTTTTGGATTCATCCTCCACCACCTTAGGTTTCAACGCTTTGCTTGTTTAAATGAGTATCACTCCCTCTGTTTCAATCAGGCATCATTCTTCCAGTTTCCAAAATTAGGTTAACACCTACAATTTGCTGTTATTCCTCTCCCCATTTCTCTCTGTCTTTATGGATTTATATATTATTTATTCCTATAAGTTAATTTTGGTGAGGATTTGGGAGGGAGCAAAGATAAAGGCATGTGTTCACTCTGCCATGTTTAATGGGAAGTTTATACCAGACCTACCACAATTAATCATCAGCAGGATTGCCAGATTTAGCAAATAAAAATACAGGATGGCTGCTGTAACAAATTTTCACAGACCTAGTGCCTTAAAAACAACACAAATTTATTCTGTTACAGTTCTGGAGGTCAGAAGTCCAAACTCAGTTTCACGGGCTAACATCCAGGTGTCAGCAGGGCTGGTTTCTTTTGGAGACTCTGAGGGGAGCATCCATTTACTTACCTTTTTCTGATTCTGGCGGCCACCTGTGTTCCTTGGCTTGTGTGCATCACTCCAACCTCTGCTTCCTTCATCACACCATCCTCTCCTCTGACTCTTCCCGCATCGTCCTTTTCATAAGGACCCGTGTGATTACACTGGGCCACCAGATAATCCAGGATCATCTCCCCATCTCAAGATCTATAATTTAATCACATCTACAAAGTCCTTTTTGCCATATAGGGTAACATTTACACATTCTGGAGATTAGGACATAGACCTACTTGGGGCCCATTATTGATCCTACCACACTCAGTTACACTTGAATTTCAGGTAACAAATACACACGAGATATATTTAAACTAAAAAATTATTCTCTTTTTTCCTGAAATGCAAATTTGCTTAGATGTAAGTATTTTATCTTTTAACCCTTGGCTCAGAACAAATTTATGAAGTAGTTGTTATTTACAGTTTAGAGATGACAAAATTGATGTTGGAGTGATTAAACAACATGCTGAAGGTCACATACATGTTAATGGTAGAACCGAGTTTCAAGCCTAAATCTGTTTGGCCTCAAAGTCCGTGCTCATTCCATCTGTCTTTTTTTGTTTCTTCTTGTATTTCTTCCTCTTTCCTTCCCTCTTCCTTCTTCTCTCCCTCTCTTTCTTCTTCCTTTTATTTTTTTATTATACTAAGACTTAAATGTATTCTCCTTGTAAGATACTAACAGCTGCCCATACTCCTTTGACCACACAAGTTTGAACGTGAAACTTATACTTCAGAGCCTGTTTAATTTCCATGAATTGATAAAACTTTAATGAAGTAAGAATTTCATATGGCTTAAAATATATATCATTTGGCATAGACAGAGAATAAAGTGTTCTGCTTAAAAAAATACTATGGTTAATAGATAATCAAATATAAATCATAAAAGGAGAACAAATTTCCAAATATCTAGATAAAAATACAACACGTTTAATAGTATTTTCATTTGGAGAATAATTTAATCATTTTTTGGTGATCTAACAGATATTTTAGAATCATGGAGGATCTCTGCATTTTTATTCTGAATATTAGTATATTATAGATGTGTCAATATCATAGTAATTGTCAATAGAGTATTCAATTGAATTCTAATGAATAATAGAATTTCCTGTAGTAAAATTATTAGAATTTCATGTATTCTGGTGATTTCTATCATCTATATCATGGTCAGTAAATGTGCTCTGTCAAGGGCTAGATAGTAAATAATTTCGGCTTTGTGGACATAACAATTTATTGAAACTACTCAACTCTGCATTTATATTGCAAAGCAGGTGTAAATAATATGTAAACAAATGTGAGTAGCTGTGGTCCAATAAAATCTTACTTACAAAACAGGTGGAAGGCCAGATTTGACCTAAGGGCTATAATTTGCTGATCCCTGTAGATAATTCCCAAATGTCTACTGCATTTTAAAACATTTCTCTTTAATTCTGAGATTTCTTTTTAATTCGATTTCTAACAGTAGCACCTTAAACTCAAAAGATCTAAAATAAAACTCAGAATGTCTCTCCGAATCAGATGGCTATGCTACCAAAACTACTTCTTTTACACAATTTCTCTTCCATTCTGTGTTCTCTAAAATGCATTCCTCTTCCTTGCTACCCAACTTCTCCAATCAGTTCTTTGTTCTCGTTTCATGACTTTTATGACGTATTTCACATCCGTCTTTTTTCCTACATTTCCTTTGTCACTGTCTTTCATTAACTTGTCTTCAGGCTTTCATTAACTTCTCTGGACTCTCACTGTGGTCTCACATGTGGCATCTCTACTTCTACGCTCTATCCTTTCTGGTTCTACATATCCACAGCTGCCAGCTTAATCTTCCCATAGCTTAGGGATGATCACACCACTTCTTAGCTTGGGAGCCATCCTCAACTCCCCATTGACCATAAACAAAGCCCAAAGTTGAAATCTTTCATGATCTGGACTCAGTCATCTTTACCGAATATCATTTCTCACTTTGCTGCCTTATGAGCTCTATTCCAGCTAAAATAGACAACTTGTTTTATCTTTCATGCAAATGCTGTGCTTTCCGTTCTTCCCATCCTATACATTTGTTTATTTATTTCTCTAGAACTATAGCAGCAAATATGGTAGACATTAGCCATACTGTTGTTGAATCAGCCACATTTCAAGTGCTCAATAGCCATATGTGGCCAGTATCTACCATGTTACACCGGGAAGCTATAGAACATTGTCATCATTGCAGAAAGTTCTATTCAATAGCACTGGCCTAAAATACCCTGCTCACATTGCCTCACATTTAATCCTATATGACCTTTATTGCCTAGCACAAATAACATCTCCTCTATTGATTCCTTCTTTTTTCAATTGACTCCTTCTTTTTTCATTTTATCTATGTTACGTTATGGTACTTACCATGTTCCATCTTGGAATATAGTGACTTAAAAATATGTTAAACTCTAGACTGTTATTTCCATTTGTTTCATCCTTTTGTTTCTTTGTTATCAACTCATCCAATGCCATGTACATAGTAGGTATTCAAAAGGATTTGTTGACAGGTCCCATTGAAACATTCTTCATAGCTTTGTAAATATGGAAATATTTCCATAACAAAGAGTGATAACTCTGCTTCACAAATTTACCAGATAGTATTAGCATAAAATTTGGGACATGGAAACTTTATTTGTAGAAATGATATTATATTGTAGAAAGCCTAATGATAAATCAACATGATTTCTGTAAATTGTGATTGATTTTCATTGGCTTGGGGAGGTAGCATAGTGTAATGAAAAGAAGATGGATGTGAATGCCAGATTGCCTTATATTAGAATCCTGTTTTCATCAATTACTGACTAGGGTTCGCCAAATTACTTAATTTCTCAGAGCCTCGTAGAGTTGGTAGTAGCTACCTGCATAAGTTGAAACTCTTTGTTAGCAAATGACAGAAATAAAAGTCAAATTAACTTTTTAAGAAAAAAAATTTTAATGGTCTCATGTAACTGAAAAAGTCCAGTGTCTTCAGCATGACTGGATCTTTGTTCTCAAATAAAGTTAAACCTCCATTTTCAGGCAAGATCTTGTTACATAGCAGTGAGATGGCCACAAGCAGCTTAAAGGCTCACATGCTCTTTGTGAGTCAGGATCCAAGAGGAAGAAAATGTCTTTCCCCTTAGCTCCACAAAATGTCACAGGGGGTACTTTATCTGGTTTATCTTTGGTCAGGAACATCCTTGAATCAACTGTGGCTAACAGGTGGAGAGTTGGATAGGCCAAGCCTGGGTCAAATGACCAAACTGAGGCCTATGGCAAGGAAAACAGTCAGGTCTACCAAACCATATGGATGGTGCAGGATTGCTATGGAGTGGAGGCTGGTTCTCCAAAGCAAGGAACACTAGACACACAATTGGTCATGTCCTCTAATTTAGGGGTGTCACGTTGTACAACTGCAGCAGGCACTTTCTTCATTGCGTTCTACACGAATGGTGCCTACTGGAGTTGGACACCATATAGGATCTCTCTCCCTTACAGGCCTGTAGTGATGATTCAATGGTGTAACATAGATAAAATGACCAGCAATTCGTTGATGCCCCAAAATATTTTCTTCTCTTTTTATTCTTTTGCACCTGTCTTTCCCTACTTAAATTGAGAAAAGGCATATTATTCAATAGTCATTAAGGGCTGGATTAGAACACTCCAGATTTACTAGCACTTGCTCTGAAGTAATAGAGAAAGAAATTATAGTTTCCTCCAATATTTTTACCTCAAGAGCATTCCTTAGTCAATGCAGGGGGTCATGACTCTAATAAAGTTAAATAATTTAGAGATGGTCCTTTATTTCATTACTAGTGTCTCCAGAAATGCTATATTAACCCAAAGTTGCTTAGTAACTATCTTATAATTCAAATATTATGGTAGGTAGAACTCTAGTCTCCATTCACCTTTACTTCAGCCTATTTGTCAGTTTAACATTCAATAGATTAACATTTATCAGTTTAACATAAAAATTGTCGTTTTCCTGCTAACACAGAGACCTTCAAATAAATAACATAAAGAAATAAGTAGCATAGAGAAATTTTTCTCTCTCACATAAACAATTCTGAAGTAGGCAGTTCAGGGGTTAGTTTGGTAGCTCCATGATATTTTTAGATGCCCAAGTTCCTTATGGTTTTCTGTTCCCACATCTTTAAAGTATGGTCCCATCTTCACATTTTCAAGCAGGCTGCCAGAGCTCCAGACATCGTGTCCACAATTCAGGCAGGCTGGAGGGAAAGGAAAAGAGCAAAAAAGTTCTTGCCAGCTGATTTAGTCTTCTTTGAAGAGTTTTCTTAGCCACCTCATATTATATCTTCTTTTGGCTAGATCTGTGTCATGTAACCACCTTTAGGCAAAAGGAAAGCTGGGAAATTTAGTTTTTATTGTTTTAAGATGGGCATATTTCTGCCTTAAATAAAAATTAGGGCTTCGTTAAGAAGAAAAAAGGGAGTGGATATTGTGTTGGTAACTAGCAGGCTCTGTCACAAACAAATTAGAATTATCTCTAAGATTTTCTTTGAATAAAAGGTTTCAATCCTTAAAAAAAAAAAAATCTAAAAACCACTGCTATACTCAAACTTTAAGAAGAGAACAGACATGTCTTTAATTTAATGGTATGATGCTCAAAGAAGGCAGGGTGGTTGTGACAGTCACCCTTAGGTTCAAAAGCATTAAACCCAACTCTATTCATTATGGACATTTTGAATAACAAGTGATACTAATGGACATTCTCTACCACTTCCCTAAAAGGCCTTTGGAAGCTGAATTTGTAGCCCTGTGTAGGTGTTCTCATTCGGCATTGACTGTTCATGGTGTCCCTGCACCCATTTGGACCAAGAGGGTGGTTGGAAATGCAGCCAAATAGAAGATGAGTTATGTGTGCAATTCCACTTCTTGGAACTGCCATTGAAGACCAGGCTGCCCTCTGGGGACTCCTTGACTGGGCACATGCTCTGGCCCCTCCATGACCACAGGGCAGTGATTATGTCAACAAGGCAAACAGCTCGTTAATGTGGTGGGGAGGCATGGGGAGTATTTGGAAAACACCCACACATTTAAATGGACCCAAATGGGTTTTCTTCTCAAGCAGCCAAGCAAGTTTGCCTGTAACATCGGCTTGCCTAGAAGAGGGAAGGGAATCATTTTTACAAGTACTTACTCAGATTGAAAAAATTATGCTATGCTTTGATTTTAGCAGTCTCTCAAGGGAAGAGTTTATTGCATGATCCCCTTTCTTCTCTGCCTCTTTGAATTCTACATGCTCTTCAAGAGCCAGCTTAAGTCTCATCTTCTTCAAGCAGTTTTCCAGATTGCTAAAGCCCTCAGCAGCTCTCCTTCTAAAATGGGGTTCCATTCATTGACGGCGCAGACCACCCTTCAGCATTCATCACACATTGTTTTCTTATGTTAGTCTTTTTCTGTTTGTGCCTTCCATTTCCCTAACTGAATTTAAGGCCTCTAAGGTCCAGGGGACCATACAATTTCTTATCTACATTGGGACACTTTTGAGAGAGAAAAGAGATGTTATTAATAATTATATCAGTACACCTGGCACAAACCTGAACTGTCTAAACAAATTATGATGTGTGGCCACTCTATTAAGCTCAAAGGTCGTTATTTACTGCTTCTCTTCCTTATCACTCACAGGGCCCAATGTAATTCACATACAAACGAACAGTAAAGTCTTAAAAATAAATACCTTAGCAAGGCAGCAAACAATTCCTTCTACAACAGCTGTGAAATAGGTGGAGGATGGGGACAGGTCCCTACCAGTGGGAGGTTTAATAGTACAATATAGGAAGTAGCCACAAAGTAGAAGGCTTTAAATAATCAGATGAAGACTGTTCACAGTAGAAACCAGCCTGGAATTTATATTCTTACCACCAAAAGCCACGAGATTCAAATAGGCACTCTCACTACAAGAATAGAGAGGGAAAGTGTTTTTCACGGGCATTTTTATAGCGTGTGCTCTTGTTTCAGAAGCATCACACCTGTAAATCATCACACCAACATCTCTATCAGGCTGAGCAGGAGGAAATCAGAACAGAATTAGATAGAAATATAGACTTACAGCCAAGACACTACGAATTCTCTGCAGTTAGTGCCCTTTACCAATAGAAAATTTCAAATTGTCCATCGTGACTCAGCAGAGGACTAGAACAAAATAGGATCCTGATAACGAAGAACAGAATGACAACGATCTCATCTAGGATAGATGGGGAACACAGCATTCTGTAAAGATCGTGTGGGTAACGAACCAGGCCACCCAAGTCTGTATCCACATTTGCCATTTATACTAAGCTTGTGACTTAGCCCCAGATTCCTCACTCATGAAATAGGGATAATCCATCCTCTCACATAGTGTTACCATAAGGAGCAAATGAGTTAATACATGTAATGTGCCCAGAATAGTTCCAGGCCTGTAATAAGCACTCAGTAAACATTAGCCATTGTAATTAATTGTCATCATCATTATTATATGGAAACTGGAGGAAATATTCTTTAACAAACTTCTGTAGCTATATCACTACATTATTTGTAAAAGACAGAAGTTGATAGATGATAAACATCTGTTTTGGACTGAATTTTTGTGCCCCTCCCCCAATGCTTAAATCTTAACCTCCGATGTGGTGCTGGAGGTGGGGCCTTTGGGAAGTAATTAGGATTAGATTAGGTCACAAGAGTGGGGCCCTGATAATGGGATCAGTGGCCTTATAAGAAGAGGAAGAGACACCAGATCTGTGTGTGTGGGTGTGTGTGAGTACAAGGAAAGACTATGTGAGGACACAGTGAGAAGTCTGTCATCTGCAAGCCAGGAAGAGACCTCTCACCAGGAACTGAATTGACTGGCACCTTGATCTTGGATTTCTCAGCCTTCAGAACGGTAAGAAATAAATTTCTGTTTGATCCACCCAGTCCATGGTATTTGTTATGGTAGCCCAAGCTGACTAAGACAACATCTATATAGTAGAGATGGATGGATGGATAGATAGATAGATAGATAGATAGATAGATAGATAGATGATTAGATTAAATAAATAGAAATAGAGCTATTTAGGTTGCCTTTAGCTGCTGGGTACAGAAACCCTAACTCAAACGGACTTGATGAGTACATCCATGATCTCATCCAACAGAAATGCTGAGGCAGCCCGGGTCCAGGATCTATGATGTGTCAGGGCCCCAGCTCCACATAGCTGCAATTCCCCTCACTCTGCTTCTCTCCAAGTATTGACTGCATCCTTCAACTCATATGTGCAACCATTCTGCGTATGACATAAAGATATTATGTCATCCAGAGAAAAAGTTGGGACCTTCTCTTCCTGTATCTCTTTCTTAGAAAAAACTTTTCCAGAAGTCACCAAGCCGACATCCTCTGATATTTCACTGGCCAGAATTGGTCTGTTTCTAAACCAGACACCAACAAAGAAGGGGAGGAGGTCATTGTCTTAGACATTGCACCTCCCAGAGCTGGTAAGGGGTTACATTTTCCTGAGTCCTGAAGTCAAAGAATCTCTTCAAATACTATTAAAGCAGGCTTTATTTTTAATCAAGATACTCTGTCCAGAGTGGCAGGCCAAGTTACAATCCTTAGTGGAGAATGACATCTGAACCCCCGGTTCTCTACACTAGTAGATGTATTGCATGTACTGCAACACTTTTGATAACTCTCATCATTGCTGTGGAAAATAACGTCAAGTGATATTTTCCTCCTTGTTTAACACCAACTAAATACATATTTCTATCTAAATTCTCAAACAGTTTGCTTTATTTCATTTTAAAAGAACACTTGGAAATTTCTGGTTTATTTTATAGGCACAGGCATACTTCTCTTATATCCTCCCTCCTGGCCTCCAACAGATTATCATCTCCCTGAGGACAGAGTCCGAGTTTTTCTCGACTTTTTAATCCACTCTAACTAGGTTGGCCATGTAATTTTTGATAGTGAAGGGGTCAGTGGCTCTAAGCAGACAGAACACCAGGACAGCTGCATAGATCTGGACTGTTCTGGTGTCTGCCCCTTCCCCGCGCCCCCCCACCTAACACCTACAGTGTCCTACACATTTTAGGGACTATGTAATGTTGGTTGATGTGAACTTAAGTTGCTTCCTACTGAAAGTGTTTTGAGGTTAACTTAAAGCCCCAGTTCCATTGCTTTGTCTACAACAACTGGTTGTCCTTAGTGACCTATTGTGAGATAAATTCCAGGTCAAGTCCAGAACTAAAGGCATTTCTTACTTCCAGCTTTAACAAAAAGAAACCCAAGGCTATCAATAAATGCCATACTCTTTCCCTGATTCCAAAGATTCAAATAGTCCCCTATTGACGTTCGAAACATGCGGTTCCTTTTAAAAAACCCTAGACTGAGAATTCTGACTTATGCACATGATACATTAAGAGAAAACTAAGCAACACTGGCATTATGGGATCAACAATCAGATTGAAAACATGGTTCTGGCAAAGATTTATCCCAGCATGTGCTGGATTTTAGAAATATGATGTGGGAAAAGACCAGGATTTGGAGGCAGAACACTTGTGCTTGAATCCTACCTCTGTCACTTCTCTTCAAATAACATCCCATCTGAAAACCAGGGACAATAATAGTACCTCTATCTGCAGAGCCTTTGGAATAATTCAATGAGATAATAATGTATGTGGAAGAGTTATAAACTCCCAAACTCTATAAAGATGTACATTCTTCTTTTCACTGCCTGTTTGAATCAACTCTTTCAATTCTGTCTCTCTCAAGTAGCCTAAGGCTGCGTCACCGGAACACAAACGCATAGTTACAAGGTTTAAAAAAAAAATCAGCAAAACAACTGGTTGTTACATGATCCCTGACAACAGTTGGACGGACTATTTCCCCAAATTAAATGAAGTGTTTTGGCAGCCTGTGAATGTGGCCTAAAGTGCAGCAAAAGAAGAGAATGATTTTCCTTAGGGAGAGTGTAATTTTAACAGAAGTTCAACTTACACATTTTAAGATCCATACTTTGAATGTTTCTAAGTGCAAAATGAATATAATTAGTTATGAGATATCTTGCCCTTGGCTACAGTATGCATTAAGCTGCCGCGTAATATCATTTGCAACCTATTCATACTCTGTGGTGTATTTCAGGACTTCCTGTGCTGTAGACTTTTAAAGCAAATACTGTATATAGTTTCAGAACCTAACAGTTGTTCCTTCAGAAGGGTTAGGAGTGGGTACCACACATCTGTGGCCTTCAAATAGTCTAGCCAGACATATAAATTCCTTATAAACAGGATCTACATCTTTTCATGTACGGGTCCCTAACATGTAAACGAAAACTGGCACAATGAAGTAAATGCGTGTAGAATAAACAACAGAAAAGACAGATCTTTGATGAAACATTCCAGTGATGTAGTTCACAGAAAATGACTATTCCGAAGTATTTTAGAGCCTCAACTTTTCTCGAAATTCCATGTTCTCCCCATTTATCCTCCACAAGTGATCACTGCGGTGTGGCTGTGATTACTGAATGGCTATGGTGCAGTTGTAAATAAACGTGACTTTCCTGATACCTCCTAACTGTGTGACCATTGTCCTAATGTATAAAGTACGGAGTTCTGCAGGGTCACCAGAGGAAGGGGGAGCATGTGGCCCAGATTCTGAGTCAACAGGGAGCTGTTTCTTAATAATTCGTGTTATCAAGTATGTTCATACATTGGAAACCAAAAAAAAAAAAAAAAGCTGGGCTTCCTTTTACGTGGTTTTCCTGACTT
This sequence comes from Tapirus indicus, assembly GCA_031878705.1. NCBI lineage: Eukaryota > Metazoa > Chordata > Mammalia > Perissodactyla > Tapiridae > Tapirus > Tapirus indicus. The sequence continues at coordinate 133,761,700 of CM062920.1, read as the reverse complement.
CTTCTGTAACCAAGAAGTGCTAACTTAAATAAAAGTGAAGAGTGCAGTGCATACAATTTCTTCTGTTTGTGAAGCCTAACACAGGAAGTGATGCTACGTCTGTTTCTAGAATAGGGTTAGACTTTCACAGCCCAAAGACAAGATCTGTAGTTTGATAACTATTTAGATCCAAGCCTATAATGCAATTAGTCTGGCAGCTACCTGAAAACAGAGATAGACTTACCTATTTCTAACACATTTTTACATTCCTCCAAAGCACATCTTGGACACAATCAGTGCTCAATAAATGTTGAATAGTTATCTAGTTTTAAAAGGTTAAGAAAAAATGACATATTTTAAACTTGTAATTTCTTAACCAGTTAAATAGTAGGTTTAAAAAAAAAGAGAGTTTCAGTTAATTACACTTCTTTACTGAGTAAAAACCATCTGCCAAGTACTATACCCCTGGAGGGGGTGTAAGAAGTATGAGCAAGGTACAGTTCCTGCCCCCAAGAAACCACAGCTATGTGGCTCCCACAGAAGAACATGTCAGCTGAAAACATTTATACAAATATATTGTATTCATTCTCTGGACATTACACAACAATGCTTTGCCATAATTGGAAGAACCCATTTGATATCACAGACATAAAATGAACCTGTTTGATATCATTTCCATGTGACAACAATTGACTTCCAATAATTGACTTCTCAAATTACCTACACCTGCATAATCCCAGAAAAACCATCCAGTTTCAGTTGTTTCAATTCAATAGGTTGGTAGGTGACTGAATTGTTTTTCAGTTTATGGCAGTGGTTTGTCAATGTAGCCTAGAAAAGCCCAACTATATCGTCTTTCATAGTCCAAAATGATTATATAGGTGTATATGTGTGTGTACACACATGCATACATGAATATATACACATATGTAATTTATACACATACATGCACACATATATCTGAAACTTACACCATTTTTGTTCTCTCATGGTCAAACTGAGCACAGATCTATTGGTGAATCTTTTCACCCAGATTACAATAGCCAGCTGTCTTTGGAAGAGTGTTACTGAATCTTTGCTCTGCAGACAAGAAAAGGAATATTTGAAAGTGTAATGACCCTGCAAGCGCTCAGATATTCATTGCACATCATGATGATTACATCTGAGAATCTGTTCCTGCTTTATTCTATTTTTTCTTAAGAAATAGTCTTATCTTTAGGAATGTGTGGATGCAAAATGACTAGTTTCTAACAGACGGTATTAAAAACCGTTGTGAGTTCAATGCAGAAACGCAACAGTAAAATTGCAAACTGAGAAGAGGAATCAAATAAGGGCTGAAAAGCATGAGATTTGAGAATAAATTATGCATAGGACAAACTGGTAATCATTTTGAGAAGGAGAGGAGAGGTGGATTTAAATGGTCAAATAATAAAAAGTAACTGTTCGGCAGAGGCTGTCTAGTGTAATGTTGAACGGCATGGACTCTGCCCCCAGAACTGAGTTTGAATCCTGAATCTCCCACATACAAGTTGTGTGCCTTTGAACTGGAACTTAAACTTTGAAAATCTCTTTTACCCTTCCACTTTTCAAACAGGGAGAGGTGTACATACTTAGCAAAAATGATGGTCCATGATGATATGTAACATTTATTGAGCACTTACTATTTGTCAGGCACTGTAGTAAGCATCTGACACCAATAAGTTCATTAACTCTCATGTTGATCTAATGAGGCAAGGACTATTATTATTATTCCTGTTTAACATATGAGAAAACTGAGGCTAGACTAGGTAGATGACTCACCCAAAAGGATAAAGCTGAGATTTGAACCTGGCAGAATGATTCCAAAGCCTGTGGTTTAAGAACTGTGCTATCATATTGCCATACAAAGTACGTATCATAGCTTGGTACAGAGTAAGGCTTCATCACATAATAAAGAGTCAACCAAAAGAGAATCATTAAAAATTAACTGAGGAGAAAAACCAAATCTCTCACCAGGAGGAAACTGACTTGGCGACTTGGCCCTTTCTTCCAAATATATCATGTGATACGATGTGTAGAGATGTGAGATGCTGCCGAAATGACTGATAGAGCCCAATTCGGAATCTAATGATGGGCTTACTCCCATTCCAAATCAGCCTAAATTGTTCACCACAATCTGAGGCCCAATTAGCTGATACATCCTGTCCAAAAAATATGCATCCCCACTCCCTTTCATTTCATATGTTTCCTTTCTTTCCATATCTCATATTTCATATTTCAAAGGTAGAGATTTGAGCCTAAGAAAGTTAGTACAGGCTTGGATGTTAACCTTTATCTTCATACCTGATTCACAGTTGCTCTGATCTCGTCAGTAGGCTGTGAATGTGGACACCTAGTTAGAGTTGACTTGAATCTAATTCAAAGAGTAGATTCTGTTAGCACATCTGACACCCTGGAAATGTTCAAGGGGAGGTGGAAGAGTGGAGGGGTGGGCAGGGGGTCCTGGATGCTTTGCTTACCAACCACGGCCCCCTCTGCCAAGATGAAAGATGGCTGTGGCTTGAGGTTTTTGCCCATCTGTGTCTCTTGGAAATATTCATGTTGTACGAATCAAAGAATGAACCACTCCTGCCTCCTCCTTATCCTTCTCCCCACCCCTGACACAAGCACAGGTGTGCACACTCCACACAATAGCCCTTGTTGGCCATGGGGTCCATAGGAAATCTGTTATCCCAAATAACTGTCACATTCTCGTGTGCTCAGTCACAGGGGAGAATGTCAGTTTCTCTCTTCTCTAGCATTGGTGATGAGGTTGAGGTCACAGGACAGAAAGGGTCCTGTCTTGTCTCCCAACAAGAGGGGTCTGTGCAGCTGCTGTGCCCACAGCAGGCAGAAGGCATGTGGCAGCTGCAGCTCTTTAGAAGGCTCTTTCCACCCACTTCCTGTGTCTGGCTTTGACTTCTTAGAGGGCAGATGCACTTACTCCAGAGTCCTTCCCTGATTCAACTGGGAAAAAAAAAACAACCAAAAGTCTAAGGTAACCCTTTCCTTTTTGAAGCTCCTTCACGTTGTCTCGGATCCTCTTTTCTGAGTTGTCTGTTACCAATTCTATGTGTTGTTCCGTTCAGAGCAGCATGTGGCTGAGTTTTGTTGAGTACTAAATAACCACTGATGTTAATTATAAACAGCCTCGGCTGAGAGGAATGGTTTTAATAGAAGGCCAACCCCAGGAAGCAAGATGGGTAGGTAATAATATGGAACCCAAACCAATTTCCCAGTAAAGAACAGAAAAAAATATAACGAAGATTCAATTCATCCCTCTAAGTCGTAGCTCTCTGTGAACCAACCCGTCTAATGTTCCAGTTCATTCTTCCTTGATTTTTCCCTTTGAACTTTATGTTCCAGCAACAGTGTTAATTTTACCTCCAATATACAGAGTTGTGTCGTGTTTCTGAGCCTTTATGGGATCTTCTCTCTGCATGAAATGCCTTCTCACAATGTCTTCTGAGAAATATCTCATTTGACTTTTAAAACCTGGCACAGACCTGGCTTCATCTATGCCCGGTGATTCTGGTTTAATTGGTCTGGGTTGTGGCCTGAGCCCTGGGAGTTTTAAGTGCTCCCTGGATGATACTAATATGTACCAGAGTTTGAGAATCACTTCTGTAGGCCAGTGGTTTTCAAACTTGAGCAAGCATCAGAATCAGCTGGAGGGTTTGTTAAAGCACAGATTGCAGGGTACACCCCTGAGTTTAGAACTCAGTAGTTACTTCTGGAGCCTGAGAATTTGCATTTCTGGTAAGTTCCCAGATGATGCTGATTCTGCTGGCTCTGGGACCATGTTTTGAGAATCAGTGCTCTATTCAAACTCTCTAACTTGCACACTTAGTGTATTGCACTTATACTTATATTACATAAATTGCACTTATATTGCAGTTATCACACAACATTGTTATCAATGTATTCACTTGTCTATTTCTGTCATTAGAAGGAAAGGACAATAGCTTTTTTATCTCACTGCCTAGCATGGCACATGGTATATAGTAGATGCTCGATAAATGGTTATTGAATGAATAAATATCCAACATCTATTTATCACAGAGAAAGAAAGTCGTGTGCCAAATTTATGCCAATCTTTTTGGAGTATTGGATCTAACAAATACCCCCATGTATCTGAATTTCAATCTAGAAGGTAGTTTTCTTAGCTTCTATGAATTACATCTTGGATTTTGGTGATAGGATTGGGTTGACAAAGTACTTCTCAATACACTGGGATAAAAAGCCTTATGCAAAGGCAGATTATATTACATTACATCAACAGCACCTCTTTTAAAACTTGACATTTAATTAGTATTTCTCTCAATAAAGGCCTTTTAAGAGCTCTCCATAAAATGTTTCGAAAAATGAGAACGTTTAAAATACAGGCAAACAATGAGTCCCATTTATACAGCTTCTTCACATTATTTCTCTAGTATCATGGATCTCAAACAGGCTCACTCACCCTGCTCCAGTGAGGTTGGCACATGTTAGCCATATTGATTGTCTGATACAAATATGGACCATGGCAGTGAGGAACCCACTTGTCCTGGTGGCTTGTACGCAGATCTCAGACTTAATACACACTCAACCACAGAGCAATGAACCAGACAGTAAAATGTTATTCCCAAGGAGATTGGACTCCAATTCAGAAAAATGATCTCATTGTTTCATATAATCTTATAAATTAAGTCCAAAGAGATGTTTAAAAAGGCATTTCCTAATCCTTGTTAATTTCTTAAATACCTACTCTCAGGAAGAATAATTTGCTCTTTTCATTGATCTGTAGAACATAAAAAAGCACAAAGTGTGTTGGCATAGCCCTTTCTGAACTCAAAACCCAGAGCTGGTGATGTGGTATTTTTCACTTGTGCACAAGCAGGTATCCGTGTGTGTGTGTGTGTGTGTGTGTGTCTGTGGCTTGTTGCACATTTCAGCTGCCTTTTACCTTGATGACCATCTGATTGTTCTGGAAAGGCAGTGCTATCCTTGGTGGTGCAGAAGGTGATCTATTTGAATAGCATCCAGGTAACATTTTTCAATGAATCAGTGAGGGACCCAAGATGAGAAATTAGTCTTTCTGAGTTTCTGGTCAATCTCTTTTAATTGGAGTCCTGTGCCCCTGGTCACCTCCTCATCATTACCTATGATTCTAAGAATGTCAAAATAGATGGATATTGACTTTTTGAATTAAGAATATTATGATTGAATTCCACTTCAACATTAGCAGGTAGCCAATGGATTGAACACGATCAAATTAAGAATGAAAGATTCTATCGGTTGTGCCTGCCTTTCTTTAAAAAAATAAAATATTAAAAAGGACAAATTTGCCTAAAATTTATGGGCAGCGCATTCAGAGTTCAGAGTGACTATGTTCAGAATGTAAAGTCGGTGGTATGAGTAGGCAGAAACAGATTCAGTGGTTGCTTTCTGTTGGTATCTGTTCTATGTCTTTGGTTGGTTTGTTGGTTGGTTGGTTGGCTTGTTGCGTGGTTAGTGGGTTTTCAGATTGGCATCCCTGCCTTCATTTTTCCTGTTTCTGTCTCATCAATCTTGGATGAGTGGACTGTGTACCACCAGCGGGCCTGCTCTCACTCTTGCTCCCATGTCAGAAGTACAAATGGAGGCCTACGTACTGTATGTCTAAATATTTAAAAGTTATAACTGGAGCATACAGACTGCTTAATAAAATACATTCTACCCCTTACCTTAACAAGTACATCTTCCTAATGACAAAAATTTTAAAAATATGTAAAGCTATTGTTTTTTTTTTAACATTGTAATTTTTTTTAGGGAAGATTGGCCCTAAGCTAACATCTGTTGCCAATCTTCCTCCTTTTTTCCTGTTTTTCTCCCCAAAGCCCCGCTATGTCATAGTTGTACATCCTTCTAGTTGCTCTATGTGGGACGCCGCCTCAGCATGGCTTGATGAGTGGTGCATAGGTCTGCTCCCAGGATCCAAACCTGTGAATCCCGGGCTGCAGAAGCAGAGCACGAGAACTTAGCCACTATGCCACCAGGCTGGCCCCTAAAGCTATTATTTTTACACAATTGAAAGTCCATAAAATATTAAGGATGACTGAATTTAATTAATATTGCATATATCTGGATATTCATTTGGTGGGCTGCCAAAATTGAGGAGAGTAATTAAGTAAAAGCATGCTTAATTCAAAAATTATTACATATTTATTTCACAAAATTTATTTTTTGCCTTCATTTCAGCAAAACTACTAATTCTATTATTCTTATCAAGATTTTCACAGTTTGATTCTATTGATAATAATGATCTAAGGTTTTAAAAATGAAAATGTAATTATGTCCAAAGTACACAAAATTTGAATATATTTTAATCAACAATATAGAATAAGGCAAACCAAAAATATAAAAAGTTATTTTTCATGTGCTTTCAAAAGTTATTTTCCTTCTCAAACATTCAAATTGTTTATTAAAATTAAAAGAAAAATACAATTATAATTAAGAAGTATCAAAAATATAAATCAAACATTAAATAAAGCTTATATTTTAGTTTCTAGAATGGTAATTAAATATTATTAAATGCTTTCATAAAGTGTAAACTATTCACAAGTCTACATTTACTTGCCAATGTAAAGAACCAATATCTTGCTTCACACGTGCTTCATTCAGGAAGAAGTCGACAAGTTAAATAATTTGTTTTTCTTTTCTTTATCTAAATGCTGCCACTGTTCAAATGCTCCCCTCCTTCCCAAGCAGTTTCTGACTTCCACGTCAGCAGGTGCACAACCCACAAACCATCATGGCATGTGGATGCAGCTGTCTTTTCTTCTGAAGACATAGGTCAACTGATTCGGGAAAGTTCTTCCCTGGGGCCTGATTGGTGTTAGCCATGGGAGTGAATGACTTCAGGTTTCAATCAAACTGTGCTGGCCCTGAGTGCAAGATTCCAAGTCATAGAGGCCCCCATCAATTCTCTCCTAAATGTAGTTTTTCTGTGTTTTTGACATGCAGGCCACTCTAAAGCTCAGAATTCATGAGGTCTTTTACTCTCATATACCTTTGATGGTTCAGGCCCTTAGAGATTCTCACCAAGATTATTGTAGTAGACTGCTTACAGATCACCTTTCTTCTAGACTCAAATTCTTTCTTGTGGTTCATGAACATACTTTGCTGACAGAGAAGAGCTAAGAACCCCGACTGATCACTTTTTCCTTGTTTCAAACCTGAATTCCGAGGTCATCTGTGAATAGATGAGATAAAGCAAGTAAATAAAAACATACTTAAATGTACATGTAGCTAATGAGCCACTCAAACCCCTTCACTCAAAATTCATCATGCAGAAATGGGAACCGCTTAATTTGGCAGAAACAGTAGTGGCGTGATTCCAACCACTGACAGGTGAGCAGTATTTGAGACAGAAGTACTGCTTCATGATTAGTATTTATCATCATTGCCTAGCTAGGCTCAGCAGCAAAGAATAAAATAATAGCCAATATTAATTGAACTTTCATTATGTGCCGAGTACTTTGCTGAGAGCTTTATATGTACTATCTCATGTGATTCTCCCCATCATCTTGGAGCTAGGTAATACTATGAAGCTCCCTTTAAAGATGGAGGGACTGAGGAGTTAAGTAGCTTGCCTGAGTTCACACAGTGAGGAAGTAATGGCAATGGGATTTAAACTCAGGCTGTGCAACTCCAAAGCCTGTACACTGGAACACTATTTCACTCTGTTCTTGAGAACACTCAAGAAAGAACCGCAGTCTTTCAACTAATCTCATAGTGGCATACATTCAGTTCTGCAGTGTTCCATTAGTCAAACAGACCAACCCCCGTGCAATTTGGGAGCGAAGTACACAAGGGTGTGAATGACGGGAGGTAGGGATAACTGAAGGCCACGTTCAAGTCTGGGTCCCACACATGCATACCTTATGAAGCACTTAAGCAGTGCCTGGCATGTCACAGCAGTTCAACCAATATCACAGCTATCAGTTGGCATCCCAGGCATACTGGAAAGAGGTCACATCTCATGGATAAATCTTGAACATCAGGAGGTCTCAGTGAAATCAGCTTTAGCTGAGAGGGGTGGGGAAGACAGGAGGAACACACCCTTCAATTAACCTAAAAGGGCTGAGGACTCAGTTTGCCAAGAAGAGAACAAAGCAGTGAGAATGGTAGTGCAGGGCAGGAAAGAACTAGACAAGTGGTTGAAGGAAGTAAGGTCAAGGATGATGTGTTAGGGTAGAGGAATATTTGAGCACACTCATTGGTTGTCATGACCCTCTCTTGGTTCTACTCTTCTCTGACTCAAATTTCTTTCTTTTCTTTTCTTTCTTTCTTTTTTTTTTTTTTTTTTGTACGTGGGACATCGCCACAGCATGGCTTGATGAGCGGTGGGTAGGTCCACACCCGGGATCCAAACCCACGAACCCCAGGCCACCAAACCTAACTACTATGCCACTGGGCCAGACCCTCTGACTGAAATTTCTTTAACTCCTTTGCTGGCTCATTCTTCTTTCATCCTGGAATGACCTTCTTCTCTCCTTTCAAGATTGACAACACTCCCTCCTCTCAGCAACGATTCCTTTCTCTCCTCTCACAGTTCCTCCTTTGTACCTGTGCCCTCTTATTTTATTCTGTTGGACTTGATTGCTAATTGTTTACCTCCATCTCTGACACTATATTTTGAACTTCCTGGGCACAAGGACTGTATTTTATCTGTTTTTATACTTTCCGAAGTGCGTTGCACATACTGGATGCTCTATAAATGTTGGTTGAAATTAAATGGCATGTGACTGAGATTTGAATTCCATGTCCTCTAGCCCAAAATGTACAAAGTCTCCTATCTTTCTATTAAACACCAAATTAGTCAATCTCCAATAAAGAAGAAGGACTCCTCCTCCTCACACACACTTTTTATCCCCTTTTGGAGCTCATGACTATGCAAGCGTAAGTCAGGGATATTCATGACTTTGGTTATGATAGTGATAATTGATGTTGAAATTAAAAAGGGCACAGAGGGACAGATTACCTCTGTAGGCAAAGAAGAAGCCCAGTTCAAAAAAGAGAATGTCTCAAGCAACTGTGGGCAATTCGGGAGCTGACTCCAACAATTCGTGGATTTTTGCTTACAGATTCTAGTTCTTGCACATTTTCTATTCATGGATCCAAAGCAATGCGCTCATAATACTCCCCAAGCATTTTTTCATCACCGCTTCCGGTCATTCTTTAATTAAAAATCCATTGCTATCCCTCATCTTTTTCTTTTTTTCTTCCTGCAAAGGAGTTTTCACCTGCAGTAAATGGATTTTTATTACACTTGCAGTTGGGTAATGCAAAGCTCTTATCTTCTCCAGGGGCTTTCTGAGTCTCAAGCACTTCTGTTAGGTATGGGTCTGATCATGCACAGCTATGGGGCATAGCTTCAAGGGTTTCAAGGGTTTTCCAGGTTGGAAGAAAGAACCATAATAATCTCACTCTTGTAAGCACAAGTAGGCTAAGTGTCCCAGGATGGTTCCTGTCACCAGGACAGTATTCAGTGTGTGTTGTCCCTAATCTGCCCCATCACTGAGGTCCTTGTCCTGGGACTCAAACTCAGCCCAATTTGTGAGTCAATCTTGACCCAGGCTGCAAGTACAGAGCTGTGAGCCCCGCCCATGGGTGGGCTCCAGAATTAACTACTCCTGGCTGTCAGTCCTGACATACCCATATATGCCCTGAGTCAAGGCCTGTCCCCATGACCTGCAGGGCATTTTACAGGCATCATTCAACATGAGTAAGGGGCTAAGTACGAGAGTGAGACTTTGGGCTTCTGTTTTCCCACTTAGTCCTTAGTTGGGTTCAGGGGAGTGTGTAAGAGGCAACGTGATATATTTAATAGAAACAGCCCCAAATCTGGAGTCAAGCTAATCTAGATTCTTTTTTCCACTTCCATCGTTCACTGGCTATTTAGTCTTGAACAAATTACATAACCTATTTTCTCATTTGGGAAATGGGAGGAGTAAAACCTACATAGTAGGTTTGTTTCAATAATTACATGAGTAGAGGAGTGTGAAGGTCCTAGTACATAGTAGGTGCCTAATAATGTTATTTATGTTTCTGAATTCCCTTTAGACTGGAGTCCTATCCTTCCAGCCCAATGAGTCCATTGAGAGTATCACCCCGGATTCTACCCTCTGCTGCAATGTCCACTTGCCTACTTCTTTCCACGATTTCTTGACTTCCACTTGAGTCCACTTCCATGACTCCTTGGAAGAGACACCAGCCCAAACAAATACAAAGTCATTGTGTCCCTTTGGACCCATTATCCTGGATTGGTGGTTGCTTCCCTTGGGGTACAATTTGGCAGTTGATTCAGTTTTCCTGTCTTGGCCTTACCTAGACCCAGATACCCCCCATCCTTCTGCCCTGTGCCAGTAAGACACAGGCAAGCAGAGTGAAATGATAAATATTTGTTGATGTAAGCTCTAATTTTTGGAGTAATTTGTTATGCAGCAATAGACTACTCATATAGTATATATGCATATATTATTTTACCATTTTTTGAGGTATAACTCACATAAGATAAAATGCACAGATCTGGAATTCAATTCAATGAGCTTTGACTATTGTATACAATCATAACCACCACTCAAACAAGATACACATTTTCATCACTCCAGAAAGTTCCTTTGTGCCCTTTTCCAATTAATTCCTACTCATCTTCGACTAGAAGAAACCACCATTTTTTTTCTATCATCTTAGATTAATTCATCCTGTTTTTGAACTTCACATAAGTGGAATCATCTAGTATGTACTGTTTTGTGTCTGGCTTACCATAATATTTTCGACATTATGTTTTGACATCTTGTTGCATCCATCAGGAGTTAGCTCCATTTTGTTTTATTGCTGAGTAGAATCCCATTTTATGAACACACCACAATTAGTTTATCCATACTCTTGTTGATGGACATTTCGATTCTTTCTAGTTTTTAGCTGTTATGAATAATGCTGCTATCCTTATACAAGTCTTTTTGTGGACCTAAGTTCTCATTTCACTTAGGTGAATACCTAGGAATGGAAATGCTTGTTAACAATGTAAATGTACATTTAATTTTATAAGAAACTGATAACGTGTTCTCCAAAGAGTTTGTTTCGTTTTATACCCCGACCCAGCAATGTATGAGAGTTTCAATTACTTCACATCCTTTCCAGCATTTGGTATTGTCAGTCTTCTTTATTTTCGCCATTTACTGGAAGAGAAATGGTGTCTCATTGTGGGTTTAATTTGCATTTTCCTGATGAGTGATGGTGTTGAGCATCATTATTGGCCAGTCATATATCTTATTCTGCGAAGTTACCATTCAAGTTCTTCATTGTTGCCACCTGGAAACTCCACTGACTTATGTGCTTCCCAAAGACCACTGTTTGTCAAAGCAGACCCACGTCAGCTGCTCCCTTGAGCCTTATGTCATTCTTTCTCCTTAAAGTCATCCCCTTCTACCTGGTCTTGCTCTCCCTCCCTCACTACCCCTGTCTCTACCCTCTTTTTATTTCAGGCTCAACAAATCTTGCCCTGAAAACTGCTGTCCAGCAATAACCTACTAAATACCTACACTAGTCCAAGCTCTGGACGGTAAATGTACGGAATAATAAAGAGAAGAACTTTTGGTAAATATTTAACAACAGTTCTCTGGAAAAAATAATTTTTAACACTGATTTTTATGCCAATTTTCTGTGCTGTAAATACCCACCATGGCCAATTGCAAGCTCCCAACGGGACCTCACTAAATGTGGAGCTGAAAAGAGACGTGCAGTAGCACGTGGTTATAGACCCTGTTCCCACCATGACAATTGCCTTTCACAAGCCCATATAAGCCTGCTCCAGCACCACTGGATAAGAGTTTACAATTAATTTGGGTAGGTGATTGACAAATTAGAGAACAGCACAAAATAACATACAGTTAAGTCCTCTTGTGTATTGCAAAACCATAGGCAATTTATAAGTGAAGAAAATACTAAAGGCTAAAAGCAGCTGTTCTCACCCCTTACTGTACATTGGAATAACCCAGGAGCTTTAAAAAATACTCAGGTCTGGGTGCTACCCCCTCAAGATTTGGATTTAGTCAAAGGTGAGGACTAAACATTGTTTTTTCACCTTATCAGTAGATTGGAACTAGATGATTCTAAGATGTAGTCAAGATTAAGAACCACTGGCTTACAGGAAGATGAAGGTTTTGACAAATTTGGATAATTGGGACAATGTGGGAAGGTAGCCAAACAAAAGGAATGGACTCTTCAGCGAGAATGAGGAGACTGGCTCATAGCAAGATAAATAAGAGTTTTTCCATGAGAATCTGGCCCCATCTCCCAGAAATCTAGGTTTCCAAAGAAAGAGGGTCTCAAGGTCCCAGCAGAAGGCCCTTATTCCCCATGGTGGTGGTACTACCCAATCAGCAGCCTTGAGAGTTGGGGACCTGGAATGGAGGTCCACTCTGCCTCAGACCCTGGCAAGCTAGGTAGGATTTCAGAGTCCTAGCCTGTCAGACTTAAGCAAATTTTATTTTGAATAAAAGTCAGTCAGGTGTGTCTTGGCTTCTGGAGGGTCTGTGCTCCTCAAAATTTCATGTCCGTGTGAATCACCATGGGATCTTGGTACAATTCAGATTCTGATTTAGGGGTCTGGGGTGGGGCCTGAGGACCTGCATTTCTAACCAGCATCCAGGTGATATTGATGCTGCTGGTCCTTGGACCACACTTTGAGTAGCAAGGCTGGAGTTTACAGGGTGGCATTTACCCTAGGATTGCTGTACAAGCAAATTGCTTTGCTTAGCTTGATTTGGGTGCCCATATTGGGCTGGGGATTTGAGCCTATTTTTTGGCAGAAGTCTGCCCCTTGCTCTCAACCAGTCAGCCTTTAACACAAGCTCTTCTCTCCTGTTTTCTGACTCCAGCTTTTTGATGACTGCTGCTAAGTTGTGTTGTGATTGACCTTCTAAATTGATCTTAGCCCTGCTGGGAATTTTTACTCGGATAACCAGATCTATGTCCAGGAGACCAATAGCCACGATTCATTGAAGTCCCACTTATGTGCCGCACACTTTATATACATCATCTCTTATCCTAGATCAACTGAAAAGACAGATATTATTATTTCCACTTCTCAGCTGAGGAAGGTGAGCTCAACAAGTGATATAAAGTTAGCCCAAGCCGTGAAGCTACTGGGAGGACTAGGATAAAATCCAGGTCTGTTTCTCTCTCAAGCTCCATTCTTTCTCCTCTAGTTCACCTGGCTGCTGCTCACTATGGCCAAGCACAATAAACCATGAGTCTGCTGACCCAGCTCCCAAACCCCAGCCCAACATTGGACCTCTATTCTGGGGACCTCTAATTTAAGAGTGTACTTCTCAGTCAGAAAGAGCAAATGGGGTGATTTCAAAGTGTGATGTCAAGTGTTACATGTATTTACTAAGTTGAAAAGAATTTGGACAGTCTTTTCCAAACCACCCTCTCAACTGAATTCCACAGGTATTTACAGAGCATGTACTGTGGCTTGGGCAGTGCTAGGTATCTGGTGATAGGAAGAAGAAAAGAACAAGAGGAAATAGATACAAATGTAAGTCTCGTTGGTCATCATGGACTATACACATTGTACTAGGAGTGTGAGAGTATGAGTCAAATGGGAAAGGGGATCAATTCTATTGGGAGGGCAGAGGGATACTCTTCTAGGTATTTATTGGCCTTAGGGAGTAAAATATGAGGTGTTATATAATCTTTGCCTTTTCATCAACACTGAATAACAGCTAATAATTCTGGCATATTATATTGAACACTTGCTATGTGCCAGGCACTGTCAATCACTTTACCTGCATGACCTCATTTCATCTTCCCAATGACTGTAGGAGGTAGGTACAATAATTATCCCCAGGTGAGAAATCGGAGCATTGGGAATGTTAAAGTCACTTGCATAAATCCCACAGCTAGTAATTGGCAGGGCTAGAATTAAATCTCAAGTCTGTTTGATTGAAGAGTCCAGGTCTTAATCTCCACATTGGAGAAAGTGAAGCTTAATTGGGAGCAGAGCCAAGGAAGGGTACAACGGGAACTAACCACTCAATGAGCAGCAATTACACATTAGGGCCATGTGTGGGGGCCAGGACACATCATGTGTCATTTAGAAGCACATGTCAGAAGACAGATTCTGGAGACCAAAGTGGATATATTGGGCAATATTGGGAAGATCATACATCCTGACTTGCCCAAGGCAGTCAGGGTATGCCTATTGTCCTGGGAATGGGATTAATACCTCCTGTTACTCTCAAAAGTATCTCGGCTTGATCAATAAATTCTATGGTCACCCCAGGGAATACTATTATATTACACTGTAGCAAGTTGTGTCCATCTAGAGAGAAAAAAACATCCTGATCGTGGAAAGAAAATCAGTGATTCAATTGTTCAGTCTTTTTCTTTTTCTGGCTCCATCTCTCCATTCAATTTCCATTCACTAAATAATGCCTCCTCATGTGTTTTCCATCCCTTTATTTTATCCTCAATGGTTCTGAGTGTTGTCGATCCCCAGCCTTGGCATCACGGAGCCAATTCTACTTCACCACAAAGCAGCATTGAGAACAACCCAGAGAATCTCCCGGCTGCTGAGTATCGGCAAGAAGCTAGCTATTGCTGTTGAGAGTACTAATCCCCGCTTCAAACCAACCAGCAGCCACAGGAGTGTAAGTCAACAGAATTTAAAATTACCAACACTTCAAGGAAACAACCTACATGTCTGTTGATGGATGAATGGATAAAGGAAATGTTATATATATATATATATATACACACACACACACACATGCACACATTTATATATGTAATATATTAATATATTATATATAATGTATATAATATATCAATATATCATATATAATGCATATAATATATTAATATACCATGTATAATAATATATTATATTAATATATCATATATAATAATATATTATATATAAAATGTATAATGTTATATATATAACAGAATATTATTCAGCTGAAAAAAATCTCTGTCATTTGCAACAACATGGATAAAGCTGGAGCACATTATGCCAAGTTAAATAAGCCAGACAGAGAAAGACAAATGCTGTATGGTATCACTTATATTTGGAACCTAAAAAAAAAAGCAAACTCATAGAAACAGGATGTAGAATGGTGATTGCCAGGGGCTGGCAGGTGGGGAAAATGGGGAGATGTTGGTCAAAGGGTACAAACTTTCAGTTATAAGATAAATAAGTTCTGAGGACCTTAGATCCTATAATCACAAGATGGAGATTATAGTTAATAATACTGTATTGTATACTTGAAATTGCTGAGAGTAGATTTGAAACGTTCTCAACAAAAGAAAAAAAAAGTAACGATGTAAAGTGGTGAATATGTTAATTAACTTGATTATGGTAATCATTTCACAATGTATACTTATAGAAAATCATCACTGTGCACTTTAAATATATACAATTTTATTTGTCAATTATACCTCAATAAAGCTTGGAAAAAATTAAAATAAAATAAAATCAGATTATCAACATTCAAACATCAAATATTCAAGACCTTTAATGGTAGATTATTTTTGAGAGAATAAGTACTCCCAGAAGTATAGGATTATGCTGGGAAATGAGGGGATCTTGCCTGAAGATACTTTGATGCTTGGGAAGAGAAAAAGAGAAAGAGGGCTTGGCTTCTTGTCCCAGCCTGTTGGGTCTCTGGAGAACCCATCACAAGGACTCTTCTCCCCTCTGAAATGTGGAAGTTGGGCAGAGACACAAGACAGGCAGGCAGGCAAAGTTACTGCAAGCTCCATTACATTTCTTTTCTTCAACAGAGGGTGAAGAAAGTTTCCTTAAGGATTTCTCTTCAAGCTAACAAAGGGCAACAGAGAATTTAGGAGGAGAGCATAGAGCCAGTTAAGACCACATACAAAAACAATAGTAATGACATATCTAGCCCTTCACAGTTTTCAAAGTTCTTTTCTTCATGTGCGTGAGCCTGCATGAAGCTGAGTGGAAGGAGCAAAGGTTTTGGGGTCAACGGACTTGGATTTGAATCTGGTTTTCCACTCACTGTGCTGCTGAACTCTCCAAGCTTCGGTTTCCAATGTCTCTATCACAGGATTTTGTTGTGAACTGAGTGAGGTAACACAGTTAAAGTACCCCAAACATGGCATGCACTTGATAGATGGTAGCTCTGCCCATCATTCATAAATCTCACCCATGGAAGATGCTAACAGGTGTTTTTTGAAGGACTGGCTCCATTTTGCAGATGAGAGACTCAGAGAGGTCAAGTGGCTTGCCCAAAGTCACAGCTAGAAAGAGAACAGTTTTCTGGCTCCAAATTCTGTCTCCGTGCAGCATTTTTCTACGCAAACGTTGGGTTTGGAATTGTATTTCTATGCCAGTCAGATACCTGAATGAGGAAAAATATTCAGAGAGGTCTTCTTTTTGAAATCAGCCTCTGATCTTAACAACAATTGCTATACTATTTTCAGATGGAATACCTTTGCAAAATGCTTTTTTCTTAGAAGCCTGTGTTCAAATCTCACACTTCTGTGAAGTAATTGCTTTCTGCCTAAGACTGTCGATGTGTGTTTGAGTTCAGACATTTGGTGAGTAGGTGATGTTTCTGAAGTTATTAGTCACTGTGTCTTCCACAGCTGGATAAAAGGGTCATATCACAGTCATGTGACTTTTCTAAAATGCCCCATGTATTGTCTTTATCTGACAGCTGCAGAGCATGCCAGACAGGAGGGCACTGGCAGAACACTCTTGAATTCCTTCGCCTACACGGAAAACAGATGAAGCTGTGGTTGAAAGAATTTGGCCCAACTATCTAAGAATCATTACTGCATCAACTACACTCAACATGAAGTTGACTTTGGCGATCTTTATGGTCTCTTTTAGCCCAAAAATACTGTACCATTGTATTCTACGCTTCCTCCACCCTACTCCAGCTTTATTGTTGACCTCTTAAAAGTTTGATCAGATCTGGGGCATCCTACTTCAGTGCTTTCCCACTGAAGAAATAAAGTCAAGGTGAACCAAGACCTAGTCTGTCCAAAATATGCAACCTCAAGGACACTGCTCTTTGTAGAAGATGATAATGTTGCTACCCTAGGGACAGGGTCTTTGTGTGTAGACAGAGCTTAAAATCCAAGATTCACTGGCACCATTTTTAAAGACATAAGCCAACAAAGTCATTCATCTGCCCATCCATCTGTCCCTCCATTTGACCATCTATTTATTAATTTACTCTTTAAATATTTATTGACTGCCTCCTATGTTCCAGGCACAATGCTCGATGTAGGGGCTGCAGTCAAGATTTAGATCTTGCTCACAAAGAAGTTGTAGTAGGAAAGATGGACAAAAAACAAATAATTTCACAAATAATTATGGGAATAAGTGCTTCAAGGAAAAGGATGCTAGGAGTAAGCAGATAGGGTTTCCTACGAGAGACAGTTTAGCCTAGTGGTTAAGGGAATGATCAGCTCTGGAATCCAACAAGGAGGCTCAAGTCTTGTTCTTCCTCATACCAGCCCTGTGACTGTTGCTTAATCACTCTGTGTCTCAGTTTACCCAGTTATACCCAGCTGTAGCAATACCTCCCTCTGAGGGTGGTTGTGGGGTTTAATGAGATAGCACATGTAAAGCATTTAGAACCGTGTCTGGAACTAGCGAGTGCTCAGTCTGGGTTGGGGGGACACAACAGGCCTGTGCTGTCTGGGGGACCTCTCTAAGAAAAGGGTAAGCTGAGGCCTGAAGGATAAATAAGAAAGGGTGAAAAGAGGTTAGGAGACAGGGGAGAAGGGGAATGGAGGGAGGGAATGGGCAAAGGAAATGCAATGAAAACGTGAAGATCCTGAAACAGAAGGACCCTGGGCATAGTACTCTGGAAAAAATAAAGTGGCGGTGGAGGAGCAGGGAAATCTGGACAGGAGTGGTTGAGATGAGGATAGAGAACTGGGCGAACCAGGTCTTGTGGCACTTTATAGGCCAGTAGCTAAGGGTAAGATAATCCAATCATTTGACCAATCATCCTTTCAATTGGAAATTCCTAAACAGAAACTCAACCATTCCACTTCTTATCTTTAGAGGAATCTATGCTTATTGATAAGGAGTCAGCAGGAAAATCAGCAGTAAAATGTCTTGGGCTTTTCTGTAAATGACGTCCCTTCACACATGTCTCTATCTGTATTTTTATTCTCTGTCCCCGGAGGCCATCTTTGCTGTCCTTGAATATCAAAGTACACTGGTAGAATTGCATTTCATTGTCAAATGATTGCATCCAGATAATTATATTATGGCTTTTAGGGACACATGATCAATTTTTATAATACATCAGGAAGAGTTTTGAAGAAACTTACATTTAATCCTTGTTCAGTTCTATTTTCTTCTATCTTTTGCTTAGGGCTATAAAAATATGCTGTCTTCCTGATTTATCTTATATTTTTCAAGTTTTTCTTCTTTTTCATTAGCTTTAAAATTAACTATTAATAACTTCCAAAAGATATTACAGTTTTTCAACAATGACTTTTTAAAAAAAAGTATCAGAAACAAACTGATAAAATGGACTGGTCATGGATCTTGGAATCTTTAAGTCCTGGGTTTGAACTGTGGCTCTACTGTGTCACCATAAACAAGTTGTTTAATGTCTCTGAGACTCAGTTTCCCAAATTGTAAAAATAACTACAATAATACTTATATTTCCTTGTTGTGAGGACTATATAAGATAATGTTTATAAATACATCCAAGTCTAGTGACAGGAAGGAAGGAAGGAAAGAAGGAAGGGTGGAAGGAAGAAAGGAACAAAGGAAAGAAAAAAGCAATAGAGAGGAATTAATTACATGAATGATAAAAGATGCAGACGGCACCCTGAGTGAAGTGGAATTATTCAGATGTTTCTCTCTATACATTAAAAAAATTATTTGGTGTTACAACTTTCTTCAAATGTGCTTTGATATTTTTTTGGAACAGGCACTATAAACCTATCAACCCTTACTCTTCTGAAGGGTTGGAAAAATTCAATTCTTCTGTTGACTGAAAAAGAGTAATTTCAAAAAGTCTCCTTTTAGGAGTCATCTAAAACTTTTCTGATGCATTTTTGTGACACCAGCAGCCAAGTTTCTTCTTTACATTTGTTGTCTTCTAGAACTAAAATCAGATTGCAATGCTGGGTACATAGCACATGATGTCAAGGGAAGTGATTATGCAGAGTACTAAGTGGGAGAGGGAAAACTGAGCCAGTTTAGATGTCATGCATTAGTTCATTCATTCACCAAACACTTATTGGGCATTACCCCCAGTAATACCAGAAAATTCATTTTTAAAGGATCACTTTGCTCCTAACCTGGGACTGTAATGTCGATTAGATTAGAAGGTCATGGTAGTAGCCCTGGTAATCCAATAAATTATTCTGAAGTGAAGCTTTAAATGCTGTATTTAAACATACAGGGATTGGATATTCAAGAGTAATGAGTTAAGTTGACTAAGCTTGTTCTTTTGAAATGATGGAATTGACTTCTGGATGTCTAAGTTTGCTGCTTAAAATTCATGAAGAGTATTGGCTGAACTCAAGAAGGTTCATTTAGGATAAATGAAAGCCACTGGCTCCTCTGTAGCTGCCGATGAAGGAATCTGCGGAAAGGTGTCACCTGACAATGACAATAACAGAAGACAAGCAATCACTTCCACAGTGCCTTGAGTTGTGGTCTGGGATATGAACTCAAGGAATTTCAGCAGTTGGTTCTCTTCCAAGCCAGAAGCTGACGGCCTCAAACTCAGCATGTAGGGGTCTCAGGACCCCCGATATTTCTCCTTTTGCTTCACTGCTGGAACAAAGTGGGGTGAATAAAAGTGTTCTCTGTTATGAGAGGTTCCATAAGATCTTCCACACTCCTCTTGATGATCTGGAACAGCGAAAAATGGATGTGTTTGACTGGCTCTTTTTGCTTTTGAATCTCTACTTTACAGGGCCCCAAGGAGCAGGATTTAACAGGATTTTATACAGTGGAGAATCTTTCCTGATCCTTCCATTTGGGTGGGACACTTAAATGGCACCTAAATTATGCATTTGGGGATGAAAAATACAAATAAAGCTCAGTCCTTTCTGTTAAGGAGGCTAGTGGGGAAAACAGACAACACAGTATATAATTAGGTGCAATGAAGTATTGTCTGTAGGCGGGTAGAGGAGTAACTACAGGAGCCAAGTGATCCAAAGGAAGGAGCCATGGATTCCACCTGAGAAAGGAGTAGGGGATCAGAAAAGAGTTTAAAGAAAAATGAAATATCTACTGTGGACTGTCCATTAAATGAATGAGCTATGTAACATCTTCAGTCCTATCACTCCAGGTTGGGGGAAAGACGGCTGTTGCCAAGTGAAGTAAGAATGCCCAGTGCAGTTTTAGAAATTGTGCCACAAGGAAAGGTGGGCGGCCTTTTGTGTAGCCCATAGAGGAAGTTGTTCATTTTCTATGAACTCAACGCTCCTCTGGAGAAGATCCTACTTTCAGAGCTGACTATACAGTAAAGAGAACAGGAGGTCAGACACCCGATTTGAGAGACCCTCCCAAAGACCATTAGCCTCTAAGTCGGTGTTTATTGATACCACTTGCCAATACTTTAGAAGTATTCTTCCTTTGCCCTTAAAAGCCATTATTATTTCCTTTCAGCCCTGTAATAGCTGGGTCATCTTTTAATAAACATAAATTTTTTTGAAGCTATCAATATTTCAGATCAAGTTTGGCTGAAAGGGGGGTGAAGGAGCTATAGTTAGAGACAGAGAATAAACAGAACCCATGAACATTGCTGTTTTAACTGAGTAGAACTGAGACACGTATGACGTGACCCATTCCCAGAGCGAAGCATATATCCATCAATCACATCTGGGAGACCAAGTGCTGCAGCCAGAGGAGAAAGAGCAAGGCTAACTTTGTGAACACCATTTTTAGACTCCACGTGGTATTAGCATAAAAGCAAGTGCGTTTTATTTTGAAGTTCACTTAGAGGGAATTTAGAAGGCACGACTCAAAACTACATGAGGAACCAGCAGGATTAGAAAAGTGATCCATAAACTGAATCTTGAAAGAAAGATGGGACAAATATGGATGCTTAAAACCCTCTTCCAAGAATGTCAGAATTTCTAAAAGGTCCTGAGTTAAACCATGGGCGCCAATTAAAGTATGGGTGTCTGCCATCAGTTATATTAGTATTTAATATGTATGACCCTCATCTATTTTTATCTAACCTCACCAGTCTGAAGTGCGAGAATATTTGCACTTCCTATTTAAAATCTTTGCAAGGATTATGTTGCCTATCTCAGGGGTTTTTTTAGTGGTCTTGTTGAAAAGGAATGTGTCTGTGCATGCGTGCGATGTTAATGCTAAGACAGAGTGTTAACAAAATGCCCTCTGTAACATCCAAATCAGTGTACCAAGACAGAATCGCTCGGTTCTATCATTTTCAGACTACATGCTTCACAGTTTTGTCTTTATTCTCAGGCTCTCTCTTCAAAGTCAGCCAAGGAAATGATGAAAAATTATTTCCTAAATCACAAAATAACTTTAAAAATGTCTTTTCTATCTACAGCCCCATCCCTTATTCACCATGCAATATTCAACTGTGCCTCTGCTGGCCTGGGACATCTTTAGACATTTATTGGAAAGCTGCCTGGAGGGAGAGACATAAAGAAAGACTTTAACCTTGATCCGCTGACAGTAAAGTCATTACCCAGCTTCACTGAAAGGGAATCTGTCTCTATTTTCCCCTTTATTCATCCTCTAGATTCTCCTTTTGTTTATTTACTTATTTATTTTCTATACTCCTCTGTTCTTTCCCTGATCATCATGTTGGGTGACCTAGCTTTTAGGGGAGAAAATCAAATCAATTCTAAATATGTTTATGAAGCATCTACTATGTGCTAGGCTGGGGACACAGAAATGGACAAGTCCTAATTCTTCCCTCTTTTCATCCCCACTTCCACTACTGTCTAATCCCTTAGTGAGTCCTGTTCAGTGTACCTCCAAAATATTTCAATTGTATCTGCTTCTTTCCGTTTTCTTCTGCTGCCATGTGAATACAGACCACTGTCACCTTTTTTTGTGTGTGTGAGGAAGATTAGCCCTGAGCTAACATCCGTTCCCATCTTCCTCTACTTTATGCGGGACGCTGCCACAGCATGGCTTGACAAGCGGTGTGTCTGTCCATGCCCAGGATGCGAAACTGCGAACCCCAGCCTCCAGAAGTGGAGTGTGCGAACCTAACCACTTCACCACCAGGCCAGCCCCCATCCCCCATCCCCTTTTGCCTGGGGCACTGAAACAATTCCACAACTGTTTTCCTGTTTTTTATTCTTGTCTCCCCCCAACAGGTTTTCCTCACAGAACTTGGAGTGATCTTCTTGACATATAAGTCAAATTATGTCACACTGAGCTTAACTTCCTTCAATGACTTGCTATTAACTTTGGAATAAAATCCAGACACACGGCCCCTATAGAGTCTGATAGGATCTGACCCCAACCCCTCTCTGACCTCCGCATGAGCATCTTTCCCCCACTCAGCTCACTGCAGTTGCATATCTCTCCATTCAGCTGCTGTTTCACTCCACAGGTAAATATCTCTTTCTAGAACATTCTTTCCCTCAGGCCTTCACTCACACAGGTCTCTTTCTCATAGAGGCCTTCTCAGACTGACCATCTAAAGTTGCTCTTGCCTTGTTCATTTGTTTTTGTTCCTCATCTTCTTTGTCATATGAAACCAATTTGGAATGATGATATTAGTTTGTTTACTTGTTTATTTTTGGTCTCCACTACAGAATATAGGTTCCATGAGGACAGGGATTCTGATTGACTTATTTATCTATGTGTTACACCCAGTGCTTCGAATACTAGTTATACAGTAAGTGCTCAAGAAATATTCATGGAAGGAATAAATATAGATATCCTCAGTACCGTCAAGATATAGAGTTTCCCATACAACTGAAATGTTAGAAATAAGCCTAGGAAATTAAAAAGCATACCATAAGAGAACATGGCCAGATTCTGTTGCTCAAAAAGTTCTTATTAAATAAAGAAAGCATTTAATTTGAAATACCTTTCTATAGACATTTAGAATTTTTGAATAGATATTCAAATATATCTCTTTTTATCTATATTACAATCAAAATATTTTGTTGTTCTAGACCACATTACTGAGTGATGGTCCACTTTATGGATGATGGCTGAGGCAGGTGAATTTGAATCATCCGGGAAGGCTGAGGCTATGGTCCAAACTCCAGCAACAACAGAAGCTTCCGCAACAAAACTCACAAGTTTCCTGATTGTCTAAATGCTTACAGACAGAGAAGAGCCAAGAACTCTAGAGATACAAGACTAAATCCAGATTACAGATATAGAGTATGTTGTGAGCCAGCCCATATTTGGTAAAAAATGAGGTGGGTTGGTGCCATTATAAATATAGTTCTGACCACACACACAAAAAATATCGGAGAAAGAGGAACTTCCGACAAAAAGGAGGATGGTTTCATAAATGATGAAAATGATGAAGCTACTCAAAGTGAAGTTCTTTCTTCATCACCTGTGCATCCAGACAATGAATCTGAATGATGTATTGCTTAGCTGATCTATTATATGACTTACAAATCTGTTATAAAATCTTCTCTGCGACCTTGGGGGTAATTTCTTCAGGCATAACAAACTGAGTCTCTGAAACTTTTAAGAAATGTTCTCAAGGTTCCTAGTAACTGGCAGATCCTGGACTCAAAAAGCTCTTTCAGCTCTAGATATGGTGCTACTGTCAATGCTGGATAGAGGATGGGACTTGAAGTTCCTCAGATGCACATATCCATTTTGACAATCTCCTCAAGCACTCGGTGATGGAATTTTCATCCAACTTTCGCAGAATAGAAATGTGTTTAGAGCACCTCAATAAGATGTTTTGATTTCTGTAGATAAAAGGTGCTTTGTGAATGCATTGTACTGCATTAAACCATGCCGTGGAATAAAGGAGATATGAAAGCACTGGACTGGAAATAGGAAAAGAATAATTTTAGGCATTTTCCTCATTCTGTTTAAACAGACTGAAGATTCTTTTTGGCAGGAGGCCTGTGTTTAACCAGTGTTACTGAATATAGAATGATCATGGGTGGGGAGTATGTTTTCCTTAGTTGAGTATGTTTTCTTGAGATAAATGTGGATCCCAGGCTCCTCACTAGTCAAAGCAAAGGTTTCTAAGCTGTCTGAGGTTGTGAAAGCCTGGAGACAAGTCTCCATACCCATGTGGAGACCAGGAGCACAAGGCCAAAGAGCCTACAAGGAGGTTAAAATAGCACAGGTGGATTGGACCACTTCTATTCCGTTCACCAACCACATCCTCCCTCGCCTACAGAATATCTCTCATCACCCTGCGGTAGATCACGTCCAAGGGTAGAATCGCCGAGAGGCTTCGTTCAGTGCTTCCTCGACCACTGGATCTCCTTTGCTACCTGCCTTATCATAGACCTAGCCACATGGAGGGGTTTGTGTTTGGGCAATTTGGCCAGATATGAAAGCTGAGTGACTGGTTGAATCCTCTTTTAGGAGCATTCGATTATCTTTACTCTGAAGGAATTAGTCCTTTAACCAAACAGAAATAGATTGCCTCCTCTCCTCCTGTCGCTATTGATCTAAGAGAGGAAAGGAGGCCAGAATGCCCACCCTGGCAGTGTCTCCATATATGCACCTAATTCTCCATTCTGCACCTCCGCTGCCAGAGAAAAAAAGAGTAGAGGGCCTTTGAACATTGCATTCCAGGGTCTCAGTTGGCAACTGGGCTGACCTTGCCCCTTCATAGACGCTATATTAGTTTCTTAAGGCTGACATAACAAATTACCACAAATGGGATGACTTAGACAACAGAAACTTAATTTCTTACAGTTCAGGAGGCTGGAAGTCCAAAATCCAGGTGTCTGCAGGATTGGTTCCTTTGTGGGGTCTCAGAGGGCCTCTCTCCTAGCTTCTGGTGGTTGCTGGCAATTCTTGGCATTCTTTGGCTTATGGCAGCATAACTCCAATCTCTGCCTCCACTGTCGCATGGCATTCTCCCTGTGTGTCTTATCATCATGTACTCTTCTCTGTGTCTGTCCTTCTGTGTCACGTCTTATAAAGATATGAATGATGGGATTAGGGCCCACTCTAATCCAGTATGACCTCATTTTAACTAATGACATCTGTAAAGATCCTATTTCCAAACAAGGTTCTGGTGGACGTGAATTTTGGGGGACACTATTCAATCCAATACTGATGGAAAAAAAATATTTGTCTGTATTCACTATTCATTTTGCCCAACCAGCTATTGGATGGCTTGACATTATAAACACCATCTAGTAATCTCGGGGCTGCTGACAAAGTGTCTTTCCACCTATATATATCGACCTAGCTTTTTATCCTTGGACCAAGCTGCTTTAGGTGTAAAATTGCTCCCTAGGTCACACATTAACATGTCATTCCTCACAAATTCCTTAGTTTGGATTAATGTAATTAGTCTTAAATTATTCATACAAAGAAATGCAGCCATGTGAGGAATCTATCCCGCAACCAAATTCCATACCTGAAGGGATATCTGACTGCTTGTAGGTTATGGACAATTAGTACCCTACTGAAGAACTGAAGTGTTAAGGGGCCCAGAAAAAGAAAATGCTGGTTAATTTGGATGGTCTTACCTAGTGCCTTGCTACTCAAAGCGTGGCCCGTGGACCCATAGCATCAGAGCCTGTTAAAATAGCAGAATCTCCCAGGGATACACTCAAATCTACTGAATCAGGATCTGCATTTTGTCTAGAGTCCCCAGAAACCCCCACATGCACATTACTGTTGAAAAGTGCTGCTCTAGCAAAGCCTTTATAAATTTGAACTGGGAGAAGGTATGAAGGAGTTAGAATATGTGTAGAGCGTAGGCTATTAGATAGCATCCTAAGGCCAGGTGAGATTGCAAAGAGGGAAGAAGTGCACCTGGGACATCTTGGAATGAAACACAGAGAGAAGGGATGTGCAACAATAATTACCACGGGTAGGACACAAGCCTAGGTGCTTTGTTTTGCATAAATTGCCCCTTTTAATGTTTGCAACAACCCAATGAATTGGGTATTATCATTATCATGTATATTAGTCTATAGATGAGGACACTGAGGCAGAGAGGCTTAGGAATTTGCCATCTAATCCAGTTTCTTCACATCTCCGGCCTACCAGAGAGTGAGTATAGAGGACCAAACTCATTGGCAAACTGGTTACTTTAGCACTTGATTCGTGTTCATAGCCCTGTTTGGACTTGTATTTCAGCTCACATTATTTTGAAGACATGAATAGTCCTGGCATTGATCCATTTCCTTCATTTTAATCAAGTCTGTCAGTTGTGCATGGAACTCGCCTCAAGTCCCAGATCTCAGCCCACACCCGACGCTCGCAGACCTGAGTTCCTCTACTGAGTTCCTCTACATCCTGCTGACAAATAAATAGCAGGAACCAATCTTCAGCCCAGTGTCTTCCCTCTCACAAGTCTGCCTTCATGAGCATGCCTGGGGAGAGGCAACTAATGCTGTGTTTTTCCTATTTTGTCCTCTCCTGGATCACTGGAATGATTTATTCTTGCTCAGCGAACCAGTAATTGTGTGTTACATATAAGTGGTAAGATTTTTAGGCAGATGTGGGATCCAACAGCCTGATGTGATCCTCAAATGGCCCCAATACTTTGGACAATTGTTTTCAATTCAATAAGACCCAGATTGCGTTTGGGATGAGAAATTTATTTTTCAGTTTCTTTTGTGTTTGGGGGGAAATCACCATGGACGTTTTTGATTTATTTACACTTAGCTCCTAAACATATTGCCCTCAGGATGACTGTTTGCCATGTCAAGAGTGTTTTGTTTGGTTTCCTTTTAGATAAAATCCACATATGGCCAATTTTAAGCTGACTAGAATGCCCCAAGGATGTTTGCAAATTTCAAAACTCTTTTTCTCCCCAAACACCTTCAAAACATAAGTGGAGATCTGGAGAGAGATACAGGAGCAGGAGGAATGGAGAAACTCACGAGAAGGTGCAGAAATCAGAAAAATAATGTGAAACTTAGAAAAACTCGTGATTTCTACAAAAATATTCATACTTTCTGAGGATTGACTTTTAAGTTGCAGCTGAATTGTGTGTAATTTCAGTGATTTTTCTTTTACTCCCACCACGTAATGTACATATACACTTACAGAGTTACGGACATTAATAACTGCATTGATACGACATCTTACTACTTTATTGGATCTTGACTTTGTCGCCAAAATAGTCCAGCTATTATCCTCTTCTACAGATAGGAAAACTGAGCCCCAGAAAGGGTGTGACTTCCCCTGATTATACAACAAATATCTGGCAGAATGAGAACTAGGATCTAGATGCCCTTAGTTCTCAGGAACATTGTTTTTTCCCATGACACCCACACATTGGCAGGCAGGTTGGGTAAAGAGGCTGGAGAAACACTTGAACATGTAAGATTTGCCAAGATAAAGTTATCACTCAAATATTCAGCATTAATTAACTGGCTCATTAATGCAAACAACTATAAAACTTTCATAGAAATCTTGATGACTTGTAACAAACAAGCCCGCTGGATTCTGTAATCTCTAAAATATCAGCTGAGGTGTATTTCCCAGGATGACGAGAACTGCAGGTAAATAATTGCCTGTGGCTGGATGACAACTGTCAAGTTCAAAGAGGGTAGAGCTTGCAGGACAGTGATTTACCCTCCTCCCTAAATCCCAAATCCATGTGACTATTTCTCTCTGTCCTTTGTTTCCTTTCTAAGTACAGAATCTAGAACATTCTGCCATGTGAGCAGAGACCACCACATCTGCTAAGTGAATACCTTCGTTGCAGATTTCACCCAGTTTGTGTAGATAAGCATTTCGTGTGAGGTTTTATGTTTATCTGGCTAGGAGTTGGGTTATGTTTACTCTTTGCTGTAGTTGTGGTGTCAGAGGCTAAAATTTCCTCTTATGTCCTTGTTTTTGTCACCCTGGTTGTCTTTGAGCTTTCCTAGAGTCTCCTTAAATAGAGCCCGAAGCTTGCAGTTGTTTTAGCTGTAATCTCTTATTACTATACAGGAGCATTATTGATGTGTTGATAAGGTCTGGGAGGAGGGGAAGCATTCTAAAGTCCTATGACCCTGAGTTGGGTATTTCCCTTTTCCATGTTGGTCAGGCCCTTGGTAAAACTCCAGTGGGTCAGGCTCTGACAAAATAATTTCCCTTGAGGGCAGTTCTTGTTAAGGAGAATGGAGAACTCTGGGTGCTTCAAAATGGCTACTTTTCTCTTCTCCACTGCAGGACGCAGGAGAGGATCCCCCACCTTCATCCTCACAGTGGAAATGGATGGGGCTCCCAGAGGTAAAACTTGTGAAAGTGTGGGGAACCCCCTATGACTAGGCTTCTTAGGAGTTTTAAATTCTAAAACTAGTCCACACAGAGCCTCTGGCAATCTGTCAATTATAGTTTAGGTTTTTCTACTCTAGAATTGGTTTCTGAAAAGCCTTTTGCTCCTGGTAAGCTGTAATTCTCTGTATCCATCTGTCTTTCTCTCCAGTTTTGGGAACAGTGGTTTACCCTGTGGCCTCAGTTCTCTGAAAGATCTACGAAGAGTTGTTGGTTTCTACTTCGTTTAGTGTTGTTCTTGTTGTGTGAATAGGAGTGAAGATTTCCAAGTTGTTTATGTGTCAGCCCAGAAATCAGAAGTGCCCCCAATTTACGTACACAATGTTCCTTTTTTCCCCCAGCTTCCCCTACACCTGAAATCTTGGTAGCTATGGTCCCAAGTCTGAGGATCAATAAAATTAATGAGAATAAAAAGTCTGAATTGAGCAAATTGGGTGAACCACAAGGCAGGGCCCAGACTTTGAAACTGCCTCTCTCTTTTCTTGAAGTTTTCTGTTTCCAAACAGTCCCACTGAGGGTAGCACTGCCCTTTCAAACCTCACTGCTTAAAATGGGCCATGCTCACACAGAACATTCTATTATGCACAGGTCAACTGCTTTTACAAATAGGCCAGTTGTTTAGGGCTGCCTCCTGGGAAGGCAATTGAGTTGGTCCATTTTGTAGACATTTGTGTACAGAATGCATTTGCCCCACATTCTCGAGTGTGACATTCACAGATCAGTGAATGCCAGTGAAAAGGAAGAGAGTGATACACAGAAGTTACAGAAAGAGGATGTTGGGTTTTAGGCAAAGCAGTAGAAAGGAAACAACATTCAAGTCCCTCAGTTCACCAAAAGCCACCTGGGCTTCTACAGAAAGAGAAAGGAAAGAAGGAGACGGAAGGGCAGAAAAGAGAATTTTTAGTCTTCTTCGCTCATTTGGGGATCTAAAAGAAGGCAAACGAGAGAGGTGGACCTACTTTTCTAAGGTGGTCCTTCTCAAACTTTAATATGCCTCTGGATCACATGAGGAATCTTGCTAAAATGCAGATTCTGAAATAATGGATCTGGCACAGGGCCCAAGATTCTACATTTCTAACAAGCTCCAAGATAACACTGATGGCACTGGTGCTTAGACCACACTTAGATGAGCAAGGGTCTAGCGTACCTTCCAAATGGCCATGTCTCAGCTCCCCTCCATCCTCACTTCTGGAAACAACAGCAACCACCACCACTACCCAACTTATTCCCTAATCCAGTGTCTATATTCTTAGTTCAGGATGATCCCCTTTCTTGAACAGCTGCTGGTCTCTTCTCCATTTCCAAGTCCTCAGGTTCCTTATAAGCCTCATTCAAATCTCTCTCCTTCACCAAGACTCTTCCACCACTCAAGTCTCTGTAATCAATGGCTCCTTTAAGGTCCCTGTACCTTCGTCGGTACTTAGCCTTTTTGCAAGCATATGTTGCTATTGACCTTTTAAATCTGCCTGTCTCCTAACTAACTGGCAAGGCTCTTGAGTACAGGGCATATGTTTTGTCACCTTTTTATTCCTTAAGTCCAAAACAGAGCCCTGCTCATTAGGAAACTGCAAAGTCTAGTGCAAATCCCAGCTCTACCACTCAACAGCTGTTGCAGCCTAGACCAAGTGTTGCTCCTTGAGTCTTGGTGGTGGTGGTGGTGGTGGTGTGCAGAATGTTTGTACCTCCCAGGATTGTTGAGAGGAATGAAGAAAATAAAGTTGTGTCAAGCCAAGGCAGAGTCAGCATTTGATAAATTTAAGTCCTCTTGCATCCAACCTCTTTTCCCTCTCCCCAATATGGGTTGTAATGGTATGTCCTCTCCCTGAAAGTCTCCCCTTGAAAAAATCATGCCAAATTCAACAATATTGGGTTTTTTTCCATCTCAGTCAAAGGGCCCATGGATAACCAGGAAGAGAGTCTCCTACTTCATAAAAAAGCTCCTCAAATGCACAGCTCAAAATAGTGACACACATGATAGGGAAAGAATAAGGATTTTTCATGTTGTTCCCTTATATTAAATTTAGTGTGGGAGCCAATCATTTAGGTGACCTAGAAATATGCAATTAAAAAATTCTTACTGGTTTTTCATCATAAAACAATACACACTTACAACAAATTCCAACAATATACGTCATTAGTATTTCCTTATTGATTTCCCATGCTGATGTAAATTGTTCTTGGGCAAACCCAGAGAGTTTTCTTTAGATAAGAATTCTAGTCAAAACTAGACTGTGCCTACTATCAAGCGAAGTGTCTCAGGCTGCAGGTCCCATAGCTGTCATGGATGGAAGCAACGTTATCACAGTGGACACTATGCCCTTATTCAGGAGTAATCCACTTTGTGGCAGCAGTGTCTCTAATTGAGGCCAAAGGATGAAGAAGTGAGGAGCTGTGATCAGATGACATCCAAGGTTAAAGATCCTCTGGCAAAGTCAAAAAGGCTTTCTTGTGTGTATCTCTCTCAAGGTCTTGGGGATTAGCCTCCAGTGAGTTTCCACAAAAGGAAAATGTTAAGAAGCAAAATAAAGTGGAGAAGGGTTGGGATTAAAGGGGATTTCATTCAGTGTTAAATCCTATGAAAACATCACATGTGCAAGTGAATTTGAAAAAGTCCAGCAGACTCTCGGATAAAGGGAAATGGGCTTAGATAGACGTGGCTGGTAAAGTGGAGGCATTAATACTGCTGAGATAGATGGTGACTGATTAAATGGAAGCAGCCACACATCCACTCATTTCTCTGAACATCAGCAACTGTTGGCTGACAGACACCTTTCCTATACATGCTCTTGCTCAAGTGATAAGAAGTGAAAAGAGCTCTAGGCGGGACTATTTTGGGTTCCAGGCGATCTGTGTTGCTATGTGATCTGAGATTAGTGGTTAAGTTGGTGCCGGATGTCATCAAGCAGCTGATCATGAAACCTCTACAAGTTAAATTCATTTCTCAGAAATCAGCTGTGCTTGTCAGCCGCCGGAGAAGCTGATTGGATAGTTCTGTGTCTGGGGTTTTCCCACCCCCAGCCCAGGTGAACTAAAGGGATTAGTGACCTTGATCCTGTAAGAATTTTTTAAAAAGTTATCATGTTAAAATGCTACAGAATTTCTCCTTGTGTTCCTTGAAGTGCCACTAATTCAAGTGTTGCCCAGAACTTTATGTTGGTCTTTCTGGAATTACATCAAACACCATTTCAGCTTCTTACCAACCACGGGATTAGTAGACACTATTTTGAAACATGATACGTCAAAGTCAGGTGAATTAGTGAAAAGTGTCCACAAAAGGTATGAGTTACATGTGGCCTGAGACTTTACCATGGCAGCTTAGGAGCTAAGTCTGAAGCCTCTGGGGGTAGTGAATGGCAGGGCCTGTGCTCGTCGGTGAGCGATGGTTTGCATTCCACAGTTAGAGTGACTATTAAACTGGCTCTGCTGCTATGTAACCCTGGGCAAATTACTTAAATTTTCTATGTCTCAGTTTTCTCTTCTGTAACACGTGGTTAATAATATAATACCTACCCCATAGTGTGTTCCTGACACATAGGATGGCCTCAGTCAATATTAGCTATCAGTATTGCTATTACTGTTGCTGCTATCATTACAAAGAAGGCCAGTGTATCAGTCTCAAACAAATCATTACCAAAGATGGACTTTAGTAAGGAAGAGCAGGGAGCTTGGTGGATTAGGCTCCAGGGTTGGGCTTTCATAGCAATGAAAAGGGCGATTGCAGAAGTAGTGATCACAGAGGAGTTATTAAGAAGAAAGAATATCATTCTTGATCCGAAGCGAGAGTACTTAGGACAAGTATTTCAAAAATCAGAATACTCCCATTTTCCAGGTTGGTACATTAAGGCTTCTGGAGCTGGAATCCACTTATTTGTGACTCCATCTTAGAATCATAGATTTGCAAGGAGTCTCCAAGTTCATCTGGTTCCACCACTGCCGGGTCCAACTCCTGCCTGAAATGTTATCTGCAATGTCCACCTGCTTATTCCACCACATCTTTTGTCTTCCTTTGTGTCCTTCCCGAAACCCACATGGCATGGCAACACACATGGAGAAACTACTTCCCACAAAGAAGAAAAGGCCAAAGAAATTCAGGTTGAGACAGTGGTGTGAGTCTCAATGCCAAGAAGAGATGTGCTGATGTTTTGTGGTTTTTTTTCTTTTTAACTTTTCAAAAACAGGAAAAAAAAATCCTAAACACCAGCTTAGTAAATATCCCTGATATTAGCAGATTTTTCTTGTGTACCCTGGGCCAAAAGAAATTTTCACGAGCAGACGAGTCTCAGTCACTCTCCTTGTGTGTCGAGTATATTGTGTACACCACTGTCAGGCAGCAGGACAGCCCCCAGGGTGTAGCAAGTCTTCCTTTTAGATTGAAAGTACAAGGTCAAATAGAATATACTAAAAATTTGTAGATTATAAATATAAGAATCTTCTCTTGAAACCAAAAATTCCTACAGCAATGAAAGAGACTTGGCTCAGCAATTACATTTACATAAAATTTTAAAATTTTTAGTGGAAAATGAGATCAATATGTATCAGCTGGGGGAAGTGGTGGCTGAAAAAGCTAATATATCTTAGGCTACATAAATAGATATATAGCAGCTAAAAATAAGGAAGTCAGAGTTTTGCTGCTCTCTGCCCCAGTCAGAGAATACTAGAATCTTATATTGTGGTAAGAGCGTCGCATTCTTCAAAAGGCTATAGACACACTGGGCCACAATCTGAGAAGAGTGACCAGGATAGAGAGGGAATGCTAAATGAGGTCTTGTGAGGAAGAGCTGAAGATTATGGAAGACACTCAGAATAGAGGCAGGGATATCTTTAAATATCCAAGGACAAGGATGTGTCTCTGTGAAGACAAGGGGTGGAACATGGACCAATATACTGTGTATTAATAGCTAACATTTATTGAGAATTTATTACATGTTAGGCACAAGCCAGGCAATACATAGGCTACTTATGAGAAAACAGATCCTGAGAAATGAATAACTGCCCAAAGTTGACGGATACAAAGTCAAGCAGTCTAACTCCAGAGCCCACACTCTTAAATACTGTGCTATCTTGCCACTGCAGCAAAATATATTTCAACTCAATGAAAAAAGAACTCTCTAACTCTACAGCATGTTTAAGGACGATATGTTATCTTACTCAAAAAGTAGCGAGTTTCCTGTCACAGGAAGAATTGTAGGGAGGCCATATAACCACTTGGAGGCTAAAGCTGAGAGCACATGGTCATATACTCTAACCGCATGTGCCAGTTTCCTTTGCAATTAGGTGTGGGCCAGTGGCTGAGTTTGGGCTGATGAAATGTGAGTGAAAGTGGCATGTGCCACATCTGGCTTGCCCTTTCAACCCCCATGTGATCCTCACTCTCTTGCCCCATCTGCTTGGTGTTGGGGGGAAGACCTTGGTTATGTAATGGAGAACAGAGCCACAAGACAGAAGGAGCCTGGGTCCCTGAATGACAGAGCCCCTCCTGCTAATCTGCATTGGAATAAGACATGAGTGAGAAATGAACTTTATTGTGATGAAGCCAATGAAATTTTGAGGTTGTTTGTTAAAGCAGTTTCCCTTCTCTAATACAGAGAGTATACTATGGGGAGAATTTAAGTACTTGAGTGGTTG
Source organism: Tapirus indicus (assembly GCA_031878705.1). Classification (NCBI taxonomy): domain Eukaryota; kingdom Metazoa; phylum Chordata; class Mammalia; order Perissodactyla; family Tapiridae; genus Tapirus; species Tapirus indicus. Next base: position 133,727,649 of record CM062920.1, on the reverse strand, counting down.
ACATACTTATTTTTTAAGGTCTACTCAAATTTGACATTCTTTGATTTTTTTAATAAAAAAGCAAAGTGGATTTTGAGACTATCCCAATAAGGAAACACATAATCCAATGATTAACACACTCCTAGACAAAAGAAAAAAACCAGAACTCTGAAATAAACAGATTTTTGACTTACAGGCGTCAGAGCAGGTAGGCTCATGACCAGCAAATTAAAAAGAATCAAAATATGAACACAAATAATTGATAGGTTTGATCTTCCTAAATCACCCCAATCAGCAAGTTTAGAAATTTGTTCCTTGAATTGTAACCAATCACACATCAACACCATTATGCCAGGCAGTCTGTTAGGGGCTAGAAGAAAAGTTACATAAAACCCATGCTCTATATTTGAAGGGTTCATAGTATAGGTCAGTGGTCTTCAAGGTTTTGAGGGCATAAAAATTATCCGGAAACTTGTTAAAAATAAGGACTCCTGGGCACACCTCCAGAGACACTAATTCGGAAAGTATAGGGAAAGGACCATAATTGTAGTATAGTGCCTGTCCCAAAGTACACATTCAGTAAATAGCTTTGATAAATAAATGGCTGAATTTAGTGAACACACCCAGTGATTCTAATGCAGAAAGTCTATACCAGCTTCTCAGAAGAAGTTGACCATCTGGTAAAAAACTGAATCAGGGATCAATTAAATAAGATGCTTTAGCTCTGTAGTTCAAAATGTTCTGGAAAAAACATCAACACCGCTTCTTTAGGAAGTTGACACTAGTTTCCTTTTAAATAATCTGAATTTAGGCTAAAAGTAAGTAAGAAAAAGTCTGGAACCAGAAGGGAAGTAGAGACACATCCAGGAATTTTAAGCAGAATGAGGTCATAGGAAGCTGTTGTTTTCCTGCATCTTTTTTTTTTTTTTTGAGCAGGAAAATTCCACCCAAGAAGCAGACCGGTTGATCTTGCACCTGTGTTCCCACTTCTGGCATTTATCTGGGTCAAGTTGAGGAGAGCAGCCCCCAGACCCTGGAAATAGCCCACCCACCGTGTCGCTGGGACACACAGCACATCCAGCTGTTCTTATCGCCAGACATTCTTGTCCAGCATCCATCTGAGAGCAGACTCCGTGCCATTTAGGCAGCGTACCAGACCGACGAAGTCACACAGGGCCATCTGACCACACTGCCCTTCCCTTCATGCCCGTCTCCCTATCTCGGACCCAGAGGGCACCTCTCTTGGTGTTCATGTAAAAGTATCTAACACGTTTTCCTTTCAGAAGGATGAGGAGAGTAGCCTGTGGATTCAGATGGCCTGGGCCTGACTCTTACTGGTAGTTTCCTAGGTGTGTGCCTTAGGACCAATTACATAATCTCTCTGTGCCTCAGTTTACTCATCTGTAAGTTGAAGATACTACCAATACTGACCTCATGGGGCTCTTGGAGGGATTAAATGAGATAAGGAATTTAAAGCACTGTACCTGGCACACAGTAAGTGCTGGGGAACAGGAGAACTGTGGCTAGATGTCATCTGTTAGAAATTCTAGACTCTTCTCTGGCCAGCCCACCACTCTAGGACAATCCGGACTTCAGAGCTGCATGTGCCTCACTGTAGCTGGTTTGGGGGCAATTCTGTACCGCTGCTGCCCAGCGTGGGTACTGTGCTTTCCACCAAGCATTCCCACAGATGAGCACACATGGACTATTCATGGCCCTCAGCCTGCCTCAGTGTGGGCCTGTGTTATAGGCCTATGTATTAATTGTGACCGTTTTTCATAGAGGAAAGTGCCAAAGTTAGGTGTCTTGATGACAGATACACATAGAGAAATACAATTTTTCAGATTAATTCATAGATTAATTCTTAATCTTTAAGTCACATCTCTTGATCTCCGAGTCTCACATTGTAAATTTTAATTATCTTTGTTTCATGACACACATGTCAGTCCTATTCTGTGCGCCATGGAAACTGAGGTATGAATGACATCATTCAAAAAGCACTTGCCATTTTCTTTTGCCAGGCACTTACAGATTTTTCTTGTTACTTTCAGAAACCCACTGAAATAGTTCCATATATTTTGCAGATGAGGAAATTAATATTCAGTGCATTAAGTATTTTTGTCCAAGGTCTCACAGCCAGAGAGTAGAGAAATGGGATTTGAATCAAAGATCTGCTCCACAGCTTACAGTCTTTTGATTACACTGGGGAATGAATGCATGAACAAACCTGCTTCCATATGTTTCAAATGTTTATTGAATACCTGTTTTCTACTGAGAGCTTGCACTCCCTCGGTAAGATAGCCTGAAGCCAGCTGATTCCTTGTCCTTTGACCTTTATCATTGTCTATGGGACTTGACTCTCCTTTGGTAAGTTTTTTTTTTGTATTACAAAGAATTATTTGACTATAAAAGGATCCTACAAATCATGTTCATCAACATGGCTAATGTTAGTATGCAATGTCTAACAGTTACGCAAGAAGTCTTCATGTCAAACATACGCAACGATCAAATTAACTAGGAAAGGCATTTTTTATAAATTGAAGTTATTTCTACATAGCCACATTTTGAATGGTTACTTCTGAGAGTTGAAATGTATATTGACTATCAAGTAGCCTCTCTAGGTATTATTTGGGATCCATCTGCTGACTGGTGGCTACTCCCATTAAATTTGTCACCGTTGGTTGAAATATAACCATCTTCACTTTTCTTGTATGAACTGTGAATAAATTTTCAGACTAAATTCAGTTTATTAGTTCTTTTTAATTCTCTGGTAGAGTTAATAATATTCTCTAATACTTTGTCTTCCACAAATAAATAACTTAATCGTGATTGCTAACACTTTTTCTCCCTTAAGCTATCAAAGGAGTTAAAGGAGAAAATTAGCATGGCTGGGTAAGAACAATGAAGGAAATGCATTTGACTGGGAAAGTGGAAAAAAAATTCAATGTGACTCAAAATATTGTATATTTATTGAACACTGGTTATGTATTCTGTTGGATATTAGAAAGTAATCTGTGTTCTCTTTCTGGGTTTCAAAGATTTAGGATCCAGTTAAGGAACTGGACTTATACATAAAATACAATTGGACGCCACTATGAGTTAGAGTATCCGTGAGCTAAAGTCTTTGGCACAGACAATTGGTAACATGAGAAGTCAGGAAGAAAAGACATTACTGTGGGCTGGAGTGGGTTGGAAACATGAGATGGGGGAACTGACACGTGACAGGAGAAAGGGTGAGATTCAGAGAGATGAACCAAGTTAAAAAAGAGAGAGAGAGAGAGAAAAGAAAAGAAATTAGGAAAAACAGGTTGTCAGGAGGAACGAGGAAGGAGAGAGGCAGGGGAGCAGTGGGTTTTGCTCTAGAGAAGGCAATATAATGAAAGACGGCCATTCCTAACAGGCCATGTTGAACAAAATTCACTTTTTCCCTCATTGGTATGTCCAGAAATTCAAATTTGGAAATTTAGCCTTATGTGACAGTAAATACATGTTTGAAAAATAAATTAGCCAGTAAATATTTCCTTCAGTTTTTTTGAAGAGAAATATATTCCACACTATGAAATATTTGTAAAAACCCTGGTTTTAGCATAACTTGCTCTACTTCTCCAAGCCACATGAAGGAACATTTTTTTTCTGCCAAATCTCTCTGACCTTACGTTAACCAGTTTCTTCACCGTGTCTACTCTTAAACTCTCTTTAGCACCATGTGTTTCTCGTCTTTAAATAAACCCCCTGGATGATATTCTTACAAAGATATTCATGCAATTCTGTGTCTACTTCTTCATAAACTTTACCAGGAATGGCATCTCCAGGAGGAGACTATGAATCAAAATGGACTTTCTCTCTCTCTCTCTCTCCAGCTCCTGTTGGCTCCTGATTGTGGCCACTCTAACTATATAAAATGTGTGAAGACCATGGACAAAATACTTTGTTTCCTCAAGGGTCACTAAAATTTTCAAGGAACTTGTATTAGTAAAGGGAGATTTAGCTTGCTTCTTAAATACATTCAAATTTTTTATGAGTTCTATTAAGATAAATTTCCTCTTGTGTTAAGAAAGTCTTCTACCCCACAGACTAATTTGGGAAATTAGTGTATCTGCTCTGGCTAAAAGTGAAAGCAGGGGACTGCCTAATTCTGGAAAGTCACTAAAAGAGTAATAATACCATTAATGCTAATAACAGACCCTTAATTATTAGATGTGCATTTCATTTTGAGGGCATAAAAATTATTTGGGAACTTGTTAAAAATGAGGATTCCCGGGCCCACCTCCAGAGACACTAATTCAGAAGGAGTGGGCCACACAGTCCGTACCATTATATGTACCACTTAAACTTCAAGATGTAAACGTAAGGGAAGTACAGCTGTACCCACCTCATACAATTGTTGGGTGATTTAAATGAGATTTGAAGTGTAAAGAAACCAGTAAACTTTACATACTTCACACAGAAACCAGTAAATTTTAGATATTAAGACTGTTGTTGGTGCCATTGAGTTGATTCTGACTCCTATCTCCCCTGTGTACAGCAGAGCAGAACCCTGCCTGGCCTTTTTGCGTAATCCTTTCATCTTCCAGCGCTGTATCAGACAGTGCTCTGCTGCTATTCATAGGGTTTTCACGGCCAACTTTTTTGGAAGTGGGTGACCAGGTTCTTCTTCCTAGTCTGTCTTAATCTGGAAGCTCCACTGAAACCTGTCCACCATGGGTGACCCTTCTGGTATTGGAAATCCCAGTGGCATAGCATTCACCATCATATCAACACCCAGCCACCACAGTATGACAACCGACAGACGGTTGGTGTGGTTCCCTGACCGGGAAACGAACTGGACCACTGTGGTGACAGTGCCGAATCTTAACCATTAGACCACCAGTGCTGGCTATTAAGATTTTTTACTCTTCAAATATTTGAATAAAAGAGAGCTCAGCTAAGAAACACCAACAATAGCAGACTATTTTGAAAGATCAAAACCTTCTGGTTGATCTCCCCTCCCCTACCAACAGTTTATGCAACATTTAATGTTCCTAAACTAATGTCTTCATATTAATTTCCCACTTTTGGATGACTTCCATTTAATAGTAATTGTGTTTCTAAACATCGGATGCATTTTTAACCAATTGAGTCTTGTAATGCTTCTTGTCAACTTTTGTTTTAACTATGATTCGGCTTAAAACAAAAGAAAACAATGATTTTCTCTCCACTGTTAATCAAGTGAGTGGAAAGCTGACTCTATGAAAAAAACCCTAACTAATGAATGTTCTCACTGTTTTCCTTGCTAAGGACATTCAGACTTGACTATCTTGTAGCAAAGGATTAGCATGGAATGAAACTTTATTACAAATATCTTCAGGTAAGAGAATGCATTCCATTTCACCCAGATGACTTTAAGTAAATTATTTAATCTTTCTTTTTAAATGTTTTGAAATCATTCTCCAGCTATGGAGTTTATAACTGATATTATGATATTGCCACAGATTCTCACCAACATGTAGAATTAGAAGCATGGCTTAATATCTTTTTGTAAACTATAGTTTAAACAAAGACCTATCTGGACAAGGGCAAGCACATGTTTTATAAGTGTGGTGCATCTTGGAATATTCCAGGCCTCCCATGAGAAAATCAGTAACTGCTTATCTCTTAGGACCAAGGACCTGATGTTCCTGAAACCACTACCACACTTCACACTTATCTCCACATGGAAATAGGTGGCCACTGCTAAATTCTGGTGAGATTGACACCTCTGAAATCTCTCAGCTTCACAACTCCTGTTAGAGCCCACAGAGAGTCTTCCCACATAGTGACAAACAATAACTTTAGGAGGTGATGTTCCTAGAATGAATCAGTTTCTAAAATTAAAAAGGAAAATAGTTATGGGGAGTGGGGAAGGGTCAGGTAACATTCTACAGGAAGGAAAGGCTAATGCTATCAAAACCCAAAAGGTAGTATAACCTACTACAAAGATGGTCCAAAAACTCAGGGAAATGCAGGAAGAAATAAAAGATTTGAGTTGGGATCACATTATTTGACCTGGCTCACACAATGATGACTTTCATGCAGATTTCCTAGCAAAATTATTTGTGAATAAAATGGGGGGGTTCTCAGCATTTGGGCTTTGAACTAGGAAGGCAAACCATCCCGGTGTACCCAAGACTGAGGAGATTCCAGGGATGTGAGACATTCAGTGTTAAAACCAGGAAAGTCCCAGCCAGACTGGGTGAGTTGTTCTCCCTACGTGAGCCTCCCCATCTAGACGACTGATAAAAGCCTTCCCAGGCTCTCCAACAAGTTGCTCCACTGCTCACTAGAACTTCCCTACTCAGGTGGGGCAAAAGCTAAATTGTGACAAGAATGAATGCTTTGTAGATGTTTCTTCAGTTCCCTTTTTTGGCATCTGTTCCTTCTTTTTAGTACCTCTGTTTGTTGAGAGACCCAAGGTTCTTTTCCTTCCCTAGAGCTGTTCAAGGTGAACTTTCTTTTAGCTCTCTCCCAAACCACTTCTACTATGTCAAAGTAAAACATTTCTATGTTGCAATTGTTCATGGCCTTGTTTCCTGCCACGTGAAGATAGGGTCAGCTGCTCTTTCTAATGTGTGACTAGATAAGAAGCACCCTGTCCTGGGTAATAAAATATTACATGGGAAAAAAGTACCTTTAAGGTAATTCTCAAGAAGAAAACATTTCAGTGGTATGACAGAGGTAGAGGCAGGAGAGAATGTTCTGTAAAGCAGAACTTTCACCCCCCGCCCCGAACCATTGTCTACCTTTAAACACCTGCATACCTTACATGGTATGCACCACCAGTGGTACACAGTGGGGGGGTATACAGATAGATGCCAAGCTTCACAATGGTTAGATTCATAAAAAAGGCATTGCGTCCAACCTTTGTGAGAGTCTCTAGCTTTCTTCCATTCCAAATATGTGTCCATTATAAATGGATCTTGAAAGCATAATTGCCAAGAAAGTCTATGTCCATGAATATTTCAATGTCTATCATGAAATGTGTTCCCATCATTACCCACGCTATTGCATGTACAGTATTCTACACAAACTACGCGCTCAATAATTATTGATTGGCCAGTGAAGGGTCATTATCTAATGCACCATGATCATTTATGCAAGGGCCCACAGGAATCAGCATGATCCCATAGGCATCTTTTTTTTTTTTTTTTTACTCTGAGAAAGGAACAGAGAGTGGCTTGTCTTGGATTCCTTGTAGGGGGAGATATGAAAAGAAATATAATAGTAGCATAAATGTGGGGCCCCAGGACAGGAAAGAATGAGAGAGGAAAAAGGAAAACACAAGATCAGAGGCAGTCAAATCAAATATATTAAAAACTGAGAATTTTTTTTATACTAAAATGCACATTCACTTCAAGAAAAAAGCTCTAAACAGCAAAGCTTCTCTGTTCTTGGCAGCAAAAAAATTCACCACCATGGCCAAACTGTCTTAAGAGATGATAGTAGTCAAATCTAAAGCACCTGAAATTTAAAACAAAAGCCAATTTATGTTTCATTTAAAAGAAGCAAACAGATGGGCCAGATAATAATTTCAAAATCTAGCTTACAAGGAGAAAAACAAATCTGGAACCCAAAATCAAATGAGTTTAAAATAAAGAGCAAAGCAATAAAAAGAAATAAACATGTACAGAAGTCACTACCACCTCCCTCAAACTATGCCATTCTGGAACTTCTCTTTCTCCCCAACTTCTTCTAACCCCCAGGGCAGGGGCAGGCTGAACACTTCAGGGATTGTCACTTCCCCAGATGGCACCAAATTCATAAATCACAAACTCCAGGAGAATGTAGGAATCTTAGTAAAGACCAAAGTTCTCCTTGAGATTTCAACATGGGCTTCAAAACAAACCCAAAAAGGTTGCTTGAGAATATCTGTTAGTTTGAACCGTGTGAAATTGCCATTGTTTTAGATAAAAAATGAGTGGCAATTTCAAACTATTGAACCTAATACATTATGATTTTGATGATAGAAAGATTAAGATCTTAAATATATGCAGCTAAATATAAAACTAGGTATATTCCTACTTCTATGCCTAAACCAAAGGTACTTTCCTTTGGTCACTAATTCTTCTGTCACAAGGTGTGGACTCAAGTTCAGGAGCACAGAAGGTCCAGGTCTGGGCTGTTTCTCCACCTCTCAGTTGTTCTGCTGTGTCAGACATCATGTTCTGAGTTGTCACGTGAAGCATCTGTTGTGGCTCCACTTTCTCTTGTTGGGCTGGTTTTCATTCTTGGAGTTCGTGGGCTTTATTCGTATATATTATACACTGGTTCTGGTTTCCAGATTAGGATATTGTCACTATTACTGCTGCTTTCCCACATTTCACGACTTTATCCTACTCTCTCTGACCTGTATGCCTCTTACACTTTCTCCTGTGCTGCCGTCATCCCGTAACACCTGTGCAGGTCTTCTCTTTCTTCTTGGCACATTTCCTTTGCCTGCTCTCATGTATACAGAGACAGCTCTTTGTTTCCCCCTAAAATCTCATCGTTTGGGAGGCAAACTTTTTAGCAAGGTCACTGAGAAGAGAATTCCCCCATATGGGAAACAAAGTCACTGTCTCTTTCATTTCCTTGTTTCCAGGAGCAAGACCCGAAGAACTCATTGCCTCAGAACTTTTAGCTTAAGTTCAAGTGCAGGCGGAGGTGGGGTGATCAACTGAACTCTGAGTGCTGATTAAAACCTTCAGGTAGCTATAAAATCAAGCAGACACCATCTACAAGTCTTCACTGTCAATTACAATAAGAATGAAGGAGTCACTAATCATTCTATATATTATATATTCATATCGACTCTAGTTCAAAATTCAGGGTTTTGATTAAACATATGTGGAGATGGCAGATGGGCATGTGAACGGGGGTAATTGTCCAGCTGGTGGGGGGTGGGGCATCATTTGGGACAAACCCAGGCCACCCACCTGTGCGTGTCAAGGGCTCAGCAAGAGTACTTTTCACAAGGCACTCTCAAGATCCCTCAGAGGTTGTGAAAAAGTTTTCCAATATCCATTTCTTTATGACAGATGAAATTTGCTGGATAAAATCGGGGTGAGTAGGATTATTTAAATGTTTTTTAACACTGGTCTTCATTTCTTCTAGGCAGTGGGGCTCCAAGTTTGGGGCCAGTGGAAGCTCTGGTCTAGGCAATATGGGACCACACTGTCTGTAGAAAAATCTGAAAACAATAATAATCCAGTCTGTCATCATTATTGCCATGCATCACAATTCTTAGCAATATTAATAGCAAAACACCCCTCCCTGAAAAAAAATCTTGCCTTGGTCTACACTCTCAATAACTGTTGTGGTTATCACTAAGTTACATTATACATGGATAAGCTTCAAATTAGCTCATTTTTATTACTTATCCTTTCATAAACATTGACTGACATGAAAATTATTTTGGAAAACATACAGGTGTACAGTCAGTTCCCAACTCACATGGACTCAGGTAAATGTTTGAGGCAAGTTCATGACGCTAGTCAGTGTGGGACTGTGGTCCCGTGTATCCCTGCTTTCAAATCACAGATTCAAAATCAATGCAAAGAATACAGTAATTGTAAAGACAAAGAAATTGAACTGGAGTTGCTTCAATTCTATCATTCTATGGGACAGCTTAGTATTTGATTTGTGTTTAAAATTTCAAACAGTGAAACAGAGTATGAATTACATGTGGTAATATTTTTTACTTTTGAGCACAAATTTTTAATACATGGAATATTTTCCCAAGCTTAAATAGGATCATTAAAAGCATAATTTTTCTTCTTTTTAAAAGTGATATTGCTTTAAAACTAAAGAACAATTCAAGAAAAGAAAAATTATGACTGATTATAACGGGATTATTACTGAAAATAAATTTATGGAATAGAGGAGGGGGTGTTAAAAATGCTCCAGTCTAGGTGTCAAACACAGCAGTACACCACTGCTTCCAGGGAATGCTTAAGACGGAGCTGGGAGCTCACTTTCATTTTCACCCTTCTAGGAGGTTCTGTGACAAGTGGCAGAGCTCAGGCGGCAGGTGGCCTGGAAGCTGGTCTCCGATTTGAGCATCAGAGACCAAGCGCCATTGACACTTAAAGGGAAACTCCCTTCGGTTTTTCTTAGCACAGCCTTCAGAAGCCACAGTGGAAAGACTTTGAGGTAGGTCTCCAATTTTAAAAAAATATTATCTATATCTTTGGAAATTATAAGCCCCCAGACTTTAAATGATGCAAAGGAAAATGAGGCTGGCTGTTCTCACCTAGACATTTGAAAGACAAAGAGGCAGCAGAGCACTGTGACAAGAGCGTGTGGCAGGCCCACCACTGCCTGTCCTTGCGGAGGTGCGAGTAGTCAACCTAAGTCTGTTCCTCATCCCTAAATCGTTCTTCCCTTACAGGGTGGCTGGGAAGATGCAATGAGACAAGTGAATAAAGAGCAGTGCCTGGTTCATAGTAGCACCATGATGTAGCCAGCCCTACACACAGCAAAAAAGAAAGAACCCATCTAGAATGTTCCCTTTTACTAAAGATAATTGAAGGCAGAAAGTAAGTGTGAAGAATCCAGTCTCAGGAAATAACCAGGGGGACTGACTCAGAAAGGGGGTGCCCGTAGGTCCTGATCTGCCTGGAACAGTCCTAATTGAGGCTGGCGAGCCCATCGTGATTATGAATACTCTCCCTTTATTCTCAAGAATGCCCTGTTACGATTACACTAGAACTACTGTGAGGATTAAGGAGTAGAACTTTCCTCCATTTCATCAAAGAGAAAAATGAGCTCAGAAAGCATGAAATGCTTTATTGATGATCACATGTAGTAAGTAGCAGAAACTCCAGGCTTCTCCTGAAATCTTTTTACTGATGATATGGTTGCTTGGGATGGGAAGAATCTCCTAATAATTCTAATTTTTCTTATCTTGCTCCAGCCAGGACAAGATTATGTGTACCTCTGCAGATTCTCTCTCCAGTGTCAGTTGAGTCCTAGATATCTGTAACCTCAGAGGCACCAAGTAGTCCTACTCTAGGATGAGGATCAGATTGGTTTTTTTACTTCATGGGATGATTGTCTCAAAATATGTAGCCATGTGAACCCCGACCCATGGTTACCTAGACCTTTTTGTTCCATTCTGCTTTGGCTGATTTCTTGCCTACCAGTCCTGTGATCCTCCCTTAGTATCTCATTAGGAGTCTTTCAGCTGTAAGTGACATAAACCCGGATCAGATTGCGAGGAATTATGAGCTCAGAGAACTGAGAAGTCCTCTGCCTTCACTGAATACCCTGTCTCTATCCCATTACCCAGTTTTATTTTTTCCTCATTGAATTTACCACTTCCTGATATTATATTACACATTTATTTTTTAATTTGTTCAGTTGTTGGTTTCCCTCAGTGGAACAGAACCTCTAAGAGCCGGTTGTCGGGCCTGTTTACCACTATATTTTTGGGGTCTCAACAGACCTTGGCAACAAGCAGGTACCAACAGCTATGTTGAAAGGATTAATTGTAGAATGGACGGATGAAAACAGTATCGATTACTAAATTTAACAATTAAAAAGGATAGCATTTGTAATCACTTTTTATTACTTTGAGTTTAAATTTAAAAAATAGAGCCTGGTGGAAATTTCTACCAGTTTCTCAACCTACAAAACTCTGACTTCATGCTGCTTAACATGACCCTGACCACAAGTGTTTTTTGGTGAAGAAAGCAGCTGTTGGTGTCTATTTTCCCCAATGGTTATCTCATTTTTGGCCCATTCTGTAGATACTTTAAAAGAAAAACAAAAACAAACAAAAAAATCCAAACCTTCCAACTTTTAGGCACCATGTGAAAACCTAATTTCATTTTGAATAGATAGCAAATTATATTTTGGGAGAAATCTTTTCAACATTTCAACAACAAGGTCGGTCTTTATCTGTTGTTTTATAATCCCATTTAAAATAGTAACTAAATAGAATTTTAATTCCTTTTTTTTCATTCACTTTAGTATTCCTTAGCAGATAGCATATAATATAATGCAATGTAGTGGAAAGATTAAGAAATCAGACTTTTTGAGTTATAATTCTGGATCCACTGTTTGATAGCCACGTAAGTTTGGGCAAGTTATCTGCCCTCTTAAATCCTGTTTCCTCATCTGAAAAATGGGGAAAACAACAAAAATTATAGCACCAAACTCATGGGGGTAAATGAAATAATGTAAAACTAACAAAAACAAACAACAACAAAAATCCCCTTTAAGAATCTTTTAAAATAGGGCCTGACATTGAGTACTTGCTAAATATTTTTTTATTAATATTACTCCCTTATTTATTCTATGCTTTCTTTCCAAGACTTTAAAAGTTCAACATTTTTGTGTGTGGTAACTTGAAACAAATTCGACACAGTTCTCCTGCTTAAAAATCCAAGTCCCTATACTTAAAAACATAAACCTTGCTCCAATTAGGTTACATGAAAACCAAATTTATGTGATATTGTAGACCAAAGTAAAATAAAACAATGTTCACCCCAAGAAGATGAAATGCATTTCAAAAACTCTGTATGTGTGTGTGTGTGTGTGTGTGTGTATGTGTGTGAGACACCCTTGGCTGTCTGTATAAACCAGCTACTATGATTAATAAGATTGAGTTTTCTAAAGAAAATGAGATAACAAAAGGCCTCTTTATGCTTAACTTTTGTCAGTGGTGAAAAAGAGAGACAAAACAGCATGAAATGATGAGACCAAGTGATGAAAATTCATTCACAATGATTACTTTCAAGAGTAATTTCTCTTGGGCAATTCAGCGGCCTGTTACTATGGCTCTCCAGAGTGATAGCTAATGTAAATGAAGCTACTAAAAGTGGATTATCATGGTAAAAATATACTCAACCAATAATGCAATAGAAATCCATCCAAAGCATTTGGGGAAAATTCAAGAGAAGAAATGTCCTCTTTTTTTTTTTTTTTTTTAAGTTAATGGTCTACAACACACTTCTTCCCTGACTAATAACTGGCAAGCACTTAAAAATATCCAGCCATGGGGGCCGCCGGGTGGCGCAGCGGTTTAGTCCGCGCTTGGCAGCCCCGGGTTCGCGAGTTCGGATCCCGGGCGCCCGCCGACGCACTGCCTGTCAGCCATGCCGTGGTGGCGTCCCATATAAAGTGGAGGAAGATGGGCACGGTGTTAGCCCAGGGCCGGTCTTCCTCGGCAAAAAGGGGAGGATTGGCGACGGATGTTAGCTCAGGGCTGGTCTTCCCCACAAAAAAAAAAAAAAAAAAAAAAAATCCAGCCAGGAGAAAGAAAAACAAACTCCTCTGGATGAAATAGAAACCCACCTGGTTTGTTAGTATCTGTGTTTGGTCCCAGGACTCAGATTCTGAGCCAGATTCTTTGAGAGATTGTGGCAAATGTCTGATTATTTTTGCCAACTTTTCTTTATCTTAGAAAAAGTAACGTTTCATGGATGGGTGTCAAGGAATCCAAAATTTATTAATGTTAAAACCCTTCCTTGCAGATGTGTATGTCTCTCTCAAGGTTTTGTTGAAAAAAAAGTTAAGTACCACGTAGTGTGAAAAATTTTTAAAAGACACCTTTTCTCACAAACCCACACAAGTAGTCTTTGGAATGCCCGCATTGAATAGCTGTTGTTTTTTGCTTTCTAGACACCTACACATCGGCTATTATAACTAGGTTGGTTTTAAGACAGCTATGACCACCACTCTGCATGGAAATATTCATAGTCAACTGGTTTAGTTGTTTAAGTAATGGCTCTATGGGCAGGACTGAAGTGGGGAGCAGCAGATAGGGGAGCAGCTGCAAGTTGTGTTTAGAAGAGCCCACAGGGATGTCATGCAAAAGAAGACAAACTTTAAGGTAGCCTTTGCATGAACAGAGGAGGTGGGTAATTCTATGTAGGGCAGAGCCTCTTGTTTGGAATGACAGCAGCAGGAAAGGGGATGCAAGAGGAATTATACTTTCCATAGACCAGATCTGCAGGTGGGAGGACTGGTTAAGAGAAAGGAAGTCGTCTTGGTTAAGGCTCATTGTCAGAGAGTCTCTGAAGTCAATAAACTAGTAAAGAAAGTTGACTAGATTAATCTCATTACTAAAAGGAAGAGGAGTCATGAGTGATAATCCAGAAAGCATTGGGGTTTGATGCTAGAAGTTACTTTAAAACTATTCCATTTGAAAGGAGAAGGCATTCTTTACATTTCTTTCAAACAAAGACTTAAACCAACCTATAAGTTGATTCAAAAAATTTTTTTAAGTATTGTAGCCTTATTCAAACTTTTATCTAACTCCTTTTTATTCCATGATGGAATGGCATAGATGATTTTTCTTGAGACCCAAGGCAAGAAACCTGCCTCACTAGAGCTGTTTTATTCCTACATGCTGTGGCGAGGCATTGGTTAATTGCTTGGGCTCCCACGGAAGGCAGCCTTCAAAATGGCCCCACGCGAGTGAGCTATTCCTTTTACCCAACATCCTCATCTTCTCCCTTCCCCCCTTTTCCATTGTTGGTGATGATAGTGTCTCTTCTCTCAGCTCTGTGAGGTCCTGTCCCATTTATTGAAATCTGCTTTCAGGAAAAATTTTCAAAATGTGTCCAATAAATTCTGATTGGCTTCCTCTCCTAGAGAACAGTCTTGAGCTAGAAGGAAGCTAAACTGGAGACTTTTAGGCTTCAGTGAGCCAGAAATGTATGAATTAGTAGCAAGTGTTACCACTTATTGATTACCTAGTATGTGCCCTTTTATGTGGGCAGGGAGAGCGTTGGGACAAGGAGGGCCCATACCTCTGAAGGAGGTACTGTTTCATCCTGTATAATCATGTGACTCAAGAGAGTCAGGTGTTGTCTTTGTTTGTGGATTCGAATATACAGTAGAAGGTCCCAAGGACTAGATATTAATGTGCTAAATATTTTACAGCAAAAGATACCAATGAGGAAAAATAGAACCAAGTCATAAATACAAGCTAGCCAAATGTTGGCAGCATAGCCTAGTAGATAAGAACCCAGACTCCAAACCCAGACTGGTGGGTTCAAATCCTGGTCTTGTTGTTTACCAGCTGTGTGGTCTTAAACTCTTTGTGCCTCAATTTGCTCATCTACAGAAGAGAGATGATGCTACTAGCATCTACTTTATAGGCTTATTAAGAACATTAAATGAGTTAATATTTGTAAAGTGTTTGAAACACTGCTCCATAAGAGCTTGTTTTTTGTTTTTTTTGTTTTGTGAGGAAGATTAGCCCTGAGCTAACATCTGTTGCCAATCCTCCTCTATTTTGCTGAGGAAGACTGGCCCTGGGCTAACATCCATGCCCATCTTTCTCTACTTTATATGGGATGCTGCCACAGCATGGCTTGACAAGTAGTGCGTTGGTCCGCGCTCGGGATTCAAACCTGTGAACCCCGGGCCACCGAAGCGGAGCGTGCGAACTTAACCGCTACTCCACTGGGCTGGCCTCCAATAAGAGCTTGTTAATAAATAAAAACCTCAAGAACTGATTCTCCCCCATCTAAATTGACAGCTCTCAGGCACTGGCAATGTGCAAGCACAGGTCCTAGAATATAAGCAGACTCTGTGAAGGCAAGAAGGTTTGTCTCTTTTCTTCAGCCCTTTGCCTAGATCAATGCCTGGTGTAGATCATGCTAAAAAAATATTGCTGAATGAATAAATGAATCTACCTTGGTAGTTACATAGAAGAGTTCTGCATGAGTTCAAATTTGAACTAAGTGACCTCTAAGGAGTTTTCCACCTTTAGGGTCTGTGATTTCTTTAATGAACTAATGCATTGGCATGGTACAACCTAAAAATGTGCCCAGATGATTTGAGACCAAATTATATCCATTTTGCTTTTGCTCCATCCTTCCTTCCTTCCTTCCCTCCTTCCTTCCCTCCTTCCTTCCTTCCCTCCTTCCTTCCCTCCTTCCTTCCTTCCTTCTCCCCTCCCTCCCTCCCTCTCTCTCTCCCCCTCTCCCTTTCTCTCTTTCCTTCTTTCCAGTAGACCGTGTCTGTTAATTGAGTGCTTTTTTCTAGTTAAAATGTTACACAGGAACATAACCTATGCTGTCAAGGGTCTCCAGTCATCTCCACATGTGTCTAATCATTATCTTCTTTTACAGTTTCGTATCTCCAGGCTTTTCACTCGAGTCAGGTTGGCATTTCACTGCCGTTTATGTGTGTGACAAATAAACACAGAGAAAGAAAAGAAACTCTAGTGAAGAAAACCAGAATCTGCACAGCAATTTGAAGGTGGTGTCCAGCCGGTTCCCACTCAACCTGCCTCATCAAGACTCCAGCATTCACCTCTTTGCTCATCTTACACCCTGCATGTGTGACAGGCCCACAGTTCCTTTCTCGGAGCAGAGCATCTCCCATACTTCTGGTTGTCACCCCCCACTTAGATACTCAATCAATACCTGCAAAGCTGACCTGCTTCACTTGGGAGCTGAGATGAGCTCTCATTCCACAGCTCTCACATGAAGGACAGAAGTCTCCCAGCAACGACACCAAAATAAAGTAGATGCCCCTCGCAATCTCCCTCCTAGAACTTGGTTCTCAGAACTCCCCCAAGAAATCAGAACGTGACTGCTCACCTCTCCAAGGAACTGAAAACTGTCAATTCAGCTACTTAGATCAATTTTTTAAATCCCCACCCCCACCTCATTAAATCATTTTGTCTGGAACGATGAAATAACTAACTTGCTGACAGTTGCTTGGACTACCTGTAGATATGCGGGAAAAAAAATACTTTCAATCAGGTCAAGTCACTCTGCCTTTGGGATTCTAAATTTACTCATATTCTCAATGAATAATATTCAGTTATAGAGAGGAAAATATGATTATTCCTTTTAGCTCAATAAGCAACCAAGAGTCCGTTCCTCAAATTTTGACATTTAATCAATCAGCAATTGTTTTTGGAAAACTGTTTCCTGTGAAGCCACTTTTGCCTGTAGGATTTTTCTTTAAACATCTGGACTATAGAAGGAAATTTACAACCTGGACTTTCACTGACCATGGATTCCCACCTGTGTCTTAGACCCAACAGAAGCTATTACCACTGTTTCCTCCTTGTGGGTCCTAACAGTTACGTATGCTTGTTAAAATAAAATATTAAGCATCTTTTATTTTCTTTGACTTTAATTATATGATCCCCTCAATTCAGGCCTAATCATAAAGGATTAGTAAAATTTTTATTTTTTTAATTGTATTGAGGTCATAATAGTTTATCACATTGTGAAATTTCAGTTGTACATTATTATTTGTCAGTCACCATATATATGTGCCCCATTACCCCTTATGCCCACCCCAAACTCCTTTGCCTGTGGTGACCACTAATCTGTTCTCTTTGTCCATGTGTTTGTCTTTCACATATGAGTGAAATCATACGGGGTGTGTCTTTCTCTGTCTGTCTTATTTCACTTAACATAATACCCTCAAGTTTCATCCATGTTGTTGCAAATGGGACAATTTTTTTATGGCTGAGTAGTATTCCATTGTGTATATATGCATATCCATTCATCAATCAGTGGGCATTTGGGTTGCTTCCATATCTTGGCTATTGTGAATAATGCTGCAATGAACATAGGGATGCATAAGTCTCTTTGAATTGTTGATTTCAAGTTCTTTGGATAAATACCCAGTAGTGGGATAGCTGGGTCGTATGGTATTTCTATTTTTAATTTTTTGAGAAATCTCCATTCTGTTTTTCATGGTGGCTGCACCAGTTAGTAAAATTTTAATGTATTAATAGTATTTTGTTTATATGTCAGTATCTTAGCATTTATCAATTAAGACAGAAATCTTACTATTCTTTCCAATTTTTCTAAAACTAAGATTCAGAGAAGTTAAGAGATTCTCCCAAAGTGACACATGGGTAACAGAGTGGGTCACACATGAGTAACAGACCTGTCCATCTACAATTCCCATGTGCTCTATTGATGACATATTATTAATTCGGTAAGAACGCGATCTGCAGTGATCTAAGTTAGGAGTCAGCAAACTTTTCCTAGGACCAGAAAATAATATTTTAGGCTTTGTGGGCCATATGGTCTCTGTTACAACTACTCGACTCTGCCGTGTAGAGCAAAAGTAACCCTGACAAAACATAAATGAATGAGTGTGGATGTGTTAAAAAAAAAAAACAAACTTTATTTACAAATGTAGATGGCAGGCCAAATTTGGCCCATGGGCCATAGCTGGTTGATCTCAGTAAATCTGGACAAAATTTAGACTGTGGTCTGCCTAATAGGAGCAAGAAGTTCCCGGGACTGCTGGTAAAGGCTAGAGTTATGAAGGTGAAGAGCCCATCTATTAATGGTAAAGGTGTTAATGGTAAGTGGAAAAATTAAAGTAGACAACACTGTCATGTGAAGCAGGGAAGCAGAATGGTTATGGACTCTGGACTCTCTGGGTCACTGGTTTGGGCCCTCTGGCTGTATAGGCCTTGGTCAAGTTACGTGGTTAGCTTCTCCATGCCTCTGTTTCCTTATCTTTTAAATGGAGATATTAAAGCATTGTCCTCATAGAGTTATTATGAGGATGAAATGTGTTAATACATGTAACATATAGAGTAGGGCCTTGCCAACATTAATCCCTCAATAAATGCCATATGTGTGTGTGTGTGTGCTTGTGTGTCTGCATGTGTGTTAGCCATATATTTTCATTCACTGTCATCAAATCTTTTTCTAAGGATTGGCATTGTAAGGATGGAGTGTAACCTGGCACTGATCGAGTTGAGGAAAAGAATAAGCAAAAATTAATGTTGAGATTAATGTATCTCGATATTCTCTCTCTGTATATATATCTGAAAAGAGAATTGTTATTATTATTGGTATGTATCAAACCACCCTAAATTTAATGGCTTAAAGAAACAATAGTCATTTATTATGCAAACAAATCTGCAATTTGGGCAAGCTTGTCTAAGACTTGTCTCTGCTCCACGTGGCATCAGCTTGACAGAGGACTGGAACATTCATTTTCAAAGTGGCTCACATACGGCGGACAAGTTGGTGCTGGATGTTGATGTTGGAGCTCAGCTGGGGCTGAGGACTGGGGCCTTGGCTCATTTCCATTTGGGACTCTTCATCTGGCCTGGGTTTTCTCACAGCAAGATTGGAGTGTTGCAAGGATGAGTGTTCCAAGAGGGAGCCAGGATGAAGCTATATTATCTTTTAAGACCTAGGCTTGGAATTGATCATCAGTTCCTCCATTCTATATTTCAGAAATGAGTTAGTAAGGTCAGTCCACATTCAAGGGGACAGGAATTAGACTCTATCTCTTGATGAGAGGAGAGTCAAAAAAACTGTGGACATGTTTTAAAATTCCAGAGCATACCTACTGGCCACAAATTATTTACATGTCTCCCACATGCAAAAATTATCCATAAAGTCATCCCTTCCAGGACTCCCCAGTGTCCTATCAGGCTTAGGTTCAAAGTTCAAAATCTTATCATCTAAATCAGATCCAGGTACTAATGAAGCCTGTTGGGTGAGGTTTCTTGTGTACCATTTCTCTCATTCTGAAGACTTGGGAGCTAAGACCTACATACCCAACATGCAGTGATGTGATATGCATCGGAAAACCACTATAGATATTCTTGCTGAAAATAGAGGAAAATGAAAGCACAAACAGTCACTGGTTCATAGCAATTTTTAAATCCAGCTGGTTTTAAACAAACCAAAACAGTGCCAATTCTTTTTCTAGGTCTCAGTCCTACTGCCTAGGAAGGATTTCCCCACTGCTCTTGGGTCTCCCCTCTAGGTTCTTGGTTCCTCCTTTTAAATTATCTTCCCTATTATGTAAAATGTGTCCTGCATTTGAAACTGAGTAGTTTTGATCAGCCTGCTTCCTGACCGTGGAAATTCTGGCGTCCAAATACCTCTTCTTTTTTAATACTGTTCTGTCCCTTTTAGTACATGCTGGCAAAATGTTGATCAATATAATCTTGTCATTGTATTTTTTTTGTGAAAAAAATTATATCTATGTGTGGTGATGGATGTTAACTAGACTTATTGTGGTGATCATTTCAAATATACATATACCCAAATATTGAATCATTATGTTGTACACCTGAAACTAACATAACGTTATATGTCAATTATATCTCAATAAAAAACAAAACAAAAAAAGTCTATGGACTTCCTATCATTCTTACTAGAGTATACTCCATTAGATAAAATCTCCATCTACAAATCTGTTTGATATAAGCCTTTCTCTATCTTGGGATTCCTATAAAGCTGCTATAGGACTATTACTTTAAGATTATTAGAAGCCCCATTGTTTAAATGAGAGAATCTGCCTGTCATGCCCTTAAGATTCTCAGAGGAGCTTTGTCTGTTTCAAAGCATCTATGAGAGATTACCCTAAATCTACCTAAGGCATTAACAAAGATTCTTTGGCTTTTGGATTTGATCTTTGGCCTGACATCCTTTCTTAATGTGAGAATACTCTGTTGGATGGAGAGTCTGGGAATGAGGAATAATTTTATATTTGAATGTAGCAAGTGCTAGATCTTTTATATATTTTCCTGAAAACAAAACAGCTCCCTTTTTAAATTCACCTCTCGACATACCTATATGTGGCTAAAAGAAGCCATTTGGCATTTTCAGCCTTCTGGCTGGAATTCTTCTTAGCCAAATCCACCAGCTCAATAGGTATCTTTTGTATTTTCCATGTCACCATAGGTGACAGTTTTGCTAACATTTCTGCCACTATAACAAGGATGACTTTCTTCCAGTTTTCTGTATCAATCTCCTCACTTTCTTTTAGCCCCTCACTAGCCTCCTTAAGGAGGTCACCAGGCTTCTCCTAACAGTCTCTTCAAATCCCTCCCATCTTCTGCCCACCACCCCGTCCCAGAGTCAATGCTCCATGTTTTAGGTTCTGTTATGGCTGCACCAAACTTCCAGTTTTCAGAATCTGTTCCAGTTATCTGTTACTGTGTATGAAACACCTCAAATAATGGCTCAAAACAATAATAACACTTATTTTGCTCAGAAATCAGGGGTTGACAGGCTTGGGTGGCAGTTGTCACTCAGGATCTTATGAGGTTGTAGTCAGACAGTGGCTGGGACTGGAATTATCACGAAGGCTTCATCACTCACATCTGACATCTAGACTGGGAAGCCTCAGACAGCTGGGGCATAGACTCGCCGGGGGTCCTTGGGCCCCACTTTCTCGAATTGGTATCTCTACATGGTCTTTCCACGTGGTGAACACAAGGTAGATGAAACTCTTACCTGGGCAACCTCCCCAAACAACAGTCCCAAGAGACATTGGCAGAGGTTGCATGGACTTTTCCAACCTAGACTCGTAAGTCACCCAGGATCTTCTTTCCAGCATTCTGCTGTCGAGGCAGTCACAAAGACCTGCCAGGTTTAAGGAAGGGATGGGACATAGACTCCATCTCTTGGTTTCTCCCCCTGATAAACAATTTACAGACATGCTAACACCACCTCAGAAATGCTTGAAGGACTGTTAATTTTAGCAGGAAAGACAATCCAAACTTCTAATGATGGAACTGGTTTGTGCCAATGATGTAAGAAACATCCCACGTGTGAGGCAGTTGATCTGTGTGGATGGTCAGGAGAGAAAGATGGTAGCCTTTTTTTTTTTTAAGAAGATGATAACATCAACCACTTGAAGATGTGAATTGGGAGAGAAAACTGGAGGGAATCTAGAGGAAGTGAAGATATCAAGTTCTTAACACACACATAGATCCACCTTTTTAGGGAAGTTCGACTATGCCATTTAGAACAGGGAAGGTTGAAAATGATACTCTCTTCTCAGATTTAGGGAAACTCCGAGGGGTAACAAGAATATCAGGCTTCTGGAATGTGCTCTGTGGAGGCGGGCAGGAAGTTCCCTGCCGTACAGCAATCAATATCTTCATGCCCCGTCCTGCAAATGCAAATAGGGAGATTGCTCTGAATTCTTGTTGCCTTTCAGAAAGTTACAGGGCATATTTCTTTATGTCCTCTTTATTTCTGTCCTTGAAAGTAGCCAACCAGGGATTCAGTTGTTATTATAATTTAATGTTTATTTATCTTTTCTCTGAGAATCCCATACCTTTTGTACAGGAACAGCCAAGTTCAGAGTCATAAAAAAGATTAGGGAAGCAATATAGACAAGACTCCTGGATTTTGCTATTCCGCTCCTGGGTCACCTTAATTGGTATCTTTGAACTTCATTTTCTTCTTATGTGTATTAGGGCTGGCGGATGTTGACTTCTACTAGAATTGACTCCTATAAACAGTGTTGTATGGGTCTTGGAGTAAGAAGGGAATACAAAATATCTTCGAACTAATGCGGCTTACAAGCCCTCTCATAGGGATACCATTGTGGGATTAGGTGGGTGAATGATCTTTCTTTCTTTCTCTTCCTTCCATCCTTCTTTACTTCTTTCCTTCCTTCCTTTCTTTCAAGAGGTCTAGATTTTTTATGTGGAAACCATCATCAGATCTAGCTTAATCTCAGAAAAACAATGCTAGCTGGCAGATTCGACTTTTAAGACAGTTTTCATTTCTCTGAGTGTGAGCATCTGGTCTGTGACTCTGAGAGCAGCAGCCTTCTGCCGTCAGCCATTGCTTCATGCATTTACATTTTTGGCCTCTGCCTCTTTTTACACTTAGCTTGGATCATTTTGCATTGTTGTTTGCATATTTCAGCATTTTGGTCCTGCTCTTCCATCTACACCACATGCTCTGCAATGCCTGGTGTCTTTGTAGGTACTCAATACCTATTTTAAAAGTGAGTGAATTTGTTTTCCCATCACCTTCCAAAATGCCTGTCCATATTAGGCCTGAGTTGGAAGTTGGAGATGATGATGTTTCTAAACTGGGTACAAATACAGAAGCTCTTATTTCTCCCATGTTGAGAAAGACATGTGAGTACTGGAGATCAGATGAGAAAGGGCTGGCAGATAGTTCAAGCCCAGTCCATTCTACAGGACTCCAGGGAGGGCACTGGCTGCCCTTTGTCCCACACAGCTGCAACATGAGTGACCAGGGTTGTTTACCAACCCTGATTCACTCTTATCTCTGACCCTGTCTCTCTAATCCACTGAGATAAGGTCAGTATATATTTTAAACTCATTCAGTTTCCAGGAAAAGATCTGCTGTCACCATCAGCTCTCAGCTAAGGAGTGAAAGCCATGATATTAAAGTCTAGCATCCTGTGACAAACGAACTCAGATTGGGCTAGGATTGCTTAAATGTTGTCATTGTGAAATTCAAGGGCAGTATTTACATACTTTTTCTTAATAATAACCTCCTAGATTTGGCTTCTTTATGGTGCAATCAACTGAAAACATTCCATTGTTGGGAATCTTTTATCTTCTAATCAATCTTGTTATTCCTTATTATTTTTGAAACTCTTCAACTAAACAATAAGGATCTTTCAGGGAAATACCACAAGGGAGACAGCTTCTGGAGAGGGTCTCTTTGTAGTTCTATTTCTGATGTCTAATCAGCTCTGTTCCCCCTAAATAATTACTGAGATTGTTCCATTGTTCAAATGACCTCATTTGGGATAGGGATTTTCCCCTTTAATTTCTATTTTTAATGAATGTAAGTACTGTGAGAACTTACAGTGCTGACCTTCCCTGTAATTGTTATTGCCGATTGTGGACATTCTATGCTACAACAGTGATTCCTAGACGTTCTTCAAGTCACCATATGGAAGAGCAGACCCAGTGGAAAGAGAACAGGACTCGCTGAGACTTATTCTGCCCTCCCTGCAGGACAGAGGCATTATTCAGCAGTCAATAGGAGAAATTTACTTTAGATTCAGATATACCTGGATTTCAATCTTCCCAAGTAATGCCAGTTGGGTAAGTGACACCTCTTTATAAGTCTCAGTGCCCACATCTGTATAAGAGAGTGGTAACCATCTCATGGGGCATTGTCTAGGTAAACGAAATAATGCTTATGAAGTATTTAGCACAGAGCCAGGGGCATAATGAGTTCATTCAATAGTATCCAATATTATTACACCTCAAATAATGTCTGACTTCTGTGAGTCTACTGGGGAAAAAGATTCAAAACCCTTTTGCCATAAGAATGTCAATTATTTCAGTATTTATTTCCAAGTTCATGGGGGTTCCTCCTTGAAGCTTTACAAAGATGGAATACACCATTTTGGCAGGCTCGCCTCAGTGGTGCTGATCATTTCAGGGTTTCTCCACATCCCAGAACAATTTTTTCTTTACCTACTAGAGACACATTTAGGAGTTTCTGGCGGGGGCCATGCTAATGAAATGAAATGAACACAGGCTTTGTAGCGAGAGACCTGGGTGACCTTGGGAAATTGATTAACATCTCTGAACTGCCTTGTTCTCAGCTATAGAAGAGGTACAAGACTTGTTCTGAAGGGTGGTCATGAGTGTAAAGGAAGGAATGAGATAATTATGTGAAACGCTTTAGTTTAATACTGAGCAACATAAAGAGGCACAATCAGGAGAATCTCTTGTCTCGTGTATTCCTACCGGTAAATGTTCCTTCCCTTCTCCCCCATCCTCATGGCACATGTCACCAGCGTTTGGAGCACCGAAACAGTAGTTAGTAACTCTTCCTTG
This sequence comes from Tapirus indicus, assembly GCA_031878705.1. NCBI lineage: Eukaryota > Metazoa > Chordata > Mammalia > Perissodactyla > Tapiridae > Tapirus > Tapirus indicus. The sequence continues at coordinate 133,703,135 of CM062920.1, read as the reverse complement.
GGAGAAGACAATAGGGTGATGATGCTGAGTTGGTTTCAGCAACAGTAAACCTTTTGCCTAGAGAGAAAAATAAAACCTGCTAGCAGAAAGCTGGCACCCTCCCTTATGAGCCTTTAGCAAAGACCTAATTCCCATGGGCAAAATGAGTAATTACTAAAGGAAAACAGGCCATGTGCATTTATATAGTGAGAGGTGTTTTATGTGAGTAGGTGGGTGATGAAAAAATAATCATTATAATAATTTTATAACCTAGACATAAAAGAGAGAGAGTGGAGAAAGACCAGTTCTCTTGTTAAATATTTCCCATTTGATATCTTTTTATCTTCAGGCAAGTCAATGTATTTTCTTATAAATCTCCAAGAAGTAGACTCAGGTATTTGAGGAGGAATGGGCCTTAGATGCCATGTGGCACCATCTGCCTTTCACCGAGAGAAGCAAACCCAAGACCAGAGAGGGGGAATGAGCATGCCCAAGATCAGCACTGCCATTTGTTTTGACTCCCTCTAGAGAGATCTTCTCACGACACACAGTGCCTCTCTCTAGAAAGTGAGGTAAGAGTTGCCCAATTGAATTCTGAAATCAGGTCAGTTATAAATGCCCATGGCAGCCACCTTCTCTTTTATTATTCAGAAAATGCTCGTCTGAACCTGTTATCAGAAGACACAGACAGAGAGGGAAGGAATATATTTTTTCACATGCCAGGAAGCCAAGGGTAATAGAACATCCACATTCTGGAGAAAGGTGAGATAATAAATTGTCATGAAATACAGACTGCTCATGAGCTCTTTTTGAAATCCTGGCTTCTTGAAAAAGAACCAAGGGCAGCAGAGAGTAAAATCCACAACTATGTGCTTTTTGTGTGGGTTTGTTGGACTGAATGTATATATGATTGGATCATAGAAAAGATCCACTGGGAAGAAGGGCGCACTGTTTCTCAACAAAAGGAGGCAAGGAAGGAAACCAACATTTGTTGGGTTTTCCTTGGCCCTGGAAGTTTTTGCAGATGGCAGAGTTGGGATTTGAACCCACATTCAGCTAAGTTTAAAACCCAGGTCATTTCCAAGCCAGCCCTGATGGTCTAATGGTTCAAGTTCCACGCTGTCACCGCTTAGAGGCCCACATTCATTTCCTGGTCACAGAACCACACCACCCATCTGTCAGTTGCCATGCTGTGGAAGCAGCTCACATAGAAGAAATAGAAGGACTTACAACTAGGATATACAACCATGCACTGGGGCTTTGGGGAGAAAAGAAAAAATGAAAAAAAAGTTTTTAAACTCCAGGTTATTTCCCAGTAAGCCAAAAAAATGTCCTGACTCCAACCTACTCCTGTTGGTTGGAGTTGACAAGCATATCGGCATGTCCCCAAACAAGTGAGCATCTCTTCCAGCAGGGTGTTATAGATTCCACAGACAGGAATTGTGTGCAGGGCTGGGGGAAAGGCCAGTAGCTCCAAAGTGCTTGGCATCAAGCCTGCGACTGCAGGAACTATTCCAGACGAACTAGTCATCACAGTTGATTGATAAGGGAAGTTGACTTTAGTGAACCAAAATCTGCAGGCTTCACAAAATCTTCATCACACTATAATGTAGATGGACTCAATTTATTGGTTAGACTAATAGTTGAGATCAGACCTCGTTTTGGAAACTAAATGTTTATTAAGATAAGAGAAAGGAGAAGCTTGCCTGAACACAGACTGTCAACAGTCAAGAGGGAGATTCAGAGAGTGGGAATTCCCCTTAACATGGCAAACCAAATATTTCAAGACTAAAACTTTGATGACACATTATATGGAATATAACCAATTTCCATATTATGAACATTACAAATTAATAGCTCATTCTTTTTCTAAAAATAATAATAGTCCAAGCTTTATACACAAACATTCTTCCATCGTGTAGAATTCAATCTTGTGAATTCTGAGTGTTCTTGTCCATCTTCACTCCTATAAGAAAGGGCATGTGCCTCCACAAATACATTCACTAGGAGTCCAGAAGTGGAGAGCATCATGTCTTCACTCTTCAAGGCCACTTAGTGGTCCTGGGCCCAGACAACTAGAAATTTTTAAAAATCAAAACACTTACACTATCACCCACAAAATACAGATTCGCACAACAGTTACAATACAGCAGTGTCCAGTGATGCTGAAGCTTGAATCCTGTTCTGCTGATTCTCTCACAGGTTACTAGTCTACCTTGACTTTCAGGCCCTGGACCCTGGGTCTTAAGGGAAAGCAAAGTTTCTTCTGGACAGACTCCACCCCCCTTTTGTTTCTACCCTGTGTATGTAGAAGTTAATCTCTTTCCAGTCTCCTACATTTTGAGCTGGTTGTTCCCTTCTCCTGATCTCCAGCCCCAGAATCTCTTGCGTTAATCTCTCTCCCAAAGTTCCTGCCCAGGTCAGATTTCACAGTACTGTTTTTTCAGCATATGTTCTTAATTAATTCAAAATTTCCCGTGTTTTCTTTCAGGCCTTATTTTGTCTTCTCAGACACTTCTCTTAGACTGCAGCCTTTGTCCACAAACACCTGGGATCCACATCAATTCTTCTATTTTTTTTTTAATAATGTCTTCAACTTAACAATTGCACGAACATAACTGAGCTTCTAAACATAGGTGGATGGGAGGTTCGGATGTGTGTGTGTCATTCATTCATTCATTCATTCACCCCTCGTAAACTTCTTAGTGAGCACCTCCTAGTACTTGGCATTTTTTAAATCTCAGAGGATATGCATATCAATATAAAATAATTTCAGTCCTCAAGAAACAATCTGGTGGAAGATAAACACAAAACTTTAAATGTAATATATTGTAATGTTTCCAATAAATCAGTGGTTCTCAACATTGGCTGCATATTAGAATCACCTGGGTACATCAACTAGCGAAGCCTGACCCAAACCCAGATGAGCAGAGACAAGATCCCTGAGTAGGGCCTGGTCATTGGTGTGTTTTGATAGCTTTCTAGGGGATTTCATTGTGCAGTCAGGGTTAAGATTCCTTTGGACAGAGGGAAGCATGGAAGGCTTTGAGACCACAAACAGGCTCCTATCCTAACTGATAAACTTCCCAAGGCTACCGAGGGGAGATGACACCTGACTGACAAGTGAGTTGTTCAGGTGAAGATGTGGAAAAGCCATTCCAAGCACAAAGTGGGCAGGTGAATTCATAGAACTGCAAGTAACCCCGGGTATAGTTTAGAGAGTGCTAAAGTGCTTGGACTTTGTCTGGCAGGCAAAGGGGAAGCACTGAAGGGCTGTTAGCACGGGGAATGCTATGATGAGTCTTATGCACAACTGAAGTACCAAAACATCAAATGGGGAGGAAATTTTTACTTTCATGGTAACTTTACCCCAGCAAGAACTATCTCCCTTTTTAACAAAGCCTTCAAAACTGTTAGCATCCCCCTTGGTTTCAGACATTATAAACAGGAAACTCTACCCGTGAGCTAACCTTCACCCTCTCCTTTCCTGAAACAAAGAACAGCTGTTCTTTCACTTGGATATGCCTGGAATAAGGAAAGACCCCTTCATGTTCTCAGCTGACTGCAAAGAAATGACTTGACTTTATACAGATTAGTCACAGGTACATGCGGACAATTGCAGAGTCAAATGTATTGAGACATTTTAGTTGTTAGATGTATTTTGTGTCTGATATAGTGATGTCACCATTGGTAGGGGAAACCCAGGGACTATAGCTGCTACAAATAAAATATAATTCATCCCCTGGAAGAGGGCGTGACTTTAATGAGATCAAGCAATAGTGACACTTTAAGTGTTCTTTCTCTAATTTTCAGTACACAAGTCCATTCATACACCAACCAAGCCTTTGGAATAGCTTTAGCTGCTGTTTCTGGTGGTTAATGTTGTGTTGTTTGTTTATGTTTGGGTTTGGTTCTCTGCCTTAACTCTAAGATACACTATCAATTTAATGACAATATTTTGGGGCAAGAAGTAAAAGAAGAAGGAAGAAAAAGAGGGAATAAGAAGAAGAAGGAGAAGAAGAAGAAATTTAATGTTTAATTGTGAAATAATCTGATTTCAAAAATATTGAAATCAGATTATTTCTGATTATATGTGTGGGGATGGGGGAGTTATGCTGTATAATAAAAATCCCCAGGAGAGAAATCAAAGATTTTTTAAAGGTACTAGGAATTTTATAATCAATGGCATCCAAAGCTCTATTTTAGACAGAGAAACCTGAGGTGCAGGTAGGCTGGGAGACTGGCTTCAGGTTCTAGAAGGAATTACTTGATAATGAGCCAGAAACCTCATCTCGCAACCTCAGGTTTGGTTTGCTTTCCATGACACCGGAATACTACAAATAATTTCTGAGAAGAAAAATCTCATCATTTCTCCTCATATTTTTGGTTTGGGAAACAATTCAGCAATGAAGCATGTAAATAAATAAAATATATCATAACCTAGTATATTTTAGCAAAGAAACAAGCAAAATAGCGTGGTGCCCCAGTACTCAACAAGCTCTTTTGTTAGTTTATTCAAAAGCTGTTGTCTTGAATAGGTGACACTCGCATATCAAATTGCATTTTGGTGTGTCAAAATGACTGGTTTTACTTCTTCTTTGGTCCCTAAGGCTAATTATTATCTTCAACACCTTTTGATATGCTAAATGAGGCTAACGAGAGAAGGATTTCTCAGGTGTTTTATTAGTCATCACCATCATCTCACATATGTATATTGTTTTTACTACTTTCAAAGTGTCAATAAATGCTTATATTTGAGACTCACAAGAATATCAAAAAGCAGTTTTTACCTTAATATTTCTCCTAGGAAATATAATTGGCAGAATAGTGGTGAAAGATGTATTAGACTGTATAGTTTCAAATCCTTCCTCTGTCAATCACCAGCTGTGTGACCTTGAATGAGTTAACTCAACCCTTCTGTGCCTCGACTGTAAAATGGAGTGACAAAAGTAGCTATTTCTGTCTCCTGCACCTATTTTTAGAATTAGATGAGGTAATCCATGCAAAGTGCTTATCAAGTCACCTGGCATATTCTAACTATTCTAGTGTAGCTAGACTATTTATCCATTCATAAATTATATATTGATGGCCTCTAATAACTAACACTTAGTGAATGCTTAATATCTGCTAAGTACCATTTTAAGAACTTCACAAGTAGTAATTCATTTAATTTTGTTTTTTCTTGAGGAAGATTGGCCTGGAGCTAACACCTGTTGCCAATCTTCCTCTTTTTCTGTTTTCTCCCCAGTACATAGTTGCATATCCTAGATGTAGGTCCTTCTAGTTCCTCTATGTGGGACACCACCTCAGCTTGGCTTGATAAGTGGTGTGTAGGTCCGCACCCAGGATCCAAACCAGCAAAGCCCAGGTCGCCAAAGCGGAGCAAACAAACTTAACCGCTGTGCCACTGGGCCAGCCCCTCATTTAATTTTCATAATGACTGTTTGAGGTCAGAACTATTATTACCACCTCTCTTTTACAAATGAGGACATTGAGACACGGAGAAGTAAATTCACTTGTCCAAAGTGTCACAGCTGGGAGATTGTCAAGACGAGACTCAAACTCAGATAGTCTGGTTCTAGGCTCTGCTCTGCTGCCCCCAGGGATGGGCTGTGTGCTAGCCTTGGGGATAACAGTGATGAGAACCACATAGTTCCTGCCCTAAGGGAACTCAATAAAAATCAGTGCACTGGATGATCCCTAAAGAGATGCAAGCCCTCTGCAAAATGGTGACACAGAAGAGAGAGTTCTGAACTCTTCCTGGGAGCTTGAGAAAGCATCAGTTACTCCCAACCCTCCTACTGCTCACATCTGCTTTCTGCCCTCTCCGTGGGCCACACACATACCCTGAGCTAAGAATCACAGTGTTACCAAACCTCAGATTCCTCCCCACAACACTCACTACCCTACGCTGCACCCAGATTGCAGGTCCCTGACTGTCTTTAGGTACAGGTCCTGTCATTTTCATGATAACCTTTCTTATGCTCTAAATTTCCTTTCTGTGGGTTGTCAAGCAAATACGTTCTTGGCATTCATCAAGAACTCCTTTTTCAAAATGCCACACATTACAAAGTCAATGATTCAACACGCATTTTCTGAGTGCACCCAACCTATAAGCTGCCGAGCTAGAAACAGATTCACCCTCCTTTTACGCTGCAGTGCCATCTTTCCCGAGGGTGGGGTCTGTGTTTCCTCTGTGTTTCTCATACGTATATTATGATTTCTGCTTTTGCAAAACAGGACGTTGTTTAACCAAGTCCTTATGGGAGGAAGCACAGCCCAGCGAGCAGAACAATGATTTGAAAGTGCTGGGTTCTATTTTCAGCTCCACTGTTGACTAGCAGTGCATTCAGCCCTTGGAAGGTCAAAGGCAGAATGGCCTTGCATCACTGACTTTCTCTGTAGGTACAGCTCTAGATGGAAAACAAATCAGGCATCTGGCTCTCAGCCTTGAGGAGCTACTGTCTTTGGAGAACAGATGTGTATAGTCACACTTTGTTTTCCTTTTTAAAGCAAAAGAACAGAACAAACTCTCTGGGGGGAGAATGGGCTGGCAGAGAATGGAAGAGAAAAACTGAATAACCTTTTAAACAATCCGGGGGTAAAGGGATTGTTTGAGCCATTCAGATCAAAGAATTTTCTTTGGGGCGAGCTGGAGTTGCCTCCCTTTGAAAACGGAAGGGGCTAAGGTTTGAAAGACTTCTCCAAACTTGGACAATAGCAGGCATCCAGAACTCTGCCTATAGGGGCCAGGCAGGGAACTCCAGTCGGTGAGGCTTGTGGGCAAACTGAGAGGCATAGGCCCCTTCCTAAGTGGTCTGCTGCTACCTAGCACCAGCTAATTTTCATGGGGAGAAGTAGGCCACTGTTGCCTGAATTGCTGAGTTTTTAAGAGAAACTGAACAATTAGAATTTTGTCATTAGAACACTTGGTTTTTAAATAAGGGAGCCTAATCCAGCTTTGAAAGAGGCACTGAGCAGGCAAAGCCAGATGTATCAGAGCCCAGGCAACGTACTTTTCGCATCTCTTCTACCTGGAGATGCAATGGAGTTTCATAAGGATTTTAATTACGTGCTCTGCTATGAATACATACAAACTCCGTATCAGCCAAAACATGTTAATAGTGACACTCACCTTGGCTGCACGTTGGAATACCTGGGAGTTTTAAAAACATTGGTACCTGGGTTCCAACACAAAGATTCCAATTTAATTAAAGTGGGCTGCAGTCTGAATATCGTAAGTTTTAGATACTCCCCAAGTGATTCCAACATGAAATCCCCATTGAGAGGCACTGTGTTAGAGTATTTTGAAAAAGTTTAAGAATTTCAGAAAGTTGTATGAGTTTTAACTTGATAAAATGCACAGCTAATCCCCAGACGTAGGTCAGAGAATTGACACTCACTATGAAGAGCGTTTTCTTCTTTCAACTGGGACTCTTAACTCTAGCATCATTGCTGGTGGCCTTCATGTCTTTGGGCTCATTAGGAACCAGTGCTGATGACGGGAGATTGCTGGGCAAATAGGGTATTGTTGTAAAGGTCAAACACAACAAGAGGCAAAGGACAAGTACAAGCCTAAGCATAGATAAGTATTTATAGGGGAAATTAATTTGTTGTCCGATGGCCATGAACTGGGTGGTAGAGCAACGTGAGCTTTTTATACGTGAAATTCAATCTTGGTCCACATTCTAATGGCTGTAAAACTTACCACATGAAGCTAATAATTGGTGCATAAAACTAATACTTTCCATTTTTTTCTTCCTTATTTTGTAGGCTTTGTGCATTGTGAAAAAACATTATTAAGTCTCAGTGGTTATATCCCTGGCTAGTTCTTACTTAGCTTTGGTTTCTCTTGCTATATTTCTCATAAAAGATGATAGTGTGGATTGAGTGTATTAAGGCACGTGCAATGGGAAGTTAAATGGGGCATTTCCTCTTGTCCAGTTGTTTCAGAAGAGGCCCAATATAGTTAGTGCCAAGGAGCCCCACATTCTAAAGCTAGATGGTGGCTCACCTATGAGGGGACCTGCTAAGGGGTTATGAAAGTGAGTCTATCCATGTTATCACATTGGCAACCTCCAACCTATTAATTGTGACTTTAAGAAGCTGGCGCTGAGAATTTCTTTGGAGGGTGTTATTAATGTTGTAAGTGTCTCCATCCTCACCCTCGACCCCAGAGAGATTTGTTTCTTCCTTAACATAAACCAAAAGAGAGATACGTCGGTGGAACCCCTCAGAGAGCTTGATATATTTCTTCTGAACTTGAAGGGACCAAGGGACTGATGTCTGACTCATACTTGAAAACACAGGGGACTGAGGCCTGAACTACCCTTGTCTGGTGTCTAGGACTGAGCTATATTGGGAACAAGCAGCACTTCCAGAAATTGGTGGGACAAATAAGGACTCTACTCAAGTAAGGCAGATTGGGTCATCTTGGGAGAGAACAGTTACTGAGAAATGCCTTGTAATGTAGACAAAGGGAGATATTGTCAAAAAAAACTCACCCAAATGCCCCCTGAGGGAAAAGTCAGTTGGGATGTCCACTACACTCAGAGGATAGCAATGACAGTGTATAATAGCACCAGTCAAGGTTATTCCTTTTCCACCTTCCCCTTGCTTGCCCACCTTCCCCTGTCTCTGGAGAGGCCAGAAATCACAGCTAGGAAAGGCAGAGAGGACATAGAGAGGAGAAAGTGAGGAAACCAACCTGGCCCCTCCTCCCCTTCCTGGATTTCTAACCTGATTGATAACAGAGTCATGAGAAGAGATAAAGCTAAGGTTTACACGCATTAGACGTTCTACTGCACTAGACTTCTTACTACCTTGAAACAAAGATTTTCTTTTCATTTAACCTGCTGTAATCAGAAAAGCCAACGGAGAACGTCCCAGAGTTTTATTAGTTAGTGGAACCTGGGGGGTGGAGCTGAATACTCAAAATACCAGGTTTGAAGGGGCAGAAGTAAAATAAAAAATGCTCTCTACTTGTAACCCACCAAGTCCAGCTCATACAATAAACCAGTTTAACCTGAATACATAAAATTTTTTTTGTGGTGCAGATCCAATTTAACAAGGGTGGAATGTGATGTCACAGTCATCTTTTCAAATTCTCATCTTTAGGATCAGCTTTGCTGATATGTTGGGATATGGCAGCATTTCTGCAGGATGCTAAATGATGTTCCCTAAAAAAGATTTCCATGGTCAATATCTATAGATATTGACAAAAATCTAGTTTACTCAAAAAAATAAAGGTTTTTTTTTTTTTTTTTTTTTTTTACTGTAAGTCTTCCAAGAGCCTTTAATATATTAATATGTGTTGTGAATCTATAAAAGAGAACGTTGGATATAGCATTTTCAAACTCATTTGCCCATGGGATATTTTTATTCCCCAAATTTAAGGCTTGCATTCAGTAAATATTTGCTGAACACCTACCACGTGCAGACATGAGGGATGGGTGTTGGAGACTGAGTACATCAGACATGTTCCCTTCCCCAAAAGACCTTGTATTCTAATGGATTGCTTATCTCAGCCTTTTGTTCTCTGGAATTCTCTCCGGAGAGATCTGCTCTATGCCATTTTTCCAGATTTCTGCCACTGAAGTTATCTGTTAACACAAATATACAAATCACCTGAAAAAGAAGTTCCCCTTGTAAGAGAGATGTGTTTTGATAAAATGCAATAAAAACATGTGTTTGTAACCAAACATAACAAAAAATGCTTTGGACACCTTTCTCTCTATCCTTGGTCAGTTTCAGCTGAGGATGGAAACCCTTGATCAAGTCACAAAACCGTTCACCTCTTTTCTCTTTTCTCCCTTGGGTCTGACTCCTTCCCCTGTATCAGATACCGAATCCCCACATTTTTCTCCTTCTGCTCACTCAGAAAAGATCTGACATCAGCCATTTGAAATTGTTGGGACTTCCTGTGAGGCATTTTGACAAAAGTTTTAATTATACATTGCTGAGTATTGCTGGGCAGTTTTTGGCACTTATTTTCTTCCATATCAGCCTAACACACATGCACACACAGGCATGTACACATGTATGTGTGTGCACACATACCCTCCTTCGAAATAAGGCAAATCCAAGATCCTGTCTCCTTCTTGCAGGTGAAGTAAGAGGCCTGTGTTAAGTGGCAGGAATTCATCTACCTCTTGTTATCCTAAAGGATATTCTCATCTGTGTGTTTCTTATGCTCTCCTCTATTCCCATTAAATAGGCCTGAATCCATTTTACTTAACTACAGCATCTGAATCTTGATGAATGGTGTGAAGAAACACGTAGAGAATAAAAATAAGAAATTTCTCTCTGGATCCTGGATAAAGCTTGATGATGCCCAGCTTTCTGCATAATGTGTATTAGCAGGGGATTTGATTATGCCTGAGTAGCTGTGAACATAGATGTCAAAAAGAGATGGCCACTGGGCCTAGACATATAAGTAATTTGCTCTTCCCTTCCAAGCACCACGGGCTCAATGGGAATTTCCATTATAGGGAGAGACTCAAATATCCCAGCCGCTATGCCCTGAAATGCAATCTCTGGTGTTACATCCTCTGTGAATTGCTGACTCCATTCTTCCAAGTTTCTCACCAACGACCAGATTCTCTGCTCGGTGGGTATGGGTCTTGGATCTAGGAATTTCATCTATGAAAGCTTGTTGGCAAGATATAAAAATATAGGCGGGAAAATAACACTGTAGTTAGATTCATAATTTTTTGGATTACTGAAATCAGTCTATAAAAGTCTTTTATGAGTTATTTTAGGACTTTGACCTGTTCAACATATTTCTCAAGTATATCTCAATTCCTTCCACCTTTTTGTCGTAATATATGTCACCATTTGCATCTAGGCCACCATCACCTAAGACCACAATAGTAGGTCTCAACTGGTCTTCCCACTTTTACTTTTGTCCTCTCCAACTGATTTCCTTACACAGAAGAATAAATGACCTTAAAGTAAATCAGGGTTTCCACTTGTGTCCAAAGTAGAGTAAGAGGACCAACTTGAAACAATTAGAAAAGTGAAATATATTGTATATATATATATACATATATATATATAACAATTTTCAGATGTTGGCTCAAAGATAGTACAGCACTGTGATCCCCCAAAAAAGAAAGCAACAACATGAGTAGGAGTGACCAACCACTTGGGGGCTTTCCAGAATATGAGACATTCAGTGCTAAAACTAGAGAAATCCTGGCTAAACCAGGAAAAATTGTTCACCCTAAAAGCCCTGTGATTTCACCAGCCAACTGCTTGCAGGAAGTTTCCAGGCTGTACCACAGGAAGGATGGGAACCCAGATACAGCCTGCCAGTCTTGATGAGTTCAGGAGACAGAGACAAAAGTTTAGAGAGGCAAGAAGGCTAGACTTTGAGGGGTGAGTAGCAGAAAGAAGAAACTTGTAAACAGAGAGAGATAGAGCTCTAGAGACGTACAGAAGGGTTCCCTCAAGTTACTGGCTGAGTTCTGATCTGCACATTGAGGAGAGACAACTATCTAAGACTGGGGAGAGAAACACCAGAAAAAGGTAGGTGGAAAAGCCCTTGGAGCTCACACATGGTTGGGATTAGACTGTTATCTTAAAAGCAAGACTGGAAATACCTCATAATTCAATGCACATTGGGGTACAATCCTCAGAGGGGCAATATTTTAGTTGTGGGGATAAATTAGCCCTAGATTAAAGACTGCTCTGGACAAAACTCAATAAGATAGGATCCAACTGCTTTCCAGTAACCTAACCATGTGCCAGAAAAACAAATCTAATATTACTTTAAAAATATGACAAAATCCATAAATCTAGGAACAAGTCGAGGAATATAAAAAGACCCAGAAATGACAGAGATGTTGGAACCAGCAGAAAAGGATGTGAAAGTATCTAACAAAATATTCTCCATGTGTTCAACAAGGTAGAGGAGAAGATGAGCATGATAAAGAGGAAATTAAAGACACAAAAAATACCCAAATGGAAGTTCTAGAGAAGAAAAATACATAATCTGACATAAATGGGATTTACAGGAGATTAGACACTGTAAAAGAAAATATCAGTGAATTTGAACATAGAGCAAAAGAAATTATCCAAAATAAACACAGAAAGGGAAAAAAGACTGAAACAAATGAACAGGAAATCAGTGAGATATGGGCCCATGTCATTGATATAGCATGCATGAAATTTAAGTTCCAGGAAGAGAAGTGGGAAACAGAATATTTGAAATAATAATGGCTAGAAATTGCAAAATTTGATGAAAACTATATATTAGAAATCCAAAGATCCAAGAAGTTCAATGAATCTCAAGTAGAAAAATATATTTAAAAAAAAGAGGCAGCCATGGAAAATTATGAGATTGACAAAAAAAAAAAAAAAAAAAAAAACTCACCACAGTGATAAGAACGGAATCTTAAAAGCAACCAGGGGAGAAAAATAGATTATATAAAGAGGAGCAAAGGTAAAGATGAAGGCATACTTTTAGTCAGAAACTATTCAAGTCAGAAGATACCAGAGAGACATCTTTAAAGTACTGAAAGACAAAACTGTCAACCAAGAATTTTTAATACAGTGAAAATATCTTTCCAAAATTAAGCCAAATAAAGATTTTAGACAAACAAAGGAGAAGATGATTCATTATTGGCAAACATTCATTTCAACAAATATTAAAGAAAATTCTCTAGGCAGATGAAAAATGGTAACAGGTGGAAATTTGGGTCTACACAAAGGAATGAAGAGCACCAGATATGGATAACATGTGGGTAAATATAGAACAGATTTTTTTCCTGTCATTTTCCAACCTTTTTAAAAGATGGGAAACTCTTAGTAAAACAAAAAGTAGTGAATTCTGGACTTTGTATCATCAATAGAAGTGAAAGGCATGGCAACAAAGCACCAAGGATGGAAGGGGAAATGATAAGTCATGTTGTAAGGTTCTTATATCATGTGCGAAGTGGTATGATATTACTTGAAGGTAAACTGATGTTAAAAATGTATACTGTAAACCCTAGAGCAATGACTAAAAACTGAAAAGAGTTATAACTAAGAAGCCAATAGTGAAAATAAAACAGAATAATAGAAATACCTAATACGAAAAAATGGAGAAAGGAATAAACAAAGAGAAGATAAACGGAAAATAACAATATGGAGGATTTAAAACCAACAATATCAATAACTACATTAAATGTAAAAGGTCTAGACACTTGAATTAAATGACAGATATTGTTAGATAGAATAAAAAGGCAATAGCCAACTATTTGCTGCCTAAAAGATACCACTTAACAAATAGATTTTAATAATTTAAAATAAAAGGAAGGCAAAAGATATACAATGGAAACCCTAATCAAAGGAAAGCTGGAGTGGCTATATTAATACCTGACATATTATGGTTCCAACAATCACAGTTGGAAATTTTGACACCTCATTCTCAGTAACTAAAAGCAAAAGTAGACAGTAAATCAATGGGGATATGGAAGAACAGAACACCACCATCAACAAACTTGACCTAATTAACATTTATAGAACGCTCCATCCAACAACAGCAGAATGCACATTCCTTTCAAGGACACACAGAGCACTAAATAAAACAGACATTATTATGAGCCATAAAACAACCCTCAATAAATTTAAGGGGATTATACAAAGTATGTTATCTGACCATAAGAGAATTAAACTAGAAGTCAGCAACAAATATATCTGCAAAAATCTCCAAATATTTGAAAATTGACCCATGAATCCAAGAGGAAATCTCAAAGGATATTAGAAAATGTTTTGATCTGAATGAAAATAAAAACACAATATATCAAAATTTGTGGGATGCAACTAAAGCAGTGCTTAGAGAGAAGTTTATAGTATTAAATGTTTACATTAGAAAAGAAGAAAGATCTTAAATCAGCGATCTCAGCTTCCACATTAGGAAACTAGAAAAAGGAGAGGAAATGAAACACAAAGTAAGCAGAAGAAAAAAAATGATAAAAATAAAAGCTGTCTGAATTGAACACTTACTATGACCTGGGCATTGTCTTAAGTGTTTATGCCCAGTATCTCTTCTAGTCTGGTCACAACCTTATGAGTTAGTTTTGATTATTATCCCATTTTTCAGATAACGAAATTGAACCTTGCTGAGGTTCAGAAACTTTCCCAAGTTCATGTAGTTAGTTAAGAACCAGAGTTGTGATTTGAACTCAGATCTCAATGCAACATCTTACATACTTAATTGAGAATATGTATACTGTTAAACACAATAATCTTCAAGTTTGAAATTTCTCTATAGTAAATATACATATATGTATACAATACAGCCACGCTTCACTTAACAATGGGGACACATTCTGAGAAATGCATCGTTAGGCAATTTCATTGTTCTGTGAACGTCATAGAGTATACTTACACAGACCTAGATGGTATAGCCTACAACACACCTAGGCTACGTGGTACTAATCTTATGGGACCACCTCGTGTATGCAGTCCATCGTTGACCAAAACATCCTTATGTGGCACATGACTATATACATACAATAGAGAAATATCAAACTTTATATGTAAATATTTATATATATTGTATTTATATGTGTATATATAATATATAATGTGTATATATAACATATATGTGTATATATAATGTATACATACATACATACATACAGGTGTGTGTATACACACACACATGCTGATTCTTTATTAACTTAGAATCAGAAGGTCCCATTCTCCTAGCATGTTGGAGAACAGTTCAGAGCTCAGCCATGGCTATCATCATCTCTGAAAATTGTTCTATCAATGAAATGATCTACCATGAAGGATGTCTGTGGAAACACAGTCTGTGACTAGAGTCCATGAATAATTTCCACTTGCTCCTGCCAGTCTTTCAAGCTACGTGTCCTTGAGTCACAGAGGCATGGGTGGGCAGCTGGAGAATGTCACAGCGTACTCTGTGGACACCATAACGCACTCAAATGTTAATATCTTCTCACAAAGATAAATCCAGTCTCCCCAAAACATTAGGCGATCAAACTTGTGTTTTTCACATGAGAAGCCAAGTGCAGCTCTCTCATGCACAAAGTATTGAAGAACACTGGGTGCCTGATTCCTATTCGTGGGACTGCTACACAGGTCCTGTGACATCTTAGGCAAGTCACTTTGGGATTCTCTGTTTTCTTACTTAAGATCCTCAGTTTATTTTCGTTGTAAAATGGAAGGGAGGAAGCACCTCCCAAATCCTCTCCCTGCTGACTGTTTTCCCGCCCTTCTGTCCTACACAGTTGACGACTTTGACTGCCTCCTCAGTATGACTCCTGCATTATCAGTTCCCAATCTCTGTGAAGGTCAAAATCAGATCATGATATTTACCAGATGGGTTCCATTTACCAGAACAAAACCTTAAGTCCTTACAACGACCTATAAGACCGCACAACATAATTCTCCCCATTCCCTCTGCCCAAACTCCTTTTATTTCTCTGACTTTATTTACTACTCTTTCCCTCTGTTAATTTGCTAAGGCTGCCATAACAAAATACCACAGACTGGGTGACTTAAACAACAGAAATTTGTTTTCTCATAGTTCTGGAGGCTAGAAGTCCAAGATCAAAGTGTCAATAGGTTTAGTTTCTTCCGAGGTCTCTCTTCTTGGCTTACAAATGGCAGCCTTCTCAGTGTGTCCTCACACAGTCTTTCCTCTGGGGTCTTGTGTGTCCAAATTTCCTCTTCTTATAAGGATCCCAGTCAGACAGGATTAGGGCCCACTCTAACAGCCTCATTTTAACTTAATCACCTCTTAAAAGAGGAGTCTAACTATAGTCTCTAAATACAGTCACATTCTGATTTACTGGGGGTTAGGGCTTCATCCCCAATATGAAATTTGGGGGGACACAGTTCAGCCCATAACACCCTTACTCACTCAGCTCCAGCCAAACTGGCATTCTCTAAGTTTTTCAAACACATTCTTGCCTTTGCACAGGCTATTCCTTGTCTCTCAAACCTGTAAAGTACCATAGTGTCTGCTGCAGTCTGGTAACTTTAAGGACGTTCCCATAACTTAATGGACATGTCAACCCATGGCTAGAACACTGGGTTGTAAGATTTATTCCAAACTTCTTTTGGTCTCCTTGCTTCTCTTTTAATTTGTTCCCTTTTGCCTCCTTAAGTCTTCACTCTAACAGATAATGCCTTTACAGTTGTTTCACTCAAGTCAGTCAGTGTATGACTTTTATCCACACTTCTGGCATGGCCGCCATATTAAATTGTGCTGATCCTTCCATTCTGTACTGAATACCACGTTAAGTGCCAGTCACTGTTAGAATCTAGGGATACACAGGAAAACATAAGAATAGCATTAATCAGGATTAATGAATACAGAAGTGTTAATACAGGGCACCGTCAGAGCCCAGAAAAGGACATTTAAGTGAGTAGGCATCAGGAAGTCTTCTGGAAAGAGATTTCACTAGAGCTGAGGTTTCAAAAATGAATAACAGTCAGGCATATAATGAGGAAAGAATTTTCTAGGCAGTATTAGCATCATATGTGAAAATTCAGAAGGATGAAACAGCGTGATATGGGCAGAGTAAAGGACTTGCTGAGAAGTGTAGTATAATGAGGCTTGATCGATATGGAACTGGAGAATAAAAATCAAATATGCTAAGATATTGTAACTTGAAAGCTCTAGGGAGCATTAACAAATTCTTCACAAGGACACATTTCGTTAGATCTCTACTTTAGGAAGTTTAGTGTGCCATCACTAAAGAGGATGATTTATAAGAGCTAGTTCTAGACAGAGACCAGTTGGGAAGTTGTTGTAGTAATTCTGCTATGAAAAAATAAAGACCAGAATCAAGACAGAGGCAACACAAAATGTGTGGAATATATGTCTGTACAATAAATTAAGGAAATTGAATCTATAGAAATGGTGTTGGGTGTAGACATACGGACAAGAAGAAAAATCTAGAATAACCCCAAGGTTTCTGGGTTTGGCAATGAAAGAGATGATGATATTATTCATTATGAGAAGGAGGAGAAACAAATTCAGTTGCAGACACATTGAGTGTCTATAAGACATCCAAAAGAGTGGTTGTATTTATAATTGTTGTAACCACCAAAGTGTTTACAGAGCATAGAGTTGGGTACAAGAAACTCTCCATTGGTTGAGGTCTACCTGGTTGCCTGGTTCTCCTTGTAAGAGTTCTATTTTTCTAATCACACCTTAAAATCTTAAGCAAAAGGAATTGCTAGAGTCGCTTTTATATGAAACCAAGTACAAGTAAAAAGATATAGTACATCCACAACCTCTCCCCACGCTGCAGGATCTCCTAAGGTGCAGATGTGCCTCGAATCCCAAAAATGTGGGTGGGGGGCTCAATGCGACATGGCACAAACATTGACCACACTACAGTGACCATATAGTAATCTCATGATCCCCATTGTAAAACAAAATGCTCTGATTAATGGAAAAATATAATGCCTCACTGATAACCAAGTGTTATCTTTTGACCTCAAACATCTAGTGAAGTAGGCAAAAGAGACAGTATTTTCTGGTTTTCATTTTACTAATGAGGCAGCTGACGACTAAAGAGATTAAGTGACTTGTCCAAAGTCATTGTTAGTCTGTGGAACAAGACTCTTAATCCTGCCCTTTCCAAGACATCATACAGGTTCCCCCAGAAAAGCATGCTTACAAAGGACATATAATCTGTTCCCCATAACGGTTGAACAGTAGTAGCAATTTAATCTTCTAAGTAATCAACCCAGGCTTTTCCATTTACAGTGAAATTGCAGGTGGAAAGTATAGCACTGAAACTCTACCTTGCACATTTCTATATTGGTCCTATGTGATGGTTAGTGATATTAAGGGGATGCATGCTGTCATCTAGTGTTTCACAACCAAGCCCTTCAAAGCAGAGTAACCCACAACACAGAAGGTACTAAGTTCCCTTCTTGACTCTAAAAGGATATTAATCCTGACCTCTCTTTTCTGTCCAGCTGCTTAGGACTAACTGGCTTTCATGCTAATCATCATCGTCATCATTTTAGCAGTTTATTAAGAATCCCCTAAATTTCGATGCAGTCTGGAATACCTGCTGAGATCATGTTCTCACATGTACCCAGTGATAGTGTAATAAATTACCATCTGCAAAACACTAATATTTCAGAAGTTGTAATTCCCTTTCAAGGTCACTATTGTAGTGTCATAAATCGCCACACTGCGTGGCTTTTTAGAAAGTTAAATATATAACGTATATATGATTAATCCTGCATTAATTACTTTCTTTTGATTCTTGTGGTTTCTCAGGGATGCAATTTGCAGGGTTTACCTAAATCTTTTTATGTAGCATGATAAATTAAGACACAAATCTTTTGTAAAAGGGAGAAAAGAGAGTAATTTGATTCTCTGCAGAGATGGCAATGTATTGGAGACAGCTTGAAATGTTTTATCTTTATCTACTAAAAATTCCAGGCTGAAAAGGGTAAAATTACCTCCTCTCTCTAAATGTGTTTCCTCTAGTTGCATTGTATAATTATCCACAAAAGGGTGTGTCATATTACACAATTGCTACCTTTCCTTTCCTTAGCTGGAGATTTCAAAGATAAATAGATGAGAAATGATGTCACTCAAAAGAGACATCAAAAGTTCATCCAGACAAGCTCCCTTGTATTGATTTCTCTTTTTAGTAAATGAAGTTATGTGTTCATTTAAAAAATATAAAACCTTAACTTGTTCCTCTCGACATGGCTCAGGAGGCCCTTCATGCTTTCTCCAACCTCACCTTCTTCCACTTTCTCCAACCACACTGTCATATTGTCAGTTCACTGAACACTCCAAGCTCATTCATCGTGCCTCAGGGCCTTTGCACATCCAGATACTTCTTCCTGCCCACCCTCCACAACCATCATGTTCCATATGAGATGGTTCCTACTATTTTTTTTCTCTATCACTTTACCTTGTTCATTTTCTTTATAGTGATTATCAAAATTTGCAAAAAAATTGTTTTAATGTTATTTCTAATATGTCTTCCCCAGCTCCATCAGGGCTCCTACCATGTCTGTTGGATGTCATGTATGACCAGTGGCTAGTACCACGCCTGGTACGTCACTGGTGCTCAATATATATTTGTTGAATAAATGAATGACAGGAATTTCTACTCAAATTTCAGTTGTTGCCTTATACACTTACAACTTAATATTACACCCTTATATTCTAAATACAAACATATTTCTATAGGCAAGGGAAACTTCACCCACAGAAACAGTTCCCTAAGTAGGGGAATGATAACTGAGCCTTTTGAAACTTAGACTCCATTCTGCTAATGTTCCCTTTCTACTAAGTTTCAAATATGTTATCAAAATGGAGGACAAGGCTTAAAATATTAGTATGATATGATTAATGAATATAATCATGGAATTTTTTTACTAAAAGAGCCCCGTCCACTTGGTAGAATGAAATGTAGTACCTGATCTCTCTCAAGTTATTTATTCCTTAAGATACAGAAAGAAATTCCACAAACTACAATTTAAACTCAAAGAAAATAATTATTTAACTTAAGTAATAACCGATTTAATACTGTTTCTTTTGTTTGGTTTTCATTCATGATGGAAAATAGCCTAAACTTTTTCTTTAAACAAAAATTCATTCCTGAATTTTGGAAACCTTTATTAAAGTATTAAACAATTTCTGAGCCATCAGTAGTTTAAGTTTCTTAGTACCAACTTTTTGTTAAAATCCCTCCTAATAAACATGGCCATGTTTTATGATGTACAAGACAAGCAAAAATATTTTAATGCAAACCAAAATGTGTTAGTAGACTGAGAGGGGTTGGGGTGGTGGCAGGGAGAGTTTGGGTTACTGTGCCCAAAACAACCTCTCCAGTTCTGATTTCACACAGACTCATTAGTGAGTCTCATCCTGCTTTTTCCTTCAACTTCACGTACCTGAATTGCAATCTGAAATGGTTCCGTGTTAGGAGAATTGACAAACAGAAGATACAGGCATTATATTAGATTTAGAATTGAAAAATTTTTCCTGTAAAGGGCTAGTGAATATTGCAGAGTCATACAGTCTCTGTCACAACTACACAACTCTGCCATTCTAGAGGGAAGACAGCCATGGACAATACTTAAGGGAATATGAGTAGGTGTGTTACAATAAAACTTTATTTACAAGAACAGGCTGTGAGCCAGGTTTGTCTGCAGGCTGTAGCTTGCCAACCCCTGAATTAAATGACCACTACATAGATGGCTCTGTGAGCGGGCGTCAGCCATAGGGTGAATTCAGAGTAAGCAAACACCTATTAAACACCTACTAAATGCCAAGATTTTCAAATAATGTCATAACTAAACTTCACAACTGATCTCTATTTGGTAGGTGAGAAAACTGAAACTGCCTGGCTGTTAAGTTGTGCAGTCAGACGTGAATCCGTTCTCCTCCTTCAGGACTTAAGACCATGGAGTCAAACAACCTGGGTTTGAATCTTGCCTCAGCTATTTACCAACTATGTGCTTTAAGGAAAATTACTCGACCTTTGTGTGTCTCACGGTCTTTACCTACCTCATGTGGTGGTTATCAGGAGTAAGAAATAAACCACAAATAGCGCTTAGAACAGCATCCTGTGCTCAATGCATGTGGCCAGCTTCAAACACAGTTTTGTAGATGCTTAAGGTTCCAGAAAGTTCTTTCAAAGGTTCCACAAATATTTGATCCAAACAATGCTGTTAAAATATTTTTCACTTTTCAAAACACTTTAATAAAAAGAAACTTAAACTCATGTAACGTATACCTAATTTAACCTATTTTTCTTCCTCTGTGTGTTAACTTGTGCTGTCAGTTAACTTTTTTTGTGCTCAGACATTGGAGCAAAGCTTCTCCTGTTCCTTCTGTTTATTGAAAGAATTTGCAGACAATTCAAAGTAAGCTGATAAAAATAATTATTACCATCTTTAGCTACTTATCTAAGTGAATCAGAATTGTCTTAACACTGTGCAACCAAAGTAAAAATATATAAAATTGGAGGTTGAAGTGGATACAAGGTTCTAATTTCTAATTTGTGTTAATCAGGAAAATTTTACTATCCCCACTGAATGATTTTATAATAAGTAAATATTACAACTTATAAAAAAAAACACTTTATACTAAAAATGGCTCACTGGTTTTTCTTGGTTTTTTATATTAAAGGTTCATGTAACTTTTTATTTGGAGCTAAAAAAGGCATTCCCCAGCAAAAGCATTTAACTAACACTTAACTAGACCAGAGTCGCTTCTTTAGATCAAGGCTTGAAATTCCTAGCGTGAGAATAATTTTTGTGTATCTTAAAAGAAATCATACCCTGATAACTAAGACAAGGCAAACAGTTACCAAGTGGAGTTCTTCAGTCTCCCACCATCATCATTATGCCCTGGTGACCTTAAAATATATTTTCTCCTTTGATCCTCCTGACAATCCTCTGAGTTTGCCAGGCAGGTTTTGTGAGTCTCATTTTACAAATGAAGAAGCTGAATGAGACTCGGAGAGTATACATGACTTCCCAAGATCATACTTACTAACCAAGTGGCAGAGTGAAAACTCAAATCAGGGACCGACCCTGTGGCCTAGTGGTTGAATTTGGCGCACTCTGCTTCAGCGGCCTGAGTTCCCGGGTTTTGATCCTGGGCATTGACGTACACCACTCATCAGCCATGCTGTGGTGGCAACCCACATACAAGACAGAGGAAGATTGGCACAGATGTTAGCCCGGGGCAAATCCTCGTCAGCAAAAAAACACCCTTCAAATTAGGAGACTTATGACTCCTGGTCCAAAGCTTTTGCCCACCGGGTTTTTTTAAGTATGTATAAACAATGTTTTATTTTGTATTTTTATATTATTTTATTGAGGTCACATTCACTTATAACATTGTGTAAATTTCAGATGTATGTCATTACATTTTGACTTCTGTATAGACTGCGTCTTGTTAATTTCCAAAATATATAAAGAACTTATTTATACAACTCAAAAACAAAAAAATGAACAACCTAATCAAAAAATGGGCAGAGGATATGGAGAGACATTTTTCCAAAGAAGATATACAGACGGCCAACAGGCACATGAAAAGATATTCAACTCACTAATTATTAGGCAAATGCAAATCAAAACTACAAGGAGATATCACCTCATACCCATCAGAATGGCTATTATTAACAAGACAAGAAATAACAAGCATTGGAGGGGATGTGGAGAAAAGAGAACCCTCATACACTGCTGGTGGGAATACAAATTGGTGCAGCTACTATGGAAAATGGAAGGGAGATTGACCAAAAAACTGAAAATAGAAATACTATATGATCCAGCTATTCCACTTCTGGGTATTTATCCAAAGAACATGAAAACACTAATTCAAAATGATATATGCACCCCTATGTTCATTGCAGCATTATTCACAGCAGCCAAGACTTGGAAGCAATCCAAGTGTCCATCAACAAATGAATGGATAAAGAAGACGTGGTATATATATACAATGGAATACTACACAACCATAAAAAAGACAAAATTGTGCCATTTGTGACAACATGGACAGACCTTGGGATATTATGCTAAGTGAAATAAGTCAGACAGAGAATGACAAATACCATATGATTTCACTCATTGTGGAAGATAAACAAACAAACACACACATAGGTAACGAGAACAGATTGGTGATTACCAGAAGAGAGGAGGGTGGGGGAGGGTGAAAGGGGTTAAGGGACATATATGTATGGTCCCACCAGTTTTGATACCAAAAAGATGGCTGGGATTTTGGAGTGGGAAGTTCAGAGGTCAACCTTCAGCCATTGCCGAGGCTAATGGAGACACAGGCTCACCAAGCCTATCTTACTCCCCGCTTGTTTTCCTACTTGCTGACCGGGCTCTCTTAGGATAAAAGGACAGCCTAAACACTTGTAAAGTGTTTTAATTTATTTTTCTGGGCTCTGTCTCAATTTCTGTAAGAGTCATTTGACATGACGTTTTGCTGAAAAATCCACACATAGGTCTCAGACTCAGTCCTGGTTTTGATCACCTAGAGTTCATGCCCCATGAAGGCAGGGGAAGTTTTGAGTATTTATCTCAGCACATGGAGGTATCAATTCAAATCTGTGAATAAATGTACGATGGAGTCCAGCGTTATTCTACATTCTTTTTCTTTAGATCTCTTCTCTTTTTGCTACCACTATTTTGGGGCCACATATGCAGGAATGTTGTAATACATTTCCAAGTGACTTTTGAAATTTTGATCCTACCTTCCTCAGATTTTCTCTTCACATCACCATCAGTGTAATCTTCTCAAAGCCTCCAGCAAGGTTTCCCCAGTGCCTCTCAAAACAAGGCAAGATTCTCTTCATTCTCTCTTCAAAACAAGGCAGGATTCAAGTTTCTCCATGACATGGCACGCCTTATTAACATCTATCACGCATTCTCTCTATTCCAGTCCTGTCATCCTCTCCACAGTCCTTCATATATAGGACATGCTCACTGCTGCTTTGTGTCTGTCATTGCTTGTCTGTCTGCCAGGTTTCGTTTCTCTCTGCAGATCCAAATCCTACCCATGATTTCAGACCCAATCCAACCTTCATTTTCCATGAACTCTTCTCCAGTAATTTTAGCCCTTTAGAATTTTCATAGCACAAATTTGTGCTTGATGACACTTGTATTATTTTATAGATTAGTCCAAGCTCTATGGAGACTGTAGGCAACGTGTATATTGCACCCACATTTCCCTACCTCCTCCACTGTCAATACCCACTGAATTAGAGTAAACGTTTAATAAAATAATTCATAGATTTAATTAAATTGAAATCATCCCAAAGCACAGACACACACACAAAAAAAACATTTCTGAGACATGTCCAACTCATGTCCATGCTTGTCTCTGGATAATTTTCCACTGTACTTTTAATAAAAGAGAAACCTAAGTTATAATTTTATAGTTTGTTTTTCCTCCCTGGGCATTGTCATTGTTATTGATATTTATTAAGTAAAACCTGCCACTGAAGCATATATAAACACCCAAGAATGAATTATAGCAAATATTTAACAACTGACTGCCTTCTAATTGGTTAAACAAAATGAATGATGCATTAGCTAGTCAAACTCGTTTCACCAGGGAAAATCTCTATCGATTTCGTTTAGTGTTATCCAGAAGATTGCAGAAAGTTTAATGGCATTTCAAAAGATTTCAATGAGTGGGGACATAATTCTACCTTTCATATCCACTGATTAGAGAGAAAAACTAAATACAAAAAAGATTCTTTTGAGTAAAATTCTCTGTGATTCTTCACCCCTTATGCATTTAAAAAAGAACTACCGTATGAATGAAAGGCAAGTTTTATTTGTAGTTAAGAAATGAGAAGAGAGGAATTGTAGGCTGTTAATATCAGAGGACATTTTGCACCTTCCTGAAGATGAATATGCATTTTTATCTTGGAGCCAGGGTGTAAGTCAAGTTCCTTCAAAACGGGCAGAGGCTGGCCTGGTTCTGGCTACAGCCCATGTGGAGGAGGAAAAGGTAAAGAGGAGTCTACCACTGGCATAAGGTTTTATCCATTCTGATGTGTAAATATTCTTTCTCCACCTGAAATTGATGTCAGGGTGATTGGAAAATAAGAACTTGGTTGACTGAGCAGAAGCAATCTGTTGTATTCTGTCCTATGAACTCAGAGATAGACTGTTATTTCATCTCCTGGCCAAGCTAACTTTTGAGTGGAAAATTAAGTAAGAATGTGAGGTAATCAAATAATCTGAGCATATTGAAAAAAAAAAAAAAACAGCATGCCTCTTGAAGTTGGTCAGACTTAGCTGGTATTTTTTGTTCTCTTTTTAGTAACTTGGTTATTTTCGTATTATTTTTTTCTGTATTCCAGACTCCTCTGTTGCTGTGGGATTGAATCTATTGGATGAGAGTAAACGACTTAAATGGTAATCATATTTGCAAAAAGCACAGGAAAGATGTTAAGGCTGTAAACAACATAAAATTCTACCCTAGGGTTAGAATTGGCTAGGCGAACTGAGACAGAGCTCTATGAAAATTTAAACGTTTTCCTTGAATTCCTAATTGGAAATTGCTACCATTTGTGTTGCTGTTCATTAGTCATTTAAGCCTTGGTCATGTAGATGCTATTAAGACTATCCCACTCTTGGGGCATGGAAGAAAATGTACGGGCACACACTTTTTAGGAAAAAAGGCACTACCCTGGGTAGGAGCTGGAAGACCTGGGTCTCAGTCCCAGCCCATCCCTGTGTGATCTTGGACAAGCATCTTCACCTCTCAATCTACCATTTAGGGTAAACAGAAGAGATTGAACGAGGATAGAATTCCAAATTGTGCTCAGGTAGTGGGGGGAAGGGAGCCTGCCTCAGAATGTTCACACTCTCTTTTCCACTCTCTGGAACGTTGACCACCCCCAACTCCACCCCCACTCCGACCCTGCCCTAGATCTGCGCACGGCTCATTCCTTCCCATCATTTATTTCTCTGCTATAATGTGTTCCCTTAAAAGTCCATCCCAGACAGTTCTCTCTGATACCTCCTTTCTCAATTACTCCCTGCCCCTTACCCTGCTTCCCTTTTCTTCTTGGCAATTATCACTACTTACAAATATATACGTTTTTATGCATTCCCCTTTTTGTCAGCTGTCTCCTTCCCTGGAGTATAAGCCCTATGAGAACAGGGATCTTGTCTGTTTTATATATGCTTAAAACAGTACCTGGTGTGTAGTAAGCACTTAATAAATATTTATTGAACAGATGAATAGATGCATGAATCTCCACATGGCAAAGACAACGATATACTAGAAGGGGATAGCAGTTGCCCCCTCGAGGAACATCCAGTTTGCCACAGACCTCACCACTCCTACTGTGTTCCCAGCACTGAGTTCCTTTGTTATTGAAGTCGCTTTTCTTACACCTCACTTTTCCCATCGATATTTCTGCTTGTTCTATATAGGTATTTCCCTCTATTACATTGGTACCCCTGGTATAAGATGTGTTTGGGGGGGAAAAAAAAAAGTCTGCTGCTAAAAATAATTTGAAAACTCCTAGACAAAGGGCCTTTCGAATCCCTTCCAGCTCTAACAACCAGTGAATTCATGCTTCCCAGCCGTTCAGATCTGTAAGTATGAAATACAAGCCGGGTGTATTCAACTTTCCTTCATCGCTGCCTTTAAACGCTTTTTTTTCTTTTTTGAGTCAATCCCCGCAGGAGCAGACCACGTGAGCCCATTAAGACAGCAGTTCATTCCCACCTGCCACCTCGAGCCAGCCAACAATCTCAGCGTCACCACCCCATTCTTGATTATGTAGGGCCATTCCAATCCTGAGTGGCAGGATTTGCAAAGACAGCTGTTGGGCTCCCCCACCATTGGGAGGAGGGGAAAATGGGAGTTAGGGTGCTACATTCTTAGACTTCTTTTTACTGAAAGAAACAGCTGCGATCTTTACATGGAAGACAAGTAAACAAAAGCTGACAATGGCCGGCACCATTCAGCAGCAAGCATTCAAATGGCTTTTTCCCCTCCCGAGGTCACCGTCCTGGCGCTGGAGGCTCAGTTCTCCACAGCCCGCGGGGGAAGCGAGATCTTCACATGCCCCACTCACTTGACTAAATGCTGCCCAAGATGTGCAATTCAACCCGAATAAAACGTGTGATTCAAGTCCCCTGGCTCGTTCAGCGCTCCATTACTGGGTATCACACGCAACCTCTCTGTGCACCGGGCAAAAACAGTGTTTCTAAGAGGCAAGGATTCTTGGGTTTAGGGGCTTGAGCATCTGAGCATCTGCGCTAAAGTGGCAAAGGGAGAAGTAGATCCCTGTATAGGAAGTCAAGGTATGTTTAGAGGTACTCTTTGTTCATCTGTGGCTGGCTCATTTCTTTGGTTTCCTCTCCCTTTTTATATGCTTATACAGAAAATAGAGTATTATACATTTATTTCCTTTCCCACCCCCATCCCTCTTAACTGCCAGGGCCATCTGTCCATCTGAAACTGTCTTTGGTTGCACAGTTGTGAATCCAGGTGACAATCAAAATGAAGAAGAGATTGTCCCTTCATGTTTTCTCTGAAGGGATTAAAATTTTTTAAAAGGCTGTGTTTGTGTTTGTTTCAAGTTCTCCAGCTGAAATACTGTACTCACAGAGCCGCGTGAGCAGACACTGTGCTGATGTCACGCAAACGTGTTAAGCATGAGCACTGTTTCCTAACTATGCTGCAATTAAGCGCATTCTTTAAAAAATGGATGGGACTTTTGATGTTTAACTTAGTTATATTTTCAATCTCTTCCACTCAGTTTAAAACTAAGATTCTTTGTTTTCATGTGCGTCACTCAACGCAGCTTGGTTGGTGAGTAAATGCACTGAAAAATGATTTGAAAAAAAGAATTTTTTTGTGCCTTGACCCCTATGAATTCAGTAACGTAATATACCCAATATATCCATACACATATGAGTTTTAATCAAAGATATTCACAGATGGGGTAAGGGATAAAAAGGAATTTGTCTATAGAATTCTTTTATCCTATGATACCTCATGTCGCCCAATTGTGTTACTGTTTTTTACAAAGTCATTGCTACTCTAAGAAATATTGATCTAGTCTAGTCAAACATGTCAAGTGAGAGGAAATGATCAATGGATTACTTCTTCAAAACATTTATCCCCCCAATGGAATCTGCTGATTTTTATAATCTCAAAGAAGCAGGTAGAGGAGTTGGGGGAAGAAGTTAATTTGAAATCTTTCCTTCACCTTTTCCCTTCTCATGTCTATAAATGAAAAGCCAAGTTAAGGAATATTGTTTTCTATGTCTTTTTCTCGATCTCCCTACATTATCATCACACTGTGTTGCTGCTGCTGCTGCATCTGACTTGAAGGAGTATGAGATGGCCTTCCTCACACGTCTGGGCTTTAAATTCAGTTCATATCTCTTAGGTGAATTGGGTTTGCCCGGTAATGACTCACTGCCCTGTGGTCCCTGGAAATGTTATCAGCATTCACCTCAGGAGAAAAACACAGATGTCTGCTATGGGCCCATCTCTCCAACCATCTCCTGGACTCTGGTAGGCTCTCCTGAGCCAAGATCTCTCTAAAATTACTCACTGTGTCAGACCATTTTGTGACATTCAGGAATGGCTGAAGTACTTTTACATCCCAGATGAATCGGGAGGAAAACCACTTTGATTTCACAATTTCCATGATCTCTAAAATTCAATAAACGGTATTTCTTAAAATTAATGGAAGTCAGCATATGACAGGTTCAGCACAGGATCAACTCAAGGGGAATTTATGACTCAAGTACCAAACGCGCTCTCTATAGCACAGTTTCCCCCAAGGCGGGTGTCCCCCAGTAGGTTTCTGCAGCAGAATTGCTCTGAGGCCAGGGCACCTACAAAGCCAGTGCCCCAGGCCATTGATTCTCACTGTCTTTTAATTAGAAGAATTGCCAGCTGCCATTTGCTAAGGGCACCCTCAGTCCCAGGAACTGTGCTTATATGTGGTACCTTTACTACCTACAAGTATGCCAGGTAGAAACTAGGTGCATTTTTTCCTTCCATAAGAATGGAAGGTAACGTGCCCTAGGCCACACTATTTGGTAGGTATCATTTTTTTAAAAAATAGCATAGATGATGTACAAGAACCAGCTTTCCAAAGGAGTCGTAGAGAGTACCAATTTCTTCCATAGTTTAATGCATTCCTGATAATGAGGGATTTTAGAGAGCTAAATTAATTCCTTGCTATGTCCTGGGATACTATTTATGTGTTCTTATGAGGGTCATTCATTTTATATACTAAATACTTATTTGAAAGGATCATTTCCTTATTCCATGTGCTAATTTGTAGGGAGAAGTTTATGTATTTGGGGAATTTAATTTATTCCTGCATTTTATCCAGGAAATGAGAGCCAGATGTTTTTGGACATTTGTTATTTGCTTTAAATAGAAGCTTAGGTTAAGATAAGAGAGATCTATTGATTGGGTGTTGACTCTTCCTCTGGAGAAAGTGAAACTTTTCATATCCAACATCTCATCATACCTTAAAACTTTAGGACAGACTCTAATAAAAGGAAAACATTTTGAATGTCCTTTTATTTGTAGATGGCAGGGATGGAAAAGTGCACTCAATTATATTAACAGAGCCCTCAATTAATCTAGATTCAAAGCAAAGGCCCCCTGGAGAGTCAGGGACCTTGAGCAAAAGCACTTTCTAGAAGAGTTCACTGCCAGGTTCATGGAGAGGTCACGGTCGTCCTGCACCCCTGAGGCCCGATCCTTGGATTCTGTTTCAGGCAGCGACACTCCAAGAGTAAGAGGAGCTAGCTGAGCCCTGTCCACATGTGTCTGCTGGCTTGCCTGCCTGTCTGGCATCTCTGCACCCCTCTTCTTCCGCACTCCCTTACACGACCTTTCAAGCCAAATGAGCTGTCCTTCCAAATATGACCCTAACTCATGCAACAGCTGGAGGCAAGAGCAAAATAGACTGAGCTCATGCAAAGGGTATTAGCGTTGAGTCCTTGTATTTTTTTTATATCACTAAAAGATGTTTGGAAAATTCATCTAGAAAACTTTTTTAAAAATTTCATTCATAAAGATTGTTGGAGGATTTCTCAGTGAGTTTCAGTTTAGCAGATCTTTTGGAAAGTATGCCTATCCAGTTTGTTATTTCTCCTTCTCCCTGTCCCCAGGCTTGGGGAGGATTACAGAGTCAGGGCAAGGAGAGAAGGCTCACACCTAACTACCCACACTTCTTAGAGATTCTGACAAGCTCCACTGCCATGCTTGGTGGAAGCTCTCTGGAAGAACATAGAGCCACCATATTTGTGAGAGAACTGGACCATACTTTGAAAACCCAGGTTTTCTCCCTTTATTTGTCCTTGAAATTGTCTTCACTCTGATCTGTGAGTCAAAGTAATCTATTCTACATTTAG
Source organism: Tapirus indicus (assembly GCA_031878705.1). Lineage (NCBI taxonomy): Eukaryota > Metazoa > Chordata > Mammalia > Perissodactyla > Tapiridae > Tapirus > Tapirus indicus. Next base: position 133,673,273 of record CM062920.1, on the reverse strand, counting down.
GAAAGCACCTCAAAATCTGTCTGACTGTACTAATAAGGTACAGTCCCTGACTTCTTCATATAGTTTTGTTATGACTTAAGGCACTTGGAAAGAACTCAGTTAAACAACTGAGTCATGGTGAGTTCAAGCGGAACAACTCATTTCACACTAATGTCATTTTCTTTCTTTTTTTTGGTAGTTAAATCAGGGGAATCCCAAATACATAGTATATTATGTTGTCAGCAAGTTACATGACAAACTCTGGACTTGATAGAGAGATGTTTAATGAATTGAAGTCAGCGTGGGGAGAAGTAGCTAATGTATGCTGTTGAGCTTGGTCCTTGGTCCTACACTTGACTGGAGATCAGGAAACTGGGAAGGACAGGTAACACCCTGAATGACAGGATCAGGATTCAGCGCTATCTTAGGAGCCTGGCATGTGGGCCAAATCCAACAATAAAATTTGGCAATATTAAATGATTATGAAATTCTGCATTTAAATTAGAAAAATTTAATATCATAGCTTTGGGGTAGGAGAGGCCAAGTTTAATACTGGTTAAAAATATTTTGGAGATTTTTATTGTCCATCCTCAAATATGATGTAACCTCCAAAATATCCCAAGTAATCTTAACTTATTAAATAAATATAATAAAAATAACATCTATCATTTATTGAGTACCTAGTATGTGCTAAGATAACAAATTTATAGTATAACTATTCTCATTTTACAGATGAGAAAATAGAGGAGGTTAAGTAACCAGCAGTAGGTCAAAATGGCTAGCATATAGCAGAGCCAAGACTTCAGTCAAGATTGGATGCCATTAAGGAAAAAATTTTCCAAGAACTTTGCATTGGTTGTTCATATCCTATGAGAAGAATATTATTTATCTGAAGGAACCAAAATTAAATAAGAACACTAAAGAATATCTAGAGAAAGATGAGCAGGATAGAAGAGTCTGGAAGCCATGCAATAAAAGGCCAGTTGTAGAGATGGTAAATATTTAACCCGAAAAATGGAAGATTTGGAGGGATATGGGAGATACCTTCTAATACTGAAGACCTAGGATCAACTGGAAGCTAAGGCAAACAGATTTTAACCCCAGATAAATTTTCCAAGAATAAAAGTTTCATTACAAACAAGGGAAGAGAAAGCTCTGGAAAGAACTGAGTACTTTAATTCACTAGAAGTACTCAGGCAGATGCTGAGCGTCCTCCACTAGGGTTATTTGAGTGGAATTCTGCCTTTGGAGACATTTGGCCTTGTTGAGGGATTCTTAATTTGAGATCCATGGATGAGCTCTTTGAATCACTGGACATTACATGCAAAATCGTATATATATATTTTTTTCTGGGGAGATGGTGCACACATTTCTTCAGATCCTCCAAACAATTCTATAAAATTGTGAGCCAATAAATTGAGTCCTTTCCAGTTCTTCAATTCTGTAATTCTGTTTTGTGAGACTAGTCTTACCCTGCACAGAAGTGCACCCAGCAGAACTGTGTGATTGATTTAATGTTAGGGACAAAGGAGAAGGAACAACTGAGGAAAACTTCAAGGTTTTGAGCCTAGTAACTGAGAAGCTGTCGATACCCTTGCGAGATAAAGAAAATGAAGGAGAAGCAAGAAGCCCATTATCAGTAAAAGAAAATTCGAAATAAATGGACAAACTGAAGTCTGTCTAAGCTTCCAGTACAGAGTGTACTGAGTGTGTAATCCAAATATTCTTTTACATCATGGCAGAAAAATGCTGAAATCTAGAGATGTATAAATAGAGAAAAAGCCACTTGAAATTTAGAACCATGAAATGTTGTAACTCTAACTGGTCTAGAGATCACTTACTTCAACCCCCTTGTGTTAAAACTGAAGAAACCGCATCTCAGGAAGACTAAGATTCATACTCTCCACCGTGTTTCCCTGGTTGCCAGTCCAAGCCTCTGTCTACAAATTTAAGGGAAAAAAAAATACAGATTTCTAAAACATTCAAGTCTGGAATAAAGATACCACTTAAATTTTTTAGGAAGAAAAAAGCTAGTCTTAACTACATATAATACACAAAGGTCCACTTTATTATGGTATAAGGCAAGACCATAACACTGCCCCTTAAGAGTTTTAAAGTATGAATTCCACTCTTCAGCATGCTCTGGGATGTTTTCACAGTATTTTTAGCCTTGGTCTTCATAGTCTGATTTACCTCAGGAAAATTACACGGATTCTTAAACTATAAAGAACAAAGAAGCACATGGCTGTGTTATTTGGTGTTGGTGAATTAGTCCCACAAGTCTTTGGATTTCCTTTTAGATGTTGTCTTGCCAGTTTCTAAGATTGGAAGGATACTAGCTCTAGACATGCTTATGCATAAGATGGTCTTTTGTACCATCTGCACCCCTCTGATGAGAAGATTCATTCTGTGCTACATGAGGCTCTTCCATGTCTGATTCTGAGTCAGCAAGTCTTTAGTGTTTGTGTGTGTGTGTGTGTGTGTGTGTGTGTGTGTGTGTGTGTATATATATATATATATATATATATAAACTTTTCCACTGCTTCATTCTTTTTTTTTATCCATCTGACAAGGTCAAGGTGGGGTTGACACAAGAAAAATTTGGAACTAGTCCCATTTGAGACTTATTTCTTGAGAAAACAAACTGTTTTTCATAATCTGAAAGTTTATGGAATTTTGACATGCAAGTTATATACATGCGTGTGTGTTCGTTTTTTGAGGAACTCTAATTAAATAAAGTTTGGGTTGGGGGGTTGCCGAAATGACTCGGGTGTCAGCTGCTATAACTTCAACTTTAAATATTAAACCCAAACACGGCTCCATGTTCCAATTCATACTGAAGCTTTATAATATATGGCCTTGGAGTAGAGGTATAATGATCTCTTGGGAGAGACGAGATCCAATTAAAATTCAGTTTGCTGTCTTTAGGAAAGACATAAGCAGTTATATATCCTTTGAGAGGGTCTTAGGAAATACACACCTGAGCTTTAAATGGCTACTCATTTGACTGTGAAGTTGAATTTCAATTCATCTGGGAGTCAGAGCATAAGAAAGAATTCAAATAACAACACTCTGATATTTCCTGGTGTGTTACCAGGGAGAAAAGAGCTCCCGGAAAATGAATGCCTTACACATTTGCAGATATTACCAACCACTTATAAAAACAAGACTATTGTTATGCATAAAAGTCATTCCTTTTAGGGGAAGCCTAAGAGTGAATTGAAATGTGGCTGACATTTCTACCGCAAGATAAAATGTTTTTTTATGTCATGTTTAAGTTCTCTTAGTTAAAAAAAGAAAAAACTCTATAACCCAGTATTCATAAGCAATTCCAGACGCTTCACTCATAAAATAACTCACAGGAAGACATTACACTTCTAAACATAAAAGCTATTAGCAGCCTTTTCTAATTCTCTTTTAGTTCAGTAACGAAATTATTGGCTATATTTCGCAATCCCATACATTGTTTTAAAAAGACAAAAATACACAATAGATGGAACAGAAAACGTACAGACAAAAGCTTTCTATTTCATTCATTAGTTGACTACTAATATGAAACACTCCAACAAGAGTTTCTCCACCCCCACAGTGGTTCTTTTACTTCCTTCTTTTTTAAAAGGGTCTGATGTATTTTAGAAAATATACAAAAGAGCCACTATATTGCCTCAGAGCTACCCCATCTCACTGCCCCACCTCAAATTCTGATTGACTATAACTGTTTCTATTTGAGACCACAGAGAGAGTAATGAATAAGATCGATGGGCTTATCATATATCCATATTTAGGTACTAACTGGCGTTGTACTAGGGGTGATTAGTTACACAGCCCATTTATTCCTTCAACAAAATTGTTGAACAGCAGGATTAGCTAAAGCAATGTAAGTTGATGTAATAAATAAACCCTCAAATTTCAGGGGCCTAATTTTAATACCATGAAGGTTTAACTTTTATTGACAGAAACAGTGTGACTAGAGTGGCTCATAGGATTCAGGGAGCCATAATCCCTCTATCCCACATCTCCACCGTCTTCTAGAGCTTCCGAGTCCTCTGCTTTTATCCAAGACAAAGGAAAAGAAGCTTAAGAAGGCTTCGCTGTTTGTAACCACCTTCTGCTCACACAGCCACAAATCATATAGCCACACCAAATGCAAGATGTATTTCCTGACGGGGAGCTGCCTTCCAGTGACAACTTCACACTCTGGAAGAGGTTAGCCCAAACACCTATAATAAGATACTGTGCTGGGCATGGCGGAATTTTCAAAAATAAATCAAAGTAGGATCTTGTCTTTCAGTAGCATGTACTTTGGAATATTTTTCCAAGTATTCTATCTCCTTATCAGTAACAATAGTTAATATATATTAGAAGCATGTTGCATGTCAAGCTCATTAGGGATCCAGAGGTTATGTAGGTGGGATTTCAGGACTCCAACACTGGTGTGTGAATGTCCATATCCATGTTCTTACCTCCTGACCTCTGCAGTCTTCTAGTCACTGCAGGCAGAGACTCAAGTCTGGTTCTCCTAAAACTTCCTACCATAAGGCAGGATGAGTGTGTATTATACTAAACAGAACCCCAGCACCTACTGCTGGTGTAGCTATTGGTCATAAATCAGGACCAGATTCTATTTCATTAAAAACTGTACTCCAAAACACAATTACATATAAAAAAAGTTTTTGTCAAATATGAGGTGCCTATACTAAAATATTAATCATTTAAAAAGAAAAGCTGAGTCAATTGAGATGGAAATGCTTATTTATTTGAGTAGATGGGCATATGAGCATTAGTAGAAAAAAACTCACTTAAAAAAAGTACTCACAAGAAAGAGTGAGATGCCCAAGGTAGGTCAACACAGCTCTAACCAGGATCTTCTACCATATTCTCCCTGCAGGTCCACGCTCTACCTTGCAAAGTTTGCTTTGCTTCACATGATCCATTTCCAATTTGACAACTTTTCCTCTCAAACAAGTGAAGAAAGGATTTCTCTAATTCTTGTTTCCTATGGCAATTCTCCCAGGTTTTAGGGGCAGGATTGTAAAAGAAGAAATTCCAGATATAGAACAGTCCTTGATTCGGAGCAGAAGAGGAGCAGATTCTAGTAAGGAATATAGACCATATGCAAAAGTAACTTGAATACGAGGTAGAATTAGGAATAAATAACCTATAAAATGTGTAGATAAAATTCTATTAGAGGAGAGAGATTACATGCAATTTTGCAAAAGAAGTGAATTTTAGCTAGGGCTTTTAGAAACATGTAAAATTAATTGAGTCAACCAAGTGTAGAGAAAATAGGAAATGTCATTTGGAAGCATATGATTTATTCAGTTAGTCAACCAATAAATACATTGAGTGCCTCCATGCAAGGTAGGGTATAAAGTGCAGAGGGGACAGGGGACCGTAAAAATGTGCAAGACAGCATCTACCCTCATTGAGGTCAGTAGCTAAGAGCAAGAGCAGAAGAGGACAATTGGCATGTGTGGAGCACCCACCTGTGTCTGGCAACATGCTAAGTGCGTCGGTTGTGTTATCTCATTTGGCATTAATGCATGTAAATTACTTAGCCAGTTGCCTGGCACAAAGAGAGTGTGCAATAGTGGTAGCTGTGATTTAAATGCCAATTTTATGTGGAGGTTATTATTATCTCTGCTTTCAAAATAAGGAAAGTAAGGCACAGTGAGTTTAGGGGATATATCCAAAGCCCCTTAGCTGGAGAAATCAGACATGCACAGATGGAAAGTTCAATGACAATAAGAGTATTCTGGGAAAATGGTGACCTGAGCACCCACCCTGCTACCCCCTCTCCTAACCAACCCCTCCATTCTAATTCTAATCAACATCCAGCTACCTATCCTAAGTAGAGCATCTTTGGGGTAGGGTAATAGGTGGAGCCTAGAGGATGCACGCAAGACCTCCCATCTGTGGGGGTCCAGCTGGAGAGAGCCGGTGATGAGCTGATTTCCATGCACCAGTGATGCTGAACTGGGGGCAAGAATCAGAGCACCAAGCTTCCTGGAGAGAGTGCAGCCCTGGGGGAATCTGTGAGCCCCTAAAGGGCAGTGTGCTAGCTTGAGAGATGATCTTGGGGACACCTGCTTCTCTCCTTGGCTTTGGAGTAGTTTGGATGGAGCTGGACAGATGGGCTCAGGTCCTCTCCGCCCTTGAGGCTGGTCTACCACCTTGCAGCTTTTTGGGGAAGTGATTTCCTCTTGACAATTTGCCAGTGGGGACCGAGACTGCTGTATCTCCCTCCATTCCTGCAACTCAAGGTTCCTCAGTGCTAAGGCAGGCAATTAGAACCAGGGTCGGCAGTGAAAATAATGAGCACCTCAAGGGGACCTGGTATTCAGATCCAGAAATAACAATCCACACACCAAGACGAATATTCTTCTGCTAAAATAGAATTGCATAACCACTTTAACAAAGAATAAAAAGGACACTTATGGAGATGAAAGAATAGCATTAAAATAACTTTCCAGCACTCAAAAACACAGTTTTTAAATTTAAAAAATTTAATTCAGTTAAGGAGACGATGGTAGTAGATGAGGAAGGCTCACTAACGGTATGAGGCAGTATATGGCAAAAGCCAAATGAGTAGTTGTGATTCTCAGATTGAGCTGATCCTTGGATTCACCTGGGACGCCTGTTCAAAAATATAGATTTTTCAACTTACCTAGCCCCAAGAAGCCAGAAACTCTGGAAGTAGAGCCAAAGGAACTGCATTTTTAGTTTGAAGAGGGCACTGGTTATGGGGAACTGTCGAGATGGGAGGCAAATGTTGGATGAGTTGGATCCTCAATTCTACAGGAAGTAGTCAGAAGAGAGCTGAAGGGGTCTGTGAAGGGTGGGTCATGTTTATAAATAATGGCTTACAAATATGAAGCAAAGATGGACGAATGTTTTGTTTGCCTGATCCCAACTTTCCACGGAGTGTAGTCACAAGCATTTGTCACGGCGGTAGATCAAATATCACGTCTAAACTTTCATGTGTATGAGTCTAGCCTTAATGTACAACACTTCAGATAAATAAGAAGTGGAAGTACCGCAATTTTGCAAAAGTTTAAAAAGTCTGGGTTCATCGAGGTCCCATTTCCCACACTCTGTGTGTGTGTGTGTTTAATAACTGAAATACGCAACTTAAATTTTTGCAGCCTTACTTTTTTATCCAGTGACAACAACGATGGTCCATTTCTCTCCCAATGTTCCTTTTCCAGAAAGATGGATCACTGTTTTGGCAAAGTATGAGAGAACAACAATAGGAACAAATGGCGTGCTTGGAAGACGAATGTGCAGTGGTGTGTTCAATTTGATAGAATCACCCTTGCATATTTTTTTTCCTGCATTTCCTGAACTACTCCCACTAAGGGAGACAACAAAGTACTTCTTCGCTTTTTCCCTTCAAAAGGTTGCTTCTAGAGTCACTGATACAAAATAATAGGAATCAAAGGATTCACAGATCAAGAAAGATGATTTCTGATAACTTCCAGTAGGTTATTCCCTTAGAGATAGTTTTTTCCAGGAGGTGTGATGGAATTGAACTAATGCATTCAAAAATTTTCACCTCCACTCTTATTTACTGAAAGCAGCCGAGCTGCATGGGGCTGACCTTTCCACAGTTGTGAGACCCACAGCATGACCACTTCCTCAGGGGAAATGAGCCCAATATTTCCCTGCCTCGGGGCCACAGAAGACCAGTCTCATGAATACTCTGCAACAAATGAAAAGCATTGCGTCATCCAATTTGGGATAAGATGCACATGCTGCCCCCTCTCAGAGGGCCACAGGGCACAGTAGCACATCTGAGCTTCTGAGGGCCCTGCAGCAGAAAAACGTTTTTAACTCTCTTTAACTCAGAATTTCCAAAACTTATTTAATTGCTTACGTTAGGTTGCTAGGGTTGCCTTAAGAAAGTATCACAAACTGGGTGGTTGAAACAACAGAAATTTGTTGTCTTATAATTCTGGAGGCTAGAAATCCGAGATGAAGGTGTTGGCAGAGTCGGTTCCTTCCAAGGACTATGAGGGAAGGAGCTGTTTCAGACCTCTCTCTTTGGCTTGTAGATGGCCATCTTCGTGGACCCATGGTGTTCTCCCTGTAGATCTGTCTGTGTCCAAATTTCTCCTTTTGATAAGGACACCAGTCATATTGGATTAAGGTCCACCCTAATGACCTCATTTTAACTTGATAAGTCCTAAAAAGATCCCATCTCCAAATAAGGTCACATTCTGAGGTACAGGGAGTTAGGACTTACATATGAATTTGGGAAGGGTAGGGACACAATTCAACCCATTACACCACTGAACCCTTTCTTCAAATGTCATCTGTTAACAGCCTGCAGCACACAATTTGGGAAATGTTACTGTGGCCTCACAGGGACCGTGCTCTGCCTTGGTGGTTTCAAAATGCCATTTGCAGAATATACACAATCAATATATACAATCTAAAATTCTAGATTCTTGGGTCTCTCCTCCATACATTGAAATCCACTAGATCTAGAGAGGAACTCAGGCACTTGCAAATGTAAAACCTGCCCAGATTCAGATGTATAACCAGACTGGAGTTCTACAGCCATTTAGCACTCTCTTATTATTTTTAGACCTGATTTGGGCCAGAAATCTCAGAATAGTTGCATAAGAATTGTACCTCTTCTTAAAATAATATGAACATCAGATTATTTCTTCATCTCTGTTTTTATCATATCTTGTATCTGCCTCCATCATGATACAAACTACTACTTAATGTGCCTATAAAGACCCTGGCTTATTCAACTTTTTATTCTCAGTGCCTACTGGAGAGCTGGCATATAATCAGCATTCAGTAAGTGTTTATTGAATAAATAAGTACCTGATGCAATGCACACGAACATGTACCATTGTTTTATTGTAAGAAAAAGTTCTCGATATTGACATATCTTTATCCTTGAGAGATTTCAGCTTGTCTTAAGGTTTTGAAACATAACCCATGCAACCTTCCCCCTCCTTCCTGTTTACTCCAGCCCAAACCGTTGCCCTTCATTTTCAAGACACTTCATACTTTTTTTAGCCTCATGCTATGTTGGGACTCTTCTCTCTGCCCTCTTCCCCCATCCTGCCCCCAATTGTCACCACTGTTTCCAAACTAACATTTGTCCTGGCTTCAAATTTGAAGTGGTGACCCTCTTAAACATTTCCATAAAATGCTTTGATCATAATTATAAAAATTAGTTCGATGGCTGCTCTCCTTGCCAGACCCGAAGCTACATGTGGGCAGGCTCTGTGGCCGTTTTGTTCATTTTTGAAACTACAGAAACTTGTACAAAGTAGAAGCTCAAATATCGATTGAGTGGTTGGGCACTTCACGGTGGTGATATGCTTTTCTCCACCATGAAACTGGAGTTCTCTAGAACAGGGACTAGGCTTAATTCATTTTTCTATTTTCAGCACCTGGCACAGTGCCTAGAAGACAGAATGTTTTCAATAAATTTCTTTAAAATTGTTAAGGCTTTTATTTATTTCTATCTTTGTTTACTTTTGCCTAGATGAAAGTTGGGATAGACATTTAGGACAAGGGTAGTTGTTGGTGAAAATATAAAAATAGATTTGTTCTTTCTTGTCATTAGAGCCCAAATGTAAAAATCTGTAAAATAAAAATAAACCAGAATAACAGGGAATATTTAATGGAATCAAGGCAACCCAGACAGCTGATATGCTTCTAAAAAGCAGAAGGTAACAGTGAATGAAAGAACAGTTTCAGTCAGTTTTCAGATTGCAAAAAGATCATTTCAAATACCGCTCTTGGCAGTCATCTTCTTATCGAGAAACTGGAGCATTTGTTGGGTGGCGATTCCACCAATTCACTATTTCTAAAAGCAGAGAAACCCCAGGCAGACACACACAGCCGCGGCACACCGCGGAACTTGAGGCGGTGTTTACCTTTCTTCCTGAAGTCGCCGCTCAGCTTTTTAACTCTTGTAACGTTTGGTTCTTTTGGTGACAACCTACAGAGGACAAGGTGTTTCTTCCCATGACATTGAAAATTGGCTTCCTGGTAACCTGCTGTCCTTACTTCTAGGCAATTATGTAAGATAAGGTGAACAGGCTTTATTTCTCTGGGGAAGGTGGAAATGTGTCTTCTGTCTCTGCCCAATATCCCAGGTGTAGAGAGATGCTCACAAGGGATTGGAGCAGAAATTGTACGTTGGACCAAATTGCCTCCTTAGAAGGAAAGCGGTTGTGATCTCATCTATTTTTCTTGAAGATTAAATGGATTTTTGACATCTTTAATGGATTGAGATGATATCAACTGAGGTCTCTTGGCATTAAAAGCTATAAAAGGGGCTCCCTCTTAAGGAAAGGGTACCTGGACTAGTGATGAAGCCTCAACAGCAGGGCTTGGGGGTTCTGGCACAGAGTGGCTAAGACTGGAAGCATCTCCCCATATAAATATGAAGGCGTTAGGAAAATGGCATGGCCTTTTGAGAGACCGAGATCACCCTCACCTGAATAACCACCCAGCCCAGCAAGGCTGCCATCACAGCAGTAGATGCTGATGCACCAACTTCACAGGTTTTCCACTGGGATGTCGTGAAACCCACAGACCATCTCTGGTGGATCAGAGTCCCCTGCTCTCCTGCCACCTGGGGTTTCTAAGAGGCACTGGCCTACCTCTTTGTTCCAACATATTTGGTCCAACATAAAATTTCTGCTCCACTCCCTCCGGAGCATCTCTCTACACCTGGGATCTTGGGAAGAGACAAAAGAAATATTTCCACCTTCCCCAGAGAAATCCTGTTCCCCTTATCTTACACAATTGCCTAGAAAGTAAGGACAGCAGGTTGGTTCCTAGGATTCTGGGTCAACACAAAGAGAGGAGGAAAGCCTCAAGGGAAAGAAAAGTGAAGCTTTTAGTGATCAGTTAAATTTTTTTTAAATGTTAGCTTTTTTTTTTAATACTCCAGGCTGATAAACGAAATTTCAGCCACAGTGGCAAAGAATGAATTATTGGCCTTATAATAGCTCCTCATTACTGCAGTAAAAGTGACCACAAACATAGTGGCTTAAAAACAATACAAATTCATTATTCTACAGTTCTGGAGGTCAGAAGTCCAAAATGGACCTCACTGGGCTGAAATTCTTGTGTACTTGGGGCTGTGTTGCTTCTGGAGGCTCTGGGGGAGAATCTCTTTTGTTGCCTTTTTCAGCTTTTAGAAGCTGTCTACATTGCTTGCCGGGTGGCCTCTTCCCACATCACCAAAGCCAGCAATGTAGCATCTTCAAAATCTCCCTTTCTCTCCTCCCCGACCCCCCCTCCCACTCCCTCTGTTTCCAGAGTCACATTTCCTTCTCTTTTCAATCTGAGCCCACTGCCTCCCTCTTCTAAGGACCTTTGTGATTACACTGGACTCAGAAAATCAAGATAGTCTCCCCATCTCAAGGTCTGTTCCCTTAAACACATTTGCAAAGTCCTTTTTGCCATGTAAGGTAACATAGTCACAGGTTCTGGGGACTAGGATGTAGACATCCTTGGTGGGGGAGGGCATTATTCTGTCTACTGTAGGCACCCTTCATCATCTTAGCAATGAATGAATCGTCAGCACCCATCATCACCTTAGCAGACAGCAGGGCTCTTTAAAAGGGCACTCACTGGTCAAGACAGGGAGGAGGGGAACAAAACTTATATCATTAGTTCAACAAACAACACTTGGTGACTTTGGATTCTGGTTTGGATAGATGGCACGGATGTAAGTGCCATCAACTGAGGTCAGAAATACATGAGAAGGCTTCAGGAAAAAAATATGTGATTTTAGATATTTTCAGTTCAAGATGTAGCATAAATTAACCCAGTACCAGATACAAGTGCAAATATCCTTACAATATATGACCGTGTGTTATAATATATTTTGTAAGGCCTTGGTGTATATACTGTTATCCATTATAAGGTAGCATAATTCGGATAAAAATCAATCATGGCATTGAAGATACTGCAATGTAGGTAATTTATACGTCAATTCACTTCTCAGCTCTGTTTTGATCCCACACCAACCAAGACGCAGAAGTAATTTTTCACCCATTTTCACAAGAAACGCAAACACAGTGGGCCTAATGTGATGTCGGTAGTTTTTCCTGAAGACTGGCGGGGGTATGGGAAGCAACCACAATACACTGTACAGTATAGGACTTTTCCATGCCCCTCCCATTTTTGCAAAGTTACTCCCCTATTATTTAAAGGTATGGTCCAACCAACACTCAAACCCTGGAAATTTGCCCCAGAGCAGATTTACCCTGAAGCCATTGACACTTAAGTTTCAGGCCCCACTTGCACACTCCCTGTGAGTTCTGGGCGTCACTGGGAACTTTAGAGTGTTCTAGGTGGAACAAGAAACCAGGGGGAAAATGTCAAGCATTTCCGAGAAAATGCCTCAAAAGATCTCAGAAGCAAGGGACCTGTATCTCCAAGGCTTTAGAATTTTTTTGTGCTTTCTATTCTCATTCTAGATACTCACTTTTGAACCTGATTTTATTTATTTATTTATTTTTTGTGGGGAAGACCAGCCCTGAGCTAACATCTGTTGCCAATCCTCCCCTTTTTTTGCTGAGGAAGACTGGCCCTGGGCTAACATCGTGCCCATCTTCCTCCACTTTATATGGGACGCCGCCACGGCATGGCTGACAGGCAGTGCGTCGGCGGGCGCCCAGGATCTGAACTCGCGAACCCCGGGCTGCCAAGCGCGGACTAAACCGCTGCGCCACCGGGCGGCCCCCGAACCTGATTTTAAATTCATAATTTTATATTCTCTCAAAAAGGGCCTCCAAATTCTATAAGCTTCAAGCTTTACAAAACCTATCTATTCTGCCCATATGGATTTATAAAAGCACTTATCAAGCAAAGATAGCTTTCTGCCATGAGGATTTTTCATACAGGACTCCTAGATGACAATATTTTTGAGTATAATTGTGTATAATTTTCCTGCACCTGTGCCACGTTGGCCAAAGTCATCCATGTCCAATGCATTTTTGCATACTTGGTGCTCAGAAAGTTACGAGGTGTTCAGTCAGAATTTTATAAAAATGTATTGACATATTAGGTAAAGGGATGGCTTAATTTAAATTAATTCTCACACCAGATTTGATCTAATGGATGAAATTAGAGACTGAGCATCAGCATTAACTGTGTGCTTACATTTACCATAATGTTCCTGGAGGGAATAGGATGAGAGGAGCATTGTCAAGGTCAAAAAGCAAGAGTTCTCAGCAGACCCACATCCATCCCTCCTCCATGCTGTGAGACACCTGGGGAGGGTCCTCAACATTTGGTTGCCTGTGACCAGAAGGGAAGCTTGGTTCTGACCACAGGTCAAGCCAAGGTCTCTAGTCCAACTTTTCCAATAAGTATAAATATTCATCAATAGCTAATATTTTGATCTCCTATCTCCCTCCTGTATCTACTTTTTATAGCTTGTAGTGGGGAGGGGCATGTTTAGTTATCATCCTTGAACCGAAACAATTCCTTCTGAAACATAGGATGTTACTCTCTGTTGCATGTTTTGCTAGATCAGGAAATTCCTGCTCTGAGAGTTCCACAAAAAGATTTGTCCAGATTTGAATTCAGTCCTGATTTAAAAAAATAAATAAATAAATAAGAAAACCTCCCAGGTTAAGAGGTGGCTTCTGATTAGTAGCAGAATGAACAGGAAGGCAAGGAAAAGAGGCCTCTGAGATTTAGGCTGAAGGAAACGAAGAGAAGGATGGTAGAGCAGCCCAGAGGAAGATCAGGCAATGGAAAACAAGAAAAATTAGTGGGAGGACAGAACGGGACTGAGAGCTTGGAGGATTATGGGAGAAAGAATGAAAGGAAGCAGAAACAAGATTCTACAGCCCAGAGAAATGGCCAGGCCCCCTGGGGGTAAAGAGGGAGGACAAGGGAGGCAGCAAGTCAAATCAAAGAAAAGGGTAGAAAAATAAGGAGAAAGGTTTGAAGGATTGTGCACTGCTGGGGGTGGGGATACAAATTTATTTATTGTGTTAATGTTTTTTGTTAATGTTTTTCATCTAGTTCCTTTACAATTTTAGTTTAGAATTTCTTTAAATAGCTCTAAAACAGCACCATTAGGTGGGAGTTATTATAAATCAAAAACAAAACAAAACCATTGCAAACAAGTGGGAGTTCCCATACCCCTAATCAGAAAGGCCTGTGTTGCGCTTCCAAGTCCTGTCCGTAGGGGCCATGAGAAGTTTATAATGATAGCGTTTCCATAACAGCCTGATTCCATACAATCACCACCCAGACCAAATGTGGGAGAAATTAAAAAACTGCTTTCAAATCCAAGTCCTCCTTTGAAATTTAAAATTATATTCTAAGACGATGGTTCATATAAATTTTAAAGCAAGGGAACAAACTAAAAGAAGCAGCACAAGAAAGATTTACAAAGAAGCAGGGTAGGAGAAAAGGCAACATAGAGTTTGGTTACATCTTCTCATAAAACACATCAGGTCTCATAAGCATATGAGATCTGGGGCCAGTGGTTTCAAGCCTTGAAGACTCATTTTAAACAAACTACCTGGAAAACCAGCATACTCAATTAAGTGTTCAGGAAAAGTGTATATGCCCGGTTTATCCATGTACTGGAGGTGCACAAACTCTGTCCTCAGTGGTCACTAGAATGGGGTAAGTCCCAGAAAACCCATGGCCATTCACAATGGCCCATGGCTCTGGTAGTTCATGTGATGACAAACATTAGTTTTCACAGCGGAGCCTTCCTTTGTTTGATATCTGTGTGAAATTCTGCAGTTGGGAGATGTTTATGTTCACATGAAAATAAATGTAAGCAAACCATCTTATGGTAAACATCTTTCCAGGAAAAACAAATTCCATCTTTTTACATAGAAAAATCAAGTTAGTGCTTTTGGCTCATTACATTGTAAAAGTATCTGGAAGCTCTTCAACATTGCCCTAAGGAGTCATTTAATTTGGACTATTTCAGGGTATATTACTCTCATAAAGTTGCTTTGGGCAGTTGCATCTTTAATGAGGCTGAGTAGATAAGAGGAACAGATATTCTCTAGATTCAAAGCCGTTTCAGCAAATGTGGAACAACTGTATTAATTTAATTTAACCAACGGGCTTATTTATACCCCACCTTCTTCTAGAAAGGACTTAAGGAGCTTAGCTAGTGTGAAGGTACACGTACTCCTCAAAACCTCAGATTAATATCTAGAACATATAACGTGTCCGGATGGTTTTCAATTATCAATGTGTTAATCTAAGCTAGGAAAGAGCTTTTAAACTACAGTGAAACATCAACTAGCTTCAAGCCTGCATTTTTAGTAAGCTATTTTGTCATTTGGATACCTGCACAATAAACCTATTGTTCCTTTTTTTTAAAAAAAAAAGAAAAACGACCCTCTGGTGTTCATCTTATCATTTGATCATTCAGCAGGCTATTCAGGATCATATGTGGGAAAGTATGCATGTAAGATTGAACCCTATACTCAGTGCAGGAACTTCTTGGAAAAACATCCTTCTTAAATGGGTAGCTACGTAAGAAATAAAAGAGAAACTCTACTTTTTTGATGAAGTTGGCTTTTTATTCAGTATGTTGCAAATCTAATATTTAAAATTAAGAAAATTCAAAATAGACCGTCTATGTGGATGCTTTCACACTCCGTTTTTATGACAAGAGCCTGTTTAACTGAGATTACTAGTGGATTCTTGCGATAAAGAGGGAGAGAGTACCATCTTTAAGATGATCCACAATGCCTCAATATCCCTTTGTTTTAAGAGTAATTTAAAAGGTATCAAAGAGATATATTTTCTACTGAATTATGCCAATATTACATGAACATTATGGGAATAAGAATATTGACAAAGTTCCCTAAAGATATCAGTATGTATGATTTGAGGGCCCAAGACAGAACTGAAAACCAATCTCATCACTGAACAGACTCATTCTGAAATCCTATTAACTGGAGTAACCCCAATTTATGCCCAGATTCCATCTGGAATGTGCAGTAGGGTGAAACATCTCACAGTTGAAGAATATTCATTATAAATATTTCTGTTGACACAAGTGAGCGTTAGAGCATTTATAAATGTGGTAAACAATTGATCAGATGCTACTGGACATTTAGAAGCCTCACTGGGTTTTCCACTAAATTTGGTGACAGCTGATTATTTAAAAAGCCCATTCTACTATTACTATTATTTTCCCTTGAACAGTTTCATAGCCATCATTCACTGAAAAGAAAAATAAGTGTGATCTCAATGTATGTGAATAACTATTTCAAACATAATAATTTCTACGGGGTTTATTCCTATCCTATATCATACAGCTTGGCCATGGCCCAGGATTCCATTACTGAAGAAGGAGGGAATCCCTACTGGGAAGCAAGTTGTGGATTCCATCCTCTAAGCTCCCCAAACATATATATGTACTCATTCTCATGCCTGAAACAAGTTTCATCCATTTACCACATCTAGCTCAAAGCCTAGACTTTCTATGTGTATCCCTCTCTATTGGGTTCAAATGTGGCTACTATAAGACTACAAGATGAGTTATTACTCCTATTAAACCAAATATAAAAAGGTAGTGAAGAGAATAGGGAAACTACAATAAAAAGAACCTCTGCTTTCGGGAGGAAGTAACAGGAAATACACAGGTGTTACAGTTCCCCAGCGGTGATCAAATTCTGCAGGGCAGAAACAGCACACCCACGGCAAGACCATGGCAAGAGGGAAGTTTATTGTTGACCCAGCTGGCAGCCCTTGGTTCTAATCCCTGGGAGAGTGTCCCCTGTCCATTGTCCCCTGTGGCTCCAACACAGGCTACTCCAGGAAGTTCTTATTTGTCCATTATCTTTCACAACCACAGCTGAGGTAGACCTTGCAGAGTATTTCTTTCCTTGGTGTCTTAGCTCAGGCTGTCATAATAAAATACCATGGACTAGGTGGTTTAAACAATAGACATTGATTTCTCACATTTCTGGGGGCTGGGAAGTCCAAGATCAAGATGCCAGCATGGTCAGTTTCTGATGAGGACCCTTCCTGGCTTACAGATGGCCTCCTTCTAGCTGTGTTCTTACATGGTGGAGGGTGAGGAGGGGACAGGGGGAGAGATATAAAGCGGGGGAGAGAGAGACGGGGGGCAGGTGGGGAGAGATAGGGAGGAAGAGACAGAGAGAGGGGAAGAGAAAAAGAGAGCTCTGGTCTCTTCCTCTTCTTATAAGGACACTAATCCCATCATGGGAGCCCTACCCTCCTGACCTCATCTAGACCTAATGACCTCCCAAAGGCCCCACCTCCAAATACCATCACATTGGATATTAGGGCTTCAGCATATAAATTTTGAGGGGACACAAACATTCAGTCCATAACACTTGGGGTTACTTAGTTTCAGTGGCCCACTTCCAGGTGGAATGGGTTTTGGGGCCTAGACATTTATTTAAGGAATTTTACAGGCACAAGCTATTTCAGATAGGCTTGAGGTTTCTTTGGCTGTACACTTCTCTCAAAAACCTAGCAGACTTCCCATATACTTGTTGTTTGTAAGTTTCTGTGCAGGAAACCACAGTCAAATATCTTATCTAGACATAGTTTTTAAGTCTGGAGACTTTCTTTCACCTAGTAGCCTTTGTGCTGTCATTCCTAAGTCCTCAAGTGAGAAGACAACCACCCAAATCCCACCTTGCCAGTGGCCCACCACCTTAGTGGCCTTCTCCTGCTAAGGATGCTAACTATCTAAACTGCTTCAGACTGGGGTGTAGAAGTAGTTGACTTCCATCCCAACAAGACTCCAAATTAGTGGACTTTAAAAGACGTAAACTGCAGACTTCAGGCACAGAACACCTACCTGACTGACGCAGCATTTCTTTTTATCTCTTCTTCAGATTGCTTAACTCCAGCCTGAGGTGGTCTCTTGCTTATAGAGCAGGCAACACATGCTGCTATATTGAATTTTACCAGTTATCGGTGCTCAAGTGACACGTTTCCTTTCAGGGAAAACGGGAAATTAGGTGTGTCACTGCAGTTCTTCCCAATGAGCTTCCCTTTCCCATTTTCCTTCAAGGCTACCCTTGCAGCTACAGCAGTCCCCTTCCAGCTGCCATCAGCCCATAGTGTGTAGAGTCATCTGAAAACCAGACTCAGTATTTTCTTCTCCTCCATCAACCAACTTGTCATGGAGAATACCTGGTGAATCCTTGGGAGTGGGTTGAGGTAGAGCTGGTGGAAGAGTAGAAATCCTGGGAATGTGAGTCAACTGCTCACTCACCCAAGTAAAGAGGCCTTTGAGCTCTCCTTAAACCAATTATTGAATCCACTCACTGATGGATGGTAATTGGCCTGCTTGGCTTTATGGCCCAGATCTATGCTGTCCAATATGGCTGTCACTAGCCACATGTGGCTGCTGAGCATTTGAATGTGGTTTGTCTCAATTGAGCTGTAATGGAGGTGTGAAATACACATCATACTTTGAAAACTTAGTACAAAAAATGTAAAATATCTCAATATTTTTTTATTGATTACTTTTACTTTGGAGA
Organism: Tapirus indicus; assembly: GCA_031878705.1. NCBI lineage: Eukaryota > Metazoa > Chordata > Mammalia > Perissodactyla > Tapiridae > Tapirus > Tapirus indicus. The sequence continues at coordinate 133,654,788 of CM062920.1, read as the reverse complement.
TTCAACGAAGCTGTGAATTCAACCTACATTGTAATTCAGCAACCCACTGGATCAGCCTCTCGCTGATATTTGCTAGAGATAAGAGATTATTTGAAGGCAATCATTGAAATCCATGGTTTATTAACCATGACTTGAATAGAGAATTTAAAGCTTTGCACCTGGCATTTTTTTTTAAAGCTCTTTAGTACAAGTGCAAGAGGCCAACACACCAGCTTATAAAATAGCCACAAATAGAAAAAGTGTGAGAATCTTATCGCTTAGAGGCTCTGCTGGCAACAACATTAGCTTTGTGGAGACAGAAAGGCATTGGATTGATAGTGAAGAACAAATCCTTCAACCAGATCCTTGATCAGTTCTAAAGCAACATTCCTGAGAGTAATGCCGTTCCCATCATGCTCCGTGATTTTAGAAGCTTCCAATTATCTGAGATGATAACCTTTTCTTCCTTTTTTTTTTCTCCCTACATGGATATCTATGCATTGTCAAATGTAATTTTGAAAACTGAAGCCATCACCAGGGGAAGTGGGATTATAATGGTCCCATTCTCCTTTATTCAGAAAGGACATAGTTGCTTTGGCTTTTTTTTTTTTAATATGTATATATCTCAACATAGAGAAATAGCAACTGTAATATCGGTTATAGTCAAACTCCACATCTCAATCTGATTGCATCTTCTGCATAAACTATCAAGTCATTTTGTGCATCTGTTTCCTGGAGCCATAGGTGTGTGCTTTAGGGAGGAACTGGAGGAAAAAAACAAAACCATTCCTCTCTATTTATCTTCCACTCAAAACAACTAGGACTGACTGGAATAAGTTTGTTTGATGACCATACCTATTTTTTTTATCAGGTTGAATAAACCAAGTAAAATGCAAACCACACACACCCAATGTTCAGGTTTTTTTCTTCATTCTTCATATAGAAAGAGAGTCATTATTAAACATAGGATATTGACTGGACTACCACCACTGTAATTCTTGGAGGAAATATAATCAGAAATGTAGAGCCAAGAAAAGGTCAAGTTTCCATTTTATTCATGATCAGAAAAGTCACTTTTGTGGAAGAGAACACCTAAAGTCAGTGGTTCTAAAACTTTAGTTGACATGATCTGTGGGCAGGGGGTGGGCAGTAGGGGGATACTTTTTAAAAAACAATCTGCTAAGCCTCAACCCCAAAGTGTCTGATTCAGCAAGTCTGGGGTGGGGCCCAGGAAGATGCATTTCTAACAAGTTTACAGGTGACCCTGATACTGCTGGTCTGAGGAACCCCATTTTGAGAACCACACCCTCAGGGTATCATTGGAAAGGAGAATGTGAGTGCTTTACCTTTGCAGTTCAATGCCCGCAGCTGAGATGCTTTGCGGGGCAGCTGAGATGCTTTGCGGGGAGGGAGGATCAATTTGCAAGCAGCTTGAGACCCAGACCCCTAACCTATCCACCTCCCAGCTCACCTATTTTGGAGGGGTGCCGGTCAGGTTGAGATACAGGAGATGCTGGTTCAAACAATCATAAACAAGTGCAGCTTGTTCATCGCCTTTTTGGAGAAAAGAGGCTTGAAATCAGCAGTCTTCATTGATAAAGAGCCAGGAAACACTACATGATTTTATTTTAACTCCCACACTGACAGAAATCTTAGTTTTGTTGCTCTTCCCACTAGTGGAATGGAAGAATCACCAGCAGAAAGCCCTTGAGGATTCAGGTGGCGGCACAGAGGAGACTGAGTCATGGTGCTAAGGTGAAGTCCAGCAGGACAGTCTCCTGCCCAGAGGAAAAGTTTCTCTGAATCACAAGAATATGACAGAGATTCAGTTGTAGTTCCTGAGTGCCTACCATGTTCTTAGCATATAATAGTACTCTAATGAATCTTGCATGGGGCTTTGCATCTGGTCCTTAATACACACTGAATGAGTGAATGAATGAATGGATGAATGAAAGAAAAAAATTAATGTCACAATGTTTGCTATATGATGTCACACAATCCCAATGAACTTGATGAGTTAAAGTCTATGCTTTAGCAATATTTACCTCAACTTCTGTGCTTTATGTCAGCATCAGCACTCTGTGAGAAAGGCACAGATTGTGGGATCGGCTCAGCCCACAGAAATTCTTCCAGTGGCTACCTTCACTTCACTGGGTGCGTTTCAGTCTTCTTGGTCACAGATGGGCAAGACCAATCAGAACATCTCATTTTCCTGGCCACAGTGATAGGTCCAAGTGGTGTTCAGGTGACTCAACCAGGGCCAGTAAGAATCTTCCCCAGGATATTTGAAATTGAAATTCCAGAAGAGGAATCACTCTGCATTTCTAGTCACACAGCTTGTGGGATGTTACCTGGACAGATGCCAATGAGGCAAGTAGATAAGTGGGTCAGGATTTAAAAGGAGAGAGAAAGCCTGAGGCAAGAGGTAAAAAGGGAAAAATTTATTAGTGTGATTAGACATTCATTTCCAAATCTATCTGTTTTTCTCCCTGCATTCACATTTGGACTAAAATTTCCAGCCACCCTTACAATTTAATCTAATCATATGACTGAATTCTAGCCAGTGCATGTGATGAATACCATTCCAGGCCTGGTCCATAAAAATCTGTTGTGCCTACAGCCCAGTGGCATAGTGGTTAAGTTTGCACACTCCACTTTGGCGGCCAGGGGTTCACAGGTTTGAATCCCAGGCTTGGACTTACGCACTGTTTATCAAGCCACGCTGTGACAGCATCCCACATACAAAACAGAGGAAGATGGGCACAGATAAGCTCAGAGCTACTCTTCCTCAGCAAAAAGAGGAAGATTGGCAATGTATGTTAACTCAGAGCCAATCTTCCTTGCCAAAAAAAATCTCCTGTGCTTGATCCTTCATACTCTTTCATCTTTTTATGGCTTGTTACCAACAAACATGACAACCTTGAAAGCTATAATTTCAAGACAGCAGAACCACAAAATGGAAGGAGCCCAAATCTCCACTTTGAGGACTGTTGTCAACTGATCAAGAACACCCACTTTGGACTTTCTGTCAGTTAGAAATAAGTATCTACCATGCTTAATCAGTACATATTTCTGAATTTGTTTGTTATAGCAGTCAGCATCATCTTAGCTAATAAAGGAATTATTTAATGTATGAATGCCATTTAGAACATGAGGTTATAGGGCATCTCTTAGGGAGTGGGCTTAGGTAGAGAATAGAAGTGGTTTGAAGCCTAATCCCTGAGGCATTTCAACATTTAAAAATCAGGAAAAAAAAGGAAAATTAGTGAAGGAGTCTGAGAAGGACCAACTAGGTGAATAGGAAAAATAATCAAGGGGGCTGTGATGTTCTAAAATTAATGTGAAGAAAATATTGGAGAAGGAATGATTGATGCACTATATGCAGTCCCTGAGACCCTTTTTTTCTGCACTTTTTTTTCCAATTCTATGAGATTCTTCAGTATTCTTTCAATAAATTTCCTATTGTCTTAAAGTAATTTGAGTTCATTTCCCATCAACCAAGAGCACTTGACTGTGGTAGGCACCCTCTAAGATGGCTCCCAGTGGTTCCTGCCTACTGGTATTCGTGCCCTTGTATGATCTCTTCCCTTTGAGTATGGATTGGACTTATTGATTCACTTCTAATGAATAGATTGTGGCAGAAGTGACAAGATATCACTTCTGAAATTAGGTTATAAAAGAATTGTGGCTGAGATCTTGGGTCTACTCTCTCATGCTGTCTCCTGGTTCAGTGACCCTGGAGAAAGTCATTGCTATGTTGTGAGGCAGCCTTGTATAGAGGCACATGTGGTGAGGAACCTAAACCTGCTAGCACCACATGAGTGAGCTTGGAAATGGATCTCCCACCCCAATCAAGCCTTTGGATGAGACCTCAGTCTCAACCAACAACTTGAGTGAAACCTCATTGAAAAATCTTGAGCCAAAATCACCAGCTAAGCCACATCCAGGTCCTTGACCTACAGAAACTGTGAGGTAAAAATTATTTTCAGCCATTAAGGTTTTGAGATAATTTGTTATGTGGCAGTAGATAATTAATGCATTGACCAATACACTTGGTGAGTACAGAGATAATGATTCCCATTAAATATGCCTAAATAGTAAACAGCCTAAGAATATTCTTATTCTTATTTATGCCTCACCTAAAAATATTTTAAAGAAGAAAATCTGAAGCTGCTAAAAGTAAGGTAATGTGCCCAAAGATTTGCAGCTGGCAAGTGGCAAGCTGTGGAATCAAACCTACATCATCTCTTCCTAATTACAGGATGTGTTTGGAGAGAATATGAGTGGAACTTTATGGGTGGTGAAGGATTCATATATAGAGTAGTAGGAGAAGTATCTGAGAAGGTAGATTTGAATCAGATTGAGGAAGGCCACTTTGACGATGAGGCTGAGGAGTTTGTACTAAATCTTAGATAATGGGAATAAAGTTTTTTTTTTTTTCGTAAAGGGATGATACTGTTGAAGTGTTGTTTTGAAAGATTTATTTAGTGTGTGTTTACAATGTGAAAAGACTGGAAGAAGAGAGACCTGCCCAAGACCAGCTGGTTTAAGCATATGGAAAGAAAGAGAGGAATGAGAGAAATCTCTCCAAAAAAGAATCAACAGGACTTGTTGACTAATTTAACATAGACTGGGGGAAGGGAGGTAATGAAGAGGAAGCCTAAATGATAAGGAGAATGGTGCTACCATAAAGAGAAATAGGGAGGTCAAGAGAAGGACTGAGTTTGAGGGAAGCAGATGAGAGGAAAGGGAAGATGAATTTCACCTACATGGTTGTACTAGAGGCAACAAGACGTGATTGTTGAATGTATAGCTAGAAATCAGGAGTGGTCTTAGCCAAAGACAATGACTTGGGACTCATCTGCATAGAGGCAATTAAAATCTTGAAAATCCATGAGTTTCCAAGGAAAGATGAAGAAACGCAGTGTAATAGACACTATTGGTTTCCAACATCCATTCCTCACCTTGATCTTCCTAACTGAATTCCCATTTGGTTCAGTTATCATCCTACCTCCCCTCAGCCATGAGCTTCATTAAGAGTTGTTACTGGATCCAGAAGGTGGATCCTGATCAGTCTAAGCCAATAATGGTCATTCCCAACTCTGGTAGGAAAGTGCATGGGACACAAATCTATGCAATGAGATTTGAGAAGTCTGCTGGAAAGTTCTTAAGGAGGTCTGAGAGGAGATGGCCTCCTGTTTTCCTTCAGAAGTTGTTCTGTCTCTGTCTTGACATGAAACCTGGAACTGCTCTGCCATCTTGGGCCCCTGGAGAGTCAGGCTTCACTGGGCACAAACATCTTCTGATACAACCAGAAACCAAACCTTGGGTAAATTGTTCGAATTCAGAGACCTGGAAGAGGAAAGAAAACCAATGAAACACAGAGAAGGATTGATCAGATGCTAGGAAGACAAAGAAAAATCAAATTAGGCTCTGAAGCCAAGGTATCAGGGAACTGAAAAGAGGCCAGGGATTTTGAACGGATGGGAGGAGACATCTCAGTGGAGACAGAATGAGTGAGACCTGGGAGGGAACATTGGGAGACAATCATCCTTTGAGACCAGCATGTTCAAAGAGCTGCACTTGACTAGATTCCTGACGTAATTCTGGGGTCACAAGAGGTTGTTTCTGAACTATTAAACATATTCTCTTTTGAAAAAGTAACATTCATATCAGCTGGGCAAGTCATTCAAAAACCAGCTTCAACACAGCTATTATTCAGATTCACCTTGTCAGTGTGAAAATATGGGTTGAAATGGACTTGGCTACTTGAAATGAAGTGTCATCACACGCAGCAGCCTTGGGAAGGGCTCCAGTTCAGACTTCAATTATGAAAGGCTTTGAGCCATGGGGAGCGCGGAGTGGCATTCAGAAAAAGAGAAGGGATTCTTTCTCTGGGATTTCCCCTATTTGCAGCCCGAATCCCACGCAAATGTTCTTCCTCTTCCATGATTCTGTTTGCCTGCTTTCAGCATATTCTTCTCACTTCTCCCTCAGTTATCTCTCCCTTGGAGAGAGTATCTGAACCCTTGGGTGAGGGTCGCATGTGACTTCACGAGCTGTTGGAATTAACTAAAACTCACTCTTTCCCAATCAATCTCCCCCGAGCCGCCACACAGCAGCTGTGAATTCTCAATGTGGGACGTGGCCGAGGTACTAAGAAAAGCTGGCTGTGTTCCTTAACCTTGTTCGTCCCGGTCCCAAAGAATCAGTATACGATGACACCAAGATCAGTATACGGCGGCTCTTCTAAGCACAACTCTTTATGTAACCTGCCTGGAAGATCTGGCACTTAGATTTCCCAGAAGTTTGGGCTGGCTTTGCTTTGACAAAAGGTGAAGCTGACAAGTCACAGAGTTCAGAAAATGGTGATTAAGTGAAAACCTTGCCAGCTATTAGAAAAGATTCAAGACTTCAGAAAATGCAAATAAAATCACCGAGGTTGTTTAGACTAATCAGAAGGAGAAGTAATATCTGGTTGTAAAGTGGGGGCACCGCCATTCCTTTCTGATTTAATGTATTTGTGGAAGTTCACTTCTTTGTCCAGCTTCTACCCCTGGCAGGGGGGTGTTGGTGGCTGAGGATGGAAGGGATACACAGAGTTGACAGCCAGTGCATAAAGCATTTACTGGCTAAAGAAGCCTACACTCTGCCAAAATTGTGTTTATTTGTTAAAAATATATTTCATTGTGTTGTAGCAAAACTTAATCCCTCCCCAGCCCCTACGGAGACAGGGTGATTGGGTTTCAGGATGAGGTGCCAGCTAGTGCTTTGGAGGGGCATGAATGTGCCAGCTGCTCCTACAGCATTCATTTTATTTCCAGTCCCTAGGCTGGTTTCACACTTTGTTTTTGTGTAAGGGAATCAGGATTAGTGGCTCTTTTGTTAGTGAGGGGGAGAGGGAGAGAAGCAGGGCCTTTGAGCTCCATACACAGGGCAGCCCAGCAGGCAAGGCTCAAAGCTTTGATTTACTTCTCACTGGCTGACTTTTTCAAAAAAGAAAGGCTCCACTGGCTCAGGCTGCTCTGTGGGAAGCTTGTACGGCAATGGATTGGGGTGCCCGGCTTTTCCAGAATGCAGTTTGCAGCCACCAACCCAGAGTTGTGTTGGAGCTCCAGGCAGATAAGACATTCCCAACCTGGTAAGAAGAGTTTGTAGAAAGGAATGCCTCATTATCACATGGTGAGAGGCATTATTGGGTGGTCCTTGTCTGAGGGCTGAACAGAGCATATGGATTCCTACTTGATTCTTTGAAGGAGTTAACACTAATTTTTATCCACTTGGAAATGCTGAACTGCTACAAATGTCCAAAGGCCCCCTCACTGGCCGGCTTGTCCAAGGGCAGTGGCCTGCTCGAAAGACACCAGTGAGATTCTCCTCCACCAAGCAGCAAATCGCCCAGCCCCCAAACAAAGAGTGACCTCTTTTATGGAGCGACTCCTCTTAAAATGGAATTGCTAAACACAGACACACGTGCACATGCGCACGTACACACACAACACAACGTACTTTTTTGGTTGTTTTTTTAAGACTGGGAACAAAATTACTAAGCAAAATTTCCCAATGAACACTTTTCTCTTTTATTTTTAAGGCCAGAGAAAGACAAAGTGAAAAATGAGCCTCTCTTCTCCTCCTTCCCTTCCCCCTCACAGCCCAGAATCAAAACACTTATTCTGAGGATGGAGCAGGGGTGGAAAAGGTCAAGAAAATTAGGCCTTTTCTATTTACTGGCTCCGTAAGGAACTATTGTTGCTCAGCAGTTGTTCTTCTTGCTTCTTCGGAAGCCCTGCCTGCAAGGAGACGGGGAAATGGAGTGTGTGACACTGGTCGGAAGGGGGAGTGGGGAGGAACATTGAAGATTTTTTGCAACTCAAGAAAGATAGGCTTTGTTTCTCAAAAAAGAGCGGAGATTCTGTTTCTGGGTAGCTGTTATCAGAAACTGGTTTTAACCAAACACAGTTGGATAGTAAGCGTGTGTGTGTGTGTGTGTGTGTGTGTGTGTGTGTGTGTGTGTGTCAATGGGAGGGGGAAGGATAGAAGAGAAACAGAGAATAAAGTCACAATCTACTCAACCTTTCATTCTGTATTTTTTTTAATGTAAAAAAAAGCTGAAAATTGCAGCCAAATGAAAAGCAGTAAAGTGGTTGAGAAAGACTTTATGACTAAGAGAGGATTGCAATGGAAAATATGTAAAAAGAGAAGTTAAACCAGCTGCCTTATTTAATTTTGGCTTTTCCCCCTCTTTTCACTTTTTTTCTTCAGCTTAAACGAGGGAAAAATGTACTGTGTAAATATCCAGTGTTTTTCCTAGTGTTTAGTCCCGACAAAATTCTTCACAGGACTTAGTTTAGTGGATCTCTGGGGATTGGGCGTGAACATGACCTTTCACCCCTGGGTCACAGGCTACTTCCTGCTCCATCTTGTAAGTAAAAATTCTCACTATCCCATGAGTCTTCTGTGCCCAGGAGTGGGGGATGGGAGGGTGGGGAGTTGGGGATTGGGGGAAAGCTCAATGACAATTATTCTTCACATTATTTAATTGTAGGAACATTTCTCTTCTCATTCTTGTTTCATATCCAGGAACTAAATTTCAAAACTCTATTCCAAGGTATATATTAATACACTTCCAGTTTATTAATGTATTCATGCCTTAAATAAACTTCATTTAGGCACTGTCTATGTACTGTGCATTGTGTTAAGTGCTGGGGAAACAAAGATAACTAAAATATATGCCCTGTCTTGTACCTCTTCAAACAAGCAGGAGAGACAGATATTTGACCAATAATTAGAGCAATTACAATAAGTTCTGTGAGACAACAGAATAGGAAAAATGTAAGTCTGCCTAGGGAGGGCAAGGAAAGCTTCCAGGAAGTGGTGATACTGGAACTGAGTTTTTTGAGCTCAGTAGGAGCATACCAGAAGAGCGAGGAAAGGAAGAACATTCCAGGTAGAGGGAACAGCCCTGGAAAACCCTCGTTTTCCCCTTGGATAAATGGGGACTCTGCAATGTTGTACTCCGACTGGGGTTGTAGGAACCTAGGATGAAAAATTGAGTGGGATGGGACAGGATTGGCCCAGAGTTTCAGAGTTTGAAGGAGTCCCCAAAGGCAGCATTCAGGAATGAAGGTAGAATTAAACGTAGTGGAAAATAATACCCACACACCACCCTAACGGGACCAAATAGAAAGGCAAAAACCAGCAGTACAGAAGCAGGAATTGGAGGCGGCACAGGTTTGGGGCTGTGACTAGGAAAGAGAGCCTGGAGGGAAGACCTCGCACAGAGCTATAGGGGATTTTTAGAGGCAGCTTAAGGGCCCATCTAAATTGGGGAAGGCAGTGTTAAAGCACAGAACCTGTTCAGGCAGCCATGGAACCAGGACAGAGCATAGCATAGTCAGGGAATTAAGGTCAGTTATCATGACTGATGCCTGGACAACTGAAGAGGATGATAGAAAAGAGGGAGTCAGGGGCTGGATGATGAGGAGCCTTGAAAAGTCTGCTCAGTGGACTGAACACCATCCTCCCAGCTGGGATTTCCCACAGGGTGGCATGAGCACCATGGCAGTCACCAATGTGTTGTTACATGGTACACAAACAATAGTTTAAAGATTTTTAGTAGTTATGTATTTATTTTTATACAAATTAGGAGAAAATATGTAATTAGCATGTTAAATCCAAAATTACATAGACACAAAAATTGCTTAAGATGAAGCTAACGTAGATAGTACCATGGTGAGTTGATCTGCAGAAAAAATGAAGAAAATGTAAAGAAAGATGTTACACAGATATAGCAAAAATTGAGGTGGTCTATAAATGACTGAAGTTTGAAAATGCTGGCAATAAGCAATGGGCAGCCCCTGAAAAGTTTTAGGCATTGACCTATATTTTAGAAAGTTGTTCTTGGAGGAGGAGGGGAACCAGAGGTGTTTGTTAAGGGGTATTGCATATTTATTCCAGAACCAATGTAGACTGTATACTTTTCAGGTTTGTGTTTCAATATAAACTCTAATTTAAAGCCTGAAGTGCTTAGACAATTCTGCAAGAACCTCCTTTTAATAATTTCAAATACCCACGACTTTATTTTAATCTTGAAGAACTCGATGTATATATTTAAGTGAATAATTTTGGTAGAAATGTGCAGTGATCAAAATGACTTCCATGGTGTGGAGTAATGAGATATTAATTCTGTCTACTGAATGTTAGTAAACCTGTGTCCTTGTAATTATTTACTTAATTTGATTTACATAGACCCTGATGCCTTATTTTTTTAAATATGTCTACTATATTATGTATTAATCATTTTTTTATTTTGTATATTTTATGATGCTTTGACATCTTGGGGCCTTGTGGGCTGAGGAGGACCTGGCCCTCTCAGGATTAGCTAATTCCTAGAGATATTAAACCATTTGCCTGTAAGTGCATCTTTTGTATGCAAACCAACCCATCCTGAGTCTATACTCCCATTCACCTCCTTTGTCAGGCACCTGCAGTTCAGCACATTATCCCCATGCCCTCAGTCACCCCAGAGCCTGCCAAAATTATTCAAACTACCCAATCCTAAACCTGTTCAGCTGCTTACCCTGCCTTGCCCATTCCTTCCCATGAAAACCAAAATAAAGGCTGTTGCCCATGTTTTCTCTTCACTCCTTCTGCCTCCTTACCAACCCTGGTGCTTCCCCATGCAGCCCTGAGTGGCTTGGTGTGTCCATCTTCTTGGGAACTGTAAGCAAAAAACTCTTTTTCCAAAAACAGTTGTCTCTGTGTCTGTTATCTTACCATACCTGATTAAAACAAAATTCCAGGTATATTTTAAAACACGTTAAAGAAATTCAATAAACAAATATTTGTTAAATAAATGAACAAATAAATGAGTATCTCTACCCACTTAAAACATGTCTCTCTTTTATCTTATTAAATTTGTTCCCATGTGGGTAAAAGTCATTCACATTAGCTACCTGTGGTAATCATCCTGTCATGCAACCAAGGACTGGATTTGTGAGAAATTTGAGCTCAGAGTAATTTACACATTGCAAAACAACACCAAGAAACTATGGCCTACAAGACAGCATTGTTTCTTGGTTCCAGAAAGAAATCCAAAGAGAATTTTTTTCCCCAGCCAACACACCCATTTTGTCGTATCTTCCTGTGTGAGAAATCCTTTTTGTATGCCAGAGTAGATTAATTGCTGTAACAAATAACCCCAAATTTCAATTGCGTAAGATAATAAAAATGTCTTAATCACCAAAATCCAATGCAGGTGTCCATAGTTGGACAGCTCTCCTGACTGCCTCTAGATTCAGTAATCAAGGATTCTTCCATCTTGTGATGCTGCCAGTTTCAAAACGTGGCCTCCAAGGTCACTAGAGAAGGTAGGAAAATTACAGAAAAAGTATATCAGATACATACCCAACTTTACACCCAAGTGCCAATCAAAATGTCTACATACATTCTATTGGTCAGAAGTAGTCACATGCCCCCTCCCCATTAGACGCAAGGAGATTAGAAGATACAGTCTGTGGTTGGGCAGCCACTTCCCGGCAACCACTTTGCACTTGGGAAGAGGAGCCCAAACTTTTGGCAGTCAGGCAACCTCTTCCATTAAGTCAAGACATATTACCCAGGACTGCGTTCTGGTGATGGAGTAGCTATGGGTTGGTCACATGATAACGTTAACCAGTGGTTCTTAACCACTTGGGGGTCATGAATCTGATAAAATTTATGGACTCTCTCCCTAGAAAAACATATAAGCACAAACGCACACAATTTTCATGGAATTTCAGGAGCTTCATGGATTCCCTGAAGCCCAACTGTTGAAATTATTAGAGGGTCATAGACCTATTCTTTTTATATAGTTGAGATTATTTAGCTCAGAAGTATACTTTGAATCATGTTGTAAGTCATTAACCACGAGTCAACTTAAATTTTTTTCTGCTAGATTGGAGTCTAGTTTTCTTTTTTTAATTAAATGCTAGAATTAAGAGATCCAGAATATCAGTAGTGTGCCATCCAAATTTTAGATGCCAGTTCTGCACTGAGCAGAAATTCTTATCTCTACTACTGCAAAAGACTTTATGTTGGTATCCTGCCATCCATTTGGCACTCTCCAATCCATTTCACGTGCCAACCAGGGTGACATCTAAAAATTCAAACTTTGTCATGTTGCTCCCTCCTAAAGACCTTTCAGTAGGTAAAGACACAAACCCTTAACATGGCCTACAAGACCCTACCTGCTTCTCACATTGTGTGCTGCTTTGTTCTGTGTACTCCCTCACAACTGGCCTTTCTTTCCCTTCCCCCTACCTCAGGACCTTTGCACATGCCTTTGCATCTTCTTTGAACTGTTTTGTCTTCATTCTTTGTATAGTTAACTGCCAATCTCCCTTCAGATCTCAGCTCAACTGTCATTTCCTCAGAGAAGCCTTCACAGAGACACAAAGTACATCAGGTCTCCTATATGTTCTTAGAGTAGCTTTTAAGTTTTTCTCCTAGTGTTTGTAACTATGTTTCTGTGATTATTTGATTTGTTTGGGTCACTCCCACTAAAAGGTAAGGTCCATAAGAGCAGAAACTGTGAGCACCTGGTGCCACAAGTCAGCACCTGGTGCCACAAGTCAGCACCTGGCATACATGTGGAATATAATGGGCATTCAGTATTTGTTGAACAGATACATGAACGAATGAATGTTGCCTATGCTTTACTCTGTATCTTGAAAAAGAAAAAGCTAAGTGATGAAAGGTCTTGAAACCAAATTATTTTCTCATTCTGAGAAGTGGATAGAATAACCAAGTCAGGGTTTGGTATCATTTTAAGGAACTTCACAGTTAGGCAATAACTTTACTGTGCTGCACAGCACCCTCCGCTCTTAGATAACTTCTAATCCAGTAGGGGAAGCAAGCAGTAAAACATGTGTTCATCATATTTTATATTACCTCAGAAAGAAGGGCTCGTTGACGGAGTAAGGGCAGTGGAAGGGGACTGTCATGAAAAGAAATGGTAAGTGGGAGACTATTAGACTAATCCAGGAAGGCTTCCTGGGCTGGATGGTCCTTTGGGTATAGTTTGAAGGCCCCTTTATGACACTCCTTTTTTGAAATATATTTGGTAGCACAAGTGCCAACAAAGGATTTTTCCCACAAATCTTGCTTCTTGGCTTGTCAGTTTTGTTGTCACAAGGATAAAGCTATAAGTTATGGCATTTTAGTCCTCCGGCAGAGAACAAGACTTTAAACAGTTATCTCTCATATTCTCTTTGGTAGACTGTATTATTTTTCAAAATATTCAGTGTGTTTTCGTGTAGGAGGACTTTACATTCCTATCACACTTGGCCATGTGATTTTCTTTGGCAAATGACATGGCAGTGGAAGTGACATGTGCAGAAGCTTTGAGACCCACTGTGACGTTCCACCACTTCTCTCTTTTCCCTCTGATACAAGGTTCATCATGTTCTCAGATGACGCTCTCCATCACTTGGATCCCAAAGTGAAGAGGATGACAGAGCCACAAGTGACCTACAGCCAACATAACATGAGCAAAACATTAGCTTTCACTCTTGTAAGGCACTGAAATTTGAGGGTCATTTGTTATTGCAGCATAACCCAGTGACAGATGACTGATAAACTTTCTTTCACAAAAATTGTATATAATTCAACTCAAACTTCGAGTTGTATACCTAGTGAAAGAATGGTCATTTCCATTTGGGTGAGTCACCCATCATTTTCATCGAGGGCAAATGCAGTCATGAGGGAGAAGATGGAATTCTCAACCACTGAAGCCAGTGGACTAACTTCTGCATTCACTAGGTTGAGAGATGCGGAGGCCAGCTCGCCTTGTACCTCTCCACTAGAAGTGCCAAGGGGATTCCATTTTAGCTACGGAAGAAAACTAACAAGAGATTCAACTAGATGGGGCTTTCCTTTCCTAGGAAGGAAAATCAATGAAAAAAAAGCTTTACCTGCTGATTTATACTGAAACAAGAATAGTCAGAGCTCATCGTAATATAATTTTTAATAGTAACATCTCATAGAGAAATATACAGGAAACTTATCCAAGACAAAAATAGTTTATACAGATTGGCTAAATTCTTAACATTCTTCTTCCTCCTCTACTTTTCCTTCCATTCCTGCTCCATTTCCCTTCTCGGTCTTTTTTCCTTGTCCTTGCCCCAAATGTCCTCATGGCCATCTTTGGAAGATGCAAAGATGATAGATACAAATAGATATACATATACAGACACATAGATCCTTATTGAAAGAAAAGATAAATTATATACGCATTTATTTCTAGAAGTTCAGTCCATAATTCTAAAATATTAAAAGAACTTGCTTAACCCTAAACCTCGAAAAGCTTGAAAAAAACCACTGAAAACCACTTGAAATGTGAGGGGTTTTCACACTTTCCAAAGTGTATTTCCATTTCCCCCAGGGTTGGCTGGCCATGAGCAATTTCATTTCAGCTTCATAAGCTTTCCTTGAGTGCCTTCTGGGACCATAAATTTCATCTTCATATAGAACTTGCAGCTGGAAAGTATGGATTATCTTACTGAAGAGCCTTTTTGTCATGAGCTTCTATCCCAAGGTCAATTCCAGTTAAACACCCCCACACACACCAACATTCCTGAATTTGATCTGTGATGCATTACCAATTATTATTCCCTATTGTCAAGCAAAGCTGCCCTCCCCCTAAATGTGCTGATTTTTAAAATGTTCAATTAAAAGGTGTATATGCAAAGCTAGACTTACCATTTAATTTCTCAAGTCATTTTCTGGAAGCTGAGCATTGACACACAATTCAGGCACCTTGGTGTTCAGTGTCTGAAAGCCATTTAAAACCAGGGGTAGAAGCAGTTAGATTTATGTGCCATGGTGTCTGAACGTGCAAAGGTTTTCTGGTAATCTGAGGAGTTATACTGAGTTACTCTCAGCAAATATTTTACTTTACTTCTGTAACTGATAAAATGAAAAGAGCTCTGGATGAGGAGTTAGGAACTTAGGGATTTCTTAGAGGGTTTTATATACAATATTTTTGTAACATAACAAAAAACATAAACGGTTTACAATTTCATGATCATGAATATGATGAAATGCTCTTTGTTCTGAAACACTCTAGTCCAATGTAGAATGGTTATAATCAGATTGATCTGCATGAGAATTCAAAGACAATTATGTATACACACGAAAGAGAGTTGATTTTCCATCATGGTTCTATGGCTTAAAACCATCAAAAGAAAGGGAGTATTGCAAAATGTGCCACTCCAAAAATACTGCAGTCCATCAATCAAGCAATTCATGAAGCATGTAATAATGATAATTCCTGGGTATGTCAACCAAGAAACAGGCAAACTAGCTGTTGAGTTGCCTCACCATAAGAATAATGACTGTGTGCATGCTTGGGTAGGTCATTCCCTCTCCCAGCTCAAACTCCGAGGAAAGATAAAATAGATTTGCTGAGTTGGCTCTTTTCTTTAATGCCAGATGCCAAGTAAGCCAGTATCTTAGGATATCTGTACTACCAAAACCCTCAAAATACTCGATTTGTGTCTTTCGAGAACATTAAGCCACTGAAGGTTAGAACTGAGTGAAACTTTTAGACATTTTGTAGTTCATTCTACTCACGTTAGCAATATGATTACTAAAGTCCAGAGAGACATGGTAACTTGTTCAACATCACAAATCCAGCAACAACAAACATATAGAAAGGACTTTGATCTACTCTGTCAACTCCTAGACCAGGGCTTTCTTCTCCACCATGTCATTCGGGAACCAACCAGCATTTCCCAAATCTGATACCAGGAGTAACAAGCATGAAATGTGAAACTTTCAATTAGAATTCAAAACTATAGAATATCCCTTTGAAATGTTAGATCTAGTGGCAATAATAAAAATGAAGTCCTACTAGAGAAGTTCAAAGTATGTTCATTTTTTCCCCCTGAGCTATAAGAAAAAACACTTGCTGCTCATATATCAAGCTACCAAGAGAACTCCATAAATTATTTTCTGCTCAGAGTAACCTTGCATTACTCTTACCCATTCTGAATACTCCTTAAAGAATTATATGTAAGGGACACAAGAAAAAGACATGGTTTTATCGTAAAATTATCTCTAAACCAGAATTGCTGACCTAATCTGATTTTTCTTCTTAGCTGACAGTGCTGGGACATAATTGTTCCTATTATTAAATCCAAATTATACCAGAACTATTGCTTAAATGTATACATCATGTGACTACAAAATATGGAACTGAGTCTTGTAAACACTCTTAAGAGAATTCAAACATAAAAAAAAATTGCTGTTAGAACAAGTGGCCACCTGTTAAATCAAGAGACCACAAACTCAACACTACCACACATCTGTGCAATTTTTGTTGTTGTTGTAGTATTTGCCTTCTTGGAAATTGCCTTCACAGCAATGACTTTACCCAGTAGAATTTAATCTTATTATTATAGTCACATCCTGTGTTTCAACAACAGTCTTATCACCTTTTCTTATCACCCATTTTTTTTCAGACTCAGCTCCTGATTATTTCCACCTATTAAAAAAGATGAAACTTGTCTTCAAAGGGCAACAATCTGTTACCAGTCGAGATCACCTGGAAAGCATATTAATCGGGTTCCTTAAAATATTTAAAGAAAATTTGATTAGCCATGGCAAGAACATTGGGATAAGCACATGGCCTTCCAATCTTCACTGCAGGAAGACACAGCTTTCATCAATATGAACACACTCTGGCACGCTTCTTAAAAATTGGTCTTTTTGACTTGAATAACCAACATCATATAGTTTATACTTCCACAGGTACATCTCTAAAATTTTTCTATAAGGTGGTTTGAAGCCAAAGCTAAAAAAATGTCCTGCTACACATCCTAGACTATTTCTTCTCTTATTGCTTGTGCAAAAAGGACAGAAACATGTAAACTATTAAAATTTTTATCTGTTCAGTGCAGCCACACTGCCAGGAAATCTCAACTTATTAGTGCTCAAAGTACAAAAATTCAAGAGTGTACTCTGTGTGAATGTGCATATGTAAGTGGGAAGGTTATTTGTGGTTTGATTGGTCTCAGTAAAAAAGTTTCTTCCAGGGGCTGACTCAGTGGTGTAGTGGTTGAGTTTGCGTGTTCCACTTAGGAGGTCCAGGGTTTGCCAGTTTGGATCCTGGGCACGGACCTACTCACCACTCATCAACCCATGCTGAGGTGGCGTCCCACATAGAAGAGCTACAACTCTACAACTATGATACACAACTATGTACTGGGATTTTGGGGAGAAAAAAAAGTTTCTTCCACCTGCTCCAAGACAGCTATTCCAGCTAATGTGTGCTGGAGCCCTTTGGGGCATTTGGAGAGGAGAGGAGTCCCTTTGTTTCCCCTTTCCCCACTAGCCTAGAGCTTATCTCCTCCAAGTACCCTCACTCAGCATAGGCTGCAGACATCAGAACCTCCTCAACGAGTAGGTTGCCCTTTCTGCCTGGAGCTAGGGCTGCTGTCTGAGCAAGAGAGGAAAAGCTGTGAGCATTGCATGAGAAAGGATGGTTCCTCTTTCTCTTAGAATTACACGCTGAAAACCCAGGAAAAAGAAAAGGGGCACCAGAAAGTGGGTCCATATGCCCAGTTGGAGGGCAACAGAATGTAGGAAAGGTTATCCATTGGGGCCCTGGAGTCAGGCTGATTGGGGCTGAATTCTGGCTCTGAGCTTACTTTGTGAACCTAGACAAGACCCATAAATTCTCTGTGCCTCAATTTCCTCATCTATAAAATGGGAATCATACTGCCTACACTACAGAGTGATGTCATAGAGTTACTAGAACAGTGCTTGGCACATGGGAAGCACTCGGTCAATATTAACTAAAGTGATTACGAATGACTGTCTTCTATTGAGAGCTTACTGTGGTTCTGAGTGCCCAGTTAATGCAGCACACAAGTCCCTTAGAATTCTGCCCATGAATTTCTACTTTCCAACATGAAATCAAATCTCAACTACCTATTTAATAGTGATGTTTGCTTTGTTTGGTTAGCACAATTCTTAGTGGATAGCACACAGAAATATGTCATTTACATTTTTTGTAATGGTAAATTTTACATGTAATGATACATGTATCTTAGATACATGTACAAATTCCTTGAATATATCAAAAGAAAATTTAACAATCATGAAAACAGATTTATAGCCTTCACTCACCCCTACTACATCTGCATTCTATTCATTCTTCATTGTCAACAAAGGTAACTCCCATCCTAAGAGAAAAGGCAGGAGAGAAATCAGAAGTCATGACAACTCATTCTGCCCAACTTCTAAGGATGGTTTCTCAGCTAAACATACCCATGCTCCATGGCAGCAAGAAGGATCATACACCCTGCCAAGGGAGCCACAGTCATGACAGCAGTTGTGAAATGCTGGAGACCCTGCTGGAGAGTGTGAGGGAGACTAGGGGTAGGTACTCCAGAGTGGTCATGGATGAAATGGAACACTTATTTAAGGAACTGCAGCTTCACTGGAGATGCCTCATCTTTTTGTAAATGAAAGCACCGTGGTTTCCTTCCAACCCCCTTTTTGGCTTTCTTGAAGTTGTCTCAGCTCAAAAGCCTGAATCTAATTCCAGATATTTTTCATTTGTGCCACACACCACTACAGGGACAACAGGAATTCAGGCCCAGGAACTAATGCTAAATTGCAGCATCTCCAAATTATCTAACCTCCTGGAAAGTCCACTTTGAAACCAGATTTTTCAAGAAAGTAGAATTTTGGAAGAGACCCACAATTCTTTTTTGCATCACTAGGGAAACAACTTCTCTCTAATCCCTTAATTAAAAAAAAAAGATCTCATGGATTAATCTCCCCTTAGGCAGGTACCATTACTGATATTTCAACTCCATAAGCCATTCAACTGTGATAAATAAACTAGAGTAATGATAATAATAACATTATAATAACCACACACTATTGCATTATCAGTGTCTTTCTTTCATGCAGTATCTTATAAAGTGCTTTCTTATATACAAGATCTCTGCCTTCCCATTCCTACCACTATTTCCCACCAACTCTGATAAGCAAGCACTCTCAATAACTCTGAGAAATGTCCAGTGGGATTATTTTGAAGGACATAATTGCAGCTACTGAGAAAGAGACTTAATGTAATTAAGATTAAATTAGGATGAAATTGTTTTCAGAGATTGATAATTGTACCTTGGGCTTTAAAATAAACTTAACGCCTGCAACCTCGCCCAGACCAAGGGCAGGTGCATTCCCATACACCTCCCACAGTGTTTCAGTGTATCTTGGAGTGTGACCAATCACAGTTGTTTTTTTTTGGGGGGGGGTTCCCACAATGGCACACAATCATATCTATCTGAAATAGTCCATGTATTTGCAAATGACAGCACTTACAAATGCTGCAAGCTTCTATTTTCAAGGAGAAAATTAACCTGTATGCCACTGTTGAAAATGCTGCTTCCACCCTCTGGGAAGTGTCTTCTTGATTGCTTTCTCATCTAAATTGCTTTAACCCCTCATTGCTTTCTTTTAATGCAACCCAAACTAGACTGCTAGTGTTCACCAATAGCCATAATCCCCTCTTCTTCCCAGGCATAGAGTTAGAATACATTTTTCAGCCTCCATTTTTCCCTACTGGGTGGTGCCTATGATTGAGATCTTGACAGCAGAACACGGGAAAAAGTGATAGGTGCCATTTCTAGTCCTGGGCCATCAGCACCTTCCACTCATTGTCCTTGCTCTCTTTCCCTACTGAACAGAGAAGACTCTGAGGACCCAGAGTAGGTGATGGAGCCTTTAGGAGGAAGGACCTGGGTCCCTGAATGACTGTGTGGAATAGAGTCTGCCCCACCTGACCCTGCCATTCCACACTGAACTGTGATGTAAACAAGAAATAAATCCTTGTTGTGTTAAGACACTGAGGTTTGGGGGTTTATCGGTTATAGTGACCAGCATTATTTACCAAATACAGTTATTTTCTCACTTGCTTCTGTCTCTCCATTTCTACAATCATTCACATTTTCTTCCTTTTCTTTCTTTCTTTCATTTATTCTGCAAAGAATCATTGTGTGCCCAACATATGTGCTAGGAACAGAGTACATTGCACAGTAACTATGTTCAAAGTAACCCAAATAAACAATCAACCACCTTACAATTGGACAAGCACAATTATTTAGGTCTGCTAATTCTTTAGGAGAGGTACCAGCAAACTACAGTCTGGCCGTTTTGGTAAATTAAATTTTATGGGAACATAACCACGCTCATTCATTTACATCTTATCTGTGTAGTGACCCTGGAACTTTCAAGAAGGCAAGAATGACCAAGAATGCCTTGTAACCTGCACCTTCCATGCTACACTGGCTGAGTTGAGTAGTAACAATAGAGACTGGCCCACAAAACCTAAAATATTTTCTGGTCCTTTATGGAAAAAGTTTATTGACTCCTTCTCTAAAAGATTTTGGAAAGGATTCTCAAAAGAGATGACACATGAGGTGGCTTTGTGTGGAGTTCACTGTGGTAGAAAAAGAGGAAGAAGGCATTCTGGGGACAGAGAATAATAGCCAAGCAAAAAGCATGTAAGTTGAAAGGTTACTCAAATAGCACTGAGAAAACACACAAGAGAGTGATCTTCCCCTCAGATCACCAGTTACTAGTGGAAATGAGCAACTAGAAGAACCACACCAAGAGGAGATGTTTTGAAACAAGCAAACCTGTTGACCTCAGACTCTTCATTCTGTCTGGGTGCCAAATTTTAATCATACCAACACTAGATGGCTTCAAGCTCAACTATAGATAAACAAGCTGTAAGTCTTCATCCATCATTGCATAGCATAGACCACTAGTGTTTCTGGGAGAATGATGCAGAGGAAAATGTAACTCTGAGGTGGACTTCATTCATCAGTTCTATAAAAATCCCACTGATAAATTAAAAGAGTAAACCATATCTTACAAAAGAGAAAAAAGATGAAGACCCCAATATCAAAAGATGGAAAACATATGTGCTTGTAGTCTCCTTGTCTTAGTCTGCTCAGGCTACCATAACAAAATATGGGTGGCTTAAACAACAGAAATTAATTTTCTCACAGTTCTGGAGGCTGGAAGTCCAAGATCATGGTGCCAAGATGGTCAGCTTCTGGTGAGAGCTCTCTCCCTATCTAAACCTAATTATCTCCCAAGGACCCCTTGTCCAAATACCATCACATTGGGGGTCAGGGCTTCAGCACATGAATTTGGGGGGGGGGACACAGTTCAGTCCACAGAAATTCTCAAAGAACAAATACAAATGATCAATGAATATATTTTTGAGTGCCTATCATGTGCCATGCAATCTTCTAAATTTGAGGATGCAGCAGTGGATAAAATAGATAAGATTTCTTCTCTCACAGGGTTTACTTTTTAGTGGTAAGACACAGATAACTAAGGAGGATAATTTCAAATTTTTATAAGTAGCATAAAAAAGGGGACAGGGGCTTCTTTAGAATAGAAATTAAAGGAAGACCGCATGAAGAGGTGGCATGTGAAGTGATACTGGAATCGTAACAAGGAGCCAGCTATGCAAAGATTTTGGGATGCAATATTCTAGGCAGAGGAAAGAGCAAGGGTTGAATTTTTAAGGCAGGAAAGAGCTTGGCCCATCTGAGAAACTGAAATAGGGTTTGTGTGGCTGCAGCCTCAAGGTTCCATAGAAGAGTGGAGGTTGAGGCAGTTAGAGATATAGTGAGGGAAAAATCCCCTCACAGAGGGACTTGTGGATCTAAATCTGAAACTCAGTCTCAGTCAGAAAAAGAAGTGTCAAAGGAACAATCCTTTTAAACTATCAAACTTACCTAGAAAAAGGTTTTTTAAAATTTGAGTATGGTTTGAGGAAAAGATACCTCTTCCAGTGTTGGTCAAGGTGCATATTGGCACAAATCTTCTAGAGAGCACATTGGTCATATATTTGTCAAGACTTTAGAATGTACATGACCTTAACCTAGCAATTCCTGTTCTAGAAAATTATTCTGAGGAAATCACAAGTGACTTTCTTGATTCAATGATGTTCTTTATAGTGTTATCTGTTGGAGGTTTTATAATATTAATTTTTTAAAAGAATCAAAAATAAACTTCCAGGGCCAGCCCAAGGGTGTAGTGGTTAAGTTCGCATGCTCCACTTAGGCAGCCTGGGGTTCATAGGTTCGGATCCCGGGCGTGGACCTACGCACCGCTCATCAAGTCATGCTGTGGCGGAGTCCCACATACAAAATGGAGGAGGATGGGCACAGATGTTGATGCAGGGCCAATCTTCCTCAGCAAAAAAATAAATAAAATAAAATAAACTTCCAAAAGAGGAGACCCTTGTCATCTCTTTGAGGCCCTGGAACCTGCTAAAATTGGTCCCACATGGGCTAAGAAAGTACGTTTTTAAGTAAAAGTTGAAAATTCAACACTATAACATAATGTTGTAAATTGAAATTTGAGACATGGTATCAATAAACTGTAATAGAGTTCAGTTTCCAGGAAAGATGTACAAAGACACAAAAGACCTCTACACCTATGGTAACAATAAGAAAATCTGGACCAAATAAAAATCATACTTTTCTGTGAGATTTGCGAAGAGTGCCAGATACAAGTAAACCTTGATGAATTGAATTTCAGAGACATCCAATCAATCCCTTCTAAGACGAACAGAGAGTACATAAGTTCCCACATCTCAACTGAGCACCTGGTCTGGGTATAAGCAGATGGAGGAGTCAGCTTGTTGTAGCTTGGGAGGTTTTGCGTGAAGGAGAAATCAGCCAAATGTTATTCAACAATGAAGTCTGGCAGGGAAGACTAGAATCTGATACAGCCCTAGATGAAAAACAAATTGCTCAGCCTGACAGTGCTCCCTTTGCCCCAACCCCCAAATTACAGTGAGAAGGAGACAGTGGAGGAGAAGCTGGAAAAAAGAACATAATTATATAGTTTCTCACATTCTCATGATGCTTGAATTCCAGGGATGCTTCAGATTTTGATTCAAAGGTGAAACTACAGCCTAACCTCCTTCCAGCTCAAATACTGACAAAGTCAAAAAGTCTATGAGGAGTTGGGAAGTTGAGATTGTGAATAATCGCAGGGGAATTCAATCTGATTAAAACTGTGATCCACCACCAGCTCAACATCCCTCTAGGAGAGAGCTGAATTATTAGCCCTTTACCCTAATCAAAAGACAGAAGAAGGAATTCACACTCTCTGGATAATAGACAAAACAAAAAATAACATACTTCAGTCTCCACTGTCCTTTTATATACAGTATTCAGAAAAAAAAATGAGACATGCAAAGAAACAGGAAAATGTGACCCTATTTAAAAGAAAACATAGCCTATATAATCAGAACAACAGATGATCCAACTGTTGGAATTAGCTGACAAAGATTTGAAAAGAACCATTATAAATATATTAAAGAATTTAGCAGAGAAGATAGATGTAATGGGTGAAGAGAAAGGATGTTTTAGGAAAGAAATAGAAAAACTAAAAAAGAACCAAATGGAAAATTATAGGACTAAAAACACAATATCCAAAATAAAAAATATATATGTTACATGAGCTTACCAGCAGTAGGTTAAGCATAAATGTGCACTGTTCAGGTCTCCTGCTGTGGGGAGCAAAACTGACTGATAGCCCAGCTATCGTTCCTCTGGATCTAGCATGGAATTCACACCAAAGCCAAGCTTCCTATGGGCTGCTCCCAGCAAATGGCTGAGCATGACAAGGGTATTAATGCAGGCCCATTTTTGTGAGTTGTTGGACTCCCTCAATGGCTGACTTTGGATTGAGAAATTCCCATCAGCCTAGCAAAACTTTTTTACTTCTGTGCAAAAGTCTAAATTTCCTATAAAATCCTCTTTCCTTCTCTTCTCCTCCCCTTCACAGGTATCACACTTTAGTCACGGTCTGAAGGTTCTCTTTACCTTCTTCTGCTCCTTCATCTTTTATTTTCACAGACATTTTTCCAATATATCTTTTGGAAGTCTAATCTCTTCTTTGCATCTTCTTCTCAGTGGATCCAAACTAACACAGGAGGATTGTACATTTCAGAATGAAGCACCAATGGAATCGAAGACAGATCAGTAGAGATTTTCCAGTCTGAATCTCAGAGAGGAAAATAATTGAAAGGAAAAAAGAGCAGGGAGGGCATCAACGACCTGAGGGATCAAATCAGACGGTCTAATCGACATGCAGTTGAAATCTCGGACGGAAAGGAGGGAGAGAAAATGTTTGAAGAGCTAACAGCTGAGCAACTTTCAAATTTGATTAGAAATATCCACTTCAGGATCCAAGAAACTCAATGAATCTTAAGAGAAAGAACACAAGCCAAACAACACTGGGGTACATCATGGTCAAATTGCTGAAAACCAAGGATAAAGAGAAAATCTTATATGCAATGAGTGAAAAGGAGACATTGCATACAGAGACACAATGACATGGATGTTTGCTGACTTTTCATAAGAAGCAAAGTAGGCCAGATGGCAACAGAACATCTTTGAGGTGTTGAGGAAGGGGGATTATCAGTCTGGAGTTTCATAACCAGCAGAGATGTTCTTTAATTGTGGGGGTGAGATGGAGATGTTTTCATGTTGTCAAGGCTGAGAGAGGTTATTGCCAGCAGATCCACACTACAGAGGATGCTAAAGGAGCTTCTTTAGGGTGAGGGAGGACTGTAGGATAGAAGCTCAGATCTACAGGAAACCCTGAAGCACACTGGAGATAATAAATGTGAAAGATTTTTTTTCTTTTTCTCAGTTTATTTTGTTGGAGGTTGACCATTTAAAGCAAAAGTGATGGCAATATTCTGTAGGGTTTGTAACATGTGTAGAAGTACAGTGTGTGAGGATCATGGCACCCAAGGCTGGAAAGGGTGGATGGAGGTATTGCTAATTGTTGTAGGGCTGTTGCCTTGTATATGAGGTGGTATCATGTTACTTCAAAATAGCCAGTGGTGAAGTGGGGATATATATTGTGGCCCTGTAGAAAGCACCAGAAAAATAAAACAAAGGGATAAAATTAAAAACAATAAAAATATCAACCTATAATGACTACAAGCTTTTTGACCATAATCCACAATAAGAAATATCATATATCTATCACTACCAGTACACAGTGCCCCACAATACTCTCACACACACTTACAACAAAAAAAGTATTCAAAGCAATATTTATGATTACTAAGTGCAATGAATATTTTTTATTCTTCCTCATTTTTTAACATCAATCGTTACCTAGTGAATCAATTTGACTAACAAATTCTTACAGTGGATCACAACTTGAAATTGGAAAAACACTTTTCTATAGCATCTGCTATGTGTCAGACCATTTATTTAAAATTATTTTTTTTTTTAGTTTACTTTTGTTACCTAATTGATGTTCACAAAAAAAAATTCATGTAGAGGATAAATTATCCCCATTTTAGAAATGAGGAAACAGACATGGAGAAATTAACTAACATTCTTAAGATTGGAAGGCTAGTAAGTGGAAAAGGGAGGACTTCAATATGGATATAAATACAATAAATCCAACTACTGTGCTCTTAACCACTATTTCATGCTACCTCCACCTTGGCCACTACATTTGGGGACCTGAGTACTGTGGATGGGTTCATGTGACTAAATGCATTTTTCTTGGGGTAAAAGACTAGTTTTTATCTGTAACCTGAAAAAAGCTTAAGAATCACAGTACTACCCTGCCCTAATTTACAGTTTGTTTTTTCATACAAGACAACTAAGATCTGTTCACATTATCTGAGCAGATGTTTTAAAAAGCTCTAGTCACTCGACCATGATAAGACTCTAACCTTCTAGGCTTTGTATCCTATAATTTCCTATGTATATTCTATCGACGAGTGAGTGGCAACAGAAATATATAAATGAGAAACTTTAATCTACTGAGGCTGTTTTTCAGTTCTAAGATTCTGTAAACCTATAATTCTAATCAAGGACCCAGCCACCTGCTATTCTATAACTAAGCCACAAGATAGGCAGTTGTCTAAATTGCTCAGAAAGATATACAGACACAGGGGTTCCTTTGTTTCTTTGTCAGTCTGCCCTGAAGTTTTGCAAGGTCTAATGTTAATCAGAGTCTTTTGGTGCAATTTAACCATATTCCTCTTAGTCTATTGTCTATCATACAGATAGAATAATCTAGCTTTCCTCAGGATAATCTTTTTCTTTCGTATACACGTATAATTGAAAATAACTATCCACTATTTAGCTTTTTCCTCCCTAGACTAAATAAATACAATCCCCTTAATCTTCGCCGGCTGGTTTGACTTTCTCTGTAATCATTTTGGTAGTGCCTCTTAGAAGACCCTCTCCAGTTTCTCCACACATATTTTAAAGGGTGGAACCCAACATTGATTGCATTACTCTAACAGGGGCCTGACCAATGCCAAGTATGGCTGCATGATCTGCCCTTCTTGCCGGCTAAGCTCTTGCTAACAGTGATTTCAATATTATACTCACATTTCCGAAATCATATTGCCAGTTTCCTGGATCATTGTCAGCTGAGGTTGAATCTCACTCATAAAAATCGCCATAAGCCAGCTGAATCAACAACCAATGCTCTGCATCCTCTGTTTTAAAATATCTGTTCATAACGCTTTTAAGACATTTGGATTCCTTCTTTCGTAACTTGAATTTTCTTCCTCCTGTTTTTTTTTTTTTAATGTTTTTCTCTATTGTGACATTATTGTTTTTATTGATTTCAAGAGTTCTCTTTATATTAAGGATTTCAACTCTTTGGTGTTTGCCTGTGTATGGGTTTTTTTAGGTTTGTATGTAATCAGATATATTGCCAGTTTTTTCTCTGTTCTTTCTTTCTTCCACTGTTTTATGGAGAGGTCTTTTCAATCCCAAGATCAACCAATAATTACCTATATCTGTTTTAACTTTTTTAAGATTTCACACTTTTTTTCAATCATATAGCATTAACTTTGGTATTTATCTGAGTCTGAGATATGGTGAAAATTTCATATATGTGTGTGAGAGAGACCCTGCCAACTTTTCCAATCCATCTCTTTTCCATTGGTTTGTGGTACTTTATAGTATATGAAATTCTTATATAATGGCATATGTTTCAGGGTTATCTGTTTATATATTACAAAGTATTGATACACTTAATACAAAAGACTCTTAAGAAATAAACCTCCCATAGAAACATGGGAAAAGACCATTCATAAAAGGAGAAATATAATTTCTTATAAACATATGAAAAACGTTCATCTTTATAGCTAAAGAAGTAAAAAATAAAATTGTATACAACTTTTTCTATTGAATCAGCAAAGATTTTTCTCAAAATTATTATAATGCTAGAGTTGTTGAGATTGTTTTAAAATGGATGCTTTCAAACACTGCTATTGGAGTCCTTTTGCCTAATATTTTCTTTTGATAATTTTCAAACCTTCAGAAAATTTAAAAGTATAGTACAATGAACACCCATATACCCCTCACCTATGGTCACTAATTGTTAACATTTGTTATATTTGCTTTCTCTCTCTTCCTCTTTCCATAGGTGCATATATATATCTGTGTGTTTGTGTACACACATATATGTACATATGTGTGTGTATGTGTATATATATATATATATATATATATAATTTTTTTGCTGAACCATTTGAAATTTAGTTGCAGACATCATGATATTTCAGGCTCAAAAATTTTAACCTGCATCTAGAGGTGTTTTAAACATGAGCAATATCTTCTGAAAGCAATTTGGAAAGAAGCATGAAAGTCTTCAAGATATAAAATTGGCATAATAATTTCACATCTAAGCATTTGTTCAAAAGATATTTTATTCTCATTCCTCAGCTTGAGCCTCCTTCCTTATGGCATCCAGTATAACATTAGTTCTTATTCATGATTCAATAGGAAACTACTGAAATAATTACAAAGGAGACATATAAAATTAATTCTAGCTTTTGACACTAATGGAATACACGTCTGTGATAGCTTTTTTCCCCAGAAATTTATTCTTTCATATATTCACTTATCCCACCAATCAGTACTGAGCACTTTACTACCAAAATAGGTAAGATGTGGACTCGCTCTCAAGGAGTTTGTTGTCATGAGTGGCTTTTTAGGTCATGCCTAGAAATTTAGACTTTTCTTAGAACAAGAAAATCATTGAAGCATTTTAGATATAGGTTTAATTTAATTTGCATTTCAGAGAGATAATTCTAAACACAGTTTTAAAGTTAAATTGAATGTGAAAAATTCTTATTAAGGAAAGTAGTTGGAAGGCTGTTGCAGTGGTCCGGGTAGTTGAAACGAGAACAGAGAGAATTGGACAGATTCAAGAGAAATTAGCAGGAAGGAAGTAATAGAAGTTGAAGGTTTGTTGGATATTTGAGTTAAGTGGAAAGGAGGATGAAGGATTTCTTCAAGATTTCTGGACTTGGGCTACTGGTTGATGGTGGTGCCATCCATGACTAGAGAGGTAGGAATATAAAGTCTGGTGAGGATAGGGAGTACAATAGTCAGTTCAATTTGGTGTATGTGAGATGCTCAACAGGCTGGGAAGTATGTGAGGCTTGCTCTGGAGATATGGGAGGAGTTATGGAATTAGATAAAAATACGGATTTAGAAGACATCAGTGTATAGTCAAGAGTTAATGCCATGGGAGTGAGATCATCTAAGAACAGTGTGGAAGATAAGAAGGAAGTTGAGGCTGGATCTCTAGAAAATAATTAAAAAGTCAATAGTAAAACAGAAAATTTAGAAAACAACTTGTATAATCTAGGGAAGGAAGATCTTTCTAAAAGCAAAATAGGACACCCAAAAATCATAAAGGAAAAGATAAATGTACTTAACTACATATGTTAAATTTTTTTGTGTGACAAATGACACTATTAAACAAAGTTAAAAGGTAAACAACTGAAAGGTAGCAGAATATGCCACCCCAAAATATCCCACTTTGGCATAAGGATTATTTAGAGCTGAAGGCAATTGAAAAGAAGCAAACACAGGAAAAGCTCTCTGCCTTTCTCCTATTTGTATAAAAGAAAGACATAAATTTGTAAAGGTATCCACCCTCTCACCTCTATCAGGAAAAACAGATAGAAACAACTCCAGACCCTTATCAGCCCAGAGACAACACCAAAGAAATCTATAACAAACTTTACTAACTGGCCCTTATCTTCCATTAGTTCCACATATATTTACCTTCCCACAGTTTGCCACCCTAGGAACTCAAAGTCCTTTTCTTTCTGTCTTGTTACTTCTGTAAAAATTTATTGTTCTTTTGTTAAGATGCCGTATAAGGCCAAATTCTTACCAGCCTTTTGAGTTACTCTTCACCGAGTACTCCCATGTGTATGTGTAATGCATATGTTAATAAACATCTGTTTGTTTTTCTCTTATTAACCTGTCTGTTGTCAGTTTAATTTACAGAGCCTCAGCCAATGAAGCCAAGATGGATAGAGGGAAAACAGTTTTCCTCCCCTATACCACAGACTATAATGCGTATGATGAAAAGCTCCCACAAATTGATAAGCACAGGGCCAACATCCCTAGGGAAAAATGGGCAACTATATAAACATTGTTACCAGAAAGAGAAATTCAAAGGACAATAAACTTATGAAAATATACACAACCTAACAAGTACTTGGGAAAATGTCAATTAAAATAATGATGAGATCCCATTTTTCACCCATCAAACTGGCAAAAATCAAGATATGTTCAATTTCAGTGAAGAGGTAAACAAAGAAATGTGCCCACTCAGTACATGGCTGATGGGGTTGTAAAATGCCACCTCATTTTGGGAAGCACAGTAACATATATTAAAATGTAAAATAGAGGATGAAGCAATGTCAATATTATATTTGAGAGAAACAAAAGCACAAAATTTTATGTGTGTATATGTAAATATATATGTGTTTGTAATTATATATTTGTTTATAATATGTATATGTAAGAATATTTACTGTAGCATTTTTAAATAATTGCAAAAATAGGTGGATTGTCCAAAAATAGGGAAACGGTTGAATTAACTATGTCATTTATATTGCAGAATACTATGCTACTATAAATATAATTGGTGAAATTTATATTAGTTGACCACAAGAGATGTCCAGGTGAATTAATAAGTGAAAAAAAGCAAGTTTCAAATTTATGTGTATAGGGTGATTCCATCAACACGCACACAGCCCCCCTATATTTGAGGACATGCATTTAGGTTAATTTGTATAACCATGAAAAAAAAGAGAAATATAAGGAAGCCCGTATATCAAACTCAACATTTGTTCTTCAGATGAGTAAAAATGAATTGGATGGGGGACTGGCCCTGTAGCATAGTGGTCAAGTCTGGCATGCTCCACTTCAGTGGCCCAGGCTCATGGGTTTGGATCCCAGGCACAGACCTACCATTCATCAAGCCATGTTGCAGTGGTGACCCACACACAAAATAGAGGAAGACTGGCACAGAAGTTAGCTCAGGAACAATCTTCCTCAAGGGAAAAAAGGAGGAGGATTGACAACAGATGTTAGCTCAGAGTGAATCTTCCTCACCAAAAAAAAAAAAAATGAATTGGATGGAATGAGGGAAGATTATCAACTTTTTCTTTATAAATCTTTGGATGGCTTCAAAAATGAGTTGTATTAGTAGTTTTTTAAATTAAATAAAAATATACAAGAATAAAGCACAAAATGGTAACTCAAGAACTGTCAAGAAAGTAACAGATATCAGTGGTTGATTTTTCATTTTTTTATATTTTACATTAAAATATGAGTATAAAATGCAAAACATTTTTCAAATAAAAGCACATATCACATCTCAGTACTTAACAAAAAAATGACTTCCGTATCAGTGGTCCTAATTTGCACCTAAGTAGTTCTTGTCACGATGCGATTCAGACATGCCTGGGCATGCATAGAGTCAGACCTGCTGGGGGTTGATTTGCATGAGGAACTGTGAAGCCTCCTAAGAAAATCTAATTTAAACAAGTTAGAGTCGGACACATATTTTTGGTCAAAGAGTGTTGGGAGGAGTGCAATGATTTGGCGTAAAGACAAGAAGTGAACATAACATCTTTACTATTTAATGTTTTCCAACCCAGTTGAGAAGACAAGGTTGTACAATTTGGGGGTCGGTGTAGGAGATGTGGCACTAAGGTGGGTGCTGGCATGGCGGAATTTCAGGAGCATTAGCAGGAAGCACACCGAGTGTCGGCAATAGCCTTAGTCATCAATGCGCAGGAGAGTAGTGCACAAATTTTCTGCCGTCCTGGGGCTTAGATTTAGTGGGAGGAGGCTGGTTTATTACACATAGACTCATTTTCAGTGTTGCTTCAGCACACGTGCTTAGTTACTTGTGAAGGTGATCCCCATTCTGTGTTTCTTTGCTGATTGTCATTGTAGTTGTGTGAACTGCTTATTCATGATGTCTTTTTCCCATGTGTTATGTGAGTTCTAATGTGAAGGCTCAGGAGATGTCTTGAGCTTCTGAAACAGAAGTTTAAGTTTCCATGAGGCCTCCTGAGTCCTGGGATGATTGTCCTTAGAAATCACTGCCCTGCCACCACATAAAGAATTTACTGACAGCTAAGAAAAATCCACCAGCCACTAGATCCTCTTTCTCCGCCTGCAAATCTTCCATTTCCAAAGGTTCTTTGGGGGACACTGTCTCCATCTTCTTTGTCTGCCAAAGCAGCTTCTCTCCTTGTCACTGAGATTGATTTTCTAGAACAGCTTTCCCAATTCTTCCCACATCCAGGGCCGTACCCTCTCTGTTTTTTCTTCCTTTCTCCCTTCTGGAGTAAAGGAACCTTTTAGAAGGACAAAATTGCTGGGTCACCACATCCTGCCCTACCCTAGGACCATTCCAATTCTCCAGTCACCAGAGTCCCCACAGACCCAGACAAGCATCAGGTCAGCCTCCCTCCCCCTGTGCACGGGCCACGTGCACTGGCAAGATCCCAGGCATGTCCTCAGGACACCATCAAGCCTAGAAGCCTGTCTTCCTCTGCTCCCTCCCGCGGCCCAGCACGGGGAGAAGAACTGGTCTGCTGCTTTCACTTCTCCTTTAAGGGTTTCACCACAGACAATAGGCTCTGTTTGTCATGTCTGATGGGATCCTTTCCCGTCTGCTGACCTAAGTTATTCTGTTCTTGTTGTACGTGTGTTTACACTTCTTTATGTAGCCAAATCTGTCAATCTTTCCTTTGTGATTTCTTCTGTCACTTCAAAGTAAACACAAAATAATGGTTTCTCCAGGCATCTGACAGGCAATAACATATTTTTCTGCTGTGTTTTCTGTTATCTATCACGTTAGCCATTCAAAATTTATTTTGATCATGAGGAACAAAATTGGGGTATTAAACTGATATTTTTTTCTAAAACATGCTAGCTAAGAATCCTAAATAATACGTATTGAATAATTCTTTTCTTCACTGTTCTTTCAAGATATCTCTTGCTATTTACTATATCTTTAGGTACAGTACACTTATTTCTGGACTATGCTATTCCATTTATCTACATGTTTATTTGGGGAAGACCTAGCTCCACTTTAACCTTCCACTTTGCAAAATACTGATTAATGTTCTTCGTTGAACATGGCGATGTTAAGTGCATGGGTACCGGAGCCAGAAGGCCTGGATTAGAGCCTCGGCTCGGCAATTTACTAATCATTGTGTGAACTTTGGCAAGTTACTTGACCTCCCATGGCCTCAGTTTCCTTATTTGTGAAGTGCAGTTGATAAAGACACCTATCTGTTTTGTGGGAAGTGAGGTATTTACTCTATGTAAAACATTTAGAATAATGCCTGCCATAGACCAAGTGCTCAATAAATGAAATCTATTTTTGCAGATAGAAATTATAATTATTGTTAGGTTCAAAAATCCTGTTAAGATTTTTGAGTTGGGTTATGTCCAACCTATAAAGTGATGGAATGAAATAGAAGTCTTTCTGGTTTATCATTACTTTCGAGGACAATAGTACACCTCTCCATTTGTCTTCTGTAATATCATTTAGTAAAGTTTTACCCTTTGGTTTATATTAAATAAGACACGCAACTCATTTATAAGAATACTTATTCTTAAATAATTTAGACATTATGTCATTATTCTGACATGAGATAAAGGGCTCCTAGTGATTTGTACATATTTATTTTGCATTCATCTTTCTGCTTTATTGATACCTACAGATTTTTTCTTAGACTATTCCTTTCAGTTTTTAAAGTTATACAATCACAATATCCAAAGATAACATTTTAATTTTGTTTTCAAATACTTATTCTTCTGACTTTTTTATATCTTCTTGCATCGACCAGAACTTCCAAAACAATATTGAACACATATGAGAATGGTCATCTTTTTTTTCTTACTGATTTGAAAAGGAAAGTTCCTGACAGGAGAAAGGAGGAGTCATTGGGACAAGACTTAAAGGTCACTTTATACTGACATGTCTCTTGCAAGCTTGCAATGCAGAACAAATCCCACGATCTCTCTGACCCCGTTTCTTCATCAATAAGACGAGGATATGAACACTTCTCTCTCAGAGACGTAGGAATAACTGAGGTATCACATATAAAGTGCCTGTCACTTACAGGAGACACCATATATTTCAATTTCATCTAGAGTATATTCTTTATCTATTAAGGAAATCTATTGTTCCAGTCCTAAATTTCTAATTTTCTGTTATAAATGGGTATCAAATGGATAGTTCTTAAATGTACCAACTTTGTGATTAAAATCCAACTTGAAAACTACCTCACAGAAAAAAAAAGACATCTTCAGTTTCATGTCTTCTGGCATTTACAACTTATCTCCAGCCCCTAAAAATGCACTTGTTTCATAGTATCTATGCAATACATATTTGCTGAATATTTTATTGAAAGAATGAGCTCAGTTATTTTTTTAAAGACCCCTAAGATTTGTGTGTAGGTAATTCATAGGCAGCAGTTCACAGTGAATACCCCTTTCTTTGTCAAATCTGGCAAAAGGAACTTGAAAACTTAAACACATGTACACACACATAAATATACATGTGTATATATGTATATACATTTTATACATATTATTCAGCAACAAAATTTTTCTAAAACAAAGAAAACCTGTAATTATTAGGAGAAAATAAGGAGACTTTTCAAAAATTGTTTTATTTTTATGCACCAGTATCTATAATTTTAAAGATTAATTTAATTGAAAAAATTAACGAATTTATTAAACATCCAAAATGTTACTAATCAGGTATCACCAACACACAGAAATGATTAAATCAGGTCTTATGATTACATTTGGTTTGCCCTAATTTTGCTCACTATTAGCATTTATACTTTTAATCTGGAATTCC
Organism: Tapirus indicus; assembly: GCA_031878705.1. NCBI lineage: Eukaryota > Metazoa > Chordata > Mammalia > Perissodactyla > Tapiridae > Tapirus > Tapirus indicus. The sequence continues at coordinate 133,620,525 of CM062920.1, read as the reverse complement.
ATCATATCACATCTTGCCCAAAATACTTACCGTTTGAGTTACTTTTCTCTTGATGGATCTATATATAATATTGGCAAACATGTTAAGACTCAGTAGTGAAAAGTGAGAAAAAGACTGAAAAGGGGAGAGTAAGAAGCAAAAGGAGAAATTGTATAGATTATCAAATTTAGAATCTGTATATTTCCTTAGTGATAGCCGGACACTGTGCAGTATTTCAGAGTTATTTACTTTTTCCTTTGAGCTGAATTGCAAATTTGACTACCTTTAATTGAGTACTACCCATGTGCCACACAGTTTCCATGCATTTATTCCCTTAATTCTTACCACCACTGCGAGATGTAGGTACAACTTGCTTCATCCCCATTTTAAAGATGAGGTTAAGTTACTAGCCCAAGGTCATACAGCTGCTTCATGCCACTAGAGGTGAGAGTTGAAGCCAGATCTACTGGACGTCAGGTCCCTCTTCATAACTCTGTGCTCTGCAGCCTCTTCAGGAGGAAATGCATGTATGCATAGGTTGTGCCCCTGTCTGGAAACAAACACAGTCACAGATCTATCAGCAGCCACAAAATAAGCCCTGGACACTAAGCTACTTCACCGTGAATACGCCAGCTTTCATGCCAGCATCACATGCAGAGGGAGAGATTTGAAATGTCCACATTCTGTCTGGTAAATACAAATTTCAAGGTAGTGGCTACCTCTGGAAGGGGAGGCAAGGGGGTGATCAGGCTCAGGGAGGAACACACAGGGAGATGCAAATTTTTGGTACTGTTCTGGCCCTTAGGTTGGTGGTGGTTTCACAGGCCATCATTATATTATACTCTAGTATGTATCCAATTTTACATGAAACATAATTTTAAACTATTAAACAAAGCAAAAAAGAATCCTTTGGGGGACCCTTCAAAGGTACAGAAGATGAGCAATCCATTAACACTTCCTATTCTGCCTACCCTGCCTCGTTGACTGGAGGTATCCAAGCCAGATCAAGCTCCTGGGTCTTTCCTCCTGATAATCACAACCTCCTGATCAGAAGCCCTGGGAGCTACCAGATCAGGTTTTTGGAAATTATTTGTGCTGGAAAATAAGACAAAATGTCTTTCTTTAATGACTGGTCCTCCTTTCATTGAAGTTTCAAGGGGAAAGGAAGAGAGAAATAAAGGAAGCTGCCCTTTGTGCTGCTACCAATTCATAAACACTGTATTAAAGGGCAAAGACCATGCTTTACCCCTCCTGCGTTACCCCACAGCACCGGTGCAAGGGCTTGCACTTAGTAGGTGCACAACTGGTGTTCGTGAATCAATGTATGAATGGATGAGTCAAGTCTCACAGTTTCCATGGAGAATCTTAAATGTCACTCTTCTTGAAAGTTGACCTTGCTGCTCAACCTCTTAAAAATTTCATAATGAACCGCCCACAAACACAATCTTGTATGAATATCCCCTGTGTTCCCCAAATCCTTGGTGACCTATGGACACAATTGCTGAACATGAGTCATGCTTCTACCACTTCTCCCACACAACCGGTATTTTTAATGCTCCAGCATTTCCTGAAGTCGAGCTCTCAGGAAATGGTTTTTGCGATAATGACTTCACCCTCCCCATGTTCCCCCTTATCCTCACCGCAGAATCCCAGAATAGCTGAACAGGTGTCCAAATACCTAGAATTACCAAAGAAACTTCACAACCTGTCTTCTGTTTCCTATCAAGGTCACGAGGATAATCTCTTGCCCTTTGCAGTTTTAAAGGAATGTGTCCATGAACTGGACACACCCATATTTGTGCTTTGTTTATATCTGGACACAGTTTACTCTTAAAACTAGCAATAGTCTCCACACACCAGAACTAAATCAGTAAAATATAGTGGTTAAGGGTATGGCCTCCAGGAGATAGAATTTGGACTCTGCCACTAACCATGTAATTTCAGGCAACTCACTTAGCCTTTCAGAGCCTCAATATTCTCATCTGTAAAGTGGGAATAAGAAGAAACAATTTCTTGGAATGTTGTGAACATCAAATAATACAACCCCCATAAACTTCTGACCTTTGGCCTGACAAAGAGCAAATGCTCAATATTTGCTAATGGTTATTACTGTGTCAAGTTATCTCAGACCTCAGGCCTGGTCAGTCTCTCCCGGACCTGGTTTACCAAGATGTCGTCATTGTGACTGCTCAGGGTCTTCAGGTATCCAGATACCTTCAGGACTTTACCTGGCCCAGCTCGTTCTGGGAACACTGCCTGACCATCCTCTGAGAGTCAGACATGTCAAGGGAGACCAGAGGGTGAGAAGGTAGGGATGGGTGGGACTACAGGGAGGCTATAAAACCACCTGGTCTCACCCAAATTCAAAACCAACAAAGAAGCTGTCACATGAGGGTAGGAGGAGAGGTATTTACACAGTGATGCTCCTCCGAACCGTCATGATAAAAGTCCACACCACTTTGGAAAAGAGTATGTTTGTCTTGCAGTTTTTCTTAAAAGAGAAACCCAACAGCAAAATGATGGTGAAAATGGCAATTTGACTATGGGCAACAGGCACCCGCTATTCTCATCAGACCACGCAATGAGCTTCCCAAGGGACTTTTCTAGTACAGGACAGAGCAGTCACTCTCAAGAAGATGCCCTTGGGTGCAGCCAAACTGCAATTGCTCTGGAAATCAGATTCAAACGGCTCAGACACAAGGGGAGAGGGTGGGATGCATACATCCCCAAGCCACCGACTGTTCAGCCCTGCGGAGGAGCACACACAAAGCTGCCCAGGATGAATTGCTTTGGGGGTGCAGATACGAAGATAAAGACCCCACTGGCAGTGCAGGGAAACAGCGGCAGTCAGCACGTGCTGGCTCTGGCAACCAGTGACAGACTTGAGCCAGCAAAACCTTTCTGTGTACATGGCATGAAAGCAGACCCCTCAGAGGCTCAGGCTGCATGAAGGTTAAGGATCAACAACAAAAAGACATTAACCCCTCTCCCAAATGATATTTCATGGTTATCAAATGGCCACAACAGGCCCATCAAAGGCGTAGTCCGTGCATGTGGGCTGGTGGGAGACGCTCCCAGCAATTTAGATACTTTGGCAGTCCCAGGAGCGGAACACAGTCCGTGGGTCTCTCTATTTATGAAGGGCAGCACTTAACATAACAAATGTTCCGTGCATAATCTTTACTTGGCATAATTATTTCTGGACCTAATAATGAGAGTTACTCTCTGTCCTAACTGAAGGTCCTAATTATTGGGAAAATAAAGCAGCTAATATTTCTATAAATCAGTAAGCAGGATTAGTATGATGGACAAGGAACCCTCTAATTTGCATCAGGGGACCTTCTGCTTTGTGTGACCTTCAGCATGTCATGTTAACCATTTGGGCTTCAGTTTCCTCATCTGTAAACATTTTCTTTAAAGGAACACCTTGTGGGTTCTTTTGAATACTCCTATCCTAATTTATTATTTTTTTCTTTTAAAATTTTCATTTGAGGCTTAGCACACATGCAATAAAGTACAGAAAGGGATATATTATTCTCACTTAGAATTTTAAAGCTTTCGGGATGTGGAAGATGGTGGTGGGGTGATGTTGATTGTCTCCTTGTATCAGCATCAAAGGCCATTTTATAGATGAAAAAACTAGATAATCAAAGCCACAGAGAATATACAGTCATATCACTCAGATTAAACTCCAAAGTCCTGACTCATGACGTTTAGTCTGATGTCTAGTCTCAGAGCATCCTACCATGAGCTCATGGAGCAACACTCCATTATGGTGACAGCCTTGCTTGAATCAGGGACAAGAGAGGAAAGAAGTGGTAGTCTGCAGAGAGATTCTTAGGTCACAAGCAAATGTGACCTAAAAAATATGGGTACAAACATGTCTGGACAATTATAATTCCCTTTGACCTTCAGGATCTGTCATAATTTAATAGCCATCATTTATTGGCTGCCTACTGCCTGCTAGGCATTGAATAGAGAGCTTAACATGGATTATCTCATTTAATTCTCAAAATAACTGATGAGATGGACACTTATTACCCTTTTTTTTTTTTTTTTTTTTTTTTGTGAGGAAGACCAGCCCTGAGCTAACATCTGTTGCCAATCCTCCTCTTTTTGCTGAGGGAGACTGGCCCTGGGCTAACATCCGTGCCCATCTTCCTCCACTTTATATGGGACGCCGCCACGGTGTGGCTGACAAGCAGTGTGTCGGCGGGCGCCCGGGATCCAAACTGGCGAACCCTGGCCTGCCAAGCGTGGATGAAACCGCTACGCCACTGGGTGGCCCCTTATTACCCAATTTTACAGAAGAGGAACCTGAGGTTCAGGGAGATTAAGCTACTTTTCCCAAGTTACAGAAGAGAGTGGCAGAGCTGGGATTTGAACCCAAGCACACAGATTTTGCCACAACGTTATTTGGTTTCCCATAAGCCACTTCCACCTTCCTCTGCAACGAAGGCACCACCATGCCCTGGGAAAATGCACTACCCCAGCCAAATGGCACACTTATACCTCTGTTGGTTTAACCTCTAGCTTGGCATGGTCTTCACCCTCCACTGTTATCCAATCCACCTTTCAAGACCTAACTCAAATACCACCTTCTCCTAACCTTTCATTCACACAGAAAACCCTCTCCTCTGAATTCATGTAAAAGATGTTGTGTATTTCCTTTTATCTGGGGTCTTCGTCGTTTTTTTAAACGTGTGTGTCCTTCATTCATTTAACACCATACACATTCATTTTCCTTCTCAAATAATTGCCAACTAGTAGAGGGCAGGAACCGTGCTGTCTATTTCTTTGGTATCTCCCAAATTATTTATCATGGCACAAAATTTATAAATCAAATAATGTGGCTCTGTGCAATGGATATGAAAATTATACGACATTATAGCCACATCTTGTATTCGTCGGCTCAATTGTCCTCCTCACTTATTTCCCAAGTATTTGACCCACTCTTCCTCAGAATGAACTGTCCTTTAAAAGTTTTTTTCCTTCGTAAGACCATAACATTCCTTCTTGCACTTTTTCCATACTGAGACATTAGCAACCATATGTTTATGTGTGTGAAGGTACGTGTGGGTGTGTCTGAAAAACATATGTTCTGATAAAGCAAGGAACATAGGACAATAGCCCATTGTATCTTGCATTAAGCAAGCATCCAGGATGGAGTTGTTACTTGCATGCAAACCAGCCTGGAAATTGAGCAACTTTCTCAGGCCACTGCTCAACTTAGTGTTGACAACCTTGGGAGAGAAAACTGTAATTGCAGTCATAAAGTAATATCTACCCCCTATTCCCTTTGAATTGCTTGTTTATAGTCTGAAATGGCTGAACAGGTTCTGCTGGTTTTTCTTGTCCATTTGCTGAGCTTGAATCAAGAAGGGAGAGTCCCAGGTTCACCCAACTGTAAACAGTACCTCCCAAGGTCAAACTGAAGAGTCTCTGTAGAGCAGTGGGAGGCCAAGAGGATAGAGTTTCTGGACGGAACAACTGAGAGAGAGACATATTGCATATGGACTGACCTGCAGGCCTGGACAGAGGAAAAAGTGAAGAGAAAACAATATTGGGGAGAATGGTGCTCAAATTGATTTCTTACAGTTTTTTGGCAAAACATGAAGGTTGACTTTTTAAAAATAATTAGACTTCCGACCTTTGCTTTATCCCACTGCCACAATCTCAAAACTTTTTCTGTCATTGTATAAACGTTATTTGAAGATACAAAGCATGTAAGTACAGCCTGGTAAGCTAGATATTAACAAAAGGCAGTTAAGGAAGTTCAAGACTTAGCTTGTCTTGAAACGAACACATGGGACTGAGCTCCAAATGCATGGCTCTGATATACTCAATTCACTTACACGTACTGGGCTCTGCTTTGCCCCAGGCCCGTGGGGGCACAACTCTGAAGAAGTTCAGGCTCTGGTCTGTAGGAGCTTGCAATCTGGGGAGAGTGATAAATATGCTCACAGCCACCATAACACAATAAGGCCAGACAAGCACAGAAGGTAAGGATGAGAAAACCCTCTTTTCAATGTTTTAATTTTTAAAAACACTATTCACTGATTGTGGGTCTTTGTTTGGGTTTTTTAAAGTCTAAATACCTGAACTTTGGGCCCATTTTTGCCTTTTCTTAGTCAGATCACACCACCAATTGGACCTCAATTTCCTCATCTGTAAAATTAGAACGTTGGTGTAGACCAGGGGTGAGCAAATAACAGCCCGAGAGCCAAATCCAGCTCCAACCTGTTTGGTAAATACAGTTTGTCGGAACACACCCACACCCTATGGTTGCTTCATTCTACAGCTGCGGAGTGGTTGTGACGTATAGTTCCCAAAGCCTAAAATATTTACTATCTAGTTCTTTACAGCAATGTCTGCTGATGCCTGGCATAGACCATCTCTATGGTCTCTTCCAAGAAGGGTTTACAAGATTATGTGTAGACAAATGAAAGCACTTTGAAAACTGAAAATAACCATACAAATAGAAGGAATTATCAAAAGGTACATACTTGTTCCAGGAAGACAGCAGTCTGCATATTTTTTCTCATCAACAGCAAACATTTATTCCAATGGGTCTCAACTCTGGATTCATATTACAGTCAAGGGTACACCATTTTTTTTATGTCAATGCCCAGGACTCAATATCTAGTTTCTGATTTAATTGGTATGGAGTGAGGACCTGGTATTAGTGTTTTTTAAAAGCTCTCCAAAAAATTCTAACATGCACTCAGGGTTAAGAAATGCTGATTTATCAGAGGCCTGAGCACAATACTATGATTAACTTTGAGAATATAAGAAGTCCTAGTTCTTCAAGTAATTTTAAATCAGGCTGTATGATCTTGACATGTAAAACAATTAATAAAATATATTTAATAACATTGCTCTGTATCAAGTCAGCAGTATAGGAGGGTGGTCCCCAAACTCAGATCCGCAGACTTTTGCAGAGCTGGCTGCATAAGAATTGTCTTGAGAACTTGTTAAATATACAGACTTGGGGGTCCCAGTCTCAGAGACTTTGATTTGATAAATCTGGGGAGGGATCCAGGCATCAGTATTTTAGAAGCTACAGCGATGATTCCACTAAGTAGCCAGGTTTGGGACTCACACTCTGCACAAACTGTGATGTAGGGATTCAGAATTAGATAGAGAACTCTTAAAGCTAGATCCTACATCTTTTTGTCTTTGACACTCCAAGGCCTAACCCAGCCCCTGGGATTTAGTAGGCAATTTGGTAAATGTTTAATAAACAGAAGTTAATTTAGGGAGTGACCAGTGAGTGTTTGGTGGACTGACACCGGGCTTAGGGATTCAAGCGTGACCTTGACAGATAAGACTGAAACTCATATTCTGTATATTAAGCAACCATCAACGGAAACCGGCCCCACCTACCCTACACTCCTACACTGACTACTAATACAAAAGGTCAGTATTTTGGAATTCCCAAGCCACTGAGCCTCCCTCTGTCAGACTGCAGCTCACATGACTGCTCACACCTTTTTTCTGGGAATAGATCTTATATGCCAACTGGGCAGGGTTACTGCCCCATAAACCTCCCTCTGTCATTAGCTTTGACTGTTGACACTTGCAGTGATTAGACAGGGTTGAGCAAAGGGTATTTTTACAGTCTGTGGGGAAGAGTATAGAACATAAATAAACATGCATCTCATTACAAAGTCCTGAATGTGCAAAACATACTGGTCTGAATGCCATTATTAGATAAGCACCTGCCACGCCCTTCAACTTCAAAGGGAAATTGAAGCCAAATTTGGGCCCATATGCTCCTCACACTGAAGCAAGTCAGATGACCATTATTTTCACATTAAGTTAATTTCTGCAGCAGCCTACATGAGAGTTATTGTTCCAGACTCTTAATAATCCCCCAGGTGGCCTCCCTCAAATATGCTATGAAATATTCTCCACCTACAGTTTCTGGGGTTTCAGATGAGCCATTGGCCACACCCTGAACATGTCCTTTTTAAAGACAGGTCATTTCAAATGACTGAGTGACAGCCTCGCCCTTCCCCACAAAAGAGAATAAGGTATGAGGCTGATGCACAAAGATGTACGTGTTTTGTGTAAAGTCAGATAGTTACTAGTGGCCAGAATAAAAGCTAAGGTTGACAGTGGAGGACTGAGGTGATGGGCAAGGAATCTCTAAAGAAGAGAGCTCTGAAGGCCTCGCTGTTTCAATCTATGATATTCTATTGGCAAACTGCCCTACGTGCTACATCGCATGCAGCTCTAAACATCAGTGATTCAAGGTGGGAAGCTGTAAGTAGCCTAAGAAAGAGCCACCTTCAGAAAATTTGTTGAGCCTATGTGAGGGTAGTATGACAAAGTAGATCCCAAAGTTATGATTCATTCATTGAGATGGCCTCCTCTGGTCAGGGTGCAACTTAGGCACGGGTATAGGGAATGGTTGGCTACATGGAAGGGGTTCAAGGGCCTGGGAAGACCCCTCTGTTCACATATGTCCTTACTGCTAAAGTATTAAGGGCCCTGGAATCCCATCATGAGAACCCAGTTCCTTTATGCTCTTCCTGTCATAGAGGCACACACCACAGAGAGGAGCATAGGCTGGAAGACTGAGTGGGCAGAGAGACACTTGGATGAAAGAAGCCCCTCAGGGGGCCAGAAAGGTCTCTCCAGCAAGCCATAGTTCAGACGATAAAATTAAAATAAGTGACCTCCTGTGTCAAATGACCTGATTTTTCCCTCTGTCCCCAGCAGATCAGAATTCTTTGCCATGGAGCCAGGAGAGGAGAGCTGGCTATGCATTGACTACAAGGTCCATCAATTCTCAAAAGCAGCAACTGCAGCAGAAGGCAGCACAAGCCCCCAGGAGAAGCACAGACGGAACAGAAGTGGGAATCCCACTGTAAAGGATTAGAAGGGATTTTTTTTTTTTTTTGCCATTTTCTAAGATTAAGCATATCATGTGATGTTATGGGGACCGTGGAGAGAACTGAAATCAGCATGCTCACTGAAGTTAAAGGAGGGAAGAAAACTGTGATGCCTGGATCACAATTACCCACTCCAGGCCACCAGGTCAGTGAGTGGTTATTCGGAAGCAAAGGCAGAAGAAGAATTACAAGTGACTATACAATTCCAATACGTATGTAACAAGGGATTTTCAGTTTACGAAAATTCTAAATAACATTCTGTGGTGGAAACGCTCCTCTGATGGTTCAGCTCTACCACGAGAGCCATATGACTCAGCAAGATACTGTGAAATTAATTGCCTAGAGGAACATTAGAAACATTGCATAGACTATGGTGAATCATATATGTTAAACACTGACCTCTCAGGTGATCTTTTTTCTTTCAAATATTCTTGAGATGGGTAACACTTCAAATCATCAACTTTTTAGTATGAAGGAGATTCCCTCTAGTGACAGATTGGGCCCAAGGCTGAGGTTACCTGTTTTAGCAGAAGTGGGATGAGATACCAATCCAGGAAAGGTAAGAGAGTAGGCAAGCTCTGAATATAAGCCCAGTCTGACACAAAGTAGGACTTTTAAGCATTTGTCATGAAACCTGCAAGTATTCACTGGGCACCAGCAACAAGACAAGGCACCAGGCACTTGGAAGGATATAAAGATGAATAAAGATACTGATGCCACCCTCAACTAGCTCCAAACATAGTGGGAGAAACGGCATAGATCTAACTGTGATGTAGGACAAAGTTAGATAAGTGTCATGGAATCGGCACAAGGACCCACAGCATTGGCACCACCTGGGAGTTCATTACAAATGGAGATTCTCAGGCCCCACACAGGACATCCAGAATCATCATCTACATTTTAACAAAATTCTCCCAGGTGATTTGTATACACTTTTGAGAAACGCTGGTCTAAACAAAAACATCTAGGACTTCAGAGAAAAAGGCTGTCACTCATTTCGGAAACCAGTGGCATGTTCATGGAGACCTCCAGGTATATTGCAAGGGAGCTTCAGACATAGTTCAGCTTTCACCGTGGGATATGTGAGGGAAAGGAACAGCATGAGCCAAAGTTCAGAAGAGAAAAAGTCTTCTTCATGTTTAAGAAAAACAGTTTTTCTTAAATATGCTTGGGGGATGGTAGATAGACTGGTTTTGAAAACATTTGAGATGCTGGTATGATGGTCATAGAAAAAAATCCTAGAAATGTAGGTATGAGCTGACTGTAGAGTTCCAGAATAACCCTAATTTCTGATTTCATAATTACACAAAGGGGAGCTATCAAAGGAGTATGGGAAAAATTAAAATGGCAATAAAGATCATCTTTAACTCTCCTCAGTAGAATTGCTGGAACTTCAGTCCCACCGCAAATCCCTCCTTTCCCCTGTCAGAGTCCTCGGGAGGCCCATGTGTTATCCTCATGTGTGTGGCCTGGAGCGAAGACGGGATCTAGGCTCAGTGGGACTAGGGTTCCGAGAAGGGCTCCAACCCTGGAAAAGAACGAGAGTGCACGTCAGAAACCGGGTGGAAACTCAGCACTGTGCACAAGAACTCATGCAAAGACCAGTGGGAACCTGAGCTTAGAGGACATGCCTATGTTCTGGGCCTTAACCCCACACTCCAGACGAGTAGCTCAGGGTGTGAGTCGGTTCCAGACACTCCTCCTCTTTAGTTCTGATACGTGGAACCCCAGTCTCCCGCCCCACATGCACCACCACCTGCAGGCGGCAGTCTTCGTGCCCCATTTCTCTCTCGCCAGTCCTCTGCTTTGTGATTGGACTCTCTTCCATAACTAATAGCTAAATTACATAGCACTTATGATGGGCCAGACACAAGTCTAAGTGCTTTATGTATTAAATCATTAATATTCACAACCAATCCATGACTTAAGCACAATCGTTTAAGCCACCAGTTCACCGATGAGAAAACTGAGCTACAGACAGATCAAGTGACTTCAGTAAGGTCACTCTGCTAGTAGGAGGTGATGCTGGCATTTGAATCTATGCAGTTGGCTCCAAAGCCAAGCATGCGCATTAGCAGATGTGTCTCCATTGTGCTTCCCCATCAGCTTACGCTGAGGCTGGGAGGATAGTTCCAGAAAACCACCACCTCATGAGCAGTGATCACGCTCTGTTATATGACCTATCTGCTTAATTGACACCTAGTGCTAACCATTGTGGCAAAAAGAACTAAGTTCTTTTCCCACATTGTGCATTATGACAATAATTTTCAGGGCTGCCTCTAGATCAAGTCATTTTTTCAGCCCTCATTATGTTTCACACTTGTCAGGAAAATGAAGAGTATATTCTAGGAAGTATTTTAAATTATGAGAAATTTTTCTGCATCTAGTGTAACCTTTCAGGAGGAGATAACAGATGTTTCAGCAAAGGAAGCTTCTCAAAGATGGATAAACGAGAAGAAGGAAGAACGGAATTGGATGGTATGATTACACTGGACCACCTAGGGGACCAGAAGAGCCTGAAGGCAGAAAAGCTCCGGAAGCAAATGGAATTGACCATGAAAGTTACTCTTGGATGTTTGATGTGAAGCTGCATCGGTTGTCACTTTCAGGTAGGAAGAGAAATTCATGGTAGCAAGAAGAGATGGGAGGAGAACAGGAGTAATGCAAAGTTAGTTCACTCATTTATCTGTTCATTTTTTCATCCTACAAATGTTTATGGGGTATCAACTATGTGCTACCTTCTGTGTTATATACCAGATCTCTGTCCTCGGGGAGCTTATAGACTAGTTGGGGACCGAGGAAAAGAACAAAGCAACAGATCCATTTCTTCCTCCATGTTACAGGGGTGGAGGGGGAAAATGCTATAAGAACATGGGATAGGAAAGAACTTTCTGTTAGGGTTTCAGGAAAGCCTGCTCTGAGTGAGTGACTTTTAAAATGAGACCTGCAAAATGAGAAGGAAGCTGTTGTGCAAAATGTAGGGAGAGAGGGTAAGGGAGAAGAAGGTTTCAAGAAGAAAGAAGATATTTATTCTCTAGCGACAGCAGTTAGAATGAGAACTAAGAAAAGGCAGCAGTTCCTCCCCATCGCCTGGGCGACCTCTGAGAGCACTGTCTGCAAAGTGGAGTGGGTGTGAAGGGGAGAGTCTGCGGTAGGAAGTGGGGACAGTAGATGCAGGCGATTTGTGTTAGCGGGAGCAGGGGACGGTAAGCTTGTTTTTGCTATTTCAGGCCATCGGTATAGACGACTTCCGGTTTCCATCTGAGCTAGCCTGTGTAGGTGCATTCCAGATACGCAGAAATCACGACGCTGGGATGATTCATCTCCAGTTTGCTCCCCACCAAATTCCCCACAGTCACTATTTGACACCTTTTCCTTCGACACCTTTTCCTAAAGCTTCTGCCTCACTTCCCCCTCTTTCCCCACCAGACAACTTTGTCTCATTCTTCTCCAAGACAGGCCACCAGATAAAGAATCCCCTCATCTTCTCTCTTTTCTGTCTGGCTCTTTCTCTACATCTTCAGCCTCCTTTTTTGGCAGATGAATGCCTCCTTCATTCCAAAAGTGACTCCACCTAACCACACGATCTCTCTCTTCCTCTTTCATCCATAAACTTGTTCCACCAATCCCGCTCCCTCTTGTTTGTCTCATTTCTCCCTCACTTCCTCCATCTATTCCTCAATCAACAATTTACTCAAGTCACCCCTCTCCTGACAAGTTCTCACTCAGTCTTGCTTATCTTTTCAGCCAACCTCCAACTCTCCGGAATTTTATGTCGGGACCTCTTGGTTGCATCACTGATTTCACCTCCTAGAGACCCGCTCACCCCTCAGTCTTTGTTATTTAGCTTCTTGGCTTGCCCATGTGTTTTTGCCCCTGCTGTACCCCACCCCCGTTCTAGAATGTTCACACGTCTGCCTGGCAGCATACCATGCACCTGCCAGGTTTCCAGACCCTCGATCTCTCTCCCTGGCCCTCATCTGAAGTGCAACCCTGTGCCAATCTCTAGAACCACCCTGAGTCAGGCAGAAGAGACATGAAGGTAACTCACCCCACCCTCTGAGATGCAGCATAGCTGAGATTTGCCACTGCTCCAGGTGTAAGTTCATCTCTATTGTGAGAACCATTTTGAATCTTGTGTGTGAGCCCAGTTTTGGCTCCAGGACCAGTTGCATTTTCATTCTCCCTATTTGTGGAGCATTCACCATGTGCCAGCCTCTCTAGCACTCACCTCCTCTCCACGATCTCATTGCTACTCACAGCACCCCCGTGCTGGGGAGCACTGCGCAATCAGTAGATCCTTGTTACAGAGGGGTTGAGCAACTTGCCAAGGTCACACAGCCAACAGATGGTGGAACCAGGAGTCAAACCAGGTCTTCTGACTCTAGAAGCTGTGCTTGATAAATAGTTATAACTTTTAATAGAAGAGAGAGTGTGTGTGTGCATGTGTGTGTGTGTGTGTGTGTGTGGTGGGGTGATGATGGGAAAGCTTTCTGAGACCCTGCTACTCATGCCAGATTTTCTGGTCCTGATTAACTGCTGCCTGGCTGCCAGGAGCTGTTATTATCACTCACTCCTGTGCCCCTGTTGCTGGGCTTGTGGAGACTTGCCCTTCCTTCCTGCTCTCGGCCCTCTGATGTTGACAGCTGTACTGGAAAATCACATGCTGGCTGCTGCCATGCTCCCCAGGCACAGGCTGTACGTGCTACTCTGGACTTCCTGCCCGCTCTGTCCCACGCCTGCCCCTACACAGGGGGCCGGTCTACTTCCAGGCCACGGCCTTTCTTGGTCTGTCTTACCTCTGTGCAAGCAACTGAGTTTTCTCTATGCCACCACCTCTCCACAGAGTTTTCCCTGGTTCTCCCTGATGGAATTCATCCTTCATATCCTCTGTTACATTCCTTTGACTCTTGGCTTATGCTCTCTTTCTAGCTCTTTCCTCAACCTACGTTAGATTAAGTTAATGCCTCATCTGCCTTCTTAATGCCTTATAATATGTAATTTCCTTTTTTTCAAATTTAAATATTTGTTATATTGATTTGAGTCATTAGAACACTCCTTCAAAACAAGGATAGTATGAAAAAACTCAAATTCATAAGTTTATTGGGGGAAAACAAGTCCCTCAAAGGAGAAATCTACAAGGAGAATAAAAATAATGATAATCAGAACAATAATGGCCAATAACCAGTATTTCAAAGTGTTTCACAATTGCCAAACGCCAGACTCATTGGGTCCACACTGTCCTGGGAGGTGAGTTCTGTGACTTGCTGAAAGCCACACAGCAAGTATAATGGTGACAGGACTCAACTCCCAGGCTCTGACTTTAAATCCCATCTCCTTCCTAGAATGCTCTTTAAAGAAAAGATTTCTGTCTCATCTGCCAGCTCATCTGGGTCATTTGCAAACCTCAAGCAGAAATTCCCCAGGTGGGCATTATGTGTTCTCCAAGAGCGAGCATCTTCAAACAGAAACCAAAAACAGTGAAAACCAAGTTCCAATGGCTTCTCTTCATTGTAGTCAGTCTTAGTTCTTTTTCCTTATTCCACGTGAAAAATTACAACCCCCAAGGGGAGTTGTGGGCTTTCCGAGCGTGGAGCAAAAAGACATGAGCTTAGGAAATGAAACGTTCAGGAATGACGTTCTCCTTCCTCCTCTGTAACAATGCCAAGTCCACATTCCTGTTCTTACATTTTATTTCACCGAACTTAAAGTCAATGAGACCGTAAAGACTAGTTTTGTATTTAGTTCTTTTTATCCTCCTGCTGCTATTATAGCAGAACTAAATATGTGGAGCATCACCTGTTTGTGAATCTTGTCTCCAACAAGAGAACTGAGTATGCACTTTTTGAGGACATCAGTTCGTTCAGATGATAAGACAACTTTACAAAAAAATTTTCCCTTGATATAAGAGGTCTATAGGCCAAATGGACTTCCCTTTCTGGCCTAAATGTCATGTTTGTGAGAATGGTGTGGTGTAAGCAGCATAGTATCGAAGTGAGAAATTATCAATCTGCTGAATAAACCAAACTCCTAGCCACCTGACCCTCTGCCCCTCCTGACTTGCTGTCCCCTCATATGACTGGCACCTTCTCATCTTTAAGGTGTCAGCTCAAATATCACCTCCAGGAGATGCTTCTAAAATCGCTCCTCCATTACTTTCTACCCCTTTAACCTCCTCCCTTTTATTTTTTTTAATAGTATTTATCACTATCTGACATCATATTCTTATCTGTATACTTATTTATTGTCTGTTTCCTCCTAGGAGAGGGTAAGACCTTTATGTGAATTTGTCTTAGTTATTGCTGTTTTCTCAGAAACCAGCACCCTGAATTCAACTCCCTGAATAAACATTCAGAACACCACTTAGACAGTTCTGTTATATTTTTCCTTCATATGTTGGAGAAACCATAGGATTTGGGGATAGCATTAAAGATAAATAGGAGACCAAAGTTTGCTCATTGCCAAGGATTTTTCACTTCAGACACTACAGAGTGGGGTCTCCTTACTCAGAATTTTTCTATTTTCTCTGCATTGCAAGCACAGACACAATACTTGGGTGAGAAAGAAAAGCCCAGTAAGTCTGTATCTTATCTCAAATATTGAAGAAAGAAAGCAAAACAGAGAAACATCTGTCTCAGATTTGTTGGGGAGATTTTAATCAACACAGTGCCCCACACTCACTCAGTGGGTTTCTTTTAATGGTTCGATTTGGCTTTCAAACCTTTTTCTCCTCAGAGCTGAGGAAGATTTATGTATTCATTCAACAAACAGCTCAAATGTCACACCTCTGAAACATTTCTTTCATCGTAATGTCTAACAGAATCCCCCTACCTTCTATCACCTTCTAGTTCATTACACCCAATTAATTTCTTTGGAGTATTTATCTCTATCTAAAATTGTATTTTATTAATGATTTACATGTATATTACCTGATTCTTCCTGGTAGAACATAAGCTTCATGAGAGCAAGAGCTTTTGCTCATCTGCTCTAATGCTTCTCCAGAACCTAAGAGTTTCTGACACATGGAAAATCTTCAACAAGCATCTGCTGAGTAAATGAAGGAATGAAGTTGCTTCGGTTCTGTGAAACCTGTCTTGACAACTCCTGTCCAACTTTGACGTTCTCGCTGTTCTGAATAGTCTTTGCATCTATCAGCTCTTCCCTATCACCAAGACTTTATTCTCTAAGGTTCTCCTCTCTCATGGTTGAGCCCTCTGCTACTTCATTACACCAAACTGACATAAACAACGTAAGCTTGTTTGTGATTATTTCATTCACCCAGCCAACACTGTAAGTTTCCCACAGGGAAGATCTATGTCTTAGGCCAAGGAAAAGAGAAGGAAGAGAAGGTTTTTGAGAGGATGATAATAAAGTGTGTTTCGAGATACCAAGTTTTACATGCTTATGGTGCATGCAGGTAGAAATGTCCAATAGGCAGTTTGTATATACGGATCTGATGTCAGAAGAGAGGTCTAAGCTGAAATCATCCATTTGTGACTCAGGAACATGTGTTCAGTATGACTAACAAGTTGAATACAGGAGCACTCAGGGAAAGTGTAGAGACTGAGAAGATGAGCAATGAGGGGCAGAGTCATGGTGTTGCCACCACTTAAGGGGCAGGTAGAGGAAGGAGACTGAGAAGGAACCATGTCAGTGGTAGGAGGGGGACCGGAAGAGTGTGTCATTGTGGACGCCAAGAAAGTTGCAATTCTCAAGATGATAATAATGGTCAAAGGTGGCAATTGTCACAAAGAATCCAGGTAAGAACAGACTAGAAAAATGTCCACTGGATTTGGCAGTTGAGTTTTGCCACAGCAATTTCACCAAAAGAATAAAAACAGAAGCCTGATTGAGAAGGATTGAGAATGGACTTTACTGGAAGGTGAGTAATTAAGGAAACAGGGGTAAGACAGTGCCCTTGACAAGGGTAGCTTTGAAGACAAGGAGAAAGAAAGGCTGGCACCTAAATAGGAGCTTCTGTGTAAAATAAATGGAAGTTTATTACTCAAAAGTAGGTTTTAAATTGTGCACTTGAAATGTGTACAGTTTATTGTACGCCAATTATACCTCAATAAAGTAGTATTTTTAAAAAGCATGTTTTAGAATTTCACAAAATATCAGTGTCTTCTCATCTGAGAATCACATTTCAAATTCAATATATTAAGATATTTCCTGATATATGAATGAGAAAAATTCAGGATAAGGAAAAGCCCAGAAATATGTAAACCGATACTCCTGGTTTACAAATAAGAAGAAGATCAACAGTAACAGAAGCACCTTTTTCTTATGATAGGAAGCAGGTAGGCATTATGACCTGGAATTCAGGCCGGCATAAAGGACTGGAATTAGGGTTATAGTTTGCAGGTTATTGTAGACTTATCCAAAAGGCTAGATATTGGTCTAGATTATGACCCAAATTAAGGCAAATAAAAGCCAAATTAATACCTTCAGGAAAGGCTCGAAGAGTTCCCTAAACACAGATGAATAGGCCTTGATGTCATCAAAGCTTCATTTAGAGTGATAGTGGGGAAAAATATATGGGGATATATTTGGTAGAAGAGGGAAAATAACATCTA
Organism: Tapirus indicus; assembly: GCA_031878705.1. Classification (NCBI taxonomy): domain Eukaryota; kingdom Metazoa; phylum Chordata; class Mammalia; order Perissodactyla; family Tapiridae; genus Tapirus; species Tapirus indicus. Next base: position 133,603,070 of record CM062920.1, on the reverse strand, counting down.
AATTAAATATATTTTCTTTTCCAAAGATTGGGCAATTGTCCAACCAGTGTCCAAAAAATTGAAGGGAATAAAATGCCAAGGTTTAAATAATTACTCAAGAGTCAGTAAGCTTAAAGATGAGACAAGTAGAAAAAAACCAAAGAGAAATATTAACTCAGTGAATGCTGTTTATTCAGAATGCAGCCAACTATAATTTTCCCTACAGTGTTTTCACACAGAATAGAAAAAAAAAATGGTAAATAAAAAGCCAATAGATTAAATACTGATCTGTACAGAGCTTTACGCTTTCTCGAAGCATACTTTTCCTCATTGGAGCCTTAAAATAATTCAGAGGTAGGCAGTGTGCCAGGGTCTCCCTGCCACTACCCCTCAAGGGATGTTTATCTTTGTGTTTTCACACACATCGACCCTGAGAGGTAATAAGTTTTTCCTTTGTCTTGTTTTCCACAACATTATCCAGAGAAGCAGATGTATCAGTGACTGAAAACGCAACAGAGTAAGCAGGGGAAAGTGGAGAAGAGGCATTTCACGTTTGTTGAAATGTGTATAGTCACCTTATTAATTAAAAAAATTTAAGCACTAAAGAAAAGTGACATGGTTACCAACTTACTAATTAGAGAACTAGACAGGAGACTAAGTGATGTGATCATCTCATTCTAGATGGTAATTCATGATTAGAAAAGCAACTTGCAGTACCTGCCACAGAATTAGTAGATGTTCTATACTCCAGTGACCGCAGGGCATACAGTGGGAAGAGATGGTCATAAAGCCACGATGAGTCACAAGGCCTGACAAGATATTCAGCATCAATTTGTTGTCCAGTGTACTAGCTCCTTCAGTTATTCATCACTCTTCCCATTTCCCCCAACCCAATCCTGTTTATCCCCCACTAAAATAATAGCTAGTATTTATAGAGGTCTTACTATGTACTAACTATTGTTCTAAGCACTTTTCATGTACTAAGTTATTGAATTATCACAACAACTCTATGAGTAGGTGCTATTTTTTGCATATTCATTTAGAGATGAAATGGCTAAGACACAAATAGATTAGGTAATTTACCCAGTTGGCACACAGCTGGTGAGTGTGAGAGCAGAAATTCAAGCCTGAGCAGTCTGGAATCAGAGCCCTTGTTCTCAATCACTAGGCTATACTGTCTCCATTTTTATTTCACATCAAAATCACCTCTCTTCTGAAATATAACAGCTTCCTAGCTGGTCTCTATTAAACTTACCTCCTTTCACATTATGTTTATTAGAAAAATAATATATGAATACATTCTCCAGGTAAAATATTATAAAAGAGTGAATTAGACAAAATCCCATTTGGCCACCAGCTACAATCCCAAGTTTCTCTCCAGGATGTGATGTGTCTCCTCCTAGATCTTTTTCTGCATATGTATGTACCTTAAAAAATATGCAGTATTGTTTGATACATTTTTTTAACAAATATTATTTTAATCATCTGCAAATTTCATTTTTTTGCTCATCTGAATGTCTTCAAGTGCATCCTAAATGAAAACAGTGTGACCTTTAAAAAAGAAAAACCCATTCCCCTTCTTGAAAAACTACCCCCATCCCAAAATAGAGATGTCATAACCCTATTGAGGTGCTTCTAATACTCCCCTTTTAGTATCAGTGGAACCAAGCAAAGTGTCCCAAAGGAAAAGGCCAGAAAAAAAAATTCAAGGAGCAACAGGTTGAGTGTTATAGCCATAGAAGAATGAGGAGAATCATCTTATAGCAGCTAATCCATAGGTGAAACAATCTATAGATGAGGGTATCCTCATCTAGGGATTTGCCACGCAGTGAAGCCAAATCCACTTCTTGATAAAGTCCACGTAGATAACCAGAATATTCAGTTTACTTGTGCAACTCATTACCATAGCAACCTGACATATTGGGATAACATTATGGTACCACTCACTGAACTAATCCCTTCACGGACTTGAATGTGTTTACCTCTTTACTCATTTACTATTTCCAAGTGGAAGCTCTCAAAGACAGGAATTGCATCTCTCTTATTTTCTGCTGCAGTACCATTACCTGACCTGGTTCCTGGCATGTACTCAGAGCTCAACAAATATTTATTGAATGAGTGAATGAAGCCAGAGATGTATGACTATTTCTGATTATCAAGGTTCCATGAATTCTGTACCTTGACTTTTTGGAGCCCTAGAAAACATGATGCTTTGATCACCCATGGCCATTGTACACTGATCTGACTAGTTATAGATCTACAGCAGTCACTAATAACAACTCATCGAAATAATACCTACCTGTGGCAGAGTAGAAAAAGCATAAATTTTAGTGTCAGACCCCTGAGTTAACAAACATCTCCACCATATGCTTGCTGTGTGACCTTGGGCAATTTTCTGAACTTCTCTCTTCGGTTTCCTTATCTGTAATAATGAAAATAATAAAACCTTTAGGATTTAGTGAGGACTAGATGAAATAATGTATTAAAGCATCTAATAATGTGCAAGACAATGAGTAAGATCTCAGCAAATGTCAGCCCTGTGCTTATTTCTCCTTCCACCCACTCACCACCCCCTTACTAGTAAGTCTTTGAGTTTATTTACTCTGATAAGCATTTCTCTTCTCTCGTTTCCATTTGTGGTGATCTGGGCAACAGCTTCTTTCTCTTCCAGTGCTGACCTACTGTTTTGTTGGAATCAGTCCCAGGGCTCTGGGCTCTGGAGATTGCTGTTGGACCACGAAGCATTATGGATCAAATCCAAGTGCTGCAGCTCATAATGGCTCTGGCCATTAAAAAAAAGTCCAAACTGTTGTAGCTATTTTATGGAGTGCAATATATATCCAAAAGTTTATAATAGGGTTGCCAAATACAGTGTTCTAAAAATCAAAAATTATCCAAAAATTACTCATCTCCTCATAGAAATAAATTGCTGTGTTGAATATTAATACAGACATCTTCCCCTTGAGTCTGAAGTTTTCTCCAAAGGTCCCACAATTATAATTTCAAATCAGTGAGCGTTATTCAAACAGGGAACAGTAGAATCTTTAACTTACTTTCACCAGATTTAGACATTCAGCCTGTGATGCTCTTTATCCAACACTCACCATTTCTGCTGCCTTAAATTCTTTTAGACCTACCTAAAAGCCCCTTATTTACAAAGTCTTAGAGTCCCAGAAACACTTGCATTTATTCTGTCATGTCCACACCCTACAGGTCATCCTAGGGCTTTACAAAGAATTTAAGGAGATGCAGCTAAACACAATCCTTCTCCCATTATAAGTCTTGCTCCTGTCCAGCATTTAAGAATGTCTTCCCACAAATCCCTGGGACAGATCTATTGGGTTGCTGCTTGAATGATCTTCTAGCAATTAGACATGTCTTTAAAACATGATATCCATTACTTCTTCTTCATCCTGCATTACAACCTTGAACAATGCCCGGCTCGATGAAAGCACGTCTCTTCTGTCCTGGTTAGGTTCCAACCACAACCTTCAAGTGGAGCTCAGTCTGGGCAGCTTATGAATCTTATTTTAAAAAAGTAAATCAAGTTCTTGCTTTGAGACCTGGGGAGTGTCAAGAATGGTTGGAATATTTTCTTCACGTGCCCTTGGCCTGAAGATTACATCCTTTCCTCAAAGATTTAACAAGAGCCACTCGATTAGAATCATAGTCAATAGGATTAGCTAAACACACTACACCCCAAAGACAAGCAGTGGCTGGATTACTGCGCCTCAGCTCACCTATTTGTAAGAGCTGATCCCACAGTTCCTTATTCACATAAAGCTCAAAACGCCGAGTAATTGACACACCACTCATGCATCATCACAAAAGAACACCAAAGTGGAAATTAACCACCAGATAGGCCTGAATAGACCTAGCAAGAACTGTTTTTTCTCAGTTCTGGATTCCAGGATTTTTTCTGGTCTAAATACATAAGATGCAGCTAAGAGATGCCTCAGATCATCTACAGCTTGCTATGAGCTTTCACTATGGTCAGTAACCAGCATGCAAATTTCATGGAGATGCCAATGGAGAAAAAGATCTGAGACCTCCCTTCAAGAGACTTATAATCAAACTAGTCTGAGGAAGCTAATTTCACATAAATATCCATGAGGAGGGGGGATGGATAAAAAAAAAAAACAGGGAAATAAATATAAACCAAATGGCTAACCAAGCATCAGTCCTGCAGGCCAAATATTTGCTGGGAGAAGGGGTAGGGGACCCAATCAGGAGGTTATTTCAGGACCTAGATCTTTCCACAGACTCAATCATCTATAGTGTACCATATATCTTCCCAAGGCTTGGCATCTACACTGAAAAATACCCAATAATCTTATAGCACAATATGTTTTATGACATTATTAGTTCCTTAACACAGCTTCTTCAAGTACCTTAATTCTTTAAAGATGGAAAGAGACAAAGAGAAATACAGGCTATAAAATTCATCTTCAGAATGTTTCATCAGCTGACTGGTTAACCATAATATTCCATTTGTAATAAGGTAAGGCAAAGATGAAAACATTAACTGAAAAGTAGACACATTTCAACTGACAAAAATCCCGGTCCAGTTAAAATTATAAATTAAAATTTGGATCTCTATTCCTCTCTCTCTTTTCCTTTTCAAAAGCAATTTTGCCCCAATCCCAACACAAGTTAAACCACTAAACCTCTTAAATGACAGTGGTGAAATCAAAACTTTGCTCTGGATACTGGGAGCTGAGATCTATTTTGCTACATATCTTGTAAAATCATCCACCATTCCAAGGAAATCCAGCTACACCATCAGAAAGCTTTATGTTTCTTCTTGGACCATGCAATGAATTTTAAACAGTCTATTATTTTGTTGCAGCCTCTCTCCTGCTGGTGAGGAGTGGATTGGATGGGGTGGGGCAGAAGTTGGGAAATCCGTAAGCAGAACATTTTTTCATGCCTCAATTAAAATGGTTAATTAGGTACGACAGAGATTCCTTGGATGTTACAAAAATTATATCAACTCCTTATATCAAACTCCTTAGTTTTGAGTAGCGTTCACTCCCATTTTAATGCTGAAACCAAAGTAGCTAAGAAAAAAAAACCAAAAACCAAAAAACACTGAGAGCTTGAATGTACCAGCAATTTTTCAAGGGCAAAGACTAAAACAATCACGTTATAGACAAAAATCTCCTTCTTGTATAAAAGTCAGCATAAAACAATTTGCGGGGAGTTAGAAGAATTGTCTGCTTATGATGTCTGCCCTAGAAATGTGCCTGTAAATGTCCCCATTAGTAACACTTCATCCACCAGTTTCTTATAACCAACAAGATCCATTTCAGTTGCTACCACAACTGGCCCAAGCTGCCCTATGGGAAATGATGCAAGTTTCTCTTCCTACGAATACCCACCAAAAAACAAACAAACAAACATAAAATCTCTGGCCAGAAGAATTGGGTCAAAGATGAGAGACACCATTCTCTTGAATATCATTAATTCTTGATTTTTAGGGAAACATGCTTCCCATTAGGCCTAAGAGAGTTTCTTAAATGTGACCTACATTCAAGCATAATTATCTTTCTTTCCCAATTGGCAAACATATACTGCATAACCTCATTATAAAATCCCATAATTAATACAGTTTTGAATGTTACAAGCCAAATTATCTGACCTAAAATGTAGTAAGATATATAATAGTTGAAGGCAATTAGAGTAGTCTGACTCTGCCTTAGCCCTGCCCCCAGTGTTTGGAAACAACAGCTTTTCCTTTATGCAACATGACATACTTTATCAGAGGAAGTTATCCACAGAGTTCACTGGTAGGAGAAGTTAAGAATTGTACATCGTTACCAAATATTCAGGCCTAGTTTTAAATATTATTTTAAAAGTACGGCCAAGACTGAATCTAAAGCATTACACATGAAGCCCTGTGGAAGTAAAAACTTATTCTGTAGACAGATTAAATTATCTACTTATTTATGCTATTGTATTTATTGGTATGTATCAAGGAGTATCTAAGAGGCATGGCATGGCTTAGGAGAAAAAGTATTGAACAGTTTGGATCTAAATACCAGGCCAGCATTCACTAGCTTTATAATCTTAAGCTTATCACTCAACTTTCTCAGAAACTCCACTTCTCATCTGTAAAATGGGATAGTGGCAATACCTAGTTCACAAGGCTGTTTTAAAGAACAAATATAATCATTTGAAGTAATCTATACCTGAAAGAGATTAAACAAATGCTTGGCTTGTTATTATACAAATATTGTATTGTATTGACTTGTAATATACATATATTAAGAAAATGGCCAGGGAAACGACACATGATAAAAGATGTCTTAAACATGTCCTCTGAGAATACATTTTTACAAATGATGTGGGCTATAAATAAATACTGAATATGCATCTAGAAATTTCAGGTCATAAAAGTGTGCATTTTAAAATTAACATGGACTTCGAGACAAAGATGGCAAATTATGCTCACGTATTTATATTCTCTTCCATCCAAAAGACCAATAAAATGTCAGTAAAAGAATGCAAATAGGTATAAACTCATAAGATAAAATAAGAATAAGAAGTGGTCATTAATTGATTAAAGATTTCAACAAAATTTTGCAAGATGATGAGTGACTGGAGACATGCTAACAGCTGATATGCATCCAAAGAGGTTAGTTTAGAGGAAAATGAAGAGGAGGTGGGTGGTGTAGTAACAGAGTAGGAGACAAGCCTAGAAGAACCATTGAGATGCTCAGAATTCTGAAAATTCAGATATCATAGGGTGGAAGTGAGACATAAAACTGAAAACTGGGGAAAACAAGCAAAATTCTGTTTATGGGACAGCTGATTTCACCACTCTGTAAGTCATAACCCCAGTCATGGCATTTGCCTCACCCTAAAATGTGAAAACCAAAGATTTCCATATATTTGAAAAAGCCCCTAATGTGGGAGATTCTGACCAAGAGAAACAAACAGGAAATACTGATTCAAAAATAAAAGGAGATAAGAACAGAAGTTTTTATAGAAATTCTAACACCCTTAGAAAGATTCAAGAATGCATTGCATCCATTAGACAAGAACAGGACACTACGAAAGAAGAACAAATGGAGGTTGACAAGGAAACTTGACTTACAAATGATTGCCAAAAGAAGAAAGAAAAAGAAATTTTAGAACATAAATTGAGAACATGCCCAGAAAATAAAATAAAAATAGACAAAAAGATCAAATGGATAATTGTTTAAAGAGAGCTAATAGATAATTAATAGGAATTATGGAAAACGAGTAGCAAAAATGGAGGGGCGGAAATTGTTAATTTGAGTGATACAAGAGAATCTCGGTAGCTGAAAGACTTAAGACTTCAGACTGGAATAGTCCACCAGTGGCTGTAGAAAGACCTTCATCCAGGATCATTGCTGAAAGAAAAAAGCAGATCATCCAAGAATGAGGATCAAGCAGGCATCAAACTTCACATCAGCAACACTGGATGCTCAAGAAAAAGAAACAGCGCCTGTAAAACTCTGAGGAAAAGTTATTTTTGAACTATATTTTCTATACCTAATTAAATTATTTAAGTGTGAACATAGATCACACTAGCATGTGCTGATTTTCACACACCCAAAGAATCAGGAAAGTTACATCTCACATATAGTTTCTTAGGAATGTTGTTGAGTATGTACGGCAGCAAAAAGAAATAAACAAAGAACGCAAAAGACTTGAGTTTCAGGAATAAGGAAACAAAGCAAAGAAAGGCAACACCAAGATAATCACTGTGTAGCAGGCCTACGGAACAAGTACAGACAAGAGTAGCAAGATGAAGAGCTTCAGAAGAAAGAAGTTTCTGGAAAAATTTTAACAAAAATCTCTGAATGGTCAAAAAACAGAGAACACAAAAAAGGCAAGCAGTGTAACAAAGAAAAGGTAATTAGAAACTCCAGAAAAATTAAAAGCTGTACAAGTATAATAACAATATACTATGTGACACTGCGATAAACAATATTGAGCCCCAGTGTAAACATCATTTATTGGTTTACAATTTTAGAATCATCCTGTAGACAAAGATGGTGGAATTATAATTAGAGAGCAGAGCAGAAGGTAAATATTAATACCTTTAACATTGTAGAGGTACATATTACAAAAATTGGGAGGGAGAAGGGGAGAGAAGAACTGAAAAGATGGGGACTCAAAATAAACTGTCTATTGTTAAAAGAATAAGTATTTTACCTAAAGCTGCTAAAGGAATAAGTATTTTCTCTAAAGTTGCATAGGTAATCAGTGAAGATCTAAAGTAGAGATGCAACTAACAGAAGGTATGGAGTGACTGGATAGAGTTACATTCTCATCTATCAGCATCAGAAGACAATATGTAATATCTAAAACTAATAACCCAAGAATTAGGATTATAAGAATATTGTTTAAAGATATAGAAGTAAGTAACCCAAAAAATGCTGCAAGTTTCGTCTTAGGAGGGACTGAAGATAAGGAGTGGAACAGAGAACCGTTGCTTTTCAGCAGAAGTGCTTCTATTTTTTTTTCGTTATCATGTGCAATTTTTGCTTTGATAAAAATTTTTAAATGATTAATATAAAAATCCAAGTGTATACATTTTACTATGAAATGTATAATCCACTCTTATACACAGATTGATCAAATTTATATAAATTAAGTGACAAAATAGTCTTCTACAATATATTTAATTACATTTAATGCTAAACATGATCTCAGAACGGGAAGGTGCTCACTTTGTTTTGTTAAATTGTCACTAACTCTCAAATGTTCTAAACCCAACAAGATGTAAAGTGCCGTTTGGAGACTTCTGTGTTCATCGATTTACAAGGCGCAGGGACTGCTTGGTTATTTTATTATGGCATTTGCTACTGCAGGAATTATTCATGATCATCCGCCAGCAAGCTGAGAACATGTGGGGCTGATATCTTGATTCAAAACTCCAAACCTAGGATGGTTGTAAGTATTTGGTAAATTTAGAAGCAGATTCCACTCCACTGCCACAACCCCTCTTCATCTACCTTCGGATACATCTATCATCAGGAACTACAGGCGCGTTTTGCATGGAATGTTCTTTGTGAGCATCAGAGAACAAAGGGAATTTCCTGCAAAATGATGCTGAAACATGATCATTGATGTGCATTATCTTGCCAGCCTCGTGCCTATTGAATATCGTCCCTGGCTATTATTCAGATATTGTTCTCTTTGGTTGGGTAAGACAAAGATGAGAAGACCACTTAAGCGCTCGAACAGCACCCTCTGCTGGTGGAATCTGAGCTGAAGCTCTGATCTGTAGCAGGACTTAGTCATACTGACAACACGTGGAAAGGAGAGGAGAAAAGAAAGCAAGGTGAAACCTGCAGACCAGGGTGTAAAAGGCAAACAAACAAAGTCAACTAATTTTAGTTACATATAAGGATACTGACATTTGGGCATCATATCACATATATGATGCAAATGTACTTTATTAAATCCTAATAGAATACTTTGTTCTTGCAAAAAGGTTATATGAATGAGGGATTTTGCATTTGACATTCAAATTCTCTGCTTTACGAAAGGATTCATCACAAGTACCCCCCAGTGAGTTTCTCTGGTGCTCGGAGCCTGTGACAGTCCAACACTCTGTCTGTTGGAAACATATTAACTGTGTAACATAAAGTGGTTTCTTGCACTTGGTTTCACAGTCCAGGGCTCTCACACCGTGTCGGAGATGTCTGCATTACTTGACATGTTTATAAATGTTTAGGAAAAGTTCAAAATTAATTTTCGCTGTCTTGCTAATATGTAATGAGCAGTGGTTTGGAGATGGCAAGATTAATTTATCTGACAAAGGAAGGAATGAGTAACATATGTTTTCTGGGGCAGGGGCTATCTTATGATCTATTTTGCTTAATAAATTGAGTAGCAATTTAAAACAGGTGCAGTCCTACATTTAGAAGCATAGAACCAGCATTTTTTATATCTTTGATGAAAAATTAATTGCACATTCAGCTCTTCGTGCATGCCTACCATGATGGTGGAGTTCCCATGCATAAAGTACGTCCCATTCTCACTAAGCATTTGCAGTTGAGAAAGAAGTCAACTAGTTTAGGCTATAGATAGTGGGACATCTTACTGGCCTTTATTCTGTTTCCTCCAAAGTAGGAGCGGGGGAAATTTAAATGCCACAGGCACCAAGCAATGTGGCACTTGAGTGGCACACTCTGAGTTTGAGGAAGCATATGGTTCTCTTGGTCTGTCCTTCGTTTGTGACCCAGACAAGGAGACAGAGAAATAATTCTCCACGATAAGAAAAGCAACAGTGCAAACAGGACTGTAAGTGGTAACTGAAGCCTTGCTTCCGTGTTGGGGGGACAATAAGGAGGAGGAAGACTGACGAAACGGAGAGTGTATGCCCCCCCCAAACTGGTTGGATACTCAGCTCTTGCTATTGATGCCATGAAGCTCTGAAGGCCAAGGATTGCCAGATCTTCTGCTTTGTCAAGAGGAGCTGGAAGTCAGAATATTTATGCAACATTTCCTCTTTGAGGCTCAAATTTTTCCAGAAGTGTCTGTGAGCCAAAACAAACATCTATAAACTAAATTTATCCCACAGGCCAGCAGTGTCTAATGACTACACACTAAAAGTTCTTTCCTCCTGCTTCAGGGCCTTTGCACATGCCCTTCATGCCACCAGTAATTTTCTTCTCCCATTTCCCCTCCTTTCCTCCTAGTTAACTACACTCACCCCTCTGGTATTTACTCAGTTACCATTGCTTCCAGAAAGTCTTCCCTGATCTGCTAGATTAGATTAGGTGCCCTCGTGTTGTGCTCTCCCACCTTTCTGTGCTTTTCCATCATATCACGTAGCACAGTGTGTAATTACATGTTTATTTGTGTACTTATTTGATATTTTTTCCCCTATACCATGAAGGCAGAGGCCATGCCTCTTCTGTTCGGGAGCATATTGCCCACCATAAAATAGGCACTTGCCAATAATTGTTGAATAAATGGATAATGACTTTAAAGTAACTCTTTATAGATGTAGCTGGAACTGCTCATCTATGGATAATATCCCATGAATGCTTAGATTTGGAGACAGGAAGTTCTGGGTTTGAACCCCAGATAGCCCACCTGCCTTCTGTGTGATGTTAAGTAGTTGCTGAACGTCCCAGAGTTTGTTTCCCCATTTAAAAAGTGGGATCTCATAGGTTTGTGCGGAGGACTAAAGATGATGCATTGTACAGTACCAACACCTCATAAGCATTCAAAAAATGTTAATTATTGTTATTAACACTGATACTCATTGTTGGTCTACTCACACAAGTTTGCCCATGTCGGGGATTGGAATTGGCCACCTCAAAATATGTCTTTAGCTTGATTATTTTCTCTGAAGGAGGCTTTGACCTTCCCCCTAACTAACTGTCTAAAGGGATTTGGGATGGAAGGCCTGTCCCCGGGACGGGCCATCACCTTGGATAACTCTGGGTATCAATAGACTGGGAGGGTCTTTGCTACACCCATTCTTATCAAAGTTCTGTTCACCAAACATTTACAGTTGTAAGGGAAATCTCCATTTGTAAAGGTATCCCCTTCCCCGTACTGGGAAGAGGGGGGAATGACCTCATCTCTAGAAACTTGTCAGTGTGGAAGGCGAGGCCTTAAATCTGCATAATAACCTTACTGTGCTATTCTGGTAACCTCCCATAATGGACCCACCCCCAGCATCCTCCACTGTCTTTCTGTTTAAGAGGAGAACCTCCGCCATTTTCCCTGGTCTCTTCCGTGTATACGTGTTATAAAACTTTAATTTTCTCCTGCTATTCGGTCTCATGTCAATTTAATTTGTAGCCCAGCCAGAAAGGACCCAGAGTGGGTAGAGGATAGTTTCCCTCCCCTTCACCCACATCCCCTCTAGGAGCGGTGGTGAGGGTCTGCAAATCTAACAGGCCCACTGCCATGCCTTTGACCTTAAAAGAGCATTCTCCCACCAACCAAGGTAATCAGTATTCAGAGAAATCAGGCCTGAAAGAAGTCTGACAATCCAGGGTCTTAACCATAGAATTTTTTTAAAAAACTCACAAAGACTTATTCAAGACTAATCTTTCCTGATTGTGTAACTGATCTTAAGCAACCCCTTAAGAATGCTCAATACCTATCTCAGGCACACCTACCAGGAATGAGTTATGAACTGTAGATGGATCAATGGATATATTATCCCTAGGGTAGGACACGTGATTCCTCCATTTACACTATCTGGGAAGGAGGCTGGGTACCATGTGTCATGGAAAACAGGTGAGACTGGAGCCAGATTCACCTGGGTTCAAATTTTTTTGTCACTGACCAGCTCTGTGCTCTTGGCCAAGGCATTAGACCTCGCCTGTGAAACTAACCTCATGATACCTGCTTGGAAGGTTGTTCTGAAGATTAAAGATGATATGTGGGACAGAGCCTGGCATGGAAGAGATGCTCGATGAATGACAGTTACATCATAAGAGGGAATTAGAGTATTGAACTCATCCCCCACCCCCACCTCCCTAAAATAAAATTCTATTTAGTTTATGCAAGACAGCACAAACCACAGCAGTCTGGATTGCATACTGCAAATCATAGGATTTCAAACTTACAATGGAAGAAATAAGACAATCTTTGGGAAGTTAAGGATCATGGATAAACTGGGCTAGGAATTCGATTGCTTTGTCCTCTATTTTCACAGAAAAGCAGGGAGAAATCTGAGCCCACAGATAGCACTTCCCTGGAAGGCTGGCAGGGAAACCAGCACTCTCTACTCGCTGCCCCACAGTAATCCCTGTTTCCAGCATTTGCCTTTTAAGATCAAGCTGGTCTAGGTGCCTCCTGTGACTGATGTCTGTACTACTTTGTAACAAAATGTCCATGAGTTTCCATCTTTTTTATTTAAATTTTAAATGTCTCACATTAGCCTCCCTGGCTCTTAGCCTCCCCCATAAATTGCCCTGATATGGGTTATCTTTCATTGTTTCTTATTGGGAGCTTCCTCAGTTCTTGGTTCTACGCACGTGGCAGCACTCCCTGCGTCTGACTGGGGTAACGGTTTGTCACCCTGACTGAAAACACAGGACCTGTCTCTGATTTCTTTATTTTCCCACCAACTGGTACATAGTAGGTGTTCATGTCTGCCCATGAAAGAAACTAACTTTGGCTGATTTAAGCAAGAAAGGAATTTATTCAAAGGATGTTGGATAGATCCCAGAATTGCCAGGAAGCCTGAAGATCCAGAGTCTAGATCTGTACGTCTGGAAACAAGGCCCTAAATTGCCCCCAGGATTCATCTGGCAAAAAGACACTTCTTCCCTCTCTCCCCACTCTGCAGTAACTACTTCCCAATTAAAAATCCGGGGCAGCTATCCAGGTCTGCCTGCAAAGGGGTGGGAAGTGGATCTGTAGCATTTTCGGCTTCTCACATGCAAGATGGCCTCCTGCCCAGCAAGACTTAAAAGGTAAAGAATTCCTACATAGGATAAGGTTCAAATGCCAGGCAGCCAAAATTATAATATGGCAAATCATTTCTGTACCTACTTCTTAGCCTTGACTGGAGTCCAAATTGTTGAATGTGTTTTGGTTTTCTTAGTGCTCACTATGGCACCGGAAAATTACACCACTCACTCACTATCTGTTTGTTGGAATAAATAAATGAACAAAGAATCTAATGCCACATAGTCTCTTTCTTCCTCGGTTCCCATGACATCCACTTCGATTCCTCCTGTTGTCCTGAACTTTTAAGAGGCCCATTCTTGTCATGCCTTACAGAGTGGATGCTAAGAACAGGAAGCACAGCGGCCATGCTCCATCCCATTCCTTCAGCCTGGCTGGCACCAGCCCCAGCGCTGCCTGGCTGCCCCTATCTTTGGCTTTGTCTTCTCTTTTTCGTCAACCCTTTGCCCTTTGGACTTGATGACTTCAGTTGGCTCACTTACTTTTTGACCCTGGGCATTCTGCAGTGTTTCTCAACAGGGGCACTAGCAGCCTTTGGTGCAGAACAATTCTTTCTTGAGAAGAACTGCCCCTTATGTTGCAAGATTTTTTTTTTTTTGGCTAGGAAAGATTCCCCCTGAGCTAACATCTGTTGCTAATCTTCCTCTCTTTTTTTTCCCCTCCTCAAAGCCCCAGTACATAGTTGTATATTCTAGTTGTAGGTCCTTCTAGTTCTTCTATGTGAGCCGTCACTATAGCACGGCTACTGACAGACGAGTGGTGTGGTGCCACACCCTGGAACCGAACCCGGGCCACCCAAGTGGGTTGCGCTGAACTTTAACCACTAGGGCATCAGGGCCGGCTCATGTTGCAGGAGTTTTTAACATTCCTTGTCATGCTCATTAAATGTTAGGACTGTTCTACAGCTTTGGTGGCAATCAAAAAATGGAAACTGTCCCCAGTTTGTGGTGGGGAGTGGAAGGATAGCTCGATCCCCAGTTGGCACCCTTCTCTATAAAGACTCTGCTCATGCTTCACCTATACCATCTGGTGCCTCCCCTGTTGGATTACAACCTCCCAGCTCTGCACACTGGCATTTGAACCCCGCTAGCTGCCCACTTGGACATTAGAATTCCACCCCCCCTTGGAGGGCGGAAGCTTGTTGATCAAAATTAGCACTGGGAGGAATTATCATACAATCATTGAACAGAGTCAGATAGAACTGGATTTTGTATTCCTATGCTTCTGTGTGATTCAGGCAAACAGCTTAATCACTCTGAGTTCTAATTTCTTCATTTGTAAAATGGGAGGTGTTTTAGATCAGAAGGAGAGCTTGAGTGGGAGATTTTTTTGTTGTTTTTTGCTGAGGAAGATTTGCCCTGAGCCAACATCTGTTGCCAATCTTCCTCTTTTTGCTCAAGGAAGATTTGCTCTGACCTAACATCTGTGGCAATATTCCTCTATTTTGTGTGTGAGCTGCTGCCACAGCATGGTTGCAGACAAGTGGTATAGGTTCACGCCTGGGAACCAAACCCCGGCCGCCAAAGTGGAACACACAGAACTTAACCACTAGGCTATGGGCCCAGCCTCCTAGAATGGGAGATTCTTGTTCAAATGATTTCTTGGAGAATACTCTCAAGAGAAGGGCAGGAGGGAAGCAGGGTGGGCAAGGGGAAAATGCTGAACAAGGAAACTCTGAAGCATAAATTACGTCCGAGTTAATCCTGGCTTGAGTTGAGGGAACTGGCCTTTTGTACCCCCAGGTCAGTCAGTCATTGGCTGAGGTCTGGGGGTAGGTGGCTCCCATTAGCCAAGGGATGCCCGCCCCCACCATCCTCAATGACGTGGCTGTAAGTGGTTACCACCCATTTCTGGCAGCTTCTAGGGGATGGGTGAGAGCAGTAAAGGGGATCTGGGCAAGGTACCAACCTCATCCATTATAGGAAATGATAATACCTACCCCAAGAAATATGTTTAGCACCGTGTTTAGTACACAGTGAGTGCAGAGCAAATGGTTTTATTGAGTGGCATAAATTGAGAGCATGCCATCAATGATCTCCAACAGGTGCGACAGGGGAGCCAGAGGTGAGGTAACCAGTCATAAGGAGCCCCATCAAGCTCTCATTCCCTCTCAGGAGCCCGCAGCTTTCCTGGCCTAACCCTGACTCTGAAGGGCCCCCCTAGCCTTTGTGCCCTGGGAAATGCCTATTATTTACCAATTTCACAATGCATAGAATGCCCAAGTCTTAGAATACCAAAAATATAAATGAGGAATTATCGAAGGAAGATGGTTCTCCAAGCCCTAGTCATAGCTTTCCAGAGATACAAGGTGGGTGGATTTGCATAAAGAGGGTTATTATTGCTTCTATTGGAAGGGGGAGGAGAGGAGGAAGGAAGGAAAAGAAATACTAGGAGACGTTTGTGGAATGTTAGGGAAAAAAAGTCATGAATTTGATGACTGCTTCAAAAAGGGAAGAAATTAGAACTAATTGACAGGGCACAGGGGCTGACTACATTCTCCAGATTGAAAGTCATGTCTTTCTCCAAAAAAGGAGCAAATGAATATTTCAGTAAGGTCACACACTCAGACTAATGAAAAGCAAGAAAGACAAGCAGAACTAACAGAGGTGATATGCAAGATCACCTGCAACTTGTAAAGATTTGAAGAGTCTTCTTGGAAATGAAATATTTTATTTCTTGGTATAGAAACAAAGAAAAATACAGGGGGAAGAGATCATTTATCTCACTACTGTCACATAGTAGGGCATGTTACTTTTCTCTTTGGTTTATGAAAATCCCTCAGGGCTCCCCAGGTGATGCTAGAAAATTCTCCTCAAACTCTGGCCCTGCACACTGTCTACCACTGGCGGGTGCCTTTCTTACTAGGGTAAATGACCCAATACTAGTTCAGTACTGAGTGTCAGCATGCCTATCTGCCCTCACCAATCATTTCCTGTACATGATGTCATAAATTTTTAAAATATTTTTTAAATTAAAACAGTTACATTTTTAAAAAATTATAACTAATATTTGTTCATGAAAGAAAACTTAGAAAATCTAGATAAGGTAAAAGAGAAACTATAAATCACCCACTACCCAGAAATAATGATTGTTAGCATTTTGCTGTGTATGCTTACAGATGTTTCCTATGCATGTGTGTGTGGACACGGACACACATATACATGTGTATACAGACATGGACACACACATATATGTGTATGCACACATCCTCATAATCACGCTGTGTGCTATTATGTAATCTGTTTTTTTTCACTAAAGTTATATATCATTGGCATCTTTGACATCAACTAATATAGCATAGAATAGTATCATTTTTAATGGCAACACAGAATTCCATTGAGTGATTGCACCATAACTTTCTTAATCAATATATTATATTTGACACATAGATTGTCTCTAATTGTTTTGATATTGTAAATAATGCTGTGATGACATTCTTAGCTAAAACTTGAAGCACATTCATAATTAGTTACTTAGGACAGATTCCTAGAAATAGTGTTACTAGGTCACAGACTTTTCACCTTTGCAATTTTAGGCACGTTGTCAAATTACCTTCCAGAAAGGCTACAACCATTTCTATGCCCACAGGTTCTACATGAGGATACAATTGACCCTCCTCTTGGTCAACAGTGTGTGATTATAACCTTTGACAATTTTGTTATGAAAATGATGCATCATGTTATTTTTAAAAACTTCAAAGGAAATGTTCACTGTTTAAATGACCCAACACACACGTAATTCTCCCTAACTTCTGTCTAACTATATTTTTTCCCGTATTTATAACATCAGTTAGCATAGACACTTTGCAAATACTGACCTAAAAAATTATATCTAAGCATACACACATTCAGTGTCCAATTTTTAGATTTGTGGAATAGGTTTTTAATACTAAAATCTGATGTTTGTGTTACCTTGTGATGTTTTAGCTTAACTCATGAGATAAACAAATTGCCAGTCACATTTATAGTTCACCCAGATAATTAACAACTCATAATTTTTAAATCAAAAATTGAAAATCTGTCCAAACAAGTAGAACAGAGGGGAGAAGAAAAAGTCAAATACTTGATGAAATGGTGATTCTCTTCGGTAAGCAGACACATAACTTCGGCGTTAGGAAACTTAGAGTTTCTTCCCAACTTTGCCCTAATTTTCTGGCCTTTGGGAAGTTGCTTAAGTATATCATAAAACAGAAAAGTAGAAATGACTCCTGCATTCCTACTATCCCACACCCTCGGCCTCATTGCACATGCATTTTGTAAGAGTTTATTAGAAACTGCCAAGCACTTTGAACTCCTTGAAGAGGAGTATTTTATAAATAGAATTTTAGCTTGTGGGGTCCTTTACTAATTAAGTAAATGTCTCGTATTTCTTAAAAATATATTACACAAGTGACTTAATAGAAGACAAACAAAAGCTGCCCATTCTCATAATCTACCTGTTTCTGGAAAGCTTCCCCAAGAGAGTCTCCTTATATATATACCTAGTAACATTTACAGTACTTCTCTGTGACAACTTTAAACATTTCCTTTTTTTCCCTTAAATTAAGGCTCAACTCTCTATGAAACATTTTTCGGAGGAGAAATAAAAAGTAGTGATAATATTACATATCCTCAATTCTAAAACCCTATTGATTCTAGAACTTAGCTTCAATTTAATGATATAAGTAAAAAGGAAACATTTCAATAAAGGGACACATAGATTGTAAGGCTAGTTCCAAGCTTAGCAACATTCAAATGGGATAGAGGGGTACAGGTCATAGAATAGGGGAAATGTGGAAACAGTAATCATGGCTAGAAACGACTAGGCATACACCATATGCTGGGCACTGGGCTATGACTGTATGTGTGTTACCTTATTCATCTTCACAACAACTCCAGGCCCCTGGGGACATCACCAAGTCCAGACTGGCTTCGAGCAGAGCATCTGACTCCCAGGTCCAGGGTCCCCGTCACTGGGTGCTCTGCCTCCCCAATTCATTGCTCACATTTCCATGCCCAAACCACCACTCTGCCCTTTAATGTGGGCTGTCCTCAGCAAAGGTAGGATTTACGGGGACCAACAGGACTTGCCTACTCCCAGATGGCTCCCCCAGCCTGCACTACTGCCTCTGCCCCCGCTTTACTGCCTCTGAAATTCCCCCTGAGACTTTCTTGTTGGCTACAAAACAGCAGTAGGGGCAGGGCCTCTGTGAAATTGTAGCTAAAACGCATATTATCTAAAAGGGAGAATTCTCCCTCTTAATACATTATTTAGGTGAATTTCAGATTAAATAAACCACATCTGTGATTTTTGTTTCTTCACTCTGTTTATTTGTCCCTCATCCTGAAATGGCTTCCCTCGTTTCTATATATATAAATGAAATCAGTCAGCAAGTATTTATTGGGGTCTGCTACAGGGCACTGTGTTTACAGGCACCGGGGATAAAGTGGGGGGAAACAAAGCTATGCACACTTTCGGCAAGAATCTTACAATCTCGTGAGAGAGTTAGAAATTAAACAATAATTTCATAAATAAATCTGTAAATATAAATTGTAATCAGTGCTCTCAAAATCAGGCATGCAATGCTTTGAGTATACGACCAGGTGTCTCAACTTTGTCAGGCCGATCAAGGAAAGCCTTAGAGAAAATGACATTGAGTGATGAGAGGGGTTAGCCAGGCATGGAAGGTGGAAAAGAAGCACTCAGAAGAGGCAGCAGCAACTATGAGTGCCCGAAGATGGAGAAGAAGTTAAATCTAAATCCTACAAGCCTCAAAGTTCAGCACAAATCAGATTTTCTCCTGAAAACTCACTAAAAATTTCCCCTCAGATATTTAGTGTCTCTGCCTCATCCTTTCTGCAAATTCTCCTAACATTTTATCACTGACTCTTTCATAATAACAGCGACGATAACATTTAATTAGACTTACGATGTGTCATTCTCTTCTGTAAGCAGCTTACCTATTTTTCTCATTGATCCCTCACAAGTCGAGGAGATAGTTACTGTTATTAGCCCCTTTTTACAGATGGATAAACTAAAGCAGAAACCATGGAATAAATTGTCCCAGTTCCCAGGCCATAAGTGGAGCAGTTCACCGGCACTCTTAACTG
Organism: Tapirus indicus; assembly: GCA_031878705.1. NCBI lineage: Eukaryota > Metazoa > Chordata > Mammalia > Perissodactyla > Tapiridae > Tapirus > Tapirus indicus. The sequence goes on along the minus strand of CM062920.1, from coordinate 133,583,580 downwards.
GTGCCCCATACTGCCTCCTCATGATGCTTTCTTCATCATTTTTGTACCTCCTCTACCAGATGATAAACTCTGAGAGAAGAGGCCAGGGTAATGGACCCATTTATTCATTCATTCAACCAACATTTAGTCCATGACTACTATTTGCCAGGTGCTGTGTGCCTCCCTGCACCCACTGCAGGGCACTGAAGGAAGGAATGAGTGAATGATCACATGGCACAACTCAGAAAGCCTTGTCTGGGGCAGGAGATGGAAGGCAGAAGCTTTAATGGGGGCCAGGAGCAGCAAAGGAAGATTCACATATGTCACCAGAGAGCACATCTCATCATTCTTCTCCAGAAAGAAGGGCTCCTGAGCATGACAAAGCACCTGACAACATGTTAGGTGGCTTTATATGTTATTTCACTACTGGTACAATAGCCCCGTGGGTAAGGTTTGTTGTCCCAACTGCATGAATAAGGACACTAACTTTAGAGAGTATACGTTACCTGCCAAAGCCATACAGCTAGGAAATGGCAAAGAAGGGGCTTACCCCCAGCCTTGTCCGAGGTCAAAGTCTCCTTCCATGCAGTCTCCCAAACTTTATTGTGGAGGCTTTCCTTGTTAAGGTGAAGGGGGTCAAAGGCCTGAAAAATCTGCCAGTTTCCAAACTATAGCGTTTATTGATGAAATGATCAACACGCACACACGGAAATGATTACCAAACAAGTCAGAACAGGAAATATCTTGAGAGAAAAGAGGTGGGTGTGTTGCAAAGGAGCACTCAGCAAGCTTCTGAGGTGCTGGCAATGTTCTATTCCTTGCCCCTTGTGGCGAATACATGAGCATTCACTTTATAATTCATTAAGATATAAATTTGTTTGATGTGCTTTTCTCTGTGTGTGTCATTTGTCACCATAAAAAAGTTTTAAAAGCTCGCCATTTCTTCCCGCAAAATACAGCCTACCATAGATTCTAGAATCAGGTGGTCCTGGTGAGAGAGGCATTTATGTGTTGAGTTACTTTTCAGCAAGACCCAAAGGGACAAGTCCTTGAGAAGGTGGCATAGATGAGATGAAGTCATCTTCTCCCCACCCCTGATTGTAGGCCACGGTGATGTTCACTTTAACTCATCTGTATATGAGCCCAAAATGCAAGAGCAAGGCATACATAAGCCAAGTGATATTTCCAGCCAGGGGTCATGGAGGGAGTGGAGTTTTACTATAAGAGATTATCCTTCTGGAAATTCACCAAGAATAGCTAAAGGACACTGGGCAAAGTCACAGTCTGCAAGCAACTGCTTGCGCAAGTAACATAATTGTGTTCCCTAGTTTGCTGTCCCCCTGAGCCACTGCCCTGGGGGCTGACACGTAGAAACCTCCATTACTCCATTCATGCAAGACACAGAGGTTGGGTGGCCAAGAGTGTGAAAGGACCGTGACTCTCTACAAGGAGGCTTGTGGGAAAATAGATGATCCAAGCCAGGGTATGGCGCACAGAGGAAATTTTGGGAACCATCACTCAAGACTGTGCTGCCTTGCCACGAGTCTCCATTTATTATATTTTTTCCTTATATTTTTGGCTGATTATTTTAGGTGCAGTGGGTCTATTTTGGTTTTCCCAAAGCAATATTTTAGCTATAGAACATCTGTCACCTTGAGAGTCTGAGTGAAGCTGTTCATCATTTTGTAACAGAATTCTAATATACCAGACATTGACTCTATTAGTAAGTAGCTAAAATGTGCAGAGTGCACCAAATCAGAAGACTATAGCCCCCAACACCACACACACACACACACACACACACGTCTTGTTCTACCTGTGCTACCGACACACTCTATGACATTTGTGTCCCCAAAGGATATGTGTCAACTGTTCTGTTTTCTTTCTCTTTGCTGATATTTTTCTCTTTTTCATTTTAATCCATTTTCATAATTACTGACAATGTACTCATCTAACAAACAGCATTTCAAGTATTTTTTTAGAAATAGCATTGATATTGAATTTTTCTACTCTCTTCACTACCTTAAAAATCGAGTAAGTCATCAGCTGTGTGTAAATAATTCAGAGGGCTGTCACTTGATAACTATGAGACCTGGGCAAGTGACTTAACCTCTCTGAGCTTCAGTTTCCTCATCCATAAATAGGAGTAGTGATGCATGGCTCACAGGACTGCAGAAGAACTAAATAAGATACCGTATGTGAAGCAGAGAGCCCAGGGCACGGCCAACAGAGGGTGGTTAACAAATATCAGCCCTTTCCCCTTTGCCCTTAGCTTACTGGGGTCTCCGGAGGATACAGCAAGCAAACACAAATGACACGGTGCATCCTGTGCATAAAAAAATGCGATGTTCAAAGGCACAGAGGGTTAGTTTCTAACACAACCGTTGTGCTTCCAAGAATAGCTCTGTTTATAGCTGTGGGTTTTTATCATCTGGGTTCACTCAACCCTCAATACATCAGCCAGGCTTTCACATTAGGTTTAAATTTCATTTCTCCCAAGAAAGCCTTCCTCAGGCATTTCAGCTCACAATGATCTCCCGCTTTCTGAAATTCCCCTCTGTGAATGCATTAAACAATACCTTACGTGTGTGTGAGTGTGTATGATTTGTATATATACATATAATTTTTCTGAATCAAATTGTAGACCTCTAAAGCAAGGATTGTAACCAATGCCTCTTTATGTTCCCAGAGTCCAACACAGTGCCCTGCATTCAAGCAGCTACTAAATATATGCTTGTTGATTGATTGATTGATTGATTGAATGGTAGACAAGGACTTGGTAACTGTGTAACAGGCCTGTAAAATCTAGAGTTTACAAGCAGCACATTCGCAAAGAATCCAACCACCAGTTCCCCAAATCTTCCCAAATGGTACCCCTTGGAGAAGTTGAGGAGCGATCGCTCGGGATCTGTGATTTGAGCCAGGTTGAGATCTACTATAAATCCAGCAGTTTAATCCACTGCTTCCCTAGCTAAGCAATGAGCAGTCTTTCTTCTCCACTGAAAACAAAAATTTGTCCAGCTTAGCAAATGTCAGCACGGCAGCATGAAGAACAAAAAATCAAGAGCCATTTCCATGAAGCAAAGTTACTGGGCCAACAGCAGATGCATCCATTGGCATCAGGCAAGGTCCATTATGTAAGCAGCGGTAACACCAGAGACCAAGAGCACACAAAGCCCAAGCTTTCAGGCCTGGTCAAAAGGCCCATCTATTGTCTCTGGCAGACAGTGCCAGAAATAAAGTATCCTGGAGACACAATGTAAGGCAAGCTGCAAATGCATGTGCCAAGCCAAAAGGAAAGCGGGGCTGCACAATGGTAACTACTGAAGGAGCAGCTGGTCCTGGTGGCACCAGACTGTGTCTTTCAGCCCATGTCATCAACGCTTGTGAAGATAGTAAACATTTTCTGAAGAGGTGCCTGTCAGTTTCCATTTATTTATCAATAAGTGAATGAATAGCATCCAACTTACACGTTTTTCATGGTCTTTTTTTTCCCTTTAAATTCCGAAACCAGATGAGAAAGGACACCACACAGCAGAGTGACAACACGAGGAGAATGCAGCTCTGTCCTGGGAGGGGAGTTGACGACTGACAGATGATGCCTGTTGAGACAATGGAATGAGGCAGTTTCAGGCTATCGTTGGGACAAAAGGAGGTCAAGTCTTATTCTTGTCTCCTGCCTGGATACAAAGAGCTGGTCACAACTTTTCTTTAAAAAGAAGAAGAAGAAGAATGCATTCCTAAATCAAGTCCTCCCAGGGCAGCAGGAACAGCCCCAGCACTCCTTAGCTACACTATCTTGGTTGGTGGACGAATATTTCTGACCTTTTATGTTGAACTTGCGATCTTCTGGGGCTGAGCTGCCACTCTCCGAAAGTCCTTCTAAGTGCAAATTACCGTAGTCATCTCATTTCATCCATCTTCTCTTGGAACTATCAAAATAACTGAAAATATAAGGCTATACACATCCAGAATCATCCTTTATGGAGGTTGGTGGAGTCCAGTGGTCACCAATTAGTGTCCTATCAGTAAAAATGGCCTTGGAGTTCTTTTCTCCTTACCACCTCCCTCTTTACAAAACAAAAAATAAAAATAAATAAATTGAGTCAAATCTATCTTGGGACAGAGGGTGAATTGGAAACAACACAAAGACGCAAAGGATTAAATAAATGCACCTTCTTTGAAACTAGTGATGACATTTTCTAGGAGCAATTCAGACGGGGCTTACTTTTACAAGGCATCATGGTGCATAACAAATGGCCTGCCAGGGCTTTGGGTTTAAACCTCATCTGACATCTACTAGCCTAATGGGTAGATCAATTGCTTTAATTCCCCAATTCTTCATCCCTTTCTGTGTCCAAGTTCTGATGCTGGTTCCAGCCATGTGACTTTCTTTGGCCAAGGGGTTTTTATTAGACATATTGCAAGCAGAAGGTTGAAAAGGTGCTTGCATGTTTCAGGTTGTGCTCTTGCCCTCAGCCATTGCCATGAGAACATGCCAGGGCTAGCCTACTGGATGATGAAAGACAAGTGGGATGTAGCTGAGGCCTCCTAATCATCCCAACCACAGCAATTCTAATCTGCTGACAGTCAGCTGACTCCCAGGCAGGTAAGTGAGCCCAGCTCAGACTGGAAGAAATGCCTAGCTGAGCCCAGCCTAAATCACCAACCCGCAGACTTGTGAAGCAACTAAACACTTAATATTTCTAAGGCCCTAGGTTTTGCGGGTTTGTTATGTAGCATTATTGTGGCAAAAGATAACTGATACACTACATGATGCAAATCACTTTACAAGCTTTAGCTTTCTTTAATTTTCTCATTTACAAAACGAGTATACAATGACTTCTTCACAAGGTGGCTGCCGTGATTAAGTTCATAAAATTAGACGGGGTATGTGAAATTGTTTAGCACTGTCCCTGGCATATAATTGGCGTATAATCAGTGGGCATTCCTTCTGTGCCTCATGTTCTGCCTTTAGATGTCTCCCTTCAGAAGAAATGCCTTCTTAGTGTTCTCACTATTGATCTTCATGCACTGTAGAAGCGACGCGAGCCATAGTTGGCCCTATGTGGAGTACTTCAGTGGGGTCCACAGGATAGATTGCCAGACATGTAAACAAAAAGTCTCCTGTGATACCAAGAAGATTCCTACAACATGCCTGGAATTTCTCAGATCACTCCAAAGACTTAACTCACTTGAGACCACAAATCTAGGTTGAAGCCTAGAGAAATAACATTGACTTCCCACTGCCCTACTACAGCTGTCTCTGAAGGTTGGAGCCCACTCTTCCAGCAATGGGGCAATCTGAAAGAACCATCCCTCAAGTAATAATAGAATTTTGAATAAACACACAACCTCCCTTACCCTAACATGGGATAATTCTGGAGTGCATGGTCTATACTGTCTCCCAGAGATCCCCAGAGGGATTGAATCCCAATTTCCCACAGCAATAATGTCATCTCTAATACATTCTTTATTGGATGTATTTCTGTTACTGTTTTACTTCCCCAGTCCCCTAACATTTCCTAGGATCACCTCCCAAATAAGCAGCTTGCATTTCAAATCTTTTCTGAGGTCTGCGTCTGGAAATTCCAAACTTAAATAATCATGGAAACCCATCTTTGGATGGAACCCGTCTGAAAACCCAGATTCCAAGAGCCAGACCCAGCAGGAGCAGGAGAACAGAATCATTCCCTCATTTTAACAAGATTTAATGAGGGCACACATTGAGTTCTCAATGCCCGTGGTTCCAAGCAGGCCTGCAGCATCTCCCTGCTGGGATTTTGTAGTCATTGTCTAAGTGATCTCCCTTTTTCCGGACTTGTTCCACTTCTCCCCATTATCCATTTCCACAGAACTGCCCTGCAGCTCTGCTGCTTAAAGTTCTTCAGTGTTTCCCCACTCCTCAGGAGGAGCCCAGTCTCCCTAGAATAATATATAAGATCCTTCATGATCTGGTCATCCCTACCTCCATCTCCTGTCTTATTCCTTATCACCTCCTTGTACCTTCCATCTTAGCCATACTAAATAACTTGCAATTCCTGACTCAGTATGCTATATTATATTTCCATGCAGTTACACAAATTATTTCCTCAATCCGAAATCCTTTCCTCCCACATAACTACTTGTGGAACCCCAATAGCTCCTTCAAAATCCTGATTAGGAGATGCAATGAATGGGGAAGACTTAACTACTGTTTTGTTGACTATCCCTCTAAAAAATATCTCTAATCCATCCATTTCCCTCCAGGTCCACCCCAACACCCTCATCAGATGCCCCTCTCTTACACTCTCAGAGCACCATCTACCTTCCCTCATTACATTTGCCTGAGTTTTAATTTTATATTATATGTGAGTCTGTCTCACATAATTATATTATATATATAATGTCTGTCTCCTTCTGCAGATGGCAAATTCCTATGAAAGCAGGGCCAGGTCTACTTTTAATCACTATGGAGTTTCTGGTACAGCACATGCCACATAGTAAGCATTCAATAAATATTTGTCAAAGTAATTTGTGAATCACTTCCTTCTATTTACAAAATTTTGCTTTGAAATCACTTATATCATTTCACACCTAACACTCTAAATTAGTCAGTGTTCTTCAGAGAAACAGAACCAATAGAATATATAGAGATATATAGAGACAGAGAATATATAGAGGGGTGATTTATTATAGGAATTGGCTCACACAGCTATGGAGGCCAAGAAGTCCCATGATCTGCTGTCTGCAAGCTGGAGAACCAGGAAAGTTTAATTCAGTCTGAATCTGAAAGCCAGAGAATTGGGGAGCTGATGGTTTAATTCCTGGTCTGAGTCCAAAAGGCCAAGAATCAGGAGTACTGATTTCTGAGGACAGGAGAAGATGGATATCTCAGCTGAAGCAGAGAGAGTGGATTCAGCCTTCCCCTGCCTTTTTGTTCTGTTCAGTCCCTCAATGGCTTGGATGATGGATGCCCACCTGCACTGATGAAGTTGATCTTCTTTACTCAGTTTACTGATTCAAATGCTAATCTCTTCTAGAGACACCCTCACAGACACACCCAGAAGTGATGTTTTACAAACTATCTGGGCATCCCTTTGCCCAGTCTAGTTGACAGGTAAAATTAACCATCACACGCTCTATTGCACCTTTTTGCTCATGTGTCAATTTCCACCATGTATTTATAATCTTGAGGGTCTCAGGACCTTTATACTGTGCTCTGTAAGAACTCGCCACTCGTTGAGCTCATCTGCTGAATTAAGGTTTCCCAAAGTGTAAGATTATAATGCACAGGGAATAAGGTTCATCAGGCAGGCTTCGGAGGTTGCATAAGATTTCAATTGGCAGAAGTGACAGCTTGAGAAATGACTTGAATAAAAGGAGGAATGCAGGTAAAAGCAAGTTGTGTAGGAAATAGTAAGTTGTCGCTGTGATTGGAAAGTGATTGGAGCGTGAGTAATGATACAATTTAGCTGACATGTGTTGAGTGTTTATTAAATGCCAGGTGGTATTATAAACATTTTACGTGTATTAACATTTTTTAAAAATAACGAAAGATAAAGCCAGAATAATAAGTAAGGTTCAAAATGTAGAAGGCTTTGAATGTCATCTACAGAAATATGCTTTATCTGACAACTGATAGAGATTCATTCAAGGTTTCTGAGTAAACACAGGACATCTCAAAACCATGCTGTAGGGATATTAAGCTGGTGATAGCAGGCAAGAAATCTAGAAGAAAGAGATGGGGGTATAGAGACGACATAGGTCATCTCTAGAGATATTTACAAGAGTTTTCAAAGAAAGACCAGCAAGACATGCCGCTTTATCAGATGGCATGAGAAGCAAGAAGAAATAAAGAATTAGTCCACAGACTTGATCACGGATGGTTAACCAAAGGAGGAGGAAGAATTAAGAATGAAAGAATGAGGAATGGCTAAATAAATTATAGTAAATCCGAGTTGAAATTATTAGATGACTCAATAAGTAGCATGTCTATTCTGTGCCTAAATCAATTGAAAAATAAGGCAAATGAGTTAGATGGATTAGAGACCAAAATATGACCATATTATTAATGAAGTTGCTACTGGATAAAGTGGCTTATATCTGAATAAGAAAGGCAAGTGGACTTTCTCGTACTAATGCTCAGAATTAGTCAGACTGCCCATCATGCAGTGCTGGTCTAGGGAGGTCTCCTCACGGAGCAGACAGAAGTGTATGCTCCCTGTAGGCAGCTGGTTCCCAAAGAGCAAGAAAAAAGGAAAGAGAATTTCCACTTTCTCCTCTAACCTCACCAGTCATATCCCATCACTCCAGCTCCCTTGCGGCAGAATTAGCGAGGGAGTGGGGAAGGCAGGTTTTTATGCTAGGGGAGCTCACTCCACATGGAAGGGCACACAAGATGTGAAGAATAAAGGATCTTACCTAACATTTTACACCAGGGATTGACAAACTACAGCCGCTGGGCCAAATCTTGCCGCTGCCAGTTTTTGTGCAGCCCCGAGTTAAGAAGAATGGTTTTTATATTTTTAAATGATTGGAAAAATCAGAATAATGATATTTCATAACACATGAAAATTGCATGACATTCAAATTCTAATGTAAATAAATAAAGTTTTATTGGAACACAGGCATATCCATTCATTTGTGTATTGTCTATGGCTACTTTCATGCTACATGGCAGGGTTGACTAGTTAGGACAGAGACTGTAGGGACCACAAAGTCAAAAATATTTACTCTCTGATCCTTGAAAGAAAAAGTTTGTCAACCCCTGATTTATACTATTGAATTCTATAAGGCCATCAAAACAGAAAGATAGAACTGTATACTGACCTGGAAAGCAGCCCACCATATTCCATGGTGAACCAAAAATAAGTTGCAGAGCATTAAATATAGTACAAGCCCATTTTACTAAAGATGCATATAGAGCTAGATAAAAAGATACTTACATATTTGCTGACAATCCTCACCAAACTGTTAGCAGTGATGACTTGGAGACTGGGAAGGTATGGGGGTGTAGGATGGGTTGGACATTTGTACACATTGTGTTGCTTAAAATTTTTTGTAATGACCTTTTCCTTTTTTTGTTGTTGTTTTGGTAAGGAAGATTGGCCCTGAGCTAATATCTGTTGCCAATCTTCCCCTTTTTGCTGAGGAAGATTGTTCCTGAACTAACATCTGTGCCCATCTTCCTCTATTTTGTACGTGGGTTGCCACCACAGCATAGCTTGATGAGCAGTGTAGGTCCATGCCCAGGATGTGAAACCTGGACCATCAAAGCAGAGTGTGTGAATTTAACCACTACACCACCAGGAGGGCCCAGTAATGACCATTATAGTTTTTGTTTATAGACAAAACAAGAAAATAAACATAACATGAACAGTGATGGCTTATCCTGCAAAAAAGTCAAATGAGAGAGAACTGGGAAATAACTTGTGATGATCATAACATCTCAGGATTCAGAAGCACTCTGGTCCAAGAGCCCATTTGATGCTTGAATCTATTCTACAACAGCCTAACCTGAATTTAAATACCTCCAGTAGCAGGAGACTTGCTGCTACCCACAGCAGCCCATTTCATCTCTGGATAACCCCAGTGGTAATAAAATTCATCCTGATACTGTATTAAACATTCACCTCACTGTAGGTTTTACTTGTTAATTCAAATTCTCCATTTTATAAGAAAAGTAATCCTTCCCCCATCTGAGAGCCCTTCATATATTTGAACACAAATTGCAAGGCAAACTTGAGTCTCCCTTTCTCCAAACTAAACATCCCTCTATCCTTCAACCATTCCACATGTGGTGCTAAAAGAATGGAAGGAGTTAAAAGAGTCGATGAGTCATGAAATAGAGTGGATAAGTATGAAACATATGCTTTTTGAAAATGATAACAGTAAAGGTTAGTGATGAATTGAGATGGTAGCTTGAGAAATAGAGCCAAAATTTCAAGAGGGAACAGATATTTTGAGTAACAGGAGAGAACTGAGCACACATCTACCTAAAGGAAGTGATATCACTGGGAAAGGAGATGGGAGAAGCATAGGAAGATGATTGAGTACCCAGGCAGAGGGAAGAGAAGAGACACCAAACAGAAGGGTGAGAAAACAAGAATTTAGAGGGGGAAATAAATGAGCTAAACTGAAACAACTCTTCCCAGGAAAACAGATGAGCAGGTCAACTGCTATGAGAGAAGGAGCCAGTATTGTGTGATGAACGGGGTGCAAGAAGGGGTAGGAAAAAGTGGGAAGAAGTGCAATGTTGGGTTGAAAACTCCCATTCAAGGTCTTACAGTGGCCACTGAGGAAATAGAAGAGGGGGTCAACAGGAGTTAGAAGGAATACTGAGCATTGGTGAGGGCTGGGTGTTGGAGAGAGAGGACAGGTCTCAAGGTTTAGTGAGTTTTTTCCAACAGCATTTCACAACTAGGGTTTTCTCACCTCAGGCCCTCCTCCGCCACCCCCCTCCCCCAAATGCAAGGCCCAGAGTGACTGCACTATTGATTGCAGGCAGGAGATTGAGAGCCCACCGCAGAAAGACAGCAGTGGCTCTTTGTCTCCAGTAACAAGGGTGTGTGCCTTTGTGCGTGTAGACCCACAAGCATATGTCCCAGTAGAAATATTATACTCTATGGGCTTATTAAAGAATCTTAACGCCTTCCAAAATTGCCCAAGCCATCATAAAAGCCTAGTAGTCAACAATGTAAACTGCTTGACCTATTCAGTCAGAAATAATAGGAAATATATTAAAAGTGCTACCTTTTCATGCTCTTAACATAATGCTTTGAATTTCCCATGGCTAGATCACTATGAATTACTTGGCAGGCATAAAATTCTGCTTGTTTTCTCTCCCACTCTAGACTGTAATCTTTGAAAATGTATTTATCAAGAGCTGAAGTGACTCGTTTCTCCACCAGCCTTCTCTGGAGGTGCTCATGACAGCGTGGAGAAAGCCCAGTGTTTAAAGAGCTAGGATGTTGGAAGGGCTCTTTCATGTATAACTCAGCCATCATCCCATTCCTTTGTGGTTGACCCCTTGGTTTACTCCCCGTGCCCATGGTTGATCTTCTAAAATTCACTCAGTTCCCACCTCCCTCTTCACCCCACTTACTCCCTGGGCTGCTATCTTCCTGTTGCCTGTGCTAGGACACCCCCAACACCCATCCCTGCACCCTTCTCAATAGTCATACCATTTGGAGTGCTGGAGCTCTGTGAAAGGAGACAAGGACTGGTTAGACTCAAAACTCTCAAGAGATTTTACAGATAGGACGGTGCCCATAGCTCCACAGGAGCTAGGATACAAGCATCATCTGCCCAGCTATCAAAACAGACAGTCTCAGCACGGTTTACAGACCTTATAATGGTGGCATTCTCCTTTATGTGTTTTCTTGAGTGGTCTCCTGCCATTTCCTCCTTAAGATTCTTAACATGACTTGACATTCACCTCAACATCTTGCAACTTGGGGCCAAGAACAATAAACCAAAAATAACAAAGGAAATATGCATTCTTTGTTTTTTCCCCAGCAAACCCTTACTCACTTAGTGCACTAACTATATGTGCCAACCAAAGGGACCTCCAGCTGGGAAGGAAGGAACCACAGGGAAACCAGGATGGAATAAGGTGAACTCGCTGTGTGGAGAAAAGGTCACGTTCTTGGTTTGACTGTGGAGAAGATCAAAGAGAATAGCTTCCAAGGTGCTCTGCCTTCCAGCTGAGTAATCAGCACATTTCACCCCAATTTTATCTGAACACAGCCTTTTAAGTCCAAGCCTCTTCTATTTTATGGAGACAATCAGGACCATCTGACGAAAGCATCCCAAATTTCCCTTTTCTTCAGCAGCATTATGTGGTAGGCTAGGGACAAGTTCTCTGGGCACAGGCAGACCTGAGTTTAAACTGAAGCTCTCTCTGACACTTACTAGTTACTGGGCAAGTTCCTTGACCTTTCCATGTTTATAAAAAGTTTCCTCATTATCAAAAGGTAAAAATAATGCTGATTTTGCAGGATTGTTCTCAAGTTTTATTTAGATCATGTATCAAAGGCACCTGGCCTTTTAGTATGAGATTAAAATGGTACAAAAAACTTCTGGCTCTTGGTCTATGTATAATCTTGTGGGCTAAATTATATGTTTAATAAATACTTATTATTATAATTTCTTAGTTTTCTTTACTAAAGATATGGAAAAGAATAAGAAAATTAGCAAATTATACTTGGTAAAAGCACTTTGTCACCATACAACATGTCCAAAATAATTATAATATAATTAGATCTGACACTAGATTAGCCTACCTCTACCCAGCTGAAGTTATCAAGAAGATGATTTGGAATATGAATTTATGTGCACTCTCCTTGACAATGAATGTCACTCTAAGTACACATTGAAATATTAGCTAGAATTTCAGCACGACACTTCAAAAGGAAGCAATCAGAACACTAATAGTGTGGTTTTTAGTGAGAGAAAAATTAAAAACCCACTTGAAATATTTTAAATATAGTTTATTTTATCTTTATCTTGCCCTTTTTAATATCTGCTTTTGTATTTTACACTATACATAAGTTATTAGGACAAGCATGCATGTGGGTAATTTGCAAATAAACAGATATGCAAATATTAGCAGGACATGCTCAAACATTTGTCACTGAAGTGGGGCCCTATCAAAAGTTTGGAGAACATGATCTACACTGACCTCAAATGTTTGCCTCACTCTTTGGGTTATGTCATACCCCTGCATAAAGATCTATCTTTCATAGTTCTCCATTTCCAAACGAATATGATCTGAGCTCTTTATATGCATGCAAGGCCTTTCCTAACTTGGTCCCAGTCCCCTGAATCTCTCCAGATCCTGGTAGGAAACAGATCAGCATAGGGAAGTTAGAGAGAGATTAATAGAGGGACTACCTACAAAGATATAGATAAAGTATAGAGAAACCACAAGGGATAGTGACATAGAAAGACAGGAGGAGGTATCACTCCCCCTAAAGTGGTGAAGGGAGGAAGCACCTACCCTTCCCTAAAAGCAGAGAGGGTGTGGAGAGGGTCCTTACAGAGACCATCAGGGGAGGGATGTAGCCAGCTCAAGGCCACCCCAACCAACTCTTCTCTCTCCCTGAGCTGCTCCTTATTCGCTGAATCCAACACAGAGGATAGACATATTGATGTGGTTCACACAGGTCAGCCTTCCATGACACAGAATTGGATGGAGAAGGGTGGAGATTGGACCTGGAGAAACAAATGGAAGATATTCAGCCCAATCTTTTTTCAAATTTTTTATCCATTCATCCATTCATTCATTGATGTTTTCATTTCTTCATTCAACAAATTTCTATCAAGTGCAGTGTCAGGGACTGACCTGGGTACTAGGGATACAGCAGGAACAAGACAGTCAGTGTCCCTACCTCCATGTCTCATGCTATACTCCAGAGTGGCAGGCAGGCAATAAACATGTTAACAGGGAAAATAATTACAGGTCACAACGTATTCCATGTGACACACACTGTGATAGGGAAAAACAGGGGACTTGCTTCAGGGAAAATGGCCCTAGATGGCTTTGCTGAAGAGGTAAGACCTGAAGAGTGAGAAGGGGTCAGCCATGCAAACAGATGGGGAAGAATGTTCCAGAAAGAAGAAGTAGCCAATGCAGTGGCTCTGAAGTGGAATCATGCTTACGATGATCCAGGACAAAAAGGAGCTGGTGTGGGTGGTGGTTGTGAAGCAAGAAATGGGCTTGGGAAGGTGGACAGGGGCTGCCTCACGCCAGGCTCTGCCAGCTGAGCTAAGAAAGTTAGGTGATGATGTGTCGTTGAAGCAGGGCGGTACTGTACACTCTCTGAACTGCTCATGCTGCCCTAATAGTGCCAAGTTTTGTGTGCCGTGCCTCTGTGCCTTTGCACATGTAGTTTCCCCTACCTTAAAACTCACCCTCTTTCTTCTGACAAACAGTTACTCATCCTCTGACCCCGTTTACACATCATCTCCTGTCTGAAGCCTTCCTTGTTCCCCTCAGGCTGTTCTTAGTCACTTCCTCTTCTGTGCTCTCCTAGCACTCTGCACGTCCCTCACTGCTTTGTCACTATTTGTTTACTGATGTCTCTCAAGACAGTGAGCTCTTTGAAAGCAAGGACCATTCTGCGATTCTTTGCATCCCCACCCTATCCCACCCCTCACCCCCCAGCCCTTTGAGAGCTGAGACTATGTCTTAATTAATCATGTTAATGCCCTCACCCTACTCTTCCCCCCACCCCTAGTTCACCTGGCCTGGGGTGTGCCACGTTAGCAAGGCTCAGGAATGCACGCCAAATGAATCAAGTCACAGAAAATAGCCCTTCCACTAAGTCTGGTCTTCAACACGAAAAGGCTGCCCAGAAAGCTATCAGTCATTGAGCAGTGTCTTAGAGCTTCCTGAACACAGAAAATAAGACAGCTGCTGGAATCCACTTGAACAATTAGAAAGGGGCTTTTTGTTTGTTTTTTAATGTAGCAAAGACATTTAATTATGTATTTAATAAATTACTTAAATATTTATACAAGTCATAGTTTAAAATAAGTTAGTGAAGTTGTATAAATAGATCTGCCACAAATTTTGCAAGCTTGCCTTTTCCAAGAAAGCAAGGACAGTGTCTTTTCTAAAAGTTACGTTTTGTGTCCATACCGCCTAGCATATAGTAAGTGCTTATTGAATGAGTACATGAAAGAACAAGAATTAGATATCAGACATGCCCTGTCTAGACTATATCCATACCAGTGGTTACTTTTAATCATGGTTAGTGTGTGTATTGGTTATCTACGGCTGCATAACAAATTATCTCAAAACGTAGCTGCTTTAAACAACAAACATTTATTGTATCAGTTTTAGACAATTAGAAGTTTGATGTTTACTTAGAGTCTAGAGAGTGCCTTTAATCTATTTGGGGTAATAATAGGTAATATTTATTAACTGCTTACTATAAGCCACACTATTCTAACAGCCACATGTATTCACTCATTTACTCTTCAGAACACTCTGAGATGTTTCCTCTTATTAACTTCTACAGATGCAAACATTTGGGTGCAATGAGGTTAACTAACTCAATGAAGGTCACACAGGCAGGCCTGGAATTTAGATCCAGGTAGTCCAGCTCCAGAGCCCAAACTCTTCATTTCTGATAGACTGCCTTTAAAGATAGAAAAATAACAATAATTTTCCCTTTAAGGATGAAGCTGATACAATGAAGGTTCCTCTCCCTCATCATTGTCATATACAGGTCAGTTCATCTCTCCAAGGGAGATGATAGACTTGCATAGATCCATTGTCCCATGTGTATGTGATGGCTGCCCATATTTAATGATGAAATCAGCAGCCATGAGTCTGAACTTAGTGAATTAGCTCAAAGGAGTCCCAACCTATAGCCCTAACAGTATTAAAACTATTGGATCAAATTGTATTCCATTTGATGTAAAAGATAACGGGTGCAGTCATGAATCTAAAGATTACAGCCAGTACCACTGGTCATGCCTAAGCCCTGGCATGAAACATTGACTGCTCTCTCAGACCAAAAAATGACCAAAGGGGCTGGCAAACAATGCTTTTAGGGGACAAATCTCCTGTAAATGAGCTAAAGACCCTAGCACTTAGAGGGTCTCTATTGTCTACCCTTCTCCATCCAGGAAATAGAAATCTCCCTCTCTCTCTCATGGATATTTTGCTCTAGAGGACACAGAATGCATATTTTTTCAATCAAACCAATCAAAGAGTGCGATGAACAATGGGTCTTGAGCAGGAAAGACTGAGTTCATGCCTCAAACTAGCTGATTCATCATAGACACAGCTCTTCACCACTTGCGGTGTCAGCTCCCTCATCTAAAATGGAAAAAAAATGGAAGAGAAATTTTCTAAGAACATATCTAGCTCTAAAAATTGGTAATCCTTAGAAATACAAGTCAATATAAAATTAACACTTCTTTTATTCAAGTGATAGATATTATGCTTTGTGACAGCGTGTCCATTAACCGCACATGATTAAAAATCTCACAAAACAGAATATGAGAATTTATCACTTATCAAAGGCCAGACACAGTGTCAGTTTGGAGAAAGAGAAGCAGCATTCAAACAACCCAAGATCTGCAGAGAATTTCTCATTACTCTCTCTGTCACGTGGCAGGGGAATACAATGAAAGATGACAAGCCAAATTCGCCTTCCCTCCCCCCTCCCACGCAGCCCTGATGATGGACTGGGACCTCCTCTCACAGGGCATGTTCTGGAGCAGCAGCCACTGTGGGCTCTGGCTGAGGAAGGCATGTCCGATGTCCCCTACTGCACTCGCATGGGTGTGTGGAGTCAGATCTGTTTTTCTGTAAACTGTCATGAGAAGCGCAGGGATGGGGATAAAGCTTATTGAATAACATGGGAAGAAAAATAATGAATGGAACCTTGTTGACGTGAGAAGTAGGAAGGGTTAGCAGGGGCCTCAGGAAGTGGGAGGATCGTCATTGACACTCCAAGTATGACATAGTGGAAACATCATTGTACAGGGAGCTGGTCACTCTGGAAACCAATTGTGTGATTCTGGGTAAGTCACCTTATCTATTTATAAAATGAGGAGGTTGCATTAGATTAGTGGTTTTTAAACTGAGTCCTTAGAACAGAGGCGTCTCGTGGAAAAACCAGGTGGGAGCAGAGAGGCACAAAGCCAAGTGGGTCGTGCCCTTGACTCTCCACTCCATCTCCTACAAGATCATCTTTGCTTTCACCCGTTTTGGAGTTGAACAGAAGTTTATTTTTTAAAAAGTTGTGCTATTATACAGAATAAAGTTTGAAACCACCTGGACTGGATGACCTCAAACATCTCCAACTCTTTCTACGAGTCCATGCAAATATTAACAAATAAAAAGGCATGCACTTGCTATCTCAATTCATTTTCACACCCACAGCAAACATTTCAGGGTAAATCAATTCTTTTGAATGTGACCCCTTTTTCCTCTTGCCCAGCAGTGGATTCTGCAGCTTCTTGACGAAAGTATCTTAATTATAAAAATCACCCATGTCTTTTCTTCACTAGAAAATGAGGCTATTTGTGGCTTTTGGCCATAAAACTGATGTGACTTGTTCTATCAACTTCCTCAAATCATTATTCCCCTTCTGCTTCACCATGATAATAATTATCATTATTATTATTCATGGAGCCGTGGCAGAGTCCTTGGATAATCATCTCTAATATCATACATCAGCCTTCCTGTCTCCACAACCTGAGCAGAGGTTGGCAGCACCCTTCCCAATGTTCCATCAAAATGCTGCCATTCTCTGATGAACCCAAACTAGCTTCCAGTCTCCTCGGCAAACCAAAATACTTCACATAGTCACATGAATCTACTTTGGGGTAGAAAAGCAAGAGGCCTCTATTTGCTGGTAAAAGTTCAGAGGTGGTGGGAGGGATGATACAGCCAAATTAAATTGAGATGATTAAACAGAAAGCAAAACAGTCTTTGTGCCTATAGTAGAAGGGGGGAAATTGAAAATGGCCCACCACACCACCAGTGTGGCCACATGATTTGACTCCATGGCAATTAGCCCTGCCAGACCTGTGGAATTTGCCCAGTCTTAATCAGGCTATTTTTCTGTCCCTAATGGATCCCAGAGTAGAATTGGATTGATATCCCAAAAGGTGTTTCGGTTGTTATCAGCCAACTTTGGTTCAAATATCGAGGTCAAAAGAAGGAATGGTAACAACATTGTATTCCAGCTCTTAGAATCTGTTCCAAGTTTTAATCACACAGATAGTTCCCTTCAAAGTTTAGTGCTTGCTCCATTTTGCAGTGCTTGAAATGATATATCCAATGCCACACATGTTGAGGCATTTATCCAATTCATTTTCTATACCTGAAAGATGGAGAGGGTCAGCAAATACTTGGCCTGCCTGCTGCCACATTTCCCCCTGCGTCCAAGGTACACACCGAAAATCGAGGACAGCTCTCTTTTCACTCGATCCAGATGTAGCCTCAGAATGGTTCTCTGAGCATCCACTAAAATTAATCAGAGTTGACAGTTAAGATGAAACTTATTCCTCACCCTGGACGTACCCTTGGTATTCATTTTACACTTATAATTTCAACCATTCAGAGGCAGGCCTCTGTATGTACAACTTGGCTTAGTCACTTACCTGAATCACTCATGATGAAAAATCCCTCAGCTGATGAGTGAGCCTAACCCCTCCCAGCATCTACATCTCAACACAACTTTTTGTCTTTTTTTCCCATTTCCAAAAAAAGCATTCTATAAGAAAAAATATATAGACTATTCTAATATTTATTAATTTGGAGACTATAAAGACTCCTGTTGTTAAAAACTCCAGTATTATAACTACTACTATTGATATCCTTGTACACCACCTCCCCAAATCTAAACTCATCCGTCCTCCACTGTTATCATCTCAATCAATGACATGAATATTCACAAAGTTGTTCAGAGCAGAAACCTGGAAGTCAAGCTTGAATTGCCCTCTTAACTCTCAATACCCCAATCCATATATCATGATCTGTCTACTAATCTTCCACTTCCATTGCCTCCATCTTGCTCCAGTCATTGTCATCTCTTCTTCCCTAGACTGCAGGTCCTGACTGATCTCTTCTCCTGCCTTTTCCCACTCCAGTCTCTATTCTGTCTCTCCAGAAATCATTTTAAAAAGTGAATTCGATCATGCCATAAGCCCCCCCAACTACCTCACCACCAAATACACATTCCCATGTGGTGAAAATCTTTTAGTGTATGCTCAAAATGTGGGCCTGTAACAAGGTAAGGAGCTTACCTCAGAACATAAATGTAAAGCATCACACTCCTTCTTTCATTGAGAAAGCCTGGCTACACGTGTGTGTGTGTGTATAAGCTCAACTAAAAAGTGTTCCAGGTGGCATAGTTGATTTACGTCTGCACAAGGTCTTTGCACAAGCTCTTTTTTTGTCTTTATCACAGACTGGTAGCCAACAGTTTGCAGAACAGCAGCCCACGTGTAAACCACAAGCTGAGTAGTACAGGCTTCACAACCCCAAATAATGAGCTCCTGTCTGCCTCTCAAGCTTCATGTCAAGCCCTCTCTCCTCTGCTTCCTCTCTTCCAGACACAATGGACTCCTTTTGGGTCCTAGACATGACTATACTGTCTGAGAGACATATCCACCTTAGCCACCACCTGTCCTGGAGACTTCATTCACATCCGCTTTCTCTCAGCTGGAAATACCTTGTCCCTGACTTTTTACTTAAATAGTACTTCCTCAGGCCCTCCTTCCCTGACCACCTATGTAGAGCCCCTTCTTTATTCTCCATCACCATTTGGTCTCAGTTTGACATCATTTTTTCAATCTTCAAGTACATATTTATGTACGTGTTTACCTGCTGATTGTTTGTCTTCCTTACTAGGCTGGAGGCTCTATGAGGGCAGAGCCCCACTGGTTTCTCTAGTTTCACTGCTCAGAGAACCACTGCTTTTGGCACGGTATACCCGTCAAGTGTGTTACGGTAGATGGAAGGTTAGAGAAACTGTGGCCAGCCATGCTGACACAACAAGATATTAATTGACCTCAAGACTTCCCAGGACACTTGCAAAATATGAATAAGAACTGGATTCTTAGACGCAGATTTCCCAATCATAAAGTCTTATTGCAGCTCACTTCATAGTTGCAACAAGTCTCAGCCAGTTTAAGGTTAGGCAGCTTACAAAAGAGAAACAGAATTACTTCATGTGAGTAAACAATTCATTACCTTTACATAGGATTTTCTCAGCCTGAATCATTGCAATATTTTCATGTGCATTTGCATCACTCTCCTTAGAGACCCTGTCACATCATAGCTAAAATTTATAAACAGCCAAAAATTTAGATGCCAAACACTGGGGCCCCCTCAGGGAACAAGACCACCCAGGCCTCCCTTCACAGAGCTTTGGTTCGGTAAGAAAAACAGACGTTACCCAAGCAATAAACATGAAGAGTAGTAGGGAAGAAGAACATGGTGCTACAGAAGCACGTTGCGGGACACTCTAACATTTATTAGGGGTCAGGGAAGACTAGCAACTGAGGATGGGTGAGGCAAATAATGGGGACAGAAGAGAGATACAGGCAGCATGGGGCTGGTGAAAAGGCCAGGGAAGAAGAGGGGCCTTGGTAAATTCTAACATCTAAAACTAGTCCAGTGGGGCTGGAATGCAAAATAAGAGAAAGGAGAAGACAAGGAATGAGGCTGGGGGGACAGCCCGGGGCCAGATCTTATGGTGGCATAGTAAGAAACTTGGATTTTGTCCTTTTATGCCAGAGCATGACACGCCCCACCTTCTGTCCCCTAACCCCTTACCTACAAATTACTTACAACAATACTGGGCATGTAGCACTTGCTAAATACATGTTAAGGACTATTAGAGGTTCCTTAAGGAATGCAAAGTAATGAAAGAAAAAAACAGATAATATTAACATTAGGGGAAGAAAAATTGTAGAAGAAAGAAAATGTAATCAGTATGCTATGTGGCTCAGCCATGAAGAATATTTACATGTCTATGTGTGTATACATATAAATATTAAACACTAAAAAAGATTCCACTAGATATGTAATGTAACTGTATTTGGAAGATTTATAGGCAGTCAATAGATAATATCCAAAATTGGAAAATCAAGAAATATCTGTAGCAACACATTATTTAGAAATGGAAAAGTAAACAGCAGAATAAAGAGTTGGAAGATTTGTAAGCAGTTACTTCTGAGGTAAGGGACGAGAAAAGATAGATGGATGGGCTAAGACAGGGCTGAGCACTGTTTTTATTTTAATTCTTTTATCTACATTGTTATTTTTGTGATTACGAGCCATGTATTTACTTTTTTTGACAGAAGTATAAATTAAACACACACACATCCCCCCAGCAAATACTTCTCTAAAGGAAAAGGAATAGAGGGAGGCAGTCCTAACGCCCCCTACTGGCCATTTCACAGATAGTTCTATTGATGAGTCTTATTACCCTGTCCAGACTTGCTTGGGTCCCTAAGGCAATCATGTCAGCCACAGGAAAACAGCAAACTCGGCCCTTCTGTTTGTGGGAGGTGCCATGAATTGGGCTGCCAAGCAACCTTTGGATTTGCAGTGCTAAAGACTACCCACAGTTATCTGCTTAGATTCCCAAGTTGGCTCCATCTAATGGATCCTGAGCACAGACCAGGGCCGCAGTGAAACAGAGCCATTGGGAGTTCCAGAGCTCTCAGGGTCTTCAGAGGAAGCCAGGACAAGAGGGAAGCGTGAGCTCCAAGTACAGTAAAACAAGATCCAGAGATAGAGCCCCCACTGTCTTTGATTGGGTTGACACATTTGCTTATGGGAAGTAGATGGACTCACAAGATGCTGAAGTGTCCCAGCAAAGGTCTTCAAGTGCTTCGCATCTCATGACTTCATACGTCACTTGCTGGAGATGTGTGATACTTAACAAGGACAGAACTCAAAACTCTCCTTTCCTACTTATGAAGGAAAAAACAACGAGAGAAAGATGGTAATTGAAACAATCTATTGAAGAGAGAGAGGAAGCTGTTTTTAAGTATTTTCAAGGACTTGAGAAGGACCCCTTTTACTGACAATGTTAATTAAAAATCCTCTTATTTATTAAAGAAATTCCCCTAATTTTCTCTGCCAGACAAAATTTTATTAGGCTACTTCCAGTGACTAGATATACTTGGTAGCAAAAAAAACAGTGTTAAAATGTTTTATAGATGAGAATTTTTACTTCTTCAGAATAAGTTTTACATATAATGAATTTTTTAAGTGAAGTGTTATGTATCCTAACACAATTTCCCCCATTTAAAGTCCATGAGGATATTTATCACTTCTGAGTGTAGGATTTTTTTTTTTTTTTACTAAAACTGGATATTTTCCCAAAACAAATGCCAACTATTTCTTCATTAAGTCTTAAAGAATAACTTCCATGTAAGTAAATGTTCTCATTAAATGTTAAGTACAAACAGCATAAGAACTAAAAATAGCTCAAATCTTCCAGCTTCATTTTGTCAACAATCGTTCTTAGCCAAGTTCCCCATTAATTGCACAATCTATATTTTGGGAAAGACAGAACTTAATTGTTTCCAAACAAAATTTCAGGCCTGCATACAGTTTCCTTCCTCTGGTTGGTTTCAGTTAAATGAATTAATCGTTTAAAAGGGAGAATGTAGAAAGGAGGATTTCTCCAAAAAACTCATTTAACATGTGTATTTCATCAGGGCTTTAATTATAAAGTTGCAACGGATAAAATTTGTTAACAATCATCTCTGAGAGATTTCAGTTTTTTAGAGCATTACTTTCATCTTTTGCCTTACACTTTGTACAGACAAATAACAAACAGCAAATGCCAACTTGAAGAAAAGATATTTCATGCCATAAGGGCATGAAAGCAAAGCCAAAAAATTTTTTTCTAATACACTTCAAGCAATATTATATAAAAATTTTTATCAGCTCATTCAGTTGCCTCTTCTAAAGCAAAAAGGAAAACCACAAGTAACTCATTTAGGACACCAAGTAAACTTTTTCTGAGTTGGTGGATGTTACTTTATAGACTTTTCTAGTATCCTTTCAAAACTCATCAAATTTTTAATATTCAAAAAATAGTAAATGGATACATGGGAAATATGAAGGAGTATAAGATATTGTTCTTACTCCAACCTGATTAAATCCTGTTGGGAAAAATGATCTTCCTGTGGGTACATTTCGTCTCAACTGAGCTAAACTTCTCTATTAATAATCTCTATTAATAGATCACCTACAATTCAGAGGAATTTCAATATTGGTCATGTGAAGAATTAAATGCATAGCAAATCGAGACGGCAAAGAGAGAAGAATAGTAATGGGAATAGATCCACACTAGATCCTGTCATTTCACCAGTGAAAGTTTCTTAAAAATGGGATCCTTAAAAGGGACATTCAACACAGTGATTTCTATAGTAAAGTGCACTACACTTTATATAAATTCTTATTTAATCCTCACAACACTTTGGGGGAGATCCTCTAGCTATTCTCCTTTTACAGATGAAGAAAGCAACACATAAAAGAGGTCAATAATTTGCCCAAAGTCATGTAGTTTATTGAGCGGCAAAGTCGGGAATTAAATCAAGGCAGTTTGACTACAGTGCATGTGCGTTTAACAAACGTATATAGAGTTTTTATCCCACTTTGGTTTAAATGTGATTATTTATGCATCGCAAAGACACGTATTTGCATGGGAGAAAAGGTATGTGTATTTGTGTGTGCACACATGTGTGTATAGATGTCATTATAGATGTGGAAAACCATAATCTGAAGTCAATTCGGAGCTTAAACCCCTAACCAACGTGTCGGCAGTCTCTCCCGTGAGACACGAGTTCTGGCTGGGAGCGGAAGGCACTTCCAGGCACGGCAGCTCTCTGAATCTGTAGACTGAGAGATCTGGAAGAAGGATTGGAGGCAGTCTCAATTCAAGGTTAGACAGTTGGAATCCTTCTCTCAACTCAGGTCCTAAGTAGAAAAATGTAAAACCTTATTATATGCCTCTTTATGTAAGAAAAGGGCTCTTACTAACCTTTAATATTTCATATGCATAAAATGCTTTGGCAATTCAAGTACTTAGTACGCTAGGATAAGTTTTGTTTAACTTTCATATAATAAAATATAGAGCCCAAGTTTTTAAAAAATATTTCCATGATTTAAATTGCCGTAAACCCCAAATTATGAATATTTGCATTTCATCCTGAAACAGAATTTAATGTATGTTTAGGCTAAGTTCTTATATTTGAAGTGGTCATTTAAATTACATGAGCATCCAGTAGGAGAACGTAGGGATTCTAATCGACCAAAGGGAAGAGTTTAAGAGGAGTAAATATTTTATTATTATCACAGAAGAGATAATTATGAAAGTTGAGATGTGTGATTTCATATGGATTTTTAAATAAATTAATATGACATTAATCTTGAAATTCAAGAAATTACTTATGAGACCTGTTAATCTACTTTTGACAATATATGTATAAAATTTTGACGTATTTCAGTTAACCTGATGCTAACAGATTCTCAGATTCTGTTCTGCAGATAATATTCTTCTAGGATATTGTTGGAAGTGTGCCTTAAATTGTAGGGGCAATGGTGTACATGGTTATGGAATGAGCACCAATATGTTTGTTTGTTTGTGTTGCTTGCAGTGATGTTTCACTAAATAAATATCTCCTGAAGCTAATTGTTAGGAAGTAGCAAAAATGTCTGACCAGTTGGTTCTTATAACAAGATGCAAATGTAGCTTGGGACAATTCTTTCCAAGAGAGTGTTTTGTGAATAATCTAATACATTTCCTCCTAAGAACAATTTAAAATATTTCAAAGCTTGCTTATTAAGAGAGAATCCCACTTTCTCTTGCAGAGCCTTAATTTCATTACTCTTCATTTCATGTTTTTATCCCCGGTGGGTTACTTAGGCTACTTTCTTTCCCAGTACTCAGGAAGAATTGTTCGTTTCATCTAGACTTCAGTATTGGACAGCACTGTGATACATTTCAAGCCCCAACCATACATGCATGTTAAAAATAATTATAAACTGCCTATCACCCCTGTAATAGCACTGTCTGCTGGTCCCATTAAATTGTTACTAGGTCTTCCTGTGCCACAGAATCTATCGAGCTCTTTGCTTCCTGCTAGGAGGGTCTGAAAAGCCAAGTGACATTTTTCCCTCTTTTTCCTCTCCACACTCTCAGTCATCTTTCCTATATTTAGCTGAGTTCTTAATTCCTTTCACTCCTTTAAGAGAAAAGGCAAAACGGCTGTCACAGGCAAAAAGAAAAAGAAAATATTCTTTCTTGCCCTTTCATCTCCAGGCAGATGGATCAATAAAATTTGAAGATAAAAGTGCGCCATCTTCTGGGGAAGGACGAATGCTCTCCAGCAGATATTACCTATCGTAGAAGGAAGCGTTTCAACTCGCGGCAAAGATCCTGAAGACAACTATTAATCAATCCTCCAATACCATCAAGAATAAAACACCCTTCTCCCAATCTCCTAGGCTTACAGACTGAAGTCATTGCCTTCCAATGTCCTTCTCTCATTTCCTTCATTCACCTACCAACCCAAGTCGGCTAACAGTGCAGGCTTCAGCTTGGCATCAGGCAAAGCTGACCCCCTCTGCTCCTTCATGTCCCGGCACAAGTTAGTTAACCTTGTGAATCCCCAGCCCCTTCGTCTGCAGCATAAATATAATAATGGTTTCTACCTTCCATGTTATCGTGAGGACTGAATAAAATAAGATTTGTAAAATACTTAACCCCATATCAGGCACATAGCAAGCATCCGATAAATGTGAGATTCTCTGATTATAACAACTGCCATGACTTTTTAAATTTTTTTACCATTTCAATTCAATTCAATCACATTTTTCAAAACCTACTATGGTCAAGATGCTAAGCACAGTAGTAGGATTTCTTTTTAATGTGGCCTCTGCCTTCAACAAATTAATAGTCTACTTGTAGTGGCAAAGAAGAACTTAATAACTTTAATACAAGATAAAGCGTTCCAAGACTGTGCTTCTCAAACTGTAATGTGCATAACAATCACTTGGGGATCCTGTTAAAATGCAGATTTTAATTCAGTAAATCTGGGGTGGGGCCTGAAATTCTGCATTTCTAAAAGCACCCAAGTGATGATGCTGCTGGCCTGAGATCTACCCTTTGAGCAGTAAAGTTCTAGGATATCAAAGTATGATATAAACAGGGATTGTACTTAGCTGTTGTACATTAGCATATCTGTACTGGTTTCTTAAGGGTTGTACATGTTCTGATTGGTCATTATCCATTGCAAACCTATTATTAAACCTATTAAGTATCACTCTGGGTATGAATATTATAGTGCTCTGGTGGACAGTATATGTTACATTTGGTTTTAAAGCAAATGGGTCATAGAGTAACCGGTGTTTAAGAACTGCCTTGAAAGACTAGCAGGATTTTACTCACTGCCACTTGCTTGTCTAGTACACTTCTCTCTCTTTCCCAAACACCACTGTTACTGTTCATTTGGAATATAAAGAATCTTCTTAGGACTCCCCTCTAAAAGAATGTTCCTTCGAACCTTTAAGACAGACAACTTCTTCAAAAGTATTATGTCTCAGCAGTTGTCCTTATGTTCTCATGGCTTCATTGTTGTTGTTTCTGGTTTTGAAATGAAATTAAACAATAAAAAAGTGCAGAGGTAGGGTTGACCTGGTGGCGTAGTGGATAAGTTCGCGCACTCCACTTTGGCAGCCTGGGGTTCGTGGGTTCAGATCCCAGGCGCGGACCTACTCACTGCTTATCAAGCCATGGTGTGGCAGCATCCCACGTATAAAATAGAGGAAGATGGGCATGGATGTTAGCCCAGGGCCAGTCTTCCTCAGCAAAAAGAGGAGGATTGGCAACAGATGTTAGCTCAGGGCTAATCTTCCTCACCAAAAACAAAAAGTGCAGAGGCATCCTCTGTAGAAGCAAAACCCCAGCCCCTCCCAAGCTGAGGCCAGCCCATATGTGTGTTCTGGTGACCGGATACCAACTGTTGAATTGGATACTAATTTTTAACGGGGAGCTTTCACACAAAAACCTAGATGCCCAGCCTGAAAGATAAGGAAATCCAGCTGCATCAGGGCCCAGATTCCCACTTGGAAACTAATGGGCTGGAACAGCATAGCCAGACCACAGACCACAGTGGGTAGGGCCTGTGCCCTCAAAGTCTCCACACTCCAGGCAAATCGCATTATTTCTTCCATCTGATCCACTTCACTCTTTTATATATCTCAGCCTGTGTGGGCATTTGAGTTTATGATCCTATCTACCTAAAGCCCAGGAGTCATCTTGATTTGGGAAAAAAATACTGTTTGTCATTAACAATATATAACTAGTCTACATAGTAGTTTTCAGAATATAAGGTGACTAACTTTTTTCTATGAAAATAAATCTTACTATATTAATCAGACCAAATTTAAAGCTAGTATGCTTCAGCTTTCTTGGTTTGCAGTCTTTGTTTTTATTAATCATTTCAGTATTTAGTTCTAGTACTTCGTTTCCTCCCTTTCCTACTGTGGAAAGGAAATCTGAGTAAGAAGGAGAGAAAAGATAAACCAAGGAATCAATACCCCATTTCATGAGTAAGACATTTCTAAAGGCTACCCTAGCAACTTTATGAACCAGTAGAGAATTCACATAAAGTAAAGAAACCAGAGAAAAGAGTGTGTGATTTTTCCCAGCCTACGTTCTCTACATCCAGAATTTTATTACCAACTCTGTCAAACCTGGGTAAATCATGTTGGTTTTTTTATGCCTCATTTACACCTCATGAGAATTCACAAAATAGAGAGAGAGAGAAATAAAGAAAATAGTATTGAGTCACTTTAAAAGCATTTTTAGATTGCTAATAATAGCTATTTTTAAATTAAGGCCCTATTTACTCACTTAAAATACAATACTTTATTTGAGATTTTTTTTCCCTTCCATATTTAAAGGTAGTCAGAACTACATAACAACATTGACACCAGGAAAAGAGAGGCACTAATAGATTTCTTTAAGACATGAAATATTTTCCAACATTTTAAAAAGTTTCTTAAATAGGTGACTGTTCTCTCGCATAACTGACAATTTGAAAAGCTGAGAGGTTTCTAGAAGAAGATAGGATCGCTGCAGGTTTAAGAACTTCTCTAAACATAGCTTCAAAACAAATACACCACTACCCCACTATTTAACTGGACAGCTGATGTGCTAGAAGAATCTGACTTGTTTTGAAGTTAGAAAGTAACATAATACCTGGGCCAGTATCTGACCCTCATTTCAAGTCTATAGATTCACAAAGTTGCTCAATATGAGGCATGAGCACAGGAATTTGAAGTCCACAGCCCTCTGAAAGTGTGGGGCTCTGCCCGGCTTGCTGGCAATGACCACACCCCTCACCTTATCTAAAGGGCAGAGGTAGTGAATACCACCTCCCAAGGTTGCTGTAAAAATGAAGTCGGTGGAAGTATCTGTACACTAAGTACGATACAAAAGCAAGATGTCATTCGGTAAGTAAAATGCCTAGAACAGTGTCTGGTACATTGTAAATTCCACGTATGTCCTGTTTGTTAAAAAAAAAAATGTTTCCAAGATCCGTGGTACTGCAATCTGTTATGAATTTCTTAGTAATTAGTTACACAGAATATTTCACTTCCTATCCCACCCTAATACTTCTGGAAATAGCTGAAATACAGAACAGGTTTGGTCTTCTTAGTACTCTTACCAAAAGGTTATCCAGAAAAGATGCTTAATTAATGGGAAATCACATTTATCATTAAATGATGCACAAGATAATTAATGCTTAAGTTAAAGGGATACGATGTGGAAGCTGAAATTTAGTGTGCTATTCAAAATCCCAGTCACTGGGGGTCCTTAGGCTCACTAACCAGGGTGAAAAGAAGGGATCTGTGTTGTCTTAGCATCACCCGTGATTCCTGGTGTGGTCCCTCTGACGCAGCATCCTGCCTCTCCCCTTCCTCCACCTCTGTCCTTCCCAGCACACTCTCAGCTGTAGGCTTTCTTCTTGGATTTCTCTGACCTCTGCTCCTGACTTCTCCAGCCTTAGAAGATTGATTCCTGCCTCCCTTGTCACTTCTTGCTCCCCAGTCAATTGACAAGATGCTCTTTCTCCATTTCCCGACATGACTTGGATCATACAACACCAACGTATGTGGACAGTGTTATGGATACACCGTCAGTTTCGTGTGCACTGCACACTGATTGTATACAGTCAATTGTGTACAGGCACTGGTGATTGCAAAGTTAAGTAACTTCCTGTCTGCAAGGAGCTTCCAACATCTAAGGCATTTATGTCATGTTCTCATGTATAAAAAGGTATGTAATTTTTTAAAAATATGATAATATTCTATAGGAGTGTGTGGAGGATCAGAATTGGCCACCCCAAAATGTGTCTCTTTGGCAAGAGGATTATTTTGGGCTGGTTACTTTTAAAAACTGCAGACATGGGAGAAGCTCTGAAAAGTAGAATTTACCCTTTGTAAGAGACAATTACATTTGTGAGGGAAATCTCCATTTGTAAAGATATCAACTTCTCTATACCTGGAAGAAGGGGGATGACTTTATCTCTAGAAACTCTTATCACTGCAGAAGGTAAGGACTTACATCTGCATAATAACCTTACTCTTATTTACTGTGCTTTTCTGGTAATCTCCCATAGCTGATTCCCCCCACCCTCAACATCCTCCTTTGTCTTTACCTGAAGATGCTGTTTAAGATGAGAACCTCTGCCATTTTGGCAAGTTGCCCAGTTTTTCCTGGGTCTCTCCCATGTATACATGTTATAAAACTTTGTTTGATTTTCTCCTGTTATTCTGTCTCATGTCAATTTCATTCGTAGCCCAGCCAGAAAGGACCCAGAGAGAGTAGAGGATATGTCTTTCTCCCCTACAAGTGCAAAATGAAGAATAATAGCATTCTCCTCACTGGTCTTCCCGCATCACTTTCTAGCCTCCTACTCTCCTTTGCTTTATCTTATTACCTTACCTCCTCTATTTACCTGACATGTTACATATCTACTTCTTTGGTTATTTATCAATGGCAATCTCTAACTCCCAAAATGTAAATTCCACGTGAGCAGCAACTTTGTCCTTGTCCACTGTTGTGTCTCCAGCCCTCAGAACACCACCTGGCATAGAGAAACCCCTCAATAAGCATTTGTTGAAAGCAGTTCTAGCAGGAAAAGTGGCCTTTGAGTTGGACTTTGACCAAGAAGGGTTTCAATAAGTGAGAAACGAGGGAAAGAATATTATAGAAGGAGGAATCAGCTCCAGCAGAAACATGGAGGTTTCTAAGTACAGTATAATTGAGAAATAGAGTGGCTCTAAGATTGAGAAATGAAAGGATGTGGTGGAATTTAACTATTTTTAACTAATTTTATGAAAGAAAATAATTTTTACATAAACAATATTATATTTTAGATATCTCAATGATATATATGACAAATCTAAGTGCTTTTAAAGTGATCCAGGTCCCAAATAGATAAACTGCAAAGTAAAGACGTATTTGTTAGTGATATCGGCTCAACACAAGGTTGACATAAGGGCAGCCATATTGTAGAAAAGAAACCATATTGTAACTTTGAATGACCTCTGATTAACTAACCCAGACATGCTCTGTAGATTTTATAGCCCCTCCCAGCTGCTATAAGTTGACAACTTTGTTCTTTTGAGTTCCTCAGGAATATGATGACCCCCAGGCAAAGAGTCTATGCTGATAGCTATCATCAATGACAACTGAAAGATGAGGGTATAGGGTGTTGCTCCAGTCTCTGATGCATATCCGGTAAAACAAAAGATTATCGGGAACTAAGAACAGATGGAATTCCCAACCTGGAGATCAGATGGATGCCCCACCCTGAGAGTAGATATCTCCCCCCCCACCACCAGAGACCAGCTGCCTCCCCAACCCAGAGACCAGCCCCATATATAACTGGTCTGTAGTCTTTTTTTCTGTAAGATGGTTCTTTTGGACATTAGTTGGCCATCTTCCCCCTTGCTACCAAGCTGTAATAAATCCCTTTCTGTCCTACCACCTTGCCTCTCAACTATTGGCACATCTTGCGGAGGGCAAACAACCCCCTTTGGGCGGTAACATTAAGATCATGGAGAACAGATTGAATCCAGAAAGTAGGGAAGCTGGGGAAGAAAAGAAGAAAGGAGAGAATGAGAAAGGTGGGAAGAGAGAAGAAAGCCAGAGTTCTTGGCACAGTTGTAAGTGTCCTTTGGTTTTATTTTATGTATTTATTTCTAAGAAAGCCATGTTTCCATTCTTGTCTGCTCTACTTTAATGACCCCATCTGTGCTTGACTGTCACCCTGAATTTGATTCTTAGAACTAGCACCGCATTAGAGAAAACAGATGGGAGATTTGGGGGGAGGCATCTAAGTTTCTGCTAACTTCTCTTACATAGAAAGGCAGCTTTGACACTATATAGCCAGTTTCTATCATCTATAGAAATCTCTTTAAAAGCAGGAAAAATCTGATATCGTCTTCAATGTGAGTCGTTAATGGATTTGAAGAAGACCAAACATTTTATTCTGTCTCTCCATTTCCAAATGTCTCCTCCACAATGTGGCAACCTAATGATGATTTTTTTAAAAAACGTTTATAGTTTTTTAAATAGTATTGGGTTAAATGGTTTATACCCAAATTATTCCTGTGGAAATTTATTGGCGTGTGGGGAATGTCTGTCTGCCACACTGTTGCTAACTGCCCCAATTAGGCTGCAACGTTATGCCTCTCTCTTGCTTCAAGTCAAAGATAAGTCTCGCCCCAGCACTGCAGCTGATTGAATCTCCAGGATGAATTTCAATACCTGGGATGTAGCCCAGGTGAAGTGGGCTACAGATACAATGCTCCCAGACCTTTGTTTTGGTCCAGCTTTCAGCCACGACTTCCCAGCCCATTTTCCAGTATGAAATTTAAAACTCACTATGTCTCAAATGCCTTTAGGAGGAGGCTTCCATTGTCCTCACTGGGGGAGAGGGTGGGGATTATGAGTTGCACCACAGCTGCTTTAAGTCGGGAGCTGTGCTGAGGAACAATTTATCCAAGCTCACCAGGTCTTAATTATTGAGAGTGTATAGCAAAGAATTTGAAATTCACAGCCAATTCAAAATGCCCACTTGGCCTCTAAAACAATAAAAGCCCTTGGGGAAGACTGCAGTGCTCCCTAGTTGCCTTAGAAAACAGAATAATATGACAATTCCAGGAATTTGGAAGTTGATCTTACCAACCAGCCACCTCTAGAGGATGCCAACCCACAACACCGCCTGCCACCAACTGGGTGACGTGGGTTAGACCAACTCTGAGAACATTTTCAGTGTTTAAAAAGAGCCCAAGGGGACCAAACAGAGAATGTGGTAAAAGGGCCCAATGGCTCTTTTTTTCTGTCCATCATCCTCTTAAAATAAAAATGGATTTTTTTTTAATGCAAGCTAGAGAATAACCACTTCCATTCTTGCAAGCCAGCCAGGTCTGGGATGAAAGCAACTACTTCAGAAAAAGGATGAAACAGCAGCACACAAGTCATGTAAGGGAGAAAGGTTTGGAAGATGAAAACCCTCTTAGCGCAGTCAAAACAAAAACTTGATCAAAGCACACACCTCCCAGTCTTGAAGCACAGAATAAAGACTTCATTGTGGAGAACAAAAGACTCTGGAAGGAAGAATGAAAACAAAGGAATGGCCAAAAGAAAGAGAGAGGGAGTCAAACAATGACATTCTCCCAAGACCAGGAATGAAATTCATCCTAGAAATAAAGGGCACAGAAGGAAGACAATTACAAAATAGAAATAGAAAATGGCTGTGACATGTTGGGCCAGGAAGCCAGTATGACAATATTTTCTCATAAAATGATATTCTATTTCATCACCATATGCTTTAGGAAAATCCAATATGTTCTTGACAGATTCTAACATTTTTTCCCAAGATGGTTAAAGCTTTAGGGAATGTGTCAAAGATATTTAGCACCCACTGCATTTTTGACTATTACACACCAGTAATTCTCTGGTTCATGAATTTTAATAATACCATAGAATTGGGTTTGCCAATCACTCTCCCCAGCGCTAGCAGATAAAAACATGCAACAGCAGATCCTGTCTTGGTTTTGTTCCAAAATACTGTTGAATCTGCAAATGGAAATTATATATGTAGAAAATGTCTTTAAAGAAAAAGTTTGCTAAAATGGGATACAAACATTATTTGAAGCATTATTTCAAAACCCTGGTTGATGATATTTCGGAATACAGCTCATGAGCTATTGCAGAAAAGAAATGAACATTAAGGATGTAATCATTTCAATCGTAGATAGGCTACTACAAACTGAGTGACAAAAATGAGAATTAAACAGGAAATTAGAATGAGTCATTTTGTGCTGTTTGCTAGGCACACTTTCGTGTGGAGGACTTTCTAAGCTATTTCTACAGCCTTCTTCCCTTACTCCAACCGTATTTGCGTATCTTTGACCACCTGTGGATTTCTAGTGGGCTCTTCTAGTTTCAACACAAATACTGTACCACACATGGAAAAGCACCCAGTAAACTATAAGGTATTATGTATATTGAATTAGGTGCTGTACCATTAATAATTATATATTAGTGTAATATTAAAATATCTATTTTTCCTTTTATCTGACTTCCCTTTCTTTATTCTTCTGTTTTATTTTTGTTGAAGGCTAACTTTATCCTTCCAGTCACCTGAGCTTCAAATGTAATTCTTTCATTCTTCCTTTTCCCCACCTCACCAGCTCCAGTTACCAAACTCTGTTAGTTCTCTATTAGTTCATTTGCTAACTCAGTGTTCAAACCATCCTCCTCTTTCCATTCCTATGTGCCCACACCAGACCCTCATCTTCTCACACCTGGACTATGCTAAAAATCTCTTAATAGCTTCCTGCTTCCAGTTTGGGCCCTCTCCAATTCGTTCCTTTGTTGACACCTGGTAGATCTTTCTAAAAAGGCGACTTTAATCTTGTCACTCCTCTGCTCAAAAACAAAGGCAGCCACTATTTCCTGGATAAAGAACAAAGTCCCCATTTTGTAGCCCAGGGCCAAGGTAGGCAACCCAGCCTCTGCAGCTGCACCTTCCACTGCTTCTCAAAACAAGCCCTTTGCTGCAGGTGGATTGTTCCGCTCCCACAAACCATGCAATTGCCAGTGGCTACTTGCTCTGCCTGCAGCAGCTGCCTCCTCGTCCACCTCTTTGACTCATAGTTCCCTGGTAGGTGCATAAAGCTTCCCGAGCCAGCTTTGTCCACGGGTTCTCTCTGGCTGGACTATCACTTGGTGCTTGTTCAAGGTCTGTGCGTCACTTGGCTGCAGGCCTGCCACACCACGGCTGAATCTGTAGATGTATCTTTTATTTTCCCAAATAGATGTAAACTTTGTGAGGGTAGGGACCTTCAAGTAATATTTATTAAGCATCTGCTGTGTGCAGAGTCCTGCTTGAGGTACCAAAAGGATAGAGAGGTGTCTTAGTCCGTTTGGGCTGCTACAAAAACTACCACAGACTAGGTGGCTTATAAACAACAGAAATTTATTTCTCATAGCTCTGGAGGCTGGAAGTCCAAGAGCAGGGTGCCAGCATGGTGGGGTTCTGGTGAGAACCTTCCTCTGGGTTGCACACTGCAGACTTGTCACTGTGTCCTCACAGAGTGGATGGGGCGAGGGATCTCTTTTCTGAGCACCCTATTCCCCTTCTTGAAAGCTCCGCCCTCGTGACCTGATCGTCTCCCAAAACCCTCACCTCCGAATGCAATCACCTTGGGGGTTAGGATGTCAACACACAGATTTGGGGGGACACAAACATTTAGACCATAGCCGGAGGGTCATGCTTTTTTGGCATCCTGTGCATATCATCGTGTCCAATGCATATTTTGAGTGAATTGGTTTCCATCATTTCACATTTTAAAATTATGACTTTACAATTAAACTGTCAAAATTAAACCCCATAAGTGTCTTCTTCGTTTTACAGTAGGGAAACAATGGTAAAGAAAGACGAAATGTCTTATTAACCCAATGTATTGGTAACAAAATTAATGTCTTAATGCACATTTTGGTTTTCTATTCTGCTGCTTCAGCTGACAAGCCCTTCCACATCTCATCAAGAAAAGTCTTGTGTCCTGGATTCAACTTTTCTTTCCACTGGTACTTATTGAAATGCATTTCTTTCTTTCTTTTTTTTTTTTTTGTGAGGAAGACCAGCCCTGAGCTAACATCTGTTGCCAATCCTCCTCTTTTTGCTGAGGAAGACTGGCCCTGGGCTAACTTCCGCGCCCATCTTCCTCCACTTTATATGGGACACCACCCCGGCATGGCTGACAGGCAGTGCGTCGGCGGGCGCCCGGGATCCGAACTCGCTAACCCCGGGCTGCCAAAGTGCAACCTAAACCACTGCACCACCGGGTGGCCCTACTGAAATGCATTTCTGCCTGAGGTACTTTTGGGCTTTAGTCCCCTGTGCAACAAGGCACGGAGTCTGGTACTCTGATCTCTCATTTTTTCAGATTCCCCTTATTTAGACCCAATCATATGAAGCCCAAATCCTATGGAACTGGAGCCAAAGTCAAATAAATCAAAATAGATGTTTCTTACACCCACATTCACATTGCCCTAATTTCTAGCTACACAGATAATTCTTGAGTTTTCCTCATCATAATAGAAATTCCAAAAAATGTATTTGATCACATGCCTCAGCTAGTTTCCATTAGACAAAAATATTTGTGCATCCAGGAATATTTTGTATTTATCATAAAGAGACTTTGGTGCAAGAGAGATTGATAAAGCACGTGGTTTGTCCTCACATCGTGTTATTTGGAGGATAAGAAAACGCCGGATGATGAATATCCATACTTGTTTTGTAGAAAGAAGTGACTCAACACTTTGAAAGTCAAATAGCCCAAACAAAACATGATTTAAAAAATACATATAATATTACCAAAGCCATGTAAAACAAAAATGAGGCACAGAAAGAAAAGCCCTAACGCTAAGATATTAACAGTGTTTTGGGGGGTACAGGCAATCATTCATTCATTCACTGAACATACACTTTTGGAGCATTTACTAAGTGCCAGGTACTGTGTTAAGCATTGAGTTGTGAGACTTTTCTTCAGTTCTCCAAAATTTCGTGACAGCATCTACAGTCACACATTACTTAACATTGGGGAATGCGTTCTGAGAAATGTATCATTGGGCGATTTCATTGTTGTGTGAACATCATAGAGTATACTTACATGAACCTAGATGGTGTAGCCTACTACACATCTAGGTTGTAAGATACTAATCTTACAGGGCCACCATTGTGTATACGGTCTGCGTTAACCAAAAACATCATTGTGCAGTGCATGACCATATTAATTTTATGATGAAAAGTAAGCTTTCTAATTGGAATATAGTTATGATGGTTAATTTTATATGTCAATTTGACTAGACCACAAAGTGCCCAGATATTTGGTCACACGTTATTCTGGATATTTCTGTGAGGGTGTTTTTGGATGAGACTAACATTTGAATCAGTAGACTGAGTAAAGCAGATTGCCCTCCCTAATGTGGGTGGGCCTCACCCAGTCAGTTGAAGGCCATTTAACTCTCTCTTTATGACTGTGGGTCATTGACATAAACCTAAGTCCCTGCACAGCGATATCTTCAGAGATTATCAAAGCTTATAAAGTTGGCTTTGCCTCCAGTAAGTTCTGCATGTGCTGTCATCATTTCTCTCTACATTCCCTCATGGCTTTCTTTGTACCTATTTTGGCCAAGCCCTTTTCTTTTCTTTTCTTTTCTTTT
This sequence comes from Tapirus indicus, assembly GCA_031878705.1. Taxonomy (NCBI): domain Eukaryota; kingdom Metazoa; phylum Chordata; class Mammalia; order Perissodactyla; family Tapiridae; genus Tapirus; species Tapirus indicus. The sequence goes on along the minus strand of CM062920.1, from coordinate 133,547,311 downwards.
TTTTTTTTGGTAAGGAAGATTGGCTCTGAGCTAACATCTGTTGCCAATCTTCCTCTTTTTGCTTGAGGAAGACTGTCACTGAGCTAATATCTGTGCCAATCTTCTTCTTTTTTTTATGTGGGACACCACCACCACAACATGGCTTGATGAGCGGTATGTAGGTTCGCACCCAGGATCAAACCCGTGAACCCGAGGTGGCCAAAGAGGAGCACATGAACTGAACCACTATGCCAACACATACTGGAGTCAGTTGGCTCTAAGTGACAACTAAGGGATTCTCCTACAAGTTAAATTCTAATACTTCAGTACTCAAGTAGAATTCAATATCCATTTTTGCTTCTCAGAAATTGATCTGCTTCCTTCCAACTTTTACTGTGCAGGCAATTAAAGTGATGAGATAAATGACTTCTGAACACTGGAAAAATGAGCCATTAATGAAATGTTGGGTCACGTATATATGAATATTCATTCCTTGGTATGTATATGTACAAAAATATCCATTGTGATCTATTTCACACATATGAAGCACTTGTTTTCTTCAACATAAAAAGGAATGAATGTGAAAAAATCTGGATTTCATTATTGCTAAATTACTTTTTAAAGAAAATTATATACTAAAATCCTCCAACAATTTTTCAGTTACATATCTCATTCATACTTATTAACTTCACTATTTGCCTTTTCTCAGATTCAAATTTAACATAAAAATTTCGTGATTTACTCTTCAAAGGTCATAACTATTTTAATTGCTTTTTAGAATATGATGATCTTAGCTCAATCAAGTAGTATTAATTCCATCTCTCTGTGCAACAAATTTAATAACCCTTTTAGCCTGTGGATGCAGAAAGTAGTTCAGAGCTTTTGAAGATTTGTAACCAGAACCCCTTGAAGTCCCAGGCTGACCTGATTAGGCTGATGAAAGCTCTCCAAACACCTTAGCCATTTTGCAGTGAAGCGTTCATTGTTCGATGACCCAGAGCACTAATGCGTCCCTGGCCTAGTTCTATACATTTTATACCAGGGTCAAATTGCTGAAAGCTACAAGACATTTTTTCTCTTTTGTTTTACTCTATCAACAATAAAATTAAAACATTGCTTCACAGAAAGAAACTTACCTCTCAGGGCTAATTTCTGTTTCTGGTGCCCTGAGCTACTCTTTCCCACATTGATTCCCCAATTAGAAATTTCTCCTCTGCCATTCCCACTCTGTCCTATTTCCTCAACATAAGTTCTTCCCTTCTTGAAGTAAAATGAGTTTAGAGTCACTAGCTTTGGATCATGTCATAGTGCTATGGGCTGAATTGGGTCTTCCTAAAATTCACGTGGTAAAGTCCTAACCCCCAGTACATTAGAAGAATGGGATTGCATTTGGACATAGGGCTTTAAAGAGGTGATTAAGGTAAAATGAGGTCATACGGATGGGCTCTAATCCAATATGACTGGTGTCCTTAAAAGGGGAGATTATGACACAGACATGTGAGTGCACACAGAGGAAAGGCCATGTGAGGACACAGCAAGAAGGTGGGCCTCTGTAAGCCAAGGAGACAGGCCTCAGAGGAAACCAAATCTGCCAACATTTTAATCTTGAACTTCCAGCCTCCAGAACTGTGAGAAAATAAATTTCTGTTGTTTAATCCACCCAGTCTGTGGTATTTTGTTATGGCAGCCTTAGCAAACAAATACTCATAGCTTTGCTACTTGCTAAGTATGTGATTTCTCTATAATGGTGAGGACTATCCCTACTTTGCAAAGTTGTTTGAAGAATTAAGCAAAACATATAAAGTTCCCAATTTTCTTACATATTACATTACTGAAAAATTTCAAAATTAAAAAAATTGAACAGCAATATTACATATCATATGTGTGACTCCATGTTCCGTGTGCTACAAAAAACATAAAATTCTTAATTACGTCTCATTTTAAACATAATCTTTGACCACAGATTTCTAGAATTTTGCACATTCTATAATTTTGTTCTTTCCTTTGACAATTAAACCACAGTTAACTGGCTTACAATCAATAAATGTCCAATTAAGGATAACTTGTCCCAGTTTTTGGCGTCCTGATGATTTCTATCTTTTTCTAAATTGAATTATGTTTATGAGATCAAATTACTTATCATTAAAATCAGCACTCTTATACTTTCCTTTTTCCATTATATGCATTTTTTATAAAATAAGTGCTTAAATGCAATGAAATTCAAATTATTGCATAAACCACTGCTATAAAGATTAAAATGGAAGATGCTGTCAGAACTGAATGATCAGCTGAGAGGCAATTCTACAGGCTGAAAATATCAATCTGTCATTCCAGATCCAAGGGTCCAAATTCAGCCTGGAAAAGATGGTTAAAGAGGTCAAATGTATAATGGTCCAAATGTGGTTTGTTTGCAAGTAATGACCCTCTGTTGGCTGAGTGCTTTGTTCTCAATAAGCAATAACTATCATTGTTGTTGTTGTCATTTTTATTATAATTTTTGGCGTTATTTCATAAATATATTCTAATTGTGTCACATGCCTAAATAGATCACAAGGGCAGTCTTCCAACAAACATTCATTGTACACTGACTCTGTGCCAAGCATAGGACTAGGTGGTGGTGACGTGAAGATGAGCAGGACTGAGTCCTTTGATTTGCTCACACTCTAAAATGGACAAGTTACACAAATGAGCAGATCAGCCCCAGTGCAGCGTGGCAAATGAGACAACTCAGGCACATCTGGAATGCTTGGCCATCACACAGTTATCTATTATGGAGAAGAGTCTCAAGAGTAGAATCGGAGGAGGCATCGAGGAGGATCTTAAAACCTGAATAAGGGAGCAGAAATTATTTAATACTCCTCTTCCATCACAGTGCTGGCCCCATAATACATGCTTCAGCGATTACTTGTTCTGTGATTGGTTGGCAGGTTTGGTTTCTTCTGAGGCCTCTCTCCTGGCTTACAGATGGCCACCTTCTTGCTGTGTCCTCACACGGTCTTTCCTCTGTGTGCGCTCACATGTCTGTGTCATACTCTCCCCTTCTTATAAGGATACCAGTCATATTGGATTAGGGCCCACACATATGACCTCATTTTGCCTTAATTACCTCTTTAGAGGCCTTATCTCCAAATGCAGCCCCATTCTTCTAAGGTACTGGGGGTTAGGACTTCACCATATGAATTTTGGAAGGACACAATGCAGCCCATAACACTATGACATGATCCAAAGTTAATGAGTCTAAACTCATTTTTTATCCTTCTCTTGGCCACTGCTTACCAATATTCTTTCAATAATTCTAATAATCATGCCCTTGTATGCACAAAGGCTTTCATATACATTTTTTTTAATCCCAAAACATGGAGTATGAGATAGACACTGTTGTATCAGGTGAGAAAACCAAAACCCAGAATTGCTACATAGTCTGATAAAACTTAGGTAGCTAGTAAACGGTAGAACAGGTTGTCTTGGTCAATTCAGGCTGTATAACAAAATACCATAGACTGCGTGGTTTATAAACAACAGAATTTTATTTCTCACAGTTCTGGAGGCTGGGAAGTCTAAGATCAAGGCACCAGCAGATTCAGTGTCTGATGAGACCCCACTTCCTTGTTCATAGATGGCCATCTTCCAGCTGCATCTTCATATGGTGGAAGGGGCAAGGGAGCTCCCTGGGGTCTTTTTTATAAGGGCACTGTCTCATTCATGAGGGCTCCACCCTCATGACCTAATCTCCTCCCAAAGGCCCCATCTCCTAATACCGTTACACTGGGGATTAGGTTTCAACATATGAATTTTGGGGAAGACAAACATTCAGTCTATAACACAGATTACTACCCAGATCTTCTGATTTCCTTCCAGAAGGTTACCAGATGTCTCTCCAGGGTGCTTTCTACCATATCATCATGACCTGCATTATTGTGAAGCAACTCTCCTTTATAAAACGTAGGGCCGTGATGCAGATCACAACACTCACTGCTTTCTTCAATTATCCACACTGCCCACACAACTCCCATTAATCATAGACTCATACAATAGGATGATAAAGGGAATCCTAAAAACCCCCTAGTTCAACTCTCTACATTTGACTGATAATGACACCAAGGCTAAAGAATAAATAACATGCCCAAGGTCACGTAGGAAATAAGCTGGAGAGCTACGACCATAAACCAGTCTTCATCCTCCTGTCCTGCTGATAATTCAGCAACTATCAACTAGATATTTGAGAAGCAATACATGTCACAATTTGGAAGGATGAATTCACAGTCAGAGACTCCTGGATTGGAGTCTCTGTGCACTCCAATGTGTGCTCATTGATACGCATCAGCGGTCACTTAAACTTTCAAAACCTCAGTTTCTTTTCTATAAAATGGGAATGATAATAATACTAACTCAGAGTTAAATGAGATGATATAGGTGAAGGACTTTGACTTATACCTGACATAATAAGGACATTGATGAGGGGAAGATGACTTGTTCGTCTTTATTACACGTTATAGATGCCGTGTGGACACTATAGTAAATATTATGCTAGTATCACAGTGCTGGAAATGTTGGTTTGCCAGTCCCAATGCAAGATTGTGTGATAGAGTTTCACAGGCCACAGGGACTGCCATCCGCGGCTGTCTTTGGGATTACGATTCCAAGCTTAGTAAATTGAAAGATAGAAAATTGCTGAACCCAGTGAAATGCCAGATGTTCAAAACAAAGTGGCCTATCAGCCAAGTCAATATCACTTCTGGATGGTCATTTGTTGGTCATTAAAACCTTTCTCAATAACATCCATAGACTACTAAATCTAAATATTCTTAACAGAAGATAAATATCCTGGATTTCTGTGCATAATCCTACTCAGCCTTTACCAGTTATAACACTCAGTGCTAGACATATTTTTGCTAGTATGTTACAACCACACAATTAGTACCCTTTTTTCCTGGTAAAGTCTACATTTCTGACACTGCCAGAGGAAACAAAGCAATTTTATTTTTAAACTACCATTGTTTTTAGTTTCTTTGTCCACAAAACCATAATGAGACACACACAGAGTGTCCAATTTTAGATTTGGTGTGCTACCAGGATATTTGCTTTCAGGGGAGAAAAAATGAGAGGAAATTACTGTACAAAGAATCATGTCCCTCTGTCGCCTGTGCTGGTAACCAATGGGCAATATTCTTTGTCACTCCCGAGACTTTGTCATAGAAACCACCACATCTGAGGTTCTTCCTAAAGAAACTACACATTCCTCGTGGCCTTCCCAAATGGAAAAATCTGGTTTGAATGAGTTAGAAAGGCAAGAAGAATTTGCTCGGGGATCATCGACTTTATAATCTAGGTTAAGTTATTACTTTTTCTAATGCAGAAATTTGGCACAAGAGAGCAAATAAACACTCTGAGAATTTTATAGAAAGAAAAATCTCTGGCAGTGACTATGTTCAGCTAAGCCAGATGCCAGTGTCTCAGTGTAAAGGTGGTAAAGGCAGAGAACCCCAACCTAAGCTCGATTGTTAAGTCGTTCCTGACTCTTGGCCAAGAGTTCAGCTGGTCCCACAACTTCCTGCTTTGTTTTGACTTGGAAATATCACTGACGCAATGTCTTATTAATTTGCAGAAATAGGAGTTTTTTAAAAAATTATGTACACAAATACTTTTAAATAGCATATATATAAAGTACAAAGATTAGAGACTATTAATCCATTCCTTATTTTCTTACTTTAGGTAAAAAAATAAGTAAAAATATATTAAAAATAAAATTCAGGGGAGGAAATCGCTAATATATAGAAGTACGTTCCATTTGTTCTTCCCCTTTTGTTTGGTAAGTTAGTAGAGTGAGCCTCTCCTCTCCTTGGGCCTCTAGAATATACATACGTGCACAGAAGAGAGAAACATTTATGGAACATGGGCTCTGCCAAGCAAATTTCAGGAGAGAGTGAAGGAAAAGTGGGGAGGAGAGAGAAGAGTTGAAAGGAGGGGCGAGGAGAGAAGAATCTGGAAACAGAACTTCTGACCTTCTAATACTGCAGGTTTTGGAAAGCTGCCAAGCTGCTTGAGGAGCCATGGAGAAAATAGCTTCCAACCCTTTAAAGAAATTTCTTGCAGAAAAAAAAAAAAAGTGCCATGAACAGCTTTCTTTTCCTAGAAGAGTAGAGTGATTTCTCCCTCAGGTCAATAACCATCATATAACTGATCATATTTTCATTTTTGTTTTGGCCCCTGGCAAGCTTAGAATCACACTTACTGCTCAATTTTATTAACCCTGTAGGATCCTCTAGACTAAATGTTTATCCTAGCTTTTCACCTGGTCTTCCTGTTTATATTTATATAGTCTCAAGTACCAATTTTTAACTATTTTATGTTAGCTTGTAAATTTTATGTCTGTAGACAAACCCAATTTGTATGTAATCAATAGATAAAGTAAATAATTATTTCATGCATTTGATCACTCTCTAGTACCTGATATAGCTGTTAGAGTATATTAATTTTCATTGTATATTAATTTTCATTGACTATTCTATACGCTTACTTTGCATTATGGATTTTATTGATTGCACTCAAGTTATTTTTCCCTTCCTTCAGTCAACAAATATCTATCAAGTCTCCAGTATATGCCAGGCACTGAGCTATGTGCTGGGCTCCCAATGGAAGCAACACATACATAGTCTCTGCTTCCAGGAAGACAATGCAATTGTCACACAAATGATATTCAGTGAAAAGTACAAGGAAGGAGAAGTAGAGGGTGGTAGAGGCACCCATAACTGGTGTGCTTGAGCTCATCCCGAGGGTGGCCAGAATTGCCCCAGGCACGTGACATTTGAACTGAGATCCACGGGCATGAACTAAGAGAAGAGAGCATGGAGTAAGATTGGAGTTGGCGAGAACTTCAAGCAGAGAAAACAACATGTGCAAGGCTCTGGGGTGGAAAGGAAGGTGGATTCGTTCCAACCTGAAAGAAGGCCAGTGCGTCTGGAGCTTTGATGGCAAGGGAAGGAAGTGGTCTTGAGGTAGAGAGAGAAGCCATGTCAAAGAGTTTGGTCTTTGTCCTAAGAACAACGATAAGGATGTTATATGACTTGCTCAAAGTCATCCAGCCAGTGCATAAAGATGTGTATAACAAATATTAATAAAGCAAAATTGAAAGAGCTTGTAGCAATAATCAATGCCAAGGGGAAATCTGAAATAATCATTATAATCATTACATTAGTGCTTTCACGTATAATCAAACTTGTTAAGTCAGAAACAAAATTTAACAAAAATCCTGTTAAATAGTTATTTCTAAATTTACTATTACATACCCAAGTTTCCATATGAGAAAACTAACGCTCGGAAGAGTTAAGTGACTTGCTTGAGATTACTACAAAAAAGTGGCAAAACTGGGACGAGAAATCAGGACTATTGAATCAAAACCTTGTGTTCTCTCCATGAAGCAACCCCACGTGGTGCTTAGCTGATCCTTTAAATTCATGTTCAAGACTGGGTACCTGGGAACAAATTGGAGGATGTAAACTTTTCTGTAAAACTGGCCTTGAGCTCCATTCTTGAGGCATATAACTGACAGTGGAGGAGAATATGTGAGACAGATTTTATAAATTATTCTAATAAATGGAAAGTCATTATCTAGATTATTCATGCAAATGCATGATCAATCTCGAATTTTTACAAAGGAAAGAAAACGAAACATCTTTCACTGTTGAAAGGCAATTTGAAATTTGTTACACTTAAGATGTTAAAAAACCTAGGTGAACCTTAGCTGTACATGCTTTGATTGTAAAAAGCCATCACTCTTGGGTGAAATTAAATGTTCTTATTCCTATCCTTAATGAGAGGAAAAGGAAAATCTGAAGGGGATGTAAAGAGATTGTTTCCCCTTCTCACACCAACAGTGCTCTTTGCTGCCGACTGTTCTCGTTAACAACAACAAAGTAGCTTTAAGCAACTTCAAGAAATGGAAATGGGGTTTTATCAAAATGGTACTCTTAACAATAAAGGAGAAAGAAATCTCATGAGAAAAAAGGAGCCGTAGAAGAGAGAGAAGTGTCCCCTGAAAGTCATTCGGCTCCAGAGGCTGAGCCGTCTCCACCGGTTTCTCAGCAGCGAGAGTTCTGGAATGGCCCTCAGGCTCTGCCATCAGCAGGACACAGGTACCCTCCTGGGAGTCGTCTTCCTTCTTTGCACAACCTGCCAGTATTTGCTGAGCATCTCCTGGGCATCAGGGAATATGGGCATGACCTGCACTTGGCTCTGTCTTCTTGGACATTAGAGTTGATTGAAGCTCTCTGTCATGTGATCTCTCTCCCCCCATAACTATCCATTTTGTCCTCTACTCTGCATCTCTTCCCTAACTCATACCTCTGCTTACTAATAATTTTGGCTAATTGTTGCTTTGGTTCATTCACAAGCCCTCTAGACTTCTATGGCCTTATGACCTCAGCTTACCTGAGTTCTCTCCATGGGAGTTTTTGGTGTCGGCTCCTTCCTTCTATATTTCCTCTACTACATTCCTAAGTTCATAGTGACAGAGGAAAACCGATTGGCTTAGTGAGTAACCCCTGTTCTGATTTTGACACAGCTGTCTCTACCAGGCTCCCGTCTTTGACTGCTGGCCGGGCTGTAGATTCACCACCTCTGGTTCAGGCAGTCACACCCTCCCAGCACGCTGTAGTTGAGGGAAGCAGCATGAAGAGGAACATGGCCCAGAACGTGAGGGCAAAATCTGGGTTCAAATCCCAGCTATGCCGCTTACCAACTGTGGCACTTTGGGCAAATTCCTTAGTGCTTCCTCTGTGAAAGGAGGGTGATTGTAACATCTATCTCATTGGAATGTTGTGAGGACTAAATGAATAACACGTGAAAAGAACTTAGCGCTGTACTTAATAGCTCGTAAGGGCTCCATAAGTGTCAGCTATTACTGTTATGCATATCTATGGCCGATCCTCAGCAGGAGGCCATGAGCAGACCAGTTGCCCTTGACCAGCAACTGTAGGCGCAGAGGAACCCATCGATGATCTGTTCAATCACGAATGTGCAATTTCTTCCAACTCAGCTAAGCCTGTCAAAGCTCACTAACAGGTCTTTTCAAATGGGAAAGATGCTGACAGGATTTTGGATTTTTTTCTGTCTAAATTATTTTCCTATGACTAGTTTGAATATGCAAAATTAATATACACAAATGTAGTAACCTCTGGAATAGGCTGTCAAAAGTGCCCTTCTTCATTTGAGCATTCTGTGAAATGGCAATGTTTGAGTTTAGACAGGTTTTCAGGGTTGTTGAGTCCTTTGTGTATGTTTTAATAAGAACTCCCTCATCATTATGTGACCTGTTAAGATCTAGAGGAGTTACCTGGTAGCCTGGGAACTTCGCATATTTAAATCTGGTTCAATCAGGCCAAGGAAGTCATAGAAGAAGAACTCTTTTCATTTGAGTCAGCAATTGTAGCTGTTATATAACAATACAGAAATGGATTTAGTCCAAGGCGGGATCATCTCTGACCCCATCTGAACTGGGCTAGATATGAAATGGCACATTGGAGTAGCCTAATCTTGAGATGACTTGAAGTCACTACATCCCCTTGTCCAACTCCAGGGAGCACCATTCATGCTATGTTCTAGAATATGGTGAAAAGCCCCTCTGAAGTCTAGACCTTCCAGAAAATCTCACCAGGGAGGGGAAAGGGATGGAGCTATGGAGGTGGGGGGAAGTGTTCTAAATTCACAGACTTATGTTTGTCCAGAGGTTGAAGGATAGCTATCTGACATTAACATAAACCCTTGAAAATCATAAATTGGCTTATGATAGTTCCCATTTGCAGTCCTTCCAACAGCACAGAGCTCTTGAGCTCCAACAACTTGAGCTCTTCACCATGGGTGAGTGTTCCTGCCTCCCTCTCCAGCCTCATCTCACATCTGCACCCTCACCCTGCCCTGGTTCAGTTCACTTCAGCCCCTCTGCCTCCCTTCTGTGCATAGCACAGGCCTAGATCTTTCCCAGCTCAGGGGCCCAGGCCCACGTGAGTCCTCTCCCTCACCGCCTCCTGAGATTGCTCCTGCATGTCCAACTCATTACTTCCTATCTCAGCACCCTACGTGTTTCCTATTTAGCACTATCATGATTTATAATTATTTTGTTTATAAGTTTACTTGAATTCTGAGATCTCTGTCCTGAGACTAAAGATGTCATCAAAGCCGGAGCCATCTGTATTTTATTTACTATTAGGGCACCAACATTTAACTCAACGCCTGGCCCACAGGAGGTACTCAATAAATATTTGTTGAATGAATTAAGGACAGGAGGGAAATCTAAGATCAATTCACATACTATAGAGGAATAAACAAATGTCTTTTTCGTTAAATGCAGATGGATGGACAAAAGCTGAGAGAAAATATAATAAATTAAAACTTATGTCCACACGAAAATCTACACACAATTGTTTATTGTAGCTTTATTCATAATTGCCAAAAACTGGAAACAACCAATAGGTCCTTTAGTAGGTGAATGAATAAACAAACTCTGGCACACAATATCCACACAATGGAATATTATTCAGTGATAAAAAGAAACAAGCTATCAAACCACAAAAAGACGTGGGAGAACTTTCAATGTACATTGCTAAGTGAAAGAACCAGCCTGAAAAGGCTACATAATGTATGATTCCAATGTAGTAGTTTCCTAGGACTGCAGTAACAAATTACCACAAACTGGGTGGCTTAGAAAAACAGAAATGTATTCTCTCATAGTTCTGGAGGCTAGAAGTCCAAAATTAAGGTGTCGACAGTGCCACGCTCTCTCAAAGTCTCAAGAGGAGAATCTGATCCACACCATTCTTTTGGCTTCTGGTGTTGCCGGCAATCAGCATTCCTTGGTTTACAGCTGCGTAACTCCAATCTCTGCCTCCATCATCACAAAGTGTTCTGTGCATGCGTGTATCCAAGTTTCCCTCTTCTTATAAGGAAATGAGTCGTATTGGATTAAGGGCCCACCATGCTCCAGGATGACCTCATCTCAACTAATTATATCTGCAATGACCCCATCCCCAAATAAGGTCTCATTCTGAGGTACCAGAGGTTAGAACATATCTTTTTGGAGGACACAATTCAACCTGAAATATCCAACTATAGGACATTTGGGAAAAGGCAAAACTATAGAGACAGTAAAAAAATGAGTGGTTGCCAGGGGATTGGGGGGCAGGGAGGAGAGAGTGAATAAGTGAAGCACAGGGGATTTTTAAGGCATTGAAACTATTCGGGATGATACAGTAATGGTGGCTGCATGGCAATATACATTTGCCAAAAACCCATATAACTATACAACACAATGAGTCAACTCTAATGTGAACTATGGAATTTAGTTAATAATAATGTATCAATATTGGTTTATTAATTGTAACAAATGCACCACACGAAGACTAGATGTTAATAAAAGGAAAAATTGAAGGAGAGAGATGGATATATGGGAACTCTTGGTACTTTCTGTTCAATTTTTACATAAATCTAAAACTATTCTAAAAAAATAAAGTCTATTAATTAAAAAAATACAATAGGCTACAGTTCAGATTTGGTTTCTTCAAGGGTAGATGGTATATGCTTCTCGTCTTTCTGCATTTCATAGGAAGTTTCTAGAAGTGATCAACCCAAAACAAACTGACTGCAGACCTCTGCAGTTTTAAGAAAGCCATTTATCCATAAAGTGTTTTTTACTCCTCCGATGCAATTTTCTTCTTTTCACTCGCCAATTATCATGACTACAAACCTCAATGTTCCAATAACCCTGTGGAAAACAGGTAGAGAGCAGACAAACTCTGCCCCAGAAACTAATCTTGTATTTTAGGGCTCTTCAACCAAAGATTAGCTTTCAAAAATGCTGATTTTCTTTGGTGTTGGGAAGTTATGTGTCGTAAAAAGAGTACAGGACAAAGAGTCAGAATGAACATACAACCTGCGGTGCAAACCAGAAAATTTTGGAGAGTCAAGGGGGACATATTAGTAATTATGTCAGAATAACTGATGTAAACTGGACAGTCCCAGGTAGACTGGAACATGCCCTCACCTTAACCAAAGGGCCTGTCTTGGAACTCCAGCCCTGCTACTTCTTTATCTTGACCATGTCATTTATGAAGTCCCATTTGGACAATGGAAACCTGAAAGCAGAAATATTGTTTAGGAGCACCAGGCACTGCCCTGATTCCTTCCCCATTCCCTATTACAGATAAAATACGGGCTTGTTAGGTTCAAGGACAAGGAGTGTCAGACATTTGTAACATTCTCTCACAAGAGATGACATAAAGAATTAGTCCAAGTTCTTCCCAAAAAGTGATGCAAGCCTTAAGTTTAGAGGAGCAATACTGCCATAATAACTGAACTTTCTAATTCTGGCAAGACCATCCCTGTCATGGTCCAGCTACCTGGCAGCATTGTTCCCTGTCAGGGATGGGGGAAGGAGGCAACCGAGCCTATGCTGAAATGTGTGTATTTTGTTCTTGCCCTCAGTTCCCACTCCATTTTATATTCTTGGTGTGTTCGGTTGAATAGTGTTCCCCCAAAATTCATGTCTACCCAGAAGCTCAGAATGTGACCTTATTTGGAAATAGGTTCTTTGCAGATGTGATTAAGTTAAGATGAGGTCAAATTGGGGTAGGGTGGGTCCTGCAGCCAATATTGCTGGTGTCCTTATAGGAAAAAGAGAAGAACCACAGACACACAGGGGAGAAGGCCATGTGAAGACAGAGGCAGAGATTGGAGTGAGGTTTCTACACACCAAGGAGCACTAAGAATGCTGGCAACCAGCAGAAATGAGGAGAAAGTCATGAAACAGACTCCCTTGGAACATGCAGAAGGAACCAATCCTGCCAATGCCTAGATTCAGACTTCTGGCGTCCGGAACCATGAGGGAATAAATTTCTTCTGTTAACTTTATAGAAACCTTTTATTCTCTCTCTGTCTCTCTCTCTCTCTGACACATACGCACAAACTCAGCATTCTACGTAGGTTATATAACTCAATCTTCACAAAATAAAATGCTTATTGGAACGAATTTCCAGGTAGTTGAGGATAAAGGCAGCCCCCTATATCCAAATCTTCCCACATTTCCTCCAAAAGCAATAAGGAACAAGAAAAACAAATAAAACTCTTTAAAACCCACACCCTCAGCAGAAATAGAAGACAGACAATGTCCAAACTTCAAATTACTCATAAGTAGAAAAATAAACACCAAATCTCAGGGAATTATCTCTCCAACTCCAATACTAAGCCTTAACGAAGAGCAAGAGCTGACTAGAAATACTGCAGAAGACAGAAGACAGGACCTGGCAGAGAGCCTAAGATTGATCTAAACTCACCTCCAGAAAGAGGCATAAATACTTACTCTAAGGCATAAATATCCAAAGAGATCTGGTAGATCAGAGCACCGACTACAGGGAGAGACATAAAAGTATGTGCGATTCTAGGTGGCAGTCCTCAAAAGACATCACTTCTGGGGGAGAAGAATGGAAAAACGAGTAAGTGACTATAGCGTGGGTAATGGGGCCAGGTTTCTCACTGTAGGAGAAAGGAGGTCTATGTATGAAAAAGGGATGACTAGAGTGAACCCTATGGCATTGGATTGGAATTGGAGGTATCATGATCTTTCATATTGGTAGATAGATAGATAGATAAAAAAAGATATAGAGGTATATGTATGTATAAACTCACATACATGCATATATATTTCCTAGCTCTATGCACTCAGACAGCCTAGAAGTAATGACATCCCAGTAACAGTGAACACAGCTAGTATTCAGATATTGGTTTCTAAATTCTTACTCCACTAAAACAAAGCAGAGTTCTGTCACCCACTAGTGCCCCGAGAAACTCAAGGGTGAGTTTGGAAGCATTTAACTGTTTTTCCAAGTTGTTTTTTTTATGTTAAGGAGACACACTCAGCAACCACCCGGAAGCTAACCAAACCTCCCTACAAGAGCTATGCCCATGACCTTCTTAGTTTTAATGCAAAGATCTCTTCAAGAGGGGATTAAGCCTCATTACCATAGTCTGCAGTGTACCCACCTCTCCCTTTTGAATATTCATTCCCCAACGGAAACAAAAGTTCCGGCTTCCCTTCGTTCAGGGACACCCTGACTTTGGAAATGACTCCTCATGGCCTCCTATTTGCTACAAATATACTTTACTTTGTGAGAAAACCTCCACTGGTGTAGAGTCTTATTTAACTCACCAGGAGACGAGCCCACTTGGTTCGGTATCAGTTCTTTGGAGAAATGCCCCCGAGCTCGAGTATCGCATGTCCAAAATGAGTTTAGAACATCTTTCTGCACCAGAAATTAAGGAAGTTCTTAAAGAACGATGGGAACATGCCAGAAGGACACAGAAGCCAGACTGAAGAAGACCTCACTGGCTAAATCTGGAATAATTTGAGTAAAAATAAATAATGATGGTAATAATGGGTTATAATAGAAAAGCTCTACCTTACAGTCGAATGCAAATAATAAATCTAGAAGGCATGATGGAAATTGGAAAATTATCATGAGGCAACCATCATAGTAATAATTGATTCAATCACAAATCATCAATGGATGCTAAACTAGTGGGTGAAAGCACTAGTGAGAAACAGGATGTTTGCATAGTCTCAAAGTATCTGCCCACAAGACACTTATTAATTGCAAAGGGGAAAATGATAACTTTATAGTGGAGAAACCTGGCAGATTCCACCTTGATCAAGTGATCAAGGTTATTACCAGTAATGTGACAAATCAACATGTATTGAAGAAGAACTCAGCACAAAACTGAAAAACCTAATCTAATCAAAAGGAAATCTCAGAGAAACCCAAATTGAAGGGCATTCTATAAAACAAGTGGCCTGTTCTCTTCAAAATGTCAAGATCATAAAAGCCAAGAATGCCTGAAGAACTGTCATAGATTAAAGAAGGCTCAAGACAACAGGTGATTATTGGGATATCTGGCAAAATCTGAATACGGTTGGTAGATTAGATAATAATATTGCTTCAATGTTAATTTCCTGATTTTGATAAGTTTTATGTGCAAAAATGTGTTTTGAAGAAATACCCACTGAAGTATTTAGGGATTAAAAAAGCATCTGCAATTCACTTTCAAATGGTTCAGAAAAAAACACACACACGTGAAGAGAGAGAGAGGAAGAACGAGAAAGTGAATGTGGTAGAATATTATTAAAAATGGGATATCCAGGGAGAAGGTACACGGAATTTTTGTTCTATTCTTGCAACTTTTCATAAGTTTGAAATGACTGCAAAATTTTAAGTTTTAAACGAGGAAATTTTTAAAAATCTCATTTGGCAAGCAAAGAAACTGCATATTAGATCAGGTTCTGCCCATGGTTACACAGGTGGTCGGCAGGGAGGCAAGGAGTAGAACCAAACGTGTTTCTTACTCACAGCCACCACAGCATCTTGCCTACTCACTGACTTAGCCAAGTCCACATATTGGGAAATTCCATTTATATGAAATGTCTAGAATAGACAAATCTATAGGGTAGAGACAAAAACTAGATTAGTAATTGCTGGGGGTGGGTAATGGGAGAGGAAGATTGGGGAGTGATAATTTAAGGGTAGATTTCTTTTTGGAGTGATGAATATATTCTAAAATTGATTATGGGGATAACTGGAAACTCAGTGACTATACCACAAACCAGGGACTTTACACTTTAAATGGATGAATTGTATGGTATGTAAATTATATGCTGTATGAATTATATTTCAATAAAGCTGTTCCCAGAAAAACAAAAACTTGCAAATGGAATCTAAGCCCAGAACTTTGAGATTCTTAATAGGATTGTGGCATGCAACACTATTTCATGGACAAGTCACTCCTTAGGAACAAGGAAGAATTGTGCTGGTACCAGAAAAACAGCGACTGCTGCGCCATTAGTTATTAAAGCCCAGACCAGCCCTTGACTGAAGCTGGAGACCAACAAACCCAACCAGAGTGTGGCAATAACACGCTTGCCTGGAGTGTAAGTCCCACGGTGCCTGATTAGCCTTTGGAAGACCAGGGACTTGACAAGGCTAAAGGGGAAAGCAGACTTGGTTTCTATTCCAAATGGGTCCAGGAGGTACTTGGTTGAGGGGGGAACATTTTTTATTATCTTCTCTCCATCAACCTTGTTCAATGCTTGATCTCCTAAAGTATTCAGATGTTAAAATCTGATCAGAGAAAAGCTTTGATTTCATTTTTGCTTTGTGTATTTCTGTACCATTTGAATACAGGCAAAGCACTTTGTAATTATCATTTTGCTCTTCTTATCCAAAGTACTCTTGTGCTGGACAGGTAGGTAGATGTCTCAAGCTGGGACTGTATCTGGATCCTTTGTTTGATGATCATAACAGAATGTCCCAACGAACTTGGAGGCTGGCTTCTTAGGAAGTTTCCACCCTTCCTATCTGTAGATAAAGCTACTTATGGGATTATACAAGATCTTTTATGAACCCTTACAGCTTCCTAAAATCCTTTCTGGATATAGGTGGACAATGACAAAATAAACCACCAATAGCAATTGACATGATAACTAGGGTGTGAGTAACTCCTTATTCCATCCCATAATAGCAAAGTCCCTTGTCTTAAAGGAGTCAAGTCTTTACTGGAGTCTCTTTTGCTCTTTCTTGCTGTATTTCTTGCCTCGTACAGAAAAGAGTGGAAAGTGAAATTCCTTTCGTAGAATTAACCATCTCTGAAAGGTTAAGATACCACTCAGATGCAGCATCTCCAGAGATCCTGTAAACAGGCTAAGAACAAGTGCCATCAAACTAAAACCAACCTGGATCTGAATCCTAGCTCCACCACTCCTTAAGATGATACATGACATAGGCAAGTTATTTAATCTTCTAAGACTGTCTTCCCATTTGTACAGTGGGAATAGGAATATTTACCAGCTCATTGGGCTGCTTCATGGATCAAGTAAACAGAACACACCCATCATGGTGCCTGGCACATAGAAAGCCCTCAATATGCTTTAGATCTTATTGTTATTCCAAGAAAAATTTCTATTTAAAATCACATGATGCTCCCCCCTAAAAAAAATCATATGGTGGTCAATGATGAAAGTGTAACCCCTCTGAACCTCAGTTTCCCCATTTTTAAAATAAGAATAATACAGCAAAAGTGAGAATTAAATAAGAAAATACATGTGACAATGATTTGTAAATTATATGGCTATTTCACCATATTTAATATATTGGTTTTGTCATCGGTGTTACTAGTACTGTAATACTTGGAGCAATCATAATTGCTGTCCTGTACCTGAGCAAAATCCACAACCAGTTCCCAATTTTCCACCTCAGGATTAAAGATGATAAAGATGCACTGTTTTTTTTTTCCCCCTGAAAAGAAAAAAACACAAAAGAAAAGACTCATTAGGCAATGAAATGACACATGTTACTGTTAGTTGTTGAAAAGGGCAAATTCAGTTAAGGTTTTCAACCTCACGGCTTGCAAGAACGAGTAATAGAGGGAAATAAGTCAAATGTATTGATGCACGTGCAGGCAGAGTAAGACAGCTGGATTTGGTTGTAAGGATTCCAAATCCTGTTGGCTGTTCTACAGACAAAATGCAGAGATAATAATGACAAAATATAGATAAGACCATCAAGAACTACACCATGAATCTGATCTCAACACCTGGGTCCTTGGAAACAAGGATCAAAGCATCTCCATGGTCCAGAGGTGACCATTTTTGAGGCTAGAAGAAGGACTTCTCAAACTTGAGCAAGCAGCAGAGTCACATGGAGGGCTTGTTAAAATACAAATTGCTGGGGGGGGTGGCCGGTGCTGTGGCATAGTGGTTAAGTTTGGCGCACTCCGCTTCAGCAGCCCAGGGTTCAAGAGTTCAGATCCCAGGCACAGACCTACACCACTCATCAGCCATGCTGAGGCAGTGACGCACATACAAAATAGAGGAAGATGGGCACAGATGTTAGCTCAGGGCTAGTCTTCCTCAAGCAAAAAAACAGGAGGATTGGCAAGAGATGCTAGCTTGGGGCGAAACTTCCTCACCAAAAAAAAAGCACAACAAATTGCTGGGCCCCACCACCTCAGAGTTCCTGAATTAGGTTGGCGTGGAGCCCAAGAATGTGCATTTCCTATACACATTATGTATATTACCTACATAATATAGGTATTTCTGTAGTAATGTTCAACTCCACAAGGATGGTTAGAGGGAGAACATAACAGTGTTTTGTTTGTTTTCAACTTTATTGAGGAATAGTTGACAAATGTAATTGTGTATATTTAAAGTGTACAACGTGATGATTTGAAATACATACACACTGCAGAATGATTACCAAGATCGAGATAATTAACACGTCCATCATCGCACATAGTTAACTCTTTCTTGTGCGTGTGAGAGTGTGGTGAGAATGCTTAAGGTCTACTCTCAACTTTTGAGTACACAATACCATACTATTAACTAGGGGCACCATGCTGTACATTGGGACCTCAGAACTCATTCTTATAACTAAAAATTTTTACCCTTTAACCTTTACCAACCCATTTCCCCCTCCCCTCAGTCCCTGGCAACCACCCCTTACTCTCTGTTTCTATGAATGTGACTTTTTTACAATTCACATATAAATGAGATCATACAATATTTGTCTTTTTCTGTCTGACTTATTTCACTTAGCATAATGCTGTCCAGCTTCTTCCATATTGTCACAAACGGCAGAATTTCCTTCTTTTTTATGTCTGGATAATATTACATTGTTTATTATATATATAATATATATTAATATTATATATATATAATAACCTGCATATCACATTTTCTTTATCCATTCATCCATCAAAGGACATTTACATTGTTTCCATATCTTGGCTATTATGTATAACGCTGCAGTGAACATGGGTGTGCAGATATCTCTTTGAGATACTGATTTCAATTTCTTCAGATGCATACCCAGGAGTAGTTCACGTTTGAATTTTTTGAGGAACCACCATACTGCTTTCCATAATGGCTGTACTAATTTACATTCCCTCCAACAGTGTATAACGGTTCTATTTTCTTCACATCCTGCCAACATTTATCCCTCTTCTTTTTGATAATAGCCATCCTAGCAGGTGTGAGGTGATATCTCATTGTGGCTTTGAGTTGCATTTCCCTGATGATTAGTGACATTGAGCACCTTTCCATGTACCTATTGGCCATTTGTATGTCCTCTTTGGAAAAATGTCTATTCAGGTCCTTTGCACATTTTTTTATTGGATTATTTACTTTTTTGCTATTGAGTTATGTAAGTTTTTATATATTTTGGCCATTAACCCCTTATCAGATATATGATTTGCAAGTATTTTTTCCCATTCTGTAGACTGCATTTTCAATTTATTTATTGTTTACTTTCCTGTGCAGAATCTCTTTAGTTTAATGTAGTCTCACTTGTTTATTTCAGCATTTATTGCCTGTGCTTTTGGTGTCTTATCTAAGAAATCATTGCTAAGACCAATGTTAAGAATCCTTTTCTCTATGTTTTCTTCTAGGAATTTTACGGTTTCAGGTCTTACTTTTAAGTCTTTGATCCATTTAGAGTTAATTTTTGTGAGTGGTATAAGATATGGGTCCAGTTTCATTCTTTTGCATGTGGATATCCAGTTTTCCCAGGACCATTTATTGAAGAGACTATCCTTTCCCCATTGTGTGTTCTTGGCACCACTGTCAAAAGTTAGTTGACCACATACACATGGGTTTATGTCTAGGCTCTCTATTCTGTCCCAATGGTCTATGTGCCTGTTTTTATGCCAGTGCCATATTGTTTTGATTTCTATAGGTTTGTAGTACAGCTTGAAATCAGGAAGTGTGATGCCTCCAGCTTCATTCTTTTATGTCAGAATTGCTTTGGCTATTTGGGATCTTTTGTGGTTCTGTACAAACTTTAGGATAGTTTTTTCTCCTTTGGTGCAAAATGCCATTGGAATTTTGATAGGGATTGCATTGAATCTGTAGTTCATTTTGGGTAGTACAGATATTTTCACAAAATTAATACTTCAAATCCAAGAACACAGGATATTTTTCCATTTATTTTATTTGTGACTTCTTCAATCTCTTTCATCAATGTCTTATAGTTCTCAATGCACAGGTCTTTCACCTCCTTGGTTAATTTTATTCCTAAGTATTTTATTCTTTTTGATCCTATTGTAAATGGGATTGCTTTCTTAATTTCTCTTTCAGATAATTCATTTATTGTATACAGAAATGCAACTGACTTCTGTGTGTTGATTTTGTATCCTGCAACTTTTATGAATTCATTTATTAGTTTGAACAGTTTTTTGTGGAGTCTTTAGGATTTTCTCTATATAAGATTATGTCATCTGCAAACAGCGGTAATTTTACTCCTTTCTTTCTGATTTGGCTGTCTTTTAGTTCTTTTTCTTACCTAATTGCTATGGCTAGGACTTCTGGCACCATGTTGAATAGAAATGGTGAGAGTGGACATTCTTTTCTTCTTCCTGATCTTAGAGGAAAGGTTTTTATCTTTTCACCATTTAGTATTGTGTTAACTGTGAGCTTGTCATATATGGCCTTTATTATGTTGAGGAACATTCCCTCTATACTTAATTTGTTTAGAGTTTTTATCATAAAAGGATGTTACATTTTGTCAAATGCTTTTTCTGCACCTATTGAAACAATCATATAATTTTTATTCTTCATTCTGTTAATGTGCTATGTCAGATTTATTAATTTGCTTATGTTGAACCATCCTTGCATCCCAGGGATGAATCCCACTTGATCATGGTGAATGATCCTTTTAATGTGCTTTAATTAAAATTGAATTCAGTTTGCTAGTATTTTGTTGAGGATTTTTACATCTACGGTCATCAGGGATATTGGCCTCTAATTTTCTTTTCTTAGAGTGTCCTTGTCTGGCTTTGGTTATCAGGGTAACGCTGGCCTTGTAAAATGAATTTGGAAGTGTTCCTTTCTCTTCAATTTTTTGGAAGAGTTTGAAAAGGATTGGAATTAATTCTTCTTTAAGTGTTTGGTAGAATTCACCTGTGAAGTCATATGGTCCTGGGCTTTTATTTGCTGGGAGATTTTTGATTACTGAACACAACAGTGTTTGATTTCAAATGGAAGCATCTCTGTAGAAGGTGAGGAATGAGAAGGAAGGGGATTGAAATTATGGTCAAGAAGGTCTGTTATTTGTGGAGACATCTGTTCCATGAATCAGTGGAAACCAGAGATTCCTCTGACACTGCTGGTTTGCTGGAGTCTCTAGATCAAAGCACTAGTGGGCTCCTAATTGGTCACCAAGAATGCAGTTTAAGTGCAAGGGGGAGTCAGTTTGGCCTGTTGTAGACCCCACAATCCTGGGCACTGCAGCAAGTGCCCTGAAAGGATGTGAAAGGACGTGAGGAATCCTTTCAGCAGACAGCTACAGAGAGGAGCCCAGCTTTTTGTTCTGTCTCTTTATTGTTCGTTGAGCAATTCCAGGTATTACCAGATTCCCAGCTGTGACTGAATTCCTGGCCCATGAAAAGCACTATTGTTATTGTAACTGGGCAAAGTTATAAATAATGACCAGCACTTATCTAGGGCTTACTATGTCCCGGGCACTTTATATGAATTATGTAATCCTTATATCAACCTGGAAAGTAGGAGCTACTAAAATTTTCCCCAGTTTTCAAATGAGGAAACTGAGGTTGAGCAACTGGCCCTAAATCATAAAGCCAGTAGATAACAGAGCTGGGCTTGAAACAAGAGCACGCATGCTCCTGACCCTGGTCTATACTCAGACAACACCGACACGTGTGAAGAATGAGCTGTGAGAGACACATTTATAAAACTTAACTGGTGCCTAAGAACCTCTAGAAACCAAACATATTTCTATGTGTATATCATTCAACTCCTCTTGAAAACCATGATTATTTCTCGTTGCCACTGTACTATAACAAACTACAAAATGATGCAGAGAAGTGCAAACAGAATTCCCTTTGTTCTGTCAGCCTGATAATATGTTTTATGTTATTAGGTCAACAGAAATTCTCTTGGTCCGTAGACTGTGTATTGATTTCTGCCCCAGCTGTGCTGCCCTGTTCCCTTCTTTGGTAGGAATCTTGGTCTTTCTCAGAGTTACCAGACCTCTCTAAGCTGAGGAAACAAACATCTGAAGAAAACACATAGTTTCCATGATTAAGCGCCTAAAAATACGTCATGACTTTGCTTTATTTAATATTGCCAACAATCTGTAAGGCAGACACTGTCCTCCCATTTCGTGCATGAGGAAATGAGTCCAGGGGTATTGGGCATCATCGTTAATATCCCACAACTAGCAAGGAGCGAGGAGTTCTGCGAGCCCATGTCCTTTGACAACAAATCCTTCCTCTCTTCCTTTCTCCCGTTCTTCTTGCTCTCTCCACCACTTCTGTACTTTTCAAACATCGATTCCATAAAACCTAAATAGGGAGGGGGGAGTAGATGGTCAGGATGCCAAATATTTTAAAAATAAAAATAAAATATCCTTTCCTGGTTCTTTGAGGTCTTGGTGGAGCACTTATCCCCACTACCCCGTGGCACTGGGACCACCATTGTCATTCAGCTGAGGTTTCCGGGATCCTTTCCCATCCGGTTAACTAGTGTGGAATGAATTCCCCGTGTTTGCACGTAAGACAGGATGAAGTGCTGAGGCCAGTCTTACTGTCAGTGGTTTGTCTGTCTGAGATTTGAGTCTGACGTGGATAATGCAGTTGGGAAGATGCACGTCTCTTCCCCCACGTTTGAACTGTGTAATGCTATACTGCCCCCTTGTGGTTCCTTTGGCGTGAGCTCAAAAACAAAGCCCCTGGCTTGACAAAACCAGCCACATAAAGCACAGGGACACTGGAGCAGGAGCTGAAGGAGAGATGGAGATTTGGCAGACAATTCGGAAGAGATGTCCTAACTTGTCAGGGAAAACATAAGTCACATCTGTCACAAAATAATTTACTGGTCTTGAGCACAATACTTGGAGCAGACAGACCACAGTTTAAAGTTACCAACTAAAGAACTCCCTCTTTGGGCCTCAGTTTGTTTGTAAAACAGCACTGAATAGTAATAACTTGTCAGGACTGTCTAAAGGATTAAACAAGACAATGCATGGATTTATGGTGACATCCTGAATGCTGGGCCTGGAGCCGGCCACATAATAACCTTGACGTTATTATGGAGCTGAGACAAGAACCTCGTTCTCCCCAAAGCCCCAAAGAGGCTCTCCCTTCCCTGTCACTTCCTAGGACTCTCCCTTTCCACCTTGCTGCTATTTGGTTCAAAGCTTCAACATTTCATTTTTGCCTACCCTTGAAGCATGGCTTGGGGGGAGTCAAATGGAGCACATTTTAAATCTCACCTTAATCCTCTAGTTTTGTGATCTTTTGCCAACTGTGTAAACTTTCTGAGCCTTAGTTTCCTCATCTGTAAAATAGGGTTAATAACACTCATGTCTTTAAACTATAGAAAGAATTGGAAATAACATAGTCAAAGCATCTGGCATGGTGTCTTGCACATAGTTGTTATTCTACATGGTAATCATTATTATTGTCATTAGTACACTTATTCATTCCAAGTCTCCAATCCTTCCCTTGTCTTTCAAGAAGCAACAAAACTTTTAAATTCACCTTGGCCATCAAAGACCCACCAAGTAATTGGAAAAGAGAGAACCAGTCCTTCTGGCACCTAATTATTGCAGTTCCCATAAAACATTATTTTCCCATGATTTCATAATACATTTATTTTCTCAAGGCTAAAATGCAATTTTTCACATTTTGATGTTTCTGATATTGGAGTGTGTCCTATAATCAATTTCTACTTGTACGTTTCTGTTTCTTCTCTCCAGTCCCCAACTTCCTACAAAAAAAGATGTTATTAAATCAGGGTATATCTTATACTTGATGACAATTTAGGAGTAAGGAATATAAGTGGGTTCTGTTTTCATCCACCCCAATATCCAAAAGTCTAGATTTATGGTGACATCCTGAATCTCCTAGCCATAAGAACATGGATTCCCAAAACCACAATGCTCTTAGTATATGGAGAAGTCACTGTGAGGAGACAGTGAGTTGGGCCATCCAAGGATCCAACCTACCTGGCTATACGACAGTTCCCTTCCCTTGCAACACAGAGTGAAATTGGAACTCTCGTATTTCCCATCTCGCCAGATCCCAGAAACAAGTGACAAGCCCTGAGCCCCCGAAACTCAAGTAGGAAAGATTTGGCTCTTTCCTGAATATGAAAACATTTAATCACTCCTGGGATACCTGAGCTGGCAGCACGGATGCTGAACACTGAAATTGCTCAACCTTGAGCCAAATGGGAAGCCACACTTTCAAAGTCACTGAAATACAGCTGGGATTGCTGCCTTGGTTTCTAATGAATGGGGACTTGTTGCATAACTGAAAACAGGCCGAACGTGCTTCATTCATTACTGTCAGAAGAAAGGGAAAAAGGGGGAGAAAAAGTCTTGATGCTAACTTTTTAAAAGTCCCTCTGGTCAATTTGCCTGCATAAAAACTAGCCTGTCATCCTCAGCCACGCCAAGTCTTGGCAGCGCCTTCTCCGGTCCCCCCCTTGGCACTGAAGATAAAATGATCTTTGTAGCTGCTTCTTTGGAAAGGTAACTTCAGTGCAGTGGAATAATTAATAAGGATGCAGGAATAACGAACCATTTCACTCTGGCCTAAGCAGGCTGTTTTAGCCACAGGATGCAGCTGGTAGGTCAGCCAACCAATACCTTTTGCTAATTCTCCCAAAGAAAAACAAAGTGAACTTGGACACCTCAGGGCCCTGGAGAATGTGCTGGCAGCCAAGCTGAGCCACTGCCTGTAACTCTCTTATCTGAAGAGCTGACGGCTTACTCTTTCTTTCCTCCTCTTGCTGCCCCTCTCCTAATATTCATTCTCACGGTCAATTGCCCAGGACACCTATAAGGGAGAGGCACCTATTAAGACAGGAGGAAGTCATCAAACAGATTGCTTTTAGCTGCCATCTTTACCTGAACTAAATGGAAACTCTAACACTGATGCACAGATTTTGTGCACAAGCCCCCTTCTCCAGACACGCCATTAAAAGGCAATTATAGTGAGTGATCACAGCTGAGCTGTTATGTCAGGCGCTGCCTCTGCTATCTGTTGTAGCAAAGTGAAAGCTGAAAAGGGCTTGGTTTAAACTGAATAAAGATTTTTCTGAGAGATACCACTGCTGGGATGCCTTCCACCCAACTCGTGGATCTGTGAGAAGAGATCCAACTCATGTACCTCCATAGCCAAAGTCAACAGAAGTAAAGCTTATAAAAGAACTGGTCTAAAGAATGGCTTGCAATCTAGGCTATTCAGAGACAGGAAGACCAAAAAGATCTTCACCCCAAACAAGTGAAAACTCTCTGGCTGAGGAGTACCAGACTGGAGAGGGATAGCGAAAGGATCATGTAAGGCTTAAGGAGATAAAAATAGTCAATCATTTATCTTCAAGGAACTAACCTCTCTTCCTGGAGAAGAAAATCTTACAAGATGAATTAACTCTACTCACATCTTTTAACTCCATTTCACTCCCTAAAAGCATCAAGGAGTTAAGCCAACTTATGACATTGTGTATTTCATTTATTTGACAAGTATTTCTTGAGGGCCCGCTGCACGCCAAGCATTCTACATCACTGAGGAAGTTAAACCCAATCCCGGTCTTCACAGAGTTTACAGTCTATTGGAGCCGACTGCCTCTCCAAGCATTCCGTGCAGCAGTGAGGTAAATTGAAAAGAGCACCAGAGTCCAAGTCAAGAAAATTGAGGTCAAGACTTGGCTCTGCCATTGACC
Source organism: Tapirus indicus (assembly GCA_031878705.1). Taxonomy (NCBI): domain Eukaryota; kingdom Metazoa; phylum Chordata; class Mammalia; order Perissodactyla; family Tapiridae; genus Tapirus; species Tapirus indicus. Next base: position 133,521,555 of record CM062920.1, on the reverse strand, counting down.
TTATACATGACCATGAGCAAATCACATGGGTCCCCCCAGGCCTTAGGAAAATGAGGGATGTTTGTGAGCTGCCACATAGTTTGCTTTCTGCTTGTGTTCCTCGGAGCTCAGAGCATCTTAAAGGCAAGATGGAGGCTCATGGGACCAGGCTGGCCACAGACCTTCCATCACTTCAACTTCAGCAGCTCTGGTGCTTCTGTTTTAATACATCGGAGTTCAGAGTAAGATCTCATTTGGGGGAAAAAAAAAAACTTCAACAGCTAAAATAAAGTTTGAAAACTACTGCCCTCAATGATTCTAAAGTCCATTCCTGTGCTGTGGTTTGTTTTCCCAAATTTCATAGTTTCTGCCTCTTAGAGTGTACACCAGTCGTTCACCTCTGGCAGATAAATCACTGGGGAGATCTCTCTGAGTTACCCGTTCCTGGTAACATGAACTTCTCTCGTGACTATCACCCTACCAAAACCTTGTATGGCTTCTCCATCTCTCCTCTTATCCCGGATTGCCTCATCTCATCCTTCCAATATAAGGTCACCAATTTAGGTCCTCACTGGTATGAATAGCTCATTTTCTCTCTAAGTTACTACACTTGACATATTTTGCTTGCACAAACCACCGTGTCTCCTATTTTAGCCACCATTACAGGCTGCTTGTACTCCTTGGGGAAGGTTTTTAGTTTTGTTTATTTGCTGGTTTATACTCTACCCTGTTCTCTGAAAGCATCTAAGGTAGTTTACAGGGATGCATAAAATACAATATTGTATGACATCAAAGTAATATATGTACACATCTTAAAAAATAAATAGTCCAAACAGAATTTTTAAAAAAATAGTCCTACTTCTCAAAGCCAACTACTTTAAATCATTTAGCTATTTCTTTTTAATCCTGGTCATTGCTTTCACATCTCTTAATAATATGCTGATACTGCTGTTTCTTGATTTTTACACTTTTTGCCTAATCTATTTCTGCCATTATGGATGAGGAGTTAACACTCGCCTTCCTCATTCTCCCCAGGTAAGTATGCCACTATTTTAGGTAAATCAATGTGCATTTTTCTACTATGATGATTATGTAAATGTTTTTCCTGGAAAGGCCAAGCAGTTTGCTAAGTAGGAGGCTTAAATGGGAACCTAAAAGTGGAAAAACAAAGGCTAAGAAATAAAAAGGAGCTAGAAATAAAATTAAAATGCACACTCTACAAGAAAACATATGGGTATTTCTTGCTTCCATGAATAAACTGTCACTTAGATCACTCAAACTTATAATGTGCATAAAAATCACCTAGAATCTTGTTAAAATGTAGAGTCTGATGCAGTAGGTCTAGGTGGGGCCTGAGATTTTTGCATTTCTGACAAGCTCCCAGGTGACACTGATGCTGCTGGCCCATGAACTACACTTTCAACAGCAAGGTCTTATCTGATGACTTCTAACTCTTCCTTCACCGCTGAGAGCCCTGACTCTTCTCATCAATCTCATTCTATTCCATTCCTCACTCTACAGTGAGAGGCAATGTGGCATTAACCATAACTACTTGCACAGCGGGGAGGAACAGGTGTCCCGTCTCTGTCTTGCATTTGGGAGACGTGGCAGGTAAGGGACTCTCGCAGGGCTGAATGGCAGAATTCTCTAACATGGAAAGAGTTGTTTCAATTTCTGCCTTTCTTGTTAACAGACTCAGATGATATTTAAACACTTAGAAACGATCTAATCTTGAGTCTGATGAAAGTCTGAATCAATAGGGTCAGCAAAGGACCAAGCACACTTCCTGTTCATTTCTCTTCTGCTTCTCTTCATTTCTTAAAGTTGCTCTTTCTTTGCTCATATTCAGCTAGGCTAGCAGTAATCTGGAGACACAGGTTGATGGAAAAGATGCCAAGGGAAGCCCTCCTCTCCTCTACTATGGCTGTCCTCCAGCACAAAAGAAACCTTTTTTGAATATTTCTAGAAAGTGGTGCCTGTCATTTTTTATGTGAGTAAAGGACAGAGGTATGCTATAAATGTTTAACAATTGACTATCCAAAAAAAAAAAAAAAAAAGCCCTGATTTATAGCATATGCCAATTGCCATGATGTAGATACTCCCACTCTGGTCAATTTCAAGCTGCCGGTGTGACTTTACTGAACATGGAATTAGAAAGAGATGAGTACAATTGGCTCTCACAAGCTGGTGTGAACTGCCTCCAGCACGTCACAAGTAAAGCCTATCGGTTTAAAGCCAGACAATTAAAGCTGTGTATTCAGTAAAGATTTACAACTGTTTTATCAACCTTCTCATCACCTCCCTCTACTACCAAATTAAGCTGACCTAGCAAGGTCTTTAACTGTTGATAATTTTTCTTTATTACAAAGTATTTGGCAGAAATGTTCCCACCACATAAATTAGGCTCTTGGTCTCCAGATAGCTTCGATAAATAGCTTTCTTTGTCTACTATTGAATTATCGCCTTGGGCCAGAGAAATAGAATTCCCTTCCTGAGGGTGCCCGTGCATTTGGTAAGCCTCTGAAAAGAGAAAAAAAATCTGCCACTCATATGCTGAAATTAAAAATATTCAAAACCTTTTATTGTGCTCTAGTTATATATCTTAAGGAATTTTTTTCAGATTTTGTAAAGGTGTATTTGAAATAAGTGCATTCTTGCACTGAACTTATTTGAAAGAAACCTGAGAGAAAGTTTTTATACAGGAACAAAAAGATCTTAGGGCTCCTGATTCAGTGTTTCTTAACACTTTGTAAGTGATCAATTTCTACTAGTTTAAGAATAGTTAGTTTGTGCTTAAAATATAAACTTTGGAAAATATGTATTCTTTGACAGCTTTTAAGGGTCATGGAAATTCAAATGTATTTGCTGGGAATAAATGGAAGGTGACAATAAGTAGATTGTAAAATGACCACAGACTATTCCCCTCCTTGTACAGCCATGTTCTTTGCGGTGTGACTTTGCAACTTCTCCCATCAAAAGGTGAGGTTTACTTCTCTTCCCCTTGAATGTGAGCTGGCCTTGTGACTTCTATGCCCAATGGAATGTGACCAAGTAGCATATGCAGTGCAAGCCTAGGCTTCAAAGGGCCTTGCAGGAGTTCCCACTCGCTGCCTAGGGAAAACTGGCTCTATGTGAGCAAACCCAGGTTAGCCTCTTGGGGAGGAGAGACCATACAGAGCAAAGGTGAACCATCAGCTAAGCCCTCTCTCTCCACCCCAGCCAGGCTTCCCCTGACCCAGCCCCTCATCACTCCTGAGCCCAGCCCAAATTGCCAACCCAGAATTTTGCACTAAATAAAGGATTTTGCAGTGGTTTAACAGCTAAAGTTAACAGTCACTTATAGATCAGAGAAAACTCAAAAGACATACCAACTAAATGCAATATGCGGACCTTTTCCTTTTTGGATGCTGATTGAAACCAAACCAATTGTGAAATGACATAACTAAGATAACTGGGGAAATGTAAAATGGAATGAGTATTAGATATTATTGAGGAATTATTGCCAATTTTGTGAGATGTGATCATGGCATTGTGCTTAGGTTTAAAAAAAAGTCCTTATGGGGGCTGGCCACGTGGCATAGCGGTTAAGTTCGTGCACTCCACTTCAGCGGCCTGGGGTTCACAGGTTCAGATCCCGGGCATGGACCTACGTACTGCATATCAAGCCATGCTGTGGCAGGGTCCCATATAAAGTAGAGGAAGATGGGCACAGATGTTAGCCCAGGGCCAATCTTCCTCAGCAAAAAAGAGGAGGATTGGCAACAGATGTTAGCCCAGGGCTAATCTTCCTCACACACAAAAAAAGAAAAGTGCTTATCTGTTAGGGACATAAATATATAAATATATATACACACACGTATATACATTTATAAGTGTATATAAAACACATATATACAGGAGTGACGTCAGCATCATGGCGGAGTGAGATTCCCTCTTTGAATCTCTGCCCCCTATGACACAACGAAAACATCATTCACATTCCAACAGAGCTCAATCAAACACTACAAAGGACTTCTGAGAAACTCCTGCTGCCATACATCGGACGGTGGAGGCGCGGGAAGCCCAGGAAAACGGGAGGAGAGGTAGGAGGTTGTACTCCCCCTCCCCAATCGATCGGCAAAAACAGCGCGGTTCGCGGACAGAGGGGGGAGGGGCGGCCCACAGCGGGGAAAACTAGCGCCATCCAGGTGCTCTCAAGACTGTCGTGAGATCCCCACGGGGAAGCGACGACGGACTGTTTAGGGGGTGTAGCAAACACCCTAAGAGAGCCAGAAAGGAAACCCCCAGGTCAAGCAGGAGAAAGAGAGGACCCCACCCCCCACACACCCGGCGTTTCAGCATAATCCCTCCGGGGGCTGCAGCCGCCTCAGAGCAAACCGCTCGCGATCTCCATCTAGTGGCAGCAGGGGGAAACTGCAGGACTAACTTTAATCATGAGGGGTAAAAATAAAGCCGTCCCCGTCGGATCCTTGCGAAAATATGTCAGGGCTACAGACCAAAAGGAAAATGACAAACACCCAGAAACCAACCCTGAAGGCACAGAATTTGATAACCTGAATGACAGAGAATTCAAAATAGCTATCATAAACAAGCTCAACGAAATACAAGAGAACACACAGAAACAAATCAATGAATTCAGGGATTATGTCACAAAAGAGATTGAAACCCTAAAGAAAAACCAATCAGAATTATTGGAGATGAAAAACAAAATCAACGAGATAGTGGAAAAAATGGAGTCTTTAAAGAGCAGAACTGACAATATGGAGGAACGAATTAGCACTATTGAGGATAGCCACGCAGAAATGCTCCTGGTAGAGGAGGAGAGAGAGCTAAGACTAAAAAGAAATGAAGAAATTCTTCGAGAACTATCAGACTCAATGAGGAAAAGCAACATAAGGATAATAGGTATTCCAGAAGGAGAAGAAAGAGAAAAAGGAGCAGAGAGTTTGTTCAAAGAAATAATAGCTGAGAACTTCCCCAACCTAGGGAACGAGAGGGAAATAACAGTCAATGAAATCAATAGATCACCTAAATATATAAACAGGAATAAAAAATCATCTCGCCACATAGTAGCAAACTTGAAGAATACCCATGACAAGGAAATAATATTGAAGGCAGCTAAACAAAAAAACAAAATAACATACAAAGGAAACCCCATCAGGCTCTCAGCTGATTTCTCGACAGAAACTCTACAGGCTAGGAGAGACTGGAATGATATATTCAAAATCATGAAAGACAAAAACCTTCAGCCGAGAATACTTTATCCAGCAAAAAATATCCTTCAAATACGCTGGAGAAATAATAACTCTCCCTGATAAACAAAAGCTAAGAGAGTTCGTCACCACAAGACCCCCACTACAAGAAATGCTCAAGAAGGCCCTTAGGCCTGAAAAAAACAAATGAGAAAGGGGATACAAAGATTTCAGCAAGGAGAAAAGCAAGGAGACTAAACCAGAACAAAATACAGTTGGAAAACATCAAAAATTAATTCAAGCCCATCACTGGAAACACACATTCATGACACAATCTGGAATAAAGAGATAACAAATAAGGAGGGGAAGAGGTAAGGGATTGAACTGACCCAGCCTCAGGAAAAAGGAGGCATCCGAAAATGTACTTTCTTATCCAGGAGATCGCTTATATAAACCTCACGGTAACCACTAAACAAACAACCAGAAGAGAACCACACATGACAAATAAAGAGAAAACCAAGAGAATGAGCATGCAGAAATACCAAATTGAATTTGCAGTCCGAAACACAAGGGACAAGAAACAAAGGAAATGCAAAAGAACCAGAAGATGAACAATAAAATAGCAACATTAAACCCTCATATATCAATAATCACTCTAAATGTAAATGGATTGAATTCTCCAATCAAAAGACACAGAGTGGCAGGATGGATTAAAAACCAAGATCCAACAATCTGCTGCCTCCAGGAAACACATCTCAGCTCTAAAGACAAACACAGACTCAAAATAAAAGGATGGAAAACAATACTCCAAGCTAATGGCAAACAAAAGAAAGCAGGAGTAGCCATACTTATATCAGACAAAGTAGACTTCAAGATAAAAAAGGTAATGAGAGACAAAGAAGGGCAATATATAATGATAAAAGGGATACTTCACCAAGAAGACATAACACTTATAAATATCTATGCACCCAACACAGGAGCACCAAAGTACATAAAACAACTGCTAAAAAACCTTAAAGGAGATATTAACAATAACACAATAATAGTAGGGGATCTTAATACCCCCCTTACATCAATAGATAGATCATCCAGACAAAAAGTCAATAAGGAAATAATGGACTTAAATGAAAAACTAGACGCAATGGATTTAATAGATATATACAGAGCACGCCACCCAAAAAAAGCAGAGTACACATTCTTCTCAAGTGCACACGGAACATTCTCAAGGATAGACCATATATTAGGAAACAAGGCAAACCTCTATAAATTTAAGAAGATTGAAATCATTACAAGCATCTTTTCTGATCATAGCGCTGTGAAACTAGAAATCAACTGCAAGGAAAAAACTAGGAAAGGGACAAAGATGTGGAGACTAAACAACATGCTACTGAACAACCAATGGGTCGTTGATGAAATTAAAGGAGAAATCAAAAGCTATCTGGAGACAAATGAAAAGGAAAATACACCATACCAACTCATATGGGATGCAGCAAAAGCAGTCCTGAGAGGGAAATTCATAGCAATACAAGCTCACCTTAACAAACAAGAAAAATCCCAAATAAATAACCTTAAATTGCACCTAACAGAGTTGGAAAAAGAAGAACAAAGCCCCGAATCAGCAGAAGGAGGGAAATAATAAAAATCAGAGCAGAAATAAATGAAATTGAAACCAAAAAAACAGTAGAAAGGATCAATGAAACAAAGAGCTGGTTCTTTGAGAAGATAAATAAAATTGACAAACCCTTAGCCAGACTCACTAAGAAAAAAAAGGAGAAGACTCAAATAAATAAAATTAGAAATGAAAGAGGAGAAATTACAACAGACACCACAGAAATACAAGGGATTATTAGGGAATACTATGAAAAATTTTACGCCAACAAATTGGACAACCTAGAGGAAATGGACAAATTCTTGGACGCGTACAACCTCCCAAAACTGAATCAAGAAGAAATAGAGAATCTGAACAGACCAATCACAAGTAAAGAGATTGAAACAGTCATCAAAAACCTCCCAAAAAATAAAAGCCCAGGACCAGATGGCTTCCCTGGAGAATTTTATCAAACGTTCAAAGAAGATTTAGCACCTATCCTTCTCAAACTATTCCAAAAAATAGAGGAAGATGGAATACTTCCCAACACATTCTATGAGGCCGACATCATGCTGATACCAAAGCCAGACAAGGACAATACAAAGAAGGAAAACTACAGGCCAATATCGCTGATGAACATAGATGCAAAAATCCTCAACAAAATATTGGCAAACTGAATACAGCAATACATCAAAAAGATCATACACCACGATCAAGTGGGATTTATACCAGGGACACAGGGATGGTTCAACATCCGCAAATCAATCAACGTGATACACCACATTAACATAATGAAGAATAAAAACCACATGATCACCCCAATCGATGCAGAGAAGGCATTCGACAAGATCCAGCATCCATTTATGATAAAAACTCTCAACAAAATGGGTATAGAAGGAAAGTACCTCAACATAATAAGGGCCATATATGACAAACCTACAGCAAACATCCTACTCAACGGGGAAAAACTGAAAGCCATTCCTTTGAGGACAGGAACAAGACAAGGGTGCCCATTCTCACCGCTCTTATTCAACATAGTACTGGAAGTTCTGGCCAGAGCAATTAGGCAAGAAAAAGGAATAAAAGGACTCCAAATAGGCAATGAAGAAGTGAAACTCTCACTATTTGCAGACGACATGATCCTATACATAGAAAACCCCAAAAATTCCATCGGAAAACTACTAGAAACAATCAACAACTACAGTAAAGTGGCAGGGTATAAAATCAACTTACAAAAATCAATTGCATTTCTATACACTAACGATGAAACAACAGAAAGAGAACTCAAAAAGACAATCCCATTTACAATTGCAACAAAGAGAATAAAATATCTGGGAATAAATTTAACCAAGGAGGTCAAAGACCTATACAATGAAAACTATAAGACACTATTGAAAGAAATCGAGGAGGACATAAAGAAATGGAAAAATATCCCATGCACATGGATTGGAAGAATAAATATAGTTAAAATGTCCATTCTACCTAAAGCAATCTACAGATTCAATGCAATCCCAATCAGAATCCCAATGTCATTCTTCATGGTAATAGAACAAAAACTACTGAAATTCGTATGGGGCAACAAAAGAGCCCGAATAGCTAAAGCAATTCTAAAAAAAAGAACAAAGCTGGAGGCATCACAATCCCTGATTTCAAAATATACTATAAAGCTACAGTAATCAAAACAGCATGGTACTAGTACAAGAATAGACACACAGATCAATGGAACAGAATTGAAAGCCCAGAAATAAAACCACACACCTATGGACAGCTAATCTTCGACAAAGGAGCAAAGAACATACAATGGAGAGAGGGAAGTCTCTTCAATAAATGGTGCTGGGAAAATTGGACAGCAACATGCAAAAGAATGAAAGTAGACCATCTCCTATCACCATATACAAAAATCAATTCAAAATGGATCAAAGACCTGAAAGTGAGACCTGAAACTATAAAACTCCTGGAAGAAAATATAGGCAGTACACTAATTGCGATTGGACATAAAGGGATCCTTTCAGATTCCATGTCTACCCAGACAGGGGAAACAAAAGAAAAAATAAACAAGTGGGACCTCATCAGACTAAAGAGCTTCTACAAGGCAAATGAAACCAGGATCAAAATGAATAAACAACCCACCAGCTGGGAGAAAATATTTGCAAATCGTTTGTCTGACAAGGGATTAATCTCAGTAATATACAAAGATCTCATACAACTGAGCAACAAAAAAACAAACAGCCCGATCAAAAAATGGGCAGAGGATATGAACAGACATTTTTCCAAGGAAGAGATACAGATGGCCAAGAGACACATGAAAAGATGTTCAACATCACTAATCATCAGGGAAATGCAAATCAAAACTACACTGAGATATCACCATACACCGGTTAGAATGGCTATAATCACAAAGACAAATAACAACAAATGCTGGAGAGGTTGTGGAGAAACGGGGACCCTCATTCACTGCTGGTGGGAATGCAAACTGGTGCAGCCTCTATGGAAAACAGTATGGAGAGTCCTCAAAAAATTAAAAATAGAAATACCTTATGATCCAGCAATACCACTCTTGGGCATCTACCCAATGGACGTGAAATCAACCATCACAAGAGGCGTATGCACCTCTATGTTCATTGCAGCATTATTCACTATAGCCAAGAAGTGGAAGCAACCCAAGTGTCCCTCAACTGAAGATTGGTTAAAGAAGATGTGGTATATACATACAATGGAATACTACTCAGCCATAAGAAAAGACACAATTGTCCCATTTGCAACAACATGGAAGGACCTAGAGGGTATTATGTTAAGTGAAATAAGCCAGAGAGAGAAGGACAGACACTGCATGAACTCACTCATATATGGAACATAAGTGAACACACGGACAGAGAGAACTGATTGGTGGTTACCAAGGGGAAAGGGGTGGGGGGGCACAAGGGGTGAAGGGTTACATCCACAAGGTGACGGACAAAAATGTACAACTAAAACCCCACGGTGTTATAAACTAAGACATCAATAAAAAAAAAAAAAAAAGATTTGCAAAAAAGAAAAAAACACATATATACATACATATATACAAAAAATATATATATACACACACATACACAGAGAAATATTTACAGATGAAATAACATTATGCTTGGAATTTGCTGTAACACACTCCAGCAATGAAAAAAGGGGAAGGCAGAGAATAGAAGAAATTAAATAGCCAAAATGTTATGATGATAGTGTTTGAAGGTTAATAATGGCTACATGGCAGTTTATTATGTGATTCTATTTTTGCATATGTTTGAAAACTTCCAAAATAATTTTTAAAAGTATTTTGCCCAGGAAGAGGTTCTTAAGATTATTTCTGGAACTTTTCCAAGTACCTGGAAAGAAAGCATTCACTAAATAGAAAGACCAGGTAACACAATCACTGGCCTGATTGTCTGCTCAAATAACCAATAAATTTCCTGGTGCCACTGTGGAGGCAGGAGGAATCAAGTAATGGAAGTGAAGATTAGATTAGCTACAAAGCCATGGTAAAAGTCAAACCCAAGAAAGTAAATCAGTGTACAAATGTAAACCCAAAATGCCCTTAATGAAAATTACAAAGTTAATAGGGCAAGAGCAGGGAAATTGGATATTCTGATTTTAAGCCCAATATTTTTCCACTGCAACACTGCCACTCCCTCACTTTAATTACATTCAAGTGGTCAAACATTGTAAGCAGGCTCTTCTGGCTGCAAGCAACAGAAATGCAGCCTAAATTAGCTTAAACAATGAAAGGTTAATTTCTAAATGGATTAATTCATGTATTAATCACTAGTTGCTTAAAAAGTTAACCCCCCAAATCTCAATATCTTAATACAATGAACATTCATTTTTCGCTCATTGCGCTGTTCAATGGTGGTATCGCAGTCAGCTGGCGGCAGGATCCGTTCTTCTCCAAGTCTTCAGTCTCCTACCCAATGGACAGGAAAAGGAAATGAAAGATCCTTCATGGGCTGTGTTTATGGACTAAGCCTGGAAATAGGTTATATGTGCTTAAGCCGCATTTGGTGAGAACTCAAGGCCAGATCCACAAATGAAGCTGGGAACCGTGGTCTGGCTGTGTGCACCAGCGGAAGAAGAAGTGGGTTTGGTGGACACAGTGCAATTTCTGCACATCTGGACTTTATGCCCGGGAAGGCAGAAGTGGTTTATCAGACACAACTGGGTCGGGGTTCCACCATGATATGTGGTCTCTCTCACACTCTCTCTTCTCTCCTTCATGTTCCATCTCAGTTCTGCCTTAGTCCATCTGCTGGCTTCTTTTTTGTCTTCTGTAGGATGCTCCAGCATCATACTGATTGGAGATGTAGCAGCGTGCATAATGTAGATGCCTGCACATCACAATATTCTGTTTCAGCCATTCATTGAAACATTGTGGTTTCCAGTGGAGTCATGTATGGCAGAAATTGCAAAGGTTGGTATGCTAAATACTGACATTTAGGAAAAGCTGGTATACCGTGGTCCCTTCCTCTTAATGCTCAGTTTTGTGGACAGGAAGGACATACATGTAAACATAGAGAAAACAGGACAGGGTAGAGTGTGCTCTGCTTTTATGAGCAAAGTGCTCTGAGAATCCAGAAGAGAGTGGATGTGTGGCCCCAGAGTTGGAAGGACTTCACAGAGGGGTGATTTCACTTTCCTCTACAGAAGGAGGAATATTCAGGAAAAGGAATCAGTACGTGCAAAAGTACACATCTGAGAGAATGCACACATTGGAAGGAGAAAATCAATGTGGCTGGAGCACAAAGGCTATGGGGTGAGTGGGCAACACCAAGATATAAGGAAGTCTAAATACACAGGTCTTATCTACCATGGTCAAGATTTTGAATTTGTTTTCACAAAGATTCTCTCCTTGTCCAAACTCTAGCCAGGCTCCTCTTCTTGACTATGCCTTAACTTTGGCCTGTGAAGACTTGAACAAACACTAACATAATTTCTAATAGCTCAAGGCCACATCCCTGGGATGACCCTAGTCCCTCTTAAAGTGCCAGCCTGAGGAAACCCAGGATTCGCCATTTGTTCCAGCCAACATCTGAAAATAGGGCCCCTGTCTCCCAGCCTGTGTGGGAGGGTAGGAACCTCACCTCTATAAGTGCCACTTAGCAAAACCAGATGAGTTTCACTTGGACCACCCCCTTCCCACTTTTGCAATTTTTCACTTCCCTGACTCTCCTGAGCCCCCACTTACCCCCCTCCCTGTTCCCTCATTCTCCCTTTAAAATGCCCAGTCACCTCTGTACAAATCAAAATTGAGTTCAGTTCACACCGGACTCTTTTCCCTACTGCAATAGTATACACTCGTGTGTCACTTAGTGACGGGGATACGTTCTGAGAAATGCATCATTAGGCGATTTTGTCATTGTGCAAACATCACAGAGTGTACTTATACAAACCTAGATGCTATAGCCTACTACACACCTAGGCTACGTGGTACTAATCTTATGGGACCACCGTTATACATGCTGTCCATCGTTGACTGAAACATCGTTATGTAGTGCCTGACTGTATTACTGATTAAAATCTGTCCTTTCCACTTTAGTATCCAGCTTGTTTATCTTTGGGAGTTTCTATATGGGTAATGGAGGCTTTTGAATCAGATGATAACCAACTGTGGGGTTGTTTGTCTATTTTGGTTGTTTTTGTTGGTTTATATCCAAGGGTAATTAATCTGATGGCATGTAGCAGATAATTTAAAATAAGATGATACCTGACATCTACATTCCAGAGAGGAAGCTAATGGAAATAGCCCAGGCAAGACGGGGTGAGGCCTGAGCTAAGACTTTTGCGTTGAGGAAAGAAAGGAGAGGAATTGGGAATTAGAATTTGCAAGGTTTGGTTACTGACTGGATGAGGGCAGTGAGAGATATGGAGGAGCAGGAATATCATCTGAAGTCTTCAGATGGGGATGTAGATGGATGACCCCATTATTTGTTGCTTGAAAAAGAAATACAATTCATTTGAACCGTATTTCCACATGTTTAAGTTGTAGGAAGAAAATCCCAAAGAAAAGTTCACTGGGAAGAGATTTGAGGATCAAAGGTTTTCAAAGCAATTATGGAACACAGGAATTAGAATAGCAGAAGTTAAATCTTATAAATTTTGATTGCTAAATAGTACATATGGTGTTTCCAAATGAAAATTAAGGTCAGAAAGCAAAGTCAACATTGATCTTGCTAAATCTTCTCAGTTTACAGAGCTGAACACACACACACACACACACACACACACTCACACACACATACACACACACACACAATGTCGTACTTTTTTGAAAAGGTTCATTTCCTTTTTGCACTTACAATCCAGATAAACATTAGGGGAGTCCAGAAAATTATGCTTTCTACTACCTGCAGTAGTTTTAGTTTGCAAATGTTCAACAGAAAACAAATCACAACACTAAACATTTCAAGGGGAAATTTCTAAATGGCATTACTTGGAATAATGCATAAGAACTGGCCAGCAATGTTTTAAGAGACTCATAGCAAAAGTTTTAGAAAAATAAGGACAGAATATCTATCACAAACATTGGAGACTAGAATTGAGGAAAGTTTCCAAAGACACCTTCATCCTTAAAGTCCTTTTGAAAAAGGATGTAAAATGTTTGAGGTCCCCCAGACCCAGCTTAATGTGGCAGAATTGAGCCAAGAGAAGAGAGTTGGAAGGAAACTAGACAACGTCTTTAAGATTATTTGGAAAAAGTAATTATTTCCTCATTTGTTCTGAATAGATAATATTTTCTATACTTTTAATAAGAACAGGATACTTACACTATTAACTGATTTCTCTTAATTACCAACTCCAAGTGTTAAATGTTGGAGACATAGGAGCAAAATTCCCATCCTGGGGAGCATGCCATTCCCTTGTGGCCAGCACTGTGCATCCTTCCCAGAAGATAATGAGGGGGAGAAACAGACACTTTTCCTGCCAGCTTTGAAAAATAACCTTACACAATAGGCAAAGCCCAAGGGCATCATTGCCCTGGGGAGCTACAGGGCAGTGGTGGGAGGCAGGGTAGTCCCGAGAAAGTACTGGATCTGCTCTCTAGTGGATGTACATGGATGGACGGTCCTGCCTCCACCACCTACACTCTATGAGACTCAGAGCAAGTCACTGAAACCCTCTGCACCTCTAAAATGGAGAATCATTAAAGCTTGTCTTTATTAGATCTTTGGTTTTTTGTGCTTGTGTGAGGATGAAGTGAGATAATTGATGGAAATGCGTTTGTGAAATAGGAAATACAATATAAAAGCAGAATGGATTCCTCTGTTGGTGTTGTCCTTCCGATACTACTTATAACATTACAAAGCTTGGAGAGAAGTTGAGAGTATGACATTGAAGGAACTCAGTGTCTACCACCTGAATCTTTTGTAAGCCCAAGAGTTACACAGGTTATAACCCTCAACGTGGTATGCTTATTCAATTTACAAGATAAATAACAACAATATTATTTTAGGATTTCATTTTTTCCCCCCAAAATGGGTTTCTTTTCTTTGAAGTAATACTGGCTCAAGAGCTCTATCACACAAAACATACAGGCCCGTGGCTATAACCTAGTGAATTAAGGGAATTATGAGGAGAACCGTTATTCCCAGTATCCTCTCTACTGAGAGGCAAAGGCATGTGGTGAATAGAGCAAGGTATTTGGATTCAGACCTGGTTTAAATTCACATTGGCCACTTGCTAACCACGTGCCCTTGCGACACTGACTTAAGACTCTTTTTGGGGCTTGGTTTTCCCAACTGTAAAACAGAGGGAAGGCACAGAGGGGAAAAATAGTTACCTTGCAGACTGTTGTGAGTACTCAGGGCAAGGTGTAAAATGTGCCTTGGAGAAGGCTGGGCCAGCAGGCATGTGCCACTCAAACAGCAACAGATACTCCTATCTTCCAACAGCAGCCACATTGGGTGAGTCTGCAGAGTGTTCTAGTTTAAGTCATAGTGTCAGTTTTCTCTTCCAATGTGGAAAATTCATAATGATTTTCTTTTATGCTGACCAAGTTTTATATTGTACATACATTTTATTCATATTATACACGAAAGTGGAATGAGAGTAAATAAATATATCTTCTGGAGCCCTGGAAATCAGCACACTGTCATTTTGATCATCCAGCTCGGTGAGGAGTGAAAAATCAAGAAAAGGACTCATGAACTTTCTTGAGAATGATGTAGGAGATAAATGCATTTGACAACTCAGAGAGCACCAGTAAGCACCGTATTTTTATCAATAGAAGCATAATATGTACATAACACAGCATTTGATTCCCTCCCCTTCCATCTAAATTTGCATTCATTATATACTTACATAAATTAAGAGATTTTAATAATGTTTTTAAGTTTTCACCTTTATAGTTGCAAAAAACAAATGCTTGTTCCTTTGCTTTTCATTGAAGACCATGAAAAGGGCATGTGGGACATGGATCCGCATAGATTTGTTATACCAAACAAGCTCTGTCTCAATTCTCACTAGCAAATCAATAAAATTGTTGGAACAACATAGGCATTTTCAAAACCTCCTTAGTTCCTGTGGAATCAGGCACTTGCAAAGGTGCTGATAGACTGTGGCAGGTGCCAGCGGAGCACCTGGGTTTGCGGGCCTTGAACGATGCTGTTTGCTCGTGATTTCAGTGATCTAATGTGTGATTCTGAAGACCTTCGTTGCTCTACAATCACTCATCAAACCTGGCCAAAATAACAATCAGAGGATAATAATAATTTTTAAAAACATAATTTTCCGTTCCACCTGGCCAACGAACCTCTCGGACCACCGCCTCCCCCTCGCCCCCCTTTCTAGTCCCTCCTTCTCACAGAGGTTGATTCCAAGTGCAGGTCTAAGCCCTGGGTTTATTTCTTTCCACTTCTTTTTTCCTATTAAAGCCACATCTCCAATCGCCTACCACCCAATTTCCATCTCTAGTTCTCTACTTCTCTTCCCCCAAAACAGACTTGAACTGCATAACCATCTGTTTGCCAGAGACTCCTAGACTGGTAAATTTTGCCATCCATGGTTACATGTTATTTTGTGTCACAGGCCCTCCTAGTTGGTTGAGGGACACTATCTCATCACAGCTGTCTACTCCCAGGCTGACCCTCTGTTTACATATGATCCAGGGGCAGGGATGTGACTGCAGTGACAAAGCTGGAGGGAAGGGTTGGTTTGGAGCAAAAGTGTTGCTGAATTTGAGCCCGTTCTCCAAATTGATGCCTTTTCAAAAATGTTTAACCCAATATGTTGACATAATGATCTTAAGATGTATTAAATATCATCACAGAAAGAAATGTCAAGGGAGAGCCGTAGCTTGATGGGAGTTAAACTTCCTTCTAAAAGGGGGCACAGCTATCCCACATACCTATCATCTCCCCTCCTAGGCCCCACCCTCAAGGCTGAGAGACGTGTGTTTTCTGTGTGCTTCCTCCCCTGCCCCAAGACCTGACTCTGCTTGTGTTTGGTATTGGAATGAGTTTTTAAAATTTAAAAAAAAATTCTCAAAATAAGACAAGTAAGGACAACGATAATCCAATTATATGTGGAACTGCACTTACATGTGGTTTTTATACTTGCCAAAGTTCTTTTTATCGTCAATACCTTGTGCTGTAGGTGTGGGAGATAATATGTCTCCTTATATTGATGAGGAAACTGAGGTACATGGTGGTGAATGAATTTATCTAAGGTCCCACCATCATTAGAATCCAATCCCTGGACTCCAACCCAGGTCTCTTGCAAATGCAATGAGCTGGCTCCCAATTTATGTTGGGATTAGCATAAATTAATGGCTCTTAAATTACGAAAGGTATTAAGAGTCTAAAAGAAACCAGCCAAAGGCAAGTGAATATTTTAGTACTTTTCTATTATTATTTTCATTATTATTAATGACCCCCTAGTGGTATATTTCAGGATATTGATGAGCCTTGACCTTGGATGTCACACCATCATGAAATTATTAAGTGTCAGAAGAATTGATAGCTTTTAGAAAGTAACAGCAAGGCTGAAATTAACTCCCAGGCAGTCTGCAGCTGACAGCAGCTGATGGATGAGAGCAAGTTCAGGAAAGATGTCGTTGTAAAGGAAATCACAAGTTCCCACCTCCTGAATCTCCCAGATCAACTTAACTTGGCTCAGATTCATATCTGTGTTTGCCCCACTATCACTTTGAACCCCGGTGGTAGAAGGAAGTGAAGACCTTCCTTTTTTCTTCCACTGACCATCGAGCTGGAGGATACTGATCTGTGGAGTCCCTTGCTAAATGAAAAGCAATCCTTTGACCTTGGAAGAGATTTTACAGCCAGCTGGAGCTTGAGAAGGCTCTGCTGTCTTCTGGTTTTGTCAACATGATCTGAATATTGATTAGAAACACAGTTGTCCAACTAACAAAATACAAATTTGGAAAGGGAAAATGTAAGTCGGGAAAAAGATGTTATTTAGCACATAGAGGTTTTTTTAAAGTCCGGAAGACAATTCCTGGAAGAGTGGGTTTTTTGGTATCAAAATTAGCTTTGACCTTTGGCTCGAGTGGCATAGTCCCTCTGAGGGCTCTTTTCAAAGGAAATTCTACCACTCTTGGGTGATTCTGAGCCCCAGAGACCTTGGAGAGAAATTGCGAACTCTAGTCTCCAGCTCTTGGTGCTTTGGCTGGCACTCCATTCCCGTCTGCGTCGGCAGTTCTTGGCTGGATCTAACCTCCTCTGCAAAGCCAAAAACCCCAGGGAGACTCAAGCAGAACTTGCAACATCAGTCTTGCAAAGTTCACTGTGGTGTTGTAAGCATGAGCCAGGACACAAACAGAGTCTGAAGACATTTAGTCAGAAAACCTCAACCACAGAATCGGGAAGATGATTATGACCTTCTCCGTAGGCCGTAAATGTCTTCTTCTTTGGGGAGATTCTGTGAAAACTGGAGGAAGTGAAGGTGTGCAGACATGTAAGGTCTAATTCATCAAAGCATATTTCTTCCACAAGACTGGGGGGAAAAGAGAAACAGGTCAGGAAAGAGGGAGGAGGCAGGAGAGAGAAGAGCAAGAAAAGTTTTCAAATTAGCAGTCACCCACTGGCAACTCTGCACGAAAATCATCTTGCAGTTTTGTGACACGGCTTTTTGATGAAGTGGTAGATGTGACTGCCAGGCATTAAAGGAGACAGCAGTGCTGTAAGCCAGATGCAAAATAAGAATGAAAAGATGAAAAACAATGCCCTTCAAATGCTGCTACTCCAAGAGTCTCAACCCCTGTTTTCCGTTGGGAAGTCATTGTCCCCACTTCCGATGGCTCCTCCTTGTGCACTATGGTCAGAATCACAGGTCAGAGACGAAGTTCCAAATCCTAAGTAGGAAAGTGGGCCTTCAGCAAGCTTATCTGGGAGCCTGGGTTCCAGAGAGAGTTTGGGGAATCTTAAGAGAGAAACTGGGAGCAGTTCCAGAGCCAGGGAGAAAAAAAGGCAGTGAGACAGATGGTGAACAGGAGCTTGCAAGAAGTTTAGCTTCTTCCCCACCCTACACTCCACCCAGCCCCCACTTTAAGAGCTCCCCCATGTTCTATTCTTGGCCATCTTTTCTTCCACCATACAGCAACCTCAGCAAACCCTCTTCTTCCTCTTTCTCCATTATTTATCTCTTCTCTCTAATTTGAATGTTTTGGGTTCATTGTTTTAAGCCACCCTAAGCATATTTCTCTAAGTAGTAGGAGTAAATAAACACACACATAAGTAAATAAACAAGGTTGACCTGAATCTCAACCACCTTTCTGGTTTTAACAATCCCTGTGAAAAGGATGCCTGAACCTAAGCCTTCAGTCCTGAGACTTTTGTTCCACAGCCCGGCTCTTTGGTCAACATCTCCACCCAATTCCCCTGTGAGCAAATCACGTGTAGAGCCCCGAGCCATTCTCCACCCATCCATCCCAAATCCGCTCCTGTCCCTGTGCTCCTGACTTAGAATAGATTACTGCCCATCTGGTCAGCCACACAAAAACTCCAAACCACCTGTGATTCCTCAGTCTTTCTTGCCCCTAAATATCCACTTATTTGTGAAATACCATCACCCTGTTGCTGCCATAGCTCTTGAATCCATCTCCTTTTCTCTTTTTCCACGAGGCCTCCCTTTGTCCCAGAACTCCCTACCTCTTTGTAGTCTTTTCCCATCTCCAATCCTGCCAATAATGGGATGACCATTTAATTTATTACCAAACCTGGACACTTTTAAGAGTGAAAGAGGGCACTATTCATAACTACCTCAGGACAACAGATATAATCCAGGTCTATCCTGGATATATGGCCACACTGACCCTATACCCTTCTGACAGACCCGCCCTCCTAACGATGAACTCTGATTCTGTACAGCCCTGAATGAAAACCTTCGCTAACTCATCGCTGCTTATCAAATAGACTCGGCACGTCTTAGCACAGCATTCAAGAACACAGATTCGAGGCCCTGGCCCCTACCCACCAGCCCAACACGATTTCTCTCTACTCCTCTTCCTTCCTCATCACCCCAGCCAATCTCAGGAACCTATCCCCTATCTCTCCCCAACGTCTGGCCTTTGTCTTCACCTTTAATATTCTCCTCTCCCAACTACCACCAGTCTCCCAATACCCAAATCCTATCTAATTTTCAAGGTCCACCTTAATGGCCACCTCTTTTGGGAAACCACTCCTACTGTCCCCATGGCACACTCTGGAATCAAGCTGTGTGGGTTCAGAAGGCAGCTCTTCCATTTACAAGAAGCGTGCCATTGGACGTCTTACCTCTCTCTTGGTTCTCATTTACAAAAGCTCACAGAGCTGCTGTGAGGATTAACTGAGTAAATACTGAGAAGTGCTTAGAACAGTGCCTGGCCCACAGAGAGCACCTGACAAATGTGGGTAATCATAACTACCTCGCACTCTCTCTCTTTCCTACATACGCCCAGAGCCCTGCTTTCCTATATAGCTCCCCTAGGACCTTGTCACATTCCGCTCTGTACTCCAGTGTTTCCCGGGACGAAATACTTTAAAATAACAAGAGTGTTAATCACAGTAATCAAAACAAAACCAACAGAAATGGTACATCACTGGTCCATGCCACCTGATATGTAGGCCCTCTAGGCAGCCCATGTTACTCCCAAATAGTAGTCAGAATTTCAGGGGAAGGGTCCCCTCGTGGATCTTAGCGTGTTGGGGGGAGGGGCGGTAAGGACACAATCCCTCAGTGAATACCCACCCCGTGGGCGCTGTGTGGGGCGGACCCTGTTGAGACCTGAAGCCCAAGAAGTGACAACAGAGCAGAAGGAAGGTGAGGAGGGGTAGTAGGTGAATGAGGGAAGGGGACAGGGAAGTTCTCCACACCGAGGGACCAGGTGTCTAAAGGCCCTGCGGCAGGAAAGACCACGTCATGGTCAAGATCTGCAGGGCGGCCAGCGGGGCACAGCACGGAGAGCAAAGGGCAATGTGGGGTGAGGGGGAAGCGTGGAGGGTGGAGGCCCACATACCGGCCCTGGGCCGTGGTGAAGAAACTTCTATCCTGAGCACTGGGGTGGGGTGGGGGGGGTCACTGAAGGCTTTGAGCTGGGAGTGGGTAACTTATTTGTCTTTCGAAAAACGCTCCCTCTGGTCACAGTGTGGAGAAGGGAGGGTCTGTGCTAGTTTGGGAAACGGAGTTCAACAAAGGGAATCAGCTTTCCTCCTCATGGGACTTCTGAAAGGCTGCAAAAACCGAGCCTGCATTGTGACTCTAGGGAGAGGCAACAGTCAGGATGCAGATTTTCACAAACTCGTTTGACCATAGGACTCTGATTTTTTCCTTCGAGCCATCTATTCTCATCTCCTAAAATACTGTTCCCTGGAATACCAATTTGGGAAACACTGATTAGGCTTAAACTAGGATCGGTGCTACTCAGGTGTTTATGGGTGTGAGACATACCCCTAAGGGAACACAGGCTCCAGCAGGACAGGCTTATCCACTGAGTTTTCCTACAGCCCTTAGCAGCCTGCCTTTCTTGTAGCATTTATAAATGATCATCCCACTGACAGGAGTATTATTGTTATTATTATTAGTTATTATTTATTGGGAACTTGCTATGGGTGCTTGACACTAAGTACTTCACATAGTTTACCTCATTTTTTCCTCATGAAGTCCCTCTGAATTTAGTGGATCCTTAGCGGGTGAAAATAATTTTTCATGTGGTTTTTGTAAAGACATTAATGAAGCCATCCAACATTAATCTTAAATTCTTAGTAATTAATTTCACTGGTTTTATTTTCCTTTCCTGTTTTACTTTAAAGAAAAAAGGGGAGGGGGTGTATTTTAAAGCCATCAGCAAAAACTATGTAGCATTCTCTGCCACTGTCAGGTGTGGCTTTTTGGTAATGCTGTAATTATAATTATGACGAATTTAAATGGCTAATTTTAGAAAATGTTTTTTCTGCAAAGCAGGAGTGAAATGACAGCTTGCTCACAGATGATGAGATGATTCAATATGCAAAGGACTCTTATTTGAGAACCAGGAGCTAGAAGATTTACCGATCAAATACTAAAATCCCTCTTGGCCACCTGCCCAGCAGAGACCCCTAACGAAGCCCTTCTCAGCGGCAGAGGCAGACAACCCACAGCCCTGGGAGGAGGGAACTCTGCATGGGAAGTCCCCGGGCTTGCAGTAACACCATCTGCCTTCAGGAGTCAGACCTGCTCTATACACACCGGAGGAACCAGAGAAAAGCACCTCATGGATAATTTAATCCTCAAATCTGGCCTGAATCGCCCTGCAAAGGTGCAAGAGGTCTCTCGAGAAGCAGAGAAAGATGGAGCTTGTTCCAAATTAACAGATGTTTTCACCTTCACTTACTTCATAAATATTTGGGCTGGTTTGCAAGGCTGACTGAACAATAATAATGATAATTGTGGGGTTTTGGGGAGCTGAGAAGTGACACCACTCCTATCTGTGTGAAATTAGTTGAAAAAATACAGGTAGATAAAGATCAAACTAGCAGTTTTATAACTGAAAATGGCTGGATTGGAGAATATGACCGCATTAGGTTTCCTGAATATCCCCTTTCATAAAGAAAAACTTACCCCCCAAAACTGTGCGGCTCCCCCCAGACAGGGCAGAATCTGCCTAGACAAGCGTTCAGTATAGTGAAGAGCAAATGAAAAAATACTCCCTCTGCAGAGAGGCAGATGAAAGGGAGCCAAGCATGGTCAGTTTCTTCTCCCCAATCTCTAGTCAGAGAAGCCTTTCCTCTTCTTCTAGGAGGGAGAGAGTGGACAGACAGAGAGAAGGTGGTAGTCTTCCTCCCGGTCTTTTTATTTCTGGGATTGAAGTAAAAATCCTCATCTTTCTACCAAAACATGAGGAGTGGAAAATATGCTTCCCACAGACGTCATCATCATCGTTATAACCACAGCAATAAGGACGAACTCTTTACATGGATTGTCACAGAAGACTCCCAAGCTCTTGTCAACCCTGGGAGGGCAGTGCTAATGTCACCCCCACTTTACAGTGAGAAAAGTGGGACTTCGTGAGATTAGTTGGCTTGTTTACATTTACCCAATTAATAAGCCAGCACTCAAATTCAACTCTGACCCTGAAGACCATTTCAACCACTTTGCTACACTACCTTAAAATGGTACTAGTAAGTAAACCCAAGGGTCCAATCGCCACAAGAATTAGTCACTTTTAAAAGAAATACTTTTTGTCTGCAGTTATAGGCTAAAGATAAAGTTATCTACAAGTTAATGCTTTTGATTCCCAGGGGCCAGGAAAGCCTTTCAGTGGCTTGGCCCTGTGTTAGGAGACCTTTCAAAGCTGTGTGGCCAGTTTCCGGCCACTACCATTGGGAGTGCAATGTTCCATTGCCTACACCCAGCTGTGCCAACTGCCCCCAACCATTGTGCAATGACCTTCAGAATTAGAATAAGAGCCAACACCTGGAGACATGAGTTGTAGGAGCTTGAAATAAATCCCAAGTTTGCTTCATTTGGAATGTCTCAGAGGCCAATACAATGAGTCCACAATGCAGGAGCTGGTGATGGTTCTGGGCTTCGTTCCCTCCTTGAGCTCCCCTGCTATCTGATTTTGGGGACCAATATCACACTTCATCACATTAAGCAAGAGGTGCATCCATAGGTATAGTAGGCAGCCTCTGAGATGGCCCCCAATGACCCCCACCTCCTAGGATTCATGCTCTAGTGTAATCCCCTCCTTTTAAGTGTGAGCTGGACCTAGTAACTCACTTCTAAGAATAGATACAGCAAAAGTGAGGAGATGCCACATCCAAGATTAAGTCACAAAAAAACTGTGACTTCTCTCTTGGTTGCTCACCCTCTACTGGTTTGCTCGCTCTAAGTGAAGCCAGCTGCTGTGTTGTGAGCTGCCCTATGGAAAGGCCCACTTAACCAGGAACTGATGTCTCTAGCCAACAGCCAGGAAGGAGTTGAGGCCACCAACAGCCACATGAGTGAGCATGGGAGCACTCATCCTCTTCTGATAGAGCTGTCACATGGCCACAGCCCTGGCCAACATCATGAGTGCAGCCTCATGAGAGGCCTGGGTCAGAGGCTCCCTGCTAAGCTGTCCCTGGGTTTTTTGGGTTGGGTTTTTTTTTTTTTTTTTTTGGTGAGGAAGATTAGCCCCGAGCTAACATCTGTTGCCAATCCTCCTCTTTTTGCTGAGGAAGATCCGTGCCCATCTTCCTCTACTTTCTGTGTGGGACGCCTACCACAGTATGGCTTGGTAAGTGGTGTGTAGGTCCGCACCTGGGATCTGAACCCATGAACCCCAGGCCACCAAAGTGGAGCATGCGAACTTAACCACTACACCACTGGCCAGTCCCTGTCCCTGGGTTTTTGACCCACGGAAACTGTGAGATGATAAACATTTGTTGTTTTAAGTTACTAAGTTGTGGGATAATTTGAGCACCAATTGGTGACCTCAAATTCTTCTAGAAGATTCACTTTTTAATGCTCTGCTTCCTGAAGATTTCCGGTGGAGGAATAGTGGAACTTCTGTGCGTCCCACAATGGAGAGCAGGTCTTTGTGAGCTGAGCACTTGAGATTTTGAGTGTAAGGAGCTCTGCTTTCACTGCTCTTATAAGACTTCTGTCTAGTCCAGCACCTGCCTCTTCTAGAAGAGCAAATCAGTGTCTTATACCATCATCTTCGTATCTGAGGACCTCTACTAAATTACGAAGTAAATTTTTTGTGTTCTGTTCTTCTTTAAATGTGTATATCTGTACATAAATAGATATGTAATGTATTTTCCTTACATATTGACACAAACTGTCAGTTCAACAATATGAATGAATAAACAGAACTGCATTAAAGCATACTGTATACTTAAAGATGTATCTTTTTCACAAAGACTTCAGAGTCCTTGTGTTAAATGGTAAGTGCTACAGCAGAAAAGGGATGGAGACTGGCTTTGACTTTACTAAATAGCAATGGAGCGGATTTGCAGCACATATATAACAATTTATCTCCTAACAGAATGTGGAAACAGAAATCATTAGCAATTATTTCATTATTAATGAGTTAATCATTAAGAGTTATTTTCAGCATCTCTCACTTCCCCATTGTAATTGCCTCTCCATGAATTTTATTTTCTCCATATAAAGAACTACTCTTTGCTGATGAATACTCCATCTCTCCCATTTGTTCAAACTCGACTCTCAAACTCTGAAAAGCTCATGACCACATTTGGCACTGGAAAAGAGAGAAGAAGGAGCCTCTGTAAATTAACCCTACTATAAAAAGACAATGAACTAGTCTTCCATGGATGGAAGGATGGAGAATGACCACCACTATAAATAAAGAATAGGATACTCCTGTTCACACACACACACACACACACACACACTCAACCCCTGCCCCCAAAGTAGCTATATTTTTCCCAATTAGTATTTGAACAGTGATAAAAATTTGGATCTCAGGGCATAGTTGATGACTGTGGTGATGCTTAAGACATCCTAAAATACAAATGATTTTCCAAAGCTGGACAGGCTGTGAAGCCAGGGACAGCACAACATTTACGTCCCCCGAGGAGAAAGCGGGTGTAATACCCAGATTCATAAGGCAAATGAGGCACTGACTTTCATGCTTTAGGGATCACATTTGCACATTCCAGAAACAAGCATTGCGTATGAAACTGTCACCAGATTGACCCTTTCCTCACAATGCTTCCACTTGGTGCAGTTTCAGTCCCATTAGAGCCACCTATGCAAATGAGATGGAAAACAGACAGCCAGGTTACCATCAGCAACGCGGTGATGTGATAAAGTGCAGAAGCATGTCATGCTTGCTTGTGCACAGCTGCTAAATGAGAGGGCTGGGACCTGGTGATCTACAAGGTTTTGTCAGCTCTGCAATTCCTCTGCTGCACACAAGCACAACAAAGTGGTGGAGCCTGGCCATCTCCAAGAGGACTGTGTAACCCCGCAGAACTAGAACCCCTCGCCATTAGCCTGGTCTTGTCCACTTTGCTGTGGGCTCAAAGCACTTGCCAAAACCTTGGACCCAGCCCTGACATTCAAGGCACATGAACTGGGAGCCAGCAAGCCCAAGAGGTCAGAGGCTGTTGTCACAGGTCCACACCAGGCAACTCTGCGTGTTATAAGGGCCTGCTTGGGTTGTCCCAAAGTCCCCATAGAAGTTCCTGATTTTGTCCTGCTCCTCTGCAACACTCCTTGGAACAGAATGGAGTTACCAGACAAGTTCAGGATAAGACTATCATCACAGTGATGCCCCTGAGTCCTGTCACTCAATGCCCAGCCCTGGAAAGTTGTGGTTAAAGGTCCAGGGCCTGGGGCCACATGCTGAATAGCAAAATGATTAAAGAGTTCTGGAGTCAGAGTACCTGGATTCAAATCCCAAATCTACTCTTTGCTGTGTGACCTTGGGCAAGAAACGTTAACTTCTCTAGGCTTCAGTTACCCCCAATAAAATGAGGACAACAAGAGTATTTATTTCACGGGATTTATGTAGAATTAACTGAGATTATCCTTCTGCATGCTTAGCAAAGTGGTCAGGACAAAATAAGTGTTCAACAAATGTTTGCCAAGTAAAACGCAGACCCCCCTGGAAATTATCTCTGCTTTCTGCCAACAGAGATTACTTTGATTGAAGGGACAATAAATACCCAGGTGTAACTAGATTCCTAAAAAGAAGCCTATTCTCACTGTACACTCCAGAATCAGGCATGTCAGGGACTGTCGTGGGTGTAAGAACAATGGCAGGTTGTAGTCCATGATCGGCCTCCAAGACTGACTCCCAAACAAGGAAAGGACAAAGACCCCAACCTGTGGACTCTAGGGCACCATACCATGTAGGGAAGGCACTCACCCTGAGAGAAAGAAGCACCAGAACAGTTCCAGGGACACGGGAGGGCAGTTGGAGCTTTGAGTTTGACGCCACAGTGTCACTGAATTTTTCTCTTCACTCAGCTTAGCCACACTTGTGTCAAGTATGAATAGTTGACCAAAAAACAGGGATCATAATGTTAAGAGCACAGCAAGAAAGTAAGAGTGTGCTGACCAGGTTTGGAGGCTTAAGACAAAACATTTCAATACTTTTTCAATGAAGGCCTTCACCGCCACCATCATGGGACAACCATTGGAACAGAGAGAAGTCAGGATCAAGCCAAGGCAACCAAGTCATCCAGGGTGATGTCAAGAGGGGTGACAGCACGACCCCATGGTTAGGAAAGGACAGCAGAGTGGCCGCAGTGAAGGAGACGTGGAAAGACTGAAGAGGGAGACCTCTGCACATGTAAGATACTCAATAAATACCATTTGAATGAACAACTAAATTTGATTTTCACAACAAGCCATGAGTTAAAGCTGGTGTCTTTGCATTCTGCAGATGAGAAATCAGAGAGTCCTAGAAAAACAATGCCTAAAGTTATATAATGAGAAAATAGCAAATCTAAACTCAAATCTAGATCTTTTCACTTTTGAGTTCATGCCTCTTTCTATCATTTGCCAGTGCTCAATAGATGGAATCCACTGTATCTACAATGTATCTGAGATGATGCAATGGCGTCATTGTTTTCATTATTTTTGTTATTATCACTAATATTATAAGATCTTTAGATGAACAAAATATGTATGATCTCTGCCTTCCAGAAGCATGTCATCTAGTAAATAGGCTAAGATAAGTACACAAATAACTCTCCTGCAACCTAAATGAGGTTGGCTTGTGCCACCATCCAAGGTCCAATGCTGGTCCCAAGATTTCTGCCAATGCCAGTGGGTCATTGGTATGGTCATGTCTGGCTCCAAGCTCTTGCTTTGCTGCCTCTGCTGGCTCAATTTGGTATGACTGCAACAGAGACGTGAAACTCAGCCCCTTCTTATATTTTCACACAAACTTATACACACCCAAACGGCATATGACCACACACCAAAAAGATTTCCGGTTATAGTGGAATTTACTGAAGTTTATAAAGGAGAGGTTAACATCCAGTGGTGCATTCCACTTCAAATTAAACTGTAGGTTCAGGTTAGACATTAGATGTCTCTGTTCTTAAGAAATGTTTTAGCCAACCGAGTATCCAGAAACTTGGACTAGCCACTTCACCCCCGAGTAAAGCCAGCCACAGCATATATCCGGCTGGCTTCTGTCTACCTGCACACACAGCCATCTCACTTCTCTGTCCTCTGTCTCCTTCCATTTTTCTTCTCAAAAGCACAAAGGCGTTCATCTCATTGTCTCCTTCACAGGAATATAACTATCACCTTTGTTCTCTTAGCTCCTGCTGAAGCAGAGCCATCTTTTCCTACAAGTATCTTACCAATGTATCAATGTGCTTTCCTCCTGAAGAGTTATTCCAGTACCAGCCGTTAAAATAATCCACTAAATACCTTGCTACAACTGTATTATTACAAGGTTGATCTGATAAGCCCAAGAAGATAAAATAAAGTTTTTAGATAGAAAGAAAAAGATTCCTTCCAGGTGTAGATAGTGATAAAATCCTAAGCGAGGAGGTTGGATTTAAGAAGGGCATTCCAGGCAAAGGAGATGGCATAAGCAAAGAAGAAGTACAGGTATGTCCAGGAAAGATGCTTGTTTCAGGACCCAGGATGAAAAGGATAGAAATGGGGAAAAAAAGACTGGGAAAGCACGCTGGAGCCAGAGTGTGGAGAGGTTTGGAGAGATCTCGATTTCATTCTGTAGGAAGTGGGGAGCTATTTTTGAGCTGGAAATTATTTTACAATCTCAGTGTAGAGATGAGAAATATAGAAGATCATTTATCAGCACGGAAATAACTCTCTATAACAGCAAAGAAATGTGTATGCAGAATGAAGGAAGACCATAGAGTCAGGTTCAAGATTTCTCCAGATCACTTCCTTGATCCTTGAGGAAGCTCCTTAACTGTGATGTGACTAGAAGGTAGAAAGCGGGGGAAGGAAGAGGGCTCTCTCGTGTCTGCTGCTGCTGTCTGTCAACAATTGTGATTATCTACTATTTAAGATTTTGCCATTGATAGTTTTCCTCCACTTTGGAATAGAAAAGAGGATCTCCCCCCCATGACACTCCTCCTAACTGTGAATAGACTTTGCCCAGGAGCAGCCGATTGTGAAGGTGTCTTAAGGGAGAACACATAAGGAGGACTGTAGTCTGGCTACTTGCACACAGACTATTTGTACATTGACTTCGGAGTTGGACGGATTTGGGATTAAACCTAGTTCTGCTATTTATCAGCCATGTGACCTTGAGAAAGTCAATTAACCTCTTTGTGAGGACCAAACAAAATACAATCGCAACCCAGATTAAGTGTGTGAGCCTCTGTCAAACAGAGTCAAAGAGGTAACGTATGGAAAGTGTCTGGCACATATTAAATGCCCAATAAATAAAAGCTATCATCATCATCATCATCATCATCATCATCATCATCTTACTCTTCTTACTCCAAGATGCTTGGGAGTTATGGTAGAATGTCATGTCTCCATCTCTCTTATTGACTC
Source organism: Tapirus indicus (assembly GCA_031878705.1). Classification (NCBI taxonomy): domain Eukaryota; kingdom Metazoa; phylum Chordata; class Mammalia; order Perissodactyla; family Tapiridae; genus Tapirus; species Tapirus indicus. Next base: position 133,492,854 of record CM062920.1, on the reverse strand, counting down.
TCCTGGGCATCAGGACCCTACATAAATCACCTCCGGGTGCTGCCTCATCCTGCCCTTGTCAGTGAAGAGAGATGACTGACCCCACCTCTGTTAAACTTTCCCTGACAGCACAACCCTTCCGTCCAGTCACCACCTCATGCCCACTTCCTTCCTCTACACAGCCTGTTCACCTTCAACTCCAGGTTCTATTGGAAAGCCCTCTCTGCTTAGCCAAATCCCAATTCTGCTGCAAACAGGACCTGGGTAAGATGCTGGGAGGAAGAGGAAGATAAATGGGACCCAGGCCTGCCCTCAAGGGGCCTGCAAATCAGTGATGACTGCATCTTATTCATCTTTTTGCCTCTAAATCCTGGCACAAGGTAAGAACTCTATGATTGTTGCTGCTACTATTGTTGTCGTTATTGTTTTTGTTATTACTGAAATGCTTGTTAAACTGAGCTAGTAGATTAGTATGTTAACTTCAGTACAACTTTACCTCCAGTATGGAACTGCTTTATAGTACTGGAGCATAATGAAAGGGTAAGACAGATCAGCAAAGTATGAGCTGAACACACTTTTCAATAGGCTTTTACTGGCATATTTTAGGGGCACGATTTGTTTAGGGAGTACTGTGGCTAATGAGCCAAATATTAGAATCAGAACAAACTGTAGTAAGCTTATTGAAGCCAAATCTCAGAGATAATGAAAAGTGGGGGAGCCAGATCAAATGACACATGATCAAATAAATCCATAAAATAAATAATAAATATTAATAATAAATATTTAATAAATAACTCTGTAAAATAGAGACATTATGACAGCACATTCTTCTTACACGCAACCAGATACTTAGACACTTCTCTAGTTCTGATTAGAATGATTCTTCTTTATTGCTGAGACCTCTACATAATGTACAATTCTTAAAAAATAGTCAGTGACAAAGCAGCCAGAACAAATTTTGCCATAAGTTCTTTGGTATCACAGATAATGGTTATAAGGTCCTTGGATATCTTGCCTTGACCTGAGAGAGGTAGAAATGAGGATTCCTGAAATGTTAATCTGCGAAGGAACAAATCACAAAACGTAAATGGTGATGTCATCCTCCTTAGCATTACTTTAACTGGCTTTATTCCAGGGCTTGGCCAGTGACAGGCTTTGGAAACAGCACTGAACCAGAAGTCAGGATTCCTGGATTTTAATGCCAGCATCACACTAGAAGCTAAACATCTTGGGCAGATCATTTAATCTCTCTGGGCTTTGTTTCTCTGACTGAGAAATGAAGAGATTTGGACTGGTGACTCTGCACCTTCCTCTCCATTCTGGATTCTCTGCTACCTGTGGAATCTCCAAAGTTAGTTCCTCTGTGAAGCTTGGGCCAGGAGGAGCAGACATTGCCACCATCCATATTTTTTTAAGCCATTTTTTTTTTTGAGGAAGACTGACCCTGCGCTAACAGCTGTTACCAATCCTCCTCTTTTTCCTTTTTCTCCCAAAGCCCCAGTAGATAGTTGTATGTCATAGTTGTATTCCTTCTAGTTGCTCTATGTGGGACGCCACCTCAGCGTGGCTTGATGAGCGGGGAGTAGGTCTGCGCCCAAGATCCAAACCAGCAAACCCCGGGCCACCAAAGCAGAATGCGTGAACTTAACCACTGCACCACCAGGCAGGCACCACCACCATCCATATTTGCTGTGACTTTCTCTTTGTTCTCTGCTAATTGGAAATTTCTGAGACTGATTTTGCTGCCAGCAGAAACCATGGGAAAGGAAGGAAGCACTTGTGGGAATTTTGACCAAGGGCATCTAGAAGCTAAAAAATACAAATGTGAGAAAAATACATATATAATGAGCCCAGGATAACACCACCATGGGCCTTCTAGTGAGACAATTGTGTCTGAAAAACAATGAAGCAAAACCACATTTAGAACCAAGGAAAACGCATAGGAACAATGAGTGGAGGATGCTTCCATTTCCCTAACCTCTGGGTAATGTTAATATCAGGAAAAAATACCAATGGCAAAGCTTAGCAGAGCTAGCCTTACTCTATGGATACCATAAATTAAAATCGCTTTTAGATCTTTCCTACAAACTCAAGAATACATTGTTTTGCCAATGAGAAAGTGTGATGAAAATCAAATTGGTGCTTAAGCATTGGCCCTTAAACATTTTGAAATCTAATCATTTGAGGGAAGAGCAAGAGTTCACTTGAAATAATACTGGAAATAAAGAATATGAAGGGTCTGTCCTGATAAATGCCGAGACATTTCTATGTTCTTCACAGTAGGGCTTTACATGAGAGTTATATAATGGCCATTCTGGTACATCAACTTTTCAGTGTGAACAAGTTTATTATTATAATAAAATCTCCATTATTATGCCTTCTGACTTAAAACTTCTAGCGTCTTTCTTCTGACAAATGTTTATAGTATAATGATTAAGAGTAACAGAAGTCAAATAGACCTGGTTTGAATGATAGCTCTGCCATTTGTTAGCTGAGAGGTGAGTGAATTTGGACAATGTACTTTACCTCTTGGAGCTTCAATTTCTGTATCTGCAAAACAAGGATATAATAATGCCCTCCTGAAGGAGTTTTTGAGAATGGGCTTAGAACAACACCTAAAATATAGTACATGCACAATAAATAGTTTTTATCTTGTTGTTTTTATAACCTACATGTACATGATGCTGGGAGGTTAAAAAAATAAGTGCCAAAAGTTTGTTTGTATATCCATTGTTTGTGAGTTCTACGTGACTTAGAAGGGTTTAAACAGGTGGGCTCTGTATGAATTCAGAGTAGAGGTGGTTGGGTAGAAGCTGCCATGCATTACTGGGGCCAAGACATCCCTTTCATCTAGGTAGGAGATGGTAGTAGCAACAAGCCATCACTCCAGCTGCAATACTAGAAAAAATGAAAAGACTTTCCTATGTGAACTGAGATCATTAGCTATTTTTGCCCTTGGAGACATGTGCTAAATCTGGTATGAGCTGAGGACTGGTTTGACATAGGCAGAGGGACACCGCTAGGGGCGAGAGAAGCCAGCACAGCTTTTGATAGTTACATGAGTTAGCGTGACAGACAAAATCCAGAGGAGCCCCAAATGCATGACATTTTTCCCATATGGCATTTGCTAAATGCTGAGGCAGCAGAAGGCTGGGGCGGGCTGAGAGGACTGAATGAAATCTTCCACTCTTACAATGCTTAGGCAACAAAATTCCGCTAGCGGGAGTGCTCTGTAACACGCATACTGTAGATCTTGAGATATCTGACAACACAGGTAGACTTCTAACCAAAGCTGCTACTCAGCCCTAACATAGATAAAAATCTGATTACATTGAGGGGAGTAACACTTCAATTTAGCTGCCAAACAGAGGAAAGGGCAAGAACTCCCTGACAAAAATAACCTTGCTTCTTTTATATACAGTGCATGTGTGCCACCCAATCAAAAATTATAAGGCATGGGAACAGGCACAAAAAAAGTGGCTAGTAATCAAGAGAAAAAAGAGACCCTAGGATCAGGCCCACATATAATCCAGATATTGGAGTTAGCAGACAAAAACTTTAAAATAACTATAATAAATATAATAAGTGTATTCATGAAAGTGGGAGGAAGATGGGGAAAATAAAAGAGAAGATAACACAAAATTACAATCTATTAAAAATAAAAATGGAAATTCTGGAATTGAAAAAATAAAATACCTGAAATTAAGAACTCACGGTTGGGTTTGACAGTAGATCAGAAGTTGAAGACAGAATTAGTGAAATCAAAGACAGATCAATGAAAAATTTCCAAATTGAAGCTCTGAAGTTAAAAAAAGAGGAAAGGAGGACCTCAACATAATAAAGACCATATCCGACAAACCCACAGCCAACATCATACTTACCGGGGAAAAACTGAAAGCCATTCCTTTGAGAACAGGAACAAGACAGGGTACCCACTCTCACCACTCTTATTCAACATAGTGCTGGAGGTTTTGGCCAGAGCGATTAGGCAAGAAAAAGGAATAAAAGGAATCCGAATAGGCAACAAACAAGTGAAACTCTCACTGTTTGCAGATGACATGATTTTATATATAGAACACTAAAGAATCCATTGGAAAACTATTAGAAATAATCAACTATAGCAAACTTGCAGGGTACAAAATCAACTTACAAAAATCAGTTGCATTTCTATACTCTAATAACAAACTAACAGAAAGAGAACTCAAGAAGACAATCCCATTTACAATCACAACAAAAAGAATAAAATATCTGGGAATAAATTTAACTAAGGAGGTGAAAGACCTATACAATGAATACTATAAGACATTATTGAAAGAAATTGATGATGACATAAAGAAATGGAAAGATATCCCATGCACATGGATTGGAAGAATAAACATAGCTAAAATGTCCATACTACCTAAAGCAATCTACAGATTCAGTGCAATCCCAATCAGAATCCCAGTGACATTCTTCACAGAAATAGAACAAAGAATCCTAAAATTGTTATGGGGCAAGAAAAGACCCTGAATAGCTAAAGTAATCCTGAGAAAAAGAACAAAGCTGGAGGCATCACAGTCCCTGACTTCAAATATACTACAAAGCTATAATAATTAAAACAACATGGTACTGGTACAAAAACAGACACACAGATCAATGGAACAGAATTGAAAGCCCGGAAGTAAAACCACACATCTACAGACAGCTAATCTTTGACAAAGGAGTGAAGAACATACAATAGAGAAAGGAAAGTCTCTTCAATAAATTGTGCTGGGAAAACTTGACAGCCACATGCAAAAGAATGAAAGTAGACTATTTTCTTTCATCATACACAAAAATCAACTCAAAATGGATCAAAGACTTGAAGGTAAGACCTGAAACTATAAAATTCCTGGAAGAAAACACAGGCAGTACACTCTTTGACATCAGTCATAGAGGGATATTTTTGAATTCCATGTCTACTCAGACAGGAAACAAAAGAAAAAATAAACAAGTGGGACTTCATCAGACTAAAGAGCTTCTGCAAGGCAAAGGAAACCAGGATCAAAATGAAAAGACAACCCACTGGGAGAAAATATTTGCAAATCATATATCCGACAAGGGGTTAATCTCCATCATATATAAAGAACTCATACAACTGAACAACAACAAAAACAACCCAATGGAAAAATGGGCAGAGGATGTGAAGAGACATTTTTCCAAGGAAGATATACAGAATGCCAAGAGGCACATGAAAAGATGTTCAACATCACTAATCACCAGGGAAATGCAAATCGAAACAACACTAGGATATCAACTTACACCCGTTAGAATGGCTATAATCACCAAGACAAATAACAACAAATGCTGGAGAGGATGCAGAGAAATGGGAACCCTAATTCACTGCTGGTGGGAATGCAAACTGGTGCAGGCTCTATGGAAAACAGTATGGAGAGTCCTCAAAAAATTAAAAATAGAAATACCTTATGATCCAGCAATCCCACTACTGGGTATTTATGCAAAGATCCTGAAATCAACCATCCAAAGAGGCTTAAGCACCCCTGTGTTCATGGCAGCATTATTCACTATAGCCGAGAACTGGAAGCAACCCAAGTGTTCTTCAACTGATGATTGAATAAAGAAGATGTGGTATATATATATATACAATGGAATACTACTCAGCCATAAAAAGATAAAATTGTCCCATTTGCAACAACATGGATGGACCTGGAGGGTATAATATTAAGCAAAATAAGCCAGACAGAGAAAGACTAACACTGCATGATTTCACTCATCTGTGGAAGATAAACTAACACATGGACAGAGAGAACAGTTTGGTGGCTACCAGGGGGAAGGGGGTTGGGGGGTGGGCAGAAGGGGTGAAGGGACACATTTATATAGTGACTGACAAACAATAATGTACAACTAAAATTTCACAATGCAATAAACTATTATGGCATCAATTTAAAAAAGAGGAAAGGAAGAAAGAAATAACAGAACAGAATATAACAGACATGTGGGACATAGTCAAACATACATAATTGGAGTGTGAGAAGGATTGGAGAATGGGATAGGAGCAATACTGGCAACAAACAATTGCAGAATATCACACGAGTCTTCTCCTTTGTTGTTAATGTTGTTAATTACATGAAATACAGTAATTTTTAACATTAAAACAACCTTGTATTCTTAGAATAAGCCCCACTGCAGTAGATTAGCAGGTCCCCAGTCACCTCAACCCAGATCCTTCCCCTTATAGCTCTTTCCCTTCGTAGAGAGGTCAACACAATGTGGTTGCAATCCCTTTGCTGTCCTCCAAGTTGGGTGCCCAAACAGGGGACCCTATCTTCCAGTGGAGGCCTCCCCATCCCGTTATTGCTGCTACTAATGACCTGAGAACTAGAGCTGGGCCACACCCAGAAGGTATCCTTTGTACAGGGTAGAAGTTTCTCGCTGTCCTGTTACTGCTCTAGGACATGACCTTCTGAATACCTACAAAGCAGATCACTTTTGGACAGCCCTGAGTGTTAGAAGTTTTTATTTATTTAGGGCCAAAATCTCCCTATCTCTAAATTACAACCTAATTCTGGGGGATAAAGCTATTCAGAATATGGCTATTACCACACAATTGTTTACGTGCATGAAGATAGTTCCCATATATCCACATTTGTCTCTTATACAAGCTAAATATCTCCACTTCTGTTGACTACTTACTAGTAGTATGTACTGCTATTTACTTCTGTATGAACTGGGACACTTTTGGTTGCCTGTGTTAGAAACCTTGCTAACATTGGCATTCAAAGGGAGAATTTATTACATAGCTGAGAAATGTGAGGGATTAGAAGTGGTTTCAGGTATCCATATGCTTTATTTTCCTTAAGTTGACTTCGCTTTGGGGAAAGTGCTCCCACATGGTAACAAATATGGCCACGAGCAAATCCCAGTTGATGCCATCCCCACAGCACGTGATCAAAGAGCAGGGAGCATCTGCTTCTTTGAACTCTAGCAAATGTCTTGGTTGACCTGGATTATAGCGCCTGTAACTCCTCACCAGTACCACGCAGCCAGAGTGATAAAGTGCTCTGATTGACCAGGCCTGGTTCTGTGTCGAGGGGAAGGGGGAAGGAAAATCATCTCCACTTGAACCGAAGGAAAAAGGATCCAACCATCAGGAGAAGGGGTGGAAGAAAGTCACTCAAGTCTAGCAATGCCCTGCTGCAAATTAGGTGGCAATGATATCAACAGAGGCATGATTACACTAAAAACAATTTTGCACAGGGGCCGGCCCGTTGGCATAGCATTTAAATTCATGCTCTCTGCTTCGCTGGCCCAGGGTTCGCAGGTTCAGATCCGGGTTGCGGACCGACACACCACTTGTCAAGCCATGCTGTGGCGGCGTCACATATAAAGCAGAGGAAGATGGGCATGGATGTTAGACCATGGCCAGTCTTCCTCAGCAAAAGAGAGGAGGATTGGCAACAGATGTTAGCTCAGGGCTAGTCTTCCTCACACACACACACACACACACAAAAGTTGCACAGTGGAATGTAAACTTGTGAAATAATAAGAAATAGTTTTTTCTCTGCCCCTGGTTTCTGACACAGAGCTCCTAAAACCCTTTTAATTTCCTAAGCAATAGGGGTGCTCAGACATCTTTTGTTCCAATATTTCATCTTTGACTCTGGTTCCTGACACAGAACTCCTAAATTCCTTGGAATTTCCTGGATGATAGGAGCCTCTTTTGTTCTAATGAGGCGACTCTTGGGCTCCTGGATGGGGGCTGATCACCAGAAAGACCAACATAATTAGAAGCTTGGGATGTTCAGTCCCACTCCCCATTCCTTGGGCTGGAGATTGAGTTAATAATTGATCATGCCTATGTGATGAAGCCTCCATAAAAATCCCTAAGGTATTGGGTTCAGAGAACTCTTGGGTTGGTGAACATATTCAAGTGCTGGTAGTGTGGCACAGCCCAACACCACAGGGACAGAAACTCCTGTGCTTGGGATCCTGCTGGACTTTGCCCTCTGTATCTCTTGATCTGGCTGTTCCTTCGTATCCTTTATCATATCCTTTATTATATGATAAACTAGTGTGTTTCCCTGAGTTCTAGGAGGTGTTCTAGCAGATTAAACCCGAGGAGGGGGGTCGTAGGAACGCCAGTGTATAGCTGGTCAGTCAGGAATACAGGTGACAACCTGGACCTTGTGATTGACATCTGAAGTGGGGGCAGTTTTGTGGGACTGAGCCCTTGACTTGTGGGATCTGACGCTAATTCCAGGCAGACAGTGTCAGAACTGAATTGAATTGTAGGACACCCAGCTAATGTTGGAGAATTGGCCAGTGTGTAAAAAAACCCACACATCTGGTTACAGAAGTGCTGGCATGCATAGTAGTAGGAGGAGGAGAGAGAGGAAAAATTAAGAGCTTTCTCTACACAAAGCTATTTTACCATTGTTAATAATAAATATACATTTTATGTGCAAACAAATGGTTTAAGCATACACCAAGAAATCTGGAAGGATGCACACCAAATCTTTAAAAATGACTACTTCTAAGCAGTGGATTGATGTAGATTTTCATTTTTTACTCTATTGCATTTATTTGTATTTTTTTTTACAAAAAGTATATGATAATTTTATAGTTAAAGAAAATAATGTTCAATAAGTTAATAAAAATTGGATTATTTTTCTTTTTAACAACATTTATTTCATAAGAAATATATGTTTATTGTAAAAGAAAAGAATTAAGCTTAAAGAAAAATATTAAAATTATCCATTCCCATCATTCAGTGACAACCACTGTTAGTGTTTTGGTGATTATTCATCCAAATCTTTTCAATGCATATAATTATCCTTTTATTTACAAAAATGTGCTCATGCTAGATGTATTTATTTGTTACCTTTTCTCTTTTAACAATATATTACAGATTTTTCACAATCCCCTGGTCTTGTCTTTACCTATCAAGGTAAGTGTTTTTCATGCATACTTAACAGCATTGATTTTTTTTAATGTAAATATATCTTGATCTGATAATATAAAGTGGCATAAGGATATGAGGGAACAGCTACTCTGTTGGAGGGAGTATAAATTGGAACAGCTACTTTAGAGGAACATTTAGCAGTATCTATTTAAATTGGAAATCCCCATAACCAGTTTCCCAGCAATTCTACAGAAACACACATATACACAAAGAGACGGGTTACAAGTGTTTTCATTTCATTGCTTTTTATAATAGTAAAATATTAGAACCTGCCTAAAAGACTATCATTAGGAAAATGAATAAATAAAATAACAGTCATAAATAAGATGGAATATTGCCCAGCAGTTCCTTTGTTTATTCATTAATTCATTTATTCAACAAATAATTATTTGGTAATTACTACATGCTAAGCTCCATTCTAGGGGCTTAGGAGCAAAGCACACAGATTCCTGCCCTTGTAAAGCCTATATTCTAATGAATTTAGACACAAAAAAGTATAATTAATATTATTTAGTATGTTAGAAAATTATAGCTGCTATGTAGGAAAAAAGTAGAGTGGAGGAAGGTTTGCCATGTTAAATGGTATAGTCAGTGTTCTGAAGGGCTTATTGAGAAGTGGTATTGGAGCAAAGGCTTGAAAAGTGTGAGGGAGTTAGTCATATGTATATTAAAGGAAGAGCAGCAGAAATAGAGGAAATAGCAAGTGCAAAGGCCCTGAGGTAGAAGCACATCTAATGTGCTCAAGGAGCAGCAAGAAGGTCAGCATGGCCAGAGGGGCAATGTAGCAGGAGGTGAGGACCTAGAAATAAGAGAGGGGCCCGTAGGTTATGTCAGGACTCTGGCTTTTACTCTCAGTAAAAAGGAACGCATCAACATGCTTATTTCTCAAAAATACTTTTTAGTGAAAAGCACAAGTTGCAAAATAATGATTGTACAGCATAATATCATTCTCATAAATTTTAAAACAGAGAAAACAATACCACACATTGTTTTAAAAGGTCTTGGAGTACAAAGTAAACTCTGGTAATTGGGTGGGAAGTGAAGAGTCAGGAGGGAAGTCAAGGAGAACTTGTTTTAGTCTATTTGAGCTGCAATAACAGAATACCACAGGCTGGGTGGCTTATAAACAGAAATCTATTTCTCACAGTTCTGGAGGCTGAGAAGTCCAAGATCAAGATGCTGGCATATTGGGTGTCTGGTGAGAGCCCGCTTCCTAGTTTATAGCTGACACCTTCTCACTGGTAGAAGGCACAAGGGATCCCGCTGGAGCCTCTTTTATAAGAACACTAATCCCATCCATGGGGGGCATGACATAATCACTTCCCAAAGGCCTCCTAATACCATATCTCCTAATACCATCATTTTCGGAGGTTAAGATTCAACAAGTGTTAAAATTAAAGTGTTCTCCTTAACTATGAAAAGAAGAAATTAAGAATATAAAGCATTGGTTTTTAAGGCAATGCCATGTAGACCCATAGAAACTTTCCTAAGTTAATTGGATTGACCCTGTGAGATGCTGAGTCTTCCACCATGCACAAAGGGCACTCCCAGGATTAAACAAAATGTATAGCCATGGAATACAACCACCTCTTACGAAAGAAATAAAACCAATTAATTGCAAGTGATTATTTAACTTTCTAATGCAGAATAATCAGCCTTGTACACTGATCATTCCCTAATAAATGCACTCACCAGACTATTTCATGTACAAATCTGTTTCTAATTATTATAATCCTTCAGATGATAATCTGAGAAATATCCCTGCATGCAAAGAAAATTAAAAATAAAATCAGGTGAAGTGCTTTTTGGTCATAAAAGTTTAAAGATGACTCTATATAATGACTGTAGGTTGTATAGGAAACAGTATGTATTGCATTTTGAGAAAACTATGCATTCATATATGATGTGACAGTAATATAACCCTTTTCACAGCATCCCTTTGCTTGAAACAGGTTCATGAGTGTCGTTTGAGAAAACTGGATCCTCCTTCCTTCCATTTAGAAATGATTCTGGCTTATGTAACAAATCATGTATTCTCTCTTCCTTCCCCACCTCTTTCGTGTCCTCAGGAACATTTTCAGAAGAGCAGAAGGTTTATGCCTCTTCGTTTCTAGGGCTCCTGCTGCTTCTGCTTATTCACCACCTGAAATCTTAATTCTCTATTTGTAACACCACAATTGGCTACTGAGGAGATAATTTTAACATAATCATGCTAGAATTATGACCTAGGGACAGAGATCACAGGGAAGTGGATGAAATCTTACGATGGGTCCTAAATCACAAAGAAGAACCAGAAACAGGATCATTTTCAGCCAAATTATCTGCTCTAGCTTTACTACATTTAAAAATAAAAATCACAGGCTGTTTTCCCCCTGTCAGGCTTTTAAAACTCGTTTCCAAGGTTGTTATTGAAGTCACTAACTTCTTCACAGCTAGAATTCTGACAAGGGAGGCAAACTCGGTCACTTTAAAAATGTCATCGTTAAAAATTGGTTGAGTTGAGCTAGATGAAATCTGCCAGGTAAATCAGCAGCAGCTTAGGACTTCAGCACAGTTCAGAAATGAATTTCACACCTAAATCTCGTCTCCACGCTTTCCAAGGTAGGCGATTTGCTGCTGGTTTAGTCAACATCAGAACAAATTCATTCACGAAAGTCCAAGCATTACTGTGAGCCCCTGTTTGAATGTCAAAGTAAAATTCAAAGCAGCCCACACTCAAATCAAACAGAAGTAATAAACCTCACAGTGTCTCTGCTGGGTGTTGGCAAACACAGACGGGCTGGTGCAGAGCCAGGGGCAGACTCAGGAATTGTGAAATCTTAGCTGTGCCTACTTCGTGGGTTTCTATGATTTGAGATTGCTTAGTTTACTTCCACTTTTCCACACTGGCTTCAAGCCCTCAGAAGCACTAAAACCATTCTTCAGGCTCATCTGATGTCAAAGAGTAAAAAAAAAGATAGTGTGAGAGGTTGGGGACATATCTTAGCCTAGCCCCATACCAATTCTAAAGAAACTAAATTCTATTGAAATGACTGTGGTGGACACAGCCCAATGAGACCCCCAAGTCAGACTATTGTGTAACCTCCTCCCTTCGACTGTGGGTGGGACATGTGATTTGCTTCTAACCTGTAGAATATGGAAAGGTGATGGAATGTCACTCCTGTGACTGTGATACGTCTACAAGACTCCATCTTACCAGACTGGAGGGAAAGACTGTCCTGCTGGCCTTGAAGAAGCAAGCTGTGGTGTGAACTGCCCACGGAGAGGAGCATGTGGCAGGGAACTGCAGGTGATCTCTAGGACCTAAGAGCCTCAGACCTACAACCACAAGGAACTGAGTTCTTCCAACAACCACGTGGGATTCGAAGACAACCCTGAACTTCAGAAAGGAACACAGCCCTGCCAATACCTTGACTGTAGCCTTGTGAGACATGAGCAAAGGACTCAGATAATTTGTGTCCAGACTCCCAACCCACAGTAACTGTGAGATGATAAATGTGTGTTGTTTTGAGCTGCTCAGTGTGTGATAATTTGTTATGCAGTAATAATAGGAAACTAATAGAGTGGCCAACAAAGTATTCACATTGGAAAACACCTGCATCACCCCTAGAAATCAAGGATGGATGCCACCTACAGAACAGAAATCTACAAAGTTTATTCTCCAGATACAGTCTAAGCGGTCCTGGATCACAGGAAGGTGGTGAAAGCTGCCCTCTTCCTGAGAGCAATGTTTCTGGAAGGTAGGAAGAGAAATTAACAGATCCACACTGACACCTCCATATTAATGAGGGTTCATTTGGATGCAAGCAAAGAGAGTGTGACTCAAAATGACTTAACAATAAATGAAATTTAATGACTTAAGAAAACGCAAATGTGGAAGAATGTCTTTCTGGAGTCCAATGAGGACTAACTCAGCTTCTCAATGATGTCAACAAAGCCCAGTTTTGTTTTGTTTTTCTCTAACTCCACTCTCCCCGCCATGGTGTCAGACAGATCCTAAGACTGGCTTCTCCACCCCTCTGATCTCAAGATGACCACCAGCAGTTCCCACTGCTGCCTGCCTCCTCTTTCACATCCATCAGGAGAGAGAGTCTCTGTCCCAGTATTCCCAGCAAAGTCCTGAGTCACATTGATTGGACTGGCTTAGCTCACATGCCCTCCTTCTCAACCAACCCTTGCAGCCAGGGGATTGAAATGCATATTTGGTTCAACCAAAGTCACGTGTTCTACCCATCAAGCTGGGCATGGACTAAGCACAATGGAAACACATCAAACCTGAACGGAAATCACAACTCTTTGGAAAAGAGAGTGGGTCATGGATACAAAGAGGCTACTAACAAATGTCTACTAAAACCCCAACTCAAAGAGGGGAGGTGGCACTGTCCTGAGACTCAGAGAGGAGGAGGGCATTGGGAAGTCATCAAGAATCCCAGCCTTAGGACCCTCTCACTTCAGCCAATAAATAGCACCAAGGCTGCAGCAGCAGCCATGTGGGAAGGCGTCAGCCTTTGTTCCTTGTAAAAAGTCTCAGCAAGCAGAGGACTGGGCATGAAGGGGAGCTGCTCCGTCCTGCACTTGTGCACTGGAACAAGGCTTGGTGCTGGTTGTGACTGCAGCTGTGGCTCTAGATCCTTCCCTAGGCCCCTTAGTCTTCCAAATCACTGAGCAAGTAATCTGATGATTTCATTGTATTTTTCTCATTTCTTCCTTCAAAACAAATTTTATTTGAGATATTTTGTCATAAACCCACACACTATCAGAAGCCAGTCCAACTCTTTCTTGGCCATAAATCAACACCAAGTAAATATATCCCTCTATAGGAATAGCAAATAGAATAACTACAGAGCCCAGCAAACTACTCTACAGGTCATAAGAATAAAGTAAAAAAAATCTAAGATGGCCCAGTAGAGCTACCCTTTTTTGAAAGAGAGTTATTTCAAGAAATAGAAAAATTAGAAATTACCTGATTTATGATTCTTTGACTTTAATTTTCAGAACACAAGTGTACAGTTGAGTTTATCATATGCCTCAGTTCATAACACACTGGGTAATTCATATTTCAACATGATTTAAGAGCATAGAGTCTGTTACCATGAAAAAAGAATCATTTTGTAATAAAAAAGAATTGCACTGGAATAGTCCTATTTATCTTATAGGTAAATTGATGTTAAAGTCATTATAGAAGCAGTTAAAAGCAATTTGGACTCTGCACAAAATGGAACAAGTGAAATTGAAGATGATGTCAAGAAATTATCCCTGACTACAGGGGAGAAGGTAAAAGCAATGAAAATAATATAGAGAGATGATGAAATATCAGAGTCGAGAGATAATAGTAGATGTCTCCTAAAGAAAGATAACCATTGAAAGAGAGATAGTTGTCAAATAATACAGAAAATATTCCTTATTTGGGAAAAGTATTTTAAGTAATTGAGAGTTCACATCAGATTCCAGGCAAAACTGAACCCACTTTGACATATGCTGGTTAAACATTTCTGGCTTCAAATACAAAAAAAATCAAATTTTTAAAAGAAAAAATATAGAAATGAATTTAACAGTCCAAAAAATATATATACCATCAAAAGAAGTTTAAAAAAAAGTAGACACCCATCAAAGAGCAAATATTCCAGTTGGCCACCTATTTCAACAATTACTCACTGAAAATGATATAAAAAATGTCTCCAGACCTTTAGAAGAAAATATTGTGGTGCAAGAATTCCATATTTAGTTTTCATATGTGATAGCAAAATAAAGACATTTTCGGATATGAAATGGCTCAGAATATGTACTGCCTAGAAAAGTTTCCCATACAAATAACTCAAAGATGTTGAGTTGTATCTAGAAGCATTGAGATTAATCATTCTAAACATTGTTCCATTGGACTTTTGTAACTAAAGCCTAAAAGGAAGCTCAAATAAAAATCATACCTCTTTTCGAAAACTAGGAAAAAAGTTATTTTTAGGAATTTGCCAATTCAAAGACCTGTGTTGGCCAGCAAGGCATGTAAACAAGTACACAAACCAGGATATAATCTGTCATGACAGATCCAGTTTTTTCAGTGCACTTTTTATTGAAGCAAAGCATTCATAAACAGAAAAGTGTACATGGCGTTAAGTGTACCAGTGAGTGAATTTCCACAAAGACAACACAGCCGGGGGGCCAGCACTCAGATCAGGAAACTGGACATACAAGCATTCCAGAAGCCACACCCCTGATTCATCGTCACTGCCTCTCCCCACAGATAAAACCGCCATCCTGACTTTTAATACTATAGAGTAGCTTCGTCTGTTATGTTGTTCATATAAATGGAATCCTACAGTCTGGCTTCTTTCACTGAACATTCTGTTCAGGACTAGGGCAATTGTTCCTTCATTTTCATTGTTGAATATATCAATGTATTTGTCTGTTGACGATGGACATCCTATTGAAATGGACATCAACGCTGTTTCCATTTTGGGGTCATTCTTTGTAGTGCTGTTAAAAGAAAGAAAACTCCACTAGCACCATGATAAATAGGAACCAACATTAGCCTGCGTCAGGGAGACTGTAGGGAGTGGCAGAGACTGTGGTAAACTGGACACTGCTTGTCCTATCTGAAACAGAGAGCCTGTCCTCAGATCTACTCCTTTGAAACATATATGGGAGTGTGGGAATATGATTATAGTGTTGCCGGATTGGCCAATAGAAAAAGAAAGCTTGCAATCCAAATTTTTCCATAAAATCTCTTAATTTTTTAATGTTGGATTAATATTTTTTTAAAAAGCTGTAGGGCCAATCAGAACTCCACAGCTGGAAGCCTCAGATCTGGATATTCATGATACAGAAGCAGCTTGTCAGCCTTTAGACTTTGCATGGGACATATCCCAGGTGGCTTTGTCCCCAGTCAAAACCTATCCTGATTGACTAACCCAGACAGGAAGCAAAAGACATGAGGAGAGCTGCCCCTTCTGTGGCACTGGAGACAAACTTGTGTGTCTCACTGAGAGATAAAGGGTCACCTTGGCTTTCAACATGGTTGTCCCATGGTCTTGAAGGAGAAGCTGACCCTGGGGATTGCCTTCCAAAATGCCTCCCTATCCCCCTTCTCCATGACAAAGCAGGTGGAGGTTGTACTATTTTTTTCCTGATAATCCTTTGTGACTTTTCTGTAGACTCGCAATTTTCTTATTTAAGTTCCAACCAGAGGTTGGAAATTTTTGCATAGGGATCAAATATCCCATTATCGTTATCCCCCGGGAGAGACAGTTTTACAATCCCGAGTGCATGAGAGGACTAATAGATAAAGTAAGACCTTTGTTCCACAAAGCGAAAGCTAAAATACTTTATCAATTTTCTTTTCTTCCTAAAGTGAAACAATTCATTTCTAGACAGCCTTGGCAGGAGCTCAGACTGTTTTATGCTGGCTCCATGCTGGCAAAATAAGAGAAATGCCCTAGATAATATGTTTGGGGTTTGTTGGTGGTGACAGTGGCGACAGTGGTGAACAGAGGAGGTCAAGTCATTTTTCAAAGTTCTAAGTAACTGATATGCTAATAAGACCAATATGAGAGAATTAAAGACTAACACAAAAATTATCACAGGCTGAGATCTATAAATTAGACCTTTTTTTCCCTAAAGCAACAGTTCTCAAATTTTTAACATGTGTAAGAATCACTTGGAGAGCTTGTTAAAACACAGACTTCCAGTCCCAGCCCCAGCGTTTCCGACTCAGGAGGTGGGGAGGGTGCAAGAATTTGCCTTTCAAACAAGTTCTCAAGTGATGCTGATGCTACTGGTCTGGGGACCCCACTTTGAGAAACACCAACCTAAAGATACCTTCATAACAAGGTTGATCTATAATAATTCTAAGCAATGAAAACTTCAGTAAATTAGACCTAATTACAATTCATTTGAATTTGTTTTAATAAGAGTCTATAGGAATATTTTTTCAATACTCCATGCATTCTTGGTAATGTATGCAATATCTCCACCTAGACACCAAATAAAGTTTCTTTAGGGCATTGCTCTAATGAGCATCCTAGTAGATACAAATGCCTTTCCATTCGCATTTTAATTACTTGAAAATGAACGCTCACAAATTTGTTCCCAAGTACAATGATCGTTTCCTCTATTATTCAGTTCTTATCAAAACATTCCACTCATTAAACAGATTCACACAGAGTGTTTTAAGATGTGAGCAAAGTAAGGTCAAAAGGAATGATTCTCACAACGTTAGAGAAAACAAGCAGAATAGAAACCTAGAGCTGCCTCTCTGAACCATCAGTGATGATTATTGAACCCCTGAAGGGGAAGTTAAAAGCCACGTTTGCATCATTTCTGTATTGGATCAGCCATTGTTCAGTAGAAACCAATCACCTGACTTTTTCTTAGGCGGTCTAGATTCTGAACTTGCTTCCCTTTAGGCTTTTTCATAAACAAATAACTAGAAAAGTCTCTAAGGAGGGAGAGGCCAGTTCCTCTTTCAGCTTGCATCGTTTGCCTGCTCTCGGCCAGGGAGGGTCCATTGTTACAGGTGTGGAGCCCGTTCTGAGCCCTCGCCTGACAGCTCCCTCTCTGGTTCTGCTGACTGCCTTGTCAGGACCCACCTGGACTATGTCACCGTCAGAGGCAGACCACCGTACAGGTATTACGGGCAGCGTCCAGCTGCTCTCTGGGTTCCCTCTTACATTTTCTGTTTGTTCAGATCCTGTTGCTACCAGCTTCTTCTGGTCCTGTCTGGCTGGTCTCTCCAGGGCTAAGTAGAATGGGTGAATTATTAATCTGTGTGGTTAATTAATCAGTGTGGTACACTGAGATTGCTTCCCCAGTAGTGGGGGGGGGGGAGTATTTGCTAGATTCTTCAAGCTTGAGAGGTCAAAGGATGGAGAATGTTGTTTACAATGATCATTCATTGATTTAGTCTTTTAGAGAACATACAGGAAAAGAGTTAGCCTGAACTCTTCTTCTGTTAACTTTTGACTCTCTACCAGATCCACAGGGGGTAATCATTTAGGGAGGGGTCCCCAGGAACCTCAGCCATCATCTCATTGAATCCCTGCAATGAGCCTGTGAGGGAGGTACTTTCATAAATGCAGCCTGGAAGCTGACAGAGGGGACTGGCCCGTCCTAGATCACAAGCCAGCTGCTGGTGAGGTGGGGAGAGAAGCCAGGTCATTTAGTCCGGAGCCCTGGCTCTTCGCTCTCCGCAGATCACCTCTCAAGGCCCTGCAATATTTAAAGTCTCTCCAGTTCTGCGGTGAGTCCTCTCAGCAGTTCCTATTGTCTTGGTTCCAATATTTGAGACACTGGCCAATAAATAATACTTAATGACCCTTAAGTCCCCTGGAACATAATAACCTCTTACCGGCCACCACACCCCTGTGTCAGGAGGACAGGAAAGGAAATCCAATCCTAACCCCTCAAAGGAGGAGAAGGCACAAGGACAGAGAGGAAACACAAGGACTAAGAATTCTGATAGAACTATTATTACAAGTACCTGAGTAAACACACTGAATTCCAGTAACGGTGGCTGCCTAGAACTTGGACCATGCTATAAAGAGAAAATAATATAATCCGCTGGGTGTGTACGTGTGTGAAAGCACCTGTAACTCCAGTCCTCGGCTCAGCCACTTCTCTTTTGGGAGGAGGGACTGGCCCCTCCCATTCAGGACCTGAAAAGAGACCTAATGTATCTGTTTTCATCATTGGTCAGAACAGGCCTCTCCAGTCTTCTCCAGCGAAGCTGGTATCAGCCTTTGAAGCAGCAGCCAGAAATTATCAACCTAGAAACAAAACCAGTTCCACCCTACCTTAACTAAAATGTAAGTTTCCTAGCTGGTATTACTCTCACCCCCCAAAACAAGAGTACCTCATGCATTTTTGTTCTCTGTGAGAAATTCTATGACACTTGAATCCTCAGCTCAAAATATCAAAGTAAATACAGCATGAAGTGCAGATTTCTTTTGTAGATAAGAGTTGAATTGATGAGTTGGTATCTAAGTGGTTCCTCCAGCAACTCTCCCATCTAAACTCCAGTACCTGTTAGTTTCATTTGGCCTTAAACCAGATGAGAGCCAAGGAGTAAGTATAGAATGTGGAGTCCCCAAAATCAATGGCACAGCACTGTCACGACAATGTCATAACATTGGGCTCCTCCCTTTTGCTGATAAGAGTAAATCAAAGAGCCTATTAATTCTCTTGACACAGGATTGTTGGCCTCTATGCCTGAAACAGATTAGAAGAAATAAATTAAAGGGGAGAGAGTAGCTGCAGTAGGCAAGTACACAAACTATAATGAGAAGGAATGAAGAAAATTAGGGAGTACATCAGTGTGGGCCACTTAGTGTGGGGTAAATAACTGTAAGCTATTAAAACCTGTAATGGTTATTGTACTCTCCATGGAACTGCAGTAAACATAGTAATAATCATGGTACTTCAGCTAGTACTGTGATTGATACTCAAGATAGGGAAGCCAGGTCATCAAGAAAAGATTTATTGGAGTTCAGTGTTCTCTGTTATCAAGTTAAGGAAGTAAATAATACACTGTAGAAAAAGTTCTATTAAAAAGTGCTGTCAGAGGAATTAAAATTATATAGCACTTAAAAAGTAAATTCTTAGCCATCCGTAAAATGTGTCTATCCAAATGCGTTCATTCCCGTAGGGTTCCGGATTGCTGAGTTTTACTTCAGTATCATAGACTTGCTAGAATTATTATTGGAGATCTCAGAATATATGGTCAACTACTGATGTTCCAGCTACAAACAAGCCATGCACAGTCTGAAACCACTTTCCTCATTGCCCATGGCAAGGGGAGATGGTTAGATTACCCATTGCACGGTCCCACACCAGGTCTGTAAATAATCAAGAGTTGACTTTTATGCCACAGTTGATAGGATGGGTAAGCATCAAAGCTTTCCCATACATAACTACTTTCTTCACATGGGAAACTACGAAATAATGGAACTACAATAAGCCATTTCCACGTCACCATGAATCAAGCTGTCAAATGGTAGAATGAGCTTCACTTGAGCACAAGAAGAACTTAACTAGGAGGTAATGCTGCATTAGTGAATTCTAGAAAACACCTCTAGTCATGAGAAGTAGGGCACCTGGGTGGCATCCAGGTTTTTCTTTTCAAACTTGCAAGTTATTTTTCCAAGACATGGGGATGGATAAAATCTAGAATGTCTTTTGCTAAATACTTTGCACCAATATCTTTGAAACCATGTCTCATTCTGTAATTTAAACCTTGGGGGAAGAGGCCTTGTTTTCCCTGTTCTTACATCCTTACATCCCTGGAATACATACACCAAAGTACTAAAATAAATAAATACCAAATGTAAGGAAATTTTCATGTATATCTGATTCTCTTAAAATGGAATAATCAAAAGGTGATGAGTTTTGTGTCTTCCAAGAGGTCTCATAGGTCACCAAGGTGTTGAAAAGTTTTTTGTTTGAACCTGGAAGGAATATTAAGTAAATAGTAAACAAATATCACCATACAAATTATATAGATGGAAAGGCTGGAATCAATTACGTTAATTATCTTCAGACCATAAAGAACGATGTTAACTGAGCTCTACCTACCTCCTACAACAAATTACAAGTTTTCATGTGAAATTTCAGACACCTTTTTTTCTCACCTTAGTCTCCCTCATTTGCAGCAGATTCCTCGCTCTGCTGTTTCTCACCAAAGATGCAACAACCCACATCCAGTTATCCTCTGGAGAAGGACAAAGACCTACCAGAGGAAGAGTGGAACTCGAATGTGAAAACTGAACAAACCCAGTGTGGTCCAGAGAGCAGCAAATCCGACAGTGTCCCCTGGAAGCTTCTAGAAACAGGGCCTCTTAGCTGCATGGAGAAGACAGAGTCATCCCACCCAGAGGTTCAGCCCCAAGACTGCAGGGCCTCTCCTCAGCCCCCGCTGAGGAGTCTGTCAAAGAAGCACTGTGAGAACCAGGGCAATCTTCTCCACTTTGACCGGCAAGCCCCAGGCCGCATTTCCACCTCTCCCACTCTGAGGAGATTAAGGGGCCGCTGTGGGACTTCACGTTTGCTGCCTCAGCAAGAGACCTTGGAAGTGCCCACCTGGGGAAGCTGGAAGGAGCTTGCAGGCTCCCCATGTTACCTTTCCAAGAGTCTACCTGGAAGCCCAAAGGATTCTTCACACTCCCTATCGCCCCTATGTCTCCACTCAAGATTACCCATGGACCCTGAAAGGGCCCTCAATGCACCTGACCTATTCGAGCCCCAATTGGGGCGCAATGATGAGGATGCCCTTCCCGTGCTTCAGCCCAAGAAGAGGCCGCCTCTTCAGGCTTCTCTTTCAAGGAGAGGAGGCCACTCACCGCCCAGCCCCGCCGCACGGCCCCCCAGTCCTCAGGTAACACAGGTCTAAGCCTCCTGCCTCTCATTCAGTGGACCACAAAGCAAAATAGGTCTTTGGGTTGCCACATTACCACAAAGGCCAGGGGGTCCTGTGATGGGAGACAGCACAGGACGTCACTGCTGAGGGGACACACTCTTTAGGACACACTGACTGTCAAGTAAAAGGGGTGCAGCAGTTTGGGGAAGAAAGAGAAAGGAGGTCTAGCTCACTTTCATCTTCTATATCCTTGAAGGCACTTTAAGGAGAGGCCCACCAAGGTCAGACTAGAGATGGTCTGTCCCACATTGGATAGTAACGGTGGTGGCCCTCCTGCAAATAAATACACACAATTGGAAGACAACCTGGGGTGGCTGGTTTAAAAGAGGAGAAAGAGAGAATTATTCACATTTCTAGTCTTCTCCCCTCCCCCCTCCAGAAGAAAAATCCCAAACATTTTAGCTAAGAAAGTTAATTGCCTCTTCTTTGAAGACGTCTGCTTTGGAATTTTGGGTGAGTTTGAGCCAAACTAAAAGATATATTTTTTTAATTTATTGCAGGGAGAAGAACTGTGTCAATCCAGGTGTGTATGTCTTTATTTTCTCCAGGGCTGTGAAGTCTGTTGACTGTTCACTCTTACATCTTTATTTCAGTTCTGACACAGCAAATGGGATGGCGTATTAATGAGGCACTTTGTTTTACAGCCCCCAAGTCACTCTTCACGTTTATGGGTGAAAGAGTCTTAATTTCAAGAGTCTCCTTGAAGAGCACAGCATTTTGCTGTGGCTTTTTGGGGCAGGATAGGACAGCCACACGTGGTCTTGGTTTCCATTTTGAATTGTCAGTGATTTGGCCTGTGGCTTAATTAACATCCACTTACTAATAGGTTTTGTCAGGTGGAGGAAATGGAAAGGCCAGAAACATTTAACAGCTTTTCAAAGAGAAATTCAGAGGACAAGAACAAAAGGAACAAGATGTGCTGTTTAAATCCAGGATGACCTTTAAAACACCTGTTACAACAGACTGTGCCTTTATCTAGAATGCAGGTGGATTGTGTCACTTCAGAAACCAGCTCTGAACTTTTAGCATGGTCCATAGGTTGTGGCAATGGATTTGCCATCCCTCTCAGGGATGAAGAGCTTCTATGACAGCAAGGAAAAGATCCATGGCCAATTTCACCTACCTAATTTGTGGGATTGGTGAGAAAACCCTCATTTCATTTGGAAAGTCATGGAGGAATCCTCAGGGAATTAGCCATTGGTTTATTACTGGACCTCAATCCTCGAGCAAGAGTTTGCTGTTCATAGTAGGAAGGGATGAGATCCATCTATGCAGTCTTTGTTGATTTTAACCCTAGTTGACTTAAATGTATGAACAAAGATAAAGGATATTTACAAGATCTCAGAAAAATAGAAATTATTGTTAGTGTATCAGTTAGCTATTGCTACATAACAAACCACCCCATACCTCAGTGGCTTAAAACAACAGCCTACTATTAGTTTCTTATAAATCTATGGGTCAGTTGATCAAGGCCAGGCTCAGCTGGGTAGTTCCACTCCACATGTCCCTCATCCTTTTCATGGGACCAAAGGGCTACCCTGGGCATATTCTTCTTATGGTGAAGGGAGAGGTTCAAGAGGACAAGTGGAAGCACGCAAAGCCTATTGGAACCTGGGCTCTGTATCTTGCCTAATTCTGTTGGCCAAAGCAAGTCACATGGTTGAACTCAGGGGCAGGAAGTTATGTGTCACCAACAGTGAGACAGCACTGAAGTGTTATGTGGCAAAGGGTGGGGATACAAGGGTTGGTGAAAGATGGGGCCTTAATGCAAATCTTCCACAGGTGCAAACCACAATAAAGCTCTAAAATGATATCTGATTCAAATGTGTCACAGAAAGGAAAAGGAGAGTAGGTTTAGAGAAAGATGATGATGTTGATTACAATCAATCATGCAGAGTTTAATAGGACGTTTAAGGATTTTGCTCCTTATCCTAAGAGCAGTGTGAAACCATTGAATGGATTGACATGATCAAATGGATACAAGGTAAACATGAGATTTAGATGAGGATGGACTCCAGCAGAGCAATTAGAATGTTCAGGTAGGAGAAGTTGGTAGGTTAGGCTCTGATGAAGGCAGTGGAGTTAGAAAGAAGCATAAGTCCAAGAGCTATTTAGGACATACAATCACCTAGACTTTGTGAATGGTAGACCACAAGAGGTGAGGGAAACAAGTTGTCAAGAATGACCTCCCAGCTTCTGACTTGCACCACTGGGTGACTAATGGTTCCATTCATTGATCTGGGTAACCTTGTGGGGAGAGTGGGCATGCAGGCGGGTGGCGTGTAGGTCTTGACTTCAAGTTTGGAGACGTTGAGTTTGAAGACCTACGGAACACCTGAGTGGAGATTTTGAGTAGATACTTGATTAGAGAAGACATCAGAGATGGAGATATGGATCTGAAAGTTTTTAACCAAGGAATGCTTCCCAGAGCAGGTGAAGCCTGTGTCCAGCCTTGATTATAAGATCAAGTTAGGAGACAAAAAGGCTAAGTGATGGGACTCATCAAGCCATTTGCAAAAGATGACAGGCAGGTGGTTTTTATTGACATGCAGAATCTTTGTGAGGCAATAACAGAAATAGTCTTGGAAGATTCAAAGGAACAACTTGGTCAAAGAGCTTGAGGCCTTAAAAATCTCTGTGGGGTTCAATATGTCACAATTACATACTACAAAATAGTGGAAAGTTACAGAAAGTCACAACAGGGAATTAGAGGGGAGGTAATTTGGACATCTTGGTATCTAGTGATGACCCTGAATTATTCAATATTGTTTCTCCAGAACTTAGTACAATACTTGGTATGTAGTAGGCGAGGTTTGTTGAATGAATAAATGAAAGACTAAGTAAGTATAATCTATGAATTAATATGTTAAACATTCATATATTACTACTAATAAAGAAGTAATTTTCTCATCAGCCGTAGACCACTCACTCTACACTTTTCTTAATCAAAAAGTTCACCTTAAGCATGAATCTTTGGTAAACAGCTAACCATCTATGACACAAAGATCCTCTGTCTGCCTGTCTTTTACTCCCTCCCTGTCTTCTTCATGTCCCTACAGTCTTTTCCACAGCAGCCAATTGTTCAAAGGCCTACTTCCTTCTGATGGCCACGTACCAGGCTGTGTTGTCATATAATGTCAGGGAAAGAGCTCTACCTGCAACCCTGCTGTCCATTCAGGAGCTAGGGGCCTCACCTCAAAAACTTATTTAAACTTTATTTATTTAAAACTTATTTAACTTAGGCCTTTAATATACCTGTTAAATGGTATGAACCAGGGGCTAGCAAACTATGGTCTATGGCCCAAATTCGGCCCACCACCAGCTTTTGTAAATAAAGTTCTGTTGGAACACAGTCACACTCATTCATTTAAATAGTGTCCATGACACTTTTACACAGCAATGGCAGAGCTGAGTGGTCACTACAGAGACCATATGGCCCACAAAGCCTAAAATATTTATTACCTGGTCCTTCATAGGAAATGTTTGCTGACTCCTGGCATATTCGGTTAAGAAATGCTTGCCTCTGTGGCTGTCAGTCGATCACAACAACATTTTTTGCCTTATAGAATAGATATAAAACCCATTTTCAGAAATACTGATTCTTCTGTTATTGTCGTGTTTTAACACATGGCCTGACAAGTGGGCAGACTCATGCAAACAAGAAGGGCCCAATCAACTCTCAGTTCTGAAATCCACTCAGTGTTATGACTTTGATTCTAGGTTTTTCTTTGTGAACGTTTTTTTTTTTTTTTCGCTGTCATTTCCTCTCTCCCCCTATAATATTTCAGTGAACTCACATTCACTCCAAACCTTCTTCTCCTATCACCAAAGTATACCTCCCAGAAAAGAATCTTTACAATTCATTCTTATTAAAGTGTGAAGGACTTCAAGCTTAAGGAATGTCTACACTCATCTTTCCAAGTAGAACCGTGTATTCCTCCCTTTGAGGTTTCCCTACATCTTATAAATGCCTCCACCATAGCGTCTAAAATGCTGTATTGTGTTTCTTTTACATTCATCTGCTTCCAGAATCAAGGCCTTCATGAGGGCAGAGACCACTTGTTTATCTTTAAACCTCTAGCATCCAGTACCCAGCTAGAGTCTATCTCCACAAATGTTTATCGAAGGAAAGGATGGATGGAAGAAGGAAGCCAGGCAGGCTGGGAGACTGCTTGCCTCACCGTGTTACTTGTCTCTCCCCAGTGTATTTGCATTTTGACAGAGGACGTGACTTGAAGCCAAGCAACAAAGTTGTGTTGGCAGGATTTTAAACCTCAGGAAGCAAGCGGGGGAGATTTTGTAGGTAGGGAGAACTTCCTGGCACCCCTTAAAATCTATATGCATAGAAAGTTGTCTACGTCACCTAATTTTCTGCTCAGCCCTGAAGCTGAGAAGGGAAATGTACATACTTTGTCCATGAGAACAAAGACTAACCTTCCAGTGCTCAAAAAGAAAAACGCTATAAATATCCAAATTAGCAAGTGGGGCAACATTGGCATGCAAACCAAATGACAAAGTATTTGAAAGTCTATCTCCAGGAAGAAACCAGACAAAAACACTGGATGCCAGCGAAACATCCCCCAAGGCCACCTGGAGTTACCCTTCAGGGGCAGCTCAATGTGGTGTTAAGAGCTATTGAAATCAAACTCCCTGGGTTTGAATTCTGTCTCTACTTCTCTCTGGCAATGTGACTTTGGGCAAGTTCTTTAGCAACTCAAAACCTCAAAGTCCTCATCCATCAAGTGTAGATACAAATAGTACCCACCTAGTAAGGCTTTTGATATGATTAAATAGTATAACTAAAATATTAGTGATTATTATTTTTTGAAGAAACCATCCATTTGTTTATTCATTTATTTGTTCATTAAGCACTTCTTATATGCAAGTCATTGACTTATTCTTTCTAAATTATTCTGACACCAGATCGATCACAAGAAACTCATCTGATGGATCTGAACATTAGATTCAATATAATATTATATCCTCCACAGACTTTTATTCAAAGTCTATTATAAGCTAGCACTGTCTGAAACTCTGGGAAATAACAGAAAGAGAGAAGACTGTTCCAGCTCTCACGGAGCTTACAGGGTTTTGGAAAGGTGTTAACTAGAAACTAATATATAGCAACAATGTTGTTAAATTTTTTTGTCTGTTGGTTGTTTTTTATTTCAGCGCTATGTAGCATCACACTTTATTATATTACTTTATTTTTTCCCCAGTTTTATTGAGATATAGTGGACATATAACATTGTGTAAGTTCAAAATATACAACATAATGATTTGATATATGTACGTATTACAAAATGATCACCACAGTAAGTTTAGTTAACATCCATCACCCCACATAGTTACAACTTTTCTTTTCCTCATGATGAAATAGATGGCATATGTTAATTAGTCAGAGAGGAGACTGCGGCCTCCGGGGGTCGGGGAAGGCTTCCTGACCGGGTGGGGCTGGAGGCTAGAGTGGGGACCAGCAGCTTCCTTTCACGTCAGGAACCACGTGTTATTCCTCCACTGGCGTCAGCTCCTCCCAGAACGCAAGCGCTGTGAAAGAGTGGTTGTGTCTGTTTTGTTCATTGCTGTATCCCTAATACCTAGGACACTGCCTGGCACACAGTAGGTTTGATAAATGTGGGTTTTTTTGAGAAAGATTGGCCCCGAGCTAACATCTGTTGCCAATCTTCCTCCTTTTTCACTTTTTTTTTCTCCCCAAAGCCCCAGTAGATGTATGTCATAGTTGTGCATCCTTCTAGTTGTTCTATGTGGGATGCCGCCTTAGCATGACTTGATGAGTGGTGTGTCGGTCCGCACCCAGGATCCGAACTGGTGAATCCCAGGCCGCTGAAGCTGAGCGCGCCAAGTTAACTGCTATACCACCGGGCTGGCCCCTGATAAATGTTTAAAGAGGAATAAAGGAAGTCAGTTGGTTAGTTAGCTAGGTTAGGACAAGCCTGGTAGGGGACGTTGTATGATCTCCTTGTTCTGTATATTTTCTCCTCCAGCTACTTACTTGTCTCCCTCCAGTTCCTTTCAAACTCCCCATTCTCCTAATCTGTGTGTTTATCTCTTGAAGGTACCTTGGGTTGGTGGGGACTTGTACAAGTATTGTTTGATCCCACTGGGCAGTATTTTGACTCCTGTCTAGAAAAGGCAGCAGCCTAGAAAGATATGGAGTTCTAGGCAGTTACCAGCATCTACCTTGGTGCTCTGATAACTATAACTATGCTGTGTTTGATAACTGTTACTGATTGAGTAAGAAGTCACAACACGGTGTATTTTCCATACTGATGAGACTCCCAAGACTCTCTCTGTTCTGTGTTCAGACTGATCTTCTCATCTAATAAGGCTTTTGCTATGATAACCAAAAAACCCAATATGCCAGGGATGAGTCTTCCATTTGTTCGCTCCACATTTATGAAGTGGCCACTATGTACCAGGCCCAGAGCAGAGACTCCCCATCCTTCTAGAGGTTCCCCGTGCCTTCTCAGTTGGATTTCCAGCAAATGGAACATTTTGGTAGAAGGTTGAACTGGAAGCTATCATCAAACATGAAAAGAAAATTTCCTAACAATCTTCTGAGACTCATAATGGAAAAATATATCCCCGATTTAACCAAGAGAGCTAGTTCCATGACTGGCAGACAGGTTGTCATTTCTCTGTTGATTATTTTAAAAAGGGATTTTTTTTTTTAAGATTGTTACTGATTCTTAATTTGATCTTCCTGTGTAATCAACCCATCGTTACAAGCAAGCATTTCAAATTGCACTATATTTCTTGCACAGGGTAAAACACTATGATTCTTAAAATAGAACACCTACCTTTTCTAGTCACACAATTGCCGGAAAGCCACCTGC
Organism: Tapirus indicus; assembly: GCA_031878705.1. NCBI lineage: Eukaryota > Metazoa > Chordata > Mammalia > Perissodactyla > Tapiridae > Tapirus > Tapirus indicus. Next base: position 133,464,674 of record CM062920.1, on the reverse strand, counting down.
TGAAATGGGCTACATCTACCATGAACTTTTACTATCAGACAAGGACTGTAGGGTCTGAGGAACAAGGCCTGATAAGCCCGCCTGATAAAACAACAACAACACTGGGCAACATTCACAGCAGGGGAAAGGATAAGACTGTAGCACCTTCGGTAAGATTTTTATTCCATTAAGACACACTTACCGTTATAGGGCAGTTGCTACTCCCATATCCTCTAGTATTTTTCACTATTTTCCCTTAAAATTTATGCCTGGGAGTTAAAGGCCAGTAGTCCTTGGTTTAAACTCACTGTACAGGAGGAATCTTTTAAAAATGCAAATGAGGTATTAGTCATATTTCTAAAGAAGGAGCTTTAATTATTCGTCTTCAAACATTTCTGACGAGATAAAGGTCACCACGTAATTACTGCTCCCACCCACTGGCCACCGGTAGGGAAAATGAGAGCAATGTCCCTAGATCCTCGATTCATAGATCATGAGGGATGGAAAAGTCTCACTCACAGTTGTTTTCCACATAAGGAAACTGAGGCCCAGGGAAGTGACATGCCGAGGTCACAGGGAATGAAGGTCAGAGTTAGGAATCAGGGGTCATAAGTTGAGTGCCCTTGACACTCCATTATATTGCCCTCAGTGTTAGTTTCCTGTGGCTGCTATAATAAATTACCGCTAACCAGGTGGCTTAAAACTACAGAAATTTATGCTCTCACAGTTTAAGGTGTTGGCCGAGCCGTGCTCCTTCTGAAGGTTCAGGGGAGGACATTTTCTTGCTTCTTCATCCAGGTGTTCTTGGCTGGTGGCTGCATCATTTTAACCTCTGCCTCCGTCTTCACGGGGCCTTCTCCTCTCTGGTCTTCTCTCAGTGTCTCCCATAAACACACATGTCATTGGCTCTAGGGCCCACCTGGATAATCCAGAATAATCTCATCTCGAGAGCTTTCATTTAATTACGTCTGCAAAGACTCTTTTTACAAATAAGATCACATTCACAAAATCCAGGGATTAGGAGAGGACATAGCTTTTGGGGGGCTCCACTCAACCCACTACACCTCCTCTTTTACCTAAAGGAGTAACCATCATTATATCAATCTTTAAAAACACTTGTGCTTTTCTCTTCTTATTTCCATGTCTTTTTGGAGTCAGAATTTGTATTTGAATTTTGAATTGCAACCTTATGTGAGTTCGTTATTCATCCCTCTAAGCCTCAGTTTCCTCCAATCTAGAATGAGAACAGTGATTTCCATCTCATGCGGTGCTTGTGAAGATCGATATGATAATGAGTGTAAAGCACTTAACAGAGTGTCTAGTAAGAGCTGGTGCTTGGTAAGTGCCAGCTGATGTCAAATTAGAATAATGTCCGTCAAGACCAATCTATTCCTTACAAAGTGTATGCATTTGAGATCCACTGGGTGACAATTTCCTCCAGTCAGAAACTTTTCTGGCACCAACATGCCAGAGCAGGCTCATTGTTGAGTGTTGATGCCTGGGTGTGTGGCCTGCTCAGCAGTGGGGGAGAATTCTCTGGATTCTCTGAATTGTTGCTGTCCCAGCCCACACCATGGACCTTCAGAGCTTCAGCAGAGGACAGAATGAGGAGATGCTCTGGTACCAGAAAGGAGACAAGATTATTCCAGCAAACCATGGGACTAGTCCCTTCGGACCTGACCAGATTGAGGCAGCGCCACTCCGGGTTAGTGAAAGCATGGTTGTGTTGGGGCTTCTGAGGCAGGGAGGAGGGGAGGCTGCCAGCAAGCCCCGGAGGGCTGCAAAGTCTGGGTCAGGCACCCAGTTATACAACCTCCTGGTCCAGAAATTTGTCCTGAAGCAAAGAACCAGAATAGTCAAGCACTGAACCAAAAAAAAAAAAAAAATGCATTTATGGAGGAGGTTTGTTTAATTGTGCTTTTCCAAATAAATGGAAAGGGCAGTATGAGGTTATACTGTGCTTACACAGCAACAATGGCTTGCCAGCCACAACCCAAACATCTTGCATTTATTATTAGTTCATTTCCTAGCTTAATCCCTCTTGGAGGAACTTAGGTATCAAGAAATTCTCTTCCCTACCCTCTTCACCCAGGATGCCACGACCCCACGCACACACCATTTTGTTTGGGAGAGAGAGAGAAAAATTGCGAATTTATTACAATGGTTGTTTCCAGTGGATAATCAATTCAGAAATGGACACAATGATCCTGTGTGCATGCCATTTTATAAGAAGCAATTCTAATATTTGGAATAGCAAAAATAAGATACCAATTTGCAACCACCAACATCCCTCCCCACATGAGACCCAAATTCAAAGTCATTCTGAATTCATTGCAAATATTTGCATTAATATCATTAATCCAACGATATGAGCAACCTTGGCTGACACAGACATGGGGTCGTTTTCAGAGTTTCCCAAAGTCACGCACAAGTGATGCAGGGGCAGGTGGTCTGCACCAATTCGTGTCTCTTTAGGTTACTGTGTACAGGTGTTCTTTCTTATTGTTTTCCTAGGTCTCCATATGGTTACAGCTGTGATTCTTGCTATTTTTACTAACCCATCCCCACTTCTGATTAACATAAAAAGGTTATGTCCACAGAGATTCTGTTATGCCCTTCCAGGGGCACACCCACCTTTCCAAAATGAGCATCGCTGGGTTTTGAACACCAAGGCAACAAAGCCAAGGTCACAGCACATGCCCTATGAGAGCCAGTTGTCTTCCCTCTGCTCCATATGTGCAAACTGAACTCCCAAACCTGGCCTATGCACTCCCAAATGGATGCCTTATGTCAGAAGGTACCCCAGACGAGGGAGAAAAGGATAAGAGTAATTTAACCATCTTTAATGTGGGGGGCACTCAAATTGCATTTTGCTATTGTATATGCATATAATTATTCATTTATCATCCAGAATGGAAGAGCAAATTTATTTGAGAACTGTGTGTATGTCATTCTATAGGTCAATGTGCTTATTCATTCAACAAGCTTATCTGAATACCTGCTCTATGTCAAATTCTATGCTAGGTGCTTAGATTCCATGATGTATGAGAGGCAGCATGAGCCTTCAATGAAATCATTATAGAGTAGAGGGTAGGGGAAGGAGAAGGAGAGATGGCTCTCAGTGAATCAGAAAAGACTTCTGGAGGAAGAGCATCTAAGTTGAAATTTAGAGATGAACGAGTTTGCCACGCAGACAAAGTGGAGACAGGCAGGCAGGTGGGAGCTACCTGAGCCAAGGCGTGGAGGCGTGACGTGCAGAGTATAAGTTCAAAGAACAGTGAGCAGCTAGTTGCTCCCAGAGTCCACATTCTGCAGGAGTTCATGTCGGGAAATGACAGTGATGACTCTGAGTGTGTGAAGGTTTGGTTATTGTTCCATTTACTCAACAGATGTTTACTGAGCTCTTGCCAAACACAGGGATTAGGACCAGGAGCTAGGAGCTTAGGGTAAGGGAAGAGATAAGACACGAATCTGCAAAACTGCCTTATAAAGTAAGATACTGTCCACAAGGGAGGGCGACATCAGAGGAGTATTTCGTTCATTTGTGTTCATCAAAGACAATGGATTGAGTACTAAATGAGCACCCACCAACACGGATGATGATAAGACATGTTTCTTGCACTGAAGGAGTTGGCGGTCCAGTGGAGTAAACAGACACATAAATAGAACACCATAATATATTCAATAATCAACATAATAGCATTTATTGACAGCTTACTAAGTTCCAGACCCTGATCTAAGTGGTTTATATTGATTAACCTGTCCATCTTCACACAATAAGTAGGAGCGATTATAGTCTACATTTCACAAATGGCAAAGTCAGGGCCGGAGAGGTTATTAACTTGCTCAGTCACAGCTAAGATTAAAATCCAGGCAATTTGACTTCACATTCTTAACCCTCACTCCAGACAACTATAGAAGCACAGAAGAGAAACACATAAGCCAGCCTAGAGGTGGCCAGGAAGACTAATCCTTCCACTCCACCAGGAGTTATGTCCTCTCTGAGGGCCCCAGGGAATATAGAGATAGCTTATAGAATCTTTGGAAACTACCAAACTCATGATATTTACCAGACTGTGTAACATCTAGAGTTGAAGCTCGAAAGAGTAAACTTTTCCCCCAACATTCAACTAGGTTAACATTTCTCATTCAAATTATGGTAATTTTTTCAATCCCTGGTATCCCCATAAATACCAAATCTCATGTATGCTTGTAGGGTCTTCATCAAGAGAAGTATAAATCTGATGGGGAAGCTTCTAATATTTCCTTTCAGGGATCGTCTCATGGGCTCCCAGCATTTTATGTTATCTAATACCTTTTTAATAGCACTGTGAAAATTCCTGGGTGAATTTGTATACTGCTAATTCATTTCGTATCAGTCCCAATGTCCTATATCCAAAATGATGAAGCTAGAATTATAGTTCTCATTCAAATTACTGTAACTCTTCCAATTCTCACCTAATTTAGCCACCTCCATCCTCATAACCACCATGGACACTGAGTTGGCAAATAACAAAAAGGGGCGAGTTGTAAGAAGTTGTAACTCTAATGATCTTATTATGAAACTTCATTATAAACAAGGTGGTGAAAAAGCCACAGGCATGCAGATTGCTGAAAGTTGACCTCACTCTTAGAGAAGGAAGTCCAGGATGGGGAAATCTGTGTCAGTTACAATAGCATTTGTCTGCATGTAACAGAACCCGACTAGAATGACCTAAGCAAATAAAGCGTGTTTCTCTTGTAACATAACCAGAGCCCAGGCCAGGGCAGATGTCAGCAACCTGCTGGGCTCCTTCTGTTTTCCTGTTCTGCTGTTGTCTTTGCAAGATTACTGGTATACTTTCAGGTATCAAGCCATATTTCAGATAAAAAGAAGGGCAAAGAGCAAAAGGTAAAAGGAAGAGGCTAGCCAACTCTGTCCCCTTTGAAAAAGTTTTCCTAGAAGCCATACCCTGCAACTCCGGTTTAAATCTCATTGGCCAGATTTGGGTCACATGGTCTATGCTAGCTGCAAAGGAGTCAGAGCAGGTCAGTGTATTAACTCAGCACATGCCATCTCAAATAAAGCAGGGTTTTGATAGCAAGAAAAATGGAGAGCACACACGTTGAGTTGGCAGCTAGCAGTATCTGCAACATTACCCTAAAAGTTTTCCAATTAAAAAAAAAAGAAGAGCAGAGAAAGGGAAGTCAAAAAAGATTTTAAAATCTCAGGGAATACAGCTAATTAAATAAATCTGAGCCAAATTTTATCTATTTCCCTTTTAAGTTACTTAGATAACCTATGGCCCTAAATCTCATGGGATGAGTAGGAGTTAGAAACAGGTTTGGAGAGAGCAGAGAGAGGGCAAAGCATTCCCAGCCAAGGGACAGAAGTGTGAGACATTTTGTGTGGGAGTTACAGTCTATTCTCTGTTTCCAGAGAATAAACTGCAAAGTAAGGAATATCAGAAAGGTAAATGGGCCAGATCATGGACGGCTTGTGTATATGCTTAAAAAATGTATTTATCTGGTACAAGATAAAGAGCCACTGAAGTGTCTGAAGCCAGGAGGGACTAGGTCAGGCTTACATTTTGGATAATTCACATTTAGTGACTGGGTGTAGGACGGAATCAGGAAGAGAAAGCTAAAGGTGAAGAAATAAGTTGAGCAACTGTGTTAATACAGATAGAAGATGCTGAAGGCCCTATCTAGTGAGGCCACAGAGCAGTGCACAAATATGAGGAGTTACTTCTTTGAGCATCAGGGGAGACTTCTTGGAGGAAGCAGCCTTTTATGAGTGAAAATTAACTTTCTTTTATGCCTACAGCATCTACCTGCAGAGTCTGAGGCAGACCTACTTCATATATTTAGTAGGAATTTATGGGACATAGGTTATTCACTAATTAGAAATTCCTAAACAACTTGCCCTACTATTCATAAGTAAAATGACCTGGAAATATTTTTAGCAAAAGGCTGAGAATGTGAAATAATCTTTAAAATCTAAAGGTAGGACAGTCCTATACCAAAGTACTTGTATCCTCAAAATCAGTTGTTCTCTAACTCTGGGGAGTATCTAGCGAGCTGGGTAAAACCACAGATGCAGAGGCCCACCTTCAGACCTACTGGATCAGAATCCCAAGGGTAGGACTTGAGGATGGGTGTTATAATAAATTCCACAGGATATTCTAATATATACCAGGCTTTGGTCAACAGCATAATAGGCCTGGCAGGGCGTGACCAGGACCCAGACATCGGACATATTAACAAAGAAGAGGGCGTGAGATCCAAGAACATACAATTATGAGGCAAGAGATGAAAATGCAGGCAGAAAGGTTATCACTCATGCAGAAGGTCAGAAGCATGGAACTTGATACAAAGCACAGAGGACGGAAGTGGTAGGCAAGTGGGAAAGTGGAAGAAGCAGAAGGATTGGGCTGGAGAAACTAACCGGGCTCTGTGCATGCCCTCTCTGTGGGGGGAGGGAGCTACATGGCAACGGATCGAATCATAATATCCAGAGGGGTATGACGGACCCAGACTCTCAACTTCCAAGGCAATTCTGTAGCTATGCTTGGGTTGAGACAAAATTCCTTTGTATATAAAGTAAACTATATGCTAAGCTATTTGTTGATAAAAAGAGAATTTAGAGATTCCACGGGTCAATAAGTAGAAGTATGTACACCTCTCATCCCTCAGAATAGACCAAAGAAATATCTGAACAGCTCTGATGGGGAAGCTATGAAAATTCCTATATACAGTCTGTGCTGCATAATGCCATTTCGGTCAATAAGAGACCGATGGTGGTCCCATAACATTAGTACCATATAGCCTAGGTGTCTACTAGACTATTCCATCTAGGTTTGTGTAAGTGCACTCTGTGATGTTTGCAATGACAAAATTGCTGAATGACGCGTTTCTCAGAACATATCCCCGTGGTTAAGCGACTTGTGACTGTAATTCGATGCTCTCAGGCAGGTTCCCAGGGTAGCAGATCCCTCATCTCTTTCCTTCCTTAGAGATCACTGAGCAAACGCAAAATGGCTTTGGAGCTGCTCCCTGCTGTGTCTGGCATGCCAACCAGTTAATTTGTGAACGTCCAACAGACAGGAAGTTTCATGAAATGGGGTAGAGGAAAGAAGACAGTACATAGGCCTGTTTGCTAAGCTTTTCCAACAATAGTTCTATTTTTCTCTGGTAAAAATAGAAATACTGACTTTAAACAACCAGCCTCGGATCTGTAGGGGTGCTGGTGACCATACCATGTATGCTGTTCCCTCTGGGGCGTGTGCATAATTTGCAAATACTCTCATGTTTGAGGGCTTTCTCCTAGCGTCCTTCTGAGTCAGAACATGTCAGGTATGTTTGTGTTGACACTTCCAGGCAAGCTCTTCTGCTTTGGATTAGTCACAATCATAAATGGTCAATAAGGCTCAAAAAAGTGTCAAGTAAACGTGTGGCGGGTGTGTGTCATCACAGCCCTCCCGTGCCTGGAGCCTGGAGCGGCCTCCAAATCCTTCCTAAGAAAGCAGGTATTAATCAGGCTACTAGCAGTCACTTCCAAATGCCCAGAGGTGGTCTGAATGATGACCCTGCCTGCATGCCAGCTCTAAGTTCTCTCCTTCCTTCTCTTGAGCGCAGGTTCTATGAGCATCGGCGGAGTTCTGTCGTGCTCAACTTACCTGGACTTGAGGTGTTCCCCGGGGACCTTCTGGTGTCAGATGGAGCTGCCGATTACCTGTGCCACCCACTTCTGCTCCTGAATTCAGGTCCCGTTCATTCAGCATACTTATAGTACATGCCTGCTATGGAAGGATATTGTAATACGCAGTAGGGATTTTCAAAATATTTAATGACTAGTGGAACATGTGCACTAACAAGTTAAAACAGATGTCTCACCAATTAGGACAGGCATCAGCCATGAATTATTGGAACCAGCTGAATACCACTCTTGGTATTGGGCATTCCACTTACAGAGATGGATAAGGTATGGGCCTTCCCTCAAAAGGTCCTCTTGTCAAAGAATTTACCCCAGGTCCAGGACCTGGAACAGGTACACCAGTGATGGTCACCATCTTGAAGCAGAAGGCTCTCTCTCAGCTGGTGGGCAGCTTCCCTATCATTGCTGTCTGCCACCCTCCACCCCGCTTCTGGCCTTTAGACTCACACTGGGGTCTTCCAATCAAGGTGGTACCATGTGGGGGCAGAGGTCCCAGTGATGGCAAGTGACTGTTAGAGCAGATTAGAGAGAGGCAGCCTTAGGGGTAAATCTGCATTTTGAACTCAATTGTGAAAGAAAAGAGCAATTGTGGTGTTCAAGGCACATTTCCCATGATTCTGAGGATAACATTTGAGAGCTAAAAGGAGACTTAAAGATTATCCATTCTGGTAGTTTTCAAACTGGTTTTGTTCTTAGCAGAGCCCTTTTGACAAAAGAATCCTTACTTGGAAATCCAATGTATAAAACAGATCCAAGTGGAGTTGCAATGTTTGAAAATGGGGTGGGTCCCAAGGCTCACATCCAAGGCAACCCCAGAAGTCCCGGCACCTGGCAACATAGTTACAAAGCCGCTGAGCTCATTCCTCATTTACATATGTGCAAAGTGAGACCCAGAAAAAAGGTGACTTAGCCATGGTGTTGACTGGTTTGTGTCAGAGGAATGAAATCTAGGCTTCTGACTGCTCGTCCTATGCTCTCTTCGCCAACCTGCATCAACACCCATTGTGTGGGCAACTGTAGTCTTCTGTGAGGAACCCAGAAGCCACTAGTGAATGAATCATAACTAACATTGTCTAGCTCTTCACTCTTTATAGATCCGTTTCACGTCTACTGTCCTCTATGACACAACAATCCAGATGAACATCTACTGTCTCATCTGATAATCACCCAAATGAACCAACCAAAAGGCATTAAGTCATCTACTCAAGGAATCTAGAAATTAGAGCTAGTTCTAAACACAGCATAACCTTAACAGAAGTTAGTGCATGGCTCATGATGATTCATGAATGCTCTAAACTGGTTAACACCAAGAGTAGTGTTTCCCAAAGGCTGGTCCCAGACCAGCAGCGTTAGCATTACCTGGGAAATGGTCAGAAATGCAGATTCTGGGGTCCCACCCCAGGCCTCCTCAATTGAAACTTTGGGGGTGGGGCCCAGCAATCTATTTTTTAACGAGCCTTCCAGGTGATTCTGATGCAGGCTAAAGTTTGAGAACCACCATGCAAAGGAACAAGGTCATAATTGCTACATGATGCTTCTAAATCAACTGGTTGTTCTTTAAGTTGTGTGCCTAGCATCATGGTAGATACCACATGGGAAGAGCTATGGAACATTCTCCACCATACCCCTCCGTGCCCTCTTCTCAAGGAGCTTGGGATAGAGTTCTCCTGCCCCAGAATCGTGGTCTAACACCTAAAATTATCCCCAAAGTTAGAAAAGCTGAGGAGAGAAGTTAGCTCAGACCAGATTATTGCAGTTCAGATTGGACATAATAATTTACCACCAGGCATTTGAGGGCTAAGAGTGGTGAAGCTGATTTGTCTCTGAGCGAGATTCCACCTAATCTTCCCTTTCAAAAGATCAATAAGGTGGTCAGAATGAGTGAGATAATCAGTTGGACAGGTACCTTCCAGGCTTCCAGTAGGAAAAGTCCCTCAGCACACCCTTTGTAGTAAATGCTGCTCGGGTAATTGCTTCCATCTGATTAAACTATTATGCAGTGTCTCCTGATGAACTTACTGGAAAGAGAGATAGGCCTATAAGACATCTATTTTGTATATTGCATCATCAGAACATCTCACCTAAACCTAAGAGACCATTCCCAGCTTGTTCTGGGTAGCATTACAAACTGATGCAAATGACCTAAAAATCAAGAGTCCAGAATCTAATCACTTTACTTCCTGATCATTAAAAGAATGCATTATTGATGACTTTCTTCTCAACTCAAAGCAACTCCTAAGGACTACTGGGATGTGGCCAATAGTGACAATAAGCCCCCAACATAAAGATTGGTGACATGTGTTGATGTCCCCTCTTTCAGGAGTCTGCCTTTAACCACACCTGGTGATTAATTGATGAAATCTCCTAGTCTCAAATCTCCTAGTCTCCTAGGTCAGGCTATTGAAGTTGCATATGCTGGAATGGTTTTTGGTAGAACAGTGTAAAAACGAAGTCCTTTCAGCCCCAAAGTTCTATGACTCTCTGTCTTAAATGAATTACTCGATGTCTTTATTACACTTTCTAGATTTCTCCCTGAGTGATGGGGAAAAGGAAGCTGAACAATACTCTAGTAAGGAAACAAGACAATATCACCGTAAGGTAGCAGTTGAACACCAGCCTTTAGGTTGCAATATCGCTTCATTCACTCACCTGAGTATATGTAAATATTTATTCTGTGCATTCTCAAGAGAAGGAGAATTAAAGCAGGATGAATTCTATTTGGCTTATTTGAAAAAGCAGGTTTTGTAAAGCACTGCAATGATCTGTCACTAGTTACTCGAAGTACTAATCTATCTTCTTTCATTTCACCCACCAGAATCCAAAAAGCCAAGATGGCCTTTCTCCAAGAGAGGAGTGGTGAGTGTTGTGCATTGTCATTTTGTTTTAATTAAGCCTTCTGTAGCTAAGAAGACAAGAAACAACTGAAGAGCTTCTTCATCCCACTTTATCTGTGCATGATGGCAGACAACACATGAAATTTAAATTATATCATCACATCCATAGTAACGGCTACAGAACATGCCAAAAGTGCCATTTTGTGCAGCAAAACAGTGCTAATTGCCAGTGGTTAATGAGCTCTGCAAAAAACACAACAATCCTAATATTGTGAGGCTTTACAACTCCACATTTATGAGTTGGTACAGATTAGGAAACAGCTCATTTGATGAAGTGAACTTGCACAAGCATATGCCCCAGTTTGCCGTCAGTGGCGTGCATATTGGGAACATTGAAAAATTAATGAGATATTACAGAAAGAGATTCCACAAATACACTTCTATTTCTGGGAAAGCCAGTTGGAGTCCTCATGGTTTTTTAAAATTCATTCTTGGTTCCATCAATTATTGAAGAGTTATAAATTGAAGTCAGTGATCCGTGATTCTTTACTGTCTAAGATAAGGGTTGACCACAGTCCAGCCTTTCCTTCAGGCATGCTGGGGGTAGAGAGAAGGAGTGTTCCTGACCACGACCTGACTCCTTACTCCAGTTTTCTGGAGGAGGGGGAAGGACAGACTGTTCTTCCTACAACACTAGTTGCAATACCTACACAACACAGCCAGCAGCAGCGGTAGGGCCTTATTTGTAGTTACTGGGCCTTGTTCTGTTAAAAATCTGCCCAAGTGGCCTCTCCAATGAGTCTGTCATCAGTTGTTGACACCCACCTTGGAGGTTCTGTGGACACACACACATTGATATTTTTTAAGTACTGTAGCTAAATTGAAAACCCTCTGTGGTTCCAATCCCAGCTGCTCCACTTACTGCTCTGCGACCTTGGCCAAATGAATTAACTTCCCTCAGCTTCAAGTCCTTCCCTATAAAGGGTGGGTGGTAACAGTGCCAGCCTCATAGGGTAGCTGTGACAAGTGAATCAAATAATACATCTGGAGCTTACCCCAGAGCTGGGCACATCTTAAACAACCAATATTGGCCATATTATTTGCAGTATTATTTGTAATGAAGGTTTGGAAAACCACTTGTTCTCATAGTTGAGTATATGAGTGACTTTCACATTATTTTTCCAAGAATAAAAAATTTGTATGAGTATCTTAATTAGCTCAAGCTACTATAGCAAAATACCACAAACTGGGTGGCTTACGCAGCCAATATTTATTTCTCACTGTTCTGGAGGCTGGAAGTTCAAGATCAGAGTGCCAGCACGATTGGGTTCTGGTGAGAGCTCTCTTCCTGGCTTGTGGATGGCCACCTTCCCATTGTGTCCTCACATGGCAGAGAGAGCTCTTGTGTCTCTTCCTCTTCTTACAAGGACACTAATCCCATCATGGGGACCCTCTCAGGACCTCATCTAAACCTAATTACTTCCAAATGTCCCATCTCCAGATACCATCACATTGGGGGGATTAGGGCTTTAACGCATGAATTTTGGGTGGACAGAAACACTCAGTCCATAGGGACGTGATCTAAACTTTACAAGCTTCACATTGTAAACTATTAGTAAAATTATGACACCATTGTCACCATGGCTGTTGCTCATCACTCATTCTCACTTTGCCCCTCTTTAGTGACATAATTTGACTCTTTTCCTGGCAGGATCTGAGACAGGGCCTACAGTACAGCCTTTCCTGGGCTTCTTTTTCATTTAAATGTAGGCAGGGGCAGTTACCAGTCAGGTCTGGGGTCTCGGGAGAAGGGGCATCTTTCACCAGCTCTCCTCCAGAGCAGGGAAGCTCTAAGGGCCACCTGGGAGATAGAATGTGCTTTCAGAAGGGAGAACTTACCTAAGGAAGGATAGTCCTACAAGTTGTTGTGATGAATCTGTTTTTTTCCCCATAAAGAAGCAATTTGTTCCACATATGTTGGGTGACTATGTGTGCCAAACACTGGGATAGATGTCTAGGATGCCAAGATGCCCATTATCAGCTCACAATTGACAAGACCAGACTGACATGTAAATTGGAAAAAAAAAAATGTGCCAACTGGCTTGCACAATGTTGAGGTGGGTAGGCAGTGGTGGAGATACACAAGGACAGAATAATTAGTGGAATGACAAAGTGTTTCAGCAAATGTTCTCAGTAATGAAGGGAAATTCATTTCTTGAAGACTCACTTTCACAAGGAGACAATATCTAGTCTCCTTAAAATCAATATGTCTACTTGCTCCTTCATCCTTTTAGCCTTATTTATCAAGTAATTCATATCTATGTGAATGATAATTCACATCAGTACAATAAACACACTATAACATTGTAATGTATTTTCCCAGTCTATTACAGATTTTTCCTTTTCTTACCTTCCTTCCTTTCTTCCCAACCATTAATAACAATATTAGTAATAAAAGCAAGTGCTTATATAATGCTTACCACATTTTCAGGCACTGTTTCTATTTGCTTGTGTTCCATAGTTTACATGTGTTAACTCGTTAATTCTCACAACTACCCAACAAGGTAGGTAACATTATTATTCCCATTTTGCAAATGGGGAAACTAAGGTTTAGACAGATTGACTAGCTCGCCTGGGGTCACACAGTTCATAAGCAGCAGAGTGGGAATTTGTGCCCAGCAGTCCCAGGCAGTCTGGCTCTGAGTCTGTTTTAGCCCCGACATTAAATTGCTCCTCTGACTGTCGGGCTCCATAACCAGCCCTGGACACTCCTCCCTCCTTTATCTCATCAGAGCTCTCAAAGATCTTGTCTGTTCTCACCGATTCAATGCCATCTCTTTGTCAACCACTCCAAAACGTATATATCACATCTATCCATTTTATTCCAGTTCCCTGTCACCAGTGCCTACTGCAAATTTCCATTCCACCCACCTCTTAGTTATTAAGTCTGAGACCCCAGAGTTAACCTTGGCTTCTTACTTTTCTTCATTATCCGTAGCCTTTCAAATACCCTTCAAATACTTCTCATTGCCTCTCCTAGCCAATGCCACCATAGTGGAAGCAACAAAGCTTCCAACAGTGGGTCTGTGACTCTAAAGAATTAACGTGACCTCTGAGAGGACTGTCCCCTCCCTTCTCACTGGTATATCCACCAAGCACTTTTGTCAGGAGGTTGGTCAGACCCATGGAAAGCCACAGTGAGCGACCTTCAAGATAGAGGGCTGGTGCCCACTTTCCCACAGCTCCAATGCTGCCTCCATTGTCTCAGCTTCTTTATTTTCCAACTGGCTGCTGATTTTTTTATTTCCACAACATGCAGTCACTATGGTTTCAGATATCAACAAAAGGCATATGTCCCAGTTTCTGTAGGAGGTCCCCAACTGGCTCCAAGATTCCTTTGCTACTGTGGAAGCTAATGAGTCTCTAATAGGCTTCTTCTTTCAGTGCCATAACCCTACCAAAGACACCAGCCACAGCCCTTTAGAACATTCTGAAACTATTGCAGGGTCCCCTTTCAGACACACAGGGAGCCGCCTACCCACAACAGCAGATAACCTGTGCCTTCTCTTGCTCTTTAATATAAAGTTGAATAACTTCCACCAAACTGTTTAGATCCAAGCCAGCATCATGCACCCTGAAGCAATAGAAGAAATCAAAAAATCGCTCGGGATAAACATTCACTTGAAATGCAGGCTGGTTGACTTTAGAAAGTATTACACATTGTTATTTGATAGCTTCTTCCTGGTTTAGTTGGTAAAATGAACTCTTTACGTAGGCAACTCATGATATTGCAACAGAATACTGAAGGAGTCAAAAAAAAGGTCACGATACGTTAAGTTTAAAAAGCAAGTAACAAAAGGATGTGTAAATAGGACACCATTAAAAGTTAATTATAAATACAATCAGAAAAAGGTTTTCAGTGGTTATCTAGGAGTGGAGATTATGAGTAACTTTGATTTTCGTTGTTTCTCAGATTTTCTACAATAACCATATATTACCTTTGTAATCAGATTTTTTTAAACTAAAATTATAACAAAACTAAATGGATGGTTCCATTCTAAGGAAACTAGAGTTTCTAGCATATTCTAGTATTCGGTAGCAGAGAATTATCGTGTTGGGCAGTTCCGTTAACACTCTGGACTTTATGTAGTCATCTGCTAAATCAGGGGTTGAACTAAGACATCTGAGGTACCTTCTGTTGCTAAAGTCCTATGATCCAGTATTTGGAAAAGTTAGAACTTTATACCTCACTCCACAGGGCGGGCACTAGACTGAAGTCCATCTATTTGCTATACTATTACCCCGAGTCTTGGATTTTTTTTTTCATTAGTAAAATGAGATGTTTGAACTAGACATCCTCACTGGGCTCTGTCCTCCAGGCCTGACATTCTGTGGTCCTGTGGGTCAGACTATGGTGTGGGGGATCAGAATTTGCCACCCTAAAATGTGTCTCTTTGGTTTGATTATTTTTAAGAACAAAAGGCTCAGGAAGAAACTTTGACCTTCCCCTAACTGCCTAAAAGAATTAAAACAGAAATTCTGTTTCAGGAAGGAGCTATCACTATAGATAACTATAATATAAAATAAACTGGGTGTGGTAGACAGGAAGGAACCTAGCAAGGCCCATTTGATCAAAGTCCTCTCCATCTCTAATTGTCTCTGCATGGTATGGCAAACATTTGTCTACCAAACATTTGCTTTTCCATCTCCATGTAAATTGCCTTCCTCCCCTTTGAAGTCCCAAACCACTACCCACAACATCCTCCTTTGCCTTTAGCTAAAGATGGTATTTAAGGTGGTAGTTTTGGCCATTTTGGCAATTTACTCAGTTTTCCTGGGTTTCTCCCATGTATACATGCTATTAAATTTGTTTGATTTTCTCCTGTTATCCTGTCTCATGTCAATTTAATTCTTAGACCAGCCAGAAGAACCTAAAGGGTAGAGAAATATGCCTTCCTCTCCTACAGTGGCTCAGAAACGGCTTTTCAACCATTAGCAGCTTATAGACAGAATGTACAATCTGTTCTCACACATGTTAGAGAATGAACGAATGAAAGAAGCTAAGGCTACCAAAGTCATGTTGTTAAACCTAATTCATGTTTGAAAATCCTGTCTCTAACCATCTTTAAGCAGGGCAAAGACAGACACAAGCACGCATCTGATCTGGAAAACTGCCTCTCCTCTGTGAAGATTACAGACTTCAGGGGCTATGAATTCCACAGCCTAAAGGTATCTCATAAATTGTTTACTGTATGGCATGGCTTCTTTTTTTTGTTTTAGTCATTATTTTAAGTTGTCAGATTATTGCCCTATTCATAATAACAGCAAGATGCAGGAGAGGATCCCAGAACGGGGAGGAACCAGGTCTGCTCTCTCCAACACACACTGAAACCTCAGGAAGGGCATTTTATTTAAACTAAGGTGATGGCTATGAGAGCACTTTGTAGACCATGAAGCCTTGTACAAATGTAAATCATTGTAAGGATTATTCACCTCTCTGGACCTCAGTTTCCTCACTTGAAAAATAAGATTGTTTTGATAAGTCAATTTCTAAATATCTCTTTAAACTTTGAAACTATTATTTTGTGATTCTACAGTCGTTAATTTCAACAAGCTTTGCCAGGGGAACCTGGATTAGACTTCCCAGTTCTGGGTTTGGGTTTTTTTTTTTTTTTTTTTTGCAGTAAACTGAAAAAGACTCATAAAATTCTCAAGCATAATCCAAAACAATGTTAATTTGAATCCCTTTTCATTTTAAATTAAAAACAGCGTGTGTCGCGCATCCCGTGCTTTGCATCGGGAGGAATTGGCGTCCCGGTACCACGCAGAGAGGACTGGGGTTTGGGTAGCTTGAGGTGCACCACAGAAAGGATGCCCAGACCGTGCAACAGGAAATCATGACCTTGAGAATGCTTCTTCCTGCGAAGTCAAAGCAAATAGTGAACAGGTCAACCCATCGAGGTGGAAATGTTTTGTTCTCTCTTTTCTCCCATGTACAGGATAAGACCTGGAATGAAGTCATGGAAACATATCAAAAACTTCCTACTGATCAATTAGACTTGAGAAAGCAGGAAGAGGCTGTATGGGAACTTTTCACAAGTGAATGCACTTATTTCTTGGACCATTTGTTAGTTCTTAAGATGGTAATGCTGGGCTTGATTTTTGTCATAGATGGAAAATATTAACTTGATTCTTTGGGGATTTGTTTTCCTCTTCCATGCTGAATAAGAAAGTTTGGTGGAAGGAGTTCCCCTCTTTCGAGGATCTTAAGAAAATTTTATCTATTTTTTCTCTACTATGTGTGGCCTCTTCCTTTTTTTCTTAAACCTAGCTTCTCGGGATTGGATGATATTTTCTAAGTAAACTAGTCCAGCTGGCCCTCTGAGGTCTGAATCTCTTCTGCTTTATTCTCATCTCGTGTCTACACACCCCTCAAGTCAAGGAGTTCACAACAACCCTCAGGGCAGCCCATTCCATCTTTGGTCAGTTCCCTCTTTTACAGCTCTTGATCCCTCATGAAAAGTGCCAGGCGAATGCTTTCTATCAGCTGCAGGGCCACAGTCACCAATTTCCCAGGCAGCCATCCCCATGTAATACAGTGGGGTTGGATTACACAGTGTATTCGTGATGTCTGCCACGTAAATGGTGCCCCTGAGGTTGTGCAGTGCTACAGCCCTAGTCTGGGCCAAGCAGAGACTTCCTTATACAAGAACCAGAGAGCAAGGGATGAGAAGGGAGCAACTGCCTTCTAAATCCACAGGGGAGGATGAGTCACATTGCTCCCAAGGATGCCTCTGCCCATAAGCACTTTTGAATCCTGGCTACTCTCTTACACAGGAAAAAGCACTGTGTCAGGAGACCTGAGTTCAAGTCCTGGATCTGCCTCTGACTTCCCATGTGACCTTAGGATAGTCTAGTCCTCCATTTCCTAAATCAGGGGTTGGGAAACATTTTCTGTAAAGGTCCAGTTAGGAAATATTTTAGGCTTTGCAGGCCATGTGGTCTTTATTGTAACTACTCAGCTCTTCCACTGCAGTGCAAAAGAAGCCATAGATAATTCATAAAGGAATGTGCATGGCTGTGTTAAAATAAATTATTTATGAAAACAGGTAGCAGGCCTGATTTATCCTGCAGGCTGTCATTTGACAATTCCTGTCCTAGGCTATAAAAGAGGGATGACAATACCATCTCTGGCTATCTCATAACATCTGATCATTGTGATGATCAAATTAGTTTTCTTTGAAATCCATCAATCAAGTGAAATATCAGTTACTATTTTCTTTAAGTAATATTTACTAAGTGTCAATCACTGCACTAAGTACCTTACCAGCAAAATTTAAACTGAAAAAGTTGAAACTTAGAGAGGTTATCAGTTAGGATACAGAGAAATAGCTTAAATAATTTAGGGTTTTATTGGCCCACGTGACTGTAAAATCTGGAGGTGTGAGAGAATTCATGGTTGGTTTGATCAAGGGGCTCAAAACCAAGGATAAAATTTTTTTCCATCTCTCATCCCTGCCTTCCATGGCATCAGCCTCATCCTATGGCTGGCTTGTGTTGTAGTCAGAGAATGGCTGCTGTCCCTGAGCCCACAGAGAGGGAGAACACAAAGAAAGAAGGAAAGAGAGAGAGACAAGATCTCTTTTCAGCATTCATAGCAGAAGTCTTGCTTTTCTTTCTGATTGGACTGGCTTGTCAATGCCCACTCCTGAACCAACTACTCTGATAAGGAAGAAATATCCTAATTGGCTTGAGGCTATCGAGGCCCACCCCTGGGAGTAAAATCAGCTTGCCACATGGCACATCAAGGCATGGGGAAGAGTTGATACTCAGGTGAATAACAGGATGATGTTAGGGAAGGGGGGCATTGAAGCTGGGTGGTGACCAATAGTTCACTGCAGAGCACTAACCCCTGAGATATATTGCCTCTTTTGCCTTAATAAATAGCACAGAACTTTCTGTCCCGCTGTAAGCTGCACAACCTTTTCAAACTAGCATTTTCTGTTTAAAAAGAGACCAATTTGAGTTTCTTTCTTTTCCAATGTCTTAGTGTATTTAGAGAATATATGTATCTCCCTTTACACAATCAATATGAGTTTCCCAAAGTTACCTGTAAATTGGAATTTTGTAACTCAAAGTAAAATAAATATACTTGGAGGACCCAGTATTTTTTTAAATGGCAGAAGGTTTTATAAAGCAAAGAATCTTATGGCAAAAAGACTAAATTTTTCTTCTAAAGTTCCCCAATTTTATTCTGTTTTTTGCAATTATATGTTTTAAATGCTTAGATGTTGACAGATTTCCAGGCAATCAATACTACATGGATTTTGGGAAGCTCTAAGTCAGTGGTTCTCAAAGGGTGGTTCCTAGACCAGCAGTAACAAAATCACTTGGAAACTGGTTAGAAATGCATGTTTTCTGACCCTGTCAGAGACCTACCAAATCAGAAACCGGGGGTGAGCCCCAGGAATCTGGTTTAACAAGGCCCCAAGGTAATTCTGATGCAAGTTCAAGAACCATTCACTGCATGAATTAAGTAAACGGAAATGGGAATTGCAGAGTTGGCAGTCTAAAGTCGAAGTCTTTTCACAACTAAAATTCATGAAATAATTGGTCTCTTTGATTGCTTCGCCATATTTATACAAAGCATTCCTATTTCAATAAATCGATCTCTCTTTAGTTTATAGAATGAGGGGCAAGTTATCTGCGAGGATTGTAGTTCTTTCTTGACTTGCCGTAGTTTTTCGATTATATGAAAGCATCAAATCAAGTAATAATAACATATAGACTCAATATTTTCATTACTATTTAATGCACTTATCCAAATCTAAACATCTTACTTACCAGTTTTCAGATATTAACTCATTAGTTCTCTATTTTTGATTCCATGAAAGTAAAGTTTCTTTGGGTCTTTTGCAGAGGAAGCAATAAATGAGAACTCAGCATGAACGCTGTTTTGGTCTCAAGTTAGTGCTGTTGGCAAGAAGAGAACCTTTGAGATTTCTCTGGCAGTGGGAGGCAGAGAAAGCCCATTTGAACAGGTTATGTTCAACAGGAATGTTGTTAGGACTCATCTAAGCAACGACGATGTCATACAGAAGAGCACATTTCCCATATGCTCTATGGAGCTTAAATGTCATCATTTGTATTTAGTAAAATTCTTAAACCTTGAAAATACTGATTTCTAAATTGTTTTGTAAAGTTGTACCCAGGAGATTTATGTTTAGTGTTCTTGCAAAGGGCAAGTTTTAAAACTGAAAAACGGAAAGTAATGTGCATTTATTTTTTTTAAAGATCTTCATGAATACACTAAAATGTCTACAAGCTCACGAGTATCTCCTGGATGTGGATTTATGGAGACTTTTTGCAAACCTAGAGGAGTTAAGTCAGGTGAGCCGAAGCAGGAAGATCTAGTAGCTATGTTTTAAAATTCACCAGAGGATCATGAAAATTCATGCTTGGTCTGTTCTATGGCTTGTATTCCATACTGGAATATGGAACATGGTTTATTCCTTATTCCATCCCATATAATCTTCCGATCAGGAGTTTAGGTTAATGAGAAGGAAATTGAAACATCCATTGACATTTTTCCAAGAGATTGTAGATATTAGCCTTCAGTAACATTTTTCAGTTTTTCCATGGCTTTTTAAGAAAGGAAACATATTCCTGTGATGTCCATCAACTTCCTAAATGTTATTCTCAAATGAATGTCCTTTCCTCACATATATTATAAATAAATAATATCTTTCCTCTAAAAAGGAAAAGAGGAGAGATATCAAAAAGAATTATTTTTAAGAAAAACTTTTAAGAAGGTATATATTGGAGATCAGAGGAAAATAAATCTTTGAATTTTTCTGGAAGATAAATTTGAAATGGAAAACATCGTAAGAATGATATTTGAAGTTCACCAAATATTTATTGCTTACTTATGGCTGTGTGCCCACTTTTGTTTTCTTTCTCTTTACCCCCAGACAAGCTTCAGCTTTGTGAACAGTCTTTTCGGCATCATCAAGGACTATGTTGATACTTCTGAGGCTTCACCATCGATGGATTTCATTTCCGTCCTCACAAAGGTAAAATTCTTCTGGGAGATCTCAGCTTCATGCAATAAATTCACCCACCTTCCAAGATAGTTGTTTATATCTACTTGATTGTTGTTGTTGTTCCCGGGAAAGTTCCACCAGCACCCTCCTACAAAGGAACCACCCCTGTCTCCACCAACCAACATTTTCAAAAATAACTTGCAGATTCTGTTTTCCCACTGTCACATCTCCTGTGTGGATTTTAGTAACACAAAAAAGCTGCATGCATGGAAAGCCATTTCCAAGTCTGTTTTTTAAATGACTTCAGTTTAAGCAATATTCATGGCAATAGTTTGTGTAGGCTAATTACACGGTTCAGTTGTTCCTCTAACAAAAGTGCTGGTCTCTCAGAAAGGAAAAAATAAACCTTCCAATCCATCAAGACCCTTAATAAGACTTTTGTGTATGAAGGAGGAGAAAAAAGGAAAACCTGTAGCCCTGGTTTGATAAATGCTATTTATTTCTGAAGTAGATATTTGGACCTCCTGCCCACTGTTTTTACTTTGAGCTTTTTAATCCAGTCTCTGTCTATTCTCATTTAGCAAGATTTGAATTCTCACAATCCATTTGAAAAAACATAGATTGAGATTTATTGAGCACTTACTAAGTGCTTATATGTGGGGCTGATACCCTGTACATAATAAAGTGCAAAATTAGACACACTCCCTGCTTTTGGTGAGTTTTCAGTCTATTGAGGGAGAAATTAATCCAATAATGACACTAATGATTATATAATCAAATTGAGATAAGTGCTGGGGAAAAAAAGGAACGTAGATATGAAGAAGAAAAGCTTCTAGGTGGGGCAGATGATGGTCGGTAGTTACAGATAGGAAACTCTTCTGGGGCAACGATGCTTGAGGTGAGACATGAAGAAGGAGGAGGATTTAACAAGGCGAAACAAGGAGGACATTTGATATAAAGTAGGGAGATCCTTTAGTGAACTTTGAAAACAGATTTGAATAAGAAAAACTTCAAGAAACAAGAGAAAGAATGTAAAGTGTTAGGAATTAGCTAAAATCTCAGGATCTCTCAATTCCTTTAGAGTCAGAACATTTTAAGTTTAGTTTTTAGTAAACAGTCTGGAAAAATATCAACTTCTCATCAAAACACATAAGTTGCCTTAGTCTGCTCAGGCTGCTGTAACAAAATACCACAGGCTGGGTGGCTTATGAACAACAGAAATTTATTTCTCATAGTCCTGGAAGGTGGAAGTCCACGATCAGGGTGCCAGCATGGTCAGGGGAGGGCCCTTTTCCTGACTGCAGACTTCTCATTGTGTCCTTCACATGGTGGAAGCGGCTAGAAAGCTCTCTGGGGCCTCTTTGACAAGGGCATTAATCTTGTTCATGAGGACTCCACCCTCATCACCTAATCATCTCCAGAAGGGCCCACCTCCTAATGCCAGCACATTGGGGCTTAGGATTCAACCTATGAATTTGAGGGGACACAGATATTCAGACCTACAGCCTAAGTGCATTTATAGTCTACCAAAGCATGGGATATTAATAGACTCTTTATTAAAAGTCCATAATATAACACACATATGAATGCTTCATATTATGTTACAAATGTGCAAAGATGGGTTATGAAAGCTTTTCTTAAATTTAAAAGGTCCTGTATCAGTCAGGTTAGACTCAGTTGTACGACAGTAACAATCCCCAATCTCAGTGGTTTGGTTCACGTCTCACCGATGCTCCGCTTCCACTTTGTCATTGTCCTCACTGTGGGACGCATGCTGAGGGAGCTGTCACCACCCGGAATGTCACCAGTCACCATGGCAAAGACATAAGAGACTGGGGCAGAGCACTCACTGATTCTTCAAGTTTCTGCGTGATGCAACACATGTGAAGTCTGTTCACATTTCATTGGCCAAGGAAAATCACACAGCCAAACTTACCCTCAATGGAGGGGGTACAGACGATCCTCCCTGGGAAGGGGAACTAGATGTACGCAGTAAGACAGCCTACCACGGTGTCGCACAAGAAGCTCACCAGTGGAAGATTGGGATGTTTGTTATTCACATGTGACCCCTCTGAGAAAGTCACTGAGAAGGCAACTGAGGCTCAGAGAAGTTAGGTAATTTAGCCAAGGTCGCACAGCTAACGGGTTGTGGAACTAGATTTCTAAACCTGACCATTTACGGTCTTAACAATTGCCTCCTAGTAATGGCATTTCTCAAGCATCTCAGTGTGCTGTGAGAAGACTTCTCATACCTCTAAGTCCTCTTTGCTACCCAGACACCCTCCTATCTCAAAAATAAACTCCCATCATCATCTTTTAAATTACTTCTTGTTGGAGCCAAAACCTGACATTTCTCCCCATAGCGTTTTCTCCTCTGAGGTCCTCTAACAAAATCTTTTTCTCGGTTTTCATTATCTCTGCCTTTACTGCTATCACTTCCTTCACTGGCTTTTTAGTCTGGGTCTGCTTTCTCTGCTCACTGTAGTTATAATGTTACCACAAGTCTGTCTTCCTTCTCTCCTTCCACCACATGATGACACTATCGGAAATTCCTTAATGGGACCCAGTCCTCGTTATATTAATCAACAAATCTATCAAGGAGCACATAGGCTTAGCAACATGGTAGGCACTATGAAATTCGGGAAAGAGTGTCTGCCAGTAATGAGGCAGAAGCATTGGTGCAGAGAAAAGAATAACTGTCATTCCAAAAACAGACACTTAACTGAGATGGTGGTACATCGTGTGTTGTGCTCAGCTTGACCATCACATATGTGAACATATACATACAAATTGTCCATTTGCCTTATGCTAAAATAAATTTGAGATGGCTTACAAATGTGTAGCCATTATAGCAAGTTTAAGACACTAAATAAGAATAATGAAGAGTAGGGAAGATAAGCATTAGATTGGGTAAGACTACCATACAAAACGCATGCTCCTAAGCACAGTACACTCAGTGGAGCTGCCCCAAATTTGACTCTACCTTTTTAGAGGCCAGCAGGGGAATTAAATTTATGGATATTTTTGAGGAATGTTTGATGAAAAGTTAAATATTGTTTCTTTAATCACTTACTACCAACACAAGCTTAACATCAACCAACCTGGGCACCGAAATCAAAGGCAATGTTTGTTATTAGGTACCACGCAGGGTGTGTGAGCCTCAACAAAGCATAAACAGAAGTCAAGGGTGAATTAAACCAAGATGGCCTAAATAGAACTTTCCTTAAGCATGGGGAAAAAAAGACGATTTATTGAGGAGTTAACTGTTCCTTATGAGAATATCATATTTTTTAAACAGAATGTTCATTGTGAATCCTGTTTCTATCCAGTCATAGCTCCTACTTGATAATAGCCGTTCTACCACTTTCCCCTGTTCTAGTTAACGGGAAGCGTGAAGAGAAAGTCTATCAAGGGTCAGTGGTTTCCTTGCTTCTGTTGATTTCCCTTCTGCTCTTCTTGCAGTATTTCCGAGGGAGCCTCTACCAGAGCCACCAGACCTACTGCCTGAATTACTCAGCCGCTGTCTTTTATCTTGAGAGCCTGAAGCAGAGAGACGACTTTGGAATTTATTTAAAAGTAAAGTGCCATTTTCTTTTCAATTTTTCCTGAGACTCTTTGGGTGTAACAGGTACCAGGAATTATTATACCCAAATTAAACGGGAGAAGAAAAATAAATTATCGGCCTTACGTTTTAACTACAAATTTGCTTTCTTCATAAATACATGGTCGACGGCACACTGAGGAATTTTAAATGGTGCACATCTGGAAACATTATATCATAATATCCCTCCTGAAATTTTGGCTGGGGCTTGAAAATGTTTTATTTGTTCATTGGTTTGTTTGTGGAAGAAACTGGTACATTATAAGGGGAAAACTAGCATAACAACCGAGACTTTGTGACTAGAAGTTTGGCTCTTGTAGGATTTGGTCCCAGCAAGATCCTATTGCACAAAAGCTTAGGGCACCATTTACATTGTATTCTATAAGAAGGGCGCCCCCTAGAGTACATCATAGAGCACAATGTAAATGTTGCCCCTGGAGCTGTACAACATGGCGGCTATGGTCCCAAAGTATTAGAACAAGGAGTTTCTGCTAGAGACCTTCAGTGTTGGCTAATAAGCAAACCGGGAAACAATTTTTCTTGACTTCTCTAGGTCCTTTGACCCCTCCTTTGACATTTCTTTAGTCTGAACTGTGCTTTTCAGTATTATGCCAGAGGCCTTTTGTGTGATCCAAAGAAAAAGGTCCAAGCCCTTCCAGAAAACCAGCTTTTCCCTGAAGCTGCGAGAAGCCCCTGCCAGAGCATCCCCCCAGGGGCGTGGGGGGAAAACTCTGCCACGGTTCCCAAGGACTCAGCTGTGAATCAGCGCACCCTTGCCATAGCCCGGGTGTGCCAGGAAGCCTGGGCGTGGTGTGGATGAGAAAGGAGGAATGATCTTGGGGAAGAGACTTGACCTTATTTTTGTAGCTTCAACCTGTCAGTGTTTTCTTCGCAATTCAAACTAAAAACTGAAAGCTCGTTAGATTTTTAAATGTATGAATAATCCTGTTGCAAAAGTTTTCCCTAGAAGCTGATGGGTTAGACCCAGGCACCAAACTGAGGAGGATACAGGTCCATTTCTCTCCTTTCCAAGCTATGACAGGGATGAATCGAACCAGGCTCAGCCACCATTCTCAAAGAATGCCGGAAAATCCCAAATCACGTGTGACGTAGAAGAGTGGTTTACATTTATGCATAA
Organism: Tapirus indicus; assembly: GCA_031878705.1. NCBI lineage: Eukaryota > Metazoa > Chordata > Mammalia > Perissodactyla > Tapiridae > Tapirus > Tapirus indicus. Next base: position 133,439,383 of record CM062920.1, on the reverse strand, counting down.
AATATACATAGCATCTAAAGATATTTAGGGAAAAGTAGAGGATACAATGTTGTAATGGTAACATATGATACTTTTATAATGCTAATGCTTTACCAGGCACTTTCTCAAACATCTCTTTCAATCCTTAACACAAACCTATGACGTTGATTACGTTGTCCCCTTGTGTCCCTGAAGCTCAGAGAGGTTATATGACTTTTGCAAGGTCACATGGCTAATAGGTGGCAAAAAAGAACCTGAATAAAGATCTTCAGGCAAGAAAATTCAATGCTATTTACATCAGAACTATTTCCTACTCCTCAGGGCTATTTTCCATTACCAGGGAACTGTCAGCATCATGAAACAAAGGTGAGGGCTCAGGGAGAGGCATTGGAGGAATTGAAGGTGAATCCGCCTTCCACAGCCCCATTGTACAGAATAAAAGCATCATCACAGATAATAATAATATTATTATAACATATAATACTTATATAATAGATAATAATATACTAATAATAAGATGACTGGTCCTTGAGCCCTTGCTACGGCCAGGCACTGTGCTGCGTGCTGGTCATCTATGATCTCTTTGTCTACGCAATAACCCTGTGGGATTTGATATTATCCCCGTTTTTCAGGAGCTTCAACAAATTAGGCAACTTGCTGAAAGATACAGTTGTTCAGGGGCAGAGGCAGGATTTGAATTCAGACCCGTCTGAAGCTGACATTCATTTTCCTACTATGCTCTGATATAAACAACGTTCTTGGGGAGCTTAAATCTGTGTTGTTTTATGGGCTGCCTGGAATTGGGCTATGAATGCTCTGGGATGAATTTACCCTCCATTCTGTGGGGGCTGGGCTTTATGAATGTCTGCACATCATCTTGGTGCACATTGACAGGAGGAGAATTCTCCCCACTCTTTCAGAGACAGTTAAAATGATGCAGAGAAAGAGACTGGGAAGTTTTGTACCAAGAATCTTAGTGTGGTTCAGTTAATAATCACTAAGAACTCTACCTACCATGGACTGAGTGTTCGAGATCTGCCAGGCACTGTTCTAAGCACTTTGTGTGGATTATCCCATTAAAACCTCTCCCCAACCCGATGAGGTGGTTACCCTTGTTATTCACATTTCACAGATGAGGTTTAGAGAGCTTACGTAAATTTCCCAAGATTCCAAAAATGCTGGTTGCCCTGGCCCAATGTAGTGTCCCACCAAGACAGATTTAAAAGGAGAACATTTTTATCTGGGCCCCTTAATTCTATTCACTGTTCCCCTAAGCACATTGGATATTTATTATAAAACCAAAGGAGCCTCCATTGATCTACACCCGTCCATGAAAAGGCCTTTTGTGTCCGATCTCTCTTGACAGAGATGTTCTTTTCTTCCCTAATGGATTTGAAAAGTAAAGCCAATAGAGAGATGAAAGAAAAACTTATAGTTACTTTTAGAATCATCAAATATCTTTTTTCTCTCTTTTGAGGCCCTCCAAAACACTAAAATACTTCCAATATCCCTTCCTGGATCTTTGTCTAAACTATTTACCACTAATGCTTCTTGCCTGTTTGATATCTGGGAGAGACTGAGTGTTTTCACATTTACCCTGAATACCAGTGTGTGCTGGCAACTAGAGCTGTTCCTAACGGCATGGAAATTTGGGTCAGTGGCCCAGGCCTGAGTGTTTTGAGGAAATCCCTAACTGCCGCTAAGAAATCAGTTACTGGACCTCCCAGCCACCCCAGCTGGAATGCTGTTGCCAATGAGTCAGCATGGAAATCGGCTACTAAGGCCACAGTCTAAGGCCTCTCCTCACCTCTACTTTCCACTGTGCCACTCTCACCCTTTCCACATATGCAGTCCTTCTCCATCCCTTCCAACCCTGATGAGAATCACAGCCATTTTGAGCTGGATGAGAACTCAGAGGTGATCTAGTACGTTCCACCATTTTACAGGAGAGGAATCTGAGGTACAGAGAAGGGAAGCTGGTCCCTCAGCAAGCCTTGAAGCCTGGCTCCTAAAGCTCTATCCGCCATGCACCCCTGTGTCCATTTTCATGACCTGCCATCTGTATGTGGGGAACTGGAAAAGAGTGTATCCAGCAGAATTCCCATGAGGAAGAGCCCTGGATGTTTTCAAAAGAAATATTTTGGCAAAGTTCCCAGTGTGAGAGGGGGAGACCCCCAGGGATGTGATCAAGCTGTGAAAGACAAGTGCAAATTGCTAAGCATGAGGCTAGGAGAGAAAGGGGGGAAAGTTGGAGGAGGGGAGAGAGAGAGAAAGAGCTCTCTTTTTCCAAAGAAGAGAATGGATCCAGCAAAATGGGGGAGGGGCTGTATATTTGACCCCTCCCCACCACGGAAAATCTTCAGTAAAATAAATACATACACTCATAAAATGTTTGGCATGAGTGAGTTTACAGTGGAAACCAACATAGGAAACCAACCAAAGGGCTAAGCTTGGCATTTGGCCCATGTTGTTCAGGGAAGAAACAGCATGTGTGCAAACAGGAGTCCAGGGGCCAGAGAAGGCCATTAGAGTCTCAATGAGATTCCGTGAGTTTGTAAATATCTAAAGGAGGGCTTTGAACTTGGTGGGGTTTGAGCCAGTCATACCTAGATCTCAGAAATACAAAGACTGACACCCGAGCATAAAAGATGTATGACATTATCTTTAAGGAAGCAGAGGGAACCTTCCACAATGTACCTTGGCCCTCCTGAGGCTGGCCCTGAAGGGTCTGGGTCATGAGACGAAGGAGTTAACCTGGACCAGGATTGCGCATGGAAGAGGAAAAAGAGGCAATAGCCTACAGCAAGAAAAATATTTAGTGTAAGGGCAGGATCCCTTTACAGATGAGTGCAGGATCAAGGGGGAGTGAGTAGGTGGGAGAAGACAAGGGGAAGAGAACACACCCCCTAATAATACTTCTTGATGTAGGTGTGTGCAATGTACCTTCATGCATCATGCGTCACCTGCACAAAAGTGGGGCCCCTCAGGTTCAAGAGAGTGTTGCATTCAAGAAACAGTCCAACAGATGAAACAAATGTAGGAGCGATTCTCATGTTTACTTGTGTTCCTCTAATACCATTTATGGAAATCCAATGTACAATCCCTGACAATACTTGCTAAAATTCCTTTCCCTATCTTCCCCAGTGCTTGCACACTGTGCAAACGTCTTCTCCAAACTCTTCCTTTTGTAAATTGCCTGTCTTTATCTCTCTCCTCTTCCCTCTCTGCTCTATATCATGTAGATCAATTTAGCCTCTTTAACTTCTATTTTCGTTTTCTCTTCATTACCCTGATTCCCTTCAATAAAGGAGAGTCAAGGAACTGACCAAACAAGCAAAAGTCCTGGCTTCTACCCCTCCAATTTTGATTCTCAGTTCTCCTAACTGCATCACAACAAGGATGAGAACAGAGCTGGTGAAACCGGGAATCTCCCCTGAGGACCTGGGAGAAGGGAGAAGCCAATGGGCAAAACTTAAGTTATTAAGTGAGCAGGATAAACAAGGTTGGAACACATATATTAATACATCTTATCACTGTCACTGATGGAACATGCATTCTCAAGAGGATTTAACAAATTTCAAACTTCTCCTGTGCATCCAAATCTTGATAAATTTCCCCATTTAGGAGGATTGAGTGGTGGTGTTAAGGTACTGTTGATGACTGCCGCCTTCATCACCATTACTGGGAAGGCAAGACATCTGAAGAAGGATTCTTTCATTTCTTTAATTGGAAAGTAACAGTGTAGTCAGTAATATTCAATAATACTTCTTGACCACATCTAAGAACCCAATTTCAGACCCCTAATTTGGCACTGGTAGACAGATGCTTGGTAAAGACTGTTTAATATGGAATTTTTCAAAATCAAAGTCTAGTCCACAAGTTCACAGATGCATCATGTCATTACTGAGTAAAATCTCTAAAAGTTTCTCGTGTCCAAACTTCTTAATGCCTCAGTAGGAGAAGTGATATTCTGATATGTCTGCTTTTGCCTTCCCCAGTGGTGTGAGCAAAATGAACAGTGCAGACGGCTTCACCTGCCTGAGCTACTAGTGGCCCCCCTACACAGGCTGACTCGATACCCCTTGTTGCTGAGGAATATCTGGAAAAGGAGTACAGACTCTACTGAGAAAATCATGATCTACTCCATCAAAGAAAAAGTGGAAAAGTCAATTCGTAAGTCCCTGAGATGAGTGACCCACAGCTCCGGTGTAAGTTTAATCAAAGAGTTGAGGGCCCTGTGGGTCCTGGGAACCATTTGGGCTTCCATCCTAGAAGGTAATGCCATTGACTTGAGGTCATGGCTCTCGGAAACATGGATTTGAGTTTGAGTGCATTGTAAATCAAACACACAGAAAACAATGGGCTCCAGTCACATCCTGGCCAGCCCTATGAGAACTCCAGCACCAAGTTTACGCAGGACATGGCTCTGTCTCCAAGGCTTTCAGAAGTGAGTTCAGGCAGGAAAAGTTCTACTTCCCAGATGATTGAAGGCACTTTGTTTTTAACACCCGTACTAAACTCACACACAAAGTATATGGGACTCAACGCTATGGGAAGCTTTTCCGGAGGATAAATTACCATTCATCATTTGTTCAGTCACTGAAATCCAGGGCCAATCTTTAGAACTGAAATTTGGGAATAGGAACTAAGCAAGCCCTATGATGACTTAAATTTATTTTTGGAACTCTGTATCATTAAATTCAAATTAAAAAGTCCACCATATATGCCCATAAACCAAGATTTCCTGGGAAGCATCAAAACGGAATAACTCAAATTGACGATTATCAGCTATACAGAAATGATACATTTTTTATTTTTCACATTTAAAAGTAAAATAACCATTCAATTGGGAGTTTCTTTTCTCTTTTTAAATTTTTGTTCAAATTCTAAAATGACTCAAGGAAGTAGAATTAAGCCTATCAAGTGAATAAGACAAAAATCCAATTAAAGACAGACTTTTAAAAACTTTTAAAGTAATTTTGAAGATTATTTCTCATTTGGTAAGTTTGTGAGGATGATAACATCATCTCTTCTGGAGATTTCTCAAAAAAATATGGATCCTTATTGTTGAGGGAAGAGATCCCTGAGGGCTTCCTTTAAGTCTATGAGCTTAAAGATGATGAATTCTCAAGGATTCCACCCACCATGTGATTCTGTGGGTCTATGACTTGCCCTCCATGTTTCCAAAAATCATTTCAAAACCTCAATAGCAATGTAATTAGAAAATGTTGGAAAATTAATACAAACCTTCAGAAGAGAAAATGAGTTCTTACCGAAAAGAAATAATCATCCTTATCATGAAGTGAATGTATGTTTTATGATTAGGACAAAAAGATTTGTTTGTCCTTGTCCATCTGATTTTTTTCTTCCTAATTATAGGCTGTATGGTATAGAGAATAAGCAAAAGTTACCAATATCTTTATTAGTATTATTGAAATAAAAATGCACAATACATTTCCAACTTACTGAATTAAATTAGTGAAGCTTCATTTTTCTCTGCAAGAGGCTGATTTCCAATTAGTGAGTTTTTCTAAGACATTTAAACAGCAAGCAATATGTTAAATAACCCTAAGATGTGGTTTGGCTCCAGGGACAGTCAATGTCTCTAAATGATTACTGTGGATCTTGGTTAAAATTGATGCTGTAATGTCACATGCATTTAAAAATATGTTGGATGTGTCTTATCTTCCAGGGGATCTTGAAGGAAAAGTGAAGTGGCTTGACAATTTCCAAAAATGTAGACATCTACAGGAGATTATAGTGTGGCCTCCACTTTGGGATAGAGATAAAAGGTTTTTCATTCCAGAGGTAAAAAAAAAAAAGGATCTATTAGGACTAATGTCCCTCTCCACAACTTTGGCATTCAGGTGGAAATACACCCGTTTTAAAAAGTTTCCAGCTGTCCATTTGAACAATGAATCTAGTTTTATGAGCAAGAAGTGAAGTCTTCATCCACGTGGCATTGTACGTGGAGAGGCTTATGTCATCATGCAATTCTTGGGGTGGCTCTTCTGAGAAGTTTTCCCATTCTTTCCCATTCCCATGTCCATCAACTGGCATTTCAAAATATCATGAACTTTCTAGACCCAGTTAATTGCCCCAGCTCCTTGAACATATTCTCTTCCAATCACTGACAACATCTCTTTGATTTTCTCTCTTGTTTTGCAAGTGCCTGAGACACATTTTTAAAGAACACATGGCAGAAAACATCTTGTCACCAACCAACAGACACCTTCTCTATGAAGGAAAATTAACTCTTGCAGGTAAATAACTGCTTCCTTCAAAACCCTAACATCTTTGCTACCATGTAGCTTGTCCAACTGTTGCTAATTGAAGGGTGGGAGGAACTGTATTTGCCTATGACCAAGGTGATGGAGGATGTGAAACACAGAGCATCCTGCATGCAGAGTCACGCAGACTCCAGTTTGGTCACAGACTTCACAACCTCGCTAGCTATATACCCTCCTTTTTCTCTCTGTAAAATGGGCTAACTATATCTATCTCATAAGATTGCTGTTAAAATGAAATAACACATAGGAAGAGCTTAGCTCAAGGTCTGGAATATAGTAAACAATGTCAGCAGTTATCATCATCATTCTACTCCTCCAATGAGCTGGACAATTATCCTATCAGTGTTATTGAGAACCTATTATGCAATACACGTTGTGCTAGGTAGGTACCATTGGAGGATATACAATAATTATTTTGTATAATCCTTCCCCTCTGGTTGGGAAGCTCTGCCATCATGAGCAGACCTGAGGGATAAGTTCAGAAAAGAAGAGTCTGTGAAGCTGGAGTACCCGGGAAAGGCTTCATGTGGTCCATGGGAGTGGAGGTGGGCTTGAGGAGTGAGAAAGGATGGAGGTCAGTGGAAGGACAGGAGGCAGGACATCCCAGATAAAGAGCAGAGCAGCAGAAAACGCTTGGAAGCAGAAGCCACTTGAGAAAATAGGTTCTAGCGGTGTGGTTAGGAGGGCGAGCCCTGGAGGCTGACTGCCAGACTCACTTCCTGGCTCAGCCTTTTCTGCCTGAGTAACCTTAGGTCAGTTACAGCAATCTCCCCATGCTGCAGTTTCTCCCTTTTTTGTGAAGACTGGATGAGGTAATGGATGTACAAGCACTTGAAAGAATGGTTGGTGCAGAGTCAGCACTCAATAAATATTACGATGATCAGAAAAGGCTGCTTGACTGAAACAAGATTTACATTCATTCATTTATTCATTTCTGCACAAAACTGTGATTGGCCACCTACTGTGTGTGAAGCCCTGTGGGATGTGAGGTTGCCTATGTGTGGTAGCGTGAGATCCAGTGGGGAGTGCCGGGCAATAATTCCTTGTTTGAGAATCTGCTATATTTCAGGTGGAGTACTTACTAGACGTCAAGGCAGGACACAACCCCCACCTGGCAACTGCCATCTAGGGAAGATAGACATGCCCTGCATTTTACATCAAAGGGCTTCTTTTATGCATTTTTCTCCTTCTGGTGAGTTATGCGAGAAGTTGCATCTAATCCCATATTATAGGCGAGGAATCTGTGGCTCAAGGAGGTTCCATATCATGCCCGAGGTCACCCGGCAGGTAAACAGCAGGGTCCAGACACAAGCCAGGCTGCCTCAGCCTAGCCGGCTTTCAGAATCACAGTAAGTGCCTTGGGAGCTAGACAGAGGGACCCAACCAGGAAATTGCTGGCAACAAGAAGTCACTGAGTTCTGGGACAGGGACTTGATAGGCTTAGAAGGGCACTGAAGAGGTATCAGAAGCAATGCATAAAATAGCGTAGAGGAGGAGACCAAAGCAGAGACCAGCCTGGAAGCTTCGCAGGGAAGCAGGGTGAGGTAAGAAGAACCTGGGCCTGTGTTTCTCAACCATTCTTACCCTGAAGACCAACCACCTCCCACTTCCATTTGAAGATAACAATTTCAATTTTTTTTTGATGTTATTTACAATTTCAAAAATAATTATCTATTGTATCCACCTGGATTTATTAGAGATTTTGATTTTGATTTATCCCTTCCCTCTATCTACCAACTTCTCAACACTGTGAGATGCACTGGCCTATTCTAAAATGTCAGAAATGGGCATGAATAGAAAAGGATAAATGTGAGAGAATTTCAAAGACAAAAACAGGAGGACTTTATGATTGATAAAATGGATGAAGAGGACATGAGTCGAAGATGCCTTCAAGTGTTCTAATCTATGTGCCTGAAAGCTTGGTTGATAACATTGAGAGTGGAGGAGGAAGCAGGTCAGGGAGCCAATTTTAGGGTTCAAGTATGGGCATGAGAGAAGCCACATGGAAGCTGGATAAATATGACCACGACCATCTCTTGGTGAAGAGCCACGTGAGTTGTGCATTCACATGTCACGTGGGATCGGGGTGCTGGTCATGGAAGTGTGGGAGGGAGACTGGCCTAAGGATTCTTTACAGATTGACACAACTTTTCAGAAAAAAAGTTTCTTGTAGAGTCAAATGTGGTCAAATGGGGATGACCTATGTAAATGTCACTAACACCAGGCACCTGTTTGATGGCATATGCCGCTAGTCAAATTCCATGAGAGAGAAGGCACCATATAGTAGTATCAAATCAAGTTTAAAGTCACTGGGACTTTGACTCAGAGTTGGCATAGAGATGTGATGGGGGTGGGGAATAGCGATAGAAGAAACAGAACATCATTTTGAATGGAAAAAGCATTGGACCAAGAATCAGAGGATCTAGCACCAACTGTGGGCTTTGGAAAAATCGTTTAAATTCCCTTAATCTCTTCTGTAAATGTTGTTTATGGTGATAATGATGATGATGATGATGCTGATGACAACTATGTGATGATGCCTAACACAAATATCATGTATCAAAATTTATTCCCACTTTAAAAACAGTACTATTGTAACCAAATAAGTGTATTTTCTCATTCCCAGAAGGTACAAGTTTCATAACTTTTGGAGCATAACCAACTTCCCATTGGGATTCATGCCAGCATACCCTTCACAAATGTACTGCTCCCCACAGATGGGTGTTTCTAAATAGAAAAATGAGTAAAGCACAGACAAATATGATGGTCTGACAGCTGTGACAACTACAGAACACAGGTCGTTCAGGCTGCTGCAGAACTGAAATAAGTCGGTAGTGCTGCCCCATTCTCTAACAGTGCAACGAAAACCCCACAGTCCAGACTCCATAGGAAAAAACAAAGACCTAGTTGAGATAGAACTGCAAAAATTTGTCAGTCTCAGGTCTGGTTTATAGCACTTAGCTAAGCAGAATTTCAGACTCACAGTGTTCATTAGTTAAGTCTAATGAAATCATTCGGTTAAAGTTTTTCACTGGGCTGTAATAGCTTCAAACTCCTGGGATAATGAACACGAACAGTCTGACTTTATGCTCACAATCTTCCTCTTTCATATTACCATTTCTACTTTTAAACACGGTCAGTTCCTGAATTTATCTTATTTAAAATCTTGTTTACATGCTTATTATGTGTCTGCTCTCACCAGAATCAAAGCTCCTTGGAGTGAGAGATTCTGTCTTAATCATTGATGCGTACAAGGCGCTCAGTACTTGGTCACTGCTTGGAGGAACACTGGGCCTCCATACAGGGTAGCTAAAATAATCATCATCTCCTAGAATAAAGTCTAGGACACAGAAGGTGCTCACTGCCTGTTTGTTAAGATGAAATACTTGAAATTAGAAGGAGAAAATGAAACTATTTCATTTTGACAGTGATCATCAACCTAATGCATGCGTGAGTGGCAGAGGGTGAGGAAAAACATTTAAAAGGTCTTGAAGGTCTGGTGTTGTCCAAATGTCCCATTCCTAGTCCTGTGTATTCGTTAGGATACCGATTCAGCCACTGGAGCCGGAGACAGGAAACATTCACTTAAAAAGACAGAAGTTTCTTTCTCTCATCTAAAAGCCTGAGCTATATGACAGCTGTACTCCATGAAGTGATTAGGGATCCAGGTTCCTTCTGTTCTTTTGTTCTGCCATCCCTGGGGTAGTGCTTTCTTTTGTGCGGCCCAAGATGAGTCACCGGTGTGTCTACATTCCCGCCAGTGGGAAGGGCCAGGGGGACAGGAAAGCATAGCCCTGTTGTCTAAGGATATGACAAGAAGTTGCACACTTCTGCCCATAATTCATTGGTCAGAATGTAGTCACTTGGTCATATTTAGCTACAAGGGAAGCTGGAAGATGTAGCATTTATTCACAGTGGACCACGTACCCATTACAACCTGGACATTCCATTACTACGAAAAGAAGGGGAAAATGGTTTTTGAGGGACAACCAGCAGTCTTTGCAGCAGCCTAATTTGCAAAAAGGAAAGTTTCTAGTAGTGACGGAATACAATTTTTAAAAAATATTCAAGGATGATTCAAGATTGAATAAAATATCGAATTTCTCTTCTATGTAAATATAGACTCTTTCCTCCAAACTTAAAGGAGAGAATAAAAATGAATCCTAAATATTTTATCTATTAATTTAACCTTAGTTACCTCATTTCCAGGGGTTAAAGTATATGAGAAAGAACTTCTAGAATAGTATAAATAAAAATAAATAGAACAATAAAAAATATTTACTGATTTTTTTAAATTTACTTTAAGCACCTGTCACGTTCCCCTCTGAATGGACTGCCTTTTCCTCTGAAATCACTTAAATTTAATCATATTTTTTCTAATTTCTAAGGGATAGAGTTAAATAGAGAGGGGGATACCTTATTCTAATATTTGATTTCTCTTCTACTACCATGCCCTTCTTAGGGAAAGGTAGAAAACTCTATTTGCCTTAAGTTACTATCAAAAGTGATATCAGAAAAAGGTTGTGAATGTAAAGCTACATGAAGAATATTTAAACATGTATAGACACATTGTAAAACTCGAGAAACAATGGCTTTAATGACTGTCTTAATCAGCTAGGGCTGCCATAACAAAATACCACAGATTGGGTGGCTTAAACAACAGACATTTCTCACAGCTCTGGAGGCTGGAAGTCCAAGATCAAGGTGCTGGCTGATTGGTTTTCTGGTGAGAGCTCTCTTCCAGCTTGGAGATGGCTCCTTCTCAGTGTCCACACACGACAGAGACAGAGAGCTCTCTGGTGTATCCTCTTAGGATGACACTAATTCTATCAGATCAGGGCTCCACCCTTACGCCTTCATTTAATCTTAATTCCTTATTCCAAATACAGCCACACTGGGGTGGGGGTGAGTGTTAGGGCTTCAACATATGAATTTCGGGGAGGGGGGACACAATTCAGACCACAGTGATGACAAAATGCCTTTTTTCTGATAATGTATACCTCTGCCAACGACCACCCAGAAGAGTCAAGAGACAAAAATACTACAATTTCGATTAGTTGATAGATGTGTCCTAGGTTTAGTTGAAACCATTACAGATATCATCCGGGTTATCTTAGATCCACATGAAATGCATCGCAAATACAAGGTCTTTCAAGTTGGAAGCGGTGGTTCACATCAAGTCTCTGCTTTACAGAGAAATCAGTGCAACAAGAATGCGGTTTTCTGACCCTGGGGACTGGGCTGAACTGCGAGCCTGGTGTGCCTGGATACCTACTCTGTTTTGTTTTCTAAGAGATTCTTTGATTAAACGACAACTTTCTGTTTACAATTTCCAGCCCGAATTTCACCTTCTTCCTTTCTTTCCTCAGAAAGCACAAGATTCCTAGATGTTTATCTGTTTCTCTTTGATGATTTCCTCTTAGTCACGAAAACTAAGCGCAACAAAAAGGTAAAATGCAGCTGTTTCTAAATAAATCTGCTAAATAAGTAGAGAAATATTTCTAAATAAGTTGTGTTAAAAATATAAATGATTCTTATACATCAAATTGGATTCCACTGTCTAAAAAATGGAGGCACTATAAAATATTGGCTTTTTTAGTTGTATAGCTCTGAACTAAAAAATAACAATAACAAAAGCAAGTTACATTTCTTAAGGATGTCAAAGGAAGTTTGCATTTTTAGAATGACTTAGTCTGTATACTTTCGAGGTAAGTCCCGGAAGCCACAGGACTTTATGCCCGACCTGCTTAAGCAAATGAGACCAAAATACTTTTGTCCATATCAGCCCTTTTCTCATCCAAATTGTCCACCACAACGACAACTGCCAGAGTGGAGCGGGGGGGGGGGGGGCGGCCTCTCTAAATTGTCTGCTGCCACGTGCCGAAGTGATAACCACCACTCATTCTGATTTGAAAGCTCACATCATTCTGAGACATGACGATTTGGGGGCTGGGGTGGAGGGAGCCCTGACCTCTTGGTGTTTACCTATAATTAAGAACTGCAGAAGCCAAATAAATGTATAGCTGGCATCACAGACAACATGAGTCACCTGGGAGCTAGAGCCACAAAAATCTCTTCCGAGAACAGCGGATTTTTCCCATTACTTAAGTATTCATGGTTATGTTATTGTTATAATGTTATTAATTATATTGCTGCTGTTACTACCCATTAAGCCGTGGGTCTCATGGTCCACTAAAGGCTTTCTATCTAATCTCCCATTTCACAGTCTGTTCCCTGAACGGGGTATGCCAGTGGTTATCAGGAAGGGGGCCTCCTCTAAGGCTCTCTGACACCTGCTGTTGGTGGTGGCAGGAGGAGCCTCACATGTCCTAAGCCATCAGAGATATCTAATGTTTCATTCCACTCACTTCTTTGCCAAATGACTAGCCTTACGCACATGTAATCATGAGACTAGACATCTCATATCTTTTAATAACCTAAGCTTCTAGATGACATGTTGGTTAGCTGAGCTAAATAATTTAAGGATCTTTAAGCAATAAAATAGACACCCATTAATCAATCTATGAATAGTTGATCGGTGGTTGGGGAGGGAAGGGGTGTTGGAGAATATTGGGTGCAGTTTTGAAACTAGGATGGCCTCCTATTTTAAGCTACCCAGACTAGCATGTCTGAATGAGTCAAGCTCTGAAAAATCTCTATCCCCTTCAAATACCTTGTTGCTAAGTACAGCCTACCTTCACTTCAAATAATGGCACAAATAATGGCACAAATCTGAGCACATGAATTAATGGCAGTATTATAAGGTAATATTCTGGTTTCATGCTTCACAACTTGATTTCAAAATAAGGACTGTATCTGTTTTAAATTCCTTTTTGCTATTTAATGCACATTATATATCATGCAAATCACCATCTTTTATACCCTTTAAAAATTATCTTATATATTCCAAACAATTTCAATTATTTACAAATTATAGAGCATGGAATCTATTTAGAGTTTAGCATTGGAACCTATGGACAGAGTTAGTCAAAATGAGGCTCCCCTTTCTCATTCATCTCACTCAGTACTCTAGAGATCTCTCAGGAAAGAGATACTGGAAATGAAGAGCTTCCCATTGATGTGATGATGATTAAAACTTTTCCCAATTATAGATGTCACCCCTTATTTATTCAGGTAATTAAACTTGGGGATCAGAAACTCTACACTTTGAATCACTATGTACTTTGGGGAAATGCTTTTTAAGACCCAGAAAGAGTAGTAAGCAGGATTTCAAGCAATTGTTTCTAAAAATCAGTTCACTTAAGGATGCACTTTAGGTATGTGCACCAATACTTATTTCCTATTTATTGCATTATTTTTCTCTTTAATTTCAGAAACTTGGAGGCTCAGACACTGGTTTAATGTGTCCTTCACTTACTCCTGAGCTGAAAACAGTAATAAAAGAGGGTGGTTCGTGTACAGTGCTCGATCAGCCCATTCCACTAGATAGGTTGGTAGTCAAAAGTATCGATCCACTCCACGTGTCAGGTACGTGTCTATTCTCTTCATTCAGCGTATATGTGTGCCATCCCAGAGTTTTATACTGGCCTTTTTGGTAACAGGAAATGAATCCCATTTAAGTCTATATAAAAGACAATACTGAGTTCCTATGTGGCTATGTATCACTCACTCTACAAACTAGTTATGGAAAGTGTTGGACTTAGTTTTCAATTCTTGGATGACCCAGCTCTGCCACTTGCTGGCTAGGTGACCACAGACAAGGCACTTAAATTTTCTAAGCCACAGAGTCCTCTTGGTGAAATAGGGATAATAATATCCACCTCAGTGGGTTGACATAAGTAAATGAAATAATGCCTGTAAAGCACTCAATAAATGATAGCTGTTATTACTGTTGCTATTATATTATTATTGTTGGTACTCTCATTATTGTTTAAGCACTGGTACACCACGACATGCTATGCAAGCCTAAGATATTTTATTACAATAGCTCTATGGAAAGAAATAAAAATATAAATACATGTATACATACACGTCACATGTATAGGTCAGAAATATACAGTGGTTTTTTTTCATTTTTCAAGCATTTCCTGAGTCTCTCCTGAGAACCAGGCACTCTGTGGGTGCCCTGGAGTTCCAAAGATGAATAAGAAACAGCCTATGGGGGCTGCCCGGTGGCGCAGCGGTTTAGTCCGCGCTTGGCAGCCCGGAGTTCACAGGTTCGGATCCCGGTCGCCCGCCGATGCACCGCCTGTCAGCCACACTGTGGCGGCGTCCCATATAAAGTAGAGGAAGACGGGCACGGATGTTAGCCCAGGGCCAGTCTTCCTCAGCAAAAAAGAGGAGGATTGGCAGCGGATGTTAGCTCAGGGCTGGTCTTCCTCACAAAAAAAATAAATAAATAAAATTTAAAAAAAAGAAACAGCCTATGTTCTTGGGGAGCTCTCAGAATAATGAAAGATCAGCAAATCCTCTGTCAGGAAAGCCCTGGCACTCGAGGGACCTGGAGGACATTCGGGTCTCCTCAGTGCTGGGTGGACGGCGGCAGTATTCAGGAGGATGCAGACGGTCGTTCTGCCTTGGGTGTAGGCTCAGAGCCCAGCTGATGCCGGGCAGGAGGGGATTGCCTTCCTGTCCCCAGGGAGGAGCAGGAAGAGAGGGAGCACTACCCATTCCCCTCAATGCCCACCCCAGCGGCCAAGCCCAGAGCATCTATGACTAGCATAGGACTGCCCTATACAGAGCAGAGCAACATTACACAGGGATGGATGGACGAATACACAAATGAATGATAATAGCAAACACTGACATAGTCATCTTATGTAACCAAGCTGTATATTTAAATGCTTTACATGTTAACTTGTGAATGGAAGCAAACTCTCTCTCCCAGAGCAGAAGGGCTCCATGAAGGGACACCTGTGTCCAGAACCAGAGCCTTCTGCCTCCTTTGTCTATCCTTTCTACTTCCACTGAGATTTGCTGAAAAGTGACCTAGGCAGGCCGTAATAGATAGCGTTATATCAGACTCAGCTGGGACCAATCACGGTCTATATAGGCCAAAGTCTGCATTAGCCAGAGAGTGTTTCCAGAGCAAACCTAAAAAAGGGGCATCTCAGGGGAGTAAAACCTTTGCCTGTGAGAGCACCCCCCCCGCCCACTCCCGGGTGTAAGCCCCCTACCTGCTCAGTGGATGGCGGAGCAATGTAGGCAGCAGGCAGAGACTCAGTATGTAAGGCCTAGAAAGCACTTCCTTTTGTCTGTTTAGCTTACTTTTTCATGGGGAAAAACGTCACAGCAGAGGGAATCCTAGGCTAGGAATCTATTCTCTCACTACTGTGGCCATAGTTGGAAGATTCTGGCATGATAAAAGGACTTGAGGGGACGAAGCTGTCAGTACCCCACAGGGAAGAGTGGAAACAGCTTAGGCTGAGGGCTCAGTCTCGCCACAGCCCTGCCAGCTTTAAGAACTGGACTTTATGGGAAATCTGACATCACTGAATTATTTTGGGAGACACATGTTTTTTCTCCTGTTTTATTTTTTTAAATAAAACAATACCCGGGCCAGCCCGGTGGCATAGCAGTTAAGTTTGCACATTTCACTTCAGCGGCCCAGGGTTCGCAGGTTTGGATCCTGGGTGTGGACCTATGCCCCACTTGTCAAGCCATGCTATGGCAGCATCCCACATATAAAGTAGAGGAAGATGGGCACAGATGTTAGCCCAGGGCCAGTCTTCCTCAGCAGTAAGAGGAGGATTGGCAACAGATGTTAGCTCAGGGCTAGTCTTCCTCACAAAAAAAAATAAATTAAAAAAAATTTTTAAATAAAAATACCTTCTTTAAAACTATACTTCCACCATTTTTCGTTCTTTTCTGATTTGTCACTACCATCTCGTTTCTGTTTTATTTTTATATTTTCTCGTTCCTCCTGTCTATTATTTTGACTGTTCAGATATAGCGCATGGGGCACAACAGCTATAGAGTGGGAAAGAGTAAAGGGGGAAGAAAGAAAGGATTGACCTTTGCAGTGACAGAGACCTAGTTTCAAATCCTGGGTCACAAGCTGTGTGACCTTGGAAAAATTAATCTAAACCTGTTTCTTCATTTGTAAGTAGGAATTAGCAGACCTATCTTATACAGTTGCTGTGTGATTTAAATGACACACAAAGGGGAAAGAAACAGCACAGTGCCCGGTACATAGAAATTATTCTTAATTATTTTTTAGAATGTCGGGGGGAAAAAAGAGCTATTCCTGCCCATATGTTATTTCCTTATTTTACAAGCCTAGCCATACCAGGTCCTTCTGCTTATAAAGTCCCTTATACCCACATTACAAACCAAACAGATGAGGGATGCCTTAAATATCGAGAACTACAGTTACAATTTTTGAGGAAAGTGGATTCCAAAATCCAGCCAAGAACAACTTGATCTTTAAAGCCTCACTTGCTACAGGTAATTTATATGGAGAAAAATCGGGGAGTAAAACAAACACAGCCAGATCTTTCCTCCAGAGAGTCATTTTAACAGGTTTAAGTCCTCTCACCCTAGAGAAGTTGGATAGAATTTCATGACCTTACTAGACTTTGCTGTGGTAGAAATTAGGAAATAAGAGGTTAAGACTGTTATCACGTGTGATACTGAAACAGTTCTTGCAGTTGAGAAAATGAACGTCTTGCATTTGCTTTTATTCTGAAGTGAGGCCCAACCTGCCTCGATGGGTCTGAGTTAGACCCACAAACTTCAGCGAACAGAAATCCTGACAGTGGACAAGCATCAGCTTCATGATCAGCCAGGAAAAGATAGCACTCTCCTCCTTCTCTCTGAAGTACTTGATGTGACCAGGAGACAACCCTGGTTTGGTGTTTTTGTTTGCTCCTAAACATAAATCAACTGTAAAAAGAACATATGGGCTGCAGAATTTTATTCCCTGAGTTGTATTAATAATTCAAGGAAGAACCTTTTATTTTACGAGCCCCTGCTACATAGAAAAAAGGAATCTGCTCTTCCAGGATCTCCTGTCATTTAAGAGCCCAGCTAGGAAATGACAGAACAGCCTGTTTCTTTTGCAAACACAGAAACCATGCCAACGTTTCTTTTTGTTTTGTTTTGTTTTACATTTCACATAATTTGGTGGATGTTGGATTTTGAGTCAAGTTTTTGGTTTTTCTTGACCCATTGTGAAGCATTCAGGTAGTTTTGTATTTTTGCCTCATCTTAATTGTTTATAACTCTTGACATGACTTCGGTGAAATACAAAAATAAAACATTTTAAAAAGGAGTGGTGAGGGTCAAAAAGGAAACAATTACATTTCTTCCATATTTTTATTATCTACATTTTACACACACAAAATCCACCTAATATACTAAGCTTCTTCCTTGCAGAGGAGATCCCTTGCAGGACATTTGGTTCTGTCCAAAATATCTGTAAGACATTGGTACATCAGATATTTGGTCCACGCCAAAAGGTCCTTGACATTTGATCCTGTCCAAAACGTCAAAATGAGCACATTTGGTCCATGCCAAATGGCTTTGGACAGAACCAAATATCAAGGACCTCTTGGCATGGACCCAATGTTTCCACGGATGTTTTGGACAGGACCAAATGTGACCAGATATCAAGGGCCTTTTGGCACGGAGAAAATGTCTGATGGACCTTTTGGACAGGACCAAATGTCTGCTAATCGAGGAGCACATTTTCCATCACTTAAGCCATTCTTGCATTTCCTCAAGCCCCAGAAGTCGTTAGCTAAGGAAAAAAGGGTTTTCATATTTAAGCGGGGTCCATTTGGACATAGTAGTGAAGTCTTGGTCATGGAATTAGATTTTCTTTTTTTTTTGGTAGTCTACATAAACTTCCCACCTTCGTTAAAAAACAAACAAAAACTCCAGGTTCTTGTACTGAGAAACTGTTTGGATGTC
The DNA here is from genome assembly GCA_031878705.1 of Tapirus indicus. Lineage (NCBI taxonomy): Eukaryota > Metazoa > Chordata > Mammalia > Perissodactyla > Tapiridae > Tapirus > Tapirus indicus. The sequence goes on along the minus strand of CM062920.1, from coordinate 133,421,240 downwards.
ACATTAAATGATCTGGCTTTTTGTCTTTGTAATCTTTTTCTAGTCTTTGGGCTGAGAAATGCTTTCCTTGTACAACATGAAAACAGATATCGACAGTGTATAGCAGCATTCTTATTACAAGCCCAAACGGAAAACATCAAAGTACGTATTTCAATTTTGTAGGTTTTGATTCTTCAGACTTGACATGAGGGAAAAAATCTCATCCCAAGCCTCTTTAAGTAACAGTGAATGGAACGTTTTGTATTTCCCTCACCAGCTTTGGGAAGGGCAGAAGTTGGGAGGAGGGGAGGGATATGCATATCTAGTCCATATCATGGTCAGAAAGCTCAGAGACAATTTCCTCACACTCACAGAGTTGACACAGCTTCCCTCATTTTCTCCTGTGGCAGAACTTCTAGAGCTGCCTCTGAGTTCTGCAGTTTCTGTAGGAAATGGGGAAGAACTGCTTTGGATTGCATGATTGACTTTTAAGATGCTCCAATCAACTCCAAAGTCCCAGTATGCAAATAATGTGATGTCAACTTAAGAGAGTTAATAGTGCAATAATGAACCATGTCAAGTCTGCTCTTCAAGTTTTGAAAATACACCACTGTTTTTACAGCTACAGAGCTAAAGAGCAGCTGCTTGTCTGACTCTGGTTTCTCTATCTTAGAAGTTTCCATTTTTTTCTTTCCTTTGGTAGGCTTTCATCAAAGCTATGAGGTGGCCAGACAATAAATGCAATATTGCCTTATTCCTAAAGACTCAATTTGGTCACCTCCCTTAATCTGTTTTTCAAATTATGCCACTGGTTAAGAACTTCTATTTCCACACGAAATGGAAATGCAAGAAATTTAGAGAAAAAAAAAGAAATTCAGCTTTCAAACTATTTATATATAATCTCGATGCTCATTTTTCTAGTCATCATTGATTATTATGGTTCTTTGATTACTCATGACTGTTGACCCAACTTGCATACCATACTCATTTAATTCATTTGCATTTTCATATATGATTAAAGATATTTATGAAATGTTAGATGTTAAGAAAACGGGAAACATGCAAATGTTTCATTAGTCTTCAGTTTTAAAGAGCAAGTCAATAAAAACAATGGAAAATATTAACCCAGATTTGTGAGAAATTGCAGTTTAACATTCTCTTTCTCTTTATATATATATATATATATATATATATATATAAAATTTTTTTAACAGAAAACATGGATGGCACAAATAACAGCAGCAGTCTCTTGCTTCACCAAGAGTCAGGAAACCAAGAAAATATCTTCATCCATACTGCCTGCAGAATCCTCTGAAATTTAGGGACCTAAAACAAGTGGCACACCTTTTAGACATTAGGAATTAAGGTATTCTTTCATTCAAACTTTTGTAACACTTATCTAGTGATGAGCTAGAAGGAAATGTTCATTTTAAAGGAGTTCCAGAATTTGAGAATTTGAGCTAGGAAAATCCTCAGTATGGAGGAATAATGACTGCAATAAATTTGAACTCTGAGGAATTTCTTGGTAAGCATACACTGATATCCAGACTTACAGTGTTTCAGTTTGGCTTGCAAGAGGCGCAGGTGAACTGTGGTGCTATTATAATTTGTAAAGGGTCAATGATCAGATAAAGGAGTGTCAGGAAGAAAGCAATGCCCACTGCCTGTGTTCAGTGTGAATTCTAACATCTTACTCTGTGTATATCTGTAATGAAACCAATTTTCCTACATGACTTATAAGTCAGTCTTACTGCTTTATAGTCCTACCTCACACACAATAATTCTTTTGATACAAAGTTTGATTGCACTTTTAATATATTAAGCAATAAATAAGGTCTACATTTTAAGAGCAGTTTTTAAATTCCTATTCTCCAACAGTTTACTTATCTCAGATATACTGTATAATACTCTAACTCAGAAGTAGAAAATCCCAAAGACTAAATTCCCTTATTTTAAGGAAAAAAAAGCAAATATCTGTTCCAGTTTCACCAACTAACGTTTTGACTTTGGAGATTTTGTAGAAATAGTAATATATCTTTAAATCTCAGTTTTTGAAGAACAATTGAGTTTGTCAAAAATTACTTTCTGGTTTTAAGTGGTGTGTGTGTATGTGTGTGTGTGTTTTAGCACAGTACAGCCACTTAATTTTATTTGGCAGGACTTGAAGCTTCATTAGAATTTTTCAAGAAAGGCAGCTTGTATTACAATATTATCGTGGTAGAACATACTAATAACTGCATTTAAGGAACTAGTTTTTATGGTCAGATTATATCAAATGGAAATTCACAAATTTTAATTTCAGGCATGATACTTTTCACAGTTTCCAAAATGGAAGTAGTAAATTTATCAACTTGGGCTGCAAGACAAAAATACCTTAACTGATCTCCTTAAGTTGGAGAATGGGAGAGAGAGGATGATGTTTGCAGAGGTCATGTGCACAGTTAATTCTTTGAGGAAAACGCAGATTTCACCATGCAAACCAGGCAGTACAGAGAAGTACAGTGTAAAGGCCCTGGTGCAAGGGCCAAGCACTACTAGAATGGAGGGTCACAGTCACTGTATAATAATTGTCAGACATTTTTAGGAGTAAGTGAAAATAAAAGGAAAATCTGGAGAGCAATAACTACTGTTAGTGTTTAAGAATAAATGAGAAAAAAAAAGGCAAAGAAGGCGAGAATAAACTTCAAATTCGTTCCTAGAGATGGGACCTGGAGGAGAATGAAAGCAATTATGTCCAGAAGACAATACAGATTTATGCAATGGAAGATTTAGGAAGAAATTTCTGGCCAAAAAATATATTTTCTCAGAAAAAAAAAATTAATCCTCTTGCATGGACTTTTAGATATAAGCTAGCCTAAGAGGAGGGTGATGGACTAGGACTAGGCACTCTCTCAAGATTCCTTTAGTCTCATGAGTCCAGTAACCATATATTTATATGTATGAAGAACTAGTTTCTCCCTTAAATCCCATTAAAGGGGGAGACAGATTGACTAAATTAACATCAAGGATGTGAAACAGTTTAAGAATATGCCAAATACAAAGAAATATTAGCACTCCTATGTTCACTGCAGCATTATTCACAATAGCCAAGATGTGGAAAAAATCTTACTGTCCATCAACAGATGAATGGATAAAGAAAATGTGATACATACATACAATGGAATACTATTCAGCCTTAAAAAAAAAAGAAGGAAATTCTGCAATATCCAACCACATGGATGAACCTTCTGCACATTATGCTAATGGAAATACAGTCACAGAAAGACAAATACTGTATGATTCCACTTCTATGAGGTATCTAAAAACAGTCAAATTCATAGAATCAGAGTGGAATGGTGGTTGCCAGGGGCTGGGGAGAGGGGGAAATGGGGAGTTATAATCAATGGCATAAAGTTTCCGTTAAGCAAGATGAGTAAGCTCTAGAGATCTGCTCTACTGAACACTTAAAAAGCTGTCAAAGGGTAGATTTCGTGTTAAGTGTTCTTACCACAATAAAATACAATTTTTAAAAAGAATATGCTATATATTTAAACTGGAATTCTATAAAGCTCACAAAAGAACATATCTAATAATATTAAGTGCTTGAGGATATACACATTAAACTCTTTGGAGGGAAGCACATTAAAGTAAAATGAAAAAACACTTCTGGAACTTGGTTCCTAGTAAAAAACAGAGGTACGTTGAGCCTTCAGAAAAGTATCTTTAAATGGTCACTTGGGTATAAAACTTGGATAAACAATGAAAGAAGGGATTAATTTAATATTGTTTAATATCTCTTTTTTGTTTTGTTAATTCTCCATAATAAGGAATGGAGTGAAAAGGGAATGTCTCAAGCAAAATGGCATTAGTAATTTCTCGAAATTATGAACTTAATTACTCTTCCAAATTGAACATTAAACCATAGCCACTGTCTATATCCAAGTGCAAAGTTCTAATATTCTATAAATAAATTAACGCAAAATGGTTAATATTTGCTCCTTTTTAAATAACTAAAATGATTTATAGTCACAGACTACATCTACTAGAAATAAATGGTTTTTTAATATCATCTTGAACATATTAAAAAAAACAAAAGCAACAATTCAATAAGGATCCTTCCATTGTTCTTTATACAGATTTAAATGCTGTCATGTAATTTATCAGTTACATTTATAATCAATAACCTTCCAATTACTGAGTTTAGAAATTACAGTATTTACTGACCTCAACTCTCTCACAAAATAAGGCACAACTACATGATCACAAGTAGTAAACACACAATACAAATAATGAATCCAACAACCAAATGAGAAAATAGTCATGCAAAAATATCTACAGAAGCTATGAATATATGATCCAGTTCAAGGAAGTACAGAATGTCATATACATAACTGCATCATGTTACAATAAATCCATTACTTCTACACAGAAAGAACTTAGTTATTTCAAACTCTATTTTATAGAATTTTACATAAATTTAGTAAGTTTATGCACAATATTCACATCTGCAACAATAACAAATTGATCATTAAAATTCAGGCAAAGGGCAATTAAGACAAGACAATGTGTGGCACATTATAATTACAGAATACCATTCATCAAGCTCACGTCTAGGAATACTAAATTGATGGCACATTTAAATCTTATGGATCAAATCATCCATGGTTTTATAGCCAAAGTGCATTAAAAAAAAAAACTGCTATAGTCAAATAGGTCATGAATATCAAAATATATGATCATAATTTGCTCTCCACTTAAAAGCTAAACATTTTTATGTAAATGCAAGGTTTAAAAAAAGTGGCTTTAAAGTTCTCAAAACTATAAAATAATCATAAAGCATTTTTAAGAGAGATGGGAAACTAACAAATTTGGCAGTTACTATTTAACATTACTGTGAGGAAACTATTAAACTAGCTAATTCCACATTAAGAGGTAGTTGAACAAAATGTTATTTGTATACTGCATTGAGGTTTTGTGTTTGTTTCCCTCTTTTTTCCTCAAAATAGAAAATCCTATATGAGCAGCTTTGTCTTCTTTCTATTAAAAAAATTGTACATTAACCCAGCAAGACCTGATTTTAACTCACATTTCTTTGCTGGAGTTTGGAATTTACTAACTCGTGATACCAATAAGCTCTGCATTAGAGCCAAGAGCTAGGACTCCGTACCTGCCGGCTCTAACTCACTGACAAATAATACCAGCAGACGTCTAAAAGGTAGAGCCAATAAGGACTCAAAAGATGACTTTTTAATTAAAAGAAAAAGAAAACCCTTTACTTTTTGTTTCCAAAACACCTTAAACTGGTGAGAGTTTAAAACAAAAATGTTAGGTTTCATTTCTAATATTATTACTATAATAGCCTATGGTAAATTATTTAGGATCTATGAAATGAGATTAGCCAGATAAAAATTAGAAAATCACTCAAACACATATGGTTTTATTTATTCTCCCCACAATTTTTTTGTGAATATGTGGTGGAGGAACAAGACATGGAAAAGGTCTTCAGTGCACCCAATTAGGAGATGAAGTGAACAAATATTCTAATTCAGAAGAATTCTCATGAAGTTTTATCATCTTAAAAGAAATAATAAACAGTGGTGCTGTGCACATCTATTTTTCCAACACATTTATTACATTACTTATATGTAAAAGTATAGAATTAAAACTATTTGAAAGGATTTATAAGTATACAAAAATGCATAAATAATTTTAGTTTAATTTATATTATCCAAATATTATTTTTAATAAAGAGCCGTTGTATTTCTTTATTATATATGTTCAACAATATATGTTTATCCAAGTCTAGGGACTCAATCAGGGTCCTTAATAGCTATTGACAACAGGGTTTACTTAAATGGGATTTTTTAAAAATAATTAAATGAATATGTGGCAATCTCTCTTAGTTTATATGTTGTAAGTATAGCATAAACATAATTTCATTTCAGCGTGATATGTGAAAGCAAGTATATATTATAAACTATTTATTGTAAATGAAATATTAACTCCCATCCTTCCCTGCTATTATCACCAAACGATTGCACTGAACGAATGAATAACGTTACATCTCTTCTCTAGAAAGAGTAATAAACCAATATTAATGACTTCTCTCTTCAGATTTTTCCAAGTTTCCAAATTAATAAAACTATAATTAAAGTTCAGTTTTACTGTTCAGCATACAAATAAGCTAATTTTTAATTATCCTTAATTAGCCATTCTATTTCAGTTCTGATTATAACTTTGGGATTCCTAAATACGTTTTTAGTAATACTTTATTCTCCAGCTGTTACTTCAAGGTAATTTCACAGCATTATTCTTGCAAAGTAAAGAGATTTACCTGTTGATATGGAACCCCAAATTGAGAACCATTTTAAATTTAAGCCAAGTTCACAACTTTTAAAAATTCTTCCTTATTCAGTAAGAAGAAAATATAAAGTAGAATATTCAATATCTCCTTTCCCTTTTGTATTTTGTTTTCACAGATAAGACTATAGCAATATCAGTTACTAGCTTTAAGATGCAAAATTGTAAAACAGTTACAGTGAAACTGAGCTATGCTCCGGAGGGTTAAGCCAAATAAAGGAAAAAAGCAAATCCTTTAAAAAAGCAAGCTCAGATTCCTGAAGATTCTGGAAAGACAAAATGAGGGTATAATATGAAGGCTAATCTCAGAAGACTTCCCACTTACAAGAATCTGAGAATAGGACCATTATACAATTATTTTTCATCTTCCAACTGGAGGTGAGGGTGGGAAGCTTTGTAGGATTCTTAACGGAGACTATGTGGGAGTTTAAAGATAGAAAAAGACAAAAAGAAAAATTAACCCTAATCTTTAAAATACAACCCCAGGATAACCATAAAGTAAGCAAATTGACTTTACAGGGGTTTCCATAAAATCCACCCAAGAGAATTTAATCGGTATTGTTAAAACAAAAACCATGTTTGAATTTATGGTTAATACACATTTCAACATAAACTGTATTTAGAACACTCGAGTAGTAAATTTATAACATAACAATGCAACTGAGATACAGACCTATATATAAGAAAAAAGAAAGTTTTATAGTTCTGTGCATGACTTCACAAAGAGAATATTTAATATAATTAATGTGCTATTGTGCAACATATACGATGTGATAACATCATCCATGTATGTTTCTGTACACTAAATTTGGAAGCAAGTAGAAGTAAGCTATGGAAGTGTACTCATATCATTTGTGAACAATGGAATTATATTTAAAAAAATACATTGCTATTTTCCATCCAAAGTTTATTTACATTTCATTGACTAATTCTAAACTTGGCATGAAAGCTGTTCCAGGGGTTAAATGGAAAAAAGTAATGAAAGATGAGCCCAAGTTTCACAAAAATAGAAGAGTTATACTTGATATTGATAACATTCCAAAATATACGAATTCTAATTTGGTCTAGTATTGCAACCACTGTCCAAATCAAATAGTAGTCCAAGACCTCTATTAAGTGCATTTATTAAAAATCTAATGTTAGTGTAATATTACTCTGAAGTTGTGATAACCCATTATCCCTGCAAGTCATTGAAACATGCATCACAGACACGAACAGGCTTCTTGGAAGAAGGAGTTAAGGCATTTTTGGCTGAACACTCAGCACAGAAGATATTCCCACATTGTCTGCAGTGATGCTGTAAATGACAAAAATTAAACAATTTCAAGCATTAAAACTATACCAAAAGCATTATGAGACTACAAGAATACTGCAAACTGTGAAGGTATATTAACTTTCAAGTGATTAGTGTATGATTTAATAAAATAATATTTCAATATGTCAATTTAATCCCTTAGTTAAATTGAATGCTTCCTATTTATCAGAAACTGTGCTAAACATTTCATATGGATTTTATCATGGAATTCTCAAAAGAAATTTAGGAGGCACTTAAAAGTGTTAAAAAGCACCTCTATCAGGTGAAAAACTATTCTTATTTGCCAAATGTTTCAGGCATAATTTCTTCAAGACAGATATAAACTTGAAACATCACATGATGGTATTATTTAGAATAAAAATTTTTTATCTCTGCTTTTCCTTCCTTTGAAAGAATTCAAAGATGACTTAAACATATGAATTTAATACTGGCACACTGGTTCAGAAAATGATTATTTCAGAGAACAAGTCAGTAAAAAGGCAAAGACTGATTTTAAAACTAAAATTAAAATACATACACTAACCAGAAACTAGATTGTATGAAATTTAATTATTCTATGTAGTTGTAAATTAAAATCAACTAATAAATGGGAAAAGTTTTTAAATCTGTCAAATACAGGACTATTTTGATGGTTAAAACATTAATTGTCACTGAGGAATAAAATCCAAACCATAGCAATATGAACACAATCATTTACCCGTCTCACTGTTACTGAAAAGCCTTTCCCACAGGCCATACAGTTTTGGACTTCATTGTCTTCAGCCCACTTTCTATTCAACGCTTGTGTATGTTTGATCTAGTAAAAAAAAGTTTCATTACATTATAATATTCAATGTTTTAAAGAACGATGGATAATTTCTAATTTGGTGTCCAAGTTGTATAAAATTTTTAACATCAGAAATCCTTTAATCAACTTGCATTGAAAAAGTTGCTACATTCTTAAGTCTGAATGACTGAAAAATAAATAAAGTAAAGCAAATTTTACTCCTCAAAGGCACTGGTAATGTCTAAGTTTTGGGGATTCCCATCCATTCTAACCCTAATGATCCATCCTTCCTCAGGTCTCTGAGCACATATTCAGATCACTTCTTTACCACACAGCAACTTATCTATTCCTTGGTATTCTTGAATGTTCCCAGTACTGACAACTCATGAATGACATGGCTCTCTAATCCCTGGGGTCTCTCAAGACATGTTCTTTATCTCTTATGTTTAGTTACCCATAACACCTACAATACTGCTACACAGTCAGTAACCATTCAAAAGTATTTATTAAATATGTGAGATTTTTTTAAAAGGTTGAAAATATGCTTTTCACTAAGAGGTAAACTCTAGACTAAAAAACTGCCTCACATCATCAGGAGACTTACCTGAAGGGACTGATTTTCTCTGCCCAGCTCCTGCACTGCTGCAGTTGTATTGTCCAGCTTTCTTTGCAATTCTAGCACTTTGGTTTGAAGCTTTTCTATTTCACCTTCTCCTTTAAGACATCTAAAATAGATTGCAAAGAGATAATTAATTTTTTAAAAATCATAAAGACCCTTCTAGAATAAAGATAATGAACCACTTCAGTAACTTTAAATATAATGCATTAATTCCAACTACCTGACTGTTTTAAGCATCAGTTTTTAAATGGCTACTTAAATATCTGCAGGAGCGATGTACTTTTCTCAAGACTTTTATTCTATTTTAAAAAATGTGTAATATGACAATCTTTTTATCACTTAGAATGGAAATAAACTAATTTTACTAGACATCAATCACCTTTCTAGTAGTGCTCTCCTTTCATCTTGATTATTCTGAACTGTTGCTTCTAATACTGCAATTTCACCCCGTAAGTCATCTGTCTGTTTCTCCAGCTCACTAACTCTCCGTTGACTGGACTGCCACTCCTTCTTTACAGTGCCCAAGTTTTCATTTAATGCTGTAATCTGCATGGTAAGTTTAGTTTCATTTTCCTCATATTTCTTCATTCCTGCTTCTTTTTCTTTTATTTCAGAATGCTGAGAAAAGGAAAAACAGTGGGAAAAAAATTATCACAAAAGTAGTGTAAAATAAATTTAAATGAGTTATTGAATTTAAAATATTGGGAACATAAATAATATTACTTCTTCAGGAAAGAAGGCAGGAGAATCTATTTCATTATACACTAATAAAATTGACTTCACAAACATTTGTATAATTTGAACTGGTTCAAAGGCCATAATGCTGAAATGAAGGTCAACAACGCTCTCATAAGATCAAGCTAAGGTAAAACAATTTGAGATTTTCCTTTTTTCCACTAGACCAGGGGAAGAACACATAGTTAGGGATAGCAAGGTGCCCTGGAGACAAGGCTGGAATATTTTTATGTCTCAAATTCCACACGCATCCTTTTGTCCCTATCAACCTGCCAAAAAACAATACAACTCCCTCAAATCAATTTCAACTTGAATTTGCAGTTCTTCAACTAAAACTTTCAGTGGTCAAGTTTATCTGGGGATATTTGGACTTAATTCAATAGCCAGATGAACAGAGGAAAGCCAGATGCTTCCCATTTGGCATGCAAAACTTAGGGAAGGAAGAGCAAAATTTGGTCATCATAATTCCAAACTGAAGTTTCCGTTCCCCCTCATCAACATTCACTTTGACCAAACAAATGAGTTTAACATGGTTAGTCTTCACACCATTTACCTCAATCTACATAGTTGTGGGTTGGTTTGTTTTTCTGGCACTAAAAGTGTTCTTATTTTTTTGAATTATGTTTTATTGGATTTTCACTTATATAAACCAAAATATAACTACAAAATAGGATATATCCAACCACATGTCAGCTATTTAAACAAATCAGATCTCCTTTCTTAGTCAAAAATTAAAACATGAGGTGAGAATTTGAATCATAACTTCTAAGTAGAAAAATCCTCTTTTACTGGATTGATTTATAAAATCAATTACAAAACCCACTTCCCACCGTTAACTTACTGACCAGTTTAGCTTCTTTCTCAGTAAATTCTTTCTTCAGCTCATCTTCTTCCTTTTTCATCTGCTCTTTCAGCATTTGCTGGTTTCTCTTCTCCTGTTCAAGTGTTGCCTTCAGGGAATCTACTTTCCCTTGAAGCTCTAATTTCTGCTGAATCAAAAGCTGTTTGGCATCCTTGAGATTTGTTACCTCCTATTGAAAAAGTAAGGCCAAAAATAAATCATCCTTTATAATAAATATTTCAAAACGTAGCTGAAATTTATGCAACTAATGACAATATATACAATATGGATTTTAGCCTCTTCTGAGATTCTTGAAGTTCAATATTTCAAACAATTGGTGAGAAAGATGCAAGATTATTTACTTCCTGCTCAACAATCATTTAAATTCAAGTGATACTTTGCATGCATATGTTTTAATTAAATTATGTGAAAATTTTTCTACCCACTATTTTCCCTTTCTTCACTTAGCAAGCATTTATTGGTCAGCATTTAGGCATCACACAGTGTTAGGTTCTGAGGATATATATAAAGATGAATTATATACATTCCCTGCTTTAAGGAAGTCACAGTCTGGAAGAACATAATGAAACAAAGAGATAATTAATTATAAAGCAAAATGGTAAGTATACTGATTGACATAAAAGGTATTATGAGAGCACTCAAGAGAGAATTGACTCTTTCTATAAGAAAATGAATAACATTTTACAAAGCAAATTATAAACAATTAGTTTCTTCATCTGGCACCCTTGCTATGCTTATGACAGGAAAAATGTTCAAAACAAGTGATTACTGAAGGATTTTAGGAAGAAAAACAATTGAAAAAACAGATTCCCTTAAAATTTTAATTCTAAACTCTTACATATTTTGAAGCTTACTATCTACAAGCATAATTTTCTAAATCAACAGCTCTCTTGATTATCATCTCAACAAAATCTAAACCTTTAGGGTTACTTTTCAGTAATCTGAAAACAAAAGTAACAGTTTCAATATGGGTATAGATATTATGCCACACAAGAGCACACTGAGAGCAAGCCCCAGGGCTAACCTTCCTCAGCAAAAAGAGGAGGATTGGTAATGGATGTTAGCTCAGACCAGTCTTCCTCACACACACACAAGAAAAACAACAAACAATGTGCTGGGCACATAGTAGGTTCTCAATGAATATATATATATTTTGTTTGTTTTCCTTTTTTTTTTTTTTGGTAAGGAAGATTGGCCCTGAGCTAAAGTCTGTTGCCAATCTTTCTCTTTTTTTGCTGAGGAAGAGTGGCCCTGAGCTAACATCTGTGCCCATCCTCCTCCATTTTGTATGTGGGACACCACCACAGCATGGCATGATGAGCAGTGTGTAGGTCCGTGCCTGGGATCTGAACCTGCACACTCTGGGCCACCAAAGCGGAGCATGCAAACTTAACCACTATGCCACCAGGCCAGCCCCTATATATTTTTAAATTTAAACAACAATAGTGCAATACAGAAGGAAGAACAATGATTATCTTAACATACCTTTATGCTTTCCTGCTTGTGGGACTTGAGTTCTTCACTCAATTTAGCAATGTCTTTTTCTTGTCTACACTTAATTTCCTCTATCTCTGCCAATTTAGATTTTTCATTTACTAGTTCTTTCTCTTTCAGTGACTGTAGAAAAATGATTTATTAAAAAATAATTTTAAACTAAATACTTAACTAAAAATTAATGTAAGAAAAATGATGCTACTATTTATGACACTGTCTCTGTCCCTTTCTACCTAAGTTAAATTGAGCAAATTACTTACCTTCTCTTGCCTCTGTGTCCTTATTTATACAATGTGAACAATAATAAGATCATTATAAGATTAAATAATTACAGTTAATACTATAAAATGAATAGTGCCTGGCTGAAGTAAGAATACTATAAAGTTTAGCCAAAACTACCATTCTTACTCCTATTAATACTATTATCATTGTTACTATTATTACTATCATTATCTTTACATAAGGCACCTCTCTAGGAGTATTTTATATCACCTAATTTAATCTCTATATTAGGAAGCTCTTTTTAATCCTTTTATAAATAAAAGAACAAAGTCTTAGAGAAGTTAAATAATCTATTAGAGGCGGAGTCAAATCTATTAGAGGCGGGGTCAAATCTATTAGAGGCGGAGTCACAACTAAAACAAGATCTGCTTGATCTAAAGGCCTTGCAATTAAAAGTCTATAAATCTAGCTCTGTTGGAACTTTCTAAACTTGAGGCATAAATCATGAATTTCATTTCAGCACCAGCCCTACCCCCACAAAAACATCCTCAGATTTTTTTAATTAAAGAGAATTTCAGGAATTCCACAATTCAGATACACCAAGAACTTCAGGAATTGTACACTTCAGAATAATATCCTATCAGCTGATGGAAATGTGTGATATCAACTATAAACCAAAAATAAAATGTTTCCTAGAATCTGAATTTCTCTTTCATATGGAATTTTAACTGATTTTTAAATGTATTGGTTATATAATATAATGCTTTCAACTTTATTGCTTAGCATCATTTATATAAAATACATCCTCTATTCCCCTTAGAAAAAAGCTGGTTCTTAATTTTAAGAATTCTTAACAAGCTTAAGAATTATTTCTACACCTTTTATCTCATTCACACATCTAGAGGATAACATGTTACATGAGAAATGGTTGAGGGGCTATAATATCTGTTTTGAATAACCAATCATCTATGGTGTGAAAAATATATTTGTTCGTAAAACAAAAAAGAGCAGTAGGAAAAATGGGTAGAAAGGACAAGAAGGCTATTAAGACGTACTTCCTAGCATTAAAATTCCAATTACCAAAAGTGTTTTATCAGAAACTAGAAGTCCATCTGAGAGAGTGGTTGAAAATAAAGGTGATGACTGTACTGGGTAAGAGGTTTGACTGGATGATCTCTATGGCCATTGCAGCTCTAAGATTCTACATTTAGTCAGAAAATGAAATACCTTTTCTTTTTGAATATCTTGTAGTGCTTTACACTGCTCCTTCAATTGCTGTTCTTTCTTTGCTGAATCCTGCTCCAAAGTAGTCTTGGCAGTCTTCAGTTCTTGAATCAATTTATTTTGGTTTCCAATTTGATTTCTGTTTGAAATCAAATCCTCTTGTGCTAGAGAAAGCTTCTCTTCTACAGACTTACAAAAATAATTTCCCCAAATTATTATGTGATTTTTTTTTTACAAATTTCAACAGAAACATAACAGTTAACATAAGCATACTGGAAAGCAATATACTATAAAAAGATAGCATGTTATGCCCCTCAGTAAGATCATGTAAAAGAGAAAGAATACTAGATAAAACTCTCTTGCCTACAGATAACATTTCTAGCATAAAATAATTAACAAAACTGAAGCAATTCCAAAACCTCTAGAAATAATCTGTAACTATTTACTGGCTAAGTGACATGAAGAAATACCAAATTAGTAAGGACCATATCAAACACACTCAGAAAACACATATATGGTTAGAGAAAAGACATGGGGAGATGGAAAAAAAAAAGCAATTTAAAAAGAGACATAGTTAAATGCTATGTTATGTAGACATATGTTTTGTAGGGTCAATGATGTTCCTTGATATGCTAAAACCTTTAATAAACAGACAGGGTTTTTCTGTCTTGGAAAAAGAACTGTATTTCACATCTGCCAACCTGATCAAGTGACCTAAAAGGAAAGTCAAGCAGACATCTGAGGCTCTATTTCTGATAAAGCTGTCACCCCATCCTCTTAATTTCCCATCTATGTGGTGGAAGCCATGTTGTCAGTTAACACAGTTCATAGACTGTTCTAAGGCCCAAACATTTTGAGAAGCTGAAGCAGGGGGAAAGGGTAAGCTTTTTGACCTATTAGATTTTATTTTGGGGTAGATATAGTAACATGTGGGTAACAGAAATGGCAGGAACCTTGCCAGTCTCAGGTGCTATTGCTAAGAATCAGCAGGGAAGGGAATTAACTCTAAGATGCCCTGCTACCATCTAGAAGTTCATCTTTCTTATTCTGGAGATAACAGCTCATTTGAAAAGGAGACAGAAGATATAATTAGGAAGAATCCCTGCTTGCTAGACTTGGCTATAGTAAGAATTCAATAAAAAGTAGATGGAAAAAAAAAAAGAAAGAATGAATGAAGACCTTATTTAAGGGCTTCTTAAGCTTTCTGAAAGAGAAAGTTTATTCCTTACAAATAACCTAGTTCAGAAGTCTTTCTGATATACATTAAATTTCAATTTTCAATGGCTTCCAGTAGAACACTAAGAACCCTAAGGCTTCCTTTTCAGGAAAGATCTAAAGTGGTCTAGTTCTTTATTAATCAAGCAGCTAACCATTAATTGAGTACACATTAAGGTAAACAGGAGGGTAAAAAGATGGTCCTTGACATAAAGGTGCCGACTACGTAGCCTGAAAAACACAACCAGCATGTAAAATGAAGCTGTTTAGGGTAGTAGTGCATGTGCTATGTGCCAAATGTACAGAAAAACAATGTGAGTGAGAGCTCCCTGTGGAATGTGTTTACAGAAGGCTCCATGGGGCATGTGGGAACTAACCTAAATATCACAAAGTGTGAGAGTGATTTCAGATAAAGAGAATAAAATTTGACAAAGCCTAGTCTATACAGTCTATAGCGATCCTAAGTAGGTAACAGAGGTCCTGATCTAATGCTAAGGAATACCAAAGCTTGCAAGAGTCTGAAAGCAACAGCACCCCCAGTCTCTGATCACAAGAATTCCAAAATGCCCATGGTTTAATGATGGCCTACAAAATTTCAAACTCACAAAAACCCAGTGGCTAAATCTTTCAAGTCAAGCTCAAAATCTGGACCACTCTTTTCTGAAGATGCAAGACATATTGCTCTACCTTGCCTATGAATATTCATCTATGTCATTCAGTAATATACTGCCATGCATTTTAAACATTCCTTTTATTTTTCTTGTTGCAGACCATGTTAATTTCATCTGCTAGGCATCTCTTCCCTTAGGGAACTCCCCTCTCCCATTTGATGGTTTTGTTGGGGCTATCTTTAACTCATCCACTCCCACTGGAACAAGCAAGTGCCTGAGGAGATCAACTACCAACCGTGACCCTGAATACCTCAATCACAGTATAAAAGTATAGCTAAAAAAGAATTTCTGCAGTGTTCTGTGGTAGCTATTGGTTTTTCATCTGTTCAACAATTTTTCCCTTTCTTCTTTCAAAACAAAACTTTAAAATTTTTAGTTATTTTTTCTTGATGTCTGATGAAATGACATAAGAAATAGTACTAGGTTAAGAAGATTATATTAATTCTAAACTTACTCAGGGTGCAAAATTTACAGTTAAATTCCACTTCTACCTTTCCTCAACAACAAAGAATAGCACACAGCTTAGCCAATTTGAAAGATCCATTCAATAAACTTAAGTATTTCATAAATAATCCAGCAGATGGGGCTAAAGGCATAGATCAGGCCAGCCAGTCTTCAATTGTACTGGTGTCTTGGTGTACGTTGTCAGCCCACAGATGGCAGCCTTGACTTAGGTAGATGTCATGTTACAAGGTTCTGAACCTCTCCCTTTTTCTCTTATACACAAAATTATATAACATCACTGAAGCAAAAGAAAAATAATGGCTGATAACTCTCTCTTATTTTGGTCTATAAATATCATTTGAACTTCCCTAGGAATTTACTTCTTTTCTTAAAAATTTACTTCCTAAGTAGTTCATATACTTCTCACTTTGGAAGCATTACTATAGAATTTATCAATATTCTATTTTATAAAAAAAAAATCTAGTGAGATGATGGTAAAAGAACAAAGGGTTATCAATGAGAACTGAGGTCTAATCATGGTTCTGTTATTATGCAATACTAGGCCTGTCACAAACCAAGCCAGGCGTCAGTCTCCTCATCTGCACAAGGAAGCTTTGGAATAGAGGATCCATCCGTGGGTTCTTAACAGTTTTAAAATTCCACAGCAGCCTTATCTCTCTCTTTCTTTTTGCCCATATATACATGTGAATTGTTCTTTCACGTATAAAATCATTAGCACACAACGTAGCTTTCAGGAATAATAAAAACAGTTGTTGGCTTAATGAAAAAACATTGATTTAAGAGATCTAAATCCTATTAACTATGTTATGCTCTTGGGTAAATAATACAGCCATATGGAAAAAAAGAGTGTGATTTCTATAGGACTTCTACAATCAATCATTAAGTTCTATCTCCTCTATCATCTAAATATCCTTCAAATTCCTCCACATTCTCCATCCTTACTATCACCAGCCTAAGTGAGCCACCATCGTCTGCACCTGGAAGACTGCAAAGTCTCCTCTCTAGTCTCTACATTCAGTCATGTTCACCTATGATCCATTCCTTACCCTGTAGCTGGTCATTGGCCTAAAATACAAATCTCAGCAAATCCTTTCAGTGGTACCCTACTGACTTTAGGATAAAGTCCAAACTCTTCCATAAACGTTCCCTGACTTTCAACAGTGTTGTAAAGAAAAAAATAATAATTTAAAGCTACTTAGAGAGCATAGCAAATAAGACACTTTCTAAATGTCAGGTGGTATATTTTTTTCTTTTAACAACTCTTGCTGATTTTAAACTTAAACTATATATATAGTCTACTGTTGGCACTATGAAAATTTTTACCCAATATCCTATTTCTTTGTCAAATCATGAGTCATCACTGATTCCTTCACTTTTGTTGCAGCCTGTATGTATTCAGCCCTTTGTTTCATCCAGCCTTTGCCATTAATCTCTTCTGTTCCATCCTCTTTAACTTTATTACCAGTTCTAATCAACTCACACCTTGATTACTGGAATTCATAGAAGAAGGAATGGAGATAGCCTCTTAACTAATCTCCCTACCACTAGTTTACCCCCAATCCAATCCAAGCTGTCTGTAAACCACTTCCAGGTTAAGGTGCCTAAAGTACTATTTTCTTTATTTTACTCCTCTGCTTAGACTCTTTATTCTTCCCCAAAACATCAAGTCCAATCATCTTTGCTAGTGTGAAAATTAATAAAGGGAAACCTCATTTAAAATGGAGCCCGGAGGCCAAAAAGGGGAGTCCTCATGCACTACCATTCCATGTCAATTACAGGAAGGATTGTCAATTACAGACCTTAACAGAAAGAAGTCCTCAACAGGAAGAATAATCAAGTACAGACCCCAACAGGAAGAGATGGACATTGCATCCCCAACAAGAAATCAACTACCCTAGCAACTCAGCCAATGAGAAACCCACACAACCCTGAACTCTCCCTTTCCACCAATGGACTTTTGTTCAGAACAACCCCTCTCACCTTTCTCCTTTCTCTATAAAATAACATTCTTATCCTTTGCTTGCTGGACTTGCTGCTTGTACCGAATTGTAATTCCTTTGCTATTCCCAAATATACTCATTTTACTGGTAAAATAACTGGCTGTTTTATTTTCAGGTCAACACTAGGCATTTAAGACCCTTCACAATTTGATCCTAACCCTTTTTTGTTGTGTGTGTGAGGAAGATTAGCCCTGAGCTAACATCCGTTACCAATCCCCCTCTTTTTGCTGAGGAAGATTGGCCCTGAGCTAATAGCTGTGCCCATCTTCCTCTACTTTACATGGGATGCTGCCACAGCATGGCTTGACAAGCAGTGCATCGGTCCATGCCCGGGATCCGGGCCTGCGAACCCCGGGCCACCAGAAGCGGAGTGCAATAACTTAACCGCCAGGCCACTAGGCCAGCCCTGATCCTAAGCTTTTTAACCTTAACTTCCCAACACAAACCAACACTCTAGCAAAACAATTATGTTAACTGTGTCCTGGCTTTGCTCATTCCCACCACAGCAAATGTGCCCCTGCGTGAAATGACCTTTCTTAGGATTCCCTATGGATTCAAATCCTATATATCCTTCAGGACCTGGTCAAGTCCTTCCTCCTTCACAAAGCCTTCCCTATAACAGCCTATGAATAAAATATACACATAGTATATTTATATATATATTACATATATAAGTATTCTGTGATTTTCAACAGAATTTCTCAATAATGCACTTTAAATCAAACAAAAAATCCAAATATAGGAAAGAAATAAAAAGCACAGTATTTCACTGTGACAAAAACAAAGAACTGGCTGGATCTTCTGTGAGAGAATACAAAATGTTCCATTTCCCTTAGAGAACTGATACCTTAATGCTACAAAAAAATTGTTTACCCTTTTTCCATATCCTTCATTTTAATAAATGTGATACTTTATCTAATTAAACAGTATTGCCAAGGACAAATTTTCCATATATGTTTAGATAATTAAAGTTAAGTTTACTGTGAGCTATAATCTCCTAATTTTAATCATGAAGCATTCCAAAAGTCTTGGGAAGTTGATCAATATATAAAACTAAAGTCAATATTGCCTGACAAGCAACAGTAAAATTGTGTGCATTTTCACAAGTGGTTTACATTTAAAACTTCTCAGATTTTCTAATAGCAGTCCTTTTTAAAAGTTATTTTTTTACATAAAGACAGCAAAGTCCTTAGATAAGCTAATAATGTAGCAATTAACTATTTCCCAAGTATCTTACTATCACACCTTTGTTATTTTTAAATGCCTATATTTATATATGTATTTTGTTATATAAATTAATTTTTAAAAAGCACGTTACTCCAAAAATAATAATTTAATAGAAAACAAGCATGATATTCCATAAATACTAATATTCCCTTGCCCATTTGGGTTCAAATCAATCATTTAACGAATGTCTATAAACAACTTATTGGGTTTTTACAATACAATATAGTTTACTATACCTTAAGATCTTGCCTTGTGGCCAGAAGTTCAGATTCCTTCCCATAGAAATCAGACTGAAGCTGTTTTAGATTTTCCTGACTTTTTTCATAGGTGTTTTGTAACACTGATATTTTCTCTTTCTCTGCTGCAAGTTCTTGTGCTGCTTGTGTTGACTGCTGCTGTAGTTGATTCTCAAGCTCTGTCTGAAACATACAATAGTTATTCAAAATAGTATGATACCAAAACCAGTTACAAATATAAAATGAAATCCACACAACTAAGAAGATTCCTGAGAACAAACTGAACTGCATTACGCCCCAAATTCTTCTACTTTCATAAAGAATAACTTACCTTATAGTTACAAAGTTAAAGAATTACAAAATCCAACAAGTCTCAATTTAAAAACCAAAAAATGAAAAAGCAATCAAATAAAGAAAAAAAGCATTTCACTGGGAAGTCCTAACTATCAAGGTCTCAGGAGGCTGAGAAGAACAACCACATTCTGACGGAAGATGCAGTGCTAGGTGCTTTAGAAGATGATATAATTTAAGGTTCAACTAAGGGAAATTTCTGCATGAAAGAAATTTAAAACCCATTACTGTGTTGAAGTATATTGTTTCCACTCCTTGAAATTCAAAAATAACTTAGGAAGTTTCTTCAGGTCATCTGTATTAACATCAAGGCAGGAAAAGAAAATCTCGCAAAGGTCCAACTCCTCTAAACTCTAAATTTGTCTTTGGTCTCTAAGAAGATTCAGGAGATACATACAAATTATGACAATTAAAATATATGAAAATAATTTTAAAATATGAAAATAAGCATTTGGATTTTAAAATATACCACTTCAAAGATACTGCTGTTGAAGTCACCAGTGACCCCCTTGTTCCCAAATCCAATATTACACAAGCTACAAACCTAAAGTTACTCTTGATTCCTCTTTCTATCATCTTTCATGGTCTAATCTATCAGCAAGTCCTGATGACTCAACTTCCACAATATTTTCTAAATCATCCACTTCTAACACTTGAGTGCATGCCATCATCATGTACTGTCTGAACTATTGCAATCGTTTTTCAATGCCTTCCCTGCTTGCTCCTTTATCTCCTCTTAGATCGACCATTCTCTGCTCAAAATTCTCTAATCAATTCTAATTGCACTTAGAACAAAATATCATTCTCTGTTACCTTATGATCTACAAATTTGCATGTACATGCTTTGGCCCCTGTCTACTTCTCTGAGCTCATCTCATATTATTCTTCCACTCTCCCACCATACTTAACCTATATTGGTCTTCTGTTTTTAGAAAATATCAAGCTTATTTGCCCCCACCCCGACCTTTGTATGGATAGCTCTTATATTTCATGTAACAGCACGAATCTCTTCAGAGAGGCTTCTTTGATCATCCAACCTTTAGTAGAACTCTGTCCCATCACTGTCTTTCACATCACCCTGTTTAGTTTCTTCCCCCAAGAAAAGTGTAAGCTCTGTAAGAACAGGTTCCTTGTCTGTTCACAGCTATACCTCCAACACCCAGAATTGTACCATGGCATAAAATAGGTGCCTAGTAATATTTCTTGAATGAAGGAAAGACAAATAGATTGGAGGGGTGGAGAAGCCTGGCACGTCTATTAAGAGGCTATTGTAATTGTCCAGATAAGAGAAAAAGCCTGGACTAAGACTATGGCAGTGGGAAATGAGAAGAGAGGAAGGAGTCAAGAGAGCTGGGAGGCACATTGACAGGAGGTGGTGCTAACTGCCTATGGAGGAAAGGAGGGTTGATCTCCCTGTACATTATCTAATAACATCCCATGTCACCTGTTTCATTTCCTCCAATTTAGATTCTTCATGATGAAGAATTCCTGGACATCTTTTTTCATGTTGAAGACTATACCGCACTTACACATTTTTTTTTATAGAATACTACTTCTTTAACATATTTTCCACAAATCTACTTTTCTTTCTCTTTAGTCACCTTTATGGCTCTCAAATAAGCCCTCTGCAAAGTCTCAATAATGACCATAATGGCTCTTTGGGCTCATATTTGGGCCTTCATTATCTTTACTCTGACTGACACTAATTCATTCATTCGTTTAAAAAATTATTGATCGCTTATTTGTTAAAGACACAGTTCTCTGACTTTGAGGAACTCAAATCTATTAATGGAGAAGTTAAATTAAAAACAAAAACAAATCAATGCAACAGTTTGATAACTTCTTTAATAGAAGTAAACCCAAAATTCCAACGGAGAATACAAGAGGGTCAGTCATTTATAATTTATCCTTCAGAAACTGATCAGTTTTGCTCTAAAACAGATCTGATTCCATTTCTCTCTTCTTACAAACCTTTGGTCCTCCAATATTAAAAATCTAAAATAGAAACAACTATACAGCATTGACTGTGGTCTGACTTCATGCAATTCTGTAGCCTTATCTCCTCTCACTTCACTTACCATGCACTCCAATAGCTAATGTTCTATAATGACATTTTTAAGTTTTTCAAACTTTTGCTAATATTGTTTCCTCTCCTTGAAATGTCTAATTTCCTCCTTTTTTTAACCTTTCAAAATTATAATCATCTTGGGGCCGGCTCGGTGGCGCAGCGGTTTCGTCCGCGCTTGGCAGCCCGGGGTTCGCGGGTTCGGATCCCGGGCGCCCGCGGACGCACTGCCTGTCAGCCATGCCGTGGCGGTGTCCCATATAAAGTAGAGGAAGATAGGCACGATGTTAGCCCAGGGCCAGTCTTCCTCAGCAAAAAGAGGAGGATTAGCAACAGATGTTAGCTCAGGGCTGGTCTTCCTCACCAAAAAAAAAAAAAAAAAAAATTATAATCATCTTGAAAAGCCCAGTTCAAATGCTAGCTTCTCTAGAAAGCCAGTCAAAATTTCCATTAAGTTATAATTTTTCTTATATTTCTGTGTGTGTTGTTACATTCTCCTTTATATATTACAGTTTTCTTTTTCTTTATATACCTGCTTCCTCATTAAATTGTAAACTACTTGAGAGTAGGGGGCCATATCCTATTCATTCTGTATTCCCACATTAGGTTTTGAATAAAGATGACGCAGGGACTGTTGACTTATGGGCTGCTTGCTGGATCCTTGATCAGTGGCTCCCAAAAAATTATATATAAAATGTACGTATATGAGTGTGTAGGTTTCATATATACACATACATACACATATATATGTGTGTACACATACACATCTATACCCATTTAAATATTATCTTTTTTTTTCCTGTTTCATTGTGAGCCACTGATAACTCTGTCACAGACCATCACTCCATGGTCTACCATGCACACTGACACTCTTAGATCATAATTTGCTATATTTTCATATAATATCCAACAACTACTTTGCTTCCACACTGGGCACAGTACTAGGTACTTTAAATACATTATCTCAATCTTTACAACAATTCTATGACCCCATTTTATTTAGCTCAGAAAGATGAATCAATTCCCTGTGATCAGAAACCTAATGTGTGTCACATAAAATTTAAATTCATATCTTCCTGGCTCCAAAATTTATCTTCTTTCCATGATGCTAAACTGCTCCTCAACAAAACCAAACTATTCTTGCCTTTCAGTGATTCTCCAGTTACTCTAAATTCCAAGTTTAATTTACAGAGACTCTGGCTGTACACCCAACACTCCTGAAAATGTCCCAAGGTTAAGAAGTCTGTTCCTTATTCTAGCATCTATACGTTACCATAAGTGAACTATTGCTATGGCTGAATGTTTGCGTCCTCCCTACATCCATATGTTGAAGCTTAGATCCCCAATCTGATGGTATTTGGAGGTGGGGCCTTTGGGAGGCCATTAGGTTATGAGGGTGGAGTC
The DNA here is from genome assembly GCA_031878705.1 of Tapirus indicus. Lineage (NCBI taxonomy): Eukaryota > Metazoa > Chordata > Mammalia > Perissodactyla > Tapiridae > Tapirus > Tapirus indicus. The sequence continues at coordinate 133,398,051 of CM062920.1, read as the reverse complement.
CTCACAAATGGGATTAGTGCCCTCATAAGAAGAAACACAAGACAGAATCATCTCTATCAGCCATACAAGGATACAGCAAGAAGGCAAGTGTCTACAAGCCAGGAATTAAGCCCTCACCAGACACTGGATATGCAAGGTGCCTTTATCTTAGACTTCCCAGCCTCCAGAACTGTGAGAAATAAATGTTTATTACTTAAGCCACCTAGTCTAATAGTATTTTTATCATAGCAGTTCAAACTAAGACAACTACCAATAAGAACATTTCCTCTAAATCTCATAATCTTTAAGGTATCATCTAGTAAAGCTGTGGAAAGTATAGGCAATACATATTTATCATAAATCTGAAAGACATATTATTGCAACTAATAATTTAATAAAAAAGAAAATGAGCTAAAAAATATTTGTTTTTTTTAAATTCACTAAGTTATGATGCTATAAAAATGAAGATCTTGGGAATACTTGGATATTAGGCTAACAGATTTTGAAAAAAAATGGCCTCAAGATATCAAAGCAAAAAAATATGTATTGTGATAATTACATCCAGACTTATGATTATATATGGTAACACACAAAAAAAGGATAGACAGATTTGTCTACTCTTGTTTGTTATTAGAAAATTACTCTTTTGTAAAGTGGCATAACAGTAGTTTTAAAAACAGGTGTCAACATAAAATGCCTATTTGTGGGGTTAATTTTTTTTTTCTCTAATAATATGACAGCCAACTCTTAATGACATGACATTTTATTTGTTCTACATACTAGAGATTTTACTTCTCTCTTCTCTGTGGACCAATTAATATGCACATACCAAGAGTGGGAAAAAACTCATTTTGTTCAAATATTAAGTAAAATCCATTTCTATCAGTTCTTAGTCTGGACAAATATTAAAACATATTTAAGAATAAAAAACAAATGCTCAATAATAAATTAGAATAGGTTTGGAAATGGAAACCATTATGATATAACTTAAAATATCAAAAAATTATAACTATATGAAACATACACTATTGAATTTTTTTAATATATCCCATTTTGTGATTTTTGTTCTTGATTATTTTCCCTTAATAAAGATAATTTATGTTTAAATTCCTTCAAAATTTTCTAATATACTGGAAACGTTGTATAAACTATTCCCTCAACATTAAGTTAGTTATACATTATTTTACAAAAAGGTAATTTTATGTCTATCAGACAAATGATTAGTGCTAGAATTTTATTTATTTATTTATTTTTTGGTGAGGAAGATTAGCCCTGAGCTAACATCCATTGCCAATCCTCCTCTTTTTGCTGAGGAAGATTGGCCGTGGGCTAACATCTGTGCCTGTCTTCCTCTACTTTATATGTGGGACGCCTGCCACAGCATGGCTTGGTGAGTGGTGCGTAGGTCCGCGCCTGAGATCCAAACCTGCAAACCCCAGGCCACTGAAGCGGAGTGTGCAAACTTAACCACTATGCCACCAGGCAGGACGCTAGTGCTAGAATTTTAAATAAGAATTATCTGACAACATGGTTATAGTGAACGAAAATCCAGACTTAGATATTTAATCATACAATTAAATGCTTTTATACATGTAACTTAGAAAAATTTTGAGCATATACAAATTTTTCTTTGCTGCAACTCATCTGTGTTAATTATCATATAATCTTAATTGCAAAGTTTTTCTTTGATAAAAAGTAAATAAATATCATATCACTACCTTCTGTGAAATAGCAATTTTAATTTCTCCTTGGAGTGCTTCAATTTGCTTTTTCTTCTGTTCAGTTAATTGCTTTAGCTCACTTATGTTCCCCTGAAGCTGTTGCTCTTCTTTTTCCTTTTGTTTCAAAGTATTCTGGACCTGTGTGATTTGTCCCTGCAATGAACTGATTTCCAACTTCAACTGATGAGAAGTCTACAAGAAAATAAAACCTGTTTAGCATTCATTTATTCATTCAACACACATTTATTGAGCACCTACCACATGCCAAACGTTACTCTAGTAGAAACTACTGAGCCTGTTGGCCACAGGTAATCAGTAGTAAACCAAAAAGAAAAATCTCTGCCCTCATGGAGCTTTCATAACTGACATTATTCACTATGAGATGACATGCTGGATTAATCTTCAATATTTGTTTAATCCTACCTTCCTTTTTAACTTATAATTATATATTTGTATAGAGCTTGTAAATAAACTAGACTAGTATTCCCTTGTATCACAGAAAATAGGAATATCAACAGCAATCTTTAGATGCTGGAATGTCTACTGTCTTTCAAGAATATTCCCAAAACGCTAACTGAGCCCGTTGGCCATAGTTAATCAGAAAGAATAGCCCCATAATAACTATAATAAGCCAAAATCATTTTTGGCAAGTATGTTTACTATCTGTCTGATGACACTAAACTACACCACATAATAGTTTCCTTATTTAGAGATCTGGGGCATATTTTGCTACTGCTTTGTTTTTATAATCTACTAGGATACATTTCTGTTCAAAATTAGATATCATATAGAAGTTACACTAAGGTTCCTCTGAGGCCAGAGTGAACTACTACTACCTCCCGCCCTTCTAGCCCAAGTCATGCTTTCAATGTTTTATGCATATTTTATTAGGAACCTAATTTGAGCATTTGACCATATTCAAAGTTGCTTCTGAAAAAGTTTCAGTGCTATATACGGATGCTTCAGCTTATCTCCAATGCAAAGAGAAATATGTTTGTGCAAAACAGGAGTCAGGTAGTGTAACAATAATGATATTTACATTATGATAACCAATGATAAAGTAATAGCTAACATTTGAGCATTTATTTTGTTACAGTCAGTGTTCTAAGCACACTGAAATATATTAACCCATTTATTTCTCCCAATAATCCTATGACATAGAATCTATTAGTAGCACCATTTTACTGCCGAGGAAACTGAAGCAAAGAGATATTAAGTAATCTGCCTAAGACAAGGCAAGACAGCATAGCTAATAAATGGCAGAGCCAGGATATAAATCTGGACAATCTGGATTCAGAGCTTGGGCACTAAGCCACCATAATTTTGCCACTTACATGGCTGGCACCTAAAGCACAGGTGTCTTCTTTCAATCAACAACCTGAATACAATCACATTATAGACTTGTCAGGATCAGGTTATGCTACTCTATCAAATCAGAAGTCTAGAAAGCTACATGCCTGGACTCTAGCTGCTAGGGGTATGTCTTCCGAGAATAACAACCAAATATTATACCCATTTATTTCTCATTTGTTTGTTTGTTTCTGAGATTTTTCTATGGTCAATGCTTCTGTTGCTTTTCATCAGAAATAACCATAGAAAAATCTCTTGATTGTTATACAACCATTATCAAATATATCATTAATAAAATGTCCATGAAATAAAGAGTCCTTAAAATGTCATTTCTATGGAAAGCCTATCAAGATTTTTTTCAACCATAATAATGTTCCTTAATTTAGATTATTTAATTATAACTATAGAGTTAGTTGACTCAATTTTCCACCTTTATTAATTATAATCCTTTATTTAGGACCTTTTATTAGAAACTAGCTTAAATCTTTTCAGTAGTAGTTAGAACACAAACAACAATTTTAAACTATGTATATATGACCCATTACATTTCAGAGAAATAAACCTTCCTTGACTTAAGTATCAGTTTGAAAATATTTTGAAAATAAAGACTTATGCTTTATATATTTTATGTTACAAAAAAAAGAAAATCTTACCTCCTTCTCTTTTTCAAGTGACTTTTTCAGTTCATTCTGTTCCTTAAGTGTGCTTTCTGTCTGTACTTGAAGTTGATGCTTTAATTCTTTGCAAGTTTTTTCCTAAAAAAATGGAAACTACATTATGCAGAAAATATTTGCAGTAAGTTTAAGCAGTTTGGTTTATAACCTTAGTAAGAACCAAACAAGGAAATAAACTGGAATCATTATGGTTTAAGATGGGATAGAACCATCCATTTCAATTATAAAAACAAGCAAATATTATAGCAGTAAAGAGGAAGGGACAGGAAAAGGCTAAGTTTCTATCATCAACCAAGAGTCATAATAAATACTTTAGATAATATTTAGACAACATTTTAGAATACTTTGAAAACCACATTTTTATGTTACAGAATTAATTATAATTAAGTAACTTATGCTATTTTAAAAGCAGAATAATGGGATTCATGAAATTGGAAGCGGGGACATTTTTTTAAAAAGTATTGAAACAATAAAAATAAAAAATAATCACATATAACTTAAGAGGAAAAGGTATACACATAAAAGATGTTTTGTCCAAACAGAAAGGAACATAAAGATAACATACTAATATCATGTTTTTTAAGCTGCTAAACACTTTCACTGACCATATTTAGAAGAAACAATTTTACTTCTGCTGTTACTCTGTATTATTCTAGGTTAAAAACTTTCTGAGAATACATGCCCCTTTAAGTATTTCCTGAGACTGTGAGACTTTTTATTGCTCTATAGTTTAAATATGTTCTATGATATCTCTAAGGCATGGTATTATCCAGAGTTTTAGAATATTCAATAAAGAATTAGAAAATTCATATAGTGCTAGAATTAAAAGAATCATCAAAATCTTTCTGGTCTTTTTTTTTTTTTCAGGCAAATGAATAACATTTCAACTAGTAGCTATTATTTATTCTCTGTCCCTGAGTACAAACATGCTGCAGTCTCATGCAAATCTAGCATCCTACCAACAACAGAGAAAGACTGTATATTCAACTGAAAATTTCCTGGCCCTTTGGAAAATTACACACACAGACACCAATTTCTTTTTCTCAGGTTAAGCAATACCAATTCCTTTCCTCATAAATACTGCTTAAAATCATTTCAATATAGAATGAAAAGTCAATAGTGAATTAAGCAGAAAAATCAGTACATTTTAAATAAAAATCACTTCTACTTAAGAAAGTAAATGTAAACAACTAACCAAATCTAATATAGCAGCTTTCCCTTTCTGGTTTTCCTTTTCAAATTCACTTTTGGAATTCTTCAAAGAATCAGAAATTTTTGATAATTTTTCTTTTGCTGCAGAAAGCTCTGTCATTAGAGTTTCTTTCTCCATCTTCACTTTTTGTAGTTCTGTTAGTGCTGTTTGAAATTTGTTATTTAACTCCTTGTGCTGCATCTTTGCATCTTGACTTAAATTTTCAATTTCTTGTTTAAGGATTATTTTTTCTTCCTCTTGCTTGGTACACATTTGCTTAATATTTTCAAAGGCTTCAGATTTTTTCTGTAGATCCAACTTTGTACTGGATACTCTATTTAAGAAACAACTTTTTAAAATAATGCATAATTTACCAATTCTAATTTACCATTCAAAATTAATAAGTAAACTATTATTGAGTTTTAAAACTTTTTTGTATAGTTCAGAAGTAAAAATAATAATTTAAGGTCATAAAACCACACAACCTGAAAAATGCCTTAGAACATCTGATCTGATCATTTTACAGATAAAGATGATTTTTCTCAAGTCAAATAAATTAGTGGTAAAGCCAAGACCATCTAAGCCTCCTGACTTAATCCAGTCTTATCCACCACAATGGATCCCCAGAGAAAACTGTGCATACAGCAAACCCTTTAGTCTACAACAGCCAGAAAAGTTTCTCGATGTACCCTAAAGAACCCATATGTTGTGTTAGCTCCCAAGCATACAGAGAAATTCGCCTCTTTCCTTGAAAACATAAAACAGATTATGCGTTTGACAGATCTTAAACTTCAAAACACTGAAGGCTAACCCGGAAAAAATAAAGTAAAAATTAAAAGAAACATTTCATTTCAAACACAAAGGAAAGACAAAAGATTTACTTTAATCCTAGAGCCTCACAGATTATGTAAGAGATTTGTTATCATTTGTCCCTTAATGTAAGTTTTCTACACCTGAATGAATAAGCTACAAGAGTGAAGAAAAGAAAGTATAGCTTTAGAAAAGTTAAAGACTTTTATTGTTTTCATAAAAGAAATGAAATTATGCATATTATATACCAAAAGAAAAACACACATTAAAGATCAACCATTTTTTAAAGTAAAAATAAAACCAGATGCAAAGTATTATTTCTAGAATGCACACTATTTCCTATGTACTTTATAATCGGTATACGATCAACAATATGTTAAAGAGAGGCTATTAAAAGATGTACTAGCCACACATTTGAAGTTGGGCATTAATACAAGACCAGAACTGTATTTATACCTTGAAATTTTCCAATTTTTAGTCCCAGAAACTTACTTCTACTTCCTAAAAAGCAGCTAGAAAAGATGAAGTTAAGTATATTCATAGGATACTACAGCTCACTGTTAATTGTCTAAATAGAAAAGTCATTACACTAATATTATTTTATTATTTTAATATAGTTAAAATCCCTGTCAAGCAACCCTAAATTTAGGACTTGATATATTTTTTACTATGCTACTTAACTTTCCCATAAATAATTATTATAAAATCATAAGATTATGTGAATTAAAGAAGGCAAAACAGAAATAAAGAACTGCATACTTACTGTAAAACTTTATTTTAAAAAAGTTACTAAAGGAAGTAATAAATAAATCCACAATCATAGCTGGAAACCTTACCACCCCTTTCTCAGAAACTGATAGAGTAACCAGAGAAAAAATCGGCAAGGATACAGAAGATTAGAACAACATTACCAACTACCTTGACCTAATTGATATTTATAGAACACTTTATCCAACAACAGAGTACACAGATATGCACATGGAAAATTAACTAAGGAACCATGCAATGGGCCATAAATAAGACAGTTTCAAAAGTCTGAATTTTATTGAGTATGCTCTCTGACCACAATGGAATTAAATTAGAAATCTGTAACAGTAAGATATCTAGAAGAGCCCCAAATATTTGGAAAGTAAACCACATACTTCTGAATAATCCATGCATAAAAGAAGAAATCACAAAGGATATTAGAAAATACATTAAACTGCACAATAATGAAAATACTTTGTAAGATGGGAGCTAGAAGGAAAGAGCTGGAGGCACAGATGTAAGTGGGCCTTGAGAAAGGAGAGCCCTGTACCCTACTATTTGGGCTGAGCCCTGGGATCAGGGGGGAGGTTTAGTCAAAGCCCAGATGTGTTTACCCAGCCCTCCTTTCTAGGTAGTACTCTCAAAATGCAAGACCCCACATAAGAAATGTTTGCATAAAATATATAAGCAAGAAAAAAAATCTTAGTATTAAATGGTTTTCCTACCCCAATATGATGTAGAAGCCTCTGAGTGAGTTCTGAACCATGAAATTAGAACACGGAATGAGCCCATTAGAAATAGGGGCCTTGGGAAAGAAAACAAGAACCAACTCAGAGGTGACCTTCATGGACTGGTGGCTGGGTATCACAGGTGACAAACCACTCAGTGGGTGATATAAAGGATCAGAGGTGCTCTCTAAATACCCAGGCACTAGAAACTCCGACATTAACAGTGAAGGGGAATGTCATTTAAGGCACAAAATGCACCTCTATATCCTCAAATTCAAAGTATCCAGACCCAATTTACTAGATGTGAGAGTAAGAAATTTTTTATCATCACTCCCAAAACATGGATGAAACCATGAAGGTGTGAAACAACAACTTAATTATCAACAACTCTGATAAGTTTTATTTCATTTCCCTGAAGGATACCTTTCCCAGGGTCTCAGCCTCCATCTTTACTATTAAAAGTCAAGAACCCACATCCCCTCGACACAGATCAAGCCTGTCAACTCAGTCAGAGTGACATACTAGGCCTTTAAAGACAAAATCTAATGAAATACTGGTCACAAGCCCTCCTATGAAGACATCCAGATGAATGGGGTGGAACTGACTTTTATCCATCAAAATTCTGGTGAATTATATGTCCACTGAAGATCTCATGGCAAGACCCAATCCAAGCATCAACATCAAGGACATGCTTGGCCAGAGACTAATTCTACCTTGGGAGTGAAGGAAAGATGCCCCAATTCAGCACTTTTATGGCTATACGGGATGTGTCTGGAGGCACATACCCCCTCTGCCACCAAAGACATTTAAAATTTCATACACCAAATAACCTTTTAGATCCTGATATCTTCTATACTCATCCACTCTTATATTCAGGGATGTCATAGTGCAAATGAAAAAAAGGGTAATCTTCCTCAAGATAATTTATTCCATCTACTGAAAAACTATCATACTATACTGATTTTATTAGACTAAGATATTTAACTACCATCTGCTGCAGAAATCTGACATCTAGTATTGACAAAATGCAAAGGCAGTGAGGAACTGAGGAAAAAAAAACAGAAACTACAAAAGATGAACAGCCACAGGGAAGCTTTCACATTAAGAAGCTATAAAAAGAAGAGCAAACTAAGCCCAAAGTCTAAGGAAGAAAATACTAAAGATAAAAAGAGAAATAAATGAAATGGAAAATTGGCAAAGAAAATCAAATCAAAGCTTGTTTTATAAAATTGATAAATCTCTAATTAGATTGATCAAGAAAAAAAGAATACAAATTACCACTATTAAGAATAATGAGACATCACTACAGATTCTACAGACCTTAAAAGTATAATAATATTATGAACACTGTATCAATAAATTTGAAGTTTAGATGAAATGGACAAATTCCTTGAAAGACAGAAATTACCAAAACCAACTCAAAAATATTAGAAAATAAGATGTAATTATTAAATTGAGCTCCAAATTAAGTTCAAATAAATTGAACTCCAAACTAAGAAGGAATCCACAGAGAAAACTTCAAGCTAGTTGGTTCATTGGTAAATTCAATCAAACACTTAAGAAATAAATAATATCTATCTCATACAAACTCTTTCAGAAAGTAGAAGAGGAGGGAATATTGTCAATTCCTGTTTAAGACCAACATAAGTATGCTTCCAAAACCTTGACAATGATATTAAAAGAAAATTACAGACCAACTGCCCTCATGAATACATGGAAAATTCTAACCAAAGTATTATCAACTCAAATACAGCAATATACAAAAAGAACAATACAGGATGACCAAGTGGGATTTATCCCAGGAAAGCAAGGTTGGTTCAATAATAAAAAAACAACCAATGTCATTCACCATATTAACAGAATAAAAGAGAAAAAACCATATGATCTTATCAATAGATGTAGAAGAAGTTGATAAAAAATTTTTTTAAAAAAACAAAACTAGTATAGGAGATGTCCTCAATCTGATAAAGGAATCTAGGAAAAACCTACAGCTAACCTCAAAATTAATGATGAAATATTTAATGTTTCCTGCTTAAGACTGGGAACAGTGCAAGGATATCCACTATTACTATTCACTTTCAAAATTTTACTGGAGGTGTCAGCCAGCAATAAGTCAAGAAAAAGACATAAAAGCCCTATAGATTGGGAAAAAAAGACGTAAAATTGTTGCTATTTCACAGATAACATGATTGTCTACTTAGAAAATTCTAAAGACTCTATAAAACAACTATTAAAAAAGTAAATTTAACAAGGTTAAAGGATAGAGAATCAATATATAAAACTCAATTGTATTTTGATACTAGCCACAAGCAATCATAAAATTAAATTTAAAAAATAGTTCCATTTACAATAGCATTAAAAACATAAAATATTTAGGAATAAATTTAACAAAAGATGTACAAGATCCTTATTTTAAAAAAAACAGGTTGCTCAGAGATATTAAAGAAGACCTAAATAGAGGAAGAGATATATCATGTTCATGGATTAGAAGACTTAATATTGTTAAAATGTTAATTCTCCCCAAATTGATCTACAGATTTACTGCAATTCCAATCAAAACTCAATAAATTTTATTTGTAGAAATAGACAAGTTAATACTAAAATTTATATGGAAAAGCAATGAACTTAGAAGAGTTGACAATCTTGAAAAAGAAGAATGAAGTTAGAAGACTGATACAACCTGACATCAGACCTACCACAAAGCTACAAAAATCAACATAACAACGGTACTGCTGTCAGAATACCATATAGAAACACAGATCAATGGAACAGAATAGAGACCACAAATAGACCTACATGTATTAGGTAAATTGCTTTTGACAAAGGTACCAAGGCCACTCAATGGGAGAAAAAAAGTTTTATCAACAAATGGTACTAGAACAACTTAATGATGTAGGGGGGAAAAGGTAATCCTAGACCCCTACCTCACACTTCACACAAAAACAAGTTCAAGGTGGATCCTAGACTTAACATGTAAAAACTAAAACTATAAAATCTCTAGAAGAAAATGTAAAATAATTCTTCATGAACCCCAGGGATAAACAAAGATTTCTTAGAAAGGACACAACACACTAAACATACAGGAAAAAAATGACAAACTGAATTTAACCAAAATTTAGAACGCCTATTCATTGAAAGATACCACCAAAAAATGTAAAGCAAAGTTGCTAGGAAAAAAGGCTTCATAATCTATTTGGCTGGCTGGTTGGCTAACTGGCAAAGGATCAGTATTTTGAATACATAAAGAACTCCTTCAAATTAATAATAAAAAGACCCAATGGAAAAAAAATTTTAATAGGCAAAATAATTTAACAGATACTTCACAAGTGAAGACATTTGAATGGCCAATAAGAACATGAAAAAGTGCTTAGCCTCAGAGAAATGCAAATTAAAACCACAATGAGATACCATTTCACACTCAATAAACAGCTAAAATTAAAAGGACTGACAATACCAAATACTGGCAAGAATATAAAGCAACTGGAACATTGCCAGTAGAAGTATAAAATGGTACAACCACTTTGGCAAAAGCTTTGGCAGCTTCTTCTATAGCTAAACATACCCCTACCCCACCATGAACCTGAAATTTCGCAAAAACGGTTATATAAGAATATTCATAGCATCTTTATTCATAACAGTTGAAAACTGGGAAACAACCCAAAAATATCCATCAACAGAGGACTAAGTAACAAATTGTAGAATATTTATTCAGCAGAATAATACTCAGTTAATTAAAAAAAATGAACTGCTAATACGTTCAACTATATGGATGAATTAAAAAAACAGTACAGTAAGTGAAAAAAAGCCAGTCACAAAAAAGAACATACTGTATGATTCCACTTCAAAAACACACAACAGTAAATCTATGGAGACGGAAATCAGAACTGTGGTTGTCTATGGGAAAAGGGTAAAGTATTAACTAGAAGGACACAGGAGGAAACTCCAGGGGTGATGAAATTGTTCAAAGAGGTGGGGAGGGTGGGCACGTGGTTACACAGAGTCTACACTTATTAAAATTCAATTTTTATATTTAAGATCTGTGCATTTAACTATATGTAACTTTTACTTCAATAATAAAAAAAAAAATGCTACACTGATTCTGGTATTTCCCTTGTGCTCATAAACATAGACAATCTGCCAAAATGTATCACAAAGCTAAAACAGATCATTTCTTATAGGAAAGTATCCATTCTCTGGTACAGTGCCTTAAAGCAAAAGCCTGATTGCTCTGGGTGATACACATAAACACTCCTCTATTTGTTAATTTTACATTAATTTATTCAAATTGGTGAATAACTCACAACAATTGCTTTAACCCAGACAAATGAGTACCATATTACTGTTGAAAAGAGACTAGGTGACCCAAATTTTCAGTCCTTTCTACTGAAGACAAATTTAACCATATTATGATGGCTTTATTTTTCATTCACATTAACAACAGCAGTTTATAAAATCAACACAAAGAAACATTTAATAAATCTTTAAGCCTATAATAGCAAAATTGAAATCCTAAGAAAATTTTAATACTTAGTTTCTAATCCTCTCCCTTAAGTAGTTTAGCTTACATTTCTTTCTCCATTTCAAGTTGTTTACTCAATTCTGTGGCTCTAAGCTCTAAATCTGTGTTTAGCTGTCTCTGCTGTTGGAGATCCTGCAAAGCTTGCTCCTTGCTTGCTTTAACTTCAAGAGAATCAGCTTCTAGTTTCTATAGAAGAAATATAGCAACCATTTTAATGTCAATAATTATCTATTACTAAATATTATAACATTTTTATTTATACTCAAATTGGTATTGACATAACACAAAAATAACCGTAAAATACTTGTTATAATAAAAAACACATTCTGAAGTCACTACTGAGTAAAGGAGCTATTTATCTTGGAATCTTTCAGAGGACCTGGCAGCAGCTTTACATATAATAGGCAGTCACTAAATTTTTACTTTTTAAAATTAACTCTGAATAAAAGAATAAACTTAAAATACTTATATTTATTACTGGAGTAAAAGTTATTAACTCAAATACGAAAAAAACTAAGTAAAAGGTTCACACGAGCCCACTTAAAATATATTATCATTTATATTCACAGTTAACAACACTGCTGTACGTACAGATATTCAAAACTAAAACAGAATTGTCATGTAGTCCTTCTGATTAAGACCTACTGACCCTAAATATAAACCCAATTAAATTCCCAATTCTGCCTCGTTAATCTCTTGGTCTAGAGATTGTTGTTCTTCATAGTGTAGTTTTTGTTTCATACTCATACATGTAACTGTGTATTTTTACAAATGTACAAAATCAAACTGTTAAGTATATAGTTTGAATATGTATAAGCAATGCATTTTCTTGTATAGATGTAACAATTTTACACCCTAAATATTTTATAGACCAACATAGGTACCTGTGGCTCTTACTCAACACTTATACTGGATATTTGATGTAACTATATTAATTCTATAACATATCTATATAAAACATATGGAATACTTCCTAAAACAACAATAATAAAATGTTAAAGATCTGATAATCAAAATAGACACTGTTGATTCTAAATAACTATTTTTAAAAGATACACAAAGAGAATTCTCATTAGATGCTTTTCAGTAAAATAGTTTTTCTGTTCTTTTCAACCATTACATAATTTGTCATTACTGTTATCAGACATAAAGAAAAGAAAAAGGAACACATAAACAGAATAGTAAATGCAATTCTTCTTCCATGTTATATTGCTATGGATATACATATATACATATACACATCCCATGATTCTACAATCGTACAGAAGTGCTTCAACTGATTGTGAAAGTATAACTTACATATGTATATATAATAACTTGGGAAATTTTTGTTTAACTGATAGTTCCAATTTAAAGGACAAAGGACTCAGGTCAAATCCTTCTCTGATATGTCTAGTCATTTAATCTCTTTAGTAAATCAACACTTTCACTTGAAATTGTATTAAAGAAGCAGTTTACCATAGTGTAAATTTATTATTAAATTAGAAACAAAACCCAAAGGGTATAAATGTGAAGTTTAAAAAAGAAAGAAGTCCACCATATCTGAAATATTACAATGGAATAAGGAAATAAGGAGATGAGAATGATGGAACAGAAGAGACTTCACGGCAACAAAAAATAAGTTCCTCATAATTATAGAGGCTGGCTGTCTCTTTGAAATACTTACAAATTACAGTGGAACCAGTATATATGCTGACTGAAATCTGTAAAAGCCACAAATGGCTTCTAATGAAGAAATCAAAAGTAAACATGGAATTCAAAATTAAGACATAAAAAATTATAAATAATTTTTAAAAATTGTATATGACAACTTCATCTTTGTTTGCAAATTTAAAATCTTTGATTCCATCTAGGCCATCAGTTTCCATTGCTACAGCAGTAGAAAATAAATCCAAACTCAATTTCTTTTATACAAACCTTAATTTGACCTTCTAATTCTTCAGTTTTCTGTTCTAAAGAGATGTGTTGCTCTTTATATTCTTTAAGATGACCTTCCAACTGACTGCATTGTTCCTGTTTATCCTGCAACTTTGCAGTGACCTGATCCAACTGAGTAGTGATCTTATTTAACTCCTATAGAAAAGTACAATTGAAGAAAACTTTGGTGAGGTTTACTTTATTGTAGTGCCCAAATGTTTGGCCAAAGTAAAATGAAAAACTCTTAAATTTATTTAGGAAACTATTTGGAATAAGATCACAGAAGAGTCTAATGATATAGCTGAGGTTATATTTACCCACCAATATAAAGGACCTGAACTTAAGTTGTGCACAGCCTGAGATATTAAGTTTATATGGATAAGAGGTGAATAACTTTTTCTAGGAAGAGTTATTTTAGGAGCCAAAAGATACAATAGGATATTAAATAGGCTAATAATAAAATAACACTTTTATATTATGATTAAATGTTTTCAATATTCAAGATAATATGTTTTAAAATAACATTTTAAAAAATGATTACAGTGATTGCATCTATGATACTTGTTCACTTGAAATATCTAGTTGCATAGAAAGAACAAAACAAAAATTACTAGAAAATCCACTACCTACAGATAATCATTATTAATGTTTTGATAACTTTCTTTCCAATCTTTTCTGCACGCTAGATTTTATTTTTTGATTTATACTTTTAAAATAAAAACAAGATCTCACTTTACATATTGTTTTGCTATAACCTGCTTTGTTTTTACTTAACAATGCATCATGAAACTCTGACATTATTTTCTAAAATATCATTATACTTGACTGCATAAATTTCTCTTTTATTGATACAGACCATTTTTTACCCAAATGTCCTATTTTAGATTCTTGGATTGCTACTAAATTTTCTGCATTTATTAACAGAGATGCAAACAGCATCCTTAAAGCTATGATTATTCCCTTGAGATAAAGAACTAAAAGTGAGCTAAAGAATATGAAAAATCCTAGTTCTTGAAATATATTGCCAAACAGCTCCCCCTACCACCAACAAAAGGTTGAACTGAGGTACACTATCACTACCAATGTATGGAAGTGGCTTGTTCTTCTATACCATCTCCAATCCTTCCAGTGTTAATTAAACACATACACACATTTTACTTCAATAAGGACATATTCCATTATTGTCTTAATTTACAATTGATTCTTAATGAACTTGAACATTTGCTAATACAGTTTTGATCATTTACTTTGCTTGCAGGTTCACTTATTTCCTATGTACAAGTGGTTAGTAACACTTTATCAGACATATTTCAGAAAATGTTTTATTCTTTTGCCATTTGCTTTAGAATTTTGTTAGTGATATTTCTGGCAGAAAAATTTTAAACTTTTATGTGGTTATTCTTATAAATACTTTTCCATTATAGTTTCTGGCACTGATCTTGTGCTTAGAAAATGCTTTCCAGATGTTTAGTAATAATGTAAGTAAAAAGCAAGTTGCAGAACAACATATACAGTGAGTCTATGTGGATAAAAGAAAAATATCTGTGTGTGTGTGTATGCATGCGTGCACACGCACACACACACATATATATTTGTTCAATGCTTATAGAAGTCTGGAAGGATACATACCAAATTTAATAGCAAACATTCCATCTAAGGAGGAAAATGGGATTGAGGTTTAGGGTAAATACAGAAAACTTTTGTTTTGTTTTGTTAACTTGATATACTCCTATATTGTTAAAAAATAAAATTGAACCAACAACTAGTATTACTTCCCAAATAAAAAGTAAATTTTAAAAATTCCTACCTGGTAAAAAGTAAGAAAAATCTACCAGCAATTTGACCTTGGCCCTAAAGTAGGAAGCCTTTATCTATCAGAAGTATTGAGAAAAGTAACTTCTGTATGCCCTCCAGCTCTCCACTTACTGCCACCTCCAAGAAAAGAGAGTAACTCTTATTATTGAGTTGGAATACATGGTGCTCTTTTCCTGCTTCTAAGTGTAGGTATATCTGGGTCATGGCCCAGATTACCTACTAAACACCAGTGTGGAAGTCTATCCCTCTTTCCCAATCATTGGCACTTAATGGAATGAGGCAACAATTCAACAATTGGGAGTAAATATTTCACTTCACACCAAAGTCTAGACCAGGGGAGAAATACAATATTAAGAAGCCCAACCACAGCTGCACATCAGTTGAGCTCTATCAAAAACAAACATGAGGGTCTAGACAGGTGGCGTAGTGGTTAAGTTTGCGCGCTCCGCTTCCGTGGGCTGGGGTTCGCAGGTTCGGATCCCGGGCGTGAATGGACACACTGCTTGTCAAGCCATGCTGTGGCAGTGTCCCTTATAAGGTAGAGGAAGATGGGCATGGATATTAGCCCAGGGCCAGTCTTCCTCAGCAAAAAGAGGAAGATTGGCAACAGATGTTAGTTCAGAGCTGGTCTTCCTCACAAAAAAAACAAAAACAAAGATGATATTTTTATCTCCATCTGACTCTTTCATCTACCACTCAACTGGTTCTAAACTCAGGGAGAAATTAATGAGAATAAGCAAGTCGATCAATCACAACATTATATAAAACTGAGTATCATTTTTATACATGTTTACAATTAATTTATGTACCAAAACATTTGGTTATGGCATGAAATTGCATCAAGTTCCCCTACCTGCTGCTTATCTTGTAACGCATTTTGGGCCGTGTCCAAATGATTTTGAAGATCTGCTCTTTGAGCAGTTTTTGCTGCTTCTGCTGATAGCAATAATTCAGTCTTGGCTTTAATCTGTAACAAAATTCACAAGTCATTTAAGTTGTATTTAGTCCTTGATTTCCCCTTCTGAACATACATGCTTTTGTCACTAAATTATTTTTTAAAAAATTAAGTCATTTGGCAAAAGGACATAAAGATTTAGACACTGAAAAATAAGTATGTGATAATCCCCCAAACAGGATGAGCAGGAGAGAAGACTCCTAATGTTTGGATAAATGATGAAAAGATGTCCCTATATGATACCAAAATACTTCTCCCTCTCTTAAAGTGGATATCCCCATATTGGGTTATCATATAACTTATTTAACAAATAATTACATTTTAAAAAGAAAGAAATGTGTATCCTCTTTCTCCAAGTTCTAATAAGTATAGCTGTTAAATTGTTTTATTATATTTCTTATTTTCCAATGGAATTATTCTCCTAAAATAAAGAAAATCAAGGCTTAGAAATGTTGGTAACTTTCTCTACTACAGTATAGAATAAGAAAACAATGATGGGAATGGAGAAAGAAACATGTCTTAATTCCCATCCCATGATTAATTCATTGAGAAGACTTCTATATCAGACTCTGAAAGAATATATTAAAACGCAGAATGGTACCATATAAAAGTGTTTTTAAAATTAAACTTTTCAAAGTCAAAAAATATTTAACATAGAAATCTAATAGTATAATATCAAGCTACTTTGAACTTCAAAAACAATTATGAAGACTTATGAAAACAAAGAGAAGCAAAAAAACCAAGTGGTTTCAGGAGTTGTAGTCTGCCAGAAGAGAGAGAAAAAAAAGGCAAAACAGGAAAGCTCAACAAACTGTGTAGATACAACTTTTATTTAATTCTTATTCCCAATTTTTTCCATTAATAAGTAAGGCAGAAAGAGGGACAGGGAGAGAAACACAATTTAAACATTTGATGGCCAAATTGATGCTTTAATCACACAAACTCATATTAAATTGCATAATTCAATATCACCTGTATATCAAGCTGGGAGACTTTTTCTTTGCTTTCATTTAATTGACTATTTAATTCATTGACACTGGTTTCTAGGGAAAGGACACGGTCTTGTGCAGCTCTAAGATGTGCCTTCTGCTCTTGCACCTGGTCATGCAAATTCTCCTGGGCTTGTTTATGGCTTTCTGATTGATTCTTCAGCTTCTCTGTCAGCTGAGTTACCTACCATACAAGCAAGACTCATGAAGGTCACAAATGATATAACAAGAACTAAGAAACTAAAATTTAAGCACCATAAGAATATTAAAGTGCTCTATGATAGGTTATCTCAAATTTTTTTCAAGAAAAATTGTTCATAACTTTCCAAAAATAAGTAACCTCTCAAAATCATAAGAAATAACATCAAATGTGGAGATTCCTATTATTTTTAAAACCATCTCTATTGAGCTATAATTTACATGAAATAAAATTCACCCAACTTAATTGTACAGTTTGAGGAGATTTGATAAATATACACACTCACCTAACCATTACCACATCAAGACAAAGAACATTTCTACTACCCCCAAAAGTCTCCTCACGCTCCTTTGCAGTCAGTACCCTCCACTCATCTCCAGCCCCAATCACTGATCTGATGGAGTAATAAGAGTTCCTTATATATTCTGGATATTTCTGAATTGTCAGGTACATGTACTACAAATATTTTCTCCCAGTCTGTGTCCTGCCTTTTATTTTTGTAATGATATCTTTTGAAGAGCATACATTTTTAATTTAGATGAAATCCAATTCATCTGATGTTGCAATGGTGTGCCTTGCTTGGAGTTCACTGAGTTTCTTGAATCTGTGGATTCATATTTTTAATCAAATTTAAATTTTTTTCAGTCATTATTTCTATAAATATTTTCTTCCAGAAGGACACTCACTAATTAAACGTATGCTTAACTACATGATACTCTCCCACAGGTCACTACAGCACTGTTCATTTCTTTTCCAGTCTTTTTTGTCTCTCTGTGCTTTATTTTGGACAGTTTGAATTACCTTGTCTTAACGTTCACTGATACTGTTTTCTACTTGCTTAATCTACTAAGTCTATCCTATGAAGTTTTCATTTCAGATTTTGGTTTTATCTCTAGAAGTTCTATTTGGTTCTTTTTTACCGTTTCTACTTCTATTTCCATTATTATAGTTTTTCCTTTATACTCATACATATATTTTAAGAGCTGCATTAAGTACTTGTCTGATGAATCTATCATCTCTCATTTCAAGGTCTATTTCCATTGAATGATTTTTTTCTTGTTTATAGCTCACGTTTTCTTCTTCTTTGTATGTAGGAGTAATTTTTTGATATTTATTGTGACAGGTCTGGATTTTGCTGTCTTCTTTCAAAGAATGTTGAATTTTGTTCCAGTAGGCAGTGACTCAACTGGATCCTTTCAAGGCTTGTTTTTAAGCTTTGTTAGGTCAAGTGTACTCCAGCTTTTACTCTAGGGCTAGTTTAGCTTTACCCCTAAGATGTACATTTTTGGGGTTTCTACTGAATGCCCCCTCAAATGTTCAACCACATCTTTTTTCTCTGACTAGCTGGAACTTGAACATCTCCCAGCCCTGTGAGTTCTATTAATTTTTCAGCCTACAGCTCCTCATAATTGTTCATTGTAAAGCTTAGCACTCAGCTAAAGGCTCAAGTGGATCCCTATGCAAATTTCTGGAGCTTTTTCTCTCCATTGTTCCCTCCTCTCTGATATTCTGCCCTGCAAATTTGAGCTGCCTCAACCTCCCTGAACTAAAATTTCTCACTCCTCAGTTCAGGGAGACCACTGTGCTTTCCTTGGATTCCCCTGACCTGCACCACAGTCTGGAAAACATCTCTGACTCAAAAACTGGAGTGGTCAAAAGGTTCACTTCACTTGCTTCTCTTCTCTCCAGGCATCAAAGCCTTGAACTGCTTGTTGTATAATGTTTGAAAACAGTGGGTTTACACATTTTTTCCCACTTTGCTAGTTGTTTATAGTGGGAGGACTAAATAGATATCAGTTACTCCAACATGGCCAGAAGTAGAAGTACATAGATTTATTTTTATTTATTCTTTAAAAAAAATCCATAGATAGGGACCAGCCCAGTGGTATAGTGGTTAAGTTTGCGTACTCTGCTTCAGTGGCTTGGGGTTTGTGGGTTTGGATCCCGGGCACAGACCTACACACTGCTTATCAAGCCATGCTGTGGTGGAGTCCCATATACAAAATAGAGGAAGACTGGCACAGATGTTAGCTCAGGGCCAATATTCCTCAAGCGAAAAAGAGGAAGACTGGCAACAGATGTTAGCTCAGGCCAATCTTCCTCACCAAAAAAAGCAAGCATAGGTTTTTCTGGCCATACTTGTATGATAAGGAATGTCAAGTTGTATGCAACTTACTAGTCTAAAGAATTCTTCATAAAAACTGGTAACCAAGGTTAACTTGGAAATTTGGGGGAAAAATTTGTGTCATACAGTCATGCACTGCATTACGACGTTTCGGTCAATGACACACCACATATACAACAGTGGTTCCATAAGATTAGTACCATATAGCCTAGGTGTGTAGTAAGCTATACCATCTAGGTTTGAATAAATGCACTCTTATGATGTTTGCACAATGACGAAATCACCTAACAACAATTTCTTAGAATGTATTCCCATCACTAAGTGATGCATGACTGTATTCTAATACTCAAATTAGAAAAGTGATACAACCTACTGATACTTTGTTTTAATACTTTCTCATTTAGATAATTATAATTCTCTTACTGGACAATTCTTCCCAGAAAGGAACTGTAAATTCTTTTGTTTGAAAATGTATTAAGTTAAATTTTATCAATTTCTCTTGAACTACATACGAATGTTAGAACAATAAGGCAACTTACCAAAATTATTACTAGCTATATATTCCAAAGACATATACATTATCAAAATATAAGGAATCACTAAGTCTGTATATTAACCAATACACAATAACAACTAACACTTGATTAGTACTTTAGTTTATGAATATATTTTGTTATTCATTCTTTTTTCAAAACATCACAAAATGCCATGAAGCAAGTAGGCATTACTAATAACGTCTCTACTTTCCAAATGAGCTAACAAGGTGAAATGATTTGCTCCTGGTTATACAGGTAATAAATTATATCCTAGGACATAAACTGAGATTTCCTTTGTCAAATCATGTTAACTTACTTTCACTACAAGAGCAACCCACCTCTAAAGTAAATGAGATGGTATTTGTCAAAAAATACACAATATTAAAAAAGTACTAAAAATAACTAGAATGAAGAATCATTTAAACAAATCACTTAGTAAAATATAGAGAGGGAAAAGAAATTTCTAAATTTTAGAAATAGAATACATTTGACAAGCTTACTTGTTCCTGTAATGTATGGTTTTTTTCTTGTAACTGGTTAAGAACAGCAGTCTCTCCTTCACCAGCCTGAATTTTTGCGTAAAGATCTTCTCTTTCCTTTTCTAATAAAGAAATATTTTCTTTACTCTTCTGTAATAAGGCTTCGAGGTTCTGGATCTTTTGGTCCTTATCTCCAATTTGACGTAGTACTTGTTCCAAATCATTCTGCAAGGAATTGAAAACTACTACCTTAAGGATAGGGAACTTAAAAAGTTATTCTTCAAACATAAAATGATTGATGATAAATTTTACAACTCCAACACTTAGTTTTACATTTTTTTACTAATCATTACATTTTAACATGACAAATTTAATTAAATAATTGGAACTATATATTTAATAATATAAACATATATTATTGATAATAAATTAGAACTTAACAAAAAACCTTCAATTAACCACATTCGTACTCTAACACTCCGACCTCACCACCTACTACTCTTCTTGTTCAGTCCATTTCAGACACACGGGACTCCTCATTATTCCTTGATCATACCAGGCACACTCCCACCTCGGAGCCTTTCCACTAATTGTTTCTTCTACCTGAAACACTTACCCCACAAAGTCACATGGCTCATTCCCTCTCCTTCAAATGTTTGCTCAAATGTCATCTCAATCAGGCCTACCCTGACCATTACATTTAAAATTCCAGCCTTTCCCAATACTTCCTCTCCTGAATGTTTTTTTCTTTCCATAGCATTTATCTTCTAACACACTAAATAACTGACTTATTTTTCATGTTTATCTACCTCCCTCCATCCTCTCACTAGAATGTATGCTCCATGAAGGTGATGTTTTTCATCTGTTTTATTCATTGATGTATCCAAGACACATATACTGTAAGATATTTGTTGAATGAACAGAAAAATAAATGATTGCACTCTAACACACCTCTTCTTTTACTTTACCAAGGGCCTAATGTCACAGAGAGCACAATGCAAGAGCCTACATCCAGAACAATGCCCATTAACGTTTTAGACCTATCTGACCACAGCCTTAATCATTTGACTCTGCCTTAATCATTTTAAGAGAGTCAGAGAGGCTCTATCCAGAACAAGGCCCTAACAAGCCCCTCTGCAATCTTGTAGTAGCCCACACCAGCTTGCTGAGACAGAGCCAGCAACCACCTGGTACCCTCAACGATTTGTGCCAATATTAAAATATTTGACATCAGTCACTTTCAAACATGCCTCTCATCCCTGTAAGCTTCAATCACAAAAGGATGAAAGACAACCTAATCTCTCTGCTCTCATCCTCTGTTCCTGCCACTAATGACCCCTCTTCTCCGTATTCCACTCATCTTCTAGAACCACAGTTCCAGGCATAAGTTTTTTCCAAAACATTCTATTTCCAAGTAGTAACAGAAATTTAGTTCTCCCTTTACATATGCTGATTCCCCCTCAACCCTCTCTGATACATAAGGACTATTCTGCTGGGCAAGCAGGGGAGGGTGACTTTTTTCTGGTTTTTCACCACCATTATTCTCTCTTTCATGTAAAAGCTTCATGCTGCTTTGGGGAGTATGTCATTCATTTATTCTATCCTCTATTCTGTGTTGCTATCATCTATAAATCCCTACCTCATTCACTGAAGACTTGAGACCTGATTTAGTCTTTCTCTCAATCCCAATTTCTGCCAATTTCCTGGGAAATACAAAATACATAGACAATTAAGAGCATGGCCTCAACATTCATATCATCTTAATTCCTGGACCTTTACTCATTCTATTCAATCACTCACATGTAGGATCTTGTAATCACCTGAAATTGTTCCAAATGAAAAATTTCAACTATCCTACTCTGTGACCACAACTTCCTGACCATCTTCCAATTTCAGGATCTCATTTCTGCTCTTCAATGTCAAAGAGACATTGACTTCTATTTTCTTTTAGCTTATTTAGCATATGCCTAGCTTCTCTTCCTGAACCTCAAGTATGGATATGAACTAACCTTAAGGATTCTTTCAACTATATTCTCCATTTCCTTTCACCCCAAAATTTCCAATACAGCCACCCCCAAAAAGCCCAATCCTAGATCAATGTTGCAATCTGCTTTCTCCACACCTACATGTCTAAGCACTGTTAGAGCAAAATCACAACCTCCATCAAATGGTGCCACTACAGATTTCTAGACTCCAACCTCCATTATATTCTCAGAATCATCTCATCAATCCTTTCACTTAAGTGAGGTTCTCACCCTCAAGAACCTCAATAACTACTTAAAAGTGTCAATAATTCTTAATCTTAACCAAATTCTTAATCTCTCCCTGCCTGACATTCAGCTATTACTATCTCCAACTTTATCCCCCACTTAAAAAAAGTGGGATTTCAGGAATGATCTACCTTGATTTTCCATTCCTTACCATAAAACTCTGTATATATCCACATACGCCTCCTTTCCCCAAGCTTTAAAGGATAGCCTTCAGAGGAAAATTTCAAATTTACCACCACTGGTATCAGTGACATCATAGCTTATCAATACCTTATTCCTTCAGTCACTTCTCCTTCTCCAATATCCTCAATTATTCCCTCTCTACCAGTCCCTTTCTCCTAGACTATAAACATGTTCAGGTATCTCTTGTTCTCAAAAACACTTCCCAGTCCAAGCCCCACTCCAGTTTCTGCACAGTCTTTATACAGTTCACATTTAAATCTCAAAAGTAATGCATATTTACTTTCCCAACTCCCTCATCTCTCATTTACTCACTAATCAAAAATCAAACTTTCACCTCTATCACTTTATTGAAATTATGTTTAAAAAGGTCACTAACTTATTTAATTGCTGAATCTAATGAACATTTCTCATTTATCATACTGGGTATCCCCATCAGACATCCACATTTGAAGTTGCTGATTACTCCCAACTTTTGATTCTCCCTAGTCCTTTGGCTTCCACTCTACAAGTTCTCCTTAATTAATCTGATCACTCTCTCTTTCTTTGGGCTGCTCTTCCTCTACTCATCCATCCCTTAAGTGCTGGTGTTTCCTAGAAATCTTGTGTTACCAGGTGTCTATTTTTCTCACGATCCTCTCTCCCTGGCTGATCACATCTATTCTAATAATCTCATTTGCTTCATATATACTGATGTCTCTCACAGCTAATATATACAGCACGGTCCCCTCCTCCAAGCTTTAAATTAATATATCCCATAGGTGTCTCAAGACATGTCAAAAACTGAACTCATCACATAGCCCTATAAAATGGCCATCTGTCTCATGTTCACTAACAGAGTTGATGACACCTCCATTTACCATGCACCCAATGTTATCAATCTGCAAGTCATTGCCTTTCTCTCTCATTCCCTATAACTATTAAGTCAACAAGTCCTATCAATTTTACCTCCCAAGTATTACTCAAATTTGTCCCTCTGATATTTTTAAACAATTGCTTCAACTAAGACCATTATTATTTTTCATCTAAACTACTGCATATATTAGCCTTTTAACTGACCTCCTGCTTCAGAATATTCCTTCTGAAATCCATCTTTCACACAACCACAAGAATAACCTATTGAAAAATCAAATCTGGCTATGGCACTTCTATCTTAAGACCTTTAATACCCTTTATCTTCAAGAATAAATGTCACACAAGGCCTTCCATGTCCAGTGCTCTGGCTTCTTCTCTAACTAAGCTTTAAATTATACTTTAAGCCCAGCAAAACCTAACAGTTTAGTTCATACCAGCTTCAGTATCCTTGTCCTTGTAACTTCTACTTGGAGTATCCTCCTCACTATCACCATCTTTGCAACCCAGAAACATCTATGCATCCTTTGCAACTCACGACTGTCACTTTTAAGAAGTTTTCAATGACTGCTCTTTTCCAGACTCTATTTGAGTTAGATAACTGTCCTCTATGCTACCATAATAATTTCATATACATAAATACACCTAGAACGATATGTATTACATCTCTTTAATTAGTTTTTAGGACTTTTCATGTTTCCATAATGAATGACTTTGCCTGGCCTCTTTGCCACATGTTTCTTATTCTTCCCCAGGGAATGAGAATTTAACTAACTGGAAAGTTTGGAATAAGGAACTAAGCTTTTTTTTTTTTTTTTGGTGAGGAAGACCAGCCCTGAGCTAACATCTGTTGCTAATCCTCCTCTTTTTGCTGAGGAAGACTGGCCCTGGGCTAACATCCGTGCCCATCTTCCTCTACTTTATATGGGACGCCGCCACGGCATGGCTGACAGGCAGTGCGTCCGCGGGCGCCCGGGATCCGAACCCGCGAACCCCGGGCTGCCAAGCGCGGACGAAACCGCTGCGCCACCGAGCCGGCCCCAAGGAACTAAGCATTTTTAACTCAATCCCTTCCTCTCCCCTCAGTCTAAAAGACAACCTGCCTATAAGAAGGTCAAAGGCTGTCATCTCCAGCTTTGTCTGTGACTGGATGAATAAATTTAATTCTGGGGTACAGTATAAGAAAGCCCACTTGGCTACAGACCTGTGCCAAATTCTCTGCCTCAGCTTAACTAGGCTTGTTCTTTGCTATTCTTTACAGCAAAACTCCTAGAATTATCTATATTCATTGTATGAAACTTCTTTCTTCCCATTTGCTCTGGAACCCTCTCCACTAGGCTTTCGTCCCTCCTTCTCTATCCAAATTGCTCTTATCAATGTTATCAATGACCTTCATGTGGGCCAAATACAATAGGATTCTCACTCTTCATCTTGCTTGACCTCCATCCTTCTGACTATCCAGGCCAAAATCCCTGGAATCATCCCTGACTTCTCTCTCAATATCCCACATCAACCTATTAATAAATCTGTCAGCTTTACCTTTACAATATATCTAGAATCTGACCATTTCTCACTTACTGCACTTTTTCCATTCTGGTCCAAGCTGTAGCATTTCTTGTCTGGATTATTGTAGTAGACCCTTAGCTAATTTCTCTGCTTCCACTTGTGTGCCCTTACAGTCTACTCTCAATAGAGCAGCCAGGGTAACCCTGTAAAATTAT
The DNA here is from genome assembly GCA_031878705.1 of Tapirus indicus. Taxonomy (NCBI): domain Eukaryota; kingdom Metazoa; phylum Chordata; class Mammalia; order Perissodactyla; family Tapiridae; genus Tapirus; species Tapirus indicus. Next base: position 133,372,293 of record CM062920.1, on the reverse strand, counting down.
AAGTCAGATCATATTACTCCTTTGCTCAGATCCCTCCAGTGATTTTTCATCTTAGAGCAAAATCCTTAAAATTACCCAAGAGGCTCGACATGTTCTAACTTCTGTGATCTCCATCACTGTGTCCCTGTCAATCCTTCTCTCCATTCACACCACTTCACAGCCACTGGCTTCCTCAGGTTCCTTAAACATGCTCCTGTCTCAGGGCCTTTTAATGTACTAATGCTCTTCTCTGACATCTACATGGCTCAGACCTCCTTTCCTTCAGGTCTTTCATCTTCTCAGAGAAGCCTTCCTTGTCAACCCTATCTAATACTGTAGTCCCACCTCCAGCTCCCTGGATACTTCCCACTCCCTGTCCCTTTTTTTTTGCTTTTTTGTGAGGAAGATTAGCCCTGAGCTAACATCTGTTACCAGTCCTCCTCTTTATGCTGAGGCAGACTGGCCCTGCTAACATCCGTGCCCATCTTCCTCTACTTTATATGGGACGCCACCACGGCATGGCTTGACAAGTGGTGCATTGGCCCACGCCCAGGATCCGAACCTGTGAACCCCGGGCCACTGAAGTGGAGCGTGCGAACTTAACTGCTACGCCACCAGGCCAGCCCCTTCCTGTCCCTTTTTTCATCTTCATAGCATTATTGCCATCTAACACACTATAATATTTGCCTATTTACCTTGGCTCTTGCTTGCCTCCTGACAGAGTGCTCAATAATATTGAATGAATTAATGAAAGACTGAAAGAATAAATGAATGTCAAAGTCAAATTCATTTCACCTATTTGGGCACTCTCCTCCTCTTGCTATAACAAAACAAAAATTTAACTTCTTTCAATCTTTTAAGCCATGCTATAGAATCTGTATAAATTTAACCCTGTCACTTATATTTTCTATACCTACAATGACAATGTTCATAACATAGTTCTGAAGCAGGGGAAGACAGGGCCAACAAACACTAAGTTCTCCTATAGGAATACAAAATCTTTCTTTACATGGCTAACAAAAGCAGGAAATCGTATTTGCATTTTTTACTTTTCAAATAAGGCATTTTAAAAATAATAAACAATAATAAATCATTTATTATGTATAATTTAAATAAATACATTTTATTTATGTAAATTTATTTAATAGATAATTTTAATAAATTTAAATATTTTAATAAATAAATCAGTTTACTTATAATTCTGCATTATCTAGTTTTATCAAAACAAAAGGATAATGATTTGGCTAATTTTTGTTTTAAAGGCTAATAAGTCAAATAATATTTACCTGAGCTTCTCGAAGTTTTGCTGTAGTGCTTTGCTGAAGAGCTTGTTGTTCTTGATGCTGTTGCTTTGTTTTATCTAACTGATGCTGTAATTCTGTGGAATTTGTTACTTTTTCCTTCAACTTAAACAAAATAAAGACTGTCAGTTGACAACTTAAAGTCATAATGTTATCAGTCATAAATATCTGGCATTACTTCAAATCTCACAATTCTCAACTCTGAAGAGAAAACTAAATTCAGACAATATATATATAATAAACTTTAAAAGCAGTACCTCACTACTTTTGGAATCTTAATCTCATGATTAAGAAACTATTCCCTAGGGACAGACTCTTATCCTAAAAAGAATACAATTCTTTCTTCAGGTTGGCATTTAATTTGTTATTTTTGTGATGTACTAATACGATCAAGGAATTAATTACATACAAATTTTTTATAATAATCTAAACCACAGTATCAATATTTGTTTTATTTTTTTCCCACAACAATCATAATTTATCACTTACTGGAAAAGAATAGGATCATCTACCACATCTACGATTTTGAGCCTAGAGGAAAATATGTTGTTGAAACTACAGTGACTCTCAATGTTTGTTCAATTCTAATAAAAGACATAATTTAATGGTAACTTTTACATTAACCAAATAATAGTTACCATTTTTGTCAACTACACTTTTAATTAGGATAGCATTCAATCTTATGCTTAATTTTTATTTATTTATTTTTTTGGTGAGGAAGACCAGCCCTGAGCTAACATCCATTGCCAATCCTCCTCTTTTTGCTGAGGAAGACAGGCCACGGCATGGCTGACAAGCAGTGCGTGGGCTGGCTCCCGGGATCGAATCTGCCAACCTTGGGCTGCCAAAGCGCAGACTAAACCACTGCGCCACTGGGCGGCCCCTCAATCTTACGCTTAATTTTTAAAAGTGAAAATCCTCAAAGGCAAACTCAAAATTTATATGCATCACTATGTGGGTCATAGTCATCATTAATGACCCGCACCAACTGTTCATTTTTTCCACTGTTCCTTTAGGAAGTAGTACCTCCTGGGTAGGAAGACTCCTTCAGGCTGCAGAAGACTGCTCCTCTATCAGCAGCCTGATAGAAGATCACCCCCAGAATTTTTCCCACCTAAAGTCTTCTTTGTAAATAACTGTTAAGAACTTTAGGGAATAAAATCACAACAAAATGACTTAATATAATTAATAAGTAGGATGTTTTTATCAAGCAGAAATAAATGTAATTTAAAGTTTAAAAAAATGTCCAATTAAAGCTCTTGACAATGACAGGATTTAACCATAACAATATTTAAGATGCCTCAAATCTATCAACATATTATATAAACTCATTTGAAATGCTAGCTTACCTGTTCTTCTAAACGAGAAAGTTTGAGTTGTAGATCAGCCACTTGTTGTTCTTTATCCATCAACTTTTCACTTGAAAGCTGTCTCTGTTCCTTTAGCCTACCATGAGCTTCCCCTAGTTGGCGCTCTGTCTCCAGAAGTTTGCTATGTAACTTTAAAAAAGGCAAGTATATACATATGTATAAACAGATGCACACTCATCACCACCATCACTACCACCACCTACTTTCCAAACAATGTTTCATTTTTCACCAGTATAAGATCCTAATTTTCATGATACTTTAAAGGAACCTAAAATTCAATTGGATTTTAATCACATAAATTACGATGAATCACATAAAACTGATTAAACATCACAGTTTTCAATTTTTTTGCTCTCTTAAAAAAATACAGTAAACCAGAGGCTTTTTGTTTGGAATCACTTGAGGAACTTAAAAAAATAAAATGACACAAAAATTAAGACACTCAGCCCACACTCAGACCTATTCCACAGTGTTTTTTAAAAATTCCACAGTGACTCTTGTTTTTCCATAATTATGAATCCCCACAACTGACCTCTTACATTTGAGTATTGAATAGAGCACAAGTATTCCCAAATCCTCAAACTGGCATATAATTTCTAAATCAAATAGAGGAAAGAATATATTTTTTTTTAAATATCAGGCAACCCTCATTCACTGAATGCCACCCAGTTAAAACTAAAGGAGAAATCTGCCCTGGAGCCAAGAACCATCACTTTCTCAAATTCTTTCCTTTCTGTAATACTACCAGAATAACAGTTAGTTTCTCTTGAGGAGAGGGATGGGGAGGTTTACTGTGTGGGGTTTTTTTTTTTCCATTAAAAAAAGAAAAAAGATGGGGCCGCCCGGTGGCGCAGCGGTTTAGTCTGCACTTGGCAGCCCGGGGTTCGCAAGTTCGGATCCCAGGCGCCTGCCGACGCACTGCTCGTCAGCCATGCCGTGGCGGTGTCCCCTATAAAAGTAGAGGAAGATGGGCACGGATGTTAGCCCAGGGCCAGTCTTCCTCAGCAAAAAAAAGAGGAGGATTGGCGACAGATGTTAGCTCAGGGCTGGTCTTCCTCACAAAAAAGAAAAAAGTTTGTATTAATGGAATACTACTCAGCCATAAAAAAGACAAAATCATCCCATTTGCAATGACATGGATGGAACTTGAGGATGGAAGCGAGATAAGCCAGACAGAGAAAGACAAACACCATAGGATTTCACTGATATGTGGAAGATAAACAAATACATGGACAAAGAGAACAGATTAGTGGTTACCTGAGGGAAGAGGGCTGGGGGTGGGCATAAAGGATAAAGGGGCACATATACATGGTGACTGACAAATAATAATGTACAACTGAAATTTCACAATGTTATAAACTAGTATGACTTCAATAAAATGAAAAAAAAATTTGTACTAATTTCAGAAGAATTACTACACAAGTGCTGGGTGTAGAATAAAAAAAGAGTTGCATGGAGGTAAGGATGCAAGACATTTGGCAAGGCTTATACACTAAGACTGCTCCTACACACCAGCCTTATAACACATAAAATCAAACTCATGTGCCTCCGCAAAATTAAAAATTGATAACATCCTATACAATTGCTTTCAATCAAAACTGTTCATGTTAAATCTGAAAATATTAAGAATATATATAGCCTTTGCGTCATTTATACTTACATGCTCTATATTTGCGTATTTCTCCAAAAAATTTATAGTTGGCAAGGAAAGAATAAAGTTCTACCAGAAAAGCGGACACTCACTATTTTCTTATGCTATGAAACAACCTGTGGCTATCAGAATATATATCCTATGCTTAATAAAGAAAACCAAAGTCAATTTCTAAAGTAAAACATGCTTCCATCTAACTAAAAGAAGAATGAGTAACAATTAAAGAGAATGCATTTAATTTATCCTTGTTTTTAGCCAGCACCTTGACACCTCTCCCCTTTTTCTTCTTCTTCTTCTTCTTCTTCTTCTTAAAATGCAGTGAATCAGCACTATAATACTACCCAAACCTCCTCCTTCTCGTTAAAAGAATGAGGTCCAATCCTAATATGTGAAAGCAAAGGAGGCCTTCAAAATAAACTCATATTTCAAGCATCTAAATGCTTGATCTCTTGCAAACAGGCATCACCATGTCTGGTTCCTAAACTTGCTGGATAAGAATCTCCCAATATCATTGTTAACACACAGATAATCAGACTTCTGCTCTAGAAGTTTAGATTTAGTACATTTGAGCTGAAGTCCAGAAATCCATGTTTTCACAACAAGAATCAGATGATATTTAGTTTCAGGAAAGTCTCAAAATTACTTGGTGAAAAGCAACACTTTAAAAAAGTAGCAGTTTTCGGTCCCGGCCCCATGGCGTAGTGGTTAAGTTCAGCACACTGTGCTTCAGGGGCCCAGGTTCACAGGTTAGGATCCCTGGTGCAGACCTACACCACTTGTCAGCCATGTTGTGGCGGCAATCCACACACAAAATAAAGGAAGACTGGCACAGATGTTAGCTCAGGGCTAATCTTCTTCAAGTAAAAAAAAGGGGAAGATTAGAAACAGATGTTAGCTTAAAGCAAATCTTCCCCAGCAAAGAAAAAAAAAAAAGTAGCAGTTTTCAATCTCAACTGCACAGCACAATCACAGGGGAAACATTTAAAGATACTAATGCCCAGGCCTATGCCAGAGATTATGATGTGATCCTCACCAGATCAAAGGTGAGGACGTGATACGGGTAATTTTTAAAATCTCCTCAGGTGATTCTGATGTGCAGACAGAGTTGAGAACCAATGAATTAAAGATAACTATTGCTCTAAAGTGAAGATTTACTAAAGGAGTGAGAAAAAGAGATATGTATTATAAATAACTTTGTCATTCATTACTGTACAATTCCTGATAAATCCCTGAGCTTTAATAAAGAAATGAATCTCAAATCAAAGCTGCCCCAGGGTGGAAGCAGGCCAAAATCACTTAAACAATGATGCCTATACCATTTTAGAGTAAATATGTTAAAGAAAAACAGATTAAAAGTAAAAATAATACATGGAATTATTAATAGAATGGTCTATCTTAAAGTCACATTTTGAGATATACATATATATGTATATGTTCCCTAATAAATTCAGTTTTGTAAACTTATATACATAGTTGTTTTTTCTTTTCTTTTTTTTTTTTTTTTTGCTGAGGAAGGTTTACCCTGAGCTAACATCTGCTGCCAATCTTCCTCTTTTTTGTATGTGAGCCACCACCACAGCCTGGCCACTGACAGATGAGTAGTATTAGGTCCACGTCCCGGAACCGAACACTAGCCACTGAAGCAGAGCATGCCGAACTTAACCACTAGGCCACCGAGGATGGCCCCATAATTCTTTATTCATTATACTCCTAATAATGTTTACTAAGTGCCAGGGCCTATTCTAAATGCTTCACAAATATTAACTAATTTAATCTTTATAATACCTCAATGAAAAGGGTTCCATTATTATCCTGAGGCACAAATTAAATAACTTGCTCAAGAGCACACAGCGTGTAGGCAATAGAACTGGAACTCAGGCATTGGTCCCTAAATCCACACTTATAAATCACTGTATTATTTGAGATGGCATGTTAGATAATTTTTAAAAATTAAATTGATGACATCTAATCTTTTCATTATGTAACAAATCATTATTTGCACATCTGTGGCTATTTTAGAAGTGTTCATGAACACAAATAGGAAGAATATAGGCTATTTTGTTTTCAAGTCCTTTGTTCAAAATTGCCAGCTATCTAATTTTGTCAGCACTGAAATGGGTGCTGAGGATACAGTGGAGAACAAAACAAACCCAATTCATGCCTACACTCTTTAAGGACAGTGAAAAAAGGTTTAAGGTGAGGTTCACTTCCATTCCTCTGATAAATATTTACTAAAAGCCCTAAGAATAGAGGCTGATAAGAGTACACAACAAAACAAATTCCTTACATTAAGAAGGTCACAGTCCAATGGGAATGGTAGACAATATGCAAGTAAACAAAAAACTAATTACACAATGTAAAATGTTATAAAGAAGCAGCTTGCTTAAATAAAGGAGTCTAGAATATAGGAAACAAGCTATTTAAATAGAGTGGTCTTGGAAGCCTGTAGTGAGGAAAAGGCTTGTAAGCCAGTCTTGTGAAGAACTGAAGTCAAGAGCACACTAAGAAAACATGGTCTAAGGACCTAAGGCAGGAAAGGACTTGAAGTGTTGGTGTGTTCAAGGAACTGAAAGGAGATCAACATGGCTTCACAGTAGTAGGAGATGAACTGAAGACAAAGTATGAGCCATACTACATGGAGGCTTACATGCTATAACGTACGACATTTGGATTCAATTCAAAGTATAATGCAAGGCCACGGAGGGTGTTAAGCAGAAGAATAAAGCAATATCATATCCTTCATGTTTTAAAAAGATGTCCCTGGCTTCTGTATGGAAAATAGATTAAGGAGGTCACTAGAAGAAGGGACACTTGTAAGAAGGCTAATACAGTAGCCCAAGTGGGCAATGATGATGGCTTAGATTGAGGATGGTAGCAGTGTAAATGAAGAGAAATAGACAGATTTGAGACATACTTTGAAGGCAGAATCTAGTGAGCATGCTGAAAGAGAGAAGATAAATGGTATCACTTCAAGGTCTTCAGTATGACCTCTTTGTTTTGTATAGGATGGTGACTAAACCAAATAATCACATACATATTCAAGTCTTTGTTATAAAAACATATGTTTGAGTAGGTTCTCAAAAATTCCTGATACTGTTCCATCCACTGACAACCAAATAAAGCCCAAATCTTCAGCCTACTATTTAAGACCTGCCATCATCAAGTTCCAAATGCTCTTTCCAGTCACAATAGTCCACTCCTATTATACATAGCCTATCCCAAAAGCAAACCAGTGTCCCTTCTGGTTCTTATAATACTTTCCTGCCACTAGTTTACTCTCACTAATCCTTCTGCCTGGAAGACCTTCCTGCCTTCAAACTGCCACATGTCAAACCCTATCCAATATTCACGATTTCAAGCACCACCTCTCACAGAAAGCTTTTCCTGATCACATAATTAGATAAAATAATTACACAACATGAAGTACTATGGGAGGAAGAAAACAGGAAAGAACTTTCCCCAATTCCTGTAGTATATAAGAGCATTTTATTCTAATTCTCATATTCTTTGGTATAGGATAGTATTTGCCTTATCCTCAACGAGATTTACATAATCATTTAAGGTAGGTACTGTTTCATTTCTGTATCTTCTAACAAATAAGGCATAATGTCTTTTAGCAATCATAAATGCTCAATTGCTTATCTGAACTGAAAGTCAAATATCTAAGTTATCTTTAAGTTATTCACTGACATCCCCAAGCCTCTGTTTCCTTCCATTATGAATGCCTGCATTTATTCATTCACTTACTCACTAAAACATTTGCTGATTAAGAAACAACGTGCCAGGCAGTGAGGATAAAAAATGAATAACACGTGGTCTTTGCACCCAAAGGTTCAGACTCTAGAGAAGAAAGAGACATAAATTATGATAATATACTATACTGTGGTAAGTAAAACAATCAAGACATGTACATGCTAAAGTCATCTTGTTGGGGGTGGAGTGAGAAGAAGCAATGCTCAGAAAAGGATTTCTAGAAAAGTGATAAGTGAAGTAAGCAGAGTTAGAAGGAACAGGAAGAATATTTCAGGCCAAGAAGTCAGAAGGATTGATGCCACAAAAGCAGGTATCTGCCATTTCAGTGAAAATAGCTGACTGTTATCAAAAAAGTGGCTGAGGACTTTAATCACTCCAAATTCCCATTTTTCAACCAATTTTTATGTTATCTATAAGAAATATGTAGAATACAAAATTTAAAAATTAAGTTAATGTCAAAGTCAAAACTTGTATTAAACTTCATCTGATAGACATTATTTACCTATAAAAAATAGTTAGGACTAATTTGTTTTCTTCTTTTAAAATATCTAATTTTTATATTGATGGTTTAACAATAATTGTATTTTGAAAATTTAGCAACAAAAAAAAAGATAAGAATTTTTAAATTAAAGAACTGTCAACAATTTGAATTAATTACAGTAGCTAATACCTGCTGAGTACCTACCATGTACCAGGTACCATCCCAAGCAATTTATATGTATTAATTTATAAACACTTCACAACAATACCATATGATAGATACTATCATTTTTTTCTCAGCTTAAGGGAAATTGAAATTAAAGGAAATGAGATCTGACTCAAAACAACAGGTTGTGAAAATTAAGAGTTAATTTTTAAAAATCACAATTTTTTAAAATGAATGAACTATATTATGATCAAATAATCATCAAACACACTAAGAAGAAACCACAGGGGGAATTACAATAAATAAAAGTAACATCTCTTACTTGATTAATTTCACTTTGGAGTTGTAACCCATGCTGCTCTTTTTCTTCTCTCTGTTGTTGTAGCTGTTTAAACTCTGCCTTAAGATGCTGGTACTTGGTCTCTGCTTCTGATAACTCTTCTTTGAGCTTTTGAGTAGCTTCTCCCTTTTCACCTAGTTCTGCCTGTATTCTCTGCAGTGAGGTTTCAGTTGCAGATAATCTTGACTGAAGCTGCTGACAATCTAGGTCTTTTTGATGAAGGCTTGCTTGTATATTCTTTTTACTCACACATTCTTCATCACATTTCTCCTCTAACTGAGCATAGTCCAGTTCTTTCTTCAGCAACTTTTCAGTCAAGTTCTGAAATATCAGTTTAACAGTTTATTTCCTTTTCTAATATTTTTAATTATTCAAACAACCTTCAGGGCAGTACCATTGCCTACTAAATGTTTTAGTCAGTATTACAACATAAAAACAGTGAAAATATTCTAGCCAAGAAGAATTAAATTAGTACATACTAACTTATGATTTTACTATTGGTCCACTTAACTAAGCTCTACTACTATAATTTAAGAATTACCAACAAAATTTTGACATAAAATGAAAACACTAAAATCTACTAGATTCTTTAGAGTATGCAACATATTTATATTCTCCCATTTGAGTTAGAAATTAAAACTACCCTTCTATCATCAAAAATTATTTTGAATAACAATATACTATAGCAATTCTGGTTTTTGGCTCTGCAATTTCATAGTTGATAAGAGTTTTAGCATAATAATACTATTCACTGTTCTAATATGCCTGATCCTACTGATTTCTTATTTTTGCTCTTCTTGATCAAGACCATTTTTAAGAGTCACAAGTTTAGGACTCAAATTTCTTTCTAGGTGTGTAAAAATAATGATCTAAAAATATCACTTACCTGCCATATATTTTGTTATTTTACTCAATACTTTCAAGTACAAAACATAAAAATAACACCTCCAATCAAACATCTGGACCACCCAGCCTGATCGAATGTCCAAGTTTGGTCTCAGTGGAGTTGTCACAATTAATATTGAACATTTTAAGTTAACATATTTACACATAAGATATAGATCAGAATTTTGACTCAATTCTGCAAGAAAGATAGCCAGGATAAGAAGTCACTATAAGCACTGATGAGTCAAGTATGCTAGAAGAGGATGATACCGAAATAGTAGAGGACAAGCAAAACCTCTGGCCTTTAAACAGACTATTGTCTAAATGAAACACACACACCAAAAACAAATCTTTTCTAAGAAGATTACAACATAACATGCAACCAAAAATGGATTAATACAAAAGCTGTACCGAAGTTTTTAAGTGCATAATTTCTAAAATAAATAAATAAGCAAAATCAGGTGGGGCTAACTATTAAGTTACAATCACCTGAAAATAAAGTTTGAGCTTTAGTGGTGAGAGGAGTTAAGTAATAGGTATACATGACTCATGCCATCTGCTCTATACAAAAAGACACAAATATATAAAAAGACACAAAGAAACAGACAAGTTGCATGTGGGGAAGAGCAAACACTATTACCTCTAAGTCTAGGTACCATGGGGGAAAGGCAGAAGTGAAGGTTCTTGAACACTTATCTGAGAAAAGGTACATTAGTGTAAATTATCAAGTAGGAATATCCTATAGAAAGAGCAGTGTCCAGAAAGATGATATAAGTATATATGAGATGAGATGGGAGACAAGCTTAGACGTAAATCAGCAACCAGAAATGCGCAGTAAAATCAGCCAGGAGATGTGTGCCTTGACCGACCAACAGAAACAGAAAAAAACAGGTGGAGCCAAAGACTAGAGAAAAAATACTCTGGGTCAAAGTACGCTAGGAAACTTCTCTTTATACACATTTCTTTGTGTTACTGACCAGTAACTCCACTTTCTTGACAGAGGTTTACATTTTTTCTTTAAAGAAAACGAGATTTATTTTAGAATTTGTAAGCTAAATTAAGTCTATTAATTGATCTATAAATGTTTTGCATCTTTTTAGAGAAAATTCTAAGTTACTGAATTTCATGAATGCAATCATGCTCACAAATACTGAGAACGTGGACAGGATATAATTTAAAAACACGCTACAAAAATTAAGGCTAGTGATGAGTTAATAAGTCTTCTTCCCCACAGGCTTACTTACAAACTGACCAAGTAATTCCACCAGTTCTATACATAAACGACGCCTCAGACAGCTTTGCTCTTTAAAAACCAAAAATACATAACTATTGACTGTTTAAAATTCACTTGTCCTAAAAAATTAATTAAAATCTACCTGCTTCATTGCACAGATAAAAGATAATTAAGTTTTCTTTAAAAGAACATAAACCACTTTCTTTTTAAAAGAACCTAATCCACTCACACTATATAATTTTTACATGCAAAAGGCTAACTTAGTATTACGAACTTTTCATTCTTCTTATAGTCTTCCCATGGAATCTGAAACAAAATAGTACAGTGAATACATGGTTTTCGAAGACTGATTTTTTTTAAAGTACAGTAGAATCCATTAAAAAAAATAATAATTGTACTTTCACTTCTCCATATTAATCCTTACAACAAAATATAAGATAGACATTAGCATCCCCATTCTACGGATGAGGAAGCTAAAGTTGAAAGAACCTGATATGACTTGGCCAAGTGGCAGAGTCACGTGTGATGATTCTAAGTTCAATAAATTTTTTACAACATAATTTAGACACTCGATAAGTCAATTTGTGCCCCCCAAAATATCTCCTATTCAAGTTTAAATTATAAGATGAATGTTAAGCCTAACTCATAACATAATTATCACTAGGTAAGCAAAATTCTTTCCTTCTAAACGTCTAGTCCTCTTTTGATTTTCTCACCAATTGTTCTCTCAACATATGTTTTTTACAAAGACCCTGTATACGACTCCATTATTCACTTGTTGCTTGTCCAGGTAATGAGAATGAATGCAAAAAGAATGGCATTATTTAATGCCTGGAAGCTTACAAAGCGCTTTCGGGGATCTCATCTCATTTGTTCCTCAAAACAGCTTGGTGAGAAAGAGCAAAGTGAACTATTTGTAGCTCTCCACCATCTCATATTTTGTGCTCTTACATTCCCATGCCTCTTGTATATCTAGCTCTCAAAATGAAATGCCATTAACCCCTCTGCCATGTGAAATGCTCCTTAGCATCCTTAAACACTAAGCAAAAAGTTTTATCTTCTACAAAAGCCTTTCTGGATTTACTAGGCAGTAAGTTAGGAAAACTTCCACCTTGGTCTTGATCCAACCCTGTATCATGACACTTACCAAATAAAAACAACGAAAAATATTCACTAAGGTGCTTACTAAAAGCCAGACACTGGTCTAAGCACTTTAACATCTACTGATTTACTTAATACTCATATCAATCCTAAGAGGCAAAAAGATATCATAGTACTTTTTAGCAGAAGAGGAAACAGACTTTGAGAGGTTGAGTGTCACAGCCAGTCAGTGGCAAAGCTGGGATTTAAACACGTCTTCAACCACTGTACTATACTGTTCATATCAATACACCACTTTGCAATACAGTGGTAATACACAGCAATATAACTACTTGCTATATCTGGCTACTGCTTTGGCCTATGAACACATTAATACTGGGACTGTTGGGAAGGGGAGAGCAATCAAGGACAGAAAAAGGGGTGAGAAGTGAGACCCAAAAAATAACTGAGTCTCTTACAATGACCTATATTATACTAGTAACTATAAATAAACATGATTTCGTTGAGACTTTATATGGAAACAGTTAATTAAACTGAGCTGCAGAATTTTTAAACATCAGAATATGATTCTTATTAGAATATAAGAAGGAATTTTCTTCAATATTGCCCTTTTGTTTTTGAGTTTTCAAAGCTATTAATTACAAAACACTGGTTTAATGTTTAAAATCTTGACATTAGCACAAAAGCAATTATTTTTTCCATTCATTATATATTACAATGCTATCTATCCACCTTGATACTGCCTATGACCCAAAAAAGCTGCCCAAGGCATTTTATGTAATAGCCTTCAAAGACCACATACAGAGATTTCCAAGTTCAAAACACTTGGATATCACCACTGTCCACAATTACAGTTTGCCATGGACGTGGGGTGAGAAGAATGGGAGAGGCAGATAGCAAGGATAATTAAAAAAAGGTAGACGCAGCTCTGTACTTGCTCTAACTGCTGAGCAAATCCCAAACAGGGAAACGCTTTGAAAAAAAATTATGAAGTCTTGTACTTATGTAAGGATTATTAAGATTAGTAGAAGATCTGATTATTCCCTAATCAAAATATTCCAATTTTACCACACCAAACCATTTTGATTCCATGTACTATTCAAAAATAGTCACAGTACTTCCTTTAATAATGTGTGTGTGTCTGTGTGTGTATACAATCTGTGTTTCATTACTTGACTATACATTTCAGGCTATCAATGTCAAATCATGTCCTTTATTAATAATTTAATGCTTCAAAAAAACATAGTAAATTACACTGATCATAAACATCCACTGCATGTGTACATCCTGGTCAGTTTCCAAGAGGTAGAAGGTCAAGTCTGATCTCAAAGAAATTAAAAGTCAAACTGAAGGACAAACATAAAACTAAATTGTATGTAGATGTTTTCTACATATAGTTGACAGGAGAAAAAAAAGGGGAAGGGAGGCGCAGAGGTTTTCATAAACCACAGAAAAAGGATATATTTTAAAAACCAGTCAGCACCAAGAGTTGATAGAGAAATGGACAATGGTAAACTGGTATAATTACTCTGGAAATTAGTTTGGGATTACTTAGTAAATTTGATCATGTGTGTAGCCTACAACCCAGCAATTTCACTTGGGAGTACATAGAGAAATTCTTGCCAAATGCATGAGATTTGTATATGAGCGCTCATGGCTGCAATATTTGTAATAGCTAAGGAAAAAGAAAAACTGTGTGAAAAAATAGGAAGTATGCATAGATCACTTCTGCTGCATACCGAAAATTAATATAGTTGTCACACGGAAAAGTATTTATGTGATTGAATTACAAACTGAGCTGGTTGCTTTTTTTCATGAAACACCATTTTTACTGGCAAGAACGACAGACAAACTATGATTATTCACACCTGGGTTGGAGGAGAACCTGTCACTTCAAAGAATAGAACTGAGAGTATTTGTTGTCAATGATAAAACTCAAGCTTTCAAATGAAGCTTAGAATTTTGGAAAACTTATATCCACCACCATGAGCTTGACACTCCCTCATACTTAAAGTCTATTTTGAGATTGATGATGATATCGACAAATGTGATTATTTTTATATTGTACAATGAAATGTGTCAATATTTGGAAGATCAGCATAACTCAGTGAACCAATGTTTTCCAAATGACTAACGCATAATTGTTACAAAATCATGAACAGGAAAGATCCACTCAAAAGCAAGATAGAGGAATGAATTTGAATATACAAAGTATAAAAACTGTATTGATATGGTTTCAGATTCTACATTGTAACTAACTTTTGAAAGACTATACTTTATCTAGCTTCAGTATAGTATCAAATAAAAATAGCTACAATTATCTGAAAAGGCTGTTGAGACATTCCTCCCTTTTCCAAACACGTATCTGTGAGACTGAATTTTCTTCATACATTTCAGCCATATCGCAACATATTAAATGTAAAAGCAGATACGAGAATCCATCTGTCCTGTATTATGCTGGACATTAAAGAGGTTTGCAGAAATGTAAACACCACCACTATTGTTTTGGAAAACACAGTCATTTTTCATTAGAAATGGTATTTATGTTAATATTTAATACTTATCTCTTTTCCCCCTTCTACCATGTTTTCTTTCTTAATTTTTTACTTGTTAAATTTCACCAAAATATTAGGTTCAAGTTATTAAAGCCAACAAATTCACCATACTTTTGAATAAAAGGGTTTAATAACTCCCTACTCCCCCATCACCAAAAGAGTCAAGACATGAAAAAAAGTACTAATACTATGTGAAACATGACATGCATGGAGCCATATTAAAAAAAAGCCAGAGCAGCCATTTCAGAGGAATTGCCTTGCACATCTTGTTTTCTTTATCTTCCAAACTGGACCAAACTGCCAACGTTCCAAGAAGTCAGTAAGGACAAGAATATTCTGTCTATAAGGACTGATAGACCTAGACTTTGCTGATGACCAGATCACTAACCAATCAATGAAGTACAAGTCTAGCCTTCTGCCTGATGACTGAATCTTAAGCCAATCTATGAAGTACAAACCTAGCCTTACCTTATCTAGTACAAATGAACTCTTCTCTAATACAGCTCATCTCATCTTCCTTGTTCCCCATAAAACCCCTAAGGCTCTTTCCTTAATTGGGACACGATTTGGGTTTCTACCTGAATCTGTGCTCCGTGAATTGCAATTCTTTGATCCCAAATAAACACTTTGCCTCTTAAACTGCTTTCTGGTTTTAGAGGTTGACAACCAATACCTACCCTGCCCCAAAAGTAAATATTATCTTTTGCTCATCTATGAAGAAACAAAGAGGAAAATATTAACATCACAAAATACAGAATAAAGAAGGAAGTTGGAGGTCTCACACCTCCTGGTTTCAAAACTTATTAAAAGCTACAGTAGTCAAAACAATGTGGCATTAACATAAAGACAGAATAAGAAAAGAGAACTCAGAGACAAACACTCACATACATGGTCAAATGATTTTCAACAAGGGTGCCAAGACCATTCAATAGGGAAAGAACAGTCTTTTCAACAAATGGTGCTGGGAAAACTGGATATTCATAGGCAAAAGAATGAAAGTGGACCCTTACCTTACACTACCAAAAAAAAAAAAAAAAACTCAAAGGGCTGGCCCCATGGCCTAGTGGTTAAGTTTAGCGCACTCCACTTCAGCAGCCTGGGTTCATGGGTTCAGATCCTGGGCACGAACCTACACCACTCAACAGCCATGCCGTGGCAGTGACCCAAATACAAAATAGAGGAAGACTGGCACAGATGTTAGCTCAGGGTTAATCTTCCTCGAGCCAAAAAAAAAAAAAAGAGGAAGATTGGCAAAGGATGTTAGCCCAGGGCGAATCTTCCTCAGCAAAAACAAAAAAACATAAAAAAACCTCAAAATGGATCAAAGACCTAAACATAAGACATAAAACTATTAGAAGAAAACATAGGGGAAATATTTCATGACATTGGATTGGGCAACGATTTCTTGAGTATGACACCAAAAGCACAGGCAACAAAAGTAAAAACAGATAAATTGGATTACACCAAATTAAAAACTTCTGTGCATAAAAAGGTGTGATACTGTGATTTATAATAAGAAATATACATTAGGACTTCATCCTCATTTCTGGAACAGAGCTCCTAAAACTCTGGGAATTTCCTATGTAATAAGAGCAATAAAGGTGTCTTTTGCTATTCAGAACAAGCCCCTTTCAACCACCTATAAGTTTCTGTTAATCAGGTGATTTTTTTAGAAAGCCCCTAAGGATGGGGGCTGGTTGCCAGAGGAATCAACCCTGATTAAAGAGTTGGAACTTTCAGGCCCCCCCAGCTCTAGGGAGAGAAGAGGGACTGGAGGTTGAATTAATCACTAATGGCCAATGATTTAATCAATGATGCCTATGTTACAAAGCCTCTATAAAAAAACCTAAAAGCACAGGGTTTGGAGAGATTCCAGGTTGATGAACACATGGATAAGTGCCCTGAGAGAGCATGGGAGCTCCACACCCTTTCCCACATATCTTGCCCTATGCATTTCTTCCATCTGGCTGTTATTGAACTATAGTTGTGGGTGGTCAGAATTTGCCACCCCAAAATGTGTCTCTTCAGCTTGATTATGTTTAAAAACAAAAGACTCAGAAAAAAACTTTGACCTTCCCCCTAACTACCTAAAAGAATTTAAAATAGAAGGTTTGTCCCAAGAAGGAGCTATCACCATAGATAACTCTAGGTGCGTAGACAGGGAGGAACCCAACAAGGCCTATCTGATGCAAGTTCTCCCCATGTCCCACTGGTTTTTTGCAAGGTATGGCAAACATTTGTTTACCAAACATTTGCTTTTTCATCTCCATTTGAATTGCCTGCCTCCCCTTTGAAGTCCCAAAGCACTATCCCCTACATCCTCCTTTGTCTTCAGCTGAAGATGGTATTTATAATGGTGGTTTCAGCCATTTTAGCAAGTTACTCAGTTTTCCTGGGTTTCTCCCATGTATACATTATTAAACTTTTTTGATTTTCTCCTGCTATTCTGTCTCATGTCAATTTAATTCTTAGACCAGCCAGAAGAACCTAGACAGCAGAGGAATAGTTCTTCCTCCCCTACATAGTGTTTTATAATAAACCAGTAATCTAGTAAGTAAAATCTTCTGCTGAGTTCTGTGAGTCACTCTAGCAAATTAATCGAACCAAAGGAGGGAGTTGTGGGAACTTCCCATTTAAAGCCATGTGGTCAGAAATACATGAAAAACCTGGACTTTCAATTCATGTCTGAAATGGGTTTGTGGGGAGGGGGGGCAGTCCTGTGGAAGTGAACCCTTAATCTATGGGAGCTGATGCTATCTCCAAGTAAACAGTGTCAGAATTGAGTTAAACTGTAGGATACCCAGCTGGTGTCACAGAACTGTTGATGTGTGGAACACCCACACATCTGGTGTCAGAAGTGAAGTTGGAGTAGAGTATTGAGTGTAGAGGAGACACAGGAGGAGGGTGTTTCTTTTATAAAAAGACAAAATCAACAGAGTGACAAGCCAACCTAAGGAATCAGAGAAAATAGTTGCAAACCATATATCTGCTACAGACTTAATACATCTAAAACATATAAAGAACCACAACTCAACAACGAAAAAACAAACAACCCAAGTAAAATTATATGGCCAACAAACAAATGGAAAGATGCTCAACATCCTAATCATTAGAGAAATGCAAATTAACTAGGATGAGATACCACCTTACACTCATTGGAATGGCTCTACAAAAAAAAAAAACAACAGAAAATAAATGTTGGCAAGAATGTGGAGAAATTGTGGAGTCTCTGTGTATTGTTTTGGGGAATGTAAAAGGATACAGCTACTATGGAAAACAGTAGAGATTTCCTCAAAAAAGTGAGAACAGAATTACCATATGATCCAGCTATTCTACTTATGGGTATATACCCAAAAGAGTTGAAAGCAGGGTCTCAAAGAGCTATCTATATACCGATGATCACAGCAGCACTATATATAATGGCAAAAAGATGGAAGCAATCCAAGTATCCATCAACAGATGAATAGATAATATGATATATACATACAATGGAATATTATTCAGCTTTAAAAAGAGGAAATTCTGACATACGCTACAACATGGATGAACCATGAAGACATTACACTATGTGAAATTAGCCAGGCACAAAAAGACAAATATTGTATGATTCCACTTAAATGAGTTAACTTAGAAGAGTAAATTCATAGATATAGAAAGTAGAATGGTGGTGGAAGGTGTGGGGAAGCAGTGAATGAGGAGCTGTTTAATGAGTATGTTTAATGAGTATAAAGTTCCACTTTTGCAAGATGAAAAGAGTTCTGGAAACTGGTTGCATACCAATGTGAATGTACTTAACACTAAAAAAAAAAAATACACAGCTTCTGTGGCCGCGGGCACATGGAAATGCCTGTCGGCGGTGCCAGCGGCAGCTGACAGCAGCCCACCTGTGCATGTGAACGCCCACAGGGCAGCGGCGGGGGCACAGTGGCAGCGCCAACCCGTGATGGTTGGTGAAGCGGCAGCAGCAGAAGCCTGACATGCACAACTGCAAGCAGACAGGGCGGGAGCACCCAGCTGCCAGTGGCACCACCGCCAACACCAACTCCACCAGCAGTGGGAACTGCATACAAATCTCTGAGTCTCCAGGCCCCCGCAAGCAACAGCAACACCCAGTACCCCAGCAGTGGTGCAACCAGCACGCCCAGAAAACGGTAACAGCAGCACAAGTGGTACATGGGACAACAGTATCCAAGGCTGCAGAGAGCCAGTGGAGGAACATGAGACCCAGGAGACAAGAACGAAAGTAACCAAAGCCATACCCAAATAACAAAAGGTGATTACTACCAAAATGCATCAGCAGAGGATCAATTCATCAAACACCATGAAGAACTCCAATAACACTGCAGAACAGGAGCAAAATAAAAACTCTCCAGAAACCAGAAGTCACAAAAGATTACAATCTAACTGACAGAAAATTAAAAAGAGCTGTCATAAAGAAACTCAATGAGTTACAAGAAAACTCAGACATTTCAATGAGCTCAGGAATAAAATTAATGCACAGAAGGAATATTTCACCAAAGAGATTTAAACTCTAAAAACACACCAAACAGAAATTCTGGATACGAAAAACATAATTAATGAGATAAAAATATTGTAGAAAGAATTAAAAATAGAGTAGACCTTATGGAAGAGAGAATTAGTGAGCTCGATGATAGAAACATAGAAATTATTCAGGTGAAGGAGGAGAGAGAACTAAGACTTTAAAAAAAATGAAGAAATTCTTCAAGAAATATCTGAGTCAATTAGAAAAAGTAACATAAGGATAATAGGTATCCCAGAGGGTGAACAAAGGGAGAAAGGAGCAGAGAGCTTATTCAAAGAAATAATAGCTAGAACTTCTGACAAACCTGGGGAAGGAACTGGACATGCAAGTACATGAGGCTAACAGAACTCCTAATTACATCAATCCAAAAAGACCTTCTCCAAGGCATACAATATTAAAACTGTCAAAAGTCAATGACAAAGAAAAAATATTAAGGATGGCAAGAGAAGAGAAAATAACCTACAAAGGAACCCCCATCCAGCCTTCAGCGGATTTCTCAGCAGAAACCTTACAGGTTAGGAGAAAATGGAATGATATATTCAAAAACTGAAGGACAAAAACTACCAGCCAAGAATACCCTATCCAGCAGAATTATCCTTCAGATATGATGAAGAAATAAAAGCTTTCCCAAACAAAAGCTGAGTGAATTCATTGCCAATAGCCCTGCCCTATAAAAATGTTGAAGGGAGCCCTCCTACCTGAAACAAAAAGGCAAAGGTTTAGAAAGCCTTGAGCAAGGAGATAAACAGACAGACAAAATCAGAAAATTGCAGCTGTCTATCAAAATAGGTTATTAACAGAACCAAATGGACAAATTGACAGCAACACAATAATAGTTGGGAATCTTAATACTCCACTTATGTCAATGGATAGATCACCCAGACAGAAAGTCAACAAGGAGATAGTGACCTTAAATGAGACACTAGATCAGATGGACTTAGATATATACAGAACAATCCATCCAAAACCAGCAGAATATACATTCTTCTCAAGTGCACAGAGACCATTCTCAAATACAGACCATATGTTGTGAAACAAGGCAAACCTCAATAAATTTAAGAAGACTGAAATCATATCAAGCGTCTTTTCTGACCACAATGCTATGAAATTAGAAATCAGCTACAAGAAAAAAGCTGGGAAAGTCACAAATATGTTGAGACTAAACAACATACTGCTGAATAACTATTGTATCAATGAAGAAATCAAAAAATACCTGAAAACACACCAACTCTTATGGGATGCAGCAAAAGCAGTACTAAGAGGTAAATTTATACCAGTACAGGACTTCTCAAGAAACAAGAAAATTCTCAAATATACAAGCTTACCAAATACCTAAAAGAACTAGAAAAAGAAGAAGAAACAAAGCCCGAAGTTAGAAAAAGGAAGGAAACAATAAAAATCAAAGGAGAAATAAAACAGAGACTAAGAAAACAAGAGAAAGAATCAATGAAAATAAGAGCTAGTTCTTTGAGAAGATAAATGAAATTGACAAACCCTTAGCCAGACTCACTAAGAAAAAAAGAGACAAGACTCAAATAAATAAAATCAGAAATGAAAAAAGAGAAATTACAACAGACACCTTAGAAATACAAAGGATTATAAGAGAATACTATATGAAAAGCTATACAATAACAAACTTGATAACCTAGAAGAAATGGATAAATTCTTAAAAATCATACAACCTCCCAAAACTGAATCAAGAAGAAATAGAGAATCAGAATAGACCAATCACAAGCAAAGAGAATGAAACAGTAATCAAAAACCTCCCAAAAAACATAAGTCCAGGACCAGAGGGCTTCTCTGGTGAATTCTACCAAACATTCAAAGAAAATTTAATTTCTATTTTTCTCAAATTATTCCAAAAAATTGAAGAGAATGGGAGGCTTCCGAATTCATTTTATGAGGCCAACATTACCCTGATACCAAAACCAGGCAAGGACAACAGAAAAAGGAAAATTACAGGCCAATATCGCTGATGAATATAGATGCAAAAATCCTCAACAAAATATTAGCAAACTGAATACAACAATACATTGAAAGGATTATACACCACGATCAAGTGAGATTTATTCCAGGGATGCAGGGATGGTTCAATATCAGCAAATCCATCAACATGATACACCACATTAACAAAATGAGGAATAAAAATCACATGATCGGGGGCTGGCTCAGTGGCGTAGAGGTTAAGTTTGCATGCTATGCTTCGGCGGCCCAGGGTTCACAGGTTCGAATCCCGGGCATGGACAGATGCAATGCTTGTCAAGCCACGCCGTGACGGCATCTCATATAAAGTAGAGGAAGATGGGCATGGATATTAGCAAAAAAGAGGAGGACTGGCAACAGATGTTAGCTCAGGGCTAGTCTTTCTCACAAGAAAAAAAAAAAATCACATGATCATCTCAATAGATGCAGAGAAAGCATTTGACAAGATCCAACATCCATTTATTTAGCATAAATAAAATGGGTATAGAAGGAAAGTACCTCAACATAATAAAGGCTATATATGACAAGCCCACAGCCAACATCATACTTAATGGGGAAAAACTGAAACCCATTCCTCTGAGAACAGGAACAAGACAAGGGTGTCCGCTCTCGCCCCTCCTATTTAACACAGTACTGGAGGTTTTAGCAAGAGAAATTAGGCAAGAAAAAGAAATAAAAGGGATCCAAACTGGAAAGGAAGAAGTAAAACTCTCATTGTTTGCAGATGACCTGATTCTGTATATGGAAAACCCTAAAGAATCCACTCAAAAACTATTAGATATAATCAACAACTACAGCAAAATTGAAGGATAGAAATTCGAAACACAAAAATCAGTTGCATTTCTTTACACTAATAATGAACTAGCAGAAAGAAAAGTCAAGAATACAATCCCATTTACAATTGCAACAAAAAGAATAAAGTACCTAGGAATAAAAGTAACCAAGGAGGTGAAAGACCTACATACTGAAAAGACATTATTGCAAGACATTTCAAAATATAAGACATTATTGAAAGAAATCAAAGATGACATAAAGAATTGGAAAGATATTTCATGCTCATGGATTGGAAGAATATACATAGTTAAAATGTCCATGTTACCTAAAGCAATCTACAGATTCAATGCAATCCCAATCAGAATCCCAAGAACATTCTTCACAGAAATAAAACAAAAAAATCCTAAAATTTATATGAAACAACAAAAGACCCCAAATAGCCAAAGCAATCTTGAGAAAAAAGAATAAAGCTGGAGGTATCACACCTATTGTAATCAAAACAGCATGGAACTAGCACAAAAAAACACACACAGATCAATGGTACAGAATTGAAAGCCCAGAAAGAAAACCACACATCTATGGACACCTAATCTTCAATAAAGGAGCCAAGAACATAAAAGGAAGAAAGGAAACTTTCTTCAATAAATGGTGCTGGGAAAACTGGACATGCAAAAGAATGAAAGTACACCATTATCTTACACCACACACAAAAATTAACTCACAATGGATTAAACCCTTGAATGCAAGACCTGAAAGCATAAAAGTCCTAGAAGAAAACATAGGCAGTATGCTCTTTGACAGCAGTCTTAGCAGTATTTTTCTGAATACTATGTCTGCTCAAGCAAGGGAAACAAACAAAAAAAATCAACAAATGAGACTACATCAGACTAAAACGCTTCTGCAAGGCAAAGGAAACCATGAACAAAATGAAAAGACAACCCACCAACTGGGAGAAAATATTTGCAAATCCTATATCCAACAAGGGGTTAATTTCCAAAATATATAAAGAACTCACACAACTCAACAACAAAAATGAACAACCTGATAAAAAAACGGGCAGAGGATATGAACAGACATTTTTCCAAAGAAGATCTACAGGCGGCCAACAGGCACATGAAAAGATGTTCAACATCACTAATTAAATAGGGAAATGCAAATCAAAACTACAATGAGATATCACTTCACACCAACAGAATAGCTATAATTAACAAGACAAGAAATAAAAAATGTTGGAGAGGATGTGGAGAAAAGAGAACCCTCATACACTGCTGGTGGGAATGCAAACTGGTGCAGCCACTATGGAAAACAGTATGGAAATTTCTCAAAAACTTATTAGAAATATGATCCAGCTATCTTACTACTGGGTATTTATCCAACCAACATGAAATCAACAATTCAAAGAAATTTATGCATCCCTATGTCCATCATAGCATTATTCACAACAGCCAAGACATAGAAGCAACACAAGTGCCCATCAATGAATGGATAAAGAAGGTATGGTATATATATATACAACGGAACACTACTCAGCCATAAAAAGACAAGATCATGCCATTTGCGACAACACAGATGGAACTTGAGAGGATTAGGATAAGTGAAAAAAGTCATACAGTCAAAGATAAACACCGTATGATTTCACTCATGTGGAAGACAAATACATGGAAAAGGAGAACAGATTAGTGGTTACAAGAGGGGAAGCAGGTGGGAGGAGGGCAAAAGGGGTAAAGTGGCACATATACATGGTAACAGATAAAAACTAGACTATTGGTGGTGAACACAATGCAGTCTACACAGAAACTGAAACATAATAATGTACACCTGAAAATTACATAATATTATAGGCCAATATGACATCAATTTTTAAAAAAATACAGAATAAGTCACACTGTACTGTGCCAATACATAAATAACATATGTAAAATTAAAATTTAAGACATATAAAATCAACTCACTGCTATACGTAGTTTTTCAATTCTCACCTGATTTTTTTGTGTTAATTCATTAACTGAACTTTTAATTTTTTGTAGTTCCTGCACATATACAGCAACTTCCTGGGGGCCTTTGGCAAGTTCACTCCTTAGTTGGTTTATGGTAGCCTAAAAGAAAGAAATTAGAGCAAACTAAAATGAAAAATGAAATGGAAGCATCCAAAGGTTTTAAGATTATGTAGATTTTTTTCATTATTGTGATTAAATTTAAATAATCCTTAGAAATTTCAACTTGGTTCTTCATCCTACAACCCCTACTGCCACCCCACATCGTTTTTAGCTGAAAATTAATTTTTAAAATTTATCCAAAATGCACAACTCCATTTATTAAACAATATATGAAATGAAAAGATGACATCCTACTTTATGTATCTGAATTAAGCATCAAACTGTAAACTTGAATTTACTGGCTTCAAAAATCTGTATTTTGATCCTCCTGAATGTAAAGAGGATATGCAAGTTATTGCCTACATTTCTCCCAATTTCTATAGCATAGCCTTTTCTTTTTACATTAAAAACATGTTAAATGCAAACATACAACACAGAATCACCTTTGAAAGGTGGTGAATTATCTTTTTGACTGTAATGGAAAGTATTTGTCCAAAGAAGTTATCAAACTATACAGTTTCATTAAGCTGGATCACTCTATGAACAGGTATAATAGCTGAACATGAATTTGTTTTAATGCATTGTAACACTTTTTTAAATGAAAATTAATGTCTATTATTAAAACAATGGGTTGATCATTTAAAAAATAATATGAGAGAAAGGTAAGCAAAAATCTTAGAAATACAAACCTCCAATTCATGAAAACTTCAACTACTAGAGAGAGAGACTTAAGTACCTTTTTAATTATGGTTTCCTGCAAGTAACATTGACAAAAGAACTTTGTATTCCTAATATTGCTTACTGGCTTTCCTTTTTACATTGCTAAAGTTACAATTATTTTCATTGTCTATATTCTTTATCAGTAAATAAACTTTACAATACGAACAAGAAATTTAAAAAATTTTTCTTAATAAACACATCAGCAGTTACCTATATATTACAAATGAGTACTTTCATCTTCAACGGAGAAAACTTAGAAGGTTACCAATTTATTGTGACAATAATGCCAAGAGATCTTTTGCTACTCCCCTTTTGAAAACCCTTCCAGAACTGGGGACATTTTGTTTTTTTAACGATTCTCATTGGTGGTATATCTCCATCCATTTACAGTGCCTTTAGTTTTAAGTTTTGGAAACTACTTTGTAAACAAGGTAAGGACTGAAATGAATGATCAAAGACTTGGGCTTATTTTATTTTAATAACCATAAACTAATGAAACTAGTTTTTTGAGTGATTTCCAAACTGGTTTAAAGTCAATTAAAAGAGGTTTCAAAAATGTTTTTAGGAATGGCAGCAGGTCAGACCTATGTTCATCGCCTGATCTTTTAAGGAAAACATTCACGTAAATGAAATAATTCTGATAACACCGAAAGGCAATCTGTCCCATTACTTCATAGTTACACCTTATACAGGGTGTTTCAATATAATATATAACAACTGATATATACATTTTTTATATATACGTCATATACTTCAAAGAAGGAAATGTTTCAATATTCATGCATTTTTAACTGTGTTCAAGTTAAAGGCATATCCTAATACCTTCTGTCTAAACTGCTCATGTAAACTCGACATGAATATAGGTATTGGGAATTTATTTCAAATTGCTATTTCTAACTTTGAATCTCAGTAACATTATGGATGTTAACAGAAATAATAGGAATAATTTGACTATTTTAAATTACCATGTTTTAATCATATAGCACAAATGTCAGCTTATCACAAAAGAAAGTAAATTATCATATTTAAATCCCTACCTGTAAATATCTTATCAAAGGATTTACCCAGTCTTTGGCACATAATAAACAAAAATAAGAGTATACATTAAATCCCAATTATGAGTATATTTCATTAATATACCACGATTCCACATTAAAGTTTGTAAGATTAAAGTAGTAAGTCAAGTGTAACATCTATTAGTATCTACCTTGCTGATAAACTCCAACATGTAGAAGAAACTACACAAGGAAAATATAAAGCAATGTGTCCAAAAATATCTTGTTATATTTTATACTTTTTATATACATGTTCTGATAAAATGATTTTATAATGTTAACACCTAAAGAACTGGACATTAGGTATATCATTTATCCTTTCTATACTAAATATGTATTTTTAAAACTAGAATTTTTAAAAAGATGAAAGCATGCATTTAAAATTTTTTAATCTACTCAAGGCAGGAAAAAAGAAAGATGTGGGAAGAGTATACACCAAAAGGTATACTTGACTTATGGCAAAGGGGAGGGAGGGGAGTGAATTACAGGAAACTTTCACTTTCTCTATTGCACACTATGAATCATTTAATCTTTTACAATGATCATGTATTATGTTTATATTTGGGAATAAATAAAGATTAAAGAAACACATAATTTTATGGGGAAAAAATACATTCCCTCTTCAGATATCACTATGGGTAAAATTCAAACAAAGAAGGCTCTACGCTCTAGCCACACAGACTTTCTCCACTATTTAACAGGCCAAGCTCTTCTCTGCCTTGAAGGCTTTGGCGCCTGCACTCTTTCTTTCTGGGAATGCTTGCTCTCAATTCCTCTCCCTGCTTCTTGCTTACTTCATTCTTCTCATACAAATCCTCCTTGAGGAGATCTTCCCTGATCATTCTATCTAAAATTGTCCCACATTATTGCCGGCTCCACTACTGCCCATACCTCTTGCTTTACTTTTCTTTATATCACTAAGCATTAGCTGACTTTTTATCATGATTTGGTTCACTTATACACTGTTTGGCTTCCACAAAGGAATATAAGCTTTATGAGAGCAGGCACTCTGTCTTAGTCACTGTTGGAGTCCCCACACCTAAACGAGCTGCTGACACTTAGGCACTCCAAAAACACTTGCTAAAGGAATGAGTGATTCCATCTCCAAGGAGTTAATAGATATTTGTTCCCATGGAAACAGTATATCAGACCCTAAAAAATAGTTGGCATTTCCTTGAAACTATACTATTGAATTCAAGATTGAATTTTTACTAAAAACTTTAAATTATAAAATAATTAAGGAAAGATATTTTGAGCAAACATCCTGCTAGGGCTTTAGAATGATAATTATTGCCCTAATATTCTACTATTCTTAGTAAATAGTCATTTAAAGATGGTTGAAAATTTGCTTGATTAATAAAACAAAAATGAGCATATCTTTTGAAGTTCTGAGATTGCCTTAAAACACAAAATTGCCATATGATGACAGAAGGTGCTATATTAAAAGTATTACTAACAGTAAAAGCCTCCCCAAAACACATTACCTCAAGTTTAAGCATCTCCATTAGAAAGCAGAAAAAAAATAATAATGATGGATGAAAGGTGGAAGACAAGACTGACAAAAAGTACACATTGAACACATAATAAAAATGTACAAACATACTGCTAAATCTGATCTCTTATATTAGTATACTTTTAAGAGATACTTAAATATTCTCTTTAATAACTATGCATGAGTGTAATCATACTTATTCTATATATCTTTATAAACATTTTAGCTTTTAAACTGAGATTCAAATGAGTCCATTTGGAATACAAACAAAATTCTTGAAAAATCATTTCCATTAAAGACCACATCAAATATAAGTTAATAACAGCTTTGACATTTTCAATAATGCAGATTTTTAGAAAAAAATACTTTTTTAACCTTTAAATCCTCAATTTCTGATCTATAAGATAGCTAATTATTTATAAAGTACTTTCAAATGCTTTACAATGAGTTTTCCATATGCTTTCTAAAATATCTAGACAAAAAAACACCTGTCAGTAAATTCATAAGGTATGTATTTAATAAAATAATGGAACATAGGGCATATTTAACAATGTACACCAGATTATATATCTTCAACCTCAAATAGAAATACCAAGTAAATCATTGCATTTTTAGCTTCTTTAATTCCTTTTAAAGTGTTTTGTTTCTAAGGCCAATATTTAGGTTCAGTAAAGCAGCAACATATAAAATAATTTTTTTTCTATTAAGTTTTTTAAGTGCTATAAGTAACCAACACACCTCACTGAGATTAAATAGAATCAAATATTAATAAATTAATAAAATGCATACCATATATTTAAAGAGTAAGCAGAAGCTAAAAACAGAGTTATAAGCAAATAAATGAGATGAAGTATTTATATAGTAATTTTTTTCATATGGAAATGGTATGAGACCACTCAAAAGTATTTTAAGTTACACTCAACACAAATATTACAACATACAATATGGCAAAATATAAAAACCAATAAGTATTAGATCAAGATTAATAGTACAAATTTACTCATAAGGCAATCATCAGACCACCTCAAATGGGAGATAACATGAGACAAAAAGAACACAGGCTTTGGATAAGACCTGGGTTCCAATCCTAGCTTTTTTATATTAGGTACAGGACTTGAACAAGTTATTTAACATAACTGAGCCTCAGATTCCTTATATATAAATCAAACTTCATACTTAACTTACAGGGTTAAAGAAACAAATGAGACCATATATCTAAAGTGTCTAGAAGAGTATTCAAAACATAGTGGTGCTCAAAAAGTAAGACATTGTTTTCAATATCATGCTGACTCTTTACTACCATTTCCTAAAGTTGCTTAAAGTATTTCAACATACTCTGAGGTTTCTATCACTACTATCTATTTATTAACTAAGTAGGGAGTAAATATTATCCTTGTTTTACTAAAAATATAATGAAATTAAATCACCAATTACTCAGCAAGAATAAATACCTTATTTTAAAATTTATTTCAAAACATATAAATAGATAAAATTTATGAAAACTTGAAAGAAGTTAAGATGTGAAGAGTGGATTTCTAAGCTATTTTTCTTCTTTCTCAGAAACATCTTTTCTAGAGAAAAAAATAATCATTCTTTCCTACAATCACCACTGTTGACAGGACAATGTGGGAAGACACTAAATCGTTTCACCCCAAATCTTTCATAACTCTAGTTAACTTTCTCACTGTAAATATTACTAATTATGAATAGGATAGCTTTTAGATTACCAGCTTAAAAACTCTAAGAAAGAGACGCAAATTGAAACATCATTATAACAACTTTTTAAACTGAAAATATGAAAAACAGAGGGCAACATCACATAAGGGAGCTTAAGAATGACAAATAACGGTAATCCTGTCCGGACAAAATATCTCCTATAGAAAAATAAAAAGGACACAAGCTAGCATTTTTAAGCAAATATATTTTTACATATCCTAGAGCTTGTTACATGCTGACATAAACATATAAGGAATTTACAGGCCAAAGTCATGTCATGTGAGAAATGGCAGAAGAAACCGAGAATGTTTATCCTAGAAAAGAAAAAACTGAGAGTAAATATGAACAGTCTTTAAATATCTCATGTGGAAAAGAGGAAGAATTTATTCTGTGTAATTCCTGAGAAATGGAACCAGTACATATAAACTACAGGGAAACAAATGTCAACTCAAAGGAATGGCTGACTTATGAAGAAATATGCACATCCTATACCACCTAGCAAGAGTTAGAGATCACTAATCAGAGATGCTACCAAGGTGAGTCCTAGATGAAGTGTTAGAGTCGTCGGTTTTTTTTTTTGCTGAGGAAGATTTGCCCTGAGCTAACATCTGTGCCAATCTTCCTTTATTTGGTATGTGGGCTGCCACCACAGTATGACCACTGACGAGTGGTGTAGGTCTGTGCTTGGAACTAAACCTGGGCCACCAAAGCGGAGCACACCAAACTTAACCACTAGGCAACAGCGCCAGCCTTGAGACTAGATGATTTTTAAGACTTCTTTCAACAACATAAGTCAATAATTGATAAAAGAAAAACAAGCCTACTAGAAAATAAGTCTTTCCTAAATATTTTCTCTAAAATAACATTATTATTAAAATTGTAGAAAATGAAATCATACTTCCTTTACTCCTACCAAACTGAGATAAACTCAATTACTACTTATTGACTAGACTGGAGCAAATTTAACTTTAAATATCATCTCTCCACAATATACATCATTTATTAAATAGAACAATACTCTTTTATGGAAACGTTCTTCTCTAAGAGTCTAGCTTCACAAAGCAAAAAATAAAATATATTGACTATTGGACCATATTAACTATATACAAATATTACTCAGAGCAAATGAAAGAAAGGCACATACTATTTTGATAGGACACTCAGAAAAATCTCAAATTCTGGCTTCACCCAACAGTATACACTAAACAAGTTAACATCAATCACATTTAAATGCACTGCACTTCATTACCTCTGAATTAGCATATTCTGCTTGTAACTTTTTGCACTCATCTTTGAGTTTTTCAGATTCTCTCTCACGTTCCAAGGTCATATTGTCCATTAGTGTTTGAACTTGGACCAGTTCTTTCTTTAGCACAGCAACATCTTCTATACCAGGTCTCTGAAGCTGTGAAGCAACACATTTTAATGAAAAATTACAGTGAAAAACTAAAATAACACACCTTTTTTAAATGGTTTCACTACAAAGAAATGAAAACGAAAATAATCTCTAATATCAATTATTGGAATCCAAATATCGAACACTGATATCTTTCCCCCAACAACCCTCTCTCCTTCCCGCTCTTTCTCACATATAACAGTGTTACCACTCAAGGTGCAAAATAGCAAATTCACAATTATCCTTAGTGCTTTATTTGCTTTGCTTTCCTTCACAAACTACAGCCATTGGTCATAACAACCACTTGATAAATGCTACATTCCTTCATTTTCTATCCTAAAAAACTAGTAATAAAAATGAAGGAGCACATGTAATAAGCATAATTAGGGTTTGCTGCAAGTTGAATATACATATTTATTTATTCATATATTTACTGAGTGTTAAATAAAGGACAGAAAGGAATCGAGGACAGATCCAAGGTTGTTAGGCCTGGGGAGAGCGTTGAAGATGTATGGTACCAATGACAGAACTCTAGCTATGGAGGAAATATGATCACTTGATGTTATACTTATTGAATCTGAAATGAAAGCTAGAAATGCAATCAGAAGTATCCTAAAAGTAGGTGGATTTATAAAACAAAGTGCAAGGGAAGGTAAGAATCAGAGATGCAGATATGGAAACTACTAAAAAACCAGATGAGGGGGCCGCCCGGTGGCGCAGCAGTTTCGTCCGCGCTTGGCAGCCCAGGGTTCGCGAGTTCGGATCCCGGGCGCCCGCTGATGCACTGCCTGTCAGCCATGCCGTGGCGGCGTCCCATATAAAGTGGAGGAAGATGGGCACAGATGTTAGCTCAGGGCCCGTCTTCCTCAGCAAAAAGGGGAGGATTAGCAACAGATGTTAGCTCAGGGCTGGTCTTCCCCACAAAAAAAAAAAAAAAAAAAAAAAACCAGATGATATTAAGATAGAAACAACAAAAATGTTGAAGGTAATAAATGTATCACAAAATTCCATTTTTATTTAAGAAATCATACATAGTATATATGTAGGTGGTAGAACTATAAGGAATTTTTTATTTCCTCCATTTTACTCTACCTATACTTTTAAAATTTTTTCATCAAAGTATGTATTTCATTTCTAAACTGGAAAATTATAAAAGTACATTCCAATAAATGGTTTCTAAATTACCAGTTCAGTCTTCAGATCTTGAATTACAGTTGCTTCTTTGTTTAATTCTTCTGTCAGATGTGTCACCTTTTGTTCAGCAGCTTCTCGAAGACTCTTTTCTTCATCATATTTTGACTTTATATCTAATTAAGCATAGTTATATAAATACTACTTTCATGACATTAACTCTAGGGAAGGACAGTTTTATAAACTCCTGTATATCACAAGGCATATCTATATATCACTCTAATTCAAATTCACATTTCTTAGATAACCATAAATGTATACAATAAAATTACAGTATTTCTGATTACATTAAATAATGAACTTAAAATAATCAAACATTTTTGTCTACAGAAATTCCACATAATACTAAGTTATTAATTAGCATTTTAATACATGCTTAATCACATACAATATTTTACCTAAAAGCATCTAATTTAAAAAATATATGTAATTGATAGCATAACCAAATGTTAAATCTACACTATATTATTTAACTTCTTCAAAATGTTGTTAATCTTTAAGCATACCCCAAAAGAAAATTCATCTTCTCTAAAATTCAAGAAGAATTCTATGGAGAAAATCAGTCCTTTGAAGGGAGGAGGTGGGAGGACAAACAAAATGATTTATATAGCAACTCTGTTATCATTAAATTCCAATAATCACCACCACAGTCTATAACAAATGCTTTATCACACTAAAAACGAAGTTTATTTCTAGGATACATATGGCAAAAAGGTAATGAGACTGATTTATTGGCTAAAAATTTCTGATTCAATTTACCTGCAATTTCAGTGGCAAGTTGGGCTGCTTTCTGTTCAAATAAGTCTTTCATTTGCTTAATATTAAAATTTTCTGTTTGGGCTTCCTCTAATTTTTGTTCCAAAGACTGCAGTTCTACAAAAAGAAATAGTAGTTATTCAAATATAATGTTAATTACATTTCCTAAATTGTTATGACTAACATCATGATCATTGTACTAAAGACAATCAACATGAGTTTATCATCCAATTACAAGTCACAATTTACAAATATATAAAACAAATGAAAAGAATATTTAGCATCACACTCAAATAATCAATAAATATTTATTTAAAGATTATTTTGATTCCACATTTCACAGTTATTTTCCTATATCAGTCAATTGACCAAAAAGGAATATATTCTGCTCCTCTGATAAAATTTGCTATAATGCAAAATGAAATTAGAAATGGTTTAAAAACAATTAAGCTCTGGGGCCAGCCTGGTGGCATAATGGTTAAGTTCATGCTCTCTGCTTCGGCAGCCCAGGGTTCGCAGGTTTGGATCCCGGGCACGGACCTACGCACTGCTTATCAAGCCATGCTGTGGCAAGCACCCCAAATAATAGTAGAGGAAGACAGGCACAGATGTTAGCCCAGGGCCAATCTTCCTCAGCAAAAAGAGGAAGATTTGGCAAGAGAAGTTAGCTCAGGGCTAATCTTCTTAACCAAAAAAAAAAAAAAAAATCAAGCTCTCAAATTAAAAAAAGAGTCAATTAAAATAGGCAGTCAAGTCTTAACACTTTATTCATATAAAGAAAAGAGATTCAAAGGGAAATTAAATACAACATCTAACCTCAAAATATAATCTTGATTATTCATTGAGCATTTCTCCATTAAAGTCAGTTACAAACATGCTAGTTTCACCATTTTATTTCAA
Source organism: Tapirus indicus (assembly GCA_031878705.1). Taxonomy (NCBI): domain Eukaryota; kingdom Metazoa; phylum Chordata; class Mammalia; order Perissodactyla; family Tapiridae; genus Tapirus; species Tapirus indicus. The sequence continues at coordinate 133,338,856 of CM062920.1, read as the reverse complement.
GAGAAAACGAGAATATCACTCTTTCATATAGATTTAACTTTTCATTAAACAACCAAATTAATGTAATATTCCAGAAGTTTATTTATAACTTCAGAATATAATGAACTAAGAAAACACTAAGATTTTCACTGATTAAATTACAAAGTTCACAGGCAACAAACACTCTAAACCTAGAATATGACTGTTATCATCACTGTTTTAAAGCCATTAAGTACAGTAAAACCACAAAACAAAATTCACGTAGCAGGCATCAGAGAAAAAGAGACGGAAAAACATTAAAAAGAAGGATGAGAAAGAAGAAAAAGAAAAATGAAAAAATATCTGCTTTGAGTAGTTACCTGCTGATGAATCAGCCACCAATCCATCAGGTTTAGACTCCTCAATGAAAACAAAAGACATAAACAAATGCATTAAAAGGAAAAGACAATACTGTTACAATTGCCAATGTGAAGAAATCTGTGAAAGCCACATTCTGTCAAGTACGTAGCAAGATTTTGATGAAAATTAAATTTTGGCCTGCTCACATTCGTCCAGAACTCTAGGGTACTACTAGGCAGACTGGCATAATTATCCAACTGCACCTCACTGGTTCTAAGAATGTTTTTATGCTAACAATAAATTATTAAGGGTCCTGCAACAGATGGCATCTTACATCCATAAATTCAGTAATAAATAAATAATATAAATTATTACCATTATAAATATAGATTCTACAGCAAATACTTAAGTCAGCAGGCAAAATTCACTCCTATAATATTTGAAAATCTGCATAAGCTAAAATATGCCATGGAACTATGGCTACAAAAACATTTGACTTTAAAAGCAAAAATTTTTAATTCAGGATTATAAATCATCTTTACAAGGAGCAGAAATAAAGTATATATTCAATAAGGTTTAATTTATCACATGCATTAGGAACAAAATAATATATTGCCTAGTCAATATTTTCATATTCTAAACTATTATACATATCTGAAAGAGTTTAATAAGGCATCTCATAGTATATCCAACTTTTTATTTTCCTACAAATTGGATTAGATATATTGATTGCTAAGAATCATCAATTTTTTAAATACATTTTCCCCCAAAGATAAATTTCCTATCACGGCGATCTCACCTTGCACTGTAGAGAATTTATTTAATTTATTAAATGTGAAAAAGTCATCTCCAATGTAGTACACAATTTCCTCTGTTTTCAAGTATAGAAAATAATACAGTCCATGTTTAATTAATTGTTAATGGCATCTATGTAGAACATGAGTAAATGAACTCTAAATATTTTAGATTACTAAAAACCTCTTTAATGAATCCTCAATTATAGAAGCTGAGTAGTAAAACAAGACTGATCTCTTTTATCCATTTGTTTGTTTTTCTTTTCTAGTCCAAGTGATAATTTTTGGTAAAAAGGCAAAAAGACTGACTGAGAGTCACAATGTGCTAAGATAATGTGCAAAGGGATCACTAATTACTTTATAAAAATATTAGAACTATTAGTGAAGGGTATAAACTTTATTCTTACAAATGAAAACTACATATGGATTTGGTAAAATTAATTATTCTTTGATTCTTTATGTAATTTTAGTATAAAAATCAATATAATTTTTGTATAAAAATCATAATTGGTTAAAACATTTCAAAAATACATTCAACTATAAAGAATCTAAGATACCAAAAGAATCTCACTCCAAAATAACCACTTTTGATACTACAGTGATTTTCTTGTTATTTTCTATGTATCATCTTTATGCAGTTAAAGTAGTATAGTATATATATATGTGTTTGTATGTAAACATATACATATTTATATTGTTTTTTAAAAACTAACATGGTTAATACAACAGTTTTCCCACGTTTTCAAAAAATCTTCACTAATAAAAACAGTTAATAATAGTTCTTTCCCTATTAATAGACATTTTAGTGACTTCCAGTTTGTCACAAACAAATGCTTTGACGTGTTTCACTACTGTTTTAACCTATATTTTTTAACCATTTAGGTATACTGCAGAAAATTAAAATAATATAGCCTGGTATAAAAAAACAATCCCTAGGTAACTGATTCTTAATGAAGCATCTTTAAGAGGTTACACCTTAGTTTCCCATGTATTTGTTTTCATTCATTAGCATTACAAAGGATGTACACCATAGGCTATTAAATACAGAGAAACAAATTAGGAAGTTATTTATATCAGGCCACCTGCTTAAAAAAAAGTATTATGCTTAATTTTCAACAATGAAAATAAACGACTAATAAAAACACTTCAAGTATTTAAAAGCAATTACTTGCTGCTGCAGCCCCTGATATTTTTCTAATTCTTTCTTTAATTCTTCTGAATACCATTTTTCTTCCTAAGGAAAAAAAAAGATTTTTAATTAGTAAATTTTAAAAGATTTATTAACAGAAAATAAACAAGTATAATAATTTTTATTTTTACCTTAAGTGAAGCCTGCAGGTCTTGGACCTCTTGTCTGAGTAGTGTTATATCATCTCTAAACATAAATTGGGAAAAAAGAATTAATAGTTAACGTTCTTTTAACAAATCATGGCTAGTGACTGTACACTAATAAGCTAGTTTTTTCAATTCTTTAAAAAAAAACTACTGTGTATATTTTACACATAGTAGCATATATATAAAACCCTTAGAAAAATAATTTTATTGCTAAAGCTCACTGTTTATAAATGGAAAAATACGTTACCATGAAAATGATATAACTGTCAAGCAAAACTTCTACCATTAATTTACCAACAATAAGCATTAATGGCTTCCTATTGCAGTTAGTATAAAATCTAAACTCATTAACAAGAACTATAAAATCTGTACAATCTAGTCCCTGCCTTATAGCTTATCCCCCTCATTTGCTTAGCTCTAGCAACACTGACTTCTTTCTGTTCCTTGAGTCTGAAGTGCTCTCTCCTGTCAAAACCTTCTCACAATCTGTCCCCTCACCTAAGGATCAGTCTGACAAAGAATGGTGAGCAGACTACATAAGCCCTAATGTAGGACAGAGATTCCATGAGAGAACACAGTTGGGATTCTTCTTCTGGATGCCAGGAATGTATCTTCACCTGCTGGATTATAAACAGCAGAAAAAGGGACTCTCCTTGTTCCATGCCACTACCAATGGCTGCCACGGTAGATGACTGATTAATTAGGAACACTCAAGTGAATTGACTCTACTATAAAGAGTATAGGAGAAAAGGATCAGTTCTAGTGATGGGGAAGACCAAGTCCACACCAGCAGGAGTATATCAGCAAGATAAAAGATAGTGGGACATACTGGTGGGAGAATTAGTCTCTAGGATGGGGGCAGGGGTAGAGAGTAAAGGGACAGAGTCAGCTTTATCTGTGAAATAGGGTTAACAGTAGAAAAGGAAGAAAATTGCCAACAAAGAGAAATATGTCCTCTTGGAAATATGTCCAAAGATGGAGAAATGAGTCCTCTACTTTTTGCAGTCATTCATGTGTAAAGAATTCATTCATCATTCAACACACATTTGCTGTCTATGCCAGACTCTCAAGTTGTTCAGTTTAACAGGGAAAGTAAACAGTAAACAAGTAAGAGTGACAGACCATCATCAGTTCTGTGATAGAAATAAAAAGAGAGGCATAAAGATATGCCTAGAAAGTCACTTCCACCTAGAAGGGCTTTATGATAGAGATAAACTTTGAGGTAAAGTCTTTTGTCCCTGAATACAAAGGTAAAATTAGATAATAAATTACTGCTACTTTTTTTGACTCTTAAAATGTGTCTTTTTGTGAAATTTTCATTAGTTTTCATTTCTCTGGGGGGCATATGTGTATGTGTGTGTGTGTGTCCCCATCCCTCCCTTTCTCCCATGTGGCCCTACAAACTACTCTGATTTGTAGGAACCACATGCCAACTGGAGGACACTTAGTGTTTATATGTGTATGGAAAAGTGTAGGTGTGTTTTAAGTTTTAACTACTACTTATTCATCTTCCAACTTTACGTGAAAACTAAAATGATGAAGAAAGAAATTCATAACAATATACTTGAATGGCTCATATTAAATTGAATGAAATTCCAAGGAAAATCATTCCAATCCAACTTCTAATTGAGTGGGCTCAGTTGCTCCAATTAATCTTTTAAAAAGTGCCACCTCAACAAATTTGTGAAAGTAATTTGCCTACCTCAGAAAATCTTTTGAAATGTGTAACATATCAAAACAACCTAAGATATCTACAAAACACAATTTGGCAACACCTATCAAAATTTTAAAGGGAAACTTTGTCCAAAAATTCCACTTCTAGAAATTCATCTTACAGATATACTCAAACATGTGCAAATGACATGTCCACAAGGACATATACCACAATATCATTTGTAATTGCAAAACATTGGAAATATCCTAAATGCTTATCAACAGGGGAATGATAAAATCCCAAGCAGTCATTAAAAACAATGAGATAGCTTTATCTGCATTGATATGAAGTAATCCATAAGATATACAGAAAAACAAAAGGTGTAGAACAACGTAGAACTGCTCTTTTATGTAATTACATATATTTATATATTTTTTTAATCTATCCATAGATATAAGAATATGCACACATATCAGAGACTATCTCTGGAAGTATACACAAGAAACTGATGAAAAGTAAGAGACCAGGAAAAAGGGGTGGCAAGGAGTCAATTTTCACCAGATAACTTTTTGAATCAATTGAATTTTGCACTCTCTATATGCTATCTATATATACATCTTAAAAATCTGGCCCCCAAAAAACTACTAATGCATCAGGTTTCAAATACGTGATCGATGTTGATGAAATTCACATGTAAACTAATAAAGAGAGAGCTTTTAAAACAAGAAGGTTTCATAACCCACCCAAGTCATGTGGGCTTTTGATTTAAAAGACATGTCTTGCCCATAGTCACGTTATCCAATGTGTTACAGAGGGGCAGGATGTAACTGTCAGAAACTAGAGAGGTGCAGGAGGATGAGGAGAGGATACAGTAAGAAATAAACCTGGAAAAGTTCACAGTAACTATTCCATAAGCAATGAGAAACTAGTGAAAGTTATTCTTTAGAGCAGCAGCAATCAAATTTGCATTTTAAGTATATTACTCTGGAAGCAATATAGAGAGTTAATTGGAGAGGTACAAGACTGAAGGCAGAGAGCCAACTATAAATACTGAAAAATATTTTTGAGTGAGAGATGATGAGGCTAAAATAAGCTGTAGCAGTGAAGATGGAAAAGGTTATGAAAGTTGTTAAGAAGATAGAATTAACTAAATTCTGTGAAAGATCAGACAGGGGAGCAGAGCAGGTGTGCAAAAATGAGTACATCCCATTTTCTGGCTTTAGTAACTGGGTGGAAAGATAATGTTGCCATTCACCAGAAGTAACAGTAGATAAGGAGCAGATTTAGAAGGAAACATAATGAACCCTGTTTTCAAAATGTCAACAGTCAGATGTTCCTCTGGAACATCTACCAGAAGATACCTAGTAAGCAACCTGAGAGATAAGTCTAGGTTGGAGATGTAGTTTAGGAGGAATTCATGGATGTGGATATTACCCCAGGTAGATTATATAGAGGAAAAAGAGCACACAAAACAGATCAAGAAAGCAGGATCACAACAGTATGTTGTCTCAGAAGAGCGGAAGAAAAGAGAGGCAGAAGAACCAAATTTTGCAGAGACTGTGAAAGATGGTCTACAGAGATGGCTGCCATCAAGTTCTTCCCTTTCTATATACAGAAGCCACTCCTCCACCAAAAGACAGAGTCTACTTCCTGGCCTCTGGAATCTGAGGTGGCCCTCAGATTCCTGAGTAGCCCTCCGGCTACTCTGACCAATAGAATGTGATAGAAGTGACACTCTGACGGTTTTGAGGCCAGGCTTTAAGATTGGCAGCTTCTACTTCTTTTCTCTTGGGACGCTTTTTCTTAGAACCCAACTGCTGGTCTGCCAGTAAGTCCAAGCAGCCACACAGAGAGGCCCCTATAAAGGAGAACTGAGGCCCCTGACATATAGCTCCAGATGAGCTCCCAGCCAGCAGCCAACACCAAATCCCAGCCATGAATGTCAGGCTATTTTGGACCTTCTGGGTTTCCCAGCACCCCAGTCTACATCACTTAAAGCAGAACCATCCAATCAACCCAGAGAATCATGAGAAGTAATAAACTGTTACAGTTTTAAACCACTAAGTTTTGGGTGGATTGTTACAAGGTAAAAGATAACCAAACAGAGGTCAAGATAAAAACTGAAAATAATCCAAGTTACTGTTGGTCTTTGAAGGAGCAGTTTCAGGAGAATGGCAGGGCAAAAGACAGGCTTCAGTGAACTAAACAATGGATGAAAACTTAAGAAGCAAGAACAAGGGCAGACTGTGGAGATTTTTATGATGAAAATTCATATATTGGACATTGTTTAATTTATAGCTGAAAAGGCAACTCTCTTAAATTGATGCTAAATATAAAAACATTTATAATGTGATTTAATAAGTAGAACACAATCAAGATTTTTTCCTTTGTGGGAATATAAGACAAGAGTTCTCACCAATAGCAGAAGAAAAGCAGATAAAAGCAAAGTTATATTGTTGAATGCTGTTTTAAGTAAATATATTTTAATTTAATTTAATTTTTGAAATGGTCAGGCAAGGGGCCAGCCCACTGGTGTAGTGGTTAAGTTTGCTTGCTCTGCTTCAGCAGCCCGGGGCTCGTGGGTTCAGATCCTGGGCACAAACCTACACATCGCTCATCAAGCCATGCTGTGGCAGCAACTCACATACAAAATAGAAGAAGATGGGCACAGACGTTAGCTCAGGGTCAATCTTCCTCACCAAAACATAAATAAATAATTAAAAGCGGTCAGGCAAAACTGCTAAGAAGCAGATTGTGCATGGGTGCTTATTGTTATATTGGTGCTTATAAAAAGAAATTTTAAACAGTAATTATTAAATTTGATTCTTGGCTAAATTCATTATTTCAACAGCTTACTACAAAATCTTCTAAACAAAACATATCATTATTAAGCAGAATATGCTAAATATAATTTAATCTTTTGATAATTGACAATCTTTACTGAAAACACAATCTCGATACCATGTTGTAGATGCTGTTATAGAGAGTTACTGGTCAAGGACTTTTGTTATAACAATAAAGAAGGAAGGTCATGCTAAATGAAGACAGATTTACAAAATTAAATCATATAAAATGCTACTATTTTCACAAATTATTCATGATTAAACAATGATATTACATGCATTCATACATTACACTTTCAAAACTATTATACTGTACCGCTTCAAAGCAAGAGCCTCTCCTCCATGACCTGAATCATTCCCAGCATCATGAACTGCCTGATAGTGTTTGAAAAGTTCATCAGCAGATCCAAGAGATTTCATACACTGGGGACATATAAAACCCTATAGAAAGAGGCAGAAAAAGTTTTCAAAATAGAATTTAACATTGCAATAATGATTTGTATATTATGAAATATAGTCAAATATCTTATTCACACCAATGGTACCATTAAGTAAATTGTAATTTATGGTGTTAAGCCCAGATTCTAATATTGTGCAATGGTACATTATTGTCTATTCTGGTTGAAGTTTACAAAATATAAAGAAAACCCTTACAACTATCTTTTAGGTTGAATATTAATGGCTAGAGTACAGAATTCTAATCTGAAAAGTTAGTTCTAATCTAAAAGACTAGTTGAGAAGATTTGCCATCACATCCTCCATCAATCTAGATATCCCCACTAGCAAAATAATATCTGCTCCAATCTCCTTCATAAGAATGAGAACAAAAAAATTAAAAACATAAAGCACTCTGATCACTAAGGAAAAATGTAATATAGGAAATAACTCGTAATTACCACAGAGAATCTAACAATGGTTGAGAAGTACACTAGTCAGTAAATTCCTTGCTAACCTAAGATTAACACTGTAAAAGCCTTAAATTAATATGCAGTCTGGTAAAATATTAAAAACTTATAAATAATCCCAGAATTATTATATGGTTATGGCATACGAGGTCCTGCATGAGTATTTCCCCCATGACCTATTCAGTCTGATCTCTGGACAACTCTCACTCTAAACAATACTGAAGTACCTTCTTTCCCTGAATGCACCATGGAATCTCACATTTCTGTGCCTTTGCATATACTGCTTCTTTCCTCCAGCACTATCTTCATTGGCTTGTCAAGTTTCTACATTCACTATAATATACAACACACTAGAGCTTTCATCCATGTTTTCTTAATGGCTAGCGTAGTATTTTGAACATACTATATATTTTCTACATTGTATCTTTATTTAATGAAATATGAATGAACCTGGCAGGGCAGAATTTGGCAAAAAAAACAGAACAGCTTGCAGATTATAAAACTTTCCAAGGGACAGACTAAACCAGGTAGTAAGTACTCTGAACACGTAAAAACTAAACATAAATAAATAAAAACTTGTTCCTTCATTGGGTGCTTGGCAAATAGCATATCCTCCTTTATCGTTTACGTACATTATGTGGCAGAATGAAGGCTCACTGAGTATTGGGGATATGTAGACAAACACTCCCAGACAATGGAATAACACAAGTACATATAAAGAACTATAGGGACACAGAAGAAAATGTATCCAACTCTGTCTGTGGCAGCAGTTAATGCTTTACAAAAAATACACAGATACACATACATATTATTATGTACCTATAAGAGACACTGGAATTAGGTACTAAAGAATGATTAGGAGTTTACTTGTCAAAAATAAAAGACAGGCATTCTAAGCAAATGGAGGAGCATGAACAAAGGTGCAGGAAGAGAGATGAAACACAGTCATGTTGCATTTAGAAAACAGAGGTGTGTTCTGATCACAGAGCCAGAGTGAAGGGCAGGGCACAACAGGTGAATGAATACAATGATCCCCTATGAAACTCCTAAAATGAGCAAAGACAGTAGTACTGAGGATGTGCCTTTGGACATCAGAATAATGCCATCAGGCTCCAGAGATATCTGATGCTCAGCATGGTCTTCTGAATGAATGCATGTTCCCAGCCTGGGTGTCAATCTCCTGGTATTATGCTCTATCTTCAAAAACATCTATTATCTAGCATCATGTTTTATAATGTCTGTACATTATGCTTAATTTGGCATTCTTACACCTTCTGCCCAGTAACTGCTGTACCACAGTAGTTGACATGCCTTAAGTGCAACGGTACATGAACCCCTATAATAATTAGGCTGGCATTTCTCTTTTGTGTCTCAGCTTCTGCTAGTAACTAGAAGGCAAATTACAGTGTTCCTCAGAGAATCCACATCCCAATGACACTGTTTTATCTTCACAACTTTGGCTTTTTGACTACTGTCTCTACTTCCAGGTTTTGGCTCTAGATACCTAAAGACGCCAGAAAGCTAACAATCACATTAAGGTATGCCATACCTTCTAAACAATACCAGGTTAATACTCCAGAAAGAACTGATTCATCCCTAAAGAGAAATTTTAGAAATTCAGTAATAGTGAATTATAGAAATATTCCACCTAAGTGAATTTTGCATGTTTAAATAAAACTTCAATTTGGGACATTTCTGATAAAAACAAATCTTTCTAAAATACATATATTTCCTCATCTTCTTAAATAGATGATATTAAACACTTCCCTAACCTCTAAGAGGCACAAATAATTAATCTTTGAACGGGTGTCTTTGACTCTAATTCTGGCAATTCCTGTACTCACGTTTTATAGTTTTTCCTACACCCTGTTTTGTCTTTCAACAATCATTGCTAAAAATTATCCATATGCTATTTCTAACAATGCTAGCCTGATACAAAGAGGAGGGGTAGAGTAAGAGAAAAAGTTTATTAAACTATATCACTCATTTTCTTAAATAAGCTCAGAATGAGGGATGTTCCATGAATTGAGTGCATGATCTTTAGTTCTGGTTATTAAGAGACAGACTCCTTCACTATTTACTTTTTTAAAACTATCTTCAAGGGGATTGAGGTTGTGAGCTAGATAACTTCCATAAAAGTACATTAGCAAACAATAAAACACTAAACATACCCGGCTACATTTATTTCCCTTAATCATTCCATTTCTCACCAACTTTCAAACACACACACACAGAGTCTACTTAAGATTAAAAATAATAAATTCCTGGGGCCGCCCGGTGGCGCAGCGGTTTAGTTCACACTTGGCAGTCCAGGGTTCGCGAGTTCGGATCCCGGACGCCCGCCAACGCACTGCCTGTCAGCCATGCCGTGGCGGCGTCCCATATAAAGTAGAGGAAGATGGGCACAGATGTTAGCCCAGGGCCAGTCTTCCTCAGCAAAAAGGGGAGGATTGGCAACAGATGTTAGCTCAGGGCTGGTCTTCCCCACAAAAAAATAAAAAATAATAATAATAATAATAAATTCCTTATTCTTATATTTCAGTTATCTGTAATCCTCAGATCCACTGCACCTAAAAACTCACCTAACTTGATTCTTATGATATCCTTGTTGTACCAAGTGTGCTTTCAGTTAAAGGAAAGTTCTTATTTAAGTAATAGGTAGGTGAGATTGTCACTTTTGATTTTGGCTAACCCATAAAAAAGAAAAGTTCACCTATATGTTCTGGAAGGAAGTCAAGTGGTAAAATGCTAAGCAGAGTTCCAAAAATCTCTTAGGCCTCCACCCTTGCTCACACTGCTCCAGCTAGTTTAACTGGTGTCCTCCTATATGCACCCACTTTCCCCATCACCCTAGAGAATGTCTGGTTTAATAGTTGACCAGGGAAGTATCTCTGGGGCTCCCCTCAAGTTGAATTAGCCATTGCACTCTTTTTGCAAATAATATCTATCATAGAAACTTCGTGGGATAGAGGTCATATCTTATTGACCTTTTCATCTCCTTAATACCTGGCACAAAAGAGGTAATCTATTAATATGTTAAATATGTGAACATTTGGTCAGATAATTTTCTTATATATATAATTGCCTCACAAAAAAAAGTAAGTGTGATTTTTTTTGTCTTTCCTGGTACAAAAAGTTTGATTCTTTTATAAGATTTGTAAAAGAATCCAAAAAAGCTATCTTTTTCTTTGTTTTTAGAATACCATAGTGATTTTCAAAGGAAAGAGATATATCAGGATCATCTGAGAAACTTTTTCAGCCTAAAAATGGACAACACTTCCCCTCACTGGCTCCCACTCCCAGCCTTAGATATGCACCAGCCCCACACCCCACAGAGAAACATGTGGGTCATCCACTGTTAATGATGAGTGTGTGTCATTCTGTCACCTCCCTCAGGTCTGGGGAGTCAAAACAAAGACTGAAACAGGCATAGATCCAGGTTCTAATGCTGTGTATCTTCCCCAAAAAACCCATTAATAGTTCTCATGCAAAGTCCTCTTTCTATCTAAGAGTAAAGCATTTTAACCTAAGGCATTTTAATACATTCATCAATAAAACGTTAACCAGAAAATAAAGAAATAACTTACAAATGTTGAAATAAAATATCATTCACTTTCTATTTCAAATTTCATGGCAAAATGTATGCAAAAATATTAAACTTTTATTTACAGAGTCACAAAAAGATAGCTGCAAACAGTAAGAGCAACCAAGCTGACTTCCCAAGAGCCTGTTTTCCTTATTGAACCTTCTTGAAAGCATGCATAATTAAAGCAATCCATATCCCCTTGTAGCATCAAAAGTTAAGCAACACCAAGGCAAGGAAAAACAAAGCTATTTTGAGCAACCCATAACCAAGCTGCTAAAACAAAATACACAGGACCCACAGTAACACTGGAGTCATTAAGAAGTTCCTGTCCTCTTGATTCATTTTCAGCGTGCACTTTCTGGTAATGCTCCGACAAATCAATAGCAGTTATACATCTTTTCATACATAATGGACAGATGAAACCCTGTGAAATAACAACTTTTAGGAGGATATACATAAAAAGTTATTTGTAAAACAAAATATAGACAATGAAAATAGACATAGGAAAATAATTAGTATATCATTTATTAGTATATATAGTAGTAGTAACTGTAAATAAGGTGAAAATCTATCCAAAGTAGGACTTCTAAAATTAGTTCCCATCTTATGCTGTAAATTCCCATTGGTTCAAACTTTTTTATTATAGTAACCAGTTGCTTTAATTGGAATATTATTGTTCTTTTTTGCTTATGACACTTTGTCTTTACTTATCTGAGAGCTATTACTGGCAAGTTAGCTTTTATTTTAGATCAAGAAATGATTGGCAGGTAAACAGATACCTTTTTGTGATATAATGTTCTCAGCAAAAAGTTCTTACAATGAAAGCAATTTTTAGTCTTCATCATATTCCACTAGCCTGAGATCCCATTCTTGCCCACACCATAATTCCTAGTAGGTGACCCTTCATTTTACTTTTCAGAGCCAAATAAAATCATTTTAAAACAATCTCCCAAATTCCCTATACCTAACAATATCTGTATTTTGACATGTGGGCTGTTACACTGATCTATGGTTTGGGGTTTTGTCAGATAGGAACAGTAGAAGGACAAGAGAAAAGAGGAATTCAGAGTATCAGCGAGAAAGTAAATAAAATGAAGACAGTGGTGAAGGACAATAGGTTATAAAGGTTATGATGTCATGAGTTTCAGTGTCAAAAATAGATATGGATTTGAGTCTAAACCTATGCTGACTATATGACCTTAAGGAAATCACTTTACTTTGCTAACTATCAGTTTCCTCATCTATAAAATGGGGCTGATATTAGCACCTATTCTCCCAGAGTTATTGTTTAGTACATAAAATGCTCAGTACAGTGCCTGAGACATTGTTAGTGCTCAACAAATATTAACTGTCATTAGACATAAGTTAGATAAGAGGAAAGAAAATGAAGCCGGGAAAGGTTGAGAGACTAGAAGATAGGAATTAAAAGCCTGAAATACTCAGCAGGCCAAAGACTTTAAGTAGTGAGAATATGATAAAGTTTTTGAGGGGATAGGAAGATATGGTAAGGAATGGGAGATACAATTTTAACATTTCAGGTGAAATTATTCGCTTGATAATAAGGTAGAAGATACTGCCATGGCTTGAGTAGCTAGAAAAGATAACATTAAGTTATCTATCATTAAGTAGCTAGAAAATGATAACATTAAGAACTGGAAGGCTAGGCTGCTCCCTGAGTCACTAACCTCACTTAGGATACTAGCAAGGAAGGAGAGGAAGACTGTAAACGAGGTTCCAAAGCGGAGGCAAGAGAGGGTAGCAGTTAAGAGCTAGGCTTGGGCTTGAATCCTGGATTCACACCATTCTTAATAGCTTATATGACCTTCAATTTCCTCATCTGTTAAATGAGGTAACAATAACAACTACTTCATACGGGTCTCATGAGAATTAAATGATAATACATGTGAAGTGCTTATCATAGCACGTGAGACAAAGAAAACATTCAATAAACGTTGGCTATCATTAATATCATCATTCCTTTTGTTAACAACACTTACAAGGGATTAGTCAGGAAATGAAAGTGAGGAACTCGAATTCAGTTTTTTTTTTTAACTGATGAAAGAGACATCTTCCAGGCAACCACAGCCCCAAGTGCTGGAACTACAGAACGACACTTCTTTAAAAGAATGCATCATTGCATTTTTTTGCCATAATAGCTATACATTGCCTTTCACTTTACTCTGGTTTCTCCAATGTAAGTTTCCACATAAAATTATTCAATCATTCATTCTACTGAGTGTGACTACTATGTTCCATCCATTATGCTATGGTGCTGAGAACACATATATATATATATATGAACCCTGTTGGTTCTGTTTCTCTGGAGAACCCTAATACACCCCCCCCCAAAAAAATCAAACCTACTGGAATAAATGAATTTAGCCAGATTGTAAAACAAAAGATAGGTATACAAAAGTCACTTGTACTTCTTTATCATAAAAACAAACAATTGGAAAATACAGTTAGAAACAATACCATTTCCATTAGCACAAAAAAAAAAAAAAACTACTAAGGAACAAATGTATGATGTATAAGAATTCTACTTTGAAAACTACAAAACCCAGCTGAGTGAAATTAAAGAAACTGAGTCATACCATGTGCACAATTTAGAAGATTCAATATTGGTAAGATGGCCTCTCTTCCCCAAATTAATCTGTGGATTATATATAATCCTAATCATAATCCTAAAAGAACTTTTCTAAGATTTATATAGAAATGCAAAAAACCTATATAACATAAGAGTAAATACAAATTTTAAAAAGAGCAACAAAAGTGGAAGACATACTATCTGATTTCAAGACTTATTATGAAACTACAGGAATCAAGACAGTACTAACATAAATATAGAAACATAAATATAGGTCAATGAAACAAAATAAAGAGCACAGAAATACAACCACACATGTAAGGCAAATTGATTTCTCATAAAAGTGAAAATGTAATTCAATGAGAAAAGGTAACATTTTCAACAAATGGTACTGAAACAAACACATGGAAAAATGTGGTTTCCATACCCATATGAAAAAAATGAACCTCAACCACTATCTCATACCAGACATAAGAATTTAAAAGAAATTATAGACATAAATGTGCAAGCTAAAATGATTTTTTGTTTTAATCAGAGGAAAGCATAGGAGAAAGCCTTTGCAATCTCAGGGTAGACAAAAAATTTCATAGAAGGACCCGAAAAGCCCTAACCATAAAAGAAAAGGCTGACAAATTGGACTTCACCAAAATTAAAAACTTATTCTCTTTAAAAGACACCATTAACAAAATGAAAAGCAAGCCACAGATGGAGAGAAAATATCCACATCACATTTATCTGACTGTGGCATAAGATCTAAAATTAAGGCCCAGTACTATCTGCTGCCTTAACAACTGGTGAAACCGAGAGGGCTTCAAATGGCCTAGCTGCAAGTTCCCCACCCCACCCTGCTCCCACAGGTAAGGTCCTCTAGTTAAACAACCCTCCTTTTCACAGGGAACAGGCACAGAGCCTACTTATCCCTAAGTGGTAGGTTTCAGTTCCCTGCCAGCCCATGGAATCATTCAAACAAGCCAATCACATCCTCCTGTGGGAACCAGTGGGCACCTCTGATACTATAAAGTCTGCCTCTCACTGTCCCTGGTTGTTCATTTTGTTCACAAGTGCAATCCTCGTGTAGCCCTACATGGCACGCAGTGTCCTTATCCCCTGGACTGTGAGTATATGTGACTAGTAAACTACTGTTGAGCTCATCCGTCCAGTGTCAGGTTAATTATGTATTCAGCCATCCCATGACCCTAGGACAGAAATTCTTCCCTCACCAATGGGGTAAATAGGAGGCAATCAAAACACTGACAAAGGACTTGTACTCAAAAATAGATAAAGAACTTTACAGTTCAATAATAAAAAGATAAAGGATTCAACTTGTAAAATGGGCAAATTTCCAGTTCCAATCAAAATGGAATAGGTGTACTTTTCCCTATTCCTCCTGCTAAGCACAGCTAAAATCCCTAGACATTATACATACAACAAACATATGAAGACTCTGAGATGTAAAGAGAAGGCAGACCAGCTAAGGATCTCAGGACCCAAGGACTAACGGTGGTGAGTACTGTGGATTTTCTTTTTGCCTCATATATTCCAGATTAGATGCTAAAGAAACTGGCAATCTGGAAACTTCAGTGGGCACTTAGAAAAAATACCCCAAGAAAAGTCAACTCTCTCCAGTCAAAGGACCAGTTAAATAAAAATCAAATTTGCCAGTATTCAGGTGCTTAAATGAGTAGTTTCACTGGGTACTAAAGATGGAAGCCAGATTAGAAAGAAATAAAGAATGAACCAAGACATTTACTTCTGGCAATACAGTATACTAAAAAGTCTAAACTACTGTTCTGATGATAACAAATAAATGATAAAACATCACATTATATTACGTATTACACATATCATGTATTTGTTATGGACTGAATACTTGTGTCCCCCTCCAAAATTTATATCTTGAAATCCTAACCCCCACTGTATGGTATTAGGAGGTGGGGCCTTTGGGAGGTGATTAGGCCATGACAGTGGAGCCCTCATGAATGGGATTAGTGCCCTTATAAAAGAGACCCCAGAGAGCTCTCTTGCCCCTTCTACCATGTGAGGACAGCCACGTATGAACCAGAAAGCAGGCCCTCATCAGACACAGTCTGCCGGAGCCTTCATCTTGAAGGCTCTTGAACTTCTCAGCCTCCAGAACTGTGAGAAATAAAATGTTTCTTATTTAAGTCACTCAGTCTATGGTACTTTTGTTATAATAGCCTGTACTAACTAAAATGATATTATATATTTTTTTATATATAACAAAACATAAAATATGATAAAATGAGCACCAAAGCAAGTTACTGCTTTATTTCTGACTATTTCTTTAAAGTCCTGGAGACCATGATATTTCAAATTCCATTTAGATGGCTGCTAAGGGCACAGTGTGAAAAGCTAGAGTTTGTTCAAAGTCGAAAACCAACCTCGGGATAAAAGGGAAACAAATCTGAGAGAGAGACTGAGGGAGAGAGACTGAAAGAGAGATTGAGAGAGAGAGAAAGAGACTGTGAGAAAGAGAGACACTGACCAAGACCCTTGACAAGTTTGTACCTCAGCACTAGTCATATGGAAAAAACAATTTCCCCTGAGAATTCATAATCACCAATTGCCCTCAATTAGATTAGCAGTCGGAATTTACACTATTGTGTAATCTGAAGAATTTCAAGCACCAAATTTAACTTAAGGGAGTCCCAGGATAGTGGCACCTCTAGAGCAGTATTTGTAGGCTGACGGGAATAATTCATGACATAGGTAAAAACTGAAGTGGCAGGAGGGAGAGAGGATAAGCTGAGAATGTGAGAGAAAATAGAATCCAGAGCACAAGAGAAAGGACTGAAATTTGATAGGAAAAGAGACTATCTTCTATGTACTAAAGTAAGAAAGAGAAAACAGACACAAGTATAGCTTTGGTGACAAAACGAGGACATTCATCTAATGGTTCCTATTTTCTCAATGATATAGAAGGTGAATGAGAAAAGGTGGGAACAGGGCAAGACACGTGGGAGATTTGAGGATAAAGAAGAAAGTACAACTATCTGAGACAGTAGGAAAATGAGCCAAATAAGAAAATACAGCAGGATTACCAGGGACTGCTCACTATCCGTTGGAGATTTTTTCTTTTTTTTCGTCTGACTGAGGTCAACAATTATGACTAGATTCCTTTCCAGGGTTACAACTGAGCACTTTGAGCTCATCATGTCATGAACACAGTTTGGAATATTTTTCTTGAAGACATTTCCTTAAACTTGATCATAATAAAGTCCAACTGATACTTTTCTTCTCGCTCTCACTCTTGTTAGATCTTATCATGGTTAATATACACATACATGAAGACAGCTAGATAAAGAGACAGCTGGTCATAGAGAGACAAAACAGAGAGATGAATGGATAGAGAAAGAGACATACCCAGAAACACACATAAGACAGACACACTGACCAAGGGGTGGGGCAGGGGACAGCAGAGAAAAGGGGACTGGGTAGGCGGTACAGTTGGGCCCAGAAAGGGACAACTGACAAAAAGAGCAGAATGGGAATGTGTCATTCTCTTAGGGGCAGTGTTATGGGTGGTTTTTATGTTCTTCTCTTTCTTTATCTTCCTTTTCTATAATGAGCAAATATTCTTTGTTAAAAATAATAATAATAATAAAGCAACTATTAAGGCTGACTTCTCAAAAAAATTGAGCTATTTCATTTTTAGACTTACTTTCATTTTTAGACTTACTTTCTCCATTAATTTTTAAAAAGCTATTGAAGACAAAATAAAAGTTCTTACAAAGTCATAAATGAAGACAGCAAATAATGTATACATTTTATAGATAACCTAATTTTTCCTTCACTCAGTAGTTCATGACAGTACAAACACATAAACAGATACTAATTAACTGGTAATTCTTTATAAACAAATTTAAAAATCTTCATTGAGATGATAGTAGCATTAAACACTAATTGGCAGTATTATTATTCGGTCTTAATAGGCACTTTCTCAGTCTATCAACTAAGCGCTAGAATATATCTATAAGTGTGATTCAAAAGTTGCATTCCAATTTGTTAGAAAGACTTATGAAAACTTTTCCTATGAAAGTTTGAATTACCCATCGTTACTCCAAATATTTGCTATATTTCCTTAAATAATACTGAATTTTATTGCCAAATTATTATTTTCATACCTCTGAAGAGCTTTCATTATTGACATCCACTGTGTTTATAGGAGTTGCTGATGAATCTAAATCAGAACCTTGAGAGCCAACTCTCCCAGGAGTCTGAAACACAAACAGAAGAGGAAAAAAAAAATCAAAGCAGATATTAACAACATATTCATAAAGTATTTCATAACTTAAACAGTAATCAGGGCTAGCCTTACACATAAAGGCAAGTGTCTCCTTAATAATAACAAACAGTACTAGCAGCTATCCTTTAATGAAGACTGTGCCTAATACTGTAGCAAGATTTCTGTATGCATTCTCTCATTAACAGTCTTTTTAAATTAATAAAAAGTTTACTTCTGTATACAATACTTTATAGTCTTCAACTCACTTTCACAGAACATCTTATTTAACCATAATCACATCTCTGAGAGAGGCAGGGCAAACATCTCTAAGATGAGAAAACAGATTCAAAGCGGTTAAAGGACTTCTTAAGACTGTACTGTTCACAAAAATCAGAAAGAAGCAGAACTAAAATGCTGATCTTCTGATTCCTCTTGCATTGTTCTCTCTACTACACCAACTAAATTACAATGATTTGAGGGCTGCTAAAAAGATCAACATGGCTCAAATTAGTCAACCACCCATCTACCATCCATGCCAACCATTACCACTCTGTCTCCAATACTCGATATTCCATCACCAAAGTACAGTTTGGAAGATTAAAGTTCCTTTTATTCTCCTGCAACATTTATCATCTAACATTATCATTCATTAATACCTAATACCTAGGTGCTACCTTAAAGGAGTTGGAAATCAAGTAAACACTGCAAAAAGATTCAGAGCACAAGGACTGACTCAATAATCCTTATCAAAAGACATTCATGGTCCATACTATCATTATTCTCACTCTGCCCAAGAGAGAACCAAGGTGTAGAAACTAAGTAACTTGCCCAAAGTCACATGCCTAATAAACGGAAGAAAAGATATTAACTTGAGCAGTCTGGCTCTTAACTGTTAACCCATACTGCTTCTCTACTGGACATCTCCACTGAGATGCACCTCAAGCACCCAAAATTGAGAACAATTCATTACAAATTTGCCCCAACACACAAACATCCTGTACATCACTATTAAATATTCAACATAAATGCCAAATAAGGATGAATTGAAACTACTTTGAAATTCATCACATAAAACAATGATTATAAAAACTGCATAGAAGAGTGGAAAAACATACACACTATGATTATAATTACATATAAAAGTTATTTATATAAGAAAAGAGATTCAAAGGAAATATCCTAAAATGCAAACAATAACTTCTGTAGCAAGACACGATTATGGGTGTTTTGGCTTTTAGTTTTTCAGTTTTAGTTTTTGCTACATTATTTTTTCAGAATTTTAGATTTATAGTTAAATTACTTATACACTGAAAAATATTTTTGATATTAAAAATAAAGACTTCTCCAAATTGAATGATCCACATTCTTATTATATTTTTCTCAAAATATAAATCTCTAAACTTATCCAGAGTATATCTTTACTGTGTTCATTTAACATCCACAAAATTCTCAGGTTTTAACTATTATATTAACTACCCTCTTCCAAAACACAAAGCAAGATTCTTTCCCAAAATCGTATACTGGAGACATGAATTTATAAAGAAATAAAAACCAGCTATCTGGATTTAATGACACACTCATGGGTGGGGCAAAAAGGTAACTGAATGGTGAAAAAGTTAAAGAAGAGTCTTTAAATTATAAACTTAATATCAAGAGTTGTACATAACTAGAAATTCATTTTTGACTCATTGACATTTCGACAACTTCATACCACAATGGTTTTCAAACTAGTGACCCCATCCCCAAAAGCACTGGAAAGAAGAGCCGTACCTCCCAAGAACTACATTTTCCCAATTTCTGTATCCTTTACTTTTCTAGAGTCCAGGTGGCTTTTTACCTGAGATCTACCTTGCCTGAGAAGTAAGCAATTCAAAAAATATCTACACTGTCTTATTACCATCAGAAAAAAACATCTTTTCTCAAATTTGCCTAAATAAATCCTAGTAAACACACCAAAGTAAGCCCAAGAGGCATGGGGAGTAAAAGAAGAAACAATAGGGAAACCATCATAAGATGCTTTTGATGCCCATATGTTAAATATATTCCCCCTGATTGTTGGTAAATTGTCTAAGAACTTGTTCTGTTCTTAGGCCACCAAAATCCCATTACTTCAATGAGAAGTCCCAATACAGTAACACTGACCCTGAAAAAACAACATAAAACATTCTAACTTTTCCCCTTATAAAAGTTTTACTTTGTAAAAACAAAGAGATAAGAATGATTTGTGCTAAAAATCTAAAGTGAGAGAGAGATGAATATCCTCCAAATTGTGTTCTTAGGAAAACTATTACATAAATTTAGATATCTTTTACAGTAACCAAAAAGTACATAACACATTCATTTTGTTTAATCATTCTTCAATGGATATTTATTAGTCTCCCATGAACTACCTAGCATTCTGTAAGGCTCTGGATGACAAACAGAGGACACTGGGTATGAGGACAGTGTAAGACCACCAAGAACCAAGCCTTCAGGGAGACTACAACCTGTCTGGGGAAATCAAACTAATGTATACAAAAAGAGGTAGGAAACAACTTGAAAAAAATGACATGCTAAACAGGAGTTCTGAATGCAAGTAGAATTCTGAGAAAGAAGAAATCAATGCTGGTTGTGGTAACTGAAAAAAACTTATTCCCTGAAGGAAAAGTTAAATTTAATTAAGTAAAATGGCAATCATTCCAACTACATGAAAATACAGACACACAAACACACACACACACACACAAACAGGGCAGAAATAAGAACACTGTATTTAAAGAAATATAACAAAATGTGTCTGACAGAAAGTTATCACAAAACCATACACACACACACAGGTATCAAATAGGTTCAACGGGTAACGTGGAAATATGCCATGGTAAAGAGAGAATGTCCACAACTCCAGTGCAGATATCACTTGAGGTTCACAGAGAAATCAAGCTGCCTCAGCTCGAATCAGAGATCAGTAACAGATAAAAAACTTTTAAATATTAAAAAAGTAGAACCACATTCAAAAACAAGATAAGTATCTCAGTGGACACAATATAAAACAGAAACACAGAGTTCTGGGATCTAAAACAGGTAGAGGCAATGAGTTCTTATGGGATAACTGGGACCAAAACTCCCCACACATTGTAGGTAACAAGAAGCCAGGCCCACTGTGGGAACTCAGAAAATGGGGCAAGGCTACTATCCCTTGACGTCAAGAGAAAAAGGTTTTAAAAGCTGTAAAGTTCACCAAGCACTGCATCTGGGCTTGAAGTTTGATCAAAACTTTTCTAGGCAGGGATGAATGGGTGTTCCAAGAAAAGCATTATTTACAAAAGTGAAAAACTATAAGCAATCTGTATGTTCAAAACAAAGAAATGGTTAACTGAAGTGTGACATACCAATTCAACAAACTTGACAATTAAAAATGACAAGTGTGGATGAACAATAAAATAGCAACATTAAACCCTCATATATCAATAATCACTCTAAATGTAAATGGATTGAATTCTCCAATCAAAAGACACAGAGTGGCAGGATGGATTAAAAACCAAGATCCAACAATCTGCTGCCTCCAGGAAACACATCTCAGCTCTAAAGACAAACACAGACTCAAAATAAAAGGATGGAAAACAATACTCCAAGCTAATGGCAAACAAAAGAAAGCAGGAGTAGCCATACTTATATCAGACAAAGTAGACTTCAAGATAAAAAAGGTAATGAGAGACAAAGAAGGGCAATATATAATGATAAAAGGGATACTTCACCAAGAAGACATAACACTTATAAATATCTATGCACCCAACACAGGAGCACCAAAGTACATAAAACAACTGCTAAAAAACCTTAAAGGAGATATTAACAATAACACAATAATAGTAGGGGATCTTAATACCCCCCTTACATCAATAGATAGATCATCCAGACAAAAAGTCAATAAGGAAATAATGGACTTAAACGAGAAACTAGACGCAATGGATTTAATAGATATATACAGAGCACTCCACCCAAAAAAAGCAGAGTACACATTCTTCTCAAGTGCACATGGAACATTCTCAAGGATAGACCATATATTAGGAAACAAGGCAAACCTCTATAAATTTAAGAAGATTGAAATCATTACAAGCATCTTTTCTGATCATAGCGCTGTGAAACTAGAAATCAACTGCAAGGAAAAAACTAGGAAAGGGACAAAGATGTGGAGACTAAACAACATGCTACTGAACAACCAATGGGTCATTGATGAAATTAAAGGAGAAATCAAAAGCTATCTGGAGACAAATGAAAAAGAAAATACACCATACCAACTCATATGGGATGCAGCAAAAGCAGTCCTGAGAGGGAAATTCATAGCAATACAAGCTCACCTTAACAAACAAGAAAAATCCCAAATAAATAACCTTAAATTGCACCTAACAGAGTTGGAAAAAGAAGAACAGACAAAGCCCCGAATCAGCAGAAGGAGGGAAATAATAAAAATCAGAGCAGAAATAAATGAAATTGAAACCAAAAAAACAGTAGAAAGGATCAATGAAACAAAGAGCTGGTTCTTTGAGAAGATAAATAAAATTGACAAACCCTTAGCCAGACTCACTAAGAAAAAAAGGGAGAAGACTCAAATAAATAAAATTAGAAATGAAAGAGGAGAAATTACAACAGACACCACAGAAATACAAGGGATTATTAGGGAATACTATGAAAAACTTTACGCCAACAAATTGGACAACCTAGAGGAAATGGACAAATTCTTGGACGCGTACAACCTCCCAAAACTGAATCAAGAAGAAATAGAGAATCTGAACAGACCAATCACAAGTAAAGAGATTGAAACAGTAATCAAAAACCTCCCAAAAAATAAAAGCCCAGGACCAGATGGCTTCCCTGGAGAATTTTATCAAACGTTCAAAGAAGATTTAGCACCTATCCTTCTCAAACTATTCCAAAAAATAGAGGAAGATGGAATACTTCCCAACACATTCTATGAGGCCGACATCATGCTGATACCAAAGCCAGACAAGGACAATACAAAGAAGGAAAACTACAGGCCAATATCACTGATGAACATAGACGCAAAAATCCTCAACAAAATATTGGCAAACCGAATACAGCAATACATCAAAAAGATCATACACCACGATCAAGTGGGATTTATACCAGGGACACAGGGATGGTTCAACATCCGCAAATCAATCAACGTGATATACCACATTAACAAAATGAAGAATAAAAACCACATGATCATCTCAATCGATGCAGAGAAGGCATTCGACAAGATCCAGCATCCATTTATGATAAAAACTCTCAACAAAATGGGTATAAAAGGAAAGTACCTCAACATAATAAGGGCCATATATGACAAACCTACAGCAAACATCCTACTCAACGGGGAAAAACTGAAAGCCATTCCTTTGAGGACAGGAACAAGACAAGGGTGCCCACTCTCACCGCTCTTATTTAACATAGTACTGGAAGTTCTGGCCAGAGCAATTAGGCAAGAAAAAGGAATAAAAGGACTCCAAATCGGCAATGAAGAAGTGAAACTCTCACTATTTGCAGACGACATGATCCTATACATAGAAAACCCCAAAAATTCCATCGGAAAACTACTAGAAACAATCAACAACTACAGTAAAGTGGCAGGGTATAAAATCAACTTACAAAAATCAATTGCATTTCTATACACTAACGATGAAACAACAGAAAGAGAACTCAAAAAGACAATCCCATTTACAATTGCAACAAAGAGAATAAAATATCTGGGAATAAATTTAACCAAGGAGGTCAAAGACCTATACAATGAAAACTATAAGACACTATTGAAAGAAATCGAGGAGGACATAAAGAAATGGAAAAATATTCCATGCACATGGATTGGAAGAAGAAATATAGTTAAAATGTCCATTCTACCTAAAGCAATCTACAGATTCAATGCAATCCCAATCAGAATCCCAATGTCATTCTTCACGGTAATAGAACAAAAACTACTGAAATTTGTATGGTGCAACAAAAGAGCCCAAATAGCTAAAGCAATTCTAAACAAAAGAACAAAGCTGGAGGCATCACAATCCCTGATTTCAAAATATACTATAAAGCTACAGTAATCAAAACAGCATGGTACTGGTACAAGAATAGACACACAGATCAATGGAACAGAATTGAAAGCCCAGAAATAAAACCACACACCTATGGACAGCTAATCTTCGACAAAGGAGCAAAGAACATACAATGGAGAGAGGGAAGTCCCTTCAATAAATGGTGCTGGGAAAATTGGACAGCAACATGCAAAAGAATGAAAGTAGACCATCTCCTATCGCCATATGCAAAAATCAATTCAAAATGGATCAAAGACCTGAAAGTGAGACCTGAAACTATAAAACTCCTGGAAGAAAATATACGCAGTACACTAATTGAGATTGGACATAAAGGGATCCTTTCAGATTCCATGTCTACCCAGACAAGGGAAACAAAAGAAAAAACAAACAAGTGGGACCTCATCAGACTAAAGAGCTTCTACAAGGCAAATGAAACCAAGATCAAAATGAATAAACAACCCACCAGCTGGGAGAAAATATTTGCAAATCGTTTGCCCAACAAGGGATTAATCTCAGTAATATATAAAGATCTCATACAACTGAGCAACAAAAAAAACAAACAACCCGATCAAAAAATGGGCAGAGGATATGAACAGACATTTTTCCAAGGAAGAGATACAGATGGCCAAGAGACACATGAAAAGATGTTCAACATCACTAATCATCAGGGAAATGCAAATCAAAACTACACTAAGATATCACCTTACACCAGTTAGAATGGCTATAATCACAAAGACAAATAACAACAAATGCTGGAGAGGTTGTGGAGAAACGGGGACCCTCATTCACTGCTGGTGGGAATGCAAACTGGTGCAGCCTCTATGGAAAACAGTATGGAGAGTCCTCAAAAAATTAAAAATAGAAATACCGTATGATCCAGCAATCCCACTCTTGGGCATCTACCCAATGGACATGAAATCAACCATCACAAGAGGCATATGCACCCCTATGTTCATTGCAGCATTATTCACTATAGCCAAGAAGTGGAAGCAACCCAAGTGTCCCTCAACTGATGATTGGTTAAAGAAGATGTGGTATATACATACAATGGAATACTACTCAGCCATAAGAAAAGACACAATTGTCCCATTTGCAACAACATGGAAGGACCTAGAGGGTATTATGTTAAGTGAAATAAGCCAGAGAGAGAAGGACAGACACTGCATGAACTCACTCATATATGGAATATAAGTGAACACACAGACAGAGAGAACTGATTGGTGGTTACCAAGGGGAAGGGGGGTGGGGGGGCACAAGGGGTGAAGGGTTACATCCACAAGGTGACAGACAAACAAAAATGTACAACTAAAACCTCACAGTGTTATAAACTAAGACATCAATAAAAAAAAAATGGAAAGAAAAAAAAAAAAGAAAGGAGGAACTAAAAAAAAAAAATGACAAGTGTGAAGGTTATGTAGAAAAATGATAATGCATGTGATATAATGCTGAATTTGTAATAGAGGAAAAGTACAATGATTGGATATATTATGATTTCAATCATGTAAAAATATAAACACAGATTGAAAGGTCATATAAAACCGATGAGTTTTATGTTAGGGCTATTTTTGTTGTTACTATTTTTTCCCTAGGTTATTAAAAAGGATGAGATTTGTGTTGATGATTTTGTTAACCACCCACCTGCCTCCCCCCCAAAATTTTTCATTAGCATGGTCACGTTACTTTTTAAAATTCTCAGATTTTTTTAAAAATAAAATTTAAAAAAATAATTGGGCTTACAAAAAGATCCAGATAACTGCAGTGATCAAGCACCTATCATTAATGCTTAGTAGCTTCAGCCAAACAGATCAAAATTTGAAATTACAGGGGAAAAAATGTTTATATGATCTTCAAAGTATTTACTTCAAATAAGAATAGATACCTGCAATATATAGGCCACCCTAGATTGTTGGTAATACAAAAACAGATTCCTATTAAGAACAGCTATAAGATTAATATAAAGCAGCATTAATTTCTACTAAAACTGCCATCAAAGAATCAAATACAAGTCTTTAAAGAAAGAACAGCACTTCACTGGGCAAAAAAAGAAAAAAAGGTTATCACTATTTACTGTATGCAATACCTTGAAAGGAAGTATCACTATCACAGAGGTTTTAACAACATGAAGTTTCTTTAAAATATATATTTGATCTACTTCAGAGTAGTTGTTGACTAAATACAATTTAAATTATCTACATGTGAGAATCATAATTGCACTGCCATAATCCAAAGCAACCAATAGCTATGTCTTCCAATTGTGACTAACACTCTGAACCTAATAGCAAAGAAAAACAGAAATGAAACAAACATCTAATAGCATATAAAAACAACTATTATAGATGAATAACAAAAGTTTTTCTAATATCTGGTGATATACTCAGTCAGAGCTCCCAAACTCCCAACATACTCTCCCCACACCCCCAACACTATATAAGACTTCACTCTAGAGAAGATCAAGTAGGAAGAAAGCAAAAATTTCATTGGGAAACTAACTCTTCAATCAGTTTCACAACCTAATTGCTGCTAGAGATAAAAAAAACCTCATCTCTAAATCTTACCTACCTTCAAAGCACTAAAACTGACTACAGTGACAACTAGAACAGTCTTTGCACACAGAAGAAATATAATAGGTGTTTAATAAGCAAATGCACAACCCATACCACTCTACTGAAACTAGATAGGAAACAAGGCAAACCAGCAAAAGCTGAGTTAATAATAGACTAATTCCCAGAAAAAGGTGAGCTGACTAAAAATAAATTTTTGCTTTTACAAAAGTCCTTGAAAAAAACACTGTTGCAGAATACTATTGTTACCACACAAAGGGTACGATCTGTTCACTGCCAGACAAAAGCCAATCGTCAAGAGGCAAGATGGTGAAAAAAAAAAGAAAGGGTTTATTACAACTTGCTAGCAAGAGGGAAGATGGCCAACTAATGTCTCAAAGAACCATCTTACAGAACAAAGACTGCAGGCCAGTTATATAGGGGCTGGTCTCCAGGTAGGAGAGGCATCTGGTCTCAGGGTGGGGCATCCATCTAGTCTTAGTTCCTAACAGTCTTTTGTTTTACTTGATATGCAGAGACCAGAGCAATGCCCTATACCCTGATCTTTTAGTTGTCCTTGATGATGACTGTCAGCATCAATTCTCTGCCAGGGGGCCATCACATTCCTAAGGAACTCAAGAGAACAAAGTTATCAACTTATAACGGCTGGGAAGGGCCACAAAACCCACAGAACACGTCTGGGCTAGTTAATCAGAGGTCATTCAAAGTTACAATATGATTTCTTTTCTACAATATGGCTTCCCTTATGTCAACCTTGTATTGAGCTGGTATCAATTCCCCCCTTTTATTATTTAATCCCTCAGTCTTGAGGGACATCCTGTTGTTTCATCTTATTGAACCAGTCTCTTAGTAAAACAGTAATGCAGGTGGGCTCCCAAAGTTAGGCCTATATTGTGGAGGCAAGTAAGCAGGTGGTTAATAAGACAAAAAGCAAAAGAAAGTTAATGGTGGGAGCAAATTATAAAGCAGTTTTTGAGTCCAGGGTACAACCAGTCAAAAGATTTCTAGATGTCAGAGTCAAAGCATCTTTTGCAGTTTGAAATATCTCTGATGATGTCATCAGGTATTCAGGTGCCTTTCTGACTGATGTACATAGCAAGAGACATGAATCTCTCTTAAATTTATATCAAGTCCACCAGCTTCAGTTTGCAAGGCTTTAGGAAAAAGGGCAGGTTCAGTTCTCAGTGACTCCAAATAAAAATGATGGGAAAATTGAAAATGTTAGTTCAGAGATTTGTAGCCAGATATTCCAGGAGACAAGAATTCAGGATCCAGTTCAATCAACAGATAGAAAACAAAAATCTCAAAAACAATTAACAAAACTAGGATCTAATATCCACAAATGCATACTTTAGGTTCTATTGAAACATAATTTTTCTCTCTAATATCACCCTCGTTTTTACCAAGGACAGCCAAATTAGGACTAACTGGTTTGCAAAATAAGTTTAGTTTTAATAAAACTTGATTCAATTATTTACATAAGTGCAGCAAGAATAGCAATTGATTATGCAGGTTCTTTTAAATCTGTTTTGCTGAAACTTTTTATAAGGAATCTCAGATTGAACTTTAAAGGCCTCTCGAGGCCAGGAAAGCCAACCCAAGGACTTGTCATCAGACTTCACCTGCAATACCTACAGATTTGGGTGAATTCCTCCCTTCTTTTGAGGTTCCCCAAAATATTGAGGCTCCAGGCACCTGCCAGATAAGTGACCTTCCTTACTTATCCAGTAAGGCTGCTGTTTGGAACACTGTAGACAAGGTAGCAGGCCAATATTTCCAAGTGGCTTTATTCCATAAAGCCCAATCTTTGTCTCTCAAAAGCTGTCTGGTCATATCTGAGTTTGTATGCTTCTCAAATATGACATCTCAGTCATAGCTTTGGTAATACCACCAGTTTCTAATTGTGTCCTGTAATAAGGAGAACAGATTCTTATTGAACTTATGCAAATAACTATATTGCCATGAAATAAGAATATTCACTTACTAAGAGCTTCCAAATTCTGGAGGGATCAGGTAGAGAGAAAAAGATAAATGTCTCAATTCTGCTTACAAAAGTATAGTTTACCAAATTGCTGGAAGTCATAGTTAGCTTGAGAGAAAAAAGAAATTTTCCTTAAGTCCAAAAAAACAAAACATTAAAAAAAATCAGCAATATTTCAAATAAAAATTATAATCATCCTCATCAGTTCATTTAGTCCTGTGTAACTGATTCTTGATCTTAATCTTCTGTTAGCAGTTTCACAAAATCATCACTTTCTCTGTAATTTCTTACTCAGTTCAGTTTTATAATCTGAAAGTTTATCAAAAAGCTATATTCACAGTAAATGTCAGAATCCTTTCCATGAAGCTCTCTGAAGATGAAACATGTTTGCAAATGTTTCAGAGGATAACAGCAATTATCTGCAAATGACAAAAGACTCAAAAGGGGCAACTGACAAACAAACTTGGTCATTCCTGTGACATATACCACTTTCAGACAATAACTAGAATTATGGCTAACAACCAGGACAAATCAGAATTCTAGGAATGTTATATAATTTTTTTAAACACTTAGATCAATAATATTCACCAACACAATATCATAGGTCCCTATGAAACAATGCTTAGTTATTTAGTGAACCAGGGTGACAGTTCAAGATTTTTAGACAAATGCAGAAAATTGAATAGCTGTATTAAAAACCTTAGCACCTGTGATTAAAGACCTGATAAAAACAACACAGGAAATTTATTTTGATAAAACACAAAAACCTTTTATAATTTCTTTACCAAAAGCAGATTCAAGTTCAAGAAAATTATCCTTTAAGAGAGAACCAAATTCTAATTTTGTGCCAGTTTACTTTTGACATTAAAACTCATTTACTTAATTGGATTTAGTCCAATCTCAGCCAACTTGACCATGCATAAAATTCCTCAGGGTTTTACTTTCACAAACTTTCTGTCACTGTTTTACATTCAGAATTTGTCCCACGCCTTCCTTTCTTCCCTTCTAGTACTTTAGGACAAATTTATCTTCCTTAGCAAAACAAATAAAAACATTTCCATGTATTTTTTACTAAAAACCTTCTTTACTAAAAACATATACCTTACTTTCCTTGAATATGAACATATTTTCCTTATTAATTTTTAGTAGCTTTAATCACACATTAGAATTTTTAACCCTTAGAAACCTTAATTTTTAAGTAAAAATTAAGTAAGGAATTATAAACTTTCTTTTACATTAGCATTCGGTGGCCTGACAAACCTACAAACACTTCACAATTTCTGGAAACATGTTACTTTATAGTACAATCATAATAAAACACAAGACATATTTACCAATAGACCCAAAATGCCTTTTAGCTTTTTCTGTAATGAGCCAAAAGTAGATAAACTTAGATATGTTTAGCAATAATGTTTCAGTATTTTATCTTATTTGAAAATGACCCAGATGCTCAACAAATTTCTATCATTAACAATTTAGCAAAACTCTAAAGCTTTAAGTTACCAAAAGGAATTTGGAAGCTGTTTTTGGGGGGTATACAGACCATAAAACATAATTATTGTACCTAAAAACTCTTACCTATCTTCATCTATCTAAATCATTTGTTACCAACAATTATGTTTAGATTACCCAAGAAAACCTCATGAGACATTAGACCAAACTATCATTTGAAGTTATTATTTTTGTTAACCAGTCTTGTAATACTATATCATGTTAAGTTGAAAGACATTTGGGTTAATTTCTAATACATTTAGAATTTATGTAAGTGCTTACTTGAAGCCAATTAAACAAACCTCTTAATTTTGACCATACCATCCAGAAGTAAAATATCACACATATATAACACACAGATAGACATACATACACAGAGATTCCACAGCTATTGTTTTAAAATTACTGCCATGAATCAGGTGCAGTAACACAAAGCTCATTACAAATCCAAATCTTGCCCCAAGCCTCCTCCACTACCATTTGTGGAGAAGACACTCAAGATCCCAGACCCCTGGCAAGGGCGCTCCCATGGCCACTCCCTCTGGCCCTTTTACCTTTTTTTTCCCTCAGCTCCAGGAACCAGTGACAAGCTAGATAGCAGCTCCCAGAGAGGCAAGATGATAATCCTCCTTGAGATAAAGGAACTGGCTAGAATCTGAACCACCTTTAGAGTTGCCCCCCAAGTCCCACAAGGATTCCCTTTAAGGACAATTGCTGTTAATTTCCCAGAAATTGGGTTATAACTCAAATGACATCACAGGTTGATCTACCTGTCCAACCACACCACAAAGTCAGAGAGAAACCACTCAAGTTTTCCCCAAGATGGAGTTTCTGGGGCATAACCCATCCAACTGAGTTTCCTATTAGTTAAGATGCATCCAAGGGGTGAGTCTCCAGGGATGCTTGGGGCCTTCCCCATGGTGATAAAGCCAGTGCCTGATTGACAGTGGGCCCAGAGAAGGGTGCAGAGCCTGACCTCAGCATCAATATAGCTAAAAGATTTAGTCAAGTCCCACTCAGCCCGGGCACTTAGTCCCTGAGCCAGCATAAGGCAAGCCAGGGAGGCCAGAGGCAAAGGCCTGAAGTGGGCTGGGGGCCAGGGCTGCCGACACGGGTTGAGAGTTAAGTCCCTGGCAAAAGCTTTTAAGTTTTCAACTTTAAAGAAGGTCTAGGTTCTGCTCAGGTCCCACCCGAACTTAACCTTGACTTGGTGACAACAGAAGAGGTGATGAAATGAAACAAAGAAGGGCAAGAGGGGATCAGGCCTCGCTCTCATGGCCCCTTCCCAAGGACCCAAGGATTATCAAGATAAGGGTCACTCAAACAACAGTTCCCATGCTGGGGCAGACAACACCTGCAAGACAGTTTACAGAATAAATTACAGATCTCCTGTCTGCATAACTGACTCAGTAGGTGCCTAAAATACTCAACAGGTTCTAGACCAGGAGACATAACAGGGTTCCAGATTATCAGTCAAATGACTGATCCATGAGCCAACCTGGAATCACTCCAAAACCAAATGAGCCCAAAAACCAAATGAGAGCTCCCAGAGGTAGAGCTCACACTCTCCGAAACCAGCCGGAGGAGAGCCTCCCAGGGATGGAACACGGACTCTCCAAAACCAGAAACTGCAGCCTTGTCAGTCAAAGGCCTGACCCACAGGCCAACCTGGCATCACTACAAGTCCCCAAACAGATTAACAGGAACCAGGATCGCCAAGAAAGGAAACGGCACCTCACTTGGGGTCGCCGGGGTGATCAGGCCCGGAAACCAAAGGAGAGCTCCCAGGGGTGGAGCCTTTGACTCTCTAAAGATTTATTTCTCGATTTGAAAGCTCAAAAAGAGCCCAAGATGGCCACTGTAACTTTAAATTATCCCAGGTTATCTAGCCAGCTGTTTACAGTTATTCCCATTTTGAGGAGGCTTTTATCAAGGTGGCCATAACAAACAAGATCTTTCTAGGGAAAGGTGTTTAAGGTCTTGGGGGAACGGCTCTCCTAAGAACAATCCAGGGGTCGGCTCCTTCCCTTATGTGTTCTGGCACCCACAAAGTTCAGGTGATTTAAGCCCCAGACGAGCTGCCGCTGCTGACTGCCTCACTACAAACAATGAGGGCCCAGTAAGATATGTTCTCCAGGTGGGGCCCCTATGAGGCCGTTGCATGTCATGGGCAGACACCCCAACATCTCTGTAAAGTCCCCAGTCACCTGGGAACATCCCAAAGGACCAGAGGGAACAGTGCCTCTTCTCTTCAGAGTCAGAAGACCCTCATAAGATTAGTCTAAAGGGCAATTTGTTACGGTCACGAGAAATTCAGTCCCCAAGCAGCCAATTTTAACAAATAACACAAACACAGACAAACATGAACAGACATCCAAAATCCAATACTCTGGGACTCTATCCCAGAGCTCGGGACTTTAACCTGATCCTTTTGAATGCCCACGTGGCTGTAAACCTTTATATTGTCTCCCACAATCCTAGCCTTGGGACTCTAACCCAGCAACCAAATCTCACCAGTGGGGCCTCTAACCCACTATCCTGACGAGATATGAGACAATTAGGCACAGGCACATTTCAACAAAGTCACTCACTCAAACCCAAAAAGACATCTCATCCTGGACAGACACAGACACAGACAAACCAGACACCATACCATTGAACTGGTTCCTAGATTCTGGGTGAAGTCCTATACCTCTTCCTACTCTGGCAGGGCACCCTATTAACCAGATCGTCCCCCTTCTCAAAGAGGGGACTCCAGATGGAGGGGAAGGAAAATGCTCAGTGGTGCACCGCTGAGGTGACATACCCTACTCCAGATGTGAGCCCATTGCCCCACCAGAGGTAGCCGTTTCTCTTTCCACCACAGGGAGCATTAGGAGGCAGCCGGCATCAGCACGGGAGAGCAGGAAGGGCAGATCCCCGAGACAAACAGGGCCTTGGAAGCCACTAGGGACTTACCCAACAGGTCACCCGTCCGAGGTCGGCTAGCCACAAGCAGGATTTAACGTCCCACTGGAGTCGCCAGATTTCTGTTACTGCACAAAGGGCACAATCTGCTCGCCGTGAGACAAAAACCAATTGTCAAGAGGAAGATGGTGGAAAGAAAGAAAGGGTTTATTACAACTTGCTAGCAAGAGGGAAGATGGCCAACTAATGTCTCAAAGAACCATCTTACAGAACAAAGACTGCAGGCCAGTTATATAGGGGCTGGTCTCCAGGTAGGAGAGGCATCTGGTCTCAGGGTGGGGCATCCATCTAGTCTTAGTTCCTAACAGTCTTTTGTTTTACTTGATATGCAGAGACCAGAGCAATGCCCTATACCCTGATCTTTTAGTTGTCCTTGATGATGACAGTCAGCATCAATTCTCTGCCCGGAGGCCATCACATTCCTAAGGAACTCAAGAGAATAAAGTTATCGACTTATAACGGCTGGGAAGGGCCACAAAACCCACAGAACATGTCTGGGCTAGTTAATCAGAGGTCATTCAAAGTTACAATATGATTTCTTTTCTACAATATGGCTTCCCTTATGTCAACCTTGTGTTGAACCAGTATCACTACACACACGTTATACTTAGCAAAATTATTTCTGAAACTGGAAAGGACACAAGTATTAGAAATTAAATGACATATAACCACAAAACCTTGGGGATTTATAAGACATCTATAAGGATTTCTTAAAAAATGTAACTTTCAGCATTGATTTTGTTACTCTATTTCACCCTTAGCCCACCATAAAAACCAACTAAGAAGATTTTTACAAATTCAAAAAGTTTGAAGAGCCATCTACTACATGCACACCTTGAGAAGGGTGTTTTAAATACATTATCTGATCCTGGTACTGTAAATGGATAACAAGATTTCTTAGGGCCCTCACAACACTTTCCTACAATTAAGAGCTAAGAACTTACCACAGACAGATGAAATAAGAAAGTATATTTGCAAATGACAAGTACTATTTCACAGGAAAAAAAATTTTTTAATTTCATGGAAAGCATTCCAGAGCTTCCCAGGGAGTTTTCATGCTCAACCCTCTTAGCTTACCATATACTCCCTAGTGATCTCATTTACTGCCTTAATTTTAATTACCTCCAACACTGACAATAATAAAACTCTAAATCTAATCCAGATCTCTGCTGAACTTCAAATGCATATTTTCCTGTCCTGCTGAATATCTCTACCTGAATGCCTTGAAAGCACCCCAAAGTCAGTTTATTCAAAACCAAATTTATTATCTTTTTCTCACAAACCTATCACCCATCTGCAGTCTCTAGCTCGAATTACAGGAACATCACACACCCATCTTGCCTAATTCCCAACATTACGAAACATTAATTCCTCTCTTCTTTACCCCTCACATCCAATCCCCAAGTTAATTCAGTCACCTACACAAATTTTGAATCTATCCTTTATCCATATCCTTTGCTATTACCTTAGTTCAAGGTGCCATCATCTCTCACCTGGACTATAAAACAGAGACATAATTTAACACTCTATTCCTCTATACCTACATTTGCAGCTGCTTTCTAATTGATTTCCCAAATCATCTCAAAAGAATCACATCCAAAATCAAACCCTTCATTTATCTCAATGCTTTACCATTCCTAGGAAAAAGTTTTCTTTTCCTCCTATGTTCTCTAGCTTAGTTAATAATAATCCTCACTTATTAAAAACCTCAGTTAAAATCTAACTGAACTTGAATAGATACTTGTACACCAACATTCACAGCAGCATTATTCATAATAGCTAATAGGTGGAAACAACCCAAATATCCATTGATGGGTGAATGGATAAACAAAATGTGGTCTACACACACAATGGAATATTATTCAGCCTTTAAAAAGAAGGAAATTCTAATACACGCTACAACATGGATGAATCTAGGAAGCAGGAAGCTAAGTGAAATAACCCAGACACAAAAGGACCATTATATATGACTCCACTTATATGAGGTACCTAGAATAGTCAAATTCATAGAAACAGAAAGTAGAATAATGGTTATCAGTGGCTAGGGGGTAAGGGGAATGGGGAGTTATTGTTTAACGGCACAGAGTTTCAGTTTAGGATGATGAAAGCATTCTGGAGATAGTTGTGATGGCTGCACAACAACATGAACGTATGTTATGCCACTGAACTGTACACTTTAAAACAGTATAAATGGTATATTTTACGTTACTACACTTTTAAAAATTTTTAAATTTTTTAAAAACCTAACTGAATCTCAAGTTGATGGTATAGCCACACAGAAAAAATAATTATTTCAAGTGATTTAATAACAGTGTTTTGACTACATAGCCTTAGTGAGACATAGTGTTAGGACAAAAAGAACTGCTAAAAAACAATAGTAAAATTCATTCTGTAATCTAATTACCAGTAATATTAGTACTGCTATTTTAAAGCTATTTTATGTATATTTCTAGGAAAACATAATTATGTTAATGTTCAGAACTAAGATAGTCAGTATAAGAAAAAAAATATGAACTCAAAGAACTAAAAACCATTTTATAATCTTAAATTTGAGCTCGTTTTGTTTTGCTTTTTAAAAATATATGTATGTATGTATGTATGTATGTATATCCTAGTTCTTAAAGCTTAAAAACAATGATAACCCAGAAAAATGAGCATCCTAAGTGTCCAGAGAGTGATATCTAAGTAGCATTCCCCACGAAAAGGAACTGTCACCGACTAATTGCCCCAAGAAACCCAAGCGTGGGTTCCGAAGCATTTAACTGTTGAGAGACGCAATCACCAACCATCCTGAACCAGACAGACCGAGCCCCACCAGAAGAGCAAGGTCTATGACCTTTGCCTCATTTTTAATACTAAGATCTCCTCTCTGGGAGGTGCTTAGGCCTTATTACCATAACCTGCAGTGTATGTGGAAGCATGTTTTCCAACTGAGCCTGCACAAGCCAATGCCCACCTCTTCTTTTTGAATATTCACTCCCCATCTGAAATAAAAGGACCCCGCTTTCGCCTGTTTAGGGACACCATGACTTTGGAAATGATTCTGTGTGGCCTCCTGTTTGCTGCAAATAAGTTCTACTTTGTGTGACAACTACTTCTGGTAGAGAGTCTGATTTTAACTTGCCAGGAGACAAATCCACTTTTGGTTCTGTAACAGAACCAAGACTTCTTGGAGAAGTGGCTGATTCCAGTCTGGAGGAGAAATTTTACAAGATGAACCTGGGACATATTGTTGGGTCAAAAAGCAAGGAAGCTATCAAACACTAATATGGTCCCTTCAAATGATAAAAGTCACCTTGAAGGCACTTCCACTAGCTAAAGCTGGGACAATTTGCACATCAAAAAATCACATTGACTCCAATTGTCTGAAACCCACTAAATATATATAAATCCATGAGTTCATAAAATATCTAAGTCCATAAATTCTCTTTTCTCTAAAAACAAGAAAGTCAAAAGACAAATAAGCAAGCCTCACTGATCACTACTAGAGTAGTGTTACCAACTCTAATCCTGAAAATTAGTAATTAAAAGAAAAGAATTAAGCATTTATCCTGCCTTTCCAGTATGCACTGAAATTCATGGTAACCAGAGTCCTGGTTGATGTTCTTTACAGAAAAGGTCTTTACAGAAAAATGTATGTAGAAGGAATGAAAGATTTAGAAAAATCACTATTTTGCAACTGTTGATGAAATCAGTCTTTCCAACTTAGATGACAATGATAAAACCCTTCCTGAACCCTCCCGCTCAGTTAAGAAATCTTTGTCCTTTAAATTCTATGATATCTTTTATTTATACTTCTCTTGTAACACTTACTCATAATACAAGGAAGAAGAAAGTGGTGTCTGTGGTAGATTGTTAGAGCAATGACCCTCAATGAATCATGCCTATGTTTTAATGCCCTTGTAATTCTTTTGTGTAATCCTCTCCCACATGGACTCTAGGCTGGCCTTGAGACTTGCCTTGGCTGATTACAGAGTAGCAAACAAGCAGAGACTTGTGTTTGAACAGTGCTTGCACAATGGGATTTGCTCTCTTGTTGCTTGAAATGTTCTGCCACCACATAAGCCCAGGCTCGCCTTGGACACATGGAGCACAATGAACATAATCAGAAATCTGAGTGAGGCCACCTTAGACTATCCATCCCAACCAAATCAACAAGATAACTCCAGCTAGATAAGTAACTCCAAGACAGACCAGCAGAAGAACCACTTAGATAAGCCAACCTCAAACCGTTGATCCACAGAATCTAGAGCAAATAAAATGGTGGTTGTTTTAAGTCAAAGCCAAAGTTTGGGGATGGTTTATTTTGCAGCAATACATACAATTACATAAAGTAAATGCAATGTCATATTTTCTCCACAAAAGAAAAAAGGAACCTTTTTGAAGATGGGAGCCCTGTACAGAGCGAGGTATTCACCACAATTCCTAGTAAGAACACAATAAAAGTGTCCCTCTGAATTTAACTGACACACTATAGTTTTCATACATTAAAAAAGGAACAATGTAACTACTCCAAGATTTACATCATTCTATTTTCCATCTTTTCTTTTTTAACTTAAACAAGAAACTAGAAGACTAAATGACAACTGCCAATCTGGTTTTCAGGCTATTTGAGTAAAATCAAGATGTTTTTATTCTTTGACAATATTCATTGGTGGAAAGGGTGTTCAGAAACCAACACTCTCAAACATTGTTTCTGGCAGTGTAACTAAATACAAAAAACGTACATACTCTCTGACTCACTGCTAGGAAATTACCCAGTGGACGAAAGTAGCCCCTATATATATGTACAAGCACGTTCACAGCAGTGTTGTTTTATCACAGCAAAACTGGAAATAAACTAAATGTCCTTCAATAGGGGACTAGTTAAATTTAATAATCTATACAATAGAATATAATGTAGTTATTAAAAATAAATAATAAAAGAGGTAGTTCTGAAAGTGCATCTACTGCAAGATCTCCAAACTACATTAAGTGAAAAAAAATTCAAACTCATATGAAGAGTATGATCATATTTGTATAATGTTAATGGATACACGCATCAAAAAATTGTGGAAAAATACACAAGAAACTATTAGCAATGATTACCGGGGAAGGGACCCTCTACTTTTTATACCTTCTGTACTCCTAATCCTAATTCCTAGCTGTCAACCTCAAACTTCACATAAAGTGTATCTTAAATCGCTTCCTGCTTGCTTTAAATCTTCCACCTTGAAGAAGGTCACTAATACCCTTCATTCTAATCTCCATTATAACTCTAACACCTTTAAACTTGTCTCAAATTCATTTTTGCTAAGTACTTTTTTTTGTCCTCAGAGTTCCTTCTCATTTCTCCACCTTCTTCTTAAAAATGAATATATCCTGATCAGTATCAAATCCTGAAGTTGAAGGCTTACTCAGACTTTTGCAATAATATGACCTTGACCTAGAAAATGTATAGTACCATGTAACTCCAGACACTTTTCTATCCATCATAAAACCAAGTACAACAGTAAGCTTCTTCCAAATATACCCTAACTTCTTTACAAATATACCACCTTTAACCCTAACTCATTTATATCAGCTTTCAGCTGAGAACAATTCTTATTTTCTGAAATGTAAGCAATTCCACCTAACCTAGAGCCACCTACAACTTTAAAGAGCAAACAAATACGGTCACTCATGTTGTTAAATTATTACTCCTGAACTGAGTGCAATTCCTCTTCAATTTGTCTTTCAAAGTGGCCTCTAAGAGGCTATCCCCCCTGTTATATCTGATTCCAGCCCTCTCCAAAATTTCCCAAGCACCAGCACATAATATACTTCTGCATCCTAAGTCTTTCCTGCCTAATCCACCAGCACACAATACTATACTGTGCCAGAGAAGGGGGTCAGAAGCATAAACCTAACCAAATGCAATTCGCTCTTGTTTCCAGCAGGGCCTGTCAAGTGTTCCAAAGATAAAAGTCCACCTAACTCTAGGAACAGTGATTCAGAAAACAGACAGTGGAGTCACAGCTGAACTGCATTAAACTTCCAGTTTACCCACTTAGAAGCTTTGCAAATTTACTTAACCTCTCTAAGCCCCAAATTCCCATTTGTAAAGTAGAACTGATGATGTCAGCCTCACACAATTGTTATGAGGATTAAATGAAATAATACAAGTAAAATGTTTAAATCAGTGCCTGGCATTTGACACTTACATTATTATTAAGTGCACCTTTCCCAAAAAGACCTAGAATCAAAATTTAAAAGGTGGGAAGCGTCTCAGAAATCATGTTCCAATTGTACCCCCTCGCAGATGAAGACTCTAAACCCTAGAAAGTATAACTGGCTTACCCGACATCACTCTGCTATCTCATGTGAGAGTTGCAATCAAAACCTAGGTTTCTCAGGTCCCAATTCAATATTCTCTCTACCATCTAAAATGTTTCTTGGTCATCTCTCTGATACCCAACAAGACATGTAATTTCTCTAATCTCAACTTCTTCATTGATAAATTACAGGGACAGGACAAGATCATGGATCCTTCTAGCTCCAAAACACTCATCGCATGATTCATTTGGGCCCTAAACTGGCACTGCTAACTTCAAAGCATATTCATAGAAATTAAGTCAAATATATTTCCAATCTCTTTATATGCTCAGCTTTCTTATGGACGCTTACAAAACGATAAACCTTACTTACTGGTTATTAATAATTACACGAAGAAATTTACCCCTCAAAAGCAGCCAAGTCAGAAAAAAACAAGGCAAGTCAATAAGAGACTGAGACTATTAAATATCAAAATTAATTACAGATAAGTTACTAGTAACTAAATTGGGTTTATAGACATCATACAATTAACTCGATATTAAGTAAAAGAATAAAAGTTTTTAATAATCTAACATTTTAAAAATATCTAATATACAACTAAATATCTAACATATAATTAAAACTGATCTATATATTTAAGCAAGTTTAGAGTATCAGGTCTTTTGATTCAACAAATATGGACAGGCAGACATAAAAATATACCAAAATAAAGGTTTTGAGAAGAAGCCACGTTTCATTTTCTAAGTCTTAAAATCACTTGGGGAACTCGGAAAAGTGCTGATAATAAAATTTCCTGAACAGAGCATTTGTGGGCCATGCTCAAAATCCCAGCAAATTGCCTTGAAGACCTATTACCTAGCACTTTAGAATCTAACAGAAATTCTAATCTACTGTCTATGAATTCTGTTATAAAAGATATGCAGAGCACCGGTTTCAAAGAAGTAGAACACAAAATTCATAAAATTAAACTCCACCCTGAATATAATCATCTTTTATGATGTAAAAATCCCTGAGAAACCCTATCCAAATAGCAAATGACTCCTAATTCAGGTTCCCAAGGAAACAGACTCTGAGACTCTGGAATCTGCAAGCAGGAGGTTTACCGGGGAGTGCTCTCAAGAACACCTGTGTGGGCACAGGCGCAGCAAGACTGGGCTGAGGGAGACGCTGAACAGCATTGATCAGTAACACAGTTGTAACAGCAGCCTCAGCTAATTCTACCCAGAGTCCTGAAGCTGGGATGGTCCTTCACAGAAGGCCCTAATCAAGGCAATGAGACAATTCTTTGTGTCCCCCACATGAACCAGTAAATAAGTGCAGGCTGCTTC
Source organism: Tapirus indicus (assembly GCA_031878705.1). Classification (NCBI taxonomy): domain Eukaryota; kingdom Metazoa; phylum Chordata; class Mammalia; order Perissodactyla; family Tapiridae; genus Tapirus; species Tapirus indicus. The sequence goes on along the minus strand of CM062920.1, from coordinate 133,297,907 downwards.
CAGGAATGGGACATAATCTTGGGTGAGGCAGCTGCCTTCTGTAAGGGCAACTTCCAGAGATCGACGCAGCTATGAGCCCTCAGCAGCCAAGACTCCAGGCGTCTAGGGGAATGTGTCTCAGTCCTGAAGGGGGATCTAGGTGCTGCACCAAAGCATCCACTACAATGAATGTACCTTACTTGCATTTGAGATTCTCATAAAGGGCAATAAACTGGCGCAGGGGGTGGGGGGCTAAGGGACAGGACAAGACACGGACAACAAGATGACACACACCAGAGATCTCAGTAGAGAAGGACACCTACTATCTTCTGGAGCCTACCATTTGGCAGGTCACCTTACATGACACCAAATTCTATGACACTGAATCCTTGCTTCCTGAAAAAACTGTTTTGGCTTAGCAAAGATGCTAGAAAATAGGGTAAAATGTACCAGAATTTGTTATATAACACACCTAAAATGCTACTTTGGGACTGCAAATGATCTGTAGACTTAAAATGATCTGGTACTTCCTTGTTTTCAACTAAGACTTTTACCCTGAAAAGCACTGTAGAAATCACCTAGGTGCTGCCCTCACTGGACAGACAAGGAAAGCGAAGCCTAGAGAAGCTCAATGATTTGCTTAAGATCACACTTGGGGCAGAGGTAGAACTCAGTTCTTTTGATTCCAAATTCAGTGATTTCTCTACTTGCTCTGGTGCCTTTATACTCAAAAACTTAACAAAATCAAAATAACCCTTAGGCATGACTCTCACTGTAAAGTTCAGAATATCACCTTCCCCTAGATCATTTGCATTTTCAAAATCATGCACAAGAGAAACTTAAGTTTTAGACTAAAGAAATTTCAATTGGTAGTCTGCTAAATGAAATAATTTATCTTTCTATTAACAATAATAATAGCTAACATACAATCTCTACCATAGGCTAAGCATTTTATTTACACTGTATCACTTCATCCACACAACAATTCTTTGAACAAAATCAAAAGGATTTTTCCCATTTAGCCAAGGGGGAAAAAAGTAAGGTTAAAGAAGCTAAATAAGTTGTTAGCTAAGATCACAAACATAATAATGCACACAGCTGGGATTCCACCTGACTTCAAATCTTGTGCTCTTAATGTTAAATCATCCACTATGCTACAGCCCTATGCTTCTTTGCAATTCTCCTTTCTGAACTTTTCAAATTTCCATAACGTACAAGATTTATTTTCATAACCAGAAACATATTCTTTTGTTATTTTTAAATATTTTTATTTGTAAAACTAAATTATTGCTTAAAATATTTAGAAGTTGCAAACATATATAAGGTTATATCAGAAAAATAAACATCTTAGAGAGCAAAATAAATTTATACTCCCTTCTCAGTGCTCTAAATCAATATAATTTACCACTTAACCCATCCCACACAACAATGTATTTTGGCATAGCACTATATAAAGATAGGAATTCTTAAAACATTTTCCAAATATTAGTTAGCTAATAAAGTCCAAAGTATCACTGAGACTCTAGAAAAACGTTTATATTAGGATACTTATGTAAAACTTAGCCATAGTCTGATATTCAACACTGAGATGAGGGAAGGAATGTGTTTTTTTTATTAAGTTTCACCTACTGCTATGACGCGTGCAACACTTAGATATCTATCCAACTAAATGATTCATGTTATTGCATTAAATATGTCAATCAATCATAGTGCACGCAATGGCCATGGATCCATCCTAAAAGAAACTACCCTACCATTGCCCATGTTGAGAACATAGTCCAAGACAGTCAGGTTATATGACCCCATGTCTATCACCAACTGACCAGATGTGATCACTTGGACCCAACAGCAGCCATTCACAAGCCAGACAGCAGACAATAAAATGGCTCAGCAGCTAAAAAAAAAAAGCTCCAATGCCAAGAATGAACTACTGCTAAGTCCCATGTTTAGGCCTTCGAATTGCAAACTATGAAGAGAAATGATTAATTAGCAGCATAAACTGACACTAAACAGGCATGCAGTGCAGTAAGGTATGAGGCAGGCATGAGGTAAAGTAAGAGTACATGAGGGACTTGAGTAAATCAAAGTTATAACCCAGCCAGTGTTCCAAAAGGCCATAGACTCTGAGTATGCAAAAGCTATAAAGAAAAAAACTAGAATAGAGGGTAAGAAAATTAGCTAATAGCAGAAACAAAAGTATAAATATATGAAAAGTCACTGAGTCCTTTAACAGCTAAACCCTAGAGTGAAAAATCTACAAAGCCCTGTCATGGAGGTCTGAAAAGCACTACTTGGATCCTTCAGAAAGCCTAAAAATGGCTTAGAAGCTCAGCCCCATATTAAATTTCTGGTTTTGAATTTCCATGAAATTCCATCTTTCTTATTGCCAAGTACATCGTCATAACCACCACTATCTTATTTTTCAGCTAACCTTATAGACTCTTTATTTCTAGAACCAAATGAACCTAAAAAGAACTATTATCACTATTTCAGAGCTGGCAAATCTTATTTCTGGAAGAATGATTTATAAAAGATGTGTTTCATGGTGCCACAACTCCTAGAGGAGGAATCCTAAGTATCATATGACTCCACTCCCAACCTCAGTTGACTAAACAAACAATGGACACCTGACCCCGAGGAAGCAATTCTGTTGGCCAGCCAGAAATCTATACACAACCTGACAAGAAAAAATGAGGAGGACATTTAAATTCTTCTCTTGAGATTTGGGAATTGAGACATTGGGCCAGTTGGCTATGCAAAGCTAAGATGAAAACCATGTAGAATCAGGTGGGCAGATGGCCATTTGGAGTCCTGAGCATACTGAGTAAGCAGCAGCAAGAAGGATGGGTGCAGAGATGCAGAGACAAGATGTCAGCGGTCCATGAGAGAGTGTGAGGCAGGGAGAAGAGCTGCCTCTGTCCCTGACACCATTCTTGGTCCCACTCTCTAGAGACCCAACTGTACAACAATTCCTCTTCTTGGATCACTTTGAAACCTTACAATACATCTCCCTTTCAACTTAAACTGATATGAGGTAGCCGGTAATCCTTGAAAATAAAAAGCATTTATTAGAACACGGTCCAAGGATGACAGATTACATTCATGCATTTAATATTTAATTACTCTGTGTCCTCTCCTCCATATTTCTTGGAAGAGTAGTCTGTGCTCCCTGTTTCTATCTCCTTACTTCCCAGTCAATCATTTCTCCCTATGACCCTCTTGAAACTGAACTAAATATGACCTAACTGTTCCATTTGGTGGACACTTTTCAGTTCTTATTTGACTTGCCTCCTCTTCAACATTTGCACATATCTAATACTTGCCTCCACGTGTTAGATGAGTGTGGAACCTATTCGCCTGCCTACTGAACATCTCCACTGAGATGTCCACACCTCTAGTTCACATTCATCTTCCTCCCCAAATCTGTTCTTCCTCCTCTACTCTTTACGTTAGTCTATTCCACCACTCTCTCAGCTACCCAAACTACTCAGTCAACAAATCCTATCAAGTCTATCTCTTAACTTTCTTGAAAATCAATCTTATCTTTTTCTATCCCCAAAGCCATTGGTGAATTCAAGCTTTCATCATCTCCTAGACTGACAATCAGAGAATCAGAAATTCTGATGCAATGGAGGGACATGAGAATCTTTCCTTTCTTTTTTTTTAAGGATTCCCAATGATTCTAATCTACAACAATTTTAGGAAGTACCATAACTGTCTAGCTGGTCTCTCCCTTAATGGAGCCATGGTCTCTACAAAGCTACCAAGTAGTCAACATATATTACTGAAAAACTACCAAGCATCAAGCACTAAGAAAGAAAACAAAATCCCCTCCCTAAGGAAGCTCCGTCTAGTAGGGGAGAAATCAAGTAAACAAATTACAAAAACAACATTTTAAACTTTCTGGAGATATGCAGTGTAATAGTTACTATATACTAAGTGTTTATTGAATGGTGGATACTGTGCTGAGTGCTTCATGGACATACTTTCATTCAGTCCTTCCACAACACTGTGAAGTACATACTGTCCTCAATTTACAGATAGAGTAACTGAGACTCAGAGGGCTTGAAATTTTGCACAAGATCTCACCCTCATGAGAAGAGCCCTAGTCTTAAATGATGGTCTAATTCCAAAAGGCCATTCTCTTCATTAGTATGGGGCGCATTGGGAGAAGAAGAAGAAAAAAGCAAGTAAGTAACTCCTAGAGTCACCTGAACTGAACAGTGTGGACAAGTGATGACAGGACACTCTGAGCAGAATAAAGAGCTTCTACAGAGGTATGAAGGGAATCATAAAAACAGGGTAAGTTGTGGGAATCACACACAGTGAGGATGGCAAGTTCAGTGCATGTACAGAGGTATGTGGAGATGAGCCCAAAATGGTATAAAGGAATCAGAGCATTATGGACCTTGAGTGCCAAGGTAGAGAGTCTGGACATCTCCTATGGGCACTGAGTAGTCAACCAACAGATTTTAATCGGAGGAGTGATTCACCTGATTTGCTTTTTATAAAGATTACCTGGGGAAAATATTTGGGGAGAGTTTTCTTTAAAAACTTTCATTTCATAAATCATTTAAAAACTTTCCATGGCTCCTTACTGTCTATAGTAAAAGCCTAAAACCCTTTCCAGTCTCATCTCATGACTATCCCCACCGGCATGCAGAAATACTAACAATTCCCCTATGCTGTGCTAGGCTTTTTCATGCTCTCGCGTTTCCTTGGTTCCTGTCTCTAAAATGCCTTGTCTCCCTTGCTGCTCCTTGCCTGAGTCACTTCCAGCCTCTGCAAGGCCTTCAACAATCTCCATTCCCTGTCTCCCTCCCCACAGGCACTGCCCCACCCTTCCACCACAGAATTAGCTACTGTTTCTTTTGTGCTCACATTCTCTTCCTCTGTGTATCTATTAACACCAATAACTCACTTATCGTACTGCTTTATAATTATGTAAGTATCTGTCTCCCCCATTCAAACTTCTCGAGAGCTTTTTATTCCCAAGACCAGCACAGTAATTAGCACAGAAGAAATGTTCAACGGCACGATGAATGAATGTCTGCACACATACAAAAAAATGGAGCTTAAGAAAAAAGATAAAAGAAGGGAGTGATAAGAAAAGCGTTCCTTGAAGAAATTTGGAGTATATAATAATAACAAAACATTAGTGGCATTAGTAGCAACTAACATTTATAGAGAGCTTACTATGTGCCAGATACTGTTGTAAGACCTTTACATGTATTAATTCATTTTATCCTCACTACAACCCTATGAAACAAGTACTATTATTATGACCATTTTAATGAGACACAGAGAAGTCAAGTAACTTGCCCAAAGCTACTCAATTGGTAAATGGTGTGCGGATACCACCCCAGGCAGTCTGGCTCCAGAGTTCAGGTTCTAAACCACTAATTACACTGTCTTTTTAGCTCAAGCAAAAGACCACGGAGATTAGAAGAGAAAACTGAGTTCTAGCCCTGGTTCTTCTATATCTTAATTTCTTCTTTATTCTTAACACACTAAAAATAAATCTACACAGAGAGAAAATAATTCCACTTTTTAAAATTTGCTTCAATAAATGACTAATAATTTCATCAAACCTCACGTGTAACTAATCGGAGAAGCCTTCTCTAGCATCTTAGTTTAGATCAGGGCCCTCTTGCTATGCACTCTTGGGACTCCCCGTGCTTTTCCTTCCTAACATTCCTCCAAGGATGTTACCATACAGTTATGTGATTCTTCGAACAATTCCTCTCTCCTCCCCTGGACGCTAAGCTTCATGAGGGTTCATCAGTGGGTCCACAGCACACAGGAAGCCCATAACAGATGTTTGGGGAACAGATATGTGCAAAAGGTCTTCCCTATTCATCACCTTTTCTTCTGCTCACATTGCCATCATCCTAATGCAAATCATAATTACCTAGGACCTAAAATATTAAAATCACTCCCATCTGATCTCTGCTTGTACTCTCCTATGGTTTTAACACATCACATGCAACAATGGCAAATTAATCTTCCTAAAACACTTCTTCCAATACTCATTCAACTCCACTTTGTACCTGAAGGAAACCAGAATATATCACCCCAAAATACGCCACTTTGGCATATTGATTATTTTGAATTAAAAGCACTTGAGAAACAGCAGGTGCAAGAAGGATACCCTGACCCTCCTTTTTCTTCCTGAAAGCAGGAGATAAACCTCCCATGTAAAAGGCACCCTCCCTGTACCACAAGGGTAGAAGGCATCCTTATCATCAGAGACAGAGAATTTGGAGCTGAGAAATCTGTACAAACAAACCTTGTTAAACTAACCCTTACCTTCCTGGTTATTTCTTTACCATTTATTAATCCTAGCCCAAAGCCCTTTGTCTTCTCAATTCTTCACAAATTTATGGTTTCTTTGTCTAAAAGATATAAACACTTCTCACTCTGATCACTTCTTTGGGTCTTCATTCTCCTGTGAAGGCTCCCACGTACGTGCCAAAATTTAATAAAAATGTGTATGCTTTTCTCTTGTTAACCTGTCTTATGTCAGTTTAGTTCTTAGGCTCAGCCAGAAACCCAAAGAGGATAGAGGAGAATTTTTCCTCCTCTACATACAAATGTATTTCTCTGCTTAATAAAATCTTATTGCTTTCCTAACACCTACAGAATAAAGTTCAAATTTTTAGTGAGATTTGTCTCCTGAAAGAAATAAGAAGGAAACTGCTACCTCGGACCTTGGTCTCTAATACCATCCCCCCACCCCGCACCCGGCCCAAAAGGAATCAGGCTCCTAGGAGAAATGGCTAATTTCAGGGCTGGGAAACGGTAGGTAACAGTTGAGCTTGGAATACCTCGTTATGCCAGAAAGTAAGGAAGAGCTCAAAAACACGATAGGGTATGTCAAAAGGACATAGGAGCCACCCTGAAGGGGCTCCCACTGTCCAAATCCAGAACAATTCGAGCACCAAAATAATGAAGAACGGTGAGGAGTTATAAAACATTTACAAAATGGAATCATGAGTCTATACCAACAGAAAGGAAAGAAGAGAGGGAGGGAGAGAGAAAGAAAAGAGGGAGCTGGGAGGGAGGTAGTGAAGGGAAAGCCAAGGACCAATGTGGAAATATAGAGGGAGTGCTGGAATGGGAAAAAAATCATCATTTTGCTGTCATTATGGTGAAGACTAGATCAGGCAAGAATCAACAATGGATGCTAAATCTAGGGGGAAATTTTGATAAGGAGCAGGAAATTTATATGGGCTTATACTAATCGCAAAGAAAAAATAATAATTATTATTATGCAGCCAAAAAAGTGGGCTACACCTTGACCTTGGACAAGGTAAGCAAACTTAACATTCTCGATGAAGGACAGAAAGACATCACGGGCCTCCAGATGTGATAACGTGAGAAGAACAGATCTTCTAGGCAACAGTCTGGCCAAGAACGCATAATCTCAATCTAATCACAAGAAAACATCAGAGAAACACAACACAGGAACATTCTAGGAAAAAAAAAAAAAGTAAAAGGGGATTTATATTCTTCAAAAATGTCATAAATTGCAAAGAAATGCTGTGGAAATGTTCCAGATTTAAAAAGGCTAAAAAGACATGATAACTAAATATAACATCTAACCCTAACTGGACCTTATACTGGAGAGAGGGAAATGCTACAAAGGACATTATCAGATCAATTGACAAAACTGGAATTATGGATAGTAAGTTGAATCAATGTAAATTTATGAAGTGGACAACTACACTGTAGTTATGTAAGACAGTATATTCTTCACTGAAGTGTTCAGAGGTAAAGGATCCTAACTGATCCTCAAAGGATTCAGGAAAAAAAAAATATTACACACATACAAAGAGAGAGGGAGAGATGAGAAGAAAGTTAGCAAATGATAAAGAAAATAGGATAAAATGTTAACAACAGGTATATCTGGATAAAGAGTATACAGCTGTTCCTTGTATTATTTTATTCTTGTAACTTTTTGTAAGTTTGAAATTAGTTCCAAATAAAAAGTTAAAAACTATATAATATATGTATTCAACTAGGCCTGTACTGTCCAATACAGTAGCCACTAGCTACATGAGGCTGTTGAACAGCTGAAATACGGTTTGTCCAAATTGAGATGTGCTATTAGTGCAAAACACACACCAGATTTCAAAGACCTAGTAAAAAAAAAAAAAAGAATGTAAGACATCTCATTAAAATTTTTATATTGATTACACGTTGAAATATTTTAGATATACTTATGCACTGATTAACGACGGCAATACGTTCTGAGAAATGCATCATTAGGCGATTTCCTCATTCTGTGACCATCACACAGTACAGTTACACAAACCTAGATGGTATAGCCTACTACGTACCTAGGCTACATGGTACTAATCTTATGGGACCACCATCTTATATTAGTTCCTTCATTGATCGAAACACCGTTATGTGGTGCATGACTGTACACAGGGTCAAAGGAAATATATTTTAAAAACTAATTTCACCTCTTTTTATTTTTTTTAAATGTGGCTACTAGAAACTTTAAATTACATATGTGACTCTTATTTGCATTAGACAGGGCTGAGCTAAACAATCTAGAATATCCACAATGAGGTGTCACAATATCTTTGTAAATTTCTCTCTCACTTTCCTTCTGCTCTAAACAGATCTTACTTCTAAAAGTCACTTGGTTTTAAGTTACTTAAGGGTAGAGATTGTGTCTTATTCTATTGTAGCCCCAGTATCTAGCACATAGCAAGTGTTATAAATATTTGTTTATTGAAAGGAAATATGCCAAGGAAGGAGGGCGGGCAGGAAGAATGAACTCATTCCCATCTCTGGGTCTTTCCTTATACTGTAATTCATACCTAGAATGAAACTTTTCCTCTCTCCTAATCACACACATTCTTCAAAACCCCATCTCATGGCCATTTTCTCCAAGGAGACTCCCCACTCACACAGGTTCATTTCTGCTCTTTCCTCTTCTATACTACTACAGACTTCATTGCCTATATCACTGACTTTGACACTTAATCATACATGTTCCTTGAGGGAGAAGCCAGGTATCATAGTTTTCCTGTATCTTCTACAGTGACTAGCACAGTGCTAACCACATCAGTCGAGTAGTGGGGCAAAAGGGCAACAAAGTGCCAGAAAAAGGGAAATGGATTGGGAGTTGAGAAAACTTGGATCTAGTCTCAGTTTTGACACCCACTGTGTGACCTTAGATAAATCACTTAATCTCTTTCTGTTTCTCCTTCCACATTTTGAAATGAGAAACATAGACTTGTTGACCATAAAGGCCTCTTTCTACAATTCTAGAATAATTAAATCCATTTTTTCTTCAGCAATATTATTGATATATAAGGAAATCTAATACACTAATGTTAAATCACAATAAGTTCCTTAAGAAAGAAATGGCAACAAAGTTTACAAACTGCCAAAAGTACTAAGTGCTGGTCACCTTTCTGGCCATCAAGCACTTTAAATTCACATTTCTCTTGAAAGGACTGTTAAGCAAAATAGTTAATACATACATATTGGAGCCATCTCGCTTTTTTTTTTTCAGACCCTTTCAAGCCTCAGAGACACATCCTTTAGTAAGCTAATGGAAAAAAAGAAGAAGAACCAGAAGAAACTAAATTTTCTGTAAAGTACTCTGAGACCTTATTGATGATGTTCAAAGACTCCAAGTTATAATTGATTATAAGCACATTGTCTGTTTCTTCTTTCAAAAGCGCTATTTACAGGACACTATTCAGAAGAAAATTACACCAGTTAAAACTAAAAGATCATCGAAAGACAGAATGTTAAAGGAATGCAATATAATTTCAAAGCACGGAGACCATTTCAAACAAATCTCTAAATCAGCAACTTTAGTTTTCATCTTATATCTTAATACCACTACTGAGAAATAAGATGATCAGGATGGGGCAAAATAAAATGGTTGCCATATTACATAATTTAAAGATTCAAGCTACACTTGTTAGTAAATACCACCTGTGGAGTTAATAAAATATATATTCTAGGTTCTAAACTACTAATACAAATCACAAGATTTCTTTAAAGCTTTTATCAAAATGCCTCTATTAAATGGTGAGCACTAACACCGACCCATCTACAAGACAAAAGATAAACTACTCCAAAGGGACTCTAGGTCCGCTCATGATCTGGTCTGTAGCTACCTCTGTAGCCTCGTCTCCCACCAATCTCTGCACATCATTCCACTTCTTAAACTTAATTGTTCACGTTCCCTCTGATGATACCTGCCCCTTTTATGACTCCAGGCCTTGGAATTTGCTGTTCCCTCTGCCGTTCCCTCTTTTGGGCTGCAAATATGCCCTGTTCCCTAAAACTTTTCCTGATTGCCCCGACACCCTCCCACAAAGGGGCTCCCAGGGCACTCTTCATTCTTCTATTACATAGCACTGTAATTACTTTTAAATGTCCACTTCCTCAACCAGGCTGAGTTCTTAACTGTTTCCCAGACCCTAGCATAATACCTGGCATTGGTTGACACTCAACATAAGGACACTGAAGAAAAGAAACTTAAGTAGTTAACTGTGAGAAGCACTCCAAACTTTCCTATAAAAGAGTATATACATTTAACACAGCAGTTCCCAACCAGGGGCAATTTAGCCCTGAGGGGACATGTGGTCAAGTCTGGAGATACTTGTGGTTTTCACAATAGGAGGGAGGAGATTTGGGGGGTACTACTGGCATCTAGTGGGTAGAAGCCAGGAATGCTGCTAAACATCTCACAATGCACAGGACAGCCCCCTCCCAACAAAGAATTATCCAGTCACAAATGTCAACAGTGCCATGGTTGAGAAACTCAGTTGTCAACTGACTTATTCATATTTGATGGTTCCCTACATCACATCTCAGCAATAACTAGAATAAATTCCAATTTTGGAATTTCAACTGAAACTTCTGTTAACAGTTGATGTGTATGCATGCACCAACACTAAAAATGATGTTTATATAATTGTAATGCTTAACAACATTAAACTAAAAATACTGGAAAGCCTCCCATATTTCTGAAAACTAATTTCTAACTACCAGAAGCTAACCTTAAGTCAGTAAACACTTTGTTTTATTTATCAACTTTAAAGCAAATGACAGGCAAACTATTTTTCACCTGTGGAACCATGACAGAAACACAATCTGAGGCATGAGGTAATCAGTTCCTCCAAGTCCAATAAAAGAACAATCTCTAAGTACTCCAAGTAAATCATGCACAGATGTCTTTCCCGTTGAACACAGGAACTGATGGCAGAGTAAAGGGCATGCCCTTGCTACTGCCAAAATCATCGGTTTATCAAGATTTCAAAAAACTCTGACAAAACCACTGCAAAAAGCCATCAAATGTCAATACAAGGTGGCAGATACAGAAGTTAACTATTTCTCCCCCTAATACATGACCAAGTTGCACATGACTTGAATATTTCACAAAGCTATGCAGATGCAAGAACACTCCCTTTCTATATAGTGGATGACTCAACTCTCTTTGGCAGTCCTTGGCTTGAATACTACAAATCCACTAATTTCTTCTGTCCTGTAAACTAGTTATCAGTCCCAAAAAGGAAAAAAAAAAAGATATCCAAAACAAAAACTTGTAGGAAAAGAGATTTTAGGTGTTATTCTAGGAACTGATTCCTCAGTAATACACCTACAACTTTCCAAAGCTCTAATCTTTACATCTTAAGGATTTTCCAGATTTCAAACAGAGACAGCACTGGCAGAAAGTGAAGGAGTAAGTCTATACCACTGGATAAAGCTCACTGCGGACTTATTCCTGGTTAGCTCAAAAGAGGTACTGGGCTGGAAGGGGAAAACGCATTTTTAATTGGAAAAAAGAAAAAAAAGTTTCCAACAGTGAGCAATATCTTCCTTCCCAGCTGACTTTGCCAGTAAGCGTCGGAAGCCCGGCTGGGCCCACGCCAGGCCGGGGTTCACCACCTGAGCCTCCGATATTGTCCAGACGCGAAAGCGAAGCCGAGCGTGCCAGGTGCGTGTCGTGTAAAGTTGGGGGACCGGGAGAGCGGGGAGGACGGGGGAAGGGCGAAGCCAGCCTCGCCGACCTCCCCCCGGGGCGTCTCCACCCGGCAGGCGGCACCAACTCTCCGTCCACACTGCGTTCCAGGATCCGGGAGGACGCCGCGCACCACACCCTCCCGCCGGCCGCCCCCGGCTCCGGCCTGCGGCCCCGTCGCCGCCCCGCCCGCCCCCCGCCCCCGAGACGGACGGCCGAGGCCTAATCGGCTCCCGGGCTGCAGGGCCTAGAGAAGGAAGCGCCCGCGCCGCCGCCCCTGCCCCTCCGCGCGGCCCCGGCTCGGGCTCTCCCGCTCACGTGCCGCCGGAGAGACGGTTTCCTCCCTTACCCTCTGTAAAATCCTCCTCAGCATGGTGTACACACCGCCGGGCGCCGCCGCCGGGACTCTCCGGACCCTCCGCGGGGCGCTGATACTCGGCGCTGCGCGGGCAGGAGGCACTGAGCCGGGAAGGGCCGGGGGAGGAGGCCGGGGCGAGGCGGTGGCGGTGGCCGCTCCGGCAGCCCCGACTGCTCCACAGGCGGCGGGAGGGAGCGCGCGCCAGCGAACGACGAGGCAGCTGGCGAGCGCCCGCCCGCCCGCCGGGCCACCCCCGTAACTGACAGCTGGGCGGGCCCTCCGCCGCCCCCGCCCCGCCCCGCCCTCTCGACCTGTCCATCTGCGGGGGGCGGGGCTGGAGGGGACCTGGCCAGGGCCTGTGACCAATCGCAAGCGGCGGCGGCGTGGGCGGCTGCGTGACGGACAGGCGGCAGGACGCTGGCGCCGCCGCTCCGCTCGGCGGGCGGGGGGACGCCGCGTCCGCCGAGCGCACGCCCCCGCTCCGTCAGAGGCCTCGCCCGCGCGCCGACCGCGTGCCCGAAGGGGGCATTGTGGGGAGCCCTGGGGTCTCGCCTGGGGTGTCCCTGACTGCAGCCGGAGGAGGGGCTCCGGGGCTGGTACCTGCGACGGCACCTCAGGCAGCTGCGTAAAATGTGTCACTGTGACCCAGGCCTTGACCAAGCCTAGGCTGGATCCTCAGTTCTGCTGGAAGCGCTTAGCCCCTGGGTGGAAGCAAAGGAGAGAATCGCAGACTCGATTAACGGTCTCGGGCTTCCCTCCCCTGTCCAACCCCTTGTTTCTTTTCCCTACTCCCTTCTTGCTTCTAATTTCAGCCAAAGAGAAAGTAAAGAATCAGAAGAAAAGGTAGGAAGAAACTAGAATTTGAGTTGCAAGAGGAGTTTGGGTTTGGCCTTTTTGGACCATAGCAACAATATTTAAAAGACCGATGTCACTAACATGTTGCACTTTCTCTTTCTCAAGCATATTCTTGGCCCGTTCTTCTAAGGAATTTTAAATCCTGTTCCGATATAGATATATGAAGTGAAACGACAAGAATGCATCTGTGTCAAAGATTAAGAATAAATAACGAACATGGGTGGACCTAGAGGGTATTATCTTAAGTGAAATAAGCCAGAGAGAGAAGGACAAACACTGCATGATTTCACTTATATGTGGAATATAACACACAGACAGAGAGAACTGGTTGGTGGTTACTAGGGGGAAGGGGGATGGGGGTGGGCACAAGGGGTGAAGTGATGCATTCATATGGTGACGGACAAAAAAATAATATACAACTAAAACCCTACAATGTTATAAACTATTAAGACATCAATAAAAATTTTAAAAAAGGAAAAAATAATAAATAATGAGATCACAGATAAACAGCTTGCCAAATCAAGGGCGTGAGCTTGGAACTGACTTCCAGGCACCAACGATGTCATTATTTAAACTCAAAAGTCACTGCCCTCGAGTCCTACCATTCTGCCGGTATTCTCAAGCTAAGAGGCTGGACTTCCACCCTGGGAGGAAGAGAGAAGCCTTTAATATTGTTTAAATAGGGAAGGAGAGGGAATCATGCAATTAACATTGCTTGGATGGGGCGGGGAACAAACCCTGAAGTCTACCAAGCAATGAATGGAGTGCTTATTGGAAAGTATTTCCAGATCTTTTGAAAAGATGCAGCAAAATGTAAAAGCGTTTTGTAAAGTATAAAGCATTCTGTAATATGTTGTTTCTATCCCAAGCATGTTCTGTTTTTCACTCTGTCTGTGTCTACAGGGCGGCAAGAGTCCTGCCTATAACTAATACATTTTTAATCACTATTGATAATAGTGCGCTTAAATACTTCCAGGCAAGCATAGCAAAGCACACACTTTTTCATCTTTCCAGAGACAAGGTGCTTTATTTTCAGACAGTATGGGAACTATTTTCACTGACATAGGGTGGTAAAACTGTGTGACATAATAAATATATATTTGATCTCTGCCCCCAGTTCCTGACAGGGAGCTTCTAAAACCCTCGTAATTTCCTGAGGGATAGGGTGCTAGGAGCATCTTTTGTTCTAATATTTGATCTTTGACCCTGGTTCCTGACACCAGAGCTTCTAAGACCTTGGAATCAGCAGAGTGATGAGAGTGTCTTTTTGTATGCTCATGAGATGACTGGTGGTTGGGGTCCCTAGACAGCTTTAGGATGGAGGCTGATCTCCAGAAAGACCAAGGCATGATTAGAAGCTTAGAACTTTCAGGGCCACCCCCCACCACCTCCAGGGAGGGAAGAGGGGCTGGAAGAGTTCATTATCAATGGCCAATGACTTAATCAATTATGGCTATGCCATAAAAACCCTAAACAGTGAGGTTTGGAGAGCTTCTGGGTGGGGGAACACATCAGGGTCTTGGGAGGATGATGTGTCCTGAGAGAACAGGGAAACTCTGCACCCCTCCCCCCATACCTGCCCCTGTGCATCTCTTCCATTTGGCTGTTCCTGAGTTGAATCCCTTATAATCAACCAGTAATAGTAACTAAAGTGTACTGAGTTCTGTGAGCCATAATAGCAAATTATCAAACCTGAGGAGGGTGTTGTGGGAACCCCCAATTTATAGCCAGTTGGTCTGAAGTACATGACAACCTGGGAGTTGTGACTGGTGTCTGAAGTGGGGGGCAGTCTTGTGGGACTAAGCCCTTAACCTGTGAGGTCTGCACTGACTTCAGGTAGTTGGTGCCAAAATTGAATTGAATTGCAGGACGCCCAGTTGGTGTCCAGAGACTTGGAGAATTGCTTCGTGTAGAATAAAACCCCACACATTTGGTGTCAGAAGTGTTGTAAGTAGAGTAAGGAAACAATTTTTTCCATTTAAAGTGACATTTGTTTCTCTTTTTTGTTTTCCAAAAATTAATTTAGTTTAAAGCTGCTTATGAATGTCACATGCTTAGGCCTTCTGTACTGGAAGTTTCCTATGGAATCTTGTGACTGATAGAATAGACTCTCATCTACTGCTTGGCTAGATGGCTTATTCAGAAGTCTGTGTACTCTCCTGCAGCTTATGATAACTCCATCACTGGACTAATACACCAGAGAACTTAATTACTCCAAAAGAAAATAAGCAGTGGGTGAGACATAATCATGTAAGAATATCCCTCACTAATTTACCAGCTTCCCACACATGATAGTTCTGCTACCCCATCTGGCCATTAGTTCCTATTCATTCAGCTCTCTTACATTAATATTCCATCAGTTCTTTGACTCCATCAAGACCTCCTGTCCCTTGGCCTCTCTTACTTTCTTACTATCAGCCATTTCCCAAGCATCCTTATTTCTGTCAAAACCCAGCCTAAAGTCTATGATCCAACTTTATAACTCTCTCCTCTTGCAAATATGCTTAACTTGTTCACCTCTCTCTTCCTCCATTGTTTTCATCTAGCAGAACCCACACCTGACTATCCACCTGCTCTGTGCTGCACAGGAGCAGCTGAATATCACTAGAGATACCCATGTAACAGCTGGGACTACTGGGCTTGTTTTACGTTAATAGCCACAGATCTCAGACAGGCACTCAAGACTGTCCAGCAGCAGTCCTATTACATTTTCCTCCTGTCTCCCTTCTCTAGAGCTCCAAAATGGCTTTCACACTTATAGGTGTGTCACTGTCTTACCTGGCATTATACTCAACTCATTCCAAGCGAGCTTCCTTCTCACCTGTTCCAATGAGACTGCTCATGTTAAGATCACTAATGACCTACATGTTGCCTAATCCAGTGACAACTTTATTGTTTTGACTTTATGTGACTCTCATTTACATTGAAAACAGTTGACCACTCTCTCCTTGAATTATTTTATTCTCTTGTCTTCCTTGATGGTACACTTTCTGGTTTTCTCCTCAATGACCATTCCTTCTCAGACTCTGATGACTTCTCTACTGCATATCTTAGAGTGCCCCCTACTCTGTCCTAGAGACCCTCCTTTTATCTGTCACTCACAGGCTAGAGATGATCTCAACCAGTCTCCTGGCTTTAAATTTCAGCAGTTTGCCCAAGACTCCCAAGTCTATATCTCCAGCCCACACCTCTCCTCAGATTTCCAGACCATCTACATCCTATTTCTTCTTGGATGTCTAATGAGCATCTCAAATTTATCATGGCCCAAACAAAACTGTTTCATTTTTATCTTCAAAACTACTTCTTCCCCTGTTTTCCTTTACAGTATGTACTATTACCAGGTACTCAGTTGGATCAAGCAGAAAATCTGGGAGTTATCTTTGATTTCTTTGTTTATCTCATCACTTTCCCTCCCTCCAGCCAATCCATCAGGAAATCCTGACAGGTCTATCTCCAAAACATAGCCTAAATCTGCTACTTCTCTCCCTTATCACCCTATCCACAGCACCTCCATCTCCTGTCCAGACTACTATAAATCTCCTGGTTGGTCTCCTTGCTTTTACTTTGGCTTCTCTATAATCCGTTCACTACACAGCAGCTAGGAACAACTTTTAAAAATGCAAATCAAATAATGTCACTACCCCCTTGATTGTAGATTCCCATCACAATCACAATAAAATCCAAATACCTTATCCCAATACCCTGTCAAGCTGGCGCTGCCTGCTTCTCTGCTTTCCACTTATAACACTCCCCGCTTGGCTCACTATGCCCCAGCCTCCCTGAACTTTTATTCCTCAATTGCATAATGCTTATTCCTGCCTTTGCACCAAACAGTTTCTATTTAGGAAATGCTTTACCCTGAGATTTTGTGGTTAATTTCATGGCATTCATATTGCACCTTAAAATTTGCATCCTCAGAGACATCTTCAAGGATCACCTCAAATAAAGAGGTCTCTACTCTCTATCACTATCAACCATTTTAGTTCTCTGCAGAGCAGAGCAAACTACCATTTCTGACTTTTCTTGTTGGTCTATTTATGTCTTTCCAACAAGAATATATGTTCCCTGAGTGCAAAGACCTTGTCTCTTATTCACTGCTGTATCCCCAATGATTAAAACGGTGTTTAACCAATGGTTAGCACAAAATAAATATTTGTTGAATGAAGAAAGGAATGAGGGAGGGAGGAAGGGATGAAGGAAGGAGGGAAAAAGGGAGAGAAAGAAAGAAAATTAGATTTCAGACCACTTGTTGGTTACTTACTTACTTCCTGGGTAAACCCTCCAAAACATGTAGCCTCTCTTTCCGCTGACTTTGGTGATTTTAAACATATCTGCAAATTCTTTGACCCACTTTTACCAACAAAAGATAGACTCTAATTCTCATTCCCTTGAAGGAGAGAGGAATGAGAGATGATAAACCTGCACCCAGGTTTACAGTGAGAGGACTGTTATTACCTCCCTCCCATAATTCTCAATGGGTTACCAGACACTTATGGTTTCTATTACATATTATTTATTTGCTAGTGATCCCCAAATCTCCATTCTAACTCTCTCTTCTAAATATGAAACCCAAATATCCAACAGCCTACTGAACAAATCCACTTAGATATCCCACAGAATCCTCAAGCTCAATTTGAAATGTCTAAACTCTAAACTGACTCCTCGTCTGCCTCTTCTGCCCACCCTTCACTTACTTCCCTTTGAGCTCCTGTATCAGTTCCTGTATCAGTGCTGGCAGCACCACGTCCAAGCTAGAAATCTCAGTGTCATCTTTCTTCCCTTTTTATTTCTGCCTACATTCAATTAATCACCCAGTTCTATAAATTCTGCCTCACTTTGCCCCATTTTTCAAGTCACTCCATTCCAACCTCGGTTGCCAACTCATCTCTGATTTTAGTCCTGCATCCCTCTAATTCATTCTCCACACTGCAGCCGAGTGACCTTTCTAAAGCACAAATCTGAGCATCGTTACTCCCCTGCTTAAAATTCCTCGCTAGTTCCCCATCATTTTGAGGATAAAAACCCAAACTCTTTTCTGTGGCTTGCAAAGCTTTCACATGCTTTTCCTCCAGCTACCCCTCTATCCTTATCTCTATACATTATTTTCTTTGCACTGTACTTCAGGCATGCTGAATTATTGCAGTTTTCTGGCTCAACACAGTCTATCCCCTACTTCTGGGTCATTACATATCTATTCCATATGCCTGGAATGTTCCCTACATTCATCCTCCTTTTGTCTGTCTAATTCCTACTTATTCCCAACTCTCACCCCGCACCCTAAACTAAGCTACATGGCCTGTGTATACCTCTATTTTGTACTTAACTGTGTTATGGGGGAGAAGAGACTTTGGGTCACAGACTGAAAACACTCTAGGCTACATGACAGATTTGTCCTTAGGATGCATCATTCAACTACCTCCTCTTGTTCTGAATACAGACCCCCCAAATTTTTCAGTTATAATTGGCTTCCCAGGTAGTTTTGTCTTTAAAGAGTAAATGCACTGGTGCTGTTGATTCAAGCATAAGAATCCACATGAATATTTTATTGTCCATTATAAATTAATAAAATGACATTTCAGTCCTGTAAAAGTGGATAATGAGTTTGCCAAGAGAAGACTTTACTTTCAATGTGCTGACAAAAATTCAAGTTTTGAGCCTGCAAAGCAAAGATTCAGCGCTTGTACCACAGTGAATTTACCAATGTAAATGAAATTCCTTACGTCTTTTGACAGCTAGCCAGCTGGCCTCCCTAGGTGGCATAATTAGAATAATGAGTTGTATAGAATTTAGACCTACTGCACTTCCATCTCTCCTTATGATTTGATAAAAACTCAGTGATAGAAAATTCCAGAGGCTCTCATTCAAACAGTACATTGCCTAAGCCCATGGATTGCTTAGTCTGAAAATCTAAAGTGGAGTATTATAGTCAGGGCTCAAATGAATAGTTCTTTGTGAGATACTAATCTGAGAATGTCTTGCCACCTCAGAAGTGGTAACATGAGTGAGGAATGAGAGATGATACAGTCCTTTACTTAATATAATTATTAATAGTTAAATTATTATTATGTAAAAAATATTCTGAGTGGAAAAGGCACTGGCTCTGTCTCTCTGTCTCTCTCTCTGTGTCTCTCTCTCTCTGTCTCTCCCCTCTCCCCCACTCCTCTATATCTATCTGTACTAAGAAAAGTGTTTTGTCTGTTAAAGGAGAAAAAAGTCTACCTGATAACTCAGGGCAGTCACCTCATTCATGTTATCACTTCTAAATGATATTAAAATATATTTAATATCAACATTTGCAAGAGTACATAAAAAACACATAGTATAATTTTTAAAAATGTTCTAAGGATAGTGCTTGTTACAAGTTAGTTGGCTAGAAATGGGATCAACAAATGTATTTTATTTGACAGATTTTGGTTACTGTTATATAAAATGGACAGAAAACAAGCAAACAAACAAATTAATCTGGGAAGAAAATTAAAGAACAACTTGGAGAAAATACAGTCTCCCTCCTTTCCTTTTTACCTTGTAGGGGAGGAAAAACTTTTCCTCTACCTTCTTAGCTTAAGTACCTGGGGAGGTGCAGATTAAACTAAAAAAAGACAGATTAACAGGAGAAAAGGCATACAATTTTTATTGATGTTAATATTTATACCTGCATAAGGACTTCACACACAAAAAAGTGAAAATACCAAAGTGGTGAGATTGGAGGCTTATATATCATTTTAACAAAGGGTGATACACTGTGAAGTGACTGGACAAAGAAAAGGGGTTTGGGGCTTCCAGGGCACATAAATTGTGGGAAAGTGAGTAGGAAATATTTGGGAGGAACTAATGGGAAATAAGAGTTATTTTAGTAAGCTTTATTTATGCAGACTCATCTCAGTGCCAGCTCTCCATCTCCAGTGTGATAAATGAATTAAACAAGGAGGCCATTAGACTCAGGTGGTTCTAATACCTTAGCAGTCTCTGTAAGCAACCAAAACCTAAGCCTGAAATGCCTCCAGGTTAAGAAATCAAAACCTATTGTTCACAATAGCCAAGACTGGGAAGCAACCTAAGTGCCCATCAAGGGATGAATGGATAAAGAAGATGTGGTATATATACACAGTGGACTACTACTCAGCTGTAAGAAATGATGAAATCCAGCCATTTGTGACAACATGGCTGGACATTGAGGGTATTATGCTAAGTGAAATAAGTCAGAGAGAGAAGGTCAAAAACTGTATGATCTCACTCATAAGTAGAAGATAAAAACAACAACAAACAAACACATAGAGACAGAGATTAGATTGGTGGTTACCAGAAGGGAAGCAGGGAGGGAGGATAGTGAAAGGGATGATTAGGCACGTGTGTGGTGATGGGTTGCAATTAGTACTTGGGTGGTGAACATGATGTAATCTATGCCGAAAGAGAAATGTAATGATGTATACCTGAAATTTATACAATGTTATAAACCAATGTTACTGCAATAAAAAAAAAATCAAAACCTAAGGACAACCAATCACAAACAGCAACTAGGCTTTTCCAAATAAGGCAGACACTTAAGCTGTAGTCAATCAAATAATGTCCTTGTCTTGCTTCTGCACCTTCTCTACAGGTCTTTCTCCTAGCTCCTGTTGGTGGAGCGCTGCTGACCACTTCTGGTTTGGCATTGCCAGATTCAAATGGATTTTTGTTGAAATAAACTCTCAAAAATTTTAATATGCCTGAGTTTATCTTTAACACTATCTCTATATTTTTAAAACATTCTCATAACCTTTCATCCCATATAACTGTGTGGTCTTTATAATTTCCACTTCTAATGCCTAATATTCCATCAGCATTAAAATATTAAAAGTCAACCCACTAAGGGTTTTTTTAATCACCATTGTATTATTTTCTTAATACATGCATAAAAAATATAGATTTTTTAGCTTTTTTTGTTTGTTCACTCATTAAAGGTGTTTGGCAAATCAGAATTATATAAACCACATTCTATATGTTAATAGATAATTTTCAAAAAGTGAAAAACCATGACTCTCGGTACATATGTAAAGAGTCAAAGAGCTGTTTACCCCGTTAATGAGAGAGCCAGCAGGATGATAAAGCCAGTACAACGGGGCATAGGACAGACAAAACTATAGTCACTGAGAGAAAAAAATTCTGGAATAAAATTACTAAACTACATAAAAATTGGTTAATGCCCCATAGGGCAATAAAACTAATATCTGGGTTGTAATCTCTTCTACCAGACTTCTATCATGTGCATCTCTATGGGACAAAAGTTATTTGCATTGCTACCACACAAGGATTATTTGCATTGATCGTTGTCTGGTTTTTTACAATTTACCGTCTACTCTTACAGAGTCATTTTTACCCTGTATCACTATCATACTACATTTTACATATTTACCTTGTTTTATTGTCTGCTCCCTCCATTAGAATATAAAGGCAGAGCATTTTCTGCCTTTCGTACGGTGCAGTATCTCCAATACCTAAAGCAGTGCCTGGCACATAGTAGGTACTCAAAAATATGCATTGAATGAATAAATGGGTAAAAACAATCCAGGATGTGGTTCATTTTGGCTTTAAGAACACAAGCCATTTTAAGAGGAAAAATGTAAAGAAAATAGGTCCAAAGTAAATTAAAAAGTAAACTAAATTGGTTGCTTGAAGGATACCCAAGCCTTCATATTGGTGCTTGAACAGAGGAAATATCTTACCCAACTTTCTGTGGAGAGATTAATAGAAATGACATATGATGAGGTGGAAAAAACAAGCAGCACCTGTAGAAAATCTGTTAGCCCTTCCTTCTCAAGGTGAAAGTGGAAAGGAAACAACTTGTGTGCTCTCTGAGGAGGGCTAGGTGGGTGGGTGGGGGAGAATCAGACCCAGATTGTGAAATTCACCAAGATAAATCCTACCTCGAGAAACCACTTGTTATTGAAGGGGACCAGAATATGCCACCCCAAAATGTGCCACTTTGGCATAAGGATTATTTTGAGCTAAAGGCAATTAAGAAACAGCAGGTGTGGGCAAAAAGCTCTCTGCCCTCCCGCTATCTGGCTAAAAGCAGGACATACAATTCCATTTGTAAAGGTATCTCCCTCTCCTCTACTAGGAAGAGGAGAACAATTCTTAAACCCAGGGACTCTTCATCACTGGACCATCACAGCTCCAGACCCTCGCTAGCCCAGAGACTGGCACCTGAGGAATCTGCATGACAAACCTTACAAAATACCCTTAACTTCCATCTTCCTAGAAGCTCAAATCACTTTTTCTTTGTCTTGTCACCTCTCCACAAATGTATTGTGCTTTGTTAAAATGGTGTATAAGCCTTTGGGTCTGATATCTTTGGGGCTTTCACTTCATTTCTGTGAGGCCTCTCATATGCATATAAAACGAACATTCTTCTGTTTGTCTGTCTTTTTTTCAGTTCAATTTGCAGGGCCCCAGCGACTGAACCTAAGAAGGTAGAGGAAAAGAGATTTCCTCTCCTATAATTTCCAGCTACTTAACCTCCCTTGCTGGCATCTACTCTGAAAATTGGGTCATATTTTTGACATGATATTCTTAAGGCTATTACCTAAGTAGTCTTAAATCATTGGATCAATAATATATTAACTCAGTTCAGTCCAAACCATTTGATAATGAGAGAAAAAGAAGGAATTTATTGAGGTAAATCCAAGTTGACAATCTTTTATGTAAAAACTTGCTGGCTCAATTAGACTTACTTCATACCATAATGAGAAAATTTGGCTCTTAACTGGTTCCTTGCATCCTCAAAAATACCATAGAGTATTTTATTTAGTCTTTAGCATAGAAATTTGTTATTGTAGAATCAAATCTCTAGTCTAGAGGCATCTGCTAAAGTAAGGTAGTAACTCCCATAACTTTTAAAATGTTAATATTTTTATGATGTGATTTCATTTTTAATTGTTACAACACACTCATAAGCTATATCACAGGGATTGGAGAACTTTCTCTGTAAAGGACCAGATAATAAATATTTTAGGCTTTGCAGGTCATATAATCTCTCAACTCTCCTATTGTAGTGTGAAACAACCATAAACAATACCTAAACAAATGGACATGCCTGTGTTCTAATAAAACGTTATGAACACTGAAACTAGAATTTCATATAGTTTTCATATGTCATAACTATTCTTCTTTTGTTTTTTCAACTATTAAAACTATAAAAACAATTCTTAGTTTGTGACTATACAAAAATAGGTGGCAGACAAGATCTGGACCATGGGCTATAGTTTGCCAATACCTAGAATATAGAATGTATATATATAGTTCCAAGAAAAAGTAAAGTGAACACCCACTGAAGTCTTGTGTGCTCCTCCCCCAAACACACATCTCACCTATGTATTTTTACTTATTCCCTTTCTTTTCTTCATAACTTTACTGTATTTATAGGTGTTCCTTAACAAAACATATATTTTTAGTTTTGCCTGCTTTTTACCTCTATATCAATGGAATTATACTATAGCTCATCTTGTCTTTTCAGCTCTAATTTAAGCTTTTTTGGTTCAAATATGTCAATGTATATAGATGTAGTTCATTAATTTTTTCTCCTGTATAATATGCCATTGGATAATTACACCACAAAATCAATTTCATCAGTCCACATTTGCGTTTTTCCCAACTTTTTGCTATTACAAACAATGCTGCTATGAACATTCTTGTCCATGTCTCCTGATGTATATGTAAAAGAGTTTCTGTAAGACACGTGCCTAGGAGTGGAATTGCTGGGGTGTAAAGTATGCATATCTACAACTTTATTGGATAATGCCAAATTATTTTCCAAAGTAGTTGTTCCATTTATGCTTCCACTAGCAGTGTAAATAAATTCTCTTTGCTCTACATCTTTACCAGAACTTGGTATTATAAGATATTTTAATTTTTTACTCATAAGTTGTTTTGAAATGGTATTTCGATGTGTGTTTGTATTTGTGTTTGCCTCTGTGTGTGTGCATGTGTAACCGTTAATGAACCTTCTGATGTGACCTCAGACCACCATCCAGGACACACAATGTCTTAATTTCTGTAACTCATCTGCTAATGGACTTGTCTTCACCATGACTGACTGCTTTAGTTGCTTTTACTTCTCCAGAACTTTCCAGTAGCCCAATTGTACCAAATCAATGATGGGGCAATTCCCATCTTATTTTGGCAGCATTTTACCTTTGTCTGCTCACTGATCAAGTTACAAAGGTCATCAAGGTTGACAGTTGGGCACAGGGGTGATGATGCCTCATACCAATTTTCCCAAAGTAACCTGGCCATTTTTGACATGGTTGATCCTGTAGTGAGGCATGACACCAGCATTACCATGACCGCCTGGTGCTTCCAGTGCTTGCCAATGTCACTGTGGCTCACAGGGCCCCAGTAAGTCTAAATCTTCCTAGTCTGGATGGCATATCTAGAGCCAGCATGGTTTCAGTTTACATTTCCTAGGGAGGTTGAGCACTTTTTCATGTTTTATTTGACAACTGAGTTCCTTCTTCTGTGAAATTCCTATTTGAGTCTTTTGCCCATTTCCATATTCTGGATATTAGTATTTTGTCTGTCGTGTGTTCTTTAAATATCTTCTCCCAGATTGTGGCTTGTATTTTCACTCTTTATTTTATTTTTTAATAAATGAACTTCTTAATTTTAATGAATTTAAATGTATTATTTTCCTTTATGTGTTTGAGAAATCTTTTTCTATGCTGATATCATAAAGATATTATACTATTTTCTAAAAGTTGTAAGGCTTTGTCTTTCACATTTAATTTCTTAATCCATCTGAAATTGGTTTATACATCTAGTTTATACCTGGTATAAACTAGAAATCCAATTTTCAATTTTTTTTTCCATATGGATAACTGGTTTTACCTGTACCATTGATTGAATAGTTCTTACTTTTTCCCACTGCTGTACATTTCCAGCTCTGTCAGATAGCAGGTTTTTACATAGACATACTTGTAATTTAGCTAGGTGGTTTTCTATTCTGTTATATTGGCCTGTTTGTCTATTTCTTGTCAGTTTCACATTATCTTAATTATTATAGCTTTGTGATAAGTCTTGATATCAGCTTGTTCTTGCTTTAGTCTAACTTTTAGTCTTAGCCCTTTGCTCTTTGTATAAATTTTAGAAACATTTTGACAAATTCCACAAAAAAAAAATCCTTTTGAGGTTTTAATTGAAATTGATTTGAATCAATTTCATCAATTCTGGGAGAAGTAAATCTTCAAATTATTGAATCCTCCAATCTATAAACATGTTTTGTCTCTCCATTTATTTAAATCCTCTTTAGTACCACTCAGTAAAGTCTTACACTTTACTACAAAAGGTCTTGTGCATCTTTGGTTAAAATTATTCCTAAATATATTTTTGTTGCATTTTCTAACTGCAGCTGCTGTATCAAAATGTAATTAACTTTTTATAATTTGAACTTAAGTCTAGTGATCTGTTAAACTGTATTCTATTTCCAATAATAAGTCAGCGTATACATTTGTGTTTTCTTTATAGGCTGTCATTTCCTCTATGAATAATGACAGCTTTTAAAAATTTATTTCCAATCATTATTGCTTTATCTTGTGGATTGCTTTGGACAAGACCTCCATTGCAATGTTATATAGAAGCAGTGATAACAAGCATCTTGGTCTTGTTCCTGATGTTTTAAGTAAGACTAACATTTCACCATTAAAATGTGTTGTTTGCTCCACGCCTTTCTTTAGGTACTTATTATCAGGTTAAGATTGCTTTTTAAATGATGAATTGCTGCTGAACTTTACTAAATGTTTTTCTCTGTATCTACTGAGTTCTTCATTACTGCCTTTACTCTCTTGATGTAGTGAATCACGCTGTTTGATTTTCTAATGTTGAACCAACCCTGCATCCCTACAATCGAATTTCAACTTGGCAAAGCTGTATAGTCTATTTCTATGTCTCATGGTATTCAGTTTGCCAATATTTTTGTTTTAGGATTTTGGCATCTATGTTCTTAAGTGAGAGGGCCTATAAATTGCATTTCTGACACAGAACTTGTCTGGTTTTGATGTCACCATCATACCCAACTTCAGAAAATGAGTTAGGGAGCGTTCCTCCCCATTTTCCAGTCCTTGAAACTGTGTTGGAACTCACCTGTAAAATTGTCTGAGCCTGGTGGGTTTCTTTGTATGGAAGGGAAGATTTTAAAATACTGATTCAATTTTTTATGATTTTAATAATTTTTCCTAAATTTGTTCATTTGTGCATTCTCTCCTTTTAATTTCCATTTATCATCATTATTTCCCTTTTTCCACTATCTTTGGTTTTATTCTTTTGTTCTCTCTTCTACTTAGCTCATTAACTCTTAGGTACATTTTTCTGTCTAATATAAGCACTGAGAACTATGTATTTTCCTTTAAGACTTTCTCTCCAGAATTTTTGATATGTATTGTTATTATCATCCAAGTTTAAGTATTTTAAAATTTCCATTCTAATTTCTTTTCTGAGACATGTGTTTCTTTAATAAATGTTTTAAAGTTTCCAAGCATACAATATTTTAAAATGCATTTCTAACTCAATCACATTGTGTTTAGAGAATATGGTCTGATATACCAGTTCTTAAAAAAGTTACTCAGACTTGCATTTTGGCCATATCCTGGACAGTTTTCACGTAAATGCTTTACAGGCCCCTGACAGGAAGATATGTAATTCAGTTGTCAGGTATAGGTGTCTATATGTATTCATTAGATCAAGCTTGTTAATAGTATTTTTCGAATCTTCTATATTTCTACTATCTTTTATGATTCTCCTATTAATTATTGATATAGATATATCAAAATTCTACTATTGCAGTGGATTTGTTGAGTCTCCTTGTAGTTCTAGCAACTTGTACTTTACATATTTTAAAGCTGTGCTATGAGGCCCTTACAACTTTGAATGATTAAATCTTAATGAAGTGAATCTTCTATGAATGTGTTTATCCTTAGAGTAATATTTTTTGTTTTAAAGTCTCTGATATGAATATAGTCATACCACCTTTATTTTGGTTAGCATTTTCTTAGTATATCTTTTTTACATCCTTTGACTTTTAGTCTCCCTCTCTCTCCCTTTTTTTTTTTTTAATGATTTAGGCAGTAGTGTGCTGGCAAATGCTTAACAACCAGCTCTCTGGGGAGGGGAAGTGGGGTCTCATTTGTAGAATTTACTGATTTTCGTTATGTCAATACTTCCACCTGGGGTTGCAAGATAACATACTGGGCACCCAGTTAAATCTGAATGTCAGATAAACAAGGAATCATTGTTAGTATAAATATGTCCCAAATATTACACAGAACACACTTATATTTAAAAACTATTTGCTACTTACTGGGAATTCAAATTTCGCTGGTTGTCCTGTATTTTTACTTGCTAAATTTGGCAACCCTACTCCCACCAACATGGCCATATGGTATAATTGCCTGCTTACCTATCTCTGTCTCCCTCTGGCCTATCAGCTACACAGACACAAGGACTTTGTTCACTATTGTACTTAGAGTCCCTAATTTACTGCCTCATGCTTGGTGTTTAATTATTATTGTATGCATGAATGAAGTACAGCACAGTGGTTAAGAAAGAGGGGTTTCTGTGTCATTTAAATCTCAGGTATGCCACCTATGTAAATGCAGAAAAACTAGCAAGTTATTTAACCTCTCTAAGACTTATTTTCTTTCCTGATAAGATGTGGAGAACAGTAGCACCTACTTCAATAAAATTTTGTGAGCATTTAGCATTTGCCTGGCACAGTTTCAATATTCAGTAAAGATAGTTATTGTTGTTATTTGTGTTAAACAACATTGATAACCCACCTGACACTGATCTCCCAATAACTTGGCCATCCCATTCACAACATGTGACCTACTCCTAGGAGCATCTTTGGATTTGTCATCACTGGAAGTTCCTTCATTGCAGACAAACTAAACTCCCAAATCCCACTCTCTGATAACAAGCTTACTCAAGGAACTTGCATAACCAACATTGGGAGTGTTCTTTTTTAAAAACTGCCGATTTAGGAAGAAAATACTATCTGGCTGTCTTATGCATTTCTCTTCTGATTAATGAGATAGAATATTTTCAGTTTATTGGAAATATGTGTTTCTTTTGTGACTTTCATGTCTTCTGGCCACTTTCTACTGGTATGTTTATCTCTGTCTTTTGGATTTGTAAGAACACTGTATATGGTATTAGGAATATTAACATTTTGTGCAGCATATATTTTGCAAATAATTTTTCCAAGTTTGCATTCATTGCTTCTCATGGTACTTTTAAACATACATAATTTTTCTTATTTCTAGGAAGTCAAAAATATCAATCTTTCCTATTAAGACATTGCAGAAATATATGAGGTAGAATGTGGAAGTCCCACATATTTTTATACTCTGCCCACTCTGTGAAAACCCCTGATCACAATTTAGTATATCCTCAAAACACATGTATTGATATGCAATATATATCATCAATTGTCTTCTCTTTTCCATTCTTAATGCTGCCACCTGGTCTAGGTCACCATTGTCTCTTTCCTGCCTTTCCTTCCTGTCTATGTCATTGTTCCTATCACAGCAAGAATGGTCATATTTAAACATAAACTAGATTTTTTTTAACACACACCAGTGTGTGTTGGTCATTAACCAATGTGTACATACTAACCAGTTTCTTGCCGTTTTCTCACTTAAAAATATGCAGTGAACCTCTCCATGTTCAAATATTGTATGGGACATACTTTTTTTTTTTTAAAAAGTATCTTTTTGTTTATCTGAAATTCATATTTAATTGGACATCCTGTATTTTTATTTGCTAAATCTTGTAGTCTTACTTCTCTTATTGGTCCAAGGTTGCTGTTCCAGTCCTAGCCTTCTTTCAGCAATGGGAAGGGGTTAAGGAGACTTGAGGAGCATGTGTCCAATTCTCTTAAGGGCAGAAGCTGGACATGGCACATATTACTGCTGCATATAGCCCATGACCACAACTTAGTCACATGGCCACATAGAGCTTCAGGAAGGCAGGGGAATGTAGATTTTGTCTGGGCAGGAATTTGGCCAGCTAAACCCTATTACCACTGAAGAAAGAATGAACGTTAGGGAACAACTAGTGGCCTGAGAGAGACCAACAGTCCCTCCATCTGTAGATACGGTCTTGGTAGGACTATCATCAGAGCTACCCAACTCACTCTCCATTCCAACCAAGCATGGGCATGTGACCCAAACGGGGCCGCTCGGACACTCTCTCTCTGAAACTGAAATCTTGAACACAGTGATAGAGAGACTTCAAATAGCTGAACATCGTTCATCCTGATTGTGGTGACCTGAAGAAACTAAACATTATGGCTTCATGCTACTTGGATCTCTAGAGTTTTTCTAGTTCCTGAGCTTGCCCTTCGTCTGCCTTCCCAGATCCAGATTTTCCTTGAATATCCTTTTTGTCCCCCTTAAGTTATTCAGAATTGGTTTGTGTGACTTGCAATCAGAGAACTCTAACTGATCAAAGGTCAAGTCTGGATGCATTCCAAGGTGAGGAGATATAAAGCCAGTTCCCCACCCCTGAGGTTTTCTGCCTAAGCACATTTTCACTTCTGCATTACAGTTTCAGACTTAAGGTAACAGATCATTACAGCATCAAAGATAGGAGCTTAAAATGGAAACACAGAGAGAAGTGAAAATTCGGTCTGACTAGGCTGATACTTACACTCACTGTGTGCCTACTGGCAGAGATTACTGATTCCTTATTACTCTACGACTCACAGCAACTCTATACTTCATTAATATTTTACACGTGTCATCTCATTAAATCCTTGTAGCAGCAATAATAGGCATTATTATTATTTTCATTTTGCAAACAGGGAAATGGAGCTTATAAAGTGAAGTGGCTCACCTAAGGGCGCATAACTGATGATAGTAGTAGCCACATTCAAAACACAGTTCAACTGCAGCACTTGAGCTCTTAACCACATACCATACCGCAGCCAGACCTTAAAAAATAAAGATATTTGCTATTTAAACAGCTTTTTAATTTTATTTTTAATTTTGTAACATTTCGTTATAGAAAACGTCATACCTACAAAAATAGAAAGAATATATAATGAAGCCTCCTGCACCCATCACCTCGCTTCAACAATTATTTCCATTCCACCATTCTTTTTTCATTAATCCTCTCCCCAAATTCACATTTTATTTTCTTTCATCCTGGAGTATTTTATTTTATTATTATTTTTTAAATTTATGTTTATTTTTTCCTGGAGTACTTTAAAACAAATCCCAGACATCATATCTCTTCACCTATAATTACCTCAGTATGTTTCTCTAGTGCATGAGAACTTAAAAAAAAGATAGGAATAACATTATCCTACCCCCAAATCAATAATAATTTCTTAATATGTTTAATATCTAATCCAAGTACAACCGTCCCTGATTGTCTCAAAAATATCTTTTTACAACTGTTCAAATAAAAATCCAAACACAGTGCACACATTACATATGTCAGATATTCTCTTAAGTTTCTTTTGCCTTATGATTGTCCCCCAACTCTTTTTTCCTCTATGCCATGTGTTTGCTGAAGAAAAAAGGAAACTTTTGTCCTGTGGAATTCCTGACATTCTGGATTTGGCTGACAGTATCCTCCTGGTGTCATTAACAGGTTCTTCCATCTCCCGTCTTTCCTGTAAGCTGGTAGTTAGTTCAAGAGGCTTGATCAAATTCAGGTTCAAAATTTGTTTTTTCTTTTGGCAAGAACACTCCATTGGTGATGTAATAGCTTACTTTTTAAATAAACTGTGTAACTGATTTATTAAATGTGCTGAATCAGTGATTATAATCAGTAAACTGCTGTTTCTTCTCCCACCTCTGCCTTCAAACAAGATCTCCCTTCTCTGCCCCCAGTGACATTTCCAGCAGATCCCTTACCTTTGGGGTCACTTTGAGATGTGAGAAGAATCTCACATCTTCACATTTTCAGCGATGGAAAATTCCAGTCCAGCCTAAATTAAACTTTAATTTCTCATCCAATTCAAATCCTCCCCCCTCCTTTCTCCTGTTACAACTGTCAGGCACGACCTGTCCTTTCACTCCATTTGGTGGACAGTCTCCACCGTGTCCCCTCGGTCCATGGGAAACATTGTGTATTCCTACCCAGTCAAATGGGGGAAGTGTAACTTGCTCCCATGGCAACCTCTAGTTTGCAGATTTCTCTACCCCTCAAACTCTAGGGCACCCTTGTTAAGTTCTCCCAAAAACTCACTTGTCTTTCACTTCTATAGTTCCACAGGGCCGCTGTACACATTCCTCCAGCCCAGCAAGCATCTGACCAGGGAGTGATAGTCCAGCATCCACTTCTGGCTAGCACTCCCACTTCTAAAGGGTTCTCTCACTGCCTCCCTTCACTTGGCCCCCTTAGGATGAGCAATGTCCCATGCAGACCAGGGGAGAAATGCCACTGTGCTCTCTCTTCTTGTGAAGTCCCCCTAAAGATGCACCTGCCTGAATGAATCTCTGTCCTTCTCTGCTAAAGGCTATTGGTAGTGATGGTTGCTGGACTCGAATGTTTGCCTCATACTAAGGCCTGTGCACATGTGTTGAGATCCCTTCTTTATAATGCGGGGCTGCTTCTCACCCACTGTCTACACGTCTGAGGCTGTATTTTAAATTCTTATCTACAGGAAAATCCCAATCTACATCCATAAAAGTCTACTAGATTTACTCAGGACTTCACTTTATAAAGTAATTCTGCTAAACATACAGAATTTCCTAATTTATTTTAAAATAAATGATTTAGAGAAACTCAAATTTAGATAATACTCTCCAGGACATTTTTTCATGTGTCAGTGGGATGTTAGAGAACATCATGCACAGTGCTCACAAATTCTTGTCTTCTGTTCTTGCTCGAGAAGACCTGGGTGGTCTCCTAAATACCGACAACAGCAAATCAAGAAAGGAAAACATTTCTAAAAACAGCAGAAGACAAGAAAGCAGGTCCACAGTGATAGATCAGCTAAATTAAATGAGCCCAGTTTTAATAGGTCACCCATAGAACTCTGTACTTGTTTGATTCCCATGTTATAGTAGATACAACCTATAACCATTTTAATTAATGTGTTATGGTCTATGTGTATTTTTTTAATTAATGAGTTTAATTACAATTGCTAGGTGGAGAACTGCTTATTCCAGCCTTAACTGGAACTAGAATTAGGAAATGAAAAGAAGGCCTACTGACTCACTAAAGAGTCAGCTGAGTACATTTTTATTTTGCTCTCAGCCAAAGTAGGAGTAAACAATAAACTAACCAAGAACTGCACAGTAGTGAATCAGTATCTGTGGATGAATGTAGCAGGTCAGGGAAAGGCCAACATTGCTACATCAAACTGGGCTGAAATAAGGAGTTTTAAAATGTATGAGATGTGTTTGGATGTGTACTGTAATGGGCCAGTTGAATCATGTTCAACTTATTCTGGACATAGCTGGTTAAATATTCCTGAATGCAATTATTATGTATATTCAAAATATATGCACTTAGCAGAGCTCCAGGCTCGCACTAGGATCTTACTAAATGTTTGTGGAAAGAGGAAGGAAGGAAGAAGGGAGAGAGTAGGGGAAAGAGAGAGGGAGGGAGGAAAGGGAAATTGGTTTTTATTACCTCATTTTAACAACTGAGTGAGCATAAATTGGCTAATGGTCCTTTCATGGTGTTGCTAAAACATTGAATTTAGGCCTAATTGTGCAAATGAAAGAAAAGTAAGAGTTTACTAAAAATCACGTTATGGTAATAATTGAAAGGCTGACAGCACATGAGTTTGAAATAGGAATGTGTGAAGCCTTTGGTTTTTATGTTTTTGTTATAACTCGGGCATCACGCGCTAACTTCGTAACATATTTAACATTCCAGGATATCACGTCATTGATTGATTCTCTTAGAAACCCCATTTTTCAAGTCATTTGAATTTAATTACAAATATATTTAAACACAAAGACACCACTAATTAATGGAAAGCAAATGTTCCATTAAGGAATGCAAAATAGAATGCATGTTTAAAGCAAACCTCATGAAATAGAATTTCAGGACAAGACAGCACATTAGTCATTCTTCCCAACTCTGGGTCATGTGCAGATTTGATAATTATTCTTTCTGTCTTCATGCAATTGTTGAATACAAATGCTGCAGAGAGGGTCACAGCCATGATCCTGTGGCACTCATCCTAAGGCTGCACCCCTCAAACTTCCCCCTCCCTTCTCCCTCCCTCTGTACATTTGCCACCTAGTGTTGTCCTCCACCCCTCCTTTCACCCAATTGGAGAAATCTACAAGGACTTCAAAGGAGACATTTTGAAATTGCCTCATGGCCAAAGTAACCCTTCCCTTCAGGGTGTTCCTTTGGGACTTTCTATAACCCTCTAGCACTGCACTTACCACCATGATCAGCATAATTTCTTGTCCCTAGAACACAGACTCCATATAAATAGAGTTCATATTCGTATCTGAATCTTCATTGAACAGTATTTCTTGTGTGCCAACCCTGGTCAAGGTCTGTGTTAGAAATTACATTTAGAATTGAACAAAATAGATGTAGTCCTTGGATTTGGAGGTGTGCCATCTTCTGAGGAAGCGAGTCATTACAATAGGAAAAACAGGAGAATGCAGATTGTGTTATGAAGGAAGAAACCAGGGTTCCAGGGACCAGAAGAACAGGAGAAACAGAATCAGACTGAGGGTTGAGCAAAACTTGTCTGAGGAGCCAACGTTTAACTTGAGGCCCACAATGACTAGAAGTTACTCAGAATATTCAGGCTTGAATGAGGAGAAGAGTGTGCCTGCCAATCACAACAGTGTGTGGGAAGCCTGGAGCCACTGGGGCTGGAATGGACAGGGCAAGGGGGAGAGGGATAGGAGAGGGTCAGAGGTCAAGATGCTGTGGGGCCTTAGAGGCCACATTAGGGACTTTGCATTTTATTTTATCCTAAGTGTAAACCATTGAAGGTTTTATGCGGGAGACTAGGGAAATTGTGTACCTTAGTGCCTTGTGTTTACTGGCTGGTATTGAATATTTACAAATAAATGGATGCAATAAATATAAGCGATGAATCAAGATACTGTTTGTCTATGCCATTACAGAGCTCTACCAACCTCAGGCAATTAGATTAGTTTGACACAACTTGTTCTTAGGAAACATGTAGTGGGAATGTTACTCAAATTTGTATCATCTCCTGGCTGACATAAACCAAAATAAAAACCCTTTCCTTGCCATAAGCCTGGCGTTCCAGTTTTATTTGGCCCCTCTTGTGTGGCGGGTAAAGAACCTGTGTTTGTGTCTGGTAACAATTTGGCGAGCCAGCCAGGAAGCTCTTTGCTCATGGTTCTACGACCCCAGGCTGACTGGGATTTCCTGGGAAGCAGTCCAGCAACTGCCTAAGTGATTTGCCCTAGGGACTGCCCCCAGTACTTTCCACCTGACCTGGCACCACTGGCCCTAGACACATTTTCTTGTGGCAAGGAAACGGCTCTAGATTTGTTTGTTTGTTTGTTTTTGCTTCTGGTGAGTCAACGGACTCAATCTGGAACAGGGTAAGTCACCTCGGGGACACCCATATACTCCCTTCTCCTCCATCTGGGGTGCTTTCCATTGGCAGAGGCGCCATGTGGGTGTGCATTCGGAGTTGGAACAGTTGTAGGACTTTCCACCCTAAATCTGGGAACCAGTTCACTGGTGTCTGGTTTTTCTGTGTCTGGATCTATATGTCTGTCCATCTCTGTGTATTGGAATGGGGAATGTGCTGTCTGTCACGAAGCAGAACCATTGGGGCTGATTCTGAGTAGATGGTCTAATTATGGTTATAAGCCAGTGTCTAAAAAGGGATGATTTCTTTTATAACACCACACGGCCGCAATATTGTTTAGACTCCAGAGAGAAAATGGCCAAACAATGGATCCTTAAGTTGAAAAAAATTTTTAAAGAACTCTCATCATAAACAGCTGTTTTATTGATACCTATGAAAAGACCAAATTATAAGAAAAATATAGTGATTAGTCTTAAAAACTTAATCAACTTGGGGTCTCAGCTTCTTCTCATGGTCTTAAAGATGCTAATGAAAACATGAAGTTAACAAAAGAATAAAAGAAAGTGGAAGAAAAATAAAGGGACTTTTTTCAAAAAGCTGGAGATTTCTAAGGGAGTTTTTAAAAAATAATAGTAATAATAAGGTAAATGAGACAGTGGGTTAAATAAGACAAATATTAAAGGGGGAAAAACGAAGAAAAATCAAAAAGGGGAGAGTCACAGCACTCATCCCAACGGGATGCAAATCTTTAGCTAGTTATTAAAAGAAAATTGGGATGAATAGAACAGACATGAATGAGGTTGAAACAAAGGTTCTAATAAAACACTGCCTAAGGTTGGATGGGCTAAAAGGACCCCCTACTGGCCCCCAAACATTAAAGGACCTCAAACAAACCTGTTCTATTCACCCATTTGAAAAATTTTTTAAATGCCAAGAAGGCAGAAATCACAATGAGAAACCTGACCAACAATTGTTTGGGGCAACAGTTAGGCTGCTAAGGTTGATAAGACTATAAAGATTAAAGTATTTGGACTAATATTACATGAAGAGTTTATGTAAACTTTGTCTGGATTTTTTTTTTTGGAAATGAATGTTATGTCTGGCTGAGAATGCTTCCCCTACATAGTATTGTAATACCAAAACTTGTTAATGGAATTCTAATAGAAGTTATAATTAGAGGTGGAAGAGTTGATAACATTTTGTAAAAATTAGTATATTATAAAAACCTTTATGTAAAGTGATTACCTCTTTGCCTGACTGTATGATAGATTGTATTGTGGGGATAGACATTCTCTCTCACTGGGGAATGTTTCCTCTGCCTGATATCATGAGAGCATATAAATCCACCCTTCAGGCAATGTTAATTAAATATACTAAGGGAGATCTCACTTTAAAATAGCCAAAATGGGGCAATTTCAGGTTACCCAAACTGGTGTATTTACATATGCAATTGGAAAAAGCCAGCTACAAAGTTAAACAACCAGTGGGAAGCCTATTTTTAATCTTTTGAGGCTTCTAAATGAAATCAGAAATAATTTACTGCCTCTTTAAAAGAAAATAAACATGCCAACAGCTGAAACCAAATCTGCTGCTCCTCTCTACTCTCTTGCTGAGCTTCCCCACTTCAACTCCCCCGAAATTCCTAATCTAAAATTGAGGAAGTGAAAATAAGTAAACTTTTGAGATAATTTGGAATTGTAGAGCCATTCTGGGGAAGTTCTCTTGCAGATGAGTTCACCATAAGAGTCACCCTTGAAAGAGAGGATTCCAAACCTTTCATAATGGAATGCAGTCTTTGATTAATACGCAGAAACCTCTAAAAGACAAAGTTATTAAACATGATATAAAATGATCTTTGGTAAATAAAAGCCTGTTTAAGTTTGTTGGTTTCATTAAAATAAATATGTTTTCAGAATTATCAACATTGGATATGATGCAGACATGTTATCTCTGTTACAAAATTTGTCAGCAAAAGTAATAACTTAAAATAATAGCTGATTTTGTTAGAGGTCTCATGAGGTTTTTGTAGACAATCTAAATATAATTGTTGAGGACAGGTAAACTAAATAGATATGAAAAAGATAAAAGTTATTGGAGGAACTTTTTAACAATAACTATGTGTTATGGTATGTATACTTAAAACAACTTAAGATGATGGCTAACTGCTTTAATGTCACATGAAATTTTTGTGAGTAATCTAAACATAATTATTTAAAAAATAATTTAGACAAATAAAAATGGGGAAGAGTGTTTGAGTGCAATAATTATGTTTTATGGTATATATGTTTGAAAAACAACTTCCAAAATCTTTTTGGTAACTTAAAACTAGAATTTTGCTAAATTTATTGAGTTTGTAGGTCATTTCTGAAACAAGATAAAATATTAAAAATTGATTATTGGACATAGATTTGTCTGCCTTTGGTTTCTTATCTCAGAGAAACTAAAAGATGCTTAAGTTTATTGATAAACATGTTTTGTACATGCTGAGACATTTTCTATGAGAAAGCACATATTTCTAAAAAGTTTGCATACAAGAAAAGTAAAATGTATGTTTTCATTAAGGAAGGTATAAAAATGAAAATATTTTTCTTTGTTTTGTTAAAAAAGATGAATTTGTCCTAAAGTACTAGTAATGAAAAAAAAAATCAGACATGAGACAAATTCTAAATGTAAAAACTAAGTGACAAAACATTTGTAAAAAAAAACCCTGGGAAAAGAGTTTTATATGTGGTCAAGTTGGCTAAAACTAAAGTAAATCTAATTAAGTAAATGAGTTTAAATGTTGTTAGTAAGCTGGTGGAAAATTCAAGTTTCATCTTCTCTCTCCTAAAAGGATAATTCTCTTAAACTTTTAGTCTGCTCTTGATAAAAAAGTTGTAAAAGGTTTTTCTTTACCTTTGTGTAAGTCTACCTAAAAGACAGAAAATCTATGTTGTGTTAAAATAATGTCCTATGTTCAAAAAGACTGAAGCCTCTCTATTAAGGTTTTTTGGACTCTTAACTCTCTGTTTGCCTTTGACCGTTTCTATTGTCTCTTTGATTAAATGGATAGCTAAGCATTGTTTCCTATTGACCAAATGTTTTAAAACTTTTTCATAGTTTTGACAAATATCCCCCCAAATTAAAGTCTTTCTTTTTACCTAAAAAAGATAACTTTAAGGATTTCCAATCAGCTCTGGAACTTCTCAAAGAATTTTTTCTCTCTTTCTATAAAGAGAGAAATCTTAAACTAATTAGGCTTTTTGGTATGTTAAATTACATAGAAAACATTATCAAATAAATGATAATGAGCCTTCCTAGGTTATATTATATGGGTAAATGTTATTAATATAAGTGTTTTTAAAATTATATAACATTCCTAGAATTCTGATCTCTCCTAGTTGTCAGTCATAATTCTAGTTATTATCTCAAAGTGGTGTATGTCACAGAGATAGCCAAGTTTCTTTCTCAGTTGCTGTTTTTAAGTATTTTGTCATTTACAGATAGTTTTCTTCTGATGTTTTTGCAAATATGTTTCATCTTCAGAGAGATTCATGGAAAGAACTCTGACACTTACTCTAGAATACAGGTTTCTGATAAACTTTCAGATTATAAAACTGAGCTAGATAAAAAAATTACAGAACTGTAAAGGAAAAATTAATGGCTTCATGAAACTCTTAACAGAAGATCAAGAGTTGGTTACATGAAACTAAGTAAACTGACAAGAATGATTATAATTTTTATGACTCTTTGAAGTATTGCTGGGGTTTTTTTTGATGTTTCGTGTTTTCAGATTTAAGGAAAACCTTTTCTCTTTTCTTTTAAACTATGACTTATAACAATTTAGTAAATTATACTTTTGTAAACAGAGTTGAAACACTTATCTTTCTCTCTCTCCCTGATCCCTCCAGAATTTGGAAACTCTTAGTAAGTGAATGTTCTTATTTAGTGGCAATATAGTTATTTGCATAAGTTCAATAAAAATCTGTTCTCCTTATAACAGGACGCAATTGGAAACACTGGTTATATTACCAAAGCTTTGACTGGAATGTCATATTTAAGAGAAACATACATACACTCAGATATGACCAGACAGCTTTTGAGAGACAAAGATTGGACTTTATGGAATAAAGCCACTTGGAAATATTGGCCTGGTACCTTGTTTACAACATTTCGAGCAACAACCTTACTGGGTAAGTAAAGAATGTCACTTATCTGGCAAGTGCCTGCAACCTCAATATTTTGGGGAACCTCAAAAAAAGAAAGGAATTCACCCAAATCTGTAGGTATTTCAGGCAGTCTGATGACAAGTCCTTGGTCTCACTTTCCTGACCTTGAGAGGCCTTTAAAGTTCAATCTGAGATTCCTTACAAAAAGTTTCAGCAAAGCAGATTTAAAAGAGCCTATATGATCAATTGCTATTCTTGCTGTACTTATGTAAATAATTGGGCCAAGTTTATTGAGACTAGACTTATTTTACAAACCAGTGGGTCTTAATT
Source organism: Tapirus indicus (assembly GCA_031878705.1). Classification (NCBI taxonomy): domain Eukaryota; kingdom Metazoa; phylum Chordata; class Mammalia; order Perissodactyla; family Tapiridae; genus Tapirus; species Tapirus indicus. The sequence continues at coordinate 133,258,701 of CM062920.1, read as the reverse complement.
TGGCTACCTGTGGTAAAAATGAGAATGATTTTAGAGAGAAAAATTTTGTTTGAATAGAAACTATAATACACATTTGTGGATGATGGATTTTGAGTCTGTCAATTGTCTTTGAGGTTTTGTTTTCTGCCTGTAAACTCGACTAGATCTTGAATTCTTCTACTCTCTTGAAATGTCTGGTACAAATCTCTGAACTTACATTTTCAACTTTTTCCATCATTTTCATTTGTAATCATTGAGAACTGAAACTGCCCTTTTTCCTGAAGCTCTACAAACTGAAGCTAGACATCTAGATATAAACTTTAAAAAGTTCATGCCTGTTGCTATGTAAGCCACTCAGAAAGATACCTGAACACCTGATGACACCATCAGAGACATTTCAAACTACAAAAGATGCTTTGACATTGACTTGTAGAAATCTTCTTGATTGGCTGCCCCCTGGGCTCAGGAAGTGGTTTATAATTTGCTCCAACCATTAACCTTGTTTTTCTTTTTGTTTATCTAGAAATACTCTTATTAAATACTTGGTTACTTACTTACACAAGATAAGCCTAACTTTGGTAGCCCACCTATATCACCACCTTATTAAAAGACTAGTTCAATAAAATGAAACAATCTATGCCCTTATTAGCAGTTATCCCCAGAGGCACCAGGTCCAGATTGGTTTTCAGGACTGTTTTCTTGGATTCCCCAAGGGATTAAGTCTATTTTTCAGGGACTGTTAAAATTTGGGTTGTCTATACTTCTTATCCTTCTGGTCAGATACTTACTGTGCCTTTAGATGTTGTTCCAAAACTGTTAAACAGTGTACAAAAGATCTAATAATACAAAAATAATACAAAATCTAATAATACAATAATACAAAATGTCAACCTGAAGCTAGGAACAAAAAAATATTTCCAAATGAGTGCTAAACAGTTTCATTCCTCTAACCCAGATCTATGCCCCAATTCAACAGGAAGTAGCTAGATTGGTTGTCTCCCCAAATCCCTCAAGAATGAGGAATGAACATAAAATAGGGGGGAATTGATGCTGGCACTGATATCAGTTCCCCTATGTTAAATCCAGCATATATCGGGTTAAAACCAAAAGCACTCATCCCCATTCCCTGCTTCTCTAAGTTACATTTATATGTAAATATGGTTTTTTTTTAACCTTTGTATCCCTGACCTTCACAAGGCAAATACAAGTTACAACTTATTAGAGCCCAGGGAGCCTCATGCTAACATTTTGACCAGTTATGGATCCTTTAAAGGTTTGTTACAGGGAAAGTGATATCCAGAGAATGTCAAGAAGCTGAAGCTTCCCAGACCCCCAACTCTTCAGCTTCCTGGCACCAGAATCCACCCTCCACCACAGAGGCAGACAACCAAGGACACCCCCCTGCAGATTCCCTTATCTCACCATCCTCCTCCCTGCAAGCAGCCTCACAAGGCCAAATGCAGGCTGTTGGGAAAGCACCAACCAGCAAGGCCACAGGTTCCACCTCCCTACAAGCAGCTACATTCCTCCCAACCTTTAAAAGCCCTTGCCTCCCATCTTTTGGGGAGACAAGACAAATTTGAGGGCTCACTCTCGTCTCCCGGCTATGTCACCTGAAATAAAAGTGCTTTCCTTGTCATAAGACTGGCATTCCAGTTTTTATTTGGCCCCTCTTGTGTGGTGGGTAAAGAACCTATGTTTGTGTCTGGTAACAATTATCTGTTGATTTTCAGCCACTCTCCATTCATTTTCCCTTCCTACCAACCCCACACTTTATTTTGGGTAATACATGTCCCCACTGTGTGCATTCTTGGTGCCCAGTTCTTCCTTGGCCAAGAAGCAGGCATGAGAACGAAGCAATTCCAACTGGACTCCCTCTCCTGGGACTTAGAATCCTTAGTAGAATAATTGATAGAGGGAAAAATGTTTGAAGGAATTCATTTCAGTCATGGAAATTGAAGGAGATAGAGTGTATTTCAGGCTCTGGTCCCCATGGCTTCCCTGGTTCCTGCCCTGGTTTCAAGAAGTCTCTAGTCTCTCCTCTTTCTTCCCTGTAAAAGTCCAACTAGTACCTTCACTTTTCCTTGAAATGGTCAGTGTTGGTTTCTGTCACTTGCAATAGAAGAATCATAATGGAATGAAAATCTGTTTTAGCTCCAAGTGGTGATCACATTTTGGTCTCAAGTTTTTAAAACCTTTCTTTGGATATGTGACTTGCTCATTTCCAATCTGATAGAAACGTTAACATTTTCTTTTACTTCTCAAAACTGATTCTGGCTGAAAGTTTTGAAATCCTTGAAATTAGTTAAGTCTTCTTTCACTCTCTCTTGAATATCCTCAGACAAAGACAAAACTATAGCTTCCTAAGGCAGCATGTTCCAGAGAACACTAGTCCCATGAGATGCTTCCAGATAAAAAGTGTCAATTATTACATAAATCTGTATAGCAGTGAAGACTCTGCCCCTCCCTTCGGGTTTCAGAGAACATTGTAGCATCTTAAAGCATCCAAAAAATCCTGCAGTAAAGAAATCTGTGTATTTTCCCAAATGTTTGTGGTCATGCACCTCTTCTTCCTGCAAAACTTATTAAAGAACTAGCATTTTGTGGAACCCACTTTGGGAAATGCTGTTTTTGAAAATCAAATCAAAATGAAGTGAAGTTTTTCTGTTTTCTCTGTGCCATCTTTAAGACTGCATCGTGTTCCCTGGCAGTGGGCTAATCTCTTTTATTGTTTCTCCTGCTTCAAATACACCTTGAACATGATTTAGTTATTGTCTTTTTTAGGAATTTTAAAGGCCTCAATCCGTCCTGGCACATGCTACTCTTTGGATTTGTTCTAGGTATATCTGTGAAATGCCGCTTACAGTAAAGACCCATTAAACTGCTCTGTGACCAGACACAGTGTTTACATTTTATTTGTTTTATTTGCTTTTCTGTGTGTGAGTCCTCTGAGTGTCCCTAAAATTAGGGGTGATATGGTAGAGGGAAAACTCAACATTGAGCCAGGGCCAGTATTTCACGCACATGCATGTGAGAACACATGCACATACACCAATACATATCAGAAAAAACACAACCTATTCTCAAGATCACTTCAAAGACATCTGGTTGCCATTGGGAAGAGTCCCAAACTGTGCAAGCTGAGATGAAAAGTGTGGATGGAGAGTGAGGTATGGGGACAGATCATCTCTTCCAACTTACTCTGACTGGTCCAACAAGTCCATAAGGAGACAAGGTCAGGGGTTCCAGAAAAAGGCCGGGTTGGACAGGAGGATAAGCAGGGGCCAAGGATTAGCAATAATGGCTTTGACCTCGCTCCAAATGATGACAGTTCAGCAACTGACACAATTGTGTCTTTAACTCCTTATTCACTTACTAATTCATTCAACTAATACTATTGAGTACCTACTCTGTTAAGGCATTCTGTTTGATTCCTGCCTTCAAAGAACTTACTGTCATATTGGGCCACTGGGCACCTAAATAAAAATGTACAATATAACCCAGAGAGTGTTATGTTAGAAGTAGGAACAAAGTGATTTTCTGCATACACTCAGGTATTTAGATATACTCCTCAACTTAAGCTTGTGTTGCTCTAGAAATATTAAGTATTTTATGAAGGTGCTCTCAGTGTTCACTACTAGCTCGTGTTCATTCATGTTCACTGCTTTACTGCATATTTATAGCATTCCATTGCAAAATATAATACAAAATTTAAATTACCATAAATGTTTGTTACTAAGTCAAATATCCATCCTATTGATAAATTTTAATTTTTTAAATTTTAATCTTTTTACAATGCTGAAATAGCATTCTTATGTATATCTGGTGGATGTGAAATGGTACCAATTGTGGTTTTAACTTTCATTTCTCTGATTGCCAATGAGGTTGGACATCTTTCATTTGTTTATTGGCCATTGGAATTCTATAAATTCTTTTATACTTCCTTCCCATAAAGTGTAGTACAGGGCTATCATAGAGCACACCTGCCATGAGTATTGCTGATCCTCTGTGCCATGGCAAAGGTGCTTGGTTTCCTAACACTAATGGCGGTGCCTGCCTTCAAAGTTGGTATCACTAAGGCCCACCTTTGCAAGTGGGCCTTCCTGGGGGACTGGAGACTCTCCACTGACCCTTGAGTTGCTGGCTAGGATTACACTCTAAAAAAGATGAATGATTTTTAACCATGATATTAGTTCCCTGCTAACTTGAAGCATCACCTGTGTATGGAGACCTTTGCTGACATGCTCTACCTGTAAACTTGACCCCCTTAAGATATCAGCATTGGATGCAGTTGCATCATTTATCCCTCCCCTTTGAACATCAACTTGGACCATCATCCGGTGTCTTTGGGTGTCAGAGCCATAGACATATCAAGTTCCTGAGCCAGAGTCCAGCCTCCACCTCCTCCCCATCAGCCAGTCACTGAGGTCCTGCATGCCCCAAGGCTGACCTGCTAGTGTATGACAATCTGTCCTTTTTCCTCAGTTATTAATGTCCCAATTAAATATAATTGTTATTGATTTGAACTTTTAAGCAAATAGAATTTAGTTTGTTTCTGTGGAAGCTCCTTCTTAGAGGCCAGAAAATGGTGATGGGTGAGTCATAAATCTTTCTTAAGAGAGAAAGTGGTACTTGATTCCCTCCTTTCCAATCTCTTCTCATGACTTATTTTTATTATTTTCCTGTCTGGGACTCAAACATTTCAATCCATGTTAGATACTTATTTAAAATCATTTTGGAGATGCTAGGCAAGTATCTCTTGAAATTTAAACAAGAAAAGAATCAAGTCTGACATCTCAATGGATTTTCATATGTTAGGTCAGCGTATTTCTTCTAACTTGGGTATGTGGAAATACTGTGGCATTTAGTTTACAAAACAGGCCATTCACTAAGACAATAATGTGGAGAGAAAGTCCTGTGGAACATAACCATATAGGAAAGCAAGTGATTTTCTGCCAAGCTCACTCCAGGCACCCAAACATGGCCCAGCTCTGCACCGGAGGAGAAATAATAACAATTGTCTAACTCTGTACCTCTTCTTCTGTTCTTATGCATAAAACTATACCCCTAACTGCTGAACTGCACTCCTCTTCCCCTATCCCTGCTCTCCCAGGGAATGAATATCCATTTGATCTCATTTGTCTAGAAATATATCAGGCAGATTCCAAAATTATGAGAAAGGAAAAATGCTGTTCCTTTAGGAAATGTTATTCTCTGTTGTCATTTAGAACAAATCATTTATAAGCTCAAAGTGTTTTTCATAATATATCTTAGAAAAAGAAGATCAAGTTGCATGTTAGGAGGCATTTCAGAGAGAATTTCGTCTCTGCAAATCACTAGTCATATTTTATTGCTTTGACAGAAGAAATGAATAAGAAGTGTTTATTCCCAGAAAAGCACAACCCTGATGGCAAGATTTCTAAAATTTGACTTGATTGATAGTGGAAGGGTTCTGTCTCTGACCTCTGAACTTTGACCTTTCCCATACTTCAGGATTGAGGATCTCAACCCTAAAGTGTGAGGATTAGACATATTTTTGGATTCTAGAAGTTGGGACAGTGTGCTCAAAAGCATTAAAAGGTGAATGATGGTTTTTAAAAAGTGAGTTTTGGAAAATTGAAAGGCATTTTTAGAGTTATTTCACTCCTCACTGGGTCACCCTTTATTGTTATGTAGCCTTTGAGTGGTGATAGCCCTGATGAATGTTCTGATTCACTGTTCCCATAGACACATGATGTTTCTTAAGAACAGAGAGGGGGATACACATCGCCCAACTCACTTTGCAGGGCCTTTTGTCACACATGCATAAAAAAGTGTATCCTCAGCTGGAGGGGGGAAATCACTTTCACATATTGATCAAAATCTGGTAACACGCCACGAAAATTCATGGAACATCACTGTGCCATGTACCCAGGTGCAGAACTACTGCCTTAGGTCTGGCTTAAAACAGCAAGTTTCCCTGGGGAAGGAGTGCTGACCCATATTTGTGGCTGACTGTCTTGGCTGGTTAGTTTAGAGGAGTGTTTTCAAAGTGCTTCATGAATAAAAGAGGAATTTTAGGAGTATATGGACAACAGTAGTAATTAAAATAGCATCATATGATTCCTTTTTCAATTCCCTTTAACTCGCCTGGTCACATCAAAGAGAAAATTTCAGTTTAGTACTAAGTTTTTATCACTTCTCCTCTTCGGAGTGACACAGAGAGAAGGAGCAAGGAGTTCTTAGATTCAGAGCTTTCAGTGAACCATCTTGTCTTGTTAGGATTTAACAGCATTGGTTTGCTTTGCTTGTGATTATTTTTACAAGTACCTTCTATTTGTGACAAATTACACTGGTTGTGCAGCATAGTGGTGAAACACATGGCAGCTTGCTTCCCTCAGAGCAAGAGAAGATGGGCGGCGGGGTGGGGGGGGGGAACCCATGACAGAAGCCAGAGTCTTTTTATTACTTAATTTCAGAAGTGACATCCCATTGCTCTGCCACATTCTATTTGTTAGAAGCAAATGACTAAGTCTAGCCAACACTCAGGAGAGGGGATTACACAAGGGTGTGAATACCAGGAAGCCGGGGTCACTTGAGCCATCTTAGAGGTGCCAACCACAGGGATATATTGCAATTGCCTATTTTGCTTCTCTTCCCCAAGGAATAGAACGCTCCATGGAGGCAGAGAGAGTATCTTGTTCATTGTGGTATTCCTAGTACAGGGCACAGAGCTGAAACCTAAATCTGCTCAGTAAATGTTTCTTTCAAGGAAACAAGGATGGATGGACAGAAAGAAGGAAGGAAGGAAGAATCAAAGTTCGAAGGAGTGCTAATCCCTAGAGAGCAGGGTAGTTCTTTAGGGAAGGAAAACTCAACCATAAGAAGCACTCTGGGAATGGAGTCTGTACTTCCATCTCTTCCCTAGGCCTCAGAGTAAATGAGCCTCCAGGGAAATGGAAGGCACTCTGTGAACAGACAACACCCACCATCCTACTCCCAGCATAGCTTCTGTGAATGCTGAACAGCTGAGCCATGAAATAGCGTTGAGAGTCACCCATGGAAGGGTAGCCTTGATCGGGTCCTTAATAGTAGATATACAGGCTCTGCTGAAGGAGCTGTGATTGTTGAAGGGCAGACAGGGAGCGCTTGGAGGGGCTTTTTTTCACTTGCAGAGAGCAGTGAGAAGTTATACTGAATGTGTATAGGCTGCTTTGTCATTTAATGTTATAAAATAAGGGTCGTGCTTAGTATAAATTCTTTGTGAACATAATTTTATTGGATCCATAATATGTAATCAAACAGCTGTAGCTTAAGCTGTTCAGCCATTACTCTGCTGTTGCATTTATGGGTGGTTCCCCATTTTCCACTGTTACACACGATGCTGTAATGAATGTTTTTGTAAACCTATCTTTTCACAATCGTGGTTATCTCTTTAGGTTAAATTCCTAGAGGTGAAATTGTAGGGTAAAGTGTACGCACACCATGTGTGCGTGTGTTTGTGTATTCTGTCAAACTGCCCCCAGAAATGATGTACAAACTTTCATTCTTGATGTATGAGAGTGCCTGTTTCCACACACTTGCTGAGACCAAGTGAAACCGGGGGTCAGCTTGCTTTAACTAGACTCAGTTAGTTGTCTGTTTGCAAAAGTAGTTAGATAATGCTTTACTGAAGCCCACCTTATAGATAACATCTCTGACACTGGGTCAGCATGGTAATGGTGCTAAAGTTGTTTTTAGTCCACTCCTTGTCCAGTTCAGGCTGGTTAAGACCACCGACTCATCACCTGTGCCTGCACAAATGCCCCATAGATGACCCTTTGACATCAGGGGGTCGAAACTCCACCCTCGGATCATGCTAACACCACCATTTTGTGGACATGCATCCTATGAAGAGCCATGAAGCTTGACTACGCTTGGGCAGATCATCTATTATCTCACTAAACCTTACCTCCAATCATCTATTCCCACACTAGAGACTACCCTGCCGCTCTATCTCATAATTATCCCTAATCCCCATTTTCGGGGAGGCAGATTTAAGATATGTCCTCCCATCTCCTTGCTTGGCTGCCTCCTGAATAAACACTTTCTGTGCTGTAAAATTCGTCTAGGTGATTGGCCCATTGTGTGTTGGGCAAAATGAGCCAGGTTCAGTAACAATTGTTTTATTTATAAAGTTGCCAATCTGATAGCTGAAAAATAAGAGTTTATTATCATTTTGATTACATGTTGTAGTTATTAATGCTGCCCACCAAATATTTCTGACTTTCTGCCTCCCAAGCATAGGATAGGATTGAATTTCATGACCTTTGAAGTTAGGTGGGGCCATGTGACCTGTTCTGGTCATTGAATTATGAATAGAAATGATATGTATCACTTTGGGCTGAGTATTTCATTGCCAGCGCAAGACTCTACAGAGCTCTTTTTCAATTCAGCTGTTGATTGCCAGCAATATTCCAGAAAGTGGCCTGGGTCCCATAATTGAGTAAGGTGGACATGCCACATTAATCACTTCCATGGAACAAACCCTCTAGCTAACCCATGATCGAGCTGAGCAAAAAATAAATTTTGCTGTTTTAAGCCACTGAGATTTGTGATTGAGTGTTATTATAGTATTAATTAGACCATCATGATTGATACATTACACACCTTTGATCTTACTGAGATTGAACACATTTTCCTGTTTATTGACCATTTGTGCTTCCTTTCTTGTGAATTTTCTGTTCATATCCTTGCATGTTAGCTTTCTAAGCTTATGGTACTCAATTATACATTTGTCAAGGCTGAACCTGATCCCCACTGAGGCATCAGGGAGAATGATGAATTCTGTGATACAACAAAAAGTACAGGTCTACCACAACACACTTTTTAAAGTTTTTTTAAGTGATGTGCTTTCATTTCAATGATAAAGTAAAAAAATTAATATAAACTTATGCTGGATTATTTGAATGGCCACTTTATAACTAAGGGATGCTATTTACTTTTATGATCCAAATGCTTTCTTATGGTGTCGAGTACCACCACTTGACACCCAGATTAATAAGAAAAGAACAAAATGTGGACTTAAGACATTAATAATGTATTTGTACCAAGTGAGGGACAAATGATTTCTCAGCATATTATAAGATCAGAGGTTTCAAGCAGAACGAGTAAAGAAAATTGTGGGAGCACTGAGTCATCACACAGCCTACATCAGCACAAGTAGGCTCAACCCAAACGAATCTGGCACAGCACTCAGTGCCATTTTTATGTTGTCACTTGTCTCAGTTATGGTCCTTTGTTTGCAAACAACAGAAACAGATTCTGGCTAACTGAAACAATGAAGAACTGATTGGAATGATACAAGAAAATGCATAACTGAAGAAAAAAACAGTCTCGGATAGAACCAGACTAGGGCAGCTCCAGGGATCTCAGTACTAGGAATTCCCGAATAGTCCATTTTGGAGGCTGCCAGCAAAATGACTCAGCCTCAGCCATCTTCCAACTGTGTGTCTTTATGTTCTGGATTCAAATTCCTGGGTTCATTTGAGCCATGTACTCATTATTTGGCTGGGAGTGGGGGCGGCAGGAGGAGGTACAGGACGTCAGAATGCTCAAGTTATCCAGATGCCTGATGAAAACAAAATGTTATACATTCTCAATGTCATGTCCAGGGCCTCTCCTAGAGGGTTTGGGGGATTTGATCCTTCCTGGGCAGGGGAGTGCATGGGGCCTCTTCCTTATAAAGGCTTTTCCTTGTAAAGGCAAGGAAACGAAAATGAATATCAGAAGAGGCATTCAGGAAGAACATAAATTACATAAAAACAACCTCAGCCTAAGGAGAATGTGAAGGAAGGAGGTACTGTTCTGTGAAATGCATGAAGGAAAGGGGAATGAATAGGGCTGTTTCTGGCTGGATGGGCCTTGTACTGTGAGAGTCACATTCAAAGAAACAGCCATCTTCAGAAAAATAAAATCAAAAGAAACTTAAATCTTTGCTTAGTCTTTTGATTAAATATTTATGTTGGCGTATATTTTTAATATACAGCAAAGCTCTTTGAAATATACTTTAGTTTTGACACTTTTCTCATCAAATTCTCTTATGTGCCCTGCAGTGGATTCCCCCCAAAATCACTGTCTCCCTCTATTTCAGAAAAATTCTTTAGAAAACATTCATGACAACATGCTACTTGACACCTTCTTTCATTTGTGCCTCACTTCACTTTTATGGATATCAACTGATCCTCTTTGGATTTTTTAAGTTTTATTTTTACTTTGCCCTATTTTCTGGATTGTATACAACAAAGAAGCGTCTAGGCAAAGATCTAGAAATCAACAGGGGGGCCTAGAGAATGGGTGGGCTCCATAATTTAATCATTTCCCTGTAACACTGATTGTACGTCACCAATAGTTTTCATTCAAAATATTTTCTCATTTCCCTCATGACTTCCTTTTTTGGTCTATAGGTTATTTAGAAGTATATTAATTTCCAAATATTTAAGAATTTTCCAGATATCTTTGTTATTAATGTCTGGTTTATTTCTCCTATGGCTCAAAAGCATATTTTTGCATTCTCTTTTGGGGTGGAGTGTTCTACAAATGTCAATTAGGTCAAGTTGGTTGATCAATTAATTACAGTCTATCTTCAAATACTGTTATATCCCACAACAGTATACACCCAATTCCTGCCTCCCATCTTTGTGCCACTGTTGTGCTACATTTTACTTGCATATTCTACAGCCACGTACTACACTGATACCATTTTTCTTTTAGTGAATCACCTATCTTTTTAGAGAACACAGAACTTAAAAAAGAATTCCATATTTACCTTCATTTATGCCATTTCTAGCACTCTTTGTCTCTCTGTGCAGATCCAAGTTTCTGTCTAATATAATATTGCTTCTGCCTGAAGAAATTCCTTTAACATTTCTAGGACTGCAGGTCTGCTTATATTCATTTCTCAGTTTTTGTTTGTTGGGAAAAGTCTTTATTTATCCTTTATTTTTGACAGTTTTGTTCTTTCGGTCCATTAAAGATGTCACTCTATTGTGTTCTGACTTTCACAGCTTCCGACAAGAAGACTGCTGTAATTCTTCTCTTTGCTCCTGTGTAATATGTCTTTTTTCTCTGGCTGCTGTAAAGATTTCTCTTTATCCTGGGTTTTCAGTGGTTTGGCTATAATGTGTGTAGTGGCTGGTTTGGTTTTGTTTGTGGAACAGCTGTGTCTAAGACCAACGCTTTTCAAGCTTCAATGTGCATATGAATCTCCAAGGGATCCTGTTAAAATACAGATTTGATTCAACAGGTTTGTGGTTCCACCCGAGTTTCTCCATTTCTGACAAGGTATCAGGTGAAGGCAACGTAAGCAAGGTCTTCAAACACTGTCAGGGGCAGGAGAGGCAAGCAATTTACCTGGCAGCAGTTTCTGATTTTCTTCTCTCACTGGTCAAGTTCATCCCATGAGGTGTTAATCCTCCCCCGCATTTCTGAGTTGTATCACTGCCCCTTCAGGCAGTCACTGAGGAAGCTGAGCCTCTCTGTTCTGGGTGCGAGAGATGCTCCCATAGCTGTGGAGGCAACAGAGCCGGGGAGGCTGAAGCAACCATTGGTAATAGAAAACGAGAAACGAATTGTGACAGCCACAGGAATGAAAGATGTCAGAAGCAAGCTGAACAGCAAGGTCTAGAGGGGAAGCGGAAGAGAATCCGCATAGTTGCATCAACTGAGTCCAGTCCTAAGGGAATGCCCTTTGAGGGCATGATCTGGAAGTGGCATACAACACCTATTCACACCCCAAAGGCCAGGAGCTAGTCACACAGCCACGGTTGGCTGCAGGAGAGACAGGGAAGTGTTGACTTTAGCTAGGAAACCATGTGCTCATCCTGAACTTCTATTGATAGAGAATTAGAAGACAACAGATATTGGAGAGTCAATGAGCAGTCTCTGCCACAACAACACACAGAACTATTCTGTATGACCCAGATCATGCCCCAAATGCTTCCACCCGGTGATCAGATCGCAGAGGATGCCAAACCATTCTAGCCAAGAGATCCAGCTGTTCCACAGGTATTGAAATTACAGGATCCCTAAGGATTGTAAAATGAGTTGTTTTAAATAGGGTTGCCAGATTAGCAAATATAAATATAAGATGTCCAATTAAATTTGAATTGCAGAGAAGGAACAACAACAAAAATTAGTGTAAATATGTTCCAAATATTGTATAGAACACTTACACTCAAATTTTATTTTGTGGATTGTTTGAAATTCAGATTGAACTAGGTGTCCTATATTTTATCTGGAAATCCCATTTTTAGGTGGATTGTAAAGAAAAAAGACTGTAAAGGCATTCGCAGATGGCTTGATGGGGCTATTTCCTTCTCTCTACCATTCAAATCCCTTTTCTCGTCTATAAGAGATAATCAGTTGTCACTAATGTGGATTTAGTTCTCTTGTGGAAAGGTATGCCCATTTGGCATGGTGACAATCCAATTCATATTTCTTGTACATCCAAAAATTATATTTAAGATGGTCTACTTATAAATAATCAAGGCTCTTCATCTGTAAAACCAGAATTTTAGGTTCAGTTCTGCTCCTGGGAAAATACAAATATGTATTGAACAAATATGCTCATGGAAGGCCTACAGAAAACCAGAACACCCAAATCAGGGAAACAAGTCACTCCCTAGTAAAGCTGAGGACTTGCAGGTAGATGAACAGATAGATACATAGGTAGAAACACAGACAGACAGATATAGGTAGATATGAATTTAGATAATTAAATACTGTGGTACAGTTTATTCCATAATATAAAATTTATTATCCATTAATAACAGTCAATTAAAATTGACTCAAGTTGGATAATTTGGAATAGAGTTATCACCAAGGAAGACAGAAGCTCAAAAAAAATAATCTCTCACACTATTTGCTTTCAAGTATAGAAAAAACAAAACACCCTACAGACATCGTTAAGGCCTGAAGCATCTATCTGGGCCTCACAGGCAGCTTTTTGCTCCAGTCGCACACACTTTCAACCCACTGCAAACCTCTCACTTGATCATTCAAAAAGCAATTCCAAAGTACTCAGAAATTGGGCCCCATGGCCTGGCATAATTTAGATAGTATTTATAACCTCCGTTGCTTTTCTTATTTCTTCATTAACCATTTATTGGTCACCTACCATGTGTCAAGCATCGTGCTATCATCATATCTTTTCAGAAGGCATCAGTCAACCATTTTGCCTTATGACTGCAATGAGCAGCTCTGAACACGGAAGCAAGCCCTTGAAGAGACCAATTTGACCTGCCAAATGTTTTCTCACTCCTCCCACCCTGCCTCTGGTGTCCCCATGACTACCCTGTGTTTCTCTCCGGCTTCTCTGACACACTGCCTTACTCCAGTGTCATGGGACTAGCAATATCATGAAGGAATTCTGGTTTGGAGAAGCAGAGAGGGGTGTGACCTCCACTAACTAGCACCATTTCTTGGCCAGGAGTGTCAGGTGCCCACAAAAGATACTTAACGCAGGCCTCTGCCAGGAGGAAATGACGTTTTCAGCCTCCTGCCTAATTAGTCAACCACACGACTTCCTTTTATTAGAAATCTAACCAGAGTTCTTCTCCCCAGCTTCTCAGTGTCCTGAGTGTAAGTGCTGAATGAAGAAGAGAGGCGGCATCAAACGTTTACAAAATAGAGCCCATGTCCTTGCTGCGACTTGCTGCTGTGAGCAACAGGATCCACTCTGCACGGAGAAATCTGTGCTCTCCGAGAATCTGAACAAGCCACCTACTCGAACTACGAATATCATTACCTAGGCTGCCCACGCCACCACCACCGTGGCCCCCAGTTGATGAGATTTCTTGAGATCTCCACTTCCAAGAGGGAAGGCTGGGCGGTGGCAACATTTTAGTCTTCTTTTATGGAATCGATGTGATGTAGCTCAACATACAACTTGTGGGAAGCAGTAAGCACAGAGATTAGGAGTAGAGACTTAGGGGCCAGACCGCTTGTGGTCATACCCCAACTCAGTCAAAGTTGTAGCTGTGTAATCTGGGGCAAATTACTGAACCTCTCCATACCTCAGTTTCTTCATATTTTAAAAAGAGGGTGATAATAGTACTTAACTCAAGGTTGTGAGGATTAAATGGCTTAATTTACGTAGAGCACTTAGAACACAGACCGTAGTAAGTCCTCAAGAAATCATAGTTATTAATATTTCACTGTGACATGTTTCTCCTCTATAGACATTTATTGAGTACCTGCCATTTATTGAAGATTTACTGTATTAGTTTCTTATCACTACCATAACAAAGTACCACAAATTTCATGGCTTAAATCAATACAAATTTATTTTCTTTCATTTCTAGAAGTCTGAAATCAGTTTCATTGGGCTAAAGTCAAGATGCCAGCAGGGCTGCATCCCTTCTGGAGGCTCTAGGGAAGAGTCTATTTCCTTGCCTTAGCCGGTTTCTGTAGCTGTGTTCCTTGCGTTCTTTGGTTTATGGCCCCTTCCTCCATCTTCAAAGTTCGTGGCACATCATCTTCAAATCTCTCTCTGCTTCCATCATCACATTGCCTTCTGCCTGACTCTTCCATGGTCAAATTTCCTTCTGTCTCCCTCATATAAGGATAGCTGTTATTACATGTAGGACCCACCCAGATAATCCAGGATAATCTGCCCATCTCAAGGCCCTTCCTCCTATAATTTAATCATATCTGCAAAATGCTTTTGCCATATAAGGTAATATTCACAAATTCTAGGGATTAAGACCCGGATATCTCTGGGGGTCATTATTCAGCCTACCACGCTCACTCTGTGTCAAATAGTTGGCTCAACACTGTATGCAATTATCTCATTTATCCTGCATGGACTCTTTAAAGAAGTTGTTTTTAATCCTCATTGTTGAGATGAGAACACTAAGGCATAGAAAGTTTTAAGCAAGGTACCCAGTAAGTGGCAATGTCAGAGCTTGAAACCAAGACCCTTGGATTCCAAAGCCCATGCTATCAATCTTTATACTCTGCTCTCTGTCCGCCCGTGTTTGGTGGAAGAAGAAGGTGGAATATGAAGAGTAGTGTAAGGTAGGTTACATCCCCAAACTAAGAGAGCCCTGGGCAATCCAACAGCAGCCCTATGGGCAGGAAATGTGGAATTGAGGCTTTGTAGCATCACAGAAGCCCTCCTGATGGACTTGACAATGTTTTGCATGGATTGTCCCTGAACCTTGAGTTCAGGGTTAGGTCTTGTTCACTGTAACATCCCCAGTACCTATCACAGTGCTTGGCGTAGCACAGGTGTCCCTTAGATATTTGATGAATGGGCGAATGAAGGAAATAGTGTCCTGGTTCCTTTTAAGCTTAATGCTCAGTGTGATGGTTTCACTTCTACCTCTCCTCTCAATCTTTCTGCTACTTCTCTACTTGGGACTGGAGCTTCTTTCTCACTCTGCTGGGGTGTTCTACTCTTTACTGTCGGAGAGACACAATTTGGAACAGACTTGCAAATGATCACCATCAGGAGGTTGATACTTCTATTTCCTGGGTTCTTCAGGGTCAGAACAGCATTGTCACCCTGTCCTTAAAGAGCCTGCTCAGAGATGAATGGCAAAGGCGGGGCATTACCTTGAGGAAGTGCTCCCAGGATGGGGGAGGAGTGACTATGGAAGAAGACTTGCTGTTTCACTCCAAAGGTTGGCCTGAAATAGCCTGCTCATCCTGTTTCTTAACTCCCATCCCTCACTTCCTGTAGACAAGAACAGCTCAGAATTATTAATTTCCTCCTATAATTTAAAATAGATAAGGGGGCCGCCCGGTGGCGCAGTGGTTTAGTCCGCACTTGGCAGCCCGGGATTCGTGGGTTCAGATCCCGGGCGCCCGCTGACGCACTGCCTGTCAGCCAAGCCGTGGCGGCGTCCCATGTAAAGTAGAGGAAGATGGGCACGGATGTTAGCCCAGGGCCAGTCTTCCTCAGCAAAAAGAGGAAGATTAGCAACGGATGTTAGCTCAGGGCTGGTCTTCCTCACACACACAAAAATAATAAAATAAAATAGATAACAATAATCTATTTAAGGTTACCAACAATGTGTGGAACTAAATGAAAGGCTATATAACAACTCAAAAGAAGATATTCAATAAACAAACTCAAACTACTGAGTTCAGAGATGTAAGAGCTAAAGCATTTGAGGACCAGTTTCATGAACTCCTCTCTCCATGGTTTCTAAGTCGTCAAGCTTACACACCTGTCTCCTCATCCAAATCTCTGCTCAAAGTCACCTCCTGCTGGAGGCCCGCCATGATTGCTCTATTTAAAGCAGATTGTTCCACTGCTCCCACCACTCGCTGGGCCAGTCTCCTGTTTTATTATCCTCAGAGAATTTATCGCCTTCTGAAAAAATCATGTCTTTTCAAAACCTAGGTGTTAATCATCTTCTTTATCACCTCGGTAGAATATAAGTTCCACGAAAGCAGTGAGCTATCTGTGTTAGAACCTAGAAAGGTGGTGGACACCTAGTAGACAGTCAATAAATGCCGCTGAATGAATATACTGGATGGGAATGGAAGCGTAGGAGCTTCTTAAAATAAGAAGGTGGGGTGGAAGACAGACAAAAGGCTTGGGGTCGGAGGGGAGGCAGAGACTACGTCTTTGTTTATCCTAATCTTCCTTCCTCTCTTGAAGTTCCACTGCTCCGGATAAAGGGAGGCAGCCACCAAATTAAAAGAGAAACAAAAGAATCAATTCTTGGCTTTTACGGTGGCTGATAATTTCAGGGATTTTCGGGGATGATTTTGACAAAGGCGCTTGTTTTCCCCTAGGCGCCGGTATTAGAAATTTAACACTCCCTGCGAGATGCCGTTTCTGACTAGTAAAAAGATTGGCCTATAGAGGGTGCTAGTTCATTTCAAAAAACTAAAATGTGACTCAACTTTCATTGGGTCCTGGAAAGAGTTTACAAAGCAAGCAGGGAAGTAGCTTAGTAACAAGTAATGAAACCTTTAAATTTGCCACATTTTGCTTCATAACCGAAAGTTAAGAAGAAACGAAAGCAATCTGAGAAAATGCCAGACGCATTCAAACACCTCCCCTGGGGAAAAGAAGTGGCATCATTTTTCAGACGTAAAGAAGAGAAGACAGACTAAGAGAAGCATCTAGAAGTAGAGAATATTGTGTATATTGTGAAAGAGAAGCCTGAGGCTGGGAGAAGTCACGAGTCCTGAAGGTGAGGTTGGCAGGCCCCTGCCAGATTCCACCCTGCATGCCATGCTGGGAGATGGGGACCGGCAGGCCTGCTGTGAGACACCTGTAGACTCTGTAAATGGGCGAATGTTCTTCTGACAGCTGTTTGTGCGCAGCCTTCTTGAAACTGACCCCAGGCTTCAGTGCTCAGCAGCGACCGGAGGGAGGAAGAGCCACTTGAGAGTTTTGAAATATGTATGTAGTTGGTCCCAGTGGGCTTAATAAGAGCCACAAGGGAGCCTGGGAGGAGGGACAAACCTCTTCAAGGTTTGGATCTGCAAAGAAATCTTCAGGAGAGGAAACGGAACCCGCAAGTGAGTTCTCATGGAAACTTCTGAGCCTTCTAGAAGGAACATCAGTTGAGGCCACTTTGATAGCCCAGAGCTATCCTCAAGGAAGAGATTCATAATCCGAGTACTCCAGCCTTCATGTTCCGGTGATCAGATGCGAATTTTCAAGAAAAAGTTTGATTCAAAAGTCCGTAAGAGCAGTGACACATCTTATCATGTATGTTTTCAACTGGTAACTGACCTTTCTCTTGTCAGTTCAAGGTGGATTAGTCACTTTACTGTAATGTCCAGTGGCTAAACTTTAAACCAGATCAATAAAGGTCAAGGAATGAGTTTGCAAAAACAATCAGCCGCCTCCCTCAATTTAATCGTAAAATCAGTCGAATCAGTTTTTTGGCACAGGGTACGGAAAACATCTTTTACCAATGAACTAGCTCGTAGATTAAATTATTTTTCTGGAATACATATTACCATCTAAGATTTTAATTTTTTTTTTAAGTTTATTTTTCGAACACATTTTCAAGATTCTGAAGTCACCCTCTTTCCCCCTAAGGATTTGCTTCATCTCAGATGCACTTTTAACCTTTCCTTTGCTGTTATTTTTAACCATTAACTGTGTATTCAAAGTAGAAAAAAATCTATTTAAATGTTTAAAAGTCAGTGTTAGCCCACAAGCCTAAATACTAGCCAGCAAGGAGGAACAAGTAACAATTATCAAGGTCTCACTGGAAGCCACTTTACACTTGATCTTATTTCAACCTCAAAACACTGAAATGAGGGAAGTATTCTTCAGTCCATGCCATGATCAAGGTTAACAATTTAAGGCCAAAGCCCCGACAGGTAATATAAATGAGCAAAGCAGGCGGATTATGAGCACTTGTTGCCCCATGGGGAGATGTAAACAATGTGCTCAGGTCCTACTTTTCAAGAGAAGCTAGAAGATTACGTGAACTCTGCTCATTTTTAAAGAATGGTGGTAACTAATTAAAAGAAATGTTTTCAATACCATGTGGACCAAATAAAGGAAATCTGGGGCTGAACTTGGCTCAGGGACTGCCATTTGGCAATGTCTTGTAATGGGGTGAAAATAAGGCTGAGGAAGGTGACATCACCATGCTGCACAGCTGTGGCAGGTGACACTCAGCCAGGCAAATGCTTCCCGGAGCCCAGGATTTCCTGACCACACCATTCTTGGTTACTGACACATGCTACTGATTAGTTACATCTATGAAGTCCTTTTAATGTATGCAAATATAGCAAAATCTTTTTTAAAAAATCACAATGTGTTGATTCAGCTTAATATGGGGTAAATAATGACAAGTAAACATGGGTTTCTGAAGGAAGTGCGACTCCGGGGCTGGGCCTTCTCTGAGGTATCTTTCCCTCTGCCTGTAAAAACCGAAAAATAAAAACCAACTCCAGACTTAGTAAGGAGGGGCTTTATTCAAAAGGTTAATTGCAAGGGAGGGCATAGGGACTATTGCAAAAGGGAGAAAGATCTGACCACAAGATCTGCAAGCATCTCAAGACTGAGTCCCAAAGGGGTTTCCTTTTATAGGGAGGAGTAAACCAGAACTGGGTGTGGAGAAGTAGGATGAAAGCTTGGCCTGATGGGATAGCAGGGCAGAGAATGTGTCACCCTGAGGCCAGCCTGTTTTAAGGAGGGGCACTCAAGGTTGGGCCACATGCTGGCTCCTGCTGAGGGTGGGCCAAAGTTCAGGGAACCGGGGTAAGGAGAGAAGCTTAACCAAAGTTTGGTTGACAAACACTTTGTTCTGATTGATCAGGGGAGATAAGCAGTCCAATTAATCATTTACGAGGCAAAGAATTGGGAATTTGGGGGGGGTCTGTGTATCCGGCCTTGCCACAGGTAAGCAAGGGGGGCCTTCATGAGTCTTCTGTAAGTCACACGGAGCAGGGGGTTTGTTGCAGTAAGCCATTTTCTGGGACACAAAAGGGTGAGGGTCCTTCTGAACCTTCAGGTAAAATTCAACATTGTCCAAACAGAAGCACAAGATGGACAAAGGCTGAGAGTGGGATCAGGCCAATTGCCCAGGCCCGAGCTGGTTAAATCCAAGGTCGACCTTCCCCACAGGTAGGGGGAAGGAAAGAAGCCGAGAAGGTCTTGGTTTCCTGTGGAGAGGGACAAGCTGTTGTAGACTCAGGAGTGCTGGCCCTGGGCACACAGAGGCAGGCAGGGTGTGCTGAAGCAGCACCGTGAGGAGTGACATCAGCCAGACCAGTCCGGGGAGCAGGTGCAGAACTGGTAGATCATAGGTGTGGCCATCTCTGGCCCAAAAACTCTGGAAATGATTGGGAGCCATTTCAGAATTGAGGAACCAAGAGAAAATGTGGGACAAAAAGACCCCTCAGGTTTCACTGACGGCCATCCCCGTGGCCACCTTGAGCCATCAAGAAAGACTCAGAAAAGTCCAGGAATCCGCTGATGGGGGCTTGTGAGAAATGATAGTTTTTCTTTTAATTACTATTATCTTGCACCCTCACTCTGTCTCAGGTCGGTGTGGCCTGGGAGACGTTTGCTACATTATGTTTGTATCAGTGGTCACATCCTTTGCATGGATGCTGGCCACCAGGAAATGCTCTTCAGTGAACTTTTCATTTCAAGATTGTCCTTCTGTTTAACTTGATCTCATCTCTACCATTCAACTCAGGATTTATTGTCCTTGTCTTACATTCTAAAGAATTGAGGATGCCTTTGAAGTGGACATATAAAATGTCACCCCAAGTAGACTACCCACATATCATCGAAAGTTGAAAACAACAAACACAACAACGAAATTGCTTTCCACTACTCTGAGCATCCCAGGACGACTTCCCGTTGTTTAAATCACTTTTGAGTTTAAATTGCTGTCATTCTAGTAAATTAGCTAACATCTGCTGTCCACCTGCCAATGAAGGCCACTCTATTAAAAACCAACTACACCCTCAACTTGCGCCATTTATTTAATGTCCAGGACAGCACAGTCTCATAGTAATATAACGCAAGCCACCTGTCATTTTAAATGTTGTAGTAGCCACAGTAAAAAAAAAAAAAAAAAGTAGAAAGAAATGGATTAAATTAATTTAATAATACATTTCATTTAGCTCAGTTTATAAAAAATATATTTTCAGCAGGTAATCAATATAAAAATCATTAATGAGATACCTTGCGTTCTTTTGTCTTCATACTAAGTCTTCAGAATCTGGTGTGTATTTTACACTGATGGCGCATCTCAATTCAGACTTGCTACTGGAAGGGATCTAGATATGCCACCCCAAAATATGCCACTTTGCCATAAGGATTATTTTGAACTGAAGGCAACTGAGAATCAATAGATGCAGGAAGAGATCTCTGCCCTCTCCTTGTCTCCTAAAAGCAGGGCATATGTTTCCTTTTGTGAAGGTGCCCCCATCCCCATACCAGGAAGGGAAGAGCAACTGTTATCACTGGAGACACCGAGATGAATCTGCATCAACAGGCCCCCCTAAGATAACCCTTATCTTCCATTAGTCCCCCCAATACTTCCCAGTCATTTCTCCATGATTTATCATCCCTTCAAGTCCAAACTCTTTCCTTTGTTAAAATGGTATATAACCCCCCAAGTCTAAACACTTCTTTGAGTTTCACTTCCTTTTTGTGAATTTCTGTGCACATAAATAGTAATAAAAATTGTGTGCCTTTTCACCTGTTAATCTGTCTTTTGTTAGTTTATTTTACAGGTCCCCGGTTACTGGACCTAAGAGATTAGAGGAAGTTTTTCCTTTCTGACACTACATTTCAAGTGCTCAATAGACACCTATGGCGAGTGGCTACAGTATTGTGCAGAGCAGGTCTAGGAGAATGATATGTAGTGTTGCTCTAATCTATGCTTCATTTCTGATCTACACTTTTTTTTCTTATATAAAAACTATTCTTGGGACCAGCCCAGCAGCATAGTGGTTAAATTTGTGTGCTCTGCTTTGGCGGCCTGGGGGGTCATAGGTTTGGATCCCAAGTGCGGACCTAAGTACCACTTATGGAGCCATGCTGTGACAGGCGTCCCACATATAAAGTAGAGGAAGATGGGCGTGGATGTTAGCCCAGGGCCAATCTTCCTCAGCAAAAAGAGGAGGATTGGCAACAGATGTTAGTTCAGGGCTAATCTTCCTCACCAAAAAAAACCCAAATGAAACAAAAAAACTATTCTTGTCAGTACTTCCCATGGTTGCAGGAATTTAACATAAACAGTATTACATTTTAGCAACTGGTTGCAATGACTAGCATAATTGAGTCAGTTTTACACTCTTGAAGGTTCCAGAGAATGAGAAAAAGGTCAGTCCTTTCCCAAATTCCTTTATTTTTCGGTCCTGAAAAAGCTGTTTCTTTTTCCAAAAAGAAATCTGTTAGCTTTCCAAAATGGGGGGAAAAAGTTAATCTTAATTCAAAAATTGTATGTGGTTTTAATTTTAAAACAAATAAACAAACAAAACCAGACTAAAAGTGAGGATCAGATTTGTACCTCGCTGGGATTTTCTGTTATGTAATCAACTGTGGTTTCCAGTTGTGCTTTTATTCCGGATTCAGGGTGGAGAAACTCTTCAGAGCCCAAATAAAATAACCCCATGTTCTGAAGTTAATTAAAAGTATAAATCATTATGTTATAAATAGTAGGATATCCTATTCAATGGTTTTAATGATTTCAGATCTTTAAAACAACAAATGGGTTTGATTAAAATGTAATTGGATTTATTAAAATCTAATTGAGGGCATATGTTTTGGCACCTCTGTTATTTCTCCAAACATATAAAGACGTACCTTTTTCCCTTTGTATATTTTTTGGATTTATTTAAAATTTATCCAAGTGTTCAATATCTAAAATCTAAGATTAGGATTAGGTGTAAAATCACTACATCACTGTTATTCTTCCCACCACAACATGTCAGACACAAAAGATGAATTGCAGACCTCGTGTCCTGCTTTTCTTCCAAGCTATGCTCTGCTACAGTCCTTGTCTATTTCTCTGAATGAAGACTCATGCTGTGGCAATTAAATGAAAATAACATTCCTTTCTCTTTAGCTTATCTTTACCCTAAGGGATATTTTTTCATTGTATGTTTCCTGGGAAAGGAGAAGATGAAAATTCACCATTAGCAGGCCTAGTTGGATTCATGGCAATATCAATTAAATATTTGACAAATGGATGACTATATGAGTGAGTAGATGAATGAGTATGGCCAAACCCAGGATGTAACACATGACAAGGAGACTGGTGTGAGAATCAATGCCCAGGTCTGGGAAAGCTCTGGGTGTCATCCGCAGTCCTTTTCTAGTCTTCCAAGAGTACTCCATGATGACTGTTCTCTAGAAGCTTGTGCAAAAGTAAATCTGCAAAAGAGTATGGGTGTTTTTGGCTGTTAGCACAATTTCTCAAAGGGCCTGAAGGCCTGATGAGATCTTGTGCAACTCTGCACTCCTTATATGCTACCACATCTCAAATACAAAGTCCCTAGCAAGCTGCTGTTCAGCTTAGCTGTTCCGTTTAGCTGTTCCCTGAACCATTCACCTAAAAAATTGGAACTGTCACGAAAATAAGCATATCCTTTGAGTGGCTCTACTGAAACTAAAAGTCAACCACACTGTGGTACTTCCAGCTTTTTTTCTATTCTGACTCTATCTCAGGGGTTTTAACCTATAGTCCACAGACCCCTACTCAGACTATGGCTTTGAAACCATGGCTGTGAACTTCTGGAAAGAATGTGCCTCTGTTTTTCATTTTTCTGGAAAGAGCTTCCAGTGGATTCTTGAAATATTAAGAACCCCTGCTCAAAGCAGACACTCATAAACTGGGAACAGAGGAACAGCACTGTTATAATCGGTCAACAGAGAAGAAACTACAGATGCCTGGCTGCCAAGGACCTTACTCAGCTGTTTTGCATCAAGAGAACAGAGAATCCTGGCCCAGCATGTTATGTATCAGCAATAGAGTGCTTTCTGGAGTGGAGGGCTCACTCCACTCCATGTATAACTGTACACCACACTAGGCTTTATTAATCAGAAGTTTTAGCTATAGAGAAAAGATCTCGTAGGAGTGGTATATCAAATAGTTGTGCCTGGTTCTCCTGTACCAGACCTACACAGAGATGGTAAGTGAAGTTAAGAGCATCAACTTTTGATATAAAGAGCAAAGGAGGAGCTTGACCATAGGGTAACCTCCCTTTCATACCATGGAAATACCTGCATGTGAGGGATGGCTGAGGACATTCATCTCTAGAGATCATTTTCAAAATTTATCTAGGTTATTGAACCAAAAAACCATGGGGAAAAAAGCAACAATTGTATTTATTCCTTTATTCCAAATATTTATTGAGGTCACAAACAAGAGCAATTCATCTCCCTGAGAAGTCTTAGGTGCCTGCCTTGGCCCATGTTCTTTTGATTAGAGAGGCAGAGAAGGAGAACATATTTGTTTGGCAAAATTAAGTTCAGTTGCACGTTTACTCCCATCATATAATTAACATAAAAAGCTACATACTTTATTCTACATTATCTAACAAAAGAGAGTGTTGAAGGGTGAATTATAACAGTATAAAATTTATTCCAGGAATGTAAGGATGGTTCAAAGACAGAAATTATAGCAATGTAATTCATGTCAACAAACTAAAGGGTAAAAATGACATGATTTTCTCTTGCATATGCAGAAAATAATGTTTAAATCTATTGTGAACTTTTGAAAGAGCTGTTTAGAAAACGAGGAATAGAGAAAAAGTTTTATAATCTGATAAGGTTATCCACTACTACTCAGCAGCAAATTTAATATTTATTGAAGAAATATTAGAAGTATTTCCTTTAAGTTTGAGAATAAAACTAGGATGCCTTTTCTCACCCTTAATTTCCACGTGATATTGGAAGTCTTGACCAATAAAATAAATCAAGAGAAAGAAGAAGAAAGACGGGAAGGGAAGAGAGACAAGAGTCTCAGTTGTCATTAGTTGCAAATAATATCAATCTTCACAGAAAACTCAAAAGAGATTCGATAGAAGAACGACAGAATTCTTGAAGTTCAGCAAAGGGTCTGGATACCTTTCTGACTGTATTAACCTAGGAATTATCCTAAGAAATATGCACAAAATCTTTCAGAGAAATCTTTAAAATCTGACTAAAGTACTATTTTTCCAACTTTAATGTACATACAAATCACCTGGGGATCTTGTTTAAAAAGCAGGTTCTGATTCAGTAGTTCTGGGAGGGGCCTAAAAGTTGGCATTTGGAAATCTCCCAGGTGAGGCTCATGCAGCTGGTCCGTGGACCACACTTTGAGTAGCATAGTACTGAAGCAGTTAAAGAATAAACGGGAATATAAAGCATGCTCATGTGGGGAAACCTAATCAGTATAAAGACTCAAATTTCCTTCAAACCAATCTACGATTTTAATACAATTTCCATCAAAATCACAGTAAAATTTGGGGATGTTTGCTTAATTTACATGGAAAAAAAATTAAAGGTTTTTTTTGGTTTTGTTTCTGTTTTTAGGGAAAAAAAAGAACAAAGTTCCCCTACCATATACTAAGACACAACACCAAATCAAGGTAATTTAAAAACAACAATTTGATAGTGGCACAGGAACAGACAATCACACAATGGAACAGAATAGAGTCCAGAAAAAGACCCCAGGATCTTGATCTATGAAAAATGGGGCATCAAAACTTAGTAGGGAAAAGTAAATTCTTTGGTAAATGGCATGGAGAAAATTACCACATGGAGAGGATAAAAATTAGAACTCCACCTCACACACACACACACACACACAGCGCAGAGGACCTGCAATGGATGTGTTTCTGGTTGGTATCAATCTTGGGCTTCGGATCCAGAGCCAGAAAGCTGAGGAGAGACAAACCATTTCTAGCAGGTTGTCTCCCCCCATAAGCACGTGGGAGCTACAACTTACCTCTTTCAATTACTTTCTCTTGGCCTTGGAATTCATAGAAATTCCTCCACGGTACTCAAAATGGGCCAGTCCTTGTATATGGTCTCAGTATACTGTATTGTGAGTTTTCAAGATTTTTTTTTTTTTGTCTTCATAAGTATTTTATTGTGAAGTTGGGAAGAACCACATTAAGAGCTGCTAATCAGATGCAGGTTTAACTGCACTCAACTTTTTGATTATTGCGTTCAACATATTAGCAGTTTTTTCCAATTCTTGTTGTCCACAGATTTGGTTTTCCTATTTCCTTCGTTTTCATTCAAGTTCATAATAAAAATATTTGAACAGGTCAGAGTTATAGACAAAGGTCTCAGAAAAATAATTAAGAGATTTTCCACAAAGCTGATGTGGACCCATTGATTATCAACAATGTTTGGGTAAGGCACTTCCTGATTCCTTCCCGTTGTATCTCTACTCTCTCTATAGCTGGAGCCACTTGACTACCATCTCTGGGTTTGACCTCCCCCTAGTCCTTGGAATTTGAAGGTCTCCAGACCAAAACTCTGGAATTCAGCTCTGGGTCATGTTTCTCCTAGTATAGAACTGGCCCTCAACAGCTCGGCTTCTGCCACGTTGCCCATTTGTAAATTATGTCTTGATGAGCTGTTTTTTTAAATTTTTTAATTTTATTTTTATTTTATTGAGGTCATAATAGTTTATAACACTGTGAAATTTTAGTTGTACATTATTATTTGTCAGTCACCATATATATGTGCCCCTTTACCACTTATGCCCACCCCCCAACTCCCTTCCCCTCTGGTAACCACTAATCTGTTCTCTTTGTCCATGTGTTTATCTTCCACATATGAGTGAAATCATACGGGATTTGTCTGTCTGGCTTATTTGGTTTGACATAATACCCTCCAGGTCCATTCATGTTGTTGCAAATGGGACAATTTTGTCCTTTTTATGGCTGAATAGTATTCCATTGTATATATACACCACATCTTCCTTAACCATTCATCAGTTGATGGGCACTTGGGTAGCTTCCATGTCTTGGCTATTGTGAATAATGCTGCAATGAACAAACAGGTGCATAAGTCTCTGAATTGTTGACCTCAAGTTCTTTGGATAAATACCTAGTAGTGGGACAGCTGGGTCATATTGTATTTCTATTTGTAATTTTTCAAGAAATCTCAATACCGTTTTCCATAGTGGCTGTACCAGTTTGCATTCCCACCAGCAGTGTATGAGGGTTCCTTTTACTCCACATCCTTTTCAACGTTTGTTGTTTTTTGTCTTGGTAATTATAGCCATTCTAATGGGTGTAAGATGATATCTCATTGTAGGTTTGCTTTACATTTCTCTAATGATTAGTGATGTTGAACATCTTTTCATGTGTCTGTTGGCCATCTGTATATCTTCTTTGGAAAAATGTCTGTTCATATCCTCTGCCCATTTTTTGATTGGG
Organism: Tapirus indicus; assembly: GCA_031878705.1. Taxonomy (NCBI): domain Eukaryota; kingdom Metazoa; phylum Chordata; class Mammalia; order Perissodactyla; family Tapiridae; genus Tapirus; species Tapirus indicus. The sequence continues at coordinate 133,231,872 of CM062920.1, read as the reverse complement.
TTGTTTGTTTATTTGTTTTTGAGTTGTATGAGTTCTTTATATATTTTAGAGATTAACCCCTTGTTGGATATATGATTTGCAAATAGTTTCTCCCAGTTGGTGGGTTGTCTTTTCTTTTTGTTCCTTGTTTCCTTTGTCTTGCAGAATTGATGAGCTGCTTTTTAATCCCTGTTATCCTGTGATTAGAGACCTTCTATTTTTTTAAAAAAAATAGTTAAACTTGGGGTCTTTTCATCTACTTTCCTTAACTCCCCATAGAAAGAACCCCCTAATCCAAAACTCCAATACAAAAATGAGAAGCTGTAACGTGTCAATTTTTCTGTGGTGCCCACTCTTTCTGCCTAGATTTCCAGTTATCATTTGCATCTGATTTCCATATACTGGCCATCTTTTAGAACTCCCTACCATTGTATTAGACATTTGTCAACCTCCTCCATGCTGATTGCTTGCCTGTACCATCACCTATTTGTTATCTGTCACAGTACCTTTAAAATGCCATGACCTGCTACCAGTCTTGTCTTCCTCTAGCATCTTGTCTTTCTTCAACATCTGCATCTTCTCCTCAACATTTTCCCATCTTGTTGACCAAAATATTATATGCAATTTTATCTGATGTTTGCTGAACTCAAATATTTGATGTCCATGACTTTCTTTCATATGTAAGCTACTAATTCTATCAAAAAAGAAATAATTTTCACTTGGCACACTTGGTTTTATGGAATCCAGAGCAGATCCTCCTGTTTACCATTCCTTTCTCTAAATGCTTGAATATGAAATATTGTTTCATTCTCTGGAATGACTTTTATCTGGATATGGAGATTTGAACATTAGTCTCCAGCAAAATTCTGGACAACAAAGCCACCAATTTACAGTCACCAATGTATAAACATTAAGGAAAATTTACTATCTCATATAACAAGAAATCCTGGGGTATGTTGGCTCCAGGTTGGTTGATTCAGCAGCTCAGTGACGCTGTCAAAGACCGAGAGTCTTTCCGTATCTTTGCTCTGCCATCACCACTATATGGCCTTGTCCTTGGCTTGCTCCTTTCATGGATGCAAGGGAGTTCCCACAGCTCCAAGTATCATGCCCAACCAAGGATAAGGACTGTTTTTCCTATAAATCTTCTTTCAGGAGCAAGGAAACCTTTCCCAGAAGCTCCCTCTAGCTGACTTCTCATTACATTTTATTGCACAGAACTGGGTCACCTGCCCCTTCCAAACCTATCACTGGCAAGCTCAGACTTATCAGAATTTAATCCTGATGGCCTATCCCTTCAAACTTGACCAGATAGGAGAAAGTGGGCAAAGGCTCTTGGCTAGGCAACCATGCTGTCTGCTCTAGACAGACGCAATTGTTCCCTAATTTGAAGGGCTGGGATATATAAAGACAGTTATCGATGAAGACCCATTAAAATAGCATAGATTCTATCTGTTAAGAGTTTAAAGCAGGATTGTGTTCAAAACAAAGGGGTAGATTAAGTTATCTCTAACATTCCCCACCAACTGTTTCATGCTGGGATTCTGTTCTCATTGTTTTCACTGGGGAAACTGCTTGCAGTTTGGAATTGTGCACATCAGCAATGTTTGAGCTGCCAACAAAAGTGCGCAGTTGCTGATTCATGAGCATTTCCCCTAATAGCACATTTGTGGAAAACTGAGTCACAGGGATGTTAGGTCCTGTGAATCCATTGTCTGAACAATTTTCTGAATGCCTTACCTCTTAGACACCAGCAGCTTCCCTCTAAACAAACAAATTAAAATGAAACAACTGACATATAATGTGGGTTGGGCCAAGCAAGTTTGCCTAACTAGTTTTTTACTGGCAATGTTCCTTTTTATTTACTTTGAGCTGAAGGCCGGAGATTGTGTTAAACAAGGCAACAAATAAACTGTGGGTGTTAGTGCTGCAATGGAAGAAAACTGGCAGAAAAGTTGACCTGACTCATTTAATCACGTGCAGAGATGTTACCGTGCTACAGGGTGAGCTATTCGTATAAAATACAATCCACATGACCTCCACCTGAGCAACTCAGGTCCTTCTAGAGCTAATTAGAGGAAGAGAGGGAAAAAATCGGGTGGAGAAGAAAGTTATTTTTCTGGGAGTCAAGCTCTGATTACTTGTAGATCCATAAATTATCAGGTGAGGTTCTCTCTTCTCTGGAAGCAAGAACATAGAGGAGTAACTGAACGCAAGTGACACTGCAGGGGTAGAGTCATCAGGACTCAGCACCTGATTGGATTTGGGGAGCAAGAAAGAAGAGTTGAAGAGAATGTTGAGCTTTCTCATTGGGAGATTTTACTAATATTGTTGAGGAATTACTGCATGATAGATACTATGCTAGGGGCTTAATTATTATGTCTCTTACTTCTCCCATCATTTTATTAGTAAGAAGTATTGTTATTTCCATTTTACAACTTGAAGAAACAGGCTTCATGAGGTTAACTTAGTACATGGCAGAGGTGAAATGAAAATCTAGATCACTACCCTCTGCCTTTCTGGGTGGGGAGGAGGAAAAAGGGGAGTTTCCATTCAGACATATTGAGTTTTAAGTGTTGGCAGGACATTCAATTGAAGACGTCCAGCAGGCTGTAGGAAATGTGAAACCAAGTTTATGAAAAGACCTAGGATGGGGGATGGGTTTGTCAGTTATTTGCTGAGAGGTACAAGTCAAAGTCACGAGCTTGCCCTTGGAGCCTCTGATGTTTACTAACTCAAACAAAGGATTAAAGGAAAAGTTGATTGACCCATAGGCCTGATGTATTGGTCTGACTGGCCCACTGACTGCTGTGTGACTTTGCGCAAGCCATTTAACCACTCAGAGCCCCTGTAAAGTGAAGTCTCTTCCAGCTCAGAAATTCTAGACAAATGAGTGCCTGGATTAAGGCCGTTGCAGTGAGAGAGAAAGAGAAGATGAATGCAAGAGTTGCTGCAGAGACAATTGACTGGATGCCAAAACTCAAGACAGAAGGAGAGACAGAAGATGGAGATAAGTTTTCTAGCCTAGAGTTTGGGAGACTCAGCACCATCAACCGAGATAAGGAAGGAGGCGGTGCCAAAGAGTTTTGGAGAGATGATAATGAGCTTTGTTTTGGAGAAGAAGAATTTGAGGTGTTGTCCATATGGTATTTCTTTGGACATTGGTAAGTAAATTGCTAGACCAGAAATATTTGTTTATATACACACTGAATATGGATTTGAAGGTAAGAGAGTAGAGCCAGGTGATTTATTTAATGGCCTTTGAGATCTCTTCTGTCTCTATGCCTCTCTGACCACAGTCTCCATAGCAACGTGACTCACTGCCCACATTGGATTACCTCGCAGTGGATCAGCTGGTTTCCGTGCTGCCTGACAAAGGACAGAGCACCCTTAATATTTTCTCACTGAGTGGCAATGTGGTTCAGGGTCTTTCGGGTATTTCCCCACACCCTAGTTTATGGCTTCTTTTCTTTCTCTTTATACTCCTTTCTAATAAGCCCAACCTTTAACTTTTCACCTCTTCATCTTCCTTCCACTATTTCATTCATCCTTTTTCCCCATTGCCTCTAGTTTCATTCATACCCTTTCTTAGGCCCCATGAAAAGCCTCCTGCCTCCTTAATTACCAACCAATGGTAATTCTACCCTTCAATCTCTTGCATCCTTATCCTTTTCTTGCATCCTTATCATCATCATTAATACCTAATTTGTCGCAGGCCTTGAATTAAGTGTTCCACGTGCATTAGCTCATTTAATTGTTGCAATAATCCTTTGTGATAGGTACTCTCGGTCCTGTTGTACAAGGGAAGGAACTGAGGTTTGAAATGATTACATTACTTGCCTGAGTCCCATAGTGAATGGGGGAGCAAGGAACAGAACTCAGATTGTTTGATGCCAGAGCCGAAGCTCTAACCACCACGGGTCACGCTTTCTCTAGCCAAACTAATGTTTTTGTGTTTCTCACCTTTGACCAATTTCATTCCACTTTTCTGAAGTGTTTTCAGTATTTTCGTTAATTGAATACAACAATTATTTAAGCAACTAATGCTTAATATAGTTCTATAAAAAGCCCTTTCAGTTCACATTATCACTGCCAAACCAACCAGACACACGCATATATTCTCCCAAACATATGTACACACGAGGCATTCACCTGCTTTTTCATCATTTCCTTTCCTGCTCACCTCAATCTGATGAGTTTAACAGGGAAGATTTTACACATCAGGGGAGGGAAGCGTTACAAAAGAATATGAGGCACAGACCCAATTTTGGTTAAAAACAACAGCAACAACACTTTATGAGATACAAGATGTACACACACAGAGCAGTTAAATAAATGTAAAGAACAGTGAATGATGAAGTGTCCCGAAGCAAAATGAAAGCAGTAAACATTACAAGAATCCATGGAAGAGGAGCCCTTAAGGACCAGTGGGATTTGGTGTGTGGAGGACGGAAACCAGAGTGAACACAGAAATTGGCATCTTCATCACTGACAACTGTTCATCAAGCACCTCCATGTGTTGGGCATAAGTAAAGTTATTGGGATAAAGAGATATATGAGCTACTGTCTTTCTCCCAAATACTTAAGCCTAACTTACAGAGAGTGAAATAAGCAGCAATACATAGAGGCACATAATACAGAGAGCAAGAGTTTCAGTAATTCTGAAAATGAAGGGAACTTACCCCAACGGGAATGATAAGCCCAGGGACAGAAGGTGATCTGTTTGTGTGGAGCGAAGGGCTTATTCATTACAATGAGAGCCTTCTAGAAGCCAGGCATTGGGTACACTGGATGCGAAGAGCTCAGAGCCAACAGGAGGAACCAGGAACTCTAAGGTGATGTGTGGGGGCAGGTATGAGGGGAGGGGTACCTCTCCCAGTCAGAGGCATCAGAGAACGCTTCCTGATGTAAGAAAGTAGGAATAGGACTCAATGGGTCAGTGTGGGCAGAGGACACTTCTGAGCAAAAGCACAGGTTAGAAGATGCACTCGGAATGTAGGGAGGGTCAAAATTGACTATAGTGGAGCCATTTTAAATTGGAGTCAGAGCTGCCTTTCCAGAGAAGCTGCTTTGCTGAATTGTTTGAGAAGTCAGCAGGGGAACGGACGTCCTGATCACAAAGACTGAGGATAGTGGACTTTCTGAAGATAGAATCAATAGTCAATCAATGTTTAGCCAAGACTAGCTTTCTGCCTCCGACTCCAATTACAATTCTTTGTAATACAACCTCCCTTCTTTGCCTTGAAAAGTCCCTGATGTTTACTCCCTAGTGGGACACTGTGTGGGTTTCTACCTGAATCTGCAATTCTTGAGACTCCCAAATCAACTTTTCTCTTCTTTTGCAGTTTAGGCCTCTTATTCGTTGACACGAGAAGAAACAGAACCTACAGGTGATTCAGTGTTGCTGTGAGAGTGTGCAGTGCAACACCAGGAGCGGCGAGAGAGTGTGGGAGAGGTAGGGGGAGGCTGGACAGGACGGCTCCTTAGGGAACCTGGGCTTGATGTTGAACCACGAATGTGTTTTAAGCATCCTTCAGGTTGGGAGACTGTGGGAATTCAATTCAGGTTGGGCCCAGGTTTCAGCGAGCTTCCTATGCCAAACTACGAGTCCTTCCTCCATGTGAATTTGCTATGACTGCTGTTCTTGTAGTTCAGAGAATAACTGGGCACTAGATATTCCAAGAAAACAGCCCAATTCAAACTAGAGCTGCCGAAAATTTATCAGCACTGAAGAGCAAAGGATGCTGTTAGTGGATGACTCAACATTTCCAAGGGCTGTAGATAAAAGGTGAGAGTTCTCTGAAGTCCAATTTCAAAACCCACCTCCCCCTCTTTATCTCCTACTTACCACCAATTCTGAATAGGTCGAGAGAACTCTCTTCACTTCCTCTTCTTCTCCCACCTTTTCTTCTCTCTTTGTCAACAACCTTTCTGCTCCCCTTAGGTCTTTTGCTTTTGCTTTTCCCACTTGTTATGACTACTTGATCATAACACGGAGAATGCAAAGCTGAATACTGTTACCAATGCCTGCTGTGTCCCAGACATTGTTTTGGGCATTTTAAAGCATTATCTCATTTAACCCTCATAACAACAGTAAAAGGTGAGTACCATTTTACAGAGGAAGAATCCAGGGCACAGATGGGGTAAATGACACGCCCAAATTCATGCAACTAACAATGGACAGAGGTAGGAGTCACATAACGTTTTCAAGTGTGAATTTGAACACATCTTTCTGTTTTAAACTTGGTTTGAAATGATTTCCCAGTGCTGTTAGGATTAAAAACAAAATCTCTGACATAACAAAGACTTGTATCGTGATTTCTCTCTCTCTCACCCCACAACCAAACCCAGACAGCTGGCGTCCAAGGTCCTGACCACTCTAGTACACTGTTTCCGGCTTTCAAAATAGTTAATTTGGGGCTGGCCCAGTGGCGCAGTGGTTAAGTTTGTGTGCTCCACTTCAGCGGCCTGGGGTTCATGGGTTCGGATCCCTGGTGCAGACCTACATACCACTCACTAAGCCGTTCTGTGGCAGCAACCCACATACAAAACAGAGGAAGATTGGCAACAGATATCAGCTCAGGGTCAATCTTCCTCACCAAAAAAAAAAAAAGTCCCAGTTAATTTAAGTTCCTTTATACACTACAAGTTATAAATCATACTCTGTTCCTTTCTGATGTAAGTTAACACAGTTCTTTCTCACCAAGGAGATGATCAACAAACAAACACACAAGAAGCCTTTTAAAACCCTGTTCAGTGAGGTCTGAGTTCCTCCTCTTGGTACTATCCCAGTTCTTCAGTGTGCTCCTCCCTCCTCTGAGGCTGCACTGGTCTATGGCAGAAGGTTGCTTCCCTGAATAGGGATCCTCATCTTCTATTTCCAGAAAGTTCATGGTTTTTCATTCTGCTGATCTTGGCTTTGTCACTAAGTGGCTGTGAGATCTTTGTTTCCTCATCTGTGCACAATACTGCAGCCAGACTCTCATCTCCAAAGTGTTGCTCACTTTGAAAAGTTCAGAATTCTTTGCAAGGGCTTTACCCAGCCATAGAAAAGAGAATTAACAAGTTCATTCACTAGGACCTCATTTGTGCTATTGTCCAGTATAATTATTTAAACTTTCTCTCTTTATGACATTTATCATTACTTCTTTTTTTACTGAAGTATAGTTGACATACAATGTTATATTAGTTTCAGGTGTACAACATAGTGATTGGACATTTGGATACATTATGAAATGATCACCTCAAGTCTAGTAACCACCCGTATCATTACTTCTTATGCATGATAACTGGTGTGAAAGTCACAAGTCATTTAATGCCTTTAAATCTCATCCAAAGGTACTTTCCAGCTCAAAAATTCCACGAGTCTAAGTGTTAATTTACACTTAGTATTAATTTCTACTATATTAATTTCATGTCAGCCAGGATCAGAGGCTTGGTAAATATTATTTTTTCCACAGTGGAACTGTGGAAGGCAGGAGATCTTACTTAAGCTAACAAACGTGTATCCTTCACAATGGAAGAGTAAATAAAAGTATAATTTGTGAATTTGCTAAGGGTTCTTTCCTGCTAAAAATATGAACCTCTTCTATTCTTTAGCAAGAACTTGGTAGATACACATAGTTTTAGGTTAAAATGTTTGGGAATTTTGGTACCTTGCAGTGATTTTCTATAAATTTATTTCCCATCTCCAAACTCGACCTCCCTTCTCCAAATGTTCTTGATGTTATATTTTCATGTATTCATTATCATTGGGATCTTTGGCTCCTTTCCTACTGTTCTCTGACCTCACCAATATTTCCATATTTCTTAAATCATTCTTTTCTACAAAGCAATGTCCATCAGATATTTCAATATTTGAAAGCATTTGACACCAATAAGAATTTACTCTCTGTTTACTTGGGTATGAGGAGCCACCCCAAATTAAGACCTTACATCTTTTCATCTACTTATTTGTAATAAAAATCAAATTATAATTAAGTTATGATAACTGCAACATATTGTATCTAAGTAGCCATTGCTAAATTGTTTCTAAATATCAACAGTAAAATCTATAGTCCAAGTAAATTTTGGCATGCCAAAGTAATCCAAAGAGGGATGAATTTTCAAAAAAATATAGGGCATAATGTTGCACATTTCAGTCTCCAGCTTGAGCAGGGAATTGCTCACAAGCTACTTCTTCCAATTTTGCTATTAACACGGATTGATGTAAAACTACCTGCTGTGGGTGAAACACAGCCTCTGCAAATGGTCTCACTCTGAAACTAGAGGCATCGGGGAAATTGTGTTTTCCTTCTACAGCTCATTAAAATGGAGTTGGGTTGGAATGGAGTAAAGGGATCTGCTTTCTAATGAGGCAAAATGAGATTCATTTGAATTGGGGCATGGACTGAAATGAAGGGAAAATCCAACCAGGGCCTCATTTTTACACCCTTAGCAAGTCTTTGAGCAGCTGGGCTGAGCAAAACTACACCCATGCTCAACATGTCCCAAGTGGCATATGGAATTCATGAGGAAATTATTTTCAACTTTCATGGAATAGCTCTGTTGCTTACAGTGTAAAGGGGGAAAAGATGACTAAGCTCAGGAGCACATTTCCATATTTCTCATCAACTTAGTTTCTTGGTACAAACATAAGAAACCCTCCAATCACTGTAGAGTACATTTTGCAATCTTCAGTCTTGCATAGGATTCATGTGACAGCAAGAGCAAAAATATCAAAGCAAACACACACAAACAACAAACAAAAACAACCACAACAAAACCTTTATAATATATTAATCAGTGAAATATACATATATATATATTCTCAAGAACTGTGATGTATGATACTATGTAGCTATACTGTATTCCAGTTTCTACCATTTCAGTTCTTTTCAGATGTTTACAAAATAACCTGCTATTGTGGTAGAAGAAAGTGGATTACGTGAAGCACAAACTAATGAAACCAGCTAAATTTTCTCAGTTCTTAATTTACCTAGAATTCTTTTTATTTTTGTCTCTTTAATCCTCCTATGTTTTAGAATGATAGCATTCTTAGGTTAATGGGTCCCACACTGAAATTTTTCAGGACAGTAAAACTTCCCAAAGCAACTGAGAGAGCCAACACAGACTTGCCAAACTGTTCATTTTTGCCAACAACAACAATAACAGAAAGCTACCATTTCCACCATTTCAGAAAAGAAAGGATATTTCAACACCAAAAAATGTAGGAAGTTCATAATTTCAGGACAAAAGAAAGGTCTTCCCAAGAAACACTATTTGTTAACCAGAGATAATTTTAAAAGATATAATTATAGTTTTATATAAATGCAGAAACATTTACAACATTAACTTTTATTTTGTAATACAATGTTATGTTTCCTTGGCACAAGTTTTCTTCTAATTTGGTAGCACTCCACCTATTCGACAGATTTGTGTTTGCTTGCACCCATGAGGAAGGGCTGTGATGTGCAACTTGTTTTGATGTTTCATTTTTATCAGCATCACTATCAAAAATTCCGTTTTACATTGATTGGAGCAAAAATGAAAACATCGGTCATGATACTGTTTCAATTAATTTGAAATAGTCTAGGCCAACCAAGATGCTAAGGAGCAACAGCTCCCGTGTTCCCACGTCCTTTCTTCCACCTTGCCCACAATGGGCAGGTAGGAAGGCCAGGTGAGTGGCTGCGGCCCGCAGGAAGTAAGCAGTGGGCGCTCCCTGGTCATTGCTCCTCACTATTAGGATAGAGCCATCATGGCCCTCCCTGCCTTACAGAGGGAAGCTGGAAATTTCTATAATAGGAGTTCTAAGGGTAAGTAAAGACTTTGTTCCCTGACCAGCGTTGGGGACCACTGCTGTGGGTCATTCAGTCTTTGAATCTCTGAGTGTTACATGGTTCAGAACCGCTTGAAGATCAGTATAGTTGAAGGCTGAGTTCATGCCTATCTAAAAGACCGTTTGTGTGTAAGTTAAGCATATTAGAAAAAGCACTGGTTTAGGGACAGAAATGCTGTGTTCAAGTCTCTATTCAACATTTACTTGATTTCCTGATATTTTTCTCATGCTTACCCTGGGGTTGTGGGCTTTGGGGAGGAATACCACACAGGTAAAGAGCTATTCTTATCACATCATATCAAGGGTACATACCATCATCATAAATTTATCAGTGGTGCTATCAACCTTGATCACCTAGCTAAGGTTACGTTTGTTAGATTTCTCTCTCGTGAAGTTATTTTCCCCCCTTTTCATACTGTGCTCTTTGGAAGTAAGTCACTACATGTAGCCTACACTTAAATGGGGAGTTATGCACCACCTCCTAGAGGGTGGAGTAGCTATATGAATTATTTGGAATTCTGCATGGGAAACTTATTCTCCTCCATTTATTTATTTATTTGACCATTTATTTATATCAGTATGCTATCACTACATTTTGTTTTAGCTTTTTTATGTGTGTATAGTGATGGTCTTAATTTGCATTTCCCTTAACGGCTAATGATATTGAGCATATTTTCAAGTGCTTATTTGCCATCCATATATCTTCTCTGGTGAAAAGTCTCTTCATATTTTTTGCCAATTTTCAAGTTGGAATTTTTCTTTAATTTGAGTTTGAGCATACTTTATATATTCTAGATATTAGTCCTTGGTCAGATATGTGATTTGCAAGTATTTCTCCCAGTCTTTATCTTGTCTTTTGATCCTCAACAGGGTCTTTTGCAGAGCAAACCTTTTAAATTTTGATGAAGTCCCATTTTTCAATTTTTTTCTGTTATGGACTGTGCTTTCGGTGTCAAATCTAAGAACTCTTCACAAAGTCCTATGTCCCAAAGAGTTTCTCCTGTATCATCTTCTAAAAGTTTTATAGTTTTACATTTTACATTTAAATCCATGATCAATTTTGAGTTAATTTTTGCATATGGTGTGAGGTTTAGGTGAAGGTTTATTTTTGACTATGAATAGCCAGTGAGTCAAGAGTATGTTTAAGAATGTGATATCATGGGTATGGACTCCAAGCTGGATGAGGAAGAGAATGAAGATGAGAGGAAACTTATGGATAATTCTTCTTAAATGTTAAATTCTACTCATAAGGGAAAATAAGTGTAGCTACAAAGCAAGTCAGCTGACAACTTGGAAGGAGGTAGCGGTTGGAGATTTCAGAAAGGAAGCAGTTACTGGTGGTGTGATTAAAGGTCCGAGGGCCACCAAGAGGGTGGGTAGCTGAGTGGGAGTGGAGGGGGATGACAGGGTTAAGGAACTGGGAGGTCAGGTGTAGGGAGGTCACCTGTGAAAGCTGAGGTCGCAGAATGGCAGCAGGAGTGACGTGGAGAGGAAGTGCCTAGGTCAGGGGCTCAAGTATTCCTTGAATGAGCAGGAGTTAAGAACAAGTCAAGGAAATGATAGGTCCAAGGTGGGAGAAGGGGCGAGAGGGAGCGGTTTCCAGAGGGAGAGAGAGAAATGCTCTGCAGTCAGCAGTGGGGAGCCAGGAGATGCTTTTTCTACTTCTCAGCCTAAAGGTACGAGGGACATGAGAAAGAAAAAAGCAAAAAATAAACTATCCTATCCTTCACGGGGCTGTTGGGAAGAAATGTCCTCGGGAGACTTCTAGGTCTCCTTTAAGGCAAACAGGTGAAGGGAATATTTGCAGAAAACATTGCCTTAGCTGATCACTGTTCGAGGGGCAGGAGGGCAGCTTCAGACTCCCAGAAGTGCTGGGAGTAGGGAGAAGGCTTTGTGTCCGATTGGAGAGCAGAGCCCAAGTGACAGATGGGCTTGGACATCATGAAATTCTGAGGGACACACAGCTGTTGGCCTGGGCCTGGAAGTCAAGAGAGAAAGTTCTGGGGGTCCTCAGAGAAGAAGAAGGTGAGCAAATATTCAGGCTGCTAAATGAGATAACCCTGTGAAAGTACTTTGTTTATAATATGGTATCTTAAAAGGCTGGAAGGTACTAGCTATAGTTAGATGGTGAACGACATTGGACAAAGCAAGTTAATATGTCTGATCCTTGTTGTCTAGAAATTACTTATTTATGATTACATCTACACACACGATGGTATTTTAGAATATCCATTGGCCTAGATATAATGATTCTATAGTTACTAATAGAAGATAAATATATGAATACACACACGCATATACAAACACAATTTAGCCAAAAACGAAAAGATCAACAGCTATAAAATGGACTGCAATCAGACGTTTTACAGATTGTGTTTTAAGGCGCTGGTTGGTTCAGTCCAGCTTCTCACTGATTCCTGCCTCTTTCTCCTTTGTTCTACTTCCACTTTTCATCATGTTTTGACAGGTGAGGTTGTTCATGCAAAGGGATCCAACAAAAATATAGGAATGCCACCTTTGCCTCCTTATCCAGGACAGAGCAACCCTCCCTTTCCTCCTGGCAACAAAGCGGGCAAAACACATGCCCTCCCGCTGCCCCTCGGCTGAACGGAATGATAGTGACAGTGGCACAATTGTTTAGTTTGCAGGGAGGGAATTTGTATGCAGTCAATAGGTCACCTGCCCTCCCTTCTCGGGATCAGCTCTCCACCCAAACCCCTGTGCATTTCAGTCTGAGAATACTTCAGGCTTCAGCCAGCACAAACAAGTCACAGCAAGAGAGACAGTGATTGTATTCGCACATGCAGTTGGTTCAAGCACAGGCTTTGTTTGATCCTTTAAAAAAAAAAAAAGCTTTATTATTACATTATAGCCAAAGGAATTTAGCCTTTAACCTGCAGTTTCCCTCCTCTCAATAATAAAACCTTTTCTGATAAGAGGTGAGGCCTGATGGAATTTTCTTCTTTCCCCTCATTCCTGGGGATGAGGTAATTACTCTGTTTTATACCAACTAAAGTAGTAGAAAAGGGTCTTTGGTAACATGGAGGAAAGAAAGAGAAACTCCTGGCATAATAATGCAAGAAGATTGCATTATATTGCATAATAATGCAATAATGCAAAGAAATACGCAGGAGTGATTAATATCTGTAAGAGAAAGATGTTTATCTCATAGATGCTTCACGCTGAGGCCACGCCAGGTAAGCCATTTTCCTCTATGACCCTCCAGTGGGCAGAATGGAAGAGGTCTGAACCCTCCCTCCACTGCCCAGCTCCACTGAGGGCTTGAGAGCTAGGATTCCTGAGGGCTGGTGGCGAGGGAGAGGGCTGGCTGGAGAACAAAGGGAGGTAGGACAGAAAGGCCCCCCTGTCGCCCACTGAAGAAAATTCTTATGAACAAATTTCCACCAATGGAAAAAGCCCGAAAAAGGCTTTGCACCATTCTCAGAACCCTACATGCATGTCTACCTTATCATCAAATATCAGGGTTCTTTTTTTTTTTTTTCAAGAAATGATCTATGCTGTGTATTAAATTAGCACAAACTTAGTGACTTAAAACAACAACAGCATTTACTATCTCACAGTTCCTGTGGGTCAGGAGCCTGGACACAGCCTAGCTGAGTCCTCTGCTCAGGGTTTGACAAGGTTGTAGTCAAGGTATTGTCTGGGGCTGGGTTCTCATCAGAGGCTTGACTGGGGAAGGTCTGCTTCCAGGCTCCCTCAGGCTGTTGAATTTATTTCCTTGCCGCTGTAGGATTCATGGCAACTTGCTTCTTCAAAGTCAGCAACAGAGAGAGAGATTCTGTGTGAGTCCACTGGCAAGAGGGACATCCCTTAACATAATCATGGGAGTGACTCTCCATCCTCTTTGCCTTTGTCCCTTGGTTAGAAGCAAGTCACAGGTCCTGCTACACTCCAGGGGAAGGGATTATATGAGGTGTGAACACCAGGAGGCAGAGATCATGGGGGCCACCTTAAAGCTTGTCAGCCTCAATCCATAGATCCCTAGACCTAGAAATTTAAGGGTATGGCTAAGGAGTAATGGAAGCAACATTTGTAGGAGAACTATAACATGAGGGAAGATATTTTCTATTTACACACACACTTACACACCTTAACCTAAAAATAAAATAAAGTTAGGAATTTTTCTTAATGGTTGATGGCATAAGATTTTACAGTCATACAGCCATGGACTTGAGTCCCTGATCTATGGCTGAGGAGTTGCTTAACCTTAATAAGCCTCAGTCCTCATCCTTGGGGTTATTGTGAGAATTAGATTAGATAAAGTAAATAAAACACTTAGCACAATAGAAGTGCTCAATAAATGGTCACTATCATATCCAGGTAAGAGCTTTGGGTACCTCAAACAAGAGTTTTTACAATGTGCTCTAACTATTCTAATCCCCAAAGTGGGGGTGCCCTTCTGAGGCCTGAGAGGGTTTGGCACCAGTTTGCCTCCATGCTTCCCACAAAGCTGTGGGTGTCCTCTAACCTCCTGGCTGGCTCTGCTGGGGTCTCTAGCCCACCTTCTTTCACATCTTCATCAATGGAATCAGTAAGTTTTTGCAATGCTGGATTCAAGGTCTCTGCAGACCTCCAAACTTCTCAGCTGGAATGCTTCACCCCAGTTGCCTCCACTCACCCTGTCCCTAGGCAGAAACTCTGTCGTCATAGTTGACTGTCCTAGCACAGCTTCCTACCTTCTAGTCCTGCTCAGTCCTTGGAACTTGGTTCCCAAGATGGGTTCACTCAATTGCTCACTCACTGAACACTTATTCAAAACCTACCCTGTGCCAGACACTAGGCTAGTTCTGGAGAGAGAACAGTGATGAATACAGAACCCTCCACTCAAGCAGCCCATTGGCCAATGCGGAGGCAGACACAAGCCAACAAAGTAAAACTGACCCTTGACTGGACAGGAATATCCCTGACACCTTACACAAATCCTTCAGTCTGTGAATATGGAACATTCAGACAGGTCCCTCACTTTCTCCCATATTTCAGTTCCACCAAGACTCACACTTCCTGCAGGCAGTGTCACACCACTCTTGTGTTTCCGACGTTCACTACAGTTTTATGTCTCACTTAATAAGCAATTTCACGCTAGCTGGAGTACTTAACTAAAACAGTTTCACAAACCATGTTTTCCCTTCTCCACAGCACTTGTGTGGTGGACTCATTTGCTTCATCAGTCTTGGCTACTGCCCCGCTTAACGTTCCACTTTTCATTTATCTCAAACTTCTGACGATTTTCTGGCTAAGAACCATCACTTTCTCAGAGCTAATTACTTTTCCTTTATTTGTATCGCTGGCACCACCTGATCACCTTTTTAAAGCTTTATTTTCACGAAGAAATGAAGTGTTTCAGCAGAGTTGTTTTATATATGTTGGTGAGTAGAGAAAACAGAGCCATGTTGAGGTGTGCATGCTCTGTTGTCACAGGTCTATCCCTGGACTCACACCAGCCTCCTACACACCAGGCTTCTCACAGCCCAAGAGGTGCACATCCATGCTTTGTCAGTCATTTGCATCTTCATAATACTAATATTACTAGTAATAAAGGTTAAAATATATTGAGAGATTACAATGTGCCAAGCACTTATATGTATTATGTTATTTAACCTTCACAATCACCTTTTGAGATAGGGACTAGTACCAGCATTTAAGAAATCAGAACACTGAGATTTCTGAGAAATTAGAGATTTTAGGTAATCTGCTCAAGGTCACACAGCTAATAAGTGTAGTTCAAGATTCAATCCCCAGTAGTCTGACGCAGAGCTGTCACACAAGTGTGAAAGGGATGTGTAGGGCTGAGAACAATGTTAACCTACTTAATACTTTGTGCAAGGTCAGCCCTGGCTCCAAACCCAAGGGGACAAGGCAAGATCAGTGGCCACAAAGTCCAAAGGTTATTATTCTTGAATTATATTTAAAAATATTTATTTTGGTTCATTCTTTTGATTTCTCTTAGTATTTGGGTGAATTATGTGTATATATGTTTACATACCCACATATAGTCCTCTTTGTATGTCTTCTAAAACATGTCATTTTCTCCCTACCACTTTTAATCTTTTTCTATATTTTTCTTTCCTTCTGTTTGTTTTTCTTGTTGTCATACCTTGAATTTCTTTTAACTTGGTGTTTATTTCTGAAATTATTTTGTCTTTTTTCCTTTTCTTCCTTTCCTGAGTGCTTCCTTTTCTGATTCTACAACCAGTCACCAGTACTTCTCCGGTACCCATCACAGTCCAGCTCTGGAGATGGGCAAATAAAAGATAGCAGCACACCTCTGTGCAGGGAGCTAATGTGGAATAATCAAGAACAGAAGGAAGGGAAAAGATGTAGAATGACCTAGCTATGAAGGACGAGGGAGCAGAGACAACTCTTTGGATTGAGGAACAAATACCTTTCTTTTGAGCAAAGCTTGTAATTCTAACCGTGAGTCTAGGGTCCCTAATAATGACAGGGACTGATGGATGTGAAGGGCACAGTAGACTTGTGTTTGCTCTGGGAAGGACTTCTGACCCTGCATGGGCCTTTGAAGACACCCTTGCTCACGCAGATCATAATGCGCTATGAAGTAATGTCTTCAAAGAAAAGGGGGGAAATTGAAATATACACAGCTAGCCAGTTATTTCACTAAGGCACTTCAAAGAAACATTTCCTTTGATCCTTTCGACTTCTCATTAATAATAAATGTGACTATTACTCACAGAAATTACTCAGAGACCTCGGGCTGATGGAGGCTTCAGTCTGACCCATCACCAGTACCAGGGGGAGGATGAAGTAGGGAATCACACACTGGCTCTTAAAGCTTCCACCGGAAAGTGACACACATCCCCCCTACTCCCATTTCGCCAGCCAGAGCAAGTCCTACAGCCCACCTAACTTTAAAGGGGTTGGGGACTCCCAATCTTGCCATATGATGGTAAGGGAGGGTGGGACACTGACAACACATGGTGAACAGCATGGACGACTAACACAAAGGCCAAGTGAAATGTAGGTATTTTCAGAAGGTCGAATGGAAGAATTTGTTCAAAAAGAATAAGTCGTGTATGAGCTTTGTTACATTTCCTTAGTAATTTCTCAGATAGAATATCCCCATGAAGTCCTTCAACACGAACATCACAGTTGTTGAAGGGAACAGGTATCCTGATCTGACAAAATCATCAAGGAAAAATAATACCAAAAAAAAAATTGTGGAAATTCTGTAACTGGGACAGGAGCAATTTTCTCATGTGTAAGAAGATGAAATTAGGCATCTGCCACTCTGGATTGTTAGTGGGAATGCTAAGAAAACTCACTGTAGGACTCTGCAAAGGTAAACTACCAAAACTTGGATGGCACCTTTAACTTCTTCTCCCTTGAACTTGCCTACTGTCTTGCTATTTCTCCGAGCAATCTGCAGGCAAATTTCAAAGCATTTTACTGTATATCATCATATCTGGAGCTCCAAACACCCTGGAAATGACTATATATGTTTCATTCACTTATTACTTCATTTAACAAACATTTCTTTTGAGGGCCCACTACATGCAGTATTCTTTCCTAGACACTAGGGAAACAAAGGTAAAACATGGTCCTTACCCTTAGGGCACTCATTAATAAACCTAATGGAGGAGAAAGACCAGGGATTAGGAAATTATAGAATATTGTGAAAGTACAGTTATAGAAATATGTGCCAGATATTATGGGAGAGCTGTTAGTAGTGTTATTTATTAAGATCATCACCTGCCTTAGAAGGGAGCAGTGAACCTGTATGATCCACCCAATAAACAGGGCCACCTCATAGAGTTATGCAAGGTGTGCATTGCACAACTCCAGGGTGCATCATCCCCTTGTAGGCTTCTTAGATTTATATGGAGGTCAGTAAAGTGTTGAGCCAGAGGTACCTCTGTCTATTTCCTCCAAAGTCATCATTTGGACTAGCAACAGGACTGTTAGCATCTAACCAACATTTAGTACTCTGCAATATTTTCATTATATGCTTACTGTTATTTTTATTAATATTGATCTAATGGTAATTTCTAACTTACTGAATTTTTTTTTTCAATAATCATCAATTATACAGATACTCCAAGATGGTTCTAGCCACATGGGAAGTCCTAGATAAATATAAGCCACTATCCTTGACCTCAAAAAGCTTTTAAACGAACTGAAAAAGAAAGACAAAAGCACATAAATCAATTAGAGATTAGTAATCTTTGGGAGCTGTTCCTACGGCGAAGTGGTTAAGTTCAGGGTGCTCCACTTCAGTGGACTGGGTTTGCAGGTTTGGATCCCGGGCACAGACCTACACCACTTGTCAGCCATGCTGTGGCAGCGACCCACATATATAGTGGCAGGAGATTGGCACAGATGTTGGCTCAGGGCTAAGCTTCCTCAGTAAAAAAAAAAGAAAGAAAGAAATCTCTAACCTATGTAACACTGAGTCTAAAAACAATCTGAGTTGTGAGAACCAAGAAATCAACCTCAGATGAGATTTCATCCTGAGCTTGAAGGATGCAGAATATTTGGATAGACTAGAGGAATGAGACTGATGAGAATGTATGACTCTTATCAATCTTTGTCCAGTCCTTCCAGGGAAAACACCTCAAAGCTGCTAATGGAAATTAGATGGCGGCACAGCTGAGAAAGGGTAGAACTCTGCTCATCATCCCCCCAACCCCACCTGCCGTAGCTCCTTGCAACACATCCAGTTACCCCATCATTCCCTCAGGTTCCTCTTGGGCAAAGTAAGTCCTTCCACTATTGCCTTGTACTGGTTAAGAACATAGGCTACTCCACTGATTCTCAAAGTATGGTACCCAATCAGCAACATGAGCCTCATCTGGGAACTTGTTAGAAATGCAACTCCTTGGGCCCCCACCCCAGACCTAGTGAAACAGAAACTCTGAAGACAGAGCCCAGTAATATATGGTTTAACAAGCCCTCCAGGTGATTCTGATGTACACTAATGTGTGAGAACCACTGGGCTCATCAGACAGTCAGTCTTCAAATCCTAGCTCTGTTGGCATTTGCAGCCTCCATGGCTTATTGGGTGGTTAATTCTGCTAAATCTCAAAAGAGTGTAACAGTAATATCCACTCTCCTAGGGTCATTGTGAAGAATGAATGAGTTAATACATGTAAAGCCCTTAGCACAATTCTTGGCAATTAGTAACCACTCAATAAAGTATTACTATTAGCACCTGGCAAGATTTCCCTTTACTTTTAAATTATTTTAATACCATGAGATGGTTAGAAAATCTTAGAGCTGCGTTTCCTCATTCATTCTCATTATCTTCACCATCACCTTTGATAGCACCACCCTCACCACTCTTTGGCCTACAAATATATACATTTATTTTTAATAGCATAGAATTTACCATTTTAACCATATTTAAGTGTCCAGTTCAGTGACATTAAATACATTCACATTTTTGTGCTACCATCACCAGCATCCCTCTCCAGAATTTTTCTCATCCTCCCAAACTGAAACTCCATGCCCCTTAAACCCTAAGTCCTCTTTTCCTCCCCCAGCTTCTGGGAACCACCATTCTACTTTCCATCTCTATGAATTTGACTACTCTAAGTACCTCACGTGTGTGGAATCATACAGTATTTGTCCTTTTGTGACTGGCTTAGTTTACTTAGCACAATATCCTCAAGTTTCATCCATGATGTTACAAGGATCAGAATTTCCTTCCTTTTTAAGGCTGAATAATTTTTCACTGTATATAAATATACCGTATTTTGTTTATCCGTTCATCTGTCAACGGACACTTGAGTTACTTCCACATTTTGGCTATTGTGAATAGTGTTGCTGTGAACATGGGTGCATAAATATCTCTTTGAGTTCCCACTTAACAATTCTTTGGGGTATATACCCAGAAGTGGAATTGGTGGTCTACTAATCTCAGCAGTTCTCTTTATTAAAGAAGGCTTACTCTCCCGTTTGCTCTGTCAAACTGGTGTGGCCGTTGCTACCAGAGAGAAGTATACCATCCCCCTTCCGTAATCAGGAGAATGTTATAGGATCGCCTTCAATCTTTAAAAACTAGAAACTGGGTGAGTCAAGAGCACGTCTTCCTCTAAAACAAACCTCCTCCTACCCTAGACTCCATTTCATCATAGTGAAGGGTTTTTCTGCCTTATCTACAAAGTACTCAAAGAGAAAACTTTATTTTCTTCCATCCCACCGGTGACAAGGACCAGAGAATAAAGAGACTGACAGGGTGGACCATCCGATATGATAACTTATTTTTCCTCTGGTTGTTTCCAAACAACACACTATGTCATTAACTTTGACTGTGGTCATCACTTTGGCTTCAGGCTTAATCTATTTTGACTAGGAATATTGTCCTCGGAAACACTACAATTTCCTGAAGAGACTGCAAATCAGCAGTCTTGCCTGTAATCATACACGGCCCTTATCTTCCCTCTGGTTGAAAGATGTACAAAGACAGTATGTCATTGTGGGCCAGGAGGTTTTCTTTATTTAGTGTCTGCCTTCTGGCTGAGCTATAAGGTAAGGCAATTAGATACCCAACATTTATAACAGACGTGTTTAACTTCCCTGATATGTCCTGCAGAGGTTAAGCAAACACAAAGATAATAGACTTTAACTAGCAGTTAGGAGGTTTAGACTTCAAACCTTTTAGACTGTATAAACTATGATGGTGAGACAATAGACAACGTGCTCATTTACCACTCAAGACCACCTTGAGCTGAAATATTTAATGTAGAATCAATCCTGCCTGTGAGGTCTGCAAGAAAAGGGCACTAAACATCTTTGTATGCAAGGCTTTTAGTTTGAGATTTATCAAGAATAAACTAAACCAGTGTGACCCCTCCAGGAGGCAGTGTTGTGTAGTGGAGCTGTGGTCTGGATTGGCTCAGCTAGGCTTATAGTAGCCTCCACCTCTTACTGCGTATATGACCTTGAGCAAATTACCTAAATTCTTCCTATTTCAGTTTCCTTACCTGAAAAGTGGCAATACTAATAGTACCTGCAGAGTATTTCCTGTCATTGAAGGGTATCTGGTACCTGGAAAAGGCCACTTAAATGCATGCACCAACATGTCATTGGAAGAAATAGGTGTCATTGGAGCATTTTCTTAAAAATGAACTAAAAATCATACAAATGATAAAATTGCCTTAATTTAACGAAATTTAGTTTAAACTTTCAACTATATAGTTATTCTAGGGGGAAAAAAACAAGAAATAAATTAGGAAGTTTTTGTTACATTTTTCAAACAAAACTATAACAGCACTATACAACATCTTTCATTTCATATTTGACCTTCAAAGGGACATTAATAGGATATACATTGTGCAAAACTATTCTGGGTCTTAACTGGTTTCCAGGGAACTCTGTTGTTCCTTCGGTATTGAATCCTTCCTTTTGAAGTCCTTGTCCTTATCCCCGTCATTGTTTTCTTCAACTGTCAACAGGTCAAATCACGCCAAGTCCACATTTGCCAATGGCTTGGCAAGTCATTCCAGTAGCTCTGCTGTATCACTCATTAACTTCAAGAAATCCTAAATGTTTGGCAAATCGTGCTTTTTCCCTTTGTAATTCCTCTGCTTTGTAGTTTCAGTGGACAGTCTTATGTTGTAAAAATATCAGACAATCAATGAGTCTGTGACCAACGAAGGTGACTGACCCACTGACCAGCATAGATACTAGGGCGGAACAGCAAGAGATATTTGAATGGAGACTGATTTTAATAAATGGCCAGCTTATTATGACAATTTTTGCTTTCCTGACACCTCTTTACAGAGACTTGGAAAGTGAATACTCAGATAGCAAAGATTCTCAGTCTCTCATTAAATTGCTAAACCCATGTCATATGCTCAGCACAAAGCCCAGTGAATAGCATGCATTTTAGTTGTTAATAAATACTCTCATTATTTACTTAAAGGATCAGCATGCTGACATGTGCACAAAGATGTTGAAGGCATTTACACACATTAATAATATAGGCTAAGAAGAATATTTTCCTTAAATCAATCCCCCTTTCCAGCAATAAGAGCCATGACTAGAGAACAAAAGAATCCCTTACTCCCCAACCCACCTCCATTCCTTACTTCCCTTTACCCTTATTTAGTTTTATCTTCTCTCAATAACACTTATTCCCATCTGACATGCCATCTATTTACTTATTTCTGTTTTATCTGTCTCCCACCGCTGGAATCTAAACTCCAGAGGTCAAGGACTTGGTTTGTTCATTGATGTGTCCCCAGGGCCTGAAACATGCTGGGTGTTCAGTGAGTATTTGTTGAACGGGAGATGAATGGAAAACTCCTCTTGTCTTCCTCATTCCAGAGCTCCAGTGACCAGTGACTCTGCGGTTAGGGATCCCAGTGCACTATGGCCCGAAGAGCCCCTAATGTGACTAAGAATGGATACTGTGCAAATCCTAAGAAGGAAAGACAGCACGGAGACTCAAGAAGCACACAGCAGCATGAAAGGCTGTGGACAGTCACTGCAAACTCAGGCCTTCTCTTTCGCTCTCTTTCCCATTCTAATTCAAGTCAGACGGAATAGAAGATTGTTCTCCTGCAGGGCAAAGGAAGGAAGTTGGAATTCTCCCTCCTACAAAGGAAAAGATTGATGTTTGAGTCATGGTGTGGTGGAAAGAACTAGCCCTGTGTGCTGATCTCACCTCTGACACTACTCGGGTCTCTATGTCAGGAAAGTCACTTCAAATGTTCAGTGCTCTACAACTTCAACTGTATGATGAATGGGTGTGGCTAGCTCAGCGTTTCCTAAACCATGTTCCTTGGAACATTTGATCCTCTTATGCACTAATATGGTAGCCACTAGCCACATGTGGCTGTTGAGCACTTGAAATGTAGCTAGGGCCACATTTTAAAATGTAAAAACTAAAGCAGTATACAGGAAAAAAAGGTGAAATGGCTCATTAATAATTTTATATTGATTAATGTTGAAGTAATAACAGTTTTATATGCTGGGTTAAATAAAATATTTTATTAAAATTAGGACAGTGTGGGAGGCTGTGGGTGTGTGGGGACAGAGGGCATATGAGAATTCTCAGTACTTTCCACTCAATTTTGCTATGAATCTAAAACTGCTCTAAAAAGTGATCGATAAGTAAATTAAAATTTTATATAAAAAATTAGGCTCAACTGTTTCTTTTTACTTTTAAAAAACGTGGCTACCAGAACATTTAAAATTATATATGTCATTATAGCTATGGTTCATAGAGTGTTTCTGTTTGACAGGGCTGCTCTACACTCTGAGAGAAGAAATGCTTCTCTGATCAAACACTGTATACCGCACTCTCTCCTCACATCTCCCCAACCTCCTGTGCCAAGTCATGATACTCATTATCAAAGTGAGTATACTGGGCCTTCACGTAGTATACAGTACAGTCATGCGTCACATAATGACGTTTCTGGTCAACGACAAATTGCATATGTGGCAGTGGTCCCATAAGATTAGTACCACATAGCCTAGGTGTGTAGTGGGCTACACCATCTAGGTTTGTGTTAGTACACCCGGTGATGTTCGAACAACGACGAAATCTCCTGATCATGCATTTCTCAGAACATCCCTTCGTCGTTAAGTGGTGCATCCTGTATGTAGAAACCTGATTAATTGGCATTTTCTAAACTTATTTGATCACAGAATCTATTTTCTGCTGAGTACCTCTTAATACCCCTCAGTTTTGAGGAAGACATTTTGGAAAACAGTGGCCTAGATTTTCTGTAAAGTCTTTTTGTATTTTAATAGTCTGTGATATTGTGGATCTAATATGTGCAAGGACGCAATGAGCGAGTTTCTAAGATGCTTGTTCAGGCGGGGAGAGTTTTAAGGAGAAATCATGTTCTTCATCAACACTTCTTAGGAGGGGTCGCTGCTAACTGAGTGCTGGAAGGGAAGCAAGTTGGGAGGCTAGAGCATGGAATCCGGTTGAGGGATTGAGGAGGGGGAGACGAGCTCAGGTTTGGAGGGTCTCTGGAGCCTTGTGTTCATTGCACTCAGTTAAGCTTCGGCTCTGCTTAAGATGCTGATGCCCTTAAGAAATCAGCACCACGGGAAACCTGAAAGTCCCAGACAGAACATGCAGTGACAGAGCCCTCAAAGGAAACTAGAAAACCGAGTGGCTGGAAGGCTGCAGAAATTCCACAGTTAAGAGGATCCATTACATGTCAGTGGGTCAAATCCAGATCAGGAAGGCTGCACGTGCCACCTTCTCACCTCCAGACCTCCAGGGAGCAGATAAGGAGAAGTCCTTAAGGGTTTATCTAGGCAGATAAAGCAGTGAAACCACCGCCTGTGGTCTCTGACAGAGATTTCTATGTGGGTGATAAGAAACCTATTTCTGGTGCCTGACATTTCTGCCTGTGCTTCCAGACAGTGTCCCAAGTGGAGTGCTATATCGCCTAGGATTTCTGGGGTTCCATTATGAATGGAAGTTTCTCCTGGATGAACCTCAAAAATTCTTCTGTTGCTTACTAACTTCTCCCTCGTCCTAAGTAACTGCCAAAATATTGCCTTGAAGAATGTGCTGCTTTTTACAAGCTCCAAGCATTTATTCTGAATCAAGGTTTTATAGCTTTATTGAGATATAGTTTATGTACAATAAAATTCACCAATTTTTAACTGTGAATGAATTTTAGTAAATGTATAGTCATGCAACCATCACCACAATCATGTTTTAGAACAAGTCCATCACCCCAGAATTTTCCTCATGCCCCTTTGTAGTCAACTTCCACCCCTTTCCACTGCCCCAGGAAACCCCTGGTATGCTTGTTGTTGCCACGGTTTTGCTTTTTCTAGAATTCTATATAAATGGAATCATACAGAACAGTATACAACATTTTGATTCTGGCTTCTTTCAGTTAGAATGATGCTTTTGAGATCCATCCATATTGTTGCATCGGTACTCCATTCCTTTTAGTTGTTAATGTTCCATCATACATCACCATTTTCTTTTTATCTATACATCAGTTGATAGGCATTTGGATTGTTTCCAGTTTGGAACTATTATGAAATAATGATATTATGAACATTCATGTATAAATCTTTCAGTGGACATATGTTTTCATTTCTTTCAGGTAAATACCTAAGAGAGGAACTGCATATAGTAAGCGTATTTTAACATTTTAAGAAACTTCATTTTTTGAAGTGGCTATATGGTTTTGCATTCCCACCAGCAATGTATGAGATTTCCAGTTGCTCCACATCCCCACCAACTCTTGTTATTGTCAGTCTTTTTAATCTTAGTTATTCTAATGTATGTGTAGTGGTAACTCACTGTGGTTTTAAGTTGCATTTCTCTAATTAACATCATGTTGAACATCTTTTTATGTGCTTTTTGATCATCCATGTATTTTCCTCTATGCAGCATCTACTCAAATATTTTTCTCATTTTATTATTGGATTATTTTCTTATTATTGAGTTGTAAGAGAACTTTCTGTTATCTGGATATGAGTCCTTTTTCAAATATATGCCTTACAGATATTTTCTCTTAATTAATGGCTTACCTTTTAAATTTCTTAATTGTGTTTTTTGATAAGCTAATGTTTTTTATTTTATTGAATGCATAATACTTTATAAGATAAGCTAATATTTTTAATCTTCGTGAAGTCCAATTCACCAATTTTTCTTTTATGATTCATGCTTTTTGTGTTTTATGTAAGAAACTTTACTTAATCCAAGGTCACAAAGATTTTCTTCTAGAAGGTTTATGGTATTAGCTCTTAGGTTTAGGTCTATGATCCGTTTTGACTTAAATTCTGTGTATGCTGTGAGGAAAAGGTCAAAGTACCTTTCTTAATCTAGATATCCAGTTATTCCAGCATGATTTATTGAGGACTATCCACTTCTTACCTTGGCAACTTTATCAAAACTCAATTGATCACGTAAGTGTGGGTCTATTTCTGGACTCTCAACTCTGTTGCATTAATCCATGTCTATCCTTACACCACAACCACACTATCTTAATTATTATAGCTTTTATAGTTAAGTCCTGAAATCAGACAGAATAAGTCCTCCAACTTTGTTCTGTTTAGAAATTGTTTGGGCCGTTCTAGATCCTTTGCAGTGCTGCATTTTTAATAACGCTCTAATGTCTGGGAGATATAGCGTATATAATGCTATATAATTTGAGGACAAAGTAGTCACAGACACATAGAAATATGGGCAATTTTTCTGACTTCACATTATGAGGTTGGGTTCTTCTCTCTTTGTGGTCACATCTCATTTTCTTACTGGAACTTCAGCTCCACGAGAGTAGGAACTGCATATCTCCAGGGACTTCTGAATCCCCAGCGACTTCTGAATCCCCAGCAAATCAGCGCTTGTGGTAGGTTTTCAACAAAGATTTGTTGAACAAAAGAAGGAATCAGGCCAAGGAGAAGTTCAATGACTTGTCTCCGTACCAAAGTCAATAGCAGAACTGCAACCAGAACTTCAGTTTTTAAACTCTTCATTTAGTATTTTTCCATTTTACAATATGAGCGAAGGAGACAGAGAAGAAAGGAAAAGGAGAAAAGAAGCAAATGAAAGCAGAGGTAGATGAGAGCATGATTAGAAGGATTTTTTTTAAGGCTTTTGTTTTGATACATCTCAGCCTTATAGTCTGAAACTTCCAGCCACTAAACATTTACAAGTTTATCCTTTGTTTGAAATACTTTTTAACATGCAGAGGAATACCCAGATGATTCACAGATCCAAAACCACAGCCTAAGCAGGAGACGACAACATTTCCTTCCTGAGCGTAGTGCTAAGAAAATAGAGGACAGACACACAAGGCCAGAATGGACCCCTGGGGTCAGCAGCAGACAGACCCCACTGGAACATTCTGGATGGACGGGCCTTCCAATTTGGAAAGATTTTCAGGGAACAATGTTTGGCAGGGTATTTTTTCCCCCTACATTTTAATTCAGAAAACACTTCTATCTTTTTGTGTGTGTGTGTGAGGAAGATTAGCCCTGAGCTAACATCCACTGCCAATCCTCCTCTTTTTGCTGAGGAAGACTGGCCCTGGGCTAACATCCGTGCTCATCTTCCTCTACTTTATATGGGACGCCGCCACAGCATGGCTGACGAGCGGTGCATAGGTCTGCGCCCGGGATCCGAACCCACGAACCCCGGGCCACTGAAGAGGAGCGCGCGTGCTTAACCACTACGCCACCAGGCCGGCCCCAGAAAACACTTCTGTCTTTTCAAAAAAATCCCTTCAACTGTGGTTCTTGTTCTAAAACCTGAAAAATTAGGTGTCAGAAAAAAAATATCATGGTGTTAATCTGAGAAGGAAAGTAACTGGAGAGCAAGGTAAGGAATGTACAACTATCAAAATGCGGTGGTGGCTCAGACTCCACACCTCTGATTCATGTGGTGTGTAATCTTCTCAAACAACGATTACAGAAATGAAATGTGCATTTGAAGGGGCTGGAATTGTCATTAATTACTCTGCAATATCCCGTCGACCAAATTCTCCCTTCAAGTAAATATATATGGCTTCCATTGAAATTAGTGGGTGTCACAAGTAACTGAGAGGAGAATTTGGTTCTGTGGCCTCACAAGGCACTGTGAAGACTTGATTTACAAACAGTTATTAAGAAAGATGTCTACCAGAAGCAGTCAGCGATATGAAAGAAATTAAATATCTCTATATTAATTGAGTCAAGAAACACTCGTTGAGTGTAGACCCTGTTCTGCAAGATGCTGGGTACTGCTGGGGGAATCCAAGGTAAGATGTACACAGCCCTGCCTCAATTTACTCCCAAAGCTGCAGGTGAGAGGCCTGACCAACATCTCTTGCATCTGGTTCATTCCCTCGGTTCTCAGCTTAAGTGTCACCTTCTCCAGATGAGACTAGGTCTTCCTGGTGAGATGGATCATATTGGTAATTACTTGTTTAATGCCTATTTCCTCCTGCAGCTCCGAGAAGAGAGGGACCATGTTCATCTTATCCTGGCATCTTATCCTATCTTGTCTCAATAAGAACACAGGTTCTGATTCTGAAGCCAGCAGCCTGAGTTCAAATCCCAGCTCTGTCATTCACTCCCTGTGTGATTTGGGGCAAATCACTTATGCTCTCGAAGCTTTGGTATCCGCACCTGCAAGATAGAGACAACTCGGTAATACTTACCTATTGAACTGTTCCGAAGACAAAAATGAGGTAAAGTCGCCAAATGGCCTGGCACATATTAAGCCCTCCACAAGAATAAAATAAAACATCAGTAGTTAAATAAGGCTAATCTCTTTAATAAAGACAATGGTTGCCATTCTCTGGCTATTAAAATGACAACACAACAACAATAATAATCACTATTATTGAGAGCTTACTGTAGGCCAGGCACTGTGCTAAATGCTTCACATATAATTAGCAAATTTAAGAGGTATACACATCAACCCATCAACAACGACCTGGCCCCTTTAACCTCTTCTTTCTGGGCATATCATTATTTATTAGGGACATAGGATCATCAGATCAGTCTATATGTTGGTGGCATACGAGTGGCAGTATCAGTCAGTCTTGGAAGGAAATAAATGTCATGCTCGAAAGATTAATTGAAGAGAGCATATGAAGACTAATTCAAAGATTTGGGCAGGCTTAAAGAATCCAACAAGGGATGGAGCTACCTACAGTAACTAGCAATAATGGGGAGCTGTCACCTCCCCTACGCTTGAATGGGCAAAGGAAAGAAATGGTGCTCCAGGGCACAGTGAAAGCTAAAGTCAAGGGAGTGGAGCTGCCCTGCGGGAGCTGTGATGGTGGAGGTGTTGACCACTGCCAAAACCATGGCGAGGCAGGGAGCAGCTGGAGAGGGAATACCCCGCTGCTCTCTTCCCACCTTCTGACCTCCTGTTGCTGCTTTCCAATGGCCAAATCCTGCTAGAAGCTGGAGAGTGATGCAGTCCATAATTACTTCCTCCTGGAGCAGAGACGAGGGCAGAGAAGGGCTGAGAACAGATCTGTCCAGAGGGCAAACAGAATAACCTGCATGGAACCACTGACCATCATGTCTAGTCAAGCTAGAATAAATTCATGTTGACTGCGCTAAGAACATTAGAGGAAATGAATCTAGACAGTTCAACAAAACTGGCAGGCTATTGCTAAGCTGAAAATAAAGGCGGGCTTTTCTTTCTTGCTACAATTAATGAAGATGCAAAGAAGGTAGAGGATATCAGATAGCAACCAAGCGTCTGTTATTCCTCCTTCTCAGCCTCAGTGAAAGACGAAAGCTCATGCAGTTGGGCTCCATGTTTGAAAATGACCCAATGATTGTATTTAGTTGAATATAAGAATCCTCGTTTTGCTAATGAATCTCAATCATGACAGCCAATCGTTCCTCCCTTTCTATTTCCCTAATCTCAACTAACTAGGATTTGAGCATCTTCTGTCTGTTCACCGAAGCACTATTCTTTTGGAAGATATCTTTTATTTTATTTATCTTGTATTGTGGCAAAATATACATAATATTAAATTAACTGTGCATTTTTAAGTGTACAGCTCAGTAGTGTTACGATATTCACATTGTTGCGAAACAGATCTCCAGAAATTTTTCATCTTGCAAATCTGAAACTCTCTATCCATCAAACAACAGCTTCCCATTCCTCCCTCCCCTCAGCCCTTGGCAACCATCATTCTACTTTCTGTCTCTGTGAATTTATCTAGGTACCTCACATGAGTGGAAGAGTATTTGTCCTTCTGTGATTAGTGTACTTCACTTAGCATAAGGTCCTCAAGGTTTATCTATGTTGTAGCATGGGTCAGAATTTCCTTCTTTTCTAAGGCCGAATTATTTTCCATTGTGTGTATATACCACATTTTGTTGATCCATTCATCTGGCAGTGAACACTCAGATTGCTTCCACCCCTTGGCTGTTGCGAGGATGCTGCTCTGAACAGAGGTGTACAAATACCTATTCAAAACTGTACTTCCAGCTCTTTTGGGTCTACACCCAGAAGTAGAGTTGCTGGATCATATGGTAATTCTATATTTTATTGTTTGAGAAACCACCATACCATTTTCCATAGCTGCTGCATCATTTTACATTCCCAACAAAAGTGCCTAAGTGTTCCAATTTCTCCACATCCTTGTCAACACATGTTATTTCCTGGGGTGTTTTTTTCTTGATACAGTTATCCTAATAGGTGTGAAGTGGTATTTCCTTGTGGTTTTGATTTGTATTTCCCTAATGGTTAATGATGTTGAGCATCTTTTTATGTGCTTATTGGCCATTTGTATATGTTTTTGCAGAAACGTCTTTTCAAGTCCTTTGCCCATTTTTTAAATTGGGTTGGTTTTTTCATTTTGTTGAGTTGTAGGAGTTATATATTCTGGATATTAATCACTTATTATATATATGATTTGCAAATATTTTCTTCCATTCCATAGGTTGCCTTTCCATTCTGTTGATAGCGTGGAAATTTTAATTTTAATACAGTCTAATTTATGTATTTTTTCTGGAAGATATCTTTTAACATAGGCTTTGCATGACTAAAACTTTCAGAGAAGAGGGCTCAGACTAGACATGGTTGTGGTGGACTCTATTTGTAGCAGAGCAAAAAGAACAAAGACTTAGGTTTCATAACTCACAAAACTGACCTAACTGATTTGTGTACTTTGGATGATCCCATCATATGGCCAGCATGTAAATTTCTCCTCTTGGCAGTTGAGAGGTACAGGTCTCCCCTCATCCTCCCCACTTCTTTGCATGCTATAGTATCCTGCTGGGAGATTCCAGCAGGGAGACAGATGAAAGATACTCTTTCACTTGCAAGTGACAGTAACCCAATCTAACTGTCCCAAATAAAGAAGAATTTTAAAACGCAGAAAAAAATTAAATTTTGCTCAAAATTCTTTGCCTCATATAATTGAAAAGACCAAGGAGAGACAATCTGGCTTCAGGTATGGCTGGCTCCAGGTTCTCAAACAATGTTATAGCTCTGCTCTCCTCTGGGTTGACTCCATCCTCAAGTAGTACTTTCCCGTATAATGACAAAACAGTGTCCCTCAGCTCTTGAGTTACTTCTTACTTTCTCAGCAGCTCCAGGCAGAAGACAGATTCTTTTTTCCTTATAGTTTCAAGAAAAGTTTCTGTATTATCTTTTATATTAAAACTAACTGTATTGTTAGCCCAATGGCTGAGAAAACATCGATGACCTGAAGCATTTTCCTTATTGAGCAGTTGTGTTCTCTGATGAGCAACTATGGTTAATATTGACACTTGTTTCCACTGTGGATTTATTTCTTCCATAATTATTTACTTCAGCTCACAGATGGAGGAACTATTCAAGTTGATCGTACGTTATCCAGGGGCTGCATGAGTCCCCATGCTCACAAGATGCAAGGGACCAGTGGGCTGAGAGTAGTGGAAAGAAAAAGCCAGAGAAATATTTTGTTTGGGGAACAAACGTTTAGGCATAAGTCACTGCTTCATGTAATATTTTAAAATAAATAGAATTAGTTCCACTAATCACCAAACTACCTGTTTTGTAAAAACATAACAATGTGTAGAGCACTGAACATGGAAACCAAAGACCCAAGCTTGAGTCCTGGACTCTCCTCTTACCCACTATGTACCTTGGGCAATGCTGGGGACTGAGTTGTGTCCCCCAAAGTTCCTATGTTGAAGCCCCAACCCCCATTAGGAAGGTGTTTGGAGATGAGACCTTTGGGAGTGATTATGTTAAATGGGTGGGGCCCTCATGATGGGATTAGCGCCCTTACGAGAAGAGATACCAGAGAGCTTGATCTCTCTCTTTCTGCCTGTGGGGACACAGTGCAAAGGCAGCCTCCTGCAAGCCAGGAAGAGAGTCCTCACCAGAACCCACCCCTGCTGGCACCCTGAACTGTGAGAAAATAAATTTCTGTTGTTTAAGCCACCCAGTCTGTGGTATGTTGTTATGGTGCCTGAGCAGACTAAGACAGACAGGTTGCTTAATATCTCTGAACTTTGGGTGTCAGATCTATGAAAAGTATGAGAAGGGGGTGGTAAACATCAGCTAGTCTGGAGAGCTGGATAGATTAGTATATGTACAGATAATGTGAGGAGGAAAGCAGTGATTATAAGAAAAATATCTATCCTTCTGTTTTCTGACATCCAACCAAACAAACAGAAAAGGTGAAGGCAGAAAAGGGCTATTTTAGGTCTGTAAAATGTCAGAAACGGAAATAAAAATACTCTGGGGCATATGAACCAATGAGCTAGACTCTAGGCAGAACTGTTACTTTCTTTAACGCATAATTTTTAAGCTCCTTTACAGAGATCTGAAAGTTGAGACACTACTCAAATCTTTCTTTTTCCTCCTAAAAATACCAGGTTCGAATGTTATTCTTCGTACTACCGCATCACTTTCCACCTGTCATCCAGGCAGTCAGTTTTCAATACAGCATCTTCCCACCTCAGAGCCTTTGCATTTGCTGTTCCCTCCACCTGGAACACTCTTTCTCCGGAGAGCTGAATGTCTCACACCTCCACTTCATTCAGGTCTCTGCTAAGTTGTCACCTCATTATAGGAGCTTCTCCAGTTACCCCATCTAAAATAGCTTCTTCTCACCCCCTCACTCTCTATCTGCCTTTTTAAGTAATACTCCTCCCTACCTGGCATTTTGTACATTAAATTAGTTTTATCTATCTTCCCCACTAGAATGTGTGTGCTGCGAGGGCAGAGACATTGTTTTGGTCACTGCTGTATCTCCAGCGCATAGAACGCTGCTTAAAACGTGGTAAGTGTTCAATAAATAGTCAGTATAGAATGAACAAATCTCAATCTTCTTTTCTGGTTGTGATACACATGACAGTGTTGTTCTTGTGGAGGGCACACTCCCATGGGGGTACATTGATCATGACAACTTTGAAAATTAATTTTCTGGCAAGTAAAACAAACGGTGTCATTTTGCAAAAGATGAGATTGGGGCATAGAATTTAGAAGCATTTTACCAACATATGAGCAATGAAATCAGCCCTTTAAAGATTCCCAATCTCTTATGAAGGAAAATATACCTACATCTTACAAGAAAACATAGCAAATCAAATTTACATTTTTAAACAATATTTTGAAAACAAGAACCTTGATTTTTTTCTAGACTTCTACTCTGTAGATAATATCATAAATCAATTTGCTTTGTATTCTTTGGATCTCAACGTAGATATAATTTCCTTCTTAAAAACTTTTCTGTGACTCCCTCAAGTTGAGGTTACATGCCTCTCTCTATGTGCCCCCATGCGACCCCAAACTTACCCTACCAAGGCTCTTAACACTCTGTACTGTAATTGCCTGTTTACTTATCTATGTCCTTGGCCCCTTACCTCACACCCACCCCCCTCTAATGTCTCCCCATTTCCCTCCAGCGCAATACAAGCATCAGGAGAAACAAGTTCCTGACTACCTTGTTGACAATTTTATGTCCAGCACATAATGTGTGAACAAATATTTGCTAAATCAATTAATAAGTTCTATTTAAGAATAAGCACACATGAATCATTGTTTAAAATTGAAAATTTACAATGTACAGATTTTTGATAAATAATAAAAATGGTGGTGTGAATTTTCGGGCACAACCTCATTCTGGGTGCCTGTAGTTGGGTAATCATGACTGCTCAGTTGTGAAATCATTGTAGTTCCCTTGCCTTCTTCTTTATTACAAATTTGCCCATGGATAAAATTTAAAAGAAAATGGAGTGCTGTTTTAGTGAGCACACGTGCCAAAACAAAATTTATAAGGGAAATAAGAGAGGTGGGAACATTCTTGAAGCCCTCAATAACTCACATCTCAAACTCAGAAAGAAATAAACAAAAAAACTGAAAAAGCCATATAGTCATGGCTCATAAGCACTGCAATCATTGGTAATTGCCACGACTCTGAATATCACCAAATCACCCACCGCAGGATTTGGTTCTAAGACGGTAATTTCAGGTTAGATACAATTTCCAGTTTTATCATTCTCTCCCCTTTCTCTCCTGTTCAAGAAAACTTATCAAAGGCAGTAAACAGGAATAGCATTATTACAGGAGTAACCTGGAGTCCTCATTAACTTCTACAGAAATACAAATCATTTGCAAACTTGGTGTTTCAATTATTAGTAATAATGAACCGTCCACACTGTACCTCCCAGTTGATCAGATCAGTCATGACTTGAGAAACTCAGGTCTAGAGCTGCAGCTCTCCAGATTTTTTACAGGGGCTTAGGCACAGCAAAAGTTCCTGCGGGGAGTGTGGTCCACCCAATTCTACTTTCCAAAAAGAAAAACTAACTCAGTAGTAACAAAGACTACAAAAGCAAAAATTCAAAAATGTTAGTTAAATCAAGTACAGTAGCAATTGAAAAGCATGATCAACTCAAGGCAGAATCTGTGCTGCACTGCTAACAAGGACTCTTCCCAAATATGCTGGGAGTCCAGCTGTCTGCCTGCACATGTGCACATGCAATGGGCATTTTGCAATGTTGACGAGTATTGCATACGAGCAAACTATCCTAGTGGAATACTCAACATACTCTAGAATTCTCTAGTGGAATACTCAATAAAGTCAACCAAAAATATGAATACCTAATTTTAGAAACCTTCAATAAACTCACTTATTTACTAGTAAGTAGATCATAGTATGTAACAGTGAAAATCTAGGAACTCTAGAATAGAAAAGTCTTGCATTGTTTGATTAATTCATTCAATGCCTGTCAGATGGATCCTTTCAGACCTTAAGTGGACCATGGAGTGAGTATACTGAGAAACATTGCAGTAAGACAATTACCTAATCAACGATTCATTTTAGTTTCCAGGGTGTGCTTAATACAGCTAACTGCTCGTGAGAGGGATATAAAAATATGAACATGGGGCTGGCCCCATGGCCTAGTGGTTAAGTTTGGTGTACTCCACTTCAGTGGCCCAGGTTCAGTTCCCAGGCACAGACCTACACCACACATCAGCGGTCACACTGTGGCAGCAACCCACATATAAAATAGAGGAATATTGGCAATGGATGTTAGCTCAGGGCAAATCTTCCTCAGCAAAAAAAAAAAAAAAAAAATCAGAAAAATAAATATAAACAGGCCCCGAGGAGCTTACAATCTAATAGATCCTCAATAAATATTTAGAGAGATCATATATTAGAGACCAAAGCAATGTATATGCCTCATATTGTTAGATGCAGGAAAATGCTCTTGTGCAGTGTTGAGAATGAATGCAATCCTTTCAATACTCTGGTCTCAAGATTTGTTTTGCTGTTATCAAAAACCTGATGATGAGCCAGGCCTAGTGGTCTAGTGGTTAAAGTTCCATGCTCTTTGCCTTGGAAGCCTGGGTTTGTTTCCTGGTTGCAGAACCACACTACCCATCTGTCAGTTGCCATGCTGTGGCTGTGGCTCGCATAGAACTAGAAGGACCTACAACTAGGATATACAGCCATGCACTGGGGCTTTGGGGAGAAGGAAAAAAAGAAGAGGAAGATTGGCAACAGATGTTGGCTCAGGGTGAATCCTTCCCAGCAAAAAAAACAAAAGCAAAAACCTGATGACCTGTATCAGCAAGTCACCCATTAACACATGCAAGATAAACTGCAATGGGAATAGCATCTGGGAGACCAGGTGTGAGCCTGTGGTAATAAAACAGCACTAAATTCGGGTTTACAGTCTATTTGGTGACAAGTGTGGATAAGCATGAACCATAATTCTATGGTATGCTCTAGGCTCGGGAATATGTGCATCGATTAACAAGTAGCTGTAGAACACTACACTCTGAGATTTGATTCAGCCCTTTAAATCTTTTACACCTGCTACAAAAATAGCTGTCATAAAAGAAAATCAGATACAGTGAATAATTCACAACATGAATGCTCTTGTGTGGGTGGGAGTTAAGTGGTGCTTGCCTTTGTCTCATTTTATATGGTGAAATCTGCAGTTATAACATAGACTCCTTTCTAGAAAGGCAAACTGAAGATTCTAAACCAGCAACAGGCAACAGCAGGGCTGACGTGAATTTGCTGATTGCCTGTTAGCATTACCAAAAGATATAGTGGCTGCAGTAGGTTTTCTCCAGACTCTTTGTTATTGCCTTTCTTTTTCTTTTCTCTGTGCAGGCTGTAAACAGATTGTAAATTGTGTGACACCACAGAACCTGAGACATAATGCAAGGCTACTTTTAGCACCATCTACCAGAGCATACAAGTTTTGCTTTTCTACCGAAAACTGCTTGACCTGTGTACTTGACCTTGATATCTATGACTTCATCTACTTTTTAGAGAACCTTGAAGATTGGGGGACCAGGGAATGAGAGTAGGGACCAGATGAATGGGTATATTAATCATGTTTTTAAATTTCTGTATCTTATGATGTTTGGGGACTTTGGGGGTTGTATGGGGATTTGGGGGACTTTATAGACCTAGGGAGAGAGTGCCCTTCCCAGGGCTAGCTAATTCCTAAAGATAACATCTAATGCATGAACACAACTTTCATATGCAAACCAACCAATCCTGAGTGCATATCCCCCAAACACCTCCATTATCTAACTCTCACACACCAAGCCAATATTTCTTCTGCCCTAAATCAGGTAACTGGAGACGACCCCTATAGCCCAAAGCCTGCCAGAATTACTCAAAATAACCAATTTAGCTGTTTACTCTGCCTTGCCTTGTCTTTTCTGCAGAAACCCCAATAAAGGTTTTGGCCTAGGCTTTCCTCTTGCTCCTTTCTGCCTCCTGACCAAACCTGGTGCTGCCCATGGGCCCTTCATCATAGGGCCTGCACACTCCTCTCAGGAAATATAAGAAATTAATTCTTCTTTCAGTGGTATTGGCTTCTCCATGTCATCACTCAGTCACCTCCATAAATTAAAATCCCATGGACACAAAGAAAACAAGGGCCCTTTGCAGTCATTTTTAGGAACATGGCAGTTTGGCTTCAAATCTGACTCAGAGATGATGTGTTCTCACAAAAACATCACGAGCGACTATAGCACACAGCCCAGAATGGGAACTAGGCATTCTCTCTTCATCTCTGCCTATTTCCATGTGGCCCAGTGAGGCATGGGGAAGAACACTCTCATGCTGACTTTCCATCACGACACGAAAGTCTAGAAAACTTGCATGACCTGTTGAAGAAAGTCGGAATGCAGATCTGTAGAGGAATTGAAAAAGTAGAGCCCTGCTCTCCTGATTCCTCACAAGGAGCCACCAGAATAACAACACCAATAATGACAATAGCTGTGAACATTTATTTACTGAGAGCCTGGCTCTGTGCCCAGTGTTATATATGCATCATCTCATTGAACCTTCACACTAAGGCTATGAGGTAAGTACTATTTTTATTCCATTTTAGAGATAAGAATTTAGAGATGAAAGTTACAGTCCAAGGTCACATATCTGGTAACTGGTGACCTGGGACTAGACAGACCAAGTCTAAATTCATACTCTAAACCCCCGCTCTATACTACATCTGTCAAGGCTGAACAAGGCTCCTTCTCCCCCATGATGCAGAATTCAAGAGCACAATTCCTTTTGTGAATGAGGAAAACCACAGTGAAACTGAAAACCACAACCCCTAGTTGGCATCTTCAATTGGCTAGTAGATGGTGCCATGTTGCCTTCCAAACCAAATGTATTTTTGGTAGATGTTCAGAAGCAGAGCCAACTCCAGGCAATATTGTGAAATAGGCAACCCTCTTGATTTCTTGTGATTGCTTTTCCTGGAATTCAGTGCCTTCATGACCTCTGCAGATGACCCAGATGACTCCACTCCCAACACTGTACCCTGTGGTCTGTGCCTTAAGCTCAAATTATTTCTCTGTATCTCTAAACCCTTCAGAATTTCCATTCCCTCTTTTTTCAAAATCCATGAAGGGTTCTGGATTCAAATGGACCTGGTTTCTAATTCTAGCTGTATGTCTTTTAGCTGTGTGACTTTGATCCCCTCGTTCCTCATCTGTAAAACTGCCAGAGTAGCATGAACTTTTTCAGCTTCTTTATAAGGATAAAAATGATATATCACATGTGCTGTGCCAAGATCAATTCTTTTTTGTTGTTGTTTTGTTTTCTTGCTGAGGAAGTTTCCCCCAAGCTAACATCTGTTGCCAGTCTTCCTCTATTTTGTATGTGAGCCACCACCACAGCATGACCACTGATAGATGAGTGGTGTAGGTCCGTGCCTGGGAACCGAACCCAGAAGTGCGCCAAACTTTACCAGTAGGCCACTGGGGCTGGCCCCAAGATCAATTCTTAACACATAACTGGTGCTCTATCATGATAGTTCAATCAGAAGAAATAGTTCCCCTTTTCATATACACTATTTGAATATAAAGTAATAACACTAGTTTCTGGAGCCACAAGAGTCAGCCTCTTTACCTTATGGACATACTTCCAAACATGGCTTGATAAACCAGCCATGAAAGTAAACACTGGCCTAGCATGTCTCCTAGGAATTCAAAAGAAATACAAGAAATTCTGATAAAACTAGACAGTAGAATGAATAAAAATTAAGCAATGGGTCTAGTAAGAGAATGCAGTCTACTTTTACGATTTTGCCAAATGTCTGTAGCTCTCACATCATAAAATTCTAGAAAGAGTATTTTTAAATACATTCAGCAGAAATGATACAGGAAAAAAGCAGGAAGCCAAGCATCATAACACAGAAGTCGTCATCTCTGCTCTGCCATTTGTTGGACATGTGACCTTGGATATGTCACCCGACCTCTATGGATGTTAGTTTTCTCCTCTGTAAAATGAGAGCATTGGAGCAGACAGTCCCCGAGATCTCTTCCAGTTGTACTATTTTATGAGTCAATGAGTCTGACTCCACCATTGTCCCTCCCCTGTTCTCCGGAGATATTGTTGCCATAATAATTACTGTTGCCCCCAAGTAACATCATGTAGCAGAGTCCAGTCACGTACAGGAATTCCAGGCACTGTGACTGTGAATTCTAGTCCCTCTTTGGTCACACCATCATTGAATGACCTTGGGCAGGGCACCTAACTTCAGCTAACTCTCTCAGATGCCTAACCAGACAAAAACCTACAGGGATTTATGGGATAGATTTCCAACTCCTACACTCCACAAGCTGCCCTCTGAATGCCTTTACAATGCTTACCTTGGGGCCACCCATGGCAAATCATGAAATTAGGCTTGTCCCTAAATAATTCTCAGTCGTGGTGTGTTCCCCCCTCCAACAAAGAAGCCTATCTCTCTCTATTCAAATCATAACCAAATTTCAAGGGAGGCCAAATTTAAGTGAAACTTAAAAGGCTAAAAAAATTGTCAAATTTGTTCCAAACTTGAGGCTAGGAAGGAGAGCTGATACACATTGTGTAATAGAACCACCAAGATTTCAATAGGCCGAAAGAAAATGTGTAAGCCAAGGAGAAGTAATGCAAACTTTCAGCCCATATTTTTGAGATGTGTCTTGTAATAGGATTGGCACTATAATCCCTGCCCTAAATTTAATAGACAAGAATTCCAATATTTTCATTAATAATAATAAAATAATGATAGCTGCCATTTATTGTGCAACTATTATGTTTTAGGCATTATGCTAAGGGCATTACATGCCATGTCCACTAGAACACTTTCAGCTGCAAGTAAGAGTATCTAAGTAAAATGGGCTTAAATAGCAGGGGTTTCCTATCTCATAACCATTGGTGAGGAGTGGCTGATTCCAGGGTTGGTTGACTGAGCAGCATAACAACCTCATGGAAGATCCAACCTCCAACTCTGCTATTCTTGGCATGTGGGCAACATCTCCTCTTGTGGCTGCACAATGGCTGTAATGATTCCAGGTGCCACACAGATATCTCAACATCTAGAAAAATACACCTCCTACATGTCTCTTTCTATTGGTTGGGAAAACCCTTTCCAAAAGGTCCCAACAGATTTCCCTCATGTCTCATTGTCCAGGATCAAATCACTTACCCCTACCTAAACCAATCAATGGCAAAGGGAACGAGACTGCCAATAGCATCTTAGGCCAACCCCTGGCTCATCGTCCTTGAACATATGGAGTGGTGACCACCCTACCCAAACATAACAGGGCCCCACAGGCAAAGAAGACAAGGATGGGCTGGGAAATGGCAATTGGGTAGATAAGCAACAGTGTCTGCTAACACATACATTATCATTTTGATTAATTATCTTCTAAGGAGTTATTATCCTCATCTTACAGATGAGGAAACTAAAGCTCAGAAAAGTCAAGTAAATTGCCCACAGTCACACAGCTAGAAGTTAGAAAATCCTGTATTCCTAACCACCATGTTGATGGTTCTGAAAATTCAGTGTATGTAAGAAACACGCAGAGACTTTAATAAAAATGTAGATTCCCAGATCCCACACCCAGAGATTCTGATTCAATAGTCTAGGATAGGAGCCCTTATTCTTCTTTTTTAACAAATAATCTCAGTTAATTTGGATGCAGGTGGTCTATGAACTGCATTTCATGAGAAAGCATAAGATTAGCTATCATTTGGGCAGAAGTCTGACTTGTTAAAAAATACTTATTTCCTGGAAGCCCCGGACCCACCAGCTCCAAAATCCATCCATCTTTCCTATGCACCACCATAGAAATATCTCATCTGATTCTCTCTATAGTCTGCACAAGTTAAGCCCTATATAGTGTCTAGGTCTGCTTCCCTAATTTAAGAAGGATATAGATAAAACTTTCAGATAAGGAGAATGGGATTCAAGAGGAATCTAAATAAGCCTTCTAAGTAACCATTGAAGAATCTGGGATGATGTAGAGTGGAAGGTAGTCAACTCTGGTGTGTGTGGGAGAAGCCATCATAAACCTACAAATATTGCTAGGCTGTCACATGTAAAGGATACTCAGAGGTAGAATCAATGAGCAGAAATTGCGAGGAGGCTCATTTTGTTTCATTATAAGGAAGAACAATCTAATAATTAACATTGTGCAGCAATGCAAAGGGTTCTCTGCCTCACAAAGCATTCTGAACGCATTCAAGCAGAGGCTGGTGGACCCAGTGTCTGCCGCTGGGATTGTTGAAAGTATCTCTCAGTAGAAAGGAAGGCTGTGCAGACAACTCCTAAGCTGTGCTGTGATCCTCCAGTCATATCCTCTGCAAACTGACTTGTGTTAGTTTTTTACTATAGTCATTTCTGCTGAACACCTTGGAGTGAAATTTAAATTCTAATTTAATTTCTATTTTAATTCAATTAATACTAATTTGATTAATACAATTAATATATAGTTACTTTAACATAATATATTAATACTAATATAATGTATTAATCTATAAATAGGTTAATATAATTTCTATTTTAATTTCTGATTTAATTTCTAGTTTAATTTCTGTGTCTATTTTATTTAAAACGTTAAACTATTACTTTTTTAAAATTTAAATTTTTATTTAAATTTCTAAGTGTCCTGTTTTCCCAAGTTGATGGGACATGTTTGACTCTTTCTTTGTGTCTTCGTGGCATCTAACTCATAAGCATGCCCACCATAGGTACTTAATACATAACTGGCAAATGAAAAATGATGGCCTAGAATGGTCGGTAAGCACATCCAGATTACAACACTGCACAAGGTGAATAGACAACTTTTAGTACTTCTTCCCTGCTTCCTACCATTCTCCCCTCTCTGGGCACTGGGCATGATGGCCATATTTTCAATACGTACTCTTGTCTCTGGCCATCAATGATTGGGCCAGAAGTTAACACTATTCAAGCTGAGCCAGTAAGATTGGCACTAAGATTTTAAGACAGTCTCTTGGAGCAGCTGTACATTGTCACGTGTGAACTCAGAAGCAGGGTCTACTGAAACACAATGAAGTAGATGAGAGAAAAAGAGTGAGTTCCCCAGCTTTCCAGCTCCTGGATTCCAACTCCTTCCTGAGGCTCAGGTGTAAATGTGCTCTTGGTCTTTGCGAGAAGGCCCTGTGCCTTTGTACAATGTCTTTGTCTTTTCCTCCCTTCCTCTCTTCCTCCCCTTCTCCTGTCCTTCTTTCTTTGCTTCTTTTAAATTTTATGGAAGTTGGCTTTAATTGGTTTCAATTCATTTCAACCAGAATCTTGAATCCAAATAAATTTGTCTCTGGGTTGGTTGTTGAGGTGACTGATAAAAATAAGTCATGCTCTGACGACTCCAGGAAAGCCTGGCCTCTGGACGTCTCAGGTGAAGAGAGAGCACCCAGACCTCTGAGTGCTGCTAGATATTTTGGAGGGTTTGATATTGGAGCTACTGTAGGCTGATTTCCTGATCACTCCATCCTCTAATCTACAGAGGCATCAAAGCTCCTATGAAGACTCCACCGCCAGACCACATGTCACCTTATAAGGAAGAGCCTCCCAGAAGGAGCTATGAGATAGGAACTAACTTCCGGTACAATGAGGCAAGACCAGCTCAAATGACAAGTGGGAATATTTAGGGGTATCTACAATCACCTTATGCCATGAAGAATTTCTCCAAAGAACATTTTGGGTCCACCCAAGACAATGCATCTGCAAGATACAAATCGCCTTTTGAAATCACATTTATCAGTGAGTATTCACAGGAACCTTTGAACTTCAGTTTTTGTGGCAAAACTGTTTCCCAATATACATGTGTTTTCCTCACTTTATACCCTATGGCTGTTAAGCAGAGAATGTTGACTGTCACTTTGACACACTTACTGAAAAACAGTGCCTGAAGAAATCCGGTGACACTTTCCCAAAAACCCCAGTTTCCGCCTTAGAGAAGAGCAGTGCTGGCTGTCAGTGAGGGGCAGGTGGGGATGGATGGTAGAGGAGGAGTCAGGGAAACCACTGAGAATTTTATGTTTATTTCTCTTGCAACTAAGATATCTCTTATGTTGGCCAAAGCTGGCAAATCATTGACACATGGGAGCTAAGAAAGAACCGCCTCTTTCCCCTTCCCCCTTCCGCAGAGTTCTGACTGTCATACTTTGCCTGAGACCCTTGGCGGTCCTCTCCCATTAGTCCTTTCATCCTCCTTACTGCTTTTTGACCTTTTTGTTTTTCCCCAGGCATGACTTCCACCTGTGCTGATTCTACTCAGGTTTCCTTAGGAATCATAGTTCAAAGATTCTCACATTGTAGAACGAAATCTCCCTGATGCCTATGGTTTAAGAAACAAAAACCTAAGTTAACTAAAAGTCAAATACAGAAGCCAACTCAGCTTCTTACTCCAAACCTGAAGTTTATTTGGTAAAAGCACCTGCTCAGCCTTGCAACCAGTTCAGCATCCACAAGATAGTAATGAGGAATAATTCTGTAAGAATAGGGACAGTCATCACAAGAGGCACTAACCATTTTCCCTTGACAAGTAACAAAACAAATAAACGAAAATCACTCCCATGTGTTCATTGATGTTTGAGATTTCTTTCTGAAGAAGCTAATTTTGGTTAAAAGACAGCCTTTTTTTTTTGCCATAGGCAATAGATATCAAAAGTTTTCAAAGCAAGCATACTCTTTGACTTCATAATTCCACTTCAAGGAATTTATTCCTAACAAATAATGAGAAAGGTATACAAAGATATTTGTACTTCAAACTTCATTATAGCTTTAAAAAAACTTTTATAATGTAAATTTTCAAACGTACACAAAAGTGAAAAAAATATAATGAACCACAACGTATCTGCCCTCCAGGTTTATTGATTATCAACATTTTGCCCAGTTTTTGTTTCATTTATCCCCACCATTCTTTTGTTGTTCTTCTTTTTGCTAAAATATTTTAAAGCAAATCCCAGCCATTCTGGCATTTGACTCTTAAATTTGTCAGTTTGAATCTCTAAAAATAGGGATTTTTTTAAGTTAACATTACCCTCATATCATTCTTTCATCCATCCACATTAGCAATAATTTTTTTTTTGAGGAAAACTTTTCTTTTTTCTTCCTCCCGAAAGCCTCAGTAGATAGTTGTATGTCATAGCTGTGCATCCTGCTAGTTGCTCTATGTGGGACACTGCCTCAGCATGGCTTGATGAGTGGTGAGTAGGTCCTCGCTCAGGACCCGAACCAGTGAAGCCCAGGCCGCCAAAGCAGCACACACAAACAAAACCACTACGCCACCAGGCCAGCCCCAACAATAATTTCTTAATATCATCTAATACCCATTCATGTGTAATTTCAAAATGTCGAAAATGTCTTTTATACTTTATTCAAATCTGGATCCAAAAGTTCCATATATTGGATTTAGTTGCTATTTCTGTTAAGTCTCTGTAATCTATTCCAATTTCTTCACTTTTTATTTTGCCTCTTATTGGTTGAAAAAAATCAGGTCATTTCGTCCTGTAGAATTTCTCATGTTCTGAATTTAGCTGATTGTATCTTCCTTGTGTCATTTAATATGTTCCTCTATCCCCTGTAAACTGGTAGCCAAACTAGTGTCTTGATTGAATTCAAGTTCTGTGTTTTTTTTGGCAAGAATTCTTTATAGGTGGCTCTGTGTGTTTCACATTACATCACATCAAATATCAAATGATCATAAGGCCTGTTCACCCCACTTTTAGTGAGGTTTACCTTGCTTAGTGGATTCAAATGCTCTCAG
Source organism: Tapirus indicus (assembly GCA_031878705.1). Lineage (NCBI taxonomy): Eukaryota > Metazoa > Chordata > Mammalia > Perissodactyla > Tapiridae > Tapirus > Tapirus indicus. The sequence goes on along the minus strand of CM062920.1, from coordinate 133,187,623 downwards.
CCTAATCCCCCAATTTTACATTTTCTCATCAACTTTTCACCTAATGGTTTTAGCAGTGATTGACGATCATTGCCTACATCCGTTATTTCATTAGAGATTAAAAAAATGGTGATGTAATTTTATAATATCTTATTGTTTTAATAGATCTGTTTATTCTATAAGGAGCAGCTTTTGCCCACCACTCTGCTTTTTATTTTGAAAAATATCAAAATTACAATGTAATGAACACCCATACACCTTCACCTAGATTCACCAATTGCTGACATTTCACCACATTTGCTTTGTCACTGTCATTATATATACTTATTTTTTGCTGTTCCATTCCAATTAGAACACAGACATTATGACACTTCACTTTAAATACTTCAGCCTCTGTCTCCTAATAATAAAGACATTCTCCTCAGAGCCACAATTATTACACTCGAGACAATTAACATTGATTCAACATCATGTGATACAGAATTCAAGGAAAACTTTCCCATTTGTCCCCAGAATGATCTTTATAATATATTTTTTTTAATCCAGAATCCTATTAAGGTATATATACACTGCAGTGGTATCATGTCTCATAATTTTCTATTTTCATCCTTTCTACATTTATTAGCTGGCATTTTTTGTGTGTTCTTTCCCCTATTACCATCATTATTCTTTTAGATACTCAAATGGATCCAAATTTGTCCAATGGGAGCTTCTATATCTGGCTTCTGTAACATTTTAACATCCTCCCATTGGTCTTTGAGCACCTCCTTTCTGGCACAAGTGGTTCTAGGCTCATCTTGTACTTTTCCTGTCTCAGATGTAGAATCAGCTATTTCTCCAAGGAGCCCTGGTTCTTTTCAATGAAGAATAATATTTAGAAACCAAGATCTAGCTTCTAGGTGCGGCCATTGCTAGTGAGGTGTCACCGTTTCTAGACCCTTTCAGTGCACAGAGCCAAGAAATATATATTTTTTTAAAATCCTGAGCTCATACTGACACCTCTAATTCAAATCCAATATTATAGAAATCTTCCTCTCTTTCCCCATTTTATATTTTTATCTTCTCTCATACTGAGAATCCTAGTTTCTGAAAAGTTTAAGATATTTTCTCACTTGCTTCAATACACACAAAATAATCTCAGAATTACTTACTAATAATAAATAAAACTAAGTAAAATGAAATATTTCTTTAAAATTCTTTCTGTTCATAGAAGACATTCTATGAAGGTGTATTAAAATATACTTGAATTAATTCCATTTTCTGTGTAGCTATATTTGATGTACAATTTGATATTCAGTTAGGTTCAGTTATTTCTGTTTATATTCAGCTTTAATGTTTTACCTTTTTATTCTTTGGATTTAATTTTATTTTTTGAATATGTATAATTTTGACATGGTTCAAAAGTCAAAACTGTATAAAAAGGCAAACTCATAGGAATCTTACTCCCATTCTGATTTTTCTACCCTTATTGCCTCTAACTCTCTTAGGTGGCTATTTCTGAGTTTGTGTTTATGTTTAATAAATAAATATATATATATTTTTAAATATAAGCAAATATCTCTCTCTTTTTATTATTGTTATGTATTTCAATATTTAAGAAGGTTTATATCTTTACTATAGTGGTTACCTTTATACTAATACTTTATTTATTTAGTTAGTTAGTTTTTTGATGAGGAAGATTAGCCCTGAGCTAACATCTGTTGCCAATCCTCCTCTTTTTGCTGAGAAAGACTGGCCCTGGGCTAACATCCATGCCCACCTTCCTCTACTTTATGTGTGGGAGGCCTGCCACAGCATGGCTTGATGAGCAGTGTGTAGGTCTGCACCTGGGATCAGAACCTGCCAACCCCAGGCTGCCAAAATGGAGTGTGTGAACTTAACCACTACACCACCAGGCCAGCCCCTAATACTTTATTTTTTAATGGTCGTAATCCCCCTTTTTCCTTACTTGGACTCCTGCAATTGCTTTAGACCTTTAAGTGGTAGCTTTTGACTTCCACTTCTTATTATGTATTACCTACATACCAATCAATGGTCTTAATTTACTTTCCCTTTTCCCTTTCTCTTTGCCAATGTTTTCAGTTGTGTTATTTCTAATTTATCAGAATGTTTAAAATTTACATGCTATTCTTCCACTTTTTTCCCATCTTTAAGTCTTAGACCTACAGTTAGATATAATCAGAGCTCATCAGTAATTTGCTGCTATTTCCCCAGTCATCTCCTGGTGGGAGACAGTTAATTGTCTGGTAGATTTCTCAGGATGGGATCATGATTACATACATGCTGACTTCTCACGTGTTTAAAACTATTTGCCTATCGTCTTGATATTTAAAGGATAGCTGGGCTAGATAACACAGCCTTGTTTTTAAAAGTTATCCAAGTTATCAACAATCAGAGGTTGGTTATATAAATAAATTATGCTCAGTTACATAATGGAGCCCTGGTTCATATAGCCATTACACATGCTGCAACCACTGTGGAAAATAGAAAATGATACATAAACCTGGATGGTCAAATTTGTGGGGGTTTGTTTTGCTTTGGTTTGGTTTGGTGAGGAAGTTTCACTCTGAGCTAGCATCTGTGCCAATCTGCCTCAATTTTGTATGTGAGTCACTGCCACATCATGGCTTGAGAGTGGTGTAGGTCCACATCCAGCATCCGAACCCACGTGTCGGGGCCGCCCAAGCGGAGTGTGCTGGACTTAACCACTACACCACAGGGCCAGCCCTGTCAAATTTGTCTTTTTAAAGTATAAGGATGCTATAAGTGTGTGTGCACGTGTGTTTAGCAAAAAGCAGGTCAGAGATACATGAAAAAGTTAACAGTGATTTTCTCTGATTAATAGAATTATGGATGGTCTTTAGATCCTCCTTTGTGTTTTTTGAATTTTCAAATTGTAGCACTTGTGGGATTGGAGAGAGTACAACATTCTTTTTAAAAGGCTAGACAAAGATCTAAAGTTTTCCAGGTTTATTTTTAATCTGTTGGTTTTAATCAATACTGCAAGACAAGGTGTACTGAAGAAGGAGCAGCGAGATCTAATTAGCAAGCTCAGGACAGCCTCAGCTGGTCTTGGATGCACTAGCACTCAATCAATGCTGGCTGGTGATGAAGAAAACTAAAATTAGTCACTCTGAGCAGAGTCATTTCGGGCAACTTTTCTGAGTCAAGCTCCTGTTTTCAGGGACTGTGCTGAGGATGAAATGAAGTAGTATAAATGTACAACTGCAGTCTTGTGTCTGGCATATAGTAGATTCTCCTATCATTTCACCTAGGAGGGGAAGAGAGATTATTAGCACCTTATTCTTGATAACTAAGAGGGATATATTCAGATTTACTTCTTCTAAAGTATATAAAAACATTATGGACAGATAGCCAGTCAAAAAAGCCTGAGGCAGCCTATGAGAATGTTGTAGAGAAACACAGAGAGAGAGAAGAGAAAGATCAGAGAGATAGACAGAGAAAGAGAAAAGGCAAGACAGAAATAGTTTAGAGATCATTCAAACCTATAGTAGTTAGGGCTTCTGCTTGCTTATAAGTCAGAGCAGAGGAAGTCTGTGCCCCGAAATCATAACTGTGTTGTTAGAGTAAAAAGAAGTGAAGGGAGTATACACCTGCTTCTTTCAGTAATCATTACAGGATGGTACACTCAACACTGGTCTTTCAACAGCCTCCCCCAATGGAGCTGCACCTCATAAGCAGCACCTCAGAGCAACTGAATCGGAATTTGAATGTGGAATGTCAGGCCTGGAATTTTTAAAAAAACATCACTTCAAGTGTTTATGATGACTAGCCAGGTTTAGGAACTACTGGCCTATACATGGGACCACCAACTATCCCACCTACCAGCACAGTCCCAGAGTCATTATTAGGAGAGCCCTCTTCTCTTATACAAATCTCTCCACAGAGATGAACATTACGTGCTCTCCTACCTGTACCTCACCCTCCCTGAAGGCACCTCAGTGAAGGCAACGGCTACTTAATTCACCACCGAGATGGCCTACTACTGTTAGTTACTTCCATTCCACGACTAAACGCAAGACGTAGAGAAAAACTACCCCTTGAACTTAAATTCACATTAAAATGTCAACCAACACTCAGATTCTCCCTGAGAGTAGAATTTGATGAGCGGAGAAGACAAAGGGATAACTTTAAGTGAGGAAAGAGAATGGGAAACCTGGGGCATCTCATAGACAACAGCTTCTGCTACTTCACCATTTGGTCCAAGTCAATTGAGAAAGCCGGAAATGAATAATGGATTTAACTTTGTCTTTTGGTTATTTAGGAACTTTTGTTCATTTCTTCTTTATCTCTTTTTGGTCCCCAGTTCCCAGAAGAGTCAAAATAAGAAAATCATTTGACAGTGAGACAATATTGCACTTGAACTGCTGCAAAACCAATTAATACTCCCCATCGAGTTACTGTGTCATCCACTTCTGAGTGTGACCTTGTTCTGGTTTAATCCTGATCTGTCACCTGTAAAATAAGGACATACAAAGACAAAGATAAGAACTTAAGCATTCTCAGATTAGTGTTTACCAGAGGGGAAGGGATTGGGGGGGTGTGCAAAAGGGGTAAAGAGACACATATATATGGTGACTGATAAAACTAGACTATTGGTGGTGAGCATGATGCAGTCTATACAGAAACTGATATATAGTAATGTACACTGAAATTACACAATGTTATAAACCAATATCACCTCAATAAAATTTTAAAAGATCTTTCTTTAAAAAAGAGCTTGAGCATTCTTAAAAGTATTCACATTATAAAAATGTAAAAGAAAATATTTTAGGTCACAATCCTCAGTACACTCCAGTATTCCCCATATCTGCCATTACATTGCTGGGTACCCACTTTCCTGCAGCACCAGATAGCTCTCCATGCCCATACACTCTGAAATTTCCATCCTTCCTGTCTTGGCTTATCCAATTCCTAATGGGGGCCTTTCCCATAGAAAGGATTTTCAGTTACTTGACTCAAGTTACCGAAGTTACAAAATTAAAAATCTGGTTTTCATTACTTTCAGTCCAAACTACGAGTCTAGTTATAAAACTAGTAAAATAGGAAAATCACTTTCAAGTTTTCTCTGACAAGTTTCCAGAAACTCCAGTTGATAGACTAAACTGCTTATATAATCAGCCTCATTTACAAATTTAATCAATTAAATAGTCTTAATTTTAAACAGCATTTATAAATGTAATGTACTCAAATTTATTTTTACGTGCCTCCAATGTCTTACAGGACAAATTTACGACCATAACAAGCAAAAACTTTCCAAGTGTTTAAAGCTCTCTCATTGCAACTCTAATCAAAGAAACTTAAAAATATCATAAATTGAGTTCTCTTAAGTAATCCAGTTCTGTTTACAAACTTAATCAACATCTCTTATACCTCTCAACTTAAAATCTCAAGATTAAAATGTTATCCATTTTATGTTGAAATCACAAAGACAATCTCTTAGGGTCAAAATATGCTACATTCTCTTGAAATAGCAAACACACTGGCCCTTTTTAGAGAAGCTTAATTTGGGCAGATGGAATTCAGCAACCCTCCAGCCTAGGCTAGATTCAACTAATCTCTTTACTGCCTGATTGAATTCTACATTCTTTTCATATTCTTTTTGTCCAGCTCTGTCCACAAAAGCCCCTATCTGTCTAAAAACCATCAGCCTTTATTTAGTCCAAAATTTGACTGAATCAAGTTACTCCTTAAGGTTGATGTGCTAAACTCTAAAAATCCCTTGAAATGCACATATACTAACTTGGATGGGAATCACATCACTGCTTTAATCCCCGTAACACCATCATCACCGCAGACACATTGGTTTAGATTACTCAAGAAGAGGCACAATGAGGTAACAGGCTATTATGCAATGAGTTTCAATGTCTCCTAAAAACATTTCTTGTTGATATTTGTTTAGAATGTTCTGTGGAAAGAACACAGGCTTTTTTGTAAGCAGTTTTTGAAAGGCCTGTCTCCAAGGCAGTTACAAACTCAAGACATTGCTAGGAGAAATTCTGTTGTATGAAGACAGTTCGAGCGGGAAGGGCTTTGATGGTCATTTGGTCCAACCCCATGCTGTACAAAGAAGAAAACTGAGCTCCAAAGAGAGGGGACAAGGGAGGGGGAACTCCTTAACTGAATATCTTCTATTTTCCAGGCACTGTGCAAGTTAACCTTCAATTAAGATGGAGAGAGTAGCACTGGATAATCCTTTTCCCCCTCAGACACATTGCAAATGTTATCATGCTCCTCAAGTTCACCCATCTCCTTGTCCTGTATTCTTAGCAGGTAAACAAGTTGGGCTTCCCCTCCATTGAGTCAGTGGAAGTAATCAGTCATTCACTACTTCAAATTTCTAACTCAGTCTCACATGTACCTAAATTCCTTGTGAACAGAAGCCTACTTTCAGTGGACTGAGAGGTGAAAAAGAGATGAGTAAGTAGAGACTCTTTCTCCAGAAATTTAGAGCAAGATTGGACAGAAGCTGGGGTATGGGTACAGAGTCAAGGGAAGGATGGAGAATGGAGAGAGTTGAGCATATTCATAGGGAGCTAGGAAGAGGGTGCAGGTACAGGGCAGAGAGGGAATGATTGACAGAGAAAGGGGTGAGGGGCACAGGTTGAAGTATTAAATTTGAAGGAAGGAGAGGTGCTTCATTCTCCAAAACAGAAGGAAAGAAAGTAGAAATGAGTGTAAAAACTTCTGAGGATGTTAATAAGAAAACAGTTCAGATGGTTGCCCTAGGTTCTGGGTTGAGTAAGGATGGAGGATAAGCCAGGAGGAGGATGCAGACTGGGTGGACTTGGAAGAATCTAGAATCTGGACACCTCCATGAACTAACTAATGGAGGTGATGGCACGAATGAGCTAGAAGGACATTGGAGTTTGAGATGTGGGAATAGGATAGTCCGAAATGATGATGTGGCAGGGCAGGGCTCTTGAAAGACCAGCTCTGCAAAGTAGAGGCCAAGTGAAAAGCACTGGACCTGAAACTAAAACTCAGAGGAGCTAGTGGATCAGGAGGGTCATCCTCCGGGACACTGGAGTCATCCAGGTTGACAATTGGCAGAACTTGGAGGAGAGAAAGGTCACGAGCCTGCTGCCAAAATCTTTTGTGAATGCAGAGACTGATCAGCAGGTTGATACATGACAGGGATGACACAGGGATGAGATGTGAGCCTTACAGCCAAAGGGAATTGTACATGAGAAGGGTGGAATAGTGGCCTGGAAACAGAAGAGCAAGCGAGACATTAATTCCCAACTCCCAGGCTGAGGGGTAGAGGGTAGATGAGAGTGAGCTCCCTGCCACTGAGAAGGATAAAAAGGAAGCAGGAACCTCAGAGGAAACTAAGGTCTCAACTGATAGCAGAAAGCAGGGGAAATATTTAGTAGAAATGATAAAGATTTAGAGACTGTGTATGACAGAACAGCTTTCCAGAGCACACGGTTGAAAGGTGTGGAAGGAAGGAGGGAGAGGAGAGAGACAAAAAGCATCCTGGAGTGATACCATATAATAGAATAAAGACTAAAGAGGTCTGTATCCAAAGTAGCAGCTAAAGACGAGAGGGACGGGAGGTGGAGAGACCTCTGGCCTCAACTTACTAGCTGTGTGACTTTAGGTGAGTTACTTGCTCTCTCTGTGCCTCAGTTTCATCATTGGAAAATGAGGCTAATACTAGTACTTACCTCATAAGGTATTGTTGCTGTGAGGATTAAATGCGTTAATACATGTAAAATACTTAGAACATCGATCAGCATATAGTTAGTCCTGAAGGAGCATTTGCTTTAGAAGCAAAAAGATTCCCAATCTACACTTTTCCTCAGGGGTTGTGTATCCAATTATATCAAACCCTGAACAATGCACCGTCACTTCCTGTCACTTACATGCAGCAAAAACCCAGCATGCAAAAAAAAAAAGCCTGTCAGAGTCGTTGATAGATTCATTTTCTTACAAACGTATCCTATGGCAATTCACCATTATCTGTCTCTTGAAAGGAAGGACAGAGAGATGAAAAAGTTGGTTGAAGACAGTAGGAAGTTAGAGTTGTAAATGCTAAAGATGCATAGTCAATAGAATCATCTAGTATACAATTCAACAACAATAAAAATCAAATAACTGCATTAAAAATGGGCAAAGGACTTGGATAGACATTTCTCCAAAGAGGATATACAAATGGGCAATGAGCACATGAAAAGATACTCAATATCACTAATCATCAGAGAAATGCAAACCAAAGCCACAATATTACCGCCTCATACCCGTTAAAATGGCTCCTATCAAAAAGAAAAGAACAAGTGTTGGCAAGGATGTAGAGAAATTGGAACCCTTGTGCACTGCTGGTGGGAATGTAAAATGGTGCAGCCACCATGGAAAAAGGTATGACAGTTGCTTGAAAAATTAAATATGGAACTACCAGATGATCCAGCAATCCTGCTTCTAGGTATACATCCAAAATAATTAAAAGCAGGGACTCGAACAGATACTTGTACACCAATATTCACAGGAGCATTACTCACAATAGCCAAAAGGTGGAAGCAACCCAAATGTCCATCGACAGATAAACGGAGAAACAAAATTTGGTACATACATGCATACAAAGGAATATTATTCAGTATTTAAAAGAAAGGAAATTCTGACACATGCTCAACATGGATGAACTTTGAAGGCATGTGTTAAGTGAAATAGCCAGTCACAAAAAGACAAATACTGTACAGTTACACTCTATGAGGTATATAAAGTAGCCAAATTCATAGAAACAGAAAGTAGAATGGTGGTTACCAAGGGCTGGGAGGAGAGGGAAGAGGAGTTGTTGTTTAACGGGTATAAAGTTTCAGTTTTGCAAGATGAAGGAGTTCTGGAGATCTGTTTCACAACAATGTAAACATACATGACATTAATGAACTGTACACTTAAAACTTCTTACGATGGCAAATTTTATGTTGTGGTTTTTACCACAAAAAAAATTTTTAATAGCATAATCTAGCAGCCCCACCTCCACTTTAATGATGAATAAAGTGATGCCTAGAGAAGGTAACAGACTCATCCAAGGTCACACAGCTCATGGAGGCAGATTCAGGACAGAACCGGGGACTCTGGCCCCGGCTGCAGGGTTCCTTCCACTACGTGGTGCTCTCCACGGGAAGGGCTGAAGTGGTGGAAAAGATGACATGCTTGATTTATCAGTAATGAGAGTGACATTCCAATGAACCTGAAAGGGATAAAGATTCTACTCAGTGCTCGTAAATGCTCATGTGCCTGTGCCCTTTCTCCAGATCTCATCAGGATTATTCCAACCAGCCGGTCTGAGAGGCCACACTGGAAATCTCAAGATAGTGGCAGTTTCTCTCTCTAGTCGGCGGCAGGCCTGAAAGCAGATGAGAGCAGCTTTTCTGTTCCTGGGCTGTTCCCCCTGTAATTTAGAAGTCCAGACAGTTACACCGGAAAACAGGAAGAAAAACTCAGGGGCCCACTTCAAAACAAGCTCAGTGTGGGGTCTCCAATGTCGTGAGCGAAGCTGCTAGTTAAAACTTGCTTGTGAACTTGAAACCGGTTCCCTCTCTCCTGTCTGGACTCAGAGAGAATGTCTTTTTCCCATTTAGGAGTTTTCCTTTCGCTCCCTCTTCCAGATTCCGTAAAGGAGACAATAGGAAAAGCTGGCCCCAGCTCAAGGAGCAGAGATGAAAACCAGACCTTTATTTTTTTAAGGGTGATGTCCATAGGTTGCCTTCTATTTTATAACAGAAATGTCTATTGTTTCCATGGAAACAATGAGTATGGCTGAGGATCCCCACAGGACCTGGCTCGGTATTTCCAGAAATCGCCACAGGTTTAAAAGTGTCGGAACCGAAGCCAATGACCTCCCTCCCCTGTGCTCCTCCGATCTTGACACACAGACATCTCACACACACAGCACCCCTGTGAGCTCTGAAGGTGTTAGGAAAATCCTCTTTCATCAATATGTCCCGTGATGAAGAACTAAATAAAACATTTTGGCAAGGACATTTCTAAAGATCTTTCCACTCCAGAAATATTTTTCTGTTTTCAGCAACCCTACCAAGGCTGAACCAGGATGCCTATAAAAAGCCTTCTGTGTTCCCCTAAGCACTCTTAATGAATCGTAAGGAAGGATGGAATAAGATGAGGGTCAGAGACTCCAAGCCTGTGCCAGATGCTGAGGCTGCCAGCTTGGCTTGGTGCCCTGGGGGCAGCGCTGAGTGCCCATCCCCCCCGCTCCTCCCATCGGTGTGGTCTCTGCCCACGCTCCTTAAGGGAATTGGCTGTGCTCCTGGCTTGTCTCGCCTGTGTGTCTGCTAGTTACCGAACAAAGGGTGGGATGACATCCATGCCCGCTTTCCCAGATGCTCACAAGTACGGAGCCAAGGATCAGCTGAAACAGAAGGGAAGACTGTGCTGAGGAACCCTCTTGACCAGACTTGGCCACACTGAGCTCTTGTTCCTGCCACGAGACACACCTGTCGTGTAAAAGCCAATGAACCATTGAGGCAACATCATGTGCCTCCTGTTTAGAGCTGATCCTGGGAAACAAGGACTTTCCTGAGACGGCACCAAGCATGAATGTGGGGAGAAAAGCCACGTGACCCTTGGCCCTTTGCAATAGCCCCCTCAGGACAGGAGAAGTCAGGAGGTAAGAAGGTTTTGCTGTATCCAGATGTCCCCCCTCTTACCTCCTTCTCCACTTAGTGTATTTTCCCAAAACTTTAAGGACCATCTTCACAGCCTGAAACCGCAAAGGAGCTGGCCTCCTGAAAAAATTTCCACCCCAAAGCAAATACTGGCAAAATGCTCTCTCTAAGCTGAATGATGTCCACCTCTTGGCTCATGGCCAGCTTTTTCAAACCAAAAGGGCCTGCAGAGTAGGGGTGCCTACCATTCCTAGGAACAGAAGCACAAGTCTCTTACGACTGCCTTCATCACTCAAGTATCCAGAGGTCATTGGACCGTCTGAGACTCCTCCAGGAGTCCTGCCCTCAGGATCTAACTCCAGAAGAATTTCCAAAATAATTTCTTATCACCTTGTCCAAGGAAACCAAGACTCAATGTCCAAAGAGGACTATAAAAATAGGAACCCCAGAAGATGACTAGCTCTGGGGCTTAGGGAGAGTGGGGAGCATTAGAGAAAGGAGAGGGCCAAGAGGAAGATCTTTCCAAGACAGGAAAGAAGAAACCAAAACTATTGACTGGCGGAGGAGGTAAAGCAGAAAATGAGGGATAGCTGTTTTGAGGGATCCAGGGAGGAAATTGTTCTCCTGGTCCAAGGTATGTGTTTAAGGGCTAGACAGAGAACATACAGAGAACACTGAGCGGGGGTGTTGAATTTTTTTACTGACTACTCCTTTGGAAGGAGAGAAAAGGAATTGCGTCCATAATTATGTCATCCTCTTCATAAGGATGAGGCTGAAAAAACAAACTCGGTTCTTGGATCAAGACATTTCTTTTTTTTTTTTTAATAAAGTAACTCCAGGCTTGTACAAGTAAGGAGAAGACATATAGTGTTACAATCAGTACTGACTTGGGGGTCTTCTCTTCTGTGCAGTATTTATGAACCAAATTTGGGAGTCAAGGATATAGGGAGAGAAGGGAACTGCTACTTACTGAGCATCCGCTCTGCTCCGGGCACTGGGCTGGGGGCTTTATATTCGGGACCTTTGAGCTCCAGACTCATATAAGCAGCTGTCCACCCAACATCCTCACTTGGACGTCTAAGGACATCTCAAACTCATCCCAAACTGAGCTTCTGCTCTTTCCCCCCAAACCCTGTTCCATCCACAGTCTTCTTCATGCCAGTTGATGGCAGCTCCATCCTTCCAGTTGCTTAAGCCAAAAGCCTTGGAGTCATACTTAACTCCTCTATTGCTCTCTTACCCTGTACCTAATCTGTCAAGAAATTCTGTTGGCTCTACCTTCAAAATGTAATCCAGAATATCCCTGCTTCTCCCCACCTCTCCTGCCACCGGCCTGGTCCAGGCCACCCTCGTGTCTCACTCGGATTATCGCAATGGTCTTCTCGCTTCCACCCTTGCCCCTTTATAATCTATTTTCACTACAGCAGCCAGAGGAATCTTTTCAACATGAGTCAAAGCATGTTACTCCACTGCTCAAAATCAGCCAACAGCTTCCCATCTACTGAGAGGAAAAGCTCAAGTCCTACAGTGCTACGAGGCACCCCCATCTGGACCACACACGTTCTCTCCCTGAATCATTCTGCTTCACTCACTCTGCTTCAGCCTCACAGGCCTCTTTGTTTCCTCTTGAGCATTCCAGGCACATCCCCACCTCATGGCCTTTGCACTGGCCATTCCTTCTGCCTGGAATCCTTGTCCCTAACATCTCACTCCTTCAAGTCTTTTCTCAAATGTAAGCTGGGAGAGGCTTTTCCAACCATCCTATCTAAGATGGCAAAACTCTCCCCATACACACTCCTAGCCCCCTTTCCTGTTTATCTGTTTTCCAAAGCCCTTACACTGTATTTGATAACTTATTTTCTTTATTTATCATTTGTCTCTCTTCCTTAGAATGTAAATTCCCCGAAATTAGGATTTTGCTCATTGTTGTAGCCCCATTGCCTAGAATGATAACTGACGCACAATAAATGTGTGATGTGTGATTTTACACAATCTTTGCAATCATTTGCCTTTCACTGACACCAATTAGTTGGAGACTGAGCAGTCATTTTTACCTCTTTATGCTTGATTTTTGCCCTTTGTAAAAAGTCTGTGAGTTGATGATTCTACCTCAAGTCTATTCTTCACCCAGAGGCTCCATTCCAGCTATTGAACTATGCACTTGACATCATGAGCTGCCTGAACTGTTAGGCCACAGCGTTAGCTCATACAGCCCAAAGGCAATCTTTGACTTTCAGGCACTGTTGGGGGATGAAAGAAAGGTACAAAGAAACCAATGGGAGTCAGTGTCAGGGATTCCATAGGGGACAGGTAATGTCAATTTGGTCCCCAGAACTTGGATTCCACCAGTAAGCTTTGAACTCTCGCCATTAGAAGAACTTGTGTTTGTGTGTGTGTGTGCATGTGTGTGTGCATGCACAGACCCTGCCTGAGAGAACTGACATCACCAAATTCCAGACAAACCAGACTAACTGGGAGAGATGTCCTGGAGAAAATGGCATTTAGAATAGTCATGGGGAAAAGAAGCATACCTTCTGAGTTTAATGGCAGAAGAATCTAAAAATAACTTGCCATATTCAAAGATGTCTAGCTCATCATACACTTTATATTAAAAATAAACATATGGTTTGGGGGACAGAGGTGAGGGTAGCTATAATACCTCCTCGTGTTGTTATTCCTCTTTCTTCCTGAGAACACAAAATACTTTTTAGGAGGACAGCCCTGTCTTGTTCCTGATTTATTAAAATGATTTTTACTGATTTTAGCAGTAAGGCATGGCCTTTTCCAAACCCAGCCACTTATGATTTTTAGCCTAGTCCTCTTTATAATCAAAGATACATTTTGCTCTTGGAGATGGGGAGGAGGAAGACAACGATCACTTACAGAGCATCTATTATGTGCCAGACACTTTATTTTTCACTCCCAAAACTTGAAGTTCATATCATTATTCCTATTTCACAGGTGAGGAGACTGAGGCTTAAAGATATTAAATGACTTGCACAAGATCACCCAGCTAGCCAAGACTTGAACTCGGGACTGATGAACTCCAAAGGCTCTGTCCTTCAACTATGCAGTGTTACCTTCTCCCTAATGTGGGTGCCAGAGGGGTGAGAGCTGTGCATGGACATTAATCATGAATTAGCCTCACTTGTAAGCTCCAGACCAACAAAATACGTAACACACAACTTTTAGACTCTGGGACCTGTTTCCTTCCTTTAAGGAATCTGGACTCTATAAAAAGTGGAAATGATAACATAAGACAGAATTTGATGATGAACCAAAATGATTGGTTCAGGCCAAAAGAAATCAGCTTGATCCAACCCTCAAAGGACCTTCTCCAGGGTCATTGTCCTATCAAAGCTGACAAGGACCTCCATCTATAAGGTGGGAATAATTATTCAATTTTTCACTTATGCCTTTTTCCAAATTTAAACATTTCTAGCAATTAAAAGTCATAATATATATGATTCTTGAGTGATCCACTGGGATGCTAACAGCTACTAGTAATAGAAAACCTAAACAGAATGTTTTTAAAAATGGGAATGTTTATTATCTCAAATAGCAAGAAGCATGGAGACAGGGCCGTTCCACGGTTGGTGAATTCAGTAACTCAGCGACATTATCAGGACAGATATTTCTCCCATCTTGCTCTCTACCATCCTCTGTACAATGGCTTGTCTTCTTAAGGTAGGCTTCTGTAATGGTCCCAAGAAGGCTGCCCAGATCCAACCAACATGCAGATGATAACCATGAGAGGTAGAAAAGGAATATCCCTCTCTTGGGTCCCTTTTTAGAATCGAGATAAAACTTCCCTCCTTCTAGGCCCAGCATGAAGGTGTAGGGGCTACCTGGGAACATGTACCTCTCTTAGTGATACAGAAGCACAAGAAAAGTCCAACTACACAAGCACGTTTGAAACCTCTGCTTACATTACATCTGCTAACATTCCATTGCCCAAAGCAAATTCCATGGCAAAACCCAAGGTCAAGGAGCAAGGAAGTTACTGCTCCTATCGTGGGGTGAGGAAAACAGTGTGAATGTTTAATATTACTACAGGAAGTGAGGAACTGGGACCAAGAATTCAATTTACCACTCACGGTTATATTAGGTAGATCATTATGAAATTGCCATCTGTTATGTACAAAATAGTCGAATATTGACCATCTCATATGGTTCCATGTAATACCATCAATAGAACTAGGACTTCAGCCAGGCCTTTTGTCCACTGGCTACTAGAACTTCCTGGAAAGCAGTACAAACAGGTGATACCCTATAAAAAGCAGATTTGCTAAGCACGCAGGAAATGAAAAACATATGTAACTGCATGTCTCCAAAATAGCAGCTTAGTTCCCTCTAAGTGGAGTTATGCTCCACTGGAATCCAGCACCTATGAGAGTTTAAGGATTATGTGAAAACAATCCTTCAAAGCCGAGTCCCAATAATATTTTTCGCTGGAGAGTCAGAGGTATCGTGGTCCCACAGGACGACTATTACTTTCAAGTAGAGCTTTAATTACGTATGAGACTTTGTTATAATTGTCCCTCCTGAGTAAATGTCTCCTCCTGTAGAATCACAATAATAGCCCATCCTAACCAAAATTTCCTAGTTGTTATCTCTCACTCCTTTTTCCCCCACAATGCATATATACCCATGAACTTGCTTTCTCTGCTTCCACATCTGTTTATGCCCATCTCTTTGGAACAACTGTCACCTAGCTGACCTCCATCATCCTTCCATTCACATTCCCATCCCCATTCAGGTTGGCTTAGATGTCCTACTCTGCTCTCTCACATACTCTGTACATATCTTTAACTTGGGACTTACTACACTGTCACAAAAATATATAAGCATACATCCATTTCTCCTCACTAGATTTTTTTTGTTAGCTCTTTCCATATAGAAACTGTGTTTTATTTGTCTTTGCCTCCTTGATACCCAGGATAGTGCTTGGCAAACAGTAGGGACCAAAAAATATTTAACAAAGGAAAGAGAGTGTATTAGTCAGAGTAGGCTAAATGCAAGTCCAGTAACAAACAAGCCCAATTTATGCAAAGACTCATGTGCCTGGTTGGGCAGCTCTCCTCCAAGTGTAACTCAGGGATCCAGCCTTCTTCCAACTTGTAACACTGCCATCTTCAACATGTGGTCTTGAAGGGCACAGCAAACAGGAAATAGGGCAGGGGAAGGCACAGTAGATACTTACCACCCTGGCTGGACGTGACGCAAATGACTTCTACCCTTATTCCACTGGACCAAACAAGTCACATGGCATCACTTTGTCACAAGGGGGGCCTGGATCGGCAAGAACTCACACAATGGGAAGAGAGTATGAGCCTTTGGTAGTCAGCTAGCTAACTCTGCCACAGGGAGAAGGGAAGAAGGAAGGGAGGGATAAAAGGAGGGAAGAACTTAATGCCTAAATACATAAGTACTAGCTTTTAAGCCCTGTGCAAACAATTCTGCTCAAATTTCCTGCCAGTTGGACTCTTAAAACCAGATGTAGAAAGTGGTTAAACAATAAGCTCAAACAGAACACACTAAAAGTAAAAAATAAAAATAAGGGGAGACCCATGGCAGTTTCATGTCTTAAGCATAATCAAGAGAAAGGCAGGTTTCAGGAGTAGGAAAGAAGAGTATGTGTATGTCTGTGTAAGTTCCGTGTCTTAACCTGAGAGAGGGAGGGAAAAGAAGAGACGGTTGGCAAGCTTCCAGATTGGAAAGGCTCTAAGGAGAGGAGGCTTCTGGAGCTCATGAAAGAAGCATTATCAAGCGATATGATCTACTCTAGAGACTTAAAGTCTTGGGTGTGAAAAGTAAACCAAGGAAATTTGGAGGACGCTAATAGGCAATGAGAGAATCATGTTCATCAGGATTTGTGAGTGGATGAGGAAGAAAAAGCCACTCCCATGGAAAAAGCAGTTACTTTACAGGAGGTTGTATGTCATGAGAAGGTCTGGTGTCAGAAGCCAGGGGGTAACAGGGGAGGGGTAAGAGCATCTGTGGTGGTGACTGACAGCTGACCACCAAAATCCATTTCTGTTGTTCCTGGTACACAGCCTCCCTTGCAGTTTAGTGTTACCATGTCAATGAAATATGAACAGAAATGACGCATACCACTTTCAGACCTGGCCCATGAAATCCTCCCATGTGTGCTCCTCCGTGCTTTATCATCTTCTTCCAGCTGGATGCAAATGACAACAAGGTCTCATATTTTGGTGAAGCCACAGATGGAAGGGGCCTGGGTCCTTGTATGACTGCATGGAAGAGAGCCTACTTTCCTAACTGAACACCTGCCAGGACTGTTAGATGAGCAAGAAAGAAATTTCTGCTGTATGATGGACACTGTGATCCACCACCCAGCTTCCATTTCAGTGAAGGACTTACTACCCTGGCTGAGGGAGTGCTGTCAGCAAAGAGCCTTCAGCTGTCAACCCCTTCAGGGACTGCCTCAGCTCTCAGAGAGTTGCCTCATCCAAGGTTAGGCCCTTTCAGGGGAAGCCCACATCCAGAGATCACAGAGATCAACCAATGTGAGAGCACACGCCCAGCCATTGCA
The DNA here is from genome assembly GCA_031878705.1 of Tapirus indicus. NCBI lineage: Eukaryota > Metazoa > Chordata > Mammalia > Perissodactyla > Tapiridae > Tapirus > Tapirus indicus. The sequence continues at coordinate 133,170,439 of CM062920.1, read as the reverse complement.
GTCCAACTCAGGATGTCTCTACAAGCCATTTTAGTTCAAGGACTTCTGTGGAGTTGACCAAGATTGTCATCAGGCCTGACTTGCAGCTCAACTTCTCTCTTGCCCAATCCTGCTTCCTTTCCTTCTTTTCTGAAGATTTTAAATCTAAGAACAATAATAAACATCCTGCACACTAAACTTTCATAGTCTGCTTCTTGGAGAACCCACCCTGAGGCACGCTGTGAATAAACAACATGATCGGATGTGCTTGTTACGTCATCCTGGCCTATGTTGGCTAATACAGCATCGAGGTAGAACATTTTTTCTGCAGACATGGCTATGCTAGGGTGGCCAGCAGACATGTTCCTTGCTATGTAGAAAAACCTGTGCCATCTGCAATAGGATAGAATTAGGCCAACGCACAGGAGTAGAAATAGAGACAGATGGGGGAGAGAAAATTCCAGCTGGGCTGAGTCTCTTTCCAGTTTTTGAAACAGCAATTCCTAAAGCTTTTCCTTTAGCTGCTCTAGTATCTTACCCAGTTACACGAATCAATTAACTTCCTTTTCCTTTCTTTCTCTATTTTTCTTAAGATGGTTTGAATGAGTTTCTGTCACTTGCAACCAAAAGAGTTCTAATATGAGAGGCTTTGTTACGTGTTGTGCAATGTGAGGGAATGTGTCCCCCACCCTTCCATTACCACCCCCTCAAAACACTTAGGGACAGATTTCTGTAACTTTTTTGATGAAGCCATATTTATTGAGGACTTACTATGTGCCAGTTCTATTCTACATATCTTTCAGTATGTTAACTCTGTCTTCACAAAAGCCCCATGAGATGGGTATTATTATTATTATTCTCATTTTCAGAGAGGAAAATGAGGCACAGAGAGGTTACGAGATGTGCCCAAGGTTACCCAGTTTATGAGAGATGGGTTGGCCCCAGGCAGTGATGCTCTCCCACCTCTACTCACGCAGCCTTGAGATTGGGAAGTGAGAAGCTTCACTTTCACATGGGTTGTATTCATGAGTGGTTAGGGTCCTTCCCCTGCTTGGCATGCAGTCTCCTGAGGCTCACAAGAGACAACCATCTTACCAAAGTCAACAGCAAAAATGGGCCAGAAGACATAAAAGCTGATCCCCAAACTAACGAGTAAAAGAAATGATTAGAGATGAAACCATAAAAGGAAAAGCCTGGGAGGAGGTGTTCAGACCTGAAGTATTCAGTTACCAGAGGCATGAGAGCTGTGGTAGAATCTTTAGAGAGTTAAGTGACATTGGGCACATAAACACCAGGCCAGCTGGGAAGAACTGGTTTGGGGAAATAAGAGGCAGAGCAGTCAGCTCTGGATGATACACAAGAAGCTGACCAAAGAGCAGTTTTTTCTAAACCTAGGACATGGGCCTAGAACCTGCCAGAAAGAGTGTGGTTTTCTCAAGGACCAGGGGAATGGGAGTAGGAGAGCTCAAGCTGGTAGGAAAACTGAAGAGAGGCCTGGGGGCAGAGGAACCATCGAGAGGTAAAGCACCAGTTCTGTGAATTCACCGAGTCCTTATTATTGTATAATTGTGAACCGTTCACACCCTGACATCTCTCACACTGGAACTAAGAATCAGTTTCCTCCACTTCAAGGGCTGGGTGAGTGATGTATCCTTACCAAGAAGGGGAATGAAAGAAGAGTACGGGGCAGGGTTGCATTTGCAGGGAAAAGTCCAGAGAAGCCAATCCCAACCCTGCGCCCCACCATGACCCATACAAGACAATGGTGAAGGCCTCGCTGTTGAGTGTGCAGACACCCTGGTATCTTGTCACGACTCTCAAACTGAGTTTACTTCCCAGGCCTGTGGGCCTGCTTTAGAGTCAAACAGAGAGAATGGCCCACTGTGCTCTCAGGAGAAAGACCTCCCTCCACTTGACCTGAGTCAGGCCACGGTAGAATGTTGGTTAAGGCCGCCTGGTGCACAGTTCATCCACTAGTGGTAAATGCTTTTTACTATGTCATCCAAGCATGTAATGTTTCTGTTGAGAAATGTCTCAAATCTAAAAGCTTCTCCTTGTTTGCCACTCATTTCACACCAATTTAACCGAATACCAACTACGGTAAGTGATGTCATACATCATCTCATTTAATGTTTGAAACTACCCTGTGAGAAAGGCATTATTATTTTCACTGTGGTAAAATATACATAACATAAAATTTATTGTTTTAACTCTTTTTGAGTGTACAATTCAGTGACAATAAGTATCTTCATGTTGTTGCGCAACCATCACCACCGTCCATCTCCAGAACTTCTCCATCAACCCAAACTGAAACTCTGTACCCATTAAACAATAACTCCCCATTTCACCTCCCCCTAGTCCCTGGCAACCACAATTCTACTTTCTGTCTCTATGAATTTGTCTATTCTAGGCACCTCATATAGTGGAATCACATAGCATTTGTCCTTTTGTGTCTGGCTTATTTCACTCAGCATAAACATTATGCTGAGTGATAGCATGAGGGCTCTTTGGAAAAGGTGACATTTAAGGTGACACCTAAAGTTGAGAAGACACCAGCCATGTGAAATCTGGTCAAAGAACATGTGGGCATGTGGAACAGCAAATGCAAAGGCCTTGAGGTAAAAAGAATTGGAACATGCTAAGAAAATCAGGATGTCAGTCTGGTGGGACCATGGAGACAAAGGTTGGAGAGTGGATGGAAATGTGGTCAGATGGGAGACCAGGCACCTGAGATCATTTGGGTCTTATAATAATGACAGCTAATGTTTATGGAGCACTTACTATATGTCAGATACTATTCAAGCAATTTATATGTATTAGTTATTTAATTGTCACAACAATCCTATAACTAAATACTATTATTATCCCCACTCTGCAGATGAGGAAACTATGGCCCAAAAGGGTTATGTAACCTCCCCAAGGATATCCAGCTGGAAAAGGGTAAGGTTTAGATTTAAACCCAGGCAGTCTGCCTCCAGGAACTGAGTTCATAACCACTCTGCTATATGGGCATCCTGTGATCAGGGTTTTGAATGCTATTCTAAAAACAACGAGATATCATTGAAGGGCTTTAAACGGGGGGGGGGACTGTTTTATATTTTGAGCTGATCATAATGGTGGCTTGGAGCAAAAGGGGAGGCAGAGAGACCAGTTAGAGGCCATTATGGGAGGCCAAGTGGGAGATAACGATGGTGTGAATGAGGGAGCTGGTGGTGAGGAGAGATAAAAACAGACATGATTGGGATCACTTTTCAGAGTAGACCTGTAGGGGCTGACTGATGATTTGGATGTAGGAGTGAGGAGAGAGGAGAAATTCAGGCTCACTTACAGGTATTTGACTTGAGCAACTTGTTGGATGGGGAAGATGTTTACCGAGTTGGGGAAGAGCAGGATGTGGAGGAGATATGTGTTGCATGTTTGAATGTCTAGTATCCATTTCCCTAATGGCACCCCCATTTCTTGTTGGAGAACACATCTTTCTTATGGGTTACAACCAAGCCAAGAGATAGTCCAATTAAATATTCCCTCCCTGGAATATGAATCGTGAGCAGAAGGACAAAAGTCAGTCCCTCCAGGGGCAGCCTCCTAACAAATTTTTCCTTTAAAAGGCAGTTGCTGTGCTTCCTACTTCCCAAGCCCAGGACTCCAGCCACCCATCAACTCTGTGAGTCATGAAGCCTTCCAGTAAATTCCCTCTGCATAAGTTAGCCGGTGCCAGTTCTTGTTCCTTGTAACCAAAGGGAGAACAGGGTGGAGACAGGGTGGGGGTGGGGTGCTCAGAATCAAGAGATGCATTTTGGACGGTCAAGTTTGAGATGCCTGTGAGCTATATTAAGGAAGCACCTGGAGTTCAGTGTTGAGGTCTGGGATGGAGAGAAATTGAATTATCAATATGTAGATGGTATAGTGGTGTCTACCATAATTTCCCATATCTTTTGCTAAAAGCATCCTGCGTCTCTTTTGGTGAACTATTCCTTCTTCTTGGCTAGTAATCTTGATGGGGCTGTTAGTCAAAGTGCTAAGCCCTCATCTGGCCAAGTAGCAAACAGGGATCTCAGGCCTGGAACGTCAGCATGTGTCATCAGCTGGTCACAGTGATTCTTAGGGGACGCTCAAATGAATTAGGTCAGTTCAATAAGAATTGGCCAAAGGACTTTTGATGGAACAATCAGGAACAAAGAGTTCTCTTGCTGGCAGGATTGTTAAACTGGTACAAAGCAAGCTTAGAGCCACCAGGGCCTTTTTTCTTCACTACCTTGGGGCCGTAGTCTGATGAGAATGAGGTCAATACAGCAGAAAACAGATTCAAGTGACCATGGGAGAGAGGCAATGTGTTAATGCAGCATTGAGGCCCTTGACACTGTCATGTCTCAGCCTCTGTTTATGTGGATTGATAAACTCCCATTTTTGTTTCAGATAGTTGAGTTGAGTTTCTGTTACTTGCAGCCAAGTCATTTCTGAGAAGAATAAAAGGCAGTTAAAGCTGCCTTACCTGAATGAGATCACACAGGAAGAGAGCTTAGATTAGAGAGGAGGATTGAGCCTCAAAACACTGTAATAATTAAAGACCCAAAGGAGGAGAAGAGCTAGCACTTTGGTAGATTGTCTCTGGTCTTTGATGACAAATGGGACCAGAAAGATAAGGTAATTCATTGTATTGCAGGAAGTAAACGTGTTGGAAGAATATTGATATATTTTTTAAACTGGGTGAAAGGTACATAGTTTGAAATTTCCCAAATTTAAAAAGTCACTTGTAACGTGCTGTTGCTGCATCATTTCTGCATTCAAAGGACAGCACCTCTTTGCTGAGAGCTCCACTGTCACTGAGTCGTGCCATCCAAGATAGCGATCTGTGGCTACCTGCCTTTTCTTGGCATCCAGCTTTCTGAGATGTGGGGATTCAGGGCTTTTGGCCAGGAGAAGTCAGACATGTGTGAACTGTTTGTAAATATGCACAAGCTCTCTGTGGTTTGACTGCTCAAAGACAAAGGATTCTGGCTCTGCTGGCCCCTGAATTCACTTTGGATGAGATATATTGGTGTCTGCCAACCAGGCTCCCCAGTTCCTAACAATAGCCAGACTGGCATCATCGGCTTCAAAAGGGATTGTTCTGGTTCCCATATCAACAGCAGGCTCTGCACAAAATTGATAATTTGAGCAAATGATATGGAGTTAGGAGAGGTGGGATGATGAGTTCTACCCAATAGGGAGCTGAGGCAACCAAATGGCGGCTCTGAAGTGGAAAGCCAGTCTTTAGGGATGGGAATGGAGTAATCCTAGGAATTGATGAATGGCAAAGACTGCAGAAACAGTTGAGGCAGAGTCTGCAATTAGAAGAAGTCTTCCTTTTTAATCAGACGCAAGAAAACAAAGGGAAACTCTTCCTTTTGCAGCACAAGAGAGAAAATGTGGATTTCAACTCATCTTGCTCTGAGCGGGTAGACACTGAGAAGTAGGGCCAGCCATCCAGCTGGCCCATGATTTAAAAAGCTATCACTGACTTTGTGAAAACAAGACCCATTGATAAACAGCCTAATGAAGCACTTAAGTGCTCAGGCTCTGGAGCGAGACTGCCTGGGTTCATATTCTGGGTTTACCACTTGCTTCCTTGGGTGATTTTTTACCTTAGTTTCCTCACTTGTGAAATAAGAATGACAATTTGAATTTGGAAAACGTTATGCTAAGTGAAAAAACCCAGACACAAAAGGACCAATGTCGTATGATCCCACTTATATGAGGTACCTAGAATAGGCAAATTCATAGAGACAGAAAGTAGAATAGAACTTACTAGGGCTGGAGGGAGGGGAGAATGGGGAGTTATTGTTTAATGGGTAGAGTTTCTGTTTGGGATGATGAAAAGTGATGGAGACAGATAGTGACGGTCACATAACATTGTGAATGTATTTAATGCTACCGAATTGCACACTTAAAAATAGTTAAAATGAAAAAAGAAAATAGTAACTATTGAGGTGATGGATATGTTAGCTTGATCGTGGTGATTATTTCACAGTGTATACGTATATCACAACCTCAAGTTATACACTTTAAATATATGCAACTTTTGTCAATTATACCTCAGTAAAGCAGGAAAAATTAAAATGGTAAATTTTATCTTATATATATTTCACCACATTAAAAAATAATAAAGCTGTTGCTGCGAGCAAAGAGGTTACACAAAAGAATTAGTGCTGTATGATGTCAATACATGAAGTTCAAAAACAGTCAAAAATCATCCATGGTATTGGAAACCAGAATAGTGGTTACCACTGAGGGTGGCGGAGACTGGGAAAGAACTTCTGGGGAGGGACTGGTAATGTTCTGTTTCTTGATCTGGGGATTGGTGACCTGGGGGGTTCGCCTTTGTGAAAATTATTGAGCTGTCACTTGTGTGTGCACTTTTCTGTATGTGTGTTAGACTTCCATAAAAAGTACCCCCTCCCCCCAAAAATGAGGATGTCAAGAATGTCCTCCTTGGAGGGCTATTTTAGTATTCAGTGAATTAAAACAGATAACACACTTAGAACAGTGCCTGACACGTAAGAGGTCTCTAAATCTCTAGCGGTGGCAGTACGTACAACCAAAGATGCTGGTACCTCTAGAAGGCTTTCCTCATCTCCTCCTGCACTTGAGATGCCAGGCATTCCCTCCTTCCCACACCTCCTATGCTTCAAGATACTTTGCTTTGCTCTTCCAGATCCCCACTCCTCCCTGCTTCTGGGTCCTGATCCACAGCAATGTGCTCCCCTTGCCCTCTGCTTCCAGTTGTGTGGGGCCAGTGGGGCGGACAGAACCAGCAGGAAATTGGAGGACAGAAAGGGCATGAGGTGGAGGTGTTTGTTCCCTTTGTGCCCTCCCTGTGGGATCCCTGTGGACTGGTTGTGTCCACCCACCAAAGGTCACAGCTGCAGTGGAGCAGATCTCTCCACCCAGCTCTCTCGTTCCCCACGTTCTGGTGACTGCTCCCTCCCACTGCCCCTTTGGGCCTGGAAGTGGTAATGGGGCCCGTGATTACAAACCCAAAGAGACTGCACTACACTCCCCTGTGGTTTCCTTATGCCCTGCTCAGACCTCTATAAATCACCTTTTTATTAAAATCTTCTCCATTTTTCCCAATTTCAGTGGGTCGTCTACTTCTGTCGGGACCCTAACAGCTACCTGCTCTCTCAGAGACCTGTGGAAAGGCAGCCACGTACCCTACACGAGCCCACTCAGTCAGGAGACTGCAGAGCAGACCAGATGTGAGCAGCTGACCAAGATGAACCAACCACAGGCTCTCTGCTGAAAATTTGGAATAGAGTCACAGAAACTGCGTGACTGAAACAGAGGAGAGCTCAGAAATTAAGTTCATGCAGAGTAGACAGTCAGTGCCCTGGCAACCCAAAGCTGTGAGCAAGCTGAAGCTACTACAGGGCAGTCACAAAAATTGGTCTACGGAGGAAAGGGAACAGAAGCAAAGTGTCATTTATTAACTTTGTAAAGGCTTTAGTATATACAGGAAAAAATGTGTTCTAACAATATACAAGCTAATGCAAAAATCATCTAATGTGGTTTTCCCAGTTATTGAACTATGTCTTGAAAGTCTCCAGAAATATTGTCCCTACCAAAGTCACATGAATGAGACTACGTCTAAATATTTACTGCACAAAATGCAGGAATGCTACCCATTATGAAATCTTGTTAATACAATATGTGTTGGGCGAGGAGTGGGCAGTACTATTTGATAAACTGTGGTTATCCATTAGTGAGTTTTGAATTTAGATCACTAACAAAATACAATGGACTAGAAAAATCAGAAGGCATTGTGGTTCTAAGAGTAAATATTGTTTTGTAAAACTTTTATTTCAGGGATACATATACTGGATCCCAATGTCAAATGTAGTTCTACAGGGTCAAGAAAATTTGAAAAATTCTGGTTAACTAAACTCTGTGGTTCGGAAATGACTCTGCTACACTGTCAATGTGGGAGTAAAAAAGGAAGAAAACACTGAGTTTTTATAAATAATTTTGCTAACATCTGTAGGAAGCATATTTTCGAGCCTTAATCTGATCTTCCACCGATGGTTTTAAGTTGGAACTAGCCACCAAGTTAACATTTTGTCATCTTCCTTCTCACTTTTCCCTTTTTTGCAAACTGGAGAAGGTAAGATTACCATTTAGGGGCCTCCCCATCTCCTGGAACATCAAAGGATCTAGATAACGTTTTTCATTCTGAAAAATGATCTGTTCACAAAGTCATTGTGTCTACATCACAATCAATGATATGAATAAGGTATTTAAAAATTCCATATACACATTTCCATTATCAAACATCTTATGATCACTAGAATACCCCATAGAAAGTGCTTTAATATCAATTTTTTTCAAAGAGTGCATATTTTAAAAAGGAGACATTTTTACATTATTCCTTATATTATTTTTGGTTGGCATTTTTATTTTATTTAATGTTGATGATAAACGAGGTCGATAATAAACATTACCAGCTGTAGCGGGTTAAATTGTGGCCCCCCATAATATAAGTCCGCTTGGAACCTCAAAATGTGACCTTATTTGGAATAGGGGTCTTTGCTGACGTGATGAAGAGAAGGGTCTCAAGATGAGATCGTCCTGGATGAGGGTGTGCCTTAAATCCAATGACAAGTGTTCTTATAAGATATGGAAAAGAAGACACAGAGAGAAAGCCACGTGAAGACACAAAGACTGGAATTATGGAGACCCAAGACAGGGAATGCTAAGGGTTGCCAGGAGCTACCATAAGCTAGGAGAGAGGCGCAGAACGGATTCTCCCTCAGGGCATCCAGCGGGAGCATGGCCCTGCCAACACCTTGATTTGGGACTTGGGGCTTTCAGAATGATGAGAAAATAGATTTATGTTGTTTTAAGCCACCAACTTTGTTACAGCAGCCCTAGGAAACTAATCTACCAGCTGAATAATTTACTAATAGTTTAAAGTCACACCAATCGTAAGTGTGGTTCTCCTGGCTCTTGCTTGACTTACATCCTTCATTTACCAAACGTTAGTGAGTCACCATTGCTGGGGTTTATTTTGAAATAGTGTTAAATTCCTATAGCTAATTAGATACAAAAGGTCACATGGCTATTCCCTTTCACAGGATTGTAAACTAGACCGCTGTTTGGATTTTCTTTTTGCTTAATATTTCCTTTAATTTAGCAGTTATCAAGCTAATGACTTAGTTTTCTATCATCTTTTGAAAATGACCAATTGTTTTTTACGGAGATATAATTGATATATAACATTATGGGATTTTTTTTAATCTTACAAAGCCAAATAAATTGAAGGGTAAAACTGAAAAAATTAAACTCTAATTCCAACTGAAAGGCAGAGTAGCAGAGCAATGAGGAACAAGGGATGGGGTCAGACAGTCTTAGATAGGAACCCCTTAACTAAGTGGGTGAATATGGACAAATTACTGAAACTCTCTGGGCTTCTCTTTGCTCATTTATAAAACAAGGATTATTGAACTCTCCAAAATATTGCCAGGTCACTGAGTAAGGGAGACACTGCCTTGACAAAGTCTTAGTAGCATCTCAGAAAAGGGAAGTCGGGGGAGGATAGTTATGAGTTTGGGGGTCTGGGTTCAAATGTGGTTCGGTGAGAACAAGAAGTTTGCCCAGGGTGAATGGACTGTTACCTCAGATAAATTGATCTCCAGGAATTTCCCGAAGGAAACAGAGAAGTTATTTATTGGTTTACAGTCTTAATCTTTCCCAGGGAAAGTTTCTATGGGACAAATAACTAAGTCATATTGACACGGATGGTCTTCATTCTAAATCCAAATACCTGTGTCATGTTGATGGCAGTTGTCACAGTTCTCAAGATAATAGTACCCACTTCTTGTGGTTGTGGTAAGGAGTTAATGAGAGTATGGTTCCATACGGTCTGCCACATCGCAAGGACTAAATAAGGAATAACATATTATTATTATTATCCATTTTAATTTATTTGGAAAGACAAGACAAATGCAGCTAGAAAATTTTGACACCCCTCAAATTTTTTATTGCTTTTTATAAATAACAAGCAAAATAACGGCTTTTAGTTTTCTATAATTCAGGAACTACTAAATTACTGAAGTTCTTGGTAGAATTTGCACTTATGGAAATAAGAAGACCAAAAAGAAAAATTAAAATGAAGACTCATTTTCTTTGTCGTGATTCTAGCTGGGTCTGTATTTGCATATCCCCAAGGACTCTTGAGTAATCAGCTCTCCACAAGCTGCACATCTTCAGGAAGAAGCTAACTCTTGCCAATGCAGACTTTTCTGGGTAGATTATCACATGGAAATGCAATGCTTCATGGAGACTCAGAGGTCTCTGTTCATTCACTATGCACATTCTCAGTTGAACCAGTAAAATTTTCTAGCTAGGGTAAGCTACATCTTTTCAGCCTCAGAACATACAAAACCCAGAGGAATTCCTTGAGTGTTTGTACTAACTACAGCATCTATAGACAGCGGCTGAGTCTAACCTAAGGAGCAGAAGATAACATGATGGGATGCCTGTGTGACTCCAAAGGCAGAGTGTCCCTCTCACTCTCCTTGGAGCAGCATTCTCAAGACAGGAGCAATTACCCTGGTTCTGTCCCCTGACCATTTCACTCCAGGGCATCGGAAACTCCCTCACTCAATTTCCCCATCTCTGACAGAGAGAAAAAGCCCATGCAATCTTACCTGTTCTGACATGCCATAAAAATAAATAAAATAATCCAAGGTCCTTAGAAGAAAATTCCTCATAATCCCAAGATACCATTACCATGTGATGTTGATGGCAAGTATATAATGGATGGGAAACCACAGCAGGTCAGACTAATAATAGAAATGCTGATCAGAATGAGAAAACATGCAGCTCATAGCCTGTGTTTTTAAAAACGCAAGGGCACATAGTTTCCAAACCTGCTATGGTCTTAGGAACCAAGTAGGGGATGCACTTAGCTGGTGACTAGATAAGATGATGTGTAATTGATGTGAGTTAGTTATATGCTTAATTTCTCTGAACATTTACCCTGTACTGCATTTTCCATTATTAATTTGCTCAATTTGTTAAAAGGGTTTCCTAAACAGATGTGACTTCATTTTGGCACCTGTTTTGACTCCCCAATACTGGTGTATTCTGGCTGAATAATTGAGTGCCTAAGGGTAGATTTCAGGGCCTTCCTACATAGATCTGCATCCCAGCCTACCGTTTTCTGGCTGTGTATCCCTGACCAGATTACTTACCCTCTCTGTACCTCAGTTTTCCCAATGATAAAATGAAAATTGTAATCGCACTTACCTCAGAGGGTATCTGGGAGGATTAAAAGAGTTAATTCATGCAAAGCAATTAAAGAGCCCAATGCATAGTAAGTGTGTCATACATTTTAATTCTTGTTTATTTATTTTCCTTGAAATTACCTATAGGAATTTTACCATGTGACATTTACAGTGACATTGTCGTATGGGATCTACACCGTGTGGAAGAATTCCACAATGCTTTTGGTTCACACTTGTGTCCTTTATAGCTTTGCATTATGAAAAGAGCACTGGGCAAGAAGTTAGGAAACTCAAGCTCGAGGTCCAACGCAGCCATCGACTATGTAATCTTCAGCACATCGCTTCAACCCTCTGGACCTGTTTCCTCAAAAAAAAAAAATAAAACGATCAGGCTGACTACGTCATCTTAAGACAACATAACGTGCTAGAAGGGACCCTGGAGCAAGAGTCCAAAATTCAAGTTCTAATTCTAGCACTTGTTGGGTGTAAAGTTCACAGCAAGTCACATAACCTCTTGGAACCTCAGTTTCCACATCTGGAAAATGGGCAGAGCAATATCAGAAACACTCCTCTCCCAGGTTTGTGGTGAGCATAAAATTAGATAATGAAGAAAGCACTTTGTAAACTATAAAGCACTAAATAAATGTAAGGTAATATAATTAATAAAATTCCTTTTAGTCTAATTTTTATGCTAAATCTTATTGCTTTCCTATAATCTTTTACAAGTGTTGTGCTCCTACAAGTAGAATTCTGTGAGTTGGAACCAGACTATAAAAATCTATTTGATGGCACTCAGACTATCTACCATAAGGAATGTCTTCCCTTAGTTAAAGTAACTGCTATAAATTTTCAATTTGCTGCCAAGTCATCATCCAAGCCTGATTCTGTTTGAGTTGAGAAATCTAAAAATTACCTATTTGTTCATTTCCCCTTCTTTGTGCAAATATCCCTGCAGATATAACCTTAGAAATAACGTGCTTCTGTCTTGGGATTTCTTAATATTTTAAAGGGGCTGTCGTAAAGGAAGAGGGTAAAGGAAGATTACCCTCATAAAGAAAGGACATGTGCGTATAACCAGCCCCCCCCCCCCCACACAGACATCAACATCAACACAAACTCTCTGCTCCAACCAGAAAAGCACTTTCCTACCACTGGGCCCTTATCCATGCTGTCCCCTCCACCTGGAATTCGTTTTCCTCCTGTTTCTACATGTTCAGTCATACCTAGAATTCAGGGCTTTGTTAAAATCTCAAATTTTCAATGAGATGATTGAGTGGTTCTTTGCCCTATCAGCAATCTTTAAGACAGCTACTCCCTTTTTAAAGATGACACTAACAGATGAGAAATTAAATGACTAGTTTGTCATCATTGTGAAATTTGCAGAAAAGTTTAACTCATATCCGCCCCCGTCCCATACCCCAGGTATGTCTTCTCAAATCACTGTAGTCTGAACCAACTTACTCGCCCCTCACTAGTCCAGCTCCTTAGAACACATACAGAATAGCACCTGTTGTCTTGCCTACAGAGTCCCTCGTGGATAGATTCCTCCCTCCACAGAGAGTAGGTCCCATAGAATAGTAACCATTCTAGTCTCCGAATTTCTCATAGCTTTTAGCACTGTGTATGGAGCGAGATAGCCAGCCCTGGTGGTCTAGTGGTTAAGATTCGGTGCTTTCACCACCTTGGCCAGAGTTCTTTCCCAGTCAGGGAACTACACTACTCTCGTCTGTCTGTTGTCATAATATGCCACTGATATTTCAAATATCAACAGGATCACCCATGGTGGACAGGTCGCAGTGGAGCTTCCAGACTAGGAAGAAAGACCTGGCCACCCACTTTGGAAAAATTGGCCACAAAAGCCCTATGAATAGCAGCAGCGCATTGTCTGATACAGCGCTGGAAGGTGAGAGAATGGCGCCCAGAGACTGGGCGGGGTTCTGCTCTCTGTACACAGGGGTGCTAGGAGTCAGAATCAAGCTGACAGCACTAACAACAAATACACCCAGGTATCACAAAATTAGTATTTGCTGAATTGGAGGAGAGCATGCCAAGGATATTGCTACCTTTTCATAAATGAACTCAGTTTTGTATGAGTCCACTTTGATTCTCACCTAAGATCTTCTGGAAACATCAAAAGCACCAGAGTGTAGATGGCAGCGATGATAGGCAATCCCTTCCAGGCAGCTTTTGGGAGTGACCTGTCCTTGACATATCCCGAGTTAACTGTGGTCTGAAGGCCCAAGGCCATTTGCAGCATGATTTTAATGACTGTCATTACTTCTGCCATTACTACCACCCAGTAAAAACCATCACTGGCTCGAGGTGACTATCTCTCTGTTGTGCAGTGCCACTGGCCTCCAGCACGTGACAGAACATATGGTCTTTGCCAACAGCAGTATTCATCAAAGGAGGATAAAAATCACAGTAGCACCCTGCTTTCCACAGTAGGTAATGGCTTTGGGCAAGTCACAGCTTCAACTCAGCTTGTGTCTTTCAAAGAAGCAGCCCCGGTTTTTCTACGATTCGCTTCATAAAAGTGACAATGGAACACATGCTGAATGGGATTTTCAGAAGAATGAAAACCCTATAATTAGGAAGCAGTAGTTAAAATTATATTACCCTGTACGAGCAAAGCATAGTAACGAGTTAATACGATTACTAATTCAGCTTTTCTAGAGATAGAAGCAAACAGTGCAATTAAATCCGTAGTCTTTATTTTTGCAGGGGCCTAATGAAAGGGAAATAAACTAGCAGGATCCCCTTCTTCCCACCTCGGCCTCTGCTGTGGCATCAGGGGATAGGTTTCCCACCTTCCTCTCGCCAGTCCCTTCCGAAAAATAAAACAGGCCACCAGCTGTGAATAGAAGCCTTCATTGTTGACAAAATTTGCCAAGAACTTTGCATCATTGCCTGGCAGCTTCCTATTCCCTTGTTAGCCTGCCCATTCCACTTAACAAAAGATTCTGATGCTGGTTTGTATGTGAATTTCAGTACGCATCTTATGCATTGATTTTGACCTGTCCCCGTACACAGCACCAGTCTAACTCATCGTCTTTACCTGTAACCCTTCTCCCATACAAACCCAACCCACTCCAGACAAATGATGGACCCACCATCTCCCAAACAGAGCTCTCACTTTCCGATCGCTACACCATTCACTCTGCTTGCAGAGCCATATTGGAGTGGATACCGAATGAAGGTGATTTCTCCCAGCCGCCCACACTGGAGGACACCGATCTGATGTAGTGAGTGGACGTTCTCCACCACAAAGAGGACAAATGAGATGGTGGCTCAACTCTTTGATGCTAAGAAAAAGCCCAGAAACTCACCTATCTACATACAATTATAATCTTGAGCATCCAGTAGTACCAAGCCAAAATAGTCCCTGTTTGGGCACGCATTACTATAAGTGAACAACCGAATTCAGCAAATGGTTGGCCAATTCTGAACATAGAATAGTCACCTGTGGGTGATCATTTTGATCAGATTAACTCACACATTTCTGATTCAACAGAGGGATTAGATGAGAAGACCCCAAACTGTGTATGAGCAGGACACAAATTTAAAAACAGTTAATTTAGATACACAAACAGCAAATTAACCTGTATTTCACTGAATGTAAGGTGCGAGTGATCACAAGACACACTATTATTTAATCTATCATGGAGAAAAAACACCAATTAAAACACGACATCATGCTTTCTTATTGGAAATTTTCATCTTCTGTTATGTTAAATTTATGTGATATAAATACGTATCTATTAAACACGTGACCATGACGTGAACATCTATGCCAAGTTTCCGCATGCACGGCAATGACCACATCACCTTGTCTGCCACCTGACCGATGGTTACTTTTGTTACCTCCCAGAAACGGGGGTCGTCTGCCCAGCACCAGACATGCCAATAGTCAAGAGGCAAGGTGGTGGGAGAGAACAGACTTTTTACTACAGCTTTCCAGCAAGAGAGAAGACGGCTGACTAATGTCTGAAAGAACCATCTCCCAGAACCAAGACTACAGGCCAGTTATATGGGGGAGCTGGTCTCCGGGTGGGGGAGGCATCTGGTTGCAGGGTGGAGACATCATCTGATCTTAGTTTCTGATAGTCTTTTGTTTTACTGGATATGCATCAGAGACCAGAACAAGGCCTTATACCCAGATCTTTCAGTTGTCAGTGATGATGGCTATCAGCACAGATTCTCTGCCCCGGGGGTCATCACATTCCTAAGGAACTCAAAAGAACAAAGTTATCATCTTATCGCAGCTGGGAGGGACATGCACCAGCAGAGGTCGTAAAATCTACGGAGCAGTATCCGACTGGGTTAGTTAGTCAGAGGTCATTCAAAGTTATAATAGGGTTTCTTTTCTACGATATGGCTTCCCTTATGTCAACCTTGTCTTCAGCCAGTATCTCTTTGACATCATCAATTATAAGATGTATCCTGATTTCAAAGTTGTTCTATTGTAAGGAAATGGGCACTTCAGCATTGATGAACTATGGTACCTGTATTCTTCAGATGAGGCCCTCATGCAATCAATAGCCTCTCCTCATTTGACATCAGCTCCAGCCCAAGTGACGAATGGATGCTGTCCATGTCCTTGGAGTCTTCTTCCTGTCTCCCCTTCCTGTGTTCCGTGACAGTCCTCCCAGGGCTGGCTGCACAGCCTACTCAATGGCCAGTTATTAAGGCTCAAGCTTTCTTTTTTCTTTTTACTTTTCCAAAACTCCTTAATGCTCACCACTGCCACCTTATCTCTACTATTATTGCTCTTTGTTTATTAATTTTCTTCTTAAGTTTCTTTTTCTTTACATCAAGAAAAGCTTTCTTGGGGCCAGCCGGGTGGTGTAGTGGTTAAGTTTGCGTGATCTGCTTCAGTGGCCCGGGGTTTGCAGGTTTGGATCCTAGACATAGACCTACACACTGCTCATCCAGCCATGCTGAGACAGAGTCCCACATAGAAGAGGTACAACTCTACAACTATGATACACAACTATGTACTGGGGCTTTGGGGAGAAAAAGAAAGAAAAAAAAGAGGAAGATTGGCAACAGACGTTAGCACAGGGCCAATCTTCCTCAAAAAACAAAGAATTGTTACAGCCCAGGTGGCCTTATGCTAACATTTTTAAAAAAAGAAAGAAAATTTTAAAAAAAGAGAAACTTGCCTGATTAAAAGCCAGTAACTGCCCCTGATCTCTCCCACAAGGGTTTTTGAGGTCTGCAATGATTTGGGGTAGAAAAGAACAGTGGTCCAGAGTTCTAGTTCAAAAACTGTCCCTCCCCCAGTTCCAGGAAGCCACCTAAATCACCCTCTTGATTAGCCTACCTTTTTTTTAAATTTCAATTTCTTTTGTTTCTGTTACAGTTATACAGCAAGATCAAAGAGAACACCTTGTCCCTGGGGCTTCAGCTACTAGCAAGAAGTACAGAAAGGCCTTTAACTCTTGATGGCCCATCACCATGGTTATCCAGTCATCTCATGACCCCTCAGCCAGAGTGGGCGAGATTGTTCTACATGCCTTACACCCTCACACACACACACCCCACTCAGATTTACTGTTACTTTCTTATTTACTTTGTTTCACCTTCAAAGAGGCTTTTAATATTTACATTAACCTGATTTCACCTGCATAGAAATGTTTGGGGACATGTGGGCATTCTGTGATTTGTCCTGGTTCTAAATGTCCCTGAGGGTGGTCTTGACCCACACAAAAACAAGTTTGCTTCAGAGCCAACTTAATAAACCTACCTCCCTGACCCCGACTCTCTCCTCTGACCCGTGATGGCTCTTAAAATCTATCCTTTCTATTTGATATTTATATACAGTGATGTGCTATATAAATGTTCAACAACTGGCTGGTAGGAGGAAGTCTTGCTTTATAGAGTTTGTCGATTTCTGTGGGGTAAATATTCCCACCATGGCTGATTTCAAGCCACCAACATGATGTCACTGAACACAGTGGGGAAGAGACACAGAGTGGCACAACATTATACAGAATTTCCACCATACAGATACAATTGACATAAATAACCTCAAGATCAGAGATAATAGTAAAATAGGAAGAGATGAGTTTTGACTATTACCTTTGCTTTTAATGTAATTTCTTTAATTATAAGTTTGTGCAATTTAATTTTTAATAGTGGCTGTGTTTAACTACCAGCTAGCAAAACTCGGGAAAATTTAGCAATTGGCTCTTGCAAGCCAGTATGAGCAACTCCAGCACACCTCTGTAATAAAGTATGTGCTACCTTATATCATTATTGCTCTTTTCATCTTTTGTGTCCCAAACTAGATTATACGCTCTAGAATATGAAGCTATTTGTCTTATACTTCTTTGTATTTGCTATGCCACTAAACACAGAAAGGTAATTAATCTCTAACATAAACAACGATGTTAGATTATTCACTAATAAAATAATGTTGGCTGTGCCCAAAATCTGACTCTTCTTGCAATTCCATCTTTAACCAAAAAAGCTTATGAACTAAAAAATATATTCTCAAAAAGGATACATTATTATCAATGTAATTGAATCCTTTTTGCCACCAACTATAATATGATCTACTATTAAGAGCAGCAGTGACCAGCTTGGTTATCAATGCCGTTAGGAACAGTGATCAACTTTCAATCACCAACAAGCAAGCAAGCTGCCCCTATTACTGTTAAAGTTATTGCTCCATGGGAGAGAGTGTTCTTGGGGTGGGAGTCCCATGGGGGTAACCAAACTGAGAAACTTAATTAACCAAACCCCAAGAGTGATCAATCCCTTTACAATTTATACTTACAAAGAACTGGCATATATCCCCATATGCCAACTTATTATCAAGGAGATGCTATTACTGTCCCTATTGAAGAAATAGCTTTCCAGTAACAATAATATTGCTTTCAATTAACCAGGATCCTTCCTTCTCAGAAGCAACGAATCAGATTAGCAATGAGAATGGTATTTAGCAAATATCAAACCAGACCACAGGAAATTTAAATGTCCTGAAAGATGCATCCTCCAGGTTGTGAACACTCGAAATGAAACTTCGCTGTTCCACAATGGAGTATATCTATCTAAGGAGATATAGATAGATAGATAGATAGATAGATAGATAGATAGATAGATAGATCTAGAACTATTAGCGTGTACCAAAGTGTGTCTGTCATAGTGAAAAAGTGCTGGTAAGGTCTGTGAAAATTCCCATTGTATGTCACCAAGACCACTATTATCTCATGCCAGAGAAGTTACAATTGAATGAGTTTTAGCTTTATATGCTACAGTTACATTGCAGACGTAATTTACTGAGAATATGCCCTAGTCCAGGGTTGGTAAATACATATTACACGTGCTGCCACCCACCCCGTTCCACACCCTAGGCAGACATCATTAGTTGAACACTACACTCTTCCCCCACTAAGTGTTACCGTTCTTCCCAACACAGCCCCAAAGACAGCTCTCCCAATCCTGGCCCTGGGCGCTAGATGAAGAATTCGGAAGCTGGGCATGTGCAGGCCTCTCACAGGGAGGGGAAGGGTGATATGTGACTAAGTGCATTATGTCAGGTTCATTTTAATTGTATTGCTGTCAGAGAGTTAAGCTCTTGAAAGTCTTTTTGCCAATTGTTTCTTACTGTAAACCCCTAGGTATAAAGTCAAGAGCGTTATGTTGGCTTTGGCTTTTCCCTCCCTCCAGCATTGCAATGGAGAGGTGTCATATGTCCTACTTAAACAGACCAAATTGTTCACCATCATTTTTGTCAGCAAATGTACATTTTAAAAGTCAATTAGTTAAGCTTTCCTGGCTTTTTGCCATTTCCACTAGAGGGCGCCACTGGTGGGGGGAAGGAGGTAAAACTAAAGGAAGCCATTTTCCTCTTCGGTGCCTTCAATGACTCTCAGGAAACCCTGACCTAACCTGCACTGCCTTGGGTGTACCCGACCGGTAGCCACTTCCCACACAAACAGGAATATCTCTCTTGTCTCCCTGTCCCTGCCCCTCTCCTCCGATTCCAAACACTCTGCATTCATCTCAGTCACTTTCCTGTTTATTTGTCTTTGTCCTTCCATTAGACTGTGAGCTCCTTGAGGACAAGGCCAGTCTTTGTGTCCCCATGCCATTATGGTGCCTAGCGCACAGTAGGTCCTCTATAAACATTTGTGTGTTAAATTATAGACCTAATGTGTTGAAAATCACAGCCCTCTTATTCAGGGTGACAGAAATAGAAACCATACCACCTTATTAAGTTGTAACAAATTTTCCACAAGTTCTTGGGCACGTGCTTGGGTCCACTCTCTAATTCTTCATACCGTGAAATAATTCCCACATGGGTGCTAGCCTTCTGATCTTCCACATGGTAGAATTAAGTTTCTTAACTTCACATCCAAAAAGTTTGATATAGAAAGAACCTCTGGATGTCACTCAATCTTATGTTGTTGTAGTTTTCATTGATGGTCTCAAAGGAAAGCTGTGGGGACAAGCTTCTAATCAAAATTACTTCTGGCCGCTACCCTTCTCCCACCCTGAAATTCTTAGAGGTTTTTTTTATTTCCCTGTTGACTTTAATTATGTTCTTTTGAAATTGAGCAAGCTCCTGGGAACATTTTGAAAGGCCCTATGAGCTCCCTGCTCAGCATTTTCAATCTCTAATTATAACTTTGCATGATGACTTACACTTAATACTTCTAAGGTTGGGCTGAGAGTAATTGATGGTTGGGAAACTAAATCTTCAATAGCCACCATCAATGTATTGAGGCTTAATTCCTCTCATGTTCTTAGAGAAGTTGCTGAAAGTGAAGAGGAAACTTATGATGTCTTCCATCCTAGGAGAACAGGATTTTTACTAGACCGCAGCGGAATATTTATAGGAACTTTAGAACTTCTGGGGCTCGAGGACTGAATTCACCTCAAACTTTCATTTGCATACTTGTTTCCAGGGAAATCTATTATGGGATGGTCTGGATATGTCACTTTGGAAATCCTGCTTTTAATGAACAAATGAGAAAAGGTGAGTAGCTTTTCACAGAAAGAACATTTTTCTCACCCACTGCCTTCACAAAAGGATTAAAATGTGCTCAAAATATAGTATAGAAATAAAGGGACTATTCTGAAACAGAGACAGAAACATTTTGACTCCAGAAAGGAACATGAGGGATGTTAGAGAATTTCTTTAAGGAAAAGAATAGGCTTTACCTCTGTTTAGAAGGGAATTTTGCCTGCCAGACTCTACTTGTGACCTTCTGTTTTACCAAACTCTTATTCTGTTTTTGGCTTCACTGTCTTCTCCTCACCTTCCCTTAGTACTTCCACGTTGCTTGGTGGGTACTTACTATCCTTCTGGCAACCATTTCGTTCCCTTCCATCTTGCTTCTTCCATCAAATGTAAACTGCAGTGCCTTCAATAGCCCATTACAAATGTTTCATCCATCCATCCATCCATCCACCCATTCGTTCATTCATTCATTCAACACGCATGTATTATGGGTCTGCCATTGGCTAGACGTGGTGGATACGAACACAAAAAGCAGTCCCCACTCTCAGGGACTTTCAGTTAAGTGAGAACTAGACTGTTCAGAAAGCATCTGGCAACACTACAAACCATGTCAAATTTTCAAACTATATTAAAATTCTCAGGGACCTGAATCATTTCTCCATGCTTGAGGGTTCTGATTAGCTGATGCGTTTGTAACACTAACCTAGTGGACAAGATGTAACTATGATTCCTTGACCTGAATCTAGAAGCCCTCAGTGTGCCAACAGTGCTGGGAGAGAAAGCTGAGGGAAGACTGGTGGAAGTCTGGAACGTCAGCAAAGAACAGGCGTAAATTCATAGAAAGAGAGCTCCACTTCCCTCCAGTTCAACAGTCCTAGGGTGAGATACCTGTTCCTGGGGATTAGGCTTTTCCCACAGCAGAGCTGTGTCAACTCGTTACAAGCTTACCTGGAATGATTCACACTCCCTCTCTTAACATTCTCCTTGGCCAAACTAACCGGATCTGGCATAAACCTCAGAGCCCACAGTGAGATTCCAACATGCAGCTAGAAGCAGTGGCACACTAGCCCGTAAGAATCCAAAGTTTTTATGAAGTAAATGATCCTTAATGCCCAAAGGCCACTCACTGTGGGCTAGCTCAAGAGATGTCAATTCAGACAGAGGCCTACCTCAAAGTAAAGAGCTGAAAAGAGCATTCCAGATTTCACCTCTCCCTCAAGCCCATACTTGAATTCAGCATCTATGTAATGCTAATGATTATTAAATTAAAAGGCATTCATTTAATGGAGCAGCTTCAGTATCCAGCACGAAGTTACCTTCTGCCATATGGCTTTGGGCATGAAGTGATTAAACGTTAATGGCCGGAGCCTCTGCTGCTGGGCTATTTAATGGTGCCGTGCATCGTGAGCCCTGAATTGACGAGGAATCTGTTTTCGGTTTACATTTGCAGCAGAAAGTGACTCCTTTTGGCCCTCAGAAATTTAAATTCTCCTCCAGTCACTACAGCTGACCCTGCATACAATCAGTTGATGAGACAGGCCCAACTCGGAACTCAGGGTGGGGACAGGAACCTTCATTATGCAGCCATTCCCAGGGTTCAGGAACAAAGGAGATAATCTGTAGTGACTAATAAAGCAAGATGCAAGAACAGAAGACCCAGCACAGAGCCTTGAGATAGGACACTTAGGGGCACATTAAATGGGATGCAGCCTGGACCTCTCAAAGACTAGTCAGAGAGGTAAAGTAATGACTACCAGGCATTGATCACATCTCATATGCCAGGCTCTCTGCTAAGCACTTTTAGCATATATCACCTCGTTTAATCTTCCCAACAGCCCCTATCAAGGACGTGATATTATTGTCCCCATTTTACTGATGGCAAAACAGGCTTAGAGGAATTCAGTGAGTTGACCAAGATCACAGCTCATTAGCGGTGGAGCTGCAATTCAATTCAAGTCAATACTTGACTCCAGAACCTAAGTTCTTTAACCACAATGCTGGTTGAGCATTACTGCCAGTTCCTTAGTTCAGGATAACTGGTGGTGAATATCACTACGGGTACTTTTTAGTTCCTTGTTTCTAAATGTGATTAGTAAACTAGGTATGATCCTGATTTCAATGGGTAGACTTAGTCATTTTCAACAGATCCTTTTGTTGGCTTCATAAAATCCAAAGTTAGGGAACCGTTTCAAGCACTGTTACATACTGACACCTGATTCAGCAGACCATACCTGACTATTATAAACAAGATTCTGGAACTCAGAAAGGGTGAAAATACATAACTATCCCTTGTTCAGAATTTTGCCTCAATATGACTTATGCTTTCTCAATGTGATATCTGTTACAGTATTGTAAGTATTTTTAGGAGTATAACACGGTTCGTGTCCCCAAGGATCTTACACTTGTACTGGGGAGACTGGAGACAGAGAGTTCGATAATACCCAAGAACATAAACAATTTAAGTCCTCACTGGCCCAGACAGTCCTAAGGACATGCAGAGAATCAAAAAATCTAAAAAGAAAGCCCTTTGCTACTTTGTGATGTGAATGACCAACTCATAGACCTCATTCTAACAGACTAAAATTAGAAAAGGAACTCTTATTCATATACTTTACTCAGCATGAATCAATCATTTAAAATCATAATCATTCTGGAACTTTGGGTGCCCATGGGCAAAAGTCCTGTATAAAATTTGATATGACTGTAGGCATTGCACCAATCAATCCCTCTGGAAATTTCTAGCATAATCCTGAGTGTTCAAAACTTCTTCAAAAGACAGAGGCTCTGTCTCACCCTCAGGAAACAGCCTCTTTCCTGGTGGGCTTTGCCTCATTAACTTTTAACTGGTGCTTTTAATATTCAGTTTGTACTTTTAAAGCCTGTATCAGATGTTCTTTGAAACCAAATGCATACCACTAAAATACACGTTTCCAATGTGATCAGATTTCTTTTAAACCTATTCACAAAGACCTTGAGAGGACAAAGAATGTGTTTAATGATAGGAACTAGCATGGCGCCAGTAATAAGTGGTTCGGTCCTGCCAATAATACCCAAAACTAAGGCCATAATTTTTTAAAGCCTTGTTTTGCTTTAGCAATTTAAAGTAAAGCATTTTCACATGTATTATCTTATTTAGTCCCTCTGACAACCACAGAGACAGGCAGAGTGAGTTTTATTATCCCCATTTTAAAATAAGGAAACTGTGGTTCGAGCATTCAAATAACTGGAGTCAAGCTTATGCAACCAGTAAGTGGCAAAGTCGGCACCAGAATGCCGGCCCTCTGGCTCCCAGCCTATTGCCATTTCAAGTCAGCTATTTATATCAAACAATATAACATCTATTCTTATATAATCTCTGCAAGGACAGGTTGCAAGTCTTCTTTGTCTTTGGATCCCTGGTATCTGACTTGGGACAAGTAAGAGTTTATGGCAGACTAGAAATAAAGACACTTTGTTCTAGTGTCTGTGCTTTTCATAGTCACTGTTACCAGGTAGCTGGGTTGAGCTAAGACTAATAAGGCCAGAGTTTCAGATTTTAAATATGGGACGTACATGGGACAGTTAGCTTTCTTGTATTCCATGGCCACACAATGGGTTTCTAAACACAACTAGTCATCTTACTAACCTATCCCAAGAGGGATCTGGCAAGTTCATAGATAGCTTGGTCCAACTTACATCCCTAAATCCACCCATCCATTCTTAAGAGCTTCTCAGGAAACATCCTCACCTACAATCTCTCCCAGGCTGATTCCTAGACAAGGCCTTATAGAGCAGTGGCCATGATCTTCCCAGTGACACAACCCCTCCCCAACCTGGCATAACTGATTAGAGTCTGGTTGGTGCTTGACCCAAAGGCAGCCAATGGACAACTAGAAACCTTTGACGTGTCCTGACAAGAAGGCTCTGCCCCAACAGAAATGAAGGGGGTTTCCTGGGTCAATCAAATGTTCCTTATCAGAAATTCAAAGTGAAGATGTAAGGAAAGAGTAACTTAGGAGGGAGAAGAGAGACTCAGAGATGGAGACACATTGATGGTGGAAAACCAGAGCAGGGAACACAGGAAACCTCCTACCTGGGTTCCAGGCAGGATTCCAGAGCTGGTGGCTGTCTGTTGGAACCAGGGCTGGATTTTCCTCCATTCTAGGCCAGTGGTTTTTTAACCTTTGTTGGATCTCAATCCCTTTGATAATCTGATGAAAGATCTGGGTCCTTGTCCCAGAAAAATATATATACACACATTCAGACCAATGATTGCATTTAAATTCAAGGGATTTCTTGGTACCCTAAGGCCTATTCAGACCAAACTTCAGACCCATTGGGAATCTACGGACCACAGGGCAAGGACTGCTGTTTAAACTGTTAGTTCATGTTGGACGGCTATGGTATCACATTCATCTCTGATGCTCAGCATGTAGTATAGAGCTTAGAACATAGTGGGCATTACACACTTCTTGGTTGAATGAGTGAATGACTGAATGAGTGAATAAGTAAACAAATAAAAGAAATACAACTTGAAGTTCACGCCCAATTGACAGCTCATGGAGAACATCTTCCTCTCTCTTACGAAATACTTTATTAATATAAGCTGGGTAGTGCAGCTGGAAGGAATGCCAGTTACTTGTATCTACCCAAATGATTTTAGTATATGCATCAACATAGTTGATGGACACACGGTCACCTTCCACATCCGGAACTAGAAGTGCATTGTGCCTACCAGTACACAAATGAGAACTTGGAATGTTATGGCCCGGAAGGGCTGCTCTGCTTTTCCAGCAGATATAATAGTGAAAATCTGTTATGTTTTCTACTTGAAAAATATATATAATGGTTATTTAGAATTTAAGCAACTTTAACTAATATACAACTTCAAAAATAATAATAATTGGCACTTTTATTTCTTTTCTGATTTGGGGAGAAAAGCCTAGTTATTTTCAATAATCTAGGATTCAGTTTTAGAGTAAACATTAACTGGCTTCTTCATTCAGAGAGGTAGAGACAGAGAGGGAACAGCCACCTCCCCCTCCGTTGCTCCGGCCAGGTTAATTTGGGCTGTTACCCATCTAAGGATTGACCAGAGTGTAAGCTGTTTGAGGACAAGATTGTGCTGCAAAGTTTGGTCTCTGTCCCTCTTGCCCACTGCCAATCGAAAGTGTGCTACAAAGAGGGGGATTTTAATTAAATTTATAGAGAGTCAAAAAGTGAGTAGGACAGACCTACTTTTTGATCTGGGGAGAAGAAAAAAAAGAGAATTGTAGCAGAATGTGATGATCCCAAATTTTGAAAACGTATTGACATCATCCTTTCAAACTGATTACATTTAAAGGTAAGAGTCTATCTTGTGATTTAATATTTTTAAATTTCTTAATTTTTTTGTGTGTGTGTGAGGAAGACTAGCCCTGAGCTAACATCCATTGCCAGTCCTCCTCTTTTTTTTGCTGAGGAAGACTGGCCCTGGGCTAACATCCGTGCACATCTTCCTCTACTTTATATGGGACGCCGCCACAGCATGGCTTGACAAGCAGTGCATCTGTCCACGCCCGGGATCAAAACCCGGGCTGTGAAACCCCGGGCTGCCGGAGCGGTACACGAGAACCTAACCACTAGGCCACCGGTGGGCCCCAATTCCTTAATTCTTGATCATAAAACTCCTACGAAAAAAGCTGTGCTTCAATTTAAGTCAATAATTAGAATTGCAGGGTATGGCATATAATTGCATGTTTTCACGTAAACTGTTTTTCCCCATTTTGGATCAAATACCCTGGTAGCGTAAGAAGTACAAGAAGAATTAAGTTTCCATGCACTCACAATGCACAACTTATGGGGATCCATTTGTTTCAGTACTTCCTCTCGGATACCAGTGGCACAAAATATTGTATTGTGCTTCCATCCAAGGAGCACAAACATTCTCTCATTAATATATTTAAAGCCCATTAACAGGAAATTTATATTTGGCAAAGGATGTACCTAACTCCAAAGACTTAATTTTGCTAGCTCTTGAGTCACTTAGCTTACCAAAGCATAAAACGTGATGTTGAAAATATGGCTATTGTATTCAACATGTGTGTGGGGTGAGGAGGAGTGAAAAACCAATATTTCCTGAATATCCTTTACATGACAGGGACTTTGCCAAGATTATCTCATCCTAAGGAATTCTTTTCACCCATTTTACAAACCAGCAAATTGAGCTACAGAGAGGTTAAGGAACTTGCCCAAGGCCACATAGCCAGGAAACAATAGAGTTGGGATTTGAATCCAGGATACTCTGCTCTCAAAGTTTAGGTCCTAGCCTCTTGCTGCCTCCCCAGAAGGGACCTGTGATGGGGGATGGTTGTCTGAATCACCTCCATCAATCCAAGTCACACATTAAAGACCAAGTCTGCTTGATAGGGTTAAGAGACAAAGACTCAGACTCCCTGCTCTCCAAATTTGGAGCAATCACTTGAGTATGATGGAATGTTGCCCTTAGGTCCCGCCCTCCCCCATTGGAGGTCAGGATCAGGAAGTGTGGTAACTCTCTCCAGTCTAAGAAAAAACCAGTAGGTCAGAACAAGCAACTGCTCTGAGCCAGCAGTGGGAGGCCAAGTTAATGAATAGAAAGACGTAACATGAACACAAAACTTGGCTCTCAGGTTTAAATGCCTCATCGTGTAACTCCAGCCATGGCACGCTGTGATAAGCAGTGAGAGCTGGATTAGGAGTCGAGGCTCAGATTCTATTTCTGCCTCCAACAAGACATTGCAAAACGACCTTGAGCCATGCCCTTGAGCTTAGTCTTCTCACCCTTGGAGTGGGGATAATAGTGTCTGCCAAGCATCCACCATTTTAAGTTGGTTCTTGAAGTAGAGCTGACACAGCCTTGGGGCAGGCTCTAGCATAGAGGGTAGCCCTCCCCAAGCACACAGCAGAACTTGATAGAGAAGATCCGACCAGCAGGCTGTACCCAGCCCCAGGACTTTTCTCTGACCGTGGAAAGGCAATTTGTACCTCCAGATCGTGAATCTTTATCCATCCCTGCTGCACCTGCATGTGCAAGGCCAGTCCCATAAGGTCATGTCCCCAACAGTTCCATTCTCCCATTAATGTTCTTTGGTAGTTCCAGATATTGCAGCACCACCGCTGTCCAGGAGCACAACTTAAGTTAAAAGGCTCCAGAAAGATGTGGTGTCTTGGCTCCACATCAAGTAAACAGCCCATGGCATTGCCTTCTGAGAGGTGACAACAGACACTCATGGGCAGCAGGGGAGGTGCTGTGTTTACATGACACTTAATATCCTGGAAGGCATTGGACATATGGGGATGCCCATATCCAAGTGACCCAACCCCATGGACTTGGACCAGTAGTAAACTCAAGATGATCTCCACCATTTGCTTGGCTGTCACTACCTCCCCAGCCTGCAGGAAATGGCCAATGGCTCCAGAGGATTACTTCATCCTTTCAAATAGAAAAGGGTGCTATATTACATGTTATCCAGCCAGTAGAAGAGAAAGGAGACCTTTAAGAAAATGTGCCTAATGTTGGAAGAAAAAATAAGGCAGCTTTTTTATGAAACTATTTTCATCGTCTTCAAACTACAGTGATAAGTTACCAGAGCTGAAGATTACAGAGAGCAAGACAGGCAGCTGACTAAGCTCTGTATTTCCGTGATTCTAGAACATGCTGGGGAGCACCTCATGGGCCACACTCCATGAGGCACTTAATATACATTGTCTGAATTAACCCTCATGACAATCTATCATCCTCTGGCATGAACCAGCAATGGAACCTTAAGCCAATCATTAACATCTCTGGGCCTGGCCCTATTCTAATGCCAGGGTGAGTATTATCAACACGTATGCCAAAATCCCCAAGGGTTATGCCAAGGCATGGAATAGAGGCAGACAGTGACCCATGTTGAGTGGGTAGATAACACTGATACAGAAGGGGAAGGAGAAGAGAAGTGTAAATAAATGGGAGAATATCTAGGGAGCAAAGGAAAGGCAAATTCAATAAGCAAAGTATGAACCTCAAAACAAGTGTCTTTCTTCCTGGGAATATTACCGCTTTGTGCCGGCTTAAGAAGCTAGACTACCTCCCGTCTGCTTCAGAAAATAGACAGGATAACAGGAAACAGTTTCAGATTCCACAGTGATTATAGCTACTTAAGTTTGACTTACCAAATAGTCTCAAACAGATGGGATGTAACATTTGATTAAGGGCTTATCCTGCAAGCCCAACAGGGAACATTTCTTTGCCTCTTAATATAGAAAAGACACAGAGAAGAAAAGAAGTAAACTGACATACTTGCTCATATTCCACATATATCAGTTTTGCCCAATGAGTGTGCCTTTCCTTAAGTGAATCTGTGCTTATTATGCAACTCAAGACCAAAGTACAGAATACTGACACTGTAGACTCTTGGTGAGGAAGGATATTGAAGATGATCTTGTCTAAGCCCCTTGTTTTACATAAGGAAATGGAGGCAGAGAAAAGTTAGCTGATTTGCCCAGGGTCACACTGTGGCAAATCTGAGAGCAGGTCTTCTAACTCCGGGTCTGGCATTCATACCACCTTTATATTACCTAATGTTCAATGTGGGGAAAACACACAAATTTGTCAGCACCATTATTACTAAACTAGCACCAATCTGTGATGAGGAATTATCGGAACTTGAAGTTGATGGGTAATGCCATTCAAGTCCAGTTAATGAGCCAAAAGCTTGGTTCTTCAAAACACTTAACATTAATCAGCATTTGGCTTTGGTTTGTGACAAGTGTTTTCAAAACATCACAGACAATTACAATATTCTTAGTTTTTCCCAGTGTAAATACAAAATGAAAGTCAGAATTTCATAAATGACAGTCTCCAGAATGGAAATAATGAGTCCCACGGAGAGGGTACAATGTGTTCATCTTTCTAGCAGCCAAATGTAATCTGGGAACTAACGAGGTCACTGAGAGATTACAAAGTGTGAGCCTTCTGTTTCGTGAGGGTGAAAAGGCCTCTTTTCACCAGAGCCAAGCAGAGTAGCAAGCAGGATCAGCCCTATGATGCAGTTACGAAGGAATTACCCCAGGTTTCACGGCCCACCTCCCACTCCCACACACACCACCTACCCCCTTGGTCACCGGCAGTGCCACAGAGGAGAAAGATCCCCAGCATCTAGGGAGAGAGGAGCAGCATACTGAGAGGAATTGGAACTCAACACATGGTAGCCCGGTGCTGGGAAAGTAGTAGAGGACAGGAAACCGGAAAAAAAATGGTGGTTGGTAGGAGGACGATGGCTAAGCTCCAAGCTCCAGGGTTCCAAGAATAGCTCTTGTGGAATTTTGCTCTCCAGGTTTCCTGGGGAAGTTCATCTATGACCTATCTATCTGTCTGTCTGTGTGTCTATCTATCTATCTGTCTGTCTGTCTTCTATCTATTTAAAGTTGCAAGCTAAAACCCAACTTTGATTAACATTAGGTTTTCTGAAAGACAGAGGATTGCTTTATTCACTGGGCTTAGGACAGCATTACTCATCAGCTAGTCTTATATTAATAAAAAATGTGTTAATCAATTAACCAGTCAGTGTTGATCACCCCGTTAATAACTAACATTTATTGAGAAGTCACCATGTGCCAGAAACAATGCTAAATGCTTTCCCTACATTATCTCATTTACTTGTCACTTTGACCCTTTAAGATGATAATAACAATCATAATTGCATTCAGGAATTTATTCAACACACATATTAAGCACCTCTGTATATGATGCACTGATCTAGGCACTGGGGATACAGCAGTGAATGAAACAGGCAAAGTCCCTCCTCTCTCTTAGGTAACATATCAGTTAGCTATTGCTGCATAACAAACCTCCCCAAAACTTACCAGCTTAAAACAATTAGCATTTACTATTGCTAGTAGGTGTATGGGTTTCTTGAGTGGGTTTTCTGATCTTGGCTTGACTAACTCATGTATCTGTAGCCAACTGACTAACTCATGTGTCTGTAGACCAGATTGGCTGGTCTAGGAGGGCCTTCACTGGCAAGATTCCTCTCTACTCCACAAGATCTCTCAATCTCCAGCAGCTCTCCTGGACTTGTTCTTATGGCAAAGGCAGGGGTCCCAAGAGAGAGTGGAGATGTGCCAGGCTTCTTGAGGCCTAGACTGAGATCTAGCACAGTATCACTTCTGCCACATTCTATTGGCCAAAGAATTTCATAAGGCCAGCCCAGATTCAAGGGTGGGGAAATGGAGTCCACTCCATGAGGGGTGAGCTGCAAAGTCACATAGGAAAGCACATGGATACAGGGAGGTCATTAATGCAGTCCATCTACTACATATGTAATGATGACTAAAATGATGCTAAGGAATTTATGAAAATATTTCATTTGAGTCTCACGATAACTCTGTGAGGCAAGTTCCACTATCAATCTTTGTTCCCCAGATGAGGAAATTGAGGCCTAGAGAGGTTAAAAAATTTGCCTAAAATCTACAGATATTTCATGATGGAGTCAGGATTCAAACCCAAGACTCCAATGCCTGAGCACCGAACCACTGTTCTTCTCTCCAGCCTGGGCACTTCGAGAGAGAGAGAAAGTATAAAACATGGCCACTATCTCAAGGCACTTACAGTCCCACTGGGGACACATAACATAAATCCATGAAGAATTAGCAACAATACATGTCAGTAAACTATGCTTGATAATTGCCCAGTAGAGAGTGAGAATAAAGGTGGTCAAGACAAGAGACAGAAGCTTCCACGAATAGAGGGATTCTGAACTGAGCTTTGAAGGGCATGGACAGTGAACAGCAAAAGGAGAGGGTTTTCTGATAATAGTGTCCCCCTAACTTCTATGTGAAGAACTTTCTGAGTCTTCCTTACTCATAGAATAAACTTTAATTGCTCTAGAATGGCATTCAGTATTTCTAACATATGGCTTTATAGGTTAGCATTTTATTCAGCTGTGAGCTATAGAATATCTGACTAACTGATTTTTACTCAAATAGGGATTTTTTTCATGCATAAGTCATGTGGGAAAAGCAGTCCAGGGTTTCACAGTAGCCAGATGATGTCATCTAAGGAACCAGGATCTTCCTGTCTTTCTTCTCTGCCATCCTACAAACATTTCCTTATTCTTGGGAGGTCTCATGGTGCCAGGACGGCTGCTATACCCACAAGTAATTGTGTGTTCCTAACGAGGAAGAAGGGGGAGATGGAGGAAGCCCAAGGTGAGCATGCCAGAAACGCCTGTCCACTTTTTAAGTGCTTCCCCTGACTTCCACGAGGTTACACTTTCTTTACTCTCTCTGGCCAGAAGTTGGTCATGCATAGTTGCAAGGGAAGCTGGGGAACCTGGTATTTCAGTTTTCTAGCTCCATAATGTGGGAAAACAAGACAGAATGGAGCAGTAACTGGCTTTTGTATGCCCCATCCACAGAGTCAACCTCACCCACAGTTTCCCAGTGCTTTTTCCCACTGCACCAGGCAGCTGAAGTCATCATTCCAAGACCGCTTCAACCAATTGCTCTCCTGGTTCCCTTTTCTCATGATGCCTTTCTCCCTTCATGGACTGTGGAAATTCTTCCATGACTCTTCCTGAGCCCCAATAGCAGATGTGAACGCTGCCTCTGACAGGGTCTCTTAGTCCTTTCCCTGCTGCCGCTGTCATGGTGTTCAGCACTTTCTGCCTTGGGTTGCTCCTCTGGTAGAATGCAAACTTTTCAAGTCAGGGACCATGTCTTGATTTTTGTTCTACCTGCAGAACCTCATGCAGCTTCCATCACATGCAGACATCATGAAGGAAAGGGACTTTTCTCCATGACTCAGTGCACATGGAGCACGAGGGAAAGAAGGGCAGCCCAAATAATTCAGAGATTGTCAGGGGCAGATGACTGGCACAATGGTGGTGTCATCAACGGTACCAGGAAACTGATGAGTTCTGTTTCAGACTTGTTGAGTGTGAGCTGATCACTGAACCCACAAATAGAAATTAAAAACAGGTATCTGGTTTCGGGAGAAAGGTCAGGATTTCAGTTGTAGGTTTGAAATTCATTGGCGAAAAGGAAGAATCGAAGTGGAAAGGGCTGAGGATTTCATCCAGGGTCAGAGAAGACCAGGGGGAGAGAGGGAGGAGTGAGCTCCAAAGAACAAGCATGTGTCAAAAGTAATATGGGGCAATGACACAGATCTGATCTCACGGAGATTTTGCCAGACAGGGACACTGGCTCTATGCTCACCCAAGTGGTCCCAATGTCCTCAGGAAGAGCAATGGAGGACAGAATGAGGAAGTATTTTCAGTCCAGACTCTAAATTTCAGGTTAGCTGTGGAAGGAGGCAACAGATATGTACTGCTATGAAGCAGTAAATAAACAAATGTATTAGTCTGATTTCCTTACATGGCAAATGACAGACGCCAACTGAAATTGCCTTGAAACTGGCCTAAGTAGAAGAGAATTTACTGGCTCAGAAAAGAGCAGGGATGGCTGTGGCTGGATTTAGGGCCCAAGTAGTATCTTTAGGACCCTGTCCCTCTCTACCCATGTCTCATTTCTCTTCATTTCTGATTGTCTCCTAATGTTGGACACATTCTTTCTTACCTCAGATGGCTTTCTCTATGCATCCAGGAAAGGTGACAAAAAGCAACACGAGTCTACATCATCTTTACAGCTTGTGATTCCAAGATTGAGAGAGCTCTGCTCCCTCCCTAAGCACCTAAATATCAAATCTCAAGGAAGAATCTGATTGGCCTTTCTAGGTTTCCTGTCCATCCCCAAGCCAACGGAACAGAGCACCCTGATTGACCGGGCTCAGGTCACATGCTCACTTCTCTGGGAAGTTGGGGGGTTCCCCTTTAAAAAGTAGTTCTGTTGGCAGAAGAAGAGGAGAAGGGTTGCAAGACAGACAAAAACAACTGAAGTCTTCTCTTATAAGGCCTGTTGCAAACAAGCTTTAACCATTTGGGCCCTGCTTTCTTGTTAGTGGATTCAGACACCCGGAGCTTATTGGTAACTCAACAGTGAAGACCTGCCTGACTCACTGCATCTGCTGCCTACTTTCCCGTGTAGCTAATAAACAGCCTCTCCACTTCCCTCGGGGTTTCCAGACATATCCCAGGAAGAGGAGATAAACGGAGCTCTAGGCCACTCAGTCTCAAGGCTCGTTAGTTCCAGTAACTGGATTCTGCCCTAGTTGCCTTATAATTACATCCATTTTGGATTCTATTTGGCTTCTCCCCATGCCTTCCTGAGCTACATCTTGGGTTCCCACTCTGTATGCTATTTCCTCTGGGCCTGGAATATTACTATATTCTCTCCTGGTATAATCCCCTTACCAAGTTCCTACAACTGGGTCTCCACCTTTCGTTGAATAGCTACCTGAATAGCTACTTTTCACTACAGCTGTGCCTGACTATCTGTAACATTCATTCCATGAATTAACACTGTGGACAAACACTCTTGCTTCTATCTCTTAAGGATCATCTTCATATAACACTTTGGGAACCTTGCAGTACAGGGCATTCAGACAGACTCTCACTAGCTGGAGCTGGATACTGAACTCTGCTCACGTGCCAAGTCTTCTTCCTATCGGCTTCTGGTTGGACCACTGCTGTGCTGTCTCTGGAGGCTAGTTCAGACTCTGAGTCCCGCCCTCCACTGGCCAATCCCCAAATATGACAGCTACTAACATCCCTAAAATAACTTCCTTAGTCTTTAAATATACAGGGTAATCAGGCCACATAGAACAGCATTCTTGGAAGCACCTAAACTCTGTTTATTGCATTATAAATATTTGATCTTCCCTGTGGAACCATGCAGAAGTGGGAAGAATGCCCAGCTCCCCAACTCCATCACACTTTCTCACCAGGGCCTTGTACTGCTGTGTAACAAGGTACTGAATCCCTCCTAAATCAGATCCTGCCCTTTCGGCCTGAGCCCCTTTTTCCGTAGAGTTCAGACCTTGTCATGTGATGGCTACCATCTGGTTCTCTCCATCTCTCTCATACCTCTTCCTATGGTCTTATACATAAAAATCCTTTGCCCCTTCCCTCAGGAAATGAACAAAGAACTCATGCATATGGATGCATACAAGTAGACTCTCTCAGGCCAGCTCCATTAATTTGCCAAACATGACTGAACATGAACTCCAAGAGAAGAATAGGCCTGGGTTCAGGTTGAAATCTCTGCTACAAGAAGAGTCATGTTACTAGAAAACTGTTGCCCACTCTGGGTCTGCACTACCAAAACATTCTCAGTATGTGTATTGGATACGTGTCATGCACCACTTCACATCCTCTCAGCCCCATCTCCCACTGCAGCCACTGCTGTGGCATTGAGTTCCCTGTAGTCTTTGTCCAGCTTCCCACAGGTGTGATCTGATAGTGTCTTACCTGGGTCCCCATCACATACTTCTTGCATCCTGTCCCAAATCTTCTCTTATGCAAGCTGCAGTATACCCAGGGGAACCTGCTTGGCACTAACACATTACAACCCAGAAGTAAGAGGGTAGTTACTACAGTGGGACCACCCTTGACCAATAAATGACAGAAGTTAATGAATATATAGTTTCCTCTTTTGTCTTCCAGGCAGGCATTTTTGAGACACAATTCATAAGGCTCCTGAGTAGGTTCCAGTGAGATAGAACAGAAGTTGTCTGCAGCATTGGCCAAACCAATAACTCATCCTTGTATTGATTTTCCCTCCTTCCTTGTCTCACAGCCCTTGTTGCTTACTCCTCTCTGGGATCACTTTTCAGATAAGATATCCTACATTCTGCTTTCAAGGAAACCCAAGTTAAGAGAGTACATCACGGCTTCTTGGTAACTGTTAAAGAGAAAGAATAAAGCTTTGGTACCAAAGACCTAGTTTCCAATTCTGTCTAATGTAGGACTGTAGACAAATTTCTTAGCCACTCTGAAACCCAATTTCCTCATCTTTAAAATGGGGATAACATGATTGACCCCACTGCGTTTGTCTAAGTATTAAACCAGATAGTCTGTGTGAGGACCCGAGTAGGACTCCTGACACAGGAGTAGCACTACTCCTACTAGGGTAGTGCTCAGTCAGGATTCATTCTCTTTTTCTCCTTATTCTCACCCCTTGCTCCTCTTGGCCACTTTTTTTTTAATTAAAGAGTTGTAGAGCAGAAATGAAAATATACATAATAAAGGGATAGTTGTGTATACAAAAAAACATATTTCAAATGTATATACTTAACAGCATATAGATGGATACATATGTAAAATTCCACTTATCTGAACACTTAAAATTTCTGTACTTTATAAAAGTTATATTGTAATTTTTTTTTAAGTTTTTAAAAAGGGGCCAGCCCGGTGGTGTAGTGGTGTAGTTCACGTGCTCTGCTTTGGTGGCCCGGGGTTTGCAGGTTCAGATCTCAGGTGTGGACCAATGCACTGCTTGTCAGCCATGCTGTGGTAGCATCCCATATAACATAGAGGAAGATGGGCACAGATGTTAGCCCAAGACCAATCTTTCTCAGCAAGAAGAGGAGGATTGGCAGCAGATGTTAGCTCAGGGCTAATCTTCCTCACACACACACACACACACAAAAGAGTTTTTAAAAAGCACCAGAAAATTCATGGATGTATTAAATACTCCCTAAAAGGAAGGGATTGTTCTAGAACATACATTTAAAATAGAGACACAATGAGATGAACAACTAGATTCTTCTGTCAGAGGAGGAACTCTCTCCTTTAACAAGTTTTAAATTAAAATGACCTTATTGATATATAAGTATATATATTTAAATATACATGTATTATCTATAAATATAATATAATAATATATAGTAAATATATTAGATATAATATGTATTATATATAGTCAGTACGAGCATTTTCATCTAAAACTTATTAAAGAAGGAAAGAGGGGCCGCCCGGTGGCGCAGCGGTTTAGTCCGCGCTTGGCAGCCCGGGGTTTGCGAGTTCGGATCCTGGGCGCCCGCCGACACACTGCCTGTCAGCCATGCCATGGCGGCGTCCCATATAAAGTGGAGGAAGATGGGCACGATGTTAGCCCAGGGCCAATCTTCCTCAGCAAAAAGGGGAGGATTGGTGATGGATGTTAGCTCAGGGCTGGTCTTCCCCACAAAAAAAAAAGAAGGAAAGAGTTCCTTCTCTGACAGAAGTATATGTATATAATAATATATAATATATACTATAAAATAATATAGTATATATAAAATAATATATATACTATATTATATAAAATAATATATAATAATTTATATAAACAAAGTGGTTACTATACTAACTACCTTGTTTTCAATAAAGGACTTTGAATCTGAACTAATGAAAAGACAAGTAAATTATTGGGATTAAATTAAGACGACAGCATAGCCCCTTGTGTCATTATTTAATTGTAATTGTCACTCAGCCGTAGTAAACACCCATGGGAACTCTAAGCATTTAAAAGGCAAAGATTGCATTCTTGGAAAACAATTC
Organism: Tapirus indicus; assembly: GCA_031878705.1. NCBI lineage: Eukaryota > Metazoa > Chordata > Mammalia > Perissodactyla > Tapiridae > Tapirus > Tapirus indicus. Next base: position 133,133,801 of record CM062920.1, on the reverse strand, counting down.
AAATACACATAAGCGTAGAGACAACTCTCTAAATGCTAGAGAGAGAGCCATAGTGTAACAGGCTGGGAGTAGCCATGGCAGTAGCTGAGGGGGTAGAGGAAGTCCATCCAGGGTCAGGTCTTCCAGGTCACTGAACTATACAGTCAGGAGCCCCACAGGGCCCTCCAAAGACCCAGTGTGCCACCAGCCTTTGGGTGCCTACCATGCAGGGGCACCAACATGCCAGCAGTCTTAGCCCAAGACACACACCAACAGTGGTGAGAGAACCACAGACATGGATGAGCAGCTAAGAGGTGTTGGTCCCTTCTCTCCCTTCTCCCTGCCTAACACACTGGGGCAGCCAGAATTTAGGAAAGGATGGAGGGAGGAGAGAAGCTGTGAACTAGAATAAGAGTCACACTATATGGATCTAGCTTTTAAAAACTTCAAATTTCTACAATTTGCCCTAGATGTTCTTGAGGGATAGAGAAAAGGATTAGACATAGCACTGTTGAAAGTACTGACTGGAAAAAAAAAGAAGAATCCATTATATGTTTGTGCCCCAATATGTTGAGATCCCTCAATTAACCACTTACTAAGAGATCAGTGATGATAGAGAGATGACAGATACATAGAGATAGATAGATAGATAGATAGATAGATAGATAGATAGATAGATAGATAGATAGATAGATAGATGGATGGATAAATACATACATACGTACAATATAATAGATCAAGATCCAAATAATTTTTGAGGAGGATAAAAATAGCTACATTCAATGGGAGATTTCTACTATGTTCTGCATTGAACCAGGTGGGACAATTGACCAGGACATTGAACCAGGTGGACCCATCAATCCATTTCATTCTCCTAACACAGATCACATTATCCCCATTTCTCAGATAAGGAAACTGAGACTTTAAGAGGTTTAAGAAACTACCCTGAGATCACAGTTTAAGCAGCTAGTAAATGGCTGTCTGCCTCTTAACCTCTTCTTATTGCTTATCTTAAACCTGGAGTTGTTAAATCAATCTAGTCCTACTTTCTACCATCTCATTTTATAAATGTTTAAACTTAATCCCAGAGAAATTAAAGAACTTGACCAAAGTCGTTATTATTTAGTGGCAGAGAAACGATTTCTAACATTAAAAAGTTCTTCTAGTTTTTACTACAGGGCGTATAATAAGGCTATTAAAAGAAAAGAAAAAAATTACAAATATGCCCATTAAAGTGTTATACGCACTTTTGTTTTGAAAAGCAATTGTCATTATCTTAAGAGATCACAGTATAAGGAAGGTGGCTGGCTCTGACTGGCCCTTGTTGAGAGCAGGGAATGGAGGGATCTTGTAAAATTCTAACCTACTTGTGAAGCTCAAAGGCGTTATTATCCTTTCTGCTGTCAGTGCTATAACACGGGGTGCATTCCCAGCACCTAGCCCAGTGCCTGGCACATAGTGGTACTCAATAAATGTTTGCTGAATGGATATTCAATATAAATATAATTAGTGTACCCTGGACAGAAGAAATAAGTTCTTTCCCCTTTAACACTGTGAAGAGAATACTAATAAACAGATTCCCTTTTTTTTCCCCCAAATCGCATCAGGCCAACTTTTAATGGCACCCATAATAGATGCATACAAATGGGCCCATCCGTCATCTCTTCTGAGTCAGGTCATCATGACATCGTGACCTGTCGCCAGACACCAAGGCCAGATCTTCTAGGTCAGTCTCTTTCCATTTGTGTATTAATTGTATGACTTGCTCCTTTGTGTTATATATATATATATATATATATATATATATATATATATATATATTTTGCAATGTAACTCATATGCCCCTGGAGTTCACTCCCAGACTGTCTTTACCCCCAGTGGTGGACGAAGGGCAAGACTCTGCTCGCCCCTTTCTTGCTGATGGATGTTGCTGAAAGGCCTGTGCGGAAACTTACCAAATGAAATGGGAGTTTTCTTCCCCTCCCGTCTATTAAATTCTAACTCACCTCCCCTCACCCACACAGCAAGTCAAGCTGTCTGCCCCCGGGCAGTCTCTGCCAGCCAGGCCAGGCCTGATCCTGTTCTCTGAATGTCTGAAGCGGGGACGCCTAAAAGGAAATACTGCTCTCATTCCAAAGTTGCTTCGTTTTCATGGGGAAACTTTTTTTTTTTTTCAGAGAAAAGTAAACGCAGCCAATCTGAGAAATCTTAGTTGATTATTTACTATTACTTAACCTTCAAAAGATTCCACTGCAAAAGGGAAGGCAGGTATTTATACAGTTCACAGCCCAGGGAACTTCTTTTTCTCTGCAGAACCAGCCTAGGTCAGCCAGTTAGTTTAGGCTTATATTCAAAGAGGCCCATTCTATGACCCCCTCCATTTCCCAGAATGCCTCACAGTGGACATTCAAAGCAGTCGACTTGCTAACAAGGCTGAAGGCATTAGGTTTTTACATCATTCCTAAATTATCGACGGAGCTTTGCAAGTTAGCTTTACTTGTGCACATGACTAACCTCAGCTAATCTTTACAGCACACAAGGGAAGCTGTCAATATAAGGGCTAATGAAGACAAAACAGTATAAAAGAAAACTTCCTCAAAATGGAATATCAAAACTCAAATGTGATTTCTGCTCTTTTGAAATATGGTTCTGCAGTTTCAGAGCATCATTTCACGGCATTTGAGTTTTCAGGCTAAATCTATGTGCAGAGATAAGAACTGTTCTGCTTTAAAAATATTATTATTATTAATTATCTGAAGGAATTACTCAAAATACCTAAATGTTTTTTGCAAAATAGTCACGCAATAACACTGTGTAGAAACTTATGCTAAGGGCTGTCATTTCAAAGTGTATAGGGAATACCATCCATCCCTCTTGGTGTCCTTAAAAAATATTGTAAGTAAAAGTAGAGTGGTTTATGTTACATAAGAGGCAAAGGCGAAGATGACACCTGGTAAACAGAATTAACACCAAAAATAACAGTGCACGTTTTATTATGGCTCTATCAGTTAGAATAGCAATTGGATTCGAGTAACAGAGGTGCTATTAGTGGATAAAGCAAATCAGTGGTTTATTCTCAACACAAAGCAAGTTGGGAGGGATGAGGTCATTAGGGACCCAAGTCTTCTGTCTCTTCTGCCATCCTTAACCTCATGACCCAAGATGGTTGCTGAAATTCCAGCTATTCCATCCATGTCCTAGGAAAGAAGAGAAAAAGGCAAAAGGGCAAAAGGAGTGTCCTACCTTGCTTCCTAGAAGCCCCACTCATAGAGTTGCCAGATCTGGCAAATAAAAATACTAATATATTACATGGGACATATTAAAAATGTAAATTTATAAAAATATAAAATTAAAAATTGTATAATTAAAAATTATATTAAAAACTATTCATTGTTTATCTGAAATTCAAATTTAACCGGGAAACCCATATTTTATCTGGCAACGCTGCCCACCCAACATCTCCTTAGATCTCATTAGCCACCCTACTGCAAGGGAGGCTGGGAAATGTAGTCTTTAGCCAGGCACACGGCCACATTGGAGCTGTTGTACGAAAGAAGTAATGGAGAGTGAATATTGGGAAAGGAGCCAACAGTCTTTGCAGGAGTGAGGGTGAGTCTGGGAAAAGGACAGGGCCTCATCTGTGCCCCATACCCTCCATAAAGCAGTCCTTAACTGTGTCAGCCCCTCATGGTCACTCTGGCCTCTAAAGCCTATGGCCCTTTTTGTCTTGGTTCTAGATACAAAGTAAAGATGCTGATTTTTAATCAACGCACAAAAATTGATATATTCAGGGGGCTATCATCTGCTTCAAAGGAGTCAGACACTAATGATACTGCCACCTTTCAGAATAGTTTTGGAATTTAGATCCTGATGAAGCAGAAGTCCTTCCTTTCAAGGGATACAGAAGCAGCAGTTACAGGCAGGACCGGGGACGCCTTGGAAATTTGTTGTCTTTGAGTGGAAATGTTCAACAAATTCCATTCGACATCAAACTTACGCCATTCCTTTCCAGCGCTTCCTCCCACCATTGTGAGAACACAAGATTATCTTCTGGAATGTCAACAGCTCCAGCCAGTGGGGACAGAACTGATGAAGCAGCTGATGTAGGAAACTGGCTTTGGAAAGCTCAGTGGCCTCTCACAGCTCAATTATCTGTGGCCTGATCAATCTCATTAAAGCATGGTTTACACTGTGTTGCATCCTAAAATAAAGATAGAGAACAATGGGGGGAAACAGACTCTAATTAAAATTCTCTCCATGTTTCCCTTGAAAAACTTTAATTTAGGGCGTCCCTTTGGCCTGACAGTGACTGCCTACAATTCCTACCACTACAAACCATGTTTCCATGCTTTTTCTTTGGGTCTTACCTGGATGAACTTAGGATATTTTACAAGGATCAGTGTCTACATGTAATGAAACTTATGACATCGGCTTATCCCACAGGTCATAAGCCTGGGTTAACTGTGGGGTCAGCAAGCTTTCCAAAGTAGGGATGAAATTATTTTTCTAAGATTACGTCTTAATAACTCCATTTCTAGGGTTCAATGCCTTTCCTGGATGGTTGCTGGGCAAACATCTCCATACAGGTGCTGACGACCGTAAACACATTACACGTACACAGCCTTGGGTTTAACCACATTCAATTCTGGGTTTGTCATATGCTCTCTCGCTATTTATACTGCTTAGGGTCAGCTACTTGATACTTAATAAAATTTGCCTCCAAGCTGTCCTGCAGGGTAAGTGACCTATGGGGGAGAATGCTGTTCCAACTTTATAACCTCTGACGGTTGCCTAATAGTCCTCTGAAAAGGTTGCAGGGCTGGAGTGCGTGGAAGTCCGTGCCACTTCCTGGCATTTAACGGCACCAAGTATTTTAATGTAAATAGAATTACATCCCTGCTGTTGGGGGCCTTTTCAGCCAACCTCTCCCACGTGGGAGCAGCTGTAGACGGCATGAGCGATGTGGAAATTCGGCCTCTGCTCAAGGTCAGAACACGCAGGCTTGGTCAGTGATGAGTTTACCAACCTTTCGGAAAGCGAGGAGAGAACGTAAGAGAGGCAAGAATGGATCTACGGGATGGAAATAATGAGCCATTTATAACCCAAAATGAGACTGCCAGGAAAAACAAACACAAAAAAAGTACACTTTATCAGAGACCCGCGCTGCCCAAGGCGAGCAGGGTACGAGGTACTGAGTGTTCAGCTTCCTGGGCCAAGAGCTACAGTAAGTCCTGCCCCCCTGCGCCGCTTCTGTCCTGTCAGCTGGATCAAGCAGCCTTAACCACCTGGTGGAGAAGAGCTTTAGTGTTTTCGAAGTGTGTGCTGGGTAGATGTTTCACATTTTTGATAAAGATGTAGAGTCATGTTGCAACGCTGAACAAGTGCTTCTGCGTAAGAGTTGCGCAATTCCCAGAGGCTCAGGGCTCTGCGCACCGGCTTATGTAATGCACCAACCGTCCCTCCAGCCCCCTCCTCGGAGCCTGTGCAAGAATTGTCAGGCTCTGCTCTCGGCCCTGGTTTCCGGCAGTTCTTTACCCCAAAGGTGCGGGGAATAGCTCAGCTGTCAGCACCTGGTGGTGAGGCGGAGAAAACCGCCAGGAGCTGATTTGCCTCTGGCCCCAGCACAAAGGAGGCCGACTCAGGTCCCCTGACCTTGGCCTACCCTGAGGCACCCTATAGGGAGGGAGAATGAGGACTTTTAATCTAAGGAAGTCTAGGCCAGAAGACTGAAGTGGGGCTGCTACGATAGGTGACAAAAATGAAACGGATTTCCCCAAAGTGAGGCGTCCTAGGAGCACTGTTGAATGGTTGCTCACAGCTCCTTTGTCTGTTGGTTGGAAATCTGGCGCCATGCTCTCCTCCTGGGGCTCACCTGGAGCAAAGTTATACAGTAGGTCGTTTGCTTGACGCCCTCTCACCTCCAAGCACTGTACTTTTGCCTGCCTCCCTGCTTGGCTTCCGTTTCCATCCAGGCTTCCATTCACTCCACAAAGCTTTTGGGCACCTGCTCTGTGCCAGGGGCTGTGCCAAGCACTGGGCACCAGGCAGGGCTTTCACAACACCTGGTGGCCCCCTGTGGCACGCTGGGCCAGTCCCACGTGGGCCTCCTCTCCCATGTCACTCTCAGCCCCACCATGTCCCAAAATTATCCTTCCTTTCATTCACTTCCCATGACTCCCTCTCTTTCCTTTGGGGGTGGGACTATTTCTTGATAGTTCTTATCATCATAATCTACAAAGTATTCTTATAAAAGTGTTGCTTTTGCTAATCACTGATTCCTCTCGGGAGTTTCTGCACATTAAAAAATGAGGTTTTGAAGAAACAATGTCTTCCATGAAATGAACACAGGGCTAACTGGGGAATTTGAAGCAGGAGGGCACAGGGGAGTAACATATTGTTCGAGCAGATTCTTTCCAGATTCCCCAGGGAGACAGGTTGCCTCTTTCACCTTTTCTCTTCTTATTGGTGAACTGTGTGCGTGGTGATTAAGGGAACAAATTCTGGAGCTGGACTGTCTGGGTTCAAACCCCAGCTCTGCAAGCTATAATCTTAGGAAAGTTATTTGATCTTTGTTCCTTAATTTACTCATGAAAGGAGGGATGGTAGAAATAGCTAAGTACATCTCACAGGGTAGTTTGAGGATTAACATAAATTAGTATGTAAGAAATTTTTATAAGTCAGGCATGCATACTGAGCACACTGTAAATATTACCTTTGGTTCTTCACGAAGCCGACTCTATCCTTTCTACTTAGCAGTCAGAGTCTCGTGTGAGTTGTTGCACTCCAAAGAAAGGACATATTATTTGGGGCCGCAGTTTCCTCATCTGCAAAATAGGAAGTAGTGATTGAAGGAGGATGTGGGGGCAGAGGACCAGTCAGGTGACCAAGTTCTGGTCTGTGTTCTCTACTGTCTTCCTGACCTCAAACAACACACTTAACCTCTCTGCATCCCAGAAATTGGACTAGATCTGCATTTCCCAAACTCAGGTCACTCGAATAACACTGCAGAATCATTACCACATCCTAGAACCACATCCCTATACCTGGCTACTTACTTGATATTTTCCTTTAGATAATCTTTAAATCAACTCACTTTCATATGCAGCCTCTCAGTAAGAGAGATTATCCATACACCCAAAGGTTTGATATGGTAGTTATAGATTTTTCTAATGCATCTTAAAATAAATACCTGATGAAATTTTTAAATGTTTGTATACCACCCAATTCATCCTGCATGCCACCAGTGATGTGCGCACTCCATTTTAGGAAACTCTGGATTAAATGTTCACTATGGGTCCAGCAGCCAACCCTGGTAGTCTAGTGGTTGAGATTTGGTGCTCTCATCACTGGGGCCCAGGTTCGTTTTCCGGTCAGGAAACCACACCACCCATCTGTTCACTGTCAAACTGTGGTGGCTGCGTGTTACTGTGAAGCTGGAAGCATCAATTACCAACAGGGTCACCCATGGTGGACAGGTTTCAGTGGAGCTTCCAGACTAAGACAGACTAGAAAGAAGAACATGGCCACTCACTTCTGAAAAAAATAGGCCATGAAAACCCTATGAATGGCAGTGGAGCATGTCTGACACAGCGCCAGAAGGTGAGAGGATGGTGCAAAAAGACCGGGCAGGGTTCGCCCCGCTGTACACAGGAGCACTAGGAGTCGGGATCACCTTGATGGCGCTAACAATAACAAATGGACCCAGCAGGTTACTGTTATATAATTTTCACGAGGTTATTTAACTTTGGATGTGTTTCTTTATGTCATTTGCCTCCTTAAGAGTACAGACTATGGGGGGCCGCCCGGTGGCGCAGCGGTTTAGTCCGCGCTTGGCAGCCCGGGGTTCGCGGGTTCGGATCCCGGGCACCCGCAGACGCACGGCCCGTCAGCCACGCTGTGGCGGCGTCCCATATAAAGTAGAGGAAGATGGGCATGGATGTTAGCCCAGGGCCAGTCTTCCTCAGCAAAAAGGGGAGGAGTGGCAACAGATGTTAGCTCAGGGCTGGTCTTCCCCACAAAAAAAAAAAAAAGAGTACAGACTATGGCTTATACCTCTTTGGGCCCCTAGCACCTGGAAGAGTGCTTGTAAATATCTAATTTTTAATTGTAAATAGATGCATGCATACAGATACTAGTGTATCTGTCACCTGCTAACCCCCAGGTCAATACCAAAAATGCTCATTTCCTTTTCTCTACGTCGGTATCACGATGTTCCCGTGGTGGTTGTTCACCGAACGAGCTGAAGCGTGTGGCGTTCCACGCTGAGTGGAGTTCCACAGTGAGTGGGCGCTCGGGAAACCTTAGCCTCCCTCACCACCGTCCCTCTGCCTGTGCCCTTTGTTAGAGAGGAACTGTTTGTCCATGTGAAAAGGAGCCTACTTCCTAAGGAGTTTATAGCCCTGGCTATTGTTGGGCCAGAATAATTGTTGTCCTCAACATCAGCTTTAAAAGAGTTCATTCTCAGTAGAAATGTCTAATCTAAGGGAGACACTACATTTCTACATGCTGTTATTGAAGAAGTCTCGAGAAATTGTCTGGTGATTTCCCAAGAGCCCATCAGCAAAAATTTAATGTGGACCCACGGTATCGTGACACAGTTCTGGGTTCATAGCCTGAGCAATTTCTCAGTTAACCAACATTTATTAATCACCTTCTTGAGTCCTTTCTAATATCAACAACCCTGGGAGATACAAATCTGAATAAAACTATCAGACTGTGAAGAGACTAGTAGGTTGGAAGTGCCTTGAAAGCAAGAAATATGTCTTATTCATCTTTGCATCCCACAGGGCACAGCACACAGGTATGGTAGCTGTGCATTAAATGGTTGTTCCATAAATGAACGAATGAATGAAGACATCAATTTAGCACTTAAAGAGCTTACACCTGGTTGAGAAGAAAGAGGCATAGACAAATGAAGGGTTAATTAACAATAAACCTAACATTACAAGAGATAACACAGGCTATTAAAGGTTAAATGAAGGGCGGACCATCATATACTCTCCCCCAAAACACTGAGTGTTGATTTGAAGGCAGGTCTCACAAAAGAATGTGTGCTGGCCACTCTACTACACTTATTTTTCTGCCCATGAGCCCAACTTCAGAGGGAAGTTGCTAGGTTGCTGTCATATGACTGGTTTCTAAAGGCCACAGAGTTTATCAGCTCCTGGGAGTGAGCAGGGTAGTATTTAATGTAAATAAATCAGAGAGTGTTTACCCTCCCAAGCATTCTTCAGTCATCCACAGACAGAGCCTTAAGAGCTATGGAATTAGAATATACAAGAGACAAGTTGGAAGGCTTTTAATTAATGATCTTGCTGACTGTAAGACAGGGTGACCCTTCAACATGAAAGGGCTTTTGCCATGACTTCCTGGGGAGAGGCGCTGGGCCTTCTATACAGCTCTCTAGGATTCCAAACTGTCAGCATAAAAATAGCAGCCCAAATCAATGTTCTTTATTATTCATTAGTTACTGAAATACTCTTCCCAAATATACACTTAACTGAAAGATGCCTTTTTCTGTAGGGTTTTAAACCATTTTTAGTCCATGCATCAGACCATATATTTCATTCTCTTTCATTGGGCACTGATACCACCGCCAGCAAAACCCTAACTAATTGGGAAGAATGACATTTCCATTAAAATTCTTTTGAAAAATGATTTATGTACCTGGCCAGTAAAAATTTCAAACAGTGCAAAAGATTTGGAGTGGAAAGTAAATTTCTGTCGACTTCTGGAACCCAGTCTCCCAGTCTTTTCCACAGAGGCATCTTCTCTTGTATTTCTTGGGTATCCTTCCAGAAATATTCTGTGTATATATAAACATATACCCATATATGCTCCCCCCCACCCCCCTTTTTACATATACCCCTCTGCTCCTTAGTAAAACTTAACAGAATATTGTGGAGTTTATTGCAAATCCATACACTTAGATTTACCTCTTTCACTTCAACAGCTGCCCTGTATTCCACTGTACGGATGTCCCAACATTTTACCGAGCCCCCTACCGATAGACAAACAGGTGGTCTCCAATCCTTTGCTTCCACAAACACTTTTTGCACATATGTGTGAAAAGAACTATGAATCAATGCCTTAAAGTAGAATAGCAGAGTCAAAGGATATGTGAATTTTAATTCTGATAGACATTGTTAAATGGTGACACAACTTTTGATGAGAATTGCCAAAAGTAAAGTATTTGTTCATGCCAGAAACAAGAGTGAAGATAGGATTTTATTTTAAACTTTAATACCACAGGCAAGCAGGACATTTATTTATGAAACCCATTTGCCAATGTCTTGCCCACCTAAACACACACACACACACACACACACACACACACACATTCAAAATATACTATGACAACAACTTGCTAAATGAGGAACTTGCTGCCAAAGCGCATGAGTGTTGCAACGGGGTTAGCTCACTAATACCCCACGTTCCCCACTTTGCCCTTGCTGTGTTTACTACTACTACCTTTGTGGCTCTGGTCATTTAGCAACACTGCCTTATTTTTCTTTTATAACCAAAGGTCAGTTTATGACCCTGCCCCCTCCTCTCTCCTCCGAAACACGGGCAAATCATCCCTCCTCACCATGGTTCCCTCACAAAAGTCACAGTGTCAAGTTAAAATGTCAAGTCAGGCAGCTTCTGGATGCATCCGTGAGAAGGACTCCGTCACAATGGAACTTTGATTTATTTAATTTTCTATTACCTGTGGGGGTGAGTTAATGAACAACAATCTTGTACTCTGTTCAGCTGCCACTTCCCTCACTGGCTCTTTATATTTAAAAAAAGGTGAAGAGACGCAGAATATTCTCGTTTCTCTAGTGTTTACCCAACACACACTCTGTGCTACAATCCTCAGCTGGGTTCCTTTTTTATTTGCCCTTGTAACGTGAGAAGCCATGTGGAGGTTTTCTGTTTGTTTTGTAACCAGCTGTAACCATTTTCTTTTCCTCTGACCACAAACACATTACCTTCCTGGTGACCATTGAAAATCTACTTCTGACCAGGTTGAAACTGAATGAAGTCATTTTGGTTCCATGGGTGACAACCAATTCAATAAATGTTCTGCTTACATTTGGAATGGGTTGTAAATTTAAGAAAATGGCTTAAGCCCTACTTCAAATATTTTTGGGCTCCATGGATCCATGAAATAATTTCTGTAATGTGAGTAACCAAGAAGCTTCATTTTTACATTTACCTCAGGATCACTCTCAAAGAGCCGGAGATTGTGAATGAAGAAAAAATGGATTCAGACTCTGCAAGGAAGCAATTTCAATATCCTCATGTTGTGAGCTGTTTAAGCTTCCTAGCCCAGATAGCCCTGCTCTCTCAAAAAGCAATGGAAAAAACAGATCTTCTATATAAAAATAAAAGTAAAAATAAGAAACCCACTGCACTATGTTGACTCTTCGTTGGTAAACTTCAAACTCACATGAGTTAGTCACCTGCCCATGTGGGAGTTTGGAAGTTGGTGGTGTTACACTTGGTCCTGCCATTGGGGTCACTTGAAAGCAGGATCCCGGGGACTTAGGAAAGGGAATGAGGAAGGACAACAGGTGGGGTCCACCAATTCATTCCAGACCAGGCTACAGAAACTTTGAAGGAAAACTCCGAATGCAATCAACTGGCCAAATCCTTCCACACAACGGAGAGGTTTCAAAATCAGTAAAGACAATTCCCCACTCTGGGCACTTACACCAAAGACGTGAATATACCTTTGACAATGGACTTCTTTATTGATTTCTATCTCGTTTTATTCAACAAGCATGTATTAGACATGTTTTATGTGTTAGGCTTTCTGCTAGGTGCTGTACAAAGACTAAAAAGTCATCAACTCTGCCCCATAGTGGGTGATCATTAAATATTGTTGAATGAATGAGGCAATGAGTGCATGAAGGAAGGAATAAAGCTTCAATAAATCAGGTTAGGGGAGAAAACACAGATAAGCAAGTGGTATGTACAGAATACAGTGGAGTGAGTGACCAGTTCCACCCAGAGCAGTAGAGAAAGCCCTCAGACTTGAGGTGACAATTGAATGGATAATGGCCAGATGAATGGGGGAGGAAGAGGGCTTTAATGTAGGTAAGTGAAAGAGCATAACGTGAACGAAGGCCTAAAGCAGAGATCAGCAAACTATAGCCCATGGACCAAATCTAGCCCACCGCCTGTTTTTGTAAGTAAGGTTTTCCTTGAACACAGCCATGCCCATTCATTTACATTTTGTCTATGGCTGCTTTCACGCTACAACAGCAGCGCAGAGGAGTTGCAACAGAGACCACAAGACCCACAAAACCTAAAATATTTACTATATATTCAAGGACCTGTAAGAAAGGCCCAATTGCTGGAACTCGGGGGTCCTAAAAGGGGCTCAGTGAAAAATGAAACAGAAAGGTGAACAGGGACCAAATCCTGAAGGCTCTTCGATGCCATATTAAGAAATTTGGTCTTGATCCTCTAAGAAATGGATAGTAAGAGCAGTTTTGCTTTTACAAATGTTAGGAGAGATGCAAGATCACTGCAGAAGACCAGCTCTGCAAACCTTACATCTCTGACAAATTCGTTGATTCCACAAACATCAGAGACTTAATGTTTGTCATTATGCATCTTGCTATATGCTTGGGAAACAGAACCCAGCACACAGAGACACCCAATCAATGTTTATTGAGTAAAGGAATTAAGGAAGGAATAAAGACAATATTTTAATAGCATTGTTATTAAAAGGTTTCCTGGATAGGCTGCCTCTGCTATGAAACCAACAGCTGAGATTCCTGCTGGTCTCCGGTTTCCACCCTAGTAGACACTGAGACCCAGGCATGAGGAGGTTAATAGTGTAACACAAGCCAGAGAGAAATTCCTTCCCTTCATCTCTAGTGCCAACATCATCAAATACCAGCCACTGGCCAAACCTGTGTTTATTCCATGCCCTATGGCCTAATGAGAGGGGATGGGACAAGAAGCAGCTCAGCTAACAACTGTCATAAAAATAATAATATCCCTTGGTTTCATGTGGCATCTTTCATTGGAAGATCTTGAATCATTTTTTTCTCTTGTGTAACTATTATTTCCACTAAAGGAAAAGCTAAAGCATAGAGAGAGGTTGTGACTTGCCCAAGGTCACTGAGCAAACCAGAAGAGCAGTTTTTAAAAGCTGAGAAGGATTTCAGGATAAGTGAAATCCAGTTACCTTCCCAGCCTAGAACGGGCCAGGTTCATGACTCAGTAAGCAAAACAGCATTATCTGAGCCCCACGTCTCCTAAAAATGAGTCATGGTAGAGGAGACTCGGGGCACAAGGGTCTGTGTCAGGTGCATGTTTTCAGTAGTCACACGTTGTTGCTGCCCATCGATTTCAACACCTATCACCTAAATTCACCACAGATGAGGAAGAGCCTCTTTGAAGGTCCAGCCTGCGGAAGTGGAGGGATCTGGCTTGGGGGTGTCTATCGTTTTTGACCATTCCCTGAGCCGCCACTGCCTGTGAAGTCCAATCCTCCTCATTCTTCTATTCATCAGAAGCCTATGCCTAGGGTAGCCGCAGGCTCCAGTTGGTCTATAACGGTCCTCTATTCTCCTTTTATCTCAGCATAAGTACTAATGAATTCCCCTTTCCCTCTAAAACATGCCCCAGTTTGGACCATAAATTAATTATATGGTCACTCTAGCTCTGACAAATCAAGAGACTTCCACGCTTAATCCAAAAAGCCTTCCTCTAATCATGATTGCTCCATCTCAGCCACCTTTGTTTCCTAGACCCAGGAACCTCCCAATCAGTTCAGGGATTCTCCTCTTCTGGGTAATCTAATCTCCACACAAATGTCTCTGGGAACAGAGTTTGCTGCACAGTCCATATAGCAATTAATTACTAATTGTTAGAAACCACTTCCTTACCTTGTACCACAATCTGACTTTCCATATCTTTCATATGTTGGTCTTCATACTATTCTCAAGAAGCTGACCGTTCAATCCTCCTTTCTGTCCCGTAAGAGAGCCTCCTAAAGTCCTCTGTTCTCCAGCCCAAACACCCCCAAGCATCAAGAACAAATTCTAGCAGGGCTTTTAGGAATGTGGCTTCAGAGTCAGGTGTACCTGGATTCAGGTCCGAGCTCTGTCACTCCCCAGCTAGGTGACTTTTAGCAAACACTTAACTTCTCTAATTTCATTTTCCTAGTCTATAAATTTGAACAAATATTAACTACATGGTCTACGCACTGCTAGTTACCTAGCCAATAGCCGTGCCTCCTTTCTTCCTTCCTAACCAAGGGGCTCACTTAAACGCTCTCGGATTACCAGAGTCCCTTGCAGCTAGATGTGGGCATGCAACACAGTTCTGGACAATGAGGTGAAGCTGAAGGTACCAGCTGGAGTTTCTGAGAAAGTTTGTCAGAGGGGCATATTCAACTTGCATTCACTGTTTTCGTTTTTTCCACCTAGCCTTTGCCCTTCTTCCTTCCTTCTGCCTAAAGATCAGTTATGATGCATGAAGTAGAACTGCCATGTTGCAAATATGAGGAAGAAAGCTCCCAGAGAAGATGCCTGGGTTCTTGATAGCATCATGGGGCCCCCACACTCGCCCTGGAGTACTTGCCGCTAGACTTCTTATTTCATGAGAAAAATAAATCCCACATTTGGCTAAGCCATGGAAGTTGGATTTCTGTTACCTGCAGTTAAACAATCCTAAATAATGCATACTTCAGAGAGTTGTTTTGAACATAAAATGGGCTTACTACATTAATAAACACACATAGCAAATACACAGGGAATGGTTTGCGATGATCACTACCATGACTATTATCATTATCAGTCATTGCCGTGGGCCTTAGAGACTGGGGCAAGAACACATAGCTATGGAACTCTTGATGACCTCCAATAGCACCAGTACAAAAATACCTGTGATCTCTCAAGCATGAAAAAAAGTCCATTGCAGATGTTTGGACAACAGATGTCTCCGTTAGCGGCTAATGGAGCCAGTTCTTAAAGCACCTGTCAGATCCCAGAAGCAGAGAAATGAAATTCCACTTGGGAGCTAGCTCTTTCTGTCTTGGAGGCCCTCCTGGTTTCCTTCCTTGCCAGGGAATCCATTCACAGTGTATAGTGTGACTCCTGAAAGTGCGGGCTTCTCTGAATGACAAGCAAAGCACAACACTTGAAGGATGTCATTGTTTCACAAGAACACAGTTTCTGCTGAGAAATCAAAGCCACACCTAAAAGCAGCTGACCACAGAGGCGCATGTTCAGATGTAGCACTGGGAAATGTAATTAGCTTTCCATAACCTAACTGACTGCCAAGCTCAGACACAGATGGGGCTTACCCGGAGTCCATCAAGCCATAGATCCATCCCACCCCACCCACCTCCACTCCGAGTCAGCAGATATAGAGTGGTGCAGTGAAAAAGAAAACAAACAGGGGCCGGCCCAGTGGCATAGCGGTTTAGTTCGCACCTGGCAACCCAGGGTTTGCCGGTTCGGATCCCGGGCGCCCGCCGACGCACTTTGTCAGCCATGCTGTGGCGGCGTCCCATATAAAGTAGAGGAAGATGGGCGTGGATGTTAGCCCAGGGCCAGTCTTCCTCAGCAAAAAGAGGAAGATTAGCAATGGATGTTAGCTCAGGTCTGGTCCTCCTCACCCACACACACACACAAAAAAACAAACAAAATAATCACCTGTGGGTCTTAGAGTCAAACAGACCTAGGGTTCAGATCCCACTGGGTCACTTACAAACTGGGTAACTTTGGGCAAATTTTCCTCTCTGAGCTGTAGTTTTCACACCTGTAAAATGGGGATAACAATGTTCATTTCACAGGTTTGCAGGGGATTAAAGGGAGCAGTGTGTATAACAGTGCCTGGCACAGAGGCATCATTAGTTTCCCTTCCTTCCCTATCAGCAGGACAGCCCTGGCCAACTTGCTCTATCCCTCCTCCAAGCCCAAGGACAGGACTTAGCTCAGGTCACTGCCACTGAGTGCAGCTCACTGCCTCTGACCTGTGTCATTGTGCATGTTTTCAGGCCACGCTTGGGGAGCCAAAGCCTTCCTTGAAGCTGAGGTCATAAAGCAGAAAAAGACAAAGCTCTTCTTTCAGAGAGCAGGTTTTCTTGATGGTAAGCAAAGCCGTCTCTCTCTTGTCAACCTGCCCCCTGGGTATGGAAGTCCCCAGGAAACCCAGGAAAGGGCTGGCCCATTTGGCCCTCCCACCCACCACAGTCATACATAACACCTGGATAAAGAGCTAAGGAGTGGGGAGCTGCTTCCCTTAGTCTCTCTGTCCTCTGGACACTGCACCCTTGGGCCCCAGCCTCTGGCAGGATGGGATATGACAGTCACAAGATTCACACCTCAAGCCATGAAGCATACTCTTCTTGCTACATACCTGGCAGGTGTCCTTGGGAACTGGTTCCACAGCTACAGAGTGTACATAGCATTTTGCTCACCTCTGCGTCATAGGAGCTGCCACTAATATTCTCCCCGCTTTTCTTTTAATCAATGGCTTATCCAGGGACATTCATCAAACAGGATTTGTGGATATTGAAACTGGCTAGATATTTGCCAATGCATTTCTCTGTAATTCTATAAGCTAGCAACATAAAACCATGCAGAAACCACAAATTCAGGGTCCGTATACCATGGCTCACACAAAATGTGTTTTGTCACAGGGGGTAAGAACAGATAAACTAGTAATAGCAAACAGTAAGCATCAACTGTATGCCAGGCTCTGAGCTGAGCACTTTACTTTATATTATTATTATCTCCATTTTAAAAATGAGGATACTGAGGCTTCTTGGTACATTCTAGAAATTAATCGCTCATAAATTTTAGATATTATAAATCTTTTCTCGTTCTGTCACCTTTTTGTTAACTTTGCTTACTGTGTCTGTCTTCTAACAGATATTCTTAATTTTTTAAATGTAGTCAGATCTACTAAATTTTCAAATTATGGTTTGCATTTTGAGGATCTTCTTTAACATTTCCAGTACCTTGTTCTATTAGCTTTGTAATTTTATTTTTACCCTGGACTTCTCCTTTGTTGTATGCTTGAGACAGTGAACTGATCTATTCTTCATATAATGAGCTGTTTCCCCACTACCAATTAGTGGGTTTTAGGCAATCCATCCTTTCCTCACTGATTTATGGTGCCATGTTTATCCCATTTTTTGTTTTTGTTTTTGAGGGAAATTGGCCCCTGCTCTAACATCTGTTGCCAATCTTCCTCCGTTTCCCCAAAGCCCCAGTACATAGTTGTGTATCATAGTTGCAGAGTTGTAGCTCTTCTATGTGGGATGCCACCTTAGCATGACTTGATAAGTGGTGAGTAGGTCCATGCCCAGGATCCAAACCAGGGAACCCCGGGCCACCAAAGCAGAACATGCGAACTTAACTGCTATGCCACTCGGCCGGCCCCATCATAACAGGTTTTCATATAGACATGGGTCTGTTTCTGACTCTCCATTCTTTCCCACAGGTCTATTTGACCACTCCTGCACCAGTTCCACACCGGCTTTATCTGGGAGGGTGAGTCCCTCCTCTTTGCTCTTCCTTTCAAAATTGACTTAGGCATCATGAACCTTTATTCTTTTGTATAAATTTAGAATAAGTATGTTGAGGTCCTCACAAAAAACTTTGCCATAATTTTGACATTCAATTTATAGGTAAATTGTAAGGGAAACTGACTCATATTTACATGTCAAAGACATGGTATATCTTTCCATTTATTCAGATCCTTCTTTTAAAATGTGTAATTGAGTTTTTAAATTTTCTCGGAAAAGTCTTGTTAGGTTATTTCCTACGTACTTTATAGTTTGAGAATGGTATCTTATTTTCTCTTATATTTTCTAGGTGGTTTTGCCAAAGTTGATAAAAACTAATAATTTTTAAATCTGATCAGGTATTCACCATCCTTGTGAAGTCTCTTTTTTTAGTTTGTTGATTAAATTGCTCATCCAGGGGCCAGCTGGTGGCTTAGCAGTTAAGTTCACATATTATGCTTTGGTGGCCTGGGGTTCACCGGTTTGGATCCTGGGTGCGGACCTACTCACTGCTCATCAAGTCTTGCTAAGGTGGCATCCCACAGAGAGGAATTAGAAGGACCTACAACTAGGATATACAACTATGTACTGGGGCTTTGGGGAGAGAAAAAAAGAAAAAGAGGAAGATTGGCAACAGATGTTAGTGCAGGGCCAATATTCCTCAAAAAAAAAGTAAATATATATATATATACATACACCATATATATATATGGTGTATGTATATATATACACCATAAGGATGGGCACTTCCACTTATGCAATTGTATCCATCTAAAAAAAAAATCTGCTCATCCAACCTTTATATCTCCTTTTCGTTTTTTCTTCTCTTCCTGTATTGGCCAGAAACTCTTTACAGTTTTTTTTAAACTTTTTAAATTTTTATTATTTTATTTATTTTTTGGTGAGGAAGATTGGCCCTGAGCTAACATCTGTTGCCTATCTCCTCTTTTTCCACGAACCCCGGGCCCCCGAAGCAGAGCATGTGAACTTAACCACTATGCCGCTTGGCCAGCCCCTCTTTACGGTTTTTAAGCAGCGTGCTTACCTATTACACCATTTGAATTTTACTAATACCCCAAGGAGGTAGGGAGAACAAGTATTGGCCCATTTTACAGATTACACTCAGTATAGTTGGGGTTTGGGGATCACATAATTAGAAAGGAATAAAATTCATATTTGGGTCTTTTAAGTTTCAAGTTCTCTCACTACAGTAGGCTAACTTACATCTAGTCAAATATATAAAACTACATGATTTAATCCAGTAATACACAAAGTGAATTTTTATTTAAATCTCACACCATCCTGAAAAAGATGATCTGATATAATCCCATTATTTTTAAATAAAGCTGTACCAGTTGATACTAAAGTGTCTAAAGTTTTTGAGAGTTTAAGAGTCATATGTCCATATCTATTGGGGTTGTAATTCTATTAAGAATTTGGGTCTATTCGGGGCCGCCCGGTGGCGCAGCGGTTTAGTTCGTGCTTGGCAGCCCAGGGTTTGCGAGTTCGCATCCCGGGCGCCCGCCGACGCACTGCCTGTCAGCCAGGCTGTGGTGGCGTCCCATATAAAGTGGAGGAAGATGGGCACGGATGTTAGCCCAGGGCCGGTCTTTCTCAGCAAAAAGGGGAGGATTGGCAACAGATGTTAGCTCAGGGCTGGTCTTCCCCACAAAAAAAAAAAAAAAACCACAAAAAACAAAAAAAACCAAAGCATTAAAAAAAAAAAAAAGAATTTGGGTCTATTCAATGGCAAAACAGTCAGTTAAATTCATCAATCTTCTCTATTATTTACCTATACTTGTTCATTCCAGAAAGGATTTTAAAGTCTCTTACAAACTGTATCATATATAAGCTGAAATAAAATTTATAATAAAGGATTGGGAAAATATGTACTAACAAGCAAAGCAGCTAAACTTGGAAAAGAAATGTTCATCATTAAGTAGAAATATTTCAACCTAACTCTAACACTTCATTACTTCATAAAAACGGAGAAATATGTATGTACCCTTTACAATCATTTCATAGCATCATTGAAGTTAAAAAAATTGGGTCTATACATTGGCTAAACAGTCAGTTAATTTGGTCAGTTTATGCAAACAAGTCAGTTCTGTGGGGTAGAGAGGAATTGGGAAAGAAATATTAACCAAATTGATTTTACTAATATTGCAATGCAGTTATAACTTTCATTTGGTTGGACTCTAAACATTTAAAAGCAGCCACAAAAATAACATTGCTATTTTCATTTTTCAGAAGGAAAAACTAACTAAATCAATTTCTTAGCTGTACAAAAATAGCCTGCTGGGAAATGGCAGACCGGTGAACAGAACTCATGAATTAAGCCTGAGTTTGGTCTGCCAGCTCTGTGTAATGAAGCCCTATGATTTGCCCGTGGAAATCAATGCCTCTTACATGCACGGAATGACACCTCGACAGACAAACAAGGAGACGATTCCCAAAGCCCCTTTGAAACACTAACCAGGAGGAAGTAATTAGGGACTGCATTTGTTTCTGACGATCAGGGTCTTTTTCTTCCCATTACTTGCATTTCCACTTAGGGAATGTGTGCGAGAATATCATGTCTCAGTGCTGCTGTTACTTGGAATGCACACACGATGCTGACTTTTGAAGGGGTGCCAGGCTAAAAGAACAAGAAAACACACATACAGATGAAAAGGTGCTCAAATAAGAAGAATCAAAGTCTATCTGAAGAGGAAACCAGAAAACCATAGTCTTTCTTAAATGCTGCTTTACAAACTAAGAAAATACGATAATGTAACCAAGCAGAATGCTTACATAACTGTGAACAAAATGAGGGGAAAGGAATTGCTCCAAATCCATCTTATTTATTACAACTACTGATTTCCCTTGAAACGGCACATACTTTATAATGAACTTTACTGTGAGCTAGCTAACAAAAATCTTGTTTTTATGGGAAATAAATATTGTCAGAGAGAATAATAGATTCCATTTTAAATCTTCGAGATTATAAAATGGAGTTTTTAACAAATGAAGGCAAAAGTTTGGCTCCAGAACAGAATCCTCATGGAGACAATGATTTCTGTGTAATCTCTTTTTATCAGCAAAAGGGGGAGAAAATCACCTCAGTTGAATGTAATACAGTTTTATGCAGCAGAATATACTATTACAGCTAATAATACAGTGGCTGTCTGTGTTGAATGAATTTTCTTTTTTAAAAAAATGCCTATGCGGGGCCACCGGGTGGCGCAGCGGTTTAGTCCGCGCTTGGCAGCCCGGGGTTCGCGAGTTCGGATCCCGGGCGCCCGCCGACGCACTGCCTGTCAAGCCATGCCGTGGCGGCGTCCCATATAAAGTGGAGGAAGATGGGCACGATGTTAGCCCAGGGCCGGTCTTCCTCGGCAAAAAGGGGAGGATTGGCGACGGATGTTAGCTCAGGGCTGGTCTTCTCCACAAAAAAAAAAAAAAAAAAAAAAAATGCCTATGCTTGTTAAGCACATGAACTGTATGAGTTTCTATCTGGCCAACTCGTGTCCTCACACCTGTTCATTCAGGCATTAGACCTAAGCACTTGTGAAGCAAATGAATGTATCTGGACAGCAACGGGTAAAAATAAACTGAACTATTCTTGTAATATTATCAAAACAATCTGACCAAATAGCAGATCGTGTTTCATGGGATAAAGAGTCAAATTAGATGTTTCCTCACGTTTATGACTGATTGGTCTTATTCACTGTGTATAAAATAGCTGACCTCCATTCCAGGAGAATGACTAGCAACCATATTTAATGCTCTTTGCTCAGGGGCTTAAACACTGGTTTCATCGCCTCTGAGGCATAGTTTCTGAATGTGCTACTGTCACACAGAGACCCAATACTTGGTACAAAACAGAGGAGGAACATTTAATTCAATAGATACTGTGTTAGCTCTGTGGGATAGCCATGGTATTTCACTGTTGGCCAACTCTTTGGAAATAAAGTTCAAGTAGAAGTTGGATAAATCATTATCTTTTAGAGTGAGCTTAAATATATGTATGCATGGAATCTCTACAAGAAGAAGTTCCCAAGGACAGCCAATTACAAGAGCAGCCAGTAGTGTCACTCCTTAGCTCACTCATTATACTTTAGCCATACTGGCAATGGGTTCCTCGAAAAATCCAGGTGTGGTTGATTGAATCCTTGTTCACAATTTTTCAGATCCTTCTTCTATTAAATTATTCATCTGCAACCTGTGTTATGTGACTCTGAATTACCATCCACTGTGAGTAAAATATTTTCCCCATCCCATTTATTTTGGGCATGGCCATATGGCTTGCTTTAGCCAATGAAATGTTCCTGAACATGACACAAGCCCTTAAATGTGCTTGTGTGCTCCTGCTATGTGCTATAAAAGGAGCATGTCCAAGGAAGATATTGGTCAAAAGGGAAGGAGCAACACATGAGGGAGACCTGAACTCTGGAGTCCAGCCAAGCCCAGCCAACTGATCCACAGACCCATGTGAGAGAAATAAATGCTTGTTGTTTCAAGCCAGAGTTGTGGATAGTTGGTTATGCCAGATTATTATTGCAAAGTGTCATCTCAGTGCCTTAGCACATATTGTTCCCTCATCCAAGAATACTCTTCCACACCTACTCTTTGCCCAGTTAACTCATACTTCATATATTGGTTTAAATGTCTTGTACATAGGACAAATGTTGCAGACTGGATTAACTCCTCCTCCATATCCTGTATTTCTCCTTTTTAAGATTCATCACATTTGTAACTATTTGGGCCATGTCATCCAACTACGAAGTTAGCTTCTTTGAGGGATGGGACCACAGTGTCTTGTTCATTGGTACATTGCCAACACATAGCACATGATGGTTAGCACATAGGGGATTCAATAAATATTTGTTAAGTAATTTTTCTTAAAGGCATGTGTTTCTATTACTTATGGTAGGGTAAGAAACTTCACTTTTGGAGTTTTAGTTTTCAGCAATTATAAAATGAACACAGTAATACCTAACTCCTAAGGCAGTAATGGTTAAATAAATTAACCAATAATCTTACATTCCAAGGATCTGAAACATAGGCATATAGAAGGCACTTGGTAACATATAGTTTTTATTATGATAAGAAAGATAAATATATCTCCTCTTTGTCTTAAAAGGTGATTTGTTTTAAAGCGATGGTTTGCCATAAAAGAAAAAAATTACACTGTGTTGCTGTTAATGATTGTTTAATTTACATATTTTAAAATATCACGCTTATTTGCCATGATATGAGTCCATGTTAGAAGCAGTTTAAGGTGGAATTCAGCTACTGAGAAAATTTACAGTTGGTACCTGGTTTATTTCAAACATTTGTTATTAAGTGACTCCATCTTTTGAAATAAGAATGGAATTTATCCTTCCTATTTTTAAAACATTTTCCATCCTTAATTCACTTTTTTTTAGAGTTGGCATTTATTTTTTTTCAAATTGTGGTTCTTCATTCCCACAAATAGCTTTCGCATCACTAGGATTTTATTTAATTTAAATGAGTTTTTTCTTTTGCCAAAAGCAACATATGTCCATCATAGAAAATTAGAAAATGCAGATAAGTATAAAGAAGGAAAATTTATTTCTGTAATCCCGCCACCCAAAGATAGCCACTGTCTATCCTTCCAAGTATTTTTTATTCAAATGTTTTTTAAAAAATAATGATGGGATTGTGTTGTACGTTACCTGTTTGGGGGTTGCTTTTCACTTACTTATCATGACTATCATTCTATGCCATAAATATTCACCTACAACCTCTTTTTATTAATGGCCTTCCATTGTATGGAAATATCATCATTTACTTGAGCAATCCTCTATTGTTGGAAATCTAGTATATTTCACCTTTTTTCTTTTGACGATTATTGGCAATACTTCTGTGAATGAGTGAAAACATACAATGAATCACTCAAAACCTTTAGAAAATGGCAGCCACTTACTGGTATCTTGTGGCTCAGAGTACAGTAGATCCTTATTCTGACATGGTCTGTCTCTTTCCTCACATTTCCTATTATGTGTCTGGGACCATCGTTGGAAGGTGGTAAAGGTGAGTAGGTGAGATAACAGCCTTTGAGGAAGGAGTTTCACTTCTGGTCTCAATAATAAATGTGCAAACCAGAACCTATAAATTAGCACATGATCACAAATACCATAACAAAAAGCGGGCCCACATTTTGAAATGCTAGTAGAGTAAACAAAATGAGAGATGTAGGCCACTGTTGTTTCACTATCTGCAGACACAACATCCATATTTGTTTTGACAAACATTTCTTTTCCCCAGTCTGATTGGCTGGTATGACGAGTACTGTTATCCTCAATTTTACAGCTATAGGAGCTGAGGCACAGAAAGGCACACCAAAGTGTCCAAGGTCCCATGAGTTAGTGGCACAGTCGGGGTCTGAGCCCACGTGTCCTGGCCCACAGACAGTGCTCTTTTCATGCTCTCGTAGTTCTCCGTAATACTAGGAATTATTAAGAATACGGAACAGGACACAGTGTAGCAGGGAGATTAGCAGAAACATACTTCTCCTGAAAGACAGCATGGAGACATCTGTTACCTACTTAGCGTGGGTCTAACATCCTCAATGAGAGGCTGATAAATATCTCTGTCCACCCCTCTAGAGCCGTTGAGCATTATTGCTTAATTAGAAATTTGTCCCTTGAAGAGCTTTGATATTCTCAAAAGAAAGGTGCTGCTGAAAAGTGAAAACATTTTCTTTGCTTCTACTATGCAAAAGAGGGAAAGGAGATTTGGCTCAGTTTAATGAATTTTTGGAGACACGTAAATTCTTTTTCTAATGTTAGAACTATACTCTTGAGCTCTTTGAATAAAGGGATTGTAAGTCCCCATTGCACTTAAGACACATCTTACAATACAGTGAAAATCACAATCAGAATTGCTTATTAATGAGTTAATCAGAAATGTCAGGCAGGGAAATAAAAGGATACATTTATGTTGTAAACATTATATCTTAAATAAATGTAAATGTATTCACCAATCTGGTGGAAGGGCATGGCCCTTTCCCTCACTATGAGTTCACTGGAAAGTTTCCAAAGCTACATTTTTTACCTAAACCACACCTGTAAAATCTTATTCCTGATTTCCAATTTTTTTTCTTTCTAGTGAGTGAGAACTTAAAGATACTCATGAGCAAAATACTGTAGATTTTATTATTTTCCCCAATATTTTCTCATGAACTAATTTGATGTTATTGAGTCTTTCCAAAGCATCCCATTTAAATTTTATGGTAATAATTCGTCTCCCTCTCTCTCTCTCTCTTCAGACTCATGTTTCATCAGTTAACGTAATATTGAAGCAAACTGCATGATTTTAATAACAAGTAAAACTGGCACAAATATGTTAGGGACCAAACAATTCTGACTCTCGGAAAGCATGAAACTCAACTCCTGGGGGCAGAGATGGGCCAGCTTGGGCAGACTCGTTCCGTGTGCTGTGAGCACCAGCCATGTCCTTACAGAGGGAATAGAGAGAGCTGGTTCCTCCTACGAGTAACATAAGTGGAAATTGGCTAAAAGAGCGCCCACAGTAGTTTTTACTAGTTAATTGTAGATATTAAGCAGTGTCTTCATGGACAATGCCTGATATCGGTCCCAGGAAGGAGTTTAAATTATACCTATCACATTTATATACTCAAAGTTTTAAAATCCCATCCTCCCTACTCCAATAAGTCCCCAGAGTCTGTCAATTTGCCTATTCAATCAATAAGTTTGGGTTCACATTATCCCCCTCCTAGATCCCTAAAAGACCCAGTTTCTCACCAGGGCAGCTCTTGAAATGGGAAGCAAGGGTTGGATAAACAAATCGAATCCCAACTTTTATTTTCTTCCGAGCACTTACGAACATCGGAAGCTTTCTTGTTAATTATTTCTTACTTTCCATTTCCCAGGATTAGAAGGTACATTCTGTGAGAGGTGGGACCTCATCTATCTCATCCACCTTTGTATTCTTGGCACTCCTGGGATAGTGCCTGGCACAGAGAACCTACACAATAAATGTTGTTGAATGAATGATTGGTTTGATCCAGCTGCCCTGAGTAAACATAGCATAAACGTCTTCTACACTGATTTGATCTCACTTAATTGCTAACTTTTTTTTCCTTTCTAAAATAAATTTCTCTAGTGGTAGAAGTTTTCCAATTATTTGCCAAAAGTGCAGCCTGCAGAAGGCTAGATTCTAATCTTGTATATATCAGGTCAGAAAATTACTTTTGGTCCAGAAAATAGAAAGGGCATGGTACAATGACCAGAGCTGCATAATGGCTGCACTCACTGGGTATACCTGGAGATTTAGTATGGTCGTTCAGACCCAGCCTTAGGAAACCATCTTGTCTGTCTGCATAACTGAGAGCTACCAGCCACTCACAGGGCGACATTGTCCCCAAGCCCAGCACATCTCATGTCACCTCTTGGACCTACAGTCCAAGGCTGCTATCAGGACTTCCAGTATGGGCCAAGACAGAACTGCCAAAACATGAAAAAATAAAGAAAAAATGGATTTCATATATGCTTTAAAACTATTTTTGTTTTATTTAAGCGTATGTTTTGTTTAAGCGTATGTTTTGTTTGGATACACTTAGATTTGTAACTGAAAGATGAAGGCATGATGAAGGAAATGTTTGTTAATGTGGATTAATGAAGACAGCAATTCTAGGGGGAAAGAACAACTCATTTTAAGGGATAGGAGAAAGTTTCCTCAGATGAAAGAAAAATTAAAGAAAGAAAGGAAGGAAAGAAGAAAGAAAGAGAAAAAGAAGGAAGGTAGGAAGGAAGAAAAGAATTATTTTAGTTTTGTCAATAAAAAAGACAAGTCAAGATTTCATGCTGGCCCCCAAAGGGTGAACGTGGCCACAATCTCCCTTCAAGTATCACCTTTCACACAGTCTCCCAAGCTACAACTATAGGGTTTGCCTCAAATCTTCCCTCATCTTCACATTCAGCCATTAAATCCACTGAAAACTACTTTTAAAATGTCTTGCAAGTTCAGCCCTTCTCCATCCCCTTGATACTGGTTCAGGCTCTGGTCCTCAGAGCAATGGGCTGTTATAATAGCTCTGAATGGTACACCTGCAGGTGGTCGGTCCCTGTGCTAATCCATCTCCATCCATGCTGCCACCAGACTTCCCTCCCACCCAAACTCCTTGGCATATCATTTAAACTTTCACATGGGTTCGACTCACCTCTAAAGTCTCATCTCACAACACAAACTCTTATGTGTCAGGCACAATCAGGAAATAGTGGGCTGTATGAGTCTGAAGCTCAGTGGAGCAATCTGGAACAACCAAAAATTTATAAATACAGTACTTATTTATTCTTAGTTGTTTCCATAGTGAATACGGTGATGCACCACCAGATTCTCCCTCCCTCCCTCCTTTCCCCTTTAAGACCATGATGCTCATTCCTCCTGCTGTTTGGAGCACTGGTTCACAGCTAAACTCCTCTCCAAAGGAGCTGCCTCACCCAAGCCTCCCAGCCGGCAGCCCACATTCAATGACTGATTGAAGCAGAACACTAAGGCCCAGACCCCTTGCCTTGAGGGGGAATAACTCTGAAGGGTTATCCCAGCTCCAGAGATTTTCATGGGATAGGCTGAGTCCTCTGTTGTGACTATATTATAGTTCAGCTTCTCTCTCTGCCCAATCCTGCTTCCTTTACTTCCAGGGAGCACTTCCCAACAAACCTCCTACATGGAAATTTCAGTCTCGGAGTCCATTTCCAGAAACTCAACAAAAAGCAGTTTACCTCTTTAAATTTTTTGTGCAATATTATTATTTCATAAATAGTGATTTCAATTTTAATTAATGTTCATGCTTGACCAGTAAACATGTTTAAGTTTCTGCTTTTATTCATAATGTTTAATTAAAAAGAAAGGACATCTATATCTTTTTTAAAAAATCTATTCATTCCTATCCATCTCCACTATCAAATAGTGCTTAAAATGTAGGAGCCAAATTTCTAAAATCTGGCTCTGTCATGTCCCAGCTATGTAACTTCAGTAGGTGTCATAACCCCTCTTTATCTCAGTTCCCTCATCTGTAAATTGGAGATAATAATAATAATATGTTACTCAATGGATTGTTGTGAAGATTAAATGTTATCGTATATAAAGCATTAAGAATGGTACCTAGCAAAAAATGAGTGCTTAAGTTCATTAGGGTAACATCAGCTGCTGTAACAAATAGAGCTAAAATTGTCCAGTGGCTCAAACACAATAGATATTTTTTCCTCATTTACATAACATTCCAAAGTGTTCCCAGTCAACTGAGGCAACTTTTCTATACATGGCTTTACAAAGACCAACATTAATGGATTCCAAATTATCTCCAGTACATGGCTTATCCATCCCTATAAGCCAGAAAAAGGAAGAACAGAGAGGAGTGTGTATGGGAGATTTCCATGGATCAAGCCTGGATTGGAGCTTATTATATCTGCTCACGTTCCATTGGTTGGAGCATAATCACGTGACCACACCTAACTGCAAAGAATCCTGGGAAATGTAGTCTGGGAGACGGATTTTCATGCCTGTGCAGCAACTGCTAAATTAATCATTATTTTTATTGCTGTCATTATTACCAACTTTCTAGCTTGGGCTATCATCTCCACTCACCTGGAATGTTACAACAGCCTCCTCACTGGTCTCCCTGCCTCCAGACTGCTCCATCAACCCAAACCCTTTCTCCACACCAAACCCAGAGTTATCTAAAATTCAAGTCTGATCATGTCACCATCCCCCAGCTTCCAGCTTAATATCCTTCTGTGACTCCTGCCTCAGGCTCCAGTCCAAGCCCCTGCAGTTCCTCCATGATCCAGTCACCCCACATCCCTTTGGTCTCACCTCCAGTCCCTCCTCACCTGGCAGCTGGCATCTGTGATTGGACACTGTGGGCACTCCAGTGGATGGGGCAGACAGGACCCTGCCCTATAGAGTGTACATTTCAGTGAGGTAGCAAAAAAACAAGTAAACAAATAAATATACAATATTAAGTAGCAGAGAGTATAGTGAAGAAAAATAAAGGGTAAGGAAATTGAGAGTAATGAGCTAAATAAATAATGTCTTACATTTTACCGGCAAGTGACAGCCATTCCACAGAGAGACACACTGTGGACTTAATCTTCACTATAATTACACACACCCCTGTGACTGCATATTACAAAGGAGTTTTTATTGTTGACCCATATCTGTGTTCCTTTGAACTTCTTTTATGACTGCTATTCACGGAAATAATGTAGAGCACTAAAGATTGCCTAATATGCTGTTTGTGTGGGGTAACAATATATTGAGAGAATAACATAATTTATTATTGCCCCACCAGGGAGTGAGAGTACAAAGGGCTCATTTTTTTTCCCCACAATCTTCTTTGCAGAAAAATTCAACATAAAAATATTTAATGAAATCAGGTTATACTCAAGGATGTAAAGTTGGTATTTTTTAAAATTACCTGAACAATGTTACTGTCACCTTGGTAACTTTAAAAATGTTACATTTGTGATATTCCTGTCACCTGAGTGGGTTTAGGGTTTCAAATCCAGGAGATGTGCAGTTGAAGATTTTCCTGTAGATGCTGTTCATTTAATCAGGGTAAGCTGCTCCCACCTGCCTTAGACCTTTAATGGTCAAATGTGAACATATTCCCATTATGTGACATCCACATAAAGCCATGAATTTTCCCTCAGAATCCTTAATTTTAAAACTGGAACTTTTAATTCATAATAGCAAAAGAAAGTTGCAGATAATCTAATTGCCAAATAGTTGGAGAATCTTTAAATTAAAATTAGAGTACCGTACAGTCATCAAAACTCAAGTTTTTATAAAATACTTAATCACATGGAAAAATAGGTGGGATATAAAACCAAGTGGAAAGGAAGAATATAAGAGTGTAAAGAGTATAAGTGTATCAGCCAAGTTTAGAAAACTCAAAATAACCTAAAAGAAGTCAGGAGACTGGCAGTCCAGAGCTGGTAGGGTAGCTTCACAAAGTTGTCAAGGGCCCAGAACCTTCTACATTGCTATCCTCCTATCCTTAGCACATGATTTCCAAACCATGGCCCAAGGTGGTTGCTTGAGCTCCAGCTGTTATACCTATATCCCAGCCATCAGAAAAGGAAACAGGTAAGGAAGGGCATGCCTCTCCTAGTAGACAGAATAATGGCCTGCTAAGGATGCTCATGTCCCAAACCCAGAAACCCATGAATATGTTACGTTATGTGGAAAAAGGGACTTTGCAGATGTGATTAAGTTAAAGATCTTGAGATGGGAGATTATCCTACATTACCCGGGTGGGCCCAATGTAACCACAAGGGTCCTTATCAAAGGGCAGCAAAAGGGCCAGAGTCAGAGAAGGAGATGTGACAGCGAAAGCAGAGGTGGGAGTAATGTAAGGAAGGGTCCTTGAGCCAGGATTTGCATGTAGCTTCTAGAAGCTGGAAAAGGCAAAGAAACAGATTCTCCCCTAGAACCTCCAGAAGGAGCCTTGCCAACGCACTTTAGACTTCTGATCCCCGGAACTGTAAGATAAGAGATTTGTGTTGCTTTAAGCCACCAATTTCGTGGCAATTTTTTACAGAATCAGTGGAAAACCAATACATCCTCCCCTAACCTACCAAGGAAGAGGGTAAAAATGGATAATGGGGCACAACTAGCATATTCTGCCACAATGTTTTCCTTTTAAAAAAATGGAAATACACATTCCAAAGGAAATAAGTTAATTACGTTTTACTAGAAGACTTTGGTTACAAAAATGGAACCCCAATCCCAGTTCTAGCTAATTTAAGGTTAAGCAAGGGCAGAGAGGTTTATTTACAGTATATTTGAATGGCTCACCCCATTAATGAAGAAGCAAAGGATAAATTGTATACCCATAGGGCCTGTAACCAGGGACTTGTCCAGCATCAGTTCTCCCTCTTTCTCTCTCTTCCCTCTGCTTTTCTGTTTCAGTTCATTCTCTTTTACTAAGATGGACTTTGTTCATATGATGAGAATCAAGACGGCAGCATCTCCATCCCACTTAAAGACCTTCACCTGGTCACTGAGTCATTTCCTAAGTGTTTGCTGAATCCCTACCATGTGCCACACCAGTGAGCAAGACAGATAAGTCCCCGGCCTCATTCTGATAGGTGACACAGATAAACAAATACATAAACGAGATGCTTGAAGATTGTAACAGGCGTGATGATGGAAATGAGCAGAGAGATGAAATACAAAGTAATGGGAGACCACTCTAGACTGGGTGGTCAGGGAAGGCTTCTCTGAGGAGTTGATACCTGAGACCTCAAAGATAAATAAGGCAGACATGCGCACAACCCAGAGGACAGCAAAGACTCCGTGATGACTTCTTGAAGCAACAGAAGGGAGGTCAGCATCGCTGGTGCCAAGTGAGCCAAGGGGCCCGTAGGAGAGGAGGCTGCGCTAGATCCAACAAGCCTCATGGACACACCTTGTTTTCCTAAGAGTCCCCATTACACCTGCTTTCCCACCATAAATATTAAGAGCCATCCCAGTTTGGGTGATAAATTGTACAATCGCTCTACATTTGGGCTATAGGAGTCAGGATTTTATCCTAAGAGAAATGGAAAGACATTGAAAAGTTTTAGGCAGGGCAACGCCGTAATCTGATTTGTATCTAATATCGCTGGAAACCAGAGATATAAATAATAAATGCGGTAAGTTAAGTATGTCTCCATTTGGAGAGCTGAATTTTTTTTTTAAACTGAAGAAATCAGTATCGAGATAAAATAAAAATAGGTAAAATTTGTGACAAGGCATAGATATACCCTCATCAACCTATCTAACACTTAGACCTTGACACCACCACCGTTTGTTCTTCTTCCCTCTTCTCTTAAATTCAGAGGCACATTCTGAGGCAGAACAGCCCCAGCTCCCTAGGTCTCATGGCAACTTGGCAGCTCAATGCTTCTCCGCTAAAATGCCAACTTCCATGGATTCGTGCTGTTGCAGCCACAAATATTTACCTTACCTGGCTCCTCGGGCCAATTAAACAGGGTAGGGCTCCATTGCTCTTGGCTCTCCCCTAAATTGCTTTTAGAGTCAGAGCAGCTACAGGACAAGAATGACAGCCCCATAATTCACCTCTACATCCGCACCCACAGTGACTCCCTCACAAATGTCCTTTTCAAGTTAGGAAAAGGGTTCGTAGCCATTCCCTTTTCTTGCCACTCTCCGACTGGATTTGAAATTGCATCTCCTTATAACAGACTTTAGCCTAGAAGCTGAAGTCATCCTTAGCAGCATATCTGCCCTACAGCTTCCTCTGGAAGAAAGAATCTCAGGATCAAACACAAAGAGCTTATTATACCAGTTAGAACACAGAGTTTCATTGCAAATGTTTATTTTTATTATAAAAATGATACATCCTTATTATAAAAGATTCAAAAAGAGAAGGTGGAAATTGAAAAGTGAATTTTTCCCTCTCCCCTCCCTCAGACCCTGTCACTGACCCACTGAACGCTCTTCCCCTGGTAACCTCTGTTATCAGTTTGGGGCATTTTCTATGCATACACAAGCACATGGAGAAATATATGTTGGCATTTAAATAGGTCACTCTGAAGACTTTAAAGTGATTTTGTGATGACAAGCAAGTTCAGATTTGATAAACCATGAAATGGAGTCAGATCACAGTTCCCTGACAGGAACGGAAGGTCTGCCCTTCCTACAAAGTAGGGCACTAGCTGGGTTACAATTCCAAACAGGGTCAAGAAACCAAAATCAAATCCGGCCAGGAAGAAATCAGCAAGTGAGGTGAGGTTACAACTCTGAAAACAGAAACTCAAAGTGTGGGTTGGGGAGGAAAATAGACAGAGAGGGTGGGAAGCAAGTCTGAGACAGGGATTCAGAGCCCCGGGTCTGGTCCCGAGGGGAGAGGAAGCACCCCAGTGTCTACTGTGGTCACCCGGGTGACAGGAAGAGAGCAGAAGTGGAGGAGCCAGGAGGACAAGATGGTTGCCTTACAGAGGGAATGGAGACACCACTGCGAAAACAGAACACGTCCACCAGGAGAGAGGAGACGAGGAGGCCGGGGGGGCCCAGGCTGGAAGGAGTCTCCTTGAGGAAATGTGAGAGGGAGGAACAAGAGGTGGGAGATACCAGGTGGTGGGAGGGAGCCAGAGAGAGAGAGAAAGAAGCGTAATCCCCCTCTGCCTCCTCTTTGAGAGGCTTCCAGTAATATTATATGTTGCCTTTTAGGTATTTTTCATTTGCATTTTTTATGGTAGTAAAATACACATAACATAACACCATTTTAACCATTTTTTAATGCACGCTTCAGTGGCATTAAGTCCATTCACACTGTTGTGCAACCATCACCACCGTCCATCTCCAGAACTCCTTCATCTTGTAAAACTGAAACTCTGTACCCATTAAACACCACCTCCCCATTCCCCACTCCCCCAGTGCCTGGCCACCACCATTCTACTTTCTGTCTCTATGAATTTGACTCCTCTAGGTACCTCATAGTAGTGGAATCGTGTAGTATTTGGCCTTTTGTGACTGGCTTATTTCACTTTGCATAATGTCTTTAAGGTTCATCCATGTTGTAGCATGTGTCAATTTCCTTCCTCTTTAAGGCTGAATAATATTCCATTATATGTATATATCGTTTTCTTTACCCAGTCATCCATGGGTGGACATTTGGGTTGCTTCCATCTTTGGATATTGTGAATAATGCTGCTATGAACGTGGGTATACTTCCAGATATTTTTTTAAATGAAATATTTCAATCCATGAAAGATGAACAGGACATTTTTTTTTTTAGGCAGAGGGCATTCCTGGGTGAGGGAAAGCATGGATGAAAGTGTGGAGTGGAGAAGCGTGGCTTGATCAATGAATGGTAGGAGGCTCCATGGGGCAGCAGCACAGAAAAGAGATAGAGTGAAAGGTGAGGTAAGAAACATGGGTGGGTCAGGTTGTTGAAGACTAAAAGTACAGAAAAGAATAAAATATATTCACCACCCAATTGTGTCATGTCCCAATATTTTGCCATATTGTCTCTATTTTTAAAAGAAATGCAATATTACAGATACAACTGATGCTCCCTGCATAAACTCCCCATTCTATTCTTCCCCTGTGTTTCCCAAGAGCAACCATTTTCCTGAATTTCAAGTTTATTCTTTCCACATTTTATGATTTTACTACATATGTAAATCGTGTAGTTTTTTTACATAATTTTAAACTTTAAATAAGTGGCATCATACTTTGTAACATCCTTTTGTAACTTGGTTTTTTATTTCCATCAACATTATGTTATGGAGATTTTTCTAGATTATACCATATTGATATTCCATTGACTATTCCACACTGTATTTTTGCACTATTACAAGCAATGCCACAATGAACATTCTTGTACATTTTCCTTGTTTACATATATGAGACTTTAGGCTGTGGACCTAGATGGGGAATTGCTGGGTGATGTACAACTTCAACTTTATTTGTAAAGTCAGATTGGTCTCCAACTAAGTGGTTGTATCAATTTATACTCCCACAAACAGTGAACAGTTGTTTCCATATTGCCCCATTCTTGTCAACAGTAAATATTGTCAGATATTTATATTTTAACAAGTTAATAAAACAGCATAGTAGTTAAGAGCCCAGGTTTTTGAGCAAAACTCAATGTTCCAATCCTAGCTTTGCCACTTACTAGCTATGTGAACTCAGGCCCTATTTTCTTTCTCTGGAAGAGGAAAGAAGCAATAGTACCGACTTCATGCAGCTACTGCAAATATTAAGTGTATGAACACTCAGGGATCATCTGAAACAATATATGGTTAGTGTTCAGTAAGTGTTATCTCTGTTTCAGAATTTTGAATTGGCCATTCAAGTCGTCATCTGTGACCTTCGTATTCCTTTCCTTAGCCAAGACCTTTTCATGCTGACTTGTAAATATTCTTTAAACATTCTGAGTAATAATCATTTGTGGTTTTATGTTCCCAACATCTTTTAGCCAGTGGTTTGTCACTTGCGTTTTTAGGACAACTTTTGTCGTGAAGTTTTTAACCAGAATCTAGTCAAATGTATCATTGTTCTGTTCTTTTTTTTCTTGTTTAATAAATTCTTCTCTCACTGCAGTCATAAAACTATTCTCAAATATTTTCTTTTCTAAAAGTTTTGTGTGTGTGTGTGTGTGAGGAAGTTTAGCCCATAGCTAACATCCGTTGCCAATCCTCCTCTTTTTGCTGAGGAAGACTGGCCCTGGGCTAAGATCCGTGCCCATCTTCCTCTGCTTTATATGGGACGTCGCCACAGCATGGCTTGACAAGCGGAGTGTAGGTCCACACCCAGGATCCAAACCTGTGAACCCCAGGCCACTGAGGCTGAGCGCACAAACTTAACCACTGTGCCACCAGGCCAGCCCCCTCTGAAAGTTTTTAAAGTTTGCTCTTCATGTTTAGGATTTAATCCACTTGGAGTTTAATCTTGTGACTGGTGTGAGGAAAGGATTTTTTCTTTAACTACTTTTCCATAAGGGAAACCAAATGTTGTGGTATCATTAATTGAATTTGCAATGCCACTTTTTGACATATATCATTTATATATATGTGTAGGTCTGGTTTTAGCCTCTCTGTTCTATTCCATTACTCTATTCTTTTTCCTGCACTAAATACTTCACTCTTTTAATTACAATAGCTTTAATATTATTCTTGATGTGCTGAATTGTTTCATTGCCACCTTGGTTGAGCTAAGAATTCTCTTCCTGTACGGCTCCAAGTTCAAGTTGGCCAAGAGAAGAATTTGTGTGTGAGACTTTGGGATGTGGAAGGGAAGGAAGGCCATTACACCATGATGGTCTTCACAGTTAGATGGAGTGACCAACACAGAAGTACCAGAAGGATTCCAACTTGCCCTTGCTCTTCTCTGCTTGGCATCCAGCTTTTCTTCCCAATTGCTGGTCCTGCAGCCCAAGGTCTACGAGCAGACACTTGGCTACGATTCACAGAGGAGGTGGCTACACTGAGGCAACAGCTTCGTATAGACATCTCCATGAGCTCCCATCTGCAGTACAACCTCAGTACCTGGAAGTGTGCTTGGCTTCTTAGATTTCCCTGTAAACCCTGACTTGTCCACCAGCCAGTGCTTCAAGAAGAGTAGATAAATATTCTTCTCTGATCCTCCAGCTTCTTCTTCCAGACTTTCTATTCCCCAGCTCCTCACATGGTTGTATAACGTCTACTTCCTAGAATAAATCCCTTATGCCATAACACTCGTTGCAGCTCTGCTCACTTGACTGAACCTTGCCTGACACACTGGATAGGGTAGAGTGAGCCTTCCCATCTTGGTCTTCTTCAAACTTCTTGGTCCTTTGCTCTTCCATATGACTTTCTGAATCATCTTGTCAAGTATCAAAAAAAAAATCAGTGGGATTTTGATTGGGATTGGTTTGAATTTATTAATTATTTTGGGGAGAACTGATATTTTCTATACTATTGAGTCCTTTTTTTTTTTTTTGGTGAGGAAGATTGGCCCTGACCTAACATCTGTTGCCAATCCTCCTCTTTTTGCTTGAGGAAGAGTGGCCCTGGGCTAACATCTCTGCCAGTATTCCTCTACTTTGTATGTGGGTCACCACCACAGCATGGCTGACAAGTGGTGTAGGTCCATGCCCGGGATCCAAACCCGTGAACCTGGGCCGTGGAAGTGGAACGCACCAAACTTAACAACTACACCACCTGGCCAGCCCCAATATTGAGTCTTTTAAAAAATATTTATTGATGTATGGGAATGCAAATTATTTTTATGCTAATATTATATTCAGTAACTTGCTGATCTCTTATATTAGTTCCAGTAGTCTGCTTGTATTTTCTCTTAGATTCTATGAAGGCAATCATATTTCTGTGAGTAGTGATAGTTTTGGTTTTTTTCTTTTCTAATTCTCATGTCTTTCCTTTTCCTGTCTTACTGCTTTGACTGGGAACTACAAATAATGATTGGTTAGAAATGGTGATAATTGGCATCTTGTCTGTTCCTGATATTAAAGGAAATAATTCTAAAGTTTCACCAGTAAATATAATGTTTGCTACAAGTTTCTGATGTATAATTTTTATTCATTTAGAAAATTCCTGCTACAACTCAGTAGCAAAAAAACAAATAACCTGATTAACAAATGGGCAAAGGGGTCCGACCCAGTGGCACAGCAGTTTAGTTTGCACTTTGGCAGCCCAGGGTTTGTGGGTTCTAATCCTGGGCACCTGCCAACACACTGCTTGTCAGCCATGCTATGGCGACATCCCATATAACGTAGAGGAAGATGGGCATGAATGATAGCCCAGCGCCAGTCTTCCTCAGCAAAAAAGAGGAGGATTGGCAATGGATGTTAACTCAGGGCTGGTCTTCCTCACAAAAAAAAAAAAAAAATGGGCAAAGGACTTGAATAGACATTTCTCCAAAGAAGACATACAAATGGACAACAGGTATATGAAAAGGTACTCAGCATCACTAATTATCAGGGAAATGCAAATCAAAACTACAATGAGATATCACCTCACCCCTGTTATGATGGCTATTATCAAAAAAATTAAAGGTGGCAAGTGTTGGCAAGGATGTGGGGAAATTGGAACACTTGTCCAATGTTGGTGGGAATGTAAAATGGCGTAACCACTGTGGAAAACATTGTGGAGGTTCCTCAAAAAATTAAAAATAGAACTACCATATGATCTAGCAATCTTACTCATGGGTATATATCCAATATATTGAAATCAGGATGTCGAAGAGATATCTGTACTTCCATGTTCACTGAAGCATTATTCACAATAGCCAACATACGGAAATAACCCAGATGCCCACTGAGAGATGGATGAATACAATGTGGGATATGCATACAATGAAATATTATTCAGCCTTAAAAAAGAAGGAAACCCTACCATTTACAACAGCATGGATGGAGCTGGAAAACATTATGCTAAATGAATAAGTCAGTCACAGCAGGACAACTATCCCATGATTCCACTGACATGAGGTATCTTACATAGTCAAACTTACGTAAGTAGGAAATAGAATGGTATTTCTAGGAAATGGGGAGAGGGGGAAATGGGGAGATGTTGCTTAATGGACATAAAGTTACAGTTATACAAAATGAGTAAGTTCTAGAGATGTACTGTACAACACAGTGCCTATAGTTAACAATATGGCATAGCACACCTAAAAATTTGCTAAGAGGGAAGATCTCATGTTAAGTGTTCTTACCACAAAAAAAGAAAAGGGACCCAAGGAAACTTTTGGAAGTGATGAATATGTCTATTACCTTGATTGTATGTACCACAGGTGAATGCCTATGTCCAAATTCATCAAATTGTATACATTAAATATGTGTGGTGTTTTAGAAAATCAATTATACCTCATAAAGTTGTAAAAATGAATAAATAAAAATAAATGTCAGGCTCATGAACAGAGAGATAGTATGCTCTTGCCTTTACCAAGGAGAGTTTGGGGAGAGATTTCTATTCCCAAATTGTTCCCTGAAATGGACAACATACATTAGCTAGATCAAATAGTGTCCAATATTCAGAATAATTTCAAGTTTTATGAAATAAATATATATAAAATAAAGAAAATTCCCTCCTTTTTATATTTCCTATTTTTTAAAATATAGAACAGTATTACATTTTAACAAATGATTTTTCTGCCTCTTTTAAGATAATTATGTGCTTTTTCTGTTGCAACTTGTTAATGTGGTAAATTACATCAATAGATTTTTCTAACACTAAACCATCCTTGCATTCCTGGGATAAAGCTAACTTGGTCATAGTATATTATAGTTTTTGTTTTTAAGTTATTGATTTTGCTAAATTTTATTAGAATTTATACGTTTATATTTAGAAGTGAGGTTGGCTTACAATTTTCCCTACTATCCTTGTCTTATTTTGGATTCAGGTTTGTGCCAGTCTAGTAAAATGAGTTTTGGGGTGCTCTTTCTTTTCACCCTCTATTTACATTCTCTGGAATAGTTCATACAAGATCTGGACTATTTGTTCCTTGGAAATTTGGAAAGACTCACCTGTAAAAAAACTATCTGTACCTTAATCCCTAATTTGTGTAGATTTAATCACTGATCTAAGTCTTTTAAGGCCACAGGATTTAGGTCATTTATTTCTTCTTGAGTCAGTGTTAATTGATTAGAGTTTTCTAAAAAATTGACCATTTTGTATGTCTTTCAAATTAATTGACAAAGTTGTACATGATTGTCCTTTGTTACCTGTTTTAATTTCTGTATGTTTGTTTTTCAATTCCTAATTTCAATATCTTTTTGGATATCTTTTGTGTGTAAGTCCATGCTGAGATTGGCCATAAAGAAGCCCAGTTTTTTGGGGGGTTTTTTTTTTTTTTGTGAGGAAGACCAGCCCTGAGCTAACATTGTTGCTAATCTTCCTCTTTTTTGCTGAGGAAGACTGGCCCTGGGCTAACATCCGTGCCCATCTTCCTCTACTTTATATGGGACGCCGCCACGGCATGGCTGACAAGCAGTGCGTCGGTGGGCGCCCAGGATCCGAACCCGCGAACCCCGGGCTGCCAAGCGCGGACTAAACCGCTGCGCCACCAAGCCGGACCCAAGAAGCCCAGTTTTAATGGGTTGTCATAGCCAGTGCTTACAATAGCCCAGAGTTTGAAGTAGAAATTGAAACAGAAGTACTGCTAGAACTACTTTCCTATATCTTCTGTCTACTGTCCTTAATTCCTCGCTGTGGAATCACATAACCTCAAATGCATACTTGTACACACTCCTTAGAAATTTGTACTCTTACATAAATGCAAAGTGGTGATGTTCTATTTTCCCTAATTGCTCAGTCCATTCAAAAAAAAACAGAAGATAACAACATATCTCTCCTGAAATATATCTTCTGTAGTTTAAGTATTCTCAGTTTTTCTAACAGTTACTCAAACACCCTGGATCTCAAGGTCTTTGCCAGTCCTCCCCTTCTAGTGATCTGTCCCAGCACCAGCATCCTAAACTGAGTCCTTTATTCCAGGTATAGTCTGACCAACACAAGTGGGATGAGTCCAGGAGGACTGGATCCTTCCACTAGTGCTTCCTAAAATACATTGATCTGCTTGCTCTGTCACACTATTGACCCATGTTCATTTTGCAGTCAACCAAACATTTGGGTCTTTTTCACACATTCTGTTGAAGAATCTGCATTCCCAAGGACTGTAAGAGGAGGACTCCATTATGTAACTCCCTAGTATACTGACTTTCAAAGAGGAATTAAAGCATGTCTGGGCCATAAGCAAGCATCGTCACAAGTGAAGATGGAGGAGCTAGCCGATTGTATTGTCCTCAGCAATCTAGAGGAATAGATCTTTCTTCACAAAGGAAGGCACATCAGCTGGGTCATAGCATAGTCCAATTGTCAAGAACAGGGCAGGAAAAAGAATTACTTATTGAGAACCTACTGGGTGCCAAATCTATGTTTGTTGCTTTACAAATGTTATCTCAGCTTTAGTCTTCATAACAGCACTGGATCACGGTGTGGTGGGGATAAATAAATATCTAAATAAATAAATGCTGGATAAAATTATTCCCATTTTATCGATGAGGAAACCAAGACTCAGAGCATGACTTGCCCAAAATGATGCAGCTAGAAAGCAATGGGGCCTTATTTGACTCCAAAATCTGTGCAGTTTCTTCTACACTGTCAGGCAGGAATGAATGAATGTGTGTGGAGGAATCAAGCAGCACGGGCACTTGGGTAATGCTTTATAGTTTAACGAAGGACTTTCACCTACATTGACTCTTTTGATTTGATCCTCATAACATCTCCATGTGGTAGGTGGAGTAGACGATACATCGTTATCCTACAGGCAAAGATATCAGCACTCAGAGAATCAATGGCCTACCCAAGGTCGCCCAGCTAGCCAGTGAGGTGGCAGGACAGACCTTGACCCCAGGCTTTCTGACAGCAAGTACCATCCAAACACCCCTCCAGGCAGCTGACGTGGATCAAGGAGAACATCAGGGGGCTGGGGCAAGTGCTGACAACCAAGAAAGCTCAAAATCCTAACCTTACCAAGAAAATGTAATTCTCTGTTATCGTTTTTGTAGTCATCTCAAGCATTCAAGAGTCACAGTAGAAAGCAAGCCCAGGCTGATGACCAAGAAGTAGGGCAGCCGAGGACAGACATCATAGCTGGTTCTTCCACAGTGAGGGCAAGGCTGCCTTTTATTAACAACAGTGGTGAAATAGATTCTCGTAGACAAGGAGGCTGTAAACCAGAGCCCAGTAAACCTACCGACCTTTGATTTCTTCAGCAGAAACAGAATCTTAAAAAAAAAAAGTACTTAAAATGAATCAAATGCGTTCATTTCACAACCATTTGAAGACATGTAGATTTAACATCAGTCAAGTGTCCACAGAACATTTCGTTTTACCAGTTATGTAAACTCCACTTAAGTCAAGCACCAGCTTATTCAAACTCGCAAATAGAGCGTTTGCCTATTAATTGGCAATTTGCCTGCTGGTTAATGGTTCCCACACAGTCCCACTTGAAACCAAAACCCCCCAGCCGGGAGGTCGTCTTTTTTCCTACACCAACAATTCGGGTCTATTGCCACTTCTGGAGCCTGCCTGAGAAATTGTTCTTCTGGAGTCCCCTAAATTGCCCTGGTGATTCTACATGCCCTCAACATGCAACCCAGTGTTCTTTATCTGTCAACAGGTGGTGGACATATGTTTTCATGATGGTGCTCAAGTGAGTTCCTTAGAGTTTTGTTTCTTCAACCAAGAAACCGGAACCAGACACTCCAAGCCCGGCTGTGGTTCAAATTCACCGAAGCAACTTAAAAGAATATACAGAGCCTGGACTCCTCCCAGAAAGGATTCCGCTGCAGAGAAATGCATTCAACTACATTACAGGAATGCCATCAGCAAAATCCAGACTGTGGAAAAAAAGGATGAAGGGGGAATGTGTAGACTCAGAGAGACTTGAGACGTCACAACCAATGTGATGTTTTGACTTAACTGACTCTCATTTCAAACAAACACAAGTTGAAAACAAACAAAAACAATAGAAAATTGGAGACGTTTGGAAGACAATTGAAATTTTAAACACCAGTTGGATATATGATGATATTAAGGACCTATTGTTATTTCTGTTTAGATGTAATAATGGTATTGTGGGTTCTTTTTTATAATAGTTAACACCCTATAGAGAAATATACTGAAATGTTTTTGGATAAAATGATAGAATGTCTAGGATTTGCTTCACAGTATGGGGGGAGTGAGTAGAAACATAGATAAAGCGAGGCTGGCCATTTGTTGATAAGCATTGCAGCTGAGTGTTAGGTTCAAGGCAGTAAACAGGGTTCATTATGCTTTTCGGTCGACTTCAGTATATTTTTTAAATTTTCCATAATAAAATTTTAATCTCCCTAGATTTGTGAACTATTCTATTTCTTTTTCCCTCACACCTTAACACACTCATATATACAGACCACCCTGTTCCAGTGTGAATTCAATGTTTATTCCCTAAAGGAGAAGAAAGGGGAAGTAGAAGTAGGGCATTTTTGTACTTTGTACAAATTCAGCAAGTTTCAGATTCTCTTATATAATTTGTACTAGTTCTAGACTGAGAAACATAGAAAAATTGTTACTAACAGCAGACCAGCCTGGTCACCTCTAAAAGACTAGTCCCCTCTCCTTCTAAACTGAAGCAATCTGTTTTTTCTTCATTAACTGCCATGCCTGCAGGAGGACACGCATGTGTGTTTGTGTGTGTGTGTGTACCTAGGGCCGCCATGTACCCTTGTGCTGGTTGTGCACTGCACA
Source organism: Tapirus indicus (assembly GCA_031878705.1). Classification (NCBI taxonomy): domain Eukaryota; kingdom Metazoa; phylum Chordata; class Mammalia; order Perissodactyla; family Tapiridae; genus Tapirus; species Tapirus indicus. The sequence goes on along the minus strand of CM062920.1, from coordinate 133,091,525 downwards.
ATGGTATCACATCTAAGGGGGCACCCTTCACATTGTCGGCACTGTAGATTTGCGTATTTATATGACAACTGCCTTGCAGGTGGTAGCAAAATGTCTTGTTCTAACAAAATCAGTATATTTGATAACTTTCTAGCACATGGAAGCAAAAGTGTGTTGAGGTAGGGGCTCCTTTTCTAATTACAGACTCACTGTGTGGGCAAACAGTAGACCCGAACTGCCTGAGTTGGAATTCCTTCCCTTAAAACCACTCACTGACTATAATCTTCACAAGTTACTTAAAAGCCCTGAGCCCAAGTTTATTCATCTGTAAAATGGGATGATAATATTGACAGCATTGTTCAATGCATTAAATGCATGTGCGACAGTGCCTGGCACATAGTAAGCCAGCCCTCAATAACTGTTAGAGATTAGCTATTATCATATCTATTCATACAGCTCTAATTTTATGGGTGTGAGTATGTATATGCGTGTGTTGTGTTGTTCATAAACTCAATGAATAAATTATTGCAATGGACTTCAAAAAGACTATATCCACTATTTTACTAATACAAACTATGTTAAGAAGAGGATGTTTTTCCTAACCATCAAATTTTGAGAAATGCAGTAAATCTCAAGGTCCACATAAGCCTTCAGGATTTATTAGCCTCTTTGCACCCAGGAGCCCTGTGGATACGCTGATGAGGAACTCTTTGAAGAAAAACTCTGGGGTTTTTCCATCCTTCTAACTACTCGGCCAGTAAGCCTGAAATGGGAAAAGGTCCAGTGGGAGTTGCCAGCCACAGAAGGGGTATTACCCCACAGGCAGAATAGAGTCACAACGCTTCAAGAGGTTAAAAGTCTATTTTTAAAAGGAAAGAACACAGAGTATGCCTTTAACTTAATGTTAAAAATAAACTCAGCGGCCTCCTCTACACCCCCCCACCCCACTGTCCTCCCATCCCCTGGGCTGCTCAGTAGGAGAGAAAGAGAGCTTCTGTTTCATTTTGTTTCTTCTCATAAGTTTTTCTTTTCTTTTTTTTCACTCTTAGCCAAACATGGGCTCCTTGGTTTTCAGTTCACAAAACAAGTGGCATTCTCTGTCAAAATTCCCGCGGGGACCCCCAAAAAGCAGGCTAGATTATAATTTTTAGAATTAACCCATGTCAGGGTCTGAGGAAAAAAATCCACATGGAGATAAGCAAAATGGAGGCCCGCCAGCTTTCCCCCATGCCAAGGAAGGGTCTGCAGGGGAGGCCACACAGGCAAGAGGGCCTTTCACTGAATGTTATTTGATATTGGGGTTTAAGCACAGAGCTTTCCTAGGCATGATTTTCCATGGAAACACTGTTTTGCTGTTGGTTTCAATACATTCCATTGAATGACCACAAAAATCCTGTAGATCAGATGCATCAGGCTTTGTTCATAAAAGAGCTAATCTGTATAGCAAAAAGCTACTGTCTGGAGTGAGTAATCTCGACTTCTTACTGTATATAGATGGTAGGGGGATTGAAGACCCCAACGGGAGGCAAAGATGTTGAAGAACAAAGAGACACAGGTCTGTGCACAGTATTAGTGTTTCACTGAGGGGAAAAGGATGAGAGATGAAGGGGTCACTGGGACCTCGTTTACTTAAAAAAGATTAAAAAAAAAAAGACAGCTGTTAGGCAACATAAGATAAAGTAACAGAATTCCTTTTAAGAAATAAAGTTCTAATTTCAGGTCACCCTCTAACCTGAAGTTAGACCTGACTTCAGTCAAGCTGTTCGCTCCTTTTGCACAAAATGAGATCCCCACCTTCTTAGATCCATTCTTTAATAGGACTATGTAATTGTTAAATGATGTATAATTGATAAAAACAAAATATTACATCAGAGCACTTAAACAAGTTTAAAATCTCAGCACAAACATGTACTTATTTAAACATTGCTCAAATTTAATGAAGTGATTTTGATGCATGTCCAGAAAATTAAGAGGGAAATTTTATCAATAAAGGTTGAGGTTCAGCCAATTGTTTTCCACTTTTCATTAAAGGGAAACACTTTAGTGCAAAAGAATGCTGGGGGGCACCAGCACCTCACCAGATATGCCTTCACAACAGAGGAAAGGCAGAGTGCCAGGTTTCCAGCCTGCAAGGCTCAGCCTCTGGGGGACTGTGGCGTTCTCGCCAGGGGTCTCCTCGTCCATATCCATCACTACACGTAGTTACAAATTTTTTTTCTTGTGATGAGAACTTTTAAGATCTACTTTCTTAGCAACTTTTAAATATATAATACAGTATTGTTGACTATCATCACCATGCTGTACATTACATCCCAGGATTTATTTCTTATAACTGGACTTTTGTACCTTTTGACCCCCTTCACCCATTTTGCCCACCTCCCACCCCCCGCCTCTATCAATCACTCAATATGTGTTTCTTAACCAATCAATTCTAAAATTGTAACTTCTTTTAGCTAGGAACCCCGAAATTTAATATTTAGCTTTTTGCCTTAAAAAGACTTCTGCTAAGTTAGTTCATTCTAGAAAGTAATGGGACATTGATGCGTGTCAGTAACTCAAAGTGGCTCCGCTGCACAACGTGAGGAATCAAATCTACGATAAAAATGTTTGAGTCAGTATCTCTTTATTTATTTGTGTTGTTCCAGGAAGGATTGAGGGTGGCTTACAAAGATGCATACAATTGGATTAAATGTATACAATTCAGCAAGATACAATCCATTAAATATAAGTGACAAAAAAAAACCCACAAAGAAAATAGCATAGAAAATGAGTTGCAGTGGTGAGGTTAGGACGTGAAAGGCACGCCGTGAACGCCTACGTGCTTCCAAGCACTGAACAGTCACATCAGCTCTGCCCTTTGTAAGCAGCCAAAGGGAAAAGGGAACCATTATCAGGAACATAATTCGTATTATTTGTTAAATAAATACACATTGGCTTTTCACAAGAATTCCAACTCTTTCAGCAGGCAAGATGAGAGAAACTTCAAGAAAGGGCAGCATCCCCAAAGCATACTTGTTGAAATGGATCAAAAAATTAGTTTTAATATACGTAAATGATGAATCACTGTTATACACCTGAAACTAATACAATATTATATATGAACTATACTTCAATTAAAAAAAATTAGTTTTAAACAATGTCCTGATGCCAAAACTGGAGTCAGTAATTAATTCAGTGTAGCCTTTCCAACACTCGGTGAAAATGATTTTTGCCCTTTTCTTTATGTGGGGAAACAGGCAGAGTGGAGTGGTTTGCTTCTACTTCATACACCAAGTCAATTACTGAGACAAAAGTAGAAATAATTCGTCCTAGCAAGATATAATCCTCAGTCCCATCTTACCTCCAGATGTGCATTTTTCAAATTATGATCTTTAAGTGCTCTCAAGAAATCCCTAACAGGGACCTTTGACCCCATTTCACTTTCTCTTACATCCTCATGCTGCAATTTTCCCCACTCTTACTCCTGGCCTTTGTCACCCGGAGCACTCAGTGAGGTAGAAAATGGATGGCCTCTTGATGGGGAGGGTCAGGAGAAGATCGCAGAACTGGATGAAATGGCAGAGCTGGGATGCCTAGAGATGCACTGTGGAGACAGCCTACAATCAGTCCCTGAAGAGAAGTTGCACCTGCAGCTCCTGATTGGCGAGCTCACTGCTGACCGAGTCCAGAAACAAGTCTGGGAACATTCCCTCTCCATGGGCACCAGCAAATCAGCAGGCCATTTAAAACTCATGAAGCCAACACACAGTGAGTTACTTCCAGACTCCAGGCACTGAGCTAGTTCTAAGGAAACAAAAGCGAAAAGGCACAGACAGTGTTTCCATAGAAACTGCAGTTTAGCTGAGAGAGTCTATCATACAGGAACTTCAATATGGCGGTCAAACATGCTGGCTCTGGATCCAATTCTTGTGTCCTACTGCCATTTTTGCTATGTCACCTTGGACTAGTCAAACTCTTGAGGCTTCAGTTTTATCATTTGTAAAATGGAGAGAGCAACTACATTACAGAGAAAAAGCTTAGAACAGTGCTGAGCATGGCTCCCACCCCATGACCACCGCCTCCTCCTAAAATTCTCATCTCTGTAACGCCAAGAATGACTATGCTTATGATATTCCAGACACTGCTCAAAGTATCTGACATATTTAATTCATTTAATCTGTTTCATAGCCCTATACAGAGGGTACTACTCTTATCCACATTTTATACATCTGAGGCAGAGTGATTCAGTGCCTCACCTAAGATTCTCAGAGAGGCAATATATAACAGTGGTTAAGGGTACACACTCTGGGGCAAGCTACCTGGGTGCTGCCACTGAAAGCTGTGTGACCTTGGACTAATTACTTAACTTCTCTGAGTCTGTCCTCTTCCTGTTTGCTCTCAACCCATTCCCCATCTTCCTTTTGACTTTTGTGAACTACATTTCTGCCAATGAGTGTCTGGTTAGCTCAGTCAGTGGGGAGCACTGGTGGCGCTTAATGCATCAAGATGAGGGAAGTGTCGGGGTGTTTCATTTCCTCTCTGTTTGGGGTGGCAGCTCTGGCAGTGGCTGCATATCCTCCAGGGCTCCAGTTCCTGTTGGGCAGCCCCAGCACCTCAGCACTGGTGACATCACCTCCCCCCTCTGTCCCTATAACCTTCAGCAGCAGCTTCCTACTGTTGCTCATTTCTAGGTGGTCTTGCCATCTACGATCTGCCTCTGTGCTCTTGGAGTCAGAGCCCTGCATCAAGTTTCCTCGGATGAACTACCAGAGTGGCGCCAGTCTTCCTGAGAGGACTATGACTGACACACTTTGTGCTTCAACTTCCTCATCTGCTAAATGGAAATCCTAACTGTACGTACCTCATAGGGTTGTAGTGAGATTAAATCGGTGAATATACTTAAAGTGCTCAGAACAGAACCTGGCACACAGTAAGTGGCAGCTATTCTGGAACACACAGTCAAGGCACCAAATTCCCTTTCTAGAATTTCAGGGAGGGGATCCTGAAGCCTTAAAGGATGAGTGGAAGTAAACCAGGTGAAGAGAAGGGGAAGGGTGTTTCAGGCAAAGGGATCAGACAGCCCAGTGGCCAAGAGGTCAGAGAGAGCAGGGGTCTTCCAGGAGCCAGAAAAAGGAAGAGGTTCAGAAAGACTGGAGCATGTGGACCCTACAAGGTGAAGGAAGGGAGTCTGGGTAGAAGGATGAGGCTGGAGAGAACAGAGCCCAGAGCAGGCCTTTTAAGGTCTGTTAAGGAGTGTCAAAGCAATTAAACAACGAGTGGCTGAAGTGGCTGTAACACTTTGCTGGCTTAAGAAAGCAAACCAAAACCTAAACCAGTAAATGCCTCAAGGTTAAAAAGCAAAACCAAAGGATGACCAATTACTCCTAGCCAACTAGATTTTAAGCTATAGCTGATCAAATAATTTCCTTTCTTTGATTCTGCAACCTTCTCTATGTCTTTCCCCTGGCTCCTCCTGGGGGAGCGTTCCTAACCACTTCCACTTTGGTACTGCCTGATTGGAATCAACTTTTGCTCAAATAAACTTTTGAAATTTTTAATGTGCCTCAGTTTATCTTTTGACAGGAATTCAGACTTTGACCTGAGGACGGTGGGGAACCATTGGGGCATTTTGATTAATGGAGTGACAAAATTGAATTTATGGTTTAGAGAAATTTCTTTGGATGTAATATGGGAAGTACATATATGGGGTGGGAAGGATTAAAGGGAGAAAGGCAGGAAGAGCTGTTAGGAGGCCATTGCATGTGTGCGGGCAGGAGGCAATAGCCTGGACTAGGGTGGTGACAGTGAAGACAAAGGAATAGAAAGTTATTCAGGAGGGATTGGCATTGGATTGGATGTGGAAGGCAGTGAGAAGGAGACATCAGAAATGATGCCCTGGTTTCTGACTTGGGTAAATGGACAACAGCAAGCAGCCCAGCAGAGTGGTTGAATTGTAGGCTCTGGTTTACACAGCCTGAATTCAAGCCCCAGCTTTACCCACAACTGGCTATTGAACATGGGGCAAGGCAGTGATTCACTGTGTGCCACAGACATGTGAAATGGGGTTAATAAGTGTACTTCTTGTATCAGGCCCTTGGAAAGGTGAGGTGAGGTAAAGCAGGTCAAAGTGCTTGGAACCGAGCCAGGACGTCATGAGCACGGTCACTCCTGGTCACTATGTCAGAGACAAAGATCTCAGGAGAAGGCACAGCCTCGGGGGAGGGAACATCACGAGTTCAGACCAAAGATGTTGAGTTTGAGATGTCTAGGGAACCAGAGAATGAGGTCTGGGCTAGAGATGTAGATTTAATCTTAGAGCCATTGGCAGTAGAGATGGCCACTGAAGCTATGGGAGTGGGTGAGATTGTCCAGAGAGTGTAGGGAAAGTGAGACTAGGTAAGAGTCATAGGGCAAACCCAGGGGGATGTCAACATTTACGTGACAATTTCAGGGAGAGAAGCGCCCAGGAGGAAAGCCGAGAAAAGCCGTCAGAGAAGTAGGAGGAGAGCCAGCAGTGGCCACAGGCCAGCTGTGAGGGGAAAACTAAGATGCTGTAAAGATAGCAGGAGCTGGGACCGAGAGCTATTGGTGTGACTTAGGGTCTCCCTCACCATCCTCTCCAACCAGGCGGCATAGGACATGGTCACAAGAAGCTTGTCTCCGTTGATGTGTAAAAAAGCAAACACCAGACATCCGCCAGGTCTTCTGTCCTGATCCAGAAGCACACGGTAGCTCACCTTGGTGACTGGACACGACACAGCCCAACCTCTCTGGCCACTCCTTTGAACCCACGATCTTGTCCTTCATGTGACAAACTACACGGCAAATATTCCTACTAAGTCCAGACAGCCGCTGCAGTGGAGGATAAGCACGAGGCTGGTTACCTCCCTTCTCCGCACTAAGGCCGTTTGTAGTTTCCTCATCTCCTTTCCAAGGTCCAAAAATCCCTTAGAGTAATTGTAACCTCAAAGTTTTCTTTTTTGTTAAAGATTCTGATTCCAGAAGGTTGTTCCACATGCTATGTTTACTAGAATCCCAAGACTCGACCCAACGGCCTCACTCCCAGGATTCAGATGACAATGCCAGCACGCTGTTGGCTCAGGAGAGGTCTTTGCTAGAGGACCCCAGGAGGATTACTCTGATTCAATGCAGAAAATGTTGTGAAACTGCTTTATATTCTGTCTAGCACAAGCAAGTGGGAGCTGTTATTTTTATAATCGTCATCAGAGCCTTCTACTACATAGTTTTGGGAAGCGGTGATAAAAAACAGAGTACTTCTTTCTGAATTCTACTACTCCCAAACTTTCATTAACACTCAATTAATTTTAGCAAAGTTCAGTGTTAAGCTGTCCGCAGCACTTTGGCACAGTAGGACCCGTGCGTTTGGAATGACACGGTAATTTCTTACTCTAGCACAAAAAAATTACTCTGGCAAGTGAACATTTTAGCCCACGACGAACTGGTTCCATTTCTCATTCCTCCATTCTCAAGGTTAATCGGGTTGCTGAACTCCCACATAAGTGAAAAGAAGGTGTCCAAACCAGCCTGGAACAGACACGGAGAAAAACCAGAACCGAGGCTGACCAGTCTGAAAGCTGGTAAATGTTTTCAGGTTTACAACTTTCCATTTAACAATATGTGACTGATAAAAAGGGAGCATGTGTGATTTTTTTTTTAAATCTCCATGGAAAACAAGACGTATTAGCATAGTGACTTCATTATGCAGCAATAACATAAAAGGCAATCCACTCTCGTAGAATATTTGTGTTGAAATTAGGAAATGGTAGCACATTCAAACACAAGAGCTAATGGAAGCCCTAAATATAGATTATATTCCATCTGGCTGCCAAGAGCCTGCCTCAACACATTAACCAGAGGACCAAACCAGAGAAGGGAAGTCGCTTCTAAAATGCAAAAGAGAAAAGAAATTCACTGAGAATTTTATCTGGTAAAACAACCTCAAGTCATAGGAAGAAGAGTTATCTGTTTCATGGACTATTTATGACTCGGATGTTAATTCTGATGCTGCCTCTATATGCATGGAGAGAAAAGAGAGATTTTTCTCCCTTGAAACTGGAAAGAGTTTTGTTGAAGTAGGTAGCTCACAGCTGGTAAGTGGCATTCACTTATTTAAAATAATTTTGACAATCTGGCTTTGACATTCCCTACATTTGCGCAGTAAACAGAGCTGCTGTTTCTATTCCTTCATTTTAAACGCTAGCCCCATGGGGACCGTGTTCCCGTAGCCTTATGCAAGAGTTATGCTTTGCGCTATCTGAACAGCGAGGTTGTGTTTACAAAACAAAATTATTTTTTCCAGTTTCAGCTTTGCTTCTTAACGAAGTAAAGTAGATATTTCTCAAGCCCAAATTTGCCCTTTGTTTATGACTGGGGATTTTGCCCCAGATGAAAAAGCGAACTCCACTGATGAGCACAGAAAATCACCACCACACAGAAGTCTCTATAACAATCCCGTGGCACATAAGCCATCGTGACAACCAGTGTTCTCATAGAAAGTCAACAATGGCTATTTGCAGTTGATCCGGTTCCTCAATTTAGGAGATTTTTGTGACATAAATAGATTGGAGAGTCTTGCAAGATGTCTATTTATGGTTGACCCTTTATGCTTTTCAGAATTTGTTTGGAGTATTGAGGAATGCTCTCCTGAGTGTGTTGGTTTCTTTTTGTGCAGATTCTACTGAAAAACAGGGACAGTAAACAGGATGATGAAAATTTAATCCAGGCCCTGGGTTGATAGGGAAGATCACCCCCAAGCCTAGGGCCAGGGGTGCTTTAGTTCTCCTTGTTGGAGTCTCCAGAGAAACTCTAACTCCCAAATATTAACCAGGTCCATAGACCCTCTGCTTCAAACCCTCCAATGGCTCTTAATCGCTCTTAAATAAAACTCCTTCCCCTGGCCATAAAACCTGACACAATCTGGCCCCTGCTCAGACCTTACCAGTCCTGTTACAGGCTGAATTGTGTCCTCCCCAAAATTCATATGTTGAAGTCCTAACCCCCAGTACCTCAGAGTGTGACTGTATTTGGAGATAGGGTGTTTAAAGAGTTCAGTAACGTAAAATGAGGTGATATGAGTGGGCCCTAAACCAATATGACAGAGTCCTTATGAGAAGAGATTAGAACACAGCCACACAAGGAAAAGACCATGTGAAGACAGAAGGAGAAGGTGGTCCTCTATAAGGCAATGAGAGAGGCCTGAGAAGAAATCAACCCTGCTGACACCTTGATCTTGGACTTCTAGCCACCAGAACAATGAGAAAATACATTTCTATTGTTTAAGCCACCCAGGCTGTGGTTCTTTATTATGACAGCCTAACAAACTAATCAGCCCACTCTCTCCACTCCTGCTCTGAGCTCCAGCCATCCTTGCCTTCTTTCTGTTTCTTTCAACATGCCTGACTGGTTCCCACCACAGGTCCTTTGCACTAGCTGTGCCCTCCACCTGATCTGTATATGGCTGCTCCTTGTTGTTTTTCAGGTCTCAACCCAAACATCACATTCTCAAAGACCAGATGATCTAGAGCAGCCCTTTGAGCCCCATTCTGTCACTCTTCAGCCCTTTAAAAGTTGCCATCATAACACTTATTAGCACCAGCTTCTCTTTTAACTTATGTACTTTCTTATCCTCTGTGTCATCCAGTGAGCTCCCTGAGGACAGACACAAGATGTTTATCTTATTCACTACATACCCCCAAATCTTAGAGCAGAGAGTGACGCTTGGTAGGGGATTCGGGAAATATTTATTGAATGAATGAATGTTTGAATCAGTGAATAGCAACTGAAAAAAAATTTTAAGTCACTGAAATCAATTAATTAGCATGAAATGTCTGCCACGAGGTAAAGATAATAAAGTGGGTTGAAGCAAATTGAAGCAAACTGAACTTTATTGAATTAGGCAAATGAAAAACAACAAATTTATAGAATTCAACTTTAAAATTTTATTTTAATTCTCTGTGATCTAGTCTTGGTCATCTAGACTCTGTTTCTCAAATATGAGGCAAAGGGGAGTATATAATATCTATTAAAAGAGAAGATTATCTGGAGATAGTTCCATTTGGAGAGGACAATTAGGAGAAAGGGTGTCAGGGAGATTACTATGCACTGTGTTCCCTTTCGTACTGTTCAAAACTTTTGCCAGTGCATGTATAACCTTTAGAAAGAATTTTTTTACAAAAGGTAAAGCAAAGAGTTGAGCAATTACTTGCCTTAAGGATATCAATGAAACTCTGGTTATTTCCCCGTCTGCCCCAAACACCATCATTCCTACTTCTGCCACTTTTGCTCCTGTTGGTAATGCTAAGAGGACATTATCTTCTCCCCCATCCCTTCCACAAGTTCTTCTCTCATGTCCAGAATCTCTTGTACATTCTTCTGGCAGAAGGATAGCTTTGAATTATAATTTTTTGCTTAACATATCTGTCTTAACTTGAGCTTTGTGAAGGCAGAGACTTGGTCCTACCCATGTTAGTAACCACACAGCATTTAGCCCTTGAAAGGGCTCCATCAATACTTGTTGACTCGGTAAATATGCACAGTACAGCTTTTCCCTAAAAACTCAGCTGACCCATCCAACACTATTCCTTTCCTGGGCTCCTCTTAGTTCCTGCTACCTGCTCTTTCATTTCCACCACTGATACCTTACAGCATATCAAGAAGGGCAAAAGAGAGCAGTCTGCTCAATAAACACCTCACCAAGGCCAAAGTCAAGAAGCCTTCTACTTACCTGATTTACTCTAAAAGAAAAAAACGAAGAAAAGGTAGAGTCTTGTTAAAGCCTTTTATTTTTTAATTGAGATATAATTCACACACCACAGAATTCACTGTTTTAAAGTATACAATTCAGTGGTTTTTAATGTCATCACTAGGTTATGCAACCATCACCACAATCTAATTCCAAAATATTTTCATCACCCCAAAAAGAAAGCTCATACCCACTAGCATTGTATGCTAATCATACAGTATTCAGCCCTTTGTTTCTGGCTTCTTTCACTTAGTAGAATGTTTTCAAGGTTCATTCATGTTGTAGCATGTATCAGTACTTCATTCCTTTTTATGGTTGAATACTATTCCATCGTATAGATATAACATTTTGTTTGTTTATCTTTTCCTCAGTTGATGGACATTTGGGTGGTTTCCACTTTTGTGCAATTGTGAATAATGTTGCTGTGAACATTTTATGTGTATACGTTTTCGTATGAACATACGTTTTCAATTATCTTGGATTATATACCTAGGAGTGGAATATTCTGGGTCATAAACACATACAATAACTTTGTGTTTAATTCATGTGGAATTGCCAAACCGTTTCCATGGCGGCTGATTTTACATTCCTCCCAGCAATATATGAAGGCAAGGCATTTTCTCAGAGATTAGATAATCACAAATGAAGGCCTTCGTCCTTTATAAATGGCCCAAGGTCAAAAGAGAGAGGAAAGAGATGTTCTCCTAGAGAGGAAGATGTCTTGTTAGGGGAGTAAACAGCTCACAAGGTCCTGCTGCTTCATTTTCAGTCAGCTTTACCCCGGCCTTGCTTAATTGACCACATGTTCAGTCTTAACACGAATAGCCGGGGGGGTCTAGGGCATTTTTCCCAAGCAGCATAAGCACCTTTGAGACATCACTTAATATGTGTGCTTTTGTTTCCTGCTCAGTAGGGAGGAATAGGTCTTCTTTTGCCCACTCAGCTTTATTTCGGGAAATAAGCTTTTCAAAAAGCAGGAAGTTCAGCCTTGCTTTAAACCATCAAGCTGCCTGAATGGATTTCATTCATTACTTCAGAGTTTTCATTTTAAACTTTAGGCTATGGCAAAGTTTGTATGTCTAAAACACTTTTGGAGGTTAAAAAGACATAAAGGGGGGCTGGCCCGGTGGCATAGTAGTTGTTTGAGCGCTCTGCTTCAGTGGCCCAGGGTTCACAGGTTCGGATCCCAGGCGCAGACCTATGCATGACTTATTAAGCCATGCTGTGGCAGGTGTCCCACATATAAAATAGAGGGAGATGGGCACAGCTGTTAGCTCACAGCCAATCTTCCTCAGGAAAAAGAGGAGGATTGGCAACAGATGTTAGCTCAGGGCTAATCTTCCTCAGCAAAAAAAAAAAAAAAGACATAAAGGTAGTACGTGTATACATATGTGTATTTGTGCATGCATTTGTGTGTGTATGTGTGTGCCCATGTGTGTGTGCACCAGAGAATGAGGGCACATGCTGCCCGTCAGTATTTAGCTAACAGAGGGCCACCAACTATATTGTCATGGCAGCCAGAGCCTACCACCACACTGCCAGATAAGATTCTGTGCCTCCTCGAGAGAAAGCAACATCAATCATTAACAAAAAGGATTCCAAATCTCTGGGTATATGTATGCAGCTTATGAATGGAGTAGCAACAAATGGGAGACATATATTTACAAATGAAAGTGAACATACATTGACTTCACTAAAATTGATTTTTTTCTCGTCATAGATTTCTCTATGCACACTACTCAACTTCCCCAGAAGGATCAGCACAAGACCGCAAACTCAACAAAACTCCTTCTTCTCCGTTTATAAAACTCCTGTCCTGATTCCAAGTCCACGCCCTAAATAAACAGGCAAGCCCTTGCCCCATTCCCTGAAGGACAATCTCCAGAGACCTTGAACCTGCAGAAAGCCCATTTCCAAGGCCATTCCATCCACCCAACTATTCTCAAGCCACACAATTCCTCTCCAAAGACAGGCAGCGGCAGCAGCTCAGCTGATCTTGGCAGGTTCGACTGCATAGAAAGGGGAAGAGAGATTGAAAGGGGAGATGAGCTCCCTCAAGCCAGGACACAGATGAGGCAGGCTGTCAATCAGCTGTCACTCAGCAGCCTGACCAGCAAAGCTCTCCTTCCTGAGGCCATGGGGAAGTGTTCTGAGTGGTGTTCCAGGACAGCTCCCTTCTGGTGTGCAAGCAGAGGTGGAGGTACCCTGTGATGAGCTCTGAAATGCAGAAAGAAAAGAAAAACTCCAGGGGCTCTGAGAGGAACCCAGTTCTGAGCCCTCCCCATCACATCTCTAAGCCTCCATTTCTCCAGCTCTAAAGTGCAGGTGGGTCAATGTGACGTCTGAGGGAATGCATGTAAGAGTGTTACTATTAAATGAATGAAAAACTCACTAACTCAAAGTTAGTGATTCTCAAACTGGAGCGTGTACCAGCATCACCTGGAGAGCCTGTTAAAACACAGATTACCGGCCCCTCCCACAGAGACTCCTATCATTAGTTCGGGGGTAGAGCTTGAGAATTTGCATTTCTGGCAACTTCCCAGGCAGGGCACCCTGATGCAGCTGATCAGGGACCACACTTTGAGAACCACTGCGAAAGCACAGTATAAATGTCAGCTAGAGGTATGACAGGGGATCACGAGGCATGTCCAGACTGAGCAGTAAAACAGAAACAATTCTACTGTCCAGAATAAGCAAGAAAATAACAAAACACATAAAACCAATGGGACATATAATACTTGAGTTGTCAGTGGCAAGGTGTCACGATGTGGTCTTTAAAGTCAGAAAGAGCAGGAATTAATCAGACATTTCCAACAACTCCTGTCCCCTTGGTAAGCCATTGGCCTTGTAGTTTTGGCTCTCCTTCTTTACAGATGAGGAATCACATTCCCTAATACACACACAGCAGGGAGAAGACAAGAGCTGGGGGAATGCCCACCACACCCTGGCTCGTCACTGCCTCTAGTAATAGTGACCCCTATGCATATAAGACTTTATGGTTTTAAAAAGCTTTCTGGTGACCAAGACAGTGTGGTATTGGTGAAAGAGTAGACAAATAGATCAATGGAACAGAATAGAGAGCCCAGAAATAGACCCATATCAATATAGGCAACTGATCTTTGATAGAGGAGCAAAGGCAATTCTATGGAGCAAGGATAGTCTTTTCAACAAATGGTGCTGGAACAACTGGACAACCACATGCAAACAAAAAAAAAGAGAGAGAGAGAGAAAGAAAAAAAGAGAGAGAAAAAAATGAATCTAAACAAAAACCTTACACCTTTCACAAAAATTAACTTAAAGTGGATCATAGACCTAAATCTAAAACACAAAACTATAAAACTTTTAGAAGACAACATAGGAGAAAATCTAGATGACCTTGGATTTGGCAATGACTTTTGAGATATAACACCAAAAATATGATCCTTGAAAGAAAAAAATTAATAAGTTGGGTTTCATTAAAATTAAAAACTTCTGCTCTGTGAAAGACACTGTTAAAAGAATGAAAATACAAGCCAAAGATTGGGAGAAAATATTTGCAAAACATATATCTAATGAAGGACTGATATCCAAAATGTAAAAAGAACTCATGAAACTCAACAATAAGAAAACAAATAACCCGACTTAAAAATGGGCAAAAGATCTGGACACCTCATGAAAGAAAATATACAGATGGCAAACAAGCATGTGAAAATATGATCAATATCATATATCATTAGGAAATTACAAATTAAAACAAGATACTACTACACACCTATTAGAATGGCAAAAATCCAAAACACTGACGACACCAAATGCTGTGGAGGATGTGCAGCAAGAAGAGCTCTCATTCATTGCTGGTGGGAAGGAAAATGGCACAGCCGCTTTGGAAGACAGTGTGGCTGTCTCTTACAAAGCTAATCATAGGATTATCACACAACCCAGCAAATGCAATCCTAAGTATTTACCCAAATGAGCTGACAACTTACATCCACACAAAAACTTGCACGGAAATGTTTATAGTAGCTTTATTCATAATTGCCAAAACTTGGAAGCAACCAAGATGTCCTTCAACAGGTGACATGATTTAAAAAACGGTGGTATAGGTGGACAATAGAATATTATTCAATGATAAAAGGAAATGAACTATTAAGCCAGGATAAAACATGGAGGAACCTTAAATGCATATTGTTAAGTCAAAGAAACCAGTCTGAAAAGGCTACATAATATATGATTCCAACTATATGACATTCTGGTAAAGGCAAAACTATGGAGACGGTAAAGATCAGTGGTTGCCAAGAATTCAAGGGGAGAGGGAAGGGATGAATAGGTGGATCACGGGGCATTTTAAGGGCAGGGAAACTATTCTGTATGACACTATAACGGTAGGTTCATGACATTAGGCATTTGTCAAAATCCATTGAACTGCACAGCACAAAGAGTGAATCCTATTGTAAACTATGAACTAGTTAATAATAATATGTCAATATCGGATCGTCTGTTGCAACAAATGTACCACACTAATACAGGTTGTTTATAATAGAGGATACTGTGTGTGAGGGGTGGTGTTTGGGAACTCTGTACTATCTGAGCAATTGCTCTGTAAACCTAAAAATGCTCTAAAAAAAAAGTCCATGTTTTTAAAAAAGCTTTCCCATATATTATTTCATACAGTCCTCAGATAACTCTATGTGGTGAAGTAGATATGATTATCTCCATTTTTGAGATGAGAAAACTAATTTACCGATGTTCACACAAAGTCAGTTGCAAGCTAAGATTTGAACATCTGTCTTCTGATTCCAAAGTCTGGATTCTTTCCACTTCACTGTCTCTCCTGTGTGTGCTGTCCTGGGACAACCTGAATGTTCCCACATCCTCTTGTTTACCTCTGATGGATGCCACCAAGGCCAAAGAGACCCCAAGAGAGGCAGGAAAGAGGATTGGGTGTGTAGACAGAATGGAGGGTGCAAACGCCTTCACAGGGGGCGACCCCATGTTTCCCCTGACTGCTCCGAGCACCCTGACACCCATTCACCAAGTCCTCAATTTTACACAAGCTTAGTCAGTCTTTGCGTGGGGGCAAGAAAACACAGCAACCTAAAATGTGAGGCTTTGGGGATTAGTCAAGGAAAAAGACATTCCATCTCTAACTTGGTGTGGGTTTTATGTCCCTGAATTGTTCAGATTTTCCCAGTAGAGTAGTTCTTAAACTCCAATCTTTCATATCCCATCTTCACGATTTCTGCCATGCCTGCCTATCACTTATACTATTTTTACTTGATATTTTCTTTAAAAGAGACTCAGCTTTTTGTTCAAGCTTGTCCTAACCAGTGCCAACCCAATCGAAATCAAGAGCGTCCATCTTGCACCTCTTCAAACCACGCTGTGTGCCTCGGGACATCCATCACACACTTTGAGAACTGCTGCCCTAGGGAAATTCCCCCCAAAACTCGGACCCCCCTGGATGGAAATCGAGGACCCTGCTCTCCTCCGTATTCCTAGCAGCCAGCACAGTCTCTGACACACAATAGGTGCTCAAAAAAATTGTCGAATAAATGAACGAATGGCAAAAACTACTTTGTGGCCCAATTTTTCAGCAACAATTTAAAAACTTTTTTAATTATTATTATTTTTTTTTTTGAGGAAGATTGGCCCTGAGCTAACATCTGTTGCCAATCTTCCTCCTCTTTTGGTTTTTTTCTCCCCAAAGCCCCAGTAGATAGTTGTACGTCATAGTTGTGCATCTTCCAGTTGCTCTATGTGGGATGCTGCCTCAGCATGGCCTGATGAGCGGTGCATAGGTCCGCGCCCAGGATCCGAACCGGCGAACCCCGGGCCACCAAAGCGGAGCGCACAAACTTAACCACTACCCCACCGGGCTGGCCCCATCCAGCAACCATTTTAAATCTAATTTTCTAGTTGCCACCCTAACCAACAACTTCCCAATGTCCGCCTGAGCTACTGGCACCCCAGACCTGTCCCAGCCCAACAACGTGTTCAGTCTGGATCACCTCCAGCTAGGGCAACACACAGTTACTCCCAGTCCCTGCATGTTCTGGGTCCTTCAGGTTCTCCCTCTGCCTCGAGGGTTCTGTCCCTCTAGACCCCAAGTGTCCAGGGAAAGGTCACATCTCCTAGGAAGCCTTTCCTAATGCCCTCTGGCTGAACTCCCTCCTTTTTGCACTCATAACAAGAACTCTATGACTCTTATTATTCTCTTTTAATTGTCCATTTTCAAGAGTGCAGGTGCTTTAGGGGCGGGAACCACAGCTATCTCTTGGCCCAGCACCTGGCTCCAGCGGTGCCCAATAGGCGCTTCTGCAGTTACCACTGCTCACGTCTGCCTTCTCCATGCACGGGGAGCCCCTGGATTTGAATCCTCAGGTCCCCAGCACTTGCCACGTCCCTGGTAAAAGTAGGCACTCAATTAACCTCATGGAGGGAAGGAAAGAAAGAAGGAAGGGAAGGAGGGTGGAAATTTAAGCTGGGAGACACAATTTATTATTCCATCGGGCTGATGGCTGGAATGTTGGTACACAAAGTCAGCCATGAACTGTGTGCTGTCTTCAGCCATACTTGGTGACAGCCAGAAAGAAACAATAATTGAGTGACTACTAGGTGCCAGATATCACATTAGGTCCTTATCATAGATTATCTCATTACTCTTTAACTCTGTACAAAAGGTATTATTATTCCCAATTTACAAACAATGAAAGTTGTGGTTTTTTCCAGTAGCGAAGCATAATTTTTCTATGTCACTCCTATACAGTCAGAAGGGAGGCTCACTCTCCTACCAAGGAAAGAGGAGCCTGAGGAAAACTCCTCTCTCTTATTTCTGTCTGAGGGCAGCAACCTTGAACTTGACCACCCTCTTCCCTTCCAGTGTCAGAGGGAAAAACCTCCTACAGCAGAGCACACCCCTGGGACCCATCTCCTCTTCCATGTTCTTTACCTCCTGGCATGGGGCTGAGTACAAAGTCAATTTCATTTCCAAGTTTACACTGACCCTACTGACAAGTTCATGGAAACCTGCATCAACTACTTAATGAATGTGGAATATGTCACGAATATGTCCAGACCACCCGTGTTGGAAGTGGTGTTTTTCCATTGGGGGTAACCCCTCTTTTGACCTTGGAGCTCACTGAACAGCTAACATCAGGTGGTATTTGTATGCAGACCATGCGATGTATTATGCCCTTTTGTTTAGTGACGCATACAGAAACCAAATGGTAGCCAGACTAGAAATCAACATCAAATTGTTCAAGTAAATTCCACTTAAAGAATGACGACTCGGGGAAGTGCTCTGCCAGAAAGAATTCTCCCGAGATTTGTTTACTGTGAAGTAGAAGGGAAGAGCATGTTGACTCTGGTTTGAAATGACATCCGATGGAAGCACACGGAAGGCAGGGAAACATCACCCTCTCAGCAGCGGTTCTGATACACTTAGTGCCTCTTCTCTCTCTTGCCACCTTCCCTTTTTACCCATTAAAGAGTTTCTCATAAGAGGCTAAGAAAACCCATGAATATAAGGTCCAGTGGAAACTGAGTGCTAGAAACTTATGAAGAGAAATCCACTATGAAGCTAAGTAGCTGCTTCCTAAAAATTAATTGGGACCAACTGTACTGCTATAAAGTTATAAAATCTCTAGCATCCCATTTCTTTGTGCTTCCACCCAATTCCCTCTCAAACGTCAGTCAATTTCTCTCACTCTCTCTCTCTCTCTCTTCTCCCAAGCCCCCCCACCCCCCGCGCCACACTCTCCCATATTTCTTATTTAATAAACCTGTTTGCAAGAAAGGAAAGAGTCTTAGGTTAGTCATTCACACTTGAGTGTGAATTAAAGTGAGCGAGTCGACTCTCACAGGAGTGAGGATTTCAAGCCATAGTTCTAATTGTGGAAGGGCTGTCTTTGAACCCTATTAAGGATATTCAAGGAATAGCTAAATACTATCAGGAAGTATTAGGAAGAGGAGTGGAACTGCTCAAGTCTGCCTATGCACAAAGGGAGCCTTGAGTCCAGTTTTGAGCAACAAGACCTTCCAGCTGTCACTCCCAATTGGAAGTGAATTCAGATTAATTCACAGACATTGAGCGAGGGTTGTAATTTGTTCTGCAGGGACTTACTGGTTTCGATGCCCTCCTCTTCTTCTCTAGGCCTAGGAAACAGAGCTATTTCTGATGGCATGTAAGTGTCAGCCAGTAGGATCCACTCTCACTTGACACCTGGCCTCTTCACTCTGGATGCCCTTTCCCCCATCAGGTTTTATTTGAAAATGAGCTTCCTGGGCCAAATGTGGCCGTGAGTCCTTCAACAAATGTTCTGCTCTGGTGAGCGCGCCCCTCGGAGCAGAAAGTGGATAGCGTTCTGACATATGGCTGGTCCCCCAGAGGCTTTCACTCCCCTCTCGGCCGGAAGAACTTCAAAACTCTGAGCCAGTGGAAAATTCAGTCTGTTCCAAGCAAGAGAGACAAGTGTGCTCCCAAAATGAATACTGGCATTTGAAAATGCCCTAGGGTGTTATAAATATAATCTTTCTGAGATGTGCGTGTGTGTCAGGGAGAGAAAGAAATGGAATGAGTGTGTGTGTGTGTGTGTGTGTATGTATGATGATAGAAGGGGGCGCAAGCGCAGGCCCAGGGCCAACAAGTATCAGTGTCAAGAAGGCAAGGCCAAGCATAGAGAAGAAAGTCCACTCTATGCCCAGTCACTAAATTCAGAATTTTCTACAGCTTCCTCTCTGAAAAAATGCAGGAAAGGGAATTAGAAAGGGAAAAAAATGAGACAAAGAAAGAGAGAGAGGAGTGGGGATGGGGAGAGAAAGGAAGAGGAAGTGGGGAGCCTTACTGGATGTAGACCAAAGGGCCTAGACTGAGAGATGAGAATCAGGATGAGGAACTGCTGATAACCCACAGGTTCCGCCACCAGTTACAGTGATTAATGTCTGCCCCATTGTGTTTTGCCAGCTACCAAGGTTCATGTCCAAATGGCCTACCTCTCCCAGAATGCAACGCCAAGGCTGATCCACCATCCACAGGGCATTCTGGTTCCTGCTAAACAGATGGGCTTGTTGGGTGGGTCTGAGCCTCTTCTCCGTCTCTGGACATGCTGGCCAGTCTCTGGGGCTGAGGAATAGAATGCAGTGATGTGAACTGACCCCTAAAGGGGGCCCCTAGACCTTCACTGCTCTTAGGCCAACTGAACTGACCAGCCAGAGGAGGCAACATAGCCTCAGGACAGGGCACTAAAACTTGTATGTGCCGTAGTTCCCTTTGGCAGGCTGGGAAAGCCTACAGACCCCTTCTCAGAATAATGCTTTATAAGACTATAAAGGAAAACAATCACACTGTTATGGTTATCAAATATTTAAAGAATATGCTATAATAATATTTGTACTCTTTTATCGATGCTTTCAGTAAGAAGATCTGATGAAGGGTCGAATAACTACTGTCGTTTCAAAGAGTGATGGGAGATGTTTTGAGATGTCTGCAACAACTGTCAGGTGATAAGAAAAGAGCTGTGATGTCTATGGTGACAAAATCACAATGCTAATACCACTGCGTTTTGTTGCCTGCATTCTTACTAGAAGGAAATGCTAAATTTCAGGGAAAGGTGAAATAAAATAGAGATGCAGTTTTTTCCCATTCAAATTCATGAACCACAATGAAGGAAATAAAGGGAAGAGGTCACTGACGATAATGATAACACGAACTATAATAACAAAGCAACGTGTGCTACAGGAACAACGGCAAACATGACCGCCATCCATGGAGACTCCTCTGTACCAGGCCCTGGGCTAAGGGCTTTCCGTGTATCGTTCCCATTTTACAGATGAAGAAATTGAGGTTTAGGGATTTTAGGGAACTTGTCCAGGATCATAGCTGATGAGCAGCTGAGCCAGGAATGAAAGTCAGGGCTGTGGCTGTCTGACCTCACAGCCCTCATTCACCGTGTCTCCTTGAAAGAGGGGTGTGTGTGTGTGTGTGTGTGTGTGTGTGTGTGTCTGTGTGTGTATGAAAGAGACAAAGACAGAAAGAGACGGGGATGAATGTCTAGAAGTGCTATTTCCTTTTTCCTCATCCACATACACATCCCATTGGAGTGAAATGGGGTTATAGGTGCCAGAAAGGATAGGAGCCTATAGATCGTCAACACCATCAAAAATCTTCTCAAAAACACAGAAAAGGAAGAGCAATGCAGGGAGACTAGCTCTGTCAGATAGTAACATACTGCGAAGCCTGTGTAAAAATACAGCTTGGTAGTGGCACATGAACAGACAGATCGCCTGAACCTGGGTGGACCTAACTCTCCATGCAGCCACAAACGTGACTCATAAGCAGGTACTTACCTCTGGCTGAATCACACACAAGGGTTACTCAACAAGACTCGGCCAGGGTTGAGGGAGGAAGAAGAACTAATTTTTCAAAATGGTGTTCAAACAGGATCTGTTTCTGTTTGGGTCATCAGATGAGACTTCCACTTCAATCAGTAAGTTGCATGACCAAACCAAGCTTACTTTAATGCAATTCCGGATGGCAGTAGCTTTCTTGGTGGTCACACCACATCGATGACTCACATTGGATTTATTGTCAAATAAAATCTCTCAGCCATTGTCACACACTTTGCTACTAAGCCATGTCACATCCTGAAAATGTTTTGGACCCAGAAACACTGTCATTTGTCCCCATTATCTAATTCTAAGGCCATGTCCTATCATATAAGCCCATGACTGTCCATCTTTACACTTGTTTTGTTACTAATGAGCATGTCCTGGTGAACATTGCTTCCTCTCCTTCACTAACCAACATTTCACTCTCTTTTAGAACCCGACATGAGATAATCAGGAAACTATATGGCTCGCAGAATTCACTCCTTAAAAAATCAGATCGGCATTTCCCTATTTTATCTTTCATCTCCCCTCCCATATCCACCACTTCTCATAGTTCCCTCAACTCTGGAATGAAATTTGTTTAGGCCAGACGAATGGACGAGTTTGACATCTGTACTTTCGCTCATCCGAAATACGCATTGCTCAGTCCTTTCCAGTTCAAGGATCATTCTGCTTCATTTATTCAATCTATTTTGAGTGCTGACATGTTCTGAAAATTCAAAGATAAATATGTTTCCTGACTTTCAGGAATCTTTCAGCTTCTCAGAGAAAACAGATAAATTATAATATGTGGCAATTAGGAGTCAAAATAGCTTATATAATTAAGAGAAACTATAGACTCATGTAACTGAAAGGTCCAGAGGTAGGGCAGGCTTCAGGCGTGATTTGATTAGGGCTCCATCAGAGGTATGCTAGTATTTAACAACTAACTGACTCTCCAGAGAACAAAGCCTTGAATTGTAGTATTGGCCAATTTCCATGTTGTAAATACTCCAACTGTGGCCTATTTCAAGCTACCAACATAAAGTCACTGAGCGTCGAACTGGGAAGAGATATGCACAATCACCTCTGGCCTGATGCAGGCTAGCTCTGGCACACTATTGCCACCATCATTTCTCCACAAGTCTCTCATTTCTTCCATCCTCCATATGCTGGTTTTGTGCTGACAATGCAACCAGCAACTGGGACTATATACTTTCTTGATAGTGTCTAGTGGAAGAGAACAAGCTTCTCTTCCCTTAACCATCAAAAAATTCCTGAGCTCTCCTGAAATAATCACAGTATCCGAGGAATGTCACTCCCAACTGGCTTAGCCTTGGGCAACGTGTTAGAGTATGTAATAGTAACTACCTCCCAAGGCTCTTCACTTCACCCACCAAGTGCTCCTTGTTGGATAGAATTAGCATCAAAAACCTATCTTCTAGAAGGTGAGATTATCAGCCAGACAAGAAAAGAGCTTGTTCACATTTGTCCATTGTGATGACTACGCCACCCAGATCTTCCCTTCAGGACTGAGACTGTCATTCACCCACTGCTGGGAGGGGGCGTGGCTGATGGTTCACAGCTGAGTTCCTCCCCAGGCATTGCCCTGGCCAAAAGGAGTTGCTGCCCCTCTTGGGAAGCAACTACCTCTAATGGCTGGTCAGTGGGTGGGTACAAAAACCTGGCCCTGCCTCAGTTCAGACATCTCTGAAGGGATATCCAGCTCCAGAGCTCCCGTGGGGGATGGAGTGAAGCTTTTGCTGCAACCACAGTTTTTCCCTCTGCCCCGTTGGGCTTCCCTCTCTCCGTTACATCCTTCCTGTGAGCCTTCTCCACTAAATCTCCTGCATGCAAATCTCAGTGTCTATTTCCAGGGAACATCACCTGCAATGCCCATCCCTGAGCCAGTCACTGGTGTGTTCCAGACAAATCAGGGCTCATCACTGAAGCTGGAGGTGGAGTCAGTCCCACTGACATGCCATGGCTGCCCCACTGTGGGGGCGGGGATGTTAGAACAGATCTTGAGAGAGAACAGCACGGTCTGCTACACGATACAACGTGCTGAGTGATGTAAAAGACGTATGAACAATATCATAGTCCAATGACCGGTGCATTGTAGGGGCTGAGAAAGAAAAACAGCAGCCCCTGACACCTGGAAATAATCACAGCTAGACCCCAATAGTTTTATAAGTTGGTCTGACGTGCATCACCAGACCATTTTTTCCCCTGTTGGGCATAAACAATTTCACAGAATACCAACCTCAGACAAGCTTACCCTGAATACATTTCATAAAATGAAACAAAACAAGGTCACTGCATAATTTTGTCTATGCAAAGACAAAAACAAGGTCACTGTGCCACCCACAAAACACCCAGTCATAAAATTGCCCTGGCTTTCTGGTAGTTTCCAATCTAGAGCAGATCCTTGATTTCTCAGATCCTCCCCAAATCATCCAACCAAAGCCCAAATCTTATAAGTTCTTTCTAACACTGTTACTGAGACGCCCCATGGTTCCCCATGGAGTATGTTCTTCCTCCATCAATGAGTGATAAACCTACCTTGTTTCATTGTCGGCATGTTCCTGGTGGTCTTTGGCTAATGGGCATTGACAGCACTGAATAAGCATGTGTGGGGTGAATAACTGAGTGTATAGCGACCGCGCTGTCAGGGAGCCTTTACAGAAGAGGTCCCCTTTGAGCTCGTTTTTGAAGGATGCTTGGGCTTTTCCAGGCAAAGCAGGGCAGAGAGAAGTCATTCCAGCCAAAGGAAGGCACCCACACATGTAAATGTCGGCCACACAAAAATGAAGGGCAAGGATTCCATGTGGGCAGGGTGTGGGGTGAACTGGGAGGATGCTGGGACCAAATGTGGAGATCCTTGTAGGTCCACTTAATCCTGTAGGCAGAGAGGATGGAGAAGTGGCAGGTATAGAGCTCTAAATTCGAAATCCGGTTAAAAGGAGAATTTCCTAAGTAGCATAACTAATTTTTTTTCCTAATCCTGGTTTTGTTTTTTGTTTTTTGAGGAGGAGCATGGGCAAGGGCAGAAGAGAGAGACACTCACTTTTCTTAAACTGCATATTTTGAGTTTTCCCAGTTTTCTCAACCTTAAGTCTAAGGCACATGCCTGACGACATGGAGACCTTTACTCCCTGAATATTGTGAACTCTTGGAATGGGACAGGAGAGGGGTGTGATGGTGGAAGTCTCAGGCTGAGTCCAAAAGCCCGAGAAGGAGCACCAGTGTCTGAGGGCAGGAGAAGATGGATGACCCAGCTCAAGTGGAGAGCAAATTTGCCCTTCCTCTGCCCTTTTGTTCTATTCAGGCCCTCAGTGAACTGGAAGATGCCCACTCACAGTGGGAAAGGTTGTCTTCTTTCCTCAGTCTCCTGAATCAAATACTAATCTCTTCCAGAAACACCCTTACAGACACACCCAGAAAAAATGTTTTACCAGCTCTCTGGGCATCCCTTAGCCCAGTCAAGTTGGCACATAAAGTTAACCATCACACCTTGTTAACTGGCTTTGTGAGTACTTTATAAGTGTTTATTAGTTATAGGTCTTTTGACAATAGCATATATCTGATAAAGTTGAAGTAGACTAAAATGCCCCCAGTCTTATAAATCCTCCCTAGACTATTTTTATAGAGAATTTTGTGTATATTTGTGAAGTCCATGTTTTCATATTTTTACTACACATTATTGATAAACCATATATTATTTTGTACTTCTAAACGTAAGTAGTATTACATTGTATATCATTCCATGATGTGCTTTTTTCACTTAATATTATGTTTTGAGATCCAGCCTTTTTGTTAATATTTGCAAAGCTCTTAGAGACAGCAAACACCATATAAGTATCAACTATTATTTATTTTCATTATTATTAATGTGTGGATTTAGATCATTCCTTGTAATTACTTTACAGTAATTGAGCATTGATTATACTACATTTTATTTATCCATTCCCCTATTGGTGGATATTTAGGTTATTTCCAAACTTTTGCAATCATAAATAATACCCCATAGAATATCCTTTAAAAAGTCATGCTCACATGTTCAAGAGTTTGTATTTGCTTAAAAGTAGATTTGCTGGGTTGTAAGGAGAACGTATTTTAAGTTTTGCTAGCTATTGTCAAATTGTTTCCCAAATTGTCTGTAACCATTGGTTCTCATAACCAATGTATGAGAATTCCTACTTTTCCATATCTTCGCCAACCACTGTGTCAGGTTTTTCAAAAATTTGTGGGTGCAAAGCAATCATCTTGTTTTGACTTGCATTTTCTTCTTCACTAATAACTAAGATTGAACTTTTGTTTTCTACATTTATTGGCATTTAGATCATTAACCTTTTCCAGGGTCCCAGACCACCTTGAGGATCTTCGTGAGAAAAATGCACATATGCACACACACCACAGTTTGTATACACATTGAGGGGCTTCATAGAGCCTCTGAAGACCATCCACGGATCCCTCAGAGCAAAGACTCTCGAACTGCTAGTGGCCATAAGAACCACCTGGTAAGTTTGTTAAAATGCAGATTCCCGGGACCCGTCTTTGGGGATCCTGACTCAGGGTGTCTGGGTAGGGTCTGAAGGGTTGATGCAGATGACAATCTTAAGAAAGACATGTTCAAGGCTTCCTGGATTCCCAATAAGAAATCCTATTTCTGCTTTCCAAAACGTTCCCTTCTCCCATAGCTACGAAGTGAAGGATAAAGTCATCAAGTTTAATATACAAAAGCTGTCACTTGCCTTCACACTGACGCAGTAGCTATTCTTAGATCCAGACTTACTACCATAGACACACCTTGTGCCTCTTATCAACTTAGCTGAGAGGATGGGTGAAGGGATGAATAAACAGAGTGCCATGTGATGCAAAGAAAAACACGAGGAAAGGGAAAAAATTAGGAAATTCTAAGTTATGCACAAAATGCTACATAAAAAGCATCTCCCTACTAAATACGAACAGCTTGTGTTTGGAATGGCTTGTGTTACTAATTTTATTACATGAGCAAGCTCATTTTTTCTCTGCCAGATACTTTAAAGATTCTCTTGTGAAAAGAGGGAAATAAATTTAGTTTCCTCTCAGATCTAAATTCATATAAGTGACTCTGCTGCAAGATGAAGAAAATTGATTGCCTCAACTGCAATAAGAAATTTTCTATTTAAAAACCTAGTACTAAGAAAGCCATGAACCAGAGAATATGCAGAACATTTTGAGAGCAGTTAAACATCCTCTTGGTGTGAGATTATTACACAGATACATTTCTCCCCTTTGTTTTTCAGGTCTGTGGGTTTCAAGAGAGAGTTAATCCTTGTTTTTGACTAAGTCACACACAAACGCGTTCCTCTCTGAGCTGTTCAAAGGCCAGCATCCTCTTGAACATTCGGTGTAATTCGGCTCTGTGAATGACGCCAGGAACAAGAATTAGGATCTGGTTCTAGGACTTTAGAATGACTCACTGGTTAACTTTGGTCCAGTAACAATAGAAAAATGACTCAGTTGCTTTGTCTGTGAAACTGGAGCAGAGATGCAGGCCACTTGCCTCGCACGAAGGATGAAGGAGGGCCAGGCTTGTGAGATCACAGCGGCCTCTGGAGTGGGGGCACTACATAGGTGGGGAGGGGAAGGGTGCCAAGAAAGAGCCGGAAGACCATGGAGGGGGCCACCTGACACAAAACTGAAGGAAGCCTGTGAGTAGGGTGTCACATAAGCAATGGAGAAAACTGAATGAAGTCAACTCTCATCGCTTGTCTGTCTAAAGACTATCTTTCTGCTTTCATGGGTAACTCATTGGGTTCAGAGTGAAAATTGTGGCCCAGGCTTTCTGAAACTTTGTGATGCCCGTTATCTTGTTCATTTGCCCATATAGTACTTCTCACACTATAAAGATTTTCCAATCTAGACTGTATGTTCATTAAACCCGGGAGTTAGGATTGATATATAGATATGTATATCTGGTGAAATGCCCAGCACTCTCCATATAAATACTGTGTGTGTTGAATGAATGAATTCTCACAAACAGAGTAAAACAAAACACACACACAAATCAGCATTTTTTCCAGGATTCAAGTCACAAAAAGAAGATTGGTAGGGGACCCAGGGAGATACCTGTTACCATACTCATTCTTGCCTGTATTAATTATGATGTAGATGTGAATGTGGTAATGGAGACTGAGTAGCCATGACTTAAGCAAAATAGAAATTTATTTCTCTCTCATATGATATGGCTCCTCCACAGTGTCACAAACCCAAGTTTCTTCCACCTTTCTTGCAGTGTTATTCTCATCTGCATGGTCCAGATAGCTCACCACAACAACTGCATCCTGGCTGATAGAATGGGGAAAGAAAGAGGAATGCCTCTTTCCTTTCAAGAACACATCTCTTCACAGCCCCTTGCTAGAACTTAGTCACATGACCACACATAGCTGCAAGGGAGCCTGGGGAATGTAGTCCATATTCTGAGCCATAGGTCCAACTAAAAATCAGGGTTCTCTAACAAAAAAGAGGGGAGAAAGAATACTGGGACAACTAGCCATCTCTGTCACACACTGCCCAGCATAAAAAAATAAAACCAAAAAGAGGTGGATTTCTCAGAGTCACTAGAAAAGTCCTCAGTGGACTCAGAAGTAGCTGGCACTGTCTGGTCTCATGAGCAAACTAATCTACATGCCATCATCCCAGATGTTCATTCAGGGAAAAGATCATTCTCAACTTTGTATATTTGCCTTTTAAACAGCCGGCTCTTTCATGTATCAATCTCTGATACCCTTAAACCTCCTTTCCTATACCAAATTTGGGTTTTCATACCGCAGCTAAAATTTTATATTTTTTGATCTCTAAAAGCCCACTTTGATTACTGTACTTACAAGATCAGAAGATGAATGCATTTGGTATAAAATCAGGGATCTGCCTGCCTTCAAATTGGAAAATAAGAATAAAAAGCCAGTGAGCATGCCCAGAGTGGGAGAGGTTATGAATGATCAGACAACCTAACAGTTATAATTAAAGTAACCAGAAAATAGTTAAATCTATTGAGGACTTACTCTCTGCCAAGTGTTTTACCTGCATCATCTCATTTAGAATACTAAAGGAAAGAAAGTCAAGAAGAGACGTACTATTACTGTCACCATTTTCAGCTAAGGAAACTGGGCTTAGGAAAGTTAAGTAACTTGCCCAAGACCACCCAGCTACCATGTGGCAGAGCCTGGACTTCGACTCAAGAATCTAACACTAGTGTTGGTACCTTTAACCACTGAGCACACTGTCATGCTGATGGAATGATGGAGTATGAGCAATGCCCCGGGCATCCTTCCCGCTCACCATCACATGCATAGATATCGATCCTGTCAATCACCCTATCTGGGAGTATCGGGGCAGGTGACCTAAGCAAGAGAATAAAAGTTCCAACCTTCAGTATTTAAGAAGTGATCTTAGAAGATTAATTTAAAGCCTTTGTACAATGAAGAAATTCAGAAAAAATTTAAATATATTAAAAAATAGTTCAACATTTGATGATAATTTTCTTCTGTGATTGCTAATCTTCACAAAATCTAAGCTACTCCAGATGTCAGATCTACAAACTACTCCATTATAGCATTTACTGCTATTGTAACTCATCACATAACAATTTAAGTCTACCTCAGTGGTAGAGAGTGGACTCCAGGAAGGTATGTCCTTGGCTTTATTCCCACATTTGGAACAGAATGAGTGTCCGATAATTATTTATTGAGTGAATCAATGTTTTCCTTCACGTATCCCATTAGCATTATTTGTAATCTATTAGAAATGGTTAATATAAATAATATTATTAGATGTTGCTGTGCTTCAAAATTTGATACTAAGAACTTGCACTATAAAAAGTTTTGCTTAATCCATGTTAACTTATCACAGGAATTTAATATCCCACTGACTTGTGCATGTCCGTGTTCCCTGTGGGATTTCATTTCTATTAATAAGTTTGTTTACTGGACTACTTTTTGCCCCCAACATTTTGTATGGTAGGTTTTAAATTTGACACCAGTGGATACTAAGGAGTCAAGTCATTAAGATCTCAAACTGCTTCTGAACATGGTAATTAAGTTCCGAGTAGAATGACCCCAAGACCCATCTGTCCTTAATAAATCCATTCTTGGAAAGAAATTCCCCCTCCCTAAGATAAATTCCTCCCTCCTCATCAATTCCAGGCGAAAATTTCAGGATTCTTTTTACCCTGGAATTCTGATTCTTCAACACCTGGGCAGACAAGATTCCTACAAAATTTACCCAGATGCTTAACAGGCCAAATGCCTGTTGAGCACCAAAGGGACTTTTACTTCCTTAGGGTTTTTTCAGTGATTGCTCTCAAATGCATGTCTGTTTTATTGTTTCCTTTTTCGAGTATGCTCTCTCTCCACATCTATCTACTATTTCAGATTTTCATCTGCAGAATTGTAAAGAATTGAGGATTTGCCAGGTGAGAATTGGCCGAGGGCTTAAATACCTCACTACCTTTACATCTGACAGGAGCCCTTGTCCCTGAAAGGACAACCACCACCTGAGGGTCTGTGAAGTTGCAACGAGGGTACCTCACTGAATGTTCCCTGGAAGAAGACATGCAGATTAGCTAGTTGGTTTTCTTCCATGAACTTTTTCCCCCCAACTTTTTATTTTGAAAATTGTTAAGCCTACGGAAAAGTTGAAAGAACAGTTTAATAAACACCCATAAACCTTTCGTATAGGTTAACCAGTTGTGAGCATTTTTCACGTTCCAAAGAATATTCTCTTTCTCTTTATATATCCGTATTCTTATAGATATAGATGTACACATTTGTATACTTTTTTATTGAACCATTTGAAAGGAAGTTGCAGAAATCATGATACTTCACCTCCGAATATGGATGCTTATATCTCCTAAAAACCAAGAATATCCTCCTACATAGCCACAATACCATTGCCATATCCAAGAAATGTATCATAAATTCAGTAGTATTACCTAATATACAGTCCACAATTAACGTTCCCCAGTTGTCCCATAATGTGTTTTATAGTTGGGTGGGGTTTTTTTGCTGGAGAAGGCCATCCATATTTATTCAAGTTTCATGCATTGCATTTGATTATCGTGTATATTTAGTCTCTTTTAATCTAATTTTACCTACTTCCAGCCCTGCCTTTTTGGTTTTGCTTTGTTTTTCAAGTGTTTTGAAGAGTCTAGTGTAGTTGTCTGGTAGAGTGTGCCATATTCTGAGTTAATCTGATTGTTTCCTTGTGATTCAATTCCACTGAAGCAATTTTGGCAAGAGCACTACATTGTGATGCTGTTCCCATGAACTTTGAACAAACTCCAGAACAAGGATTTTGCCAACGCCTGCGTGATCGGATTCAAAAAAGTAAAAAGGAAAAAAAAAAAGGTCATTTTTAAAAATGAGGTTTTATAGACTGCTTTTAACGGAAGGGCGAGACGTCCAAAGCGAAATGAAAGATGGGGTGTCCGAATTCGTGCTCAAGATTATTAATAACTAACGTCTGTTTGAAAGGGGCCCTTGTCATGTTGAATCTAACAACCTTTGTTGAATCATCTCATCAGAACTGAGATTTGGGCAGGGTCAGCCTCTGCCCTTGCAAATTGGATAATTGCTAACTTGGTGCAATTTCAGGAATGTGGAGGCCTCTCGTTCCCACTCAGCTACACTGCCTCTATTATGTGGGCAATGATCCCATCTACTATTATTAATCATCAAAGCTCTTTATGGAATAGCTACTATATGTCAGACCCCATGCATAGTGTTTTATTGATCTCTATATTACAACAACCTCATGAAGTAAACATCAGTATTCCCATGTTATAGATGGGAAACTGACCCTTAGTAATGTAAATTCCCCAAGGGCCCAAGCAGCTTACTTGGGATTTGAAACAAAATCTGCCTCGCCAACTAAAATTCTATAATTCCATGTTCCATCTGGTGCTTCTCTGCTCCCCAGTCTCGCTTTATTCACCAAATAGCTTTTTCTTCTTTCTCTAGACCATACACTGTACTGAGCATTCAATAGCAGCATTTTATGCCAATAGGTCCTTCTGGAAATTATAACTATTGTTGTTTGTGCCATGTCTACTTTGTGCTAGGCACCTTGCTCGGTGCTCTACACATCACGTGTCATTTACTCTTCCCAAGAACCACGTAAAGAAGGTGTGTGTTAATAATGCCCGGTGGTCACTCAGCTAGTAAATGGCAGAGTGGGGATCTGAACCAGATCTGACTGCAGGCTTGAGTTCCTGACCAAGATACTTTTCAGCCTAGCAGTAGGAATAACATGGCAACCCTCGACAATACAATGGCCCAGAGACTTGCCAGTAGTCAAAAAAAAGGCCAAAAGATCAATTCATTAAGCTCTGAACTCCTCTGCCCCCATGCTGCCAGGACACAACCCCAAAAGAGACTCCCCAAAACATTCCCCTACTCAGCCATTGACTCGTTGGCTCCTGTGAGCAAATCACTACACAAGACTCCCCCACACACAGAAAACATGATGGTCGTCCTGCATGCAGAAAGAACCAGGAGCCAAGATGCCACTCTCAGGAAGAACGCGCTCACACCCTATCTCTATTTGTTATCCCTCCTACACACACTCTTTGAAATGATTGAGTCCAGTAAAAGAAGATGTTTCCCTGCAGCTATAGAAAGCAAACATTCCACACTAAAACTCAGAACACAGTCTGACTATGTTTGCTATGTCGATAGCAAGGATTTCCCCAACAAACTAATAAACACATCAGCATAGCCACATGCATCCAACCTGCTCTCCAGGCCCTTTAATGAGCAGGAAGTCCAGAAGGGGAAGAAGGTTGGGTAACTCTAGTAAACACTTCCCGGGGTGCCTGTCTTATCCATGCCTCATTCTTTGACGACAGTACCTCATCCATGGCCCCACCTCCCTACCACAGCCAATGGGACCAGGAGTAGACACCTGTTAGGGCACTTCTCTTAGAGACTGGAAGCCGGAACTCCTGTTCCTTGTCTTAAGGTTCTTGAACTGAGAAGAAATGAAATGTCTCTCTTGGGTGGGGGTGGGGGAATGGAAGACAGCAGGCTCACTGAGAGAGACAGACACCAACCCAAGGGGACTCCTCCCAGCCACAAATCTCAATTTGCCCTCAGTGCTGCCCAGTGGTCCTACTACACATCCCTGGTACACTTGCCTCCACATTTCCAAAAAGCACATTCTCCCCTCTTCAAACATGAGCCCTCCCATGGCCACCTGCCCCCTCATTTGAGTCTTTATTCAATTAGCTCAATTATTCAATTCATTAATCACATTCCTTATTACCTTCTCACAGACTTCACGCTCACGATTATGTGCCCCTCCAGATTATTCCCATAAACATAACTTAATTATTGCCCATCTTTAAAAAATTAAAATCCTCCCTTTTCCACACATCCTTTTCCAGCCATCAGTTCATTTTCTGCTCTTGTTCAAAGCAAAAGCTTACCAGTATTTACTGCCTCCACTTTTTTATTTTTAATCTTGTATTCTCTCTTCAGTCCACTTTAGTCATGCTTCCTTCTCTATCACCTCATGAAGACTGGTCTCATCAAGGTTACTAATGACCTATTAATTTGCCAAATCTAAGGATCCCTCTCCTAGTCTTTTCTCACTTGGGCTGTCTGCAGCATTCAACAAAGATGAGTGTTACCTCCTTTGCAAGGTTTCCATGACACTCCTTTCTCCTGTGTTTCCATCTATTTTGCCACCTCCTCCATCACCTTTACTGGATCTACCTTCTTCTTTTGTTCTCCAAATGTCAAGGGAAAAGAGGTAAGGCAAGGAAGGAAGGAAAGCAAATAAAATGGTGCATTATGAAGCTGGCATCCCCTTGGGCTCAAGCATGACTGATTGCTCCATCTCCCAGGACTGTCTTCCAAGAAACCACATGTTGCATCTCAGGACTGGCTGTCCAAGGAGAGGAATAGGGAAGATTTTATCCACTGGCTCCTACTTTCCATTGGCCAAAGGTTTCCTCCATAGGGCATTAACTCCTCCTCATTTCCTGGTTGCTTCTATACAGGCACTGAGGAGGTCAGCACTGACAGGGAATTCCCAGGATGGAAGATGACAGACACCTGGGAAACAGGGCTTTGCCAGGTTGCACCCACAAAAAGTCAGTGGGAACCCACACAGAGCCAGCAACAGAGGCAGAACAAATATGCAGAGGCTCCTGGGTCAGGTGACTCTGACAACACCTGAAGTAGCTCATAAGAGGTGTCTTATACAACATCCCTTTCCTCTCTGCACAACCCCAGACATGCCTACTGGACATTTCCACATGAATGTCTAACAAGCAAGTTAAGTTTAAAAAGGTCAAAAGAGAATTTTACCTCCCTCCCCACCCCAACTTGCTCCTCCTACATCTTCCCTTTCTTGGTCAATAACATTTTACTCCAACTGGTTGCTAAGCTAAAAATTGAAGAGTTACCATTGGACCTTCTCAATTCCTCATCTCATTCCATCTCATTTACCAGTATGTCCTATTGGCTCTAGCCACAAAACATATTCCAAATCCACTCACCTCTCTCTGTCTATGCTACAACCAACCTAACCCATCCATCACCATATCCCAGGCGGACTCCTCTTGACTTAACTGGCCCTCCTGCTCTTTACTCCTCCACAATACAATCTCCACACAGCTGCAACCAGAGCGAGCATCTTTTTTTTTACATTTCATTATAAAAAAATTTCAAACATATAAAAAGTAGAAACAATAATAAATCAATAATATAAATAAATAAAACTTCAATTATATCCAATCATGGCCAATCCTGTTTCATCTCTCTCTTATTTTGAGGTATATCCCAGATATCATATCATTTGATCTATAAGTGACATGATTTGGCATAAGTTTGCATCTCTTAAAGATAGGAACTTTTAAAAAATAACTACGTCAAAGGAAAGATCAATAAAAATGGCAAACAATTTTTTAAAAACCATAACTACATAACATCACAGGGTGCTCTTTTTAAAAGATAAAGCAGGTCTCGTCACTTCCTTGCTGAGATCTTCCAATGGCTTCCCATCACGCTTTGAATAAACAAGGCCAAACTCCATATAACAACTCCCAGAAGGTCCGACCTTGCATGGCCCCTACCTACATCTCTGGTCCCACTCCCAACCAGTCTCTCTTTGTCCACTGTATACCAGCCACACTGGCCTTCTTTCTGTTCTGCAAATACTCCATGCTCTTTCCTTCCTGAGAGCCCTCGCACTAGTTCATATCTCTGCCTAGAAGTTTCGTCTCTGTCATCCTCCTATGCTTGGCTCCTTCTTGTCATTCAGGTCTCAGCTTACATGAGAACACCTCTTATCACCAGTCTCAAATAGCCACCCAGTCATTCCCACATTACCCTCTTCTAATTCTCTCCACAGTCCTTTGCCCATGACATTTCCGGTGTGCCCTGGACAGGTTTACACTTATTGTCAAGCATGACTATTAATAGCACCTCGTTCTCTCTCAAACGTAGGCAACAACTTTTATGGTCATCCTATTTATAAGAATTGTATTTTTGTTTGACTTTGGTTTGCTTATTGTCTATCTCCTTCTACAAGAATATAAGCTCTTTGACAGGAGCGCTCTCATCTGACTACTTCTCCACTGTATCCACAGTGCTTGGGATACGGGAGGTCTGTAGAAGGAAGGAAGGAAGAGAGGGAGGGAGGGAAGGGAAGGGAAGAAGGTCTGTCTCCGAGTGACTTTCCAGTCCCTGGTTCCAATCATCCTTTGTAATCTCTGTACCAGCCTTCTATAATCTTCCAGAAGTTTTCCTATTTTGCTTAACATAGATTGAATGGATTTCTGCGACTTATAACTGAGCAATTCCTGAAAGCTGCTAATTTCTTTTAAGAAATTGTTCACTTTCCCCTTCATATTATACTTTTCTTCCAGTCAATTGTTTTCTTTAATTAAAAAAAAAAAAAAACTATTGTAAGAGCCATAGTTATGGATTGAATGTTTATATCCTCCCAAAATTCACATATTGAAATCCTAACCCCCAGTGCAATGGTATTAGGGTTGGGGCTCTTAGGAGGTGATTAGTTCATGAGGGTGGAATCTTCATGAATGGGATTAGTGCCCATTTATAAAAGGGACCCCAGAGAGCTCTCTTGTCCCTCCTAACACGTGAGGACACAGTGAGAAGACGGCCATCTACAAACCAGGAAGTGGGTCTTCACCAGACACCAAATCTGCCAGTGCTCTGATCTTGGGTAACACCTTCCAGAACTGTGAGAAATAAATTTCTGTTATTATGAGACATCGGTCTTTGGTATTCTATTGTGGCAACCCAAATGGACTAAGATAGCCATTCTTCTAAAACAAGAAAAGTCCACAGAAAAAATGTTTTCCTTAACCATAAGCCATTGAGAAGTCTAGAATTGCAAACAGGGAGTTCAAATAAAAGGTAATTATTTCCACCCCACAAACTACAATAAATATTCGTGACACTGGCAATAAAGCTTCAGATCCTGATTATGCATGAACCCATTTTTACAAAAATATTTCAGTGGAAGACATAAGTACATTGTCAAAACAGCAATAAGTCCTTGAAATAAGACCTAGATTTTTTTTCCTTTCATGCAAGTGAAATATGCGTATGGCCATTGCCACCAGGCCACTCCAATTCAGGAAATTCATGCTCTAAATAATCATTGTAAAATAAAAGCCATTCTATAAGAAAAAGATGAGTAGGATCATTCATTCAAACAGAACAATATAAACATCAAATCTTGGTGGGTTTTTTTAATGGGAATGGTGGTGACTAGGGGTTGCCCCAATTTCAGATGATAGCTGATGATAGGAATGTTGATGCATAACACACAATATTGAGAAAAACTGAATAATCTCACTTCCCAGGTAACAGTAGCAGTCTTTGAATAAAGGAGGTAACCAATTATAGGAGGAGATGAAGTTTTCCTGAACAAATGTGCCCCAGACCACTTCTCCAACTTCAGATCTACTCTCTTTCCCCAACCAAAAAGGAAAATGAGTTTTAGTAACCAAAAGAAAAGCAGAGAACCTCAGTATGAACACAGAACACACCTTCCTTTAGTTAGCCCATTCCCAGAGAGACAAGGGCCACTTCTGTACAAAAGGCCCATTCATTCCATGAAAAATTATTGCCCTGATCTGTGCCAGGATTTGGGTGAACAGTGGTGAGTGAAATAGACAGAATCCTTGCCCCCATGGAGTTTACAACTTGAGTTATCCTCAGAAACAACACTGAAATTTTTCTATCAGGGAGGTGGCATTGCATAAGCCCTATCATCAGTCAAAGGGCCTGGGTTCAAATTCTGACTTTACAACTCAGTAACTGTGTGATCTCAGGAAAGTTACTTAATTTCCCTGTGCCTCAGTTTCCTCTTCTGTAATGTCATAAGTTTGTTGAGAGGATTAAATGAGTTAAACAGTGTAAAACAATTAGATGAATGCCTGACATAGAGTAAGCTGTAGATGAGAGTTTGCCATTTCTATTATTATTACAGCAAAGGGTGGGATTGATTGAAAAGGACTGTGTTTGGAACACTTAATCAATGAATGTTATGCACCCAAACATGCCTGAACACAGTGTCCTGGTAGCCAGACCGTTTTTCCTCCAGACAGGAATTATGAGGTTTCTTATCTGGAAAGACTGAACAGCTCCAGAGAAAAGGCCTCCATAGAATGGCGTTTGGAAGTTTCCCAGCATTTGAGCCAATGACTTGCCAATCACCCTAAAACAACCCCCGTGAGACAGTAAGCCTCACCCAGGCAGAAGCATTCCCACTCTACTTTCCAGCAGCTCATGCTTAATTATGAAGGAATTGCTAAAGGTGACCAGACCTTTGATAATGGAGAGATACCAAGAAAAACAAACAGGTAGTGGCATCTCAGAATAAACAAAATACAGGAAACTGAAGAGAATTCCAATCTTCTGAAAGGTTAAGGGAGATGTTGTGTCTATAAAACAGCATCAAAATGCTATGAAGAAAAAAGAAAGAACAGAGACCAAGAAAGAGTTCTTGGGAAATTAAACATAGAATTGCTAAAATTGAAAATTTAATAGAACAGTTGGAAAAAAGTAAAAAAATATATATATCAGTCAATCCTCTCCCCATGCCTCAACAGTGGCATCATAGAGTCTGTCTTTCCTGACCCATTTTTCTTTCATGCCCCATACCCTGGGCTACAGTGGGAGACTCAACCACTAGAGACATCTGTAACCTTAAAGTCCATGGCATGTGAGGCTGGCAAATGTCCAGTGAGTGAAGGAAAGAATGAGTGACTGACAGCAGCAGTGGAACCCAGTGTCAGAGCTTTGCCAGCCCCCTTGGCTCAGCTTGTGCCGCTCAGTTTATCCCTGAACATTCTCTCCCCCCTCTGCATGGAGGAGATGCCTGGCAAAGTTTCATGAGTACATGAACATTGGACTTGAAATTACACAGAGCAGGTTTGACATGCAGGCTCTGCTATTAAGTTTCCAGAAAGGCCAGGGCCAGATTTATCAGAACACCTATTGGTTTGCAATCTTGTTGTCACCATCAGCCAAAATGGTGACATCAATTTATTTGAATGGTCTTTGTCAAAGTTGGTCAGAGAATATGCTGCATGAAATGATAATGATTAGTATTAAACTAATGATGATAATTAAATACACACATGCACACCAAAATGTGAAACAAAAGATAAAGGTGGATAACATGACAGAAGAGGTAAAATATATAAAAGACCAATCCAAGAAGTTAAATATCTGATAGGAATTCCAGAAAGAAAAAAACAAAGGACATAAAATTATCAAAAAAGAACACAAAAAATTTTCTCAGTCTGAAGAACATGAATCTTCGGATTGAGAGAATTTAGCACAAAAGAAAAACTATACCAAAAGACAGCATCACGAAATGTAATCCTTACCTCACACCATAC
The DNA here is from genome assembly GCA_031878705.1 of Tapirus indicus. NCBI lineage: Eukaryota > Metazoa > Chordata > Mammalia > Perissodactyla > Tapiridae > Tapirus > Tapirus indicus. The sequence continues at coordinate 133,053,531 of CM062920.1, read as the reverse complement.
ACCAAAACTGATGCCCGATAGATTAGACACTTAAATATGTAACTCAAAACTTGAAATCACTTAGAAAAGAATATAGTATGATATCTTTATGCCCTGTGATAGAGAAGTATTTTTTAAATAAGGCATCAAATGCATAACTCATAAAGAAAAAGAGGGAGACATTTGACTACATTAAATTTAAAACATCTACTTTATCAGAGGAGTCTGTCTATATCAAAGACTGCCTGGCTGTTTACTCATCCTTTTGCCCTTTCCTCCCATACACACAATCAGACTGCATTTCTCAGTCTCACCTGAAACAAGATGTGGTCATGTGACTGCATATTGGCCAATGAAATGCATTCATTCCGAACAAGATACCCTCCATCATTCACAGATATCTGGCTAACAGTGCTTTCGGTATTTCTCGGGATTCAAGACGTATTTACAAAGCACTGGCTTTGGGTTCAGCGTGGAGCAACAGAGAGGTAGTATTGCTTTGTGGTTAAGGACACTATTCTAGAGCCTCTCAGCTCTGCCAGGTACTGTTAGTTGTGTGGCTTTGGGCAAGTTACTTCCCTTCTCTGTGCCTCATTTTCCTCATCAGTAGAATGTGGGACATAACAGGGATGGGGCCGACCACATGCAGGCATTGTAAAGTTTCCATAATAGTAAGTGTTCAAATATTTTGAGTTTTATCACATTTTTGAAAAGGATTTAATCCACAACGTGAGTGCCAAAACGGGAGGCAAACAGTAATCAGTGCACTAAGATGACTTTTTCACTATCTAGTGAGGTACCTGACATATAGTAGGTGCTCAATAAACATTTTGAATGAATGTGAGAATAAGTAATAGTGAGAAATTTACTTAGACAGGATGAGCATGAGCCCCTCAGCACAAATCAGCAATTATTTTCAGCGTTTCTCAACTCCAGCTCACGTTGGAATCACTTGAGAACTTTTTAAAAACACTAGTGGCTAAACCCCATCACCAGATCAGTCGACTCAGAACCTCTGGGATGGAAAGCAAGCATTAGTATATTTTTAATCCAGGTGGTTCTACTGTGCAGCGGGTTGAGAATCACTGCTTTAACTCATTCTGTGTTGACCCCTTTCCTATTCCCCACGGTAGCTATTCCAAAACTTCCTTCCTTCTTCAAGTTGGGAACATGGCAACTTCATTCTTGGCAGGTGGCTATTCATCTTCTCTCCCTTACCTCACATTTTACTCCCCTCTTCCCTGCCCTTCCTATTTTAGGAGAATATGTGTATCCTTGGACTCATTCACTGCTTCCACCTCAATCTGCAGCCGCCCACTTTTGTGGCTATCGTACTGTGCTTTCCAGTCGATCGTGCATCTCCAACTAGACAGTGAACTCCCCAGAGGCAGGGTCTGTTCATCTCTGCAGTCTCACTGCGAAGAAAGGTGGTAGTATGCTCCCTCGGGGTCAGGGAAGAAAAGCCATTGTCCAGCACACAGTGGGCACTTCATAAATGTCACTGAATGGGACCTTTTCTTGGGTGTAAGGATCAGGAAGAATCAAAAAAGAAGAGGGGGCACTTTATAAGAGGCATAGAAAATAAAAACTAAGACATGGAATTCAGAACAGCAGTATTTAACTCCTAGAACTTTTTAGAAACTGTCATCATTAAACTTCAACAATACACACGCATCACTTCTACTTCATACCAAAGTTCCTATGGTTGCAAGTAAAATATGGCCTTTGAAAGTCCTTTGTCAAGTATAAAAGGCAACATAAAGGAAAGAGTGCTGCTGGGAGAAAAAAGAGCACACAAGAAAGAGAGTTCAATCCACAAAAAACATCATTTTATTTCAACAAGGAGAATTACAACTCCCTCTCTTCTTCTTCAGTGTCTAGGTATGTAACAGGGAGATAATAATTGTACCCTCCTCACAGGATTGCTGTGATGATTAAACGGGTTAATAAATATGAAGAGCATAGAACAGTGTCCGGCATATAGTAAGCCCAATACATTTTTAGTTTTTTTGATATTATTATCTTCAAAATGTTAATGCTTGCAGCTTTTAATCAGGAAAGGAAAAGGAGAATGAATTTGGGAAAGAGCCAGTTGGAAATGAATTAGGTGCCAGGCACTTTCGATAGGCCATCTGATTTGAATCCTCCCTACAAAACCATGAAGTAGGTAAGATTGTGCCCATTTTATAGAGGAGGGTATAGAGGCTCCAAACCATGTGGCTGTTTAGTGCACTTCGGCGCATTTTCATTCTAGAGGACACTACAAGTGCTTTTCCTTTCAGAAAAGACCTCCCTGTTTACAAAAACCATTAATTCCACGGACACAATCCCATTACAGTGTGCCAAAGGTCATTAAAGCTGTTCACTCCTGCTAAATGGCACTGTCACCAAACTGTCGAGGAGACTTGGAAACTCAAAGACTGCTATTAAATCACCCTTCCGGCCACATGTTGCCAGGGAAACTGACCTCAGTTCCTTTAACCTTTCCTCATAGGTGTTATTTTCCCAACTCTTGGTCACTGTCCCTTTCCTCTGTAAATGTCTCCTTTTTTTTTTTCCTCTGTCCCTCCCTCTTGAACCTCAGAGGGATCTAAGACAGGCTGCCTGGGATGGGCCTACTACCCGACATGTCCTACCTTCTCTCCCTGGTCCTTTTTGGCAGCCCTGGCTAATATCACCAGAGGGTTGTCTAATTTTGTTAGTTTTCCTAAAGAAGCAAATTGTTACTGTTGATAACATTTATTTTATCTTTGTTTTCTATTTTATTGATGGTCACTTCTTTTTTTAAATTATTGAGGTATAATTTACATATAATAAATTTCACCCTTTTTAGTGTACAGTCCTATAAGTTTTAACAAATGCATACAATCATGTAACCACCACCATGAAGACATAGATCATTTCAATTATTTCAACAAGTTTCCTTATGGCCTTTTTGTCACCTCCAGCCCCTGGCAACCACTATCTGTTTTCTGTCTCTACAGTTTTGCCTTTTCCAGAATGTGTTATAAGTGGACTCATTTGGTATGTAGCTTTTTGAGTCTGGATTCTTTCATTTAGCATAATGCATTTGAGATTAATCCATATTTTTGCACGTATCACTGCTTCCTTTTTATTGCTCAGTGAGCCTCCATTGTTTGGCTGGACTACAGTTTGCTTATTCATTCCCTAGTTGAAGGACATTGGGGTGGTTTCCAGTTCTTGGTGCTTATGAATAAAGCTGCTTTAAACATTTGCATACAGGTTTTTGTATGAACATAGTTTTCAATTCACTTGAGTAAACACATAAAACTGGGATTACTGGCTCATGTGGTAGGTGTATTTTAACTTTATGAGAAACTGCCAAACTGTTTTCCAAAGTGGCTATACCATTTTGCATTCCCATCAGCAATGGATGAGAGTTATTCTGCATCCTCATCAGTACTTGGTATTATCAGTTTTATTTTATTTTACTTTATTTTATTTTATTTTATGCCTCTGTTTTATGAGCATAACATCTCATTGTGGTTTTAATTTGCATTTCTGTAACGATGTTGAGCATCTTTTCATGTGCCTATTGGGCATTTGTATATTTTTTAAGTTTCTTTCCAAGTCATTTGTCCATTTTTTTAACTGGCTTTTTTTTTCTTATTTTTGAGTTTTGAGAGTTCTTTATATATTCTGGATGCAAGTCCTAAATCACATAGTGATTTCCTGCTTGCTTTTTTATCCAGTCAAGGGGCTACATCTGACATTTCTGAGATGAGAGTGGAGATGGTCCTTAGCCTTTAAACACTTGTTACAAGGGAGCAGCTGTTTATGGAAGAAGACAGGAAAAGACTTGACTGTATAGTACCCCAGAGTTCTTCACTCTCTTCATCCTATTCCACACAAGTTAGAACAGTGCTGAGGGTCTATAGTAAGGGGGAACAAAGACACAAAATAACACAAAAGTTTTCTAAGACTGGGTCAAAACCAGTAAGGGAAGCTAGTTTGGTAGCTGTTTCACTTTAAGACTGGACTGGGAGGTGCCATTTTCATTCTGTACCTTCTCTTAAAGTAAGGATCTCCCCTATTTCCCTCATCTCCAGCTCCAACAAGACCCACCTGACAGGCTGAGCACCTAAGCCAGAATCAGAGAGGAAGAGAGGTCCATCCTGAGAGAAGGGGACCATGGAAGAAGGAGAGGAAGAAGAGTTCCCTGGTGTCCATCAGGGACTCAGTGTGTACTGAGCAATGACTTTCTATGTTGCAACATCATCTGGACTCCTAGTGTATGTTTGATCAATAGAAGGATTTTTAGGTGAGAAAGGCTTAGAGGAGGTAATCTATTTGGGATTGCTGGAGGATCAGGAGGGGAATGAAGCTCTGTTTGCAAAGCTCTTCGCAAAGAATTGCAAATACCAATTCTCCATATCAAAGAAGGGGGTAAAAGTGAAGCTTTCTCCTAATGGACCCTAACATCCCACCACCTAGCCATTAAGGACAGAGTTAGGAAGAGAGTGAGTTCAACTCTCTATCTGTGTTTCCAATACTCATCTTCCACAAGGAATAGTAGATAGATGATGACATAGATGATAGATAGGTAGATAGATAGGTGATAGATACATAGATAGATACATAGATAGATGTAGAATCGCTGGCTTTTAACTCTAATCAAATAATCCAAACAATTCTAGAATTTCTGAGTCTCTATTACTTACTTGACCTGAGAATACATTATGGTTTTTAAGCACTCATAGCAACTAAGAAATGAAAAAAGCCAACTTCAAATTACCTGATCTTTCTATGGTAAACATAAATAAAGTAGTCAGTCTATTTTTATTTCCTTTTTTTCATTCAAATTAGACAATTAAACCTGTAATCCAGAAGCGTGAATTCCTGTTGACACAGATGATACCAAATGTGCCCCAGTAAGTCACTAAATGCCTTGACCTCTACAGCTCTTCTCTTGGTCCCTATACCTTGGATTGAGTATTTCCTTTATTGTCAGTATTTGCGTAGGACTGTTCCACATCACGGCACTCTGTGTAAGATGAGTGGTTCTGAAAACACATCATCATGGATCATCGGTTATAATGAGAAGTAGATTAACCTAGGGGCATGCCATCAAATGATCTGCCAAAGGTACAGTTGACAAAGTCTTCATCAGTCAGTACTGATATAAATACCATCCTTCTCAGTGGGTCATTTGCAATGTGTCTCTCAGAGCCAAATCAGTACTCTAATTGCAACATCAGTTATGGGCCCTGCTCAGTGATGAGAGGGGCAAAGATATGAGGATGTTCTCAGCCGAAGCTATTTATACATGCCACGTGGTCCTTAATTATCTGGAAGGGAGGGGTTGGGGAGAGTTGGAAAGTTGACATGACTAAAAATTGAATCTACCCACCCCCTTTTGCACATTCTGGCAAGAGAGAAAATTCTAGTACCTCCTTTCTAAGAGAAAAAGGTAAAAAACCTCAAATCCTGTGAGAATGCCGTCTACCCGGTTGCCAACTGGTATTTCACTGCTAATACTCCTTTGTATTGTGTGAGTTCAAGACTTCAGGGGACTATGGGAAAGAAAATTCAAGTTTTATAAGCCCAAGATCAAATGAACAGTCTTGGTACCCTTTTATCGCTAAAAGTAAAAGAAAGTTGTAGATTAGAAAATTGATTCGGTTGTTTCAGAACTTTGGTCAATAAAAAATCCAGACTTCAATGCAAAAACTTCCTGGAACATAACATATAATCATTAATTACATATTCATAAATTGATATATTAAATGCCAGAGATTCAAAATATAGGACAGGAAGAATATCAAATATAAGATACATTTGGGAAGAAATAGCTGTAAATAATGACTACACTTATTTAGTGCTTCTGTGTGTCAGACACATGCTAAGAACCTTACCTATCATATCTAAATAAACTCTTCCTACAACTCAATAATGGAAATATTATCCACATGTTACTGATAAAGAACTATGGCTCAGAAGATTAATCGGTCCATGTCACATACCATTTAAGTAGAAGTGTCAAAATTCAGATTCTCATCTGACTCCAAGGTCTTTACCCTAAAACACTACTCTTTATTCTACATATTAGTATGGACCTCATAGCTTATCTTACTCATACTCTCTGCTTCCCTATAACGTCAACTGACCTATTTATGACCTTTCAAGTCACCTCCTCTCCCTCTTGGCTCTCCTTCATGCATCTTTAAGCTGCGAATCCACTGTGAACGGTTTGACTTTCTGCTTATTTCTCAACTCAAGTCTAATAGTGGATTGTGCTTGGTCCAGCTCTTCCATGTCTGAGCAGAGATTTTGCACCCTCACAATCTAATGATTGTCAGTGGTCAGGTACCTGGTCTTGTCCCAATCAGCTGATGGCTGGTGGGGAGGGAGCGGGAGAGGAAGGGAGCCCCACTCTGTTAGCAGAGGCTGTGGGTGGGCCAATTTCCTCTGGCAGAAGTGGCAGAAACTGGGATTAACTTGGGTAATACAAATATGGTGAAGGGATTCAGAATATACCACTGTGAAGAGTTTTCTTTTCTGAGTTCCCCTTATCTGCCTAAAAGCAGAGCCTCCCAGAAGAATTCAACTGTCATAAATGCCCTACTGGGAAAACCAGGCAATATTGACTCCTGTCACTGGAGATCAGGATCAGAATAAGAAATCACTTCAATAGACATTGTCACGAAACTATCCTATCTCCTATCTGTATTCTCCTAAGGGCCTATTTCCTGAAATTCATTTGTTTTCCCATAAGTACCCTTCTCCCACTCCTCTTCCCCTATTATGATGGCATATAAGCCCCAAATTCTAACTGCCTCGTTGAGTCACATTTTTTAGTGAATTCCCATGTACATATATGAATTTAAAAATCTATCTTTTCTCTTACTAATCTGTCTTTTGTTGGTTTAATTCACAGTTCCCAAAATATTGAACCTAAGACAGTAGAGGAAAAGTTTTTCCTCCTCTACAATGGAATAGTTTGAAACCATCAAAAATGATACTGTAAAAGAATAGTTAATGATGTGGAAAAAAATCCACTATCTAAGTTCAAAAATAAGGTTGCCAAACCCAACCATAGAGTCAGACTTCGTTTTTATTAACAAGTATGTTTGCATACCTGCACTGAAAGTCTAAAAGAATGTTAACTAAAGTGTTAACAATGATTGCCTTGAGGACTAGGAGAAATTTTAACTTTTCTTTTTATTCCATTTGGTATTATTCGAATTTGCAATAATAAATCTATATTACTTTTTCTATTGAAAAAATATGCAAATATTTCCTTTTTGCAAAAATAAGAATCTATGTATACCATTTGTAGAAGCCATATTATTTTTTAAATTTATCTAAAAAAGTAAAGATAAACTTAAAAGTTTAGCTATGAAAATATTCATTGCCATATTAGCAAAATAAAGTTTCAAAGAAAAAAGTCCAACAATACAACATTGAACAAATAAATGATATCCATAAAATGGATATTTTGCCATCCATAAACATTATTTTATGAGAAAAGACATGACATGGAAATAGGTCTACAATATGCTAATTGGTAAAAACAAGTTACAAAACAATAAATTACAGGATGAGCCAATTTTACAGTTAAAAATTACACAAAATATATTTATGCCTAGAAAATAGTCTGAAAGAATTTAGCAAAAAAGTGAATGGGACTACAGATGGTCTTAATGTCCTTATTTTTATGTATGTATATTTTTTATTATTTTACAACAAACCTGCATTACACGTGTAATTTTTAGAAATAAAAGTTGGGGTTTTGGTTTTATTTGAGGTTTCTATTTCGTTTAATGTCAATATTGATGGCTCTACTTGGAATTTAGGACTCTCCTCCATTCTTTGCCATCTCACTTGTGACTGCTTAGAACACGTGGAGAAAAGTACCAGCTATTAAGGTTTTATAGCCATGACACAAAACAGACACTTTAACACAGAAAGCAAAGGCAATTTCTCAATAGCCATATCAGATTTCCTTAATGAGTGTTCATTTATTCATCATTGAGTGGCAGATTGTCACCAGAGATTGATTCTACTCTAACAATTCCTCTGCAGAATCCTGTGCTCCTCACATCCATGGTAACAAAATTTCTGTGAGAATTCTTATTTGCAAACTTGGCAGGCTGCAGGAAAGTAATGGAAATGCAGATGAACATTCTAATGCAGTACCTTATTTCACAGTAGTTGTAATCTAAAAATCACTTTTATAAAAATCATTGTCTTCCTCAAAAAATGAAAAATAGAATTTCCACATGATCCAGCAATTCCACATCTGGGCATATTCCCAAATGAATTGAAAGCAGGGACTTAAACAGATATTTGTACATCTATGTTCATAGTAGCATTATTCACAATAGCCAAAAGGTAGAAGCAATCCAAGTGTCCACCCACAGATGAGTGTATATGCATGTGTGTGTGATGAAAATGTATTTCATACTGTGGGTCATGATCAAAAATGTTTGAAAGCCCCTGTGTTAAATCATATGTCCAGATATGGGGATGCAAAATAAATAAATAAATAATGAATTAGTTGATTAATTTTTATTATTGTATCTCTAATAGTAATCAGCAAAGCCAGCAAAATTTGGTGGCATTCAAGCCCTTAGAGTTCCTACTTTTTTCTTTCTTTTGGTGAAGAAGATTAGCCCTGAGCTAACATCTGTTGCCAATCCTCCTCTTTTTTTTTTTTTGCTGAGGAAGATTGGCCCTGGGCTAACATCTGTGCCCATCTTCCTCTACTTTATATGTGGGACACCTGCCACAGTATGGCTTGATAAGTGGTGTGTAGGTCTGTACCCAGGATCTGAACCTGTGAGCCCCAGACCGCCAAAGCAGAGTGCACAAACTTAACCACTATGCCACTGGGCTGGCTCAGAGTTCCTACTTTATTACTGCCCTTTTCAGAAGCATCTTCCTTTCTGAATTCACTCCAACATTCCCACAGTCTCCACAGGATTTCCAGCTCTCTCTCCTTTGTGATCATCACGTATAGACATACACTGGACTAAAGTAGACTTGAAATCTAAGTACTAAAGGATATATTTAGTCAATAAATAGTAGATTTCTTGACTATTTTAATCTACTTAAGTAAACAAAGATTTTTCCTAACCCCTCTAGCACTTTAAATTTTCATGCTTAGTTGTTGATACGCCTATGAAAACCTTATCTTCTCAATTTCTTGACCAGTGGGTCAAGAAGAGGCCCAGTGGGGACAATGTTGGAGATCAGCCCAGGCTGAACTGGACAACCAACCAACACCAACTGGAACTATGGACAACCATGTTAACGGATCTTCTGATTTCCCAAGAGATGCCAGAAATTTCTATTTTTATGTGAAATCTTCTGTTTTTAAATGTCGGCAACTAATTCAAAATAATTTTAAACACTTAGAAGGACAAATAAAATGTGTCTGCAGGCAGCCCAGTTTGTGACCTCTTCTTCCAGAAGTCCACTAGATAAGACTTAACAATAATTACTCTTCTGAACCTCTCTAACTTTATTCCATTCTCACCCCCACCCCTCCCTCACCCCCTAATTACTGTTCTTTCATCTGAGTTACTAATGCAATTTATATAGACCTCTGTTACAGTGCTCAGTACGTACTGTGAAGGTTCTGTTGTTTGTTTGTTTACATATCCATCTGCCTTGCTAAAGATAATTATAATGTAATGTTGAGCCCTGAGGTTGGTGCTCAGTTGGAGTTTGAGGAAATCAAACAATTGAGTCCCAGCCCCGACAGGAGACAACTTTGGTTGAATCACTTGACCTCTTTAGGCTCAGTTTGCACATCTAAAATGTGAGTTCATAATAATATTGGATAAAAGTGTGGCTGCATTATTAGCTATATCAGTTATCTGCAGTCAAATCTTCCCAGAAGTTCTCAGGAAGAAACCTTGTGTGTAGATGGATTTTTTAATTAATAATTATGCTAATAGGTGGAATATTGAGTGCTTGTATGTGCCAGGCACTTCCTAGGTGCTTTATATGTTCCCTTAATCTTCACAATAACTCCGTAAGGTAAACACTATCATTATTTATATTCTATCGGTGAAGAAAATAAGGCTTAGGGTGGTGGAATAGCACTTCTACTAAGTGGCAGAACTGGAACCAAGATCTCCCATCTCAAGGCCCACAATCTGGAGCACACTGCTAACTCACAACAGCATAAAGTCTCAGAACAGGGTCCTTCTTCAATCTGTTCGGTTCCTAAGGCAATAAGATGGCCAGACACACAAACTCTTGTGTCTTTTATATATATATATATGTGTGTGAAGAAGGATGCTTGCATTTATTTATGAAAAAAATCCATAGGGAGTGGCTAGACTGGATGGATGGTTGACTGTGGGGATGGGGAAAGGGACTTCCCAGTCAGTGATTTTAAGCAGTTTCCTCTAAGAGGACAGAGTTTGACAAAAACTTTCAACAAAGGGAAGGAGGGGGCTTAGCAGATGGGAAACAGGAGCTTGCTTGTGCCCCCCAGCCCCCATTCTACCCACCGTGGACTGCATGACTACAGATGCTGTGCTCCCAGCCAGACAGGAACTGGGGCCGAGGGTGACATTGCCCTGGGAAAGGTGGAGGCTGCTCGAACTTCAGGGAAGTCCTTTATCTTGGTGACGGCAAGTCTTGCCATTCATCATGGAAAGGCAAATATAGGAACCCAATAGAAAACCATCAGCTACTGAAGGCTTACTTTACTAATACAGTTCCTACCCTGTTCTCATTTAAAGATTAATCCCTGGTGAGTAGTTGGTGTTTCCCTTGTACATTTTAAAGGGCCTTAACAGTGTCATTTCCAAAGGAGAGTGGGGGACAGGAGGTAGGAGGCATCACTCTGAACAGTTTTCTACTCATTGCCATTATAAGTCCTTACCATTTAAATAACTGTGCACAAGAAAAGGAAATAAAACACTCCCAGAGACCTTTACAAATTCAGATAAACTTGTCTGGGGTTTGGTTTGTGGAAGGCTGTTTTCACAACCCGGAGCAGGGATACATGAATGCGACGGCACGCCTGCAGTAACCTGGGAAGGCTTTGAGCATCTGACATAGCTGAGCAGGAGCCAGCATTTGTATCCATGGTTTCTCTTTTCTAAAAATAGAAATAGTTGGGGAGGGGGGTCCTGCAGGGACATTTTGAAGAATGCTAAAGAAGTAAAAATGGCAAGAGCCAGATTAAACCAGATAAGAATAGTAGATGGGACTTAAGGGGGCGCCAGGGCCAAGAAGAGAGCGTGTCCTCAGTTATAGGGCATGAGGTCAGAAGGACACCCTGGGGTGGCCTATTGGCCAGCCTTCAGTGTCCCATGGAAAAAGTGGGGGTTGTTCCAAGCCACTGAGCAGATCTGCCTCCCCTAGGGAACAGTCAGATCCTTACCCAATAGTCCATGTGTGACCCACACTTTGTTTTTGTTTTTTTTTTTTTTTTCTTTTTCCCAGAGGAGTAAGCATAGCAGTGGACTGACAACTTGAAACTCAGCCTAGCCGACTGGCATCATGGGAGTCAACCAGCCTGTTTTGTGGAGGACATCCAACTCTGAACTGAGATTTCCTTGCTTCCCACTGGGTCAGTCCAATGTGTGCCCACACCCTGCAGTCTCCTACGGGTAAAAAAGAAAGAAAAAAAATGCTGGGTTTCTGAACCTAAGTGTTCCAGGAATTAGGAGCAAGCCAGGTGGCTGGGATTACTTTATCCTGAAGACAATCCTATGAGGGACATACTATTCCTTCTGCCTACAGATAAGAAAATCAAGGCACAGAGTGGTTGCATAATCTGCCCCAACATGCCAATATTTTTTTTAAAAAAGCCGGTGTAGCTCTAGAATCCAGATGTTTAAACATCTTGCTGTTCCGTCCATCAATGAGATGATAATGGAAAGTGTTTTGCCAGTGCCTACTGTCTAGAGAGAGTTCAATAAATATTGGCTACTGTTATTATTCTCATATACAGATATTCATATTCCAGTTAAAAATTGTCCATTAAGATGATCAGTTAACTAAAAATTACCTAAAATAACAGCTTATCAAAGTATATTCCCTGGGAACTTCCACTACGGTTAGGTAGTATCTGTGGTAGCCAGTCTCCAAGATGGCCCCCAACGGCCCCTACCTCCTGGTATTCACACCCTCCTATTGTCTCCTCCCACATTGTATCAGGGTTGATCTGTATGACCAATAGAATATGGAGGAAGGGAGAGAATGTCACTCCTGAGGCTAGGTTATAAAAAGCGTTGTGGCTTTTGCCTTTCTCTCTCTTAGCTCCCTCATTCTGGGATAGGTTAGCTGCCATGGGTAGCCCCATGGAGATGGCAGAGAACTGAGGCCTCCTGCTAACAGCCCTCTTGAAAGTGGATTCTCCCTCAGTCGAGCCTTCAGGTGACAACAGCCCTGGCCAACATCCTGTCTGCAACCTCACGAGAGACCCTGAGCCAGAACAACACAGCTGAGCCATGCCAGGTTCCTTGACCCTCAGAAATTATGTGAGCCAACGTGTGTGGGAAAATTGTTACACAGCATCCCATAACTAATACATTATCTCTTCTAGAAACCTTCTATGGACCCCCAGCATTTTGTACCCCTCTCTATCATAGCACCCCCTATATTCTGACTTAACATGTTTTCATCTCAGACTCCTCTTCTAGACAATGAGCTTAATGACAGGGACTGATATTGTCCCCGGTTTGGGGGTTTGCAGGATCTAGCATAACACTGCAGTTGGTATGGACTTCAGTAAGTGTATGTTGTTGGACTGAACTATCTCCACTTATTACACGTCCTTTTTTCTTTAAAATATAGTTTATATTTCAGATTTTTCATGAACTCAGGTAGTTCTTGCCATTTGAACAATTAGGCCTGCTTTCATTTGACTAGTATTTGGTTATTAAAGTTATTACTAAATTTGTACTAGCCAAGATCTTAGACATAGAATCACATCAACTTTAACAGAAGAGATTAAATAGTAAGGGAGCAATATCCCTATGCCTTCAAAGCCATTATGCCATTAGCCCAGAATTTTTTTTCTCCCAAATAAGATCAAACATCTGGAGATAAAAGCAGTTCACCAGTGGAAAAGATAAAACAATTTCCTAGAAGGTATTGCCCGAGTTGATTGCACAACTACAGAGAGTTGGGATTAAATTAGAGGCTCTATTTTCTAACTCGTATTTAGTTCATAGAATATACTTTTATTGTTATTAAAGGCATCAGTTCAATCTGTGGTTCATTCTGCACTCTGATCCTGTGGAGATCAATCATTTTTTCCTGAAATGTAATATAAAATTTGAGTGATCAGTGACACTTCTTATTTTGTATTTGTAAAATAAGAAATGCATTAAAGACGTGCATTTCTTAAGTAAATGGAAAGCAGTCCACATCAATGCAATCTCCATCACGGTCATTACCGAGGGATTCACCACTTCTCGGAGGCGCTTTCCTCAGGAAACAAACAAAGCCTACCTCACCTTTTCAAAGTTGTCATCTATCCTTGCTCCAGAATATGCTAAAATCATACAAAGGTGCTTATTTGCTAGTCAGGGATCAAAATCACACTACTTTTTAGAACCCACTGCCCTTCTTTAACAAAAAAATAATTTGATATCATTGAGTTTCTGTCGGCCATACATTCGAACGCAGCGTCAGCCACGTGGAGTGTTTTATTTTACTTTCAAGGCTGAGGGTGGGGACCTCCTGGTGGGAGAACATGCTGTCCATTGACTGAAGTTGCAAGGAGGAGAGCTGGGAAGGAGCTCCCCAAATCTGATTAATCTCTGTTCTTGCCTCTTCATAGGTTTTCAGGGATCTATTTGTTTGCTGGATTGTTTTGTGCTTGATTTGGAATCTTGGTTTTTATTGGCCCACACTGAAACCAGTCAGCACCAGAAAGGGTACCACATTAAGAATCAGCAAGCCTGACTTGATTTACCAAATAGAAGTGTGTGCAGTGGTTGAACACGGATGTTAGACTCAGGCAGAGCATTCCACAGCTCACAATGGCTCTAGACCCTAGTGGTTGTCTTGAGGATTAGATGAGAAAATGCATGTAATTGCGCCCTGACTCTTAGCTTTTATCATTCATTTCATACCCACTGGGAGCTTAGTGGGTGCTAGCCCCTATGCTGGAGAGGCCCTGTGGGGTCACAGAGGGGCTCTCTGTGGGGACAGGTCTGGTTTGCACCATCATCAGACCCCTCCAACCTGGTCCAGTGAATTTGGACAAGCTCTGTAAGCCCCTACACCTCCACATCTTCTTATCTGAAGAAATACATGTCCTCCAGGGTCTTTATAATGAACAAGTGAATGAGATCATCTAAAATTTTCAAACTGCTATGCCAGGCTAAAAAAGACAGCATCAAAATTTGTTATATAAGTACAATACATACTTTTAAATTTCTGATTCTGATATCGGTTGAACTTTTGCTGCTGTGGTATAATAGAAAGAACACCTGAATTAGGAATTAGAAGACCTGAACTGAGGTTCTAGTTCTGCAATTTTGTCATTTATTAGCTGTGCAATCTTGGGCTAATCACTTAACCTCCCTGGGCCTCAGTTTCCTTATCTAAGAAGTAAGCTAACATTATCTACTCCACATGTTTTTGTAAAAAAACATAAGATGTTGGTGAGAGAAGGAGGATAAAACATGTTATAAACAGTACATGCTGTCCAAATGTGATTGCCATTAAGAGAGATTGAAGGTAGCTACTCCAGAATGGGCTCCGTCTGCTTCTTGAATCACTGACCCTCCAGACCACCCAGAAACTACGGTTTGGATTCCTTTTGCCACCTTAAGGGAGCTGCCCAGAAGTGTCAGGTTTGGGCATACTATAGAAATAGTAATTATAATAAAAGCCACTATTTATTGGGCACACAATGTGTGCCTTAAACTGTGCTAAGCATTTTGCACATATTATTGCAAATAATCCTTACAACTCTGCAAAGTAGGAATTACTCTTCCCACTTTGCAGAAAAGGTCAGAGAGGTAATTGTCTAAAGTCACACAGCTAATAACCTTAGATTTTGACTGACACTGGAGCCCACACACTTAATCACCGTTATTATCACTGTTTTTTTCTTCTGTGTGCCCCTTGAAAGAAGAATGAAGTCTCTTTGGGCTGAAGATCCCAAATCCCAACTCCTACATTTCATATTACACTGCATGGAAAATGTTTAGCACACAATTTAAATTATGACCTTCTTTCCCACCCTCATTCCAAAATAACTACAGTTATAAAAAAACTTGGTGTAAGTTAATCTCTGTTCCTCAACTTTAAGAGTTATAAAAAGTCTCAATCATAAATGACAGATAGCATTTCTAGAATGAAATCCCCTTCTGGTTAGTTCTAAGGTTCTTGAAAATATTTGACGTGTAATATGCCACACACACCCAGTCTTTAAGAGCTTTTTTTTTTCCACAAAAGCAGCAGAGAAAAATTTTCCCAGGACCCAAGCTCAAGGTATTCCTGATACCAGATGCCTCCACGAGCTAGACTGCTGCCAGTGGGACCGAGAAGCTGCCAAGAAGCCAAGCCATTTCCACTCCACATTTGGTCTGAAGCCAGAGTGTTGTCTCTCAGCTTTTAGAAAGACCCCCGGGGTGAGGTGGACCCAGCAATGACCATATGTGACCATCATGGCCTGCAGCGGGGAGAAAAAAGGTAAAAGCCTCTGTAAATGGCCAAGATCTTATCTGCAAAAGCTGGAAAATTCTTTTTTCCAATGCAAAAGCAGAAATAGTCCAGATTAATCTTTGCTTGAGGAGGTAGGAAGTCCTAGTTCAATGGTCCAAATCATGCTAATCAATTTCTGATGAAGGTGATGGCCTGGTGCAGCGGGCCTTGAATAGCAAGCTCGTTTGGTCACAGTATGATTATGCTTGTGTTATTCAAAGTGAGTCCAAAGGAATGTTATGATAAGCTTGGATGGGCTCTATGCCAGAGAGGCATACACATGTGCATGCCTCATTGAGACAGTGTCGAGACAGAACACTGAAAAGGGAATATGTTGAAGAAATAGGAAAGGAGAGACTACTTAACATCTTTTGCTTTGCTCTACCAGATTTTACATTTACAGGTTTCTGTAGAAAGATAATGATGTATATCCTTGGCCTCCAGCACGGCATGGGGTTGGAGGGAGTGGAAAGGGAAATGTCTAAAGTCATTGAAGGTCCCTAGTCCATCATTCAACAACTATTTGTTAGGGACCCACCATGCACCAGGTAAGGTGCCATGTGCTGCAGATACAAATGCCAAGAGCAAGCATCACCACTGCCCTCATGGAACTTGATATCTAGTGGAAGACTTAGTTAACAATCAAGTAACCACCTAAATATATGAAAAACTGAAGCTGTGGCAAGTGCTAAGAAGGAATGGTCATGGTCCTTTGAGAGACTAAGTTAGGAGAATCTGACCTAATCAGAAAGGTCAGCAAGGGCTTCCAGAGGCAGAAATGCTTCTGTTGAGATCTGAAGGGTGAGTAGTGGTTAACTAGGCAAAGGAATTGGTGAGAAAAAAAGTCTTGACCAAGGGAACAGCAGATGCAAAGACCTCGTGTTGAGAGGGAGCCATCTGAGTGGGAAGACAGAGAAGATCTGACATATGTGTCACCAGCAAGGCCCACCAACCCCTAAACACCTCTGCCTCTGATATCTAAAATCCCACCATTATTAAGGAATGCTTTGGGTTAAGATTGTTTTTCCCTTGAAGTGATCTTTTTATACTCAGAAGAATAACCTATTAAATCAAGTGAATGGTTTTATCTGATCAATTTTCCTCCTACTAGCACAGGTCATGGCCACAAGTCCTTGAGATTTGTACAGGGATTTGAGTAGGGGGTGCTAAAGAAAAAAAATATTCAATGACATTTTGCTGGATGGTGCCAGCAGTCAGGCATTTAATGAGAGGCGTTTCTATGAAAATAAAAGAAAAACAAAGATTAATATTTAGAAACCCAGTTTCTGAGTCCAGAGGGCAACCAGTCAAGATTTTTAGGCTTGAGTTTGAAGCATCTTTAGAAGGTGGAGCGAGGATGGCAGTGGCCATCAATGAATTTTCCTGGCCTGCAGTTTGAATGCCTCTGGTGATGGCATCAGGTGTTCCAGTGAACTTTCTGAATGGTCCATACAGCAGAAGGTGTGAAGGTTGCCCATACATGATCTGTTGTCATTATTTCTTTTTTAAGTTTATATCATCGTCCAGCTTCAGCTTGCAAGTCTTCAGGAAGAGAGCAGTTTTAGTTCCAAATCAGAAAGGAAACAAATTAGAAACATTAATCTGGAGAGTTGTAACCAGATATTGGAGGAAACCAGAAGAATTCAGGATTTAGTAAGAATTGGCAAAAATGTGCAAGACAGAACCCACAAGGGTGCATTATAGTTTTCCATTGAAACAAAAAACAAATTCTTTCTGTTAGTCACCCCATTTCTTGATTTCAAAGATAATCCAAGTAAGACTAATTTGTTTGTGAAGTAAGTCTGGTCTCATTGAACTTGGCCTGATTATTTACATAAGTGCAGCAAGAGCTTGCAAAGGCCCTTTTTTAAGTTTGCTTTGCTGGAACTTTTCATAAGGAATCCCGGATTGGACTTTTAAAAACTTCTCAAGGCTAGGAAGCCAAGCCAAGAATTTGCTACCATATTTTACCTACAATACCTACTAATTTGGGTGAATTCCTCTCTTCTCAGTGTCCCCAAAATATCTTGAGTTTCCTGGTCCTGCCAGGAAGTGACCTTCCTTATTCACCTGTAAGATGGGGAATGCTGTAAATCAGATACAGGCTGACTTTTCCAAGGAGGGCTTTATAAGCATTGGCTCCATAAAGTCAACTTCAGTTGCTTAAAGCTGTCTGGTCATATCTGATTTGATGCACATCATTCTCAAATATGACATTCCACTCAAAGCCTTGGTAATGTAACCTGTGTTTCCAATTGTGTCCTGTTATAAGGAGAACAGATTCTTATTGAACTTATGTAAATAACTATATTGCCATGAAAATAAGAATACTAACAGCTTCCAAATTCTGGAGGGATCAGTTAGGGAGAAAAGACAAATGCTTCAATTCTGTTAACAAAGGTATAATTTGCCACATTGCTGTAAGTTATAGATAGCTTAAAAGAAAAGGGAAAAAGATTTCCTTAAATCTGGAAAACAAAACATTAAAAAGCCAGCAAAGTTTCAAATAAAAAGCCATAAAAAATTATAATCATCCTCATTAGTTCATTCAGTCCCATAAATTAATTCTTGTTCTGCTTGATCTTGGGTTAGCAGTTTTATGACTCCATCAGTTTCTTCATTAGTTCTGGAAATTCTTACTCAGACAAGTGGCAATGGTCTCAAAATTATTCAAGTGATGCATCATGGAGCATTCTTACCTGTAGCTGATTATAAATGCTTTCAGAGAAGAATCAGGGCAAAATAGTAACTGCCTGTGAATGACAAAAAACTTAAAATGGTATGGTTAAAGTTCTGATAAAAGTTCATTTGCTAAGGAAAATTAGTTATTTCTGTGGCATACAACATTTTAACATAATAACTAGACAACAAGAGTATTGCAAATTTCTATGAACTTCATATAATTCTGGAATATCTATTTTAGTAACATATATCTAATATGTATAACCTAAGATTTCTCATCACTTCTTGACAATGCTTCCCATATAACTTAACATATCGGATAAACCTAATTAGTTTAACATCTCTCTTTTACAAAATAAGAAGCAAATCCATTGAGATTTTCCAGGAGTGTTCTGGGAAATCTCAGTTAGTTTGAGGTCAAAAAGACTCCATTTAGAATTTGATTTTGAAAAGTTGTCAAAAATGTCAAAAGGTTTGAACACTTGACTAAATAGGATCACAGGCCACTGTGAAACAATACTTATTTATTTAACCAAAGGGACAATTAAAAGATTTCAAAGGCCAATACAGAAAGTTACATAATTGTAAAAAAAAAAATCTTAACACTTCTAATATTGAAAAGACTTGGTTTTCTTAAGTAATCAAAGACCTGATAAAGACAACATGAAACACAGGAAATTATTTTAGGACCTAAAATCTTGATTTCCCAGCAGATTACTTAAAAGATAAAGGAAAACCTTTTTTACAATTTCTTATTAAGAGCAGAAAATAATCTAAGAAAACTTTATTGTTTTAACAGAAAGAGAAAATTAAGTTCTAGTTTTGCATCAGTGTACTATTAATACTAAAGTTAATTTTTTTCAAAACCTACATAAATAAACCCATCCAATACTAGCCAGAATTGACCACACAAGAAAAACATTCATTTTCCAAGATTCTTTTTCCACAAACCTTCTAAAAATATATTTTTTTAATATCCATTCAGTTATTATCCTACTCTTTTCTTTTTTCTCCTTCTGGAACAATCAGTCATTCTCCTTTAAGACAAAATTACTCTTTTTCCCCTAATGAAAACACATACTTCATACCTTTCCTTATTAAAAACACATCTTACTTCCCTTGCATACTGAGTTTTTTTTTCTTTACCCTTATTACTTCTGGTAGATTCATTTACATATATTGATTAGAATTTTTAACCATTACTAACCTGAATTCTCAGTGAAAACTAGGAAGCAGGCGATTATGAACTGTCTACCACATACCATCAACATGTAGCAAATTTATGAACACATCATTTCACAATTTTCTGGAGGCATACGTGTTTTTCATAGTACAATTTCCCAAGTTTATTAACAGACCCAAACATATTTAACTTCTCTATACTATATAAAAACAAGATGCCAAAAGTAGATAAACTTACGTTCAGCAATTAAGGTTTCCTTATTTTATCTTATTTGGAAATGATTTAGATAGTTAATGAATATCCATCATTTAATTTAACCTAGTATAGCTTTAAGGTTTCAAGTTATCAAAAGGGTTTTTGCAACTATTTTTAAGTAAGCATATTTTAAAGCAGGATTATTGTTGAAAAGTTCATTTATAAACTTAAAAAGTTCATTTATAAACTAGTATCCCACTTACATCTATTTAATTCACTTGTTCTTATAATTATGCTTGAATTCCTTATGAAAATTTCATGAGACATTAAACAAAGCTAGTCATCATCTTAAGTTATTTTTCTTGTTGACAAATCAGACAAGTATCAAAAAAATCACTGAAGCAAAGAACCTAAAACGTTAAACATATGATTCTTCCCTCTTATTTACTTTTTTTTTTACTGCCACACTTGACGTGCATTAAGCAATTCCTTTTTATTGTACAATTTTTTCTTAGGTTATTTATAGTCTTATAATCTTAAACATCTAGTGGAGATAATATAAGCTTGTTTGACTGGTAAACCTAGGTAGGAAAAAATTGTATGTCCACATTACATTTAAAGCTGAAAACTCTGAAGACATGCCTGTTTTATTTTACCAACAATTTTAAAACTAGCTTTATTTACCAAAGAATATCCCAGATCATGTAAACTTGAAAAAACACTTGGGTTAGTTTTTATATTTCTGAGAGTTTAGAAAAACTTAATTTATGTAAGTGCTCATTTATCTCTAAGCCAATTCGAATAGAACTCCCTCAAGGGATTTTACAAATTAATTTGGTAGGACCAGCCTGGTGGCATAGCAGTCAAGTTCATGCATTCTGCTTCAGCAGCCCAGAGTTTGCTGATTTGGATCCCTGGCACAGACCTACACATCGCTCATCAAGCTGTGCTGAGGTGGCGTCCCATATAGAAGAGCTACAACTCTACAACTATGATACACAACTATGTACTGGGGCTTTGAGGAGAAAAAATAAAAGAAAATAGAGGAAGATTGGTAACAGATGTTAGCACAGGGCCAGTCTTCCTCACAAAGGAAAAAAAGAATAGTTGGAGGAAAAACGAAGAGCTCAGTTTAGACTCTCCAATGGATCCCCGATCGGTCAACCAGGAGTGAAGACAAAGGCCTCACAGGTACACTCTTAGGGTCCTGGGTGAGAGGTCCAGGGGTCCAATGATGAATCTGATCTTATCTGGGTCATGAGACCACAACTGTTAAAAAATATATATTCAATGACACTTACTAAAGATGGTAAATGCAGACTATCACCATAGGTATAGACCACTGCAATGGATTTTTGCAGTGGGGGAGAGAGATTGGGCTCAACTCTGAATACAGCATGGGCAAGTGAGAATGTGGAGCAGAGTGGGGTTCAGTGGATGGAAAATTACTAAGAGGAAATATCAGGGGTAAAAGAGGTTCTGGCTAAACCAACTTGACAGGATTCTTGCTGAAGAAAAGCCAGGGTGGTCAGAAGTCACCTGGGGCATGGTGGAGGGTGAGGAACCTGATCAGATAGTAAGGGTGATCAGATATCAAGGGTGTGGGGTTCTGGTTAAACTGACTTATCAGGGTTCTTGCTAAGACAAGATTTTACAAGGAAGTGCACAGATGGCCCTAGGAAAAGATTCAGGAAGCTGACTAGATTTGGTCAGGCAAAGAATCTTTGTCAGTGGGTCTATTTTAAAGAGGAGAAGACTAACAAAAATGGGAGATGGGGGACCCCAAAGATAAAATCTCATATTTTTCTAAACTTAACCCAAGACCAGCCTTGCCAGAATTCATTAAAAGTCTGATCCCCAGAAAATCATGGAATCTTCTGCCTTCAGAGAGACTAACAAGGCCCCAGGACAGACTCAGCCTTTGAGAGAAGTCCTTGAAAGGAAGCAATCCAACAAAAAGAGGGAAACACCACATCGTGAGAATGTCAATAACTCCTCATAATTTACCTCACCCAACTCCCTTAGCCTAAATCACTTTCAGCAGTGCAAGTATCTGTTAAATTTCATAGTTGACAAAACATATTGATTTCAGTAGTCTTTCCCTAGAATCTCATAGAGAAAGTTTCTCCTGCATGGCACACAATCAAGCAAGTGAATTATACTGGCTTTTCAGTCAGTTAGGCCTGGGTTCAAATCATCACTCTTCAGCTTGGCCGTGTGACCACGGGCAGGTCTTCTAACCACCCTCAACCTTGTTCTCTCAACTGTAAACTGGGAATCATTATTGTACCGACCCCACAGAGCTGGTTGAACTTGAGATAAAGTAATGCATTTAAGTGCTTAGCAAATTGCCTGTCATGTCATCACACTTAATAAATGGGAGAAATTTTAAAAGAAGGGATAAGTGAGGGGAATTGGCAAAGTCTAGAAAGAGTGTAGAGTTCCTAAGATATAGAAGGGCCGTGGGTTCCTGGGGATGAATCAGAGAGGCAAAATGGCACACACACCAAGTCTCAAAAGAAATTAAGAAGCCTGAGAGAAACTGGGCAGGGATTTATAGACAAAATGAAAAGCATCCTATCCCTCTTGTGTTTTCTCTCCAGACATGTGACACGAGTTCACCGATAGACAGGAAAGAGAAATGATGAGGGCCACCCACGCATTACCTTCTGGGTTCTGCCCAAAGATGCCTAAAGTGTTGAAATAGAATTTAAGATGGAGGCTTTGACCAGGGTAGAACATCTGCCCCGGTCACTTCCAGGCAGAGTGATGCTCAAGAATCTGGTAGCTGAGAGCTGGACAAAAAGAGGAAAGGAAACTTACCACCTTCCTGGCAACTGTGAGCTGTAGTCCATGAGACTGGCCTCATCATAGATGGATTTATTTCTTTCTGGAAAGCTCCTTGGCCTTGTTGAGCTTGGCTTGGAGTATTCAGCATTCCCAGGCTTGGCATGGGTTTCTTCAGTATGATTTCCTCTTTCTGGAAAAAAAAACAATACAGTAAAAAGAGGGAAAGTGTATAGTGAGAATGTCAGAGAATATGAATCATGGGGGAGATAATTCCTGAATTTAGCTTTTCCCAAAGTTATTTTCATCTAGGAGAAAGATTTCCTTCTTGGGCCTCTGTATCTACAATTCCTTAAAGCACTTTTTTATGAAGTTCACGCTTGACACTTTGAATACCTGTTTCTGTCCCTGTCAGCTCTTTTCTCTCACGTCCATGCAGCTGTGAGAATTTCAACAGGCCCAGCAAACAGAGCTAATAACACCAGGGAGTTGCGTCCTCTGCATCGTGGAGGCTGAGGCGTGAAGACTGAGATTGTAAATACAATGAAGGAAATGGCTCCTGGTGTGCTGGATGCTGTAGCTCGTGTAATTGTAGTAATGCGTCCATCAGGTGGCCTGGTTTCTTGCCTCCCTGAGGTGACCAAGCAGGGAACAAAAGAACACCCGTAGCTCTACACGTCTCCACAGAGGCTACCACTGGGGCCTCAAGCATCCAACAGCCCCTGAAAAACATGGCCAAACCTCCCACCAATGTTACAGGAAGCAGGACTGGAAGACGGAGGTGGCTGCAAGTTTGCCAAGAACGTGAATCATGCTCAGGAGACTTCAGGACCACTTAGTGCTCAGCAGTTTTAGGACCACTTGATCCATGGAATGACATGAATGGACTAATAGTAGCGTAGAAAACTATTTTAGGTTTCAGTGGAAAACCATGCATCATCTATAACACACCCTTCTGAGTTAGGAGATTCTAGACCCGAGACAGGCAGGTTAGCATAGGGATCTGGCACCACAAGGGAACAGGAGGGTCATGCGTCAGGGGAACATTGCTAGGACATTGCTAAGACATAGCTCTGCATTATAGCTTAAGATACTTAGGTAACCGCAAGCTTGCTAAACCTCTTTCGACTGTCTGTAGGGGACCGAACTGCTTGATTTACGGAAGCTGCGGCCCCGCCGCTCTTCCCCTGGCTGCCGCTGCTCTGACTCACAGCTGCCTTTGCTCTCACTTCTGCCCTGTGCAGAAAGACCCCCTACCCAAAAGCAAGCCTATAAAAGGTGCAATGGCAAAACCGCTGGGCGCAGCTCCTCCCTTGGAGTGTGCCTGCTCTGTCTATGGAGTGTATCTTTCTAATAAACTTCTTACTCTTTGTGCCCGTCCTTGCTGTTCTGTAAATTCTTTTACAATGCAACATCGAGCAACCTGGACCCACAGTGTGGTAACAGCCCTGTTCGTTGTATTGGAGATATTTTGTAAAGCTTTGTAAGTTCTAGGTAACTGATAGATATGTAATTCCTATCCTATCTGGTAGTGATCTAACTGATCCCCCCCAATAGCCCTGTGGAAAAACCAGTTTTGTCTCCCTTTGCACTTCATCTCAACATTCCTTTACTTGCATAAATCTGTTCTGTTTTGACTTTTCCTTTGAAACAGTTGTTACAGGTTAAATAGTGTCCCTCCAAAAACGATATGTTGAAGTCCTAACCCCCAGTACCTGTGAATGTGACCTTATTTGGAAATAGGATCTTTGCAGATGATCAAGCTACGATGAGGTCATTAGGGTGGGGCCTAATCCAATATGACTGTGTCCTTATAAAGAGGGGAAATTTGCAAAGGGACAGACAGGCACACAGAGAGAAAGCCATGTGAAGAGGAAGGCAGAGATCAGGGTAATGCATCTACAAACTAAGGAATGCCAAGGATTGCCAGTAACCATCAAAAGCTGGGAAAGAAGTATGGAACATTCTCCCTCACAGCCCTCAGGAGGAACCAATCCTGCTGACGTCCTGCTCTCAGACTTCTAGCCTCCAGAACTGTGAGAGAATAAATGTACGTTGTTTAAGCACGCAGTTAGTGGTTCTTCACTATGGCAACCCTAGCAAACTAATACGCCAGTTATAACATCTGCCTCGTTCCCTTGTATCATCTGAGTAAAATAAATCATTCAACTTATGTCCATTTTATATCTGTATGAGAGTCATGAGTTTACCCTTTTCTGAAAATTTTCATTTAATAAGATAAATGGGTCTTCTGCTGTCCCTCTCCATTCCTAAAGACTTCTCATCCATGACTCAATATTCTTTTTTTTCATTGAGTTGTTGGGTTGCTTAAAGTCATCACAATATATCTTTTCTAAGACAACCCACAATCAGAAACGTAACCAATCAAAGTGGGTTGCCTCCCCTCATTCAGATAAATGGATGGGACAGGAACGAAGCTCCCACAGCCGTCGGGCTCTGTGCTGGGCACTTGGCATTGTGTAGGATATTTTTTAAATGCCTACCCAACAGTCATCCCCACTTCTTCAGTGGTAAAAGAACTCCAGTGTTGGGCCAGTAGTGTTCACTTTTCCTCCCAAATCTCAGAGAAGGAGACCCTATCCCAAGTATCCCCAGAAGTAAAATCTGACTGGTCTAAGACCCCCCTGGTGGTCCCAGTCTCCTTGCCAGTGACTGATTAGACATGGCTGGGGGGGGGGGGGGGAAGAGGAAGAGATTCCAAAAGCAAAGGTTTCATTCTCTTAAAAAGAGCCATTTGGGGAGAAGCAAACCCTTCTTTGGAGTCTACATGTGATGCCTGGAATTATGCCAGCCATCTTGTGATCATGAGAGCAGTTAGCTTGACTAAGGACAAAATTTTTCCCACTAGACACGGCAGAGTAGAAAGAAGGAAAGTTCCTGGGTTCTTAACATTTTTGAGCCACTGAACTAACCAAGGATGGAACTGGTCTTCCTTGAGACTTCCTTATATGTAAGAGAATAATTTTCTTATTGAAGCAAGTTAACTGGGAGTGTTTTGTTTCTTACATTCAAAAGCATCTTAGCCCCTATAAGATATCTGTGAACATTCTCATTTTACAGATGAAGATCTGAGGTTCAGGGAGTTTATAACTTGCATCCAAGATAACCTATCCAGGGTCACACACGGACAAAATTTGTATCCTACTCAAACTCTAGACCCATCCTCTCTCTACTACCATTTACCTCCTCTATGTTTATTATTGATCACTGAAAGAAGATAAATTTCTCCTGTTCTTTTGTTTGTTTTTATCCTTTAACATGTCTTAGGAGGCCTTAGAGCCTAGTGGTTAAGGGCAAACTTTGGTGTCAGACAGACCTGGGTTTAAATTCTGCCTCTGTGTGACCTCAGGCAAGTCACTCAACCCCTTTAAGCTTCAGTTTCCTCATATGTAGAATGGGAATAGCAATTACATAATATAAGGCTGTGATGAAGACTAAACTATGTATGTAAAGTTCTTATTACAGATCCTGGCACATTATACATGCACAGAAACAAAATTGGTGGCTGTTATAATTATCATGATTATTGCACCATACAGTGTTACCCTACCTCTTCAATAGGCAGCCAGTCTTTGAACGTGAAGAGAGCATCCTGTTCCCCGTACACAGAGTGGTTTCATCAATTTGACTTCAGACTGGTTAGAACCTCCCCTTTCTGGGCTAAAACTGCGAGCTCCTCCTCCTGCCGCCCAGACAGTCACCATCAAAAGAGCCCAACTCCTGGGGCCGGCCCTGTGGCCTAGTGGTTAAGTTCGGCCCGCTCCACCTGGGCAGTCTGGGTTCAGTTCTCGGGTGCAGGCCTACACCACTGGTCCACAGCCATGCTGTGGCAGCAACCCACATACAAAATAGAGGAAGATTGGCATAGACGTTAGCCCAGGGTGAATCTTCCTCAGCAAAAAAAGAAAAAGAGCCTAACTCCTGGGAGCACCGAGCCTTCCTCAGTGGAGCCCAGCCTGGCCTTGTGTCTACTCACATTACCCCCCACAGGGCCCTGAAGCCCTGGTGTTCAAGTGGCTGCCTGGCAGGGCCAGGAAGATAAAACCCCTCTTGTTCCCTCTCTCCACAGTGAGATCTATGGCACTTTAGAGGAACACAGAAATAAAAGACTGGATTTTTTTTTCTTTTTCTTTTTTTTTCAACAACAAATGGTGATTTGTCTTTACCAGCCGCTGCTTCAGAGCCACAGTGCAATCAAAGAGCATGAAATCAGCAGAAAACCAAGGCAGTGGTGTTCTATCCCACCCTGGGGGGGATTTGCCTGCCTACAGGACAAACAGAAAGTGGAGGGGAGAGGGGAGCTGTGTGCAAAGAGCATCTCTCTGGGCTGATCTAGGCTCACAACTCCTACCTCATTTTCAAAGGTTTGTTTTCTTAACATTTACACTCTGCCACTTTAAGTTTAGCACAGAGGCAAGACAGGGACAGGGAGGGACACAGAGAAAGGAAATCTCAACTTGTCATGTGGATAAATCTTGAGTTGATTTGACATCTTCTAGCCTGGAGGGCTTAATGTGCTGATAGTGAGTTGGCCTCCATAAGTGGAGCATTCAGTTGGGACTCACAAGTCCAATGTCAGGCTCTGCTTTAAGTCCGTGTGACCGTGTGCAAGTGAAGCAGGAAAGAGCTTAGTCCACCTGCATAACAACGAGGCCTGTCATTTTTGGCATGTGTCCCATGGGTCGGGTCCTGTGCTAACTATCCAATATGTAGCAACCATGGGGTCAGTGGGACTACTTTGCCCATTTTACAGATGTGGAAACTGAAGCTTAGAGAGCTAAAGTCAGTCATCCAAGGTCACATCCTAAAGGGCAGAGGCAGGAATTAAACTCAGATCAGCACCCAAGTGTGTGTTCTTAACCAGATCTTATAAAGCTGCTTTCCACAGGGATTGTGAGTGTACTTTGAAAAATGCCAAGCAAGATCCAATGGAAGGGCATCTGTCATCCATTGAGTCGTGTCTCCAAAAAAGATGTTGAAGTCCAACACCCAGGACCTGTGAATGTGACCTTATTTGGAAATAGGGTCTTTGCAGATGTAATCAAGTTAAAATGAGGACATACTGGATAAGCGTGGGTTCTAATCCAGTAACTCGTGTCCTTAGAAGGAGAGGGAGGGGCCGCCCGGTGGCATAGCGGTTTCGTCCGCGCTTGGCAGCCCGGGGTTCGCCGGTTCGGATCCCGGGCGCCTGCCAACACGCTGCATGTCAGCCACGCTGTGGCGGCGTCCCATATAAAGCAGAGGAAGATGGGCACGGATGTTAGCCCAGGGCCAGTCTTCCTCAGCAAAAAGAGGAGGATTGGCAACGGATGTTAGCTCAGGGCTGGTCTTCCTCACAAAAAAATAAAAAATAAATAAATAAAGATATGAAAAAAAAAAAAAGAAGGAGAGGGAAATTTGGATACAGATATGCACCAAAGGAAAATGGCCATGTGAAGACAGAGGCAGACATTGGATTGATGCTGCCACAAGACAAGAAACGCCACGGATTGGCGGTAACCCCTGGAAGTGAGGAGGAGGCAAGGAAGGATCCTCCCCCAGAGCCTTTGAGAGAACATGGCCCTGCCGTGACCTTGATTTTGGACTTCTGGACTCCAGAACTGTGAGAGAATAGATTTCTGTTGTTTTAAGCCACTGGGTGTGTGGTACTTTGTTAGAGCAGCCCAGGAAACTAATATGGCGTGGACTTTCTGAGTTTGGAGAGAGAGAGAGTGTGTGTGTTTATGTGGTTGGGGCGGGGCGGGGGGGAAGGCAAGACAACTCTCAGACAAATAATACAGTGATTATCTCTAGCATATTGGCCTGGGGATGGGGCAAGAATGCAGCCACGAAAGAGAGAAGGAGAAATGGGTGATAAAGATAGTGAAACAAGGTAGGTTTAACTGATGTAAAGAAATGAGAAGGAAAGAGAAGAGAACTGGAACCAAGTTTGACGGGCCAAATCACTGAAAACAAGGAGAGTCAAAGAAGGTTCTGACATTCCCTGCCAGTGAGGGAAGGGATTGAGAAAGAGCAGGATGCTGGCCATAGTCCGCCCAGTGATGATGACCTTGCCCCCACACCACCGCCCCAGCCTGCTCTCACCTCAATCGGGCTCTTACGTCAGACTCTTCTTCGGTTACTGCACTCAGGGGACAAGCATTTAGCACTCACAAAGTGCCTGGTGCTGGGGGCGAGGGGATGAGAACCAGAGAGCAGCACTAAGGAACAGGGAACTAAGAGCTCACGATTTCTTCAGCCTGGATAGCTCTTTGCCTGCCCTGTCAGCCTAGGACGTGTGTACTCAACCTCTAGTCCTTCCCAACTTGGACGGGGCATTTGTCCACCTCACTGGGTTTGTGACACCTTCCACACCCCTTTATCATAATGCTTGGGCATTACACTGTGTTTCTTTCTGTATATATCTACACACAGATAGAGATGGATAGATAGATAGGTTGATAGATCAATCGATAGATAGGGAGATAGGGAGATGATAGATAGGGAGATAAAGAGACATAGACACATAGATATCTACAGATACATATAAATAGAGATAGATAGAGATAGATACACAGATATCTATACATAGATAAATAGATACATACATACATATTATAGAGACAATGGCTCCTCCATTAGATTGTGAGCTTCTAGAAGGCAAGGCCAGCGTCCTATTCAACTCTATTTAGTTGGTGCCTTCACAGAGCCTGGTGCACAGCAGTTGATCAGTAAATGGTTGATCAATGAATGTCCAGGCTATTCTAGAACTCCAACAACAAAAACTTTTAAGTAATAGAAAAATAGACAAAGGATGTAAATGCATGACTGACAAAATAAAAGAAATATAAATGGCTCTTCATCACATGGAAAGATGCTCAACTCCAGTGATCATAGGGAGAATACAAGTTAAAGCTACGCTGAGAAAACATGTTTCACCTCTCAGACCTGCAGATGTGTGACAAGATATTGCGTGGGGAGGTTGTGGGGACACAAGCAGGCTCACACCTCACATGTTCACGGGAATGACATGACCCGGAAGGAGGTCAATTAGACACCATCTACCAAAATTACAAATGGGTTTACCCTTGGTGCAGCAAGCCCACGTCCAGGGTCATCTGCAGGATATCTCACAGATACACCTGCAAACATGAAACTGGAGCTTGTACAAGCATTGTTCGTAACAGCAGGAAATTTGAAGCAAGTCAAGGACCCTTCTCTAGAGAACAGGGAAAATAAACTGCGGTGCTTGAATAAGAACGAGAAGAATAAAGACTATATTTGTATTTGCTTAATTTGCATTACGAAACACTGAGAGGATCCATAAGAAACTAATGAATGTGGTGAGCCAGGTGGGAGCAGGGAGCATTGTGGACAACTGGGGAGAGAGTAAGATTTCTCAAGGCAGGGCTTTCAAGTCATTTTGACCCTTAAATTATGTAAATGTATTGCCTAGTCAAAAATAATAATAATAAATTAAATTTTTTTAAAAGGCATATAATATTAACTGATATGTAGAAGACAGAGTTGGAAAAGTCCTACACCTCTCTTGCACACTGCAGGAAGTTCCATGGGGAAGAAATAAAAATGACTCAAAACTCAGAATAAATTAAAATTTCAAAATAACATTAAAATTTGCCTACTGGTTAACCAATTTCCTGGGAGACTAAAGAAGAGATCTGTTTTCCTTAAGAACAACAAACTGGGGTAAATAAACATCACCAGTCAAAAGCCAGTAAGCCATCTGAAGGAAAAGTCCCACTGCCCATTGTGGGGAATTTCATATGCTAAGGATACAATTTGCCCAACCACCCAATTCTCTCCCTTTCCCAATCCCAACCTCATTTCACCAGCCAATCCCATTGGCATTCCATTTATTTCCTACTTTCAGCCTCACCTCGCCATTTTCAGCCTCTTTCCCAAACCCAACATCCTCACATATCTAGGCTCCAGCCCATCCATCAAAGCCTTCTAAGATCTCTAGCTCAATACATCCTTCAGACTTTCATTTAAAAATCTAGATTGGCTATCACAGGGGTGCAGTGCCCTGCCCAACCCAGGACACTATAACGCATTAAACCCCTTAATAATCCTACAAGATAAAGACCACCAGAATCCATCCTACCAGCATTTCACAGATGAGAAAAGGGAGCCTAGAGAGGCAGTAGACTTTGTCCAAGGTTCTGCAGTGTGGGGAGGTGGCGCCAGGATGCAGACCCTAGTAGTAGTAGTAGTCAGAGCCCACTCTCACCAGTGCTGCCTCCCTAGATGCCCCCAAAATACTTTATGGTATATAGACCTTTTCTTCTGCTTCTCTTTCTCCATTCATGCATTCATTTGTCTGTCAAATATTCATGGTCACCTACTGTATACCAGGCACTGTGCTAGGTGAAGGGGATACAAAGATTCAGGAGATAGTAGTCCTTGACTCTGAGAAGCTTACAGCCCACACACAGGTAAACACACAATGCTATATACAGGAGGTTCTGCAGTGTGAGCCTAGGAGTGGGCCCCCAACCCTCTTGTATATCTCTTGTTTTTCCTCCTCTGCCCAGAAAGTCTTCATTTGTAGCCTTGTGTCCATCACAACCGGAAAATCAACTCCAGGAGGATTCTTCCTGGTAAAGTAAGGTACCCAAACAGACCTACACACCAACAACTTTCAGATTTGGTCTGGGGGTCTGCTCTCCAGTAGCCTACAGTTTTATGAATGTCGTTTCATGTTGAAACAAGAACAAGGGTATCATGTATTTTTGCTTCTCACCCCAAGAATCCAGGCTGAAAACAAAACAGAAAGGAGACCTAATCCGATACTTCCCACAGGAGAATTCAGAACAGAGCAGTAAGGAAGAGCCCGTCTTACCTGTGGCCTTAAATGTCCTCTTCCTTATCACAGTCCAAAGGACTCACGTTCCTAACCCCATGCTGCTGACTAAACTGGGAAGGACAGCCTTCTTACTCGACAGGCAGTCTTCCCTCTGATCTACTCAGTCTCCACGGGCAAGAGTGACTGCCCCTGTTCCATCCCCCAGACAAAGCATCGAAACTAGTCACACAGAGCTGGGTTCAAAGCCAGACCCCACCACTTACTGAGAGATCATCAGCGTCAACTTCCCCATCTGGAGAAGGAGAATCATAACAAAGATTCGATAAGATGATGCATGCAAAGGCTCTAGCCTCAGGCATGACCCAAATTTAAGGCCTTCCTGGGACACTGTCATGACCAGAGTCACTGCTGACTTCCACTTGTGCACCCACACAGCTCAACTCCCGAGCAAATAGAAGATATCCAGAGCCCTGGCCCCCTCTGCCCAAGGGATCCGTCGTTATTTCTGCAGCCATAAACCTGACTTCTAGTGCTGCAGAGGGGCAGAGAGAACAGGCTCTGGGACCTGAGAAGAGAGGGGCTCAAAAGACACAGGGATTATTCCAGTTACAGTCACACAGGCTGAGGGTGGGCTTACACTCCAGACTGGGGGTGCAGAGCGAATACAGGGAAACCCAGGCAAAGGGGAAGGCTGCAGGCTGGAGGCAACCCAATGCCCCCAGGGACAGGCCAAGTCCACAGCTAGACACCAGCAAAGCAGCAGCACCCAAAAAATTACTTTGGAAAGAATTTGCTATTTCCCCAAAAGCACCCAGGAAGTCACCTTAAGGGGAAAAAAGTCAGAACGTTATTGGACTGGCCTACTCATTTGGATGATATAATATTGTTTTTAGTTTTAAATACATAGAGGCAAAATGAAAGTAGGGAGTGGGAGATAGGTACCACATTCTTTCCCATGCTAGAATCTCCAAAACTCCTAATCTGGCCTGGTCCATTAAATACCAACAAGATTGAATTGAAACTCAAATGCCTACCGAGGTCAGAGAGATTAGATAAATGCGCACCTGAGCCGGGTCGGGGAGTGGGGAGCGGAACACAAATGCCCCATGGAAGCAGCCAACTGTTGTCATAGAGAAGCAGGGTCAGTGTTGCTGGTTGGATTTTTTTTTTAAATATATAAAGAGAGATTTATTTTAAGGAGCTTGCTCATACGACTATGGGGGCTGATAAGTCCAAACTTCACAGGGCAGGCTGGAAATTCAGGGAGTAGTTGATGTTGCTGTCTTGAGTCTGAATCCAGCAGGGCAGCAATCACGTGTTGATGATTACATGGTGCTAAAGTTACTCAGTCACCTTCAGACACACACAGTGATGAGGAGAGATTTTGTTTTCCCGGGAATAGAAGTGAATTTACCTTCCTCACGCATATTTCCATTATTGCTAGTTCACGTGGTCATATAATTAAGTATTTATGTCTTTCTTCTCAAGAGACTATAGGATGTTTTTCAAAGGGTTGCCCACAGACCACAGACATCAAAATTTCCTGGAATGCTTGTTAGAAATTCAGATTCCTGGCCACCCCTGATCTACTGAATCAGGAAATCTGCACTTTTAACAAGCTTCCTCTTTTTTCTTGTGTATGCTGACATTTGAAAACCACTAGACAGAAATTGTTTTCTCATTTTTGTTCCTCAGTGGCCCACAAAGTCCCCAGCACCTAGTGGAGCTTAACAAATGTTGCTGAACAAATTAATGAATAGTGTCACTAGTTTATCCTTGGGTTCTCTTGGGACGTCTGGAAAAATCATAATGCTAAACGTGCAATCTTGATCTCTTTGTTTTAGGTGCTGACCAACTATTGTTTAACCATCTACGTATGTGTCAGTTAGCCCTACTGAACTGGAAAGTGTCTTACACTTTCATCATTCTTGTATTCCCAGAACCTAACCCAGGCATTGGCATATGTAAGATGCTCAGTGAATATTCATTGAATGAATAGATAGACGGATAAATGGACAGGTAGAGGGAGCTACCTGAATATAGACCATCCACTGCCTTATTAGGTTGTGCAAAATTTTACTTGCTAGCCCCAGAGTTTTTACAAGTTTCTCATTCTATTTTATAGTAATTCACAATTGCTACAGAGATTGAGTGCATCTAGAACTTTCACTTGCTACAGATTGAAGCATAGTTAGAGTCTGCAACATGTAATTTCTGTAGCATTAATTATATCTCTTCTATCCCTTTCGGAAAAGAACATATATCATGATGCCCATCGTTGAGAGTCATGCTATTTTGGAGATGATTTTGAATCCCCTTCAATGTACAAACAAAACTATTTATAAGCTTCAGTGCTTAAATTATTACTATCATTGTTTTTTAATAAATTCTTTGTGATACCTCATAACCAATCCAGACCCAATACTGTGTCAAGACACTCAGATTAAGAATAACTGCTATAAATCACTTGACCTAAACCAGGTGGTAAAGATTTCTCTTTCCAGAATGACTAAAATTAGAAAGACTGACAATACCAAGTATTGATGAAGATGTGGAGTAACCTGAACTCTTATATGTTGCTGGCATTTACCCAACAGAAATGAGAACATTTGTCAACAAAAATACTTGTACAAGAATGTTTATAGCAGACCTATTCATAATAGACTCAAATTGGGGAGCGGGTCTAGTGGCATAGAGGTTAAGATTGCGCTATGGCAGCCTGAAGTTTGCAGATTCAGATCCCGGGCACGGACCTATGTACCGCTTATCAAGCCATGCTATGGCAGGCATCCTGCATATAAAGTGGAGGAAGATGGGCATGGATTTTAGCCCAGGGCTAATCTTCCTCAGCAAAAAGAGAAGGATTGGCAACAGATGTTAGCTCAGGGCTAATCTTCCTCACTAAAAAAATAAAGACATAGACGCAAATTGGAAGTGACCGACCCAATTGTCCATCAACAAGAGAAAGGATAAAAAAAGTATGATATCTTCATACAATGGGATAATACTTAGCAACAAAAAGGAACAAATTACTAATATATACAACAACATGGACACACCTCAAAATCATCATCTTGAATTAAAGAACCCAGAAACAAAAGAGTACATTCTATATTATTCCATACATAGAAAGTTCAGAAAAGGCAGAACTAATGTGTAGTGATAGAAATCAGAAGAATGGCTGCCTCTGCAAAGGGCAGACATCAACTGGAAAGGGACATGAAGGAACTTTCTGGGTAAGAAAAGTGTTCTACATCTTGATTTAGTGATGGTTACACGAGTATAATCATTTGTCA
This sequence comes from Tapirus indicus, assembly GCA_031878705.1. Classification (NCBI taxonomy): domain Eukaryota; kingdom Metazoa; phylum Chordata; class Mammalia; order Perissodactyla; family Tapiridae; genus Tapirus; species Tapirus indicus. The sequence continues at coordinate 133,018,928 of CM062920.1, read as the reverse complement.
AAATTCACTGAATTGTTCACTTAAGATCTGTGCATTTTCCTGTATGTAAAATATATCTCGTTTTAAAAACTTGTGCTTCAACATTGGCCAGAAAAATCGAAGGATGATCTATCTTTTATGTATTGTGGTTTCATTGTTAGGAGCATTTTTCAGATCTAAGGCTTTAAATCATCTATGATTCCAGTCAGAGGTGTCATACACATCTCAACACAATGCACTCTTGTCATTCTACAAAGGTATTACAGAAGAGTCAAACACCTTTCCAGTATGTCATTCATACAAGTGCCTGGCACCATTCTGACTCTTTATATTCATTAGTTGATTTAAATCTCACTTTTTTTTTTATGCTGAGGAAGATTAGCCCTGAGCTAACATCTGTGCCAATCTTCCTTCACTTTATATATGGGTTGCCACCACAGCATGGCTGATGAGTGGTGTAGGTCTCCACGCCCAGGATCTGACCCATGAACCCAGGCTGCTGAAGCAGAGTGCACTGAACTTAACCACTACACCACAGGGACAGCCCCTAAATTTCACTTTTAAAAGTTGTGCAGTGCAAATATTTAACAGATGAGAATCAAGGTCCAGATAGGCCAAATTACTTGCCCAAGATCACACAGCTAATGAGTAACATCACCAAGACTCAAACCCAGAGCCCAAGCCCACACTCTTTCTTCTCCAAATAAACACACACACACATACCTGAATCACAATTCACAGATCTTTCCATACTTTTATCATGAATCTGTGATAACAGGTCCTCCTGTGAGATTTTAAAATAAATAAACAAAGCCTCTATAAAGGGCTCTAGAGTCCATGGAAAGTTTTAAATCATCACCTGATTCTTCCCACCTGGCTCTGGTTCTCAAACCCATGTTTACTTTGGAATCTAGGGACTGGAACAATCTACTGAGAGTAAACGAAGGAAGCCACAGAGTGTTTGTTGGCCAAAGGGCAAAGGAGGTGTTTCTTTCACTTTGTTTAGGTATTAAAACAAAATTCTCCATTATTCTAAACCCTGGAGTACTGTCAGTATCTTTAGAAGTGAAGCAGACACACTGAGTGCATTTTCAAATATAAAAACTAAAAGCAATTAGCCCAGGGAAGAGAGAGATGAGCTTTATCTTCTACAACCACTGGCTACTCTTTCTAGCCATGGTCCTGAGGATATAGTTTCTTATTGAATTTTTCACTCTCATCGGTGGCTTTTAACAGTGAATTTCTAAATATCCAAGTCTATACCAAAGTCAAGTTTATTTAATTCTGATCTATCAGAAGCCACCAAGAACCCATGCAAAAATGCCAGAACAATTCAAATGACCCTCATGTACCCAGTGAGATTAATATCCCACAGAAATGCCTCTTTAGAGTAATATCAAAGTAATTCACTTGAACCTTTTCCTGGCGAAACATAAAACATCTATGAAAAAGAATGATATTGTATAGGTACCAACACTGAAACAAGCTGAATAGCTACCAATGTTTTTAGATGATTAACTGATGAAGAAAAAAGAAAAAAAATCACTATTGAAAAAGCAGGTTTCTGGTCCAATAAACTTCCAATAATACCAATGCTGTGAAAATCATTTTGCATAATCCACAGAAAGCCCTCATGTATCTGGTCAACAAAATTGAAAGTTGGCTTCCAGTCTGTTTTCAAGTTCTAATCCCATTTTCCGTGAAAAATAGTTTGCACTTTAAAGAGCTCAGGACGATAGTTCCTTTGGAGGAAATTTGTCTGTAGCTGGCTTGTTATTACAGATACACATGATCTTAGGTGTCAGCTATAAGCTGAAGAATCTTATTCCTCTCTTTGGCTTATGGAGCAAGGAAGTAATAAAAGCATCTCCCCAGATCTTATAACCTTCTGAGTTCCAACTAGCAGTGAATATGATTCCCAGGACTGTAAATAGTTTTATAAACCTTGCCTTTCCCAATAGCTTTAACTTTTCTGTTTTCTTAGATATTAGCAATAAAAGTACTATGTGTAAACGTCCTTAAGATTTGGGCAAAGCTGTCACAAGATGCAAAACACCCAGTCCCTATGGAGGGATGGCTTTTCATATAGTTAAAAGTGGTGAAGCAATTCCAGGAGAGCGCCAGAAATAAAGTGGAGAGACTCAGAATGAAAGAGTTAAGGCAGAATCATGAAAAAAACATTGTTTTAAAACATGTGATTTTTGTTATGCAGTCAGTTTCAAATTGAGTAATTCAAGCCAAAGTGGGGTTTTTTTGTGAGGAAGACCAGCCCTGAGCTAACATCCATTGCCAATCCTCCTCTTTTTGCTGAGGAAGACTGGTCCTGGGCTAACATCAGTGACCATCTTTTCTACTTTATATGGGACGCCAACACAGCATGGCTTGACAAGCGGTGCATTGGTCTGCTCCTGGGATCCAAACCTGCAAACCCCGGGCTGCCAGAAGCAGAGCACATGAACTTAACCGCTACTCCACCAGGCTGGCCCTAAGCCAAAGTGCTTTTTCGACTTTGGTGTTCCCTTGGGAAAATTGCACGGCTGTAAAGGATAATGGGATAAACTGGGGAACTTGGATATAGAAAGTTTCAACCCCAGTTCCATTCCTCCTAGCCCAGAAACGGGCAAAAAAACCAAATTAATAATAATAGCTAACAGTTATTGTTTTGTGTGTATTAACTCACTTTATTCTAGGAGGTAGTTAAGTGCATAGAAGGATGGGCTCTGGAGCCACACTGCTTAGTTTTAAAAACTCTTTCCCACTTACTAGCTATCTGATCCTGGGCAAGTTCCTCTGTGCAATAACCATCATACAATGGCACCTACCTCCTGGGTTACTTATGAGAATCAATGAGCTAATACCAAGGTTAAACACTTAGAACAGCGTTTGTCTGGCACAAAGCAGATAATTAATTAATGTTTGCTCTTCTTAGTCCCATTTTACATTTAGGAAATTGAGACACAGAAAGTCTGTTTGCTAAAGATGCAGTGATTACCTAACAAACATACAAAATCTGGCACTTTGTAAATATTTTGTACATGATAGTTATTTTTCATTCTCTTATAAACAAAGAGATCACTGTGAAAACAACACTCCCTTTGGTATGCAAAATTGTGCTTTGCCTAAACTAAACACAAAGAGTTCCTAGTGTAGATTTCTAATAAAGAACATTTAAATAGCTGTCAATTATTGTCTTCCCCTTCCTTTTGCATTCCTGGCCATAAATCCAGAGCACAGCAGTAAATTATGCAGATTGAATGGAGATTTATATTCTGCAATAACAATTATATTAAAGCACCTTTCTGATAATGATCAGTTTACTGATCTGTAAAATGGGCAACCCAACCTGGCTCCCACAGAAGGGCACTTTCAGGGTGAATTCTCCACTGTCCAGATTCTGGTCTACCAACTGGTCATCTCAGAAGCTTGACATCGAGCAAAGAATATAGCCATCTCTTTGGGACAGACTCCTCTGAACCAAGCTCATCACCAAGACCATGTATGAAACCAGAATGCTGAATGATTAATTGCAAGGAGACATAGCCCAGTAAGCAGGTCTGGGACTAGATTAGTTGATGGCTATATTTTCTCCCTGTGGACCAAAGTACACGGGAAGCCAGATTCTGATTAGAAGGCTACTTGGTGAATGTAAAACCAGAAGGAAGGTAGATTCAGCCATCTCCAGAGTAATCAGAATTGAAGAGTTTGTGTGGGGGCCAGATGGGGCCAGTGCTCTGCTCTGCTCTGCAGATAGCCCCTCCCAGGCCTAGAGTACCCTTCCTCTGAGGCTAATTAACCCCCTTTCTGAAGGATCATTCTTTCCTCAGCTCTGTAAATAACTCCAAGCCTGTTACAGTCAAGTCTTTGGGGCCTAGAAGCCATTCCATCCTTTCAGGTAATTTGCCTATATAATCTGATTCTTTTTGTGTTTGCTTCACAGTTTAGCTCTCTTAGAAGGAATCTCAGAGCCGACCCCATGGCATAGTGGTTAAAGTTTGGCACACTCCACTTCAGCAGCCCAGGGTTCACAGGTTCAGATCCCAGGCATGAATCTACACTGCTCATCAGCCATGCTATGGCAGCGACCCACATACAAAATAGAGGAAGATTGACACAGATATTAGCTCAGGGCTAATCTTCCTCAAGCTGAAAAAAAGAGGAAGAATGGCAACAGATGTTAGCTCAGGGCCAGATTTCCACAGCAAAAAAAAAAAAAAGAAGAAGAAGAAATCTCCTTTCCAAAGCTCATAGGTAGATACAGCCCTATTTCTCCCAAATACCAACAGTAGGATAATCACCTAGTCCAGCACAAAACAAATCCTCCAAAAACGAAATGCCCTTTCTTAATGCCTCCCTACATTTTTTCCACCCTACGGCAGTGTCCGTGGGAGACTGTAAGGGTCAGTTCATTCGTTCACTCGTTTAACTTCTATTTACTGGGTGTCTATTATGTGCCGAGTACTGACTAACGTGGTGTGATTCAACAGGACATGAAAAAGACAGGGATGCTGCCTGCCCTAATCTCTGAGCTCTGTGAAATGGATACTAACTAACCGTTTACCGCAATCCCACCAGAGAAGGTAAAACTACAGACTGAGAGAAGAATCTTGAAGGAAAAAAGAAATTCAATTCTTTGAGAAAACTAATGAGCTGCCCCAACCAGGAGAGTTCAAAGGGCTTCCCTGAAGAAAGGAGATTCAAGCGGAGGTTGAGAGGAGACTAGTAGGCATTCACTAGTAGAGCAGAGAGTGGCCAGGAGGGTTTGGGGAGAAGAGTGCATTTCAGATGAAGGAAACCATTGCAAAAGTCCTGAGGCTTTCAACAGTGAGCAGCTTGCACATAAGAGGAATCTAAAGGAGGTCAGAGATGCTGGAGGGCAATGAGCCATTGGGCAAAGTAGTCATAAGACAGGTGATGTAGATAGGAAGGAGTTGGACCACGGGAGGCCTGGCCAGGCACAATACAGATTTTGATCTTTATCCCCCAGATGAAGAGTTTTAGGGTGAGCTGACAATTCTTCATGAGATTTGCACCTCTAAAGATCTCTCTGCCTACAGAATGCAGAATAAGTTGGAGGGGGCTAAGGAGAAGACTGGGAGACCAACTTAAAAGGCCATCACAGTAGTCCAGACAAGAGATGCTGGTTCCTTAGGCTATAGTGATCAGTGGAGATGAAGATAAAGAGAGAGGACTGAGATACTGCGAAAATAAAGGTCCATTAACGGGCAATGGGTAAGAAAAATTGTCCCACCCTATGGACATACTAAAAAGGAAGAGACTATACTCAATAATGGGACAGAAACCTGGGGATGCAGCAAAGGGGAATTGACCAGGAAGGGGCACAAGAGAACTTTTGGGGGTGAAATCTAAATTGTGTTGGCAGTTACACAGGCATATAAACTGGTAAAAATTCACCAAATATATGTTTAAATGGTTAAATTGTATTGTGTTCAAAGTGTATGTCAATAAGGTTGATTTTCTTAGAAATCAATGTAGATTAATTATTAAGCACATGGATTTTGGAATCATACACACATGGGTTTGAATCCCAGTTCTACCATCGGTCATTGTGTCACTTCAGGAAAGTCAATAAAATGGGGAGGGAGGATGGCTGTTTTGAGAATTGAATCACCCAGTTGAGCAGACTGCCACAAACAAAAACAAGAAGGCCTACCATTCAAATTTCATTATTTGACCCAGTGGGAGCACGAGGCAAAGGAATTAACATTTCCTGAGTGCTTCTTGTTATTAGGCACATGCTAGGCCCTTTACTGATACAGTCTCATTTGATCCTAACAAAAACTCTAAGAGATGGCCATTGTTCCTATAGCTTAGAAATTCAGAAATCTCCCAGGAAACGGTAACTTGGCCAAGTTCATTCACAAAGTGAATGTGGAGCCCAAGGTCCTTGCAGTAGTAGAGAAAGCTGCCTTAGACCCACCCTGAGCGACCTGGGAGGAAACCTGAGGGTCCTCAAAGGGGATTTCCCAAAAGGCAGCACTTCAACACAAGTGGTCTGAGAGAGGATTCTGAACGGCACGTGATTTGGCACTTCGTGTTTTGCGTTTGTTGTATTCCTCGTTAAGGTTACTGGCTTAGTCCGTTGGGGCTGCTATGACAAAATACCATGGACTGGGTAACCTACAAACAACAGACATTTATTTCTCACAGTTCTAGAGCCTGGAAGTCTGAGAACAAGGTGCAAACATGGTCAAGGGAGGGCCCTCTTCTGAGTTGTAGACTTCTCATTGTAGCTTCCTATGGTGGAAGAGACTAGACAGATCTCTTGGGCATTAATCCTATTCATGACTCCTCTGCCCTTGTGACCTAATCACTTCCCAAAGGCCCCACCTCCTAATATCATCACATTGGGCTTTAGGATTTCAACATATGAATTGTGAGGGGGACACGAACCTTCAGATCATAGCAGTTACCTTCCATTTAAGTTAGTAATAGTAGTTTTCCACTTATAGTGATGAATTAAGTTTTTTTAAGTGACTCAAATTTAAACGATGAAGGAATTTATAGTATGGGCACCTCTTGGATGTATCAAAATTGTGAAGAGGATTTGGAAAGGACTGAAGCTTGAGAAAGGCTGGGTCAGCCCAAGCAGAGAAGTGCCAAGGCTCCAGGACACCAGGAAGGCGGGCAGAGAGGATTCAGGCTGGGGCTTTGGCGACCTTAGCCTGAGAAGAAAGTTTATGCTCGTGTTACTGTTACTTCCCATCTGAGTGGCTTCAAGACATCCAGCAACAAAGGCTGGGTCCTGGAGAAGGAATACAGATGCAGAAGGGAGAGGGACACGCACGGAGTGGAGTTGGGGGAGATAGGAAGGGAGCTGGAGCAAATGAGACAGATAGAGTATCTCTCAATGCCAGTCTGGGCACCAACTATTATCTTTCCACTCCAGCTGGGACAGCTCTTTGGGGAAAGCCAAAAGAGCTCAAAGCTTTTCTTAGAATCTTTTTCCTCCATGAACTAGGGAGAATCCAACTGTAAAAGAATTAAAATAATGAATCTTCTTGTACTTTCAACTTCACTCCGTCGCTGTCACAGATGGCTTTGGGAGATGAGACAAGGGACAATAGAGGAATTGTTCCTAGAAAAAGACAGTGACGCTCTGCAAATTTAAGTCCACTGCCTCTTACACCAGACATTGTGTTTCCTAAGCAAAATCTTTGCAGAGCAGCTGGATAGCGCACATGATATATTCTTCTTATAAGCCAGAACCGGTTTTTTTTCCTAGTCTCATATCCAAACTAATCCTTAGGGGATTTTAAAAATGCTTGTGGAATTTATTCTATGCCATGTTTTCTCTCCTATTTCTCTCTGTGGTCCCAGCATGTTCTAGCTTAAGATTTGCTCAAATTAACTTCTGAGTGAAGCCCCTAAATTCTACTCCAATATCTTTACCATCATCACTACCGAAACATACACACCTTCTGTGCCCAGGTTCTCAAGACAGATGTCCTGGAAAGTTCCTATATTCACTTACAAAGGGAACAGGAAGAAGAGAAATTAGAGGCCTCTTTAGACCTGCAAATCATTCTGGAGGACGGAAGGGCAGGAGAGTGGATATAAGACAATGAGAGGTGGCCAGACTTCAGTGTCAAAGACGGCACCCAGAAGAAAGAAGCAACAAAACCACACCCTAGGGTGGAACCTTTGGGGAGATGAAGAAAAGAATTATAAGCCAGGGGTCTGTAGGGTCACATGAGATAGTTCTGGGGTACACTTGGTTCAAAATGGACACTGAATGAAGGTTTGCTGATTGAATTAAGAAACAGATGAATGGTTGCCTAAGCTAGAGGGACCGTGGCAGGCCAGGGTAGAGAAGATAGGGAGCTGACCACCCAGAAGCTTATTCTTATGCTTCTCCAGCCTCAGTCAAATGTGGGTGGAAGGATAGAGGATACATCAGGTGTCTTAGAGCCCCACTGTCCAGATCCATGTATTAGACCAATATGAGACACGACGCCTCTCCTCCTGTGTTTTACAATAAGATCATATAAGTTCTTTCAGCTTTCTAAGATTCAAGAAACTGAAACTCACTAAAGGGACAAGATGTGAGAATGTTAAACATGATAACTTCCATAAGAACTAGTAATGATGCCCTAAGAATCAGTGTGGTTATTATTGTAGATAGCATTCATCGTTTCAGGGAGCATTCATTCAGGAGCTGCTACCCACCTCATCATTGATGCAGGACAGGTGCTTGGTCCTGAACTGTGGGGTGGCAGACAGGGAAGATAGGGTGAAGAGCCAGGAAATACGAATCTGAGCCCTGGCTCAGACACTCAGTGACTTTGGGAAAGGGCGTTCCAAGCAGAGAATAACTTGTGAGCCATTGCAGAGAGGCAGAAAACAGCATACGAGTTCAAGAAACTATACGCAGCATGGTGTTCCAGAAAAGGGTCAGGCAGGGATGGCAAGATTTTAGGCTGATACGTAGCAAGTGCTCAATGAATATTTCTTGAATGAATGAATGAGAAGTAGTCAGGAACAGATCACAGAGGACCTTGTCTTCATTCTTTGCTAAGAAACTTGACTTTGTCTTATAGGCAATGGAGAATCACCAATGGGAGAGGACTTAGGTTGTACCTAGGTGCTATGCTGTAGGGAAAATTAATTTAGGGGGACAAGAAATGACACAGAAAGGCCAGTGAAGAGGCAATGGTCCTAGGGAGAGAGAAGAGCCAATGACTTGGAGAAATCAGAGCTAAAATAGACAGCATTTGGCAAACGATTAGATGAGGACAGTAAGTAGAAGAAAATGTGAATCATGAGCTTTCAAACTGGTAAAGTGCTTGAAAGTAACACCAGCTTATACAGAAAATTCACGAAGAACAAGGATAGGAGGGAAACTGACCAGTTTGGCTTTGGACCTGTTGAGTGGAATGTCCAGATGGAAATAAATCATAGCTAACGTTTCCTGAGACTTTCCCGTGAACCAAGAGCTGTTCTAAGCCCCCTACATATGTGAACTCACTTAATCCTCACAACAGCCCCCATGAGGTATGTACTATTGTTAACGTCATTTTTTAGAGGAGGAAAACAAGGTACACAGAGTTTGAATAACTTCCCAAAGTTCCCAAGCTGGTAAGTGGCAGAGTCAGACCCGAGCCCAGACTGCCTGGTTCCAAATCCCTCTCCCTCAACCTCTGTGCAAATGGACGCATATTTGCCATTTAGTGAGGGCCCAGAGCCCTCATCCTACCTCTTCTTGTAGAAATAGAACTCAAAAAAATAATCACATTAAAGTGATGATTTAATTTTTTTAAGCACACAATACGCAGGAATTCCAACCATCAGATCGTGAATGCCCTTATTGCTGGTGATTTAACACAGTTAAATCTCAGTCTACATTTTAATATACACCCGGTCTCCAAAGCAAACAAGATATGATGTTATTTTTATATTCATTTGTCAAGTCATGCTGTTTTTTTATAATTTATTTAGAGTAAATTAAATAGTACATGTCACTTCCTAAACAGAGAAAAGATAAAATTGGTCTTTATATGTATTATAAATATTATTACAGAACATATTAAAATATACTTCAATATAATCTTTAATAATATACCTCTCTTAAATTGATTTTTTTTCACTTACAATTACTTCTTTACTTTCTAGTTACTTTGCAAAAATAATACAATGATTTTTTTTTTTTTAATCCTAAGAGGTTTCATGAAATTGTGTACTACTGTGAAATAGGTTTGAGTGTAAAAAGGTCAGGAACTACTGTTTGGCACCAAGGTATAATTTCTGCCACTTCAGGACATGTTTCATAACCTAGAGACCTTCATGAACAACTCCAATATGAAAAAATCTGAGCTCTTTTCCATTTCAAGGTTTATGGTGCGGGGTTCGGCTTTGACCTGGATCCCTTACTACGAGTAACCATTACAGGGATGCAGATCGTAGCTCCACGGACGTGCTCAGCTGATGTCCTACTCTGCTAGAAGCTCAATGCTATTTTCGCTTGGCTTTAATCCTTCATAGAGCAGACACAGCCCTCTTTGAAAAGCCAAGTTTAATGGAATGCACACATGACACATTCTCAGAAATGAAAGAAAATACTTTTACTTCCTTCCCTGGTTCCCCAAGATTCCAGAACTTACTGTAACCTCAACAGCAGCCAAAAGGAAGGTTTTTTCTCTTGACCCTTGGCTGATCCTTTCATTCAGTTCCAGGAATTTTCTCCTTCTTTCTGGCTGTTGCATAGGTTTTGTTCCCCTTGAGATTCAGCCTCAACGGGAAGCTGAATTCAGGCAGGGTAACAGAGTGATGCATAGAGCTCCCCCATGACCACCGAGGACTTGAAATATGCTTACATTGACTGAGAAACTAAATGTTTAATTATATTTGATTTTAATTTATTCAAACTTTAACTTTAAAACTTACACGAATTTAGTTATTGACGAACTTCGGAGTATATTCGGAACAACTTGGATATGTTAATCTACTTTTTCAACTGTACATTTTCTGAACTCTAAATGCACGTCAAGTATTTCCAATGAAAATTTAGTCTCCAAACTGAGATGTGCTGGAAGTGTTAAATATGCCCCAGATTTTGAAGACTTAATACAAAAAAAGGATGTAAAATGTCCCGTTAATACTTTTTTCTGTTGATTACATGTTGCAATGATACTATTTTGGCTGTAGCGGGTTGAATAATATATATTATTAAAAATAATTTCACATACTTCATTTTACTTTTTCAGCGGGGCTACTAGAACATTTTAAACTACATGTGGCTCACATTATTTCTATCATGTGGGACCGGTCTACAGCATGGGTGACAGTGTCAGGAAGAATGAGATCCCCCCATTTGCTGGTTCTATGACCTTAAGCAAGCTACTGACCTCTTTAAGCCTCTGTTTACTCATCTGTAAACTGGGGGAAATTTTACTACCTTCTGAATAGGCCTGTAGTGAATTTTACATGAGACAAGTGAACAAAAAGCTTACCCCAGTGCCTGGCTCATGGTAAAATACTCTGTAAATGTTCACTTTTATTATTGTTGCTGTTATCATTATTCTCTATCATCCAGATGTTTAGTAAGAGTGCATCAAAATAAATATTAGCTGCCTGTGGGTTGACTAGTATCTCATGACCAGATAAAGTAACCTCATTTTCTAAAATAAAAATAAGAACTTGAGGTCAGATATAGGAGTTTTTCTCATATTTGTGAATGTATTTACAAGGAAATCACATTTTTTAGCTGATGGAATGCTTTTACTTAAAACAATGAAATTACTCGAAATCCAGACTTCCTTGGAAAATCCAGGTCATGAGGTTTACTCCTAAAAAATATTGGTGCACAATATCTCAAAGAAACCAAACTCAGCAATTCTCCATTTAGACTCAATTTTGAAGGCAAAAGTTTCATTTATATCCACTTCTTTTGGCTATGATTAAACAGACTAAATAAGTATTCTGGATATACATTAGGGACTTCTGCTTCCAGAAAGATGGAGAAGTACTTTTCCCTATTCCTCCTGCTAAGTACAAATAAAAACTCTGGACCTTATAAATATACATAAGATTCTGAAACCTAAGACTCTGAAAGAGGGAAAGAAGAAGGCAAATCACTAGGGACCTCAGGATCTAAGAAATGACATGGTGATGAATTCCTGGGGTTTTCTTATTGCCTCATATATCCCAGACTTGGTACTGGAGAAGCTGGACACACAGAATGCCAATGGGTGCAGACAAAGAAAGTCTTTAAAAAAAGCCTGCTCTCTCTAGTCAAAGGAGCAGGAAAGGAGAAGTCTAGCAAGATAAAAAACTTTTAGACAATAACCACTCTACTCCCACCAAACATCACAGAAAAAACTTTGAATCCACCTCCATCCATGCCAGCAAAGATCAAGTAGGGAATCTGGACTTCCATCCATGGTAATGGGGCACCCCTCTCTCTCCCCACTGGGTGGTGTCAGAAGAGGTCTAGTGGAGGCGCAAGACTTGCACCACTGCCCAACAGTAACAAGGCCACTCCAACCCCTGTTGTACCAGTGGAAGCCACGTGGGGAGCTGGAATTCCCACCCACACCCAGGAGTAATGAGGAACCCCTCCTCTCCTCAGGTGTCAATAGAGGCTGAGTGGGGAACCTGGACTTCTACTCTCACTGGGCATCAGTGAAGAGGTGACACTCTTCCCCTAGCCAGAGTGGTATTAGAGGATTCCTGCTAAAGCAGAAAGTCTACATGAGACCCAGAGGCTCATGACATAATACCCAAAATGTCCAGGTTTCAGTCGAAAATCACATATCATAGTAAGAACCAGGAAAATCTCGACTAGAATTTTAAAAGACAATCAATAGACGCTAACACCAAAATGACAGAGACATTAGAATTATCTGGCAAATATTTTTAAACAGCTACCATAAAAATGCTTCAATGAGCAATTATAAACACATATGAAATACATGAAAAAATAGGAAGTCTCAGCAAAGAAATAGAAAACTTGAGTAAGAACCAAATGGAAATATTAAAATTGAAAAATACAATAACTGAGATAAAAAAACTCAGTAGATGGACTCAACAGCAGAATGGAGGGGACAAATGAAAGAAAAGTGAACTTGAAGATAAAAGAATAGAAATTACCCAATCTGAACAACAGAAAGAAAATAGACTGGAAAAAAATGAACAAAGCAACAGGAATCTGTGGACTATAACAAAAATCTAATATTCATGTCATTGGAGTCACAGAAGAAGAGAAAAAAAGAAGGTGGGGATGAAAAAGTACATGTGTACCTCAGAGATATTACGAGTTTGGGTCCAGACCATGGCAACAAAGGGAATCTTGCAAGAAGGTGAGTCATGAATTTTTTGGTTTCCCAGTTCATATAAAAGTTATGTTTACACTATAGTCTATTAAGTGTGCAATAGCATTATATCTAAAAAAGCAATGAACATACTTTAATTAAAAAATACTTTATTGCTAAAAAATGCTAACCATCATCTGAGCCTTCAGTGAGTCATTGCTGGTGGAAGGTCTTGTTTCCATATTGACGGCTGCTGACTGATCATGGTGGTGGTTGCTGAAGGTTGGGATGGCTGTGACAGTTTCTTAAAATAATACAGCAATGAAGTTTGCCACATTGATTGACTCCTCCTTTCACAAATGACTTCTCTGTAGCATGCAATACTGTTTGATAGCATTTTACCCACAGTAGAACTTCTTCCAAAATTGGAATCAATTCTCTCAAAATGCTGCTGCTGCTTTATCAACTAAGTTTGTGAATATTCTCAATCCTTTGTTGTCCTTTCAACAATCTTCACAGCATCTTCACCAGGAGTAGATTCCATCTCAAGAAATCACTTTCTTTGCTCATCCACAAGAAGCAACTCTTCATCCATTCAAGTTTTATCATGAGATTGCAGCAATTTGGTCATATCTTCAGTCTCCACTTCTAATTCTAGTTCTCTTGCTATTTCCACCACATGTGCAGTTACTTCTTCCAATGAAATCTTAAATGCCTCAGTTATCCATGAGAGTTGGAATCAACTTCTTCCAAACTCCTGTTAATGTTGATATTTTGACCTCTTCCCATGAATCACGAATGTTCTCAGTGGCATCTAGAATGATGAATCATTTCCAGGAAGTTTTTGATTTACTTTTCCCAGAACCATCAGAGGAATCTATCTATGGCAGCTATAGCCTTACAAAATGCATTTCTTACATAATAAGACTTGAAAGTCAAAACGACTCCTTGATCCATGGGCTGCAGAATGGAGGTTGTGTTAGCAGACATGAAAACATTAATCTTGTACATCTCCATCAGAGCTCTTGGGTGACCAGGTGCTTTGTCAATGAGCAGTAATATTTTGAAAGGAATCTTTTTTTCTGAGCAGCAGATCTCAACAGTGGGCTTAAAAGTTTCAGTAGACCATGTTGTAAACAGATATGCTGTTATCCAGGTTTTGTTGTTCCATTTATAGAGCATAGGTAGAGTAGATTTAGCCTAATTCTTAAGGGCCTGGGATTTTTGGAATGGTAAATGAGCACTGGCTTCAACTTAGTGACCAGCTGCATTAGCTACTAACAAGAGAGAGTCAGCCTGTCTTTTGAAGCTTTGAAGCCAGGCATTGACTTCTCCTCTCTAGTTATGAAAGTCCTAGATGGCATCATCTTCTAATATAAGGCTGTTTTGTCTACATTGAAAATCTGTTGTTTAGTGTGGCCACCTTCATTAATTATCTTAACTATATCTTCCGGATAACTTGCAGCAGCTTCTACATCAGCATTTGCTGCTTCACCTTGCACTTTTATGTTATGGAGACGGCTTCTTTACTTAAACCTCATGAACCACCCTCTGCTAGCTTCAAGCTTTTCTTCTGCAGCTTCCTCGCCTCTCTCAGCCTTCATAGCATTAAAGAGAGTTAAGGTCTTACTCTGGATTAGGCTTTGGCATAAGGGAATGTTGTGGCTGGTTTATTCTTCTATCCAGATCACAAAAACTTTCTCCATATCAGCAATAAGTCTGTTTCGTTTTCTTTTCATTTGTGTGTTCACTGGAGTAGCACTTTTAATTTTCTTCAAGAACTTTTCCTTTGCATTCACAACTTGGCTAACTGTCTGGTACAAGATGCCTAGCTCTTGGCTTATCTTGGCTTTTGACATGGCTTCCTCACTAAGCTTAAGCATTTCTAGCTTTTGATTTAAAGCAAGAGACGTGAGACTCTTCCTTTCACTTGAACACTTAGAGGCCATTGTAGGGTTATTAATTGGTCTACTTTCAATATTGTTGTGTCTCAGGGAATAGGGAGGCCCAAGGAGAGGTACATAGATGGGGGAACAGTCGGTCAGTGGAGCAATCAGAACACACACAACATTTATTGATTAAGTTTGCTGTCTTATATGGGCGTGGTTTGTGGCTCCCCCAAACAATTACAATAGTAACGTCAAAGATCACTGACCACAGATCACCATAACAAATATAATAATAAAGTTTGAAATATTGTGAGAATTACTAAAATGTGACACAGAGATACAAAGTGAGCAAATGCTGTTGGAAAAATGGCACCAACAGACTTGTTCAACACAGGATTGTCACAAACCTTCAATTTGTAAAAAAATACAATATCTGTGATGTTCAATAAAGTGAAGTGCAATAAAATTAGGTATGCCTACATTGAAGAAATAATGGCTGAATTTCTCAAATTTGGCAACAGACATAAACCTACAGATTCAAGAAGCTCAGTGAACTCAAACAGGATAAACCCAAAGAAGTCCATGCCAAGAAACATCATAGTCAAACTTCTGAAAACTAAAGACAAAGAAAAAATATTAAAATTAGGGAGGAAGCAATGACATGTTACCTATAGGGGAAAAAACAATTCTAAGGACAGCAGAGTTCTCATCAGAAATCATGGGAGTCAGAAGGAAGTGGCCCAACATTTTTCAAATACTGAAGGGAAAGAACTATCAACCCAGAATTCTATATCCAGTGAAAATATCCTTCAGAAATGAAGTGAAAATTTAGCCATTCACAGATGAAGGAAAACTAAGAGAATTTGTTGCCATCAGACATAACCTTAACAGAATGGCTAAAAGAAGTACTCTAAACAGAAAGGAAATGATGAAAGAAGTAATCTTGGAACATCAAGAAAGAAGAAAGAACAACAGAAGGAGTAAAAATATGATTAACTACAATGTATTTTCCTTCTCCTCTTGATTTTTCCAAATTGTTTGACAATTGAAGCAAAAATGATAACATTGTCTGATGTGGTTCTAAATATATTCAGATGGATTATTTAAGGCACTTATAAACAGGTGGGATAAAAGGACAGAAGTAGAGGTAAAATTTCTGTACTTCACTTGAACTAGTAAAATGCCAATACCAATAGACTATGATAAGTTATATATATATATATAACGTAATACCTAGAACAACCACTAAAAATCTATAGAAAGAGATACATTCAAAAACACTATCAATAAATCAAAACAAAATTCTAAAAAATGTTCAGTAACCCATAGGAAGTTTGGAAAAAGAAAACAGAGAGAACAAAACAAATGGAAAACAAAAAATAAAATGGCAGACATAAGCTCTACCATGTCAATAATTACATAAGTGTAAATGGTCTAATACCTCAATTAAAAGTCAGAATGGGCAGAGAGGATTAAAAAACATGACCTAAGTATATGCCATCTATAAGAAACTCATTTCAAATACAATGATGTAGGTAGGTTAAAGTCAAAGAATGGAAAAAGTACATCATGCAAACATTAATCAAAAAAAAGCAGAAGTGGCTATATTAATATCATATAAAGTAGACTTCAGAGCAAACAGAATTATCGGAGGTAGAGAAAGACATTGCACGATGATAAAAGGGTCAATTCACCCAGAAGTCATAGCTATTCTAAACGCATATGCAATAAACAGAGCTACAAAATATGTGAGGCAAAAACTGACAGAACTGATAGAAGAAATAGACAAATCCACAATTATAGCTGTAAACTTCAACACTCTCTCTCTCAACAACTGATAGAACAACTGACACAAAATCATCAAGGATATGGAAGAACTCGATAATATTATTAACAAACAGAATCCAATTGACAGTTATAGAATACTCCACCCAACAAGAGCAGAATGCACATTATTTTCAAGCACCCATGGAACATATACCAAAATAGACCATATCCTGGGACCTAAACCCAACCCTAACAAATTTAAAAGAATCGAAATTATACAGAGTATGTTCTCTAACCACAATGCAGTCAAACTAGAAACCAACAACAGAAAGAACTGAGAAAATCTCCAAACACATGGAAACTAAACAACACTTTTCCAAATGCTCCATGGGTCTTAAGGCAGTCTCAAGGGAAAAATTTTTTAAATACATTGAACTGAATGAAAATGAAAGTACAACATATCAATATTTGTGAGCCATAGCTAACAGCGCTGAAGGGAAAATGTATAGCACAGTGCTAACAATAGAAAAGAGGAAAAGTCTCAGATCAATAACCTAAGTTCCCATCTCAAGAAATTTAAAAAATAAAAGCAAAATAAACCCAAAGAAAGCAGAAGGAAGGAAATAATAAAGATAAGAGCAGAAATCAAAAATAGAAAAAAAAGTCAATGGAACAAAAAGGTGGTTCTTTTAAAAGATCAATTGACAAATTTCTAGCAAGACTGACAAAGGAAAAAAGAGATAAGACACAAATTACCAATATCAGGAATGAAATGGGATATTACTTTAGACACTGCAGACATCAAAAGGATAATAAGGGAATGTTACAAACAACTCTACATACAAATTTAATGACTTAGATGAGATGGGCCAATTCTTCAAAAAGCACAAGCTACCACAACTCATCCAATATGAAATCAATAATTTGATTAGTCTCTTAACTATTAAAGAAATTGTATTTATAATTTTAAACTCCTGAAAAGAAATCTCCAGGTCCAGATGGTTTCACTGGAGAAATTCTACCAAACATTTAAAAAAGAATTAACACCAATTCTACACAATCTCTTCCAAAAAATAGAAGAGGAAGGAATAAATGACTTATTTTTTAGCTTAACTTGGCCTCTTTGCTCCACCACAGTGCCTTCTTTCATTTCTAGAACATACAAGAATGTTCTGGGGGAGGAATGAACCCATGGTACTGCCTTTGCCCAGGATACTTCCTAATCATGCCCCAGAACAATGTTTGACCATATATCTGGGTATTCCATGGCCCAGTCAAGTTGACACATAAAATTAACCATCACAAAGATAGCAATAAATGAATATGAAAAAAGATTTGCTTATGCAATTAATCCATCAAGTGTCATAGGCTAATATCAAAGTTTATTTTTATCTTTTGGCTAAAAAGTATACAACTGCTAATTCATTAATGAATTCATAGTTATTAGCTAGGCTTTGGTCTTGAATGATATATAATAATAATAACTACTGTTAACTGAGTATTTTTCTTTGTGTCTATTCTCTCTAATCCTTTCAACAGCTCTGCCAGGCTCAGAGAGGTTGTATAGCATGTCCAAGACCATATAGCCAGGTATTGCCAGAGTCATGATGGAAACCCAAATTTGTCTTCAGACCTCATGTTTTTACCTATTTAAGTGCTTCCCATTAAGGAAACAAAGCCAATAGAATTTCCCAAAATTGAGAAACAATTTGCAACTCAGCCATTTATTTGAGCAGGTTATTTAACCTCTCCAAGCCCCAGTTTTCCTCGTTTGTTAAAGCAATAAAAGTACCCTCCTTAGGGGGTTGCTGGTGGATTAATGTTGCTAATGACCGTTCAGAGTTAGCATTGCCCGGACACGGTAGCTGCGCAGTCCATGTTAACTTGTAACAGCTGTTGCTCAGATTCCATTGGCTCTTACTGGCATCTGCTGTTGCAGACTTCCAGACCCCTATACAATCTTCCCTGAGTATTTCTGCACCCCTCTCCTGGGGTTGGGAGAGCATCAGGGACGGGGAAGCTCATATGTGTTCACAGTTCAGTCCACCTGCCTCCCTCGTGGCACCCACAGTGCTCTTCCTCTCCACTTCTGCTGGCCCCTGACACACCCCTGACACGTACACACATACGCATTTTATACCGCTCATAAAAACAGCCCCTTCTGTTCCAGCAGTCCCACGGGTCCTGCCAGGGATAGTTATCTGAGGCTGGCACCAGGCCATCCTTCTTTTTCCCGACTTCCTCCCTTGAGCAGACCCTTTCAACTCCAAGTTGAATTCAAGTTGATTCAAGCAAATCAGCTCATGCGAATAGATGCCTGCAGGTTATCAGGCCTGCCTGCTCATCAGATGTGCCCAAAGCACCTGAATCCAGGCTAAAGCCCGACTTAGAAGACTGGGCACAATAATAGAATTTGTCATCAATTTATATTCCAGCCAAGTGCTTCTCTGGAATATGTTCTTATTTCACATGTTAACATTCGCCTGTCCTATCATTTCCCATTTTTATCTTATCAACTTCTGTTTCATTCTTTCTGTGGTACTTATTTTTGAACATTAATTTGTTCAAACACTAATAAAAATGCTAATAAAATTTTTTCTAAGTACTCAAATTCCACCACTCTAATATAATTATTTTTGCTTTTAGCAAAACATTTCTTCCAAACTTTGTCAGTTTGCATAATACATTAGATAGATAAATGATAGATATAAAATATATATACATACAAACACATAATAATGAAATAGATATAAATTCTCATTGAAGCTTCAATGAGAATTGAAGCTTCACTAATTCTGACTGTTCCTCTAGCCCACTCATTTTCAAAAACAGCAAAGTTTCTGATAAATTTGCAATCATCAGCTCAACTTAACAAAATATTTAAGCCAAAGACCTTTTTAATGCTATTTTCCGTATACTTTACTCATTGGTCCTCCTTGTTGGTAACACAAGCTACTTAATATAGGAAAACTGTGTCTATTTTAAATTTGAAAAAAAAAACCAAATTGTAGAAACTCACTCTTCCCTTTAGGGCAAAATCCCCAACTGGCTTCTCCTGGGTTGATCTTGATAAACATTCTGCTCTTCCTACACGGTGGGGCAGGTGCCAGGAATTGTTTTTCCAGCCATGGTGACAGATTTGCAGTGATTATTCACAATCTCTCACCTGCTCCAGGGGCAGGTCAAGAGAACACTTTTGACTATGACTGGCCGGGTTAGAGTACAGGTCAAGACCAGAAAACAGACTAAACAATAAGGAGATTGAACCCTTGGCCTTTTTCAACAGGATCCCTGGCCTCAGACTCTCACCTCCATCACATGGCCACGTTGTGTGATTGGCAGTCAATGTAAACACAATGACCAAAACTTCAGGGTTAACCAACAGAGCTTTCTCACTGCTATTTTGTTCCAATGGAGTTCAAAACATTTTCAATTCTTATGTAGCCTTTGCATGCACAGAAAATTTTCCAAACAAATAAAGTCTCTGAAAAGCGATATGTATCAATTCCTGAAAAGAAAATGCGAATTTTTCCCTTAACAATAATCCATATGAGAAGTAAAACAGCAGTCATTCAAATTTAAAGGAAAGTGTTGTTGCAGATCGAGTTCCCTGGGAGATAGACTCGGAAATGGAGAACTGCATGCAGGAGGTTTATTGAGGGATGGTCGTGGCATCAGCACCTGTGCAGAAATGACAGCTGCCGATTCAGGCAGGGGGAGAAGTTGAGCTGCAATACAGTCACAGCAAAGGCTTCAGCTGACCTCATGGGGAGCTCTGGAGCTGGGGTGGCCCTGCAGAGATGTCCCAAAATAAGGCAAGGGGGCTGGACCTTTCCATCTCCACATCAGCCAGTCATTGGATTCTGGCTGCCCCTACAAAAGCGGCATGACCTTGAACACGATAGCTTCTCTTCACCAGGGTTGTGGGGCGCAGGAGGATGTGGGTGTGAGCTGTCAGCCAATCACACTCCCAGCTGCAGTCCTGAAGTGGGGGATGTGAGCAGCACACCCCGGTGACTACTGCAAGTGTGAACCACAGCCTTGTCCACTCTTATCAGGGAAACATCTGTGTAGACCCAACAGACAGTAAAGGCTACTTCCTAGAGAAAGAGTGGCTATTAAAAAGAAAAAAAACAAATCATGGGCCACAGAACTTTTTACCAGAGGCAAGACTTCATGTTACTACCAAGACAATGCAGCATCTTAAACTCAACACAAGACTGAGCCCAGCTTCTCTGCCCCAAATTAAAAGCAACCCAGCGGAGGATCTCATGCCAGTTACCCACTCTTCTCTCTGCCCCTCCCCAGCACTGACAATGCCTTCCCAAACACCAGTGACACAAAGTGAAATGCATTTCATGCAAGAGAGCCTACTAGATTGATTCCATCCAACTCCCGGATATTAGTTTTTCCATGGATGCCAAGGGACAGAATGGACAGAGAAAAAGTGTTATGTGGAAACCTTTATGACAAACAAATGGTCTATCATTGGGTCTGACCTTTCAGCAGAGCTCAAAGTTCAAATTATTGTTTTGATCATGCAGTCTTCATGCTGGAGACTCCCCAGAAAGATTATCCAATGGAAGAAAGAAAGAAACCATTAGGACATGAAAGAACTTCTGCATCTCATATTGTTAAAAAACCATATGACTCTTCATTTAGAATGAGGAAGATCAGACTTTCTGCCCAGATATGGTATGATCATTTAAAATAACATTTTTAAAAATATGTAGTATCCATTTGGAGGGTGGGGGATGGGAGTAAGGAGTAAGGCTTGCTTCTCGTGAGCAGTTTCCAAAAGTGGACAGATGAAATGTTGACCTGTCCAAATGTCGACCCGAGGATAATGACTTAGGGGAAGCCCCATGAAAGCAAGTCTGCCTGTCTAATGTGACATCAGTGGTCACACCTGGAGAAGGTGGCTAGATGGCAGAACCTATTTTAGGTGTTCTCTCAAACCCTTGGCCTCACCCACCCAGCCCCAGGAGTACTGAGCCCATGCTAGAACCTGGCCACACTTCTAAGTCTAAATCTCCAGGAAAAAATTTTTAAAAAAGAAAATATTTAAATGCAGGTGGAACTCAAAGGTAGGGGGAGTAAACCCACTTAGCAAATGGTCAAGGTATCATCAAGGTCCTCTATTTCTTCCTCCCTTAGGGGTAAGTGAATATTCTTGTCCCCTGGTCTATGGGCTGAAAACGGCCGGGCTCTTCTGGCCCTTCCAATCAATTTCTTCTAGAGGCTCTATCTAATCCCTTTTACATGATCCCGTGTCCGCTTTCCTGAGGTAAACACATTCATAAAAAGTAATATGTGAATGAGATGTTTGTAGAACAAATAATACTTTTCCCCTGACTTTCAATCTGATTCCGTAGTGTTTTATTATCATTTCTAATCTATCGCCTGTGACAAGTGAGTCACTTATAAAGTGAAGAATTCTTTTTAAATTGAGCAATCACCCCACCTATTTTCTGTTTTCATCGAGAGAGGCATCTAAAAACGGCTTTCCCCTTGCAGTCTCCAAGGGTCTGAAATTGTCAAACCCTCCCTCACCTCTCTGCCTGCACCTTCCAGCCCGAACTATGCCAAGTTCACTCTCTTCTTTGCTTAGGGCTCCTCCTTGGCTTTATTAGTCTGCTGGGGCTGCCGTAACAAATACCACAGACCGGGGAGCTGAAACAACAGAAATTTATCATCTCACAATTCTGGACGCTAGACATCCAAGATCAAGGTGTGGGCAGGGCTGGTTTCTTCTGAGGCCTCTCTCTTTGGCTTGTAGATGGCCATCCTCCCTCTGCGTCTTCACATGGTCTTCCCCCATACCTGTCTGTATCCAAACTTCTTCTTCTTACAAGGACACCAGTCACATTGGATTAGGGCCCACCCCTATGCTCATACAGTCACATCCTGAGTACTAGGCTTAGGACTTCAACATGTGAATTCTGAGGGGATGCAATTCAGCCCATAACACTGGCTAAATAAAAAATATATTTGAACATCCTTCTGCAAAAGAAGGGAGTGGGAGGAAAATCATTTTGCCATTTCTAAGTATCTTCCAAAGTATCTTAATATCGTAAGAATTACTCAGTAAAAAGTTAGTTTCTTGTGGGCATCTCATCTCTTCCCTTCTCTGGATGACTGTAATGCAGGGGTTCCCAAACTTGAGGGTGCAACAGAATCACCAGGAGTGCCGGCTAAACATAGATGGCCTGCTCTACCCCCAGAGTTTCTGGTTTACAAAGCCTGGGGTGGGACCCGAGAATTTGCCTTTCTAACAGGAGGTGTTGTGGACCATTCATGGAGAACCACTGTGGGACCACAGCGCAATCATGGATGATATTATCTTACATCTCCCCTCGCGGTGAAGCCTTGCTGAGCACTTGGTGGCAATGTCCCCTGTGTGCCTCCCAGACACCGGTAGTCTAGTGAGGAGAAGCACAATCACTGTCCTTATTCTAGAGAGGAGGCAAGTCTGGCTCAGAGTGGTTGCCCAAGGTTGCACAACTAATTAATGGCAGAGCCATCTGTTGGTTTTGTTCTCTCCACTAACCCACATCCATCCAGATCAGAGAGGAAACAGAATGAGAGATGACTGGTCTTTCCCAGTCTGTAAAAATACCACTACTAAGAATGATAATACCTATTCTCTGCTTATTTTCCAGGCACCATTGTGAGAGTTTCACTTGTATTGTGTAATTTAATTCACTCAACTGTATGAAGTAGAAACTGTTATGCCCATTCTACAGATGAGGAAACTGAGACTCAAGGAGGTTAAGAAAAGGGGGGCTGCCCGGTGGCGCAGCGGTTTAGTCCGCGCTTGGCAGCCCGGGGTTCGCGAGTTCGGATCCCGGGCGCCCGCCGACGCACTGCCTGTCAGCCATGCCGTGGCGGCGTCCCATATAAAGTGGAGGAAGATGGGCACGGATGTTAGCCCAGGGCCAGTCTTCCTCAGCAAAAAGGGGAAGATTGGCAACAGATGTTAGCTCAGGGCTGGTCTTCCCCACAAAAAAAAAAAAAAAAGAAATGTATCCAAGGTCACACAACCAATAAGCAGTGGAGCCTGGACACAACCCCAGATGGATCTGATTCTGGAGCCCATGTTCTTAGATGTTACTCTTGAAGAAGGGGAATCAACAACCTTTTCTAAGCTCCCATTGCACAGTGGCCCCCAGTAACCTGGGTCAAGAGCTGGGCTTTGTGATGAGAATGAGGGTGAGCAGAGGGGGTAAATGGATAACCCACTGTCAAAGCTGGTAGTCAAGGAAGGCAGCCGGACCTCCCAGGTAAGTGATGGATGGGAGCCAAGGACACAGAGGTTCTGGACACTTACTTGTCTTACACAAAGCTAACCAGGCGGGTAAGTTTTGCTCCCATTTTAGTGAACCAAGTATCCCTTGCTTCCATATACTTGCTTAGTATTACCCCCTCTTCCTTGCATAGAGTGTCTACTCTGCCTTTTTCTGTAAGCTCTTTTCCCTCACCTAACCCCTATCCCTTTAGAGTTTCTGAGGGATAGAGGTTTTGAGAGCTACATGTAAGTTTCACCTGTAGTGTTTCTCTTCATTCCTCTCCTTCCCTCCCCACAAGAGACACCCAAGAGCTCATGGTTAGGCTAATAGGTAACCTCAGACTTCGTGGGTGGCCTCCCAGGTAAACACTTTATTTGGTTCCCATGACATATCCCTTTTAGGTCATCTACCAAATTGAGATTCTCTGAGTCTGGGACTCATGGGCACATAGCACTCCCATATCTGCTCTCTTGATTGCCCACATCCTAGTGAAAGCTTCCTTTGGCACAGATAAAGGGTTAATTTAAGACGGAGAAACCTTTTCTGGCACGTCCTCTGAGCCAGGGGGCGTGCTGGTGATGTATATATGCTGCTCCCCCCCTTCTTCCCAGCACTTCCATGAGATTAATATCACCCACTTTACAGAACAGCAAGAAAGGGGTCACCTGACCTGCCCAGGTCACACAGTCTCTCCGTGGTAGCACTAAGACACA
The DNA here is from genome assembly GCA_031878705.1 of Tapirus indicus. NCBI lineage: Eukaryota > Metazoa > Chordata > Mammalia > Perissodactyla > Tapiridae > Tapirus > Tapirus indicus. The sequence goes on along the minus strand of CM062920.1, from coordinate 132,994,524 downwards.
AGCCTGGGGCTTCCTCACTCTGACATCCCATCTCTTCCCTCTCTGTCCTAAAGAGAAGTTGTTTCACCAGACACTGCAAAGGAGACTCCAACCCCTACACCCCCTACTCCTCCTCCTGGGCACCCAGGCAGTTTCAGTATATTCCACAGTCCCTCTTCTGGGCAGAAAGAAAAGCCCAAGTCCTCAGAGACTTTACAAAACTGTGGAACACTTCAGCTCCTTCCAGTTTAACAAGGATTTGTTGAGTATCTACCTAGCACCTCACTTTGCACTGGAATCAATAGCTCTGGTGCCCACGGTCTGCAGGGAAGAGGAGGGGTGTTATGGACTGAATGTTTGTGCCCCCCCCAAATTCACACATTGAAGTGCTAACCCCCAATGTGATGGTATTTGGAGAAGGGGCCTTTGGGAAATAATTAGGTTTAGATGAGGTCATGAGGGTGGTCCACCACGGTAGGAAGAGGAGCTCTCTCTCTTCTCAGCGCACAGAAAAGAGGTCATGTGAGCACACGATGAGAAGACAGCCATCTGCAAGCCAGGAGGGGAGCCCTCACCAAGAATTGAATCTGCGGGCACCCTGATCTTGAACCTCCCAGCCTCCAGAAAAGTGAGAAATAAATGTTAGTTGTTGAAGGCACCCAGTCCACGGTGACCTGTTATAGCAGCCCAACTAAGGCAAGGGGAGAGGGGAAACATCAGGCTTGCAAGTGACTCACTTCCCAGGCTGGGTCCTTGGGGCAGATACAGGAGCAGCCGACGAATGGAGATCTCTCTGATGGACCACTGGGAAGTGCACTAGCTCTGTAGTAAAGGCCACCTAACTGAAGTAGCAGGGTTTGTCACTTTCCCCAGGAAGTCACACTCCTCCCAGCCCTTTGCTGTTAAAGAGGAAATTCACAGGGGGCAAAGCAATTGCTGACCACCCAGGAGAGGGAGCCCGCTGGGAGCTGTCTCAGAGGAGTTTGCAGCCCCTTCTGAAATCCCTGCACTGTGTTTATTTAATAAAACTAACCACATGTTTTCCAAGTTAATTACATATTAGAAAGTGAAGGACTTGATCAAAATAAGGAATCAGGTGATCAGTGTGACATGTAAGATACCAGAGCCAGACTCCTGGTGTAACAGCTAGATCTTCAGTTAGCATGAGGGAAGCCATCTTAGGGAAAGGAAGCAATATTGTAACTGTGACCCTGACTCACTAGTCTCTGTGAATACATTTTAGCCTGTAAGTAGCCTAGATGATTAAGCACCTCTCGCTTTTGCAAAATACATGATCTGCTAGTATTCTGACTCCTGCTTATGATAAGATGATAACTTTGTTCTCTGAGTCCCCCCAGGAACATGATGACCTCCAGAAAGAAAAACTCTGTGTTGGTACCCATCATGGATGAAGTAAGAGATAATGAGGCACCTTGAAGTCCATCACACCAGATGGTTGACATTCCTAAACCCCCTCCTTCCCTGTCCATTTCCCCTACATAACTGCCTAAAGATTCTGTGTGATTTTAAGATGGTTCTTTAGGACACTAGTCCACCATCTTCCAATTGTGCTAGCTAATCGTATAAACTTTCATTTCTCAACCACCAACTCATTTGCAATTGATTGACACTGGATTGCAGCAAGCAGAATGAGCCCCTTTTGCTCGGTTACACTGGGTTCAAATCCTACCTCCACCACTTACCAGCAGTGTGTCCTTAGACAGCCTGCGTGACCTCTCTGTGCCACAATGTCCTTACCCCTAAAACGGGGATCATAAAGGTATCTACCCCATGGGGCTATCATGAAGATTAAATGATTTAATACACATAAGGCTTTTAAAACAATGCCTGGCACATAGTTGACTCTCAATAAACATTATATATAATACGTAAATATATATGCACACCAAGAAATTGCATACAGAGAATCTTCATAGTTACGGAAACAATATGATCAGAAATCCAGTCTTCTTCTGGACCTACAGTCCCTTAGCCCTGTTTCCATATAATGTGACATCGTTCCCAAGTCTGACAATTCACATCAGGTGATGTTGGCTTAACTGTTGCGTCACCTGAAGGGTGTTATTCACTCCTTGTGTTGTGAAATAATCATTTAAATCAAGCACCTACAAGATAGAATAGCAAGTTCGAGAAACGAAGACATGTTTCTCTTGTTCCTCTTTGGAGTTTGGCACAAAGAAATATAATTCAGTTTCCTGCCACGTTCATGCTTCTTTTCAGTGCACCGGTCAATGTGGTGTGCCTTTGCCGTTACAGATGAATCAAGCCAGACCTCTGGCCTCAGGGAGCTCCCGATCTGGCCTTTGGCAACACAGTGTACAACAATTGTACAATGTCTTGATTTGTCCTCGGTGACCTGGGAACAGGTGCATCCCCATGAGGAGAGATCAAAGTGGAAGATCAGATAAAATCACGTTCATACCCTCAGGACCTTCCCCATGTCCTTCCCTTGCACAGCACATGCTCAGTGCCAACCACGTGTCTAGGTTCTTTACACCTATTAACTCACTTTAGCTGATAAGGAGCCTACAAGAAGATGATAGTGTTCATCACTAAGTACCACGTAAAATGTAAACTGCAAAATGTGATGAAAATATTAAGGCTTAATAAGTTAGAGTTAAAAGACAGAGGAACTGAATTCAGATGCAATACTCTCATCCAATCAAAATTATGAAAAAAAGTCATAACCTCACAAAAACGCCTCGAGTCTCACTCCACTTCTAAAGTGCCTCATGAAAGCTATCAAAACCAGGGCCATTAAAAATAATAACAATTGGATTAATAGACAGATAGGATTTATTGTACATCTACTGTGTCCAAAATTTGCATGTGTGTAATATCTGAGCATAGCCTAGTGCTCAGGAACGGACTCTGGACTCACACTGCTTTGATGTCTCGGGTCTGCATTTACCACCTGTGGAATGTTGGGAATGTTTCTTAACCTTGTCTCAGTTTCCACATCTGTAAAATGGGGGTGATAATTGCTCCTACCTCATAGGGTTGTTGTAGGATCAATTAAGTTGGTACTACCAGTAAAACACTCAGACAGTGCCCAGCACTTAGCGAGAGCGCTAGAAGATCCTGTCATTATTGTTAAAATCTCACAACAGCTTTGTTGTTATTATGTATTTTTATACAAGAGGGAGTGGAACCAAGATGATTAAGGTGACCCACCCAGAACGTGGCAGGGTAAGGATTCAAACTGAGGTGTGTTAGGTTCCAGAGCCCTGGCTCTGACTGGACCTATGATCACATTTACCCTCAGTTATAGCAGAGGAATGTCAAACACGGGCTGAGGAAGGCTGTTGTCTCGTGGTGCACAGTAAGCCCAAAACCAAGGTCATCACTCTCGGCATGATGAGTGGAAACTCTCCGACCCTGACCTTTGCCCATTGGAAGAGCCAATCCCAAGGCAGCCTGGGGTAAGGGGGCGGGACAAAGGCCCTTTCGTTGGGATAGCAACCAAAAGGGTCAAGCCAACTTACCTGGTGGGGGTGGGGGGTTGTTGATCACGAGGGAATCGATGATGCTAATGGCTACTACAGGCAAGAACCATAGCTCCTGGCTTGTATAATCAACAGATCAGAGGGCAGGGATCAGAGTTCAGGGCAAGCCAGTCAGATCCCTGGGTAACAAACTTGACAGTCCATAAACATCCCCTCCAGGCTGAAGGAGAGATACAACAGGATGCCAGACACAGAGACATTTCCGTCAGAGTCTCCTCAGGGGGTGAACAAGCACAAGAAAGTGGATTTAGCACCTGGTATTTTCATGTCTCTCTTTGACATTTGTGTTCCATCTCCTCTTAGGAGAGTTAGTGATGCTTTGTGAACTCCAAGTACCATCCTCTAAACGCCCTTGGATTCTAGCCAATCACCAAAATGGGAGACACTCATGAGACCAAGGCAAATATACACACCAGTGGAAGAGAGCTCCATTGGCAAGTTTCCTAGTTGTACTACTTTGGGTTTCATGATGACTTTAGAAGAGAACAAAAGTCATTAGACATATGTTTATCTTGTCATTAAAGCTATCTGGTATCTTTGGTGAAAAAAGCATTAATTTGTATTGTAAATTTAATGAATAAATGAATTTTGGGTTAAAAAAAACAACAACACTCTTGGAAAGGGGTGGGTAGGGGGTGGGAGAGAGGCCAGGCAAACAGAAATAAAACAATTGCTATGAATCATGCTTTCATTAATCTCTGGGGGAAGCACAGCAAACACACTATGGCCTTGGGCCCACTCAAAAGGGCTTGGATTCAAATCCTGGTTCTGTCCATTGTATGTGACCTTGGGCAGGTTCCGTGAGCCGCTGTCCTTGTCTGCAGAATGAAGATAACAATACAGTATTCGGCTCTGAGAGCTGTTTTGAGTAGATGAGACTGTGCATGACAAGAGCCGAATCCTATGTATGGCCCAGGCTTGGCTCAAAAAATGTTACTTTTCTTCCTCTTGGACCCCACCTCCTCTTAAATATCCTTCCCTGAGGCAGAGTTAGTTGCGTGTCCTTTTTGTCATACCCACAGTTGATTTGTTCCTCTCAATTTTTATCCCTGGAACTTAGAGCAGTGCTCGGATACCCGGTACACGCCAGTTCATCCAGACTTGGTTATGCTATGACCAAGCTTGGTTACCGCGAGCTCCCAGGGACAGGAGCCATGTCAACCAGCATCAGGCATGGTTGTGATACTGAGCATTGCCCTTCCCGTTTTGCAAGGTACACAACACATCCATCTTCAGCAGCCAGGCAGGTGAACACAAATCAGCTGAATTAAGATAACACGAGTGCTAAAGTCTTTGACACACTGGAGAGTGTCCCCCTGCAGGCACTCCAATGCAACTAAACAAAACACACTTTTCTGGCAAACAAAACCATCTGCCCATGGGATCTGCCCCTCTGGCCATAAGTTTGCCACCATAAACGGAACTTCACGATTCACAAGTATTTTCTGATACATTATCTCATTCGATATTTCAGCCATCCTCTGAAGGAAGCATTGTTGGGTTCATCTTTCAGGCATGTGACAGAGAGAGAAACTGAGGCTCCAATACAGTGGTTTGTCCAAATCAAACATCGCTAGTTAGTGGCTGACCAGGGATTTGAATCCATCGATCCAGGACACCTGCTTCTCTTTACCCCACATACTATCCCTGATATGCTGCTGTTTTTCACCCCCAGAGGTTTTCTGGGACAGAAACCAAACCCCATGAAAAGGTTAAACCCGTGTCAAGTTTACACTCCAATGATTGCCATGAGTCATAGTCCATTTAGAACTGTGAGACAGGTGCCCATGGAAACACTGCCTTCTTTGCGACTAGAACATGCTTTATACCCAAGCCGTCCGCACCACGAGTAATGGCAGAGGGGTGCCAGGAAGAATGGTGAGCAGGCTCACAGGAGGAACTCTGCACCCAAAAATAGTAATGAGGAAGCAGGCTCCTTGCATCAGTGTGAACTTGAGTTTGCAAAGACAGTAAGAAAAACAAGGTAGAATCTTAGCAAGTAAACAAGCATCTGATTTCTCTAGGTTGTGTTGTCCAATAGAAATCAAATGTGAGCCATATATATCACTTGACATTTTCGAAGGCATCACATTAAAAAAGTAAAAAGAAACAGAGAAATTAATTTGAATACTACATTTTATTTAACTCAATATATCCAAAATATTATCATTTCAACGTGTAATCAATATAAAATTGTTAATGAGCTGTTTTACATTCTACTTTTTGTACAAAGTCTTTGAAATCTGGTATATATTTTACACTTACAGCTCCTCTGAGCTGTACTAGCCACGTTTCAGATGCTCCGTAGCCACATGTGGCTAGTGGCTGCCATATTGGACAACACATGTCGAGACCAAAGAAACTCTCAAAATCTATATTTCTGGCATAGTGGAAGGGAATGACGTAGAAGGCCAGATCAGACAGCATTCTTCAAGGCCACAGAGAGCCCTTATTTCCAATCCTGCTAGTGCGGTTTCAAGGCAGGTCTTTCAGGGCCACTTTCAAACTTTGCCACCATTCGAGGGACAGCTGTGTCAGTTTCCAGTCAGTTGCTCTGCAAAGCTGATCAGAGGCCATTGTGTTTGGGACCCTGTTTTTGTCTTGCAACAGTGCAGCCCTCAGCATGTCCCCTTTCAAATACCTATTATTCTGGTTCTGTCTTCACTGGTGCCATGACTGGGAGTGATTACAGTGACATTTTTTATGTGCCTGAGTTCACAGAGCGAAACATCGTGTGAGTGGCATGGTGATTAAGAGGCTGTATGTACATAAAGACTAGAATTGCTACATTTGCATGTCTCTGAATAATGAGATTCCTGTCTCCATTATATGGCAATGAGGTAGAAATTGATAGCATCATTAACTGTTTACACAGTAAGCACAATTTTCTATTCTCATTTTCTCTCTCTCCAGCTGGATTCAAAGATGCCAAAAGCTAGAAGAGGCTACCAGAGGCCAAGAAGTCTCCCTCCCCCCGGGGAGCCCCCCAGCAATCCTGCCAAATAGAAGTTTTCTGTAGCAAGAGATTCCCACACGTCGTCAATAAATCCTCTGGCTGCCTTCCAGAAGGAAGCCCACAGAAGTACAATGCAATCTCGTGGTTTCGTAGGGGAAGAAATTGCAGCATAGAGAGGTGGGATCTGTCCAAAGTCACACAGACAGAGTGAAAGAAGACTAGAAGACAGAAGATTCTGACAATACCCATTCCTCTTCCAATTTTCATCCTCTGGCGCCTGGCTGCAGCTTTGGAATAATGGAGTCCCATCTTCCAGCCTAATTACACATTGTACATTCTGGTCACACACCCATTTTTCTGCTAAAGAGGTGGAGAAACCGGCTGAAATTATAGTTTGATTCCCCAAACACAAAGACCTTTTCAGTTAACTGTAGAAATGAGTCCTAACTAGCCACTGAATCAACAAACATCAATTTTTGCAACAATGAAATAAATATATGGGGAGATAGCTATGGTTATGGTGGGTTATAAAACACGGAAAGGGAATGCTGTGATTGAGTGTTTATATGGCTCTGCTCCCAGCAATGAAACATTTCCCCATCAGCCATGTGGCAGTGACATTTTTGATATCAAGGGCAAGATCAAGGTAATAAAATCCAAAGGGACCCTTTTACAAAACAGGTCATCAGTGTAGCAACCCACAAATGCATACCAGAGAGTGTTTCACCAGCAACATTGCAGTACGTAGGGGAGAAAAACTCTGTTCAGTTAAATCCTAACATGTCAGTGGTTTAGCGGTGGAATAAACAACCACAGACAGCATGAAGGTAAATTGCCTCCATAAAAGAGGAGACGGAGTAAGGAGATTTGTCAAGTATATTGTGTCAACAGCTTAACATTTGTGGTAGTTAAATGAATGCATGAACAGCGGTAATGCTGAATTCCATTAATAAATATGATGGTGAAATGGACTGGAGTGGAGCATTATTATTTGTTAGGTACTAAAATGGACTGTTTGTGATATACTTAAAAGCACCAAGTGTCTTAAAATAGCTAGAAGGGTCCATTACCTCCTTACCCCATCAATAATCAAAGGTCTTGTCCTAGGAGTCAAAGCTGAAGGAGTGTCTGGGTAGCATAAAGCACAAGAAAATTGGAGCATATCCAGCCGTGGGTAAAAGGGATTGTGAAATCATTCAGGGCTCCACTTAAACTTCACTGGGTTCAGGGAGGCCTCCCTCTGACCCCATGGTCTAAATTAGCTCCCCTGTTAGAAGTTACCGTAATCCTACTGTTTCATTTAGCATGTTCATCATACGTATGTACTTACTCTCTGCCTGCTCCACGAAGACTCGAGAAGGGCTGGTGCCTGTTTGCCTAACACGGCTCATTCATGGATTCAAAAGATACCTACAGAGCACCTACTAAGAATTAAGCACCATGCTAGGTGCACAGGTTCCAGCGGAGAACAAGACAATGCAGCCCTCCTGTAGTTTACATCCAAATAGGGAGAAATAGACCAGAAACAACTAAACAAACCAGTTGATCTTAGATAATAATATGTGTTCCACACAAAGTAAAGGATAAAGAGAGAGAGAGCAAATGCATGGGAGGCTGGTCAGAGAAGGTCTCTCTGAGGACACGAGATTAAAGAAAACTGGACATTAGGAAGTTCTGGGGAGGGACACTCCAGGCAGCCGGAAGAGCTGGTGGAAAGGCCCCGAGATGGGAATAAGTCTTTATGGTTGGAACTGAGTGAGTGAGAGGAAGAAGGCGTCAAGGACGTAGATTGGGCTGGGTCATGTACTTGGCATTACTGTAAATAATAAACATTTGTTGAATGAATGAATAGGCACGTGTCAGTTATAAGGGCAGGTGACATGTAATCCTTGCTGCCTCATGCAAGAGCGCAGGTGACCAGCATATAAAAGTAGAAACTAGAAACTTGAAACTTCAAGAAAAACACAGCAGGTAAATAAGATGAGGTCTGGGGACTCACAGAATATGAAAGTGAGACATTCAAGGCAGTCTATAATAAACCCCAAAATGCTGCAAAGGAATGTGGGAGCAAGTGAGCTACAGGATGACATCATATGGGGCAGGTTCCTGAAGGCAGGAAGTGAACTGGGCCTTGAATCACACACAAGAATTTATTAGGTGGAATGAACAGGGAAAGGAAGACATTGCAGGGAAACCAGTCTTAATCACGTTATCCCGATGGAGCTACCACATTTATTTCTAGAACGTTATGTAAGTCTATACTAAGCTTGTTACACAGGCAAGCAGGATAATTACACACGTGGAATATGGAAGCTGGCATCAAAATTTCTTTACTTTAGGCTCAGGTTCCACCTTGGAATTTGTAGGCTCCACCTTGAGCAGGGAATTGCCTATCTTCAACTTACACTGAAATCGATGAGAGTTGTGGATGTATAAGATATGTTCTAATTCATTTTTTTTTTTTTTTTTTTTTGTGGGGAAGACCAGCCCTGAGCTAACATCTGTTGCCAATCCTCCCCTTTTTGCTGAGGAAGACTGGCCCTGGGCTAACATCCGTGTCCATCTTCCTCTACTTTATATGGGACGCCGCCAAGGCATGGCTGACAGGCAGTGCGTCGGCGGGAGCCCGGGACCCGAACTCGCGAACCCCGGGCTGCCAAGCGTGAACCAAACCGCTGCGCCACGGGGCGGCCCCTGTTCTAATTCATTTTCTGGAAGCTCACTAGCCTGCTATTCTTGTTGGAGTGGGTTAGTTCCTTTTTAGCACTTTGTTAATTAAACCCTTTTGGAAATTGTCTGGGATAATCCAACCTTATATTATAAGGTCTGTAAAATATGAATCATAGAGCCACCACCCAACCAAAAGGCCTAAGCCAGAAACTAGGTGTCATCCTTTGCTCCACCCTTTCTCTCATTACCCCTGCCCCTGGTCCAATCAATGAAGTCCCATCAATTCTACCTCTCAAATAACTTTCAAGTCCATCTTTCTGCTCCTTCCTCACTACCACCACCTTAACCAGCCCCTTGTCAACTCTTGCCTGAATCCCACCCTTTAAATTTCACCCTACCTCCAGTTCTTTCCAAACATTCTTCTCCACTCCCCATAACCTCTGAGTGACTGCTCGCACATTCACCCTAATACACACACACAAGCCTTCACAATTTGTCCACATTTCCATTCCCATCGCCCCTCATGCTTCCCAAACATCCTGAATTCAAGAAAAATGAGCTATTTACAGTTTCTCCAAAGCCCCATGCTGTTGGAAAGTCTCACACCTTTGTGCTTGCAGTTCCCTCTGCCTCGAATCCCTTACCTAACCTCAGATGGACTCCAGTGGTTCATCCTTTAAGACTCAGCTCAAATATCACCTCTTCTGTAAAGCTTTCCCTGATCACCATTATATTATTCAGGGTTCTCCAGAGAAACAGGATCAATAGGATGTGTGTGTATATATAGAAAGAGATTTATTTTAATAAATTGGTCCATACAATTATGGAAGCTAGCAAGCCAAAAATCTGCAAGGTGGTCCAGCAGACTGGAGGTCAAGGGAAGAGCCAATGCTGTACTTCAGGTCCAACGGCTGTCAGGCTGGAGACCCAGGAAGAGCCAATGTTGCAGTTCAAGTCTGAAGGCCATCTCCTGCAGAATTCTCTTTTGTTCAGGGGAGGTCAGTTTTTTTTGTTCTATTCGGGCCTTCAACTGATTGGATGAGGCCCACCCACACTATGGAGGGCAATCTGCTTTATTCAAGGTCCACTGATTTAAATGTTAATCTCATCCAAAAATACCCTCACAGAAACACCCAGAATAATGTTTGACCACATATCTGGGCACCATGACCCAGCCAAGTTGACACATAAAATTAACCATCACACCCATGAGCAAGATTAGGGTTTTTCCTTCTGTCATCCTGTAGCATCTCAAATAAAACTCCATTTTAGCACTGACTGCATTGCTTCAATTATTAGTAGACATGTCAATCTCACCTCCCGTGGGTAGGGCCCATGTACTAACCATATTTATATCCTACTTTTAATACACCATCAGTAAATACTTGTCAAATTAATGACTAAGGGAATTCACTAACTGTTTTTATATTGTTAAGACATTATACAAGCCTGGTCCTTACAGCAATCACCAAATCGGGGAATTATTGTTAGCTTCCTGAGAAAGGAAATAAAAATAGATTTCAAAGAAGTCATTAACCCAACTTCCCACAAGAGACCACGAATCCCAAGGTTCATCTGAAACATTTGCCCCTTGATTAACAGGGCACAAAGGATGGCCTGACTTCTTTAAGTTTTCTTGCACAGTGGATGGATGGCCATGAGGGTGACTCTACCCATGACCCTCCCAGCTCCTGCAGCCATTGACCAGCAGGAAGTTCCCTACGGCAGTCTGGACTTGTGTACCACTCCGTGACTCACCTCTTTATAAATGTCCCAGGCTCTAGGCTCAAAGCATTTGCGGCATAATAACAGTCAGGAGACCGTATTTCCAAGCATGTGTCATAAAGCAACTAGAACAAATTCCTACCATTATTTTGAAACCCAGGACTCAAGGTATGAAGGGACAAGAAATCTTGAACAGCCCAGACAATGTAATTTCATTCTAGAACAAATAGGGCACTAGTATTTGGTGAGATGGGCTTCACAGTAAAGATTTCGTTAGTAGCTACAATTTTGTGAGAATTTATGATGTTGTAGGCATTATGCTAGAGTAGTTTATGTGCATAGTCTTACTTCATTCTCACAATAGCTCCCTGACGTAGGTACTATTTTAGCCACATTTTACAGATGAGGGAGGACACTGAAACACAGAGATTAGGTAATGAGGTTAGGGAGCAGCTCAGTGGACCTTCAAAAGCAGGCAGTCTGACTAGAGTCCATGGTGTTGGCTAGGACACAACGCAGCTCCCTCAGAATACCTCAGAATCACAGGAGCAGATCAGGAGTAAGTAGGGGAGCTCTCAGAATACTCTCTTCTTTCTATCATGCCTCACAAGGCTTTTTAAGACCTTTTTTAGGATCTATCCCCACTCTATCTACTCTTCTAGCCTCACCTCTGTGCTCTCCCCGTCTGCATTCTACACTCTAGCCAAACTGATTGTGTCTTGGTCCCATCAACGTCTCTTGTCTGTGGGCCAGATACTTGGTATTTCCTCCACCAGGACCCTTCTCCCTCCCCGCTCTTCACCTGACTGACTCTTGTTCATTTTCAGCCCTCAGCTTTGCCCATGCTTTCTTTGGGGAAAGCTCTCCTGACCACCCTGTCTGAGCTGGCTGCCGGCCTCCCTGTCTGCTCCTACAATCCACTCTAATTTTCTGTCACAGTCCTCGTCAGGCTGTGTGGTGGTGGCCTGTCTCCTAACGGCGGCCTCCATGTGATCATGATTAAGTACCCATCACCCAGCACAATGTCTGACACATGGTAGACACTTAATAAATGTTTGATGGAAGGAGGAATATAAAAATGGATGAACTGAATAAATGCTGTTTATCACTTGCTTCCAGACAGGACACTTTAAAGACATTCTCAAAAGAGTCTCTAAGATTTCAAAAAAATTGATGCCCCAGTGACGTCTTCTCCCCTAGCAACTTAAGGAGCCCCTAGACTTCTCTAAGAAAAGAGGTTCCGAGGACCAAGCCCTAATGACCTATGGAGCTTTCCTTCTCTCATTTCTATCTCTGAATCTAAATATCTGTTACCAGAGGGCACCTGGGATAGTTTTGAAGCTAGCTTAAGCCTCTAAGCAAGAGTCTCAATACCGTTCTCAGGTGAAAGTAATCCTGAAGTACTTTTTACAGCAATGTCTGGGTGTGGTTCTGCTCTGAAGTTATGCTGTCTGTTTCTCATTATATTTTCATAAGTAATCCTCCATCATCACTGAACTATGCAAACGAGCTTTTCGTGATTCCTAAAGAGCACTCCCTTAGTCACAGCACAAGATGTCACTCATGATAACAAATACTGAAGACAATTGTTTTCATCTTGAATCCAGACCCTTCTTCCGTCCTGAGATAGAAAGTTGAAAGTCAGAGAAATGGGCTTGTGTAATGTTACATTCCTTCTTCTTTCTGAAAGAGAAAAGGTAGGAACTACACTAGACATCTGAGATTTCCAATTCTTTACATTCTGTGAGCCTGTGAAGTCATAAGAAAAGTGTGTGCATTCAGGGCCTGCCCGGCGTAGCGGTTAAGTTTGTTCGCTCAGCTTTGGTGGCCCAGGGTTCACCGGTTTGGATCCTGGGTGCGGACCTACTCCCCGCTCGTCAAGACATGCTGAGGTGGTGTCCCACACAGAAGAACTAGGACCTACAACTAGGATATACAACTGTGTACTGGGGCTTTGGGGAGAAAAAAGAAAAAGAGAAAGATCAGCAACAGATGTTAGGTCAGGGTCAATCTTTCTCAAAAAAAGAGTGTGTGCATGGACTATTACTAAACAAGTGTTATGGGCTGAATTGCGTTCCCCCAAAATTTATGTAGTTAAGTCTTAACCCCCAGTACCTCAGAACATGACTGTATTGGAAGACAGGGTCTTTAAAGAGGTGATTAAGTTAAAATAAGCCTGTTAGGGTGGGTCCTAATCCAATCTGATTTGTGTCCTTATAAGAAGAGGAAATTTGGATACAGACGTGAGCACACACAGAGGAAATACCGTGTGAGGACACAGGGACAAAGTGGCCATCTGCAAGCCAAGGAGAGAGGCCTCAAAAGAAACCAACTCTGGCCACTTTGATCTTGGACTTCCAGCCTCTAGAACTGTGAAAAAATAAATTTCTGTTGTTTAAGCTACCCAGTCTGTGGTATTTTGTTATGGCAGCCCTAGCAAACTGATAAAACAAATGATTAACAAGTGATAGAGAAATATTAGAATCCTAGGGCATGATGTGTTTATCTGCCATTTTGACTAAGGATGTTTTGATTCTGCATTTTTATTACAAACATTTGAATTTAAATAGTACCAATATTTATTAATTTTGGTTAAGAAATCATTTGGGGGGTGAATGCCATTAAGCCAATTTAATTTTTTAGTCAATTTTCTATGGAGATCAGCTAAACCATTTTCAGTTTTTTCTATTTTAAATTTTATTCAGCTGAAGTCATTTTCATTGAATCAATTTTTATCAGTGTGTATCTGACGCAAAGATAAGATTCATCAATCAATGTTTTGTCCAAATAAAATTTTATCAATTATAGCCTTTTATAAAGTCTCCACTATGACTATTATTTTTACTATGGTCAAATTTTCCAGGTCAAATATTGTTGACGAAATTTGATCCTTTTGTCCATTTTTTAAAAAATAATAACTTTTTTATATTTTAAGATATAACTCATGTACATAAAGTTTATCCTTTTAAACTATATGATTCTCTGGTTTTTAGTGTTTTCACAGTTATCATCACTACTATTAAATTCCAGAACGTTTTCATCACCCCAAAAAGACACATCCCATTCTCCTCTTCATGCCCCCAGCCTCTGGCAACCGTAATCTACTTTCTGTCTCCATGGATTTGCCTATTTGGACATTTCACATAAAGGGAATCACACAATATATGACCTTTTGTGTCTGGCTTCTTTTACTCAGCATCATGTTTTCAAGGTTCATACGCGTTGTAGTACATATCAGTACTCCATTCCCTTTTATGGCCAAATAATATTCCATCATTTAGATATACCATATTTTATTCATTCATCCATTGATAGACATTTAGATAATTTCTACTTTTGGGCTATTATGAATAATGCTGCTATGAACCTTCATGTACAAGTTTTTGTATGGACATATGTTTCCAATTCTCTTGTGTATATACCTAGGAGTGAAATTATTAGTCATATGGTAACTCTATGCTTAACTTTTTGAGGAGCTACCAGACTGTTTTCCAAATTGGCTACACCATTTTATATTCCCACTAGCAATCTATGAGGGTTTTAATCGTCTTTTAATTTTTATTTTCATTTACCATGTGCAGTTTGGCTTTTTTTAGCTTTGTTTTGTGTTTATTGATGCTACCAGTAATATTCATTACAAATTGTACAAAAATGTGGTAGCTTGCATTTATTTCCTAGCAAATTTGAGGAAATTAGATATTCCAGGATATTTCTGTTGTCCAGAGTTGGTTTATTGCAGGGGTCTGAAAATTAAAACCCATAGGCCAAATTCAGCTGCCGCCTGTTTTTGTATGACCTGAATGCTAGGAATATTTTTACATTTATAAATGGTTGGAAAAAACCAAATGAAGAATATTATTTTGTGATACACAAAAATTACATAAAATCCAAATTTCATTGACTGTAAATAAAGGTTTTGTGCGTGTGTGTGTGAGGAAGATTAACCCTGAGCTAACATCCATTGCCAATCCTCCCCTTTTTGCTGAGGAAGACTGGCCCTGGACTAACATCCGTGCCCCATCTTCCTCTACCTTATATGGGACACCACCACAGCATGGCTTGACAAGCGGTGTGTCAGTCCACGCCTGGGCTCCGAACCTGTGAACCCCAGGCTGCCAGAAGCGGAGCACGCGAACTTAACCGCTACACCACCAGGCTGGCCCCTATATAAAGTTTTATGGGAACATAACCATACTCATTCATTGACATATCATCTGTGACTGCTTTCACACCACAACAGCAGAGTTGAGTAATTCTGACAGAGATCGTCTGACCCACAGAACCTAAAATATTTACTCTCTGGTCCTTTACAGAACAAAGCCTATCGTATTGCCAACCTAATGCATCTTTATTTTTCAGATCTCACAGTACGATGGGCAGGAACTGCTCAAATAGTTGGCAAAAATAGAGCACATGGCAGCTACCCCAAGTGTGGGCATTAGACTGCTGCTACTCGGTGAACAGTCAGGATCCATAATGAGATAAATACAGAAATTGAGAGTAAGCCTTAGAAACTTACAGAAAATTGACAGAGTAATTTTATATCTGTTGAATCCAACACCGAAAAAATGGGCTGTGTATTTTGTATGTCTTTGGGGTTTTTAAATTTCATTTAGCTAGTAATTGATTTTTATTGTATGTTGTTGAAATAACAGTTCAGGACAAATTGGAAATTTTTTTAAAAAACTAGTCCTTTGACACACGTAGTTGGAGAGGCACTGAAATAGAGAATCTATGTCTTTAGAATCAAAGGAGTGGATGTAGTAGAACATAAGCATCCTGAGGAAAGAGCTTTCATCTGCTACGGGCACCTCTGTGTGGTCCAGCACCTAGACAGACAGGGCCTGGCCCGGTGAAATAGATGCTCAATAAACACTGGGCAATTGTACAAATCCAACACAACCCACTTCCTAACTCCAGTATCACTGCCAACGATTACTGTTTTCTAAGTTTGTTTCATTTCTAATTTACTCTCAGAGGCAGTGTAGACAGCACAGATCTGGAACCAGGCCTGAGTTGAAATCCCAGCTTCCCATTTTACTAGCCAAGTTACCTTGTGCAAGTTTCTCAACCTCTCTGTAGTTCTTCATCTAGAAAATGGGGATAATCATAGTGTCTAAAGAGTTATTAGGATAGTCATCTGAGTTAATATATGTAAATTACTTAGAAGGGTGCCTAGCACACAGTAAGAACGCAATAAATGTTAGCGATTGTTATTACTGTACATATATGCAAAGTATGTATATGCATGCAGTGGTCACAACACTTTCTTCTCTTAGCTACCCAACATGGCAGGCGGTGCTCCATCCTTTTAAAGTAAATGCATTTTCTATTCCTGCCAAGTATAAGATCCCTAGCTTTACAAAACAGACTCTCTAGATTAAGGTCACCAGATATTTTTGGCAAATTGTTAAGATATCTATTTGTATATGATTTTTCATGAATTTGTGAAGAATTCCTCACAAATTTGCTTACAGTCCAAAGGCTTAATCTCAAGTATATAAATGCAGCCCATGAATTGGTACAAGGAATGTGTAGAAGCTTCAATTCTGTCATCCTGCTCACTACACCTACCCATCCTCAATCCCGAACAAACTTTACAAAACAGAAAATTGTTTCGAGACTCTTCTTCAGTCTATGGCAACCCCTTCTTAGGCAGGTCTCCGGGCACTGCAGGGGTAGTGGTGACAGTGAGTGGCTCCCCATGGGAATGACCCTCTCTATAATTATATCTCAGCACAATGTTCAGAGTTACTGGAAGAAATCCAGCTCGACCAGCTCCACAGAAAGTCTTGCCCTCCACAAACATTCCTGCCATTCCATACTTCCCTTCAGCCTGGAATAAATCTCTCCCAGCCTCTGCCTGCTGGGAACGTAGACATCCTCCAAGACCAGACGCCAATACCACTTCTGTAGCAACTTTCCAGATCCCTTGCAGTCAGAACTAATAAAAACTACAAAACCTTATATTATCATTCTTGTTCAATGCCTGTCTCATCCACTAAGCTGACTCCGGGGCAACTACCAAAGTGCCTTGTACACAGTGAGTAGAAAAAAAGATACCAAATAATATCTTCTGGGAAACTACGATTAGACAAGCTATTATTTAGTTGTCTGCCTTTCCCTGCTCCCTAAATTCCATGAGGGCAGGAATCTTAACTGTCTTTCTTATTAGCCAAGGACTGGCATGAGTAGGTGCTAAATAAATACTGGTTGAATGAATGAGTGAATAGATGAATGAATGAATGAGGGACCAAGACAGGAATAATCTTCATAAAGTGGGGCCATCTGATATCTTATTCAAGCTGATCTCATTCCCTTCCACACAAAGGGGTGGGGGGAAATTTCAAAATTACCTTACTCCAGACTTCAATAACCAAGTTGTTCTTTCCCAAGATCAAAACTAGAGTTGAGGGGCCGGCCTGGTGGCGCAGCGGTTTAGTCCGCGCTTGGCAGCCCGGGGTTCGCCAGTTCGGATCCCGGGCGCCCACAGACGCACTGCCTGTCAGCCATGCCGTGGCGGCGTCCCATATAAAGTAGAGGAAGATGGGCACGGATGTTAGCCCAGGGCCAGTCTTCCTCAGCAAAAAGGGGAGGATTAGCAACGGATGTTAGCCCAGGGCCAGTCTTCCTCAGCAAAAAGAGGAGGATTAGCTACAGATGTTAGCTCAGGGCTGGTCTTCCTCACAAAAAAAGAAAAAAAAAAAAAACTAGAGTTGAGTACCATGACGTCATACATAGCGTACACAGTGTACGGCTGTTGGTTCACTATGAGGGTTGTTTAAAGAACAGATCTGTGTTTTTCTTACTTCCTTTGGTCAATTTTAAATCATCTTCTTTTTCTGGGAGCAAAGCTTCCCGTTGTCTAGATCATTTCTCTCCTAATTTTTCTCATGCCATTAGAGTCATCCATTTTGTAACATTTAAGGATTTCATCCATCTTGGTGACAGTAGTCTCCCCTGGAGCACGGTATCAGCAGGCTACAATGACTGGGGTTATACTAAGGGCTCAGCTCAGAGTATAAACCCCAGCCATGGTCTGGGGTTATCTAAAGGTCAGAGAGCAACTAAACCAACATGACTAGCCAAGTGTTTTTACTGCCCATTATGGGCATAGGTGTCAACCCTCCAAGGGACCTGAGAGATGAGACACCAAGAAGGTAACCTGGATGTCACTCTGAAGGTAACCTACATCCTCACTCACCTTCTTTACTTACAGAGTGTTCATAATGGCTAACAACCTAGAATCACAGATATTAATGCTGGAAAGGACCATAGAGATAATTTAATCCAAGGGTTGCAAACTCAAATGTATACAGGCCAGACAGATTATTAAATTGAAAGAAGACAGTGAGGTGGGGCCTGGGGAGAACAGCAAGGAAGAGGCTCATCTGAAGAGAAGAACAGATCCTCGGCTCAAGCTGGCTGTTGCCCATGGTATCTAAGGCCCAACGTGCCTGATCTTCTGGGTTTTTTCCAAAAAAAGATGACTCTTCAGATTTTCATGAGCTGGCTCTCAAATTTTGTTAAATCATGGTAAAATACACATAGCATAGAATTTTCCATCTTAACTATTTTTAAGTGTACAGTTCGGTAGTGCGTATTGCTGTGCACCCAGTCTCCAGAACTCTTTTCACGTTGCAAAACTGAAATTTTTGAAATAACTCACCATTCCCCATTTCCCCCAGCCCCTGGAAACCACCATTCTACCTTCTGTCTCTACAAATTTGACTACTCTAGGTACCTCATATATGTGGAATCATACAGTATTTTCATTTTGCAACTGGCTTACTTCACTTGGAATAATGTCCTCTGGGTTCATCCATATTGTAGCATGTGTCAGCATTTCCTTCCTTTTTAAGGCTGAATAATATTTCACGTATATATATACCACATTTTTTAATCTGTTCATCTACTGATGGACACTTGGCTTGCTTCCACCTTCTGGCTAGTGTGAATAACACTGCAATGAACATGGACGTGCAAATATCTCATCAAGATCCTGCTTTTAATTCTTTTGGATATATACCCCAAAGTGCAATTATGAGATCATATCGTAATTCTATTTTTAATTTTTTGAGAAACCACTATATGGTTTTCCATAGCAGCTAAGACCATTTTACATTCCCATCAAAAATGCACAAGGGTTCAAATTTCTCCACATTCTTACCTACACTTGTTATTTTCTGTTCTTTTGATAGTAGCCATCCTAAGGGGTATGAAGTGGTATCTCATTGTGGCTTTGATTTGCATTTCTCTAATGATTAGTGATGTTAATTATCTTTTCACATGCTTGTTGGCCATTTGTATGTCTTCTTTAGAGAAATGTCTATTTAAGTGCTTTGCCCACTTTTTAAATCAGGTTGTTTGTTTTATTGTTATTAAGTCAATTTTGAAATGATGGACAGTAATTCAAATTTTGTAAAAAACACTATACAAACAAAGTACATGCTTTCAAGCAGTCTACAGCCCAGAGACCTCAATTTAATAACCTGACATGGGCCCAACACCCTCATCTTGCAGACGAGGAAACCAAAACCTAGATCATAAAGTCAACACACCCACAGTTGCACTGGCTGTCTGGTGTCTGAGACAGAACTAGACTTGAGGTCCTCTTACTCACAGGTCTTTGGGACACTTCTTAGAACACTCACCAGAACCAAAATCTCTGATTTATAAGAGGTTCCCACTTGCTATAAACTCATAACTGGACTTGGCAATTTGTGAAGGAAAGTACGAAAGGCAATAACTCAAAATGTTCTCACCCCCTCAAAAGAAAAAAGATAAATATGTGAGGTGACGTATGTGTTAATTAACTAGATGAGAGGAACCCTTTCACAACATATATTATATCAAATGAACACTTTAAATCTTAGAATTTTGCTTGTCAATTACACCCCCAATAAAGCTAGAAAATAAAAAGGCAATCACTCCAGGAGAGTCAGGCTGAAAGAAACCTTCTCTGCCCACTGCCTCCTGCTTCTTTCTCTCGAGGTAGAAATAGGGGGCTAGAGAGCTATTCATTATCAGTCCACAATGGACAAAGAGAAGCCTGTGTACCACATTAGTCATTGCTTGGAGGTCCCCGACTTCTCGTCTCACTCCTGCTCTGAAGTGACTTCTCTTTGATGCTATTCCTGAAATGGAATGTGACCCTCCAGCTGGGCAGGGCCAAGGGCATGTGGGGGACTTGAGGGGGGGATATTAGAACTGTAATTCTGCTTGGATCTGAAATGTGGATTCCCAAGAGTACATATGGCAATGAGAACTTGGAAAAAGTTGTTACGTGAGGAGGAAAAACAAGGAATATTCTTAAGAAGAAATGTCAAAGATATGAAGATTTCCAACTTTGAAAAGGGATGGTCTTGCTCTTTGTGGGACAGACTCACAATCTGATTTGCCAAATACTCAAGAAATGCAGTATTTCTGTCCCTAACTTGCTGTGTGCCCTGAGGTGAAATCCTGTACCTCCCTCTACCCCAGCTGTCTTTTCATAATATTGGAAAAAAGTTACATAGAGGCGGGGGTCTTCTGTCTTGTGATTATGGCACTTAGTCACACTAAATTGACATAAATCATGCGTCCATGCCATCCTGCCTTGCCTGGTGTCCTCTGCTCTACTGGCCCCTCAGCCAACTTCAGCTGCCTTTGGTGGCTCAGGAATTGAACGTTTGAGGAGAGTTAGAGCAGAGGCAATTGTAATAAACTGAGGGATCTCATTCAAACTCCTTTGTTCCTGGAGACCAGCTTGAAATTGCTGGTCACCTGGAGCAAACCACCAGCTAGCAACTCCAAGCTCTGATCGTATTTGATGTTGCTGTGAGAATGGCTACTTGCAACTTCCCTCGTGGCTAGGGGCTGGAGTGGTGCAGAGGAAAGTTTGAACGGGTAGTTGATATTTGAAAAAGCTCTTGGGGGATCCTCAGATGAAACTGCTCACTACACCAATGACCTGCTACCAATTACATTACTCACAGTCTAGAGTTAAGTATTGATGGTTTCCTGACTCAACCATAATTCAAGCCAGTCTGAATGAGGCCTTTTTAATACCAGGGCTGGAGCTGGTCTTGCTCAGTCTCCTGCTTCCTCAACCACCCAGCGTCCTCCCTGGAATAAACTCGGGAGAGTACGTTTGAGAGTGTTTGCTATAGCCAGTAAACGAACCAGTGTGGAGCACCACTTATTAGCTAGGCGTGCCCAGGTTTGCGAGTCTTTTAATTTACATTGCCTGATACGTTATCAGGATTCAGCCAGAAATGAGGCTTCATCATAATCTCCTAGATCAGGGCAAAGGCCACGTCGCATTCATCTTTGTAGTCCCAGGACCTAGTCCAGGGCCTGGCTCCTAGTTAATTCCTGATCATCCTGCAGTTCATTCACTCATTTGAATGCGTCAACATTGTGAGCACACAATATGTACGAGGCGTTGTTCTACGAACTGGGGGGCAGCAAAAGCACAAGACAAATCAGGCACCCTCAGGGTGCTTCCAGCCTAGAGGAGATTCACCTCCTGCAGGAAGCTCCACTTTCCCCACCATCTCTCCCTGATGCTGCTGATGACCCAGTGCCTATCCAAAAGACTGCACTTACCACAGGGCAGTGTCACTACCTGTATGGATTTCTTGAGTACGGGACTGTGAATGACTCATCTTTGTAACTCCAGTGCCTACCACAGAGCTTGGTACTTTGAAGGTGCTCCAGAAGCTCGTTGATCACTGAACCCACACTTCCCCTCTGATTCCACGAAGATGCGGAGTAAGAGACGTGCGGTGTAGAACGTGCAATGTTTATCCTTCATGCTAATCAGCTGCTTGATAATTGTCCATTTACTGACCTGGCTGCCCCACTAGACTGTAAGGTCCCCAAGAGCAAGAACCATACATTGTCCCAAAACACAGCAATAGTAGGTGCTCATAAATGTTTGCTAGATTGTTGAACAAATAAGTTGAATTATGAATAAAATGAAAGATGCTTACACATAAAAACGACACCTAATTATAGATGTAATGATAGAATCCTAAAGAATGTTGTAAGATTATTCTGACATCTGTGATCTGTGATTGGAGTGATGGTGGTGGCACTCCTAACTTACAGTAAAACCTTACCAGAATGATACAGAAATCTGTCAACAGTTGAACTATTATGGTTTCCATTGTCAGCTCATGCAGTGAAAACCCTTCAACCCATCTTCACTTAGCCATCTCATTGGATTAATGTGGGTCTCCGTTTTCTCTCTCAAACACACTGACTTTTCACTGAACACCCACTGAAGGGGTGCAGCCAGAAGGGTCTTCAGTTGTGTGTCTGAATTATTCTGCTCCCACCAGCTGAGCAGTATGCTTTCCAAGACTCAGTTGAGTTTATTCCTGTGGGGGATCAGAATTGGCCACCTCAAGATGTGTCTCTTTACCTTGCTCTGAAGGAGGCTTTGACCTTCAGTCCCCCAACTGTCTAAAGGGATTTGGGATGGAAGGCCTGTCCCTGAGATGGGCCTTCACCTTAGATGACTCTGGATATCGATAGACTGGGAGGGTCTTTGCTATGCCCATTCCTCTGAAAGTTCTGTTCACCAAACAGAACATTTGTAAGGGAAATCTCCATCTGTAAAGGTATCACCCTTTCTGTACTGGGAAGAGGGGGGAATGACCTCAACTCTAGAAACTTGCCAATGTGGAAGGTGAGGCCTTAAATCTGCATAATAACCTTACTGTGCTTTTCTTGTAATCCCTCATGGCTGACAGTCCCAAGCCCCCCCAAAATCCTCATTTGTCTATATAAGAGGAGAATCTCCACCATTTTGTCAAGACACTCATTTTCCCCCGGTCTCTCCCATGTGTACATGTTATAAAGCTTTGTTTGATTTTTCTCCTGCTATTAGGCCTCATGTCAATTTAATCTGTAACCCAGCCAGAAAGGAGAGAATGCTCTTTCTCCCCTTCATTCCCACTCCTATTTATATCCATTTAAATGTTATAATTTGAATTGAATTCAATATTATATAAGTGGCTGAAATAGGAATGCAGAATAAGAGTTGTTATTTTTATAAAAATTAAGTTGACTATATTGGGAAAGTTCATAAAATAAATCATCAAAAATATTTTCAGATTAGGCATGAGCTAGTAATCTCTAAAAGTTTGGGGGGAGAAAAATCTATTAAGATTCTCCACTCAAAACTGGAAAATGTGGATAACACTCTATGGAAACAGTTTGTGTGGAAAAGACAAAGCTGAACTTGAATCAGCCATAATGAAAGAAAACCTTAGTTTTGAGGCCTAAACAAAAACCAGACAAACGAATGTACATTATATGTTGTAAATTCTATAAAAATATGTAAGGCTTGTAGGTATCATATTCTTTATGATTATAAACTTTTGCAGAGTTTTTTCAACTTGCTGATTACTGGTCTATGGATCTGGCAGAGATTTTCTACCGTATGTTGGCTTATTCAAAGGCTCCATCCAAAATTAGTAACTCACAAGGAAGGTCCCTGGAATCCTATTCTCCTGGCATCCCACCCCAATGATGAAGGTGATACAGAATGGGCCTAGCCACATTCCCATCTTATCATTTTCTATAACGTCCTGAATAAGGTAGGAGAATCTAACCAATTGTAAGGCACTTAGATGTCTGTTATCATATCTTTCTAAAAGGATTTTGTACCCTAACATTAGACTGAAAACAAGAAACTATTTTCTTAAACAGAAGCTCTCTCTAGAGAAAGAGAAAATGGAGAACTGATTTTTGTTGAGCGTCTTCTGAGAGCAAGTGCTTTTTATATCTAATCTCATGTAATCGTCACAAACACTCTGTGAGTTGCAGCTCACTGGCCTCATTTCACAGACGAGGAAACTGAGGCCCTGGGAAGTTAAGCAAGGTCACACAGCCAGTACCAGAGAAATGGGCCAATATACTTCCCAGCCACCAAATTACCTCTGATGCTATGCCCCAGATCTGACATCCCATTTTTTTCAGAAATAAAACAGTATTGTGGCTATGTATTGTTTTTCATTCCAAGAAGCTCCAGCTAGTTCAAGGGGGGGGTTCTGTTTTATTGTTGGTATGTGTCCAAGCTGAGCAGCTCCCTTGCTGTCCTCCAACGCTGGCTAAGGCTGCCTAGGCCCTATAAAAAGCTCCTGTGCTTTGCTATGCTATGTTCCAGCTATTCTAGAAATTCTCCAGGCTACCCTCCACCCCTCCACTTTCCTCCCTCTGTCTCTCTCTCTCTCTCTCCCGCTATGGGTTGAATTTCGTCCCCCCAAAAGATATTGAAGTCCTGTGAATGTGACCTTATTTGGACATAGAGTCCAAAGGGGGATGATCAAGTTAAAACGAGATCATTAGGGTGGGCCCTAATCCACTTTGTAGGACTGGTGTCCTTACAAAGGGGAGATTTGGACACAAGGACAGACACAGAGGGAAGACAAGAGGAGGATACAGGGAGGATGCCATCTACAAGCCAAGGAACACCCGAGGGTATCAGAAGCTAGGAGAGAGGCATGGAACTGATTCTCCCTCACAACCCTCAAAAGGAACCAACCCTGCCAACACCTTGATTTCAGACTCCTAGCCTCGAGAACTGTGAGACAATAAATTTCTGTTGTTTAAGTCTCCAGTTTGTGGCATTCTGTTACAGCAGCCCCAGGCCTCTAATTCTCTCTCCCCCTCTCTCTCTTTCTTCCTCTCACCCAGTTTCCATGGATTCCAGCCTTGCCTGGCTTCTCCGGCTCTCTTGGTCAGGTTTTTGTTTCCCTCAGGGATAGGGCCTCTCAGTCTCCCCACCTTGGAGTACAGTTTCCCAGGGAGATCTGCTCCTTCCCACCAATAATCCAAGCTCCCAGCACACCAAAGTCTAACCCTGGCCCAGCATCCCGGGCCCCCATTTGGGAAAGGAGGTGCCAGGCAAAGACAGATTGGGCAGTATTAGAATGGTCACTTGGTTTTTTGGGGTTTTGATTTGTTTTTGTCAACTAAATAAAATTGTAATGCAAGACCAACACCACTGTATAGAACGCCCTTTTCTCACATAGGTTAAGATCATCACATGGTCAGGCTCCAACAAAGCCTTTCCCTGAAATTGCCAAGAGAATCGCAAAATTAATCTAAAACTGCAAAGCACTCATCAAGTTTCTATCACAAAATTCTTTGCTGTCATCTTGACCAAATCTGTCAGACATTCTAACTGAAGTCAGGAGTGAGGCATAAATCATAGTCACCACATTACATCATATTGGGTTTTAATATTTAATCATTTATCATTTGAAAGATGTCTGATGGACGGTAGTTTTAATGCATCTTTTTAAACACACCAGAAATTCACATCCTTAGTTGTTTTACATGGTACCATATACAGTTCTAGTTTATTCAGTTAACAAATATTAATCAAGCACCCACAAGGTGGCAGGCACTGTTTTAGGCATGGGGTGAATGCCCTCCTGGAGCTTATTATAGTCTGTTATCAGAGGTAGACAATAAACAAAAATATACAAAATTGTATTGCAGGTCATGATAAGTACTACGAGGGAAAAAATGAAGCTATAATTATTTGTTCAATATGTGTCTTCCTTTAGGTCATAACATGCACGTGGACAGTGGCCATGTCTCAGTTCTAGCTCATAGTAGGCATTTGATAAGGGTTGTTGGATGGATGGATGAATAGATGGATGAATGGATGAATGGGTGAATGGATGAATGAATGAATTGGTGGATGAATGGATGGATGGATGGATGGATGGGTGGGCTGATGGACAGATGGAACTCATCATTTATTTTGGGCTCCTAAGAAGCCACATATATCCTTCACTGAAAAATCATTGGTTCAAATATACATTTAGTGAGCTCCCATTGTGTGCGACACACGTTAGACACTGGGAATAAAAATGAATTAGACAAGTTCCCTGCCCTCAAGGAGCTCACACACAAGACTTCTAAAGAAGCAAGGACCCTCTCATGGAGGTATACATGTGGTGCTCTGTGCTTAACTGAAGGTGGTGAGGGAGAGTTAGGGGGGATGGTGGTGCAAGAAAAGGGTCCCAAAGGAAGTGAAACTTGAGCTGAATCTTGAGGAGACTGCTAGGTGCAGAAAAGGCGTTCCAGGCAGAGGGACCAGCATGGGCAGAAGGTGGAGATAGGAAAGGCAAGGGACCCATGAGAGTCCTTTGTTAGGACAGGAACACAGGGAGGAGTGAGAGCGATGAGGCTGGAAAGTGAGGCAGAAGCCAAATGTTGATCCACCTCATCTGCATATGTCAGCTCTTTCATTGCTGAAATCTGATGAGTTTATCAGACAGGTTCTAAAGGTCAGCAAAGCTGAATGATGAGGGACATTGAAGTCTGTTAAATGAGTTGTTGCCTAGAAATCTTGTTCGGCACAAAAGCATCTTTTTTTCCACGCTTTGCTTTGTTTCCACCCTGGGGTATCAGATTCCGTGTCCGCCTATGACTGAGGACCGCGGCCCGTCTTCAGGGCAGGCATACAGGAAGCCATTCAAGTGGTCCATTTGTCCTGCTGCAAGTGTGCTAATCCTGATTCAAATCTGCTCTGCCCCGCACACACTGCGCCTCACTGCCACAAACCTGCTCTGCTGGTTCCCGCTTGCTTCTTCCCAAGAAATATTTAGACCCTGGTTGGAGGGAGGGGAGGGGAGGCTGACCTTCAGTGAGCTGGCTGCAGAGAAACGCAATCTATCCCAGGGTCGCTTTGTACTGTACAGTTCACAAAGGGAAACACTGTCTTCATGAATTTTATTTACTTGGGAACCCTCAGATTTAATTGTACCCCAGTATTTATAATCACGTTAGTTTTTTCCAGTCTAAAAGAAATATGTACACCTTGCAGAAAAAAATGGAAATGAGAGGAAATACAAAGAATAAAGTTAAAATTATAGTAAGTCAATCACTTAGAGAGAACCATTGTGAACACCTTGGAGTGTTTCCTTCTAGTCTTATTTTCTATGAAAACACACACACACACACGTGCACATACACATATAAATTCATCTATTCAGCACCTACCATGTGTCTGAAACGCCTATGTGCTAATAAATGTTAGGTGACTAAATGAATGAAGACAATTTTATTTTACACATTTAGAATGTACTTATATACAGTATGGTATTTTGCTTTTTAAAATTTTGCTCAAAAGGGGCTGGCCCTGTGGCATAGCCATTAAGTTCAGGTGCTCAGCTTCAGCAACCTGGGGTTCGCAGGTTTGGGGCCCGAGCGTGGACAGACGCACCGCTTATCAAAGCCATGCGGTGGCGGCGTCCCATTTCAAAAAGTAGAGGAAGATGGGCACGGATGTTAGCCCAGGGCCAGTCTTTCCCAGCAAAAAGAGAGGAGGATTGGCCATGGAGGTTAGCTCAGGGCTGGTCTTCCTCACAAAAATTAAATTAAATAAAATTTTGCTCAATAGAGTAGGTTTATTCTTCTACACCATTTTAAAGCATTTTTTTTATGAATGCACAGATACCATTGTGTGGAATAATGCTGACCTGAACATCCAGTAAATAACCCTACATTTGCATCCCTGAAGATTTTCTTAGGCTAGATTCCTAACTGTGAAATTAATAGCTGAAAGAGAATAAACCTAAGTTCCTGGTGTCATTCAATGTTGATGACCTTTCCAGATGGAAGTGATTCTTCACATGGAAACGCAAGCAGAACTCGGAGAGCTCTCTGGCAGTCTGCAGGCAGCTGCCTCCCCGTCTGCTGGATGACCAACCCTCTTTGATGGGCCTTAGTCCCATAATCCCCTCAGACCTTGGGTAAACTGCTTTCTCCAGCATCCTTAGGCCATCCCTGGGCTGGACTCTGTTGGATTAAGCTCCAGCTCAGCTGCTCTGGTCCTCCACAAAGGCTCAAGGGAGAGATCTAATCAGAATTGCATCCCACTTAATTTTCACTTAGGCATTGTCTTCACTGTTTTCCTACTTTCTTTAACCGTATTTATTCTAAACAATTTCTGTGTCACAAAGCTATTGCTTTCTTTCTTCTTTTTTCCATATTGTGTGCAGTTTGAGGTAGGGATTTAAATGGGTCACTTTGTCTCCCTTTAGTACAACATAACTTGTGCTAAAAAATATCATTAGAATTGTATTCTGTGTCTTTGGTGACACCACGATATAGGCCATTCCAATCGCAGTCATCAAACATGTGCATGTTACTGTGCTAAGCCCCGGAAAGGATTTTTTTAATGATTAAATCCCTACCTTACAGAATTCAGATTCACCACTATGATGTCTTCAACTGTTATTTCCCTGGAAGCCTTTTCTGACCATCTTATTTACATATGCAATCCCCATCCTCCTCTACTTAATTCTTTTCATAGCAAGTATCACCATCTCACCAACTATATATTTTACTCATTTGTCTTAACCGTTTGTCTTATCCCACTAGAAGCATAACCAAGACAAAGCAGTTGATTCATTCATTCAGGATTTAATGAACACCTCCAAGTGTCTAGAATTGTGATAAACATGGGATGGGGACTACAAAAAAGTCTAAGACTGCTTTCCAGGAGCTTACAGTTGAATTAGAATCAAACAGTTAAGCAAAGATATAAAGCAGGGTGTAATTTTAAAATACTAAAATAAATGGGGTGGGACAAAGTAGGTGTGTTCTGGAGGAAGTGAAGAGAACAGACCATGTGAAGTGAGGGTAAAAGCGGGTAAGAAGCAGATGAAGTTTCAAGGCAGGTTGGAACTTGATGGAGGAATTTAAGGTAGAAACATTGGCTCATCCTGTAAGCAGGGCAGATTTTTGAGCAAGAGAGTGGCACAATGAAAATGGTTTATAAAGATTCCTGGTGCACAAAGAGTGAAAATGAAGAACAATGATGATATGACAGATGAGAGGAAACTGATCAGAGAGGTCAGTTGGGCCTGAGATGGGGGGGGACTACAGGAAGGTGATAAACGAGAATGGATGAAAGGGCAAGGACAGCACTGCAGAGGCACAGCTAAAGAATGCCAAGTCACAAGGCGTTCACCTCCAATCGGGCAATTCTCAAAAAAAAATTTTAAGATCATCAGCCACTAAAGAGGACCTCGTTAGTGGGCTATAGGAGACTTGAGGGAGGGCTGCCTGAATTGGAGGGAGCGGGGAGGGAGATTCATAAAGCACAGATTAAAGACAGCGGGGATATTCTATGTGAAGTTAAACCAATTTAAAGAGCCCAGATAAAGAGGAATAAAAATGAGAAGAGAAAACAAAATGAGAATCGCTATTTTAGATAAATCCCATATGGGTTATGCTCTTAATTTACTTAAAGCAGATGGCTGGACCCAGGACTGCCTAATTTATTACTGTCCTGCCATTCAGAGCCAGAGCCTTCCTTAGGTTCCTAAGCAACTCTGATGGGAAATGTCATTGCATGAAATTTCCTGAGTAGAACATGTGACCCAAGTACATCCCACTGAAAATGATTCGAATACTCAAAATTGCTTATCCTACACCACAGCTGCCAGTTCTGTTCCCTCCCTGCTCGTGGCATATGGATGGGTGGGCCTTCTCCTATTTGCAGTCAGTATGGTGGGAGTTCTAGGAATAAGAAAGACTAAAATCAAGGGTGGGAGAGGATTTGGAACAAAGCTCAGGAATCTGGTATTTCAGATTTTCTCATTGTACTATGTACTTCCCTAAACTGAGTAACATTTGAGATAAAATGAGAGGATTGAAAAACTATGGACAGAATTGGGAGCTAGGCTGGTTTATGATCTGAAGAGGTCAATGACATAACAAAAGCAATAATTAACAATTTACAAGGAAGAGTTACTATGTGCCAGGCCATGTAGAAATTATTATTACCCCCATTATACAGATTCCTGAGGATTCCTAGAGGATTTAAGTTAGGTCACACAGTTAGTAAGTAACACTGTTAGAGACTGGTCCTGGGGATCTGCCAGAGTGGAAGAAAGCAGTTGGTCAGAAAAGATGAAGGACAGTAAGCTGCAAATGCCAGAATTAGAGCATGTGAGGGGTTTCCCTGTGGCATTTCTTATGAGCAGAGCACAGTGATAAGGTTAACAGAAGAAGTGACTGCTTAGTGCAGAAGGGAGCATTTGCCAATGGCAATGTGCTATGCTGTACTGCATCCTGGAATAGAATAAGGGCATTAGTGAGATATGAAAAAAGTCTGGGGTTTAGTTAATAGTAATGTACCAATGTTGGCTTCTTAGAGGTGAAAAATGTACCATAATCATGTGAGATGCAGGTAGGGGATAAAGGGGAACTCTGTGTACCATCTTGTAACTTTTCTGTAAATCTGAAATTAACCTAAAATAAAAAGGTTATTTTAAAAATTTTTAGGAAAAAAGTATTTGTGACATGTTTACAAACATTCTTCAGAACAGTACCATTTCAAATGGAAATGGCAAGGATAGCATTGCATTTTTGTGGCTGGTCATATTTCTTGGCAGATGAGATTATTTCTAACGTCAATCCCAATGACTAACATTACTGAGCACTTATAATATTTCAGCCTTCACCCCAAGGACGTTACACACATGCCACATGTCATCTTCAAGACATCTTAGTTCATGAACTAAGTAGGTGCTATTATTATCCCAATTTACAGATGAGAAAAACTCTTCAAAGAGTGCCTAGAATCTGATACGTGCTCAAAAACTAGATTTTTTTGTTGTTGTTATAGAAGCTAAGAAACTGGGCCAGCTTGTGAGCAACAGAGTAACAATTCAAACCAAAGCCCAAAAGGCTCTAATCCCAGCCTTGTCATTTACTGACACTATGGCCTGGGCAAGTTAGAAAGGCAAAGAAAGCTAACACTGGGGAGTGCATTTAAAAGTTTGTTGAAAGTTGCATCATATCAATTTAAGTTTAAAAACAGACAATTAATTGTTTATTAAGTATTTCAGAATTGTTGAATTAAATTTAATTGAATAATTTGACAATACCCAGACCGCACAGTGCTGTATTGAGGTCAGAAAAGGGGGCTGCAAATTACCTTTCCTAAGAATCTTTGGATACACCTCTGGATACAAAAACCAAATAACAGAGAGACAATAATAAGAAACCAAGAAAAAGAAGAAACAATAAAGGAAATTGTTAGCCCCCAGAAACTACAGGAGACTCTACCAAAAGAGTGTTTCCAGATCTTCTTTGGGGGTCAAATGATTGCAGCTCATGGGACCAGGCAGATTCCCATATTGAGAGGCACTTCCTTAGACAGGGAAGGTGGAAAGGGCAATTTACGAAGATAGCCTTCTGATGATGAGGAAAATAGCTGGAGGGAGAGGGGGAAAGGCTGGTGGTCAGCCACCCTTGCTCATCCACACTCAGTCCAACCCCACCAACCTTCATTTAGCATTTTCTTAGTGTCAGGGATGATGCTAAGCTCTGGGAAGGATACAAAGGTAAAAAATTAAAACAATGCCTATCTTCCATGAGTTTACATCCAGTAGTGGATTTCACTAGAAGAAAATACAGCAAATGTGTGACACAGTAGAATATCCTGAGTCTGAATCTCAACTCCACTCCTCACCCCAGGCCCACGTTGTGTTCTCTTTGGGCCTCAGTAAGAAAAACGGTAATTAATATTTGTCTGGAAAGACTGTCGGTAGGATTGAAAATGAGGTAAATGTCTATAATGATGTCTGACACAAAGTAAAGAGAAGTCTCATCATAAATCCATTTCCTTTGCCTTCCTTTCTTTTGCCCCCAGCAAAAAGAGAGAGAAATCCCTTACTCACACCCCCCAGTCACCCAACTCGTTATTTCAGACTAGACCTTGGCCTCAACTGTTATAGCAAAAGGGAAGTCACAGCAGAAAAGCTAAGAGAAGTATTAGGCTTCAGAAATTGCAGGAGTCCAGGTCTAAGCAAAATAAAGACACCAAGGGGGGTGTCAAGAATGGAATTTAGAGCCTTACCACGTTATTATCTTACCAACTGGCCCCCAACCTAGGCACAAAGATGGAGGTGCTGAAATCCAGAGTACATGTTGCAGACACAAAGCTGCTTAGAACCAAGAAAAGTGAAAGCCCTTTTCTAACCCATCTGCCCAGACCTGGAGCCTCTAATTTGCACAAGAAATACTCCAGCAGCAGCCTTGCCCTTCCCCACCCCCACACCTGCCTAAAATACGACACACTTGCACTTCTTGGTCCAAAACAGGTTGAGAAAACATCAAAACCCTAAGCCTGGAGTCATCTAATTTATGCATTTATTCAACAAATATTTATTCAGCCCCTACTGTGTGCTGTGGAACATTTTCTTCTCCCTGGATCCCCAGCTGCCTTTACTCTCTCTATTTCATCCTTGCTGGCTCTGTAAGCCTCTAGCTTATAATCTATTTACCATTCCTTAGCCAACGTTCCTCCTGTGACACGCAGGTCTGCCATCTCTTTCCTCCAGATCTACACTCCCCTGCCCAGAGGCTTTACCTCTTTCTTCGTGGCTTAATTCAACGCCCTTAGTCCCTTCATCGTTCAGCTCCTCTTGCTTCTCTTCCCCAGAATCCTATCACCAATATCTGATCTCAATTCACCCACACAACAGCCCCTGAATACAGCAAATGGGCTGAAAGGATGTAACGCATTTGCCTGAGGTAATCCAATTCAACAAATTCTGTAAAAGTAATAATAGTAACAATAATAGCTAGCACTCAAAATTGAGATTAGGGACAAGTTATCATCATTAGTAATGACCACATCTAAGGATTGACCATGGAGTGAGTGGCATGAGGTAGGGTCAGGACAAGGTCATTGGAGAAGGGGAATCCAAAGAAAACTGAGACTAGATATTGAAAATATAACCTATGAGGATAAAATAATCATCAAGAAGTATGACAGAAGAGAGGGATCTGGTGCTAAAATCTAAAGGAATGAGGGTATGTGTTGGAAGGAGGCAGTGAAAGACTACTAAGTGGGGTAGAGTCTGATGATGTGAGAGTCAGAGTTGGAGGGGGAGCTGAAAAGAGGGAGGGAAAATGGTCTGAAAGCAGTAATGAGGATAACCTCCCCACCCCCACCCCGTCTCAGTCTGTTCAGGCTGCTATAACAAAAATACCATAGACTGGGTGGTTTATAACCAAAACATTTATTTCCCACAGTTCTAGAGGCTAAAAGTACAAGATCGAGGCACTGGCAGATTTGGTGTCTGGTAAGAACCAGCTTCCTGCTTCGTAGAGGACCATCTTCTCCGGCATCCTCATGATGGAGTTCAGGGCAGGCCACGCCAAGATGCGCCACTCTGGTGTGCGGGTTATTTCCAGCTGAAGACAATAAAGGCTCAGAAGAATCTTGAAGGACATTTGACCTTCCCCCTCAACTGTCTAAAGGGATTTGGGATGGAAAGCCTGTCCCTGGAACAGGCCATCACCTTGGATGACTGTGGGTATCGATAGACTGGGAGGGTCTTTGCTATGCCCATTCCTATCGAAGTTCTGTTTACCAAACAGAACACTTGTAAGGGAAATCTCCATTTGTAAAGGTATCACCCTTTCTGTACTGGGAAGAGGGGGGAATGACCTCAACTCTAGAAACTTGTCAATGTGGAAAGTGAGGCCTTAAATCTGCATAATAATGTTACTGTGCCTGTCTGGTAGTCTCCCACAGCTGACTCCCACACCCCCCCCCCCCCCCCGACACCCTCCATTGTCTTTCTATTTAGGAAGAGAACCTCTGCTATTTTGACTAGATACTCATTTTCCCTGGGTCTCTCCCATGTATACTTGCTATTAAACTTTGTTTTATTTTCTCCTGCTAACCTGCCTTTTTAATTGGCCAGCCGTAAGAACCTTAAGGGAAAGAGGGGGGTGATTCTCCCTCCTCCCCAACACTCACAAGGCAGAAGGGTTGAGGGAGTTCTCTGGGGTCTCTCTCATAAGGACACTAATCCCATTCATAAGGGCTCCACCCTCATGATCTAACCACCTCCCAAAGGCCCCACCTCCTAATATCATCACATTCGGGGTTAGGTTTCAACATATGAATTTGAGGGGGACACAAATATTCAGTCTAGTATACCCACCCCACTTATAGACCCATGGTATGAGGAGTGTGTGAGAGAAAAGGGCCGCCACCTGCAAAGGAACCAGTGCTCTCGAGAGAACCAAGTCTCCACTGTAGCAAGAAGTTGAAGAGAACATTCAGAGAAGTGGGATATAGAGCGGATGCTGTGAGGCCACTGTGGAAGGGTTTCAGAAGCTGGGGAGGGGTGAGACATGGGGTCAGAAAGGGGGGTACAGGAGGCCACATGGAGATCAGAGTCCAAAGGATGAGAGATGACCTGGGAGACCAGGGCTGACATAAATGAGAAGAAAGGCATGACGGGATTAGGTCAGGACCTAAAGGCTGATAGCAGTGGCACAGATGTGGGTACTGGGGGCCAGAGGGTGAGGGTTTGCCAGAAACACTCAGAGTTCTTGCTCACTACAA
The DNA here is from genome assembly GCA_031878705.1 of Tapirus indicus. Taxonomy (NCBI): domain Eukaryota; kingdom Metazoa; phylum Chordata; class Mammalia; order Perissodactyla; family Tapiridae; genus Tapirus; species Tapirus indicus. The sequence goes on along the minus strand of CM062920.1, from coordinate 132,960,275 downwards.
ATTCATAATCTGTTGGGGGAGACCCATGTATAGTGACAGAACAGTGCACCCCAGATTACCTTTGGAATTTGAAGACTATGGAAGCCTATATGACGGGCACCCAACTCAGACAGGGAGGGCCACAAAAAACTTCAGAGAGAGGGAATAAAATTCCATGAAACTATGGCCACTGCCAGAAAATAATTGAGATGCGTCTCCTGTGGCAACGAGTCTTTGTATAAATGGACCATAAGTTGAAAAAGTTGTGCAATATTTTATATTCACATTATTTGAATAGTCTTTGATCTTGTCGGAGTGAAATTTATTGCTTTTGGCTAAAGAACTTTGCAAGATTTACACAGCAAAGGGTGAGTATAATATTATCTTTAATATAAGTTGTAAAATTCTAAATAGATGTTAGAGATTTTCTGAGGGTAAAAGGGGGAAACATTTTAAAGTTAAGAGTCGAATACATTCCTATCCCTCTATAACCTGAAATGTCTGAAATTACCTCCAGTATTTAGGGTGATGGGTACGGAAAAAGAATTAAATTGATGGACACTTCCCTGTCTCCCCTATCTAAATTAGCCATACTCCCTTTATGTCAACATTTGTTGAGTGCCTAAATGTATCTCATGTAATCCTCATAACAACCTGCAAGATAACAATTTCCATTTTATAGACAAGAAATCTAATGCTCCGGAAGATAAAACAAAGTCCCAGAGCTAGTGAGCAGCTAAGGCAGGATTCACAATTATCTGTTCAAGTCACTGCCTTTTCCCTTAGACCACGATGCAGTCGTATTTTTAAGAGTTTTTAATTGCAAAAAAGCTATTTGTGTTGTCTACACTAGTCAGGAACCCACTTACCTCTTCTGGCAGTTTCAAGGAACAACACTAGTTGATTACACCCAAAAAGCTTTTTTACATGGTTGTTGATATATAAAGCAGAATAAAATATGATGGGAAGACTCTCCCTCTCAGGAACTCTGCAGATTACAGGCTAGTTTAGCAAGTTGAAGCCTGGTTGTGTTTTCTAGAAGGAACACACTGGAGAGAGGCTGACAAAGTTGGCCAGCCAGAAAACCCTAACAGGGCCACTCTTTATCACACCATAACAGAGAGGTGGTGTTGAAAATAGGCTTAGTCTACAAAGCGTGTTCATTTAAAAAAACAAAAAAAAAGGCATCTGTTGACCCATGGAGAAGGACAACTGTTCAAATGTAGAGCATTTATTCACCTTAAAATAAATCTGTGAGAACACGTTTTACACCCAAGTGTTCAATCGGAGTGATTAGAGACAACAATATATCCATCTCCACCAGCATCTAGGAAATTCAGATAAAAAATTTGCAGAACCCTAATGTGTGTCAGACGAACTCCAGGATTTTGTGGAACACGGTTTACAGACCCAAATCAATTAAAAATCGTTAATTAGTATTCCTTTACATGGCTGTACTATTATTTAAACAATCCTTTCTATGCGAACATTTGGTTAGTTTCTAGTTTTCCCCAATGTAAATAATGCTGTAATTAATACCTTTGTACATATATTTTGGCAGAATTCTTTGATTGTTTCCTTAGACTAAACTCCTAGAAATGCTAGGTCAAAGCACAGACACATTTCTGAAGCTTTTGGTAGATATTGCCAAAATACCTTCTAGATATTCAAATACCAGTTGTCTAGTCAATGGAAGTTTCTAGGATTCTTCTCAGAGTGACTAAGAGGAAAAGGAAGAGATTAGATCCAGAATCCTGGGTATGAGCCACAGCTTTGCCATTTGTTAGCTGTGTGACCTTGGGCAAGTTACTTAACCCTTCTGTTTCTCTGTTTCCGTATCTGTAAATTGGGTATAATATCAGTACTACTCGCCTCGGAGTTGCTGTAAGAATTAAATGAATTAATGTTTGTAAAGATTTTAGAACAGGGCCTAGCTCATACTAAGCCTTACATATGTGTTCACTATTATAATTATTCATGCTTCTTAGACTTTTAGACTTCAAAAACCAATTTAAAAACAAAGAATTAAGGGAATCAATATGAGTTTACTTTTTTACCTTCCCAAATAAAAACAATTGTTTAAACCTAGTACTTTCTAGTATAAGCAACAATCCACAGAAAAAATAATATTCAATAACACTAAAAATTTAGGGAGAACATAATGTCAGAATAAATTACTTTTATTATTGTATTTAGCTTCAAGAGGAATTTTTTACATTATATTTATTTTTCTGATTTCTCCTTGGAGCAGTGAACATGTTAACTGTTCACTGTGTTTGAGAACCACTGGGCAGCCACATTTTCCAAAACCCCTATATTTCTATTTTTTCCTAATAAAGGTTTTTAATTTTTTGGTGGCAGGGGGGGAAGACTAGCCCTGAGCTAACATCCGTTGCCGATCCTCCCCTTTTTGCTGAGGAAGACTGGCCCTGGGCTAACACCCGTGCCCATCTTCCTCTACTTTATATGGGACGCCGCCACAGCGTGGCTTGATAAGCTGTGCATAGGTCCACTCCCAGGATCTGAACCTGCAAACCCCGGGCCGCTGGCCAAGTAGAGTGCACAAATTTAACCACTATGCCATCGGAGCAGCCCCAAGGTTTTTAATGTTTTTTTTAAATAACCGTAGAAGTTGGACAGTAGCTTCTGTGTACTACACGAATAAAAGATGGCAGGATCAGGAGCAGGCCCAGCGGCGCAGAGGTTAAGTTCCTGCGTGCCAGCCCAGGTTTCGCAGATTCCAGTCCTGGGCCGGACCTACTCACCGCTCATCAAGCCATGCTGAGGCGGCGTCCCACATAGAAGAACTAGAAGGACCTACAACTAGCATAATACAACTATGTACTGGGGGCTTTGGGGAGAAAAAGGGGAAAAAAAGAGGAAGATGGGCAACAGACGTTAGTTAGCTCAGGGCCAATCTTCCTGAAAAAAAAAATTAAAAGCTGAAGATGTTTACAAAAAAAACATAATAGGATCATAAGGTCAGCTTGCTGGCTTTGCAAGATGCAAATAATAGTGGAAAAAGAAACATCCTTTTATATGGCTCTGGAAGAAAATAAAAGTGAAGCTAAAACGCAGTCTTTGGGCAGGAAACTTGACATCTGTACTTTTATTCTGATAGAGGAGTCTCTAAAAAGCTGTTGAAGTGGAAATGAAATTCCTGAGCACCTAAAGGCCAAATCCTTTGTGGGAGAGGCGGGACTTGAATTAACTCCAAGCAAGACCTGAAAAGGAACACAGAAATGCTTGGGGAAACCAGGTAAGCCCACTAAGGGCAGAGATGTTGATTGATCAATCTGCAATTGATCTGTCTTAAAAACAATTGTTTCGGATGCATAATGCTATTGCATTATTTGTTGACTAGTTTTCTAAGTCATTTGCTAGTTGTCAGGCACATATGTAACAAATATCCAATAATAGTCACTAGCATTTGATGAGAGCAGACTAGGTGCCTTGCCTTGTCTGTTTCATCATCACAGCCATTCTTTGCGATAAGGGAGTATTGTCCCAATTTCCATTTTAAAGGTGAGGAAGCTGAGACCTAGAGAAGTTAAATCATTTGCTCAAAGCTGACACAGGTGGAACCAGAACACAAACCCAGTCCAGCTGACTCCAGAGGTCTTACTCTTAACCAGTGTGCCACACTACCATTCTAGACACTAATTTATCATTTTTGGATGCTAAGGAGAAAATAAAATGCTTCTACCTAACAAGAAAAGAAAATACGTACTAGTCATCATTAACAAGTATTCTGGAAGAGTCCTTGAACTAAAAGGAATCTTCCATCACAGTTCAGGCTCCCTACTTACTCCATAGCCCTTAGCAGATCCCAGCCTTGGCTTTCTCATCTCTCCTTTTGAAACGAGTGATGTCTAAAGTTCTGTCAACCCAGGAATTTATATGGGTAAAAGATTCAATTGATTTCTTCTTTCCTTAAATTGAAAGTTGGCTTCTAGTTAACCATTTAGATGGGGTGTAGTGTGGGAAGGAAGAAGACACTAAGAATCTTAAGTATTATTTTAGAAGATTAGCAGTCACTTCATTTCTTTTATTAGTTATATGTCCAGTAAGGTCTTAATAATTACAGGCACACATGAAGAAGAAATTTATCCATGAATTATGGTAGTGACTATCAAGGACTGTTAAGGTTCTAAGATTTTACCCAACTTGCAAATTAACAAGCTGGTCTGCCACAGTTTTATGAATGCTGGTAGAAGACATGAGACTCCTAGATCAGACACAAAGGACTTTATTACTCACATCAATACCCGTAGCCAGAGTATCCATACTTTCTTGCACTGGTTCCCAGAGCCCCAGTCCCCAGAGGGTGACATGAAAGGGGCCAGATGGTTTAGATTACAGGAGAGGAGCCCTGAATCTTTTACAGTGGACAGCAAATAAACCTGTCCCTTTGCTCCAGAAGGAGGTAATACTTCTATTTTCCAAGGCTGTTCACTATACAAACATCTTTGAAAAAATAGTCTGGAACAAATACAGTCAGTGCCTCTGCTCACAAGACATGCAGACATGTGGGAGACCCACGGAAAATTGTCTCCAACACCGACCATTCTGCTTGTTAGAAGGGTATCAGCTTTGAAGACCGTATCTTGCTTAGAGCCATAGATTTTTATAAATGCTATAGTGCCAACAAATTATTCACCAGGATCTTGGACTCTTCCTTTTCAAAAAAGTCAGTTGTGCCACTATACTTGTCATATTTTCTACAGATCCTAAGAGTCAACATAGATTCTAATAATAAAATCTTCACACATTATAAAATGCAGTGTGGAAACTGACCTATAGCATCCCAAAGTTAACATGCTGTAAATGTACAATGTAGGCATTTATACCAAGAAGACTGTTGAGTGCAATATTCTGGAGCAAAATCAGCTCAATAAAAAGCTAGGAGGCTTTTTTTTAAGTCTGGCTCTTAAAGTCTAGATTGGATGATATCACATCCCCATTTGCTCATTATCTCTTGTGAGAGATAAATTGAAAGGAAAGGGAGTTTTCTCTCTTAGGACCCATTTTCTTACAAGAATCCAAAATTTTGAGCTGTAAGATATATTTCCCCAGCCCATCCTCTATTTGAATGGGAAATTAGACTTGCATTTTATAATTCTTACACATAGTACTTTTGAAATAAGAACACTAAAACATATTGTTCCTTTATCACAGACCAAAATTATGAGATTGTACACAGTTGTCCAATTGAATAAAATAATGATGATTCTGAATTGCATTTAAATCAAACTAAATTTTGTGCAGAGTAAAGTCATGTTAAAATGGAATGGAATAGGATCTGTAATAGGAAGTAAAATATTCAGGCACATCTGTCCCATTCAGGCCTATTCTCCCACGCTTACCACAACCCAGCACCTAGCAAAGTGCCTGGCATATAGTAGACATCAAATAGTTGTTGAATGAATAAATGAACAAATGAATTAATGTACAAATGAATGAACACACTTGTCTGCCATTTACACCTTGCTTAGTCCATTTTTTCCCAAGGAATACTGTTTTCTTTTCCTCTGAGCCATTAATACTATCCTTGCCCATAAAAGTACACTAGTTCCTTCTTCCCAATGGCTCACATGATCCTGAATCTCACAGAAACACTTTTTGATAATTAAAAGCTAATATAATGAGATTCAGAGATCTATGTTCAGAAAATTCCTTTTAAGCGTTTCTTTTGTCTGCTGATTCTTTTTTTTTTTTTGTGAGGAAGGCCAGCCCTGAGCTAACATCCGTTGCCAATCCTCCTCTTTTTGCTGAGGGAGACTGGCCCTGGGCTAACATCCGTGCCCATCTTCCTCCACTTTATATGGGACGCTGCCACAGTGTGGCTGACAGGCAGTGCGTCGGCGGGCGCCCGGGATCCGAACCAGCGAACCCCGGGCTGCCAAGCGCGGACGAAACCGCTACGCCACCGGGCGGCCCCTGTCTGCTGTGATTCTAAGTAGTAGGCCCCAAGTTACAAAAATGAAAACAACCAATTAAGCTTAAAGGCAAACTGTCTGTTCCCCATATCCATGGTTTATAGTTGAAGTCCATGCAAAGCATTTTCATTGTCTTTCCCCTCAATCCTTTGAATGTTACTTTATCTAAATCTCATAGTTCCCCTTTACTCCCACATGCCAAGTCCATGCAACATTCATAAAATGAAGCAGCAGCAAAGATTTGCTGCTTCAAAATGAGGACGTATTGACTTTTTCCCAAATTCATTTCAACCAAGTATAAATACCCAAACACTGACAAAAAGACACAGGGAGATAGGGTGTGATTGAGAACTGCATCTCATATATTGTTTTTTATAACATCTGTGTGGCAGACGGCTATATATCTATGTTTCTGTGGTTTTGGAAACACAGCCCTAGGAAATGTGAAATATAATTACATGTCCTAATTTCAATAAAGCTTGCCTTGGCAAACAGCTAGAAAGAAATCCAAACTGGGATTGCAAGCCAATTTTTGCTGTTTTAAAAAATGTAACATTTAATCAAGTCAGAGGTTGGTTTCAAAAGAAATGTCATTCTCCTTTGAATCTTATAAAACACATACATACACACACACACACACACACACACACACACACACACACACACACATTCCCTGGAGAATACTTAACAAAAGCTAAGCTCTAAAATTAAAGAATCTGTAGAAAATACAATGATGCACCTGCAAATAGTTTTCATTCTCTCCTTTGTGTGAAATTCAATTACATAGAAAGCAAACAAATGGAGCAAACAATGAAAATGGCACACGGGATTTTTTGTTTCAATTACTATAAACTGAACTCTCTAAAACAAAAAGACCATTTATGCAGCAATTGCATCTAATGGTGTGTATTGTTCTCCTGTTGGGCTATTCTGATGTGAAAAATGCTTTCTCTTGGAGTCTCACACCACTATCCCAGTCATTAACTCCTTTATAACGAGAAACTCTCTCTCCCCATAAATGCAAGCTTAATAATAATCTTGTTCTTATCTTAATCTTTCTGTCAAAAAAAAAAAAAACCCTTAAAAACTTTGACAATACTAAGAAAGATTCAATATGGTATTTACATCCTTCTGGAAATATTTCATTGAGCCTACTGTGACCATTCTAAAGCAGCAAAAATAGAAAGTATGAAATCTCATTGCTTTAACTTAACTCTAATGTACTGCTTTAGAACAACAACAAAAAAGCCACTCTAATACACAAATGCAGCTCCCATAAAAATACCAAAATATACATCTACCACATTAATCTTCTAGAAAATGAAAATACTAAAATTCTTCTTTGGACTCCTTTAAATAGCTATCTCTTCTTATATTTAAAAGTTGACTCAAGAACAATTAAAGTTTTGCTCCAAAAGAAAAAAAACTAACACATGTCCAGGAGATATATATAGATATATAGAGATAGATAGATAGATAAAACTCTATATAACACACACTCTCTCTCTATATATATATATACACATACACACACATATGTAAAACTGTATATATTTTATATGTATAGAATATGTATTACTATAACTATACCTTTATATAAATACATGTATATTTATTATATTTTTTTCACTGTCCTAACCTATATCATTTGAGTTCCAACAGATAGGTATATAAGATATAAATGACTTACTATAGATGCTTTGCTCCTTCCAAGTAGATTTGTTTTAAAAGGGAACAATCCCTCGAGCCAAAAGAAACTTAAATATCAACGACAAGCTGGTGGTGACATTTGAAGGTCTTCTGCCACATTCCAAACAGACTCCACCACCCACCTTCTCCCACGCCTCAAAACAGTGCCACCTATTTGTGAAAGTTTTGGAGTTCCACCCATACGCACCTGAGGCGATGGGACACCTGCATGGCAGACCTCAGCACCTGCTGGTCCTCTTGCTGGATACAATGCAGTATGGCGAAAAGAGCACTGGGCTTTGGAGTGAGACACACCTGGAATCCAATCCATTTGCTAACATTGAGTCTTGGGCTAATTGCTTCATATCTCTCTGAGCTTCAGGTGTCTTTATCTGTACAATGGGGAAGATAAAACCAACCTCCAAGGTTGTGGTGACGATAACACGTGTAGAGCTTCAGGCAGAACATGTGACAGAGAAAGGTAGGCATGAGGGAACCCTCCTGGCAGGGGAAGTAGGACAGGTTCCAAAGTTTGAAGGAGTGAAAGGAAGTACTTGTGAGATCTCTGAAAACGCTGTCTTGGGCCAGTGCTGACCACCACTACTGAGGAAGGGAATTGTCTTGTTCTTGCATTCATTTATCTGTCAGGTACACATTTACTGAGCTTCTTATTTAGGCCAGCAAGGAAGACAGACTCACACATAACCAACCACAACTATAAGACACAGGTGCTATCGCTCTGGTGAAAGAGTGAAGGGAGGGCTGGAGACGACAGTCAGTCAGGTCCCCAAAAAAGAGGGGGTGTTTCAGGTTGAGTCACATAAGATCAGAGAGGGATTAGTAGAAGAACACTGAAGGGGAGTTTCAGGGCCACATATGAGTGGTTCGTACTGGTCTCTCTAGGAATATGTAGTGGGTAACAGTTGCACCCCCTCTGGGGACCTGCAGGGTGGTCTCTCCATGTCACTGTGGCAGGGATTCAGAAGGGGAGTTGTCTGGGAAGTGAGTGCATTCAGGCCACAAAGGGATCTAGGACTTCTTCCAGACCAGCTGGGCCATCACAATATGAATGGCCTTAAATACCACCAATTTGAGAGGGCAGTTTAGTTAGAAAGGAGAATCTGGCATGGAGTAGAGAAAATTTTCTGTTAATATATCCTTCTAGATGGGATGAGGGAATCAGATTCCTTGTATATTTGATGAAATGAAAAAAAAGTCTAAAAGTTTCAAATATAAATTAGAGTAAATTGATGAATAATAAAGTGATGGCTGCTTCTGTTTGATTCTATACATTCTTGATTGTGTTGATAATAATAATATTAGCAGCTGGCATAGCCTGTGTATTTCCTATGTGTCAGGCATTGATTTAGGTGCTTAATATTTATCTTTTTACAAAATCCATGAGATAGACTGTATTATCATCCCCACTCTACAAATGAGCAAACTGAGAAACTAAGAAGTTAAGTAACTAGCTGAAGGCCACACAGATAGTAAGTGGTGGAGCTGGGTTTCAGACCCAGAACGCCTACCACTCCAGAACCTACATTCTTTCCTACTCCCTACACGCTGATTCACTCTCTAAGTCGCTCTGTGAACATTCCAAAGCCAAGAACTTATCAAAGTGCTATTTATTTATTAATCTACAGTACCATAAAAATATTACTAACATTATTATGAAATGATAAATTTCTATATCTTAAGAGTTTTAGGTCTCAAAGGGACCTCTGAGGTAAATTTAATCAACTCTTCAATTCTACAAATAAGAAATTGAGCTTTCCAAGCTTAACTGAGCTATAATGAAAACACCAATAGTTCTCTTAATAATTTTAGACAAAATGGACCTCTTTGAGTATATTTGTTGATGATGATGATAATTACAGTTCAAAATAAAGTGACAATGAACAACAAAATGGTATCGGCCTACACTGGGATTTGACACAAAAGGTTGTAATGTTTTCAAACAGACACATAGCTCAGTGGAACAGAATCGAGAGCCCATAAATAAACTCACACACCTATGGACAGCTAATTTTCGACAAAGGAGCCAAGAACATACACTGGAGAAAGGAAAGTCTCTTCAATAAATGCTGTTGGGAAAATTGGACAGCCACAGGCAAAAGAATGAAAGTAGACCATTATCTTACACCACACACAAAAATTAACTCAAAATGGATTAAAGATTTCAATGTAAGACCTGAAAGCATAAAACTTCTAGAAGAAAACATAGGCAATACAACGCTCTTGGACATTGGTCTTAGCAGTATCTTTTTAAATATGGTGTCTCCTCAGGCAAGGGAAACAAAAGAAAAAATAAACAAATGGTACCACACCAAACTAAAAAGCTTCTGCAAGGCAAAGGAAACCATCAACAAAATGGAAAGACAACCTACCAATTGGGAGAAGATATTTGCAGATCATATATCTGATAAGGGGTTAATATGCAAAATATGTAAAGAACTCATACAACTCAACAACAAAAAAACAAACAACCTGGTCAAAAAATGGGCAGAGGATATGAACAAACATTTTTCCAAAGAAGATATACAAATGGCCAAGAGGCAATGAAAAGATGTTCAATATCACTAATCATTAGGGAAATGCAAATCAAAACTACAATGAGGTATCACCTCATGCCCATCACAATGGCCATTATTAAAAAGACAAGAAATAACAAATGTTGGAGAGGATGTGCAGAAAAGTGAACCCTCATACACTGTTGGTGGGAATGTACATTGGTGCAGCCACCATAGAAAACAGTATAAAGATTCCTCAAGAAATTAAGAATAGAACCACCATATGATCCAGCTATTCTACTTCTGGGTATTTATCCAAAGAACAAGAAAACACTAATTTGAAAAGATGTATGCACCTCATTGTTCATTGCAGCATTATTCACAATAACCAAGACTTGGAAGCAACCCAAGTGCCCATCAATGGATGAATGGATAAAGAAGTTGTAGTATAAATACACAATGGAATACTACTTAGCCGTAAACAAGATGAAATCTTGCCATTTGCGAGAACATGGCTGCATCTTGAGGATATTATGCTAAGCAAAAGAGAAAGACATTTACCGTACAATCCACTCATATGTGGTAAACAAACAAACACATAGATAAGGAGAACAGATTGGTGGTTACCAGAGTAGAAGGGGATGAGGGGAAGGCAAAAGGGGTAAAGGGGCACATGTGTATGGTGATGGATGGCAACAAGACTTTTGGTGGTGAACATGATATAGACATACAGAAGTTGAAATATAATGATGTACACCTGAAATTTATATAATATTATAAACCAGTGTTACTTCAAAAAAAATGTTTTCAAACTTTACTTACTAACTTTATTACTGGACAACATGGCAAAACACAAGTGGCTTCCCGGACACAGACTATTTGGCTCTCTTTTAATCATTCTTAAAATATCAAAAGTACATCTTGATTAAAGGTATTCTTAGTGGATTAATTTTTATTTAAAAACCAGGTCATCCAAAACTGAATTTATTTCTCTCCTCGAGCAGAGGCAAAACATTTCTAAAAGTAATTGAAAATAAAAGCATTTTCTGAAAAGCAAAAACTAGTCAAACTCAATTATAGAATAAAGCCATTGGCTAAAAGTAACAGACAGAAAGTTTGACTTGTGGCCTTTTTCACTGATTTATTTTTATCCTCCCATTCTCAATAGGATCATTGTTTCCACAAACAGTTTATTGATCATTTGGAAAATTTATTTTTTTAAGAAAATACCCTTCGTTTCTACTGTAAAATGACAAAATGAACTCTTCCTCAGAAGAAAAAGTCTTCAACCTCATTAATAATAAAAAATACAGATTAAAATGAGATACCATGTTGATGCTATGAAATTGACTAAGATCAAAGACTTTTCTCCCCAATTCTCAGTGCTGGTGGGGGTGTGAGAAAACAAGCTTATATGATGTTTGACAATACTAAGAAATAAATTAAGGTAGACTTTCTGGCAGTCATTTCGCAACATCCCTTAAAATGTGCATTTTTAATTTTATTTATTTATTTATTTTTGGTGAGGAAGATTCCCCCTGAGCTAACATCTGCTGACAATCTTCCTCTGGTTTTGTTTTTTGTTTTTTGTTTTTGCTTGAGGAAGACCAGCCCTGAGCCAACATCCATGCCAGTCCTCCTCCACTTTGCACGTGGGATGCCTCCACAGCATGGCTGATGAGTGGAGTAGGTCCGGGCCCCGCATCTGAACCTGCGAACCTGGGCCGCTGAAGCCGAGCATGCGGAACTTTAACCGCTCAGCCACGGGGCCAGCCCCCAAATGTGCATTTTTTTAAATGGGCATTTATTTGGACACAGCAATTCCACTTCTAGGACTGTAACCTCATGTTGCCTCGTGTGCAAAGACTTACCTATAATGATACTGGTAACAGGGATGTTTATAATAGCAAGGAAGGAAGGAACAAAGGGAGGAATTAAATCAAAACATCCATTAATAGGAACTGGTCGAATAAATAAATACAGTGCAGTACATTCATAAAAAGCAATATTATTTTTCCATTAAAAGTGATGTTGTGGATGAATATTATTGAAATGAAAATTGTTCACATATGTACTAGGTTGTTTAAGAAAAAAAATACAAAACTCTTTGTAACTGTATGCTTCCATTTACATGAAGTTCAAGAACAGGCAAGACCAATCTGCAGAAATTAGAACAGTGGTTGGCTGGGAGGGTGGAGAGCAGGCAAAGAGAGTAGAGACTGATTTGAAAAGAGATAAGGGAACTTTCCGGAGCAATGGAAATCTTCTAATCTTGGAATATGGCTTGAGGGGGAGGAGGAGGGACAGGGTGGGTATACATTTGTCAAAACTCATCAAAATGGACACAACATCTATACATTCCACTTTATGTAAATTATACCTCAATTTAAATAAGGAACAAAACCCCAAAATGATGCATGATCTCAATTTTATAGTAAAAACAATGTTTGCACATTTACATTCAGAAAAGGATTTGGAGAGGACTTTGGGTGGTGGGATTATGGGTTGTTTTTTTTTTTTTTACTTTTTTTTTAACTTGTCAACCAGCATTGTAACAATTAAAACAAATGTACAAATGTATCCAAATGTGCTTCAGTGAGTCTCTCTTGCCCTTAATCTGGATATTCCCTCCCACTACCTCAAAAGTAATGTAGGGAGTACCCACAGCACCGGGGAGCCACGTTCCCAGTGCCCTACGTTCCCATGGAGGGATACCACCGGGGTCCCACCCCTTGTGAAGGTCCTTCATAGTAGGCACTCGCTGGTCATTTGTTTCAACTTCCAGACAGCTTCAAATGCCAAAGTTACACCAAGAATTTGGTCATTTTGAGGCACGCTTTAAGTAGATTTTATTTTTAGAACTCAAACTCCTCTCAGGTCCAGAGGAGAAAGCTTCAAATTACTGCAGGCAATGCAAATGCTTTATGGCCCGAGAAGTAGCTGTTCTTTTGTACGTGTCCTGCCAAGCTTCTAAGAATGGTTTTTGCCATTAGTTCCAACTCTATAAGCAGCCCAGCCTGAGCGCCACTCCCGATAGCAGGCCTATTACAGAGAAGTCAGCTGGATTTCATGGGACAGGGAAGTATACTGTGCCAGGTATGCTCAAGGCCAAGGCCCGGTGTCTGCCACCTCTTCCTGGTGGCAGCTCATGTTCACATGCAGCCCACAAATCTCAGCATGGGCTGCTGGGTGGCTAACCAGGCCGGCACAATTACCTAATAACAATAACAATGCAAACAACCATGGGGCAATTTGTTGTTGGGTGGGAGAGGGAGGGAATAGTAGCAAGAAGATGAAACGTAATTACATTCCTCCTCCTCAAAACCTCTGCAAGATGGATACAAACTGGGGACTGAGGAAGGTGGGAACAAGTGAGAACAGAGACCCAGCTTCTCCTTTGGACACAGGCAAAGAAGCTGGCGAACAAACAGTGCTAAGAGAAACTCAAACCCAACAACCTGGCTTGGATCTGGAGCAGGGGTGCAGCCAAACGCCCTAGGGATCTGTATCTCGAGCCCACTGGACAGCTTGCCAAAAATGTCCTGCAGGGCTTTCAGACTTGCCTTGTCCCAAATCAAACATCCCGACCCTGCTACTTATTGGCAAAGCCCCCATGTGAATGACACACTCCAATCTACCCCTTTACGAGAGCAAGAACCCAGGAGCCATTTTAGACCTCTTCCTTCATCTTCCACATACGATCAGTTTCCGGGTCCCGTAGATTCTATCAACTAAATATCTTTCTGATCAGCCCTTTCCTCCAGTTCATGCTGCAACTGTCACAAAACCTGTCCACCTTACCGCCTGAACAAACTTCCTAAATTGCAAATCTGATCATGCCATTGACCTATTCCAGTCCTTCCATGGCTCTCCACCGTCTACCCAGAGGTTTCTTGAGACAATCTCAAATGCCTTTACTACTAGGCATTTAAATATGTAAAGTCACAGGGTTTAATATAGCAAAGTCAGAGGCATTTTGGACCCAGAATAGACCTGTCCCACTTAAAAGCATTCAAACCTAAAACTGTTTTAAAACAGTTGTGCTGGCCTGGTAAAATTCATTCTGAGGTCACTTTCATACTCTTGGTCCAAACAATAGAGTCCAAACTCCCTAACCTGCATCTAAGTCTGCGATGGAGCTGATGTTTGCTTCTTTGGCCTCATCTTCAGCTATTCTCAGGAAGTAGCTTTCACTTTCCTGCAGATTCTCTTTCACATAGTAGTGCCTTTGAACACGAATTTCCCTCAGCCTGGGCCCCTCTTCTTTCCCTATCTTGCCTGGAAACTCTCATTTCAAGACCTCCGATGCCAGCCTTTCCAGAGCCCTGGGGAGAGTTGTACCCTGGACTTAACATCTGTTATTGTTCTTCCTTCCCAGCTTGCAGATATTTATTTTTCTTCTCCACTAGATAGTACTTAGGAGACGTCTCATAATTGCACAAATTATATGTTACAAAATAAACAGCAAAGGCAAAATTTCCTAGAGACAGTTTTCCTCCTCAACATTTTAAATAAGATTGAGAAAATATTGTTTGCATCACAGAATACAATTTTTTAAAAATTTTTGGCTGTCCTTGGGGAGTTAATGGAGATCTTCAGGGGCCTCCAAATATGCACTCTATGTCCCTAGACAGTCTCTGCCCACTAAACCTTCACGGAATATGATATTGCAACAATCTTATGCCAGAAAAGCTGCTTTAGGCCTTGATCAATTTCACAAAATGCTAATAGGGTAATATTAATCATGATCATGAATTTTCAGTGTTCAAAAGAAAGAAAGGAAAAAAGAAACTGTTACATGCTCCAGTGCCTTTTAAAAAGTCACTCTAAGAAATAAAAGGGAACTCAACTCCACTCCCACAACTGGGTCACAAGCTCCATTGGCTGAAGTAGTTGAGTGCTCAGTCACATGAAATAGTTCTATTTCTCAGAACTTGCCCAAAGGGACCTCTCCTGCCTGCAGAGATAGAAGTAAGGAAAAAAGAATCTTTCCTATACCTTTAAGTTTGACCTGCCCCATTTTTCCTCCCTTCCTGTCCATTGATTTAAGCCATCGGGGAGGTATGGAAATAAAATGGGAAGTTGGAAAGGGAAGAGTTAGTGAAGGATGAAGGGCAGGGCAGTAATGGGGACTTTCGAGGTATCTACGCCTGTAGGGGCTGAGGTTAAATGAAGTTAAACCACAAAGCTACAGTAACTTCCCCACTTCCTACTTTGCACACTAACAGGCTGAGCTCCAGGTTGGACTCAAAATTGAGTGATCTGGAGTGAATTCATTCATTATATAGCAGTTCCTCCCAGAATATTATATTTTTAAATCATTATTGTTGAGACAGTAAGTGCTTTTATTCTTACCAACTAATGTGAAAGCAAGTTACTTAATATTTGGCTGAAAAAAAAACCCCACAAAGAGACTCTATTCTAATATAAAAATGAACACATTCATGATAGAAAATTGGAAAAATACAGGAACGTGTAAAAGAAAACACTCCACCTATAGTCAAGGGTCTTTATATAATTGTGACTGTATTGCATTTACTTTTTATACTTAAAAAATTAACTTTGTAACAAGCTCTTGCCTTGTTTTTAGAAACTACTTAAGCATTGTTTTTTATAGCTACATAGTACTCTTTGAAGTGGATATATTGTAATTTCTATAACCATTTCTCTACCACTAGGCATTTACTTTTTATCAAGCATACTTTAGAATAATAACATGGATTTAAGCCTTTTAAAAGCTCTCAGAACCAGCAATGAGTAAATGAGAACTCTCCAAAGAAGGTGTAGGCAGCAGTAGGAGAAAAGTTTAGGACACATTTTAGTCACTGGCTTCCTTTAGCCAAGAAAAACAGGCATAATATCACTGAATTATGGACAAAAGCAGGAAATACTCTGAAATTTCCTCAAGAATAATGTATTTCTTAAGTCTCTGTCGCCTTGGAGGTGGGACCAGTTCTAGGAAGGTTTTGGGGGAAGAGAAGAGTGTTGAATGAGGACCACAAATATATGAGAGGTGGTATAAAGTCACAACATTGGAAAAAGAAAACACAAGTTCTTAATGTAACACCAGCAGAGTTTTCTGCCCATCACAGCCTTTGCTGGTGACTAGACTCTGATAGATAAGCCTGACACAAGTTCTTAAATCTCAGAGTAACGCTTTCTTAAACAAAGAATTTTAACAACCATTTGTTAACAGTAATCTCCTACCTACCCTAAGTGTCTTTTCATCAAATCATTCATCTCTCCCCAGGCTCTTCAGACTTGACCAGCAACAGAGTAGGTGGCCAGATCTTCTTTCACAGAATCCACATGGCTGGAATCACCACTGTGGGAATGCTTTTAAAGTGATATAGAATTTAGAGTCTTCCTAAAACCCAATTTCCCTGGACTTTGGGCAATCTGGGGATAACAAAATGCTATGTACTGTTATACTTTCATTTGATTTTCACTTAAATCAATTTTTTTCTTAGAACATTATCTTAAAAATTTGTATTTTTCTACATGCTTTGCCAAAGTGTTTCCAATCATTGATTAGCACAGTTTGTCTTCACAAAATCCTGAGAGACGAGTAGGGCAGGTGTTATCACCTCCATTTCAGAAACAAGAAAACAGATGAAGAGAGTTCAGGGGCAGCCAGTAGAACCCCGAAGTCTCATCTTTTGGCCCAATGGCTCTTCTCCTACCAGACTAGACTGTCACAGTGGCTTTGGCAGATGACATCGTGAGAGAGTCTATGGAGATGTGGCTTGTGCTTCTGTCATCAGATATCTCATAACAGTTCTGTGCTTGTTTCAAACCTGATGTATAAACGTGAGTACTTTCCTCAACCATCTATAGGCATGTTCTGTCTTAAAGCATCTCCAAGTTTCTTTAATGTAGATTTAAAAATTTTCTATCTAATTAACTGACATAGAAGTAGGAAACAAAGACAATTTTAGCACTCATTTTTCCAAATAGTTAAAAGGGATAAAGATGTATCTTTACACACAGTAACATATTTGAAAAACTAAGGATGAGACGTAAATGGCAAACAAAACTAGGAAATGCAAGTGTGTCTCTTAAATGCAGATACATCTACACTATGCGTGGTTTAAATAAGTGAACATTTATCTTAAATATTACCAAATTCTGCCAAATAAGGTAGAACAGTACTTCTTTTTTAAATGACTAGATATATAAAGGCTCAGCTTGAAAAATTCATCAATAGAAAAATGCATCTGTGTATGGACATTTGCCTTTTTAAATAATGTGACTTTCCTGTAAAGCTGGAATGTAGAAGACTCTTGGAGAACATACAACCGAAACAGGACATTGTCTTCTACATATCATACTTTAATGCATTACTGATTTTTCTTTTTAAAAATGAAAGGAAAAGTGATATTGAAAGCTACTTTCATTAGGGATGGGGGGGTCTGTGTGTGTGTGTATGTATGCACATGTGTGTTACTGTTGTTGAAGAACAGCTAAGAACCCTCAACCAGCCTCGAAATGTGGTTACAATTTGGCACTTGACCACGGTGAGTTTAACCTTTTACTCTACACTGCTGTACTGCCTCGTATTGTTTCATGTTTCCTGAAAAGACTGCAAGCGTCCAGAGGTTAAAAACTCTGTCTTCTGTTTTATTGTATCCTCCACAGTGCCTGCCACAATGTTTATATCGAATTTAAAGACATAAATTCATCTGATGTTCCATGAGAACCAGTCCTACTAACCATCCGATCTCTGAAATAGCTCTGACTGCAAACTTACCTGCCAGTCTCTTCATAGATTCACAGCATGGACTCTAGTGGAAGGCAAGGCTTCCATTGGAGACTGCCATTGTGTCTTCTGGTTCGGAGAGCGCTATTGTGTCTTCCGGTTGTTAGCTCTGCCATCAATATTTGTCACTGTGATGTTAACTGTAGTTCTGGAATCCGACTGCCTGAGTTCAACTCTTGGCTCCACAGCCACCTTCTAGTTTTGTGAACTAGACAAGTTACTCAACTCATCTGTGCCTCAATATTCTCATCTGTAAAACGGGAATGATGATGGAGAAAAAAAATCAGTACCTGTAAACTATACAGAACACAGACTGTTAACTAAGAAGCACTGAATAGATGCTTGCTATAATTATTATTGTTTATATAGTGTTGTTGTTATTATTCCCCATGATATTTTCTGCTTTGTTAGTTCTGCTGTCACTGTTGGTCCCTGTCAGCCACCTAGACCATTGTATTCTAGCAAATTCTCCTTAGACTTAAATGATTCTGCCTCAGATCTTTTCTAGTGCATTCCTTTATTCTGTTGAGATTTTTTCACAATGACTGTGCAGGGCCTACACTTGGCCCTGGAAACAACAGAGGCCTCTGCCCTCAAGTATTTGGAGTCTCTTGGGAGCAACATACAAAAAAATAAAATGGAAAGAGTATTTGCAATACCAAGTGATAAGTGTGACCACTGAGGAAGCAGAGGGTACCTAAACAGGAGACCCCGACCCAGACTTTGCAGGAAGAGGGAGGTAAGGTCCCCTAGAGGAAATGTCTCTAAATTGAATCCTGAAGCAGGAGTTAGCCAAAGAGGTATGAGAGCCAGAGAGAGGGGGTATGTTTGTAAAATAATGGATTTGACTATGATCTCTAAGATCCCTTCCAATTCACAAGTTGTGTAGGACTCAGCTGTCTATCTGATTTGTGAAATTCACCTGACTCCTCCTGCCATGTCCATCCTTGGCCTAAGACCCTGCCAAATGTGATTTAGCTGGAGGCAGCAAAAGGGGTAGTTTTGGAGGGAGCATAACCTGCCACTGATGCTCACTAAAGCAGCCACACTGCTTTCCTTTATAGGTACAGTTGATATTTTCTCAATATTATGTAAAATGCTATAAAAACTGGCTTCTAAAAAGTCCCCTCTTCCAAGGAGATCACCAGCCCTAAGTCCCACCTAAAGAGAAATTCTAGAGTCCTTTCTGTAGCTACCTGCTACATAGACTGAATGTGTGTGTCCCCCCCAAATTCATATGCTGAAATCCTAACCTCCAATGTGATAGTATTAGGAGGCAGGCCTTTAGGAAGTGATTGGGTCACAAGGGCAGAGCCCTTCTGAATGAGATCAGTGCCCTTATAAGAGACTAGAGGGAGCTCCCTGGCCCCTTTCACCATGTGAGGACACAGGGAACCAGGAAGTGTCTATGAACCAGCAAGCTAGTTCTCACCAGACACTGAATCTGCAGGCACCTTGACCTTGGACTTTCCGACCTCCAGAACTGTGAGAAATAAATGTCTGTTGTTCATAAACCACCTAGTTTATGGCATTCTGTTAGAGCAGCCCAAACAGACTAAGACAGCTACATTTTCATCACTGGTCCTCAAGAGGCCCCATTTATTTATGTCCCTTTGTCCACATAGTCCACTCCAAACTCCCTCCCCCAAGAGTAGCCATTCTTCTGAGTGAATGTATATATCTTTATGTTCCTATATATTATTGCAAACTATATATTGTTTTATGTGGATGTATTTTTAATTTATGCAAATGATAATTATATATCTTAGTTTCCTTCTTAGGTTTCTCAAAATGATTCTATCTTGCTTTTTTTTTTTTTTGAGGAAGATTGGCCCTGTGCTAACATCTGTTGCCAATCTTCCTCTTTTTTCTTTTTTTCTACAAAGCC
The DNA here is from genome assembly GCA_031878705.1 of Tapirus indicus. Taxonomy (NCBI): domain Eukaryota; kingdom Metazoa; phylum Chordata; class Mammalia; order Perissodactyla; family Tapiridae; genus Tapirus; species Tapirus indicus. The sequence goes on along the minus strand of CM062920.1, from coordinate 132,940,508 downwards.
CCAGTACATAGTTGTGTATCACAGTTGTAGAGTTTCTATATGGGATGCCGCCTCAGCATGGCTTAATGAGCGTTGAGTAGATCCGCGCCCAGGATCCGAACTGGCGAACCCCAGGCCGCCTAAGTGGAATGCGCGAACTTAACCACTGCGCCACTGGGCCAGCCCCTCCATATTGCTTTTTATTATTATTTTTTTTATCCATGTTGCTTTGTGTACTTCTAATTGGCTGCTGCTGCTGCTTTTTTTTTTTTTTTGTATTGTGGTAACATTGCTTTATAACATTATATAAATTTCAGGTGTACATCATTATATTTCGATTTCTGTGTAGATTGCATCATCTTCACATAATTGATTGCTTCTAATGCTGCCTAAACCTCAGCAGTGAGCACCTACCTCTTTGACCTCTGTATAAGGGCCCATTTCACTTCTGAACATAGAAGCAAAAATCCTCCTAAGCCACATCTGAAAATACCAAAGGTTGATGCAAGTCCCTTTTCTAACTCTGAACAAGTGGTGCTTTGAGTAATGTCACACTGCTGTTGCAAAGAAGGCCGGATTCTTGTAATATTTCAATGGGAACTTAAGCATTTAGCAACAGTTAAGGAATATTCCTTTTTATTTGGATATGTATAGCTTTTTTTCTTCTGTTTGGGAATCCTTCACTCAGGAGAGGGAAAGCGAATTTAATTAGCTAGGAAACAAAATCTACAGGAAATAACCAAACTCATTTTAGTCACTAGATGACAAGACTAAGACATATAATTATTATTTGCATAAGTTAAACATATATCTACATAAAACAATAGTTTGCAATAATATATAAGAACAAAAAATATATACATTTACACTGTATATCTCCAAACCAAAAACAAAACAATAAGGAGAAAAATCAAGGAGAAATTTAAAACTTAGCATAAATAGTTAAAACAAAAAAAGAGAGAGAGAAATTGTGTTTGCATTTGCTTTACAGGAATATGATACATGATATAGTTACTATGTCAGGAGAAGAAATCAGCAACAAGTATCTAAGGACTGCCTCACAGCCTGTAACTCAGTGGGCACAAAAGTGTCCCTGGATCACCCAGGCTCTCTGCCCTTCTGGGGCTTGCAGTCTAATTACAAGAATGAAATTTCACTTCACCAGGCAAGTGTGAATGCTGATGACCAAATCAATTGCCATTAAATTTTCACATAGAAGTGACTGCTAAGAAATTTTCAATTCATGGAATATCAGTTAAAACTTTATGCATAGGTGAATAATTTTTATGTCATATTTTTATATTTTATAAAGACATTATCTAATTTGCAAACTGTATTTTTGGTTATTCAAACCATTCTAGAGTCTAATACTTATATCACGAGTGTATACAACTTATATTCTAACAGTGTGGAGATTCATTTCCATGCCCCATGAAATATGGAACATTTCTCTTCTCCTCCTTACCCTCTCCTTCCTCTCTCTAAATTTCTTAATGGCTTACAACTTCAACAACAATCAACTCATGGCCTATCTAGCTTCCTCCATACTCCCTCCATCTTCCCTGTTTCAACAACCTAGATTATTTTGAAGGAAATCTCAGCTATACCACTTCAGCTCTGAATATTTTATTATATATCTCTGAGAGGCAAGGACTTCCCTTTTTAAACATCATTGCAGCTCCCAAAAGTAATAACAGTTGCTTAACATCATAAAATATGCAGTCAGTGTTCTTCACATTCCCTAACTGACCTATAAATGTCCTTTTTTCTCTTTTTTTTAGTGTATTTGAATCTAGATCAAAACAAGGTCCACAAATTGCCATCGATTAACATGTCTCTTATGGACAAATATTCTTTTTTTCAGTTTCATCCTCAAACAAAATTGTGGAATTGTTATGTAGCAAAAAGAACAACCTCCAAATAAAGCGCGAGTTCAAAATGCTATCCTGAAGGAGTCAGTAAAAGTGTCAAGTCATTGCCCTTGCAGAGGAGATAACCATTTGGCATGTACCTTTCCCTGAACGATAAAGGAGAAAAGGAGGGACTGTGCCTCCCGGTAAACACTTTTATTAGCCACTGAGAACTGCATGTGAACATGAAGCTATGAAACAAAGTGGTCTGGAGTAAATAGGATTGAGGAAATAGAAAATGAATTGTAATTCTGAAAATCATTCCTTTATTTCAATGAAGGAGAAGTTTACAAATAACCAAACCAGTCTGCTTTGAAATTTTTGCAAATGCTGGTTGGATGGATTGATCCTTTATAGTATTTTTAATGCTAAGGCTTTAATTTAATTTAAGGCTTTTTCATTTTCAAACTTTGCTTACTCCTGTGCCTTTGGTAGGTGACATGAAATTCATCAAGACTTCCACTTCCATTTCTCACCATAAGTGCGTCTCTTCCGGATCTCACCTTAAAGCTCCTTTTTCATTTTAAAATGGAAAGAAACCCCAGTGTTAGAATACAACACATAAGCAATAATAATTACCATGTAATATAAGATGCAGGAGCTCACAGTCAACACAGTGCAGGAGTTAAGAATGTGGGCTGCAAAAACACACCGCTGTCCCCTGTTTCTTTGCCTGTAGAATGGGGACAATAAATAGTAGCTGCCTCATAGGGCTACTGGTGGGATCATGCAAATGAGATCATGAGAAGCACCCAGCACTGGCTAACACTCAGTAGAGACTAGCTGTTATTATCACTAGAAAGACATAGGAAGGGATCCTTTGTCCATGATCAGTTTTACCATGAGAGAAGGATGGTAACATTGTGAATCAGTTACAAGAGAAAGCAGCAAGCTCCCTCTTTCACCCCTATCACATCGCAGTCAAGATACTCTGCTACGTTGTTGAAAGGATCCAGGGAAAAGAAATACCTTACATAGGCAAAGCTAAAATGTTTCCCTCTCTGATGGTTCCAAATTTTTGAAAATGGTACAAGAAATGGCTCTGTGTATAATAAGTTCTAGGTAAGACAATACTGTGGTAAGTGAACTAAACAGAGATTAACCTGAAATTGGACTCTGATCCCTAAGGGAACCGGCCGGTGTAGCCCAGTCCTTGCTGGCCCTGTAGAGGAAAAACACGCTTGCGTCTATCTCAACTGTGATCTGGCTGGATATGATCTAAGCTTTGAACAGTGCCTAAGTGCATTTCAGATGCATAATACAGGTGAGACAAAACTAAGCAGGGAGCTTTGGGGGGGGGGGTGTGCACCCTAACACTGAGGAACTGACACAAGAAAATGAAGAATTTGTAATTCGGCCTTTCTCTATTCTCTCATTTTAGACAAGTTTCCTTTTCTGTTAGGTCCCCCTGAAATAATTGCAAAAATCTAATAAATTAACTAACAAAAAAGTTGGAGGTAGTGGTTCTTCATAGTATCAAAACATTCTTGTTTAAATCATTTGTTGCAGAGTTCCTTTTAAATTAAGACCCCCGCCCCCCACAGTGTGAAAACTCAAAGCACCTGGTCCTCTCCATGACTCCTCTACTCCTTCAGAAAAGGGAGGAGAAAGAGGAGAGATCGCCAAAGAAAATTTCCTTGTTAATAACATCCCATGTTTCTTTAAACTCTTTATAGTTTTAAAGCACTTTCAGACCCACTGTGGTCTCCTCGTGTAAGATGGTATAGATCGTATTATACCTTATTTGATAGAGAGAAAAGCCACATGTAGTAACTGGTACGTGTGAGAACTGAACTCAGGAGTAATCAACCAAATCCAATGGTCTGGAACCTCAAGCAAGTGGCCCCATGCTCATGCTCACTGGTTTTGTGCTGCTGCTTTTTCTCCCTTCGGTGAGTTGGTTCCAGGCATCTTCCTCTTTCTTCCTCAGTTAATTCTGATCCACGCCTCACCTCACATAATTACTAAAGACTTGAGTGAACCAACATCCGATCAACTAGGAATTATTGAACACCAACTAGAAGCCAGAACTTTGAAGAGTTTTAAGCAGAGGGAAGCCTAATCTTTGCCATTTAAAAAGACTACACTGAGATAAGTCACTTTATCAATTTGAACCAATTACCTAAAAGTAATATTTGCGTATTAGCCGTACTAGAGTCCTTCAATAGATGTGTTCTGTTCCTGTTTGTGAATCTGGAAATAAACTTCAAGTAGCTTCTATGAGAAAGCTAAGGCTTAGAAAACATCTCTGCACAGACTTGATAAGACTTCTCTTTGTGCCGTGGTAAAGCCTTATTTCTTAAATCACTTACTCAACATTAACTCATTGTACAAACTTGCCTCTGCTAGGCTCTGGGGGTGAGAAGATGTGTTAGATGCAGCAGTCCTGAACCTAAAGGAGGTCAGAGACTAGAAGAGGAAGAAGAGAGGCCTGCTCTGAGGTCTCCAAGGGCCCCCAGGCTCTGAAAGCTCAGGCCCCATAGCCCTCCCAGCTAGAGGTGGAAGCCGGCTCCTCCCACCCCATCTGAAGCCACACTGACCTTTTTCTTTCATTTCTTAGAACTCTTCTGGCTCCCTCCCCCCACTGGACTTTGCATAAGTCCCAGTTCCCTCAGCCTTGAAAGTTCTTCTTAGCTCCTCCTCCCCTTTCAGCCCTCAGCTCCACACCACTGCCTCAGAAAGCCTTTTGCCGATCTGGTCAAATCTCCCCACGAAACCCTCTACTACCTTAGACCTTATGTCATTTGTAGCTTTATGTCTACCTGTGGGGTTGTTTAGTATCTGGCTGTCTGCTCGCAGGCGCCTAAGATCCCGGAAGGGCAGGGGCTGGTTTTAGACTCCAGTGCCTGGCACACAGTAGGCCCTCCAGAAATGAAACAGGAACAGTCAGATGTGCCGGGATCTAAGCAGCCTGGGTCTCTGCGGAGGGGGCAGGACGGAGAGGGTTAGCTTCCTTAACACCAGGCCTCCTGGCTCCTATCTTAGCCCTTGTATGACACTCTGAAATGTAAATGTTGTTTGTCCCAAGTACCCAGGAGGCTGTAAGCTCCCAGACAGCAGAAATTCCATTTTATTTAGTGTTGTGGCCCCAGCACCTAGCTGGGCCTGTTACTTAGCATGAGATACACAAGAATAACACTTAAGAAATATTAGCCATTGCCAGCACGAATCGATGCATTCTGGAGGGTGGGAGATGTTATCCACAGCTTCAAAGAAATGTTTAAGCTTGAGCTGACTCTTGAAAGAATGCAAGCGACATCCCAACCAAAGATTTGAAAGTAAAAGGAGATTTTGTCTTCTCCCTTTCCTCTGGAAAATAAACAAAAATAATAAAACCTTTTAACCAACGTCTTCACCCTTCTAGGCCTTCACTTTCTTCTCTCCCTGTACTTCACCGGCGAATTTTGGACGTGTCCACACAGTCACTGCGGAGACTCTGCAATCTCTGCGATGCCTCCCGCCATTTGCTGACCGGGGTGCAACTTTGCTGAGGCTGTACTGGGTAGTCAGATTCCCTGTCGTGAAGATGCCATTTAAGGTCCTCATGGGGAAAGTCACGGGATTTATAACCAGGGAGGGAGGGGGTCTTTGCTTCTTTCCATTCACTGGCATTTTAGTGGGGCAGTCACGCCGCGCTCGGCTGGAGACCCAGCCCTGCGGCCCCGCCAAACTCCAGCCGCCCGGCGGCCGAGGCCCCGCCCCCGCACCCCTCCCCCGCCGCCACTGTCCGGGCACGCAGGCGCGGTGGCGCGCGCACAGCGGCGCGCGCGGGGGCGGGGCTTGCGCGGCCCGCTTAAATAGGGGCTGAGGGGGCGGTGCAAAGCCGCCACGGCGCCGCTGCCCCGTCGGCGTAGGTTCTCGCAACTGTCTCCGCGTGGCGCGAGCCTCGAGCCTCACTGCTCCCCCGGCGGAGGCGGCGGCAGGAGGGAGCGGACGCGAGCGGGCGGCGGGCTCCATGGAGAGCGGCGGACGCCCGGGCAGAGGCGGCGCTTCCTCCCCGGCTCCCGGGCTCCAGTGACCGGCGCTCGCGCCCTGCCCCGCGTCGGAGCGGCCGCCGGCTCCCGGACTGACCGGCCTCGCTGCTCGTCCCCGCGCCGCCGCCTCGCCTCCCTGCGCCGCGACTCGCCCTCGCCCCCTCTCTCCGGCGGGGTGGCGGCGGCCAGGCCCCCGCGGCGGCGGCCGGAGCAGCAGCGGCAGCAGGAGCCCGCCTCTATGATGAAGTTCAAGCCCAACCAGACGCGGACCTACGACCGCGAGGGCTTCAAGAAGCGGGCGGCGTGCCTGTGCTTCCGGAGCGAGCAGGAGGACGAGGTGAGGGCGGCGGGGGCGCGGGCCGGCCCGGTGGTGCGGGCCGGGGGCCGGGGCAGGCCGGGCGGGGGTTCCCACCGTTCCCCGCCCGCCCTCCATCTGGCCCCGGAGCCGGGAGGGATTAGCCCCCTTCCTCCCTCCTTGCCCCCGCCCTCCCTCCTTCCTTCCTTTTCTCTGGCTGATAGAGGAGACAAAGGGGCTCGCCCAGCCCAACGTTCTCCCGCTGGGCCGCCGTGAGCACGGGCGTCCGAGCCGCCTCCGGCCCCCGGGGAGGTCCCGGGGCGAATAGGTCGCGCCTAGCGGGAAGTCACCATCTTAACATGCGAATTGAGCGCAAAGCCAGATAAACCTTGAGTGTTAACAGAGGAGATAGAAATGGCGTGAGTGTTGCAGCCCAAGCCCTTCTGCGTATTACAGTTTCCTTCCATGTTACAAGCAGTTTGCGATTTCGGATTAAATCGGGCATGTTTGTGAAACAGCCGAACAGCCCCCGTGCTTTAAAATAAAAACGCATTCAGCCTAGTTCGGTCAATTCCACTTTCAAGTGGATCCTGTAACTCACAAGCACTTGGCATAATTATACTTGATTTTGATAAAGAAGGCCTTTTCTTTTAAAGTTTTCTGACTGCAGAAAGATGGTTAGTGAAACGTGTGGAATAACGCCAGAAGGGAGGAGATGGACTAGAGGTGGGCAAAGTTGCCATTTTCAGACAGTAATTTCTAGCTCTCAGCATATTTATCTTAGCTCCTTTACTTTGCTCTGTTTGGCTTGACATCTGGAGAGGAGCAGTCTTTCTTGTTCTAAGAGTAAGCAGTCAATCTTCTATAATTTACCCATCTGCATTGGTTTAATATTGAGGCCCTTGAGGTTTCCTTGGAGAGCATTTTTTACTTATTTCAGTTACGTTTATTTAATTTAAGAAGGGCTCTTTTAAATCTGCTTAGGGCAATAACAGTTGATTGGTAGCCGATGAAAATCTTTTAGCATCGCCACTCCTAAAATGATTAGACAGGGAAAAAATTAATGTTCTGAGTTCTGCTTCTCTCATCAACTGTGTCCAATAAAATACCAGGCTAAAGCTGGAGGTGGGAATTTAATGGCTCCCTTATTGTTGGTCCCTGTAGTTAGGATGTGTGTGACATAGTGTACGTACACTGATGGCTTAGTTGTTCTTACTATGCTAACAAAAATCAAAGTGCTTCAAAATGGTGCTCTTCAAACTCTTGTTTATTTTTTTAAAAAGAAACCAGGCTTTTTAGTGCTGATCAGTGCTCACTTGGGGGCCTTTATTAAACCCAAATTCTGGAGGACTTTTCGGAGGACATTGGTCTGTATCTATGAGCTGGCCCTGCTTAGGAGATCTAGAAAGTAGAAGGGGAAAGGTTTTTAACATTTACAAAGTAACAGTCTACAAGCATTAAGTGCCTTTTATGAAAAAAAGATTAGAAGGTCCTTGAGGGAAGGGCCACGATAGGAAAGCAAAACTTTCAAAGCAAACTTTGAATGTAAAAGAATGTAATAGCCCAAAATGATCAAGATAGGTCAAGGATCTTGTCTGATCTGCTCACTATTGTGTAATCGTATTCTTAGTTGAGTGCTTACAGTGGATGGGGCACTGCCTGAACACCTTTACGTTAGGTACATTTAATCTTCTTAGTGCTGATTTATAGGTGAGGAGACAGTTGCAGAGCATAAATACTTTGCCCAAATGACATAATTAGGAAGTGGTAGAGTCAGAATTCAGGATCTGGTCCCAGCTCCTGATGCTGGGCTCTTGGCACCGGGCCCAGCCCATAGCAATTAGGTGCACACTGTTTGCTGAATGAGTGAGATTTTGTGAGGCTGAGCTTGAAAGCTTTTCTGAAAGTGGTGACTTTGAAGTCTTGCCATAGTGTGAACTTGGAATTCAGGCTTTGTAAAAACATAAGTTCCCAGGGGAAAATATGGGAAATAGGAGGAAATCGGAATGATCTGTATTGTGTGAATGGTAAAGCAAAGTCTGAGAAGAGCTTCAGGAATTACTTTAGCAGATAAATGAGTTATTCTTGTGCCTGAAAATTGTTTCTCTTGTAATAAATGCTAAATTCCTAGCCTCTAGTTCAGTCAAGAGACTGGTGCTGTTAGGTAAAATGAAGTAAGGAGCAAGATTTGGAGTTTACTAGAGAACTCCATTACATAAAACTTTGTAAATCTGATAACCCGTAGGTTGAGAAACAAAGTGCATCGGTTTGTTAGAGAATATGCTCTGAGGGAAGACGCTGGAATTCTCTAAGTAAAACGCACCCCCAACTTCTGTAGCTCTTCAGGATCTTCATTTCTGTAGTCATGTATAACTGGAGCTCTATTATATGATAATTACAGAATGAAGCCTATTAGTTAGCTTTCCTGGACATCTTGCTGTTGCTATGAATTTGTTCCCACTCTGTTGAAATTCCATTGCTAGCCTTCCAAGGAGAGGAGACAAACCAGCCTGAACCCACCTTTCTTTAGCTAATAGGTAAAAAATGTTTCTTCCTACTGGATTAGGGACACCTACATCCTGGTTGGGAGATTTAAATGTATGCTTTATTTTAGGGTGAAATGTTTATAGAGTGTAAATTGAAATAAAATAGTAATTGCTGTTGGACTCCAAAAAGCTACGCTGTGCTCTGATCTGGCTCTTTGTACTGAAGTAGCCCTTACTTTAGAACAGGTTGTTGTAGGAAAGAAGGTTGTTCTAACAGCACCGTCTGTATTCTTTTGGGGATGGTTTTATATATTTTCCCATTTTATCTTTTTCTGCCCTGTGAGGTAAAGAATAAACATTAGCGTTTGCATAGGAAGAAATTGGGCACCAGAAGTAACTTGTCCCAGGGTCACGGAAGCTGCCAGATTGTTTTGAGCCCAAGTCCTTTATTTCTAAATCTCATGTTCATTTGATCCTCTCTCCAGCTAGTTATTTCTGTGGGGAACCACCCTTAGTTTTGGCAGTTGGGCTTCCAGAGGAGCTCACAAATAAGTGTCCTGTAGAGTAGCTGGGATACTGTGCTTGTGCAATGAAAGAGGACAGTACATTCACAAAAGGTAACCAAAAAACAGATTCCATAAAACATATTTGCATATATGATACTCTGAACAGGATGCAAAGATGAAAATTGTCAGCTTCTAAGGACCATATTCTGTAGCGGGAGGTTAGACAAATGACTGATACAAAGGGAAATAAAGTACGATAAAAGTGCCATTAGGTAGGTACTCCAGGGTTAAGGTCCAATATGAGTTGTTTGAGTTGGATTTCGGGGAGAGGGAAAGGAAGGACCAAGCATCACAAACAGAGCAGGACTTGGGGCTGTGGTCTAGTTGGGTTGCAGCTTAGGATAGCATGGAACAAATAATGGCTGAAAAGTGTAGAACACCTTAAATGTAGGGCTAAGGAGTTGCTAGGCAAGAAAGGAACTCTTAGTTTTGAACAAGGAACATTCAGATTTTAGATGTATTCAAGCTTGAGAAAGATCTGGCAGCAAAATAGGATGGAGTGCTGAAGGGAGAAATAGAAATGACTTGATCCTGGGTGCAATCCAGGCACAGTTGCCAGTGAGAAACATTGACAAAACAATCCTAAGAACTGACCACTACTCTTCCACTTGGACCTACTGCTCTAATTAGCTTTTAAGCTCCTGAGCCAGGGGCTGCATTCTACAGAGTCAGCTAAATGCCAAACGTATAGTCCCAGAATGTCTGAGTTCTACAGTCATGTGCTAAAACTAAGACTTGGTGGGAAAAGTAGAGTCTTCATCTATGCCTGCAGCTCTCCCAGGCCTAAAGAAGGGCTTCTTAGAAGAAGCCACTTAACCAGCCACTGCCTTCAAGGAAGGCTCTTCTGTAGAATTTGCATGGTTTTTTTCTTAGAGTCTTAATATATTACCAAGGTTTTCTCTAATTATTAAAAGCTTGCCCCATCACTTCAAAACTGACATGCTAGGAGAACATGTCATCAGTCCAACTACTATTATTGACATGCGTCTACCAATCCCATGTAATCTAATTTGGGTTAAACACATTTTTGCAGAATGAGCTGTTATTTCTGATCCTCCTATAGCACAGTGCCTCTGTAGTCCAAAAAGTAGTACAAGTTTGTTTAATAATAGCAGTAGATAGCTCGTTAGTGGGTATAATAATCATTGTTGTAACTTAGGATCTTTAAAATGTTCCTAATATGCTGCTGGCTGAATTGGGCTAAATTCCTATGAAATAGTTAACTATGGTAGAGGTAGTTTTAACCATTCATGCTATCCTGGTTCGTGATAATGTGGGAAGAAAGGACAACAACCCCACAACAGCTTCTACATAACTATAATTCACAAAATAAAACTGCTCATTCTTAGATTTAGGAATCACTTAAGGGGTTCTCTGAATAGCTTTGTTTTGTCTGAGAAAGAATGGTAATTTATAGTGACTAGTTGTTCCCAGAGGCAGGTTGTGACCAAGAGCAGTTATGGGGGTAAAAGCTGAAACGTGAAAGGCAATTTGGGGCTCTTGGTGTGGAGACTGACAATCCCACACGGGTACCTCCAGCCTCTGAAGGCATAACTGCATCACGTAGGCCTTGAACAGCTTTGTTCGGTTTACATGCTCTCACATAGCCCCAGTGAGGAGGACTTGCTAGGCGATATGGGGTATAGAGTCTATACTATAGATCATTCCAGTTCACAGACAAACCTTTGTCCAGTGAGAGTCAGGGCCAGTTTCATCTTGGCCACTGCCACCACACTATTGCTACTTAAAGTGAGAAATACTTCTATTCCAAATGCTTAAAGCATTAGGTTTCTAAGAAAAAGACAAGTGTCGGAGATGACTTCTCAACAACCCCAGGTGAACAGTGTTTTATTCTGATAATTGTCCGGTACATGGAAAGAGGGGTGAGGTCTGAGACTGTAGTAGGAGGAATGTTTATGTGAAGGTCAGGTTGAATGGAGGAAGACGTTTCCACTTTTCACCACTCTAACAGCACTGGCTTTGGGGTTTGAGTGTGATTCAAGTCTAACTGCAACCTGGTGGGTTGACTAGCCTCCCTTTTATAAATCTTTCCTTTGGTCTCAGCTCTGGCTTATCTGGAAGGTTAAATGTCTACTTTCATCTCTGTCATCTCGTCACCAATGTAACAGACTGTTGTCTTGTTGGATACACAAAATCTAATATACCTAGAAAGGTAGTTGAAAAGGAATTGAAAACCTGTGAATGACCATGTATAGATCTGTCAGCTGTTGGTGTACCCTCTCACTAAGCTTTTATAACCTGCCTTTGTTCTTCAGTAATACCATTTTTAGAGCATTAGTTAGCTAAAACCAAATTATAGATCTAGTAGATTGGGGATGTTATTTATAGAAATGTTTAGATGGCTTTGTGGGGGGAGGGGGTATACTGAATAATAATGCTTCATGATGTGGTTCTATAGGTTTAGATACTTCCAGTGTGTAGAAGGGGTTTTAATTGTTTTTGTCTCTGCTTCTACTATTCAGATTAATTTCTTCTACCCTGGAGACCTGTGCCATAGTTCTGTTTACTCTTGTCTATGGAGTATACCCTCAGTGCTTGCTCTTTCTTAATCCCTACCCTCCCCACACAAATGTGGCCTTGACCTCATTTAAACTCTGAATGAAGTACTCACGATGAGTAGGCAAGTACTTAATGAAACACATTACTTTTCAAATCTGTACCATCACTCAACAGCTCATTGTCAACTCCCTTAAACTGGTAGTTTAGATGCCAATCATTTCTATACCACAGGTATTAATTGCTCATTTAAATTGATCATTTTGGGGAAAGATACATTTGAAGTTAATGGTTTAATCAAATTTAATCATTTTGGAATGTAATGAGACTCAAACTTAGATACCTTGATAAGTTCTTGATTTTGGCTAAATCATGTGTCCAAAGCTTATATAGATCTGTTTTCATACGGCTTTCTAAAAAGTAATTTATGAAGGGAGATGTTGAACAGCGCAGGGGTTCACTGACTTTTGGAGAAGTTTAGTCATATGTTCATGAGGTCCTATAGATAAAGATTTGGTTTTAAATAGGAAGCTTAAGTGTTAGTTTAAGAAAATCAGACACAGACTCTAGTAATGGGAAAAAGGAAATAAAAACATTATTAACCTTATGCAGTTAGCTCTTCAAGACTATTTTGAACAAATGGGAGCATAATAGTCATTGACCTAGATAAATGACACTGAATTTCATTTTTTAAGACTCTACATTATGAATATTGATGGTTTCAAAACTCCCTATTTGCTAAATAAGGATGTACTTTTCTGGTGGCTAGCCACCTACACTGTCCTGTCCCATTTTGAAGGTAATCAAGAAAGTTGCTTAGAGAGCATAGAGTTGTGTAGTAAGAATTTCATCCAAGCAATAGAAACTTAGATTATCCCTAACCCACACTTAGTGACCAGGAAAAGGGGCCTCTAACTCTGCAGTCAGGACCAACAGTTACTGTTTCCTTTTTCCTTGATGCAAGATATAATGCTTTTATACCTTGAACATTTTTGTTTCAACTTAAAAACTTATATTCATTTGCCAGGCTTTGAATACCATAGATCCTCCATAAGCCTTCTTTTTTTTTTTTTTTTTGGAGGAAGATTGGTCCTGTGCCAACATCTGTTGCCAATCCTTCTCTTTTTCTTTTTTTCTCCCCGAAGCCCCAGTACATAGTTGTATATCACAGTTGTAGAGTTGTAGCTCTTCTATGTGGGACGCCACCTCAGCATGGCTTGATGAGCGGTGAGTAGGTCCGTGCCCAGGATCCGAACCTGCCAACCCCAGGTCACTGAAGCGGAATGCACTATGCCACCAGGCTGGCCCTGTAAGCCTCCTTTTTGATAAAATACAAAGGTGAAATCTGATTTGCAGTTTGACTTTGCTTAAAGTAGAATTTGAACTTAAGAGACTCTTGCAGGCTCTTTCTGGACTTTTTATTTCCTTTTTCCAGTCTTTTACTACCGTACTTAATTTGATAGCAGTTTTTGATAACCCACCTTTAATGAATCTTTGCAGAATCTTTTTTGATAATCCCTTTCTGCACTCATTTCATCATTAACTCTCAGTAATTATAAAACAAGTACAACTGGCAAAATTTGGGGAATAAGCCTAATTCCTAGTAAGCTGATCCAACTCAACTGGTGGGAAAGCAGAAGAGCTAGTACTGGCCAACAGTGAGTGCTTAAGCCAGGATCTAAGATACTTAATACTCATTAACACTCAGCAATCCTACAAGGATAGTTACTTCTTTTTCCAGAGTAGGAAGCTGGTGCATTGAAGGGTAGATCATTAGCCCATGGCATTAGCTCCCTGCATCAAGCAATAAAACACATCTTGGTTATGCTCTTTACAGTTACAAACACCTTCAAGTTCAAACTCATGTTTTCTAGTTCTTGCTAGATTTGCTTATTCTGGCTCTTTAGTTTCTAATTTTGATACATAAGCCCTATTTGCTAATACTTAAGAAAGCTTAAGTTTAAGGCTGTCTTACATTTCACTTTACCAAAATTGCTGTATTTGGACTTGGTGGAACCCTCAATATCAGCCATTAGTATTTTAGCTAAGGCTTTGTCGACTGTTGTGTAAATTTACAGTGCTTTCTCTGGATTTGCCACTGTTCTGCCAGTTATTCACTTGAAGGAATGATGCTGCTAGAAGTAGTAGAGTCCTATCCAGATCATAGCGAGAGAAACAATGCTCAGACCCCTTGAGCATTAATTGATCACCACTCTGAGGTGATGGTGTGTCCACAGGAAAAAAGCGTGCTGCCTTTTTTCAAATTGAGAGGGCTACGTGCCTGAATAGGTGTTCCCTTATCTTCTTACTCAACATTTTAGAGGTTTGGGGGAAAGGTGGGAGTTGCTGAACTACTTACTGTTAGCCTGGAACTTCCCAGTTGGGGAAGATTGGGTTCTGGCAGCTTACTCAAGTAGGAGGGGAATCCTGTGCTAGTGTGAACTCTTAAGGGCCACAGTCTCTGGCAGTAGGGAGGGAGCTGGGCAGATAGAACTATTGGCATGCATGTCAAAAAACCAGCACCCACGTTGGAGATTAAACTTTGCTCTAAATTGATTGATTTATCTGGTGAGAACTGTTTTACATTTACTTAAAGGAAATATACTAATTTTGCAAACATTTTTGTTCAAGTTAGTTAGGACACCTGTTACCTTTGTAAGCATCAGTTGGTTATGACAGCCTTTTTTTTTTTCTTTTAACTTGGGTGAATTTCAACCTAACCCAGCCCACAAATGTTCATTCAGGAGACGGATATGTCATGCTTGTTTCAGGTACTGTTAAAATAGTGAACCTCAGGGCCGGCCCGGTGGCACAGCGGTTTAGGTTGCGCATTGGCAGTCCAGGGTTTGTGGGTTCGGATCCCAGGCGCCCAGGACGCACTGCTTGTCAGCCATGCTGTGGCAGCATCCAGTATAAAGTAGAGGAAGATGGGCATGGATGTTAGCCCAGGGCCAGTCTTCCTCATAAAAGAAGAAAAGAAAAAAGAACATGAACCTCTAGGACACTCTGTGCTAATATATAGTTGTTTTTTTTTTTTAAGTGTTTTCACATTTCTAGCTTAATACTGTTCTTGATCAGGGTCTGCAGACTTTTCCTATAAAGAGTCAGATAATATTTTAGGCTTTGCAGTCCCTACAGTCTCTGTTGCAACTACCCAACTCTGCTGTTGTAGGACAAAAAACAGCCATAGACAACATGTAAGAAATGAATGAGTGTGACTAGATTCTCATAAATTTCATTTATGAACACTGAAACTTGAATTTCATATAATTTAAAAATATAAAAACCTTTTTTAGCTCATGGACTGTACAGAAACAGGCATCAGGCTAGAGCTTGCCAACCCTCTTCTAGGTCACAAATTATAGCTGCCTGTTATCAGAACGAAGCAACTTTTGCTCATTCATACAGGTTTGGAGTATGAAGGATGCCTCTCTCCACCTAATCGTAATTATAAAAATAACAAGAACTCTCCATTCTCCCAGCATTGGCTTTACATGAATTTCTCTATTCCTTTCTCACAGCATCTGTTATCTTCTAAGTATTCTTACATTTTATAGGTGAGGAAACAGTGACCTTCCTAAAGTCATATATTCTTAAATTTGGAAGAATAAGATTCTGTAACTAAAGAATAATGGATGTGACCACAAACCTCAGTGCATACAGCTCTGGGGCTAGTCAGCCAACTCTCTGCTTTTATCCTTTGTTAGTCTCCAAGAACTGGAGAGCTGTACTAATTGAATCTGATAGTTTAAATGACTTCATGAGGTACAGAATCATTTAGTAATGTGATCATGTTACTGAATTCTGAATTCAGAAAGACAGTGCTTACAAAGGCTGCCAACTGCTTTTTTGTGGTATAATGTGTACGCCTAATAATTTTAATGGGTTAATCTAGAAGAGAGTTACAACCTTGTAAAGGTTTGAGAATGTAGCATATATCCATGGTGCTCCTTAGGCTGGGAGTATATGGTCATGGTCGGTCTCGCAGGTGCTGTTGGTGAGCAGCAGTCGGTACCCAGACCAATGGATTGTCCCAGGAGGAGGAATGGAGCCCGAGGAGGAGCCTGGCGGTGCTGCTGTGAGGGAGGTTTATGAAGAGGTGAGATGAAAAGTAGTTTGTTCTCCTTTCACACAGACTGTCTTTTGGGATTTTACAGGACAGTCTTCTGGGTGAGGTTCACAAACAAGGCACTTTGCTCCATACACTAAGGAGAAGGCAAAAAGACAAGGCAGGCCACATGGGTGCTTTTTTGTTATCTAATTAAACATTTTTAAGTATGTGACTATAGCTAGCATTGTGCTCAACATGTGTTTTTCTACCGGTAAAATACAGCTACAATCACTGTGGAAGTCCTCCAGAATTGTATAACATGTAATTGTATAATAGACGGTAAGTCTGATGGGTGATCAATGTATAACACCACAATGGCCTTGCTCCAGAGCAAGGTTAGTATTACACTACGCAAGAACGTACAGAGACGTTACTCACGTGCTGTAATTCTTTTTCAAATGAGTAAGAAGCAGATTGCTTTTATTTTACTTGTTTTGTCTGAAAGTTCAGTAAAGTGTGGCATCACACACATTCACAGAAGCACACATGGCCTGCTTGTCTTCTTACAGTTGATGATACAGAACTTGGTTTTACTCACAGGCAAAACAGCATAGATTAAGTGCCATAAAAAGTTACTGAACAGAAGTTATGGTGTAAGTGAAGCAAACACTAAAGCTCTCTTTGGGCCTTGGTGTGTTTCATAGAGATGAGTCTTGAAGGGTGAGTGGCTTCCTAAGGGAAGAACACATTCTAGACAGAGGAGACAGCGTGTACCAGCCTATCTGTTCGCAGTATGGATTTGAATGGGGCCCACACTGAAGTTCCAGTCAGTCTGTTGGAGTGCTCGGTTCAAGTAATGAGGACTCTCAGTAGAAGGGGAGCATGGAGAGAGAACTGTACCTCCTGAGCCATGTGAAAACAGGAGAAAGATGGGCCTTTAAGTAAGAAGGGGGAAGAGTATTTACTTTATCAATTCATAGAGAAACGTCCATTTTTGTTTATGAAGTTTGTTCCAGATTGGTAGAGAGTCAATTTTTGGTTAGTCCTTGCCATTTCTTTTAAGATAAATGACAGGTCTGACAAACAGGAAGTTGCATGTGGAACAAATGAAGCCATGTTTTATAGCAAACCACAGGTTGCGAATCTTGGCACAGCCAAAGAAAACTTCACAGAAGCAGGCTTGATGTGGGAGGGCCTAGGCCTATTGTGTTTAGAGTCGAAAATCAAAATAGCCAGAAAATAACTTTCATATAAGTATTGTTATGAAAAGATAAAAATTTTACATTTCATCTTTTTTTTTAATAGGCTGGAGTCAAAGGAAAATTAGGCAGACTCCTGGGCATATTTGAGGTGAGTTATAAAAGTAATTTTCAGCTTGCTGATAATAGAAGTAATGATTGATTCCTTCCCACCCAGCCAGATTATTTGGCAGCAACCTGAACTAGATATTCCTCTAAAACTATCGGTAGGCAAGTAAGTCATAAGGATTAGGAGGGAGGGAAGTAAAAGCTAGTTAACTTTCCTATACCATCAATTTTATACAGCATTATTACAGTAGTAATCACTTCTATATGACAATACAGTGGAGTTGATATAGAAAAACTTATCTCTTGGTTCAGTGTATACTGTGTAGGTAGACTTTTGAGGAAGTAACAGTATCCTCAATATCACCTAAGGGTTTCGGTCTCTTGTGGATACTATATGGAAATGTACCCTTTGCCTTCAGCACATAATATTTGATGATATACATAATGACTATCCTTAAAAGGACTGAGGATACAAAACTCAGATACATAGAATAGATGCTAAAAGCATAGAATTCTCTTCTATATAATCCCTTATTACAAAGGCAGAAAGGAATTTGGGGGAGGGAATTTGGAAGTGATATATATTCTGTGGAAGGTAGGGAGAATGAAGTCGGGTCATGAGACCCCAGCTAGTCTCAAATGGATGTTCATCTAAGGTTCAGAGCTAGATATGTGGTATACCAGACACACTGTGACATTTTTTTCAAGATATTATTTAAGGGTTATCTCAGTCCTTCTGGTAAGACCATATAAAATTTTATTTTTAAGCCTTTTTACACGAATTCAGAAAAAATTCTGATTGTACAGCACTTAGTAGAACTGATGATTCCCAGAATACTAGAGTAGTTATAAGAGTCAAGTTCTTAAGGTACTGTTCAAACTTTTCCAGAATTCAGCACTTGCTTTACCCAGTTAAATAGCACCACCTCCTGGTTAAACTGAAAAACATATTGAGGGTTTTCTGTAAGTCAGAATAGCCATGGTACAAACAGCACATCTGTCAGTATGCTGACACGATTTTTGCAGAAAGCTTCTCACGTTGCAAATTAAGCTTATATAACATGAGACGGTAACAGTATTAAGTGCTTTACAAATACTATTTAAACTTGATAGAATCTGAACAGAAAATAGTAATCAATGTAACTTTCCCCTTAGAAAATATAAGAGAAAATTAGAATTATCCTGCTCACTCACCCTGGTGATTTCAAAGAATTTGTGAACATAGCATAATAAATGTATTGATTTTCCAGGCATAGAGATAAGACAATGGATTCTTAAAAATAATGAACAATAGTGTTTTAAGTGAGAGATGCCTCTAATTTGTTGCTGTTCTTATTCCTTCCCAAAGATGTAATACACCATTTGAACGAGTGGATTACTCAGGTTATTTGTGGTGGAAAAAATTAGGGCAATTATCTGTAGTCTTGGACTACAGCAGCAGACAAGGCTAACTTTGAGATGAAGGTTACCTCTTCATCTCAGGGCCAACTTGTGTTTAATTTTGAACATAGAGACAAGACTAGGTGGCTGTTTTAATATGGGTAAAAACTGAGTTTGAACATAATAGGACTAAAATATATCCAGAAATGGACTAACCCCAGGTATTCTCAACCTTGGCTGTGTATATAGTTCATCTGAAAGCTTTTAAAAATATCAATACTTAGGCCTCATCTCAGACTAACTGAATTGGTGTCTCTTGAAAAACCATTCATCTGGGTGCTGGACTGTACAGCCAATGTTGAGAAGTCCTAGTCTAGGTTATAGGGCTGTGCTTTGTGTGTCTCTTGTAACCTCTAAGAGGCGTGTTCTAAAGTAACTGGGGATATAGTTCTCCAGAGGTCCTGAGGGAAGCATGGTGTTGACAGGCTGTCAAGATTAGCCCTAGGGAATAGGACCTAGACTAGAAATGACAGAAATGCAGTTCTTTTAATAAAGATTTCATTCCAATCTTAAGATTTTTTTAATGAAAATTACTTGTCTAATGAACAGAAATCAAAGAACTAAAAGTTTAGTATTGGGATTTAAATGTTTTGTCTTACATAAACTCACTTCTGTGCTGGATTATACAACTGAGTACACTTGCCTATGTTGGCAGGTACCCTATGCTAATCCAGCAGTATACCACAGCTGAGTTTTTTCCCCCAAAAATGTGTACATGGCTAGCTCCTGTAGATTAAAATGCTTTTCTTTTTATATTCAAGCAGAACCAAGACCGAAAGCACAGAACATATGTTTATGTTCTTACTGTCACTGAAATATTAGAAGATTGGGAAGATTCTGTTAATATAGGTATGTTCCCTTTCCTGTTTCTATCTGAATTCTCTTAATTCAAATACTGCATACTTGTATCCAGTTTTCATCTTCAAGGGAAGATCAGTATATATCTCCACATTTGAATTATCTGAAAGTTCTTCCCCAACATACTGTCATCTAAGCCATTCCAAAAAAAAAATAAAGCCATTATTTGTGGGGGAGGAGTGACATTGTTGACAGGATATGGCTTGCTTTTTTACAGTTGACTTTATTGTATAGTGACCAATGTCATTACTATTTTCTAGGAAGGAAGAGAGAGTGGTTCAAAGTAGAAGATGCCATCAAAGTTCTCCAGTGTCATAAGCCTGTGCATGCAGAGTATCTGGAAAAACTAAAGCTGGGTTGTTCTCCATCCAATGGAAATTCCACAGTCCCTTCCCTTCCAGATAGTAACACCTTGTTTGTAACTGCTGCCCAGACCCCTGGATTGCCCTCTAGTGTAAGATAAGAGGGCCCTGAGAGGATCTCACCCACCATGTGCAATCTCATGGGGAGAGGCTTCTTTATTTTCCTTGGCAAACATCTGAATGACGCTTGCAAACTGTCTGAATTTGCCGTGCAGGATTTTCAAACAATTTGCGTGTTTTTCAGATGCTTTCAAATCTTCTTTTAAAAAAAAAAAAGTGTAAAATATTTTAATAAGCCAAAGCCATGTGGAATTTTTTTTAGATGCCTTAACTGTGCCCCCTGCCCCACTCTACGCCCCATTGTTATTTTCTTTGTCATTTTTTTCAGTTTTTTGTCCATTCAACATCAGTCTGTGGTTTTTGTCAGATCAACTTACTTGTGGGTACATTTTCCCCTCAGTTGTTTTCTCATTCACAGCATTAACGTATTTAACAAATCCTGTTGTGGGAATTTACGAACATCCTGATATTAAAGAAATCTACCCATCCGAAAACTTACTTCATAGGATCACAAATTCAATTCATAAATTCCTGATTTGGATTCTTTCTGTATGGTTCAATAACTATTTTGACAAAGGACTTAATTTGCTATTTTCAGAAATTTGTCAACTCATTTGTCTCAATTTTCACCACCAGTATTATGTCACTAGCTACCTGATATGTCCAATTCCCCTAACGTAAAGTTCAACTCTATAGAGTTGGTGATTTTTAGGGAGGTATTGTAAGCAAAATGCATGTAGCAAATACATCTTATCATGAAAACTGTATTCATGGGATTTGAGTTAGCATGCTCAGTTGCCAATTCCCTTTATCAGTAATCTCTCTTTACATAGAATACCTGAGAACCGTATTTCCCTCAATGTAAATTGCTTCAGTTTTTGAATTTAGTGACACCTCTTCGGTTAAACTTGCTGGTTACCAATAACCACAGGATTGGAGTCTAACCTCAAATGCCAGTCAGAGGTGACTGCATCACAGTTGAGTAAAATGGCCTTCTTGCTGTTAAGCTGTTACAGACCTAGGTTGTTAGGGCACCTTAGAATGTCTCATCTTTTATAGGTTGTCAGTAGGTACTAGTTGTCATATAACTTTTGGGGCACTGGAACATACCTGAACTAAATTATTTTGTCTTATACTTGTTTTAAACTCACTCAAAATCGAGAATCGCATCTAAAATACATAGGTACCTTGTCTGAAGCTCCTGTACTTCCCCAACCAGGTCAGAAATGAGGTGGGAGGAAAACCCTTTGAAAAAGATGTAGGGGGCGGGGCATGAGGGAAAGATCATTCTATCTGTAGACGTTAGCCTTCTGTAAGTATTGTACCTGGTGAGTATAAAGTAGACAATAAGTATAGGTGTACATCTGTTCTATAAATTGTTAACCTTTAAAAATATAATTGCTGCTAAAAATAGAGTGCTGTTACAGTTAAGGAAAATGGGTGCCACTGTTTTGAAAATGAGATCTTGTGCCATAAATGCATCTGAACTAAATATAAACATTAGTTCACAAGTTAATGCTGTCAAAGGAATGAGTAAAGTAGAAAATCTTTTAACCAATGACCTTTCATTCTGAATTATGTAGTGTGATCAAACATGATCATCCAGAACTTTTATATTTTTCTTTGTACAGAGGTTATGTATTCTGGGTGTTTTTTAAAAAGGAAACATTTTAAATCCCACAGATTGACACTTTCTATCAATCTTCAATGGACTAAGGTTTTTTTCTCAGTGATCTCTGAAGTTTCTTTAAATTATATACTTAGCAGAGAAACTGGATTGTTTTTGTATATAAGACTGCGTCCACCAGAAATGCTGTCACAAGTATGGGGAGGGGGGTTATCTTGTACATGATATTCTTAGAGGTAATAATGCATGAACTTATTTTATAAACTCTTGGACTATGTATTTGACATGTAAAATATGTACAGTATTAATGTCAGCCATCTCTTCAAAGTGAGCCTATAAATATTGTTGTATAATTTTCTTTGGTCAGAAACATTTGGACTAAGTAGTGCCACTGGAGTCAGGATTTTCTTCAGTGCCACTTAGCAAACCACCTGTCTTTAGTCTATGCAATAGCAAAAGTTTGTATAATGCAAGAGGATACTTGACAGTTGTCACACGTTAGATTTCACACAGGGAGTTCTTCACTATTCTTCTGGAACCCAGTCTAGCAAAATTACAGGAAAGGCCCCAAAGAGATTTCTGTTAAGAGAAAAAGCCTACGTTTTCAGGCTGAACAGTGGAATCTACTACAGATAACACATAGTGTCTACTATCTCAACCCTCCAAAGTTTACAGAGTGTTGGGACTGTCATTTGTGTGGGGTGGTTGGATAAAATTGGGCAGCTAAATTTTTCAGTCCCATGTGCCTCCTAAAAAAAAAAAAAAATTTGTAAATTGACTTGCAGACACAAAGTAGCAACTATCCTGCATGTTTCTTGTTGGGTTTTGTTTTTTTGTAAACAGATGAAATTTTCCAGTCAGACACATGCCATTCAATTTTCTGTCAATCACACAGCTGTATAAAGAAGCAAAACTGCAGGGGGGATGATTGTTGTATACACTTTAAATTGCTTTGCATGGTCTCATTTGAGGTAATTGGTGTAAGAATTTTGACTTTTTTTTTTATATTTGGAAACATCAAATAAAAATGGAAATAAATTATCTTTCTTTTTTTTTAAAACACCATCCAAGAGAAAATTTGCCTGGATTCCACAGTAACAACTTGACTGTTCTCCCATTGATGGTCACATGCAATTCTTAGTAGTAGCACATTTTTACACTTCCCACTTAGGATCATTGCGAGTGGAGTAACTGGGTTAAAAGGAACTGTCGCCATTACTCTCCCAATGGATGTTTTCCATCTTACTAGACACCAGTATAATGGTGTACTGCTGTGCTTGTCTTTATTGCTTTTCCCTCTCCCTAATGGGGTTTTGTGTTATAATTTAGTAACTTTCAAGAGCTTTTGACTTACTCTGTAAGCACTTTGCTGTTAATATGTTGCAGATACTTTCTACACTACCATCACTTTAATTACTGCAGCTCTGTTGAAAAGTTATTGACGAGGCACCCTCCCCACCACTGTGGTTCCCCAAGAGTGTTTACCCAAGACCAACTTTAGAATCCTCATTGTAAAAGTTCTATTCAAATCTCATTTGGTTTTTGATTAGGATTGTTAAACTGGAGGAAAAGGAGCTTGATATTTTCCAATGTGTTCTTCACATTGGAATGCAAGAATTGTCTTTAAGCAGAATTCCGTAGTGACACAGGACTAAAACACTAGTTATTATAGTTTTTAATGAGTTGTTTATAGCTGGAATGTTGCTGTATAGTTGACTGTCTCAAACGAAGTTCCCAACACTTTGTTTACAAGTTCTTAATACAATGTTACCAATAGCTGCACAACGATCAGTTTATCTGTTTTACGCCCAGTACCAGTGCTGCAGCACAGAGCAAGTTTCCACCCTGAAGGAGCTTATGTTCTAGTGGAGTAGAGCTAAGTGGCTTATCTGGGTGTTGATTTATACATAAGAAGTTCCTAAAATGTCTTTCAAGGTGCTACAACTGTTATTTTTACAGACCTACATGCACCATCTGTAAAAGCAAAATTTCATTTAAAAATAGCCCCCACCAAAGACTCGTTCCTGGTGCTTCTTTCTCTCCCTCTTATACTTCCCAGCTAGTGCCACTGGCTAAATTCTAGCAGTAAGGTGAGAAGGCCCTCGGCAAAGACCCACATTACTCAAAGGCTCCATGTCCTTTTGCCAGAAACTAGTCTTAAATCCCTCTGCTCTGATATGATGTCAACTAATTACCCACAAGTTACTCTTCCCAGCATGTGCAATACTGCCCTCCGGACATCACATTGGCTGCTTATTAAACACCAGTGCCAGACATTAAGAAAAGTATTGTAAATCTTCCTGCCTTTCTCAGTTTTTACTCAGATTCATTACTTAAATTAGTGAAATAAAAATATTTGGCCATCAGTGTATATCAAGAACGTTAAAAATAAACATACCTTTTGATCAAGTAATTACAATAGGAACCCAACTAATCTCCAGGAATGTGGACAAAGATTTGTGTGTCAAGAAAAGGCACTCAAACAGGGAGACGGGGAAATAAAATGCCAGGCCTAAAGGGGTAATAGTTGACTAGTAACATTCAAGTGACGGAATATACAGACATAAAAAACGACATTCAGGTAAGGATCTGCGCATGTGAACTGGCACAGCCTTGTGGAGAGTAAATAACAATGCAACCCTTTCACCCAACAATTCCACTACTGGGAATCTAGTCAACAAATACTTGGACAAGTTGCACAATCAAAATATGGTCAGAGATGTGTATTGTAGAATTTATAAAACTGGCATCAACTTAAATGGACAAATGGGAGAATTAAATTATGGTCATCGATTCAACAGATACTACATGGCTACCACAGGACGTGCTGCTACGGGTGCGGGGTCCTTTCAATAATGCTGACTGAAAACAGCAGGACACAGCATTACCTGTCAAAGGTCACTTTTTAAAAGAGCCTGTACAGATTTTAGATTTTCTTTAAAAACTTGTCTAATTTTAACTTTAAAATGAACGTTCTGAGGAATTTTCGATGTGAAAATAAATGTTCAATAATCTCTTACATGAAAAAAATTTGGCTTGATAAATGCTCGATCTGTACATAACTTTTATTAAAATATGCATATATTAACATCAAAGGGGAAAAAGGGTATCTGCACCACAAATATTTTCTCTAATTGTTACTAGGATAGCAGTAATGTATCACTTTTTAAAAGTGGGGGAGGAGGAGAGACACAATATTTGGTTCTTACACAAGAGCAGTGAGTGAGCAATCAACGCAGAGGGCCGGCACTGACCAGACAGGCCAAACCTAGCCCCTAACCTGTTTCTGTACAGCCCACAAGCTTAGGATGTTTTTCACATTTTTAGTGTTGAAAAAAAGCACTTTGTGACATGTGAAAATTAAAGTTTTATCAGAGCACACCATGCCCATTTATTTAAAATTGTCTATGGATGCTTTCTCATTACAATGGCAGAGTTGAGTAACTGAGACAGACCCATGGCCTGCAAAGTCCAAAATATTTGCTATTTTAGAAGGAAAAAAACATGATTGCAAGAATTTGGCCCTATTCCCTTGGTTACTCAGTCCTAATGCTTCCTGCCAAAACTTAAGGGAAACAGCAACAAGGTCAAAACTAGTGCAACCACCCTATCATGTCTAAGCTGCTTTTGACAGGTCTGAGTAAGTCTTGAGTAGTCTATTCTTGAACTTAAGTCAGAATACTTTGTGAACTTGCTAGGTTACAGTGAAACTTAAGAATTATTGGGATTTATTAATCCAGATCATAGAACTATTTCAAAAGGAGTCATGTGGCGGGTGAGAATGGATCAGCAGTATGTAAAAAGGAAATACACTAGTTACTGTACATGGTAGGAACATGAGGTTATCAATGTTTTCTAATTTCTAAAACACTTTTTGTCCCACAGATACAAATGATTAGCAGAGGAGAAATGTTAAAGCTCCTTAATGAGCACCATAAAAGGTACTTTTACAAGATAATGAGATTTCAGTTGCTGCTCTGCTACAAAAGACAATAAACAAGGTCTAAATAGTCAGGCAATTACTATATGCTTCTACAATCAACCAGAAACTGAAACAATTACATCAAGTCAGTAGAGACTCAGCTCGGAGGCAAGTCTACATTCACACACTTGAAATGCCACACTAACAGGCATTAGCTGAAGGGTGGCAAAGGTGAGATCGGGGAGAGGAGGGCGGACCCAAACTTTTCATGCTGAGTTTTACACTTAGGAAGAACTTTAGTCCAACTCTCAGTTATGCAGCCAACGGGAACTTGCCCAGTTCATAACAAAACTGTAGCAAAGCCAACGCCAGGAACAAATCCTTCCAATTTTTAACCTCAATGATAAGATGGAAATTAACGCAGGGGATAAATTAGGAAACATACAAAGTATCACCAGTCTGAGTGGTGGATTACAGATTTTTATTCTTTACAATTTATTTCAAGTTATTACATTCAACATGTTTTGCTTTTGTGATCATTAAGTCATTTAAAAAATAAACCCCTGATATAATTCCTTAAACTAATAAGCAGCATGCTAAATAGATAAATGAAATGTTGCCCTGGCCCCAAAGTACATTATTTCAATGAAATATTACATTTTTCTTAAATAAATTATGAATTGGCTACCCTATAATCATGGCATTTTATGTTTTTTTGGCCAGCTTTTCTAAATAAGGCTATATTTTTAAACCTTTGCTACTGCAACCAGCAAAAACTGATGTGGCTAAAGTAGCCAAAAAAGATTCCTGAACCATCAAATAGAAAAATAAAGTCAATTCCTATCATTCCCATGACACCATTTAGTTTCATTTAGCTGAAATTGTGTTTACAATGTCCTGTAGAATACCAGATTTCCTTCCTCACACTCAAAGTAACGGTGCTAAACCACAGCACCTGTGGCTTGTATATATTGATTTGTATTTAATTTTAAAATGCTTCTGAAATTTTGTATTAAAAGTATCTTCTTGGTCTAGAGCAGGGTTTAAGTTGTACATACTTCGGATCTAAGATCTGATCTTATTAGGGAGCTTCTGAGAGGACCAAAAATAACTAATGTGGAAGCAAATCACAGCAAAGTAGATTACAACAAAATTTAAAAATCAAATAAAGGGGCCAGCCCAGTGGCACAGCGGTTGAGTTCGTGCTTGGCAGCCCGGGGTTCGCTGGTTCGGATCCCGTGCACCCGCCCACACACTGCTGGTCAGCCGTGCCGTGGCGGCGTCCTATATAAAGTAGAGGAAGATGGGCACGGATGTTAGCCCAGGGCCAGTCTTCCTCAGCAAAAAGAGGAGGATTGGCAACGGATGTTAGCTCAGGGCTGGTCTTCCTCACAAAGAAAAAAAAAAAAAATCAAATAAAAACCATAAAGCTCCTATCAACACCTTAGAATTGCAGAAAAGCTCCCAGATGGGCAGAGTTGATTTTCAAGAGGCCACTTATCAAAGTATTCAGATTCTCTTCCTCTCTCCCAAGGCTTTGCACATGCTGTTCTCCCTGACCGGGGGTGTTCATCTGGCTTGAATCCAGAAGAGCAGCGCCCCCCCGCCAAGTACCTACTTCCCTTCTCCATGACAGAGTTGCCACTGCTGTTTGTCCATGCCCCCTCCCTCATTAGATTAGAAGATCCACAAGGGAAAGCCCCAAGCCATCTCATTCACCTAATCATCCCCAACAAGTAGTATGGCATTGGGCACATATTAAACACTTTTGTCAACTAAATTAACTGTTTCCTTAAGCTTAGGAGTTAGAAGGTCAAAGGCTTACAGGCGAACAGGACTACACAAAGGAGCAGCAGGTTGGCTGGGAGGGGACTCTAGCCACCTGGAGTCAGTGAATAAGAAGAGAATGAAAAGTCTTGTTAGGGTGGCTGTTACTCAGCTCTTCCGAGCAAGTGCCACGCCCAAGGTGGGTCATGTCCACTGTTGCCAGATCGTCAGATCATTCATGTCACCAGAAGTCTGGATGTTCATGTGAATGTACCAATTTTTAAAAATGTGGTATTGAATTCAAAATGTTTTAACCAACCACAGGGAAAACAGGCCCAAAAGCCAGATGTAGCTGCCAGTTTTCAAACTCTACCTTGGCCTCCCCCAGAGCCCCTTAAATCCTAAGCAAGCTCACTCAACACACTGGCTCTTATTTCATCTCACTGGTTGAGAAAACAAGTCTTATCAAAACAATGGAGACTCTTATCAAAATTACAAAGAAAAAAAAATGATGCCATGAAATTAGGAATTCCATACATTCAAAATTAAAACAGTGAATTATTCCATTTCAGTACTTCTATGACTCACAGACTCAGCAGATATCAGAGTCCTATTTTAGACAGATTTTTGTAGTGCAACAGACTTAAATCTGGAATTTTATCACTTATAAATCACTATGTGATACTAGCTATCACCATGAGCAGTGCTACCTACAATAAACAAAGTCAAGCTCTAGTTAACTGCTTGAGTGTTCATTCATTCTGGCCCCAGAATGAGATTCAATTTCCTTAGTTGGAAGATACCCTCTAAACACCCCAAGAATTGTTATAAATGACAACTGCTGTTAATAGTTTTAAAATTTACAATATTAGGCTTATGAACAATTTTATTCTGAATTTAACATTTGTTTCCAAGCAACACATTTATCTGTGTATCAGGATACCAGTTACCAGTCATCAAAAACTTTGTATGTTGAAAATGTAATTTTAATAGATAATTCTTCATCTTAACATAGGAGCACAATAAAATACACCACATTCTGAAGAAACTCCGGAAGTTATGAGGATAAGACTGGGGACGATTCAGATGGGCTACAATATCCATTACCTTAAACTGCAAGGGACAAAGGTTCCAACTCTCAGGTTAACATTTACATACTTATGACTGACTACACTGATGACTTAAAAATAACAAGAACCAGGAATTGGATATGGAGAGGGGTGGGAAAGAACAGTTTTGTGGGGGGAAGAACTCCGTCAATGCAGAAAAAAATTACTGAATATCAAATTAAAGAATTAAAGGAGCTCCCACAGCAAATACTAGAGGGATGAAAGTAAGAATCATTAACTGAAGATCTGATGCTCTCCAAGGAAGAAACCTTTCTGATGACACTTATGCAAGCTGGTTGCTTGAGATTTGTTCATCAGGTCTATAAGGAAGACTCATAAATGCCTCAGCAAACCCCAAACGATTATCAGATTGGTGTTTCCTAATAACACACACCATGTCACACAAGAGGTTTTCAGACGAGAACTAAGGAAAAGGTTAAAACCCAAATGCCAGACACAAATGTGGCACATATGAAAGTCCTACACAAAGTCAGTCACAACTGCTGCTCTGCTGTGATTCTCCTGTACAGTAATTTTCAAACATTGTGGCAAGACACCAATGATAGTCTAACTAATCAGACAACACAAACACATTTATTTCAAATTTCTAGGAGGTAAAATGTCAGATATTGATGCTTTATGCATGCTCAGGGCCAGCTTATAAATACTCCATTCAGTGACATCTTCATATCAGTGAAAAGAAACTGGCAAAATCCAACTCTTGCCACTCAATTTGTTAGATGGTGAAGACCAAAACAGAACGTCCCATCAAAATTAATTTTTAAATACGATTGTCACATTAGGAAAATGAAATAAACACAGTAAAATAAACTGTACAAAGGCAAAGTAGAATAACAAAAAAATATTTTACTAAAACATAAGATTTACAGAAGTTTCCAGACAAGCCATACAAAATGGTCACAAGCTTTTTCTTGAAGGGAGGATTCTACACTTGACAGCAAAGTCACAATGTTATTAGTGAGGGCTGTGATGTCTGTTTTATGTTCCCATTTTGGTTCAAACAATCAAGCTTGTCCATCTACAGAGTCTAAATAAAGTTAGACTTGGCTAGAGAGCATATTCTAAAGAACTGGTTAGCTGCTTTTAACCAATGCAATTAGATCACCATAAAAAGGGGGAAAGGAGCCCATTAAATTAAAATAAAACTACTTCTCCCCCTCAAAAAAAAAATAAAATAAAATAAAGAAAAACACCCACACCCCTGCAGCTAACCCTGACAACTACCTTCATTCACAGTGCTTTATACTTAAACCATGATGGGGAAAATGAATAAAAGCAGAGAGGGGCCACTGCTTTTAAACGTTTCCAGATGATACTTCTAGCCTCTGCTCATGCTTTACAACAGTGAATCAGGACAAGACATAGATTTGCTAATGTGCATTTAATCACCAAAGGACTGAAGATGTCTGGGCTTTTATTCTGTAATGTTTCTAAGACTGTGTCCATTAAATGCAAACAAAAAAGGAAGAAGTCTTGGCAGAACAGGAGAAGTGATGCACACTTGATGATCAGACCGACTTAAATATTATTCATGGCATATAGCCTAGTCCATGCTCTAGCTGTAGACAAAAACAAACATGCAATTATTATTTTACTTAGTTCAATATGTTACTTTCCAAACTCTATAAAAAGTAAACAAACATTATTAAGTTAATTATGGAAATGTCATGCTGTAATCTCTTAAATTAATGCCACTTTTTATAATCTGGATCAGGGCAGAAAGACTGTCCACACTATGTCTAATTACCAAAATACTACAATGGAATTCAGAAGTTCTACAAAATTCAACAAGACGAAGAGTTGTCTCCTTTTGTCTCCTTCATTTCTAGATATATAATACTCCCTAATTTTTTTATTATCTGTAGCAGGAAGAAGCCTATTGATTTCAAACTCCCTAGCCATAAACTGATACATAGTTTAATTCAATCAAACGAGCTGCAAAAATCAAAAGTTTTCCATTATCTTTACATGCTGCTAGATGAATGACAGACACACCTAGTATTCGTAAAATCAGGTGCAGTTATACAAGACTTCAAGATCTCCCAATTATAGGTTGTCTTTAAATTTGGCAGTCATGTAGCAGGCCATAAAATGGAGCTTGAACATCTTTTCTTAAGACATAGTTACATACTATAAGCAGGATCTGACTTACTCCTTTTAATAATTTTTTATTTTTCTTAAGACTCAAAGTTTTTTAAATGGTAATACAAATTTGTCTTAAAAAGTAGAAGTGCTGTAGAGGAGAATGAATATTAACTATTAAATACCTGTTTCTATGGCTTGGGCTTCGTTGGTCTTCCACTGCTCCGCTACATCATTTGCTAATGGATCATCTGGATTGGGAGCACTTAACAAAGCCTGGATCGATAGCAGAACTGTGCGGATCTGCAGTGCTGGGGACCACTTATCTATGAAGGCAACAGGCCCAGAACGATCAAGCATGAAAAAACAGCCCCAGAACTGCTGCATTTCCCTCCCACAGACCTCTCTGGTCCTCACATAAGGCAAGATTACAATGTTCAAATTCTCAGTATAGAATGCTTAAGAGAAAAAGGAGAAATCTTAATAGCATATAATGATTAAGATAACACTTACCTTTCAAAATATCTAAACATATTCTTCCCAACTTGTCTACATTAGGATGATAAATTTTGGTCATGAAACGTACTTTAGGGGCTGCCATTGGGTATTCTTCTGGAAGGAATAGTTCAAGTTTAAAAGTCCCTCCCTCAAAGGGGGAATCCTGAGGGCCAGCAATGACCACATGAAAATAACGGGCGTTGCTCTCATCTGGTTCTGCTTTAATGCCGGGAACTGGTTCTGCCAGCAAACGCTGGGTTTCCTACAACAGAAAAACATAACGCATTTGTGAAACAAATGTCATTTCACTAAACACCAAAATAAAAATTGGAAAGCTCATCTCTTGGAATTGGACATAAAAGAACCTCTCCGATGCCCCAATGGGTTTTTATTTAATAGCTTATAAAATGCAAAGTTCAAAGAAAAGACCATTTAAATAATCACAATCAGCTGAATGCAGCTTCAAGCAAATGCCGATGACCTATAATATACATTCTGGTGAGAAATGTCTACAATATGTTGATAAAATTAGGTTACTGAAAATGATTTTATACTCAAGGAAAAGAAAAGAAAAAATAAAAAGAAAGCACTAGGATTACTACATGGGTAAGGCAACTTGCTCTGAGTGAACTCTACCAAAATCCAGCTGTTTAAAAAATAAAATTAGTTTCTAAAATCTGAAATCCCCACTCCACTGAAAACCTCCCCTCTGAAAAATATAATGGAATGAAGGACAAATGCACAGGCACCTAAACAGAGCTAGAGAAATATACACAACCATGCTGTTGAGTCTCTAAGGTTGATGATGAACTTCAAAGGGACCCTTACTGCCCCCCAACAATCATATCATTAGTTACCTCTTCCATCTTTCTCCCTCTCTCCTCAGTAAATGTAACATTCTTCCTCCTCTCTTTTCAAACCTCCAACATCTCCATTCTCATCCTCACTTTTGGCTGATGACTCTGCTTTCTACTTCACAAGAAAATAGAAATTTCCTTAAGTTCCCACTGTAGCATTGGTACACCTACCTGCCTCTGTGTACCCATGTGCTCTGCCTTTTCTCTGTCACTATCAACGAAATGGCTGTCACTCTTGGCTAAAGCCAACCTCTCCTTTTGAGCACTAGCCCTTATCTCCTCCTCACCTACTCAAGGACATTGCTCTAGCATCTCTCTCCTCTCCTGAATCATCAGTTTTTCCCTCTACTGGATCTTTCCCCAAACTGTACAAACTTGCTATAATTGCTCCCAATAAGAGAAGAGAATGACCTTGATTTGACTCTCCCCAGCCAGCTACTGCCCCACTGCTTTGCTCCGCTTTGAAAGTTATCTATACTTGCTTGTCTCCCATTTCTTTCCTCCCCTCCTATCTTGAACACAAGCAGGCTCTAGCCACTAACCTGCTTACTGATGTTACCAGTGATTCCTACACAGTTAAATCAAATGGCCAATGCTTAATCTTCATCTTACTTGACCTAAATGCAACATCTTACCCAGCTGGTCTGCCCCGCTCTTTGCAAGGCTTCATCCAGCTTCCTGTAGCCACACTCTCCTGGCTCTCTTCCTGCTTGTCTGGCAGCAAGCTCCTTGCTGGTTCCTCCCTATCTCCCCAACACCCCAACACGGAAGTGTGCCAGGGCTCTGTCTTAGGGCTTCTTTCTCTGTCTGCAGACTTCCATAGTGATCTCATCTAGTCCAATGAATTTAAATACTAAATACACTCTGTATATGCTGAAACCTCCCCAAATTCATATCTAGCACAGACCTCTCCACTGTCTATAAGTGCCTGCTCAACAGCTCTTCTTGAATGTCTAATAAGCCTGCCACACTTAGCAGGACCTTCCCCACCCTCAACCCGCTCCTCCCCCAAAGCCTTCCTCATGTGAGTTAACCATAAATCCATCCTTCCAACTGATTCACGACCTTTTCCTTCTCATCCCACACATCTAACCTGATTAGCAAATTTTGTTGGCTTGAACTTCGAAATCTACCCATGACTGGACTGCATCTGCTTCTCACCACTCCACTGCTACACTTCTGACCCAAGCCACCATCAGCTCTCACTTGGCACACTGCAATAGCCCCCTAACTTGTTCTCCCTTCTTCTGACCTTGCTTCCCTCTCCCTCCTGGGTCTGTATTCCACTGACCTTTTAAAAGTCAAAGACCTTACAATGTCTCCCCCCAAAAAGGCTTTACATGATCCCCTCACTCTGCCTACCTCTTACTCATCTTCAGCTATGCTTTGTTCCCCAGACTAGCTTCTTTGCAGTTCTTTCACCTGCCAGCACACTCTTCTTCCAGGGGCTGCACACTTGCCCTTCTTCTCCCAAACTTCTATATGGCTGGGTCCCTCAGCTCCTAAGATCATCATTCAAATGTGTTTTCTCAGTGAAGCCTCCATAAGTGAAACTGCAAACCCCATTCCACCCTCTCCCACACCCTCCCTATCCCTGCTCCCCTACTTTATCTCCATAACACTACTAATATATTACAGGTTTCACTTATTTCGTTCAGAACGGAAGTCCAATGAAAGGAGAGATTCAAGTCTTTTATTTACTCCTATATCCTCAGCATCTGGAATAGTGTCTGGCACCATAGATGTTCAATAAATACTTGATGAATTGTGAATCTATCTGATGTTACAAAGAACAAACTATCAGAATTTCATCTTTACCATTAATGCAGTGTTATTCAAAGCAGGATGTGCACATCACATGAAGAAAACAAAAGGAGCCATTCAGGTGTGGAAAGAAAGAATCTAACTTCTATTTATAAATAATTTATTTTTAGTCATAAAAATGTTAATATTCAATATACAAACTGACAACAGTATGTGTAATTTTACATAATACATTTTCAACATTTGAACGGGCATGTATAGTTGAAAACACTTAGAATACTGCTCTATCTAAGCTTCTAGGTATGAAAAACAATGAATGAGAATATTGCATTTACACTGCCTTTGCTTAAGAAAAAGTATACACCTTACACCATTTCATTCTACAGCCTACAGTGCACATACTAAAAAAAGATTTCTCTGTCAGCACAGTCAGATACTGAAACAGTCATAAGATGCAGACACTAAATCAAATCCTTCCCCCAAATGTGTTAAACCCATAGCCATTTAAAGTAATGCCTTTAAATTGAGACTAGTTTTTTTGGGTTAGTTTTAATTGTGAAAATGTGAGAGCAAATGAGAAACTGAAATGCTGTAAAGGACTTTCAGCAAAATGTTCTTTAGGTTCAAAGTAAAACATTTCGAGAGCATTAAAAATCTCAAGAGGCAATAATGAAGCCTCCCATCTTAAGAAGTCCTCCAACATGTAACCAGAACAAGAGGCTGTTCTTCATTTTTAGGAAAAAAGTAAAGATATTAAGGATGAACAGTAGTAGTAAAGGAATATGAAAAGAACTGGATGGTAAAATTCCTTCAATTCTAACCTTTCGTCACCTCCTTCCTCCTTTTGTTTTGCCCCAGGTCTTCATATTTTCAGAAAGTCATAAAGACGGAGACTGGAAAAAAGACAAAGCTGGGGGCCCAAGAGCCCCCAAACACCACTCCTTGGTTACACAAAATAGTAGCAGCTCTATTCAAAGCTATAAAAAGTGACCAGAAGGGCCTCCAAGATCATATCCCAAAATAGCTTCAAAATCACTCTCAGTACACACTGTCAGAGAGACAGATACAGCATTCATATCCTCATCTTCGGCTCACCCTTAAAATCAGATAGTCTTTCTAAAGAATGTACATATTCAACATATCATGCGGCCTGATCAATTATAAGATTTAATTGGAACAATTAAATAACAATCAAATTCTAGAATAAGCTTTTGGGTGTGGAAAACTTTTTAAAATAGTTTTTATATGCTCTCAAGTTCTAATCAATTTTGTTCAGTTCTAACGATACAATGAACAGATGCATAATTATTTGACTACACGGCACTGATTTCCCAAACAACCCACAGCATAAATTATGGGAGGAAAAAAGAATAAAATTCAAACCAAATGGAACAAGTCTTACCCACAGAGGTTGCTGTCAATTTTTTTCCTCAAAAAGGCAAAAACTGGGTAGGAAATAAAATCTTTCCTGCTACTACTCACACATGGTTAACTGTGAAACACCTTCTAGTTTTACACTATTCTTTGGTAGAAAGACAGTGAAGTACAGTGTGATTTCTTCAAGTCTAGAAATAACAGGTTCAAATTCCTACTGCACTACTTTCTTAACGTATTTTTGAGCAAGTAATTTACATTGCTGAGTCTCAGCTTCCTCATCTATATAGTTAACAGCACCTCTCAGGCAGAGCTGCTATGAAGATCAAATGAGGTAACACTGTAAAAGGACTTGACAGATGAGATCACATAGGAAAGCTACAGACATATATAAACAACTCAAAAAGAACGTAGGGTAAGAACGAAGCACAATAACAGATCTCAAGATTTATTAAATAATAATGTTTGTTTTTAAAGAAAACAATAATCCTTAGTTGCATTTTGTGATCCTACTTGTTTAAAAGCAATCCTAGGACTGAATCCCAGATATAACTGAGCTTAGGCCACGCAGAACAGAAAGTATTGTAGACTATAGGAAATTAGTTACTGAAAAGTAGAAAAAGAAGTATGGATTTAAATGGCAACATGATTAAGTCTCAAGGAAACTATTTCATCTTACAGAATGCTTACAACAGTTCAGGCTACAAATACTTTTTAAAAGAAACTAAATAACACATCAAATTGATCTGATCATCAATAGACCTATTGGGACTCGAGGAGCAAATCTCAGAATCACACCACAGTTAACTACAACACTTGACATTCTGTCAACTAAACTCCATTAACTAGCACTTTCCCCATTTTTAACAATAATATGTGCTCACTATGAAACAATGTAAGGTCTTATCATGCATTTTGTAAGGCAATGATTGAATTGTGTATAGCAAAATTTTAGACAAATTAAACAGTATTCTTAGAAAAACAGTGGTAATCTGTGAGAAAAGTTGGTCCAGTTAGTAACTATCTATATATACCCCCAACACATCATATCTACAGCAAAAAGGTTTTTACCCACTTAGAATATTCTCTGAAACCAAAACTGCAGTCTATGACTAATGATGCCAATTGTGGATCTTTTAGCTCATCTCACCCAAGAGCTATCTGATTATACTCAATAACTCCATCAATTTTGTCATCACAAAAATAAGTCTTATAAGATTAAGAGATGCCTCAATGATGCCTCTCTGTCTACTCCAACCCCTGTCACTATACCTTTAAGTGATTCTAAAATATTAACAAACAGGGGCTCCTTTTTTTGGGATTACTAATAAAGCAAAAGTCAACTTTTCATCATATACACAACTGTAAACTGTAAATGGAGGGCATCTACAAGTTCACCCTCTGTAAGAAGGCATTTTTAACATGTTACCAATGATGTTTCTGAGTATCAAGCCCCGAACATTTTATCCATGAGCCCTGTGGTTTTTAACTACACGATTCTGTTTAATAACACAGTGAATTTCAGGAACTCATGTCTCATTTCAGTAGACCTGACTGTATGTATTCTAGCTGGGATTAGAAACAGAACCAAGTTGTGCTCAATCTCTTCACTACACTACTCCTTACAAATCATAAGGTCAGCTAGAGGTATGTCATGACAAAAATGGCTGATGAATGCTTTTCTCTACAGCAGTGCTGTCCAACAGAAATGTAATGCGAGCTGCATATGCAATTTTAAATTTTCTTGTAGCCATGTTAAAAAGTAAAAAGAGGGGCCAGCCCCGTGGCCTAGTCGTTACGTTCGGCACGCTCCACTTCAGTGGCCCAGATTCAGTTCGCAGGCACTCACCTACACCACTTGTTGGTGGCCATGCTGTGGCGGCAACCCAAATACAAAAAATAGAGGAAGACTGGCACCAGATGCTAGCTCAGGGCGAATCTTTCTCAGCCAAAAAAAAAAAAAAAGAGATGATTGAAGAAAGTGAGACAGTACTGAAAATAAATAATAATTTTTAAAAAAGAAACAGCTAAAATTAATTCCCATATTTTATTTAACTCAATATATTCAAAATAGTATTTCAACATGTAATCAATATAAAAATTATTAATGATACGTTTTACAATCTTTTTTCATGCTAAGTCTTCAAAATCCAATGTGTAATTCATATTTACAGCACATATCAACTCAAACTAGCCACATTTCAACTGTTCAATAGCCACATGGGGCCAGTAACTACCATAAAGGACAGTGAAACACAAGATGTTCTTGTTATAAGGATGTTACTTACAGATGATAAAGAATAATTTAACTTATTTCATACAGTGAGTAAAATTTGGTAAGGAAACTTTAAAGCATCACTATCTTCCCCTCAAAAATTCTATACAAAAAGTAATGTGAGAACATCTGAATCACTAACAGGAATGTATATATGTGTTACTGTTTGTAACAGTCACAAGACTGTGTTTGAAAATGATGATTTGCAGCAATTTTAAAAAAACACTGCATGGACAAAAATTAATTCAAACAAGGCAACTGCATGATGAAATAAGAGTAATTTAAAATTTTACAGTCCACACTACCCCCTAGTGGATGTAAGACATCATCTACTTATTTCAACCCCTTTTCCTTTGCAAATGAAAAAAAATGATACTCATAAGTTAATTATTTTACCCTAATTTGCTAAGTTTTTTTAGATTGCTTATCCAAAAGTGAGATGAGAATAATGATTCTCAAGGAACACCCTCCTCCTTCCTCTTTTTTCTCCCTTTACTCCCACACAGTCAAACCTCACGATTTCTTAGGCAGCAGATTCAGAGAAGGAAAAAAGGAGGAAGCTATTTCAAAGGCTCTGGGTACCAAGGACAAAATCTTAGAAGATTTTATCCCTTTGTTGAAAAGCTTTATTTCCAGACGGATTGATAAGTAACAGTTAGGAAAGTACTCTGTATTCCTACTTGGAGTAATAGTCAAGAGATGGGGTGAGATGGGCTAGAAATCTCTGCATTCTGATTTTTCCCCTCAACCCAAGACCAGATCAATACTTCTGTGAAGTTCAGTGAAAAGGAGAGGAGACCTGGGAGCCAGAAAGGGCCTTCTGAAAGGCTAAGTATAAGTATATCTGACCAACTTGTTTCTCAGGTCTGAATTAGTCTGGAAGCATCTCCCCCGTACTTCCAGTTTCCTGTGCATTACCACTACTCTTAGTATAACTAGCACGTAACTGTTGGTTTACTTGTCAGACCCTAAACTATTTGAAGAGGGGAACTCCAGTTCACAAATGATGGTGGTGAAGTGCTAAATAAATGCCTGCTCAATGAAATGCATGCATGCTTAGGTACCACACAGAGCCAGTGTATTACTATAGCAGCTGTGTTAGTTCGTAACTTCCACTCCAAGAACGGCATTTAAGATTATTCCAATCACTGACAATGGATGAAAATCTGAAAATGCTACTAACAAACTGCCTCCAAAAGGAAAACTGTTAAGCTGAATTTCTTGATTTCCTTGTCTACCACCCTGCACTTCTTTTGCCCCACTAAACACAACAGGTTATACTGTAGTTTATGTTCCTTTACCTCCCTCCACCACTACTCTGTAAATTCTATAAGGGACTCTAAGCGATTATCAAGCATTGTTCCCAGATATGCAGAGAATCAACAACAGTTGAAGTAACAATAAAAACTAACTGCCAAATACTGATTTAAGTGCTCTACATGTATTACTAACTCATTTATTCCACATACCCATTTTACAAATGAGTATCTGAGAGTGACCACTTACAATATGACTAAAGCTATCAAGCAGCAGAGCCAAGAGTGAAATACAGGCTTTTGGGCTCAACTCAGTCTGGCTTCAGAGCCTGTTTTCTTAATCTCAACGGTATATAGAAAGACAATTAAAAACATGAACAGTG
The DNA here is from genome assembly GCA_031878705.1 of Tapirus indicus. Lineage (NCBI taxonomy): Eukaryota > Metazoa > Chordata > Mammalia > Perissodactyla > Tapiridae > Tapirus > Tapirus indicus. The sequence continues at coordinate 132,901,768 of CM062920.1, read as the reverse complement.
AATGTCAAATGTTTGGCAGGACAGTAAATAGCACAGAAGTTAAAGGGCTACTTTCAGTCCTTCATAATCATTTTTCATGAAAGAGGCAAATTAATTTAAGCCATAATGTCACTTCTTTTCTTTTGGGACTGGCAACTGAAGAAGTATAGTCTTATTAAGATAAATGAAGTAGAAAAAAATCGGCTTTATTTGACTGAAAAATTGGTATATATCATTTTGACCTGGAATTATCTATTATATGGTAAGCCTTTTTGCCTATCTTTGATACTGCACAAAACCATTATGCTGAAATATGTTCTTGTGACTTTGAAATATGAATTTACTAATAAATGTTTATTAATTGCTTATTTTGTACATGGCATTGTGGTACCAACTAACTCAAGAGTAAAACAGAGTCCCTTGCTCCCCAGGAATTAATTTCACTGTGAGCATAAAGTATACATAAAAATCAGTTTTTTAGGGGCCAGCCCAGTGGCAGAATGGTTAAGTTTGGTTAAGTTCAGAACCCTGGGCTTCCACGGCCCAGGGTTCGCAGGTTCGGATCCTGGGTGTAGACCCACTCCACACATCAAGCCATTCTGTGGTGGTGTCCCACATACAAAATAGAGCGAGATGGGCACAGTTGTTAGCTCAGAGCCAATCTTCCTCACCAGAAAAAAAAAAAGTTTCTGAAAGATGCATTTTAGAATGGGTATGTCAAAAATCTTAGAGAAGAAACAGGTGTGAGTTAGGGATACTATATGAACAGCAGAACTAGAGTGGGGGCATATTATGTTCTCGTTTATTTCTAAAGACATTTTAAGTTTTCTGGAAAGATAAGAACTTTACATCTCCATCTCTTCCTGTTTTTTGAAAGATTCCTTCGAATACCCAGCACTGTAATTAGTACATGAAGCTAAGCTTCTCCATTTTTTCTTGGTTTCTGATTTGACGGATGATATAACACTTCACCGCCTGGACTTTCTTCAGCACCAGCACAGAAAATAAAAATAAGCCTTTACTGATCTGAATAATGTAACTGTCTTAATGAATTCTGTGTGTCTTACAACTCTGAATGAAGAGAGGACCTAGCTTAGTAACACTTTATTGAGATTGCTGTTGTGCCAAGGTCCTTAAGGCACTGTTAACAAACCCATCAAAAAGCATTTAAAAAAAAAAAAACCTTCCATATTTTAGAGTCTGGGAGAGAGTATGTAACTTGGTGGGGGAGAAAAGGTCTTTTGTATTCATCCTTAATGAAAATTCGGGAAATTTTTTTAAATGCTTGTTTCTGTAGGCTGAATACTAAAATTATGAGTGAGGAATTAGCAGAAACCAGTAAATGTACTTTTAAAAAAATTCAGCTTTTAAAATAGAAATGATCTAGATTGTGGGTTTCTTTCTTTCTTAAACTTTTAACTGGTTATTTGAGCTGATAATTCATTTTAAGGCCTTTATGTGTAATTTTAGCCATTTATCTATAAATTTCTCTACTATTAAGCAATGGTAAAAATTCCCCCATTCATTCATATTCTCTCTTCCCTTCCTTACTGTAATGTTGGGGTTGGGAGCTTAAGAAGAATGTGAAAATTTGAAGTAACTATTGTAGAAAATAAACTTATCTGTGGTCACACAGAATGACTGCCTGGCAGCATAAGGCAAAAAGAGGTTCGTAGTGGACACCCATCATTCCTTTTGGCCAACCTACAGCGAGAACACCCTTGTTTGGGAATAACACCCCCCAGCCTTTATGGATCCTCACCTCCCTCAATAGAAGCTTTAATCTTACGTCCTAGCTTTCTTGCAACTAAGCATGTGAGACCTAGGCTCAGTCAAAACCTGTACATCAGAAGCTAAGATACAAAAGAAGGATTCATTCTGGAGAGAATAGCAGTCACCTCTAGATAGCAACAGAAGGGGTTCTAGTACAGCGTCCTGTACTTGGCCTCTGCAATCACAACGCAGAGTGTGTTGCACACAATGATGGCAGCGAAGTTTCCACTGTAATGTGATTCTGAGCCTTGCTCCCGGCTGCCTTTTTCTTTGGCACTTCTAAAGATGGTGTGAGGTATCTAGTAATTCAAGAAATACTATATCTACTTAAACTAGCCAAAGTTGACTTCTGCTGCTTGCTAAAAATACAGAGTCTAAACCAGATAGAGAAAAAGTGAAGAGGAGGTAAGAGTTAATAGACTAGAGAGAAAATGAAGAGGTTAAGAAGCTAAATATCTCTTTGGGATCAAATGGGGTGGAAGGAGGAGAGCACTGAAGTCAGCTAACCTCTTTATTAAAGAACTTCCACCTGGTTTAAGAGCCTTTAAAGAGGGAGCCAATTTCACATTAAAGAACTAACTTCAACTAGGCAGCCTGGTGTACCTAGTAGGGAAATAACTCAGAGCTAGGACATCTGAATTTAATCCCAATTCTAATTGTACCAATTTGTTATGGAACTATACACAACTCACCTACCTCCCCAGCCTTCTAAAATTTAGTTCTTTGAATATTTCAAAGGTTCTCTCTAACACTAAATTTGACTATTTTATTATTGGAATGGGTTAAATCTTACTGCTACATGATTCCTTCTACTGGAAGGTCCCCTTTTCTAATACTCTATAATCTTGTAATTTTGTTGTTAGAGCCACTGAGTTGATTCTGACTCCTAGTAATCCTGTATTACAGCAGAGCGGAACCCTGCCTGGTCTTTCTGCACCATCTTCTCCCCTTCCAGTGCTATATCAGACAGTGCTCCGCTACTATTTATAGGGTTTTCATGGCCAATGTTTTTGGAAGTGGGTGGTCAGGTCCTTCTTCCTAGTCTGTCTAGTCTGGAAGCTCCACTGAAACCTGTCCACCATTGGTGACCCTGCTGGTATGTGAAATACTGGTCAGCATCACAGCAACACACAGCTGCCACAGTATGACAACCTGAGCGAGAAACGAACCCGGGTGGCGGCAGTGACAGCCCTGAATCTTAACCACTAGACCGTTCTGTCTTCCCTGTTGAGGGAGGGAATATAATGGACTATTACTCATTACCTAAATAAGGAAGAAATTTGTTGCTAACAGTACCTGCTTTTTTCACCTGCTCATTAATGAAAAATATGAAATCAACTTAAAATTAGCCCTATGCCTAATAACCACAATCTGGTTAACATTCTAGTAGGTTTATATTTTGTTCTGATAAAGACAAAAACCCTTAAAAAGTTTCATCTGTTTTTAATAAGTTTACATTTTTTTCATTTACTGTGTCACTGCACCTTGTTTTTCTGGTTGCTTTACAGGTAAATCAATCAATATTCGTTGCAATAAACAGGCACTTTTCCTGGCCTGTAGCTAGTGGCTACACTTCTACAGCTACCACATACTACTTACACAGTCCTCTTCATTGGTCACTAGTTACTTCAGGTTTTTCAAATGTAGTAATCACAACAAAATTTAAGAGCCAAATGCCTGAGGACTCCACTAATAGGAAAGGCCTATACTTATATTAACAGACAAGAAGACAGATGGAAGCAGAGCAATTGAAATTTTTGGTGCGGCAAGTAAAAAAAAGTTAGTTGGTTCAGATTTGCATTCTCAATCCAATTGTGCAACTGACATAATTTTGTCCAAAATCCAAACCACCAGGAAGGAAAAATTAGTTTTTTCACACTCTGCATACTAACTCTGAGATAAATTAAGAAGCAATCAGATATTAGGGTCTCTGTCTCCCCCAAAATAAGCATCCTTTAACAAGGTTGCCACACTGCACAGCTCCAAGAGCAGACCATTCACATCATAGTCTGCATGAATGGCATCCATTGAAGTTGTGCAGTAGAAGATCCTAAATACTTTGAATTAAAGATTAAAACATCAGTTTAGTGGCTGTAAAAATTAACTTTATTATTGTCTAACTCATGGAAAATTGATTATATGAGATAATTCTAATAAAATAAAAATATATTATTACCCCAAACATCCCATTTTCCCACCCACTGTTGAAAAATGTGCATTCACTGTGCTTTAAAAATCTATGCCCCACTTCAGAGGGTTATGTTTAACGTTATCTATTTTGTGAGACTAATACATAAATGATGAACGCAGTTTTCCCACACTGGGAAGACATCCATTCTTTTAGATTTACGGTGAAGCAGCAACTTTGCAAAATCAGAAAACAGTAATAACCAACATTAAATAAGGCTCAGTATTACATTAGGCTTGGTTCTCTACACTCTAATCCTCCCAGCCTCCCTAGAGCTAGATTAGAATATTAAGCAGATAAAGAAGCAGAGAGGTCAAGTGAGGATGCCCAAGCTAGTATTTGGCAGAGCTAGAAGTCAAGCCCCGAGACCCTGGCCCCAGATGCTGTGCTCCTACCACACATAACCACACATCTCCACATACTCCAAATCCTTTTGCTCTTGAGAATCAGGAAGTGGACCTAAACCATTTAACTCATAAGTCATTATTTTGCCCACAAAGCAGCATTTTTACCATTGTGAAAGTCATTTGTCAGTTAAGAGGTAAGCAACTGACTAAATGCTACTGAGTATTGTTGGAAAAGTAGGTGTGCACCTTCTGTAGAAGGCCATCCCTTGCACACTTTGCCACCCTTCTGTCTGTCTCCCCAACTACACTAGTTCCTATAGGTCAAGGCCCGGTCTAATGTTTGCAGCCCCAATGCTGAGTGCCACAGTGTGTCTCACATTCCACACCGGTTGAATGAAAAGATCTAATTACTACTGAGACCAACCCCAGAGAGGAAAGAAAAATACTGACTGGGTAAAGAGCGATTCAAGAACTTCCAAAAACTCTAGGTCTAAGGCTTTAAGGAGACAGGTGGTGGCTGTAAATGGTGGATGCAGGTAAAAATGCAGGAAAAAAGGACTTTTAAAAATTCCAAACCCAATATTCACAAACCATTTCATACTTTTGCTCAAAAGCCTTGGCTTTGATACGTTCCCTACAGGTTGTGCACTTAAAGGATCAAATACTAAGCAACAGAGATATCAGGCTTAAGTTTCTTTTGCCCCTTTAGCAGCTTTCCTGATCTAATTAATAGTCATTTTCCTAAATTTTAATAATGAGCATTTGCTCAGTACTGACTGGCTGACATATTAAAGATTCAGTCCTCTACCTCAAGGTTTTTGGAAGAATTGGAAATGAAATTGCTCAAGAAACCAAATTAACACAAGGTTAGAGACTTTAACATTTCACAGATTATCAATTTGGTTCGAAAGTTCAAAAATCTTAAGAGATTCAGCTGGAGTATATAACTCAGATTTTTTTTATTCTTCTATGATTTCATATGATTAGATTGTCCTGTGCTACTGAGCCAGAGGCCATATCCCAGAAAACTCAGATTTTAAGACAACTGAGATTTTAATAACTGAAATAAGCAGATTCACATACTGAGGCAGATATATTATATGACACAGCACCTGTGTACAATAATACTGGGTCAAATTCATCCACTTCACGTGGATAGCCTGAGTGAAATAACGCAACAATACATTTAAAGAATATGAATGTTGGACTTAAGGCTTGCTAGCAATGGGGGTTATATGGTATTATGTAAAACTGCAATTAAATGAAAATAACAGGGTACAAAATCATAAAATAACTGATTTAAATGGTCCAAATAAGCAGTGGTTTCCTTGAGGAAAGGAATTAGATGACTGGGACATAGAGGTGGGAAACATTTTTCAGTGAGTACCCTTTTGGTGAATTTTCTAACATGTGCAAGCATCACTTACCCAAAAAAAAGCACGAAAAGGTGTTTTTAAATAAAATCACCTAGGGAAATTGAGTATTTTGAGTAACCCTATTTTGAAAGTGACAATGTCTCATTATCAAGACAATCTTTAAAGCTCAGAATAGACAAAGATAAAATACAATGCTATTTAGCGTAGAGAAAACTGGCTCTCATAAACATGGCTGGTGGGACTACAAGCTGACCCAACAGTTAACAATTCCACCCCCTGGTATTTATCCTAAGAAAAAACTGTGGATGTGCTCAAAAGTACATTGCCAGAAATAAGGATCAGAGCAAAGACTATAGAAAAAAGATGCCGTAAAGGTAACGTGTAACACCATAGAAAAATATTCCTACTATATAAAATGAAAACACACTTCACAATAGTATAACCTTTTAATTAACTGCTGTGCTGGAGTGATAGAATGTTCTACAACTTAACTAAGATGGTGGTTTCACAGCTGTATACATTTGCTGAAACTTAAATTCTACACTTTAAATGGGTGCATTTAATTGTATGTAAATTACACCTAAATAAAGTTGACTTAAAAGGAAAAAAGTATAATGTGTGGCTTGAGCTTACTGAGGGCAGGAACTGGGTCTTAATGTGGGGAGACAGGGTTCTTTATTCACCTTAGTACTTGTTGAGATTTGAGGGCAGGAGCTACACTGTTTGACCAAGCATTCAAAGATGTGAGCAATGGAGCAATGCAGGAGGAAAGAAGCAAGAAGGAAAAACACTAAGCGCCAATGAGGTGGCTTATAGTCATTGGCTGCTAAACTCCTAACTCTTCAATAAAAATCACTAAACCTGTAAAGTGCTTGCAATTAGTGGATTCTTTTGTGGAAACTGTTAAAAAGGTTGAACTGTTTGTCAGAGTTAACACCATGTACAATCCCAGAACCACAGACAAGAGGAAACCTCAAGACCTTAAACTACCCGATAAATGGCCAAACCCTGGGCAGGACACTGGACTTTCAGAGGCTAATGAATTGGAAAGCTAGATAAATTTAGTTAGAATTCCAAGATGTAGGGACTGACACCTGGATTAATCCCTAAAACTGACTTGGATGTTCACATACGTTGTTTCTCCTTTTTGCGTGTGTGAGGAAGACTGGCCCTGAGCTAACATCCATTGCCAACCCTCCTCTTTTTGCTGAGGAAGATTAGCCCTGAGCTAGTATGTGTGTCCATCTTCCTCTATCTTTTGTATACGGGACGCCTCACAGCATGGCTTGATAAGTGGTGCATCATCCTAGCTTCAAGGCACACAGTTCTGTCTTTCCTGAGATCTGAGGATTGGCCCAATAAAGTGGGGGAAAGATTCAACTGATTTTTGCCTTCAATTTTTCTGAGGAAGACCAGCCCTGAGCTAAGATCCATGCCCATCTTTCCCTACTTTATACGGGACGCCGCTACAGGACGCCGCTACAGCATGGCTGACAAGCAGTGCGTTGGCTGATGCCCAGGATCCGAACTTGCGAACCCTGGGCTGCCAAATCGTGAACTTAACCACTACGCCACCGGGCTGACCCCCTCAACTGATTCAGAACAAAGGCATTTCTCTATAGCATATAATGCTTACTTAAAAAAAAAAAAAAACCTGACAGTCAAATGGGGGGTGGGGGGAGTCCTACCCTAAAGTTTAATCAAAACAAAAATCCTTATAAACTCCCTAATTCTCAGGGGCTGGCCTGGTTAAGTATGGATGCTCTGCTTTGGCAGTCCAGGGTTCACAGGGTCGGATCCCAGGCGTGGACCGATGCACCACATCAAGCCGTGCTGTGGCGGCGTCCCATATAAAGTAGAGGAAGATGGGCATGGATGTCAGCTCAGGGCCAATCTTCCTCAGCAAAAAGAGAACTGGCAACGGGCGTTAGCTCAGGGCTAATCATCCTCTCTCTCTCTCACACACACACACACACACACACACACACACACACTCCCTAATTCTGCAGGACTGAAGCCAAGCCAAGTATTGCCACATCTCAAGGGGTTCTTGTCCTTCCCTATCTATCACGAGCTGGACCAGAAGGTCACGTAGCTTTCCATCTTTAAAATCTCTACACCAGGAAAATTCTATCTGTGCCAGATGTAAAGTAACTGTCTCTCAGTTATCCTTCTATTCTTTGTGATTCTGAAGGTGGGACTCCACAAACCACACTTCTGCTCTTCCAGGGACTCTGTGTTAAACTCTGCAGATGGGGGATGCTAGAGGGTACTTGCCTCTTCCTGGCTTCTTGTCTGCCTGAGGTGCCTATGAGCATCACCCATCATCCCTGCAGCACATTCATCCAATTTGCAGTTTATCCCACACTGAGAGAACCAGCTTAATCATCACCCTTCCCTCTAGAGAGCCAGACTCTCTTCAGAGGTCTGGACCCCAGCTGGGGTTTCCCAAGTTTCTAAATTTTAATATTTTCAACCTTTTCTCTTTGTTTTTTCCCCAGACTTAGGAGTGACAGCTGCTTCCTATAGTTACTACCTCCACAATACCTTAAAGTTCTCTTTTCACCCTTTCAGCCACCTAAGTAACAACTTTATATAGTCATGCACAGCATGACATTTCCGTCAATGACGGACAACATACACACTGATGGTCCCATATGATTAGTGCCATGTAGCCTAGATGTGTAGAGGCTATAACCATCTAGGTTGTGTAAGTACTGTCTATGATGTTCACACAACAACGAAATTGCCTAATAACGCATTTCTCAGAATGTATCCCTGTCATTAAGGAATGCATGACTGTATATGCAACAGCTCCCACATGTGCACAGAACTGCCAGAGTAAGGATTAGCCCAGCTGCCTGCACACCATCTAATAATACCCCACCTCTGTTGCCCTCTCCTCAGCAAAGGATACAAAGGACAGCTGGGAAGGAGAAGGGCAGTTATGCCAGTTAAGGAAATGCCATCCCTAAAGGTTGCCCATGCAAACACCTCCGGTCCCCAGATGTCTGGGAGCCCTTGCATTTGAAATGGGCAGAAGCCACAATGTCCATACCCAACAACTAGAAAATAGTCAAATTCAGGATTCAAAAGATGGTTTACTGGTATCAATACATGAGTTTCAAAGAAGTCAGGACCAACCCTATATGCCAACTAAGATCCATCCTTCTTCACCTTTCAAAGCAGCAAACCTCAGCTAGATGCTCTTCAGAGAACAATCTGATAATATGTTTAAAGTAAGCCATACTCAAGTGTGAATGACCCAAACAGAATTTAATAATCTGGGAGACTCCCAACCACCATGCAACCAACTTCTTTCCAACCGTGCTTCTCTAGTATGCCTAATAGAAGATGTAGGGTCCAACAATTTTGCACGCAGCTTAGGTAATACTGTGAGGTAACATCTTCACAAAATGAGAGTCAAATGAATCTAAAGGAAAAAGTAAGATGTAAAAATCAAGATTAAGAAAGAAGACAATCTCTGGGATCTTCCCCTCGAAGATATAAATACCCTTTATCTTTCTCACTTCCATCATAAAGCTTTTTCAATAGAGAGGTGATAACAATAAGACTTGATATTGAGCAAAATGGGCAACATTTCTGTTGCTCACAATTAGTCACATGTTTTCAAGACACTTCTGTTTTCCAACAGAAGATTAACTCTATGATATAAAAGAGAGAGACTAAACAGCATGATAATGTAAAACACCTATGATTTTATAATTGTAAAGTGAATCTTTGGACTTGGAATGCAACATTTGTTTGGGGCTTTAAGAAAATTACAATCTTCCAGCATCATGGTGGAGTGAGCTTTCCCTTTTAAAATCTCTGCCCCCTAAGATACAACAAAAAACATCATTTGCATACCAACAGAGAACAATCACACATCACAAAAGACATCTAAGCCCCCATGCAGCTGTACATCTGAAGGTGGAGGTGTGGGAATCCCAGGAGGAAGTGGGGAAAAGTAAGGAGAAATACTCCCCCTACCCGTTTGATCGGCAACTCCAGTCCACATGGCTCACAGAGTAGGGGGAGCAGTGGCCCTCTGCAGGAAAACTATCGCTCTGCAAGTTCTCTCACAGACTGCTGAGAACACCAACAAGGAAGTGGCGACACAACCGTTCTGGGGGTGCAGTCAACAACCAAGCATGCCAGGAGAGCAGACAGCGAGGGAAGAAAGAAGCCCCTACTATCTGGCAGACAAAAGAGAGAGCCCCTCCCCCACACAATTCCCTTGAAGATTGCAGTGGGCTCAGCATACACAGCTCTTGACCCCCACCCAGTGGCAGCAGGTGGAAACTGCGACCAGATATCCTCACCAAGAGAAACAGTAAACTTAAATCCGCAGGCTCTAGGCAAAAATATATAAATCTCCAGACCAGAAGGAAAATGACAAGCACCCAGAAACCAACCATGAAGGCATGGAAATCTATAACCTAAATGACAGAGAATTCAAAAGAGCTATCATAAAAAAACTCAACAAATTACAAGAAAACTCAGATAGACAATTCAATGAATTCAGGAATTTCTTCACGAAAGAGATTGAAACCATAAAGAAAAACCAACCAGAAATCTTGGAGATGAAAAACAATGGATGAGATAAAGGAAAATCTGGAATCTTTAAAGAACAGAGCTGACAATATGGAGGAAAGAATTAGCATTACTGAGGATAGGAATGCAAAAATGCCCCAGATAAAGAAAGAGAACTAAGAGTAAAAAGAAATGAAGAAATCCTTCAAGAAATATCACACTCAATTAGGAAATGCAACATCAGGATTACAGAGAAAGAGAAGAAGAAGAAAGGGAGAAAGGAGCAGAGAGCTTGTTCAAAGAAATTACAGCTAAGAACTTCCCAAACCTGGAGAAAGAGCTGGAAATAACAGTGAATGAGGTCAATAAATTTCTTAAATATATAAACATGAAAAGACCAACTCCAAGGCATATAATAGTAAGGCTGGCAAAATTCAATGACAAAGAAAAAATATTAAGGGCAGCTAAACAAAAAAACCCAAAATAATGTTCAAAGGAATTCCCATCAAGCTCTCAGCTGATTTCTCAACAGAAACTCTACAGGCTAGGAGAGACTGGAATGATATATTCAAAATTCTGAAAGACAAAAACCTTCAGCCAAGAATACTCTATCCAGTGAAAATATCCTTCAGATATGATGGAGAAATAATAACTTTCCCCGATAGACAAAAGCTAAGGGAGTTCATTACCACAAGACCCCCACTACAAGAAATGCTCAAGAAGGTCCTCATGCCTGAACAAAAAAAAACAAACAGAGGGAATACAAAGCTTTGAGCAAGGAGAAAAATGAGTAGACTAAACCAGAAAAATTGCAGCTATCAGAATAGGTTAGCAAACACTCAATTACAAAAATCAAGATTAAGGGAAGGAAAACACCAAAAATGAATATAACCTCATCATTTTAAACACACACAACACAAGATGGAATAAGTAGTGACAACAATAACTTAGACGGGGAAGAGGAAAGAGATCGAATCAACTTAGTCTAAGGAAATAAGAGGCCATCAGAAAATGGACTATCTCATCCACGAGATTTCTTACAAAAACCTCACAGTAACCACTAAACAAATAATCAGAACAGAATCACATATGACAAATAAAGAGAAAACTAAGAGAATCATCATACAGAACTACCAAACTAAATTGGTAGCCCGAAACACATGGGATGAGAAACGAAGGAAATGCAAAAGAACTGGAAAATGAGTGATACAATAGCAACATTAAGCCCTCATATCAATAACCACTCTAAATGTAAATGGACTGAATTCTCCAATCAAAAGACACAGAGTGGTGAGATGGATTAAAACCGAGATCCAACAATAGGCTGCCTCCAGGACACACATCTTAGCTCTAAAGACAAACACAGACTCAGAGTGAAAGGATGGAAGACAGTACTCCAAGCTAATGGCAAACAAAAGAAAGCAGGAGTTGCCATACTTATATGAGACAAAGTAGACTTCAAAACAAAAAAGGTAATGAAAGACAAAGAGGGGCAATACATAATGATAAAAGGGACACTCCACCAAGACATATCACTTGTAAATACATATGCATGCAACACAGGAGCACCAAAGTACATAAAACTATTAACAAACCTAAAAGGAGATATTAACAACAACACTATAATAGTAGGGGATTTTAACATCCCACTTGCATCAATGGATAGATCATCCAGACAAAAGGTCAATAAGGAAATAATGGACTTAAACGAAAAACTAGACAACATGGACTTAATAGATATACAGACCACTCCACCCAAAAACAGCAGATTACACATTCTTCTCAAGTGTGCTTGGAATATTCTCAAGGATAGACCATATGTTAGGAAAGAAGCCAAACCTTTATAAATTTAAGAAGGTTGAAATTATAACAAGCATCTTTTCTGACCATAATGCTATGAAACTAGAAGTCAACTACAAGAAAAAAAACTGGGAAAGTGACAAAGATGTGGAGACTAAACAACATGCTACTGAACAACCAAGAGATTATTGATGAAATTAAACGAGAAATAAAAATATATCTGGAGACAAACAGAAATGAAAATACACCATACCAACTCATATGGGATGCTGCAAAAGTGGTTCTGAGAGGGAAACTCATAGCAATACAGGCCCACCTTAACAAACAAGAAAAATTCCAAATAAGCAACCTTAAACTACACCTAACAGAATTAGAAAAAGAAGAAACAAAGCCCCAAGTCAGCAGAGGAGGGAAATAATAGAAATCAGAGCAGAAATAAATGCAATAGAATCCAAAAAAACAGTAGAAAGGTTCAATGAAACAAAGAGCTGGTTCTTTAAGAAGATAAACAAAATTAACAAACCCTTAGCCAGACTCTCTAAGAAAAAAAGAGAGAAGGCTCAAATAAATAAAATTAGAAATGAGAGAGGAGAAATTACAACGGATACCACAGAAATACAAAGGATTATAAGAGAATACTATGAAAAACTATATGCCAACAAATTGGACAACCTACAGGAAACGGATAAATTGTTAGACTCATACAACCTCCCAAACTGCATCAAGAAGAAACAGAGAATCTGAATAGACCAATCACAAGCAAAGAGATTGAAACAGTAATCAAAAATCTCCCTACAAATAAAAGTCCAGGACCAGATGGCTTCTCCAGAGAATTTTACCAAACATTCAAAGAAGATTTAATATTGATCCTTCTCTATTCCAAAAATACAGGGAGATGGAACACTCCCTAACACATTCTATGAGGCCAACATCACCCTAATACCAAAGCCAGACAAGGACAATACAAAGAAGGAAAACTACAGGCCAATATCACTGATGAACATAGACACAAAAATCCTCAACAAAATACTGGAAACCAAATACAGCAATACATCAAAAAAATCATACACCATGATCAAGTGGGATTTACACCAGGGACACAGGAATGGTTCAACATCCTCAAAGCAATCAATGTGATAGACCACATTAACAAAACAAAAAATAAAAACCACATCATATCAATTGATGCAGAGAAGGCATTTGACCAGATTCAACATCCATTTATGATAAAAACACTCAACAAAATAGGTATAGAAAGAAAGTACCTCAACATACTAAAGGCCATATATGACAAACCCAAAGCCAACATCATACTCAGAGGTGGAAAATGGAAAGCCATTCCTTTGAGAACACAAACAAGACACAGGTGCCCACTCTCGCCATTCTTATTCAACACAGTACTGGAGGTTTTGGCCAGAGCAATTAGGCAAGAAAAAGAAAGAAAAGGACTCCAAATTAGCAACGAAGAAGTGAAACTCTCACTGTTTGCAGATGACATGATTTTATATATAGAAAACCCTAAAGAATCCATTGAAAAACTATTAGAATTAATCAACAACTACAGCAAAGTTGCAGGGTATAAAATCAACTTATAAAAATCAGTTGCATTTCTATATGCTAATAATGAACTAACAGAAAGAGAAGTCAAAAAGACAATACCATTACAATCACAACAAAAAGAATAAAATATCTGGGAAAAAATTTAACCAAGGAGGTGAAAGACCTATACAATGAAAACTGTAAGACACTATTGAAAGAAATCGATGATGACATAAAGAAATGGAAAGATATCTCATGCACATGGACTGGAAGAATAAACACAGTTAAAACATCCACACTACCTAAAGCAATCTACAGATTCAATGCAATCTCAATCAGAATTCCAATGACAATTCTTCACAGAACTAGAACAAAGAATACTAAAATTCATATGGGGCAACAAAAGACCCCAAATAGCTAAAGCAATCCCAAGAAAAAGAACAAAGCTGGAGGCATCACAATCCCTCACTTCAAAATATACTACAAAGCTAGAGTAACCACAACAGCATGGTACTGGTACAAAAACAGACACACATCAATGGAACAGAATTGAAAGCCCAGAAATAAAACCACACATCTACAGACAGCTAATCTTCAACAAAGGAGCTAAGAACATACAATGGAGAAAGAAAGTGTCTTCAAATAAATGGTACTGGAAAAACTGAACAGCCACATGCAAAAGAATGAAAGTAGACCATCTTCTATTACCATACACAAATATTAACTCAAAATGGATCAAACACCTGAAAGTGAGAACTGAAACTATAAAACTCCTGGAAGAAAATATAGGCAGTACACTATGTGACATCAGTCATAAAGGGATCCTTTCAGATTCCATGTCTACTCGGTCAAGGAAAACAAACAAAAAAATAAACAAGTGGGACTTCATCAGACTACAGAGCTTCTACAAAGCAAACAAAACCAGGACCACAATGAATAGACAACCCACCAGCTGGGAGAAAATATTTACAAATCATATATCCAACAAGGGGTTAATCTCCACAATATATAAAGAACTCACACAACTGAAGAACAAAAAAACAAACAACCCAATCAAAAAATGGGCAGAGAATATGAACCGACATCTTTCCAAGGAAGATATACAGATGGCCAACAGGCACGTGAAAAGATGTTCAACATCACTAACCATCAGGGAAATGCAAATCAAAATTTCACTAAGATATCACCTTACACTGGTTAGAATGGCTATAATCACCAAAACAAAAAACAACAAATGTTGGAGAGGTTGTGGAGAAACGAGAGCCCTAACTCACTGCTGGTGGGAATGCAAACTGGTGCAGCCTCTATGGAAAACAGTATGGAGATTCCTCAAAAAATTAAAAATAGGAATACCTTATGATCCAGCTATCCCACCATTGGGTATGTACCCAAAGAACCTGAAACCAACAATCCAAAGAGGCTTATGCACCCCTATGTTCATTGCAGCATTATTCACTATAGCCAAGAAGTGGAAGCAACCCAAGTGTCCTTTGATGACTGGATAAAGAAGATGTGGTATATATATACAAAATACTACTCAGCCATAAAAAAAAGACAAAATTGTCCCATTCACAACAACATGGATGGACCTGGAGGGAATTATGTTAAGTGAAATAAGCCAGAGAGAGAGAGAAAGACAAACACCACATGATTTCACTCATATGTGGAACATAAACTAAGACATGGACAGAGAGAACTGTTTAGTGGTTACCAGAGGCAAGGGGGGTCAGGGGTGGGCACAAGGGGTGAAGGGATGCATTCATATGGTGACTGACAACAATAATGTACAACTAAAACTTCACAATGTTATAAACTATTAAGACATCAATAAAAAGAAAAAAAGTAAAAAAAAGAAATTACAATCTTCTTTTTTCTTAAATGAATGTTAGTGTGTTTCTACACTATCCCTCCCCTCCTGCTCCAGCCGTATTTGCTTTCATTTTACTACAATAAATATTGGACTTATGTAGTCAGGATCATTCTCTGACTACATATGCCAGCTAATAGCAAACCGAAGTGCCTGATATATACCAAGCAGAAAGAATTAACTTGAATATTTTTTTCAGTCTGCCATAAACAATACAGGGAACTGTCCACAATAAGTATAAGGAACACAGTAGATATCCAACGTACTAATACTCATAATGTTTAAAAGATTAACACACATTGATCATAATTTACATCATAAATACATAACTGTAACTGGCCAGATGATCCAACTCAAGAAATAAAGTAGCACTATGGAGTAAAGAAGTGTGTGCACTCTCAGAATATTAGATTGCTATAACTTGTTTACTCATAAGAGGTAATGCTACTTTTACTTTCTTTTTCACTGATGGTAAACCTAAATATCTGCCTTTTTTTTTAATACACACCTGTGGGGCATAAGGACCAAAGCCTGCTCACTGACTCGACCTGGGTTTTTGGCCATGCGGTCCTGCTGCATCCTAATACAGGAAAACCTGCTCAGGCAATCCCTACAATGAAGGGGAATGACACTGGAATTCTCCAATGCTTTGTTTATGGCCTTGTTATGATTAATCCACTATTACCAATTAAGCAATAGAAAACATAGGGCTAGGGTGCATGTGTGTGAACCATGAGGGCAAGGGTCTACAGGCTTTTCAAAAGGTATATACGGCACTCAAAACCTTAACCCAGGGATGAGCAAGTATTTTATTTTTCCGATAGTTACAAAGAGCAAATTAAAATATTTTTGCATCAGCTTTAAAAAAAAGAAAGAAATCCTGCCACTTGCAAAAACTTGGATGGACCTGGAGGAAATTACGCTAAGTGAAACAAGCCAGACACAGAAAGACAAATATGCATGATCTCCCCTATGTGTAGAATCTAAAAAAAAGTCAAACTCATAGTAACAGAGAGTAGAATGGTGGTTGCCAGAGGCTGGGAGGTGGGGGAAAAGGAAAGATATTGATCAAAGGGTAAAAACTTTCAGTTATAAGATGAATAAGTTCTGGAGACCTAATGTACAGCATGGCGACTACAGTTAATAATAATGTAGCGTACACCTGAAATGTGCTAAATTTGCTGAGAGTATATCTGAAGTGTTCTGACCACCACCACAACAAAGAAGGTAACTACGTGAAGTGATAGATATGTTAGTTTGCGGTAATCATTTCACAATGTAGACATATATCAAAACATCACCTTGTACACCTTAAATATAGACAATTTTTATTCGTCAAAAATAATTTTTTTTAAAAAAGATTTTTTTTCATTAATGACAATTAACAATACGACCAACATTTGTTTCCCAGAGTGGCTGAACAGGATCCTAGAAAATAAAGCCAGTGACTTAAATTTTATTCCTGATTTTCTTTTCACGCTACCTATAGAAATAACAGAAAATAGTATTTCAAAAAAAAAAGAAAGAAAATAGTATTTCTAGTTCCTAAACCACGATCTACTTGATAATAGGGATGGATATAAACAAGATGACCACAGTCAAGTTCTCCCAGAAGAGCAGAGGAAACAAACCCAACAAACAGAGTGCTGGACAGTCACATTTCACATGAGGGATGTTCCCCTGCAAACATGGCATAATTCAGAAGTTAGAAAATACATCTTTTGAGTGGTAAACAGTATCAGTATCAGAAGTTGTATAAGAGAGGGGAGACAAAGAAGATGTCAATGAAATAATTAAGATGAAAAGACCAGGTTGTGAAAAAGCCTTATATGCCAAGTTAAAGAGTTTGAACTTGGTACTATACACAGTGGAGAGCCACATGATCACATCTGTGTTTTTAGAATAATGTGGCAGGAAAATGGAGAGAGAGGGAGGGAGAGAGGGAGAAAGAGTGTCTGTGTGTGTGTCTAAGTGAAGACAGGGAGATGAGTTCTGAGATTACTGCAGAGAAATCTAGGAGAGGATAAGAGCCCACATACAAAGATAACTGGGAGGAGGGGAGACAGGAATGTGTAAGCAGAAGCAGATGCATTTCTGAGGTTGAATCAATCGGGCTTAAAAACAAACTGAATGTAGAAGAGAAGGAAGAGGAGAGGAGAGGGAGTAAATCTCAGGCAACCAGGTTAATGTCGAGATAATTAATAAAGAGAAGAAACACTGTAAGTGCTGATGCACACAAGGAGAGACAGCAAAATGAATACATCCCATTGTAAAATAAAAGTTGACTTTAAAACGTCTCCAAGATGTCTAAGTGGAGATAAAAAGTGGACAACTGGAGAGACCCAAAACTCAGGGCTGGATTTTGGAATCACTGATCAATGTGGACTGAAGCCAAGGAAGTGAATAAATGTGTTCAGAAGAATACATAACGTGACAAGGTCCAAGGTCTGAATCTCAAGAGAATATGAACATTTAAAGGCTTTAAAACTATCATAGCAGATAGGATACAGGCCTTCATACTAGTTAGGAAAGCTACACATTTATTTCAAAATACTAATACTCAGTATTTGTGCAATTTTTTTTGGAATTGCCTAAGAGCCAGTTTAGAAGTCAGAAGGGAAAATCAGTTCCAGGATTATATGATCATGGCTTCTTCTCATTGTTTTAAATTCTGCCCAAAGGGATCATATAATCATCAAGTTTTAAAATAGAGATTAGAAATAACTGAGGCCCAGGGAAAGTGACTCGGCCAAGGTCACTAAGTCTCTTAATCCTTGAGATAAGAATAGAAGTCAACACTGATTCCTAACCATTATTCACCAGAATTGGCTCAAATTTCTCAGTGTCCAGCAATCAAATCTAATCTTTAAAGATAAAGATTTACTACTGCTGATAAATATATTTTTTAAATAATGGCTCAGAAGGCTGAAGGATATTTCTTAAATGTTCTAAAGCAATGCAGCTTTCCAATGTGACTAGTTTTATGGAAACCAATACAGATTATTTGCCTGCTAAAACTTCTGCTTTGCTTCATTCAGTATTGTCGTTTCTTTTTATTTATTTATTTCTTTGAGGAAGATTGGCCCTGCGCTAACATCTGGTGCCAATCTTCCTCCTTTTTTGCTTTTTTTCTTCCCAAAGCCCCAGTAGATAGTTGTATGTCATAGCTGTGCATCCTTCCAGTTGCTCTATGTGGGCCGCCTCAGCATGGCTTGATGAGTGGTGCGTTGGTCCGCGTCCAGGACCTGAACCAGTGAACCCCGGGCCGACGAAGCGGAGCGCGCAAACTTAACTGCTATGCCACCCAGCCAGCCCCACACTGTCATTTCTTAAAAGTATTCACGATCATCCCTCCGTACCCTCAGGGGATTGGCTCCAGGAACCCCCTCCAGATACCAAAACCTGCGGATGCTCAAGTCCCTTATATAAAATGGTTATGTAGTACAACGAATACAGCCAGCCCTCTGTATCCTCAGGTTCTGCTGTCCCTGGATACGGAGGGCCAAGTGTACTTGGAAAACTTCAGCTAAAAAATTTAAAAGGAAATGGATTACTGATACATGCTACAATATGGATGAACCTTGAAAACATGCCAGTGAAAGAAGCCAGACACAAAAAGCCATATATTATATGATTCCATTTATATGAAATGTCCAGCATAGGTAAATCCATAGAGACAGAAAATAGGTAAGTGGTTGCCAGGAGTAGGGGCAGAGAGTGACCGCTAATGGGTATAGGGTTTCTTTTTGGGGTAATGAAAATATTCCAGAATCAAATAATGGTGATGGTTGTACAACTCTGTAAATATGTTAAAAAACTGAATTGTACATTTTAAAAGGGTGATTTTTTTGATACATGAATAATATCTCAAAAAAATTAATGAAGCATTTAGGTTTTCCTTTCATATTCAGAAAGACTTTAGCATTTTATCTACGAACTGGAGACTGGAACAGCAAAAGAAAGTGGAGAAATAATTATCTGTATTGCTTGATTATTTCTAGTATATAACATTTAGCATATTAATTGAATTTCTAGTAATGAACATATACTAGAACTACACTTCTAAAGGGAAAAAAAACCTTTTTCAAATTAAAAGATTGCATTTGAAATGTCTGTGGTCCAAGCAAAGAAGTGCTGACTCATGTTTCAATTTTAGCACTGCTCAAATATCTTCCTAGAGTTTGATATGTCTAACCTGGAATGACATTCTCCCCCCGCACCCCATTTTTCTACTTATCTTTCAAAGTTCAGCTCAAATGTCACTCGTCTAAAAATCTCTCCCTAAATCACTCTTGAGGGTTTCCCCACCCAGACTGGCACCTCTTTGGTTTCCCCACTGATGCCTTTGTTTTCTACATATGAGAAGGTATTGACTGTATGATTTTACTTCTATCCCCTACATTCTACCCACCTCTGCATTGAAGCCAAGCACACACAAGGCCATTGTTTCTGCAAGGTGCATACTAAAATCATCTGGAGATCTTAAAACAAAACATAACCAAAAAACATGCTGGGGCTGGCAATTGTTAAATTTATAAACGGCCCAGATAATTCTAATGCACAGCCATGAACTAAGTACTCAGATTATTAAAAAAGTGTTCACAGAAAACATCTTCTAGTTCCTATCCACTTAATACATCAACAGCCCGCCCAATTAAACTGGGAGAAGATTCTGGTAAGAAACAGGCAAGGTTTGGCCAAGTATCCACTGATCTCTAATTGCAGTCAGAGGCAGGAACCTGAAGGGAGCTTGCAGCACTTTTAGTTTAACCTTTATCTGAACCACAACAATAAAGACAGGGTGGACAGAGTGCTTTATTTGGCGGCGGGGGGCGGGGGGGGGGAGGTTGGTTGTTACTTAATGGGAATAGCTCTTTTACAGCTAAAGGTAAGAAACTTCAAGCTTTATAGATGTAAATCACTGTGCCTCCAACTGTGAAACGACTTTTTTAAAAAGCCAAAGCAAGAATTATAATATGTGCAGGTGTAGGGGGAGTTTTACCAGAAAAGCACTTTTCCTTATTCTATCCAAATGGAATTGAGGAAATTATGTAGGTACAAATACCTCCCCGAGTGGAAAACATAAAATTCAATTGAATATATAAATGAGTATAAGGTAACTCCTTTTTTTTCCTTTATCATCATGATTGGCTTGATCAACTCAAGAGTCACCCATTGTGGGTAGGGATGGAGCCAGCCTTCCCTGAAGTACTGAAGCACCACTTGGAGCAGCCATGTAGTCCTATACTGTTTGAAAGGAGGAAGGGGGCAAGTCTCCTGGGGAGGCAACTCAAACTGGATGCTACAATCACTTTCTTATAAAAATACCAGTGGTATTCAAAGAGTTCTCTCAGACACACATCATTGCCATTTAAGACAGTTCTGAACATGGGTGCCATGATTACTCACTGCCAGAGAAGAGGAGAATATTCCAGGATGACTGGGGGGCATGAGAGAGTACTTGGTCCTGGGAGGAGTAGGAGAGAGAAAATGATGAAGAAATAAAAGATTATAAGAGAAAATGCAACAAGAAGCAGGGATAGAGAGAGGCATGATATAAGAAACGAGTGTAAGATAATTCTAATCTATTTTTAGGCTTATTGAATGAAAAAATTCTTGTTTAAAATTAACATTAAAGAGTGTTTATGGTTTGATGCAGTGATACCTTAAACGTATTTTGCTGGTAAGAAATAGCAAGAAAGAGAGGAATAGCTGCTCTTTAGTTCCTTCTCACTGGGGTCCCAAACTTCCCCAAATCAAGGGATCCCGAGGGGCAGGAGAGGAATATGTCACCCCAGACCAGAGGCATTCCATCTTAAGGCAAACTATACCACAAACTATATTACTAAGCAGGAACTCACTTGTGCAAAAGCCCCTAATTAAACTACAATAAGGAGACTTTTGATAAAAAAACAAGAAAGCTAAGCACTTAGACTGTGCACACGAACGTTTCCACTTCATTTGTCCAAATGATAAAATACAAAAATACGGGAGCCGGCCCAGTGGCACAGCGGTTTAGTCCACGCTTTGGCAGCCCGGGGTTCGCAGGTTCAGATCTCAGGTGCCCGCCGATGCCCTGTTTGTCAGCCATGCTGTGGCGGTGTCCCATATAAACTAGAGGAAGATGGGCACGAGTGTTAGCCCAGGGCCAGTCTTCCTCAGCAAGAAAAGGATTGGCAACGGATGTTAGCTCAGCGCAGGTCTTCCTCACAAAAGGAAAAAAAAAAAAAAATATATATATATATATGTATATAAATATACATGCATTGCCAGTAATTATCTAGGGGCAGATATGTTGGCACATTCTATCCACAGCATCCCCAGTCTATAGAATCAGACTGCCTGAGTTCACGTCACAGCTCCACCAACTATTTAACCCCTCTGTGCAAGTTTCCATATCTGTAATATAGGGATAATACTAATATCCACATCATAAGATTGCTGTTAGAATTAAATAAATCAATGCATGTAACATGCTTAGAACAGTGCCTAGTACATAGTAAATACTCAGTAAAAGATGTCTATTATTTACATAATAAAAACTGTATGACCAATCTCACTTCAAGAATAGTTGCCACACCACACTGGTGAATACGACTCATAGACTAAGTCTGAATTTAATAATTCAAAAACTCAACAATGCTTTCTTTGCCCAACAGTTATTGAAGCCAACTCTCTGAACTTAGTAGTTAAGTAGTAGCAGTTTTTGATGGGACCCTAATAATTACATACGACACTATGTTCCACACATACTGGATTCTTGGAATATGCTACTCATTCTCTCTCTTCCAGCATTCATATTTGCCATTCCATTTGCCCAAACTTCACTCTCCCTCCTTCTCTTCAGGTTTAGAAACACTTCTCAAAAGATACCTTTCCTTCATCCTTAGACTATGGTAAATCCCATGCGTTTCTTCTTTCCTAACACACCTCACTGTAATTTCTTGTTTCGTGACTGTGTTTTACACTAGACACAGATACCTATCTTGTTCACTTGGCTTAGTGCTGAACACATGTTATGCATTCAATAAATGTCCATTTAATTGAACTGAAACATATCTGATGAGTGGTTAATAAAAAGGCAGACAAATCGCAATGTTATGGAAGACTGAAATTTGGCCTTGGGCTTTTACTAGCTTACTAAAGCCACTTTTGCTCCTGCCCCATAGTAATGGGATCAAGGGGATGGTAATCCCACTTGTCCTTAAGGGTCACTAAAAACACAGCAACTTTACAGGAATAACATTTTCCTTAGTATAAACTTTAAGAAATCTTAGAAAGTTGTAAAGAAGTAAAAAGCACCCATAGTCTCAAGACACAAAGATAACATTTGTTACATTTCTTTGTAGTATTTTCTTGACTACAATGCCTTCAATCACTAGGTTGTAAAGACTTTGAAAATAATAACTGAATTGCCCAAAACAGACCAAATCTCTGATAGTGACATATTCTGACTGTATTGAAAACTAAAGGAGTTTGAAAATTTGAAGAGGAAACAGCCAGTCAAAAAAAGAAAAAACAGCAAAATATACCAACATTAGATTCTGAAATCAATGTCTAAAAGTACCTTAAATTACAGCCGAATCCTAATTAGTTAGAAACATTTGAGTTACAGGCCAATTCAGATTTATAAAAATGTCTATGCCTAAACATCCCTGGGGTTTTTTAGAATAGCTACACCCAGGATTTTAACAAATATACAATGCCCTGAATGGTCTGGTGTAGTTCTTGAAAGAATGAATGAATAAAGAATTCTTCCAGTTGATTCTCTGAGGGATCTTAACCAGTTATCCAGTTCTTCCAACCACACATTAACGGTTTCTGGAACCAGAGATGCTAGGGCCACAGTTCTCACTATGGTGATCCTACAGCCTATCTAATCTACAAATTAAAGATGACTGTATCTAACATTAAAAAAAAGAGGAAACTTCACTTGGGAAGCATTTCTACAAGTTGCTAAGATTTTAGCTGAAGTTAACTGAGTCCCTATTATTCCATCTCCTAATTTGTATATCTAGGCTGATGTCCTTCATACACTACATTTGCAAAGAAAATTTCAACTGTATAATAAAATACTAGTCCAACTCATCTTTCATACAAAAAAAATTATTTCTTGATACAACATTACTACATACACTATGCCTTTCAGACCTATTTTGTCTTTAGAAAGTAAAATTATATAACACTAATTAGGCAACCACATCAAAACTGTGATGACTAAAATTGTAATGCCAAAGCCCCTGCTGGATGCTACTCTCATTTCCTTGTTTCTAGTATTTATTTCTATAGTGCATATGTATATGTAAGTCATGACAACAGATTTAAATGTATGTTCAGAATGCATACTCCTTGAATCAGTAGCATAAGTTAGTTTTTTCTTAAATCCATTTACACACAGGAAAACCATACTACTAGGTATAGGGGAAAAAGCAAAGGTACTGACTTTGCAAGTCAGAATCCTAGTCATCCAACTTCTTTGGCCTACAGACTCCTCATCAGAGTGGGAAAAGAATGGTGTTCTCTACTGTATATAACTGTAAGGGGACACAAGTGAGGAAAAAACTCAGAACTTCCACAAAACAAATGCATAACATTTCTGATGTCATCATCATTTAGCATGGTGGATAATCAGGAAGTGCTTGATAATTTGACAAAACTCAATTTCTATTGTGTGAGAATTGATCCATCTGGACTGAAGAAAGTACTTGACACAAAGAAGCTTAAAAAATAACACTCAACTGACCGCTATTTTTAACGTACTTTCAAATATGTTCAAATTTCATAATCAAAACATTAGGTAGTATATTAAACAATATCCTTATAGCCTGAAAGTTTAATCACTACCAAAAGGAGTCCAAGGACTCTTAACCTGGAACCCATGGAGATGGAGGGGATTCACAAATAAGCTTGTCAAGAATCTGAATCCCCAGAAGTCATACCCAAAAGATATGGTTTATTGTCCTAGAAAGAAGGTCAGAAATTCTTAAAATGGGACAACAACCAAAAGAGCTAAGAACCACATTGTTTCTAGTCAAATTTGTACTACATGAGTCTACCTGTTTCCTAAGGGTGTTTTAATTACAATTTATAACAAGTCCATCTTTATCATGGTAATTTTTTCATGTCTGTTTTTAAAATGGGAAAAAGCCAGTATCAGCCGAAGATTTTCAGGGCTTAAAAAAAGGTCAGTTTTCTGAATCACTTTTCTTACTAAAAACTACCTTATGTACTAGAATACATACCAAATAAGTGGCTTTGAAATACTGACAGGAAAAAATGATATCTACAATTTAAAAAAATCAAAATTATTAAAGTAAAAAAATAAACAGAACTCAAGTCTCAAAGGAAAGTCAGATCATATCAGGCTTTTAAGAATCTGAAACTAAACCTCACTAATCAGAAAAGTAAATTTTCGGAAAGATTGGTGAAATTCTAATCTCAGAAGGTTGGTTTGCCAGTTTTAATCAAATAAAACTCCTTGAGTAAGTTAACTACTGTTTCCTAAGGCTATATTTTACTGTTTTCATGATTAATTTTGAGAAGACAAAAGAATGTCACTCTGTCAATGTAACATGTAAAGCTGAAATAAATTTGTTTTTCGACCAAGGTCACAACTATAGATCTCCCTCCTTTATTTGTTCCCAAAATAACTCTGGCTCTTCCTTATGATGGTCAGATTAGGGAGGACCTCTTATTTTAGGTACCTTTTAACCTATGTGACTTTAAGCTTTAATTGCACAGTCACTTTTAGAGACTAAAAGAGCTTTGGCCTAGGGGAGAAGAGAGAAACAAGAAAATTCTACAAATTTTAGCTAAACACAGAACTTCCTAGATTCAGTATAACTCACACATGAGTAAAATACCTCTCTATATAAGATTATTCATTACAGCATTGCTTGTACAGCAAAATTTTAGAAACAATCTAAAAGTTATCAGTAAGCAGTTAAATTAAGGTCTAACCACAAAGTTCCACAAAGCAGCCCTTTAAAAAATGAGTCGCCTTGAAGATATTGGTGGTAGTAGTGGGGGTGGGGGGGAGGATCAAGGTATTTACATGAGGAGGAGGGGAATAGGCCTAACATATATTGGCTGAGTGTCTCAGGTCTTTCTGGAAGGATACACAATACAAATAGTAGTTGTCTGGGGAGGAGAAATGGAAAGCACTATACAGAAGAGAGGAGAATATGAAGATAAAAAGAAACTATGGGGGAGATGAGACAAACTGCATTTTAGGACAGTTAAGGTAAATCTCTGAAGATATGACATGTGAGCCAAGCACTGAACAAACGACAAAGCAAGCAATGCAATAAACAGGAGGAAAGCCCTGTGACTGGAACAAGTTTAGCCTCCTATTGTTCAGGGTACAGCAAAGCAACAGTGTGGCTGCAGTGCAGCAACCCAAGCACAGATGTGCAGATGATCGCAGAGATCGGCAGATCCCGGATACATGTAAGCCCTTGCAGCTAGGGGAAAAAAAGCCAAGATTTTATTCTAAGTGTGCTGGAAAACCTTGGTAGAGTTCAGAGCCGGGGAGTGACATAATCTATATTTTAAAAAGTAACACTATCTGGGGCCTCCCCGGTGGCGCGGTGGCCCAGCAGTTTAGTTCGCGCTTGCCAGCCCAGGGTTCATGGGTTCGAATCCTGGGCGCCTGCCGACACACTGCTTGTCAGCCATGCTGTGGCGGCGTCCCATGTAAAGTAGAGGAAGATGGGCACAGATGTTAGCCCAGGGCCAGTCTTCCTCAGCAAAAAGAGGAGGATTAGCAACGGATGTTAGCTCAGGGCTGGTCTTCCTCACACATACAAAAAAAAGTAACACTATCTGCTGCTCAGAAGACGAATACGGTAAGCCAAGCAACAAATGATGAAACTCAACAGTGGTTTCAGAGAGATGGGAAAATGTGTCAGATTCACGATATATTTTGAAAGCAGAGCCTAGAGAATTTGCTACTGGACTGGAAATAAAAATCTGAGTGGGATAGCAACTGGGCGAACAGTAATTCAAAAAATCACCTCTATATTTGAATAGTCATTTACAGTTATCAAGGTACTTTTACATACATTATGTCGGTTCACAATAACAAGAGGCAGGGCAAGGTCACTCTGAGTCAAGATCCAAGTTCTGCCTCTTGCCAGCTTCAAGACCCTAGGAAAGTCGTTTGAATGGGTTTCCAGACTATAAAATGTATTGTCTACTTCACAAGATTTCTTCAGGTATCAGCTGGCTGAAGAACTTTCCAAATGTAAATAATAACCATTTGGAGGTGGCTAGCATCATATTAAGTTGTCCAACGATGGTATGGTATGTTCCTATCATTCTGGACAGCAGAGCTATCCTACCACCACCACCACTATATTCCACATAGGACCTTGTAATGTGGTTGACAGAAAAGAGGCAAACTTTTAAAGAAATTCGGACACAAAAAATAAACATTTTCACTGATTATGGAAAAACCTACACAATACAAGCATGGGCACTAGAAAAAGCAGTATAATCTTTAATCCTTCCTAGGAATCGGAAAAAACAGTTCTATAAATGGTATTCAAGTAAAACTATCTAACTTTTACAAAATAAAACCCAAATCAAGACATGTTTCATTAGAGAGATGCTATCAACAAGATACCATAAAATTAAGATTATATATGACTTATCATTGTCTTGGTTTAAATAGTAAGACGTAAATGCCTAGTGTAAACCAAACTATTGTGTGCCAAATGAATTATGAGAACAACTTATCGCCTTAAGTAATTTCTGTAAGTTTATAAACAAGATCCCACAGAATTTATTTTTCCATTCAAGATTTGCATATTACTGCTGAATATCTCCAGAATCAGGCAAAAATGGAAAAATTTATATTAAAGGTTTAGTTCATTATGTATTTTGGGGAATTACCTTGAATGTCAACTTGTATCATGTAGTTAGTCGATCACCTGAATACAAGTCAATGAAAACTAGAGACCATCTGGTACAGCTCTACCCTCCATCCCTCATTTTCAACTGGGGCCTCAATAAACATGACCATTAGGGCCACGTGACTGCATTATAACTAAAAACACATTTTAAGGATCTTCCAATGCCTACAGCAATTAAAATACCTTGGCCAGAGTCTGAGATAAATCCATCAATACGACGAATTTCGCACTACGAAGATTCATATTATTAGATTCCAGTGCCCAATGACAACCTGTTCTACTTCTCTAATTTCTAAGAATATCTACCTCACAAAAGGTCTTATTTCTCTAAATCAAGGACCTTAAGTCAGAGACACCCCCCATCTCAGACATATTAAACTGCAACTGCACGAAACACTACACAATACATCATCCTTCAACAGGTCTTTCACTTAGTATGCACCTCCCCCAAAACTTTAGAAGAACAAACTAGATTAAATAGACGCTCACCAGGTTATATCCAGAAAAATGCTGCAATGTAGTCACTTTAACTCTCATATTGAGCGACACAAGAGTTCAACTAATTTCCTTCATTAAAACTGACAAAAAATTTCAAGGCTTTGTTTTTGAGGGTTGCAAGAAATATTTCACATCTGAGGACTTGATAATATGTGAAGAATTCACAAAACCAAAATGTCGAATTTTTTATGGTTCCATATGTACGCGTCAAAATATAGTATTCATAAAGAGCCGAAGAACGGTTTAATCGTTAAAGCGCACAAAATCGAGGGGCAAAAGATTTCACAAGGTCCCCCAGTGCTGCGCCCCCCGCCCCACCCTCAGTCTCGTGTTAAACGATTTCCTCTGAACAGAAGGAGCTCGGAGTTTGCCAACCAGAGTAAAATCACTTCGCGGAGATAACGAGCGGAAACGGACTTAAAGGAAAGGAGATCGCGGAAGCGAGGGCAGCGGGGCGCGGAGCCCCCAAGTCCCGGGACTCCGCCAGCCCGGGGCCCGCATGTACCGACGGCGGCAGGACGCGCGGCCCTCACGGAGGCCCCGCCCGGCCTCACTCGCCCGGTTCATTCATTCTGAACCCGGGGCTGCCGCATCCCCGCGCTCCCGCTCGGGCCGAGAAGGGGCTCCGGGGCCGAGCGGCCGTGCCGGGCCACAACCCCCGCCCAAAGTCCGGGCCCTGACACGATTCCCGCGCGCCCGCGGCCTCCGCCCGGGGGTGGTCTGAGAGGCCGCTGAGGCCCGCGCCGGCCGGCGCCCCAGACCAGAGTCCCGCAACCCCGACCCCACCCTCCGCCAGGGCGCAGGCCAGGCCTTCCCTCTCGGGGGGCGGCCGCCTGGAAGGCCCGGGTCCCCGCCGCCGGGCTGCCCCACCGCGGCCGGAAGTCTCCCCGGCGCCCCCTCCCCAGCGCCCGACTTCCCTCGCCGCCGCGGGCAGACCCTCTCCGCGCTGCCTCGGGCCTCCCAGCGCGGGCCGCAGACCGGGGGAAGTGAAGGGCTGCGTCCGCCGGTCTGCCGAGAGCGCACGAGCAGAGAGGGTTAGCCGAAGGCCGGCCTGGGCGGTTACCTTGATAATCCTGCGGGGCAGCCCGGCCATCTTGTCAGATCCCGAGTTCGGCCTCTGGTCTTGTCTCCGGCTCCGCTCGCCTCACGCACGAGTGGAAGTCCCGGGCTCCACTTCCGGGGGACGTTGCCGCGCCCGGCGCCGCCGCCGCCGCCGCCGCCGCCGCCGCCGAGGCCCCTCGGGAAATGTAGTCCCGGCTCGGGCGAGGGCGCGAGCGGGCTTCCCTCGGACCTGGCCCCCTCCCCCGCGCTCCCCGCCCCAGCCCCGGCCAGAGGGGGGCGGAAGTGACGCACCGCGGCGGGGCAGGGACTTGGGGGAGGCGGCGCGGAGCTCCGACGCTCTTGGCGGAGCGGGCCGCGAGACGGTGGGACTGTGCGGTCCGCGCCCCGCAGCTTCTTATCCGCGGCCACGCCCGCGCCGGTGGGCGACGTAACAGAGGCCCGGCCGCCGACGTAGCCCATTCATTCGTTACTGCGATCGTTCATTCATTCAACGTTCCTGCATTGCGCACGATCGGAGCTGGTGCTGCAGAGAACGGCTGCGGTCCGGTTGATCCGCAGGCTCCTTACTCAAACAGAGGGCAAGACCGAAACTCGGCAGCAAAGTTTCTGACTGTGGGTCTCGAAAATTAGCCAGAAACACCCTAGCCAGATTGTTTTGATGTTTAAATTTCGCAAAAATCAAGCCTCTGACACACCACTTAGGCCCGGGGAAGGCTAAAAGAAAACGGCTTGGAGAGTTGCAGGCGGGCAAGAAGAATGGCTTCTGGACTCAGTGGTTGAAACGGTAGAGTCGCTAGCTGGAGGCATTCCTCCTCCAAGGAGAGGATTAGAGAGCCCAGACTAATCCGGGAAAGAGGGATTACCCACAGAGTGCGGGCCCTAAGGGAGGATTAGAGTTGGGTTGCCCTAAAATAGGATTTGGGGAAGCGTTTCGTGACATCCTGGCGATTGATTGCTTGCTATGTGGTGGGCTTATTGCAGATATTATTTGACTTCATCTTCACAGCGATCTTAAGGTGTTGGCTTCGCCTTTACAAATGAGGCTCAGAGACGCTAACTTTTTTCAAGGTTATGCAGGAGGTGGAGCCGTTTTGTCCTCAGGCAGGTCTGCCAAAACATGGACCCCTTAACTACTTAACCACAGTGTTTCCTAGCACAGTAGCACAGACAGTAGATGGTGAATGAAGATGTGCCAGGTGCTAGGTTAGGGGATGAGAATACAGAAAGGCTGACCCTGCCTTCCAGGAACTGAGAGTCCACTGGAGAAGAAAGACAAGTAAACAATTAATTACAATCCAATGTGTTGAGGGCTATAGTAGAGTTTCCTCCATGGTACTATTTGAGCACAGAGAGGCATTAATTGCTTGAGAAGTCAGAGAAAGCTTCCCAAAGGAGAAGTAGAGTCCTAAAAGATGAGTAAGAGTCTAAGTGACCTGGTAGGGTAGAGCATTCCAGGCACAGGAAATAGCCTGTGAAATGGCATTGAGCTATAAGAAAAAAATAATAATAATGCATTAAAGAAATGGAAAATATGAATGCAAGAAACCTAGTAAGAATAATAAGAGAAAACATATGCTGGGCACCATGCTAAATGACTACATGGATTGTCTCATTTAATTACAAAGCATGTAAGGTGGGATTTCTTACTACCAGTGCTTTTTAGATGTGAAACCAAGCCTCAGAGGTAATCACGAGGACTTGAAATAGCCAGAAGTTTGAAGTGATGAGAAGAATCTGAGAAAGTAAATGATATTGGACAAGGATGCTTTCAGAATATTTTAGAGAGGGCCCAGAATTCACCTTAATAGGAAGAAATGCAGAGTGAATATTGAGTTAGAAGGGGACTATGCCAGTTGTCTATTGCATAACAAACCAGCTCAAACTTAGTGCTTAAAAAGACAGCAATCATTTATTTAGTTCCTGAATCTGCAGTTTGGGCAGGGCTTGGCAGGGAAGGCTCATCTCTGCTCCATGCTGCGGCAGCCTGGGCAGCTTGACTGGGACCAGATCCATTTCCAAGATGGCTCATGTAGCTGGCAAGTTGGTGCTGGCTGTTAGTTTCTCTCTATGTGGGCCTCTCCCTGGGGCAGCTTGGGCTTCCTCACTGCATGGTGGCTGGGTTTCAAGAGTGAGTGTTCTAGCAAGCAAAAGTGGAAGCTGAATCGACTTTTTTGCCCCAGCCTTGGAAGTCACATATGGTCACTCCCGCCATAATCTATTGGTCGACTAGTCACAGAAGCCCACCCAGGATATGGACTCTATCTCTTGAAAGAGGAGTGACAAGAGTCTAGAAACCAGCAGAGTATGGGTGATAGAAGCTGTGG
The DNA here is from genome assembly GCA_031878705.1 of Tapirus indicus. Taxonomy (NCBI): domain Eukaryota; kingdom Metazoa; phylum Chordata; class Mammalia; order Perissodactyla; family Tapiridae; genus Tapirus; species Tapirus indicus. Next base: position 132,870,564 of record CM062920.1, on the reverse strand, counting down.
TTGTGACCAACTTTGGAAAACACAAAGTGCCACAGGTGTGACATTTGTCACAATATGCTTAGGAGCCACCTGCCTTAGCATCACCTGCAGTGCTGCCTGAAATAAGCATTCCTGGAGCCCTTCCTCCAGAGATTCTAATTCTCTAGGTCAGTGCTGGGCCTGGGACTCTGCATTTAAACATCATGGGTAATTTTGATAGATCCTGAAATTTGAGAATAAAAGCTTTTGAATAAACAAGAACAAAAATGTATAAACAAAAAGTTGTCACGTGCCCTCTTTTGGCTGTTCTCTATTGGAGTGAATGGTAAGTATCATGCAGATTAAGAGTGAGACCCTGGAGCCCCAGCCTAGATTTGAAAACTTGCAATTTGCTTACCTTGTCTGTTCTTCATTTTCTTCACCTATAAAATGTACTTAATTCATGTGATTGTTGGGAAGTTTCAATGATATATTATATATATTAAGTACTTAGAACACTATGTACCACTTAGCGAGGGCTATTATTTTTGAACCAGATATAGTTTTCCTTAGGAAACCAGATTTTTAAAACTTGACCGTAGAACCTTGTTTGGCAGAGATTGTTTGATGGCATGAAATTCTCTTAGAGTATTAACACCTTAAAATGTATTCTTTCATGTCTCTTCTAGTTGTTTTTCCTCTTCTTTTCCCCCTTGAGAACAGCTCATACTATACTCATCTGGAAAATAAAATCTGAACCTCTGATTCATGTAACTCCTGCAGAACAGGATATATTCCAGAAGGACAGGTTGCCACAGGGCTGAGATGAGGTTTACTCTCAAGTTAGACAGCTGGTTAAGAATCCTACTTACTATATCTATAAAATATGCATAAAAATAAGGACATCTACAAAACTAATTGAATCGATTCCTTCAGGGGAGGGGTGTTGGGCAGCTGGAGAACAGAAGTAAAAGGACTTTTTATTGTACTCTTGTATCATACAGATTTTGAACTATGTGAATGTGTTACTTATTCAGAACATAAAATAAGAACCCAATCCACTAATTTAAACAGTCTAATCTAAGAGGTATTCAAAGCTCTTTAAACACTGATCAGGAATGATGTTATACACTCAAAACTCAGCAAAAAGATGCTGGTCCATGGCATTGAATAAATGTCTACAGTGACCAGATAGCTTCACTAAGCTGAACAGTGCTAGGCAGAACTCTTAGCTAATTACTCTTTTTTAGCTGTCAGGCCTTTCTCTCTTCTATGATTTTTTCCAGTCTCTCCTCCTGGGACTCAAACTGCAAGTGCCTTTGCATTATGATATAGGGAAAGAGCAAGCAAGAATGCTGTGTTGGAGGAATTAGAGGAATCCTGTTCTGTGCAAATCCATTACGCCCCAGAAAACTATTTCATTGCCTCCTGTTCCTTCCGCACCCCCACCCCCTAACATTCCAGGTTTGCTAATTTGGTCCTATAATGGGAGATGCATAAGTCCTATTTACCTTGCAGGTAGTATCTGAGGACATTTATACCTGTCCTCCTCAGAGTCAGGGATCTCCTCCATCTTGGTCAACACTGTATCCTTGTGGCTAGCGCAGGGTCTGCTACATGAGAGCTCTCAAGAAATATTTGTCAGGGGAATGAATCGATGACCGCAGGCTGAAAATAAACACCTGTTTGAGAATGGTTGACATAGATTCATGATCCATAAGTGAATGCTTACAGAAAGCACAGGATGTTTATGTTCATCCCTAAACTCTTCAACTTGACTTCCTGGAGAGCAACAGAGCTTTTCCACAAACTGTCTCATGCTTTGCAGAGACAAAATAGAGGAGATCAGTTTGGAAAATGGTAGGTCAGTCACCTTTAATAGAGGCCCTGTTTCAATTCATAAGCAATAGTCATTTGTTTGCAATACCCTTATGGTTTCTTGCACATAGGAAAACTGTTCCATGGGAGGTCAAGACAGAAGTATCTGAAGACTGACTCAGGGAGGAAGTGGGTGGGGGAGGAAGAAAAGGCTGCACACTGATTTAAAAAAAGAAAGAAAAAAACGCCTGCTGCCTCATATTCATGACTTCAACGCAAATGGCTGAGCACTTACAAACTTAACCAACACAAGGCCAGCCTGTAAGAAGGCTCTGAGTGGGGTCTTCTAGGGTCATAGGAGCGCTATCTCCAGGAGGAAGGCTTCCGGAAAGATGAAACCCAGGAGAATTTGAGCAATAGGCTTCCTTTTGTTTAGTGCTTTATGTTTTACACAGGCTTCTCACCCACGGAGAGCCTGCAAGTGTATGCACCACTGGAGGGATTCTGTAGAGCCCATCGTTGATTCCACGATGTTTCTATAAAGGTCGATGGAGGGGGTATTCCTTTCTCTGGGCCAGTTCCCAGTGGAAACAGGATTCCAGAGGATGGTGACTCAAGACATTTGGCCAGAAGCCTGGCTGGAACAGGAACTCCGAAAGCAAGGCCCTTTTCCCTGCCTCTGTGTGCCACCCTTTCAGGTTCCTGAAAGAACGTTTGCATACCACATCCTTGGGCCTTAGTCACTGCACAACTCCACCTGCGACTGCATACTCAGGCTACCCAGCCTAAACTGTTCCCCTATTTCTTCCTACCTGGTGCGCCCCACCCAAGTTTTTTTTTCAGTACACTCCCATCATGTTTCTTCCTCCCCCACCATCAGCTGTCTTTCTCAAGTCCTATTTACTTCTTATATGCTTCTCAGTTGTGTCACTTGTGTTCTGCAGAAAACTGCCCACCTGGTTCCAGTATGATTAGAAATGTTTTGAAAACTTTGTTTTTCTTCTGAGTACAATGATTTAAGCCCGATATACTCTGGAGCAGAGGTTTTAAAACTTTGGAGTGCTAATCACCTCAGAGGCTGGTTAAACATACAGGTGCAGGGGCCCCACCCAAGATCTTCTGAGTGCAAGTCAGAGGCCCCATGCGTCTGTGTTTTCAACAAGCTCCCCAGGCACCAATGAAGGATCCAAAGCTTGCAAATCACTGTCCCATATTATCTGATTTGCTCAAGAAAACAAAGCAGTTGCAACAGCAGCCTTGACTTATACTTGTTCTCGTTTTTTTCTAGATCCTTTTGACTCAATACCCACATCTTTCCTCCTGCCTGTTCTAATTCTCTTGGTCCAAGTGTTAGATATTCCAGATTGTTGGAGTTTAAGTTGGCCCAAGTGTTCAGTATTCCAGATTGTTAGTTTTGAAGAGGCCAGTAAATAACGCCCCCCGCCTTTCCCTTCCTGAAATTATAACCAACTGAAAGAGATGAAGATCAAAACATTGCCTTCCTTTCCAATAAAGCTGATTGGACAACACAGCTCTAAGTCTGTAGTCATTTGGGCTTACTAATATTCCCCCCAACCAGCTCCCCAATTGCAGGCATGGCCCCACAGTCACTTAGCACAGTCAGACAACTGGAGGCCCCTTAACCCAAGACAGAGCAGATGGGAACGCATGGGAGCAGAAGACAGGCCACTAAAAAACTAAAGGAAGAAAGAGAAAGAAAGGAAGGAGGAAGAAGAAAGATATATACAGAGAGGGAGAAAGTAAAAGAAAGGAAAAAGGGAGGGAGAGAAAGAAAGAGGGGAGGGAAAGAAAGAGACAAGGCAGAGCAGACTTAGATCATTGTTTTAAATTCACCAATCAGAAAACTTACCCCTCTTGCCTTCTAATCGTAAAACCACTTGACATTTTCTTAACCTATGGCTTTACTTTCCACCTCAACCACCAAAGGCAACCTCGGACCACAATCTGGACAATCTCATCATTGCTTTGAATATCCTGTGATCCATTATACCTACGCTCTCTCTAACACGATCATTTTCACATCATGGTGCCTTTTTACCTGTGGTTCCCCACTCCATCTGCCCGCTGGTCTCTCACCCTCCTCTGAGAAGTCTTCTCCATCCTCTTCAAAATGCCTTGCACATTATGTTCTGACAAATGTTCCCTGTAATAACCTGTTTACCTATTTCCCTCACCACACTGTGCATCCTTCTAAGGCAGGGAGCACTATATTCTTTGCTGAGTGTCCAGCAGTAACATAACGCCTGCCACATATTCTCTCCTTCCTGCCTTCCTGTCTTTCTTCATTCTCCATCTCTAACATACTAGACCCTCCCTAGGAACTGGATTTCAAAAATGAGCAAGGTTCAAGATCTCTGATCTTGAACTTACTTTCTAATAGGGGAAACAGACATTTAAACAAATTAATATATTTGATGTGATAAGTTCTGCAATTGAGATATATAAGACACAGTGAAGAGTGTATATATATAAGATACAGGGAAGGCTTCATTCACTCAAATTATTCAATAAACATTTAGTGAGTGCCTACTAAGTGCCAGGTACAATACTAGATTCTGCAGGTAAAATGATGAGCCAAATCAGACATGGAATTACCCTCATGGAGAACAGATGCAGACATATATGAATGAAATTAATACGAGATAAGTGTGAAATGTTATTTGAGTCAGGCTTCCTGGTTGCAGGCATAGAAACTGACTCAGACTAACTTAAATAGGAAAGGAATTCACTGAGAGGATATGGGGTAGTTCATATGATCACAGAGAAGGCAGCAGATCAGGCTCAGAAAACAGGCTGCTGGCATTCTGGAGCTGGGCAGGGAAGGGAGACATGGCGCCCACCTCGCCAGCTTTCTATTGGACACTTCTCTCTTGCCCTCCCCGGGTATGGTTTTCCGAGTCCAGAGTCTCGCGGAATCAGATTCCCATTGCTGACTAGGGTGGGCTGACAAGTACAGGAGTCTGGGGTCTAATTGTACCTCATACTGACTTTCAAACATTCCATCAGTCTTCAGCCCCCTCCTCAATCCCTCTTTCTAAATACTTGGTGCCACCAATTATTTGAGCCTTGGTACAACTTGCAGCCTTAACTTTCCTCTGCTCTGCTAAGTCAGGTGCCATTCCTGCGTCTGCTGGCTTCTATCCTTGTTCTCATTGTCGCTCGAGTGTGATTTTTGAGAGAAGAGGGCAAAAACATCTTTATGCTGACATGAGTATTTTGGTGTCTGTGAGGCAGCTTTCCTGCACAAGGAGATTATTCACAGATTAGTTTTTAATTAACATTCAATTTAATTGAAGTAACAGTAAAGTCTAGTTTTTCCTTAAGCTTTCAAGTTCAATTTGCAAATCTTACTATTCTATTTACAAGACTAGCATCTAAAAACTTTTTTAAGGGAATCTTCCATAAAAGTAAATTAAGTAGATTTAAACATTATAAATTGCACTTATAAATTTAACGTATTCAATTGTCTTTTCTGGTCCTTCAATTTTCTGAAAGATAAGTATTCCCAAGTACCTAAATAATTCTTATAAATTAAAAAAAAACATTTAAATATGGTGATTCTTCTATTAAACATTCTGTTTCCAAACCTAATATGATTCTTTTACACCCTTCAACATAGAATCACAAGCCTAAATCAGTTATCTAATGTCAAGTTCAAACTGGACTCAAAATTTACAGAAAACACAAAGGATTAGGGAACATGTTAAAGTTTGCTCCAAGGATGCACTCAGCAAAGTCCAGATTGTGAGAATCTCTACAGGACAAACAATCTGGTTTCTTTAACAAATAAATGCAAGGAAAGAAAGAGAGACAAATGGAGGAGGAACTTATAAATTGAAAAGACTCAAAAGTGATATTAAGCAACTGAAAGGTGTGGATCCTGATTCAAATAAGCAAACTAAATGGAAAATATGACATTTATGAGCCATTTGGAAAGTTGCATGTTGACTGGATATTTAATGATAAATAATCATTGTCATTTTTTTGCAGTTGTGCAATGATATTGTGGTTATGTTACAAAAAAAGAGACTTTATCCTTTAGCATTTCTTCTTTGAGATATTTACAGATGAAATTATAGGCTACTTGAGATTTCCTTCAAAATAATACAGGAGAAGGTACATTGTGGGAGTTCAGATGAAACAAAATTGGCCACGAGCTGATAACTGTTGAAGCTGAATGAGGGGTACATGGTGCTTTATTACACGATTCTTTTTAATTTGTATGTGTTTGAAATTTTCTGTAATAAAAGTTTTTAAAAATTAGAATCACAAAGCTAATCTAACAGGCCACAAAGCAAATCTAATAGTTCAAATTCCCTTATACAGTCTTAATACTTAAATATAAACATAGAGTACACATGTTTGTGAGTATGTTATTTTCTCAAATCTAACTGGAAATTAGTACTACTAGGTAGGTTTGATTTATTTCATCATTTCTACACTTAATTTAAATCTTTGTGAAGCTATAAGTCACTTCACTCAAGGAAACAATAAGTAACCCGCAAGTAATTTGGGGTTACCTACACAAGAAATTGGGATGTGCCTTCTAGGTTGGTTGTGAGGATGAGGTCTGGAAGTGTAGACTCCCAGGATAATCTTCTGCATGACCCTTCTGCAGAGCCCTTTTTTATGGTTGCTGTGCCACTAAGAATTCCAAGTCCATGCCCTCCAAGTGGGACGGCCTCACCACCCATGTCACCTGAATCAGGTTATGCTTATTACCTAACTCTTAAGTGTGATTTGAGCCTCTAACCTGCCCAGATTGTTCCACTATTTGATTTACCAACATATTCAATAAAACTCTTTACTGCTTGAAGCTATTCAGAATTCTTTTCACATATTTAAATACATATTTAAATACATCCAATTGGATTCTGCACCAGTCTCTGGCTTTACACTCACAACGCCAAAGGCATGCTAATGACACTTATTCTGACATGGTGCCAGTTGTCTCCTTTTTGCTCCTCCATATCCACTTTTTACCTTGGCCGCCATGCTCTTTGCCCAGGAAGTTAACCTGAATTGACTGCACTGCATGGAGAGGGTTCCTTGTCCTCTGGTTTCTGTTTGGTTTGGGCCAATGAGGAGCCCCTGCAGGAGACTGGAGAGGGGAAGGACGGGGAGGTCAGAGTAATTATTACCCTGGTTGTTCCTGGCTAGGTCGCCTCAGGCTGGCTGTGCCCTTCAGCAGAAAATTACTGCTCCCTTCAAGGTAGCCAACTACACCATTCCGTCCTTCTGGGGTCCAGTAACTGCTCCCTCTCTTTGTCCCTTCTGGCCTGGAAGGAACAGCCAGTGCTACTAAGCCCAGGTTATACTGTTACTACACCTTGTGATTCCACTCACACCTCTGTAAAGAATCCCTGTGTAAATAAGCCCTCCTGGAATTATACCAATTTGAGTATGTCATCTGTTTTCTGCTGAGACCCTCAGTGATATACCAACTTAAAGCTAGACATCATTATTGTCCATTTTGGACTAAATTCATTTTGTTCAGTTTTTAATTACATTCATTAGATTATTCCTGTCAGGGAATTTTGGAAATTCTAGCTTTAAACTTGCTGGCACTGAACTCTAAAGTTATGAAACACTTCACAACATGCCTCTCTTAGCTACTCTCACACCATGGTCTCTTGGTTTTCCTACTGTCCCTCTCCCTGCCACTTCTGAGAGGCCCTTGCTGGCTGTCCTCCTCCACCTGACGTTGAAATGTTAGAATTCCCTGGGGCCAGGTTCTGGATCCTATTTCTTTTTTTCGACACTCTCTCCCATGTGTGCTCAATATTCCTGTGGCTTTAAATCTATATCTAGCCCAGCCTGTACTCTCCAGACACATCTGTTCAGCCACCTGCCTCATCTTGTATCTCTACTTGGATAGTTCAGAGGTATCTCAAATGCAACAACTCCCAGATGGAATTATTCATTTCCACCCTCATCAGACCTCCCCCAAACCTGCTCCTTTTCCTGTCTTCCTGTCTCATGAACCACACCACCTTCAAGCTAGTCATCAAAGCGTCACCTGAAGTGTCTTTCCTCTCTCTCAACTCCCACATCCAATCAATCCACCAGCAAGTTCAGTCATCATTTCTATTTTCAAAATATATCTGGACTGTCTTCCCTTCTCTCCATCTCCTCTGCTGCCACCCTCCATCTCGTCATCACCATCATCTCTTAACCTGACTGCAGTGCAGCAATAACCTCATTCAACTTGCTTGCCGTCTTGCCAGCCTCCAAAGTACTCCTCACAGTGCAGCCAGAATAATTTCTTACAAACAGAAATCATATCATGTCACTTCTTTTGTGTTAAAGTCCTTCAGTGACTTCCTACTGCATTTAGAATAATATCTACACATATGGCCTGTGTTCTAATTCTGTGTTATCGCCACCAAGGCTTACAAAGTCCAACATGACCCGGCTCTTACTCACCTCATCTCCTGCCACTCTCCTCTTCACCATACTCAGAGCATATGGTAAGCTATTTCCACCTCCTTTATTTATTTATTTGGTGAGGAAGATTTGCCTTGGGCTAACATCTATTGCCAATCTTCCTCTTTTTGCTTGAGGAAGAGTGGCCCTGAGCTAACATCTGTGCCAATCTTCCCCAATTTTGTATGTGGGATGCTGCCACAGCATGGCTTGATGAGTGGTGTGTAGGTCCATGACCAGGCTCTGAACCTGTGAACCCCGGGCCACCGAAGCTGAGTACGTGAACTTCACTGCTACGCCACTGGGCCAGCCCCTCCACCCTCTTTAGACTTTTAAGTTGTTCCCTCAGCCTGGAACTGTCTATACTCTCTTTCCCGTGCATATGGTTGGTTTCTTTTCTGGTCTCAGCTTTGTGAACGTTCCCTGGCCCCACTAAGTGAGACTCCCTTTGGTCAGTGGTCCTCACCTGTTCACAGGCATCAAGATGTGCCCTCTGGAATCATCTTTGATCCATCTCTTTTCTGCTTTGCACAGTGAATGTTTGACAAGTCCAGTTGATTGTTCATTCAAATCTGTTTATTCTGTCTCTTCCTACAGCATAGTCCAGAAAGACATTACAGAGTGGCTTTGAAGGATGGACAAGATTAGAAAGGACAGAGATGGGCCCTCAGTGCGGGCTTCCACAGGAGCCAAGATTAGCAGCAGAACAAGCCTGATATTCTGTGGGACATGAGGAGAGACACTACAGCAGCCCACATTTATTTTTCTTTATTGTGAACTTATGTTCACTTGTTTTCAATATTAATCACTTCAGGACTATGGCCCTTAACTTTTTGAGGGGGTTATTGACCTCCCTGAATACATGATAAAAGCTATGAATCCTTTTCAGAAAAATGAAAATAAATAGAAAATTTTGCAAATCATGGGAGAAAGGAATTCCCAGACTAAACTGCTCCTTTAGCAGTCAATTATCTACTATCTTGGATACCTGTAGTGTTATTTAACTGTTTCATTCACTCAACAAATACTGCAGGCCTACAATGAGGCCAAGCACAGTTCTAGATGTTGGGTTTGTACATAGTATAGAACAAGAGATACTTGTTCCTGCCTTCCCAAAGCTTGCATTCTGGCATAAGAAACAGACATTAAACAAGGAAACAAACGATAATTTAATGTCATATAGTGGTAAATGTTATGAAAAAACTAAAGGAGGGCAATAGGATAAGGGTGAGTGAGGCTATTTTAATGGTGTGGTCCTCTCCGAGATATCTGAGCAATACTTGTATAATGTAAGGCAGTGGTCATGACAAGAGGTGAGAGAAAAGCACTGCCGGCAATGAGGACAGAAAGTGCAAATTCCCAGGGGCCTTTTCTCCCCCTACTAAGGCAAGGTTCAAGAGTCTGCACATTTTCTTCCTCCCATAATGAATAGGTAGCACAGTTTTCAGAAGACAGTGCTGGATTTTCGCGTTGGAGGGCCTCTCCATCTCCCCATTTCAAACGTCAAATCCAACCCAATTCGCTTCAGTGCTTCTCAGAAATGCCTCTTCCCCTAGAAAACCTTAATTCATCCACCAAGAAATGATCTTGAGTTCCTCTAATTATTAGCATAAGCTTTAAAAAACAATAATGCTTGCTACTTTCTAAGGACGTGTGCGTGAGGCAGTGATTTTTTTTTTTTTTTTCGTTAAAGCCGCAGGCAAGCTGCGGAAACGAAACGCTGGAGCAAGTTGACTGGATCATCCGACCCGCCCTCTAGCGGCATCCGGGTCTCTTTCCTGCAGAGACTACATTTCCCAGAGTGCCCCGCGGGCCAGGAAGGCGCGTGGAGCGGTGTCTCCTAGGACCCGGATTGAGGCAAGATGGCGGGGTCACGGTGAGCAACTGTCAAGGTAACCGCCGCCCTCTCCTCCTCCGGTCAAGAAGTCCCTAGGAACTGGGCAGACTCAGAAAGTTTATCGGTGTCGAGGTCCCTTACCTGTCGTTCGCGGCAGGATGAAGCCTCTGGCATCACCAGACTCGGTCCGTCCTGCAGGAGGGTCGGCGTGTGGCCTCGCGATTCCTGTGGGGCCCACCTCGTGCCTCGGCCGATTGCTCGGGGACTCCTCCAGGTCCAGCTCTTTCGGATCTGTCTCTGGGTGCTAGTCCTCCTGCTCATGACAGCCGGTTCCTCAAACCTCGGGCTTCCGAGGCTCTCCACATCTTTTGCTTCGGGGTTGAATTCTTGGCCAAGGGATTACCCCCTGAATTTCTGTTCCTGGGGTGACCTCCCTGACCCCCAGCTGGGTGTGCTTGCCCCTGGGCCTCGGACAGAGGAGAGCTAATGTCCCCCAAAATGTTTTGTTCCTCGGTTTGTGGTCAGACGACATGGGTTTGCGTTCCACCATGCCACCTATTAAGCAGCGCAATAGTGGGCAGGTAAATCGTTTGACCTCTCTGAGCCTCGGTTCTTAATATATAAAATGGAGATGCCTACTTCACAGACTTGTGCAAGAGCACATAATGTTCGTATAGGAAAGCGGGTTGTGAACTGTAAAAAGCACACTCTATGAACTCAGGGAAAGCAGTGCTAATGTACTGACAGTTAGTCTAGCAAATAAGACTGCCATCTGTGTCCTAATTCCATTTGTTCACTCTCTGGGGGAAGGGAAGGAATAGTCATCGAGGCCAATTAAAACCAAAGGATGTAATAACAATTATGTGTCATTTATTCACAACTGCATAGAGGTTGTGGTTGTTTTCCCCATTTACCGTGGAAGAAATTGAGGGTCGTTTTGTTAATGACTTGCCCAAAGTTTCCCAGTTTGTAAGTGACTGACTCTAAAGTTCTTGGAAGCAAGTCATTTAAATTTTGTACTTTGGTTTCTTCATGAATCAAAATAAAGATACCTCTCATGATTACCATTAGAGTAAAATGAAATGGTAGTGAAAGCACTTCGGACTTTAGGGTGTTTATATGTGTTCCTCTAAATCAGTATTTAATAGGCTCTTCTTGTTTAATATTTCATTTAATCGGAAACAGAATACTACTTGAAGAGATGTAATAAGATCTTGTGTATGGTACCTGGGAGTTTGTACACAGACACATTAGCAGTATAAAGGATGATGCTGTGTGTAGCATGTGTGTGACTGTTTCTGGGGTGATTACACATTTGCTGAGCATTCATTAAATGGAAAGAACTACACTAGGTGCTGAGAAGTTTGCATTTGAGAGAAATGGCAATGCATATAGCTTTGGGGTTTCTGATCTTATATTTTGATGCTGCTGCTCTTTGTCGTATATCACATAGAAATGGAAAGTTGCTTAAAAGTTTTGCTTTAGGTGATCGTAGTTCTAGGTAGTGATTTCTGTCCTGTTCTTGTAGTGTTCAATATATCGTGTCACTTTAGTTCCCATAGGCAGCACTGATTTTTCTTTATCTCTTAGCAGGGATGAAAATAGGTTTGCCTAGAGGCAGATTTTAAAAGCAGTTTCTCTCCAGATCATCTTCTTTCATACCACCTGATAAGCATCTTGATTCACCATGGCATTAGCAGCAGTAAAATGGGCGCTATCAAACAAAACTATCTTGAAACATTTATTTCCAATTCAAAGTAAGTGAGTTTTTTAATGTTTAAAAGAGTTTTAAACTTTTTAAATTGTAGAAATACATGTTCATTGTAGATTTAAAGCGTTTAGTTATTGTCTATGTTAATAGCAGGAGAGTTTGCAATAATGGAAAAGGGAAAAATGCCTAAATGCCTATCAAAAGGGGGATGGATAAATTTTGGTACATCTTTAGTATGAATAGCATACAACTGTTACCAACATGGAAAGATCTCTAAATAGAAGGGGAAAAAAAGTATGTCACAGAACAATATCTATTATATGATCTCGTTTGTGCGTTTAAAAGATGATCTACTATATACTTGTGTATGTGTATAAGTGTAAATACAGAGTAAAAGGTGTGGACAAAGTAGGTTATCTGTGTAGACCACAAGTGGGATTTAGCTGAGGGTGAGTGAGGGATTGATAAAGAACTTTGGTTTGAATCACTTACATTTACTATGTTTTCACATATTACTTTTTTAGTAGTTCTTAAAATTAGCAAATAAAGGGCATATTTACAACTCCATCTTACAAAGATAATCATAGTTAATATTTTGGTGTATTCTCTTAGTGTTTTTTCTATGTACCTGGCCATTTTTTTTAAATTGATGTCTTAATAGTTTATAACATTGTGAAATTTTAGTTGTACGTTATTGTTTGTCAATCACCATATAAATGCCTCAGTTTCACCTTGTAGCCACCCCCCCTCCCCCTTGCCCCTGGTAACCACCAAACAGTTCTCTGTGTGTGTGTGTTAGTTTATATTCCAGATATGAGCGAAGTCATATGGTGTTTGTCTTTCTCTCTCTGGCTTATTTCACTTAACATAATACTCTCCATGTCCATCACCATGGACATGGCTGAACATTTGTTTATTGAGTAAGGGGGAAAGAGCTGTTTGAAGATGAGGGTAAAATGTGTAAGTAAAAGTATAATTAACTAAGTAAATGGACGAGGAGATTGCTAAGTGAGTTTAGATATAAACTAAAATCAGAGTGAAAACTACAGTCAGCTCTTGATTACCTAGAAGCATTTTTGTTGTTGAGAATTGGGAGAGAGACCTCTGCTACTTAGCCTTCCCTTTGCCCTGACAGGAACCCAGCCCCAAGGCTGATGGGAAATCAGACCTTATCAATTTTTCCCCACCTAGTCCATGTCCTGAAACAGCAATTAATCTTCACTCAGCTTAATCTGAAAACCAGGTAATCTGCCTCTGGATAAGTGAAGATTGTCTATGTATACTTGAACCACTAGATTGTAAATTTGTACAGTATCTAATTTATTTTGGTTTCCTCAGTGTGTCTTATGCATGGTAGGTAATAAATGTTTCTTAAAGTGATCTGAATGGATTGGAGTTGTCAAAATACCTAATTAACTAAGAACTGATTTAGGTTACCTCAGAAAATTATTCCGTTATCAATGTCATCCTAATACTTAGTGACTACCTAACTTCTTGCATCCTGAAGCCCCTTATTCTGCACAATTTCTTGTTACTGTCATTGAAGGTAAAGTAAGTAGTATTATGGATTTTTTGTGTGAAAAGGAAGGACATTAAGATTAGAAGCAAAGCAAAACCATCATTAAGGGAGAAAGTTCAATGAGCAAAAGTAAAAAGGCCTCTCTCTATTCCAGAAGGAACATTTGAAACCTTCCAAAATATACAGTCAACATAGGAATGTAGAACATTTTAGTTTTTTAAGCATATTAAGCCATTTGATTTTTACAACTTTGAATCTTACAGCAACTTTGAATAATACCGTGTGGTTGGCTGTGTGGTATAATTCTCTGTCTGGAGAGGAAGGAACTTGAGTTCTCTGGCCCTCAGGAACTTACCCATGGTCCCTTGTCTGGTAAATGAGAGCTGTGATCAAAACCTAGCTCTCCCTGTCTTACTTAGTCCAATACACTTTCTGCTGTACCACCTTTCCCTGTAACTTAAAATACTGAACCTCTGAAAACTAAGTGGGACTGTCAGCTTTTATAGATCTTATCAAAATGCAGTTAAACATATATGTGTAACGAGAATAGCCCATAAGTTATGGAGAGCTGACTCTTAATGGAATTCTTTTTGGCACATTGAGTTGCTTTGGATTGATTGATGTTAACTTTGGCATCAGTCTTAATTATATATTTAGAACCTCTGATACTTACTATATCTAGAATCTTTCTCTTGGTGACATGTCAGGTGAGTTTTTCAGGTGTTAATTATGTAAAAATTAACATTTTAGAGGCAGTTTGGCATTCACCTTATTAGTAGCCGCTATAGGGGACACAGTAGTGAATAGCGTGGTTCCTGGCCTTAAGGAACTTACTTAGACTTGTAGGTGAACAGACATCTATGGAAACAAGAAATACCTGGAATATGAGGTAGAATGTGATCTATGTCATGAGGCTACACACAAATGTATGTGTAAGTGCAGAGTAGAAATTTTAGTTTCTTGTTGAACTGAAATTCTATTGTCTTGAGTTTTCCCTCCTGCCTATCTAAGAACACTTAATTCTGTCTATCCTGTCTCTGCCGCCCAACCCTGTTTCTTTCAGCGAATGTGTATATCACCTAGCTGGTTTGTATTCAGAGAATACAAACTTCTTTTAATTTCAATCCATGTGTAATTAGGAAGATCCCCGATAGTGTCAAACAAGAAAATAAAATACGTGGAAATGATTTTTACGTTATCCTCTGACTTCTCTTATTAAATGCTCCTCTGTATTAGCAGATAATTGATAATTAATAAATCTTTTTGAGAGGTGAGGTTAAATTTCTAATTTGTATTTTGTTGTCTTACATCAATAGAATTTTGGGGTTGACATTTTGCTGAGCAATCTTTTGTGATAATAGTGAGTTTTGTTAAGGTACTCTTTATGCTTTGGGGTACGAATTTATATTTAGATCTCTAACTATGTGCAGTCCTTGGGGAAAGGAGACGTATACAAAGATGGAAAACATGTCTTTGATACACATAAATAGCTGTTGGAGAAAAAAATAAAGTCTACAAAGAATGTCATTTGAAGCGTTGGTTGCCGGACATGTAAAATAGACAATCCTCTGTGGGGGGGTTGTGGGACAGGGAGGGAAAAAGGATTTCATGGAAGAGTAGCCTTTGACTTTGAAGGATGAGTGGTATTTGAACAAAGTGGGGATGGTGTTCTGTACTGAGGAGCAAGAGGCTCATTTGACAGGGGTTGATCCTTGGCTTTAGCCAGGATATATTCAGAACTTGTTTTTAATTATACTGAGGTACATTTACATTTTTTCTGTATATTTAAAAGAACACTGTTTCTCTGAACAGAGGAGAACCTTTCTTTTTAAAGGGTAATTATTGCTCTTGAACTTGTAGGTATTCTAAAAAAGAAAAATATCCTTTGAAATATGAGCATTTTGATTAAGGAAAGTTAAATTTGAACAATTTATTTTGTATTTCATCACTTAATACTCCCCATTTATGAACTTGGCACTCCAGTCACACCAAAGTTATTAGAATACCCAAATACTTCATGTTCTTTCTTACCTCTGGTCCTTGGCACTTGTTGCTCCCTCTACAAGGATTGTACTCACCCCCTACCAACTCCTACTTATTCCCTCATCCTTTGAGAGCACCTTAGATGTCATCTCCACTAGAAAGGCATTCCTGAACCTGCATAGTTGTGTGTGTAACTTGTCTGTGTGCCCTTCTCTCTCCCACTGCTTACCCATCCTAACAGAACTTATCTTTTATATTGGAATTGTTTGTTTACGCATCTGTCTTCTACCAGACTTGTACCCTTTTTGAGGGTGGGGACTGGCTCTCACTTGTTGAATCCCTGGCTCCTAGTACAGCCCTGTTTCATAGTAAACACAGTGAATGTTGGTTGAATGAGTGAAACTAGTTTTACATTTATGTGAGAACATACGCTCAAATTAACTAAATCCATTTTACCGTTTGGGGTTTTTGCAGACGGAGCTTTATATTGTGTTTGTCATAAATCTACGTATTCTTCTCTTCCAGATGACTATAATTGGTATGTATTAAAATTCAGTTCAAAAAAATAACAATCTGTTAGCTGTGTCTGAAATGATTTAATTTTATTTCTTATGTTGGTGTTTTCTGCTTTCATTTCTGATTATTCTTTCTTTAATTTTGTTTTTAAAAATGATTTCAGTGACCTTATTTACCCAGTATCTGGGCTTATAAATGTTTTAAATAAAAATCATTATCATTTTGTTTCAGTGAATACTTAACTTGTTGTAAGACACACATGCTGTTAGAAATGCTATCTTTTCTTCCTAAAGCATTCTTTAGCTTTCTGGAAAAGTTAATTAGTTTTTATAGTTCTCTCTTAGAATTCATATGTATTATCTTAAGCAGTTATTTATTTTATCTTTTGTTTGACATCGAATAAGCCTAAATTAAAAATATTTAATTCAACCACAATTTATTTGGTACTTACTCATTCTAGTCACTATGCTAAGAAGTAGGAATAATGTATGAATAAAATGTCTTTTTTCTCTATAGCAGTCTGATGTGCAGAAACTGCAACATTTTTTAAGCTACATTGTTTTTATTGCAAATTTTAGTAAAAATATATTTTCCTCCTTCTTGACACTAGTTTTAATTTGAATTTTAATTGTCCATCTAGTAAGTACTGAGATAGTGATAAAATTAGGCTAAACAATAGGTAACACTTTTTGAAGTTGAAAAGATTGAGTGTTATAAGTGTTTTGCATTATGTAAAACTCCATCCTTCATCAAAAATCATTTGATAAATTAAATGTTCATTATAGTCATGTTATGGTATTCAGTCTTAAAATCACGGTGAAACAACCTAATACCCTATCCTGTGTTAGCTAAAACATACTTTATAGTTTAATTGCTGGCCTGGCTCAAATCTGGCTGGTGTTGAAATCCTAGAAACTTAAATTTATAGACACCTAGAGAACACATAAGTTTAATAAAAGCTGAAAATCATGTTCCTTAGAATGTGTATGGATCTAAGTACAATAGTAGTTGCCAGGGTCTTTGAAAAACAGGCTTGGTTAGTTGGTACCTGAAGGAGTGAAATCCAGCCAGAGCATTCCTGGAAGAAGTATTTAGAGGAGTATTGCCCAAAATGTGTTCTTCTGAGGGGTATTAATGGAGGGAAGAGGTAATATTCAGTAATTCCCAAGGTTGTTTGACCACAGAATCCTTACAGTTGTACTGTTTTGCCAAAGGCACTTGGAGAAATAATGGTCTAGAAAAAGTGCTCAGCCACAATCTTTATGGTTGGAAATTCAGTGATCCTTTACCTGGAAGATTATGTACTTGTTGATCTTCAACTTCAATAACGTAACCAAATAATGTCCTCCTTACAACTTTTTGAAGGTAATTTTTAGATAAGAAAAAGAAGTTATAGTAATAGTGATGAATAAACATGAAGGTTTCTTCCAAAGATTTGGATAGTCTAAAAACAAATATGTAATATAAAGAATAATTGACATAAAGTAGTGGGTAATGCATTAAGGGTTTGTTGTGGTAGTTAAGCTGACATACTTTGTGGGATGGTCTGAGTTGTCCCCTATGATATGAGTACCAGGTTTGCCAGTCCAGTGACGTGGCATTGATTCTTCAAGGATTCATGATTAGTTAATTGAGCTCTAAGAATAATCATTCTGCCTTGAATACACTATAACTCTGTTTCTAAAACATTCTTTTTTAGCAAAGTGGAGCTTGCTTTGACATCTGATGGCAGGACGATAGTATGCTACCACCCTTCTGTGGACATTCCGTATGAACACACAAAAGTATGTATGAGAAAATCTCTTATAATTTTTAATTTGCTGTTAGAAATATTCACACTTTCTTACAGTATCCAAAGAGAACGGACTTGTCGGATTTCCTTTATTAGTTTAGATTTTTCTTTTGGCTTTTTTATTTTACTGTTTCAATTTTTCTCTTGTTTCTTTTTCATCTTCTTTAAAGGCTATTTTCAGTACACGAAGTGAACCATTTAAACACAATTATGGCATCAGTTTTCTGGTCTAAAATTTGGTAGATTTCTGAGTAGGGATCAAACACACCTGGTATAAACTTACAAAACACATTGTTCCATACTACCTTATGTTATAATCTAATAAATTTTGAAAAAAACTTTTATTTTAGAGTACAGTTTCATGACTTTTATATTGTATTGAATCTGATAATCCTTTTACTATTTGGTAAATTTCTTTTATTTTAGTTAGCTTTTTCTAATGGGCCAACATGGGCATATATTTTAAGTAGCCTAGTTTAATTTTTTCCATATTTCTTCAAAAGCCAGGCACTTGATAGAGGAAATTTTCTTTTTTTTTTAATGCAATTCGTTTTAACCCAAGTCTTTTTATTATTTTATATTTGAAATGCTTCTTCCTATTTCTTGAAGCCTCCTCCTTCTATATTTGGTAATGTTCGATTTGTTTTTTGAGGAGAAAATAATTAGATAATTCAAGTCATTACATGATGCATCTAGTGGTACCTATTTTTCAAAAATCATTATTAAGGCCAGAGTACTAGCTGATTTGACAAAATAGATTAATGTTATTTTGCTAGTTTTTATTCCCTTTTAACCTCACCATTTTGTCTGCCTTCTTTATATACTAGCCAGATATCATAGGCAAGAATCCAGTACCTCTTTTGTTTCATTTCTTTGAGCCATGTATAGAAAAATAAGCCTAAGTCATTGACTTTTGGCCTGTAAACCCTCCAGCTCATACTGATTGTGCCTTCTTCCGTTGTTATTTTATGGTATATTTCCGGTTACATGCTTTATCCTGTTTTAGCAGTTATACCAAGAAGCCCAAGACTGTGAGGTCATTTGTCAGCATCCAGATTCTCATCCATATACATCCTGAATCTGACCCCTTTTCTGTCTCTCCCAACTCTGAAAACTTTTCCACTATACTTTTAGAACTTACTGTCATCAGTAAAATCTCTTATAACCTTAACTTCTTCCAGAATGTTGCCCTTACCTTCTGGCTCTTACAGAAACCTGACTGTACCCTGGGGCCATTGCTTCCCCCTAGTCTTTTAAGTAGTTGCTCTTCTCTCCTACACCCTTTTATTACTGACCCTAGAGGTAGAGTAGATGTCCCTGTAGCTCCTCATTGTCATATTCAGACCATTTTTCCTTCTCCCTAACAGTTTCTAGCTTTGTAGTTTGTATCATTAAACTATACCATCCACTGTCTTTTTTTGTTGCTATCATCTACCAGCCTGCAGTTTACTTCTCCTCCCTCCCAAGCCTCCACTCTTCCTTCAAGATTTTAGAGGTAGTGTCACACTCTCCAATACTGTTTCTGTCCTAATTCTTTATTATTTCAGTATCCATGTAGATGATCTGTCTAATACCCTGGGCTCTTACTTTTTGATCTCTTCTCCCTACCTCAGCCCCCACTCCCATGGTTGTACCCTAGAGATGTTCTAATCACAAATAACTGGTCCTCCTTCCTCCCAATCTAGATTTCAAGAATTCCACTAGCTTACTATCAACTCTCCCTAGTCTCCCAGCTCTGAGAATTATTCATCCCCTCATTGAAACCTACATTCATTGATGAACCACTTTTTCACAGTCCCTCTTGTGTCTCACACATTCTCATTTCTCTTCTACCCAGCATAGATTCCATGGTCCATCGTTGTAATCACTCCCTTGCATACATGCCCAGCTCTCTGCCTCCTCTTTTTTTGTTGCACTCCTTTTGTTGCAGCAGTTGTCTGCTCTCCCACATCATCAGTATTCCTCTCGCTAGGCCAGAAGATCACTCCTATCAGTAAACCCTCCATTGCCACCACACTGGCCTCCCCGCTGTTCTTCACATATATTAGATAAGCTCCTGCCTCAGGGCCTTTGTAGTTCCTGATTCCTCTATTTTTCCCCCAGAAATCCTCATAGTTTATACCCTTTCCTTTAGATCTTTCCTTATTTGTTACCTAGTGAGGCCTTCCTTGGCCACTGCATTTAGAGTAGTACCCGTGCCCCTGGACTCCCTGTTGTCCTTCTTTGCTTTATTTTTCTCAATAGCATTTATCTTTTCTGGCACGCTGGCTAGTTTCTTGTTTTTCTGTCTATTTCCCCCCACTAAAATGGAAGCTCCATGAAGATAGGGCCTTGTCTCTTGTTCCCTGCTATGTCTTTAGCACCTGGAATAACGTCTTTTACATGGTAGATGCACAATATTTGCTGATTAAATGAATGTTGATTAAATCAATATTTGTTGATGAAATTTGTTCCTCCCTCTTCATGCTTAAGAGTTTTCTGTTTTAGGGCTAAGAGACATTCACCTGGGGAAGCGTGGAATTTTTTTGTTTCTGAAGTAATAAATTGTAGATTGGGCTGCACAGTGAGAAACATTCTTGAAAACATGTTACTGTTAGAATAAAGTAGGTTATTTTTGAATCCAGATTTATAAATCTCATGAAGATAGTAAATAACATTGAATAAATATTCTCAAATAGGACTTAAATTTTAAACTTGATTTTCCTCTTTTCTCAAGGAAGTGGGGCTGCAACTCTAGTGGGCACTTTGATTCTCTGAGCCCTGGAAAGCTTAATGCATACAAAGATCCTGGTCATATGTACAAATACCAACTGAGATTGGCTTTAAGAAAGTGGGGATGATTTGTGTCTTTGTTTTTCTGGTAATTCACATTTGAATCTGAAACATGTTATTTTCTGTAGATCCAGGTAAAAAAGATTCTTTCTGCTTCTGCCAGGTGTATGTTTTATTAAAAGTACTAATATTCTAAAAATGTTTTTCTTGACTTTAAGATTTTTAGTTTAGGAAAAATAAAGATATTATATCAGGGGCAAAAAAATAATGACCTGGAAAAGTAAAGTAAAAATTTAAGTACTAAGCAATTCTTTTTAGTGGTTGATTTAGTAGAAAATTTCACAAGTCAAATTTTGAAAATTCTTAAGAAAAACAAGGGAAATTCAGGATGACAGTTCTAAATGTTTTATAAAGTTGACATTCAGTTTTATTTTAGTTTTCCTTTTTACTGAAACATTCATGTACCATTTTGAAGTTTGATCAAGGAGATCAAATACTACTGAAAAATCAATTCTGAGTCTGCCAGAGGCTGTTGGTATAGACTCTGAAGAATACATTAATTCCAGTGTCTTTTATCCACATGCCTGGAAAAAAACTGTTTTTTTTTTTTTTTTGTGGGGAAGACCAGCCCTGAGCTAACATCTGTTGCCAATCCTCCCCTTTTTTTGCTGAGGAAGACTGGCCCTGGGCTAACATCCGTGCCCATCTTCCTCTACTTTTATATGGGACGCCGCCACGGCATAGCAGACAGGCGGTGCGTCGGCGGGCGCTCGGGATCCGAACTCGCGAACCCCGGGCTGCCAAGCGTGGACTAAACCGCTGCGCCACCGGGCGGCCCCCGAAAAAAACTGTTTTTAATCATACAAAGCAGAGACAATTTGTGAAATATTAGAATTGAGCCACCTTGGGAATAGGAAGAGAGACAATTAATGTTTATTAACACTTGAAAATAACTTAACTTTTTGATCTTGTTTAAAACATTTGATCTTTAGTAACAAGTATAATAACCTAAAAGAGGGAAAAATATTTAAAGGATCTAATTCCATGTTTGCTAGTACCCCTCAGGGTCTAACAGTAACTTGCAGATATACTTATTAAAATTTCACTTTCCATACAAGAGATGATCTTTATTTTTACAGTTTTTTTTTAAAGGTAAGTGCATTTTTTTTTTTTTTGGAGGAAGAGTGGTCTTGCGCTAACATCTGTTGCCAATCTTCCTCTTTTTCTTTTTTCTCCCCAAAGCCCTAGTACATAGTTGTATATCATAGTTGTAGAGTTGTAGCTCTTCTATATGGGACGCTGCCTCAGCATGGCTTGTTGAGCAGTGAGTAGGTCCGTGCCCAGGATCTGAACCGGTGAACCCCAGGCCACCGAAGTGGAACACGCAAGCTTAACTGCTACACCACCAGGCTGGCCCGAGATGATCTTTTAAAATTACTTTAAGTGTCTAAGGAGCACTTTTTCTTTAAAGTAAATTTAGATCACTTTTTTTCCTGTTTGAGGCCTTAATAGAAATGTTAATAGCTACCTACCATTATTGAATTCTTAGAGTATGAGAGACAGCTAAGCTAAGCATATTATATATTATTATTTCACTTAATCCTCATCAAACCCTTATTAGGTAGATATTACTTCTCTGATTTTACAGAAGGGGAAAGTAAGACCTTAAGTAACTTGCCCAAGGTCATAGAGCCAGAGCTAGGAAGTGGCAGAATCAGAGTCCAAAGCCCAAGTTCTTAACCTCTTCATTATACTTTCTCTTTATTCCCTCCCACACTAGGTAAGTGGTTCCTTTTTCTGCTTATGTCAAGTTGTTACTTCTAAGTCTAACTTTGAAGGCTCTTCGTAATCTGGTATCTTGAGATCCATTTTTTAAGATTATCTCTTTATTGGGTGTTCTTCCCTATGTTCCTTTACTCATAATGTTTGTTATCCCTCGTGGGATACATTCTGCACTCTGTGATGAGGCTCTGACTTGGCTCCCATTCTACTTCTCACTGATATCTTTGTTACTTTGCATTCTGATGTACTTAGTCAATTGTGCCACCTTTGTGCACACACACACACATATATATATATAGCCTTTTAAAGAGGTCTTATTGTTTCATGCACATTGTCTAAATAAATATATGTTGTAACGTTTAATACAGTTGGTAGAATATAGTAGTTGTCATTAATAGTGTATGGATGTAAAAGGGACATCTGTGTTTGAATTGTTTCCCATGTGGTTGTAAATTTAGATTTTCATTGTATTGTAATATATATACATATATATATGTATATGTTTGATATTTATGAAATAAGACGATGCTACAATCTTGTGTTACATACATTATCACTTAATATTTAAAATACAGGTAACCTGACCCTCCAAGACAGTGATTCTTTTTTTTTAATTGTTATTGATGTCTTAATAGTTTATAACATTGTGGGGTTTTAGTTGTACATTATTATTTGTCCATAACCATATGAATGCATCCCTTCACCCCTTGTGCCCACTCCACACCCCCTTTCACCAGGGACAGTGATTCTTAAAGGCTTTAATGAGTCACTGTTATTGATAGGAATATGTTATATCACTGGTGTGTTGGGGAAGAGGTGAGATTTTTAGTAATTGATGTCCTTGGGGGAAAAAACTACTCAAATTACCATAAAGCATTATTTTTGGCATTTCATTTACCTAAAATAAACACATTGAAATTTTTCCTGCTTCTGTTGGATATAAGAAATGTCATCTTCAATGAAAGATTTGTCATTGTATCTCACTTGAATGATGTACGAGGTAGAGACTGTAAACTTTTGAGTTAAAAAATCATTACCTGATTTATAGTTTTGAAAAATAGAAACTAAGGTGATAAGTACTTTATTACTGAGGGGAAAAAAAGAACTTTAAGTAAGCCTTTTATTATTGGAAAAGAAACTCAAAACTTGATGTGAGAAGAAAAATATTTTCGATTCTTTAATGAGTAATGCAACTAAGTGAAACTGTTCTGATAACTTATTTACCCACCTTGAGGTACTGTAATGAATTATTGAGAATGGTAGTTGTTTCATTGTAAACTCAATCAAATGCTGGCTGACATTCTTGCATATTTCTGCTGTTCATTACTGATTATTTTGTAGCCTATCCCTCGGCCAGATCCTGTGCATAATCATGAAGAAACACACGATCAAGTGCTGAAAACCAGATTAGAAGAAAAAGGTGAACACTTTGAGCAAGGACCCATGATAGAACAACTTAGCAAAATGTTCTTTACAACTAAGCATCGTTGGTATCCTCGTGGACAGTAAGTTCTAGTTTCTTTTCTCCAACTCCCGTTAGACACACTAAAGAACACATGACTTTCCTTGCATAACTTCTGAGGTTGTATTCTCTGTGGGGAAATTAACACCCAATATGATCACCTACTATATTTTATTGAGGTATAATTGACATATAACATTATATTAGTTTCAGTTGTACAACATAATTTGATATTTGTGTATATTGAGAAATGTCACCACACTAAGTCTAGTTAACATCTGTCACCATACCTAGTTACAAAACTTTTTTTGTGATGAGAACTTTTAAGATTTTTCTCTCTTCGCAACTTTAAAATGTACAATACAGTATTATTAGCTGTAGTCACCATGCTGTACATTACATCCCTATGACTTATTTATTTTATAACTGGAAATTTGTACCTTTTGACCCTCTTCACCCATTTTGCCCATCCTTCCCTCCCTGCATCTGGCAACCACCAATCTATTCTCTGTATCTGTTAGCTTTGTGTGTTTGTTTTTTAGATTCCACATATAAATGAGATCATATAGTATTTGCCTTTCTCTGTCTGACTTATTTTACTTAGCATATGCCCTCAGAATCCATCCATGTTGTCACAGATGGCAAGATTTTATTCTTTTTTATGGTTGAGTAATATTCCATTGTATATACGTACCACATTTTTTTTTATCCAGTTATCCATCAGTGGCTACTTAGACTGTTTCCATGTCTTGGCTATTGTAAATAATGCTGCATTGAACATGGGGATGCATATATCTTTTCAAGTTAGTGTTTTCATTTCCTTCTGATAAATACCCAGAAGTGGAATTGCTAGATCATATGGTAGTTCTATTTTTAGTTTTTTGAGGAACCTCCATACTGTTTTCCATAGTAGTTGGACCAGTTTACATTCCCACCAGATCACCTACTGTTTTGTATTTTTAGATCTATATATACTTTAGCTAAAATGAAATAGTACTTCTTTTTTTCTTTATTTTAATGGGAGAATTTAACCAAAACTTTCAGTGAATTTTGGAGGGGTTCTTGAAAATTTTTCCATTTGGTGATATATAGTCATGCATCACTTAATGACAGGGTTATGTTCTGAGAAATGTGTCATTAGGTCATTTCATCATTGTGTGAACATCATAGAGTATACTCACACAAACCTAGATGGTATAGCCTCTACACACCTAGGCTATATGGTACTGATCTTATGGGACCACCATCATATATGCAGTCTGTTGTTGACCCAAACATCATTATACAGTGCATGACTGTAGTCATTTAGTGTATTGTTTTTATTCATCTCCCTGATAAAAAATTGATCTTATCCTCATCCCTTTATCCATTTCTTTAACACATTTTGAGTTATTGCAAAAAAAATGGGGTACAGCAAATGATTGGGCTGTATATATTGTTCTGTTCCTTTGGAAACTACAGTTGTCCCTCTGTTTGCAAGTACTCACATTTTATTACATTCATTTCTTCCTATTTGACTCTGGCTTTGATTAGTTTTCTTCTTTTGATTCTTCTTTCTGTCATATCTATCTTCTTTCCTACGAAAACTATGAAGTAGGTTTTTTTATTGTTTATGTTTGTTTGAGCATACTTTGTTCTTATTCACTTGTGTCACCAAGTAACTAGCCCTGGGCTGGCACACTTGGCAGGGCACACTTATGGAATTAATGAATATATATTCATCAAGCTGCTTTACTAAGTGCTGGGTGATCAAGAACACAATCCTTGTTTGCACGTTGTGTATAGTCAAGGAGGGAAGATGGTAGAGTAAATAAAATCGAGTGATTGAGCCTTGAAGGATGGTTAGGAGTTACCCATGGGAAATGGGGAAAAGGCCCACAGGCGGAGAGAACAGTTTGTCATAGAATATACTGGGGAAATTGCAAGTAGTTCAGCTTGGATGGGGCCCAGAATATGAAGAGGGAATGTAGGAAGGGTCTTATGAAGGATTTTATTGTGCTGAGGAGTTTAGATTCTGTTTTCATTTCCAAATTTAAAGAAGCAAACTGACATGCCCAATTATATGCATTAGAAAATCATTAAGTAGGCTCTGTATTTGGGATAAGGTGATATATAGAATGACTGGAGTCAGGGGGACCTGTTAGGAAACTATTATAATAGTCCAGGTGAAAAATGTTGAAGATCTAAATGGAAGGACCAGCAATGGGAATAGAAAGGGGAAAATAAAAGAGGACTATGTTTAAGAACTTCAACTAACAGCAGTAGGTAACCTGACTAGGTGTGAGTAGGGGGAGAGAGGGAAGAGATAGGAGGCCTCTCAAATTTCTGACAGAGGTGTTTAGGTGGATGGTGCTGCCATTCATACAAGTGGAGAAACAGATTTGGCAGTGAGGAAGATGAACCCATTGTTGGTTACATTGTCTGAAGGGTCTGTGGATCATCTGGTGGGAAGCAATTCTGAAAGCGGGTGGATGTATGGATCTAGAGCTCAATTTACTTTTTAAATTTCTCTTTAGAGGGTACTTCTCTCCCTTATCCTTAGTTCTAATAGGTATTCCTCAGGGCTCTTCCTTATACTCCACGTCTTGCTGAAATTCATTCTGAGTTTCAGTTACATTCGTTGTATAGGTGACGTGCAACCTGCTCTGTTACATAATTTTTTATTTCCTTGGTCTTATTCCCAGTATCATTGTCCTTAGAATATTTCAAACTAGATATCTGTCCAAAGTTTTAAATTATAACAAAACACAGCTTTTCTTTTCCGGTCTTAAAAAAGCCACTCCTTTAGTAATCTCTCTATAATAAAAGTGATATTTCTGTATGAATTTCCCGAGAAAAAAATCTGAGATTTTTTGGCCACTGGTGTCTTTCAATTCCTACTTCTATTTTATTTCCCTGTCCTTGATTTTTCTTTCTTATTTAGTACCCACTTTGTTTATGCACACTTCTGGGTTTTCCCTTCTTTTTGTAATTATAATTTAGGGTGTGTGAAAACAAATTAGCAAGCCATTTCATTGCCCCATATCTAAGTCATTACTGGATTCTAAGATTTCTATCCATGATTCATAACATCTCTCTTGTTTGTCTTTTATTTCTGTGCCATTATCCAGATATTTTAGTTCAAGCCCCATCTTGAAATTCTATAATGGCTTTCAGTACCTGTTTCCTTCCTGCATGTTCCATATTGCTGCAGTCTCTTGTCATCCTTTGTTCATAACCAAATCACTGAAGTTATGAAAATCCTCTAAAGGTGTATAACTTGAAGGAGGCAAGATTGAAGGCAAGAAGACCATTAGGGAACCTTAAAACCAAGCATGTTATCTTCAGACTTTTGTGTCTAGTACCCCACTTTGTTTAATCTTATTTACTTATTTAATCTTATTACTGCTAATTAACTTTTGACTGCTAATTAATTTAATCTCCTGGTATGTCTTGTCCCATCAGAATTACTAAGCATTTTCAATTGTAAACAGACTTTAATTAGATGCAATTAATTGTCCCAATATGTGTCCTAATAAAGAGCTCAGCAGAAAAACTCCAGATACTAGCTTATGTATAAAGAAAATATTTACCTGTAGGTGTTACCCTTGAGATGCATCATCTTTCAGAATTTAAATAAGATAATGTGTGATCATTGGTCATTCAACAGGTATTTATTTGGCATCTACTATTTATTTGGCATCTAATCCATATTTTGGATTAATGTAAGCCGTTTTCAAGTGTTGGTTTCTAGATGTCAGAGACCATTTCTAAAACATCAAGCAGTATATAGGAGTTTAACCAAATATTTCACAATTTTTAAGTTACAGCAGTCAAAAAAAGGAGACCCATTATGAATTTAATAATTGGGGATATATACCATCTTTTTAATAAGTATTTATTAAAAGGTATAAAATGCTTGTTTAAGAAAAAAGTTTTGTGGTGTTTTTTTGTGTGTCAGGAATACTAGCCCTGAGCTAACATCCATTACCAATCCTCTTCTTTTTTTGCTGAGGAAGACTGGCCCTGGGCTAACATCCGTGCCCATCTTGCTCCACTTTATATGGGACGCTGCCGCGGCATGGCTTGACAAGCGGTGCGTCTGTCCACGCCCAGGGATCCAAACCCATGAAACCCGGGCCGCCGAAGCAGAGCGCGCGAACTGCTACGCCACCCAGCCGGCCCCAAGAAAAAAGTATTTTTAAACAATGCAGAAGTATTTAAAGTATAAAATAGAACTCTTCTTTATACCTACTCATACCCTGCTCCCCATAGATAAACACTGTTAAATTGTACCGATATGAATAGCCCTACCTCATATTATACTCAGTTTTGTGCTTTTTTTTTTGGTGAGGAAGATTGTCGCTGAGCCAATCTTCCTCTATTTTGTGTGGGACACCACCACAGAATGGCTAATGAGTGGTGTGTAGGTCCACACCTGGCATCTGAACCCACGAACCCCAGGTCACCAAAGCGGAGCGTGCAAACTCAACCACACCACTGGGCCGGCCCTCAGTTTTGTGCTTTTTGAACTCCAATAAAGTAAAACTCTTTCTGAGAGTGCACCTTAGTGTTAAAGAGTCCTGGACTGACTCAAATCATCTTGCACCTGCTACTTACTAGCTAATTACTCAATCTTGTTATCTATTAAGGAAAATAGAAATAATAATGACAAATTTGCATGGTGGTTTTCAGATAAAATATCATATAGTTTAAGCACCTGGCATATGGTATATGCTCAATAATAATATAGTCATATTATTAATTTTGTCTCCTACTCATAGTTTTCCTCTTAACTCTCTTTTTGGAGAATCTTTTCTTAAATAGGCTCTTTCGAGGTATAATTTATATACAGAAAAATTCATCAGTTTGAAGTATACAATTCCATGAGTTTTGACAGTTGTATACAGTTGTATGATCAATACCACAATCATAATATAGACTATTTCATCACTCCAAAAAAGTTCTCTTGTGCCCTTTTGCAGTCTGTTCCCTCCCTTTAACCCCCACCCCTGGCAATCACTGATCTACTTCCTATCACTTTTTAGGATTTCATGAATTTCTAGAATTTTAAGTTTTGCCCTTTCTAAAATTTCATGTAAATGGAATTATACGAGTATGTAACCTTTTGTGTCTGGCTTATTTCACATAGTATAATGCTTGTGGGATTCATCCATGTTGTGTGTACCAGTATTTTGTCCCTTTTTATTTCTGAGTAGTGTTCTTTTGTATGGGTAGACCACAATTTATTTATCAATTGATGACATTTTGGATTCTTTACAGTTTTCAGCTATTATGAATAAAGCTGCATAAATGTTCAAGTACAAGTCATTGTATTGACATGTTTTCATTTCTCTTGAGTGAATACCTAGGAGTGTGATTACTCAGTCATATGATAAGGGCATGTTTAAATTTATAAGAAACTATCAAAGTGGCTGAACCATTTTGCATTCCCGCCAACATTGTGTGTGAATTCCAGTTGCTCACATCCTCCCCAACACTTTATATAATCAGTGTTTTTAGTTTTAGTCATTTTGTTGGGTGAGTGGTAGTATTTCATTGTGGTTTTAATTTGTTTTCCTAATGACTAATGATGTTGAACATCTTTTCATGTGCTTATTGGCCAGTTGTATGTTTGGGGTTTTTTTTGTCTTTTGGTGAAGTATCTGTACAGATCTTTTGCCTATTTTTTAAAAAGTAGATTGGTTGTCTTATTAAGGTGTGAAACTTGTGGATCAAAGTCTTTTATGAGATACATGTTTCGCAAATTTTTTCTCCCAGTCTATGGCTTGCCTTTTCATTTCCTTAATAGTGAGTTTTGAAGATCAAAATTCTTTTAATTTTGAAGAAGTCCAATTTACACATTTTTCCTTTTAGTTCAGGCTTTTTGTATCCTATTTAAAAAATCTTCTTGTAATCCAAGGTCACTAAGACTTTTTCCTATGTTTTCTTCTAGAATTTTTATAATTTTAGCTCTAACATTTAGGTCTATAATCCACTTAGAGTTAATTTTTATGTATGGTATGAGGCGTAGATTGAGGTTCTTTTTTTTTTGCATATATATATCCAGTTGTTTCAACACCATTAGTTGAAAATATTAATCTTTCCTCATTGAACTGCCCTAGCACCTTTGTTGAAAATCAGTTGGCCATATATGTGGGTCCTGTAGTCTCTATTTTCTTCTACTAATATATATGTCTATCTTTGCAATACACTGTTTTGGCGACTATAGCTTTAAATAAGTCTTGAAATCAGGTAGAGTAAGTCCTTTAACTGTGTTCTTTTTTCAAAGGTGTCTCAGCATCCTAGTTCTTTTGCATTTCCATACAAATTTTGGAATCAGCCTATCAATTTTTACAAAAAGACAGCTGGGATTTTGAAGGAGATTGCATTCAGTCTGTATATCAATTTCAGGAGAATTGATGTCTTAACAATATCAAATCTTCCCATCCATGAAAATGGTATATTTCTCCATTTATTTAGGTCTTTTAAAATTTTACTTAACAGTGTTTTATAGTTGGCATTTATAAATGT
Source organism: Tapirus indicus (assembly GCA_031878705.1). NCBI lineage: Eukaryota > Metazoa > Chordata > Mammalia > Perissodactyla > Tapiridae > Tapirus > Tapirus indicus. The sequence continues at coordinate 132,840,454 of CM062920.1, read as the reverse complement.
TGTACATTTTTTCGTTAAATTTGTCTCAATTATTTCATATTTTTCATACTATCATAAATGGTATTGGGTTTTTAATTTCAGCTTCTGATGGCTTGTTGTTCATCTGTAGAGATACAGTTGACTTTTGTATGTTGACTTTGTATTCTATGATCTTGATACTAGTTCTAGTAGCTTTTTATATTTATATATTCCTTAGGATTATATATATTTGTATATTTATATATTCCTTAGGATTTTCTACACAGATGACCATGGCATCATTGAATAAAGGCGATTTTCTCCTTTTACAATCTGTATGCTTTTTCTTGCCTTATTTAAGCACTGCTTAGGACCTCAAGTACAGTGTTGAGTAGAGGTGTTGAGAGCAGACTTCACTGCCCTTTTTCCCAGTTTTAGTGAGGGAAAGCATTGAGTCTTTCACTGTTATGTATGATGTTATTATGAGCCTTTTTATAGATGCTCTTTTTCTAGTTGAGGAAGTCCCTCGTATTCCTGATGTTTTTATCATGAATGGGTATTGAGTTTTGTTTGATGCTTTTCCTGTATTTATTAAGATGATCGTATGGTTTTTCTTTTTTAGTCCTTAATATGATGAATTATATTGAATGATTTTAAATATTAAACCAATCTTTTATTCCTGGGCTAAACCTCACTTGGTCATGATATATTATTCTTTTTATGGATTGTTGGATTCAATTTGTTAAAATTTTGTGTAGAATTTTTATATCTTTGCATATTAGAGATATTGGTATGTAGTCTTATAATATCTTTGTCTGGTTTTGGTATCAGATTAATGCTTATATCATAGAATGGATTTGGAAGTATTTCCTATTCAGTTTTTTGGAAGAGTTTATGTAGAATGGGTACTATGTCTTTCTTAAATGTTGGAATTCACCAGTGAAGCCATCTGGGTCTGGAGTTTTCTTTGTGGGAAGGTTTTTAACTACAAATTCAATTACTATAGTTGATATATAGAGCTATTCAGTTTATCTATTTCTTCTTGAGGGAGCTCTGGTGTTCGTATCTTTCAAGGGATTTGTCCATTTCGTCTAAATTGTTTAATTTATTTGCACACAGTTGTTCATAATATTCCCTTATTATCCTTTTAATGTTTTTACATTCTGCAGTGATGTCACCTCTCATTCATTCCTGGTATTGTTATTTTGTTGATCTTTTTGAGAACCAGCTTTTGGTTTCATTGATTCTCTCTATTGTTTCCTATTTCATTGATTTTTGCTCTTTGTTGTTTCTTTCTCCTTACTCTGGGTGTAATTTATTTTTTTCTAATTTCTTAAGGTGCATTGTTTGGAAACCTGTCTTTTTTGTTTTTGTGAGGAAGACCAGCCCTGAGCTAACATACGTTGCCAATCCTCCTCTTTTTTGCTGAGGAAGACTGGCCATGGGCTAACATCTGTGCCCATCTTCCTCCAGTTTATATGGGATGCCACCACAGCATGGCTGACAAGCAGTGCATCAGCGGACGCCTGGGATCCAAACTCGCGAACTCTGGGCTGCCAAAGCATGAACTAAACCGCTGCACCACCAGGCCAGCCCCTGGAAACCTGTCTTTTTTAAGTATTTTAATGCTATAAATTTCCCTTTCAGCACTGCGTTAGCTGCATCCCACAAATTTTGATATGTTTTGTTTTCATTTTCATTCACTTTAAAATGTTTTCTAATTTCCTGTGTGATTTCTTCTTTGACCCATTAGCAGTGTGTTAATTTCCAGATATTTTGAAATTTTCCAGGTATCTTTCTGTTACTTATTTCTAATTTAATTCTGTTGTGGTCACAAAACATACTTTGTATGCTTTCAGTCTTTAATTGATTGAGATTTGTTTTATGGCCCAGATTATGGTCTGTCTTGGTGAATATTTCATGTGAGTTTGAAAAGAAAGTCTATATTCTGCCATTGTTGGTGGTGGTTTTCTAAAAATATCCATTAGGTCTAGTTGGCTGGTAGAGTTGTTCAAGTTTTCTATACTGTTATTAATTTTCTATGTAATCAGTTATTATGAGAAGAATGTTGAAATCTGCCACTATAATTGTGGATTTTTCTATTTCTCCTCTCAATTCTGTCTTCATATATTTTGAAGTTCTGTTATCAAGTGTATATACATTTATTATTACTATATCCTCTTGATGAATTGACACCTTTATCTTTCTTTATGAAATGTTTTTTTCTATTGCTGCTAATATTTCTTATTCTGAAATCTAATTTATCTGTCTTTATATTTAAAGTGGATTTCATATAAGTGGCTTATAGTTGGATTTCACTTTCCAATCTGACTTCATTTCAGTATCGTGCCATCTTAAATGCTTTTTCCTTTGATTTTCAGTACTTTCACTCTTCCTCTACCATTTGCTGTTAGCTCAGTCCTATCATGAAACTTCATTTGATTATAGTCACTTTGAATAGCTACTACCCCTATTAGCACAACTATATATAACTATAGTTTATTAGATATCTGTTAATGTTATATTTGTAGGTAATTTTTTGGTTACATCTGCTCTAGCTTATTCTCTCTTTGTCAGGAATGCATCTTCTGTTTTATAATTTTCCACAAGACCTACCTAATACAATATCCTTAATAAAATGTATGGGTGCTAAGTTACTGTCTGATGGAATATTGTCTTACCTAATTATCTTCACAGTTTCTTGAAGGTCTTCAGTTTCTCTTTGAAGTGATACTTTACGGTAGTCTTTGGGATGATCCGCTGGGAAATTTCCCAATGATTCTTGGAAGTTTTATTCCCAGTGTTCAGCTATTAAGTTATGTGGGTTTATCTAATTTCCATTTTATCTAGATAGGTGGATTAAGATGTTCCTCATCAGATTCTTAATTAAGGTCCCCAAAGGCTTTATGATCCCAAGGTGTTGCCCTACCTCATTCAGTCCTGAACTACCTGCATCTAATTATTGGCCTCACCTAAGGTGAATGGATTGGGATTGTAGGTAGTATGACTGTACAGAATTGGTGCTGAAATAGCCTAGTGGCCAATAAACATTGGTGATTAGATTATCCAAAGTCTGGAAATCTAAAGTTAAAATTGTTACTACTAAATTTATAAATTGGATTTTGCCTTTTCCTAATCCTGGTGATAGTCTTTCCTTTAGGATGGCAATTCAAAGATTCTTAGATTTGGGCTTTATACCAAGACTGTGTGCTAGAACTATTTGAATTCTTAGTGTGGGAGTTGGGTGATGAAGGACATCATTTTGGGGGTTAAATTGAACTTTTAGTTGCCTACTCTCTGCTTTTACCTGAATGACTATTTTTATATTCAATATGCAAAGGTTGACTTAAGAAAATTGCATATATAATCACGAAGCTCCTGTTATTCCTGGTTGATAATACTACAGGTGATGAAACAAATTAAACTCACTTAGCTATTACATTATATTTACCTAAAGTCGTGGGGCTTTGAACATGTTCTTTGAAAGGTATCCCTTATGCAAATCCATTTGTTTTGTACTTCCTACAGCAATTTACATTTGATAGTCCCTCTGTAAATAGTTGAGAACCGATTCTGAGTTGCTTTGCCCTCCACAGCGGCCCCTGAGGCATCTCCTGTTGGCCTTTAGTGTTGCCAGTGGTCAGGAAGCAGGGCATGTCAGTCCCTTCAGTTGCCAGCATCTGTGTACAAGCTCTTCTTCCTTTCTTCAGTTTTCCTCAGTTGGGATGAAAAAAATCAAAAGTGATGGAGCATTCCTTCCAATATAATTCTTTCCACAACACATCATTTTAGCAATATTACAGAATTCCTGATGGTTGTGTTTGAGTTTTCTGTTATTTTTCTTGTTAATTGAACCTTAATAACTTTGTTGAAACTCTTTTTACATATCTAAAGTTCATAAAGTGTCTTGGTTTCTCATGCTGATTCCTTTTGTCAACGCAAATAATCCATAGCCAATCTCTAAATCAAAATTGGGGTGAGTTTATTATGAGCCAAATTTGAGGACCATATAGCCCAGGGCCTTCCTTCCCCAAGGAAGGAAGGGCACTAAAGAAATGGGGTGTACAGAGTGGTTATATACCGTCAAAGAGCATATATCACATAGAATTGCAGTGTCCTTTTTACAGCAGTCACGAGATTGCCCTGTTGGCACAGTGATTGATGGGCACAGCAGGTAACAGATCTCTTGTCTCCAGTTGGGTGGTCACAGGATGAGCACAGCAGTCAAATCCTAGCCTAGGGAGAAATACTCATCCTTAAGGAACTGCCGATGTGGGGGAAGTTGCATCCTTATTGTAAGGGCATTTGTTCTTGTCTCTGGGACACAGTAAATGCTCAAAGCAGATGTACAATGCACATTCAAAGGCCACTCAGGCCCTTTTGGAAAAACAGGTCAGGCCGAATTAGTTTTACACCAAATGCTTCCTCATATACTCCAATATATCCTATTGCTTGCCATTTTATTTATCACTTTTCTTCTCCCCTATCTCTAAATTTTGGAGTGCCCCAAGGAGCAGTCCTTGGATCTCTCCTCTTTCCTGTCCCATTCTCTAAGACAGGGATCCCTTCTGGTCTCATGGCTTTAAATACCATCTGCACGCAGATGGCTCCCAAATCTATTTCTGGTCAAGACCTCTCCTCTGACCTCCAGACCTGTATATCCAGCTGACTACTCAACATGTCTGACAGGCATCCCTAATGTAATATGTCTCTAACTGAGCTTCTGATGGTCCCACACAAACCAGCTTCTCCTGTAGCTTTCCTTATCTCCATTAATGCCACCTCCTTTCTTCTAGCTGCTTGGGCCAGAAACATTGGTGCCTTTCTTGACTGTTCTCTGTCTCACATTCAACATCATGTCTATCAGCAAATCCTGTTAGCTCTGTCTCCAAAATGTATCCAGGTTTGACCATTTATCACCATTTCCTCTGCCACCATCCTGGTCCATGCCACCGTCTTTTGCCTGGTTTATTGAAGTAGCTTCTTTACTGGTCTCTCTGCTTCTGCCTTTACTTCCCTGCAGTCTGTTCTTAGCACACAGCATAACCTTGTTAAAACTTCCATTAGTTCTTATAATTTTTCTGTTGAAAACTCAACAGATCACCATCTCACTCAAAGAAAAGCTGTAGGCCTTAACTATTACCTGCAAGAACTTATGTGCTCTGACCTCATTACCTTTCCACCCTCATTCCCTCCTGTTCTCTTCACTGGTCACTCTCTTATAGCCACGTGACCTCTTGTTCCTTGAACTTGCCCTTCCTTCCACCTCAGAGCCTTTATACTTGCTGCACTTGTTCACTCTGCATAGAATGCTCTTCCTGCTGATATTAGCAAAACTAGCTCTCTGACTTCCTTCAGGTTTTTACTCACTGAAGCCTTTCCTGGCCAACTTATTTATCTTGTTTTTCTATCTTCTGCACTGGAATGTAAGCTTCATGAGAGTGGGGATTTTGTCTTGTTTTAAGTACTACAGAATCTTTAGCACATAGAAATAGTGCCTGACACATAGTAGATACACATTTTTAAATGAGTGAATAAATGAATGAGTGATCCTAATTCTCATACCTCTTAAATAAGAAAATATTAAGCAAACATAGTGCCACTAAATGTAAAATTATGTGGAAAGAGAGGATTGAAAGAAGGCTGGATGGAAAGTAAGAAGGATCTGGAAAGTAATTCTAAATTTCTGAAATATAGAGCAATCCTATAAATGTAAAAATAGCAGTACCACTTTATTCGAAGAACTATAATGTTTTCCCATGGAAGCAACAAAAATTAACAGCTACCATCAGTAGGAAACAGATTTGAAGATCTAGCTGCAGTGAGAGCCAGGAGGTAAAGTTCTATTCTGGATTAAGAACTGTGGACAAATATTCCAAATGTCACTGAGTCATTGTGTAATTTAAGAAGGGTAACAATATACACCTTGGTTTGCCAGGAACAGTCTCAGTTTAACTCTTTTGTTAATTATTAATAGGTAGGGTTTTTATTCTCTAATGAGTCCCAGTCTGGGTAATAAGTTATAAGGGCATCCTAAAATTAAGGTGCTTGCTTCTTGCAAGTGATTGTAGCATATACTGAAATTCATGCATGATAAGAAATCTGTAAATGCTATTTGACATTCACCGAGCATATTTTAGAACTTGACTTTGTTAAGTTCAGGGTCCATTTTTCAGTCAGTCTTGAGTAGTGAAAATAGTTGAGCAATGTAAGCTGAATCACATTTTTATAGGATAATTCTTAGCATTTTTAGGGCCACAGACTTGATTGAGAATCTGGCGAAATCCACTTACCAGAAAAATTCATATTCAAAATTTTTATAAATAATTTCAGAAAGTTGGTGACTTCCCAAACCCCTATTCCGGTGACTAGCTGCTTTGAGAGAACACTTTTCAGGGACACTCCTGCGCTAGTAAAACCTTGATTATCTGGCATGTAACTGGAACCCTTAAGAAAACTGTGCTTTTCTCTATGCTATTATAAGTACATGTAGAAATGTTTACATAAATGATACTGTGCTATATGTATTATTCTACAAGTTAGTGTTCCGTGTTAGTATATATAGATGTACTTCATTCTTTTCAACTTAAGTTCTATATTTTGCAAATTTTCCAAAAATCAGTATGAGAAAAACAATGTGTAGAAAAGTTGCCTATATGAAACATTAAGATAAACAAAAAATGCTTTAGATATCTTAATGACAACAACTGAAGAACATAAGATACATGTCTTTTCATTTATGGTATAGAAATCTTTACAATGAATTTCCATATTAGCAAAACAGTTAAAAAAAATCAATTCAGACCAACTTGCCAAAATCTGGCCTTCAGGGAATTTTTTGAAGAGAAGTCATCACCAAAAGCACATGTAGTCTGTAGAAATTTTCTTAAATCAATAAAGAAAATAGGAAAATGCAGAGAAGTGAAAAGAAAAATTCTCCATGGTAAAATCACTCAAAAATAATCACTGCTAACAATGCATTTCATTTCTCTCTTTGTATCTGTACATAAGTTTGTTAGTTTGCTTATTTTTACATGGCTTTAATCATACATATTTATATACTCATATATAAATTTGCATCCTGTATCTCCCCCTCCCCTCACTTAATATTTTAACTATTTTTCTGTATTGCTTTAGGATAAATTTCCAGAAGAAGAATTACTAGATGAAAAGTTATGACTTTTTAAAAAATTTTGATACATACTGCCACACTGCATTTCAAAAGTATTGTACCAGTTAATACTTTAACCAGTGGGGTCTGACATTGCTTATTTCACCACACATGTGCTTAGATTGAGATTATGATTTTTAAAATATTTGTAATCACAAAACAAGTGAAAACTTCCTGTCTTAATTTGTATTTCTTCCATTTTTTTGTGACATTGCATGTTTTTCCATAAACATGTTACTAATTGTATCCTATTGTATATTAAAACATGATTTTCAAGCTTAAGAGCCCCCCATTTAGAGGGAAACATCTCCTTTTAAATAGAACGTTAATAGAGCATGTTCAGCATATTCACAATATGCTGTTACTTTTCTATAAAGACAATCATTAGAAAAAATATCTGGACCCTCATGTTCATAGCAGCATTATTTATGATAGCAAAGACATGGAAACAACCTAAGTGCCCATCAATGGATGAATGGATAAAGATGTGCTGCATACGCACACACACACACTGGAATATTATTCAGCCATAAAAAATGAGGAAATCCTGCCATATGCAACAACATGGATGGACCTTGAAGGCATTATGCTAAGTGAAATAAGTCAGACAGAGAAAGACAGGTACTGTATGATCTCACTTATATGTGGAATCTAAAACAAAACAAAACAAACTCGTAGAAAAAGAGATCAGACTTGTGGTTACCAGAGGCAGGGGGATCGGGGGAGGGGGAATTGGAGGAAGGTGGTCAAAAGGTGCAAACTTCTAGTTATAAATAAGTACTAGGGATGTAATGTACAGCATGTTGACTATAGCTAACACTGCTGTGTAATATATAGGAAAGTTGTTAAAAGAGTGAATCCTAAGAATTCTCATCACAAGGAAAAATTTATTTTCCTTTATTCCTTTCTTTTCTTTTTATTGTCTCTATGAGAAGATGAATGTTAGCTAAACCTATTGTGGTAATATTTCACGATATATGTAAATCAGACCATCATGCTGTATGCCTTAAATTTATACATTGATGTCTGTCAATTGTTTCTCAATAAAACTGGGGAAAAAAAGACAATCATTAGTTTTGTTTTTTGTTTTTTTTTTTGTGAGGAAGACCAGCCCTGAGCTAACATCCATTGCTAATCTTTCTCTTTTTGCTGAGGAAGACTGGCCCTGGGCTAACATCCGTGCCCATCTTCCTCTACTTTATATGGGACGCCGCCACGGCATGGCTGACAAGCAGTGTGTCGGCAGGCGCCCAGGATCCGAACCCGCGAACCCCGGGCTGCCAAGCGCGAACTAAACCGCTGCGCCACCGGGCGGGCCCGACAATCATCAGTTTTTAATTAAAGATCAATCCTTCAGGTTACCATATTGAAATTATCCTCAAGATATGAAAGAAGATTTTCCAAAATGCTTAATTAATAGAAAAGTGTTCACAGGGAAATGTGGCTTATTGGTAAGAAATATCTGAGATGTGTCTAACAGTATATATATATATATATATAAGTTTTCATTGATTTCGTTGGGTACTAATAAACAGCAAACTAATCATTGATATTTGATATTTTGGAACAGTTGACTTTTATTAAAATAATTTTATCATAAATATTTTCTTTTCAAGGTATCATAGACGTCGTAAGAAATTGGATCCTCCAAAAGACAGATGATATTGAGGTTTTCAATAATCCAAGAGAAATGTTATCCTGTGTCTCATTTGCCATTTGAGAAAATGCAGTTGGGTATATTCACTAATATGTTATATAGTAAAATAATAATAAAATGTCTTTTCATATATTAGAATGTGTTATTTCCTTTTTTCATTGCGATATAATTGACATATGACATTATATTAGTTTAAGTTGTACAACATAATCATTCAATATTTGTATATATTGTGAAATGATCACCACAGTAAGTCTAGTTAACATCCATCACCATATATAGTTACAGATTTTTTTTTTCTTGTGATGGTAACTTTTAACATTTACTCTCTGAGTAACTTTCAAATATGCAATACAGTATTAGCTAGAGTTGCCATGCTGTACATTACATCCTCATGACTTATTTATTTTATAACTGGAAGTTCGTACCTTTTGAACCCCCTTCATCCATTTTGCTCACCCCCACCCCTGGCAACCACCCATTTGTTTTCTGTGTCTAAGAGATCATATGGTATTTGTCTTTCTCTGCCTGACTTACTTCACTTAGCATGCCCTCAGGATCTATTCATGTTGTCACAAATGGCAAGATCTCATTCTTTTTTTATGGTTGAATAATATTCCATTGTATATATACACCACATTTTCTTTGTTCATGTGTCGATGAACATTTAGGTTGTTTCCATATCTTCACTGTTGTAAATAATGGTTCAATGAACACGGGGTGCATATAGCATTTTGAATTAGTGTTTTTGTTTGTTTGTTCGGATAAATACCCAGAAGTGTAATTGCTGGATCATATGGTAGTTCTATTTTTAATTTTTTGAGGAACTTCCATACTGTTTTCTGTAGTGGCTGCACCAATATACATTCCCACCAACAGTGTACAAGGATCCTCTTTTCTCCACATTCTCACCAATGCTTGTTATTTCTCATCTTTTTCTTATAGCCTACAGGTGTGATATCTCATTGGGCTTTTGATTTGCATTTCTCTGATGATTAGTAATGTTGAACATCTTTTCATGTGCCTGTTGGCCATCTGTATGTCTTCTTTAGAAAAATATGCATTCGGATTCTCTGCCCATCTTTTTAATTGAATTGTTTGGTTTTTTTGCTATTGAGTTGTGTGAATTCTTTATATATTTTGGATATTAACTCCTTATCAGATATGTGATTTGCAAATATTTTTCTCATTCAGTAGGTTGTCTTTTCATTTTGTTGAGGGTTGCCTTTGCTGTGCAGAAGCTTTTTAGTTGGATGTAGTCCCACTTGTTTATTTTTGCTTTTGTTGCCTTTGCTTTTAGTGTCAAATACAAAAAATTATCACTAAGGCCAATGTCGGGGAGCTTACTGCCTATGTTTTCTTCTAGGAGTTTTATAGCTTCAGGTCTTACATTCAAGTCTTTAATCCATTCTGAGTTAATTTTTGTGTATGATGTAAGATGGTGATCTGGTTTCATTCTTTTGCATGTTGCTGTCCAGTTTTCCCAACACCATTAAGACTGTCCTTTTCTCCATTATATATTCTTGGCTCCTTTGTCAAAAATTAGTTGACCATATATATGCATGGTTTTATTTCTGGGCTCTCTATTCTGTCCCATTGATCTATGTGTCTGTTTTTATGCCAATAACATACTGTTTGGATTACTAAAGCTTTGTGATGTAGTTTGAAATCAGGGAGCGATACCTCCAGCTTTGTTCTTCTTTCTCAAGATTCCTTTGGCTATTAGGGGTCTTTTGTAGTTCCATACAAATTTTTGAATTGTTTGTTCTAGTTCTGTGAAAAATGCCATTGGAATTTTGGTAGGGATTGCGTTGAATCTGTAGATTGCTTTGGATAGTATGGACATTTTAACAATGTTAATTCTTCCAATCCATGAGCACAGAATATCTTTCCATTTACTTAATGTCCTCTTCAATTTCTTTCATCAGTGTCTTATAGTTTTCAGTGTACAGGTCTTTTACCTCCTTGGTTAAATTTATTCCTAGGTATTTTATTCTTTTTGATGCAATTGTAAATGGGATTGTTTTCTTTCTTTTTCTGATAGTTTTTTATTAATGTATAAAAATGCAATAGATTTCTGTATATTGTTTTGTATCCTACATCTTTACTGAATTCATTTATTCTAACAGTTTTTTGATGGAGTCTATAGGGTTTTCTATGTATAGTATCATGTCATTTGCAAATAGTGACAGTTTCACGTCTTCCTGTCTAATTTGGATGCCTTTTATTTCTTTTTCTTGTTGAATTGCTCTGGCTAGGACTTCTGATACTAAGTTGAGTGAAAGTGATGAGAGTGGGCATTCTTTTCTGGTTCCCGATCTTAGAGGAAAAGCTTTCAGCTTTTCACTGTAGAGTATGATGTTAGCTGTGGGCTTGTCATATAGGGCTTTTATTATGTTGAGGTATGTTTCCTCTATACCTACTTTGTTGAGGTTTTTTATCAAAATTGGATGTTGAATTTTGCAAATGTTTTTTCTGCGTCTGTTGAGATGATCATATGATTTTTATCCTTCATTTTGTTAATGTGGTGTATTATGTTGATTTGTCGATTATGAACCATCCTTTCATCCCTGAAATAAATCCCACTTGATCATGGTGTATAGATCCTTTTAATGTATTGTTGAATTCAGTTTGCTAATATTTTGTTGAGAATTTTTGCATCTGTGGTCATGAGCATTATTGGCCTGTAATTTTCCTTTCTCATGCTGTGTTTGTCTGGTTTTAGTATCAGGGTAATGGTGGTCTCATAAAGTGAGTTTGGAAGTGTTCCTTTTTCTTCTGTTTTTTGGAAGAGTTTGAGAAGGCTCAGTATTGATTCTTCTTTGAATGTTTGGTAGAATTCATTAGCAAAGTCATCTGGTCTTGGACTTTTGTTGATAGGAAATTTTTAAAATTTTAAATTACTGATTCAATCTCCTTGCTAGTAATTAGTCTGTCTAGTTTTTCTACTTTTTCATGTATTTCTTTATATCTATCTATCTATCTCTCTCTCTCTCTATATATATGTGTGTGTGTGTGTTACGTATTCTGGATTTGACATTCTTATTTAGAGAAATCTTATCTTCTTTTCCTTTTGAGATAGTAAAGTCTACAATTTATTTTTATGTAACTAGTATGATTAAGTAATTTTACATTGTCAGCCAAATATTGTTGGTAGTATAAATATGATTAATAAAAATGTACATGGTTCTCCTTCTTCCAAAGGAGATTTTAAAATTGACTTTGAGGGGCTGGGCCAGTGGCGCAGCAGTTTAGTTCGTGCTTGGCAGCCCAGGGTTCGCGGGTTCGAATCCCGGGCACCTGCCAACGCACTGCTTGGCAGCCATGCTGTGGCGGCGTCTCATATAAAGTAGAGGAAGATGGGCACGGATGTTAGCCCAGGGCCAGTCTTCCTCAGCAAAAAGAGGAGGATTAGCAACAGATGTTAGCTCAGGGCTGGTCTTCCTCACAAAAAAAAAAAAAAAAAAAAATTGACTTTAAAATAAAACTCATGAGGTCCACCCAGAAAATAAATGTTACAGTGTTTCCTTTTTTTGTGGCTTCTAGGAAATAAATTAGTTACATTTTAATCAGTTTCTACTATCTGCTAGGTTCTTTACATACATTATTATTAAATTCTCATAGTAATCCTTTGAAGAAAGAACATCATCCCCATTTTACAGATGAGGCTAAGTGACTTGAACCCTACCTAGCTAGTAAGCGGGAGAGCCAAGATCCAATCTGTCAGGCTGCAAAGCTTTTTACAGTGCATCACAATGACAAAGGTGTTTTCTTTCACCAAAGAATATAATTCATTTTTAGATTAGTTTTTTCTCGCTGTCTTAAAATTATGCTAGCTTCAGAACACATGCAACTCTGTGATTAAAATCTTAATATCACTAAACTGGTGCTAGAAGAATGTTAGTAGATTATTCTGCTGTTGATTGTCACTGTCAGCTTAAATATGATCCTTAATAGCATTGCTGCCCCTGTGATTTGTATTTAGGAGGTGAGGAATCTTTTAAGAAGGTGGAAAGTGCTTTATTCAAACTTGTAAAATATTTGTGATATTTTAAAAATTGGTGTGAAAAATGATTTCACATTCAAAGTCTGCTGTTTAAGCTAGTGCTTTTAGTAAAGGAACTCTAGCTAAAGGTTCAAGTGTTAAGTAAAATGTAAATAGTGAATATGAAACGAAAGAAAATAATAATAGCCACCCTCTGTTACTGAAAGGGAAGGTTTTTTAAGTGGTTTACTTTTTTCATTAATATATTATTAGTTTTGGGGGAAAGATCAAAGAAAAAATAAGTTGATAGAACTTGATAATCAGAAATATTTACCAGCCATATTTGATGACATATCTTTGAAAAATGGTTAGTTTCTTTTTCAGGTTAACTTATATCCAAATTTTTACAAAGATCAAGATATGCCATGTTGTAAAAATAGGAAAAATAAAAAATTAATTAAATGACAAATTTTCTTTTTTTTTAAGTACAGAGATCTACTAAATAGAGATTGTTCAACTGTAAGGTGCCCAAACCACACATTCACATGTCAATGCTTTGGAGAATTAACTTTGATTTTATTGTACTGGAACTGTAAATTAATACTGTAGTTCCTGGAATTTGGGTTCTCATGGGTTGCTGATTTTTTTTCTTTTGCAAGGAAGACCAGCCCTGAGCTAACATCCGTTGCCGATCCTCCTCTTTTTTGCTGAGGAAGACTGGCCCTGGGCTAACATCCGTGCCCATCTTCCTCTACTTTATATGGGATGCTGCCACAGCAAGGCTGATAGGCAGTGCATCGGCAGGCGCCCGGGATCCAAACCCGCGAACCGCGGGCTGCCAAGCGCGAACTTAACTGCTGCGCCACTGGGCGGCCCCCTGGGTTGCTGATTTTTAACTTTGCTAAATAAGTACATATTCCATCACCACCATCACTGCCCCTCTGCTCCTCTTATTCCCCCTAATCCACAGGTAGTAACTTATCCACTGTCACTAACATTTTATGAAAGGTCCACTTATTTGTCTGTCTTTTCAGGAATTTAAAAATTACATAAGGCGGAACGGTCCTTTAAATGGATTCGATTTAGCTTCATGAAAAACTCGCCTTGTTCTCATATTTCAACTGGTGAGGTGGATTAACACACTTCAGATAGATAAAAATCGCTGTCGGTGAAACCACCAGAGGGCACTCTCACATAGGTTCACTTCCAACATTTGCACCTGAAGGGAGTGACTTTTAACATGGTTAATTAGCAGAGAATATTTGGTTGTTCTTTAGGTAAGAATGACTAGTAGAGTAAATAGCAGTAGTGAAGTTAAATACTGAAACATTCTGAGGCCATTATTTATTTCTGTTGATCTAGTCATCAAGCATTTATTGAACCCCTACTACATATGAGGAGGCATTATACTTTTTGCTAGGCCAATGGCAAAAAATGGTCCCTTCTTAAGGACCGTAGTATCTATTTAACTAGTATCTACTGAGCTACTTAATGTTTGTGTGTGTGTGTGAGGAAGATTAGCCCTGAGCTAACATCTGTTGCCAATCCTCTTTTTGCTGAAGAAGATTGGCCCTGGGCTAACATCCATGCCCATCTTCCTCCACTTTATATGTGGGACGCCTACCACAGCATGGCTTGATAAGTGAAGGGTACGTCCATGCCCAGGATCCGAACCTGCAAACCCCAGGCTGCTGAAGTGGAGCAAGTGAAGTTAACCACTATGCCACCAGGCCAGACCTATTTAATTTTTATAATGACATTGTTTTTTAAACATGAATGTAATGCATCATTATTTTTAAAAATTGGAGACTAAATAGAAAATAAAATTTACCCATAATTGTCTTATCCAAAGATAACACTAACATTTTTGCTTACCGTTTTTGCTTTCATTTTGCTGCATAAATGTATTTCAAAAAATAAAAGTAATATTTATTATGCATGCTGTTTTGTGACTTGCTTTTTTCATTTAATATCATGAATTTTCTTTGCCGTATCATTAAATACTCTTATTTAAAGGATGCATATTATTCTATAATCTGGATTCTCATAATTAACTCCCTACTGTTAGATATAACCATTGTTTCTGTTTGTTCCCTATTATAAGTAATGCTGTTATTAACATCCTGATGGATACTTTTTAAAATATACTTTATTTTTTTAGAGCAGTTTTATGTTCACAGCAAAATTGAGTGGAAGGTACAGAGATTTCCCATGTCTCCACACATGTATAGCCTCCTCCATTATCAACATCTCCCACTGGAATGATATATTCCTTATAATTGATATACCTACATTGACACATCGTCACCCAGAGTCCATAGTTTACATTAGGGTTCACTCTTGGTGGTGTACATTGTATGAATTTTGACAAATGTAGAATGGCATGTATCTACCATTATAGTATCATACAGAGTAGTTTCACTGCCCTAAAAATCCTGTGTGTTCTGCCTATTCATCCCCCTTTTCCTCCCTAACCATTGATAACCACTGATCTTTCTTTGTCTCCATAGTCTTGCTTTTCCATAATGTTATATGTTGGAATCCTAAAGTATGTAGCCTTTTCAGATTGCCTTCTTTCACTTAGTAATATGCATTTAAGTTTCCTCCATGTCTTTTCATGGCTTGATAGCTCATTTCTTTTTAGTGCTGAATAATATTCCATTGTATGGTCATACCACAGTTTATCCATTCACCTACTGAAGGACATCTTGGTTGCTTCCAAATTTAGCAATTATGAATAAATCTATAAACATTCATGTTCAGGTTTTTTTGTGGATATAAGTTTTCAACTCCTTTGAGTAAATACCAAGGAGCATGATTGCTGGATCATATGAAAAGAGCATGTTTACTTTTGTAAAAAACTGCCAAATTGTCTTCCAAAGTGGCTGGACCATTTTGCCTTTCCACCAACAGTGAATAAGAGTTCCTGTTGCTCCATATCCTCACCAGCATTTGGCGTTGTCAGTGTTTTGGGTTTTGGCTATTCTAATAGGTGTGTGTAGTGGTATCTTGTTTTAATTTGCATTTCTCTGAGGACTTATGATGTGGAAGATCTCATTTCTTATTTACCATCTGTACGTCTTTGGTGAGGTGTCTGTTAAGGCCTTTGGCACGTTTTTTAATCGATTTGTTTGTTTTCTTATTGTTGAGTTTTAAGTGTTCTTTGTATGTTTTTTGGATATCAGTTGTTTATTAGATATGTTTTTTGCAAATATTTTCTCTCAGTCTCTGGCTTGTCTTTTCATTCTCTTGACAGTGTCTTTTCACAGAGCAGAAATTTTTAATTTTAATGAAGTCTAGCTTATCGATTATTTTTTTCATGGATCGTGCCTTTGATGTGTATCTAAAAAAGTCGTCGCCGGGGCCGCCCAGTGGTGCAGCGGTTTAGTTTGCGCTTTGGCAGCCCAGGGTTTGCGGGTTCGCATCCCAGGCTCCAGCCAAAGCACTGCTTGTCAGCCATGCTGTGGCAGCATCCCATATAAAGTAGAGGAAGATGGGTACGGGATGTTAGCCCAGGGCCAGTCTTCCTCAACAAAATAGAGGAGGATTGGCAACGGATGTTAGCTCAGGGCTGGTCTTCCTCACACACACAAAAAAGTCATCACCAAACCCAAGATCATCTAGATTTTCTCATATGTTATCTTCTAAAAGTTTTGTAGTTTTGCATTTTACATTTAGGTCTATGATCTATTTTGAGTTAATTTTTGTGAAAAGTTTAAGGTCTATGTCTAGATTTGTTGTTTTGCATGTGAATGTCCAGTTGTTCCAGCACCATTTGTTGAAGACTATCTTTGCTCCATTGTATTTCCTTTACTCTTTTGTTAAAGATCAGTTGACTATACATATGTGGGTCTGTTTCTGAACTCTCCGTTCTGTTCCGTTGATCTATTTGTCTGTTTGTTCACCAATACCACACTGTCTTCATGACTGTAGCTTCATAATAAGTCTTGAAGTTGGTTAGTGTCAGTCTTCTGACTTTGTTCTTCTCCTTCAGTACTGATGGATTACATTAATTGATTTGCAAATGTTGAACCAGCCTTACTTACATACCTGGGATAAATCCCACTTGGTCATGGTGTATAATTCTTTTTATACTTTTTTTAGATTTGATTTGCTAATGTTTTGTTGAGGATTTTTCCATCTATGTTCATTTTAGATACTGGCCTTGTAATGTCTTTATCTGGTTTTGATATTAGGATAATGCTGGCCTCATAGCATGAGTTAGGAAGTATTCCGTCTGCTTCTGTCCTCTGAAAGAGATTATAGAGGGTTGGTAGTATTTCTTACTTAAATGTTTGATAGAATTCACCAGTGAACCCATTTGGGCCTGGTGCTTTATGTTTTGGAAGGTTATTAATTATTGATGCAGTTTCTTTAATAAATATTGGCCCATTCAAATAGTCTATTCTTGTGTGAGTTTTGCCAGATTGTGTCTTTCAAAGAATTGGTTCATTGCATCTAAGTTATCAGATTTGTGGGTATAGAGTTGTTCATATATTCTTTTATTATCCTTTTAATGTCTGTGGGATATATAGTGATGTCCCCTCATTCATTTCCGATATTAGCAAGTTGTGTCTATTTTCTTTTTTTCTTAGCCTAGCTAGTGGCTTGTTGATTTTTATTGATCTTTACAATGAACCAGCTTTTGGCTTCTTGATTTAGTTTAAAATATTGTTTAACTTCTCTTGATATTTCTTCTTTGACCCATGTTATTTAACAGTGTGTTGTTTAATCTCCAAGTATTTTGGGATTTTCCAGCTGTCTTTCTTGTATTGATTTCTAGTTTAATTCCATTGTGGCCTGAGAACAGACATTGTATGATTTCTATTTTAAATTTGTCAAGGTGTGTTTTATGGCCAAGAATGTGGTCTATCTTGGTAAATGTTCCACATGAGTTTGGAAACAATGTGTATTCTCCTGTTATTGGATGAAGTAGTCTGTACATGTCCATTATATTTAGTTGATTGATGTTGTTGTTGAGTTCAAATATGTTCTTACTGATTTCCTGCCTGCTGGATCTGTTCATTTCTGACAGAGGTGTGTTAAAATCTTCAATTATAGTAGTGGATTCATCTATTTCTCCTTGCAGTTCTATCAGTTTTTGCCTCACATATTTTGACATTCTGTGGTTAGTTGTATACACGTTAAGGATTGTTATGTCTCTTGGAGAATTGACCCTTTTATCATTATATAATGCCCCTCTTTTCCCTGAGAACTTTCCTTGTTCTGAAGTCCACTCTGTCTGAAATTAATATAGCTACTCCTGCTTTCTTTTGAATAGCGTTAGTATGATATATCTTTCTCTATCCCTTTATTTTTAATCTATATGTGCTTCTATATTTAAAGTGCATTTTTTGAAGACAACATATAGTTGGTCTTGTTTTTTGATCCTCTCTGTCTTTTGACTGGTGCATTTAGACCATTGACGTGCAAAGGGATTATTGATGCAGTTGGGTTACTATCTACCATATTTGTTACTGTTTTCTATTTGTTGCCTTTGTTCGTTTCTCCTATTTTTGTCTCCTACTTTTTTTCTGCATTTTGTGATTTTAATTAATCATATTATATGATTCTGTTTCCTCCCCTTTCTGAGCCTATTTTATACTTCTGTTTTTAAGAAATCTTTTTCAGCGGTTACCCTAGAGTTTGCAATATACATTTGCAACTAAGCTAAGTCTACTTTCAAATAACATGATACTGCATCACAGATAGTGCAAGTACCTAATAATAAGCTGATTCTAATTCCTCCCACTAGTCCCTTGTATGATTGCTGTCATCCACTTCTCTTATACATAGGCATATAAGCATATATACATAAACATATGTATAATTGAATATATTGTTGCTATTACTTTTTTGAACAAATTGTTATATGTTAGATCAATGAAGAATAAGAAAAATAAGTTTTTATTTTACCTTCACTTATTCCTTCTCCACTGCTCTTGCTTTCTTTATGTAGATCCGAGTTTCTGACCTATATCATTTTCCTTCTCTCTAAAGAACTTCTTTTAGCATTTCTTGCAAGGCAGGTCTACCAACGACAAATTCCCTCAATTTTCATTTGTTTAAGAAAGTCTTTATTTCTCCTTCACTTTTGAAGGATAATATTGCTGGGTACAGAATTCTAGGTTGGTGTTTTCTTGCTCTCAACACTTTAAATATTTCACTCCATTCTCTTCTTGCTTGCATGATGTTTGAAGAGAGGTTGGATATAATTCTTATCTCCATAGCACTTGATCAAAGTTTGTAATAGGCATTTTTTTGCATGTGATTATTTGATAAATGTCCATGTCCCCTACTAGACTGTAAACTCCATGACTTGCGAGGACCCTGACTGGCTATGTGTACCACTGTGTCCCTAGCACCTAATATGGCCTGGTACATTCTTTTTAACAAAAGCATCTACATATGATTTTGTAAAAGAAATTGCTCTAGTGTAGAGGATTCCATGAATTGGATTTGGGGTTGGGGAATCTATGAAACTCTAGAAATTGTGTAGAATTTTGAGAATATTTATCTGTGTATTTTCCAGGGGATAGGGTGTGTAGATGTTCAGCAGATCATTAAAGGCTTGTCGCATCATGCCCTAGTTCTCACTTGCCTGCAGCTAAGCACATAATAACATTAGTACTGGAATGATATTGGTATGGAAGCGAGAAAATGTGGTTTCAACATATTCTAAGAAGCAACCTTAATTAGATTTCAAGCACTTTTTAAGAAAACAAGACATCATGTGCCTTGGTTTTGGATAGCTCTAGCATTTTAGGCAAAACCCCTACTCAAGGAATATTTTTCCAGTTTCAGATTTGTATTTTTTGATTTCCAGAAATAAGTCAATTTGAATACCAGTACATAAACACAAGAAGTTAGCAAACTATTTTTTTATTAATGTCATAATAGTTTATAACATTGTGAAATTTTAGTTGTACGTTACTGTTTGTCAGTCACCATATAAATGCATACCTTCACCCCTTGTGCCCACTCCTTAACCCCCTTCCCGCTGGTAACCACCAAACTGTTCTCTCTGTCCGTGTGTTAGTTTATCTTCCACGTCTGAGTGAAATCATGTGGTGTTTGTCTTTCTCTCTCTGGCTTAATTCGCTTAACATATTTCCCTCCAAGTCCATCCATGTTGTTGCAAATGGGATGATTTTGTCTTCTTTATGGCTGAGTAGTATTCCATCATATATATATATATATATGTACCACATCGTTATCCACTCATCTGTCGAGGGACACTTGGGTTGCTTCCACTTCTTGGCTATAGTGAATAATGCTGCAATGCACATAGGGGTGCATAAGCCTCTATGGATTGTTGATTTCAGGTTCACTGGGTAAATACCCAGAAGTGGGATAGCTGGGTCATAAGGTATTTCTATTTTTAATTTTTTGAGGAATCTCCATACTGTTTTCCATAGAGGCTGCACCAGTTTGCATTCCCACCAGCAGTGAATTAGGGATCCTGTTTCTCCACAACCTCTCCAACATTTGTTATTTTTTGTCTTGGTGATTATAGTCATTCTAATGGGTAGAAGGTGATATCTTAGTGAAGTTCTGATTTGCATTTCCCTGATGATTAGTGATGTTGAACATCTTTTCATGTGCCTATTGGCCATCTATATATCTTCCTTGGAAAAATGTCTGTTCATATCCTCTGCCCATTTTTTGATTGGTTGTTTATTTTTTTGTTCTTCAGTTATGTGAGTTCTTTATATATTATGGAGATTAACCCCTTGTTGGTTATATGATTTGCAAATATATTCTCCCAGCTGGTGGGTTGTCTTTTCATTTTGATCTTGGTTTCCTTTGCCTTGCAGAAGCTCTTTAGTCTGATGAGGTCCCACTTGTTTATTTTTTCTTTTGTTTCCCTTGTCCAAGTAGATATGGAATTTGAAAAGATTCCTCTTAGACCAATGTTAAAGAGTGTAATGCCTATATTTTCTTCTAGGAGTTTTATAGTTTCAGGTTTTACCTTCAAGTCTTTGGTCCATTTTGAGTTAATTTTTGTGTATGGGAGAAGATAATGGTCTGCTTTCCTTCTTTTGCATGTTGCTGTCCAATTTTCCCAGCACCATTTATTGAAGAGACTTTCCTTTCTCCATTGTATGTTCTTAGCTCCTTTGTTGAAGATTAGCTGTCCGTAGATGTGTGGTTTTATTTCTGGGCTTTCAATTCTGTTCCATTGATATGTTGTCTGTTTTTGTACCAGTACCATGCTGTTTTGATTATTATAGCTTTGTAGTATATCTTGAAGTAGGGGGGGAGATTGTGATGCCTCCAGCTTTGTTCTTTTTTCTCAGGGTTGCTTTAGCTATTCAGGGTCCTTTGTTGCCCCATATGAATTTTAAGATTCTTTGTTCTAGTTCTGTGAAGAATGTCATTGGGATTCTGATTGGGATTGCATTGAATCTGTAGATTGCTTTAGGTAGTATGGACATTTTAACTATGTTTATTCTTCCAATTGTATGCATGGGATATATTTTCCATTTCTTTGTGTCATCATCAATTTCAATAATGTCTTATAATTTTCATTGTATAGGTCTTTCACCTCCTTGGTTAAATTTATTCCTAGATATTTTATTCTTTTTGTTGCCATTGTAAATGGGATTGTAGTCTTGAGTTCTCTTTCTGTTAGTTCATTATTAGAGTACCGAAATGCAACTGATTTTTGTAAGTTGATTTGGTACCCTGCAACTTTGCTGTAGTTGATCATTTCTAATAGGTTTCCAATGGATTCATTAGGGTTTTCTATATTAAAAAAAATCATATTGTCTGCAAACAGCGAGAGTTTCACTTCTTCATTGCCTATTTGGATTCCTTTTATTTCTTTTCCTTGCCTCATTGCTTTGGCCAAAACCTCCAGTATTATGTGGAATATCTTATTCCACAACTCTTATTCCACATGAGTGGCAAGAGTGGGCAACCTTGTCTTGTTCCTCTTCTCAGAGGGATGGCTTTCAGTTTTTCCCTGTTGAGTATGATGTTGGCTGTGGGTTTGTCATATATGGCCTTTATTATGTTGAGGTACTTTCCTTCTATACCCATTTTGTTGAGAGTTTTTATCAAAAATGGATGTTGGATCTTGTCAAATGCTTTCTCTGCATGTATTGAGATGATTGTGTGATTTTTATTCCTCATTTTGTTAATGTGGTGTATCACATTGATTGATTTGCAGATGTTGAACCATTCCTGTGTCCCTGGTTTAAATCCTACTTTTAACATATTGCTGCTGTATTCAGTTTGCCAATATTTTGTTGAGGATTTTTTGCACCTGTGTTCATCAGTGACATTGGTCTGTAATTTTCCTTCTTTGTCTTGTCCTTGTCTGGCTTTGGTATCAGGGTGATGTTGGCCTCATAGAATGTGTTAGGAAGTATTCCATATTCCTCTATTTTTTTGGAATAGTTTGAGAAGGATATGTTTTAAATCTTCTTTGAATGTTTGGTAAAATTCTCTGGAGAAGCCATCTGGTCCTGGCCTTTTACTTTTTGGGAGGTTTTTTTTTTTTTTTTTTTTTTTGTGAGGAAGACCAGCCCTGAGCTAACATCCGTTGCTAATCCTCCTCTTTTTTTTGTTGAGGAAGACTGGCCCTGGGCTAACATCGTGCCCATCTTCCTCTACTTTATATGGGACGCCGCCACAGCGTGGCTGACATGCAGTGCATCGGCGGGCGCCCAGGATCTGAACCGGCGAACCCCAGGCTGCCAAGCGCGGACGAAACCGCTACACCACCGGGCGGCCCCTACAGTAGAATTTTTTTTTTCTTTTTTTTTGTGGGGAAGACCAGCCCTGAGCTAACATCCGTTGCCAATC
Source organism: Tapirus indicus (assembly GCA_031878705.1). Classification (NCBI taxonomy): domain Eukaryota; kingdom Metazoa; phylum Chordata; class Mammalia; order Perissodactyla; family Tapiridae; genus Tapirus; species Tapirus indicus. The sequence goes on along the minus strand of CM062920.1, from coordinate 132,817,870 downwards.
CTCCCCTTTTTGCTGAGGAAGACTGGCCCTGGGCTAACATCCGTGCCCATCTTCCTCTACTTTATATGGGACTCCGCCACGGCATGGCTGACAGGCAGTTCGTCGGCGGGGGCCGGGGATCCGAACTCGCGAACCCCGGGCTGCCAAGCGCGAACTAAACCGCTGCGCCACCGGGCGGCCCCTGGGAGGTTTTTGATTACTGTTTCAATCTCTTTACTTGTGATTTGTCTATTCAGATTCTCTATTTCTTCTTGATTCAGTTTTGGGAAGTTGTATGAGTCCAAGAATTTCTCCATTTCTTCTAGATTGTCCAATTTGTTGGCATATAGTTTTTCATAGTATTCTCTTATAATCCTTTGTATTTCTGTGGTATCTGTTGTAAATTCTGTTTCATTTCTAATTTTATTTGAGCCTTCTCTTTTTGTCTTACTGAGTCTGGCTAAGGGTTTGTCAATTTTGTTTATCTTCTCAAAGAACCAGCTCTTTGTTTCACTGATCCTTTCTGGGTTTTTTGGTTTCAATTTCATTTATTTCTGCTCTGATTTTTATTATTTCCCTCCTTCTGCTGACTTTGGGCTTTGTTTATTCTTCTTTTTCTAATTCTGTTAGGTATAGTTTAAGATTGCTTATTTGAGATTTTTCTTGTTTGTTAAGGTGGGCCTGTATTGCTATGAATTTCCCTCTCAGAACTGCTTTTGCTGCATCCCCTATGAGTTGTTATGGCATATTTTCATTTTCATTTGTCTCCAGATATTCTTTGATTTCTCCTTTAATTTCTTCAATGATCCATTCATTGTTCAGTAGCATATTGTTAGTCTCCACATTTTTGTCACTTTTGCAGTTTTTTCTTGTAGGTGATTTCTAGTTTCATAGCATTATCGTCAGAAAAGATGCTTGTTATGATTTCAATCTTCTTAAATTTATGGAGGCTTGCTTTCTTTCCCAACATATGATCTACTTGAGAATGTTCCATGCACACTTGAGAAAAATCTGTAATCTGCTGAGTTTGGATGGAGTGCTCTCTGTATATCTACTAAGTCCATCTGGTCTAGTTTTTTGTTTAAGTCCACTATTTCCTTATTGACTTTTTGTCAGGATGGTCTAGCCATTGATGTAAGTGGGGTGTTAAGGTCCCCTACTATTATTGTGTTGCTGTTAATATGTCCTTTTAGGTTTGTTAATAGTTGCTTTATGTACTTTGGTGCTCCTGTGTTGGGTGCATATATGTTTATAAATGATACATCTTCTTGGTGGAGTGTCCCTTTTCTCATTGCCCCTCTTTGTCGCTCATTACCTGTTTTATCTTGAAGTCTACTTTGTCTAAGTATGCTACACCTGCTTTCTTTTGTTTGCCATTAGCTTGTAATGTCATCTTTCTTCCCTTCGCTCTGAGTCTGTGTTTGTCTTTAGAGCTGAGATGTGTTTCCTGGAGGCAGTGTATTGTTGGGTCTTGGTTTTTAATCCATCCCACCACTCTGTGTCTTTTGATTGGAGAATTCAATCCATTTACATTTAGAGTGATTATTCATATATGAGGGCTTAGTGCTGCCATTTTATTGCTCATTTTCCAGTTCTTCTGCATTTCCTTTGTTTCTCATCCCATGTGTTTCTGACTACCAATTCAGTTTGGTCGTTCTGTATGATGGTTTTCTTAGTTTTCTCTTTATTTATCATATGTGTCTCTGTTCTGATTATTTGTTTAGTGGTTACCATGAGGTTTGTATAAAAATATCTCATAGGTGAGATAGTTCATTTTCTGATAGCATCTTATTTTCTTAGACTAAGTCGATTCTATCCCTATCCTCTTCCCCTTCTAAGTTATTATTATCACAACTTATTCCATCTTGTCTTGTGAGTTTGTGGTTAAAGTGATGAGGTTATATTTATTTTTGGTGTTTTCCTTCCCTTTATCTTTAATGTTATAATTATTTGCTAACCTGTTCTGATAGAGAGCTGCAGTTTTTCTGATTTTTGTCTACCTATTTTTATCCTTGCTCAAGGCTTTCTATCCCCTTTCTCTCTCTCTCTCTTTTTTTTTTTTTTTTCGGGTATGAGGGCCGTCTTGAGCATTTCTTATAGTGGGGGGTCTTGTGGCAATGAACTCCCTTAGCTTTTGTTTATCTGGGAAAGTTTTTAATTCTCCATCATATTTGAAGGATATTTTCACTGGATAGAGTATTCTTGGCTGACAGTTTTTGTCTTCAGAATCTTGAATATATCATTTGACTCTCTCCTAGCCTGTATGGTTTCTGCTGAGAAATCCACTGAGAGCCTGATAGGAGTTCCTTTGTACGTTATTTTTTTTGTCTTGCTGCCCTTAATATTTTTTCTTTATCATTGACTTTTGCTGGCTTTACTACTATATGCCTTGGAGAGGGTCTTTTTATGTTGATATAGTTAGGAGATGTATTTACTTCATTCACTTGTAATTCCAGCTCCTTCCCCTGGTTAGGGAAGTTCTCAGCTATTCTTTCTTTTAACAAGCTCTCTACTCCATTTTCCCTCCCTTCTCCCTCTGAAATACCTATAATCCTAATATTGCATTTCTTAGTTGAGTCAGATATTTCTCAGAATTTCTTCCTTTTTTTCAGTCTTAGTTCTCTCTCCTCCTCTATCTGGCGCATTTCTGCATTCCTGTCCTCTAGGTTGCTAATTCTTTCCTCCATGTTGTCAGCTCTGTTCTTTAAAGATTCTAGATTTTGCTTTGTCTCTTCCATTGTATTTTTCATCTCCAACGTTTCTGATTGATTTTTCTTTATAGTTTCAATCTCTTTTGTGAAGAAGTTCCTGATTTCATTGAACTGTCTGTATTTTCTTGTAACTCATTGAGCTTTTTTTTTTTACGATAGCTATTTCGAATTCTCTGTCATTTAGATTATAAATTTCTGTACCTTCAGCATTGATTTCTGGGTGCTTATCATTTTCCTTCTGGTCTGGAGATTTAATATATTTTTGCATACTGTTTGATGGTGTGGATTTATTTCTCCTCATAGTGATAATATCTGGTCACAGCTTCCACCTGCCGCTATTGCGTGGAAGTCAAGAGCTGTGTATTCTGAGCCCATTGTGATCCGCGGGCACTCTGGCCAACTGGCTGTGCTGGAACACAGGGCGGGGGATGTGACACTTTCTTTTCCCTGCCCAATCCCAGGGGTTTCTTGCTCTTCCCTCGCTGTCTGCTCTCCTGGGGTGCTAGCTTGATAAAGATAACCCTGCAACAGTTCAGTCACCTCTGTGTGGGAGTTTCCCACGGGTTGTGAGGGGACTTGGATGGCAACGGTTTTCCCACGGGGGCCGCCTCTCCCCCTCTCTCTCTGATAGCCCCATGGACCCAGAGTCACTGCCATTGGGGATGGAGAGGAGTTCTCCTTACCTCCTTCCACTTCCTCCAGGGGGTCCAGCACCTCCACCTTCAGACTTATGACTGCATGGTTCTCTCAGATGCCTTTTGTGTTGTGTGAACATACTCTGTTGGTATATGAATGTCCTTTTTGTTGTATCTTATGGGGGAGAGTCTAAGGGGAGAGCTCATTCTGCCGTGATGCTGACATCACTCAATTAATGCCTGTTTTTAGATGGAGAAACTGAGGCAAAGTCTCACAATTACACCTGGAAATCACAAGTAAAATCCTCCTGAGTCAGTCTTCAATCCTTCACAGGATTGTATATTCTTTCTAGTGTGCTCTCTAGGCATGTAATCATTTCAGCAAATTTTATTAAGCACCTATAGATTTCAAGCTGCTGTGGATTCAAAGATGAGACCTCATTCCTGATTGACAAAATATCTTGCCCAGACCTTCCCTTCTTTCCCCTCTAGTCAGAATTCACCTCTTCCTTCATAACCCAAAGCACATTGAATTACTATTATACCAGTTACTTCAATTTGTCTGGAATTAGAGCAAAGTTTGTGGTTAGTAACATCGTCAGTGTGACAATTTGAATTGATCTCATTGGCCTTTCCATCACTGCCATCCAAGTATAACTACTACCAGTAGGATCATAGAAGATAGAATAGTAGGCCTGAAAGACACCTTAATGATGATTTATGGGCACAGACTTTGATTTTACAGATATGGGAACTGAGATTCAGCAAGACTAATTGACTTGCCCAAGATCATATATCATGGCAGAACCAATGTCTTCTTTAAACGTTAAGGATATTTTTATATGCATATTTATGCATACATATACTGATGAAATTTGCCTCCAACAACAGATGTACCCAGTGGTATACTACTAAAGGTTTAACAACTAACTCTGATTGATAATGTTTGCCAATTTCCATGGTATAAATACTCATGGATGATTTAGTCTACCAATGGTTTAACAACTGGCTCACAAATTTTCTGAAAATTTAATAATTGGATCTCACAGATTGGTGAACCAGGTCTAACATTCCACTGGATGTGCTCCTGGAATCATACATTTACTATTAAAGCATTAGATCATTTCCTCAGTCATTCTAGCTATCCATTCAGAGACATACTACGTCATTTTCTGATTAATATTTCCAGGGAGAAATAAATTATTCCTTACATGTCAGCTTCAACCTTCACTTTCAGTTTCTTTTAAGAATTTAATGACTTGTTAATGTGTGTTTAAAACTACTTGGAGGGTCTTCCTTTTAAGAGAACTTTGGATAAACCCTTGAGTATCAGTTGTCTATTGCTAAGTTACAAATCACCCCAAAACTTATTGGCTTAAAACAGCAACACTTTATGTAGTTCACAGTTCTTCTGGTCTAAGTTGGGCTCAGCTGATCCTGACTGGGTTTGCCCATGCATATGAGGTCGTTAATTGGGTTAATGAGGCTGGCTGGTCATGGATGGTGTCACCCATATGTCTAGTGATTGAGTGACTGTCAGCTGGGGCAATAAGGAGAACTATGTGTTTTTCGTTATCCAGCAAGTCAGGTCTGACTTGTTTACATGGCTTCAGGCTTTCAAGGGTAGAAGACTGAAATGTGCAAAGTCTCTTAAGGCCTAGTCTCAGAACTGGCACATCATGACTTCCACAAGGCCATCCCAGATTCAGGGAGTGGGGAAATAGACTCAAACTTTTGAAGGGAAAAGCAGCAAATACTGTGGCCACTCTGTCACAATAGGAATCACTAAGATTAACTGATTAGTTTTTGAGTTTAGATTGTCGTATCTCTGTAGGACAGAGTTGAATGCACATGGCGTGGTTGGCTCTGTCAGAAATTGATTGGAGTTTTCTTTCCCAACGTCCAAAAGAAATTCATAACTTTTACTTATAACCCATCTCTACTTGAATGATCACTCATTGATATGCTCAATAACTGGTAATTTCCTTATCAGTTTAAACCATATATTTTAATACTGTCTCTTTTCCACACACACAAGTTAGCTAAGGGTGATGTGGGTGTGGGAGAGAGCTGAACAATAAGGCAGTATAGTCTGCTTAACAATCAGAGACCAAAATAAGGCATTAAGTAATCAATTGATAATTTGTGTACCATCATTCAAGTTCAGGAAAAGAAGTCACTTGGGATTAGATTAGTTGGAGAAGTTTGCTTCACGAGAACTATCTTTTAAAACTACCTTATTAAGGTTTAATTTACATACAATAAAATGCACACATTTTATTTTATTTTTTCTTTTTTTTTTGTGAGGAAGACCAGCCCTGAGCTAACATCCGTTGCCAATCCTCCTCTTTTTGCTGAGGAAGACTGGCCCTGGGCTAACATCTGTGCCCATCTTCCTCTACTGTATATGGGACGCCACCACAGCATGGCTGACAAGCGGTGCGTCAGCAGGCGCCCAGGATACGAACTCGCGAACCCTGGGCTGCCAAGCGCGAACTAAACTGCTGCGCCACCCGGCCGGCCCCAAATGCACACATTTTAAATGTATGGTTTGATGACCTTTGACAAATGTACACCCTTGTGTAACCACCACCACAATCAAGACATAGAATATTTTTATCACCTCCTAAAATGATCTTGTGCCCCTTTGGCTGCCTCCTCCCCAACTCCCAGCCCTAGACAATCATAGAGATAAGTCCAAAACCAAAAGACCTCTTTGAAAGAAAGACGAATGAATTTAAAAGGCTGAAAAAAGCAAATGGTCAGTACTTCACAAGTAAACATTAATTATTTATAGGCTTCTTATAAAGTGAGCAACTTTAGGTTGCTAAGTATATATATATATATATAGGATCTATACAATGGATATATAAGTATATATATACAATTGTCAGAACATTAATGGAAAAACTGCATCAAAAATTCTGTCTTAGAAATGTTAGGAGAATCTGTGGCAAAGAAGGTAGCTCAGTTATCACTTACCAACAACATAACTTGAAATATTCAAGTAGATTAACTCATAGAACAAATAAAGCTAATAAATTGTTTTTCTCTGCAACCTGATTGATAGACCTGAATATATAGATATTGCTAATAGGCAATTATTTAGGTTATGTGCTATTTGAATATGATAGTAATATGAAAGAAGAATTATCTTTTTTTCAGCTTCATTGCTGACAAACATAACTAACTCTAAACAGAAAGCTATGAAAAATTACGTTGTCAGTGAATAGGGTTTAACGTTTTGTGTAGGAATACAATTGGATGCATAGCTGCAATGACAGGAAAACATTCTGCAGTAGTTACTTAAATTACAGACCTTGACCCAGAGTGTAAGTCACATACCACTTCTTTCTTTGAGAAAGTCTTGCTATAAAAAGCTGATCAACTGAACTAAACAGTGTGCTTAGTGACTTAGTAAAGATTATAAATTATGTAAAGGCTAATGCAGTAAATTTGAGATTATTCTTTTTATCATGTGATAATATGGAAGAAATCATGAACAACTGTGACTACATGCTGAGTTATGATGGTTATCTAGGGGGAAAGGTCTATTGAGGTATTTGAACATTTAGCATTGCTGCAAGAAACCAGTTTGGTCCTAACTTTTTAAAGATTTAAATTGGCCAGCTAGAATTATTCATTTATTTGATATCTTCAGAATTTTGATCTTCAGAATTCTTCCATGCAAGGCATGTTTTGCAATGGCAGATAAAATTGAAGGGCAAAAGCAAAATGTAGAAGCTTGGAAGAAAAAGAAAAATTTCTACAGATTGTTATTACGTTTCATTATTTAACATCAGTTGTCAGTGAAGTAGGTGATTATCTTGATGGTGCACATTTACAAAAAGTTATCATCAAACCATTATGAATTTAATAGAATGCTTTGAATTTTATTTCCATTAAAAGAATGTCCAGATACGGCAAATTCATAGATCTAGAATCTATTTATTTCATCAAAAGATGACTTAAATTTATTATAAACTTACAGGATACATGTTCTAACTGGCAACTAATGAAGAATTAAAAACAAATTTTGAAAATATAGTATCACTTGCTTCATTTTGGACAAAAGTTAAAAATGAATATTCTGGGCATGCTGAAATTATTTTAAAACCTCTTTTTCCATTTCCATCAGCATCCCTTTGTAACCTGGTTCTTTCTTATGAATGATATTAAAACAACACATAGAAGCAGTTTGGATATACATCGTTCCCTGAAAATAGCATTGTTGTCAATCCAACCTGGATAACAAGAAAGAAATATGTTCATTTGTCACATTAAAAACGTTAAAATATTAATATGCATGGTGTTTATTCAAAGTATGCATATAATGGTCTAATCAAGAGAATTACTAATTCACTCATACTTTTCTTCAGTGACAATTGAAGAACAATAAAACTTTAAGGGTTATAGAAATTATATTAATCTTAAATGCACATTTTCAATGAACAACGGTTTTTTAAATCATTCTTTTCTCTTTCCCTTTTATGTTTTTTCTAATTCTATGTATTGAAATTTAATTTTATGTTCATTGAATCAGATAATAAAAGATTTTGAGCTTGTACTTTTTATGGTCTTTTTCTCTTTTCATTTCTACTAATTTAGTTTTATTGTAATTTATAAAAGTGTTGGACTACAATGGCTTAAAGAACTTTCCCTCATCACAGATGTTTTGAGACTCCTGTTTTATAGTTTGTATACTTTCCAGACAATTATTAAGCTTTAGCTTGAAACCTCTGAGTAACTAGGAGTTCATTACCTTTCCAGGAAGCCTACTCCATTATTGGACAGTTCTGATTATTAGAAAGTATTTCCTTACATTGAGTAGAAATCAATCTTCCTATGATTTGTAATCCTCAGATTTGGTCCTGCCCCTGGAACTATACAAAATAAATTTACTCCCTTTTACATATGACAGCTCTTTGGATATTTGAAAACATTTGTCATACCCCTTCCTATTTTTCTTTAAGTTCCACTTTTCTGATTATCCATATGCCATGAATTCCAGAACCTCACTGTCCTGGTTTGCCCTCTTCTGGGCATATTCTTTTAATAATGTCTTTCTTTAAATGTATTACCCAGAACTGAACTGAATATAATTTTCTTGTTCTGGACCATATACTTCTGCTAATGGTGCCAATAACGCATTAAGTTTTTTAGTAGTCGTGTCACTCTGTTGACTCGTATTGGGTCATAATTTCTTAAGAGGGAATCAGAATATCAAAATAGCCTCCAAATTTAGCTGATTCCTTGTGTAAATACACTCTTCCATCCTCTTGATTCCTTTTAGGGAGAAAAGAAAATTTGTTTTCATTGCTAACCCAATGATTTTTAATTTTATCATTTAAATGTTAGCAACATGGCTGGTAATGTAGCCAAAGAAGATTTTAAGCAGGGATGATATATTTAGAAACTTCATTCTGGCTAAAGGGTAGAGGGTAGAGGATGGACTGGAACAGGAGCAAGCTGAAATGTTGGGTGAACTGTTAAGTGACTGATGTAGTAATTCAGATGACAAATGATAATGGCCTGGATTCAAGAGGCAGAAAAGAGGCTGCAGTGAAGGGGACAGATTCCACAGATATGTAGGAAGTAAAATTAATAGGACCTGGTAACTAATTTATATGGGAATGACAGACAGTAATGAATGAGGCGGGGGTGGGGAGCAGCTCTTGATATCCAGAAGCTGACCTGGTATCCACAGCTGGGTCATGTTATTTCCTGTTGTGCATAAGAATCTCACAGAATACCAATATCAGATAGATCATTCTGAGACCATAATAACATAAGGCAACACAGGTCCACTTCATAATTTTGGCTAAGAACAGACAAAAACAGGGTCATCATGCCATCCACAAAATACCAAACACCCCCTTCTCTCGACTAAAATGAATGACAGCTACTTCTTTACCACTTATAACATTATCCTTGCCCTGGACAGTCCTTCCTGTAGATAAGATGTATTGAGATCCCAATCATAAAATGCCTCTTCTTTCTGACAGCTTCCAGTCTAGAGCAGAGCCCTGCTTCCTTAGATATTCTCTCAAATGACTCAACCAAATCCCAAATCCTATACAGTTTCTTTCTATCAGTCTCTTACTGAGTCCCATGGCTCCCTATGCCATGTGTTCTCCTCTACTGCAACGAGTAATAAACTTGACTTGTTCAAATAGAGGTGTGTTCCTTGTTGTCTCTGGCTGAAGGACATTGACACTGAGAATGATCCCAGAGTGGACAATCAGGTGTTGGTAGTACCAGTAATAGAAATAAAGAATACTGGATGAAAGGAAGGAAATGTCTTCAATTTTTAACAGGTTATCTTTGAGATATGAGTGGGTTAAACTAGGTAGAGATATCCAGGAGGCAATTGGATGGATATATGGTTCTGGAGCTTAAGAGAGATGTCTGTGCTGAATCTCTCTCTCGTCTCTACCCACACGTAATTATACTCAGAAACGCATATTTGAGAGCCTTTGTTTATATGATAATTGAAGCTGTGGGATTAGCTAAGATCACCTGAGAGGGAATAGAATGAGAAGAGAAAAGGGTTGAGGACAGGACCCCCAGAAACACCTATAGTTATGAGGTGGGCGGAAGGTGAAATACTCAGAAAAGACTCTCAGAAGGAGCTGTCATGGAGGAAAGAAGAGAACCAGAAGTAGAAAAATACCAGAAGTCAGAGAAGGAGAGAGTTTCAAGAAGGAGGATGAGATTAGCAGTTTTATATGCTGCTGAGAAGTCAAGTAAGATAAGGAGCACTTCATGCTGTCTGACACATCCCCATCATTTTTTGAGCACCTCTTTACTTTCTGGCACAATAAGACGTTTCAGGCTCCTCTTATACTTCCCCGCTTGAGCCCTGGAATCAGTCGTTTCTCTAAGGACGCTTGTTTCCTTTGAGTGGAAAATGGTATTTAGAAACCAAGATCTGGTGTACTACTCCGTTTAAGAAGCTTGTCTGTGAAGGGGTCAGTCAGGGTATGTGGTGGTCATACAGGTGAGTGGAAGGACAGAGAGAGGGGGAAACTTGGCTTAGGTGAAGACGAGTAAAGCAGAAGTCCAGGGATCAGACCTGAAGCTTAAGATGAGAAGCAGGATAAAGATGATTTGACCTTGAGTCCCTGAGTGGCACATAGAACTCCAAAGGTCTCCCTAAGGTTAGCATTCATTTTAGGAATCTGGGTGGAGCTCTGCCTTGCAATAGGCATTAAGTGGTCTCAGCAGGAGAGAGAGGCCATGTACCAAGGTCGGGTGCCAAGCAAAGCCGGAAACCACCTGTGAAATATTTGGGTTATATACCTGTGCCAAGCATTTTATCCTGGCGGGTGGGCTTTAAGTGTTGCAATTGTAACCCTCTACTTATTAAAGTAATAATTATGTTTGACTTTAATATTCTTTATTCTTAAGAAAAGAATTGGATGTTTGGTGTGAACATCTCTGGTTTTGTTGACCCAGCATTCCCACCCTCTTTCTTCTGGAAAATGCCCATTTTCCTACCACAAACATCTTGTAGGGAGTCCCAACTCCTGGCTATAGTTAATTGGACTAGAGATGAGTAACCACATCAGCTGGGGCTGATGGAAATACAGTGTTTTGTTCCTGAGTGAGCAGATGACCTAAACCAGGCCAATGGCAGTCCTTCCTCAGGATCTGAAAAACTGGAACTGGGCGAAGAAGTTTACTCCCTCTCTAGGACAAATGGGGAGATGGAACATTTGGTTTGTTTGTGGCGTAATTCCTAGGAAGAAAACCAGTGCAAAAGAAACAGAAACAAGAGATGAAAGGAAAAGACTCCAGGTGGTGTTTGAATCTCTGCTTCCTTGTCAGTGAGGCCCAGGTGTGCCCTCGCCATCTCAGAACTATAAGAGCCTTCCAACACAGGTCCCTTTTTGCCTAAGCTAGTTCGACTTGGTTTTCAGTCACTTTCACCAAAAGACAGAGACCTCACTCATACTATGACTTCAAATAAGTCTGGTTTTAATTTACATTGTCAAAAGCCGACTTCATTTATATTGTCAAAAGTTAACTTCATTTTGAGAAGCATCTTAAACATCCCACCAAAATAGTAAGAAATCAAGTGACCATGAATGGCTGTTGCATTTTTCCTAACAAAAGCAGCAGTTGTTCAAAATGATTTTTTTTTTCTATTTATGCCTCACATTACAACATCTATCCAGGCAGTCTCCCAAGGAGTCCTTTCTTATTAACAACCTTAGTTTAAATTGTATTTCCATTCCTCACCTCTCCCATCATACTGTTGCACTGAACATATATTATCTTCTCACTTTATTAAATACTTCCTTTCCTAAAGCAACAAGAAATAAATCATTTGTAAGAGAAACTATGTATACTTTCTTATCTTTTTTCCCTTTAGTTACAACTTCCCAAAAACCTACTCAAGCTTTTACTTTCTCTAATCAAGAGTTATTTTAACAGGTTTTACTGTCTCTATTAACTCTTTTAGCTTTTCTAGTCCTTAAAGCTAGGTAGAAACCCTAATCCTTGTGTTTACCCAGACATTTGCTAAGTTCAAGGACAGCTATCCAAGTTGGTTAATGGCTTTGTTCTTTGAAAAGAATCTGGATTTGGTTCAATGAGTATAATCATTCAATGCAGTATTAATCATTGCATTTGATAGTTTTTCTTTGCCTACCCCTCTTTACAGAATCAACCTCAAATTTTTTTCTGGGGATTTTCCCCACCCTCAGTCTATGAGATCTCAATGGCATTCTTATCCGTACATCAAGAATGAATCCATGACCCAGGCCCAAGACAACCTGCACGTGTGTTCCTGAGGTGGGTACATGACCTAAACCAGAACAGTCTGATGACATTTCAAGACTTTTATGAATGCCACTAGCAGGTGATTTTTCCTCTCCACTGGATATGAACTTAAGGGGCTGTGAGGCTGGCATTCCTGCAGCCATCTTATGACCATGAGGAATGGTCTGTCTGAGAATGGAGCCAACACAAAAGGCATGGAGCTGAGAGGTGGAGAAAGAGAAACCAGGTCTTAATTACTTGAACAAAATATTAACTTTTTGCTTAATGGATCTTTCCTTATTTACATCCAAAAGAGTCTTAACTGATGTAATAATGATATGTAAAATTCACTTGAATAAGAGGAAAAATTAGAGAGAGATATACTTATAAATTTTACATAATATAATGTATATATATAATTTTTATATTATACATACAATTTATATATTTATTATTTAAATTATTATTTTAAATTATTATTTAAAATAATAATTTTTATATATATATAATTTTTTTAGAGCAAGATCTGCAAACAAATGAAAACTCAGAGTCTATTGGCCATGTCAGCTTGTCCTATATGCTTGCCAAAATTAATTGTCTAGAATAGAGAGTAAAGCATAAGAAACTAGGCTCTGAGTATTCTAAAAAATCCAGCCAATTCCTTGGGATAGCCCAAGTGTGAGAGATTTAACCCAGTCCCTTCACAATGCATTACGATGAGAACAGTTATTCTGTCTAGTGAGTATGAGACACCAAAAAACATAGTTATCAGAGGGAAAGATTCATAGGCTCATAGAACTTTTGATCTGTAAGAGTTAAGATCACCTACTGCTTAGTAATGCAGAGAAATGGACTGGTGCCATTTTCAACAATATAAATTGAAATTCATGTTTTAGGTTAATCCTTAAATAACTGAAAATTTAAATATATGAAAACAATGGTTTTCCAATCCCTTCTACTAACAAAGGCTTTACAACAGGGAATTTTACCATGGCTGGGTTCCTGTGGACCAGTTCTTGGGTCTTGAGGAACACAGAAGATTAACCAACAACCCCTACCTCTTTTTCTCTATCCTATAACTCATATAGTGGGGAAAATCTTCTATTTTTCAAAGTGATCTTTGATGAATGTCATACATTTTGATTCAAATTATTTGGAAGGAAGCATGTGAAGCAGAAAAAAATGGAAGACATTTAGAGTTAGCAGATTTTCATTTGGATCCTAGCCTTGTCCATACTGTGTGATCTTACCAGATGTGAGCCCCAGGAGGGCATGGCCCATTCGTTAATGTACACCCAATGCCAAGCACAGTGTCTGAGACATATAAAAGGTGCTCAATAGACACAATAAAGGTTTGTTTCTCACTTGTGTTAGAGTCTAACTCAGGACAGTGAATGGGGAAAAACATCTCTGCTCCACAGAGTCATTCAGGGACCCAGACTCCTGCCAAGTGGTGGCTTTACTGTCCCCTAGGGCCTTGGACTGCTCTACTGGATCCTGTGCATCTAAATGGCAGGTAAAGGAGAAGAGGGAATGTGAAAAACAAAGGATTGTATGCTCGGTTTTAATGGCCAGCTCTAGAGTGGGCTTCTGCCACATTCCATTGGTGGGAACTCGATTGGCCACCCATCCAACTGCAAGACTGGGAACTGTGGTCTAGTGGCATACCTTGGAAGCAGAGGAGAAACTCAGACATTGGTGAGAATTTGCTTTTTCTGCTTTACTCTCTGAGCCCCAATTTCTTCTTCTGAAAAGAATTAATAATTGCTATTTGCCAGCACTTTATGAGGATTTAATGAGGCAATAAATGTGGAAGTACTTGGTAAAGTGCTAATCAAATACTAGTTATGAATATTCCTGGGTAATTTGGTCCGTTTACCTCTGCATTTCATCTGTGAAATGTGTAGGCTGAAATACCCTCTAAGAATCCTCTCCAGCTCTAAAATGCTTTGATTCTGTGTTTCTTTTCAACCTTCAGCAAGCAAGGGCCTTTCTGACTTTGTGTTGGGGTCTAGGATAAATCTTTTAGGGTCCTACACATGATTCTACAACCCAGTCCTCCTGTCCTCGAACCCTCTTTCATTGCATAATATTGCCCATGCGTTTTTTTTGAGACACAATCTGACTCTACGTTATCTCATTTAAATTCTGTTCATTCCAACTATGAGTAAAAGATAATTTTTGCCTCCCTATTGCATCGACCAGTTCCAGCCTGCTAGATTTCTTGTTTCAGAAGAAAACTGTAGATGTAAGGACGAGAACCTAGGAAAGCATTTGACAGATTTGAAATATTAAAAACAAACATGATTACTTTAATCCTGCCTTGAAAGACTCTATGTAATAGAAGTTTGGTTCAATTTCTTTCCTTTGTCTGCAGTTTCTTTAGTCTCTAGCCCCAGTCTCCCAGCTTTTTCCTCCAGCTAAATTCCCTTTGCCGTCCATTGACAACTGTTTTGCACGATTCCTAGAGGAGGTCAGCAAGGGGACGTCTGAATTCTCCTAGGGGACGTCTGAATTCTCCTAGGGGAGATCTGAATTCTATGTTAAAGGCAGGTGAGGGGCTGATAAACATTGATGCTCAGGGGTATTCTGGCTTCTAGGTAGTTCACATAAAGCAGAGAAACCCGTCTACCCACTTCCATTCTGGCCCCTTCTTATCCTTCTCTACAGCCACGGGGCTCTTTTCACACTGCAAATCTGATGTCGTTCCTGTGCTTAGAACAGTATAATGTGTGTATTGTACTTTTTGAAAAAACTTTGCTGTATATTATAAAAGAATACAATGCACAGATCTTCAGTACAGTTCGAGGAGTTTTGATAATTGGATGTGCCTCTGAAACCACCACACCAAACAAGATATAAAACTTTGCTATGACCTCAGAAAGCTCCCTTGCTCCCCTTTCCAGTCATGTCACCCCCTCCCTAGCCCCCATACCCAGAGGCAGCCACTTTATGATTTTTATCACCATAGATTAGTTTTGCCTGTTTTTGGATTTCATACAAATATAATCACACACTATGGACGTTTTTGAATCTGGCTATTTTTACTGAACATAATCTTTTTCAGAGTATTCTGTGTTGTGTGTTCATTCCTTTCAATTGAGTATGAATATACTCCAATTTATTTATCCATTCTCTTGTGGATGGATATTTGGATTGTGTCCAGATTTTGGCTATTTTAAGGCTGCTATGAATATTCATGTTAAGTCTTTGGGGAACATAAGTTTTCATTTCTCTTGGGTAAATACCTAAGAGTGGAATTGTCAAACAGTAGGGGCTTTAACAGTCTAAAGACCCATTTAGGATGAAGACCCAAACCCTGCATGGCCTGATTACTTCTCTGGAGTCATCCTGCACACTCCCCACTTCTCCTTACTCTCTGACTGCAGCCCCTCTCTTTATGCTCTTCCCTCTGCCAGAAACACACTTCCTTCCCTCTCTTCCAAGGTATCCTTTAAATCCAAACTCCAGCAATAGCTGTCTACCTTCCCCATTAAGGTAAATCCCTTATCATAGGTGGTCACGGCTCTGTTCCTGATGCCCCATCTCTTACTGAGACTGCAGTTTTACATTTATGGTCATGATTATTTGTTTAATGTTTGCTTCTCACTCAGCAGCAAGCTCCGTGAGGGCAGGTTATCTCTCTGTTTTACTCACACAATGCCTAGCCTAGTTTCTGGCACATACTAAGCCTTCAATACATCATTGTTGGGTGAATGAATGATGGCTGTTCCAGACCCCACCACGGATTCTGTTCTCCACTTTGGTGAACCTGCTTTGGTCGTCCAGAGAAGAAACTCTCTGCCCTCGTCATGCAGTTCTCCAAGGCCTGGACCCCACTGCAGGGAAAAGGACCAGGCAGTTTAGTTATGTTTAGGCTGCCTGGCTTCCAAGAATGAGAAAGCTTGAATTTCAATCTTAATAGCTTTTGTCTTAAGCAGACCATTATAAAAACAAAATTCCTGCTACAGGAGCTTCTGATCCAAGTAAGACAACAAGGCAATGTTGTGAGCAAATATTCCACCTTGAACTAGACCAAAGGGGACCTGCTCCTGGTTGTGTTGGTTTCCTTTAGTTTTTCTTCTTGAGCACCACGTACTGGGGACATTCTGAAGATGGCACTGATTCTCTTGAAAAGCAGAATTTTTTCTTAGTAAAGAATCAGGGGTGTCCCTCAACTGATGATTGGATAAAGAAGATGTGGTATATACATACAATGGAATACTACTCAGCCATAAAAAAAGACAGAATTGTCCCATTTGCAACAACATGGATGGACCTGGAAGGTATTATGTTAAGTGAAATAAGCCAGAGAGAGAAGGACAAACACCACATGATTTCACTCATATGTGGAATATAAACTAACACACAGACAGAGAGAACTGATTGGTGGTTACCAGGGGGAAAGGGGTTGGGGGGTGGGCACAAGTGGTGAAGGGACGCATTCATATGGCAATGGACAAATAATAATATACAACTAAAACCCCACAATGTTATAAACTGTTAAGACATCAATAAGAAAAAAAAAAAGAGTCAGAAGATGGAGTTGTTTCAGAAAAAAAAATTAGAGGATAAAGTGCTACACAATGAAATTTACTTCCATATTGAAAAGCATCTCCGTGAGGCATTTTCACCACTTGACTGGCCAGAACTGAGGTGCTGATGGGCTAGGAAGGCTCATTTACTCAGTGTGCTGTTATTATGAGCAAGGCTATTCAGGGATGTGTTTAGTTACACATCCTCCCTCCCCCCCAAGAACCCCAATATGTATAGTAGTGAAGATGATTAATATAATCTTACGTATCTCTCCATGACTCCATACTACTCATGATGATTTCCCTCCCAGCTTGACTTCTTGTCTGCCTGGAGTGATGACAATGAACAGAGGAGTGTGTGGATACTCTTTCCCCTTTAAGTATTTTGCTTTTGCAAAAAGAATGCAAAATGTGATCCTAAGAGGATGAATGTTGTATGGAAAGAACTATAGGTGTTCAAGAAAACAACATTAATTTTATCACCACCAGATTGCTTTTATTGCCTCCAGGAAATGAAATCACTTTAGGAATCTGCAAACCTCTAGACAAGGAATAGAATATGCTCTCCTGCCTTTAAATAAGTGAGGATGGGTGAGTCTTCACATGAAGAGGATTTGAGGCAGTCAAAGGTGATAATATGTGTTAGAAAGTTTGCCAGAATATTTATCAAGAAACTTAAAAGTGTTCATACCCTTTGATCTAGTAATGTCACTCCTAGATCTCTGTCCTGAAGAATTAGTCATTGATATAGGAAAGGGTCTATATACAAAGAAGGGCATTGCTGCATTATTTACAACAGGGAGAAACTGGAAACTGGCTAAATAAATTCTGGGACCTGCTTATCATAAACTATTATGACATTAAATAATGTCACAGAGATTATTTAATAACATAGGAAAATTCTCCTAGTGAAAGAAGTGCCTAGAATAGGACCTGAACTACTGTAGGCATTCAGTAAATATTTGTTCAATCAATACATGAATGGGTTACTTTTATAACCAGAAAAAATGATTTAAAAATCTGCCATAAAAATTAGGGTTAACATTTTAAACAACTAACATAGGTAGGGCTAACTCTTCTGGAAAGGCATTTTTTAGGGGGAAAGAAAATGAAAACAGTTTCCCCCTATCCCCAGAAACCAACAAAAAACTTGATCTTGCCATTAGGTCAATAGAAAGACCTCTCTTCCAGGACAGTTTAGATGGAAACAGAGTTCATTTGCAATACTGGGGGTGCTTTCCCTTAAAATGAGATTCTGTTAATTTAGTAGTTCTTGTACATTATTTTTGTGTGCTAAAAATTTTGCTGAGATGTTGGTTTGAGGGACTTTTCTCTTCTAATTTAAAAGGGTTTTGTCCTTTCACTATTTAGCTAGGTGAAGAGTTGAAAATATTTCTACCTCATTAAACAACTTCAATTCCAGAGACCCAGATGGAGCACCTGCCACGTAAGCCTGTTTCTCCTCTTTCCCTCTAGAGTTAAGACTGGCAGCTGTGGGCATTCTTGAAAGTGTTCGCCTTGTACTTTTGAGCTAATTTTTAAAAATTGGATCATTGCCAATCTGCTCTCTAGCTTCTGATATTTAAATAGGCGATTCAACTGAACCAGATACAGGAGCGAGAGAGAGCATGTGTGTGTAGGGGGGCAGTGGAGAAATGCACAGAAAGAAAACCAACAAAGTGATATGGGTTGGAAGCTATGCTCTGAGCCAAGGGCTGCACTTGTTAAGTGAAAATTAGGGTCCAGCTACAACCGGAATGTTTTAAAACTAAGATCAGGGGGCCGGCCTGGTGGCATAGCAGTTAAGTTCGTGTGCTCTGCTTCTGGCGGCCCAGGGTTCTCAGGCCCGGATCCCGGGCATGGACCAACTCACTGCTTGTCAGCCATGCTGTGGCAGTGTCCCATATAAAGCAGAGGAAAATGGGCACGGATGTTAGCCCAGGGCCAGTCTTCCTCAGAAAAAAAAAAAAAACCCAAAAACCCAAAAAACTAAGATCAGGACAGAGCCATCAAGGTCCAAGGTCACCCCTAGGAATATGTGGGTTCTGAAGCAAATTACACTGTGCTCCACTGTTTGGGAAGACCCAACTTTGGGATGTGGAGGGAAGTATTATAATTTTGGAAATGCTTTTGAAGAAAAGAATACAATTTTAGAATACAAATACTAAAACAAGGAGACACAATAGTGCTTAAGAAACATGTAAATACATCCACTAAACACCACTACGTGTATCTGCAACCCAACTTTCCTTTAGCCGGATCCCATGATGTCCAAGCCCTCTCCAAAGCTCTCTGACACGAGGGAGATTGTGATGGAAGGAAAGTCAGAGAGCAAAGACAGAGGTCTTAACTGATTGTGGTTAAAATGTCTTAACTTTGCAAATTTAACAAAAACATGTACCCTTGTAAACACATTGTTAGGACTCCTCCTAGGGCCTTTGCAAATTGAGGGCCTTGTAAATCCACCTCTGACCATGCCCCACCCCTAGCATTTTTCTGCAGATTAAATCAGACCAAAGTTAAAGACAGCCAATGGGAGGAGTAGAAGGCAGAAATTAGAGAAAGGTCACGGTGGGACTCATCATACACATTCCTATTCTTCTTGTGAATATTGAGCTCTCAGGCTGGGAGATGATGAAGAACGTGTTAGGTCTTCTGGAAGATACATAAAGGAGTCTTGGAGCTGAAGATCAGGCCTCCAGATGTAAGCATCAGCACAAATTGGGAAGCAAGCCTGTGTCAACTCAGTGGAGAAGAGAAAGGGACTTAGGAGGGCAGGGGAGTTACTTGGAGGTGAGAGGGCTGGGAGACAGTGCCTTGTCCAGGTACTTTAGTTTGGGATCTGTAAGAAATGTTCTTGACTGGACACCTGTTGCCAGCTTTGCAATTCCCTCCAGGCTGGCAAATGGGGAACTTGTACCAAGTTTCTCAGTGGAGAGGGCTACACATAGGAACCAAAAAAACAAGGTTGACTTTCCAGTGGTCTCATGAACCTTAGGTCCTGGGGAGAGCCACGGGATTGGGAGTGAGTGGTTGATGGAGGGTTGGTGGAGGACACGCTTGCAACCCCAGGAATCAAGCTTATCAATGCATATTTTGTACGAATACACGGAAACAAAAGGATCAAATTAAATACAGTAGAAGAGCTGCCTGTGGGAGAGGGTTAGGAGTAAGAATGAGCATTGAAAGGGGACACATTACTCACTCACTCAGTCCACAGTAAACAAGAGAGGGGTCAGGAAAACAGTCAAACAAAACCCTCCAACACTAATGGGAGAACGTCAATTTTTTGTGAAGTGGGAAGATTCCCAGTAATAACATTGGGTGGGATCTGCATAGAGCAGTTTCAGACTCTCAGTGGTCCCAAGGTTGTGAGGCTTTAGGAAACAAGTGCTGCCCACATATGAGAATGGAAGGGTTATTTTTAAAAACTGCTTCATAGTTTTGGCGCAAAGGATGATTTTTGTTTTTTGAAAAAAATGCAAATACAGATTATTAAATGAATTTAATCCATGTAAAGTACCTAGAAGAATGCATGACACATAGTAAGCCCTCAATAAATGTTACAAAAATAACCTGAAATTCCACTACCCAGAGATAACCACAATTAAGATTTTGGTAAATGTCCTTTCTAGGAAATATATCAATTTACTTATTCAATTGTACATGAATGAGATTAAACTCTACGTGATGTTCTGAAATCTGCTTTTTCCACACAACGTCATACTGTAAAGATCATTTCATGGCTAGGAATATAGACCATCCTCACTATTTCTAAAGTCTAGGGTGTATTCCATTGTATAGATGTACTATAATTTACTCAACCTGCTCCCAACTGACAGTGAAGTTGCTTCCAATTTTTCATTATTATATGTAACGTAGCTGGAGCATCCACATGTACTGACTGTTTTATACTTGTTTTAATGTCCTTCTAGAGTAAGCTCCTAGAACTGGAATTGTGAGTCAAAGTGTTACCACACAAAGGGCACAAGCTGCTCACCAGGAGAGAAAAGCCAATCGTCAAGAGGCAAGATGGTGGAAAAGAAAGGGCAGTTTATTATAGCTTGCTAGCAAGGGGGAAGATGGCCAACTAATGTCTCAAAGAACCATCTTACAGAACAACTACTACAGGCCAGTTATACAGGGGGCTAGTCTCTGGGTGGGGGAGGCATCTGGTCTCAGGGTGGAGGTATCATCTGATCTCTGTACCTGATAGTTTTTTGTTTTACTTGATATGCATCAGAAACTGAGGTAACGCCCTACACCCTGATCTTTCAGTTGTCACTGATGATGGCTATCAGCGTAGACTCTCTGCCCAGGGGTCATCACATTCCTAAGGAACTCAAGAGAACAAAGTTATCGATGTATAGCAGCTGGGAGGGGCTGTAAAATCCAGAGTAGACAGAGGTCATTCAAAGTTACAATATGGTTTCTTTTCGACAATATGGCTTCCCTTATGTCAACCTTCTGTTAAGCTGGTATCAAAAGGGTATGCACATTTGACATTTTGATACTGCCAAACTGCCCTACAGAAAAGGTTTTAGTGTCTGTGGCCCCACCAATGGTATATGAGTATTCTGTTATCTCTCAACAAACTGGGTGTAATTCTTTTCCATCTCTGCAAACCTGCTGGGTGAAAAACAGCTTATTGTCGATTATATTTGCTTTTTTGATATTAGCGTAATAGTTAATTTTATGTGTCAACTTGGCTAGGCTGTGATGCCCAGTTTTTGGTCCAACACCAGTCTAGATGTTACTGTGAAGGTATTTTTTAGATGAGATTAACGTTTAAATCAGTAGATTTTGAGTAAAGCAGATTACTCACCATAATGTGGGTGGGCCTCATCCAATCAGCTGAAGGCCTTAAGAGAAAAGACTGAGATCAGCTTTTCCCTAGATTTCCAGCCTGCTGGATTGCCCTGCATGTTTTGGACTTGCCTGCCCCCAACAATGGCATGAGCTAATTCCTTAAAATAAAGCTCAATTTCTCTATGTACACACATCTTATTCATTTTGTTTCTCGGGAGAACCCTGACTAATACAATTCATGAGGTTGCCCAGCTCAAATGTTTATTGGCCATTTGTATTTCTTCTCTTTTTTCTTCCTTTCTTTCTGAAAATTATCTCCTTGCCCTGGGTCTTTTTTAGCCCCTCTGCTCATGCCTGAGATGAGGCAGTGTGACCTGGGGACCTCCAAAGTGAGGGGCTCTGGCCTATACATCCTGATTTTCTGACTAGGGACTTGTACTACAAGTGAGATTATGCAAATAAATAGATTGAATTAAAAAAGCCAAGTAATTGAGAATGCTCTTAGTTAAGAGAACTTTAAAAAAACCAGTTCCTCCCTCATTTATCAGTTAATAGCTGAACGCAGAATTTCCTGTTGTTTCTTTTTCTTCCCCCTCATAGTGGTTGATGTCATCACAGCCACCTAGAAGAACAATTTCCTACAGTGATGGCGGTCCTGTGATGTCATTGGGATTACAAAAGCTGGCAAGGAAATTTGCTATCAACACTTACTGTCGGAAATTAATTTAAGCTGTCTGGGAAAGGAGCTGTTCAGTGAAACTAAAAAATTTTCTTAATTTATTATACAAAGAAAGTCTGTCCTCTATCTACCAGGGAGAGAATGCCCTACAACTTCAAGGTACCAAATAAACAGGGATGGAGTAAGAGATAGATAGTCCTACTTTGGTGGGCTAAGTATCTGTGCCAAGATGGTAACTATCTCCATACTGAATAGGTTGGTGGCTGGACTGTTCTTCCAGCAACCAGACCTGCCCTGAGGAAGCTTTGAAATTTCCCATTTTCTGTATGTTTGATCAAATCTCCTAAGCAGGGTTTACCGCCTCCCCCCATTAGAATGGAAGTGGGATGTATTAGTTTTCTGTGGCTGCTGTAGCAAATTACCACGAGCTGGGAGGCTTAAAACAATAGAAATTTATTCTCTCACAGCTCTGGAGGCCCGAAGTCCAAAATCAAGGCATCAGGAGGATTGGGTTGGAAATCACATCTGAACTACACTGAGTAGGGAGGGGCAGTTGCTGCAATCAGAGCAATGCTGTTACCAGGAGGAGGGAACACGCGCAGCGGGGCAGCCCAGAGCCCAGAGCCCAGAAGAAGAGCACAGGGGAAAGATGCGGGTTCAGTGAGACATGCTGAGTTATGACGCAGCCAGTGAGATGCCCCGGAGGTGATAGCCCCTGACCATTAAGTTTGGCAGCAGGTTTAACTTCATTTTTAACTTCAGCAAGAACACTCAGTGGAGTGTGGGGCAGGAGGACTATTGAAGGGAGGTGAAGAAGGAAGGGGAGTTCAGGAAAGTTGAGATGGCGGTGGTCGGAAGCCAAAGAGAATGAGGGTCTGTTTGGGCACATTCTCTGCACTGAGGACAGTGTTGCTCATGCAGCCTTTCAGGGCCCAAGGCAACAGCCTAAAGCAGTAGTTCTCAAAGGCTGGTACCCAGACCAGCAGCATCAGGCACCTGGGAACTTACTAGAAAAGCAAATTTGGGGAACCCATCCAAGACCTACTGAATCAAAAGCTCTAGGTTGGAACCCTAAAATCTGTGTTTAACAAGCCCTCCAGGTGATTCTGATGCAGGCTAAAGTATGAGGGCCACAGCCCTGGGAGACTGGAGGGATGAGCTTTGACAGAGCTGGTGCTGCCACCTGTCTCAGGGAGGCACGGGTATGTGTTAACATGTTTACTGCAGCTGGCCTTGCTGGAAGCAGAGAGTCTGGCTTTGGGTGGGGGTAAGTGTGGGGGTGTGGGCGTTGGGCCTAAGGGCATGAATTTCTGTAAAGCAAGCAAACGAGAAGATGGACTGGTTCCTTCCCAGGGCAGGATCCCTGCTTCTCAAGAATGAAATACTCCTGTTTTGAGCTTTCAAGCAGATCCACAATTTGACATCTTTCCATTCCTCTGAGCAACACCGGAGTAAGCATCTCTCTTGAAGGACGGGGCTGGTGTTCGGCTGAAGCTGTCACAAAGTGGCATTTCTCACAACGTTTGCAGAGCCCCTGGGAAATGTTAACCAGAAACTTGGTTTGCTCTTTGACTTCAGTCTTTATGGTTGAAAAGCTTTCTAAAACGGATCTGTCTTTTTGCCACTTTAGCGACTAGAATTATATCCAAAGTAGCAACGGTTGAAAGATTTATTATCTTTACAAAGCAGAGTGGGTTTAAGATGAGCTCTCTAATTGTATCACTCTTACTTGCATTCTGATTTGCTTCCTTGAGAAGAGGAGATTGGGATGGAGGGAGTTCCTGCAGACTCCTGGGATTTGCATGTGACCCCCAGCTTACATCATCTACGGCACACTCTGTTATGCATGTTTGCGTCTGATTTTCCCTTAGAAGCTGTACATGAAAGTCATTTGTCCAGTGGGCAGACCACAGGAAGTATGGTACAATGTAAACTCCAGGAGGGCTGGGCTGGTTGGTTCACGATTTTATCTCTAAAACCTAGAATTATAACAGGACCCAATAAATATGTTGAATGAATGACAGAACATAGTAATTGTCATTGAATTCTGGATGATTCTAGAATGTATAGATCACAGGGTCTCCATTCTGAGCATTAATTCTCACCATCTGGGACCACAAATATAGCATGTGCAGGCAGGACTGGCTACATAATTCGTGGGGGCCAGTGTAAAATGAAAACGTAGGGCCCCTTGTTCAAAAATTATTAAGAACTTCAAGACAGAGACAGCAGAGCATTAAACCCAGCACAGGGCCCTTCTGAGGGTGTGGCCCTGTGCTCCTGCACAAGTCCCATGAAGTTATACGTAAGGGAGGAGATGGGATGAAATCTTAACTAATCCTGGTAACTTCTGGAAATCGCTTTTAAAAATTTTGTGCAGAAATCTTTGAAATGACCTTTACATATAGTTATTTTCTCCTTTTCATGAAAGAGAAGGGAAATATCAAAATGGAGGGTTCTGTAATAGGATTGGATGATTCCAATTCTTCTCTACCACCTTGGAAGGCGTCCGGTCTTTGCCATGTTGCTCTACAGTGCCTCCCACTGGAGAGATAAGAGGATATTTCCCCATCCACTGACGTTGAACTTGGCATATCACTTGTTTTGGCCAATGGAATGTCAGTGGACATGACATGAACAGAGACTATAGACGTGCTCCTGTAGTTTGGCTTGGCCTCTTGTGCTTCTGTCCTCTACCAAAAGAACTGTCCTGGGTAGCTGCTGGTCCAAGGAAAATGAGAGAAATGTGGAGTAGACCTAAACCCAATCTGCAGCCCAAAGCAAAGCTGCTCCTGCTGCCCCACAGGCCTGTGAAGAAGAAAAAGAAATGCTTTTGGTAAGCCACTGAGATTTTGGAGTCATTTGTTACCCAGCATTCACATAGCAGAAAATTGACTAATAAGGTGTCCTTCAGGGGGATCCTAGCAAACAGATATTTCAGCGCATTTCTTTAAACTTCAGGATGCTAAGAGTGACAAAGGAGAGGCTAGAGAAGGAATCAAAATTAATGTTGAACACTGACGTACAATCCTGATGTTCAAATCAAGCCAGCAAGTAGTAAACTCAGCAAGTACTAAACAAAGTACTAACCAGTGCTAAGCTGGATGTCATGAAAGAGATCTTATTCTAGTTGTCTTTGCTTTTCAGAGATTGCAAGTACTGCATAGTAACTCCCAGAAGAAGCAGCATGAGGAAGAGGCCTCATTTATGGGAACAGTCATCCCATGTTTTGACCAAGGTGGACGCAGCAGTACTGACCAATCCTGGCATCAGGAGGATCGTCACAATATTTAACAGCCAGTACAGAAAGGGCTCTGACCACTCAGGGAGAGGCCCTGCTGCCGACCCATCTTCAGAGCAGATGAGCTGTGATCAGCCCTTCAGGGAGGGGGAGGCACCTCTTTTCCAAGAATTCCAGTGAAAGTCCCAAGCCCATCCTTTGAGCCAGGGTTGTTGAGTTGGACTAACCGGGAATATATGATACAAGAGTAAAGAAGAGACGTTCCCTGTGGCAGGCAGGATAATGCTCCCGGCCCCACTCCAAAGGGGTCTATATCCTAATCCTGGGAAACTATGAATGGGTTACACGGCAAAGAGAAATTAAGGTTGCCAACCAGCTGACCTTAAACTAGGAAGATAATCCAGGTAAACCCAATATAATCACCAGGGTCCTTAAGTGGAAGAAGGAGGCAGAGGAGGGGCAACCAGAGAGACAGTAGCATGAGAAGGACGTGGCCTGGACACGTTGCTGGCTTTGAAGTTGCAGGAATGAGGCTATGGCCAAGGAATGGGCAGTCTCTAGAAACTGGAAAAGGCAAAGAAACAGATTCTCCCCAAGGGCCTCCAGGAGGAACAGCCCTGCCGACACCTTGATTTTACTCAGTGAGAACTATTTTGGACTTCTGACCTCCAGAACTGTAAGATAATAAATGTGTGTTGTTTTAAGCCACTCAGTTTATGGTAATTCGTTACAGCAATGATAGGAAACTAATCCAGTCCCCAAGAGGAAACGAGAGTGCTCTTACCAACATGAGGGGGATGCTGGGCAGGCAAACAAGTGGACCAGAGCAGATGTGCAGTAAAGGCTGGATCTCTGGTTCTATGGCTCCCTGGATATTTTCCCAGGGGAGACAGAATGCACTTTACAAAGTGTTGTCGATAGTAGTGTGCACCTGTTCCACAAAGCCAAAGCTCAGAGCACTTGTGAGCAAGAGTAGAAAAGCCTAGAGTGTTGCCTCTGAAGACACTCCACAGAGACTTGAAACCCGGTTCCTTCACTCACCAGCGGGTAACCCCAGGCAAGTTACTTGACCTCTCGGTGCCTCAGTAAGAAGATAATAAATATCTATCAGATGGAGTTTTTATGAGGATTAACCGCACTAATATATATAACTAAGAATAATAACTGGCGTGTGGTTGAGGCTGAATAAATGTCGACCATTGCTATTATGACTAATGCTACTAGGCAGTATGTGTAGTGGTTGGTAACCCTGGGTCTGAAGCCAGACTATGTGGGGTCAAAGCCGGCTCTGTCACTTAGAACTTCTGTGCTTGGGCACGTTATTCAACGTCTATGAGGCCCAGTTTTTTCATGTGTAAAGTGGGAATATTAAAGGCACCTATCTCACAGAGTTGTGATGGGAGATTAATCAGTTAATACAGATAAGGTCCTAGAACAATGCCTGACATGTCCAATAAATGTCATCTGTCACCATCATCATTAATAGTAGTGTGGGGTCCCCATCACTCGGGATGATAAATCATGAAACAGCCACCACCATGAGTTCAGAGGTGTCTTAGGTGATCATGAGGACTTTTTAGGTTAGGAAGAACCATGGTTGCCAGACCATGGGAGTCCCAGGGAGCAACACCATCTTTCCTCTTCTCAGGAAATCAAATCGTGGTAGCACCTGGGTGAGATGAACATATAATATGTGAAAAGAAAGGAAAGTGGAAAAAATTAGTTATCAGAAACACACTGTAAGGAAAGACTCCTAAAAGAGTGACAGAGGGAGCCCACCTGCTTCTGTTTTTTCTCTGCACCACGATTATGCACCTTTGTACTTGCCTGTTGCTTTTGACTCGGTAAGAACATGAGGTTAAGGAACTTTGCCATTTTCCTATTCAGAGCAGTCCTCTCAACAGTACCAAGAATTCCCACTTTCGTAGATAATGACAAGAAATACGACAGCCCGTTAGTAAACAAGCAAATCATTTCATGGCAACATCTGATTTAATCAAAACATTCTGGTTCTCCCTCATCTGAACCCACACAAGGGATGAACCAATCCCATTGGAAAAAATATTTGTTTTATCTTTGCCACATTTGTTTGCTTTTAGGGACTGTTTAACTTGATCTGGCAGAGAAGTTGGAAAGAACAAAAATACTCAAGGCATTGAACAGGCTTCTCTATCCCTGGCACCAGGCAGGAATGGCCTGGAGGTATTTTCATGGGGCCTGTTCTTGAGCAGTTTCTTGAAATCCTTTGCCCTCATCTTCAGCGGGTAGAATTAAACTATTCATGTGCCAAGTTTTGGGGGCGAGAGGTACAGAATGGGAATTAGAGAAAACAGTCATTTAGCAATCCTGCCCAGCCATGTAAAGGATTTCAAAATATGAAATACTCACTCCACAAAATTTACGACAATTTTATATGTGCAAGTCATTGTGAGGGTGTTGCAGGAAGGCAAAGACCAATTAGATAAGGGTTATATCTCGAGGACCTCCCAGTCAAAGGAGTCACATAAAAGACACATGAATACCAGTGGGGAGTAGAAAGCTACAGTGTGTTTTGGGTTGGAATCCCTGGAAGCAGAGCTGGTGCAGGGCCTGTGTGCAAGGGCGTTATTGAGAGAGGGCTCCAGGGTGAAACCTTTGAGGATGTGAGGGAAGCAGGACAGGGCAGGGGAGAAAAGCTAGGCAAAGAGGTAGATACGGCTCAGCCTGATCCTGTGAGGAGCTCTGAAGGATGACTGGTGCCTGTGGTATAACAAAAGATACATATCTGGAGGCCGGCCCCGTGGCTGAGTGGTTAAAGTTCCACACATTCTGCTTTGGTGGCCTGGGTTTGCGGGTTCAGATTATAACCGAGCAAAAAGGGGCTCATTCTGCTCGCCGCAATCTGCTGCCAATCAATCGCAAACAAGCCAGTGGTTGAGAAAGGAAAGTTTATATGGTTATCTAGCATAATTGGAAGATGGCGGACTAGTGTGCTAAAGAACCATCTTAAAATCATACAGAATCTCGAGGCAGCTATATAGGGGAAATGGGCAGGGAAGGAGGGGGTTTAGGGATGTCGACAATCCGGTGTGATAAACTCCAAGGCGCTACATTACCTCTTTCTTCTGTCATTTGTGATGGATACCAACCCAGAATTTTTCTTTCTGGAGGCCATCATGTTCCTGGGGAACTCAGAGAACAAAGTTATCATCTTATCACAGCTGGGAGATATATGTAAGCAAGAGTCATAGAACTAGCAGATCATGTATTTTGCAAAAGTGAGAGGTGCTTAATCATCTGGGCTACGTGCAGGCTAGAACGCATTCGCAGAGACTAATGAGTCAGGGTCATATATAGCTACAATATTGCATCCTTTCCCTAAGATGGCTTCCCTCATGCTAACTTAAGATCTCGCTGTTACAGGATCCTGGCTGTGGATCCGCTCTGCTCAGCAGCCATGCTGTGGCCATGTCCCACATACAAAAAAATAGAGGAAGATTGGCACAGATATTAGCTCAGGGCTAATCTTCCTTAAGCGAAAAAAAAAAAAAAGATATATATCTGATCTCCGTCCCTGGTTCCTGGCACTGAGCTCCTAAAACCCTTAGAAATGATTATCTTTTATATGCTAATGAGATGAGTCCTGTGGGGCCCTAGATAGCTTCAGGGTGGGAGCTGGTCACCAGAATAACCAACCACATGATGAGGAGATTAGAACTTTCAACCTCTGGGGAGGTCAATCACCAATGGCCAAAGATTTACTCAATCATGCCGAAGTAATGAAACCTCCATAAAACCCGTAAAGGATGGTGTTCCAGGAGCTTCTGGGTTGGTGAACACATCCACGTGCTAGGAGGGTGGTGTACCCCGGTTCCATGGGGACAGAAGCTCCTGCACTTGGGAGCTTTCCAGATCTTGCCCTATGTAGCTTTTCATCTGGCTATTCATTTGTATCTTTTATAATAAACTCTAATAGTAAGTGGAGCACTTTCTGGACTTCTGTAGGTCATTCCAATGAATTCTTGAACCTGAGAGGGTACATCCTTGGAACCCCTGAATTTGTAGTCTGCCAGGCAGAAGTGTGGGTCACGTGGAGACCCCATTTGTGGCTGGCATCTGAAGCAGGGGCAGTCTCATGGGACCAAGCCCTTTAACTTGGGGGACCTAACACTAACTTGCTCCAGGTAGACAGTGTTAGAATTGAATTGAATTGTTGGACACCTAGTTGGTGTTGGAAAATTGGTTGATATCAGGAAAAACCACACATCTGTTGTCAGGACTGGTGTCAGAAAACACCACACAGTACCACAAAGTCGTTCCAACTTGAGGCAGGGAGGATGGGCTTTTGTACCCCGTTCCTGCTAACCATTGGCTGCAGGCTGCCCCTGGGAATAGAATAACCTCCTAAACATTTCTGGGCAAGGTGTCTCCCCTGGGTCAGGGGCAGCTCTCCAGAAAAGGGCGCAGCTGTAAGCCTGTAGCAGCCAACACTCACAGCAGCGGTGGGGTGGCCACACCTGCCTGGTAAAGGGAATCTGGACAGGACACAACAGCATGGATTACAAAGTAGCATTCAGAGGAAGGGAGGAAAGTGTTGGTAGAAATTCCCCTGAGATGTGAACTGATCCATCAAAATCAGCAGGAGGCTGATAGTTCTTCAAAAAAAAAGTAAAAGATATCCCTTGGAACAGTCATCCAGAAAGCTCCTGCCTGAAACTTCCAATAAGACATAAGGTGATTGTAGTAGCCACGGTTCTCCAGAGAAACTACTAGTACCAATAGGAGATATATATACATATAAAATAAGAATTGACTCCTATAGTTATGGAGGCTGAGAAGTCCCACTATCTGCTGTCTGTAAGCTGGAGTACCAGGAAAGCCAGTGGTGTACTTCAGTCCAAGTCCAAAGTCCTGAGGAAGTGGGGGGCAGGGTGCGCGATGGTGTAAGTCCCGGTCTGAGTCTGAAGGTCCGAGAACCAGGAGCGCCAATGTCCGAGGGGAGGACGAGATGGATGGCCCAGCTCAGGCTGAGAACAAATTCTCCCTTCCTCTGCTTTTTTGTTCTATTCAGACCCTCAACGGATTGAACGATGCCCACTACACTGGTGTGGGTGATCCTTACTCAGCCTACCTATGCTAATCTCTTCCAGGAACACCCTCACAGACACACCCAGAGAGAATGTTTCACCAGCTAGCTGAGCATCCCTTAGCCGGGTCAAGTTGACACGTAAAATTAACCCTCACAGTGAGGCGACGGAAATGTGTTCAGGGCAGAATCAGAGTGATGGAGTATTTAAACATCACGCCTAGGATCTGAGGAAGAACGTCTGGAGGGCGCCTAGAATTACAAACGAAGCCAAAAATGAAGTTTAAAATGAAGTCCCAGGGCCAGCCTTATGGTGCAGGGGTTTAGTTCGCACTTGGCAGCCCGGGGTTCCCGTGTTCGGATCCCGTGCCCGGCAGAGGCACTGCTCATCAGCCATGCCTCGGCGGCGTCCCATATAAAGTAGAGGAAGACGGGCACGGATGTTAGCCCAGGGCCAGTCTTCCCAGCAAAAAGAGGAGGATTGGCGACGGATGTTAGCTCAGGGCTGGTCCTCCTCACAAAAATAAACAAATAAAAAATAAAATAAGTCCTGGTTTTGCGGGGGAAGATTGCCATCCTGCTGCTTTTCAGAAAACTAAGACAAAAACAAAAACCTAACAACCATCTATTGAGCGCTTACTCTTTGCCAGGTGCTGTGGCTCCTTGGCGCAGTCTTGACATTTATAAAGAAAGCACCGTCATGTATACAATCTTATCTACCTCCCACAGCACCCTTGGAGGGAAGAATCATCCCTATTTTAGAAATGAGGGAACGGAGAGAGTTAAGCAACTTGCTTATGGTCACCCAGCAGAGTGGGACTTGAGCCCAGTCTGACTCCCAAGCTGCTGCTGCTCTCTGCCGCCATGCTGTATCGCCTCCTCCTTCCAGCTTTCTCCTTAGCTTCCCTGTAACCCGGTGGTTCTCGAACTTCAGTGTGCAGCAGAGTCCCCTAGAGTGCTTCTTCAGACAGATGGCTGGGCATGGCCATGAGAGTTTTGACGCAGCTGGTCTGAGCACCAGAGACAGAGCCAGCTACATAATTCACCAGGTCCGGTGCAAAAGGGAAAGGTAGGGCCCCATCACGGGGTGAAGCTGATGTCCCCTTCCCACAGCCCCATGGCCCTAATCCACCGCTAACTGGCAACCCGCCTCGGGAAAATGCAGCCTCCACACCAGAATATGCTCAGTAGCTGGATCAGGCCCCTGAAAAGTCACCCACTGATCGCTCTGTGGCACTGCCAACCTAGGGTGGGGACAGCCACTGCTTTACCTTGGCCTGAGCACCTAGGGGTGGGCAGCCGACCCCTGCCCTCCCTGTGTTTGTGCCCAGGCCCCCTCCAGGGGCAGAGGGTAATGGCAAACGTGACTGGCTGCCACCTCAGGGAAGGGTGGCAAGGGTCGTGGGGCAGGGAGGGTGGGGAGCAGATGGCTTAGCACCTGTCTCAGGGAAACAATGGGAGGCCGCACCACGTGCAAGCCCAGGTTCCAAGTCCCCTGAACTTGCTCCATTGTCCAATTGGACTTCACTTAGGAAACGCTAATTCAAAGATAAAATTAAACTTCAACTGAGGGGCTGTGGCTCTGTGTGACTATGCTGGTTGCACGCCCATGAATTCATCTCTGGCTGGAGAATACCTGCATTTCTAGCAAGTTCCTAGGTGATTCTGAGGACCAGGTAATCTTCCCTTTCTTTTAAAGAGAGGCAAAGCGTTGCTCCACTGTGTGACTTTCCTTTCCTTCTCTGTAAAATAGTGATATTTCCTGCCTCATAGGACTGGGAGAGAGAACAAACGGGAGAATGCCTGTAGAGTGCTTAGCACGGTGCTGAGAACATGGCCCACACACATGAATGTTAGCAACAGCGCCAACAGTAATGGTAAGTATTGTCATTTTTATCACTACCTCTACTTTGGTACAGGCTCTCGTGTCCGATGCCTTTATCTATTGTTCCCTGCCTATTTGCCCTCTGCTGTCTGTCACCTCAGCTTGGAGAAGGAACCAGAGAAGTATAGGAGAAGGGCAGGGGTGGGGAGGGATACTCAGATCAAAGCCAGCTACTGCCAAAAACCAAATCCAGAGGAGATATGTATGGACACTGCCATGTATTTGTCTTAACAAATGTAAAACTTGGATCCTCTGAAATTGGCCCTGGAGGGAGACCCTGAGTGTGAGTAGGGGGTGGGTCGACCATTGCACCCCATATTCCCCTGGAGTTTGAGCTTCTAGTTTGTAAAGGACATATGAATATCTCTAGGGAGTAGAAAGCTCCAGGTATTATTCAGAGAAGAACAGATACAGTCCTGGGGATGGAGAGCCAATCCTTGCTGCCACCCCTTCCTGTCCCCGCAGGACTGAGTGGAGAGGTGCCACTTTCCCTTCAACATCTAAACCAGGTTATGATGTCCAGAAGCACAAGATCACAGCATGGCCAGCCACAAAGGGCTGGCTGATTTCCACAAGGCTTTATTGAAGTCAGGCTCAGGGGGCCTTGCTTGTTCTTGAGGGGTCACCCACCCTGCCCCAGTGGAATGAATCCACTGTTCTCAAACTCTAGTGCAGGGAGACTAAGGCCGAGAGAAAGAGAGAGAGAAAGAGCGAGAGCCTGAGTTCCCCTGCAGTGGGTCTCAACCTTGGACTTTCCCTGGGAGATTAAAAAACACCAATGCCTGGGTCCCACCCTCAGGGATTCCGATTTATTAATTTGGGGTGCATTCTGGGACTGTGCAGCCGAGACTGAGAACCCCTGCTGTATGGTTCACTTGGGTCTGGGTGGCTCTTTGAGGACCCTTCCGTGCAGAATGAACAACCCCATTGGGGGTCCCTCTGTTATTCACAGTGGTATGCCCTCACCTTAGTAGCTATCCAGGAAAGTCATCAGGACACACAACATGCACACAAGAGGGAGCTGTATGAGGTGAGGTGAGGTGAGGACGGGGTGTGGAATCATTTTAGGGGGAAGTGGGAGGGTTACCGGG
Source organism: Tapirus indicus (assembly GCA_031878705.1). Taxonomy (NCBI): domain Eukaryota; kingdom Metazoa; phylum Chordata; class Mammalia; order Perissodactyla; family Tapiridae; genus Tapirus; species Tapirus indicus. The sequence continues at coordinate 132,784,474 of CM062920.1, read as the reverse complement.
TCACAAATCAGCACAGGGTGAGATAAGGAAATCATTAAGAGGGATTCTAGGCTTGTGTCTAGAGTACGTCCCCTGGAAGTAAAATGAATGAGAAATAAAACCTTCCTGGAGCTGTTCGGAGAGGTAGGAACCCCTTCTTCATGGCCCTGAAGCAGCTGTGCTGGAGAGTGTCGTGTCCTGACCCCGAGGCCTGGCGCAGGTACTCGATGTTGATGAGAGTTTTGCCTGGTCTGCCCTCTCTTCTCTGCCAGACGTTAGCTGCCAGCTCAGCTACAACCTCCTCACCTCCGATCAATTCTGCAAACATTTATGGAACATCTTTCCTCTGATGGGCACCATGCTAGGAAATAGGGAGCCCACAATAAATAGCTCTTGCTGTTGTTTATTAATACTCTTTTTAGGATGTTGACCGTGAGCAAGTTACTTGCCTCTCGATTGATATTTTAGTTTCCTAACCTGTAAAATCTGATAATAATAGGGCCTAGCTTGAAGGGTTGTTGTGAAGTCTAATTGAATTAATACATCAAAACACTTAGAAGGATGGTTGGCACATATTAAGCACCTAATAAACATTACCCAATATTTATTATTATTATTACTACTGCTACAGCTACCATAGTGAATAAGACAGATATAGTCTTTGGTCTTATGGAATTTACAGGCTAATGGGGAAAACAAGCAATTGTAATAGAGTGGTGGGTGTTAATATACCCAGAAGTAGAGGTGCTGTGGGAATATCCAGGAGGGGCCCCTGTACAGGCTTTGGGGGTTATTGAAAGTTTCCTAAGGGATACAATGGCTTAGCTGAGACCTGAAGAATGATTAAGAGGTATGGGAGGGATTGTGGGGAAAGAGGTAGAGGGACATCCCAGGCAGAGGGACTAGCAATGTGCAGTCAACAGGTGAGAGAGGAATGGCTCGGTGGAGAAGAGGGGACCAGGAGCGAGGACATGCAGACCCGGTAAGCCATGAAACAGAGTTTGGACTTGATCAAAAATGGAGAAGACACAGGTCCGGCCCTTGAGTAGTTCCCACTTAAGAGGGAGAGATGGATGTAAAATAGATACTATATTATTTTTATTAATTATTTAATATAATGTGAGAATAGAGAGGAGGGGCCTGTGGCAGAGAAGGAAGGGCTCATGGAAAAAGCCAAGAAGAAATGCTCAGATCAACATGGACAATGTCACACAGGAACACTTCCTCTTCACAAGCATGCCCTCCTCTTGCCTTTCTTCCCAGGTTCTTTCTGTGTGACAACATCCCTCACCAAGTCAGAAACAGTGTGATCCCCAATGCCACCCGCTCTCTCACCCCTTACATTCAACCACTGGCCAAGTCCCACTGAATTGCCACCTCTAATTCTGTTAGCTCTAATTACCTGAAGTGAGGGCTTTATCATCTGTCAAGCAGTAATTTCAACAACCATGTCTATCTATCAAGTTTTGCCCTGATCAAATTCAGTTTTCACACCAGGACTGCCAGGGTGATCACTACGACACTAAAGCCAGCCACATTTCTCCCTGGGGTGAAACCGCTCGGTTGCACAGCATCTTGCTCCACCTGCATTTCTATCCACCCACGAGCTATCCCGAGCTAGGAATGAATGTGTGTCAAATACTTTCAGCCCCTCTGGGACATGTAAGAGTGCTACTTTTTAAAAAAATGTTTCAAATTGAGATATAATTGACTTATAACATTATGTAAATTTAAGGTGTCCAGTGTGTTGATTTGATCCATTTATATATTGCAACATGATTATCATCCTGTCCCATAATTATCATTTCTTTTTTGTGGTGAGAACACTTAAGATCTAGTAAGAGTGCTATTTTTAAACCTGTTTCTAGTACTAAAGGTAAATCAGTATCTTTTCCTATGTAATTTCACTGAACCTGAACTATTCTCTTTCTTGAACTAAAGTGGGGAGGTATGCCTAGCCCTTTTAGTTGTAGGGATAAAAAAAAAAAAGATCACCCTTGCTTCCCTTATTTGTCTTCCTAGGGTGAGCACCATACAAATGCCACAATGTGGGTTAGAGAGAAGCACGGTTATTCAGTGATGGAGTCTTCCACGTACACTGACTGCTTAGCCTGAATAATGTCAGATTTAGGCTTTCCCCGCTTCTTTTTCCTTCTCCAAGGCAATTCTTTTCTAGTTTTACCTTTTTAAGAGTCAGGTTTATTGGGGAACAATTTACATAAAATAAAATTTACCCCTTTAAAGTGTATCCTTCAGTGAGTTTTGTCAATTGTGTACAGTCATGTAACGGCTGCCTTAATCAAGATAGGCAGGGGCCGGCCTGGTGGCTTAGCGGTTAAGTTCGCACACTCCACTTCCGTGGCCCAGGGTTATCCAGTTGGGATCTATGCACCACTCATCAAGCCATGCTGAGACAGCGTCCCACGTAGAGAAACTAGAAGGATGTACAAGTAGAGAAACTAGAAGGATGTACAACTATGACATACAACTATCTACAGGGGCTTTGGGGGAAAAAAAAGATATACAACATTTCTATTGACTCCAAAAGGCCCCTCATGCTCCTTTGCAGTCAATCTCCTCATCCACCCCCATTTCCTGGCAACATCTGATCTGCCTTTCAGAACGCCAAGTAAACAGAATCCTATAATATGTAGCCTTCTGTGTCTGTGCTTCTCAAACTTAGCATATTGCTTTTGAGATGAATTCACATAATTGCATGTGTCAGTAGTTTATTCTTTTCTTGTTACTTAGTATTATTCTATGGTCTGGATGCAGCACAATTTGTTTATTCACTTGTTGGTGAACATTTGGGCTGTTTCCAGTCTTTAGCTATTATGAATAAAATTGTTATAAACGTTCATGTACAGGTCTTTGTGTGGACATATGAGTTCATTTCGCTCGCGTAAGTACCTGGGGTGGTGTTGGTGGATCATATAAGTGTATGTTTAACTTTATAAGAAGCCGCCAAGTTGTTTAAAGAGGTTTTACCATTTTCTGTTCTCATCAGCAGTCTGAAAGTTCAGTTGCTTCATGTGCTCACCAATGTTTGGTAATGTCAGCCTTTTAAATTTTAGACATTCTACTGTGTGTGCAATGGTATCTTCTCATATTTTAATTTACATTTCCCTAAATTCAAATTAACATCTTTTAATGGACTAATTTGCCATTTATATATATTCTTTGGGAAAAGTGTTTAAATATTTTGACCATTTTTTAGTTGGATTTTTTAATATTCTTCTTATTGAGCTATAAAAGTTCTTTATAAGTATTCTGAATATAAGTCCCTTATCAGATATAGAATTTTCCAATAATTTTCCAATTCTGTGGCTTTTTTCCATTTTCTTAACATCTTTTTTATAATAGCTTTATTGAGATATATTCATATAACATTCTTTTGAAGAGGAGAAGTTTTTAATTTTGATGAAGTCCAATGTATCAATTTTTTCTTTTATGGTTTGTGATGTTTGTGCTCTAAGAAATCTTTGCCTAACCCAAGATAACAAGATTTTCTCCTATGTTTTCTCAGAAGTTTATAGTTTTGTCTCTTACATTTACGTCTATGATCCATTTCAAGTTAATTTCTGTATATGGTATGAAGTAAGAGTCAAGGTTCATATTTTTGGTGTATGGATGTCCAATTGTTCCAGCACTATTTGTTGAAAAGCTATCTTTTTTCCGTTGAATTACCTGGGAACTTTTGTTGAAAATCAGTTGACTATATTTTGGTGGACCTATTTCTGGACTTTCTAGTCTGTTCCTTTGACCTATATGTCTATCTTAAGACCAGTACTACACTGTCATGATTACTGTAGCTTTAGAATAAACCTTGAAATCAGATAGAGTGAATCCTCCAACTTTGTTATTCTTTCCCAAAAGTCATTTCTAAAAGTCTTTTGCGTTTCCAAATAAGTTTTAGAATCACTATGTCAATTTCTACAACAGCAACAACAAAATAGGCTGTTGAGGTTTTGTTTAGAATTATGTTGAATCTATAGATCAATTTGGGGAGAATTGACATCTTAACAATACTGACTCTTCCCATCCATGAGTATGGTCTATTTCTTCATTTGTTTAGTTCTTCTTTAATTTCTTTCATCATTTAAATTTTTTTTCAATGTACAGGACTTACACATATTTGATTAAATTAATCTCTAAATATTTTATGTTTTTTAATCTGTTGTAAATGGCATTTTTAACATTTTCGATTTCCAATAGTTTGTTGCTGGTAAATAGAGAAACAACTTATTTTTATTTTGACTTGTATCCTGAAACCTAGGTAAACTCACATATTTGTTGTAGTAACTATTTGTATTTTTGATTCCTTAGAATTTTCTATGTATGATTATACTGTTTGCAATTAAAGACATTTTTATTCTTTCTTTACAATCTATATACTTTTACTTATTTTCTTGTCTTATTGCACTGGCTAGGACCTCTAATACATTGGTGAAGAGAATTTGTAAAAGTGGACATTCTTGCTTTGTTCCCAGGCTTAGGGGGGAAGCATTCAATCTTTTACCATTAAAAATGATGTTAGCTGTTGGTTTTTTGTAGATAAGATTTTTCAGATGGAGGAAGTTTCCTTCTATTCCTAGTTTGCTGAAATTTTTTTATGATGGATGGATGTTGAATTTTATAAATGCTTTTTTTACATGTATTGAGATAATTATATGATTTTACTGTTTTAGTCTGTTGAGATTGTGAATTTTACTGATTGATTTTGATTATTGAACCAAGCTTGCCTTCCTGGATATTTTGTGACTGTGCTTATGAGAGATATTGGTCTATAACGAGTGGGCTTTTGTAGCTGGTGTTTTCTTGTGTGAGATGTTGGCATATTATAACAGTCTTCTGATTTCCCAGTTGCTATCAGTGATATTTATTTATTCAGACCATCCTTATTTATTGTGCCATCTTTATTTTTATCCATTTAGTGGCTGGAATCAACAGATTACAATAGAATTAACCTGGTTGACAATGGACATGCAGCAGGGGAAACTTGGTGGTTGTGGCAGAATGGAAGGCATTATAGACCTTGGGCTAAAAATATGTCATGAAAGACAAGGATTTGACTGATGACTTTGTCAGAAAAATTTGCCTCTTTTAAGTATTGGTTTTAAAAATGGGCAGAAAAATAAAAGGAATTTGCAATAAAAATCTCTTTCCCAGCAAGCACTGGAAAATCCAAAGGAAAAATGGCCGGACTTACTAGCATGATCTTCATAGAGTTATTTCTAAATAGATTTTTTTTTCTATTTTATAAGAAACAAGACTTTAGTGTTTATTTTGGAATTGTTGGCACATACTGAAATGTAACAATTTCTTGATTGGGAGTATTTTAAAACAAAACAGAAAGAACCCAACTTTCCCCCTCAATTCTTTATCTTTGGCCTATGTTTAAACATTGTAAATAACCTCTGAAAATGTTACAGCCACAGTTGTTGGAATAGCACTTTCAGTGATTGGAATGACCTATTTTAAAAGCAATTTACCCTCCAAGCTACTTTTCCACTTAGAATGTTTTCTTTGTTCATACTGAACCCTATACTGTTTTCCTAAAGACAGTTTGTTACAAGTACAGAATAACCTAATCTACTTGGGCTTAATTTACTTACATGTAAAGTATGTGTTTTTTTCTACTATCATCAAAGGGTTGTTATAAGAATAAAATCAGGTATGTGCTTTAATATATTGGTGAAGAGAGATTAAAACCATCATATAAAGGCACACAGATGATATTATATTGCTTTCCTTTATGGTAGAGCATGACCATTATAATTTTAATGTGCTAGGTGAGCAGAAAAGGCCTGTGTGTGTGATCAGCTGATTTCCAGGTGGATGTATATGGAGGTTGTCCTTTGGCTCGAGGAGGTGGCTTCTGTTTGTACTGTTTACAGCTTGCCTTTGTAGCTCTGCCACATGCCTTTGGGTAAAGTTAGTCCCACCCATGCTTGCCAATCTCCAGGTTGGTTCACTGAGTGCAGCTGCTTCTCAGAATTCCATGACTAAGCCAGGAGTGGTGTTTGTTATTTACTAATAGGAATTTCTTCTGCCTGTTCTGCTTACCACATCATTACACCAGGCCTTGACCTTTGTGAACTTCTCTGGAAAATCAAACATACCTAGAAGCTGCCCAGGCTTAGATCTAATAACACCATCAGCTGCTCTTTGGGAGGTCGTGGAACAGAGCTTGGAAGGTGATTTGAATGAGAAGAAAACATAGCAGCTCATTGCATCCAAATTTTCCACAAGGAAACAAGAAACCAGAGAAGTTGAGGGGCTTGATCAAGGTCCCCTCTTCTGTGAAACCCTTCTGGACTTCCCAAGGTGGTGGTGATGGTGCTTCCCAGCTGTTTGCAAAACCACTCCGTGCATTCCTCCATGACTTTTCAGCCTTTGTTAGAATGATTTGCTGATGGGGTCTCTCTCACTAGCCTGAGACCTCCTTAAGAGTGGGCTGGGTTATATTCGTCCCCAAGGCCTGGAACATTTTAAGTACTCATGAACATTTGGTGAGTGACTGAGTTCTCATATGCTATCTACTAGTACTATAGTTGTGAGGTCACATTCATGGAGATTAAGGAGAAACTCCAAGAGAGCCAAGTTCCTCTTGGTAGCAGACCAGAGCCTGAAGGCTAAGCCATAGATTAAGCTGAGAAGCACATCTAAGCGAGGGAAGAAGAAAGAGATAAATGGACCCAGGCCAGAAAGAAGGTAGTAAAAGTGTTTCAGTTCCGCCACTTGTAAATGCATTTGATTCATTCATCCAATAACTTTATAATGGGAATCTACTATGGGCATGGAACTGCTTGAGGTGCTGGGGATACAGTAGTGAATATAACAAAGTCCCTGCTTATATTCCAGCAGGAGAAAGTCATTAAACCAATGACAAATGAAAAACCATTACACTGTCAGGTAGTGGTAAGTACTGGGATGAAAAATAAAGCAGGGGAAAGAAATAGTCACTGATAAAAAAGGGAAGACTGCTGTGAGCAAAGACCTGAACAAAGTGAGGGAGCGATGCCATTAGAACATGGGAGAAAGAGCATTTCAGAGAGATCAACAAGTTCAAAGGCCCTGGGGCAGGTTGGTGTATTTGAGAAACAAGGAGGCCAGAGGGTTAGAGCATTGTGAGGGAGGAGAAAGGCAATAAAGGAAATTATTCTGCATGACTGAAATGGTGTTCTTTCCAGCACTAAAGTCTTATTATTGATGATCCTCTGACTAGATAGACCAATTCCAATAAAGAGAGTCCCCTACAATGCTGAGGGCAGACCTTCCTGTCTCAGGAGTACTTAAATGGAGACCATCTACCCCCTAGGACACGGGTTCTCACCTGAGGTCAACAGGCCTCTGGGGATTCACAGTCAGGCTTCAGGTTTTCAATTAATGTGCCTCCAGAACATTCTTCTGCAGAAAGTCTTAGATGGAGCCTGCACACAAATGCCTGCCAGGTCAGGTAGGAATGTAGAAGAATGAAGTGGGTCAGGTATGAGAACCCAGCAACCCTTTGTTTGCCTATTAGAGAGGAATATGCTTCCCTCCCACAGAGAAATGAGCTCTTTCCCATTTGTCTTGAAATATTCAGTCTCTTGAGTCTATCTTTTATTTTCCCACTTCTGGTAGAGACTTGGGGCCAGAGAAATACTTCACCATAACAAAATCAATGGTGCAAGGGGATGACAAATGGCAAGTAATGTTCAGTGTTGGGAGACCATAGGGCACAGTGAGGACCATAGTGAATGGGAGGGCATGTGCCTTCCAAAGGGGGCAGCTGCTCCTCTGCTTCAGCTGATCACTGCCTGGAGGGAGTGGGATCCAGTGTGGACAGGTCTTGTGGTTGGTTAAGAGGAAGCAGAACTCTGGATCTCTTTGGGTGTGAAATCTCTGGATTTTAACTTTGGCTCACTTTTTTTTTTTAGAATCCTGGCACATCAACCATAACACTCTAGGGGTCAAATATGACCCATAGGCAGGTGGTTTGTGACCTCTGGTCTATAGATTTTACCAGAATTTCTGAGAGATCTGTAACTTAACATTGACAACCACTGTCCCAGAACATGATTCCCCTTCACTTCTGTGGGTGGAAAGACAGAGGGCATAGCCATCTACCACGTTCCTGGGTCTCAGAAGCCTCGGAGAAAGCCATCTGCCTGGCTTCTCTCTCCCCCCAACCATGACCCAGAGCACTGAAGCCAGCAGCATCTGCTCCTCTTCCTCTGTCCACGAGTGAGTGTCATCATTATGAGGATGGAGCAAGGAGGACATTGTAAAAGGGAATTGGTACTGAAGCACCAGAGGAAAAGTAAGAGATGCTCATTAATGTAGAAGGTAACTTTATTCCTCGTCTGCTCAATTCTCCATCCCACTCTGTCCCATAGATTCCTCCATACCCAGCCCACGACAGCCCATGAGAGTGTCTGACTGTAAGTCACAGAAACCCAGATCAAACCAGTAAAAACTAACTTGTTCACTCCCATATCTGAGAAGCCCAAGGGTAGCGCAGCTTCAGGCAGATTGGATTCAAGTGCTCAAGAATCTCTCCCTCACACTCCAACCTGAGCTCTGCTTTCTTCTCTGTTGCTTTTGTTCTTTGACAGTCTCTCTCCAAGTGGTGGAAAAGTTGGCTTACATGGTCCTTACTGCTCATCATCTCAAAAAGAGAGGGATCGTTTCTCTTGCAGCATTTACATCAAATCCTGAAAAAAATAATATGCTTGGGTTGTGATACTGGACAAACCTCTCTGTCCAGGGGCATGGGGTGCTCTGATATCACATGCTCTCCAGAAGAGTGGGTCTCAGAATCACAGGGAGTCATGGGGGTGGTGTGCATGCGTGTGTGTGTGCACGTGTGTGTGGGTGAGAGAGATGCTGGTGGTGGTGGTGAGATGGCAAATTCTAAAAGGAAGGGATGGTGGCCACTTACAAGGGTACCTTCTGCTCACAGGCGTTTCGGAGACAACAGCCAGGGATCATCCTACTCCCCATCCCCCAAACGAAAACTAAAATCCTCTGTCTGCAACTCGGCAGAAGCTCAGAACGGAGTACTCATCAACTCCAGTATTAGAACATCCGCATTGCAAAACCAAGAATGTCCATTCGGGTTTGGCACACAGAGGGGATTTTCAAGCCTTGGCAATTCCTCAATGCATGCCATAGAAGAAGCTCTCCAGCTTTGTGAAAATCACTCTCCCTTCCCTCCTCAAGTAGAATGACAGTTCATCGCTGCAGCCATGCACCTGCCCCACTGGATAGAAGAGATATGTTCCTGAAAATCTAGGGACAAGGGAATCACGTTTTTACCCTATAAATTTAGAACTGGAGGGGAGCTCCAGAGAATCAAGTACAAGAAGTCCTCAGGGAGTCCCAGGAGGGTGACTGCTGAGTTTCACATAGGCAAATATAAGGTAATCTTACCCGGAGTGAGAAAAATCCAAACTCACTGAGAGTAAAAGGACGATAGGAGAAATAACAGCTAGTCTCAATTATTTGCTAAGTGCCAAAGCACTTTTCATAGCTTATCTCATTTAATTCTCACAACCGCCCTATAAGGTAAGTTCCATCATTATACCCATAAGAAGCTAAATAATTTACCAGAGATCACATATACTGTAAGCCGTGGCTGAGTGAGGCTTCATGCCTGGGCAGTTTAACTCGAAAGCCATTCTCCTGAAGCATCCACCCATCCATCCATTTAACAGTTATGTGGAATGCCTACTACATACTGGGCACTATTCCAGGTGCTAAGATACAGCTGTGAACAATGCAAATACAAATACATGTCCTCATGAAGCTTACATTCTAGTGGGGGAGAAAGACAGGAAGCCAGATTGCTAAATAAAACATAAACTAGGTTAGAGAGTGGTCCGTGTTAAGGAAAAAACTAGAGCAGGGAAGAGAGAGATGTGGGGGGCGGGGAGGGTCGATTCTGAAGAGTGTGATTACGCAAGGTCTCACTAAGAAGGTGACACTGAAAAAAGATCTAAGGAAGTGAGGGAGGAAACCATGCAGATAGAGCATGGTAGGCAGAAGAAACAGCATAGAAAAAGGCCCTGGGGAAGGAGCAAGGGCAGCATGTTCTAGAAAGGGTAAGGAGTCCAGCATGACTTGGTCAAGGAAGAGAGCAGGGGGAAATGAGATCCGAGAGGTCAATGGGACCTGATCTTGTAGGGTCTTGTGGGTGGCTATTAGGATTTTGGTGCAATGCAGCCACTCGAGTCGAAGCAGAGGAGGGACATGAAATGACTTAGTTTCAACAGGAGCATGCTCACTGTACTCTCCGGAGGGGTTTATAAGGGGGCAGGTATGCCAGGAAGGGGGCTGCAGCAGAAGCCATGCAGAGCTGGGGTGGCTTGGACTGGTGTGTGGTGGAGATACGGCAAGCGCTTCAATTCTGGGTTGATTGTGAAATCAGAGTCAAAGGACTGAATCTGGGATCCCAAAGGTGGGATGTGGGGTGTGTGAGAAAGAGCAGTCAAGGACAACTCCAAGGCTTTTGGCCTGAGCAACTGAAGACTGGAATTGATGTTTTCAGAGATGGGGAAGAATGAGGGAGGAATGACTTTTGTTTTGTTTCTGTTTTTGTTTTAAAGGGGGATTGTTTTAAGTGATTATCAGGTCTCAGTTCAGGACATATTAAACTGGAGACACCCATTAGACATCCAAAAGGTGATACTGAGTGGCAGGTCTGGAGTTCAGGAGAGACATCCATCAGGACTGGAGTTAGGAGCTCTACAAACTACACTCTACTTGCTTAGAGTAATTGAAGACACTGACCCATATGTGAGTTTGGGAAAATGATGACTGTACCCCAAATACTGGAACAGTGTTAAGGAAAGTCAAATTTAAGAATTCACCCATATCCTGCCACCCTAAAAATAGCAGCTTTCATTTCTCCACATTCCCTTGTTTTTGCCCACATGCATGCATAATTTTATAATGTAATCATAGCACAGATACAATTCCATAGTCTATTTCTTTTCACTTAACGTGATCCCATAAACATTTCCCTAAGAAGTTCCCATATGTATTTCTTGGAGAGTAAAAGGCCAACAAAATGCTGGGCATTGCTGACCAACATTTCAGAGACAAAAGTCGAAAATCCTAGTTTGGTACAAAGCTTGGGGCCGCTACAGCTGGCATTGTGCTTATTGTAAGCTTTGTGGACAGTGGCTCTTTGCAGAGGTGACTTGGAGCTAGGACCTGCATGATGGGTGGCTACATGCACCCGATCTGGGGAAGGGCATTCCAGGAACGGGGAAGAGCATTTGCGAGGGCCCTGAGGACGCAACAGGAAAACAGAGTTGAAAAAAACTCACGCAGAGTTGCTGGCAGATTCATTTCAATTGACAATTAAGTAGAAATTAAATTTATTTTATCTTTGTAAAATTTAAAAAATATCTTTAATTTAAAATACAGAAAAGTGGGTAAACCTTTCCTCTGGGGTTCTCTACCAATAAAGGAGAAGCCGTACGGAATAATAGGGCATAGTGAACCCTAGTAGATGTAGTAGTTCTTAAAGGTTTTGGGCCTCAGACTACACACAAACTCTACATCGAATTTGATTTGTTCATTCATCCCAGTCCCTCACCCAGAACCAGAGTCCAGTCACTAAATTTTACAGAAAAAGCCAAGGGTCCAAAGACGGTATATGATTTGCATAAAATTATTCAGCTACTTTATAAAGGGTTTTAACTAGGGTTCAATTAGCTCTGCCCTCCACAACAAAGACTGTCTAAAAAATTAAACATGATTCTGTGCACACTACTTCATCGTTGACAAAGCCCTTTAATAGCTGGGAAATGCGTGTCACCGCCCCCACCCCTCCACCCCCCGGCCCCGGCTCATCTGCCTGTGAACTGCATAGTTACTTAACTCAAAAGCGTGAAAACTCAGAAAACCATTCATCCCTGACTCCCTCACTCTGGGCCAGGACTGCTAGGAGCTGGTTTACGCTTCCTCCTAGAGCCAGCAGGGGGGGCACCCAGGAAGGTTTGTGAGCCGCGCCTCCCCCACGCCGCCGCCTCCTTCCTCGCCCGACTTCCCCATCCACCGCTTCAACTAAAAGTGGCCATTGACCTTTCAAGCTTTGGAGCAGTGATGCAACAGAAAAGTATTTCAAAGAAAAATGGTTATCGAAATTTTGGATCCGGTTTTCCCATGAGTGTTGATGGTTTTTAAAAAGTAGGTCACATTTCAAGTAGGTCACATTTCGGGGGGCGGGCGTGCAGGCAAGGAGATGAATTCCAACTGCGGCCAGGTGGCCTCCGACCGGGTGGGAGGAGGTGAGGGTCCCCGGGCAGAGAAGTGACGGGATCTTTCCGAATTCCCAGTCCCCGGGCGCCAGCCCTAGGGAAATCGCAGAGACAAGGGCTCTCCCAACTGCAGGCACAGAGGTCCGCCGCCCAGCACCACCGGGGCGCGCAGGTAAGTGCGCCCCTCCGCAGTCGGCGCAGGTGAACGGGGCGGGCCTCCGGGCGGCCGGAAAGAGACGGTGCAGCCGAGAGGAGGAGGAGGGGAGGAGCCCGGCAGGGCCGGTGCGGGAGACCGCGTGCAGGACCGCCCGGGGGAGGGGACTGAGGGCGGCCAGCGCCGCTTAAGGAGGCGCCCCTCTCCGCCCGCTGGCTGCCTTCTAGGACCTGGGCCGAGGGGACAGCCTCCGGCCCGCTCTCTGCGGCTCTCGGGCCTGGACACGGGGGGCAGGAAAGGGGCGTCCCCTACCCCATTAATGTGTCTTAGAACGGGAGGGGCCGTTTCCGAGGCTCTCGGGTCTCTCCTGTACCCCGCTCACAAAATGTGCGGCCTGGAGGGAGGCCGACAAGGCGCGGAGGGGATGGGAAAGACAAATCCCCGGGGCGGGCCGAGGGAGAGGATGTTTGTTATTCGCTCGACCCTGGCGCACAGCTGGCACGGACGCGGGGCAGTCTCCGGCCGCCGAAATGGGGACAGTGTTCGCCGAGGGTTTCTCCTGCGCGTCTCCCAGCACTCTGGGCTGTGGGGTCAGAGGAGGGCGGATTCCCAGGCATCCACACCGCCCTAACCCGCACCGGAGCGCTCTGAGCCCGCCTCCCCCGAAGCCTGCGCATTAGCGCCCGAGCCTCTTTAAAGCAGTAGCGGGGGCCGCGGTCACGTGAGGTGGATTCCTGGAAAGTTCCTGGAAAGCGGCCTCCGCAGCAGTCGGGCGGGGCGCTTGGGGAGCGCAGACAGGGGAGGGAGGAGGGGAGCGAGGGAGGCGCGTCGGGCTGGGTAGTCGCGCGCGCGCACCGCTCCGGGGACAGACGTTTAACTCTTGCCAAGTCTCGCCGCCGCCGCGGCTCGCGGGCCCTGGACTTCCCTTGAAGCATGAGCCTCCTCGCCCGCCGCCACCGGCGCTGCGCGGGCCGTGGACAGTGCGCGCCGGGGCCCCGGGCGCACAGCCTCAGGATCCCCCGAGCCTGCATCCCGGGCGCTGGAGGAGCTCGGGCCGAGGCTGGCGGCAGGTACGGGTCTGGGGAGCCCGAAGGCTCCGCCCTGAGGAGGGTCGTTGGGGAGGGCATCGGGGCGCGGCCGCGAGCGCCCGGCAGCCTTGGCTTCCGCAGTTTAGAGCCGCCGGGGGAGAGTCCGAGCCGCGGCTCTGCCCCGCGGCCGGGCGCTACTGCCTGCTTTTTCCGGTTCCTTCTCGGCGTCGGGGAGTCTCCGGAATGGTTTTTTCTCCCCCCTTAAACTGCCATCCAAATTAATAATCCTCCTAATAACCTGATCTCCCACTCCTCCCCACCCGCCTGCCTCCCGCCCTAGCTCCTTCCTCCTCCCTCTCTCCTTCCCACCTCCTTGGTCGCAGCCGGAGGGAATCCTAGCAGCTGCCCGGGGTGGGGGTTGTCCGAGCCCGGAGCGGGTGTCGGAGCCCGAGGGTCCAGTCTATGATCCCCGGGGCTTTTGTTTGCCCTCTGCTCGGAGAACTCCGGCCGCCGCCGCAGAGCGCAGGGCTCATCGCATCCCCAGGCATTTCTTTCCCAAATTAAAAGTCAACAGGGGAAACTCGGGTAGACTTGGGCCTCTCCTGGGCCCCTCCCGGCTCCTCTGCCCCATGTGCACTGGGGAGCCTGCCTGGTGCGGAGGCGGCGGCCGAGGCCGAGGTAAGGGCTCGGCATTCGTTGTCTTGCACGTCCCGACGCGCTCGCTGCCGCCTGCTCGGCCCGGCTCCGTCTCCGAGCCCCTGCGAGGGCTGCGCGCTCGGGCCGATTCCTCGACAGCGCCCGCGGCGGCAACAGCAGCAGCAGCCGCCGCCCGGCCCCGGGAGCGGTCGCCACCCCTGCCCCAAGCGGCCACCGGGAAGCGGGGGGAGGGGAGCGAGGCAGACTCCGGGCCCGGGATGCGGCTGCTCGTGCACCTCGGCGCCGCGGGCTGGCTGCTCTGACCCCCGGAGCCCCCGGCGCTATAGGGCGGGGAACCGGGTTTGTGCCGGGTGGTTCCTCCCGGGTCCCCCGGACTGTGCGGAGTGTGAGATAGGATCGCCCATTTGGCGATCCTTAAAAAATTTTTTTCTGCTTTTCCTTGACTAGGGCCTATTTACCCCCGTACCCGCAGGTGACTCTGCCCTTCTAGTCTGCGATTTCAGCAAGCAGCCCTGGGCGGGAAGACACCCGGTTCCCCACCCTCATCCTGTCCCCTCCCTCCCCCCTCTCCCCCCGCGCCAACTCTTGCGTCTTGGATCCATGCTCTCTCTTTATCCTCCTTTCTCTAGAGCTGGGCCAGGGCGGTAACTGGATGCTTGGGGTTAAATGGTGCAGGAGCATAGACGCGGAGGAGTCCCCGGGATTTTCCACGTCTGTCTTCGCGCCCACACCCCAGTCGCAGGGGTCCAGTTCGAACTGGCCCAACCCCACACTTTCTCTTTGCAGGCCAACTGTGGGTGACCGCGCCTGCGGGGGACTTTGCCATCCGTCCGCCGGGACCTGGGGAGGAAGAGCCAGCAGCTCCCCATCCCCTCCCCCACCATTTCGGATACCCCACAGGGACGCGTTTTTGGGTTTCCACTGACTTCCAGGAAGGACGCGTGCCCCTCTTTGACTCCAGCTCGGGCGGCCACCTGTCTTTGCCGCGGTGACCCTTCTCCCATGACCCTGCGGTGCCTCGAGCCCTCCGGGAATGGCGCGGAAGGGACGCGGAGCCAGTGGGGGACCGCAGGGTCGGCGGAGGAGCCGTCCCCGGAGGCGGCGCGTCTGGCGAAGGCCCTGCGGGAGCTCAGTCAAACAGGTAGGGAGCGGACCGGCTGCGAAGCGTGCGGAAGGGGGCGCCTCCCCAAAGACGCGCCTCGGGGCTGTGCTGGCGGGGAGCGCAGCTGGGAAGCGGGGCGAGGAGGGAAGCGAAGAATGGGATGGAAATACGTCCTCTCGCTTCCCGTCCCCGCCTCAGGGCGGGGGACCGCGGAGAGGATGCCCGCGCGGCCCTGGATCCTTGGAATGCGAAAGGAAAGTGGTTCTCGAGGGACTCAGAGACCCAGGGGAGGGCACAGCCGAGAAGGGCTCCTTGCAAATAACCTCTTATGGCGCTGGAACCTTTATTATTTTCCGCGGCTGCTCGGTGGTCGGCACTCGGGCTCGAACCCTAGCCGGCGAATGCCTGGAGCCTCCTTTTCCGCGGGGTGCGAAGGCGGCTAGTGGGCGCTGCGCTGCTCGCAGCTTCAGCTGCATCCGGCTCCCGGGCGGAGCAGCCGCGGCAGCCCGGGATCTTGGCGGCCAAGTCCAGGGGCCGACAGCTTGCCGCGCAGGCGGCTGCCGCAGCCCGGAGGAGCGCGGCTTTCAGGGGCCGCGCGCCCGGGAGGGTACTGCTTATTTCAAGTGCAGTCCTGCGCTTTGCGCGGCCCGCTGTCGTCTCTTGGCGTCTGAAAGAAGAAAAGATTGAAAAAAACTTCTGGCAAACCATGCAAGCTTTCAAAATCTGGATCCTAAAAGCTTTCGTTTGGGGCAAAGTTGAAGTTTTGGTAGCACCAGGAAGAGGGAAAAGTCCCTCACTTGCGGTTCCGGTCTTTCCGTGCGCGCCACGGGCTTTTCCTCAGCGGGAGGAACCGGCAGATTGCAGGTATCCGAGCGATTTTTTTGGAGAGGGGAGTGGGCACGTTGTTCAAAGTTCTTAAATGCAGACTGTCTCTAAGTCATGTTTGAAAACGGGATGGGCCCGGGAGATGGTGCAGGCAGATCAAATCTGGGAATGCTGGGGAGACCGACGGTTGTGATTGGGTTTGGATGAGAGCGAAGTCCAAAAGAGTTTAGGGAAGACTGTAAACTTGAAGTACTGGTTAGCAATTGGGGTTTCCCTCATTTCCCGGTGACTGATAAGGTAGTTGTAATCATAGCAGCAAACAGAAGCTGTTGTACTAGAACTGCGCTTTTAAAACAAGCGAATAGCTGGCCTTTCCGGGGTTTGGAACAGAGAGATGCAGCCATTAACAGATTTGGGGAGGGGGGAGGTGGACACCAACCGCCCAAAAAGTTGCTTCTGTTTTTACTCTATTGGAATTACTGGGGTTGGGTTTCCCATTTTTTTTAAGGGCATGGCTTTTATTTCTAACTTCTGATTTATTTCTAATTTACTTTAAATCTTTGATTTCACTTGAATAGTGCTAGAAGCATCATGCTTTATCAGCCAGTGTGTCATATTGCAAATATTCTTTTGTTTGGATCGGAGAAAATGTTAAGATAGTTTACAGAACAGCTACAAAAAATTACTTTTTAAAAGAAAACTGGCTCACAGTTTGTGTTCATAAAATAAAGTGGACCACATTTTCATTAAATTTCTCCTGAAAGTGTTTATGGTAGCCTCTGGTAAACTTTCATTCACATGCTTCTTCTTAGAGCTAGAAAAATTGTTGCCAAGTACTTGCCCTATTTTAAAAATTCTTTATAATAACCATTTTATCCTCTTTTCTTTTTCTTTTTGAACGAAAACCCCAGGTTGGTACTGGGGAAGTATGACTGTTAATGAAGCCAAAGAGAAATTAAAAGAGGCACCAGAAGGAACTTTCCTGATTAGAGATAGCTCGCATTCAGACTACCTACTAACAATATCTGTTAAAACATCAGCTGGACCAACTAACCTGCGAATCGAATACCAAGATGGGAAATTCAGATTGGACTCTATCATATGTGTCAAGTCCAAGCTTAAACAGTTTGACAGTGTGGTTCATCTGATCGACTACTATGTTCAGATGTGCAAGGATAAGCGGACAGGCCCAGAAGCCCCCCGGAACGGCACTGTTCACCTTTATCTGACCAAACCGCTCTACACATCAGCACCACCTCTGCAGCATCTCTGTAGACTCACCATTAACAAATGTACCGGTACCATCTGGGGACTGCCTTTACCAACAAGACTAAAAGATTACTTGGAAGAATATAAATTCCAGGTATAAGTGTTTCTCTTTTTCTAAACATGCCTCATGTAGAGTATCTCCGAATGCAGCTATTGTAAAAGAGAACCAAAACTTGAGTGACTGCTCTGGATAACTGCACGGAATCCTAAGAACAACTGAAGTCAATCTAATTTAAACGTGTGTCGAGGTAGCTAGGTATTTAAAGTTCCCCCGAACACTTTCACCTGAGTGAGGCTGCCCTTCCTAAGGCTGACCAAGACCAGTTGATCCCTTTGAGTTAAAAACAAAATGTCCCAAGGAAAGGCTAAAGGAACATTTGATCAGAATGCGTTGTCTTTCTGAGGTTCCTTTCTTTTAGGTCGACGGTCCACGCCCTGGTAGTAGAGAGGGAAGTCTACCTAGGAGTCCTGAAGAAGCAGATGGACCCAAACTGACACAGGCTCAACTTCAATTGCATATGCCTGGCGATCAGAGTCTATTTTAGGACATTTTGTATTTTGCATTCTGATGTACCTAGGAGTTTTGTTAAACAGGTATGATTCTGAGTATTTATCCTTCATTTTATGCAATTAACCAAATCAACCAAAAAATGACCACGAAATCCTGTATCTGTCTTTTTACTACATGTATGAACTCTCTCCTGTGAATGAGTACTGTAGTAATCCATTTTAAGGGAGCCTTATTTCAGAAATATTTCAAACTGGTGCAAATGGAAAAGACATTGTCTTTTCCTTTAAGGCTAAAGACAAGAATGTCACGCCCTACAGGTGCCACTCAATCCCTGTTAATAAAACCATGTAGATAGAGACATTTTACCCTTTGAAGTAGCTCTGTCCCAACCTCTGGCCATTGATTTTTTTGGAAATGGCTCTAGAAACTTCCCAGTCATCCTGGAATTGTCTAACCATGGACATCAGCAGTTGTCTCCCTTCTACCATGTAGAATTCTTTGACTTAATTTTCTTCCAGATATAGGGGGATACCTGCCTGTTTTTCAAAGTGTTTATTTACTGCTGTTACTATTTGATTAGAATGTATTAAATAAAAAAACTTGACTTTTACAAGTTGCTCTTATGACTTTGAATCGTAGAGAACGTGCACTTTCATGGTGATAGAGGGTTGCCATAAAAACTCATGTCAAATGAAAGAAGGCCAAATATTCAGCAAGAGGGAAAACGTTACTTGCCCTTCTTGAAGTTAGGGGCTGCATTTGCCCTTTGCAGTTTGGAATGCATGGTTTAGAAACTGCAAGAATTGCCAAGTCTTTTACAAGTTGAATGGGCATAACACGAATGCCCTTTATCTTTCCAAAAACATGGTTTAGAAACTACAGAAATTGTGACATATCCTAGTCTTTTAAAGGTTGAGTAGGCATAAAACAAAATAAAAATTAAAAGTTTTATGGCCATTTACTTTTTGCCACAGTCTCATGACTGTTGCAAATGCACCATCTTTTCTGGAGTCGAGATATTATCATTTTGCCACCTTTTAAAAAAACTTCCTGCATAACTGCATACGAAGATGTGAAACTGGGGAGGGGAACCTAGTGTATTATGTGTTAGCCCCAAGTGAATTAGAAAATTCAGTTATAAATTATAGTAAAACCTGCTTATCGCATATCATGCAAATATTCATGTTTTCCCGAAGCTCCTGAAAAAGGGTTTTGTGCCTGGAAGGAAGACGTAACGTAGGGTGTCCAAACAGCAGAGCCAAACACAAAAGATTGCCAGGTGGACCTTAGGAAGAATTTATTTGTAGCCTAAAATGTAAAGAGGAGCTATGCTTTTAGGGTCTGGTCTGTGATGGGGAGATAACCTTTTCATCATTAGGATGTTCAGATTCTGTGCTTTATTTACCCTTTTTCCCCACTGACAACAGTTGTCTAGTGTGGGGTGTTTGATTTTCTGGCAAAATCTCCACATGATCAGTGCTGAGGGGCTTTGTGGAATTTCTTTAAGGTCTTTTGCATCTGTGTGCTCATTGTTTCAACCACTGATGCTTCTCAGTTATTGAGAGTTGGACGCACTAGTGGGGTATGAGTACCCATGGAATTGTGGAAAGTTCTGTGTTATTGCTAGCAAGTGACTAGTTTTGAGAAATCCAGAGGACAGCAAAGACATCTCCGGAGTGTGCTGTGAAATTATTGCCTTACATTTCAGTCTTCCCTATTCCCAGTAGGTTGATAAGCATCAGGAGATAGGTTTTTTTGGTTTTGTTTTGTTGGTTTTTTTTTTACAATTACTAACCTCATTTATCGAGTTTATCATGTGCCAGGTTCTTGCCCAGCATTTTCCATGCATTATCTCATTTCATTGTCACACTGACCACAGGAGCAAGGGGGAACGCCTTCTGATTTGGGAGTGAGGAGGCCTTCCAGGAATATCCCAGCCCTGTTTAATTCCTGGAGAGGCATTACGAAGAGCAAATCGCTGCTATTTCTACATTGATCCAAACGAACAAGTTCGAGCAGGCTATAGAAGGAACCCTCAGCGTTTTTACTGCTGCCTCAACCAGAAGAGTCTAGGTGCCTTAATGCGTGTTGTGCTCTGTGGGAATCTAGTCATCTTGGCCCAGTAGTTTTTCCTGGTGTGGGGGTAGGTAGGGAGGGATTACCTGTTTTACTTGATGGCTGGTAAATGACGCCAGTTACCAACCATCGGTACCCTCATTTTACTGACAGTCCAACAAAAAAGCGAAGATGGACACTTGTCTAAATTATCCTCAACAGAGCCAGAAAAAATATCCAGTGTTCTCTCCCTGTGCAGGGCAGTTTGGGGCGTTAGTGAGGGTATGTATTGTTGTTATCGTTGGAGAAGATAGTGTACAGGATTTATATATCCCCCATGGACTTAAGATATTTTGATCTGAGTTTCCATTCTGAGCAGAGTTGAGGCAGTGAAGTTTTTCATTCCATCACAGTGGGCACTGGGGACTGCTTTTTAGGGACCTGGGGGTTTGGGGACAGCAGAGAAAAGGCAGTTTGGCTTACAAGCTGAGAGTTCTTTTTTGGCGTTTTAGTAAGCAAGTCTTGACTTCATAGCAATTATGTAATCCAAATAGGTAACAGAATGGGACAGTTGTTTGGGAGTGTTTATTTTCTTGGGAAGGATTTTCTCTGCTTTTAGAAAATTGTACCCTGGTAGGAGGGTGGAAGACAGAGACGTCATCAAATAATCCACGGGATGGAATGTCCTGAGGCCGGGCTGGCCATGCCCTTCTTGGTTGTGGGTTTAGGCACAGAGTAGTGAGGGCTGAGTGGCCGTGACTAGGCTGAGGACTCCCTGGTCTCCTAGTGGTCATTTCTAGCCTTGGAGCAAAAAAGTGTTGTCATTCATTCTAGGCCTGTCATTTACTAAGAGGCCTGTAACCTCTCCCAATTTTTAACTTCCTAGAATTTTACAGCTTGAAACCACTTTTCAGATCACATATTTCAGTTCCGTCATTTTACTGAAGAAGACTTTCAGACCCAGGGAGGCCAGGAGATTCGTGGGTACACGCGCCTGCAAACACACACATGACTGACCCACTAAATCAATGCCAGAGTCTGTGTTTGAACGTGGATCTTTTACTCTCAGGTTTAGTATTTGTTTAAATTGTCACTACTCTTCTTTGCTACCCTGGAAGCCCTACAGTTCTTTGAACATCACATTTTTCTTCCTCTGAAATTTAGACAGCAGCCCTTTGGAATACCACGTGGGATAATTCCAGTTCTTAGCTCCTTCCACCCCACCCCGAAGAATCAGCTTCTGCTGGGTTTTGTGATGTCTTGATCCACAATAGAATTTTGTGTTAATTATAACTCCTCAATGTT
This sequence comes from Tapirus indicus, assembly GCA_031878705.1. NCBI lineage: Eukaryota > Metazoa > Chordata > Mammalia > Perissodactyla > Tapiridae > Tapirus > Tapirus indicus. The sequence goes on along the minus strand of CM062920.1, from coordinate 132,763,335 downwards.
TCTAATCTATTTGCTGTTTTAAAATCTAAAACCTGTCCTCTGTGCTGTTTTATGATCTCATTTCTGCCTCTGCCAGATGTGACTCACACAGCCATCAATGCCGGGTGACTGCCACCCCCCGTCCTTGCCAGGGGAGCCCATTCTTTCTGTTGCCCGCTTGTGGGCATAATGACACAGTTAATTCCTGCCTTACTTTCTCCCTTTTGTAGCATAAAGTTGCCCTTTTAGCTCATCTGACACAGCCCTGCTGGCCATTATTATACTGCGGTGAAAGAGAGTAATTATATTCTTGAGTTGGGTAATTGAGTGATTTAGAACACCTTAAGAGTAAATGTCTCTTTGTCTCTCTGATTCATTTCAAGTTTTAAAACAAGTAACCAGCCCCAAATGTAACACTTTTGTTATGTGCATGTTTTTATTTGTATCAGAGGCTCCTTCCTCCCTAAGTTGCACTTTATTTGAATGGAATGGAAACGCCCTCCATTCCTTCCCTTCTGCTTGTCTATATGTAAGAATGATTCTTTGATGGTTTGTTTCACTCTCCCTACGTAGGCATATTTTTCTTGTATTCTCATCTTCACATATTTTTGATTTTTCTAATTTTTCCTCTGTGTGGCTTGAGTTCACACTGAGTACTTAACTTTATTACTAAAGTAAAGTACCAGCTGTTGCTACAGTAGCCTTTCACAGCCCTGGAGTCCCAAATGCCTAGATAGTAAGTAAGCCGAAATCATGGAGCAAAGCTGGGGATTCCCAGCCCTTCGGGAGCTTTGTCAACAAGAGAGGCTAGATCGGATGAGTGTTATCAGGGAATGGGGTTCACTTCAGTAAACATTTACTGAGCCATAAACATAAAACTGCTTTTATAGACAACTCTCACTCTGAAGTACACCCTTAGCTGACAGGAACTGACTTGCCCCAGAGATCAGCAGCACATCTTGTGACTTATGTGGTGCTGCCTCTCTTAGAGCGAAGGGGAAGGCAAGCCGGAGTCCTAGTGAGAGGGAAGGAAGTATTGCCACCCCCTTCCTCTTCTGTCTGAGCATAAAGAACACCCAAGGAGCCCCTTTCCTATGGCAGAGAGAGTGAGACTTTTTTTTTTTTTTTTGCTAGTTAAGCCATCACAGAACTTCATAGAATTTCCCTATATCTCCCTGGTTTCCCACAGTGTTAAGATAAAAATTTATATTTTGTTAAGTGGTTTTCCCTTCTGTTCGTTTGGTATGCTTTTTCCTATTTAGATTTTGGTCCAGAGGGCTGCTGTGATCTTGAACATTCAGAAAAATATTTTCCATGTTCTTTCTACCCAGAGAAGTTGTTTGATTTCCCAGTTTAACATCCCCTCTGCCATCTTGATGAACTTGACCCTTCTTAAGTTTCCAGCATAGCTGCTTTCTCCTCATTTCTATTTCCAGGTTGTGGCCATCAATTCTATATTTGGTCAGAAAGTGTGTTTGTGCTTTGCACATTTGATTAGGGCATCTGCTTTCAATTATCTGCAGTAATAAGGGGCAGAGAAATGGTGGACAATTGAAACCCATAAACACATCTGGCTAATAGTTTCAACTTCCTCCCCATTCAATCTCTCTCGCTAGAACCACTGACAGAAAAATCAGCTGCTTCTCTGTCCTCTCATTTTATTTTCCTTGTCCATCAGGCAATAAGGATGTTAATAAACAACAAAGTGACTAAAAAGATGGCAAGAATGAGAAAATTAAGGAGGTCAGAGGGTCAGTGGTGTGCTCAGGGCTCCTGAGAGCCAATTGTTAAATGCTTAGGGATTTTGTGAACTAAATCATTGGTAGATTTCAGTCAGAGTGGTGGGCATATTTACACCAGAGAAATTGGCAGATGCTACAAAGTAAGACTTTTTTTCCCTACCCAGATCACTGGTTTAATAACACCCCACTGATCTGGGTGTTACATCCTCCTCCATAATTGAGACCTCATTAGAGTAAGATCAGTTTTTTGTATCCTCCTTTGTACCAGCCTCAGCATTTAGAGCAGAGTGGGAATGAACAATTTGAGGAATGTTTTTTTAAAGTATATATGCGAATCCTCTACTGGGCTACACTGCCTTCTACTGGTAGATTGCCAGTCTCCTATTTCCATGTCTTTTCCTGGTTACACAGTAGCATCTGTGGATACCCTGGCAGAGTTTATAAGTAGCAAGTGACAGGACATTCTCAAAGTCATATGACTAGTGTTTATAACAACTCTTTTAGCTCTAACAGATCAGGGTCTCTTCTTTGCTTCTAGCTTTATTTATTCATTTCATTATTTAATTTCCTTCCTCCTTTCATCCCTCTCTTCCTTCTCACCCGCTTTCCTCCCTCCCTCTCTCCTTTTTTCTGCCAACATTTATTGAGTGCCTGCTGTCTTATTCTGCAGGAATACAAAAGAGAAAAAAAAAAGTGTTCTTGCATTAAGGGAGCTCTTATAGCCCATGGGAAAGGATAGAGAGCAGAGGAACTTAACATTTATTTGTTCTATGCCTCACATAGTCATTTCATTTAATTCTCACAACAAACGGGTAAGGCATGTATTTCCCCATTTATTGAAAATGAAACTGAGGCTTGGAGAGAGAAATATCCTGACCAGTAAGTGGTGAAGTCATGGTTCAAACCCAGGTTTTTGTTGAGCTCTGAAGCCGGTTCCGCACCTCAGGATACCCCATTGTATAGGAGTTTTAACTCTATGATCATTTATTGTAAAATGCAGTGATAAAGACAATAAGAGTTACCTGTGGACAAGGTGCCATCAATCTGCCTTGAGGGGTTAGTGAAGGTGCCTTGTGTCTTTAGACCCCTGGGTGTGGAAGGTCTTTCTGCTGAAGGTGAAAGAGGAGAGGTGAGCTGGGGCAGATCTTATAGGCCTTGCTGAAGAGCTTGGAATTTTTCTGGAGGGCAGTGGATAAAAGCGTTTTAAATGGGGGAGTAACTGAACTAGGTTTATGTTTTATCTCATCCCTCTGGAGGCCCTTTGGAAAATGGCTTGGAACAAAACAAGAGTGGAGTTAAGGAGACTGGTTAGGTGTGAGCCGCTAGGTGTGAGGGAGTGGGAAGGAGGCAGTGGTTGGGGAGAAGACTGGGGAGGGGGGCAGACATTGACTGCCCTTCCTTGTTTGTAGGATCACGTCTACACTGGAGTTTGGGGCTTTGGGTTCCATGCATACATGCTTCCCTGAAGGCCAGCTCCTGCACCAGGCAAGTTGGGGTAACTGGCAGATTCCATTCTCAAGAAAGGAGGAAGCGGTGGTGCAGTGGGCAGAACCTTGAACTAGGAATTGGAAAACTTGGGGTTCACATCTGGTTGTTTGACTTTGGGCCAAACACTGAGTCTCGTAGGGCCTCAGTGATCCCATCTGTAAAATAAGGAGCTTGGTGCCTTCATGCTTTTTGGTCGCTCCCACTGAGAGACACTAGAGCCATGGGGTGGAGTGGCCAAAGGAGAGGCAAACTCCACATTTCTGTGGAGTCTCAGTTTCAACTTAAGTTGTAGTATAGATTTTGCCTTTATGCCATAATACATTCTCACTTATTTTGAAAAGATAATAACTTCCTCTTAACTCTGGACTTCACGGCTGGAGTCAGTTGACTTCATTTTTATCCTGGTTAGAAGAATTTTGTGTTTTCTCTTGGCTGTGGATCTTTGAGCACTACCCTATAATCAGAGAGTTTGGATTGGGGTTTTTAGATCTTTGGTTGTGATGGAGAAACAGGAATGTGATGTGTGTCAGCCATTGTCACAATAACTCCATGGATGAATTTTCATTATCAAGGGACCTGGAGGGCTGTCTTTGCTCTGCTCCCTGGACAATATAATAGATGTGCTCCCAGAAAATTGTGGGCCAAGGATATGCTTTTGCAAGTCACTTTTCCCACTTATAGATTATTCTCATTTCTGATTGATCCTCAGTGGACAGGGAAGCCTTTGAACTTTATTTTTTCTTTTCTCTGTCAACCAATTAATGAAAGAGAGAGAAAGAAAGAGATAGAGAAAAGAAAAGAAAGAGAAAGAAAAGTAAAAAACCCTGCAAAGTACTAAGAGAATTCTTTGATTCTTTGGTAAAATGAAAAGAATATTGGAGCATGATTGATCCTGCCCCAATCGACCCATCTTGCATATTTGGATTTTCCTGGATCTGTCTTAAACTGGGGCATACCTCTAATCTTGATAGCCTAGGAGGGCAGGAGTGTGCAGACGTCATAGGCAGAGGTACATCATTGAGCCTGATAATGGCTGAGAGCTCACAGAGGTCCAGTTCGAAGCTGCTTTGGATAGGCCAAGGGATTCATTATGTTCAAGTCATGACACTGAGGCAGCCATCCTATAAACAAATCAACTCAGACTTCCAGGGGACTGGAAAAGTCTGGAACATTTAGTAATGCCAGCATTGCACTTGACACTTTACAAATGTGATCTCATTTAGTGCTCCCAACAAACCTCTGAAGTAGGTTCTGTTTTTATCTCCACTTTAGAGATGAGATTGACACTTAGAGAGATTTAGTGATTTAAGGGGGAGAGCTGAGATTTTAAGTCAGACCAGTCTGACCCCAAAATCCATGCTTTTATTCACTCTTCTATCCTTTTCTCATTAAGCTTACAAATACTTTTCAGCTCTGAGGCCTACAGCCAGCATGTACCTCAATGATGTATGCTTGGCCATGTACCTTTTAGTCATATGTAGTTAATAGAGGGCTATGACCCTGTCTGCCCAGTTTGTAATTATGGTATTATTAGGACTTTGATTTGAGAAGTAATACAAGATCTCCCCCAACCCTGAGCATCCAGCTTGGAAGGATCCTTTCCATCCGAATTTACACCTTTCCTCCCTTCCTTTAATCTCCTTTAGGGCTCTATCCAGTGTAAGCATAACTTACTCTCTTCCCAATCTACCCTTTCCTTTCTCTGGACGTAAACTACAGTCATGCGCCGCATAACGACGCTTCAGTCAACTATGGACCACACATACCACCATGGTCCCGTCAGATTAGTACCACGTAGCCTAGGTGTGTAGTGGGCTATACCATCTAGGTTTGTGTAAGTCCACTCTAGGAGGTTCACAGTGATGAAATAGCCTGATGATGCATTTCTCAGAACATATCCCTGTCATTGAGCGATGCATGACTTCATATGAATAATGTGTCAGTTGTAATAAGCTAGGATATGCTGCAAAAAAAAAAACAAACAAAAAAAAAACCCCAAACTCTCAGTGGCTTAAAAAACAAAGGTTTATATCTTCTAAGAAAGATTTCTCTACCCATACCTGTCTGTCATATGTCACAGGGAGGCTCTTCTCTTAGTCATTCCGGAACCCAGGCTGACAAAGCAGCCACCTCCTTGAACGTGGCTGGGATGCTGAGCCAGTGGGAAAGGAGAAATCCGAGGATCTCTTGTTGGCATTTAAATGCCCTGTCACTTCTACTCTCCACTCATTGGCCAGAACTCTGTAAAATGGTGCCACCCGACCACAAGGGGGCTGGGCATTCCCGCCCTCCCCTGTGCCCAGGAGGAGAAAAACAGAAATATTTGGTGAGCAGCAGTAATAACCACCACGTATACTGTCGCCTCCTTTTTTTCTCCCTAGCTTGGCTAATTCAACCTCAGGTAAGCTTTACAGGACACACATAGCCTCTTTAATTCCATTCCTCCTCCCTCTTTGTCTCCTAAAACTTTTTCAAGTACTGCAAGATAGTTTCTCTCTTTTCTTTGTGCGAGACAAAAGGAAAGGCCTTAAATCTTGAAATGAAATCATACATATTAAAGAACTAAGACTATTAACCTTTTGCTTCTGAAATAACCAGAAGTTCCTTCTGATCTTCACAAATTTCCCTTTGGGATTCCTCACCCTGCTAAAATTAAACCTGTCTTTCCTCCAATGTCAATGTTCAAAATAAATAATGTTCACATTCACTTCTACTGCTTACTGTTTTGCTTAATTGGCTATATTGCAATAGTATTGAACAGTAGTATTTTCTACCAATTTTCAATTAAACATGGAGCCATTCAGGTACATTACAAATCAGATGCACTTTTTGTGTGCACACCTTATCACCAATTTTAATTGGCTTCTGAGGGAAATTGTATTCTAAATTCCAGACAACTGGTTTGCAAATCTTGTGTTAGAATGCAACCTATTTCTATGTTGGGGTCTTTTACTACAGCATATTTATGTATAATCAGAATTTAGAATAAATGCTGTGTTTTAATGGACAATTATGCTTTACTGCATTCATGAGTTGCCTAAGAAAAAATTAGAATATGTAAAATGTACTTAATTTAAAACCTTATGAATACAGCTTTCTTTCATTCTCCATTTCATTTTTTCTACATTAACCCAGATTAGAAACTGTAGCATTATCTTTGATTTCTCCATCTTCATATTTATCTCTTTCATGTAGTCATTCATTCACTCACTCAATCATTCAGTAAATATTTACTGAGCATCTACTTGTGCCAGGCATCAGTCAAGGTCCTGGAGAAAGTTAAAAAACAGTCTCCATCCTCGAGATTCTGGGTGCGGGGAGACACACATGCCAGCAATTCTACTATAGTAAGATAACTGCCACAATGAGGTATGTATAAAGAGCAATGGAAACAGAGGAGAAACACTTGGGTCTGCAGGAAGGAATCAGAGAGGAGGCGGCTTTTGACCTGGCAGTTGAAATGAGTTGACCTGACCAACAAGCAGGGTGAGGGAGTTCTAAGGGGAGAGGACGTCATGGAAGTGTGAGAGAACAAAGCTTTACCACTGTGGGTGGAGTTTCAAATGTAAAAGAGGAAACCAAGGGTTGGTGAGGGGAGAAGCCGGAGTTGGTGAGCAGAGAAGAGAGCACTGAAGGCTTTGCTTGCCTTTCAGAAGAGTCTGTATTTGACGTGGGAAGTGAGGGAGCCGTTGAAGACTTTTGAGCAGGAGAATGACAGCGTCAGATTTGGTGGCAATGTGAAGGCTGGTCTGGAGGGGCATGACCCTACCTCAGGACTTCTTAATCCAGTCCCTGGACTTGCAAGAGACCCATGGACAGAATGCTTGAGAACTGTGAACTTGGATAGGAAAAAAATTACATTGTTATTGTCACTAACCTCTCACCGAAATTTAGCATTTCCTTCAAATATGAATCTAGGCAACAGATCACAGTAGAATTAGCAGAAGAGGTGAGCTTATTTTGATATATTACAATTGTTGCAGATATCTCAAAATACAGTAGTCCCCCTTATCCACGGTTTTGCTTTTTGTGGTTTCAGTTACCCACTGTCAACTGCAGTCTGAAAATTTTAAATGGAAAAGTCCAGAAATAAACAATTCATAAGTTTTAAACTGCGCTCCATTCTGAGTAGCATGATGAAATCTCAGGCCATCCCACTCCACCCTGCCCGGGACATGAATCATCCCTTTGCCCTACGTATCCACACTGTACACCTACCTGCCCATTAGACACTTGTACCCATCTCCGTTGTCAGATCAACTGTCCTGGTATCACAGTGCTTGTGTTCAAGTAACACTTATTTTACTTCATAACGGCCCCAAATCGAGAGAGTAGTGATGCTGCAATTCAGATATGCCAAAGAGAAGACATAAAGTGCTTCCTTTAAGAGAAATGGCAAAAGTTCTTGACTTAATAAGGAAAGAAAAAAAAATTGTATGCTGAGGTTGCTAAGATCTACAGTAAGAATGAATCTTCTGTCCATGAAATTGTGAAGAAGGAAAAAAGAAATTCATGCTCGTTTTGCTGTCACATCTCAAATATGTATGTACAAGAAAAAGCTAGTGTATATAGGGTTCGGTACTATCCACAGTTTCAGGCATCCACTGGGGGTCTGGAACGTATCCCCCGCGGATAAGGGGAGACAACTGTGTCCTTTCCACTTTTCACGAAACCAAAATTACTGTAGTCATTAGACCCACAGCTACCTCTTGTCACTGAATGAATTAATAAAGGAGCACATATATTATTGTCACAACTTAAAAAATAATTTGATATGTACATTTTAATAGAATTCATCTTCTGTAATCTGTATCTTGAATTTTGTGATTTAAACACATTATTCTGAGAAGGGATCCATAGTTTTTGGTGGGCTGCCAAAAGGATCAAAAAAAGGTCAGCACTCATGTACCAGATGAAGGTGATTGTGAGGGGTCATTGCAGCCTAAAGCAGTGGTGAAGAGGAGGGTGAGGGGGAAGAACTTGTGGGAGATTCTGGAGACAAAGAGAACTTGCTGATAGAGCTGGGACATACAGCAGAGGGAGGGATCTGCACATACCCTACTTCCCCCATCACATTTCTGGCCAGAGCGGAATTCTTCCTATTGCTTGTCACATCTGTCCCTTCCTTCCTACTGCTATTTAACTCTTAAACTTTTATCAAAGTCATACATGCAGCATAGTTTAAAAAGATCAAGTAGTATGGAAAGACATAATGTAAAATAACCATCCCTTGCTCCTCTCCTCTCTACCTGCCAATCCTACACTTTTTTGAACTTTTATAGCGTTATCTTCTCGAGCTAGACTGCAAATTCTGTGCAGGAAGTGTCTTGTAATCCCCACTGTTTTTCATTTTAGGTGATGAATAATTGACTGATAGATTCCAAAGTCACTTTCTCTTTCGGGGTCACTATGTACATCAGTTATACCATATCTAGTTACAGAAGTTATCCCAACTGTGACATTCTAGGAAATTGTTCTTTTACCTAAATTCCCATGTTTTCTGTCATTTCTCTTCACGTGAATTACATAGAATGTGTAAATAAAAATTCCATTTACTTGGGCTTTCTGGTTGTTTTTGTGAAAGTGAGTTCAGAGTGATGGTGGGGTGAATAATCCTATGTAATTTTAAACCAGAAATTGAGAAGGTGGATTTGAAATTTCCAACTCTTACCTTTTTTGGGGGGACAAGGGGTGCCCCATGTCTTGGTAGCAGTGGTTAATTTCAGTGCTGTTGCCCAGCTTGGAGACTGCAGATGGAGTTGCCGCTGAGCACCTGGGTTGGCTGGCTGAAATTCCTTGCCATGCTTCTTGTGAGGTCCAGGAACGTATAGTTTTGTGGTCTGATGTATGTTGACGGTTGCCAGATAAAATTGACATCTGGCATTTTTTTCTAGGAAAAATGCATTTAGATGTTTCCAAGTTGATTTGTACGAACTTAGTGTTATTAGAATTTTGTGGCAGAACTTTTCCTCAAGTGGCAGAAAAAATAGAGGAACTTCAGTTTTGAGGGCTGTTAACAGCACCTTCCATTAGTGCCAAAGCTGAGAAGGTTGACAAAGTACTGGATTGTTAATATAGATTTACGACAAAAATGAGCAAGTATCTGGACTTTTAAGAGTTACTGATACAGTAAAATACAGTTTTACTGTAGTTTTAGCTACTGAAACTAGACCAGCCCCCAAACTTTTAGAAAAAGGCACCTTTTCCCCTTATTTTTTAATAACATTTCTCAATCTAGTAACGAGATGGACTATTCCGGGGTTAACCTGGAGATCTGATTGCTATTTTAATGTTCTTGCTGTGTCCTGGAGGGAGGGAGGGCAGAGTTTGGGAGAAACAGACTGTGGAAAAGTTAGCTTCCCCATTTACACATGAAAATCACAGTCCTTTTCTTCATTTATATTACAAATATTTGAAGAACAGGTTAGAGATTGTTAGTGAAGAAATGAGAGCTATTACCTGGTAATACGATGAGTTAACTTTTCTTTAAACTTACTGGCTTTCCCCTTAACACTGACTGGCCGGATAACAAGTTTGTGCTTGTTGGCGCTGCAGCGAAACCTCGGAATACTCTTGGAGCAAAATGACTATTTTTAAAAAACGCTTTATTAAAATATAATTTTAGTGGAGGAAAATGTTAGATTTGGAAGAAATATTTAAGCTACAGACCTTCAAACCCAACTTTTTCAAAAGGCTTTTAGTGGGCAGGTTAGTGAAGCACCGGAAGAGATAACTTCTATGGTTAATAAAGGAAGTGAAAACCAAGACTCAGTAGAGAGACTGGAAGCGAGCTGACTTTGATTTACATATACAAGACCAGAAATGAAATAGCCCCGTGGATATTTCTAGGAATTAGTTAAAGGAAAATGAAAAAGGAGAGAGGAGAAGAAAGTGTGTGTGTGTCTGTGGGAGGAGGAATCGCACTTTTAATAGCTTCCGTCCTTTCCACTTGAGAATTTTCAAACGCAGCTCCTCCAGGGTCCGGCTCTAAATGCCTACGACGTGCACACTGCTGTCGACAGGGATCCTGGCGCCACGGGGTGATGCAGAAAAAGTCCTTCGCGTGTAGTCGTGCGTGAGTGCGGAGCCCCGTCGCGGCTGTGTCCCGGGCAGCTCCTCCCAGACGCGACCCGGCGCCGCCCCGGGCTCCTGGACCTTCTGTCCTGCAGCGTCGGAAGAAAGGACACGTTTAGAAACTGACCAATGTCAACGTGGTTAACAGTGGAAACACACCAGATGAGTGTGGTGTTGAGAGTAAACGGCTGTGTTGAACATTTTGCTGTGTATCTAACGGGTTAACATCTGTTAAGTAGCCTTTAGTTATCCTGATACAGATGAGGATGTGGCCAGGCAAAGTGGCCTCTGCAGATTATCTCCTAAAAGAGCATCTGTTCTGTTTTTGTTAATGTAGCTTTAATGCAAGCTTTTATTATTAGCTAGTTTTTCAGTTATTCTAAAAGTAATAGCATGCTTATTACCATGGTTACAAATCTAATCATTTCAGAAGAGTATGAAGTGAAAAATAAAATTGACAAACCCTGGTGGTCCCACTCTCTGGAGGTAACTATTGTTACAACTTTTTTTTGCTCTTCCAGAATTTTTAAATGCAAGATAAGTATATATTTAAATCGTTTTTAAAAAGCACACACAAATAGTATTATACTATACATTCTGCTCTGCAACTTGCTTTTTAAATTTAATATTTGGGATCTCTCTATATCTATATTGTTTTCTATGTCTTTATGGTAACAAAAAGCTCTACCTCATTCTTTTTAACATCTGTACAATATTCCGTCGTATGAATGCATCATTGACTAAATCAATTCCCTACCAGTGGTCATTTAGGTTGTTTCCAACTTTCTGGAGTTACAAACAATGATGCAGTTGACATCTCTGTGCTAACGTGGGTGTGTGGTTATGGGAACATATATGTTGAGTAAATTTCTAGCAGTGGAATTTTAGGATCAAATGATGTGTCCACTAACATTTTAGAAGATATTTCTAAATCATATTCCCAAAGTGTTGCACCAATTAATATTTCAGACTTAAGTTACTCTCTTTTAAGTTGTAAGTATAATTGAGGGTTTCCCTTAAAATACTGTTAATTTTTAAACAGCATATTTAGTACTGAGACCAAGTAAGCGTGTTTGGTTTGCTAATTAAATGACGTGGAAGTTAAATCTCCATTCCAGAAAGGATATCTCTGGAGGGTTAAGTGCTCTGCCCTGGTCCTTTAGAACCTGTGAGAGGCAGGCCTGGCCCAGCAGCCGGGAGAACCTCGCACTCGGCTTGACCAGAGACAGCCAGAGCTGTGGCTTCGTGCGTGGACTAGGGCTCCAGTTAAAACAACTGACCATCTTTAGAAACTCTAGGGCAGAACTAGAAAAACATTTTGTGTGTGTGTAATAATATTACCTTCACTTAGTTCTCTTCAAAAGTCATTGATTAAGCACAACTCTGGTGAAAGTTTCCTCCTCTTGCAATTCCCTGTCATCCCTACTTTCTGTCTCCTCACCCCAGTTTTCTCTCTTCTCTTTCTTTTTGTGTTTGTTTCTTTTCATACCGACTACCTATCCTCTGCACCCACTCATGATACCAGAGGGATGGGCCAGTTCTGGGGACAATAAAATTGATTTCCTGCAATTGAATGGTGGTTTTGGAGAGGAATTAACTGCCTGTGGTTGTTACTACAGTGACCCGACTCTGGATCTAGATTCTGCCTCCCCATGGGATATTTGATCCACTTGTGATTGCAAATGCTTAGAGCATTCTACCTGTACAGAAACACTTCATTTCTTATTTTTAATTTGTTTTTTTTATAGTTAACACCTATTACAGATGAAACTAGATCCTAAGATATAAGTCAAGTTTCAAAAAAACTGTGGTTCAAGTTGCTATTAAATTGCTTTGTAAATGACTGTAGTAGCACCCCCAAATTCCTTTTAGGTTATAGCCAACTCTTTGGGAATTACAGAACGTTAACACATCTTTTATTTCACAAATTACCTGCTTGTCTGGAAAATGGCCCTTCCAAAACCCTCCCTCACCCTCAAAACTCCTCTTAAGAATACAGTCACATCAGAACAGGATCTAGGTGTCAGCAAAAAGGAAAAAAAAAAAACAAAACTAAACTAAAATTAAATAAATTTCCCATTTTAGTTCTGAATCTCTGTGGCTTTGTTAGTGACTCCGCTATGAGACTTGTGCATTAAAATACAAGAAACAAACCGACAGGCATAGAAAGCCTGTCTAATCAAAACTCTTCATTTCTAACTCTTAATTTCCCGGTAACACATCAGAAGCCAGCAGGAAGAGCGAGGAGGTGAAATGGATTGTTCCCTGTTGTCCATAAATAGGACATTCTTCACAACTGGCAGGAAGCATCTGGGGGATCATTTGCTTTAGGAATTTGCAAATAAATTGTTTTTGAAACAAAAAGGGAAAAATAAGTTAGATTCTGAGTTCAGGTGCCTTTAACATTTTCACACATATACATTTTTATAATCTGAATTCTGATGGTAATGAATTCAAGTTAAAAATGTATTTAAATTTAGGGAAGAATGCAGAAAACATCAAGATAGGAAATTGAGATAGGAAATTTTAGCTTAACTTTGAATCTCCTTTTCTTACTTTGACTAAAATTAACCTTCAGTATTATAGTACTTTCATTTTTACAGCTTTTTACATATTCTGTAAAAAAAACTTAAAAGTGAAACAAAGATGTTTCTTAACTATTCTCATTTCTACTGCCCAACTCTTCTGACTTTTTAAGTCTAAAGACTTTAGAAGATAGTTTTTTCCAAATCTATCCTTTAATTAACAATTTACCAATGGAATTGATATGATTTTTCCATTTTTATTTTCCATAAGAAGAAATTTTCTGGTTCCTTTTATTATTCTTATCTTATTTCTGTAGATGTAATTCTTTTTATTCTTTTGTAGTTCATATAAAATTAATTCATTGTAGAGAATTTTATGTTCTGACAGCTGATAATACAAATACATATTTATCCACATTTCTTCGGCCAATAGAAAGAATATTATATAAGGGAGTTAGTGAGAGAATATCAGCTCTCAGACGCTGGGAGTTAAGGGAGAAATTTGAAATTGTAGGTCATTGATCTTTGTGTTTTAAATAAAAATTTTAAAAATTTCACCATTATAACCAGTACTTTAAACAAATTTTGGTACGTTCTGTTAATATGTCAAATTGAATAATCCACCTAGAAACACAGGATACCGATTCTTCTTGTCAGCAATACTTTAAAAGTAGAGATTTATTGAGAGTTCTTTTATTACATTGACTTCTTTACTTTTGCAAAATATGTGATGGGTATTGAATTGAGATTTACTAGTGTACTTAAAATCTTGTCAAAATGAAACAAGCACATTTTGTCATAAGTATTACTGATTTAATTTGTGAGGAGGGCTGGTTATGCTTTTGGAATCTCACTCATTACTGAAAATATAATATGCTCGACTTTCTTTTTCTTTTTTATAACAGTCATGTATTTTACTGATTCCAAGCCAGTACTTACACTTAACTTTAGAAATACTTCAATATTTTACCTAATTTTTGTGATTTAGTTTTAAAAATGAGTTGCAGTTTAGATTTTCCCTCCTTTTAGATCCCTGATTTATGGATCTCTGAAGACATGTTGCAGACTCTGTCACTATAAATTCAATTGAAAGACCAGTTCTTTCTACCATTCTTTGTTGTTCTGATTTCAGAATTTCAAGTAGGTTGTTGTCAACTTTAATGCACCTTTCGAGAATAAATTGAGTATCCAGTTTCTTGCATGTGTGTGTGCTCCTGGAGCTGGAATGCTTTTCTTCAGCCAACTGAAAGTGGAGCCTGGTTCTTCTCTCACAGATTAAATCTAGTTTCAGTCGTTTTCAAATAAGTTGGTTCATGACCAAAAGAAAAGAAATGCCCTCATTTTTCTTTTGAATTTTAAACAGCCACAATCTATAGTTTTTGGCTTTGTGTCTGATTAATCTAACAGGGTCTATATTCTTTTGGCATTGAATTTGTGATTACACCTTATTGGAGTCTATGGTGTTACACAAGCAAAATGAGCCATTTTCTTTTATGTTCTTTTCTTTTTCTGATGGGGATATGGTCTTCCCTGCTACTTTCTAATAGTGAAGAGAAGGCATAGGTAATGGAGGTAATTTTATTGAGTTTGTCTCATCCCTGTCCTCACCCCTACCTCCACTTACCCACAATTCAATAGTTCTCAGCAAGCATCTTCACACTCCACCCAGCACAGAAACCTGGTTGTATGCATAGGAGGGTCCTTGGGACAAATAATAGATGCATTTGGATTTATTTCACAGGTAATAGCCTGTGTTTCTTGACTTCTAATTGCACTCTTACTATGGGCCAAGTTTGATGCCAAGCACTTTACATGTATTATTTGGTCCCAACACCATGTGTGCCGTATGATCACATTGTCCCCATTTTGCAGCTGAGGAAACTGAGGCTTAAAGAGGTTGAAGTAGAAAGCCATCCCTTTACTATGTGGCAGAGCTGGGATTTGAAGCCAGGTGATCCAATTTTAATGCCTGATTTAATATGGATCTTCAGGTATGCCGTCTGATCGACTCACTGTTATATCAGGGTCCTAAGAAAGGGCCACCAAAGGACCTAGACCCAGGCATTTGTGGACTTGATTGTGCAAAGGAAACTGCAGGTTCTGCAGGTTTCCCCAACGTATCCCGTACACCACTTACTACAAATTGCTTTTCCTCTTGGGGACCTCACTTGTCTCATCTGTCAGATAGAAATCATAGTACTTCAGGTGGACTGCATATTTCTCTTTTTATAAAAAACCTTTTTATTTTGAAATAATTATAGATTCACAGGAAGTTTGGGAAGATAGTCTGGAGAGGAACAGGGAGGACCTGTGTATCCCTCACCCAGTTTCCCCCAGTGGTGGCATCGTATGTAACTGTGGCACAAGCAGAACCACAGAACTGACATTGGTATAAAGTATATGTATAATTTTATGCCATTTTATCACCTGTAGATGAGTGTAACCACCACCGAAGTCAGGATACGGAACTTTTCAAGCACCGCTAAGTTCTACCTCGTGCTGCCGACTTACAGTCACCCTCCCCCATTCCTAATCCCTGGCGACTACCGCTTCGTTCTCCATCTCTATAATTTTGTCATTTCAAATCTCTCTCTTTTAAAAAAATAATTGTGTTTTGGTTGTGAAATACCTCGATCAGAAAAGTAACAGAGATTACTGTAACTTACATAACCACCATTCAGATTTAACAAATAAACAGATTTAATAAATGTTGTATTTCCTTCACAATTTAAGAAAAAAATCACAGATTGAGTTTAGGCCTCTTTGTCCCACTCTTTGATCCTCCTGACTGCCTGCCCTCGCCGGAGATAAACTCTACCCCAAAGTTGTTGTGTCCTTCCCGTCCATGTTTTTATCTTTCACTGTATATAACTAGGTGCCTAAAACACTAGATAGCATAGTTTTGTATGTTTTTAAAACTTAAATAAATAAGTCAACAAATAGTTACTGAATGCCTACTATGTGCTAGGCACTGCTCTAGACCCCAGGAATATGGTGGTGAATAAGGCAAAACCTGTGTCCTAAATATATGAATGTATGGATAAATGAGATCATTGTAGGTGTCTGTAATTGTGTGAAAATGATAAAATAGGATATTGTAGTTTGGATTGGCAGAGACGTGGGAGCGTGAGGGGGTTGACAGGGCGCTGTGGAAAGGCCTTGCTGAAGATATTGCATTTAAAATCAAACCCTGAATGATAAGAAGGAACAAGGCAACAAAAAAGAACAGCAAGCAAGTGCTGATGCCCTCCCACAGGAGTGAGTTTGGTGTGCACACGGAAGAGCAAGGCTCGCACTGAGGCTGGGGCAGTGTGACACTAGGGAGCGTGGAGGGAGGTGAGGTCAGATGGGTGGAGGGTGGGATGTGGGAGGGACATGGGGGGAGACTAGGAAAGGCCAGAGAGACCTCAGTAAAGAGTTGGATTTTATTAAGGCTGCCATGGGGAGCCATTGGAAGGTATA
Source organism: Tapirus indicus (assembly GCA_031878705.1). NCBI lineage: Eukaryota > Metazoa > Chordata > Mammalia > Perissodactyla > Tapiridae > Tapirus > Tapirus indicus. The sequence continues at coordinate 132,747,065 of CM062920.1, read as the reverse complement.
AGGAGGGATGTTGCCCCGTGGAAGATGGCATAAGAAGGGACAAGAGTGGGAAGGAATTAGGCTGTTGCAGTTTTCCAGGGAAGAGATCAGCCAGGCAGATGGTGACGCCTTCTAATAAGATGAAAAGGCTTGGTATCACCTCATCCTTCTGCAATTTGCCTTTGGGATTCAACATTGTCTTTCAAGATTTGCTTACGTTGTTACTTTTAGATAAAGTTAATTCATTTTAATTGCTATGTATATCCCATTCTGTGAGTTTACCAAATTTTCTTTATTCATCCTCTTATTAATAGACTTTATTTTTTTTTAATTTATTTTATTGAGGTCACATTGGTTTATAACGTTATATAAATTTCAGGTGTACATCATTATATTTCAACTTCTGCAAAGTCTGCATTGTGCTCACCACCAAAAGTCTAGTTGCCGTCCATCCCCATACACATGTGCCCCTTTACCCCTTTCGCCCTCCGCCCCCTCCCCCTCCCCTCTGGTAACCACAAATCTGTTCTCTGTATCTATGCGTTTCTTTGTTTATCTTCCAAATGTGAGTGAAGTCACATGGGAATTGTCTTTCTCTGTCTGACTTACTTCGCTTAGCATAATACCTTCAATAGACTTTAAAGATATATCTGTTTCTCCTATACACAGTTCTGCCCAAAGCATCCTTATATATGGATTCTTGTGGATAGGATACGAGAGTTCCTCTGGGATACCCATCTAGCAATAGAATTGCTGGGGTCTTTGGGTATGCTCATTGTCAACTTTGTCAGATAGTTCAAATTGCTCTCCAAAGAGGTTGTACCCATTTATAGTCACAGCTGTGTATGAGAATTTCCATTTCCCACATCCTCAACATTTGGTATTGTACTTTTAGCCTTAGCCAATCTGATGAATATGGAATGGGAGGTCATTGTTGTTGTAATTTGCATTTCCTGATTACTGGCTGCTATTTTTTTGGCCCCTTAGGTTTCATTTTTTGAGAATTCCTTATTCCTGTCCTAAGCCCATTTTCCTGTTTTGTTTGTTTGTTTTTTCTTATTGATTTGTAGGATTTCTTTATATATTCTGGATAATAATCCATTGTTAGATTTTCTGCATTGAAATATGCATTGAAAATACCTTTCTTGGGTTTTAAGCATTAAAATATTTTCTTCCAATTTTTAGCTTGCCTTTTTACATTTTTAAATGATGGTTTACATTTAAATTTTTATTACAGTCAGATTTACCAATCTTGTTCTTTATGTTTTATGTTTTCTAACCCTGAGGTCATAGAACGTTAAAGTTTAGCTTTCCACTGTAATCATTGAGTTAACATGAAAATTAATCTTGTGAATGAGAGGAAGTATGGATTTTTTAAACACTTTTTCCAAATGGAAAACTAAGTGATCCAGCGCCATTTATTGAATAGTCTTATCCTTTCCCTGCTGATCTGTAATGTTATCTCTGTCATATATCAAGTTTTCCCATAAGCGTGGGTCTGTTTGTGGGCTCTCTATTCTGTTCTGCTGTTCTATTTGTCTGTCTCTACACCAATGCCATTCTTTTGAAATTACTGCAGCTTCATAATAAGCCTTGCTGTCTAGTGTGGTGAACTGTTTTTCTTCTTCTAAGTAATCTTGGGCATTTTTGGTTCTTTACTCTGATATTAACTTATGGATCAACTTGTCAAATGCCATGGGAAAAAACTTATGGATTTTAATTGTAATTGCAATGAATTTATAGATTAATTTGGAGAGAACTGCCATCCTTGGGTCTTCTCATCCTGTACATGAACATGGTATATTCTTTCATTTATTTAGATCTTTTATGTGCCTTAATCAAGCTTTACTCCATAATAATCTTGTATTTCCTTTGTTAGATCTGTTTATAAGTTCTCCAAGTTTTTGTTGCTGTTGTTAATGGAATCTTGTTTTTGTTTTTTAATTATACCTGGTTTTAGTTTTCTGTTGGGATATGGCATCACTATTGATTTTTGAATATTCATTTGTATCCAGCAACCTTCCTAATTCTAGTAGTTTGTCTGAAGAGTCTTTTGGATTTTTTTATGTAAGCGGTCATATTGTCTGCAAATAATTATTTTATTAGTTTTTTCAATTAACCGTCATTCAGATAATCTCCTCAAGTTCTAGGATCTGTGATTCAATTTAGTGATTTTTTATCTGAGTGTGGGTAAAAGTCAAGCATGGGTACTCATTCTTGATACATTATATAATACCTTGATACACTGTACAACAATCTTTCTTTATTCTTGCCCCCTATTCCCTTGTCTATTGAGTTTACTAGGAAATTTTCATCAAAATTTTAATAACAAAAATAAAATATATATACTTTTAAAAATCTTTAAGAGATTAGACGTCATTCCTCACTTGCTGGTGACTGTGACACCACTGTAGACTCAGATCCATACTGTACATATTACAGATTGCAAGATGTCAGTCAAGAAGAATGACGAATGGTATGCGTGTGTGTGTGTGTTCTACAAATACTGAGGATTGACATAATAAGTGTTGGGGGAACTATATAATATATTGGCATGACAACGTATTTTCTGCAATTGGAAACATCAAATCCAGGAAATGGATCCAGTTTCCAATTAAGATTCAAAGGTGTATGACAGGTCTCCTAGAGACTTGAGGAGGTATTATTTCTGGAGATGAGTCCCTCCTCTTTGACGGGTCCCTTGTACCAGGAATGGTTCAAGTTTGAGTCCACTCCTAGGATTACAGTCAGGATAGTCCACAGGGTGGGTTGTAGCAAAACTCCCCTTCAATTGCTCAGCTCCTAGGAAAGAAGGGGGCTCTTTTCTGCCTCAGAGCCCTGCATTGTACAATTCACTAAGACACTGGCCCGAGCACTATGTGGGGTGGTGGTGGCAAGATAAGGAACACAAGAAGTCAGTGAACTCATACAACTGACAACCGGGTTGTCACCTAGGTCTTCTGCCATCTTTGCAGTTTCCTATGCAAAACAGGAAAGGCCACAGGCCCACTCCTTTTGGAAAGCCTTCCAAAGGGCCTGGCCTATAGGAATTGGCTGGGCCTGCTTTTCTGAGTTGTCCAAACCTCCCTGGACTGAGGTCCAGTCAGGATGTGGTCTGAACTGAGAGGCAGTTACCAGGCCGTTTACCACCGAATCTACTTGGTCGGAGACCAAGTCATAGCTGTTCCCCGAAGCTATGAGAGTAAACACTGCCTCCTATTTTTAGTAGTTCATTGCTTGCAAAAATAGCTCGAAATCCAGACCTTTGAGTCTCAGCAGCCTTCAGCTTAACAGGCCATCCGGTGGTAACCACCACCTCAACAATAACAATAACAGTCACCACCAACATTTACCCCGGGGTACTTGGCGCAGGTGTTGTACTAAGTGCTCTATATGCATTGTCTCGTTTCATTCTCACACGGGGTAGTCATTGTCATTATCCCTATTTTTCAGATGGGAAAACCATGACTCAGAAAGGTTAGGCCACCTCCCCCAAGTCACACAGCCCTTCAGACGTAGAGCCTGGTCCTGAACCCCAGTCAGTCCAGCCATATGCCACAGTCCGTATTTTTGACCACTTCTCATTCCTGCTTTCCCACATTGCATAATGGCATCTGTGGTGGGCTGTTTATTATGTGGGATCTGGTCCAGGTTCTTCAAAGAACTTTAGTTCATAACTGGATGCAAGTTAAATAATCAAGAGATCATGTCCATCTATATGGGAGATATTAAATATCATTTTTCTTATTGTTTTATTATTTTTTAAAGCCTTTGGATTTACAAGTTACCTTGTTCTTCTCATCGTGTTCTCTTTTTACAGAGAAACCCGAGCTATTTTTCCAACACAGTGTTATTTGGGGTAATTGCTTGACAATTTAAAAGGCGCCCAGAAGTTGTGTAGAACGTAGTCCTACAATGGCCAATAAAACCATCGGAGTATGAGCAAGCTCCAGGGGCGGAACCAGAAATGTGGCTGCCTGTTCCCTGTTGATTGCTTTAGCAGAAAAATCAAGTTCAGGACCTTATGTTTACTGAGATGATTGGCATGCATTATCAGAGTAGCTGCACCTGGAAAATTTCTGACTTAAATCTATTGATCTCACGTAAATGGCATATGGAAAACAGTAAGTAATGGTTTGGTTGCCAAATAAAAGTCCAGGGAACACCCACATGGAGACAATATACTTGTTTCTGGTTTGACAGCTCTCAGAGGGAAAGCATTGTGGTGCCGGCCGTTTCTTGGTGAGTCCTCAGTGGGTATATGAGTGTATAAAAGCTCCACTAATTAGGTGTCGAGGTGGGGTGGTGGGTGGCAGCCTCACAGAATGGCTGCGCTGGGAGTTGTAAGAGTCAAGGCTCTTTTCCTTGCAAGTAACAGAAACCTACTTCAAACAAGCTTAAGCAAAAATAAATGAATAATAATAATATTTTCATGTATACATACATGCATGAGATAACGTAAATAGGACAGGGGTTTTGCTCTGAAGATATAAGGTTATCTCATGGAATCCACGGATGACAAGTGTTGGGGGCTTCGGGAGAGACCAGAATGCCTTCAGTCCGGGACAGCTGTCCTCTCAGGCACCTCCTCTCTGGGACCCATGGCTCCTTGTCTCTGCTTCTCCGTCCTCGTCTTTTCTCTTCTCGCTCTCTCTGCACGAGATCTATCTGCTTCTCTGTGCACGGCTGCTTCACAACTCACAATGTCATCCATCCTCGGCTTATGCGACCAAAAGATGCTGACTCTGTACCTCAAGTCCAGTTCTGGATCAGAGAATGTAAGTGATACAGCCCAGCTCAGGTCAGCGACCCCAGTTGTCAGCTCCGGGTGGGGAGGTGGGGCAGTTGGGCTCACATAGAGCCTCAGGGGCTATGCCTGTATGAGAAGCGTCAGTTTCCAAACACGTTCTTTTCTTTTTATTCTTCTGAACACATAGATTCTCAAAAAAAGTTGAATTTTTGTCACTGTTACTTATCTAATAGTGGGGAAAAATATGAGAAGTGGATGCCATCCTTGCATGAATAGGACATATATTATTGAAGTATGGGGAATGCCTGTTTTAAAAAATTGGTACCACAATAATCTGCATTTTTTATTCCTCAGACCAAGAAGAAATGATTCATTTTATCCGAATCTGATATTTTTATTTTGAGTTTTATTGATCACCTATCAAAATTAACTATAATAACTATAATAAAGGAATCATTTTGTCAGACATTATTTTATTGGTACACTTATGCCAATCAAATATACCTGAATTGAGTGTTTTAAGAAAAAACTGTGGGGGCCGCCCGGTGGCGCAGCGGTTTAGTCCGCGCTTGGCAGCCCAGGGTTCGCGAGTTCGGATCCCGGGCGCCCGCCGACGCACTGCCTGTCAGCCATGCTGTGGCGGCGTCCCATATAAAGTGGAGGAAGATGGGCACGATGTTAGCCCAGGGCCAGTCTTCCTCAGCAGAAAAGGGGAGGATTGGCAACGGATGTTAGCTCAGGGCTTGTCTTCCCCACAAAAAAAAAAAAAAAAAAAAAAAAGAAATAATAAGAAAAAACTGTGGTGGGCATTTTAGGAAGTTATACTTACATTTGTAAGGTGATTAGTCACCTATTAACATATCTACTGGGTAAGTTCAGAATTTTTGCATGTTGTGTTTTTTTGTTTTTTGTTTTTTAAGTTGATTGCTCACACAGATAGGGTAAAATGTTTAGGAAACCACCAGCCATGCCCTCCCTCCCTCCTGCTCCCAACCCGGGTGGTTGTGGTGATGCTGTATGTCAATACAGCCTCTGAGTAGTTCTCTTAAATTCTCTTACTTTTTATTTAAAATTGTGTAAAATGTGTTTCAAATACACAAAAAGCATAGAGAATGATATGACACCAATGATCCTCCCACCCCTGCATTTAACAAGGATGATAGTTGTGGCATTGTTTTTAATAGGCTCCTAAACGAACAAGTTGCCAAGTGTTACCTGCAGTGTATAACCAATATATGTAAGATTAAAAATTATCCAAAGCTATACTCTATGTTTTTCATGGAATAGGTATATATACTTATTGAGACATAAATACACAACTGGGAGGATACTCATCCACTTCTGAAGGGTCATTACCTGCTGGAAATTGGATGGGTGAGGTCAGGGGCTTCCACCACATCTGTGATGCTTTATTTTTAAAAATTATCTGAAACAAATATGGAAAATGTTAATAATTGTTGGTTCTTGGACGTTTTCAGTATAAAGCATATGATGAGACTATTTGACTTTTCAAGTAGAACTGGTCCCTTAGAAATGTTTCCCCCACCTCCCTCAGGCACAATTGAAATTAATAAAAAGAATTACATGAAATGATCACGAGTAGATGTCCTTTACATGCATATCTATTGCATGAATGTCACTTGAGTCAGAGAATGTAAAGTGGGGAAAAGGAAATGTACTTCAAATTGTGTAGTTCCTAATTTTATTCTAACTGATGCTCTTCTGAGGGGTAGTGGAGGTGGAATTCATAACCATCACCATCATCATCAGAGCTGACATTTATTGCATGCTTTATAATGTGTCAGTCACTTGCCAGACACTTTACAGGGAGTATTAGTTAGGAGACAGAGTCATCCACCATGACAGAGACATAAAACAACAGTGGCTTAAATGTGATAGAATTCTGTTTGTCACATAATAGCCTGGCCATATGCAGTCCACGGCTGATATGATGGCTCCACGGGGGTTAAGGATCCTAGCCCCTCCTATCTTGTTGCTCTGCCATCACTAGGGCGTTGCCCTTATAGTCCAGGAGGTTCTTGGTTCTCCATCACTAGTTGTTGCTCATATTTCCTTGGCCAGAATCGAACCACATGAACACCTCTGGCTGCAAGGCAAGCTGGGAAATGTAGTATGGTAACTGTAAAAATTGGGGTTTCTATTCCTATAGAATAAGAGGAGATGGATATGGGGATGGGGACCATAAGAAGTCTATGCCACAGTGGATAGTTTCTATTTAACCTCATAACAACATTGGGAACCAAGCCCAAATTTGGCCCATTTACCACTTGAGAAAAAGAGAGATTAAGTTGCTTGCTGAAGGTCACGTGGCTCGTACTTCCTGGAGCTGGGTGTGGCTTTATTTTTGTTCCTTTTTGCATTTGCGTCTAGTTTGCTGAGAAGTGCTAATACTAGGGTCTGGGCTGGGACTTTCAGCCTCCTTGGGACTGCCACACCTCGTCAGTGTTGGCTTGATTTCATCACACCGTTGAAAACAGTCACCCAGGAAGGTGCTTGAGAGTTGAAAGCAAGCACATGTTAATTTTATTCAAGGAATTCTCTGACATTTATTGAGCAACGATTAGTACATTTTTGTGTTGCCCAATCAGAACTGGGAACCTAGACCAGGGAAATGTCATTCTTAAGTTTGATTCAGATTCTACCTGGCTTCTGGTTAGGCTAGAAAATGTGCCTCCAAAATCTTTTTAATAGGAAGGAAATGCTTTAATAAAATGTATATGCTAACATCTTTTTCTGAGCCCAATATTAAGACTATGGACTATCTCCTAAACATTAAATAAGCAGCAGAGCAAATTTTCTAGAAATGATTTTATTTTAAGGGGAAAAAAGTAGCATTGAAACCAGATGTTGCTTTTCTATATCATCCAACCACCGGCATCTTCCACGCAACACAATTTGGCAGGAGAGTGACCCCTTTCTTCCACCCAGATCACAATTTCCAGGACATGGCAAGTGTTGAAAACAAAATTTCAAAAAGGAAGCCTGGTTCCTGAAAGTTCACATCTGACGTTGTTCAGACTCACGCTGGATCAAAAGAATACACCCTAGGAAAAGGCACAAACTCATTCCTGTTGTAGATCTCTGCCTTTGGAAAGGTTAAATGTTGAAGTCTCCAAGGTTCAGGACCAGGGTCAGAATTAGGGTGAGGCAAGTGGGCACTCACTTCTGGCAGCAAAATTCACAGGGGTGTCACAAAACTTAGTAATCAAGATAAATACTGTTTGAATCCAAAAGTAGAAAACAGAAATAAATGCAAAATAAATTCATGATGAACAAAAATTTAAATGAAGACAGGCTGTTGTTGTTTGTGTCACCACACTGCAGTTTTGTGTGATGGGAATTTCCAATCAGCCCCAGGTGTCTGGCTCTGAAGTCCTCAGATACCCTGCTGAACAGGTTTATGAGCTGATAGTGTGTGCGAACAGATTGGGCAACGCGGGGCTTTATATATTGCCATGTCTTTTGATGATAGAGCTTTTGTTAATTTTTCTCATTTGGTTCAAAATATTTTGGAGGATATTTTGATGAGCATAAATAGGAGTGCACACTTTTCCTTTGTCTGAGGCTCCAGTATGGCTCTGGAGGGCACTCTTCAGGGCCTCTGGGGAGCCTGCTCTTCTTGCTTGATAGGCCAGGCCATTGCTACAGGAGCTCCAAACTCTTGAGAGTCCTCATAGTGATGGTTCCTTGTCTGAGATCATTTGGCTAAACACATGACTGCTTGCCCTCTAGTCACCATGCCACAAATGCACTCAGTCTTTTTCATTCACACCTGACAGGAGTTTTTGCTTAGTTGGTTTGTAGAGATTTTGGGGGATCGGAATTGGCCACCTCAAAATCTGTCTCTTTACATTGATTATTTTCCCCGAAGGAGGCTTTGGCCTTCTGCCCCACTGTCTAAAGGGATTTGGGATAGAAGGCCTGTCTCCGGGAAGGGCCATCGCCATAGATTACTCTGGGTATTGATAACCTGAGAGGGTCCTTGCTAAGACCAAACATTTACATTTATAAGGGGAAATCTCCACTTGTAAAGGTGCCTCCCTCTCTGTATGGGGAAGAAGGGAGATGACCTCATCTCTAGAAACTCATCAATGTGGAAGGCTAGGCTGCATCATAACCTTACTGTGCTTTTCTGGTAATCTCCCTTAACTGACCCACCCCCAACATCCTCCATTGTCTTTCTATTTAAGAGGAGAACCTCCACCATTTTGTTGAGAAACTCAGCTTCCTGGTCTCGCCCATGTATACATGTTATAAACCTTTGTTCGATTTTTCTCCTGCAATTTGGTCTCACGTTAATTTAATTTGTAGCCCAGCCAGAAAGGACCCAGAGTGGGTAGAGGATCCTTTTCTTCCCCTTCAAGATGCATTAATACTGTTTAACCTAGGCTGGAAATCACCTGATCCCCATCTTCCCAACCCTTCCCTTCATAAATTAAGTTCCTCTTTTTTCTCTCCCTTTTTAATCCTTATTCCCATTTATAATTTTGCATGTGTGTGTTTATTTCACCTCTGTTTCCCCTGCTGGAGTGCAGGCTCCACGAGGGCAGGGAGCATGGTTGGCTGGCTCATCACTCTGCCCCCAGGACCTAGGAGAGTGTCTGTATATTGTGGGGGGTTCATACGGACTTTTTAATAGTAAATGAATTTATAAGTGGTTTATCTGCATTGTCCAATTCTAAGGAAAGCTTCAGGTGCTTAATAAATGTTATTGGTAATGACGCTACAGGATTAAAAAAAAATCAAAATGCCTTCAAATGTTAATGAATTAAATCTTTTTTTTTCTTTTCTGAACTAGGTCTTAAGCAATATTTCTCCTACCTGACAACTACTGCCACATTTTAAGCAGTGTTTTGCAATATCTGGAAGGGTAGTAATGCAAAGGCAGTTTGACTTAGTGGAAAGAGCATTGGATTGGAAATCGGGAGGCTTGGGTGTGAAGCGTAACTCTAACAGAGAATGCGATGCTTTTCCTAGGTTGGGCTGGGTTTCCCCTGAACAACTGAGTAGTCCTCATTCTCATTCTCTTAAAGGTCCTTGGTCATGGGCAAGTCCCTGAAGCCCAAAGTCCCCTTGTTTTCTTTGGTTCTGCTGTGCCCACCAGCTAAATCTGACCGTGAATTCTTACAACAGAGACCCCTTCACACCAGAGCCCACCACCATCCACTATACTATTCTGCAGCCAGCAAAGCCTCTATGTCCAAGTTCAATGTCTTGTCTGAGTGCCTTCTCTTTGGAACTTCTGAATAGTATAAGGAGAATCTGGGAGCTACCTCCTAGAGGAGGCCAGTGATTCAAAATATTTGGCCAACTCAAGTCACACCAGACCAGGCAAGTAGTCCCTGTCTTTTAGGGCTGTCTTATCAGATTAGGAGAGGCAGGATGGCGAGGGAAAACAGCCCTGGCTTTGGAGTCAGGTAAATTGGGCTCTAGTCTCAGTCTGAAACTGAGAAAGTAGAAAGAGAATAATATTAATACTCTATCAGTGAGAACTCTTGGTTACACATGACAGACACCTAGCTCAAATTAACTTAAATGGGTGTAAATAACTTAAATGGCATAAATGGGAATTAACCAGAGGGGCTTATCTGGTTTGTCTCCTATAAGCCCAGGAAGGGTGGGGTCTAGCTGGATTTCAGTGACAATTGGAACCAGGGTCTGCAACATTGTTAGGGTGCTTCTTTCTGTCTCTGTTCTCGTTTCTATGTGCAAAGATTTTAGTTCCTAAGGAGGGCTTCTTCCAGTGGTGGGAAATATGACCTCATATATCACAGTTTTTCCACCAGAGGGAGATTGCTTCTCTTCTCTGTGACCTAATTTGAAAAATCCTGGGGAGGATCTGATTGGCCTGACTTGGATCACATGCTGACCTATGGACCAGTCAGCTTTGGCAAGGGTGAGTTTACTGTGTTTTACTGTGATTGACAGCTCTCAGTAGAAGCATACGTTGGAATTGGTGGAGGAGTATTCCTTAAAAGAAGGGAAAGTTGCTTTTTCCAGAAAATGGAGAGATGCCAGGCAGACTAAACAATAGATGTCCACCACACATATTTACCTTTCAGGGTTATTTGTGAAGATTAGAGAAAATGTACATAAACAACTGGTTGTGGAATGATGATGGTGGTGATGATGATGGTGATGATGATGGTGGTGGTGGTGGGAAAAAGTAGCATCTTAGCATCTCTGGATAACCAGGCGCCACATATGGGGCCATTATATGTCTCAGACAGAAGCCTACACTCTTCTTTGTTATTCTCTTGACCATAGGACAATCATCATAATAGACTCCTATGAAGTCCCTTAGTCACAAATGAAGAAATAAGACCTGAAAAGTTTATGTGACTTGCTCAAGGACATATAGCTAGTTAGCGGCACAGTGAGGCCTAGACTCAGCCCCCATGGCTACTTTACCTTTTGTACAGCATGTGGTGGTTAAGAGTGCTGGCACTGAAGCTGGCCTGCCTCTTACTGTGTGACCTTAGGCAAATTTTTTCACCTCTCTGAGCCTCAGAGAGTCTCTTTGCCAAGCTGGTGTGAAGATTAAATGAATTAATATGGGCACATTAGCTATTATGATGATTCTATCCTCAGATACTTCCAGTTGGGCCTCTTGCCCTAAAGCGGGTCACCTCCTCCAGGAGCATCTGGGGACATGCCAGGCACTGCAGTGGGGCTGCAGTTTGGTTTCACTGGGCAATGGGATTGGAGTGGGAGCAATCATTTAAATCATCTAGGGCTCTGAGTGACAAATGACATCATCACCTATCTGTCTCCATCCTAGAAGTAGCATATTAAGCAGTTTTAAAAATAAACATTTTCGGGACCGGCCCGGTGGTGCAGCAGTTTAGTTTGTGCTTGGCAGCCCGGGGTTTGCAGGTTCGGATCCCGGGCGCCTGCCGTCGCACTGCTTGTCAGTCATGCTGTGGCGGCGTCCCATGTAAAGTAGAGGAAGATAGGCATGATGTTAGCCCAGGGCCAGTCTTCCTCAGCAAAAAGAGGAGGATTGGCAACGGATGTTAGCTCAGGGCTGGTCTTCCTCACAAATAAATAAATAAATAAATAAATAAATATTTTCCCAACATAAAAGTGCTTCATGAACTAATGATATTGCAAGGTTCTTTCACTGATCTCACAGAGGATGTTCAGCAAACAACCTGACCTCCCTGTGTCCTTTCCTCCTCTGGAAGAGAGCCACAGCAATGCCTGTAGTTCCACAAACAGCATAGGCTTTGGAATCAGATAGGCCTGGGTTCAACTCCTGCCTCTGCTAGTCATTAGCTGTGTGACTTACACAAGGTGCTGGACTCTCTTTCATGTCTAAATTGAGAACACTATCAAGATCTACCTTGTAGAGCTGTTGGGAGGCATCCATGAAGGGCAGTCATAGTGCTTAGTACAGAGTGTGCTCAATAGATGGTGGCTATTGTCAGAATCCAGTATCACATAATGTGCACGTGTTTGAGAACACACAAAATCATTGAGCTAAAAGGAAGCCTTATTTTTATAAAACAAAGGCATTTGCATGCATAGTTGCTCACAATTATGCTGCCTCTGAATTCTGCAGAAGGTTCAACTGGACAGAACTTTGGGTAAGAGTTTTCCACGTGATTTTTAAAAAAACAAGAAAATACACTTAAACAAGAGAAGTGTCTTCTTTGGTTACATGAAAGGCTGCAGGGTTAATTTTGACAACAGGAACAAATAGAAACCTTCCCAGAGCAGCAAATGATTTTCACTCCTGGTTCCAGAGGAGATAAGGATTCCTACATTTATCTACCAGAATCATGCTGAGCGCTTTTATCAACCACGAAGCTGGAGGTGGGCTGGCTCTGGGAAAGGGATATTTTCTCAAAAATTGCATTGGAAGCATTCTCTCAACTTCCCTTTGTATCCTCCACATCCCTCAGCCCCCAATCCCACCAGGATTGCATATGTAGCAATTGTTGAAGGTTCTGGTCCTATAGTTTCAAATATTCTTTGTTTGCAAAATCTTCTTGAATATTTTAGAGTTTTCCTTGGTACTCTGGAGAAAATTACTCTCCCAGTAGTGGAAAGTGCTTTCTAATGTAATGAATAATATCTTGATAAGATGTATTTGTATTGGTCAGGATAGGCTAGGTTAAGTGCAGTAACAAACCAGCCCCTGAAATCTCAGTGGCATTAACACATAAAGGTTATTTCTCACCCACCCACTCTTGATCCACTGCAGGTCTGGTGGATCTCTAGGTGTAGTTTTTTGCAAGTGGGGGCTCAGGGACTGAATCTGCTTGCATCTGGTGACTCCACTAGGGAGCTCCCAGGTCACTGCAGCAAAGGAAGAGAGCATGGAGAATGCATAGTCCCTCTTATATGCTACACATCACTCGCGTTCATGAGTCATTGGCCAGAACCAGGTCTCATGGACCCACCTAATTATAAGGAGGCTGGGAAGCTTAGTCCTCTCCTATCCCCAGAAAAGAGAGAATGGAATATGAATGAACAGGACAAGTCTCTGCTGCAGTATTTTCCTTTTCAAACGCAGAGATCCTGGTTGTTGGGTCAGGGTTCCTTGTGAGAAAAATTTGAAGGAAGCTTAAAAGTCTGAGCAGATGGAAATAGGGAGAGCCAATAGTGAAACAGGAAAATATTTTCTTAAGAATGCTGAGTACCTTCCTGTCAGTGGTTCAGGGTTCCTTAATGTAACAAGAGAATTTAGAGAATCAAAACAGCTTGAGAATTGAGAACAGTGGAAGCTTCATGCTGAAATGCAATACCTCCCCAAATTCACCCATCCATCTCCTTCGCATCTTCCTCCCCCATCCTGGTACCACACCACCGAGTACCACTGTCACAATTCTCTCTGTATTATTATTTTTAAGTTTTTCCTTTCAATAACTCCCTTTTCCCTTAAATATAAGGAAATTTATGTCTTTGCCTTAGTGGAAATCCAGTATCATTTACCGTAGATAGAAGGTATCCGTGAGAACAAATACAATGTCAATGAAACAGGAGGCCTGAACCTGAGGTTGGCTCTCTCGGTTACGAAGAGAGACTAGCAAATATCAGAAAGGTGAAAAAGACAGGCCAGCTCTAAACTTGAACTTCCTTCATGGAATCAGACAGATTGAAAGAGAGTTATAAAGGAAGAGGCCAATAGTTCAGGTGCCTGGGTTCTAATTCCAGGGCCACATCACTTACTCGCTATGTGACCTTGGTGCCTCAGTTTCCTCATCTGTAGATCCGAGGATGATAATATTACCTACTTTATATACATGAAACTCTTAGAACAGTGCCTGGCAAATAGTAAGGGCTATACAAGCATTAGCAATTTTTCGTATTATTTCTCACAATGTTGTGTCTTGTTGAATGCTGTTTCCTCTGCCTCCTAAAATCATCTTCTATTCCACATTAAATCATCTCTCATTCCCTGGTGAGATGCAACCCATTGTTGGGGAAATGTGGGTTTAAAGGAACCAGCTGGAAAGTGCCACCCCTGAAGCCCAAGGCCTTCGGCTTAACTGGTGATCCTACAGGCAGGTTACTATCTTCTCTAAATCTCAGTTTTCTAGATAAGGACAAAAATACCTCCCAGAAGATGCTATCAGACCAAAGAGGTAAAATAGAGGGCATCTTTCCAAACTCTTGGCTGGTAAAGCACACTCAGCAAATACTGGTTTACCTTAAAGCAGTAAGTCATAACTGTCCCCGAGGGATTTGTGGAAATCTCCAGTGGAATCTTCAAATATGTTGCCCACTGTATTATATTAATTGAAAAACACTTAGGTTTTTAAAAAATACATATGCATACATATGCTAAAGCAGTGGTTCTCAGACTTTAGCACACATGAGAATCACATGGCATTAGAGTAAACAGCTCATCTCAGATTGCCCTGGACTTCCCAGTTTTAGCCCTGAAAGTCCCTCATCCTGGGATGTTCCTCAGTCCCGGGCAAACCTGGACGGTTAGTCCCTCTGCCTGGAGAACTGGTCAAACACAGATTCCTGGGCTCCCACCTGCAGAGATTCTGATTCAGCAGGTCTGGTCTGGGGTGGAGCCTGAGAATCTGCATTTCTAACAAAGCTTCTAGGGGCTGCTGTGAGTCTGGGGACCACACTTAGAGTAGCACAGTCTTCGGGGACTCTCATACTGACGCCGGTACTTGGTGTTCCATTTCTAAACGTTGAGGTCTTCACAGGGGTTCTCACAGTGCTGTGAGGTTGGTGTTACTACCGCATTTAATAAACAAGAAAACTGAGGCCTAGCAAGGGTCAGTAATTTGCTTGAAGCCACTTAACTAAGAAGTGACTCAAACCCAGGTCCGGCACCAAAACGGGTTTTCTCAATCTTTCCTCCTTAAACTGCAGACTTCTGGGCTTAGCTCCCTCACTTTGGGATGAATTTGCCCCAGGGGGATGCCCTAGTGCCCCCCCAAAAATGGGCTTCTGACCAATCATTACCATAGGTCTGCAGGGGACACAGCAGAGACTCAAGTGGGGACCTCTGCTATGAAAATTTTGCTTATATATGTGTACCTTGTCTAATTAAGAAATAAAGAAATTGGATATGATTTTGTTTTGCAGATTGCATTATTTCAACAAATTTTGCACCATCAGGTATAGAAACCAGAGCTACATAATTGCTTACCAAAAAATATTTTTAAAAATTCTCTTTCATTACAATGTATTATGACTGCCTTGAGAGTCATATTTTATTCTGATTCTATGTTTCAGCACAGTTTACTTGATTTCTGCAGTCCCCAAAAGGCAGCATTGCTAAAAGAACGTAGGAATAAACCAAATCTAATCTTTTATTGCACTTTGTTATAATGATCAATGCTATTACGTGTAAATTTGGTAAAATTTGCTTCAGTATTCAGTTTATATCGATTGCTTTCTTTTTTAATTTTCCACAAAGGAGTCCTAGTTCAGCTTCTCTGTATTCCTTACAACACCTCTCTCTGCTCAGTTAGTGTGATCTCGGCCCCATCAACTGGTTGTTTTGACTCAATGCTCAGTCAGGCCTGTCATTCCTGGCATCCCAGGGCTCCAGAGAATGCTGTTCTTTGATCTCAGGGGATGGTGGGAGGACTCCGGGAGCAATTCCTCCTGGGGTTGTTGTGAAGTCAAACTAGAGGGTGTACCTAAAATGCAGAACACAGTACCTGGCATGTGGTGAGCGCTCGACCGTGACCTGTCCATTCTACATTCGGAGAAGCTCCCCAGTCTGTCTATTTCCTCCTCCCTCCCTCCCAATCCAGGGCTTTGCAGGTGTGCTTCCCCTGCCTGAAATCCTCCCTCCAATCTAGGTTGCACTTTTTCAGGGTACCATGTATCTCTCCTTTGTAGCACAAATCACAGTGCCATTATATATTTTTTCTGTGCTTATTTTGTGGCTGTCTGACCCTCTACTAGACTACGTGTGCTGTAGGCTCTGAGGAGCTGCTCAGACCCACCTTCAGGATTGAAGGCTGTTGTTGCCCCAGCTGCTGGAAGAGTGGCCCTCAGCTGCCAGCCCACTTGGCCTTGCCTCATCTGACGAGAACTGCCCCACTCGAGGCCATGTCCCTTCCAATGATTGATCTACATGGGGGTATGAAGGCTGGCCTTCACCCACCTGGGGACAGCTGTGAAAGCTTATCCCATCTTTAGAACCCCTTGTAGGGCTGGCCCGGCTTCCCTTGAGACTGTTTCATATTTTGACTGCATATTTGACTTCATCCTCTGCTCGATGATGCTTACTTCCCTTCCTTCTGTGGATGTTAATTCTAGGGGCACTCCCTAATACAATTTATGCATTCTTTTCTTCTTCTTCTTCTTCTTTTGCAGGGAAGGATTCACCCTGAGCTAACATCTGTGGCCAGTCTTCCTCTCTCTTTTTTTTTCTCCCCCAAACCTCGCCCCCCCAACCCCGATGCATGGTTGTATATCCTAGTTGTAAGTCCTTTTAGTTCTTCTGTGTGAGCCACCACCACAGCACAGTGACTGACAGAAGAGTGTTGTGGTTCCACAAGTGGGAAATGAACCCAGGCCACCGAAGCAGTGAGCATCAAACTTGAACTGCTAGGCCGTCAGGGCTGGTCCCAGTTTATGCATTCTCGTCCCTGTCTCACAGCCAGCTTCCTGGGGAACCCAGCCCACATCACTGTACCCTCAATAAAGGTAGGAATGATATCGGTTTTGCCAGTTGTGTGTATTCTCAGAGCCTAGTATAGTTCCTGGTACCAGTAGGATCTCAGTAAATGTTTGTGGAATGAGTGAATGAATCACGGAATCAATGTTGGTAGTATCATTGGTAATTCCTGTTTTATGCTCCACCCCCTCTCCTTTCTTCAAAAGGAATATAACTTTTACACAGGAATTTCTTGGGTTTCCATTCAGGGGTCATTTTCTTCCTTCTCATCCACCTCTCCTTTCACTTTCCCAGTCTCTTTTCCTCCAACCCCTCCCCTTTCTCAAATCCCTGCTTCTTAGATGTAGCTGAGGAGGGAGGAGAAAGCCTCGGGAAAGCAGCTGAGAGATGACGATGGGAAACAGCTAAATTAGTTGAGAGGCAATTCAGCAACTCCGGCTTTCCTTTCTGTCAGGAGCCTGTGTGGAGCCCTGTGAGAAAGGGTGATGCCAAGAAACAGAGGAAATCAATATCTGGAGGCTCTGCTAATTGCATGGCTGTCAGAAGGTATTTTCTCATTTTGAATGAGAAGAAAGGGCCTTTTAAAACAACAGAGCTCTTGCATAAATAGAAAAAAAAAATGGGAACTCACATTCTGAGTCCACGTGAAAAATGGCCTCTTTGTTATTAATTTCTCATCCTCATGTAAAGCCTGGCAGTCAATGCTTTATTTTCTGCAACCCAGTTTTTTGTTTTGTTTTGGTTTGGTTTTGGCTCTTTTCACCCTTCCTAGAAAAAATGCCGGATTCGAGTTAGAAGACCTGGTCTGAGACCTACTTCTGGTGCTCGAGTAGCTGGGGCGTGTCTCTGAGCCTGGGATCTTCTGGGTGGTGAAATCTGCCAATCATCTCACAGAGCCGGGTCATTGAGAAGCTCAGATGATACAATGGATACGGGCAAGCTTTGAAAATTGCCACAGACTCTATGAAGAAATTGTCACTGTCATCATCACTTAATCTTCAGTGAAACAGAGCTTGAAAGTTAAAGCTGGTCCAAAAAAAAAAAAAAAATAGGATGCCCTTCAAAGCCAAATATAAAAGTTTAAAAAAAAATTATTCCTTATTTTGCATGCTGTTTGGCAAAGATACCTGTTAGCCCACATGATTAAGAATTGAATGTCCTTGCAGTGGACTGAGAATGTCAGACTTCTATGTAAACCAGCCATGTTTTCATTTATTCATTAATTCATGATCGATTTGGGAAGGTACTTGTTCTCTAGACCAGGTTTTTAGATTGATGGGGTTGATGTTATTTTCACAGCTCAATTAGCACTTTTCCTTGTTTCTCTTCTAAGGCAGACTTGGTGTTCTGACACATCTCTGCTTTTCTTCTAGACACATCATGCTCTGAGGATTTGTGTTATTAGCAATAATCTCCTACCCTCAAGCCTGGGTGTTCAGGGACCTATGATTTCCTGTATGTAGAGCAATTTTCTGTAGAATATAGGACTTTCTCTCTTCTACAGAAAACACATCGAGGAGGCTCCTGGAGCAGCCAGCAGAGGGTCTCAGGTCTACCCCCTTAATGCCAGTGGATTGTTAACTCCTTGTAATAATAGTCAGGGGCTGCAGAGGTCTTGAGTTGTTTTATAACTGGATGTGAGGTGGGGTTAATATTTCAGCAGAGACTAACAGATCACCTGTAAGCATTTTTGGCACAGGGATGGGCTTTTTAAAAGTCTTTGTCCCATGTGCAGGCTGGACTTCTGAAAAGTGAGCTTCATATTGTATGCAGAACAAGGTGAAGTGTGAATAAAGAGATGTACACAACGCAAAAATTATGTAAGCAAACAGACAGATTCTGTGCCTTAAGTCCTTCTACCATTGGGATTGTAGGATTATAGACTTCTTAAAGACAGCAATCTGGTCTTAGATCTCTCTGACCCCACATAATACTGGCAGATCCTTTGTAAATATGATATTGTGTTACTTTTCCTGCTTAAAATCCTTCAGTGGCTCCCCAGTGCCTCCATAATAAAATCCAGTCTTCTTGGCCTGACACTCCAGGTCCCTCACAATCAGGCCTGGCCTCGACTCTTGCCATTGTCCCATTTAAATTCCACAGGGCAGCCACTGGGGACAAATTGCAATGCCCTGAGCATGCCCCAACTAGATGCACTGTGAATGCTCTTTGTCTGCTTTTCTCAACAGGCTAAAGTCTTCTCTTTCTCTTTCCAGGCCCCTGTTCAGGATCTCCTTCTTAGGGATGACTTCCCTGACTACCCTCTCGACTTCTCATGCCCTAAACCATATTTCCCACTGGGTTAGGTGCCACTCATCTGAGCCACTTATCACCCTGCCACAGCCCTTGGCATTCCTAATTGTTCATCAGTGGTTTACTTGTCTGTACCCACCTCAAGACTGTTGTCCTAGAGAATAGGGGCTGTGCGTTGTTCACTGTTCATTCCTGGAGCCTACTATGGTGCTTGGGATACAGGAAGTACGTGATAATTGTTGGTTGAATTAATCAATGCATGGCTGGTTCAGATTCCATTCCTCCCCCTCCAGTGGCACCAGCCTCTCTGGCTTGTTTCTCTATGGGGTCACTGGGCAGAGATCCTGCAGAGAGGATGGAGAAAGCCTGCATCTATTGTGGGACTTGCTCCTCCCAAATATGCTTATCAGATAGGCAGTTAGGCTACGGTTTCCCATTTTAATTGGATTAAGTATTATCCTCTGAGAAGTGAAAACACTACATAGCATCCTCATGAGAAATTAGGTGGAATTATGTGTTAAAGTAGAAGGGACCTTAGAGGTTATAGGGTCCATCCCTCTCATTTTGCAGGTGAGAAACCAGGCCCAGAGGTGGAAAGATCCGTCAAGCTGTCAGGATTAGTTAGTGGCTGCAGAGGACATCTGCTGCTTTTGCCTGCCTCAGTCCCTTGGGGAACCAGCTCTTCCCAGTCTCAGTCCCAGCATTTGGGTGATGCTGACTTTACACCCAAATCCAAGGTGAGCAGGTGAATTAAGCCTGGCCAAGCAGAGCATCAGGATATGTGTTCCCAGGAGGCCAACCAAAGCTAACAAGACTTGATTTTAGGTCACTGGAATAGAGAAGTTCAGATGCTCTACTGGGGTTGCCGAGAGGATAGGACTGTTGGCAGCCATCTTGTTACCATGGGCAGAGAGCCAAGGAAAGAAGTGCCAAGAGACGGAGAGAGTGCATCTATCCTGATGACATTGTTGTGGACCCTGACATAGCTGTGTCTCATCTCTGACCTCTGTAGGAACTCATTAATTACTGGATTTTTTTCAGTTTTTTGCTTAATTTGAATCCTGTCACTTTCAACTAACTAACCTAACTGATATAATGTTAGAAGTAGATGGAGGCCTCTAAACTCCCAAATGCAGTGCTCTTTCCACTAAACCACACTGGGCATTCCTCTCATTAACCCGGTGCCACCCATTGTCACATAACACAAAGCAGAATTTGGAGAGAATGGGAGACAAGAAGCCTACGTTTTGATGGGTAGGGAGGAGTGTGCTTTCAGTGAGGGACTCTGGGGACCAGTGGGAGGCATGAGGTCACTGGGGTAATGGGAGTGGTTAGAACTGGAGTGAACTAGAGAGTACATCAACACCAAATTTTGCCTGCTTCCCTGTTTTGACCCTGGCAGTCTAATGAATAAGGACTGGTGGGGTCCTACGTGTGACTAGAAGCAGATCCTGCTGGACTTTTGTTCTAGACTAATGAACACACTTTCTGGTCTGGAGCTGAAAAAGCTGCTGGAGGGCAGACTGAAAAGCAGGGACAAAAGTCAAGACATTACCATTTTATTCTTAACAACTCATGACTCACCTAAGGTGTGGGAAATATTATGCTGCACAACAGCCACAGCTGCAATAAACAAACATTTCACATACCCAGTACCATTGATGTGACGGTGCTGGGCCATGGCCACTGCTGGGGATCCAGGCAAACAACGATATCATGGTGATATGCTAATGAAATTGCTTCATGCTTTGGGGAAAATTTGGTTTCCAATCTCTGAGATCAGATCTTCATCATAGTACCGGGAAGCATGAACTGAAACTGAGGGACTGTACCTGGTGGGAATCCCATACTGCCCACACACCAGGATGGGATTTTTAGAGGTTGGATTCATCCCACTTATGTAACTCTCCTCTCTGCATTCGTATAAAGTTCAAAAACAAGCAAAACTAAATGATGGTATTAGAAATCAGGGCAAGGGTTACATTTGGGGGTGGGTGGGGAGTGACTTGGAGAGGGCATGAGAGGGGTTCCTGGAGTGTTGGGTTCTGAAACTGGGTGCTGGTTACGTGGAGATGCTCAGTCTGTGAAAATGTACTGAGCTATGTACTTATGAGGGGTGTACTTTTCTGTATGTGTGTCATATTACAATAAAACATTAATGATACTAAATACTGTCATTGTAGGCAATCATTTGGCATTGTGGAGGTCTTAGAAACAAAATGAAATGGAGGCCACTGAAATTACGTGATCAGACTATTCTGTTATAAGGTGGACGTACAGATGATCCAGAATATGTTCATATTAATTTGGAAATATATAATCATTAAAATGAAAATATAAATTAAAAAAATATATAGTAGAGTGCCCACCATCTTCCAGAGATCTAGGATACTGGTTGGGAAAAGCTGAAGTATTGTGATATCTCAGAATCATAGTGTAAGTGGGTCTCAAATCCATTCATATCTTTCCACTTCCATTGCCAACACTCTAGTTCAAGCCACCAGCAACTCGGGCCTGGACCATGGCAATAACCTCCCACTCTTGCTTGATGTATAATCCATTGCCCACATAGTAGAAGACTATAGATTCAAAACATGGCTCAAATTACTCCCCACTCCAAGCCATTCAAAGACTTCCTAATACTCTTTGTCTTAAAGTCCAGACCCCTTTTGACAGCCCACCACACCCAGCATTGACTGGTCCCTCCTACCTCTCTGACCATCCTCCCACCACTCTCCCCCCAGCTCACCGATTTTCAGCCCCACTGGCCTCTTTTCATTCTTCCAACACCCCAAGCTTGCTGTCGCCTTCAGCTTTTACATATGCACATCTGCCTGAAACAGTGGTCTCCCCGATCTTTGGATTGCTGGCTCCCCCTCAGCCTTTGGGTCTCAGTTCAAATGTCATCCCCTCAAGTAGCCTCTCCCAGCCATTCTATATCACATTACCTTTCTTTATTTTCTTCATAGTACCCATGGCTATTTTGTTTATGTAGTTGTTTACCAGAATGTAGGCCCCCTGAGGGCAAGGAGTTGTCTGCTTCAGTCAGTGTCCCAGCGAGCAGCTGTACACTCAAAAGAGTTTAACTGAAGGGAATTTAACAGAGAGACCATGGACAGAAATGTGGGCAGGGTGAAGGGAACCCACAAGGCAGGTGAGGCCCCCAAGGACAGCCATCCCCTCTCCTAGTCCTGAAAGGGCAAGAGGAGCGAGCTGTGTCCCACAGGCGCTGAGAGCTGTGCTACGGAAGAGGGGCTGCCCACCACACCCACCACAAGTCAGGGAGGAAGTGGAGAGGGGGTAAACTGCCCAATGTCTTTCTCCTCCCACCCTCAGATTTCCTGCCAATGTTTCCTGGCCAAGTCGATCTGGAAGCCAGAGGGCAAGGGAGCCTGGGTGGTGCAGTCCATAGTAGTCAGCCTCCTGGCACAGAAACAGGGCAGGGAAGAGTGTGGAGTGGAACTGGGTGGGAACAAACAGACAATAACCAGCCCAGTGCCGGGTACATGGTAGGTGCTCAACACATGCCGATTGAATGAACGAATGGATGACTGCATGAATAAATGAATGAATGAATGAACTAAATAAACTGAAAAGAAAGAGAAGGGGCTATCAAAAGAATTAACATTTAGCAAGTTCCTGCTATATGCCAGGCATCTTGTATAAAGGATCTTGTTTAATCCGCACAGAAATCCTACGCAATGCATCGCTGTCCCCGCATACATGTGAAGAACCTGAAACCTCAGAGGCCGACATGTCTCACTCAGGAGAGATTGTGGAGCCAGGGTCCCAACTCAGGTCCCATGTTTTTTCCACTGTGTGACATTAAACATACCTTGCATGTTTCCACACCGGCCTCAGCCCAGACTCTGCGTCCCTCCCTGCCTGGAATGCCCCATCAACCTCTGGTTCAGCTCCACGCCTCCTCTTCACAGCCCCCCCTGGATCACCACAGCCAGAAGTCATCTTTCTCTCCTCTGAATACTACAGCAACTGTTGTATGTCATTATACTCCTATTATCATCTAATTTCTCTATAATGTAATTATTTGAGAGCGTCTCATCTCCTTAACTATTTTGAAAGCTCTTGGAAGCAGGAAATTTTGTTTGCTCATCTCTTATCATTACTTTGCGTTTATCGCACATAGTAGGTAATCAATAAATATTTGTTGGTTTGTCTATTTACCTGTATTCTGAGTCATTTTTGGTGTTTTTTGTTGTTTAAAAAATTCACCTAAATGATGCATTTTTACATATACTATATAAACAACTTATATCCTTTTCTCATTTAATATTGGATCATAAGTATTTTTTTTTATTACACATACTTTGTAAGCAATGTTTTAAATGGTGATCTAATAGTCAATCCTATGGATATACCAAAATTTACTTTTCTATTGCTGGACATTTGGGTGTATGGCTTTCCTCTGCTCTCCCCTCCGTAGCAGTGTTATCAGGAACATTTTGGAGTTGCATTTCTCTCAATGGAATCATTTCCATAAAAACCCATTCTTAGGGAATGTTTAGTTAAGACTGATTAAACACTACAGTTGTTAATTATACCAAATGGATTTAGCTTTGAGACTATAGTTTATTTTGTAATCCATTTTGGGATTGACTCTAAAAGAAGAGTCAAAATAACTGTCTCCTGCTATATGCAGATGTATGGGTACCTTTGGGAAGCCAATTCATCATCCATCCATCCATCCATCCATCCATCCATCCATCCATCCATCCACCCATCCAGTCCACACTACCCAGGAGCCCTGGTGGGGAGTGTGGCAGTCACCATGGGAAGTTGGTGGCCTTCTCTGAAGACGTAACATTTCACCATCTTCAGCACAGCCCCTTGTTTGGTGGCCAAAAAGTTGAGCGCAGATGTTGTCACAGCTGTTCCACCTCCCAGCCAAGACGATATAGATTGTATTTATTATGATACTGATCACCTGTCTGGATATTCTGGCAGCTTTTGAGGCACCAAGCTGAAATGACAACTTTCATGAATATCTAAAACACCAAGGTGTCCTCTTTAGCATCAGAAAATCTCCAATTCTATTCCCGAAATTGCCTCAAAGCATAGGAGGGGATGTGGGAAGGGAACTCACATAGACTGAGTATCTATTATGCGTCAGAAATTTGTACTGTATGTTTTGCAAGCATAATGCATTGATTAAGAAAAGTGAAATCGGGAGCCAGATTACCTGGTCTGGGCTCAAAACCCTGCTCCATTCATCATGACTGTGTAACCAGAGCAAATTACTTAACTTCTCTTTCCTCTATTTTCTTTATCTGTAAGGTGGAAGTAATAATTACATCTCCCCATGAGGTTGTTGTAAGACCTGGTTACTTATGAGGACTAAATTAGTAAAGCAAGCAGAATGGTGCCTGGCACATATTAAGTGCTACGTGAGTGTTTGCTGTTGTTATTACTGATCTCATTTTAAACTCATTTAATTCAGTTTTTACATCAACTGTCTGAGGTAGATCAGGGGTTGAAAATTGTCAACCTATGGGCTGAACTTGGCTTCCAGATGTGTTTTGTTTGACCTGCACATGTTTCTTCGACTTGAGCCGACATTTTAGAATCTGGAGTTTTATGTAAAAATCTAGATTCCTGGCCCTTCTTCAGAAGTCCTTACCTGGCAGCAACCAGTGGGGGCTGAGTGACTTTAGACAAGGCATGCGCCTCGGTGGTGTGCTGCGACACAGTGCGGATGACTCCAGCAGAGAGTGATAGAAAATGCAACTAAGAGTTTCTTCAAGGAAGGGTTTATTATCTTAATTAAGAAGTCCAAGGTAGGGTAGTTCCAGGGTTAATACAGTGGCACAAAAATTTTGTCAAGGCCTGCTGCTCCCCCACTGCCTCAATGTTTCCTGTCTTTCCTCTCTGACATCTTCAGCATGTCAACTGTGATGTTCACCTCATTTCTACCAATGCCTCCAAAAGGCTCACATGTCACCTGCACACACACACATGTCCAGAAGAGGAGAGCATGTCCTCTCATTGGTCTCTTTCTTATATAAGAAAATCTTTTTAAAATTTCTTTATTTTTATTTTTTGCAGGGAAAGATTCACCCTGAGCTAACATCTGTTGCCAGTCTTCCTCTTTTTTTCCCTCCCCAAAGCCCTAGTGCGTGGTTGTATATTTTAGTTGTAAGTCCTTCTAGTTCTTCTATGTGAGCTGCCACCACGTCATGGCAACTGACAGACAGCTGGTATGGTTCCGTGACCGGGAAACCAACCTGGGCCGCTTGTGATGAGAGCACTGAACTTGAACCACTAGGCCATCAGGGCTGGCTCTAGGAAAATCTTATATAGAAAAACCCCTAGCTGACTTTCCCCTGAGCTCACGAGTGGCCAAGACTGGCTCATACGTCAATACCCTAATTGCAAGGGGGCCTAGGGAAGAAGGCCTTCCTCAAACTTCCTGCTGTTCTAAGCAGGAAGGCAGGACCTGGCAACAGGGAGGAAGAGGCAAGCTTAGCGAGTGGCCCACCAAGAATGCCAGGTACATCTCACCTGACAATTGCTCAAGTGCTTACACCCAGTTCCTTCTACCTATTTAGCTACCTGTGGGCAACTGAATTTGTGATTCCTGAAGAAGACTGTGTTTTCCCCATTTTACAGATAAATTGAATCTCATAGAGAATACATCATTTACCCAAAGTGATACAACTCATAAATGCTTAGAATGCCTGCCGCATAGTCAGCACTCAACAGATGACAGCTATTCATTCTCTCGCTTGTGGGAGGTTTGAGGCATGAATAATTTAGGCAGATTTTTTTGAATCACTTTGAGTTCTTTAGAAAGGAGCCGTACATAGGCTCAAAGTGGCATGATGCTGTTTAGGGTTTGAAATTCAATTGGGATATTTACTCCTGCCTGGAGAATCAATGTCACCAAGTAATATTTATGGTGTCTCCAGGTGCAATGTAAGATGCCATTTAAGAAGCTGTACAGGGATGTGGGCATGACCGTCTAGGTCCTCACCACTCAAACATTGTTTTATAATAGAAGAACAGAGGGGGCATGTGAATGCTGCAGCATCAGAAATTGTTGGAACTTCTTAACAGGGCTTATATGCCACTCCAGAAAACCAAGAAGGGGAAAAGCTGCAGTGAGTAGAAGCTATGTAGGTAAAGTTGTTTCTGATTCTGTCCTAAGATAGAACCCCCAAACAAGACCCAGCAAGAAGCTTCTTGATGGAAAGAATTTTCTTAGGTTAGCAATTACAGTGGCTGATGCTTCTTACTGTTCATCTACATCTTATGAGGTTGGAGCCCAGTCCTTCCCTAATCTCCTGAGATAATTTGCTTAAAACTCTCAGCAGTAAGTGAAGGTCCTCCCTGTTCTCCACCTCTGAGGTCTCTTTCAGGTCCCTTCCCCGCTTGCATTCGCTCTTAGTGGTTATTTCTCATGCTGAATCATTCACTGACTCTCTGGCCACCTCCTGGGGGAGTCAAATAGTTTTAAACATTCTCAGTGACTCATGGATCCTTACCAGTTCTTTTATTTATTTTTTTTGTTGATGTGTCACACGCACATGCAAATAGTATGCTAAAAAAGAGTCTCTGTTTATTCAGTCATATAATACCGAATCTCTGCTTTCTCAGTGCGTGTCTTCGCTTGTATTTTAGTTTTCCAGCTCATACAGTTGAAATAAAAGTCTGATTATTTACTCTTTAGCCGTGTCCCAGGTTTAGCCAAGAGTGTCAAATTCAGGATCCAGCCCGACAAAGTGTAAGACTTCTTTGATGAGAAAGAACGCCGTATCCTTCCTATTTTGCCCATCGGATCAGTTGCTTTGCTACCTTAAACTGCTCTGGCATCAAAACCCTGTGTCTGAAATCATTCAGTAATGAGACTAACAGAGCTGGTGGTGCAATCCTAGTTTATTTTTAAAAAGCACTGAAAATACAAGGTGCTCAGTAACTAAGAGAAGAAGGCTTGAGGAAAGTGACAATAGAAATGAGAGGGACTCAGGGGGGGCACCACAGCAAATACTTAGCCCTGCTGTTAGACTGGTCTGCCAAAGGCTTGGCTCCTTACAGCTTGAGATCATTGCTTAGGTCTTCCTAGGGTGTATTTAAAGTAACACGAGCCTCTTTTTGTTTATCCCACAGCTGCCGTTTTGTCTTAACCATATACTCCTTGAAGGCTTCTTAAGGTAATGTTGATTTCTGATGAATGCAAGCATACCTTTGTAGACTATGCTAAATCTTGACCTCTTGGCATGGCACACCTTCCAGTCTTATCTTGCTGCCTTCTTCCACCCCCACTGACATCTCCCCATATACCCTACAATCCAGGCATACCTAACAAATCACACAATTACCAAGCAGGCCCAATGCTTTATGTATCAGAGCTTCTGAACATGCTGTTCCCTTCCTGGAAGGCCCTTCTCCACCATGTCTACCTGGAAAACTCCTACTTATCCTTCAACACCCAACTCAAACATTTTTTACCCTCTATGACCTTCCCACCTCTCCAAATAGCACCAGAGCTTTGGATTCACTGCTGTATCTTGTGTGCATCTCTATTACAGCACTCACACTCTTCACCTGAATGTCAGTCTCCCTTATATTGTGAGCCATCCCTTGGCAACCACTTATCTACTTTATGTCTCTATAGATTTGGCTATTCTGGACATTTCATATAAATGGAATTATACTATATGCAGTTCTGCAGCCCTTTGTGTCTGGCTTCTTTCACTTAGAATAATATTTTTAAAGTTCATCTATGATATAGGCTATATCAGTACTTCACTCCTTTTAATGGCTGAATAATATTCCATTGCAGGAATATACCTTATTTTATATGTCTTTTCATCAGTTGATGGACATTTGGGTTGTTTCCGCTTTTTGGCTATTATGAATAATGCTGCTATGAATATTTGCATATACATTTTTGTGTGGACATATAAGTTTTCATTTCTCTTGAGTGTACACCTAGGAGTAGAATTGCTAGGTCATATGATAACTCTATGTTTAAGCTTTTTAGGAACTTCTAGACTTTTTTCGAAGTAGCGGCACCATTTTACGTTCCCACCAGCAATGTACCAGGGTTCCAAACTCTCAACATCCTTACTCACACTTATTATTGCCCGTCTTTTTGATTATAGCTGTCTTGGTGGGTTTGAAGTGGTATCTCATTGTGGCTTTGATTTGCATTTCCTTGATGGCTGATGAAGTTGAGCATCTTTTTATGTGCTTATTGACCATTTATATATCTTTTTTGGAGAAATGCCTATTCAGATCCTTGGGCTATTTGTAATTCGTTTATTTGTCCTTTTCTTATTGAGTTATAAGAATTCTTTATATACTTTAGATACAATTCCTTTATCAGATATATGAATTGCAAATATTTTCTCCTATTCTGTGGATTGTCTTTTTTCTTGGTGAGGAAGATTGGCCCTGAGCTAACATCTGTGCCAATCTCCCTCTATTTTGTATGTGGGACGCCACCACAGCATGGCTTGACAAGCAGTGTGTAGGTCTGCACCTGGGATCTGAATCTGCGAACACTGGGCCACCAAAGCAGAGTGTGTGAATCCAACCATTACACCACCAGGCCAGTCCCTTGACAGTGTTTTTTGAAGCACAAAAGTTTTTCATTTTGAGGAAGTCCAATTTATCTATTTTTTTCTTTTGTTGCTGTGCTTTTGGTGTCATAGCTAAGAAACCATTGCTTAATCCACCACGATCGTGAAGATTTCCACCTATATTTTCTTCTGAAAGTTTTATAATTTTAGCTCCTACATTTAAGAGGGGTTTCCCCCCCATTTTCATTTAATTTTTGTAAATGATGTGAGATCAAGGTCCTACGTTATTCATGTGGATATCCAGTTGTCCCAGTACCATTTGTTTAAGAAATTATTCTTCCTCCATTCAATTGTTTGGGCACGCTCACTGAAGCTCAATTGAGTATAAATGCCTCACATTTATTTATCTCACTCTCAATTCTATTCCACTGATCTATATGTCTGTCCTTGTACCAATACCACAGTGTCTTGCTTACTGTAGCTTTGTACTAAATTTTGTGATTGGAAAGTGTGATTCCTCCAATTTCATTCTTCTATTTCAAGATTGTTTTGGCTATTCTGGACCCCTTGACTTTTCATATGAATTTTATCATCAGCTTGTTAATTTATGCAAAGAAGCCAGCTGGGATTTTCAAAGAGACTGCAATGAATCTGTGGATCAATTGGAGGAGTATTGCCACCCCAACAATATTAAGCCTTTCAATCAATGAACATGGGATGTCTTTCCATTCATTTAGGTCTTCTTTAATTTCTTTCAACAATATTTTGTGATTTTCAGTGTATACACTTTGCCCTTCTTTTGTTAAATTTATTCCTGAGTAATTTATTCCTTTTGATGTTATTGTAAATAAAATAGTTTTCTTAATTTCATTTTCCGATTGCTTGTTGCAAGTGTATATAAATACAATTGACTTTTATGTACTAATCTTGTATCCTACAACCTTGTGGAACTCATTTTTTTTTTTTTATGAGGAAGATTGGCCCTGAGCTAACGTCTATTGCCAGTCTTCCTCTTTTTGCTGAGGAAGATGGGCCCTGAGCTAACATTTGTGCCCATACTCCTCTATTTTGTATGTGGGATGCTGCCACAGCATGGCTTGATGAGCAGTGCATAGGTCCACACCTGGGATCTTAACCTGCAAACCCTGGGCCACCAAAGTGGAGTGCATGAACTTAACCACTATGCCATCAGGCTGGCCCCAGTTTGAATAGTTTTTTAGTGGATTTCTTGGGATTTTGTATATACAAGATCATGTCATCAAATAGAGAGAGTTTTACTTCTTCCTTTCCCATCTGTATTCATTTCTTTTCTTGCCTAATTGCCCAATTCACTGCAGTACAGTGTTGAATACAAGTGATGAGAGTGGACATCCTTATCTTGTTCCTGATCTCAGGGAGAAAGCATTGAGTCTTTCACCATTAAGTATGATGTTAGCTGTGGGTTTTTCATAGATGCCCTTTATTGAATTGAGAAAATTCCTTTCTATACTTAGTTTGTGGAGTGTTTTTTTTACTAATGAAGGAGTGTTGGATTTTGTCAAATGATTTTCTCTGAATATTGAGATAATCATGTGGTTTTTGTCCTTTATTCTATTGCTATTGTGTGTTACATTAATTGATTTTTCAGATGTTAAACCAATCTTGCATTCCCGGGATAAATCTCACCTGGTCATGGTGTATAATCCTTTCTTGTATTTTGCTGGATTTGGTTTACTAATAGTTTGTTGAGGATTTTTGCATCTATTAGGGATATTGGTCTGTAGTTTTTTGTTGTTGTTGTAATGTCTTTATCTGGTTTTAGTTTCAGGTTCACATCAGCCTCATGGAATGAGTTGGGAAGTATTCCTTCCTTTTCTGTTTTTTGGAAAAGTCTGTGAAGAATTGGTATTAATTCTTCTTTAAATATCTATAGAATTCACCAGTGAAGCTATCTGGGCCTGGACTTTTTTTGTGTGGGTAGCTTTAAAATTACTAACTGTATTTTTCTTTTCCCCCCCTGTGTCATATCAGCCTTCGGGAGGTGGGGGCACCCTCCCAGGAGGACCAGGAAGGTTGCTCGTGTGTGGTGGTGTGGGATGGAAGGGACCCTCCAGGGCTGTGTGTCTGAGAGATGGCACGTGACCAGGGTGACGTGCGAGCATTTCCCAAACAAGGCGGCGTGGACGTGGGTGCTGCCTGATACTAATTGTTTTAAAACATGGGTTTTATTATTATCAGGTATGGTAAGGCCAACAGATCAGGAGATGATCGCCACTGAAAAGAGAGTTTGTTACTCACAGTTCCTAAGAGCCCGCACCACACAGAGGCCACATGAGGAAACAAAGGGAGCAAAGGGAAAACATGGGCAAGAACCTTTTTGTGGTTTTCGCAGGAAGGAGCATGCAGTGTAAGCAGGTTTAAGATTGGCTAATTCAAATAATTTTAGCAGGCTCTGGGGCATATGGGTTGTCCCTAGTTGCCTGGTATCTGGACCTGGGGTGATTAGGG
This sequence comes from Tapirus indicus, assembly GCA_031878705.1. Classification (NCBI taxonomy): domain Eukaryota; kingdom Metazoa; phylum Chordata; class Mammalia; order Perissodactyla; family Tapiridae; genus Tapirus; species Tapirus indicus. The sequence continues at coordinate 132,715,924 of CM062920.1, read as the reverse complement.
CAGGAGTATAGTGGAAGAAGAGTATAAGAGCCCAATAGAGGAGGTGGTAGGGGTGTGAGCTCTGGATTTGTTGGTTTGCATATGAAAGGTACAGTCACAGGTGAGTAGTTTATTATCTCACTACTAAGAATTGGCTAGCTCTGGAAGGGGCAGTCTACATCTCAAAGGCCTCAGATGTCAAGGCATCAGAAATACAGAAAATAAAAAGACATGATTAATACACAAAGTCAGTTTCTTTACTTGTAGTATAATTCAGATTTTCTATTTCTTTTTGAGTCACTTTCAATAATTTGTCTGTAGGAATTTGTCTATTTCATCTAAATTATTTAATTTGTTGGCATACAATTGTTCACAGTATTTCCTTATAATCCTTTTTTATTTCTCTAATGTTGGCAGTAATGTCCTTTTCACTACTAGTTTAAGTAATTTGAGCCTTCTCTCTTCTTTTCCTGGTTAATCTAGTTAAATGCTGGTCGATGTTGATCTTCTCAAAGAATCAACTTCTGGTTTTATTGATTTTCTCTATCGTTTTTCTATTCTCTATTTTATTAATTTTCTCTCTAATCTTTATTATTTTCCTCCCTCTGCTTGGTTTGGGTTTAGTTTGTTTTTCTTTTTCCAGTGTCTTAAGGCGTAAGGTCAGGTTATAGATTTGAGATTTTTTTTTCCCTTTTCAAGATAGGTGTTTATAGCTGTCAATTCCCCCTGTAAGCATTGCTTTAGCTGCTTCCCATAAATGTTGGTATATTGGGCTTTCACTTTCATTCATCTCAAAGTATTTTCTAATTTTCTTTGTGATTTCTTCTTTGACTCATTTGTTACTTGGAAATGTGTTAATTTCCACATATTTGTGAATTTTCTAAAAGTCTCTGTTGTGGGTTTCTAGTTTCATTCCATTACAATCAGAGAACATACTTTGTATGATGTCAATCCTTTTTAAGTTTATTGAGACTAACATATCATCTATACTGGAGAACGTTCCATGTGCACTTGAGAAGAATGTGTGTTCTACTGTTGAATCAAGTGTGGTGTAGATGTTTGTTGGGTCTAGTTGGTTTATTGTGCAGTTCAAGTCTTCCATTTCCTTGTTGACCTCCTGCCTAGTTCTATCAACTATCAAAGGTAGGGTTGTGAAGTCTCCAGCTATTATTGCTGAATTGTCTATTTCTTCCTTCAGTTCTGTCAGTTTGCGCTTCATGAATTTTGGGGCTCTGTTGCTAAGTGCTGAGATATGTTTATAGTTATTATATTTTCCTGATGAATTGACCCTGTTATCGATATAAAATGTCCTTCTTTATCCCTAGTGACTTCTTTTGTTTTAAAATCTCTTTTGTCTGATATTAGTGTAACCACTTCAGCTTTCTTATGGTTGATATTTGCGTGGTATATCTTTTTCTATCCTTTTACTTTTGGTCTATTTATATCTTTGAATCTAAAGTGTGTCTCTTATAGACAGCATATATTTGGATCTTGTTTTTTTTATCCTATCTGACAGTCTCTTCCTTTTGATTGGATTAATACATTCACATTTACTGTTATTATTGAAATAGTTGGATTTATGTCTGCCATTTTACTTTCTTTTCTGTCTCATGTCTTCTTTGCTCCTCTAATTTTCTTTGCTGCTTTCTTTTGCATTAAGTGATTATTTTCTAGTGTAACATTTTCATTCTTTTAATGAATTTTTTCACTGCATTTTTTTGAGTTATTTTTTTAGTTGTTGCTCTAGGTCTTAGTATTTATACTTTAGCTTATCAGAATACACTTCAGATTTATACAAACTTTATTAGAGTAGAGATATAGACACTTTACTTCTACATAGCTCTATTCCCTCTTCCCCCTTTTGGTGCTATTATTGTTTTATATATACTTGCTCTCCTTTCTTCTCTCAACCTCTTTAGAAGGCATAAAATTATATAAAATAATAATAACAATGTATTGTTGGGTTTGTACCATATATAAATGTTATTTTTATATACATATATAATATATACATATACATTAGAAAAACAAAATCCTTTTGTCCATCAAAGAGACAAAAAAATTAGATATAGGGCCGGCCTGGTGACGTAGTGGTTAAGTTCACGCACTCCACTGTGGTGGCCTGGGGTTTGTGGGTTCAGATCCCGGGTGCAGACCTGCGCACTGCTTGTCAGCCATGCTGTGGCGGTGTCCCACATAAAGTAGAGGAAGATGGGTACAGATGTCAGTTCAGGGCCAGTCTTCCTCAGCAAAAGGAGGGGGACTGGCAGCAGATGTTAGCTAAGGGTTAATCTGCCTCACCAAAGGAAAAAAAAAATTAGATACAGAAAGCAAATAGGAAAGAATATTTGCAACAAAAACTACAAAAGAAAAATATTCACAATATATTAAATGTTCATGCAAATAAAATAATAATGATAACCATGTATTGGGTTTGTACCATATATAAATATTATTTTTATATACATATATTGTATACATATAAATGTATATTTTATATAATTTTATGTCTTTTAAAGAAGTTGAGAGAAGCAAGGAGAGCAAATGTATATTTACAGAATTTGTTATAGTAACAAATTCCTTGTTTACCTTTTTCAGTTCTCTTCATTTGTTCCTGTGGACGTATTACCACCCGGTGTCATTTCCTTACCCTAATACAGCTTTGCTCACACCTACCTCTTTTGTGCTGTTGTTGTCAAATATGTTATCTTTCTATATGTGGTAGGCCCAAAAATACAATTATATACCTAGTTTCATATAATTGCTTTTTGAATAAGAGAAGAAATATGCATTTATCCCCTCTCTTATAATTACCTACATAATTACCTTTCCTGGTGCTCTTTGTTTTTTGTGTGTGAAATCAAATTATTCTCTAGGGTCACTTGCTTCCAGCTTAAACACCTTTCTTTAGTGTTTCTTGTAAGGTGAGCCTATATTTTTGCGTTGAATCTTTGTCGTTGTTGTTGCTGTTGTTTTCACCTAATAAAGTACCATGTCATTTCCTGTCAACTCTTCTTCAAAAACATGACTTATTATGCCTGCATAATATTCCATGGTCAACATGTATTCTCCTAAGGGGTTATTTTCAACTTTTCACTGTTACAAATGATGCTATCATAGACTTCTTTGCATATACATCTTTTTAAAGTATACAATTAATCTGGGAATATATTTATATCTAAAATCATTCAGACAATGCAAAGTCCCCCTTCATAGGCCACCCCATGCCCTTCTCAAGAGTAATCACTCTTTTTGACTTGGTGTATATACTTTTTCATATATTGGTCTGCATTTACACATGCAGGGAGGGAAGGAGAGAGAGATATGTTTTTTGTTTATTTTGGTGCTGGTTTTAGTTTTACATCATGGGATTATCCTGTATGTCCTGTTTTTCGTCTTGTTTTCTTCACTTAACAACATATCCAGGGGATCTTTCATGTCATAACTTGGACTCATTCCTTTTTTAACTGCCACATAGAATTTCAGAGTCATTTAACAAACATGTGTTGAGTCCCGACTGTGTGGCAGGCCCTGGGGATTCAGAGACTATGTTCTCATGGAGCTTTACTGTCACAGTATGGAGGGACCAAGTTTAGGATTTCCATTTTGATGAATGTGTAGGTTTTTTCCCAAAGACAGATGCTTAGAAGAGGAATTACTGAGTCAAAAGACATGAAAATTGAAAAGTGTCTTGACATGTAATGTAAAATTGCTTTCTATTCCCAAGAGGAGTGTAAGAGAGTGATAGCTTGCAAATTTGGTAGATGAAAAATTCCAGTTTTTATTTGCATTTTCTATATTACTACTGAGATCGAATATTTTTTCACGTTTATTAGCCAATTGTATTTTCTTTGTGGATTGTGAAAAAATTTTCTTGCCCAACTGTTTAAAATATTTGTTTTTGTGTTTTCTTATTTATTTGCATGAACATTTAATGTATTGTGAATATTTTTCTTTTGTAGTGTTTGTTGCAAATATTCTTTCCTATTTGCTTTTTGTACCTAATTTTTTTTAATATCTCTTTGATGGACAAAAAGATTTTGTTTTTTCTCAATTTTTATTTTAATGAAGTCAAAGCATCCATTTTTTTCTCTTTTGTTGTTTCTTTTATGGTGCTTATGCTTATAAAGTCCTTCCCAAAATCAAGATAAATAATCATATATTTATTTAGTTATTGATTTCATTTTTAACATCAAACTTTTTGGTCCCCCTGAAAAAAATTACTGGAGGGAGTAAAGAAGGATTTAACTTTATTATTTTTTTTCCCCCAAATTGTCCTCACACACCTTACTGAATGACGCTTCTGTTGCCCATTGTACCTGAAGCCATGGGACTCTGTCCCCACTCACCCATGCGAGACTCTTCTCTTTATTTATGTTTTTTACTTCCATCACTGATTCCACTCCCATTTTTTTGTGCTCCATAGACACCCACCTTAATGTGTTTGATATAGGTCCTTGAATAATGTATACATCCTTATAAAATCTGTATCATTTGTTGTGTGTGCTTAAAATGTACATTTAATGTAAAATCCCACAGGTCATTCTGCTTTTTACTTGATCATTCTTGCTAGAGTTGTGATTATTTTGTTCATCTTTTCAAATAATCCCTTGTTGATTTATTAGTCTTCTCTATTTTATTTCTGTCTCTACCTTTTTATTTCTTTCCTTTGTCTTTCATTGGGCTTACTCAATTTTTTTTCCCAGTTTCACAAATTGAGAGGTTAGCTCATTTTTTTTGATTTCTTGTTTTTCTAATAAATGTATTTAAAGCTATAAACTCTCTTCTTGGTACTACTTTAATTGTGTTTCACAATTTTTTTGATGTAACATTTCCAATGTTATTCACTTCTAAGCATTTTTTAGTGCTCCTTATAATTTCTGCTTTAACCCAAGAATTACTGTAGTAGAATACATTTTAGTTTTCAGACATACAGAATAATTTTTAATATCCTTTTGTTACTGATTTCTAATTTTACTAGGACATGATTGGTAAGATGCTAACTGTACTTTATTAAGGTTGCCTTTGTGATTAATTTTTGTGAGTGTTCTACGTTTGCTTGGAAAGAATATGTATTCTCTACTTGTTCCACGTTTAAGTTTATTAATTGATTTTTCAAACAATCCGTGCATTAGTGTGTTTGTGTATTTTGTTTTTTGGATCTTGACCTAACAGTTTCTGACGAGGATATGTGAAATATCCAACAACAATCATACCTTCTATTTCCCGCCGTAGTTCTGCCAACTATTGTTTCATTTGGTGGAGAGATGTTCACAGTCATTATATTTCGTTGAACTTGGTCCCTGTTTCTAATGCATAATGTCCCTTTTTATCCTTTGTGCTTTTTGATCTCAAATTGTGTTTTGTCTGACAACAAATATTTCTAAGTAATTTACTTTCCTTTATCTTGTAGCATCCTCCTATATTGATTTCTCTTTTTTCAAAAAGGGTCTTTGTATGATAAACTTTGAGTCTTTTTTCTGTTGTACATTCACATAGAAAAGATACTTTAGCTGGTTATAAATTTCAGTATAATGCATCTAGGTATTGTTTTTCCCTTAATCATGCTTGGCATTCTCTAAGGACTTTCAAACTGAGAAAAATTTCCTTAATCTGATAAATTCTGTCATTCCTTCAAATATCTCCTTCCCTCTGTTTGTTCTTTGTTTTCCTTCTGGGATTCCTATTATAATGCATGTTGACATTTTGATGTCTACACTTCTTATCTCTTAATTTTCCTTATATGTTTTCCGTCACTTTATCCCTTCTGGGTATTGATATGGCAGAGTTCCTCAGACTTGATCTCCCAGCTCGGCAATTTGTTCTTCAGGTGTGTTTCTGGAGATAGTAATCTCATTTATTGGGTTTTATTTTGTTTTAATGATCACATTTTTTTGTAACCAGGTTTTTCACTGGGTTCTTTATTCTATTAGTTCTGACGTTGTGTTACCAATATGATCTTCTATTTGTTTGAAGATCTTTATGCTTATTTGGCATTAGTTATTTATCTACTTCATTAATTCTGTCTCATCTCTTCTTGTTGACTTTCTTTTATAGTGAAGCTCTTCTCTCTGGGTTTCCATTCCCCAGGAGCATCAGCTTTAGTACTTGGTGATATGTAATGGGGAACTGTCAGGCCTGGGGTTGTGGGGGAGTCATGTCCTGGGAGGGGCTGGGGCTCCTCCCCCAGGGTGGAGAGTTTCCCCCAACCACCCCAGTCCCACAGTGTGGGCTTGGGCAACCTTTGTTGTCTCCTGTCCATCATGCACAGAGCCAGTCACCTGTCCCTTAGAGAACCTCCATTACATCTGCCCTACACTCCAGCCTTTTCCAAGAGTTTTTCTCTCCTAGGGGTGGCAGGAGAGCAGAAGGGAGTACCTCGTGCTCAGCCAGTCCACCTGCACCTGTTGTTCTCTCCTCCTTACCCGGCCAGCTCCAGGACCCCCTGCCAAGGTGTTACCCTGCCAACCCTGCACTGCAGGGCAGGTACCGCTGTTTTTCTGTTTCCCTAGAGGCGTCAGGCAGGCAAAAATCCACCCAAGGAATTGTGAGAGAGAAAGAATACAAGTCCCAAACAATCCCTTGCCAGGAGGCTGGGCTTCCTGGATTGTCCTCTCTTCCTCCAACTGGCCTTGTCTCCTAGGAGTTTCTCACAGTGGTCATGTGGGTTTCACAGAGCTGCACACGCCCCTAGTATTCTGGCCCACAACTGCTCTGAACTCATCCCCTACTGCTCATGGCCCCAGGCCCCGGCCCCTTCCTGTTCTAGAGGCATCAGACACACTCCCTCTCAGGGTCTCTGTGCTTTTCACGTTGCTCCTCTGCCTGGAGGACTCTCCCGCCTGCAGGGCTCCCTTCATTGCCTCCTTCAAGTCTCAGCTCTTGAGGCCTTCTTTGAGCAGACCCTTTGAATGCAGGCCTGGTAGTTCCCCATCCTGCCAGGGCCCAATACTCTCCAGATAACGTGTAGAGTCATTTTGTTAAGTTGCCCCCTCTGCCAATCCCATTCAGATTTTGTTTAGGACAGGGAGTTTTAGGTATTTGATTGGAGTTGCACTAAACATGAATTTGGGGAGAATTGTTACTGCCCAGAAAGGGGGTTCATCTGCCCGACGCAAGACATGCCAATAGTCCAGAGGCAAGGTGGTAGGAGAGAAAAGACTTTTTATTATAGCTTGCCAGCAAGAGGGAAGATGGCCGACTCATGTCCCAAAGAACCATCTTCCAGAACAAAAATTACAGGTCAGTTATATAGGGGCTGGTCTCTGAGTGGGGCGTCCATCTGACCTCCAGGTGGGGCAAACGTCTGGTCTCAGTTCCCGACAGTCTTTTGTTTTACAGGACGTGCATCAGAGACCGGAGCAACGCCCCACACCTGACCTTTCGATTGCCATTGATGATGGCTATCAGCATAGACTCTCTGCTGGGGGTCATCACGTTCCTAAGGAACTCAAAAGAACAAAGTTATCAACTTACAGCAGCTGGGAGGGGCCGTAAAACCCACAGAGCATGTCTGGGCTAGTTAATCAGAGGTCATTCAAAGTTACAATAGGGTTTCTTTTCTACAATATGGTTTCCCTTATGTCAACCTTGTCTTGAGCCAGTGTCAGAATTAGCCATTTTACGTTATCATTCAAGAGTCTCTCGTTGAAGGAATGTGCTAAGTGTATCCGTTTCCCAGGGCTGCCATAACAAAGTGCCACAAACAAGATGGCTTAAAACAACAGAAAGTTATTCTCTCACAGGTCTGGAGGCTAGAAGTCTGAAATCAAGGTGTTGGCTGGACGATGGCCCCTCTGAAGGCTCCAGGGGAGAATATTCCTTCTTTCCAGCTTCTGGTGGTTGCCCATAATCCTTAGTATTCCTTGGCTTGTAGCTGCCTCACTCCAGTCTCTGCCTCCACATCACATGGCCATCTTCCCTCTCTGTGTGTCTGTATCCAAATTTCCTTCTTATAAGAACGCCAGTCATTGGATCAGGGCCCACTTAATCCAGTATTATTTCATTTTAGCAAAGACCCTATTTCCAAAGAAAGTTACATTCACAGGTTTTGGGTGGACATGAATTTTGGGTGAAGGGGGACACTATTCAATTCAGTACAGTAAGTCTCACCCTTTTCACATCTTTGTGGGTGTTGGAAAAGGTATATACACATATTTTTCTTAACTATCATATTTTGAACTGGTAATTACTATGAAAGGAATGCTTTTTGGATATTGGAAGTGGAAGATCCCACCAGATTTCTGCTGAGCTCTCCAATTAGTGGACTTGAAATTCCCACCAATAGAATCAGTAATAGGTTGTTAATAAAGACTGGGCCGTTATCTCTATCTGGCATAGGAATTGTCCTCTTCTGTCAGTAGATAACTATGTATTATTTGATCAGATAAATTCTCTTCTAGCTTGGCACACAGAAGTGACTTTCTGGGCTTACCAGAAAGGACAAGGAAATTAATTTTAATGTGAGCTGAGAGAGTTCAGCACAAGGTAGGACAGACCCAGGCATATGGAAGCAACACATCAGGTGATAAAGCAGGCAACAGTGGGAGGAGAGATTCTGAGAGAAGGGATTGTCTTTATCTCAGTTTCTATAGCCATTCATTTTGTCTCCAGGCAGAGAGGGTAACCAGATGTTGAAAGTGTCAACGCAAATAATCTATAGTCAACCTATAAATCAAAATCGGGATGAGTTTATTATGAGCCAAATTTGAGGACCATATAGCCCAGGGCCTTCCTTCCCCAAGGAAGGAAAGGCACCAAAGAAGTTGGGTGTACAGAGTGGTTACATACCATCAAAGAGAATGTATCACATATGATTGTAATGTCCTTTTTACAACAGTCATGAGATTGCCCTGTTGGCACAGCTATTGATGGGCACAGCAGGTAGCAGGTCTGTTGTCTTGAGTTGGGTGGTCACAGGATGAGCACAGCAGTCAAATCCTAGCCTAGGGAGAAATGCTTATCCTTAAGGAGATGCCAATGTGGGGGAAGTTGCATCCTTATCTTAAGGGCATTTGTTCTTGTCTCTGGGACTCGGTAAATGCTCAAAGCAGATGTACAATGCATGTTCAAAGGCCAAGTCAGGCCCTTTTGGAAAAACAAGGTCAGGCTGAATTGGTTTTACACCAAATGGCCTCCTCATATACTCCAATATGTCCTATTGCTTGTCGTCTATTTATCAAAAGTACTGGCGGAAACTACTTTGACACTTAGCTATCGACCTCTGGGTAAGCATCTTATTGTCATTGAGCCTCAGTGTTCTCATCTGGAAAAATGGGAATATTATGGAATACCATAATACTGACCTCAGAATGTTGCTGTTGGAAGTTGAGATAATATATATATAGAGAGAGAGTTTTATAGATATTAGCTTCTTCCCCCAAACACTCCTCCATCATTTCCCTTTCCACTGGAAAGTTAAAAACATGGGAGAAGAGAATGAATGGTATAATTTTTAGGGAATGTAAATGTTTTGACATTTCATTTACAATTCTTTTTCTGCTTGTATCACAGTGATGTTTCTTTAAGTTATTGCAAGTCAGGAACACAATTTGCAATTAAATTGGTGAATGGGTATCTGAAATTCAAGGAAAACCAATCAAGGAAAATATGCCTCACTCTTTCACTCCTGTCCCTCTGCACTTCAGCCCAAACCTTTTCTTTTCTCAAACTGTCTCTTTTGTCCTGTGCCCTTGTCCTGGAGTGTAAGCAGGTGGTGGGTAGCGGTAGTCCCCTTTGTAGAGAATCATTTATGGCCTCTATTCCAGGAGTTAGTTACATGGTGAATTTTCACTATTTGTTCCTCTTGTTCTTTCATTCTTCTTTCGCACTTTTGCAAAACAGCTGCTATTGTTAGCTTTTCTCAGTACCCTTGTGAACACTGGGAACCATTCTGTTGTCAAACTCTTTGCAGCTGGCTCCTGGCTGGTATTTTGTAATCTGTTCTGAAAAATTTAATAGCCCCTAGTTTTTCATGTCAGTTGCGTTTCCCATCTTAAAGATAATTGTGAGTAATGGTTGAGGCTTGGTTGGGTCATCTGCTCCTTTTTTCACATGTCTTTATGAGGCATGGAATTCAGATTCCTAAGGCTGAAAGAAACTATTTAATCTTTTTTGTTTGGTGTTATGACTTTCCTCAAAGACGCTATTATTTATTCCACTTCTAAGCATTGTTTGTCCTTGAAATTTGTGTGATTTATCCTTCTGATATGTGTGGGTGTTATGCAGGTTTTCTCCTTAAATTTCTTTGTGAATGATTCTTAAAGAGTTTCAGACTTTTGAATGGGCACCAGACTTTTCAATTTCATGGACCAATAAAAAAGAAAACAAGAAAGTTGAGGACTGAAATCGTGTTGCCAACATTTTATTTTGCCGGGAGTGTATACTTAAAAAAAAGAATACCATTTTCTGTCATTATCATTTCATAATAAAAGGATATTTTAACATCAAAGCAAGCAAGGACGTAATCTCGCAATAAAGGACAGTCCTTTAAGTGGAGTGCATTTAAAAAAGAAAAACTTGCAGCATTGTCCTTTTTCTCTTTTTGCCTGGGATCCATGAAAATCTCTACAAAGACGTGGGAGAACCGCTGCCTTGAGGGCGCTATCCACACCCTCTTACCAGTTTGCTTTGGGCGATTTCTGTTATCTTCGTGCTGTCAATGTTCTTCCTACCTGGTGCTTTCCCCTCGCTCCAGCTGCAGGCAAAGACCCTTCCCTCCTGCAAAGACTTCACTGCCACACTGGAGACCTTTGATCGTCAATTCTGTCGGGCTGGATGTCAAAGGAGCTGGTGGTAGAGAAAGCCCAGCAGAGGCGGCAGCTGTTGGCTCTGAGGAAACGGAGCAGCTGTTCGCTGTCATTCCAGAGTTATCTCATCATTTATTGTGCACAAAGGTGGCTTTACAGTTCGCCTCCATCCTTGTTCTTCTCGCCCAGGCTGGGAGAACCCAATGCCTTTCATCTTGGTGCCATGACTCAAGGTCTTTGCCATTTGTCTTCTTTCCTTCAGGGTTTTCTATAAGAATTTTCTGTCATAGTCTGGAGCGTGTTCCAACGTCAAACACAAAACTTAGGCCTCCATAGAGCAAGAATTCCTACCCTTTTAGCTTTGATCAGATTTTCTTTCCGAATTCCCAGCACAGCCTCTGCAAAATTGGGAAGAAGGTGAAGTGTCTGGTGTGCCTGGAATTTCCTCTCTCCGCCGTTCATTTTGTTTCCATCTACCCTTCCTCCTGAGAGCTGGTAGCTTTGTGCCATCATCCACTCTTATTCAACAGTGCAAGTAATCTGATAAAACCTCTCACAGTAAGAGCTTAGGAGTGTAATTTTCTCCCTCCCAGAGGTTCTCACACACAGTGAAGTGGGAAAAGAGCTCAGCTTTGGAGTCCGAAGGATTTAATTCCAGCCCTGGCTGTACTTGTTGCTATGGGACTCGGGCAATTGATGTAGTTTCTCTGAGACTCTGTTTCTTCACCAACAAAATGAGAATGATACTAGTATCCATCCCACAGGCTTGATGTAAAAATTAATTGAGATCGTGAGGGGTCAAAATGCTTTATAATCTGAAAAGTGTTTTGATTAGTTGTTAATCTTTTCCTACGGCTATAAATAGTGGAAACCTACTTGAGCTAGCTTGAATAAAGATATTGGATTTGACCAACCACGTCACATTTGAGGCAAGACTGAGGGGCTGTGGGAAACCAAGAGGTTCTCTCTCTCCATATAAAGCAGATCCTTCTAGTGTTCACCAATATCTGGTTCTACTCTCTTCCATAGACACAAAGTGAAGTAATATTTCGTAGCTTTCCTTGCATCTAGATGGAACTATAGAGTGAGTTCTGGCCAATAGATTGTGGGAAGAAGTGACATATGCCTCTTCCAGGCCTGGTTACAAATGTCCCATGTGATTTTTCATGTTCTCTCTCTTCAATATTGGGATGGGATGGGATGATGGCAGGGGCATCTTGAAACCACAAGATTGGGGGGGCACGAGATGAGATAAGAGGAGCCTGGGTCCCTGAGTCACCACTCGGAGAGAGCTGCATGGGAGAGCCACCCAACCAAGAACATTAGCGTTGGACTTTGTGTGAACAAGAAATAAACTTGTACTGTGTTAAGCCACTGAGATTTGGGATTGTTTCTATAGTAGTTAGTCTACTCTAATACACCGTATCTTGAATCAGCTTCTCTATGCTCCCTGCATCATTTATCTCTCTTGCTGTACACCAGCTTTCTCTGTCTTCTTACTCATCATTGTGGAAAATGGCCACCAGCAACAGCAATCAAGTTGATCTCTCTTCCATTCAAGAGAACAGCTTGATTGCAACTAAAAACACTTATTTTGTATTTCAAATTCCTTTGAGAGAACTGGGTTAAGTCCAGCTGGTATTGGGTGCCAATCCTTGAATCCCCCAATCAATATGTGATATCTGTGAGGATAAGTGGGGGACAGTTTCAAAAAGAGGTGCTTGGCAGCCAATTCAAAACACACTTACCACAGTGCTCCATATTGCTGTTAACATTTTTAAAAAAGGAACAAGGGAAGAGTGGAGATGTACTTTCTTCTTATATACGCTCAAAGAGTGAATCTCTAAGGATGGCTTTGGCTTTTTAGTCACCAGGTAACTTCTTGGGTCTGGTAGCTTTTCCCAATTGCCCTGAGACTGTATAGGTTTAATGCAATAGTATTATTTTTTATGCAACAGTAATTTATTTAATGCAACAATAAATAATTAATAATAAATTTAAATTAATTTAATGCAAGAATATTGCCCATCCAGTGTTATGAGGCACTGGGTTAGGAGCTGTATGTTCTGGCCCAGGGCCACACCAGACATGATGACCATGCTAATATCTGCAGTAGGTGAAGGGTGGCAATCATTATCTTGTGCACTGGTATTTTAAGAGTGATTCAGGAAAATCCATAAAGTGATCTTGTGATAATGCTGCCATAGATGGTAGACAAGAATAGGAGTTTGATTCTCCCAAAAGCACGGAATGAATATCACAGAACAAAAAAGTAGCCATAGAAATGTCTGTTTTTCCATGTAAACAAGTCGCCCTATCATTATCATATCCCACCACCTAAAAGATAAAAGTCAGGATTCTGAGCATGGCATGAAAGGCCTTTTGTTAGTGGCTTTCTGCAGCCTGATCTCCCGGCGGGTCTTCTCACACGCTCCATCCACGAGCTTCTAACCAGATTGAAACATGAGCATTTCCCTGAAAGGACCATGTTCTCTAAAGCTGCAGTTCTCAGTGTATGCTTTTCCCTCTGCCTAAAATACCCCTTTCCCCTCTTGGGCAAATAATCCTGGCTGCTTTTAGGACTCAGCTCCAGCATAGCTTCCAGGACTAGCACATCCATCGTTAGGGTTAAGCCATCTCTCCTTTGTGCTCTCTTATAACATCTAAATCTGCTTTGTTTTTTTAAATAACATTTTTCCCCTCTAATTGCAAAGATCAAAAAATGTTAATGCTACAAATTTGGAAAGTCCAAATAAGCACAAAAAAGAAAATAAAAATCTCCCATTATCCCACCCTCCAGGAGGAAAATATGTACAATACATACACACACACAACACACGACACAAGTACATATACATATAATGTCCTAAAATTTTTGCTTTTGTACCTGTTTTTCTCTCTTAACAATATGTCATGAAGAAGTGCCTGTTCATCTACAATACAATTTTTAACTAATATGTAATAGCTTATGGATATCCCATAATTTATTTAACCAAACTTATTGTTGGATGTTTATGATTGTTTCTAATTTTTCATTGCAGTAAATAATTTTGGGATGAATGGCCTTGGATGTAAATCTTTGCATACTTCTCTGATTGTTTCTTAAGATAAAGACCTACAAGGGGTAAGCAAACAAAATCCAAAGGCAAGAAAGCAAAGAGAGTTACTGTCTTGGATCCCTTTCTCAGAAAGAGAAAAATCTTCCCAGGAACCCCCATCCCCAGATTTCCCCTTACCTCTCAGGGACAGAAGCGTATCACGTGCATATGCAGAAACCAGGTACGCAAGGGTAGCAAGACTACGTGATTGGCTTAGAACATCCAGATGTATCTTATTGAATCCTATACCTCGAAAACAAATAGCTTTTTGTTAAGGAAGATTTGGGAGTAGCTGTTTTATAGGAACCAAGTTCCTTCCACACTTGCTACAGGATGTTAACATGTGTAAAAGCCTTTTCTAGTCTGATAGGTGACAAATAGCTCCTCACGATCATCTTTACTTATATTTCTTTGATTACTGATGAGTGTGAACATTTTTTCAAATATTCTTTGGTCGGGGTCGTCCTGGTGGTGTGGTGGTTAAGTTCTCGCTCTTCACTTCGCTGCCCCGGGTTCTTAGGTTCGGATCCCGAGTGCGGACTGACGCACCGCTCATCAAGCCATGCCCTGGCGGCGTCCTATATAAAGCAGAGGAAGATGGGCACGGATGTTAGCCCAGGGCCAGTCTTCCTCAGCAAAAAGAGGAAGATTGGCAATGGATGTTAGCTCAGGGCCGATCTTCCTCACAAACACACACACACACACACACACTATATATAAATATTTATTGGTCATTTGTTTCTTTTGTGATTTGATGAATCATATTATTTCATGTATCACACAAATATGCACATTTTTTCAAAAGTGACTGTGTTTTATTAGCTGAATCCTACAGAGCCCAAGACAGTGTCTGCCATATACAGTAGCTGGCCCAAAATAAAGGCTTGTTGGGTGATTGAATGGCAATATATATACGTGCCTATGCGTTGTTTAGTGTGCATTTTGTAGTAATAGTAAAAGAATATATGGGAGAGTGGTCCACAGTGAAATTGACCTCTAGAGACTGGAAAGAGGTATAGACCGAAGGCACCTGGGAACACAATAAGACATTTTTCCAGGACAAGTCAGGCCGTCATGTCCAAAACTCAACTTTCTTTTCTGTTAGTTCAGTGTATTTTCCATTGGCTAGCCTCTGAATCCATTTTACAAGGACCATTACAATGCCATCCTTATTTAAGCTGAAAGAGATTTGATGGGCTATGGAGAAAAACTTCATCACCTGGAGAAAAAAAGCAACCCAGATATTAATTATAGAATTGTTCACCTTGACACAGGGATCCCTATGTTAACGAGTCCTTGTGTAATTATCACCTGGTTTTATGAGAGTGAATTTGCAGTTAGGAGAAATTGTCATGGTCTCTTAAGGCTAAAATTATAGAACTTGAGAGAGCAATGGCAAGAAATATCAGTCTATTGCTAAAAAACGAATGTGGTGAGTCATCGGTTTGAATCCTGAGGTTTCTGGGAAGTGAATAAGCAGAGTAGACTCCTGAAATGTTCTGTTAACAATGGGAGGTTTGGAAGTTTGTCTTACAAACCCAGGAGCTTGAAGTTCCAAATGAGGAAAGTGCACAATTTTTTATTTCATGATTAAAAACAAAAAAGGAATCATTTTTGTGTAGGGACAAAAAAAGTAAGAACCATCTTCTATGGAGCCTTAAATAAATGAACCAGATCCCCATTTTTATGTGGTTAGTGATGTCCATCAGTGCAGTGATGAATCAGCATCATCTCCAAGATAATGAATAATTATGCACCTTTTGGTCCATCAATAACCAACTATCTGTTTATGTTTACATAAACCTTCATGTGGAAACATTTATTTAGATTTGCAATTACTGATAATGCTGTTAAATTTATTTTTACAACAATTTATCTAAATCTAACTCTAACAGTTTATGCTTATGGTTGGCATTTTTTTTTTAACCATACAGAACGAATGCATCAAATTATTCTTTCTTTCTTTGCTTTACCGGGATTTTTCAATAATTAAACATTGAAATGACTTTTGCATGAAGGAGATATGGACTGTTCAAGGGTTCTGTAATTGATTATGGAATTCTATAATTGATTACAAAATTCTATAATTCTCCCTCATCTAGACATGAGAGCAACCAATGACAAACCGATGAGAAATAAAAAGTGTTAAGACTCATTTATTTCCCCATGGAACCGAGATGTTTGAAGAGATCATAGAAATGTGCTGGTAAGAAAAAGGCTGTACAGTTCTGACAACATTGTCCTCTTCCTGCCTCACCCAGGCAGGAGTCTCTGAGCACGGCTAGTAGTCCCCAGAATCCTAGCCCTGCCTGCCCACTTTGTAATAATGTCCTGAGGTGGAGGATTAAGTTCGGACTAATGTTATGGACTGAATGTTTGTGTCCCCCCCAAATTCATATGTTGTAGCCTTAACCTCCAATTTGATGGTATTCGGAGAAGGGGCCTTTGGGAGGTAATTAAGGTTCAATTAGGTGATGAAGGTAGGGCCCTCACAATGAAATTAGTGCCCTTATAAGAAGAGAAAGAGACGCCAGAGCTCTATCTCTGCCGTGTGAAGATACAGTGAGAAGGCAGCCGGGAAAGAGAGCTCTCAGCAGCAACCAAATTGCCTGGCATCTTAATCTTGGACTTCCCAACCTCCAGAACTGTGAGAAATACATGTCTTTTGTTTAAGACACCCAGTCTATGGTGTTTTGTTATCGCAGCCCAAGCTGACTGAAACAGACTGAGATCTAGGCTTCTGAGGATTTGATAAACAAATTGGATTTCTCAGGTGTATTGTCCCATGACTATACCTTTCTTCGTGTTAATTTCTTTCCTCATTTTAATTAGCAACCATATCACACTTCATCAGCAATTACAGAACATGCAATTTGGCTTCATTACTTTATTGAATAAATATTTATTAAGCATATACTAACGTAGCCACTGTGGCCTTAAGCTTTGAATAGGATGCAAAGATGATTAAGTGCCAGTCACAGCAATTGAGAATCTAACAGTTTACACCTGAGACGTAAATAAATAACTAACCATAGGGGACTGAACCAGGTGCTGTGGGAACCCAGGGAGTGAGACTTCCAGAGGATTCCAGGAAGGTTGCCAAGAGGGGTGACGTTTGAGTTTTACTAAGTAATAAAAATGCATGAGAAAATTAATATTAATACTCTACTGTTACAGATTGTAAATTATGAAGCATATTAAACATGCACAAAACACAGAAAATACTATAACAGACTTCTGTATATCCACCACCCAAATGTAATACAAGTAAGCTTTGTTTTAGATATCTTCCCTTACTTTTTTTTTTAATTTTGGAAATAAAATGCAATAGTTACAGCTTAAGTTCCATCCTTCATCCCTTTATTTATTTTTTTCTTATCCAGAACTCATAATTATCCTGAAATTGATGAGTATCACCACACATGTTTTGGAATGCTTACTGCATAGGTAAGTAAGTATGTATCTATAGAATTATTGTATATATTTTAAAAATGTAGGGGCCGCCTGGTGGCGCAGAGGTTTAGTTCGCGCTTGGCAGCCCAGGGTTCGCGAGTTCGGATCCCGGGCGCCCGCCGACACACTGCCTGTCAGCCATGCCGTGGTGGCATCCCATATAAAGTGGAGGAAGATGGGCACGGATGTTAGCCCAGGGCCAGTCTTCCTCAGCAAAAAGGAGAGGATTGGCAACAGATGTTAGCTCAGGGCTGGTCTTCCCCACCAAAAAAACAAACAAACAAACAAAAAAACCCAAAAATGTACATCATAGTGTTCTTCTAAGACTTGCCATCTTCATATAAGCATATGTTTTTGAGATTTATTTACATGTAGATAGGTTGTTCTCCTACTTTCTCTGAAGGGGCTATGAATCAGTAATGTAACAAACTTTCTTATACATAGCTCATGTGCACTTGAAAGAGTATTCTTTAGTTTAGATGCCTAGAAATGGAGCTTTAAAATACCATTTTAAAGAAGCTCTTGGACTACATTTTAATCATTTCAAGAAAGTGTTGTTCCAACCTAGGAAATTGCTTCATCACTTGAACACAAACTACAATATGAACCTTGCCAGTCACAAAATAAAATAACACAATCATTTGTTGGGGCTTCCTATGTGCCAGGCACTGTTACACGTGGTTTATGTGAATTAATTCTTTCACCATAGAGAGTTTCACCTGTTTTTTCATTTCAGTTTTATTTGCGTAACAAAAAACTTTGTCCTCAGTTAAAGGATTTTTAATTTTAATGAAGTGCAACTTATCAATTTTTCTTTTATGGATTGTGCTTTTTAAGTTATTATGGTGGTAAAAAACATATAACATAAAATTTACCATCTTAACCATTTTTAAGTGTACAGTGCAGTGGTGTTAACTATATGCACACTGTTGTGCAACAGATCTCTAGAATTTTTTCATCTTCCAAAACTGAAACTCTATACCCATTGAACAAAAACTCCCTATTTCCCCCTCCCCAGCAACCCCTGGTAACAACATTCTACCTTCTGTTTCTATGCATTTGACTACTGTAGATATTCATATAAGTGGAATCATACAATATTTGTCCTTCTATGACTGGTTTATTTCACTTAGCATAATGTCCTCAAAGTTCATCCATGTTGTAGTGTATGACAGGATTTCCTTCTTTTTTAAGGCTGAATAATATGACATTGTATGTAAATACCACGTTTTGTTTAACTATTCATCCGTCATTGGACATTTGGGTTGCTTCCACCTCTTGGCTATTGTGAATAGTGCTGCAATGAACATGGGTGTGCACATCTCTTCGAGATCCTGTTTTCTATTCTTTTGGATGAATACCCAGAAGTGGGATTGCTGGATCATATGGTAATTCTATTTTTAACTTTTTGAGGAACCTCCATACTGGTTTTTGTGTGTGTGTGTGTGAGGAAGACCAGCCCTGAGCTAACATCTGTTGCCAATCCTCCTCCTTTTGCTGAGGAAGATTGGCCCTGGGCTAACATCTGTGCCCACCCGTCTCTACTTTATATGGGACACTGCCAGAGCATGGTTTGACAAGCGGTGCACTGGTCCACTCCCAAGATCCAAACCCGCGAACCCCGGGCTGCCAGAAGTGGAGCTCGCGAACTTAACCACTAGACCACTGGGCTGGCCCCTCCATACTGTTTTTTATAGCAGCTGAACCATTTTACATTCTTACCAATGGTGCACAATGGTTCCAATTTCTCCACATCCTCACTAACGCTTATTTTCTGCTTTTTGGATAATTGCCATCCTAATAGGTGTGAGGTGATATCTTATTTTGGTTTTGATTTGTATTGTCCTCATGATTAGTGACCTTGAGCATGTTTTCATATGCTTCTTGGCCATTTATATATATATCTTCTTTGGAGAAATGTCTGTTCAAGTCCTTTGCCCATTTTTTAATTGGGCTATTTGTTTATTTTGTTGTTGAGTTTTAGGAGTTCTTTAACTATTCTGGATGTTAACTCCTTATCAGATAGATGGTTTGCAAATATTTTCTCCCATTCCATAGGTTGCCTTTTCACTCTGTTGACTGTTTCCTTTCTGCACAGAAGAAACCTATTGGGTGCATATGAAAGTTCTCATTTCATTGTATCCTAGACAGTGCGGGATAGCATCAGATTTTTTTATTCTTGTCCCTCACATTTTATAGACTCTGAAAGCCTTAGGACTTGGGCAAAAACAGTTCTAGAACCCAGGACTCCTCATTCCCAACCCTGGGCTCAGTAGTTGGTTTAAATATTAACCGTTTATGCCCTTTTACCTCTACTGTCTA
This sequence comes from Tapirus indicus, assembly GCA_031878705.1. NCBI lineage: Eukaryota > Metazoa > Chordata > Mammalia > Perissodactyla > Tapiridae > Tapirus > Tapirus indicus. The sequence continues at coordinate 132,696,324 of CM062920.1, read as the reverse complement.
CAAAATATTCGGAAATATGTTAAGATAACTGACAAAGTTGTGGCCCTGGAGTTGGGTTTTGCCCTGACAATTTCCCTCACCGCCCCCAGCACCCTCATCTGGTAGGGAGGGGATGCAGTGGTCTTATCTTCCATTTCAAAAACTTCTTGGAAAGCACGACTTCTTGTTGTGCTTTCCTAAGTGAGTAGGGGGCAGAGTGTTGGAGGTGAAATTACACACCATTATTTGGAGAGTCTGGGGAACTTTAAGACAGGGCTGCAGATAAAATTCAAGGAATAGCTGAATCAAAAATGGTTCATCAAAACAGGCCCAGGGTGTTATTAATGCAATCCGGGTGAAAGGTTGTTTGGACAGAGATGCTGAACAATTCAAATCGGGAAGGTTGATGTAATTCTGCAGTTATGAAAACACAGGGTGTGCTTTTATCAGTCAAAACATTTACTTCTATGCAAATCATGGATCATTCTACAGAACTCATTGTTCAAAGATAATATAATCTTTCTTCCTTTGTTTTTGTCCCAGAGGACTTGCTGTTGGCTGAAAGGGCTGAACGGATAGGTAGTCACAAAGGTTTAAAGGCATGAATTAAAGCTGAGATCTTTCCCAGGAGGAACACCAGGCCTGGGATCAGGAGCTGCAATATGAATAATGCAGAGAGACGCCAGGGAAAAGCTCAGGATGAAGGGTGGGTCTCTATCGAGCTGCACTCCAGTAAGCTCTCCTTTCCTTAAGCCAGACCTGGGTTTGTTTACCTGTAAGCTAATTAACCTTTAAGCCTTAGTGTCCTCGTCTGAAAATGAGGATAATAATAATTCTGACTTCACAGGACTGTTGTGACAATTAAAAGAGATAACGCATTTGAAGAGCCTAGCTTATAGGAAGCACTTGATAAATGCCAGCTCTTCTTATTAGTTTCTACCCTCTCTGAATTCTTAAAAGGCTTTTGGTGGAGTGTCTCATAATTTAGTAGCTAATTGCATACTGTCATATATAGTTTGCCATTGTTTCTTCTAAGTTAATTGTATCTTCCTTTTGCATCATAGATCTTATGAGGAGACACTGTCTCAATAATATCTAACCCTTCTCCTTTATAGTGTACAAAAATGTGTCCACAGATATTCTTTTCATGTCTTTTGAATGTCCCACTTGCCCAGTCCACAGATGGACATGGAAGAAACACTCTACAATATGTATTAACTGATTGATGGCTCTTTGTCAGAAAGATGAATCCCTCCAGAAGGATTCGATGATGGTGAATGATAGAGCTTCACTTTGAAGAAAGAGCACAGTGCATTTAAAAACATCCTAAAAGAAAGCTTCTCACCGTGAGACTTTTTAGTCTGCTAGATTAAATACAAAACGATTATTAATTCTTTTTCCTGGGAGCACTCTGGTAAAGTTAAAAAGTACCTGGGCACACTGTCCCTTTTTGAAGAGGAAAGCACAATACTGTAATGGTACGTGGAGCCCATTGCTAAGCAACAGAACCAGGTCTGGACTGCACAAGAGTAAAAATTCTTTGTTCAGTATGATGAAGAATTGTTAAATGAAAAATGCTTAATAGAATCTTACCTGCAACAATAACACTCATTATTTTTCAAAGCACTAATCAGCACTAACCAATTTTCATGGGAGTCTGACAGTAGCTCACAGTTCTGTTCTCTGAATGAAAGAGTTCAACAAGAAGATTTTGGATATTCATTTTTATGGAAGGCGTGGATATGACATCTGGATTAATGTTCCAGGTTGAACCCAGGATTATAAAAATCCCTCTCAAGTAATTTCAGTGCAGGTTAATCTTGATGGAAATGTGTTTGTCAGCATAATTTAAAACAATGGTCCCCAGATAGTGTCACCTGGGAACCTGTTAGAAGTGCAAATTCCCGGGCCCCATCCCAGGCCTACTGAATCAGAAACTCTGGGGGTGGGGCCCAATGCTGTGCTTTTACAAGCCCTCCTGGGGATTCTGAAGCTCTTTAAAGTTTGAAAACCACTGACATAAAGGATCAGGGTCACTGTGTGAGACGCATAAAAGTAGACAGTGAAGAGTCAAGTTCAGTTTGGTACTAGTGGATCATCTTGAACCACTGTTGAACTGTTCAGCCATTTCGAACTGGGGAAGAAATTGATAGTCGTCATTCAGAAAGTAACCATAGAGAAAAAAGCACGTGTAATGACGAAGATTCTTCAAGGTAGACTTCATTTACTTCCTGCTGAAATTGGAGCCATCTATAAACATTTTCCACCAGTTGCATTTGTGACAAACAATTTTTGAAGAGATCATTTATCAAGAATATGTGATAATTTCTTTGTTTTTTTTTTCCTTCCAGAGACATTAAGGTGAAATGAAGTCCGTCGCTTATTAAATGGGAGATTGGTAACCTGAAAAGTTTTAAATAAAATAAAATATAAAGTCTAGAAAAAAAAATATGTGCACATCAATGTCATAAACTTGGCATCATTTTGAAAGTTTGAAATCGTGTATTAACTCAGCAAAATGACTGAGAAGGCCATTGCTCAGTTACATATTGAGAACTAAATTTGGTAAATGATGTAATTTCATTCTATCAGCTACTAGCCCTGCAGCCACAAGTCACTTTACCTCTCTGTGCCTCCATTTTTACTTTTGTGAAACAGGGCATCATTTCTTAATTCCACTTCCAGAATTCTGTGATTGCATGATACTGCACATTCTGTGAAATATCTCGTATTTTTCCTAAGAGATATCATATACAGTCACTCACTTGACCTTTACAAGAAGCCAATCCTTCTGTGCAGTAAAAGAAATGTTTAACTTTGGAGACCTGACTCTTAGAAAGCAAATAATAATCATTGTATAGGTTTGGCAGAAGGTTCAGCTATTTAATAATAACTAACTTGGGAAAAGCTGTTTTGAAGAACGTCTTGCCGTCTTGCAGGATGTGCATCATAGGAAGAATGTTCTTGTATAGCCATGATCCCCATGTGCTTTCAAAGGGAACATCATCACTGCCGCCTTCTAGGAGAGACGAGTGAGCTCTAAGTTGAGGCTAAGCTGCCCTGACCTTACTCTCCTGGGTGAATGTTCCCAAGGAGCCTGGCCAATCTGAAGGGAGCATAGTATCAATAGGGCAGCAATTAGGACTTGCGACTTTGGGATAAGACTGACTTGTATTTGAACCCTGGCTCTGACACTTAGGTAGTTGTACCTACTTCATGAGGTTGTGCAAGGATTGAATAAAACTAAATGAGATGTGGGCCAGCCCTGGTGGCCTAGTGGTTAAGTTCAGTGCACTCCACTTCAGCGGCCTGGGTTTGGTTCCCAGGCGTGGATTTACACCACTTGTCTATCAGTGGCCATGCTGTGACAGTGGCTCACATACAAAACAGGAAGATTGGCAACAGATGTTAGCTCAGAGAGAATCTTCCTCGGCAAAACAAAACAAAACAAAAACTAAATGAGATGATATGTGTAAAGAATGTCCACAGTGCCTGGGATGTGGTAAATGTCCAATAATTGTTAGCTTAAAAAATTAAGATTGCTGTTGAGGGAAATTAAACAATTTAATTTAGGTCTCAATGAATATGTTAGTTTACATAAAACCCTGTGTTGTTCTGCATTCTGCTTATTCTTTGTGTTCAAATGTGTCTTAGGCTTATTTGTTAATTGATTCATTGACCTCTTAATTCAAGAACTATGTATTGAGCACCTATTATGTGAAAGACTCTCTTGTAGACATTGCAAACATAACAGCAAACAAGACAGCAAAGGTCCCTGCTCTGATGGACATGCATTTCAATGGGGAGAGACAGAAAATACTCCCCTTTCTAATAAGAAAACAAACAAACAAATAAATAAGAAAATTAACTAGTAGCGATAAATGCTAAGAAAAAAATGAAAGAAGATGATGTGATAGAGTCTGGGGAGCAATTTTAGATCAGTTGTTCAGGGAAGGCCTCTCTAGGGAGGTGACATTTAAGATGTCTCCTTAATGACAAGATGGAGCAAAGTTCTGGAGTCTGAGCAAGATGTGATAGTGATTTAGATGAGGGTAGTGGTGGTTAGGATGGAGAGACGTGATTGGGTTAGGAGATGTTGTAGCAGTAGACTCAATAGGACTTATCAATGGATTGGATGGAAGGAGTAAGGAAAAGAGAGGAATCAAGGATGACTCCTAGAGCCTTTGCCTTGATGAGATGGTGGTACCATTTACAGAAGTGGAGCAGGTTGGGGAGGAGTAGGTTGGGGTAAGAAGAATCAGGAGTCTAAATTTGGAGAGATTAAGTTTGAGTTGCCTATTGAACTCCAAGTGGATATGTCAAGTAGACAACTGGACACGTGAAGCCAGAGCTAAACATTTGGGAGAATTTTTGCCTTTAGATAATATTTAATGGAGTGGGCTGATGAAAGCACTTAGGGAAAAGAGTACAGTTAGAATTGAGAAGAGGTTCTAGGAGTATTCTTAAAATCTCAGGTACTTATGACTCATAACAAAACCTTATAGTAATAACACATAACCCTTGTAGAATTAGCCATATAAAAATGAATTGAGAGGAATTTTTGACTCTCACATTCTTTAGTATACATAAATGGGGACCAAGAGGATGTCTGGTTGTAATACACTGGTCTTATATGTGTTCATTGACCCATATTTTTGAGTGCCTACTGCAAGGGACCATATTGGGCACTATGCAAAAAATGAAACGAATAGAACAGTTATGTTGTTGGTCAAACATATTTACTGAGCACAAGCTGTGTGCATAGTAGATGATTTGACTAGAGACCTCAAAAATGGAAAATCAATTCTCTGTCCCCAAGAGAAGACAGTCTAAAACTGCCACTCAGAAGGAGAATGAACCACTCTAAAGTCACAAAGATAGTGTGTTTCCTTTTCCTTCTGCATATCTGATGTTCTGAGGCCATTAGGAGAAATCTATATGGGCCAAAGGAATTTGGTGAGGTAGGCCACAGTCATAACTCATTTTGTCTTTTCCCCTCCCTTCTACTTCTGGTCAATGGGAGGGCTTCCCTGGGTGGAGAGAACCTTATTCATACTTGTAGTTGACTGGTATTCCAAGCATCCCAGTTTTCATATTCTCATTATCTGCAGAGAAGAGACATAAAGAGTCCATTAGCACTTTTAATGGCTAACTTCTTTTCCCTATTAAATCAAACATGGTCTCCCTGAAGAACAGTTCTAATGCTTCCATATTAATATCCACTATTTGTTCAAAATTCTATACTTCCTGTATAGCTAATAGATGGATTGGATGCATATCCAATTATCTGTGCAAATGGGAAGGAAGGGAAGCACCTTCTTCTGGGCTAATGGCTGTATTTGCTTTATTAAGATGCAGCTGAACCTTTCAGTGGATTGTTGTCAGAAAGAAAAGCCTAGCATCAATTATGCTGAAACAAAAATCATTGTATCTAGTAGTCATTTTCTGAATTTTAAATGGATTTTATTAAATAAACCCAGATAAAAGCTTAGTTCATTCAACTACTTGATACATTTACTGATAAATCATCCTGGCAGACCTTTGATGATGTAGTTCTGCTTGGAAAGAAACTCTCAGTAAGGTCCATGTGAAGTTTTTTTGTGGTTAATGTGGCCAATTGGTAATGGAAATACGTAGGGTTTATTTTGGAGAGCAGGTCAAAATAATTTCTTTGTGATTTATGATGTCAAATTCTGTGGTCTCAGCCAAATATTTGGCCATAAGCTTAAACAGGTTTTGTTGTTGTTCTTTGAGAAACATCTTAGTCCTTTTTTTGATACCAAGTGGAGCTTGCCTCCGTGTCACTCTGCTTGAACAAGAAGGGAAGGTTAGCTACTAAATTGTTCATCACAAAATGTTAAGTCAATCTCTTTATGTCTGCTCTCCGAGTGTATGGATTTCTTTTCAATCAATGGTACATGATGTCAGCCCAGTAGATATTCAACAGAGAATTTAGCTATTAAAATTTGCCATTCAGAATATCTAGGTTTGGTTATTAGCTAGTTCTTGAGAGGGTCTAAATGACATCCACTTATTAGCTTCTTTCAGCCACTGTATTTAGCTATATCATCAGAAAGTAAGCACCTAGATTGTATTATTTTGTGCTTCATGTTGGATTAAAACCAGGAATGTACATTTGAAGAACATTTGGGTGTCTTATACAAAATAACACAGGAAAATTATAGTTTATTAATTTATCTGATGTTCCTTATATAAAGAATCATATGATAAATACCTGCTTAAAACCAGTGTCAGAGAAATATTAGTCTCTTTAGATGACTCTGTATGTTTTCTTTCTTCGAGAGATGGGAACTAAATAACACAAATGGTTTTCTCTTTTTATTGTGAATGCCAGGAAACTAAGAACTTCTTCTAGCGTGTCCTAATATCTTTAGGTGTCCTGATATCTAAAATTATTAATTGGTTTCTTATCCATCTTTTAAATATGTGTAGTACAGTTTTATAATGACTGCAAGTTTTTTTGAAGAAAAATAGGAGAGGTCACCTCCTCAAAGAAGCTTTCTCTGAAGACTCAGTTGAAATCAGCTCCCCTCTCCTAGCCTCTGAATGGTTTTTCTTATCAAAGCACTCTTCCTTCATTGCACCTAGAATAATTTGTAATTATTAATTTTTATTTGTCTCATTGTTTATGTTTGTCTCCTTCTCTAGACTCTAAGCTCCATGAAGACAGAGATCATATCTCTCTTTCAGGATGTTAGCCCTAGCTGACCCAGCACATAATAAATGCTCAATAAAAACTTATTGCTGTAACATTATGAATAAATTGTAATAATCCTAGTATTATCAATCGCTAAAGTCTTATAGCGTAATCCTTCAAACATCTAGAAACATTGTTGGGGTATTAAATTAGTACATGATAATTTGCATAATAATGCATTTGGTCCTTTTAAAAGGTTTGCAATTTAGGTTTTTGTGAACTGTCCCAGGATTTTTACAATAAGCAATAATTAACTTAAGATCAAAATGAGATATCAGAGAACTGAAGAAATCATTAGAATTCATAACTTAGTAAAAGAATAATTAATTAGTGCACATGATTCAGGTAATATTATCTATAGCATAATACCTTTATCAAGAGTTATACAGAAAGAGGAGACAGCATGGCTGCATATTTGAAGCATAGTTTTAGGACTTACAGTTACAGGGATAGATGCCTATATTTCCTTTGACAAATTCTGTTATCTTTTTTTGGAGAGGAGGGCTAGGGCAAAGTGAGGCTACATGGGATTTCTGTTGCATGTTAAGAAAATAGCAAAGATGAAACGGGGAATAGGAACTTAGGTCCAGAAGTCTTCATATTTTCCTGACAATGGGCCAGTCCTGCACCATCTTCCTTTTCTACCTCTTTCCTCCTCTCTTCCCTCCCTCGCTCCTTTCCTTCCTTTGTTGTCACGTCTCCTTAGTCTCCTCCAATCTGTGACTGTTTCTCAGTCTTTCCTGGTCTTTTATGACCTTGACACTTTTGAATAGTAATTTTCAGGTATTTTGTGGAAGGTCTCTCAGTTCAGGTTTGTCTGAGGTTTTGTCTTGAAAAGACTGAGATTATGAATTTGGGGGATGAATACCACAGAGGTGATGTGCCCTTCTTGTCCCATGATATTGAGTCACTTGATATCAACATGACTTATTTCTGGTGATGTTAATCTTGATCACTTGGTTCAGGCAGTAGGTTTCTCTGCTATAAAATTTTTTTCTTTCCATACTCTGTTGGTTAAAAGTGTGTGACTTTTTCTCCTCAGGTTTATTGAGATACAATTGACAATAAAAATTGTATATATTTATGGTGTACAATGTGATATTTCAATATACATATACATTGTAAAGTGACTAGCACAATCAAGCTTATCAATATACCCATCACTTCACATAGCTATCGTGTGTGTGTGTGTGTGTGGTGAGAATATTTAAGATCTACTCTTTTAGCAAATTTCAAGTATACAATAGAGTATTATTAACTATAGTCACCATGCAGTACATTAGATCTCCAGAACTTATTCATGCTGCACAACCCAAACTTTGTACCCTTTGACCAACATCTCCCCATTTCCTCCACCCTCCAACCCCTGGCAACCCCCATTATACTCTCTGCTTCTATGAGTTTGACTTTTTTAGATTTCACATATAAGTGAGATCATGCACTATTTGTCTTGTTGTGTCTGGCTTATTTCACTTAGCATAATATCCTTTATGTTCATCCATGTTGTAGCGTATGACAGAACTTCCTTTTTCTCTTTTTTAGGTGAGACTTTTTTAGAGTAGTTTAAGGTTCACAGCAAAATTGAGGGGAAGGTACAGAGATTTCCCATATACTCCATGCCCAACACACGCATAGCCTCCCCCATTATCAACATCCCACACCAAACTGGTACATTTGTTACAACTGATGAACCTGCAATGACACATCATAATCATCCAAAGTCCACAATTTACCTTAGGGTTTGCTCTCGGTGTTGTATGTTCTATGGGTTTGGACAAATGTATAGTTACATGTATCCATCATCATGGTATCCTACAGAGTATTTTAACTGCCTTAAAAATCCTCTGTGCCCTCCCTATCCATCTCCCCCCACCTCAACCCCCTGGCAACCACTGGTCTTTTTACTGTCTCCACAGTTTTGTCTTTTCTAGACTGTCATACAGTTGGGATCAAAGAGTACCTAGCCATTTCAGATTGGCTTATTTCACTTAGTAATATGCATGTAAGCTTCCTCCATATCTTTTCATGCTTGATAGCTTATTTCTTTTTAGGGCTGAATAATATTCCATTGTCCAGATATACCACAATATATTTATCTATTCACCTACTGAAGGACATCTTGGTTGCTTCCAAGATCTGGCAATTATGAATAAAGCTGCTATATACATCCATGTGTAGCTTTTTGTGTGGACATAAGTTTTCAACTCTTTTGGGTAAACACCAAGAAGCACAATTGCTGGATCATATAAGAGTATATTTAGTTTTGTAAGAAACTGCCAAACTGTATTCCAAAGTGGCTGTACCATTTTGCATTCCTACCAGCAATGAATGAGGGTTCCTTCCTTCTGTATATATATATATATAGTATATATATATATATATATATATAGTATATATATATATATCTCACATTTTTTTATCCATTCATCCGTCAATGTACACTTTGATTGATTCCATATCTCGGCTGTTGTGTATAATACTGCAAGGAACATTGGAGTGCAGATATCTCTTCGAGATACCGATTTCCTTTCCTTTGGATATATACCTGGAAATGGGATTGCTGGATCATATGATAGTTCTATTTTTAAGTTTTTGAGGAATCTCCATACTGTTTTCCATATGACTGTACCAATAGAAATGTGTGACTTTTTAAAAATTATTTAGTTTCCAAACTTATGGGATTTATGGAGGCTATCCAAATGTTAAAATTTCTAATTTTATTGTAAAATGGTAGAATACATAGTTTGTATGCTATTGATTTTTTGGAATTTATTGAAGTTTCTTTGTGACTTAATTCATGACCTATTTCTGTAACTGTTTCAAGTGTGCTTGAAAAGAATCTGTTTTTCTCCATGGCTTAATTTCCACATCAATAAAACAGGAAGAACCCCAAATACCCAACTCCTTTGATTTTTGTTTTGAAGTTTGCAAAACCAAAGACCAAATTGAAAAACAGAAAAATACTACACTTGTTCTTTTTGATTCTTTCTTTTGCAGACTCACAATGGGTATATCTCGATACAAGTAAATATGGTAGGGGAGAGAGAAAAAGGAAAATATCTGTCCTTCCTAAAAATGGATTTGTTACCACTGGGTAACAGGTGCTTAATCCCCTGTGGGGGCACAATTCCAGCCTACAGAGCGGGACTGGACAGAGTGGAGGCGTGACCACCTGTGATAGTGATTCTGATCTGCGTTTGATTCCTTCAGGGCCCGCTGGCCCTAGATATTTATATAAGTGAGGCTGAATCTTTGGTGTGCTGCTCAGAAGTATCACTGTATGCTAGGGTGGAGTTGTGGTCAGTTGGCTAGTCAATCAGAAACCCAGCATGGTCGCTTAGGAGGCAGCATGGTCGCTCAACTAAATTTGCCATAGGAAGAAGGATTTCACAGTCAAAAGCTTCACCCATGGATTTAAGTTGGCTCCTTAATAGCCAACCTCTCAGGTTGTTCACCATTAGAACTCCATGCCTCTCAGCTCCTGCACTAACTCTTCTCATGCTGTCTCTCACACTCTTCTCTTCTGTGAACCGTCATGGAACACACTGTTGGCTCCCTCCCTCCCCCCGACCCGGACATCATCAACGTCTTCTTCTATTTCCCAGGAGATCACAAGCCTTTCTAAATACAGCGAGTCATCAAGAAGTGTTTTAAATTAGGTAGTTTTACGTGGCTGTTTTTTTGTGCTATTTGTTTCAACTTTACTATATGTTTAAGAATTATCAAAGTTTACAGTTGGAAAAAATACACTTGCCCACCCCCCCCCCCAAGTCAGTAACCTCAGCTATTGGCAGTATTGCAAGAGGTCTGCACTTTATCCAGATGAAGACAGATAATGTTGCTAACACCTGTCCACATACAGAAGGGCAATCTTGCCCAGGAAAGGAGAGCAATTCCAGAACAAAAGAAGAGGGAGAGAGTGAAGAGAGGACCTGGAACTCAAGAGTATCAAGAGTGAGAGGTGGCACCAGAATGATTTGCCAATATTTTGGCTGTCATTAGAACAACAGACTCTTACCGAACAGGGCTGCGCAGTGTACCGTGTCCCGGAAAGAGCATGAAATTAGAGGAAACGGGTTAGAATTCAGGTTTTTCTATGTAGTAGCTGTGAGATTTTGGCTAAGACACTTGACCACTTTGATTCCCAGTCGTCACATGTGTACAAGCTCATCATCACAATAATACTTGCTATCTGCATAAAAATATTGTCACTGCTGGTATAGTAAAATGGTATATTGGTATAGTAACACTTCAAACTGGTTACGAAAATTAGAAGGTTTTGAGGAGGGAGGTCTAGAATTGCTCTCCATCGATTCGCTTACAAAGATATTGTCATCTTCCACTAGAGGTGTTGGTTGTGAAAACCTCTATAGAAATAATGATATTTGAGGGTTTTTTTCTGTTACCGTCAACCAATGTTTAGCAGGTGTATGATTTTCTGTATATCACCGAATTGATTTAAAAGTGAATCAATGAATGTATTTATTGACTGAGTGCCTCATTTCATAAAGGAATTTGAGGAAGGACCCTTTTCTCTCTCTCTATTTGGATCTTGCATTTGTCTTGCCTTCCAAATTAAAAATGTGGTGAACTCAGCAGATCGGCCCCAGTATTAGCTCCTCTCTCTTTTTAGCACGTCTTTCTGTGCTTCAGAAGCTGGAAAACTCCAAACTACATACCTCACACACCCTTGCTACTAATGTTCTGCACACAAATCAGGTTTCACCAATTGCACGCATCCGAGTAAGATCTGCAGGTGCTGTTTTGATGCTGTTGGCTAATACAGCTGTGGAGACCTTGTCTTTTCTGCAGCAGTGTTCCAATGTCCAATCACTTGCTCTGTCAGTGTTGAGAAGAGGTTGGGACTGTGGAGTGGTGGCTTCCTGACTCCATCTTCCTGATTGTGGCCAGGAGCCAGTTTGGCACTGCTGTTTAGGGAGTCATCCTTGGATGCCCAGACCTTCTCCAGCCTTTCCAATGATTGTGAATGTCCACAATTCCCTATGGCAAATCCCTTTCTGTCTAGAGTAGCTAGCTGATTGCTGCAACTAAATCCTGACTGATTAACTTGTAAACTATTTGTGGGCAGGAACCCTGTGATATAAAGAATTGACCTTGCATTTTAGGGGAGGGAAACAGATGATAAACAAATGATTAGGTAAAAGTTTTAGTAAGATGGCCATACGTACTACAGATAAAAATAAAGCAGGAAAAGGGGACGGGGGCTGCAGGAAATGAATGTGGGTGTGTGGCAATTTTAAATAGAGCGGTCATGGAAGGCTTCGCTGATTAAGGTGACTTTTGAGAGCTGACTATCTATTATGCCAATTGTGTGCAAGCTACTGGTAGAGTTACTGTGTTAAAATGCAATTATCCAATCACTCCTTTGCTTAGATAACCCCCTAAGTGATGCAATTACTTTCCAGCTATATTGTTTACCCACAGCAAACATGGCGGAAAGGGCTTCAGTCTGACACTTGTGCCCCCAATAAAGATGGCTACAGCACTTCCTGTGTTTGCCCTCAACAAAAATGGCGACGATACTTCCTGTTCAGGGCTTTCGCCTTCAACAAAGATGGTGCTTCTGGTACAGGTTCCCTAACTCTCTGGATTCCGGTTGCAGTTTTTTTTTTTTTTAAGATACGTGTTTGCAGACGTAAGTAACAGGAATCCAGAAACCCCGTATCCATCTTTTCTTGAAGGCCCCGCGCCGTGGCGTCTGCGGCCTGGGCCCTGCGTGGTTCCTCCGCCCCCTACTTGCTCGCTGCGTTCTCGAGCCGGGCCCGGTCTGGGGTGGCGGTGCGGGTGCCGGGGGCCAGCTTTCCCCTCGGTCCGCTCTGAAGATCGTTCCCAGCACCCCCTTCTTAGCGGGTCAGGTTGCCCCGAAAATCCCTCCTAGTTCTTCCTATTCCGCATACAACAGGGCTTCAGCTGGCGAGGCAGGGAATAAAAAGAAGGTCCAAGTGGGCGCTGGCAGCCCAAAGTGCACATCCTCCTCCTCCCCTGCCGCCTCCTGGATTTCACAGAGGGTGCTAGGAGGGGCGGGGGGCGCGGGTCGCACGGCGTGGTTGCGCTTTGTGGGCACTAGGAAGGCCCATCTGCCGCCCCTGCCTCCCCTTATTTACCCTCATAGCCACCACACCACAGCCCCTCAGCTCCCTGGTGCAGTGGTCTTGGAAATACACCTTCCATTCCTTCGTGGCTACTGACCAGGACTGGTGTCTGGACATTTCTTTTAAAGAAAAAAAATCCCACTCAGTGTCCCATATGTGTGTGGCCACGGCAGTGTTGTGATGGAGATTCTGAATTCTTGGAAGGAAGGGATGGAGTCTGTGACTATGTATAAGGTTTATTGTAGACTGGGCACAAACAATAAATGTTTTTCTTGAAGGTGATGGTGTATAGGCCTTTTCTCTTAGGGGAAAAGATCCTTAAACTTCTTGGTACCTGCAGGTTTCTGGCCCCCACTCCCATTGCTGATCAGGTTCCGCAAATGCCCCTAGGCCAAAGGGCACCTGCATGCGTATTGGCAGTTTCTGTGGTGGTGGGGTATCTCTGATGAAGACAATGTTAAAAAAGCACTGTCTCTTCTCAAGTATGTTAAGATGAAATGCTGCTCTGTAATCCTCAGATGCAAGTTGTTTTATAAGCAGGGTCTCTGACCCACTTTTTTCCAAATCTCTTTATCAAACAAGGAATTGAGCTAGGATCCATTGTGTGGAAAGCAAAAACAGAAAAGATGATTCATGTTCGGTGTGTTCATTATGTTTAAAAACATTCGAAATTAATTTGGCTTGGCTTAGCCATATATGAAACACCATGGCCTGGCACTCTGCTAAGTTTCAAAGACATCCATGACCTTAAGGAGCGTACATTGCAGGACACTTACCTTTAGGGGCTCAACGGCGTTCCTGTAATCTGAGCTGTGATTCTGTCTCTTCCCAGGAGGAAATGGAGGCTAGAGACAGGCAAGTGCTTCGCTCCCATCGCCTGGAGCTGGCTGCGGAGGTACTGGTGGAGGGACTGGTTCTTCAGTATCTTTACCAGGAAGGGGTCTTGACGGAAAACCATGTGCAAGAAATCAAAGCTCAAGCCACAGGCCTCCGGAAAACAATGCTGCTGCTGGACATTCTACCCTCCAGAGGTCCTAAAGCATTTGATGCATTTCTAGATTCCCTGCAGGAATTTCCCTGGGTAAGGGAGAAGCTGGAGAAGGCAAGGGAAGAAGCTGTAACTGAGCTGCCTGCAGGTAGGACTCAAAAAGATCATTTCAAACCTGCTCCAGAATTGTCGGAACTGTGTCCTTTGGATTTGAAGTTGGGGTTTTAGGCTGGGAGGGGGATGGCAGTTCCTGAAAGTGGGTAAGAAGTTTGGACTGAAGACTTGTGGCATTGGAGGGATGGATGAGGAGGTGGAATTAGGAAGTGCAGGGAAGAAAGGAAGGATGAACCAGGATTGAGAGAGGGTCAGGAGGGAGCTCAGAGAATACATTTAGAAATGCTTCCAGGGAAACTTGGCAAGTCACTTGGGAGGCATGTTCTCATCCCAGGGCCAGGTCATTGGCGTCGGGAGCCATTAGAAAGTGCAGATGGGAAAGCGGGCATTAGGCCTACTGATAACTGGTTCGCCGGCTGCCAGCTGCCGGCAGGAAAAGGTCAGATTCACGAAGGAGGAGACAGGCTCTAGGAAGGCACGCCTTACACCTGTTCCCTGGGCTGTCCTCTGTGGCCAGAGGGGGTAATTTGGAAGGCTGGCTTAGTTTGCTTTTAAAGGTTATTGGTTTCAAGTCATCCTTTTTAGTTTGGCTTTCTTCAGACACCCGGAGTATTTAATTTTGTAAGGATAGTGGTTTGGGGAGGGTCTCATTTTGATTTTAAGGAAAGTTGGAAGCTATGGAAAAGAGAAAGAGTTTTAGTGCTGTTAGCCTGGCTTGTTACAGGAAGAAGATGTGATATGAAACACTTGTTCCCTCTTAACCTGACTTCTACTTTTTACAAAGTTAAGGAGCAGAGAACTGAATTGGCGAAAAAAAAATTTGAAAGTTGACTTGCAAATTTTTAACAGTTTTAGGAAATCGACATTCTCTGAAGTTTTTGAAAGCAGTGATAGTTAGAACTACTCCAAGTCAGTGGTCTCCAGACTTTCCTCTTGCTGTTTTTCAAATACCAATATAACTGGTTAAAAAGACCACTTTTATTATTTTTGCCCCATGGACCTCAGATTTTGAATGATTTTCCAGACCACATGTATCAAGCAATCATGATTAATTCTTCTATTTTTATTAATGACATGTGTCTGAATATCTGATCAGCATGAGATAACTAGTTAACTTAGGAAGGCCTGGTAAAATGCGAGTGGAAAAAGCAAAAATATTTTCATTTCCCAGTTACAGGCCAAGTTACAGGTAAATGTATGTGTTAAGCTTTTTTCGAGTACTGAAAATAGCTGGCCTTTGAGGACCACAGGAATTTCTGGCTTGGATTGTCCTTACAAAATTAAATACTGCAGGTGTGTGAATAAAGCCAAGCTAAAGTATCTAAGACATTTCCACCACTTGATTGAAAGCAGAATAAATAACATTGAATTGGGGAAATGTTAAAAGAAATATTAGGGTGTCCAGTGTCTTTTCCTGGTATTTGTCTTAGAGGTTCCTCTTGGCAACACACAGTCAGAAACAACCAAACAGGCAAACTGAAGGGCTGTTTCTACCAAAATATTTGATGTAATTTTATAATCATTTTGGGTGATATAAATAATACTGTTGTATGTTGTTCGTAGAGGTCTGACCCCATTTTCATTTCTTCAGCTTCATTCAGAGAACAAGAAAAAAATTAAGATGTTTTCTACCAAATGGTGAAAGTTACAGAGAAGTTGAGGGAAAAATATTTTATTTTAAAAGTAAGCAGAACGAAACAGTATAGAGTTGGAAAAAATTGAGTGTATCTGTGTGGAAGTTTAGAAAAATACCGTTAATTTGTTAATTCTGTGGAAGTGGTCAAATGGAATGATAGGGTGGCTACTTAGAAATTAAGAGCTCTTAATTGTTTTACTTTTTGTTGCGTAACACTGCTACTGAAAAAAATGTTCTGAAGAGAGAGTTTGATTTACATATGTCTATATATATGTTCCACGATGACAGTTACATAAACTCATTTTTTAAATAGTTTTTGTTAATTGTTGAAGATTTTAAGTAAGATTACAAAATGTAAGTAAGGTATGGAGAATAATGGTTCACCTATTATTATTGTGAACCCTGTGAACATATAGTGAACATCTGTCTCCCCATCACTCAGTTGAAGAAAAAATATTACCATTGCCTTTGAGGACGCCTGGGTACTCCTCCCCAATTCTAGCTTATCCCCAGCCCCCACTCACTGATAAACCCTGAATTTGAAGTTTGTCATTCCCTTCTTGACTTTGTGGTTTTCCATCTCATAAAAATCACTTTTAAAATTCACATATTTTATGGAAAATCCACTATGCTGTAAGTTTAAGCAATATATATATATATATATATATATATATATATCTCGCTATATATGTGTGTGTGTGTGTGTGTGTGTGTGTATATGTATATGGGGGAATGGAGGGTAAGGGATGCAGGAAATGATATATTTTAAAGTTGTTAGTTAACAGCCTTCTCTTATTTGAGACCTTAAACTTTATTTAGGTGTTTAATTAAGTTGATGGCAGTATTTTAATTCTAAAATTAAATTGGGACTTAATTAATTGGAACCGTAATTTTTGGGGGGGAAATCCTGGAAAGAGTATTAGAATTGAAATGCCTTCAATTTAATGTCCCTGTAAAAACTGTGAACAGATTCAGATGCCTATTTCCCAGGGCCCCAGTGCTTCTCTAGTGTTGTAATAGAGTGATTTTAATAAGGTTTGAAATAGTCCATTTAAGTTTTTGTAAAGGCATTTTTGAATTTTGAGGAACTAGATTGTGGAAAAATGCTTGTATATATTTATGTATACATTAACCTCTTATGACCTTTTACTCATTTTGGTTGTAATTATTGATTAATTTGTATAGATTTGGTGGTCTCCTCTTGGGAGGCCTTGAGAATGAATGGGGAGGAACAGCTTTCTCTTTGGCCAAGAGGTGAATCCTTCTCCAAGAATTATTTTATTTTATTACAAAGTTTTCTCGTTTTGGTCTTCTCAGAGATTCTTGGTTTCCCTTTTGTTTGTTTAATTTTTGTGTTTCACTTACAAATTTTGAGCTGCCTCAAAGGCCTTATTTGGTGATTGATCCTAGTTAGTTGCTTTTTATTTATATTCTGGATGTAATTTTTAGAGAAGAATTGAGTTGTATCTTGATCCTGTCTACTCTTCTAAACTCCATCCCCAGCAAATCCCAAAACATAAACACCTTAAACCTTTGATTCTCTCAGAATCTGCCTAGATGATTGGTCTCCATATCTCTGTTAAAAAAAAAAAAAGTCTAAGATGTTAATGGATAATTGATTTTGTGTTTTTCTCACCCTGTAAGCACTCTTATATTTTAAAAGAGGAATTCTGGTGATAAAATGACTTAATCCTGCTTGGCACCATGGAAGGAACACTTCTCGGTGTGTCCCTTACGGGCCAAGGTCACATAGTAGACACTAGATCAGCTGGAGATCCTCTCTGGGCTCCTGGCAGGTCATTTAGGAGATGAGGGTAGTGCTGAATGTGGGTGAAGGCAGCGTGTGCCTGCCCCCCTGGCTTCCCACTATTCCCGGGCCCTGTCAGCAATGACAGGCTCACCCACAGCTGGTGGGACTTAGCCTAAGTCATGCTGGGAGTGACTCCTGGGCCCCAGGACTCCTTGTTCCACTGTGTTGGCCCTGGCTATGGAACTGGGTCTCTGCCATGACTCTCATTTAACAGCCTGGCAACCCTGCCTTTAACCCTACTCTTTCTTTAGGCTTGGGAGTTGGTTTTTGTTTTTCATTTTTCCTCCTCTCTAAGCTGGATTCCTGCTTTATATTCTCTTCACCACTGGCAGGGGTGAAGGACAGATATCTTGGAACACAGCTCAGTGCCTCTGTGTTAGCATCAGATGCCTCAACTCTTTAGCCTGCTGGAGTGGCTGTCCTGGGGTGGACATTTGCTTCAGCCTTCCCTGAGCTTGAGCTGGTCCTCACCATGGACTCTATGCCCTGGACTCCATGGCTGCCCTCACTGGATGAGGACGCAGGCTGGCCATTTTCCCTCTACCTACGGGCTCCAGGGCTCAGCCTGTCACTTTTGGAGCTGGACTTCGCTGACCATGCAGAGCCACATCAGTCACTGTCTCAAGATACACTCTGACTCTCAGGTGTATACTTGGACGCATCTGAAGTTACTGAGCAATTTGTTGTTGCTAGTGCCTTCAAGTAGATCCCAACTCCTAGTGCCCCTGTGTACAGCAGAGCAGAACTCTGCCCAGTCTTCTTGCGCCATCTTCTCACCTTCCTGCACTATATCAGTCAATGCTCCACTGCTGTTCATTGGGTTTTCATGGCCAAGTTTTTTGGAAGTGGATGGCCAAGTCCTTCTTCCTAGTCTGTCTTAGTCTGGAAGTTCCACTGAAACCCATCTACCATGGGTGACCCTGTTGGTATTTGAAATACCGGTGGTATAGCTTTAAGCATCACAGCAACACGCAACTGCCACAGTATGACAGCTGACAGACGGGTGGTGTGGGTCCCTGACCGGGAAATGAACCCTGGGCTGGGTGGTGAGAGTGCCAAGTCTTAACCACTAGACCACCAGGGCTGGCCTCCTGAGCAATAATGGCAAAAGTTTTAGGTATTGGAATAGGTTTATTAGAGAGATTTCTAGCCTGGGATTTCCCAGTCATACCTTGTAATTGACCCTGCTCTGCATATTATGAGTTCAGTGTTGATCTCAGTTTATCGAGCTTGTGGTCTATCCAGGCACTTCCACTGTGGCTGAGTAGAGTTCACTTTGTGGCATCCTGTGTACTAGGGAGGGAATGGTGGATCAGCGTCCACAGCCAGACCCCTCCTTGTGGTAAGGGCAGAGTCTACAGAGAGCCCAGATTTCTGGGGATCCTCAGCATGATTGCCATACACTTCCTGAGGACCAGGTAGATGCCAGGCAGTGGGAAATAAAGACATATGAAGGACCTCCAGATCAATGGAGGAGGTTCATTCGTTCATTCAACAAATATTGAGTATTGAGCATGTGCCAGATGTTAGGTGCTGGGACATGATAGTAAACAGAGCCCCTGCTCTTATGAGCTCACTGTGTTCTGTAGTCTGGTGGGGACAGGCAACAGGCAGATGAGTAAATAGTGCCTTAGGTGGTGACAGTGCTATGAAGAAAAACAGCGCGTGTGGTGGTGAGGAAGGGCTTAGCATGTCACACGGGGTGGTCAGAGATGGCTTCTCGGATGAGGGGACATTGAGCAGAGACCGGAATTCTGCAGCAGAGGGGATCATGGAGGGAGAGCGTTTCAGGTGGAGGGGACCACAGTGCATAGGAACTCAACGGGGAGCCCCCAGTGCCAGTGTGGCCGGAGCCCAGGCCCGTCTGGGACAAGAGCCTTCCTCAGGGAGAGAGGAGTCTCAGTGCACATCAGCACGGGCGCGGTTGTGACCATTTGTTGTTGCTTCTGGAACTGTGAGATGTGTGCACAGTCAGGATCTTGGGTGGCTCGTCAGAGGATTTTAGGTGATTCGTGGACGTGGGATTGAGTTAAGTGGTGAGAGGTTATTTCCTTTTTCTTTCTGTTTCAATCCTGATGACACCCAGGTGAAAGCGTCTGTTCGGTACAAGTATTCTTCTGACACTTGCCAATTTTTCCTTTTAGCAGACAGAAAAAGATTCTCATGCTTAAAGCCTTCTGCGGACAGCAGTCTTTAGCTAGAGTTTAGTTGTTTTGCTTTTTTCCCCCTTGTATCAATTTAACTGTTTCTTTCCATTTGTGGCAAGTAAAACTGTTTATTTATGAAGTTCCTTTAAAAAACGGTGCTTTTATTTAAGTAAAAAATGAAGCAATGTAAAGAAAAATGCTAAGAAAATAATGGTATGAGGATATGGCAAAAAGTGTGAAGATGCTTTTCGTGTGTTTTCTCATTTAAAAAGAGTGACAGGGGGCCGCCCGGTGGCGCAGCGGTTTCATTCGCGCTTGGCAGCCCGGGGTTCGCGAGTTCAGATCCCGGGCGCCCGCCGATGCACTGCCTGTCAGCCATGCCGTGGCGGCGTCCCATATAAAGTGGAGGAAGATGGGCACGGATGTCAGCCCAGGGCCAGTCTTCCTCAGCAAAAAGGGGAGGATCGGCAACAGATGTTAGCTCAGGGCTGGTCTTCCCCACAAAAAAAATAAATAAATAAAAATAAAAAGAGTGACAGGAGTTTGGGGCAGGAACCATCGCCCGGCTGGTGGAGCTGGGGAAGGGAGGCTCCACCTCTGGTTCAGATAGAAGATAGTGCCCCATTCAAGGTACTTTACTGTTTTGCTTATTCAGTTTATGCACAGTGGCTGGGAACTGGTGAAATTGATTAGTAGAGTTGCCAGAATGACTTAATTTTAAGTTGTCTAAATTGTGAACACATTCATTTGCTTATGTAACAAAGTCAGCAAGATGGAGACACGTCCTGGTATTCCAGACTTTTAAACCGGGAGGGACTCACAGATCCTCTAATTTTTCTCTGAGAAAACCGAGTCCTAGGGAGATTAAGTCAACTTGCCCACGATCACACAGCTAGTTCATGTCATTTATTGCCAGGACTGGAATCCAGGCCTCTCAACCCTTGATTTAGGACTTTTTCTGCTGTGCAATCTTGGCTCCCCACTGGGTTTGAAATGGAATTGTATTATGCTGTAGTGTTAATCGTTGAAATAAACTTCTTAAAAAATTGTACTAACGTGCTTTTTTTTCATTTTAAGAGGAAGAATTTCAAGGGCTTTTAGAGGTACACTGGGATGAGATTTTACTAAAATATTTTATTTTTATTAGTGCTAATTTTAATCATTTAAAAGGAGATTTTGATAGTTCAGTACTGCATTTTATCAGAAGATTCCTCCCCACCCCCACTTTTGTCAGGCTGACATAACAGAAGAGTGGAAGACTTTTATCAAGTATTTATGGGACTGATGAAATAATGCATCTGTTGGCAGCTAATTGCAGCTCTTTCTAGGAACAGCAAACCATGTGACAGGTCTTTCCCCACAGGGATGCCTCCATTTCACTTTAAAAAATGGATTTAATGTTCTTTTCTCTTAGAAGTTCTCACTGTGACTTTTTTTCTCCCTCCTGTGAATGTGTGGGTCACTAGGCTACATCAGTCACCCTATTGGCCATCAGGGTTGATTTAACTCAGTGTTTCTCAACTCTGGCTTTTAAAAAAAATACTCATCCTCAGGCTTTGCCCTAGGCCAATTCATGCCAAAATCTGTGGACTTGGGGTCTGAGCTGTGGTATTAAAAACACAAGTACACACACACACATGTGCACCCATGCACATGTGTGAATGCCTAACCAGGTTATTTCAAGTGCAGCCAGGGTTGAGAACCTTGAGATCCGACTGACTCATGAGGTGCATGGCACCTTTCTCACTTTTTGTTCCCCAAGTGTGGGCCTCCCAAAGCTGTGCACTTGCTTGGAGTTGTTCTTGTTTTCAGGTGGGGGGAGGTGGAAGGGTGGTAGGAATGCAGATGTAGAAGGGTATATAGTTTTGTTTTAAATCTGTAATCACAAATGTTTTTAATTCTTTGAATTTCTTGAACATTGTTGCTTGAGAAAGTTCCAGAATCTCAGACCCCATACAGGTGTGACTCTACTACCAACATTAAAGTCCATTAGAGCTCTATGGGAACACGTAGGCTAATGTACATAGAACAAAATTGTGTGGAGAGTTTTGAATTAGCTGATGAAGTTGTATTTGGGGGAATTATTGCCTGTTCACATTGTTTGGTCATTACAAACCATCCACAATACTTTGTGCTCTGTAGATCAAGCTATGTCCAAATGGAGACAGAACCTGCCAGTGGAGAATGAATTGGATGCTACTCTCAGATACAGAGTGAGCTGAAGATGGCTTTAGGATGGACAAGAGGGGGTGAGAGACAAATGGCCAGTCGGGAAGACTGGAACTGGCTTAGTCTGTCCGTCTGTGGGTTGGTCAGACAATCTGTCTGTTTGCCTATAGTTTTTGTTTGTAATTAAAAATGAATTTTAGTTTTTTCTATGTCTCACAAAGAGCCTCAGATAATATCAGTGAAATAATAATCATAATATTTATTGGGGACTTACTTTGTGTCAGGCACTATTCCGGGTCCTCTGCATTTATTAATTCATTTAATCCTGACGATAACTTGACAGGCAAGTGGTATTATTGCCCTTACTGCACAGATGAGAAAATGGAGGCACAAGGATAAGTCACTTGCTCAAGATCATACAATGTAGTCGAGCCAAATTCGGAATCCAGGCACCCTGACTTCAAAGCCTGCTCGTTCTTGTCCTATAATAACACTTTCTCAAAATTTGCTTTTCTCTCCTCCCTAATTCTGATAACCTGTGGCTGCTCCAGAGCCCATCATTTACCAGCCCCATTCTTCTTCCCTCCGCCTACTCTACTCTCTCCCAGACAGGCAGCCTGAGGGGCTTTTCTGTCTTTCTCTGTCCTGCCTGTTGTCAGGAAACTAATTTCTGGTTGGTGTGTCTCTCTCCCCCATCTCCCATTTTATCCTTTTTTTGAAGGGTAAGGTCTAATGTGAGGTCATATGGGGTCAGGGAACAGAGCCCCTGGGTTGCTCCCATCCCAACTTGTTACCTGGAGAGTGAAAAAGACTACATCTTGGCTGTGATCATGAGACGGCCAGTGTTGGCTCTCCTGATACTGGAATCAGGTCCCACTTTTGCAGCTCTTAAATCATGCTATCTAAAGCCATCAGTTCCAATAACCAGCTTTTCTGGTGGCGTGGCCTCAGAGTTTAACCATACACTTAGCAAGGTAGCTTTCTCTTTTTATGGGAATAGTTCAAACTTGTAGGCTGCTGTTGTAGCTAGCTGCAGGAATGTTTGCCTTTACTTAATTTTAATAGGCAGCTGTGTTTATGCTTGTTCCTCAGTTTGAGCAGTAGGGAGTGTATGTCTATGATTCTTTGGAGGACTTTTCCCCCGAGGGAAAAAAGAGTACATGTGCTTTTCCAAACAGTAAATTTTAATTGAGAAGGAAATGTAACCTCTAAAAGAAGTTTGGGGCAGGTTTTAGTCCCAGGCTTTATTTTTGTTAATGTTATAAAAGAAATCTTAACTCCTTGTAAGAAGTGCCAAGTTGACAATTCCTGGAAATGTTCATGTTCTATTTGTGCTCAGCACCATAGCAGAGAGAGTGGCGACGCTGTTACCAAAATAATACTGCTGAGATGTTGTAAGTGGCAAACGAGAGGCTTGTGGTTTTATAACCTAAATATGAGACTTTTAAAGCATCTCTCAGTTCTACCATTTGTACACAAGGTATATGGGTGCTGAGTGGTAACGGTGAAGTTGTTATGGAGAATTACAGAGCAAGCAGAGCACATCTGCTAGGACTTGTCCTGTTGTTAGAACTGTAGAAGGTTAGAGCTGGAAGGGGCCTCAGAGACCCCCACTTTACAGTTGCGGAAACCAGGGGATATAAGTCAGTCTAACAGCACGTATGTGGGTTCTTTGGTTCAAGCAGTAGACTTCTTGCTAACATAAGCAAAAATAGGAATTTCTCTGACATATACTGGGTAGTTCACGACTTTGAAGGAATTGGTAAAATTCCAGGGCTCAGTAAGAACTGGAATGAGGCAACCCTGGGGATCTCTGGCCATTGATGACCATCTCTAGCTGAGTTCCTCCACTTTGCCTTCTCTCAAGATTCAGAGTCTCATTGGCCTAGGTTGAGTCATGAGCCCTTCCCTTAGGACACCAGAGTCATTGGGAGTGGGGAAGGGACAGTTCCAAAGGAAGAGGTGAAAGCTGATTAAGAAATGTCTGCTATACTATATCACTCCCATTCTTTTGTGTATTGAACAGGTTTACACTTGTGGGCCTGGAAAGAAATGATAGCCCTTTAAGGAAGGGGCATATTCTACATCTTAATATAGCAAGGCCCAAGTTGAAGGCCAGAGGTGGTAGGAAAAGTACAGGAGAGAAGTTTTGGGAGCAAGATAGGTCTTCTCAAACCTTTTAAAGATCAGAAGATACCGGGGGAAAAAATGGATTGAGAATGTTGAAGTAGAGAGGGGGTTGGAAAAGAATTTGGATTGGGTTCTGGCCTACAGGCTTTACATATATAAACTTACTTTATCATCATAGACCTTTGTGGTAGGTACTATTATTATTTACATTTTACAAATGAAGGTACTAGATAAATGGTCCAAGGTCACACAACTCGGTAGTAGCCGAGCTGAAAGTTGAACACCAAGGACAGTCTGGTCCTCCAGTCCGTGCTATTAATCACTAGGCCGTCCTGCTCTAATACCAGTTCTTGGTTCTGACTGGAGTCACATGTCTTAGATTACCTGATCTGAGCTAGCTACAGCTTCTTTATTTTCTGACTCTTTCTTGCCTTGGGTCTCACATGTAGCCAACATTTTCATTGTGTTTTTTTAACAGTTTACCAAATGGGAGATTTAAAAAAATACTAAAGAAGATAAAAAGTGTTTTCTAAGAAATGTGATTAGACAAAATAAAGATTTTGAGTGAGATTAACATGGCAATTTTTGTTCATTGAGTCTTTAAACTTATCTCTTTCCTTTCAATATCTTTTTATTCTTAGTCATTTGATGATGCTCAGGGCAAACGTGCTTCTTCAGGCGTCTCGTATTCGTTTGGTCCCTTTTATTCTTTCACATGCCAGTCAGGATCCATTCAGGAGACAAAAACCACACAGTAATTTGAACAAGGAGAATTTAATATAAAGAGTTGTTAACGAGTAAAAAGTTAACTATGGTTAACTACTAAATGAGTAAAAGAGGTCTCTAAGGAACACAGGAATAGCAAATGGAAGAAGCTCCTTTTTCTAGGGCTGAAGGAGAGTACAGGATGAGGCACTAAGAGCTTGTAAGAGGCCCCTCCCCACCCCCAGGGCTGAGAGTCAGACCTCACTGGAGATGAAGTGACTGCGGCATGAGTATGCAGCTGCTGGTGGCCAGTGACCTTCCCAGAGGGTACAGGCTGGAGCTGGTCTGTAAGAGCAGCCCACGGGGTTGAGAAACTTGGTAGAGAATGTGAGTGGACCAGAGTTAATCCTCAGAAAGCAGTTTGCTGAGTGGCAGAGAAATTCCCTGGAGAGTGAGCATCACTGGGTTTCCCAGATGCCACTGGCAGTACACTTTAGAGGGGGTAAAACATCCCAAACCAGAATGGAAAGCCCCTTCCTCGACTATGGCCTTGCAGCGTCCCTCAAATGCCCTCTATTGATGAAAACTAACACTGCACCATCGGGCAAAGGAGAAATGTTTACAGGGTCCAGCCCCAGTATCACAAAGCAGGGCAAAGAGGGTGAATTTAGAGCTAAGAAGTAATATATTGCTAATTGGTGCACCTCATCTGTAAAATGATGATTGTACATAATTCTCAAAGTAGTTCTGAGAACCTGATTTATTCATTCATTGATTTAGCCACATTTATTATCTACCGTTGTTGGCTATTCTGCTAAGGCCTGATATTATGGTTGTCGTTGTCCATCTTTTTGTTTGTCTCTGCAAATAGACTGTAATCTTCTCTAAGGCAGAGACTTTTTTTTTTTTTCGGTGAGGAAGACCAGCCCTGAGCTAACATCCGTTGCTAATCCTCCTCTTTTTGCTGAGGAAGACTGGCCCTGGGCTAACATCCTGCCCATCTTCCTCTACTTTATATGGGACGCCGCCACGGCAGGGCTGACAGGCAGTGCGTCGGCGGGCGCCCAGGATCCGAACCAGCGAACCCCGGGCTGCCAAGCGCGGACTAAACCGCTGGGCCACCGGGCCGGCCCTCTAAGGCAGAGACTTTTTAAATCTCTGTACCTGCAGAACCTATTTACAATAGTGGTAGATAACATGTTAGTCCTTACATGTTTGTTGAATGAATGAAGGAATGATTATAAAGATAAATGTAAAAACAGAGTCATACCCTCAAAGAGTTTAAATTGTAACTGGGGAAAGGGAGAGGCAAATAAATGTAATATCTTTTGTTGTGTAACTTTTGTTGTGTAACAAGCTACTCCAAAACTTAATGGCTTAAAATAACAGTCATTTAATTTACCCATGAATGTGCAATTTGGGCAGGGCTCAGAAGGGACACCTCATTTCTGCTCCATGCGGTGTCAGTTGGGGTGGCTTAACAGGCTGGAGCATCCATTTCTCAGATGAGTCACTCACATTTCTGGTAAATCGGTGCTGCTCGTTGGTTCCTCTCCACATTGGCCTTTCCACACGTGGCTGGGATTTCCTCACAGTATGACGGTTGAGTGTCAAGAGGCAGGAAGTGGAAGCTGCCAGTTTCTTAAGGCCTGGGCTGGGACACTGGCACAGTTTTACTTTCAGTGTGTTCTTTTGGTTAAGCTGTCGCAAAGCCCAAATTCAAAGAGAGGAGATGGAGAACTCATATTTCCTTGGGAGGTGTGTCAAATCATTTTGGGGCCTTATAACACTTATCAGATGTAGTAGTTAAAAATATATGTTTGTCATCATAATGGGAAATTAACTGTCATACATGAAAGTGACTTGCAAATTAATAACAAATGTTTGTTATTAGTTTAAAAAAAGTACATTTTTTAAAGTGAAAATAGCTCTTATTTTTTCTGAATATAAAAGCAACACATATTTGTTGTTTAAAAAAAAGGCTCTAGAAAGGTATCAAGAAAATGGAAATCACCCATAATCTTATTGCCCAGAGATAACCATGGTTTGTAATAAATGAGTAGTGAAATGCAGTATTTGGGTTTTTACCATAGGAAATTCTGTTTTAGAAGCTCTCTCTTTTCTGAACTCCAGACATTTCCAGAAAGTTATTATTTACTTGATACTAACACTTAAATTCAGAATTTCTTATGTGATGTCAACTAAAGAATAAAATTCAGAAGATTGTATATGTCTGTATGTAAATATATATTTTTTCTTCAGAGAGTAAAACTTTCTGAATCAACTTAAAGTAGTCTTTTCAAATTATTATTAAGGCTAGTTGCTATTTCAATTAGGAGAAGGTGGGGGTGGGGAGCATTGGACTTAAATGACCTTTTCCACTGACTCTTAAGGAACTGTGAGGAATATTTTTCACTCTGCTGTTTGAAGTATTTTTCTGTTTATCTTTCTATGAATGTTGTGTTTCAAAGTGTTTCACTAGATTATTATATAACTTGATTTTTTCAAAGCCTCCTGTTTGCATGCTTTTAAATATTATGTTTCTAAATCTTTTCTCTTCATTGTTTTTCCCAAACTGTTAGACTCTAGGTGATTAAGCCTTTGCCTATGGCATTTAAAATATATTTATATCGTTCAAATTGACTAGATTTGTAATATGTGAGTGTTCTGGATAGTAGGTTAGATTTTTTTCCTCCTTACACTGGGAAAGGCATTCCTAATGATTTTTTTCACTAAATCATAGAGTGTACTTCAGAGTAACTGTTAAAACCTTTGCAGCATAATCACATCCATCCCCTTCACTCCTTATCAGCAGGGTAAACAGCATAAACCGATATGGGAGGGGTATAAGTCAAAGAGCAGATATGAGAAACTCCAAAACTTTACTTCCTGCGTTATTTCAGCAAGCATTTATTGAATGTCTACGATGGGCTAGGAGTTAAACAGGTACAGAAATCAATAAGGTGCTCCAGATAAATGGGATGATACATGTAAAGTGCTTAGAGCAGAGCCTGGCATATGTTACACATTCAGAGAATGTTAGTTGTGATTACTCTCATTAAAGGTAACTGAAGAGTTGTGACACAGAGAGGTATGTGAAAGGGACAGTGATGGCTCCGCTTAGCCTGTGGTAGGACAGAATTGGGAAGGCTTTAAAAAGCACGTGTTTACCTTATGTGGAGTGTTGAAGGGTAAGTAGGAGTTCACTAGGAAGGCAAAGGGGAAGGGCATTGTAGGCAGGGGGAACCGAAAGTGCCGAGGCATGGGGGCTATGGCGCCTGGTGGGGTGGAGGCAGCTAACGCTGGGGGTTCAGGCCCAGGACTGCTCAGCAGGGGCCTCGAGTGCCATGTAAAGTTCCAACAGATGATGGAGCACAACTGAGAAACTGTGAGAAAGGGATCGACATGAACAGACTTGTATTTGGAAAGCTCACTCTGGTGATATATGGATGCAAAGCCGGCCGAAATGGGGTCAAGGAGCCCAGTTAGGAAGCTGTTAGAATAACCCAGATGAAGAATTGTGAGGACAAGGCACTGGCATTGAGGATAGAGAAAAGGGGAATGGGCTTGAGAGGTTTAGGAGGAAGGATTAGTACATGCATTCTCAGTGTCGGGATGTGGCCCCCAAGGTGGAGAAAGTTGGTTCTGAAGTCTTCCATGTACAATGGTTTGTGGCATTCCAAAGGGCCACTGTACCTAAACAGATACGTGGATATCCATGGTTTAAAATTTTATAGGAGGGGATGCAATTAAGGAAAAAATGTCTAAAAAGTCTTCTTAGGGAGACAATATTGAAAATAAGGTTGAGGAGCCCTGAATTAGAAGAATTCATTGCTTGGACTGAGGGAGAAGGAGGATTCTAGGATGGCACCCAGATTTCTGGTTTGCACAACTATTCAAATCCACCAAGACAGGATACACAGGGTGTCTGGTTGGTGTACAGGTTACGTTCCTTCAGTTTAAGCAAATAGTGACTCACATTTATTGAGCACTTATTGTGAGCTGGCCCCTTGAAGTGCTTCACATCTATTAGTAGTGTGAGGTAGATACTATTATTGTTCCCATTTTCCCGATGAGGGAGCTGAGACCCAGGCCTGAGCTATCCTACATTTCCTTCTGTGAAGATGCTCAGTAAGCATTTGAAGATATGGATCTAGGCTCAGGATGAAGTCCTGTTCCTACTTTTACCTGCTCTGTGACCTCAGGTGGATCACTTTGGGTTTTTTCCTCTATATTTTAATTTCTTCATGTGTAAAACAGAGCTGCCCCTTACTCATCTCCAAGAGTAGTTGTTAAGGTTAAATGAGAGGATATACGAACAAATCTTTTAAAATGTGAAGTGCTGTGTAAATGTAGGTAGTACTTTTAATGTTAGCTGGTACCCCGCAGGTAGTCAATAAATGCCATTTTTTCCCCGTGCTCACCTCTTGCCTTTCTCCTCTGTGTGCAGGCAGCTCCCAGAGGATTGGAAGGACAGAATAAGAGCCCCACCCCACTGCCCCGCCATTTTTGTTGCAGCCGCCTCCGTGTTGTCTGACTCTTCACCTCTCTCCAGTCCCAAAAGATGACTCAGGCAGCTTTTTGTTTCCTTGGGTTTTCATGAATGTCCTCCCATCTAGACACAGTGATTCACTTCTCAGGCTGTGGTCATTTGATTTCTGCCCCTTGCAGCTGTTTTTACAGAGGTGTCATCAGTGACCTTTGGAAAGTCCACGGACATTTCTGGGTCGCCACTTGCTGTGTTGGCAGCATCTGACATTGGGTCCACTCTCTCTTTTATTCTTGATGTTGCCTTGGGCATATTTTTCCTCCTACCTCTCCATCTGCTGTTTCTCAGCTTCTTATTACTCTGCTGGTCTCTTAGATGCTTGTCTCCTCCTGAGTTCTGTTAAATCCTTCTTCTCCTCTCACTGGCACCATTCTCCATGGGCAAAGCCCACCTGCACCCCTGGCTAGATGACCACCTCAATGCTCACCGCTTCCAAAACACCATCTCCAGTCCAAATAGATAACTGCACTGTACCTCTACCGTAATAAAACTCCTCCTCTTGCACATCAAACCTTCTCCTCCTCAGTGATATTTTCTCCAGCTCAAATAATATATTTCTATATATTCTTCTGCTCAAATAATCAGAAGAAAGTGGTTTTTGTGTGTGTGTGTGTGTGAGGAAGATTGGCCCTGAGCTAACATTTGTTGCCAATCTCCCTCTTTTTGCTGAGGAAGATTAGCCCTGAGCTAACTTCTTGCCCATTTTCCTCTGTTTTGTATATGGGATGCCACCACAGCATGGCCTGATGAGCGGTGTGTAAGTCCGTACCTGGGATCTGAACCCGTGAACCCTGGGCCACCGAAGTGGAGCACACGAACTTAACTACTACACCATCGGGCTGGCCCCAAAAGTGGATTTTTTTTTTAAAGCACTTAGCCCAGACATCATCTCTTTCTTGAAGCTTTGCCCAGCCCCTTCATGGCTGGCTGAGAACCTCCTCCTCTGTGTTTCCAAAACACCAGGGGCATATTTCTATTGTGACACATTTATACTATGTTAGAATTTTGTCCTCAAGGAGACTATGAGTTCGTTGAAGGCAAGAACTTAGTTTTTCATCCTTTTATACTCAGAACCTAGCACGTTGCCAGATACCTAGAGGGGCCAATAAATGTTGGTTGAATGAATGAATCTGTGGTGGCCCTAGTTCCCCTTACCTTCCTCTCCAAGCACCTTAACTATATTACTTTGCTAAGGTTGCTGTAATAATTTACCACAGACGAGGTGGCTTAAACAACAGAAATTTATTTTCTCATAGTTTTGGAGGCCAGAAGTCCAAGATCAAGGTGTCAGCAGTTTTGGTTTCTTCTGAGGCCTCCTTGGTTTGCAGATGCCCACCCTCCTGCTGCCTCTTCACATGGTCATCCCTCTGTGTGTGCACATCCCTGTTGTCTCTCCTGTGTCCTAATCTCCTCTTCTTATAAGGACACCAGTTAGATTGGACTAGGGCCACCCTAATGTCCTCATTTGAACTTAATAACTTCTATAAAGACTCCAAATACAGTCACATTCCGAGATATTGGGGGTTAGGGCTTCAACAGATGAATTTGGGGGAGATATAATTCAGCCCATAACACCACTATTGCTGTTTTTTTTAAACTTTATTTTTTAGCTTCTCCTGTATAACCAGCAGTTAATAACTCTTTAGTTCTAGAACCTCTGTGAAAGTAATTCTTTGGCATTTCTTAGTGGTTGCTATTTAGTGTTTGCTGAATGCCAGCCTTTAGTCATTCATTTTACCAAACTTGTTTACCAAGCTTGTTCTGGTCTCTGTGCAAGGCAATTTCTAACCTGTCTGGTTGTTAATCCATTTTATCAGCCTTATTAGTAACTGTTGTCATAATGAAATCTCACATGAGAGGGTGTTCCTTACCTTCCTTCTTGCTGAAAATTCGCGTCGTGGAGGTATAGGTTAGGTATAGGATTTGTTACAGCAGGCAGAACCCTTGAAGCCCGGCTCTGCCGTACCATCTTAAGATGAGGGAAATTCTAAGACTGAAGATTTGAGGCTTTTAGGATTGGCCCCTCTGAACTGATATTCCCAAGAACACTGCATGAAACAGATCAAAATGAAAATCACCCCTCCATCATGTGTGTACTCTAACAGAATTCTAACGCCAGAACTGTCCTTGCTGCTAGGAGAATAATTCTGTGCACATAGTGGCCTTGGTTCTTAAATTTTGGCTCCTCCATGAATCTGCGTTTTTACGATGTTCACCTTTCTTACAGTTTAATCTGCAGCCCACCCCTGGGCTAGTCATTAGCTGACTTCCCTTTTGCCCCTTCGTTTTCCACAGATGCCTTAGAGATTTGGCCTCCTATTTCTTTTTTTTTTAACCCTCCCCGCCCCTTTGCCCCCAGCTTTCCCCTCTTTTGCTAGGGTCTCTTTCTCTCAGGCTATAGTTTTCTAATTTATCATGGGCATCCCCTCCTCCTCTTTCATTCATCCTCTGTTCCTTTCTTTTCCCAACAGCCTCCTCCTTTTAGAAACAAGCTGAACAGTTTCTAAGCCAGTTTTGACTTTTTGTTTTGGCTGAGGAAGATTTGCCCTGAGCTGACATCTGTGGCAGTCTTCCTCTATTGTGTATATGGGTCACTGCCACATCATGGCTGACGAGTGGTGTAGGTCTGCCCCTGGGATCTGAACCTGCAAATCTGGGCCACTGAAGTGGAGCACACCAAACTTAACCACTGTGCCACGGGGCTGGCCCCTCCAGTTTTGACTTTCTGTTGCCACCTTGCCTTTGGTGTAAAGCAGGGGTTGGTAAACTATGGCCAAATCCTTGTGGGCCAGATCCAGTCCACTGCCTGTTTTGTATGGCCTGCGAGCTAAGAATGGTTTTTGCATTTTTAAAGGGTTGAAATAAAAACAAAACAAAAGAAACATCATATTTCATGACGTGAAAATTATATGAAATTCACATGTCTACAAATAAAGTTTTATTGGAACCCACCTGAGCTTATGTGTTGACATGTTGTCTCTGGCTGCTTTCACCCTGTACCGGCAGAGCTGAGTGGTTGCAGCAGAGACCTTATAACCTACGAAGCCTAAAAAATATTACCTCTCTAGCTCTTTAGAAAGTCTGCCCACTCTTCCTATAAAGAGTGAGAAAGGGCGGAAAATAGCTTTGCATGACAGGAATCAGCTTTGTTTACATTTCTTTTCTTGGTGCTTCCCAGAGTGCTGGATTAAAGCTAATGCTTAGTTCTAAAATTGTTTTGAGAGTCAAAACTGGAGAGGCCTTTCTTCAGGGCAAAGTTTTTCTGTGAAAGTATGTCATTATCTTTGCCATTTCTTTTGAATTAAATTTTGCCAGAAGAGATTTGTCATACCAGGGCCATTGAACCTTTTCTTTCATTTTTAAAAGTGTACATAAGAGAGAAAGAATTAGGTAAACCAAACAGATAGAACTCCTTTGTACTCTGGGCATTCACATGAGGATTTAATTTCAGTTTATCCTGTATACTTACTCATGCTTTAGTCTCAAGGTTTTTAAGTACGGGGCAATGAGATAATGTTAGCATTTGAGTACCAACCACACAAAAAGTGAAGCAAGGTTTGCAGTCATGAGCGTTTGCCTTTTGTTCCCATCCATTAGGTATTTTGTGTATTTTTTACACCCCTCGCCCAACTTGTCTTTGTTTTCACCTCTTCTGATGGAAATCACATATCAGTGAAACTCAAACCTTCTGACAAGTAATGCTAAGCAAGGTAAGAATGTCTTCCCATTCCCTGAGGCAGCCATTGTGCTGTCTCTGTCTATTCAGAAGTGTGGCTGTCTTAGGTTTCTCAGTCCCTTAATGCGTTTGTTAACAATACATTTTGAGTGCTCACAGAGTGCCTCGGCCTCTAAAAGGCAAAAAAAGTATTACATCAGAAATAGAAGGTAGAGCCCTTGTCCTTCAAAGAGTTTGTAGTCTATAGGGTAAGAGAGGGGTGATGTGCGTGTGAATTTCTGAATATTTAACAGCAGCCTACAAAGAAATACCAGTGAATGGAGTTCCAGCAGAGCATGCAGCATGAAGGAGTGATCTCAGTGGGGAGGGGGGTAAAGTAGGGAGTGCTTCTAGGGTGGCTGGGTTTTTGAGGAAGATAGCCGTTGATTACTAGGGAAGAGGCAGTCCAGACAGAGTAGATGCTGAGTACCTCCTCCCAGACATCTCAGGATGCCTTGCTGGAACATTAAACCCATCGTGGAGAATGGAATGAGTTTTTCCCACTAGATCCAGCTCCGCCCCCTGCCTTCAGTATTCTCATCAGTGTCATTTTGTTTTCTGAGTTATGCCTCCTGCCTTTTACAAAGTGGGTTCTTGAATGGTGGGTTCTGTGAGGGGAAGGACAGTAAATAGATTGTTTGGCTCAAATGAAGAATTGATGTGTTTAAAAAGAAAAGAGAGAGAGACAGGTAAGAGAGAGGAGAGAGTTGATGGATGATCTTGATGTCTAGGCATTGGATTTGGGTTTGATAGGGTAGGGGAGTGAGCCTTGAGTGTGAGGAGACTGGCCTAGGGAGAGAGAAGAATATCACTCCACCTCCCATCTTCCAGGGCTGACTTCATTAACTGCCCCGTATCTTCCAGATTTCCCCCAGATTTATTTAGGATAGAGACTTTCATTCCGTTTCTCATCTTAACTAAGCAAATCTATCCTGAGTTGTCTTCAGGTTGGTGCTGCTGCTATGCCTGATGGTGACAGGATTTAGGGGAACTGAGAATCCCATATCCCAGGTGGGATCTGACTGCAGCTCTGCATGACATGGTGCTCAACTCGGCAGTTTCCCTTGTGAGAGGGAAATAGCCTGTTCTTTACACCTTTTCAGGGTCTTCTTGCTTCCAGGCTTCTTAGAGCCTTGTTGTTCACACTGTCGCATCAGCCTGAATCTGTATCTCCATTCCTCCACCCTACAAAACAAACAAGGAAACAAAACCCCGCAACTCTTTTCAGGCAAGTGCACCTCGTGGGTGCCGTGGTGGGCCTGTAAATGAGAATGTGGCTGTTGGTCTTTTGGCGTTATTGATAGTTCTTTGCAGGGCCCTGAGAGCTGGGGCCCTGGATAAGTGGGATGAAATGACCCACCCTAAGGCCACTGTTTTCCCGCACTCTGGGCCACTCAGATTTGGTAAGCTCATTCTGATTCATTTCACAAATGGCTTAAATCATTTACGTTGTTTTGTTCAGTCCACTCAGGAAATGAAAGCATAGACATTTTCATTGTTTTCGAACAGTGCTTCACCTACTGTAGACTCCCAGAGCTGACCAAATGCAGATCATGGCTCCAAGGTTGCTGACTGCATGCTGATTGTGTTCTTGAGGGCCGAAAAGTGAATCCACCCAAAGTCTTACTACCTTCAAAAGGGACAAAAATGCGGGTTCTCTTGGTTCACTAAGGAAAATAGGTGCACATTAGGTGGTGCTTTTTTTTTTTTTTTAAAGATCCTTTTAATTTAAAGAAGATTTGAATAAAAATTGTGATATAGTCAAAAGAACTAGAAATCAGTTAACCTAGGCTCAAATATTAGCTGTTTCCTTCTGGTTCTGTGTCCTTAGACAAATTGTTTTGTTTTTAACTAACTTTTTCCTTTGAAATAACTTAGGACAAGAAGTTAAAAAAGTAGTGCAGAGAGTTCCCAGGTACCTTCGCTCAGCTCCACCCAGTGATAATATCTTATATAACCTTTCCTTGTCGAAACCAGGAAACTGATGTTGATACAGTACTATTAACTTGTTT
Organism: Tapirus indicus; assembly: GCA_031878705.1. NCBI lineage: Eukaryota > Metazoa > Chordata > Mammalia > Perissodactyla > Tapiridae > Tapirus > Tapirus indicus. The sequence continues at coordinate 132,661,539 of CM062920.1, read as the reverse complement.
TTATGTGTACTCTGCATGTGTGTGTGTGTGTGTGTGTGTGTGTGTGTGTAGTTCTGTGAAATTCTATCACATGTAGATTTGCTTAAGCTTTTGATTTTTAGTGCACACTTACCTTGAAATTATTTTGAGCCTTTTTGTGAATAATTAGTAAGAGCAAAACTGCAAGTTATTAATTCTGGAGATCTGAATTTAATACCTGTAATTAAAAGACTTCTGGATTAGGAAATAGAAGGTCAGGTTCTAATTCCAGCTCTCGAACTGGAGAAGAAATGAAGGAGTTAAACCAAACAAATCTTGATTTCCCGTTGTTCCAGCCCAAACCTAGGAATCCTTGCTTTCATCTTTTGCCGCACTAGCCCTCCTCCCCAGTGTCTAATCCATGAGCAAACCTTCTAAAATATTTCCCAAATCTGTCTCCTTGTCTCCATCCCTTGCCAGAATGACTGGAATAGCCTCCTCAAGCACTCCCTCTGCAATCCATTTTCTACACAGCAGCCAGAACCATTGTTTAAAAATACAAACCAGCTTATGTTGTTCCTCTGCTTAAAGCCTGCTCCCACTGCACTGACAATAAAATGGGAACTCCTCACCAGAGCCCACGGGGCCCTTGTGATCTGAAAGCGCCCGCTGCTGCTCCAGTCACATTTCCCATTCTCCCTCCTCGCTGCTCCAGCCACACAGGCCTCTTCTGTCTCTCCAGTCAGCCGAGTTGGTTCCTACCTTGTGGCCTTTGTTCCAGCTGTTCCCTCTGTCTGGTGTGCCCTGCTTGAGTTTTGCTCTGTAATTAGCCCCTTCTGGTATTTAGGTGTCAGGCGTCTTGAGTGAGGCCTGCCCGGTCAGTCCAAGTTAGACGGTTCCCAAGTCGCTTTCTATCATACTGTCCTGGTTTATTTCCTCTGTAGCGTTTCACACTATCTGAAACCATCCTCTGCGCTTGACTGGACTTGTCTGTTACTTGACCAGGGAGTCACCCTCCTTAGACTAGAGAAGTGGGGCTGGTTACTGCCTGCTTCGCCCTGCATCCTTGGAGCCTCGGACAGTGTCTGCCCCATAGAAGGCATCAATAATTATTTACTGAGTAGATGCATTAATGGACCAGATAATCCCTCTTGAAACTGAAAAAAAAAATTATTTGATTAAATGAAATAACTTGGTGTTTAAAATTATTAAATTCTTTCTGTATTTGGGGCTCAGAGGAGAATACTTTTATTAAATTCCTGTATAGGGGCCGCCCGGTGGCGCAGTGGTTTAGTCCACGCTTGGCAGCCCGGGGTTCGCGAGTTCGGATCCCGGGCGCCCGCTGACGCACTGTCTGTCAGCCATGCCGTGGTGGCATCCCATATAAAGTGGAGGAAGATGGGCACGGATGTTAGCCCAGGGCCAGTCTTCCTCAGCAAAAAGGGGAGGATTGGCAACAGATGTTAGCTCAGGGCTGGTCTTCCCCACAAAACAAACAAACAAACAAAAAAACCCCCAAAATTCCTGTATAACAGGTTCCCTCTTATGTAGCCATGTATTAATTAAAGGTCTTTTTCTGAGGCAGGACCATTTCAAATGGGAAAGGTAAGTCCTCCGTGCCCTGGTAACAGGCTCCTGTCTGCCTGAACATGTCGGACAGACCACCTTAGTGATTTGAAGAGGTAAATTTGAAATACATTCATTTCCCCCATTAACCGTGCTTTTGCATTAGTGAAAACCACTGAGCAGTGTTTGACTTTCTTGGTCAAACAGAAGGTGTAAGAAACTTAGTATCATGTGGTTTGACATTTAGCCAAACTAGCTTTCGTTATTATCCTAAACACATTCTTTTTCTTTTGAATTTAACATGTAAGTAATGGTTCCTAGAGCTGGAAGACATGAGCTGCTTCTCACTTATACGAAAAGAACATGATTTATGTCCTCTGCGTCATTTCTTAAATTCCCGTTAACTTTCGTTTTATTGATTGTCAGAACCACATAACCGAAATGTCACTTTATTTACTTTTAATGGTGTTACCAGCTACTTGTGCCCTTTAAGCAGTTTTAGAAATGTGATGCAGTGTAGGAATATAAATACTTATGTTTGTAGACATGGGCTATGCTGAGTTAATGATTTACTGCTACCTAAGGAATGGTTGCTGTGTGAAGGAAATGGTTAGTCTTTCATTAAATGTTCTCATCAGAGGTTAATACATTTTCTCGTCTCTAATTAAATTCTAAAGTTCTCTTTTGAAAAACACATGTACCTGTATAGCTTCCAGTGATGTAAATGTTGACATTTGGTTCCTTTTGTTATGATTTTATTGTTGTTATTGCTGATGAATTAATTTTCAAGCAAATAAGTACTCATAAATCTGGAAGCTTTTCTCTTAAGAAAAACCTGGATATTTTCTCTTAAAAGCATTTTGCTATTTTCACAATGTTATGCCCCTAGCTTTTAAAGTGCTCTCTTGAGAAGATGTTTTCTTTTGTTGATTTTTTAAAATGGTGTGCCAATGGTGTGAATTCATATTATGAAAAATATGAGTGATCGAATGTGATTAGACATACTTCAAGGTAGTAGTTTATGTGAAAAATTGATTCTTTAAAGCATTTATTACCAAAAATTTGTTTTTTTTCTATTACCCTTCCCCATCTTCTTGAATCCACTTAATGGTTCTATGTTTTGGAGAGCAAAACATGACTTGAAGAAGGTAGCGGGGAGAGGGAGGAGTAGGAGGGGTACAAAATGAGCAGCTGCTTTCCCAGAAGCCTCTCACTTGCAGGGTCTGAAATGACTGTTGTTGGGGAGAAGTGATTTTCATACTGATAGGGGTAAAAATGCCTGCCCATTCTGGGGAGCTTTTGTTTTCATAAGAGAACTTCTTTGTCCAAAAGGATGTTCAAAAGGAGAGGACTCTTTGCAATTAAGTGGCAGCATCTGACAGAGAATAATTTCAGAAATTCCTAGTATTGCATGCAGTCATTGCTTAGCAGTTGGATCCTTTTATGATAAAATTGTACATTTCATTTCTGTTTTAAGTCCCACTCATTTTTTTTGTGTGTGTGTGTGTGTGAGGAAGACTAGCCCTGAGCTAACAATCTGTTGCCAATCCTCCTCTTTTTTGCTGAGGAAGACTGGCCCTGGGCTAACATCCATGCCCATCTTCCTCTACTTTATATGGGACGCCGCCACAGCATGGCTTGACAAGCGGTGTGTCTGTCTACGCCCGGGATCCGAACCTGTGAACCCTGGGCCGCTGAAGCGGAGTGCGTGAACTTAACCGCTACACCACCGGGACAGCCCCCCACTCATGTTTTCTAAGTACTGTAATAAATTGTTTTGTTGCCTATAGGATGACTGAGTGAAAATAAGTATAGTTTGCCCAATAGCATAATTCTGAAACCTGTATAATCCAAATGGATGCCATGGCTTTTGCACTGGATAAATTTCAGGTGACTTTTGTTGGCCTGTGATTTTATTAGTGAGATTGATTCAAGGTACTCATTCGAAGTCACCTGTCTTCCTCATGTCCTCATGTCCATGAAACAAATCTCTGGGCAGAGCAGTCACTGGACATAGGACAAACCTTGGACTGTGTGTGTCTGTCATTTTTATAAGTGATTGGAGGAGAGGCAGTCTTGTGAGTTGTGATGTTGCATGATGATTTTTTTAAATTAAATCATTTTTAATTAAGTCATTAAGGCACCCAGCTGAGCCCTTCCTGAATTCCTAACCCACAAAAGCATGAGCCAAATAAAACTGTTGTTTTAGCCTGCCAAGTTTGGGATAGTTTGTTATATAGAAATAGAAATTGTTCTTTACCTTTCATTGGGAGAAGAAGCAAAGAATTTCAGCCATCTTTAATGGCTGATGAGGGGATCACATCAGGATAGCATTTATTTAATAGCAATTTATGCCTCTCTTGAGGTTCAAGTGTCTTAAAGTACAAATACTAATAAGTAGTTCCATGCAAGGAGACCCCATTCCAAGTGGTGCCACCTTCATATAAACAGAAACTCTGATGTAATTTATCCCAGTCATTTGATGGGTAGAAAGCCTGAAAGTGGCATGACTGTAATCTCAAAATATCTAAAAAGATGTCAGTCCTCTGAGTCATTGTGCAAACTAGTTTCTTGGAGGAGTTCAAAGGAATCATAGATCTTACAGCTGGAAAGGACTCTAAGGGATTACATCATTGTTATCACCTTCCAAAAAGATTTATTGAGTACCAGTTAGGTGCCAGGCCTGGGAATGCAGAGGAGAATATGACAGAATTCCTGCCCTTGAGGCGTAGTTGAGGAAATAGGACTGATGAATAAGAGATGAACAGAAATTCATGGAATGTAGACTAAATGGCAAATAAAAGTACAGGTGATATGTGCACAAGAAGAAGTGATCAGTAGAGGCTGTTGTGTCTGGGTTGGGGGCTGGGAAAGGGTGTAAGGAGATAGGCCTCCCGTCACACTGAAAACATAAAATCCAAAGTGTTGGCCATTACCTACAAGTCCTGTGTGACCTGGATCCCTGTTTCCTCTCTGATCTCCTTTTCTACCTCTCTTTTCCTCATCTATTGGCCTCCTCCCTTGAATATGTAGGCATTTCAGGACCTTTATGCTTGCTTATTCCTCTGCCTGGAGTGCTCTTTCCCCAGATATTCCCATAGCTTACTTTCTCACTTTCCTCAGATCTCTGATCAAATGTGCCCTCCTCAAGCCTTCTCTGACCACCCATCCTTCTACTTCCTACCCCTCATCACTGTTCATCTCCATGAAGGCAGGGCCATGGTCTGCCATGTTCATTATTGTATCCTCAGCACCTAGATCAGTGCCCGGCAAATAGCTGGTGCCCAGTAAAAGATGGTTGAGTGAATAAATGAGTAAGTGAATGTAGAACCTTGAAATAGGGGAAGGATTTAGCAAAGAGGAGAACAGATGATGTTGCTGTTTGCCTGCAAGATAGAGTGAGAGAGAAGTAAAAGTGTATATCATGATTCATAGATCATCTGTTTCAACATCCTGACATCAAGGGTCTTTATTTGACAACTCTGGGTCCTTCAAACCACTCTCTTTGTAGCTCCATGTGATAATGATAAGCGCTATAATGGGACTTGTGCAGGGAGTGATTCATTTGGACTAGATGGGTCATGCCTGGGTCATGCCTGGTCTCAGTTGTCGGAGAACTTGCCATTCCTGAAAAATACTCTGTACTGTACCACTTCTTTGTCTTTGCTCCTGTTCATATTTCTATTTGGAACATCCTGCTTTTTGTCTTGATCTATTGAAGTTCCACAGAAGTGATCCCTTTCCTCCATTGTACTTAATATTTGCATGATTTGATTATCACATAAGCACATTCTGCTTCAACTGGAAGTATTTGTGTACATGTATTTTTTTATTGCAGTAACATTGGTTTATAACATTATATAAATTTCAGGTGTACATCATTATATTTCTATTTCTATATAGATTACGTCTTGTTCACCACCCAAAGACTAATTACAATGCATCACCACACACATATGCCTAAGCACCCCTTTTGCCCTCCTCCCTTCCCCTTTCCCCTCTGGTAACCACCAATCCAATCTCTGTGTGTTTGTTTTTTGTTTTTTTCTTTCATTTATGAGTGAGATCATATGGTATTTGACTTTCTCTCTCTGACTTATTTCGCTTAGCATAATACCCTCAAGGTCCAACCGCGTTGTCACAAATGGCAAGATTTCATCCTTTTTTACAGCTAAGTAGTATTCCATTGTGTATATATACCACATCTTTATCCATTCATCTCTTGATGGGCACCTAGATTGCTTCCAAGTCTTGGCTATTGTGAATAATGCTGCAGTGAACATAGGGGTGCATATATCTTTACTCATTCATGTTTTCATGTTCTTTGGATAGATACCCAGCTCCATACTGTTTTCCATTGTGGCTGCACCAGTTTACACTCCCACCAGCAGTGTATGAGAGTTTCCTTCTCACCACATCCTCTCCAACACTTGTTATTTCCTGTCTTGTTAATTATAGCCATTCTGATGGGCATGAGGTGATATCTCATTGTAGTTTTGATTTGCATTTCCCTGATAATTAGTGATGTTGAATATCTTTTCATGTGCCTGTTGGCCATCTGTGTATCTTCTTTGGAGAAATGTCTGTTCAGATCTTTTGCCCATTTTTTGATTGGGTTGTTAGGTTTTTGTTGTTGAGATGTATGAATTCTTTATGTATTTTGGGTATTAACCCCTTATCAGACATGGTTTGCAAATATCTTCTCCCAATTGTTAGGTTGTCTTTTCACTTTGTTGATGGTTTCCTTTGCTGTACAGAAGCTTTTTAGTTTGATATAGTCCCATTTGTTTATTTTTTCTATTGTTTCCCTTGCCCGGTCAGACATGGTACTTGAAAATATGCTGCTAAGACCAATGTTGAAGAGCGTACTACCTATGTTTTCTTCTAGAATTTTCATCGTTTCAGGTCTCACATTCAAGTCTTTAATCCATTTTGAGTTAATTTTTGAGTGTGGTGTAAGATAATGGTCTACTTTCATTCTTTTGCATGTGGCTGTCCAGTTTTCCCACCACCATTTATTGAAGAGACTTTCCTTTCTCCATTGTATGTTCTTGGCTTCCTTGTCAAAAATTAGCTGTCCATAGATGTGTGGGTTTATTTCTGGGCTTTCAGTCCTGTTCCATTGATCTGTGTGTCTGTTTTTGTGCCAGTACCATGCTGTTTTTATTACTATAGCTTTGTAGTATATTTTGAAATCAAGGAGTGTGATACCTCCAGCTTTGTTCTTTTTCTCAGGATTCCTAACTTCTCTTTTGTGTGTGTGTATCCATTACCCTCTTACCATGGAAACAGATAATTTTAGTACTTTTGTCTTTTGACCTTCATGTTAGCTTCATAGTTGGTTGATCTGCTACCTTTACTGTATATTTGCCTTTAGCAGTGATTTTATTGTTGGTTTTTTTTTAATATAATTTTCTTATTCCTATTTGTGGTCTTCTCTTTTCCACTTAAATAAGTCCCTTTAGCGTTTCTTGTAAGGCTGGTTTCTTGGTGATAAACTCCTTCAATTTTTGCTTGTCTGGGGAACTCTTTATCTCTCCTTCCATTCTGAATGATAACCTTGCCAGTAGAATATTCTTTGCTGTAGGTTTTTTCCTTTTAGCACTTTATCATGTCACTCCCTTCTAGCCTGTAAGGTTTCTGCAGAGAAGTCAGCTGATAGCCTTATGGGATTTCCTTTGTATGTTGCCTTTCTCTTGCAGCTTTTAGGATTCTCTCTTTATCTTTAATTCTTGACATTTTAATTATAATGTGTCTTGGTGTGGGCATCTTTGGGTTTATCTTGTTTGGTGCTCTTTGTGCTTCCTGTACCTGGATGTCTGTTTCCTTCCTTAGGCTGGGAAAGTTTTCACCTATTATTTCTTCAGATAGATTCTCTGCCCCTTTGTCTGTCTCTTCTCCTTCTGGGACACCTATAATATGGATGTTAGTGCACTTGATGTTGTCCCAGAGGTCCCTTAGGCTGTTCTCATTCTTTTTCTTTTATCTGTTCAGTTTGGGTAATTTCCTCTAGTCTTTCATCCAGCTCACTGATCTGTTTTTCTGTATCATCTACTCTGCTATTGAGTCCCTCTAGTGAATTTTTCCAGTATTATATTCTTCATTTCTGATTGGTTCTTTTTTATATTTTCCAGTTCTTTGTTGAAGTTCTCACTGAGTTCATTCATTCTTCTCCCAAGATCAGTGAGCATCCTTATGACTATTAATTTGTACTCTTTGTCAGGTAGATTGTTTATCTCTCTTTTGTTTAGTTCTTTTTCTGTAGTTTTGTCCTGTTCCCCTACTTGGAATATATTCCTTTGTCTCCTCATTTTGCCTCCTTCTCTGTGCTTATATCTATGTATTAGGTAGGTCAGCTACGTCTCCTGATCTTGGAGAGGTGGCCTTATATAACAGATGCCTTATGAGGCCCAGCAGTGGGCTTCCCTCTTGTCACCAGTTCCAAATGTTCCAGGAGTGTCCCCTGTGTGGGCTACATGTGTCCTTCTGTTGTGGCAGGGTTGCTCTTGCTGCAGGTGCCTGGGGAGGCTAGGCTGTCCCCCTGGCTGGCTGGCTGTAATGCTCAGCTGCATGTGGCTTCTCTGGTCCCTTCAGTCACTTTATTGGGTGTGGGGAGCCCCAGCACAGTTGGCTGCAAGGTCTAACAGCACATTCCCATTGCAGTTTTTCTGTTAAGTGAGTAGGCCCCCAGCGTGGCTGGTTGCTAGGCTAAGGAGTTTACAATTGCTCTAGGCCTCCAGCCTGCAAGGGTGTTGTCAGCTGTCTCAGGATTGCAGCTGGGTGGGGCTGGCCCCAGGCATGGGAGCACTCAGTTGTTTCAGGCTTTGGAAGGTAGGGCCAATCCCCTATGTGGCTGTTTGGGAAGCACAAGTCTGCTGCAGCTGACAAGCCTGACCACCCATGGGGCCACATACCCTGTCAGTGTAGTCCTGTCCTGTGCGTATGCCCGGACCCCCTGAAGTGGACTGCAGAGGCCCCACACACTCCACCAACACAGGCCTGCCTCTTGCACATGCCCTGCCCTGCAGAGGTGGACCTATTCACAGGGCTGCAGAGGCTGCAGGCACCCCGCCTATGCAGGCCCAGAAGTTGTCCAAGAACTTGCTCTTGGGTGGGGCCAGTCCCTAGGGTGAGCTACCTGCCCCAGCTGAGCTGGATTAAATTGGTGCTCTAGTGGGTGGGGCAGACCCTGTGCTAGCAGGCCAGGGGAAGAACTCCAATGGCGTCTGCCAGCGTCTGTGTCACAACACCTGAACTAGGTCACAATAATGGCTGCCGCCAATATCTCAGGCCCTGGAGAGGTCTCATTTCTCACCAAACTGCACCCAGAGCCTGTCAGGTGAGTCTCTTTTCACCAAGGGACTGTGTACCTTTCTTGTAATTTTAGGTTGCTTTCTGAAACAGGTAAATTTGTGCATGGGTCCTTTAAGAGCAGGCTTTTTTCCCTCTTATGTCTGACAGCTTTTCTGGGGGTATTCCCTGTGTAGTTAATAGCCAGCAAAGCCAGATATTATGACACTTGTCTCACTTGTGCTGAGTCCAAAAGCTGCTTATTGTGGTAACACTCCCCCGCTCAGATCCCCCACTCCTCCAGGGAAGGCTTTGTACTTTAGGATTGCTCCCAGCTGGCCGTGAGTTGCCACGGGTCACGAAGGTGGCTTTTTTCTCTCCAGAAAGGAATTTCTACCTCTTCCACCTCAGTCAGCACTGTTCCTTATTGTGGGGGTTGTTTTTATCCAGTTTTCAGTTCTCTCTTAGGGGTAATTGTTCCAAGAGTAGTTGTAAGTTTGATGTGTCTGTGGGAGAAGGTGAGTTCAGGGTCCGCCTACACTGCCATCTTGATCTGGATCTTTTGAATTTATCCTTTATGTGTGTATTATCAACTTAAAATAAGTAATAAAATTTAGAAAAATGAAAAGATGCAACTAAGGTTGACTGCTGTGTTTCTGTGTTTGGAGATGAGGCAGAAAGATGGAAAAATCTGCATATGTATTTCTTTCACTTGAATATAGACAGTTAGAGGGCAGAGCCTGGGTGTAGTTCATCTTTTATTTACCTATATGGTACATAAGAGATTCTTTCTAAAAATTTGTTAAATTTCATTGAATATGAGAAATCAGAGTACTTTAGTTTCTAATGTAAAACGAGTATGTATACCTAGAAATCAAAAGAGGCGATGCTAAATTCCCAAAGAAACTAAACAATAATAAAGTATCTTCATCAATGGGTTTTTCTGGTTGGTTTGATCTGTTTAGCTTCCTCAGATTGCATTCATGATTTACAAAGGACCTGTGGAATCAACTACTCACACATTTTTATTTGTTATCTATTGCTGCATAACATACTAACCCAAAACTTAGTGGCTTAAAACAATAGCAATTTATTATTTCTCACAATTTTGTGGGTTGGGTGGGATCAGCTGAGTGGTTCTTCTGTTCCCTGTGGTGTTGGCTAGTGTCACTAATGCAGCAGACGCGTTCAGTTTCAGCACTTGGCTGGGACTGGAATGTCCAAGAAAGCTTCACTCAGATGTCTCATGTTGTCTGTAGGCTGGACCACCTTTGTTCTCCTCCATAAGGTCTCATTTCCTCCAGTATCTAGACCAGCCTCTTTATAGCATGGTGGCTTGGTTCCAAGTGTGTAAGTATGGAAGCTGCCACTTCTCTTGAGGCCTAGATCTGGAACTGGCACAGCATAACTTCTCCCACATTCTGTTGGTCAGAGGGAGTCCCAAGGCCAGACCAAATTCAAAGGGAGGGGAAGTAAACTCCATTTCTTGATGGGATGGGTGGCAGGTCCATAAAGGGATGGGAGGAATTATTAGTGGCAATGTTTGCAGACAATCCATCTCAGGGTGCTTAGATATTCATTAGTATTATCTTTGTAGTGAGAAGTATAGCATTATTAGTAAAGGCCCAGGCCGTTGAATATTATTTGAACCCTTTGATTTTGAATTGTGAATTGTTTATAGAGAGAAGTGCTGTGAACATTTTGGGCTTAATAGAGCAGCAGCTGAAGATGATCGTGGGCCGTGTTGCCCTTGTTTTCTGCTTTACTTGCCATTTATATTGTTTTACACGTTCCCCTGGTTTGAGTGGAGGTTGGAATCAGAAACCAAAGGATCTGAAGGGTGGTCCTGGACTCTTCTCTGGTTTTCAGTGTAACCTAGAGCAGGTGACTCCATCAGCAGAGCAGGTAAGCACAGGCCAAGAAGCAAAAGGAAACAGGCCTGGGCTAATATTATCATGTTAACAGATGGCAAAGGGAAGCTAGAACTACTCAACTGCTGTTTGGCTTCCATCTTTTCTGTCCTGACTGGTTTCTCTGATTCCATTCTTGCCTCCTACAATTCATTTCCCATACAGCAACCAGAGGGATCTTTTAAAAATATAAATCAGATCATGTCATTCCCCAGCTTAAAATACCCCAATGGGTTTCCATTGTACTTGTAAGAAAATATAGACTCCTTATCATAAGTTGGCTTCTGCTCTCATCTCTCCAACTTTACCTCCTACTACTGTCCCCTCCTTCTTTATGTCTCAGCCACATTTTCTTTCTTTCTTTCTGTTCCTGAATCCCCCCAGGTTCATCCTGCCACATTCATCCTGTCTTAGGGCCTTTAGTCACGTGCAGTTCCCTCTCTCTGGAACACTCTGCCCCTAGATCCCTGTGAGGCTGGCTCTTCATTCAAGGCCCAGCCCAGATGACCTCAGAGAGACCTGTCCTGACCTCCCAGACTATAGTAGTGCACCAGGCACTCTCTCCCACAGTTTCTCTGTTCCATTCTTTCTAGCACTGAACCTCTCTGCTTCTCAATTTTCTCACGTATAAAATGGGGTTGATAATAACAGTACATACTTCATAGAGTTATGAGGATTAAAGTAGTTAATATTTAGAAGGTTAGCTGGTATATGATATGCTCTCCAATGTTAGCTGTATTGTTATATCACTCTTTACTATCTGGAATTGTCCCGTTTGTTGTTTTTCATCCATCAATAAAGTGTCAGCTCTTTGCAAGCAGAGACTGACTGCTCGTCTTGTTCATGTCTCATCTGTGTTCCCATTGTGTTGGCAAATGCAGTAGATCCTCGACAAGTACTTGTAAAATGAATAAATGAAAGGCAGGAATGGTCATCCTCAGCAGTCCAGAAAATCATTGGTAACATGAAACTAAAGCTTGACAGAGCTGACTGGATTGTCTGAGATTGTTTAGTTGCTCAAAATGAGTTTAAGATTTTTGATCCAGAATAATTCTATTCCAGGACACTGAAAGAACTTGGGGATAATGTATTGTTGAGCGTTATTTTTATGGAATTGTGAGGAGTGGAAAAATGTCAGAATTATGAAGGTAGGTAAATGCAATCTTGATTTTTGATAGTGAGGAATATCGGTTCAAAAACCATAGACTGGGAGGGAGCTTCATGCTGCTTATGGGCAGAGTTCTAGAATCGATCATTAAAAAGATGGTTGTGAAAGCTTAGAATGGTGTTGTTTAGTGGGAAAGTGGGGCACCCTTAGAGAAAAGAGGCCTGAAGAAATAAATTGTTTTTTTTCAGGTCACCAGTTAGTTTGGTGAGAAAATAAAGATCTGATTCTGCTGCAACAGTGTTTTCAAACTGGGGTCTTGGAGCTCCTCAAATGCTGTGAGAAATAGAATCCTTTTTAGGACTCTTTTTTGTATGTTTTTATTTTGAGGATAAGCTAAAAAAAAAAAGCTACTTTTGAAGATAGTTTCTCGGTTGGGGAACATTGACCCCTGGAAGTTCAAGGACATAGTCTCAGGAAGTTCAACGTCCACGAGATAATTCCCTCTTGTGCCACTTTAAAAGAGGTCTGTGTAGTACTCTAGGTTGAGAAACTTGGCACTATATGTTGCCAATTTATCTGATTAACCAAACACTCCCATCTACAGGAAACAGCGTATGTTCTTCCACTAGACCTGTGCTAGCCAGTATGGTAGTCTCTACCACATGGGGCTGTTGAAGATAGAAAATGTGACTACTCCAAATTGAGGTGTCCTGAAGTGGGAAATGCATAGTGGATTTCAATGACTTAGTACCAAAAAATAATGTAAAATATGTCATCATTATTTTATTTTGAGTATCTGTTGAAATGATATTTTTTATATAGTAGGTTACATAAAATATGTTATTAAAATTAATTTCACCTTTTTAAAAAAATATGGCTGCTAGGCCACTAGAAAGTTTAAACTTACATATGTGGCTTGCATTATTGGATGGTGCTGCATTAGAACCTGTTGCCTCTCTTGGGAGGAAAGACTAAAGGAATTGGTGAGCATCAGTGTGCAGATGAGGTGATAACGACCATTGCCTTCAACTGTTTGGATGGCTCTCATTCATGAAAAAGATTTTCTCTGTTCTGTATTTCTCAGAAGCTAGAAGGAAGACAAATGGATAGAAATGTCAGGTTAATATAAGAAAGACCTTCCTAAAACAGTTGTCCAAAGATAGTACAAGCTCCTTCTAGAGGTTGTGAATTCCTCACCACTGTACATAATTCAAGCAGAGGCTAGTTGGCAGCTTCGTAGAGTTATTTAGAGAGAGTTCAGGTGTTTAAGATTAACTCCTCTTCCAATCCTGACATTCTGATCCTGAGGTGAAAACAAGCAGAGGGCTGATTTTATAGAAACATGAAATAAACAGTGGGCAGGAGAAGAAAACAAATTTTACTCTTTGTGTCTTTTTCCTTTAAACTTTCATATGAATATTTTTTAGTTGAGGAGCTTTGCATTCTTGGTTACAGAAGGATGTTTGGTTCTCTAAGCCTAGTGACTCTGATGAACAGTGTATTAGTTAAGGAATGTGCTTGGCAACAAGTGGAAAAACAAACAAAAACACAAACCAAACTGACAATGGCAAAATAAGTAGAGGTTTATTTTAATCATATAACGAGGAGTCTGGAGGTCAGCTGCTTCTGGCATTAGTTCATTGTCTCAAAGGCATCAGGGCAAGTGTCTCTGCTATTCTCTTGGCTTTTCTTTTCCTTGTAGTAGGATGGCTGCAGTTACCCACAGTGCATCTGTAAGGCTGGAAGATAAGGGGAAGAGACCAACACTTTCATCAGGGAAAGCAATAGTCTTCCCAGAAATCCCCAGCACACCTCCTCTTTCATTTCATTGGCCAAAACTGTCACATGGCCACTCCTTGCCAAGGGAAGCTGCAAAGCGAATGCTCTTCTGGCCTCCAGAATGGAAACAGTACAGGAGAAGGAGGTTGGGAATGGTGGTTGTGTTAGCCCAAAGAACCGGGTGTGCCACAGGTGTGACTGAGGGCACTACTCCCAAATCAAATTCAAGTGCTTTGGAGTCAAGAAGAACATCATCCAATTCTCTCTTTTTATTTAAAAAAATTCTTTCACCAAGTGATTTTAGCTGCTACTGATGATTATTGCCTGCACTGAGTTTTGTTAAACAACGCCTTCTTTTAGAGATGAGAAAACTGAAGACCAGAGAAGTTCATGTCTTTGATTCTTAAATAAATTTCTTGTAGGGTAGGAGTAAGACTTCTCCCTTTGCCCCCTTGCCCCTCGCTTACTTCATTAGCAAAGAGAGCATAGTCCCCCAAAATGATAAGGCACATTGGATATAGTTGTTACTCTCTTGCATCTTTTTAACATAGATTTGGACAATTTGTTTTACTACAAGGGAGTTTTGAGTAGGTGAATGTAACATGTATCTGGTAAGGAACAAACATTATTTTTGTGTTCATCTCTCTATTAACTTGTATTTCTCTATGGGTATCAGTGGAATAATTTATGTCTAAGAATAAAACAGTTTTAAACCACCATGATTACTGGCAATGTCCAGCTGAGTTTCTGATTGTCATCAGCTGCTGCACATGCTCCTTAGATATGCAGTTGCATGTTCTCAAGCTGTTCTTTTGAAGAAAGAAATATTATTGGTGATTAAAAAAAAGAAGAAATTGAACCAGATGCCACTGCTGCCTTTAAAGACTCAAGGCCCCAATCCCATCATATCCCACCCTACTCCTCCCACCCAAATTCCTTGTGAACTACTTTGGGAAATGATGATGGTAGCAGTGGTGTGAATGCTCTATTCCTAAGAGCATGAAAATGAAAGGCTGGAAATACATAAGAAATTCAAGTTTTGCTGAAGAGAATTGACTTGTGGAGTATTGTAATGCAAAATGAGGTTGGTGTGTTGTAACGGAAAGAATTTGATATGTTAAACTGTAAGGGTCCACTGTGGGTTGAGTAGCTGGGGACATTTATTTTTCCCATTTAGTGAGCAGAGAATTTGAATAGGAAACTAGCTGGCTGTGGAGTGCTTCCTCTGTCCTATCCATTGTTGGGCTTTATATATACCGATCTCTTGTAGCTCAAAACCCTCTTCCTATGAGTTTGGTTTTGTCCTCATTTTGCAGAGAAGGAAGCTCAGAGAGATGAACTTTTCCAAGGTCTCAAAGCTAATATATCATGGTGCAGTTATTCAAACCCAGGGCTAACTCCAAGACCCATGATTCTCTGACTGAGTTAATCTGATTGTTTGCAAAGTCTGCAGCTCTTGTTTTTGTGGTTGATGTTCTTGAACTGGCAGCAAGTAAATAGTTTAGCTATTTAATGACTCTCTCAACTTTGTTGGGCTTGTTTATTTGAGACCATGTACTATTTATTTGGGACAATAAGTGTATTTTCACATTTAACTACATATTTGATTTTTCTCAGGTCTTGCTTTTGTATTAGAGAACCAAGTTTTACTAGGACTCTTTTTGGAGGGGTACGTCTCTTATCAGGCAGAAATCTTACTCACATAAATACATGCCATGACAACTGAAGCATGAAGAACTACAAGTTATTATTTTTTTGCTTTTTTCTGCTGTGAATCTTACCAGGTAGAAGTTTTGTTTTCATAGCAGGAAAGAAGAAGTAGCAACTTTGTGAATGGTGGCATTTGAGATTAGACTGATAAACAAGGTGGTAGAGTGCAGCACCCTAGTTAACAGAAAGGAACAGAGCTGTCACGGAACACATGGGAAGGCCTATTGGAACTGAAAGAGGAATCTTTGGCATTGGGCCATCTCAGTTTCATGATAACATGAAAAAGCAGGAACCTTGGATTTGCTCTTCTTTATATTCCATTCCTGGATAATTACCAACTCTACTCAGATTTTGAAAGGTCCTTTTATTTTGAGATTGCGTCGGTCAGCAACAACAGTTATTATCCTGTTATGCAATTTATCTCACTTATGCTGCTTAGTTGGGAAAACTTTCAGCCTTGGCGATTGAAAAGATCACCATGAACATTTTGTGATGCTTTCACTTGTTTTGCTGTTGAGCAAGCAGTGTTCAAGACAGGTGAATTCTTTCCAGATGTGCTTTTGAATAACTGGACAGGTCCCTGGGGTCTTGTCGGGAATAACACAAATGGCTGGGTCTCCTCGCCCCCTTCCTCTTCTTCCTGTGGTCACTCTGCAGAGGGCTGTGTAGTTGTGAGATGATTCCGCAGTGAACACTGAATGAGGAGGAGGGTCAGTAGTTCATCCAAGCGGTGCCTCTCAGAGCTTTGTCTGCTTATTTGGGTACCAGAACCTGTCATTGTCCAGGAGACACACAGCAGTTTTACTTTCTGTTGTTACCATTTTAGGCATAAAATGGAGCCATTTTCTCCCAGAACATAATGTCCCTGTATAGAAGACAGTGATGGCACTTTATGGGCTTTAGGGAGTCCAGAGCCAGGCCCTTTAGTAACTGAAACTGTAACGACTGAACTTGACACTGATGGCCTTTTCCTGAGGTTATTGAGGAGAGGGGGTTATGGGAAGTGTGGCTCCGTGACCCACAGAGCCCAGTCCCCAGCTCAGCAACAGGCAGCCAGGCTAGCTGAGCCAGAGGGAGGAGCCAGCAAGTTGAAGGAATTTGCTGCCATGTTCAGACATGGAAGACGGGGCACCCTCAGCTCTGTATTAATGCATTCATTAGGTCTGGAGGACTTAATGCAGCTCCGAGGTGTGCTCACTCATTGCCAGGTGTGTTCAAAGGAGAAACTGGGACCCACCTTAGGGGTCAGGGGTCAGCTCCGTAGAAAATTTTTCCTGATAATACTCACTACTCCTGGAGGAGGACTTGGCGGTGTCCTGCTGGCTCTCCTCTAACACAAAACTTATGTTGCTGTATTATGCTTGTCTGTTTCTTCATTACTCTGTCCTTCTAGACTGTGAACCCTTGAGGACGGGATAGTGTCCTACTACTGAATACTCAGTGGCTAGTAGATATAATGTGTTCAATAAATGTTTGTTAAGTAAATGAAAGAGTGATGTTTGGCTCCTTTCTTTCGCATGGTGCTCCATCCCTTCCAAGGAAAAAATTATACCAGAAATTATACTAGTTATTCACAATTGGTAATCAGAACTAATGAACCATAGTAGCATAGACATGAATAGAGTTGCAAAATAAAGCTGATTATAAAATACATAGGAATGGGCAGGGCATATATGAAGAATACTTCCCAACTTAACTGAGGTACATAAAAGAACGATTGAATAAATAGAGAAAAACATCATGTTCATTGGTGAGAAATGTCAACATAGGATAAATATCAATGTCACTTTTGTCCACATTAATCTAGAATGTGATGCAATTTCAACAAAAATGGCAGTGAGATTATTCTTTTATGGAATTTGATAAAATAATTCTAAAGTTCAGAAAAACATTGACAATAGTAAAGAATGAAAAATGGGAGATTTTGTCTCATCAAATATTAAAACATTATAAAATATAGTAAATAAAAACCAAGTAGTATATAAACTCAGAAAATAGAGGCCAGTGTAACCTGGATACCAAAACTTGACAGAGACATTATAAGAAAAAGTTATAGACTTCATTACAGAGATGCAAAAATCCATAACAAAATATTAACAAGTTGAGTCTAGCAAAAAATAGAAAGGATCATACAGTATTACCAAATGGAGTTTATCCCCGAAATTCAAGATGGGCTTAGCATTTGAAAGTCAATGTAATTTATCATGTTAACAGAATAAAAGAGAAATTAGAATGGCATAGCTACAATAGGAAGTCTAAAAGCAGGCGAGCATATATGGAAACCCAGTACAGGTGCACAATCCCTCACTTGAAACATTTGGGGCCAGCCATGTTTCAGAATCCAGGATGTTTAGCAACATCTCATAGTCAAATTCATCTTTATTTCTACAGCAAAACAGATTAATAGTGACACTAAATGGAAACAAAGACTAGAATAGCCTCAACATTAGCTCAGGTCAGGCTTTGCCAGCAAATGAATTTTGGCACCAAACCTTAAAAAAAAAACCCACAAAATTCTTAGTTTTCAGAACTTTATGATTTCAGAATCTCAGGTAAGGAATTATCAACTTTTTTATATCAAGGTGGCATTTCAAATCAGTGATGAAAGGATTTCCGAAAGGTGTTAGGATTACATACTAGTCACTTAGAATAAAAGATAAAGTTAAATCCTCACTTTATAGCAAAATTAACTATTTATGATTAAAGATTTTACTGTTAAAAAATTAAAGAATCTAGAAAAATAATAGAATAAAATATATACTCAGTCTTAATAATCTTATAGTAGTGAAGATCTTTGTAAGCATTACACCAATGACAGAAACTAAAGAATTAAAAAAGAAAGAAAAATAAGAGAGATTAGATTTAACTATGTAAAAATTAACTTCTGCATAACAATACCAGAAATAAAGTTAAAAACTAATGCTAATGTGGGAAAAATGTTGGCAACATATATATAGCCAAAGAGTTATTACCCATAATTTATAACGAGCTCTTACAGATTAATAAACAAAAGATGAATTCTCCAGCACAAAATGGCCCATGGATATGAAAAGGCAGTTTGCAAGAGAAGAACTACAAATGGCTGCCAATACTCTACTACTATTCTGACAACAATTATGACTACTACAACCAGCAGCTACCATTTACTGAGTGTTTACTGTGTGCCCGGTACTGGGCTAAGGGTTTTACATTTAATACTTAAGAAAATACTGAGACAGGTGCAAATATTTACATTTTGCAATAAGGAGAGTCCAATTTAGGGAGGTAAGGCAGCTTGTCCTAGGCCGTTAGCAGGACTTCTGTAACTCAGGATCATTTGCCTCCAAAGCTCTTGCTCTTTAGCAGACACTGATTTACTGCCTCTATATATCAATATACTTATGAAAAGAAAATGCAAATGAAAGCAACGTGAAGTTACCACTTGTTTTGTCAATCAGACTGGCAATGATTTGAAAAGAATACTCTTTGCCAGGGAAGGTCAGGATGTGGAGAAGCCTGTACTCTCTTCTATTGCTGGTGGGAGTGTCAGTTGGCACCATCTTTCTGGAAGGCAATTTGGCAATATGTATCAAAAGCCACATCCTTTGACATAGTATTTCTACTTCTAGGAATTTGTCTGAAAGGATTAATTTGACAAGTACTCATATGTACAAGGATGTTCAATTCAGTGTTGTTTATAAAAAGCATAAGGTTGAAAGATACTTGTCCATCAATGAAAGATTGGTTAAATCAGTTATGGGAGAATTGAAGATTGTAGAGTTTTCTTTATTAATTTTTGAATATTGTCCCTGATTCACTATTGGCTGGAAAAATAAAACAAAACAAAGCAGGTTGCAAAACAGTACATGTGGCGCAACCCTATGTTTAGAAACTCAGAGTGTTTATATACCCGTATATGCCAAGAAAAAAGTCTGGGACATGGTGTTGACAGTGGTTTAATTGTAAGTGATTTATTTTCTTCATTATATTTTTCTGAAGTATTTATTGATTTATTTATTTTTGCTGTACACGTATACTCTGGTTTTTAAAAAGTATTTAAAAATGCATGTTATAATTTTCCCATACTGATGGAACATCCTGTCTTGAAGATTAAGCACAAATTTGGCGATTTCATCCAGGCCTGTATATTTACTTTGCTTTTGTTAGGGAGTATTTAGGTACTTCCTGTACTTACATTTTACTCTTGGAGAGTTGACATAGGCACGAGTTCACACATGCACATGACTTCCCACATGTTTTTCCAAGAATTGCCAGGCTTCTTTTTTCACTGATTGTGTTTAAAGTAATAGTTTGCCAGCCATTTGGTTTACAAATCAAGTCAGTGTGAAATTGACTTGAGTAAACTTCTCAATAGATATGAGGAAGTCCTATTCATATCTGCCCAATCTGTAGATCAACGATGTCAGGTTTCCTTATTGGGCTAACACCTTCTTAATAATAAATGGAATTTTTAAAAGTAATCTTAACAAATATAGCTGAGGAGTCTTGCCCAGAGAATCTCCTGGTTTAGAAAAGTATTATTTCTGAAAGGGAGACTGTCACGTTGGGAATATCTTAACTGTGCAAACTAGTATTTTATATGGCACGTGAGCAATTAGCACAGTGACTTTGAACGTCTTCCTAACCACTCCACATTGTTTAGTGATGAGAATTGTGGACTAACTAGTGTACATTTTGGTGGTGTCTTTGAAGATTTGGATGCAGAGACATGAGTTCCTTTTCATTGAACTGGTTATTTAAGAAAAATATTTTTAAATTGCTTATCAAATGAAAAAGGAAAACACTTGTAGTGAAAATGCTGGTTGTAGATAGTTCTAAAGGCCATTTGGGGCAACAGAACAAGGTGACCATTGCCGAGAAAATGCTTAGTAATGGGCTCTTAGAGACAGTGTCTTAGTGCAGTAGTTATTTTGAATTCTCTTTAAAATGGTTTATTGACCCTGTTCTTCTGTTTTGACATCCTCTTTCAAAGGCGTACAAGATACACTGATAGCATTTGAATAGTGGAACTCTTATGTAGCAGTTGAGACGGTGCATTTTGGAGTCAGGCAGACCTGGGTTAAAATCTGGGCTCTACTGTGTAGTAGTTTTTTTGACCTTTGGCAAGTTACCCAGTCTCTTTAAGCTTCAGTCTTTTTGTCTCAAAAGTACCAACCTGACAGGATTGTTGAGAGGATTAAATGAGACAATTTTTGCGAAGAGCTTCTTAGGATCTGACACATAGTAAATAGTAAATGCTCGAGTTGCTCTTATCATCATATCTAGTTCAATCTCCTTTAGAATATTTTTATAATAGTATGTGGTATGATGGAAAGAATGTCTGCTGCATTGTCTAACAGACCCAGATTTGAACCCTGGCTGTGCCCCTTAACAACCGCGTTATCTTGGGCAAGTCACTTATGCTCTGAACCTTAATGTTCTCCATGAAATGGGATCAGTACTGCTTACCTTGTCAGATGTTGGAAGGATTAGGGATAAGAGGCCAAGTGTCAAACTCTATTTTGGAGCAAAGTAGGTGTTCAACAAATGGTCACTATTATCATTGCTATAAAGCTAATAAATATCAAAGAACATCTTAAAGCTTTTTATATTTTTCCTATTATCTTTGTTTTTTAACCTTTAGTTGTAATTTAAGAAATTGGGTACACATAGCCAAGACTATGCAAGATAAGAAAAGTTTAAGAAGTTATATAAAAATTTATCATAATATTACATTTGGTCAACAAAAAGAATAATTTGAAGTGATGGACTAGTAGAGAAAGATGTGTACGTAGGGCCTGGCTTTGGGGTGCTTGTCAGGGACCAGTCTCTCAGGAAGATGCAGCGTGAGGGACAGTGGTTTCATTTCTCACAATCACCCCTCTCCCTAACTCCACTAAAGAACTGGATATCATGGGCCTCTGATCCTGGGCTGGCTGGCCAACTGGCCGGTCCTCTAGAATAGCTGCTGGGGGTGCCGGTTGCACCGGCACCGAGGGAAAGCCCAGCTGGCTGGCAAGCGTTTGTGATGTTGTGCCGTTGAGCTCCCCTGAGGCTGCCTTCCCAGGTGGGCTTCATCCACACACTGTATATCTTGCTTTGTATTTGCACAGTATGATGCTTAATGTGATCCATTAGTCCGTTTGTCCTCCCTTCCTTCCATCCATCTTCTAGGTGTTAGGTATAGCATTGAACAAAACAGATAAAATCCTTGCCTCAAGGAGCTTATATTTTAGAGATTCAAAGCATTTTCAAATGTATTATCTTATTTGCTTGTTACAATGAGTATGTGAATTTTGAATTTTTCAGTACTTTGATTTGATACGTGAGGAAATGGGGATATTTTGAGATTACGACCTACCCAGGATAATAGTGCTACAAATAGAACCCATTATTTTTCATTCTTAGTTTAGCACCCTTTCTTCTGTGACACCCTGCTTTCTGTTCTAAATACGTTTCCCATCATCAAAACACTTTTTCACAGTTGTCTTTCTTAATACATCAATCACGGGTAGCCAAGGGAATTTGAAAGAACATTAAATGAGTTCACTGCAGCTGCTTTAACCTTTCAATGTGTTCCCATTGCTCTTAGGTGAGATTTGAAATCCAAAATGTAGTCTCCAATGCCCTGCACCATCTGGCTGTGCCACCTTCCCAGCTGTCTCCTGGGACACTCTCCCTCTTAATTACTTGTCTTCTAGACACGTTGGCCTTCTTTTCTCATCTCAGAAGCATCGTGCTCTTTCTAGCTCCAGGCCTTTGCATGTGCTGTTCCCTCTGCTTGGAACGCTCCTCCCTGTTCTCCGTCCTATCCCACCACCTCCACCTCATCAAGCTTCACTCAACTCATAGATCTCACTTCAGTGCCACTTCTTGGGGGGGAGCCCTTCTTCATCCCACAGTCAAGGTCAGGTCCCTGCACCGCAGGCACTTTCTCACGGCACCCTGTGGTTTTCCTTCATAGCACGCCTACCACCATCCACGGATTTGCTTACTGCCATCCTCCTGTCTTGGAGTGTTCAGAAGATCAGCTTCATGAGGGCAGGGACTCTGGTTATCTCATTCCCACTGTGTTTCCCCAGCTAGCACTGGGCCTTATATTAGATGCTCCAAAAATATGTGACCAGCACGAAACCAAGAGAGGCACGAGCAGATTTAAATGCTTATGGTTTGTTCAATTTCACTTCCCTCCGGAATGTGATTCTAGCAACGAAGGCAGATTATGAAATGGTGTAGGTTTCTTACATTTTACTAATGTTTAAATAAGGAATGGGAAAGCAACTACTAAGATTTGGAAACTTAGTAAAGTAGCAGTAAGAGGTGACAAAGGGGCAAAACAAAACCCAATATAGAGCCTGGGGGAGAAAAGAGTTATTTCACCAAGTTATTCGTTTTGTGTCTTTTTCCCAGTAAACTGTGAGCAATTTGAAGTCAAGTAACAGAACTTATTTGTGTCTATATTTTCAAAGAAAGTACAGTGCCTGGCTCATAGTACCTGTTGAATAAATGTTTAATAAATGAATGAGTGAATGATATACCTCTACCTTTGAAGCTGACTTCTTGTGTTCTTAATGCTGATATTAGAAATAGAAATTGTATGACTATGGAAGGAATACTGGATTTAGAACCAGAGAGATTTAGGTTTAAAACTGCATTGAAAATGAGAATAATTATGCCTACCAAGCGGGCTTGGTAGTGGGAGGATGGTGTATAGATGGCATATATAAAAGTGCTTAGCAGGTGCCAGGCACATATACTAAGTCCTCAAAAGATTTTAGCTCCCCCTTTCTGCTTCTCTCCCTTTGATCTAGTCCCAGAAAGACTTTTGAGGAATGTGGTACTGTAGGGAAGGAAGAAATTTTCCTCTACCCTTCTAGGTTCTTCTAGCTTGTCTAAGAATTAAATTGACATGAGACAGAATAACAGGAGAAAATCAAACAAAGCTTAATAACAGGTATACGTGAGAGAAACCCAGGAAAACTGAGTAACTTTCCAAAATGGTCAAAGCCACTTAAATATCATCTTCAGCTAGAGACAAAAGAGGATATTGGGGGTAGTGGTTTGGGACTTCAAAGGGGAGGAAGGCAATTCACATGGAGATGGAAAAGCAAATGTTTAGTAAACAAATGGTTGCCATGGCTTGCAAAGACAATGGGACATGGAGAGGACTTTGATCGAATGGGCCTTGCTAGATTCCTCCCTGCCTACCACACCTACTTCATATTATACTATAGTTATCCATGGTGATAACTCCTTCCTGGAACAGACCTTCCATCTTAAATTCTTTTCGGCAGTTGGGGAAGGTCAGAATTTCTTCCTGAATCTTTTGCTCTTAAAAATAATCAAGCCAAAGAGTCACATTTTGGAGTAGCAAATTCTGCTCCCCTACAGTATGTAAATTTTAAAATAGAGAAAGAGAACCTCTAAGCAGAATCATGGCAATGGAGCGATGACGGGAATCAGTACATGGTACTTGTATTTACAAAGCAAGCATGACGCTGGGATGGTTAAACAGCAGTGCAGGACATTGTATAGGAACTGGGGAATAATGTTCCTATTATTCTTGTCTACGGTTAGCCTATTACTAGAAAAGAGAGACCAAACTGACTTCTACAGTCCTTAGGTTCGAAACTTTCTGTTTTGACCTCCATCATTTATACTTTTCCCATCTTTACTTACAAATATCACCTAACCCCAGCTCTTCCTCAGATTATTTCTTCTACTAGTTTTATTCTGTTCTCCACAGTAAATTCTCTCTTCTATTTCCATCAATGCCAATTCAAGTAATTATGATGAGTGAATGGAGGGTGTGTTAAATTTTGATAGATCCACTGATTTCCCTGAGTTCCACACTGATTTCTTTTAGGATGTGACTAGGTAGGCCAATAACTCTCCAGTTCCCCAGCTCCCACCCTGATCTAATTATGATACAGAGGAGAGAGAATTGTGACCAGTTTTTCTTTTTCCTCTGAGGGTAGAGCAAGAGCTAATGGTTTCAGACTATAGCATGACAGACTTAGGATCACCCATGAGGATCTGTTATGCTCTAGGCTCATTCTGGTTAAAAGCCTGAAGTCATTTTACAGCCACATCAATTTAGTTCTCCTGTATACCACCTACTTTTTGGTGCAAAATATGCAAAGCCCTGGAAATACAAATACAATTAGCTCCTCAAGGAATTTGAGTCCAGCAGGGGAGACAGACACATGAACAAACATGGTACTCTCTGATAGGGGCAGTATGGGTACATGTACAAGTGACAAAGGAGGCAGTGATGACTCTGGTCTGGGACAGCTGAGGGAAGGTGGCATAGGCCACCTGTTGAAGAATAAATTGGAGTTGGCTATGTGGACAACGTTGGAGAGGGTATTCTAAGTAGAGGAAACAGGACGTGGAGAGACAGGGAGACATGGACTAGCATGGTGTGTGCAGGGAACTCCAAGTAATTAGATATTGCTAGATTGTTGAGTATGAAGGCTGTCGTGAAGTCTAGCAATGCCAAGATAGGTTATGGAATCTCTTTCTTTGGAGTCTTAAATATCAAAGCATTCACATCTGCTGAGAATCGTTTGGGTCGTATTTTTGCCAGAGGTAGAGGCAGGTACTTTATGTGTCAGGTAAAAGTCAATGACTATTATATAAACATTGAAACTGTATTAATTAATTTAAAAGAAAGGACTCAAACTTCGGACTTTGTATGTGCTATTCCGGTATGTATAGTTTTCAAGTCACCTAATTAAGGCAGTCTATTGTATAGAACCCTGCTCCCTCTCAGTGAAACACATGCATTCATAAAAAACAGTACAAATTCAGCGTCACCCTTTCTCCATTGGAGGGGGTACTTCTTCTGGAGCAAAGGTAGTTCTGAGGGAATCAATATAATAGTCAGAAAAAGAATGGAGGCTGGCTTCTCCTTGTCCACTCTTGGCTGCCTAAGAGTGAAATGGCACCTAGGATATTGTATACCTTTAAATCGTCCATGTTGCCTGTTTCAACGGCCTTCCCAGGCCAGGGAACTGGGTGGTGAGTTTATAGTTGTAAGAGCTGGAGCGGGACTGCTGTGCCTGCAGTTGCATGCTTTTTATGGAACAGGGAATGTTGTTGAGGGAATTTAGGCAGCTGGAACCCGCCGCATTAGCAATTTGGACTAAGGAAGAATTTCAGAGGGAGAAAATAAAGCTCATTATATAATTTCATTTGGGTATTTAGGAGGCTGAGAGGGGAGGGGATGAGAGTATTATGAAGGCAAGCAGGAGTGTTTCGTAAACAGCTCCCTCTCTATTCATTTTTACTGTAAGAACTGGATTTAAATAGGGTGATCACATGGCCCATTTTGAAAAGGGCAGTCATGTTCTTCTGCTGTTTCTTAGCTGTTTTGTCAGTTGGAGCAAAACAACAGCACTGCTCATTTTTTGCAGGGTTAGAGGAAAAAGGAAGGGCTGGCAGAAGAATGGGGTGGGAAGCTGGAGGGGAGAGGAGAGGCCAGAAGTGTCAGACTATGGGGACGAGGACCTGAAGGAGGCCCGTTTGGCTGCAGGGATGGGGCCTGGAACTCTGCCTTTTGAAGCCTGTTGACAATCTCATCCTAATTTAGCCTTTTGTGGAATCTTCCATGAGACGCAGTTGCCAACTTCAGTCTTCCTAGAGAACCGAGCCTGCTAAGTCTACCCGGAAGAACTGGCAAAGCAGGCCCCCTCCTCAGAACCGGGATAGCACTGACACGAAGTGAAAATCCTCTCCTCCTTTAAGAAAACACACTCAATTCCTCACACCTGCCTCATCCTCACCCCCACTCCCCAAACACACCAGCCCTCAGCGAAAACAAAAACTGACATCATGTAACCTTTGGTTATTCTTTTCTGTGCATAAAGTGTCAGCCTCCTGTTTTACCTTTGTAAACAATGGAAATCTTATTTCTTTCCAGAAGATCACAAAAGATTACAGGGACCAGATTCAAAAAGAATAAAAATCATTAGTAAGTCAGAGAGTCGGGCTTAAAAAAAGAAAAAAGAATGTATTCTCTCCTTGGCCTTAACATGTGTCTTAAGGGGAGATCATTTAGGTTACTGGTGGTTTCTTCCTTCGTCATACTAACTTACGTTAGTAAAGTGTGATTTTGAAAGGATACTGCGAGTTTGGGAATAGAGAGTTTTATATTTTTTGTTTTCTCCTCTTCTTTTCACAGCAGAATACACAGGTTTCTGATTGGTGACACATGAACTGAGCTATTCTACTTGACTTCTGACATAGTAGGAAGTGCCCACGGGATAGGCAGCTGCCTCCGATAAAGAACCATGCCAGCGTACTTTCTTTCCTTCTCTCTCCTACACCCTAATGTGGACACTTGGAGCATTGGTTAATGTAGCCTCTTTTAAAAAATGCGCACCCTGCTCATTTCCAATACAGACTTGAGGTTGGTGGCCACTAATCTTAACAGGACATTTATATTATCATTTGAAAATGGAATATAATGTGCTATTTAGGTTTATTAAGGCTATTTTAGGGTATGCTGATGGGCTAAATTTGCCTGAACTACTGAGATTGAGATTATCTAACTTTTATTGGCATTGGAGGATTTTTTTAAAGAAAAATAGCTATTAAGATTAAATACCAAGATCATATAAATCTTTCTAGGAAAATATAATCGAAAGCATCAAGGCTGTCTCCTACAGTTGGTGGTTTCTGTTATCTTAGTTCTCAGAGCTATGACAATGTCATGGAGTTTCAAGAATTCGAAAGGATAAATAAAAATAAAACTCATAGTTTTGAAATGGGAAAAGGGAACGATTCTGGAAGTTGTCTTCTGTTTTTAAAATAGTCATTCAGATCTTCAAAATAGAAAAAACTAGAAAATTATTTTTCATTTATTAAGGGAAAAAACCCAGCTTGTACTTTTGAATTAATGCAAAGACCAGAATAAACGCTCATAATCATTGTGGAGGTTACTAATTACAACTCTGCTTTTGATTTATTGTAAATATGCCTTCAATTTTCTTCCTCATTACCTGTCACTGTCTTTAATTTTAAGAAGGCTTTCATTAAAACATTTGAATCACTTATTTTGAAGCATCTAACTTGAGAAGAAGTTTACTGATTTTTATAGCATACAATACAAATGTTTTTATTTTAGGATACAAATCATAAACTAAAACTTTACTGGGGGAGTTTGGCCAATGATACAAAAATATGTAGAAGGAAAAGTATATTTAATACTGTGCACATTTTTACAACAGAGTGTATGGCATTTGGATTCAGAGTTTTAACTAGTACCTCATTTGTTCAGTAATGATTTTTTTTAAATAGGAAAAAAAATTTGTCGAACCAGAGCAGGCACTTACTAGATATTTAACTTTGATGAGCTGAAATTAGACAGTGAAGCAGGATAATTAGAATAACTTTTTTATCAACATCTAAATATTTCTTCTTTTCTTTAACATTTCAGTTAAGTTTGAAGAAATCCCAGAAATGAGATACCCATTAGCTATGTGAAAGGAATTCTGAGGATTATAAGCTATCTGCATTTTTCTATGGCATGAAGACTCTTATTTTCAAAAAATAATTTGGAGGGGGATTTTTAAATTTGTTAATCTTCCCTAATGTGTGGTTTACCAAAGGTTTTATTTTTAATTAAAAACAACCCTTTTTTTAAGAAGCTGAGTCAGTTCAGTTTTGTTTGTAGTTTTTTGTTTGTTACTGTGATTAATACATGAAAATAAGTTAGAATGGAATATATTTCTGTGGAAGCCATATTCTTAACATCAGGACTTACCTAGAAAATATAGGAGCCACACTTGATCATTCATAATCATTTTGAAATTCTCTAGTCATTTTTTTTTAAAGCCAGCTTTGACTAATAATATTGTGTGGCTAGTTATTTATTCTTGTCACAGCAGTTTAGTTATTTTTGTATAACTGTAGTTTTTTCCTAATAGTTAGAAATAAGTCTATTTGTGATCTCAAAAAAAAGTGTATACATTTGATAATTTTGTTGTACAAAATGCTTAATACCTGTTAAAAGCTGTTTGACTTTCGGTTTTAAAACAGCTCTGTAATTTGGTGAGTCCTGCAAAGATTCCGGCTTTCTTTGTGGCCTGCTTGCCAAATAATTTTTGCAGCATTTTTCTTTGCTTTCTTATAAACACTTAAAAATTTTACTTGCTTTTCCGTAAGTCCAACCATTAAGTTAGAAAGCACCGAAGTTACTATGAAATTGCCCTTTGTTTTTTCATACATCAAGGAGGAAAGATAGATTTTGTGTATCCCCTGTGAGTTGTTAAAACAGAAATACTTAGGACTGCTATACTCATGGAGCTATATTCTTGCCTTATTACAGATGAAACGATTTTGTCTGACTGCCTTGCTTTAAAATGAGTTTTCATGCTTAGGCAAAGATATTTAATTTTATTTTTGATGAGAATATCTTGTATTATACTTCTCCCCAATCTCGTGCTCCCAATTTTGGGGTAAGTATAGAATCTTTTAAGACTGCAGGTTACTGTCTGATTTACTAGAAAACATGACATGTAAAATAGTGGCTAAGGATTGTGGGGTCCTGCCTTAAAAGTTATCGAGAAAAAAAGTTAAAATATCAAGGAAGGTGCTACTACAGTAAAAACTTGGTTTCCTCTGTAAAACCCTGATATCTCATAGGAAGACTTGGATGTTATTCTCAGCTATCAAAAATGTTTAAATATGAAAGTAAAGGTGACATGAAAGTGTAATACCTTCTATACTTAGGGCCCGCTGTTCGCAAGGTGTGTGGTTATTAATCTTAGTTTGAATTTACAAATTATATACTCTGAGATTAGTTTGCAGATAGGGTTGGTGGAGGTTAGTGCATGGGGTTTAGAATGAGGAAGCTGATAAAATATTACTCATAAGCCTTTCTGCTTCTGTTTTTTATTCTGGAAATGCTGTTAGATAGTTTTACTCTTTTGTGGTCTTATAGCTGTGATCAAAGTAAATAGGTTTAGAAATAAGACGTATATTATTTTCTCCTTTGTAAAATAAAGGGGCCGGACCCTGCTCTTTCTAGGCTGTTTCCAGGGGCATGACTCTCCGATTCTGAACTCTTCTTACTCATTCCCCGCTCCACCTTTCTACCCTGCCTGCCACTCTTTTGTTATCTGATTTGCAAGTCAATATTATGGAAAGTTCTCCATTGTAATGCAGAAAGCCTTAGCTTCAGGTCCTAGCTGATATCCACAACCGAAAGGCGCTATTCAAGCCACCTCGGAAAGAACAATCTTTTAAAAAGATGGCAAACTTTGCTTTCATGTTAGCCCAAAATGAAGTTCTCGAGCTGCATCTGGCTGTGCAGGGTAATCCAATCTATTTTAATGCAAAGATTTTCCAAGAAGGCAGGAAGCAGTCAAGGGGAAGCCTGTCAGGCATCTGCTGTTTCGTTTCCAGATCCCTTGTGTTAATTTAATGTTTCTAGGGAACCGGGCTCTTGCTTTTTTCTCAGAATCCCTTCTCTAGGAACTGGCGAGTGCGGTGGCGCTGTGCGAACAGCAGATAAGCAGGCAGCTTGGCTCGGGGCGCTCGGCGGTCCTGTGCAGCCTCATCTGCGAGGCGGCGAGTCACCCCGCCGCCCCAAGAGCGCCCCTGGGTGTGATCCGCGGGTGAGCGGGCAGTTTCCCTCGTTCCCTGCGGATTACGCAGAGGCGGCGCCCGAGTGACAGAGGTATACTTGAAAGACGTGTTTATTTGCATTTGTGCAGTTTGGCCTTAGTGAAAGGTAAATATGAAATGAATGGCTCGTCCTCACTCCACCAAAACAAGGGAAACTCAGCCAATCTCAAGGAAACAAACCAAACCAAACACGAACCTGAGTGAACTGTGGATCTTGCAGAAGCACTTGCATTTACGTTGAGAAAACGGGGGAAATTGGCATTCCTTACAATAGCCGGCCGCCCATCTTCGGCCAATTAGCAATCACAAGTTGCCGGGAAATTTCTTATGAGCAGGTTCGCAGGTTTTGTTTTGAAGGGCAAACTGTGCTAATAGAGTCAGGTGCCTGTGAGACACAAGAACATTAACCCGTTGTGTTCTGCGTCCCTTCTCAGGTCAGTCAGGTCTCTCCCATTCTCATCTTCCACCTCAGAACCAGAGGAGACATCCAGACTTCACTTTTGAGAAGGAATTCTGCAGAATCAGAAACAAAAGGCTGCCCTTTAAAACAGTTTCGTTTTTGTACATTCCCGTCTGTTATTCCTGCTTAGAAACTTAGAAGGCTAATAATTTATGTTGCTGTGAGAATTGCCCTGTGTACCTAATATTACAGTTTAAGGAGTTCAAGTGGCCTATAGATTAATAGTAACCTGTCTAGTACTCTGATAATGCCAATATTCTTGTAGCAGTCAATATCACTCTATTACTAAATTGATGGAATCACAGAATTTTGGAGTTGGAATAGAGTGTAGAGGTCATTCGGGCCAATTTTTCTATGGAATTGCAAGAATCTCTTTTATAACATTTCTTTTTTTTTAATTTTCATTTTTCTCTTTTGTAACATTTCTGATTGCTTTTTGAGGCAGTCCATTCCATTACTGGAGAGTTCTAATTATTAGAATGTTGTTCATTATATTAAATTATCTCTATGTAATTGTCACCTTGGTTTTTGTTCTCCCTTAAATAATAAAAGTCTAAAATTGTTTATATATTTTAGGAGTGTGGATAAATTTTCTTGTTTTGTTTTGTTTTTGGCATCATAATAGGATAGCATCAGAAAGAAGTCAGTTTATAGTACCAATGCTATATATACTACCAATAATTTCATTTTAAAGGAATGATTTTCCTCTGCAGTCTGATTTCAGCCTTGTGGAGTTTTTGATATATTCAAATAGAATTCTACTAGAATCCAATTTTGAATAAGAAACCAGGTCCCCTGACCTAGCTGCCACTTAAAGTACTCATACTTAAAATGTATTTAAATGTGCAACTTTGTAGTTGCAGGGCACGTGTAAACCCCCTCTTCACTTCTTGTAGAGCTGCAGGGTTCTAACTAGCTTGGGACAGGGGGAGGGCAGGCTTGCGTTTTGTATCCTAATATACTATTTATGAATCTTGATTACCATTTATTACTTAAATTCGAATTTTTTCCTTCAGAAATTTTAACTAGACAGCTATTCAGAAGTATGGATTATACATGGGAAATTTCTAGTGCTTTAGAACTACTGAAAAGAAAATAAAAGGATGATCACCAGATGCAGAAGTAGAACAGAAAGTGTTTGGCTCTTAGGGAAGTTTTAGGAATACTCTGTAGGAGTTCCCCATTTTCTTCCAGTAACTCCAACCAGTAGGGAGCCTGGTGTAGGAAGTGAGGGTCTCACAATCTCAGGCTCAGATATCATGCTGTGGGGAAGTAACTGATGGTCTGGAGATACGGGCTGGAGGGATAGGCATGGATCAAAACGCGTGCCTCTGCAGCCCTCAGGGTAATGTGATGATCAAATCTTAACCACACATCCCGGGTGACTGTGTATGTTTGGAACATGCAACATAGCTAAGGTGCTTCTTTTGCTTTCCCTAATTTATGATTATTTTCATGTAATGAATAATGGTGGTGGGCATTTTTATAGAAGCTTTTAATTATGGCTCAGTATCCATGCAATTAATCAAGTAGAATGATTTAGAGTTTTGTTATTACTGAAGTCTTTACAGCTGGGAGTAAATGGATCCATGCCAGTAGGTTATTAAGTAAACAATTATTTATTTATCCATACTCCACCTTATTACAAAAAGATCTTGAGGAAATTTACACATACATACATACCCACGGCCACCACCACTGCCACTACCACCACCACCACATAAAATAAATAGAAGAAGAAATTAAGCAAAAGGAAAATAAGGTTAGGAGAAAAATAACAAGGCTGGTATGGGTAGGGTTAGTGCAAAGAATGTACAGTATAAAATTCTATACAGATGCTAGAGCTAGGCTATAAATTTGGCTCTTGTTTTTCTAGCAGCTAAAACCAAATGGGAGAAAAATAATCAGCTACAGGATTCATCACATTCATAATATGATTATAAGAAGATTGGGATTTTCCTTTGAACTCGTCTTGTGTTGCAAGGGGCATTTGATGCTTTCCTTCTGCTAGAAAGGTTAACTTTGAATTGCAATAAAAGTCATAAAAATGTAATTTTGGCAGAAATATAAATGAACGGAATGACAGAATGGAAACAGTTAACAGGATATCTAGTATTACTTCTCTTTTCCTTGGTCCATGTTCTAATATTCCAGCACTCTTCTCAGCGCATAGAGAGGTCCAAGAAGATTGGCCCTTCTTTTCGGAAGCTGAAGACTTACCTGAACCTTCTGTGGGAATGGGAAGCAGAAAGTGGTCATATTTTGTAGAAATGAAAACCTTTTATCATGAAGAATTTTTCTTTATTGTATATTTTTATATAGTTTCCAACCCCAAGAGCTAGTGGTGTCCCAAAAGTTCATTTTCAAACAAGTTGCTTGTTTGAAATTAAGAATACGTTTTCCCCTCAAAATGGTGTTGTCTACCACCTAATTTCAGACTTGTGATGAACCCAAGGTTCAGAGAGGCTAAATCTGAATAAATACAGGTTGATAATTCTGTATTCAAAACCTTTGAGGCCAGATTTTGCTGATTTTTTTTTTTTAAACTTTATTTATTTATTTATTTATTTTGTGGGGCAGACCAGCCCTGAGCTAACATCTGTTGCTAATCCTCCTCTTTTTGCTGAGGAAGACTGGCCCTGGGCTAACATCCGCGCCCATCTTCCTCTACTTTATATGGGACGCCGCCACGGCATGGCTGACAGGCAGTGCGTCGGCAGGCACCCGGGATCCGAACCCGCGAACTCCAGACTGCCAAGCGCGGACTAAACCGCTGCGCCACCGGGCGGCCCCCTGGATTTTGCTGATTTTTGATTTTTTTTTTTTTGAGGAAGGTTAATATTGTGCATATACCAGTTATTACATAGCACTGCAGTGTGGTCTGGAGCAGGATCCTATAATCAAACATATTAATACTTCTGAAGTGAAACTGATGAATATTCACACTCAGTGGGATAAATAAAGACTATAAATAGCCTCATGTCAGTTCAGGTCGAGTTTTGTCGCCAAATGAATTCGGGCCAAATGAGTTCAGGTCAGGTCAGGTTTTGCTGCCAAATGAGTTATGAAAAAACTTCTGGTTTTCAGAGTGTTTTGGATTTGAGATTAGTGGATCTCTATTATACTTTTTTTTTTTTTAAATAAAAAAGCCACTGGTATTATAAACCCTAACCACAATGTAATGTTATTTGATGGAAAAATGTGTTGAATTCCAATTAGGGAAGCCAGTAAACCATCACTGTGTTGCAGCCCTGCAGCAGGAGTGAAGTGTTTCCACCAGGCTGGAGTTGGAGCAGAGCTGCCTCCCACATAACCCAGGAGAGGGCTGTCACTGGGCAGGTGCTGGTGAAGGTGCCCGGAGGCCAAGGGCAGTGGACTGGTAAGAAGCATGGGGGCAGGTGGGAGAGCAGGGTTGGGGGACTTACTTTCTCTTCTCTTATTATTCATTTCTCTTCTCCCCCCCCTCCTCTTTCTCTTAACTTCTCCTTTCCTTCTAATGTTAGGGCAGGTAGCATGGCAGTGATGTCAGGGTGGCGTTTTCTCTCCCCTCTACTCTCACCCTTTCCCCCAAAACTGCCTGTAAAGATCCCAGATGGTGCCAGAAATAATCCAGCTTTTAAAGGTAGTTAAACCTAAGTCTAGATCTTGCCTCTGCTACCCTCTGCTAGCTGTGTGACCTTAGGTGGTTTGCTCAACTTGTACAACTGAAAAAAAAAATCCGATCTGCTTCCTAGGGGGTGGAGAAGACTTGAGGTTCTGAGTGAGTTGTGTGATGTCATGTGAAAGTGCTCACGTGGAATGGCCGTTCAGTAGATGGTAGTGTCCTTCAGCATTGTTGTCCCCTCTCATACTTCCCAGTGATTCTTTCCTTCTCCCCCTGAACGCTGGCTGAGAAGCAGGGAGCCGGGACCCTGTGGAGATACAGAGTGTCTGTAAGGGGGGAGGGGAGGAGCTTCTCAGGTGGTGAGTATGGCAGCTGTGATGGATCAGTGGTCTGCAAAGGCATGAAGGCCCCAAAGTGTGGGCATTTATATTCGGCCTGACGAAGGCATCCAAGCCCTCTTTAAGGCCTGATCTCAGACTTGGAAGTTTCTGGAAGAAAGAATAATCTGCAGGCTCTTCTGGGAGTTAGGCTGGAGCCAGGTATTTTTGGGGCTTACCTGGAGTTGTTTGCAGCCATGAGGGCTGATATTGCCCTATGGGCCAGGGCCTAACAGGAGTAGCAGTAAAACTTACAAGAAGCCACTAGAAGTTGCGCAACTATTCTAGGGCTTTGCCATGGGCCCTCTTTGGTGGTACTCTAGCTCTTCATATTGATTACATGCATTCTTTCAATAATATTAAGTGCTTAGTATATGTCAGGCACTGTTCTGGGGATATAATGGTTAATGACATAGACAAGATCCCTGCTGTCATGGAAACAAATGAGGGTACTATGTTAGAAAATAATAAGATGCAGGTGGGTGGGTGTGTGAGGGCTCCTTGAGATGGGGTGGTCCGGGAAGGTCTGCCTGGGGAGGTGACATTGAAGCTGAGACCTGAAGGATGAGTAGAAGTTAGCTATGCCAGGAGCATTCTAGACTGAGGACCAGCAAGTCCGAAGGACCTAAGATGGAGAGGAGATTGGTGTGACCTAGCACCTGTCTGGAGCTGTATTGTTGGAGTTTCATGAGCAAAGGGGAGAGGATCAGGTGGAGGGAAGGGCAGGCTGGGGCCAGACCTTGCTGAGCCTTATAAGCCCTGGACAGGAGAATGGATTTCATTCAAAGAACAAGAAGCCCCTGAAGGTTTTTAAGCAGGGGAGGGACATGGTTTGCATAAGAGTCCTTTGCCTCTCAAGTGGACATCATACAATATTGAAAACTGGCAGGGTGCTAGGCTCCTTTGGTAATGTTCCAATGTTTCCCTTGTTTTTAACTCAAATGTAAATAATTTGAAGTTACTTGTCCCTTTTTATTTTTTTGACTTTCTCTTCAAATCCAATTAACTGTCATCACTAATTTAGCTTTTTGGTGGAAGAATGCATGAGCAGTCACCTCTGTAAGATTGAGCAGTTCTCCTATTACCTGTTTTTTGCTTCCTGCTATGGATTTTGTTTATCTTCCAACACACCCATCCTTTGCTGCCAGCATTGACATGCTTTTTCTTTTAATCCTTGCTCTTTTCCTCCCTCTGTTTTGCAATTGTGGTAGACTCTTTTTTTTTGTCCATTTCTTTCATGACCTTTGGGGAATTCTTTCTTGGCTATGCTGATTTCCTTTATAGAACTTGGTTCAATACAGCAAACTTAACAGCTCCTTGTGCATAGTAGGTACTCAGTAAGTTTTGTTATGTGAATGAATAAACAGCAAGATCTGCTGGGCTTTCGTGATGAACATGAAGATGAATATGTCAGGTTTATTCCTCTAAGCAGACTGTTGTCTAAGCAGGACCACTTCAGAACCTGAAGTCAGTGTCTGGCATAGGATCCTAATAAAGGGAGGTGAGTACAATGTGGAAAGGAACTTAGGGAGTATAAATTTGGCATCTGAACCTCAGATCTAGCCTCTGTTTTTTGTTTTTAATTAAGTGGATTTTTCAGGGAGAGAGAAGTGTAGTTGTTATCGTAATGGACAACTGAATCAGGATTTTATTCCCATTAAGAAAAATGATCTGAAACTTGGTTATAAGATAATATCAAGATATAACGTTTCAAAGTCACAGTAGAGTATTGTCTAACAAGACCTAAGGGTCATCTGATTCTCTAGAGAATGTAACCTCGTTTTACCTACTATTTGCTATTACTTAGTACTTAGACTTGTGAAAGTTAGAAGTTAACTTGTAGAAAGTTATGATGCAAATAATTTCTGGCAGGTAGAAACGATAACCCCAAAGGTTGTTTTATTGCCCTGTAGAATATTAACTGGTTTTGTGTGTAATACTTGTTCCAGTATTCTTTTTTTAAACTCACTATATGTATCAATTTCTTGGCTACCTTGCTGTTTTCCTTATTAATGAGTTACGTACTAGTCTTTGACTTGTGCTCACTATGTATTTGTATGTGAATTATATTTTTAACCTTTTAAAAATTATATTTTGACATTCATATTCAGTAAAGTCCTTAGACATAAATGTACGTGTCACTATCCAAATTACCTAATTATATGCTCCCATGTAATGTCTGAATGGAAACATCATAAATGTCACAAGAAGGGGAATTATAGTATGATACAAAGATAAAAATTTCACTTACAGCAAATCTGTACTTTAAGAGGTTTTCTGAGGGCATTCGTCCCTGTCCAAGTTCAATATAAACAATCTTAATGAATTTTAGGCCCGTCTCAGGGAAACCTCTCATTGAACTGACCTGGGAAGGGGGCCTGTATTCACAGTACTCTTTCTTTTATGCTGGGGAAAAAAAATAAGTAAGTAAGCTTGAGAGACATTCCATAAATACAAATCTTGATTCTTTTGCTTTAAAAAAAGGGAAGACCATAATTATAGGAAAAAGTCAATTCTGAATTGTTTACCATAAAGAATTACTAGAAGTAGCACAGGAAATCCCTAAGTACAGATCACAAAAACCTCATCCATCACTTTTGAAAGTTTAGCGCCGATATTTCCTCAAGGATACTTTACCTCCAGTGAGGCCCGGGTGTCACCAACTGATGCCTTGTATACAGCCTCTTGGTCTAAACTATAAGTTCCCTTCAAGTCACTACTGTATTAACTGAAACCTACGTTAGTATGTCTTCTGCCCCAATAAAAACTGTTAAGAAAAGCAAGATTACTACTGTATTTGAACATGTGACCCAGTAGGAAAAAAACTAAGGAAATAAAACATTCATTTAATACCTTTAGATAAATTGCTAACTTCTTTATCACTGCTTAAAGGAATCCTAGTACTGACCTCAATCATGGTTTTAGTATAATGCTTTAAATATTTGACTCTAAATCCTTATCTTTGACTGATTCTCTCAGGATAACTCTGGAATTTGAATCTCTTTTCCAGAGCTTGAGTCTCCACTTCAAGTTTTTTCATAGTATAGTCTCTTAAGGGTGCATATATACCTGGTGTGCCAGGGACGGTCCTGTTTTATGCTGTTTCTCAACACTATTCTTAATAGGGCTCCTTTTCACTCTCAGAAGTATCCCTGTTTTTATGACAAGTTATGTGGTCACCCTACTTCACCCTGGCCAGATGTGGTTAAGGCTTATTTACCCAAATCTTGTCTGTCTTCTTTGGTCTCTCTGCCTCTTTTTTTCCTTCCTTATATGTGGCAGAAGCCAAAAAAAGATAGAGTCAACAGCCAAATGAGTGTGTTTTCCCAATCAATTCTGTCATTTTTCTCTTTTATAAAGAATAGCCCCATTTGTTTATTCATACATCTCAATAGCTAGCATTTATTGAGCACTTACTGTGTTCCTGACCCTGCTCTTTACTGGGATTAACTCGGTTCTCACGACAACCTTATGAGACAGGGACTATTATTATCCCCACTTTACAAGCCTGGATGGAGGAATAACTTGTCTTGGGTCACACTGTATGGAGCATACCTTTGACTCTAGTCAGTCTGACTGTAGAGTCCATGCTGTTGACTACCAGTTTATATGTATTATTTATTCAAATGTGTGTAGTAGCTGGACCTAGTTAACATGAATTGACAGTGAAGGGGAGAAAGAGCATTCTCTACCCACTCTGGGTCCTTTCTGGCTGGGCTACAAATTAAATTGACATGAGGTCAAATAGCAGGAGAAAATCAAGCAAAGTTTTATAACATGTATACATGGGAGAGACCCAGGGAAAATGAGTGTCTTGACAAAATGGCAGACATTTTTCTCTTATATAGGCAAATGAGGATTTTTTGGGGGGAAATTGGGAGTGTCAGCCACAAGGGATTACAGGAAAAGCACAGTAAGGTTATTATGCAGAGTTAAGGCCTCACCTTCCACACTGACAAGTTTCTAGAGCTGAGGTCATCCACCCCTCTTCCCAGTACAGAGGAGATACCTTTACAAATGGAGATTTCCCCTACAAATGTAAATGTTTGGCAAACAGAACCTTGATAAGAATGGGCATAGCAAAGACCCTCCCAGTCTCTTGATACCCAGAGTTATCCAAGGTGATGGCCCATCCCAGGGACAGGCCTTCCATCCCAAATCCCTTTAGACATTTGGGGTGGGGGTGGGGGTGTGAAGATCAAAGCCTCCTTCAGAGCAAGGTAAAGAGACACATCTTGAGGTGGCCAGTTCTGATCCCCCACAATAGTTCATGTCTAATGATTCATTTGTCAGCTAGCAACTTAACAGTATAAAGTATTATATTACTTATCTATTGCTGCATAACAAATTATCCTAAAATCAAGCAGCTTAAAACAATAAGCATTTATTATCTCACACAGTTTCTCTTGGTCAGGGACTCGGAAGTGCCTTAGCTGAATAGCTCTGCTCAGGGTCTCTCATGACATCTCAAGATGTCAACAGGGACTGGAGTCATCCGAACGCTCGCATGGAGCTGGAGGGTCTGCTTCCAAGAAGGTGCACTCACGTAGGGTAAGTGCCTAGCATTAAGCTTTTGATTGCTGAGACATCCATTTCAAAGACACCTGTCTCGAATGAACACGCTGCCAGCTGTATAACACAGCTACCAGCAAAACAACTAGATAAGGAACCAGGCTGCCCATCCTTGAATTTCCCCTTTTGGAAAGCCCTGGGTAACCTAGATAGCTGACGACTTGAGTGACTCTGCTTCTCTTTCCCACACCCTAATCCCTGCTCATGCTTTAAATTAGCCAATAAAGAGTGAACCTACAAAACTCTAGGTACCCTACCCTCAGACTCTAATCAGGGAAGAGCCCCAGGTCCTTGCTTCCTTCCTCTCTCTCTACCCGAGACCTTGCTGTGTGGCCCTCGGCATGCTGTGTACCTCCAGGGCTTGTGAGTAATAAATCTTGTTCTTCAAACTTCCCTGATGGCTTTTGCTGAAGTGTGTCCTGCAATCATAATAAGAACCACAAGGACTGGTCCAGCCACAACAGTGGCTTTGGTGGGGAAAATGTCCTTGGGGGCTCGCCACAAGTAATATGGGCCCAGGTGAGTGCCTGGGGCATTTGTAGCAGATAGCACCACTGTCAATAGGCTGAGACTGCTGCAGCAACTCACACAGTGCTGGTTGTTGGCGGGTTTCACTTCTCTTTCATTTGGGGCCCTCCATGAGCTGCTTAAGTGTCCTCATAGCGTGGAGGCCAGCTTCCCCCAGAGCTGACAATCCTAGAGAGCAACGTGGAAGCCCCAGTGTCTTTTATGACTTAGTCTTGGAAGTCACACTTCTCCATCGTTTCAGAGTATCCTATTGGTCACATAGGTCACCCTGGGTCAGGTGGGGTGGGGTGGGAGGGCTACACAGGGGTGTGAATACTAGGAAGCAAGAATCACTGGGTCATTTTGCAGGGTGACTATCACAAAGGAACTAATATGTTTTAAAACAAACAATTTTTTAAGGCTTAAAATTTAAAACCTAAAACTTAGATTCTTTTACCCACAAATGAAGAATAGCTTTTTTTAAAAGTAAACTCATATCTAGTTGCTTTTCTCAGTTTCCACTGGTAACAGAATATTTTTGTATTTGCATAAAAACTACAGTTACTATTAATCTTCTGGTACAGACTGAACTCAGAAGTTCTGTCTAAAGATCTGTGGCAACAAAGCAGCAGCTTCTGAATACCTGATGATAGTAAAGAGTGCTCATGGGCACTGACTCTGAAGAAGGTGGTGAGGGAACAGAAAATGGGGTAGCTTTGCCTTCCGAGGGTAGAGGTAGAGGGGCAGGCGGGTGACAGCCTATAGGGTACTTGAGGAACCCTTGAAAGCATCCTTACTTGCCAGGTGTGGGCCAGGACTGTTTTCCTGTGCCCTCATTCCCACTGAACTCTGGTGGAGGGTAAAGCAGGGCAGTATTCCAAAGTACATATAGCATTAAGGACTGGGGATGGTGACCATCCAGCTAACTCATAATGTGGAGGCTCTTTTGGTCCGCTCATAAGGTCTTTCTACCTAGGCCTGCTAAGGATGTTGGCCATGTTAATATTAAAGGCAGAGATTTTAGGTTTTGATAGTGATCCCTGAGGGATTTTGATATCTTGTTTTTCCAACTACTGAGACCACAGCCCCTGTTAAGTATTCAGAAGAAATTGACCACTCAAATGAATACCATGGTTTAGGCTGTGAGAGCCCGAAACCCACGTGGATTAGTGGATTACTTGAGGCACTTGGACACATACTGTACTAAGACCTGTGGCTCTTACTTATCTTGGGTAGAAGATATACTCCAGCCAGTTTGGATGAAGGCTGTATCTGATGGTAAAATGGATACAGCTCCTGAGTGTTGCCTGATCCCTCACAAAGGAGTGGTGGGCTTATGAGGCCACATGTCAGAGGAGTCCTGCATCTCCTCTGTATTGGCTTTTATCTCCTTCTGGTTTGGAAGGTCCTTCATCTGTGTCCTGGCGTCATCCTGTATCCTACACAACAATGCAGGCCTGGGGCAGAGCTGCGTAAGCTCCTTGTTCCAGGGCTTTTCATGTTCACTGCTGTATCCTTAGCATCTAGAACAGGGCCTGATATGTAGTAGATGATCAATAAATATTTTTTTAATGAATAAGGGTGAAGTCTTCCCAAGTAGTAGGCAGCCTTTGTGTACGGGAGCAGAAGAGGGAGGAGCAATCCAAAAAGGAAGTGGGTCCAATGGGAAAAAGCTGATGAGAACATGCCATACGAGCATAAAACCTTAACCTCTTAGGTTGTC
This sequence comes from Tapirus indicus, assembly GCA_031878705.1. Taxonomy (NCBI): domain Eukaryota; kingdom Metazoa; phylum Chordata; class Mammalia; order Perissodactyla; family Tapiridae; genus Tapirus; species Tapirus indicus. The sequence continues at coordinate 132,620,362 of CM062920.1, read as the reverse complement.
AGGTGTTCAGGGAACTTCCAAGTGGTGAGGACACGTATCCTCCTTGCCCTCATCCAAACTCTTGTCTCCCTCCTCCTGACACACCTGCGGGTGGGAAGCCTTGAGCGCCCTCTTGAGGCTGAACACACCACTGACAGAAACAATTCAACTTAAACAGAAGGTTAATTTCTATGCATCAATGTATTTGCTCACTTTATTACCGTTGTCACGGAGGAGTGAATTGTGAACTTTTAAGCACCATCCCTTAACTATTCCAAGCATTTTGTTGGAAAATTTACTAAAACATATTGTACATTTATTTCCCCAGCTTCTCAATAAAGTATTTGGAATATCATCTAATATTTTCCTATTATTTCAGGATCATTTTAGAAATATTGTGCTGTAAAACAGTGATACAATTAGGGTCTACACTAGGTGGAGTTTTTCTGTCACACTGAAGACCATATATAATACTTTTTGAATTCTCATGCCTCTTTTTCATAGTTTTGCTGTCTCCTCCTCTCAGGTAGGCTATTAGTGTTCACTTTCTGATGCTGCCCACATGTCTGCCTCAAGAGCTCCCAGTCCTCAATGATGTATCTCTCTGGTTATATGTAGAAAAATAAATGACTGAGTTTATTAGGTTTGTCTAAAATACGAGCAAACTTAAATGTATGGCGGACTGGAATTGGCCACCTCAAAATATGTCTCTTTAGCTTGATTATTTTCTCTGAAGGAGGCTTTGACCTTCCCCCCAACTAACTCTCTAAAGGGATTTGGGATGGAAGGCCTGTCCCTGGGATGCACCATCACCTTGGATAACTCTGGGTATCAGTAGACTGGGAGGGTCCCTGCTAAACCCATTCTTATCAAAGTTCTGTTTACCAAACATTTACATTTGTAGGGGAAATCTCCATTTCTAAAGGTATCTCCTTCTCTGTACTGGGAAAAGGGGTGAATGACCTCATCTCTAGAAACTTGTCAATGGGGAAGGCAAGGCCTTAAATCTGCATAATAACCTTACTGTGCTTTTCTGGTAACCTCCCATACCTGACTCACCCCCAGCATCCTCCACTGTCTTTCTGTTTAAGAGGAGAACCTCCCCATTTTGTCGAGAAACTTAGTTTCCCTGGTCTGCCTCATGTAAACATGTTATAAAGCTGTGTTTGATTTTCTCCTGCTATTGGTCTCATGTCAATTTAATTTGTAGCCCGGCTAGAAAGGACCCAGAGTGGGTAGAGGATAGTTTCCCTCCCCTTCAAATGTATGGACTTTGTGATATTTATGAGCCTCCTTTCCCATTTCTCCCATCTTTGGTTCTTCTCAGCAGTGTTCTAGAATGTTGGGCTCATCAGACATGTGGCTTCTGGATAAGTGAGGTGTTAATGACTCATAATTTTTCTATTCCAAATTTTGAAAGTAGTAGGATATCACTACTAAAAATACTAATTTGGGGGACCACTTTTCTTAAGCCTGTCCTCATCAGAGCTTGAGAAGGAGAGAACAGCAATAGGATGTTGTTCATGCAGCCTGTCTATTTCTGCAGGAAAATGAGGATAAGAAGGAGGAGGAAGGGAAGGGAAAAATGTGCAAGGAAGTGTCATGTTCTAGTAGATAGTTTTGAAAGATTCTTCTGGCTTTGGAGTGGAAAATGAATTGTAGAGGATCAAGGAAGAAGCAGGGAGGCCAGTCAAGAAGCCATGGCAGTTGTCCAAGTGAGGGATGATGGTGGCTTGGATGAGGGCGGAAATGGTATAGATAGTAAAGGGTGGTTGGACTCAGCGTATGCAATGGAGGTAGAGCCCACAGGGCTAGGTGTTGGGCCTGAGCAGGTAATATGGTACATTGCTCCTGTTATTAGAGTTTAGTAATGTATATTCACACCCTACATTTGTTTTTGCTAAGGAATTAAGTGTATCATTTAATCCTCATTGCTCTTATTATTACCATGTTTAGATTTGCTCCAAAAAGTATGTTACCAAATATAGCATGAAGACCAGTCCCCACCCTGTGGGTAAGTGATCCAAATGTTTGCAATTAGAATCTAAAATCTGGTTCTGAAGATTTATCAGAACATATGTTTAGCAACGAACATGAGATTTCCCCGCTTGCAATTCTTATTGTATAATTTATCAAACAAAGTTAACTTGGGGGCTTGGTTAGAAACTCCACAATTTTTAAGGAAATAAACACAAATCTCCAAATCATAATTAAATTTTTCTCATAGAATACTAAGAAATATAACTTATAATTTGACTCATTTCTTTTAGTTAAAATTTTTGTTGTTCTTTATAGTTCATGGCAGCTTTGAATAAAATAAGATTCTCTCAGTGTTTCAGAGTTTTAGATGCAGTAGCAGGTTTTACGTTTGGCATTATTCAAATTGATGTGTTATTAGTTTGATTGACATGAAAATTTTATCATTAATTTTAGATTTGATAGATTTTAATCTGATACCACTTTATATCGATTTATATTCAGAGGCTTCATTAAGATCCTGGAGGTACACAGTTTAATCTCAAGTGTCCAATCTTATTATGTTATTTTATTATAAGAAAGAAAAATATGTAACCTTGAGGCTGGGACTGTTTACAGCTAACTCTTATGAAATTAAATCAGTTCTCATAATCATTTTCAGCCGTTATTTGTTGTGCTTTTGCTGTACCTTGTGTCTTCTGAGCTATCCTTACAGGTTTCCAGGAATTCAAGGGCTAAGAAACACTCTACTACGAATTAGAAATGCCAAGGCATTTAATTTTGTGGGAGTGTAGAGTGTTTATTACTTTTTAAGTTTTGAGGGCCAGCAAAATGGAGATGTGTATTGTGTTACACAACATGCCGTGTTATAAATATGTTTACTTTTATTGCAATGATGTAACCAGAATGGAAAAAAACACAGAAGTAATAAATGTTGATATAATTTGCCTTGGGATAGGGGGGAGCATGGGGAATGGGGAGTATAGCACAAGAAGAGAAAAAAAATCTGTTACCGATTACAGTAAAATTGTTACAGTTAGAAAGAGTTGCATAGATGAATGAATAATAATAAAACCTTCACCTATCCCCCAAATTTACAAACTTCTTCAATCTTTCTTTGCTTAGCTACTTGATAAAGGAAAAATATTCCTCTGGTTCTTTGGGTGAAAAACTCATTCCATTATTTTGCTCTCTGAAGCTTTTCATCTTTCATTTTCATCACCAGAGGATACTATTTGGCTATTTTGAAAGCATTTCTGTTGTCAGTTTAGCTTGTGCTTTGCCCCCCAGAGCCTTCCCCATCTCATTCTTCTCATTTGCTTCACCGCTCTCCTCACTCCCACCTCTTTTCCTTTCCAAGGAAGGAACTTGTTAACAACTTTCCCTTTTGTGAACCGACTGAAAAATCCCTTTGGTCGGATACATTCACAGACACCCTACCTCAGTCTGATCCCAGAGAAACAAGCAACAGGAACCACAGGAAAACACGCAGCTCAGCTCCACACAGATAGACAGAAGTGGCCAAAGGAAAATGCGAGAACAGCAGACTGTTCATTTGATTTCCAGGAATGGAAATTATTGGTAGTCTAATCTTTTCAAAATAAACTTTGATCCACAGCCTTGTTAGTTACTCCCTTCTGAGGCTGAGGAGTGGCAGTTACCCTTGTTGGGTTTTTAAGGTCAGTCTGCTAGTTGTAGAAATAATGGGCTAACTTAGCCCCAAGAGAAGTGGAGAATACTAGTCACTTGTTAGTCTGGTCCCCAAGGTAAAAACAGCACAAGGGTAGGGAAGGATGTTCAGCTGAAATGGAGAGAAGATGGAAAAGAGGGTAGGGAAAAATACTGAAATGTTGGCCCCAAAATTACAGTTAGGAGAAAACCATTACCTTATTAAACTGTGTTATTAATCAGTTATAAAGGAGTTTTCTCTGATGTTCATGTTCCCTATAGACTCACTCCTTCCTTTCTTATCTTTTTCTTATGATTTCCTTCCCTTTCCCTCTGTTTCTTGATTTCTTTCTTCCTTCCTTTCTCCTGATCTTCCTTTCTTTTGTTGTTCTTTCTTGAGCTTAATATGATGCTGAGGTGAAAACAAAGATGATTAAGAACAAATCTTGCCTGGTTGATGACAGATCCACACACAACTGTAATACAAGGTGTTACTGAACCAGCTCATTTTGCTTACTGCAGAGTGTGCCAGTCACCACGATGACGAGTTTGCAGCAGAGGAGGGGGTTATTCACAAGGCAGCCAAACGAGGAGACGAGGAGACGGGAGAATAAGTCTCAAATCCTCCTCTCCCAAAATGGGGATTAGGGGTATTTATGGGGTCAAGGGGCAGGGTGGACTGGAGTGTGGGGATGGATGATTGGAGGAAAGGCTAAGTGAGGTAATAGATCATCTGCGCAAGCGTAGTCAAGCTTTGTGTCTCTTCATAGACGCATACTCACAAAATGGTGGCGTTAGCATGATCCGAGGGTGGAGTTTTTGGCCCCCTGACATCAAAGGGTCACTTACCAGGCATTCACACAGGCCCACTTAATGAGTTAGTGGTCTTAACCGGCCTGAACTGGGCAAGGGGTCGACTCACAGTTCCTAAGAAACAACTTAAGTACCCAGTACTGTGGTGACCCAAGTGTCACAGATTTGTTTTTGGTGAGGAAGATTGGCCCTGAGCTAACATCCATTCCAATCTTCCTCTATTTTGTTTGTGGGACGCCGCCTCATAATGGCTTGAGCAATGCATAGGTCCACGCCCGGGATCCGAACCCTCGAACCCTGGGCCACTGAAGCGGAGCACATGAACTTAATCACTATGCCGCCCCGCTGGCCCCTCACAGATGTTATCTGTAATCTAGTGGAGTCTGATAATATACTGCTTAACAACATGACTTCTAAGAATAATCGTGAGTGGCTATCTGGCCACCAGTTTCAATCCGAGGCACTCTGTGAGAATACTACTGGAGAGGTAGAAACCACAGGTCTGTGGAGGTTCCGAGGAAAATGGCTTCATCTGCTTGTGGAGACCAAGAATTAGACGAGACTTTCTGCATTCATTTGTTCATTCATTCATTCACACACACACACCCATTTGCCAGTCATTCTGCCAGGAACCGAGGGGACAATGTAACAATGTTGACAATGCAGGTATGGCCACAGGCTCCCAGGAGCTTATTATATGCTAATGGAGAGACAGGAAACAAGCATAGAAGTAGTAAATAGTTACAAGTTGTAAAAAGGGCTGTGAAGGAAACAGTTACTTTTTTGCAGTGGCAATGGCACAGAGTGAAGGGCGAAGCTGCCTTGCTTGTAGGCTGGGAGGGCTCCTTGAGGAGGGCTATTTCAGGAGACATCTGATGGATGAGAGGAAGCCAGCCTTGGGGAGAGCCAAGAGATGAATGTCCTGGTCAGAGGGAACGGTAAGAGCGAGGCCCTGAGGGGAAGAGCGGGCTGCTCTGCAGAACTGGAGGTCAGGATGGCAGGAGCGAGCAAGGTGGGGGTGTCCCAGAGGAGATCCAAGTAGGAGGTGGGCCTGCAGCCACAAGGAGTTGGGATTGTGTTCTGGGTGCAGTGGGAAGCCGTTGAAAGGGAGTGTCTTGCTGAGATTTTATTTTTAAAAGTCCAGTCTGTTTGATGTATGGAAAATACATTTTAGAGGGTCAGAATGGAAGCATGGAGGTCACAATAAAATCTCTATACTACAGGAGAAAACCGGAGTATTGGGAAGTTATAGGATTAGGGAGTGTGTTGTGAACACGGTGACATTTTATCTGGGCTTTTAAGAATGGTTGGGATTTTGACAAGCAGAGATTTGGAGAGAAGGGAATTTCTAGAGCAAGAGGCAAGATTATCTCTGGATGATCCTTAACCCATCACTGGAGAGTGAGAGGCATGAGGCGAGTTTGGAAAAGGGCCAACCTACTTAGCATGACTGGAGGGGAGAGTGTATGGAAGGGGACGAAAGTGTATTTTTCTGCCTGATAATATAAGGTCTTGAATGCCAGGCCACATTTTTAGGAGTTTGGCCAATGTATATAGAAGGTTAATTGTTTTATTTAGGCATGTGTTATTTGCTATAAGAAATCTTTCTAGTTCTTGCTTTTGTTTGCTTTTGCAAATATTTTATTTGGTATGAGAAATCATCCTAATTCTTGCTTTTGTTTTGTAGAAAAATTAGCTAGATTAGCATTTCCCATTGTCTGCTTTTAGAAAATAAGATGTCTGAGATGTTAGACTCTTCATATAATTCGCCCTACCCCGTAGTCACTGGCATTTGTTGTATCACTGCTCACAATGTACCAAACCAGAGTCTGGATATATAACGGTGGTTCCTCACCAGGAGCTTACATTTAAGGGTTCGGGTCTTCATTGGTTTGTTTGTTCATTCATTCATTCAACAAACATCCACTGAGAACCAGGACCGTTGTAGGTATAGTTTATCCTGGGTGAGTGTGAGGGACTCCCTACTCTCCGTGTGCCTCACTGTTTTCTATCAGTTTCTTTAGTGATGATTTAGGGATACTTCTGCACAGTCATAGGCAGCTTTCAGCAAGGTTGGGACAGCCTCCCCAAGGAAGTGACAACTGAGCTGAAACCTAAGTGATGATCTAGGGGAAGATCGGTTCAAACAGATGGCCTTGCAAAGCAAGGGCTGTAAGGTAGGCGTGACCTTGGGGCGTGTGAGAAAGGGAGAGAAGGTGACTGTGGTTGGGGTTCAGTGAACGAGGTGAGAAGTGGTGGGAGATGAGACTGGACAGGTTGGCACTGTTCTCAGCCCTGGCTGTACACTGCAGTCCTCTAGCAGGCTCAGGCCACACCCTAGACCAGTTAAAATCGGAATCTCATGTGGGATCCAGGCATCGGCATTTTTAAAAAGCTCCCCAGCTTCCTCTAACATCAGTTTGGATTTATAGTCATGTGCTACATAATGATGTTTTGGTCAACGACGGGCTGCGTATATGACGGTGGTCCCATAAGATTAGTACCATGTAGCGTAGGTGTGTTGTAGGCTGTACCATCTAGGTTTGTGTAAGTACACTCTCTGATGTTCACACAACAAAGAAATCGCTTAATGAGGCATTTCTCAGAACGTATCCCCATTGTTAATTGATGCATGACTGTGTTCTGATTGTCCTGGGAAGCTTTTGGAGGGGAGTGATATAATCAGATTATCATTCTTTAAAAGACCAGTTTGAGGCTGTCTGTAGTGTGGAGGGTAAATGGGAGGAAAAAGGTAAAGGGTGTCACCAGGAAGACTGGTTAGGAGGTTGTAGTAGCGGTCTGGTCAAGAGATGATGGTGGCTTAAACTAAGATGGCCGTGGGGGGGACTTTCAGGAAGTGGAGAGTGAGGCTAAGAGAGAAATCAAGGATGACTCCTAGTTTTGGGGCCGGAACAGTCGGGCTGGTGGAGTGGCCATTAATTGAGTTAGGGACAACTGAAGGAAAGGCAGATTTGGGGGTGCAGGGAGAGGGGAGGGGGATCAGTCAGCCTGAATTGCCATCCCATTGTCCCCTGGCAAACTCAAACTGCTCCTCTAAGACATAGCTCAAATGCCACGCCGTGACTTTCTACACTCTTTAAGCTCATACCTCTCTTAGAGCACTGCCAGGTTGTATTGGCTAGTATGGACTCTCCTATTTTCAGCACAATTCGCTATGTGACCAAATTGGTCTTATGAGCCCTAGTTTCATTTTGTGACAAATAGGAACGGAGGGAAAATTCTAAGTAATTTTTCCAATTTTATTTCTCTGTTACTCAGTATGCTTTAGGCCCTGATGGATTTCTTGCTGATTTTCAGAAAAATTCTGCGCATGCTTTAGTAAAAAGGAGGGGCAGATGAATACTGTGAGTTCAGAAAATTGCAGTGTCTTTTTGGAGGATGAGCTTTGCTTCCTGCCGCCATCTTCTGTGCTTTGTTTCTTCCCAGCATTATGGGAAACATGACCCTTCTGCAATAAAAACCTAAAACAAAGCTCCAACTCAGCAGACAGGAAAAGCCCAATGAGCTTAAAATAAATTTGAAAAGGTTAATAACTTGAAACCCTTTTTTAAGCTCGAGAAAGGATTCATCGTCTCAAAAGTGATCGTCTGCCTCTTCTGAGTCCCACCATGATATATTCTGAATAAAGATAACCTGCAGATGGTGTGATCAATTGCAACTCCTACCTGGATTATGGCAGGCATGATTAATCAATAAGTATTTATTGCCTCTATTTCTGGGGTGAGGTTGAGGGCAATACGAATCAGAAGGCTGTTCCTTGCCTTTGAGGGATTTGCAGTCTATTGGAGAGATATGCCTGACTGTCTTGAGCTAATCATCACTTACATTAGTTGTAACTGGGAGCCGGATTATGGAGATGACTCTTAGAGAAAGGGGAGGTCACCAGGAAGAGCCACGAGGTCGGTAAAGGCCTTCGGGCTGTAGGGCTTGGCTCTCGAAAGTTTGGTTGAGTCAAGGTGAAAGTTGAGCTGGACCTTGAATGATAATATATAGACCTTTATTTAATGTTACATGTTAATGTTAAAATTTTACTTGTTTTGAACTAACATATGCCAAGTTACAGACGCTGAAGGTCTCCTTTCTGCTTCTGTCCCCAGTCCCTTGGTTCCCCTTTCCAGAGGCAGTGCTGACTCGTTTCTTACAGTTCTTTCCAGATATAATGTAATACTTTTACACATATATAGCTTTTCTTATTTTAATTGATGAAATATTTTCATTTTTTAAATTTATCCCTTCCCAAGTGCTGAAATACATGTAAACTGAAAAAAACACACAGAAAACAAATACATCGCTTTCCTGTGGGGAGGCCACAGCTGTGCTGGTCTGATTTATTGGTGGTGAGCAACACACGAGTGAGTTTGCTTTCCCTGAGGTATTTGCTTTCACACCAACTGGAATATCGGTAGTGAGAAAGTGAACAACTGTGTACCCTGCTTAGAGAATGGTGATAATATTATCTCGACTGCTGTGCTGTGCTAGAACGTCACAATTAATTTCTCTGATCGCCACAACAGCTGCACAAGGTGGGCCTTTTCCTCCTTTTGCAGATGACGAATCTGAGTGTCAGGCTGAGTAAGCTTGTCTTGGGCCACACGGCAAATAGGAGGTGCGGTGAGGGTTTGAGCCGACTTCTAAACCCGACCTGTTCTGCGATGTCATGCTGCCTCTCTGGATTGGAAGCTCTTGGTACTGTATTTCTGGAAGCACCGCTGCTGTTCGTATTTTCTCCTGTGACTAAGTTCTGAGACATTGATGTGAACTTGTGGTGACCCAAGAGAAAAAAACGAGCAGAAGCTTTCTTCCTCTCTATTAAAAAAAAAAAATTCTGCTCACAAGAAAAGGGCAAATTCACCGCTCAGTTACAGGGGGCTGTAAGTCAAGGCAGTGTGTTTTTTTCTTAAGGTGGATAAACTGCCTCTCTCATTTTGAGTTTTTGAACCTGAAATGATAAGTCTCATTAATAACAAATATATACTTCTAATTCTAATTAGCATTTGGATTCAAGTTTAGAAATTCTTTTTTTTTTTTTTTTTGTCTAGCATCTCCTTTGAATTAAGATTGTTGCCTACTTTTCGCCCGGCGGCGCAGCGGTTTAGTCCGCGCTTGGCAGCCCGGGGTTTGCGAGTTTGGATCCCGGGCGCCCGCCGACGCACTGCCTGTCAGCCATGCCCTGGTGGCGTCCCATATAAAGTAGAGGAAGATGGGCACGGATGTTAGCCCAGGGCCAGTCTTCCTCAGCAAAAAGGGGAGGATTGGCAACAGATGTTAGCTCAGGGCTGGTCTTCCCCACAAAAAAAAAAAAGAAAAAAAAAAAAGATTGTTGCCCACTTTTAAAGGCAAAAAATTAAAATTGGGAGCATATCGTCATTTTGCCTTTTTTGCACAGGTGACATTTTTATTGGTGTGGATATGAGGAACTGTGGTCCTAGGCTGCACTTGAATGCCCAGATCCTGTGGCAGAAGGGGACTCCAGGCTCCCCTTGCAGCATCTTGGCGATGACACATGGGTCAGTATAGTGTCACAATGGTGAGAGTCCCATTTAGCAGATACATGACAGGTCATTTTTGTTTGTTTTTGGGAGGCTGAGTAGGCCTGATTAAAGAACACCGGCTCTGGGTTTGAATCCTAGATCTTCCACTACTAGTCACGGCACCTTGGGTAAGTTGCACTTGCACAATGAGGAATAGAATAGAATGTCTACCTCAAAGCTTTAAATGAATTCAATGAGTCTAAAGTACTTGGAACAGTGTTTAGCCCAAAGTAAACATACTCTTGGCTATTGTTAATCTTATTCTTAGTCCCACCCCATTTTTCTAGTTTCTCTTCCTACTTTCTTCGTGCCTGGAATATGAATGCAGCATCTGTGGCTTCCATCTGGGACCTTGAGGGAGAGGCCAAAAGGATAAGCAGATTCACTGGCTCTGAAACCATTAAGATGTTCACCAGTGTTTCCTGCCACTTACTTGTGGCTTCTTGTTAAATGAGAGAAATAAACCCTATTTCTTCAGGGTACTCTGTCACTCCTACAGCTCAGAAGCAGAGAGAAAGTATGACCTGTTCAGGGAATTTTAAGGAGTTCGGTATGGTTGGCAGGCAGAGTGTGAGGGGTCAGCTAGGATTGAGAAAGGACACTGGAGCCATTTGCATGGCTCAGATTTTGAAGAGTCTTGTAAACCAACTCCATTACTGATTTAGGACTTTTTTCCTGAAAAGTTGTTTAAATCAAGGGATCAGACGTGATCGGGTTTTTGGCTTAAGAAAGATCACTCTGGCTGCTCTTTGAACAATGAATTGGAAGTGACAAGACTGGAAGCAGGGAGACCTCTTTGAAGGCTATTACAGTAACCCAGTGAGTGGCGATCTTGGCAATGGGGATGGAGAGAAGCGAGAGAATTCTAGAAATGTTTAGGATAGAAGAGAACAGGGCTTGATGTGGGGGATTTCCGGTTTGTGTAACTGGTTGGATGGTGGCATTCTTAGCTGACAAAGGGCATGCAGAGGAGGTGTTTCTTAGTCTTTCTTTCATTGACGGATTTTAATAAAATAAAGTCATCTCAGAGTTTCAGATATCACATTTCTTCATACTCTTTCCATGCTTTTTTCCCCCCTTTTTTTCTTTCTTTTTTTCATGGGAGGAGGGTTTGAGGGTCTCAGTTGATTAGGATGTTCACCTTCCTGCTAGGAAAGAGTCTGTGGTATCCTTAGAACAGTTTTCTTCCTAATTATAGAATTCTTTGTAGTATTTAGTAATTACTATTATTTCTTTGTCTACAGGGAGTGGAATGGAAATCATTATAGTATGTAAAAATTCATTTCCTCTCTCCTAATAATTTTGTGATGCAATTTTATGTATGAGGAAATTATGGAATTTAACTTTCTGTGACTGTGGTAAAGAGGATAAATACCTCATATAAATGAAAAGCATCCATCCAATTTTGAATTATTTGGGAAAGAAGTCTCCATGGAGAAATGAACTTAAGGGATCAATAAATTTCTCCAATTCAGAAATTGAGATACAGCTGAATGGATGTTTTAAATCTTGAGCGTGGTTATACGTTGGAAATGTAAGATGTAGTCTAGGTCCAATCCAGAGAGCAAAAAAGGCTCAATACTTTTGAAATTATCAATGATTAAACTGTGAGCTTGTTATGCTTGAAGATAAACATCATTTTAGCACAATTTGCCTGCTGCTCAGGGAGTAAAGGGCTTTTTTGAACAGTTATTCAGAGAGAGGTCAAGAGGGAATTACTGGTTTTCTTTTTTGTTTTTAATGAAGGTTTTAATTAGTAATCATAGTAATAATAACGATGCCTTATGTTTGTGTAGCACTTTCCAGTTTACACTGGAAATGCATGATCCGTTTAGCCCTCTGTGAAGTAGGCAGGGCAAATATTATCTCCATTTTAGAGACGAGGAAACTGAGATCCAAGAAGTTGACTTCAGGTCATCTGATTCCTGGAGCAGTACTTTGTCCAGTAAATGCAATATCGCCTGTATCTTACAGTGGTATCCACAGTGCAGCTGCGTGGCGGAGAAGGCAAGCCTCTTTAGGGAGGGTGAGACAGTGAACTGTCCCGAGTGTGCTCTCCTCGGATTACTTTGGAGGTTTGCAATATGAAAAGCACAGCTCCAATCACACATGTGAATGGAAACAAAAAAGATGTTGGACTAAGTGTGATCGGCTATTTCTCATTTCTTTCCAGGAAAATTTCTTTGTTTCCTTATCTTCCTCTAGCATTCTTTAGGAAAAGCATTAATTAGTGCCACAAGGTTAAGAAAAAAATGTGAAAAATACATTAAGAATGTTTTATTTATCGACTTGTTTTCTGTGAATTTGTAAAAGACTGCTTGTATGATCTTGGTTCAGACTGAGGAATTCAAACCAGTAATCCTCAGAGGCATAGTTTGAGAACCACTAGGAAATATTTTGAAAGTGATTGAAATGGACATTCCGTCAAAAGGTAGTTTATTGCCTTCTGAGGAACATGTGTATAGATTTTTAAATTATTCATATTTGAAAGAATAGCATTATACGTACAAGAAATCTTAGTTTTGAGATAGAGCCGGTAAATATCTTAGGAAAAACTCCAGACGCCTACCTGATTCACTTGTCATCCTTCATCTTCTGACAGCTTAAACTAGCCAAGTTATTAAGTCTCTGGTTACTTTTGGGACTCTTTTACCCCGGGCCTTCCTTAGTGAATCTTAAGATTCTGGGGCCAAGCTTAGCGGATAGACTGTGCCGTGCTATGTCTCCCTGGCCCTGCCCCATGGCAGTGTCTTTTGCTACACGATTTAGCCAAAATTGTGTAGTCTTTTAATGATGGGGATGTATTTAATAAGGGAATACTCAATGTAATTAAAGATATTGCTTTTTCTGATTAAAACGAAAGCTAAAAGACTCCCAACTGTCACCTATAACAATATACTTTTTTTTAGAGTTGCCCATTGGGCTGTATCATCTGATTTGAATGGTCAACTGCCTCTGGCCACTCTGGGACTTTTTTCTGGCTGCTGTCCTGCAGTCCCTTTATTGAATTGGCAAAGCTCCTGATGCTTCTTTCTAGTTGTCATTCCACATTTGATCAAGGTTAAAACTAACTCCAAGGTGCAGGTGGTCCTGGTGAAGGCAGTTGTGTCTCCCTCTTTCTCAAGTATTCCCCCTTCTCAGAAGACAGTTATTTTAAGTGTTTGGCATCAGCTGTCCTTTGCTGGGTGGTAGAGAGTCAAACCTTCTGGAATACAAGCTCCATGAGGGCAGTGAACTTATTCTATTTGTCCGTCTCTTCCTGATGCCCTGAATAGTGCCTGGAACATTGTAGAGGATTTGTTGATTAAATAAATGACACTTCCTGTGGAGACTCTCTAGAAACAGCTGGCTCAATGTAGAGATCTGGGCATTAGGACTCATGGTTGCAAGTGACAGATATAGACTGGGCTTGGGCACATTTCCATGATTCTCTCCCTCTCACTTGTACCCAGCCAGAGACAAGGGCCCTGTCCTCTCTGTCTAGTCCTGGGCAGAAAGCCCATTGCCTGTGCTCTCCAAAATATTAAATCTCGCTTTCACAACGAATCTGGTTTCTTTGGATTTATATGTTCTAAGCTCTGGCCATATGCAAATGGTCTCAACAGATTTATTTATATTTCTTCATATCTTTTTCCTTCCAGAGACTGGGTGAAATGTAAACCGTTGGTTTCTATTCTTCACTCCCCTTACGCCTTAACTGGAGCCCCTTCTCATATAGGAAGCCTTCCCTGGTTAGTCTCATCTTCTTTAGATCCTTCATACCTCACTTGGTGTGTCCTCAGCATATTACCAGTAGGTTGTGCTGTGTTGCCTTGCATTTATTTTGTTATATCACGTATACATTTATTCTGTTTCCCCTGTTTTCATTTTTTTATAGCTCATTTGCTTTATTCCACAACATACACACAATAGTCTCCATGTGACAATACTAACACTACCACCAACAAAATGATTACTGATAACAATTTAAGATTTTTAATTTTTTTCAATTCTGTTTTCTTCTTTTTTTTTTGATGAGAACACGTAAGTTCTACTCTCTTAGAAAATTTCAGTTATGTAATACAGTATTATCAACTATAGTCACCATGTTATACATTAGATCCTCAGACCTTATTTTTCTTGTAACTGCAAGTTTCTACCCTTTTACCAACCTCTTCCCTTTCCTTTCACCCCCCAGTCCTTGGCAATCACCATTCTACTCTCGGTTTCTATGAGTTCAACTTTTTTTTTAGATTCCATATGTAAGTGATACTGTGTAGTATTTTATTTGTCTTTCCCTGTCTGGCTTCTTTCATTTAGCTTAACGCCCTCCAGGTTCACCTATGTTGTTGCACATGGCAGAATGTCCTTTTTTAAGGCTGAATAATATCCTAGTGTGTGTGTGTATTATATATATATATATATATATATATATATATGCTGTATATATATATTGCATTTATTTATCCATTCCTCCATCAGCAGACGTTTAGGTTGTTCCTATACCTTCACTGTTGTGAGTAATGCTGCAGTAAACTTGGGAGTGCCAATGTCTCTTCAAGATAGTGATATCATTTCCTTTGGATATATATCCAGAAGTAGGATTACTGGATCTTATGGTATTTCTATCTTTAATTTTTTGAGGAACCTCCATACTGTTTTCCATAGTGGCTGGAACAGTTTACATTCTCACCATTAGTGTACAAAGTTTCCCTTTCCTTGCCAGCATTTGTTATCTCTTGTCTTTTTCATAATAGACATCCTAACAGGTCTGAGGTGATATCTTGTTGTGGTTTTGATTTGCATTTCACTGATAATTAGTAATGTTGAGCACCTTTTCATGTACCTGTTGCCCATTTGCATGTCTTCTTTGGAAAAATGTCTGTTCAGGTCCTTTGCCCATTTTTTAATTCGGTTATTTGGTTGTTTTTTTTGGCTGTTGAGTTGTGTGAGTTCCTTGTTTATTTTGGATATTAACTCCTTATGAGGTTTGCAAATATTTTCCATAGGTTGCCTCTTCGTTTTGCTGATGGTTTCCTTTGCTGTGCAGAAGCTTTTTAGTTTGATGTTGTCCCACTTGTTTATTTTTGCTTTTATTGCCTTTGCTTTTGGTGCCAAATCCAAAAACTTATTGCCAAGACCAAAGTCAAGGAGCTTACTACCTATGTTTTGTTCTAGGAGTTTCAGGTCTTGTGTTCAAGTCTATAATCCATTTTGAGTTTTTTTTGTGTATGGTGTAAGATAGGGGTCCAGTTTCATTCTTGCATGTGGCAATCCAGTTTTCCCAACATCATTTGCTGAAGAGGCTGTCCTTTCCCCACTGTATATTCTTGGCTCTTTTGTCAATAATTAATTGACCATAGATGCATGGATTTATTTCTGAGCTCTCTATTCTGTTGCATTGATCTGTGTGTCTGTTTTTATACCAATTCCATACTGTTCCGATTACTGTAGTTTTGTAACGTAGTTTGAAATCAGGAAATGTGATGCCTCCAACTTTGTTCTACTTTCTCAAGATTTCTTTGGCTAATAGGGGTGTTTTATGGTTCCATACAAATTTTAGAATTGTTTTTTCTATTTATGTGAAAAATGCCATGGGAATTTCAATAGGGATTGCATTGAATCTGTAGATCACTTTGGTTAGTATGGACATTTTGACAATATTAATTCTTCCAATCCATGACATAATATCTTTTCATTTACTTGTGTCTTCATCAATTTCTCTTATCAAAGTCTTATAGTTTTCAGTGTACAGATCTTTCACCTCCTTGGTTAAGTTTATTCCTGTGTATTTTATTCTTTTTGATGCTATTGTAAATGGGATTGTTTTCTTAATTTCTCTTTCCAGTAGTTCCTTGTTAGTGTATTGAAATGCAACTGATTTTTGTATATTGAAATTTGAAATTTTTGTATATTGAAAGTTGTATCCTGGAACTTTACTGAATTCATTTATTAGTTCTAATATTTTTTTGGTTGAGGCTTTCAAGTTTTCTGTATGTAATGTCATGTCACTTGCAAACAGACAATTTTACTTCTTCTTCTCTGATTTGTATGCCTTTTATTTCTTTTTCTTTCCTAATTTCTCTGGCTAGGACTTCCGGTACTGTGTTGAATAAAGGTGGCAAGAGTGGGCTCCTTGCTTGTTCCTGATCTTAGAAGGAAAGCTTTCAGCTTTTCACCTTTGAGTATGATGTTAGCTGTGGGCTTGTTGCAAATGGCCTTTATTATGTTCAGTAGTATCAATAACCTTCTCTACCCAGATTATTGAGAGTTTTTATCATGAAAGGTTGTTGAATTTTGTCAAATGCTTTTTCTGTATCACATTTATTGATTTGCATATATTGAACTATCCTTGCATCCTAGGAATTAAGTCTCACTTGATGATGGTGTATGATCCTTTTAATGTACTGTTGAATTCAGGTTGGTAATATTTTGCTGAGTATTTTTGCATGTACATCAAGGATATTGGCCTGTAATTTTCTTTTTTTGTCGTGTCCTTTTCTGGTTTTGGTATCAGGGTAGTGCTTGCCTCATTAAATGAGTTTGGAAGTGTCTCCTCTCCTCTGTTTTTTGGAAGAGTTTGAGAAGGATTAGCATTAATTCTTTAAATGTTTGGTGGAATTCACCATGCAACTATCTGGTCCTGGACTTTCCTTTGTTGGGAAGTTTTTGATTACTGATTCAATCTCCTTACTAGTAATTGGTCTGTTAAGTTTTTCTATTTCTTCATGATTCAGCTTGGTAGGTTGTATGTTTTTAGGAATTTATCCATTTCTTCTAGGTAATCTAATTTGTTGGTGTATAATTGTTCATATGTTTTCTTATGATCCTTAGTATTTTTATGTTAGCAGTTGTAATGCCTCCCCTTTCATTCATTTTATTCATTTGAATCTTCTCTTTTTTTCCATAGGTAATCTAGCTAAAGGCTTCTCAATTTTGTTTATCTTTTCAAAAAACCAGGTTTGTCAATTTTGTTTATCTTTTTAAAAAATCAGCTCTTACTTTCTCTGTTTTTTTTTTTCCTGTTGTCTCTTTAGTCTCTATTTCATTTATTTCTTCTCCGATCTTTGTTATTTTTTTAAATTCTCTTCTGATTTCTTCTTTGACCCATTGGTTATTCAGGAACATGTTGTTTAATCTCCACATATTTGTGAATTTTCCAGTTTTCTTCTTGCAGTTGATTTCTAGTTTCATACCATTGTGGTCCGCAAAGATGCTTGATATGATTTCAATCTTATTAAATTTATTAAGACTTGTTTTATAGCCTAACCTGTGATCTATCCTAGAGAATGTTCCACGTGGGCTTGAGAAGAATGTGTATTCTGCTCTGTTGGATGGAATGTTCTCTATATATCTTTATATCTTCTGATTCGATAATTTAGTCCATTTACATTTAAACTAATTATTGTATGGACTTATTATTGCCATTTTGTTAGTTGTTTTCTGGCTGTTTTGTAGTTTCTTTCTTCCTCTCTTGCTTTCTTCCTTTGTGATTTGGTAATTTTCTGTAATGGTGTATTAGACTCCTTTCCCTTTGTCATTTGTGTGCCTACTGTAGGTTTTGTAGTAACCTATCTACTATAGGTTACCATGAGGCTTACAAAAAACATCTTATATTTATAACAGTCTATTCTAAGCTCATAACTTCGAATGCTTACAAAAGCTCTACGTTTTTACACTCCCCCTCCCCTGACATTTTATGTCTTTGATGTCACAATTTATATCTTTTTATATTGTGTATCATTGACAAATTACTGGAGTTATAGTTACTTTTAATCCTTTTGTCTTTAAACTTTATGCTAGAGTTATAAGTGATTTACCTACCACAATTACAACATTAGAGTATTCTGAATTTAACTGTATATTTACCTTTACCAATGAGTTTTATACTTTCATACATTTTCCTGTTACTAATTAGTGTCCTTTCGTTTTAGCTTGAAGAACTCCCTTTAACATTTCTTGTAAGGCCAGTCTAGTAGTGATGAACTCCTTCAGCTTTTGTCTGAAAAACTCTTTATCTCTCCTTCAATTCTGAAGGACAACTTTGTTGGGTAGAGTATTCTTGGTTGGCAGTGTTTTTTCTGTCCGCACTTTGAATATACCATCCCTTTCCCTTCTGGCCTGAAAAGTTTCTGCTGAAAAATCTGCTGAGAGTCTTATGGGGGTTCTCCTCTACGTAACAAGTTGTGCTTCTCTTGCTGCTTTTAAGATTCTCTCTTTGTCGTTAATTTTTGACAATTTAATTATGTGTTTTTATTGTGGGTTTCTTTAGATTCATCTTTTTTGATACTTTTTAGGCTTCCTACACCTGGATGTCTGTTTTTTCCCCAGGTTAAGGAAGTTTTCAACCATTATTTCTTCAAATAAGTTTTCTACCCTTTTCTCTCTCTCTTCCTCTGGGACCCCTATAATGTGAATATTGGTCTCCCTGCTGGTGTCCCAACAGTCCCTTAAGCTATCTTCATTCTTATTCACTCTTTTTTCTTTTTACTCCTTCTTCTGATTGAATGAATTCCACTGCCCTGTCTGTGAGTTTGCTGATCCTTTCTTCTGCTTGATCTAGTCTGCTGTGGAACCCCTCTACTGAATTTTTCAGTTTAGTTATTGTATTCTTCAGCTCTATGGTTTCTATTTGGTACTTTTTAATATTTTCTATCTCTGTTGAAATTCTCACTTTGTTTGTACGTTGCTCTCATGACTTCAGTGAGCATCTTTATAAGTGTTATTTTGAACTCTCTATTGGATAAATCACATCTCCATTTCATTAAGATTGGTTTCTGGAGATTTAATTGTCCTTTTGTTTGGAACATATTTTCTTGTTTCTTCATTATCCTTGATTCTCTGTATTGGTTTCCATGATTAGGTAAAACAGCCACCTCTCCCGTTCTTGACAGACTGGTCCCAAGTAGGAGATGAACCTTGTCAATCAGCCTAGCTTGAGCTCCTGGTTGTCTCTCAATCTTTTGTGATTGTCCAAGCTGCCGTCTTTGTTCTTAATGGCTCCCAGTAGTTAAGTGTGTGTCAAGACCAGTAAGAGTCCCAAAGGAGGGGATCATAGTCAGCACCTAGATGCAGGCTCCTTAGAAGCCAGACCCTCAGGCGGCAGCTTGTAAAATATGCAGTCAGACTGCTTCCAGGGAAAGACTGGGAGATGGGCATTTTTGTCTGCTCCCTCTGCCTTGAGCCCTTGGGGGATAGCCTTGACAAGTGCTCAGGTGCCCATTAAGAACTGCTTCTTTGTTTGCTATAGTCTTGTGGGTCTCATGGACAGAAGCCCCATTGGCTTTCAGAGCTAGGTGTTTTGGGGGACCATCCCTTGGGTGGGAGTCTTAAAAGTTGGGGGGGCACTAGATGTGTCATCCAAACCCTTTGCTTCTCAGGGAGAAGCTGGTGGTTGAAAGCTCCTTCCTGCTTATGTGGTTATGTCTGAATTACTAGATCATTACTTTTGCACTTTGGGGCCATTATTAAGTAAAATAAGGGTTACTTGAACATGATCACTGTGATACTGTGACAGTTGAACTGATAACTGAGAAGGCTACTAAGTGACTACTGGGTGGGTAGTGTGTGCAGTGTGGATACACTGTACAAAAGGGATGCTTCATGTCCAGGGTGGGATGACGTGCGATTTCATCGTGTTACTCAGAATGGCATGCAATTTAAAATTTATGAATTGTTTATTTCTGGAATTACAGTCTACAGTGGTATCCACCAAGTAGGCTTACTCTATATGAGACACGATGCTGGAGAAATTCCTTTGACTTCAGTTTGTGACCCTTTTAAAAATTAAATATCATCATTGCACTACCAAATGTGGTTCTCAGCTGACATTAAAAGCACATTGCATTAAGACATACATCATAGTTGATTTCCATTTTTCATAGGACTAGTATTTCAGGGAACATTTATGGTTCAATTTGTGTGAATTCTTGGGAGAAGAAAGATAACACAGTTGGCTTAGAAAAGAGTCAACAGCCATGGAATATCAAAGAAAAGGGTATAATTACAGGGTAAATGCAATCTCATGTGATGCAGTTTGAAGAATACTTGAAGCTATAGAGATTTGTTTATGATGTTTGAAACTCAGAAACCCAAACAAATATGCTCCTGTTTTTATTTTTTAAGGTAGCATTTATTGAGGCTTACTCTGTGTGAGACACTGTGCTTACACTTTAGATCCTACATTATTACATTAATTCTCATAGCAACTGTTTGCAGTGGGTGATATTATCCACATTTTACAGAAAAGAAACCTGAATTTTAGAGAGGAGACATGCCCAAGGATGTACAGCTAGTAAATGACAGAGCTGGAGTTTCCATCTTGATCTCTTTGATTTAAAAGCCTTAATCACATTTAACATTCTCTTAGAGGAGGACAGGGTTCGTGTCGTTTACTTCCCCCAACTCCCACCATTCTTTAAGAGTATGTCATAAACTGGTCTTATAACAAGCTTCTTGTGACTTGAAAAAAATGTATGCATACAAGTCCTCTGAAGAAATACACACAAGCAAGTTGAATTAAGCATTACCAGAAACCCCCTCCAATCAAGATAAACCAGTATTAACATTTAGGAGCATATCATTCTATACTGCTTATGCAAAGAATTAAGTATGATTATTAGAAGTGCTCTTAAGGCTAAATGCATTGTGCTAACAAATTTCTCTTTAGTATACTCCAAATTGTGTGCTTACTAAAAGTGATTTGTGTTTTTTCTTAGCCCTATTTATGCCAGTTGAACTTATTATTGCAATAATGTAATCTAATTAAATATTACATAAACCAATGAAATATGAGTATAAAAATAGAGCTGGTTTCTTCACTAATATTAGTTCAAATGCTCTAGCAAAATGTGATCGAGACAAATCTCTAAAACAGTTGCTCTGGAATTCAGAGTGGGTGGAATAACTGTGAAAGATTTGAAAAGAAATGTTAAAAGTCATGAAAGATTCCACATTCATATTGCCTCACAAGTATATTTAAATTTTTGTTTCACGTTAACAAAACTAAAACTGAAAATAGAGAAGAAGATGGATCATAGACGTCATTTATGTGGGAAAGATGATGTGGAATTCTAGCAAGCAAATACTCAAGTCCTTAGTGTTAAGTAAAAAATAAAATGTTTTGGGTGGCGGTTGTTATTTTTTATGAATCCTCACTTTCACT
This sequence comes from Tapirus indicus, assembly GCA_031878705.1. NCBI lineage: Eukaryota > Metazoa > Chordata > Mammalia > Perissodactyla > Tapiridae > Tapirus > Tapirus indicus. The sequence continues at coordinate 132,599,230 of CM062920.1, read as the reverse complement.
AGCTTTTGAAATTGAGCAATTAACTTCTGGTGTTAAATGCGTTTGATAAGAATGCTTCTACTCTTTATTATTTCAAAAGGGGAATAATATAGTTTGCTAAGCTACTTTTTTCACTTAATACATCATGGGCATATTTTCAAGCCAATAAATACAGATTAAAATATTTTATGGCAATATAATATATGTTCAGAAAAGTGCACAAATCCTAACTGTACAGCTCAGTAAATGACCACAAAACAAACATGTTGATGTAATCCACCCCAGGTCAAGAAACATTTCCAGTATCCCAGAAGCCCCCAATGGCTGCTTCTTCCTCACCAGAGATAACTCCTATTTTGACTTCTAGTACTGTAGGATCTGTTTTTAAGCTTTACGTAAAAGAAACATATGTAGTTTTTTGTTTTTGACTTCTTTACTCAACATTTGTTTGTGAGATTCATCCATGTTTTTGACATGTATTATTTGTTCATTTGTTGTCACTGCTGAATATTTTTTACTTGAAAGAACATGCCAAGATATTGATTCATTCTGTTGTTGACAGCCACTGGGGTTATTTCCCGTTTGGAGCTGTCGTGAAAATGTTGCTATGAACATTCTTGTACATGGCTTTTGGTATACATGAACAGGTTTTAATTCTTTTTGTTTGTTTCTATGCCTAGGCATGGAATTGGTGGGTCATAGGATATATTTGTGTTCAACTTTAGAGGATACTGCTAAAGTGGTTGCACCACTTTTCACCCTATTATCAATGTATGAGAGTCTCTGTTGCTCCACATCTCTGACAACACTTGGTATTGTCAGTTTTATTGGTTTTATCCAGTCTGGTGGGTGTGATTTTAATTTGCATTTTCCTGATGACTAATGAAGTTGAATACTTTTTTGTATATTTATTGACCACTGGTGTATCTTTGGTGGTGTGGGAGGGGTTGAAGTGCTTTTTTAAGTCTCTTGCCCATTTTCCTATAGAATTGTCAGACTTTTTCTTATTTATTTGTACTTCAGATATTCTAGATATAAGTTCCTTTGTTAGTTATATCTGTTCAAAATATCTTCTCCCACTCTGTGGCTTGCTTTTATTACTCTTTTAATAGAGGTTAATGGAAGTTCCTAATTTAAATGTAATCCAATTTACCAATTTTTCCCTTTATTACTAGTGCTTTTTGAATTCTCTTTAAGAAATCTTTGCTTACTTCCAACCCCAGGGTCATGAAGATATCCTCCTGTGTTATCTTCCATCAACTTTATTGTTTTACCTTTCATAGTTAGAAATACAGTTCACATGGAGTTAATTTATGTGTATGGTGAGAAGTTAGGGTTAAGTTTCATTTTATTCCACATTGGTATCCAGTTGGTCAAGCAGCATTTATCAAAAAGACCATCCATTCCCCATGGCTCTGCAGTGCCACCTTTTTTGTAAAGCAAGTATCTATATATGCGCAGGTCCAGTTCTGGACTCTATGTTCTCTTCCATTGGTGTATTTCCCTTGTGCTAACATATGATTTGATTACTGTAACTTAATAAATGAAAGACTAAGTTTTCTTTGTACCTATTCCTGGTGATAGTTTTTGGCCCTTTGCATTTCCAAAATAAGCTTAGAACCCACTTGTCAATTTCCACAAACATACAGAGATGCACTCTAGACTTGCAGGGGATTTTCGTCAAGATTGCTTTGGATCTATAGATCAGTTACTTTGACAATCAAATCTATAGGAGAATTGACATCTTTGCAATATTAAGCATTTCAGTTCATGTGTGTGGAATATCTTCCCATTTGGGTCTTCTTTAATTCATTCAGTGTTTTACATTTTAATTATTTGGTTTTAACATAATTCTTTTCAATGACTATAGAATTTTGTGGGTAACATATCAGAATTTATTTAATCAATACCCTTATGTTGTAAACTTAAGTTGTTTCTATTTTCTTTTCATTGTTTTAAACAGTATGACCATGAACATTCACATACATGCCTTTTTTAGTACCTTTCTCTCTCCTTAGAATTAACTCCTAAAACTAGAATTTCTGGGTCATATAGCATGCACTCTTATCTTCCCCTGTGAATTTTATCATTTTAAACTCTTACCCACAGTTTTAATAGGTCCACTCTTGCCAACCTGGAGAGTTGGTGATTTTTTAAAATATTTTTATATTTGATAGGAAAAAATAATAATTCATTGTTCTTTCAGTTTACATTGTTATTACTAGTGAGATTGAGCAAGGTTTCATTTGGCCATTTGTAGTTCCTTTGTGAATAACCTGTTCATGGCTTTTGCTTATTTTCTATTAGTGTTTTTATCTTTTTCTTATTAGTTAGTAAGTGCTCTTTGTATATCACAGATAAAAACCCTTTGTCACATATATTTACAAAATATAAATTGTACAATAAATGAATTAACCAGTATACTTTAGTTACTAGAGCAGGCATTTGCAGAAGAGCAAAAAAAAGAAAACCCTGTTTAGCCTATTTAAATTGCAATTATTCCCCAAATATTTATGTCCTTCACATGCTTAGTAATATTATAGCAATAATGTGCTTGGTAGCAGGGACTAACAGCAAATAGATATAACAAAAGAAAGATAATGTAATTGAGTGGGAAGATCATTGAAATTAGAGCCAGAAGCCTGGGCTCTAGACCTGGCCCCATTACTCTTTACCTCTATGTTCTTGGTTAATCCACACACTCGCTCCGAGCCTTAATTTCCTCCTCTGTATAGTGGGCACATTTATATTATATATCTCACAAGGCTAAGATGAGATCATATATAAAAAAAAGTATTGCAAATGGTAAAAGTTACACAATACAAATTATAATGCTAATAAGTATGGTAAAAGTGTGGCAATTTGAATGTATACTTTATTAAAATTGTCATCTTTTGAGGTAACCTAATTTATAAAATATTTAGCCTAACATCTTTCTGAGTCTGTGGTTTGTGGGTTTGTACTGATTTGCATGACTCCTTTAAAAATAAATGGTTTGTTGTTAAAAAATTCAAGCTGGTGTTCTTTGTGACAATTCAGGGTGTGTTTGTGGTATATGGGCTTCTAGGCCACTGGGCTTCTGTCTCCACTATTGATGGGCTTTGTGAGCTCGTCAGCCACCATTCTGGTAAAAGCCATTTTGATCTGTGATGAGGGCACTACATGAAAAGGGCATTGATGTTGGAAATCTGTATTTTGGTCCTTCATTAAAATGCACTCTTCACAAGAGGCAATATGAATTTGCATTGCAAAGGATAGCTTATTTCTTTTTAAAACTCTTGAAACCGGGTAATTTAATTATGTCTCTGCCACAGCCTTTTATCTTCCTCTGCAAAGGAACTCTATCTCGTTTTAACACCTCATACTGGAAACTGGCCTTCTTATCTTTGGAATTAATTAAAATGCAAATACTTGTCTCGAGACTTGGGAACACTGCTTTTTTTGATTAGCATTTAAATGTCACTCTTAATGATGTCAGATTGACTCTTTAAGGGAAAATTAAAATGATATAGTCATCTCCTGATTATATCCTAGAGTGTGTTATTGGTATTTCTGATGGTCGAGTCTTAGTGGGAGTTTTAATCTTCTCTTGTTCAGAGGCTGAGTAAGATCCAAGACCATACTTGGTTGCAGCAAAGCTGGGTTCTGGCCTTCCCTTGCCTATGGTTTCTAGATAAGACTACTTGCCATAGCTTGCATGGCTTCTCAGTAACAAGTTTATGTAGAAGCAGTACTTGCAGAACTGTTAGCAACAAGTAAAGTTACCCAAGAGCAAGGAGAGAGGTGTAGAGGGGCTTTGCTAGTGACTGTGTGATAAAGAATAAAGATGAACTTTGGGGTTAGAGATTCATAGGTTTAAATCTTGCCTGTGCAACTTTGAAGCTGTGTGACCTTAAGCAAATTACTTCCCCTCTCTGAGACTCAATTCCCTCATCAGTAAAATATAAATAGTAATAGCTACCACTCAGATTGTTGGCAGGGTTAAAGGTGATAATATATATAAAGTACTAATAGTTGGAGTAAGCTCTCTGCTATAACAAAGAACCCCCAAATCCCATAAGTTTAAGTTAGGTTATTTCCTGCCAAGGGGAAGGAGGGCTCTGCTCCATGTAGACATTTGATGACCTCGACTTCTTTCATCCAGTGGCCCTGCCATTCCCTAAGGCCTTGGAACCCTTCACAGGATCATCTGTCTCTGGCGGGCTGACAAGGGAAGAGCATGAGCATGTGGATCACACAGGAGGCTTTATGGGCCAGGCTGGAGATGGTGCGCATCGCTTCCACTCATATCCCACTGGCCAGAACTCAGTTCCATAGATGCACCTACTTTCAAGTGAGCCCGGGAAATGTGTGTCTCAGGAGGAAAACAAAATGAGTTTGTTTGGTGAACACATAGTCCTCTGCTACAAGCATCCAGTAATATTTGCTGAGTAAATGAAAGAAAGAAAAATATGAATGGATTCTCTGTTTTCCTTTCCATGGACTCCTAGAGCATTAGAACTGATAGAGGGTCTTAGAAGTGATCAGGTTTTACCCTCTCTTTTTATAGATGAGGAGCCTGAGGGTCTGGGGAATTTAGTGACCTATACAAGATCTTCCAGCTATTAGTGGGACTGGAGAACCTGAATCTGCTTCTCTGAATGCTGCTATTTATTCTGTGTCAATTATTTGAAACATCATTCTTTGTTTTCTGCCATAGGGTTACCCTTGCCTTTTGGCATGTGAAGATGGGGAGTTTTAAAATATGTTCTTCTGGTCATTATAGGTAGATTTCAGTTTTCTTTGGAAGGAAGGAAGGATTTGGTATTTTAGGGTAGTGGGAGAGAGACCCTCGGGCTGGAGGCTCCACAGTCTCTCATTATCTTGTACTGGGAGTGAGAATTAATCTTCACTCACCCACTCACGTATTTAAGCAACCTTGCTTTAGCCCCCTTCTATGTGTAATGAATTATACAAGGTGATGTGGATGCAGCAGTGATTAAGACAGAAACATTCACAGCCTAAGGAAGGTGTCAAACATTTAAACAATAATTATTAAGTAAAATGAGAGTACAGTGGAAGCAATAAGGTGAAGTGAGCAGCTGCTGGGGTGTGGAGGGAGGGGGAGTAAAGGGAAGCTTCATGGAGGAAGCGGGTCTTTGAATTGGATCTTAAAGAATGGGTTAGAGTTTACTGGGAATTTGAATTGCTCTGAAACGTACACGCTTGTGTATGTATTTGTGTAATCAGTGTAGATAATCTTGTGTTTTGAGAAAAATGGGGGAAGAAAACAGACAAAAAACCAAAACCATGATCAAGTCTCCTGTGTTAAATTAGCATTTAGCACTCACATTTACCATTCATCTATCATTCTGTTGAGTTTTTACAAGTCAATAATTACATAAAATAAGCTTTTGGATACAGTTCAATAATCGTCAACAGGTATTTTATTGTGAGCCAGCAAGTTCTTGACACCATCCTTCTAGGCCCAATGGGCTTTGCATAAATTTTGGTTAGATACAGACCCTTAAAAGAATTTGTGGAGGCAGGAGTAAGATGCATGAAGTATCAGAAAACCGTGAATCAGTATGAAGAGGGGTGCCCATCCACACTGCAGAGGGTGCGCGAACACCTATATAGGTTTGGATTAGGGGCTTGATTTTCAGAACGCTTTCTCTGTGAGGTACTATTTAGAGCCTAGATTTGTAGGGTTGTTGGAAATGCTTGGGAGTTGGCATCTCAGGTATAGCTATTAAGTAATGGTGAAAGAGCATGGGCTATTCTGTAGTCTGGCAAAGAGGATTTGGGGGGAGGACAGGTCAAAGGAAAGTTTCACAGTAAGTGGCAGAGGCTGGCTTAGAACTCAGGCTTGTCTGACGTCTGTTCTTCTCCCATAGTGCCCTGCTGCCTCTCGGGGAACGCAGGTAGGAGTCAGAATCCTGTGATGCTTCCCGTGGTGGAGGTTAGAATCAGGGTTGCCCAGCATGTGGTTAGGAAGCGAGGTGTTTGTTTTCAGCATCCCAGCTCCTCTGGTGTGTCTCCTCTCTCCTTCATGTTCTTCTCTCACATGATCCCATAACATATTCATAGCAGAGTGTCAGGAGAACTTGTATGTTTTTTTAAGTATACATTTTAAATTCTAAAAACATTCATACAGTAACAATTCAAGTTATACAAAAAGGATGTAAAATGAAAGTTATTGTCCCTCTTCCTCCAAACCTTTAATCCTCATTTAAAAAAAAGTATCTTTCGAGACAATTTATATGGACATACAAGCACACACAGGTAAATCCTTTTTTATATAAATGGATTCCTTTAATATATACATTTTTCTGTAGCTTGCTTTCTTTAATATTAAAGGATAATATTAAAGGGATAGCTTTTCATACTACTACATGGTTCTACCTTATTTCTTTTTAATCAACAGAATAGTTGTCCCTGTATTGCTTCTATGTGATTCTTATTGAACAATCTATAAGTTTATTTTCTGAATCCTTTGCTATTTATTACACACTCTGCAGCAGAGAACATCCTTGTAGCTATCTGCAAACTTGTAGAGGGGTTTTTTGTAGGGTACTTGCAATGGAATTCCTAGGTCAAGGAGTACATGTATTTAAAAGTTTGATAGATATTGGTGAATTGTCCTCCAGAAAGGCTGTAGTTATTTTTATTCTATCCACAGTGTATGTGAATTCCTTTTTCTCCAAGTATTTTTCTTTTTAAAGAGGATCCTAGACTTAGAGCCGGAGAAGAAGAGGCAAAGAGGAGAGAGCCTGGTAAAAATAAGTGGTGGCCAAGAGAAATGAAAACATATGTTCACACAAAAATTTGTACATAGCAGCATTATTCATAACAGCCAAAAAGTGAAAACAACCCAAATGTTCATCAACTGTTGAATAGATAAACAAAATGTGGTATATCCATACAATGGGATATTATTCAGCAATAAAAGCAATGAAGTAATGATATATACTATAACATGGATGAATCTTGAAAGCATTAGGCTAAGTGAAAGAAGCCAGTCACAAACACCACACATTATTTATAGGAAATGTACAGAATAGGCAAATCCATAGAGATAGAAAGCATATTAATAGTTGCTTAGGGCTGGGGAGGTGAGGAGGGAGGTAGGATTTGGAAAGTGACTGCTAATAGGTTCAAGGTTTCTTTTTGGAGTGATGAAAATGTTCTAAAATTAGATTGTGGTGATGGTTGCACAACTCTGTGCATATACTAAAAACCATTGAATTGCAAACTTTTAATGGGTGAATTTTATGGTATGTGAGTTGTATGTCAGTAAAGCTCTTGGAAAAAATGAGTGGTGGTGGAATGCATGGAATGGGATGGAAAGGATGGGGATGTGGCCATTATGATGGGCTTGTGGGACAGGCAAGAAGACAATGTTATAGCAATGTGGCAGGGAATTTGGTTGGGGAAGGCATTCCTCTGGGTGATACTGAGCTGAATATTCAGGTGGCTGATGATAGGCAGCTACAGGGGTGGTTTGTGGGGTTTTTCCCCCCCTGGCAGCATGGAGACAAGAGGGAGTTAATGCTGTGCCCTAGTCGGGGTGAGCATGGGGGTTAGTACACTGAATTACTGACTCCTTGTCCTTGTGCAGTCCTTCGGATACACAGAAGATACTGTTCTCCTGGAAGGCAGTAATAGTTTCCTTTGCTGACCTAGAAATGCCTGCTGTGCTCCAGCTTTTGGAAAAGGAAGGTCAGAGAGAGGAAGCTGAGCTCAGCTGCTGAGTCAAGGAGAAGGGGAGGGAGACCTAGGGTCACAAAGGACAATGAGGTTTGTGAATAAGAGCAAGTGATCAGTTTTAAATTCAGCAATTAAGCTTTTTCTACATAGTGGAAGTGACTGTTCTTTTGGAATGTGTTTGCTAGTAAATATCATGCTATAAGTATTCAAAAGGAAGTTATGATTTTAAGTGGCCTCTGAGTTGTGCTGATTGGTAAAATTTAGCTCAAGGGAAAGAGGGTTATTCTTGCAGGAAACACTGAAAGTTAGAGGAAAATCAACACACCTTTCTGCCAAAGCCCAGTTTTCCTTGTGATTGTGGCTTTTTGAACACGTTCTTTACTTTTCCTCATTCCCCGTCACTGTGGCTCTGCAGCACAGATGAGATCAGGCTGTAACATCCAAAACCTTCTTAATTACTTTCAGGTCCAAGGTTTTTGCTTCAGAAAGAGCTGAGGTAGGTCTCCCTGGTTCCATTTTGAAGGTTAATTGTTTTTAGGTGGCTACTGCTGTTTTACCAACAGTTTGCTTTAGAAGCCCAGGACAGCATATGTGTCGATCAGTATTGACCTAAATTATCGTATAGCAGGCAGAAGTCTTTTTCGTTGTCAGTGTGTTCAATTCACTACCCTGGGTATGCTTTATTCTCCAAAAACTTCACCTAAGAATATACTCATGGATATTAAACTATTAGTCCTTGTGCTTGATTAGGATGTAAACAGGAATCTCACCCACTTTTAAATCTTTCTGAGAAATAACTTTTCCTCTAATTTTCTTTTGACTTGCTAAAGAACCGTTAGCACTGAGAGAAAATTTGGTTGATGATTCAGAGCGCGTGAGGGAAAGGAAGGGAGCGATTCTGGCACATGCGCACCAGTTGAATAACAACTGGTGGATATTTTTATATTTATTGCTATTCTTAGTCTAAGGCCTATAGTTAACTGGGGAGTAGCCATACTCAGTTATACTTATCAGACTTAGAGATTTTACTTTGAATATGTCGATATCTAGGCCTTTGGGAAAACATCCGTGTGTTTAGCTGATTGTTGAAATGCAAACCCTCTCTCGTGGAATTCCCTCTCATTCAATAAATGAAGAGTAAAATTTTAACAGATTAAACCGCAAGATAATTAAAATTGCTCTGTGTTTCTGGCTATTAGCTGAATCCTAACCACTGCACGTAGCCACACAGCATTTTGTTGGGTTTCAGTTTGTTTTACTTTTTGGTTTGTTTCTCTTAAATACATTTTAAAGGTAATCAGTTACGGCCTGTATTAGCATTCCTTCTTGTGTTCTCACGTTAGGATTCTGGTAGTAGCAATGAATTCACGGGAAGACTCAGGAATGTAAGAGATTCTATGTCAGTCATCTCTCAATTTAAAAAATAAAGAAAAAACGAAAATAAATAAAGCAAAACAAAAAAGAACATAAGAGCAAGGTGTTTCCACCACTTACTGAGTTGGGGATATGAACTTTCATCCTTTGCCAACCCCCTTAGAAATTGTGACTGTGAACTGTCACGACAGCTTCAAAGCACAGCTTGTTCTCTTGGCAGTGGAGCCAAAACATTTTAATTACGCCTGAACAACTATCAGAGGTTAGTGTAGACAAGTGGGAGAGAGTCTTATTTGCTGGTTGATGATATTGCACATGCTTAGGTTCAGCTAAATGTCAAAATTGCCACGAGCCCAAGATAGTCTAGTCATCGATGAGGCCTTGAACTTTCTCAATGTCCGATCCACGTTTCAATCCATGGAAAGCAAAAGCCTTTCTGTCACTTTCTTTGTTTATACCACAGATTGAGGAAGCAATGAGATGGAAATTCTACTCTGAATTCAGTTCTAACTAGAAAAACTGTTTATTGAAGTAGAATTGACTAAAACCTTTGGAAGGAGTACCCATGATAGTGTTGTTTTGTAACTGCAAAAGAAAGGAAAGTTGGGTGTAACCAAATGATAATGATGACTTTAGGAAAATATATTTCAGGGAAAGGATAGGTGTTTTTCAATGTCCAGAGACTTGAAAAAGAGAAGACAGTACAACAAGAGAGAAAGGGAGAAAGAAAGAGAAAAATAAAGAAAAAGAAAATTTTGACAGCAAAATTGTAATTTTTTTGGATGAGGAAGAAAAAGGGAGGAAACTATTCGAAGAACAAGGAAGTTTTGGATGGGCTTGAATTAAGAGAACACGTACAGAAGATTGAAAGACGAGCACCTGCTCAAGGACAAATTCAGAAGAATGGCATAAAACCAGTAAGAAAATATCTCCAAAGCTCAAGTTCAAACTGAGCTGAGGCTGGAGAGAATGCTAAAGAGAACAGAAAAGCGCTCTTTAAAGCTATGTTCAAACCAAGAAGAACAAGTAAAGGCTAAGCCCATTGCTTGGGGCAGATGGAATAATGTTAACATGATGAAAAGCAGACCTACTCAACTATTTGGCTTCTCTCTTTCTCTATCAAAGAAAGTGATCTTCAAACTGGAATGTGTAACGTAAACATGGTTAAGAATAAATTGAAGCATGCAAGATTGGTGATGATAATAATCGTTGTAACTACAATTTGTTGAGTTTCTAGTCAGAAATTTGGTTATGTTTTTTTCTAGTGCTTACGGCATCTGTGCATGGTATGTGTTGTTATTATCAACCCCGTTTTACAGGTGGGAACTCTGAGGCTCAGGGAGATGTAACAAGAAGCTTCAAGTTACATAGCTAGTAAGTGATGGGCTAGGATTCAGATCCAGATCTGACTTGCTGAGTCTGGCTCTTTTGACTGGACACCCCGACTCCCAGGCCTATCGACACTGTTTTAAGCAGGATTGTGTCTTTCAGCTTAAATTATGTTGTAAGACACATAAACAAGCAGAAACCCAGTAGATGTTATTGAAGACCCACAGTGTGTAATCGCAGGGGAAACAAGGAAGATGGAATATTGAAATGATAAAAAACAGGCAGAAACCATCTTGATTTCTTTTTTGAAGGTTCACCTTGGACTATCCAGAGCAAAGAGCTTGATGTTGAACCTTGGCACATCTGAGATTGTGTTACGCGAGTGAACTGTTGTAAATGAAAGTAAGGATCCTTAGGAGGCAGCATAGGTTCACAAAGCATTGCAAATTCGACTCATCCCTCCCTGCCCCGCTTCGTTCCTAGTTATTTAAATAACAGAGGATCCCATATGGCTTATAAACAAGTTGAATTAAGTTAGGCTCAGTGGGGTAGATTCATATTTGGTTGAACCTACTACTTTATACAGATTATTGACTTTAGACAGACAGGCTTTATTGAAATCAAAATACCACGTTTATGGCATTCCTCCTCTGTATCCATATAGCAACTCTACGTTTTTTGGCCTGAATTGTACTTGGTAAACCCCCGGTGGTTCCTGGTATTTATTGCCTTCTAAGTGCTTATGAATTATCTATGTCAGCATTCCTTAAGCTGTTTTCTGAAGAACTCTGAAGATGCTGGAAAAGTTAATAGGTGGCATCTCATGAGAGCACAGTTTGAGAAATGCTGATCTGTGTAATAATTTGTTCCTAAACTGCCAGAGATAGACATCAAGTTCATTGATCTATGATTTAGAGAATCGAACTCTTCCAACCTTTTCAAAATCTGGACTGGATCGTTTGATTCCTCAGAATATTCCACATCTTTAGACATATCTGTCAGTTCATTCAGCATCCTAGAATTGAATTAACCTTGACTTGGTGACTTGGACTCCTTTAAAGGAGTTAGGCATATTCATACTTGTTTTGTGCTTTAATCCCTATTTATGCTTTACCTTTCGAGGTTTGAGGGAGGAATTAGACAAAGTATATGAAGTGTTTGATAGCTTAAGATAGGAGCAGTAATTTGAAGTTACCAGTAGAGAGATTTCACATCAATGTAATGAAATGCTTTCTAATAATTTGGAAGATTCAAGCAGAGATTATATTATATCTGTTAGAGATATAAAGGGGAGATTCATACATTGGATGGGATAATAGAGAAGATGACCTTCTGACTCTCAGAGTCTATGATTACAGACATTTCTGTTTCATACATAATCAAAAATAGGATAGCCCTTGGGTACTGTCAAAATCTTGGAAATCAAAGACTATTTTATTATGGTGCCATTATTATCCAGGAAAAGCATATGCAAGTTTTGAAGGGTAATTGCTGCCTTGGTTGTTCAAGGGCATGGGTGGCTGGGCATTTTTTAGGGACCCTTCAGTTTATTACACAGAAATGATTGGTTATCACATTGCCTGCCCTTCCAATAGCATATTTAAGTGGTTTTCTTTTTATTGATCTTCAAAGAAGAGAAATAAAATTTTGGTTAGGAACCTGTTTACATATAACATGACTGTGTTGAGTTTAAAACTTTGCAGAAGTTTGAAATAAAATGGAATTAATCTTGCCCTGTGGGTAGGTTGGAAGCAATGCTTGTGAGGTTTTTGCCAGGACAAAGAGCTACAGTCAGTATTCACTTTTTCAAAACAAATGGTGGTTCTTTGAAAATAGCTCGTTTCCACACAGTAATGAATAAATTATCTAAAGTAATGGGATTAACAGGATTGTACTTTATTCTTGAAACAAAACATTGCCAGGAGTTACAGTTGGTATTCAGGACCAGACTTTGGATGAATTTCATGGCAGCATCAGCATTTGAAGACTATAACAGGGAATAGTTTTTTGATGTTCAGGGCACACGTGGTGTTTAACAATACAAAATAAACAGGGGACTGATAAAATATGACTGTTGTTGAATAAATTGCATGAAGAGTAATGTTGGAATAACTATATGGTCTTGCCTGACTGTAAGAGTTGTGGGACATTGATTATGATGGTGCAGACAGTTACGAAATCTTTTATAGGATTTTGCTACTTTTGCCCCCCTGTTCCAAAGCACTTCATAGCAGTGATCATACTGTGCTGTAAAAATGTATCCGTGTGTCTCTTTCCTAGCAGATTGTAAGCTCATTGAGGGCACCTATGGAATGTGTCTGAGTCATCATTGTACTGGCCTTGGATCCTGACTGCTGCACGTCACTAGGCTGGTGATCACAAAGCTCCAGGGGAGCCATAGCATCATGGTGGTCTTCTTCCCCACGTCTCCTCAGTTGTACAGTGATCCTAGCCAAGCTCCGGGGCTGCAACAAATGTTTGTTGAATGAACAAAGGGAGGAATGAATGAACAGGCAAACTATTTTTGCTATGTACTGGCAGACGCTTCTGGAAACAGGACTGGCCAGTACAGACATTGGTATCCTACTGTGTATGTGGCAAATGTGGCATGCAGGCACTATGTCACGGTACTTGTGATATTGCTGCAGTCATGCCTCCCTTTCCTGCCATTTTTGAAGCCCTTCCTACCAGTCTCCCCATTCTGAGAAGCAGCAGCTGGCAAGTGGTTTTCCTTCTTTTCTTTCTTTCTTTCTTTTTTTATTGGAGTCTCAATATTTTTGGAATACTTCACATATGCCAAGCACTTGCTAGTGCTTTTGCATATATTATGTATTTAATTGTATATAATGCTTTCAGTTCAAAAATTTTTTAATTTTACTGATGTGGAAACAAAGACAGAGCTACCTTGCACACGGTCACACAGAAATAAACTGAAAGTGCCAGGGTTCAACCCAAGTGTCCTTAGTTCCAAATCTCATCTTCCTTCCATGACTCCACGCAGCCTCCCTGGATTGTGTCTCATCTTTGTTCTTTTATTTCTGTCTATCATCCCTGCCCTCCCTTACCTGCTGTTCCTTCACCCTAAACACACTGGCCCCTATCCCAGTGGCACCTGGCCATTTGTGAACAGTAAATTCTTGATTCAGAGAAGAGACTATTTAAATTCAATTATCCACCAAAAACCTAACCCCTAACATGCATCCTGAAAATGGATGTTTAGTGCTTTACTCAGATCCAACAGTTGAAAGGTCATATAAAGCTTTCTCATCCTGTATCAGGGGTATTTTAATTTCTTTGCATCCTCAATAAATGTTGACTAAAGATATTTTCCTCAGAGTTGACATAGAAAACATCCATGCTTCTTCCCACCTATTTAGCCATCCCCTTCTCCTTCTGAAAGCTTTCATATTTACCCCTATGTATTGTTTGGCCATACCCTGTGCTTCAAGCCCTGTATTGCAGAAATGACTTTTCACAATCAGATGGTAAGAACTGTTCTGGATCCTTAAGAAAAAACTGCCACTGAGTAGTGCATAGTCTTCTACTTTGGAAAGATGACAAAAATTATAGTGGTTTTGCTTGTCATTTAAAAGATAAACAGACTCTGAACCTGTCTGGATTTATTGGCTTTACAGAACTAGACTGAAAGTACACCATGCACCAAATTATGGCAGAACAAATTCTTCTTTAGGACGTTTATGGTGGGTTGGGCTTTTCTTTCTTTCTTTGTGTGTCTCATTACTGGCAGTGATTTCTGAAGCATCAAGCATTTTTCACCTTTATATAAAATTAATCACAGGCAGTCTCTTAGTGGCCTTGAGCTATTTTTCTGCTGTGTGTTGGACTGAATCCTTGTCATGACTGCCTCGTGGTGTCCTAGGCAGAGGTGGGTATTCCTGAAGAGCAAAGGTGTATTCTATAAAGAATGTCTTTTGGATGCCAACTGGCCAGGTTCTTTTACATGAAGCTTCAAAAATGAATCAATGAAGGAAAAAAGATAGGCCCTGGTTTTTGTCTTTGAGATTGAATGTGGGAGTAGGATATTTGTAGATGAAGAAGGTGGGGATATTGCTTGAGCAGGTGCCCTTTTTATTCTTAGATGTTAACATTTTAGTTTTACTTTAGTTTCCAAACTGCTCTCTTATACAGAATTGAATTTGAACTTCACAGCAATCCTGTGGAGTTGGCAGGGAAGTTATTTATTATCCCCGACCTACAAGGAGTCGTCCTAAAGAAACCGAGGCTGGCCAAGCCGGCTCAGATCTCATGGCTCAACCCAGACGTCAGTCTTCAAATTCTAAGAACAGCATCTACTCCACTAGATCAGAGGCCCTCACACTTCACTATGTAGAAGTACTGCAGTTGGGCTCAGAAATTCACATTTCTGTCATGCACCCCAGGGAACTGATTGTGATGCAAGTGTGTATGGGACCACACTTAAAAAAAACCCGTTCTGCACCATATTGTACCTTGGGCTTCAACTTCTTTTTAATTAAGTGTAATGTGTTGAAAATATCATTTTTAAGATGGCATGTTTAAGAGAGGACTGAAAAATGCATTTAAATGTTGTGCAAAAATCCAAAACGATAAGAGGCACAAGTTTATTTGTTACAACATTACTTCTAATAGCTGAAGACTGGAAACCTCTCAAATATCCATAAATAGAGGAGTTGTTGAATAACCAAATGGTACATTCATAAAGAAGAATAACACATAATTATAAGAATAAGGAAAATTTTAATAAAGTTATAAGAATGAGGAAAATCTCTATATTTTGCCATGAAGTGATCTTTAGGATCTATTGGTAAGTGATAAAGTGGAAAAAAGTGTTTATGTAGTATGATGCCTTTAGCATACAAAAGAAAGGAAAACACAGATATATTTATGTATAGATATGTGTATGTACTTCAGGGTAAGTACAGCTAATAAATACAGAAGGATGCTAGAAATAGGAAACCACTCTTTTGCAACATCTAATACAATAATGGAACTAGGCAATAATTATTAATGGATGCTAAAATCATTAGGTGAAATTGGAGCTTTATAATGGAGAATCAGCCTGACAACACTTGAACTTACTGATCAGTCTCCACATCACTGGAAGTCAGACAACCGAACATTCTTCTCCTCCTGATGTGATCTAATAGAGAAGAAACAGCACGACCTGTGATGTCTTCTCACCTATACTCCCTTCATACAAATTTGAACGAGACTCTCATCAAGCTTCCATATCTCACTATCAGTTTACAGGAAATATAGAAGACAGAGGAATGTGTTAAATACCGCTACAAGAGTACAAATCAGCCAAGTTCTGAATGTGGGAAGTTCTACAAAGCAAATGACCCAATTTCTTCAGCAAATAAATGTTATGGGAAAAAAGGAGGGAGAGGGAACTGTTATAAGTTAAAAGACTAAAGAGACCGATAAACCAAGTTCAGTGTGTAAATCTTGTTTGGAACTTGATTTGAACCAAAGAACTATAAAAATACCTTTCTTTTTTTAAAGAACGGGAGGAAATGAAACATACTCTTGTTTATTACATGTTATTACATAGTTATTGATAATTTGATTGATTCTGATAGTGGTATTATGATTCTTTTTGTAGAAGTCCTTATTTGTTAGAAACACTTATGTCGAATGGATATGATGCTTGAGATTTTCTTTAAAAATGCTTCATCAAAAGAAAAAAAGTGTGTTTAGGGAAATAGATGAAATCAGAATGGTAGAATGTTATCATTGTTGAGGCTTGGTGATATGTTCGTAGGAATTGTTTACACTTTTCTCTCTACTTAGTTGTATATGGAAAATTTATGTACCAAAAAAGATCCACTTGTGCTATTTTAGAGGCAGAATCCTGGCAAAACGCCTGGATGGTAGGCACTATTTGTATAATTCAGGGAGAGTCGTGACTACTCACTCCTTTTTCTCCTCTCTCTCTTCCTTTTTACATTCCTTCCATTCCTTCTATTTCTTCAAAAACTGTTTACTGAGTCACATTTTGCAACAGGCACCATTTTGGTGCTGCCAGCCTTACAAGATGTAGATACTGTTATTCTTCTCACTTTACAGATGAGGGAACTGAATCTTAGTGGGATGAAGTGTCTTGCCCACAAACCCAAGTCTGCCTGTCCCCAGAATCTGAGCTCTTACACATTATTTTGTGCTGCTTCCCAGGAATAGTCCTTTCATTATATAGTTTTTTAATTTTAATTTTGTTTATGGATAAATGTTAAATAACAAGTAAATAAGGATAAGTCAGTGGAGTAGCAGCTATCTATTCCTTGGGTATGAGAAAGATGTAAGGTATCTTTCTTATTGTAATATTTGCAAAGACCTAATCAAAGGCAAAATGGTGATGAGAGTGAAATGTGTAGCAACTTTTTTCATATTCATAAAAAAGTAAAACTCTATAAATTATAACTTTAGACCACAAAATAAGGTTTATTTATGCTTGTGTTTCAATAGCATATATTTGGTCATCTTTTTACTAGAAATGGAGGCCATAGAAAAAATGGCTGATTTCACTTCTCATATGTTTGTAAAATACTTTTAAGACTATCACAATAAAGAAATCCTCTAAGCCCAGCAAAACAAACAAATAAAATCCTGAATTTCCCCCAGGCCACTATTTGCTTTAGTTTCTTGCAAAATTATTTTGGCATTTGTAAAACCCAGGTGTGCCCGTGGGCATGTGCAGCTATGTTGCTGTCATCTGTCATGTGTGATGCTCTAGATGAAAGAAATGGCAGCCATCAGTCAGGGAACGATAGCAAGCCACATCACTGAGTTCCTGCTGCAGGGTGTGCGTGAATCATACTCTCTGCTTTACAAGATTTAGTGTGACTTTCCACAGTGTCTGCAGTGCGGTACTTCATGGCTGGTCCCACAGAAAGATTTATGCCCTAGAGACATCTGACTGGAGTCTTAGAAAATTATCCTAATGGGTCTGACATTGTTGTTTCCTTCAAGAATCAAGGCACTAAATATATTCAAGCTGAATGACAAAATTTTACTCATACCCAGGGCATGCCAGTGAGAGCCTCAAAAATGGACAAATAATAAATATTGTTAATATTTATTGGGTCTTACTGTATGCCAGGTGCTGTGCTAAGCCCTTTAAAGACCTAATCATGTTTAACCTTCTCAGCAATCCCATTTTATAGTGGTTGGGCACTATAAAAGGTTAAGTGATTTGCCCAGGGTTGCTGGGCTCTAACCCCAGGCATTCTGAGTCAGAGCCTTTACTCTCTACCCACTGTCCAGTCTCAGAGCACCAGCAGAAAGATCTGAACACCCAGTAATGCACACTGCCATGACATGTCCTTCTGCGGACTTTCAGAGCACCTTAAAAACTTTGTTATGTGCCAGAGCTCCATTTGATAGTTTTACAGATGTCTGGAGCCAAGCAGAAAGAGATGAAGAGACTGATAAAGCACACGTGGCAAATCTTTGGTATTTAATATTAGATACACAGAGTTAATGTTAGAAAACAGAGTCCCTGAGTGATTTACTGTCCAGTGGGAAAGCCAGTTGGCCTGCCTACCTTGCAAGACTGTTAAATGATGTAAGAATAGATATTTGTTCAAGACTGTCAGAAAGAAATTAGGTCAGAAATGAAATGAAAACAAATGGCAAAGATATATCATTTTGGTATAAATAAAAAAATTTGTCCTGCTTAATAAAGGGAGATGTCTATTCCTTATCAATTTCTTAGGAAAGTACAGAGCCTGCTTATTCTGAAATCCTAAAACCTCTTCAGGTACAACTCATTATTAATGTGGGGTACTTGCCTCAAAAGAATGATATTTTCACAATGCTATTTCTGGCTTCAGTCACATACAGAAATATTGGAATGAGTACAACATGGTATTTTGCTTTCTTTTTTTTTTTTTAGGAACTATATTTGATAATGCATATGCTGCAAACACCTCTAAAAATGATTTGCAATTGGCAAGCTGTTTCTTTGGTACCTTTTCCTGGTCTAGGAGAGGAAGTTTTAAAATTTAAATTTGATAAACTTAGTACCTTTGGGAGTGAGGAGGAGAAACTTTGCCAGTTTATATGATTGGAATATACTTTAGTATTTATGCAATAAATGAGAATGACTCAAACTGATTTTCTCTGGCTAACATCAGAAGGAAAAATAAAAATTGTGTCTTCTCCAGAGGGTGGTAGGCATGAGTCACCCACTGGTATGCATGACCTATGAGTCACTCACTGGTATCATCTCCCTCATCTTCCTAATCTCTGACCTATGGGTTAGAAGTCAAGGATGCTTCTTTGGGGCTTCCTTCCTTCCTTCACTTTTACCCTTCAGTATTCAACCATACTGCTGCTAGCAGCTCTGGCAGAATAGGAAAGAGAGGCCAAGGAACGGATCTATAAAAGCAGGGTGATTTGTTCATAGGAGATCTCTGGTGAATGAAAGAAAACAGATTTGAAGTCTTGGCAGTACTAGCAGTGTTTATTAGAAATGCAAGCTCACAATAATAATTTCAAAGGAAATTTTAGAGGAATATTGATACCCCACTTCACAGGTCATTAACTCAGACATATGTTTGGCTACTAGTGAGAAGCTGGGCTGCGGAGCAGACAAGAATAAGAACATTCGAGATTTAATCCTGTAGCTTGTGACCATGAACCAGTCACTTAACTGTTTGGCCTAAGAGTCTATATAGAGGGCTTATACTTGATCTCAGTGATTATGTTCTACTTCATCAAATGGTATGATTTAAGTTCCTGTAGGACATCCAGGTGAGATGGCACAGGTCGAACATTAGTTTTGTTTTTTGCCTTAAAAGAAAGTATTGGGGAAACAGTAGGGAATAGCAGGGGTCACAGACTCAAATGCATTATTTGCCTGGCTTGTGTTGGCAAATGAGTAAAGTGAGTTTGGTGTAGGGGAGGTAAGAATCCATATTTTATGTAAAATCCATATTTTTAAACATTGGTAAGTCATTTCATTTTTATCAAATCATTGTTGTAGGGTACATATAGCTGGCCATTGGGCCTTCTGCTTTAGATTACTGGTATACACTCCACATTTTAGAGGTAAGGGACAAGGTTTTGGATTCTGACGAGCCTGAGTTTGAACTTTAGCTCTCCCCTCTAGTAAATATGTAAGCTTGTATGTCTGTATTTAACTTCTCAAAGTTTCAAGTTTCTTTATCTGTAGAAATAAGAATGGTAGTACCTCTTTCACTGGATTTCCTAAAGATTGCGTGTAACATGATACTTAATACATAGTAGGTACGTTCTTAAATGTTAATTCCATTACCTTTGTTGTGGTGGTGGATATTCTATAAGAAGGACCAGTTGCTCAAATTTAGAAAAGAATGGTAGATGCCAGTGCTTTTTCATACATTCTGAAATCTCTTCAACTTACATTTCAGTTGTTTTAAAAATAAGGATTTCATCTTTAAGAGACTCCATTTGGAGGGATATGTTTTCTATTTGCCAGTGGATATAGGAGGTAGTAAAACCAAATAGATCTGTCAGTTACTCTCTTGAGGTAGAGCCTTAAAGCAGCAAAAACTGTCTTTGACAATGAAGAAACATGGGACCACATTTCCTCCTTAGAAAGAAAGTCTAGTGGATGAAGGCCCTGCCCTGACTGATGGTAATTCCATAGTTTGATGATTCCCAAGGGAAAGCTATTTAGAAAAGCATTTGCTACGTGCCCTACTACGTGCAGGGCACTATGCTAGGGCAACAGTATAAAGATGACTAAGACATAATGGAATTATTCCCTACAAGACTATCTTGGCTCTTTAGAGATTTAGAATACAGTTTGTGCAGAATTGTGTATAAGTTCACCTTGAGAGCCTTCACACATCTTCCAATAGTGTTGTGGTTGCTCAAGGTATCTTTGAAATCTCTCCTTGGAATTTGCCTTTAGAGCCCTTGGTGCATTTTGCTGAAGATTTTTTACACTGATGGTATTCATTCTTAGAAGGTGGATTTGATTTGGGGGACTGGCCAAGAACTGTTCACCACAAAGTCTGCCACCTAAGTGGTGATAAAACTGGCTAGAGTAATTTTTGGTTAAAAATGAGTTAGGACTATAAAGTAATGTGACAGGTTTTCTTGTATGTCACATAAATTGATTGTAGAGATAAAGGCAGTTCCAAAACAGCCATTCTGCAAGTTTTTTGTTCAAAACCAGAATCACTGGAATGTATTTGTAGCTTTCCTACAAGGTTGCTGTGAAAGGGGTGGTGCTCATCCATCTGTATGTTATAGCATGTCCTCTTAAAGAGCTTGTACTTACCTCTTAGTAAATCCAGTGGTTTGTTTTTTCCTTTTAAGTGTTATGGCATTTCATCAATCTCAGGGATAGATTTCCTCCAAGAAAATGAAACAAATTAGATCCACTCTCAGATGACTTTAATGGAAAGAAATACATGTTTATACCAAGTTCTTTAAAACTATCTAAACTGGAAAGGATTACCTCATTGTTCGCTATGATTATTCTACCATGATTTAAGGACAAATAAATTTTCCATCTGAGTGTTTGACATTAAAATTAAAGAGTTCTGTGGCGTGGCCTGTTGACCTTATTTATTCATTCCACAAATATCTTTCGAGGCCTGCTGTGTGCCAGGCATTATCAAGCACTTGCGGTGATGATGGTGATGATACAAACAAGGATATGCAAGAATACAAATTTACTCAAGTGACTTGAGTGTAATTAATAGTAGTATTGTCAGTTATCCTAGCCTTTCCTTAAAGGATAATTTGGAGTTCCAGGAAGTGTCAAACTTTTCTAGGGCATTTGAAATACAGTTCATATTCGGAACATTGGGATGGTAGACACTCTTGAGGAAACACTTCTCTGCCATGGCACCTGGTCACGGTGTGTGTGGTCCCAAGGTCCAAGGATCGATGTCAGAGCACCTCTTTACCAATGCGTCGCCGAGCCTTTGCTAGAATGATATCCTTGATTCTAGAAGGAGGCTCTGAGGTTGTTGTCACCTTCATCACCTCTTGAGGATGTTGTCTGGGGAAGTAGAGACAGCAGTGGCACTCGAATCAGAAGGTGCACTTTCCAGTCCCAGCTCTGCTCTCCTTAGTGGTCACTTGACCCATCTAAGCCTCAATTTTCGCACCTTCCAAGGGAGAGCAATAACTGTTTTATTCACAGCATTGTTGTGGGGGATGCAGGAGACTGGCTATGTGAAAGTGTCTTGGGAACTGTGGATATTAGTCCTTGTTGCCTTTATTGCCCTTCTGATAATGAAGTTTGGCTGCACTGAGATAGAAGGAGCTGTCTTTCCCTTGTGTAGCACTTTGTTTCCAGCTCTTAGCTCTTATCTCTTCTTCCTCTTGTGTGTTATTTGTATATCTTATCTTCAGTGATCAAGCTTTTCAAGGTCAGAGACTGTCAAGGTCACTCCATCTTTCCTGAGTGGGCTGTGTATGCCACCTTGATACAGCAGATTCTGTGAGAGCGTGAAGGAACCAGAAGCCACAGTATTTGACTTCCAATAGTTTATAATTTTAGAGGTAGACCATAGGGGTGATTGGCTGGTTTAGAAGATATAGGGAATGACTAAGTACAGATTTTAGTTTTTGATGAAAAAAAATTTTTTTTTTAATCCATAGCTTAAAATTGCAAGCAGATCAGTGGTTGCCCAGGATGAGGGGGTGGGGCATGGCAGGAGAGAAGGATGACAAAGGGGCAGGCAGAGATTTTAGGGAATAACGGATATGTATATTATCTTGGTTGTGGTGATTGTTTCACGGATGTATATGTATATCAAATCGTATCAAATTGCATATTAAAATATGTGCAGTTTATTGTACATCAAGTATAGCTCAATAAAGTTGTTAAAAGTCATATAGCTTCATCATTCTGGGAGGAGGGAAATTTTGGAAAAGAAATGTTTGCTGTAGAGAATTGCATTCTAGAAAGAAAAACCAAACGCGGTCCAAGTTATTCTGTGTTTTTTTTTCCTTCTTTCACAAATTCTCTGTTTTGGGCCCTCTAATTGGAGATCTCACAATATGTAAAAGTAGTCTGAACTCTTTACAAGTTCTTTTAAAGTTGTAATCTAGGTGGTGGATGTGGTTTCAGAAAATTGTATGCATATGTTGTTTCTATAAATTGAACACAAGCCGCTCCACTCCAAACCCTTGGGGGGCTTGTCACTTAATGGAATTTTGTGGGAACTCCCAAACAGTGTGGGCTCTGGCCCAGCTGAGAATATTGTTGACTGTTATTCAAGGCAACAAAGTTATAGCCCATTTGAAGACTCTCTTGTGGAACCCAGCTGTAAGAAGAGCTTGCTTTTCTGATAACTGTGACAGATGCTGTTCCTTTCTTCTTTTTAGCCCCCAAGAAACTGAGAGGTAAACTTGAAGCTTAACTCTAACAGCCATGGTCTGCATACTTGTGTGTACATTTTCACTGGTCTTGAATTTCTATTTTATTTATATTTTTCTGGCTTAGACTCTCTGTTTTTTGAATATTGATGGTTTTTGTATGTTCTTGTTGGAAATCCCCTAAAATCTTTTTTGTAGTGAGTCAGAGAATAAAATGTGTGGTTTAATCCATTGACTTTTCTTTGGGCAAGGGATACTTGTGTTAGAAAAATCAAAGATTATAGTAAATTTGAAAAACCAATATAGTTCTTTAGGTTTAAGCATGATCAGTCCTCAGGTTTGCCCCTGACCTTAGGAATTGACTAAGTCCCGAATTGTGACTAAATATGAATTTCTTATGAAGAATAATCATATTTAAACCCTCCCCCAAAAGAAAAGAAAGAAATCACTCAACTAACAGTGATTATTGAGTATCAGCATCTCCTCTAAGCAAAGCGTTATACATACACACACACACACACACACACACACACACACACACACACACTCTTTCTAGTTATACAAATGGCAGATTTCACCTCACTTCCCCCCACTTTCTTCCCTCAAACACTGGGGTCTCTGCTACCACAGGAGCTGTTGTAGAAAAAAAGTTAGATTAAACAAAATACTGCATTGTTTCAAAATAGAGAGAAGAAACCATGAAAATAGTGCTAATGGATTTTTTTTATCTCAAGGCCAGCTTCTAGAATAGGCTCTATGGTGTCCCAGACTCTTAAATTTTTTCACTTAGCTTTGTTACTCTGCCTAAATTTCCAGTGATTAGATATTTTGATAAGGACTTTCTTTTAAGAATAAATATACTTATGAGACTCTTAAAATGTTAATAGCCGTATACAACTAATTGTAAATTTTTTAAAAGCATTTTTCTCCTCGCACATATAGCTGGGGGTAGAAGGTCCTAGAGAAAGAATTCATTTTTGAAAACGAGAATACTTTAGGGGAGAATTGGCATGATAAGTGTTACAGTAAAGGACTCAGCACAAAATAAAGGTACTTGGGGGCTTAGAAAGCATGGAGTTAGAAAGTAGGACAGGATTGCTGGAGGGTGGTGAGAGGATGCCAAAGACCCTCCTTCATCTATTTTATAATGTTCTCTACGGCTGGCCCAGTATTCACAAAAGGATTCATATCTTCTCACTGCTTTCTGCTCCAAAGAGTTCAAAGATCCAGAATGCAGGCTAGTACTCTTAGTGAATAGTTTGGTTATATTATGGGTTAAATAGGTTTGGGTATAAAGCTAGCCACCATTTATGCTATTATATCTACCACTTAAGTCAATTTCAAGTTGTACTTTAGTGATTTTCAAAGTGTCCTATCTTAGAACCCTGGTGTCACAAACTGTAATAGTAATAGCAATTGTTGTTGTAGTAGGTGTAGTAGTAATATTTTCTATGGAAAAATATAAAACTTAATATGTACCAGGTACTGTTCCAGTTACAGATATTCACTCATTTAAAGATATGAGACAGGTACTATTATTATCCTCATTTTATAGTTGATGAAACAGGAATAGAAAAGTTAAGTAACTTAACTTCCCAACATCACATAGCTACTAAGTAGCAAAGCCTTGATTTGAACCCAGACTTTCTGGAACCCAGTTTGTGCTCATAACTGTTACAGTGTCTCAACAGGATTGAGGTTTTCCGCAGCTAAGGTAAAATTATAAAGTCCCCCTCAATCCACAGGAAAAGTTAACAATATATAGAATTTTCTAGGTTTTAAGTTTTTGTGTCTCAACTCTTTATACCCAGGACCACAGATAACCAATGAATGAACAAGTGGCAAATTAATCTTAGTAATACAAATATGCATCACTGTATACGGAGGGTTTAGCCAAACAACCCACAATAAACTACACTGTTGCTGATGAAGCTAAGTAATTTGTAGTCAAAAAGCAAGAATAGGAGAATTGCAAACTGTAAATAACTCAAGACATTCATGGGTGATTAGGCATCCTTCCTCCAATTTACAGAAATTCCAACCGTCTGTATATATGTGTTTTGCAACAGTGCCAGGCGTTGTATGGCAGTCAGGATTCTTAGCATAATTTTGAATGAGAGTCATCCGCAAACTCTAGGAATGTACTAATTTTAGTAATCCTAAATAACTTACTTAATAAGTTATGCTACTTATTCATGCACAAAAACACCCCCGCCCCCCAAAAAAAGCAAACAAAAGACCATGAACTTGGACTTCCTCTTCCTCCATCCATTAGAACCGATAGAAGGTCTTGGGTTTTGCCATAAGTTTCTTGCTCACTTGGAAATCCCTCACGGCCCATCACAGGGCTGTGGGCCATAGTTTGAGACTCCCTGCTTCAAAGGAAAAATAAATTTTATGCCTTTTATTGAAGTCAGTCTGTTAGAGCGGTGGAGCTGGAATTTTTCATCGAGAGCATTGTTTAACAGGGTTTTCTGTTTTCCTTTTTCATAATAAATAATGTTTCTCAAACAAAATAAAAACAATCTTTCCTGGAAATATTGTCTGGGATTTGCTTCAAAATAATCCTATGGGCGGGGAGTTGGGAGTGAGTGGGGGAATAGATGAAAGAAGTATGGTGAAGAGTTGATAATTGTCAAAGCTGGGTGACACAGGGGATTCATTAAACTGTTCTCTCTACTTTTCTGTATCTTAGAAAATAAAAGTTAACAACAACAACAGCAAAAAACCTTCTTTGACTCCTATCCTACCTACTTCATTTCTCTGGTCTTTGTAGCAGAGCTTCTAGAAAGAACTCTCTGTATACCTTGTTTCTACTTCCTTATCCTCCACTTTCTGTTCAACCCACTTCATTTGGCTCACATTCCCACCAGTCCACAAAAGTGCCTCTGTCAAGGGCACCGCTGACCTCCATCTTGCCATATATGGTGGTTAATTCTTTTTTCTCATATTACTGGACTTTCAGCAACATTTCATATAGTAGATCACTTTTTCTTTCTTGGAATATTTTCTTAGCTGATGTCAACTCACACTTTCTTGTTTTTTCTACACCTTACTGGTTGTTCCTCTTCCTCTTGACCTCTGGCTATTGGAAAGCCTCCTTGGACTTCTCTGTACTCTTCCTCTGGGTAATCTCAGTGGGTCCTATTGCTTTACATACCTTCTGTTTGCTAACTTACATTTTCAACCTTGACTTCCAGACTTGAAGTCTGAGAGGCATCTCAAATTTAATGTATCCAAATCAGAACTCTAATCTCACTCCTGCTTCCTCCATCAGACCTGCCCCTTCCCACTATCCCCATCTCAGTAAATAACCCCGTTATACACCCAACTGCTTGAGCCCCAGACCTAAGCATCACCCTTGCTTGCTCTTTTTCTCTTATCTCCCACATCTAGTCCACCAATATGACCTAATGAAATGCCTCCAAATTTACCTAAATCCATCTACTTCTCTCATTTCCTCTGCCACTACCCTAGTCCAAACCTCTGAAATCTCTCACTGGATTTCCATATTGCTTCCTAACCTATCTCTCTGCTTCTATGCTTGCCCCCTGCCCTCTACTCAAGAGAGCAGCCAGAGCAGTCTTTTCAAACATTTTTAAATGTCACTCCCCTACTTAAAACCTGCCATTGGCTTCCCAGTGCACGTAGAAGAAAATCCAAACTCCTTCATGATGTGGCTCCTGCCTACTCTCTGTCGCTTATCTCCTGCCACTCTCCCTTGGCTCACTACTGCAGTCATACTGGTCCCTTTTCTGTTTTTCAAATATACCAAGCGGTGTCTTACCTCAAGGTCTTTGGAGTTCTATTCTCTCTCCCTGGTATACAGTAGATCACTATGTAAGTCTGGCTTCCTTTTATTATTTTGGTCTCAGCTCAAGTCACCTCCCTGGAGAGATTTTTCCCTGACCACCCTATCTGAAGTACCCGCATCACCCCAGTTCACACCCGAGCCTATAGCCTGTTTTATTTGAATTTATGTAAAAGCATGCATGTGTTTGTGTATTGGTGTCCTTATTTCTTGCCCCTACCCTATAAATTCCAGTAGAGCAGATTCCTTGTTTGCCTTGTGTAGTGCTGTATCCCCGGTACCTACAGCAATATCTGGAGCATGTCGATGGTCAATCCTTAATGCAGGAATGAACAAGCAAACAACTTTTGGTTTTGATTCAGGATCAAAGAGCCTTGCTCCCAAGGGCTGATCTATACAGTCTTACCCTATGCTTCTTCCCCCATCCTCCATCCCCTGACCATGTGGACTCTGTGCTTGTGTACCGTGTACAAGCTTGTTCAACATTCTTAAATAGGTTAAGGAGATATTGTCATTTCCAATAGTCAAATACTATCTGGGGCACCGTCCAGAGGGGTTTTGTCCAATTTCTCAGAAAGACATAATATTTCGTGGATGCTTGCATCTTTTCTTCTCCAGTAGTATTGAACTTCACACGACTCATCTGCAGAGCTAGGACCCTTCCTGGTCTGAGCAAAGAGCAACAGAGATCCACCAGTTCCATTCACTCTTTGATCTAAAACCACACTTGTGTCTTCTTATCTGTCTCTGCCTGTTTTTAGTTGTCAGTTTGCTTCTTCCTTTCCCTTTCTGTTTTTCTCATGTAGCAAATAATTCATAAATTTCTAGTTTAGTGAGATCAACTGCTAGAAAGCCCCTTTTCTTATTTATATAACTAAAAACTATGCTCAAATCCTAATTTTAATGTGATAATTGAGCAGCCTTCTGTAAAAGTGCAGTTATCTATTTGTTATCCACTTGTTAGTGCAAGGGTATCCATTTGTTAGACTGAGACAAGCCAGGACTGACCCAAGGATTTGAACAAATTCTAGTCTTCTCTGAAGAGGGCATAAGGAAATTCCTGACCAAAGTGAAATCCTTTGTCATATCCCAGAGTAGGTCAATACTTCAAGAATCTCCTAGACTGGGGATAAGTTGGAATCACCAAATTTTATCTGTTTATCTGATGGGTGTAATAATAACTATCTATGTCTGCTTGATGGAGTGGTTTGGAGGATAAGTTTACTTTTTTTTTTTTCCAAGGACTTTTGGGCTCTTTCTCAAAGAATTATATCTTAAGGAAAAACCTTATGTAAAGCTAAACCATTGGGATATTTTTCTGCCACAGCTAACAATTTTGTTATTGACAGTCTTTTGCATGGTATAAGTAGAAGTCTATTCTTTTGTCAAGCTCGTTCTTTATGAGCTACCATATAAAAGTCATCTGAAAATTCTTCTTCCTTTCAAGTACTGTTTACTTTTAGATCAATGAAAACAATTCTATGGGGCTACTCCTTTCCTTGTCAAGATTATAATTTTTCTTAGAAGTTTTTACTTGAAGCCTGTGTTTCCTAAAGCCCTAGGGTTAATGGGTCTCTGACGCTAATAATTTTCATTTTTCTGGTTCTTACTCCCCTATGCTCTTTTAGAGCTCCAGCCTTTTGCAAATCTCTCTCCTCCCCTTGAGCCTAGGTCTGAGGTCATGTGACATGTCCTGGCACCTCCTCTCCCACTTGTACCGGCCATGGCTGCATCTGCTTGGTACAGCTGCTGCTTCCCCTGGGGACAACCCTCCTCTAAAATATAAAAGTTAGGAGCTGAGAAAAATGGAAATGCTATTATCTGAACATCTGGCAACAGAATTTGCTTTATGAAGGAAATAATCTTGGGAAAAACACCTTGATGAGTGCTTGAGGAAGAATATGAGGCCCCAAAGGCCTGCGTGTTGGCAGAGCAACTCTGTGTGAGTCAAGGGGAAGCATTGATTGGCTGTTGAGAGAGTGAGGGAGATACATGCAGGAACAAAAGAGAGGGGAGGGTGGAGGGGGGATGGGGCACCAGCTGAGTATGGAAGATTGTGGCGAGGACCATGATACCACTGTCCCTTGTGGTCCTGCGACTTTTCCGTGAAGTCTGCTCTGCTTGTGCATGCCGGGCATGGAGTAGATTTCAGGGGTGAACTTGGAGATGCAGAGATCCCCATCTCAGTTGACGCAGTACAGTGTGGAGACAACACTCAGGCAGTTAGGAGCCTGGGAAGTAAAGAAGGCCCTGAGAACATCATCTCATCAAGGGTTGAGAAGGGCTTTGGGTCTCCAGAGGCCAGAGAGTGGGAGGGGGTTGAGCTAATCTTTCCTACATCTTGAAGGTCAGTGAGAGCCCCCGCTAATGTCTGGGCTACATCTAGGTAGTACCTGGCATAATTTTGTCCAGAGAATTTTAACACCACTGCAGTAGGTAGCTCAGCTGCTAATATAGTATTTTATGTGTGCTTGGTGTGTTTCTGTGTCTGTAATTCAATTAAAACTGTCTTTATTGCCCAAAGCACGTTACGAAACTGTGTACCAAGAGCAACATTAAAAACCAAGACAAAGGAACACATTCAGCCAAACGAGTCTCGAATGTCTGGCCAACAGGTGGTCAGGGCGGAGCTGAGGGAATGAACAGAAAGTCCCATAGGAGGCCATTCCTGTGTCTCAGCAGCTCTCAGGGTTGAGTCCGCCATCCCAGAGCCCCGTGAAGCAGCTGTTTTTGTTTCTCCTTCCCAGTAGCATCTTTCAGGCTTTGAGCAGTTTGTTAAGGGAGCCAGTAAAGTTTTACTCAAGGCCAGAAACAATCTCTTTGGAAGCCCCCCCCCCACCCTCCCCTTAAGCTCCGCCTGAGACCCCTCCTCTGAGACTCCTCAGTGGCTCTCTCCTCCCTGGTCCTGTAGCACTTGGCACATTTTTCAGTTTTTACACTTGACACATTATTTGTAATTCGTTGTATGTATTTTTCTTTGTTTCCCAGGAGATTATCCCTTTCTTGAAAGCAGAAACTGTATCTTGTCTGTGTTTTGTGACTCCCCACAAGTGTTTGCTGAGTGAATGTTGTTGGGGATGTGAGTAAAGGTATGCTACAAACAGAAGCGGTTTTATTTTTGGGTTTTTTTTCCTGGAATGAAGGGTAAGTGAAGAGGCATAGTGAGAAATAAGATTGATGGAGTGAAACAGCAGCTGTCAGTCACCGTTTAAACATTTTACATATATTAATTCATTCAATCCATATAACAACCCTATGAGATAGCAATTATTATTATCATTCCTCCCCATTTTATAGGATACACAGAGAGGTCAAGTGACTTGCTCAAAGTCACACACCTAGTAGGTGTCAGACAGGATCTGAACTCCACAGACTTTGCTCCTAACCATTATTGTTCCCCCCTAAGGTTGGAAGAGACTGAGAGTGCGCAGATCCCTAAGATGTGCTATCTGCCAGGTCACAGCTCTTACTATTGCTGTAATATTTCAATGAGCTAAACTGAACCACGTGGCTGACTCCTTTTGCAAGCCCTTCCCCTAGATGTGCCCCTACTTAATGCTCAGATGGTCAGGACAGGTGATGGAATGCAGGCCAAGCAGGGCTGAGGAATTTCTCTCTGCAGCTCTGGGAAAACCTGTCCACACCGGCCCCCAGGCCCCCAGGTCTTGTAACCTGGCTGTCTAGCCAAAGGACCACCGCCCTCCTACAGCCTGTGGAAGAGAGAGGGACTCCAGGAACAGAGTCCTGAGAGAATAGGGGAGGGACAGGGCAAGAGATGGAGAAGGGGCATGTATTCCTACCTGTCTGTGCTTTGGTTTCCTTATCTTAAAACGAAGGACTTGAACTGTATTATTCTTTCTCAAACTGGGATCTAAGGACCCAGGAGATCCAAAAGTTCTCTGAGAACCAGGTATTTTTATTTCAACGTTTTAAGTAAAAAATTAATATGACCTTATTTGGGATCATCTTCTGATGGACTCCTGCCTCTTGACTTCAGTTTCTGAAGTGTTTGTTATTGTGACTGCAGTGGGAGCAAGTATCAGTCACCTAAAGCAGCCGTGTTCAGACTTTCTGAAATACATTTTACATTATAACCTAGCACACACATGCATGTGAATATAAACACAAGAAAACATTTCCTAAAGTATTATTTACCCTTTCCACAGAGGAAGTACCCTGTTGTTCTCCACCCCTCCCCAGCTAGTCATGACCCACGGTCTTCAGGTAGAATGATCATAGACAGCATTTAACGGTGAGCATATCTAGGCTGCTATTTTCTTTTGCAGTGGAGAATTTCCATTGAGAGACATTTTATAGAATAAGTCTTCAGCTTCTGAAGTTACTTAGTAAATTGAGTCTTTGACTTGAGATCATGAGAACAAAATAAAGTATGAAGTACTGTTTTGTTCTGGATTACTGAGAAAAATACACAGGTAGTTTAATCTGTTTAAGTCTGTGCATCAACACAGCAAGAAAGGGCCAAATCAGAGTCTCTGCTGTGGGAACAGAGGTTTTGCAGCAGGTCGATAAGCGATTGCATCAAAACAACCCATGCCGTGGCACCCGCTGCCATATTTATTTACTTTGTGAGCATATGTTGTGCGTGGATCCCACCTTTAAATACACCAGCTTATGACAATTCATTAGTAGAAAATGTGGTAACAAGTAAATGATTTTTTTATTAAGTTTAAATTTTCTATTTTATATATTTTGGGATATACTATTAAGGTGGATGGATCATTTATCTTGTACAGTTTCACACATTCTGGATTTGGATGATTTTATTCTTGTGGTGGTGTTTCATATGTTTTTCTGTCCCCTATATTTCTGATAAGCCAGTAATTGGATCTAGAGGCTTGATTAAATTTAGGCTAAATACTTCAGGCCAGAATACTCCATAAGTGGTGCTGTATGCTCTCAAATGTATCCCATCAGGAGGTGCATAAGGCGTGGCAGTCCCATTTGTAATTCATGGAAGAGGAATTCACCTCTCTAACCTGTTCACGTGCCCAGTACTGTTTGGGAGCAAGAAAAGAAATGTCTACTGTATTTGAGCCTACCTTAACGCATACAGTTGCTCTCTTAAAGCCATTCTATATCCACCTTTTGGCACTAAGCATCTAAAACCATCCAAAAAAACTGTAAGTGCCTTGCCAATAAGCTGTTCGCAAGTCTTAACAGGAGGTCTGTCTCTCCTGGCTTTCTGAGAAGCAGAAGTCTCAAATTACTACCAGCTGAAATGGAAAATAAACAAGACAAAACAGAAACTCTGTGGTAGGCAGAATAATGCCCCCCACCCCCCAATTTGTACACGTCTCAATCTCCAGGACCTGGGAATATGTTACCTTATGTGGCAAAAGGGACTTTGCAGATGAGATTAAGGGTACTAATTTTGAGATGAAGGGATTATCTTGGATTATCGAGATGGACCCAATCTAATCACATGAAAAGAGTGGAAGCAGGAGGCAGAAGAGTGGGTCAGAGAGATGTGACACTGTTGCCGTCTTTGAAGATGAAGGAAGGGGCCACGAGCCAAGGACTGCAGGTGGTCTGTAGGAGCTGGAGGAGGCGAGGGAACAGAATCCCTCCTAGAGCTTCCAAAAAGGAACACAGCCTTGCTGATGCCTTGATTTTAGCTCAGTGAGACCCATTTTGAACTTTTGACCTATGGAACTGTAAGATAATAAACCATAAGATAAATAAATGTTATCAATGACTAAGTTTGTGGTCATTTGCCTTGGCAGCAGTAGAAAACTAATATACCACCCCACAAAACTACTATGTATAGCAGGCACATTTAAAGGTCCTTAAGGCCTGGTATTTATCTCTGGAAACTTGGGCGCTTAATTAATGCATTTTGACAAGAGTGATGTCAATGAGGATGTTCCTCAGCTGAAATATATCCAGGCCATTGATGTGATGGCAGACCTTCAAGGGAGAATGTGAACATTTAGTCATATGTATGATTCCAAATATCTGAATGTTGGAATGGTGTAGCTAGGTGTAGACCAGCCACACTGGAGGGGGGCCTCTGCAGTTTTCATCTGGATGTCTGGCAAGCGTTGACCTGTCCAGACGATGTGAGATCCGGCTGGAAACTAAAGAAGTCCCTGTGTCTCCGGAGAACAGTGCAATGTGGTCCTGGATGTCTGCTGGAGTCATGGTGCGTTCGTGAGGATGAGCCGCTGAAGGCTGTGGTCAGGCCCCTGGGCAAGCGACACAATTGAGATTTTGTTTCCTTCTAAATCACCACCCCTCCTCTACTGTTGAAATGTGGCTAGCTGCTTCATCTCTCAATTAGGGTGTCACCCTTCTAATTCACACCAAGCAAAACAGTTGGAAAATAAAACCTCATGGCCGGGCAGAGGGGAGGGGGAATAGGAGGAGGAGAGGGAGTAAACACATAACTATGAACAAAAGCTGAATGAAGGATTCATAGATTCAGATTTCCTCACAGTTCGGCCTTGGACTCAGTGTTTGACCTTGCCTTAACTTAACTCCCTTATCCTTAACTTCCCAGAACTCTAAAAGGTGATTAATAATACCCGCTGCTCAGAGATGGTGAGAACTAATAAATGGTAGTTAAGGATGATGAGTAAGCCAAGTATAAGAGCTGCTGCTTTTAAGATTTCTCAGTGTAGATTCAAGTTGCTTTAGTTTTAAGGACTGGGATAAGTTCAGTAAGTCATTTCTGAGTTGGGCACCAGTTAGTTATCTTTGTGTGCTAAATATTCTTAAAGCTACAGTAATTTCCTTGCTGTAGCTGTAATGCAGTTCTGAAGATCAAATTGTGCCATCTTTGTGCACAGCCACGTGAGGTTTCTCTCTCTTACTGTACACGGAATCCTGTAATATAGATGTCAGCCTCACACTGAAGTCAGTTGGGGTCCAAAAGATATTTCTAAGTCTTTTCTTCTTAACGTATATGTTATATAACTAAAGTAACGAATGGAAAATCATTAAAGTATAGAAATTACTTTGAAGGGGTGTATATGGTCTAATTCATTTATTTTTATTAAAAATTTTTAATGAATTATTTTAATAAATTCATTTATATTTATTAAAAAGATTTTACGTTATACTTTATTGTCAATTTTCTTTTTTCTCCTTTTGAGCAAGTCTTCAGAGCCTGTTTGCCCTTTTCTCCTACCCAGTACATCGAGTCATTCGGTAAAAGGGAACACAGTGTTTGTATATTAAAAAAAAACCAAAAAACAAAACCCAGCTAACTAATGTAGGTACCCCCCCCACAGAAATTCCCTGAAGAAATATTTATTAGCAAGACTGTTAGAAATTCACAATCATTTGTTATGTGAAATTAGGACATTAAAACCATATCCTACTGCTTACTGCTTACACCTTGTACCCTGGGCAGTAGCCTGCTTCTTGGCCACGGAACAGTGTGCAGCAAGTGCCCTTATGAAAATATGTCTGTCAGAGGGAAAGAGGAGAACATGGGTCGTCATAATGCTGCGTGGGACTCAGTTCCTCCAGAAATTACCCAGAGATGCTTGGCTGGGCAAGTACAGTAAGCCCCTGAGGGATGCTGTGGCTTCTTGGGCCTGATGCAGGCAGGAACACTGTGCAAGAGTTACTGTGTCCTTAGATGTTGGCAATGGCAGCACACTGGTAATGAGCTGATTAGGTATTTCAACATATTTTCTTGCCTCAGGAAATTTTCCAGGTACTCCTCTGTTTTCTTTCAGTGGCCAAAAATGTCAGTTACCTTCAGACAGGTGTAGGTGGCCTTTTTAAGAAACAAAAGAGGTGGCCTGACACACTGTCATTCTTTGTTCCTCTGGTGGTTTCAAAACTAACGAAGTGTCTTCCCCCCAACCCCTTGCTTATTGCTGAAAAATGCTGTGAATGCAAAGCATAGTGGTTGCTTTGTGCCAGGATATGACATGTAATGTTTATAAGAGAACAAAGTGAGACTTCTGGATTGCTGACAGTTTCACCACGGAAGCCAGATTACTTTTTAAATAGTGGCTAGTACCTGAAGATAGTCACCTGACACTCTCTTCCATCCTAAATGAAATAAGAAATATTTTGCTTAAGTGCTGGAAGTCAGGGTGCTGTCCACGTGTCAGAAACTTGAAGGAGTTTCTACTAGATGTAGTATAGCAGGTTCCAGAGAATTCATTTTCAACTCAACTTCACAAAACAGAAGGATTGCCTTGAGAGAAATAAGTGTAGATCAGTGGTCTTCAAACGTTTTTGCTAGATACCCTTTAAAAGGATTTTTTTTAATGATGCATTTTCTTGTGTTTTTAACTTGACATCTAAATGTTTTCATCATTTTTTAGATGGAGGTAGAAAACATTACACATTTCATAAGTTGAAAGAAGGTGAAGATTAATCATGTGTGGAATAAATTATTTCATGACTTGATTTGATAAAATAGGTTTTAATGACCTTACTGAATAACATATTAAATCTGAAAGAAATCAATAAAAAAGATTATATGTAGACGTTATCTAACATATCTTAAAAAATCTAATAGTTTCAGTTTTTTTTTAATGTTGCAGTTACTTTGAAAATAACCTACATCACTAATGTGTTACGTTATTCTGAATTCAGAACTTCCCAACACTGACCAAACCTCACCTCTGCAGACTTGTTTATAGGGAGAGATAGAAGAACCTAAGGTTTCCCCAAACCAGTATTTTGAATCATTTAGGGCAGCACACCATAGTGAGATTTGAGATATATGAAGAGTATGACTTTGTTTTGGAGCGTGGGAGAAAGAAGATTGTTAATGCCAAAAAGCACTCAGGCAGTTTTAGAAAAGAGTAGTTGTAAGTTGAGCATACAGGAACTCATTTCCATAAAACTATGCCTTTGGAAAGTCTATTCGAATACTTTCCAGGACTAGAGACTTCTGGAAGCGATCATGGACCTGATGAGTACCTTGAAGTAGGAGGAACATGAAAGGTGCACATAAGACAGACTGAAGGAAAGCATGAGGACGTTCCATTTAGATCATTTTAGATGCTGTGGGTGAGGTCCACTTGAGGGTGCATTGAGGCTCTTTCTGGGTGCAGGCAGTTACCTCCAAGAGAAGGTGACAGAGGAGATGGAGGAGCTTCCCCCAAAGTAGCAGGCTCAGATTACTCATGGTCTCAGCCCCTCATTGCCTTCAGGCTGCTAGATGAAGAAACAGCCCTCCAGCTTATAATCTGAGGCATTTATTGAGTATCTACTATATGCTAGGCATTGTCCTGGGTACCAGAGATACTCTGATAATCAAGACAGATAAAGTTCTACATTTGTGAAGTTGGGGGGCAGGGAGATAGACAGAGAAAATAAATCTATGAGGACATATGAGATAGAGATAATGTTGTATTGAAAATCACCTGAGTGATAAGACTGGAATGGCTATTCCAGCTTGGCGGTCAGAAATGATTGCTCAGAGGGAGTGGCATTTAAATTGAGCCCTAAAGCCATCCATGTAAAAATCAATCAGTATATCCAAAATCAGCAAATATTTATTGGATGCCTGTATATGCCAGGTACTGTTTAGGTACTTGGTTTACATTGGAAAACAGGCAAAGATCCTTGCTTGGGTATCTTACATTCTAACCGGGTGGGAGGGGGACAGACAATAAGCAATAAGTATTATAAATAAGTAAATTATATGGTATGTTAGAAGGTATTGAGTGTTATACAAAAAGAAAAGGTGTAGAACAATCTATGGAAAAGAGGTAGCATGGGAAGAGGATGTAAGTTTAGTTAGCATGGTTGGAGAAGGCATCACTGAGCCAATGACTTGTGAGTGAAGACTTGATTGAGGTGACTGTACAAAGAGGAGAGCTAGAGCAAAGGCCCTTGGTTGGAAACATGGCTGACGTGTGTGCGAAGAATAGCAAGAGTATGGCTATAACAGAGGGAGTAACGGGTTGGTGTTAGGACAAGAGATCAGAGACGTCACCAGAGGCCAGGCCATCTAGGCCTTGTAGGCCATGGAGAGGATTCTGTGTTGTCTCTCTGAGCAAAATGGGGAACCATTGCAGGGTTTTGAGCCAACTTAGATTTCAACAGGAGCACTCTGGCTGCGGTGTGAAGAACAGATGTTGGGGAGGTAGAGTGAATAGGGAGCCCTCTAGGAGGCTAAGTAATCCAGGTGTGAGATGAAGATGGTTTGGACCAGGTATATTAGAGTGGAGGTAGTGAGAAGTGATTGGATTTTGGATGTATTTTGAAGGTAGAGCCAGCATGGTCTCCTGTCGGATTGAAATGGGCTGTGGGAGAAGGAGAAGAGACAAGTATAATTCCAAGGTTTGGGCCTGAGCAGCTGGAAGATGGAATTGCATCAGTTGAGATGGGAAGGCTGTAGGGGAGCAGGTTTTGGATTAAAGATTGGGAGAGAGCATTCTAGACAGAAGGAAAATTTTTTATTCTTTCATTTGTACTTTAAAAGATGTTATTGAATTTTATGCAGTTAAAAAAATCTGAAGCTTAAATTGTACATTATTTTCAAAAGGGGGAAGTGGCAGAAATGGGGTAAAAAGAGGTAAAGTAGATAGAGGGAAAGAAGGCGTTCCACAGATATTGTTTTGCTCAGAGGAGTATATAAATATACTCTATGTATTAAAAGTTCTAATTTAAATATGTCTGTTTAAAATTTATCAGTAGAATAAAAATAGAATGCATAATTTTCAAGAAATGGAATAAAAAGAATGACACAGCTTAGTTATTTCACTAAAAGTCAGGAAGGAAAAGAAATGACAAGAAAATATTGTATGTAAAAAACTTTGAGGAATGTGCAAGAACATATAGATAATGAATAGAATAAATTCCCCATCTACAAGATAGAGGATCTCTGATTGCAGATTCTCCCTAATTTCTACCTCCAATAAAATTGTAATGGTTTACAAGAAACCTGCCTAAAACAAAATTATAAAGAAAGGTTAAAAATAAAGTATTGCTCCACATAAAAACCTGCACACAGATGTTTATAGCAGCTTTATTCATAATTGCCAAATCTTAGAAGCAACCAAGATGTCCTTCAGTAGGTGAATGGATAAATAAACTATGGTACATATCCTGACAATGGAATATTGTTCAGTGCTAAAAAGAAATGAGCTATCAAGCCATGAAAAGACACGGAGGAAGCTTAATTGCATATTACTAAGTGAAAGAAGCCATTCTGAAAAGGCTACACACTGTATGATTCCAACCATAAGTCATTCTTGAAAAGGCAAAATTATGGAGACAGTAAAAAGATCATTTGTTGCCAAGGATGAGGAAGGGGGGAGAGATGAATAGACAGAACACAGAGGATTTTTAGGGCAGTGAAAATACTCTGCATGATATTATAATGATGGCTATATGTCATTATACTTTTGTCTAAACCTATAGAATGTAAAACACCAAGAATCAACCCTAAGGTAAACTGTGAACTTAAAGTGATTATGATGTGTCATTGTAGGTTCATCCTTGATAGAAAAGTACAATTTTGGTGAGTAATGTTGATGATAGGGGAGACTATGCATTTGTAGGGGCAGGGGATATATGAGAAATCTCTGTACCTTACTCTCAATTTTGTTGTAAACTTAAAACTACTCTAAAAAATTTAAGTAAAAATTAATAATAATAATAAAGAATTGGAAGAAATATACCAGGCAAACAAAACAAAGGTGTTAGCAAGTATAACAATATGAGAAATAGACAAAATAAAGTTCAAGGTGGAAGTATCAAATATAACAAAG
The DNA here is from genome assembly GCA_031878705.1 of Tapirus indicus. NCBI lineage: Eukaryota > Metazoa > Chordata > Mammalia > Perissodactyla > Tapiridae > Tapirus > Tapirus indicus. Next base: position 132,561,013 of record CM062920.1, on the reverse strand, counting down.
AGTGGTATTTCACGATGATAAAATGTACAGTATACAAAGAAGTACTAAGAGCTACTTTGTGGATCTAATGTATTGCATCAAAATATAAAAAGATAATAAAAGCATACAAATACAAGAAGAAATTGTTAGATGTCCACTTTGCCAGTAAACCACTTTGAGAATTGAGAGCTTAATTTTACAACAAATTGGCAAAGAAAACCACAGCCAATTTCAAAAGCAGAAACCATATAGGCCACATGTTAATTACACTACAAAATTAATTACATAAAATGAAATTTAAAAATTACCAAAGGAGAGCTAACATGTTTTAAAAGAACATTTTAAATAATTTTAAGGTTAAGAGAAAATAAAACCTGAAATTACAGCAGAACAATAAGGGAACTAAGTATTAAACCACAAGGAGATTTGGTCACTGAAGGTAGCACAGAGAGAAAAACTTACCATCTTAAATACATTTAATTAGAAAACAGGACAAATGGAACATAACTGAATTTAGCTTTCAATTCAGAAGGCTAGGAAAAGCCAAAACAAAAGGCCCAAGAAAATAAATCCTAAAATGGTGGAAGGAAGAGAATTGAAAACAATCATGAGCAAAATAAACAAATTAATAGAATGGGTACAAAAATGAGTAAATTTGATCAATAGAACCAGAAGCTAGTTCTTCAAAAAGACAAATGAAATAGGCCAACCTTTGGCAAGCTTTGTCTTGTAAAAGGAGCAAGAACAGTAATAAGGAATTTTAGGAATGAAAAGTGAGATGCAATAAGAGATGTAGTGTTTTTTTTACGTTTTGATATCCTTTTAAGTATAGCTTTGTGCAAAGAATTAGAAAACCTAGATGAAATGGATATTTCTAGAAAAATGTCAGTTGCCAAAGTTGACTAGGGAAGAGGAAGAAAAGTTGAATAGACCAGGCTTTAACATTACATCATTAAAAAATTCTAGAAGGATCCAAGATAAAAATGAAACCATAAAAGTACTAAGAAGAAAATGTAAAGAAATATATTTATAGTTTTGGTGAGGGAAAGGCCTTTATTTATAAGCATGGCACAAAACCAAGAAGCCATAAAGGATTTTTTTTTTAATTTATTTATATAAATATTTAAAACTTCTGTTCAACAAAACAATGATAAGCAATGTAAAAATAAAGAAGAAATATTTGTAACACAAATGACAAAGAGCTAACTAATATCCATGACTTAAGTGGTAATTTAACAATATCCTGAAAAATTTACAATTTAAATTAGAATAGTAGTAGCCTAGATGGTGAGATATGGTTGGATCAGTGTTTTGGGGAGTAAATCCAGCAGGTCTTTCTGATTAATTAGAAATGAGGAGAAAACTGGACAGCTACATGCAAAAGAATGAAACTGGACCACTTTCTTACCCCATGTACAAAAACAAACTCAAAATGGATTAAAGACTTAAATGTAAGACCTGAAACCAGAAAACACCTAGAAGAAAACATAGGCAGTAAACTCTTTGACATCAGTCTTAGCAATATTGTTTTGGATCTGTCTCCTCAGGCAAGGATAAGAAAAGCAAAAATAAACAAGAGGGACTGTATCGAACTAAAAAGCTTTTGCACAGCAGAGAAAACCATCAACAAACGAAAAGGCAGCCTACTGAATGGGAGATGTTTGCAAATGATGTATCCAATAATGGGTTAATATCCAAAATATATAAAGAACTCATACAACTCAACAATAAAAAAACAAACAACTCAATTAAAAAATGTGCAGAGGACCTGAATAGACATTTTTCCAAAGGAGACATACAGATGGCCAACAGATGCATGAAAAAATGCTCAACATCACTAATCATCAGGAAAATGCAAGTCAAATGACAGTGAGATATCACCCCACACCTGTCAAAATGGCTATTATCAAAGAGACAAGAAATAACAAGCACTGGCAAGAATGTGGAGAAAAGGGAACCATCGTGCACTGTTGGTGGGAATGTAAATTGGTGCAGCCATTAGGGAAAACAGTATGGAGGTTCCTCAAAAAATTAAAAATAGAACTACCATACGATCTAGCAATTTCACTTCTGAGTATATATCTGAAGAAAATGAAAACACTAATTCCAAAAGATATAATCACCCATATGTTCATTGCAGCAATATTTACAGTTGCCAAGATATGGAAACAACCTAAGTGTCCATCGACAGAAGAATAAAGAAGATGTGGCATATACATATAATGGAATATTATTTAGCCATAAAAAAGAATGAAATCTTGCCATTTGCAACAACATGGATGGACCCTAGAGGGTATTATGCTAAGTGAAATAAGTCAGACAGAGAAAGACAAATACCATAGGATTTCACTTATATGTGGGGACTTAAGAACAAAACAAACAAACAGAACAGAACAGAACAGAAACAGACTCAGATACAGAGAACAAACTGGTGGTTGTCAGAGGGGAGGGGCCTGGGGGTTTGGGCAAAATAGATGAAGGGGCTTACGAGCTATAAACTTCCAATCATAAAATAAGTAAGTCATGGGGATATACTGTACAGCATAGGGAATATAGTCAATAATATTGTAATAACTTTGTATGGTGACGTGATAACTAGACATATTGTGGTGATCATTTCACAATGTATAAAAATATTGAATCACTATGTTATACACTTGAAACTAATGTAATATTGTATGGCAATTATACTTCAAGAAAAAAAAGAAATAGGGGAAATTAGGAATCAAAGAAGTCTTAGTCTGAGAAAATGGATGCAGAAGGCTGGGCAGAAGAGTTTCTGTTAAGAAGTAGACTCGGGGGGCCGGCTCGGTGGCGCAGTGGTTTCGTCCGCGCTTGGCAGCCCGGGGTTCGCGGGTTCGGATCCCGGGCGCCCGCAGACGCACTGCCTGTCAGCCATGCCGTGGCGGCGTCCCATATAAAGTAGAGGAAGATAGGCACGATGTTAGCCCAGGGCCAGTCTTCCTCAGCAAAAAGAGGAGGATTAGCAACAGATGTTAGCTCAGGGCTGGTCTTCCTCACAAAAAAAAAAAAAAAAAAAAAGAAAAAAAGAAGTAGACTCGGGAGGCCAGCCTGGGCAGAAGAGTTTCTGTTAAGAAGTAGACTCGGGAGGCATAGTGGTTAAGTTCGCATGCTCTGCTTCGGCAGCCCAGGGTTCACAGGTTCAGACCCTGGGCATGGACCCATGCACTGCTTGTCAAGCCATGCTGTGGCGGCGTCCCATATAAAGTAGAGGAAAGTGGGCACAGATGTTAGCCCAGGGCCAATCTTCCTCACACACACAAAAAAGAAATAGACTCAGGCTGGAGAGTAGGGAGAGAGAAATAAATCTGGTTTGGGCATGTTAAATTTAAGATCCTATTTGACATCCCACTGGGAATGTCAAATACATAGATAAATACATGTCTGAAACTCAGATAAGAGATTTTGGCTGGACGTTTGTATTTGAGTCATTAGCAAATGAGCGAGTGATATTTGAACCCATGGGCATGGATGATGATGATAATGATGATATAATAATAATAATAGTAATAGCTAACATTTGTTGAGTGCTTAGCAAGAGTCAAAGCTTTGGGGAAGTTGGTCTCACATGCTGTTGGAGGTGTTGTGGCACTGGGAATACTGGCAATTTGATATCTTGATACAGCTGGTCTTGCTTTGGGGAAGAAGGAGGTAGGAGCCAGGGCTCATGATGATTAGAGATCTCAGGCAACCTGTCTCTCCTGTAAGTCTGGGTGCATTCAGGAAGAGAGGGCTCAGTACTTGAAGGGACTCTTTAATCTGAAGACTCATGACTTTCTTCCAAGTCAAGAATTTTAAAAATAGGATTTCTTTATTTCCTGTCTTCTATTCTTTCTTTCCTCTTCTAACTTGTGAGATGGATATTAGAACTTCTGAATCTATTCTCCATGTCTCTCAACTTTTCTTTCATACCATTGGTCTTTGTCATTTTGAGCTGCATTCTTCTAGAATGGAAGAAGAATCCTTTGTCAATCTTCCAGTTCTCAATTTTTTTTTTCAACTGTGTCTATTCTGCTATTTGTTTTATTTCAATAATCATATTTTTTCATTCTCCAGATTTCTAATCAGTTCATCTTTTTGACAAATCTGATATCTTCTTGTGTCTCTTTGTTAACAATTTATAGTTGTTTTAACTTAGAGATGCTAAGTATACTAAACATATTAAATGTTTTAGACTTTTTGTTTGTTTTCATGGCTATTTAGCAATAGATTTGAAAGCTGTGGAGACTGCATTATGATGACAAGATATAGAGGCAGGTGGTAGAAATACTTCAATTATAGAATTTGATTCAGATTTTATAGTAATTTTGTTTGTAGAACTCAGGAAGAAATGGTGAAAGATGTATCTCTTTATCTCCTAGACTGGATTAAATATAGCAAAATTCCATTTTCTTAGCTCAGGCAACAAGAATAAAATTAAAGCTCAAGTTATACCAAAGAGTCCTGACAAACACGGGAGCCATGAGATTAAGTCATGGTGTAACAAGTAGATGACCTGGAAAATGGTTTTGCCCTTGGGAAAGTAGGTATTTAAACTAACTGATAGTGGTCAAACTTGTTTTTCCCATCCGAGTTTGATATATACCCAGAAGCCAGTGGTTAAATCTTACAGTAGTATTGTTTTTCCCCACTGATTTTAGTAACTGTAATGTTTAGAATTTTAGAAACTTTAATGTTTCTCTGAAATATTTGTATTGGAGTCATTAAAGTTGGATTTTGCAACTTCAGTTTCTACTATAAGGCCTTGCAGCATAAATTCAATACTTCCCATGATCTTAAAAAATATTACTAGCCATTGATTAGGACCAAAAAAAAAATTTAACGAGGCCCTTTGATTTGTGTCAGTATGAAAGAAATATAATTTCTGAGGCCTGCATTCTTCCTTAGAAGAAGCTGGAGTACAAATTGGGTCTTAGATGATCCATCCAAAGCAGCTCGGAGCCCAAAGAGCCACAGGGTTGAACACAGCCACGGTCTTGTAGAGGGCACAGCAGGTCAAGATGAGGAAACCAAGATCATTCAAAAGCACAAGGTCTGGACCTGGTGAAAACTGGAATGGAATAGGCAGAGCTGGAGCCAAGGAAAGAGAGGGCTGGGGATGCTCTGGAAACCGGACCTTCTCTTGCCTTGACCTTTGAGCATGGCTGCATGAGCTGGTCTTCCTAGCTTAATAATACAGATGTGCTGTGTAAAAAATGGGGAATTAAACATATACCCATGAGCTATTTATTCCTATTCTATATAAAGAGAACACTCTCCCTAGATGGTTTCAGTTTCGTTAACAGAATAGGACCCAGAAACTTTTGCAGTCTGTTGTTGTTTTTCAAGAATGAAGATGAAATAAGGAAGTACATATTTACTATCTTAAAATATTTTATGAATTTGATACAATGCAGTGTGCAGTCTTTAGGGCTGAGCATTTTATTTCTTCAGTATCTAGAATCTAGACAGGCTATAGCCCCATAATTTGGAAACAAAATTTTAAAAGCTCAGTGTTACCAATGACACTTAGCTATTTTCCAAATTTCATCATGGAACTAGGTTGGTTCACAAAACTCAGAAAGGAATTTGAAATATATCTAATATAATTAAAGTTATTTATAAGTTAATTTAGCCATTTTATCATTCATTCATTTCTGCAATAGGTTCATGAGGGAGGGGAGGAAAAAATTGGAAACACCCAATTTAGATAAATTATTGAAAAAGTTTTATCATAAAGGGAAAGGAGAGGGTATCCTGATTGGCCAATATAATCGAATGAATCCAATTCATTTCCTTGGGAATCATGCCCCTGTAGTAGATTTGTTTGATTTTTTCTCTTGAAATTATCCAGCTCCCCTTTGCTCCAACACTGTTCTGATTCAGTTTCTCAAGGAGGCCAGTGAGACTAAAAGGTGTTGGTAAGTGACCGTATTTTGGACTGCTCTGCATTGTATCTTGTCAGTCCAGCTCTTTGTGACTTTGGTTGATATGTTTCCAGTTCCCGGTCACCCCTGAGTGAACCAGTGCTGTTGAGTAGCTGGGCACCATGAGCACTCTGATGCTTCCCCAGGTTTTCTCTGAAGAAACCTTCCCTCTGACTGACCGTGTTCCTCGGAGGGTCTGGGACGGTAAAAGTAGCTCATCTCAAGCACAAAATCTTTGTGAAATCTTCTTTTTATCTTAGACATTTTTGTGAATTTTGACTTATATTCCATAATATATTCATGTTTGTTTTAATATAAAAATATTTATCATTTAATAAGATCAGCCCTCCAGGAAAAGGCACCATATTTATCCTGTTGCCTTACACACTGCTTGTGCCCCAGGGAGTGGTTCTGCCTCAAGCTGAGGAACATAGATGTACTGGAAAGAATACTGACTTGGGGGATGGAGATATTTGGGTTCTAGCCCCATCTTTGCCATAAATGTGTGACCTTCGGAAAATCATTTAAACCTATTGGTCTCCATTTTCCTTTATATTAATTGGGAGGAGTGAGCAGTCATACTGGATAATCACTAAGTCCCATCCTCCTGTCATTCTATAATGACACAGAATCCTGAATGCCAGACCTGTGACTCCATAGGGCCCAAATGGTTACACTTTATAGACCATAAGGTCCAGTTTGTACAGTTTGCAGCCCTTACCCTCTTTACTACCTCATAATTATAGTAACGATTTTAATTATTGAATGAATAAAGAATGAGTGGGCTTCTTGGCATAGCTGTTTACACATTTCTCTTTCCCTTCCCTACCTAGATAGAAACATAAATTTAATATGAATTAAATCTATAGCCCTCCGTTGGCAAATAAAGACATGGGCATAAGATGTCCATAAATTTAGCCTGTTTTCATATTCATCAGTCTCATCCCTTCCCCACAACTTGTGTCCTCCCTGATAGAAATCTAGCCACTTCTACAAGTGGCAGCCAAAGAAATATTCTCCTATAAACGTCAACCAACAGCTGAAAAGTTATATAAACTTTTTAAAGAAATTACTGTCAGCAAAGGGTGGTGCTTCTAGGCTTGTCCAAATTGCTGTGTAAAGCACACTTTCTAAATTAACCAGATCACATTACCCATGAGAACAAGCATCACTCTTCTTAGGCTTCTTAAGCTATTTCTCCAGGCTGTACCAAATTGTGCTTCCTCTTGAAGTAGGACGTTCTGTGCCTTGTTTGAAAGCTGATGTGACTAATGTAGCTGGAATTGCTGAAAGGAGAAGAGAGAAAGAGAAAGAACTGATATGCTTTAAGAATAGGGAATTTCACTAGGCCCTTTGCAACATTCAGTATAACTGATACGTGTATTATTATGTGGCAAATATTATTTCCCACCTTCCAGATGGTGGAATGGTCTCCATATCATGCCTCAAGGTCATACTATGTAAGTGACAGGGCTGGGCTTCAAACTCACTCCCAAGAGTGAACCTAGGCTGGCCCATGCCCCCTGCTCCCCACAACATCACTGCCTCTCACCCCTCCCCAACACCTATGCTGTATGTTGTGATGATCAAGTATAAGTGTAGCATTTGGATTTCTGCCCTGGTTGAGAATGTGGACTATCTCAGATCACACCTCAGGAGTGCAATGCAAAACTCTCCTGTCTTGAACTAAAAATCTAGAAACATTTTTAGGGGACTAAATCTCTTAGTTAGCTTCCAGGTGTGAGTCTGTGATAGTCATCTTAAGTTGTTTCTGGCAAAACAGCTTGTAAGTGGCAGCCAGTGACATTTTTCCGCAGCCTCCCATTCTAGAACAGCTGGCTACTGGTGTTCCAGTTCTTTGAAAGAAGCCCTGAATTCAGAAACCTGATGCTGGGGCTTTGTGTTAGTATTTGCATTACTGAAAGTGCTTTTTTGGAGTGATAAATCAAAGTTTAATGATATCAAACTGTCTTTGCCTACAGCTGGAGCTGTGTTGAAGCCTGACTACCTCTGTCTAGCGCCTGCCCGCTGCCATATCCACAGGGCCTCATAGCCCACCCTGGAGCTGTGGCAGAGGAGGAGGGGAGAGTGACTCTGGTGCAGGGGAAGGAGGAAAGTTATGAGGCTTTTGCAGTAGGACACTTCCCTGATGTATGTAGACTCAGGACAGGGACGTTAATATGTACGGTGGAGATTGGCTATATACACATGCACCATTGAAGGACCCTGCCCTGGCTGGGTGTTGGTTTGCTCCAAGATGCAGTGTGGTGTAGTAGAAAGACCACCAGCTTTAAAGCCAGACCAACTCAAATTTGAATCCCAGCATTAGCCCTTACTCTGCTGTGTGACTTTGGGCAAATTATTTAACCTCTGGGAATCTCAGTTTTCTCATCTAATTAACAGGTATAAAGTACACACATTGAAGAGCTGCTAAAAGATTCAACAATGAGAAAGCGAAATAGTACAGCCACGTTGGGAGACAGTTTGGCGGTTTCTTAAAAGCTAAACCTAGTCTTACCACATGATCCAGAAGTCCTGCTCCTAGGTAGTTACCCAAATGAGTTGAAAACTTACGTCCACACAAAAACCTGCACACGGATGTTTATAGCAACTTTATTCATAACTGCCAAAAACTGGAAGCAACTAAGACACCCTTCAATAATTGAATGGGTAAACAAACTGGTACATCCATGTGATGGAATATTATTCAGCAGTAAAAAGAAATGAGCTATCAAATCATGAAAAGACATGGAAGAACCTTAAATGCATATTGCTAAGTGAAGGAAGGCTGTCTGAAAAGGCTGTTTACTGTATGATTCCAACTATATGACATATTGGAAAAGGCAAAACTATGGAGACAGTAAAAAAGATCAGTGGTTTCCAGGGGTTTAGGGTGAGGGGCTAAGGGATGAATAGGTGAGGCACAGGGGATTTTTAGTATAACAATTTTGTATGATACTGTAGTGGTGGACACATGGCATTATGCATTTATCAAAACCTGTACAATGTACAATGTAAAGAGTGAACCCTAATGTAAACTATGGACTTTAATAACAAATAACAAATAAGTTTTCTAAAAAGATCAAACAAGATGATGTATAGAGACTATGTAACCTACTAACTAGTACATGCTAGGCTCTAATAAATGATAGATATTATTATTTTTATTCTTACTCTAAGTTCCAATAATGTCATTTAGACAAAGTTTCTATTTGGGTTAGATTCATCAATTTTAATTAAAAGTGATGTTGTTATTTAAAAATCTAACTGGTTACCAAATGAGAATTAGCTGTTCTTTATAACCATTAGTTGGTTTAAACAAAAGTAGTATTTTCTCCCCAGCTGTCTATCCTGTTCAAAGTTAATAATAATTTGTTGCCAAATCCAAGGAAAGCAAACTCTGGCTCAGGCATGAGTTTCATTTCAGTCCATGATTTACAGTTGGTATAAAATTTGGGTCTGGATTTGATTAGTTATAATGCCATTGCAATATAAGTCATCTTGAGTTGATTTTTGCCCTATCCTGTATTGTTGTGTAAAATGCTAACTTTAATCAAGAATTGCCCCAATAAAATATCCTTATTTGTCCTGCATGAAGTTTCTCCTCTTTTATAAGTTTTTTTGTATGGTTCAAATTAGTGTGGGAAGAATAGGCTGGAAATATAAATTTAAGTGACATAAATTTTATGTTAAATCATAAAAGAATTACATCACAAAGCACTGAAATGGTGTACAGAAAACTTTGCCAATGTCCAATAGAGTAGAAGGGATCGTATAATTAAATAAGAACTAACACCTAGTCTGTAACTGTAAATTGAGTGTGTCAGAGTCCCTTTCCTGTTTTCACTAGATGCTAAGAATTTAGCCATGCAAAAATGCCCAAAGTGGCTAAATCCCACAGAACTTGAATCCAGCGCAACAGTGCAGGGGGTGTCGAGAACACGCCCTAGGTAGTCTTTGGGCTTTTACAAAGTGCTGAAGACTAAATGTTACATTTATGTCCTTAGCCTCTGTCTCTTGCTTGACAGCCTTTCTTGGCTCATTTCAGAAACATGGAATTACAAAGTGATCTTTTCTTTTTTCTTTCCTTTTCTTGTCTTTTTCCTTCACGTATCTGTACCTATATACCTTCTCACACATTTACATCATCCATTCATGTTGGAGAAATCTTAATGACCAGTTTAGTTCATTTCTTTTGTCCCACTTCTGCAACTATTTTAGGTTGAGGTCTGTATATCCTGGGGTCTGTATGACAGATTATCTCAAAGCCATGGGGACCTCAGTTGTCCAAGTGCCAGGAACAAAGTGCACTTGCTGGCATGATATGGGCTTGGCCTGGGTTCTGTGGACATTGGGGAACCACTGGCCTGAGGAAGGGTATGAAAGTAAGCCAGGGAATGGGGCAGGATGAGCTTAGAGCTACCCAGGAAAGAGGAAGAATATGTTTGAAAAAGAGGGTGTTTCAGGGGAATCTGAGAGCAGGTTGGCACCCAGGGTAAGCCAGAACCACCCTTTACCCCACCTGCTGAGGGTGTCACAGAAAAGAAGTTGACCTGGAACCAGAGAATATTGCCTGCAGACCAAATGCTCAAATTGAGGGGTGTGGACAGGTAGGGGAAGGGAAGGGCAGTAGTCGAGTTGGTGGTCAGAGCCTGGTGGGCATGCAGGCTTTCTCAGCTGCCTGCCGATTCTCCACCGGGGCAGTGCCAGCCACAAAGTACAGACCATACTCTGGAGGTGCCTGTGGACATATTGTTTTCCCATAACTACTGTCATTCAAACGGGATCTACTTTCCTGGCATGAGCAGATTGTTCCCACTGAGTGTACGCACTCTGCTATGAGCAAGGCACGATGAATCCTCTGAGGAACTGGGTGGATTCCCTCTTCTGAGATAAGCAGTTTAGGGGTGGAAGGAGATGGAGAGGAGCTGACTTCACCTTCTGTTTATGCAGGTTTTGAATGAAGTGAGTAGAGGCCACATTCCCCCCCAAAGTAAACAAGGTTCAAGTGGGATTACCCAGCAGGAATCCAGTCCGATTGTAATTTAACTTCTTTGAGGGATCTAAATATTTAATCTACCCTCATCGTGAATCCCAGAATCATATGTAAGCAGTAATGACCAAGGCTCTGAAAGTAAACACTGCAGTTGGAGTCAGAAGTGTTGCAACTAGTACAGCTTCTGCTGTGACGTCCTAGAAACTTTTGAGTGCGCCAGAGGAAACAAGCCTAAAAACGTGGAACTGGCACCAGGAGGCCTGGGTTCTCCAACTTAGCCTGCCACTAACTCTCTGAGACTCCAGGCCTCCTTCATCAAATAAGGACACAGCAAAGCACTTTCATAACTTGAAATGTGACAGAACCAATGGGGATGCATGAAATCAGCCATATAAATTGTGAAACCTACGTTCGTGGTTCCATTCATTCTGTGACAGTGTATATACACAACTGTTTCTTCAAAATAGAAAATCAGAACTTACCATTACATCTAATATCTGTGCCCCCCCATTTTATTCAAATTATGCCAGTGATTAAAAGGTTTGGCCCCTCAAGGGTTCTCTACAGACGTTGGAATCACCCCCTTGGGTTCTGTTAGCAACCTGTGGGGCTGTTTTTTAGATGTCACAATGATTGGAGGTGGATCCTAGTGATATTTGATGGGCAGGGGCAGAACTGCTAAGTAATACTCTGGACAGTCCTGCAAAGCAAAGAATTGTCCCACAACCTGCATGGCTTTCATATGTCCTGCCGGATAGTAAAAGAATCCAACTTTATTTACATATGAATGTGTAGTATTTTTCACATGTTTGAAAATATACACTGAATATTCCAGGAATACGTATAACTGGAGGGAAGATTGTGCTTTGTTTTGTTCAGGACTTTACCAAGAGTTATTCATCATTTCAGAAAGATCAGATCACCAGTAACAAACACTAGTGATGTTTGAGTCACCAAAACCACACACCTGTACAATCTGTATTGTAGCTGCCACATTCATGGTGATTCTACAGATGTGTGAATCTGAGCCTTCATTGCTTCTTCTTCTATTTTTTTTTTTGGTGAGGAAAATTAGCCCTGAGCTAACAACTGTGCCAGCCTTCCTCTGTTTTGTATGTGGGTCACCACCTCAGCATGGCTGATGAGTGATGTAGGTCCGTGTCAGGGATCTGAACCCACGAACCCGGGCCGCCAAAGTGGAGCACGCCGAACTCAACCACTACGCCACGGGCCAGCCCCTTCATTGCTTTTTAGAGTGTTTGTGCAGAGTATTTGTATATTGAAATACATATTATTTTATAGAGGTTACCTTCTTTTCATTTCTTCTTTGTATTACAATTTGCACATATTAATTTTAAAAGTGTGTGTATAGGTAGGTTATGTTATTTTATATCAGATTAGTAAATATAGTACTATAAAGTGATATAAAAAATACATTGTATCTGATTGGATTGAAAACCACTGGGCCAGAGAATCCTAAGGTCCCTTTAGCTTTAAAATTCTGTGAGCCTATGAGATTGTTTAGTCTAATGTCTTCATTTTTACAGGTAAGTAAACTGAAGTCCATTAAGTCTTTCTTGCATTGCATTCAACAAATATTTACTGACTCTTCTAGGGATTTGGGTACATGGCTGGGTGCTATGGACAAAAATATGACCTCTGTCTTCAATGAGCCTTCAGTCTGAAAGCCAAGATGAGATATATATCAAGAAATGAAAAATAGAAAATCCCATAGCTGGTTAGTAGCTCAGCTGCATCTAGAACCAGCCATTGCTCTGAGGACTGGTTCACCTCCTGTGCCTGGTGTTCCAGGGGCCTGAGGGAGGGGCCTGGTTTTCTAAGGCCAGAAATGTTTCTGTCTGTGATCGTTGGGTGGATGGGGAATATACCACCAACCAAAAGAACGTGATTTTAGTTTACTCTCTACTTTCTTTTTCAGGGTAACAAAGGCCCAGGAGTAGCTAGTTAGCTCACCACCCCATCACTGCTCACTCACGTGAAGGGTAGGATTGACTGTGAGGATGGCAATGGTGAGAGGACAAAGGTCACAGAAAGCTGATTCTGTAGCAGTGTCATCTAACAGAGATATAATGCAAGCCACAATGTGAGCCACATCTGTAATTTTAAATTTTCTAGTAGCGACATTCAAAAAGTAAAAAAGACATGTAAAATTAGTCTGGATAATATCTTTTATTTAATGCAGTAACATATGCAAAGTATTATTTCAACATGAAAAGAATAGCAAACAGTTATTAATGAGGTATTTTACACTCTTTGTTCACACTAGGTCTTCACAATCCGGTGTACAGTTCACACAGGACACTTCAGTTCGTTGAGGCTCGTCTCACACGTGGCTAGTGGCTACCATATTGGACAGTGCAGCTCCAGCAAAATGGCTTTTGACCCTTTTTCTGCCTCCACCCGGTTCACCTACCTAGGCACTCCCATCCATGACTCCTCTCGTTACATGTGGTCGTTCTCAAGCCTCATCCCTGTGAGATGACAGTGGATGGGGGGGTGCAGCAGGTGGCGTTTACCATCACCCACCCACCCCCTGCACTAGAGTCAAAGGCTTTAAAACTACGGGAGGGTTCCTGCTAAGGTTACCCACACAGTTTAGTGTGCTAGGGTGCCAGCCCCAGAAGGGAGGACTAATGATCTGGAATGCGAGGTCTGGATTTGGAGAAGTGGTTGAGTGCCAGGAATTCAAGGGCTCAGTACTATAGAACTTTATTATAGAATTTCACAAATTTACTGTTTTTTAAGTAATTCCTTTTTTCTTCTCATTTTATCTTCACTTCTCATTTAGCTCATTGATGGAATGCACATACAAGGGGAATTAGACCAGGTGATGCTCTAAGGTCCTTCGCTGTCCATGTTACTGTCTCCTAATTTGGAAGGAGCTCCATCAGAGCCTCCAACCTGGTCCTTGAAGGGACTGCAACTTCTGGCCAGGTCTCCCCTGCAGTGGCCCTGAGGTATTTGAAATGTGTTTTCAAAATGCCTGAGAGCTATGTTCAGGGTGTGTGTGTGTGTGTGTGTGTGTGTGTGTGTGTGTGTGTGTGTGTGTGTGTGTGTGTGTGTGTGGTGTAGAGGGTGGGTGAGGGCAGAGAATGTGGAGCCTGTGTGTGTGTGTGTGTGTGTGTGTGTGTGTGTGTGTGGTGTAGAGGGTGGGTGAGGGCAGAGAATGTGGAGCCTGGCTGGGTAAAGTGCTTTGCATATGTTGCCATACTGAATCAATAGAACATCCATTTGAAGTAGATGCTTTAGTTATCCACATTTTCCACAAAAGGAAATGGAGGCAGAAGAGGTTAAGTAACCTGCCCCAGGTCCCAGTAGCTATCATCATTCCATTCTTTATGGTTGCCTGGCAGAATTTTCTTTCTTGGCAGTAACCTGCCTGCCCCTTCTTATTCATCCTTCTTTTCCATAATGTCGTCTTCTCCCCCTTCCCTCATTCCTCCACCACAAATGTGCTTTAGGTGAGGAGCAGCTCATCATAAAACAAGCTGGGGCTTCTAACCTGCTGTCTGTGGCCCTCAGACTTTGAAAGTGGTTTTCCATTTGATGGCTCAGATGCCTTCTTTAGGAAGCTCAAGCTGGGAATGTGTGACATTCAACTCTCGTCAGGTCATTATTCAGCCAGTCAGGGATCCAGTTTGCCCATCATCTCCTGGGGATCTAGAATGGAGAGCTGCTGTTGCTGCTGCTGCAGTGGCCTTAGCCTTTCATAGGAAGGAAAACTGCTGTCCAAGACCAGAAAGGGGCTGTCTGGCCACTCAGGCAGGGCCTTGCAGCTGGGCAGTGCCTTGCCAGGATCCTCCCTCTCCAAGTCTGTTCCTCAGCTTCGCAGACCAAAGGATTCTCAGACCCAGAGCAGGGCAGGTTGGGAGAGAGGATGGGAGAAACTGATTCATGATAATCAGTCTTCTAAGAGACTGATGTATAAATTAGAATACCTGTTCATTGATATATTGAAAGAAAAATTCCTCCTAAGAGAATGCAGCTATTTATGTTTGCAGGTTGGCTCATTTTTCTCCCCTCAGAAAACCTTGTGTGAGGAGTCAGACTTTTATCAGAAGGTTGTTTAACACACCTGGAGTCAGAACTAGAGGAGTTAGATTATTGTTGAAAAAAAAAAGTATTGTAGTTGAAGAGGACGTGATACAAAACGACACCTACTGAAAAAGGTCAGCCTCCCTTCTAGGCCTTCCGCCCTCCTCGCTCCTTAGCCCCTTCCCCAGAGACAACCCATATTCCCAATTTCTTCCACAAGCTAGATTGTCTGAGACCTCCATTTCCCGAACAGGGATGTACCTGCCGCACAGGCCAGGTGATTTATATCTTCTGGTTAGGCTCCCTCCCTGGACCATTTTTTTCTTGACTCATTAGTGGGTGGGAGGTGGGGACAGACATAAGCAGTGGGAATGACAGAGGCCATTTGGGAGGAGAGGCATGCAGGGGTTTGTGGAGTTAGAAAGAGCTGCACTCTCCAGAGGGGAGGGTGTGTGGGGGCTGGTGCACCAGGAGTTACCTTGTGACAGCAGAAAGGAGTGTCCCCAGGTCCCTGGCAGGGAGCAGAGGGTGGGCATTCTCTGACCCCTCCCAGCCCCTGGGGGACAGGGCAGAAAGGAAGACCACAGAGTGAGAGGTGAAGGGGGCACTACCCCTCTTGTCTTGACGGGGCAGCAACCCTGCCCAGGAAAATACCCCAGAGACAGGGCAGGACCAGAAACTTCGTGAGACACAGCCCGGCCCAGAGCAGCCGGGTCGTACTTGGGGTCAGTAATGCCGTGTAGTGCAGCCTGGTAAGGTGCCTTCCAGCTTCCAATCTGTGACCTGGAGACAGCACCGGAGAGGCTCTGCAACAAGAAGGAACAACTAGCAGACTCATCCCGTTGACATTTCTAGCCACAAGATAAGACCTTTTCCCTTACGGCTGTGACAGATAAAGTACATTCCCAGCTGACTCCTCTTGTCCACGTGGGCAGACCTGTTGTCCCAACTTGTCTGGCGCTGTCTGCATGTGAGGGCTTGCTCTGTGTGCACGCTCCTGGCAGCTTTGTAAAGGATTCAGAAGGAATAAACAGAGGGCTGTTTCCTGCCCTTTGTCCAGAAGAGAAGACTCATTCATACACGTGGTCCAAGCCAGCAAACTTTGGTGGTTCAAGAGCAGGAAAATAAAGCTAATGGGGGGAGGAGGGTCTAGAAACCAGTTCATGTGAGGAAAGTAAAGCTAATGAGGGATCTGGAAGCCAGTTCAAGTGAGGGACCAAGGGTACTGAGTGTGGAAGAGGGGGGACTAAAAGAAGCCATGAACACCATCTCAGATGTTTGAAGAGGCAGTGAAACTTAGTGTGTGGTGGCTAAAAGCCAGACTGCCTGAGTTCAAATTCTGGTTAAGGCACTTATGACCTGTGTGACCTTGGGCAAGTTGTTTCACCTCTCTGGGCCTGTTTCCTCATTTAAGAGAGTGAGGATAATATGGCACCTCTCTCATAGGGCTCTTGTGAGAAGTGAGCAGGTTAATACATGGTAAGCACTATGTAAGTATTTGCTGCTATGCATAGAGAGGGAGCAGATAGTGGGTTGTACCAGATAACCAAAGTAGAATCAGTGATGGAAAAGCTTCCTCAGTATATAGATTAACTTCTTTTAATATTAGAGTTACCCAACAGGGGACTTTGAAAAATAATGAGCAAAGAAAACTCTAGAGTTCAAATGGGTTTATTTTCTAACCCAGACCCATTTGAGTTCTGCATATCTAGTCATCTACTTGACGTTGGATATCTGCCAGGCATCTCACGCTTAACGTGTTCAAAACTCAACTCTGGGTGCTGCTTCTACCTGCTCCTCCTTCAGCCTTCTCCATTTCAATACCAGCAGTGGCCATACCAGCCACTCAGTCACTCAAGACAGAAACTTGACAGTCAGTCATCTTGATGCCTCCCTCTACCTTGTCCCCATATTTAATCAATCACCAACAGATGTCCATTCTACCTCTTCAGTATCTTTGGAGTCCATCTCCTTTTCTCTGTAGCCACTGCCTCTATTCTAGTTCAAGGAATCATCATCTCTCCCCTGTGGTAACTTTCTAACTGGCCTTCCTGTTTTACTTCTGCCCCAAGGCCAGAAAGCCTACAGGGCACCTTGGTGTGGAAAAAGTACACTGCCCATATGAGAAGATGCAGCCCTGGGCCAGGTCTTTATGAGCAGACGGGGGCCAGATATTACCCCCACTTGCTCACTTGACTGGCATCCTTGTGCTTCAGCACCTGCTTAACTGTGTGCAGTGGCCCTTCTTTCCAGTTCATTCTTTGACTGATTTTGTTAAAATGTAAATTGGATCGTGCCACACTTGTCTCTAATATCACCCCCAACCCCAGTCTTTCATGGCTTCCTGTTGTCCTTGAGCTCCATTCTGTCGTCCACAGTGATATATTAAATCCATTATATTAATTATAGTCATAGCTATTAATCAGGTAGGAGATTTTGCTGTAAAAACCAGCTCTGGGGTATATCATAGAATATTGAAGAGAGCTGAGTGACACTCCGCCTAGTGCAGAGGCCATAGATGGAACACTTCGGGCTGTAGTCAGCCTGCAGACACATTCTGTTTGTGTTTTTAAAATTTTAAATTAGTTGACACTACTTAAAATCAAGATTTCACCTAAAATATAGATTCTTGGCTTCTCCTCAAAAATTAAAAGATGTGGAGATGTTTGGACCCTTTTCCTCCCAGGGCAACAGTTGGCTGGCAGCTGTGGCCCATAGCTGGAGCACACACACTCCAGTTCTCCTAGCCCTGACTGCTCTATACTTTATACCCATTTGTGTTCCCCACCAGGCCCAGGTAGGCATTTGCATTGGTGGCCCCTAAGCTTGTTCAACCCCTTCATTTTACAGGCGAGGAAGCTGAGGCTAGAAAGGTGGCATGTCAGTCTCCAAGTCTTGTGCTGGATCATAAACCATCTCATGGCTTCTGCCTTCTCTACTGAATCACAGCTGCCTCTCAGTTGAAGACTGAAAGGAAATGTACTATGCAACTTGGTTAATTATTCTTCCCGCTGTGATTGCTACCAATGTGCCCTTTAGTTGTTTTGCTATGTCTGTGGCCACACAAAAATTAGAACATTCGGTCTGGAGGACCAAGATGGTGTTCTATGAATATCACCTACTTTGCATTTGCAACTCTAGCCCAAATAAGAAAAGTGGAGAAATAGAGAAGATTGAAAATGACAGGCCAAATAAAATCAGGACAGCTTTCAAAGGGCACAGCCTCTTCCTTGTGGTGTTACAGAAAGGTACACCACGGGAAGGAAAGGAGCAGCTGGGTTGCCACCTTTTCAGGGATGTGGAAATGGAGATGCAGACAGCAGTGAGTTAGTGGCAGGAAAAGGACTGGAGAGCAAATCTTTGGGCTCAATGCCCCATACTATGCTGTCACGCCCTGAGAATTACTGTGGACAGATCAATCACGGCAAAAAGGGAAATTTGCAATTTACCTTGGCAAACAATGGTTTTGACCAATCAAGAGGAACTGGAGTAAAACACAGCCCTAGAGTCTTGAGTCAGATGGAGAAAGTCTTCCCATGTTCTTTAGAAAAGGAGGCCACATCATGCATAGGGAAATGAGCCTTGACAACACCAACGCCTCCCAGATACCGCATCCTCTTTGTACCACAGTGAATCATTGCCATGAAGCTGAGACAAGACTGCTCTGAGTCATGAGCGACTCTAGACCTCATCCTCATGGCGACTCTGGGCTCCTTCTTCATCAGCTGGAGAAAGGCAGGCTGTTGATGAGGAGGAAAAAGGAGGGACGGGACAGGTTCCCGAAGGCGAGCCATGGGAGGGAGCTCGGTGTGATGTGCTTTCACCCTTTGGGCTGTGTCTCTGTTGTATTATTCTCTTTTTTGTTTCCCACTGGAGTCTAAAAATGTTTAATGATTCCTAATAGTACTTTAAAAAATCTGTATTCAAGTGTATCTAAGAACTTCTGCATATATTAACACTCTCTTATGATTAAACCAATGTAATGAGAATATTTTATCAGTAAGAGAAATATTTTCCTCTAGACATAGATGTAGAAATCAAATTCTCTTTCAAATCTCTGAGTCAGTGGAAATCAGGTTTATGATTTCACAGATTTTCATCCCCTTATGATGGCAGACTAATAGACATGATGATTTATGCAAATGAAATGTACTCATTTAAGAATAGGCTCACATTGTTGATTTCATTTCTAGAATCCCTGGGGCTTTTATCTGTTTTCCCCTCCTTAAAGAATACATTAAAAGAGTGAGTATTGGGTCAATAACTAATACCGTTCCCCTCCACTCTCTTCCCTTAGACAAAAGTAATTTTCAAAATTCTGACTGAAATTACTTCCACTAATGATGTATATCCATTAATTGGTTGGCTCAAGCAGGAATAGAGAGCTTTTTTCTTTTTCTTTTAAGAATTCTCTGCCACCAAGTTCTTTCAGCCAAAGAATGTTTGTTCGTTATAATACCTTTTCAGTTCAGGCATTTATCTTATTCAATTGAAGTGTGAATCCATTGCTATTCTCATTTTTCTCTAACTTTGTGTATTTAAAAGTGACGTCTTTTTCCGTGCCTGTGGTTCATGCAGAAGTGGAGCTAATGATTGCGTTGAGGGTGCAGGGAGAGTTGAAGTAGGTAATGGAGGTGGGGTGTGGAGTGGGGAATTGTCAGAGGAAGAAGGAGGACTGTTGGAATGGAGTGGTCCAAAGAGACTGTGCTGTAAAGGGCTCCCATCATAAAAACCCTGCACAAGCCTGGGAAATAATCAAATAGCAAAGAGTCCACAGTCAAAGCAGCTTCGGAGCAACTGCTCTTTGCAGTAAAAATGCTGAGTTGTGGAGAACACAGTGACCCACACTGACAAAATAATGAAATAGAGGCATTTCCCCAGTGAATGGAAATTTGCTTTTTACCATGTTCCGAAACACTGGCTCCAGTTTGGTGTGTGTTGTGTTTTTATTTATAATACCCTGCATTGATGGTTCCTGGAAACTCTCCTGCTAGCCTATGAGTTTGGTGCAGGCCCTATGGCTGTGTGGCACTCACCATCCAGGTCGCTGTTATGACACATTCCGGCTCTCATTTTCAGTGTCTCGGCATACTTTCCAATGCTTCCAGTAATTGATTGTGCAAAACACCAAACCAAAAGCAGATGGGACATATGTAGATAAGCTGTTTTGTTTTTCATCCCTATAATTTCCTACGTTTGATAGCACTTCAATTTTCTAACCATAAAAGCTGCTTCTATGCTCTTTGGAACACACACACACACAACACTGCCAGTAAGTAGGCTAAAAGAATATTACATGCGGTTTTCTGTTGTTTTGGGTTTTTTTCTTCTTTCCTTTTTAAAGAAGTACCTTGCTGCTGGAAAAGGAAATTCAAAAAAATTACTTTGAATGTATTTGTCAGAGTGCAGATTACTCACGGAACTATTGTGTTAACATCAAATAATACGTTAGAATGATGTGTTTTAGCTGAAACTAAAATCTAGCCCTCTGCTGAGTGGTATTCCTGATGGCACTCACTCTGGGAAGTCACAGTATTCATTTATCAAAATGTTAGATGCTGCTTGTGGTGTCTGCATCTCCTGCACTCTGGGAGAACAGCTCTTCTAGTCACAGAATGCGACCGCAGGAGGTGAAAGCTGCCACTACTCAAAGTGGAGCATGTCGAGGGGGTGGGAGCACATTACAGGAGGTGTCCCTTTGGATCCATCTGTTTTTTTGTCAATTAAGTGCTCCCATTATCTTTTCAGTCAGACATTACAGATGTGGATTTACGACGGGCTTTTTAAAATCAATCGTGAAAATAAGCTTTTGTTGTTAGTGTTATTTTTTTAAAGTGCACCTAATCCCAAAACTGTTTGACCAGAGTTGTTTCCCTCCAGGATCCCCAAGCTGTAAAGTGAATAAATCCTTCTCTGCAGGCATTCATTTCCACACTGGCTCCGGGTTCAACCATTAGTAGGTGTCTCTGGGTATCTACGCAGTTGGCGAACTATATTTGAACCAGCATGAAATTACTATCCAGTAATCCTCTTTCTTTCTCAAGGGGTTTGCCAACATTCATCTGATCATTCAGAGACAGCAGAGCAGAGAGAGGCTCATCGGAGGAGCACAGACTCGGGGGCCAGACAGACCTGGGTCTGAAACCAGGGCGTCACTTCTCAGGCTGAGTGATTTAGGGCCAGTCATTCAGCTTCTTCTAATATTAATGCCCTCTTTATAAAAAGATATGATGATAATACCTGTCTCATGGTGATGGCTTGAAGAGTAAGAGTATTTCCTTTGTTTTCCCTTTTCCTTGTTTTCAAATGATACAAGGAGGGGACACTTATGTGAGGAGCCTCTGAGACCAGACAGGGCTATGTCTGAGACTGTAAGCTTGGAGCAGGACATTTGTCATATTAGTCATACAGTGGAGAAGGATGGAGTGGAGAGGAGAAGGATGTGACTTATCTTGCTTCTCCTCTCTGTTATCCACCCCGTAGCTAGGAGGGGAAGTAGAGGGGCTGGCTAAGACGAGGATGAGGAACAGCAGTAGGAGCCAAGAGGACCTCTTCTGTGCAGCCACTTCTCAACCCCTTCCTGGCAAAGAAAGCCACCGCACCAAGGAGGGGTAAACAGAACATCCAGAGCATCTCTCCCTACCTCTCAGACCCTTCATTGCCCGGGACCCCACCTGTAGAGGAGGGTGGGCATGTTCGCAATACAACATGGCCCCCTCTCCCTCCTCCTCAAATCTGCCAGATGGTATTGTTTTTCCCATTAGTAGAAGTATAGTTCCTTTTAAATGAACAAAGATTCAGGCGAATATGTCCCCAGAATCTGACAAGTATTTATGGAGCTCTGTGCTTTTATTTTCTGTTCTGCCTACAAAGTACATAAATGGGAGGGCTCCACTGTCTTCAGGAAAATCTGAAAGCCAGAAACTTATTAACAGGCTTGACACCTGCCTCTGTGAGGAACTTCTGAAGCCAGAGTTACTCTTTGTAACTGAGGTCCATCTGTTGCACAGATTTTTAATTCAGATATTCTTCCTTCTCAAGCCAAGGCTGAGAGAGCAGCCAGTTTTGTGGAAAGATCTCTTTAATAAGAAACGAATAAAACTATCAATGCTAAATAAAATAGACCACTGTGAAACTTGGGTTAAATCCCATAGGGAAGAGCATGTGAGATTAACTGCATTATATAACAAGACCGCCTTTAATAGCTGGCACAGTTCTCTTTGTTGTTCCAAGGGAGAAGCAGCCAAGGCCAGGCCCGAAGCACATGATATTATTTTAAATCTGCAGCCTCTGGAAGTTTTCCTCGGAGAGATGTCAGGAATCAGAGTTTTACTTTGATTTATGGTGCTGTAAATGTTTAACACTTTTTACATTTTCAAAGCTATATCCTCTGCTTCCAGCAGCCTAGGGGTGTGTTTCTGTTGCTTTGAAAGATCATTTTCAAGTGGGAAGTTTTAAAATTATGCAAAAAGGATATTTTACAGGGAATGGGTGTTCTGGTGATTTTAAATGGATAAAAGGGATGAGGCTGTGAAGGCAGGGCCCCAGAGCCTTCTCAGCTGCTTGTGATGACCCAGTGGAGAGGGAGGAGCTGGAGAGAAAAGGATTTTCAAAGTGGCAGCACATTCCCTAAGCAAACATCACTGGGCCAGACACTCTGGGACCTTAGAGAGTTCACGGTCAGGTGTGGTTGCCAAGCAAGCATTTCAGTCGAGCCGTGTGAAGTTGCCATTTTTAGGCAGGAAATCATAGAACATTGGCAGTTTCATATTCAATTTAATAATTAGATGAAGACTATACACAGTGATAAAGATTGCAATGGGGCCAGTGTGCAGTGCTGTGGAAAAGTCTAGAAACGAGGACCTAACTCAGTGATATGGGGTCAGGGGACAAGAAGGGGACAGCACAGCTGAGTATTGTTGTTGTATTTTCTTCATTTTGTTTTTCTAAAACAAACCACTTTATTGAGGTATAACTGCACATATTCTTATTGTAAAATTTGATAAGTTTTGATACAGTATATGCTTATGAAAGCGTCAGTGCAATCAAAATAATGAACATATCTGTCACCACCAAAAGTTTCCTCATAACCCTTTGTAATTCCTTCTTCCTGTCACCCCTACCCTCAGGCAAACATTGATCTGCTCTCTGTCATTATACGTTAGTTTCATTTCCTAGAATTTTATATAAATGGAGTTATATGGTATCCTTTTTTGTCTGGCTTCTTGCACACTGCATAATTATTTTTAGATTGATTGATGTTGATGTGTGTATCAATATTTCATTCCTTTTTATTACAGAACAGTATTTCATTGTACAGGTACACTACAGTTTTTCCATTCACCTGTTGTTGGACACTTGTGTTGGTTGTTACAAATAAAGGTGCTGTGAACATTGTGTCCAAGTCTTTGTATGGACATCGGCTCTCTTTTCCTTTGGTTGGCCCATTACCTGTTTCCACCAGCAGTGTATGAGAGTTCCAGTTCCTCCACGTCCTTGCCAATATTGTATATCAGTCTTAATGTTTACCATTGTAAAGGTGTATAGTGGTATCTCATTGTGGTTTTAAATTGCATTTCTTTAATGACTAATGATGTTGGGCATCTTTTCATGAATTTATTCCCCATCTGTATATTTTCTTAGCTGAAGTGTTTGTTCAAATCTTTGCCACTTCTAAATTGGGTTGTTTGTTTTCCTATTAAGCTTAGAGAATTCATTACATATACTGTTTGTAAGTCCTTCATAAGATTTATGATTTGCAAATATTTTCTTCCCGTCTGTAGTTTGTCTTTTCATTCTCTTAACAGTGTCTTTCAAAGAGAAGTTTTGCATTTTGATAACATCTTGTTCTTTTATGGCTCATGCTTTTGGTGTCATTTCTAAGAAATCTTTGCCTAAGCTAAGGTTGTAAATGTTTTTCGCCCATGTTTTCTTTCAGAAATTATATAGTTTTAGGTTTTTCATATGGGTCTATGATCCATTTTGAGTTAATTTTTGTGTATGGTATGAGGTATGGATTGAAGTTCTCTCTTTTTTTGTGTGCATATGGATAGTCAGTTGTTTCAGCCTCATTTGTTGAAAAGACTCCTTTCTTGACTGAATTCCCTATTCACCTTTGTTGAAAATCAGTTGTCCTTATTGACGTAGATCTATTTCTGGACTTTAGAGAAATAGATCAATGGAACAGACTATTTTTTTCACAAATATCACACTGTCTTCATTTCTGTAGCTTTAGAGTAAGTCTTGAAATTAAGTAGCGTAATTTCTCCAACTTTGTTCTTTTTCAAAATTATTTTGGCTGTTCTAGTTCCTTCACATCTCTTTATAATAGAAGCAGCTTGTCAATTTCCATTTTAAAATATGCTGGGATTTTGATTGAGAGTGACCTTGATTGGGCTTTCACGGGGATGTGTCCATGGGAGGAAGGTATTCAAACATCACTTTTATATCTGAATAACTGGAATTTTGAGGCCAATACAGCATTTAAAATTTTTTCCACAGCCTCACTTCCAAGTTTATTGAAAACCCACCTGTGCAAAATGGTGTTATTTGGGGCCAACGGATACAAGGAAAACTAAAATGTTCTAATTCTGGTCCTTATTTCCTATGAATCCACCCTTTTTTTTTTTCATCTCCTCCCGGAGAGAGAAAGAGAATAAGACAGTATCTCAGGCAGCCTTTCACCCTGGGAAAGATTGCAGATGCTTGGGAGGGTCTGTGCTTTCTTGAGTGAGAAGGGTCCTTTTGCTATGCTCTCTCTTCCCCCAGATGACTGGAGGCTCAGTCCCCAAGTGTTAGGCTATTGCACTCTGTGATTTTCTCCCATTGCATGGTACAGGAGTCACAAATCAAACACCTGTAGGGCCTGAGAGGTCCAGGACATGGGAAAGCAGCCCGGCAGCCGGGCTTTCACATGCAATGTGGGAGAGAATAGATATTGGGGGGTAACCAGTGCGAGGATGACTCTGGTGAGCTAACAAGCAAAGCCACAAATTGGGAATTTTGTGAAACCTCTGAATTTTCAAATGCTGTCTCTGTAGTTTTTCGAACAGCACAGGCCAAATGAAACACATCTGTGGCCAAGTTCAGTCCATTGGCCACCAGTGTGCAGCCTCTGATGGATGGGCTCTTTTATTTGCTTTCAGGGTCAGGTCTTTCATCAGCTCCCTAAAGGATTTATGTCAACAATTGCTTATTGAGCACTCATGATGTGCCAGGAAGTGCTCTGTAGCCAGGAAATCGATCCATTGAGGGTAGAAAGGACCCTCTCTGCCCATTGCTTAAGGGGCTCCTACTCCAATGAGGGGCTTAGGTGTGACACAGAGAGGCATTCCAGGGCTGCCTCCCGTTCTTTCCTGAATCTGCCCCTTCCCTGTATCCTCACTGTCACTCATTTCTGGCTTTAAAGAAAGGCAAGGTTAATTATACTTGGAGGATTCTTGGAAGGCTTCTCCAAGGAGATGACATGTGAGCTGATTATTGAATGTAGCGTAGAAATTAGTCAGCCAAATGTACACTAGAACAGTGTTCATCAAACTTGTGGTTGCTACCTGTTAATGGAACGTGAAATCAATTTAGTGGTTGCTAATCAGGATTAATATAAAACGAAATAGGATAGCATATAAGGTAAGTATTTTTTGTTTTGTTAAACTTTTTGTTTCACACACACATAAATGCACGTGTTTCGAATACATGTATGTATATTTTTTAAAGAAAGTTTTGGTTATAAAACAGAAAAACATAGTCTGGAAAAATTTTCATTTTTGAGAATGTTAATAAGGAGATGAAAAGAATATGTATTAATGATGACTCTGTTATTTCTGAGATCCTTTCATAAATGTACCCCCAAGCTGTTAACTTCAGCTGATTACTTGAGCTATAAGCAGGTGCTGAATACCTGCAAGAAGGCATCTGTAGATCACTGTCTTTCAAGCTCCTTCGCCAATTAATTGTGAGAGTGAGCGAGTGACTTTAATTCCTTTGATTTTGTTTCCTTCATTGGTAAAATAAATGAATTGATTAGATAGATAGTTTTCAAGCCCTAAGTTCCACAGAGGCACTTTAGACAAACTGCAGACAATTTACATAAATAGCTAAATTTGCCCACTGCCGTATCATTAGCACTAAAAAATGCCCAACATAGTAGGTCTCAATATTTGCTGAATTAACGTATCTGTCTTCAGAGTGCCATTGCATTTTACATGAAATTATTACTGAAGTCTCACTTGAGGCACAAAATTTGAAATAATACAAATCCTAGAAAATTAAAATTTTGTCAAGAATCACAGAATTCCAGAACCAAAGGGAGTTGTCTACTGTGCTTAGCTCTTGCTGCATGGCAGTGCCCCTGTGCTTTGCCAGGTTAGTTTCACATTATGTGAAATCTTCAGAATGCATCTCCTGCATAAAATGCCACTGCTCCATGTGTTTCCTTACTCTAAAATCTTAGAAGATATTTCCTGGGAGCTGCTATGTGCCAGATATAGTGCTAGTCCTTGCTATGAATAAGACAGACACAGCTCCTGTCTTGTAGAGCTCACAGTTTACCGTGGTAGATGCCAAATACTTGCACACTGAGTGCCTGTGTGCTTGCAGGTCGAGGTCTTTGGGCAGACTGTGCATTCCGGCTTTACCTGCATCACTGTCATATAACATGCAGTCAGGTCACTGATTTGGAAGTGGTCTGTCTGACTAATGCTAATCCTGTGAGACTGTCATCTCCCTTGTTCCTGATTCCAAACTTATGTGCTTGGAACCAAGATTGCGCTTGTGTTTTGTTTTTGGGTTTTTTTTTTTTTTTTGCTAGGATCATATTGCATTTGTAGTCATTTAAAACTTCTGAACCTTCTCTCCTGAACTGCATTTAACGCAGGCTGAAAACATTCTGAATCTTTATGATTGATTTTTTTAAGCTAGATAGGATGTGACATTTATCCCAAAACAAATTAAATCTTGTTAGTACCATTCCATCAGTCTATTGAAATTATTTTGTTTCTTGATTATGTCAATCACCATATTCATTGTCCCTTCTAGTTTTGGGAAGGCAGCAAATTAAAAAGTCTGCCTTCTCTCTCTCTCCCTAGATTGCTGATAAGAGGACTGGAAGTTTCATTTTTTAGGTTATTTTTGTGTCATAGCTTTAAAAGATTTTGCTTGGCAAATTTCCTTGACCTTTGTCCTTTTTTATTTCTTTGGTCTTATGACCAAGCCACTCAACCCAGCTGAACTCCATCAAAGGAATGTACTTTTGATGCCTGAAGTCAGCTGCCTGTAATCACTTATTAATGATGATCTTATCCTTCTTCTAGGCAGGTTTGGGACTGATAAGGAAAACTTAAATCTATCAGAGTTGTTATTTTATAATTTATAATGTGCAATTGAAGCTTCTTAAACTAACTCTCTCTTTCCTCTCTATTGCACAGGAAGCAGCAGCAAAGATAGTATCAAGGGACCACTGGGACAGTTTGTTTTCTTTCTTTTAGGTATCAGTTTAAATATTTATGTATTTGATCTGGAAGACTAAAATAAAGTTACAAATATTCTTAAACAGTTTTGAAAATTTTGGAGAACAATCATCTGGGGGGAATAATGTGATTGAGTTCATTTGCCCTATTTAGAAAAGGGGAAAAACTCAAAATTTTAAGTCCATATAACGTAACTTCCATATAAAGGAATCTTTAATGTCATTTGCTAACAGCCTGTGAACAAGCAGTGTTGTCATTCATGTTGAGAATTTACAGTGGTTATCTGTACACCCTGGGTAGCCGACAAGGCACTCTGGAATTTTCTCTCAACTACCCTCTGTTTTTAATTTCAAATGGTAGTTTTTAAGTACATGTTTCAATAAACCAAGTAATTTTTGCCATCTGCCAATAAATTTGTGACTTAGAAATATTAGAAACAGCGCCACATTATGACTTTCATGGACTGGAGGCTCTGTTGCCTTTGTGGGCCCCTTCCTCTATTAAAAAAAATTAAAATTTACATTTATGACTATGTTGGTATAAAGATGAATACACTGATATTACATATTCAAACATTTTCTTTGACCCAAAGTCTATTTTTTCTTCTGATTTTAAGAGAAATTAAAACATTTTCATGGGCCCCGAAAAGTATTTTGAGCTCTCAGCACTGTTCCTACTGTGTCTAATGGGTATCACTCTGATTAGAAGTTATTATTTTTTCCTCTCCAACTTATTAATTGTACCTATGTGTTGAATGTCCACATTTTTAAAAGGAAAAACCAACTCCATTTCCATTGAGCACCTCTATTAAACTCAGTAAGCAATTGCATATTTGATATATTTGGTAGGAATGATCTTATCAGCCCTGACCTATATCAACAACTATTCTGAATAAGGTATAAAAGGCTTTTAAATTTTTGGTAAAGTAGAAATGTATGTCCTTTACGTAACTGTTTCAAGCCAGCTACATGGCCTGGAGCTATTAGCATTTACCCACTTTGTAGTTTCAAACTGTGTATAATGATCATGAAATATCACATTTTGTCCTCCTTTAATCTCCCTTTCTTCCCTATAGCAATGTAAAAACTTCTCTCTTTTTTACCATCCAGTGGTTTTAAGGCTTAATAATAGAAGGTCAAGTGTTATTTCTCATTTATTCATTCATTCAATGTTCAGTATTCTAATAATGACTCTACTGTGTTTATAAAAATGACACATATTCATTATAAAGAATCCAAGGAATGCAGAAAAGTAAAAAAGAAAAAGATTACAAACCCTATCACTCAGAAATAAGCCTCATTAACAGTAAGTAAACATCCTGTCGGACATATGTCTAAGCATGTGTGTAGATGGGAAGATGGACAGATGGATGGATGGATGATAGATAGATAGGAGATAGAAGAAAAGGCTTTCATAAAAGTGGAGTCACATGATACATGCTAATTTTTTAATTTAAAAACCGTTACATTTGATTTTATTTGAAGTTAACTGGAGAAAAAGAAACTAAGTGAAAATGAAGAAATTACTGAACTTTGAAAAAACATTTCTTTCACAGTAAGAAATATTTTTTTTTTCCTTCTGAGGTTAAGAAAACAGATGATGAAGAACTTGATGTTTTTGTTTTTTCTTTTCCCCCCATTATGTTTCTTGGTAGATGTTATTGCTATTCACCCAATTCTTTTCCCGTCTGGGATTTAGGGGAATTGTACTTCCTCACTCCCTTCGAGTTAGGTGTGACCTTGTGACTTGCTGAAGCCACAAAATGTGAGAAGTGACCAGTGTCACTTATGGTTGGGTGCATTTAATTGCCAGATCTGCAGTCTCTCATCCTTTCTTTCCCGGTCTTGGTGAACATGGATGCTCAGGTGAACGTGGAGGGGCGTAACGTCAATGGCGTGGAATGCAGAACCAGCACATGGGGTGCTGCCCTGAAGAAACACGTGGGCCTGCAGCGGAGGGTGTGCGAGTGAGGAATGAGCTCTTGTTCTGTTCAGTCCCTGAGATTTAGGGCTTGTTTGCTACCACAGATAACTTAGCCTCCCCTGACTGCTGCCGTCTCCATTTCAGACAGTACTTCCCTGCCGAGATAAAAGAGATCATAGCCACTCTCACTCTCCTTCCCCCTGCTCTTGTAGATTTTGGTTAGTTACATTGTTATTTTCACACTCAAGGTATATACTATTTGCATTCTATTCTATAATCTAGCCTTGATTTTGATTAGTTGTATTACTATTTTCATATAATCAAGATATATAATGTTCTGTTCCATTATTTAAAATCACTTTTATATTTAAATGAATTCAGTGTCCAGTAGTGATCTTTTTACTGTGGCTTTCCTATTGCTGATACCAGGGAGCAGGTCAGGGGTCTTAGGGGAGACTGTCTGGTGGGGGAGCGTTCCACCCCAGAGAGGAGGGATATTTTATCACTTGCATTGTTTAGAATTGTTGGCACGTGGTGATATGAAAAGCAGACTGATTTTTAGTGGTTTTATTACTGTTTTTAAATTCTCTATAAAGTGTGCATCCTTTGTTGCCTGCATCTGAAGCAAAGCATTTCCACCTACCCACCCTTAGTATGCCACTGCTGATATCTTTCTTTTATTCATTGCACTGACTAGATTGTCGAGACTTTAAAAGGAGGGCCCAGAATGGTGAATTCTTGAGTTGTTTTCATGTTCAAGAATATCTACTGATTGCCTTTACATTTGAAAATCATCTTGGGTAGGAATAATCTTCAGAAACTACTCTTTATTCCACTTAGAATTTTAGAGGAATTGCTTCATTGTCTTTTGCAGTCAAAGAACTGTTAAAAATTTGACTTCCTCCTCCTGATAGGCAACGTGCTTTTTCTGCTTGAAGAATTATTTTTTGGTACTGGATATTCAGTTATTTAGCTAGAATATGTCTCATAATTGATTATCAATTTTTTCTGAAACAGACTGTGCTCTTTCAACTTAGAGATTCTGTTGCTTTTTCATTTTAGGAATATTTTCTTGTATTAGATCTTTGAATGCTTTGGGCTGGTTTTTCTACTTCAGGGATGCTCATTAACCTTTTAATGGATTGTATTTTTCTCTCTTCCATATCTATCATTTTTCTCTAATTGCTTTAATTTCTGCCTTTCCTGAATATAAATAATTTTGAGTCATGATAATTCTATTCTTTGGTGTGTCTAGTTAATTTATTAGTTTCATGATGATGCAGATTTGGTCCTTAATTTATCATTTTAGTATGACAAGCTTTTTTTAAACCTCATTTTATTTACCTCGTCGTTAAGCTCTTGTTTTACCATATTCATGTTTCTATTATGCTCTTATTAAGGTATTTTATGACAAAATACTTTCTCTTATTCCTTGGGGATTGTGGATTTTTTTGTCAGCTTTCTTTCCACATAATGTTCCCTTTTTAAATCACTTGTTACTGTAGTGTGTTACTCAATTGCCATTTCATCCCATCTTGGAAATGTTTGAGCAGCTGTCTTCCATCTTTGGTGCTCTTATACACTGGGGTGATTTCTCCTTGACACACTTCTGACTCACAATTTGTTCCCCCTTGAGGACTGGGTAGTTTCTCTTCTCTCCACTTTCTTTAGCTTAAGGACACATGTTAGCAGAGGAGTCAGGGCAGGGGAGTGAGCTCAGGTGAGTTGTTGTTTTGTGGGCCATGTTGTAACACCTGTGCCCTGCAGTCTCTCCTGAGATGGTGTGAAAGGTCTTGTCACTCCTGCCAGGGACAGTCAGTCCTTGTTCACATATCTGATCTCCCCATGCCTCCACGTAGCAGTTACCATCCCAACTCAACTGAAGTCAGAGTAAAAATGATAAGAAAACCCACTGAATTCATCTTCTCCAGATTTGAGGATGTTGAAGTAAATGTCTTAGAGATGAGTTTTTTGAATAATTGATACAGCTTCAGGATGATAGGAATTGGAGGGTGGTTCTGCCATCATTTTTGGTTGGCTTTGTTTTCTTACCTTTTGTTCATTTCCTTAGGTATTAGGGGGGATGAAGACTCTGCGATCAGGCCTCATTCTGCCATATTTACCAAGAAGCCATCTTGGTGTCTGTCTGTCTTTCTATTTCTCTTCAAATTAGACATGGATGTGGGAGAGCCAAGTTCATTGTGGCCCAGTTTAGTATAAAAAGTAGGGAACCACTACCCTCATCCTTGACAATATTTTACTGTCATGGATTCACCCCCTTTTTAAATTTTCTATTCACTCCAAGATTATGCAGTGTAATTTCTTTGGTTTTTAAGTGCTAAGTAAAGTAAAAGCAGGAACACTTGGTAACACTGTGGCCGTGGAGAGCAGAGCTAAATGAATGTGTTGTAATTGTAATGGACCATTCCTTTTAATTCATTTATTTATCCAACAGCATTCATTTATGTAGTGAGTGTCTACTATGTGCTCGGCACTATTATTGGTACCTGGGATACATCGTTGAACAAAACCAACAAAGCTCCCCTGCCTGTGAGGAGCTTTCATTCTAGCAGGGATGGGATGAGTGGGTGGAGTAGGGGCAGTCAGCAACAACAAATATAGCACAACCATAAAATATATAACATGTTAGAAGGTGATGTGTGGATAAGGGGGATCACAGAGTGGAATGTGAGTTGCGATTGAGAATAGGGCGGTCAGGGTGAGCTCCATTGAGAAGTCACGTTTGATGGAGGGAGTCAGCGAAAGAAGATTCCAGGGAGAGGGACCAGCTAGTGCAAGGCCCTAAGGTTCCAGACTGGCTGGTGTGTTCACAGAGCAGGCTGAATGACAAATTGATGGAGCTGAGTCAGGTCTGTGCAAGCGCTGAGAAAAATGAGTGGCCCAGCAAGTTGTAACATGAACCTTTAACATTTTTAATACTTTTTTGAAAAAATTTACTGTGTCAATATTCAATTAACTGTTTTTTGCTATGGAAGGCTAAGTTTCCATGAGTGATCTTTAAAAAGCAGAAACAAGCAAAAACAATTACTAAAACCGCCAAAGTCTTGGTTCTGTCTTGGAAGACATGTAAGGAAAAATGATGCAACAATAAATGAATAATTGTTGGTTAATGAGAAGTCAAAAAACATGAGATCTGTAGAAAGTAAAATTGCTTTTAAAAAAGATAGTATAACATGTTATATCTAAATAACAAGGCCTTGGAAGTCCATAACCTTTTAAAAATGAGAAAACAGCCTAAGGGAGGCTAAATGACTTATCCCAAATTTTCTGACTAGCTGGGGACAGATTCAAATGTAGATAGCCCAGGCCTGCTAATTCTTAGCCCAGAGCTGTGTCCGCCCTACCTCCTGCCTTTTGATTCAGTGAGGACCCAATTATTGCTAACAGTTTGTTGTTGACCTTCCATGGACTTGATAGTCAAATCAAGTTTTCCATTACAATAAGTATGATTTACTTGTATTTTGCAACACGGCCTTGTTATTTGGAGTAGGCTGTCACTTCATCATCCTGGAAATTGGTTTCAGAAAGACCAAACAGTTTACCTCTCTGTGAGGACCAGATTGTTCTCTGTGATTATCTATCAGAACAAGGGGTTCTAATTAGTTTTCTCTTCAAGGTGCTTTTCTTTCATTTCCAGGCAGCCGGTCCCTGGGCCAAAGGGATTTCTCTGCAGAGCCACTGCAGTCAAGGACCAGGGTGAACATGTTGGCCCTGGGAGGTGGCCAGTCGGGTCAGCTTTCTCAGCCTGGCAGCCCCACCCCCATTCCCCGCCTCCCATCCTAACTATTCTGTCTGATGGATATTCTTTTATTTGTGTGTGTTTTTTGTAAATGGTGTTGTTTTGAACATGTTTTTTAAATTTGCATTATTATAGATTTCTTCTTTTTTCACACATTTTTGCTTTAGTCCATCCTAACTGCCCAGTATTCCCTGTGTGCTCCCTTATATTTATTTATCTGTTCCCCTGGTAATGAACTCATAGATTGCTTCCAGCTCCTTTCTTCCCACAGCACTACTTGATATAAACAACCTCATACATAAGTTCCCTCATGGATCTGTATGAGAATTTTTCTGGGATATATAAACTCCAAAACAGGATCGCTAGGTTATAAGGTATATGTATATTTGCTAGCATAAGTAATGCAACTTTACGCAAACAACCTTATATGTGTCCCTTATGGGTCTTTTTCAGAATTTTTCTTGGGTAGGTAGACCTAGGAACAAGACTGTATACTATATTCAATTTTACCCTCACTGCCTGCTTGTTTGTAGAATGGCTGCCCAGTCTCATTCCCTCCAGCGATGAATAAAGTTCCGTGTATCGCCACATCCCAGCCCAAACTTGCTATTGTCTAGATTTCTATGCACATAAAGTGATATATCGTTGCTGTTTCCATTGTTATTTCCTAAATTTCTGCATTTGAGCATCTCTTCATATGCTTGCTTTTGTGTTTCCTCTCATTTGATTCACCTGGCCATACCTTTGTCCTTTCTCTTATGGAGGTTCTTATCTTTTTCCTGTTGGTTTCGGGAGTACCTAACACAGTCCAGATAGCATTCCCTCTTTGGTTTTAGACATTAACAAGTATTTTTTTCCCATTCTGCTCTGTCAGCTTGGATCATGGTCTCCTTCACTGAGCAGAAATCTTTAATTTTGATTTAAAAAATTCATCTTGCGGGGCTGGCCCGGTGGTGTAGTGGTTAAGTTCGCACACTGCTTCGGTGGCTCAGGGTTCACAGGTTCGGATCCCAGGTGCGGACCTGCACACCACCTAGCAAGCCATGCTGTGGCAGGCGTCCCACATGTAAAGCAGAGGAAGATGGGCACGAATGTTGGCCCAGGGCCAATCTTCCTCAGCAAAAAGAGGAAGATTGGCAACATATATTAGCTCAGGCTAATCTTCCTCACCAAAAAAAGAAGAAAATTCATCTTTTTGGAATTCATTTAAAAAGTCATTTCCCAGCACAGGTCATAAAGATACTCCTACATTATTTTCCATTAATTTTATAGTTTTGCCTTTTATGTTTGGGCCTTTATCCACATGGAATCTGTCACTGTTTATGGTGTGATGTAAAAGACCAGTTTTATTTTTCTCTATATAATTAGCTAGTTTTCCCCAGTTTGGAGAAAGCCTCTCCCTTCCCCATTATGAAATTTTAATTGTCATTACAAGAATTGTCATCTTTATGTTATAATAATGTCATCCCACTGAGCGCATGAATGACTCTCCATTTATTCAGATCTTGTTTTATGTCTTTTAATAAAGGCTTGAAATTTTCCCCGTAGAGGTCTTATGTGATCTTTGCTAATTTAATTTCTAGATCCTTTATAGTTTTCATTGCTTATTTTATTTTTTATTATATTTTGTATTTGATTATTGCTGGGATGTAGAAATGCTGTTTTGTTGATTTTTGTTTTAAGTTGATCTTGTATCTGGCAATTTTGCTCAACTCTCTTATTTGTTCTATTGGATTATCTATTGCTCCTGGCCTTTTTCTACATATTAGATCATATAGTCTGAAAATAGTGATAGTTTTATCTCTCCCCTTCAAATGCTTGTCCCTAGTTTCTTTTTCTTTCTTTATAGCATTGGTCAGGACCTCCACTATTGTATTCAACAGTAATGGTCATAGTGGGCAACCTTGTCTTGTTTCCATTCTTGAAGAGAATACATTTTAAAGTTCTCCATTAAATCAGATGCTTATTGAAGCCTTTTATAATCTGTACCAAGTTAAAATAATTCACCATATTTCTAATTTTTAAAGAAATCTTTTTAAAAAATCATAAATAGGTGTCAAATTTTATCAAATGCTTTGTTTGCATTTATTAAGATAATAATGACTTTTCTCTTTAGACTATTGATACATTGAGTTAATTGATAGATTTTATGATGTTGAAATTATTGTAATCTTGGGATAAATTCTACTTAATCACAATATATTATTTTAAATAGATTTTTTTCTCAATTAGTTAACATTTAGGATTTTTGCCTCAAAAATCATAACTGAAATGAGCCTGTGATTTTTCTTTTCTTGTGTTCTCCTTGTTCTGTTTGGAATAAAAAGTATAGTAGCCTAATAAAATGAGCTACATAGCTTTTGTTCTATTTCTGTTTTCTGGAACAACTTATGTAAGATAGGAAATTAAATGTTCCATGAACATTTGATAGAGCTCCTCTGTAAGACCATCTGGGCCTAAGGCTCTTTGGCAGGGGAGGGCTTTGATTGCTATTTCAACGATTTAATACTTTGGTCTATTCAAGTTTTCTATTTTTTCCTGCACCAGTTTTGGCATTTTATGTATTCCCAGTAATGTATCACTTCATCTAGATTTTAAAAATATATTAGTCTACTTGTGAGTGTTTATAGATTATTGCTCAGCAAATTTTCACTCCTCCCATCCTGTAAGAAGATTTAATTCTCTGTCTTATTGGTCTTGGGCTTGGCCACATGTCTTGCTTTGGTCAATGGAACCTTAGGGGACTTGACCTGAGCAGTGGCCTTAAATGTCCTCGAGCAGGGGTTGGCCTTTTACTCCTAAAAAGTGGCTGCACCAGAAGGGGACAGTCTCTTAACTTTTTTTCTGGTCCAGCAAACCTAAAGCATATGACACTTCAGTGACAGTGACAGTGGCTCATTGCAGCAGTGAGTTAAGGAGGGTGGCATATTATCAGACTCTCCAAAGGAATGTGTATAGTTTTTCAAAGTGCTACCCCATACCCAACTGAGTCACAGTTATAAAGAACTCACATGTGCTTACATCTCCAGTTATATCACAAAATAACTGAAGTTTAAAAAGGAGTGTTACAGTTAAAAACCTTTCTGTTATTCTAGACCCCCGACCACAGCTTTATCTGACTCTCTAGTGGCTGTTTACATGTCTGCTGTGCCTCTCCTTTGCACCATGGCCTTCAGTCTCTGAACTGTGTTTTTGAACCCTGTGTTACACTTCTTCTCAGGTCACCATTAAAGTGGCCACATGTCATAGGATGCAGAGTAAAAAAAGGGAGGTCGACCAGACAGGACGCTGGGACTATGGACTCTCCTTCACTTGGAGAAACCGCACCCAGCCAAGATAGACCAGGGAGTGCTGCCTGCACAGAGATTTGTTGGAAGGGATGACTTTTTTTCTAGAACAAATAACAAAGTCACAAACACATAGCTAGTGGAGGTGGTGAGTTGGACACTTGACTTACAGGAACTTTTTATTTTAAGAATCTGATCAGTTACTGAAAACATGTGCATTGAGTTTCATTTTGTGCTCAGCAAGGAGCTAAAGGTTGGAGAAGGAGGGCACAGGAGTAGAAGGCATTGTCTCTACCCACAGTGATCTTGGGAGACAGCAGTGTTGTATAAGAAACATAGAAAAGTTGTGTGGGAATCTTTTAGACCTGACTCTAAATGCAATAGGAATTGGAAAGGAGACTTAGGTTTGAGGCCAGAGCAGCTCTTGATAGGTGTGAGTGAGGGAGGAAGACACAGCTGGAGAAGGAGAGGGGGAACACTGCTGCTTTTGTTCCTGTAATGACCACAAAGATGGGGGCGGGTGGAGGTGGAAGGGTAAGTAGGGAGATGGGGGGTATGGGGAGTGGGGGGGGCATTCATCCCTTTAAATGGATCCTCGGCTTCATCCTGGTAGATGGTTTTGTCAGAGAATGTTGTTCCTTTTGAAGTAGGTGAGTTTTAACTTCACTGAAAATGAGATTAAAGGACTGCGTGAAAGATTTAGGATCTGTATAAGGAAGAACTTTTTGTCAGTATAAAATGAGTTCAATCCCTGTTCAGGGTTTTTAAAACTAGGATGGACTTTCTTATGTCACTGTGTCCTAACCAGGGGTAGTCCTGCCTCACCGCAGGGTATGTGGACATATGTGCTCAGGCCGGGGCAGGGGATGTTATCAGCATTAAGTAGGTGCAGGCCAAGGGTGTGTGATATTGTGATTTGTTATAAGAAATATATATATATATTTGGTCATTCAGATGACCAAAATATATTTCTCAGATATATTTGGGCTTCATCCACAGTTCCTGGCTCATAGCTCCCCCAGCTCTTGGAATTTCCTGAGCAGTAAGAGCAAAGGGATCATCTTTTGTTATATTTGGTCTCTTGTCCTCAGTTCCTAAAAATGCTTCAGGGCCATAAAGGTGAAATGGGCATCTTGTTAGGTGACTTTTGGACCCCACTCAAGGTGGGGCTGGTTGCCAGGAGAACCAGCCATGTGAGCAGAGGACCGAAACTTTCAGTCCCCACCCCCTGATTTCCGGGGACAGGTGGGAGTCTTCGGGTTGAATCACTTGCCAATGGCCGATGAGTTAGTTGATCATGACGTGTAATGAAGCCTCCATAAAAACCCAAAGGAAGCTCCTTTTTGGGAGATTCCATGTTGGGAAACCAGAACTCTTCCACGTGCCACTATGCCGGGGCCCCAAGCTCCACAATGACAGAAGCTCCTTTATCTGGGGGACCTTGCCCCATGTATCTCTTCATCTGGCTGTTGATTTATAGCCTTTAATATCCTTTGTAATAAGTCAGTAATCTGGTGCATAAACAGGTTTTCTTGAGTTCTGTGAGCCATTCTAGCAAGTTAATTGAACCCGAGAAGTGGATCAAGGGAACCTCTGATTTATAGCCAGTCGGTCAGAAGCACAGGTAACAACCTGAATTTGCGATTGGCATCTGAAGTGGAGGGAGGTCTTGGGGAACTGAACCCTTTACCTGTAGAATCTGCTTCTGTCTCTGGGTAAATAGTGTCAGAATGAAGTTGAATTCTCTGCCACCCTGCTGGTGTCTGAGAATGCTTGCTGGTGTGCAGAAGCCTCCACACACACATGTTGGAATTGGCTCCAGGAACCTTTGCAGATGCTAAAGACCCTGCTATGCACTGGGGACAGCCCTGCACAATGGATTGTCCTGCCTGAAATGCCAGTGGTGCACTTGTTGAGCAACACTAGCCTTCCCAAACTTCAGTCATCTGGGTTCTACTTGTACAATTTTTGCCATATCTTTGTACCACCTGTGCCACTAATTTAATGCTTTTATTTAAATTTACTTTTTATTTTAAAATTTACTTTTCTCTTTTGTCATTCTATATCTGCTTTTTTTATTTACTTATCTTAATCCTTGCAATCATGGGTCTGAAATGCTATTTATAGTTTTCTAATTGTGTTAAAATAGATCCCTGACTGTTCTAATACAGAATGTTCACCCATGTCCCACTTGACGTCATCTTGCACACCACTAGTGGTGTGTGCATCAACCTTTGAGAAACGGTGGCCAGATGGTCACAGTGGATTAATTTGTAGCTTGACCTGATTTTATGTGGTATGTCCTTGGGAACTGACACTAAAGCCTGAGGACTCTCGTTTTTAAGTAACCTCGTATTCAGCAGAATTCACGAGCTGAAAGGGCCTCGTGAGGATACTTTTCCAGATAGAGGTCAGACGGCACAGGCAGCTGTTATTGTCTCTCTATGTGTGTAAAGATCTTCTTGGAAAAGCTGGATCTGCTCTTGGCTGGGTAGTACTTATGTGCCAGTTATCTTTGCTCCAGTCTGTGTCCTAAGACTGCTGGTCATCTCCCAGTTATGTGGCAGTATTCACAAAGGATTTGTGACCCTGAAATGTGGAAGAATGAGAGCAGATACTGTCCTCACTTCCAAATAATTGGCTCAAAGAATATGTTGTATTAATAATTGGCCAGGAGTCAGAGTGATGACAGAGTGGAGCAGAATCGCAGATGCTCCCTCCACAACACCCAGTGAACTGAACCAAAAAGCGGTTAAAAACAAAAACATTCACCACCAGCAAGCAAACAAGCCCATCACAACTTTCTGCCATGCTCTTTGAAAAGTGGCAGACAAGGACAGAAACGCCCCACTCGGACCCCTCGGAAGCAGCGCTGGGAAAGGAAGGGGAGGGGACAAAATCCAGAGGATTCTCCTAATATACATCAGTATGGAGAGAAGCTGATTGAGGAGGTGAGTAGACAGCCTTGGAAAATGTCAGGAAACACCCTCGGCAGAGGCAGGAAGGCAACCCAGAGCAGGCCGTCTCCCAGTCTGCGCTGAGGTACAAGAAAGAAACCATAGGGGTGAGTGCACCCTGGCTCGGCAGAGCGGGATCTGGTATAAGACATTTAATTGGCTTCCAAAAGACAGGGCAGCACATAGGATCCCCCAGCAAGGGCAGGCCTAGTGAGTCTACCTCTCCTCCATGGCAGAACACTGCACAGAAAGCAGCAGCCAACCTCAAATTGGAGCTCAGAGGGAGAAAGACAACTGATCCCCTATAAAGTGAATGGAGTGTCAAGGAGACATCAACTTACTGTATGAGAGCAAACAGAAGTTCTGGATAGAGATGTGTTAAGTATGAGCAAAATGAAGACAAGTACCATGACAGCCAGGCAAAAACACTGCAGCAGAGGAATGAAAGCAAGGAACACGCTTGCAAAAAATAAACGTATAACCCGTCTGGTCTGAGAGAAAACCCAATGCATGAAAACTCAACCTCACAAGTATTTCATGCTAGAGAAAAGTTCATATCAATTCAGTAGAAATAAAAACTCGATGTAGTTATGGTAAAACAACAATGAGATTCTTTTTAATTTTTTATTTTTTAGTGTGGTCAAATATGCAACATAAAATTTGCCATCTTTTCCATTTTTAAGTGTACGGTTTGGTAGTGTTAAGTACATTCACATTGTTGTGCAAACAACCTCTCGAACACTTTTCGTCTTGCCAAACTGAAGCTCTGTGCCCATTAAAGAACTGCTCCCCACCCCCTCCCACAGCCCCTGGCAACCACCGTCCTTCTTTCCGTCTCAGTGAGTCTGACGACTCTATGTACCTCAAATGAGTGGAATCATAGAGTATTTGTCCCATTGCGACAGGCTTATTTCACTTAGCGGGTGTCCTCAAGGTTCATCCATGTAGCATGGGCCAGAATTTTTTTTCCTTTTAAGGCTGAATAGTATTCTAATGTATAATATACCACATTTTGTTTGTTCATTCATTCTTTGATAGACACTTGGGTTGCTTCCACTTTTTGGCTACTGTGAACAATGCTGCTGTGAACACGGATGTACAAATATCTCTTCGAGTCACTGCCTTCAATTCTTTTAGATAAATAACCCAGAAGTAGAATTGCTGGATCATATGGTAATTCTATTTTTAATTTTTTAAGGAACCGCCATCCTGTTTTCCATAGCAACTACCATTTTACATTCGCGCCAACAGTGCACAATGTCTCCACATCCTCACCAACACTTGTTATTTTCTGGGTTTTTTTTGATAGTAGCCACCTTAATGGGTATGAGGTAGAATGGGATTTTTAAAAGATAGATTAAAGAGCCAAGAAAAGAGATTAAGAACAAAAACACAACACAAGATTTGTGTAGACAAAAGAATAGACATAACTGACAATCAAATGAATGGCATCGGGGGAAGCCATGAGATAATCAGAGGAAGGGAATTAAACCAATAAGGGAGAAAATGATAGTTGTGGAGGATAGGCAAAGCCATCCAGCATATGGAGCAGAAAAAGAATGCAAAGGTGTAATAGAGGAAGATTCTTCTGAAGGGAAGGAAGAACTAAATCTTTGGTCAGAAAGTCATGCCACATACCTGGAAAAGCAGATAGAGAATGACCAAGACATATCTTTGTCTAGAGCTTCAATACTGTAAGCTCCAGATAGAAAAAGCAAGTTATACAAAATGAGGGGTGATCAAGTTGTTACCAGAATTCTCCATCCCAACAATCTCTGCCATAAAAT
Source organism: Tapirus indicus (assembly GCA_031878705.1). Classification (NCBI taxonomy): domain Eukaryota; kingdom Metazoa; phylum Chordata; class Mammalia; order Perissodactyla; family Tapiridae; genus Tapirus; species Tapirus indicus. Next base: position 132,519,877 of record CM062920.1, on the reverse strand, counting down.
ATGAGCAAGGTCTACAAACTTGTAAGAGGAATAAAAATTTTTAAATAATATGAAATTATATTCATAATTTAAAAGTACAATATCAAAATAATATAATATGAAATTGTTTTTATAAATATTGTTATTATTCAACAGTGAGGACAGTAAGCAGACAATCTTGATCTGAAAGAACTCAAGGAATATAGTAACCAGAAGCATTTCTTGAAAAAAAACCACCCTATCATGAAATTAACCCAAATGACTCAAATCAAAGTAACAGATTCAAGAGGAGAAAAGCCATGGTTAAAAAACAGTAACAACAGGGGCTGGCCCAGTGTTATAGTGGTTAAGTTCGCTTGCTCTGCTTTGGTGGCCCGGGGCATGCTGGTTCGGATCCCTGGCACAGACCTACACACTGCTCATCAAGCCGTGCTGTGCCAGCGTCCCACATACGAAATAGAGGAAGATGGGCGCAGAGGTTACCTCAGGGCCAATCCCCCTCACCAAAAAAAAAAGTAACAACAAAACAACACAAGCAACCCTGGTGAACATTCAAACAGTTATAATGTAGTTTTAAGACTAAACAACCGGGTGGAGGAGAGATTATTGTTACAGAAGCATATAAATAGTATTCACCCAACAAAATAAAAATGATATAAGCAACGAAAATTGAGAAGTGTGAAGAAAGAGACAGGAAATATGAAGTGTTAATTATACAGCATTAATGTGAAAACTTGTAGTTTACCTATTAAATTTTTGTAATTTTTTTTCTCAGCATTAAATCTTTTGTGTTTGTATATGTTTGTTTTTTTTTAAGTATTTAACTGCAGATCAGAAAGCCATTTAATTTCACTTCTGCTTCTTTTTCTTCTGTTATATTCAAGCAAAATTAATTCTGACTAAAAAAAGGCTGTTATATTATCCTTCTAACAGTACATGTGCATAAAGAGATGTCCAGAATGATGTTCCCCAACTGTGAATACAGTGGTGGGATACTGGATGATTTGTTTTTCCCTTTGTACTTTTTTTTTGTTGTTTGAATTTTTTTAATGAGTCTGTATTTTTATAAAAGCCATGGAATCATTACTGTTAATATAAAATATGGTAAAAGTATCATTATTCTAATTGCTTCTTAGTTATTTAAAAAAAATTGCAGTCTTGACAAATACCGGAAAGAGTCCTTGACAATATTTTTGCAACTCGCGCCTAAGGTATTGGGAGCTGCCTAGAAGCCAAAGGCACGTGCAGGGGAAAACATCAGCTAGTTTAATAAGATGCCTTTTGCCTTCATATTAAATTCATAAATCAAAACAGTGGGCTGGTGAGTGTGAAGTGGGATTGACCCGAATTTCTGTGATGCTGGTGATAGGAAGTGTAGTACAGTGTGCTATTGTACAGATGTCTGAAAGGGAATATGAAAACCTCATTCTAGTCTTAGAATGTAACCAGCACTGTAATTTGGGGTGTTTAGAGTCCTTCTCAATCTCTATACTTGCTACAGTGAACTTTTTTCCGTTCCTTGAACGTGCCATGTTGTCCTGCCTCAGGACATTTGCACGTGCAGTTCCCTCTGCAGAGGGCACACTTTCTTTCCTTTCCTTTCACTGGGTTCCTTCTTCTTGTGTTCAGGGCTTACTCTTTCCTCTGGAAGGCCTTCTGTGTGACCAGTGGCACTTCTCACTGGGTATGCTTGGCACATCTATAGTCACTCAGTCAGTGTCAGACTTCCTCAGCAGACTGGCCTCAGGGAGACTGGAATCCAGTTTAGGAAGTGTAAGGTCAGGTTCTCTCATCACCGCTCTGCAGCACACACTTTCTCTTCCTCCTCTGGGCTCTGCCAGGCACCGTAACTCTCCTCCTGTGGCCTGTGCTGGACGGTGAACTCGGGCTTTCCTCTCTTCCTGCTGCCTTATGGCCTCTAAGTTTTATTTTTCCTCAGCGGGCCTCTTGGCTCCTGTTTCTGTGAGAAACTGCAGCTTTTCTTGGTAATGTTCAAGTTTATCAGGAGGGAGTAGCTGTTCTGTTTGGCCCGTTGCCCTCTTGCACTAGCCATTGCTGCAGGAGAGAGCGTCCCTCTGCGCCCACAGGCCAGTGCCAGAGGGACATGGGGCCCGTGCAGTCATTCTTCAGTTCCCCCAGAACCCCCTGCTTGGGCTCTCTGGTAAAAGAGACGGGAGTGAAGAAAGCATGTTATAAAGCAGTATGTACAATGTAATCCTAAATGTATGTTTTTTGTATAAAAGACGGAGAACAAATTAATGAAATTTGTATCAATGAGTTTCTCTGATGGGGTTTCTGGTTATTTTTATTTTCTTCTTTCCAAATTTTCTGTAATAAACCTTTTCATAGATGCTAAATGGTATCTCTGAAGCCCCTATATTTGGCTTTGTACTGAGCAGCCCCCAAGAAGACTAGGAAAAGTTGTCCCCTGCCATTTGGAAGTGTTGTGTCGTTCTCTCCACATTTTTCATTCCTGTCCCCATCCGACGCGTTCGCTTGCTCTTTTCACCTTTGTGTCTTTCTCCTCCCCAGATGACCGGATGCCAGGAATCCCCCTGCACATCCTCGACAGCTCCCCGTCGGACCGGCAGATTAACCAGCTGGCCCAGAGGCTGGGCCCCGAGTGGGAGCCCGTGGTGCTGTTTCTGGGACTGTCCCAGACGGACATCTACCGCTGTAAGGCCAACCACCCCCACAGCGTGCAGTCCCAGATGGTGGAGGCCTTTGTTCGCTGGAGGCAGCGCTACGGGAAGCAGGCCACCTTCCGGAGCTTGCAGAGGGCCCTCCAAGCCACGGAGGTGGACCCCTCAGTGCTCCAGCATATGTTGGAATGATGGTGCCTCCGTCAACCCACTGAAGAGTGCGTCCCCAAGTCACATGTGCCGAATCCTGCCTTTCACCCAGGGCAGGTAGTTGGGGTGGGGGTGGGGTTGGTCTTTTTAATGATCCTTAGATGAAAGGAGAAAATAGGATTTCCACCTGACATTACTTGAAAGGCTAGATTACTCAATAGATCTCCCACATTAGCTTGACAATTCGTTGTTTTTAATTGCTCGAAGATTGCATTTATTTTAATTGTGCAGGTTTTAAGCGTGTGGTTGCCTTTTAATAGACTGGTAAATCATAGTGGCTCAAAAAAAAAATGTATCACATTTCACACAGATGTCCTATATATAAAACATTCACTTTTACATTTCCTGGGAATTGAACTGTGGACTTTGCTATTAATGATGATGATAATAAAAAGTGAATTACTATATATAATGTGGCCCTTTCATGAGAAAGTATTGTTTGTTTTCTTTCTCATTTTTGTATGCATAGATTAAGGGTGTAAAATTACAGTGGTTATTTCTTTGGAACGGAGTTGATAGTAACAGCGAAATGGTTGCTTTCTCCAGTTAAGATAAATAGCTCAGGCAGGGTGTCTGCATTAAATTTAAGATACTAAAGCTCCCTACCAAGACCAGTTCAAGTACCAGCATGCATACCTGAGCCCTTCATCTTTAAAAGATTGCTTCAGAAAATCCTGTGTGTTTATCTAAAGGATTTAGTCGAGGACGAAAGGAGGTGTGATCTGTCTGGTGGAGCTTTAATGATTGGCGTGTGTTCTCCTAAGGATTGTGATTTAGTCTTCTGTCTTTGTATTAAGAACACATGGTATTTGTCAAATGCTTTACTGTTTTCAAGGCTTTCCATATATGCGACCTCATTTGGACCTCACAAAAGTCCTATGAAGTAGCTGGGAGAGAGGGGTGAGGCTCCTTCTGTAGAAAGATTAAGTGATTTGCTTGGGGAGAATGAGCTAGAACGTTGTCTCTGGAGCGCTGCTCCCGTGTGTCCTTTCCAGCTGCTCCCTGCTGCTTCTCCTCCCCTCCCTTACACGCTCGTCAATGAGTTACGTCACTTCTCTAAGCCTCAGTTTCCTCGTTTGTGGAATGAGGAAATGATTATCCCCACCTCTAAGATTTTTGTGGTGACGCGAGGAATAATGTCTGCCAAGAGCCTGTCTAGTGCCTGGCCCGTGGTCAGCTCTTGGGAAATAGTAGCTGTTCATGTGCTGCTGTGGCTGAGCGCGGATGCAGTTCACAGACAGAGCTGAGCAGTGGCTAAAGCTGAGGCGCTGGAGAAGGAAGTGCTGTTACCATGATACTTGCGAAGCTTCAAGTGTGATGTGATTGTTTTAGCTCTCCCGTGGGTCCCATCAAGAGAGGGACAGGTGAACATTCCCAATCTGCGATCTGTCTTTCTGAATAATTGGAGAATCTATTTCCTAATCCTAACCTAACTCAGGATTTTTCACAGGGGAAAAATTATACTTTTTACCTCTCTCCATTCTGAGGACAAGTATATAGAGTGGTTGAGTTGAACAGGAAGTGGGTGCTCGAGAAAATGACAGTGGTGTTGATCACATCCTTTCAGATGTCTGGTAACCCTATTCCCTTTACTAAAAAAGATCAGTTATTTCACGGTTCAACAAGCAATTCAGAAGGATAGTCTACTGGCCTTATCAGCTCTAATTTTCCATTTTGTAGCCCAGCCGTTAATTCATTATCTTGTAAAATTCTCACACTTTGGCCCCGTCACTGTGCCCAGTGATAGACTGTACTCCTACAGCATCTTCAATACACTACTTGTCATTTTGAGCCTTGGACTTGTTACATTGCTATTCGTCCCCCTGGGTTTGCTGACAGAGAGTTGCTTTGGTTTTTGTTCTCATTTACAGATGAGTGAGTATAGCTGGGCTCTGCTGCGCCTGACTAGGTGGCATTAGAAGTGGGTCTGATGATTAGCCGGGTCATCTTCCGGCCATTTGTAAGGAATCTGTCATGCACAAAGACACTTCTGTGCTCTGTCAGCAGTGAAGGACAATTTGTGACAAACTTGCCCATGATGGGCCGGGGGAAGCCATTAAAGAGCTCTGACTTTTTGCCCTTAATGAGCAGGGTGTCTCCACCGTCAAAGGGCAGCCGCACCCGCTCGGGGCCTGTTCACATTCTTGCAGGAGATTTGCAGAAGGGAAGGACAGAGCATGGAAATCACTGCCTCGTTTCTACCTCTGGCTGAGAAGAATGATGCTACATGGCACCCGCCTACCTCCCAGGAGAATCTGCTGGGTGATGGGTCTGCAGGGAATCCTGTGTTTTTGCACGGGAGAAGATTCTACAGTTCCAGAGATCGCCTACCCTCAATAAAATTCTGAATGAGTGCAGTGAGGTGGCAGAGCATTTGCAGGCACTGACTAAAAAAAAAGAAAAAAGATAAAAAGTCTTGCTTCACTTTGGTTTGGGATGTGTGTATGTGTGTATGTGGGTGTGTGTGCTCCTGTATGCTCATGCACACGTGTGTGCATGTATGAATGTGCCCCCTAACATTTTTAAAACTATAAATTTTATTAAATCTTCTCAGTACAATAGTACATGTTTATTATAGCAGTTTGAAAATATACCAATGAGTAAGAAGAAAAGAAATAAGAATTACCCCTACTTCAAATTTTCAAAGATAACCACTGTTACACCCCAGTTTTGGCCTCTATCCTCCAGTTACTTTCCTATGCTTGCATGTTCTCTTTATAACAAAAATGGGATTGTATCAAGCATGCTGTTTTACAATGGCTTCTTTTATTTAACGTATAACCATCTTTCCATGACATTAAATATTTTTCTATACCAGTGATTTTCAATGTCTTTTGTGTTTGGAACATACTTTCAAGTCCTATAATGTTTTTGTTCAGGAAGATTGGCCCTGAGCTAACATCTGTTGCCAATCTTCCTCCTTTTTTCCTTTTTTCTCCCCCAAGCCCCAGTAGATAGTTGTATGTCATAGTTGTACATCCTTCTAGTTGCTCTATGTGGGCCGCCTCAGCATGGCTTGATGAGCAGTGCATAGGTCCTCACCCAGGATCGGAACCAGCGAACCCCGGGCTGCCGAAGCGGAGCGCACAAACTTAACCGCTACGCTGCCAGCCGGCCCCTCAAGTCCTATAATTTTTGGCAGCATGTTTGAAGAAATTAAAAAATTAAAAGACACTAACTACGAAGTATAACAATGTCTTTCACTGTCAAAACATCCACTGTTTGCTCAGTCCCCCTTAGAACCATGTGGTTACTTGAGTAGAGCTATTTACTGACCCCACTGTGCATTCTTATATCCTCAGAAAGCAAAGTTGAGCACATTCCCGTAAACATTCTGGGCTTTATTCTGAGCCTTTTCTCTCTTCCATACAGCAAGATGCCCTCTCCACTACACTGTGCGATCCACTCAGCTCAGTGTTCCATTTCTACAAGAGTGTATGTGCTGGGGGCAGTAAAATTGTACCTATTGATCCAAATTTGGTGGCACCACACCACATTTGATAGATGGGTGTGTGGCTGCTGCTCTACACCATCATTGTTAGTGGTGGCACGCCTTTCCAGTGTATGCATGTGCCATCACTTGTTAACACTTCCTTAGTACATTAGATGGATCTTTAGGTGGTTTTGGCTTTTTCACTATTATAAACAGTGATGCAAGGGAAGTCCTTTGTTGTTAAGTCTTTAAATTCACCAGAGGTTATGATGAACTGGATCCCTCTTTTGTTTAGCTCCAAACATATTTAAATTTTGTTATCAGTTAACATCTATTATATAGCAAACCACCTCAAAATGTATATTGGCTTGAAACTTAGCTCACAATCCCAGGAGCCGACTAGACTGTTCTTCTGGTCCAGGCTGACTCAGCTGATCTCTGCTGGGCTCTCATGCATCTGTGGTCAGTTGGTGGGCTGGCTGAGGCTGGATGATCTAGGATGGCCTCACTCACATGTCTGGCGAGTGGCATGCTGTTGCCTGGGGCAATAGAGGTGTCTAGGTCACACATCTCTACCTGTCAGGTTTGCCCAGCTGTCTTCACTTGGCAGTGGTAGCAGGGTCCCATGGGCAGCAGGAAGGCAAGCCCCAGTGTGCAAATACTTTTCAAGCCTCTGTTTGCACCCCTTTTACTATTATCCTGTTGGCCACAGTGAGTCCCAAGGCTAGCCCAGAGTCAGTGTGGGAAGGCTCTACCCAAGGGCATGGAAAGAGGGAGGGGAATAACTTGTGTTCATTTTTTGCAATCTACCACAAGCCAATATTTTAAAATTGAGATTTCTGAGCCCTATTGAAAAACAAAGTTTCACTACTCTGGATTTCTCTTGTCACACTGCAATAATTGGCAGGCCCATTCCAGCGTGCCACCATCCCCACCATCAACAGAATGCATGCCCCTTACCCAGCTCCTCTGCCTGCTGCATTGCCTGCTCAGCCCCCAGAGAGATTTATGTTTACAGCCTCTAGGCACATAGCCATGAAGATCCTTAGGATAAACTCCTAGAAGTGGAATTGCCTGGTTTAAAGTTACACATATTTTTCAAAACAACTTTGACTTCCTAAAACTTTAAAAAATTATTTTAAAAACTACTTTTGCTGGAGCAAAATATAGGAGGTTGGTTTTAAGTGCTAGTTAGTCCCCCAGGCCTCAGTTCCTCCACCTTTCTGTGCCAGGTTCCTCATGTGGAAAATGTGTGCAGTAACAGCACCGACCTCAGCTTACAGCGAGGATCCCACGGGGTGTAAGGTATAACCTGCTTAGAACACTGCCTGGCACAGAAGAATGTTCCGCTAAATCATTCTAGCTATCAGGATTTTTCGAATATTCTTCACCCTAGCAGGGCCCTGAGAAGTGTGAGCATCAGAATCACCTTCTCCTGCTGTGATTTGCGGTGGGGAAATAGGAAGTGCACGGTTCTTTGCCATGGACTGTGAACTGGTAGGCACTTCAGAGTGTGTTCACAATTGGATGGGATTCTGATCTAACACTTGGCTATCATTCAATGAATCCCTACCGGCATTGAACAAATTCTTGCTGATTGCAAAACAATCAGCAAGCTACCAATTTGTGCGAGCTACCAGAGATACAAAGATAGATAAGATATAGTCTTTGCCCCATAGGACCTCAGCCTCTCGGGGAGACAGACATAACAGCCAACAATTATCATACTGTTTGGCCAGCACAGAGAAGGGAGCAATTAAGTTGACCACAGAGGAGGTAACACCTCAACTGAGCTTCTGTAAGTTCTGCCCAAGTTAGTACCTTGGCCTTTTGGGGGGACATTAATGCACATGGACACCAGAATTCCACTTAATTTATTTTATATCCAATTTGACAAACCCCTTCTTGCCATGGATCTACAAGATGCCTCCAAGATGCTATCTCAAAGCAATTTAGAAACTCAGAGAATCTTGTTGATAGACTAAGTGGCCAATATTATCCCATTGTGTATATCAAGACAACAATGACATTGAGAAGCAGGAGGTTTATTTATCCACAGTGGAATCAGATCAGGCTTCAGGTTTTGGGTATCAGGTGTATTTTGAGGTTCTTCTTTGTGCCATCTCTAGCCCTCAGTTCTTCCTCTAAAAGCCCCTTGGATTAAAATTAGATGTTGCTGGCATGCAGGGAATGTTTTTAATATAATAACTGCCTGTTTACTTCTTAGAACTGTAAACAGAGCTTAGAAGAACAGGGATGTCTATCTTGTTGGCATTTACTGTTTTTATAGGAAGATTAAAGCTTCACAAAGACACAGTTGAGTGAGCCAATTAAGCTTTGTCTGTTAAAATTATGCAAAATATATGCCAACAATTCTGAAAGCTATTGTTAATTCACAACATAGACCATGAAACCTATGTTTGAGTACTTAAAAAGAAAAAAACTGGGGGCCGGCCTGGTGGCATAGTGGTTAAGTTTACGTGCTCTGCTTCGGCAGCTGGGGGTTCGTGGTTTGGATCCCGGGTGCGGACCTACACACTGCTCATTAAGCCACGCTGTGGCAGCATCCCACATATGAAATAGAAGAAGATGGGCATAGATGTTAGCTCAGGGCCAATCTTCCTCACCAAAAAAAAAGAAAAGACACAGAAAAAAACAGACCCAACATCTTGGTAATACTCGTATATTTCCATTTCATTTTCATATTCTGTCTCTAGCCAGTGCTGTTTTTGGTGTCAAATTACATTCTTAATAGAGAATATTTGTGGAAAATATCTACTATGGTGTGAAATTCATGTTGAAATCCTAACCCCCAAAGGTGAGGGTATAAGGAGAAGTGGCCTTTGGGAGGTGGTTAGGACATAAGGGTGGAGCCCTCATAAGAGACCCCGCAGAGCTCTGTAGCTCCTCCCACTATGTGAAGCCACAGCGAGAAGGCTCCAGCTATGAACCAGAAGAGGGCCTTCACCAGAACGTGACCATGCTGGTGCCTTGATCTTGAACTTCCTAGCCTCTAGAACTGTGAGCAGTAAGTTATTGTTGTTTGTAAGCTACCTGGTCTCTGGTATTTTGTTAGAGCAGCCCACAGACTAAGACAATATCAAGTGGGTTGGATTTGATCAAATAATTTCTAGTCTTTCTCTTGGTGGCATATAACCTCCCTCTTATCAGGTTCTAGGAAGCGAATTGATTTAATCCAGGACTTTGCTGATACCAAGTTCTTTGGCATGACTTATCAGCTCATTGCTGATCCCGGGAGAAGACTAAATGCCTACAAATGAAGTAAGTAAACCCATTCATAGACTGGTGGTGAACTTGATGTGCCTGGTCATGTCATGGCCAAGGATGAGGGGGATCTGTCCAGGGAATATTTGTTTGAGGGCCCAGAATATCTGTGATAAGTAATGCTTCTTGTCCGTTCAGGGGCATGGATAACTTTAAGAATGTGAAAAGGCTGTGGAACCACTCTTTAGAAAAATGCACATGTGCATGCTCACACACACAAACAACGTTTGGCCCATAATTTTTAGGGGATTCCCAGTATATCTGAATGCAATTCACTCACCTCAAGAACTCTAAGTCTGTAGATTATAAATGGGCCCCTGGCACCAGACTTCATCAGCATCTAGGTAGGCCTGATTGGTCATTTTTTGTTTTGTAGAGTATTTGGAGGCCTTGTGTCCAACAGAATGGAGCTGAGTGTTTCTGTTGGATTGCGCTAGGATGTAAATCCTGGTATGAAGGGCTGACCAAGGTATTGGAATAAAGGTGAAGCCATTTGTCTAAACCCTGATCTTTATACAGCTGGTCACAGAGCTTCTGCCCTATGGGAGGGCAAGCTGGTGGCCCTCCTTGGGCCCACCTTTTGGGAAGGTAAGAGCTTGCAGACATGCAATGTACGACAATCTCTAGCCTCTAGGAGCTTCCTGCCTCCACCTTATCTCTTTAGAACCAGGGATCCTAGACAGACAAGAACTGAGACTTTTGTGCTCAGTGCATTGAGGATAGTTGATTTCAGGAGGAAATTATATAGAGCCGCTTCTACTTTATGTACTGGGAAATTTTTTCCAAAAATATCTTTTTGTCCAGCCATCTGCTTGAATCCAGTTTCTGTCAGCCTCTGGAAGTAGTAATTATTCCCTGCTCTGAAGCTGAGCTCCATGCTGGCTTTCTGCTGAGGGAGTGGACCCTTTGGTTATCTGTTGTCTATTGTCGAGAGTACTTTTGTCACTTACTGTTGTCAGCTGCAGATTTTCCAACAACGCTAAATCTTTGAGGCTAAAAATAAACCCTCCCAACACAAATCCCTTCTTTATGAAAGAGTGAAAGACAAAACACACCAGTCAATTATGGATATAATTTTATTCATGCCATTGCAATAGGGAGAACATGTGTTGATGAAGAATGTCTCAAACAAACAAGAGAGTCATCCACAGGTCTAATGGGAATCATGAGGAAGGATGGAGGTGGGTCTTATCTCAGAATATGGGAAGGCTGGGTTGTCCTTTGTGGTGGTTAGCTATTTCTTGGGAGACAGAAGTGTGGGGGTTTTCTTAACCATCATGCTTTCAGGGAGCACAGGGCTCAGTTAAAGTTCAACAGTGTCAAAACACATATCTTCTTCAACTTTTAAGAGCCCAAAGCAAATTTGAAAGAAAAAATTGTTTCTGTAAGGTTTGAATATGAGATAAAATCAGAATTCTGGCATCTTGATTGCTTATTCTATAAAAGACACAGATTATCTCCTCATTTAATTTGGGTAAAGAAAGACAAATGGCCTGCATGACCAAAGTTTAACAGAAGGAAAGGGAAAAAAGCTATTATGACTTTCCTAGAGATCTAGAGAACCCATGGAACAATTTTCAATTTGGGCCAATCATGGAAACTTTTTCTGTAACTTACAGAAATTCATTCAACACGTATATTTTGAGCGCTGGCTATGTGCCACGCATGGATATAGGTGCTGGGGTTACAGCAGTCAGTGCAAGAGTCCAAAATTTCTCCCCTCGTGGAGCTCTCTGCTATGGAGAAAAAGAACACAGCAAAGGGATAGGGAGAGCTGGGGGAAGGAGCTGTGCGATTTCAGTCAGAGAAGCTTCAATAAGGTGACATGAGTGAAAACCTGAAGAAGAGGGAGGGAACCATGCTGAAGCCCGAGAGAACATTTTGGGTGGAGGAAAGAGTAAAATGTGAAGGTCTGAGGAATTTCAAGCAATTTCCAGGAATAGCAGGGAGGTTGGAGTGGCTAGAGTGCAGGGGGCAAGAGGGCAAGTCGTAGGGGCTGAGGTTGGAGAGCTGTGGGGAGCAGAGAGTAGAGGGTCTGATAGGCCACTGTCATGACTTTGGCTTTTACTTGGGGTGAGAGGGGAAGCTACTGGATGGTTTTTAGCAGCGGCATGATGTCATCTAACTTATATTTCCAAAGGATCACTCTAGCTAACTTTTTGAGAGGACTGAAGCAGGGAGACAGTGAAGAGGCTATTGCACTAATCTTGAGAAGGTGGGGCTCAGATCAAGATGGTCATGGAGAAGCGCAGTGGATGTGTGGTACGCTGCTCAGCTCCTCTTCAGGAATGAAAGATTTATTCCTTCAGCAGCTGGGAGGTCTCCAGCTAAATGGCCTTACGCTGTCAGCCCTTTTCAAGAATTGCCTCACTGAAGACAGTCATCTTGCCCCATGGCATTCTCCCTTCCCGGGACAGCCTGCTCCAGTGACTTGTTGGCAAGGGGTTGAAAGGCCTGGCTCCTCACCTAAACTCAGGACAACTCTTAAGGGCCATCCCAGCTCAGAGCTCCTCGTGGAGTCAGCTCAGGCCTTCCATTGTGACTGCATCACAGCCCAACTTCTTCTCCTGCCCAAGCCTGTTTCCTTCCTTCCACAGGTGTTGATCCCAGGCGCACTCCCTAATAACCTTCCTGGCTGCTTAGCTTCAGCTCAGAATCAGCTTCCAGGGGAATGCAACCTATGACATGGAGGGGGTGTGCAGTGGTCAGGTTCTAAATATATTTTGAAGGTAGAACCAAATGGACTTGCTGATAGATGGAATGTAATATTAAAATGAAAAAAATCAATTATGAAATACCAAGATTTTTGTCCTAGACAAATGGAAGAATGGAATCACTGTTAATTGATATAAGAAAGACCATGGGAAAGACAGGTTTGGAGGGGGGAGGGAAAGGTAGGGAATATATCAGAAATAAAAATAAACTCAATATTCATGCAGGCAAAAGGTCAAATTCCATTTCCAGGAGGTCATTCTTAACTTTGAATACTCCCGAGATTATACAATTTTAGATAGAATCTGTTACAGCAGACATTTCATTTAATTTGAGGAATGTCCGAGTAATTAAACATAGAAGATGTGAATACTACGTATGTTCAACAATTACCCAATGGTTGCTAATTCACAGAGATACAAAGAATCTAAGTGTTTACAAGGGAACAAAGCCAGCCATTGGCACATCCACCAGGATGTGTATCAAGCAGTGTTTTTTCTACCAGGCCTTTATAATCCACAGTACCGGAATGGGCTCCCACAAGAAGTTGAAAAGAAGCAAAGCTACTTACAAACTGCATATATTACACACCCAGACAATACTCCCAAGGCAACACGGAAGTAATCACAATGACATGACACCACCTTGTACAGATACAGTACTGAGAAGATTCACAGCAAAGAGAAAGTTCACCATGGGAAACAGTAGTTAGGAGATGAATCTTGAGCTGGGATGTGACAGAAGTACAGACTGAGTAGAAAGGCTGGGAAAGGGTATTTCTAGAGGAAGGAGGAATTTGAGAGAAGGCCCAGCAGGGAGGATGGAAAAGGTACATATAGGAGCAGTCCTGATGAGACTGCCCCCCAAGGAAATTACTTTGATGAGCTCAAGTCGAGCAGGACAGCTGACTTGTAAAACGACAAAGAGTTTGGATTTCACCTCTTAGATTACCAAGGGAACAGAAGAAATCTCAGAACTTTAAGGTGCCAATGTGCATTGTGAATCTCCAAAATGGAAATGTGCAGTATTTCCCAAACTTATTTGACATTGGAAGCTTTTTTTCCATGACACCATCTATTAACATCTTGGGAAAGATTTGTTCTACAGACACATTGAGACAGAGGACACTCAACCCTGGAGTGTGCTGAGAAAACTAGGCTCAAAGGTGCCAAAAATAACCAAAGGATGTGAACAGTATCTTGGACGGTATACAAACAGCATTAACTTATTCTCATCCTCTCACAATTCATTCTCACTGTTAGCAGCACATTATGGGTCACTTGGAAAGAGACTTGTGGTTTTCTGGAACCTTCTTTGCCTCCTTTAACGATTGATAAACCTGTCACATTTTTTATCATATGATTCTTGTATCCTTGGCAAAATATCTTCCTGGCTTGGTGTCATACTGCATTTAGCTCAAGCAGTAGGTTATATGGCTTGGTCTTGAGCAGGCAGTGGGCACTCTCTCTGGTCATTGTCAGATGCCAGGTGGCACCGGTAAGACAAGCAGGAAGGAACTGGTCTTGCCCCATAACAGCAGCCCAAGCCAGGAAGGCTGTGTCTTTCGCCCCAGCTCTTTTCTGTCTGTCCTCACTCTTGCCAAGACTTTCTGTCTTCGCATTTGGATTCTCATTTGCTTACCCTAGTGCCTCCCCTACTAAGTGCCTCCCTTGGTAATTGAACTTGACTTTTATCTCCCCTTCATTCTATTTAAAAAATATCTTGTTTGTTTTTCCAGAGGAACCTCCAGCAAGCCTCTAGCAATAATTCCTAACCAGGAGTGGTACCACATCCCCCAGCTCTCTACCATGTGGCATTTTGGAAATGTTTGGAGGTATTTTTTTTGTGAGGGATTGTCACCATGCACTGGGGGGGAGAGAAGTGGCACTATTGCGATGTAGTGGGCAGGGGCTGGGAATATTAGGCATTTGGCAGTGTGGGGGATAGCCCTACACAAGGAAGAGCTGCCCCACCCAAAACGCCACACATGCTTCACAAACTCCAGTCATTTGAGTACCACTTGGATAATTTTCAATATCTAATGTACCACCTGGGCCATCATTAGTTTAATATTTTTCTTTAAATTAACTCACTTTTTAAAAAAAATTTTCTTTAAGCAACAGTATGTTTGAAATAATGGGTCAGTGTCATTATTTATATGTTTTACAGTACACATAAATACCTAACACCTCACACAAAATATCCTTTATTAGTGATACATATATGAAGTTTGGGAACACAGGGCCTTTCTTATGGCCATGTACCCTGTTGGGTTTTTTGGGGGGCATCAGCCTTACGCACATTTTTTTCTTCTGAGCTATGAAGGTCTATGCAAGTGTGCCGAATAGGGTCCTTAGCATGGGCCTTGTGAGGGCAAAGGCCACGTGTTTAATGTCCCATAAGGTCATTTATTTTATGTAAAAAAATCTGTTGCACTGGCAATGACAGCATCCTTGACCCAAGCCAGCTGTCTCTTTGGTTCCAAAGTCAGAGGATAAAAGTGAGGCTCACTTGGCGTTTGCCTCCTTGGATTATAGGCTCTGTGAGGGCAGACCAGCATCTTGTGCCCCCCCCCCCTTTCCTAATGCAAAGTCTGGCTCAGGCTTCACGATTAATGAAAGTCTCAGTGAATGGATGAAAGCATGAATGAATGAACGTATGCGGCCCCCCACCACTAGACACACCTCGGAGTACTATAAACACTGCTGTCCCTGAGTCAAACAAGTCTTGCACTCATGTTTCTTGGGTAAGTTCTGTATCTTCTTTGTGCTTCAGTTTCATGACCTCTGAAATAGGGACAGTAGTACCAACCTCAGCACTGTTATGAGAAGTCAATGAGATAACGTTTGTAAAGTACCCACAACAGGGTCAGGCACAGGATAAATATTACAGAAAGATTTGATGACGAATGAATGAGTGAATGGTATCTGTCTTGTACGTAGGTTTCCGGTGTTTGCTGAGTGAATCAACACGTGCTGGGCCTCAGTGTTCCTACATTCCACATCCTTGATGCCCAGCTGTTCCCAGGGTCAGCAGAAGATGCTGAAGCAGAACATCCCAGACTCCAGTGAGGGGGTCCTGCTACAGTTCTCAGCACAGAAAGGGCTCTTCCAGAACAGGTAACCGAGGCTGATGTCCCCTCCCTCCAGCCCCACCCCCCCCATTACAGGCTACACAGGAACTGCATCCTGGTATTTATTTAGGGCAGTGCTGGAACATATCCAATTAACTAAATTCCTACTCCGTCTCAACTGACTCCTTCCGCAGGAACACCACACTCACGCGCAATAAGCGCGGAGAGGTGGGAAGGGGAGGCAAAGGAGAGGAAGCAGCACTGAGGGAGCTTCTGTTAAAAGCCAGGCACACAGAAGGTGATTTCAAGTGTGTTGTGTCATTTAATCCTCTGACAACCCTAGAAGCCAGGGTTTGAGCCTTATTTTGCAGGTCAGAAAACTGATGCTCAGGAAATTAACTAACGCAGCCAAGGTCATTCGCTAAAATACACAGCGGTGCCAAAATCTGAACTCAGGCCCATATGAGTTGTTTTTTATAACCCCCCGAGGTACCACCGAGGGCCTCCGGATGGCTATGTCGGTTTCGCACCAAAATGTTTCCAGCCCACCTGCTGGATTTTTGGTGTCAGCACCTCTCTCCCCTCATTATGACAGAGAACGAGTGAGTGACGTTTATAAATAAATGATCTTTACGAGCTCCTGCCTGCCACCAGCCATAAAGTCATGTGAAATAGCACAGCAAAGCGAGGTTGCAGTTACTGCCCCGTGGGATTTCGGGATTTCATCAAAAGCCAAGATAATCCCGGCTGAGACTGTCTGTGGGCAGGGCAGGGCATGGGCTTTTGAATAGGCTATTTGTCTCATGGGCTGAAGGAAAAGAGCTCCATTCATAACTGCCTCCCGATAGCCTTTTGCATGAGACAGTGTAGGAAAAGCCAGATTCGCAGCAAGGAGAGGCCTGTTCCCTTTCTCCGAGCAGGAGGATTCCACATCCCATCCCTGCCAACACCGATTTTAGATAAATGGTTTAAATGTAAATTTCTCCCACAATTATGAAGGCAGTGCTAAGAAGGTGTCTTAGTATCTGAGTGTTCTGCAGAGTGTTCTGACTCCATTAGCAAAACAAATCTGAACTCCTTTTTGACTTCACTAAAGAATCCTCGTTGCTCTCTGTCCCCACCCCAAAGCCTGCCTTCTGTCCCCATGGAGCAGACTCCAAAACTATTTTCCAAGTGAAATGTCATTAGCCTGCTCTGCCCTCTGAGGAATAATCCTCCTGCCCTTTAGACATGACAGTGACTGCATCCTGCCTTCCAAACAGCTAATCTTGTTAACTCATCCACAGGATTGAGAAATGGCCTATCATCTCAAAACATTAATTCCAGCAAAGATTATGTGAGGTTGCTGTTGGTCAGCCTGTTTGGTTTGGCCGTTTGGGCTCCCAAGTAAGAATCTGAGGAATTCCCTTCCCAGCCCCATTGTCTATGAACTAAACAGATCTCCAGCCCTGGGGCCTCCCTTGTAAGGCAGGGCTTGCTTGGGCAGTAATGGCCCCAATATTCAAGATTCACAGTGAGGGTTTCAGGCACAAACCCCCATGTATATGTCTTAACTGCTGGAGTCTCCAGGTACAACTGGCGCCTCTTCCCTCCCAAGTCCATGTCAAGCCACCATGGTTTCCCCTTCTTTCTTTTTTTTTAAAAATAATAGGAAGGGTATTTTTTTTTAATTTTACTTTTTATTTATTATTTTATTATTATTGTTATTTTTTTGGTGAGGAAGATTAGCCCTAAACTAACATTTGTTGCCAATCCTCCTCTTTTTGCTGAGGAAGATTGGCCCTGGGCTAACATCCGTGCTCATCTTCCTCTACTTTATGTGGGACGCTGCCACAGCACGGCTTGATAAGCAGTGCGTTGGTCCGCACCCAGGATCTGAACCTGCGAACCCCAGGCCACCAAAGTGGAGCACATGAACTCAACCACTGCGCCACTGGGCCAGCCCCCTCCCCTTCTTTCTTCAGTTTCTACATGTCACTTGACATCTCAAACTTTCCTGCTCTTGCCTGGTTCATTTATTCATTCACTTAGAAAACAATTTTTTTGGGGGGGCCACCCGGTGGCGCAGCGGTTTAGTCCGCGCTTGGCAGCCCGGGGTGCGCGGGTTCGGATCCTGGTCGCCCACCAACGCACTGTCTGTCAGCCACGCCGTGGCGGCGTCCCATATAAAGTGGAGGAAGATGGGCACGGATGTTAGCCCAGGGCCAGTCTTCCTCAGCAAAAAGAGGAGGATTGGCAACAGATGTTAGCTCAGGGCTGGTCTTCCTCACAAAAAAAAAAAAAAGAAAACAATTTTTTGCAGTACCTCCTACGTGCCAGCCACTGGTCAGGGACACCATAGTGAATGAAACAAGCACCGATCCTGTCCTCGTGGATGACTACCTAGTGAAAAGTTATGAGCTACGAGAAGCAATAGCAAGGAAAAGATGAGTGAGCTATGAGAGCGCGCTGAAAGGAGGCCTAATGTCACTGGGGGGTCAAAAGGTTTCTGTGAGGCCGCTCTGGCACCCCACTCTCTCCCTCACGCCTGGTCCTGGAATTCCATCATCTGTTAGCCTTCGTTTTGCTCAGTTGGGCCGTTTATTTGGCTTTTGGGTCCTTCTGTCCAAGATGCCGCTTCTCAGTAATGCCTCTTGGTTCAATGAACTACAGCCAAAGGTGACAGGGTCAAGGCTATCAAAGATGGTCTCTTTAACAAATGCTAGTCAGTGACTGTGGAAACAGGGAGGAGGAGGTTGGTGTGATACACAACAGCTTGTAACCTGGGAACATTACTGTAAGTTTGATGTGCCAATTCTGCAGCACTGGCGATGAGGCGCCATTTCTTGTGCCCTGGTCCTTCACCACACTCAGGCAGTGGATACTGTCCTGGGCCCTGCATCCCAGGACCCCAATATTCAAAGAGGTGGTATCATATAGTATCATTTCATTTGCCTCTAGTTTGCCTACAGGACTTAGTTTAAGAATGTTGTTTCATTTATTCACTAATTCAAAAAATGTTGAAGCCAATGTGTCAGGTGCTGCACAAGGCAATGAGGGGGCCGTGGTGACAAGACACAAACAGCACTTTGCTCAGTGCAGTTGTGTCCGTTGTTACCAAGTTAAATGAACACAGCAGGATGCCCATGGAGGAACTGCCACACTGAAGGGACAACAATCACGTTGAGGCCAACTCACGTGACCCAGACTTTGCAAAAGCCACAGTCAGTGCTGCCAGCTTATGGTATTGGCAGGAACTTCCAGATGTTTCCATCTGGTCTTCAGTCACTTGTTCTTTAATTTTTACTTTCATTGAAGTAATGCAATCCTATAAAGAGCCAAATAGTCTTGCAAGGCTGATTACAAAGAATATTAGTCCCATGACCATCCACTCCCCTCATTTAAAACTGTGCTGTGGAAACCACTTTTAATTTATTTAGCTGTTTCATTTGGGATTCACCATATCTCTTAATAGCTGCCACCCCTTGATTATTTTTATAACAGTTATATTGAGATGTCATTCATGTACCATAAAATTTACCCTTTTAACTAATTGTACAATTCAGTGATTTTTTAGTATATTAATAGAGTTATGCAGCCATCACCACTATCTAATTTTAGAACATTGTCATCACCCCTAAAAGAAACCCCATACACATTAGCAGTCACTCCGTGTTCCCTCTCCTCTCAGTCCCGAAAAACCACTAATCTTACTGTCTCTGTGGATTTGCCTATTATAGACATTTCATATAATGGAACAGTACAATATATGGCCTTTTGTGTCTGGCTTCTTTCACTTAGAATACTGTTTTCAGAGTTCATCCATGTTGTAGCATATATCAGTACTTCATTCCTTTTTATAGTTGAATGATGTTCCATTGTATGGATATACCATATTTTGTTTATCCATTCAACACTTGATGGAAAGTTGGATTGTTTCTACTTTTTGGCTGTTGTGAAGAAAGCTGCTACAAACATTTGTGTACACTTTTTGTGTGGACATATGTTTTCAGTTCTCATGGGTACGTATCTAGGAGTAGAATTGCTGAGTCACTGATTTTTCAAGCTGTGGGCCTTGCCTACTGCCTTCTCACTGTGGAGTCACTATGGAATCATCTCATCTTCCTTTTCTACCCCCACCCCCAACATACACACTTCCTATCCTTCATTCTCCCAATGTTTGTACCATAATTTTGGTTGGATCGATATTAATATAATATAAATGTTGAACCATGATTACTTTTCCTTCCAGAGCTTTTGGTTTTACCTGGAGCTATTTATCTTGTTTATCTATCCTATGTATTTATCACTAATTCATCCTTAAACTCTCGCTCAGGAGTTTAATATCTTCTCAAAATTTTCATACACATTAGCCGTTCTACCAATTTCATCATCTTGGATTCCTCTCAGCGTCCTCTGACTTGCTCCAGTGTAGACTAGCTATCCTCTAGACTTGCTGCATGGCTGTTATTGTGAGATTTCCCTTCAACCACATGCAGGGGATTTCTTTCACCTATCTCTCATGTTGGAGCCCCTTTGTCCTGGATCCCATGTCTTTCTCTTTCTTGTTTTATTCTCCTATTTTGGTGAAGCAGCTTCTCCAGTTGCATCCTGAGAACAGTGCAGAGTGAGTATGTTTTTTGAGAACTTTCATGTCTGAAAAAGGCTTTATGTATTATTATTTAATTTTTACTAATTTTATTTTTATTAAATTTTTGCTAGCTTCACTAGGTATAAAATTTTATAAAATTCATTTTTCTGCAGAATTTTTTTCTACTTTCCAAGGTTGTTGTTGAGAAGATTGATGCCATTCTGACTTTTTTTGTCAGAATCTAACCAGTTTTTCACTCTCTAGAAGCTTTTAGGATTTTCTCTTTGATTCTAATATTCTTAAATTAAAAACAATGATATGTTTTGACTAATATATTTTATTCATTTTGCTGGACACTTGATGGATGCTTTTTATCTGACAGTGGTCTTCAGTTCTCAGAATTTTTCTTGAATTATTTCTTTAGTGATTGCATTTCCTCCTTTTTCTTATGTTTTTTTCCTTTTCCTATGACTCATATTGTTTGGATATTGAACTTCTTGGCTTGGTCCTTAAATATTTGTATTTTTTCCCCTATTTCCCATCATTTTATTATCCTTTGGAAGGTTTTATAAAATTTTCCTTTCAACCTTTTAATTGGGTTTTTTTTTTTTTTTGAGGAAGATTGACCCTGTGCTAACATCTGTTGCCAATCTTCCCCTTTTTCTTTTTTCTCCCCCAAAGCTCCAGTACATAGTTGTGTATCATAGTTGTAGAGTTGTAGCTCTTCTATATGGGACACTGCCTCAGCATGGCTTGATGAGCAGTGAGTAGGTCCGTGCCCAGGATCTGAACCGGCAAACCCTGGGCTGCCGAAGCAGAACACGCGAACTTAACCGCTATGCCACCAGCCCCTGGATTTTTAATTTATGCTATGTTTTTTTTATTTCTAAGACTTTTTTTGTTTTATGAATGCTTCTTTTAAAATAGCATCCTACTGCTTCATGTTTGCAATATAGTCTCCTAGCTCTCTGGTAATTTTCATCTTCTTATCTGATTTTATTTTCCCCAAATTAATCTCTTTGTTTTTAATCTCTGTCTTTCATGTTTGAGGCTTTCTTCAAATGTCTGGTGAGCTTTGGCTATTCATTTGTATTTAAAATTTGGGCACTAAAAAGCTTAATGGCAGCTCTGTATTGTGGGTGAGGCTTGGAGCCCTCCAGATCACTTGTAAGGTGATCAGGCTGGGCTGCTCAATTGGATAACCCTAATTCAGTATCTTAAGGTCTTTTCTTTTGGCTTCTCAAATGTTTTTCAGAGAAGAATCTTCTAATATCCTGTACAGTATTCTGGGAACCAAGTGATGGAAAAGGGCTAGGAGCTATTGGGGAAGGTCTCAATATTTAGTATTTAATCTTCCTGCTTTCAAAATGGTTACTGCCCTCAACTGTGCTACACGTACCCCATCTCAGAGACTTCTGTTTTTGCTCTCTCCAGAGTTTCTGCTGAGGTAGAAGGAGAGTTAGTCACCTGGTCGCATAAAGGAAGGAAGAGGATTTGGGAGCGAGGGTCTAGCTGCCCCCTTAGACTTCTCTCCTCCCCTTCATCCCCAAATCATACACCCCAATGCTTCTAATTCTTGAGACTTTGGGTTCTATATTGGAAAATGGGCTACTACTTAGCTTGCTCACTTAGAACATGGATTTCCTGGGTCTGCTTGGTCAGTTGTCTTTCCTCATTTTGCTTTCCAACTTACAAGATTTTGTAGCTATCATTTCCCCTCCAATTCTCTTTTCCTTCTTGGGTTCATGTCTTTTAAAAAAATCCCTTTATGTCAGCAAGTGAGGATCCAGAGAAAGTACAGGAAAATAGGTTTGTTTAGTCTTCTATCTTTAAAGTGGATTTGACTCTTCCTTCACATATATTTTACTGAGAAAATGTTCTAGTATGTAATTTTCTCTCTTAATGATTACTTTTTCAAAGTAAGGAAGCTACAGTAATAATTTTGGAGGCATATCAGAACCTTTCTTACTGACAAAGTGCTTTTGAACCAATTGTTGCAGAAATATGGTTCAAATGAAATTGTAGTGACTTTAATTCACAAAGAAAAAACTATCTATTTTAAATTTGGGGGAATGGGTAAATTGTGAAGGTAAATGGGGGAATATGAAGGGAATGAGGTAAATTGTGAATATTCATGGTGGAGCAACACTACGGGATAAAGCTCTGGGCTGGGTTGAGCTGGAAATGATGTTTCATGGCATAGTCAGAGGAAGCACACCTAGAGGGAGAATCCAGATCAGTTTTGAGGGGAGCTCAGAAGACAGCATTGATTGTCTTATTCAAAGGGCAAGATGGAGACACAATGTTGGAAAATTGGAAGAGGCAAAAGCTCAGAATCAAGACTGAGGACAGAAAAGAGAGCTGGATAATGCTCCTTTTATGAGATACCATATGGGTGGTTTGTTCTTATGGGAAAGATTTAAAAGATTAATAATATCCAATGTTGTTAAAATTGTGAAGAAACAGGCATTCTCATATACTGCTGGAGAGTATATATTTGTATAACTTTTATTGGAGAGTAATTGGTAATCATATATTAAAATTTTAAATATAGATTTACTTTGACTCAGCAATTCCACTCCTCGGATAAGGATTCTATAGGAAAGATCAAAAAATTAATCTGCAAGTATGTTTATTACATCATTGCTTGTAATAGGGAAAACTGGAAACAAGCAAAATGCATGTTAATAGAGGATTGTTCAAATTTATGATGCTACAGACCCAAATATAACTAGTCTTTTGTGGTCTATTCTTCATAAGGATTGCAATCAAAAGAAAATAATTTAGTATCTTTCAAAAAACATTGAAAGAGGTCTAATTCATAACTCATAGCTCTGTTTCTCCTTGTTGTACAGCCTTGTAGTTGAATACGTGAAGCACCATATGTCAGGCAAAAGAAATAAGGTCAATTAATATATATTGACACAGAACGATATCTAAAATACGTTGTTCAATTTAAAAATGTTATAAAACAGAATATATAGCATAGTCTCATTTATGTTTAAAAATATATAAAGGTTTTAAGTAATAGCAGAGTAGTTTGTATCAAACTAAACCTCTCGCTGATAATAATTATAAACTCTGCTTATCTATCTGCTTCAAGGCACTAGAGAAGGACCCAAATCAGCCGCAACCTGGAAGAGATATAATCTACGTTTAACTGGCTTTTCCCCTGCAGACATTCACCAGTCTGCAGAACACAGACTTATTAGACTAAGGATTTAGAGGTCAGAGTACAGGGCTGTCAGAAGAACTGGAAATTGAAGGGGGCAGAGAAGTCCCAAAAGGTTAGAAGTAACAGGAGGGGAGCCCCCAGATCTGTGTACAAAATCTTCTCAAAACCTTGGCTGTTCTTCAACTGCAAATGCACAGGGCAAGGCTCCAAGAAGGATAGCAGAAAACAACAGCTGGACGCCTGAAAGAGCTGAGCAGAGATTTCAGCAGCTGCCTAGTGCTGTGTAGATGGGGTTTGAAGTTAAAATCTAGCAAATTAAAGGGGCTTGATAAACATCTCTTGCATTCCTATGATATGCCAGAAGCATCACGCCTTCGATATAAGGACCACATCCCAGGACTATGAGCTATATCCTAGGACGAGGGGCAAAAAATAAAATATAATTAGCCTAATAAAACCTAGAAACAAGGCTGCAAAGGATTATGGTTACCCACAAGAAATTTAGCTTCCTTCTGGAACAAAACCCAATACTCATCAGAGGAAGATAACAGAATTTAGTTTCCACAATGTATCATTTACGATGCCAAGTATACAAAAAAATTACCAGACGCACAAAGAAGCAGAAAAATGTGACCCATAATAAAGAGACCAAAAATATCTGGAAAATAAAAGGAGACCCACAGACAAAGCAGATGTTGGAATTAGCATATAAGGACTTTTAAATTACTATTATAAACATGTTAAAGAATTTACAGGAAAAAATGGATATAATGTGTGAAGACATGGGGATTTCAGGAAAGATATGAAAACACTGAAGAACCATATGGAAATCATAGAACTGAAAAATACTATATCTGAAATGCAAAATACAATACTTGAAAAAATATAGGATGAGGTTAACATCAGTTTGGAAATGGCAGAAGAAAAGATCAAGGAAGTTGAAGAAAAGCCCACAAAAATCGCTAAACTGAAGAGAAAAATATTGAAAAAAAAAATGAACAGAGCCTCGATTACCTATAGGAAAATAAGCAAACCAACATAGTGTTATCAGAAGGAGAACAGAATTAAGGGAGCAAAGAATACTTAAGGAAGTTTGGGCTGAAATTTTTCCAAATTTGATTAATAGTATCAATTCATAAATCTAAGAAGGGCAGTAAACCACAAGCAGAAAAAAACAGAAAGAAATCCATATCAAAGCACATCATTGTCGAATGGTTGGAAACTGAGGATAAAGAAAAAGCCCTTAAAAACAGCCAGATAAAAGACACACATACATGAAAATAAAGGTAAGAATGACTGAAGGTTGTTGATTAGAAATATCAAATGGGGTGGAAGGGTGCAGGACTTCCCAGACCCTCTCCCCAGCAAAACAATAATTTAACTTAAATATCTTTTTAAATTAAATCATTTCAAATCTCTAGAAACTGTTCTAAGGGCATACAGCATACAGCAAATGGAAAAGTAGTCATTCAAGAAAATGTACTAAATCTCGGCAAGAACGGTGAGAGTCGGTGGCACGTGAGCCACCACCGTTCCGTTACTCCAGCTCTGCGTATGGAAGACTGTGCAGCTAAGATAGCAGGACTCCCTATCCCCCCAGCTCCCAGTCTGGGGCTACAGTTTCGCCCTTGGAGGGGCAAACTGCTGGCTTCTTTTTATCCTCCTCAGCCCCATGTTGTAGGAGCTCTATTGTAGAGAGGCACGGCGGAGAGGACCGTCTCCCCTCCCCCACCCAGAGCCCCACTGGCCGGGTGGAAGCTCTGCCCCAGGTTCACCCAATCTCAATGGACGTGTTGGTTTTGCTGCTGCATGCATTTGTCCAAACTCATTAAGCTGTAACAGTTTTGGTCTATCTATTTCACTGTATCAAGTTTTACCTCAATTTTTAAAATTAGAAAGGAAAAAAGTCCTTGGCATTGCCTTGAATTTGTAGATTAACCCGAGGAAATTTGAATTCTTTTGCAATACTGAATCTTTCTAATCAGGGAGCTGGTGTTCTGTGCAGGTCATGCTAGTGGCCTCCCAGTATCCACTCTCCCCTTCTTCCTTTGAAAATGAGCTCTCATTTTCAGCTCAGCATACATTGCCACACAGAATAAAAGACTAAATTTCCAGCCTCTCTTGCCCTAAGTGTGAACATGTGACAAAGTTCTGACTAATGAGATGTAAGTAGAAATGTTAAATGGGATCCAGGGATTCTCTTTGAAAGATGCTACCTCAGTTGTGAATGCCCATTTGGCCTCCCTACTATCTGGAATGTGGATATGATGTGTGGAATTCCAGCAGCCTTTTTGGGCTATCAGTCTAACCCTATTTCTTCACAGGAAGCTGTTTCCACCATACCCCACCACCAAGATGATTAGGAGTTTCTCTTTAATTTTTGAATTCAAAGATATCAGTGGAATATATCTGTGCACCTCTACTTTCGATATTCTTGCTTGGCACGTAGCAGGCCCAGAATTGTTGGTTTTTAAAATTTGACCTAAAGACTGAAGTATTTATTCAGCCTGGGAGAGTATTTTTCTATTAATGGCTTCCTGTCATCCTATCCATGATGTTCTAAAATTCCTATTAAACAGATTTTTTTCCTCAAAATCTTCTATATTCCTTTTTTCTCATAATTTCTTTCTCTGACTTTTTGCTCTATGTTCAGGGAAAAATACCTTGATTTGGTCTTCCAAATCACTAGTTTTTTTTTTTTTTCCAATTGCATCTATTCTACAATTCATTCCTGGAATTGAGTTTTATAATTTGTTAATCATATTTTAATTTTTAAAATGTCTTTTTCTCTGACTGCTGCCTTTTCTTCAGCAGGTTAATCTTGTTTTATTGATGAATATCCATTGTATCTCAGGTACTAAGTAAAATATTTTCAAAGTTCTCTTTGGCTTCCTGCATCTGCTCTTGCCTTGGAAGTCAGTTCCCTACTGGTTCAGCTTTTAAGCTATGAGTTTGGTTCAAAGGTCTGGTGATTCTGGGTTGTTCATTTTCATATATAAATTGATCAGTATTGGTAACTGGTATAATTTCTTGAGCAATTAAGCAACATCTCTTGCCAGTCCTTCCCTCTAAATGTGATGACTGACTGTGACAGATGTGTTGTGCTCCAAGGTTTATGAGCAGGGGGATAGGCCAGAAGGTTAGAGGTACTGCTCAAATAAGCATGTAGGGAAAGCTACCCCCTTGGAGCACTTCAGGGGATTCACACCTGTTCCAAGTTGCCTTTCAATGATATAGAGCTATACCCTACTGTTCTTTCTGGCCCTGATCCGTAGCCTGGGAGTCCTCCATGGCTTGTCCTCTGCTCAGAGGGCCTGGGGGCAGACACCATAACCAGCTCCTCAGTGTGCGACTCAGGGGGCACTAGCCTGGCAGTGGTTCAACTCCCCAGTCCAGCATCTCACAATATATTTCTATCCCCCCTGCTGATCTTGGAAAACCAATATGTTTATATTGAACAATAACTATTGAATACCTGTTCTATGCCAGGAGCTATGCAAGGCAGAGAGGATGCAGTATTGAATAAGACAGATGATGACTTGTCCTGATGAAGCTTACAGGCTAGAGAATTGTTTATCCAGCAGCCCCTCCTTCAGTTGTGTTCTCAGCTCTTTGGTATTTCTGTCAGTCTGCTACCAGCCAGAAATTCTTCAGTTTCTACTCAACTGGCATTTTCTAGGTAATGCCTAGGACTTGGTCTTAGTTTATGTATCCCATTTCCCTGGGATTTGGAAGAGAGGAGAACTAACCATGTTGGAGGGAGGAAAAGTAGCCATGTTGGCTCAGTCCACCATCTTGAACTAACCACATTTTTTTTCTGCAAGTGGAAGAGGGATGGCTAGTGGAGTTCAGATGTGCTCTATGACCCAGAAGCAAAATAGGTAGTTTCCACACCCCAAGGAAGGCTTTGAATACAATTATTGATATGCTGGCTCTGGCTCTGGCATTGGAGTCTCTCTGGAGATTGGGGGAAGAAATTACAGAGTTCTAGTCCGATTCTAACAGGGAGAGAGGCTAGGGGTGTGACTATGCAGCTCACCATCTTGCTTTTTCATTCTGCTTCTTCTAACATCCTCCATGATCACCTTAACAACTCTGACTTTAAAACATGGTTGAGAAAGTGCCACTTCTGGAGCGTAAAAACGGAAGAACATTTGATCCCCCATACATTCCCCCCCCCCCACTCAAGCTGTGCTTCTAAAGGAGCTTCTTCTGACAATCTATACAAATTTTGCTCCACTCCCTGATGTCTGGAAACCAATCAGACATGTGAAGTCTTCATATGTCCTTTGGAACCCAAAGATCTCTTTATGCCTTTCAATTGCTCCCACAGCTTTGACAGAAAACCCTATTTTTAGAATCAGTATTGAATCTAGTTGACCTTTGTTGATAAGTCCCGTCTCCCCACCTGGTTTAAATAAATTTGTTTTTGTTAGAACAAAACCGAGTGATCAGCTTCCTTCTCAGAAATTGTCCTCAATTTCTTGTCCTCAGTGAGGACAAGCACCTCACTAGGCGACTTGTTTATCTTCCCTGAGGCAAACACCAAATTCAATATTTAGCAATTTCTTTTTTGAAGCTGGAAGGAGGGGGAGAGGGTCCATGGAAGCCAACTCCCAGTTCCAAGAAAGTAGAGACAATATTTGTTTACTTTCCTTTAGACGATTATCATTTTTAACTAATAGCTGCATGGTCAACCTCCAATACCTCTCTGACCACACTGTGGTGACAAAGTCAACCAAACTTTTGTTGGTCTGTCTGCCCCAAAGCAACAGAGATCTTGTCTTCTGGTGATGATTTAACAAGGCCCAAGTCATCTTTGCAAGGAGGAAGTCAAAAAGGATTCGGACAGCACTTTTTTGGCAGCAATGATGTTTCTGTGGTTGGTCTTTTTTAACACAAAAAAGATCGCGGCTAATAGATACGTCAGAGCTTTTTTAGAGACATGTCCTGTTTTATGTGTTCTGCAGTGCTCAAAAAAAAAAAGGAACTCAGTCTTTTGTGGCTTCCAAGAAAAAGCGTTTCTCTCCTCTTCTTTTTGTTTGTTGCACGTCTAAATCCCAGAATCATCTCGGAAGAGGGAGGAGATGAAGATTTTCAAAAGAATTGGCTCCCTCACTACCAAGGTAAAATTTGACCCCAACATATGCAGACACTGGCGTGTGCAGAAGAGAAGGTACTGTTTGTCTTATTGGATCACAATTTGGACATTTGATTTAAGTAGAGAAGCCTTGTGTTAGAGCCAATACGTATTATATAAAGTTGCCCCTGAGACTAATCCTCAGAAACTGGGTAAATAGAACTGTGTGCTCTGATAAAGTAGCTCCCTGGGAGATTATCCTAGGAAGATATGAGAACACAGTACTCTATGCCAAAGAAGTGGATGATTTAAAAATATATGCATATATAATGTTTGTATATACATATACATGCACACATGCACTCACCTAAATTTGTATATAGAGGTTTGACTGTTCTCAGAACTTTCTTAGATACATCACGAATATAATGTCAACTTATACCTCTTCCTTCTGGTAACTCTCCATTTTTCTTCTTAGTCATCTTTAAGATAAATTTGACCTTTTTCTGAGCTGAAGATTTCAAACCCTTCAGTACCTACATATAAATCAATTGATCAACTTCTGAGGACTGCTTCGTCCTCAAGAGAAGGAGAGGGAATGCGCAGAAAGATGGGAGCAGATTTCCTGGGGCCTTTGGCTCAGTGTTAGCTCAATTCTGAGAATCCAGACTTAGGAGACAAACAAAATGTCAGACTCGACTCTGTGGTTTCCCCTCCATTCTCTTGCTTCTTAGAGGTCCACTCAGTCTTTGGATTTAACATCTGCCCATCTCAGGGGACTGTGTAGTTGTGTAAAAACAGACCCAAAGTCACAACAGTAAGAGACATGGAATTAATTCATCTTTGGGGCCAAAATATTCAGCTTACTTAAGTATAATTTGCTAAACACTGGATATAATTTAATTAGACGTATGGACAAAGACGGGAAAAAATAAAGTTCCCCATTATGAAGAAGGGATTCACTGAATGGTACCCGCTGGAACAAAATTATGAGGGCAGATGTGGAGATAGAATAGAAACCCCTGTCTAAGTTCAAGAGATTTCTTAGACTTGTCTTATTTCCACACACAGACTTATTCAATGACCTTAAATGTCTGTGAAATCTAGTATAGCTTGCTACATTTGGCTTCTACTGAAAGAAATTTCAAATCCTGTGCTTTTGACATTTAAAATATGAATATAATTCAGTCTTAATGAAGAAGGAAATACTGCCATTTGCAACAACATGGATGAAACTGGAGGACATTATGCTAAGTGAGATAAGTCAGTCACAGAAAGACAAATGCTGAATGATTCCACTTATATAAGGTATTTAACGTAGTGAAACTCATAGAAGCAGAGAATACAATAGTGGTTGCCAGGGGCTGGGAGGAGGGGGGAAATGAGGAGTTATTGTTCAATGGGTATAAAGTTTCAGTTATGCTAGATGAATAAGTTCTGGAGATCTGTTATACAACATGGTGCCTGTAGTTGACAATACTGTATGATACACTTTAAAATTTGTTAAGAGGGTAGAGTTCCTGTTAAGTGTTCTTACCATAAAAGGAAGCAAACAAAACAAGAAAACAAAGGGACACAAGGAACCTTTGGGAGGTGTTGTGTTGGATATTTATTATCTTGATTGTGGCAATGGTATCACAGGTGTGTGCATATGTCCAAACTCATCCAAATGTACACAATAAATATGTGCAGTTCTTTGTATATCAATTACATCTCAATAAAGCTGTTAAAAATGGATACTTGAACAAAAGGAAGAAAGTAAATAAAATATGAGGTATGACTGTGAGCTAAATGTAAAACTAGACTTCCTTCCATTCTTTATTCAGCAAGAATTTATTGAGAGCCTCCTATGTGCCAGGCACTGTCCCAGGTGCTGAGGATTTAAAGACAAGTAAGAAATAGTCCCTCCCTGGCCTCAGGGAGCATGGGAAGTCAGACAAGGACTCATACAAGGGCGATGAAATATAATGGGTGCTACTGGACATGGGGGCGGGGGCAGAGAGAGGAGAGGAATGGTTAGCTCTAGGAAGGGGTCACAGAGGCCTCCCCACAGGGCTTCTCAAGCCCTGGCAGCTGGCTTTCCCCAAAGCTTGGAATGATCCAAGGGAGAGAGCAACCAAGACAGAAACCGCAGAGTCTTTTATAACTAGTTCAGGAGCTACATAGCATCACTTATGCCGTCTTCTTTGGGTCACACAGAGCATCCTGCTGCAGTGTGGGAGAGGACATCAAAAAGCTGTGAATATCAGGAGTGGGGCTCATTGAGGACTGTCTTGGAGACTAACTACCACAGTTCTCTAGGAAGAGATAGGCAGAGGACATGACTCAAAGAAGACAGTACTGTCTTGTGTTCACTGAGCCACCATCCAATAACCCCCATTACAGGTTTTGATTAAAAAAGAATAGATGGGGGCCGCCTGGTGGCGCAGCGGTTTAGTTCGCGCTTGGCAGCCCAGGGTTCACGAGTTCGGATCCCGGGCGCCCGCCGATGCACTGCCTGTCAGCCATGCCGGGGCAGCGTCCCATATAAAGTAGAGGAAGATGGGCACGGATGTTAGCCCAGGGCCAGTCTTCCTCAGCAAAAAGGGGAGGATTAGCAACGGATGTTAGCTCAGGGCTGGTCTTCCCCACAAAAAAAAAAAAAAAAAAAATGAATAGATGCACGTGGCTTAGATTTTGAGGTCTAAATAGAACCTCTTACTCCTTCCTGAATTGAAATCTTGGGATCTTAGTACCCTCTGGAAGGATGCATGGAGGAAACATGACAGAATGACAGAGAAAATCAGATAACTAACCATTTGATTTATCTCCCTAGGCACCTGCATTGAGGAGGTGCAGAGTAAGAGAGAAGGCTGAGTCCACTTGCCTACCCAACTGCATATAGTAGAAAAGAAAGAGATCTGTTCCTAGAAACAGCCACCCTGCCCACTAATTACAAGGTTCTGTCTCTGCCAGTGTCTGGCCAGTCAGATTAGCAACTCCTCTCCCCTTGGGATGGGGGCAGGGAGGATAGGAAGAGGCAAGATGGCAGGGGGAAGGAATCAAAATTTCCTTTTTCCTATACAAATGTATTGTCATCCCTGTTTTTCAGGAAATGGAGATGTGGAAAGGATAACTGAAGTTTAGTGAGACCTATTTCCAGAAGCCATGAATGAAAAATACCAACTTTTAAATTCAGCCATTAGTGATCACATCGGGTCAAAGATACCATAATTGCTGCTGAACTTGAGATAAACTCCAATTTTTTTTTTTTTTGGCATTTCTTCTATGTCACAGGTGTTTGGGCTATACATTAAAATAACTAAAGATGGACATTCCAGGCATAGAAACCTGAGAGGGAACTTGGAATCATTTATTGCTACCTGTTCAGAGGTAAGGAGACCAACATCCCAAGAGTTAATGGGGTTGGGAATGGGGCCTAGGCCCTTTTTACCCCAGTCTGATGCTTTTTCTTCTGTGGCACTAGGAAGGGGTTCCTGAGTAATATGCTCCCTCTGAAATTGGTTGAAATCTTCCTCTTCCCCAACTGTATGAGAGGCAGGAGAATGTGGTAGAAAGACTTAGAACCAGAAGCCCCTGTTAACTTGTGTCATCTACGCACACTCTCCTCAGTTTCTTCTTCTGAAAAATGGGTATAATAATATTTGCCAATGTCTCAAGATGGTTGTAAGGATGAAAGGAGATAGTAGCCGTGAAAGATCTCTGTAGGGTCCGGGTGCTGGATGAAGGTGAGGTAATCAGTGTTTGGAATCTAAATCTATAAGATGTCCAACTGCCAAACTAAGATGGCCATGCACCTACTTATATTCTGTTGCCTCTCGAGGTTTTGACTCTCCACCTTTGGGCATTGCACACCCTCCTCTTTGTGTGAGTTTGTTTCCACTGATGGTGGTCCAGCTGAATTCTGGACCTAGAGTTCAAGCACTGAGAGAGGCCAGTGACTCCGTTCTCTATGTGGGATGAGGTTTTCTCTTCCCCACTACCACAAGAATGAGCAGAGTACGTGAGTACTACTTTGGAGGGAAGAAAGCAAACAATCCTATCATTTGATGGGAGTCTTAAAAGCGTTAGCCTCTTGGGTGAGTGTGGACATTGAGACTGGCTGGCAACTGCTCCTGCTAACAGTGGAGATTTATTATCAGAGAAAATCATTTCAATCTGCAGAGATTCCATAGGGACCATTGTATGGACATGGGTATAATTGATAGCAGAACTCTTCGAGAAGGACATTAACAGCTACACAGTGCCTCCCATGCTCAAGGCAGAGAGTAAAGTGTGAGCTTAGTGTCACTCTTACTTTGCCAAAGAGAAAGCTGAAGTTCCGAGAGGTTAGGTAGTTTGTCCAAGGTCACCAGCTTATAAACAGTAGAGTTAAGACTTGAATCCAGGTCTTCCCACTTTCTGTAGTCTCACAGCAGGAAGGGGCCGGTGCATTTTGAATCTGTCATTAACCTATGTTTCAAAATGTGTGGGGAAGTATAATGATTAAAATAGCTTAACCAATTGCCCAGAGTTTGGAAACTTTGGGCAAAAGGGAGGTCAAAACATTGACTAAAAGTGAAAAATAAAAGCCTCATGCTTCTCCTACCTCCTGATACCTCACATACACTTTTAATGACAGCTCTTTTTCAGACATTGTCGTCAGGGGGACATTCCAACACCAGGGCCTTTAGTGAATGGGGTGTGTGGAAGTCACCACAAAGTAAAGAGGACCTTAAATAAGGATTTGAAGCCGTGTCAGTCCGGCAAGAAAAAAATGAAGTGAAATTCAGAAAGTTCTCATATACATAGAAAGAGATTTTGTTTCACAACTTCTACAAATAAATTCTAAAATATGTGGACTTCTAGGAAACAGAGAAGTTGGCAAATTGCCAAGGCGTTAATAGTCAGTTCTTGGTATTGTTCGAGCACAGTCTGACTTGCACATCTGACTGAAATATTTTCCTGAGGAGGCATACTCTTTCCTGGTAGTGATTGTGAATGTTTCCGCTAAAAGACAACTCACACTTTTGGTAGTCTGCTCACTTCCATCAAAAAAATAACATTTATTGAGCACATGCTATGTGCCTGGCTATGATCGAGGTACAGGGATACAAATGTTAACAGAATATGTGCTAACTTTCATGGAGTTTGCAGCCTCATGGGAAAAGCAGCTAAGTCAACAAGGAATTATAACATGTACATGAGGGTAGGAGCTAAAAAGAAGGTAGGACAAGGTACCTGGGGAAATGCAATAGAGGAGTAGCTAACTCAGTCTTAGAAGCTCAGCAAAAGCTTCCTGGGTAAAGTGCCTTCTAAGCTCAGGCCCTTAGACAAGTAGGAGTTAGTGAAGGTGTGTTAGGATTCTCCAGAGAAACAGAACCCGTAGGAGATAGAGAGATATACAAGGAGATTTATTATACGAATTGGCTCATGCAGTTATGGAACCTAGGAAGTCCCATGATCTGCTGTCTGCTAGCTGGAGAACCAGGACATCTGGTGGTGTAATTTAGTCTGAGTCCTAAGGCCCAAGAACCAGGGGAGCCAGTGGTATAAGTCCCAGTCCAAAGATGGTGCCAGCTCAAACAGACAGCAAATTCACCCTTCCTTCCCTTTTTTGTTCTGTTTAGGTCCTCAATGGATTAGAAGATGCCCACCTGCATTGGTGAGGGTGATCTTCTTTACTCAGTCTACTGATTTAAATAATAATCTAATCCAGAGACACACCCAGAAATAATGTTTTACCAGCTATCTGGGCATTCCTTAACCCAGTCAAGTTGACACATAAGATTAACCATCATGGGGGTATATTCTTAGCAGATGGAGGACCGTGTGGAAAAGGGTTGAGGTGAGAGAATAGACTGTGTTTTGGGAACTGAAAGAGATGTAGTTTGGCTGGAGTATTAAGAGTAGGGACGGCTGGAGAGATGAACAGGGGCTAGCCTTGCATGCCATGTTAAAGAGTTAGGACTTTATCCTAAGAAAAGTGGGAAACCATTGAAGAGATTTAAGCATGAGGTTAAGATGGTCATACTGGTGTTTTAGAAAGATCATCATTCTGTGTATATGTGTTTCAGAAAAATCTACTGAGTGACTTGGAACGTGAGATGCGGGACAGTGGACAAGACTGGGGGCAGGATAACCAATAGGCGGCAACTGTGGCCATTCAGGCCAGGGATGGAGGGGCTAGTCCAGGGTCACACCATTAGAGCTGGAGAGAAGTAGACAGATTCAAGAGCTCCTTAAGGGGTAGACTGAATCAACAGAACCTTGACATTGATTAAGTGTGTGGAATGAGGTAGGGAAGCAGTCAAGGATGGCTCCCAGGTTTCTGGGATGTATGGGTGGGATGCCAGCTCCTGAGCTACAGAACACTGCTGAAAGAGCAGATTTCAGAGAGATGCCGAGGAGTTCCATTTGGAAATTGCTGGAGGTGTGTGTGGGACAGTCAACTGGAGCTGTTCAGCGCAGAGTAAGAACCGTGGGTTGGAATCTCAGGAGAGAGATCTGAACAGGTTATGGATTTGGCAAGGGAATGGCTGTTGAAGCCAGGGCTGAAATCATGTCGGCAAGGCCAGCTCCAGCAGTCCTGTCTTCAAAGAGGGACTGGAAGCTGTCACTTTTTCTTGGTTTGCACTTGACAGACCATATGCAGGTAATCCATTTTCATGTCACTTTATGCTTTTTCAAGGAGTCTCCCTGTGTCCCTAGGACTATTGGGTGAGGTATGTAGAGAGATGCAATGCACATTTTGTATATGTCCAAGGCCATGGAGCACCAAGCAGTGACAGAGTTCTGCTCTGCTTCCTCTCTGTGTTCTTTCCACTACACTGTACTGCCTTTGAGGCCACCCTTTCCGACACTCCTTAAAGAATACACCTGATTCACAGACAGCCGTGATAGGACTGAAATTCGTGACGACCCGTAAAAGTCACCTAAGAGAAGGCAAGGGACAGCCTTTCTACCAGGCACAGTGGCTTTTAGCCTCTGCCTCCTCACCCCATCACTCTTGTCCTCACTGCCGGACTTCCCACTCTGTGTTGGCCTCAGCACAGTTTCAGACTGCTCCTATCCACCCTCCGCAGGTCTTGGAGGAAGGTCCATGGCTCCGTGGCTCCTGTCTCTGAATGCTTGGCCATTCACCAGTTGTAAGAGGCAGTCCAGCCAGCACCCAAATGCTCAAAGACAGAACCAGAAGTGATGTAATAACATGGAGAGATGTCTGGTGAGTGGGGAATGGGAGGAGAAGAAAGCTCTGCTGATCCAGGAACTTGTAGCATGTGGAGAGGAGATAAAAAGGAGATCATTTGGGCTTGGGGCTTTGTTTTGTTTTTGTTTCTGAGCAGTGGAATTCATTTTCCAAGAGAATTCTTGAGTGGAACTCCAATATATAAAATGGTAGAAATAAAAAGGAACTGCTCTGATAGAAGCTGGGGTCCTGGGGGCTGAGCCAGCCTCCTGAATTGGGGGTACCCCATCCCATACATACTCACCCAGGGCCTTTGCCCGGGGGCTTTGAGGCTTTTGGGAGCACTTTTGAAAACCAGTAATTTGGTCCATGCCCCCAGGATGGGGGAAGATACAGCAGTATGAAGTCACCTGGGCTTGAATCGAGCCACGCTGCTTATTAGCTGTGTGATTTTGGACAAATTATTTAGGTTTTCTGACCTCAGATTCATCATCTGTAAAATGCAGGTAGTATGGACAGAACTGCTGTGAGCGTTGAAAGAGAAGAAATATTTCAAGTGTTGAGCACTGTGCTCAGCACTTGGTATATTCTCAATAAACAGGAACTATTATGATGGTTGTTGTTATCAGTTGCCAAACAATTGGATTTTTCAAGGCAAGCTGGAAACATGGATTTTTAAAGACAAGCTGGAAATTAGGGGGTTTTTTTTGTGAGAATCTCCCAATTTTTAACTGTTGGCAAGTAATTAATTTTAAAAAGCAACAACAACTTTGCATGAGCTAAATAAGATGCCCTCCAGCAGTCAGTTTGGGACCTCTGAAGTAAATAGTTAATGCACAGTTATGCACGGTATGTTGTATGTGTGATTAAGCATGTATGTAGATTCGTGGACATACGAGGGTGACTTGTCCTCCGGGGGAGGGCAGGAGGCTGAGCAGCTGGGAGGGAAGAAGAGGCCCAGAGCTCTGTGGGTGGTTGGTAGAGATTGGCTCCTGCTGTCCTGCTGTGGGGTAGATGCGTGTTTCTGGGAGGAACATTTTCTTCCCTGACCTCCAGGGTGGGACAAGGATTCACAAGGGAAAGGCTGACCCCAGCACTGCCCATTTGCACTCAACTCAGGGACTTCTGCATGGATCCCGTCTTTCTCTATTTGCAATATTGATATTTTGTTCCTCTTGGATTTTTTTTGCATTAATTTTGGTTTTCCAGAATATTGCGTTGAAATATTACTTATCTCAATTACTGAGTTTTGGGATGTCCCCTTAAATTTTGTACCCAAGACAAGCACCTCACTCGCCTCACCCTGGACCCCGCTGTAAATCCCAGCCCTGAGTCGTGGATAGGTGGAGTGTGTGTAGCAGGCTGTCTGTCAAAGGCCAGTGCCCATCCTCACAGCCACCCCACAGAGCAGGTGGGGAATGCAGACGGATTTTGACTGTAGCCAAAGCAAACGGTCTCTGAGAACAAATCTACCGGGGGAGAGGCAGGGAGGAGCAACATACTCCAAAGGCAAACAGGAACTCTTCCAGAAGACTTATTCTTCTGGATTCTTGGCACCTCTTTTTCCTCCTGTTCTTTAGGAAGGAAGTGCACAGTCTGACTTCCAGGGGTTCAGCTGTGACTCGTGGCTCCCCAAGCTTACAAACAACTTTCCCGCTTTGTTCCATTATGAAAGGCACAGAGTCGATTAAGAGCTCAGTGGTTTGAGGAGAAAACCATTTTCCCTGAAGCATCTCTCATCCGAGGCTCCCACGAAATTCCAGCACTAGGTCTGGAACTGCGTCTGGGGCCCACCCCTGGGGCTTCCAGGACAGGGCAAGATCTCAGGTAGCTGGGTCTGTCTGGAAGCCACGGGCCTGCGAGCTGTGTGTCAGTCAGCGCTGCTGGACCTCTGCTCGCTCAGAGCAGGGAGAGCCTCTACGGGCACTGTCCCCTCTGAGGGGCAGGGTCGCTGCTGGGCAGACACTTGCAGCCTCCCCACTCGGCTCAGACCCTTCATACGGATGCGCTCCGTCCACTCCCAGAAATCCCACCTGCCCTTAAACTGAAGAGCAATGCCCGGAATTTTGGTGCAATTCATGGGTATTCTAGATGAGCTCAAATGTTTCAGACATAGAAAGGAAGAGACAATAGTTGGAACTTCATGCTCTCCACCCAACTTAGGAAATAAAACATTGCTGATACAGTTGAAGCCCCCTTAAACGATGTAAATGTCCACCCTCAGGAGAAGGGATATATAAAAGGTAGCATGTTCTAGAATACTCTACAGCAGGTAAAATGAATGAAGCAGAGCTCTGTGTGTCATCACAGATAAATCTCAAATACATTGCTGAGCTTGATTCTTTCTATGGATGTTTCCAGGGAAACTGCAACTAACTTGCTCTCTGAGAGCCCTCAGCTTAGGATGGGACTACTTCCTTGTCTTCCTTTTTTTCTTCCTTCCTCTGCTGTTTGTTTTCCCCTGGATCCTCTTCTCTTACCTCCTCCACTCTTGGTTTACATTCTTCCCTGCTCTCCTGCTTCTCTCCTTCCTTGTCTTCCTTTTCTCTTCACGGGAGAAGCCTGGGGTGGGGTGTGGTATGCAGGGAGGGGCGTGTGTGTGTGTATGAGTGTGGTGGTGGTGGTGGTGGAGGGGCTTAACACCCAGCTTGTCCCAGACCATCCTGGGTGCTGTGCACACATTACTTCATGGTCAGTCCGTTGCGATCCCCATGGTAACACTGAGAAAGCTAAGGCTCAGAGAGGTGAGAAAATGGGCTGAGGCTCTGTCGTAAATAGCTGATCTGAGACTTGAGTTCAGGTCAGAATCCAGACCGGGTTCCTCTTCCTTCCCAGCACACAGCCTGCCCACTCCTCCATCCTTTCCATCTCTCCTGCCTTTTGTCCCTTTCCCTCTCCAAGAATGGCCCATACTACCTACTACTAAAATTACCAGTATTGTTATTATTATACTTTCTGTTATATGTTTCAAGGATGCCATAGGTTATGGCTTATCAGTTGCTCTGGAGAACTAGATCTTATTTGGTCCTGACGACCCGTGTGAGGTAGGTGGGGCCAATATTAAGCCCACTTTATAAATGAGAACCAGCACTCAGAGAGGCTGGGACCGTGCTGAAGGCCACATGGCCATGCGTTGCCCTTCTGTCCCCAACTCTGAATCCCAGCTTCTTTGGTTACTCTGCTCTGCCAAGACCTTCCAAAGCCACGAGCCCACTCAAAGTCAAGTGCTGGTCACTGGGGACACATAATGCTTATGAAACCAGACCCTGTCCTTAAATTTTGATATTTTGTTCATCATGGATGGTTTGACATTAATTTTGACTTTTTAAAATATGATTTATATTACTTATTTGATGGCTGAGTTTATTTGGTGCCCTTCAATTTTGCACTGGAGACAATGCCTCACTCTCCTCACCCTAGACCCAGCCCTGCCTGTCTTTACCTAGTCCCAGAATTACACGGTGTTTGCTGCTAAGGCAGTAAGCACGTGTGAGTTGATTTTACCCCAGTGTCTCCTGGCTGGCTTTTCTGACCCTTCTCCATTAGTTTGGTCCAGAGAGTCTCACTCCCCTGGGCGCCCTTCGGGGAACGCGGTCCGATCAGAATGATGCTGTAGGAGCGGTGAGTACCTGGGTCGTGCAGGGACAGTGATGCCTCAGAAGAAGACTTACTTTCTTTCCCAGGGCCCTTGCTGGGAGCAGAGGCTCAGTGCATTGAGCTAGTTAGCATAATGAAGCCTTTTTCTGGGAAAGGACTGTTTGGGAATAAACTCCCATGGATACCTCCTCACGCATCCTCCCATCCCCCCACGCCGGCTGTTAGCCTTTAGGGAAATAAGAAGGAACAGCTTGATCAGGGTTTTTCCTAGAAAAGCCCTTCGATGGGCCTGTGATGGAAAAATGAAGCTGTTTTTGTTTTCTTTGATTAATCACAGTGTCCTGTTTCCCAAAGCAAACGTGGCCTTGGATCCTCCAATGAGCACAGACGCAAAGGAAGGGCTCTCTGCCTGGAGCTTGACAAGGACCCTGAAACTGGGGGTGACACACGTAGCCCTGGCCTCAAGGACTGGGCTCCTCATTTTTCACCTTTAAGGGAGCTCGGGTTACCCATTTCCTTTGCGTTTTTCTGCCACTGTGAACAGGAGAAATATTAGCCTTTAAGGATTTCTTTACAGTTCCTTGAAAGCTGGTGGGGTGAAGTCAGCCAGAGAATTATATAACAGCAAAGCTCATTTAAAGCAACAGAGTCTTTCTATAGGGCTGTGGCATTTCATTTGTCAGTTTTTGTTACTCATGATAAAGAAAAAGATATTAATTTTGTGAAGAAAATAGAGGGCCCCCCCGCCTTACTTTCTGTTCTTTCACTGAAGGGACGCAACTCCTAGGGTGCTAATAAAAAGTAATACAAACCCTCTTTCAAGGAAGACAGAGAAGATCCTGTTCATTAATCTCAGGCAGCCATGGCGTACTTAATCTTGTTTGAATTCAGAAGAAAAAAAAAGAATAGCTTTCTAAAGGATTTGTTTGTTTTAATTTATAAGAGTTTTGGGAATATTATAAATATTCAGCTATTTTCTTCTTTCAAAGGAAGCCAGGAGGGAGGGAGGGAGAGATTCAAGATAATCTATTGTTACGCTGTTTTATGTGGCACTTGAATACCTCTCAAAGTGCAGACCCCGCATTGTCTCAGCTGATCCCCACACTCCCTCAATTTGCCCTTCTCTTCCTTCCCATTGGAGGGACGAAGAACTGAGGCCCGAGCATTCTGTGACTTGCTTGGCATCGCACAGCTCAACTGGAAACCAGATTCTGAGATCCTGTCTCTCTCTGGCATCACCCGCAGAGGCCCCCGTCTCCTTCCCTCTACACCAGTGGTTCTCAACCAAGGGCGACTTTGCCTTCCAGGGGACATCTGGCAGCCTCTGGAAGTATTTTTGGTTGTCACAGCTGGGGGAGGGAGGCGCGCACCGGCATCCAGTGGGTGCAGGCCAAGGATGCTGCTAAACCTCCTACAATGCGCAGACAACCCCAACAAAGAGGTATCTGGCCCAAACATCACTAGCGCTGAGGTTGAGCATCCCTGGTCCACACTGTGCCCTGCGTCAGAGGGAAATTCCAACCCCTGGGGGTTGCCGGGAGCTCCTCTGCCCGGCAACAGGCTTGGCCTCTCTCTCGTGGCTGCCACAATAGTTAAAGCTGCTGTCTAGAATGGCCAAGTGTCCCCTACAGAGTTTACTGTGGGACATGCAGTGCATCAGCCGGAGCTGATGTGTTCTGTAATTTATAGTCACAGGGCGCCTGTCTTCATTTAGCAGCAAGCCTGCTGGCAGCTGCCCTGCCAGGGAGGAAGCGAGTCCCACAGAGGCCCGCAGCCCCCGCCAGCTGACAGCCGGTGGTATTTGGGGACGGCTGTTGCTCAGAGGCACCTGGGAATAGGCCTGGGCGGAGATGGCGCTGAGCACGCGGTCTCCCCTTCCGACCCATCCGTCAGCAGCCGCCTCTGCCAGAAGATGGCCTATTGAACATTTCCAGGAATAGCACTGCCAAGCCTGTCAACTGCTTTCTTGGAAATACACTCAATAAGGATGGCGGGCCTCCAGCAGGGCGAGCGGAAAGCCCGGCCTGGACCACGCCACTTAGAAGCGGCAGTGCCTGGCTGCAGGCCGCGTCTGTGCCTCGGGGAAGGGGAGCTATGCTTGTTAGGCTTGGGAGCCCAGCAGCTTCTGGAGGCATTTTTAAATGTTCTCAGTGCAGAAGGAGATGGTCATGCCTTTGAGAAGGCCCTAGGCCCTGCCGACTTCATGCAGCTCCGTGACCTTCGCATGCGTGCTGTCTTTGTTCAGACAGCAGCAGACAGGAAGGCCATCGGGCTGGGAGGTGAGGTATTAACTGTCACCCTGACCGACCTCAGCATCATCTGGGGAGCGCTGGCCATCCTTCTTTCTCCTATAAGCTTCACTGCCAAATAGAGCCAAAAGAGTATCACAAAGGGGGAGTATTTTCTGCCCAACTCTCCCAGCAGTCTGAAGATATAGCAAATAAGAGGCAAAAGTGTGATATTGAGAGAAAAGCTTGTAGTTCACCCTCCTTCTCTTCCCCGACTGCGGCAGTAACCTTTTCCCTCACAGAGGCCTGACATTCCGGTTGAAATTGACCACCCTGGGACTCTATGCTCTCTGAGCTACAGCCCTCACCAACCTCTGGGGTGGCCTGGTGGTGGCCGGGCTTGGGGATGCCCGAGGAAGTCCAGCTGCCTTCAAAGAAAAGCTCCTTGAAGATGGAGGCATCATATACAAGTAAGAGACCAGAAATTCTCTGCTGTCTGGGGTGTTTAGGGAATATTAGTTACTCACCTTTTTAAAATAATGATAGAGTTACCAAGTTTATGATAGAGCAGGTACGGGACATCTTTTTATTTCCAAGAGCCACTGACTCACAGGACAAACGTTATCCGAGGTCCACACTGAGCCACAGTTAGTTGGGGGTGGGGCTGCCAAATATAATTTTAGATGCCCAGGTAAATTTAAATTTCAGGAAAAGCAACAAATAATTTTTTTGGTATATGTTCCAAATATTATTCACTGCTTACCTGAAATTCAAATTTACCTGGGTGTCGTGTGTCTTTATTTGTTAAATCTGGCACTCTGTTTGAGGGATGAATCGACCTAGTTAAGTTACTAACAGGGAACATCAACGCATACTCAGCACCTGTGAAAGACCATACCGGTGAAGAGAGGAGGAAGGAAGCATAGGAGGAGGGTAGCAAGCAAGAGGGAAAAAGAGAGAAAGATCAAGAAGAAAGAGAGACAGGCAGAGTGAAGAAGACAAAAATCCAAGGGAAGGAGAAGCAGGAAGTGGTGAGGAGAGAGATGAAAACAGGAACATTTCTGAAGGACCGGAAAACACTTGATAAATTATGAGTGTTCCAGAGAGCGCCATTTCCCTGGGAAATGCTGTTTCGTTAGCTAACCACTATTCCCGAATCTTCTGCTGCTCTTTGTTCTGTCTGGTAAAGCCCACAGTGGCCACTAGGGAGAAATGAGTCTCCAAGCTA
Source organism: Tapirus indicus (assembly GCA_031878705.1). Taxonomy (NCBI): domain Eukaryota; kingdom Metazoa; phylum Chordata; class Mammalia; order Perissodactyla; family Tapiridae; genus Tapirus; species Tapirus indicus. Next base: position 132,477,497 of record CM062920.1, on the reverse strand, counting down.
TGGTGGCAGCATAAAGGTCACTATTACCCTGGGGTCAGGTTGAAACCAAACCTAAGGCTGTATCCAACCCAAGACCTACCCCCCCACACACACATTGCTGTCATTACTGGATTGTAGATTTTCAAAGAATTGGAATCTGAACAATAAAATGGAGCTGGTTGCCACAATTCTATGAAACATTTCGCTGTTGATGATGATTCAGAAAACCCTTCAGTAGCTTTTTTTTGCCACAGGATCAAGTTGGTGAGGAGCAAGAGTCACCACTGGGCATGCATGCAGACAACGGAGATTCCTGAATTATTAATATCCTCATCCTCTGACCCACAGAGGGAGGCCAGGTTGACCTAAACCCAAAGAGAGAAGAAGCCTCGGTAGGTTTCCAGGAAGACGAGAGAGCCTGGTCTCATAAGGAGAAGGCTGTAGTGGTGGGAGAAGAGGAGGACCCTCGCTAGGAGCCCTCCATCACACGTGCATCCTGAGGAATTGAAGAGGGGCTGCCTTTGGTTACCTGGGCTGCGCTATTGGATGTGTAGCATCAGAGCAAGGGACTAGGTCTCCCCATAAACTCCAGTGGGGAGCAGAATGTCCCACCATGTTATGAGCCTATTCCAGACATCAGCTCAGGCTGTGTCGACTTGGAACGTTATCATTACGACAATAGCCAACATTTACTGACCGTCTACTCTGGGCCAGGCGTGCAGGAGGTACTTTATGTACATTATCCCAACTGACCCTCAACAATGACCTCATGTTGTAGGTATTATTATTATTCATAATACCATTTCCCTAATTTAAGAGAGAGGGAAATCATGGCTGCAAAATGTTAAATTGTTGTCTCAAAGTCAATTGATTAATGAGTGTTGGGGCTGACATTTGCCTCAGGTCTGCCTAACTCCCCGCTCGTGATTCATCCCTGTCCCTCACGTCAGACTGCAGGGTTCCAACCTCAGCTCCATTACTCATTAGCTGTGTGACCCTGGGCAAGTTAGTTAATCTCACTGTGCATCTCTCTGTGCATCTGTTTCATCATCTATAAAATGGGGATAAAATAGTACCTATCTCATTGAGTTGCTGTGAAGAGTTAATGAGTTTGTGTCAAACTCTTAGAACTCAGTATTTTACTTCCTTTACTTCATCCAAACATCCAATAATTCCAGGAAGTAGCTAGTATTATTCTTATTTACATGTGAGGAAACTGAGGCCCCGAGGGCGATGAACTTATTCAAGGTCAGTAAGTGGGAGACCTGTGATTCAAACCCAAACAGACTGATCCACCATCCACACTTGTAGATTCTGCCCCCGTCTATACACTTTTATGTATTCATTTCAGTTTCTGCATTTTACCATTGAGACATCGTGCAGGCAGCATTTTTGTGTACTCACACTTGTGAACAAAGTACAGGATCTTCCTTAAAACTACCACTTCTCCTTCATAGTAGAATTGTTCAGAAGACTCCGTTTTTCTGAATTTGCTCTCTATCTCTGCTTGTTGAGAATGACTGTAGTAGTCAGCCAGGCAGGCTAGACTAGGCTGTGATGCAGTAACCAACAGGCCCTGAAATCTCAGTGGTTTGTCACAACGAAGGTTTATTTCTCTGCCACAGAAAGTCTAAGGAAACCCTTCTCCGTGCGCTGACCATGTGGCTCCACACAAGGTGTCCATGGTGACAGAAGAAGAAGGGGAGGAGACACTCCTGTTAACTGCCTTGGTCTGGCATTGGCACACGCCTCTTCTACTCGCAGTCCATCAGGCAAAATAGTCACGTGGTCCCAACCGCTGCCAGCAAGGAAGTGAGGGGAGCACAAGGATTGTCCCTCCCCAGAGCCCTGGTGGTCTCTACCTCAATGACCAAACCCAGATTGTAGCCCCAAGTTAAGAACAACTGCTAGTAACCTTATTAACCAGATCATGAGAACACTTTTCTTCTTAATTATAGTCACATATTTATTTGAATAGAAACCTCTTTATTTGTTCATTCAATAAATATTTATAGAGTGTTTCCTCTCTGCCAGGCACTTTCAGGCCCTGGGGATATGTCAGTAAATGAAACTGTACAAAACCACTGCCTTCATAGAACTAGCATTCCAGTGGGGAATGGGGAAGATAGATAGTTAACCCATAAAATAAAAAAGCAATATAATACATAAGGTGTTGTTATGTGCAATGGAGAAAGATAAAATGGGGAGGGGGGATCAAGGTGTGAGTGTGTGTATTGAGGGGGCAGTTTAAATAGGATGGCTAGGAAAGGCCTTCCTGAGAAGGTGACATGTGAGCAGACATCCAAAGAATGCAAGAGAGCTCCAGGGTAAAAGCATTCTGAGAAGAGGAAGCAACTGGTGCAAAGGCCCCGAGGCAGGAGTGCCTGGCATGTCTGAGATGCACTGTGGCTGAGGTGGAGAGTTATACAGGACAAGATCAGGAAGGTGATGGGGGTGGGGTGTACCATCCCTTGAGGGCCTGTGACCTCGGTAAGGACTTTGCTTTCACTCTTGCTTAAAAACCTCCATTTTCTCCTCATTGCTCTCAGGACTTGGTCCTGCTTCCTCCCTCACGGGAGAGGTTCTCAAACCCGAGGGGCATCAGGATCACCTGGGGGTTAAAATCAGATTGCCATGGTCCACCCCAAAGTCTCTGTGGTGAAGCCTGAGAATCTGCAGTTCCACCAGAATCCCAGTGATGCTGCTGCTGGTCCAGGGACCACACTTTTAGAACCACTGCTCTAGTGTGACAAGCTCCCTGTTGCTTTTTTTTTTTTTGATAAATTTAACGTTACAATTTATAAATTTAATGTGTACGTCACGTTACTTTGATACATTTATATATTGTAGTATGACTGCCATTGAAGCAATATTCATCACATTCCATCATTATAGTACAGTATTATTGACTATATTCATTACACTGGGCATGAGATCTCTATGGTTTACTTACTACTTGTCACAAGTTTGCACCCTTAAACACCATCAATCTCATCCCCCATATCCTCTGGTAACTGCCATTTTACTCTGTTTTCTTACAAGATTGACTTTTTTAGATTTCATGTATAAGTGATATCATACAGTACCATCTTTCTTTGTCTCACTTATCTCACTTAGTGTAATATGCTCAAGGGCCATCCGTATTGTCACAAATGGCAGGATATCATCCTTTCTCACTGCTGAATAATATTCCATTGTGTATATATACCACATCTTTTTTATCCATTCATCCTTTGATGGGCATTTTTTTTGTTTCCATATCTTGGCTATTGTGAATAATGCTGTTTTCATTTCCTCTGGGTATATACCCAGAAGTGGAATTGCTAGATCATATGGTAGATCTATTTTTAATTTTTTGAGGAACCTCCATATTGTTTTCCATAGTGGTTGGGCTAGTTTACATTCCTACCAACAGTGTCCATGGTTTCCCTTTTCACCACATCCTCGCCAGCACCTGTTGTCTCTTGTCCTCTTGGTGATGGCCATTCGAACATGTGTGAGGTGATATCTCTTTGTGGTTTTGATCTGCATCCCTCTTGCTTTTGGGCCTTTGCACTTCCTCAGGGAAACTGGCCCAGATTGCTGGACAGCACTAACTACATAATTTGTGAGGCTTGGTGCAAAATGAAAATACATGCCCCTTGTCCGAAAAGCAGGAAAAAAAGAGCCGTTAAAGGTAAAATACAAAGCTTTTTTTAAAAAAAATTTGTTATTTATAAAATGTAAAGAGTAATAGTGATACATGAGTAACAATACAAATTTTTTAATGGCCAGACCATATTTTTGATGTCATAATTTTATATAATACAATCAATAATACTGATTAATATGATATCAAGATTTTTCTGGTTTGCTTTCCTGCAAATTCATCCATTAGGTCATAAAAATTTGTATAAAAGTACAAATTAATTAATTTGCAACTTAATTTTCAAATGATATAATTGAAAGCAATGTTAGTTGCTGTTGGCAAATGCAGGATCACAAATACTTGTTGATACATTTAATTTTGACAATTAAAATCTACTGATGCAACTGTTACTGGAGCGAGTAAGAGTATTTTGTAGGTTGTGATAACATTGAGATACCTTTCTGATGAATTGTTTTGAAATATAAATTTTAGTACATCTAGAAGTGACCATTCCTGTGGAACTATTTTCTAAAAAGAGTTAACTCTTCATACAAATCAGTTGCATGTAATTCTGAATTTAATACGTCAATTTATATATTTATAAATAATAAAATAAATAAATACTATTTATCTAGTATTTATATTATTTAAATCATGTTAATTATGATTTTTACATACACATTTAATATTTTAATATAAATTAATATTTCCTCTGACAGTTCCTGCAACTAGTGGAAGTCATTGTATAACAAACCAAAAGTGACTTCATGATTTTTATATAATTTAAAGTGCCTGCTTATATATTCTATCACTGTATCTTCAGATACAAGGAAAATTAACTTTAAAATTGTCTTCTTGCTAATTGTTGGTCTATCTGAAACTTTGTATGAAGACAGTGTTCTGTTCTGTCAAATAGGACGATCTTTAAATATAATTTCTATTTCTAAGCCAATGGTTTGCAATGTTGCAACAGTTTTCGAAACCAGAAATTCTAAATTCTTTGAAGAATTTTAATAACTCCCTGATGTGCTTTATTGCAGTGTCAATGTGTATAACTCTTATTTTGTAATAATTTACTAACAAACTTTACTACCTGAGTGCCAGCAGTTTCTGTCCTAATGCTCAGACTGGAGAGTTAATATTTTTGCAGATGCTGCAGGGACAGGCTCTGGGGACAGACAGGCAAATCAATCTCCCACCATGCGTCCCAGCACTGCCCCTCTGTGGAACTGCTCCTCTCCCCGACAGCTGCCTCTGCCGCCACCACCGCTGTGTCTGCTGCTGCTGCTGCTGCTGCTGTCAACCAGTCAGAGCCCAGGTCCCAGGCAGGGCTGCCCCTCTGAGCCCCGCAGGGCTCTGGGCTTCCCCAGGGGTGTGCATGCTCACCAGATGGCCAGGCCAGCTGCTCGGTGCTGCCTGCTGCCATGCCTGTAGACTTGAGCCTGCACTTGTGTACACTAATGCCTGGCGTAGTTCCTCGGCTCACAGGCATGCTTCGTTGTCCCTTCTGACTTCACAAGTTCAAAGATAAAATTATGAAGAATTTCAACACAGTGACAACAAAGCATTAAACCAAGCACGTTGTCCCTTCTGAGTGGGCCCTCTGTGACTACATGGATGGCACACCCATGAAGAGTGTCCTTCTCCTGAACTAAGTAACTTTGCCTATGGAGCATCTTGTATTATATTCTTGTCTAACACTGTATCGTCCTAAATTGTTTAACGTCTGTTTTCCCCACTAGACCCGGGTCAGCAATCTATGGCCCATTGGCCGAATCCAGCCTGCTGCCTGTTTTTGTAATAAAGTTTTACTGGAACACATTGTTACCCATTTGTTTAGTATTGTCTATGGCTGCTTTCATGTTACAACAGCAGAACTGAGTAATGCAACAAGGAATGTTTGGCCCACAGAGCCTGCAACATGTGCTCTCTGGTCCTTTATAGAAGTTTGCTGGTGCCTGCACCAGACTATAAGATCCCTGTGGGCAGGAATCATGTCTGTCTAGAACAGTGCCTGGCATGTGGAGAATGCTCAGTCAACACTTGCTGAAAAAAAAAGAATGAAAGGAAAAAATGAAAACCTGAAGAGCCTAGCGTTTTTGGAAGTAATTATTTTATCTAAAAGAAAATCATGTGAATTTTATGTTTGACTTCATTTTTTGGTTTTCATATAAAAATTGTTTAAAATTACTTACCACGCTGTGAAATTGGCTCTCCAGGGAAATGTGAGGTGTTTGTCTTGTGGCTTGGCAAACCCTCGAGGCACTGCTGCACACCCCAGTCTGAAGAAGCACAGGCATTGAATCTATTTCATTCATCGTTCAATAAATATTTATTGAGCAAAGCACAGGGCTAGGCATTATGACAGGGGTGACGATAATTCACACTTGTGTCTTACCCAATAGAGCATATAGACCAAAGGAGAAAAGATTCGCAAATGTATATTATGTACAAATGCAAATATATAACTATATGATAAAAAGTATTAAACGCAGAGGGAATTTTCTGGATCAAGTACTGTGGGCTTTCAGAGTCAGGACTCATTTCTTTTGGCTGTGAAATCAGCAGAGGCTTCTCGCCATCATTCTGTTTGGTCTCAGATCCAATCCCTGTCCTTTTTCTGCTTTCCTCTGCACCACAAGGAGCTGACTCCTGCAAACTACATTTCCCTGGCTGCCCTGCCAACTGGCTCCAGCTAGATTCCCTTGGTGGGAAGCCACAGAGAAAGATTGGAGGGCTCGAGGCAAGGAGGAGCCTGGGTATTTCTCCCCTCTCTCTGAGCCTCAGCTCTCTCACCTGTACAACTGAAAAACCAATAGTATATTTTCACAGGGTTTTCATGAGAACTACATGAGATAAAGCAAGCAAAATACTTAGCACAATACCTGACATATATAATAAGCATCCAAAGAATAGAGCTTTTATTGCTTTTAGTCTTGCTTAGGTGAGTGGGAAAGGGTACAGTGATGAATTGGTTATGTCTGCTAAGAGTGAGGGGTGGGAGGGTAGTGCTATGTATGGGGAATATTTACCAACCCTCATATCTTGAAGCATATTGTGGAGATAGAACTGATAGGACCTGGCAAATGGATGGACAGACTCTGGTAAGGTACGGAGAGAAATCAAAGAACTGGGACGGTGACGCCAAAAGTAGACATAGGCAACCCATGAGAAAGAGTAGGTTCGGGAGAGAAGATTATGAATTCATTTTTAGACAAGGGTGTTGGGCTTTTTCCAGTTGCAAAAAAACCCACCGAAACACAGAAGCAATGTTACACTTGAGGACACCTCCATAGACGGGGGTTTTTGAGAGAGAGACACATATGTGCAGTGAGTTAGCAAAGAAAGCCATCTCAGCGGCTGCACCTTCAGGCCTCATGGAGACTTGGAAAACTATGCTGGAAACCATAGCAACTCCAGTTACCGGAGTCTGGTCTCCTCTGAAGAGGAGAAACCATTGTTCTTGACTCAAAAATTCTTCCCTGCTCAAGACTCCCTCTGTTTCTGCTTCTCTCTCTTTCCAGTTTTCTTGCCTCTGTTTCTGTGGTTGTATTCTCTGTGTCTTGCATTCAAGATGATCTGACTGGACATTTACCATCTATTATGAAGCTTCCCAACTGGGCTGCACTCTCAGCTTAGGTCACCTCACAGTCTCCTTAGGTCTGGCCCGCATCGAATGCCTTTGGCACAGCATAGCAGTTGTGGCTGGCATTGCAGAGTCACTTGATGCAAAGTGTCAAGGCCCACCTTTCTCAGAAGGAGCAGTGTAACCTGCTCTGAAACCAGTAGTTTTCATGGCCAGTCTGGTGTAGACATGAGAAGTGAGTTGGAGATGTCAGTGAGATCTCCATGAAGCTGAAAAAGTAAGATTGGGTCATGGTTGAGAGCGTAGTGAGGATACACAATTACTTCTGATATTATACATCTCATGAATTTGATCATACCAGACCACAATCTGTCCAAGGTTTAGGGCAAATAAATCAGAAATTATTTATGAAAAAGACAGTTCTTTTAATGGAACCCAGAAAGTTAGATAATTTGCAGAGGGGTGGATTTTCTTACTGTCCTTTATAGGGACTTTACAAATTTCTTAGAGAAACATCTTAGAAATTGGCTTGGAAGGGTGGGTGTAGTGAGGTTAGGATTTTCTTACTGCTTTGAGAGTAAAATATTCTACAGCTCAGGAAAACAAACAAAACAACCCAACACTTGGTGACTCTTCCCAGACCTCTTCAAATCTAAGACATCCATCACATTGTTGGAACTCAAGGGGGCCCGAGCTTGCAACACACATATTCCATGCACAAGGTGATACAAGTTCACTTATATGAGCTCTTTAAAAACAAAGAGAGGAAGCGGGCCGGCCCGGTGGCATCATAGTTAATTTCGCCTGCTCCGCTTTGGCAGCCCAGGGTTCACAGGCCCAGATCCCGGGCGCAGGCCTATGCATCGCTTATCAAGCCATGCTGTGGCAGTGTCCCACATATAAAGTGGAGGAAGATGAGCACGGATGTTAGCTCAGGGCCAGTCTTCCTAAGGCAAAAAGAGGAGGATTGGCAACAGATGTTAGCTCAGGGCTAATCTTCCTCACACACACACAAAAATAATAATAATAATGCATTTCACCGACACTATTGCAGAAGTGGAAAATTTTAAATGAAAGAAAAATAGCCAGTATCCTATCCTCTAACCACATTCCCTTATTACATAAGTACTTTTATCATTCTTAGCACATGCACATGTAATTGGTATGTAATTGTCATCAGAAGTCCTTGGGCTCACCATGCAGACCTTCTGGGTCTGAATGCCGGCTCCAGCAGTTGGCATCTGTATGACTTGGCAAGTGACTTAAACCCTCTGGGCCTTGGTTTTCTCATCTTAGCAGTAGGGATAAAGACAGTGCCTACCTGAGGATTACATGAGACAACTTCCTTAGAGTTCCTAGTTCAATGCTGGTGCACACGAAGTCAGTTGTAACCATAGTGATTATCCATCATTAACATAAGGCAGCTCTGAAGTCCAGGATGGCTGGGGCAGGGAGTTTAGCAGTTGAAGTCTGTGTTTGCCTCCCCATTTTTTCCCTTTCCTGCAATGATGTGATCCTGGGTTTCCTTCCTCTCGCTGCCCCAGCCCCCACCCAATCCAAGACGAAAGAAGTAACACATTGTCAAGCAAGCACCCAGTGTGTGCTGGAAGGACCCATACTAGGTCTTGGGAAAGCAAAACAACGATGCCAGCTGATCCAGAAGAGATGTTGTCGAGCTTCAGTGCTGTGCCGCACGCTTCATGGGCATAACCTGAACCAGGGCCCTACAAGGGGGCCACGACGACTTTCACACACGTGAGGAATCTGTTTCTCAGGAAGGTTACTGTTAGGGGTTGAAGAGAGTCTCCCCAAAATTCATATGTTGAAGGTCTAAACCCCATATCTTAGACTATGACTATGTTTGGTGATAAGGCCTTTAGAGAGGTGATTAAGTTAAAATGAGGCTATTAGATTGGGCCCTAATCCAATCTGACTTGTGTCCTTATAAGAAGAGGAAATTTGAATACCAGGGATGCATGCACACAGAGGAAAGGCCGTGTGAGGACACAGCAAGAAGGTGGTCATCTACAAGCCAAGGGGAGAGGCCTCAGAGGAAACCAAAGCAGCTGACACCTTGATGTTGGACTTCCAGCTTCTAGAACCAGAAGAAAATCAATATCTGTTGTTTAAGCCCCCCAGTCTGTGATATTTTGCTATAGAAGCCCTAGCAGACTAATATAGTTATGTAAGTTTTAAAAGCTGAGGGGGTATTCAGCCCTTAAAAGGAAGGAGATTCTGACATGTGCTACAACACAGATGAACCATGAAGACATTATGCTAAGTGAATTAAGCCAGTCACAAAAGGACAAATGCCCTATGATTACACTCAGATGAGGGATCTAGAGTAATCAAATTCATAGAGACAGAAAATAAAATGGTGGTTGCCAGGGGCTAGGGGAGGGAGGAAAGGGGAGTTACTGTTTCATGGGCATAGAGTTTCAGTTTTGCAAGATGAAAAAAGTTCTGGAGATGGATGACGGTGATGGTTGCACAACAGTGTGGATGTACCTAACACCACCAAACTGTACACTTAAAAATGGTTAAAATGGTAAATTTTATGACATGAATATACACATATATATATATTTTTGGTGAGGAAGACCAGCCCTAAGTTAACATCCCTTGCCAATCTTCCTCTTTTTGCTGAGGAAGATTAGCCCTGAGCTAACATCCATGCCCATCTTCCCCTATTATGTATGTGGGACACTGCCACAGCATGGCTTGATGAGCGGTGTGTCAGTCTACGCCTGGGATCCGAACCTGCAAACCCCAGGCCTCCAAAGCAGAGCACGCAGACTTAACCACTATGCCCCCAGGCCAGCCCCACTGACGTGTATGTTTTACACAATAAAAAATTAATTAAAAGAAAAGCATGGGGGTCTGCCACTCTTCATAAAGTTCATTCTCCCTGAAGTCTTGGCTAATTACTTTTGGAGGGATGAAGGAAGGGAGTTTGAGGAGGAGGAGGGAGTGGGGGAAGGAGAGGCAGACTCAGGGCTGAGGAAGGCCTGTTTACTTTCGCTTTTCTGTGAGAACATTTCCCTGCATACCCAGATGAACAAGGTCCCAGCCCCACCTGCTTTGGAATGCCGAAATCGTAACACGTGCACGTGATCCTTGCCTTTGTTAATAATGGTGATAGAGGAGAACATGACTTCCAAATGTGAGGCCTGAGATTTTTTTTCTTTTAATGCCTCCTTCCCCTTCTTGTTTCCCAGTGTCTCCCGGGCCTGCTCTTTATCACTCACAGAAAGAAAACATTTCCTCAGTGGTGGTCAAAGCGCTCTCCAGATTCTTCCACAGCAACTACAAATCAGAACAGCCTCTCCTCCTGGCTACCTAAGATTTGTTGACCCTTTGCAGCAGTTCCCAGCCAAACCTAAGACCTGAGGGATTTGGGACCTCAGTATCTGCCCACTCTTTTGGCTTGAATTGATCAATATGGCCGTAGCCGGGGACTATGGCTGTGGACTCCAAGGCACTCCACCCGTGGACCCTAAGAAAGGCCTGTGCCCCAGGTTCTGTCTCTCTCTCTCTCTGCCTGCACTCTGCCTTGACCTCCCAGTGTGGCCCCTCAAGGTGTGCAGTGTACTTATCCAGGACCTGTGAGTAATAAACCTCTATTTCAATTCCTCTTGTGTTCCATTGTTGAACCATCCACCATCCAGCACCCTGTGCTCCACTTAAGAAATGTTGATTTAACAAAGTCATAGCATGCAGACAAACCCAAACTGAGAGACGTCCTACAACACTGCTGGCCTTGAAATCCTCAAAAGTGTTGGGGTTGCAAAAGACAAGGAAAGATTTAGAAACTATTCCAGACTGAAGGAGACACGAGACAGACAATCGACTGTAACTCGGTTCTGGACTGCATCGTCTTGCTGTAAAGGACATGATCGCGACAAATGGTGTAACTCGAATGGGGTCTGAGGATTAGACTGTAGTGGTACATCAGTGTGTATTTCCCGGTGTAGACAGCTGAACTGTGGTTCTACAGGACCATTGTCCTTGATTGTAGTAATTGCACATTAAAGCATTCAGGAGTGGTGGGCTGTCAGATGGGCAACTTACTATCAAATGTTTTAGGAAAAAATAATTATTTGTACCGTTTGACAACTTTTCTGTAAGTGTAATTTTGTTTCAAAAGAAAAGAAAGAAGAAAGGAAGCAGTGCTCTGTTTGGTTGGGAGGGAGGCCGTGTTCACTGTGAGCCTTTCTCAGGTGGTCTCAGGTACAGCCTGAGATCTTTCTTGAACTTGAATCACCTTTTTGAGTCTTCCTGGTGAGTCGGTGATGCCCACGAGATTCAGGAAGGTCCCTGGACTCTGAGCATGCCGTCCGTATTTTATGTATCCTGCTCTTCCTTTCCTTTCTCGAGGTTTTCCTGTCAGACTTCCTCATCCTCTCCAAACTTTTTCTTCCTTTAAACAAACAAAAAAAGGATATAACTTCATAGAATAAATGATAAAGTGTTAATTTGTTATTTAGAAATCAGAGAAATGAATGCTCTGATGATGAATTTTTATTTTAAATTTTATTTTTTTCCCCAATCTGAAAAAAAAATCTTTAAATGACTCACTGATACATGTAGGCTAAAATCAGTCTTAAGATATTTCTTCTATTCCCCCCCAAAATTAAGTCACTTAAAGGCTATTAAGCTTGATTAAAAATAATTTTTTTAAAAAAATAGGTCTAGGTGGAAAAGGGGGGAGGCTGTCGAATGAACGAGTTTGTCTATAATCTAACTACTCAGGTAGAAGGACTGATGATGATTTGATGTGTAAGCTTGTAGTTGTGTGTGTGTATAGAAACTTGTTTTTTAATGGAAATCACATTACACATACTGTTTATGATTTCCCCTACATAACAATATCCTTCCATAGAATCATTTTTAAAGGTTAGCTAGTAAGTATCCCATTGGGTTTGAATCTTAGTTTAGTTTACTGACCCCAGCTGGGGTTGGATTTGACCTTCCTTGGTCCACCCTCCATGCCTCAGACTTTGATTCATATTGTGTCTCAATGTGAAAGATAACAAGAAGACTTGCAGGTTCTTTCTGGGAGGACTTGTATTGTTTCCCACTTTCCCATGAACAGAATTGGGCTATGAGGAGGAAGTTTTGAGGAATGATTAAAGTCACACTCCTGAACAGATGAGCTGCGTTATAATCCTGATTCTCCTGTTCCCAGCTGTGTGAGCTTGGGCATGTTACCTAATGTCTCTGGGCCTGAGATTCCTCATCTGTAAGAGGGGGTGTAATGAATAGTATCCATTTCACAAGGTTATTGAAGGATTAATAATACCTGTAAGTAGCTGGTACATGGTAAGTGCTCAATGGTGTTGGCCATCGGTAATACTATGAATAAATGTAAGAGGCAACTTCTGAGGTCTGCGGAAAGCTAGAAAGACACCAAGTGGGGCAAGCTCCTCCCCAGGAAGGGAAATAGTCCTCTGCGTTGGTGGCGAGCGGTAATTATGATGGAAAAAACATTTTCCAAGTTCTGGAGCTGACGTGTACTCCTTGTGACATTTTAATCTCTGAGTAATAGATTCCATTGCCTGCAGAGCTGTGATTTTTCAGTTTATTGCTTTTTCCTCTTCTCTCTCAAACCTGGATTCTTCCTCCTCTCGGCTCCAGCCTGTCTCCAGCAACCATGAACAGTTTCTGGAAGTCCCCATTCCGGAGCCATGTTCTTTATTCAGACAAGGAAGCCTGAAGTCCTAGCAAGACACACAGCCTTCCTTGGGGAAAATGGAGAGGACCTACTGTGTGCTCCCTCCATCACATCGCCTTCCACGCTCGCAGCAACCCTGCAAGGCTGATACTGCGGTGATCTCCGTTTTAGGGTGCAGCAGAGGGGCTCCGTGCATGGGCCTTAGAGTCAGCGAGCCCAGGTCGGGTTTTGTCACTCATGCACTCACTATGAAACCTTGGGCAAGTTACTCAAAACTCCTTTGAGGCTTAGTTTCCTCATCTCTAAAATGAAAGGGATCATGATAATGCCAGCCTCAGAGGGTTGCTGGGAAGATTGAATGAAATCATATGTGTAAAGTGTTTGGTACAGGACCTGAAGCATAGTACCTGCCCCATAAATGCTAATTACCATTGTTGTTATTACTTAGAGCTGAAAGAAACTGAGTCTCAGGGTAGTTATTATTATATTTTGCAGGTATGGAAACCCCTCTATAGCCATCTCTAAGTTTAGTCCTTTCCCTACTGTACATGGCGGCTTTCCCCTCTGTGGCCAAGACTACCATTCTCCTGTCTTTTATAGTAATAGAAATTTTAGATGGGTGTAAAGACTACATTTCCCAGCATTCCTTATGGCTAGCTGTGGCCATATGACTAGTTCGGCTAGTAGAATGTACCTGGAAGTGGTATCTGAAGATACCTGGTTAAGTGTTTACAAAGATGTGGCTTGCTTTCCTTTGCCTCTTTCTCTCTTGAATTGACTACATGGACTTTTACATAAGAAGGATATAAACTTCTATCTTGTTTAAGCCATTGTATTTAGGGTCTCTTTGTTACAGCAGCCAAACCAACATAAGGAGGGAGCAGTAGTGCCAACAGTAGTAGGACTCTGGCCGGGACTCAGGAGATCTGGGTTTCCTGGCCCTGCCTCTCATTTGTCCTAGGACCAAAGTATTCGTTTTGCTTCCTCATCCCACAACATTTACTTTGCCAGCAACTGTATCAGATATTAGCAATACAGGGACAAATAAGACACAGCCCCAGAAATGATCTAATCTACCAGTAGTCTCGGTGATGTTATCCGTGTTAATCCTTGAGGAGACTATACTCCAGATGCAGTTCCAGGGCTCTTAAATAATTTCTCTGCAGGTTCTAAACCTTTATGAGTTCGAAAATGGGTTCTAAATCTGTCAACATAGTTAGAAAAGTCATAGGTGCTTAGACACTTACTAGTTGCAAATCCTTAGCAAGGTCTTGAACCTCAGCTCCAAGGGTTCAATGTCAAATGGAAATAATGGTACTTAGAGGATTAAATGAGAAAACACATGTAAAGCATTTAGCACTGTATCTGCCATTTGGGAGACAATAAGTGATAATGAAGGTATAGGCTTGATTCTCTGCTGCATGTAAGGGGGCTGTGGTAGGAGCTGGGCAAGAAAGGCCCTCTGGAGGTTGGTCATTACCATTACTTTGCCCCCCTGCCTCCATAGGTGCTATGAGGCTTAAATGAGGCTATGGTTGTTAAAATACTTTTTTAAAAGGGTGATGTGAAGTGGAGTGAAGTCTTTGTCAACATTCAAACCTGCAACATTCCACCCTACCCACCTTGGTCCCTCAAATTGCTTCCTTTGTCTTTGTCAAGATCCCAACTGACAGCTACTGATTCATTGCAATGCTTTCTTGTTAATTCTGAGAGTTAATGTTACTGGCTGGTGATCCTCTAGTGTCTATGTCCATTGGGATCTGTCCACATACATACGTAATTAATCAGATAGAATTTAGGAAAAGGAAAAGTTTTAAGCTATTCATCATATTATATGGCCTCTCTACATTTAAATATTCATAATGAGTTACCAATTTTTGAGTCCTAGAATGCTGACTCTCAGTACAAGGTATTATATATAATATATATACACACATGCTATGAATATACATATATGTATATACATATACATATTCCTTGATTCCACAGAGTAATGATTATTATCCTGATTTGATAGGTGAGGATACCATGATTCAGAACAGTCATGTAACATTCCCCAGGCGCCTAGAGGCAGGTCTATCACTAAAGCTAATAAAGTTTAAGCTCAGGCCTCTGACTTACACAAGCCTCTTCCATCCAGGGCTCTGTATTAATTTTGAATCCATGCATTTTGTATCCCTTTTTTTAAAGGGCTCCCCAAATTGTATAAGCTTCAGGCCCTACAAAATTTAGATTCGGTCCTGTAGGGTTACACAGATGCTAAATACCAGAGCCAGAACTTGAACAGAAATTGTTTGGGATTTCAGCTGAGTTTAAATTCACTGTAACAGTTCTTTGTAATTTATTAAAATAGTGCTGTTGGCCCATAAGGTTGTGACAATGGACCAATATTGATCCATAAGGTTTGGATTGGAATCTCACCATGAAATGCCCAAATGATAAGCTGGATAAATTTTTAAGGTCAATTTATTGATATCAGCGCTTCCTAATACTATCCAAGGCCCTACACTGTGACAATGACCATAATACCACGGTTTTACAAAGCATATTCCCTCTGACATACTCAGTGATTGCATCCATCTTTTTTACGGGGCAGAATTATCATTTCCATTTTATAATGGCTAATCAAGCAGAGGAGCAAACATCTTAAAGGGAAAACCAGAGTAGAGCATGAGGGGACTGTCACAAGCACATATGAGACAACTCTGGGAATTCCAGCTGTGACTCAGTGACATGTTGAAGGTGCTTCTTCCCCTGACTCCAGTATGTCTGCAGCCTGAAAAGTTCTGACTGATCTCATTTCTCCTCTCACATCTTCCAGCCTCAGATTCTTTCATTCCTCTCCTCTGAACATCCACCATCTTTCAGATCTAGGATTGGGCATGACAGAGGAATGTAGAAAAGTGAGATGGTCACTCTCATCCAAGGGTACAGACATGTGAAGGTGGGAAAGGACGCACGTGACCACCTTTTGCCTCCTGTTATGACTCGGGTTATTGTTGATGGTTGAGCTGAAGGCTAATGTTGCAGCACCAATCCTACCCCTTGGGATGGTTCGCCAGAGAACTGTGGGATTCCCTTTCCCTCTCATCTACTTCCACAGGGTCTGTCCTGCCTAACAGTCTGCACGGATGCCTTAAATTACCTCCAGAGTTTTACCTGGTAGAGAAAAACAAACATACCTTGAAGTTCCTGATTTTCCCTAATTCAATCCTGGGAAAAGTGCCATCTCCCCACCTTCTGTATCAAGGGCTCTCCTTATCTTATCGGTAAAATGCCATAAAAGAACAGTAAAAACTATGACTCACATTCTAAACAAATCTCATGGTCTTAAAGATATGGAGACGCTTTCTTTATACCTTGAGAGTGGAGATAAGACTAATTCTGATTTTCCAGGAAAGCAGGGTGAAGGTTGGGTAAGGAGATGGGCAGAGAACAAGCCAAGGCATCTGAGTCCTGTTCCAACTACTCTAAGCTTGGCAGGGGCATGTCAAGAAAACATGAAGATATGCTTGAGTTGGTCCACAGGTGGGGGTCCCTGTAAGGGCATTCAGAGGAGACAATGGCCTCCACCTAGTCCAGTAGTCCCATGGTGATCCACCTAGTCTGGAAGTCCAATTGTGATACACCAATAGAGGGAGTTTTGCTTCCTCCCTTGGAGTCTGAGACAGGGATATTATGTAATGTGCCAGTTTCCAACAGTTTCCAGGGCTGATTTCTGACTATTTGAGAAGGCTTTGAAATTCTGAACTATCTCCATTATAGACAGACCAACGATCTTTTTTCCCCCACTTCTTTAACATTAAAAATTTTATCAGTTAATACATATACCCAGGGAAAAAATTAAGAAGTTAAGATGAGTTTAAAATTTAAAAAATAGTCTTCTGTCCTACTTTTCCTTAGCCTGCTCCCTTTTTTCCCCAAGATCATTTCTCTTTTTAAATTTCAGTTTTAAATTTTCTGGTGGTTGCCTCCATATTGAGCAATAATTTACTATACTGCCCTTTCATGATTGAGCAACTTTATACTTTTTTTTTTGTGGGGAAGACCAGCCCTGAGCTAACATCTGTTGCCAATCCTCCCCTTTTTGCTGAGGAAGACTGGCCCTGGGCTGACATCCGTGCCCATCTTCCTCCACTTTATATGGGACACCACCACGGCATGGCCGACAGGCAGTGCGTCTGCGGGCGCCCGGGATCCGAACTCGCGAACCCTGGGCTGCCAAGCGCGGACTAAACCGCTGCGCCACCGGGCGGCCCCTTAACTTTATACTTTTTACATTAACTTCCTGTTAAGATATGAGAGTTTTGCTCACTTAATTCCTCTTCTAATCAT
This sequence comes from Tapirus indicus, assembly GCA_031878705.1. NCBI lineage: Eukaryota > Metazoa > Chordata > Mammalia > Perissodactyla > Tapiridae > Tapirus > Tapirus indicus. The sequence continues at coordinate 132,460,295 of CM062920.1, read as the reverse complement.
TTCACTCTTCACATATGTACATCACTATTTTCACTTCCCAGCTTTTGTCATTTAAAACACTATAATTGAATTTCTATTTATCCTATTCTATCTTATCAATTGAAACCAATTCTTGCTAATTTATGCAAAAACATGGATTTTTTTTTTTTTGGAAGAACAGGCATCCTATAGAATCAAAGGAGATGAAGAGTCAGGCTTTAGAAAAGCCAGGAATAAGAGTTGTTCTGGGAATCTAAGAAGCAGGAATTAGTGCACTGTCTCTGTAGGGCACTGCCCAGAGTGAATTAATGGGGATTCTTAATTTACCAGGAAGAGAAAGTCTGATTGGCTTAGATTGGGTCACATGCTCACCCACTGGTTGGAGACTGTAGGACACACAGATTGACAGTGTCACTAAGACTGCCTGTGTTGGGGAGGGGAAATGACTCAAAGGGAAGTTGAGGTGATACCACTAGAAGACTGGGGGTGGGGCGGGTAGTAAGGATGCTGGGCACCATACTCCTCACTTTGTAAGATATCATGTGTTACATGGTCACCTCTTTCTTCCTTTCACCTGACAAGGTGATTCTCGCATATTGAGGTATATGGGGTAACTATTCAGGTTTGAAACTGATTCTGCTTGAACTGAAAAGCCTGACTTATGGCCTATCAAACATACATTGCACATCTGCTTAACCGTTTAAGTAAAGAATACACTCTCTTAAGAGAAGAATGCATACTTTCCCTCCTAGACCCTATTGGTAAAGCCTGGAAGTAGTCCCTTTCCGGACATCACGGTCAGGTTGACCTGCTGATTTGCAACTGAATACCTCTTTGGGATTTTGATGATAATGTATCCTGGGTGTGTTTAAAGTACGTTCTTTGTTCTAAAAAGCTATAAAACTATCCTGAAAACCATGCTTCTCCAGAACGCTTTCTAAGGCCTTCCCGGTTATAATCCTCACTTTGGCTCAAGTAAACTCACCTTATTTCTCTTATCTATGGAATGGTTATTGGTTATTTTGCGTCGACACACCTCGCCTCCCTTCCTATTGATACTGGCTCAAAACAAGATTGACATAAGGGAAAGCTATATCGTAGAAAAGAAACCCTATTGTAACTTTGAATGACCTCTGAAGAAAAGAAACCCTATTGTAACTTTGAATGACCTCTGACTAACTAACCCAGTCGGATATGCACCCTCGAGGAGATCTCACTGCTCCGTAGATTTTACAACCCCTGCTTGTGCGATAAGATGATAACTTTGTTCTTTTGAGTTCCTTAGGAATGTGATGATCCCCAAACAGAGTCTATGCTGACAGCCATCATCACTGACAACTGAAAGATCTGGGTATAAGGCGTTGCTCTGGTCTCTGATGCATATCCAGTAAAACAAAAGACTATCAGAAACTAAGATCAGATGGATGCTGCACCCTGAGACCAGATGCCTCCCCCACCTGGAGACCAGCTCTCCCATACAAGCGGCCTGTAGTGTTTGTTCAGTAAGATGGTTCTTTCAGACATTAGTCAGCCATCTTCTCTCTTGCTGGAAAGCTGTAATAAAAAGTCTTTTCTCTCCCACCACCTTGCCTCTTGACTATTGGCATGTCTTGCGGCAGGCAGACAAACCCCCCTTTTGGGCAGTAACACTATGTCTCTCATTTGAATTTGCAGTTTGACACTAACAAGAGTCATAATGTTCATAGTCTTTTCTATGCGTGCTTTGTCTTTTTGCTGATTTAAAAAACTGAAAATCATTAAACAGTCTTTAGAGTATTATCTTTCTGGAAAGAAGGGTAGTGTGCTATGATTACATTCATCTTCTCAAAGTTTTTAAATTTTTCCTGGAATTTCTAATTGCCTTAATTTTTGTATTCTCTGACTTTATTGTGTTCTTACACTCCTAAAGTGTCTCCAGCATACTATCTGGTTTATCGGAGTTCTTTTCTTCCCAGAGCCCTCCTCTTGGAACTCTCCCCTTACCTCCTCTAATTTAGACTGATTGCCTTTGGGAACTGATAATTAGCTGTTGTTTTCCTTCCCTTCAATTCTCCTCTAAATTGGGCACACTAGTCCCTGAACCTTATGACTTCCTCTTTCTTGATTTACTTCCTCATTTTAATGGAGCACATCTTCTCAAGTAACTCCCAAGTGAAGGAAGGATAGGAGGTAAACTTTCTGCATCGTGTATATAACAGATATCTCTTCTGCCATCATTAGTGACATTTATCTGGGAGAGAATTGAGGTCAAAGACCATTTTTCCTCAGTTTTAAAGGTTTTGTTCCACTTTCTTTCACTACCCAGGGTTGCTTGCCAGTCTATTGCTTTGTTGTTCCTTTGTAGATGACTTTTTTCTCTCTGAAGCTTTTAGGATCTTTTTGTTATCTTTGGTTTTCTGAAATTTCATAGAGATGTGTCTAGGAAGGGTCTTTTAAAATTTGCATCTTTCAGTGTGAAGACTCTTGTCCTTCATCTTGGAAAATAAATTTGCATTATTTCTTTCTCTCCTTTTTCTCTGTTTTCCCTTTCTGGAACTCCTATTGGTCAGTTGTTGGATCTTCTCCAACATCCTTCATGGTGCTTATTTTCTTCTCTCAGATTTTAAGGAATTCATACCAAGTGAAGGAGACAGTGGTGTTATGGAGCGTGGCACATACGGTTGGATGGCTCACTCAGCATGCCTTCTAGCTTGCCTTCCTCTGCTACTGAGACTGGAAAACTAAAACTTACATTTCCCAGAACCCCTTGCAACTAGAGTTCAGGCATGTGGCCTATGTTCTTCCAGTTGTATGTACTAGCACAAGTGGAGGCAAAAGTGATCAACATGAGGTGGCAGCCATACCCAGGGAGATTGAATCTTCTGGAGAGAAGAGTGTAGAGGTGTCTAGTTCTTCTGAGGTGGCTGTTGCCATGCTTATATCCTCAGGTCTACACTGGGTGATCAATGCTAGGGATCATTGGCAGTAGCTGCCAAGGATCCCTGAAGCAGCTGTATTTGGGCTCTTTCTTAGCTGTTACTCTAGCTAGGTAGCATTGAGACCTGGGTCTCTATCCCTTCCCCAAATTTTGTGAGCCACCCAATATCCTTTAAGAAGTCTCTTTCTGCTTGAACTCACCAGAGTGGGTTTTGTTGTTTGCATGTAGAAACCTTGACATGGAGGCGTGTACTGGATACTGTGGGAGCAGAGGCAAAGAGTCCTTCCCCTACCTGAAATGAAAGAAATGATTTCACAGAATGAATGGCAACTGAGCAGAGACTTTTAGGATGAGTAAAAGTTTACTGAATGGGCAAAGATAGAAAGAGATTTCAGACAGAGGCACAAAAGTGAGAGAGCTCGTATACATTCATTCACTCATTCATTCATTTAATATTCATGAATACATACTGTGTTCTAGGTATTGTGCTAGATTCTAGGCATACAACAGTGAGTAAGATAACCATGATTCCTGCCCACAGGGTGTTTTCTGTATTTCCAAATTGTGCATGTAGATCATGTTAACCTGCAACAATTTCAATATGGAGATCACAATAAATTGTGGGTCCCTGTTCACATTAAGTACTTGCCTCTTGGGAATTGAAGAATATACCTTCTTAACTGCCTCCCTATAAGTAAGTAATGGTGAGATAATCCTCAGAATACTGGGCATATTTGGTTCTATCCGGGTGAAAATGACTGTCCTTTTCTGAATAAGTAGGATTGTCTTGTCTTTCCTACTTAATCAATGTCCAAAGTAATATGTGTTGGTGCTGCAGAAAATCAGAGCCAGAGGAGAATAGGCGTTGAAGAGAGAGATAAAAACATGCCAGTGCCAAGACCCGCTTCTCACTGTCAGGTCTCATGGTGAAAACAGTCTAATTGCGGAACCTCAAAACTCCAAATGCCCTCTATCATTGAAGGCTCTTGACCTTGTGTCTGAAGTCCAAGCCCAGTTATGGCATGACAAGCCCCAAGGGACAACATGTGATGATTGGAGCTGATGCTCCTAGATCCAAGGAAATTTGCTGTCAGCTGCTGTCTGTGTGCTGATGATCCCTTTACCCGGCAGGCTTGATGCCTTGGCTGGATTTTTGATTCATTAATGACTTGAAAGATAATGTCCCTTCCTGATTCACAATAAGTTATTGTCTGTAATACCAAATAGCATCTCTACTTTTCCTTGGCTTTCTCCCTTCTGGCAATTGGCACAGTCATATGTTCATTAATTAAATCATGGGAACTGGTGGGGAGCCAATGACAGTGGCAATCCAAGAGGCAAATTCCAGATTCCAATAGCCAGTTGCAGAATTGAATTTTCAAAGATTTTATTGCTAGAACATTTTGTGAAACCAATCTATAGTAACAAGAACAGTTAACATTCAGAGAATGCTTATTATGTGCCAGTAGCTATGATATGCATTTATATGCATTTTCACGTTTAATCCTCACAACATTACCATGGCATAAATATTCTTATTGTCGCCATTTTAAGATGATGAGGTTGGGGGTGGTTAACTAATTTGTTCAAATTGAGTCAGCTAATAAGTGGCAGAGCCAAGATGAGAACCAAGGGCAGTGAAATCTGAGGCCTGAGCTCTGAACCACTCCACTCTATTGTCTCCCTTGAAGAGCTGGTGTTTTGTTCTGATAATTTATCTCTATTTGACATCCTTCCTGACCCCTGGAGTAGAGTTTGAACAAAATTAAGATTTACTTAAGCCAAAGGTTTGATCAAATTATGAATTGAACTTAGTCAAATTAGTTTCACATGTAGGCATAACCCGAAAGGAAGCATTGGAAGTTCCTTCTCTGATTGGTCTGACTGGCGTAAATTGCAAAATTTATCACTCTAAAATAGTTTGGATTTTAACTCAATAAATGAAAGAAAAAACAGTGGAGGATTCTTGAAATTTAAATTGTGAATATATCTTCTCTGAGGTACCATCGTGTTACAAGATGATGTTTTACAATGTTCAATGATAACCTATTGGTGTTGCTACTATTTTAATATATACATTTATTCCCCAGATGTTTAAATGGCATATCACAGAAAGTCAGCTGGATTTTGATCTTTAAAGAGCTGGAAATGATGGAAATGGTTTTCTGTATTTTAGTGAGAACATCCTCCCTGCTAAAACAGCACTTTGATTAGATTCATTTCTAGGACTGCATTACTAACACATGGAAATGGTATAAATTTGTTGCTAAAGCATCTGCAGATGGTGTTTTTTTTTTTTTTCCAGTAAATACCCAGGGGCTGTGATAGTGCTCTTTAGAACAAATGGCATTCAATTCTGCAGGCTCTTCATGTTTTTATAGCAATGTCCTGCTCATTGAACTGGGTCCCTAGTTCTTGAAAAAAAGGCTGTTTAACATTAGTGACTGCATCTTGAAAACGGAGAGCTTGCTTCATGATAAAAGATGGCTAGTTTTCTACCTGGTCCCATCAGGTAAGACAGGAAATACCATAACTCTGTGAAGAAACAAAGTGACAAACTACTGGAACCACAGAATCTTAAGAGTTGAGCAGTGCAGTAAGTGTCATCCAGGCCAAACCTCCTCTACGGTTTCTGAAAGATGCTTATTTCCTGTGCTCTGGCTGAATATTTCCACTGATAAGATACTCACCACTCTGCTGAGACAGTGCCAACAACAGTTTATTGAACACCTGCTCTGTGCCAAGCTCTGTGCTAGCTACTGGGGATTCATAGGTGAACAATATACCTGTCCCTGTCCTCCTGGTCCCTGCCCTCATGGAGTTTATGGTCTCATGGGAGAGAAAGGCAAGAAAGCAAGCAGTTATGGTGCATGTGGGCCATTTTAGTCACTTCCTGTTCATCCCATTGTTGAAGGAGGGATTCTCAACCTAGGGTTATAGGGATGGCTGAATACATGACACTCAATACTGGACAGAGGAGATCAACAACAGTTTATTAGTCACATCTACTCACAGCCTGGGGAGGAGGACACCATCTGCCATACAAGACCATATAGGGGTTGCACTTGGGAACAGAGTGAACCATCAGGGGCAATGAGAAGCAGGCTTTGTAGTATCAGGAGGGTGGGGTGCCCCCTGGTTCCTGCAGGAGAATGTGATTGGCTCGTTTGAATAATTCCATAGGCTGGAGGGGAACTGAAACCTGCCACTAAGGGATAAGTAGGAACTGCCCCTGGGCCATTTGATAAGGAGGGTTGTTGGCCAAGGGACTTCTCTGTGATAGCAGAGTGGGGACGAGAACTTGCAGTTAGGCCATTCAAGGCCCTCCTGATTTCACCAGATGTCAAGGCAGCACATAATATTGAGAGTCAAATTTAGGCCTTACACCATAGGGGACTCTTAGGAGGGAAAATGAAAACATGACTTGGGGATGGGGTGAGGGTAGGTGAGTCAGGGCAGACATTGAAAATGAGATCCGAAGAATGAGTTGGAATTAGACATTCGCAAAGCTGGGTTGGGGTTGGGGTGTGCCCTGCAAAGGGAACAGCACAGGCACAGATTGGGGTGAGAGAGAGTCCAGACCGTGTGAATGAGGTGGAGAGTAGAGACTGAGGGAATTTAGCTCCCCTAGACCAGGCACATGTAGGAGAAGAGCAGTGAGACATGAAACAGGGGAGTGATCAGGGTCCAGTCACGTAGAGTACACCTGTTCACAGCGTCAGACAGGGAACCTCAACGAACCGGAGGAAGGGCCTATAACAGGCATGGTGCAAACTGGGGGAATGGAAATCAAAGACTCCATCCACATGGGAGGCCCACTCAGCTCCAGACAGTTCTTTCCATGTGGGAACACGTGCCCAGCATTACCTGATACCCTGACTTTTCAAGAGAAGCCATACATTTTGATTTGTACACAGTGTTTTCAAAATTATAAACATTGGCTTTACTTGAAATTTATAAAAGCACTGTGTGAGCCAAGCAAAATCTGTCATCTCACAGCCTTCCGGTTTGCAATCTCTAATGAAAAGCCTTGAAAGCTATGAAAAAGCGTTTACATTTTACCCTAAGAGTAACAGGGATCTATGGCAGAGCTTCGGAAGGGATAAGGGCTGGATCATGCTTGTATTTCAGAAGGATGGCACTTACTGAAGACCAGATAGAAAGCTAAGAGGGCAGTGTCCCTGCCTGGCCTAGGGAAGTGGCTGTGAAGATGGAGGAAAGTTGTTTTCACTCAAGAAATATGTAGGAGGTAGAAGCGATAGGACATGGATGTCGGGGGGAAGGCAGGGGAAAGAAGTCAGACCTGACATCATATTATCAGGCAGTTATTAGAAATCTCCTTCTGGCAACTTTTAGGTATTGAAGGCCATCAAATACCCACCCTGAATCTTCTCCTAATTATTCCAAATGTAAGGAGTGAGGTGGGTAGTCATTAATGGCATGGAAAATACAAAATCTTTTCAGCTTAGAACTTTGAAACCAGAACAAGTATGATTTTGGGGGGGTAATAAATTTACTTGCCGAGTCATAGGCCAAGATTTAAGTGAATTTTCATTTCCTGGGTTTTCACAAAGTGATGGAGGGGCTAGGCTAGCCCAGAAGCCTGCTGGGTGGCATAGGGATTCCAGACCATGATCAGAAACATGCGTAGTAGATAGTTCACATGTTGTGGTTAATCTGATTACTAATCAGATGTTCATATCAAACTGAGTGAGGGTGGTAGGTTCTCTGACTGAGACTGAACATGACTAATTTAGCCATTTCTCTATATTACATGGAAATGAGGATTTAAGGCAACCCCCTCCCCTTGATAAATACCCTAATATTATTTAGATTTTGCCTTCAGATACAAATGCTGTGAGTTATTTCATACTTGCCTCCCAAGTACAGGCAAGTAAGATGGCCAGTGCCCTGCTTGGATGAATGACTGAATGTGCCTTAAATGTAATCCCTTTGAACTGGGAACTCCCAAACTGTGAAGGACAAAAGCCAGTTTAGCAGATGCAAATGGCAGGTCCAATGCAAAGAAGGCCCTTGGAGGTTTTCTAGAAGACCAGAATCCCAGATATTTATGGAAGAGGAGGAAGGATGAAGGATATAGTCCAGAGCACACAGGAGATCCTCGACTTGTCCGGGGTCTAGCCTGAAAACCAAACACACTTCAGTGGAATCTCCTTAGAATGAAATGGAATAAACCCTGAATGCTGATTATTTTTCATTTTCCCTATTTTATTGTATTGTTTTTCCCAACAAAATAAGTTCATTGTAGAAAATTAGAAAATGGTTCACTGTGAAAAATTAGAAGATACATAAAAAGAATGAAAGAGAGAGAGGAAGGAAGGAAGGAAAGAGAGAAAGAAAAAAGAGAGAGAGAAAGGAAGAAAGAGTAATTTCACCACCCAGAGGTAACCACTATGAATGTTGGATATATTTATATCTTTTCTGTGTTTTTTAGTGGATCCATGTATTATTTTTTGTTTCCAAGCTACTCTGAATAGGATATAAGAATATCAGTCAACTCACTTAGGTAATTTATATCATGAGCCTCCATTTTCTTGGGGGAGTGGGGATGGAAATGTAATCTCAGTTCAAAGTGTTCTCACTCATGTCATTCCTGGAGCCAGATGCAGGGCCAAGGCAGCAGGGATCCCGGGGCTGGGGCCTCACTTCCTGTGTGGCCACCTCCTTGTCTCTCTGACCCTCCACCCGGCAGTGCTCAGCCACCAGTACACACAGGGGGCTGCTGAGCCCTTCCTTGTTCTAACTGCTGATCCCTGGAGGCCCTCCTCTTTTTCGGCTGTGTCTGTGCTCCTCTTGGTTCATGCTCAGCTGCCAGAAACTCAATGAGCTTGTCCAAGGGGCCCTATTGATTGCATATCACCCTCAGACACATAGGTCAGTTCACCAGGGCCCAGGACAAGCTCCCTGGTTACCTAAAGCCTTTCCTGCACACACGCACCCCTGGGCCACTTCTTCCTCTTCTTATCACCTCCGCAGGCTGTGCCTGGGAAGAAAATGCAGGCTCCCCTTTGCCAGGGTTCTACAAATGTCCATGTACTTATGATTTCTCTGTTTAGTTTACCTCTCCACCCAGCATCTAAAGAACTTTTAGGAGAAGCTTCTCTCTTTCTCATGGGATCTTCCAAATCTATTGTTCATGCTCTGAATTTTTGTTTTCGTTGTTGTTCTTAAGAGCTTAACTTTTGAAAGGAAAAGCCAGGAGAAGGTCCCATTTTCTCTCTTCTGCTGTTCGATTCCCACTGCTCAGGCAAGAACTCAAAATGGCCTCATTTGAAGGGTGGAAGGGCCACAGGACAGAAGGAAATAGCAGGAAGGGGAAAGAAGGCCAGCTACAAGTGTAGAATGTGGTCCCACTACTTGTCTTACAGGCCCATAGGTCCTGATTCCTCCTGGCAGGCAGAGGTGGCAATATGGAGGATGGGGAGCTTTCTGAGAAGAGGCATGGGGGCGACTGCCTCTACCTGGGGCCTGTGGTCCATGCTCTTGCCTATCTGGATGCAAACACAGAGGGGCTTCCCTGGTCCTAAACCTTGCCCCTTGGAGCCCAGAACAAAGGAATCCATTCATGCAGAACCAAGTTCTCTTATCTCACCTCTCACCCTCATTGTGCAGATGGAGGCCAGGAGGGGAGCAGGGAGGAGGGGGAAGCCCTTGAAAGGATATAATCTCTTGGGGAGAAATGCACTTTCTAACACAAATGTAAATAAGATTCATGCAACTCCCTGTGGCCAGGCTCCTTTTATTTCCCTGACTCAGAAACACAGGCCAGAGGTTCCTACTTATCTTCCATCCCAGAAGGGGACCCTGATCAGGGCTTGGTAGCGCTCCAGCATCTGAAGTAGAAACCACATCCTTGAGACTGTGCCAAGGCAGCCAATTAAGAAGGTGTCGACTACACTTCCCAGGAACATTTTTCTAGATGTTTAACTTTGACCGAAAGTTTAAGCTTCTAATAAACCCCAGGAACCTCACATTTTCCAGGGACTAGTGCCTGGGCTCTTAAGAACTTCCAAGAAACTCCAATTCTCAGAAGACTTTACAGCCTTGCAAGCTCACCCGCCTATTCAAGCACTTTCTGGAAAAAACAAAGGCAATGAAAACCGCGTTTTCACGCCCTGAGAGATTTAAACAACTTAAGTCAGATAAGAAGCCTGGTGCCAATTAGGCCACTGCATTGGCTTTGGGAAAAGAGGCTCCAACCTGCCCCGCCCCCACCCTTAGCCCCTGGGTGTGATAGGGTTGGCCGGCAGCAAAGTCTGTCAGCCCAAGTGGCTCAGGTTAGTGCTGGCCAGGCCTTGCTTCCTCCATCCAGAATTTTCTCAGCATCCTTGCTCAGCTTTATGTCTTATTTAAAATTACTACAATCTAGCTATTGAAATCTCAAGTGTATACACACCCATTGGCCCAGCAATCTTACTGGAAGCCCTGCAAAGTGGGCTTCCCTCTCCATCTTATGGATGGACAGTAAGACTCACAGGAGCTAAGGAATTCACGTATCAGAGAGAGGACTTGAATCTGGGTATTCTCACCCACACTTGGGAATTCCCAAGATGATGAGAGCAAGAGATTGGCCAGGCTGTTGGAGAGCATCTTGCTGCTAGAGGCATCAATCCTCCACTTACTGGATCTTGGAGTAGTCTGGAAAGTGCAAAAGGAGGGGCTGGGTTGAGTGGGAGCAGGGGAAGGAGGCATATGGGGGTCTTGGGACAGCAGCTTTTTATCAACCTGTACAGAAGTATTTCAATAATTTTACAACTGGTGCAGGCAACCTGGTCCGTAACAGCTGAATGTTAGCCCTAGTCGTAAAAATATTAATTAACATATAGAGTTGTGGGATGAAGGTGGGAGGAATCAACTCTGCTTGGGTGGAAAGTGGAAGCATTAACAAGATGGTCCATCAGACCATCAGAATGGTGGGGAAGGGAAGGGCATTTCAGGGAGGCTGGAGGGCAACAAGCAACAGGGTCTGCAAACTATTGCAGCCAGCTGAGGGGGTGGGGTCAGGGGTTGAGAGGGCGGGGAGGAAGAAAATCTGTAAGAGATGAGACTGGAGGGACACACAGAGACCTGGCACTTGACTTCTTGACCGGGGAATTCTGATAAAACATTTTTATGCTTTGTCCCTGTGGACATTCGTGGGCTGTTTCTTGACTCTAAAGCACAAATTATTAAATTTTCAAAAAACACTTTTAACCAATTATTATGGATAACAGACATCTTTATCCCATCACGACCTCCATTGCATCCTTGGTGCCTCATATGCCCACTGAGGCACAGTTCCTGCTCACCACTTCCCATTGGCCTTTTCTTATACTTGCATCTCACCGCCCAACAATCTTGCTGGAACTGGATCCCTTTGTAAAGCCCCAGACTACTTAGATGAGCACCTGACTCCTGCCCACATATTCCCAGGCCCCTCCCCAGGAGCTGGAAACTGCTTCCCTTCCTCAACTATGGGCTGTGGATTTGCTATGAATAAAGTCATCATTCAGAAGCACACCATGAATTCCACCTGCCTTTAAAACCTCCCTTCTCCTGGATTCCCACTGCCTCAGTCCATCCTCTGAATTGGATCCCTGTATATACCAGTGCTGCAGAAAGCACACCTGAGTCCAAGATAGTACTGTAAAATGTGCTTCCTGCCATTGCTCCCAGGGGCCAGTGCTGCAGCCAGGTAAATCCGTCAGCCCTCCATTCCTGTCCCGCTCAACTCCAAATATCCCAAATGTCTTACCCTTCCCCACTCCCTCTTGTTAATGAAGACCCATCATGCTTTGTGTAAGAGTGCCATGAAGTTATAACAACAAGGAGAGGCTAACTGAAATCCTGTTCATCTGTACAAAATGTCCAACTCTCAACTCAAATATTTAGATAGGTTCCATCTTTGGGAATTTTATTGCTCTTGAAGGAGGAGGGTCCATGGTGCCCCAGACAGTTTAAGAGCCAAGTGGAGACACGTCCTCAGTGCAGGGAGGGATCCTATTAAGTCTCTGTTTTGCCAGTTGTCTTCTTCTACTTATTTTTAACTGTGTTGACTTAAGTTTATAGATTCAGAGAGGAAATAAGATGTAGTAAAAAATCACTTGACTGGATGTCACGAGGCCTGAATTTTATTTTATTTTATTTTGTGTGTGTGAGGACGACCAGCCCTGAGCTAACATCCGTTGCCAATCCTCCTCTTTTTTGCTGAGGAAGACTGGCCCTGGGCTAACATCCGTGCCCATCTTCCTCTACTTTATATGGGACGCCGCCACAGCATGGCTGACAAACGGTGAGTCTGTCTGCGCCCCGGATCCGAACCTGCGAACCCCTGGGACGCTGAAGCGGAGCGTGCGAATTGAACCGCTAGGCCACCGTGCCGCCCCCTCGAGGCCAGAATTTTAGTCTTGTCTGGATGTACCGTAAGCAAGCTGTGTTACTCAACCTCAAATCCCTTCTCCTCTTGGGACTTTAGTTGCCTCAGCCTTAAATAGAGGATGGGGGCTTGATACTCTTTCTAAGTGGGTGGTTCTCATTCTTTTTGTGTTTGCAGCATACTTTCAAATAGCAGAATATGGTGTAGCACAATTAAAAACTTTAAAAGACTCAAAACAACACTAAAAATGTTGGCAATCACTAAGAACTATTCTGACTACAACACAGTAGTGTCTCCCAGTGACTATAAAATCATCCACACTTATGGTTCAATACTCCGTCACACTTTGCCACTTCATGGTTCTTTGAGTGGAACTGTTTACTGCCCGACCTTCTTCTCTTACAGACCCCAGAGTCAAAGTTTTCATGTGTTCTGGAAGCTCTGTGATCCTTCATTACCTCTGGCTTGACATCACCCCATGCCTCATAGATCCTAGTTGCTCAAAGTCACATGATCCACATATCTCAACGTTCTGTCTGACACATGAACTAAAATGATATAAGGTCTCAGATGTAGCCCAAACTGGTTTTATACATTGATCAAAATTAGGCTAAAATTTGAGAATGACTGCTGCAAGGGTCATGCCAACTATCAAGTTCAATAATTCCATGAATTAAAACAAAAACAAAAGTAACATTTTGAGAAAAGAACTAGTTGAGGTAGAGTGCTTAATTAAGGCGTTGAGTCTATCAGTTGAAGCAAGAATTCCTCCTGGATGAGAAGGGGAGCTCCCAGGGCTCAAAGTGGCCTAATGAGCTTGCAGAGTTTCAGGGGCATTGTCACAAACGTGAATGGAATGAGTCACACAGAATCTGAGTAACAATGAGATAGAATTTCAGACTCTCTCTTTCTAACAGATATTTTTTTTTAGAAGGTGGCATTTAAAGTTTTTCATAATAGGAAGCAATTATTTTTAGGTTCTGTTAAAAGAAAAACTGAGGCATATTAAAAGTTTTAATATAGGACCCTAACCGCAAATGGAGTGCAACCCACATTTCTGTCCTGCCATATTTTTGGGGCCCCCAGTCTGACAGTTGCCAAGCCAAGTTCTCAGGACACAAAATGAGACAAATGAGAAGATGATAGCTGGCCCTGGGAGAGAGGATGACAACCAGTGGGTACCCGAAAGCAAATTCACAAGCACAACTCAAAGATCTAATTCTTACAAATGTTTTTTGCCTGCCAATCTGAATTTGGAAAGGAAGGGACAACATGAAATTTTACCTTCCTCCCTCGACCAGGCACCACCGATAGAGATCTGGGCAAGCTGACTTTGATAAGAATTCTCACTCTTTCCTGGCTTCTGCCATTTTCCCCAGGATTCTGCAGGCTCTAGAATGAGTGGGGTGTCCCAGAGGGTCTCGTCCCGGTCACCAGACACGGAGAGGAGAAACACAATTTTCCCTCTACCCTTTAGAGTGAGACCTCTTTTTCTCTAGGGCACCTCCTAAATGGATAACCTTATCTAGGTTAAAGGTTCCCCACTGCGGCCACTGTAATTAAAGATTGTCTTTGGAAAGGTTAACTTGCTTGTTCAGCCTTAAAACAAAATTTTATTCACCCGAGGCCTCACACTGGGCCCAGTCCAGCTTAGGTCAGATCCAATTTGACCCTGAATCCAATATGGTTTCTAAGTTGGACCCAGTCTGACCCTGGCTCTGTCCGGTTTTTAAGTCGGACCCAGTCCCACTCCAGCTGGTTTCCAGACCCACTTGGGAAAAAGAAATATTCAAATAACATCTGAAAGCTCATAACACAAAAGCTGCAGAGCTCGGATCCAAAAGGGACTTACCCATGACCTCCTGAGGCAGCGAGGTGGCAGCAGCAGCGACTGCAGGGGCTCAACAGGAACCACATCTGGTTGCTCGTAGCTCCTGGGGGCCATTGGGGGTCTCCTTCGGTTCCCACTTCTTACTGTTACTAACAGAACTGTTGAAAGATAAACTGAGGCATAGTAAAAATTTTAAGAGTTTACCTGAGCCGAAATTGATTTGAATCAGGCAGTATCCAACCTGGCAGAGAGAAAGGAAGTCCAAGGAGCTGTATGAAGTGAAAGACTTTTACAGGCTGAAGAGAGTGGGAACAAGGAATTTATACCAGGCAACACAGAAGTTCAGTTGTCATTGCAAGATTTCTTTCCTTTATGGGCCTGCAAGGGTCCATCAGGGTGATTACCTAACCAAGTGCAGATCAGGTGAGTCCTGACTGGTTGAAGATTCTACTTATGGGAGAGCCGAAACCATAATCAAATTAAACCTGTTTTGGTGACATGGGGCTTAGCATAAGCAACTCCATTTTGGGCCTGTCGTCTTGTTTTTAACAGTTCTTAAATGTGATTGTTTGGGGGGCACTAAATTTTTGGCTCCATTGTATTCCTATAAGTCATTTCTCATTTCCTTGAATGCCTTTTCCAAACATCTGTTGGTTTATTGTTCTGGGCACAGAAAATTACGATCAGTTTAGTGGCTGCTTAATACAGATTCAGATTCGTTTGTCAAAGAATGGAGATCAAAGCTCTGCAGAGCTAAGCGGCAAATAGATCAAAGGAAATCCTTGTTGCAAATCTCTTTTAAATATCAGAAAATAGACATTTGGAATTCAGGTTTGTATCATAAAAATGCTTCCTTGCTTCTGAGAAAACAAGTTACCCAGCCACCAACCCACATTGGTGCCAAGAAATGAGGTGGGATGTGAGTAGCGAGGGCTGTGATCTTTCTTTTCTTCTCTCGTGAGCCTCACTCATTGGTTCAATGACTACCTTCAGTGTCTTCTCTGTGCCAGACGTGTGCTAAATGCTGGGGACACGTTGGTGAGTGAAGACAGGCGAGTCCCTGTCCTCGCGTAGCCTGGCTGGGGAGACAGGCAACTGTGAAAGCAATTGCCTTAAACTGCAGGGAGCATTACAACCAGGGATGCAGATACAGGGTGGGGGGTGGGGCAGGTGGAGACCACTTAACCCAGTGCAGGCATCCAGGAGGACCTCCGTGAACAAACACCTGGGGGACAAGCAGAAGTGAACAAGTGAGGGACCGGCAGTGGAACAACATGTAATAAGGGAAGGAGATGAGGGAGGGTGTGGTTCCTCCCAGGAGGTGAACGAGAGGGGTTCAGTCTGGGTGGAAGAAAGAATGTAGGATGGCATTGCCAAAAGGCAACACTCCGAGTGAGGCAGCAGATGGCACGGGGCCCTATGAGCCGGGGTAGATTTTTTCTCTGCTCTAGGAGCACTGGGAAACCACTGAAGGACTTTAGGTGGGAGACTAACATGATTGGATTTGTTTTTTGAAGATTCCCAGGAAAGGACTGATAAAATGGTGTGTGTACTGGTAATCTGTGAGTCTATCTGCAAGGCTCCTTTGTCCTCTCTCTCTTTTTATAGTGAGTTGTCACAATGTAAGGAAAAATATCTAAGTGTGCATAGGCATAGGGCCTCTCTGGAAAGACGTAAGAAAGGCACAGTGGTTGCCTCCCAGGGGGGAGCTGAGGCCTGAGAGACAGACGTGGAGGAGACTGACTTTCCACTGTGCACCTTTTAACACTTTCTAAATTGTGTGATATTATCCAATTTAAAAAAATGTTTTAAAGTCTGAGCACTGAAGGATTCCTCAAAGGGGATAGAGTCCAGTGCCCAAGGTAATGGAAGAATCCCTTCTTCATTTTTCCTGATAGGTGGGCATCTGACTGTGTCCAAATACTTTCTGGGACAGTTTCAGGGCTGAGGAGTCAAGTGTCTAAAATTGATTCTGACGATGAGCTGAAGTTCGTGTTCTAGAATGCTGCCCCGCTGCCCCTCCCCCACCCCAGCCCTCCACCCCACATTGGCGCTAGTTCCTCCTCTGCAATACAGAATACGCCTCTTCCTCTCCCAGCCTTTACAACCTTTGCAGAAGGGTATTGTGATTTCCCTAGTGGGAGGTCACAAACAAAAGCTGGCAGGCAGGCAGGTCGGTAAATGAGGGAAGCAGGGCTAGCCAAGACAAAACATGCAGCGCACTCTTCCCCCTGGAGACAAGAACGTGGTGAGGAGTGGTGAGCACCGTGGCCGGGAGACAGAGAGAGGCAGCCATTGTTCTTCTCCAAGGAAATACTGCCGTGGAGGAAAGAGGGCCAGATGCCATTCTTCCCGGGGACATCAGAAACTGATAATTTATTTTAAATATCGCAATTTCAAAATGTTGGCAACTAATTTTTTAAAACACTGTGCAGACCAAACAAAATATGTGTACAGCTGGACATGGCCTGCAGGCCACCAGTTTACAACGTGTTCCATCGTCTTTCCTCCAGGTACCATGAGATTTTCTCTTTTCTGGTATTCTGGTTGGATTTGCGGTGGGATGATTGTGAAGGCACCATTGTCCAAACTGGCCTCTTTGTCAGTAGGAGGTAGGAGTCAGGCAGCTGGGTTCCAGTCCTGGTGGAAAGCACTGTATGATCTTGCAGAAACCACAAAAGCACATCTCCCCGTGTTTGCATCTCCTCCTGTGTTAAACAAAGAGGAGAACTGGATCCTGGTGGGGCTGCTTTACAGACTGTTCTCAATGGATTTCCCTTCTTTGCTGAGCTTCAGAAAGTTCTGGAGGCTGGAAGTCTGAGATGAGGGTACTGGCAGGGGCAGGTGAGTCCTCCCTTCTAGGTTGCAGACTTCTCGTATCCACGCCTGGAAGAAGGGCAAGGCTGCTCGCTCTTTTCATTATCCAGCCACAGTCTTGATGGCTTTCAGTTGAGGAATTGAACTAGGGGTCTTCATTTGGAGATGAGTGAGCAGAGGCGTCCTACTAATGATCAGAACAGATCTCCAATTCAGAAAATTTTGAGAGATGGTCAGTCAGGAGCAGCATCCTTATTACTAACCGTGCCCATACAGGTGTTTTGCCAAAACCGTGCACTGTCAGTTGGCTGCCCCTCTTCTGAGAAATCCCTTCGGAGGAGACTTGCCCCTTCCTCTCACTCTCCCTTTTTTCCCCTCCAGTTCTGGAGAGTTTACCAGCCCTAGGCCAGGGGCAATGTGGGCGACACTGGTGATTGGGACCCCAGCCTCCTGTCTTACCCTGCTTTTCTTCCATCTGTCCTCTTCCCCACTTTATGGTGCTCTCATCTCTCCAGGCACCCCAACCAGCCTCCCATCTCTAAATATTATCAGGAGTCTTGAAAGACGACTCAGAACATTTTTTTCAGCTTCTCCTAGTTGCCATTCTCCTCTCTCCTGCTAATCCCTGTCAGAGTTGGGTAAAAACTAGCAATTACAGCATTTATGTACCATCCACGCCTGACAGCCATGTAGCACAGTAACGATGACCGTGCGCACCTGCGATAGTTAATTTTATGTGTCGACTTGACTGGATCACGGGATGCCCACATATCTGGTTCAACATTATTTCTGGGTGTGTCTGTAAGGATGTTTCCAGAAGAGGTTATCATTTGAATCAGCAGCCTGAGTCAAGTAGATTGCCCTCACCAATGTGGGCATGCATCATGCAATCCACTGAGGGCCTGAATAGAACAGAAGATGGAGGAAGGGAGGATTCCCTCTCTCTCTGCCTGACTGCTGAGCTGGAACATTGATCTTCTCCCGCCCTCAGTGCTTCTGGTTCTCAGGCCTTCAGTCTAGGACTGGAATCTATACCATCAGCTCTCCAGCTTGCAGATGGCTGATTGTCAGCCTTTTCAGCCTCCGTAATCTCAGCCTCTTAGCCAATTCTTTTTAAAATATCATATATATATACACACACATATATGACATATATATTTGTATATGATATTTTATGTATGTATACCTATATAAATATATTTCTATACAGTTCTATACATATACATATATAATGAGATTTATTATAAGGAATTGGTGATATGTATTTCCTTTTGGTTCTGTTTCTCTGGAGACTCCTGACTAAGACAACATCATTAAGTGGGTGGGATTAATTCAGGCTTAAGTTAATTGGTCATGGTGCCCTACTGTCCACAGATGCTCAGTCTTTCTTGTTGTTGCTCAGGTTGCCTGGCTGTTTTTATGCAACTTTGAACAAAATGGAGGGCAAGAATCCCAATCAGGTCACAAACTAGGGGCCAATCTGAATTCCATCTCAAAAACAATGGGGCAGTCAAGATGCGTGTTAGGGATCTATTATAGATAACTATTAGTGGGCCCCTGAAAGACATCTGTTGAATGAATGAATTTATGTATGAATGAACGGGAATGTGGCGCTGCAAGGCTAAGATTAATACTCATGAACAAGAGGAAAGAGTGTCCCAAGTTCTTTGAGGAGTTCTCTAGGATAAACAAGAAACTCCCCCTGAGAGAGGAAAGAATCCAAGTGCTTGCATCCCACATTGGTACCCTGGTTGATGGGGCAGGGAAGAGAGTTTTGAACATGGTACCTGATGAGGCTATGGAATGGACTCTTAGCCACTGAGATTCTTGTCCCAAGTTACCACAAAGAAGAGATTTGAAAATGGAAAGAGCAGGCTCCCATTTGGAAATCTAAAAGGCATTATTATAGTCTCTTAAAAACACACCTTCTCCTAAATTCCAGGGCCTTGGCAGGGGCAACAGTGATACTCACAGCAGCCAAATAAAATGGCCAGATCAACTGAACTGTGGGGACATGGCAACAGCAGAGATCAAGAGGTGCAGTGGCAGTTGGACTTTAGCAGTAGCCAGACAGGAAGGGAGTAAGTCACAAAGGGAACTCTGGAATAAAAGGAAGTGGCTTGGGGGGCTTGCAGTCTCAATAATCTCATGGGGTTGAGGCTCCAGGTCAATCACATTGTGATTGTCACCAATGCTTTCAGTCATTCATTTTTTTTTTTCATTCAGCAAAAACTTGTTTGAATATCCTCTATGTCAGGCACGGTGAATGTGCTCGTCTAGGCCAGGGAGAGCAAATCTATTCTTTAAAGGGCCAGATAGTAAATATTTTAGGCTTTATGGTCCATGCATATGGTTTCTGTCAACTACTCAACTCTGCTGTTATAGCCCAAAAGCAGCCCTAGACAATAAGTAAACAAATGTTTCCTTATTGAATGTATTTCAATAAAACTTTTTGTATAGAAACAAGTGGTAGGCCAGATTAGGCCCATGGGCTGTAGTTTACTAACCCCTGGTTTAGAGAAACAGTGTGCTGGTGATTTCCTGTTTGCCTCTCCAGCTCTAATCTATAGCCCTCTTCCACCCTGCTCTCTATCCCAAGAGGCTGACTTCTGCAGACTGTGTCACCCACATTCCTTGCCCTCTGGATTCTCATTAGGTCTGGCCAGTGGGAGGCACAGGCAGGAGATCAGAAGTTGGGAGGAGAGAGAATTGAGTCCCTCCACACCCTATCTTCTGGGCTGTGCTTTGGCAGTGGCTGCATTCCTCTACAAGTGGTCACAGCTCTGACTGGTGGCTCATACCTATGGCCACACCTCTCACCCGCTTCTAGTAACAGCTCCCTCCCCTTCCCCCTCAGCTCTAGGGGTGGTACCATTTCCTACTGTTCCTAGCCCTGGGTGCTGCTCCATCCCTTGTTGGGTTCCCTACAATTGCCCTCACCTCACGTGTGGTCCCTTTATTAAACTCTCTTCATTTCTCCCTTCAAGTGTGCCATGTCTTCCCTGCTGGACACTGTCGGAAAATGCCCTTGTGGACATTCACTTTCAGGAATAACAGTATTGGTCCCAACCTATAGGATCCAGGATGAAACATGTGATCTAGACACGGCCAATCAGAGCATTGAATCACCCAAACCACAGTAATTGGTTCCAGAATATTCTCAGAAACCAAGTTGTTCCAATCATAGGGAACAACAATACTTATGTGAAAGCTACCAAGAAGTGCTGTCTATTCCACTGGATTTGAGTCTAGGAGAGTGTGCATTTGGAGCTTCTAGTAGTTATTTTTGAAACCTGAGGACAAGGTCCAACACCAAAGAAGGCAACGTCGAGAGGTGACCTTGCTTGAGTCTCTGGAGCCAGATCTACTCCTCAATGATTTTGTCAATAAGACAACAAAGTTCCTTTTTCTTCTTTTATGCCAGTTTGAGTTGAAGTTTCTACCACTCGCATCTAAAAGCATAACTTATGTTTTTTAAAAAATCCCAAGACCCCTTTACACAAATTTCATTATACTCACTGAATTATCAAAGGAGGAAACCAGTCCTATTTCACCTTTGGATTAAATACACACTAATGCAATGTAGTTAAACCCACGCTGGATTTCAGCAGTGTCAGAAGCTAGAGAGTTGATTTGCCACCAGCCCACTTCCAAAGGGAAATGGCAGGAGTACAGCAGCTTCTTTGCAGTTATAGCCTCCTGTGCCGGGGAGAAACCTCTGAAGCAATAATCCCACCCACTTTGACGCTTGATGATAGGAGAGAGAGAAAAATCGTCATCTGAATGAATGGGGAGATTGGTGCTATTGTTGGCAAGACAATGAGATGAAGCCTGGTGTTTATTAACTGTTGTAAACAAATTATGAATTTGTGCCAGTAACCAAAATAGAGACAACTGGGCATAATAAACATTAATTCTCAAAGAGATCGTCTAACAAATAACCTAAAAATCCTCTATGGACTCCAAGGGTGTTAATTACCCTAGACCTTATTCTATTCATTAACTCATTCAAGAATTTGTTGCGTGGGGGCCGCCCGGTGGCGCAGCGGTTTAGTTTGCGCTTGGCAGCCCGGGGTTCGCCGGTTCGGATCCCGGTCGCCCGCCGACGCACTGCTCGTGAGCCATGCTGTGGCGGCGTCCCATATAAAGTAGAGGAAGATGGGCACGATGTTAGCCCAGGGCCAGTCTTCTTCAGCAAAAAGAGGAGGATTGGCAATGGATGTTAGCTCAGGGCTGGTCTTCCTCACAAAAAAAAAAAAAAATTTGTTGAGTGAATGTCAACTTGGTGCACTACAAGGATAGCAAAGAGTTTTCATTTCTTGTGCCAATTGTGGTTGTGGCTGCTCAGTGGGCTGTGTAGGGAAAGAATGTGAGGCCAAATCTGGGTTCAACAAGAATGAATATCATAGTCAATGAAAGGTGTCTTCTGTGGAAGTGGAAGAAAGGAGTGCCCAAGGTATTTGTCATCCTTGCGAGTTGAAAAGGGCCTTGTCCAGAGTGAGAAGGAGTAGATCTGTGCTAAGTCACTTCCAGTCCATGTGCCTCTATTTCCTCAAATTTGTAAAATGGGGGAATTGATCTAAATAACATATAAGGTTCCCCCTTCCCTCCTTTGTTTATTTATCCATGCTTTTGTTTGTTGGCTTATGCTTAGCAGCCGTGATTGAAATTCGTCCTTGTGTTTGGAGTGATTTTCCATCTTATAAATGCAGTTCTCCATAGTATAGAAGCCAGAACCTCATTTTCCCAGCCTCCTATGGAGCAAGAATGCAAACGTGGAATCTAGGTCCACCAACGAAGCACATCTGTTCTGAATTTGTTTGGAAGCTGGTGATGGCAAGATGTACGCCCTGGCAAGGATGACGGCAGAGACATCCAGTTTGTTGAAGCTGCAGTCACAGGGGATCTGGTGGCAATGTCCAGTGCCTGGCTGTGGTGGCAGCCAAAGTAGAGGAGCCTCTGATGGCTTTACTGGAATAGCTCTGCCACACAGGTGGGGACACTGTTCCTGGCTGCCAGCTTCCAATCCTTCCTCTCTGAGCCTCCTTTAGTGACCTTTAGCTGTTTAATTCTTTGTAAAATAAAATCCTTTTATTGCTGAAATGAGCCAGAGTGGATTTCTTTGTTCTCAAGGAGCTCAAAAACTTATGGTCAGGACTAAATGTCTTCAAACTGACTTTTTTCTCCATTAAAGATGAAAAATTGAATTCTCTACGAATTTTAAAGAGTATGCTTAGCTAATAGCTTACAAAATGTATTTTGTTGCAATTATCCTCAAGATAATTTTTGCAGATGGATAAATATGCATCATAAAGGCAAGCTATTGTCACTATTACCTTCATTACTCTAAGTGCACTAGAGAAAATGTAATTCCTTCCGTGTTTCTAGTTCACAGTTTTACATCGAGAGAGGGACCCCTCTTCTTAATCATTGCTAGTGTGATTTTCAAGAGTTTGCAGGAGCACTTGGTTAAGTTTCTATAGTTTAAGTAACTCCTTTCATTTTCTAATGATTAGAACTAAGTATCTCATGACAGTGGATGTCCCCATCAAAGAAACTCACTTGGCTAACTGTCTTTGTGAGAGTTTCTTTACAGGATTCGAAACTTACTCCCCAAATTCTGTGTACAAGAATAGCCACGTTGCTTCATTTTCTTTAATCAACTGAAATTCCACTTCAAATTCTAGCCTACCATACTGTTGACAAACAGGTGTTTAGTAGTTACGTCTCAAAGTAGGCTAAACGGGCTTTACCTCCTTCATATTGTCCATCAACAAACTATCTTCCCATTCTTTGAAATAGACAATGGATATTTTCTTGACTTTTTATGCAAAAGTGATATTCACATGCAAATTCAGGATCCTTCTTTGGAGCATCCTGTGAACTGGATGTACCTCTGGTCTTTGGTCCACATTGGTTTTCTAAGGCTTCACAGTCACATGAAAGTATTCTTGATCTTTTACCACATCAAAAAAAATCCCTTTAAAGCCGTCTGAATTATAGGTGATCTTTAAGAAAACCCCAATGTCTAGGTCACAACCCTGGAGACTGATTCAACTGGATACGACATTGATTTTTTTTTTCTTTTTTTTTAGCTCCCTAGGGGATTCTAATGTGCAGCGAGGATTGAGAATCACTGCTCTAGATATTACCACCTACCGGAGACACTCCAGGGAGCTGAAGCTTAATCCTCACTACTTATGGGGCTCTTGGCTGAGGCCCTTCCAAGCTCCATCAGTCATCATCCTGCCTGAGAAACATGAACCACACAGGATTTGAAAGAGAGGAAATGTAATGCAGGGAATTGGTTACCCAGGTGATGGAAGAATTAAGAAGCCAATAGAAGACAATGAGACAACCCAAAAATTAGCAACAACAGGAAGTCACCGGAAAAAGCAATGTCCAATTCAAGCAGTCTAGCAAGAGGAGTTCCTCTTTCTCAAGACAGGATCAGCCTTTCTGTTCTATTCAGGCCTTCAGCAGCTGGGATGAGGCCCAGTCGCATTAGGAAGGGCAATCTGCTTTATTCAGTCTACTGATTCAAATGTTAATCTCATCCAGAAACACTCTCACAGACACACTCAGAATAATATTTGACCAAATATCTGGGCACACTGTGGCCCAGTCAAGTTGACACATAAAATTAACATCACAGTTGCCCAGAGAAAAATCTTGAAGTTGTCCTTGACTTCTCTCTCTCTCTCATACCCCATATCAAATCAATTAGCAAATCCCAATGGCTCTTCCTTCAAAATATGACCAGAAGTTGGTGATACTTCATCACCTCCACCACCACCATCCAAAATTATTATTGGCTCTTGTCTAGATGGTTGTGATAACTGCCCCTCTATTGCTATTGCCCTTGTGTCCCCTCTTCTATCTGTTCTTAATACAGCAGTCAGAGTGATGCAGTTAAAATGTGTCAGCTCCTGTCACTCCAACATAAAACCCTCTAATGACTTCTCAGATCATTTGGGATAAAAATGGCTCCCTGCTACCTCATCAACCCATCTCATCCCACCCCCCCATTGCTCCTGCTGCTTCAGTCACTCTGGGCTTTTTGCTGTGCTTCAAACATGCCCAGCACATTCATCTCAGGACCTTTGCACATGCTCTTTGAAGGCTTCTTCCAGATAGGCTTGTGCCTCTCTCCCTCACCTCTTGTAAGTCTCTGCATAGCTCCAAGAACACCTTATTTAAAATAGCACACTCCATCGTCCCCCTCCATCACTGCCTATCTCTATCCTCTGTGTTATCTTTCTTTACAGAATTACTGTGACTTGTACCTAGAACAGTGCATGGCACATGGAAAGCACTCATCATCTTTGTTTAATGAATACATGGATTAACAAGCTAATTAATGTAGAAACCAGTCAAAGCTGTTGGCTTAACCATTCTGCAAAACTGTTGCCACAACAAGGAGCTGGCTTTAAGCAATAATCATGGAATTTCTCTTGAGGTAGCAAATTATTATCCTACACACAATTATAAGCCAGAATACTATTTACCAACTTTTCTTCCCTACCAGGATTCTAGGAATCTAGACATTATTAGAGCCTCAAACAAAGGAAATAGAGAGTGGGAGAAAATGCTCTTTAAATATCAGTCTTTAAATTGCTGGTATCTATTTCTCAAGCCTGGGGGTACAGCAGTCAGTGGGACCTGCTGGATGAGTCAGCAACTGTCTTCTCATTGTAGGAAATGGGTAATGAGGGGTTGTCCCTTCATATTCCCGCTGAGCTTGAAGGAGGTGTCTCTATTTTGTACTTTTAGTTATAACGATGATAGCTGTTGCTCAATGAGTCTCTACTGCTTGCAAATACTGTGTTAAGTGCTTTACTTTAACTCATTTTATCTTCATTATAGCCTTAAGAGCAATATTGTATTTCCCCATTTTATAAGGTAAGAGACTGAGACTCAAAAAGTTACGTCCCTTGCTTGGGTCACATACTAAGGAATGTGAAAATAGGATTCTAACCTAAACCTGTGTGATTCCATAACTGAGGAACTGGGAATGTTTCTTTTCCAAAGTGTAGGGCAATTTCTTCTCATTTTAATATTGCATTTCGTGAGGATGAAATGGGTCTTTGATCTCTTTTGTTCTGAGTCTTTTTATTAATTTTACTGAGGACACTCCACTTAGGATTCATGGCCTTCCTGCTGTAAGAGAGAGAAGATGGATACAGCCTGGCTAGTAGAATCTTAGAAGACTTAATTGACTCAGTAATGGCAGCATTGTACCATGTGATTTGCAGAACATGTCCCATGGAGACGATGTCGGAGTAGACTATGTGATATCACAAGCTCAAGTTAAAGATATAAATTCTCACAACAACTTGAGGAGGTTAAGCCTCCCCTCCACATTTAGGTGTCTTTTCATAATTTTCTCCTCAGTTTGGCCCCCCTCATCATCTTAATAAATTACACTCTAAAGTAAGCAGTGAAGTCATCGTGAGTAGAGATGGTCTTAGCAAGGATGAAAATGTGACCTCTGCCCCAGTTTGGAGATGTTTGGTCCATATGGGGCAGGTCTCACCTGGCGATCTTATCTTCTTAAATCTCATCCTCTTGGTGCACACAGCATCAGGTCATTGCAGTGGAAAAGTCCCCAAGTGGATCCTGAGGCCCCAGATGTCTCAGCTGCAAGGACATTATTTAGAACCTCCTGGATCTTCTTCAATATTGAGCAAACTCCAAAATTTACATGAATCCTAGACATTCCAGCTCTGTCTGTGTAACCATACTACAATCACAACAAAACATTCTAGATGAAAGGGAATTTGGGTTCCTAAAGAATGATCAAAGTGCCTTTTAGGGAAGCTCAGGGAAGGCAAACATGTGCTAAGTAGGGTTGGTTATATACCCAACCCTTTAGGCTTACCCCATTTCCATTTGAGGAGTTCCATTTTTAAAGTCTCCACAATAGTTACTCTCTTTTGATCTTTTTGTGGATTACATAGTAGATATTTCCTCTCCCAGTAATTTGAACAGTGGAATTGGGTTATGATTCCCTCCTGGTTCTAGCCAATGGCCTCTGCTGATGATTGGTAGGCTGTTGGCTCAGCTTCTATGGTGAAGTTTTTTGGTTCTTGATAGAGATATCCTGGCAGTCAGCATCTTCCTATTTTCTGGAAGGAAGCAAGTTTGCTCACACTCCTTCCCAGATTTGGGTTGATCTGTTCTCAGCTTTAATTGCTGCATTCATGAAATCTAGCCATAATCATTTCTTTAACCTCTGTGCAATTCAGAGATATTTGACCGTAGTGGCCGCCAAGGTTCTGGCTCATGCTTTAGTCATTCCCTGACTGCACCATTCAGAGACTCCTGGCTGCCCTTCCCGTTCGTCTGCAAAGATTGGCTTGCCAAAACACTATGGCCTATATCAAGGATTTTCTTTTTCGTTTCTCTGCAAATTTCATCTTAAACTATTATTTGGTCAGTTTTGTTGCTTCTCTTTATCTGAAGATTATTTTTTAACTTTCTACTTGTTGGAAGCTTGCTATCTGAGGACTGTCAGATTTGATGTAGAAATCAGATTCTGGCTTGGTGCTCTGGTATTTTTCTCATAAATCCTCCTGTTCTATTTCCCCTTCCCTCAATGACATCCTCAGCTGATGTCATATTTGGGCTGGTTGCCCCAAGAAATGGGAGAGGTTAGCTATGATGACACTAAGCAAACATCCCTAGGCCATGTTGAACTGTAGAATGATAGAATCTTAAAGGTGGGAGGGTACCCAAAGATTGATCAGTTCAACTTCCTTCCAAGAATTATTCTACAGCATCCATAGTTCCCTCTTCTGCTTGAATCCCTTCAAGCAGGGAGAATTCATTAGTCGGCTAGGCAAATTGCTCTTGTTTCCAGTTCTAGTTATTGGAATTATTTTTTTGTTTCATTGAACTGAATTCTGCCTTCCTATATCTTCCTCCAGTTAGTTCTAGGTCTGCCCTCTGGAGTGATACAGAATAACTGGACTTGATCTTTTAATAATATAATAGTAAATGCTACCATGTATTGAGTATTTGCAAGATTCTGTATCAAGTGTCTTATATACTCGAATAATCAGTTCTTCGGTTGCAAGCAATAGAAACCAACTCTCGCTAACTGCATTAGTTATCTTTTGCTACATAATAAATTACCCTAAAACTTCGTGGCTTAAAAAAATAAACATTTATTATCTTACAGTTTCTGTAGCTCAGCAATTCAGAAGCAACTTTACAGGGAATTCTGGGTCAAAGTTTCTCATAAGGTTGCAGTCAAGATGTCATCTGAAGGCTTGACTGGGACAGAGGAATCCACTTCTAAGCTCCCTCGCTTGGCTGATGGCAAGAGTTCTCAGTTCTTTGCCACGTGGACCCCTCCATAGAGTATCTCCAATGTGGCAGCTGGACTCTTCTAGAGTGAGTGACTTGAGAGCGAGAGACACAGAGACAGAAACAGAGTCAGAGACAGAGAAGGAAGCCTCGGTACCTTTTATTAGGACCTAGTTTCTGAAGTCACTGATAAGTTTTTAATATCCATATTTTATTTTAATCAGACGGTAAACCTGAGGCTTCTAGGTGAGAGGCAGACTGATTCTTTAGTTACAGAATATCTTGGTGGCAGTTCCCCTTTCCCCATTTCTTTCCGTTGGGTTGACAAGGTGAGAGCCAGGTGGCTCCACACTGTTGGGGGTGGGCCTGTACAGTAGAAGAAGGACTCTGAAATTATGAATCTCAAAGCTTACATAGGAGCTGGAACGTCCACCCCACCTCCCCTCCAGAGAAAGGGAGAGAGGGCTTGGAATGTAAACTAATCTTCTCTTAGGGGAAGAAAGGAAGGTCTCTACCCAGAAATATAAACGTTTGGCTCCAAGGAAGAAAAGACATGTTTTATTATCCTTTGAATGGGAGTGGATGGCTCCACCAAAAGGGAAACAAGTGGCATCAGTCTAATTTCCCTAGAACATGAACAGCAGATGGCTCTGGAGAAAAAAGGAGATATTTTCTATCTCGGTAGCCCTCCGAAATTACGGGGAGCTCGTGGGTCTAGAATTCAGACCAGAATTAGGAGTCAGCTCAGGCTCTGACTGGCAGAGGAAATGCATAGGGCTGCATCTGTGCGTGGCAGAACTTGAGTGCCCGAAGCCAGGCAGGAGAAGGCTCACATTAAGAGCTGCTGCAAGCCCTTTGTGCATCTGGAGTTAGTCACCACAAAACACGATACTCAAAGTCTTCATCATTCAGTGGCCTTTCTCCAGCCACTCTACTTCATCAAAGTCCCTCTGAGTGTGTGGTATTTAATGCTCCAGGCATAGTCTGTCCAGTGCAGAGAACAGTGGGGCCATTAAATACATCCAGAAACTATGCCTGAGGTGCTTGTTTGTGGGATGAATCAAACAAAAGGAGATTGTCATGACAAGATCTTGGGTGACGATTGAGAAACGTCTCTGGGATTCATAGGGACACATTCGGTTTAGCGAAGTTCACGATGTGTTGGATACTTTTCTATCCCTAGGCCATCAAATTGGCTTTTGGGTTGCAGGCACGAACACCACAGACATTTCTTGCCAGTTGAGGCACTTCCATCCTTGATTCTCAGCTCCTTCATCCAGCCTCTCCACCAGTCCGGCCGCATCAACTTCTTACGTACACTTGGGATTCATCCACTTCTCTCCCTCTCCACTGTCACATCCATGTCCAAGCCACCATCATCTTCAACTGGAAGACTTCTGACAAGTCTCCCCTCTTACGGTCCTCTTTCCCTCCGATTCTGTCCTCCCCACAGCATCCAGAGTGCACTTTTAAACACTTAAATCAGATGTTTGTACACAATATAAATAAAAGATGGCTCCCCTGCTTAAAAGTCTTCTATCACTGTTTAATTCACTTTGAATGTAATTCAAACTGCTTACCAGAGCCCCCAAGGCCGTGGGGGATCTGGCGCTTGCCTCTGCTGTATCATCTCTTTCCACTTGCCCTTCACTTACCGTGTTACAACCACACTCGCCTCCAGTGCCTGGAGTTCTCGGGAATTACAGGTGTTTCATGACTCAGGACCTTTGAATGTGCCAGCTGTCAGCCAGAAGGCTCTCCCTTGTTCCTGTCACCACCCTAACACACGTCCTTGCCCTGTTCTTCTCATGATTAGTTCCATTTCACCTTCCAGGCCTTCCTCAACCATCCTCTCTACACCATCTTCTTCTTCCCCTGTCAGAGCACCATCTGTTTCCATCAGAGAATGCATCACATATTGTAATTCTATGTTGTTTACTTTTTTATAAACTTTCTCCACCAAACTAAAAGCACCCTGGGAGAAGAGACCGTACTTCATTGCCCACTGTGGACCTGGAACTTAGACAATGCCTGGCCAACAATAGCAGGCTCTTGACAAATAGTAGTTAAATGGACATTTATTTAAATTATCATTTACATAATTTACAAAAAGAAGTGATTAATTAGGAAACATAATACCCTTCTAAATTCTGTGAGGATTAAATATATTATTGTGAAAAATAAATGAGATATGTGAAAGCATTTAATATAGTGTGTATCATCCCTCCCTCCCTCCCTCCTTTCTTCCTTCCTTCTTTCTTCCCTTCCTTCTGGTGCTAAGAAAAACATGGAACTCTTGACTACAGTTTTCTTTCCTGCACCTGCTCCCTCTCCATGAAGGTTGACTGTGAAGCTATTTTACATCTCTAAAGAGCCTCTCTCCTTTAAAGGACATGGATTATAGAGAAAAGAGGGTTTTCTTAATGATCTTTTAAAAACAACGGTTGAGAGCATTTCTCTGCAAAAGTGTTCAAGTCTCCTTACACCTGTGAGCAATTCCTAGACAAAGTTGCCATCTGGAGTTCCCAATTCATTCTCAAGAATCAAGGCATAGATGGACCACACCTGAAGTAAGTTTAGAACTAATAATACAACCAGTGCTTCCTGAGCCCCAAGGTGTACCAGGCTTTGTGTGAAGCCCTTTACTTGCCTCATCTCATTGAATCCGCCAACAACCCAAGGAAGAATGTGTGCGATTACCCCCACTTTACAAGGGAGAATATGGGCTTAGCAAGAAGGTTCTAATGCATGTCCATCTGACTCTGGAACTCTCTGACAATTTCCTGGATGGGTTCTTAGTTTTTATTCTTCCTGCTTTTTACTTCAATCTGGCCCATCTATGCCTCGTCCTCTCTTGCCACAGCCCTTTCAGTTCCTGTGTGACAGCCAGCCCGGAGGAGTATACCTAGATCTTCTGTGAATTCTCCCCACTTCATAACCTCCTACATGGTCTTCCCACCTTCCTTTCCTGCAAGTTATTCCACATTCCATATAGATGACTATTCCTGAAACATATTTTTGTATATCACCTCAGCTCAAAAGGTTTTATGGATTCCCTTGGCATTCAAGGTGTCAGTTCTGGTTCTGCCTTTTACCAGTTGTGTGTCATTGGGCAAGGTAATGAATTTCTCTGTCTCAGTTTTCTTATTTCTAAAATGAAGATGATTATATCTACTCTGTGAGGTTGTTAAGATTAGACAAGATTCTCTGTCAGTCTGGACAGAGTAGGTTGTGCTGCTGTAAATGATCCCTAAAACTGGTTTTGTTCTCACTCACACTATATGCTCATTCCATGCCCATCATCGTCACTTTGGGGCACATGTTGATGGAGCAACCTTTATCTGATATGTTGGCAGATGTGGGTCAGTGAATACAGGTGATTAGTAATAGACTCTCCCAAAGATAATGTGGACTCCTGGCATTGGCACAGTGTCTGACACCTGGTAGGTGCTGAATAAACACTTTCTCTTTGGCATATACCCTCAAGAAAGCAAAAAGAGTAATTATATTAAAAACAAAACAAAGCACCCTCTCCTCTTTCTTTACTCTCCTTTTCTAGAATTGGTGGCTCATCAGGTGTAACTCTTTTTGCTAAGGTTGCTCATACAGACTATGTAGGTGTTTCTAGCAGTTCTCCTTGTAAAAAAAAAAAAAGTCAGATTTTTCACCTTTGACTAAAATGGAAATTTTCTACGTTAATCTGGGTTGACTGAGGTCTTCTGGGAAATTCTCCTGTGCAGTCTCTACCTGAAATACAGTCTTTATAAAAGATACTCTATGATTAAAGAAAAGTCATTGTAATTCCAGATGATTTGGCCTATAAATAATTGTATTTTTAAATGGGTTGCATTTGCTTTACAGCTTTTTGGAAGAATTAAATGTAATTTGTATCTCTGGAGGAAAAAAGATCCACCTCTTCATGTATATATTTGTTTTTTTCTAGTGTTTGATAATAGTTAATGAAACACATTTTTCTTGTTCACACAAGTCCCTACTCTTGGTGTGAAAATATATCGACATGTATCATGTGTAAGTGATGGAGGAAGAGAAAAAGGGAAAGAGTAGTAATTTGTTGTCATGGAAATGAGTTAATACAAAGCTGGTGGTTTGAACTATGACTTGAGATGCTTAGGAGGGGGAGGAGAAAGGATGACAAAATCTATCCCATCATGAAGCCAAAATACTTAGGAAAATACTGGCAAATAGCTAGGCAGGATTTTGTCATCCCTCTCTCTGTCCCCCTCATGTAAGTATTCAGCTGTGGAGACTACATTGATCTAACAGGATCAGACAATGCCCTCTGAGCATGGCATGGCCAAGTGTGGTGTTGGGTAGAAACAGCATTCAATCTCTATGTTTCTTGGACAAGTATGACTCTAGTTTAGAGAGAAAGACCAAACATGGAGGCGTTTACAGCAGCTCCCATGAACACCCTGTAATTAGACTGACTGCCCAACTTCCAGTGATGATCCCTTTTCTAGGAATGACCCTGAATCATAGAGTTGTCTCCTGTGGCCATGTCTGGACTAGTGATCCTGACTCCTACCATTAGGTACCATTAGGTAGACTTCCAGCCACTAGTTCAGGGGTGAGACCTGACTCAATTTGGCCAATTGTAATTTTCCCTCTGGTCATTGTTGATTGGGCCAGATATGGCCACCTGAGTCAAACCAGATCAACCAGAATCATTCCCCAGAACTTTTCTAGCTGGAGCTAAGAGAAAACTGTTGGCTCCATTTTGGAGGTGAAGGTGTGAGATATGAGGCCTGGTACCTGAAAGTGGCCATTCTCTCTTCATTCTGAGAGAATCAAGTGTAGAGTGGCAGATGAGAGATGAAGAGAAAGTCTACCATCAGAGCTCAAGTCCCCAGTCCAGTGTCCCCAAGGTCCTGCTGCACTTCTAACCTTTCCACAGTTATGAGACTCCACCTCCAATAAAAACTCATTGACCAGGTTATTTAGAGATGGGTTTCTATTTCTGGGAATCATAAGAGCCCCAACTAACACACTTGTCTTCGCCCTTTTTGGTTGTGATTAAAAGTGTTTCTCAGTCAAGTTCTAAGGTTCTCAGGAAATGCAAGGGGCTTGGACAACCCAAACTAATGAAGTCACAAAGACCTTAAGACATTTCTGTGCTTCATGTGACTAGAGGGGACCCAGGGAGTTTGTCAATGGGGATATTCTGTTTTGATCAGTTTGCTGAGATCTGCTGCAGATCTCCTCTGGGGTTAAACACACACTCCTCCACGTGGCAGAGAAAAATATTTTTAAATCATCTACATCAAATGCAGTCCTTTGCCTCAGCAGAACTCTTTATGTCTTTTACATGTCCTACAACACTTCACATCCATCATCGTGTTTTACCTCTGAAGAACTCTTGGAGGTAAGTGGGGCCAGATGTCACCATTACCATTTTAAAAGGAGGAGGCAACTGCATTCTAGAAGGAGTGGGTGTTTTGTGCAAGGCTGCTGAGTTAGTCCAGGACAAAACCAGCGGTAAAAACTGGGTTTCCTAACTCTCAGAATGTTATCCCTGTTCTTCCCACATTTCACCAAAAACAAATGAGTCTTGTAGCTAGTCTGAGGAAGCAGAGAAATGGGCCTGAGACATGCCCCTCCAGCTGGTATATGTGGACTTGTAACAGACATACAAAGATCATTGTGGGATGTGGGCGCAAGGTGGCCCACATTTTGCTGCCTTCTCACAAAGTGGGATGGGAGGATTAGATGCACAATATCAACATAGTCTGATGAAGTAGAATAAGGACATTACAGGAGCAATGTGGGCTAAGGCCGAGGAGGACAATCCGATCTGAGAAAGACCAAAAAGCCTGTGTTTCTACCACCTGTATATGACTCAGGAGAGGTTGGCATCATGGCTGGAGCTATTTTCTAAATTGGGAGAAGGGATTTCTCCTTCCCAGCCGGGCTGGTGCAGCTCCTAGGAGGCAGAAGTTTGCCTATAGAATTACTTGGCTGTATTGTCGGATGTGGTCAACTACATTCTCCCTTCAAACAGGTTGGGAGTCAGAGAGGGCTAGGATTTCTAGACGGTTCTTCTGTTCTTCCCAGCCACACCCCTGGCAAAAGGAACCACTCAGACTCCATTAGTGGGGAAAGAAAACATAGTTGGAGGGTGCCTTCTGCCAGAAATGAAAACCAAATGGACATAGGATTATACCCCGAGGCTCCTCTTTCTAGCTCGTGGCCCTTAAAAGAGAAAATTTGACTATTGTTGGTATTTAAGGGCCCCCAGAATTTGGAAATGGGAGAAATGGGACTGACTTTTTGAGTCTTAAGCTCTAATACCAATATATATTAGATTAGATGTGAAAGGTCAATTAAAAAAGACAGGATGTCTTCCAAGGCTCTTGAGTTGGCTGGGAGTGGGAGATGGGGTGGTACAAGAGGCAGTGGTGATTGTGATGGTCAACCATGGAAACAGAGAAAAAAGACAGATACAGAGATAAAAGTTAGTAGTGTTTGTTCAAACCCTGTCCAGTGGAGAAGGAGCCTTAGCCAACGGATTTTGAGTGTGCAATACATCCCTAATGGGTAGATGTATCTAGAGGGTTATAGCCATTGTGTTTTGAGTGTTCATGTCCTACCTGCAAGACCACCCCTGTGTGAGATGAATGATGCACCAGGCTAGCTTGCCCTGCTGCTGTAAACCTTTGGCTTATCTAATTCTAATTCCCCTTGAGCTGATGTCACACTCAACAAGCAATCTCCTGGATATTATCTAGCTTTTTCAGGGAAGTAGTGTATTGATCTTAGAGACTTCAGAGAGTATTGGTCCTTCTAAAGGTGGTTTCTCATGGAAAGGGAATAAGTTGGCATTCCAATTCTTTTGTATCAACCTCTTGAACATGATTAGCAAGAGCTTGCCCTGGGAGATGAACTGCATAGTGTGCTGACAAAATCAAGTTTTGAGCTTACCAGACGAATTACCTGACTGCTGATGATTGTAAATTTGTAAGGTAATAAATGACAGCCTCTAAGATCATTTGGGAGACAGACAGCCTTTCCACAGTGGGGTATCTTGGCATCGCCATTTGACTGAGAAAGCACATTTTGAGCTTTAACACAACAGTTTTTGAGGGGGAAATAGACACAGCAAAATAAAAATAAAGTCTTGGTGGCAGGGCATGGGGGGAACACACAAACCTTAAGGTGGTGCTAAAAATGTTCATAGGATGAGTGTGATAGCCATGAGAGTGGCCTCACAGACCTACAACCACAGGGAAGTAGCTGTGGTTGTACTCAAATGCATTGCCATGTTGGCACAGAAGTCACACTTCCCATGGACAACTCCCTACCGATGACTAAGGACACCAGAAATACTAAGGCAGACTCATTTCTAGGAGAAAAGGGACTCCTCTGATGGCCAACTTTGACTTGAAAACTCCCCAACAGCCTTACCAAACCTTCTTTAGATTGCATGGCAGTCTAGGATGCTTCCGTCCAATCTTCCTTCCCATTCTCCTTCATTCAGGGTCACATTTTCATCATGCTTCTTACACATATAGTCTTGTCTTGGCATCTGCTTCTCAAATGTCCCAGACGAACACAAGGAAGAATGTACACAGTCAGGATCCCGGCAGGAAAGAGGTGATATATATCTCTGGGATATATATATATATCTCTCTGGGATATATATCTGACATCTCACACTGGGATACTTTGAGTAGAGTTTAATAAAGAATTAGTTTCAAAGGTACAGACAGGAATAGAGAAACCACAGGGAGAGTGTAGTCGCTCAGGGCTAGTAAGGCACTGCTCCCCATCTTAGGCCAAAGGAAGCAGTTACTGGAATCCAGAGACTGAAAGGGCTGTGGTGAGAGGGTTGCCTAATTGGAGCTGGAATCTGCACAAGGGATGCAGCCCTCCTCAGGGGCCCCAACTGGAAGAGCTAAAGAAATCAATACTCTTGCTTCACTGTCCTCCTCCCTCTGATCTCTTGCTGGAGCTCCCATTGGCCCAATCCAGCTGGAAGCTGCAGGAAGGTAAGCCTGTTGATGCAGTCTCTAGAGATCAGCCTGATGCATCCTGCAACAGGGGAAAAAAAATGGAGGGTGGATCTGGAAGGAAAAAGGGACACGGCCAGCCAATGGACAATAGCAAGATTTTGTGTAGTGACAGCAAACCTTCCCTCTAGGCTTCCCTGTAGCAGCAATGGCAAAAGAGAGCCCCAACCTGGCAAATTAAATTTCTCTGGCACCAATTCCCTCTGCATCTCTTAGCCTCAAACTCCCCCATGTGGTAGCTTCATCCTTAGGCCAGTAGGCCGATAACCAGATCCATTTCTGGTGTCACATCCAGTCCCTACAATGTCCGGAGATAGAAAAGGTCATCTTTTTTCTTGTGCTTCACTCAGGCATGAGGAAATATTTCTGCAGGCCGCCAGGAGAATCCCCTAATGCACCTGGCCACCCAGAAGAGGGAGATTCCTGAACAAGCTGGGGATTCTCTTAGGAAGGAGGAAGGGGGGCTGCTACATCCATTTTCTACGTAGCAAACCGAGTGCTCTTTCTAACACACAAATCTGATCTTATCATTTCCTGCTTGAAATCCTTGAATGGCTCGACTACTCTCATGCAAAAGCCCGAGTTTCTTATACGATCATACAAGGCCCTTTATGCTCTGCCCAGTCTACCTCCTCAGCTTCATTTCTTGGCCTGCCGTCTATCCTGCAGTCATATTAAATCACTTGCACTTATACAAATAAGCATGCTCTCTCCTCTGGCACTTGCTTCTGGGCTTCTGCTGTGTCTTCTGTCTGGAGAACACTCTGCTTCTTCTGGCTTTCTCAGCTCATCTTTGGAAACACCACATAGACACCAATACTTCTTCTCCAGAGACTTCTCTTGGCCCTGCGGTGTGCTCATGCACCTTGTGCTTACGCTACTGTGTCTGGCTGTATTCAGATGAGTAGGAGTCTCTCCTTCCGGGCTCTATGCTCCAAGAAGGAGACGTCTGTATCTACTATGAGGAGCTGTCTGGTGTCCTGGCTAAGAGATCAGATTCTAGCATCAGACAGCCTAGATTTGGCTCTTGGCTTAACTACTCATAGCAAGTAACCTTGGGCAAGTAATTTAAACTCTCTGAGTTTCTATTTCCTCATCTGTAACGTGGGAACAGTAAAAGTAACTACTTCATAGGGTTATCGTGAGGGTCAAATAAGATGATTTGTGTAAAGCATTTAGCACAGTGGCTGGTACCAAGTCAGTTCTCGGTAAATATTTGAGGAATTGATGGTGATATGGTAAACAGAGCCGAGCCTTTCCCACTGTTCTGGGAGTGCTACCAGATACTCTAATATTCTCCCCCAGACAGGGAACTTCCAAGGCGATTGGAACTTCCAATTGCCATATGCGATTGAGGAGAATGTAGGAATACCTTAGCCTTTCAAATAACTCCCTTACCAGCCTGTCAGGTTGCTCAGATTCTGCCATTACAGATTGATTCTTTCAGATTAGCAATCAGTCTATACTTACTCCCCACTCCAAAAGACACGACATTGTCCAATTAGTCAAGGTATAGACAGCAATTGCTATTGGACGTCATAGGAGAACTCTACAGTGAACTTGGAGGACAGATGGCGTTTAGACAGGTGGATAGGGAAGGAGATGATAACCTAGATAAGGGGAGAGAGAGGCAAGAGAACTCACTGTGTGACTGAGGATAGTGTGTGAAGCTTTGGGTGACCAGAGGGTCCTGTAGGGAAATCCTCAGAGATAAAAGTACCCCCCGAAAAATATGAATTCACCTGAATTGATATCACAGAATTTTAGACCCAGAAAGGAATTTTTAAATCCCTTATTTAAGGAGACGGGAGCTCAGAGAAATTAAATATGTTGACCAAAGTCATCTAGTTAGTTGGCAAGAGAAAAAGAATATGAATCCATATCCCCTGATCCTGACTCTAGAGATCTTTTATCTACCACCAAACCACCTCTTAATTAGTTTAGACAGTTTCATTTTCTCTTAACAAGCTGCTGAGATAATGAAATGGGAGAAATCAGGGTGTCATTGTGGGTGGGGAGCGGGTGGGAATAGTGCATGGGAGGGAAGAGAGAGGAATCCTTGGAGGAAGTGGGGAGGTGGGGAACATGTGCCTCTAACCCTCAGTCTCTTCTTCTCATGCTCTTTCTCTTTCTGAACAGTCTGAACAAGGTATTCACACTGCGATGTTAGTGACCCGAAAGCCAGAATCAAAAGCACCATGCTCAAGTGGCCTGTCATCAGGAGGTCCCTGGAATAGGAATCTATGTTGTAAGGAGCAGCACTTAGATCTGGATTCCAATCCCAGTCTGCCACTGCTCACACCATAACTTTGGAAAAAACATTCAGCCGATGGAACCACATAGAACATTCTAAAAGGACCATTCTTAAGATATTTGAAGACAGTTGCCATATTACAACCCCCATGTCCCCAAGCCTTCAGTTCTTCAGGTTGAACACCTCCCATTCTTTATTGGTTCTTTAATTTCCAGTTTAGCCTTGTCACCCTTCTCTGGATGAGTTGCAATCTGTCAGGGTCTCTTTTCAAGGTACCATGAATGGAGCATAATATTCTGGTTGTGCAGGTAGATCAGTACAATCCTCTCCTTGTCATGCACTCTAGACTTCCATTGATGGAGTATAAGTTCTTGGCTTGTTGGGCAACTCTGTCTTATCAGTACTTTCCCGCCATGTTGACACATCCATCCAGCTGGACTACCATCGACTACGGATCCCTCCATTCTCTCCAAAAACAAATCAGAAAGATTTTAAGTGCCTGCAGAAATTCAGATATGTTATGTGGACAAAAGTACCTTGATTTACCTCTCTCCCAGTTAAAACAGAAATTGGTATTTGTTCTTCATGAGCTTATGTTGGCTCCTGCTGGTCTTCTTCCCCTGTTCCAAATGCTCATGGATCTTCCTGTTCTAGAACCTGGCCTGGATCAGCTCCATGCTCACCAGTTCTTGTTGTCAAGACCCACCTGCTTCTCTTCTTTTAAAAAATTGTTCCTTGCCTTTGGTTGTCTCTAGTTTTCCGGCATCTCCTCTATTTTTGTATCATCAAGGGGATTACACAGGGCAGTTCAATCATCTCATTGCAAAAGTTCTGATTATCTGACATGTAATTTTTTTTCAGGATCGAAAGAAAACATTTATTGAATCAAAATCAGTATTTTCTTTTTAATATCTGCAAGCCAATACTGAACTCACTTTATTCAAGAATGAACACAATGTACAAAAAAAGTATGCTTATATTATAAGGATATGTCAATTTTATCTTCCGGGTGCTGAGGGGAAGTCATTTTAAACAAAATCAAGGCAAACTTGCTCTCTATAATGAAACTGCTATAATTTAATAGCAAAAGTGAAAGCTAATATCCTCACAAAGTATCTTTAAAGGCCCACTGATAATGCTGCGTTGGAAATGCTAACCCAGTCGCCACAGTTAACATTTCCGCTCGATGGTTATTGGCACCACTTCATGCCCACATCATGGGAAAGCACCTCTTTTATAGAATGCAGATCATTGATAACAGAATCCATGTCCTTAGTTAAGCCATTCAATTTCCCTTGCTTACCAGTTGTTAGCATGTATTTCAGGAAAGTGTAAACCATCAATCCTATTTATTTAATTAGCTTCCATTTTAAAATGAGGTACATTGCCGTGGGGAATAAATGACCTCTCGAGATTTACAATCCCACACATGAACGTAGGAAAGCCACCTCCCCTCACACTCTCAAATATCTTCAAGCCTCCCTAAAAAATGTTTCCAAGGTTACTATCTTAGAATTTTTTGTAATTTTCTTATTTCTTGAATTTATTGGCACCTTCCTTGGCATGGGCTCTTGTACACAGTGTGGCTACTGTGAGGTCAGTGGTGGCTGCACAGAGCAGCCTTTGGCTTAGCACAGAGAGACACTCCAGTGCTCACTGGAGTATTTGGTCCTAGGAGAAGCAGAAAAGATGGCGATTGGAAAAAAGAATAAAATCAAATCATGAGTTGGGGAAAAGGGACCGACTGTTGTTCTAGGAATTATATGACAAGTATAAAACTTCTACTAATTTTAAAAATCAAAATAGAAGTAGACTAAATAGCATCAGTGCTGACAACGCCAAGAAAATCCAGTCTGACATGTAATTTTAATACATTCCTTATGGAAGTCACTCCTTGTAGAAGTTAGGATATAGATGCAGATATGTAACAGAGATCCCCCAAAAATAGTAAATTAAAAAAGGTAGAAGATCTCCTGCACCCCCACACCTCTGTAACAGCCCCGGTGTGAGCAGTCCAGAGCTCATATGGCAGCATCGAGGACCAGAATCCTTCGATCTTGCTACTCTCTCATCTCCAGAGAGTTGCCTTTGTCCATATGGTTCAAGATGGCTCATCACATCACCTCAGATGTCATCTAGGCAGCAGGAAGAAGAAAAAAGGGAAGAGGAAGGCTCTCTTTGAGAGTACAAACCTAAACTTGCACAACATTTCTGTTTATATCCCATTGGCAAGAAGTTATAGACTTGGGCATACAGCTGCAAAGGAGACTTGGAAAGGTAGTTTTTATGTTAGCTGTATACCCAGCGAAAAATCTGCAGCTCTGGTTCTGTAGGAGAAGAGAAGATAGATACTGAGGAAAATTTAGCAGTCTCTGCCATACTCCAATCAAGCTTCCTTCTATATCTCTTAGGGACTCCTCCATTCTCTCAGATCTGAAACTACAGTCATTTCTACTTTTTCTGTTTCTTTTATAGTCACTCATAAAATCCTGTTTATTTTATTATGTTTTAATCAATTCTATTTCACTTCTTAAAACATGTTTAATCCATTCTTCTTTTATTTCTATTTTCACACATTGCCGTTTGAATCCAGATTCTCATCAGTCCTTGGTTTTATCAGCCCCATCCAGAGGTCCAAATTGATCATCTTCCATCTGCTGACTGCTCGGTAGGAAAAGATATAGGCAAATTCCCTCCACTGGCAAATGGTATTGGATGTAGTAAATGGTATTGGACAGAGTTTTCCGCTGCCCTTAATACTGGTGCCTATTGGAATTTGGAAGAAGGGAACAGATGTTCTGACTTGGCGGTCCCTCCTCAGGGGGGATAGGGAATCACATCTTCTGCCAGTGTGACCTTCTGCCCACATCCAGCTAATTCCCAATGACCCTGGCTCAGCCCCACTCCATCTCAGAGAACTGTGCTCCACCAGTTTATGTCATTTTTTGCCCCCTCTCAAGAGCTATGCTTTGCCATTTTGTCATTTCTCTCTCTCTCTCTCTTTTTTTTTTTTTTTGGTGAGGAAGACTAGCCCTGAGCTAACATCTGTTGCCAACCCCCCTCTTCTTTGCTAAGGAAGATTGGCCCTGGGCTGACATCCGTGCCCATCTTCCTCTATTTTATATGCGACACTGCCACAGGGTGGCTTGACAAGCGGTGCTTCTGTCTGCGCCTGGGATCCGAACCTGCGAAACCCTGGAGGCCAAAGTGGAGTGCATGAACTTAACCGCTGTGCCGCCGGGCCAGACCCCCATTTTGTCATTTCTTGACCAGACTACAAGAGCCTTTTAATTTATTTCTCTGAAAACATCCTGTCATCCTCTAGTCCATTCTATACCGAGCCAAATTGATCTCCTTAAAATACTGATTTCATTTTTTATGCTCTCCCACTTAAAAATTTCTAAATGGTGGTTCATCTATCACAGCAGGGATAGCAAATGCATGTTGCCTTGTTCAAGGCCAGCCTCACTAATCAAGATCCTATTTCCTGCTCAATCTAGATGAAGCTTCAGAATCCGTTTCCACAGTTGGTACGACCAACGGATCAGAATTGGAGTGGGAGATAAATCTTATTTCTCACCCTAGCCTACAAAATTATTTCCAAAAACTTGGGCTTTAACAGTTCTCATGTCTGAGCATGTACTGTGCGCACCAAAATCTTGCTGTTCAATATATGCAGGCCCTATTTCCTCAAACAGACCATAAGCTCCTCATTCTGCTTTTGTTTCTTCATTAAATGTCTGGGTTCTGCTCACAGAATTGAGGAAGACACTGTTTGTGGACATCCTCATGTCAAAGAGGAGATGTTGAAGCTGCTGAAGGCTGAGCTGATGGCTGAAGGAAACAAGGCCAGAAGGAAAATCTAGACTCTCATTAAGAAAGGCAATAAAAGGCCGTAATTAGCAAACTGGCGCCAGGTGTGAAGTCCAAGGAGCGTGGCAAGGTCACAAATGAAGAAACCAGAGCTCAGGAGCCAGAAGGATGGGAAGCAAGTCAGGTTGCAGAGTGCAAGTTGGGACAAGGCAAACGATTCAGAATTAAGCTTGTGGAAATATTTCTTGGAACTGTCAGGCCTGCCTCTGTGCAGGATCAGCCATTAACATAGAACCATGTGTGTAATATACATTAATGCATAAATAAGCAAAAACATAAGTCAAAGGAATACCATCTATGTTGAAATGCCATGTTGAACACGAAATTTCTATAGTTTCTCTCGGTCTCTTATACCCAGTTTTACCCAAAAATATTGACTTAGTAACTTTCCTTTAAATTACTGGTATCTCTCTGGACTTCCTTAATATTGTATTTAAGCCAGAGTGGAAAAGGTAGTTCTCAGTACGTGCACTAATAATAAAGCAGACCTTAAAACAAGTGGCAGATGGAAACAATACGACTCCACCCAGGGACTCCTGCAGATTAGAGCCCCATGAAGCATTTGTTGCCTCTCAGCTCCTGCCAAGCCCGAGGGACAGCTTCTTGCTGCAGCTGCCTGCAAAAATTAACGTCTTGCTCCTGCCAAGAAAGCAGATGACAAGCTCAGCAGCTCTCCTTTGGTTTGTTTTTCTCTGTGGCAGGAACATGTGCCCGCTGAGTAGGCATTTGTCTGTGTAATCAGGAGGACTGCAGAAGCTAAGGCAAGGAGATGAGGGTGAGTCAGGAAGGAGAAGCTGGCACCTGGGAGCAGAATAGAACCAAAAAGCCAGGCGGTAGAAACAAGGCCAGCCAGCATTCATGCAAGTTGATGGAAGCAAGTTGACTCATACAACCCTGGGACCAGCTAAGGTTGTTTGCATGCACACGATGAATCATCTAATGTGTAAGTCGAGCCACCAGCTATAATTAATCTTGTGCATTAAAACAAGTTTGAGGATTTTGAATATGAGCTAATGAGACTGACCTATACGATCATACTGTGCTCATAGCTGGGTCACTGCGTCAAGGACAAAAGAGGAACCTGGAGGTGCCCGTGGAAAGTGCCTTTCCTTGTGATCTGCAGTCTTACCCATGCGGTGCTCCACATGGGGTGTGAACATTGGCAGTAGGTTGGACTGGATGGTATTTGCCCCACCCATGCTGCCCTCAATTCCTCCTTGATTTACAGTGCTGTGGCAGGGAAGATATCTTCTGGAATACAAGGACTTTAAGGTTTCAAGTTTGCAATGGACTTTCATATTGATTGTGGAATTTAGCATGCTAGGATGACCAATTGCTGGTTGTTATTGTTCAAATTAGTAGTGGACATTGCTGGGTTTTGGCAGGCCAGCATCTATTCCATATTCCCTTGATAATAGCACCCGGCTCCTTTTGAAGATTCATTTCTCCCCATTGGAGACAGCTTGGTAAGACTATAATCAGGGTGATCTGCCCTCCCTCAGCTAAGGAGCAGGCACATGACTGATGCCATTCAGGGGCTCCTTCCCCGTACTTACAATCTTGACCAGAATGACAAACAGATTGAAAAAGAGTAGACCCCATCATCCAGCAATAGCTCCCGGGAAAGAAAGCCAGGTATTCTTGACACCATAAAGATCCATAAACTTGCTCTGGTGCCCAGCTTGGTTCACCAGTCATTTCTGAATTGGTTTTCTGAATCTATTATTTTTGCTTTTCCACATCCTTCCAAAAATCTCCCTTTTTGCTTAAGTTGGCAGGAGTTGGTTTTTGCTGCTTGTAACCAGACATCCCTAATTGATACAGATTCATGTACCCAAAGTTTCTACTACAGATGTTCAAGGAAATGGAGATTATTAGTAAACC
This sequence comes from Tapirus indicus, assembly GCA_031878705.1. Classification (NCBI taxonomy): domain Eukaryota; kingdom Metazoa; phylum Chordata; class Mammalia; order Perissodactyla; family Tapiridae; genus Tapirus; species Tapirus indicus. Next base: position 132,417,026 of record CM062920.1, on the reverse strand, counting down.
CAGCAAGTCAATCACATGGAAGTTTATTAAGAAAATGTCTATGGGGCCAGCCCAGTGGAGTAGTGGTTAAGTTCACACGCTCTGCTTCGGTGGCCTGGGGTTTGCAGGTTCGGATCCTGGGTGTAGACCTACGCACCACTTATCAAGCCATGCTGTGGCACCGTTCCACATAAAGTAGAGGAAGTTGGGCACAGAAGTTAGCCTAGGGCCAATCTTCCTCAGCAAAAAGAGGAGGATTGGCAACAGATGTTAGCACAGGGCTAATCTTCCTCACCAAAAAAAAAAGAAGAAAGAAAACGTCTATGTATTTTACAAGGCTCATTACTGAACACCAAGTCTTCTCTTCCTTACCATCTCTGCCTTGAAGTCTCTCTTCTGATTAATTTGTTGTTTGTTTCAATTCCTTTATCAAATATTACCCAAGATATAATAAATAAGCCCAATATATCACCTGAAACCTTGCTTCTCCACAAGTATCTTTCATTCTGACAGGCCTCATAGGGGTGGAGGTGGAGGGGTTGTTGGAATTTTGTTTTCTTACAATACATGAGGTATGTATTTGACTATCAGTATGTAAAAAGAAAGGTAATCACTTGTAGAAAAATACAGTAAAGCATCCAAAAATAATGGAGAAAAAGAAACAATAGTAATAATAATAATAATATATTTTATTGAATCATAGTCACCACCAAATTGTCAGACACACTTTTATTTTATGTACCACTAAGAAAGAAAACAAAATGCTACCAATCAATTTATGACGCACCATCCCAGCTTCAGAGATGTTGCAAAAAAGTGTGTTTGAAGTGATAAAGTTTGGTAATAAAAATGATAACTAAATGTATGGAGCCTTAACTACATGATAGGTCCTTTTCTAAGTGTTTTACATATTTCAATTCATTTGATCCTAACAATCTGATAAGGTAGTATGATGTGTTAACACAACTAATATCCATAGTTAGCCAAATAGATAGTTTAGGCTTAATGTAAATTCAAAGTGGAGTTATTTTATTTGAACTGACAAATTTATGTCTTATTCAAAGCAACAATTAAAATTGTGTAAGAAAGTATTGCTCTGATATTTTCTTTTATGAGATCAATTTCGAAAATGTAACCTTGTCTCGTGTTCAAAAACTCATTCTTAGCTTTGTTTCAATACAGTTTAAAAAAAGATATGCCATTGTTTCTAATCTGTGTTCTATAAACCTTAAAAGGCCCTTGGGTCAAAAGCAGTAAATATTTTGTTTAATTCCCAATCTCTATTTCTGGTTGTGTAAATTAAGAAGCAGTGTTACACAGCAATCCTCTAAAGATATTTTGTAGCATATTGGTGTGGACATGTTCTGTTGTAAGCTGAATAGATCCCAGGGCCCACGTGGCCAGTCTCAACATGGTGAGCATTCAAAGAAACACAGTCCAATCACCAGATGGGATCACTGTCTTTCCCTTTCTTGCATTTCTCAAAGAATATTAAAGGACTCCCACACAAGTATTAATCAGGTCCAACCCTGCTTGGCTTCCAAGATCAGAGGAGATCTAGTGCATTCAGGGTGGTCACACATAGATACGGAGAGCAGATTGGTGGTCACCAGAGGGGAAGGGGAGAGGGAGAAGAGGAAAAATGGTGAAAGGGCACATGTGTACGGTGACGGATGGTAATTAGACTTTGAGTGATGAGCACAATGTAGTCTACACAGAAATCAAAATATAATGATGTACATCTGAAATTTATATAATGTTATGAACCAATATTACCTCAATAAAAAAATATTAAAGGAGATCCAATTCATAATTCATATTATTTCTTAAATTTTTCTTTTTTCCTTTTAAAATTATCTCACCTCTCAAAGCTTCCCCAAAACCTCTCTTCTCTCATTTTTTGTATTCAACTCCGCCCTAAACTATCCTGGACACCCCCATCCTATTAGGATCTTCACTTTTCTTCTTCTCTCCCTTTCTTTCCATCATTTTAAATTTCTTTCAAGAAAGCCCCAGCCCTGTCTGATGACAATAAATAGACAATTTATTAATATAGACAATTTATTGATGATAATAAAAAGACAGAGAGTCTTCCACTCTCTGAGTAGTTGGGTTTGTATAGGAAGAACCATGAGATGAATGTCAAATTGAGGGAGAAGTGCTGAATAAACTTTGTAAGAAGTTTTCATAGAGGGTGCAAGGTCAGGAAAGAGGCAGAACATTTTTTTCTACATGAATGACATTTTGTTTCTTTATTTTAAAAAAATGTCCTGTGGTCATTAATATTGATAAACACTAGGTACCTTTTGAAGATTCACAACCACATTAGCATATTAAAGGCACTCAGAAGTCTTGCAATAAAGAATCCCGTTTATCTTTGTTCTAGCCAGTATTTCTTAAATGTATTTAAAAATGAAACTCTTTTCTGTCCCCCACTCCCTCCCACATACATAAGTACACGTGGAATGCCATCTGGGTAAAGTGGCCTTAAATTATAAAAGACATAACAAAAGTAATTGAAGATACACTTGTAGCATGCACATAGAATGGTAGGATGGGTGTTTCAGTGAGGACAGCAATAGTGTGGATGTGATCTGCACTTTTCACACAACATGGAAAGTAGTGCCATGTGGCCTCTCATCCTGCAGTTGTGACAAGATAACTTAGCCAGAATAGCCACCGACTGAGTCTGCCCAGCCAATATGTACACAGATACCAGTTGCACAACTGGTTCTGGGTAATAGTTGTCTTTGAATTTGATTTTACCAAGATGTTTTGTGTTATTACCTCCCTGGGTATCTATCTTGATTTACCTTGGACAGTAGCCAGCCCCTCACGCTAATGTTGGCTATTAGCCCATTAGCTCAGTAGCTGTTACGTAAGTTTAATGTCACTGGGTGTGGAGGGTATGATTAGATTGTAGATGGACTTGTCCATAGCTAGAGGTAATATGTATGTGGGTGCCTGAGCAAGTTTCTATGTGGGATCATCTGGAAAAGATGGGGAAACAGCACCTGAAGCCACATGTGCTCACTTAGGCATCCAGAGTGTGTAGATTCAGAAGGAGGGCTAATAGCTGACGGATAATTTGCAAACTAGTCAAGTTTTAGCTATACCTGATAACATTGGAAATCTTCCTATACAAAGATGTAGAAGATTCATTATTAATTAAAAAACAGATGATAAATAAACAATTCTTAGACAATCTATGAAGCAGATTTGAATATTATGACTCTTTTATTGCCTACTTTACTTTGAACTGTTGTTATTTGGAGCAATGCTGGAGGCCAAGATCCAAGCCCATATCACTGCTCGGGGCTTGTAATTTGTTTAAGATTTGCATTAAGTCAGTATAAATGACTGAATTCACTAACATTTCCACCTGAAATTCTTTGGGAGTCATTGGACATCTTAAAGAAATATGCATCCAAAAAAGTTATTCAACTTATGCAAAATCTGGGGAAAATGTGTCCAAAAATAGGGTATTGGCTTATTATGTTATATCCAAATACAGTAATCATTAGTGCTATTCACAAAATGTTTCTAGTTCTCCTTCTGGACGCATGGTAAGATTACATTTCTTTGCTCACTTTATGTTAAGCGGGGCCATGTGACTGGCTTTAGCCAAGCAAGGAAAAGCAAATAACATGTCGCTTCCAGGCAGAAACTTTAAGGACAAGTGTGTAATTTTCCGTGGGCACTTTCCCTTCTGCCTGGGTCCTGCAGTGAGAACAATATGAACAGAGCCCCTAGCTGACCTGCAATAGACACACAGAGTGAGCAAGAAATAAAAAATTGTTGCTGCAAGTCACTGAGATTTTGAGAGTATTTGTTACCACAGCTAAACCCAGCTTGCTCCAGCTGATATATCAAGCATTGGAGCACTAAACAGTTCATGAAAATCATATAGTAGAAAATTATTAGATAATGAGAAAACATATAGATAATATATTAAGTAAAAAATGTAAATTTTAACAAATTTTTATGCAGTCATTGCAAAATATATATGAAATGGAGTTCGTGGAGTAGATTGGATCTTTGGAATTTTGAAGTTGGAAAATATTCCACTAAAATAGTGCTTTGTGAGTGGAGACTAAAAGTTGACCTTTGGGTTTAACTGACTCTTTGGGGACACTTTTAGATTTGGATCTGTAAGGCAACTAAATATTCCTTTTCCCTGGAAAAAAATCATGCCCTCATTCTGTGCTTGGGAGAGGGCATTGGGCCTCTCCTCCAAGAGATGGTGAAGCCTAGTGATATCTCGTGTTGGGGAGTGAGCTCGCTCTAGCCACAGAGCAGTCAGTTCTGATCCCAGGCCTCAAGCTGAGAATCTAAGAGCCACTAGGAGTTGGAGGGCCTGTCCTGTGGTTTGAAGGAAATAGCCAAGGAAAGAGTGTGTCCCTTCCTCAGGCTCCCTGTGTACATGTGAACATCAGTCAAAACGAAAGATAGCTGACTGCAACAGGGCCACCAAAGGAGGGTTCAGCCTGCGAGGAAAAGAATGGAAGGCACTCAGCAAGGGTCATGGTTCAAAGTATTAAAATTCAGAAGTCCCAAGGAGATAGAGGCAGCACTCAACATCCAGCTTCCCGTGTGTGTGTTTTCATCCCTCCCTCTAGAGGACAGTTCTCAGCTCTCCAAGTGCCCTGAGGTATATTATCATGATGACAAGGGAGAAAGTAAACGTTTGACTGGGCTGCGCCCTATCTCACTTCTGCGCTTTCCCTGAAGGCAGAAGAGGATGACAAGTAAGAAAACTCACCACAGGAAGCTCGTCTCTGAGAACATAAGCAGTCCCAACAGGGTAAAAGAGAAAATAATTGGACAGGCTGCAATTAATAGTGTCAGATTTAACCTTTGTTCCAGTATGAGAAGGTCTGCACTGAGATGTCACCCAAGACCTAGAAGTGTCTCTACAAGAAAGCTTTTGTCCTCCCGTGTGGAAGTCAGTGCTGACCACAACCAGGTCAGAGGATGGCGTTCCTTCTAAGGCAGCCTGCCAAGGACCCCAGCATTCAGCAGGGGTCTTGTGGCTCTGTCTTCTAGCTATTACCAAATTAACCCTTTCTGCCTTGCTCCCAAAGAATCTACTGCCAAACTGGTGCAAATGCCACTTCTGAGATACATTAAAAAATGTGAAATAATTACCTGAAAGCTGTGGCTATGGAGCAAAAATATTCAAAATACAAGTTGGAGAATCCACGTGAATAAAATGTTCATGTGAACAGTGAGGGTGGAGAATACGCCTGCATGTGCATGCATTGATGTATGTGTGTATGTGCGTGTGCGTGAGTGTGCACGTGTGTGTAATGGAGAAATATCCATCCAAGAGAGCATTGACAGTAGCTCCAAGAACTTATATATGGGGGTAGGAGTGGAAATCCACATTTTAGTGATATTTTTTCCTTTTTCACAGACAAATGACATTTTTTTTCAAACATCTATTCTGTGAGCAAAAGGGGGAGGGGCGTATGTCAATGTTATGTGCTTGGAATAATTATGGGGAAACACTATCCACTTAACTTATCTCAGCTCTATGGAAGATTATAGGGTTTGGACTATTTCTGGCCACATCTGAATGTCTGTGAAAAGTGGAAGTAAAGTCATTAAGTGGAATGGGCATTTATGCATTTGGTAATTTGCCTTGAGTCAGAAAGTCTAGACACCCACCCCGCTGGGAATTGTGAGGAATGTGAGACATTGCTACACCCCTCAGGACTCTTTTGAAACAGGAAAGGCAGTGACCACCTGAAGGACCCTGAAGCGAATGGGTCCAGTAGTTCTTAATTAAGGCCCCTGAAGCAAAGTGAAAATGCAATGATCTGGTGTTCCCACAGATGCCTGCCGCACCTGACCCAGGGAGAGGCAGCCAGAGCCAGCAGGAGACTTCAAGACCTCAGCTACATCTGAGCACCACCCATTTCCTACCTGGGCAACCTGGGATCCGTTTAATCTCTTGTGCCTCAGTTTCTTCATCTAGTAAGTGGGCACGATCATTCTAGCAACTGGAATGGCTAACATATTAAAGACTGCCTATGTGCCAGGCATCAGAATAAATAGCTGATTCATTGATTCTTCTTGACAACCCTGTGAGGTAGGCAGTGTTAGTATATTTCATTGATTCTACGATGTTCCTTTTTTTCTTTCATATTTTAACAGTCTCTGTTATCAGGATGCATAGTATAATTGTTAAGAAAGCATATAAGTCACAGTGCTTTTAATTCTTTCTTAATGGCACAGAAATTGGTGTTGTGTTAGATTCAGTGAGGAAACTGAGGCCAAGATAGGTTAAATAACTCACCTAAGATCACGCAGAACTAGGACTCTAATTGAGGCTGTTTCTAGAGTTGAATTTCTTCTACAGAGCTAGATCTCCTGGTTCCTCCATTTACTAGCTGTGTGACCTTGGGCACATTCTTAACCTCTCTGTGCCTCGGTTTTTTCATCTGTGAAATGGTGATAATAATAATAGTAACTGCTTCATAAGATTGTAATGGGATTAAACAAATTCATAGATGTAAAGCTTTTAAAATAGTGCCTGACATATATTAGCTATATTAGCTTTATTATAAATTTAGCTATATTAGCTTTATTATAAGGAGAAAACCAGCATCACTTGTTATAGATAGAAGGCAATTGGAAAAAAGAAGGATGTAACTAGTAAAATAAGAATATGTTTATCGGTGTGTCCCTAAGATCATCTTGGATAGATGTGTTGAGCATATTTTGGGAAATGCTTTTTTTGTTCTTTCTCTCTAAAACTGAGAGATCAGGTAAAAGTGAAAGGGGACAATGGGCTGAGAGGGACTGATCATTAGAGGTGAGGGAGAAGGGACAAGGGAAAGGGGAAGGTGAGACGGAGGGTTTGCTTGAGGATTTGGGAATGGCATGGGTCTCGTGCTGGGGGTGGGCACAGCTGTTTGAAGGAGCCATACTGCACAGAACAGTGGTGAACTCTTGACTAGAATTAAAAAATGATTTCAATCTGCAGGTGACAATTCATGAGTAAGTCATGGGATCAATTTGGTGGGTCACAACCAGAATCTTTAGAAATGCAAGAGAAAGGAAGGAAAGTGAACACAAGGGAGGGCATGCGTCAGAGGGTATCATGTGGAATAACAAGAAACGTTGTTTTAGGGAACTTGGATTTCAGTTAAGGATGAATAGATGTGTGGCATGGGTTCTGATATAAAATGTGGGTCTCAGTTCAAAAGTCTGAAAGCTACTGGACTAAAAGGTATGAGATTAGGTGTTGGCTGAAAAATACACGGCATAAGTTTAAAGCAATGTGTTTCATATTAACGACCAAGAACCCCTGCTTCCACATGAGTGTAACTTTTTGAAAGCACTCAGGGACTCTGACACACCTTAAGACCCCTTTGAAGTAGTCCCCCCTTTCTGGGTCTCTTTGCCTTGAAGAAACATTGTGGGGCTGACTCCCCCTCTCCTTGGCTCAGCCTTTTTGCTTTAGATCCAATTCCCGTCCCTCCCTCCCACACCCTTTCCAATGTCATATTCTAAGCCCAACCTTCCCCAGGTAGAGGGCCAGCTCTTGTGACCCTCAGAGCCTGGGACTCCACACAGGATGCCTGGTCACCTCGAGAGGCTGAGCTGGGCTCTTTTGTGTTTTTGTAAATGCTATTGAGTATAAACGACAAAGAAATGGAGAAGTCACACTCCCAGGAGTGATATCACCTCAGAACCACTGGGGGCCTGAGTCTGAACAGCCTGATTTAACACTCTGATCAAGGTTTGGGTGGGAGTGGATCCTAAACCAAGAACCATCTCTCAGATTAGAACCCGCTATGAAAGAACACATCTAGCCTTATTTATACTTAAAAGTGAGCAGCGACAAGTAGTAAGTCTTCATCTGCCACTGAATCAGATTAACATTATTTTAAAATGTGCACATGCAGATTCCAGAAGAACACGGGATTAAAATGCCTGCCAAAATTTTGGGAGGCTCTTTCCCTAAAACATAGAACAAGGCCAAATGCAAATGGTATGAAGCTCCTTTCAGCAAGATGTGGGCATGATATCAGCCATCTCCTTCCCTCCTAAGGTCATATGATGCTGTACTAGTCAAGCTACATGAACTTGTGTGCTTTCTAAATTATTTTTATCCTTCAGGTAAAGCAATTACTGGAAATTATCAGTTAACTTCATGGGGAGGCCCCATAAGAGAAAGCAGTGAAAGTTTACCCATATGTAAAATTGGAGGTTGTCAGCCTATCTTGCAAAAGGTGAATGAAATACAGACATTAGCAGATTCACAATAGTTCATTAAAATCCTCCCAAGATTAAAGGAAGTGCAAAACCTGGACATCACCAAGTATGACAAAGACTTCACATGCCAGAATTCCCATCACGGAGGCATTTAAAACACAGTCATTTTCTGTAAGCTCATGTCTATAATTCAAAGAAGCCATTATTATCTAGTGACTTCTTTTTGGTCACTATTAACATTATTAACTTTTCCCCATTAACTATCTATCTACTCTTCCTATTAAAATGAAACAGTAAAAAAAGTTTTAACTTCTAGAACATATCCCTTGCTTTTTACTTACTTTTAAGAGAAATTTGATTTTTATATAAGCATGTAAAAATTTCTCTGCACTTATACAAACCTAATTATTGAATGAATTGAGAAATGATTGTATTACTTCTGAAGTCTTGTGAGAAATCCAGGTGGAAGTTGGTGGGAGAAAAGGTTGGCTAATTCCCTGGGTTCCAAAAGGATAAACGGCAAGCTGGCCCCAGCCTGAGGCTCTGTCCCCAAGATCTGAGCTGGGAGGAGACCCACCTTCCTTCACATCCATTCCTCAACAGCGTTTCTGGAACTCCTTATTTGTAAGCTCCTATAGGGAGTGCAGCACATTCTTTGGGGTTTCTCTGGAGGTGGCCAATCTTCATCCACTGAGGATGGGTTTAATTTTTTGAAAAGTCCAGAAGTCAGTTGGAGTCAGATCTGGTGAATCAGGTCAAGTGGACTAAAACAACTATGACTTCGAAGTGACAAAGTCTGCCTTTCTCATCGAGTTTGTAAACAGACCCTGTATGAATACACCATTTATTAAGATACACAGAAAATGGTCCTGGGGTAGGGGGAGGGAAACACCAAGGAAAATATTAATCTTAATGGAATGCAGCCATGATTAGAGCTAATAAAGTTGACATCACCTTTTCATGTTTGGCTTCAGTTGAACAACAAGGGGAAAATGAAGATAAGGAATACATTCTCTCTCCTCTACTGAGAGCCAGAAAGATCTCCCAACAGTGTTCCATCCTGTGGGTAATTCCTGTTCCTCCTCAGGACTGAAGAATAACTAGCCCAAAGTGGGGAAGGGTGATGCGAAAAACAAAGGAAAATTCAGCACTTTCTTTGTTGACATAAGTCACACCTGATATAATAGGGAAAAATTAGAAAATAGAGATAAGAAAATAAAAGCTTGGCCACCAAGAGCTAAACCCTGTTAATATGTTTTGGTGTATCTCCTTGAAAATATTTATATACAATTTGTATGTGTAAATATATATTTATATATGTACGTATAAGTAGACGTACACACATAAAATGTATTTTCCTCCCAAACTGTATACTATAAGTGCTTTTTAATAGTTTTGCTTTCTATTAAAAATGAAACATGAATGTTTTACAGGTTGATGTAATTTTTGATGACTACTTTGGGGTATTTTCATAGATGGATCTAATTTATCTAATCAAATCCTAATTTTGGACATTTACATTTTTTACAGATTTTACTGCTTATGAATAATGCATGAGGTATCTTTAGTTAGGCATACAGCTTTAAGTCTTTGTCCAATTTCTTTCTCCCCACAATGAAGGAAACTCTATTGCTTTTTCCTCCTGATATAAATTGAACATATTTATTTTCCCCCGCCCAAAATCAAACAATACATTGAGGGAAAAAGTAAAAGTCACCTGAAATGCACCTTTCTGAGAGAGCAACTATTAACATTTCAGTGACCATCCTTTCATGTAACTCTTTATGCATTGTGTACACATAGGTATATTTTTACATATATACATATACATACACACACACTATACACACACAAACATACACGTAATACACATATAAGGTTTAAGAGAGCATTTTTAAAGGGATTGGTGATAAATAATTCTCTGTATCTTAACAATATATAATGGAAATTCCTCCAGGTCAAGTAGTATAGATCATTAATTTTTAATTCTTGCTTAATATTCTACTATAAGAATTATCATAATTCATTCGGCTATTCTTTTATTAATGGACTTTTGATTTGCTACCAGCTTTTTATTATTAAAAACAATGCTGCAATAATCATCCTTGAATATATATACTTATATATTAGGGTATTTATTTCTATAATATAGAATCCCAGGAGTGGGATTGCTGGGGTGAATTGAATCTGCGTTTAAATTTTTAATAAAGATCATGAATTGCCTTCACATTTCCACCAGTGATGTATGACAGCGCCCTTGCCCTGCCTCCCACCTCTGCTAATAATAGATGCTATTACACTTTTATGTATTTGCCACTCTGGTGGGTATCATCATGGCAATTTTGATTTTTATTTCTCTGTCTACTGGGGGAAGGTTGAACATTTTATCTTACTTGCTCTTCTGTCAATTGCCTATTCATATGCCCAACTCATTTTGCTATTGGGTTGATTGTCTTTATCTTATCAATTGTGTGAGCTTTTTGCATTGTATAGATAGTAGTTTTTTTTACTATCATTTGAATTTAAAATATTTTCCCTAACTTGTTTGCCTAGTGACTTTAATTGTATACACACACGCCGATATCTAGTTCTGAGCTCTCTTATTTTTGACTGATTTTTTGATACAGTTTGATGCCACTACTGTATGTTTTTATTATAGTGCCTTTTAAGTAGTTTTAATATAGTATTTTAATACTGCCATTCTTTATTCATCAATTTAAGAGCATTTGATTCTACTAAAAATACCATTGGGATTCTACTGGAGTTGCATCGAATTTATATACTATCTTCCAGAGAACAGGAATTTTTTTATAATGATGAGTATTCTTTTTCAAGAACGTAGTATAGATTTCTATTTGTTCAGATCATATTTTTGCCCTCCAGTAGGATTTTATTTTTTAACATATATCCTGTCCCTTTCTTGTGTAATTTATTCCTAACCATCTTATGATTTTTGTCACTGTTATAAATGGAATATTTTCCTCATTTCTATTTCTATATTGGCATTGCTCATATAGAAAAAGCTAATAATTTTATATCTTTGGTTTGTAACCACCCAGTGTATCGAATTCTTTTATTACTTCTACTTGTTTTTTACTAGAATTTGTTGGTGATAGCAGGTATGAAAATGATATTATCAGCAAAAAATTTCACCTCTTTCTTTCCATATTTATATAGTGCATTTTATCATTTATTGCACTTACTAGACTCTCCAGACCATATTAAATAATAATGGTGATAGTAGGCATTTGTCTTGTTCTTGATTTTAATGGGAAGAGCTTTAACCATGAATACAAATATATCGGTCACATATTATTAGTTACCTTAGCTTATGCTGCAACAACAAAACCCCTCTAAATTATCAGGGCCTTGCAGCAACACAAGTTGATTTTTACCTCACCTTACACACTGGCTGCTAATAGGCCGTGATTCTGTTTCATGAGTCTTTCATTCTGGATCTAAACTAAAGGTTGAGCATCTATCTGGGATCTGCCATTCTGTGATAGAAGGAAAAGAACAATGGCCATACCATGAGATGGTTCTTCATGCTTCTGCTCAGAAGTGACATACATTGCTTCTACTCACATTCATGGGCCACAGCAAGTCACAAAGCTAAGCATAATGTCAATATTGTGGAAAAGAATAACCCACATGGGTAGGGAAGCAAATAATTGGAAACAATAATACAGTCTACCACGTCTGCCCCTAGGTCAAAAATATTCTTTCCTCCCTTTCATTCACAAAATAAACATAGCCCTTCCCCAAGAAAGACTCCTAAAAAGTCCCATCCAATTGTGAGTGACAACCCTATTCAAGATTTTGTAATAGTCCCTACATTATATTTGGATGTGCTTCCTATTGATCTTGAAATCTCAATACTACAAAAAAAAAAAAAAAAAGAATCTACCCTTTATATTCCCAATGTACAATGGTAGAAAACATAGATGGTACAACCTCTGTTCACACTCCTGTTGAAAGGGGGGAAGAATGGGAGGTACACAGCGGTCACCAATCCATAGCAATTCTGAGATTCCTCAGAGGAAATGCTTCAAGGCCTTCAAATCCTGGGTAAAGGGGAATTTCTTCACTAGTCCTCATCTTTGCTCCCTTCAAGTAGCTTTCCAGTCCATTGTTTTCCATTTGAGAGGCTCTGTCCTCTGATAGGTCTTTCTATTTCCATTATCCCTCTTGGTCATTGTTAAAGGGCATTGGGGAATATGCCCTCCCTTGGTGCTCGGTACCTTTTTTTTCATCTTGCTCTCTGTCCATAGAAGTTTGGGGGTCCAAAAGTTGTTTCAAGTCTTGAATAGTCACTGCCACTCGAAGTTAGTGGTTCTTTTGGCAGTACATCTTTCACAAAAAACGTTGTCCAGTTTTCTGTTGACTTTATTTGGGTTAATTTGAGCTTATAAACTTCTGTAGGAAAGTCATGAAGTAGTCTTTTTCCCGGAGCCATCTTTTCCAACTAAATGCCACCTTAATTGATTCAGAAGCTTTCACCGAAGATTTGATGGCTATAGCCTTGATTTGGTTCTCATCACAAAGCTATCTTTTTTTTTAATTGATGTCATAATAGTTTGAATCTTTGTGAAAATTTAGTCGTACATTACTGTTTGTCAGTCACCATATAAATGCATCCTTTCACCCCTTGTGCCCACCCCCACCCCGCTTGCTCCTGGTAACCACCAGTTCTCACTGTCCATGTGTTAGTTTATCTTCCACATATGAGTGAAATCATACGGTGTTTGTCTTTCTCTGTCTGGCTTACTTCACTTAACATAATACCCTCCAGGTCCATCCATGTTGTTGCAAATGGGACTATTTTGTCTTTTTTATGGCTGAGTAGTATTCCATTGTATATATATACTACATCTTCTTTTATCCAATCATCAGTCAAGGGACACTTGGGTTGCTTCCACTTCTTGGCTATAAAGAATAATGCTGCAATGATCATAGGGGTGCATTAACCTCTTTGGATAGTTGGTTTCAGGATCTTTGGATAAATACCCAGTAGTGGGATAGGTGGATCATAAGGTATTTCTATTTCTAATTTTTAAAGAAATCTCCATACTGTTTTCCATAGAGGCTGCACCAGTTTGCATTCCCACCAGCAGTGAATTAGGGTTCCCACTTCTCCACAACCTCTCCAACATTTGTTGCTTTTTGTCTTGGTGATTATAGACATTCTAAGGGGTGTAAGGTGATATCTTAGCATAGTTTTGATTTGCATTTCCCTGATGATTAGTGATGTTGAACATCTTTTCACGTGTCTGTTGGCCAACTGTATATCTTCCTTGGAAAAATATCTGTTCATATCCTCTGCCCATTTTTTTTATCAGGTTGTTTGTTTTTTTGTTGTTCAGTTGTGTGAGTTCTTTATATATTATGGAGATTAATCCCTTGTCAGATATATGATTTGCAAATATCTTCTCCCAGCTGGTGGGTTGTCTATCCATTTTGATCCTGGTTTCATTTGCCTTGCAGAAGCTCTGTAATCTGATGAAGTCCCACTTGTTTATTTTTTCTTTTGTTTCCCTTGTCCGAGTACACATGAAATCTGAAAGGATCCCTTTATGACTGATGTCAATTAGTGTACTGCCTATATTTTCTTCCAGGAGTTTTATAGTTTCAGGTCTCACTTTCAGGTCCTTAATCCACTTTGAATTGATTTTTGTGTATGGCAACAGAAGATGGTCTGCTTTCATTCTTTTGCATGTGGCTGTCCAATTTTCCCAGCACCACTTATTGAAGAGACTTCTCTTTCTCCATTGTATATTCTTCACTCCTTTGTTAAAGATTAGCTGTCCATAGGTGTGTGGTTTTATTTCTGGGCTTTCAATTCTGTTCCATTGATCTGTGTGTCTATTTTTGTACCAGTACCATGCTGTTTTGATTACTATAGCTCTATAGTATATTTTGAAATCAGGGATTGTGATGCCTCCAGCTTTGTTCTTTTTTTGCAGGATTGCTTTAGCTATTCGGGGTCTTTTGTTGCCCATACAAATTTCAGTATTTTTTGTTCTATTTCCATGAAGAATGTCATTGGGATTCTGATTGGGATTGCATTGAATCTGTAGATTGCTTTAGGTAGTGTAGACCTTGTAACTATGTTTATTCTTCCAATCCATGTGCATAGGATATCTTTCCATTTCTTTGTGTCATCATCGATTTCTTTCAATAATGTCTTATAGTTTTCAGTGAATAGGTCTTTCACCTTCTTGGTTAAATTTATTCCTAGATATTTTATTCTTTTTTGTTGCAGTTGTAAATGGGATTGTCTTCTTGAGTTCTCTTTCTGTTAGTTCATTATTAGAGTATAGAAATGCAACTGATTTTTGTAAGTTGATTTTGTACCCTGCAACTTTGCTGTAGTTGTTGATTATTTCTAACAGTTTTCCAATGGATTATTTACAGTTTTCTCTATATAAAATCATGTCATCTGCAAACAGCGAGAGTTTCACTTCTTTGTTGACTATTTGGATTCCTTTTTATTTCTTTTTCTTGCCTAATTGCTTTGGCCACAACCTCCAGTACTATGTTGAATAAGAGTGGTGAGAGTGGGCACCCTTGTCTTGTTCCTGTCCTCAAAGGAATGGCTTTCAGTTTTTCCCCGTTGAGTATGATGTTGGCTGTGGGTTTTTCATATATAACCTTTATTTATTTGAGGTATTTTCCTTCTATACCCATTTTGTTGAGAGTTTTTATCATAAGTGGATGTTGGGTCTTGTCAAATGCTTTCTCTGCATGTATTGAGATGATCATGTGGTTTTTATTCCTCATTCTGTTAATGTGGTGTATCACGTTGATTGATTTGTGGATGTTGAACCATCCCTGTGTCCCTGATATAAATCCCACTTGATCATGGTGTATGATCTTTTTAATGTATTGCTGTATTTTGTTTGCCAATATTTTGTTGAAGATTTTTGCATCTATGTTCATCAGCGATATTGACCTGTAATTTTCCTTCTTTATATTGTCCTTGTCTGGCTTTGGAATCAGGGTGATGTTGGCCTCATAGAATGTGTTAGGAAGAGTTCCATCTTCCTCTATTTTTTGGACTAGTTTGAGAAGGATAGATATTAAATCTTCTTTGAATGTTTGGTAAAATTCTCTAGAGAAGCCATTTGGTCCCGGACTTTTATTTTTGGGGAGGTTTTTGATTACTGTTTCAATGTCTTTGCTTGTGATTGATCTATTCAGATTTTCTATTTCTTCTCAATTCAGTTTTGAGAGGTTGTATGAGTCTAAGAATTTATCCATTTCTTCTAGATTGTCCAATTTGTTAGCATATATTTTTTCATAGTATTCTCTTATGATCCTTTGTATTTCTGTGGTAGTCATTGTAATTTCTTCTCTTTCATTTTTAATTTTATTTATTTGAGTCTTCCTTCTTTTTTTCTTACTGAGTCTGGCTAAGGGTTTGTCAATTTTGTTTATCTTCTCAAAGAACCAGCTCTTTGTTTCATTGATCCTTTCTACTATTTTTTTGGTTTCAATTTCATTTATTTCTGCTCTAATTTTTATTATTTCCCTCCTTCTGCTGACTTTGGGCTTTGTTTGTTCTTCTTTTTCTAATTCTGTTAGATGTAGTTTAAGGTTGCTTATTTGGGATTTTTCTTGTTTGTTAAGGTGGGCCTGTATTGCTGTGACTTTCCCTCTCAGGACCACTTTTGCAGCATCCCATATGAGTTGGTATGGTGTATTTTCATTTGTCTCCAGATATTTTTTGATTCCTCCTTTAATTTCTTCTATGATCCATTGGTTGTTCAGTATCATGTTGTTTAGTCTCCACATCTTTGACACTTTCCCAGTTTTTTTCTTGCAGTTGATTTCTAGTTTCGTAGCATTGTCGTCAGAGAAGATGCTTGTTAAGATTTCAATCTTCTTAAATTTATAGAGACTTGCCTTGTTTCCCAACATATGGTCTATCCTTGAGAATGTTCCATGCATGCTTGACAAGAATGTAATCTGCTGTGTTTGGATGGAGTGCTCTCTACATATCTATTAAGTCCATCTCGTCTAGTTTTTGTTTAAGCCCAACATTTCCTTATTGAGCTTCTGTCTGGATGATCTATCCATTGATGTATGTGGGGTAAGATCCCCTAATATTATTGTGTTGTTGTTAATACCTCCTTTTAAGTTTGTTAATAGTTGCTTTATGTACTTTGGTGCTCCTGTGTTGAGTGCATATCTATTTATAAGTGATATGTCTTCTTGGTGGAGTGTCCCTTTTATCACTATATATTGCCCCTCTTTGTCTCTCATTACTTTTTTTATCTTGAAGTCTACTTTGTCTGATATAAGTATGGCAACACCTGCTTTCTTTCATTTGCCATTAGCTTAGAGTATTGTCTTCCATCCTTTCTCTCTGAGCCTGTGTTTGTCTTTAGAGCTGAGATGTGTTTCCTAGAGGCAGCATATTGTTGGATCTTGTTTCTTAATCTATCCTGCCACTCTGTGTCTTTTGATTGGAGACTTCAATCCATTGACATTTAGAGTGATTATTGATATATGAGGGCTTAATGTTGCTATTTTGTAGCTCATTTTCCAGTTTTTTTGCCTTTCCTTTGTTTCTTGTCCTGTGTGTTTTGGACTACCAATTCAGTTTGGTAGTTCTATATGATGGTTTTCTTAGTTTTCTGTTTATTTATTGTATGTGTCTCTGTTCAGATTATTTGTTTAGTGGTTACCATGAGGAGATGAGATAGCCCATTTTCTGATGGCCTCTTATTTTCTTAGACTAAGTCGATTCTACCCCTTTCCTCTTCCCCTTCTACATTATTACTGTCACAACTTATCCCATCTTGTGTTGTGAGTTTGTGGTTAATGTGATGAGTTTATATTTATTTTTGATGTTTTCCTTCCCTTAATCTTTGGTGTTATAATTAGGTGTTTGTTAACCTATTCTGATAGAGAGCTGCAATTTTTCTGATTTTGTCTACTTATTTTTCTCCTTGCTCAACACTTTGTATCCCTTTTCTCTTTTTTTTCAGTCATGAGGGCCTTCTTGAGCATTTCTTGTAGTGGGGTTCTTGTGGCAATAAACTCCCTGAGCTTTTTTAAATCTGGGATGGTTCTCCATCACATCTGAAGGACATTTTCACTGGATAGAGTCTTCTTGGCTGAAAGTTCTTGTCTTTCAGAACTTTGAATATATCGTTCCACTCTCTCCTCGCCTGTAAAGTTTCTGCCAAGAAATCAGCTGAGAGCCTGATAAGAGTTCCTTTGTACATTAATTTTTTTTTTGTCTTGCTGCCCTTAATATTCTTTCTTTACCATTGACTTTTGCCAGTTTTACTATGTGCCTTGGAGAGGGTCTTTTCATCTTGATATATTTAGGAGATCTGTTGATTTCATTCACTTGTATTTCCAGCTCCTTCCCAAGATTTGGGAAGTTCTCAGCTGTTATCTCTTTGAACAAGTTCTCTGCTCCTTTTCCCCTCTCTTCTCCCTCTGGAATACCTATAATCCTTATGTTGCATTTCCTAATTGAGTCGGATATTTTTCGGAGGATTTCTTCATTTCTTTTTAGTCTTAGTTCTCTCTCCTCCTCAATCTGGAGCATTTCTACATTTCTATCCTCAATATTGCTAATTCTTTCCTCCATATTGTCAGCTCTGTTCTTTAAAGATTCCAGGTTTTTCTTTGTCTCCTCCATTGTGTTTTTCATCTTCAACATTTCTGATGGGTTTTTCTTTATAGTTTCAATCTCTTTTGTGAAGAAATTCCTGATTTCATTGAATTGTCTATCTGTATTTTCTTGAAGTTCTTTGAGCTTTTTTATGGTAGCTATTTTGAATTCTCTATTGTTTAGGTTATAAATTTCTGTGCCTTCAGGTTTGATTTCTGGATGCTTGTCATTTTCCTTCTGGTTTGGAGACGTAACTTAATTTTGCATAGTGTTTGAGGGCATGGGCTTATTTTTCCTCATTCTGACTTTATCTGGTCACAGCTTCCACCTGCCATCACTGAGTGGGTGTCAAGAGCTGTGTATTCTGAGCCCACTGCAATCCAGGTGCTCTGGCTGACCAGCTGTGCTGGTGCTTTGGGCCGGGGGAGGGGTCTTTCTTTCACCTATCCAATCCCAGGGGCTTCCTGCTTTCCCCTCACTATCTGCTCTTCTGGGGTGCTAGCTTGATGAAGGCACCACTGCAACAGTTTAGTCCCTTCTGTATGGGAATTTCTCATAGGCTGTGAGAGAACTTGGAGAGCGACAGTTTTCCTGCAGAGGGCCACCCCCTCCCCCTTCTCTCTGTGAAAGCCATGTGGTCCCGGAGGGGAGGGGCTCTTTCTTTCTCCTGTCTTATCTGGGGGACTTCTCTTTCTTCCCTCATTATTTGCTCTCCTAGGCTGCTAGCTTGGTGAAGACACCCCTGCAACAGTTCAGTCCCTTCCATGTGGGAATTTCCCACAGGCTGTGTTTTCCCACAGAGGGCTGCCCCTCCCACCTCTCTCTCAGCCACATAGTCCTGGTCCCAGCATCCCTGTCATTGGGGAAGGAGAGGAGTTCTCCTTACCTCCCACTTCCTCCAGGGGTTCCAGCAGTTCCATCTTCAGATGTAAGGCTGCGTGGGTCTCTCAGACCTCTTTTGTGTTGTGTGAATGCCCTCTTGGTATTTGAATTCCTTTTTGTTGTATTTTGTAGGGGGAGAGTCTCAGGGGGAAAGCTCACTCTGCCATGATGCTGACAACCCATCACAAAGCTATCTTAATTAGCCCTTGTTGATCAAAGTGTTTCTCATTTTGATTTTATACTAGTTGGAGATGATAAATAGTTCCATTTTCCAGTCATGCTTGCAAACCAGCCAATTCATTCCTGAGTTTATCTCTTTCTTGTAATAATTTGTCAAACCCAAACAATAACAGCCAATGTATACTAGTAGCATTTTGTTTCCCAACCTCTTCATATGAATCCATAAGCTCATATGGTACATTTTCTGCCTTCTGAGACACCACTGGCAACAATTCTGAGAATGTTTCACCACTACATAACATGGACCACCATCTTTCCAGCCTCTAGTGATAATTTTCTTGCTGCAACTGCCTGGCCCTGAGAGCCAACGCCCTATATTTTAAGTTTTCTTTGTTGGTTGGTTTTTGGTTTTGGCATCACTCTACTCCTGATGGTAACTTTTGTATTATTTAACTTTTGCTATGTTATGTTGTGATCACAACCCCAGAATCTCTGTGGCTTATAACAGCAAAGTTTTATTTTTTACCTTCCTAACAGATTAGCTGTGAGTCAGCTGTGGCTCTGTTCTTGTGTCTTCTCATTCTGGGATCCAGGCTAAAGACCTAGCTTTTCACTGACATTTGCCATTCTTGTAATGGGAAAATAGTAATGGCTGATTCATACAATGGCTCTTAAAGCATCAGCTCCAAAGTGACATATATCACCTTCTCCCATATTCTTTGGCCAAAGCAAATCAAATGGCCAAATCATGGCTCCATGATGTGCCATAATGTCAGTGGGGCAGGGGAGAATAATCGTCTTGCAGGGAAGGCAAGAAATAATTAAGAACATGAGTACAATCTACTATAGCACTTCACCATTTAGAAATGTATTTGCTGCTGATTTTTCATGCATAATCTTTAACATAATGTGAGTAGTTTCTTTCTATTCCTATTTTACTATTGGTATTTTTTTGAAAAATAGTTGCTGAATTTATCCAAAGCCTTCACAACATTTATTGATATGATGGAATGGTTTTCCTTCTTTAATTTGTTGATGTAGTATTTATAAATTTTTCTTTATTTAACTATCCTTAAATTTCTAGAATAGGTTGTACTTGACAACTGTGGACTATTCTCTTGATAATCCAATGAATTCTATTTAATAAAATGTAGAATGTTTTCACCTATATTCATCAATGTGACTAGTTGATAATATTCTTTCCTGGTTCATTTTCAGGTTTGGGCGTTCAATTATACTGGCTTCATAATGTGAAGTGGGAAGTTTTTAACCTTTATTTTTATCAATTACAATAATTTATTGGAATTATCTATTCTTTAAAACTAGCCAGAACTCATGTCTGAAATTACCTGATCCTGGTGACTTTTAAAATAACTATGTATTAACCAACTATCCAAACATTTCTGTGATAATTGATCTATTAGAGTTTTCTACTCTTTCTTGGGTCACTATGGGAACTTAAAATTTATAAGAAAATCCTTTGCTTACTGTAGGTTTTCATATATGTTGCCAAAGAGTTTCATGTACATTTTATTGTAATCTTGTTTATATTGTATCAGCAATTATGTATTTATTCATTCCAAACTTGTAAATTTTTACACTCTTTTTTTCATAATCACATCACACCCCTGAGTTATATATCTGTTTTATTGATTAAAAGTAGCTTTTGAATTTAGTTCTCTTTTTACTATTATTTTGTCTTCTGATTAAGTGATTTCAGCTTTTCTCTTCATTCATTTTTGGCTTATATTCTTATTTATTTTCTATTTTTTTAAGAAAAGCACTATCTTTTTGCAAATGTTTTATCTTCTTAAATAACAGAGACTATTGCAATGATAAATTTTTCTTTAGCAGTCTCTCATTTCTTATGTTTTAGATTCATTTTCATTACTTTCTTGGTAGTTTATTATATCAATTTTATCACTATCTCACACTTTTTATCTTCAGGCACGCTAAAACTAAACTGGTATAGTCTTTATATGGTTAATCTCATCTACTCCCAGGACTTAAGCTACTAGTTTGAAACTGATGGCTTCCAAATTCCCCAGAAGCTGCAGGCTTTGATATCCAACTTGCCTCATGGACATAACTAACTCAATATGCTTAAACTTGTTAACATTTCTCTAAATCAGCAAAAACTTTTTTTCCTAAATTATTTGTACCACTGTCCATGTAGTTGCTCAAGCTAGAAACTTAGGATTCATCCTGACCCCTGCCTGCTCCTCATACCCATATCCAATCAAACACTAAATCCTGATTATTCTACTCCCTAAATAAAGTTTACCCTTATCCCATCTTCTCCATCTCTGCTGTTGCTGCCCCAGTTTTAACCCTCATCATCTACAGCAGATTATTACTAAGGCGCAAGACTTTCCTTCCTTCTCCCTGTTGCCAGCCCCATCCCACCCCAAACATATCCCATAAAACTTCTAGACTGATTTCTAAAATGCAAATCCCACCATATGGTGTCCTCACTTAAAAACCTTTCAGTGCTCCCCATTTCCAACACAAACTCAACATAGCCTATCAAGCCCTTTGTGTCCCTTCCTAAAGAGAAAAGCAACTAACAACATTAAAAACATAGTATGAACTATTTAATGTGTTATTCTATTAATGCCCCTTTGTATTTAAAGAGATGTGGAGGGCATGGGGTAGAGAAAAGGACTAACATTTGTCCTCTGCCTACTGTGAACCAAGTCCTGTGCTAGGGTTTCATCAACTCTTTTAGTCATTATGACATGCTTGTGAGATGGACAGTTAGGAATGCTTTCAGCTGCAAGAATCAGAATATCTCACTGATGGTAGCTTAAACCAGAAAGACGGTTAATTCTCTCACATTACAATAAGTCCAGGAGTTGGTGTTTCCAGCCTGATAATACTATCAAAGACTCCTAGACTCTTTCTAGTTTTCTTTTCTGCTCTACCTAGCATATTGGCTTTTCATTCTTATTCATATTTCCTCATAAATGCAAGATGGTTAATGAAGCCCCACATTTCACAGAGAAAAGGGAAAAGAGATGATACCAGTGAGTTTTCCTTTTGGGCCTGGCCCCTTTACAAGGAAGCAAAAGTTGTCCTAGAACCCCCCAACAACTTCCATTAACGTCTCATTAGCCAAAACTGGGTCACCCGGCTACCTCTGTCTGCAAGGAAGATGAGAGAGCAAGAACTCAGGCTTTTCCAGCCTCTATGGTGAACAGCAATAAAGGAGAGAGGGAGTGGGAGTGGCTGGAAGGTGGGCCCAAGATAGCGACTCCACAAGTGTCATTATCTCCAATTTATAGATGAGGTTAAGGTTGCCCAAAGGCCTGCTGCTGGTTAGTAGTGGATCCTGGATTAGGAACTGGTCTTATTTCCAAAGTTTATACTGTCTTCTCTATATTATTGGAGTCTCTCTATATACTCCAGGAGTAGAATTTTAGATATTTAGACAGGATTAAGGGACATTTCTTGGCACCTGCTATTTCCCCAAAATCACATGGCAATATGTTGTCAGGCATTGGATGGAATCACCCTAGAAGGTCCCAAAGATGAAGGCACCCTCCTACCTCTTTGATGAAGCCATGTGTAAACTGTTCCTTTTGTAAATGGAAACATCAGGGACCACACTAAGACTGCCTTAGTTTGGCTTTGAAGTATGGTACTTAAAAAGAAATCACATTCAAAGTATTTGAAGCTGTCTAGCATTCTGCCTCTAACCTTCCTGATCCCTGTTGAGAATCCTTGTCAAGTTTCATCATTTAATTGTGAATAAGGCTTTGAACACAGTCATCCTGACCTTTGGACATTTCACTTTGCCTAATGAATAGCTTGTAACTTAATTAGTAATGATGGTTAAACCTCTCCTAATATATCAAAGAAAAATTTTTAAATATTCACCTTAGGAGCAGGTTCATTTCAACATAGAATTTCTAAGGAGGGAAAATCTGCATAAAATCTTGTATCTTATGTTACTTTCATCCTTGCTTTAATAAATGAGAGTCCACAGGGCAATAGTCCAACTTTTTGCTTCTGTATCACTAAGATTTAAACCTTTTATTAGTTATTGTTCAACGATTGTGATATCACAATGGAAAGATTGTGACTTCAGATCATAAGACGTGGAAGAAGTATATATAAACAGAAAAACATAAAATGTGTACTAATTCTAACTTCACTGGAAATCATTCTTCCCTGACAGTAATTTTCAGTTCCACCTGCTGAAAACTAATTTTCTGTAAAAATGAAGCTGCAGGCAACTTAATAGTCAAGGTTACCAGAAAAAGGTCTCAGGAACATGTAGATGGGAGAATTTTTTTTTCATATCTCAAATCTTTTTCTTTTTAAACAAACCAATCTTAGCCATTAAAATGGACTAAAAAGACCTACATTCATCATCAAAGACTGGATAATCAAGAACATTCATGCCACTTTCTGAGAACCATTAGGTTAAAAATTACTGCATTGTTTCCAGACTTACTAATAGTTTTAATGATGTCTCCATTTTTCTTTCAAACTTAGTCAATTTTCCTATGATGAAAGCATATTACTATTGAAGAAATAAAACTCCTTGCATAGAAATTTTCAGCTTTGAACATGGGACAGCCATTTCTTTACACCATTTTTCCTCCCAAAATCATTTGAAAGATTTGAGTTTCTGCTAATATATGAGTTTCCATGAGAAAAATTTTAGAAAGTAGAAATAAAACAGGCATACATGTAATACATAAAGTCTTGAGACTCTCTGTAATGTATGGTCCAGACATGAAGCACAATATTACAGAAGCAAATCCTGCAGCATTCTTCAAACTTAGTTTATGCCACAACAAAATGTTGCTATGGAAACATTAAATCCCCATCAGAATTCCTGGAAGTTAAAGATCTTCCTGCAGACTGGCTTCCAGATGCTTACTCGCTTGCATGTTAAATAGAACTTGGCATTTATCGTAGGGGAGACTTTATCTCGAAACATACTGTGAAAATTATCTGGGACTTCCAGTGCAGTGCTCTGGGGAGAAAAGTATTAATATAGTGAGAATGACTAGTCTGGGAGATGTCTCAGGATTTTGGATTCAGTGCCTGTCAGCCTGATTGTTTTTCCTCTTCCTTCACCAACACTCCCTATGAAGAAGTAGCTCTAAAATAGAATTAATCCGTAATGACCAAATGATGGGAAGTCACTCTGTTAATAAAATTGTTCATCCGTCTTAAGCAGGTAAGTCTTTCAGAGTACCAGCAAGGGAATTGCATTCTCGTATAGACAGTTCAGTGTCTCTCTTTCAGAGTAATTTCCCCCTAGTAATTATACAGCAGTTTGCTCTCAGAAAACAGACTGATTAATTAGGAAGCAGCTAAATGAGTTCTTTAAAAATGTCTAAAAATGTTCTTCTTTTCTAATCCTCCTCAATCAAACTGACAGCTTTTAAAAAATCCCCTTTAATAGTGAATGCATAACAGTTACATTGGAACTCACAGAATTACCACTGGCCTTACTTTAAGAAGGGATTTTCAACCATACAGAAGAGGAATAATCTATTCACTGAAAGGCCATCTGTCAGATGTTCCCCCCACAGACACCACCCACTTCTCTACCTTCCTCTCATCTGTTGTTTGACTTCATTCGACTGCTTTGACCACTTTGGGAGAAAACCAGCCCATCTTCATTTGGGCATCTGTTCTCAGGCTGTGAGCTCAGCCTTCCACTGAGATAACTTCCTGCCTTGCTAGCCCCTGCTCACATCACAAAATTTCCAACCTTTAATAGAGGTATATAAATACAGTAGAACATAATGTCTCTTGTGCCCTTAAAAAAGGGGGGAGCCCTACCCTTTAAGTGTGGGCTGTACATAGTGACTTCCTTCCAAAGAGTACAGTATGGAAAGGGGGGACAAAAGAGTAACTTTATAGTGGAAAAACCTAATAAACTCTGCTTCAAGCCAGGTGATCAAGGTCAACATCAACAGTTATAAATCAGATTAATAGTACGTACCTTTGACATGATGTAATGAAAATGGCACTTTACCCCTGTGATCTTCCTCTCCCAAACCCACAACCCTTGTCTAGTCATGAAAGAAACATCAAGAAAATCCCAATAGTGGGACATCCCATGATATGCTAACCAGTAGTCTTCAAAACCCTCAAGGTCATCGAAAACAGGGAAAGTCTGAAAAACTGTCACATTCAAGAGGAACCCAAGACAACATGATGACTAAATGTAATGGGGTGTCCTGGGATGGAAAAAGTACGTTAGGTAAAAACTAAGAAAGCTATGGACTTTAATCAACAATAATGTATCGATATTGGTTCATTAATTATAACAAATATGCCACACTAATATAAAACATTAATAATAGGGAAATTGTGTCCCAGCTGGCAACTCTCTGTAATATCTGCTCAATTTTTCTGTCAATCTAAAACTGTTCTATAAATAAACTCTATTAATAAAAATAAAGGAGAGATGGGAAAGGCTGAGGAGCATGGGTGGCTAATGAGTGGCTAACGGGTGGCTAAAGATCAGTGTTTGCTATCACTGAATTTGGGGAACAAAGTGGGACTCTGGGAGGGAGGTGAGACACCAAGCTCCACGGGGGACCTGGCCCGGCTCAGGTGGACTGGACTCAGGTGACGAGGAGAACCATGTATTCATCTCTGCAAATCCACACCCAGTTCAGCCCCTTCAGCATGAGCACTGACATTCATCAAGTATCCACTATGGGCCCAACACTGTGCTAAGTGCTTTGGGTACATTGTCTCACATAGGTATTAACCCTATGGCACAGATGAGGGAAACTGAGGCACAGAGAAGTTAAGTAGCTTACCCAAGGACAGCTAGTAAATGGCAGAGCCAGGATTTGAACCCTGGTAGTCTGACTTCAGAGTACCATACTGTGTACTACCAGCAGCAGACACTCAGTAAATGCTGGCAATCTGAAATGATTTCCTGCTATCACATGTTACATTTCAGGTATGAATTGCTGGTTTTGAACAGCTGAAATTCCCAAACTATGTTTGGCAGACCCAGCTGATCCTCAGCGTCGGGAGATTATAGTTCTTGGGTTTGGCTGTGGGGAGGGTCACTAAAAGTCCATGACATATAGCAATTGATAATATCCCTGAGATGTGGACCAGATCTACCGTGCTGCGAGGCTGGGTGGTGGGATTCTGTTTAATAGCAATCACTTGTTTGGGGCACTCTCAGGGCTAACCCCTGTGGACCTGGATCCTCAGATCTGACCTTGGCTGCAGCACCCAGCAGCTCAGCATACCGATAGAGCATTCCTCCTCGGCGAGAGAGCTTAGGAGTGAAACTAATGACAAATGCGTACATAGACTTCTTACCTTGATCCCTAATTGTCCGCACAGTATTGACTGCATATGTCATTAAATAGATCTGACCTCTAATTGAACACGTCACCAAATGCTTTTCCTGTATCCTTAGACATCATGTTCACCCAGGACAATCCCAGCCTATGACTGTTATCCTCATGTAATTATTAGCAGAGCCCCTTTTCACTCTCAAAAGTGCCCCAGTTTGAATGATAACTGGTGCAGCCACCATATGTGTAACACAGAGATAATCTGCCACTCCCAAGCTAAAAACTCTAGAGATCATGGCAGCTGCTGTTCTAATATGTCGGTGGGCCTCCTGGTCCTGGAGCTTTGATAGAGTGAGTTCATCTGTAAAAAACTGATTGAGAAAGAAATCGTGATTTTCAGGAGTGTGATTATTCACTCATTCCACATGGGTAATGGTTTTGCAACTTTGATAAATTTCATCTACATTAAGTTTGCTATTGAAAAGTATAACTACTGCAAAAGCACATTTATTGAAAAAGAAATATACTTTGTGACCTTCACCTGAGCTCCAAAAACTAGATGATTGCCCTTAAGAGGTGACAGATGGCATCATTCTCTATGAGGGCGGTCAGCATGGTCACATGTGCGGCCACACTGAGCATCAGAGCATCAAAGCTAGCTTATTGGAACAGGGCCGAGAGCAGGAGATGCTTTAGTTCAAGCCCAATTGTCTTGTCATGTACAATTTTTTGCAGTTCTCATACTCAACACACATCCTAAATTTCTTTTCAGGGCTGATATACCTTGTCTTACACTGAGTGGTTAAAATTGGATAGTACTGCCCCATCACCTATCACCGTAGACCTCTTCTGTAGTTCTTTACCTTTCTCTTCTATCTAACTCATGTTGCCCTGTCCATCTCTTTATCATTTGCAAGGTTAACAAATTCACTGAAAATTATGGGATTTCACATCTAAAATCTTTTAAGCTGAGTACCAGCTATTAATTTCTGTTATTTGCTTTCTCTCAAGAATTTTAAGATTTGTTGCAAAATTTTCTTCTCCCATGGTCACAAATTTGTAGCAGCCTCCAAGAAATCCAAATATGCACTTAATGCTAAGCCTCAGCCAAGGCTGTTGATAAAATGTTTTCTTCTGTGTGGTAAAGGCCACTGCTGTTGACTGCAGCCAAAGTAATTGTAAAATATAGACCAGACCAAGTTTTGGAGATGGAAGATGGTGAAGGTCGTGCAATAAGGTGGATATACTTAATGCCACTGAACTGTACAATTAAAATGTTTAAAATTATAAATTCTATGTATATTTTACCACAATAAAAAAGTAGAGAGAGAGAACACATCAATCAGAAGCATTGGGAGACAAAGAACATGAGTGCGTGTGTGTGTGTGTGTGTGTGTGTGTGTATGTATGCCATCCAGCTTGGCTGAAAAAAAAACCAGCCAAGAATCAGAGAAGAACAACAGTCCCTGGAGACACCTTTGCCCATTGTTGGATGGTCTAAACATGCAATGAACTTTTATAAGGTTAGATATAGATGCTGTCTTACACACAAGGCCATAAAAATGATTGGCTAAAGACTGTCATGGAGCTGCAAAAGACAAAAGTGGGCAGACACCAGCCTAAAGATGCAAATAGGTGGAAAATACATTCAACAAACATTTATTGCACTCTTGTTACCATGTTTCATCAGATCTAAGACAGTGTAAATTATTAAGCCAGTTATGGAATACACGTGTGTTTATCATATGACTTTCTATTTTTTGTGTATCTGAAATACTTAACTATTTAAAAGCTCTAATACTATCACAAATACCTTGAGTCCTGGTATGACATAAATTTACTTCATTTACATAGAATCCAAACAGGAGAGGTGTATAGAAGGTCACAAAGAAGCTAAGGAAAGAAATAGAAGCTCTAGCTGCAGAATGGAGAACAATTGGGAGGTAGAAGAGAAAGAGCAGTTAACAATTAGATTGTACCTAAGAATTTTCCTAGAAAATAATTATTTTTTGCATAAAATAAAATCAAGTGTTTTTGACACATTCGAGGAAAAGGTGGGTGGCTGAAAATTCCTAAGGTCGTATAAAAAATCTAGACGTGACTTCTTTCAACTCAAAGTCCAGGGCTTATGAAGTTAAAATAAATGGCTAAACAGAAATCTGAAGGAAAAAAAAATGTGCTACAGGTCACAACAATACCCATAGCATTGGACTCCAGCAGAGCAAAGTGACAGAGGTTCATATATAGAATCCAAAATCAATCACTGATAATCTAGTGATTAACTACGTGGGCTTTGGTGTCAGGCAGACTGGTGACAAATACAGGTATAAATACTCACTTTCTGGGGTTTTAGACAAGTCAAAGTGTATTCTCTAAACTCAGTTCCCTAACCTGTCATCTGGAGGTAGCACTCACTAACTACCTCATCGGATTGTTGGGAAGGTTGAACGAGATGATACATATGCAGCATTTACCACATGGTGCTGGGCAATTTTAAGTGCTCAATGAATGTTAGCTCGGATTAGTAATGTGCTAAGAAAAAACTTTTTCTTATCATTGGTACTAGTAAATGCACACTAAACAAGGAGTCAGCCTTGGCTCTGACTGTAAAGTAGCTAGGTGACCTAAGGTCAATAATTCCCCATCTCTGTACCTTAGTTTCTTTAACTGTAAAATTAGAAATTCTCTCGTCTGTCCCTTTTATGGAGTTATTCTGTCTCCCCTATCTTTCAGCGTGACTCTTGCCTTTCTCTGTTCTCCCCCATCTCCTCACTCCTCTCTCCGCCCCCAGCCCTTCCCGACCCCCTGAGCACTGAGGCACCTAACTGCCTTCTGTCATGTGGACAACCACCCTCATTTCCTAATCGTTCACTCTGCCACCGCTTTCTCCTTCTTCCAGGGCTTATTCCATATGGCTTCCAGAATTTGCTTTCTAAAACCCAGTTCTGGGGCCGCCCGGTGGCGCAGCGGTTTAGTCCGCTCTTGGCAGCCCAGGGTTCGCAGGTTCGGATCCCGGGCGCCCGCAGACGCACTGCCTGTCAGTCATGCCGTGGCGGCGTCCCATATAAAGTAGAGGAAGATGGGCACGGATGTTAGCCCAGGGCCAGTCTTCCTCAGCAAAAAGAGAAGGATTGGCAACGGATGTTAGCTCAGGGCTGGTCTTCCTCACAAAATAAATAAATAAATAAATAAAACCCAGTTCTGATGGTGGCTCCCTGAAGCCTGTGGGATTCTCTTCCCAGTCTGGCCTCACTCTATCTGGAATGGCCATCCTTCCTTTCCTCCAGCAATATTTAGGATCACTTCAAATGTCACTTCTCTCTCATTTCTCTGAGACAGAACTAGATTGTTCTTCCTTCGTACTCTCACAGCCCTATGTACATACCCTGTTAGTAGCCTTTACTATAGTGAGTCTTAGTAGTGAAGCAAGACAAAACAAAAAATATAAAGCCACGTATTTTAATTACCTGTACAAGAACTGGAATGTAGTAGGTATTCAACGAAAGTGTGTCAAAGAATTTTAGAAATTGCAGTTAAGGGACATGACCAAAGACATAGCTCAGTTATCTTGGTCTCAAGTCTAATACTCTTCTGAGTGACCAGGAGGAATGGAGGGGAAGTGTGTAAGCAAAATGCTTGTTGAGAGGTGGAAATCTGAGGTTCCCAAGATTCTCTAAGACTCTCTTTAGGTTGAAATGAGGGTCTGTTAAACTACGGATGTAACAGAAATGCAGCAAAGAGGGGAGAATCTCTCCTTTCTTGGGGAAGAACAGTTAGAGATGACAGTTGCAGTTTAGGTGTGACGTGATGGTCACTTCAACATGCAGTGTCGGTACTGGAGATGGAGAGAAGTAGATATAGCTGAAAAAAAGAAGGCAAAAAAAACAATATATTGGTGATGAAGTGATTGGATGTGGGAGACTAAGGTATAAAAGGAGATGTCTATCCAAGATGACTCTTGCGGGGACAGTGGTGCTGGTGGCTGAGATGGGGATCCTGGGGGAAGGACCAGGGAATGTCAGGAAGATATTTCACAGGAAGGTGACACATCACAACTCAAGGTGCTCTTTACCTTCTCCACCCCCTATCTGGGCAAACAATGAGTATTTGTTGCATGAGTGTGAATCATTGATGGGAATCCGTGGAAGTGGAAATTGGAATATCCAGTCAGGTGCAATAGGAGTCAGTCTTCCCCCTTTGAATGCTGGGCATTACGTTAGTGCTAAGATCTAGAGGTCTTGGCTTGACTTGAGGTTGCACGCTTGGTAGCTGTGTGACTTTGGATGTACAACTTAAGCTCTCCACTGAGCTCTTCAGTGCCCTCATGGGTAAAATGGCAAAAATGATATTTATCTTAATGGTTATTGTGAGCATCAAATTGCTAATATGCCTAGAGACATTTTATGACTTATAAGTGATCTTAATATATCATCTTAACTCACTGCTCCAGCCAACCTTCTCCTCTGCTCGCCTCCCAAGAGGTGACACAAATGAAAATGAAGAATGGGACCTTTTAGTGGTTGTGTCTTAAGGGATCAAACTAAAGGTGGGGACAGTTGTTTCCAGAGCTCTACACTTCTCTCCACAAGCATCGTTTCTTTTAATTTCTTCCAGTTTTCTGGCTACAGTTATAAAGATGAATGTGCTTTATCTGATCTCAGAAAAACTTATTGACAAGACTTCTACCAAATCACCATAGCCAAGGGCAGCTCTAAGTGAAATTGTGAAGCTGTTTTGCCATTTTTAAGTTACCATCAGTGCTCTTCATCCTTCTGTGTCCTTGACCACCCTTGTCGCAGAACTTGCTCCCCCTTCAAGGGCTGTGCTTCTCACCCTTGGCTTAAGCATGCACCTTAGAATTAATTGGGGAACTTCAAAAAGTTCTGGGGCCCAGGTTATACCTTGGACCAGTTGAATCAGACTCAGGTAGTGGTACCCAGCCATCAATATTTTGTAATGCTCCACAGATGATGCCGATGTACAAGCAAAGGTTGGAAATTACTACTCTAGACCTATTTGCATTTAACCAGAAAATTTCCTAAGAATAAAAGACACTCAAATGGTAGAATTTCAGACTTAGGGGACAGGCCACTTGGGCATATAATTCTGGTTGGAGAGTATGAGACTATATGACACTATTTGTTGCCCTTCACAAAAATGTCTGGTTTCAGATATAGTTCACCAAGAATTAGGTGAAGATTTAAGGCCAAAAGCAACCATGGTCTATGCTTCCACATCTCAGTGTTTGCAACAGGGCTTCTGGGGCTATGACTTAATGGCAGATGCCATGTCTATGAGAGAAACCAATAGTTCTTGTAGTTCCCACCCTGCCTGCATCACCAGCCATCCAAAGAGGCAATGTCAACTCCAGGAGAACCAACCCCAAGCAATCCAAACTCCTTGTGGCTTATAAGGCCTTTCACCATCCAACTCCAACTGGCCTTTTTAATTTAATCTCCCATTTTCCTTCACATACCTGTCTGTATTCCAGCTAGATCAAACTCATCAGTAAAGTCCTACACAGAGCTACACCAATGCATATGCTGCTCTTCCTGCTTCCAGTGCCCTTTCCCAGCAAACACCTGCTCATTCTTAGAGAATCCACCTAAATGCCACCTCCTCTAGGAAACATTCCCTGCTCACTCCCACCTCTGTTTTCCTATATACAGCAACCCTTCTGCTGTCCAGGTGGGATGGAACATTTTCTTTCCTCTGCCTGCATTTCTTCCCACCTCTTCTGCAAGGGGAGAGGAGAGTCATCTGATTGGTTAGAATTCAGGAGAGTGATGGGGTCATGTTTACCAGCGAGCACCACTGTTTACCAGAGTGTTAAAAGGTTGTATGCCCAGGTATGGATAGTGTAAGTGGGGTCAGATCACTTGGGTTTGAAGCTTGCTTCTGCCACTTAGATGTCATGTGACCTTGGGCAAGTTATTTAGTCTATCAGAGCTTTGGTTTTCTCATTGTAAAATAGGGAAAACAAAACTTTCTACCTCATAAAATTGTACATTAAAGAATATTATCCATGTAAGGTGCTTAGTTTAGCATATTGCTCCTTGTTGGTATAGCTTCATCAAGAACTTCGTGGGAGGAAGTAGAGTTAGTAGGACAAGCATTCCACTTCCCTGGCCTAAATACTGTTCATTCAACATGATTTGAGCAAATATTATGTGCTAGCTGTTGTTCCAGGTACTGGGATTCAGCTGAGAACAAAAAAGGATTACCCCAGTCATAGTGCTTACTTGGTTCTTTTACATATCTTATCATAGCCCGTGTCATATTAGGTCATAGTTATTTGTTTTCTTATCTGTCTCCCTCTGTTAAGCCATGGTGTCCTGAAGAGCATCTACTCTAATTCCCCTCAATGCCAACTAAGAGTGAGTTCCCAGAACCATCAAGGAAGAAATGGCTCTCATTCATGCTTTCCCTCTCTTTTTCTCTCTGTGTCATGTTCTGAGTGATTCTTCAGCTCTGTCTTCTAGATTACTAATTCTCATTCCAACTGTGTCTAATCTGCTATTAACTCATCCATCAAGGATTTAATTTCAGCCATTTTGTTTTTCTATTCTAGAAATTCTGTTTGGTTCTTCTCTAAGTCTTCCTAGTCTTTTTGATAGTGTTATGTTGCTTTCAATTCCATCTTTTATTTTCTTTAAATATTTTAAGTATAATTAATTTCTATATCCTATATCTGATAATTCCATTCCATGAAGCTCTTGGGGAAGGAGTGTGGTCCTCTCTCTGCTACTTGTTGTTTCTTCTGATAATGACTTGCTTACACATGTTTGCTATTTTGGGTTGCAAGCACAAGTTTAATTGAGCTGTATCTATGGGAATCCTCTGAGTCTTGGATTGAACGTTTATCCCTACACGAAGGATTTTTTTCTCCTCTGATAAATGCTCAGAAATATTATAAACCTGGGGTCACTTTATATTAATTTTATGTTTTGGGATTTCCAGGACTATGTAGTATAAATGTGAATCCAAACACGTGTTCTAACAGATCTATGATGACTAATTTTGAGCGGATGTTTTTACTCACTCAGAAACTTGGCCAAGCCAGACCCATTTATTTTTCATCTCCCTTTACCGGGCAAATGTTTTCTAGCCTACTCTTTCACTGAATGTGCACCTTTAAGGGTCCTAGATTTATATAACATTCTCAGTGCCACCCCTGACTTTTCCAGGGCTAAGATCTTGTTTTTGTCCCCACAGAGCCTCTAAAACCATGTTTCTTGTTGTGAAATTGATGAATACCTTCTGAGCTTGGCTTTCAACTTCTTCCTTGTTTTGGGCCCCCAAGGATTTCTCTTACTTTTTTTCATTCTCACCTTTGCATTTAAGAATACGTTTATTATATTTTATCCAACTTTTTCAAGTGTGCTGTAGTGGAAGGGCTTTCAAATTACCATGATATTGCAGATAATGGAGGTTACTAATGCTATCGGGGAAGCATAGGAGTTTTTATTGCTGCCTTCAATGAGGTCACAATCTGTTTTGCATTTATTTGGAAATATATTTAGAAAGCTATGAAGAAATAGCTTTAAAAAGTTGACTCTTCCAGAACTAGTCAGTTGTGATGACAGGTTTCATGACAGTTTCACTGTTCTTCCATATCCCAGCATTGCAAGCCTGAGCATTGCCAGTGTTGTTTGGGTGGACACAGCACCCAGTCGAGCAGCAAGAACTTAAGCGAAGTATATTTGAAAGTTGGAGCAAGAAAACTGTCAGAAAAGAAGACTTTTGAGTAATGGAGGAGAGATTTTCAGATGTCACTCAGACCAGGATATATTCATTCCCCAACCAAAGCTAAGAAATCCTCCAGAATCTTCACATTGCAGGGGAGGGCATCTTATAAGCAGTATTCTTCACAGAGGAGTCATCTGACCAATAGCCTCAGAACCATCTCAAAGGTTTGTTTTTAAAAGTAGAGGTCTGAACTCCACTCTCAGATATCCTGATTCAGTAGAATCTGGAAATCCGTATTTTTAACAAGCAGCCCTGGTGACTCTTAAGTACCCTAAAGTGAGAGAAGCCGTAGTGCGGAGTATGTTTGCACACGAAAGAGTATGTTGCTATAATTTCAGCGGCTCCACTGATTCATGCAGCAGCAATAGAAAGAGACAAACAGTAGAAAATCTGTTTCAGTCCTTGAGATTGAAAGTCTCTAAGTCTCTGTTGCATCAAAATCTAAATTTTGGACCGTTACAGAGAGAGACAGACACAGAGAAAGACAGACAGACAGAAAGCCCTGTGTAGTTAGTTCAGCAGCCTTGCTCCAAACACGTGCTCATCCAGATTCTCTTGACATTGGATTTGGAGCACTGTGGGATGAAAAGTGCGTAACAAGAGTCAGAGAAATATACCGAGGACCGTAAAAGAAGAGCTGCCAGAACAAGAGCAAGACAGAAACTTCACTCCAGGCCTCCCAGAGGGAATCTGTCCCCACTGTAATTCAGGAAGGGATTGGTCATTAATGCCAGAATCACACTGGGTCTAAAACCATGTGTTATTTGCTTTCTGTTGTGTACAACATATTTTGTTTAACCATTACTTAACTATATATATATTTCCTCCCATTATGTGGGCTTAATCCTTATCCCTAAGTCTTTATAAAACCTAAGCTAAAAGAATACCTTCTGGAAAGTTTCTATAGAGACACCAGAATCACTGTCCTGCTGCCCAGAGCAGGTACATGGCACCTCTACTGACCAAATAAGGACCCCTGGGACACTAGTAGGAAAAAAAAATGCTGCATGATATGCAGTGTGGGAGGGAGAAAGGACCCACAATCAATAGGATTAGGCAGAGAATTAGGTTTATAAAAAATAATCATAAGTGCAATGGTCCTTTAAGGAATGCCATTAAAATGAAGTATTTCAAAGAGTGCCATCCATTTGGAATCATTTTGGGAAAAATTTGAGAGGTTTTTCAAATAAAGAACCTTGCTGTGATTGTTGCTTTAAGCACCATTTTTGGTTTACAAATTACATGCCATTTTACAGACAACTGAAGAAACATGATCCAACTGTATTATTCTGTTACCCCATGTTTTAACAGTTCCATATGGTTAACATCAACTGGCTGATTTCTTTAGAAACAATTAAAAATCTTGCCAGACACACAAGAAGAAACCATGGGAGCATATTTTCTGCTTGCTGGTGACATCTCATCCCCTCCCCATCCCTTTTGTCTCTAACAAATTACTCAGCCCGCTGGAGCAGGATCCCTCAGAGGCTGGGAGATGACAGCCCTTGTCCGAGACATCCTCTCTTACCACAGCCCAAATTGGGCCTTTAGGCAAACAATAATGCAGAAAGAGATCTGTTTTGTTTCTGCGGCACCAGTGTTAAGAAATGAAGCCAGTGTGAAAAACAGCTGGTAGGGGTCTTGAAATGCAGCATACCATTCAAGGTAAAGGAATTGACAATAAGTCAATAAAATGTGGACCCATTTTGGAGGATGTATTGGTCAAGATAAGCTCAATTTTACTGCAGTAACATCCATCTCCAAATCCTAGTGACTTATGATCACAAAGGTTCGTTTCTCATGCATGCTATCAGTTGGAGTAGGGACAAGTCCAATTCACTGCCAAAGTCATCACTCTGAACCTCAGACTGACAAAGAAAGAATCTTCTGGAATGTTGTTAATCAATGTGGCAGAGGGGGAAGAGAACACGCTAGGTTTGTTACATACATTGTCTTATTCAACTTACCAGCCATCCAATGAGATAGGTAGTAAGATCCCTATTTTATAGATGAGGAAACCGTTTTAGAATAGTCAAAGAGCTTGTTCAAAGTTACCACCTAGAGAATGGCGAAGGGAAAATTCTATTCTAGACCTGTCTGAATGTGGCGATTAGGTTCCAAGATGGCCCTCAATAATCCCCAAGCCTCAGAATTCATGTCCTTGTGTAATCCCTTCTGCTTGAGCGTGGGCTGGACCTAGTCATGGGGGCTGTTTTTAGCACTGGCTTCATTTCTTAACACTGTCGTTTGGTGCCACAGAAACAAAACAGATCTCTTTCTGCATTATTGTTTGCCTAAAGGCCCAATTTGGGTTGTGGTAAGAAAGGATGTCTTGCAATGCTTGCAATGAATAGCATATGGCAAAGGTAATGGAATGTTGCTTCCGGGATTAGGTTATAAGAGATAGTAACTTTCACCCTACCAGCAGACTCTCTATTGACTCTTTCCCTTGCTAGCTTGGATGAAGCAAGTTGCCATGTTGGGTAAGCCCACGTGACAAGGAACTGAGGGAAACCTCTGCCCAACAGCCCTAAAGGAACTGAATCCTGCAAACAACCATGTAAGTGAGATTGAAAGCTGACCCTTCCCCAGGTGAGCCTTCAAATGAGATCCCAGCCCTAACACATTAGTTGCAACCTTATGAGAGACTCTAAAGTAGAGAATCCAGCTAAGCCATGCACAGATTCCTAACCCACAGAAATTTTGAACCAATAAATATGTGCTGTTTTAAGTCACTAAGTTTGTGGTGATTTGTCACACAGCAATACAGAGCCCATGCTCTTTCCACTGCATGAATTAGTCTCTTTTTTTGCAGAGTGTACCACCAAAACCTGTTCTCCCTCCTACATTACTTCTTTTGGTTGGTGACATCCTATCTATTCATCTCCTAAGCTGTACAGTCTCCTAAACCATAAACTTGAGAGTCACCCTAAATCCCAACTACTCCTTCACTCACCACATATAAAGAGTCACCAAGTCTTGTGGACACAAGGTCCTAGTCATCTCAAAACTCCTAGTTTCCTCTCCAATCCCACTGTTTAAATCAGGCCATAATCATTTCCTGCCTAGACTTTTTCCATGGCTCCTGAAAGGAGACAGCTGCATCCAGACTTTCTCCCCTCCAATCCATCCTCAAACCCATCACTGTCTCCCACATTGCTTCTAGAATAAGTCTACACTCTATAGCATCTTAGAATGACATTGTTATTTGATGATATTTTGCTAAAGACTCTCTGCTACCTCCAGAACCTTCCTCCCATTCAGGCCCCAGATAAATTGTTCTGTATACTGCTTCAAGGAAGGATTTTGAGCCTGAAACAGGAAAAGAAAATCATCAAAATCTTGGCTTTTACAGTCTAAGAATTTGGACCAGAGCATTGAAGACCTCAGGGCATATATTTTATACCATAGTTTTGAAGGAAATGTGATCTGTCACAATCAGTTTTTTCCACCCCAGACTAGATAAAGGTTCTGTAGGCTGGGGCACAGGAAAGATGCAGGGAAAGCATGAGACCTAAAGTATCTGTGTCCCTGAGAAAGGACTCTGCTTCCTGACTTGCCGTCCCTATCCCAGTCCTGGGGAGATGAACAATAGAAACCCCAGGTGGGTTTAGGAGATCAGGGAACAGAGACACCTGCACCTGGCTTCCAGAGCTGGGGGGAGAGGGCAAACACAGGGCGAGCTTGGCAGAGTACCCTGGCACCGAGCCTCACCTACGAGCAGGAGAGATCCAGCTGAGTGAGGTGCCTAGGCAGACAGATAGGTGGCCATCTGAGTAGACTCTTGATACAAGGCCAGTCGGGAAGGAGGGCATATTAGTGGATGCCAGTATAGACATATGGAGATGAAGGACAGCCACTTCCCCTCCCTCAACCCTCCATCAATATTTCAGCACTTTGGAAGCCCCTAAACTTAGACACAACCTAGGGATTTGGGGGAGGTCCTCAATTAAAGGAAATTTAGCATCTGCTCCTGGGCAAGAGAAAGATTTCAAATATAGGCTTCACCCTCTCACCAAGATTCCTTCTAAAATTCTTTCTACTTCTCCCCATACTTGGAGAGAAAGCATTTGAGAAACCAAGTGTCCTCCTAAAAGGTTGGTGCTTTGGGTAGGAATTTTACTCTTGAGAATTGGGGGGTGATGTGAGAAGCCTCAAGAAACAGAATCACCGCAAGGCTCAGATTGGACAGCCTGCCTCCTCTGGCCCTTTCCACTGTTTCTCTGGCTCTTATTTCCCACAGAGTTGTCTCCACCACATCCCTGCCCTGCTTATTCCTCATTTGGCCCTGAGGCCTTGCCCCATGAATTCTACTCCACTCCATCCGTAGACTCCCAGAAAGAGCCACATCCATGAGAACCATTTAAGATCACACTCTACTTGTCTCTTCTGTTTGATGCGAGGGACAGGGAGAGAAGGGGACACTCAGGTTCCTTCTGTTTATCTTTTTACCCCTCACCGCGAGCCCCTCCATTGCCCGAGCAGTGACTGGCAAGCCAGACCGTCCCTTGTAAGCAGCTCCAACTCCTGGGCTCCCACTGGGCTTTTGTAAGAATCCAGGGGCTTAGAGAGCCAGAGTGGAATTTTCTAGATTTGGGGGGAAGTTAGAATCACAGCCCCTGGGGACTTGTGTCTAAAGGTGTTTGAGTGTGATTACATGCCCAGAGGCTAGGGACAAAAGGCTTAGAAAATAGACAAGAAAAACAGAAACAAGCCAGATAACTATTCGTTTAGAAGTTAACTCCTGATGCTCCTAACCACGCCATCCAACGAGACTAGGACCCCTTCCGCAGAGGCCAGAACAGGGAAACACTGGTCCTTTACAACACAATCAACAAGCACAGTTTCAACAAGACATTTGAGCTCGGTCTTTTGGTCTGGTCCTAACAAGTATTTAGGTGCTCGTGTGATTATAAACCTGAGACCCTACAGGAAAATGGAGAACAAAAACAAAACATAGGTCTGTTGTTGTGTGTGTGTGCATGGGCGTGGGCATGTGTGGGCTTGTGTGTATCGTCCCCGTAAACTAAGGAAACCTGACAGCAATGCCAGCCTTGGGCACAGGGTAACTAGCTGCTGTTTCTGTTTCCTCCTGTCATGGAACTGATTTCCTTTATTCCCCACCTTCTCATCTGCTTTTAACCTGCATTTCTCCTCCACCTGGAGGCAAATCCAAACTTTCCTCTCAACCACGGGTTTCACTCACTTCTAGTCTCTCTCTGTTCTTTCTCATCACAATTTGGGGAATGAAACACCCTTCCTCACTCACTTCCCTGTCCTCTCCTAACAGGAGTCTGCTCTTTGATCAATTAGCTCTGCCTTTTGGAAAAGCTGCTCTGTGGCACCAGAGTCCCTGTATTCATTTCCTGTGCCTGCTGTACCTAAGTACCACAACTAGGTGGCTTAAAAACAACAGAAACTTATTGTCTCACAGTTCTGAGGGCTGGAACTCCAAGATCCAGCTGTCAGCAGGGCCATGCTGCCTCTGAAGGCTCCCGGGGAGAGTCTTTCTTCACCTCTTCACCTCTGGTGACGGCCGTCAGTCCTCGCATTCCTTGGCTTGTAGCTGCATCACTCCAGTCTCCGCCTCTCTCATCACCTGGTCTTCTCCCTGCGTGTCTGTGTCTTCCTGTGGCATTCCCCTCCCTGTATGTGTCTGTGTCCAAATGTTCCTCTTCTTATAAGGACACCAGTCATATTGGATTCGGGCCCACTCTAATGACCTTATCTTAACTTTACCTCTAATGACCTTATCTTAACTTTACCTCTTAAAAGATGACATCTGAAAGATCCTATTTCCAAATAAGGTTACGTTCACAGGTGCCAGGGTTTAGAACTTCAACACGTGTTTTGGGGGACACAATTCAACTTTCATATTCATGGGGAATATGGTCCCCATATTCATGTCTGAATTGAAAACAAACTAACAGAGTCTCCTCGGGAGGCTGAATCAAGAGGAGAACACAAGCAGGCCAAAGAAAGATGCTGGAGGTCTTTGGTCAGGGAATTCTGGGAAGTACCCTAAGAGTGGTCTAGAAGAGGAGGAGTCTAGGCTCTGGATGGGCACGTCCTCTTAGCCCATAGACACTGTACCCTGTAAAGAAGACCACAGCAGCAGGAGGGTCTGCACAAGTTCCTCTGAAGGAGCGTCACCAAGGTACAGTCCTGGGAGGGTTGCATCAGCATCTCCTGGGAGCTCCTTAGAAATGCAGAATCCCAGGCCCCCACATCAGACCAACTGAATCTAAATCTCTGGAAGTGGAGGGTGGGGTGGCAAGTATCTGGGTGTTTTCCAGGCTCTCCCATGATTCACGTACGTGCTAAAGTTTGAGCGCCACTGCTTTAATGCTTGGGTTCCAGCACAGGGTCCATCTTGCCCCTCTAAGGGTTTGAGGGCAGTGCTAACCTCAACAGCATCCCTAACAGAAGAGGTACAGCCTCCGCAAGCCACTCAAGTGATGGGGAGGGATGCTGTTATCTAAAAAGGCAGCCTAATTCTTTTGGTGGAAAGATCTCCAGAGGCAAAACCACATTTCCTTTGTTGAGCAAAAATCTGCATCTCTGGAGTTTCCACCTCATGAGTAACGTTCCTCTTTGGAACAACAAAAGAAATCTGTTCTCTTTTCTACAAGCAGCCCTTGAAGGTATCCAAAAATAGTTGTCGTGTCCTCAATTTTTTCCTCCCAAGTCCAACATCTAGACCCATGATTTTTAATGTAGGGGAGGAAGGTGTGACTTAGAGGGTATATCAGAATTGAGTGGGGGGCATTGTTCAGTTAGTTGTCAGTAAAGACACTTGATTTGAAACTTTAAATGATATTAAAGGAGAGCATGAGCAGTTTTTAAAAAATGTTTATCAAATAGGACCATAGGTTAGAAATGACCTTCTCAGTTAGACAATGGGAGGGATAAGGATTCCATCTCTTTCTTCTCAGATCCCTGCTCATAGAGACAAAAAAATCCAAGACTTACTCAGCTACATACCTACAAAGACAAAAGATATTGGAGAGAAAAATTATGGGAGATTTTGAAATGGAAAAAGAGATCACTGGACATCCTTTCGGAGGAGCATCCAGAGATCATCAGATTCTGTAAGTGTGTGCGTATTTGCCTCTGACTGGGCTGTTCACAGCCTTGTAGAGATACAAGTTAACAGGTGGAGAACTGACGGTAATGCAAATAATTCTCATCACAGAAATGCAAGTTGTGTCCAGTGGAATGCAATTGATCTCACTCTCTGGATATTGCCCGTTCTGCTAGTCTTACATCATTTATAAATTCATTTCCCAAATTCCTCTTAGTCCACATATATGTGGAACTTTGAGTCCTTCATTGAAAGAAAAGTTGTAACATCTTCCTGGTTCCCTCATTAATGAGTTAAATAAAATCTTTGACATGTGTTTATTTTTTTATTTAGGTGAGAGTCACAATTGTACCTTATTTTGAAAATTATCCTTTAACAATAATTTTTCTTATAATTCACTCATCTCTTCATCCATCTTTTGGCTTTTTAATCTGCACTCCCTTCATACTGCCCACATTTTGTAGGTACAGAAGGACCTGAATTACAGTACTATTATCAGTGTGGACTCTGGAACCAGGCTATCTGAGCTCAAAATCCAGAACCTTCGTCAAGTGACTTGACCGCTCTGTGCCTCAGTTTCCTCATATGTGAACTGAGGGCACCTCACAGGGTTTTGTGATGAATAAATGAGTTACATAAATAAAGCATTTAGAAAAGTGTGTGGAACATAGAAGAAAGTCTGTTACTTTTATCTCCTTTAGGTTGCGAGGACAGAGATAATTTCTCTCTCACTCTGGGACCTGCTGCTTCTGACAGTCCTAAAACCATAGCCACCTCTGTTGCTTCTGTGAATGAAAAGCAGTTTC
The DNA here is from genome assembly GCA_031878705.1 of Tapirus indicus. Taxonomy (NCBI): domain Eukaryota; kingdom Metazoa; phylum Chordata; class Mammalia; order Perissodactyla; family Tapiridae; genus Tapirus; species Tapirus indicus. Next base: position 132,375,194 of record CM062920.1, on the reverse strand, counting down.
TAATTTAGGACTCTTTCAGTATCACTACTTTCTAATCTTCTCCTCTGTCAGGATATTATTATCATGTTGCAATTTTTGTCCAAGGGAGCTCAATTTTTTTGATGATGAATTTATCAAATCACTACTCACCCTCATAATAGCCCTGCAGATGGATCAGATGTATTTACTGCACTTACTTATCCTGAACACCAAATTGCAGCAGCCTTCAGGAGCCTCCATCAAGCTGGGGAGAAACATCTGTCAGCCTGGTGAAACTGGACAGACCATGCTGTCTTTTAGGTATAAGATCAGGGAAGCCACATGAATGGTCCCTTTGGGGGAACAGGGAAAAGGGGTTTGTATTGCTGGGCGACAAAACTCCTTCTTCAGAACTGGGCTGTTAGATTCAAGTTTCCAACAAAGGTTGTTCCTGAAATAGTATTCTAAGTTCCCGGTCCCAATTTTATCAGTCCGCATGGGTTTGGTTTGTTGCTGTAACAAATGACCCCCCAAATCTCAGTGCCTTAAAACAACAAAGGATTATTTCTAGCTCATGCTACACGGCCAGCATGTATCGACAGTGGTCTATTCTCTATAGCATCCCCAGTCCACGACTCAGGCTGACAGAAGCTCTACCGTTTAGCATGTCTCCAGACTCACAGCAAAATGAAGAAAACATGGAAAATCACAAAGTGGCTCTTAAATATTTTTGCCCTAAAGTGACTAACATCACCTCTGTTCACCTTTCATTGGCCAGAGCACATTTCATGGCCATACCTAATTTCAGGTGTGAGGGGCTGTGCCCCTCCCATGTGCCCGTAATGGAGGGGAACCGGATAACACCAGTTATGGCTCCCAAGTCCTGACAGCTTTACTGCATTTGTTCTGATGTAATAGCTTCGCTGTCAGCATTTGGAATGGGATGGAATTCCATTCCACTTGGCCTTGCTTCTAACTTGACAACATCCCTAATATTATCTGAAATCTGTGGGGAGGAACTAAGAGCCTCAAGAGGACAAATTTGCTCCTTCAAAATTCCAGCATTCTCTGAACAGGCTCCTTTGGTATTGTCAAGAGTAAGCTTGTTTTTCCTTCCAAGTCCCCAGCACCCAGCCCCCACCTGGGTCTAATTGTAAAACGCATCTGCATGTTTTAAAAGCTCATTATGTAAATGTATCAGAGTCCATATCCATCAACAGATAATTAAGAAGACTATATACATATTTATGAGTTTGCTTAATATTGCTTTAATGAGGAGGTTTACTAGAAATACCAAATCAAGGAGGCAAGAAGAAAAATGATCATAATAAAGATAAGCACAAGTTTTTGGCAGTTGTTGGGAGGCCTGGAGCTGTAAGAACACTTAAGGACCGCCTCAGGTTTCCAGTGGCCTACCATAAATGGTACGAAGAAGCTGGGGAAAGAAATAGATAACATCACTCAAGACTTCTTTGAAAATAAGGCTATACTTTTTGGTTCCAAATAAAAGCTATTCTGGGGCCAAAGGCTCATGCTTCCACCACCTATAAAAGCAAAGTCACTGCAGGGACACAGGCAGAAGTCTGGCATGGCAGCCCCCAGCTGATTCAAGAACTGCAGAGACAGAGCCACCTTAAGACTCCTCCGTGCAAATTAGAAAAAGATGCCTCCCAGGAGGGAAAACATATGCCCCCCTCTAGCAGGCAAAGCTCTACAGGCACGTGGCTTAGCAGAGACGTAAGCAAACTTGCCCCAGGCAGATGAAGCCTAGTGCCAGGACACACGGCTAGGTGTGTCACGGAGCATGGGCTAGAATTTAGCTTTCACTTTAAGCCATGCACCTTTGTATAGCACATGATCTGCACAACCACAGTGGCAGCCCTGTCTGGAAAATTCCATGAGAGTGACGCTCACCAAGAGCTGACCTAAGAAGTCTGCAGGAACAGAGGACACTTTCTCATTCTATCTACCAACTTGTCCCTTCAGTTTACCCAAATGGTGGCTCAACTCCACCTTTGGGGCCTCTCTACCACACCTCTCTTCACTACCCATCTATATTCCATTTGCCAGAACTCAGCCATGTCACAAAGAAAGCTGAGAAATGTAGTCCTGCTGGATGACCAGGAGGAAAAGGAAGCCGGGTTTCTTGGCCACCTAGCACTGACTCTGCCACGACCCACCCATCTGTTCATCCATTTCACATTGTGTTCCTCATATAGAAAGCACAGACCTCACCCCAAGTGAGAAAACCCGGAGACCATCCAGTGACTGCAGCCAGTGCAAGGCCGGGGTCTCGGTGATGCTGTGCAGTCCTCTTCAGCAGGTCCACACGTGGCTCCCTGTGATCTGGTGACCCGTGAACCAGAAGATTAGTCATTTGTCACATCACTCCTTCCACATGGGTGGAGTAGGAACAGGATATCTACAATTAAAACTCCCATTCGAGGGCCCAGCCTGGTGGCGTAGTGGTTAAGTTTGCACGCTCTGCTTCGGTGACCCAGGGTTTTCAGGTTCGGATGCCGGGCACGGACCTATGCACTGCTTATCAAGTCATGCTGTGGCGGCATCCCATATAAAGTAGAGGAAGATGGGCACCGATGTGAGCCCAGGGCCAGCCTTCCTCAGCAAAAAGAGGATTGGCAACAGATGCTAGCTCAGGGCTAATCTTCCTCCACAAAACAACCAAAAAACCTCCCATTCGATACAGGGAAGTGTGGAAGAAGGAGTCATTGCTCATAGCAATTCTGAAGTTTCTTGATTTGATCTCATTCCGATCTCTGGAAAACACTGCCTTGTCTGTCACTCTCCCGGGCATGTCTGAATGAGATGCTGACAAGTATGCTTTCCTTGGAGGCTCTGCAGCTTCAGGACCCTGATTCCTCCTGGAGTGAGTTTAAAGGACTGAGATTGCTGTACAACCTCAACAAAGACTTTTTTTTGCTTGTAAATTCAGGTTTGTGGTTTCTTTGGCTTAAACACAGCTGCTTTTCTGTTCTCTTTGTGTTTAGTCAGTACTATGTATCAGAGACCACATCCACGTCCATTCCTAGACATAATTCTCAAACCCGATTTATGTCTTTGCTTTCTTATACCTCCCTGTCTGTCTCTCTCTCCCCTTAGTGAATGGAACACATCACATCTTCCCACATTCCATTGGCCAGAACTCATTCACACGGCCCATTTAACTGCAGCGGAAGCTGGAAAATAGGGTCTGACTACATTTCCAAAAGGAAGCAGAGATGGGGCTTGAGTCCATGTTATTATTTCTTCCTCATCTGGCCTGGGAGGTAAGTTATCCTGATTGGCAGCCTCCACTCAAAGCATGTATTTGGAGTGAGGTAAGACATCTCCAAAAGAAGAGGGGTATTGTTTCTAGAAGAAAATAGGATTCAAAGTAGACAAAGTAATAGATTCCAACCTGGATAGAGGCTAAGTATTTTGGAGGGCAGTCAAACCTAGAATGAAATCTTGACTTCAGCATTTACCAGCCTTGGGTGTCAATAAGAAAGTTACAAGAGCTCTCTGAGCCTCTGTTGCCTCATCTGTAAAATGGGGGTAATAATAGTACTTCCTTCATAGATTGTTGTCAACTAACATTAGATAATGTTTGTCATGCACTTGGCACAATACCATGCAAGAGGACACATCAGCATATGATAGTGTAGACGGTACAAGCCTCAGTTCATACACTCAGTTGTGCAAGAAATTTAACTATATTTTGAACTTAACATCTATGTTAAATCCCCCCTTCCTTCTGATGACAGAAACTTAATCTCAATCAATGGATAGTCTCTCCCTAGATTCTGCCTAAGTTCCAGGGAGCCAATGTGGATCCAAGATGGCAGGGGTGAGAGGGTAGGCATCTGTCTTTCCACGTTGTTCCTTGTCTATAGTGGCATCCACTGAGATGACTTTGCATATCATTTATTCTTTGTTCTGTGTGAGTCACAGCTGTGCCCTCCCTTGTTCCCAACCACTAAGCATCTGCAGATCTGCCAACTCTGTGTGTCATGTCTGCGTTACTCCACCGAGCACAGGAAACGCTCTATTGCCCAAGCCATCCTGGGACCTCAGAAACCTCTGTGAGGTTGCCTTGGACCTATCTGTCTTGATTCATTGCACAGATATACTTTCTGCTCTCGTGCCTTATGGGCTTAGGGACTTCTGGAGTCTTCCCACCCCCTGGCAATGAAGCTCAAGTTGTTTCTGCTCTTCGTTCCCCAAATCTATCAGGAGATTCCATCATTCAGCATCAACCAATTCTCTTCCTCCCATGACTCTATTCAGGGAAAGATCTCAATACTGTCTAAGACTGAGCTGTCCAGTATAGTAACCACTAGACATGTGTGCTCATTCAAATTTAAAATGGGTAAAATATACTAAATTAGTTATACTAGCTACATCACAAGTGCTCAGTAGCCATATGTAGCTAGTGGCTACCATACAGGAGAGCATGGTGTTTATTATAGAACACTTCCATCATCCCAGAAAGTTCTATTGGACAACACTGATCTAAGATCTCTTCCTTGTCCCTACTTCCCCTCCTTCTCATCTCAGAACCTTTATCTAGCCTGGGGGAAAAGTCTTGCTCTTTTACAACCATCCTGCCTCATGCCTAGACCTAGATTTTGAAACTCAAAAGCCAAGAACTGACTCTTTTGTTCTCTATGTTCTACGGCGTCATCTTTTCTCTGAGGCATGGAGGATGGGATGATGCCTGTGTTACCAAAAGAGTGACCAACTGTTCCAGTTTGCCAGGACCTAGAGGATTCCTGAGACATGAGACTTTCCATGTGAAAACCAGGAAAGTCCCGGACAATCCAGGACAAGTTGGTCCCTTTGGTTACAAAGAACCACCGGTTACCAAGGACTGTGGGAAAAAATACTAGCCTTCCTATCTCAAAATTTACTCCAACTGTGCAGCTAATATCAATCTAATAAAGATTTAGTTTTAACCTCCAAAATTAGACTTGGATATTATATTTCTTCTTCACTTTCTAGAAGCTTTCCTGATCCCCCCTCTCCTGCCCATCTCCCTCCCTAGTCGTGTGACCCCCATGGATTTCACTGGTTCCACCTGGTATTTATTAGATGTACATCTTCAGATCACCTTTCCCCTTTCCCACCTCACTAGGGGAACTGTTTGAGTGTCTGATATTTCACCATTTGTCCAAAAGACAACTATTGATCTTCAGGTCATATGAAGAGTGAGCCACATAAAAGATTTGTGCAGGGCAAACAGCGAGGGCCAGCTCCAAAGAACCCCTTTGGGCATTAAACTAAGACCTTCAATGGATTGTTAATAGCTACCTTTTGGCCCATTTCTAACTCACATAGTGACAGTTTCAAACACAGAAGCTATTGTAGAGAAGGGACTGCCATGAACTGCTGTCACTCTCCTGCCGACTGACTTGTCCCCTTTCATCCTCTCCCTGACATATTCCTGCCCCGGCTTATTAGGTTGTACGAACTGTCTAAAAATACCTTGATAGCAGCAGCTCACAGGGTTAAGGAAGGAAAAAGAGCCATTCATTTAGAAGACACATCTTCTTTTACCCAATTCCTTCCCTCAGTGAGATTCGGACATCAGGAGACACCAGCGTCAGTTCTATCAGAGGCTCTGACCCATGAATTTGATTTGTGCTATTCTCTGCACCTGGAAAGTCTCTCTTCCTCCACTAACCTTAACCTGTAGGGTCCAATGCAAGTACAGCCTCCTCCAGGAAGCCATTGATGATTCACCCTGGCCAAATCATTCATCTCAACTGCCAATATGACAGAAGAGTCGAAAAATAAAAGCTTATTATACAACCTCACCCCAGACTTGAATCAAAATCTCGAGAGGAGGGTACCAAAAATTGCATCTTTAACAAACACTCCGGGTACTTCTTTAAAAAAAAAGTTTTATTGATATATATGTCATGTGCCATAAATTCACCCATTTAAAGTGTACAATTCAATGACTTTTAATATATTCACAGATTTGTGCCGCCATCACCACAGTCAATTTCAGAACACTTTATCACCCCAAAAGAAACTCTAGATCCTTCAGTTGTCACCCCCCAATTCCCACTCCCTTGTCCCAGCCATACACAATCAGTAATCTATTTCTCTTTCTGCAGATTTGCCCACTCTGGACATTTCATATAAATGGAGTCATGCAATATGTGGTCCTTTGTGTCTAGCTTCTTTCACTTAACATAACATTTTCAAGGTTCTTCCCTGTTGTAGCGTGTATCAGTACTTCATTTCTTTTCATACCCCAATAATATTCCATGGTATGGACATACCACATTTTATCTTCCCATTCATCAGTTAATGGATATTTGGGTTGCCCTACCACTTATAATATTGCCTATTACAAGTAACACTACTATGAACACTTGGGTACAAGTTCTTGTGTAGACATATGTCTTCATTTCTCTTGGCTACATGCCTGGGAATGTAATTGCTGAGTCATAGTTAATCCCATGTCTAACTTTTGGAGGAACTGTCAGACTGTTTTCTACAGTGGCTGCACCATTTTACATTCCCCCCCACCGCAGAGTATGAGGGTTCAGATTTCTTCACATCCTCGCCAACACTTGTGATTACTTGCCTTTTTTTGTTCTTACCATCCTAGAGAGTGTGAAATGGTATCTCATTTTCTTTTCATTTCCATTTCCCTGATGGCTAATGCAGGTGCTTCTTATACTCACTCAAGCTTGAGAAGCTTTGCTCTCCTGCCGTACAGTACAGTGATGGAGTTACCTGACTTATGGTCCCTACTAGACAGAAAGCTGGAAGAAGTACTTAACATGGCTTCCTAGAACCCCCTCGGTAATTGCCCAGTGTCTGGCACATGGTAGATGCCCCATAAATAAGAGCTAATGTCTATTAAGGGCCTGCACTCGATCAGGCACAGGTTATACAAATGAATTCATTTAATCACCACGACAACCCCGTGAAGTAGGAACTATCATTACCGCCATTCTACAGATGAGGAAACTGAGGCAAAGAAAAGTTAAATAACTTGCCTGTATTTGAACTCAGGTTGCATGATGCCAGACTGGACTGCCTCCTGCAACAGGCAACTATTGAATGCATGCATGAGGTCAAAACTCGGAGAACAGGAGGAGCCAGCAGGCTGCAGAGGCAGGGCTCCCTCCGCCGTTCATTCAACTGAGCAGCCATCCTTCAGGACCACAGGCCAGGAATTTGAGCTGCTGTGTTCCTGTGAGTGACATCGTGACACTTCACAAAACCTCAGTTCCTAATGAAGGACATAGAAAGTTTCACAGGCTTGGATTTTTTAAACCAGGTGAACGCTAGTCCTGAGCTCCCAAGCCCATCGGGGAACATTTCTGGTGGAGAATGGAAATAGAGATCCATTCTAGGGCGGAGTTGGATAAGTCCACGTCATCCGGGCTCCAGTGACACACTGGCAGTGAGGCTGAGAGGTAGAAAGCAGTCTTTATAGCTCCGAATTGATCTATTTTATATCAAATGTCACCTCTTGAGAGTAAATATGCTGACGATCAGCTTCTAATTGCCAACACGATTTTCTGTCTCCCATACAGGGTAAATCCTTCAGCATATTCTATCAAGCTGGGCTGCTGCACACCCATATCACAACTTTGGGCAAGTTAGAAAAAGGTGCTCTTCAGCCTGAGCCAGGGTGCACGGGTTGGTAAGCCGAGCATAGGATGGATTTCAGCCTACACCAGCCCACTTGGCTGGGCACCTTTGTGCAGTGCCCAACCTGAACAACCATATGTGGTAGCCCTGCTACCAATCACCCTACATCCCAGAAAGAAGGTAGCTCTCTGTAACCCTGGTGAAGATGCCCATATTACCATAAATTAAATAATGAATTGTCAAAACATCATAGCTGTTTATAATTCAGAGGAAAGAAACAACTATAGGAGCCAGCAACAAACGACTGACAGAGCCTTTGTCTGACACTGTGGGATATGGAAGCCGCCTAAACCCAGGCATACAGAATCCAAGCCAAAGCCACAATTCAAAGCCAAACTCGTTCATCTTGACTTCAGTGCCTAATCCAGAAAGCCAGGGTGCCCTTGGAGTCCTGAAAGAGAATCCGACACCAACAAATAACTGGAGGTTTGCAGCTCAGGACTGCAGGCAACCTGCTCACCGTGAAGCCAGACCAACTTCCAGCAACACATCCTGCTTCTTGGGCAATTTACAGAGCCATCTATGACACAGGATGTGAGGTGGCCCCATCAGGGTTCTGGCTAACAGTCGGCCACCACCAAATAACGTCTGCCTGAGAGCAGCTCCAAGAAGCAGGCCATGGGAGTGGGAGTGTGGGAGAAGCTGTCCAAGGTACCCGAGCATCTGTCAGAGGAAATGATGACACAAAGCAACACCAGCTGTTATTCGTGTCTCTCCAAATGCCCCAGCCCATTGACGCACAACTCCAAATGATGTGGCATGGTGGTGGCTTGCTGAGGGACTGTGGTCACAGATGGAATAGCAGTGTCAGAGAGAGAGGAAGAGAAAGACTGCGTGGACAAAGAGGAAGCTCTGTATACTGTAGTAGGCAGTACATAAACATAGGCACAAGTCTGATACCACTAATAATAACTATTTATAATAAATTTAATAATAAAATTACTAATAATTGCTAAACCAGTACTATGCCCTTTACTCATATCATCTCACTTGCATTACTAAGGCATACAACAATCCTGAGAGATGAGTATTATTATTTTTTAAATCTTCCTGTTTTCTTTCTTTTTTTTCCCTCCCCAAAGCCCCAGGACATAGTTGTATATTCTAGTTGAAAGTCCTTTTAGTTCTTCTATGTGAGGCACCAGCACAGCATGGCTACTGACAGACAAGTGGTGTGGTTCTGTGGGCAGGAACTGAACCCAGGCTGCTGAAGTGGAGAGCACTGAACTTTAACCACTAGGCCATCAGGGCTGGCTCGGAGATGAGTATCATTAATGTAAGCTTCTTATAGCTGAAGACACTGAAGCACAGAGAGAGTAAATAACTTACCCAAGATCACACAGCTTATAAGTAGTGGAGCCTGGATATGGAGCCCTGCAGTCTCACTCTAAAACCCAAGCTCTTAACTACAGCCCTATTTTGCTTCTCAAGAGACTATCTATGGTATCCATGAGGTGTCACCTATGGGTGCATGAAACCACAATGGGTCTTTGAAGCCACTATCATACACACTGGGCACGTAGTCCATACATACATACATAAACACATGTTTTTTCAAAGAATAGTTATTGCACTCTGCTCTTTGGATACATTGTTGCATTTAATATTGCCAACAACTCTAGGTTGTTAAGAACAAAATATGATCCCTGCCTGCGGCAGATTGTTTCCGAGAATAGTTACAGTAGTATCTTTTATCCCTCATATCTTTTGCAGTGAGACTCTGTCCATCCTTTCTTCAGTTGGTAGCATCTATTTACCCTCATCTTGAATCTGGCCTGGCAGTGTGACTTGCTTTGATCACATACATTACAGCAGAAGAGATATTCTGAGACTTCAAAGCCCAAGTTTTCAGAGCACTGGCAGCTTTCACTTTTGTTACATCTCAGCTGTCATGTAATTAGTCTGACTACCCTGAGACTGCCATGCTGAGAGGAAGCCCAGGCTAGCCGTGTGAGGAGAGAGCAGCCACATGGAGGAGCACCAAGGCACCAGACATTGGGTAAAGTCTTCATGGACCTTTTGATCTGTATTAGTGACGGTTCTCCAGAGAAACAGAACCAATAGAAGATAAGTAGATATAGATACAGAGAGAGAGAGATTTAAAGATTCAAGGAATTGGTTCACGTGATTATGGAGGCTGGCAAGTCCAAAATCTGCAGGGTGGGCCAGTAGGCTGCAGACCAGGGAAGTGCAGATGTTGCAGTTCAAGGTCAAATGCCATCTAGTAGAGAATTGCTTTTTGCTTGGAGAGGTCAGTGTTTTGTTCTATTTAGACCTTCAACTGATTGGATGAGGCCACCCACATTACAGAGGGCAACCTGCTTTACTCCAAGTCTACTGATTTACTGTTAATCTCATCCAAAAACACCCTCGTAGAAACATCACAATAATGTTTGACGAAATATCTGGGCACCACAGTCTAGTCAAGTTGACACATAAAACTAACCATCACGTGGTCCAACCCAACCATCAGCATAACGCAGCCCTGCTGACACCACGAGGAACAAAAGAACCCACCAGCTGAGCCCTGCCCAATTTCCTGACTCACAGAATCATGAGAAATAATAAATCGTTGGTTTCAAGCCAATAATTTGTCTTTTAGGGCTGTTTGTTATACAGCAATAGAAAACTGCCCTAATGGAACTTACAATTTAGTGACTTTAACAAATAAGTAAATAAACACATAGATGTATAATTACATATTTAATACATATTAAGGAGGAAAGAATGGAACAGAATTGTTCCTTCATTGCATTTATCAAACGCCTACTAGGGGAATTTGCATGGTCAGGTCAGACAGGGCACTGGTAACAAGATCTTCCTCTTCCAGTCTCTGGCTCTGACTTGTGGTAATAACTAGGCAAATCACTGACCTTTCTGGACCTTGGCTTCTCCATCTGTGAAATGGGCCCGATTACTCTCATCCTCTCTGCCTCAGAGGCTCTCGTGAAGATGAAATGAGACGAGAAACAAAAGTGCTACAATTGCTGTAAAGTCCTCGGCAAGCTGTGTCATAACCAGATAAATGCTCCCTTGTGCTACAAATGCAAAATGGCTTTATGATTTCTTGCTGAAATGGAAACATCTGGCCAAGGAAACTTGAAGGAAGCAGCAGCCTTTCTGACCAGAGCTATTTCACCTAATCGCTGGTCTCTGGGGTAGCCTCATGCGGCTCTGATTTGCCCATTGCTTTGAGTTTTATTTTGAAATGCGTCAGCCTTGGTTTTTTTTGCACATCTGCTTTTTCTATTTTTACTTTGACCAGAATAGAGAAAGAAAACCTTATAAATGGTAAATATCCAGTGTTGGACATTCCAGCTAAAGTATAGAAATCTCTCCATGAATTTGTTCACCGATATGTCTTTTAATTATAGTCAAAGAGGAAACTGGAGTGAACCAGAACTGTATAGGAATTTTATAAGCAACCTCAGAAAGCTGCAATTAGTCTACAGATGAATGTGATTTCCACCTGGGTTATGAAACAGTGAACCTGGGAGCCCAATCCAACCATGTCTTGTCCCTATTTAAAAACTCCTTAATGACTCCCCAGTGCCCTCTGTATAAAGACCAAGCTCCTTGGCATAGCGCTGGGGTCCTCCATGATCTGGCTGTTGCTTACCTCTCCAGCCTTGCCTCTCACCACTCACATTCTTGGGCTTCTTGACATATTAATGCAGGAGTCTCATGTCCTTTGCATACGGTATTTCCTCCTACCCAGTACACCACTCCCCTTCCATATTTGCCTAACTAACTCCTTCACTCTTCGTATCTGACTTTAGATGACCTCTCTGAGAAATCTTCCCTAAACCTTCAAGACTGGGTTTCGTGCCCCTCATCTGTGACCCCTTAGCACCTCACCTCCAAGATAGTGTCAAATTATAATTTCCAGAAGGTTAAGGGCACAATTCTCGTGAGCTTACATCATGAGCTCATGACAAAGATTTCTTTAACTCAGGAATGAGGGAACCAGCAGGTGGTAAAGCTGGATCAAAGGAACATACAAGAAACTGATTTATATGTAGAAGTGGGATGCTGACATAAGATTGCTAACTTAGATACAAAACCGAGTGTGTCGCAACATCCTGTAGGCAATACACTCATAACCCCCCGGAGTCGCCTTTTCCAATGGACGGAAATTGTCTACATCCCTACTAGACAAAAATCATCTACAACTTACCAGTTTCCTACAAATTAAGATCTAACTTTTCAAGGTCTAGACCCTAACTGGTAGTCACAGTTAGCCAAATGAAGGATGTCCAATGACCTCTGGGCTGGCCTGTTAGACAATGCTTTCGTATGACATTGAAAGGTCACGCAGTCATCTTTCTGGATTATTTATTTTACCTGTAACGTTCATACTCTGTATTATAACTACCTGTTATCGTGTCTGCAATTCCCAGCAAACCGAAAGCTTCTCAGGGACAAGAATGTGTTTTGTTCACTCTTGCAGCCTCTGCTCTTAATTCAGTGTCTAGTATGCAGCAGGCACTCAGAGAATTATTCTTGGATGAATTCAAAGGTCTTCTCTTTGAGGATGAAAGTACCTCCTCCACAGAGCTTATCAATTTCCCACAGATCAGGTTACAAGTGATGAGAAATCTGTGCAGCCACCACAGCCCGTGTCTAGCACCAGCCAAGTGTTTCTCCTGCTTCCTGTTGCTGCACAATCCCTAATTGTCACCTGGATGGCCAGACACGGAAGGCAAGATGAAAGGAGTTCGTCTCCTGTACTGTGTCTCCATTTAGGAATCAGGAAGAATCAGGTCCTTGCCTGTCCAGGCTTCTGCCTGTCCCTAGTCCCAGCGGGTAGGCCAGAAACTGCAGCCCCCTCCAGCTGGTGGCCTCACATCCTTGTGCTGCTGCTGGGAGCACAAGGGCTCATTCTATTCCCGGATTCAACTCCCCAGGGACAGCTACTGGGGCTGCAGGCACCGCGTTCATCATTCTAATAGGCTTGTGGGGCAGCCCGGTTTTCTCACAGATAATGAGGCTGTATAATTTAAATCAAGACTAATTTATGCACTTAAATACTTGTTGCCAGCGTGGATAAACTGCCCCATTTGTGACTTGTTTTTATCAGCACAGGAGGCAGGGAAAACAGCATCACTGGGTTGGGGATAGGGGTGGAGGCAGGCATCATCTCAGTTATTTGGGTTCTGGGCCTATGTGGGAAAAGGAGGGAGCAGTGATGGGGTGCACCCAAACGCCTTCAAGTTTTGAGGGGTCTGAAGAGGTCTGGAAAAAATGGACTTGAAATAGCATGAGTGACAGTGACGTTATCCCTTTACAAACACCTTTGTCAACCTTGTGGGGACCTTGGAAAGGTTTCAGAAAAACAGGGAGTTATCCGGGTTCAGATAACAAATCACAGGCAAGTGTCTGAGATGTCTTTGCCAAGTGATAGGCTCCAGGGGTGATGGAGGAAGGTGGATTGGGACTGTGTGAAAGGAGAGAAAGAACAAAAACACAGCAACTAAGGCTTTGTGTGTTCTTAGAGTGGATCATTGGAAAATCTAGGCAGTGGGCGAAGTTTGCCTTTAGAGCGCCTGGGTTCTTATTCCTGGGCCTTCTGCCCACTCTGGGAATCCCCTTTCACCCTCTGTGCTCCCTCCTAGCCCCCATCCCAAAACCCTGGTGTGAGCCATTTACCCCTTTTCTGTGAATTGAAAGCTGTGTTCTCTCTCTCTCTTGCAGTCATATTCACACTTAAGCTTTTTCTCTGTGAAAAAAGGAATAGAGTGGCCATATAATTTATCATCCATCCAGGAATATTTTTAGCTCCCTTTAAAGTTACATCAGAACAATGGCAATAAGCCAGAACTGTCCCAGAAGGGTCCTGGGCAACTAGACCTAAGGTCATCCTAGAAATACAAGCCTTTGCCTCCTGTTTAAGGAATTGTGGGCATCCCCAAGCAGCTGGAGAGAGGTCTCTGATTCTTTCCAAAGGAGAGGGTAATGGAAGGAAGTGGAAGGGAGCAGAGATGTATTAGGATGCTCCCAATTGTACATAACAGAGTATCCAGCTATTGTGGGTTTAAATTAAAGGGATTTATTTTTCTTACATAACAAGTGGTCCAGAGGGAGGTGATTCCAAGCAGGATCAGTGGTTCAACCGTGTCAGTGCTTCTCTGAGAATCTCTTGGCACTCTCCCTCATAATTGCAAGATGGCTGCCAAGGTTCCGTACATCATGTCTTGACAAAAGCACATTCAAAAGTAGGAAGAAGGAAATGTGGCTTTTCCTCTTATCTCTTTATTTTATCACATAGATTATATCTTGCCCAGAATTCTCCCAGCAGAGTTCCCCTCTGGTTCAAATGGCTGATATTGGGTTGCATGACTATTGCCAGAGCTGCAAGGGAGGCTGTGAAAGTGAGAACCTGCATTTTCTGCCTCGACAATGGGCAATGAACTCCGCTGGCCTGGAGAAAGGGTGAGAAAACAGCTGCTTGGTGAGCAGCCAACCGTGTCTACCACAAGCAACCTTCCCCTAGGCCTTGCACTAAATCTCACTGGTCCTTCTTAGAATACAGTCTTAAACTGGGCTCCCAGTGAGACAGAGAGGGTGCCCAAGCAGACAGTGAATTAATATGCCTGGTGAGATCCTGAGAAGTCAGCTATGAATCCGTTCATGTATCCCCATTGACTGCCATGGTGTTTTCAGAAACGCTTTGTCTTCATTTCTGATTGGGTTTCTGATACCCTTGGCTCCTAAGGCTTTAGCTGGAAGTTGTTGTTCCCCTGATCCTGACAAGACGTCAGAGATCTCTAAGTGGGGACTCTAAGCCAGACTTGAGGCTAACACATTTAACCTTCCCAGCATCTTCATGAAATGGGTACTACTGTTAATACCATGAAACAGATGAGGAAACTGAGTTTTAGCAAATTTTGGTAACTTGCTTAGGGTCACTAAATCTCCCAACTCCTTACTTAATGCAAATGAAGGGCGTAGCACAGGTTTTGCAAATTATTGGTAATTTTATTAGTAAATTTATTATTAGTCATTATTATTAAAGTTGCCACTTACTCCTTACTCCCAGGTCCTGTGTGATTTTTCTTTCCTCTTCCCTTTGTCCACTTTCCCCCTCAGTCACTATGCATCAGTGATAAAGGGCTTATCGCTATTTCTTCACATCCCAAGCTCTGTTCTGCCTCAGGATCTTTGCACTTGCTCTTTCCTTTGCCTGGAACGCTCCTGACCCAGCTCCTCCCTTCTCAAGTCTTAACTCAGAGAAGCTTTCCCCAGCAACCCTAATTAAAATGCTGCCCCTATTTCCTGTAATGGCACCCTGATTATTTCCTTCACTGGGTTTATTACTGACATTATCTTCTTATCTGCTTACTTATCTCTCTTCTCCAACTCCTGTCAAGGCCTCCCTGAGATCAGAGACTTTGTTCTTGATTTAGCCCCTTTTGGCTAGAATGATGCCCAACACATAGTAGGTCCTCAATAAAATGTGCTGAATGGTTAAGTGGTTTTAAAAGTTGGGACCCAAATCCAAGCCTGAGAAGCTCAAAAACCTGTGGCTATAACTACCTTGGAGCACAATTAGAAAACAGATCTGATCTAACCCCCTATTTTTTTGTTGTTTGTTTGTGGGTTTGTTTGCTGAGGAAGATTAGTCTTGAGCTAACATCTGTGTCAATCCTCCTCTATTTTATATGTGGGTCACCTCCACAGCATGGCTGATGATTGGTGTAGGTCCATGCCCAGGATTCAAACCCATGAACCCAGGCAGCCAAAGCAGAGTATGCTGAACTTAACCACCACACCACAGGGCTGGCCGCTAACCCTCTCATTTTAAAGATATGAAAATAAGGCCAAGAATATATATATATATTTTGGTGAGGAAGATTAGCCCTGAGCTAACATCTGTTGCCAATCCTCCTCTTTTTGCTGAGGAGGATCCAAACCTGTGAACCCTGGGCTGCCGAAGCAGAGCGTGCGAACTTAACCACTATGCCACCAGGCCAGCCCCCACGGCCAAGAATAATTTTCCCTAAGATTGTAAAGTGAATTAGCAGTAGAGGTAAAGAAAGAACAATGCAATTGGAGACTGAAGACTCCATTTATAAGCCAAACAGCCTTTGATAAGCTATTTAAACTCCCTAGCTTCAGTTTTCTCAGTTATAAAATATCAATTAGAGTAATTTTGCGGTTTACATGAGATCAGGTAGGCAAAAGAGTCTGACGTGGTACCTAGCGCATAGTAGGTGCTCAGGAAAAGATGGCTTCACTTGACTCGCAGGCTCGTGCCCTTCATTGGCAGTGAGCTCTCACAACACGATAGATACAACACTCTCAACAGAGAGGTTTTGCAAGGTGGTGTTTTTGCAGACTCAGTTTCTCTTGGCAGAACTACAGGAGACCCTAACAATAAATGAGGGGGCCCCAATAGTTCATTTGTGAATCCCTGGTTCAGAGGGCAGAGTGGAATCCACTGTAACCGGGGTCTCTGGCCAGTCAACAAAGGCTACGTTGACCCAATACTGCAGCTGAAGCCCTGAGGGAGAAGCACCGGGAAACAGTGTTTGAGTACCCAGTACCTAACCAGGGAGAAAACCAGCAGCCTGCTGTGTCAGGCATCGGGTGGAGTGACACAGAGTGCTGAAGGGAAAGAGGAAATGGAAGCAGACTTACATCAGCTTACTTCAGGGGAAAGGAAAGGTTTCCCCAGACTGGAGTGCCCTTTGCTTTCCACAGTAGGGATGGCCATGAGGTGCCAGGCCATGGTGGGGAGAAGCAACTGGAAATTGCAAACTCTTCTCTGCCCATCTTAACAGGCAATAAGGAATTGGAGTTACCAGTGCAAGCTCTGGGGTCGCAAAGACCTGGGTTCAAATTCTGGCTTTGCCCCTTACCAGCTGTGCTACATTGAACACTTAACCTAACTTCTCTTAGCCTCAGTTTCCTCATCTCTGAAATGGAGATAACAACAGCACCCCCAGCAACAAGTTATTGTGAGGTTTGAAAGGGATAATGCATGGAAAGCTCCCTGCATAGCTCTTGACGTAAACCTGGGTTCAACAAGGTTAGCAATTTATGTTAATTTATACAGCCCTAGACAGGGAAAAATTTTAAAGTGAAAGAATGAGAGAGAGTGGTACAGATCTCAGAGGTAGGTAAATTTTCTTTCTCTGCTTGTCCTTTTCCATTTTGCAACCTAGACAGCAGAAAAGATTCAGCCTGTACGCAACCTTTGCGCCCACCCCATTTCGAGGCAACCTCAGGCTACGGAGTGGGAACCTTTATCTTTCACAGAAAGCAAACCTTCCCATTTCAGCCAGCATAAATGGAGCATGAGGACAGCCTAGAGCCTGCATTTGCCGCGTGTTTCTACGGATGCCAGCAAAGTAGGACTTCTAGTAATGGGATCGGTAACCTGAGTAAGAGGACAGAAAAGGCAAGTCTGAATTTATCCCCGCCTGTCACATCCCAGTGAACAATGACAGCACAGTAATGGGAAACGCCGCCTGCTTACGTGTTCGAGCCCGTCCACCCCTGCTAGGTGCTATTATTAGCAGCAATATTAAAGCATGCTTCTGACATGCCATAAAGGTTCGGAGTGCTGCAGAGCATGCCAACCACATAAACTGCCTGCCTCTGGCGGCTCACGGGCATGAAGGATACAAGACAAAGCCCAAAGGGCAGAAAATGCCATGACTGAGGAAGGGTTATTGCAGGTAAGGCAGGGAGATTTTTCAGGAATGTGCTGGAAACGAGACAGACAAGGCTTGGCACCCACTGTCTGGCCCCCAATCTCATTAGAAGAGCTATTCTTGGGAAGTCATTGGAGAGATGATAGAAGACAAGTGACAGTCCACTTCAAATGTCACCTCTACCATCTTGGAGCCTGAGAGAAGAGGTAAAATGTGTCCAGCCTTATAGCTAACCAGGTTGGCGGGGACAGAGACGGCTAATTGTTCCCCAGACGCTACTCCCTTTTTCTTACTTTTAGAAACACGACTCTCCAAGTTAGCAGGGAACCCTTGGAAACAGGACTCCCAAGTAATCGCTTGAGACAACCTCTCCCAGACTCCATGACAATCGGTGTGGTCACGTGAATGAGCTCTGGCCAATGGATTGAGAGCAGAAGCCATGTGGGTAACTTGCAAATCACGGATTTTTATAAGGAAGCTCCCTGCCTCCATTCTTTCTTCCCCCTCCTGTCGCCGGCTGGGAAATGGCACCAACTGGAACAGCCGCCTAGGGCCCAGAGAAGGAAGCCACATGTTGAAAATGGCAGATCTGTCCTGCCGGCATCCGATCCTGCCAGCTTTAGACCCCTAACCCTCCTCTGCTCCATTGGATGGAAGAAAAATAAACATCTATCCTACTTAAGCCACTATATTTTGAGGGCCCTTCGTGACTGTAGCTTATACTGGGCCACATTCACAGGCCTGGCTTTGGACTTGAGTAAGAGCCACATCTAACATTCCTAGGAGGTTAAATGTTTACACACCTCACTTGAATCTCCCTCTCCTCCCTCTCCCTCACCCACTGGGCTCCAGCTGAACTGGCTGCTTCTCTGTTCCTTGAATGCGTTCACTTCTTTCCCATCTCAGAACCCTGTCCCCTGGATTAGTTGGCTAAGGCTGCTGTCACAAACTACCACAGGCTGGTGGCTGAAACCACAGAAATTCATGGTCTCGTGGTTCTGGAGGCTAGAAGTCCAAAATTCAGGTGTCAGCAGGGTTGGTTCTTTCCGAGGGCTGCAGGGGAAGGAGTGGTTCTAGGCCTCTCTCCTCAGCTTGTGGGTGGCCGTCTCCCCGCTGTGTCTCTTCATATTGGCTTCCCTCCGCATGTGCCTCTGTGTCCAGATTTCCTGTTTATAAGGACACCAGTCACATCGGGTTAGGGCCCACTCTAATGACCTCATTTTTACTTAATTACCTCTGTAAAGACTCCCTCTCCAAATAAAGTCACATTCTGAGGTACTGGGGGGTTAGGACTTCGACATATGAATTTAGGGGGACACAATTCAGACCCTAACCCCTCCTTTAGAACATGAACTTTGTTCACCTGGTATAGAGACGGCATTCATTAATCCTCATTGAAGGAATCAATATACAAATATTCATCACTTTTGTTATATCAACATCATTATCGTTATCAATTAGAAATCTTTAACTGGCATTTCTATACTTCTATACTCGATATTAATTGATATTTTCTTGATAATTAATAATTTATATTAATAATATCCTGGAATTATGAAAAGATCCCAAAATGCAATTTGAGTAATCAAAGATTATACTAAGCTCAGTATAATTTTAATGTTGTTTGTATTTTATTAATATAAAATTTGGTCGTTCATAGATGGGGATTTATAATGGTCACCAAATATCAAGAATGTTTGTTTTTACTCTAGTCTAAAAGAACTTGAGTATTTAAATAACATACCAAAAACAGGATTTCAATAAAATGAGAATAAAAACAGATAAAGCTGGATTAAGGGGGAAAAAAAGCAAATATTCTGACCATTGGAGTCACTATAATTGCTCTACTAGAGCATAAAATTATATTAAAAATGGGGGGTAACACAGCAAGAGATACAAACAATACCTGAGAGGCAGATGTATAGCAGTCTTTCAAGAGACAGAAGATTTCTACCCTGTATAAAACTCAGAGAAACTTCCATGGGGGCGATCTACAGGGCACAATTGTCCACTGTAAACCCCAGGCCACCAAAGCAGAGCGCATGACCTTAACCACTACACCACCAGGCCAGCCCCTAGGCTGTTTCTTGTACCCAGTGTCATAAAAGTCAGGCAACAACATTAAAACATAATTTAGGTGGGCCGGCCTGGTGTCATAGTGGTTACGTTCATGTGCTCCATTTGGTGGTCCAGGTTTCACGGGTTCAGATCCTGGGTGTGGACCTACACACCGCTCCTCAAGCCAAGGTGTGGCGACGTCCCACAAACAAAATAGAGGGAGATGGGCACAGATGTTAGCTCAGGGCCAGTCTTCCTCACCAGAAAAAAAAACCCACAAAAAACCATAATTTAGTGAAGGTAGTTTTTGAGGTGCGTGGTGCAAATATGAAAACTTCCACACGAGAACCTTCCATTTCAAGCACTTAGACTACATAGACGAGTAGATAGATACCACATCCCTTAAATTCCCTCCCCTAAATCTCATTTCCATTCAGCTGGGCTGTTTGCAGGAAGCAGCTGAAGGTAGTGGTTAAAGGAGTCAGACATCTGGATCTGAATTCTGGCTCCACAGTTCTGAGCTGTGTGACCTTAGGTAAGTTACTTATGTGTAAAATGAGGATGATCATAATGCTTATTTTATATATTTGTGGTGAGGATTAAATTAACCAGTGTGCATGAAGCTCTTGATATAATACCTGGCACATGGTAAGCACTCAGTGAAGTTAGCGGTTATTAGGTGTAGCATATTCTTGGATCGCAGGTACATATATATACTTTGGAAACCACATGGGTGAGTGGCAAAATTCACATTCTCTTATGAAAATCAAAGTGCTCAAATGGTATTCCTGCTTAGATGGAAGACTGCTTTGGTGGAAGGCTTTATGTTCACATAAAGGGACATGTTCTAGTTTCACTAGAACACCTCATTCTCTGATAGAAAACAGTGTGTTAACTCCATTGACAACTTTCCAACAATAATGCCCTCATTGTAACCCTGAATTTCATTTCTTGGCATTAATTTACTTGATTAAAAAGAAAACAAAAAGATTCTAATTTACCCAACTCTAATGACCACCCCCCCCCCAAAATACCTTGTATAGACAACCCGTCTACTGTATAATAAAGAATTTGACTTGCCTTTGTCCCTGGTTCCTGAGAGGAAGACTCTAAACCCCTGGAATTCCCCATGTAATGGGAATGCCTTTGTTACTGATGAGTCTCTTGGATCACACCTGAGTTTAAACTAAAAGATGAGATGACTGAGGATGAGAGCTGGTCACCAGAAAGATCAACCGCGGGATTAGAACGTGGGGGCTATCAGCCAGCCCAACCTCTGGAGAGAAGAGGGGGGCTGGAGATTGAGTTTAATCACATGGCCAATGGTTCAATCAATCATGCCTACACAACGAAAACCCAATAAAAACTCTGAACACCAACGATTGGTGGAGCTTCCTGGTTGGTGAACACATTGATGCACCAAGAGGGTGACATGCCCTGATTCCACAGTGAGAGGGCACAAAAGATCTAAATTTAGAACCCTGCCAGGTCTTGCCTTATGTGTCTCTCCATTTGATGGGTCCTGACTTGCATCCTTTATAATAAAATTAAAATCATAAGTGTAACGCGTTCTTGAGTTCTGTGAGTCATTCTAGCAAATTAACAAATGTGAGGGGTTCTGGGAACCCCCCAGATTTGTAGTCCTTTGGTCAGAAGTACAGGCTTCCTGAGAACTGAAGTGGGGGCAGTCTTGTTGGGGACTGTGCCCTTAAACCTGTGGAATCTGTTGCTAACTTAGGTGATTAGTGACAGAATTGAATTTCAGTATACCAATTGATGTCAGAATACCACCCGAAGGCTCTTGGGGTCTTCAGAACCCCGGGTCCTGGCTGTGGATCACAGACCCTGAGAGAGGCCTCAGAATGTTTGGGGTCCTAAGAAAGGCCATCAGCAATCCCTCCCTGCTCCCCCTGAAAGGGATCAGGGGCACATGGCAGTCAAACACTCCCAACAGCATTGCTTCCTACTCCTTGGAGCAAGTCTTCTGTTTATTGTGAGACAATATTGTGAGACCAAACTTTGGGCTATCCTTCCATTAAGAGGGAACTTGAGAAAGCTTATAAAACTGGCCAGACTGTTTTCATTCAGATTATTGGCTCAAATTAAGTCCATATTTATGATGAGGGGACATTGTGAGCATCTCATTAATAGTAACAAACCACAAAATAAACCGTTACTAATTGTTGTAGATTATACTAGTTATTTTCTTGTTCATTTATTGCCTTTCCTACATGTTTTTTCACTCCCCTTTCTTCTAGTAACAGATTCTGCCCATCTTCCATTCTCTTGCCGCAAGAACAGGCATGAGACTAGGCCAGTCCAAGCATAGCGCTTGTTTTAGTTAGGATAGGTCTATTGCTATAACAAATAGACCCAAAAATGTATAATGGCTCAAATACAATAGAAATTTTTTTCTTGCTGACATAAATAGTCCAAAGGACTCAAGATCAGATTGGGGAGGGAGGTAGTTTTGCTCCACACAGTCATTCAGGGATCAGCTGTCAGTGTCTCCTTCAACACATGTTCCCAAGATATCCCTGGGCATTAATATCCACAGGTAGAAGGGGACTGAGGGCGTGGAAGAGATGCATCTGTCTCAGAACCTCCATGGCTCGGGAGTTACACATACCAATTTTGTTCACATTTCTCTGATGACTAGTTACATGGCCTCATCTGGATGCAAGTGGGGCCAGGAAATGTAGTCCTTGTCTGGGCTGCTTCTTTGCAGACAGAGCTTTATCATTTTGAAAAGAGAGCACAAATTTTGATGGACTGTTAGCCATCAGAGATTGGTTAAATGGTAGACCCAAGATATGACCCAAACTGAACCAATCGAAGAACACCTCTGGGACAGATTTAAAAGCTAGGAGGAAAAGAGCTTTTTTGGGGGGAGGATCTGAATTTGGACTTTTGTAGCCATGTTCTCTGCCATGAAATGAGGGTGTCTGTAAAAGGAAGTCAGGCAGAGAGAGAGAGAGAGACAGAGAAATACAGAGAGAGATAGAGAGACAGAAATAGAAAGAGAAAGAGAATTGGAAAGTGAGTGAGTCCTGGTGGCCCCAACTTCTGGTCCCCAAGGCCCAGGGGCCCATTCTCCTTTGGTCCTCTGAGCTACCACACTCTCCTTCCCACCTGTATAAGCCAGTGAAGTCTCCTCTTTTTTAGGGTTAAAATTGGGTTTCTGACACTTGCATCATCCTTTGAGCCTTAGCTATATGCCAGAAGCCACACTGGTCATTTTACATACATTTCCAAATGGATCCTTAAAGCAATTATAGATTTTATTAGTTCTATTTTATAGGTGAGAAAATAATATTCAGAAATGTGAAGTAGAGGAACAGGAACTAAAATCTAGATCTAACGGTATAGGACAAGAGTTCACAAATTTTTTCTGTAAAGGGCCAGAGAGTCAACATTTTAGGCTTTGTAGGCCATAAGATCTGTCGTGATTACTCAACTGTGTCATAGTAGTACAAAGCCACCAGGGACAATGGTCAACTAATGGGCGGGGCTGGGCTCCAATAAAACTTTATTAACAAATCAGGTGGCGGGCCGAATCTGGCCTGCAGGTGGGAGTTTGCTGACCCCACTACAGGGAAAACTGAACAATGCTAACCTGAAAGTCAGAGAACTGTGGTTTTGTCAGTAACTAAATTGGTGGCTTTAAACAAATTATTTGATATCTGAGATCTGTTGATGCCCGTTTCCTTATTTGTTTCAATACCTTCATCAGCCTTTGTTATTCTATTGTGTCCTTTTCAATGTCCACCTGCATAATAATGCATAATTAATTCATAATGGCTCCATTTTTAAGGTGATGCCAAATTGAGAACTACAAATGTACTTTTATTGTAACTTAGACTTCTTATTGCAGAGTATTCAAAACATGAATTATTCTTTTTTCTTTTGCCCCCAGTTCATGGAGGGCATCAGTCATTCTGTGTGATTCACTCCCTCGGGTGCCCCTGGGATGTATGGGGACATTGGCCCCCACACTATGTGGCCGCAGACTGTTGTGCTGTGAAGTCTGTTTCTCTGGCAGCGCTGCCATTCCCTCTGCTGTCTGCTGTCATTTCCCGCTGCTGCTAATCTGCTCCCTAATGAATACTCAGTTGCTTAGATCAAGGTCCAAGAATGTGTCCTTGTCCGTCCCCCCTTCGAGTAAGGCACAACTATGCCCCTAGAGACCCTTTCCTTTGACTTCAAAGTAAGTTCTAGGTGCTGGGTGGTTGGCATTCCTAGAAATATGACCCTGGAGAAGCAGGGCGTTATTGAAATGCCTGCCTGTTTACCTATTTAGTGAAAATATGACACTCAAGTCACAAGATTAATTTTACAAACCACTCTCTCCTTAAGAAATCAAACTTCCAAAAATCTTTGGCACCTGAAAATTTTCCTTGAACCCTGAGAGTCAATGAGAAGAGAGGCAAATAAAAGCTGGAGACTCCATATTCTTCATCCTCAGTTGGGGCCTGGAGGACTTTCAGGGTTCGCTGGAGAAACCTCACATTTGTATGTTGTCAGCAAGATCAAAAGGAGCATCAAATCTCTCGGGGGATATTTAGAAATAGAGATCTGAGGGTTAGAATGAGTCAAGGAAGGGCAAATAGTAAATGTTTATAGGGCGGCTCTCCCTCCCTGATGAAGGGTAGCTAATGGGTAAATTGTGTTTAGTAGAGGGCCAGATAGTAAATATTTTAGGCATTGCAGTCTATGTACGGTCTTCGTCACATGTTCTTTATTTTTCTTTTGTTGTGGGTTTTTTTAAAAACGCTTTAAAATTGTAAAAACTATGATTAGCTCTTGGGCTATACAGAAACGGGCCAGATTTGGCCCACAGGCTGTAGTTTGCTGACCCATCTTAGAGCACTGAGATGTGAATCCTGGCTCTGCCACCACTGGCTGTATGATCAGGGATGAGTAAACTAAGCTTTCTAAGCCTCAGTTTCATCACCTATAACGTGGGAATACCACAGAATTGTTGGCTGGGGTGCTTTATCACAGTGCCTAGCATGGAGTGGCATTGGGTCCATGAATGGTGGCTGGCATTGCTATTTCCTGAATTGTCATAAAGTCAGTTTTAATGTGGTGTATACATACAATGGAATATTATTCAGCCTTAAAAAGGAAGGAAATTCTGATCCATGCTACAGCATGGATGAACTTTAAGGACATTGTGCTAAGTGAAATAAGTCAGTCACAAAAAGACAAATCCTATATGATTCCAGGAGTAGTCACATTCGTAGAGACAAAAAATAGAACAGTGGTTGCCAGAGGCTGGGGGGAGGGAGGAATGGGGAATTATTGTTTAATGGATGCAGAGTTTCAGTTTTGCAAGGTGAAGAAAGTTCTGGAGATGGATGGTGGTGGGTGCACAACAAAGAGAATGAACTTAGTGCCACTGAGCTGCACACTTTAAAATGGTTAAGATGGCATGTTTATTTTATCACAATTTTAAAAACATATAGAAGATATATAGCTCAGATATAGAAAAATAAAATGGGGGAAGTAGGGAGTGTTGTGAGCGGGTGCAGTTTTAAATAGAGTGATTGAGGAAGCCCTCCCTGAGAAGGAGATATTTAAGCAAAGACCTGAAGGTGGGAGGGAGGAAACTGTGAGTTTGGTGGATGGGAGGTGTTCTAGGTAGTGGGTATAGTGAGTGCAAAGGCCCTGAGGTGAGTGTGCCTGGGGCATCGGCGCGCTGGAGCAGAGCCAGTGAGGGGAAGATGAGATCCAAGAAGGAAGGGGAGTTTTGGGGTGGGAGGTTGGGGGAACAATCTCACAGGACTTATGGGCCACTAGAGGCACTGGACTTTTACTCTAAGAAAAATGGTGAGCTATTACGGGGTTTTGAGCAGAGCGGTAATGAGAGATTACCTATATTTTAACAGAATCACTCTGACCACTATGTTGAGAGAAGACCACAAGGACCAAAGGTGGAGGCTGGCGGACCAGAAGGAAGTTACAGCAATCATCCAGGCCAGGGATGATGGAAGAGTGGACGAGGGTGATGGCAACAGGAACTGGTTGGATTAGAGATATGTTTTGAGGTAGAGTCAAGGATTTGCTGCAGGATTAGATGCGGGGAGTAAGAGGAAGATGGGATTCAAGGATTGCTCCCAGGTTTGGGACCTGAGTCAAAAGTTTCATGGTTTACATGATACATTCATGTTAATTCTCTCATTTCCATCTCACAATCAAGGCCTCATCATGGTCACAATTCCAGGGCTCAGATTTGGGAGCTGCCAGGCCTGGGTTAGAATCCTGTTTCTGACACTCATTAGCAGAGCGGCCTAGGCCAAAGCCCTTAAAGTCTTTGAGCCTCAATTTCTCCATCTGTAAAATGGATACATCAACGCTCAATAGATTTGTAACTGTGAAGACAGCAGCACCTGGTGCACAGGAATTGGTCAATAGTGGTAGCTGTTGTGATTTTATCAGCACAACTGGAATTAGAACATGGCCCTTTGCCCCCAGCTCTGTGTTCTTTCCCTGAGTTCTCTTTTCTTGATTTCTGGACAGCTTCTGGTCAATTGATTATTCTTGGGAATAGCATTTCATTTTCAAACATTTGAATTATACTCGATCTCACTGAAAAAAAGTTTTCTTCAATAGACTTATTTCTAAGAGTCAGGGGGCCATTCTGGAATTGGGGCTGGTTATGTGTGCGCTTGGGGTGGGAGGCGGAAGGCAGTTCTTTGCATGACTTTTATTAGGTATTGCCCTCTTCCGAGCAGGAACGACGTGCTCTAGACCCTTCTCCCCTGGCTTAATGCATTGGCCAGACATTTTAATGTTTGTCAAGCACTACCCCACCTGACCAAAGATTTAGTTCTAGAATAACAGAACAGAGAAACTTTTCCTCTCCCTCCTCCTGTAATTCAGTACATAGACAAGGGGACAGGAAGAAATGTTGACACCATCACACAGTGAGCCACGTCTGGCTTGAAGGACGGGCAGCAGGGGCTGGCAGAAGGAGCACTGCGTTAGGAGTCTCAACACTGGGTGTTGACTAGCTGTGGACCACAAATCACAGCCTCCTTGAGCATTAGAGTCTTTGACCATAAAATAAGAACAACAGTATCTGCCCCCACACCTCATGGGGGATCAAATTCGAGAAAGTAGGTGAATGTAAGATGTCATAGGTCATGAATTAACAATATTTATTAAATTCAGATGCATAAGCCATGATCCCAGTCGTCTTCTGCTGTATCCCAAATCGTGGTCCATGGACCTCCTTCATTAGGATTACCTGGGTTGCTTAATAAAATCCTGAATTATGGGGCTCAGTCCAGCCCAAGCTTCCTCCCCTCCCCCTATCAAGCAGTTTTTAAGGACAATCAAGCTTAGACCCACTGGTCTAGGAGCTAACTTTGATGGAATAGAAAAAGGGATAAAGATATTTAAGTGCCTGTAGATTCTTGGCATTCAGATAGGTGCTAACCTATAATATAAATGATGGACCTTATTCATCACATTTGAATCTTCCCAATGGGTGGGACATAGAGTTCCACTAAAAATAGCTGGGTAAGGCCGCTTGTCAGAATTTTAAATAGGCAATGCGAATTGTTACACATTTTCCTTCTGAAAGGACATTTGTAATGTAGTCTTTTTTCTAAAGATGAATTTCCAATGTTCTTTCCAGGTGTTTCTTATGCCCCTAGAACACTTGGCCTTGGCTTTTCTTGGCACTTTGCTAAGTGCCACAAAATCAAGGACTCGCTGCTTTTATGCCAGCATTTCAGAACTGGGCACTTCTCCCGCAGCCATTGCATCACTATGACCAAATTAGCCATCACACCTGCGATATTGATCTGGGCAGGTGCCCAGAGGAGAGCCTGTCCTGGCTGAACGCAGGCCCTGAAGTTCTTGCCGCATATTGACTCAGCAGGACCCAGATGCTTCCAAAAGCCAGATGGGCACTGAGAGTTTCTAAACCCTCAGCCTGCAGGCCCATCAGCTCGGCAATCAATCCCAAAATTTTCAGCCGGGCATTTCTCCATCTACTCAGGAGACAAGAAGCTTCGTGGACACACAGATGCTCCAGAATCCACTTGGAATGAATTGAACCTGTGGCAGAGGAAGAGGGCAGGCGGTGGTAAGGATGACCAGCAGCACTTGGGGATTTGGTCCTTATTTGGTGGCCACGGTTCCTTTGCTTCTCTGATCCCGTGGTCCTATGTGAAATGATGGGAAAGTCCTCTCCGAGGACACCACACACACAAGTGCACGCACACGCACTGCCAAGCTCTGTAAGTGCAAGGGGCAGCGCTTGGCTACCCTCATCCCTGGGGATTTCATTGGCCCCTAGAAACGAGGCGGAAGAGACTTGTGGCATGACAGGGCAGAGCCAGAGCCTGGGGTGACCTTAGGAAGCCAACACCCCTTCACTCAGGAGACACAGAAACCTTGAGAAAGGCATGGAATGTGTGCTTGTGTTGAGGCTCTCTTCATATCTGGGGGCCAGGATTCCCCAACAGACAGCTGGTTTACATTATTGTTATCATTATTTTCATAACTCCCCTGGACTCCCTGTGGGCCCAGCCCGTGTTGTCTCTCCATCTGGATTGCCCCTCCCCTACCCATCCTCCTCAGGGCTCATCTCCTCCATGCTGTCTTCCCAGGCCTCACTGACCTCCCACAGCTCCAAGAGCTCCTAACGGTCATCTTCCTCATTTTATCTGTGCCCTTGACTCTCACATTCCCAGCTAGGTTCGGCGGCAGGCGCCGTGCCTGCGTGTCCTTGGTTACGCCCCCTTGCTACCTAGCACAATGTTCAGCCACAGCAGGTGCTTGCTCACTGCCCGCTGACTCATTAGCATGGGCTGGGACATGGAAATAATCTTTAAAACCCGAAGTGGGTAATACAATAGGCTTTGTGAAAATTGGATACTATCTGAATGAATGATGAGGAACAAAGTTTGGCAAAACAAGCACAGTAGGATTATTCCATCATTCTGCACCTAAAAGAATGAGAAGGAGAGAGCGAAATGAAAGTCCCGGTGACATCAGCTTTGGCAGTCCCTAATGGAAAGTGACCCTGCCAGAGCCCCGCTCCCCCGTTCCATCTGGGAACGCTTTCCATTAACGCTATTAACCCGGCACAGCGGTCAGGGGCAGAGCTCGCTGGGCCAAATGTGCTCGGTTCCAACTGCTGAATCATCTCCATCTCCTTTGCCCTTCCTAATACCTTCAAGAATTAGAAGAAGCAAAGGAGGGGGAGAGAAGCACCAAGGACTATCAACGTTAGCAAATCCTTGATAGGAAGCCGTTTGGCCAGTTCCTTCCATCCCTGGGAACTCTTTCCATTAAAAACATTTCTCCACCACAACCAAGTTTTAGACTTCTCATTGTATCCTCAGCCCAAAGGAAAATTCTCAGCTCTCCACCCCCAACCACATACCGTGAGCGATTTCCTTCTAAAGGGAAAATCACTCTTTTCAGTGTACAGCTTGATTGCTTGACATCAACCAAGAAACCCAGTAACACCCTGACCTTCTGAAGGCAGACTGGAAGATCAGAGAAGGCTTTCCTTGCTGCCCCCGTACTCAGCACGATCAAAAGTCGCGAACTGACCCCAGGACTAAAGATGGAAGAAAACACCAAGGAGGAAATGAAAGTCAGATATAACCAAGAAATAGGCAAATTCAATCTCCTCTGAGCTGGAAAATTAGAGCCCAGGGAATTCGATTATTAGTAGAAGCTCAGCAACCTCTGTTCTCAAGGTGGGGTGGGGTGGGTTGCAAAGATGACACTGCCCTCTGTGGAGGGCCTGTCAGCGCGCAGCTGAGGGCTTTTCATTCACGATCTCAGTGAGTCATTGCACAACCCTTAGGAGCTATTATTACCCGAAAAAACAAAACAAAACTGAGACCAGAGACATCAAGTAACTTGCCCAAGGTCACGCAACTAAGATACAGCGCAAGCAAGGATGTTAAGCCCAGGATAAATGTCTTCGAAGTTCATTTTCTTGCCATTTATCTTTATAGTCAATCTTTCCTGCTTGGACTCAGACAGCTTCATGCTCAGAGAGTTTGCCAGTGGTTCTCTCTAGTGTGGTGGTTCTCAAAGCTAATTGCATATTAGAATCATCCGGAGACATGCTCCAACCTGCCAAGTGCTTAAGCCCCACCTCCAGAAATTCTGACTCTAATTGATCTGCTGTGCATCCCGGCTTAGGTAGGTTTTAAAAGTTCTCCAGGTGATTCTAATATGTAGCCAGCATTGGGAATTCCTGCTCTAGCTGCAAAAGAGATAGAGGGGGAAACAGGTGTCTTCTCAAACTTGGGATACAGTATTTAGTAGAGAGCAAGTTTGGAGAAGCTTCACTAAAGGAAAATCATTTTTGAAGGATGCAGGCTCAATAGTGGAATGTTACAGTTATGCTTTGTGATACTGTGTAGGATGAATAATAGCCGCCCCTTAAAGAGCTCCACATCCTAATCCCCAGAACCTATAAATATGTTACCTAGGGGCCAGCCCAGTGGTGTAGTGGTTAAGTTCGCGCGCTCCACTTCGACAGCCCAGGGTTCGCAGGTTCGGATCCCAGGCACAGACATACACACCACTCATCAAGCTGTGCTATGGTGGCATCCCACCTGCAAAATAGAGGAAGATGGGCATAGATGTTAGCTCAGGGCTGATCTTCCTCACTAAAAAAAAAAAAGTTACCTAAATGGAAAAAGCGACGTTGCAGATGTGATTAAGTTTAAAAAGACCTTGATATGGGGAGATTATTCTGAATTATCTGAGTGGCCCTGATGTAATCACAAGGGTCCTATGAGGGAGGCATAGGAGACAGAGTCAGAGTGGGAGATGTGACGATGGAAGCAGAGGTTGGAATGGGGTGAGGAAGGGATCCAAGGATGTGGCAGCCTGTAGAAGCTGACGAAGGCAGAGGAATCAGATCCTCCCCCAGAGCCTCCAGAAGGAACAGCCCTGCCAACACCTTGACTTTAGCCCAGTGAGACTGATT
Organism: Tapirus indicus; assembly: GCA_031878705.1. NCBI lineage: Eukaryota > Metazoa > Chordata > Mammalia > Perissodactyla > Tapiridae > Tapirus > Tapirus indicus. The sequence goes on along the minus strand of CM062920.1, from coordinate 132,344,867 downwards.
TTGGACTTCTGACCTCCAGATCTATAAGAATAAATAAATTTGTATTGTTTTAAGCCACTAGGTTTATGGTCACATGTTACAGTAGCAATAGGAACTAATACAGGTGTCGTGTAACTTGCTTCACTTGACCGAGGCTTGGTTTCTTCATCTCTGAAATGGGATCATCGAACCTACTTCATTAAAGTAGTTGTGAGGACTAAATGCATTAATTATAAACAAAATGCTTGGTACAGTGGCTGACCTGCAGTAAATGCACAATAAACAGAGCTTACTATTATGATCATGGATAGAGGTCTCCTGGGGGCAGAAAGTGGAATCATGAAAGAAGATGTGAGAAGAGAGAGTCCTGGCTGTGCCTAAATACATTTCCACATGATGAAGGATTGAGGCCAATGGAAAGTAAGTTAGCAAGGCTGGTGCAAAAGAGCAGTGGCAGCAGGAATTCTCAGCCAGCTGGACTTTGGGGGATGTTTGCACCTGCCTGTTCTGAACATCTCATCATGTTCCCAGCTCTCCTGGGTCTCCTCCCCCCAGAACTCAGCTCCTTCACTGTAAGAATTCACGTGGGAAAAGAGAAAAGAGATGAGAATCATTGAGACACCTAAAAGGTCCGGAAATAACAAGTCCCTTGCATTTCATTCACAGTCCAAATACAGCCAGTAGCTCAATTTCTGAACTTATGGACAATTTCTGGTTCTTAAACCCTCCCAAGAACAGAACATTGTTTTTTACTTGTTTAGTTTCAGTTAAATTATGAATAGTCATGTGCACTCTACCACTCACTAGATTTGTGATCTTGGGCAAATTACTCTGTGCTTCAGCTTCCTTATCTGGAAAATGGGGATGAGGATAACATCTACCTGTACAGTTGTTGTGAGCATTAAGCGCTTTATCCATACAAAGGGCAAAGTGCCTGGCATACAGGCAAGGGCTCGGTGAGTTAGCTGTTAACATTTCTGTCAGGGTTATTTTTATTTTGGGAAGAGAAGTGAAGATAGGTGAAGGAAATCACCCACTTAGAAGACCTAACATGAAAGACAATAACTTTCAATATCCTTTGGTTGTTTTATTTAGTTTCTTTTAAGGAGCTGCAAGAAAAAGTAGTCCAATATAGGAGCCAGATATAGTCACTTATTCACTCAGCCAATGTTTATTGAGAGCCTATTATGTACCAGGCACTTGTCTAAGAACTGGGAGCCTAAAGATAAACAAGATCCATTCCCTATCCTCAAGGAATGTCCAGTCTAATAGTGAACAGAGACATGGTGAATTTCCATTACAAGACAGCTATATACATACTACAATAGGGATAGGAAGGGTGTGATGAAGATGTACATAGGAGAGACCTAAACCTAGATCTGGGGGAAGGGCCATCAGAGAGGGCTTCCTGGAGTAAGTGACATCTAAGTGGCTGAGTTTCCTAAATGTAAGGATAGGGATGTGGAGAGTTTTAGAGGGGACCAGCTGTTCTGAAGGCTTGAGGTCAACAGCAAGCAATGTTTTCAGGGAACTGCAAAGAGTCAAGACGAGCATGACGTGTGGGGCCTGGCCCTGGAGAGGGCGGGTAGGAGGTGAGAGATTTGGCTGGAGGTCTAAGTGCCATTCAGATCACAGAGTGACTTAAGGACCATGATAAGGAGTTTGGATTTTAGCTTGAGGACAGTGAGGAGCTGTTGAAAGACTTAAAGCAGGGCAATTTTGTACTAAGATGTGAACTTTAGAAAGATCACTCTCAGGGGAACAGTTGAAAAGGGACAAGATGAAAGTCAGAAGACAAGCTGGGAGGCTATTGCAGTAAGTCTGCTGGAAGATAATGGAAGATGGAGCCAAGGTACTGGCAGTGGGGGTGATCGGGGTGGATAGATTTAGAGATATTAAGGCAGTAGAGCTGCAGATTCTGTGACGGGATGAGGAAAAGGGAGAAAAAAAATCTGACTTCCAGGTTTCTGACTTGGTTGAAAGGTGGTACCATTCACTAAGTCAGAAACTACAGGAAAGAGTTGGAAACACATCATGGCAAGTGGTGAGCTCAACTTGAGACATGTTGATATGAACACATTGAAGACATGTGGGACCTTCAAGTGATAATATGCAGTTGGCAGTTAGACATGAGTCTAGAGTTCAAGAGAGAGATCTGGGATGAAGACATGGATTTGAGAGTCGAGTCATCAGCCCATAGGTGGTCTACTTGAAACCATGGAAGTGATGAGACCACCCAGGGAGAGTGAAGAGTAGGAAGAGAAGATGGTCAATGATCTAAGGTCAGGCAGAGGAAGAATGAACAGTCCAAAAAGGGAGATCAGGCTAAACACCCCAAGAGGAGAGGGACCAAGAGAGCGTGGTGTCCCAGAAGTCCAGGAAGTGAGTGCTCCAAAGGAGAGAGTGGTCCACAGTGAAAAGTGCTTCACTGAGGTCAAAGGAGACAGGGATACAGACTTGACAAGATGAAGGCCCTTACCAGCTTTGGCAAGAGGGGTTTCAGTAGAGTGAGGGGAGTCAAAAAAGGCCTGAGGGATGCCGGCAAGAAGTGGAAGACAAGCAAGTGGAGAGAACAACTGGGAACCTCTCTTCAGATGAAGACTGACACTCTCAGAGGGATGAGGCAGTAATTGGAGGGAAGCAGGAGGTAGAAGTTTGCTTTCTTAACATATGAAAGACTTGAGAATATTGAAATGCGGCCGATGAGGAAGAAGGGGGAAAGGAAGGATTGAAAGTACCGAGGATCTCCATTATTATCAGATTCCATATTTGCAAATTCTCCTACTTGCTAAAATGTATTTATAACCCCAAAAGCAATGCTTGCAGTGCTTTCATGGTCATTCCTGGATATGCACACGCTCAGAGCACAAACAGTTTGAGTCTCCCAATGTGCACGTTCCCAGCGGAGATCCAACGAGTGACACTCTGCCTTCCTGTTTCAGCTCCCATATGTAAACAAGCATCCTTTTCCCAATGTATCTATTGCCACGTTTTTCACATTTTTATGCTTTTTGTTCGTGATGTCACTGTTTAAAATTGCCCCCAAGTGTGGTGCTAAAGTACTGTCTGGTGTTTTTAAGTACAAGAAGGCTGTGTTGTGTCTTGTGGAGAAAATAGGTGTTAGATAAACTGCGTTCAGGCGTGAGTTACGGCGCTGTTGGGTGTGAGTTCAATGTTAATGAGTCAGCAATGTGTATTAAATAAGGTGTCTGTGACCAGAAGACATATTGATTGATTGGATGTATTAGTAATTTATTGGTTGATGAAAATGTTGTGCCCAGAGGCTCACGGGAACCTAACCCTGTATTTCCCCTGGGAGCAGTGCTTCAGGACTCACTAATTCAGCGTTCATGGTGACTTTATAGAACATAACTACTGCAGATAATGAGAGTTGACTCTACAAGAGAGGAGAGTCAGAAAGATGTGTCAGAAAAGGGCTTGGGGCGGCATGCTTTCCGGTAATGAAATGGTCTTCTGGGGTCCCTGATCTTGTCATCCAAATAAGTTTGCTAGAGCAAAATGTTCCTTTCAAATTAAGGCACAGGGAGATAGCTTTAAACTGGGCTTTGCTCTGAACAAGTAGCACTGGTATGAAGAGTGGGAGGCTGGCGGGGGGAGTGATATCAGTAAGGGGACATTGAAAATAAGAAGTGAGGAGAGAGAGAGAAGGTCTCATTTCATTGCTCTCTCTCTACGTTGTGCAATTTATCAAGTTAAAGGTAGCTTTTCTGAGGACTTCACAGTGAGTCCAAATTTTACATTCCTGCCTCTTCTGGTGACGCCAAATTTCGTTTTGGCCTCTCGTCTAAAAGAGTACAGTTTAATCTTTGCTTTGCCCACACCTGGATTGAGGAGAAATGTAATTCCAGACAACTGAGACTTGGCATTACACAGTAATCTCTTTTATTAAGTCATCTCAGCAGTTGAAAGCGTTGGGAAAACACCATAAAAACATTGCAACCAAAAGAAAACAAAATAAAAACAAAAAACTTTGCAACCAAGCATATATCCTGTGGGAAACATTAAGAACCTTTCCCTTCCCACCACCCTTATCCTATGTTAGAAAAGCAAGTTTTCTCCAATTACTCCCAAAGCGAGTTCAAAATAATGGGAAAAAACTACTTTGTTTTAAATGAGTTTGTGCACATTTGGAAGACAGGAACAGGATTTCAGATAGGAGAAAAGCAAGTTCTCAAATATTGATCATCCTTGCTAGGCTGGGTGAAGTTACAAGGAAGTTCTGATATTGGGGGAACTGACACCTGGTATACTTCCATGTCGGGTCCCCAAAAGTGAGTGCCTTCTGTTGGCAAGTACTGACTCCATAAGAAGCCCCACTACCCTAACCCTGACCTCACCGATCTGTAATTTATGATTATTCAGAGGGGCTGGACCAAAGCTCACTTTTGTTCTTTCTAAATAAATCTTCTTTTAGCAATTGACAAGGTAAACAAGTTCAATTTATTTAACAAAATAACAACTTTTTTTGGCAGATGGTAAATTAAACAGATTGGTGATACTAAAGAACCTTTTTGATCTTTTTTAACTAGTGGACTTTTATTTTTTAAAATTGAGCAGAAAGTACAGATAGTTCCCATAGTCCCCTTCTCCCCTGCTTCACACACGATTTCCCCTATTATTAACATCTCGATTTCCCCTATTATTAATATCTCACATGTCCAAATGCAATACATTAGTTACAACTGACAAACCTATATTGATACATTATTATTAACTATCGTCCATAGGTTACATTAGGATTCCCTCTTTGTGTACAAAATATACTTTTAATATGTTTTAGAAGCACAGAAGTCATAATAATAGAGCTAACCATTTATAGAGGCATCTCCAGGTTACAATGCATTGTCACATACGTTAAGTCATAACAGTCCTGAAAGACAGGCTGAGACTCTTACTTAAAGAAAAGGAGCTGACGTTCAGAGAGGCAAGTGAACTGCCAAAGTTCACACAGCTATTAAGTAGGAGAGACAAGATAAGAACCCAGGTCTTCTTATTTCTTTTCCAGTTATGCTAATGCTAATTTCTAAGATACGGTTCTTAGCCCCATGCCTTCCTCAAATTCAGGTTTACATTTCTAAGTAGAGGATTAAGATGCACACTGCTGGTGTTTCCACTAAGAAACAACCTGTGACAAGGTAAATAAGATGACACTTGGTCAAATGCTCGGCAAGCGAGGGGACACAAGTGCAAATTCATCTTTTGGGCTTGAGTGTTGAGGGTCCAAACTTCCTGCTTGTTTATTTGTCTGTTCCCTCCTCTCAACAGGAAGCTTTGGGAGAAAAGGAGCCATGTCTGTCTTGCTCACTATTGTCTCTTCATTGCTTACACATTACCTGGAATATAATAGTGCTCAAATAGCAGTTATTCAGCAAATGAATGGAAGGATGATATATTAGTCAGGGTTCTCCAGAGAAATGAAGCCAATAGGATATAGAGAGAGAGAGAGAGAGAAAGAGATTTACTATGAGGGATGGGCTCATGCGATTTGGAGGCTGAGAAGTCCCACGATCTCCCATCTGCAAGATGGAGACCCAGGGAAGCTGGTGGTGTAGTTCCAGCTCGAACCTGCAGGCCAGAGAACCAGGGGAAGCGATGATGTAAGTCCCAGTCTGAGTCCGAAGGCCTGAGAACCAGGAGCATCGATGTGTGAAGGCAGGAGAAGATGGATGTCTCAGCTCAGGCAGAGAGCAAATTTGCCCTTCCTCCACTTTTTTGTTCCATTCAGGCCCTCAATGAACTGGAGGATGCCCACCTGCATAGGTGAGGGCAATCTTCTTTACTCTGTCTACTGATTGAAATGATAATCTCTTCCAGAAATGCCCTTACAGACAACACCCAGAAACAATGTTTAACCAGCTATCTGAGCATCCCCTAGCCTAGTCAAGTTGACGCATAAGATTAACCATCACAGATGGATATTGTGAGTAATAATAAGCATACATAATTGCCCCTGGAATCCCTTTCTGACATTTTCCCTTTTGGTTTTCTAGTAGTTTTCCAATTACTATTTCATATGACTTTTTCTGCTGCTTATGATATTTTAGTCCTTACAATTTCAACCACATCCTATAATTACAAGATAACTTGAACCAACACCAAATTTCCCAATCATTTTGTTTTCCTGCTACGTAACAAAGTTCAGACCCCCTATTTCTCTTAAGATAATATGTATATCTTTGGGCTGCTTCCAGTATCGAAATCCATGTGCACGTGGACATGTCAACGTGAGAAGCTTTTGTCTGGTCCCTTCTCTTTAGTGTGACTGGCAGAGGAACGGATGGACAGAATACCTGGTAAACAGTCAGGAAATCTAAGATCTAGGTCTAAGTTGTCTTTGTCCGGCAGTGTTGTTTTTCAGATTTAATTTAGTTGCTCAAATCTTTAAAATTTGGCCTCCTTTGAAAAATCTGAAGATTTGGCAGCCTAGGTCCACATTGCCGTTTGGCAACAACTGGCCAGAGCTGAGGAATGATTGCCTCTTGTAAGGACATAGGAGCCCTCTGGTTTGCCACAGCCCCCACCCCTCTCTATTTCATTACACCTAGTCTTTGCCACAGTCCCCACCCCTCCCTATTTTATTACACTCAGTCTGTTTGACTCACTTATGTTACTGTCTGGTTCCTGAAGATATTTGAAGGCATTTGAATTTGGCAATTCCTGTTTTAAAGGGATATTACACAGCATGTAGTTGACTCCCCAAGCTACAACTATCACATTGATCCTATTCACAAATAGTTCCAAAGAAGAAAATCCATAATAATATTTGGTAATCCATTGGAACATTAAAACCTCTCTCTTCTATCTGGAAAATTTTCCTCACCATAAATAAACCAATAAGAATAATGCCATTTTAGTGCTAGATGACATCTTACAGCTCATCTGGTCCAACTCCTTTATATACCAGATGAGAAAACGAAAGTTCCAGATGCTGAAGATGTTTGCTTAAAGCCCAATAGCCCAACAAGACTAGAAGCAGGAGGCAGAACTAAAACGGGAAGTAGACTCCTGATGGAAAGCTTTCCAGGTGGCCACTCCTTGTTCTTTCCACAGCAGGCATAGAAACAGCTGCTTAGTTTCCTTCACGAAAAGCACAGTAAACTTGGCCTCAAGGACAAGTGTTTTTTCTCTTGTGCTAGGCTTCAGATTCTCAGACTTATTTTCCTAACCTTAATTACCATAAAGATTCTCTTTTGAACCCTGTATTCATTTCCTAGGGCTACCATAACCAAGTGTCACAAACCAGGTGGCTTAAAACAGCAGGAATCGATTCTCTCACAGTTCTAGGGGCTGGAATAGTGACACCAAGATGTCAGCAGGGCCATGCTCCCTCTGAAGTCCCTCAGGGAGAGACTTTCCTGGCCTCTAGTGGCTCCCGGAAATCCTGGCGCTCCTTGGCTTGTAGCTGCATCACTCCAGTCTCTGCCTCTGTCTTCACACGGCCTTCTTCCCGTGTCTGTCTCTGTCTCCTTCTCCTCTCTCTTATAAAGACATCAGTCATTGGATTTAGGGCCCGACCTAATTCAGTATGACCTCATTTTAAGTTCATTAGTTATACCTACAAAGACCTTATTTCTAGATAAAGTCAATGCTGAGGTTCCAGATGGACATGTACTGATTAGGGGGTCAGGGGGAAGAGATACTATTCAAGCCACTACAAATCCTCTCCAAATTTTCCTACAATTGTAGGCCAGTCCACTGGGGCTGATTATCCCATGGCTTCTATGTGCTCCATCACCATTTCTATAGTCCATCACGATGCTGGCTTTTAAGAGAAAATATATGCAAACCCTTGTGACCTTTCAGGTTCTTTAAGTCTTTTTTACCTGCCATTCTTACAGTGAGCAACAATAGAGTGTAATGGTCAGGGCTTGGGATTTGGTGTTGGGTGGGCCCTGAGTTACGAGCTATTCGCTTTAATACTCTAGCTTGTCTCCTCAGGGTTGCAAAACAGCTCTCTCAGCTACAAGAATCACGTCTTCACACAGTCACATCCATGCATAGGGACTTTTGTCTCAAAGAGAAAAACCTTTCTCAGAAGACCACCCCCAGCCATTCAGACTTTTCTCAGGTCCCACTGCTCAGGACTGGGTCACACGACAATGTCCTAGCTCAAGGTTCTCAAACGTTTTTGGTCTCAGAACCCCTTTACACTATTAAAAAATATTGGAGACCCTAAAGAGCTTTTGTTTTTGTATTATATCTATCAATATTTACCATATTAGAAATGAAAGCCAAGACATTTCTAAAATAGTTGTTCATTCATTTAAAAATGACAATAATAAACTCATTACCTGTGAAAGTATTTTTATGAAAAATAACTAAAATTTCCAAAGAAAAATTCAGTGAGACGAGTGGCGTCATTTTCCATTTTCGTAAATCTCTTCAATGTCTAGCTTAAGAAAAATAATAGAAGACAACTATATTCTCATATCTGCTTCTGCATCAGTCTGTTGTGATATGTTCTTTGAGTTGAAGTATATATAGAAAATCCAGCTCCTACAGATGTGTAGTGGGAAAGGGAGAAGTTGTGAACAGCTTTTTCGGATAATTGTGAAGATTCTTCTTTGATATTGCACCAAAACTTGACGAGTAGTAGTTTCTTAAAGGTTAGTTGCAATGTGAAATCTGAAAACACACAAAATGAATTTTTCATACTTGATTACATTAAAATCTTGTACTTCAGATTTTGTAACATATGCAGTGGTCATTTGGAAAATGTTCGTTCACTAAGTTATGCAAATCTTCCAGATGTTGACACCTTTCATTGCACAATATAAAAATCTCGCATTCATTAATGTCACCACCAATCTCATTCTAATTTCTTTTGAAAGCTTGAACTGTATCATTGGCAGCAAATATTGTCAATTGTTTTCCTTGATATGTCTAACTCACTTCATTTTTTGAAAACATTTCCATCAAATACCCAAGCCTGAATAATCATAGTTTGTCTGTCAGTTATTATTTCCAGTGACAGTGGTGTGCCATGAAAAAAACAGCTAGTCCAGCTTGCAACTCAAATGGTCGCACCAATGCTTCAGCTCAGGACAACCATCATTTGCTGTGCAGTAAAAATGCTTTTCGTGTACTTCCCGGGTCAAGGGTGGAGACGTAATAAAATTAAGAACTTTCACTGCTTCGAGGACATTCTTAAGTAAAATGTTTTTTTTTACTCAGGGTGGTGGTGAAGAATGGAGTGACTGCAGTCTGCTGCCATGATTCATGCTAAACCACAGCAGTGTTTAATGCACCATTGCTTTGGCAACATCAGTGCAAAAGATGACATGGGGAAAAGGCAAATAACATCTTGAAATAATTATATGTGTGTATTTTGTTGGATCTATATCTTCACTGAAGATGTATATACATCATTGGAGATGATACATAGATAGATAGATAGATAGATAGATAGATAGATAGATAGATAGATGATAGCTAGTTAGCTAGAATGAATGAACGAATCATGGCATATATGGTTTTGAAAATAGTTTTGACCTTCCAGACTCCTGAAAGGGTCTTGGGGACTTATTTTTACACTATGAGAACCCCTACTCTACCTGAAAGGAAAGCTAGGAAAATGAATATCTGAGATTTTCAACCATTATTCCTCAGGAAGCAGTTGCTGGCCAGGAAGAAGAAGGTAAAGAATAGCTGTTGGTGGGCCACCAGCAGTACCTCCCGTCACCTTCAAAGCACGTTCGACACGAGAAAGCTCTCGTCGATGTTGGATGTTGTTATAAGTATTATTATTGTGTATGCGAGCAGTTTGATTTTCCTTCCCACTCCCTCTTCCAGCAAGTTTTATTTAAAGTGACGGATTTATTTGACCTTCTCAATTCCCTTTGAGATGCAATAGGCATTTTTTCAGAGAAATAGGTTAAGTGACCTAAAATCCCATACAAATTAGGGAGGAATGACATCATCCCCCAGGACAATGTTTTAGGGCCCCTCACCTAGTTCTGTGGCCAACCTGTGTCTAATGGGTGCCTTCCCTGTGGTCCTCTGGACCCAGGAATCATAGCTGGTGAAATCATGTCGACTTAGATCTCCAGAAAGCTCCTTTAGATGGTTTGATCACAGAATTACATATGGGATTCTTAGGTTTTTTTTCTTCTATGGTGCTAAATATCTCTTCCCAGTTAGCCGAATGTCTCGAATGAACATTCTTTAAATTCTATGTTACATTCTATGTTGTGTTACTTTATCTCCCTGCAAAAATGTATTCATTAAATGGGTACCACATATCACTGATATTAAGACGTACTTTTTTCCCCCATCTTAACATCTTTTAAATTAGAATGCACCTTACAGTCTATAGGAAGTCATAATTTATTTGACAGGTTTTCCCTTTCGTGATGATACATAAAATAGCGGTATATCTTTTATCGATGGTGTCTTAGATCCAACAAAATATGGTATTTAAAATTTAACTCTAGGGGCCAGCCCGGTGGCATAGCAATTGGGTTCGCACATTTCGCTTCGGCGGCCTGGGGTTTGCTGGTTCGGATCCTGGGCGTGGACCTACTTACCGCTCATCAAGCCATGCTGAGGCAGCATCCCACATAGAAGAGCTACAACTCTACCACTACAATACACAACTATGTTCTGGGGCCTTGGGGAAAAAAAAGAGGAAAATTGGCAACAGATGTTAGTGCAGGGCCAGTCATCCTCAAAACAAAAAAAAATTAACTCTAGACTTTTCGAGGCCTGATATAGGAAATAACTATATGAAGACCACCTACACATTTTCTGCAAAATTATTACTATGCATCATATATTTTATGGGTTAAAGCCTCTAAAACAAGTCTGCCACAATAAATCTCATAGAGGTCAACGCTGAGGAAAGCACTTGTGTCTCCACTGAACTGCCATGCCTCTCTCACTGGATAGGCAGAGTAATGGATCCTCGGAACCATCCTTTTTAACTAAGACAGCCAAGATGCTCAGAGCTAAGTTTCGTGCCAAATTGTGGTAGCTTTCTTCAACCGAGGTTTTCCCTTCTGACCTTCCATTTACTATCTCTACACTTGTTTTAACCATGGTGAAGAAGGTGCTATTTTTTCCTTTGCAGAAGTAAGTGGGATACAACTAAACAAAACAATAGAACATGCGTGTTTTCTAAAATACACCAGCTATGGATGAAACACCCCCCTAGATCAGTGATTCTCAATATTTCTTTTTGCCTCTACACACGCACAGCACCCTCCTGAAAATACCCCACCCCCCCAGTGAAGCAGGGTGGAGAACAGGTGAAACGTGGCACACCTGCCTGGAGGAGCACATCAGAGTCCCTCAGGGTAGTGCCAAGAGCCCCTGTGATTCCAACCTACACCCATCCCTGCTTTGCATCATCTTTCTACACCCAGGATAGTGACTTGCACACAGTAATGGCTCAATAAATTGTTCCTGAAGATAATTTAAAACAAAATTAGGAATATAAAATTAGGCATAAACATTTGGAAGAGACCCTAGCAATGAACAACTCTGAAGTTTAAGCCTCATCACCCTCTAGGTTGGTCATGTGTCTGGTCAATAAGAAGTGAATAGGAGTGCTGTGTGAGACTTCCCAGAAATCTCCTTAAAGGGAAGAAGCAGGCCTCTCTTATTTCCTTCCTTCATCCCACTGCCTGGAACTCACCTGTGATGGCTAGGGCTCCAGCAACCATCTTGGACCAAGAAAATGAAGGTTATAGCGCAAATGGTGGGACAGAAAGTCAAAGGAAGACAAGTCTCTGTGACTTCGTGAAGCCATCTACAACCCCAGGCTGCTTCCCTCTCAGACCTCTTTATCTGTGAAAGAATAAAGGCTTGGGGTCTTTATTCTTGGGGTCTCTTTTACTGTCAGCCAAACACAGTTCCTCCCTGATACAGCATCATAAAATGGTCCATACAAGAAGGTCACGGATCAGAGCATGGATGAAGGTCATAAAACGAGCCCAGGCCTGGAGGTCAGAAACCCTCTGTCTGGTCTTTGCTATGCTAGTTATGCCTGTAGCTTGCTTCATGAACTTAAGTGACCCACTTAACCTTTATTTATTCAAGTCTCCTCATTAAAAAAAAAAAATAGAAATTCCTCCCACAGATTTGTGGTGGCTAAATGACATAAACATGGGAAAGTCCTTTGAGATGGTAAAGCCATTCATCTTTGTTATGGTTACTTGATGTACTATGGAACAGTCCTCCCATTATCCTCTTTCCTGCTAAATGTTCAACTCTAGACTCCCATGTCCTGGGCAGTGGTGTTGACACTAAAAATGAAACCACGAACAGTGGTTAACAGAGCTAGAATTGTTTACCTGGAGAATAGAAGGTGGGAGAGAAGCAGGCATTAAAAAGTCTTCCAATTTTGAGGTATTTGCAAAGAGTGATCAGCTATTTCCTATAACCTCCAAGGATGGAGGCTTGTGGTTAGGAGAACAAAAATTTCCTAGTTGGATACTGTCCTAGAGCAGGTTCCCTGGGAGCAGAGATTGGTATTCTTATGTGAGAGATTTCAGGAGAAGGATGTAAGGGAGTTAGGGAAGTGGATTAGAGAAGGGGAAGAAGATGAAGATGTGGGTTCAGCTCAAGTCCAGCCTCAGTCTGATCCCAGAGGGAGCTCTGGAACTTGAATAGCACCAAGGAATTGCCACAGGCAAGGAGATCGGGCCTTTATACCCCAGTATCAGACAATCACTGGTGCAGACCACCCCCGAGAGGAGAAGGGAAACATAATCTCCCAAGCATCTCTGAGTGAGGAGGCCCTCATCAGTCGAGGACAATTCTCGAGGAATGATGCACTTGAGACCCAATAGCAGCTAACACTTACAGCTGCTGCGGGATGGATGCACTGGCGTAGTGAAGGGGAGCTGGGTGGTGCACCCCAGTGTCTACTATAGGAACAGAGCACTGAAATACTAGGATAGGTTATGGAGGAAGCGTCTGACTACTTCTCTAGAGATGCTTAAAAAAGCATCAGCTCACCTATCTGGCAGAGTCAAAATAAATGGTCTTGCCATGAAGAGACGAGTGAACGAGACACCTTCACGATAGACAATGGAGCTCTGCAGGTCTGTTCTTCTGCGTCCTGGGAATTCAACTGCAAACCTGGCAGAAATGAGAGTGTGTGGGACTCAAGAGCTCCATCCTGAGAGCACCCACAAATAGTTAGAGGAGAGAGATGAGCCAGGGAAACCTTTTCTCCTTATTCCCATTCTTCTTTCCCCCATCTTTGGTGGCCACCATCAGAGGCAGTTTGGAATAATCATTAAAAAGCAAGGTCTACAGTCAAACCCCTGTTGGTTCTGCCCTTGGACTAGTTAGCTAAACTCCCTAAGCCTGACTTTCCCCAGCTGTAAATAAGGACAATTCTTGTGGCAGAGGTGACTGTCTGGCCACCCATCCACAGTGGAGATGCATGGCTGCCCAGTCAGCACATACATTTCTCAGTCCCCTTTGTGGCCACATGTGACTTATTCTCACCAGTGGAGTGTGAGTGGAAGTGATCATCTCTGATCAGAGTAGTTAAGAAGTGGGTGATTGCCCCACCAACATTGTCCCCAACCAACAGCTGAAAGGAGAGAATTCCGAAGACCCAGAGGAGGGCAGAGGCGTCCGTGAAGGAGTCTCGATTCCTACAGTACATGGAATCCCCGCCAGGATTCCTCAGAAGAGACTGGAGTGAGTGAGAAATCAACTGTTATGTGAAAGCATAGAGATTTGGGGATTTATTAAAACAACTAGTGTTAAACTAATTAAACAAACTAATACAATCATAAATTCCTACTTTAAGGTTGTCGTGAAATTGAGAAGATGTCTGTAAAAAAAATTTTAAGCCCCTTAATAATCTCCATCATCTTCCCTCACACAGTACCCCAAAATGAACATAGAGTCTATGTAAGGGAAATATGCTGATGTTTTTCACAATTTTATTAAAGAATATGTAAATGTGGCTGAAAGACAAAATCCCTAGCCCCTCTTAAATCTGATATATAGAAATTCTGCAGTCACTGTTGCTTAGCAACCTGGCAGATAATCAGCACTTATGATTGTTATGAATATTAACAAAGAAGGGATAGAATTTTTAAGGAAATAATAATAAAAATCAATAGTTATTGAATGCTTACTGTGTACTAGAAATGGATATGTTATTCATTTAATTCTAATCATAAACCAGTTGAGGTATGGATATTATTATGCTTATTTTACAGATAAGAAAACTGAAGTTCAAAAAGGTTAAGGAACTTGCTGAGTTAGTAAGTGGCAGAACTGCCTTTGAATCCAAGTCTGTATAGCCCCAAAGCCTATGTCCTTTCCTGTCTACTAGGTAACAGGTTTCAGGGCTACTCCTCAGAGCCTAAGGGCTCCAGTCACTGGATGTAATTTAATCACCACAAAGCCACAGCCAGATCCCTGTCCCTTGGTAGATATATTTTTTTATCCTCTTAAAGTCAACAGACAATCCCAAATGGAAAGGCTTTTTAAAGCCATGATTTATCTAGGTCATCCCACTGTGACATTTTCCAATCTTCTCTTAATTTTAACCCCTCCCCATAAATTGGTGCATTATGGAAGGAAAGGACCAGAAACCTTACAAGGGGAGAGCTAGAAGAGGTTAGTGATTTTTGCCCCCAGATTAAAGACACTGTCCTCAGGCATCCTCTCTGGCTTCCCCTGTGAATTCTTGGTGTCTGTGACTGTCTGCATCACCCTGGAGAGCTGAGGGTTCTCACTCTGCCAGACACCTCTGCACAGGAGGGCCACCTAGACAGGCCCTCGGGCCAGCTCGATAAATCAGATGAAAACCAAAGGTGCAGACGCTCCATGTCGCTCTGGGAAAGGAAAGGCCGTCTGAGACCACGAGTGCACCTCTCCTGGGGTGGCCATTGTGATAAACCAGGACAGACTGGCCTGGACCCAGCTTACAGCACGTGCGTAGGGGGTAGGTGGCCAAAGCACTGTCTCCTCCTAAAGAACGGAAGGGCAGTGTTCTCTTCAGAGCAGGCTGGACCCACCTTACGTCCATGAGGGCTGTCTTATTCCAATCGTTCATACCTTCTGAGCCTTCCCAGCCAGCTATACTGTACCACTTTGTTTTGTCAAGAATAGGTGTGCTGTCAGTGCTGAATTCTGATCATATGCTTTAACAGCAACTCAAGACAAGGGAAACAAGGAGAGTGTTACTGATGCTTGTACTTGGCATTTCACTTCACGGACTTCTCCACAGCACTGGAGATTCGAGGGTGTTAATGAACCACATTGCTCCTCCCCTCTGGAGGCTAAACCAATGGAGAAATAATACACAGAGAATCAAAGATCACATGAATGGTGTTCTTGCTGAGAAGGCTGGTTGGAAGACTTGGCTGCGATCCAAGGCCAGAAGAAGCATCTTCTCGTCCCCCTGAATTGAAATCACGCAGTGGTCATGGGGTGAGCAGCAGTGGGACACTTACATGCAGGACTCGGGGTGGAGTGGAGGGGAGGAGAATGGGTGACTCTGTGAGCAGGCAGACGTGCTGAGCAAGGCGGGTGTCATGCCCTCTCTCCATTTTCCCAAGGAAGACTAGAAAGAAGGGCTGGAACTGCTCCTGCCGTAATCTTCCTGAGGGCGAGGAGAGGCGGGTGCCCTATTCTATAGGGTTCATGAGGAGCGGGGCAAATAGGTTTCCCTCCCAACAGACTGCTGGAGATAAAGAGAAAGGATGCTCTAATTCTGGAGGCAGTTTAGAAGCCCTGGTGGACACCCTGAGAAAGACAGCCAGTCTGGACCTCTGGATCAACCACCTTCTCCATCTGTCAGCCACCCCAGGTCTCCTTTTCTGCACCAAGAAGCTGACTAGCTTTACAACTCTTGGCTGAATAGCTGCTACACATCAGCATGTATTGATCCAAATTGCCTCTGTCAGGCTCCTGGAGCCAGCGCCCAATGGCTGTTTTTCTGTGTCCCCTCTCCTGAAAGCATTATGCAACCTTAAGTAAAGGTTGGCATTTTGAAGTATTCTTTTCCTGAATTTACTGCATTTTCCATTCTTGGAGGTAATAGATGGGCTGCTCTGCTTTGCTTCTCTGAAGACACTGCTCTGTGGTCGCCATAGCTCCAGAATGCATTAGCAGATCAGGCAGGGTGAAAATTACAGCATCCTGGGCTCCACATGCTTTCCTGATCGGTGTGGTGTTTTCCAATCTGCTAGCATTTCACAAACAAGACATTATTTTAATTACTTTTGGATATACTGATGGGTCATATTTTTATCTGCCTTTTCTCCTCCTTGGCCCCCAAACCCCTGTGCATCATCACTGCACTGTCTCCTGTAATGACATGCTTACACTTAGTTATAAGGAGCACCATGGGAGGCCTAGGAAGGGGGTCTGACTGTGCCTCTCCCAGGACCTTGGGATCTTAAGAAACTGGTTCTAGCCTAGTGTTGTCCTGGTGGGCTTGTTTCGGTGCCTGAAGAGTCAAAGATTTCTAAAGCAGGCTTGATCGCAGGGTTAGTTGATCTGATCTTCTTCCCACTATAAAAGAGCTCTTAAAATACTTGTGCGTTTTAAACTGTCTGGTTGCCCCAGCAGGGTGGAATGTTCCAGAAGAAGCCACATTAGAGTAGAGGTTTAACGTGGTGGGTTCCGCCTTGTTGTGCAACAACTGTTTTCCTGACGGGCCAGGCTGCTGCTGAGGAGTCAAGGAGAGCCAGATCCCGCAGGAGCCAACAAGAATTGTACGCAAACATCCTTAGGCTGAATAATAGTGATGGTATCTTGAATTTGTCTCACTTCCAGAAACTCCATAGAACAAAGGGGTATTTTACACAGATGTGATCTCCGCTTCACACATTGTTTTTATTTTAATGAGAAGATATCTTTTAAAGAGTCTCTAGAACAGCCCCCCTGCCCGCCCAAATTCGGGCCATCACCGACGCTAACCTGGATTGGCCTCAGGTCTTGTCTCTTGGCCCTTGACCCTTGATCCCCAGGCCTCCCTCCCATAGTTGCCAGCTTCAATCTCCTAGTGCCCAGTTTTAATCATGTTTGTCTCCTGGTTAAAACTTGTTAGAGGCTCACCTTAGTGAATGAAGTGCAAGGGCTCCAGTGTTGGCCCAAGGCCATGGAGGAGTCCTGACAACTCTCTCAACTTCACCGGCCCCCCAGGACTTAGCCTTTGCTTGGAGGTAAGACTGCTTCTGTTCTCCAGACACACACCGTGCCACCTCTCCTCCTGTCCAGACAGCCCCCGGCCCCTCCTCCATCAGAATCCTGCCCATCGTTCAAGACCAGCTCTAAATGCCGCCTTCTTCCAGAAGCCTACCCTGTCCTTCCAAGCAACCACACCTTCTTTAGGTGTCAGTATGGAAACACCACTCTCCGTTCTGTTCTCTGTCCATTTGTGTGCTTTCTTGGCCTTGTCTTTGAGGGCAGTTTCTCTGTCTGTTCATCTTGTGTTCCCCACAGCATCTAGCATGTGTCTTGCACTTAGTAATTGCTCAATAAATAGTAATTGAATTGATTTGGAGTTAGAGTAAATACTTTTCTTATCATGCACACTGAAATACTACCTCCCTGAGTATTTTCTATTCTATGTTCAGAAATTATGACACCCATTTCCTACCATCTGATCTCACTTATATGTGGAAACTAAAAAACAACAACAAAAACTGAGAACAGATTGGTGGTTGCCAGAGGCGGGGGGTGGAGGGTGGGCAAAATGGGTGAAAGGGGTTTAAAGGTACAAACTTCCAGTTATAAATAAGTCCTGGGATGTAATATATAGCATGGGGACTATAGTTAATAACGCTGTATTGTACATTTGAAAGTTGCTAAGAGAGTAGATCTTAAAAGTTCTCATCAAAAGAAAAAAATTTGTAACTATGTGAGGTGATGGATGTTCACTAGACTCATTTGGTGATCACTTCACAACATACACAAATATTGAATCATTGTGTTGTACACCTGAAACTAACATAATGTTATATGTCGATTATATCTCAAAAAAATTATAATAATCATTTCCAAGTGGCATCAAAATAGAAAACTTGTGCTATTTAATTTTTAGAACAGTTACTGTTTTTTCATCATTTTAGGAAGCACAGAGGCATGGGGGGCGGGGGGACAGGGCCCAGTGCCTCAGTGGGAATTTCAAGGCCTTTGAAGTTAGGCTTGAATCCCCGTTCCATCACTGACCACTTGTGTGAACTTGAGCAAGTTCCCTAATCTCTCTGAACCTCAGTTTCTCATCTCTAAAATGGAGACAAAACTACCTATTTGACAAGTTTATTCATGAGAATTAAATTATGAAGTTTCTATTAAGCGCTAACTCAGTGCCTCGTACACAGTAGGCATAAATCATAGTTCTCGTCGTTTTTATCCTAGTAGTTGATGAGTTTCCATAACCATCCTTATCCTCCCCATATTTTACTCCAGAATCAAGTGTTGAACCTCTTAATGAGTATCTATTGAGTACCTACTATTTACCCAGCGTGCTACTGCTTGTTGTCGGAGGGGTGGGAGGTAGAGCTAGAGATCCGAAAATCCAATACAAGATTATAATCTGACTGAATGGAGGATATTAGCACGAGAATGTTTATTGAACTGTGCTACAGACAGGTGTTCAAATGTGTGTTAAAAGAGATTTCCTTAAAGTGAGATGCAATATAAATGTGGCCACAAGGAGGCCCTGTTGCTCCGGACCTGGCTCTCCCAATGCTGCCCATGGGCTGGTTGGAGCATTTATGTCACCATCTGACTCTGGAGGCAGCCTGGCTTCATGGGCTGGAGTCCTCCGCAGTTACAGCCTCCACAACCCCCCACTCCTGTGCTCAGAAGGGCCCTGAGCTTGGCTTAATGCTCTGCTGTCATTGCCTTGAAATTTTTCATAATTTTCTAATAGGCTCTGCATTTTCATTTTGCACTAGGCCCCACACATTATGTAGCCATTCCTGCTTATAGGAATTTGAGGGATTGTGCTTAATTCATTTTTTGTCCCCAGTGCCTGATACATTATGTGCTCATAAATATTTCTGGAATGGATGAATTTCACTTCCACAATCACATGGGTGACAAATGCTCATACACCTGCTTTTACGTAGAGTTTTACACTTAAGACTCGCAAAGTTAGGTATATTTGTGCCTTAGACTTTGAATTTTGTGAAATAGGACATTTGCAGTTTTCTATAAAATCTTCATGCAGAAGAAACCTAGAGACCGGCCAGGAGCTGGGTGTCTTCTCCACCTCAGTTTTACCTGTTCTTTTTATACTGGTGGTTATGACATAGATCCCCTCACAGTCCAACACACACTCACACACGCATGTGCACATACACACACGTACACACTCCGACAGATACACACACGCATTCCTTTTCCTGAGATTGTTTTCAGACCAACCGGCACTCTGAAGCAGACAAATTTATAGCACACATTCAAAAAGCAATTCAAGTACAATTTTTGAAACCTGGTGGAGCAACAGGAGACACATAAAGGATACACTTGAAAAGAGATTCAGATACATATTTTTTATTGTGGTAAAATATACATAACATAAAATTTACCATTTTAACCCTTTTAAAGTATACAGCTCAGTGGCATTAAGTACATTCACATTGTTGTGCTACCAGCACCACCATCCATCTCCAGAATTTTCCATCACCCCCAACTGAAACCTGTTCCCATTCAACATTCCTCACTCCCCACAGCCCCTGGTAACCACTATTCTACTTCCTGTCTCTAGGAATTTAGCTATTCTGAGTACCTCACATTAGTGGAATTGTACAGTATTTGTTCTTTTGTGTCTGTCTTGTTTTATTAGCATAATGTCTTTAAAGTTTACCCACCTTGTAGCATGTGTCAGCATTTCATTCCTTTTTAAGGCTAAATAATATTCCACTGTACATACATACCACATTTTATTTATCCATTCACCTGTTGATGGACATTTGGGTTGTTTCAGATGTATTTTTGAAAGAAAGAGTTGTGATATTCCTTGAGAGTTTTAAAATTTTACAATATGCACCATAAAGTCTTTTTGATGATGGGGGCTAATTTCTCTCACTGTCAGTGAACCAGCCAGCCCATCTTTCCCACATGGCCTCAGAGGTCTTCTGTGATGACAAGAGAATGCTGCCAGGAAGAGAGAAGAAAAGATGACCTTTCCAGAGTTAAGCCTTTGGTCAAACCTAGGCTAATTAAGTACTGTCTCAGAAATGTCCATTCAGCACCCGCATACCCAGCGAGAGCACCAGCTTTATAAAAAAGACACAGATGCATTTATCAATGGGCTTACACTCCTAGAGATCATTTCCACATAAGCCTAATCAGCCCCAAATCATGGCATCAGGTTTGCAATGAAGCTGACTCGGGCAGGTGAGATATGGAGCCTCTTTCTCAGACGGGAAAGTAGCTTTCATACCCAGAGCTTGTGGTATACGTGGGATGGGGAGGGAGTTGCAAGAGTTGATGTGAATACGTGTGTCTGTGGCTTATCTGTTATAGACACGCCAACCTCATTACCGCACGCGATTTACCCAAGTCACTGAAAGGCTCAACAAACCAAACAACAATCAGCACATTGAACGGCGTCTTCCCCTCCAACAGATGGAGTCCAGGTGATAGTTCCCCTTCTTTCCTATTAGTTCATGTCTGTCACATATTTATAGAGCAGCTGCTATACATGTGCCAGGCATCCTTCCAGTGACTGCAAAAGTGAGCCAGACAGACAAGATCCCTTTTTACTCAAGGAGGTTTTAGACTTATAAACAGTAAACAAGCAAATAACAAGATGACTTCAGATCGTGTTAAGACCTATCAAGGACTCTATCTGGGAGATGCGACAGTAACAGGCCACGGGGAGGAGTGGGAGAGTCCTGTCGACCAGGGCATCAGGGAAGGGCGCTCTTAGGAGGTGAGACTTGAGCTGAGACCCAAGGCTGAGAGGAGCAAGCCGTAGAAGGAGCTGCAGGGAGGGCTTTCCAGGCACAGGAAATTGCAAATGCGAAGGTCTAGATCTGGAAAGAGCAGAAAGAAGGCAGACAGCTATGGCAGAGCGTAATGAGGAAGGAGCAGGTGGTGGCTGGCTGACGTAAGGATGCTGACCAGTTACGGGAAGCCAGAAGCTGATGAAAAGCAGAAAAATGATCTGAATTACATATTCATAGGAGTACTCCGGTTGCAGCTGCAGGAAGTGTGCAAGTCTCCCCTTTCTCCCTTCTTCCTTTGGGAATATCACAGGAGGGAGCTCGGCTTGCCTCCCCTCACTCAGCAGGACCTCAGTCAAAGCCTGAGGCCAGCGCTGGGCTGTGGCATGAGCCCTGGTGGAGGCGGCCGTCTGGGGGGACATCTGGATGTCTTTGTCAGGCGTTGCTCCTGACTTGCTGTTGGATCTGGTGTCTCGAGCATTCTGTTGCTTCACGTTCCCCTTGGGTAAAAATGAGGAGAAAGAAATGTTTTTGTCTCTGAGGGAGCTCCTAAGGGAACCAACATGAAGCCCTGATGCTGGACATGCATAGAGGGAAACCTTTGGCAGGTAGCTCTCTCTAGATGGAGTGTGCACCCCACACCAAAGAGCAAGCGAGAGCAGAGGGTCATTTTCCAGACTCCTGCCCTGCAGTGGGCAATGATACTTTGGGGTGGGCGTAGGGTTAGGGGTAGGGGGGTGAAGCTGCATCACTTCCTTTTTGGGAATTGCTCCTCCTCATCCATGGGTTCTGTAGAGAGTTGAACATTCACATCCAAGGCTCAGAGGAGAAAACTAATCTGGAAATATAGATTTAGAAGCCTGTGGGTGGCATCTGAAGTCATGAAAGGGAATGAAAAATCTTGGGGAAATTATGTGGAATAACAAGAGAAGACCAAAAACTGATATCTAGGGAACATAACATTTCAGGGTGAGCAAAGAAGAGACAGAGAAAAGGGGCAGAGGGGGCCAGGGTAGAGGAATGACCAAGGAGGGGGAGAGTCTTTTAAGAACAGGGGTGTGGCCAACAGTGCCAGCCAGAAATCCTCTGCCAGAAGCCCCCCTGCGAATCCAGCTGGTGATCCAGCCATTGGCTGGTACTCACTGTTACCTAGGCAACGGCATCTGTTCTTTGAATAGGTCTGGCTTTGTGTGCGAGGTAGCAGGGACAGGGAGAAGAGATGCCAGAGGTGTGGGACATAGAATTGGCGAAGTTTTCCCGATGAAGATGAATCTCAGCAAAGTTTGTACAGGACTGTAGGGAATGGCCCTTTGCCAAGGTTAGAGAAGAAAATATTCCAGACTGATGGGGTAGCAAGGGAACATCCTGGGAACTGCCTGTAGTCTAGTATGCCTGTTGGGCACATGTGGGAAAGTCACGAGATGAGGCTGGAGAGGACAGCAGGGTGAGATGACAGCAGGACGCTCAGTCTTATTAAGGAGTTTGCATTTTCCTCCAAGGCAATAGAGATCCACCAAGACATTTTAAGAAGAGGGCTGATGTGATCAAATTTACATTTTGGACTGATCACCCTGGCAACAGAGAGAGACTGTTGCATTAATGCAAGGTGAGAAGTTACAAAGGCAGTGAGGATGGATTTGTGATATATTAAGGAAGAAGAATTGGCAGGGCATTTCATACTTACTGGCAAAATTAAAAGTTGATACCCTAAGTCACGATCGATGGCAAAGACTATTAGTAACAGAATCTCCAGTTTTTCACTGGGCACGTGGCTACCCAAAATACAAACTGCATATCTCACATTCTTTGAAAATTATAAGGGCCATGGGACTAAGTTCTGTCCAATAATTTTTAAGTGGATGAGCCTTATTCTGGGAACCTTCTTCGTAAGTTATCTGCTACCCACCTTGCCCACCTATCTTGCCCCTCTTCTTTATTCTTTCCTCCTTCCTACTGGATATGATTGCTGGAACGGGAGCAACCATTTTGGCCCTTGAGATGACCATGACCTTAGAAATGGAGGTCAAGCATAGCAGGGAAACAAGACAGAAGGAGTCCCTGGGTCCCTGTGGGCTTTTTGAGCAGAGCCGCCCTATCAACTCGGGACTGCCTACCTCCCAACTTTCGTGATAGAGATAAACTTCTTTTTTCTATCTTGTTGAAGCCACTATTATACTGGACCTCTTTTACCTACTCCCTAATTAACTGGACCTGATCCTAACTAATAAAACTCTCGTTTTTAGCTGTTCACAAAATCCCAAACTCTGGGAGCCATTAGTCTATACTAACCCTCAGCCTTTAGCATATTGCTCCTTTCGTCTCTGAGGCCTTCTCGTATCCTTGGCACTGAACACCCAGCCTCACCTAGTAGGTGCTCAATAAACACTGAAGAGGAGGAGGATGCACTACCCAGAACTGTCTTGTTGTTTTCAGACCTTGTTAGTCATCAGAAGAAACTTGAAATGTGAATTTCATCATGCAAAATAGTTCACACCTTGCCTAGTGGCACTCAGCCCAGGAGTGCGAAGGAGTGGGGAGGAGACTCCAGCAGGACTCTGACTCTGGTTACCTCACCTGGGGACGTGCAGTCTTGAAAGCACTGACTCATCTGTTCCTGGGGGGGCCATGATTTGTAACAGTTGCAGCAGCAAGAGGAAGGGAGACAGCATCAGGGTGAACGTGGAGGAAAGTCATGGCTAAGATCAGGTGAGTACTTCAGCTGGTTCCACGGTGGCACCCTCTGCTAGCAGCCTCTGCTTCTCCTTTGCAGCATATGTCTCATTTAAAATGAATTAATGTTTCCTGCAGTTATTTGTTCAATACGTCTCCCCTACCAGTGCATTAGCGCCACCAAAAGCAGAAGCCAAGTCTGCCTTCTTCACCCTGGTACCAGGAGGACAGAAGGCGCTCAATAAAATACTGGTTGAAAAATAAATGAATCAATCAACCTTTTCATACAATGAAAAAAGAGGTTAACAAATAGAATCGGTCAAGTTTTACATGGGAAAACCCCTTTGCAAGTTTTAAAGGAAATTATTGCATCGTTAGATAATTCACTTTGTGGATGAGCCCTGTACTTGGCTAGCTTCCTTAGCTCCATTCCCAACCAGCCAGGTAAATTCTTGATTACCCAGTGCTCCTGGAAATGCAAATGAATTTCGATATTCACTTAAGAATATAAAAATGAACAGTAAAGGGGTCGGCCCGGTGGCGCAGCGGTTTAGTTCGCGCTTGGCAGCCCGGGGTTCGCCAGTTCGGATCCCGGGCGCCTGCCAACGCACTGCTTGTCAGCCACGCCGTGGCGGCCTCCCATATAGAGTAGAGGAAGATGGGCACGGATGTTAGCCCAGGGCCAGTCTTCCTCAGCAAAAAGAGGAGGATTAGCAACAGATGTTAGCTCAGGGCTGGTCTTCCTCACACACACACACACACACAAAAAATGAACAGTAAGTCTGCTGCGAGCAAAGAGAACAGGACATTCAAAGGCTGTGCCCAAGGTCAGACAGAAGTGACTTTGAAATTATCCCCAGGAGAGGGCTGCAGGCACCTGGGGTTGGGTTGGGGGCCCAGCCTGGACGAGGTAGGGCCAGGCGCTGGAGGCGGGCAGCTGGGGCGGGAGAGTGGGTTTGCCCAGCGGGGAGCGGGCGCGGGGGGAGGGCGCCCTCTGCCGGGGGTGAAGGAAAACTCGTCCGCGCGCGCGCGCGCGCCTCAGTCCCCCGTCTGTCCCGAACCTCGGGAGTAAACATCAACTTCTTCCCGGGAGAAAAGTGGAGGGGAAGAAAAACCGACCCACACTCCCGCCGAGGAGGTGTTCTTCGCGACTATATTCCGATTTCCGCCCTTACAGACCCGAACATTCCCCGGCTCAAGGGGAAGGACTGCGGTTAATTGCAGATATTGATCGCCCTGGTCCCGGGAACCCGGGGTGCTGCCCCCACTTCCCATCCCTAAAGTCCAAAGAAGAGATTGCTTGAGACGATCAGAAATGGCAGGTCCTAACGGACCCACAGGACCCTCTTGGCCACGTCACCTCTCCTTCCCGGGTTCTGGAGCGCAGGAGCGCGATGCCCTTGGGCTGGGTCTCCGCGCAGGAAGCGGGGCTGAGTGCGGCCTGAGCGCCTGGAACTGGTCCTGGGGGCACCGCGGTGCAGCGCCCGGGACCATCCGGGACACTTTTGAGCCGAGAGTCGGACCCACCTGTGCCTCCCCGCGGCTCCCCGAAGGTAGGAAGGGGCGCGCGGACCCACGCGGGGGCTGAAGCGGGCTCTGTCCCCGCCTCACGAGCCCCCCACTCTGGTTGCTCATCTACAAAATCAGGAGGCTGAATTAGATGGCCAGGTGGCCCCCAACCCTCGTAGCTCCTGATTCTGTTGTCCTTTTATAGACCCACACTGTGTCGGTGGAGGGAGTTGAAGAACAGGAGGGCGAAGCAGACGAAGACAATGGTTGGGAGCCGTCTAAGCAGCTCACTGCACTAGAGAGGCGTAAACGCTTTCCGGGGACCCGAGTCTCTCTTTATTGAATCGGGAGTGACACCTAGCGGCGCAGTTGCCTCACCGTCGCGGCGGGGCTGCTTCCCCGGGGTTTCAGAAGCCGCACTTGAAGCCTTGGGAGCACCGGCTGCCCCTGAAGTTTCCTGGGCCTTCCCAGGAAGCCCTGTCTGTCCCCTTCAACTGCCCTTTTCATGCAGTGTATGCCGCCGTAATAAAACGCTCTTCTCGTCTGGAGAGCTGGCTTGGGCGCGTCACTCACTGTCAGGCAGCAAATATGTATTGAGCCGGCTGCTGTTCTAGGTGCTGGGGATACCAAGATGGCCAAGGCCTGCTTCCTGCCCGCGAGACACTCGCAGCCCAGCCGGGGGGGGGGGGGGGGGGGGGGGGGCGGGGGGTGATGGAGCAGTAAAAAATATTATACTACAGTGGACAAATATTTAGAGTGTGTGTTGGATGCTGTGGGGGCACCAGGGGTGGACCTAACCCTGTCTAGAGGCACTGAGGAAGGCAGTAATCCTTGAGCTAAGTTTTGAAGATTAGATGGTGCCGTCGGCAGAATTCTAGGATGACCCCGAAGGTTCACAGCCCCTGGCATACGCAAACCTTCTCCCAGTTATTCAATCAATGCCTAATTTAGGTGCAGCTGTGAGAGATTTTGCAGATGCAATTAAGGTCCCAAATCAGTTGACCTTAAAATCTGGAAATTATCCTGGGTGGGCCTGACCTAGTCAGGCAAGCTTTAAAAAGAAACTGGGCTTTTCCTGGCAAAAGAGATTTAAAGCATGAAAAGGATTTATGATCGGCGAGATTTTCCTTGGCTAGTGTTAGAGATGATGGGGGCCATGTGGCAAGGAATGTCTGCAGCCTTTGGGAGCTGAGAGCAACCCCTGGCTGAGAGCCAGCAAAGAAAGAGGAGAAACTGAATTCTGCCAACAACCAGTGAGCTTGGAAGAGAACCCTGAAATCCATATGAGAACCCAGCCCCAGCTAACACCTTGATTTTGGCTTTGTGGGAACCTGAGCAGAGAACCAGCCATGCTGTGCCTAGCTGCTGACTGTGTGGTGGTTTGTGATATAGCCATAGAAAATGAATACGGATGGTCATTTGAAAGAGAGGAACAGCATGGACAAAGGCTCAGGGGCATAAGGCAGCAAGGTGCATTTGGAGAACCGAAGTCATTCGGTACAGCTGGACCGTGGGGAACAGAGGAGGTGGTAAAATGTAATGTTGAGAACTTGGCTTTGGGTCAGAGAGACTGTGCCCTTGGGTGAGTTAACTTAGTTCTCTGTGCCTCGGTTTTCTCAAAGGTAAAATGAGGCTAATAATACTAGTTGAAACAAAGAATTGTTGTTTAGTGGGACATATGTATATGGAGGGTTCAAAACAGTCTTGAGATATAATGTGTTAAAAAAATGTTGGGTAGTAATAGTTATAGTAATTAATCATGTAGAGAATGGACTAGAATAAGGAGAGGCTAAGTAATGTCTTTTCTTACAGAGTGGTCAGAGACCCCCCCTTATTGGAATCACCTGGGGAGCTTAATAAAAGTGCAGATGCCCGAATCCTACCTTGAGTCCAGACTGAATCAGACGCTCTGGGGGTGGGGCCTGAGAATCTGTATTTCGAGAAGCTTCCTAGGTGATCTTTATGAGAAC
Source organism: Tapirus indicus (assembly GCA_031878705.1). Taxonomy (NCBI): domain Eukaryota; kingdom Metazoa; phylum Chordata; class Mammalia; order Perissodactyla; family Tapiridae; genus Tapirus; species Tapirus indicus. The sequence goes on along the minus strand of CM062920.1, from coordinate 132,317,836 downwards.
CGCAGAGCAAGAGATAAGGTTTGTACCTAGGCCACTGTAATAGTCCAGGTGAGAGTGAGTGACTGACAGAATCAACCAGGACGTTGGCAGTGAGAACAGGAAGGGCGGTGGTAGACTTTGAGGTAGGTAGAATGTACAGGACCGGATAACTGATCAGAGGGGATGGTGAGGAGGGAGGACAGAGGATGGGCTGGGAACATTTTGAGGAGGCAGGTGAAGGTGGTTACATTGACTCAAATTGGGTCATGAAAGTCTAGGCATCTGTGGAACATCCAGGAGGAAAGTCATGTAGACAGTTGGAAAGACAGGTGGAAAGAGGAGTCAGGTGGAGAAGTGTGGAAAAGATGCGGGCCAACAGGCCAGAGGACTGAGCTGTGTTGAAGGCCCAGCTGGGACTAGAGAACAGGAATCGCGTGGGGAGCAATTGTGCGACTTTGGGAAACGCTTCACTTATCCTTTGCCTCAATTAGCTCATCTGTATTATGGGAATGATAGTACCGCTCACCTAGGAACGTGGCTGCAAGGATTCCCTGAGATGGCACAACAGTGACCAGCATATAAGTACGAATAAACAGCCGCTATCCTCAGGATAGTAATTATTATTTTGTAAGTCAGGCAATGGCACATCTCTGTTCAGAACCTCTGGTTGCTGCCCCTCCCACACAGAGTGACAGCCAACATCCGTGACCGTGGCCTGACCCTTACTCTCCCTCAGTTCTCTCCGCTCCAGCCACACGGGGCTCGGGGCTGTGCATCAGGCACGGCAGGCTGGCTCCCACCTCTGAGCCTTCGCCCTTCTGCTCCTTCCATCTGCAACACTCTTGTCCCATCTCCTCGTGGTTCATCCCCTCCCCTCCTTCAGGACTTTGCTCACGTCACCTTCTCCCTGAGATCTTCCTTGATCTCTCCAGTGTCAGCTTGCAACACCCTTGTCCGTGCCCCAGAGCCCCATACCCACTTCCCTGCTTTATTTCACCCCACAGCACTTTCCACCACGGCCGTGCTCCAGGTTGTATTTATCTGCTTGTCTGTTGCCTCTCTCTCCTCAACAGGACTCTCCCCAGAGCCTGCAACAGGGCCTGGCGCCTAGTTGGCACTCAGCAAATACCTGCTGTGCAGGAAGGAGTGATCCCTTCACTAAGGTCTTGGCTCAAATGTCGCCTCTTCAGAGAGCCCCACCCCCACCATCACCACTGTCTCAAATAGCACCCGGCCAGCCCTCTCTGTCCCCTCACTCCACTTTGCTTTTCTTCATCCAGCTTATCCATACCTGGTATTATAGATTTGTCTACCTGCTTATTGTTTGTCTCCCCAGCCAGATGTCAGCTCCCAGAGGACAAGGATTTAGTTTCCTTCACTGTATATCCCAATGCCTATAACAGCACCAGGTACAAAGTAAGCACATGATACATGTTTGTTGAATGATTGCGTTATCATTGTTTTCCACTGTTATTATTGGCAGTGGTATTGGAAAGCAGGAGGTAAGGAGCAGTCGCCCTGTGAAGAGTGGAGTAGGGCAGGGGGACGAAGATGATCTCTGGGCAGGACATCTGAAATGCATTGTCCAGTGGAAACCGCAAGAGGGAACAAGGACCCCACCTGACCCCCAGCCTGGACCAATCCCCACCTCCAGCTCCCTGGGCACCGAAAGCACGGACTACCCCACAGGCAAGCGACCAGCGTTTCCATTTCTCCTGTCCTGGAGTGCCTGGACCCGCACACACTGGTGCTCTATACATGCTTGTGAGGTGAATGCACGGGAACCTCCTGGAACTTTAGAAGGAGCAGCATTAACACCAACAACTGGTCAGTCTGTTCTTGGGGCCGTACCAAGCAGCACTTCATTTTCAACGTGAAATTCAGGAGCTAAGGCAAGCTCTGGGGTCATCGGCTCAAGAGATGAGGGCGAGGAAGAGATAGAGATATTGGAGAACAGATACCAGAACTGTGCTGCCTGGTTCAAACCCTGGATCCACTGCCTACTTGGATAACGTCTTTGTGCCTCAGTGTCCTCATCTGTAAAATAAGGATAATAACAATACCTACCTCATAAGGCTGTGATGATAGGATATGTGTATACACATACACGCATATATATTTATTTAAGAAATATATATATTTTATATATTTTTGTAATAGTTCCTGGTATATGCTAAGAACTGTGAAAGGTTTGAGAATTTACCCTACTTCTAAGTTAAGTTAGCCTGCCACCCTTTCATAAATGCTGGCAGGTGACCCAAGGCTCCTGGTGAGAGGCGAAGGATGAAGGACTTTATGACTCACGTCAATAGCGACAGCCAGAGTACCAGCACTTCCCAGTTCCCTGAGCTTGATTCCCACAGGTAATGCAAAGACGATACTGCACATTCAGGGGGTTGCCCTGCAGGAGCAGAACTCTGAGCTCAGGGAACCAAATATTTCCTAATGGGCAGTCAGCATGCCTGCTCTTTGCTCTAGAGGGAGATGCTCTCTCTATCTTCCAAGCCTATTCGCTAATAAATGTCTTTGAAAAAATAATCCAGAACAAAGGGTGTCAGTGCCTCTGCTTATGAGATGTGCAGAAATACAAGAGATCCATGGAGTGCTGTCTCCCAAGAGCATGTGGTGAGAACGATTATTATTAACAGTAATAATATTATGGAAAAATGTACCCATACTATATAACTTCATTTCTTTTGGTGACTCTGAAATTGATAGAAATTATAACAGAGCAAACCAAGACGTGGACTAAAGAAAAGTTACAAAGACTCATGGCAAGTCACGGTATTTGAGTATTAATGTTTGGTGACTAGACTACCAAATGCATTTCACAAATGAGTTTCTGGAAAAAAAAAACTGCTGTCAGCAATTGATTATGATATTGGGCAAATGAGTTGGCAATTTCATGCTGAATAATCTATCACTCCCTATCTTAGAAACTCAGGCACTCAATCTTTTTTGACAGGCAGCAGGTATGGTCTAAGCCAGGAAGGAAGGCAGTCGTCAAGTTTCTAATTTTTCTCTGTGAAAAATTAACATTTAACTCAAATATAAGATCTGGAGGAACACACGAGACCTTAATCACAAAGCGCAATCCAAGACTTGTGCTAATTAATAAGCTGATGAAAAATTCATTGGAATTCAGAGAAGAATCAAGGAGGAAAATTGGCCAGCGTTGACAGTGAGTTCTGTGAAATGTTTGTCTATCCAAATAGGCAGCCACCCCTGTGTCATAATTATAATTTAGTATTCACATGGTTATTTCATTTTGTAAGACTTTAGTTGCACATCAAAAACTATGCAGAGAGAATATGATTTTAAACTTTGTGATTTCTAACCGTTTTATTATACTACATTTTAGAGATTTTTGAAGAAGACCAGCTAGCTACCTGAAATACGAATTTTTTTTAAAGATAAGAGAGAAGACATCCTTTTGAATCCTGGCTTTGCCATTCACTAGCTGTGACCTCCAGCAAGTTCTTTGAGCCTTTGAGCCTGTTTGCCCTATCCAAATGGGGGTGAAAGTGATGCATGAGGTTGTGGTGAAGGGGAATGGTTATTGTGAATTAATCCCTTCCAGATTCTTAACCAAACCAGACCAGGAACCAGATGGCAATTGAAATGTAGCAACTGGCTTGTCATCAGTACAGCTGGATTGGTGAATAAGATACTACCCAGGCTGAAACTGGGCTTCTTGCATCCACCCTCCCTACCCCAACCCTGCCATGCAGCCATCCAGTCTTGGGACCTGGCTGTGGAGAGAGTGGGTCTGCAAAGCAGCACTCAGACAGCCTCAGGGAGGGTGCTAGGCTGCCTCACCCCCTGTGGGGAGCAACAAAGAGAGCAGCCAGTGAGAGGGTGAGCCTGTTATTTTCTGTCCTTCGTGTAGAATGTTCTGGCTTCTTGAACATCAGTTGATACATTCGATTACATTCATTCATTCATCCCACAAACAATTATTGAGGGCATATGACTTGTCAAAGGTCCTTGCAAAGTAAACTATGAACCAGGGTTTAGTGCCTGCCTTCCTGCAGCTTAAAATCTCTGCAGGCAGTTGGACATGTGATCAAACCATTGCAGTGTTTCTCCAGGACCTGGGAATGGAGATTATACAAAACACATATTTGTAAAACATTTACCAAAATTACCTGGCCCATACTCAGCACTCTAAGTATTGGCTACTATTTTTATTGTTATTAACTAACTTTGTCATTTTGCCATATCCCAATACCACTTGGCCTATTATTAACACTTTCCTTAAGTCATCTTTGCCAGCCTCCTGAGCAGGTGTCTGTGAACTTACAGGTTGGAAGGGCTGGTTATGTTTATATAATACACATGAAAATAAAATATGTAATTATTCAAATAAAACCTGATCATCTGAAGATGCACACAATCATTTCCTCTCCCCGCACCCCTGGAGAAACTGTCCTGGGGGGGGTTCTATCACACCTCCATCTACCCGCAGAGATTTTAAGCTGCAGGAAGGCAGGCATCAAAGCCTGGTTCGTGTTTTAGTTTGCAAGGACCCGCAACAAGTCATACACCCTCAATAATTGTTTGTGGGATGAATGAATGAATATAATTGAATGCATCAACCGATGTTCAAGAAGCCAGAACATTCTACACTAAGGACAGAAAATAACAGGCAAATTCAGAATTGCAATAAGCTGCCTTCTCCCTCTCTGCACCTCCACCCCTGGGATAACTGAGATGACCTGCCCTCCCAATTTTCTCTCTCCCCTTTCAACAAACTAGTCTCCTGGCTTATTTGACAGCAAGTCGGAGGGGGCCTTAGGATGGAATGAATCGTGCAGTTGTAATGAATCAGAAACTGGGGAGAACAATCAGATTTCAGTAACAGCAGGACACTCTCACTGTTTAAAAAGCACTTGTCCCTTAGCTTGAGAAGATTAGAAGCTAATAATTTATGTTGAAAGCTGGTGAAGCCCTCCACGAAGTCCTATTGCTTGTCCCTGCCTTTTGACTGACACATATGAAAATAAAGACTGATCTGAAAACCTAGGGCTATGTGACTAGAGCAGCATTAATTTCTCCAATAGAAACTGAGAAATGAGAGGATGGGGAGGCCCCAGACACCACAAAGAAACAAATGTTGCTGGTGGAAGGCCACGCCCTTTTCCAAATATGAAACTCACACCAGCTCTTTGGGTTTGAGTTAGCTTTCTAAGCCTCCCAGACCTCAAATTGGCAAAAATAATTTTTCCATGCTAGTTAAAATGCCCTGAAGCTACAGTCATTAGATTTGCTGGACAGCGGGCATCGTTCTGATGTTATCCGCGCTGTCTTCCTGTTTTCATGAATAATGTATAAGAAGGAGCTATTAGAAATGGATTCTTCCGTGGCTGACGGTATCGCCACCAGACAGGTCCCTGAATTCTCCGTCATTTCATCTGCAGCACAAACAGATCTCCCTCCTCTCTTTCTGCCTGCCTGCCATGCGTGGAGAACCTTCCAAAGACACCCTATACCCCCTTCTCCCTCCATAGTAAGGAAACGGGGTGGGGGACAAGAAGAGGTGCCCCCAAACCTCCTTCCTTTTCGTTGTTGCAGAGGAGTAGTGCGGCAGCTACTGATGCCAAGTTCATGGGTTTGACTCCTGGCCCCGTCCCATGTGGGCCAGCCAGCCTCCCTCTGTACCCAGATGCCTGCCAAGAAAATGCTTCTCCTTGGGCACAGGTGAGGGCTAGAGGAAAACTCCACCTGCTTGCTTTCTTCTATATCTTTATGTGCTTGCATCTCTCATATCTTTACAAAGAAGAAAAACATCTTTCAGCCCCACCCCTTCATTCACTCATTCATGCAACATATTTTTATTGTCTGCAAGACTTCCAGTGGAGGAGGCGTGCAGTAATCAAGAATTACAGAAATGAATAGAAAATGTGTACAAAGAAGAGCATCGATTGTGAGTGTAGAGAAAAGTAGCCAAGTCAGGGAAGACAGTGAAGGAATGTGAGACTGAGCTCAGAGCTGAAAGACAATGGACCTTAAATCAGTGGACGGGGTCCAGGCAGCGGGAAGAGTGTGTGCAAAGTCCCTGCAGTAGCAGGGGTGGGGCCCCCATTAGAGGAATTAGAAGGCAGCCAGGGGGCCACAGCAAAGTTTGCAAACAGGAGCCAGGGCTTCTTTGCCCTGGACTGGAAGGACTTTCTCCTTCCCGACACTCTCCCCTCCCTTGGAGTCTGAGAACTGATCAGTTCTGGCTCTCCACCCCTTCCTGACTGTTCCTACCCTCCCAGTTTCCTCCACTATCACCCCTTAACTGTGGCTGTTAATAACTTAGCACTTTCCTCCCTCTCTGTGCCCTGGTGTCAGATGCAGTGCCTGCCTTCTAGAAGGAGCACAATGAATGCAATGAGTATTTATTGTTCTGAGTCCCAATTGAGAACTTGAAAGCACCCTGAATACCCAACATGGGAATGGTTAAATAAATTATATCACACCCACATATCAGAGGATCACGCAGTCACTAAAAGTGATGTTTTTGAAAACAACTGATCTTGGAAATTTCTCGTGATATAACATGAATTTAAAAGCAGAATACAAAATTCATCCTTAAGCATGATCTCAATTTTATATGGAAAACATGTATATGCAAAGAAAAAGACTAGAAGCAAATTCACCAAAATATTAGCAGGCTATCTCTGTGGGTGGAATTATTGGTGGTTTTTATTTTCATTTTCATACTACTCCGTCTTCCCCCTCAAAAGTGTTAACTAATTTAATTAACAAAAAATTTAAATTAGTTCATTTAATTGAACTAATATTCAAGCACTTATTACATGCTAGGCATCATTACCAATTCAGTGATGGGCAGGACACGAACATAGTCTCTGCCTGAAGAATTGCTTTTATAAACTTTAAAAAAAAAATGTTATTTTTATAAAACAAGATGTGAAAAAGAAACAGCCATCATCAATCCTAGAAAACCACTCAAAAAATGCTTTCTCCCTCGGGTGTCAGGAGGGGAGCTCCGCCCAGCAGCTTGGTGATCTTAGCAGCTAAGATGCCAAGGAACGAACCTTGATGAATGTCCATTTGTCATTTGTGCCCAAGGCAAGATGCTGGGAACAAGGACTCCTTCCTGGCAGCATCTATTACGCTGGAGTGGAAAACTCTTTGTACCATCACTTTATAAAATTTAGTCCTTCCTCCCTGGATGCTGACAGTCACTTCATTCCAGCTCTCCTGTGGGTACCTTTCCAAGGAATCAGGCCTCAAGGATTCTAGATGAAAATGCCGCCTCCCCACGCGTCTAAAGCCCAGCTTCTCTACCTGCTGCGTTCTAACCGCACCCAAAGTGGGGGCTCGTGATTAAACCACAGAAAAACCACCAGCCTGAGTGAGCAAGAAAACAGCAGGAGCCCCAGGACTCCTGTGAACCAAGAGTCTGATTGTTTTCATGCAAATTGTTTTTAGTAGTAGAGCGATAACAGGCAAATGAAATATGGGAGATAGGCAGAGATTTTTCTAAACCAATGGAAGGGGACGAGAGTTCTTTAATAAAACCATGAGCATCTTTTAACAAACTATCAAGTTCCCATATTTCTTATCAAGTAGAACAGAATTTCTCGCTACTGTGGCTTCCCTTCCTCCTCCAGCCCAACGCAATCATGTCTCTTTCTGCTTCTCCAACATTCCATCTTAGCCTTGTCTGAAATAGTCCATTTCAGAATGGCAGTGCTTCCTAACGATGAAAACTGTATCACCAGAGAATGGTTTTAAGTGGAGACAGAATGAGCAATATTAATTCTACTAGTTGTCTGTTTATTTTCACACACTTAGGAAACACTATGTCTAGCACATGAAATCTACAATTTTATTATAGACTATGGCAGCCTATGTTTTAAACAGTTAATATAGAGCCAATAGAGAGAAAAATATTAAATAAATCATGATATATGTGGTATGCAAATTTGGTTAAAACTGTGAAGTGGTGCACGCACGTATGACGATTGGAAAATACGCGTGGGAATTCTGCAACAAATCCAAGGCGGCTCCTGGGGAAGGGCCAGGAAAACCCGTTGGTTCGCTGCCATAACTTACATGCAGACATTTGCATTTCATTCTGGATCCTCAATAAGTCTTTACAATTCTGAATCCCGGAACCTCCTGAAGTCTAATATCTGCGTTCTCGAGCTGGTCAACTTTGTCTCCAGCAGAGAGAGGTGTTTTGTTTTAAAAATCAGGGAATCTCACATAAAAATGCAAGTTTCGTGTTCTCTTAAAAAATTGGAAGGTCTGGAACCCTGGGTCTACATCCCTGCACGGCAATAATCAGGTGACCACAGACCCCAGGCATCGCTATTCTCTGACATGAGGCCCGGTTAGTGCGAATCTGTGACGGGGGCCGCCCCAGGGACAAAGAGTAAAAAGAAGGCTCCTCTTCTTGAAGGTTCCTCTTCCTCTCTTCTCAACCTCCTCTTCCTTCTCTCTCCTCTCTTCCCTAGCAATCCCTCCCGCCCATACACACACTCATAAATACATCTCCAGGGGATGAAGACAAGAATGAAGCTTCTCTCCTCTCCCACTGATTCCCATGGCTGTACTTGCCTGAATGGTGGCCCAAATCCACTGATACTTCCCAGGTTGATTATTTATTGCCTCTCAGCCATTTATCTGGCAGAAGACCATTTGAAACCACCTTATATGTTATTTTTGTGTAGGATGTGAGGTGGGGGTAAAAATTCAATTTTCTTCCTACTTACTACATTGTAAGGAAAGGGACTCATGATTTGGAGTTCAAATCCTGGTTCTCTCATTTCTTGGCGATGTGATCTTGGGCAAGTCATTAAACTTCTCTGCACCTCAGTTTTCCCATCTGTAAAATGGGGATAATAGTGTCTATTGCATAGGATTTTTATAAAGATTAAATGAGTGAACACATATAAAGTGCTTAGAATAGAACCTGGAACACAGTAAGGGTTGTGAAAATATGACCTATTATATGAGTAATAGTCTTCCATTCCATGAATTGCCACTGGGATAAGCTTTAACTTGTACCCTAGATATGATAATTTAGCCATAAACCTTGTATACAGCAACTCTTTATTGCTTTCATGTAAGTGCCAGGCACTACACTGAAAATACAAAAACATAAGAAAGTGTCCTTGCCCTTCAAGGAGCTTCTTTTATTTTTTTAACTTTGTTTTTTATTTTATTTTTTTATTGAAGTAACATTGGTTTATAACATTATATAAATTTTAGGTGTACATAATTATAATTCGATTTCTGTGTAGACTACATGTTCACCACCCAAAGGCTAATTACCATCCATCAGCACACACATGTGCCTAATCATCCCTTTTGCCCTCCTTCCCCCCTTCCCCCTCTAGTAACCACCAATCTAATCTCTGTCTCTATGCGTTTGTTTGTTGTTGTTTTTATCTTCTATTTATGAATGAGATCTTACGGTATTTGACTTTCTCCCTCCCTTATTTCACTTAGCATAATACCCTCACGGTCCATCCATGTTGTTGCAATTGGCAAGATTTCATCTTTTTTTATGGCTGAGTAGTATTCCATTGTCTATAATACCACATCTTCTTTATCCATTCATCCTCAAGGTGCTTCTTATCCCTAGATGATTTGGAATTTAAGGTTAAATTAAATAAACATCATTTGAGCATTGTTTAAATAAATATAAGGTTAAATTAAGCAAATATCTTATGACAATATTTTAAATAAGAAGGAGCCTTAAGGAAAACAAAGAATTGAATTATTCTAGATTCAGTCTACGAGAATCAGTCTCCCAAAGAGTTAGAGACACATTGGCATTTTGAAAGTTCAGGTACCCCTAGTACCTGAACTTATCACAGAAGAGTGGGAGCAGAGGAAGCTGATGGAAGCTATCCCAAGAGGATGACCAAGGGTCTGTAGGTTACACACACACACGCACACACACACACACACACACACACACATCATGTCTGAGGGAACACAGACTGGGCTTAAGGACTGGGGGGAGTGGATCCAGGGTTCAGAACAGCTGGGATCTGTTCAGTTTTGTTTCTTTGTGTGATTTAAAGTCAACTGAATTCGTTCTACCTAAGTTTTCCCACTACAATGGAAGCATGTTACACCGTTTCTCGTGTATTTTTAAGTACTTTAGAATAATCAGGGTGATATGAGGCATCTGCCAGGTGGTCACACTACCAGGAATGCACAGTCTGAGGGAGGTCAGCTAGTGTTATATCAGGGATGGCCAACTTCAGAGGCGGCTGCAAGCCCTTCTGCAATCAATATCTCAATCAACAACCAATGATTTGTTAACTAGCAAATGCATGTTAGAAATAACTCTCATCAAAGATAGTCAGGACATGTGATTGGGCTAAAATGGTTCAGAGACAGCCTCCCATCCTCTCCCCATCCCCCCACCCCCCCACACACACCTGGAATGAATAGGGAATAAGAATCCAGCCAAGCCCTAAAACCTACACCACTGGGACAGCACCTGAGGCTTGATCTGTGGATTTCTGATGGCACGATGCCTGCTGGCACAGCATCCTGCCTCAGAAACTGAAAAGGACAGAGAGCTGCAACTTCATCAAGATGACTTCATCAAGCGTTTATGGCTATGTGGTTAAAGAATTTCTGTCTGAAAGTGGAAGTGTGGCAGAATTTGGCTTGACCTTCGCCTTCAGTCCAGCCAGGACGTGAGGTTTGGGGGAAGAGAGAACCATCACCACCTCAGGTGCGTCAGTGGCTGCTGTTACCCTCCAAAGAAGATCTTAAGTGCTGTGCCCGACCAAAGCGGCCTCGATCATTCCCAAGGAGGGGTGGGGTGATGTGGGCTCCAGGGCCCTGCCCAGATGACCTTCTTTGACTTTCCAGCGCTTCTCCTCAGCCAGCCCTAATGGGTGAGTCTGGATGTGAAGCAGCTGGCAGAGGTTGGCTGGCGTCCTTGGAGGGCTGGTAGGTGAAGGACATCTCTCCATAGTCTTCATTTGGTTTTAAAATCCTTTCCATTTGCCCCTGGCTGTTCCCCGGGGTCCAAGGAAGGTTCTCACTATCCGTGCCGCCACCAGTGAGTCCCACCCAGGGCTTCCGTTCTCCAGCTTTACCCAGAGAATGACTCCCACCAGTGTTTCCCAGTCCACCTCCAGGCTGAATCAGAGGGAGGGGTTGGGGCAGGCCAGAAAGAATAGTGACACATCCCAGCTTGCCCAAGCTCCTGGGGCACTGACATTAAAATGCTGTTCTCTGACTGAAATCCGGCCACATCAGGGGACAGATCAACCTCTATCCACCCCTCAGAAGGTCTAGAGCAGCAGCGTCCAACAGAACTTTCTGCAATGATGGACATGTTCTCTATCAGCACTGTCCAATATGGTAGCCACTTGCCACACATGGCTACTGAGCATTAGAAATGTGACTAGAGTGACTGAGGAACTGAATTCTCAATTTCATTTCATTGTAATTAAATTAAATTGCCACATATGGCTAATGGCTACTGTATTAGACAGCACAAGCCTAGATCCTGGCCCCTCTCCCCATCCCTCAAGACCCTCTCTCCATCCTGAATCAGTTTGATTTATTGCCAGCCTCTTTCTCCCAATCTCTTGTTGTGACCTAAGTCACCTGGCTCTCTCGTCTTTCTTCAACTCTCTGGAGTGTTCTGGCTTGGGTTAAAGGGAAGGAACCCAGTGCTTGTCAAATATTTCTACAACAGGGACAAGCAAGAGGTTAGGCCGCCAAGAAATGGGAAATTGAAGACATATGGCACTGATGAATCCGGTGATGTTATTTATAGCAATAGTAGTAATGCATTATACTCTACTTGTATGTACATATAAATACGTCATTGCAAAACATCCTGCATGTATGGCAAACAGAGGAAGAATCAGACACCCCATTTCAAGGATAAGAAAACTGAAAGTCAGTTCAGCCGATAGGATTACACAGAGATAATGACAGAGCTGGGACCAGAACCAGGAGTTCTGACTCCTGACTCCTCACCATTGGAATATGTGAATCTGCCCTGATTGGAGAGGAAACATGGACGGAGAAGAGAGAAGACCATATCACCCCAACACATTGACAGTCTCTTCAATGAGGCTCTTTTCTTTGAGACCTGCAGAGCCATTTTGGATATACCATATATTGTTTCATTCTCTCGCATTGTAGAAGCCCGAATGAGTAGAAGAATTTAGGTGGGTATCCGCCTTCCAGAGCCTCTGTTGATTCATCTCCATCCCTCTTGCATTCTTACCAAAGTCTTATGGATCTTACTCATGAATCTCCTTCTAACGGGTCTTCTGCACTTTGCACAACTCCAGAGGGCGCCTTCATATGCGATACAATATGCAATGCAGTGGTATTCCTCTGATGGACTTTACTCCTAAATTTAACAAACCAGGTTTCTTTCCTTTGCTTCAGTTAAATTCATTTTCATTATTTTTCTTTGGCGTTCTTGGACTAAAGATTCACAACCTTAGCTGTTTATCTGAATTTGTGGTGCTTTAAAAAAAAATACACATTGCAGGTTCCATCCCTGGAGAAGCTAGGGTTGACCTGGGCATCTGCATTTTCTCCAAGTTCCCCAGATGATTCCAGTGCTGAGAGCTGAGACGCACAGAACGGACCAGGAATCAGGCCACTCACGAACTGGTTCCTGACTTTCCTACACGCTGGCGTCCCTGAGCCTGTTTCCTATTCTGTACAATGGAGAGAGAGGAGATCTTGCCCTACTTTTATTAGTTTTAAGCATGAGAGCTTGTATGAAAGAATTTTGAAAAGTGATCTGTGTGTTTACTGTCGGAGGGAGCTGGTCGCCAACAGCCAGGCCCCACCTGCAAACAGGCCTGAGGCTGTCACCTGATGACATTTGCACGTGGGCTCTCATGGCCTGCTTGCCTCCATCACACGGTGCTAAAAATGGGCAGAGAGTGGGTGGAACTCAAAATACTTTAACTAGAGTGTAATTGTGTGGGCAGCTTCCACTTTAGCTAGGTAATTCTGGACAAATGCATGATAGCTGGGCCAGCAGCTATATTTATTTCCAAAATAGCTGGTGAAAGCCCCTAGGAATTTTAGACATACATTTCAATTATCTGTTTTGAGACCTTTAGGCCATGAGATTAGAAAGCTGCAGGCATGAATCAGGAAGCAGAAGTACACAAGTTATTTATTCCCAACCTCAGAGCTAATACTCAGGGTAAACCCACAGCCATGTGATGTGGGAACATTTTAATTTGAGACATCAAATGCAGGAAAGATACTAGCCCTTTACTCTTCATTTCAAGTAACTCTCACACACACACGAAATGCCCAGAATTAGGCTGCTATGTGCAAATTACAGATTTATACAAATACTCAAAGATGCTCACACTACTTTCTTTTCTTTTGTAACATTATGGTTTTACCTCTCTGACAAACAGATCTGTTCCCTTTCTGTTCATTACATTTTGCTCATTCAATGCATCACGAATTGGCCATAGCAGGACAAGAAATGCATCAAGGATCATGATTTTGCAAAGGAGTGATAAAGATACCGAGAAGAGGAAGTTAAGCTTTTGAAGGCCCTGATGCAACTATTTCAAACTTCTTATGAAGCAAATTCAAATTTCTTCCCCTAAGATAGACATTCTCAAACTTTAGCTCCTACCAAAATTACTATCAGAAATAGTTATTAGGAGCCTATCCCAGACCGAGAGAACCAGAAACTATTGGGTGTGCCTGGGGCATCTGCATTTTAAACAAGTTTTAAAACCCAGCCACCCAGGGTGCCTGCGGGGAGCTGTTCAGAAGTATCAGAGTATGACAGAGTGAACAAACCGAGAGGAATCACAACCCCCATCATGAGCTCCACTGGAAGTCCTTATGCTAAGAGACTGCTGGCATAAGAGGGAGCCCAGAGACGATCTCTTTGTCTTCCTGATAGGTCATAGGTTGGATACCATTGAAGCACATTAGAACTTTGGATTTCTGACAGGGTTGGCCAATACAGTTGTGCAAGTTGAGCACTGCACAAAGGCACCACATCTAAAGAACCACCATTTACATTAAACACAGTTGATTTGTTTATTTATGACTGCAGTTCTCTGGCGGATAGCCGTAATGTGTCTTGTTCCAACAAATCAGCCCGTGACAACAATTTTCCAACAGATGTAAGCAAAGTGTCTTGAAGAAGGGGTGGGGGTAATTCATATGTAGGTGCAGTTTGAGCTAGCTGCAGCCCAGTTCTGGTCATTGTAGCCTGTGTAACCTCTCCTGCACCCTTGCCCTAGTTCATCTGGCCCTTCAGGATATGGGAGGAGGGCAGGGATCCTACAGCACATGCACTAGCACAGCTTAGTGAGCGGGAGCTCTGTCTTGTTGGGATCAGGGGCTTTCTTACTATCCTAGGGAGGAATAAGGAGACCTGCTGCTCTGGGCCATGGGTGGTCCAAGTGCAATGGGACCTCTACGAGGGTCAGGAAGTGGACAGTAATTAAGGTCTGGGCAGGGGTTGACTGGAAAAATAAAGTGTTGATTCACTAGAAAAAAATTGATCTCTTCCCTGGTCATCGCTGGCCTGGGGGAGAGGCTTCTTCTGCCCATGGGAGGGCTGAGTGAGCAGCAGCCATCACAGACCAGGAGCGTCCCCACTCACCCCAGGGCACTGCTGGCCACAACAGAAAAGTGCAGCCAGCAGTCTGGCGACCTACTGGTCAGTTGTGGGGGGGGGGCATTTTTTTCTACTTTGCCTTGCACGATCAGAAAACTTCACCTCCTCTTGCTCTTTGCCTTCCTCCCCTAAATTCTGTTTGTGTTGTCCCAGTAATTAAGGAGATCTGCTTTAGGATGCCCTTTTCATCTTTTCTTTTCCTCCCCCATCTGGCATTGAACTTCAAGATATCCGGGCCATTCTGAACCCTATTCGGGGATTTTAGGGTACTGTTGATTACCCAAAACCTTGAGGTTTAGGTCTGTACTTCCTGCCTCCCTGGAAAGTCTCAAAAAAGAAGGGTTTCTTAGTTAAAAGGTGGTGGGCCCTCGAAGTCTATCTTGCCCCCTCCCTCCACTTTCACACCCCAGCTGCTGTCAGGGTACCCTCCCTTCCGTCTTCACTCCCTCTTTGTAAGCCTGATCGAAATGAGGAAGTATGTGGCGATGTCAGTCTGGTTTAAGATTCTCTGGAGGGACACACAAATGCTAGGATCCTGGAAGAAGCTATAAGAGGATAAAACTCTAGATTACAATCTGTTGTGTGTGCGGCTCTCTTTTCTAAGTGCTGGTGCACTCTTGAGAGGCAAGTATCTTGCAGACCAAAGGGATGCCATGCTGGCTGGAGGTAACCTTGCCTGCAGCAGGAACGATGATATAGTCATTTGTTCCGTTTGTGTACAACAGGTACCCTGATGCATTCATTCATTGAGCATCTAGCAGGTGCCAGGCATTTTGCTAGGAGTTGAGGATAACCAGTAACACAACCAGTTCCTCCCTTCGTGGAATGAACCGTCTAGTGGTGGAGACACTCAATAGATGCAAACAAACCATGACATATGCAATTACACACCGTACTGAATGCTCTAAGGGGAAAGAACACTGTGCTGAATAATATGAGGGAAACTAGACTGAGTGAGGATGGCATGTCTGAGCAGGACTTGTAAGCTGAGCCCTGAGAGCCAGCCAGCCACGGGAAGAGTTGGGGGAGCTTGTTCCAGCAGCAGGACAGTAATGCAAGGACTGTGAACTGAAAACTCTAGGACATAAGTTTCTACCCTTCTTCTTTTTCCCAGCTCCCCGGGTTTCTCTTCCTCCTGGCTCCTTCTCTATTTCTACTAGGAAAGTATGAAAAGCATGGAGCACCATCCTGGCACATATAACTGTCTCTGCAGGTGCTATTCTGAGTGTCTTACATGCAGTAACTCACCTGATCCTCGTAACAACCCCCTGATGGAGGTTCTGTTCACGTCTTCGTTTTACAGATGAGGAAACCACACAAGTCAGTGTGCAATAATGATCACTCTCAATATTAAAATTAGTAACTTATTCAACGATGGCATATCGAGCATTCTCAGGTTCCTGGCAGACTTCGTTTTGTTCATTTCTGACCTTTTCACTGCCCATTTAGACTGTTTTTGAATCCATGGTTCAAGTTATTGGTGGAACATCTTTTAACACTTCTGATCAGGTTTTATAGAAAAATCATCTGCTGTGTCCTCCCTAGCCAGCCACACTGCTGTGAATTCCGTTCAATTCAGTAAATGTTTACTGAGAACCTACTCATTGTATAGCACGACCCTGGAGATGCCAAAACCAGATCCAGACATTCAAAAGCAAGGAGAGAAACAAACACACACAAATCGCTGTAATGGAATAGGATCTGGGTTCTGCTTGTCTTGTCATTGAGATACAAATCCGAATGCAGAAGTGATTCATTCTGTGGCTGCTGGTTGGGAAGACTGTGACCTACAATCAAGCAGATAACGACCTAGCAAGTGTATTCTTAATCTTAGTTTACTTTTTTGTTTTTTAAATAATGCGTGTAACTGGTCAAAAGCCTTTGCAACATGAAGATGTAACTCCATATTTTGGAATTTGTTGTCCTCATAAATCTGATTTGTTTGAAAAGAATTTGGGTTTGTCCCCCAATCACCTGATTTTTCCTAACCACCTACTGTTTAGATGTAGATTTACCATCAAGTAGATTTTTACCTTTTTTTTTTAATTTACAGGTATGGAAGCTAATCTTTGAAGACGCACCTAATAAATGAAACAGTAATTGCTGAAGGAGAATTGGTGCCTGCTGTGCTCATTTCTAAGTTGAGAAGGAACTTAATTTTTGCAACAATAAATAGTGATCCACCGTTCCCAACAGTGTTGGGACACTTCCTCTTGTGCTCCCTCCTCCCCTTCTCCTTTAGGTGAGTATAAAAATAAACAGGAAAGGGGAACTGTGCACCAGCCCCTAAGCAACCAGTCCACTCAATTATGATCACAGCTTTGGATATGCAAAAAAAGGTGGAAAATTACAGGCGTTCCTCGTTTGTATTTCAATGGGCACAAAATTCCCCTTGCAGAAGGAACTGGCCTCATCCCTCATCCATTTTCAAAGAAAGACTTCATGCAATGGGAGGTCAAACAACTTCTCTAGGCGGAGAGAATGAATTTCTGCTTCCTGAACCATTTCCTATATCTGAAATGTCCACATCTGATGAGGCAAGACTACCACAAGACGATGAAAATGATCCCGCAACTACGAAGTCAGCAGAAAACACAGTAACACCAGTGTCAGAGGCCACGTTCCAAGGAGAGTTATGGAAATGAATTTAATAAAGATCTTTTCCAACTAGCATCCTGATAGGGCCCTTTCTCTCTACCTGTTGTTGAACCTAAGAACCCAATTTTTTTAAGGAGCAGAATATAAATTGTGATGTAATCACTTGAATAGGGAAATGACATCCTAGACCTGTGTCCATCAACGGCAGGCACGCACATGCTGACCCTGGTTCTCACGGTCACCACATGGCAGAGGGACCTCAGAACAGCCATTTTTGACCTGGGTCTGTGAACTTGAATGGTAAACCAAAATTACATCTTTATTTTCTTTAACTGAAACGTAGCATTTCCTTCAATTACAAATGTAGGCAACACACTAGAAGAATAATAGTAACACCTGTGACTTTGTCACCAAAAGAAATCACAGATCTTTTTAAGTCTCAAGACAATTGCTGCAGATACCCCGATTTATACTCATCTCTACTTCAGATCATGATTCAGTATTAGAGGCGCTGCCAGATCTTGTTATTTACAATGTTACCAAAGAAGCACACCTGTGACCATGTCATCATTTTATTATTTTGTAACTGTAGTCAACCTAGTTGTCTTCCTTTGTAATCCTCTGTATTTTATTTTATTTCTTTTAATTTAAAAAATGTTTTAAAATTTAATTATTCATTTAGTGCATTTTGCTGTGCCTTTCACGTGGTTTTAGTTACCTCTTTTCCAATAACACACCTTAACAGAAACCTCAAATGCAGTACAATTGTGAAATATGGAATCATTTGATCTTCCAATGGCTGGTTCAAACTGCATCCATTTTCAGCTATTCAAGAGCTGACAATGTGAGCTGTGAATTACCAATATCCCCATTTCCCCCTGGCTTCCTCTTTGGCTGTTGACCATGTGGTTCTTTTACTATGGGTCACAGGTGCACTGACAGATAGGCAGGGCACCCAGGGAAAATGGCATTCATATCTGACAGTTTTCCTACATCACTAAGAAGTTGTGGGCAGGCAGAGGTTGAAAGCATTGATTAAATTAAGATTTTGGATTACCTGTGGATTTTAATTACCATGCCATCGTTGTCCCAATGTCCTCTGTCTCTGCCTGCCACGCACTCCTGTAGCTCTAATGAGACACTTATCAGATGTTATTTTGTATTGTTAGTTATCTTTGCAGTGCACATGCTCTTTGAATTCATGGAATCTCTATTATCCTTCTCTGGGGTTGCCCCTGGTGCTTGGCAGACAATAGCCCCGCCATAAATAGGTGTGGCTGAATTCACTAGCTGTCTACTGTGCATATTTAGCAGGCCTTCATGCTTGAAGATGCCAGTGCTAACGTGATTATTTTCTATTTTGGATTTGTTTATGCAACATCTATTCCACAAATATACTTAACTATGTGTCAGGCATCATGCTAGACATTAGGGACAAAGATGAATATCACATAACCACTTCCCCCAGGGAGTCTGGGGCCATAGAGACACCAGACAAATGTTACGATGGAGTGTAACGAGAGCAAAGATAGGGGTATGAACCAGGTGTGTTGGTGACACCAAGGAGGGAGTGGTCAGTTCTGGAGAATGAAAATTAGAGAAGATGCTAGAGTGGGAGCCCAAAGGATGAGTAGGACTTAGCAAATGGGCAGAGGGAATCTATCTTCCAGGAATGGAGAACCGCAAATCTTTCAGTATTGGAGCAGCAGGTGGCATTCTTTACCTACCTGACACCCATTTCTTCCCCTTCCCTCCTTCTCCCCTGCTAACAGGACCTTACTTTTGTATCCAGGATGATCTCAAGGAAGGTAAGCCCCTCCTTGGACCCAGGCTCAGGAGCCAATCAGGAACCAATCACGTCATTCCTTGTCTCTTTGCCAGTGATTGGTCCAAGTGGGCATGTGACCACATTCTGGTCAATGAGATGTAAGAGGAAGTCGGCTTAGGGCCTTCAATTTGGACATAAAAAGACAGTCTTACTAGGAGAAAGCTAGCTTTCCCTTCTTCTCTTGAAAACTATTCTGATATTTGCAGCTGTGGCAGCTGTCTTGTGACAGCAGTGAGATAATAAGAGCCTGAGGGGCTCTTTGATAGTAACACTAAATAGCAACCAATACTGGCAACCGGACTCTGTGTGGGGGAAAAAATTAACCCCTGCTTGCCTACGCTACAAGTAGTTACATTTCTTTTCCTTATAACTAAACACATCATCACTGATTTACATAGCTTCTGTAAATTGTTTTTTCACAGGTACCAATGAGATCACATGGCTAATACCCCTGATTATCCCTGACCTGCGTAACTCAACTTCGATCTCTCCAGTCATTTTTAGGGAGACCCCAGGGCAACATCTTTGAGAATGTGGCTTCCTTCCTGCTACTCTATATACCCCCCTGATGCTGAAACAGCATCCTATGCAAAGCTAGGAAGAAAGCCCTTCCCTCTGGCTCTGTGTTACACTCCGTCTCTAGACCCCAAGATGGTGTGAGCGCCTTGAATGTCATAAGCCTTTGGTCAAAGGACACCTTCCAGCTCCCGCCTACCCCTGCTCTCTGTAGGGGAATGTCTGAAGAATAGGAAGCATACTGTGTTCATCTACTTTTCTCTGTGTCTTTCCACAGAAACCTAGCATCAACCTCCTCTTTTAGATAGAAAACAACAACTAAAGCCCCCAGGCATATCAACCCATGCTAACAGATGCCTCAGAGTTCAGTTTTACTGGCCCCACACAACTGCTCTCCAGTTAGCTCAGCCCAGAGCACAGTTACGTGTGCATATGAGGAATGGGAATCAGTATTGCAAAAGTAGGTAGCAGGGACCTTATATATCAAGCTAAGAAGTGTAAGCTGTAATTTCTAAGCCAGAGCTTCCCAAAAAGCATGCCACATAGTGTGTTGAGACACTACCCTGCCCTCTCAGCCCCGGGACTGCTGGGCAGAGCCTGGAAGCCAGAGCCCTTAGGCTTGTGACTTCCAGTAGCAAGTGGCCCTGTGTGGGTCTAGGAGGGTGGGGCCTGATGGGGCCATGACATAAAAAGATTGGGAAACAATGGGGAGGTATTGAAGGATTTTTAACAGGAAGTAACCGGATAAACTTTCTATTTTGGAATAAAACGGGAGGGCAAAGGCTGGATGGGAGTGGGTAGACAGTGAGCCTGGGACCAGGAATACCAGTCTCATCTAAAACAGCCCAGGTATAAAATGATGAGGGACCAAACTATGGGGTAGGCATGAGAAAACAGAAGGGCTCTAAGATATGAGAAATCTTAAGGAGATAAAATCAATGCACTTGCTAGTTGATTAGACATAGGGATGGAGGGAAGTATCCAGGATGACTTCCACCTTTTGGATTAAGAACCTGGGTGGACAGTGGTGTCATCCATTAAGACTGGGAACATGTGGGCAAAAGGTGTGGAAGAGGGGGCGGCCCGGTGGCGTAGCGGTTAACTTCGTGCACTCCACTGCAGTGGCCCAGGGTTTGCAGGTTCAGATCCCGGGCGCGGACAGACACACCGCTTGTCAAGCCATGCTGTGGCAGTGTCCCACATAAAGTAGAGGAAGATGGGCACAGATGTTAGCCCAGGGCCAGTCTTCCTCAGCAAAAAAGAGGAGGATTGGCAACGCATGTTAGCTCAGAGCTGGTCT
The DNA here is from genome assembly GCA_031878705.1 of Tapirus indicus. NCBI lineage: Eukaryota > Metazoa > Chordata > Mammalia > Perissodactyla > Tapiridae > Tapirus > Tapirus indicus. The sequence goes on along the minus strand of CM062920.1, from coordinate 132,296,986 downwards.
TCCTCAAAGAAAAAACAAAAGACAAAAAAAGGTGTGGAAGAAAGTTGCCTTGAGGTGCATGTGGAATGTCCAAGGGAGATGACCAGTAAGCATTTAGACATATAAATCTAACACTCAAGAGATCACTCTGGTGTAGAGATTTTAGAGTAAGTGATAATGGAAGGCCATGGACATTGGTGATATTGACCAGGGAGAACAGGGCAGTGATAAGAGAGTGCCAAAGACAGAGCAAGTGATGGAAGCTTAGCCCAAACAAGCTCAGGTCAAAGGACCAGTACTGAGGACTCTGTCCTGATGGACCTCAATCTCTCTCTCTCTCTCTCTGTGCGTGTCTGACTGTCTGTCTCATCTCTGCTTCTTTTTGAACGTTGGCCTCATTGTCTCCTATTTCAGGCAGGACTTTTCTACTAGGCAGAGAACAAAATCACTGGTAGCCCCAGGTTAGCCACCCCAGTAAAAGAATTCTTTTCTCCCACTATGCCTATAATAGTCCCTGGAAAGAACCCTGACTGGCTTCACTTGGGTTACATGATCTATCCTTAGACCAAATACAGTTGCTAGATATGGGGCACTTGGATTGGCCAGACTTGGGTCATGTGCTTACATGTGGTTGGGGGTGGGGTGCAGGAGAAGGTTCTATTAGGAGAAGAACAGGGATGGTAAAGCTTTCTGGGCTGATAAATATAGCTACCATGATCCCCTATACATCAACATTCAAAGAGGTAAGGAGCAGAAGGGGAACCAGTGAAGAAGACGGAAAGCCAACATGTCCAAGTAGATTATCAGCTTTTCAGAGGCCAAGAACTGTGTCTTGTCCATATCTGTTTCCTCCTTCCTTTGCCCTCTGGTCCCTAGTGCTGTGCCTATCATCAACAGTGTGTGGGGAATGGATTCATAAACACTCCACATGATAAGTAGTAGGGGATTGTCAAAAGATGTAACAAAGACTGACACCCAGAAATCTGATTTGGACAATATACAAAAGCACATTTTTTAAGTCGCTGGCCACCACTGACATAGTTATAGATTCTCTGAAAAGAGCCAATCTTTTTCATGATTTGAATGAAGACACCGTATCAGTTTGGACCAAAATAGTTTCAGTTGAGAATCTGATCTGGGGAATGTCTTATGGAAATCAGGTGGTGGTGATTTAAAGAATGTTCGTTTTATTGCTCTGTTCTAGGGCTGACAGTAATTTCATGCTGCATTTGCAAGCCTGCAGGCAGACACCTTAATTACTACGGATGCAGATAGAAAGAGCAGTGCTAATCAAACCTTTATTAATCAGCAACATACTTCCAACTTTGGGGGACAGTTGCTAGGGAGGAATGAAATCTTGTAAACCACAGTACCCACCAACTCTCCTCAGGTAGTGAATATTTTTTTTCTCATCCAGTACCTTCTATGTCCACTAGGGGGAATCCTGGTGTGCATCAAAGCTTGGCTTTTTCTATGCATAATGGAATGATATACCCATGAAAACTTGCTTGTCTTTTGATGGGGTGTGTCCTCCACTCTGTAAGGGCTCAGAGGTCTGGCATGTGGTCATATTTTTCGAACAGATGAGAGAATATCATTCAAGGTATGTTAAAGAAAATCAATTGTTTAAATTCTCACTGGATTTGGAAGGGATCCACTAACCATCTCAGATGAAAGTTTTTATTGTAAACATGGTAAACATTCTACCATGAAAAGGAGGGTTTTTATCTGTTAGAATCTTTGCTTATTAAAAAACAGAAAATGCTGAATCTGTGCCCTTTCAATTTCAAAGAGCTTAATTTTAAATACCTGTTAGACGCCAGTGTGATCTTAATGCTCTGTGGAGTTCTTAAAGTATTATTGGCACTCAGATGATAATTATTATAATTATTATAAGCTTGCCTGACATAATTACAGTATAAGACTCTTCCTTTCTCAACACAAAGCCATTTTGCAACAGTCTGAAAGGGGCTTTAAATTAACAAATAATCCAAAAGTGGTATTCAGACTTATATTCAGTGTTTGCTCCTCCATATTGTCAATGATATTTTTTGTGGCTTTCCTCCTTTTGTGTTTTCTGTGTCTCCAGAGATAATCAATTTAAAAATTGGTAAATATGTATTGTGCAAATGCCAAGTTAAGTCATTGTATGTGGGGCTGTGGGTATCCCAAAGAATGACCTGTGCCCCTAAAGAGTTTATGGCCTTCAGAGTATGATTCAACCCATGTCTGTTGAACGCTGAGTCCCTGCAAGACCCAGTAAGCTGCACAGGATGGCATCATCGGTCTAGCTCACTGCCACACCTCCAGCCCTCAGCACGTGCTGAGCACATGGTGGATTCTCAGGAAGTGTTTGTTAAAGGAAGGAGCAGGCAAATGAGCAAATTTTGAGGCATAGAGGGAATTATGGAGTTAAACTGAGTCAGACACCATCCCTAACCTCAAAGAAAATACAATCGACAGAAGGGCTGTATACACAACTAATGCATAGTATGTAATGTGAATTACAGAACTTAATGCTATCATAGACTGGCCAGTAACGTGCTATTCAAGTTCAGAGGAGGGAATTCATAACCAAGCAGAGGAATCAGTTCAGTTAAACAAATCCAACAGGCAAATTTGAGTACACTGCTAGAACAGAGCTTACCATTCTGGAATAAATGAATGAACACTTACTATATGCCAGGCCCTGTGCTAGTTCCTGAGGGCACAAAGATGAATTAGGAACTTGATTTCTCTTTTATTTAATTTTTTTAAGACACTCATAGTCTGGTAGAGAACTTCTAGTTCACTTTCAAGAAAGACTCCAAGGAGAAAGTGGCTTTTAAAGTGGGCCTTGAAGGATGAATAGGAGTTTGCAAGTTGGAGAAGAGGAGAAGGATGTTTTAGATGAAAAGTACAGCATATGCAAAGGCACAGAGGTAGAAAGGACCCGGATCATTTAAAGAATATCCCACTGCTAGAAATGGAAGACAGGGCCAAGTATATCCCTAGCTCTTAGCACAAAGCCCTACACATGTTGTTTTTGACAATAATGATGGTAAGAGCCAAAAGATGAGCACAAGTCTTAAGTGCCAGTCAAACCCAAGTAAAAGTAGTGGGCATGTGCCCAAGAAATGATAGTTAACATTCTTCCCTAAGGATGGGATTTGAAATGGGTGTTATGGGCTGAATTGTCCCCCCCAAATTCATATGTTGAACTCCTAACCCCAGTATCTCAAAATGTGACTGTATTTGGAGATGAAGTCTTTAAGGAAGTAAAATGAGGCCATTTGGGTGGGCCCTAATCCAGGATGACTGGTGTTCTTATAAGAGGGAATTTGGACACAGACATGCACAGAGGGAAGACCATGTGATGACAAAGGGAGAAGACAGCCATCCACAAGCCAAGAAGAAAAGTCTCAGAAGAAATCAGCTCTGCTGACACCTTGATCTTGGACTTCTAGCCTCCAGAACTGTGAGGAAATAGATTTCTGTTAAGTCACACAGTCAATGGTACTTTGTTACGGCAGCCCTAGCCAACACATTGGGTTAACATAACATTAGCACCCTGGCAGCTGATAATAGTAATAATAATCATAATGTTATTATTGTTTATTGAGCATTCCCTGTGTGCCAGGCATTGTACTAAATGCTTTACACGTATTGTCTCATTTAATATGCTTGACGACCTCATAAGATGGATGCTGTTATTTCCAATGTACAGTGAGGATGTTGAGATTCAGAGAGGCTACATAGTTAGTGGTGGCACTGGGTCTGGAACCTGCCGGACTAGGGTCACCACTAGCCTACAGAGTCTTTGTACAAAGAAAAACCAGCTCTTCCTTTGGGCACATCCAACCCCATCCCAGGGTGCAGGGCTTGGTGAGCAGCAGGCAGGCTGGCTTTCAGTCCTTCTTGCCCCCTTGGCCAGATGCCCACTCTGTAGCCCAAGCCCTCAGTCATTATACTGGACTGCCCAAGGGGCTGGGTGGCTAGTGGGCCACACCACCAAGGAAGGAGCAGGTGGGCGAATAAAGGGCTTCTGAGAGCTGGCAATGCAAACCTCACCTACTCCACAATTGGCAATGAGGCATGTGGGAGCCTAGGTCCATGAATTCTAGGTACTGATGAATGGGCTTCCAGTGGTCCTGCATCCACACGGGGCCTTGATTCAGCCCAATTCTGCTAATTAGCCTCAGAACAGCTCTAACTGTCCCTAGTCCTTAGTCAGCAAGAAATCCAATTTGCTGGGATCACACACCTGTTCTATCACCATCACCCCCCACACCCCTCCCCCCAAATCAAAGAGATGAGAAATGCACCTTTGACTATTTGACTATGAATGTAAGTGTGCCTTTCTTCGCAATTAAAGCTCCCGAATGTTCCAAATTTGCAGCTTTCATGGTGGGGGAACAAAGCCTCTGACAGCATAAATATTTAATCACCATTAAGAATGTCCAATAAATGAGGGGAGTCGGGTTTCAAATTGGCTGGTTCAGATGATTAAAGTGCAGAAGTCATACGGGGTAAAAGTACCCTCTACAAGAGTACCATCTTTAAAACTCAAGATGGTTTCTATTTCTACTCCATAGAACACTGTATGGGTCACCTGTCCCAGAACCATGAAGGAACCAAGAATATCCGATTTATCTTTAAATATTAGTAGGGGGTGGAATGGGGCGAGGTCTGGAGATGAGAAGGTATGGCAATCTCTTAATAATCCTGTTTCAGTAATAATGAATAAAAATGGAATTTCTAGACTGGATTGAAAGGACTCCTGAAGCTCAGACTTAAGGAGAAATGTCTAAAAGGGAAAAAGCAGTATGTTCAGTTTTGTGTCTTATTTGAAAATATACTTCAAACAGGTCAGCAGTATTTTGGAGATCAGAACAACCCCCTGCTCCCCACCACCTTCAGAACCCTCAGTCCCCAGTAGTTCCTGGTTTACTTTTAAGGTAAAGCTTTTAGTTTTATGATTTAGCTGGAAAAAAATATAATCCTACCCAGTCAGGTTTCCATTCGTCTGTATCACCAGGTTGAACTTAATGTAGGAAAGCTTGTGCAAAGGGAATAAAAATGTAGCTTTCCCATTGCCAGACTTGGGGGAACCAAACATTTGGAGAGAAAGATTAGGAGTTCCATTGTGTCTGCAGTCTTTCATGCTTTCCATCCGTGGATAAACAGAACATCCGGGTTTAAATATCATTCTAGGTCACTTCTTGATCCACGTTTGGAGGGAGGTTGGTTCATCAGTTATAGTTCTGGCAGGAAACAGGTGACACACACAAATGGATACTTTAAGGAAAGCACCATGGCAGAGGTGTGGGCAGGATGAAGGGAGCCCAGCAAGGGCTAGCACCAGAGGGAGGCACTGGCTCCTACAGGCCTAAAGAGTAGGGGGAAGGAGTGGTTATAACCCAGAGAAGCCTGTGACTATAGCTGTGGCTGTGAGAGAGGGCTGCACACAGGATCTGTGGCCTTTGACAGGGACACAGTCATGGCCAATGCACGGATGAATGGGGAGGGAGCTAGGAGAACAAATATCTAGACATCACCCTAGCCATCCACCCCTGGATCTTCTGCCAGGGCCTCCCATTGGCTGAATCCAACCAGAACCCAAAAGGCAAGGGAGATGTCCACACATGTCAGACTTCTGAGTAGGATACAGAAGAGCGGGTAAATGGTGGGTGGGGAGAAATGAAGACTACCCAGCACAGATCAGGAAGAAGAAATATCTAAGGAAGGATTAGAGAAGGGACAGAAAGGGGAGGTCACTGCTCAGTCTTCCATGGGATTTGCATTTGGGATCCTGTGCATGAGGCTGTGAGTGTCCAAGAGATGCTGTTTGGACCTCCATACTCCCAGTGCCTCCCCAAGGGTGGGTGACGAGTGGGGTGTCCCTCACCAGGGGGACCACATGCTGAGCTTCCTGACAGCAACAACTCATGCTCAGGGCTGATAATGGTTGCTTCTTGCCCACCTTGGTGGAAATATTTTCTCGTGAGTGGCAAGGATGTAAGATTGAGAGGGGGTGCCGCTGTAGTGGAGAGCACCAGACCGCTTACCATCAAGTCCAGCAACTCAATTGTCAGCTCAGAGCATCTTCCTGTCAGAATCTGAAGGAAACGGAAGTATGAGTGCCTGTGAAGTTATCTGTGTGTTTATCTTATCTTCTGCTATTCATTTCAAGAGTTTGAGTTATTATTAATACGAGGGCCTGGTTTCTGGCAGCTCTCCTCTTTGAATGGGTTTATGCCAAGCTGCCAGTTATCAAAGGATTCAGGGCCTAGGATTATGCTGACAGGGAGCCTCAGAGCTGATGGCAGAACAGAGACTTGGGAAAAGACATCGTATTCAAGAGGGATCAGCATTTTGTGTCTAGTCCTTAATGCCCTTTTGGTTCTATATTTCAAAAGGACAGCAAGGAAAATGTGAGCAGGGGCAGATCTGAATCTTGTAAAAATCAGAGGAAAGCTGGTGACCAAGAGATTGCTCAGCAAGTTACAGAGATTCCCCAAATCTGAAGAAGTCATTAACTGACGATTTTGTGTACTTCGTGCGGGGTGCATTCCAACTGCTCTGGAAAAACACGTGATGGCTGATAATTTACCATATTTCGCTTTCAACCAGTAATGGTCTCAGACTCTTAACCACTGATGGTTTGGGTGAGTGCTTTGGAGAGAGGGCTCGAGAGGAACTTCACGACACTGAGTCTGCTACCTGGGAAGTGAGGTATAGGGTGCCAGGGTAATGACCGGGTCACCACAGTCTCTTGAAAACATCCGACACTGGGGCCGGCCTGGGGGCATAGCCGTTAAGTTCATGCGCTCTGCTTCCACAGCCCGGGGTTTGCCGGTTCAGATCCTGGGCGTGGACTGACACATCACTCATCAAGCCATGCTGAGGTGGCGTCCCACATAGAGCAACTAGAAGGATGTACAACTATGACATACAACTATCTACTGGGGCTTTGGGGAGGAAAAAAAGCAAAAAAAGGAGGAAGATTGGCAATGGATGTTAGCTCAGGGCCAATCTTCCTCAAAAAAAAAAAAACCATCTGACATTTTACATCTTTTCCACAGGCAATAGCTCATCCATCCCTAAAGCTGAGAGTGAGGGCCCTTATTTAGCTTAAAGGAAGTCACTGGACCTTGAGTAAAGAATTGTTTCCTTGTACATCTAATCCATTCTCCCATCTACAGTTGTAACTCTGCTCGTGAATGACCATGAGCTGTTAAGCCACGACGTGAGAAAGGACAACTGTAATGTTGGGGGTGAGCCCAAATTCCACCTACTGAAGGAACACCATTGAGTCATCACTTTCACCGAAGGCATAGGGCACGATCACCAAGCATAACACTGCTCGACAACTGTCTGGGGCCATGTTGGGTGGGCAAGGAAGACAAGGCACTGTGTTCCTTAGCCACATCTTAACTGTGCTGGGTTTGACTGACTTTTCACGTTGATTGAACTGTGTTCAACTCGCCTCAGCATCAATTCAAACTTATTAAATGGCTCTTCATCTTATCTGCTTTCAACCATCTACTCATCAGCAGATTAGAAAGGAGGCTGGCTCATTTCTTTTTCTTGTCAGTCACCAAAAGGGACTGGGAGCTTTGATAAGGGCCTCAGTGTGAAAGACCACATAGATTTGAGCAAAGCTGTGGAGAAGGAAGTGGCCTAGAAGGACACTCTAGAAGGACAACACTGGTACTATTTGATACCCTGGGTGGTGTGTCCCAAATGCTCCCCAGGGCGTTGTAGCGACACAGACACGGCATAGAGAGAATTCGTTGACCACCAGAACTAATATTCTTAGGTGCTTTTGATCTCTGCCGGCCCAGTCATCCCTACAGACCACTGTCAGATTTTTTTTTTAAGTCGGAAAGAAAACTGAAGCACCAATGATAGCCATCTTGTGACTGTGACCAATGGCCTACTGAATGGTTCTTAATGTCCCAAGCCTCAGCAGGAAACCATGGAATCTATAAAGTCCTGTCCAGCAGAAATGCGTCTGATTGTGGATGGTCTGGTTAACCCAGATTGCCTTCAGTGCCTGAGGGAGTTGATATTTTCTCATTATGAAGACTTTCCCATTTAAAGAAGGCTACAAATAAAACTGCTTGGAATCAGCCTGAACTGCCTGTTTCCGTGGTAGCAGACCTCTGTCTGGAGGATAAATCTGCACCATCTTCTTTTTTTGGGGTTTCAGTCAGTTGTGTTACAAGGATTTCTGAATGTGCAATAAGTGACACCCGACAAGATGGGCTCCATCAGTTGGAGAAGGAAGTTTTGTCACCAATGGGACTTGCACCCTTGGCCAGACAGCAGTGTTCAAGAGAAAGTGATCAAAGAGGGATGGAATCCACATGCCTGAATATTTATTTCAGTTGTTCCTATCACCCGCACTTTTCAAATGTGAACTTGCGTCATTGTGTCCTGAAGGTGGAGCTTTAGTACACAAGAAAATTGGAAAGGGGTAAACGTGTGTACAAAATGGGGTAGAATCGGTAAAAAACACATTTATATGCTTCCTAGTCTTCTACATTTTTCATGCCAAAAAGTAGGCACAGATGCTGATGCCTTTCATCATAGGAGCCTACATACAATTAAATGGAGGAAAAAGAAGCCAGCTCTGAAGAGTGGGGTTTATGGTCCCGGTAGAATGGACAGAAACTGTAGCCATCAAAGCCATTTATACTTTTTGCTGGTAGTATTTTTAAGATGTTGTTTCTTTTTCAAAATGAGGCAGCAATGAATTGAGTAGTGATCAAAATGCAGCACCATAGAGTATGTTTAATCCAAATAGCTCCCAAGATGGTCTGCCACTGATTGTACCAACTCTAACGGGACTTAGAGAAATTACTTGGTTACCAGCGAAGTAAAACTATCTCCAGAATGAAACTGAACTGTTGCTTCCCAGCACATAACAACACTGCCACAGCTGGCTCAGGATGGCAGGGAAGATCACTGTGTCCCTCATTCACGGGGAACATTGTCAAAATACCAGCACATAAATCCTCTGCTACACTGTGAAGCCTCCTCTGAACTTCTGCAGATGTTTTTTAGATACTACTTTTTCCATTTCCAGCAGTGCAAAAATTCTTAAAACATTTCAGGTGGGCAGGGAATGGGAGAGTAAGTCCTGATTACTTTGGAGCAGAGAGAGCATCTGACTGGCCTTGCCTAAGATCTCCTGATTAACATCAACCCTGTATCTCAAGCCTTTCCCCTTCCTCCTCCCCTCTCCTCACCGGCACCCCAACCACCATCACCACAGCAGAAGGAGCGACCTTATATCTCATGGGAAAGCGTTTGCTGCCTACTGTCAGGCAAAGATGATGTTATCCAATTTCAGATGAGGAAATTATGAGTGGAAAGACGACCACTCTGAATTCAGAATATGAGAGCCACTGCTGGAATGACGTGATCCTTTAACTGCATGTCTAGGGCAGAAACTCATGTTTCTCTTCTGCTTCTTGCCTTCCCACCCCCTCCTTTCCTTAAGCCTCCCAGGGCTCCTGCTCCTGCCTTATCCCTCAGCACTGGGGACAAGTTGAAGCCCTGTTGTAGAGTTGAAAACCTGCCACAGCTGCTCCTTCAGGAGGGCTCAGCATCTGGAGGAAGTTCACTCACCCTATTCTCCTCCCCAAACAGATTCCATCTAGAGTTGGGGAACTCGGAGGGGAGGGAAGAAAGGGGATGTAACCAGTTCCCCTTCCTGGGGTCTCTGACCTGGAGATAGCCTGGGAAGGGACAGAGATCATTTCCTAAGGATGCATTGGGTGCACCCCCTGGATCACCTGCCAGACTGTAAGGCAATCTGGTGGTGCTCTCACCTGCCTCAGGAAGCTAGGAGGTATTTGTGCATCCTCTGGGGCGCTCCCTTCTGGGAAATCATGAACCTACACCCAGGTGTGCCATGACTTTCTGTGCTCCCGATATTCTTGGTGGCATTGGGGGCTGATATTCTCCCCCTGGGTGAGGTGGTGAGACCTCAGAGAGTCCAAAGAAAATAAGTGGGAAAGGATGAAACAGACGAAGAGCCTCTAGGGAAATAAGGGTACCTCGCTCTAAGATTAGAAGGCTGGGCTGGGGAGGGTGGCTTGGAGCATTTAACTTGGGGAACTTTTCCGTCCCACCTGCTGAAACTGATCTCCAGGTAGTACTGTAACAGCCACAGGTGGCACTTGGCTACAGCGGGCATGGGTAAGTGGCCCTGGAGCTAGATATAGATTCGAATCTCCCCTCTGCTGTTTACCAGCAGTAGGACCCCAGCAAGTTCCATAACCTCTCCATGATCATTCTCATCACTTCTAAATGCAGATGCTAATAACAGTCACTAATTAATAGAGTTGTTATGGGTATTAAATGAGTCAATCCACATAGTGAATTTAGAACAGCACCTAGCACGTAGTAAATGCTCAATAAATGTTAGCCATGATCATTAAGGTAAGATGGTTAGGAGAACTTTCTAAGTGCTAGGTTTGAGAGCCTGGGACTCCGTTGCCAAGGGAGACTAGAGAACCTTTTCAAATATGGGAGCACCAGCCCCGGGGATTGTCCAGAACCGGAGTCCTGGCGCCTGCCTTTCCCCCACCTCACTCCACTGACCCGGGGAAGCCCAACCCCTGTCACAGGGACGCCTAGATCCCCGGGGCCTCCGGCTCCGCCACGTCTCCTGCGCGCCTCCCCAGGGCCTCCCTCCCGCCGCTCCACACCTGTCAGCCGCCCTCGCAGCTTCCCTGTGGCCCGAACCCCTCGGGGGCTCAGCTGCAACCCCTTAGCGACCTGGGTCCCCGCTCCTGGTGCCTTGTGTATCCCCCCCCCCCCCCACTGCTCTCGTAAACAAAACCCCGGCGTTGGAGCAGCCCGGGCGGACTGGCGCGGAAGCCCGCTCGGTGCACTGTTAGCGCGCCCCGGGAGCCCCGGGCGAGCCAAGGGGCGATGGTGGCGGCCGTGGCGGCAGCGGCAGGCGGCTCAGCTTTGTTATGAATAGATGAAAGAGGCCACCTACACAGTAACCCAAATTACAAGACCTCCCTCCTCCCTATCTCACCGAATCAAGAGGGGAGGAGAGATGGGCGTGGAGGGAGGGAGGGAGAACGGGCAGGAGGCGGAGGGCGGAGGAGGAAGAGGATGAGGAAGGGGGCCAGTTGCATCCCACTTTCACAATGGGAAAGTGAAACGCACAAGCGCACCCAACCTCTCTAGCCCTCCCCGACTGCCTCGCTCTCCTCCGCCCGTCCCCTCCCTTCTCCTCCGCGCCTCCCCGCGAGCGCCAGCGCTGCACAGAGGAACTCTCCGGAGAAGGGCGAGGAGGAAGCGGCGCCAGAGCGTGCAGGGCTTGCCACCGCCGCCGCCGCCGTCGCCGCTGCACAGGCTGCCGGAGCGAGCCCGCCGCGCGCCGCCCTCCCGGCTCTCCTTCCCCAGCGAGCTGCAGGGATGAGGCGGCCGCGGGAGCCCGAGCGCGCGCAGGAGCCGCCGCCGCCCGCGTCTCCGTTGCTGCGCGCCTGAGCCGCCGTCGCCGCCGCGCGCCCTGCCCGGGGGCGGCCCCCCCAGCCCCATGGAGGTCTCCCGGAGGAAGGCATCACCGCGCCCCCCGCGCCCCGCCGCGCCGCTGCCCCTGCTAGCCTATCTGCTGGCGCTGGCGGTGCCCGGCCGGGGCACGGATGAGCCCGTGTGGCGGTCAGAGCAAGCCATCGGAGCCATCGCGGCGAGCCGGGCGGACGGCGTGTTCGTGGCGAGCGGCAGCTGCCTGGACCAGCTGGACTACAGCCTGGAGCACAGTCTCTCGCGCCTGTACCGGGACCAAGTGGGCAACTGCACGGAGCCCGTCTCGCTGGCGCCCCCCGCGCGGCCCCGGCCGGGGAGCAGCTTCAGCAAGCTGCTGCTGCCCTACCGCGAGGGGGCGGACGGCCCCGGGGGGCTGCTGCTCACCGGCTGGACCTTCGACCGGGGCGCCTGCGAGGTGCGGCCTCTGGGCAACCTGAGCCGCAGCTCCCTGCGCAACGGCACCGAGGTGGTGTCGTGTCACCCGCAGGGCTCGACGGCCGGCGTGGTGTACCGCGTGGGCAACAAGAACCGCTGGTACCTGGCCGTGGCCGCCACCTACGTGCTGCCCGAGCCCAAGACGGCCAGCCGCTGCAACCCGGCGGCGTCCGACCGCGACACGGCCATCGCGCTCAAGGACACGGAGGGGCGCAGCCTGGCCACGCAGGAGCTGGGCCGCCTCAAGCTGAGGCTAGGCGCGGGCAGCCTGCACTTCGTGGACGCCTTTCTCTGGAACGGCAGTGTCTACTTCCCATACTACCCCTACAACTACACGAGCGGCGCCGCCACAGGCTGGCCCAGCATGGCGCGCATCGCGCAGAGCTCCGAGGTGCAGTTCCAGGGCCAGGCGGCCCTCGACTGCGGCCACGGCCACCCCGACGGCCGCCGCCTGCTCCTCTCCTCCAGCCTGGTGGAGGCCCTGGACGTCTGGGCCGGCGTGTTCAGCGCCGCCACCGGGGAGAGCCAGGAGAGGCGCTCCCCCGCCACCACGGCACTCTGCCTCTTCAGGATGAGTGAGATCCAGGCGCGCGCCAAGAGCTGCAGCTGGGACTTCGAGTCGACTGATCCAAACTGCGTAAGTCCTGCCCCCAGGGACGCCGCGGGGAGCGCTCCGGCCCGGGAGCCGCCGCCGAGACAGAGTGGGAGGGAGACCGGGTTGACATTTATCGGGTCCCGGATTCACACCGCCCGGTGGCCGCCCGACGGCAGTTCTCACAGTCTCCGAGACCTCAGGCTACTCTAAAGCACGGCCTGAGGTTCCCAAAGGGAGTGTAAAAAGGGAGGTGGAGAGGGTAGGAGTTAGGCTCAAAACTCTAGTGACTGCATCCCAATGCCCTTCTCTGTCCAAAGGTGGACGCTTGTTTGGGGCTGAGCGTCCCCAAGCAGTTCCGCCAACCCCTCTCCCTAATCGCTTCCCTAATAGCATGTGGGTTTGACCCTTTTCCTCAGCGCAGTTATCAAACAGTGCCCTCGGCAGAGAAGCCATTGAACCTAAAGGGCTTGCTGCCACACCCCAGCCTTTGTACCACCCCCCCCCCCGCCCCCAGTCACACATGTGATTTTGTCTGAAGAGTTGGTAGCCTGCTCAACATAGGTCGATGGCAGCCTGGAAAAGAGGCTCATGCTTGGTGCAACAGAACCCTCAGCGTGACCCAGTGCAAGGGGGCGGGGCTGTGGCTCTGATGAGGGCGAGCTGCGGTCTCCAGCTGGGGAGAAAGGCAGGGGAGGCGGAGGTGGCTTTGGGTGAAAAGCCTCACCATGGAGCGGACAGCGAGAGAAAGTGCTGGGGTGCTGCAGGCAGTTTGTCAGCTCCAGATTGCCGGACTCGACCACGGGGCTGGGAGGCACCACCTTTGTGTTGTGCCCAAACAACGCGAACGACACAGGTTTCCCCTGGTCTCCCAGGGCAGCCACAGCTTGACTCTTGAGACTGGCATTTCTTTGACTGGAAAAGAAAGCCGCGGTTCAAGAGGGTCCAGTTGATGGGGATTATGGAGCCATTGTGCACTTCTTGGAGGCCGTTTTCCTTCCAAGGCTGCTGGCACATCAACTCCACATATGGCTCCTGAGAGGGGAGCCTGCTGAGAGCCTCCTTTATAACTGGACAGAAATCAAAGAGCAGAAATTAACGGTTACAGGTGTTGCCATTGTTTTGGTATAAAATGCGTCAGAGAGAAAGGGCAGAAGTCTCCACTTGGAAAAGGTGTTGGTACATTTGTTGTGTAAGCATATAGGGGAGCATTGGCGCTAAGGTATGTTAATATGTGTATAGCAGGCACTCCCACCCCCACCCACCCCTTTCTCTGCAAAGCACATCTTATCAAATATTAGCCCTATTATCCAGGGAATGAAAAACTGAGGTCTTCTGCAGAGCCCCTTAGAATGGTCATTTACTTCTTCCTCCTTGACTATCAGTTGTGTGCTGGGACACACAACATAATACCTTCATTTAGTTACTGGTATAATTTTTTTTAAAGCATAAATAACATAATGCTCCCTAAATGATTTCATCTTGCTATACACATATAATTTAATATTTCATACCTGTCTTTATTAGATCTTTATAATTTAATAGTTCAAGTTTGGCAAAAAATCATCACCTTCTACTTCTCTGTTGAAAGATCTGAAAATACCCCCAAATATTACTTTTTGTCAAGCTTTAGGCATACTTGCTCTCCAGGGTTAATGACAAGACAGCTCGAAAGCTCACAGCAGGTAATAACAGTGGAAGTCCAAGCTTTGCCATCTGACAGCTGTGTAGATCTTCAGAGCCAAAACATTTCTCTCGACTGCCTCTCTCTACCCATTGGGGTCCTGGAGGACTTAGTTCCCTTCCAAACCCAGCAGGCATCCTGAATGCATTCAGAATCCACGTTTTGGCTGAATCAGGTGCTCCTACTTGTGCTGCGATGAGGAGGGGAAGGGGAAGTCAGAGAGCTGTTTATCCATCTTTGCGGGAGCTTCTGGGAGGGAGCTGCCCCTTGGAAATCAAGCAAAGGATAAACTCTTGCTGCCAAAAATCTGGAATTGGAAAAATAAATAATTAAAATAGGTTCCTCCACAGCATTTCTTGCTGCTGTTATTTATCGAGAACTCCCGGTGTGCTGCGAGCTGTGTATTCTGAAAGACAGGGTCTCTACCCCCTGAGCTTGTCATCCAAGTTAAATAATATACTCTGGTTCAAACAATAGCATGTCATGGCTGCACAGGTGGGAGCTTGGAGTTTTGTATTTTTTTTTATTTAAGTAAATTCATTGCTGCTAGTATGCATTAAAAAGCCTTAATGGACTTGAATTTCAAGAGGGGTTTGAATGAAAAAAAGGTGGTAGTTTTTATGAAAAAGCTGACAATTTTCTAACCTATTGAATAGGCAGATAAGATACTTAATTCAACAGATATTTGTTTGATGTCTGCTAGCGTAAGCGATGCTCTGTGCTGGGTGCCACTGAAAAGACAATAGCAGGTTGCAACCCTATTTAATGGGGTCATGGGATCAGTGTGCCCCCGGTTGTCACTCAGAACAATGATGTCATTTGGTTGCATTTGTTCTGCATTTTATTTTCAGGTTTTGAATGTGTTTTGGAAGAGGCATGCTGAATTATAGGTGCCTAAAACAGGAGATGAACTTGAAACACTCTAGAGGGAGCCTCAATCGATTCCTGCAGGGTTTCCTTCAGAGCAGACAGTCACCTCAACAGTGATCCACAGGCAGTGAGGCACGAGCGGCTAGATTTGCTTGCCTTCTGCCTCTCGTGCTAGATGGCTCTTATTTTCCATCTTCAGTCACCCATGGGGAGCAGAGTGACAGGAGTGACGGGGCTGTGTTTTCTCATTTCTTGGTTCTCTTCTTATCTCCTGTTGGCTGTTTCTCTTCCCCTTCAGCTTCTCCTGCTAAGAATCAATTTACAAGATGCTTGTGCAATGAGCGTGTACTCAGCTGTTTACACACTGGGCCGTTACTTTTTCTGCTTGCCGCCAACTTTGAATCTCCTTTCACAACTATTGCAGATTAGCCGCAGCTCACAAACGTGCCAAGGCAGCCGATTTCTGTAGACTCTGTCTCGAATAATGCTAATAAATATTTGTACGGCACTTCCCCCTGTATTATTTCTTTGGAGCCCTTCGTCAAGTCTGAGGTTGATTCCGTGGGGAGCATTCCCATTTACTTGATGAGGAAGCTCAAGATCTGCTAAACAACTTGCTCAAGATAACTGTCAGAGCCTCCCGCTTAAACCCAGGTCTTGCAATGTCTACAGTACTTCTGTATTCTTTCCACCACTCTGGTGCTTCTCGGTCTTTCCCTTGAAAGTCCCCTAATTGCAGAAGCAGCAACCAACCTCCCCTAGAATGTGGTCTTGAGGTTGGAGGTTGCCCCTCTGTGTGTGTTTTAAAACTTCAGTGATTTTTTTTTCCATTCTATTCCATAACGTATCTGTGAGCTTGGGTTAATATAAAAATGAATGTTTTAAATTATGTGCAAACTAATTGATTTAACTTCCTCCCTCTCTAAATTCCTGCTACCTCTGGCACACCAATGCACTCATAGAAAAATGTTTGTACCCGAGTTTTGAAGTCTGATTGTTCCAGATTTGTTTGGCTGCCATAGTTGGGTCCTGGGGTTACTTGTGGTTTAAACATGGTGGCCACCCCCTTTGTAAGCACTGACGGTGGCGTGTTTTCCTATAGTGTCGGCCAACAGGACCGACTCTTCTAGTTCATTTTACTCCTTGTGGGGAGACACACCCCCTTCTACATCACATAATTCCATAGCCTGACATAATTTAACTGTCATGCAGACAACCACAAAATGCTCACATGCTCTCCAACAGACGGTAACCCAAGACGCTTCTAGCTACTGCATGCAGAAGTGATGTCCCAGAACCACTTGGCAATGCAGCCTTGTTGACCTCAAAATCCACAGTCTTCCTGTGATGTTTATTCCTCCTTTAGTTTCTGTTATGATCCTGTCTAGCCATTTTGCAACCTATAGACTAGATGGTGAATTTTACCACCATGCACACAGCTGATATGCAAGGGTGGATTTAAAAAGCCCAACACCCCTACTTAGAAAGAGGGAAAAGGCAATCACAGCTACTATCTACTGGATTGTTGTTATGGCCAGGCTTTGTGCTAAGTACTTCATATGCCTTACTTTTGGTTGATTCTCACAGTCACCCTGCGGGGCAAGGACTGTAGTTACTATGATTTTATAGATGAGAAAATTAAGGCCCAGAGAGCTTTGGTTAGTTTCCACACCTGGTAAATGGCAGAGGATTTAGAACCTCGGTGGTCTGGCTCCTAATAGCTGCCATGGACAGTCTAGCACCACAGACATTGGGTTCTGTTGTCAATCCTATACTGCATGGAACATGCTAGGTCCTCGCAACTGCTCTGATAAGATTAGCTATTTGCGTACATAAGACTTACGATAGAACGTACGGAGAATCCTCAACTGTGAACTGAGTGTCTGGGTCTGTGTATTTGACCACCTGAAGTTCAGAGTCTGGGAGGGTTGTAGTTCCTCAGCTGTCAACTTTTAGACAGTTGGCGTTCTTTGTATTCAGGCTTATAAACAACCTCAGAGAGACCTACAAGGCCTCAAGTGACTGTTCCCGGTTTTTGCTCTTGGGCACATCCTACCTCATAAACTAAATCCAGAGATCTCAGCCTAAGTCTGGATTACAGGCACTCTTATCTTTGTTAGCAGCCACAATTAAAATGTAAGCCCCAGAAGGTCAGGAACCTTGTAACATTTTGTTCTCTGTCGAACCCAGAGTACTTAGCATAGTACCTGGTATGTAGTTGGGGCTTGAGAAATATTTGTTGATTTAATAAAGGAAGGGGCTTGGAGGATCATGTTGGAATTGTTTCTGTACCTAGCAGCAATGCTTTCCTGAGTCTGGCCACTTCAAACTCCCCTAACCATTGTCTTTTTCTTAATGTCTGATGTGTCCGAGCTTCTTTCTTCCCTAGTCCTGGACTATCTGGCATCTCCTCTCCTCTGGCTCTTTCCCCAAATCCCCATTCATTGGAATAGCCAGGCTTCTGGTCTTGCCAACCTGGGAGTTAACTTTGACCACAGAAACCCAGCACGGCTGGAACTTCTGTGGTATAATTTAATAATGCGCATGATCATGCCTTTCAGTGACGAGAGGAAAGGGCTTTATGCTGTAGGGCAGTGGTTCTCAAAGTGTAGTCTCTGGACCAGCAGCATCAGCATCACCTAGGAACTTGCTAGAAATGCAAATTCTTGGGCCCCACATCAGACTTACTAAATGAGAAACTGAATGTGGGGCGGGATTGGTAATCTGTGGCTTAACAAGCCTTGCAGGTGATTCTAGTATACACTCAGGTTTTAGAACCACTGCTGTAAGGTAACACAATTTTCCTTGTATTCCACCTGAGGCACCTGGGGTAAGAACTTGTTCCATTTTTCCATTGCAGTTTTACTTAGGGCCATATAAAGTAACCAACTCATGCCACTACTCTTACATTCCTTATTATCTTCTAATTGCTCAAAGGAGATACCTAGAAAACCTTCTAAAGTCTTTCCATTTTTGAGTTTCTAGTCGGAGTCTCAAGAACCGATAGGTCGTAGTTTAATTAGCTCCTTCACTCTTACATACAACAGTCTATTTGCATTTCATTCCAGGATGTGGGAGGGATTTCTGGAGTCTTCCACTCTGCTGTACATCAGAACCAGTTCCACACACTGAAATCCTCCCCAAGGGTCTACTCATTACAACATGAATCCTGATACCAATTTCTATCTTAGGCACAGTTGGTTGCATGAAACCAAGATCTTCTTAAGCAAGTTCAAATAAAGGGGTTGGGGATTTAGTTTACAGAAGCATGTAGAAATACCTGGAAATCTAGGAATAGGAGCAATACTGTGTAGTGGTTATGTGCACAGCCTCTGGAGCCACGTCAACTGGGACCAGAGCAGCCACTTACCAGTTGTGTGACCTTGGGCAAGTTATTTAACCTTTCTGTGCCTGAGTTTCTTCATCTATAAATAGTCATCCTATTTGCTTCATAGGATTATTGTCTGGATTAATGAGTTAATATGTCTAGGATGGACATTACTTGACCCATAGTAAATGCTATGTACATATTTACTATCATCCCCATCATAATTATTAATAGTAATACAACGGGGCTCCTTGGTATGGAGTTGGAAGGAGGTTCTGGATTTAAGGCAGCTTGAAGGAGCTCAGCAGCAGGAAGTGATAGATGCTCATTCTAATGTTTCACTGTCAACATGACTGAGTATGGCGGCTTCCCTCAGTCCTGCTACCACGTGGCCTCCTCTACTTCCTCAAACATCTGCGTCAACCCCTCCACCTGGACGTGCTGCAGCCTGCCTTGATGCCCACTCTGCTTCTCAATGCATTTAGCCTTCTGCATCAGCTACACACCAGCAAGGACTTTCTGTTATTTACTCAAGTTACCGGGAAAGAGAGAGAATTGGATCCAACTCATCTTTTCACACCAGATTAGAACCCTAGTTCAGGGCAGGGACTTGTTGTCCTTAGGGTAGGTACTGATTCCTGGTCCAGTCAGAAGAAGGGGTTCAAACATGTGCTGGCCCCTTGTAGGTGCAGGGGGTGGATTCCCTTTGAACAGAATGGTGGAAGAGCCACACCATTACCACCATGTTGACTACAATAGCATGGTAACACCTCTACCCACTCCAAGCTTCTTGATGACCTGTGCCTTCCCTGAACATGCAGTGGCACATGGCTGATGAAGACTGAGGCCTGGTCTGAGAAATTGCTAAGTCTTCTGGGGGACAATTTGTAAGCATCATGGGTCTAACCTGTCTGTGGGAGCAGGGGCATGGTAGTGTTAAACTGTTTATGAAATGTGCTCATAGTTTTAATTTTCTATCTTGATGAAAATGCTAATTTTTATACTGTCACAAAACTAAATAGAATTGTGACCTTTGTTTCACAGTTTCTATAGTTGATTTTCATATCAGTTTGACTGTCTACTCAATAGTTACACATAGTGTTCTTCGCGGAGGAGTTACGAGGGGGATTTGACCCCAGCAGTCCCTGCCTCGCCACCCTGGCCAATGCTCTGATGCAGAGGTCAGCAAACTTTTTCTGTAAAGGTCAGATCATCAATATGTTAGGCTTGGCATGCTACATGCAGTCTCTGTTGCAATGGCTTGACTCTGCCGCTGGAGTGTGAAAGCAACCACAGACAATACATGAATGAACATGCGGGGTGATGTTCCAATAAAACTTTACGGACACTGAAATCTGAATTTCATATCATTTCACTTGTCATGAAATACTGTTCTTCTTTTGATTTTTTTCAACCATTTAAAAATATAAAAACTATTCTTAGCTCATGGGCTATTCAAAAAACAGGCGGCGGGCCAGATTTGGCCCACAGAATTGGCCAGAGGTAGTAGTTTGCCGACCCCTGCTGTTATGGAAAGGGGGAGAGTAAAACGTAACTTTACAGCCCTAAGACGCTGTCAGAGAGATTGAGTGAAAAGCTGCTGGGGAAGCCCCAAGAAGGAAAATCAGACTCAGCCTGGGAGGATCTGGAATGCTTCAGAGAGGTGATGCTGGAGCTGTGTCTTGAAGCCCAGTGGAGAAGACAAGGAAGCGGGTTCCAGGGAGACAGAACAGCTTGTGCATAAGCGGGAAGTCAAATAAGCTTGTGAACCACAGGAGGCTCGCCCTGGCTGGGGACTGTCCAGAAATGAGCTTCCAGGTCCAGATGGCGAAGGGCTTTTGGAGACAGGCAAAGGTGGCTGGATTTTATCCTGATGGCCAGTCATTTTCAGACTTTCCAAATCTGGACTTTAAATAAATCTTAACCAGAAGCTCAATATGAGAAAAAGGTTAGCAAATCATCATTGACCTGCTGCTGGGGGTGAGACGTTGACAAGTGCTGGGACACAGGGTGGAGTAGGGGCCAGGATGTTCCCAGAACCCTGCAGCTTGTCCCACTCCCACCCCTGCCTGTCCCTGAGGCATCTCAAAGGAACTTCTGGAACTCTGCTGAGCAGGGTGTGAAAACCAAGGGTCTGGCTGGTAGAGGACAACAGCAGGGCTGTAAGCAGACACGATCTAACTGTTTCTTGAGAGATTACTCAGAAGAATGGATGAGGCCAGATTAGAGGCAAAACAACTAATTAGAAGTACAATCATTGGTTCAAACAAATAATTTCTTGAGTTTCTGTTATGTGCCACTCACTGTATGAAAATATTTCTATCAGTGATAGAGTGGACAATAAACATGTAGCAAATGAAGTTATTTTTATATTAAAATGATAGCTAGCACTTATAGAGCACCTACTGTATACCAAGTGTTATTCTTAGCATTTTACCAACATTAACTCGTTTAATCCTCCCCACAATCTTATGAGGTGGGCAATATTGTTACTTCCATTTTACAGATGAGGGAACTGAGGCACAGACTAATATTAGGGCTATGAAGGAACTAACTAGATATTGGGGAAAGTTCTCTTTAAGGAGGTTGAGTTGACACCAGGGAGATGGGAAGGGATAGTTAGAGAGGTCCCGTGAAGACCTGGGAAGCAAGCTCTTCTAGCAGACTGGAGACAAGTGCGAGAGCTCAAAAGAGGAAACCACTTGGTCAGTGTGAAGAACAAAAGGTTAGTGAAGTTGAGTATAGGGAGGAGGCTAGAGAAGGAAGCAGCTGCCAGATCCTATAGCCCTCACAGGCTGTGGGAAGGAGATGATATTTTTTTCTCAGAGCACAGAAGAGCCTTTGAAGGGAAGTGAAATGATTGGATTTGAATTCCTAAGTAATGGCTGCCCCGTGGGGAGTGGATGAGCCATTGGCCCTGGTGGAAGCAAGAGAACCTGCAGGAGGCTCTTGAAGTAGTCCTGGAAGAAATGATGTCACCTGGTCTAGAGCGGTGGCGACGAAGGTGGAGAGAAACAGGTGGGTTCTGTGGATTGCAGTGATCCCACTGCGGGATGCTGAAGACCTGAACTGAGGTGGCGGCAGTGAGGGTGGAGAGGAGGGATGAAATGAAATAGCTTTTTAAGATGCAGAATGACAGGTGTTGGTGACCAATTAGAAGACGAGTTTAATTTTCCTTGACTTTGAGATGCCTTTGGGACACCCAGGAAGAGCCGCTAAGCAAGCAGTTGGCAGTGGAGTTAGGAATTGGGGTCCAGTCTGTAAACCTTTATGGAGCTCCTACTGCGTGCCAGGCTCTGTGTTGGGCTCAACACAGCGCTGTTTGGGCTGTATGTGCCTTGAGGGGCGTGGCCAGGTCTGTCTGGTCTTTGTCTCCCAGGCATCCGTAAGGCGGTCTAACACGTAGTGAGTCCCCAATAGATGTTTGTCAAACTGGAAAGAAGGTGCTGTCCATCTGGTGGAGAGGACGGTGACTCTAGCACAGTGAGGTAAGGCCTTCCAAGAGGAGTCACCGGAGCTGTGTTTATAAGAAGAATAAAAGCCAGGTCACCCAGTGGGAAGGGCATTTCCCTGTGAGGGAATGAGGCCAGATTCTTCACTGTTCCCCCAATGCCCCCCAACCTGGTCTTGGAAGGGTCCGCTTGAGAAGCATAGTCTCAAACACACCAGCTGTTCCTAATAACTGCTCATTGACATCCCCCTGAGGCTCCTTTTCCATCAGGGACTGATTTTATAAATTGGATTCCAAGTGCTGACCCTTGCTTCTTGGGGCAACAGGAGGGGTAGGGAGCCCAGAGCAGCCGGTAGTTGTGGGTGTCACCGAGTGTCAGCCTCCTGTACAGAGCAGTATGTCCGACCCAGGGCTTCGTCGCCCCAGGGAGCCCTTGCTGTGGATCTCTGTGAAGTCTGTAGATCCCGTCCCAGAAGAATGGTTTTAAATGCATAAAATAAAAACAGAATTGCAAAATGAACCAATTATATTGATATACAGATATATCAAAATGTTTTTTCAATTTGAGATATAGTAATATATCTTAACACAATAAATAGCAAGATCTAGCAGCAGTAACTACCATAATTTCAGAGTACAGATTAGCATAAATGATATTTTGAGCTATCTGCAACAACTATAAAATGATATGAAAATATCTGATTTCTTTTGGTGACAAAGTCACAGTCTCAGTTAATACAACTGTGGCCTGCATTCATAATTAAGGGAAATGCTAAATTTCAGTTAGAATTTGCTGAAATATTTTTTTTTCTCATCCAATTTCATGGATTCCCTGAATTCTATTCATGATGTCAGTGGAGCCCCTACTCCAACCATTCATTTCATTTACCAACTGTTTCAGAAACCAATAATGTGAAATATAAAGTGTTGCATTTGTTTCAAAAGTTATTTGATTGGCTTATTTTGACAATAAGGAGTTTATTCTTATCTGTATTTTGTAGATCAAACCTTGACCAAGAGCAAGTGCTCCATAAATGATGAGCGGATGGGTGATGGGGGGATGGAGAAGGCTCAGAAAAGTTTAATGACTGCCTAGAGACCCACAGCCCATAAGTAATAGAACTTGAATTTGAACCCACACACTTTTTACTCTAAATTTCTTGTGCTTTCTACTCCTCCATGCTACCATGATGCTATTTTTATTTTAAGGAGTTAGCCCAATGCGAGGCATGTTCATACGTGTTGCTACCCTAATCTTGGGAAGGAACAGTCCTGTTATTCTTTGCTTTGGTCAGAGAACACCTAAAGTACTTGGTTTGCTTCTTAGAGCCACATTTTAAGTACACTGAATCTGCGGACCGTCTATGGACTGAGATGGAAACTGTCTCTTGTAAGCTGTCAGTGAATTATGGATGTGAGATTTAGAGAAGGCCAAGATTCATGGTGGTAGGAGGTATGGGGCAGTTTAGTACTGCTCCCCAAGGCAGAACCAACACCCAGTATTTACAAGGGATGAATTTTGGCTCAGTTGAAGAACTCTGTAATGATTAGGCCTACTTAGCAACGTACCAGGGTTGTCTGATGAGATATTGACCGAAACCATTCAAACACTGATCCATGTATTTATTCATTCATTCAGTAAACGTTTATTGACAACCTACTACATGCCAGATGCTGAGGTGTATGCTGCATTCAAAGTGTAGAATAAGATAAACTATTGTAGAGCTTAGAGTCTACTGAGAGACGGACTATAAATAAAATTTTAAAAACAATTATAATAAGTATTTTGAAGGAAACAAATGGAGTTCTGTGATTCAGAATAACAACTGGGGTAGGGATGGGAAGATCTATAGTCATGTGTCCCTGAGGAGGTGACACTGAACTTGAAATCTGAAAGATTAGAAAGACCTAGCCCACAAGAGAATAAAGAAGGGGTAGCTAGAAGAGGTAGCATGTGCATGAGGCAGAAATATGGTAACATGTTAAAGAGTCTGAAAGAGAGCCACTATGGGAACTGAAGCAGAGTGAAAGAGAAGAGTGGTAAGGAATGAGTTTGAAAAAGTAGTGAGGGACCATCAGGTAGGATCTGGGGAGGCATTTCGATTTCACAGTGTGATGGGAAGCTGATGAAGAATTTTAGGTAAGGGAGTAACATGCCCTGTTTTATATTTTAATGGATCTCTCTGGCTATTGGATGGAGAAAGATTGTAGGTTGAAAGGGCAAGACCGGGAGGCTCTTGCAGTAGATCAGGAGCGAGATGATGGGGCTTTAGACTGGGTGGAGGCCAAGGAGATGGAGAAGATAGACTTGAGATTGTTGGGAAATTCAGCTGAGGTTTTTCACAGATGTGGGGAGTGATGGAAAGAGAAGAATTGAGGGTGATTGGTGGTGCCTTCTACCATGATGGGGCAGGCTAGGAAGGAACAGGGTTGGAGGGAAGAAATGTCTGGATAACCATTTTCCAGCAACTCTGAAACCTTGTGATAGATTCCAGTGGTTTTAAGGGGGATGATGCCATTTACTTAGAGGGTATTTAGAAACATGGGAGGAGAAGCTTTTGCAGTAGTCAGAATTATGGCCGGGGGTACTACATTTCGTGGACAGGGGTCAGGAATGCTAAAAGTCCTGCATTATGCAGGACAGCTCCCATAATGGAGAAACAGCCCATCTAGAACGCCAGTAGCTTCCTCATGGAAAAACATGGTGGACTGAGTCCTTTTCAACTCTAAGAATCTAGGGATATGCATTTTTCACACTATCAGCCACTCATATCTTCTTGTGAATTATTTGAGTCGGTTTCTTTTCATAAGTAATTGACTGAAATTAGCTATAGGGAGCCGATGGCAATTTAGATAGGGGATGGGGTGTAAAGTGGGAAGAAGGAAGAATTAAGTCTTGGAGATTGGGACTTTGGTGGTAGGTAGAGCTGCAAGGCTGAAGGGCACTGGGGCCCTTGCAGGGAGGAGAGAAGGTGGAAAGTTAAGTGGGGGGATGTGAAATACCAACTTCACCACTTTGTTTCCTGTGGCTCTGCTGTATGCTGCCTGGGCTTGCCTGGTGTAGAGCCTGTGTCCCTTCACTTCCCTTCTCCATTCCTCCTGCACACTTTGTACTTTTCCTTTTGATCATTTGAGTCTCCAATGTAAATTCTTCCTTCAGATGATCAGAGAAATGCCATAAACTTAGAACCTGATCAATGCTGTATACTCTAGAAGAATAAAGAAAAGCGACGGGAACCTTAATGGCTAATGAAATCACTAACTTGGGTGAATAATTGTTCTTTCCATATCTCTAGCTTGATGAAGATAGTTTTCTAGTTATTTTCACACATGTGGTTTCATTTGGGCCTAACAACAATGCTAATGGGCAGGGCATGTGTATTATTGTGTCCATTTTACGGATTCGGTCATTGAGGTTCAGGGACTTAACTTACCAAAATCAAGCAGGCTGTAAGGGGCAGAGCAGGGGGCCAGAACTTGGATGTCAGGCTCCTCCTGAGGGTTTCCTCACTGCAAGTGGGGCCCTGGGTAAGTAACAGGAAATGATGAAGAAACTGCTTCAAAGTAAGGGTATGCCCAAGTAAAGGGGAGCAGAATACAAAATGAACTGCCCAAGAGGCATGTTACCAATATGTAAGCAGTTCACAGGTATCCAGTTGATATTTGCCCGGCCCCATAAGGGAAAACCAAAATAAGGGAGTCCTTTTAGCACGTTGGGGTAAAAGACTTGACTCTTGCTGGGTCCTCAGCATTTGAGAGGCCCCACTTCGGTGCACATTTCCTCCAGCTGTTCCCATAATAGCTGCAGTGTGGCTGTGAACACCCCACCTGAACCCTGATGAGTCAGGCCATCTTTCACATGGGAGGGGCAGGGCCACGATGTTACTCAACTCCGAAGAGTGCCACTCACACCCTAGAATGCATGACTGGCACCCCCGAGTTGTGCAGTGCACATGGGGGTGTTTACTGTCAATGGAAGCTAGTATGAAGTAGCTGCAAGGAGGTGAGGCTGTTTTCCTCATGATACGCCCACTACTCCCTGTCTACTCACTTACAAACGCATACACACCAGCACTCACCCCTTCTCAGTAGCCTTGGTTCCACTCTGGTATGTCCAGCCCAAGGCTCTCTCTTTTTCAGCCCAGACATCGTTTGAGACAAGGTAGCTTTTTCCACAAACTGAAAAAAGTTTCCCACTTAGAGCGGGCTAAAGTGTAGGCGGGACGTTCTGGTGAGACATGGCAGGCGGGAGAAGCAGAATGACAACTCTGAGGGAACCAAGCAAGCCCAAAGGGGAGACAAGGTTTAGCGCTAAATCAAGATTGGATTTTGTCATGAAAGGCAGAACTGGCAAAAGCATCATTACAAGGCATTAACCTCGTTACACACAGACGAACAAGCAGAGGCTGGGATTCAGAAATAAATTACACGTAATAAACTAGACAGAATAGGCTGAGAGCAACGTTAGCAATTATGCCCTAAGGGGAGAGAAGGGCAAGATAGAAAATAAGCCAAAAAAGAGAGTAAGAATAATCTCTGGACACAGGGGGCCACTGCACTATTTCCCCCCTTTTTCTGCTTGGCCCCCTAGGTATTAACTTCACTTTTGTGAGGAGGCTTCTCTGGAGGCTGTCTTTCTTTTGTT
Source organism: Tapirus indicus (assembly GCA_031878705.1). NCBI lineage: Eukaryota > Metazoa > Chordata > Mammalia > Perissodactyla > Tapiridae > Tapirus > Tapirus indicus. The sequence goes on along the minus strand of CM062920.1, from coordinate 132,270,464 downwards.
TTCATTTAGCCTAAGAAAGCCTTTCAGAGGGCTCCTTTTTCCATTCAGGGACCTGTCCCTTTCTGTGTGTTTCCAGCACAAAAGAATCCATTTCCATTCAGCTGGAGCAGCCCTTACAGTTTATGTGAGGTCCAAGCCCGCTCTTTCCTATTTTCTTCCAGGCTCACTGCATAATTGGCTACACAATCCTGCCTGTGACCAGGGTCCTCACGGGTGAGAGGAGCAAGCACTTATCCAGTTCTTGGTCCCTCGTTGCTGAGGGAGAGTTAGAGTCTAGTGCCAGGTCCAACAAGCCATGACTCTCATTTCTCACAGAGTGACTTGCTTTTGGTTGCAGGTAGCAGAAGACCCTATAAACAGTGGTTTAAACCATGACATCTATTGTGAACTTAGTAAAAAGTTTAAAGGTTGGAAGTCTATGCTCCGTCACGTCCTCAGAAACCTAGGGTCTTTTATTGTTCCCTTACACCAAAATTAGTGTATTGATTTTCGTCCTCCATCTTGAATCTCATGGAGGGAAAATGGCTGCCTCCACCCTGCACTTGATGGCCTTAAACAGATGTCAAAAGGAGGATGTTGGGGAAGAGGACAAATGGACTCACCTCAAGAGTTTCCTCTTCTCAAGGAGGAAACTCATTCCCAGAAGCCCCTCAAGTCGACTTCTTGTATCTCACAGGCTAGAACCGGGCCACATGGCCACCCCTAGCTCTAAGGGGTAGGAAAGCAAGGATCTGGTAATGGAGAATGGAATTACCGTTTGGTTTGGACCAATCATGGTTTGCCCAGGCTTGGGTTTATTGCTACTCGAACAAAATTAAGGTTCTTGTGGCAAAGAAGGGGGGAATAACTGCCATGGGTGTGGCAGCAACTGTTTGTGTTTTTAAATAAGGTAATGATAGCAAACGTGGATTGTGTATTACTATGGGCCAGACACTGTTCTAAGCTTTACTGAGGCTTGCTACTAACTCATTGTGTCCTCATAGTAAGTCGAGGGCATAAATGCTGTTATCATCAAGAGGAAGAAACTGAATCACAGAAAGGTGAAATAGTGTGCGCAAAATTACTTAGCTAGAAAGTGATAAAGTCAGGATTCAAACCCAGGAGGTCTAGTTCACTAGCCAACCTTGCCCCTATTAGGTAAGATGATAAAATACTCTAACTAGTGTATAGTAAGTACATGTTACTAATGATAATGCCAGCTAATGCTTATCAACATGTCGTTATTAGTACTGTCATTATTATTCCTTCTTCGTAACCACCTCCCCTCATTAGCCTTATTCGCAGCTGAGAAAGCCAGCCCCCAACAGGATTAAATAAATTGTCCGGGTCACCCAGTGAGTGAGAGCCAAGCTCCAGTGCAGTCCTAACCTCTCTGACACCTAGTCCCAGGTGGTTTGTTCTATGCCGCCAGCTCTCAAGTTTGGGAACATGGGTTTAATGGCTGTGCTACTTACTTATGCTATTGATCCAGGACTTCATTTGGAAAACTACAATTATTGAGGATCAGTCAGAAGTCAGGGAAGGACACTAGAAAGGGTGAGACAGAAATTTGGAAGCAATTTTCTCCTTGTTCCCTTTCAGCTTTTGAGCCACCTCTGTTGTTTTGGAGCCAATCTTTCACAAACAGAATATCTCATTGCACCTCAGCAAAGGCCACCCATGACGTCATGGTTTTTGGCTAGTCAGAATAGCTACAGTTATTAAGCACCTACTATATACAAGATGTGGGAGTATACTGTCCCATTTGGTCTTTGTGGGTGGGTAATCAGCAATCTACAGCTGTTACTCTTTCTGTGTCATGAGATGTGGGAGAATGGACTCCTCTGGCCAAAGATAGTGGTGTTAGAACATTCCAGACGCCCAGACAGATGATGCCCAATTCTCTGAGTTAGTCTGTGATGCTCAAAAATTTAATGAAGATATTGGTTGGCCAATCTTAGGTTTGAACAATTCTGGTTTTATTTTAAAGCAAGACATGTGGTATGGTTTTATTTATTTTTTAATCTAAAGGTCATCCTATTTTTCTTTTTCTGCTCATAGTCACAAGGCATCCTTATCTAAACAGTGATCTATTGTTCTGATTCTTAGACCCACAGAGATTTTTTTTAACTTCGATTTTAACAGGACAGTTCCTCATCTTTCTCAACTGCATGAAAAGTATCTTTTAAGAGGGAAAAAAAAAATCTCTAATGGGCTTTCCAAAAATCTTCTTAAACTGAGTTCGCTGCAGAATATTTTATGCAAATAAGTCACCTTCTCTTAGGTTATGACATCTTTTCCTTGAAAAGTGATCACGGCATTGGAGAAATTCTTGCTAGCTTATCTTTTCCTCGCCGCGCAACTTCAACAAAGAAATATAGAGGGTACTGTTAAAGGCTTGGGAAATCAATTTAGTCCATGAATCCATTTAGTTTAGATGTTAATGAAACTTGGTGGTTTAAAAATAATGAATATTTAATAAGACATAAATTGAAAGACATAAACACTGTCGGCAATAACATAATGAAGTTAATAAGTCTTATCCTCCCTCTGCTCACCTCTCCCCTCTCAAAGCAGGGCGATTTTAGGAGTTGCGCAATGCTTGCTAAGTTTGCCAGCTCTCCCATTGGCTGAGCTGAAATGTGCCTTTGAAAACCTTAGTACAGTTGGGAACTGAGCTCTGGCAGATAAAGTATGCTATCACACTGAGTTCAGTAGCTACAGACGGTAACGACTCTTGCTAGCTCTATATCTTCCAGAGATTTGTGTAACAAACTCAGTTTCCTGTCGTTGAAGGCAGGAAGCAGCATGAAGCACTTCATGCCCTTAATCAAGAAAGAAAAAGACATTTGGTCAACACTCTCCCTGCTCTGGGTTTAAAGAGGGGCTTTATTTAATGATCAGGAGTGAGCATGTGATTATATGTGCTCAAAGCTTCAGACCATTTAAATGCCTTCGGGTTGGGAGTTAACGCTTTTCGTTTCCTCTTCAAGAGCATCAGCACCAGCTCCAGTCCTTGTGCCTGGTTCCTCTTTGGCTCTGTGGCTCTGCCTTACCCACCATCCGTGACTGTATCTTTCCCTCTTTACCCTCGGAATTAATTACCCTGTCTTTGGGCTTCACATTGCACCCTTCTTGTCAATCCAGAATCCCTCCTCTCTGCCATCACACCCAAGAGGATGGTCCATCTCACGTCTTGGGAAATGGCTTGTTTAACCTCACAGAAGCCAATCCCTAGCTAAAATAAATTGCAGCAGGATCCTGCAAACAGCCAAGTATAAGATTGTCTCCCTCCCAATTCGGCAATGGGCTCTCTCTTGGCAATAAAGTGGAACTCAGTTTCATATATCAGCTGGGGGAGTGTTAAATGGATAGCTAGCTCGCTGCTGGCAATCAATACATGTTAATACATAGTAAACAAATGGCTTTCCATGGGTTGAGCAAGCATGGTGATTTTGCAGATAAAAGGTTGTTCCTGGGGATCTTGTCTAGGAAAATGTATTTGGGGCTCAAGTAGAATCTTTCCCAGGTGGGCATGAGAGACATTTTATCATCATGAGAATTATCGCTGTTAAAAATTATCTTTTGTTTTTTATTTGTGCGTTTGTGTGCATGTTCAGAAAGAAGGGGAGCAACCTGAAAGAGTGCAACCAATCGCATCATCTACCTTGATCCATTCCGACCTGACATCCGTTTATGGCACCGTGGTAATGAACAGGACTGTTTTATTCTTGGGGACTGGAGATGGCCAGTTACTTAAGGTTGGTTTTCTGTGCCTTCTTCAATGTCGATTTTAATAGAGATCCATTTTGTGCTTTTTTATTTATTTTTTATTGCTTCTGGGTTATACACACCACCATACCAACTACTTTGAGAACTCCTCAGAGACCCCCGGAAATGGCCTGAAAGAAATTTCTGGAAATCTCTATGTAATAACCTCCCTAACCGTGTAATGAAGAAGCACGAGCCACCTTGCTTCCCAGGAGCGTGCCAAGATACTTTCCCTTCCTCACTCATCAGCCGCCCGGCTGAGGTCAGTGGGGGTCTGGCCCCTACCCCATCCCTGACTCACATTCCGATGACATCCAACCTTTCAGTTCTATCTCCTTTAGAATGGAAACATACAAAGCACCTGATTTCTCACAACTTCAAAGAGGTGAGAGATTACAGGGCTTGAGAAGCAAAAAAAACAGGTGTTCCTTCCCTCCAGCCCACTTGCCACCCGCAGAGGGGCTTTATTTTCTGCCCCTCGTACCCACACACACCACAGAGAGGTTAGAGATCTGAAATCCTTTGAGATACCCCTGAACTTTTCTCTCCAATGACTGTTTTCTCCCCACCGTGTGGATGCACCACTGGTCAAGCTGAGATTTTTATTCACTTGGGGGAGGGGCAGTTGGAAGGAGGAGAAAAGAAAATCAGAGATACCTAATGACTTGTCTGGAATTACATAGCGGTTATCTTATCAATTTCATCAGCAAGCATTTACTGAATACCCCCCATGGCCTCAACCAACATCCATGGTTGGGAACTATACTATTCCTGTCAATCTAGGCTGATATTCCTTTGCCTCTCTGTAGCCAGTCGATTTACTGTCAGCTCAGATTCTAAATTGAATAGTAACAGATTTACTTTCTCAACTGGTCTCCCACTGATATCTAGCTGTGTGACTTTTAGTGAATTGCCTACCATCTCTGAGCCTCCATTTCCTCATCTGTAAAATGAGTCTGTACTAGACAACCTAGAAAACCCCTTTCTCTTCTGATGATCTCTAATTCTGTCTTCTGGGTATTTATCCCACACTCTAGCCAAACCTATTTGCTTGCTGTTCTCCAAATATGTAGTCCTGCTCCCACACCTTTGCTCACACTGTACCCCCTTCTGGGTTGGTTTCCTTTTTTTTCCTCTGCTTTACTGAATCCTGTGTATTTATGCTTTGGCTCAGCTCAAACACCACCTCCTCTTTGAGGACTCCCAAGCCTGGAGCGATCATGTTTTTCTCTCATCTCCTGAAATACTCATTTTCTGCATCATTCTTTTGGCTCATTACAAATGTCTTGCTTTGATGCTTCACCTTTTCACTTGTGTTTTCTTTCCTTCCCAACTTGACTGTAAGCTTCTTGAGAAGGGGGCCGGGTACTCCCACAGCCCGATACCGTGCTGAGTGCTTGGTAGGCATTTGATTTAATCTGTTTTCTTTGGAGGAAACCCAGTAACATATGGGAGGGAGTTTGTTTGTGTACACATTCTTTTAAAATATACATTGATCATCTTTCCTGTTGTGTTAGCTTTATTTCCCGAGGAAAGGTAAATACCCATCAGTCATTCTACACAGGTTGTCGGTGCCGTGAGGTGATGTCTGTAACTACACCAACCTGGTCAGGCTAATTGGACCCATTAACCTGGCAGGAGACATTTCCATCCATCCTTTCTGGGCCTCCTCACCAATTATCTCTTCGGATTTGGGTTATTTTTGACGAGTGTTGTGACAAGAACACTGTTTCCCCAAAGCTGAGCCAACCAAACTGTTACATGGTAAATTGGAGGTGAAGGAACACTTGGCTATAAATAGTTCCCATGGGACGGCCTGGTTTCGCCTGTCCTGCTTGTTCGCCCCAGCGGTTCGTGTGCAGCTGGCCGGTTTTTATGATGTTGTGGCACCAGAGGGGTGGGACCGGGCTGCAGCTTCGAGCTGCTGAGAAAGAGGTGGCCAACTGAAGTCTCACTTTCCTCAGCCTCTGTATGGGGTGCCCCTTCAAAAGTCACATCTGTGGCCTTGTTTTTAGGGCTCGAATAACGGGCGCAGATTGGTTTTTCGTTTGTTTGGTGACTGCTAACATTTCTACAGTGCCTCCTATGTGCCAGTCGCTCTCCGTGTTCTAACAATTCAGTGCTTTCCACAACCCAGTGAGGTGGATACACGATTCCCATTTTACGGATGAGGGAACTGAGGCCCAGAGAAGTTGGATGATTTGCCCCAAGATCACACAGGGGTGGAGTAGGGATATGAACCCGGGGCCACTTCAGAGATGCGCTAATGTCCCTCATGCTGCGCTGGCTTTGTCACCTCTGCCCCAGGCACGGGCAGCAAGTCCCTGAGGGTTCTCCGGAGGGAGTGGGAAGCATGTGGATAGGGATCCATGGGCCGGGGGTGGGGGGTGGGGAGGGCTGTGGGTGAATGCTCCCAGTGGGGGAGTCAGGGTTCTTGGAGGCTCAGGGAAGAATCCCAGCTCGAGAAGAAAGCAGACTCTCTGACTGAGGAATATGTCACTGGCATGATAACTTCTTGAGAATTAAACCACACTCCTAGCTTCCCTCAGGAAGGTTCCCTCCCTCAAGAGGTGGTTGTGAGGGAAGAAATTGAACTGACTGGCCCCCAGGCTCCCTAGGACAGCCCAGTCATTCCCAGGAGTCCCACACGTATCCTGGTGCAGATTCTGGGATGCACCCCCCGACATCACCCAGAGTCCTGAAGACCTGGGATCTGCAGATGATTTGATCTTCAGAAACTTCAAGCTTCTCCCTTGCCAGACTTGTCACGAGAACTATTAGGAAAGACAAACATTGATAGACACAAGCTTGGCTTCTTAAGCCACAGAGTCAAGGTACTAATGAGCAGCGAAAAACAAAACCCAACCTAACAGCCGTGGGGGGAGGAGGAGGAGGAGGAGGGAGCCGGCTTGGATCACCCACCGCCTGACTCATCAGTTTCCCAGTGATCAGAAGTTGACGGTATTTTGATAGATGCCAGGCCCCGTAGTGACTCCCTGGTTAGAAGAGAGGCAGGAAACAGCAGTTGGAGGCCAATAGCTGTTTTTTACCACCACACACACAAAAAACTGACTTCTTGAGTCTCTGAAAACCTCGTGGAGTTTTACTATAGTTTGGTGCAATTTTAAACATCATGTTAGTTACATAATTTTTTCTTATTGTAGAAGTAATATATGCTCATGGAGAAAGTTGCAAAGTAGCAAGGGATGAAGGAAAGCAAAGAAAAATACCCCTAATTCTGTTGTGGAGAGGCAACCCCTGTCAGCATTTTCGATTCATTTTTTTACATAGCTGAGGTCAGACTCTATTCAATTTTGCATCCTTCTTTTCTTCAGTTAATGAGGGATAATGCTTATATTAAAATGTTATGGCAAACTCTTTGTAAACAGTATCTTTAAATAGCTGTATCATATTCTATTATGTGGAAACATTATTTTGAGCTTAAACCAAGTTTTAAGTTTTAAAGCGTCTTTAAAGATGTGTACTTCTTCCAAGTAATCTGGCACTCCTTCCAACGGTAAGATATTACTAATGAGAAGTGGGAAAACTAAAGACTTCACAATATGTTAGTTCCTTGACTGCCCTCTTTCTCATGCCTTTATTCCTGAGTCCCTTTATAAGATTTTAGGAAAACTGAAGGAATTTAGAACTGAAAGGGTCCTTTAAGAGCATCTAACCTGTCTCTTATTTTATCAACCTGCGGTCCTAACGGTTGTGACAGGTTATGTGCAGTCACTTTTTCCCCTGGTTATTTCCTCATTTTACTTCCTTTCTGGACATGCTTGCATGCTATAATTTTTCAGTTGTCAGCGTCTCCACTGAGATCAGCTGAAAAGTATGACCACACTGAGCTCGGCATTTGGGAATTCGTATTGCACGTGTTGTGTAGCCAGGACACTGCAAAGTGTACGCATTTCTCTAAACACGTGGCGAATCTTTCTCCAGATTGTGGTGCAGCCTATCATGTGGTGGGGATTCCTTTGAGCTGACTCTGTTGCATACAGAAAATGGTCCTTATTTCAAGGGCAGAATTGAATATTTTGAGCTTTTCCAGGTGGTAAAATAAGTAATAACGGAATATGCATGAAATTTGAAATTTGTAACATTATGCATGCCCATTAACCTTTCTTGTAAGCATAAAAGATAAGAAGGCAGCAGGCGAGGAATAATAATAGCTAACGTTTCTGAGCTCTTACCTATGTGCCAGGCGTTAGAACCGGTGTCTGCTTGAGTTAACTCACTTAATCCCCACGAGTCAATACTGTGACCATCCCCACTTTATAAAGGAGAAAACCTGAGGCTCAGAGAGGTTAGCTAGCTTGCTAAGGGGATTTGAACTGAAGCAGTCCGTCCCCCACCCAAACTGCACTGACAATTAAAATGTAGTCTATGAAGCTTGATAGAGTTTGTGGAACTGGTTTTTATTTTTCAATTTCTTTCTAATATTGGAGTATCTGGGGTAATACCAAGATGCAAGTATCTGAGGTTTCATGAGAAGGTGCTATGGCTTCTGCGGTTTTAGTTTGTTCCTATTTAGGGCCGGCCTTCTGGCAACTCAGCTGAGTGCAGACTTCTGTATTAGGAGAAGGCCGAGCCCACTCCTCTCGGGGCTGCAAGTAGCTCAAGGGAGCCTCTGAACCCCCTTTGAGGCCCCAGCTTTTCGCCAGTGGACTCCTTTAGATCAAAGGTAGGGAATCTGTGTTCGGGTTGGATTTTGTATTGGCTCCAGTGAGAGGAGTCTCGTGTTGCGTTTCTCCAGCACCCTAGGACTGAAGTGGGGTTCAGGGTACAGGAAGCCGTATCATGCCCTTTCTCCATATCTAGCAGAGAAGCCCTGCTCACATGTTGAGAGTCGGGACTGGCTATCATGTGGCCCTCAAACTCGACTCCCACTAGTGATTTCATTTATCCAAACTGCAGTGAAATTCAACCCAGTTCCAGAAAGTTCTTCCTGCATTCTAACAGAAGGCAAACTATGTAACACCTGAAGTGTCTGCCTTGACTCGGGTTATATTAAAGTTTTTGAGTGAAAATAAGAGAAAACAAAAATAATAAAGTCTTTTATAAGGACAGGCTCTATTTATATTCCCACAGAATGTTCAAATAAGGAAAAGGAAGCCATGGGGAACCCAGGACAGGACCTAGGGCCAGAAGTGGGGGTGGGAAGGATGGCTGAGCTGAGGTAATGGACCACAAAGTAAGAACAGCAGGAAGTGTCAAAACTTGGAAATGGGCTCCATGGTTACCTGTTTAGAATGTCATCTGAAGCTGTTTCAAGTTCATCCCCATCTCATTCATTCCAGTTGGTGAGTTCACAGGGACTCCCCAGTTTAGAACTATTACTCCCATGTAATCCACAAATCTAGAACTAGTGGTTCAGGCTGTAGGCTTTTCTTAGTACTTACATTCAGATAAGTAGATTGGAAACAAGAGAGGAATTTTCTTTAATCTTTATGCTCCATCTTTATCACTCGTAACTACTGAAGCACATTAAACGCTATTGGATAATTACCTTGCTTTCTCTGTATGTGTGTGTGTGTGTGTGTGTGGTATAAGTCTCCTTTGTGGCATTTCTTAGAGACTGTTCATGGAAAAAAATAAGTGAGAAGATTGGCCTGCTTGCCCTTCAACTGGTTAGCCCCACTAAAGTGAGGTGTAAGAAAAGAAATTTGGCATAAAATATTTTATCTTTTTCAATACCCGTAGCTTTTCCATCTCACGGTGATAGCAAAGAAAAAAAGAAATAGTCTGTTGTTAAATTTTCTCCCCCCTCATTTTCCTTATCATGTGAAGCTTCCCGTGGGTGGTGTCAAACTTGTAATGCAACTGTATGGCGTGGAAGTCTCATCCACCATACATTTCATGATTGTAGTTGGAAGGTTTTTTGTATGCAACAAAAATCCCAAGGCTAGTTAATAGCCTACACTGGGGCTTCAGGAAGAGGTCAACAGAAACAATACGTTGACGTGAACTGAAATTATCCATTGGGGAAAATTTGTTTTCTGCACAGGCTTCGGCTGGAAAAATCTGAAGAGCCCTAGAAAATCTTGAAAGCTAACAGAGTATTCTTTTCATTTAATAAATATTTACTGAGCACCTTTTACATGCCAGGCGCTGTTCTGGATGTGAGGATGCAAAAGTGAACAAAACAAACGATGCCCCTGCTCTCATGGTGGGAAGAAAAAGACAGAAAACAAATAAGTGGATTCATCAGTGATAAAGTCATTTCAGTTAGTGCTAAGTGCTATGAAGAAAACAGAGTGGTGGTTGGAGAGGGACAGTGGGGGATGGTAGAAAGGCAGCCAGGGAAGGCGTCTCGGAGGAGGTGACATTTGAGATTCAAAGGATGAAGGGGTATGTAAGAAACCACGTGGCAGAGGCTCAGGTTGACTTCAGGTTAGATCCATGTTAAGGGTGTATCTTGAAAGCAACAGATAAAATCCACATCATGCCCTAGGAGTGTGTATGAATTGGATGAGGTTTCTCTTATGCAAAATTCAACCCATTTCGGGTTTTTGTGACTCACTGTTACTTCCTGCAGCGCTTTGCTGATCATGTTCTTTTTCCGAGGCTGCCCAGCTAAACTGAGCTGAGGAAGGAACGTTTCCCTTGCTCCCGTCTGGCTGGCTTTCTCCTCTATGTTAATGTTGACATGAATTTTGCATTTAGAAGATCCAAGCATTCCATTGGTGTCCCTAAGCTGGGCTGTGGGGATGGGGATGGGTGGGGTAGGAGGTGATATTAATAGAAATCTGGAGGAGAAAGAGAGCCATGTCTCTCCTGCTCTGTAGTCATCTGAGAGAGATGTGGACCACAGAAGCTCAGACCCCTGTCCCTCTGTGTAGCAAGTCTGAGTCCCTGATGGTGAAAATGAAAACTTCTTGTTCTGTCCTTCGGGTTATGGAGATCATTCTCTGTACAATCTAGTAAAAAGAAAAACAGTTTGACCCAGTCAACCTCAAACAATTTTTAAATTTAAATTGTATGTATGTATTTTTTGAGATAATACATTGACATTGTTCAAAACTCAGAAGAACCAAGAGAATATACAGTGAAAGTCACATGTTCCAGATCCCTGGGGTAACTAATGATATTAGTTTCTTGGGTATCAGATATTTTATATGTGTCTCCAAGCAAAAGAGGGAAGATAGTCTTTCCCCTTTTTATTAAACATATATATATGCATATGTATATAAAATATATGTATATGCAAATATATACATATTTAATGTAAAATAGTGAACATAACACGTAATACATAAAAAGCTTTCTAATTATTTTTATGGCTAAATAGTATTTCATTGTTTGTACTATAGTTTACTTACCTGTTCCCTATGGTTGGACATTTAGGTTGCTTCGATCTTTTGTTTGTAACACGTGATACTGCAATGAATATTCACGTACCTATATCATTTCACATGTATACAAGGGGCTGCAGGGTCTAAGGGTATGTGCTTTATAATTTGGATAGATAATGCCAAATTATCTTCCAGAGATGTCTCACTCCCACCATCAATGAAACATACCAACTTAAACCCAGCATCCATAGTTATCAAGACAAGCTTCAGTGTAGGCCACTCGAGGTAGCTTGTTCAGGAAACTAGTTGATAAACCCTGGCACATAGTACATTTGGTAATTAAAAAAAAAATGCGAGAAAGAAAGGCTTCCCTGCCACAATTCAGAGTTCTAGAGTGAATGCTGGTGTCTCATCTTCAAGGTGTCAAGTAAATAAATGAAAGTTGCCCCAAACTAGAGCTTTCTAGCCCCTACCCTTCTGCATCAGCCATGCCCCAAGAGTAAATAAAATAAGATAAGCCCCAATAGCAACTGCAGTGCAGCTCCTAACTCACTTAAAATGGCTAAGTGGTGGTGTTTGATAAACTTTTTTTTTATTGAGGTATAATTGACATATAACATTACATTAGTTTCAGGTGTACAACATAATGATTTGATCATTTGTGAAATGATCACGACAATATATCCAGTTAACATCCATCACCATACATAGTTACAATTTTTTTCTCTTGTGATGAGAACTTTTAAGATTTACTCTCTTAGCATCTTTCAAATATACAGTGACAGTATTATTAACTATAGTCACCATGCTGTGCATTACTCTAAATTATGTTTTTATTTACTTTCTTATTTTAAAGCAAATCCCATACTCGATGTCATTTCATCCCTACATATTTTATTACACATCTCTAAAAAAAAACTATGATCATTTTCTTAACCATAACCATAATGCTATTATCACAACTAACAAAATTATCAGTAATTCCTTAGTTCTCACATATTGAGGCCACATGACTAAATTTTCCTGATTGGCTCAAAAATTTCTTTTTAAAATTGTTTTTGTTCAAACTGGTATCCGAACAAGGTCCTCAAATGACATTTGGTTGTTCTGTTTCTCTTAATCTGGAGTGAGTGGCCTTCTCCTATTCGCAGCCATTGACTTTTTGAGAAAGTCACTCCTTCTATACACTCCCACGGACTGAGCAAGGAAACAAAGTCTGTTGTTCTGTAGAGTGCCTCACATTGTGGCTTTGGCTGTTCGCTTTCTTGTGGTGTCATTTAGCTTGTTCCTCTACCCTTTCTGTTTCCTAATGCTAAATGGAAGTTAGTGCTAAAGGCTTGATTCAGCTTTATGGGCAAGAAGACTTCATATGTGTTTCCGCCAGATGATGCTTTTGATGTGACAAGTTCCTCAAGAGAAATCTAAGCAGCAGTCTTTCTTCTCTTCTCTTGAGTCTCACTTAAGAATATTCCTATTAATCTTTTTTATTAACTGGCTTCCTGTTTCTCCCCCTCTATACATCCACTTTCTAGAGCAGAATCAACTCTTTGAATCTGAGATGATTAATAAAGACTAGGAATTAGAGATGGGAAGAAAGAATCTAGCAAGTCCATACTTGGTCAGTGCCTGCTGGGTGTCTCCCTTCATTCACAGTTTTCTGTAAGCCAGTGTTGTCTAATGGAACTTTCCATGATGATAGAATGTTTTATATCTGCATACTCAATATGGTAGCCACTAGCCATATGTAGCTAGTGAGCACTTGACATGTGGCTAGTGTGACTGAGGAACTGAATATGCAATTAAAATCTCAATAGCTAAATGTGGCTAGAGGCTACCATGTTGGATGGTGCAGCTATAGAGTCATTTTGAAATGACTTGAGGCATGGATATTTCCCACCTCCCTTGGGACCTAACTGCTTCAGTTCTTTTTTTAAAAATCATATTTAATGTATTTAGTTAGTGAGATTGACTTTTACAGAACTGCTACTGAATTTAGTGAGCAGTTCACAGGCTACTAGTGAGTTAGTTGCACCGAATCCACCCGGGCTTCACCCAGGAAGTCACCATCATAGGACAAAGCCAGACTCAGACCAGGTTCAGGAGCAGGGGTGCATGCAGAAAGATGCTCCATGTGCCAAATTGATAAGGGGCCTTTGATTAAGTAGCAGATACATAATTGCCATCAGGATATGTGGGTACAGGCATATTATCGATCAGTAGGCACATACATAGCCTTTGTCTGCAAAGAGTCTCAGGTGCCAATTTTTTCTTTTCAAATCATTTGCCCAGTATAACTGATGTCCACAGTGGTAGAGACGTGAATGTAGATATCATATCCGGATGTGTTCAAACTGATACAATGTTGGACACCTTCACTTTTGAAAGTATTGTATTAGCCAAAGAGATAGCTACAAAGATGATTAAGACATGGTCCGTATCCAAAAGGAGCTTGCAATCTGGTAATAGGTTATTATCTATTGATTATTGATTATGTGCTAAGCATCTTTCATAATTCTCATTTGATCCTTACAACAACTGTATACAAGGAGGGCATGATTAGCCCCATTTTAGAGATGAGGAAATTGAGGCCCAGGGAGGTTAAATAAGTTACTAGTTCAAAGTAGCACAACTGCTTAAGGGTAGAGGGAGGATGCAAACCTGAACCCAAGCTACTATTATATTTCTCCAGGATTATGATAAAAGGCCCCTGATGAGTCTTCATACCCATGCTTCAAACCATGCCCTCTCACCGTGTCATTCCTGTGCCCAAAGCCCTACAATGGCACCATCTCTCTCACCTAGGGTAAGAGGCAAAATCTTGACACAGGCCTACGAGAACCTATGTTATTCACCCTGTTAACTCACTGCCCACTCCTCTCTACCTCGCTTGCTCTGCTCAAGCCATAGTGGTCTTCTCTCATTTTAGGGCCTTTGCACCAGTGGGTTTCTCTTCTAAGAGCGTGCTTGGTCCAGATATCTAAATGACTCACTCCATCATCTCCTTCAAATCTCTAAATAAATGTCATCTTCTCCTTACCCCACTTTATTTTGACCTATATCACCTTCTAATATATTTTATAATTAATTTATTATTAATTGTCTGCCTTCACTCCCTGTGTGCACGTATGTGTGTGCATGCACGCACGCAAGTGTAAGTTCTATGAGGGCAGGATTCTCCCCCTGTTTTGCTCACTGCTGTTTTCCGAACACCTGGAACATGCCTGATACATAGTGGATGTTCAGTAGATGTTTATTGACTGAAGATGAGTGGAACTCAGGTGTGTCCAATTCCAAATCCACGCTTGCTTATATTGTATATATAACCAGGACCTTAAGTTGTCCTCCTTACTTTAAAACACATGACTATGTAGAATTATATGAGAGAATCAGAGTAACCCACGCAAATATGTGTGGAGCCGACTTCCTTTAGTTTTAGGATCACTCTTGGCACAGTACTAATGAAGTTGTCACTTGTAGCTTCTCATAGGCCAGATGTGGTCAGGAATTATGGACAATGAACTTCCACATATGAGGGTACTGCCCCAGCACCGAAGACTGGGGTGTGTGTGTGTGTGTGTGTGTGTGTGACTTTGTCCCCTACAAAGAAAGAAATACTGTGCTTGCTGTTACCAGCCTTGTTGAAGACTGAGACATGGGAGAATAATTAAGGAACGTGGTACTTTAGCCGATATATGTAGTGCGTAAGAAAGGGTGTGGTTTTAGAATTAAGCTCCAAGTTTTGCCACCCTGCTATTGGAGTATTTAATAGAAATCGTATTTCTCTTTTTGAAAAAAAAATAGGTTATTCTTGGTGAGAATTTGACTTCGAATTGTCCAGAGGTTATCTATGAAATTAAAGAAGAAACCCCTATTTTCTACAAACTCATTCCTCATCCTAAGAAGAATATCTACATCTATCTAACAGCCGGGAAAGAGGTAGGTAGAAATACTAGTTATTGCTTCTGACTTATGAATAAAAATTGCTTAATTGACGTCATTATCTAGTGGTGAAGCTTACACTTTGAACTACTGAGTTTAAACACTGCTGCAGGCTTTGAGAAGACCCGTAGTGGTTCACAGACATGGAATTAAAAACCTTTCTGTCAGTAAGTAAGCAAGAAATATTACCTATTTAGACTATTTTATTATTGGCTATATTTGCAATGCCAAGTTTTTCAGAGGAGGGTGTGCTTGCAAATGGGTGCATAATCAGCAAGGTAACTGAATTTACACATTTATTGTGTGGGCACTGAATGGTTAGATGCATTTATGAATATACCCAATGGGATTGGTTTTGGAATTGGGGGTTAATATCAGGCCACAGTCTCATACACATTCATGAACTAGGAAATATATGGCACTTGCCCTCGCTCTCTTAATTTATCTGGCTATTTTAGTTTTTCTTCTTGCTTCTACATATTGAAATAAAAAGGATGCCTTTTTACATTTTCTTCATTTTTGCAAAGTGCTTTCACCAAGGGAAGGGGGAAGGAAACGAATTTTTGAGTCCCTGCTGACTACGTACTACTAGTTAGTTACTATTCTAAGTATGGTCTCTCTAGATGCATAGAGTTGTGTATACATACAAACTTATAATGAACAATATTAATGAAATATGTTAATAATTTAATGAGGTAAAATTACCCTTGTTTTATATATGAAGAATGTAAGACTTGGAAAAGTTAAATAACTTGCTCAAGGGTATATAGAGGTTAGGCCTTGTCAGGGCTAGGGCTGAAATTCTGCCCTGATCTTAAAGCCCATGATAAATGAGATCAGATCCTAAATTTGCGAAAGCTAAACAGGCCGTTCTGGTACGGTGGTTTTGACCCATGACCATTTGAACATACAAAGTGCAAAGAAGATAATTGAGACTTACGTAATTACGTAACAGATGTAATAGATACCCTCGGCCTACGCCAATTTTCTGTTCTTTTCCTCTCAGTCATTCTCAGGAGAATAGCAATGACCTCAATCTACATGTGCTGTTAGAGTCACAAAGTAGATGTGCAAGCACTTTGTAGTTTCTGGAATTCCTAAAAAGGCGATATTTCCCTTTGCACGTTGAAAAGTCAATTATGTCAAAACGACCACATTGAGATGGCCACTAGATCTCGTATACCTTTGTAAACCAGTTCTTCACCGTACAGAATCTTCTTGACCAGTTTGCTTCATCATTCAAAAACTGTATTATATTTCTTCCCCAGTGTTCCCATATTTGAAAGATTTTTGTCTACTCAACAGACTGTATATATTAAGTAACAATTCCCGTTCTCAGGCTTTATTTATCAAGGGCATCTCAAAACTGCCAGCCAGAGAACTGACTGTGCTACCACACAGAGCTGATAAAATTCCAGCTCAAAGCAAAGACACTTGAAGTCTTGCTTAATCTGTGCGTATTTTTCCATTCAGCTTTTTGAAAAATTGCAAATAGCTCATAAATCCTCATTTCTACCTTCCCTGGAACCCAAGACTGTAGGCTAGGAGCCGCCGGGAGAGCCACCTGTAGTTGGCAGCTCCTCACTTTCTGAAGGTAAAGACTTGTAGTCTCTGGTCATTCAAAACCTGAAGTCCTGAGGAGAGTTTTCAATTGGGCGTCAAAGCTGGTTATTCTTGCATTATTCACTTAGGTTTACTGTTGGAGATCCTGTTAGTAAGACTCTAGCTGAGCCAATATAACCCCTGGAGAGGCAAAACCTAAAGAAGGTCCTTTCCCAGACTCTTGGGGAGATGATAACTGCCAAACTAATGCGCCCTGGTACTTACATAGAAGGTATAGCATGTGGCTATTAAAAATAACCATATGGAGATAAATGCATTGCTGTGGAATAGTCACCATAATGTGTTATTAAGTTAGAGAAGCAGATCCAATGTAGTATTTATAGTGTCCTCTCTTTACATAGAGTTATGTATTCGTGTGCTTAAGTACATTGTATGGTAATTCTCATAGAATGTTCTAGAGATTCATATTCATATTCAACTAAATGTTCTGAACAAAAGTAGTCCTAGGAACAGATGTTACTTGTGATACCCCTCCTGGAGTATGCTCAACGTATTCAAAGGCTCTCAGAAGCCTTGTGCTAAGAAAGCCTATTTCACTTTTTCCACGTAAGGTTTCATGTCTGTTGGACCGTGGAACATTTTTCTCACATGATAGCAATAGCCAACATTTATTGAGAATTTAGCATGTGCTAGACCATGTTTGTAATAACCCCATGAAGTCAGCAGCACCATCACCATTTCACAGATGAGAAGACAAGGTTAGAGAGATTACATGACATTTATGAATATCCTCCAGAATTAAAAAGATCTTTTGTGAGCTACAAGGAAATATCCACATTCTGGTCAATTCTGGCTTGGGCTGGTGGTCTGCCCACCGCAATTGTCAGCAGCCTTGAGGACTGTGAAATGGGTGAGTGTGGTTATCCTCCATGAAGTCAACTTAGACATGAACGATGCTCTTTGGTGACAGCCCGTTTGCCTCACAAATCCCTTCTAGAACTCTCCGTTTCTCTAACGTTTTTAAGAAGTTACTCATACTTTCTAGCAAGTACAGCTTCCTGGCTTAGTGAGTTCCACAAGTTTCCTCAGTACCCGCTGAGGGACTTTGTCTGCAGAAAATGCGCCAGGTACACTCAGGTCCTCCCTGCCTCCCACCGCCCTGCTTCGGGGCTCTGACTGCCTGCCTCAGAGCCTGGGTCTGCCCGGCATGGGGGCCCGCTCTGTGGGCTGCTGTGTCCTGACAACCGGAAGAGGCATTTCTAGGCACAGAGAAGGATTTGAAACTCCCCGTTTCTTTTATTTTCAACTCCAGTGGAGGGGATGTGAGCAAGCAAACCAGGAGCTGAGGAGATGGAGCTACCCCTGAGAGGGATGTGGGAGGGTTCTCCTCATTTCCACATCCAATGCCAACCTTATGCTGACACTCCTGCGCCAGCACCTTTTGCTATCCTCAGATACTCATTTCCAGAGTGCCACTGACCACATATTGACTGTATGACAAACCAGGGGACCTGATTCCATGATCTCTTTGGAAATCACTATTAGCGGATCAGAAACCTGACTGTGTATCAGACTCACCTGAGAGAACACTTAAAAATACAGATTCCTAGGCCCCGCCCCAGACCTGCTCAGTGAGAGTCTCAGGGGCAGAGGGTCTGGGAATCTGCACTTTCAAAAACTCCCCAGGGGATTCTGATAAACTGCTTCATACCCTAGAACTTGAGAACTGCTGCCCCATGTCATTACAGAGATCTTCTGAGTTTGAGTTGATAAATGTGCTCTTTGTGGCCCTTCATGAGATAAGGTGTTGTAGTTTTTCTGGTGTTGCTTATAATTCTGTCTGAACTGCTGTCATCCTTATTTTTAGGTGAGGAGAATTCGTGTTGCAAACTGCGGTAAACATAAATCCTGTTCAGAGTGTTTAACGGTGACAGACCCTCACTGCGGTTGGTGCCATTCGCTACAAAGGTATTTCCTGAATTCTTTCTCACCAACTCATGTTTTCAAAAAAGTGTCATGTGGCAGAACACTTGTTGCCCTACTTTGAGGATCTCTTCCAATGACCTGGGTGAACCGATCTCTTCGCCGACCAAAATATCATTGTGTGATCCTAATTAATTCTCAGAGATGTTCCCAGCTGAGTCGGTGCTACTAAATCATTTGACCTGGACCACTGAGGGTTCCCCAGCCTGCGGCTGGGAGGGGGTGGGTGTGTGTCATAAAGGAGGAAAGGCTGGAGCTGTCAATTTTGCTTTTACTTTCTACAGAGTTCTCCGAGAGAGAGAGAGAGAGAGAGAGGCAAAAGGTTTACCCTCAGAGGAGATAAAAGAATAGTGATGTTTGAAACATTTCAAATGAATCCTCCTAATGTCACATATGCTGGTGGCTCAGTGGAAGCCTTATTATTGATGATGTTGTCTGCTAATGCGCTGTACAGCTGTGGGCCTGATGTACAATCTCAGTCTCCGGGCAGAATCTGCCTGGCCTGGTCTTGAATTACGATGTTCACGACCCATCTAGGCTCAGGGGCGACTTGTAGCAGCTCCCTCGCCATGGCAGCTCCTAGCGTCGTTGGGACCGGCCTGGTTGGATTCGCTGTTGCCATGGCAACCCAGCACTCGGGCTCTCGCTATAGAAGCAAGGAGGAGAGAGCCTGAGCTAGCTGCAGCTGAGGCAGAAAAAAACCATAACAGTGTCTGTCAGTTTGGTTGGTGCTTTCAGCGTTTAAAGGTGAAAAAGGATAAGAAAGAGTAGAACAGGTGCAGAGAAGCTGAAGGCTGGATGAGGGGCAGTTTGGGATAGAAAAAAGGACTGGGAAGAGAATTGGGAGGCTTGGGGGGGAGGAAGCCAAGAGAAATGAAGAGAGGGGGGAAATACAATACACATAAGCAAGAGGTTCAGGAAACAAACTAAAGATGTGGGGATGGAATTAATTAAGAGTTCATGGAGGAAGTCAAAAGCTGAGAGGCAGCAAGATGCGTAATTGCCCTCGCCTTTTGCTGCGCTCCCTTACCGGGCTGTTTCCGTCAGACTCACTGGTAGACAAAAGAAGCAGGGCCAGGAAAATTCTCATGAATAATTGTAATTGGGTAAGAACGTTTTCTTCTTGTCGCTTGCCCAAGACGCGAGTTTAAGAAATTAACTGATCGTGAACAGCATTTCATCATCGCACACCCACTAAGCAGTTTTGTCATAATCTTTCCTATCCATTCCATTTACGTGGGTTCCCCGGCTATATTTGTGGAGCTATGTGCAGGAGTTAATTCAGTGACAGGGGTGGTGCTGGTGACAGTGGTGATGGTGGTGATTGAATAACCACTAGCGTGGCTAGTGGCTACTGTGTTGGCAAACACACGTCTGGAGTTTGGGATACGTCCAGGCTGGTGAGAGGAATTTGGGAGTTAGTAGTGTTCACATGGTACATAAAGAAGCCTTAAGACCAGATGAGGGAGGGCGTGTAGATTGAGGAGAGAAGTAGTTGGAGAAGTAAGCATTGAAGTCTTGCAATGTTCAGGAGTCAGGAAGATGAAGGGGAAAGAAATGAGGAGCGAACAGTCAGAAAGGAAAGAGCACAAACTCAAGCAGATGGTTTCCTGGAAGCTCAGGGAGAAGGGAGGAGGGAGCGGTCCTGTGCTTGATCGTGCTGAGAGGTCAGGCGAGAGAAGAGAATTGATCCACTGGACTCAGTGGGTGATGATTGGTGACGGTGACAAGGGCAGTTGTGGAAAGTGGTGCTAAAGATGCAAGAGAACATAAGAAGAGGACAGAGTAGAGACAACTCTTTAGAGGAACTATGCTGAGAAAGACAGCAGGAAAATGGAGCAGACGTTGGAGGAGAAAGTGGAGTCCGGAGAGTTTTGTTTGTTTTTAAGATGCATGAAATAACAGTGTGTTTTTGTGCTGTAGGGATAGTTCCAGTAGAAGG
Organism: Tapirus indicus; assembly: GCA_031878705.1. NCBI lineage: Eukaryota > Metazoa > Chordata > Mammalia > Perissodactyla > Tapiridae > Tapirus > Tapirus indicus. The sequence continues at coordinate 132,249,989 of CM062920.1, read as the reverse complement.
GAGAAACTGATGATGCAGGAGAGAGAAGAGAGAGTTGTGGAGTGTTGTCTTTCAACAGATGAAAGAAAATATGATCTAGTGCACCAGTGGGGAGGCCAGTCTTAGCATGGGACAGTTCATCCTTGGTCGTGGGAGGGAAGGGGAAGACCATGGGCCCAGGAGCAGGTTGTTGGTGGAAGCGTGTACAGTGTCTTCATATTGCTTACATCGTTTTCAGTGTTCAAACCAGTGAGAGTGAGGTGGGGGAGGAAGCCTGGAGGTTTGAAGGGAGAAGAGAGAGAAGGTGCGAAATAGAGTGGGAGAGAGAACGGAGATGGGAAATAGAGAGTGATTGCCAGGCAGCGTTCGGGCCCACTTGAAATCGGTGGTCTTGCTTTTGAAGTGAGAGCAGTAAGCATGGTTTTGCTTTTGCAAGTCATGTTCAGCTCTCTTGGCGTAGTCATAGAGTGGGGGAGAGTTAGATTTAGCCAGGGTTGGGGCTTTGCCAGGAAATACATCAAGAGGGGAGAGAGGGGCCTGGGAGCTGAGGGTGCATGCAAGGGATGGACAATGATATTGATGTGGATATTGATACTTATAGTAGTGGACCCTGGGCCAGAAGCCAGCAGTGAGCTCTAAGGAGGGGAGTGAGGGCACATGGGGAGTGAGAGATGTGAGAAGGTGCCAGGATCTGTGCATTGGAGGTTGTTTGGGGGTCAAAGACTTGTTGGAGCTGAGGAACTGGAAAAGGGGTCGTGTTTGGACTGGGAGGAGCTTGAAATTAAGGTTGTGGAGTTGTTGGTCATGACAAGGTCTAGGTCTTGGTCAAGGTCTTTGACTGTGTAGCTGAAGTAGGATGGAGGACAAGACTACTGGCACAGAGGGGTCAAGAAACTGAGGTGTCAGAGTGTTGGATCAGTCACCAAGAATGACGATGGAAACAAAGTTAGAGAGTGAGGAGTGAAATATTCAAGAAAAGGAAGAAAAGGCTGTGCGTGGAGTGGTCTGTAGGTGGTCACAAGGAGGCGTTGGGGAGGTGTGGGCTGATGGTATGAGCTTCAAAGCTGAGGTGAGGAGGCAGGCTTGGAAAGAAGGGAAGAAGAATCATCTAGAAGAGGCAGCAGGACACAAGCAGGACACCTTTATGAGGGAGAGGAAGCAGCCAGCCCTTGAGAGGGCTGAGGGGAAGCGGTGTCCTCAGGGGAGAGCCTGGTTTCAGTGAGAGCTAGAAGGTGAACGGAATAATTGAAGAGGTTCAGGACATCGTGGCTTTCAGTGATGATGGGCTGTGGGTCCCAGCCTTGTATAAAGCCTGCTCACTGCTCCCCCTGCTTCTGCTCTTGCTCCCTCACCCCTGCTTCAGTCGTCTCCAAGAAGAGTGGTCCTTTTAAAATCTAAACCAGATCATGTCATTCTCCAGCTTAATAACCTCCACTGGCTTCCACCTTAGAATTCAGTCTGATTCCCTGACTTCTAGGGCCTGCATACAAGGCTTTCCATAACCTGGCCCTTCACTACTTCTCAGACCTTTCATGCCAACCTCTCCTTGGTTCACCCCACCCCACACCGGCTTTCTTTCTGACTTAAGAATATGCCAAGCTTGTTCCTGCCTCCGGGACTTTGCACTTGCTGTTTCCTCAGTCTAGAATATTCTTCCCCCGATCTTTGCACAACTGGCTCTTTCTTGACTGTCAGGTCCTAGCACACACATCTCCACCTGATTACCCTGTCTGAAGTAGCCTCGCCTCACTCACAATGACATCACTCTTTTATTTTCTTCGTGGCCCCATCACTATCTGAAATGATCTTATTTCTTCGCCTCTCCCTTTATTGAAATGTAAGTTGCCTAGGGACCTTGTCTTGTTTGTTACTGTCTCCCCAGACTCTAGAATGGTGTCTGGCACATAGTAGGAGCACAAACAGGTTGAGTGAGTGGGAAACCCTACCAGTGGCAGGTCGAGACTTGTGCATTAAGTATTATAAAACATTCTGGATTTGTGGACTGATGGCCCTTCCCAGCCATGTCACATCACTTGGTTTTAAAGTGGCTTGGCTCTGGCCTAAGATGAAATAAAACTAAGCCTTAGTTCTGTGACTCATGTTAAGCTCCCAGTACCATTCAAAATTAGGAATTCTAAAGGGGGATGTTTTCTTATAACTGTAGAGCATCCCACTGTGTTTATTTTAAATGTCACAGATTTATTTAGAAAAATAATTTATTTTCTCTGTTGAGAAGGTTGAGCTTTCTTGCATACGTGTCTAGAAAGTGGATTGGGGGGGGGTGGGGGACAAGAAAACCATCCCAACTTCCTTTTGATCGGGTGTTAAGAATAAGCATCCAGTATAAGCAGATAAAAAGCAATTAGATAAACAATGAGCTCTAAAAAGTCTAGTATTTTATTGTTGGAACCTCAAATCCAACCTGTGCTGAATTTGTCTGTGTGGGTGGAAAGTGAATTTTTGCAGGCTGAATATCTTGGGTTTGGAAGCAGTTTCTCAGTTTCTCCCATATTGCAAAGCATAGCACATGTGTGCAGTTATGGATTTCCACAAAACTGGCAATCCTGAACCAATGAACGGGTGAGGTTCCAAAAGTTCATTTGCAAGTTTGTTTGGCACTCAGAATGCATTTTCCCATAGAAACAATGTCATAAATTAAGGACCGATTCCCAAGTCAGCCCACAAAAATTGATTTATTTAATTTCAACAAATATTTATTGAAAATCTACCAAGAACCCGTTGTGGGAAGTGAGATAACTAGGTGATGTTGAGTGAAATCAGATGCCATTCTTGGCCTGTAGGAAGTCGTGTGCTAGCTAGGGAGACAGACATGTCAATGGCCAATGTTCATTCATTCGGTCGTACATCCAACCAACAAATATTTATTGAGCACCTACAGCGCACTAAACCCAATGCTAGGTGCTCAGGTTACAGTTCTTTCTTGCCTACATGGAGCTTGCAATCTAGTGAGAGATAAAGACAAGTGAATTAGGTTTCTGCTCCAGTAATACTGCATTAACAAGCAAATTCTTGGTGCCTTACCAGCACAAACATGTGTTTTTTTGTTCATGGGTCAGCTGCAGCAGGGGTGTGTGGAAGGGGCCTCTTCAAGCTGCAGGTGGAGAGTGTGATTCAGCTCTGCCTCACGTGTCTCTCATCCTGCACGTACTCTTCTCAAGGCAGAGAGCAAAAGCATGAGAACCCGAGCTAGACTGTGCAGCCCACTGCAAGCCCCTACTCACATCAGGGCACTATGTTACCTCACTCCATTGGCAAGCAAGCCACATAGCCAAGCGACATCAGTGGGGTAGAGAGCTATCCTCCGCCTACTCTAGTGGGAGACACACAGAGGGACATGGCAAAGGGTATGGATGTGTGATTCTCGTACAGGAGAGATTAAAGAATTGGGAACAGTAATCCAGTCTACCTTAATAAGTTAAGGAGCTACCGGTCTACCAATGAGTAAATAGAGTGTAATAAGGGTTAGCACAGAGGAAGTGGAGGATTCCATGGGGGCACATGAAAAACATCTCACCCAAACTTAAAGGTCAGGGAGGGCTTCCTAGAGGAAGAGATGTCTGAGCTGAAGCTGAAGTGTGAACAGATATCAGCCAGGTAAAGGCGGGGCAGGGGAAGCTGGCTGAGGGAACAGGCTGTGCCAAGGCCAGGAGCTGTAGGAGCGCCTGGCCTGACACTCAGCATGGATGGACGTACAGTCTGTCAGAGGAGTGTTGGGAAATGTGGGTGGCGTGGTGGGCAGGGGCAGATGAGGAAAGGTTTTATAAGCCGTGTTAAGGAATTTGGATTTTGTCGGAAGGACTTTGGGGAGCCATTGCAGGTCTTCAGTTAGAAGAGATACTAGATCAGACGTGTGTTTTAGAAGAAGCATTCTGTGCAAGATAGACTAGAGGGGACAGTGCTGGAAGCCGGCAGATCACTTAGAAGGTGGTTGTGAACCAGCAAGAGACTGGGGACTGAATTAGAGAGATGATAGCGGCAACGGGAAGAAGTGGGTGTATTTAAGAGCTGTTTGGAAGAGAGAATTGACAGGACTTAGTGATTAATTGGGTTCCCCCTTGAGTCTGACACACTAAAAATAGGGCCGTAAAATATCAAGGTGGCCTCTGTTTTTCTGGAAGATGTATTCTTTCTCCCTTGACCTAAGTCCTCACAAAGAAAATAAAGAAATGATACCCAAACATACACTGGATTCCTACTGTGTCCCAAGCCCTGGATGAGGCGCTAGGTTGGACCCCAAGGGTTGAGCACCTAAGTCAGATGGGGAAGGACTTCTGAGAGATGCCAGAGCTGAGTCTCAGAGGGTGCAGCGAGGTGACTTATCACTCTTTCCCCAGCAATGCAGGGACTTTGGTGTTGAGATTATAGGGCAAGGAGTGCAGCTATCTGGCTTTGGTGACCAGAGAACAGAGGTGTGTCATTTACTGAGCAGGGAGGTAGAAGGAGTAGCCCGTTTGGGATGCACAGCAATGCCGGGGGGTGACTTCCACACTGGCAGCAGGAGAAGTACAGCAGAGGAGGAAGAGTGCGGGTCCTGGTGTCAGCTTGCTGGAGATCAAATCCGGGCTTCTATGTGACCTCCAAGTCTCTTACCTTCTCTGTGCCAAATCTCCTCTTCTATAAAGCAGGGTTGGTAATAGTACCTACCTTATAGGGTTGCTGAGAGAATTAAATCAGATAATGTGCATAAAGTCCTAGGCACAGTGCTTGTTCATAGTAAGCACTCAAGTAAAATGGCTGTTGTAATGGTGGAAGCCCAGAGGAAGGAGCCGTTAGTTGTAACTGAGGTTGGGAAAGGCTTCAGAGAGGAGGTGGCATTAAAACTAGGCCTTGAAGCCTGAGCAGACTTTCACCAAGGGAAGGAAGGGGTGGGAGGCATTTCAGGCAGAGGAACCAGCACAATGAGAGGTCTTTTCAGGGAGCAGCAGAGTGAATTATCGCACCCTGGCAGTGGCTCTAGAAGGAAGGAAGAGCATGGGATGCTGGCTGGGACCAGGCTGGGAAGGGCTCTGAGTGTGGACTTTATTAGTTAGTGCTGGGAACTTATTAAAGGGTTTTCAGCAGAGGACCGACACGATCATATTTGTGTTCAAAAAGATGATCCTGGGGGCTGGCCCGGTGGTGTAACAGTTGGGTTCACGCAGTCCGCTTCTGCAGCCTGGGGTTCGCCGGTTCGGATCCTGGGCGCGGACCTATGCACTGCTCATCAGGCCATGCTGAGGCGGCATCCCATGTAGAGCAACTAGAAGGATGTACAACTATGACATACGACAGTCCACTGGGGCTTTGGGGAGAAAAATGGAAAAAAAGGAGGAAGATTGGCAATAGATGTTAGCTCAGGGCCAATCTTAAAAAAAAAACCCACAAGATTATCCTGCTGGCAGTGGAGAAGATGAACTGCATCAACCCGAGCATTAGCGGTACCACACCTCCCACTCCTACCCATTCCAGGGTCGCTGTCTTTTGGTATGTTTTGTAAAGAGTGAGTTTATCTCACATATCTTCCTGAGTCATCTACTTAGCAGCTGTTTCTCCAAATTCTATATACCTCCCACCTCCCCCAACCCCACCACGGGGCTCCGCTTGTTTTGGTCCCAGTCACATAATGGAACTGGGGCCGGGTCCTCTTCAGAAAATGGGCCATGCAGGAAAGGCCACGCTGGTCTTTATTGTCCAACCCTGTAATGCCCCACCCTGCACAAGGTGTGTACAGGGTGGGGACAAAGCCCCCAGGCGTGCTAATTATAAGGTATCTACAGATTGAGCCTCCCTCAATTATTTGTAGAAATTTAACATTTGCCCATATTCTTCTACGTGTTTCTTCCGTGTTGACGGTTGGAAGACCTTCAAGCAGCCCCTAGTAGCAGTTTTAGTTCTTCAGCGGCTGGTAGGTTCTTCTACACACGAGACTGTGAGCAAGATCTTTTCTCAACTTGGCCTGACAGCAAGGCTCAGTGGCCAGTCCTCCAATCAGACTTTCTGAGAGGATTGGGGGTAACAGAAGGGGATTTTGAACACAGAAGAGAAAAACTCAAATTTGAATGCTAAACATATTTGTCCTCAGTTGTCAGGGTAACAAACAAAAAGAGTTCAATGATTTGTTTATGGACACATCCAGTTCCTTGCATTGCTCCCGTCTTGAGGTCTGCCTTCCATCTCTCCTCCAGAGGCATTCCTTCCTCAAGCCTCCCCAAGGCCAGTCACTAAGGGCTGTGGGCTGTTACTGCCCTAAAACCTGACCAAGACAACCCATGGTGCATGGTAACACTAGCCACATTCTTCTGAGTCCTGAGTTACTCTGGTCCGGTCTGCCATCATGAGAGGTGGTCAGTATGCAGCAGAGAAGGCCACTGAGGGCTTTTCAGTAGAGGCATCCATGGGGTGTGCCCTCTTATCCTTCAAAATGCAGTTTCAGTGCCCCTTCCACAGGAGGCCTGCCTTGAGCCTAGGCCCGGCCAGGAGACAGGGTCTGCACAGATGGAGAAGAATATGCTTATCACACACCAGGTGCTGTGCCCTGCACATTCCATGTCGTGCTCCATCAGTCCTCTTGGTACCCTGCAAAGTAAGTACTGGTACAGTACCCACTTAGAGATGAGAAAACAGCCTTAGGTTTTGTATTCGTGTTCTACTACTGCTGTAACAAATTACCGCAGTCTTGGTGGCCTAAAACAACAAATTTATTACCTTACCATTCTGGAGGTCAGAAGTCCAAGTGGGTTTCACTGGGCTCAAGTCAAGGTGTTCAAAGGGCTGTGTTCCTTCTGGAGGCTGTAGGGAGAAGAACGCATTCCCTTGACTTTTCTAGTTTTTGGTGGCAGCCTGCATTCCTTGGCTTGTGGTCCTTTCTTGCATCTTTAAAGCCAGCAGTGTAGCATCTTCACATCTCTCTGGCTCTGAACTCTGTTGCCATCATCACATCTCTGACTCTGACCCTCCTGCCTCCTCTTATAGGAACCCTTGTGATTACTTTGACCCACACAGATAATCCAAGGTAATCTCCCCATCTTGAGATCCTTAATCACATTTGCAAAGTCCCTTTTGCCATGTAAGGTAACATAGTCACAGGTCCCAGAGATTAAGACATGGATATCTTCAGGGGCCATTATTCTGCCTACTACAGCTTACCCAAGAACCAGGATTGGTTGGAACCAGGATTCAAATCTAGGCTTAGCTCTAATTCCCAAGCCAGTGCCTTTACCTATCCCTATAGTGAAAGGGAAGAGAAACAAGAAAGAGACATTATCCTTCATGGCAGTGAGAGGAGAGGGGAGAGCCTGGTCCAAATGGACTCTTCATGGATGATTCATTATGCGTAAGAGAGACAATGGGACTCGGAGCCAACCCGAGTTATGGAAACCCTTCCACCTTTAAAGTTTAAGATTCATGCATCCACTTAACAGGTATTCACTGAGCACCTGGTATGAGTTAGACACTGTTCTAAGCACTAGGATTCTCCAGCAGTGAACAACACAGCCCAAAGTCTTTGTCCTCATGGAGGTCCTTCTGTCTAGTGGGGTGTATTAGTTTCCTAGGGCTGCTGTAGCAAATGAGCACAAACTTGATGGCTTAAAACACAAATTTATTCTCTCAGTTCTGGAGGCTAGAAATCCAAAATTAACGTGTCGGCAGCACCATGAAGGCTCTAGGGGAGAATCCTTCCTCTCCTCTTCCAGCTTCTGGTGGCTCTTGGTGTTTCTTGGCTTGTGGCTGCATAACTCCAATCTCTGCCCCTGTCTTTTCATAGACTTTTTCTCCTTGTGTGTCCAAATCTCCCTCTCCTTTCTCTTATCAAGACACCAGTCATTGGACGCCTTCAATCCAGAATGATTTCATCTTGAGATTCTTAACTAATTACATCTGCAAAGACCCTATTTCCACATAAGGTCACATTCTGAGGTTCTGGGTGTACGTGAATTTTGAGGGAACATTTCAACCCACTACCTGAGGGAAGATGGACAGTGTAAAAATAAATAAGGAAATAGCACGTCAGATGGTGATCAATGTTATGAAGAAAAATAAAGCAGAGGGAGGGGTAGGGAGTGCTGGCTGGAGGCAGTGGAGGTTACAATTTTAACCAGAGAGGTTCTGGAAGACACTGAGAAGGGGACATCTGAGCCAAGACCAAAGGAGCACATTCAGCTTTGAGTTTGTCCCCCTTCACAAGTTATGGCCACATCTAGCTGAGTGGCCAGGAAGATGGTTCAAGACGGATGATTGTTCTAATTCTGCATTCGTTCCTCCTTTCTTTCCAATCCGGGATGTGTCCTTGTGCTTGAAGTCTGTGCAGTGACACTCCTTTATGGTCCAGTGCAGCTCTAATGACAGTGATGATGATAATGGATTTGGGGGTGGCCCCTCCTTCTTGTGTGAGGACCCCATTGTGCCGACTAATTGTGTAGAAGCAAGTAGGACAATTGTCTATGGGGTGGAAGCAGTGGGCAGCAAAGAGGAATATGTTATTCAGGCCTCAGGGTGTTACCGAATTACCCTGGCGGAGGCCGAACCCATGCATCTGGGTTACTCAAGATGCTGGAAGGGATTTGGGGTCTTCTAGCACTGGAGAGGGGTCTTGGGTGAACCCGAGTCCCCTGGGTTCTTCATCATCTTTATCAACTGTTAGGAGCTGTAAATGAATTCTGCTTATTTCAAAGCAGAAGGTGGAGAGGGGATAAAAGTATGAAGAGGCACATCTCTTGGTGCCCCAGCAGCTGACAGTGGTTGGCACAGGAGAATGCTCGCCTTACTCAGAAGCCAGTGATGTTTGAGCCGGCAGCTGAGGTCCTCAAACCTCAGCATCCGAACTACTTATCCGTGCCATCTCTTTAATTGATGCTCTCTGAATTCGAGCAAGTACCATTAGGAGCACCCCTTTTAGTAAATTTGTTTTAATGGAATAGCTTGTTTTTTGAAATGACCTTATCTCAGGGAGCAGGCACTTTCTGATGTATTGATTGACTTTTAAAAATTCTTTAAATGTTTTCACTTGTCTCTGTGACCTAGTATTTGTCCTGTTCCCAGAAACTCCACCACGTTCAAACACGACATTCAGATCTTCATTGGAAGCCTTCCTGCCAGTTTTTAGTGGTTTTGCTTTTGAAACGCTCTGGAACGTTTGGGTGCATGTATTCTGCTATATTGAGAGTAGACCGTTTCTGATATGCCAAGCGTGGAATTCAGTATTGCTCTCAGGAAGATGGGGTTGTTGTCATTGCCACCTGTTTACTGGTGGGGAAACTGAGACCTGGAGAGACCCCAGTGCCCCCAGTGATACAGAGAATGTGTGGGAGAGAAGCTTTGAACCAGATCTTCCTGACTCGAGAGGCATCATTTTCCCGCTTTTCTTTCCGTGCTACCTATTTAAGGAAAGGTCTCCCTTTAAATTCTTCAGTTCATGGTTTGCATTTGGAAATAAAAATGCCAGCTTTTAGTACAGTCATCACCCACAAAAGAAACACGTGGGAGGAAGGCCACAGATCGCTCTCGTGTGAGTGTTTCGATCTGCAGACGTGTTTTCTGTGTGCTAAATAGCTCCAAGTTTCAAGACAAAAGCTGGTGTTCCCCCACGCCAGTTAACAGGCCAACTAGTGACAAAAATCAATGAAACAACTGATGCTGGTATCGTGGAGACATAGTCAAGAATTTAGTCACTGGAAAGTTTAATTCTTAATCCAGTTCAGCCAATGCTTGTTGAATACCAGCCGTGGGCCAGGCTCTGTCCTGGGCCCTGGGCGAGACAAAGATGAACGAGGCTCTGTGGAGAAGCTCACATGTTAGTGTGAGATGCAGACACCGGACAGTTAATTTCCACACACCGTGGACAGTGCTCTCATAACTGGTGCTCAAGGCCTGGGGAGACCCCAAAGAACACTTTAGTCTTAGGAGAAGGAGGGTTGTGATTAAGAATCTTCCAGGAAGCCTTGAACTGTGTCTGCCTCCTTACAGAGAATGGCAGGCTGAATGTTGACCTGGGTGTGAGCAGTGCAGATGGGCGGTCTGGTTCACCTTATCACCAAATCCCAGTCTCATCACTATCACTTTGTGTTTGTTTGGCTGATGTCACCCAAATTTTTGCCTACATTCTGTTTCCCTTGCCCATGTAGTAAATATAATAACAACTACTAATAATTGCTGAGGCATTATGTAAGCCTCAGTTAAATCGATGTGTATACTTGTAACAACTCTGTGATGTACGTTTTTGTAGATGTATGTTTTTGTGACAACTCCATGAGGTAGGAACTATCATTATCTGCATTTCTGCAGATAGGAAGGCTGAGACACAGTGGGGCACGTGACTTGCCCAAGGTCACCAGCTTGTAATTGGCAGAGCCACTCTCCTGTTTCTTCACTAAATTCTAGCCAGTCTGGTCTTTCATCACTTCCTTGCAGAGACCAAGCTTTAAGTGAACTCAGGTTCTTGGCACATGCTGTTCCTTCTGCCTGGAATGCTGTTCCCACTACTCTTGTTGTGGCTAGATCATTTTCATCCTTGAACTCTGAGCTGAAATGCCATCTTTCTTGACCAGCCTATCTAAAGTAGTTCCTCCCTGCTATATTTTTAGTTTCTGTGGAAGGCTTACCTCAATTTGAAATTACTTTCAATTATTGTCTATTTGATTTTTGTCTGTGTGCCTCACTGGAATGTAAGCTCATTAAGAGGGGGACATTAACTGGCTTATACATCGATGTGTCCCCCGTGCCTAGTATAGTGTTTGCTGTCTGGTGGGCACTCAGTAAATATTTGTAGGATGAATGGCAGGTATGGGACTAGGCCCCAGGGGTGCCACGGTGAATAAGGCTGGCCTTTCCCTGGGGAGACTTAGATGGAAAGACAGGCAATCAGCAATAACTCAACATGCTGTATACACCAGGAGCGTGTGTGAGGCACCATGGGGACACAGAGGAGGGAGCAACTGCTTTGCTTGGAGGCTGGGCAGACATCATGGAGGAGGTGACACTGAACTAGCCTTGAACAAGGAACAGTTTCCCCAAGTATTGCAGGCCCAGGACATTCTGGGCAGTGGGAGCAGCACATGCTGGGAAGAGCCGGGCATGTTGGCACTGTGTGTGTCTGTCAAATAACTGCTCTCTGCCGGGTGCTATGTGCTAGATATTAGGGATTGGCGTTTTTAGGAGCTTGCAGGCCAGATACAGAGAAGACTCATCGGCCTACAATTACCTGGGGATGAGTTTGGAGAGGAAAGCAGGGGCTAGGTCATAGTGTCAGGTAAAGAGAAAAGTGTGGAAAAGTGTTCTAGGCTCCAGGTCATGAAAGGCACCTAGGTAGAGGAGTTTGGTGTAGGCAAAAGGGGGCCATGGAAGATTGTTCAGCGGGGAGTGATATGTCAGCTCTGTGCTTGAGAAGACCTAGATGTTGGGGTGGTTGATGGGAGCACCGAGGTGGGAAGGAGGGAGACCAGTCGGGAGGCTGCTGCAGGAGCCCGGGTGAGCGGTGATGGGTGTGGGTGGAAGGCAGGAGGTATCTTAGAGCGATGAATTAATGGGTCACGATCAATTGAGTATGAGAGTTCAGGAAAAAAAACGAAAAAGGCCCCAAGTTTTCTGACTTGATCCACCATTTGGATTCTGCTCATTAACCAAGATAGGGCAGTGTTTCCCAGTATGCGTGACTAGAACTTCTAATCCCTCAACAAAAAAAGTTAGAAGATGGTGCATCATTCATTCCCCTTTTGGAAAGTTATAGAACACACCAGCATATTCAAGGCCCTGAGAAGTCCTGCAGCAGAGAAACTTGTTTAATTTTATTTAGTGTTTCCCAAACTTTTTAGCAGTAGAATCCTATTTTAACACTAACACCCAAAACAACCCAAAGAACACACTAAGAAATGCCGAGAAATGGAATAAAACCTATATTTTCCTATATGGCCCATGCTCTGGGAGGACCTATTTACTTTTATCTTGGCATTTATGATGTTGCCCTCCTGGAGGCCTTGAAAAATGTTGAGGAACTTGGCACAGTAGTAAGAGCATGGACACCAGTGCCAGACTGCTAAGTTTCACACCGTGCTGTCCAACCTCTCTGCTCCTCCGTCTCCTCATCTCTGAAATGGAGCTGATAACAGTAATACATATTTCCTAAAGTTGTGAGGGTCAATGAGTTAATTCCCAGAAAGCCCTAGGGGCAGTGCCTGGCCCGTGGGGAAGGCTCAGTAAGCCTTAGCTCTTGTGAGAGGCAGCACAGGGTTAGAGATGAGACCAAGGATTTGGAAGCTGCGCTGCCTGGTGTTGTATCTCAGCCCCTCCATTTGCTAACTCTGTGACCCTGGGAAAGCAATATGGAGCCCCCTGTGCCTCAATTTCCCCCATCTGTAAAGCAGGGACAATTATCGTACCTATTTCTTAGATTTGTTATGAGGAATACATGAATCAACTCATGTGAAAGCATGTTGTTGCCTGGCATAGTAGATGTTTTCACTTTAAAAAAATCTTCTAAATTGTTTCTGTTATTAGCATAATTTTATCATGTAGGTTGAGTTTCAGCTCCAGTGGTGAAGATTCAATTTTTCAGCTTTCCTGGCAAGTTATTTTGGTCTTATATTTTGGCGTTCTCCTCTCCTGACTCTGGAGGCCTTGACTGTGGAGTTTACTTTGTCACAGTGACTTATTTTCTTCTGTTCAGTGGAGTTGGGTTTCTTCATCTCGTGGGCTGACAATGTTAATGAAAATCCCTTGATTCTGGGGACCACCTGGACCCTCCTGTGGGCTCTGTGCCTTTCCTGCAAATGCAGATATCTGTTCCGAATCACTTAGCAAAAGACCCTGGGATGCTCTTGTAGCAAAACCTTCCCCCAGCGTGGACACAGTCTCCTGTTCCCCGACAGAGAGGCTGGATTGTTTCCTTGCTAAAAGTTTTCTGATATTATATCAGTGTAGAATCTTTGGAACAGGTCACCCCCCCCCCCCCACATTCAAGCCAATTACCTGATGCTTAGTGATCAGTTTCCTTCGGGGACTCTCTGCTCTTGGTGAACAATTAGATTAGAGGATGCTGATGAAATTCGAGTGGCAGGAAGTAGAAGTTACATTTCTGAGTTCAGAGTTTCTATTTCAGGGTTGAGTAAGTGGTAAATTTTTACTGAGAGATTCCAGCCTAATAGAGTCAGATTCTCAAGGTCCCCCTGCCCAGCCCATGGGCATTTCACCCGCCTGGAAACTTCAGCCCCTTTTCAGAGGTGGGTCACCCTGTTCTTTACGTTGGCATGAAAACAATTAATAATTTAAGCCATACCCATTTTAAAAAATAGAAATACTGTATAAATACAATACTGTAATAATAAATTTAAAAGTCGATCCAACTGGGCACTGTTCCCAGACTCCCTGCTGAGCAGAAACACAAATAAGTAAAGAAGAAGAAAAACTGCTATATAATGCAAATGGCTGCAATCTCATTGTTTTCTGCTCTTCTCCTATCGCAAATATACAGTATTGAAGTTACATTATGGATAAATAGGTTTTGTGGGCTAACCTGGAAACCTAATCGCTGTTTATAACATTATTTCTATGGGGAGAAAAGTGTATTCCATATTACAAACAGATGGTTTGCAAGCAAATTTTTGGAGCACAATAGATTTGTGAGTTGGGGACCTCCTGGAATTTAAACCTCGAGTTGGATGTTCTGTATTCAGGGCTAGTGATGGATGAAAATGAAAGGCCCCTCAGAATCCCCACCCCTCCAAATCCTGCTCCTCTTTTCATCTTAGACACTCTGCCTCACCTTCTCTATTCTCTGCTCCTGAGGTCCTCATCTCTGTCGCCTGGCCCTGGCCCAGCCCCACCCTCTAACCACTGATGAAGCCTCAGGAAGCCAGGAGGAACTCTGAACGTCTTTGTCCTTATTAAATGGTAGGTAGGGCTCAGAGGACGCCATGCAGCCAAGTGGCCGAGCGTGTGGCTCTGAAGCGAGACTTCTGCCACTTGCAGCTGTGTGACCTTGGCGTGTTACTGCACATCCCTGCGCCTCTGTTTTGTCCCTGGAGAATGAGGTTGTGGTGAGGACTAATGGGGGGGACTAACTGTAAGCATGTAAACGCTCAGACCGGTGCCTGGCACGGGGCAGTGTTCCCTGCGTGCAGGTACATGATGGGGTCGTTATTCAAGGATATCAGGGTTTAGACAGATTTCCACAGACTCAGGAGGCAAGCCTACTGTATGAAAATACTTGCTGAGTTTCAAACAGCAAACTTAGAAACATGGGTCAGAAACCTCTCTGTTCGTGAGCCGGGGCCTGGGTAGTTTTTTTTTTTTTTTTTTTTTTTTTTGTGGGGAAGACTAGCCCTGAGCTAACATCCATTGCTAATCCTCCCCTTTCTGCTGAGGAAGACTGGCCCTGGGCTAACATCCGTGCCCATCTTCCTCTACTTTATATGGGACGCTGCCACGGCATGGCTGACAGGCAGTGCGTCTGCGGGCGCCCGGGATCCGAACTCGCGAACCCTGGGCTGCCAAGCGCGGACGAAACCGCTGCGCCACCAGGCGGCCCCTGGGTAGTTTTTGAACATACTTTTTTATGAGTTGGGGGCAGCGGGCGGTCCATGCACTCAGAGAGTTGAATGACAGTATCAAACTCTGTTATTATTTTGAATAGATTAAGCTGCACAGATTTTGTGAATAAGCCTTCCTAAATAGTTTCATTCACTAAGTTGTTTCCATATACAATTTTTCACCTAAGGAAAGTTTGTTTCTTTTTTTAAAGTACGTTTTTGGATTTTGGGTTTTTTCCTTCAGGCAGTCTTTTCTTTACATTTGAGCTGGTTTGATTTTCTAATTTGCAAATTGGCCAGTGTCTGCGTATTGGCTTTATCATGTCGGCAGGAGATCTAGCTGGAAATAAGGACTAGAAAAGTCAAATGCTGATTGGAAGTCTTGGGACTTTGGGGAGGACCCTCAGTAGAGGATGCAGCAAAAGCAATAGCATAAGGTAAGAAAAGCAAATATTTCTCTGCCATTTTCTCCAGAATGCCCTCATTCTAATCTAAATCCAATTTTCCTGCTATCTGGGGCCTGAAGAAATTGAAATGAAGCCAGTTAAGAAGTCAGTCTATATGAGAGTTCCTCACTGTGGATCAGCCCCACCAAGAGTTGTGTCCGACAGTGAGATTTTAATTTTATTTGGGCAAAGGCTTAAAGTGTCTATGCACTTGACCATTGCTTTTGTGATACATAGGAATGAAAGTGATAGCTTTAAAAAGGCATCATTTCAAAGGAACTGGTTCTGTTTACTAAAATGTGGGAGCTATAAGATCTGCTCCCCCTCAAGAAATCTGAATGTGTAGATAATGTGCCGTCGTGAAGATTTTATAATCTGCTGTATTAGAGAAGGAATGAGATACTGTTCTTGGTCGACCAACTGGTTATACAATCTTGGTGTCACGGTTTTCTTTTTATTTTTTTACTGAGTTTAGAAATTTCAGAGGTGTTTTATAAACAAGGAATTATGTTTAGTTGCTTAACATCGTTAGATTTTGTTTTCTACCTCATACAAAATAGGAAATGAAAGGTTCGTTATAGATTTTCTTTTTTTTTTTTTTTTCCCAAAAAGATAAACTGAAAACCTCAACTCCTAATTTGTTCCCTCTCTGGCCCCAGATTTGAACTTTCAGCTTATGTTGAAAATAATCTCTTGGGGCCAGCCCGGTGGCGTAGTGGTTAAGTTTGCGCACTCCACTTCAGTTGCCTGGGGTTCGCAGGTTTGGATCCTGGGTGCGGACCGACGCACCACTTGTCAAGCCATGCTGTGGCAGCGTCACATATAAAGCAGAGGAAGATGGACACGGATGCTAGCCCAGGGCCAGTCTTCCTCACGCCCGCACACACACACAAAAATAGTCTCTTTACCGTAAGTAGAATCAGACGTAAATCATAACGAGACTCTAGAAAGAAAAATCATCAACAGAAAGGACCTATAGAGATTTCATATTTCATCCATTCATTCAAAAATGTTTATTGAAACCCTAGTATTTACATATCATGCTCCAGACACTGAGGGATTTGCTGAAGAAATATTAAAGACATTCTCCCTTCCTTTGAGGAGTGTAGAGCTTGGGGAGAAATGACATAGACAGATGAAATAGTTAAGTTGTAATTCAAGGCAGCATATGATTAAATACCAAAATGTGTGGTTCCGACAAGAAATGCTATAGAAGTTCAGAAAAGGGAGTGATAACTCAGTAGCACTACTGTTTTCTGCCTACAAATTGGCAAAATTGTAGCACTATTTGTATGAAATATTTTACACTTGTTTTTTTGGCAGCCTTAGGCCTTGACTCCCAGGCAGCATTAGGAGCCTACAAAAATGTTTGTACTCCAGTCTCTCTAGAGCTGGCTTTTTTTTTTTTCTCAAAGGCAGAGGAAGTGCTTTATATAAACCAGAGTGCCCATGAGACGCAGGTAGTTTTTGACAGTCATAATCTCTTTCATGTACAAAATAAGGAACCAGCCTCGTCATTCTCTGCTTTTCAATTCAGCAGTATTGTCCCTCCATTGCAAGGCCTCCCTGACATTGAGAGGCGGTTTAATTTGAACTTAATATCCGTGACGGATGAGCTAGCCATCAAGGGTCAGATAAATTTATGACTTTGGAGAATTGCTGATGAAAATCCCCATGGTCATGATGTTGGAGAAGGAACTGACACAGATGTAGGGGAGTTTGGACGCAGATGGGCTCGCTGTAAGCAGGGTTCCCCAAAATGTCAGCATATGATGACATGCTGAAAGTGTTGTGCCTGGGGATGATGTTTTATGAAACTCACTGGCTTCCTGTTTTATTTTTGTCATATTCAAATTAGCACAGAGCTCAAAGACAAAGCCGTGGAACCTAAATTCTTAAGAATCAGAAAAAGAGAGAGCGAAGAGGGAGGAGAAGAAGAAATAAAACACTTGTGAAGTCAAATACACAGTTTGGGCCCACACCTCATTCCACTCACATCGTCTCTGGGACTCCCCACAGCTGAATGTGGTTATCATTTGGTTGCTTTTCAATCTTGTGATTCATGAATTTTCAGTTTCTTTTAAAACTCACCGTCACTGGTTCTCTGGCACCCCTTCATTTTAACTTTGGGCCTGGAGGCGTAGGTAACAGAGATGTTTTGTTCTTTGCTTAATATTATTCAATGGAGTGTCTGTGAAGTCCAACACCATTTGAAAATAACATGGCACTTGGTGTTCATTCTTCCTGTCGGCTTGGCGGCCCTTCTGGTGAGGCTAGAGTTCCCAAGTTAGCCTGACCCAGAGTGACCGACACATCAAGCAAACCGGTGATGTCAATACTCAGCTTCTGATCATGTTTATCAAAGTGGTTGGCCTTGGCCACAGCTTAAGATTTGTTTGGGGCGTCCTCTCGGCTGGCTGACTTGGGAAAGTGGCCCTGGAAAGTGTTTCACCCATATCTCTTGATATAATTTGGTCT
Source organism: Tapirus indicus (assembly GCA_031878705.1). NCBI lineage: Eukaryota > Metazoa > Chordata > Mammalia > Perissodactyla > Tapiridae > Tapirus > Tapirus indicus. The sequence goes on along the minus strand of CM062920.1, from coordinate 132,232,567 downwards.
GTCTAAATAAATGTTATGTAGCAGATGGTTATGAAATGTTTTATCAAATTCTTGGGAAGACTCTGCCCTTGACATATTTTTATTTAATTATCATGCTACAAAGGACAAAATAGTAGCTTTATTTTTGCCAACACCAAAAAAGTTACACAATAGGTTGATATTCTGGGAATGAATCGCAAACAAAAATTTATACAATATGTAAACCTTTTCTTGGGCTCTTTGCTAGATTTTTCTAGAAGGGAGCTCTTTAATTTTAGAATCCATGAGAGGAAGTGCTTTGAATGTATTTGGCAATGTCATCTTGAGAGATGGCTCAGGAGTCTAAGTTCAACATGTTGTCTACATTTGTTCTCTGCTCCTAGACACGATGGAAAAAGTGCTCTGCTATTTTCCTGTTGCTTTTCATGGTTTTAGCATCATGTTCCTATTCTTGCAAAAAATCAATAATCCACTATACAAAACCTGGCATTTTGTACTGAAGCCAAGTGTGAGAAAGTTTTAACTAATGCATGTGTGGGTTTACTGTTTTGTTGCCTTTTTTTTTTTTAATAGGTGTACTTTTAAAGAAGATTGTGGGCATTCACAGAACTCAGAAAACTGGCTGGATATTTCATCTGGAGCTAAAAAGTGCCCTCAAATTCACATGTTTAGAAGAAGTAAAGATAAGGTAGGAGGAAAGATTTTAACTTGTGTCTATTGTATTGTCTCTTATTGTACCATGGATGCTAGCTTCCTTCTGTGTGTAAAATATCTATTAGCGATCAAAGAAGCGTAGTTATGAGAGTCCGTTCCTTTAGTTAACTGACATCAGTTGCCTGCCGGATGCCATACACTCTGCAGGATGCTTGGAACGTGGCAGAGAACAAGACACAACATGGCCCTGCCCTCATGGAGTTTATCTTGTGGAGCTGAAGATGACCCTCAGTAGTTGAATTTAAAGAAAAGATGGACTTTTACTGTAGTAGAAAAACATAAGGACAAAAAAAAAAAAAAGAGAAAGAAGTTCAGACTTATGGTCAACAAGATTCCTTAAATGTGGCTTGAGCGTACAATTTGTTTTGCTTTAGGGTTCCTTTTCCTAATGTGCTCAGGCTTCTCCTGACAACTGCCTTGTGAACATGGCTTCAAGCAACATTGGCAGAGAGAGAGAGGGAAACCAATGTGGGCAGTGAATATTGCAAGTGGGGTCCTTTGGAAAGAAAGCCAGTGGGCTCTTGCTGTGGCAGTACCACCACTGGCAGCACAGCAGCCCTATCATTGGATGAGAGAAAGGAGGCAGTGAACATATTCACACATTTTCTTATTCATACACCAACCATGCCCTATGGAAAAATGGAATTTTTGCCTTGCAATCTCAGTGCTACTGTAAGGAGACATTTTCTCCCTAATTATGGCTCTTGTATTATGAATAATTGTACTGAATCCCCATCAGCAGCCAGTTGACCTGTCTGTTGAGCTCGCTCTGTTTTATTTGAATGCCACATTAACAAGGAAATGGGCCACTTTCTCTTTTCCTTTACACTTTGCCATTTCAAATAGCAAGAAGCATACCACTTAAGATGATTTAACATTTAACAAAGGAGAGCCAGAGCATTTAATGAGTGGTAAATAATAAAGGAATCTAGCTTTCCAGTCATAACTGATCAGAACTCATGGATTTAAAGTTATTTGGCCGTTGTCACTTTCTATTATCTTCTGGGGCCCAGTGTGGGGAATGGCGGGGTGGGAGGGGGAGTGAAAAAAGAAATTTCAAAGTCTTAATCCAAACCTCCACCAGCCCTGAGTAAAGAGTGAGTAGATTCTGTGAAAAAGATACTTAGGCATCTAAGCATAGGTGTGGCCAAATTTTCATTTCTCTTATCTGTCTGAAAAATAGCTGACTCTGATGCTGATAGAGAATGGTAGAAAATACCATAATCCTTGAATATACCCAGGACTCTGATAAGTGGTTAAGATTATGCAAGATTTTTTTTCTATCATTTTGAAAATTTTAAAGGTAATGCTTCAGCTAAATGTAGTGTGGGAAAGTAACTTGTTCATTGAATAAAAAGCACTGCTTACACAATTTGCTTACCTATCTTTGGGTTTGCTAGTAAAAATTAATCACTGTTTAGTGTGGAACATTACAAAAAATGTTTACCCAAATAACCACTAGTGCTTTCTTCCCCATGCTGCATCCCACTGTGGTTTACCCTAATGCCTCTAGAGTCTTCCCACACAACCATTACCTCACTCTCTCCAGCTCATTATCACTCTCAAGGTAAAGGAGATAAGAATTTAGTAATTTGAGTAAAGCTATTCTTTGAAACCAGCTTTGGACTGATTATTTTAATAATGTTGATAAGATGTCTGAACCCATCTCTTGATCATATTATTTCAAAATATTTCCTATCCTTATGGTCATCTGTGAGTTACTTGAAAGCCTCAGATCTTTGTTTATTTAAATAATACGTGATCCTGACCTACAGAGATGGCACTCTATGGTTTTCCTCTCAATTCTGTCTATCAGTTCGGTTCAGAGTTTTTGCTAATTGCTTATCATATACCTAGTAACATTCTAGTAACTTTCTAGGTACAGAAAAAAACCCTATAATGCAGAGACTCTTTTCCCAAGAAGCTTCATCTCTTTACACAAAACAATTAGAAAATAGTATATTCTCATCCTCACTGAAGAATTGGCATTGAAAAGAAATAATTAGAGAAATGCGAATTGTGTTGGAGGGATTTCCGTGAGGTTTTGTTGAGAGACAACAGCAAGATGCAGAAAAGTATGCATAGCATGATCTTGTATTGATCAAAATATATATATATATACATTTTATATATATATATATGTGTGTGTGTGTGTGTGATTATTTGAGATTGGAGAAAAATATGGAAGAATTCCTATGAGGTTGTAAGCATGGGCTCCCCTGATGGAATGACTGATGTGGTGGAGAGAGAAGACAGAGACAAGTAAAGAAGAAAAATGGAATCCTCACATATATGATGAACACAAAAAGGATGTGTGACATGATCCCATTTTAGCATGATGTAAAATTATGTTTGTATACCTATAAAGAGATTTTAACATTCAGTAAAAATGGTTTATACTGATAAAAACAGAAAAAAAAATGTAAGAATAAAAATACTTCCCACAAACAGCCTGGTTCCTAAAGGAGAGAGGACACTAGAAGCATTCCTTTACAAATCAGAATGAAAACAAGGAGTTCCACCATCTCAGATACAATCAACATTGTTTTTAAAGTTCTGTCCAGTGCAGTAATAGAAGAAACAAGGAAAAGAAATAATTATTGGAATGGACAAAAATATCATTATATGCTAAACTTAAGTGGTTATACGTCTGTAAAATCTAAGCATATTAGCTTTTAAAACTATTCAAATTAATAAAAGTAAAATGAAGTGCGAAATGTTCAGTAGACATTCAAATATCCATAACCTTCCTACATGTGAGGACAAACCATTAACATACGTTAACAGAAGATCCCATTCTTTAAAAACAACAGAAACACTCAGGCGTAAACTTGAAGAGTGAGGTATATAACCTATATTTTAAAATCACTTTTACCAGGAGATACGTGTTGAAGCCAGCTACCAAAAATAGTAATTTTGGCTACGCAACATCTTGTCTTAAGCAATTCTTTGTAATAGTAATTAGATGGTGGGGCAGTACTCTGTTGAGGCTATTTATAATTCATGATAGGGAAACCTTATCAATTAAAAACATAAGCATAAATAAAAATGAAAACGAAAATACACAAGGTATTTTCTTGGAAGATATGAAAAACATCTTGAATATATCCAGACACATACTACGTTTCGAGGGGGGAAGATATCATAAAAATGTCACTTCTTCCTCAATCTATGTTCTAGATTTCATGTAATCCCAGTGAAATTTTGAATAGGCTTTGTTTTAAAATTAATATAAAATTCATCTGGAATAATATGAACTGGTCAAGAATATATAAAATATATTTTGAAAAAAAATTATTTAAGCAAAACCATTTCCATATGATTGTAAACATATATATAGTGACAACAATTCAGCCCATGATTCTGGTTTAAAAATAGGAATATAGATTCATAGAATAGAGTAGAAAGCTCAGAAATAGATGTAAAAATTTTAAAGATCAGATATCACAAAATAAGAGGAAATAAAATTATTTTATAAAAGATGCTGAAATAACTGGCTTACAATATAGACACATAATTTAATTCACATTTTACATTAAATGTAAAAAGAAATTTTAGCCCAATTAAGAAATTCATATAAAAAGCTAACAGAGAAGATAGAATTGAGCATCAGATAATTTGAAAGTAGTTTTCTTAGCTCTGAAGCTATATAGTATATAATAACTAAAGAAAAATATTCATATACTTGACATTTTAAAAAATCTATACAACAAAAAATAAGAGATAACTAAAGCACATACTTCAGGAGAACATTTGCAACAGGCAAAATATTAATTGCAAGATATTAAAGCTAGTTAAAAATGAAAACATCAAGATGCCAGAAAGTAAGTGGACGAAAGCATATATTCTCACAAGAGGAGGTTTAGAGAGTTAGACACAGATACAGAAAAATGTTATCAAATAAATACAAATTAAAGTGATAATAAGATATGCTAACACCTAGCGTTGGCAATGCCAATTAACATAACCATTTTGGAAAGCAATTTGGCGTTATGTTTCAAAAGTCATAAATATATTCATTCTATTTAAAGTGCTAATTCCAGACTTAGAATTCTGAAGAAGTAACTTGAAAGAAGAAAAACCATAAGCATGCAGATGCTGTTGCAGTAGCATTTATAGAGTTAGAAACCTAGAAATAGCCAAACTGTTTGGCATTAAGGGGAATGTTTAAGTAAAATAAGGTCTGTTGACCTAATAGAATGTTATGCAGCAAGAAGCTCTTTAGCCCCATGAACATTGCCAGCTACTTGACATTCAAACTTGCTATCTCATCTGACCCTTTGTGTCTTCATTCCCTCTTTATCCAGCTTAATTCAAGAAAGAGCTATCAACCTGGTCAGGACTCCCATGCTGGGTTTATTAAGCCAAGGCTTCAGCTTTTTAACCCTACTCACCTGGAACCCAAAAGTCACGTAAAAATATCTTCAACTCCCTGGCTACCTTCTCCTTCACTGCACTTGAAAAAAACTTACTGTCTCCTATTTTCAGATCAACTCCAACCTCTTCTGTCTCAGTGTTCCCCTGAATCTGCCCTTGCTAAGGTCGCTAGTGAACTCTATGTGGCCATTCCAGCAGACACTATAAGTCCTCATCTCACCTGGCCTATTGACAGCGTTCTTAAAACTCTCTCTTCCATGGCCTTCCATGGCACACCCTCTCCATGTTCTCTTCCTCTCTTTAGCCATGCCTCAGCCTTCCTTGCTGGCTCCTCTCTCTGATTCTAAATATTGAAGTTGTTTCGGGCCCGGTTTTGGCTCTTCCTCTCTTCTGACTCTATGCTTTGTCCATAGACAATCTTATCCACTCTCAGGGCTTTATATATGTTCATGTTCATGTCTCCTTTTTCACCAGCCAGATCACTCCTCTGAGCTCCAGGCCCATATCCTCAATTATCATACAAATATCTTGAACTAAACACATCCAAAACTGAAGTCTTGACTTTTCCACCCAAAGTCTGCCTCTTCCTCAGTGTGTCCCATCACAGTTTAGGGTACCTACATCCATCCATTTGCTCACCAAAATCCTCCATATCCGCATGCCCCACTTCCAGTCCTGCCCCATGCTACCTCCACAGGTCTAAACCTCTTGAATCCGTCACTTCTTTCCATTTTTCACTGTACCATCCTAGCCCAAGCTTCTGTCATCTCTTAATGATCTCTTAATACCGTATGGCCCTCCAGTTTTAGTCTAGTGTTCTTTTCCATACTTCTGCTAGACTCTAAGCTCTTTGAGGGCAAGGACTGTAGCTGTTTGGTTCACTAAAGTATTCAATACCTTGTGTAGTACTTGGCACATGTTAAGGGCTTGATAAATATTTATGGAATAAACTAATGCAACGATTACAGTTATATAAAAAATATATATGTGAGAACTAAAAGGAAATGTGGAAAATTTAAAATAGTTGGTAAAATAGGATTTAAAAAACCTTTCTGATACTTTTTGTATATTGTTTGAACAATTAAATAAATTTAAGACATATACGTATACAGGATAATATGTGATGTTAACATGTGCTAAGATGTGCAGTGCAGATATAAATGCTGGCTTCAAGAAGGCAGCATGAATGACAGTTCAGCCCTTTGTTGAAGATGAGCTAGCAGGAATGGTTTGGGGTTCATTACTGTGCTCATGTCCCACGGAGGTGGTTGGATTTCAGTCCAGTTGAAGTTGGACTGTAAGAACTTGCCTTCTCCAGCATGAATCTATGGCCCCAAAAAAGAATTTTTTGAAAATGGAGAGGTGGGGGAGATCCCAGTGCTAGAATAGACTTAGCAAGGTTATTAGAGGATGAGAGACAGCAGTCTTAGCTGACCTTGCAGAAAGTTTGGGCAGAGGTCAGAAGTATAACAGACGATGGACACCTCGCAGGTCGTCTGGGACAGTAGCTCTTCATCATAGGTGATAGGGTTACCACTTCCTCTGCTCCCAGCTTCCTGATAGCCCACCTTCCCACCAGATCCCCTTCATGCACCTGATGAAAAAGGGGTCTACATTTGCATATTAATTCCTTTAAAATTCTTTTCTTCTTTTTTTGCTAATCTTCATTTTCTTTTTTTCAAATTGAAATATCGACATATAACACTGTGTAAGTTTAAGATGTACAACATGTTGATTTGATACATTTATATATAGCCATATGATTACCACCATAGCTTCAACTAATACCTCCATTATGTCACATAATTATCATTTTTTTGTGTATATGCTGGGAAAATTTTCCTTTTCAACGGGAGAACTGGCTACCTTGTTCCTTTAGATAATTCATTTAGAAAAATTAGGGAGAATTTCAAGATTTTCTTTTTGTGTCCCTTTGTGTACATGCGCGTGCATGCGCGCACACACACACAAATCTGATCATATATTTGACCACAAACAAAATCTTAATTTTTCAACTAAATTGACATTCTGCAGTTGTCTAAATTAACATTTACTGAATTTTTTCTTTTGTTTCCTTTTATAAGTGGCATAGTAGCTCAGGTTTTAGTGAATGGGTTCTTTTAAAAAAATTACAACAACTTTTGTGAAATTTGTGGTAGATAATTAAAACAACATTAAATCAAAGGTTTTGTGAGGTAACCAACTTCTATGTAACTAATTTCATGTTAGCACAAAGTTTGCCCTAATTGCAATTGTATTATTTCTAATTTCAATAAAGGACTAAGAAGCAGAATTAATATAACTTAAATCCTTCCTGATGTTTGCACTGTTCTTCTTTTTAAAAAATTAAAATTGTAGATAATTCCTAGTGGTTTTTTTCTTTGTTTAATATAGTTACAAAAAAAAACCTTAACAAATTTTAAAAGTAGATTTCACAGGCCACCTTCTTTAACTATAATAACATTAGCAATAAAAAATAAAGAGATGAAAAATGTATCTTAATACTTGAGAAATCAAGGTACATCCTCTTAAATAAACCCTGGACCAAACAGAAACAAATGAAAAAAAAAATCATGTATTTGGATGGGAATGCTTAATATCATAAAGATATAAAATCTCCTAAAATTAATGCACATGTTTCATACAATTCCAATTAAATTCACAGTCTCCTTAACCCATTTGGATAAGATGATCGTAAAGTTCATATGGAAGAATAATGTCTAGGAAATGCTAAGAAAATTATGAAAATATGAATAAACAAGGAGAGATTTGCCTTATCCAATGTTAAATATATTTAAAGTCACAGTAGTGAAAACTTGATGACATTGGAATAGAAGTAGATAAATTGCAATAGTGCAGAGTTCAGAAATAGATTCTAGATATATGGTAATTTAATGTATGACAAAAGTGGTATTTTAGTTCAATGGGAAAAGGAGGGTTTTTTTAATAAATGCTTATGACATAACTGATAAACCATCTGGATAAAAATAATGTTGAACCCTTATCTCACACTATATATAAAAATAATTTCCAGATGGGTTAAAGAGATATTTAAAAAATAAAACAATAAAGATGGTGGAACAATTTTGTATTTGTCTATAAGCTAGAGTTTGGGAAGAACTTTATAACCCAGACAAGAAACCCTGTATCTGATTACATAAAAACACATTATATAGGGTGAAAGATACCACACACAAAATTGCAAGACAAACAGTAGATTAGAGAAAATATGTGTCAGTAATATGACAGATAAGGATTAATATCTATACTACACAGAGAGCTCTTAAAAATTGATAAGAAAAATATACACAAAGCAGAAAAATGGTCCAAGAATATGAATATGTGATTCACAACACAGCAAGTCAAATAGCCAGCAAAACAGTTTTCTCTACATCAGCAATCTGAGAAATTCTCCTTCTATGGCAGGTCAAAGGGTGGATTCACTTAAGGCTCTAGGATGGATGGAAATAATGCAGAAACAATGATTTGGTACTTACGTTGTTGTCTTCTCTACGCAGACTACAGTGACCGTAGTGGGAAGCTTCTCTTCAAGACACTCGGAGTGTGTGGTGAAGAATGTGGACCCCAGCAGGGAGCTCTGCAGGAGTAAAAGTCTGCGGGACGAGCCCTGCACCTGTAACATCCCGACCAGACCAACCTACAAAGGTAGGTGAACTCTATTTGGGGTTTTTGTTTGTAAGTAAAGAAAGCAAGAAAACCTCCTGAGTTCAGATTGACCAGGAAGCAAGTTAAATGACAGGGAATCTAAACAGTCCCACCCTATAGACTCACTCTCTCCCTGCCCCTTGCTTCCTGCTTTTCTCTCAGTCCTGCTCACCTCTGCTGTACCTCATCCCATGACTGCAGGACCCCACTATCACATGTGATTGGAGAATGACAGAGGAGGGTAGGTTGGATAGGAGAGTAGAATAAAGCCAGAGACCAGTGGGCTGACCCTACCCAAATGGTTCAGATAATTCAGAGATCTGAAAAGCTGGGAATGCCCTTGGTGAGATGAGAAAATAGAACGGCCAGTGTTCTATCATCTTAAGTTCATTGCATTCATTCATTCATACAGGAGGTATTTGTTGAACATCTACTATGTGCCAGCACTGTGCTAGGTGCTAGGGGTACAGTGACCAAAAAAGACTGACCTGGTCCTTGCTTACAGTTTTGATAGCCTGTTGGGGTAGAGGCAAGTAAACAGCTCATTACAATGCAGTGCATAAATATAGGGACTGTAGCAAACCATGAGAAGCACATGAAGGGGAACCTAACTGGACTAGGGGCAGTGGGTGAGGGGGCAAGGAAATCTTCCTGGAGGAGGAGTGGGGTTGAGCCAGACAAAGAAGAAGGGGAAGAGTATTCTAGGCAGAGACCAACTAGTGTGATGGCCAGAAGGAGAGAAAAAGCTTTGTTTGAGGAGCCAGAAGAGGTTCTATATGGCCAAGGCAAATGGGGTAGGGACAGGTAGAAAGCAGTGTGATAGAACATGGATCCCAAAGAAGGCACAAAGTGGCTGAGACGAAGTAGCCATTTACAGTCAATAAATTTTTGTTGAACGAATGAATGAATGAATGTCTGCAGGTGGAGAATGGGCTGGAGGAAGGAAGGACTGAGTTTCAAAAGATCAGATAGAAGGAAAGCTTCACTGTTTGTAGTGGTCTAGGTGAGGGTGACAGTGAAAGCTGGAGTTGGAGGCAGATGGGGTTGGAGAGAAGTGGATGGATCCAAGAGATGATTAGGAGGTACAGTGGGCGGACAGGATTCGTGAGGCCCTTCGGGTGAGAAAGACTCAAAGTCAAGTCAGGTTCATGGTGCAGGCCTCCTGGAATGGGTGAAGATCATAATGGAGCTGAGTTTTGTGGCGAGAGTTGATGTTACTCATTTAATCCTAAATCCCTCAAAAGGGAATTGAATGCACCAGGCCAGAGACGGGAGCTTAAAAAATGCCTCTCAGCCAGTGGGCTTGTGGTCGCTGTTTGGGTCTGAATCGCTTGGAAAATGATTTCAGTTTTCCACTTTTCTTTGTCCACACTATGCAGCCTTTGTGATATGCTTCTAGTTAATTTTGGTCATTAAAATGCAGATCTTGCTCACCTATAAAATATGCTTCTTCAGTATTTGAGATCACCTTGTAAAGCCAGTTGGTTGCTTTTAGAGCCCCCATCAATTGCACTCGACCTTAGCCTCCCCTTTTCTCTGAATGCCTTGCATATTCTGAGCAGGTGAACAAACTCACTTCCTACCTCTTGCACTCAGCCAGCCAACAGCCATTGCCAAACTTTGTCCGTGGCCTAGAGTGGCCTCACCCCTTTCACCCGATCCTATTGCCCTTCTGCTTTGAAACATTGGGAGGAAGTCACCTCTTCCATACAGCCTTGCCAGATTCTGCTCTAACTGTCCCCATCATTCTAACAGCCCTGGGTCCCGCACAGGCAGGCCCATCTTGGTACCCAGGTGCTCCATGGGGCTCAAACCACTCACAGGGTATTTCCCTGACAGTGCTGTCATTGTTGTGATTTTTCACCTAAGTTATTTTCTCTCTTCCAGAATAACTGTAAATCCTTCCAAAGCAGAGACCGTATATATTCGTTTCCTTGTGATATTTCCCAATAGTGTTTTATGCACAGTTGATACTCAGACTCTTGCGAGTCTTCGTCACTGGACATTTATAGATTCCACTGACGTGGATTTTCACTGGGAGTCCCTCAGTGCTTATTGCCCATGTGTTTGTTCCACTAACGTGTATCAGTGTCTGTTCAAATGCTCTTGCTGAGAGGTCATGCCAGCCCTCTAAACCTCCTTGTCTTTAGAACAGACGATTATCATTTCACACAGACCCACTTTATGTGAGCAGAATTTTAGGTGGCATCCTAGCTTTCAGACTGAATTTTATCGCTGTGAGAAGCACCTTAAAGTAAGGATTCTCAGACTTTTGGAATCACACACTAATAAAATTTCAGTAAGAAAGTGAGAGGTGCCAACAAAGTTAGGCCAACTTGTTATTTTGTCAAGTAAAGACTCATGTGAAAAGTGTCATCTACTATCCCCATTAATTCATAAAAGGAAGAAGATATTAATACCAAAATGGGTGACAGTGAAGACATCACAGAGTAGCACTTGTCCCTGGACACAACAGGATTTGAAAGGTGCTGCTCCAGGCTGTGGCAGCCAGAACTGGCTGTCTCCAGTCATCACGTGGGGAACTGTGCAAATCACAGATTCCCGGACCCACCCCAGCCCTCGAAAGTCAGGAGACCTAGGAGCGCGGCTCCGGAATCTGTATTTTCATCAATATCTCAAGTGATTCTGATTGACAGTTGGGTTTGGGAATCACCTGGGATAGAATATGTAAATTAAACAGATGCAGGAAATATGATATTTCTCTAATGCTGATTTAGCACAGTTTTCATCTTTCTTATTGCTTTATTCTTTTGGGTTTTCTAACCAATGAGTAGGTTTTCAAAAGCAAATAAGAAAACCTTCATCATAGATTTGGCGACAGTTGACTCCAAGAAGATCATGGATCCCAGCCCATGGGAACCACACTTTAGCGTTTGGTAGGTAGGTATTTGTAGTGTGGATTTTTCTGAAGGTGCCAGATTTCCTTTCTAACATTCCAGTTATCATGTTCTAGGCACTTCTTGCTCGGTGACTTGTTTTATTCTTATGCTGTGGCCAATTACAAGCTGAGATAGTGATCCCGGGGAGAGTATGAGAGGTAAATGAGCTGTAAAATGGCTTTTTCCTAGTGATTATCCATGGGAAGCCTGGAAGGCGAGGTGGGCCTGGGTCTGTTTGGAGGTTTGCACTGTGCACTTTGGCTGCCTGATGTGACTGGCCCACAGGGAAGGAACCACATACTGATGAAATGTTAGCGAACAGCTGGCACACCCCCTCCCCTCTCTGAGGAGGAGGCAAAAATATTTAGTTTTTGCATTTACAGCTTTGCTTGATGGTAGCAGGACTCCACTATGAATGACTCTTTTTCCCCCTTTGCTCCAGATGTTTTAGTCGTCAACGTGACATTCTCCTTCGATTCTTGGCATTTATCAAAAAGATTCAACTTTACCAACTGCTCATCATTAAGAGAGTAAGATTTTATTTGAAATTTAAATATTCTCTCATTGGTTTTAATTTATTTATTTGCTTTACTCCTCAATTTCCTGAAGAACTCTTTTGTGGCGTAGAACTTTCCAAAGTACCTTCTGGAGCATGACCTAACGGGAGCTAGGAAGGCCCCTGAGCTAATAAGCGCGCTCATTCAAGCCCTAATAAGTAAGGCGGAGCTGTTGAGGAGCACACAGCTGTGTTAAGTGTGCCTACCAACAGGGAGATACATTTTCCTGAGGCTGAGAGGTGGCCTTGAAGTAAGTGCAGCAGAAGGGGTGCTGCTGGGTTCTCCCCTCATCAGAATGGCTTTGGGAATTTGGGTTCTGGGAGAGGATGTTAGCATGCAATAAGGGGAAGTCACACTCAAGAAGGACAAAGTGAAAGCTCTTTCATCAAAAGAACATGTTAATTCTGCCCCCTTACCGCCCACTTTTTTTTTTTTTTTAATCACCTTTGGCCCTGTTGAGCCATGGACCCCTCTGAGTTAGGGCCACACCTAACTCTTTGCTTCTAAAGCAGAGAGAAGACAGGGTAAATATGTTTCTCAGATTCCTGATTTTCCAGTTGGAGGATGGGATGGAGGTTCCCATGGAAACCTTGGGAAGGTGTTATTAGTGATTCTGTAGTTCAGTCAGTGGTATGATTGACCAACGATGTGAGTGCCAAATGTGAGTTTCTTTTGGCCTGGCCTGGGAACCATTGTTTCTATGGGGAAGCAAATTCAATCTGGAAGCTGAGTTGGGAGCCCCCTCTACAGCGATTAGAACAAGAGCCCCCGGACCTCAGCTTTGCTGCTGCGGCGCTTTGAAAGAGGGATTGAGTTCAGTTCTTTCTAATAAACGGAATGAATTTAGGGAGGGGAAAAAATCAAACTTGATAGAGAAGGCCTCAGAAGTCCATGAAAATGGGAAGAAAGAGGGAGAGGTAAATCAAATTGTAGGGCTCAAAGAGAGTTTAAACATAGTGCAGCTCCCCCATCCCCCTTGTGGAGGCCAGAGAAGAGGGTGACTTGCCCCAGGTGCCACAGTGAAGTAATTAAGAGGCAGTCCTCAGACCCACAATTCCCCAGAGTCTGAGTGTCCTTTCCTTGGGCATCTGCTTCCCTTAGAACAGCACTCAGTACGGTAATCACACCTGAGGGGTAGCGATAGGAATACAAATCACAGACCTGCTTCTAGCGCACTGAGGGGGCCAGGTAAACACTTAAGTGAGTCTGCTTTCTCCTCCCATCGAAACTGCAGTTTCTGTAGATCAGAATCTCAGAATTCTTGGGCATTTCTTGAAGAATATACAAAATACAAATGGTGTGCTGTCACTGTCCCCGGGCTGAGACCTCCCCTGGCCTCCCTTGGCTTTGTTTCCAGACCAACCTCGATTTCCATTTTTATCATTCCTTCTTTAACGCCAATTATCCTAATAAGTGCTTTTCAAGTCCTCCACTGTTATCCACGCATGATAGATTATTTGATTAGTAGACAAAATTCTTCCTTAATTCGATTAAAAAGCAAACACTGGCACCCCGATCCCTCTGCTTGCCGGGTAACCCTTTTGGTCTCGCATCTTCCAGGCAGTTGGTGGTCTTACTGCTCCAGTGAGTGAGGGCGTGCTGACCTGGGGGGAGGGGAAGAGATCAGCCTCCAGAGAGAGACTTACCTGAGGGTAGACAAATAGCAGAACTAGATTCAGAAACAGATTCAGTGGGTTCCTGCCACCTACCAGTGCAGCAGGTGACCCCAGCTTCAGGTTTCCATGGCAACACCCCTACAGGTGTGATGACAGTCCGTCAGCCCTGAGGGCTGCCCAGAGCAGGGTACAAGGTCAGTGCTCTATCCCCAGCCTCAAAGGACTGTCCTCCCTCCCCTGGGTTCACCACAGTCTGTCCAGGGATTTTTTTCTTCTTCTTCTTTTAAATGCTTGCACGCCACGTCACAGAGGAAAATTCTAGGATATGAACATTTTCCTAAAAATGTAGGAATTAAGCTGGTTTTCTGTGTTGCCAGATGCCCAGTATGTATTGGAACTGGCTGTGCTTGGTGTAAAAGTCAGAGAAAGTGTATCCACCCCTTCACAGCTTGTGACCCTTCTGATTACAACAGAAACCAGGTAAAGTGACATTTTTGGTATTACAAGGTTTAACCAAAAATAAATGTTTGTGACCGCCCATCCCAGCCTGTCTTTTGTGTTTTTTTCAAACTCTGAATTTCCCAGCTATTTGGGTGTTGAAGGAATGTTCTTCATTTCAGACACTCTGCCAAGTTGCTGTTGGAAAGTGGGCACCGCCCAAGACAGCAGGAGGAGGAAGATTCAAGGAGAGTAAGAGTGACAGAACCAACGAGGGCTTGCAGGTCAGCCCCTCTTTTTGTATTGATAATGGAAAAAATCCCCCTTTAAATGACAAAAACAACCACTACTTTGGGTTCCTTTTAAAAATTCCCTTTTTTACATTCTACCAAAATTCCCTTTTTTACCTTTGGTTTTTAACCAAGTTTCATTTAATTGGCTCAATACCTCAAAGGCTGCACATTCACATAAAAGAAATTAAAATCCTGTAGTTATGAAAAATGATGGTGTTCCAGCAGGAGTAAAATTTTAAAGGTGACTTTGTGGCTCACTCGGGGAGAGTTAAAAGGAAGTATAGCACATGGCGCTGGGCGTTTCAATTTGAACCGTGTGTTACGATTGTTTTTCTGGGAGTAATGTGCGGGGGAGGATCTATGCAAAGTATACAAACTAACCTTGTTTGGATTTTCTTTACTTTGTAGAGGTGATCTAACCAGTAGTGAATAGCACCAAAACAGAGTTGTTTCTATATAATAATGTGCATTTCTCTCCACCTCTCAAAAGTGGTTATTTTTCATGGAATTTCCTTGGAAATTCCTCTTATTTTCTTCATAGTGAATCACCAAGCTCAACTAACAGCTTGTTTGAAAAGAGAGGACGTGACAGTGTAGACATTTCCAGGCAGAATATAGTGACTGTGCTTAGAGAGCATGGACGTGCTGGCTTCATCCAGTGGACAGAAGTTAATTAAGCATCTACTATGAAAAACGAAAAAAGGACAAGTTCTTGCTCTCGTTAACCTTGGGGTCTAGTGGGAACAGACAAGTTAAAAACAGCCTGTTTTTTTTTTAAGGCTCAGTTTTCTATTTCATGACTATTCTGTGGCTTTGATTTATCCATTTGCTGTTATTTAAGATCAAGTGCCAATAGAAATAAGTAGCACATTTTTAATCACTACTGAAAAGTTGATAGTAACTTTAGGTGAATTAAGTAACAGGGGAGGGAATATAAATCAAAATGGATTATGAAGTTAATTAAAGGCGTTAGAAAACCTGGCATGCCAATATCTCCACACTTCAAAAGTCATTGAGGTTTTAAGTGATGGGCCACTTTTCTCTTTCCATCGGTTTATGAAACTAAGGCATAGCAACAGGAACTTGGATCAAGGAGGTGGTGGCAACTTCTCTTTTGTTTTTCAGTTGCTTTTTTAATTTTGGTAAAATGCACATAGTATAAAATTTACCATCTTTACACTTTTTAAGTGTACAGTTCAGTAATGTTAATTACGTTCACATTGTTGTACAACCATCATCACCATCCATCTCCAGAACACATTTCCTCTTGCAAAATTGAAACTCGACCCATTCAGCAATAACTCCCCATTTTACCTCCTACCCAGCTCCTGGCAACCACCATTCTACTTTCTCTCCCTATGGATTTGATTACAGTCATGTGCCGCATAACGATGTTTTTGGTCAACAGCGGACCACATAAGCAACGGTGGTCCCATAAGATTAGTACAACGACAGAATTGCCTGAGAACATATTTCTCAGGGTGTATCCCCTTTGTTAAGCAACACATGACTTTACTCTAGGTTCCTCATATAAGTGGAATTATACAAGATTTGTCTTTTTGTGACTGGCCTATTTCACTTAACATAATGTCCTCAGGGTTCATGCATTTTATAGCGTAGGTCAGAATTCCCTGAATAATATTCTCTTGTATGCATATATATACCACATTTTGTTTATCCCTTCGTCTGTTGATGGACACTTGTGTTGCTTCCACCTTTTGGTTATTGTGAGTAATACTGCTATAAACTTGGGTGTACAAATATCACTTCAAGACTCTGCTTTTAATTCTTTGGGGTACATCCAAGTAGAATTGCTATATTATATCGTAATTATATTTTTAATTTTTTGAGGAATTGCCATACTGTTTTCCATAGCATTCTACCGTTTTACATTCCCGCCAACAGTATGCAAGCATTCCAATTTCTCTGCATCTGCGCCAACACTTGTTATTTTCTGTTTTTTTCATAATAGCCATCCTACTGGTGTTTCATTGTGGGTTTGATTTGCATTTCCCTAACGACTGGTGATATTGAGCATCTTTTCATGTGCTTGTTGGCCATTTGTATATCTTCTTTGGAGAAATGTCTGTTCAGGTCCTTGCACATTTTTTAATCAGGTTGTTTGATTTTTTTCTTATCAAGTTGTAGAAGTTCCTTATATATTCTGGATATCAACCCCTTATCAGATACATGATTTGCAAATATTTTTCCCCATTCTGTGGGTTGCCTTTTCACTCTGTTGGTTGTATCCTTTGCACAGAAGTTTTTAATTTTGATGAAGTCCAATTTATCTATTTTTTTCTTTTGTTGCCTGTGCTTTGGGTACCATATTTGAGAAATCATTGCCAAAGCCAATGTCTTAAAGCTTTTCTCTCACATTTTCTTCTAAGAGTTTTACAGTTTTAATTCTTAGATTTAGGGCTTTGAACCATTTTGAGTTAATTTTTGTCTATGGTGTAGGGTAATGGTCCAACTTCATTCTTTTGCATGTGGATATCCAGTTTACCCAGCACCATTTGTTAAAAAGACTGTCCTTTCCCCATTGAATAGTCTTGGTATCCTTGTCAAAGATCATTTGACTATATATGCAAGGATTTATGTCTGGGCTCTCTATTCCATTGGTCTATATGTCTGTCTTTATACCCATAACACGCCGTTTTGATTACTGTAGCTTTGTGTTAAGTTTTGAAATCAGAAAGCGTGAGTCCTTCAACTTTGCTCTTCTTTTTCAAGATTGTTTTGTAAAAAATTAAACTTTTTGAGATAATTGTAGATTTACATGTAGTTATAAGAAAATAATACAGAGAGATCTCATATAGCTTTTACCCAGTTTCCTCCAATAGTAACATCTTGCAAAACTAGAGCACAGTATCCAACCAAAATATCGACAGTGACAGCAGTCAAGATACACAACAGCTCTGTCACCTTGAGGCTCCCCCAGTGTGCCCATTTATAGCCATACCCACTTCCTTCCTCCCTCCCACACCCCATCTCCGACCCCTGGCAACCGCTGATCTGTTCTCCATTTCTATAATTTCATCATGTCAAGGATTTTATTTAAATGGAATCATCCAGATGTACCCTTTTGGGTTTGGCCTTTTTAACTCAACATAATTCTCTGGAAATTCATCCAAGTTCTTTTATGTATCAATAGTTTGTTCCTTTTTATTGCTGAGTAGTGGTCCAGGCAGTGGCTTTTTAAATTTCTTTCATTTTAAAGAAAAAAATAAAGTCACTGCATCCTGTTTTCCTGTGTTGTGTCTTCCTGTACCTTTTGACCTTTGACACTGTGATTAAAAGAACCAGGGTTACCAAGAAAGCAGGAAGAGGCTGAAATAAACAAAAGCCCAAACTTGTCTTCAGTGCTTTGTGGATGACCCTTCTCAGTTTGGAGAAAGACATTTTGTTGATACTGAAATGTTGTCTTTAAATATATGATTCAGAACAGAATCTCAGTTTTGGTTGATAAGGAATGGAGTATTATTTGTCACGGGAGAGATTTCTTATGCTCTGTGAAACACTGCTGTCTTTCGTTTTCATGTGGAACATGTAAATCCAGATTTCCAGTTTGGGTCCTTGTGTTGGTCTTGAATAAAGCACCAAACACTCTTCATAGCAGAAAAGCTATTGAGGGCTTTCTTCAGGGTATCTTCCCACATCACATATGGTACCGAGTGCTTCCTTTGTGCCAGGCACCGGGGACACGAGATGTGAATGGTGAAGACACAATCTTAAGCTTCACGATGCTGAGTTTGGGTTGATTCTTCCCACAGCTATCTATTGAGCACCTAGTAGTTGCCATTGTACTGAGCTCCATGGATACCATGAGGAGGACATAAATGAATCAGTCTCAAGAATCTTTTATATGAGTACATAAGTAAGAATACAAGATATAATGTTAACATAGGGAAAGTACCAGAAAGTATACAAACCCAGAGAGCCTCTCTGTGCCTGGGGCCTCGTCCTAGTCATTCCTGTTTATTTAAGCCCAGTGCCTGGCAGTTAAAAACACTTAATCAGTGCAGTTGGTTAAGTCTTTGATTGATGGATGGATTGATTGACAGAGATGGTGTTTCAGCTGACCTTTGAGGGACAAGAAGCATCCAGACACGTGGAGATGGAGGAGTGGGTATTCTAGGCAGAGGGACTAGCGTAAGCATAGTGGGGTGCCAGAAAATTCCAGGGCACCCATTACTGGAGACTCCCAAGTAATTCACTTTGACTGGAGCAGAAGGATGCAGGAAATTATGGGACACAAGGTTGAAATGACCCTGAAGCCTGCATCTGTAGGGCCTTACACACCAGGCCTAGGAGTTTTGACTTTGTTCTTCAGTGATAATAGAGTGCTACTGAAGATTTTTTTTTTAAGTGTCATCTATCCATCGTCCTGATTTATTTTATTTTGTTTTTGTTTTATTATTTATTTTTGGTGAGGAGGATTGGCCTTGAGCTAACACCTGTTGCCAGTCTTCCTCTTTTTGCTTAAGGAAGAGTGGCCCTGAGCTAACACCTGTGCCCATCTTCCTCTATTTTGTATGTGGGACGCCACCACAGCATGGCTTGATGAGCAGTGTGTAGGTCTGCGTCTAGCATCTGAACCCACAAACCCTGGGCTGCTGAAGTGGAGCACGCAAACTTAACCACTACACCACTGGGCTGGCCCCGACATTTTATTTTTTAATGTATGAATTTGCTCATTCAAGGATGTGGTACTTATGAGATAGGGTTCCTGGTTCAGTCCCAGTTTGGACCTGTTGCCTTCACACTGTATCATGACCCTGTGACCTGTCTCTATACTCTGACCTAAAAGCATGTGCTGTCACTTACCAGGGAGGCTGCATTAAGGGAAAGCATCACCAAAATAAGGAAATGAACTCAAAAACCTATGCTTACCCTTTGTTTTTGTTTTTTTTTTTTTTTTTGTGAGGAAGACCAGCCCTGAGCTAACATCCGTTGCTCATCTTCCTCTCTTTTTGCTGAGGAAGACTGGCCCTGGGCTAACATCCGTGCCCATCTTCCTCTACTTTATATGGGACGCCACCACGGCATGGCTGACAGGCGGTGCGTCAGCAGGTGCCCGGGATCCGAACCGGCGAACCCCGGGCTGCCAAGCGCGAACTAAACCGCTGCGCCACTGGGCGGCCCCCAGTGCTTACCCTTTGAATGAGAAGGATTTTCACCTGTGAAGGGCAGTCTGAGTCGGTTGGCCCTGTCACCCTGCCCTAACTTTGTTTCCTTTTCTTAGCAATCTTATATCTGGTGCCTCCACCTGCTGAGAGAAAAGGAGGCTGCCCTCTCTTTCCTGTTCTCAAGAAAAGGTGTGAAGATCTATGATATGATGTTGTTCTAATATTTGTTATTCTTCACGATATACTTATCACTGTAGGGTAGAAATACACTGTACAAAGCCATGGCTCCTGCTCTCGAGGAATTTATATTTTGTTCTTTCTTTCTCTTCCTTGTGCCACCTCTTCTCTTCCTCTATCACTTTTGAATGTGCATTTTAATTTCTGATAGGGAATCCAAATTGACCCCCCAAGGACCTTGCCTTTAAAAGTGAAATTAAGTTTACTATATACCTGGTTTAATATATACCTTGTTGCGTAGCTTCTGTGGGGCTAGCGCTGTGCTAGGTGCTGTGGGATTCACTTCCAACTGTTCATTGATTCATTCATTCAAAATGTGTTTATTGAACACCTACTATGTGCTAGACAGGCAGGCAAAATGTGTGCCCTCGTGGAGCTTACATTGTAGAGCTTATATTTTGAAGGAAGTAAGATTCATTTTCATGAAGCTGTTGAGTATGCACAACAGAAAAAGATATAAAAAGGAATGCAAGAATGTAATAGATTGAATAGTGGTAGCTCATATTTGTTGAGCCTACGCTATATCCTGAGCTCAGGATCTTTATTTTTATCTCTTTATTTAAGCCTCACAATGGACCTGTTTTCCCCATTTTATAGACAAAGAAATGTTGGCTTGCAGAGGGTAAGTAGGTAGTAAATAATAGGCAAGAGATTTGAACCCAGTGGTCTGACTCCAGAGCCCACTCTTTTAACCACTACTCTACACTGTATGACCTCAATTGAACAAGTGTTAAACCATGTAATATTGATGATAAAAGTCAGTCCAGGAGGGAGAAAACTAATATTGGCTTCTCTTGGCATTAGGCTGGCAAAGCCTGCCTCATCTGTGCCACAGATGTGGGGTGGGACCAGACCTCCAGCCTGGGCAGGCAGTGAGGGGAGTGGATTAGCATCAAAGTCTTGGGTGGAGAGAGATAGGTTGGTGTGTGTCAGAGTGAAGGAGTCAGACCCAGCCGAGGCTGGCATCTTCGCCGAGACTGGGAGAGCAGGAGAGGCCTATGAGATGGAGAACTGAGGCCCTCAGGAGAGTGGAGTAGCAAGAATCTCATGCTCAAGTAGAGACTTGGCAGAGGGGTGGATTCTGAGTGGCTGGGTTTAATTTGCAATCAGGAGTCTCTACTGGAGGGGAAGAGCTGCCTTCCGTGGTCACAGAGTCCTGGTCACCCAGTCCAGTCCTGAGGACCCACACTCGAAAGGTTCAGTGACCCAGAGTAACAACTTTATGGAGTGGCCTTGGCAGCCCCACCCTAGGCCATATCAGCCTCACCTTAGAGTCCCCAGATCAGAGAAGTGAGCTGTGGTCTCCCAGCACAGCGTCTTGTTCTGTCACCTTCTCCCTGGAAGTCTCCAGGTCTATCTCACTAGGCATTCTAACTCTTGGCAGTTCCTAGGATCAACTGGAAGTTACAACCCAAGTTTTCTGGGGCCTGTACCAGGGCCCCCATGGAGGAGCATCTGCCTGGGGGCTGAGCATCAGATGGATAACCTTTTTGTTCCATTTAACTCTCTCAGTTTTCTTTGGTGGGATTGTATTTTGCTATTTTCTTTCCATATCTCACTTCCTCTTACACTTTACCATCTCCACTGCTGGTTACCACTCTTCTCAATTTATACATTTCATTAATATATTACTTCCATCCCTCTCAGTCATTAATAAAGATGTTAAATAATTCTGAACCAAATACTCACCCCTGTAGGGCCCTACAGGACACCTTCCTTTAATTAGTTTGTGCTGCCTTTCATCTCTCTAATGTCCTTTGGTTTCAGATTTCCAGCTGGTTTGGAATCCTTGTGACTTTTTATCCGGGCCCGTTTGAACCAATTTCAAGAGTGAAAATCTGAGAGACGTTTTACTGAGTGTTGATTCAGATCCAGGCCTACAGAGAACTTTGCTATATTCAGATTTTTTTTAATACATTAATAGAGTACAATTTGGTCTTAATAAGCTGAGCCTTCCTAATGTACCTCTTTCCAGTATTCTTTTCAATCATAACAGTGTTTTCTCCATTAATGTCATGGTAATTTGAATTGTGTTGACGTCAGACTTCACAAAAGGTACTCTTACAGTCAGGAGTAATCCTCTTAGACCTTTTCAAAGATAGCTATTTCTTAGGGGTTGTGCTATTTCCAATATCTTATTATGGCTTAGTTTTAAAAAAATAAAGACAATTGGGTATTTTGTAATCACCTAATTAACCAATTTCTCATGTGCTTTCTTATACAAAACAGGGAGTGATTTAAACTTGTGAGCGACGAGAGCTCATGGTATTTTATTAAATAATTTACCATTGTACAGCCATTTAAAAATAACTCTTGAGTCTTTAAAATGTGACTGACAGGAAGTGGGCTATTCTGAGGTTAATTGCTGGACAACACAGGGCTGTCAGGGTTACAGTCAGTGGTATTTTGATTTGATATGTGGAAATCCTTGGACATAGGATGAGGGAGGAATCTCACTGTCGGGCTATCAGTAATCATCTCTTTGAATAAAGCTAGATTATGTTTTTACATTAACCACCCTCTTCTGTGTGTAAGCTTGTGGGGCCCACAACTTCATGCGAGGTTGTGAATTAACTCTTAATTAAAATACGAAAATAGATCTAAAATACTGAGCATGTGGAACATTTGTGGGGAGATCATTCTTTGCCTTTTGTCTGTACTGGATTTTTAAACATCTTTATCAGTAAAAATAGAAAATGTGATATTTCTAAGAATTGTTGCAGCCAGACAGTACAGCCATATAGCTACTCTATCTCTTTTATTTTCTTGTATACCTGCACCGTTTATTTAATGAGGTCCTCTTGGTAGCTCTTTGACTCACTAATTAAGATTAGGAGAGGTTCTTCCAGCAAACAAAGGACAACTAATCTGACCCTCTTTGAAAACAGACTAGAAGCATCTGCTTTCACGAGATAGGCCAGGACTGGATTCCATCCTAGACAGCCAATGGAAACTTCTGTCAACAATAAGGTTTTAAATGAAATCCTTTTGAAGTAGCAGGGCTGTCTCTACTCAGGGGGAAATAAAAAGTTCATAAGACGATGTGGCAGGTCCTCTGATGGTGTTGGTAGAGCTATTTAAAGAGCAAAATATAATGCCCTTAAAAATCTTTTGTACATTAGTTATAAGACTCTCTTTATCCTCTGCTGAAACTAGAGAAGCAGCATTTATTTGGCACGCTTGAAAATTTTGCTTGAGCAGACATCAACAGTGTAAATATAAGAGGCGAGAAGGACTATCTAGAAAGAAACCTAGGAATCATAGTTGACTGGGATGTAAATATGGGTCTGCATTGAGGTTTACATAAAGCAAAACAAAACAAACACACCGTTTATCTTGTCTCTCTAGGAAAACAGTGGACTCCTCTGGTGCGGGGTCGGCAAAATTTTTCTACAAAGAGCCAGACAGTAAATATTTTAGGCTTTGCAAGCCATGTGGTCTCTGTCGCAGGACTCAGCTCTGCTGCTGTAGTGTGAAAGCAGCCACAGACAATACATAAATGGATGGGCGTGGCTGTGTTCCAAAATTTGAATTTCATGTGTCATGGAATATTCTTCTTTTGACATTTTTTCATGGGCCATACGAAAACAAGCGATGAGCTGGATTTGGCTTGCTACAGGCAAATCCAGTAGTTTGCCAATTCCTAATGTAGCGCACATGTAGACTGTATGTCCCCCACAACGCCCAGCGCTGTCCTAGGAACTCTGTAGATGCTCGGTAAATACTGGTTCACTTCACTGCCACCGTGTCTGAGCAAACAGTAAGCCTTTTGCTATCCAGCACACACTTGACATTTGCAAGGGATTTATCTTGAAGTCTTTGATAATACCCCCGTTCCAAGTACCACTCTTGCAGATAATTTCCCCCATAAAATGCAGTCAAGTATAACAGAATAATTAAAGTGACCCTTTTAGACCCTTCGTGATTCTATAGATATGGGGCTGAAGTCCTTTACTAAGTGATTAAAATAAATTCTGCCACCAAAATCAATTCTCTGTCACATTACATCATTGCTGTGATGACATTAATAGTGAATTTACCTCAATCTGCAAAACCAATCCCTAGTGATAATGAGTGATGGTGACCACTCTACCATATAGCACCCATGTTTGCCGAGGAGCAGAATGATAAAACATCCTTTCAGCATGGTGTGCAGCCCCAGCAGCCCAACCAGGCCATTGTCATGAGCATTACACATATGAAGGAGCAGAGAATACTAGGCTGCTTCAACAAGCAAGTGGTAGGCAGGTGTTGGACATGACTGAAGCTCTCCCAGTGTCTTAAGTGGCTTCCTCCTAGACCTTACCCTCTAAGTGGACACACTTGGCATTTATGGCTTAGCCAAATTTCACATGATTATGTGTCTCTGTACTTGGGGGTCGTTTTCAAATATCAAGAGTGTGGATATGAAATTTACTCGTGCCAAAGATCTGCTGTACTTTATATTGGCCAGCATTTTAGAATCTTGCATCCTGTTTTGGTCACCGTATTGTAGAAGAATACAGACTTGCTGGAAATGGTCTACAGAAGAACAACAAAGTGATCGAAATGATCGACGGTAGCATCTGTAGGAGAAAAGTGAAAGAAATCAGGATTGTTTTGTCTTTGAAAGGGAAAATGATCCTTGCCATCAAATAAAGGGCTTTGTTTAGGGGAATTTGATTAGACTTTGCAAATGGAGAAGTAAGGTGCATAGGCCTACATGATTATGGGGTCTGGTATCAGGTGATTCCAAGGGAAACTTTCTTGATAAAGAAAGGCCTAACGAAGCTTGTAATGAGTACCAAGGAGGAGAAGGTGGTCTCTGCCAACTGTGGAGAAAAAACGCTTGGCCACAATGGCTGAGATGTCCAACTACTTGTTATTGGGTGACTAAACTAGTTGACTTCTCAAGGTTTTTTCCCTGCAGGATATCCCTGGATTCAAATAGCCTAACTGAAACAAACAAAACACGGGCATTGCTTTCTTGGGAATTAAATTTATCCAGAATGACATTTATTCCAACTTAATGATGAGCCTGTGGTTGGCCCACGGTCGGTGGACTCCTTGTCTTCTCCGTCATTTTGTTATATTGTGAACCTCCAGAGGCTGTAAGGCAGTGAGCATTTTTAAGACTCTAGTGATAGCTCACTCTCCAGACAGAATGTCAGACTCTTCAACTGTATTTTCAACTGTCTTGTGAGACAAAGACTAATTGGTTTGACCTCATGCTGTCGCATGTTGAGAGACATGAATCTTCAACACTCTTCCTTGAATTCATTGATTTCATTAAACACTGTCTGCTTGTGTTTGCAAAATGTTGTAATTTCCCAGGGATTTCTTTGAACTGTAGTGCATAAACAGATTTTTTGGAACAATGCCATTTCTCAGCTTTGTTCTTGTGTTTTAATTTTTTATTTCCTATAGGTCTTCTCCATTAAGTCCATTGAACCACAGAAAATATCGACCTTAGGGAAAAGTAACGTGATAGTCACAGGAGCGAACTTTACCCAAGCATCTAACATCACAATGATCCTGAAAGGAACCAGTACTTGTGATAAGGATGTGTGAGTTGACATATTAGTAATTTATCTATGGTAATATAGTAAAAAGCTAAAACTTATGCCAAAGGAATGTCACTGTGATTATAATATTTATATAGTCAAATTATTTCCATGTGCCAAAGTGGGCCAATTAGTCTGCATATTTGATATAACACAATTTCTATAAGTAAGATAACTTAAACAACACATTTGAAGTTAATTGTGAGAGAATCTGTCCCATGTTACCCCCCGAATCTCAGTACACAATAATTTCAGGATGTTGTCTGTTTTGGGTCTTGATTTGTTTTCATTCACAAAATCAAGTATTTTGAGTAGCAAATATCATTTTGAAGATGATCCACTTAGAAAAATAATTGAGTGCCTCAGAATTGATGGGAAAATATGGCAGTTCTTCCAGTGTATTCCCCAAAGTGGAAAAAAGAATCTTCCTGATCCTTTTAATTCTTTGTCGCCTTCTCTTTATTGGATTGGTTTCAGCCTCAAATGAAAACTAAATGGAACTTATATTAGAAGTGGGGGAAAAAAAGAACAAAACACCCCAACATAAATATCTGGTCAGTGTACTACTTGAGCATCATTGTTTCTGTGACTTCTTTTCCCCTGACTCATCCTTTCAATGAAATTTTGAGAGAAAAAAAATTTCAGTGTCTCACGGACATCCTTTTGCAAATGTTACTCCCTCCTCCAAAGAGATGTAATAATAATAACATAATAGAGAATATGAGTTTTCTGCTTGTTAGCTTTTGTAAGTTTGGGCTAATTTGAAGTAAAAGATGCTACAGTCTACATGAAATATAATACCGAGCTTGTTCTCGTCATGGAAATGCACTGAAGACAATCTGCTGAAGCGTAGTGTTTTGGGTTTTAACTACTAAAACAGATTTGTACAGCATTTTAATCTGCCACACTTATTTACTAAATTTTCTGTTTTAATTCATTTGCTGCATATAACTGCCATCCCCTTCCCCTCCTAGCAGCAAATTTGGGATGTCTGTCATCCTGATGGAAAAAGCTGCTCATCAGTGGCTTTCCTTTGTTCTGCTATTTACCAGAATTATCAAGCACACATTAGTGGCTGTATCTATGCAACACAGGTATTTTTGCACCATTTATCCGGCTAAATACCTTATTGCAAAAATCTTTCATTTTGTGTAACGAAATCTGTGAAGTTAGATGCTTGTGTGTTCACTGAAAGGCAGTCAACTTCACTGGAAAATAAGTAGTTTTTCAGAGCATTACCCTGTTTCTGACTCTTTATGCTCTCATTTCAATTCCGAATGTGTCTTGAGATACCGCAGTTATTAAATTAAATGACTAAGAGACCTTTCTGCATGTAGCATTTCAGTAACCACATCTGTGTGGTGAACCCAAGTTCATGAGTAGTGAACATAATACCCAGTTAATCCTATATCCGAGTTCACACCATAATCCCAAACTCTTCTAATATGGTATTTTTTAAATGTCTAATTATTCTGAAGAGAAAAGTACAAAAATAGTAGTGGAATGACCCGCATTTCTGCCTCTCTCCTTCTGAAATTTATAAACAAGTTTGAATTTTAATGATCAGCCATTTTACAATGAATTTCCTAGAGTCTGGCTCTGAATATAAACCTTAGAATGTACATCTGAGATAGTATAAGTACAAACTGATTCACATGTTTTTGAATTTGTCTTATTGTTAGAATCCATTATTACTACTTAATCGCTATGTGTATTAAAGTTAATAATCATGCACGTATCCTTTAGGTAGTAATAATAGAGTCTCACGTAGCATAATTATACTGAGTGTCATTCAGACACAACCCTGTCTTAATGATTTGTGCTTTAGAGGGTCATTGTAGACATGGTACACAGAGGGAGCTGCAGGTTACAGAGGGAATTTTGTAGAAAGCTTTGCTTTAACTCCTGAAGGGTGTCGAGGGCACACCCTCTGGTTGTCAGGAGCACCCAGGACAGTCCCAGCTCATTTTCCGTCTGCAGGCTCCTTGGGAGGCAACTTGGCTCTGATTCTGACTGATTCAGACACCCCTGTGCTCTTGGCATGGACTTCTGTCATGGGATCTCCTCTCTTTGGATGGCAGAATTCCCGTCTCTGCCTGGGGGTGGGTTCTACCCTCCCAGTGCTTGGCTGGGACTTCTTTTTTTAAGCCTTTCATGATGGAAATTTCCAGACATACACAAGAGAGAAGTGTGTAACAAACCTCTCTACATCCATCCTCCAGCTTCGAAACTTATCAACATTGTGCCTTGTTTCATCAGGTTGTCTTGTTTTGTCTATCTCCTCCTCCTTTTCGGATGGGAGGGAAGGGTGGCGGCTGGCGTTTTTTAAAAGCATATCCCAGACACCATAACCTTTCACTCATAAATACTTCAGTTTATATCTCTAACAGATAATGATAGTACCACTATCATACTCGACAAAATTAATGGTAATTCCTTAATATACTTCAGTACCCCGTCCATGTTCCGCTTTCTGTTAGGGCTTCTTAAGGGCAATGGTTACATCTCCTTTTTTCCCACTTCTAAGGTAAATGCAAATAAAAAGATAAAAATGCACAAAAGAAAGAGGAAGCTGGTCCCCGATAATACCCAGACTGGGTCAGTGGCCCCTGATTAATCAGCAGTTGCCGTAGCTGTTCTGATAGTTCCTGAACTGCTGTAGCTCAAGTGAAATTCATATGCCGTCGCCTTGCATAATCAGTTGTGTTAAGTGTCTGTGTCATTTAAGAGTTCTTTTTCTACCCCTTCCTAGGATACAGGTTAGCCACGTGCTAAATGACACCCATATGAAATTCTCTCTTCCATCAAGCAGAAAAGAAATGAAGGATGTGTGTATCCAGTTCGATGGTGGGAGCTGTTCTTCTGTGGGACCATTGTCTTATATTGCTCTGCCCCACTGTTCCCTCATATTTCCTGCTACCACCTGGATCAGGTATTTGCTAGATTCATATTTTTCTCTTGTTGTAGTTTAAAGAGTCACATGCATAAAAAAGATGGATTTCATTTCTATACTCAACAAAATATAGAAATAGTAGTGAAATCTAAATTCCTGTCACAGAATTCCTATTAGGATTTATTCCTAGAAAACTAAATACCGGTCAAGCAGGTTGCTTCCCATTGTCACGGTGAACACTATGAGCATATCCTGTTTTACTCTTAGCTGTGGCTGCCAGGAAACTCACAGCTAAAATGTTTGTTCAATTGCAGTAAGTATTCTTAGCCTAGATTTCTGATACAAGTATGTAATAACCTTCTTTATTACGTCTCACTCCTGCCCATGATGCGAGGTTTCTTTCTTACATTTTTCATTTTATAACCTTTAGAGTAAGCTGTTTTGAATTCTTTGGGGAAATATTAGGAGCTATCTACATTTCAAAGATGCTCCCTAAGTGAGAGATGGATATTCCAAAATAAACTCTTGCAGATGAATCCAATATACTAAGAAAAAAAATTCTCTCTCTGGTTGAATTTAAATTCACACTCAGATTTTAGAATATAACAGAAAGATTTTTTTCTTCACCTAACACAGCATGAAGCTAATTTTCAAACTATAATCTAGATGAAACTGCAGATGAAGCTTTGTTAAAAAAAAAAAGGAAAAATCACTTCTAATATTCTTATTTAAGATTAAGTGAGAGGTGGATGTATTAGGCTGCTAAGGCTGCCATAACAAAGTACCACACGTGGGTGGCTTAAATCACAGAAATTTATTTCATCACAGTTCTGAAAGCTAGAAGTCCAAGATCAAGGTGCTGGGCTGGTTTCTTCCGAGGCCTCTCCGCTTGACTTGTAGATGGCCGTCTTCTCCATGTCGTCACATGGTCTTCCCTCT
The DNA here is from genome assembly GCA_031878705.1 of Tapirus indicus. Classification (NCBI taxonomy): domain Eukaryota; kingdom Metazoa; phylum Chordata; class Mammalia; order Perissodactyla; family Tapiridae; genus Tapirus; species Tapirus indicus. Next base: position 132,203,286 of record CM062920.1, on the reverse strand, counting down.
GTGCATGCCTGTGTCCTAATCTCCTCTTCTTTAAGGACACCAGTCATATTGGATTAGGGCCCACCTCAATGATCTCATTTAACCTTAATTGCCTCTTTAAAGACCCTCTCTCCAAATGCAGCCACATTCTGAGGTACTGGGGGTTAGGACTTCAACATATGAATTTGAGAAGGGGTCACAGTTCAGCTCATAACAGTGGCATGTGGAGAATTGGAATGTTAGAAGCAAAGCTCTAGCATGGCCCTCCCCTGCTCTGGGTCTAAATCCTTCCTGTAAATAAAAGCAAACATTCATGCGGCACTGCCCACGTGCCTGGTGTGTTACGTCTGTTGACTCGGCTAATCCTTATGAGCCAAAGAGGTCTACTATGGGTAGCCCCTTTTCCAGATGAGGAAGCTGAGGCATGGAGCATTCAAACCACTTACCCAGGCTCCCAGGTCGTCTGGCCCAGGGCACTGTGCTTTAACCAGCACAGTGTTCTGCTTTGCCATAAAATAAAAGGCTTCTTAATGTCCGGTCACCTGTGACATTCCGAACCTTTGTCTCCCGGTTGCTCCTGGGTGGCTGCACTTTGAGCAAGAACGTGGCTCTGCAGGCTGACTATCAGCAGAGCACGCTTGGCTTGGTTTTCTAGTAATGGATAGGCTGGCATGAAGCCAACTCAGCCCTTCCCCCTCATGACTGGAAGGTTTAAGGCTTAAGTCTTCCCTCTGCCCTACACAAACTGACATGCTCGGGTCCACCTTCTGCTCTTGTCATCAGGGGCCCGGCCAGCCTATAGAGCTGACATACCCGGGCTCCTGTCCCCTGGAATGAGTGTCTGGCGACCTGTGTGAATGGAGATGCTAGGGCAGCCAGACCTGTGGACAGCTGTTTATTTCACATCTAATGACTGCTTTGCTTATATGCGATTATGCACTGAGAATATGTGAAATCATTTGGCTTGGTTTGGAGAGAGAGAATGTAGCTACTATTTATGTGGTTTAGCAAATAAGAATTTATACTTTTAATGACATTTGTAATTTTACCTTGTCCAAAGTGTTCCCTGTCTCCCTAAATAAAATATAATTGGTAGGTTAAGAGTTTGATTTTGAAAATTGTTAGACTGAAGAATCTTCATATACATTAAACAGCAATCAAACAAAATTCTGTTTAGTGAAACCTTTTCAAGATACAGCTGATGATCTGATTATATGTGGCAACATGACACAACAAAACTCAGAATTCCATAAAAGAATTTGGGCATTTTCCTAGAATTAAAACATTTTCCTGGAATTTTTATATTTATATATCTTAAAAACTATGCATTTGTGGCCAGTATCGTTAAAAGACTTCTAAAATTGCCCAGCATTTGACATTAAAATTCGCCAATTTGCTCTCAAACATAATTGAGTGTAATATTAAATGTGAATAAATTAATAGCTTTGTTCATAAATGCCAAATGCTTGTGTGTTTACTATGAAACTCCTATTGTTGCTTTTTTCCTTTCAGTGGTGGTCAAAATATAACCATCATGGGCAGAAATTTTGATGTAATTGACAACTTAATCATTTCACATGAGTTAAATGGAAACAGAAATGTAAGTCTTCAGCTGCTTTGTAATAATATTTTCAAGGATGATTTTGTTCTCATCACACTAAAATATGTTGGGGGAGGTGTTTTATTTCTAGGCCTTTGATATTATAATCTTTTACCTGTTGCATGATATATACCATCTGTGCTAGTGTGGAAATAATAGGACCTTATACTTGTAGTTGAGTGTTTCAGGTTGTGGCACGGAGGAAAGAGGAATGAGCTTGGTGTGACAAGACCTTACGTTTCTTCCATGTGTGATTTGTGGCAAGTCACTTTAATGAGACAGTGTTTATGAATATGTGTGAACGTGCCTTGTGAGTGTCTACGGTGTGATGTAAAGAAGAACAGCATTTCTATGAAGAGTAGGTGGTGGTGTTCCCATTACACAGAAAGAGCTGCAGTTCAGAGGTTAAGTAACCTGCTAAAGTCCCAGAAATCTTATCATACGCTTCTTCTCTTGCCATGTCTCTTTGACCTGATTTAGTCCCTTCCTTCTGACTTTGCCTCCTCTTGCCTTTCATCTCCTCACTCAGGGGTCTGGTCCCCACCCCTCATCCAGTTCTTACACCAACACAAGTCACCCATGGGCCTCGTCACTCTCTCGGGAACCTCTAGATTGAAGCTTCTGACATCAGGAGCGAGAGGGGAAATGATGGATTTCAGATACAGATTGGGGCCCCTGGGTACACTTCTAAACTCTTTCTTGAATGTTCTTTCCGTTCTTTCTACCCCCTTCTTTGATGAGAGAGATGAGAGTGGCAGACTCTCTGGGCCCAGCCTGACCACTTCCTGCCAAAGTTGATGGGTCTGCAAGTGGCCACAAACCTGGCCTCTTCTTGGGACCAGTGTGGGTTCAGGCCTAAATACAGGAGGCCTTCTTAAGTCATCCTTTCATTCTGTTGTCACATGGCCACCTACAGGCACACTTCAAAGCCAGTTCCAAGCCTCTCATTGTATCTGGTTCCAGGCCACATCTCCATGATGTGACCACATCCCATTAAGTGGATCATATAGATCGACCCTCTGACCAGAGGCATTGCCTGGATTTGTGAGTGGACTTGCTCTCCCTCCCCAACGCTGTTCCTAAATCAAGTAGAATTTATTGAGCACTTACTGTGGGCAAATCATTTTGCTGAGTGCAAGGACAAATGATAAATAAGATAGTCCTGTTGCCTTCATGGAAGAAGATTGCAAATCTACACTGGGATTGAAAGTTGCGAGCACAGGATGTATCAAGTTCTAGGTTCTCTGATTCCCTTCCAGCTTAGACACCCGTTCAGTCCAAAACAGCACTGTGATTCCACACGAAAGAGAAATTAAATATGGATGGAATGAAGAATGTCTGCAGAGTGGAGCAGGATGGGTAGGACTTGGACAGGTGGAAGCGGGGAAGCAATTTCAGATGGAGAGGATGAGGACGGGTTACTCACAGGCCTGTGGTGGCAGTGTCAGTGAGCTCGGCTCAGCTGGAACCTAGAGGATGGGTCGGGAAGTGAGAGGGATGGGCCACAGAGAGTGTCAGACCAAAAACTTTGCCCTCAATTCTGTAGGCAGCAGGCAGCAATGGAAGACCTTTGAGCAGGGAGTGACATGAGTATAGGCACCTTTTATGATGATTATTTTGGCAGTGGTGCATAGGATCATTTGGAGAGGCGGTAACTGAGAAAAGGCCAGGAGACCAATGAGGATGCTAATGCAAACGTTCAGATATGTTTGAGAGGTCAGCTGGTCCTCCGGGCTGAGCAGTCCATTGGGCTGTTGTCAGTAGGGCAGGTCTAGGTGGTGGAGCTGGAGATAATCGGGTCATCTTTGTAGCATTGTCATTAGAGGGAGAATGAGAACAACACCGTGGGAGTGACAGCACAAAGGAAGAAGAGAAGAGCGCCCAGGATGGAATCTGGCGGAGGAGCTTCACTTTAAGGAATGGAGGAAAATAAGATGGCCAGTGAAGGCGGCCAAGAAGTTGCTCGGAAACTAGAGAAAAAAGAGCATTTCAAATAGTGGGAGCTGGTAACAAATACAGAAGTTTAGAGAGTTGAGAATAATGAGCTTAGGGTGACCCCGTCACCAGTAATCTTTCTAGAAGTATTCTTCAGTCAAAAGCCAGCCTTCTGGGGTTACGGCTGCTGAGAAGGTAGAGGCGGGGTTGCGTGGTTTTCATCTTATCACCAGAAATGTGAGCAGAGACTCGGGGCTGTAGCTTGGAAAGGAGTTAAGGGGGAAGGAAGGATTTCATGTCCAGATCTCAGCACTTCGCGTCAGATTTCCCACCCACGGCCTCTTCCTACCCTAATATCCAGTATTAGAGAGTAAAATAAAAAAGGAAAACTTCTCCTCACCTGACAGACTTCTTTTCACGAGTTTTAGTTGCTCCTCTTTAAAAACATTTGTCAACCTCCCCTTTCCCACCAGCTTTCTCTGTCTGTCTCTCGGCACTCCTGAAAAGGACAATGTTTATGTTTGTTTGTTGTTAATAAACTTGTAAAGCGGGCCCCACTTTCTGCCCTGTTTCCAGTCTTCATGCTCTTCACCTCATGGGGGACGCATTATCCCTTTTACCTTTGTTTTCTCCTCTTTTCTGTTAGGCCTGCAAAGCCTTTTCCTCTCTGTGGTTAGTGATTTCTGCCAGAGCTTCCCCAGCACAGAGTGATTCAGCCAGCAGCATGCAGGCCTCGCTGTGGGATGGTCTCCTCCCTTCCCGTAGCTTCCCAGGACTCAGTCTTGGTGGCTTGAAGGACACACAGGCCCGTTGGTGCAAAGTCTTCCCCTTTCTCCAGCCTAGTTCTTTCTGTGTACACTTTCTTCCCATTGCGTAACCTTCTGGCTGCTCTCATTATTGCTAATAAAGATAATATTAGTTAGCATTCACTGATTGCTAACTTATTGTGTGCCAGGCACTATTCTAAGCATTTTTACATGTATAATCCCATTTACGTGTAAATGTAGCCCTTATTTAGTTTAATGAGCCCTCATTTCGTTTAATTGGTTTTAGAGTTAATTCAACCCTGTGAGGGCAGGTAGTATGCTGGCCCCATTTCACAGATGAGGAAACAGAAGCACAGAGAAGTTCAGTTGCCCGGGTCACTTAGCTCTTAAATCCCAGAGCTGGGATGCATTAATGAAGTTGTTAACAATACTCTTTTCCTCTCCCTCAGGTCTCTGAATATTGTATGGCAACTTACTGCAGGTTTTTAGCCCCCAGTTTAAAGAGTTCAAAAGTGCGTACGAATGTCACTGTGAAGCTGAGGGTCCAGGACACCTACCTGGATTGTGGAAGCTTGCAGTATCTTGAGGACCCCAGATTTGCAGGGTATCGGGTTGAACCCGAGGGTGACACAGAATTGGAAGTAAGAATTCAAGTACGTCTCTTTCTCTTCATGTGAGCTGTGCCCCCGCCCCAACTCGAAAGGTGTGCTCATATTTGTGAGTTTCTGCGTGCATCCTGATTTCTTCATCTTCTCTTTGTTCTTCCCAGAAAGAGAATGATAACTTCAATATCTCCAAGAAAGACATTAAAATTACTCTCTTGTATGGGGAAAATGAGCCATTAGATTGCAGTTTTGAAAATATTACTAGAAATCAAGATCTCACCACCATCCTCTGCAAAATTAAAGGCATCATGTCTGCAAGCACCATTGCTAGCTCTTCCAAGAAAGTTCATGTAAGTCACCTGACAGACCCACCTGTTATTTTTTCCTTATTTTGGAAATTTCTTGGCCAAACCAGAAACCAGAATGTAATCTCTCGTGGATCTTTAGATCTTCACTTTAAATAGAAGATAAGCAAAGCTGGTATTGCAAGCCCAAGCACAATTCCTCCAAAATAGCTGGCAGAATCCATCCATGTGCCTACTGGAGTGTCAAAGCACTGAACACACCATTGTTTCTAATACTAATGAGTCTTGATAGCTTTTGTTCTAGCCATACATTTAGACTGTAGCATCTGCAAGCAGATTCTCTAGACCCATTGAATGAGCTGTCATTCTTTTCCCAAATGCAGAGGTGACATGTCTTAGCAGAAACCCCAAATAGAGGCCGCTTCAGCACACTCGGGGTAGCATTCGAGTCTAGTGGAGACCAGATAATTTGTGGGTCGTGGGCTGCTTCCTCCACCATGAAGTCACACTCGCTACGATTAATCTTTTCCCAGACATGTTTGAGGGTCCCCTCACCAGTGTATTTGTGTCTCAAAATAAAATGTGAGACCATTGGGAAGGGAAACATATTAGAAGTCTGTCTTGATAGTGTTTATGCCATAGGAGGCTCTGCACAGTCTAGACTGAAAAAAAATGCTCTATGATCTAGAGTCATAAATAATTGGGTAAAGGACAAGAAAAAAGAACATGAGACTGAAAGGCAAAGCAAAATGTGTTTCTGTCCCAGCTGCACCAGCTCGTAGCTGTTTGGCCTTAGATAAGTCACTTGGCTTTGTTGAGCCTCCCTTTGTCCACCTGTTGTGTGGTGAAGAGGGTTATACTAATTCTAAAATCAATAACAACAGCTAAACTCACAAGCGCTCCCACATCAAGTTAGCTGAGAAGAGTAAATGCTGGCATTCTTCATCATTCATGGAATAGTTCCTGAGTGCCTACACTGTGATGGGGCCATGGCAAAGAAGAAAACATCTGCCTTTATGGAGATGGCCTGAAGAGACAAGTAGTGAAAAAATAAAAATAAAAAATACGTTATATGGTGGCAATTGTTACGGAGAAAAATAAAGCAGGGAGGGGACTAGTAGCGTGGGGGGCAGTGCTGCAAGTTTTACAATGGTGGGCAGAAAGGTCTCCCTGTAAAGATGACATTTGATTAAGGCCCTCAAGGAGAAGAGAATGAGCGTGCGCTCTCTGGGGTAGAGGGTTCTAGGCAAAGGCAACCACAGGATGCAAAGGTCCTGAGTCAGGAGCCTGCCTGGTGCATTTGGGGAGCAACAGGGAGGCCAGTGTGGCTGGAGTGAAGGGAGCAAGGAGGAATGTTCTGAGGAGGTTAAGAGTTCATGGAGGGAGCGGGGAGAGGTAGCAGATCATTGTGACCTTGTGACTTTGAGCTCTGGGAATCCACTGGAGAGCCATGAGCCAACTTGTTTAAATGACGTAATGCGTTTAGTCTTCAGACGACCCTACAAAGAGGCACTATCAACATCCCATTTTAGATTTAGATTTAGAGGAAAGTGAGGACTGGATGGTTGAGTAACTAACTCAAGCTCCTAGAGCTGGTAGCGAGCAGGTGGCAAGGCTAGGATTGAGGACCCGGGCTGTCTGGGTCTAGAATCTGTGCTCCAGCTGCCCTGCTCTAGTGCTGCCACGGGGCAGCCACGGCTCCTGGGATGGAAACATGCCTTAGTACTTGTATGTACATCAGTGAAAAATAAGGCTTGATATGGACTGTTTCCCTTTACAATTTTACAAAATTTTTATAACCAAAAGATGCCAAAACTGGAAAAGGCCATCAGGGATCACTCAAGCAGCATTGCCAAACTGGTTTTCACCGTGGAATGTTTCATTCAAAATAGGCCTGCCGAGGAAACACAAGATGTAGAAGAGATAAAAGTCGAGTTACTTCCTTAGTCAAAGGGTAAGGGGGCTTCTCATCCACAGGTTGCCAGTTCTTTAAACCCCCAGGGCAAAGAGGGCCAAAGTCTAAAATCTCTAGGTCTAGTCAACACATCAACTGACATATCTGAAAACCAAGGCACAGAGAATGTTCTTGATTTACTCAAGGTCACACAGCTAATCTGCCCCAGAGATGGGACTTGAGCTCAGATATCCTACCTAGCTCATCACCTCTTTTTGTATCTTGGGGAAAACCATTTGTGGGAAAAACTGTGTACATAAATATGGTACCCAACTCAGTTGGGTCTAATGACACTCTTTGTCCCATCAGGTCAAACTGGGAAACTTGGAGCGCTATGTGGAGCGGGAATCTGTTCCTTCCCCTTGGTATTTTCTGATTGTGCTTCCTGTCTTGCTAGTGATTGTCATTTTTGGTAAGTGCCCTGTTTAATTTTGTCAGAGAAATTATTCCCCAGGGCCTCTCGTCAGGTAGGCAGACTTTCAGCTTTCAGGGGCTGTTTGCTTCAATTAAGTATTAATGGGTGAAAACCCAAATCAAAACTTTGGGAAAGGAATGATATAGGTATGCACTGAGGGCTTTCTGAATATTTTTTGGGATGCTTCATTAACAAAAGGCTGGGTTACAAAGATGGTATCTTAGTATTTGAGAAATATAAGCTGCTTTGCTTCCTCGATCCTTTGACTTGCGATGACAAATGTCCCATTTACATTATTTCCCCAGAATTCCTCTGGGATTTTGGACTCCCAGGACTTGGTCATCTTCTCCTGCCTTCTCACCCCCACCAAACACCACCCCCTGCCACCCCAGCCCTGCTTTTCCTGGTAGAACTGTATTTTAGAAGTGTGATCTGTAATGATCTGTACAAACTATTAAAATGTGCCAAGGCTCATCCAAGCACAGCAATCCCATGGTGGTTGCTCACTGGCTGAATCTGGCCCACTGATGTGTTTTGTTTGGCCCACACAGCATTTTTTAAAACAACATTTTAAAATTAGATAATTCACATTTTTAAAAACTCTCTTGAAAATTTGAAAAATCTGATTTGTTGGATCTGAGTTTTTCCATAGTATCAGTTTGCTAGGGCTGAGTAGCAGCTACCCCTTGAGAGAGGGCGTGTGTTCATTGGGTTTTTCCACAGTCTCCACCACTCCCTCTTGTCTCCACCCAAGCCACTGGTCCTGTAGACATTTGGTTTGTGACCTCTAGTTCTGAGCTGCTTTTCATTTTAAGTCTGTTTCTTCTTGTCTTCTTAGAAAAAAGAACTCTTCTCCACAACTAATGTGGCACTTCATATTCCTTGATTTCACACAGGCAGTGCCTTTCTAATGTTTTCTGTTCATAGTTGCTAATGTCTCCTTCCACATACTCATCTCCTCCCACATTCATTCATCTATCCCTGCATCCGTTTACCTTGTGTTTATTGAGCACCTGTTATGTGGCTAATAACTGTGCAAGTCTCTGGAACTAGAGAAGATGAGCTAAGGCCTGGTCCTTTCTCTTGGGTAGTTCCCAATCCAGTGAAGGAAAGACTTATGTGTGTGATTAACTGGACTGATGGGATGAATTCATTTGGCACACACCCTGTTTTGCTCTGTTGATGATCATTTCAGGTATTTTTTATGCTCTCCCCAAGATGTCCACCCTATCATGAGTCTGGAATCCAGAATTGGGCTTGATATTTTAAAACAAGTCCTGGCTGGTGCTGACTTCGAGTAAGGAGATTACTTGTAAATTCTAAATGCTGGGCTCAATTTTGAGAATCCGCTGCTATTAAGCAGCCATAGATATAACAGTCTCACCATAGAGTCACGTCCACTTCATGACTTACTAGAAACCTCTGACCTCTTCCTGGGCTATGTGACTCTCCATTCCCCTCCCTTTGCTTTGTTTGTGTAGATTGTTTATGCTCTCTAAGCATAAAGTGGGCTCAATTTGACATGTTACCTTTTGGCTTCACTGGTATCTGCAAAGCCCCTTAAAATTCTCATCCCCTTCTTACCATGATTCCAGGGAGACACGTGTCATCAACAGCTTGAGTAAGTGTACTCTGTAGTCCATCAATCACATCATTAGCGAAAACACTAAACACACCTGGCCTAGGCCTGCCACCTACAAAACATCCCCGCTGTGCCTTCCCCTGGAGATTTCAGCCATGAAAAATTTACTGCTTTGTGGATATGGCCCGCTAGCTTCCTTTGCATGCGCTGAGCCAGTGTTGCCCAAAGTGTAGCTTGAGGAACCATAGATCTAAGTAACGTTCCTGGAAGAAGGGGTTCCATGGTCAAGTAAATTTGGGAATCACTGCATGCCCCACCCCTTCTGGAATACGCACAATGCATGTTATAGTTAAGACTGTTGATTTTGTGAAGTGGTTCAGTGAAGAACGTATTTAATTTTGTTTCCTCCAGCATCCTTCACATCTACTGGTAGCAGGGTCCTTTTATCATGAAATTTCTACTAAAAGAGGAAAAGCTTGCTAGAACAATAACGATAGTTGACAACTGTTGAGTATTCTTTTCGAAAAATAAGTTCTAAATGCTTTCTGTGAGTTACTTCTTGTAATCCTCTCAACATCACAGTGAGGGAGGTACTTTGAAAGATAAGGCAGCCAGGCACAGAGATGCTAAGGAACTTACCCAGGGGCACACAGCTAGTAAATGGCAGATCAGGGACGTGAACCCAAGCACCGAACCTGTTCAGTTTACTGCCTCTACAGCACAGTTAGAAGCAAGATGAAACGGAGAAAAAAGCAATATCCGGATACAGGGGTTCATTGTGGGCCACTCATCATGTCACTCCATTTGATCTATGCAAGTTTGGCTTATGTAGCTAACTGTGGATCTGTGGTTTCTTTCTGCATCTGCGGCTCAACTTTATTTCTCCAGGGATGTTTAGAAACATTAAAAAAAAATGGAACAATATAAGTGACCTGTGGCTGTAGGAAAACTTGGCTTGTTTCATTATTTTTCAGCCATCTGGGATCTTTGGTTACAAGTGAAGGTTATTTGATTTAGTTTTTACTTTTAAAAGGAGTAGTTTTTTGTTTTTCTGTTGCTTTTAGCATCCGCCTCTTCAGAGTGACTCCTCGCTGGGAATTTTTCTTTTTATCAATTTCACCCCTTAAGTGCTATTCTTTCTCTCTCTCCCTCTGTCTCTGTTTCTGTAAAAGAACTGTGAGGGTTGGTTTTCAGTTTCCCTTTTTGTTTTGTAAGTTAACACGTCCATCTGATGCTGCATCTCTGTCTCCTCAACAGCCGTGGGGGTGACCAGGCACAAATCGAAGGAGCTAAGTCGCAAGCAGAGCCAACAGCTGGAGCTCCTGGAGAGCGAGCTCCGGAAAGAGATACGTGATGGTAGGCTCCAAAATTTTATTTGTAGAAAAACAAGGCTTTTTTATTGTCATTTTTTTCCTATACCCTTAAACGGAGCCGGCCACAGTAACGAGAGCTGTTGTATAATAGAAGACAACTGAGCAGCAGGGTCTGGGTCTGGCTTTGTGTTTTATTTCAGCTCTTCTCTGCAGCCAACCAAGTAATTATCTATTGTTTCTTCCTTAATGAAAACCAAGGTCATACTCCGTGTTAGGCAAAACAGCAGAAGATCTTATCCATTGTTTGTTGAGTTAAAATATTGCTCTTGGGATTCTGTTTTGCAGGCTTTGCTGAGCTGCAGATGGATAAATTGGATGTGGTTGATAGTTTTGGAACTGTTCCCTTCCTTGACTACAAACATTTTGCTCTGAGAACTTTCTTCCCTGAGGTAAAAGAGCATTGATCATATTCCTAAGGTTGAGTCTTGAATGATAATGAAGGTGCTTGTTGCTATTGTCAACACAGGTATTTGCTTCCAAGGCAGCTGTGGATAATGTGCTTGGTGCAGAATAATGGCTTAAGTCTGAGCAGAGCAGGGAGGAGAATAAGTATTAATTGGGTTGATTAGGGTGTAAAGCGGTGATGGGTCACTGGCAATTACTCTTTGTCCAGTAACAAAAACCTAGGAAGGACAGAAGTTCAGAGTGATGATTTTTGCTTCATTTTACTACCAGTTTAGAACTGAATCTGTAGCTGGGAAGCCAGCTAGTTTATTTAAAAATCAATAAATTGTGGGCTGGCCAATTTGTTGTGTTTATCTGCATGACTTACATTGCAGCTACTAGGTTATTCACTATTACTTCTCAATTGGAAATGAAAAGAACTGTTGGCCGAGAGGGAGGAGAGTAGACACGTGTACAATTTGAGTTGATAACAGCCATTTTTAGCAATTGTAGAGCTTGGATGTTTCTCTTCAGCAGTTATTCTTTAGCCGATCCGTTCATGTCATCCTCGTTTAGTAGAAATAGCTGCGCGAAATGATTAATTAATTTGTTCTAGGACACTGAGGAGTAGTCTGCTTAACCCTTTGGGTTTTGGGTCTCACTTCTGTTCTAACACCTCCATTTTCTCACCCATTGAGTCAGCCTTCTTCATTTACCCTCCCAAATGAGGTACAGTCATCCCTTTATCATCACCTCCACGTCCCGATACCCCAGCTCCACCATATAGCTCTTTTTTATCCAGAACTGGTACCCACAGAGAGGCCCAACCTCTAGAACACATCAACACTGATTATCATATTTAAACCTGGACTTCTAAGCAAAGCCAGAAATCTCTCCAGGTCAAAAGAGAGCTTCTCAGCTACATTTGGCCAGAAGCCTAGAGTTCAGAAACCCAGACACATGCAGTAAGCAGTTTCTCTATAATTCTGGAAGTGGACACCATGATATGTGATGCTGTGTCTGGAGGTTGGGATACCTCCATAAAACACCTACCATATTTTTTTGTCCAAGTCTTAGTGTTGTAAATCAATAAGGCTATAAATAAGACTTCAGCTTTTTGCACTTGTAGTTTTTTTTTTTTTTTTAACTTATCCTCCAAGAGTACCAGGCACCAAGACTTGCCATTTGCTACCTCATCCATTTCAATGTCAGGACACCACCTGGGGAGGGGAGTTAATTCTCTGAATCAGGATGACTGTGCAGGGCCTCAGAAAAAGTTACATCACGAGTCCTATTTCCCAGCTATCTGAGATCCCCATTAAGAATTTAATAGCAATAAAATAACAGAGATTTCTATCATCAGCATGAGTACTGTGTGGGCTTTTATAGTTAATGATTGCCCTTGAGTGCTGAGGAGAGTATTCTGTGGCCTGAAAAAGAAATTTTCCCATCTTCTAAATTCAGTAATCAGGAGCCAGGTAGAGAGATGAATGCAAAGGAATCCAAGTTGAGTGTTTCAAAAAGAGAAATCCCAGGTGTTGCAAGGATCCAAACTGACTTAACTCAGGATTATGTATGCTCTTGAAAGGCAACTGGGAAAGCCATGAAAACGGAAGTCAGAAGGAGTCGTTAAGGGAGAAGACTCGGGAAGAACAAGCATAAATATATGAGAACCCTATCAAGAAGACTTAAGTTAAAATTGAATTTATAATAATTAAGAAAAGATAGAATGAGGGAACATAGTCTATTAGGACAATGCCAGTGGAAATGCATTCTAGGCTGCAAATAAGTCCTCATGTTAATGAGGCCCTTTACTATTAATCAGGAACCATATCCTCTAGGCCTGGAGGTTGGGTGGTGGAGGGAGAACGAGGTGGTCGACACCAACCAAATAACAATAGGCAAAACTCAGAGGAAATTGTAGGCCAAGGCATTACCAGTTCCTGGTTCTTTGCCCTGCTGGTTGGTTTTGGCTTTGAAAGCCTTGGTTTTGTTATATTGACTACTTTGCTTTGCTGAAAATAGGAGAAGAAATGAGGGAAAGCAGAGCATCCAAACTTCTAGAAGAGGGAAATTTGAAGGAAGGAGGAAGGAGCCTTAGAACACAGGGAGTCAAGTAGCATTTCCTGATTTAAGGTCAAGAATCACTCTGTTTAAACTGCCTGTCTGCATAAAATTCATTCAGCAGATATTAAGAACTAGAAAATACAAACCCAGGGTTTGATTTTTCTGCTTACTACTAGGGGAGAGTATGACCAAAATAGTTTGAAGTCTTATATTTGGGCTAACGAATTGGAAACTACAAAGCAAAAATTCTCTGCAGAAGAAATTTACTTTGATAAGATATAAAAATAGCATAAAGTTTCAATTATTACCAAAAAAAAAGGAAAAACCTGAATGTATGAGTTTATATTTTTATTCTGTTGACTCATTTAAAGTGTTCTTCAGCATGCTTTTAAAATTTAATCATTTAATTCCAATAAGATTTATGATACATTCAAAAAGAAAACTCAAATTTAAAAGTTTATATTCAAGTGCTACATAGCATAGCACATAAAAATATTTTTAGAAACAAGCAAGACAACAGCATTGTGATCTAGTTTGCCATAAATTAGTGATAAAAACAATAATAATAGCTGACCTAGAGACTTACTATGCACTCATTCATTTTATTTTCACACAAAGTCTATGAGGGGGGAATCATTATTGTCCCCATTTTGCAGATGAGGAAAGTCACACATAGAGAGGTTAAATAAATTGTCCTAAGTCATGTGACCAGGATGTGATAAAACCAGAATGGTACCCAAGTAGTGTGGCTGCAGATTCTAGATTTTAACCTTGCCACTCCACCCTCTCTTGAACAACGTTGTGTGTGGAAATAGTAGATAGTACTAAGCTAAGGCGTGTAAAAATTTACCAACGTAATTCAGTATTTATCCTTAGAAGGTAAATTGCATGAGGAGTGGTCTGCACATTTGCACAATTCTTTAACCACCACTTCTTTAACTTTGGAGTCCGTTCTTTGAAAGTGCAAGATGCCTTCACCTACTGAAAATGGGACTGATGCGGTGATAATTGTTCTTCTTAGAGGCGTTCAGAATTCACTGGTGTTTCTTGAGGGCTGAATAATTATTTATTATGTATTGGAGGATACGCAGTGAGCATAAGCCCAGGGGCTCTTCAGATTAGCAAATAGTGTCTCTACTTTATTAAAACGGACTTGGGTATTATAACAAAAATACACTATTCATTTCCTTTGGCTGTTATGAATAATAAAAGTATCTCCTTCCTCTCAGTCAGGTGGCTTCACACACATCTTCACCGAAGATATGCATGTAAGTCTACAAGTTTTCATTATTAGCCCATGACTACCTGACTGTCATAGTGTTATCATCATCATCATCTTCATCTCCATTATTACCTTTAATTTTTATTGTGGGTTTTTTGGGATCATGAATTCAATATTAAATAATTCATTGTCTTGGAAAAACCCATTGTGGATCTACTTTCTAACTTTAAGTGTATATGTTATATTATATTGTATTGTATGTATTATATTATATTATATACATTATTTTTCACAGAACAGAGATGCCAGTGACAAGAATGAAAGCCTCACAGCTTTGGATGCCCTAATTTGTAATAAAAGTTTCCTTGTGACTGTCATCCACACCCTTGAAAAGCAGAAGAACTTTTCAGTGAAGGACAGGTATTAGTCAATTTGTTTATATTTTGAAAGTCATTAAGTAGAGTAAACCTGAGCCCCTCATTTTATTTCCAAACTACAACCTGAATTTGGTGTCTTGAGAACATGCGTTTACAGAGGCTGTTTGATTAGGTGGTCATGTAGCCACAGTACCTTCATTTCAGATGACACCACCCCAACACAAATTCTGTTTTGAAGACACACACACACACAGAACCCCTCCCCCAAAAAACCCTGAAAAACCCCAACACCAAGAAAAAACATGAGTCCTAAATCGAAAAAGCAGAAGTGCTATTTTTTATTTTTAAAAACACCCTGAAGGGGCCAGCCCCGTGGCATAGCAGTTAAGTTCGCGAGCTCCGCTCCAGTGGCCCAGGGTTCACAGGTTCGGATCCCAGGCGCAGATCAACGCACCGCTTGTCAAGCCATGCTGTGATGGAGTCCCATATAAAGCAGAGGAAGATGGGCACGGATGTGAGCCCAGGGCCAATCTTCCTCAGCGAAAAAGAGGAGGATTGGCAACAGATGTTAGCTCAGGGCTGGTCTTCCTCACACACACACAAAAAAACCCCTGAAAATTTGGGACAGACATTCACTTCTTGTCCCCACTCTAGTTTGAAGTTTAATGCTGAAAACACATCCTCAAGTTAACATTAGTGTGTGGTTTTTATGGATTGAGGACAAAGGTGGTTGAAAGGTAGACATTAAAAACAAAAGCACCCACAGGACAGCACCCCACTGCCTCTTGTCTTGAGCTTCCACGGAAACTACCATCAGCATCTAGCCAAGCCACAGCTGATGGTTAACCTCGTTAACCAAGCTCTTTTTTTGTGTACTTCTTTGTTATGTATATCTTTTTCTTCTTTCAGTTTTATAGAGAGATAATGGACATCCAGCACCGTACAAGTTTAAGGTGTGCAGCGTGATGACTTGACTTACATATATTGCAAAATGGTTACTGCAATAGGTTTAGTTAACATCCATCATCTCATATAGATACAGAAACAGAAAAAAGAAAAAAAATTTTGTGTGTGTGATGAGAACTTTTAGGATCTCCCCTCTTAGCAACTTTCAAATATACCATACAGGCAGTGTTAACTATGATCGTCATGTTGTACATTACATCTCAGGACTTATTTATCTTATAACTGGAAGTTTATACCTTTTGATCACCCTCCTCCAATTTCTCCCCTTACCCCTTCCCCCTGCCCTGTCTCTGGTAATTGCGAGTCTGATCTCTTCTATGAGTTTGGTTCCTTTTTTTGTTTTTTTTTTAGATTCCACATTTAAGTGAGATCATAGAGTATTTGTCTTTCTCTGTCTGACTTATTTCACTTGGCATAATGCCCTCAAGGTCCATCCATGTTGTCACAAATGGCAAGATTTCCTTCTTTTTTATGGCTGAATAGTATTCCATTGTGTTTGTTTATATATATATGTATGTGTATATAAAACAACTTCTTTATCCATTTGTCTGTTCATAGAAACTTAGGTGTTTCTATGTCTTGGCTGTTATAACCGAGGCTCTATTTTTTAACAGGTGTCTCTTTGCCTCCTTCTTAACCATTGCACTGCAAACCAAGCTGGTCTACCTGACCAGCATCCTGGAGGTGCTGACCAGGGACTTGATGGAACAGTCCAGTAACATGCAGCCTAAACTCATGCTAAGGCGCACTGAATCCGTGGTTGAAAAACTCCTCACAAACTGGATGTCCGTCTGCCTTTCTGGTTTTCTGCGGGTAAGTGTCACCTCCCTCAGCAGTGTCAGAGGTAAGACAATCAGTGGTTATTTTTAGCAGATGCTGATGCCTTTGCCAGTGTAAGTCCTGAGCCCTCCATGGCGTCAGCATTCACTCACTTTTAGTCTTGGTCCTTACCAGGAGCAGATAGAGAGGAAAATAAAAATTGTTTTTGCTGTAACTGGCCTCTGCAAATGTAATTCATTTAGAATATCCTCAGATAAGACTTCTCTTTTCTCTTTTTTAAAATTTTATTGTGGTAGGAACAATTAACATGAGACCCACCTTCTTAACAAAATTTTAAATGTTAAAAACAGTGTTATCTATAGGCACAATGCTGTACAATAGATTTCTAGAACTTAAATTTATCTTGCGTAATGGAAATTTAACACCATTGACTTTTGAGCCCACCTTTACATCGTTAAGTAACAACCAGAGCCCAGTCAACCCTTTTAAGAAAATGTACTGAGTGGAGAGAATATTTTAATACAGAAGAGAACACACTGTTTTCAGGGCCTCTGAAGCATCTTAGAAATACCCATTTACCTACCAGTGCGCTGTAAGCTAATTACACTCAATTCTAACCAGTCATTCCACATTAAAGCAAGTCCCCAAAGAGCCGCCCACCCCCGTGAGTTCTCTTCGCTGGAGTTACTGTGTGAATGTGGTTGTAATCTAATTGAATCTTAAAATCCTTTCGAATGTAAACTTTGCGCAGATTCCAGTGGTTCAGAGAGTGGGCCCTGGAGCCTGCTGCTGGGTCCAAATCTAGACTTCACTACTTACTAGAGGGCCCGAGCAGGCATCTTGACCGTCGGAGCCTTAGTTTCATAACCTGTAGAATTGGCAGAAGGATATTTTAGGGCTGTTTGGAAGCACAGATGAGAAAACGTATGTAATTGCTTAGCACTGGGTAAGCACTCCATAAATGCTGGCCATTATTGTTATAAAATATTAATAGGGAAAGAAGAGTGTTCTGTTGGACCCAATCTTCATTCAGCCCTCTGCGGCCCCTGGTACAGAAGGTTCTTATTCTTCTTTAATTCCACCAGCCATCCAGATTCCAGCAAAACTGCATAATTGTGTATTTGTAGCTAGTTCCGAAATCTAATTAAACTTTGAATAAGATGCATTGCTATGCCACAGGTTTTAACAGTGCTCCTTAAGTTTAGATCCAAGAGCAGCACTTTAAATAGACTGTGCTTAGTTTAATGTTTAATGCAATCTTACAAGTAGATGCACAACATTTTTTTTACCGACCCCTTCCTCTCCCAAGGCAATACCCATTTATTAAGATTAATGAAATCTGCCTTCTTTTCTGTTTACTTGGTATAAATCATTATACGCTCTGGAGAGGTGTTGAATGGTTATTTCTGGGGTGAATATTTTTTGCTTCCCACCATCCTAGCTTCAGCTACAACTGCTTCTAAACAGAGGCAGCAGGCCCTTCACCCAGTTCCCAGGTCTTGGTCTTCAAGGGCAGATTCTCATTCCAGCACAGTGCCACTGAATCAGAAGCTCCAGGGGTGGAGCCCGATAATCCATGTTTTCCAAGCTTCTCCAGGTGATTCCATGTGCCCGACATTTGAGGACCCTGGGATAACAGAAAGAGCAGTGGACTAAGGGTCTTGATTAGCAGCCTCTCTAGATTCATCTCAGCCCCAGCTAGCTGTCTATCTCTAGGCATGGTACTCTCCATCTGGGCATTCTTTTCTACCCACCAAATGAGGGGCATGGTCATTGGTTTTAAATTCCTTTCCAGCTCTTTCTACTGGGATCTTGTGATTCTTACTCTGAGCCCTCAAGGGCTGGTCGGCACCTTACTCTCCGTGTTCTTGGGCATTAAAGGAGTGAAGAGACAGAAAATCTAGTCTCCAAGCCCAAATGGCCCTCTCGAGCAGAGGATTCTGGGTCAAGATTTTGCAGTGCTGATTCAAGAGTACCTTGAGCATGTGGGCTGGTGAGGGGGCGGCATGCTCCTCAAGAGGAAGTGGCATTGAGCCAGTCAGTGGTACTTTCGTTTTCAGTGGGATAATTCCCTCTGGTGTGGAGGGCCTGACTTCCCTCACCAGGTCCCCAAGGGGATGTGGATGCTGATCACCCTAGTCTTCCTGCCTCACCCCACGAACATTTGACTCTGCTCTGTGACCTCCAGGTAACTTCCCCCTCTAAGCCTCCAAGGTTCTGTGGGTAAAGTCATAATAATAATAACTACTGCCATTTATTGAATGTGCCAGATGTCATGCTAAGAACTCTACTTACCTTTTCTCATTTAATCCCATGAGGAAAATACATTTATGACCACTTTGCATATGGACGAATTGGGGCACACAGAATAGATGTGACTTTCCCCAGATCCCACGGCGAGCACGTGACAGCACCTGGGTTTAAGAGCTCTTCACCACCCCACTTACTGCTTCCCCAGTGAGGCAGATACCTTCTTACAGACTTAGGGGAGGATTTCAGGATGGAACGAGATCACAGGCTCAAAAGGCCAGGGCCAACGTCTGGTCTCATATAGGAAAGGACAGTGAAGGGGCCAAATTTAGTTGCCATCACAGGAGGGGAAAGGCAGGGCGGTTGGGTAGGATGGACTCTGCCACAGGCCAGCTCCCTGGGGAGCTGTGTGTGCCCTGGTCTGATAAAATGCTGAAGCCCCCAGCAGATATGACTAACTTAGAACTTGTGTTTAACAGTGACAAAGAAACCTCATGGCCCCATGGTGTCCTAAGCCAGCCACACATCAGAATCCCTTGGGAAGGTGTTGACACTACAGATGCCCAGGCCTCATCTCCAGAGATTCTGGATCTGTAGGTCTAACATGGGGCCCAGGCACCTGAATTTTTGACAAGAGCCCGAAGGATTCTGGTGATGATTATCCAGGGTTAGAACCACAGGTGTGGGTAACTGTGTAAGACAAGATGTTACTTATCTCAGTCTAGCTGCACTCTGGAGAATTCCTGACTCCAGGACTGTTGAATCTGTAACTGCCTCTCCACGCAGCCCAGGAGAGCCCACCTGCCCCCTGACTCCAGCCTCTGTGGGCACATCCAGCCCCTCACAAGGGTGCTCGCCCCTGGCTCTGATGTGTGCCAGAGGAAAAGAGAGAAGTAAAGGTTCTAGGTTTGCGGTCAGGACATTACCCAAAAGGGTGGGGGAAAAGAGAAGAGAGCAGTGTGGTTGTGAACCACTAAATAAAGGAAGTTTCTCATAAGAATTTAAATAGCATGTTCTAGTCCCGGTGCTCTCCCCACCTGGGAAATTTTTGAACATTCCACCTCTGTCTTACACTAAGGAAGAAACTCAAGGATATGTCAGCATGGGGGAGGGAAGTGATAAAGGGGCCCAGTGGAGTGTAGGGAGGCAGAGGGGGCAGGAAGATGCCCCGGGATTGGGGAGGGCACGTGTTCTTGCATTAACTATAAAGGATGGGGTGGGGTGTGGGGGGGTGGGATTTCAAGAGACCTAAAAGAAGTCTCAGTTTACCTGTGCAAGGAAAGCAGGTGAGAGATCCAGTGGAATCCTCCTTTCAAAGCCAGATGCATTGGCTGTAGTTTAACTTTCTAAACTGGTGCTTCAAGCCCTAGTCACGTGGTTGGCTTTTCGTCATTGCTAAGGCAGTTTGACTCCCTGGTTCTGGCCCGCTCTTACTCCCCAACATATGCAGTTTAATGTCCATTGACCATAGAAGGTTCATTACTTAGCAAGGACACTGTAGTCAGCCCAGGGCTACGTGCCTTGGAAGCTACAGCAGAAGCAGAAATACAAGCCTCCCACTCAGGCTGCTCAGAGTCCACTCAAGCGCACAGTGGCTGCAAATTTGAGGCATTTCCATAACAGCAGGGGTGGCAGCTCCTGGTCCAGGAAAAAGTGCGTGTGGCAGAAGTTTGGGGAAAGAAGCCCTCAGGATGGGTGGAATGTTTGGGAAAAGCCTTAGAGCAATGGAATGGGCTGTGGTCCAGGGAAAGGAGCACATTTGTGGCCCCCACACCAGTAACGGTGCCCAGGTGGAGCTGTGCAGGCGCATCTGGGAACAGTGCGGGACTGGCCAGCATACAGGCAGGAGAGAAGGCTGCAAATTATGTAACTGAAGGCCACTTCCTTTGTGAAAAGCTGTTAACACCAAAAAGCATCCACCTTGGCAGATGTGTAAAATGTTCTTACATTTATTCTGGTTACCAAGGCTAATCGTTGTACCACTTATTTTCAGTTTGTTTACATTGCTATTTAATTGCCTTTTTTTTAGCAAAGGTTAAACCTCTGTTGACCTTGTCTACTAACTGTTCTTAGGCATTAGCCAACTGAGGAGCATGAGTCTGTACCATATAGAAGTTTGAACATAAAAGAATGCTCAGCTTCTGCATGTACTTCATGTTGCTATCAACTGTCAGTGCCGTGGAGGGGGGTGTGTGTGTGTGAACATGCACGTGTGTTGGGAGAGGAGGCGGTTTCCTGAGTTTTGCTCCCAATCCTAAGTGGAGCAATATGTATTTTCTTGGGAGTTCCATGTTGATTGTTAGGAAACACTGCCTCCTGTCTCCTGTTGTACTGCCATAAACCGAAACTTTAGTTCTTTGGAAAGTACAGTGGATTCCGCAGAAAGCTAACTGTCACTTTTGTGTCTTTTCCAAGGAGACTGTCGGAGAGCCGTTCTATTTGCTGGTGACGACTTTGAACCAGAAGATAAACAAGGGTCCCGTAGATGTGATCACTTGCAAAGCCCTGTACACCCTTAACGAAGACTGGCTGCTGTGGCAGGTTCCAGAATTCAGTACTGTGGTATGTTTGTGATGGAGCTTTCCATCCAGATGCGGAAATAAGTCTGGCTGGGAGTTAGAGGGTCGGGTGGGGTGGGGGTGGGGCCATAAATGAAACAATATCATTTCTACCTAGGGAGGCCTCAGACATTTAGTTAATTAAAAACAGTAGTTGATAAAATATTAACACGTGTTCACATAATAGATTTTAATTACTTGGATTGGGGGAGAAAGTATTGTAATGATGCCTGGGGTACTCATCAATTTCCAAAGATTTTAATATCAGGATTGCTTATAGCTTTCAGCATCGTCGAAGGAAATGCAAAGTACTCCCTATTCAGCACTTATAATTGCAATCAGAATTTCTCAAACGGCTCTGCTCTGGAAGACAATGTGTGAAGATATATTTCAACCAAATTGAGGCCGTCTTATTTTAGAACGATAACACAAGACAAATTCCACTGTGTTCCCCATGCAACGTGACGCCCTTACTTTATTTTCGTGGATTAGTTACAAATGTTTGGTGTCATGCACTTAATGTTCTGTGATCTCATAGATATTTTTAGAGGAACGCTGTAAATCACTACAGGAGGATCATTGCCTGGCTGCTGGAGGGTTTCGCCGGTTCAGGAACATCCTTTTCACTCATCCCCACCCCACCCTCAACCCTCTTCCCTTCCTAAAGGAAGAGAGACCAATTTCTTGCACATTCACAAATTTTAGAGGAATTTCTATGCTTTCTGTTAATAGAGACTTGGAAAAGAGATCGCTGTGTTTTGGTTTGATCTTTAGCTTTGTGGAGACTCTAGTCTTCTCAATCTTGTTAGTGGAGAAGGAGGAAAAAATTACAGTGGGGTTTTGGTATGGTGGTAAGGGAGCTGAGTCTCCTGTGGCTTGCTCTCCATGGCGAGCACTTCAGTGTCATCCTGGAAGAATTCATTCCCTAATTGAAGAAGGCACCACGTTGCTGCAGACTGTGTTCTAGTATGTCCTCTGCTGGGAGACTAGTCCATAGATCAGCTGTTTCGAGTTCTCTGTCACTGCCAGCGGTAGCTCCCCCTCCACTAAAGATGGCACCATGCTCAACTGCCATCCGCAAGGGGGTAGGCTGAGCAGAAAGGCAACAGTTCTGATTTCTGTCTGCATACCCGTCTGCATCTGAGAGGCAGGGGGTGCAGTGGTTCTCAAACTTGAGCGCGCATCAGAATCACCCAGAGAACTCATTAAACACGAGTTCAAGGCAGCACCCCAGAATTTCTGCTTCAGTAGGTAGGAGGTGTGGCCTGAGAATTTGCATTTCTAAAGAGCTCCCTGCAGATGCTGCTGGTCCAGGACCACAGGGGGAGAACTAGTGGTATAGTGGTTGAGTGCTGACTCTGGAGCCAGGCAGACTTGAATCCTGCCTCTGCCACTGTATGACTTTGGGCAAGTTTGGAAATCCCTCTGTGCCTCAGTCTCCTCATCTGTAAAGTGGAGCTGATGATCATGGTGCCTGCCTGTCTCATGGGGGTGTTGCAAGGATTAAAAGAGTCGATATTCTCTAAAGCACTTAGAACATTGCCTGGCACTTGCCATGTAAAGTGGCATTAAATTCATATCTCCTCGGGCACTTGTTAGAAATAAAGATCTAGATAGACCAATGCCTGGGCCTTCCCTAGGGACTGTTAAATCAGAATCTCTAGGGATGGAGCCCAGGCATAGATAGATTTTTTTAAAATATTCCAATTCTAATGTGTGTTGGGGATGGAGAACACCACTGGTATCTTGGAGAACAAAAGATGAACTTTGCCTCAGAGACTACTGACTCTCCTTTCACTGATCCAGGCTTTGTCTTCAAACCCAGAGCCTTGTTCCTAACCCAGAAGACGTTCACGCTCCCACTTTGAAACATTTTAGAAGCCCCACACGTTCTCAAAGAGAAATATTTGCAAGTGAATGTAGGTCGGGGGAATCCAGCAGTATTTCAGTCTCATGGAAACATGGAACCCAGGCAGGAAGGAGAGGAGAGGAGAAGCCGGGATTGGGGGCAGGGAAGAAGTCAGAGGCCTGCAGCAACTTTTGAGGTTTGCCTCCTTTTTAATGCTTTACATCTGAACACTTTTTCTCTCTTTCATTTTGAAACATTATTTATTTCACAGTCAATTAAGACCATGTGTTTCTGATTTGTTAACACTCAACTCATCATCAAAATGTTTCTTGATGTTGAAGAAATTCATGTCAACTCTTGGATTCTTTTTTCCTTTGCAGCCCCTGGGGAAAAGGCTAATGGAAAATTATGATTTTAGCAATCCACTTAAATCTTCCTTTTCAAATACATATTTGCCAGTAGAGACAGACTGGAGAAGGGGTGGGCCACTTGTTTCTAAGGACCTTGCTTTTAAAAATGATTTTCAATGCCTTTTATTGGACCTGTCCCAACATCTCTTTCATGGTGGATGGTTATACTAGAAGCTTCAGAGAAGGCACATTATCTGATCTGTGCCTGTGTGACAAAATGTTCGCACTAGGTCAATATAAAAAATTTAAGGTTTTTCATTTCTTTTCAGGCAAGTTACCCCAGCCTTACATTTTAAGTTTTCTTCCCTCCTCTTTTCTCCCTCTTCCACTGTTTCTCACTTTACTCCTCCCCCCAGGCCTGTGCACCCAGTGGGTTGAAGTCGTGACTTTCTCCATTTGCCTGAGGTGGTTTATGTAATTGAAAACCAAGGTGCGGTGAACAAACTCGATTCTGTGTGTGTATGTGTGTGTAAATTTTTTCAAGAAAAGAAAAGTCAAAGAAAAAACATCAAGAGCATCCACATGAGCAACTTGAAATGACAGCTGGGTGCCATGGCAGGGACACATCTAAAAAGAGGCCCCAAACTCCCGTTTGGCAAAATGCTCAGAGACACAGCACCTCATATAACAACCTGAAAGTTAGGTTTCACACCTCTAAGATTAGGATATATTCTCCCTGAGGTGTGGGGTATTTTCTAGAACGGAAAGACATTCTGCCAATTTCTTATACATGAAGTCATTATACTAACAAATGGGCTCTGGGAAGTAATTCTTTGTTTGCTGCATCCTGGGAGGAAGATTCCTCTTTCTTTCCTCACATTTAAGCAAAGCCCCACAGAGTCACACTTACTCCGGTATCCTAAGAAACCATCCTTCTCTGTGAAGGCATTGCAGGCTGCTGCTCAGTGAGGCAGTCTGCTCTAACATTATCTTCCTCCCAAAGGCTAGCATCAGCGGAGGGTTTGTACGCACACGGGACTCTAGTCTCCCTCTAATATCCACGGATTCAGATTTGACAGCTAGAAGAGGATTGAGCCCTATCGCGCTGTGGTTTTTTTCCTCCTTTGCAAAATTTTAGGCACGTTCAGTTTTGTAGCCGGAGAATCTCAGGCCCTCCCTCAGCGTGCCCTGTGTGGAGAGAATGGTTTCAGAGCAGATCACCTGAAACGTCAGAGCAGTGAGTAAAGGATTGAGGATTTCAGATCTGGGACAGGGTACCACATGGGAGAAAGGACATTCGCTTCACTTTTGAAGGAAATGAGAAAACCCAATAACTCGTAGCAAATATGCTGAATTAGCAAGAGAAGGTTGACTTGTAATCAAAGTTAAGCGAGAAATGGTTTTTTGAACTCTTAAACCCAGGAAATGAGCCTTCCAATCTGCCGTATGTGAGAGATACCATCTTGGCACCCTGGGAGACAGGGTTCCGACAAACATCTTATTGTCCTCATTCTCATATCTATGAGAAAGACTTTAAGATTATTAGAAATTCTTGAAAAAGCACAGATACACGTCTGCAGAAATCTTAACACCTCCACTATGGTTTGTTGAGGGTTTATGCCAGCCCACACCAGTCTGTCTCTGCCCCCCGCCCCCGTCATGACCATTTTGGGGACAATCATGTTTAATGAAATATTTCATATATAACAGAGCCTTCGCTATCTCTAGCAAGAGTTTCTTGTCCACATGCTTCCTTTAACACAGCGGCTCTCCCCATCACTCTCCACCTCCTTCTGTTCTCTTTAGTTTGTCCTTTCAGAAGATCCATTATCCCCGTAATTAAACAACCCACCGTCCCGATTAAGTCATTCCCTTTTACTTCAGTTACTTCTCATTGTTCATTAAATCCTGATGTTTGCACTTCGGCAATCTTGTTTTTAATACTCCTAGCATTTGTGGAGAAACAGTGACGTTAATTAACAATTCTTCAGCTTTTTTTTTCCCTTTTTCTCTCTACCATAGTGCAAATCATTTCCATTTTGACTTGTAGTCATACTGAAAGCACTACTCACTTCATAGTTACTGTTCCGAGCTTCCTGATCAAAGAAGTGAAACCATTTTTTATATTCGTTTTAGGTAAGTCATTCCCTAGTTGATGGCAAGCCGTGGAAAATGAAAAATTAACGTTCACTGAGTGTTTTACATGACTTTCCTCTTCATTCTCTTTCTTCTCTCGCCCATAATCTTGGGATTAGAAGATAATTTAGTTATATAAATACAACAGTATTTAATTTTCTTCTTTATGGCTCAAATGTGACTCTATTATTTCATCGTTAAGGATCCTTATTTATATGTGCACCCGTTAGAGAACGGTACCTTTTATAGAAATCACGGTGGAGAGAAAAGGCCTTTTTAAGATTTGTCCTTTCTGGCATTGTGAAAGTCAGCATTCCATTTGTGGTTACTGTTATCCAGAGGAGGGGTCAGCAAGTAGCAGCCTGTGAGCCAAATGTGGCCCTGCCTATTGTTATGAATAAAGTTTTATTGGAACACAGCCATGCCCATTCATTTGCTGTTGTCTGTGGCTGTTTTCATGCTACAACTGCAGAGTTGAGGAATTGTAACAGAGACCATGCAGGCCATAAAGCCTTAAATATTTACTACCTGGCCTTTTACAGAAAGGTTGCCAGCCTTTATTCTAGAACTTGACATAATCGAGGAAAAGAACTAGAATCTGCCCTCCCACTAACCCCAAAAGCCTTGGCCTCTTTCCTCTCCTTCCTGGGACACAGCAGTGGAAATGCCTCACACACTCCATAAATCTGAAACTCATGGGGTGCTTTGCCAAAAACCAAAAAAAACTGTAAAATGCTCATATTAAACCTAAAATACTGAAATTAATCATTTGAAGCTAAATCAGACAGTTTCTCACTTGATTCTAGCATGAACAAATGTTAGCCATGCTAGAAAAATTTGTGAGAGAAATTTGAGGAAATTCTCTTGGCTAACTTAATTTTTTTCTTCAAAACGGAAAAGGCCTTCGTTATTCTCATTATTCTATTAGAGGGGGCAAAATACCTTGATCTGGGAAGCTTTGGGCTCTTGGTCTTTGGTGGGGAGAGGAAAAGGAGGATGGAGAGGGGAGGTCGGGCAGGTAAGAGCAGCATTAGAGGGGGCCATCTGGTAGGATGTCCCAGGGCCACCCACTCCAGCTTGAGAAAAACCTCAGATCAGAAGCTTTCCCGAGACTTACACTTCTGACTCTGGGCTCGTGCTGCTTCTGCTGAGCTTCTGGAAGTGGTTTTCTCCTCTCTCTTTCTCTCTTTAATTCAATTTGGTATAAGAACCAGACTTTTCTCTTGACCTTAATTTGGCTCCGAAATGAAACTAGAAATATATTTTATAGGTTTTATTTAATGAAAGCAATTATTGGCCTAAGACCTTTTATGATAAAGTTGCTGGTTTGTAATAAATTCTTTTAAAATTACTTTCTAGGTATTATAAGGTATTACAGAAAGGATGCAGCAACATCCCAGCCCTTATTAACCAGGAATATGGTTGAGGAATTAATGAGGTAACTGGATCATCCTTTTGCCACCAAAGTGTGGAAGAATTCTTCTTCCCCTACTATTGAGTCATCCTCCCAACCTCTTACTTTTTTTCTGAAATTTATTATTTCTGAAATTTCCAAGTTGAGTGAAGGGACAATGGGTAAAGCCACTAGTGAAACAGGAATGTGGCTGTATGTCCAGGTGCTATGTAGCTTAATACAGAAGGGGTGGGGTTTGGATTCTGACAATTTGGGTATAAATCTGGGCTCAGCCACTTTGCTAACTGGCTGTGTGCCCTTGGGCAAGTCACTCAACCTCTCTAAACCTGTTTCCTCGTCTATAAACAGGTGATCATCAACCCTAACCTTGTATCTTTGTTAGAAGGTCAAAAAATAATATATGTCAGATGTCTAGCCGCCAGGCCTGGCACAGAGGAGGGGCTCATTATCTATTTATCGTAGATTTTCTTGTCTGAGCTGTTTTTCTTGTCAACTGTAAGGTCTGCTGAGCAGAAAGTCTCCCCTCACCATGCTTGTCGGTTGGTTATTTACTGATGATGGGCGATGTGGAGAGTTGATTAGCTGAATCCATCGTCATTAAAAGCATGTCTTAAATGCTTGTGTGCTTATGTTACTATTAAAAACATTACCCATAACTCCTCTATCTGGGCCTTTACAGCCTATGATAGACAACATCCGCCTGGACAGAGGTGAACAGGAGAACACAGTGATAAACCTAAATCACTACCTACCTAAAGGGGCTGGGTTGTGACATGCTACAAAAGGACCAGGTCCATCCCATCTGGTCCTTTCTCTGGGTTCTGGGCCACACGTTTTCCAAATAGCCTTGCCTTCTCATAACCCTTCTTGGTAACAGGCGTGTTCTCAAATCCATTAGGATGCGATTCCACTACAAAAAACAGAGACCCAAGATACATGTGTCTTGAGCGACAGAGAAGTTCATTTCTCTCCCATGTGAGGTTCCAGGGTGGGCAGTCCAGTGCTGGGATGTCCTCGCAGACCTGATCTCCTTCTCCCTTGTCCTCAGGTCACCTCATGGTCTGTGTTTGCTCCTCCAGCCTCCTTCCACATTCCAGCCAGCAGGACATAAGCAGGGCTATAGAAAAGGGGACAGATGGTCACCAGCTGTCTTTCAAGGAAGTTTCCCAGAGGCTGCCACATAACACATCTGCTTCATCTCATTGGCCAGAACTTGGTCACGTGGCCGTACCCGGCTGCAGCAGAGGCTGGCATGGCAGAGGTCTTCTTTATTCTGGGTGAACATGAGCTCCATGAAAATGCCTGTGGGTGGTGCCTGAGCTACGGGGTGCTCCAGATTGAGTGGGTTCCATGGGGTGCCATGCCAAGCCAAGGTAAGGAGGTCGATCCACCTCTCCCAGGCCGGCTGTGTCCACGCTGTCTGCTCTCATAGCATTTGTTGAGACCCTCAGGCAGACTGGGACTGCCTTTCAGAAGATTATCACCTCCATTGGTCTTTGGCTTTGCAATTAAGAGTGTGGACACATCCTAGTTATGTCTCTCACCAGCTCTGTGATCTTGGACACATTTCTGAACCTCTCTGTGTCTCAGTTTCTTCATCTGTTAAATGAGGCTAATACTAGTGCCCACTTTCTAGAGCAGTTGTGAGGATTAAATGAATTAGCAAAACATTTAAGACAACCCCCAGTACGCGGTCAGTGTTCCGTAAGAGCTGGCTATTGTTGTTAGCCACCTGACGCGGTATTCTCGTCTTCAGCTTTTGTTTTTGTAAATAGCACAGGGCTTCTCTCTCAGATGGCAGGCCGTGGTTTTGGAAAGGCAAGCATGGTTCTTCAAGTCCTCTGACCTCCATTCTACCCAAAGGAAGTGGGATTCTTTATCTAGACTTCCTGACCTAGAAGCCTGAATAAAACATTAAAGTTTGCTGCTCACAAGTCTAGTTAGAATTGAAACCAAGTATCTCTGTGGTCCAGAGGCCTCCGTTTGTACTGCTGCACATGCAGCTCCTTTCCCGACCCAATTCAAATGCCCCTTCCTCCATGCAGCCTTCCCTGATTTCTCTCCCTTTGAAAACCTTCCTCCAAGCTAGAGGTAATAGCTCTCTGAAACTCTAAAGGACTCCGTCTATACCTACTATTTTCTACCTGGCATTAGAATTTGTCATGTGTATCCCACAGTTGTTCTGCGAGTCTTCAGATACTTCCCAGGCAAGATCAGTGCCAGATTCTACTTTGTATCATCTGCAATACATGACACAATAGATACAAAGTAGATAGGTGTCGGTGAATGAATTTATCTACCGCAGCATCAATAAAGTGACCTCTGTCAGTTTAAGTTCATTCAGCTGTAAGTAAGAGAAAATCTGACTAATGGTGCCTGAAATAGTAAGGGCATGGAACTGCATCCTAGAGCAGAATGTCTGGAGGTAAGTAGCCCCAAGGCTGGTCCATCCACTCAGCAGTGGTAGGGCTCATAGTCACCATCTCTGTGTTCCTTTTGGCCCTCCCTCCTAGTCACAAAATAGCTGCCACAGCTCCAAGCTGCCACTCTCCCCTTTTGTTAGGTTAGAAATCCTTTCTCTTTATGACTCAGTGGCCAGAACAGGGTTACATGACCAGTCCCTGGTGTAGGAGAAGGAGAAGGGAGTTGCTACCAGTTGTGTTTCCTAACCTAGGCTGGGCCCACTGCTATCGATACCTGGCTTCTGTTAGCAGAGAAGGAGGAGAGGTGACTGTTGATTGGACAACCAACCATATCTGTTGCCTAAGCTTTGCTGATGCTTTCATGCCAAGGAAATAGGGACAGCCAGGGCAGTTCCTCTTAACAGACAGGTAGATTTTGGAGAGGAGACCAGTGTACAGTTGAGAGCGCTTTAGCTGTTTGTGGATATTGAAAATTAATCACGATCCCATAGATTTGGACCTCACTTAGTTTACAAAACATTTTCAGATTTTGAAAGACAGGATCCCTAAGTGTTTAAGAACACAGAGCTAGAGTGCCTGCTTCTACTGTTTTCTTGCTGGGTGATCTTGTGCAATTTACTTAACCTCTCTGTGTCTCAGTTTCTCATCTGTAAAATGGGATCAATAATAGAATCTACGTGGTAGGGTTGTTTCTGAGATTGATTTGTATGTACTAACACACACACACACATCATTTACCACAGAGCTAGGCACGCAGGAAACACTCCTTAATTTGCTGTTATTTCATGTCATTATTTAGTGATCCTGTCACTCCTTTGAGATAGGAACAGTGAGGATTTTAAGGCTCAGAGAAGTTGGATGACTTGCCCACGCTCCCACAGCTTGGGGCTCAGGGCCCTCAGCCCGCCTGTCCTCCCTGCTTGACTTCTCTGTGAACACTTACTGAGGGTGACAGAGTTGCGCTGGTGGCTGGATGTTGATTCACAGAGGATGCTTCCTTTTTCCACATGCACTGGGAATTATCTGAGAACAAGGCCTACGTCTTAAGGTCTCTCACACCCCAGTCCCTGACGCTGAGCAGGGCACAGGTTGGAAGACTCTGGTTAGATGGGTTCCGAAGAGGAGAGATGGCGCTTCCCTGGTGGATCTTCCCCAACGGGGACAGAGGCCGGGCGCGTGCCTCCTGAGCCGGGGGTGGGGTCGCGAGGCAGGGCCGACCCGGGAGCCAGGACTACACTTACGCTTTAGGAAACTGCTGTTGGAGCAGCGAGCATTAGCAGCATAAAAAATGAACAAATCAATTTGTGTCTGAATTTACTCTCAGAATTCCCTGTGGACTCTATAAAATGCCATTTTACCTTTTTTCCACCCATTTAGCTATGGAGGTGGTGGCAGATTTACATTATTTTACATCCAGTTAAGTTTTTTTTCCCTTGTGGTTATGTTTTTAAGAGGAACATTTATTGCCTATAAAGAGGTGTTTTTGTTAAAGACAATAGTGCCCTTTAGGTAGTCACAGAATGTTATTTCACAAATGGCTATAAAACTATTAAACAAGCTGGGATCACGGGAGCTCTGATTACAAGGTGTTTTCTGTTCGTCGTTATCTTTGGAAGCCTGTGAAACAGCTTAACCACCAATCCTCCCACCGTGAGGAGACCACCTCCAAGGGAAATATGGGGAGACATGGACATGTCTGCACCGACCAGAGGGGGCAGGACTAGCATTTGGAGAACATTCCAGAACCCCATTTGTGCTGGGAGTCTAGCTTAGGACTTCATATACAGCCTGATCTAAGCCAGGGTTCCCGGAGGCCTGGAGGGTTCCTGGGCTGTCGTGGGACCGGGAGGACTGAGGGAGGGCCAAGGTGGTAGGAGGAGGGGCCCCATAGCTGAGTGGGTCATGGCGCCAACTCCTGGCTCTGCCGCTTAGGAGCTGTGTCTCTGGAGCAAATTATTTGGCCTCTCTGTGCCTCAGTTTCCTCACTCTAAAAGGGGGATAATAATAATAATACAACCTCCTTCACCAGGATGTTGGGAAGATTAAAAGAAGTATGTCTGGAAATGCGTTTGGCAGGGTGTCAATAAATGTCGCTGAAGAAGGGAGGCGAGGGAGAGGACTCTGGCCTGAGGGTTCGCCATGTTGGTTCCATCCGGACAGTCGACCCAGCAGTTGCCCCCTCGCGCAGCACTCCCTGCCTTCTCCCCCATCCAGTATGTCAGGGTTTGTGAGCAGAGGCATTCTGCATCGCTTCTGGTGGGTGACTGGCCCAGAACACGAGTGTGCAAGGGAGCGACTCTGTTCCAGGAAGAAGGAGCCTCTCAAGCCAGACTGAGCTCACCACTTAACCTCAGAGTTCTGACTCCACTGATTCAGAGTTTTAATCATTTGGTTAGGACCGGACCACAGTGTACCGTTGCACAGTTGTCAGATTTAAAGGCAGTTAAAAGAAGACGTGCCTTTGAGAGCCCCCCCCCTGAGTTTCAGAAGGCCCTTTGCCATGTCCGTGGTTTGTAGGTCGTGTCTCCACTGTTCTCAGAGCTGCGTGGTTAATTCAGCTCATCACACAGGATGCCCAGGAGGCAGGTACCCTTGTTGTTCCAACTTGCAGGTGGGAAAACTGAGATACAGAGAGGTGACCCACTGGTCAGTGATGGGCTGAGAGATTGCCCAGCTAGTTGGTGGTGGGCCGGGCTCGAACCCAGGAATCTGAGCCCAGAGCCACGCTCTCCCCTGTTCTGCTTGCCAACAGCGCGCTCCTTCCTGATAGAGATGCTGAGTGTGGAGTCAGAGTCCTAGCTGGTCGGCGCCACTGAATCTGTTTCCAAGTGAAGCCATACTAATACTAACAATAATAATTGTGATAAGTTATATGAAATAATAACTTACCACTATTATTATTACTATCACCATCATCCTCATCATGGAGCCCTTCCCAGCTGCCTGGCCCCGTGCCAAGCTTTTGACCTGCATTATCTCATTTAATCTCCATGACATTGCTAGAAGACAGGTACTGTTATTAGACCCATTTTAAAGTTGAGTCAACCCTAAAGATCCCTATTCTCCACATTCTGTGTGTTTTCTTTTTTTTAATATTTCCATTAGTTAGTCATTTTACATTCCCTCATTACGGCCGGGCTCAAAAATGTTAAATAACTGTGCACTTCACACCACAAGCAGGGCCCCCCCCCCCCCCCGACTCCATGGTTACCAGGGTGCCTTAGACCAGACTGTGTGTTATGCTGATTACAAAATACTCTCAGCACTTCCCTGAATCAGTTCCCCTGGGGATCCACATAGGTAAACTTTGTTGTTTTAGATCTGTTTCTTCTTAGACAAAGTAAACCTGAAATTGCTTTACAATTTGTTTTGAAACCTTCTCTAGTTCTGTGTTTTCACACATGCACGGGGGCCCTACTTCCCCACAGTCTGATTCTGAGGTTTTGTTGCCCTGGGAGAATGCTAACTGACAAAATGTTAAGTAATGGCACTGAAATGTGAAGTAATTAATGCAGGAATAATAGTACAGGGTGGGGATCTCGAGGTTTTAATGAGGGCTTGGGAAACGGTCTGACTGAAGATGTTGAAAGTGGAGGGGGAGATAAATGTTACCATAATTAATGCTGCATATTAAAAAGTGATCTCTTTGGGGTGATCAATACGGGGACCTTGTAACCTTTCCTGTCACCTGGAACTTCACTTCTGGGACTCTGTGGTCCTGTTAATAAAAAAGATAATCACCAGTCTGCTCTCATCTACTGTGGAAACTTTCCAGGTTTTTTTCGGAAGATGAAATTAGAAATCGCCATTCTTAGATTTGTGAGTATATATGTATTTTACTCTCAAATATATTTATTCAATGCTTGCTCTATAATGAGAGTTTTAACTTTCTGTTTTCCTTTCCATTATCCCTGAAAAGAATGGCTTATGGAAAAAAGATTAAAGTAGTATAATGTGTTACGGTGTTTGCTAATGTGCTGTCAGAGGTATTAGTAGGACTCGCCAAGGTTTGTGTCTTTTATGAATGCCTTTCAGATTGCAATTATCTAATAGACTTGGAAACCCGTTTGTATTCTTGCAGGCATTAAACGTCGTCTTTGAAAAAATCCCAGAAAATGAGAGCGCAGATGTCTGTCGGAATATTTCAGTCAATGTTCTTGATTGTGATACCATAGGCCAAGCCAAAGAAAAGATTTTCCAAGCATTCCTAAGCAAAAATGGCTCTCCTTATGGACTTCAGCTGAATGAAATTGGTCTTGGTAAGGCAATGCGGGAGCTATTGTGTCCCAGTCCCGGATGAGCATCCCTCCTACCTTCTCTCCCTCCCTGTCTGCCCCCAGTATGTAAGCTTCTGTTTGGTGAAGCTTATATGGCCTTATAGACCTTATAGGGCGTGTCTAAGGGCCAAGAGACTGCATTGCTCTCCCGTGAGCATCGTGCTTCTTCCTAGGAAGCATAATCCTTCAGAGATGCTGTTTTTTTTAATATTATGTTTGTAAATCAGATTCATGAGATTGCTAAGCCTGAGACCAGATGCATTCACCTTGCATCAAGAAGTACAAAAAGGTGTAAACCCTGTGCCCTCTGTATGTGTTGCATTTCACGTTGACATTTGATTTGTTTGTTGTGATACTGAGTGTGTCATTAGTGGGTGGCTCAGACTCTGGGTGTTGACTCCAACATGCTGGAAAGGTCATCTTCCTCTCGGCTAATCGCCTCCTGCATTAAGTATATTCTCCATCCTCCCCCAACATGAAGCAGCATCTGCTGTGAATTCATTTTCGGGCTCTATTGGTAGACTGCAGAGGAGAGCATATGCGTGAGCGAGCTAACAGGGTTCCACTTCACTCCAGTGTTCATCAACATTTTAAAGTTGAGCTCCACGCAGCCCTCCCAGGAGACCGTCATGGGATTTTATAGCAGATAATGGGACAGGAAAGAAGAGTAACATCGCAGCGGTGACAGACAGCGTAACAAGGTTCATCTCCCCTCCACATACAGTTGTAGCCTCGACTAAGCAGGCAATTAAAATCATTCCGCCTGGCCCTGCAAGTCAAACCTCCTGCTAAAAGGCCATTGAGAGGAGCCTGGGGGCAGGGTCTGGCTGATTTGAGTGAAACCTTGCAAACGTGTAGCAACTACATGACCTGCTTCAAAGAAAGCAGGGCGCTAAGGCACCTCTCCTCCACCTCTGTCTCCTTCCATTGGATGGCGTGTTGGCCACTGGAAGACCATTTTAGCTCGTTTGGTTAGAATCAGGGTCAAAGGGGCAGCCCCAGCCAGGAAACTATCACGTCACCCGGGACCATCAACTTCCTTGCTCTGAGCCCACCCCTCGCAAAGGAGTGCTCTGACTGCAGAGGAGGTGGGTACACAGAGCCGAGGACCACAGGGAAAACAGCCCAAAGGCCTCAGTCCTGCCACTGCCGAGTCGACGGTAATGTCTGCACAACATTCCTGGGTTTGTGCCCATCAGGTGTTCCTGGCCTCCTGATGTAGGAAGGCAGGGAGCAGGACGAGCAGACCAGAAGCTTCACATTGTAGTCTGACGGTAATGGGGCACAGCGTATCAGCCATGTCAGGCTTCTGTGTGTCTGCTCGTCTTCCAGGCTGCCTCCAAGGCTGGTTTCAGAAAACCAAGGCAAAGCCTTAGAAACGCGCCGTAATTTGTATTGAAATCCAATACCAGAAACAGCTGTGTAGCAGAGACTCACAGACTCAGATGCTCAAAGGGGCAGGAAGTGTCATAAAGAAGAGGTGTCGGCCTGCCTAGGACAGTGGGAAATGGTGGGATCTGACTTAACTGGGGAAAGACATGCCATCTAAGGGGTTAGGGCCACTTAGCTTCAGCTGATGGGTGCCATGCCAGCCTGTGTGGTCAGTGTTACCAGATGGTCCAGTTTTTTAAAAGAGAAATCAGGAGGCCAAATTTCTTTGTGCAATCTTCTGATCTTTAAATGCTGGTGCTGAATTGACATTAAAATAACAATAAGTAAGGGCCAGCCCAGTGACGTAGTGGTTAAGCTTGCACGCTCCACTTCGGTGGCCCAGGGTTTGCAGGTTCGGATCCCAGGTGCGGACCTACGCACTGCTCGTCAAGCCATGCTGTGGTGGTGTCCCACATACAAAATAGAGGAAGATGGGCATAGACGTTAGCTCAGGGCCAGTCTTCCTCAGTAAAAAGAGGAAGATTGGCAATAGCTCAGGGCCAGTCTTCCTCATGAAAAAATTTAAAAATAAAATAATAAGTAAAAAATTGTACAGGTTCACAAAAAGAGAAAATACACATCTGTGGGCCACATTCTGACCCTAGGGCACAAGTTGGCATCCTCTGTAAAGTATTTAGAACCCTGTGGTGCTGGAATATTAGCCCCCCACCTCACATGGACCCCCTGTGTACCCCCACACAGGGACCTACAGAATGTATTTCACAGAGCGCCTGTGAACACACAAACACACGTGTGAGCACACAATTTGCTTTTGGACTCTTCTGAATGGCTTAGTCCCCCTGAGGATGCATTATTTTGTCTTCACTTCCAGGCTTAGCCTCAGAATAAAAGCTTCAGGGAAAAGTGATCTTAAAAGTCAGGGCCGGGGCCAGTGCCGTGGTGTAATGGTTAAGTTCACACACTCTGCTTTGGCGACCTGGGGTTCGCAGGTTCAGATCCCGGGCATGGACCTATGCACCGCTAATCAAGCCATGCTGTGGTGGGCGTCCCACATATAAAGTGGAGGAAGATGGGCACAGATGTTAGCCCAGGGCCAATCTTCCTCAGCAAAAAGAGAAGGATTGGCAATAGATGTTAGCTCAGGGCTAATTGTCCACACCAAAAAAAAAAGTCAGGGCCCCAAACACAAAAACACAAAAGAAAACTCAGGCTACCAGTCTGGCTGATGTATCTCTGAACCTTCAAACAAATATTTAGCACTAAGTTTTGTCTATTTATGAATAATATTTGCAAAAGTCACAGGGTAGCATTTAAGATTTCTCATTGTAATTTTAAAAGAGAACAAAATGCTCTTTTTTTTTTTCAGAACTTCAGGTGGGCACACGACCAAAAGAACTTCTGGATATTGACAGTTCCTCTGTGATTCTTGAAGATGGAATAACCAAGCTAAATACCATTGGCCACTACGAGGTAAGAACAAAGCTTAGCCCCCAGCATCTCCTTCCTCATCCCCAATCCTAACTGGATTAGATAATCTCCAGTACCACGTGAATTCTTTAAAAATTACAGGACTCTCACCCATTTTCTGGACTAGTTTGCAACCTGCCTGTTTCTGGGGCAGTTTTCTTTAGTTGCTGGTTTGGAAGAGCCCATGAATGACTGTCTCTTATGGTCTCCTGGCCCCCCCAGAGCCCCCTCTGCAAGGGCGTCGATTTTCTTGAGGCCCAATCACTCTCCATCCTGCAGTTCAGGTCAGAAACTTTACCTTTACGAGATTCTCTGGCCTCTCGAAGCACGTGCCTCAGCAAAGCCGTAGAACGGTTACCATTTAAGCTTGACGGGAACAAAGCCTGCGAGGGTCCTTAGCCTCCGTGCTCTCCGCAGTGTTCACAATAGACCGCATGACCTTTGGGGTAGGGTCCTTTCTTCCTCAAGAAGTTCTGCATTTCCCATTTGCAGTACCAGCGGTGCCTCCTCTGGCCGCTGCCCCGCATGCTGGGTGAGTGTCGAGGTGGGTGAGGGGCACACGTCCCCTCTCGGAGATCCGAGTGCCGAGAAGCTGCACAGAACCAGGGAGAGGAGGCAGGGAGGTTCCTGGACACACTGGGACACTGGGAGTCATTCAGCAACATTATCCAGATCTTTGTAGAATATCCACTGTGTGCTAAGAGCTGGGGATGGGTGTGAGAGGAACAGGTCACAGGTCCTGGCCACAGTCCCGGGGAAGGATGAGGAAACGAGTAATGAGGCAAAGTAATAATGCTGTGGCTTAGAGCATCCGAGAAGGCTTCCTGGAGGAAGCTATGACCAGCTGAGACCTGAAGAATGAGGATAACTTAGCTAGGAGTGGGGTGCCAGCCCACACAGTGGGGAAGGGGAGCATGCGTGTTCTTCCACAGAAAGACTTTTAGGCTGGCTAAAACTTAAGAGCAGCAGGGGTGGCAGTGAGAGCCAATAATAGCCAAGGTTTACTCTGGACTCTTATAATAATAAGGCCGTAATAGCCCTTACTCTGTGCCAGGGGCTGCCCTCCACGTTTCCCTTTATTACAGCTCATTCCATCCTATAGCAGTCCTGTGAGGTAGGAAGTAGTATTAGCCCTCTTTGTAGATGGGTACACTTAGGTCAGGGAGGTTTACTGATAGTCAGTGGCAGAGCCAAGATTTGGACCTAAGTAGTAGGACTATTGGGTCCATGACTTAAGCAGTATTCGCCACAGCTTCTCATAAAAGAAGGCCCGAGAAGTGGGGGAGGGAGGCAAGAAAGGGAGGGGCAGATCATGCAGGTCCAGTTAGCGTCTTCAGGAGTTTGGATTTTATCCCAAGAATGGTGGGAAACCATTGGATTATCTGCAGCAGGGGAGATTCATGTCTCAGGAAATGACTGTGGCCATGCTTGGATATGAGAGGTGCAAGCCCGGAAATAGGGAGACCCATTAGGAGCTGGCATTAGAAGAATTTCAGGTGAGGAATGGTGGTGAGCAGAAATGACGCAGTGGCTCTGGAAATGGAGACAAGCGAATGGATTCAGAGATGGGCAGAAAGTAGATGCCACAAGCCGTGCCAATGGGAGAGATTAGAGTGAAGGAGGGGTCAAAATGGCACTTGGGGACCGCTGGGCAGGTGCGGGTGCTCTTCCAGAGGTAGAGAAGACAGGAGGAGCAGCTTCCAGGCCACTTGGAGAGCAGGCGCCTCCTGTCTTTCTTGACTGTCAAGTCCCAGGGAGATGTGTGGACAGGAAGGCCTTTGGACCCTGCCAGGCTCCCCCTCACCCATAAAGAAGCTGAGACTGTTCCTTGAGCAGGGCTTTCTGGACAACAGCCAGGAACAGAGGACACACTATCCTTGGGCTCTTTGGCTGAGTGGGTCTGAGAGCCAGCTGGGAAATAGTTGCTTCCGGTGACACCTAGGTGAGTGCTGCCCCTGCAGCCTTTGCTGGAGGGCACCTAGCAGAAAAAGCTGTGGATTAACAAATTGCTCCTGTGCTCACCCTCCCGCAGCTCAGACTTCCCAACCTTGGAATCATCTTGCCAAGAGCTGTGGGTCTTAGCTTTTGGAGTTTATAAAATCTCCAGGGAGCTTTCTGAAAGTACACCCTTGGAGGTGGGTCACCCTTGGAGAAGCACTGCTCCAGAGGGAATGTAATGGATAGGAGGGGAGGGTAGAGTTCGGGGTGCTGCCTGACCGGGTGGAAGTGCGTAGAGAGGGGCTTATTATGGCATCAGTTTGAAGTCAGGGCTGCAGCCCTGCGGCCATCTCCCTCTCTGCCTGTGTCTGGGTAGCCAACTTGTCTCTGCGAGTTTGGAAGGGACACAGCCACAGACGCCCTCCTTTGTGGCTCTTGACTAACGTGCTTGCCTTGCTCAGCTGTGTGGGGAGAGCTGGGCCACCCTGGTCAGGCTTCTCAGCATCCCCTGGCAACCGTATGATGTGGGGTGGGCCCCAAAGGAAGGAATGTGGCCACTCACTGCCTGATAGGGAAAGGCAGGACAAGCCACTCCAGCAGTGAAAACGAAGAACCGCCACAGCCTTCTGCAAGGCAAGGGGAAGGCTGTCAGGAGAGATAGAACATCAGTCTTCACTGGAGACATCGGCCGTGCTAGACACCTATCTGCTTAAGGATGATAATGAAATTAATCCAGCCTGTAGTCACTTCCCGTCCAAGTGATTTATTGGCCTCATACCCTAACGTTGCCACATGGAGGTAATAAATGACAAGACTAGGACACAGGGGCTTAGAGGATTCTCCTTACGTTTAAAAAGCTAAGCCTTAAGGCAAATAAACGCAGGGAGCTTGAAGGGAACTGGGGAGGTCATTGGCCCCGTGCTCTCTGTGCCTGGACCATCTCAAATGCCCTGATTTTCAAAGACTGCTCGGAAAAAAGTATCCACCACCACTCTCCGCCACCTAAATCTATGCTTGGTTTAGTAGCGCCTCTGCAGATTCAAAATTTGGAATAATTTGACAGGGCTGGGCTGAAGCTTACTCTTACCCATTTTGTTAAAGAAAAATTTTCTCCTTGAGCATTTGCATTTCCCTCCAAAGAGACAAGATGCTAATTATCACTCTTATTCATTTACTAAAGCGCTCTAGTTTGAGTCACTGTAAGTGCTTGAAAGCAAAAAAGTATCTTTCGTTTAAAAATAGGGTTTAACTCAGAGTTTTAAATGATTCAGACTCACCTCCCTCCAATTAGCTCAAATTAGTTAGGTGTTCAAGTTAATCTTTAGTGACGGCCAGTTCCTCCTACTGTCTAAACACAGTCCCCGCTGCTGGGGCGTGAGCCTGTTTCTTCTCACCCTGTTCTGTCCTTAGGGCAGACAGCATAGCTGGTGTCTTCTGAGTGAGTCACTGTTGGTGTCTTTGGAAAGGTTTCTATAGAGGGGATCTGAAGGCACAACAGAAATATAGCATCTCATGGACCAGATACAGCGTCCGGAGCCCCAAATGGCCAGTAATGCCCTGTCAACGATAGGACGGCATCCTTGCCAACCCTGGGCATCGGCAAGATTGCTTTCCATGATGGTGACAGTGGCAGCCAGTATCCAGGACTGTTCCCATGCATGAGCACAATTCATGCTCACCACAACCCTGTGATGAAGGTGCTTTTATTACTCTCATTTTCCATCAGATGAACGCAGAGGAGGGTGAATTTCTGCTCCAGTCTCATTCTGTCCCGTGCAGACGAGGGGTAAAGCCGACGTCTTTACAAACGCATTAAGCCAGAGGCATCTTTCTCCCCTATAATTAAATCATCCCCAAGTGCTCCCTTAACTGGCTGTCGCTGTGTGCGTTTACTATGAAGGGGACCGCACCGTGTTCTGGAGCCGACGAGATCCGTTGTGTGCGTGTACAGGGACTGGGTCCGGGCTTCCTTCCCCTCACCTGCCCCCCGCTTGTGACCTTTTCCTGGACCGTGTTATCACACCCACACTCTGCTGTGGAGAGTCATCGAGTGTGCAGGGCAGGTGTTGTGTCTGGCAGGAAATGTTCTCCACAGATCGCTCCTCTCATTCTGAACTGCAAGGTTTTGAGGGGCAGAAAAGACGTTTAACCACATGTCGTTGAAGAACGTTCCTTGTAACCGGTGCCTGCTAATGCCGAAGTGGTCACTGCTGATGCCAAAGTGGTCATTCAAATGGCATTTAAAGCTCATAGGAACGTTCCAAGGAGTCTGCTGGGTAAGGTCAGTGGTGCTTCCAATCAGGTGTGTCGTCTGTGACAAAAGGTAAAGGGATTGGACTATCTCTAAAGGTCTCTTACGGCGTGAATGACTCTATTTAACAAACACACGGAGTGCTCATTGGGCGCTGTTCTAGGGGCTTTTACAAAGAGCAACTCTTTAGTCCCTTTACAGCCTGATGAAGTAGATACTGTCACTGTTCCCATTCTGAGGCACAGGGAGGCTGAAAAACTCAGCCAGGGTCACATAGCTCTTCTCACTCGTGCCCCAAGGCTGGAAACAGACGAGAAAGGAATTGCACTAGGGACTTTGGCTCTTCTCAGGGCCAGAGGGATACCCTTGCTCAGCCGGGCTTGCAGCCCACGCTCCTTGCCTCTGAAGCAGCCTGGCTAGAGAGCTGGGGCCGACTTATGAGAAATCCTGGTAGTTAGCTTCTCTGATGTCAAATTCAAAAGAGTAACTTCTCTTAAAATCTTATGATGAATCTCATGTCTGTGAGTTTATCAGATGCTTCCTTATTTCTAATCCTATTTAACATCATTTAAGGCCTGTAGTCCTTGAAGACGACGACAGTTACCTTCATCAGAAGGGAGGCCTCTTTCAGGCACCCGAGAGCTGACAGCTCCAGGCTGACAGAAGCATGGAGCACCCTTAGGTGCCCAATTTCACACACACTTGTGGGGGCCAACTCCCTCCTGGAGGACTAGCCTGGGGTTCTCTCTGACAGTCCTC
This sequence comes from Tapirus indicus, assembly GCA_031878705.1. Taxonomy (NCBI): domain Eukaryota; kingdom Metazoa; phylum Chordata; class Mammalia; order Perissodactyla; family Tapiridae; genus Tapirus; species Tapirus indicus. The sequence continues at coordinate 132,161,911 of CM062920.1, read as the reverse complement.
AGGGGGGGGTTGCTGCTGGCCCAGGGCTAATTCCGAGTACACAAGACAGCAGCAGGAGGCCGACTGGCCTTTCCCTGGTTTCCAGACTCCATTAGAGCTTGGTGCTGGGTGTCAGGAACCACATGTGTGATTCGATGTGCCTGTTGAGAATGTTCTGATAGGCCCCTTCCAAACATTCAGATGACTCCTAAGCCTCCTTCACTGAAGGACTGACCAAGGTTATCCCTCTGGCCCTGAGAAAAAAGGTTCCTTTTTCATCTGCCTCCAGCCTTGGGGTGTCAGTGAGAAGAGCTAAGGGAAAGATGGCGAGAGCAGTTTTGACGAGTGGCTGCTGGGACAATGCCACTTGAGCAGAATTCTGTTTTCACGTGATACCGTTTTAGGAATGAGAGTTACCAGTAAGGGTTCCCACATGGTGATTTGTATTGATTATTGTGTTTTCAGGTTTTTTCTTTAAGGAAAAAGTGTCACAATATTTCAGACCATATTCATATTCAATTACGAATACAGTCAATATTCATAATTTTCCATAAAATTCTTAGGCTAAAATTCCAGTTTTCCTCTTAGGCTAAATCATCTGAAATTGCCAATATCTAAACCATTTTTACCTACAAAAAATGGCAGTTTCATAAGGTTAAATTTAAGTTCAACCTTATATTTCTAGAAAATCTATTTTTATGGAATTATCTTCAACTTATGTGTTAAGGTAGTATTTTTACCACAAAGAAGTCTCACCTTCACTTGCAAATGGTTTGGAGGATGAATAGCTTCGGTTTATTTCAGGATTGACTTTAAATTGTTGACACGGGTCCATTTCTCCCTGTGTGCTCAAAACTCCTAATTCTCATGATGGAACAGTCTACAGACATCTCTGCCTCATTCCAGCAGGGGCCGGCCATCACTGAAGGGGTATGGCCTTGTTGTCACATTGAATTCTGGAGCATTGTGAGACTGGAAGGAATTTAATTTGAAATTGCCGTGTCTACCAGTTCTGCTCTGGGCTGGAGAAATGTTCCTGCTGCAGATCCATCTAGCGACATTAATCTTTCTTTGATTTAATTTGGTTTTCATTCCTAAAGTAGGGGCCCAGAGGATGCTCCCTGCCTCACAGGAGTAGGGGAGGATTAATGAGTCACTCTCAGGAACGCTTTGGAGCTCCTCAGATGGAACAAACAGCATCATATTTTTAACACTTTGGATTCTGTGGCACTTTTCAAAAAGGCATTTCTGTTCTTAACTTGGCAGCAGCTGACTTATGCAAAATACGAAATGGAAACCTTTCCCCCCAACAAACATCTGTAAATAAACTAGTTTTCTGTCTTTGCGACGGTGTTCAAGTGTCACATGGGGGGGAAATGTTCTAGCCCTAGAGCAGCTGTGGAAGTTAGAAATATACTCACACACGTACATGCGCAAACACACACACAACTCATCCACTAATAAAATGCTTTTACACTTGCTCTCAGGAGATAATTTCAGAGTAGAATTTCCTCGGTACAAGCCGCGTCTGTGCTATCTTAATGCCCGTGAGCACAGCGCCAGCCGTGAGTCGTTGCCAGCTCTTGAAAAGACATTTGAACTTTTGGCAGCGCTTCTTATCAGAAGGCCCATCCGCGGTGTTTGTGATTATAGAGTAAGGGTGCTCGCTTTTGGCAAAACAAAGCGTCTGACAGTGGCGGAGTATTGGCTCAACACTCAACGGGATCCATTTGGGATTCATTCTTTGACAATTACCCGGAATGAATCACCAGCTTCCTTTTATAAAAAGATATTTATTGGCTTAGAAACAGAGCATATCCAGCTCTTCATAGGGAGGAATTTTGTAACTCTGTTCAAATGTTCTCATAAACTCGGTGTCTGAGTATTGCTAAGGGGGTGCCTGCACAGAGCGTTTACTTTAATTGCATCAAATCTGGAGGAGAATAGAAAAATCAGCCAGAAAACAATGAATGGCTCAAGGGAAAAGGAGAGGATGTTTGGTAATAACAGCAGAGTCGAAGAGCTCCATAAGAGTTTAGAGTCTGTGCTCGAGACACTTTGCACAGCTAGGTGGCCCCAGCCAGCCCTTGCCCGGCGTCCCCTTCCCCACAAGATGTCGTGAACACCAGCAGTTGGAGGCCTCTGGCCTGAACTTCGTGGCTGGCTGGACACAGGGGCTGGACAGCTATGCCTGGGGGCCTCTCGTTCTGTGTTCCTTCCTCTGTGGGTGCAACTTGAAGAGGATTAGGCTGTAATCCTTTGGTGCTTGCTAAGCAGGTTTGTACATTCTGATAACCAATGTGCAGCAGGCCAGAAGATAAATTCTTGGTTTCTACTTTTTTCCAAACTGGGCAAGGCCAGGTCCAAATTAGCATTAGAATTCAGAACAGCCCAAGAGCTTCAGAGTAGAGGGAGAAAGCACATAGCTGATAATGTTCAGAAATGGCAGGATTCTTCCTGTCTCCACAATCCCAGAATGAAGGTGAGGATTCGTCTGTCCCCCACCTGCCTCTTCTGTTAGACCCCTTCATCTTGTATTTTTGTGGACCGGCCCCTCAGAACAATTTACTGCTCCCAAGGAGTGAGAACTGCCCTCTGCGTCTTATCATCTAGCCCCCTCAGCCTGCAGGTCACTTCTTGCCCTGGTTGGGTGTGGGGGAGGGATGCACTGGGGGGCCATTTGGCCCTGGATTTCACAGTCCCAAAAGGCCTCAGGTGAGAACTCTTGACTTGATCTCCAAAAGAGGCTATATATAGGCATTGCAATAGTGTATCCATGTGGTAAAAGCATTTATTAGTCAAACGTATACATTTAAAATCTGTGGCAATTTTTTAACAGCTCTATTGAGATATAATCTATGTACCGTAAAGGTCACCTTTTTAAAGGGTACAGTTCAATGGGTTTTGGTACAGAGTTGTGCGATCATCGCCACAATCTAATTTTAGAACAGTTTTATCACCCCCAAAAAGAAACCATGAACTCGTTAGCAATTACTCCTCATTCCTCCGACCCCTACTTTAAGCAGCTAGTAATCTACTTTCTGTCTGTATAAATTTGCCTATTCAGGACATTTATATACCCTATGTGGTCTTTTGTGACTGGCTTCTTTCACTTAGCATATTTTTGAGGTTCATTCATGTTGTAGCCCATGTCAGTACCTCTTTCCTTTTACTGTATGGCAGTTTTTTAAATAACATATTCATACACTGGAATAATACACAGTAATTTTAAAAGGGTGAACTGCTAGTAGCTGCAATAACATGGATAAACATTGCAGACCTTATATTGACCCTAAGAAGCTAGACACAAAAGTGTGTACTGTATGATTCCATTTATATGAAGTTCAAGAGCAGATAAAACTAATCAATGGTGATGGAAGTCAGAATAGGGATTACTTCTGGGGGAGGATGGGGTGGTTATTGACTGGGAAGGGATAATGGGGCTACTTCTTGGGACCCTGAAATATAACGTTATATCTTGATGTGGGTAGTGGTTACACTGGTGTATACTTAAGTGAACATTCATTGAGCAGTACACTTAATATTAGTGAACATTAAGTACTTCCTGTAAGTTAAATTTTAAAGTTTCTATTTAAAAGTATATGCAATTTTTATGATTTTACGAGCTTCTTTTTAAAAATATGATATACCTACAGAAAAGACAACAAATCATAAGTGTACTGCTGGATGAATTATCACAAAGTGAGCACATCCTGTAACTACCACTCAAGTCAAGAAATAGAACACTATGGGGATCTCAGAAGCCCCACTCCTAATCATTACCCCCCTTTCTTTTCCAAACATCTAACATCAGAGTTTTGACGTTTTTTTTAGCTTTATGTGAATGGAATCACACAATATGCATCCCTTTGTGTCAGGCTTCTTTTGCTCAACTTTATCATTATGAGGTTCATCCATGTGGTGTGCAGCAGTAATTTGCTCATTTTCATTGTGTGTGTGTGTGTGTGTGTGTGTGTGTGTGTGAGGAAGATTAGCCCTGAACTAACGTCCGTTGCCAATCCTCCTCCTTTTGCTGAGGAAGACTGGCCCTGGGCTAACATCTGTGCCCATCCTCCTCTACTTTATATGGGACGCCAACACAACATGGATTGACAAGTGGTGCATCAGTCTGCGCCTGGGATCCGAACCCGCGAACCCCGAAGCGGAGCATGCAAACAAAACCGCTATGCCACCAGGCTGGCCCTTCATTGTTTTATAATATTCTGTTGTATAGATATACCCCAAATGATTCATTCTAATGTTGATGGATATTTGGGTTGTTTCTAGTATGCGGCAGTTACAAATAGTTTACTGTCAGGATATGTACTTATTTCTGTTGGGTATGTACCTAGATGTGAAATTGCTCTGCCATAGGGTAGACACCAGCTTTATATACCACAGTTTTTGAAAACCTGTTTTAGCATTTAATATAGTAGAACCCTCAAAAACTTAAAGTAGCTCAAGCCTCTCTTGACCTCCGAGAGGCTGGGGTGTATCCTAGCACAGCTTGGTCTTCCCCTCTTCCAGGGCTGGCCCACCTCCCATTGGTCCCACAGCATCCCAGCCTCCCCTCCCAGCACTTGCCTCACAGCATCTCGTTGCCTTGTGTGTCTCCTTCACAGGACCGTGAGCTCCTTGAGGGCAGAGACACTGTCTTGCTCATCATTAGAGCCCCAGCCTCCATCTAGCACAGTGCCCGGAACATAGAAATTCTTGATAAATATTTGATTTAATAAGTGAGAGAATGTAAGATCCATCCAGCCATCTAATTCTTGGATGAAGTTGAGAAATACATTAAATTTTGAAAACTCATATATTTTTTATCTTTGCTTTCAGATATCAAATGGATCTACTATAAATGTCTTTAAGAGGATAGCAAATTTTACTTCAGGTAACCAATATAATGTTGTTAACCTTTTGTTCTCACCCAGCTTTATAAAGTATCGCTTTCTGCCTCTCAGATATATTGTCACAAAGGTGAGATTGAGTTGTTGCTATGTAATTCTCAGAAAGCGGAGAAAAGCCATTTCGATCTGTTTCTGGTCTTAAGAATGTGAGCCCTGCAAGGAAGACAGGAAACAGTAAACAGTAGCCCGACTGCCGAGCTACTGAGGAAGTTACTGCTTCTGCACAGCCCGAAGCTCAGGGCAGAAGCTCAGCCTTCCTAACCCTTCTCCAACTTCTCAGTAGGATGGGGGCTAACAGAGGAGATGCCCCTGGCAAACCGAGAGGGAAGCTTGCAGATAATCACACAGCCCTGCAAGCCTGAATAAACACGATAATCCACTTAGAAAGCCTAAATCTCCTAGTGATAACGTTTGCAAAATTCCCAAAAAGTGGAGAGAGACAAACTAAAGAGGGAGCTTTTATGGGAAGTCAGTAAGCTGGTTTCTAAACTCTCTTCTACCTCCCTGATAGCCTCGGGGCAGGAAAACACATTGACAGTGCCTTGAGAAAATCCCTAGATCCCGTTCCAGATTTGTCTCCAGAGACATTATACCCCAGCCAAGACAATGAGTCCTCAGCCCTCGGAAAGGTTCTGGGCCTCACCAACAGGTCCTTCTCACACACACAGCTGGAGGTGGGGCTTCCAGATTCCTGAATGCAGTACCAGGAGTAGCCTGGGATGGGCCAACACCTGGTCAGTGCAAACAAGAAATGCAGGGTTCCCGATTAAACAGGATAATCTGGTAGATTATAGGACACTCCTTTGGGGATCCTCCACCATCCACCATTACATCAGGCTATAGTGAGAGAAGCCACCTTGCAGAGGGTGGCTGTCATTCTGGCATAAGGGGACTGGTGTCCTTGTGTTGTGAAAAGTTGAAGAGCTGTGTATTTTAGGTTTTAAAGATTGGGCCTTTTGCAGAGCTTGTTATTTGGGGATCTTGCATTTGGATCTCTTCATGGGACCTCCAGGCAGTCAACGCCTCTGCTTCCTCCCTGTCCAGTCCAGCCGAGGGCCATCATTTCGATCGCTCTCCTGCTAACCCTCCAAACTCCCTGCCTCTCTGTCCTTTCATCAACTCCTCTATCAAAATTCCAACCCTGGATGAACCCAACTACTAGCCTTTCCTGAACCTACACCCAGGCAGCCACAGGAAAAAGGCGCACAAGAGCACAGTCGGAGTCATTATGAACTGATGGTGCCCAACTTGACCAGGGCTCTCAGTGCAGCCTACTCCCGCTGTGTTTCTCTAGGCGACTCACTCTGTGTTCTCCATAATGCACCTTCTCTCCTTCAAGCTCTGACCCACACAGCCCTACCAGCAGATGGCTTCACCCTGTATTTCACAGAGAAAGCAGAAATCAGACTCCCTCAACATCCAGCACCAAACCTTCCACTCTACCTGCATCTGTCCATTTCCTCCTCCTTGCTTTCCCCGATGTTCCAGGGCTGTCCTTCCTCCCATCCAAGGCCAGTCTCAGCTGTGCTTTGGATCCCACCATCCTTTCCAACCCTCTGAGCATTCTTACACCACCAATAATCTCTTCTCTTACTTGTATTTTCTATACCTCCCCATCTACTGTATTTTTTCCATTAGCATTTCAAGATATTCTAGTCTCTCTTATCTTCAAAACAAAAAACCTAGTGCCTTAATCCCTCTTTTCCTTCCATTTACCACTCCCTTTACTCTTTACAGCCACATTGCTTCCAAGACTGTCCTCACTCTCGGTGCCACTCTCCCACTGCTCTGTGAGCTCTAGCTCATTGCCCTTCTTTCAGATCTAGAAGGAGTCGTGTTCCTTCCCACTGTAGGACCTTTGCACCCATTCCCCTTCCTCCATTTGCCTGGCTAACTCTATCCATTCATTTAGGTTCAGCTCCAACATCCCTTCCTGAGAGAAACCTAGGTCGGTCCTTCGTTAGATAGTTTCTTAGCGTATAATTCTTCTTCACAGTCCTTATCACAATTGTAATTAATTAATTGTGTAATTAATAGTATGAAGTCTCTCATTGGCTAGGATGTAAATTCCATTAGGGCAGGAACTAGGTCTGTCTTACTCATGGCTGTATGCCTCATAGCCCCTGGCACAGAGTAGGTGCTCCAGGTACATTTGTTAAATGAATGAGGCTTGAACCTCTCCTACCCCATCCTCAGCAACTGATCACTCAGCCTCTGTTTTAACACTTCCAGGGACAGGGAACCTCCTTCCCACTCCAGTGCCTGGCACATCAGTCTTCACACTGTTCTTAAGATCTTAAGACACAGCATGGGGAAAAAAATGTAGCCATGAAGAGCTCAAGGAGAAGAGCTCAAGTAACCTCTTCTGTTTATAGCACAAATGGGGCATTTTATGAGAAGGCCAATTAGCCCGTGGTTGTTTTTTTAATGGACTGTTTTCTCTCCCTTTGTCTGGTGTTCAGATGTGGAATACTCAGAGGACCACTGCCATTTGGTGAGTTAAGGCTTTCTTGTGCTTGCTGCTGAATTGCATGCCTTCGGTAGCATGAACGGTCTCCTTGGGTAACGCTTCTCCTCTGTCTTCCCTTTAGATTTTACCAGATTCGGAAGCATTCCAAGATGTGCAAGGAAAGAGACATCGCGGGAAGCACAAGTTCAAAGTAAAAGAAATGTATTTGACAAAGCTGCTGTCGACCAAGGTACACTTACTGTTCTGGGAGCGTTTTTATGGCTACCTGGGGGGGGTTGGTGTATGATGTGTTTGACTTAATTTCCACTGAAGTGTGAAAATGTTACAAATCCCTTGTGTCTTCTAGCAAAGCAAAATGAAAGTTTAAATTGTAAACACTTCTACCCCCTTCTTCTTCTTCTTCCTTTTTTTTATAAACTGCAAAGATAACAGCACTTTACAAATTTCTTCTGTAGCATCTTCAATCAGGGATTTAATATTGTTCCCAGTCCCTTTACCCACCATTTCACTATTGTTATTTTTTAGGTTGACAGCATAATTATTCCTTTTTGTTTACTTGTTGTTATAGATGAGCAATAAAACTCCCTCTTTGAATTGCAAATAAAATGAAGGAGGGGGTCAGTGACTATAAACCTAGTAATGCTGATTTTTTTTTTTCATTTTAAGATTAAGACTTCTGTTCACATATAAAAGTGTCAGATGTGAAAGCCAGTGGAATAGCAAATCGGGAGCAAATTTTACTTTATGTGGCTTTTAGTGGGATTAACAGAAGTCTGTGGTGATCCTTTTTTTCTCTGAAATGACTAGCAATGTAAATGCTATTATCTACACCTGGTCCTGGTCTCCTGATGGGCACGCTTCTTCAGATTATAGCAGAGGGTCTGCCTAGAGCTTAGTAGATTTGTTTAGTGGGTAGAGGACAGACAGAGCCTCTTGATTTTCTCATCCGTCCCACAGAACTTGGCCTATTTGGTTTTTGTAAAATACTCAAATGCTTTGGAAAGTACACAACAAAACCCTGTGATGGAAATATATGCAACGGGAAAAATTCTGGGAACCAAGCGACATCACTTGAGTTTTTCCAGGCTGAACATAACAAATAAAAGCTAAACATCCATGGCTTTTTGGTTTGTGTAGACAGCCCTACAACTGACATTTCAACTGCTAGAGGTTTCTAGGATATCTTCCCTGTTGACTAAACAATGTCGTTATCAGCCAGAAGCTTATGAACCAAATCTAAGCCTGGGCATGGGTGTTCAGGACCTTTGTCCCATCCTATGAGTGTTGGCCTCACTGATAATTTTACACATTCTGTCTTTAGCTTGTTTTTCACATCATTTTCTCTGAACTTTGATTTCATTTTTCATCGTGTTTTCAAAACCACTACCCTAATTTTTAATCTCCCAAGTCTGATGTTCTCTCTTTCAGGTGGCAATTCACTCTGTGCTTGAAAAACTTTTTAGAAGCATTTGGAGTTTACCCAACAGCAGAGCCCCATTTGCTATAAAATACTTTTTTGACTTTTTGGATGCCCAGGCTGAAAACAAAAAAATCACAGATCCTGATGTCGTACATATTTGGAAAACAAACAGGTGGGAATAACAGTAGGTGATGACTGACTGTTTACAAGAATCTGGGACAGACTCTTACCTAAAAGGAGGGCATGGATAGTTACAGAATGATTCATTTATCCCTATATCAGAACCTTTTGGCTTGGTAAGCTGTCATGTCAAAGCAGTTTCTCTCTCTGTTACTATTTTTAAACAATAAATAAAACCATTCCTATGCTAAGAATCTTGTTCTTTAGAATAAAATAAACTCTATTATCCTTAATGTATGAAAAAGACTTTGTATGGAATGTTAAAACAAGCTTAGCTTCACCAGCAAAAGATGAGATATTAGTATTTTGTATTTTTTTCATATAATTTTATAAAAGACCCTTATTTGTCCCTCAGAGAATTAACCACTTTGCCATTTCTAAGCCGTCTGTACTGTGATTTTGTATAGAAATTTCTGCTTTTATTTGATCAAATGCAGTACTGAGATACCATGAGAATTAGCCAAAGGATTGTGTTTTGTTTTGTTTCTTAACATTTTACCTTAAGTTGAGGCAAGGCATCCGGATTTATTCTACATTTCTCCTCAGTAAAGAGACATAGCTCATTACCTCTGTTTGAAATACTTTGTGCCTGAGCTGAATAAGACTCAGAGTTAAAATGCAATAGAACTTCTCGGTGCGAGCTCAAGCCCTCCCAAGCACTGAGGCTGTTAGCCAGGCTGTTTTCAGTAGGTATTAAAAGCCGAAGTTCCAGAGCTCTAGGTCTGATCTCCTCCCATTTTATCCCAACTCTCTACTCTGGCTCACTCCCTTCCTGTGTTCTAGCCTCTTATTCCCAGGCTCTGCTACCCCAACACCAAGCCTGGGCGCTGCAGGCTACCATTTCACTGTGAAGATTGTGGCATCTGAGCCAGGGCAGTTAAGAAGGAGATAATTGAAGGACTTTAAATGATTCCCAAGTTCTTATTCAAATATTTATTTGAGTACCTACTATGTGCCAAACACTGTTAGGTGCTGGAGATACAGTAATGAACTAAACACAGAGCTTGCATTCTAATAGGTGGAGACAAACAATAAATAAAATAGGTAAGTTGTAGTACATTAGAAGGTAATTAGTGCAGTGGACAAAGTGGGAAAGGAGGATACAGAGTGACAGGTCAGTGTGGCCAGAGAGGCCTCGTGGAGACGACATTTGAGCCAGGTCTTGAAAGAGGTGAGAGCGTAAATCATGAGACTATCTGGGGCAAGATAATTTCAGGAAGATGGCCAACAAAAGTGAAAGGTCCCAAGGCACAAGCTTGCCTGGTGTGCATGAAGAACAGCGAGGAGGCCAGTGGGGTTGGAATGAATAAGGTGAACAGTAGTAGATGAGGGCCTAGGCCCAGATCATGTGGGGGGTTTATCTGGAGGGGGATGGAGAGCCAGAGAGGGTTTTGAGCAGAGGAGAGACAGGATCTGATTCTGTGTTAAGAGGTTTGCTGGTAGTTGTGGGAGAAACTGTCAGGAGCTGGGGGATCATAATCCCGTGAGAGATGATAGTGGCTTAGGCCAGGGTGTAGCACTTGGGGTGAGAAGCAGTCAGGTTCTGGAGATCTGATGAGATGTTCTCACTGGTAACTGTAGTCTAACAGGATCTAGAACCATCTGGAGAAAATTCTTATCTTGTCAGTGGCTACCTTCAGAATTATCCTGCACTAGTCCTCCCTTTCAGTAGCTCTGTCAGTTTAACCCTTTCTTGTTCTGAGTGATGCTGCCATCTGTTGCTTGGTATGTTTGGCAAAGCAAACTTGCATACTTCAATAACAAGGACAAAAACACCCGTTTACAAACTGTGATAAACAGAGCATCCGCCTCCTATGAATGGCTGTATTTGAAAAGGGATTTCTCTCTCTCTTGGAACAGCCTTCCTCTTCGCTTCTGGGTAAACATCCTGAAGAATCCTCAGTTTGTCTTTGACATTAAGAAAACACCCCACATAGACGGTTGTTTATCAGTGATTGCCCAGGCATTCATGGATGCATTTTCTCTCACGGAGCAGCAACTGGGGAAGGTAAGGCCCAGCTGTAGTATTTCTGGTATGTACTCCTGAGTCTGAAGCTTTCTTTCTTTCTTGTAAACATTCAAATAATAAACAATTGGTCTAAACCACACCAGCTAACAAGAAACAGTGATGGTCACTGAAAATTGGCTTTTCTTTAAAATCTTTCTCATTTATTTCTGTTTTTAATCTGTTTTTTTTTTTAAAAAAAATGAAAACCAAAATAGTAGATTATTATCCCCACCTACTGCAGAACTCTGCCTGTGGAAACTCTTACCACAAAATATAAATTTTCTTTGTTTCCTAGAAAAACATTCTACTGGCACTAATAAATTATAAACCCAAAGTATGAAACTACTGAAATTTGCCTAAATTAATTCCATCTGAATATACCTAAAAGAGTTTATTTGAATATAGCAAATTGCTTTTAGGGAAGAAAATCTTGCCTGAGATTTCTACCACCACCAGTTTGTCAGTTTATAATCAAAACATCAATATTGTTTTTCCTATGGTTTTCTTTGCTGAGCAAAAGCCCTAAGAAAGCAAAAAAAAAAAGATGAAAATACAAAGCAAAGTCTGAGAGAGATGTTTTGGTCTATTCAAGCACTCCAAAATATGTTAAACTGAGCAATATCTGTACCTAATGGATTTCAGAAAATCTTTTAACACTGAGCAGGCTCTGGTAGGATTTTGAGAGCGCCTGGAAGAAGTGATTGATGTTTCAGAGGTGCCTCGGATTCCTAGTCTAAATCTAAACTCAGTATCACCACTACTTCTGGAAAACAAACCTGTTTTTACTTGTGCCTTCCTAGCATTGCCTAGTCTTTCAAGGTGGAACCCTTGGCATTATCCTCAACTCCTTCTTCTTCCCTTCCCCCTAGCCTCTATCCCCAGTCGGTCACTACTCACTCCTTTCTTTAAAATGTCCTCCTTCTCATTCCTCTGCGTTATCCCTTCATCCCCTCTCTGCTGGGATAATCACCTCCTAACTGGTGCCCTTGTCCCTGCTGCCCATCTCATCCCCCCAACTTTTCCTTTTCACTGTCTCAGGTTATCTTTCTGGAACATAAATCTGATCATGTCAGTCTCCTGCTTAAAAATTGTAAATACTTCCCATTACCTACCAGATAAAATCTTCACAGTGCCACATGGCCCTACCTGATTGGGCTTCAAGTCTCTTTTCTGGCCTCATCGTTTTCTTGCACACTCTATATACCTTCAATGCTACAGCTTTTACTTTTCCCAAACTTACCGTGAACTTGTTTTCACATCCCTGTGCTCACCCCATTCCTGTCTCATAACCCTACTTATTCATTCCTTCAACACACGTGATTTCCTAATGTACCAGAAACTGCAGGAGACTCAGATCAGTCTAAATATACCTACTCTGTGAACTTTCCCATGGTGTATTTCCCACACACTTTCTTCATTTGACCAATAAACTTCTTCTTAGCACGCAACACACCGAAAGACACTTGAATGCTTCTTTATTCATACTTTAAAAACGGTCGTTTAGTGATTACTTACTATGGTCTTGGTATATTTCAGTTAATCCTCACAAGAACCACATTAAGGTAGTTATTATCACCCTCATTTTATAGATGAGGAAATTGATGTTCTGAGAGGTCACAAGTCTCGCTTAAGATCACACAAAGTTATTCTGACCCCCTTTCCTTTACTCTACACCCAGTACTAGTTACTGGTATCATAGTAAGCACTGTGTAAGTCTGTCTTCCCAACTAGACTGGGAGCTTCTTAAGGGCAGGTACAGGTCTTTTTATACTCAATCCCTGCTCACAGTGCAGTGCCTGGCCAAATAAATCTTTACTGAATGAATGATCACATGATTTGTGGGTTCTACTTAAACTTGACAAGTGAAAAAATCTCAGTAATATCTCAGTTTAGGCATCCTTCACAATAATTCATCAAACCATTGATTCAGCCATTGATACGGCCATTCAAGCCTTCAGTACGTTTAAAAATGTACTGGGACGTTAGCCCTATCAATGACTCACCTATCTTTCCTGGGTAGAATTTTTTTTAATCTTATGAAAAATGATGAGTTTTTAAGGGAAGATTTTATTTTTAGTATTATCACTGTTATAATTACATAAAAACTTTCAAACTGCCAGGGAACTTTTGCAAAATCAGACATCAGAGCCACCAGTACTAATGACCATGCACTTCCTTGAGGACACGTCTTTAAAATGTAATAAAATAAAAAGGACAAGCAAAAAAATCTGCCACCGCCACTTACTTACCACTCTCACGGTTATATAAATGGCTCAATCAGACCTACAATCAAGTCTTTTATAAATGCCAGAATTCACTGGTGGGTGAGGATGTTTTAATTCAGGCTTTTTACAACCATTAGTAATGAACTATGATTGAAATAAGTTCCATTGTTACAGTAACTCAAAATCATGCAAAAATAATAATTTTAGTTCTTTTATGAGAGAAAGGCAGAATATATTAGCATTTAATCTGCCTGAAAATAACAGTGACTCACCAGAACTATCTAGATAGCAGTCAGTCATTCAGTCAACATTTATGAAGGCCTACTGCATGAAGAAGCCCTGTCACCGGGAGGTAATAATAGTGGTGGAGGTTCAGGTGCATTCGTACTGTTATAAATTCCCTGTGGTTTTTTACTCTTTTTGCGATGATTGTTTTTTTTTCAGGAAGCACCAACTAATAAACTTCTCTATGCCAAGGATATCCCAACCTACAAAGATGAAGTAAAATCTTATTACAAAGCAATCAGGGATTTGCCTCCATTGTCATCTTCAGAAATGGAAGAATTCTTAACTCAGGAATCTAAGGTATTGTTAGGAAGTAGAAATAAGATTTGGTTACTTTAAAAAAAAAAAAAAAGTCATTTCAGAATTTGTCAACAAGCCTTTCTCTCTTTAAGAAACATGAAAATGAATTTAATGAAGAAGTGGCCTTGACAGAAATCTACAAATACATCGTAAAATATTTTGATGAGGTAAGATTTTAAATAACATTTTTAAAAATTGATATGGATCAGTCACCAGGATTTGGTTATAAAGCATTCTACAGGTCTCAGGACACCTCTGGCATCCCAAATGGCCAGAAAAGGAGGCCAGGAAGCCTGTCTGAGATGGGGATCCTGGCACCATGCCAGACCCTGCACGTGGCTGCCCCTCTTAGTTTTATCATGCTGTCCAGCTTCGGACCAGCCTGAATTTACATTTGAGTTAATGAGGCCTATAGCCACACTGACTCAAGTTAACTTTGATGAGTAAGTAGTGGTCCTTTTAAATGGGGCCAGCTTATGCTTGATTGTAATCTGCTAAAATGAAAGCTAAGCTTGTTAAATTGCCTAGATTCTGTATTCAGTAGTTATATGAAAGTATGACATATTTCTAACTTAAGCAACTATTTCAATAAACCATTCTCCTTTATGATTAATTCTCCTTAATCTGGATTTTTTTCTTTGGGAATTCACACAGACACAGTCATCAGATGCGCTGTTTCCAAATATATGTTAATTCCCCCTTCCCTGATTCCCCCCACTCAGTCATGCTGGGACAGGCTATCCATGTCAATGGTGAGAATAGCTCACCAATTCCATTTGCTACTTGAAGATCAAGTGAAGCACTAAGGTAGGGTAGAGGCAATGAGTTCCTTAAACATGATAAGCATCCCTTTTTCCAGGGGTCAGGGGTTAGAAGGGAAGCACTGGAGAGGGGAGGGGAGAGGAGGGATTACATTGGCTAGGAGGGGAGGGAAGGGAAGGGAAGGGAAATATTTATCTCTGACCAGGATGCCCCTGCCTGCTGCATTTAAGAAGAAATACTTGCCTGCATGTTGGCTGCCCAGGAATGCTTGCTGTGCTTGGAATGGCTGTGACATAATGCATTAAATAGGGCCTTGGAAGTCTGGCCCCATATTTGTAAGCAAATAGTTGGTATTTCTTGAGAGCTTCTATTTTAAGCCAAAGTGTTGTTGATCCTGTGATAATGACTTAGCAAAACAACTTGCAAAGTGAGTATGTAAATGATGGAAGAAAATGTTGGCATCTGTTTCATACAGATTTTACCACTCACGGCATCAGGAATGCAAAAAAAACAGAATTATAATGCTAAAACCACAATATCTAAAATAACTGTTCTAATTGTCAACAGATCCTAAATAAACTAGAAAGAGAACGAGGGCTGGAAGAAGCTCAGAAACAACTCTTGCATGTAAGAGTCTTATTTGATGAAAAGAAGAAATGCAAGTGGATGTGAGCACTCTGGGGCCTGGCTTAATCTGGCAAAGTTCTTCAGACGACTTGGGAGCAAAATGGCTGCTTGAGCTACTCTGTGTCGTCAATTTTTTAAGTTTGCACATAGGTTCCACTTGGAGCACTGTCTTTTTAAGGGACCGAGGCACATGCACAGCTTTTGAAAGCGTACCAACCGTTGTGCCTGTGTGTATACTGTGGGAACCCTTCTGTAAATAGAGTTGAAGTGGTTGTTGCAAACAGCCTCCTTGTTTACAGAGAATACAGGGCCAGTAAGCAAGTGTCAGTATTGTAACTACAGTCTCCACTTAAGCACAAATTATAAGTGGTTTCGCTTGAAAACTACAGCTATGTAGCACTTGTGACTACACTGCACCTCTGCAGAAAAGGGACACTGCCAGTGATCAAAACAAAATGTGAAATGAGTCATTTGGAAACAAGGTGGGGGTGTAGGGCAACCTCGAGGATTTGCAGCATTGAAACTTTCCCCAGTAGTTCTTGGAAAAGCTGACCGCAAAATTTGGTAGTGTGTACACTTAGCATTTGTGAGTGTGTGTGTGTGTGTTTTTAAACCAAAAACTAACAGTGTTGCAACATTGTTGAAAGGGCTCGTGTTTTTCAGTGGTTACCAACTGCATTCCATCGAACTCACCTCCATTTCACTAAGGAGCTCTAAAGCAAGGGGAGTGAGTAGGCTTTATTTAAATGCAACTGCATTTTACCCAGATTCTTTGTCCTAATGTATGTTCCTTTCCTCATACTAAATGTATTTGATAGTGGACATGTTGGCTATTGTAAAAAAAAAAAAAAAAATCAGTTTATTTCTAAAAACTTTGATCAGAGCTACCTGTGGAAGAATAACTCATGCCCCTAATCCTACATTTCTATACTAGTGTCTCCTTGCTTTAGATTTCTGGTGAACCCTGTGGTTATAAATACTTGTGTGTGATTTAAAAAAAAAAAAAAAAAGATACATTTTACATTTCATGAAATTGCTGTTCACATTGGAGTATTATATATGAATATATATATATATTTGAGGCCCAAGGCCTGAAAAATTAGTATACAACTTGGTATCTTAGTCTTACTATGTACTTTTTGAAAGTATTCCTCACAAGAGAAAGAAAAACACCCACTTTATTCATGCCTTTCTTTTTAAAGAATTGCCTATCCAGTTATACTGTAGTCTTTTTATTGATTTTTTTATTCCTGAATTTTTGCTGCTCATGACCAATTTTAATACCACTGTGTTTTCCTTCTATTGAACCAGAAGTAAAAAGTGTAATTGGCAACTCTCAAACTTTCCTTGTGGCACCTTTTACCCTTGGTGCTCCAAATCCCAGACTGAGGAAAAAGTTTTCCAAGTAGCAAATAAAACACTGATCACACATTCCTTCAAATCATTTACCAACACTGTATGGGATAGCAGGATTTAAATGTGAATTTGTCTCAGATAAACGCAAGTCTTTTTGCTCCTCAATATCTGGTAAAGAGAGGTGACACCTCAACAAACTGATCACAGAAAATAAGCAGTTAATGCCCTGATAGGCACCGTCCCAAATCCCATCGCTTATGACCATTGTCTGTCCAATGGACACACCTCAAAAATACTACCAAATAGGTTACTTATTTAAGTATAAAGGTGAGAGGTCTGGTCCCCATCTAAGGCTGCGACAGTCTTGATGTGAAGGGTTCATAAGAGAACAAGAGTAGGAGAGTTGAGAGCCAAGGGTAGGAGAGTTGCCCAAAAGACTTCCCCTTCTTAAGGGTACAGAAATGCTAAGAAAACTCAAAGGATCAGCTACAGCTTTATGTAAGTATTTAGTAAATGCGACATGAGGGTGTCCCTGTCCAGCTCTCTGGCACATGAGTCCTGTGTGGAGACTTACCTCCTCTTCCAGGGACTGTGCTGCTGGGAACTTTGGGCAAGTCACTTACCTCTTTGTGCCTCAATTTCTGTATAATATTTCTAACCTACCTCACTGAGGTGGTGTGAAGATTCACTAATGTATGTAGCGTGTTTGTCAATCCTCCAGTGAAAAGCACTATCTAGATCACATTTTGGATCACATTAGCCAAACACAGCAAATGGCCAGATTAGATGTGTGCTGAAGACAGTCAGTCACTGGGTCTACAGTAAACATCAACCAGAGAAACAAATGGCAAACAATTTTTATTTTAAAGTTTCTTTACATATTTTTTTGGTGCAAAACAATTCATTTATAAACTTTTTTTTTCTAACACTAGTGTCTACAGCAGCATTTAAAAATTAATTCTGTTACCTTTTCCGTATTAGGGATTTAAAGTCTATTTCTTATTGTATACCTGATTGAAGCTGTTCTTGGAGATGAATGTTTTAAATGTCTATATCCAAAAATAAACATTTTGATGTAAATGTGGACTGTTTGTTTTTTATCTTCATATTTTCTAGTTATACTAGATTTTTAAAAAAATTTTTAGTGGCTCCATGGAAATTATTCTGCAGGAACAAGGTGGCACCATATACTCTATAAATAAACATCTATATTATGTAGTTAGTAAATCTAGTTTCTTCTAAATGATGCTAAGGGCTGCTCAGTTACATTCCTGGCCTCCTCTATCAATCAACTTGGCCTTTGTGAAGACTTCTGGATAATGAACATTCCACTGGGTTTGGTGGATTGAGCTTTGCCTTATTGATGTGAAGTTATTGCCAGCAGAATTCCTCTAAAAGATATTATATAAAAAAACAAATGACGGCATACTTAGGGACACACAGAAATAAAACATTTATAATAATTTGGTTATATCTAAAACAGTAGGAGGCAAAGTTAAATACCAACAATATTTCTAAAGGGACCCCACTGGGTTCAAGTTTTAGAATGAATGGTCCTTGTTTTACAAAGCCACAGGATTTAATTATTTGTACTTTGTTATTTTCTACTAATTCTAACTCTATAAAGCCAAATCAGTGAGATCGTCTACACTGCTAAATACACCCTGTATGGTCGAAATAAAATTAAACAGAAGACAATATAGTTAGATAAAAAAAATATTTATTAAGCTTTTTAATAAATTATGTGCACACAGCTTTTAGAAAAGGTAGTGTTTTGCAATGAATATATATTTAGGTATCTAATTTTTTTATGATTTTAAATGTCATCTTTTTTCAAGAACTAGAGGTTTATAATTATAACTCTTGTATATAAACCAGAAAATGTTTACTGACCCTGTTATTGCCAAGCATCCCAAAGAAGGGGAAGAGAGAATTCAACATGAGCGTATTTCAGGCAAAATGCCAAAAAAAATTCAAAGTAAAATTAATAAAATAATTTTAAAACTTGATTCCCTAATTAGTTCCTTTTACTTTTTTTTAATAGTCTCAAAGGGTTGTCAAATATTTTAAGTATCTCTGAAGCTGTTTTAATGCTTCACTGTCATTAGTATAATCCTGAAATCCTGACACATGCAATACAGCATGTAGCGGAGACCTCTTCTTGAGGCACATTCAAGTGTTTTGGCAAACAGTAATAAAGTATCTAAATGCCACAGACGTTAAAACTTCAAGCTTTATTGAGTCACTGATTTCATCCTTTTGATCTGCCTTTTCTTCAAGAACATCATTCCCCAGGAGATCCAAGTTCCTCTAGTTGTTTTCTTTGTGTTGTTTCTAGTTCTTCTAGTCTTTTGCGAAGAAGAGAGAGTTCCCTTTGATGCTGTTCCTCCTTAAAAGCAAAGCAAAAAAAAAAAAAAAAAAAAAACCCAAAAAGCACAGCAAAAGAGACAGTTAAAAAAACTGGTGGAAAAATAACTATTAGGCAGCAGCCTCAGTACCTCTTTTATTCGGGCCTGCAAACATCTGGCAAGAAAAGGATGACCATTTTGGCAGTCAGAGAGCACAGCAGCACGGCTAGACTGCTAACAAGTCCTTGCTTCTCTCCGGCCCCAGGCTCTAGCCTTAAGAAAAACCCAAGGTCTGTTCTTCTCTAGGTGTAAAATTCACAAGGGAGTGAAACAGAAAATACTAATGCCGGGCCCAGGGGTACTCATGTGGCAACTTTCTAACAAGACTGGAGTTCATAATAGCAGTTTATTATAAACCAAGCACTTCGGCTGAGATTCAATTCAATGACTAAAACCTTTGATACTTACATTATGTAATTACTTATTAATACTTCATCTACTGAAAATCATCCAATTAATTTGATTCCTTCAATATCTCAGGGACCTGATACACTAGAATGAGCCCAGGTTTTAGAATCACACAGATTCAGGTTTGAAACTCAACTCTGTCACTTACTAACTATGACATTGGGCAAATCACTTCACCTCTCTGACTCAATTTCCTCATCTGTAAATTGGAAATAATAACACCTTTCCTCAAAGCATTTTTCATTAGCATTAAGTAAAATATTATACAGAAAATGCATAGTACAGTGTATTAATTAGTAAATGCTCAGTAGAAGTTGGTATCATATGAGGGAGCTACCAACTGTATGTTACTCAAAGACTCATCACTCAAGTTTTTGTTTTCAATTGCCTAATTTCACTTCCAGCACTATCACTAAAGGATAGAATAGATTCAAATCTACTTTGCTTCTTAGCAAGTGTCTCTAGCAAAGAAAAATGTGAGTTTTTAACTCCGTATTTAAACAGGTAAAAACTTACAGAAATGTTTGCCTAACTTTTTTTCCCCTAAAATAAATGCTCATACCTGTATATGAGGAGGAAAGGACAGTTCCATGCCTGGAACCATGGTTGATGACTGGAAGCTAACAGGATTGATGGATGCTGTTGGAGGTATGTTAGGAACCAGAATTAAACTTCGAAATTCATTATGTCTTCTCTGTATATCCTTTAGTCTTTTTTGAAGCCTTGTATATTCTTCAAATGGAACATTTTGTCTTAAAAAGAAAAAAGTATTTCTGTTCTTTAATACAGTTATACTCTATTGAAGAACAGTATGATCACAGAATATAATTTTAAATTGGAAGAGAAGGATTTCTAAATACCTGTATATAATATATACATAAAATTCTGTTTATCTAGAGAGAGAAACATGATATGACAGCTTAATCATATATATTAATGTTAGCATTGCAGGCTATCAACTCGTTTTAAAATTTTATTTGCCAATTAATCAAAGATTAAAAACCTTTTGATAGTTTTACTTTCATTTCCACTCCCCCAACCCATGAATCTTGAAACTAAAAGGAGACTCCTTAAACCAAAAAGGTGCCTTATTTTATAGAAGGAATCAAATAGAAATAAAGAAAATATTACATTGAATCTTATGAAATCGCCATCTTTGTAAGTGAAATTTGGTCAAATACAGGGAATTTCATATTGTTCAACCTAATTTTTAAAAATGTAGCTAATGATAAAGGTGAAGCTACTCAACTTTAGAGGAAAATGACATGGATAAAAAAGCTAACTTTTCAGGCCTTCAGCTATCACCATCTTTTTGGACATGAATTTCCTGACCACCAGTCAAACCAGTGATCAAATATAGTTTCAAAACCAAAGTTCTAGGTGATCTGCCATAACTGCCCAATCTTGTGAATTGATAATATTTGAAAATTAATGATTATGGAAGAGGTATTAAGTTGAATTTTGTTTTAGCATGAATTTTGTGGCTTCTTACTTTGGAACAGAGTATTGTAAAGCTGGCATTAATTCCACAGTCTAGAAACCTTTTGGGTGTTCTACAAGAACAATTGTTCACATTTTGGTAATAATTACACCCAAGAAGACCAGTGCACATTATAAAACATTGCTGCTTAATATTACAGGCAATTTCCATTACACAAAAATGTGATACTGTCTAAATGCTAGAGGCTACCACTAATTAGCTAAATGTGAAAAGATTTTTTATTAGCTTGAATCAAATGGCTCATATAATGCCACTACCACTAACTTAATACGGTAAATCTTCTCTGCTCAAAAATACTAATGATGCAGATTATTACCTGTGCTTGGATGTAAATGAAAAACCAGAAGCTATAGCCCAGTATTTTTCCATACCAAGAAATTAAAAACTGATCTTCAATTAAAAGTTGTAGCCCCTATTTTAGAACTATGAAGTCACTACAACTGTCTTGTCTCAGCAGCAAAACTTCACATCATTCCTGCTACCAAAGCCAGTGACTGACCTTTCCTGTCAATCCCAACCATAACAAACACCCAGCATGTGACCTTTCGGTTTGAAAGAACATTTAGTCAGATAAAAAATAACAAGGATAATGAATTAGGAGTATAATGAATAGTTTTAGAATTCTTTTAAATGTATACTTTAAAAGAAAACAAAGTGCATTATACTCAGAAACAACGTTCTATAATATCAGAATAACCACGTTGGGTATGTATACATACAAACACATTACCTATTTAATACTTGATTTTCTGTTTCCAATTCTTCTCTCTTTGCCTCCAAGATTTCTACTTTCTCCTGTAGTCTCTTCAATTTGTTTTCATGAAGAGATTTTCTCTAAAAAAAGAGAAACAAATAATATAAGTATGTTAATACATAATCTCCTATTTGAACAAAACCATATAGTGAATATTTTACTCAACAAAAAAATTTTAGACGAGTACTTTCAGTGAATACTAGGAAAAAAGATTAGTAGATATGATTCTTATTGAAAATCACAAAGATGATAACCACACATCTACCTCATATCCTCAATGTGACAGATAGAACTATTATGAATGCCAAACCAGAAAATTGGTATCAATACCTAAACTGCTACAAATAAAAAATCTAAAAAGGGAAGGAGTCGATTTTACTAACAAGTTTGCTTGTCACCTGATAAGGAATCATGAGCTCTTTACTTTCCCAGAAGATACCAAAAATTAAATTTAATCAAAAATTAAAAATTAAAAGCATGTTTACAATTGAAAAATTGCTACCAAAGGAATAAATTAAAGGATCAGAAAGCGAAGATAGATTATGGATGCATCTCAGTTTGAAAGTATGTCTTTCTAAAAATTAAAAAGAAAAAAATTTAAACTTTACAAAGAGAAAATTTTCTAATATGGAAAAATCCATGTATAATGCAAGAGAAGTATATGGAAAAAAAGTAATATTTTTTTCTATTACTATTACTGTATATTATACATTTTATAGACAGATTGTTTTTGTTGTTTACAGAAAAACAGCTATAAATGTTGGAACTCATTTAGTAAGCTGCAGACCTTTTAGGTACTTGTTTTCTAACTCTTTTAACTGAAGTATAACAGGTTTATAGAAAAATGCACAGGACATAAATGTAAAGCAAAATGTAAAACCACAAAGCCAATGCTGGTGTTATTACCTCATAGAGCAGTAGCGCTGCCATACCAAAAGCGCCCCTACCCTTCCTCTTTTCAATCTCTACCCACTCTGTCCAATGAAAAGGTAACCAACTAATTTACTTCCAAAGCCAGAGTTTGGTTTTGGCTATTTTGCACTTCATATGAACGCAATCATAGTGTACGTTCTTGTATAAATGGCATTTTTCTTTCACCCAATATTGTGAGATTTATTCATGTTACTGCTTACAGGTATAGTTCATTCGTCACCACATACTGTATTCCACTTATGAATATTAGATAGTTTATTATGTTTACCCAGTCCACTATTAAGGGTCACTTGGGTTATTTCCAGCTGGGAAATGACACCACTATGGGCATTTCTTCTCATGCTTCCCATCCTCCAGCACCCCAGAAGGCTGCCTCATGCCTCCTCCCCTGGCAAAGGAACCACTCTTCTGTCCTTAGTCACCACAAGTATATATTATTTGCAGGTAATGAAGGACTCGTCTATCCATCCACCCACCCACCCATATCAAAGAAAGAAATCATACAGCATATACTCTTCTGTATTCGGATTTGTTGTTGTTCAACATTTTACCTATATGACTAAGCCATGCATGTCACGGTTCTTTTCTATTGTAATGTTATCATCCATTTTACAAATATATCACATTTTATCCATTCTCCTATTGATGAAAATTTGAATTATTTCCATTTTGAGGCTATCATGAATAAAGTTTCTATGAACATGTTTTTGGTGGATGTATGTACTCATTTCTCTTGAGTATATACCCACGAGTGAGTCAGAGAGTATACATATGTTTTAGCTTTAGGAAATACTGCTGGTTTTCTAAAGTGGTTCAACTAATCACATGCCCACCAGCAATATATGAGAGTTCCAATTGCTCTACATCCTTGCCAACACTCGGTATAGTCAGTCTTTTAAATTTTAGCTATTTGGTAGAGTAGAACAGTATGTCACTATAGTTTTAATTTGCATTTTCCTCATATCTAATGAGGGTGAGCACATTTTCCTATGCATATATTGGCCATCTGGATATCCTTTTTTCCCTGAAGTGCCTGTCCTAGTCTTTTGCCTCTTCAAAAAAATTTTTTGAGTAATCTCTTATTGATTTGTAGGAATTCTTTATATATTCAGAATATGAATCCTTCATCAGATATATATATATATATATACATATGTATTGTAGACAGACCTTCTCCCAGTCTGTGGTAAAATTTTATCTGAAGAATGTCATTTTATAAAAAGAAGCCTTTAATTTTAATAAAATCCAAATTATCAACATATCTTTTATGGTTAGTGCTTTCTATGTCCTATTTAAGAAATCTTTACTTATCCAAAGATCTTAAGATTTTCTCCCCACATTTTCTTCTAGCAGCTTTATTTTTTTACTTTTCATATTTGGGTCTATGGTTCAGTTTTATCTAACGAGGTTGGGTTAAGGATAACCAATTGACTCAGCACCGTCTATTAAAAGGACCATCATTTCCCTATTGAAATGCACTGGTTACTTTGTTGTAAATCAGAAGTTTATATACTTGTGGGTCTATTTATGGACTCTGTTACATTCTGTTTGTCTATTTGTCTAGCCTTATGCCAATACCACACTGTTTTAATTACTGTAGTTTATAATAAGTCTTGATATCTAGTAGTGTTAAGTCCTCCAGCTTTTTTGTTGTTGTTGAAGATTGCCTTGGTTATTCTAGTCCTTTGTACTTAACACATGAATTTTAGAATCTACTTTCCAATTTCCACAAAGAAAACTGCTGAGATTTTCATTAGAATTGCATTCAGTCTACAGATCAATTTGGGAAGAACTGACATGTTAATAGAGTCTTCCAAACCATAAATATGGTATAATTTTCCCTTTATCTAGAACTTCTTAAATTTTTCTTAGCAGTATTTGTAGTTTTCATTGTAGAAGTCTTACACATCTTTCATTTGTTCCTAATTATGTTATGGCTTTTTTATGCTAGTATAAATAGTATTTAAATACTTTATTTTCTAATTGTTTGGTGTGTATGTAAAGAAAGATAACTGATCATCAGGGAAATGCAAATCAAAACCACAATGAGATATCACCTTAAACTGCTAGAATGGCTGTTATCAAAAAGATAAGAAATAACAAGTGTTGGTGAGGATGTGGAGAAAAGGGAACCTTGTATACTATTGGTGGGAATATAAATTGATATAGCCACTATGGAAAACAGTACAGATATTCCTCAAAAAATTAAAAATAGAATTACCATATGATCCAGCAATTCCATCTCTAGGTATTTATTGAAAGAAAATGAAAACACTAACTTGAAAAGATATATGCACTCTCACGTTCATTGCAGCATTATTTACAATAGCCAAGACATATAAGCAACCTGAATGTCCATCAATGGATGAAGAGACAAAGAAAATGATATATATACAACGGAATATGATCCAGCCACAAAAAGAGAAGAAAATCTTGCCATTTGCGACAACATGGATGGAACTTGAGGTCATTATGCTAAGTGAAATAAGACAGGAAAAAAAAAATACCATATGATCTCTCTTATATGTGGAATATAAAGCAAAACAAAAATGGAGCTCACAGATTCAGGGAACAGATTGATGGTTGCCAGAGATAGGGATCGGGGAGCAGGTGAAATGGGTGAAGGGGGTCAAAAGGTACAAACTTCCAGTTAAAAAATAAATAAATCCTGGGGGTGTAATGTACAGCATGGTGACTATAGTTAATACCACTGTATTGTATATTTGGAAGTTGCTAAGAGTAAATCTTAAAAGTTCTCATCACAAGAAAAAAAAATTTGTAACTGTGTTGATGGATGTTAACTAGACTTACTGTGATCATTTCACAATATATACAAATATTGGATCATTATGTAGTACATTTGAAAGTAATATAATTTTGTATGTCAATTATATCTCAAAAAAAATTGTTGAGGGGCCAGCCCAGTAGCATAGTGGTTAAGTTTGCGCACTCCACTTCGGCGGCCTGGGTTTTGCAGGTTCGGATCCTGGGCATGGACACATGTACCACTTATCAAGCTATGCTGTGGGAGCATCCCACATAAAACAGAGGAAGATGCACACGGATGTTAGCCCAGGGCCAATCTTCCTCAGCAAAAAGAGGAGGACTGGCAACAGATGTTAGCTAAGGGCTAATCTTCCTCACACACACATACAAAAAAATTGTTGAATCCTGTAATAACCTTAAGAGAGCAAGCACAGTAAAATTAATGAGTACTTAAATTTAGTTATTATTTATAGAATTGTTAGAAATAATAAAGTAAATAGGATAACAAAAAAAAAGAAAGATAACTGAAGTTTGTTGCCTGACCTTTTCCAGCAATTTTTAAATTGCACATATTAAGTTTATTGATAGATTTGTTTGTATTTTTACTTATATATAATTATGCCATCTGTGAATGACAATTTTGCTTCCTCCTTTCCAATTTTTCTATCTTTTATTTCCTGTTCTTCTCTTATTACACTAGCTGGGACTTCCAATAAAATGTTGAACAAGATGGTGATAGTGAACGTACTTGCCTTGTTCCTGAACATGGGAGGGTGGGTGGAAACATTCAGCACTTAATCAGTTATGGTGGTAGCTATAGGATTTTTGTAAATACAAAATCCCTTCTATTCCTACTTTAATAAGAGTTTTTATCATGAAAGGGTGTTAAATTTTATCAAATTCACTTTTCTTTGTCTATTAAGATGATCACAATGGTTCTCCTTCTTTGTTCTATTAGAGTGTTGAATTACACTGATCAATTTGAAATGTTAAGCCACATTATATTCCAAGAATAAACTCTACACATGCTCATATTTTATCATTTTTATATATCACTGGATTCAGTTTGCTAATATTTAAAATTTTTACATGTATGTTTATGACATAATTTTTATTTTCTTATAATGACTATATTGGGTTCTAACCTCATAAAATAAGTGGGGATGTTTTTCCTTTTCTATTATTTGGGAGAGTATGTGTTAAGAATGGTATTATTTCTTCCTCAAGTATTTGCAAGAATTTGTCAGTGAAGCCAAATGAACCAGGCATTTTCTCTGTGAAAGGTTTTAAATTAAGGAATCCATTTCCTTAACAGATATAAGACTATTCAGATTTTCTAATTCTTCTTATATTAGTTAAGATGTTCTTCAAAGAATTTGTTCATCTAAATTTCATAATTAGCAGAGTTGTTTTAATAATATTCTTTTTGTTTTACTACCTATAAGATGTGTGGTGATATCCCCTTTGTCATTCATGATATTGTACATTTGTGTTTATTTACCTACCTACCTACCTACCCCAATACCTACCTATCTACCCCAATACCTACCTATCTTGTGGAGTGTTTAGGGAAAATCAGGCTAAGGCTTTATCAATTTTATCAGTCTTTTCAAAAAGTCAGCTCTTGGCATTTTAGATTTTCTCCATTGTATAATATTTCCTGTTTCACTGATTTCTGCTCATATCTTGATGATGATGATGATGTCTGCTGTTAAGTCTATCCACTGAGTTTGTTAATTCAGTTATTGTCTTTTTTAGCTCTAAACTTCCCTTTTGTAAATAGTTTCCAGTTTTCTGGTGCAATTCTCAAGCCTTTCTGTTATTTCTGAGCATATACAACATGGTAATTTTAAAGTCTGTTTCCGATAACTCCATTACCTGGATCCACCATGGCGGGGGGGGGGGGGTCTATTTATATTGGTTGTTATTTCCCTTGATTTTCAATGTCTTATTTCCTCATGTAGCTGGAGTTTTTATTACTATTATTATTAATAGACTTAGAGCAGTTTTAGGTTTACAGAAAAATGTAACAGAAAGTAGAGAGTTCCCATATATTCCCTCCCTTCATAGTTTCCCCTATTTTTAACACCTTAACAGCATTTGTTAAAATTGAACCAATATCAGCACATTGCTATTAACTAAGTCCATGGTTTATATTAAGTTTTACTCTTTGTGTTATACAGTTCTATGGGTTTTGTCAAATGCATAACGTCATTTATCTGCTATTATAGTATCATACAGAATAGTTTCACTGCCCTAAAAATTCTCTGTACTCTACCTGTTCATCCTCACCCTCTATCCCCCACAACCCCTTGATTTTTTTTTTCTGTCTCCATAGTTTTGCCTTTTCCAGAATGTCATATATAGTCATGCACCACATAATGTTTCAGTCAACAACAGACTGCATATATAGCAGTGGTCCCATAAGATTAGTACTATATAGCCTAGGTGTAGGTGTGTAGTAGGCTATACCATCTAAGTTTGTGTAAGTACTATAGGGGAGGAAGAAACTTCCCTCTACACTTCTAGGTTCTTCTGGCTAGTCTAAGAATTACATTGACATGAGACAGATTAACAGGAAAAAGACAAAAGTTTAATAACATGTATACACTGGAGAAACCTAAGAAAACTGAGTAACTTGCCAAAATAGCTGAAGCCTTAACACCTTAAACACCATCCTCAGCTAAAGACAAAAGATGTTGTGGGTGGGGAGAGTCAAGGACTTCAAAGAGAAGGAAAGTAGTTCACAGGTAGGTGAAAAGGAGCAAATGTTTGGAAAACAAGTATTTGGCCACTCAGAAACAGAAGAACACAGGGGGGAGCCCAACAAATAGGCTTTTCTAGGTTCCTCCCTGTCTACCACCCAGATCATATTGTGCTAAGGTTATAGCTCACTTCCTGAGACAGGTTTTTGGTGTTTTTTTTTTTTGAGGAAGATTGGCCCTGCGCTAACATCTGTTGCCAATCTTCCTTTTTTTTTTTTCCCCTCCCCAAAGCCCCAGCACATAGTTGTATATCATAGTTGTAGAGCTATAGCTCCTCCACATGGGACACCAACCCCAGCATAGCCTGACAAGTGGTGACTAGGTCCGTGCCCAGGATCTGAATCAGTGAACCCTGGGCCGCTGAAATGGAAGGTGTGAACTCAACCACTATGCCACAGGGCTGGCCCCTGAGACAGGTTTTTTTAAATCTGAATTCTTTTAGGCAGGCAAGGGGAAGGTAACAAGAAAAACTCTCTGAGTCTTTTCTTTTTTAAAAATAATCAGCCTGAAATAATCCTTAGGTTCAAGAGACATATTTTGGGGTGGCAAATTTTGTTCCCCTTCAGTACCCTCTATGATGTTTGCAAAACAATGAAATCATCTAATGACACAGTTCTCAGAATGGTATCCCCATTGTTAAGCAACACATGACTGTAGTTGAAATCATACAGTATGTACTCTTTTCAGACTGGCTTCTTTCATTTAGCAATATGCATTTAAGGTTCCTTCACATCTCTGCATGGCTTGATAGCTCATTTCTCTTTATCACTGAATAATATTCCATTGTATGGATATAGCATAGTTTTTTATCCATTCACTTATTGAAGAACATCTTGCTTGCTTCCAAGTTTTGGCAATAATAAATAAAGTTGCTATAAACTTCTGTGTGCGTGCACGCATGTAAGTTTTCAACTCATTTGATTAAACACCCAAGAGATGACTGCTGGATGGTACGGTAAGACTATGTTTATCTTTGTAAGAAACTGTCAAGTTGTCTTCCAAAACGGCTGTACCATTTTGCAATCCCACCAGCAATGAATGAGAGTTCCTACTGGTCCATATCCTTGCCAGTATTTGGTACTGTCAGTGTTCTGGATTTTAGCCATTCTAACAGGTAAGTGGTGGTATCTCTGTTTATTTTTAATTTAGAGCTGAAAATTACATATAAAAAAATGGGAAATAACTTGAAGCCTACAATGTTAATTTTCCCTTGAAGTAGATTTACATTTGTTTCTTGCAGGCACCTAAGAACACTAACAATATGGGTAAATTTAATCTAATTATAAGGACTGAGATGATCTGAAGCTGTCCTTCAATACTTGCAAGGGCCAGGCTATTTTCAGTTCACTCTTAGTCCAAGGGTATACATTCCTTCAGGGTCCCAACCCAAAGCACTAGTGAACTTAGACCTGAGAAACTCTCTCTGGCAGATTCTGAACTCCATTTTTTATTCCTCAAACTCTGCAAGGTCGTCAAAAGCTCTGCTTCACTTCTCAGCCTCAGCTGTCTCTTCTAGAATCGGCAGTTTCGTCTAAGGGAAAAGCAATGCCAAATGCTATGCTCACCTCTCTAGGTTTCCTCTCTCTCCAGCTTCTTGGCCTCCTAATTCTTCACTGACCTTCATGGAGATATTTTTAAAAATATTTTGTCCAATTCTTCTAGTTCTCATGTGGAGAGGTGATGTACATATTTCCTAGTCTGTCATTATCAAAAGCATATGCTCCTTTTAGGTATTTTAGTTCAACTAATAGCAGACATTTTAAAGATGGAAATGCTTAATACTTCATTATTGTATAATTATATAAATCTGCAATCTGAAAATGTAGTTATATTTCTCCATATGCATTGCTCATTTAAACTGTAGTAAAACAAAATTTTTTACTCTCATCAACAAATCTTAATGGAGCATATATACACACACACACACACACACACAGAGAGAGAGAGAGAGAGTACACACTTAATTGAGCCCTATATTAACCACAGGTAATACAAAATAAAGGAATTTCTGAAGGGAATTCCAGTCTATAAAGTACAAAATCATGAGAGAAGAGGATAAGAAATGAATTAGGGAGAATCTGTAACTCTGTAAGGATGTGGATTTGCCTGAAGGTTTTCCAGCAGTGGATTGATGGGTAAAAAGCATTGTTTTGAGAAGATTAATATGGCATCAGTGTATAATAGACTCTGAAGTTCGCCTCTTAAGATGCAAATCTGGAGATAAGCTTCCTGAAGATAGGGTTCAGGATAATAGCATCCTCACCCTCATCATTGTAAAAACCACCAACCATTTCCTGAGCACTTACTATTTGGCAGGAACTGAGTTAGAATGCAGTAAAAGTATTGGTTGGTTGTTTGACTAAAAGACCCAATAAATGCCTTTGACTCCATCACTACAATCATTTCTTTGCAGACACCCTCATTACCTTGACCAAAGTCTCCTTCTTCCAACTCGCCCGGAAAAACTCCAGCCTTGGTTAAATACAACTGTCTAGTGACCGCACACCTGGACCTATGCAATTCAACATAGGTGGAAACACATGCACTATACTGACTGGTCTCACCTTAAATTCACTACCACTAACTTCATGGGCCCTAATGCTACCTGGCAATCCCTACTAATTTCCCTAATCCATCACTCTCCCAAACTCTTACATTCTTTTACAGTTTATCTCTCCTCTAATCTCTAACACCTCCACTCTTCACAGTCTGAGCTCATGACCTGGATTCTTTTTTGTACTGAGAAAATAGCAGCAATCAGCAGAGAATTTCCACAGGTTTCCACTACATCTATCAATTTACCAGAAATTTATAATCATACACTTTGTCTTTTTTCCAGTTATAATAGATACACTGTGTTCCCACCCCTTTCACCTCTGAATTGAATATAATGCCCTTCCACCTACTAAAGGATATCATTCCTGCCGTTGCTCCCCCTTTCTCCTGTATCATCAATTTTCTCCTTGCTACTGAATCATCCTATAATTTCCCCCTTCTTAAAAGAAGTTGATCCCACAACTCTCCCTAGCTACTCAGTTCTCTGTTCTCCACAACAAAACTCCTCAAACAAATTCTGTACTCCACTTCAATCAGGTTTGCGTACCTACTACTTTAAGGAAACAACCCTTGACAAGGCCACCAACAATCATCGCATAGCCAAATGAATTCTTAGTCTTCATGTTACTATTTTATCATCTTACTATCAATGTCTTTTGACACAGCTGATATTTCTTGAAGCATTTGTCTTCACTTGGAATCCAGTACCTTCTTGGTTCTCCTCCTACACACTGGTCACTCCTTCTCAGTCTGGTTATCTTCTCAACTTCTACACTTTGAAATTCCTCAAAGCTCAATCCTCAGATCATTCTTTTCTCAGCCTTCCTTTACTTTCTAGGCGACCTCATTTAATCTCATTGCTTTCACTACCATTTATATGCTGATAACTCCCAAAATCTTTATCTCTAGCCCGGTCTTCTTCCCTGAATTCCTGATTCATGTATCCACCAGACTACTTAACTTCTCCACTTGAAAGTCTAGTGGGACTCTCAGAGTTAACGTGTCCAAAAGAGGTACCTTTTTGTTATCCCCAAACCTGTTCCTTCAAACCTGTTCTCTCCCATGTTAGTAAATACAACTCTGTTTTAACCAGGTGCTCAAGCTCAACATCTTAGTCATTTCTGATTTCTCTCTTTGGTACCCTACAAGCTTTATAAGTTCTACCTTTAAAATATACACAGAATCTGATCTCCACTCCACTACTAGTTCTCCATTCCAAGTCACCATCATTATCTCTCAACTCGACTAATAAAAAGCTGTCTTCCTAAGCCCTCTTTGCCCGTCTACACAACAGCCAGATGGTCTTCTAAAATATAATTCAGATTATATCATTCCTCAATTCAAAACTCTCCAGTGTGTTCCTATCTATTCAGGACAAAAACCAAAGCCCCTACATCACCTGGCCTCCCACTACTTCTCTCCACTCCAGCTACACAGGTCTCCCTCCTTGTATTCTTTCAACATACCAAGCAGACTCCTGCCTCTCTCTTTTACTTGCTATTCCCTCTGTCTGGAACATTCTTCTCCGACATATAAAACCTGACATCCTCCCTCCTTTCCTTCAGGTCTCTAATCAAATATTACCTTATCAAAGAAGCCTTCCCTGACCACCTGTATAAAACAGCACCCTCTATACTCCTTAATTTTCCTCTTGGCACACATCTCCACCTGACATGTATTTGTTTCTTACTCTTTTTCTCCCACCCATTACAACGTAAACTCCTCAGTGCAGGGTCTTTGTTTATTTCTGTATTCCAATGAATAAAACAGTACCTGGTACATAGTAGGTATTCAAATTTGTTAACTGGCTAAATGAATACAGAGAAACCTTGAAGTGAAGAGAGTCTGAGCGAGGATGTTAGTGATAGGAATCAAAAGAAATGAGATGGGGGAAAAAGTGAGAGACATTATAAAGGAAGAATTCACAGGCCCTAGTGACTGTACTGGGTTGAATAGTGCATCCCAAATATTCACGTTCACTCAGAACTTCAGAACATGTCTGACATACAAGAAGAAATATATTTGGTCTTTGTCCTGGATATCCGGCATAGAGCTCTTAAAATCCTTGGAATTTCCTGATTGATAGGAGTATCTTTTGTTATTCATAACCAGCCCTTTTCAATCATACCTGAATTTACACTAATGAGTTACCTTAGGGTGGGGTCCCTAGATAGCCTCAAGATGGGGCTAGTCACCAGAAAGACCAAGTGATAAGAGGGTGGGAACTTTCAGCCCCATCTCCACCCTGCTACTCCCCATCTTCCACTGCTGGGAGGGGAGGGGAGCACTGGAGATCTCTATAAAAACTCAAGGAAACAGAAAGCTTCCAGCTTCCATGCTGGTGAACTATTGTTTTGCTAGGAGGGTGGCACACCCAGAGAGGCCATGGAAGCTCTACACCTCCCCCTCCATACTGGTGTCCTTATAAAAAGAGGGAAATCTGGACACAGAGACAGAGACACACAGCCATGAGAAGACAGAGTCAGAGATTAAAGTGGTATACCTACAGACCAAGGAACACCAAAGATTGCTAACCACCACCAAAAGCTAGGAGAGAGACATAGAACACATCCTTCCCCAGAGCCTTTGGAGGGAGCATGGCCCTACTGGCACCTTGATTTTGGACTTCCAACCTCGAGGACTGTGAGATAATAAATTTCTGTTGTTTTAAGCTTCAGAATTTGTAGTAATTTGTTACAGCAGCCCTAGGAAACTAATACAATGATTGACTAGATTTGGGGAAAGGGAGTGATTGGGATGAATCAAAGGTCTGAAGCCTAAGTTACTGGAGGAATGACATTCTGCTGAAAGAAATGAAAGTCCAGAAAAGAAATTGGCTGTAAGGAAGGATTTTAATTTTTTTTTGGTGAGGATGATTGGCCCTGAGCTAACATCTGTTGCCAATCTTCCTCTTTTTGCTGAGGAAGACTGGCTCTGAGCTAATATCCAGGCCCATCTTCCTCTATTTTGTATGTGGGATGCATGGCTTGATGGTGTGTTGGTCCACACCCAGGATTTGAACCTGTGGACCCTGGGCCACCGAAGCAGAGTGTGCAAACTTAACCACTACACAACCAGGCCAGCCCTAAGGAATGATTTTAATTTTGACTTTAGCAGTCCAATACAATCACAGAAGAGTCAAATGGATGCCTTAGTGTTACAAACATTACAACACAAAGGAGTGAAAAAAAAATCAAAAGAATAATGATGCAAGAATCAAAGCTGGTATTCCCCTTTTACCACCTTCTAGTCAAATTCAATGAACTCTTTTCAATAATCATGCTCAATGACCATTTATCTTTGATACCTTTCTTTTCCTGAGGCTTCTACAACACCACACTATAGCTTTTACCTATGACCATTCCTCTACTAAAACTAGCTCCTTTTTCCAAGTCAACTTAGTTCTTAGTCCTTTTATTTTTCAAAATCTCAGGTGTCTAATATACATCTCTGATCTGAATTACTGATCTCTATGCTTTACATACAATAATTCATAGTTATCTACACAGTATCCTCACTTAAAGTCTAGGACAGAGGCCGGCCTGGTGGTGCAGTGGTTGAGTTCAGTGCACTCCACTTCA
This sequence comes from Tapirus indicus, assembly GCA_031878705.1. Taxonomy (NCBI): domain Eukaryota; kingdom Metazoa; phylum Chordata; class Mammalia; order Perissodactyla; family Tapiridae; genus Tapirus; species Tapirus indicus. The sequence goes on along the minus strand of CM062920.1, from coordinate 132,127,720 downwards.
GCGGCCTGGGGTTCACAGGTTCGAATCCTGGGCATGGTCCTACACTACTCATCAAGCCAAGCTGTGGCAGCATCCCACATATAAAATAGAGGAATATGGGCACAGATGTTAGCTCAGGGCCACTCTTCCTCAACCAAAAAGAGGAAGATAGGTAACAGGTGTTAGCTGAGGGCCAATCTTCCTCACCGAAAAAAAAAAGTCTAGGACATATCTATATGGTTGCATTGCCATCACATCATAGCTGACATGTGTTTAGTCATATCTTCTGACATATCTTCTCTTTCTACTCCTCAACTGACATATATTCTTCTTTCCATTATGACAACTCCACTTATATACTCTCACAGCTAAAATACTGCATATTTTTCTCTTTCTTCTTATTTAGCACCATATTCTGTAATTTTTTTCCTTCAGAATATTTCTAGAAGTCACTCTTCACCTTCATTCTTATATCACAAGCCCGAATTCCAGACTTCTTATTTCATTTTAAATTTATTATAATAGCTTCCTAACTGGTTTTCCTACCTTCAGGCTTTCTTCTCTCTGGCACAGTAGTTCTCCAACTTTAGCGTCCATACAGATCACCTGGGAGTGACTAATAGTACTCTTTAGGTATTGCATATTATCTTTTTTCTTCAATTAGATTATACAGTCATCAAGAGCAGGAATTAATCATGGCTTCTGTTTTCCCCTCAGTGTATAATGTAACGCTAGGCCATAGAAAATATGCAATAGATATTTCACGTCAAGACTATGGTTCATTTCTTTTTCAAAAACATTCAAATCTAACTATGAATTATTTCAGAGAGATATACTTTATTCTAAGGTTGTAGTAAGTAGTCATTTCAAGTGCCTGAAAAGGTAAAGCACAACCCATTGTGTTCATACCAAGAGATCTCTCTTCATACTCACACTGCAAAAATGTGTGGGGAAAAATATACAGAGAAGTCACCAATTACAGAAGAGCATCCCAACTCAAGACACCTGGCCAAGCTTTTCCAAGCAAATCAACACAACAAAATATCATTACACAGACTATCTAAAAACGCTTACCAGAAATGACATAAGCTTTGTGCTTAAGAGGGTGGAGCTGTAAATAAACATACTCGGATGGCAGTGAGCCATCTTATCTAGCCTGGGGGAAAAAATAAAGCTGCTACTCCTCAGTTATAAGAACTTCTCATAGGAAAGTAACTCTAAAGGATTATGATTTCTGCCTTAGAGTTAATATTTTGTGACTTGTTTTAAGTCTTACTACATAAGAAAGCTATGATTTTTGTCATTTAAAGAAACTAAAAAGTCTTTTGCACTCTTATGAATTATATTTATGTAATCTTACAGCCATGAAAATTTTCTTGTAGAAGCATTATCTTTAACTTGAATGGGAAAAGAGTCTGAGTTAAAGAAATTAATTTTATAGTGATTATTCTGCCACAGGAAATAAGATTCATGTGGATTACGGCATTAATGAAGAGAAAAGCAGTAAAGTATTTGGAATCAAAGAAAGTGGGAAATTCAAAAAGTAACAGTGTAGAAAGAGCATGAGATTAAGACTAGAAAGATGTAGATATTAGTCACGGTGTCAATTCTTACCAGTCAAGTGATCTTGGCTACCTACCATTTCAATTTCCTAATCTATAAAAACTATCTGAATGCTAAGATATCCCTGCCCTAAAATGATATATACTTACAGACTTTTTATAGTATTCCTATGTCACATATATTGTCTGTTTTTCCACTTTAATTGATGTAAAGTTGTAAACCTCTAGGGAAGTGTCCCACCTGGTGGGACAGCTCGGGTCATAATTACTCACTGAATTGAGCTTTACAATTTCCTATGACAAACTTTAAAAAGTGCAATGGATATTTACTATGTTTATACCCATCATTTGGCAGGTATTTCAATAGAAAAAAAAAAATTCATCCTAAGTCACAAAACTGATGAAAGGTTATTTTGCGGTTTCTTAAAATATCACCTCCTCCCCTTTCTGGTACACCTATGATTAGTTGATAATCTCCCTCACCACTGGATGTCACTTTTGCTCCAAAAGAAGTCAACCCAAACTAACCTCAATAATTAGAATCTGATCTCTATGATACTTATCTCTTAAAAACCGCGACATAAAAGTTACTCTGTGAAAGATAAAATCAGCTCTTATAATTCCTAGCTAAAATCTGGCTTCAGATGATTCTAGGCCTCAAACAGTACAAGGAAGCATAAGTAGGATTTCTGAGATCATCCTTAGCAATAAAATGCTTCACTGAAATCCCATCAATACCCATACACTGCTCAGTACTTATACAAACAGAAAAAAAGAGAAGTGATATCCATAGGGGAAAATAACAATGCCGCCACCACAAGTGTTTATATTTGACTATAAAACACTGGGATTCCCATACAGTAAATGGTGTTTTCTAATCTCAATGTTATACTGCTTTTAGCATTATAGGAAGAGAAAAGCAATATTCAGAAACAAAAAAGTGGGGAACTAATGACTTTTAGACTTCTCATATTGTCACTTCAACCACCAGGACACATTTGGCAGTGACCCCTAGTAACATAAACAGGTTAACTAGGAACTGTGTCCTTGGTTTCCAAATTCAGAATATGTAACTAATGAACAGTTCTCTTTTCTTATGCAAATATGAACAGCTAACCTTTTCAATAAAAGTACAAACATTAAGATACTGGTGTGTCTCTGCCTAGAAGCACCTTCCTCTCATCTCAGACCTTCTCCTCTCTCCACAACCAATGCCACTACTAACAGAACTTATCAAATGCAGAGATATCAAATCATTTGTGGTACTTTTTTACATACTACCCTCCCCCGCCACATACAACACGCACACCTGCCAGTCTTGTTGAAAATAACTGCTGAATCACTGCCACAGTGAGTTTTATGGTTACTGAAGGGGCCACGATACATTCCTTGGATTTGTTGAAGTAGAAAAAAGTTGTAGCTCACTGACTTAGATGAATCATCGGATTACATTATTTCCATGACGCCCCGGGCTATTTCCAAGAAAACAAAGTTTTTAGGTACTGGAGAAAATATACCTCCAAAGGTGAAACATAAAAAAGATCATGGCTGTGGAAACTATCATGGCTGTTTCAGAAGCCAGGAGTAATCCTAGCTCCTTCTGCTGGGGCAAAGAGATACATGCTCCTATATTCCTGAACTGGAAACAAAAAAGCATTTTAACCACAAAAAGGATGTTACAAGTATTAGTTAAGCACAGCTGAAACAGGCCTAATCATCCTGTAATTTAAGTGCAGAATGAGTTAAATAAGACTTGTATGGGCTGGTCTAGCAACTTTACCAATGAAAAACATTGCCTCTGTGGGAAAACACATGTTGGCTCTGTACACAAAATTGAGAAATAAACCTGTTGAGCAGTTTGCATTTTCCCAATTTATCTCTGCAAGGTTGACAGCAAAATGTGATGTTTAAATATCAAATTAAACATACCAGAAATTAAAATTTCAGTTTTAATGATACATTTTATTCTCCTAAAATAGTTTATTATGTTTTACTCTATAGAAATCACTTTAATAAGAACCACTTGCCTTTTTCTGGGCAATTGCAGCTCGCTGCAGTTTCTCTTTAGCTTGATTATACTTTTCTTCTCTGTCAGTGATACGTTCATGAAGCTTATGCTTTTCTTCCAACCACTGTATCTGTTTCTCTTCCAATGTCCTATCAGAAGAACGTATGGCAAAACATGGAAGTTAACTCTTAGGATTAAGCAGATATTACCACAAGTATAATCAAACTCACTATCAGCTTCACCACATCCTTAATTATCCCACTGCAAGCATTCCTGCGTGGCCACATATTTGCTAATATTACCATTACTGAGCACTTATGAGCCAGGCGCTGTGCTCAGAACTGTAAGTGTACTGTGTCATTTATTGTTCACAATAACCCCTTGAGTTATGTACTTCTGTCATCTTCACTTTTTAGATGAGGAAACTGAGGCTTAGAGCAGTTAAGTAACTTGCTCAAAGACTTAACACCTAGTTAATGGCAGGACAAACACTTGATAACCAGCTTTGAACTATAATAACTACTAAGCTATAAAAACTGGGCCTAATAAGCCTGGTTAAAAATCAACCCAAGTATCAAGTCTTAAGGTATGTTTTCTGGTTAGAATAAAATTCATATAAATGATATTTTAAAGTAATATAATAACAATTTATATCTTTAAAGCTCTTCTGCATACTTTATATGATTTTGAGTATCATTACTATAGGCAGTACAAATAAGATTTACAAACCCTGAGAAGTCAAATTACGTGGCTAAGGTCATACAGATTTTAAGTGTCTAAGCTGAGACCAAAATCACATTCTATTGACCCCTAGTTCAGTTATTTTCTGCTATATAATCATATAAATAACATTCAGAAACCAATGATGAATTATTTAAATTTGCTAGCTATGCTGTCATTAGAATTCTTAAACACATTTCAATTAAACGTGAGGATTCCACGATACAAATTTCTATTTTTTGCAAAATATAAACAAAATAATGTGGACCCTGTGGAATGTCACAACACATTATGGACAAATATCTTGCTTACTTCCTTTTCTTGAAACTCAACTGCATATATGAAAAAACGGACAAGCCTTAAAATATGAAGTAACAGAAAAACTGAAGGATAAAAAGTTTTATATGGCAAGGTAGGCTTCAAAAGAAAAAATCTGAAAAGAATAATGCTTTGTAGATTCAAATAAAAACTTATAACACTAACATGTTATAAAGACAAAGCAAGTACAAATAGTCATTTTCTACCATATCGAAAAATTTTCCAGAGAACATAAGATCTTGAACATCACCAAATCAACTTCCTACCAGTTGACTATACTGTCTACTAGTAATGAATTTCAACACCAAAAAATATAAACAAATAAGTGAGCTTTTCGAAGGGAAAATCCAAGAGATTATAGTTCTAATTCTAGGAAGTAAGTTTCACATATCAAAAAATTTTTTTCTGTTCTCTGGCATTCAGAAGAATAAATTAGCTATTTGAAGTAAGAAATGTATTAATTTACTCAATGAATAAAGAAGTTTTTCTTTGAGGGTTTTCAGAATGCTGTGGTCAGGTAGAATTTTAAAAGGTCTTTTTCCCTAAATTTAAAAAAATTGTCTTTTAAACAATTCAAGAGTCCATAAACCGCATTCTCTAGAAAGTATCTTACCTAAGACCACTGTACACTGTAAAAGGGTATTTGTAACTAGTTCTCAAAACACATTCAACATTGGAATCATCATTAAAAGAACTATAAATAATACAGCAGAAAGAAGAAATAGTTTGTACATAAAAAAGAGCAAACTCTACTTTTCAACTTCTAGTTGCACTTTTTCAGCTTGGCTTCTTAAATTTCGGCATTCCTGTTTTAACCTCTCCACCATTTCCTTCAGCATTTGGTTTGAATTCAGCAACTCATTCTCTGACTGTGCAAGTGAGGTCACTTGGATCTGCAAACTACTGATTTGCTTAAAAGAGAAAAAAGAGAAACATAAGGCCACTAAACAAATGCAATAGAGTATTAGAGAGGCAGAAGACACACCAAGCATCTTCCCTCACAAATGCCCCATCCAACTCGTGTCCTTCAGGATACCCTGAACTGAAATAATAAACAGTAGCAGCATTAGGATACATTAAGCATAGGATCATTTCTTAATATAACCAGAGACTATCAAGAATCATATTCCTCAGTCTGCCACTGAGTCCTCTCTCTTCTTTCCAAAATAAGCAGGCCAGATGAGGTACTGGGTTATTAGAGGGGGAACAGGAAGGTGAGAAAAGAGAATCCAACTATTAGAAAGAGTCTCCTATTGAACTTCCTCTAGCCTCCCAGGAAAGAAAAGATTTTAAAAGCAGGTCAGTTGGAAAAGCTGCTAAGGAAATCGTTCTCCCATTCCCACATATCCTGTAATAAGCAACCCTTCCAAGAGTTCTGCTTTCTCAACAGTCAGGAATCATGAACACAGGAAGGATCACTCTCGCATCGTTTTTAAATGGCTTCTAAGCATTCTATACATCCAGTGTTGGGCAGAAGAAAGATGCTCGGAGAAACCTAATGAATGGCAGGGATTCCTTGGCCTCTAGAGCCATTTATCCGACCACGAAACGTCGCTCAGACTTTTTCTCCATCCCAACTTACTTTTATCTGGGAGTACTTTTTCTCAGGAAAAGAGCTAATTATCTAGTTACAGATTAATTATCTAGTCAGGAAGATTCACACTGCTTTTAAGTTATATCCAAATAATCTTCATGAGGGACACAGTTATACCTATTTCCCCCATAAGCCTTTTTACCAATTAATAAGCAAGTCCTCATTTTTCTTTCACTTTCCTTTACTTCTCTTAGGCATTTTCTAAGAATTTTGGAAGCAGAGAATCAAGAGATTCAGGATCAAAAGAACCCATTATGAAACTCAAGAGTCAAAATAAACCAAATTCTGTATGCAATAAATGAAATAAATGGGAAATAATTCCACTACTTCCTGATGGAAGCAAAAGCCAAACAAGACAGGGCTGTATATGTCCAAATAGCAATTGTCAGCAGAATAAAGTAAAATGGTATGTTTCAGATTTCTATTTTATTTTATTTATTGTGTGTGTGTGTGTGTGTGTGTGTGTGTGTGTGGGTGTGTGTGTGTGTGTGTGTGTGGGTGGAATCCTGAGCTAAAATCCACTGCCGATCCTCCTCTTTTTGCTGAGGAAGAGTGGCCCTGGGCTAATATCCGTGCCCATCTTCCTCTACTTTATATGGGACGCCGCCACAGCATGGCTGACAAGCAGTGCATCGGCAGGCGCCCGGGATCCAAACCTGCAAACCCCGGGCTGCCAAGCGCGAACTTAATCGCCGTGCCACTGGGCGGCCCCAGATTTCTATTTTAGAACGAATTCCTCCAGGAAGAACTAATCAGTCTTCATTTTTAACTGGAGTTGTAAATATTAAATCTGTATTACAGCTGACTGAAGCAACCTTCAAGGAGCTTAACACGTCTCCATATCTATAGGATGACAGAAAGCCCAACGCCAATGGTACTAGATAACTGCTCTCAGAGTATCAAACCTTATGCACTCCTAGCAGAGACTTTGAAACCATAACTGCACATGCAAAGCAGTGCCAGCTAGCATGCAAGCATAAATCCTAAAAATGGAATCTTCACTACTTCATAATTTAAAGGGGAAAAAAAAACATTTTAAACAAAACAACAAAAAAAATAGAATTCAGGGGGCCGCCCGGTGGCACAGTGGTTTAGTTTGCGCTTGGCAGCCCGGCGTTCGCAGGTTCGGATCCCGGAGGTTCGCGGGTTCGGATCCTGGGCGCCCACTGACGCACTGCTTGTCAGCCATGCCGTGGCGGTGTCCCATATAAAGTAGAGGAAGATGGGCACGGATGTTAGCCCAGGGCCAGTCTTCCTCAACAAAATAGAGGAGGATTGGCAACGGATGTTAGCTCAGGGCTGGTCTTCCTCACACACACACAAAGAGGTAGAATTCAGGAAAGAACACACTTCCATGTTTTGCCCATATAAATCTTTCCTAAACCCAAATAACTTTAATTAAAATATAAATTTCCTTCCATAAATAAAACTCATAGATTTTACAGAGATATATTAAGAAATAGCTCATGGAATAAGAAACAAAAAGTTACAAGTCAATCACACAAGTAACTTAAAACCTGGATGATCCTTCTAGTCAATTTTTAAAATTCAGAATATCAAAATATTGTCCTTTAAACTATGATTTAAAAAAATTCATCATGGGCCACAGCAGATAAATATCTTAAAAACAGCAGTTAGCAAAAGAAGCTTACTAAACTAGAGCTTAAAGAGATTTAAACATTTCATTTTTACATACCAACCTCATCAATACATTATCAATTGTAGTGATAATATTTTCAGAATATTGATATGTAAATTCCAATAAAGATTCAAAACACAGATTTAAAGAAGCACTTAAAAAAAATAACAGCAAAATGTTTGCTAAAATCATACCTGTTTCAGGTCAGAATTTTCATTTTTTTCTTTCTCTGCATTTTCAATATCCACAATTTGTTGTTGAAGTTTTAACCTAAAAATGACAACCCAACAAAAGACATTATTAAGAATCCAGTCCATATATTTCACTGAATTAGACAATCATTTTACTGAGTACCTGTACTGACACCAGGCATTGTGCTATGCAAAGTGGTAGAGACATCAGGGAGCTAAGTTGTATTCGTACATAACTAAAATGTAACAAATTCCTGCTTTTGCCATGGAAAAATCTACAAACTATGGGTATAGAGAAGATGAGAAATCCAGCCAGTCTAGGAAGACGAGAGAATACTACATGGAGATAAAAATCTGAGGGGTAGGGTTTTGATAAACAGAGGGAATGGCCTGAACAAATGGCCTTAGGTGAAGAGTACATAATGTGTTGCTAAGACATCAGAAAGCAGTCCAGTTTAGGAGACGCTATCTCACAGCCACACAGTATTTCACAATCTACAAAATGCTTTCAGATGCACTACTATTTCACTTTCACTCTACTAGGTTATGGAGCTCCTAAATGTATCCTTAATGCCTACTATGATGTCTATAGTATAATAAGCATTGGATTAAGTTGGCCAATTTTAATTGTAGCAATTTCTCACAATAATTCTATGAAAGTAAGCAAAGTTATCTTTACTATTATTCCAATTACACAAATAAAGAGATTGAGGCTTAGCAAAGCTAGGCCCAAATCAAATAGCTACCAAGCAGCCAAATCAAGACAGAACCCAGGTCTTCTAACACTCAAGTATCCCCCTCTCCCACTTCATTATGCTGCAATTTTTACCAATTTTCAATTCAGGATTTAAAAGAAAATTATCTACCACAGGACATCATACCGTATTTTATAAAATATTTTATGAGCTTTCATCCCTGAGATGAACGAACACTTACACGATTTGTGTCCTCTTCAAAAGGAATGATACATTCTCTGCCTTAAAATGCAGAGCATCTCTGGTGACCAGACAACTAACCTCATGAGAAAGACTTTATGCTAATTAGGTTTGACAAGATAGGCCCTCAACCTCTCCCTTTTTAAAATCCTTCAGACACTTATCGCAAATATAATTCACTTGGCACTTATTATTTATAGTTTGGCATTATTAGCATAGCTGATTGACCCAATTAGAACTGCTCATTGGGAAGATAACATTCCCAAGGGCCTAGGGCTGTGCTTTAAACACTAATAAGAATTTAATAAATATTTGTTGATGGACTGAATGAACCAACCCAAATCCTAGATTAGACATTGAAATGTGTAAGATGATTGGACAATATGACATGGAAGAAACAGTAAGACCCACTGCTTCCTGAGAATTTACATACAGATGCTGGAAACAATGGATCTAAAAGAAAAAGGCCAGTCTTGCTCTTCCTTTGCTCCTCTGACTGTACCAGTCATACTCTTATTTAATAATTCTAGCTATATTATTGCTCTATCAAACTTTCTGTGCATTTCTTCCTTAAATGTTTATAAATGTTATTAACTTGGTGCTTTTAGGTTACTGAATTAATAAAGGTTTCTTTCTAAATAACATGAAGATGAAAATAGAGGAGAAAACACTGTGGGTCCTAGCCTAGGTCCAGAGTTAGAAAAGTTAGGCCCCAAGTATATCTTAGCTCTGGTTGAGATTTTTGGATACACTTGGTAAATCAATAAGGAACAAGACCCAGTTAAGAAAGCATTTGTGGCCAGAATGCTTTCTAAACATGTAGCTATGAAGAGAAACAATAATGCCATACATACATAAATTGAAGTCAAAGAAACCAATGGTAAAGAGTATTTGACTATCATTAATACATGAAAGGAGTAAGACACCATTATGGTAGACTATAAGAGATGATATACAAAGTTTTCTTCAGTTCACTTTGCTGAAGCACTGCTGGGTTAGAATCCACAACTGATATGAGATTTTTTTTTTTTAGGAGAAAATTAGTCCATGTTTTAGGATCATTACAGCTAGGATTCTAAGAGATAATGGAATTTAACATAAACAACCTTAGTAGAGATGGATCAGGGTTTAGGAATAAGTTCAATGGTCTTTAATCTCAATAACAAGAGTTCAAAACAGGTAGATATTATTTCAAAAGGAAGTACTGCAGATTTAGGAATATAGGATCTCTTTTTATTAGAAGATTTTGAGTGTTCAAGGTGTGCCACAACAAGTCAAAAGAAAGTAAGTCTTAAAATAGAAGTACAGAGTACAGAAGAAAGTGCAATTAATTTTCATTAGGGAATCAGTAGAGGTTACATTAGAGAAATGCAATTTGAACTGGACCTTGAAGGCAAAATAAGAGGTAGTGAAATTAAAGATATAGGTGAAGAAGAGGATAATTGATGAAGCAAGACTTTAGGGGAAACAAAGGGGGTGGCATTAAGAGCACTGTTCACTTTGGAAGTAAAGGGAGAAGGGTTATCTTCATTAAATAGAAAGGGAGGAGAGGATGAATGAAGGTAGAAAAATTCTCAGATAGTGAGAAGTTGAAAGAATTCATATCCGGGAGCCTTTGCTCAGGTACAAGTGAGAGCAAAGATGAACAGTCAACAAATAGTTTCCAAGTTGAACGGGAGGCAAGGGAGCCAGGCTAATGGACTGGAAGAAGGAAAAAAGTACAAGGACTACCAGTTTCAATATCTTCAGTGAGAATGGAGTGGATAAGAGAAAAAACTTATGTCCTTGAAGTGATCAGTTCTAAGGGATAACAAGATCCAGGATATGGCTAAGTGTAGGGGCCGCTAAAGTGGAATAAAGATGAAGAATGCCAGAGTGAAGATAAAATAAACTACAGTCATCCCTCTGTTTCAGTGGGATATTGGATCCAGGAACCCCACGGATTCCAAAATCGGTGGATGCTCAAGTCCCTTATATAGAATGGCGTAGTATAATGAATACAATGAGCCCTGCATATGTGTGGATGCCCATGGCTAAGGTGCTGGATGGGTCAACAATATGAATGACGTAGTCACTAAGAATGACGGCAAAGGATGGAAAATAGAAAAAAACTGAGCCAGAAGTCAAGGTCCTCAATAACTGTTGGGGAATATCCTGTAGGTCAGTAATTGACAGAGAAAAAGATAAGGATAAGATAATGCAATGAATATCAAAGGAAAAACATTTTAACCAAAGTTAGTCAAATAATGGACTGGAACCAAGAGTAGGCTTCACAAATACTGATTTTCTTTCTTGATCCCGAGTTGTAGGAGAGAGGAAGGAGAAATAACTTCCACTTAAAAGGGTTGCCTGGTAATACGCCACCAGGATAAAGTCATGTTTCAGTGAGGGGTGTTTAAAAAGAAAATGTGGAGACTGCAAAAAACTCATTGGTAATGGAATAGAGATTTCAGAGGCTACAGCAAAAATTGTAAAAGGAGAGCTTTAATGGGTTGGTGGTGAGAAGAAATCAAAAGGTGAAGGATAAATTGTGGAATAAGAAACTATGAGATCAAGTACTTTATATTTTAAAAGTAATTATGGAAATAATGGAAGTAGAAATAGTAGGTGAACTGGAGGGCCAAGGTACAACAGAGAATGCAGCTGTGGAAAAGTTTAAATGGAAACATTTGGAATAACAGTGAGATGGAGCTGTTCCAAGTTATCGTCAAAGTACAGGGTAGCTAATTATGGTGATTACTGCCTAGGTTTTCTGTGGCAGGCAGCTGATGTTTGTCATTTCAACATTCAACAAATATTTACTGAGTGCCTACAAATGCTGAGCCCAGTCCTAAGTGTTGCAGATACACCAGAGAATAATAAAGACAGAGTCTCTACCTTAAGGAATTTACAGTGCTGTCTGATCGAGCTTTCTTTAATGATGGAAATGTTCTATTATTTGCACATTCCAATATGATAGCCACTAGCTACATGTACTACTGCACATTTGAAATGTGGCTAGTGCAACTGAGGAATTGAATTTTTAATTTTTTAAAATTTTAATCAACTTTAAATTAGATTTAAATAGCTATAAGTGGCTAGTAATACCATATTAGGCATGAAGGTTCTAGTGTAACCTTTTGGCTTCATTTGAGGTCAGTCCCCATTATCAAGGGAAAGCAATAGATAGGGCAAGCAAGAGAAGTTGTATTTGTGATATCTCTATTGTCAAAGATCCCTAGAACAAGTTTCTTGAGAATGGCAGTTCTTACATCAACCCACTGAAAGCAAAGTTCTTGCTTGTGAGCACTGGAAATTGCCACTGGCTATTATTAGCAAAAAGGGACTTTCCTGGGAGGATATAAGAGACTCACTGAATCAACAGGGAACTAGAGAACCAGAACTAGGCTAGAATAATTGACCAGAATCACAACCAAGAACATGCCACAAGAACTGTCTGGTCCCTCAAATGCTGCCACATACTCTTTAACAACTTACTTTACAGTTAAAATTCTAGAAGAGAATTTGTCCAACTGGCCAAGTAAAAGTCTCCTGTTCCCTACTATACTAAGATAACATGCAACAAATAATTCATCTCAAGATGGAGAATAAATAGGAGAATTTATTAAGTTGTTTGTTGTTTTTGTTTGTTTGTTTTTGTTGAGGAAGATTCACCCTGAGCTAACATCTGTGCCAGTCTTCCTCTATTTTGTATGTGGTTCACCACCACAGCATGGCATAAAACCTGGGCTGAGTCAGAATGCCCTATCCCCCTACCCCAGAAAAGGCCCAACCCTTTTCTAGATTTTTCTAACTTGAATCATCAAATAAGAACTCAGTCTTTCTTTGATCTCAAAATATACTCTTGGCCTCACAGAGAAAGCAGTAGAAGAGAAGCAGACACAAGAGTTAGAAAAGAAAGGAGGTAGATGAAAGGAGGGAAGAAGCCACGCTCATCTCACCACATTTGAGTTCATAGATCCAGGTGTCCATGAGACCAGCACAATCCCTGTCCTTTCCACAATTTATTTCAGCCAATAAAGTCCCTTTTTTGCTTGAGTAAGTTGGAGTTGGCTTACTGTCATAACCAAATGTTGACTAGATACTTTATTTAAAATCCTGTAATTTTTACATGTTTTTAATTTACAGGTAACTTTACAAATTTTACAAACTCATTGTGGGCTGGGGCAGCCTTTTGAAATACAGAATTCTATTTTATTTTTTATTTAATAATAATAACTTTATTTTTTAGTCTAGTGGTGAAGAAACCACCCTAATGAAGACAAGAGACTGGTATGTAATTAATAATTTAAAGCATCTGTCAAAGCAGTGATTTACCCTACTTCTTACGGATATTTGTTGTTTATAAAAAAATGGATATTCCTGCTTTATATGATTTAGACTTTTCATTTCCTTAGCAAGACCTTTTTCTCCATAAGTAGTTTCTTTCTGACCTATCATATATTCTAAATAAGACAAGTTTCAATTATGATTATTTTAATGAATGATCAAAATAGACCTGGTTGATGTTGCTAGACTTATAAATCAGAAAATCAGAACTACCATGGGAAAAACACAATTGTAGATCATTAAATTTTTAAAAAGTCATGCAAATTTTTTGAATTACTCCTTCTGCTATATTTTATGTTGATTACTATGTCCTTATTTTAAAGTAAGTTGGAGTCAGTTACACATTATAAATGATCTGTAGAAACTGAAGAGGAATCAAAGAAAAATTACCAAAGTGACTAATGGAATAGAAGATGATTAACATTAAAGAAAAACTAAAGGAATGAAAGCTGTTTTACATAGCAAAAAACCTAAGGGTCAAGTTCATTATTGTCTTCAAGTAATGACAGAATGCTAAACATTTTATCACTATGGCCACAGAAGCCCAAACCAGAAGAAACAGACTTAAATTTTAACAAAAGATTCTAACTGGCCAAATTTTGGGACCACAGTAGGATAAAACATTAGAGTGGGGTTCCTGGGGATGGTTTCTCTCCTTTCTGGAGATTGTCAAGGAGAGGTAAAAAAAGAAAAACAACTCACCTGTACTGAACAGTTAAAAAAATGTACCCACCTAAAAGCAAAGAGCAGGCCAAGATTGACTCTCACAAGCCATTACAGATTGATGATTCCAGAATTGTAGCAGCTATCATTTAAATTAATAGTTCATAAACCTGACATTCGTAAATAATACATATCTCTGCCTGAGGTAATTCTTTCCTAAGTAATGAGAATAAAAACCTTGTCCCAAAACATAACCTACAAATTAATGAACATGATTTTTAAAAACCTCTCAACTTTTCTGTATATATTTAAGAAATCATTAAGATTTTAAAATGCAAAGAAACACGTATGGGGACTTCCAGGTAGTTGAAGATCACAGCAGATGTCTAGTTCTGTGTTATCCATATGTCCTGCAAAACAATACAGAAAAGCAAGGAGAACAAATAAAGCCACACAAAACCACATCCTTTGCATAACTGGAAGACGGAAAACACCCAAACCTCAAAACATCAGTGAGTAAAAAGAGGAAAATAATTCTAAATCCCAGCAAGCGACCGCTCTTGCTCCTGCCTGTGAACGGACTTAACTCATCCATTAAAATAAAAAGATCTCTAATTTGGCTCCAAAGCAAGACTCAACTATATGCTATACATAAAAGATACATTTAAAAAACAAAGTGATTCAGAAAGACTAAAAATAAGCAGATGAATAAAGGGATACCAGGCAAATGGAAACAATAAGAAAATAGTAGTAATGATGATATCAGACAATGTGGAATTCAAGGGAAAAAAAAATTAAATGACAAATAGAAAAGCACTCAAATGCTAAAAGCCACAATTCACAAATATAACTTATGATTATATACTAAATAATACAGCAATCACCTTTATGAAGCAAAAAAGTACAAGAAATGCAAGGAGTCACAGAAATACACTGATAATAATAGCAGACTTTAATATACCACTCTTTGTACAAGACAAATAAGTGGGCAAAAATATAAGTACACAGAAGACCTAAACATCATAGTTAATAAGGTAGATCTTATGGATGTATATATCAAACTTTACACTCTTATATTTGAGCACTTTCTTTTCCAGTCCTTTGGTAACACTCACAAAAATCAATCATGTATTACAGGACTGAGGCTGGGGTGAGGCACCCAGGGTGCAAAATTTGAGGAGACTCTCTAGGGCTCCTGCAAGTGCAGTAGTCAGCACATAAAAGTGTCTCCTTAAATTTTTCACCCTGGGTGCCTCACTCGCTTTATCCTAGTCCTGGCCATGATATATTAGATCACAAAGAAAACACTAGTGTGTTCCATCAAGTATAAATAATTGAAATACTACTCTCTGATCACAATGCAATAAAACTAACAATTAACAACAATATAGAAAAACAAAAAAAGCCCTCCATCTGAAAATTCAAAACCCTGCTCTTTTGGACTGAATTGTGTCTCCCCAAAATTCATATGTTGAAGTTTTAACTCTCAATACTTTAGAATTTCCCAGTAATTTAGAATTAGTGTTGTATTTTCAGTTAGGGCCTTAAAAGAGGGAACTAGGGTTAAATGAGGTTATATGGGTGGGTCCTATTCCAATATAACTGATGTACTTATAAGAAGAGGGAGAGGTACCTTATAAGAAGAGAGGAAAGGCCATGTGAGGACACAGCAAGAAGGCAAACATCTGCAAGCCAAGGAGAGAGGCCTCAGGAGAAACCAAATCTGCCACCACCTTGAGATCTTAGACTTCTAGCCTCCAGAAGGTAAGAAAATTAATTTCTGTTGTTTAAACCACCCTGTCTTTGGTATTTTGTTATGGCAGCCCTAGCAAACTATTAGTTTCATCTTCTATTAAACAACTACACTTTCTATTAATATATATTCTATTAACACTTGGGTGAAAAGAAAAATGCCAATTGAAATTAGAGAATTTCTAAAAAGATAACATAATTAAAACACTACATATAATCTATAGGACACATTTAAAGCAGTGATAAGAAAATTCTTAGCACCAGACACTTTTATATTTCAATAAAAATGAAAGAACGAACATTAGTTGAATTAAATTCCCAACTCAAAAAATAACAAAAAACGAATAAAGTAAACTAAAAGAAAGCACAAGGTATATGATATGATCTTAGAAAGCTCGAAAAATCCACAAAGCAGCTAGTAGAAAATACATGACTTTAGCAAGGTCACAGGATTCAAGGTCAATACATACAAGTTAACTAACTGTATTTCTATGTGCTAGCAATAAACAATTAGTGAAATTAAAAAAAAAAACTCCATTTATAATCACATAAAAAGCTTAGAAAAAATGTAACACAAGATGAGCATATACAACATACTGTATGTATTGTATATACACATACAATGAAAACTACAAAACTCTGATGATAGGAATTAAAGATGGCCTAAATAAATGGAGAGATAGGCCATATTCATGGAGTGGATAGACTTAATATTGTTGAGATGACAACTCTCCTCAAATTGAGCTACAGATTCCATATAATCTCAATTAAAATCTTAACAAGCCTTTTTGAAAAAGGTGACAAGCTGATTTTAAAATTTATGTGGAAAGGCAAAGGACTTAGAAGAGCCAAAACAATCCTGACAAAAAAGAACAAGATACTTATACTACCTGAATCAAACTTACTATAAAGCTACAGTGGTCCAGACAGACATACAGATCAATGAAATAGAACAAAGAACACTTATATGGTCAATTGATTTTCAACAAAGGTACCAAAATAATTCAATGGGGGAAGAGACAGTCTTCAACAAACGGTGCTGGAACAACTGGATACCTATATGGAAATAAAAAATTAATGTCTACTATCACCTCACACCATACAAAAATTAACATGAATTGGACCATAAAACCTAAACATAAGAACCAAAATATTAATCTTTTATAAGAAAACATACGAGAAATCTTAGTGATACAGGATTAGGCAAAGATTTCTTAAACAGAATACAAAAAACACAAGCTAGAAAAGAAATTGATAAATGGATTTCATCAAAATAAACAATTTTGCTTTCAACAGACACAATTAAAATAAACAAGAAAGTAAGTCAGACTGGGAGAAAATATCTGTAAAACAGGTATCTGACACAGGGCTTGTATGCAGAACACATATAGAGCTGTTACAACTAAACAGAAGATAACTTCCCAATTTTAAAAATGGGCAAAATATTTGAACAGACACTTCACAAAAATGAAGTCATGTATAAGCACATTAAAAGATGCTAAACATCACTAGCCATCATGGAAAATCAAATTAAGACCACAGCAACATATTACCATACATCTGCTAGAATTATTAAGTTAAAAAAATTGACAACAACAAGCATCAGTAAGAATAGGTGAAACAAATGGAACTCTCATACGTTGCTGAGAATGAAAAATACAAAATCACTTTGGAAAACAGTATTGCTATATGTTATAAAATTAAATATATATGTACATATGACTCAGCAATCTCATTCCTAGATATTTAACCAAGAGAAATAAAAACATAAGTCCACACAAAGACTTGTATATGAACGTTCATAGCAGCATTATTCATAATAGCTCCAAACTAATAACAACCCAAATATTTGTTCATCAAAAGAAGAATGGATAAACAAATCATGTTATATTGATACAATGGAATACTAATCAACAATAAATAGGAATGAACTACTTACTGATATATGCAACAACATGGAAAAATCAGGCATTACTTAAGACTGGGGATCAGAGGAGAGGTCAAGTGCAAAGAGACATGAGGAAACTTTTAGGGTGATGGAACTGTTCTACGCTTTTATTGTGATGATTACACAACTGCATACAATTACAGACATTCATCAAATTGTACATTATTTAAGGGGGTGAATTTTAATTTATGTGCATTAAATACCAGTAAAACTACAAAAATTTTTTAATGGCAAAAAGCACAGAAGTAAAGATGAAAGCAGAAACTAACGAGGTAGAAAACAGAAAAACAGTTGATTCAATAAATCAAAATCCTAGTTTAAAAACTGAACTGCAGCCCACATGGTGGTAAAGTGGTTAAGTTTGTGCGCTCCGCTTTGGCGGCCCGGGGTTCACGGGTTCGGATCCCAGGTGCAGACCTACACACAGCTTTTCAAGCCATGCTGTGGCGGCATCTCACATATAAAGTAGAGGAAGATTGGCACAGATGTTAGCTCAGGTCCAATCTTCCTCACAAAACAAACAAACAAACAAAAACCCTACAATTGTATGCTTAAAAATCATTGAAATAGTAAATTTTGCTATGTATGTTTTACCACAATACAAAGATAAACCACTCGCTGGCTTGATTAAGAAAGAAAGCACATATACAAAATAAGAAAGGACCAAGGGAAAGCAAGCATTGAAACAGAAGAAATTAAAAAATAAAAACTACTTTGCAGACCTCTATGCAAATAAATTTGAAAATACAGATGAAATGAGTAATTTCTTATGAAAACAGATTATCAAAATTGGTCCCAACAGAGATAGAGAACTTAGGCTGATTTCTATAGAAGAAACAGTTATTCCAGATATTAAGGTTGGTTCAAGGTTAGGAAATCCATTAATACTCTATATTAATAGTGCTAAGGGAAGAAAAATCATGATTATCTCCAGAGATGCTGAAAATTTTAAATATCATGCCTACAATTATTAATGTGTTTGCCAAACTATGTTTTCCTATTTCCACCATTCCTTCTACATTTATTAGTTGAAATTCTCCTGAAAAGTGCTTTCCCTTCTCTCTAATATTATATACTATATCAGTTTGGACACATGGAGACTTATTTTATTCTATGGGTTTTAATCTTTTATTATAATTTATTTTGTTGCTCAAATTGTCTCAGATTTGGCCAATGGATGCTAAATTAGTGGAAGAATGTATGATGAGAAAGTATGATAAGAATATTAACATAGTCTCAAAGTATCTCCCCATAAGATAAATTATATATTACAAAGAGGAAAAAACAGTCATTTTATAATGAAAAAATCTGGAAGACACTACCTTAACCAAGTGATCAAAGTTAACATCACCAGTAAGGGGACAAAGTATGTATCTCCTGATATGATGTGCTGAGGACACATGACTTTGACTTTGGTCTTATTTTTGCTAAAAATGAATAACCTGAATTTAATCAAAAAGAATACGTGATAAACTCAAATTGATTGGAATAATCTATAAAATAACCGGCCAGCACTCTTCAAAAGTATTAATATGTTCAAGATCAAAGGAGACTAAGTAAAGGCAATGTGTGATTCTGGATTGGATCTTGGACCAGAAAAAGGACACCAGTGGGACAGTTGATAAGATTTGAATAAAGTCTACAAGTTTGATAATAGTAATGTTTATTTGATTGCCTGATTATATTAATGTTAATTCCTTAGTTTTGATTATTGTAATATGGTTATGTAAAATGTTAATATTCAGAGATCTGGGTGAAAATTATATGGGAATTCTTTGAACTACTTTTACAATGTTTTGTTATCTCTGAAATTATTTCAAAATGAAAAGTTTAAAATATATATACGCATATATAACCTAATACTCTGAAGTTCCCTTCTGGCCGACTCTTCTGCCATCTGTGAAGCCCGCAATTTCTCTTCACACTGATCCTTTTCAGATTGCCTCCAGACATCATGTTCCACTTTCATTTTCTCCAAATCCGCTAATCTGTTCTCAAGTTCTAGCCTAAAACAGCAGACAATAATTATGTTACAAGAACTACAATAAGGATGATATGACAGTTTCCATTTGCAAGGAGATTTAACAGAAAATAAAGTAAGTACTTACTTTTCATCTTGTAAGACCACAAGTTTTTGATAACCTT
Organism: Tapirus indicus; assembly: GCA_031878705.1. Lineage (NCBI taxonomy): Eukaryota > Metazoa > Chordata > Mammalia > Perissodactyla > Tapiridae > Tapirus > Tapirus indicus. The sequence continues at coordinate 132,107,937 of CM062920.1, read as the reverse complement.
CTTCCTTGGCAGCTTGTACTTTACGTATTAATTCACGATCCTTTTCTACTAAGAGCGTTTTGTGGTGTTCAACAGCTGATTTGAGAATTTCATTGTCTGACTGTAATCCTAGTAGTTTTTTAAGGAGAAAAATGTACTATATTCAATGTTACTAAGATGAAAAATCACAATTAACAGTAAGTATTCATAAGCTGGCAAGACAAAAGTGTAGAAAGTAAGTCTCTGGATATATACTCTCAAAGATCTTTACATTATTGATAAATTTTTCTTAAGAACAAAACAGACTAAAATTCAAGAGTTAATTTTTCTGTTTTTATTTTATTTAGCATACACACATAAAAACTTAATCTTGAGAGCTGAGGACATCAACCTGGATGATATCCAGAGGTTTAAATACTTCACCTCTAAAAGGGTTCTATAACCTAAGTCCCACAGACAGCATCATCATAAAGCTGGCTGGAAGCAGAGGGAATAGAATCATAGAACCCTTCAAAACCTGTCATTCTAGCAGAACTGTTCGATTTCTAGTAGCAATATAAATTGGAAACTTTCAAGTTTGTCCAATGAATTCACAAATCTTCCTTGTAATGAGATGGCAAGCATTTTGCAAATGGAATAACTAAAATAAATTGATATCTAACTTAGAGTTTAAAAAGAACGGAGAACTGGATCCTAAACACTAAGTTCCTACAAAAATTTACTCCGTAACTCTACAGAAATCCATGGGTCAACATCAAGTAGAAATTAATAATGAAAACAATCATTCATCATAAGCTCTGTCTGAAACTACAGAGACCAGTTTAACTGGACCAACTCGAGGACAGTTATAGGCCAAAAGCAGCTTATTTAGGCACTTATAAAAGTCAGAAACAATATAATTTCTGAGGAATCTTGATGACAGGGATACTCTAAGACTAAACTGGAGCTTAAAAATAAGCCTAGGCTGAACTAGCTTCCATAACTGGCCTAGGGTCTACATAAAAAATTTTGAAAACTTAAAAATTGGGCCTGGAATCCACCTATCTTCCTCACATTCTTTAGACTTAAAATGGCCTGGAACTAATAATCATATGTTATAAATAGATTTAAAATTATAAACCCAGGAATTATGGAATCCCATTTGTAAAGTTTCACTTAATTTACATACTAATCAAATAACTATGACATAAACATAAGATGGATTTTTTTTAAAAAAATTAGATGTGTTAGATCACAGAACATTCAACATATAAACAAAAACAATCCATATGTGCTCTAAATTAAAATTCGATTAAGCTGAAAATCTGGAAATAAAAATTCAGTTTGACCTATTTTAATGATTTTATTTTATATGTGAAAACAATAGTAAAAAGCATGGGAAATCATATATTACCATCCAGTTCACTTTGAATCTTATTCCTTTCTCTTTCTAGCTCACTCTTAGCTCTTGCTGCCTCCAGTTTGATGTCTGTTATTTCTAGTTTGTTTGAATGTTTAAGTTCTTTTACCTGTTGATAATTAGAAATTAAAATTACTATTGGTCATTTTCTTGCCATTAAGTGCTTACCCAAAAACATTAGTAGAAATGAGAAAACGTTTTGGTAGCAGAGTATAGAGGGTAAGCACCTTCCAGAAAGGGAAGGTGCTTCAGTGCCGGGAACAGTACTTGGCACCAAGAAAACAGTCCTTTCCTAATAGAATTGAGTCATTTATTTACAAATACCTGGGTGCGGTCATCTGGCTTAACCTTGCCTTAAAAGGCTTAATCTTGCCTTAAAAGGCTTAACTACCAGCACCTAAAATCCAACAGTCAATGACTGAAACATCTTCAGGGAAAAAAATGGAAACCTTTTAAAAAAAGCGGTGATAAGAGGGCATTCTAGGTATAAGTAATAGCACACAAAATATTTTACAGGTATAACATCACATAGTCTCCTCGGAAAACAACGAGCAACGTGTAATAGGTAGAGCAGAGGAAGGTGGGAAATCGAAACTTTACATACCATACAAAAGGGCTGTGTATCCTGTTAGCTATTGAAGGTGGCACAATCAACTTTGTTTCAGAAAGTTAACTCTAATTGCAAAAATGTGTTGGATTAAGAAACTGAAGGTAGGAAACCAATTACAAGGCAAAGGATTGACAAAGGGGGCAAGAAGGAAGAATCAATTGAATTTGGTGACTAAATTGTGTGTGTGTGCGTGTGTGTGTGTGTGTACACGCTGGCAGTGGGAGGAACAAGAATAAAACATATAAATCAAATTTAAATCTTTATTGCCAAAACTTGATTCTTTTAAAGTCCCAAGTGAATGCAAATAATTGTCAATATTTTCCATATAATTAATCCATCACGTATCAATTTTAGTTTCCCTAAGACATCCTTTTTGAAAGTTGAATAATTCTAGTTCATAAGTAATATTCCTTCATTCAATAAATATTTATTGAGCATCTATTATGCACCCTAGCACTGTTTGAGGAACTGGGGACACAGCAGCAAACAAGAAAGCTTTGTCTCTCCAATCATCTACACTCTCTCTAGCATTTTCCACATTCCTTCCCTTTGGTAAGGTGCTTCTAAAATTAGGTACAGTACTATAATGAGGATTTAACTAATACAGATAATAGGTTAGATAACCCTGCATTCTGACATATTACTATACTAATATATAAAACTAGGAAATCAGAGTAGAAAGCCACAAATATACACAAGCCAAATATGTAAAATGTGAGATGGTGGGAACAAGAGGCTAAAGGATAATTTACTTGAGCACAATAAAAATCTATAAAAACTGGATAAGGATTTAGAAACAAACCAGGAAGAGGTCCTAGAGTCAAAGAGGGCAAGGATGAGAAACAGAAGTGTCTTACTGAAGAGACTTCATCCATGAAAGGTCGTGAAAATGTTGCAAGGAATGGTGTGGTGCAAAATCCTCACTTAAAGGAAACAAATAGAAAAGCAAGTACTGTGCTGCCTCTGTACTGCTAACCACACTAAGACGCATCCCTCCAAATTAATTTGCAGATTTTTAAATGACAGTACATAAAATAAATGACAGTACATAAAATGAATACCTTGTGCTGACATCAGTTTGGCATTTTTAAATCATTCTGAAGTTCTTTTCTATGAAAGCAAGTCTCATAGAACAATGTTTAACTACACGAAAGCTGCTAAGAAATTGTATTTAATACTTAAACTTTCTGTAGACTGGGCTCTACTACATTATAATTTCATGGACAGACAGAATTTAAACTATAAATACTTTAAAATTTTAAAGAAATACAACTACAATGAAAATCCAATTTCTATGACAAATGTAATTATAACCTGCTATTATGCACTAACTGTAAAAGGTTAAGAATAACAAAGCAGTTCATTAACAAACCACACTGTAGCTGCTTTAAATATGAGGTGGAAAATTCAAGCCATCTTGTTTTGTAGAATCTTGACTCATTTCAACATGAACTACAAAATATATAAAAACCTATTTCTTAACTCATTTCACCCTGAGATTTACTGAAATGAGAAAACATTTTTCAACTAAACTATAATTATTGAAACTTAAAGAACATTGGATAGGAAGTCAAATGAGTGAAGTCTGTCTTCAGGCCTACTTTTATTATTAAACCAGTGGTACATGCTCGAACAAGGTACTTGTCCTGTCTGCATCCAAATCTACTCATCTATGGACCTAGATGAGTTTAAGTTTCTCTTTAGTGCCACATTTCTGTAATCTTGAAATAATGAATGCACTTATACTAAGAATAATTAACTTCCTAAAAATATATTTAAAAGAACTATTTTACTGATTAAAAATGAAACTTATGTATTTATTACTTAGATATGACAAATAGTCACACTTTCTATAAGTAATTTGAACCAAATCCCAAATAGTCATAATAGAGTTTCGATCTGCCTCTAGATCCCTAGTTCTTAACCTTCTTTGTGATCAGGCCTCAAAAATCCTAGGAAAACTAGGGATCTTTTCCTGAACAAAATGCACAATGTTAAAATGTTGCATGTAATTTCAAGAGATCTAGAGTCTTCTGAAGCTCCCCTGGGCCAATCTACCCTGTTGGTTTTTTTTTTTCCACAATATGTTTTCCATGTAGATTCTGGTCTTTATGTTGTGAATTTGCTTTATGCTTTTGTCACAACAGAAGTATTCAGAGAGTACTACCTAGTACTACCAACAAAACTTTAAGAAATGTAAAATGGCAACAGTAGGCATTTTACAGGGGTTCAGAATCTGTTAAATTACACATACACATACACACTCAGAGACATCAAGAAAACAATATATGTAAGAAAGAAATACAAATATAGTTGAAAAAATGTATTACTTAAGAAGCTCTTGATGCAAATTCCAAAGAGATTGTACTTAAATTGGATCTTTTACAAAAGTCTGAGATGGTATGACCTCATAAACCCAGCTAATAAGAATAACTCTGTGGGATGACTTCCTTAAAACTGTATATTTTATTGGAGTTCTAAAGATCAAACACCTAATGAGGTAACCAGAAGAATTTCTCTCTTTGAATGTGAAATATCTTTAATGCCACCATTTTCAGGTTATCTTTGGCAATACTTTTTAATCCAAGACATTGATAGTCACACCGAACGCTGTTCAAAAATCTAACAAACATTTACAAATTTGAATAACTTAGACAAATGCACCCCAGGTGTTCCTTTGCATTGCAAACAACCATTTGCTAGAATCGCAAAATGTTGATGAAAATTTCAAGTTGCAAAGAAAACTGTGACAATCATGTTTGAAATATTATTTTAAAATTTATCCTTCCAATGAAATCTTTTTACATGCAAGATTTCAAATGAAAACTTAGCTTGTCTAAAGTTGAAGGGTAGTTTTTTTTTTTTGCGGGGAAGACCAGCCCTGAGCTAACATCCGTTGCCAATCCTCCTCTTTTTGCTGAGGAAGACCGGCCCTGGGCTAACATCCGTGCCCATCTTCCTCTACTTTATATGGGACGCCGCCACGGCAGGGCTCACAAGCAGTGCGTCCCCGGGCGCCCGGGATCCGAACCTGCGAACCCCGGGCTGCCAAGCGCGAACTAAACCGCTGCGCCACCAGGCGGCCCCTGAAGGGTAGTTTTTAATATGCCATTTATATGCAAAATAAAGCAAGCATGCCTTTAAAAAGACAGGCTGCTCTTAGCAATGTGTGTTAATAAGCAGAGAAATAAATAATACTATATTAAAATGCTCTTGCTTCAGCAGAGTAGGAAAAATCATCTATGTGTTAACTCTGAAAAGAAAGAGCAATAGAGAAGGGGACATACAGAAAAAGAGAAATCAGAGTCAGGACACAAATGAACTCAGACAAAATGCGCTGCAAGAAAAGTATTTGGTGGTGCCCAAGAGAATTAGAAGCCACAGCAGAAGCCAGCTTAGCCAATGTCCTGTTGTTCCATCTATGGTTCAGGTTATTTCAGCTATTCCAGTCCAATCCGGCTACTCAGGTCTAGAACAGTGTTTCGAACATATAGAGTACTCAATAATTTTTTACAAAATCGAAAATAATTTATACCAGAACTGGAAGAAAAGCATGAGAGAACTCCTTGTACCCTAAATCTACTTCTTTGTATTTTGCATTTATTTCTTCATATACTCTATCACTGTAGGCACTCAATATGTAGCTGCTGAATGTATAAATAATCTATTTACAGTTAATCAGGAAGCAATCAAATTATTTCTTTATTTTTCCAGTAGGACTTTCACAATCTTAGTAGGCTGGAAGTGTTCTTAAGGCTCAGCTAGAACAACGCCTCATTTCATTTATGAGGAAATTGGATCCCAATGACATTAAGTAACTCGCCTAAAGTTATACACATGGTTATTGATACAATGAGGAATAAAACTAGTCAATGAGCTTGAGGTTCTGTATGTTACATCATTTTCTCATTTAAGGATATCAATAGTGTATAATTGTTGCCACTGTCCTTTTCATCACCAGCTACTATTTTATTATGTTCAGTGCTATCTTTAATCTTACAAAAAGCCTGTAAGAGATAGGTATTAACCACATTTAAAAGTTAAGCAAATCAGAAGTTACATAGGTGGTGAGTGAGATGAATGAGTCAGGATTCAAAGATAGATTCATCTGATCCAAAGCCCATGAACTTTTCCATTGCACTTCATTACCTTCTCCAAAATGACAATTTTCAGTTTCCAAATATTCTAGAATTTCTAAAAAATTTCTGAATCTCAACCTATAAGCTAGATTAGAAGACTATACTTGAATTAAAATATTTTAGCAATTAAAAATCTTATTGCCTAATTTTCACTTATTCTTTCTAGGGTCAGCCATGTCTAATGAATTAAATGATACATTGGCTACAAAACCACTTTGTAAACTGTAAAGAACAGAAATTCAAAACAAAAATTCAAAACGTCACTAGACATATAATCTGCAATTGTACAAGAGTATGTCTTTGCCATGCAAAAAACTAGGTAGACTATCTCCCCAGGGTGGCATCCAATACACCTAAATATTATGGTTTAGCCTTTCAGGCACAGAAATCCAATTCTGTCACCACACTCAAAGAAGACTTCAAAGGTTAGACTCACATTAATAAAGTTCACGAGGTGTGACCTATAAAATCAGAACGTCAGTTTATTAATTACAAGAAAAAACTATAATGGAAACTAGAAGGACCAGTGCATTCTCTCCCTGTAAAGAAAATTACATGGGAAGTCAAAAAACAGAAAGTTGCTTGGTGATCATGAAATCAGAACAAATGGAATGAGATGAACTGATTGTTTCATGGCCACAAATTAAAACAGATTAGTGTATTCCTTTCCACAGTAAGAATGATCTCATCAACGGGACTGGAATACTTGCATTCTGATGACTAAAATTCTCTCTTCCCTCTGTCATAAACACTGCCTGAATCTTCTCATTTAATTCCTTGCTCAAGGAATTTATGATGAATACATTACTGCTTTAGATAAGTTCATACATTTCTACCAGGCTATAGTAAATTTCTTCTGGCCTGGAAGCCATTTTGTTTTTTAAGGTGATTTTATGTAACTCTGTTATGATAAAAAATACATGATTTCACTGATTCAGAAACCAGTCTTATTTCCAAGTTATTAGAGAAGCCACAAGTACTACTACTAATAATAGCTAATATTTGGGTGATTATATATTAGACCTTATGCTAAGTGCTTTATGCATAATAGTCTCTTTAATCTTTGCCACACTATAAGGAAAGTATAAGTCTTATCTTATAATGAAAAAAACTAAAGTATTTAGAAAGAAAGTAAATTGCCCAAGGTCACACAGCTAGTAAGGGGAAGAAGTGGAATTTGAATCCAGTCTGTCTGACTCCAGAGCTGATATTCTTACTCACTACAGTATTCGATAAAATACTTTGACCATTGCTTTCCTCTTTCTGGTTATTGGATTCCTTATATACACTGCATTTGAGGGGGGAAAAACCTATAAGTTCCTGAGAAGACTCATAAACACACATCATGCTGCTGATACTAATTCACTCATTTAACAAATATTTATTGAATGCCTACAGTGTCCCAGCACTGTTCCAGGAGCTGGAGATACAACAGCAATAAAAGAATGCCTCTGCTCTCTTGGAGCTTATATTTGGTTGAGGGAAAGAGGGCAGGAAAGAAAAGAAGAGACAAAAAATAAATGAATATAAATATATCAGACAGTGTCAAGAGATATGAAGAAAAATAAAGCAGGTAAGGAAGATAGAGAGTAAGACAGAGGAAGAGGGAAGATGGTATTTTTACAAAGCGAAGACAAGGAGGGCCTCTCTGATAAGGTGACATATAAAAGAGGTGAGAAAGCAAGCTATGTAGATATGTGAGAGAAGATCATGCCAGGTGGGCAAGTGCAAAGGCCCTGAGGTAGAAGTAAGCTTGCTCAAAGAAGAGTGAGAAGGCCAGTTAGGCTGGAGCAAAGTGAATAGGAGGGAAAATGGACTGTGATGACTGTGGAAAGACTGCAGGAGCCAGATCACAGAGTTCTGAATGAGTAGAGAGTAAAGAGACCATTTAGGAGGCTACAGTAAAAATTGAGCCTAGAGAGATCATGGCTTGGACCAGAGTGGTCACAGTGGACTAGGTGGTAAGAGTTGGTCCAATTCTGCATGTATTTGCAAGGTAGAATGACAGGATAAAAAAAGATTTCAATATAGAGAACTGAATTATTTAAGCACAAAATTTCTTTGCCATTATACAATATCAAGCGTTCTAAAGAATGAAATAGAAATATAAGCTGACTTACTTTACTGGTCAATGTATTTACTTCCCGTTCAGCTTTATGCAATTTACCGATTAAAGTAGTATTTTGTTCATTGCTTGATTGTAGCTCTTTTTCCAAGCGTTCAGCCTGTAGTTTAGCTGAGTGTTTTTCCGCCTTTTATTAAAACAAAATATTTTAAAATTTGTTCATAATTTTCACAATTATATAAAGATAAAATAAGCACTATTTAAAATATATAGTATATATATTTTATATTTATATAGTATATATAGTATATAAAATATATAGATTATATATAGTATAATCACACTATCCAAAATTATTCAAAACCTTGTCAATATTAACATGTAACAAAGTAATAAGAGTTTTCTCAAAGTAACTGGTAGAATTCAAATGAAAAATATTTGCTCCAGGAAATATGCAACAAACTATCTGGACAAACAACACAACAACAGCCACCAACAAAATAAAACTCAGACACTTTTCTCTCAGAGAGAGTACCTAACATACTCACTTGATACCTGTTTACTCTTATTGCTGACACAATTTGAACACACATTTTTGGGGGTTTCAAGTCCACAGCAGATATGAAAAAGCATATTAGTAAGCAGAAGAGAGAACTCATTTGTAGTAAGAACTGCACATCTAAAATCAACAGAGATTAAAAAAAAAAAACCAACCAAGAGATAAGAATTCAAAATCCTTAACTAATCTGGAGCCTTCGGAAGTATGGGCAAAGAGCTCAATAGCTCTTGACCTCATCACATAATAAAGATTCTTGATGAAGTCTATAAGTTGTCAAGAAAATTTCTAGTTGGTAATACTCACAGTACTCTTTAATTAGGGAGGGAAAACTAAATGCTTTTTAAAAATATTTCTACTCAAAATAGTTAAAATGAAAACATTTGGCATTTAATGGATCAGCTTCAGTTTTGTAATATCTCATTTCCTATATATCTTAAATATGATAAGGAGTGTATTTCAGCAAATAATTAGAAAAAAACTATTTTCCTCAAATATAAAATGATACTCTCTGGGCACAATGATAGCCAAAAAAAAAATCAACAAATGCTTGCTGTCATGTGCTTATTTTCACTTCATCTGCCAAATGATGAAATGAAGTATAAGCTCTTCTGAAAATGTGACATCCCATCTTTTGTCATCATTCAACTTGTCCTGAAAAAAATCACTCTAAATGACCTCAGTGAAAAGTTTCACCATATACTATACTCAGTTGCACTAATCCCATTTATTCTGTCACTGTGTAAATACAATAAGGACGGAAGGAAGGCAACATAAACAGTCTCAGTCTGAACTGCCTCATGTCTAAGGTCCAATGATACTGATTTTAGTTCAGGAAACCAGTAAATATGGTCAGAAGCTTCATCCAAAAAATAAAAAGCTGAACTTCTACTCTTCAAAACATATCAATGTACTCCCTGCACCAGTTTGCTGGCTGGGAAAAATAATTACTATTTTCGATTTGGATATTGGATTTTAATTACAAACTAGGTACCCACTAACTTCCCTCCAACTCAAATCATTTCACAACTATTTTGAAAAAATAAAAGCAAAAACACTTTGGATTGCTCAAAATAAATCAAAACAATTAAACTAGTATATTTGCTACATGTTAGACACTAAGAACTAGGAGAAATAAGCATATCTGAATAAGATGGTGAAGGGGTCCAGAATATGCCACCAAAAAAAAAAAAATTTAATTTGAGCTAAAGGCATTTGAGAATTAACAGACACAGGAAAAGGTTTCTTCCTGAACTCCTCTTATCTGCCTAAAAGCAGAGCCTTGAAAAAAGAATTTAACTGTTACAAATCACCTCTCCAGAGGTTTTATAACTAGGGAAGACCAACTCCTGTCACAGAAGACAAGAAGTCAGCAGCAGGATAAGAAATCACCTACACAGACGTTGCCACAAAACTGTCATATCTTCCCATCTATTTTCCTAAGGACCCATTTATCTTTCCTAAAAGTCATTTGTTTTCCCTTAAGTGCTCTTTCTCCTCCTCTCCTTTCCTTATAAGATGGTATACAAGCCCCAAATTGTAACTGCCTCTTTGAGTCACATTTTTCTGTGAACTCCTGTGTACACACATGAATAAAAGTGCGTCTTTTGTCTCGTTAATCTGTCTGTTAGTTTAATTCACAACCCCCAACCACTGAACATAAGAGGATGAACAAAAAGTTTTTCCTCTTCAACAAGGGAAACCAAGAATTTTCATAGAAGAATACCTCTAGGAGTACCAGCCTAGCTCTGCCAGCTCTTATCTTTCATGAACTCAAGGAAATAATTCAGTAAAGGTTTGTATGCATTAGTCGCCAAGCTGACTTTTATTCCTCTGGCAAGAAGCTGTCATAAGATACATTAAGTATGGTGTTTCTGCTTAACAGGACTTATGATTTTAAGATCTTAAACCCCAGTGTAAGGAAATAACTATCTAGGAAGAAACTGTTCTTTCTGGTTTGAGATGACTTTAGTCTTCAGAAACTCAAATTTTTTTGGCTTTTGCACATTCTACTCTGTGGCATTATATGAGTTAAATCATTTCAGATAGGTGACTTGAATCCCAAAGAATAAATAATCCCTTTGTAAATGTGGTAGCATAGCTACTGCTTATGAATCAATAGCCTTCTTCTTTACAAAGAGAATATATACTCTTGGGATTCCACAAATGCGTCAGCATTAGATTGGTGAGCATACATTTATGCTCTAAAAATCAAAGGCTTGTCAATTGCACTTTAAAAAAAATTATGCCATCCTCTCCCGGGAAGCTATTAAAACCTTACCTCCAGGGATCTGACTGTAGCCTGCATCTCAGCCAACTGCCGCACCTGAATTCTTTGGACATTTTCCACCTGAGCACCAGAATTCTCTTTTTCAGCCCTTAATTCTGCTACTTCTGCCTCTAAACCTTTTAATTTCTGACACAAATGGACTTTTTCTCGAACAAGTTGCTCCATTCGTTTGCTATCTCTTGTGGGATCAACACTAAGCAGCTGGTTATGTAGTTCTTCTTTATCTTTCTCCAGTCTTGCAATCTAATAATAATTGAAAAGAAAGCATATAACCTCAAAATTATCAAATTTTCAGTCATGAACATGCTTTACAAGTCAGTAAATTAAAATTAAAAATTACACAATATGATAAAGAAAGCTCAGGTGGTGAAATGAAGTACAAAAAAATCTAAAATGTCACATTCTTCATTCTGTACTCAGCATGACTCAAATGTGAGGGCAAAGAACTTGTCCTATTTCCCCTCCATCTCCCCATGGTGTCTAACACAGGGCTTCATCAGTTGCTGACTAAAATTCAAGACTATAAATTATACTCTAAAAATAATTATTAAAAACATGTCAAATATTTCAAAATTCATCAGAACATTATAGGCGTCTATGCAAGATCAATATGCTGATTACTAGTAAGCTTCTCCTCATGTGACTAATTCTTGGGCTATGGTTATACTAATAAAATTACTTTATTCCAAGGCAACTTCATCCACAAAAAAGCTGCTTGTCCGTGTAAATAACTACAAATGTAACTGATAAGAGTTTTTAAATGATAGCTGAGAGTTTATTAAAGCCCTAGCTGTAATGATGGCCTACTTCTTAATTCTCAGATTCAAGAAAGAACTAAATAGCATTACTTTAGGGCATATGGAAAAGTCACTGGGGAACCTGTTGAGCGGAAACACCAGTGGTCTTCTCATTCATGCTAACCATCACTGCCAGATCCCACGGGCCTCCAAATCAGTGGGTTTCAAACTGCTTCCTAACCTCTGAGGCACTTCAGAGGCCCCTCAGCTCTGGGAATGACTGGGCCAAGTAATCAGGGTAAAACACATTCTTTCCCTTTCCCAATCTCCCCAACTATGTATCCTTACCACTACCACCACCAAATCTTTCCTGTTAATCAAAGCAGCTCCTCTTTTTACATATGGGGTTTCTTCAAATGATTCAACTAAAAGAAAGGGTTCAGTTGTTAAAAAAAAAAAGTTAGAAATCACTGCTCTAAACAAAACCAGGGGTCGTTTGTAGCCAGGACGAGCTTAGAAGGCTCACTCAAAGGCAAAAGGACTTTAAGAAATGCTCTGCAACCAAGTCAAAAGTGGCCCAGGAGATAACTGGTTGCTCAGATTGCTTTAAATGAATCTGGAAAGTGTGAGACCTCCACCCCAGGGCAGAATTTGTTTTCTTCATCTGTAAAATGAGAGGTTAGACTGGAAGCCCTCTAAGATCCTTTTCAGTTTTAACATGTAATGATTCCAATTTGGTTTTGGACATGCTGAATTAAAGATGTCAATGGGAAATATGGTAGAGCTATCCAGCAGGCAAATATTTTTTTCCAGCAAATAAAAATTTATCCTAGAAGGCAGCTGTAGAATTCAGAGTCAAGCCCTCAAAAGCCCAACAAATTAGTGCCTCTCTCCTATTTTTCCTCCCACCCTTTCTATATAAACATTACCCCTGGAGTTTGGTCCCTGACTACCTTTTTTCCCCATATTCTCTTTCCTCCACCTGGCTGTGTGACTTTGTGCAAGTTGCTTTTTCATTTTCACATCAGTTAACATAAAGGGCTTAGGCTGGATGATCCTTAACATACCATTTAGCTTTTGCATGAGGTAACTCAAATTCAGTTTTAATGTGCTATTTTAGAGGTGTGGCAGCTCACCTAGGTCAGGAGTACCCTTTACTGAGTACTTACAATGGATCAAGTGCTACACATAAAATTTCATTTAATAACAATAATTTCTCTTGTAGTCTTCATTTTACATATGAGGTCAGACAGCTAATGTTCTTGACCAGCATATTTCCTATACTATTGCTTTCTCCAGTAGTTTTGAAAGGCAACTGTGTGATAGCTGAAGCTATGGACTGAACTAGCTGAACCTATGGACTGAGCTAGCTAACAGCAAAATCAGGACTGGATCCCACATTTATAACTCCTCAACCAGAGCTCACTATCAAATCATTCCTACCAAAACTGGTGATCACTTCCCTCTAATTTCTCTATTTATTTATTCATTCATGCAACAAATATTTATTGAGCACTTACTATGTACCTGGCACTGTTCTAGGGAGTAAGGATACATTAGAGAACCTAGCAGACAAGCAAATCATCAGTTTGCTGAAAATTATTTTCGGTCCTGCTATGACACCATTCTTGTCCCAGTCACCTGGGCACAGATCTTAGACACATCCTCAGCTCTTCCCTTTTCTTCTACTCTCAATCAGAATCACATGTCATCTTCCTTGAAATCCTTAATTTGTTGTGCTCTCAATCATCTCCCTCAATTTCCAAAAGCCTTTGTCTGAATTTCTCTTTTATGACATTTATCCAAATCTCCCTGTATTCCAGTTACCTCTGCAATTACTTTATTCTCTTCTAGAATGTAAGCTTACTTGACAGGAAAGATGATGTGTTAACCAATTTTACTTTCAAAAAATTGTTGAAGTAAGGAAACTGAACAGAAACAGATCAGGGACTAGGAATAGTTATTGATCATCTTTTCTAATTCCCCAGGGCACACAAAAGGAAAAGGTAGTATATCTAATTGCTCCACCTATCTTTGTTTTTATTATCTTTATGATGCAGTATAGAGAAAAGATTAAGAGTACAAGCTCTGGAATCAAATGGCCTAAGTTTTTCTTTTTTTCTTTCAGTATTTAAAGATATTGCTCTACTGTCTTTAGGCTTATATTTCTTCCAAAAGGAGGTCTGCTGTCATTCTTCGCTTGGTTCTTCTATACAAAATCTCTTTTTTCTCTGGTTACTTTTTTATTTAATTAATCTTTATTTTTAGATGATGGTAGGTTCACATGCAGTTTTATGGAATAATACAGAGATCCTGTATACCTTTACCCAGTTTCCTCCACAGGTAATATCCCTCCCTTTTCTATTTTCTGGAAGACATTCTATAAAACTGACTTTCATTCTTCTTTAAGCACTTGGTAGAATTCCCCAGTGAAACCATTCTTTTTTGGGGAGTTTTTAAATTATGAATTCAGTTTACTTAACAGCTAGCTATATGGCTACTCAAATTTTCTATTTCATTTGGAGTGAGTTATGGTAGTGTGGACCTTTTGATCCATTTCATCTACGTTTGTCAAATTGATTTGAGTTGAGTTCTTCACCAGGTGCCTCGTTACTCTTTTGAGGTCTGCAAGCTCTAAGTGATATCCTCTGTTTCATTCCCGACACAGGTAATTTGTGTCTTTTCTCTCTTTTTTGGTCATTCTTGCTAGAGGTTTGTCAATTGTATTAATCTTTTCAAAGAAACAGCTCTTGGTTTCACTGATTTTCTCTATTGTTTTTCTGTTTTCAGCTTCATTGATTTCTGCTCTTTTATTTCCTTCCCTCTGCTTGCTTTGGGTTTATTTTGGTCCTCTTTTTCTAGGTTCTTAAGGTGGGAGCTTAGATTATTGATTTGACACTTTTCTTCTTTTCTAATAAATGCATTTAGTGCTGTATGTTTTCCTCTCGGCAGTGCTTTAGCTATGTCACAACTAATATGTTATATTTTCATTTTCCTTCAGGTCAATGTATTTTTTTGAAATTATTTTTTCATTGTAATTTCTTCTGACTCATGAATTATTTTAAGTGTGCCATTTCACTTCCAAATGTTGGAAGATTTCCCTGCTACCTTTCTATTACTGATTTCTAGTTTAGGGTCTATAGTGGTTGGAGAACTCACTGTGTAATTTCAATTTTTATAAATTTGTTAAGGTTTATTATGACCCAGGATATGACCTATCTTGGTATACGTTCAGTGGCCACTTGAAAAGAATGTGTTTAGGTGCTCTTGTTGGGTAGAGTGTTCTTTAAATATTGATCAGATTCTGTTGGCCGATAGCATTGTTGAGTTTTATATCCTTCCTGATTTTCTAATTGTTCTGTCAATTGTTGAGACAGGGGTGTGAAGTCTCCAACAACAATTGTGGATTTATCTATTTCTCCTTTTAGTTCTATCAGTTTTTGCTTCACACATTTTGTAGCTCTGCCTGGTTCATACACATTTAATATTCCTATGCCTCCTTGGTGGACTGACATTTTTTGTCATTATATAATCTCTACCTCTGGTATTTTTCTTTGCTCTTAAGTCTACATTATTTGATATTACCTTATTTGGTAGCCACTCCTGCTTCTTTTAATTAATGTTTGCATGATGTATCTTTTTCCATCCTTTTACTACCTACCTATATTGTTACATTTGAGTTTCTTGTAGACAGCATATAGTTGGGTCTATTATTTTTTAAAATCAACTCTGCAAATCTCTGTCTTTTAATTGGTGTATTTAGACCACTTATACTTATTATGACTATTAACATGTTATGGCTTAAGTTTTTTTTTCTTTTTCTACTTCTTGTTTTAGGTTTCTGCTTTCTTTTTCCTGCCTTCCTGTGGGTTCCTTGAACATTTTTTTAGGATTCTATTTTGATTTATCGATAACGTTCTAAATGTATCTCTTTGTACAGCTTTCTTAGTTGTTGCTCTAGAAATTACATTACATATACATAACATATATAGTCTACTGGGTTCATTTTACCAGTTCAAGTGATGTGTAGAAACTTTACCTCTCTTTACCTCCTTTTGCCCTTGTTTATAATGTAATTGTCTTAATTATTTCCCCTATACACAATTAAAACCACATCAGACAGTGTTATAATTTTTGCTTCAACCATCAAACAAAATTTAGACAACTCATTCAGGAAAGGAAAGTCTATTGTATATATCCATAATTTTGCTTACTGTGTTCCTTTTTCCTTCTTGATGTGTTGAGGTTTCTTTTTTTTTTACTGTTTTCTTTCTGTTTAGAGAATTTTCCTTAAACATTCTTTAACAGATTCTCTTAGCTTTCCTTATTCTAAGAATGTCTTGATTTACCCTTCATTCCTAAAGGGATATTTTTGCTGGATATAGAATTATGAGTTGACATTTCTTTTCTTTCAGCACTTGATAATGTTGTGGCAATTCCTTCAGGCCTCTGTGGTTTCTGATGAGAAATGTCTTGGAATTGTTTTCCCCTATAAGTAAGGTATCACTCCCTCTTGCTGCTTTCAAGATTTTTTTTTCCTATGGTTTTTATAAGTTTGACTATGATGTGTCAGTGTGGATTTCCTTGGTTTTATCCTGTTTGATGTTCACTCAGCTTCTTGAATCTATGTTTGTGTCTACTAAATTTGGGGCATTTTCACCCTTTATTTCTTCAAGCACTGCCCTCTTTCTCTTTTCAAGGACAAAAATATTAGATCATTTGTTATAGGCCCACAGGTACCTAAGGCTTTTTCTGTTCTTTTTAAAGTCTATTTTCTGTAGTTTGTTCAGACTGGGTAATTTCTAATGTTCTGTCTTCAAGTTCACTGATTCTTTCCGCGATCCCCTCTATTCTGCTGTTAAGCTCAGCCATTGAGATCTTTTTTTTGGTTTTTTGGATTCTTTTTGGTCATGATATTTTTCAGTTCTAAAATTTCCATTTGATTCTTCTTTATATTTTCTATTTCTTTGCTGGGACTCCTTATTTTTTTATTTGTTTCAAGTATGTTTGTAATTGTATACTGAAGCATTTTTTACCATGGCCATTTTAGAATCTTTGTCAGATAATTCTAATATCTCTGTCATCTCAGTGTTAGCACCTATTGTCTTTTTTCATTTAGTTTGAGATCTTCCAGGTTCTCAGTATGCCAAGTGATTTTTGATTGAAATTTGGACTTTTTAGGTATTGTTATGAAACTCTGGATCTTATTTAAAGTTTCTATCTTAGCCGGCTTTTTATGACATCACTCTGGCAGGGGAAGAGTGGCGTTGCCGCCTCATTACTGCCAGGTGGAGGTAGCAGTCTAGATTCCCCATTTTACCTCAGAGACCCAAGGTGGGGGAGGCTCCTCATGACACCCGTGCTGGGTGGAAGTGAGAGTTCCAGCTCCCCACTAGGCCCACTGATGCCTCCCTAGTTGGCAGGGGTAGGATTGTCTTGTTACTGCTCCCCAAATGGCCTCCATTGACACTACAGGGCTGGGCAGTGGTGAAAGTGCTGATTCTACACTAGGCCTTCTCTGGCATGACCCAAGCAGGGAAGGGGCAGGGAACCTCATTACAGCCAGTTGAGGGTGGAAATTTAGGCTCCCAATGTTGTCTCCAATGCCACCACGGCATGGGTGAGAGCCCTTGTTATATTGCCAAGTGGGCATGAAAGTCTTGGCTCCCTACCTGGCCTTCCCTGGTATCATCTTGGCTGGGAGTTAGGGTTCCTCATTCCTGGGTAAGGTGGAAGTCTAGGCACCCCACTGGCCTTTGCCTAGCATGGGTGGGCCAGTTTTTATAGCAGTGTTTGGCTGGAGTAGAGCTGTTATTATCTAAATTAACTAGGCTACTAGGCTGCTCTTTTCCTAGTGATTTGCCTAGAGAAAATGGGCCTGTGTTGGGGCTTTTTATTATCTGTGCCAAGTTTCTGGTTTCTTCAGCATCAAGTCTGGGATATATGAGGCGAAAGGAAAACCGAGGGAACATACCACAATCAGTCCTTGGGTCCCAAGGTCCTCAGCTGGTATGCCTTTTCTCCATCTTTCAGTATCTTATGTTTGTTTTATTTGTAATGTCCAGAGTTTTTTGTTTTACTTACTAGGAGGAACAGGAAAAAGGAAATCTACTCCATCTTCTTGGAGGCAGAAGTCTTCTGGATGTTTTAAGATTTTTCTATTTATCACCAGTATTAAGTGATCTGAATTTATGTGCCTTGGTGTAGTTTTCTGTGCCTGTGGTCATCGAGATTCACGGATACGTGAGCTTATAGCTTTCATGAAATCTGAAAAATTTGGCCATTATTTCTTCAAATATTTTTTTCTGTTCTCCCTTTCTTTTAGAATTTCATTTATCTGATGCTGTCCCACTATAAGCTTTATTCATTTTTTTCCTACCCTTTTTCTCTCTGTATTTCATCTTGGATAGTTTATATTGCTATGTCTTCAATTTAGCTATTACTTTTTCTTATGCAATGTCTAATCCACTCCTAGTGTATTTTCCACTTAGGTCATGTTTTTCATCACTAGGATCCTTTCTTAAAAATATTTTCCATGTCGGGGCCGCCCAGTGGCGCAGCGGTTTCGTCCGTACTTGGCAGCCCGGGGTTCGCGGGTTCAGATCCCAGACACCTGCCCACGCACTGCTTGTCAGCCACACCTTGGCGGCGTCCCATATAAAGTAGAGGAAGATGGGCACAGATGTTAGCCCAGGGCCAGTCTTCCTCAGCAAAAAGAGGAGGATTGGCGACGGATGTTAGCTCAGGACTGGTCTTCCTCACAAAAAAAAAAAAAAAAATTTTTTTTCCATGTCTCTCATTATATTCAAGGTTTCCCTTAACTTTTTGAGCATATGGAGTATATTTTTATGGTTTAATAACTCACTTTGTCTACTAATTCTGTAATCTCTAGGTCTGCTCCTATTGATTGATCTTTTTCTTCATTAAAATACATTTTCCTGCTTCTTTGCCTGCCCAGTCATTTTTTTAAGTCTTTATATTTTAGAGAGTTTTAGGTTTACAGCAAAATTGATCAGAAAGTACAGAAAGTTCCCATAGGTCCCTGCCCCCACATATCCACAGCCTCCCCCACTATCAACATCTCACACCAGAGTGGTACATTTGTTAGAGGTGATGAACCTATACTGACATATCACTTGTGACCAAAAGTCCATAGTTTACACTATGGTTCACTCTTGGTGTTATACATTCTGTAGATTCTGACAAATGTATATTGGCACGTATCTACCACTATAGTATCATACAGAAGCATTTCACTGCCCTAAAAAATCCTGTGTTCCACCTATTCATCCCTCCCTCTCCTCTAACCCCTAGCAACCAGTGATCTTTTTAATATCTCCACAGTTTTGCCTTTTCCAGAATGTCATATAGTTGGACTCATACATAGTATATAGCCTTTTCAGATTGGCTTCTTTCACTTAGTAATACACATTAAAGGTTTCTCCATATTTTTTCATGGCTTGATAGCTCATTTCTTTTTAGTGCTGAATAATATTCCATTGTCTGGATGTACCACAGTTTATTTAACCATTCACTTACTAAAGGACATCTTGGTTGCTTCCAAGTTTTAGCAATTAGAAATAAAGCTGCTAGAAATATCTGTGGGCAGGCTGTTGTGTGAATGTACGTTTTCAGCTCTTTCGGGTAAATACCAAGGAGAGTACAACTGCCAGATCATATGATAAGATTATGTTTAGTTTTGTAAGAAACTGCCAAACTGTCTTCTAAAGTTGCTGTAACATTTTGCATTTCCACCACCAATGGTGGGAACTCCTGTTGTCCCACATGCTCACCAGCAATTGGTATTGTCAGTGTTTTGGATCTGGCCATTCTAATAGGTGTACAGTTGTATTTCATTGTTGTTTTAATTTGCATTGCCTAATGACAATATGATGTTGAACATCTTTTCATACACTTACTTGCCATCTGCGTATCTTCTTTAGTGAGTTGTCTGTTAAGGTCTTTGGCCCATTTTTAAATTAGGTTGTTTGTTTTATTATTGTTGAGTTTCATAGTTCTTTGCATATTTTGGATAACAGTCCTGTAACAAATATTTGTCTTCAGCAAATATTTTCTCCTAGTCTATGGCTTCTCTTCTCATTCTCTTGACAGTATCTTTCATAGAGTTTTTAACTTTAATAGAAGTCCAACTTACCAATTACTTCTTTCATGTATCATGTCTTTGGTGTTGTATCTAAATTGTATCTAAAAAGTCATTACCAAACCCCAAGATCATCTAGGTTTTCCCCTACGCTATCTTCTAGGAATTTGATAATTTAAAATTTTACATGTAGGTCTATGATCTGTTTTGAGTTAATTTTTGTGAAGGGTGTATGGCCTATGTTTAGATCCATTTTTTTGCATGTGCATGTCCAATTGTTTTAGTACCACTTGTTGAAAAGACTCTCCATTCTGCCTTTTCTCCTTTGTCAAAAACCAGATGACTAAACTAGTCTGGGTCTATCTCTAGACTCTCTGGTCTGTTCTACTGATCCATTTGTCTCTTCTTTTGCCAGTAACACACTGTCTTGATTACCATAGCTTTACAGTAAATCCTGAAGTCAGATAGTGTCAGTCCTCCAGTTTTGTTCTTCTCCAATATTGTATAGGCTATTCTGGGTCTTTTGCCTCTCTATATAAACTTTAGAATCAGTTTGTTGATATCCACAAAGTAACTTGCTGGGGTTTTGATTGGGATTGTACTGAATCTATAGATCAACTTGAGAAGCGCAGACGTCTTGACAACACTGAGTCTTCAGTGCTGCAATATGCATACTGCATATTGTTGCAATACTGCATTTACTGAATGCCTACTATGTGCTAGGTACTTGTCTGAGCACTTTACACACATTAATTTATTAAATCCTTACAACAACTCCATGAGATAGGTACTACAGTTAACACCATTTTACAGATGAAGACACTGATGCACACAGTAGTTAAGTCAGTTCCCAATGTCACACTAAATGAACATCTAAAACATTTTAAATTTTACACGTAAAAAGTTTAGTTTACGAGATATTCTAAACTGCATTCACACAGAAAATTTTAATGAATAAAATTTCACAAAGCCTTTCTAAAAGGTTGCTAAAATCAATCCCAGAGAATTCCCACTGGGAGGTAATTTAATTTGGTAGACTTCTGCCTATTGTAACATGGTTCAGAGTAACGTAGTGTGGTTCAAGTCAGAGAACTTGGAATAATTTAGATAAAGGAACCATCTGGGCCTAAAGCAGCACTCTGGATAGAACTTCAGAACCCACTAGGACAAAAAGGAAGTGTTTTTTAGAGGTTTCATGATGTCTACAGACATATGTGTCAGGATAAGGACCAAAACTAGAAGTGCCTTATCAGTGTTGTGCTACCAGTGCTGTAAGAAAAAACAGCATGTGGTAACAGGGACCCAGAAAAGTTCTCCTTTTTGCCACAGGAATTTTGGCTTCTCACCAGCCTAATAAAAGCGAAGATAGAGCTCAGTTTGCAGAGCATGATGGAATAATCTCAAGGAGTTATTATGTATTGTCACTCTTGACAGTTTTTCATATGATGCAGTACTCACTGCCCCTCTCTCTTAATACTTCTCCACTGAATTACTCTTGCTTCTTTTACTCATTCAGTCTACTAATATAATCACCTGTACCTAAAACTCTGTATTGCTCTTTATTACTATTTGCAGAATAACATAAAATTAGAGTCCTAATAATGTAATGAAAACACAATAGTACCACTTCTGAATAACAACTATATATGCAATTTCAGGAGTTCATCTGTACAAAACTAATATATTAGTACTTGAGGATTTCATCTGTAAGAAACTAATATGTTAGTACAAACTAATATATTTTATACCACTTTAAATTGTAAAATTAGAAGATGGCAAGAGTAGGCTTTACTTTGAAGTTTTATTGCTGTTTCATAATCCACAATCATCTCACTAGGTTTTACTGTTATAATATACAAAAACTGGAGTATAAAGAATTAGTGATGGAATGAAAGCAAATACCCAATTATCTACTAATTAATATTGCTCCTGCATAATCAATTGGGAAGTAGAAAGAAAAGACCTTCAGTCTTATCAGAAAGTTTTACTTTCCTAACCTCTACTAATTATGGCTTCTTAGCTAGCTGTTTATCTTCAGCTTTCTAAGAATGTTATTACACATTTCAATTATGAAAACTGATGATGGCACTGACTTCTAAAGTATTTTAATGAATATCACTTGGTCTTTCATAGGTGAAAATCAGATTAGTCATGAAATCTGATGCAGGTTTCATCTTTAAAAAAATAATAAAACTAAGAAACTAGAGAATACAAATAATCATTACCAGATAAACATCAACATTAGATTTTAAAAGCAAAGTATAAAATAAAGCACCACTATCCTTAACCTCAGTAGTTATTCTTCAATATACTAAATCTACATTTTAGGCTAGAAATCTTTATCATTCCTATTTTCCACAAGAAAATTTTATATGCAGTTCCTTTAAGTCTGTCATAATTACAGATTCAAAACCTTTCACAATCACACAGTATAGACTGTTTGATCTCTTGACAAAATTACAGTTGTTGGATGGCCCCTAATTAGTGTGGCAACTTCAAATCATTGATAATTTCAAACTTAAAACTGGGAGTTTGGGGTACCTGAGTTCCACTGTTAACTTGGCTGCTGACTTCCTATGAGACTGTGCAAGACACTTATTTTGTGCTTCAGTGTCCTCATTTAAAACGGAGAAAATAAGGGGGCCGGCCCAGTGGCTTAGCGGTTAAGTTTGCACACTCCGCTTCAGCGGCCTGGGGTTTCGCAGATTCGGATCCCAGGCCGGGACAGACGTGCCGCTTGTCAGCCATGCTGTGGCGGTGTCCCATATAAAGTAGAGGAAGATGGGCACGGATGTTAGCCCAGGGCCAGTCTTCCTCAGCAAAAAAAGAGGAGGATTGGCAACAGATGTCAGCTCAGGGCTAGTCTTCCTCACAGAAAAAAAAAAAAGAAAAGGGAGAAAATAAGACAGTCCTGCCTCATCTCACTAACTATTATAATACAAGTGAGATCATATGTGAATGAAGCATTTAAAGCTGTAAAGAATTTTCTTAATGAAAAACATGTATAAATATTTATAGTTTTCTGGTACTGTATTATGAATGGAATCAAATGATCAAAAGTTCATATAGCTTTCTTAAATATTGAACAATCATGGAACGGTTTGCTCACTAATAAGAATAAATCAGTTTGATCCAATTAGTAATTGGTAAAGGAAGGTGAGTACATTTTAAATCTTAATTCCAAATAAAGACAATGCAATAAATAATGAAGATGTGTCTGCACATAGAATAACTGCACATAACTACAGACACCAAACTATTTTTTCTTTTTTTTTTTTAACAAATTCAACTAGCATTAGATTTGTTAGTTGAATACAGCAGGATAAAATTTGTATTTCTCTTTCCATCTTGAAAAAATCGTCTAAAAGCAACATGAAAAATGAGAAACATACACCCCATTTTTGGCAAAATTAGGAGACAAATCACAAAATGAGTAGAAAGGCTGCCAAAAGCAACAGAGATGGAGTAGGGTGCCTGCTGTAGAGAGAATGTTGCAATTACAGATGTGAGAAAGAACAAAGTACACGTCTTGAAGGTAATGAGCACACCCTAAGGTACAAACCCCTTGTTTATATCAGTGGAAATGAGGTGCACCAGCTGACAGCCAGAGCTCTCCTGGATGTGGTTTGGTTCTAAGAAATAGAGGGGGGCAGCGCTAAATAAGGAATCACACAGACAAATTATATTTGCAAAGAGAATCTTTGTCTCTGTGGCTATGTGAGAGAAGAGACTATCTCCATTGACTGGGGCAAAATAACGGAGGAAAAGAATAGGAAAGTCTAACAGTCAAAAAAGAACATTCATAAGAAAAGTGTTGCTATAGAGCAGATGAAAATCAGGACAAATACTTCACCATTAATTAATAAAACAATTATCCAATCCACTCTAACTCGGGATTTAAAAAAAAAAATCATAAAATTTTATTGACTAGAAGGCTAATGACTAACCTAGTATAATCAATCACTCACCTCTGATTGATATTTTATTTTTTCTTCTTCTAAAATACGTGCAAATTCTTCTTTCTGGTGTTCAAATTCTGATTTGAGAAATGTATGTTCATAGCGAAGCTTATTATATTCAGCTCTATACTTTTCCACTTCCTAAATTAAAAGGAGATTGCAATTCATCACAAATTTATAAATGAAATTTGTACTCACTCCAAAAATCACTTTTGCAAATATAATTTTAAATTGCATTATATTGAGAGCAATTCTAAAAGTAAAAAATAAGCTTAACGGAAGTATAAATAAACCTTGGAAAAGTTCTCAAGACAAGTATCCTACATAACAGAATTAGTACACTCCTGAGAAGGTAACAGTAAAGCAAATTACCATTCAACTAAACTTATTTCCTCACTGATTCTCATAATAATAAAAATTTATATAAAATACCCCCTAAAAGTCAGACAGGACGAATTCAAAGTAGATAAAGGACTATTTGAATATGTAATACAGTAACTTAAGGTTCAATCAAATATTACAATGACAGTTCAACTCAACACACCAGTCTGAAGAATATATGTAGCACCAACTCTCCTGACTAACCAGGAACACACGCAACTCCCTGGCATGCTCCAATTCCACTTCCTAACACTACAAAAGTTGCTGGCATTCTGAATCTCAGCAGGAACTTAGGCAATAAAGCAGAAAGATGAAGACATATTTCAACACCCATTAGGAAACTAACAAGGAAAGCATGCCTCCTAAAATACTCAGCTTACTGTAAATCATCAGATGAAAGAGTTCTCTTCTAAGCCACTTTACAAAGCAAGAAAATGGGTTTCATGATTTTATCAGAGACATACTTTGCTTTGATTTTTTTAAAATACTTTTACTTAACTTGATCACCTACCTGACGTGATTTTGTTTATATCCAAAAATTAAATCTACTCCCAAACCATAATCCTTTGGTTATCTACCAGGAGGATATTCAAAAGATGACTTTATCAAACCAGTATGCCATTTATACAAGAGATTCCACAACTGCTTTTTGCAGTGGCAGCATCACTAGACTACAGCTTTCCAAAGAGGTCCATTTTGAAGGTGACAATACTCACTTGTGTAAGGCCCAGCATATTTGTTAAACAAGGTAACACATATAAAATGTCTAGCATAGTACCTAACATACTTAATATCTGTTGTCTTTTCCAGTTTCCTTTATTAAACATTTAGTCATATTATTACTGACATTTCATATAAGGAGACTGATCTCAATCTGAAGAAAAACTGTAACAAATTTTTACTTTTCTGAGTAAGAAATTCATTCTTTCATTCAACAAATATTAACTGAGCACCTACTATATGCTAGGAACTGTTCTAGGAACATGGAATATAACTGAACAAAACAGTTAAAGGTTCCTCCTCTCATGCAGCTTACATTCTAGAGGTGGTAAAAGAAAAAATAAAAAATAAGCACAATAAATATTATGTAGCATATTAGAAAATGATAAGCACTAGAAAAAAATTAAAAGTGGAGCAGGGTAAATGGCGATCCAAAGATCTAAGGAGAGATGGGAAAGGTAGATTGCAATATCGGGTAGAGGCGGGGTTGGTCAAAGTAGGCCTCATCGAGAAAGTGACATTTCAGCAAAGACTTAAGAAAGATGAGGAAGTTGCCCAAGAGATATCTGGAAGGATAGCGTTCAAGGCAGAAGTAGCAGCTAGAGCAAAGACTCTTGAACTGCACCATTTTTGGAGTGCCATCAAGGAGGCCAATGTGGATGGAGGAAAGGAACTTAAGAGAGGTAATGGGATCTGATCCTGTGCAGCCTTAAAGGTCACTGTGAAGACTTTGAATAAGAAAGGGAGCTATTGCAGGGCTTTTGAGCAGGTGAATGACACTTTTCATCAAGCCTTGCACAGTCACATGAATATAAATGCATAGTTCCTTCTATGTAAATTACTTACTTCATCCAGATTCCTAAAACGCTCTCTCATTGGAGTTTCTAATTCTTGTTGTATTTGGGCTCGTAACAATTCCAACTTTTGTGGAGTTAATACCTAATAAGTAGAGAAATACAAACAATTCTAAATATGAAATCACAAATATTAAAATCAAGAATTTGCCAGATTTCAAAGCCTATTCTGACAATGAAATTCAATGCGTAGAAATTTCACAATATACCTAATTTTACAGTAATCATTATATACATAGACCCATCAATTGAAACTAGTTGGAGAATCTCAATTTCAGGCTCTCAGAGATGTCAAAACATGAGATAAAGACAGTCTCTGATGATTATGATTATTGTTGTTAGGAATAACTAAATTGGCAGCTAAGGTTATCATGCTGGATACAATGGCTGATAGTAACTCATATTTTAATAAGTAATCAAATATTTATATAAGGGCACACACAGTCTTTATTCACCATTGTGTCCCAACACCTCACACTACTGTCTGGCACACAGGAACCACTCAATAATTATTTCTTGAATGAATGCATGAATAGTTGTAAAAAAAAAAAACTCAGTTTGTATTTACTTATCTCTGAAAACTAAGAATAATGTTCAGTTTAATTCATTCATTTATTCATCAATACTCCAAATATTCCAAACATTTTACTGAATAAATGCCTACTATATATAGAGCATTGTGCAATATACTATAATCTACATAACATACTATTCTAAATACCCTACATACATTAATTTATTTAATCCTCACCACAACCCACAACATAGCTACATTATCATCCCCTTTTTAGAGAAATTGAAGCACACAGTCTAACTTTCTAAAGATCACAAAAACTCACAGGAAGCATCTCTCTCCCCGTAAGAAGTTCAAACTCTCATATGAAAAATAACTTATCCATACAAATAACGATGAAAATAGGCAATACAGGCTTACCAGACAGGTAAAGATGAACAGAAAAGATATTCAGGATAGAAAGAATGGCACACCAAAGGAATGGGAAAACTAAAGCTTACGTAGAACCCAAAACCAAAGAACGGATAACATTTTAAAACTCCCTAGGGAAAAAAATGTTCCTCAAAGGTGAGCTAAAGTCATTTTGTATGGGACCACACTAAGCACTGCAGGAAATTTAGAATCCGGGGTCCCTGTGCATTAAAGCTGGTAGCAATCCCTAAACACTGTGACACCAAGGCTATGCTGACACATTTCCAAATGCCACCCAGGAGAGCTGCATCCTGGCTGGAAACAAAAGGGAAAGAGATGGAAGTCACAGAGTGGAAGGTTCCTGAATACCAGGGTTCATACTCTTATAATTTACTCAGTATTCAATAGTATTTACTTAAAAATTTTTTAAATTTAAAATGAATAAATATAATCATATATAAAATAATTCAAACAAAATATTAAAAAACTAAGCCTTCTTCTCACTTCTGTCATCCAGTTTGCCTCTTATGAAACAACCACTGTTAATAACTTCTTCTGTATCCTTCTTAAAACAATCTATATATATGCATATCAACCACTTTTAATTTTTACATAAAGAAGGCATACTATACACATTTTTATGTACCTTGCTTATTCATTGAAGGTTTTTAAGCTTAAGAATGGCATCACCGTATCTATATTTTAGGCAGAAGCAAGATAGAGCAAAAGCTTTGGTGGGAGAGAAAGGTGGCTGTGAGAAGGAGGCAGTGAATGGAGCTAGAGAAACCAGATAGAAAGCCCTTGTTATAATCTCGTTTATGATGTCAAGAGTCTGGTGACAGTATCAAGAGTCCAAACTGAGAAGGGGTGATAATTAAAAGGAAGAGAGTAATAGGTAAACATTACTTGGATCTTGTTTCAAACAAACCAAGTTTAAAAATAAACAAAAAAGCAAGCAAAATGGTGGGAAAATTAAGGAAATCGGAACAAAGATGCATTACTAAGAGGTATTAAGGAATAAGTACTTTTAGGTATGGTAATGGTATTGTGGCTACTTTTAAAGGAGGGATTGCCTTGGTATATAATGCAGATATGTACTAAAATACTTAGGGTTGAGATAGTAAGATTTGCTTCAAAATAATCCAGAGCGGTTGAGGTACAGAAAGCGAGGTGGGGGGGGCTTAGAAGACAAAACAAGACTGGCTCAGAGATAGTAATTATTGATGTTGAGTGATGGGTACATGGAGATGCATCACAGCACTCTACTTTTGTACGTGTTTGAGATTTCCATAATTAAAAGTTAATTAAAAATAAAAGTGCTTCCACTTCCAGGAAGACAAACACATGGATAAAGAGAACAGATTAGTGGTTACCAGAGGGGAAGGGGATTGGGGGGTGGGCAAAAGGGGTAAAGGGGCTCATATATTTGGTGACAAATAAAAATTAGACTATTGATGGTAAGCGCAATGCATTCTATACAGAATACTGATAAATAATAATGTACACCTCAAATTTCACAATGCTATTATTTCCATTCACTACAACTACACAAGTGATGCAGAAATATTCTTTAAATGAATGTCTTTTAAATCATTTTTATATAAAAGCCAAAGGGATATTAAATCTTAACTCAGTAAAGGCATTTTTGCAGGTAGACAAGATATTATAATACATGTGTACTTGAAAAATAATCTTTCATAAATATTCATTGAAATATTTCTTGCTGATCTTTGTTGAATTTACTTAACTCACAATTTGGACAAATTGCAAGCATTCATTAAAGAAATAGCTAAATTGCTTCAATGTGTATATACATGTATAGATGTTTCTTTAGCTTACTTTTGCCAGATAAACATACCTGATTTCTATGTGATAATTATCCTGAAAAACAGAAACTTTACCAGATAAATTATATTAGTTAGCAAACATTTGGGAAGTTATCACATGGAGTAATATCCAAAGTTATTTTGTGTAGATCCAAGGAGTACAAGACCAAACAGGGAAAGTACAAAAAGGATGATTTCATTTCAATTTGAGAGAGAAAATGCTTAACATATTCCAATCCATAAGTGGAACTGGATCACTTTAAAAGTTCACTGGGTTCTCTAGCACTGAAAGGACTGAAGCAGAGAATGAAGAGCCCTGTGTCACAGATGTTCCAAACAGGAATTCTGCTTTGAATAGTGTATTCGTTTCCTAGAGTTGCCATAACAAAATACCACAAACTGGGTGGCTTAAAACAGAAATTTATTGTCTCACAGTTTTGAAGGCTCCAAGTTCAAAATCAAGGTGTCAGCTAGGCCATGCTCCCTCTGAAAACTGTAGGGAAGAATCCTTCCTTGCCCCGTCCGAGCTTCTGGTGGTGTGCTGGTGATCTTTGGTGTTCCGTGGCAGCTGCAGCACTTCAATCTCTGCTTCTGTCATCATAGGATGTTCTCCCTGTCTCCGCCTCCTCCTCCCCACCCATGTGTTTCTGTCTCTGGGTCTGTTCTCCTCTTCTTATAAGGACACCAGTCATATTGGATTAAGGGCCCATCATACTCCAGTAAGACCTCTCATCTTAACTAATTACATTTGCAAAGACCCTATTTCCAAATAAGGTCACGTTCTGAGGTACTAGGCGGTAGAACTTCAAAATATCTTTTTGGGGGGAAACAATTCAACTCATAACAGGTATGAAAGAAAACTAGATGATTATCAACTCTAAGATGCTGAGACTCTAGGGATGTATGAGACAGACAAGAAGTACAACATTATATGTATATGAACAGAACAACAATTCTGAGTCATTCATTTTTTCTATTTATTCATGTCATTCAATCAATAAATATTTGCTAGGCACTATCCTGAGCACTGGAGGCACATTGAAAAAGAGTTCCTGCCCTCATGGAGCCTGCATTCAAACAGAATAAAAATAACCATCATTTATGAGTACTATGTGCCAGACACTGTACCCAAAATAAAAATGTTATCTCATTAGTCCTCACAAAAACCTCTGCTAGGTAACAACTTTTATCCCCTTTACCACATGAAAAAACTAAGGCATAGAACCACAGCTATTTGTTGAAGGTCATCATTTTCCAGTGAGTTGACTCTTGTTTTTTTTTAATAAAAATGTCCTTTTTATCTTTAGTGATACTTTCTGTCTTTAAGTCTATTTTATCTGATATTAACATAGCCACTCTAGTCTTAAGCTTACTGTTTGCACATGCTTGGTACAAACAGGCATATCTAGACATTACCCTCAAGAAACAGAGTAATTACATGCAGTGCCTAAAGAATACTTTGAATACCTCAGGTTCAGTGCTCACAGGTTCCATTCACATAGGCCTCTCAATTTTTGCAAGACAAATTAATTCACCAATTCTGGAGGCTTAAATTACATTTCCCTCTTCAACTCACACTTCTTAGGTTTTTGTTTAGATGTCCTAAATATACCTAGGAATGAAACAGTAAGCCCAGTGGAGGCTCCAACCCAAGCTTAGTGGTGGTGTTCCCAACAAAGGAAGATTTCAAGAAGATACTGAGTGACAAACTTCCACCACTGCTGTCAAAGGAATCCATCACTCAGGTGATATGCCATACTAGATGACTTAAAAGATGGCTTTTTACCTTTCACCTTATGACTCTAATATTATTAATACCTTATAATTTTTACCAAGCACTAGATGAGCAAAAATACACAGCCGGTGCTCTTCAAAGATTAAATGAATACAGGAAAATATCACCACTAATACCTACTAATTTGAAATTTATAGTAAGTTTTACTGGTGCTGAAGTTTAGCTTTGCTCTACCTTCTAGGCAGATGAAAAATGAACAGTGGGGAAAATACATAAAGGTACTGTAGTCAGTACTTCAGTACCAACTATCTCTTGCCTTAGAAACTCCCTTCACCTTACATTGTGCACATAAATGATGTGCACTTACTGTTTTTACGGTGTCTTTTAAGAAGCTCCTTAAATATAAATATCAGTCTTTTTTAGCTCAGTTTCAGTTACAATAAGGGAAAATTAATAAACCTTTAAAAAAACATTCTTTAATTCTGAATTTTTATCAATTCAAACTGACCCTTTGCCCAATTATTCTAAATAGTGAAATATTACTTAAATTAGAACAGGTAATATAATACAAATTACATAAAATAACAGTTTCATGGCTAAACGCTACATGGTAGCTAACATTCTAGAATATATGAAGGAAGATTAAATTATACCACCTGGAGATATAGCAAAATACTCATTAAGAATATAGAGAGAATTTACCAAATTTACCAAACTACTTACTTCCACTAAACATATGACTACTTTTATACTAGTGCAAATATGTTTTCTTACCTGCAGCTTCATTTCTTCTAAGTCTTTCGTTTTTTCTACTAATTCCCCTCTTAGCTCTTCAAGCAGCAGCTGAAATTTTTCCTGATGAGTTTGCTTTTCATTTAACAGGCGCTTCAGTTCATTTTGTGACTTTATGTACTCATCTTGCAACCTGATTTTTTAAAAAAAGAATTCCATTTTAAGTGTATCTTTTGCTTTCTAATTTCACTACTTTTTATAAAGTTAATCAACACTACAGAACAAGACCAATATTATACATTCCATTAAACTTGCAATTATCTTTCTTTATAGAGCTTCATTTAATTATTAACACTAATTTCTGAATGCAGTTTTACTTTGAGGGGGGAAAAACACATTTAGCCACCTAGATACATTTAATTTTATAGGTTTTTCTACTTTTAAAATAAGACTTTTATAAATTCATAACCCACTTGATACATGCTTAGCTTTGAATAAAGTAATTTTAAAGCAAAAATTTTACTGTATTGAAAAAATTTAAATGTATATACTGCAAAATAAAATTGTACTGTATGTTCCAGAGCAAACATGGAGACAAAAAAAATTTTTTTTAATCAAGCCTCTCACCTGCAAATTTAAGTAATTTACCTTGTGTGTTCAGCTTTCAGAGTCTGATAATTAGTTTTATGATGTTCACACCGTAACCTTTCATCAATTAACATTTTTTGGAACTCAGACTGAGAACTTGTCAGCCCACTGTCTCCATCAGGAGGAAAAGTGGTGGGAAAAGTGTCCATATTGGTAAGTGAGCAGACAACCATGTAAAAATAAGTTCTGGCTTTCTTATTGTCTTAGTTTTCTTTCCAAGAGTATTTTCCACTTCCTTCTTGCTAAGACAGAATCTCAGGAGGCCAAATTATACCTGCACAGAGAAATACACTTAATTAGTGATCAGTGAACTCCATCAATATTAAATTTTTATCACTTATTATTCTCCTTATTTCTATAACAAAACCCAATTTTCAGATTTTCAATTGTTCATAAAACAAAATTCAAGAATCAAGTTGAATCACACCTTAACAAATTTTCTTTACTTCCATGTAAAGTTTCTGTGAACATCAAGGTTACATCTTAAAGTATTAACTAGAAGTACTGACTTTTCCAGTTTAGGTACTCCTGTATTCACAAACCACAGATGTTTCCTGAAGCTACTGGGGTAAACTTCAAGGGTGGATCCTGGTACAGAATCCATACTCCGTAATCAGGGGAAAAGCCACTTGGAACTTGATAACTGGCTAGGGAGAATCATAGTCTTCACAAAGATGATCTGCAGCAAGTAACTACGTCTGTGATTAATGCTACGAGGGGTCTTTTATTTGACACAAGATGAACTGCACTAAGGCTGCAGATTCAGATGAGAAATCAGTCAACATATAAATATTGATCACCTCCTATGTGTTATATGCACTGTGCTAAGAACAGAAAACTAAATCACTTCAGCTATCCCCAAAAGCACTGACCCAAGATTATGAAAGTAACTAAATGTTTACTGTATCTAGAAGTAAAAAAATAAGGAATGAAAATTCTTACTGTAAAAATTAAAAACAAGAATTTTAATCAAAATAATTCTGCCCCCTTCAACTTCATTATCTCTCTCAAGACATATATATTTTTCCCTAAAAGCATCTCCCTTAGTCATGGGTTATCATGAATTACCTTTTCTTACTACAAAAAAGATTTTTAGCCTATGCAAGCCAACCATTAAATTACTCAGTCTTGCTTGAAATACACCATTTTTGATAAATTAATATAATGACTGCATATTACATAAGACTTTTAAACTAAAATTGGGGTGCTTTGATTTCCTGTCAAATTATATTTTAACAGAGCTGGGAAAAGTCCTTCAGAGACACTTTACTCCTTACTCTTACGTTAAATGTGCACCAGGATTCAACCTTTGCAAATGCAGACAGCGCTGTGTGTAGCAGCTGCTAAGTTATTCTGTCAAAAGTATATACATTTGCCATGGAATTAATTGGATCATAAAACTGGCATGTAATTTTGATTCTGCTCTTTGATCCAACTTAACTTTTTTTTTAAAGATTTGCCCTGAGCTAACATCTGTTGCCATTCTTTGTCTTTTTTTCCCCTCCCCAAAGCCCCCCCAATACATGGTTGTATATCCTAGTTGTAAGCTGTTCTAGTTCTTCTATGTGAGTCACGGCCACAGCATGGCACCTGACAGACAGGTGGTATGGTTCCACGACCGGGACGCGAATCCAGGCCGCTGAAGCAGTGAGCACAGAACTTTAACCACTAGGCCATCAGGGCTGGCTCCCAATTTAATTTTTAAGAGACAGAAACATACAATAAACCTATCTCATACTTTCTAATTATACCATCAAAAAGCATTTCAAAGGCATTAAAGCGTTTTAATTTTAATTATCTAAAAAGCTTAAACTACATTCGAAAAATCAAGAGCTACCCTTTGGTCCCACTACTAGTGAAAGAAAGATTTCCAAGCTAAAATGAATATTTTTTTCTTTTTTATTCTAGTTAAATTGACAATAAAGTAAATATTCTCACTGACTCCTACTTTAAAATGGGAGTTAAGTCCCCATGGAAACAAAATCACTAAGACCTGAACATTTTTGGAAAATAAAGTTTAAATGATTTCTCCCCTTCCCTTTTGGCACTCAAATCTACTAGAAGTACTTTTCAGGACTTCACTAATTTCAGGACATCCCTTTCTCAATCACCACCACCATTACCTCATCGCCAGTTCTAGTTCCTATGCAAACATGTATGTATTGTCCTCTTGTATTTTCCCAAACCAGGAAGATTTCTTCTGTGCCATGAAGATGTCTGCAATTTCATTACCTTTTTATATGTTAATTTTATTGACTAACAAAGCTAAAATACACCATCACACATCACCAGTAGGTACCACACCCAAATGTATGATATACTTCTGAACCCACATACACACAAAAAATAATCACATTGTTAATTTGCACACATTCACAAAAATCAATACTAGCCTTTCTGAAAAGTTATTTGTATCAAAATGATAAATCTGCTTAACTCTTGGCCCAATTCTAGGAATTTATTCTACGAAAATAGGTGGATGAGTACTCAAAGATAATTACATAAAAATTTTCTTTGCAACACTGTTTTTAATTAAAAAATGAAAAATCAGAAATAATGTAAACTTCCATAAATATATATCTATACTATGCATTCAAAAGTATAAGTCAGATCTGTCCCCACAGCATGATGAAGTAGAGTATGAATGACACATATATACACACATATGTTCACACACACAAAGACAGTCAAATAATATATACCAAGCTAATAATAATGGTAACTTCCAGGAAAATAATAATAGGGGGACTCCCCCACAGGGCACCTTGCACTTCCAACATTTTACTATTAAATTTTCTTTTTCATAATTACAAAAATTTTTCAGATAATGAATAATTCTGCTATCACCCTATATTCAAATTATCTTAAACCAAATTCATCATCCCTGCTTTCAATCTACCTTCATCCTCCTGACTTTCCAGCTTCTGGTACTGATACCGGTATCATGCTACCATTCATCCACACTTACAACCCCAAAGCCTTCTCTGCCTTCTGTCTCAGCTTCCCATATATAAATACCAAATATTCTTCCTTTAAAATGCATTCTATTTTCTCCATTCCCACTTAACCACAAAAAGTCAGGCTCTTATTGCCTTATAACTACACCATTATTAGAGCTTTTTGTTATCCCTGCTTCCAATATTTTCTCTCTCTGCTCTACCACACAAAGCACTGCCAGATCAATATTAAAAATTTTTTATTTGACTTCTCACTCTCACTCAAAAGCTCCTATACATGAGACAAAGTTAAAACACTCCAGCATTTCAAGTCTCTACACAATCAGCCCAATCTACCTTGTTTAGTCTCGTTTCCTAGCATCTGCCAAGAATATCCTACTCCAGTTATCTCCTGAACAAAGACACACATCACACCTTTGTTCATGCAGCTTTTGTCTTGGTTTATGAATCCTACACTAATGAAAATAGACTATAGTATGGCCTATAATCACTAACTCTTCTCTATTTCTGTGATGATTGGATATGAACGGCTTAAATGCAATAGTTAGATAAAATATTGGAAAGAACTTCTTGACTCAAAAGTTATGAGCCCCTGGGTTGCATTTGCCAATAGACTTTTTCAGGATTTTCTCCTCCAGCAATATTTAAGAATCACAGAAAACAATCTGCCTATTTTTGTGAGTCTTACCAAGGTCAGGATGAATTTTGTATCTGTTGTGAAGTATTTTGCACATATAACATATTCAGTTCTCCAGTTCAGTAGTAATCAATTTATCAATGATAATCTTGCAAAATACAGTTATGGTAGTCCTCCAAACAGATATCTAGTATCATAGACAGACAGGCATCATAAAACAGTTCTTTCTCTGACCTTCAAAAGTGGTTCCACCATTTTATATTCAGGGTCACAAAGAAAGAACTATTTTTTATACTAATGATACAAGAAGGCTTTTAGCTAAAAACAGAAAACCCCAACTCAATTACCTTAAACACTGTGGAAAATATATTCTCTCTCTCTTCTACCAAGAAATTTGAAGACAGTCTTCTACTTCAAGTAATAGAGGACTAGGTAATTTGAATCAAGCCT
This sequence comes from Tapirus indicus, assembly GCA_031878705.1. Taxonomy (NCBI): domain Eukaryota; kingdom Metazoa; phylum Chordata; class Mammalia; order Perissodactyla; family Tapiridae; genus Tapirus; species Tapirus indicus. The sequence goes on along the minus strand of CM062920.1, from coordinate 132,072,237 downwards.
CCTGCTAAGGACAACAAGAGAAGCTGGATACATATTTTAAAAATGTGCTTGAAGATGTTAGAAAACTAACAAGAGAATACACACTTACTGGGATGGGAACAGGGAAGAATTTGGATGCAGAAAGATGAGACTGGCATTTGGGACCACCTTTCCCCTGGAGGCATCTGCCAATTCTGACAGTCCTCAAATTCAAAAAGAGAAAGACTGGACCAGCAAGGAGTGGAGAAGCCCTGGTGAACACCCTTCATTTTGGATAGAGACTTTAAAGGGTGTCTCTCAGGAATAAGGGAATTCAGAAGAAAGATATTAGACTAGGCCTTAAACTGCTCTAAAAAACAATTTTACAAATAACTATGTGACAATAAAAATAAAAATCCAAGTCCACAGGAAGATAAGACAACACGAATTAAAGCCACAAGAAACAAAAGACAATAGAAACACAAGGACTTCACTATTAGAGTTATCAGACAAGGATTCTAAAAGAAATTTTTTAATATTATTATTGTGTACAAGGCAATAGGAAACAAGAGTGAGAATTTTGTGAGAGAATTAGAAACCATAAAAAGAAACCAATGAAAACTAAACAGAAAAATACAATAACCAAAATTAAGAGCTCAATAAGTGGATACAATGGCCCAGATTAGACATAGTTCAAGAAGAAATTGAAGATAAGTTAAAAGAACATATTCAAGATAAAGCAGAAAGAGAAACAGGAAAGAAAATACAAAAAGAGGAAAGAAATACAGAGAATAAAGTTAAAATGTCATTCTAACAGACATGTAGTTGGAGTCCCAGAAGGAAAGGAGAGAACAGAGCAGAAGAGCAGAAACAATACCTGCAAAAAAAAAAAAGGTTGACAACTTCCCCAAACTGATGGACAATATCAAATACCAGATTCAAAAAGTCCTACAAACCTCAAGCACATAAATAAAAAGAAGTCCACCTAGGCACATCACATCATGACAGATAAAAACCAAAAACAAAGAGAAAATCTTAAAATCGGCCAGAAAAAGAAACAAAGTGCCTTCAAATTAGCAACAAAAAAGAACTGACTTCAACAGCAGAAGTCAGAACACAATGTAACATTACCTTTCCAGTGCTAAAAGGAAATAACTGCCAAACTCACATTCTATAAATATAGCAAAAAAATATCTTTCAAGAATGATGGTAAAATAGATTTTCAGACAAACAAAACCAATTTATCCCAGAAGATGCACACTAAAGGAAACAGTAAAAAAGTCCTTCATACACAAGGAAGGTTATCTTAGATGTGCACTTGACAAAGCATAAATAAAGGAAGATAAATAAAAATTGTAAATATGTGCATAATTCAATTGAATATTGATTGCATAAAATAATATCTTGTGGGATTTTAACATACATCGACTTAAAATACATGATATAAATGGTATATAAGTCAGCAGAGGTAGAATTACAAGTGTTGTAGAGTCCTTGCACTGTACAGAAAAAGACTAAAAGTATCAATTAATATTACACTTTGATAAGTCAGGGATACACACTGTGATCTCTAGGAAAGAGGTTGGCAAACTATAGCCCACGGGCCAAATTTGGCCTGCAATCTTTTGTGGTATGGCCCCAAACTAAGAATGTTATCTCCTTTTTTAAGAGTTTTTTTTAAATGAATGAACACAGATGCAAAAATCCTCAACAAAATATCAGCAAATCAAATCCAACAATGTATAAAAAGAATTATACCGGGGCCGCCTGGTGGCGCAGTGGTTTAGTCCATGCTTGGCAGCCCAGGGTTCGCAGGTTCGGATCCCGGGCGCCCGCCAATGCACTGCTCATCAGCCACGTCGTGGCGGCGTCCCATATAAGGTAGAGGAAGATGGGCATGATGTTAGCCCAGGGCCAGTCTTCCTCAGCAAAAAGAGGAGGATTGGTGACGGATGTTAGCTCAGGACTGGTCTTCCTCACACACACAAAAAAAATTATACCACCATGACCAAGTAAGATTGAATCCAGGCATGCAAGACTGGTTCAACATTCAAAAAATCAATTAATGTAATCCATCACATCAACAGGGTAAAGCAGAAAAATCCCATGATCAGATCAATAGATGCAGATAAAGCATTTGACAAAATCCAACACCCATTCATGATAAAAACTCTCAACTAATCAGGTATAAAGGGGAAACTTCCTCAATTTGATAAACATCTACAAAAAATCTACAGTAGATCTAGGCAGAGACCTTATACTCTTCACAAAATTAGCTCAAAATGAAAATTATATGCCTAAATGTAAAATGCAAAACTATCAAGCTCCTAGAACATAAGGGAAAATCTAGATGACCTTGGGTATGACAGACTTTTTAGATACAACACCAAGGGCAACATCCATGAAAGAAATAATAGACAAGTTAGACTTCATTAAAATTAAAAACTTCTGCTCTGCAAAAGACACTGTCAAGACAATGAGGAGAGAAGCCATCAACCAGGAGAAAATATATGTTAAAGATACATCTGATAAAGGACTGTTACGCAAAATATACAACAAACTCAAACTCAACAATAAGAAAAACCACCAGATTAAAAACTAGGCCAAAGACCTAAATAGACATCTCACCAAGGAAGATATACAAATGGCAAATAAGCATATGAAAGGATGTCCAACATCATATGTCATTAGGGAACTGCAAATTAAAATAAGATACCATTACATACCTACTAGAATGGCCCAAATCCAAAACCCTGACACCAAATGTTGGTGAGGATGTGGAGGAACTGTGATCCAGCAACCACAGTCCTTGGTATTCATCTAAATGAGTTGAAAACTTACAGTCACACAAAAACCTGCACACGGATGTTTCTAGCAGCTTTACCCATGATTGCCAAAATTTGGAAGCAATCAAGATGTCCTTCAGTAGGTGAATGGATAAATAAATTGTGGTACATCCAGACAATGGAATATTTCTCAGCCCTAAAAAGAAATGAGCTTCCAAGACAGGAAAAGATATACTGGAACCATAAATGCATATTACTAAGTGAAAGAAGCCAATCTGAAAAGGCTACATACTGTAGGATTCCAACTGTATGACATGCTAGAAACAGCCAAACTATAGAGACATTAAGATCAGAGGTGGTTATGGGAGAGGAAGAGATGAACAGGCAGAGCATGGAGGATTTTTAGAGCAGTGAAACTATTCTGTATGATACAATCACAGCATACATGCCAATTTACATTTGTCAAAACCCACAGAATGTACAACACCAAGAGTGAACTGTAATGTAAACTATGGACTATGGATGATAATGATATGTCAATGTAGGTTCATTCATTGTTACAAATGTACCACTTTGCTGTGGGCTGTTAATAGTGGAGGAGGTTGTGCATGTGTGGGGGCAAGCAAGGAGTATATGAGAACCCTCTGTACTTTCTGCTCAATTTTGATATAAATCTAAAACAGTTCTAAAAAAGGAAAGGAAGGAAGGAATGGAGGGAGGGAAGGAAGGAAGGAAGGAAAGAATACAGGACAGAAACCATACATAGCCTGAAGAGCCTGACTCTTCACAATAAAAGTTTACTGATCCTTTCTCTAGATAACAAAGAATGCTACATGGGTGGGAAAATTAAAATCACTCAATCACTCTACAATAGGGATTCTCAACCTTTGCACTGTTGATATTTTAGATCAGATAATTCCTTTGCTGAGGGGAGCTATCCTGTACATTGTAGGATAGTTAGCAACATTCCTAGTCTCTACTCATTAGATGCCAGTAGCACCACTCCCCCCAGTTGTGAAAAACAAAAGGTCTCCACATTTTGCCAAAAGTACTACAGGGGACAAAAATCATCCCCTGCCTCTCCTTTGAGAATTTCCCCTCCACTGAGAACTCCACCTAAAGAAAGCAAGCAGGAAGATGAGATGAAACATAAAACAAGTAGGAAAATAGAAACAGTTAATACAGTAAATTTAGACAAATACATCAGCATTTATATTCAAGTATAAAAATTAATGCTATAATAAAAGAAATTTAAAAGAAAATATAACCCAACGATATGCCTTTTTTACAACATATTTTTAAAACACAGGGGCACAGAAAGGTAGAAAGGGAAAAGATAATGCAAACAATCAAAAGATAGATGGTAAACTATATCAATATCAGATAAAGTTGTTTTCAAGGCAAAAAAAAGACACCCCACTACTAGAAATAGTAGTAGAAAGGCATTCAGAATGATAAAAGGTTAAATACACAGAAAAGATGTAACAATTTTAGTTTATATACACTAAATATATAAGGCAGAATTGGTCAGATCTACAAGGAAACAGGCAAATTCAGAATCATAGGGGGAGAATTAAACCACTACTCTTGGTAACTAACAGAACAAGCAGAAAAAAATAATCAGTAAGACTACAGACAATTTAAACAACACAACTAACCAACCTGATCTAACTGATGTATATAGAAAACTGTACACAATAACTAGATAAAATACACAGTCCTTATAAGCATACTTAACATTTATAAATATCGATCACATGCTGAGTCTTAAAAAAACCTCAAATTTCAAAACATCAAAATTATACAGCATATGTTTTCTGACCACAGTGCAATTAAACTAAAATGCAATACAAAAAGGTAACTGGAAAAGCTACATATGCTTAGGAAGTAAGAATACATTTCTAAATAACTTAAGAATCAAAGCAAAGGTCACAATAGAAATTAGAGAATATCTAGAACTAAATGAAAACTGATATTACATCTTAAAACTTGTGGGATAAAGACTTCTGCTTTCGGGAAGATGGAGCAGATGTATGTTTCCCTATTAATCCCATTAATACAACTAAAAGTCCTGAACATTATACATATGACATAGATAACATGACTCTGAAAAATGGAGATTAGAAGGCAGAGTGGCTAGGGACCTCAGGATAAGAACACAGTGGTGAGTTCCCTGGGTTTTCTTTTTCCTTCATATATGCCCAACTTGGAGCTGAAGAAGCTGCCAATGGGTTCAGACCAAAAAAAAAGCCTTAACAAAAGCCTTAATAACAAGAAAGGGGAAACTTAGCAGGACAAAAATATTTTAGACAATAACAATCTACTCTAGGCAAATACTACAGGAAAAAAATGAGACTCCACCACCATCCACACAAGGAAAGGCCAAGTGGGGTGGCCAAGGTTGTAACGAGGTACTCCAACACCCTGCCTGGATGGTATACAAGAAGGTCGAAGAGGAAGTTGGGAATTTCATCCCTGCTGAGCAGTAATAAAGCCCCATGCCTCTGCAATGTCAGTGGAGACCACCTAGGAAACCTGAACTTGCACCCCCACCAGCAGTTAAGGAAGAGCATCTCTCTCACCCTACTGAAGTGCTGCCAGAGAAGGCCTAGTGGAGAGTTAGGACTGGCACCACCACTCAGCAGTAACAAGGCTACCTTTCCAGGGTGTCAGTGGAGCTCACACGGGGGCTAGAACTCCACAGCACCCAGCAATAGCAATGATCTCCCCCAATTTGGGTGTCAACAGAGGCCAACTGGGGAATCTGGACTTCTAGCTGGCAATAATGAAGTAGCATTGCCCCCTTTCCCCTGCCAGTGTCAGAAAAAGCCAGTTAAAACTGAAGGTTTAAATAGGATCCAGAGTCTCATAACATCCCAAATGTCCAGGTTTCAACAGAAAATCACTAGTCACACCAAGAATGAGGAAGATCTCAAATTGAATGTAAAAAGACAACTGATAGATGTCAACACTGAGATGACAGAGATACTAAAGTTATGTGGCAAAGATTTTAAAGAAGTCATGATAAAAATGCTTCAATGAGCGATTATAAACAAGCTTGAAATCAATGAAAAAAGAGAAAGTTACAGCAAAGAAATACAAGTCTCAGCAAAGAACAAAAGAAAAACCAAGCGGAAATTTTAGAACTGAAAAATACAAGTACCAAAATAAAAATGTAAGTAGATGAGCTCAACAGCAGAAATGGAGGGGAAAGAGAAAGAGAAAAGAAGTAATGAACTGGAAGATAGAAATTACTCTACCTGAATAACAAACAGAAAACAGACGCAAAAAAATAAATAACAGACGCTCAGGGACTTGTGGGGCTAAAATAAAACACCTACTCTTCATGTCATCAAAGTATGACTCCATTTATGTGAAATATCCAAAATAGGTAAATCCATAGAGACAGAAAACAGACTGGTGGTTGCCAGGGGCTGAGGGGAGGGGAAAATAGGGAGTGACCACTTAATGGGTACAGACTTTACTTTGGGGGTGATAAAATGTTTTGGACTAGATAGAGGCGGTAGTTGTACAGCACTGTGAATATTCTAAATATTCTAATTCCACTGAACTGCACAATTTAAAAAGTTAATTTTATGTTACATGAATTTCACCTCAAAAAAAGAAACTTAGCAAACTAGGAATTGAAAGGCACATCAATTTGATAAAAAGTGTATATATAAAAAGAATACAGTAAACACCATGCTTGATTTTAAAGTCTTCAATGCTTTCTTTTGAGAATGTGATCAAGACAAGGATGTCCATTACCACCAATTGTATTCAACATTGTACTGAAGATCTGAAACAAGACAAAGGTATAAAAGGTAAAAAAACTGAAAAAGGAAAAATAAACTTTCTTTATATATAGATGTTCTTGATTGTGGATGTAGAAAATCCAAAAGAATTTCCAGAGAAATCACTAGAAGCAGCAAGTAAGATTGCTAGAAAGATCAATATACAAAAATTAATTGCATTCTACATACCAACAACAAAATATTTTAAAGACATTCTTAACAATGGCATCAAAAAATAGCAAATACCTAGGCAAAAAGATATATAAATCATTATATGGAAAAAATATAGCTACCCATTATAGATGGACAGTTTCTGTACAGTTTTCTGTATGTACATCATAATTTACAAATTTTTAACAGGATTCCAAATTTTGAATTTTAACATTTTTAAATTCAAAATTTTAAGTTTTCATTCAAAAATTGGGCTCAGTTTCACCAAGGACACTGGTCTTCTCCATCCTTCTGCCAAGACATTCTGTTGGCTTAACTGTCCTCAGTGCCACTCAGAAAAAGGGTCATTTCTTCCACCAGTTCTCTTTTGCTTTTTTGTTTACAGTCTTTTTTTTTTTTTTTTTGGCTGAGGAAGACTAGCCTTGAGCTAACATTGGTTGCCACTCCTCTTCTCTTTGCTGAGGAAGATTGACCCTGAGCTAACATCTGTGCCCATCTTCCTCTATTTCATATGTGGGACATCTGCCATAGCATGGCTTGATAAGTGATGCAGAGGTTCATGTCCAGGATCCAAACCCATGAACTCCTGAGCCACCAAAGCAGAGCACACAAACTTAACCACTACACCACCAGGCCGGCCCCAGTCTTTCTGTTTTTAAGGTAAAATTTACATTTAATGAAATGTGCAGATTTTAGATATACAATTCCATGAGTTCACAAAGGAAGAACCCAAGAGTATTCCATTGTTTAAATATATCATATTTTGTTTATCCATTCTCTTACTGAGGGGCATTTGGATTGTTTCTGGTTATTATGAAGATTAGTTATCATGAATAAAGCTGCTATGAACATTCTTGTATAAGACTTTGTGGACATGTTTTCAGTTGGGGAGAAGGGTAAATATATGAGTGGAATTGCTGAATCATGGAGTATATGTTTGACTTTATAAGAAACTGACAAATCTTTTTCCAAAGTGGTGGTACCATTTTCTTTTTTGTGTGTGTGTGAAGAAGACCAGCCCTGAGCTAACATCTGTTTGCCAATCCTCCTCTTTTTTGCTGAGGAACACTGGCCCTGGGCTAACATCCGTGCCCATCTTCCTCTACATTATATGGGACCCCGCCACGGCATGGCTGACGAGCAGTGTGTCGGCCGGCACCCGGGTTCTGAACCCACGAACCCAGTGCTGCCAAAGCGCGAACTAAACCGCTGCGCCACCTGGCCGGCTCATGGTTGAACCATTTTCCATTTCAACTAACATACGAGAGTTCTGTTTGCTCCACATTTTTGCCAACATTTGGTGTTGTCTGTTGTTAAAAGACAAACTGAGGCACATTAACATTTTTAAGAGTTTATTTGAGCATTCATCAATTCTAATGGGGCGGCGCCAAATCAAAAGTGTTTAGGAACACTCCACCAACAGGAGCTAATGGAGAAGTTTTTATAGAGAAAATGTGGAGGCAAAGCAAGGAAATCATTTGATTGGCTATAGCTTAAGGATTTGCCTTAATTGGGAAAGTCTAGTTAGCTGTGATTGGTTGTTCTTAAGTTTCATTTTCTCAGATTCCAGTTCACTGATTCTGGCTCAGGCTTTGATTTGCTTACACAGGATACCAAGGCATTACAGCCACCTCAGCCTAATGGTCTCCTTGTTTAATTACTTTAACACCATCTTTTTAATTTTAGCCATTCTAGGGGATGTAAAGTGATATCACATTGTGGTTTTAATTTGCATTTCCCTGAAGCATTTTTTCACTATTTAATGGCCATTCATAGATCATCTTCATCTATGAAAAGATCTTTGCTTTAAGAACGATCACAATAAAAAATGTTTACTTTGCAGCTGGTAAAATGGGAGACAGCTATCTGTATATTAGAAATGAAAACAAATTTAAAATTTATCTCAGTGCACTGACTACAGCTTCCTGAGCACACACTGTGGTTTTCCACCTCCGTTTTTTTTGCAAATACTAATTTCCTTGCCCGGAAGGCCTTTTCCACCCCTCTGCACTCTGATCTAGTGAATTCCTAGTCAGCCTTCAAATCCCTGCTCAGGAATGCATCACTTCCTCCATGAAGTACTTCCTGACTCTCTCAAACATATATAGGTAATTATTCTATCTTGTATAATAGTATATGGAACACATGCAGTGTAACTTCCTCCTGGGCAAGAAACATGTCTTTCCTCTTTATAACCCAATACCTAAAACAAACATAGGCATGTATCAGCTCAAAAATATCAAATGAATACGTTCACCATTCTAATGCTCAATTCACTTTTCTCATCCATATTCAGTAATTGAGGCTTCCAGACTATACTGGGCTGAATGCTGGCCCAAAAAAAGATATGTCACTACCTAATCTCTGTAACCTAGGAATATTACTTTATATGGTAGAAGATGTGATTAAATTAAGCATCTTAAAAGGAATATTTTATCCTGGATTATATGGGTGGACCCTAATGCAATCACATGTATCCTTATAAGAGAGAGGCAGAGGGAGTTTTGAGAATGAAGAGGAAGCAATGTGACCAAGAAGGCAGAGATCAGAGAGATGTAGCCACAAGAAGCTGGAAGCAATGAAAGGATTCTCCCATAAAGCCTTTGGAGTGAGTGCCGCCCTTGATTTCAGCCTTGTGGTCTCCAAACTGAGAAATAAATTTTTGTTGTTTTAAGACACCCAGTATGTGGTAATTTGTTACAGTAGCCACAGGTAACTAATACACTGGCCTTCTCTTCAGTTTATTTATTCATAATGAATTTTACCCAAACTCAAAATTTCTACCACAATTTTAAATTCCTACCATGGTCAGGCTTTTCTGATTTCAACCAGTTAATACACAGGTATCAATTACTCACAGAACATCTAAATATGTATTAGGCACTTGAACTATATAATAAAAGAAACAATTTCTGTTGTGCAGAGTTTACCAAATAAACTCAGAATGTAAATTTTTAAAAGTACATAGTTTAAATTGTATTAAAAAAAGTGAAACATTATTTTGGTCAACCTGTTAATCAGTGAGCACTTATTAGACCAACCAGTCTCTGTGAAAGGCAGTTTTTAAAAGACTCAGCACAACCCTTCTCCAAATATTTCATCCTCCTCTCTTTGCAACTATTACTATCATATAACCACACTCACATGTCCTTCCTACCACTTCTTTTGACCAGTCCCAGCTCTGCAGACCTACATATGACATTTTCTTTTGCACAGGAGCCATACTTCTTAAGCAGAGGTACGTCTGCCCAAAAGGACGGTAACTCAAAATATTCTAAAAGCACAGCTGCTGATGCTCATGGAAAGCTTCCAAAACACATTCCATTAAAAAGCACATGCTATGTCTTTGAACATTTCAAAATGCTTTAAATACTACAGGCCCCCAAAGTGAATGCTGTTTTCTAAAAACAACATTGAAAGCCTAGAGAGAACCTACATCAGGCATTACTTCACTTATAAACAAAACATTAGAAATGAATTTCTTTAAAATCCCAAGAGAATCCTATACTAGTCACCCAAACAGCCTTTGGATGGCCATCCCAGGGTGTCTTGTATACAAAAAAAGTGTCACAACTTGACACTCTGCCAAAACCTGAAGTGCAGCTGGGAGTAGACCCTTCAAAGCCCTGGGAAGGTGCCAAGCCCCATAATTGTGATTTAGAAACGGGAGGGCAAGGAAAGAGGAAGGGAAGAAGATATGTATTAGAGTGGTTAGCAATCAACCACCAAGCACTCTGAATTAAAATGTTATTCTATTCTTATAATTGCACTGTCTGCCTCCGCACAGCATAATTTGCACAAAAGAATTCTGGAAAGTAGGATATAGTAACCAGTCAACCTCAAATGCTTAGAATTATAAAAGTCTCTGAAAATTTGAAAGACAAAGATGACTCTTGCCCAAACCATACTTCAAATTCATTTTAATGTTTCTTAGTGTAGGCTCTATTACTTATAATATGGGGAATTTCCAAAAGATTTATGAGCCTTTAATACCTTTGTGAGTTGTAGAGTCTTCTTTGCTCACATTCCCATATTTCTCCCGAAACAGAAAAGGCTACCATATGGCTCCTAACACAAAATGAAAGTTGTCTACTGACTCAATAACATATCCTGGAAAATATTTGTTTTTTAAATAAATCCTGACAATTATATTTCCATGAGATTTACACCTTAGTCTGAAGAGTTAAATAAAAGAAAAAAAAATTGATAAGAGTTCAACTGATATTTTTACTGGAGTTAACAAAAGCATTATCTTTTTCATTTTTGAGAATCTGACAGAAATATAAAATTTTTCAGAGCCAGAAAAGGGAGATAAATAAAAGTCATCCTCAAGACATATGGTTATTTTTAAAATCATATATCTTAAAAAAAATAAAGTAATCAAACAACCAGTATTTACTTAGTGGCTACTACACTACATTTGCTGAGAGGTCCACTTAGACTAAGAGGGCTTTGAGGGAGATACAGAAAAATGCAGACCATCAAGTCAAGCAGACTTCTCAGGAAGGAAGAACCCACCCATATTCAGAGTACTATGGATATTTTCTAAGCGCCTATTACATGCCAGACACTTTGTTGAGTACAAAGATACAGAAATAAATAAAAGAAAACCCTTGCCCCGACAGAGTTCAGGGTGGTCAGTGAAACACACATGTTAATCAACAATTGCTGACTGAACAAAGATAAGAGAAAACTTACTATTTATTAAATCCTTTTTGAACTTTAAAAATTCATAAAAATATATGTGCATTTATTACCTATTCAATATGATAAATGAATTCAGAAAGTTTTAAAACTACAAAGCATTGTAATATATTTATAGGTAGTATGGGTGCACAAGAGATAGAGGCCTTTTTCTGCTAGAGAAACCGTCAGGGAAGACGTCACAAAGAAGGTAACTCTGAGCTAAAACAAAGAAAGGGATGCAGGGAAGAAACATCAAGTACAAAGGCATGGAGATGGAAGAGAAGAACACTGGGGGTGGGGGGAAGCAGATCAGCCTGGAGAGGTAAAGCAGGGCCTTGAAGGCAATGTTTAGAAGACTGGAATTTATCCTGAGGTCTAGGAGAACCGATGAAAGGTTTTAAGCTTGTGGGTGGATGAGGGTCAGTACAAGGTGGTTTCAGATTTTTACTTTAGAAAAATAACTAGGTTATCCAAGGTATGGAAAATAGATTCAGGGGCAGGGGGTGGGGTAAGAGAGAGAGAAAGAGAAAAGGAGATCAAAAGTAGAGAAACAGAAATAAAAAGTCCAGGAAAGCAATGATGAAGGCCTGAACTAAAATAGTAGCAGCAGATAGTCAACAGAGAATAGTCTTAAAATGAATATGGAGGAAGATGGAGGCAAAAGTAACATGAGTCAGTAGTTAGATATTGACACCCCTCTCCCTCAAAAAAATAAAAACTATTTTAATGTCACTAGTTAAAAGGTCAACCAGGAAATCAGGACAGTAAAAAAAAAAAAAAAAAGTAAAATGGAATCCAGTTCAAGTAGAAGAAAGGTTGTTTCAAAGGTTACAATTTCTTCAAGCACAAATCCTCCATAGGAACAAAGAATCAAGCACAGGAACCTTTGCAAAAGCATCTTAGTAAATGCAAATAACATCCCAGTAAAACACTCAAAATATCTATCTTTCTTCCATAGGGATATTTCATCAGCAGAGGAGTAAACTCTAAAGCTGGCTCTGTCAGGAACAAAGACATAAAGTAAGTATTTTGTTCCTTAAATGTCCACCTGCTGTTACTCCTCCTCATTCTTTCCTTCAAACAATCATCCCTATAGCAACACACAAGAAATTTGTGGGTGGAAAGCATATGTTTTTGCAAAAATATGAGAACTCAAGAACATGAGCTACTTGATTTCTTCTTTTAATACAAGAGATATACAATGTATCTTCAAAGACAACTGCAAAGTATGACACAGAAGAAAACAGACTTAAAAACAAGGAATGTAAAAATTGGTGTTGCACATCTTTACTGGGAAATTCTTTTTATAGGTTACAATGACACCTTGTGGTAAGACTTTTTACATTATATGTTACTTTGGAAAATATTTTTACAGCAGAGAGTTAATAAAACTGGTTTAGAAAATATGAAAGACCAAGACCACAGTGTTGAGGTGGTATACGTACAATAATCTGTTTGGAAAATTAAGGGCAAAATATCAAATTTTTTTAAAAATCACAACATTAAGTAGGCAAATGCACTTTACAAACTATAAATATAGAGTATTATACTATTCCCCTCACTTGAACTAAAATTATTAGTATAAGTTTCTTTAAATGATGTAAAAAGAAACTACTTTGGTAATCTGGGGAAAAACACTGGCAATCCCTTTACATGAGAATATTGACACATGGTTTATAAACTATGAAAATAATTGTATGTCATTACTCCTCTCTTACCAACTAAATACAATAGATAATACCATATTAAAAATTTCAATCTTGATTAATCCAATAATTAAGAGAATAATTTACAATTATCTTTCATCAAGAGTTTACTATGGGGGCCAGCCTGGTGGCATAGTGGTTAAGTTTGCGCACTCCGCTTCGGCAGCCCGGGGTTTGCAGGTTTGGATCATGGGCACGGACCTACCCATCGCTTATCAAGCCATGTTGTGGCAGGCGTCCCACATATAAAATAGAGGAAGATGGGCATGGATGATAGCCCAGGGCCAATCTTCCTCAGAAAAATAAAAAAGAGGAGGGTTGTCAACAGATGTTAGCTCAGGGTTAATCTTCCTCACACACAGAAAAAAAGTTTACTAAACTATGCTAAACAAACACTAGCAAAGAAAAGTTAATGATGCAGTTTGCGCATAACCAAATCTCTTTACGAATATCTTTGAAATAATCTTCTCCTTTAGCATCTACACCACCACAATCACCTCTAATCTCTCTGACCCTCCTCCTCTCCCTTAATTGTTCCCTTTCTCTCCCTCACCATGAGAAATATTGGTCCGTTGCTCCATCTCTATAAAAAAGTCAAGTTGCCTCTCTCAGTCTCATTTATTATATTTGAATGACACTCAAATTTACACCCACATTCCTAACCTCTGTCTCAGCTCCTAACTCCCACTCCACTCACATGTCCCATCTGTAACGGGAGCTCAACATAATAAGAATTAAACTCATTTACTTCAAATTTTCTACCTGTCTCCTTAAAAAAAAAATCAATTACCACTATCCTACCCTTATTTCTTAGCACACAACTCATTCCCCATCTCCTGTCAGTAATAAATTATTAATCCTGCTGATTCGTCTTCATCCATCTGTTGATTTTAACCATTCTCCTCCAATTCTAAAGCCATCACCCTCTAGTGCAAAATCTCAAATATTCTATACTTGGTTTATTTTAACAGAAGCCTCCTAAACAGTGACCCAGATTTTGGTCTTTCCTCATCCTTACATAGCCTACAAATATCCACCAAAACAATCTTTCTCCTACACCGTTTTCATCACTGTAACTCCTATCGTAATCCGTCCTGTTGTTTACAGGATCAAATCTAAACTTAGCCAAACTCAAAGCCCTGCATTAGCCAACTCCCTATACAAACACAAACATTTCACTTTTCTGTTCCCACAGGACCCCTCTGCCAGAGACAATTAAGTTTGCTTTACAGTCCCTCACACACATTGCTTAATCTTGCCTTCACAACTTTGTTCACATAGTTATGCCAAATTGAAACACCTTCTTAAATCTTTTCAGTTAATCCACAAATCAAGATCAGAGTCAAACCTAAAGCCTTACAGTCTGAACAATCATGGAACTACTGTCAGGCTTTACAGTTACTCTTAGTGAGCGTAAAGAACAGCTTCTGCTCTTCTTTTTGCTCCATGGGTTTCTGCCTTCCTTGGGCTTGCCTCAGGATATTTAATTCTATTGTCTAGCACATCTGCATTTTTCCCCTCTGGTGCTTTATAACTATGTAAACTATCTTTCCAAAGAAACTATGAGTTCCTCAAAGGAAAAACTACCATCTTCTAATTTTCGGTCATCTCCACAGCTCCCACTTCCAGAAAACCTAGCTAATAACAGAAAAATGATCCACAAAATGTCTGGGATATGAATCCCACTTTCCCATAGGCTTACAATGTAATTTCAGAGAAAGCTTGAGGAAGGATTTCACCAAGAACACTGTGTGCTAATCAATTATGCATGCCTTATGATAGTTATCCATCAAGATATTTCTGCCTCAAAAAAAAATTCTGGGAAACCGTCTGGTAATCAAAAGCCTTAAAAATGAACATATCCTTTGACCTAGCAATTCCACGTGTAGGAATTAATCCTAAGAAACTAATCGGAGATGTGCACAAACATTTATGTTCAGGGATAGTCTCCTTTCATCATTCAATAAATGTTTACTGAGTACATTCCAAGGGCCAGGTAGGAGTGGAAGATAGAATCACGTCACTGCATTCATGGTGCTTACATCATAGTACTGTTTATAATGGAAAAAGAGGCTATAAAAAAGCATATTTAGGGGCCAGCCCAGTGGCAGAGTGGTTAAGTTCCTGCTCTTCGCTTTGGCGACCTGGGGTTTGCAGAATGGGAGAGCGGGATTGGACAGCGGGAGCGGATCCCGAGTGCGGACCTAGCACCACTCCTCAGGCCATGCTGTGGTGGTGTCCCATATAAAAAATAGAGGAAGATGGGCAGAGATGCTAGCTCAGGGCTAATCTTCCTAAGCAAAAAAGAGAAGGATTGACAACGGATGTTAGCTCAGAGCCAGTCTTCCTCACACACACACACACACACAAACAAAAGCATGTTTAGTAGCAAGATATATCATAATCATGGATTGGATTACTCAATATTGTTAAGATGTTAATTTCTCCCAAATTCAATGCAATGCCACTCAAAATTCCAGCAGACTTTTTTTTAATAGAAATTAACAAGCTGATTCTAAAATTTATATGGAAACACAAAGGACCTGGAATAGCCAAACAACTTTGAAAAAGAACAAAGTTGGAGAACTTGCACTACCTGACTTCATGACTTACTAAAATGCTACAGAAATCAAAATTGTGTGGCATTAGTGTCAAGATAGACACATAAATCCATTAAACAGAGAGTAGAGTTCAGAAATAGATCCAAATGTATATGGTCAACTGATTTTTGACAAAGATGCAAAGTCAATTCAATGGAGAAAGGATAATCTTCTCAATAAATGGTCCTGGGGCAACTGCCTATTCATATGCAAAAAAATGAACTTCAAGTTGTACCTCACACCATACTCAAAAAATTGACTGAAAATGTACACAGAAACATAAAACTATAAAACTCTTGGAAGAAAATACAGGAAAAAATCATTTTGATCAAGGGTTAGGTAAAGACTTCTTAGATACAACACCAAAAGTGTAATCCATTAAAAAAAAACTGACAAACTGGACTTCATCAAAATTAAGAATTTCTGTTCTTTAAAAGACACTGTAACACAAATGAAAAGGTAAGATTGGAGGAAAATTTTACAAATCACATATTGATAAAGGACTTGCATCCAGAATAAAGAATTCTCAAAACTAACAAGAAAACAAACAACTCAATTTAACAAAACAAAAAAATGGGCAAAAGATTTAAACTTCACCAAAGAAGATATACAGATGGTCAAATAAACACTTGAAAAGATTTTAAATATCGTTAGTCATTGTGATGCAAAAATTAAAAACACAATGCAATATTATTATACACCTATTAGAATGGCTAAAATGTAAAAGGTTGACTATACCAAGTACTGACTAAAATGACAAAGAACCAGAACGGTTAATCTACTGGTAGAAATGTAAAATGTGAAAACACTTTGGCAGTTTGTTAAAAACTAATCATATACTTACCCTATAATACAGCCATTTCATTTATAGGTATTTATTATCCAAAAGAAATGAGGGGCCGGCCCGGTGGTGGAGTAGTTAAGTTAGCACACTCCTCTTCAGTGGCCCAGGGTTCGCAGGTTCGGATCCTGGGCACGGACCTATGCACCACTTATCAAGCCATGCTGTGGCAGGCGTCTCACATATAAAGTAGAGGAAGATGGGCATGGATGATAACCCGGGGCCACTCTTCCTCAGCAAAAAGAGGAGGATTGACCACAGATGTTAGCTCAGGGCTAATCTTCCTCACCAAAAAATTAAAAATAAATACATTTGATTAAAAGAAGAAATGAAAGCATATGTCCATTTACAAAGACTTTTACACAAATATTCATAGCAACTTTATTTCTAATACTGAAACACAGGTCCACCAAGAGGTGAATGGATAAACAAACTGTGATATATCCATACAAGGGAATATTATTCAGCAATAAAAAGGAATGCATTAACATGGGTGAATCTCAAAATAATTACGCTGAGTGAAAATATCCACACAAAAGAAGAGTATATGTTATATAATTCCATTTACATAAAATTCTAGGAAATGCAAACTAATCATAATGACAGAAAGCAGATCAGTGGTTGCCTGGGAATAGGAAAGTGAACAGTTGGCAGGGGTGGGGGCAGGAGGGAAGGATCACAAAGGGACATGAGAGAACTTTTAGGGGTGATGGATATATTTAATACTTTGTGGTGATAGTTTTACAGGTGTATACATATATCAAAACTTAAATTGTTTACTTTAAAAAATGTACAATTTATTATTATATTCAATAAAGCTGTTTTGGGGGCCAGCCCCATGGCGCAGTGGTTAAGTTCGGCGTGTTCCACTTTGGCGGCCCATGTTTGTGGGTTTGGATCCCAGGCATGGACCTACACCACTCGTCAGCCATGCTGTGGTGGCAACCCACAAATAAAGTAGAGGAAGACTGGCACAGATGTTAGCTCAGGGCTAATCTTCCTCAGCAAAAAATAAATAAAAGCTGTTTTTAAAAATAAACATTATGAACTTTAGAAAAAAACTTTCCCAAAAGAAACACTAGATGATGTCACAAGTGATGTCACAGGTGATACCAGGTGATGTCACAGTTAAATCTAGCTTATAGCACATTTGGAGATATATAACCTTTTACTGTGGCTTTTGGAATAGTTGGAAATGTAGTTAAGCAAAATTCAAACCAAACCTTGGCAGAATTCTAAAGTTCTTCTCACTCACAGTTTTACTGAATTGGCCATTAAAGGTTAATCCAAACTTCTTACTATAGTATACAAAACCCTTCACAATCTGGACCCTCTCTACCCTTCCATTCTCATCTCTCACAACTCCCTGATATGTACTTATGCCCTAACAACACTAAACTCCTTGTAATTCACTGAACACACCACACTTTTTCTCACCTCATGCTGACCCCTCTGCCTGGAATGCAATCTCCTAATCTCACCCTTCACTCATTTTTATATTCAACTCACTCATTACTTCCTTCTCAAAGTCTTTCCTGGATGCTTCCCTTTTTCCCTCGATCCATTCTGCGTTAAGTGTCTTTGGGAGCCTTTCCTAACGCCACATATTTATCTATATCAACGTATTTACTTCACCATATTATAATTAGCTATTTGCATGCCAATCTCCTTCACTAAGCTAAGACCCCCTTGAGATCAGAGATTATGCCTTAGTCATTTTTATACCCCCAAAACCCTACATGATAGCTAGAATATGGCAGGTAGTCAATAAACATTTTGCTGAGCAAATGGCAAAGCAGCTTCTTCCACTTATCAAAAGGAGAGGTAAAGCAAGAAATTGCAATGGGCTTGCCATCCCCAACCCGAAACATCTTATAATTTGATGCTTCTGGAAAATCAACAAGTATACTTGGAGTTACTAAAAAATGCCTAATATTGTGCAAAGGATTATGAGTAATATAAAAGAAGTATGGGAAAAGTTTTATCCTCCTAAGAGAAGAATTCCACACACAAACCAAAAAACAAACCTCCTACCTCCAGCATGAGAGAATGAGTAGGCTGACAAATCCTCTCCCCAAAACAGCCAAAAAATAACCATTTCAGTGCTCTGGAATTCAATCAAAGGCATTCAACAAACTGATAAGTGTTTGTTCATGAAAACCACTGAACTCTGGGTAAGAAGAACATGAATTTACAGCACTCTCACCTTTGGCTGCTCCCATCTCTCCCCACCTCTGTCAGTGTAGGAGTTTAACAAGGGTGAGGCTGACTGTGAAACAGTAGCTTCACCACCACTACTTACAGGTGATCTGTTGATCTGGTGCTTTGTCAGTTAAAGTAGAGATCTCCGTGGCAAGCTAACAGTGAGGGCCAGTGGTTCCTTTAGCCTGAGTTTGCAGGACTCTTATGCGGCAACAACAAACTAGCAGACTAGCTGAGGATTTTACAGGGGTTCTGGGAGGTGAGACAGCCTTAGGAGGCTTGATTTACTAGCTCATCTTAAACAATGACGGTAAGCGTGTGCACCAGAAATTGGAGCAGGCCCAGGCCACTCACACATCCTCGGTCAACAGAGCTATGCACATGCAAGAAGATACAAGAGAGAGGCTGGTGGAAAGTAAAAGCTAGAGTAGACTTGAAAACGACCTGTGTTTGAAGGCACTCCCCAGCCCTCACACAGCTCCATCAGTAGTAATAGCCATATAAGTAAACTGTTTGAACACAACTTCTGCCCAATCCTTGGTTGAACACTAAGCTATGCAGACAGAGAAAGCCAGGTTTAAAAATAAAGAAACAAAAACAGCAGAGACATCAGGAACCACACAATGAAGAGGAAATAGACTTCACAAATTCAGGTCAGGCAAGTTACTAAACAAACAGAAAAAACAACAACATCAACTTTCAAGAGAAAAGTCAAAATATAAAGTTGCTTCAAATTATTCTCTAAAATGTCCAGTATTCAACAAAAAATTATCAGACAAGCCAAAAAAAAAAAAGAAAAAAGCATGAACCACTCTCAGGAAGAAAAAGAGCAAACACAAACTGCCTCTGAGTGTCCCCAGATAGTAAATCTGGCAGACAAAAACTTCAAAGATGCTATAATAAATATGTTTGATGGGGAGAAAGAGCATTCTCTACCCACTCTGGGTCCTTTCTGGCTGAGCTACAAATTAAATTGACATGGGGCTAAATAGCAGGAGAAAATCAAACAAAGCTTTATAAAACATGTATACGTGGGAGAGATCAGGGAGTTTCTCTCAACAAAATGGTGGAGACTCTCCTCTTATATAGACAAACGAGGATTTGTGGGGGACGGAGTGGAGGGGGTGTGTCAGCCACAAGGGATTACAAGAGAAGCACAGTAAAGTTATTATGTGGATTTAAGACCTCACCTTCCACATTGACAAGTTTCTAGAGATGAGGTCATCCACCTCTCTTGCCAGTACAGAGAAGGAGATACCTTTACAAATGGAGATTTCCCTTACAAATGTTCTGTTTGCTAAACAGAACTTTGATAGGAATGGGCATAGCAAAGACCCTCCCAGTCTATCAATACCCAGAGTCATCCAAGGTGAAGGCCCACCCCAGGGACAGGCCTTCCATCTCAAATCCCTTTAGAGAATTGGGGGTGGTGGGGCAGGTGTGTGAAGGTCAAAGCCTCCTTCAGGGCAAGGTAGAGAGAACTTGTTCAAAGAACTGAAGAAAACTCTCTAAATAATTCAATGAAAGTATGATGACAATGACAAAGGACTGAAAATTTTCAAAAAGGAGACAAATTGTTTTTAAAAATGAAATTCTGAAGTTGAATGGTATAACTATTGAAATAAAAACCTCACTAGAGGGGCTCAACAGCAGACTTGAGATGACAGAAGACAGAGGCAATGAACTTGAAGATAGATGAGTACAAAGTATCCAGTCTGAAGAAGAGAAAGAAAAAAAATATTGAAGTGAAACGAACAGAACTTCAGAAATCTGTGGGACAATATGAAGTGTTTCAATATACATGTAATGAGAGTTCTAGAAGAAGAGAAAAGAAAGGGACAGAAAAAAATTTGAAGAAATAATGGCTGAAAACATCCCCAATTTGATGAAAAACATAAATTTATTCAAGAAGCTCAGCAAATCCAACACAAAGAGATCAACACCAAGACACACCACAGTCAAACTGCTGATAAACAAACAAAAAATCTTAAAAGGAGCAAAAGAAAAATGACTTATCACATACAGGGGAACAATAATATGATCAACAGCTGGCATCCCATCAGAAATAATGATGCCAGGAAAAAAAATTTTAAACAAATACACAAAAAGATAAACTAACAAAAAAAGCTCTCAACTAAGGATTCTCTAGTCAGGAAAACTGTCCTTTAAAAAGGACAATGAAATAGACATTTCCAGATAAACAAAGACTGACAGAATTTGTTGCTGTCAGACATGTCTTATGAGAAATAGTAAAGGAAGACCTTCTGGCTGAAAAGAAGTCACACCAGAAAGTAACAAATCCACAGGAAGACATAAAGCACTCCAGAAAATGTAACTATATAGGTAAACACAAAAGACTAAACATATAATTGCTCTCATTTCTTTTCTTCACATCTTTTAAAAAAATAAAATGTATAAAGCAATAATTAAAGCATTGTGTTGTTGGGTTTATAATGTGCATAGCTGTAATATATATGACAATAATAGCACAAAAAAGGAAGAGGAAAAACATATTGGTACAAAGTTTCTATAACTTACAAGAATTAACTTAGTATCATTCTGAAGGAGACTGTAATAAGTTAAAATGTATATTATAATAATCCCTAGAGCAACCACTATGAAAATAACATTATAGTAAAAAATCAAAAACAGAGGAATTAACGGGGCCGGACCGGTGACGCAGCAGTGTAGGTCGCGCTTTGGCAGCCCAGGGTGCTTAGTTCGGATCCCGGGTGCCACCAACGCACTGCTTGTCAGGGCGTCCCTCCTTCCATAGAGGAAGATGGGTATGGATGTTAGCCCAGGGCCAGTCTTCCTCCACAAAAAGAGGAGGATTGGCAATGGATGTTAGCTCAGGGCTGGTCTTCCTCACAAAAAAAAAAAAAAGAGGAATTATAATATACACTAAAATATATTTAACACAGAAAGTCAGTAAAAGAGGAAAAGAGAAAAAACATGAGACAAATAGAAGACAAATAACAAAATAGCAGATGTAAATCCAACAATATCAACAATTACATTAAATGTGCATGGACTAAATATCCCCATTCAAAAGAGAGAATGTAAGACTAGATTAGAAAAAGCAAGACCCAATTACATGCTGTCTACAAGAGACACATCTTAGATTCAAAGACATAAATATGTTAAAACTAAAAGGGTAGAAAACAAAATACACCACGCAAACAGTAGCCGTAAAAAAACTAGAGTAGCTATAGAACACAACATAGAATTTAAGACAAGAAACACTACTAAAGACAAAGAGAGATATTTCATAATGATAAGATGATCACTATTACTAGAGATAACGATTATAAGTGTATATGTGTCTAACAACGGAATCCCAAAATACATGAAGCAAAAAATGGAGATAATCAAAAAGAGAAATAGACAATTCAACAAAAGTAGTTGTAAAGTACAAATGATAGAACAAGGAAGAAAATCTGCAAGGATATAAAGGTCTTACCAACACCATCAATGAACCTGACATAACTGACAGAACACTCCACCCAAAACTGCAGAATACACATTCTTTTCAAACACAAATGGAACATTGTCCATGATACACCATATACTGGGCCACAAAACAAGTCTCAAGAAATTCAAAAATATTTAAATCATTAAAAGTATATTATCTGATCACAATGAAATTAAATTAGAGATCCAAAACAGAAAGAAATCTGAGAACATTCCCAATTATTGGTAAATTCAACAACACACTTCTAAATAAACCATGGATCAAAAAAATCACAAGGAAAAGTTTTTTAATATATTTTGAATCAAATGTATAGCAAAATGTATGGAATGTAGTTAAAGCAGTGCTTAGAGGAAAATTTGTAGCTTTAAACACATATCAGAGAAGAGGAAAATTTATAGCTTTAAACACATATCAGAAAAGAAGAAAGGTCTCAAATCAATAATCTAAGCTTCCACCTTAGGAAACTAGGAGGAAAAAAAGAGCACACTAAACCCAAAGCAAGCAGAAGGAAGGAAAAAAGTAATATTCGAGTAGAAATCAATGAAATAGAAAAAAAAAAATCAATGAAATGAAAAGTTGGTTCTTTGAAAAGATCAACAAAATTGAGAAACTCTCAGCTAGATTCACCAAGAAAATAAAAGAAAAAGATACAAATTACCAAAAGAAAGAAGGAAAGAGGGAACATCATTACTAACCTGAACTTTATATCAACAAATTAAACTTATATAAATGGACAAATTCCTAGAAACACCCAAGTTATCAAAACTCAAGAAGAAACAGAAAATCTGAATAGAACTATAACAAGTGAGGAAATTGAATTAGTAATTTAAAATCTTCCCACAAAGAAAAGCCCAGGCCCACATAGCTTCACTGATGAATGCTATCAAGTAGTTAAAGTAACAGCAATCCTTTGGAAACTATTTCAGAAAAAATAGAGAGGGAAAAACCATGCAACTCCTTCTATGAGGCCAGTGTTGACCTGATACCAAAGCTAGACAAAGGCATCACAAGGAAAAAAAACCAATAAGCTAATATCCTTCATGAACACAGACAAAAAAATTCCTTAACAAAATTTAGGAAAATCAAACTCAGCAACAACAAAAAAAGATTATACAGCATAACTAAGTGAAAATCATCCCAGGAATACAGAGTTGGGTTAACCTCTGAAAATCAATTAATGTAACATACCACATTGACAGAATAAAGGAAAAAAACCATATGATCATCTCATTGGACGCAAGGGAAAAAATCTGACAAAATTCAACACCCATTAATGATTAAAAACTAGGAACATGAGAAAACTTCCTCAACCTAAATAAATGACATCTACAGAAAACTTACAGCTAACGTTAGTGAAAATCTGCATACTTTCCCCCTAAGACCAGGAGCAAAGCAATGCACTCAACACTTCTATTCAATATCTTACAGGAGTGTCTAGCCCATACAATAAGGCAAAAATGAGTGATAGAATATATTAACATTCAGATCGGAAAGAAAGAATTGTTTTATTCACAGACATGATCACCTATGTAGAAACAATATGCAAAAATTGCATTTCTATACACTAGCAATAAACAATCTAAAAATCAAATTATGAAAACTCCATTCCCAGTAGTATCATCAAAAATTATCAAATCTTAGGAATAAATTTAATAAAAGAAGTGCAAGATTTATATATTGAACTAAAAACACTGTTGAAATTAAAGATCTAAAAAAATGGAGAAACATTACATGTTCATGGATTGGAAGACCGAATTTTAAGTTAGCAATTTTTCCCACATTGATTTATGGATTCAGTGCAAATCCTCTCAAATCCCAGCAAACATTTTTTTGTAGAAATTGATAAGCTGATCCTAAATTTTATATGGAAATGGAAAAGATCATTTAGAATCACTTTTGAAAAAGTTACAAGGATTTACATTACCCATTTTGAAACTTACTATAACACTACAGTAATCAAGACTGTGGTATTGGAGTAAGGCTGTGAATATAGATAAATGGAACAGAATTGAGACTCTAGAAATAAACCTGTACATTATAAGCAACTGATTGTTTACAAAGGTGCCAATACAATTTCAGGGGAAAAAATAGCCTTTTTAACAAATGGTGCTAGGACAACTTGGCATACACTTGGTATAAAAAATAAGAAATAAAAGAACTCAGACCTTCTCCTACACCACACACAAAAGTTAATTCAATCTGGATCTTAGATCTAAACATAGGAGCTAAAAGGAAACACAGGAGAAAATCTTTGTAACCTTGGATTAGGCAAAAAGTTCTTGAACACATCAAAAGCATAAGCCATAAAAGAAAAAGATGATAAGTCAGACTTCATTAAAAACTTTTGCACTTCAAAGACACCAGTAAGAATAAGAAAAAAATAAGCCACAGACTAGGAGAAAATCTTTGTAAATATCTCTCCGATAAAAGACATTTATCCAGAATATATAAGGAATTTTTACAACTCAATTATATTAAGATCAAAAAACCAGCTAAAAAATGGGCAAGACTTCAATAGACATTCCACCAAAGACTTACAAATGGCTAATAAGCACATGAAAAGCTCAACACCATTCATGTTTAGGGAAATGCAAATTAAAATCACAATGAGATACTACTACACACCCAGTAGAATGGCTATAATCAAAAAGACAGACATACCAAGTGTTGACAAGGATGTGAAGAAACTGGAACCTTCGCACATTTCTGGTAGGAATGTAATTGGTATAGTCATTTTCAAAAACGTTTTGGCAGTTTCTTAAAAGGTTAAAAACAATCTCTGAACTGTTTACTCACAACACGTCTAACACCAAATGTGTCAGTTTTTTCCTTACACCAACCAATTCTCCAACTTTCCCCAGCTCCCATACCCCAACTGAGTGTCCTAAAATTTAGTTCAATTATGACACCAACTACGCAGAATTAGTGCAGACCACACAGGTTATGGGCTCAGTCCCACATGACTGCTCCCACTTCAGATATCAGTCACAAGTCCCAGGTTGCCATCTACACTTCTGACCAACTGTCCATAAATCACGGGTTCCCATACCCCCCTCCTAAGGTTTGATAATTTGCTAAAACGGCTCACAGAACCCAAGAGGACAGTTTACTTACTATTACTGATTTATTATTAAGGATACAACTGAGCAACAGCCAAATGGAAGAGATGCATAGTACAAAGTACAGGGGAAGGGGCGCAGAGTTTCCAAGCCCACTCTCTGGGAGTGCCACTCTCTTAGCACCTGTGTTCATCAGTTCAGAAGCTCTCTAAATCACACTGTTCAAGAGATTTCATAGAGGTCTAGTTCCTCTCTCTGCTTCCCAGAGGTCAGTGGGTAGGGCTGAAAGTTCCATCCCTCTCATCACTTGCTCTTTCTGGTGACCAGCCCTATCTGAGGCTAGCTAGGGACCCCTCTTAAGTCATAAGCTTAGGTGTGATCAAAAGGGGCTCATTATGAATAACAAAAGGTACTCCTTACCATTCAGGAAATTCCAAGGGTTTTAGGAGCTCGGTGTCAGCAACCAGGGACAAAGACCAAATATATCATACCCCCAAGCTTACCATACAACTCAGCAATTTCACTCCTACATTTCTACCCAAGAGAAGTGAAAACAAATGTTTGTGAAAAGATTTAAACAAATCTTCATGGCAGCATTATTCATAACAGCCAAAAAGAGGAAACAATCCAAATGATGATCCATTCATCAACTGATGAATGAATAAATAAAATATGGCATATCTATACAAGAGAATACTATGCAGCAATAAAAGACAAAATACTGATACATGCTACATGGGTGAACCTCAAAAACATTAAATGAAAGAACCCAGACTACTACAAAATACTATATTTTTTATTCTATTTATATGAAATGCCCAGAAAAGACAAATTTATAAAGACAGAAAGCAGATAAGTGGTTGGCTGGGGTGGGAGTTGAAGTGACTACAGACAAACCTGAGAGAATTTCAGGAAGGGAGGGTTAATGACAATGTTCCTAAACTGTCTTGTAATGGTTGTACAACTAGATATATTAACTAAAAATTACTGAGTTGTATGCTTACAATGAGTGACTTTTATAGTATGTAAATTATGCCTCAATAAAGCTGTTAAAAACGGGGTGAGTAGAAGAGAGAAGTTATCTCTTCTGAACTTTGGAAAATATGATGATTGGACTGCTGTATCAAGCCGAAGTTCAAAGGATGCCCAAGCAAAAAGAAAGAATCCAGGTTCTTAATGATGTAATTGAGCCACCAATCTGCAGACTTCTAATATGTGAGATAAAATTTCCCTCTTAAGGTTAAAAATAAAAGAATGTAAAAGTTCTGAGAGATACAAGAATATGTTCATTTCATTATGGAAAATTTGGAATATCCATATAGGAAGGCATCAAAAAAAAGGCAGCAATTCTAGTGGATCTTGAAGGATAAAACAATATGATGGGGAGGGACAGAAGGGGAGGGTAGAAGGATGTTAAGTTCAGAATAGTCTGTAACAGTGAAACAAAAACTAACATTTAAAGAGTACCGACCATGATTGAGTCAAGCATTACAACATATCTTTTATCTTTTAATCCATATGACTCTTGTGAAAAAAGTATCCTTTTACACATGAAGACAATGAGAACCCAAAAATTAAGTAACTGATCCAAAAAGTCAAGCAGCTAGTAATGTGGTGGAGCCAAGATTCTAATCTTCTATCCCAGGATTCAGGCTCCACAATATGTACTCTTTCCTCTATGTTATGATGCTAACCAAAGACTTGACCTATTCCCATTTGAAAGTTCAGATGTTTCTACAGTGCATCTTTGTATAGATGGGTTTACATTCATAGTGCTACACAATGTTTCTTGACCAACAACTTCCATTTAATCAATAAACTAACTGTTATACACATCCCTCTCTTGGCTTCCAAGACTCTACCCTTTTCTCGTTTTCCTCCCTACTCTCTTTCTCCACCTACCCGTTGCATGTGATGCTTACCAGCCCTCTTCTAATTCTACACACTCTTCCTACTAATCTCATCTACACCCAGGATCTAAACTACTACCACTATTGCTGATGACTTCTGACTTTGTTTCTCCAATTCAGAGTTTCCCCAGTTCTCCTTGCCTGATAACTCCCTGAAAGCCAGGTTGACTACCTCTCTGTACACTCAGATTACAGTTAAATAAGTCTAATGAGGTATTCCTCAATCATAGTGTATTGCCTGCAGTTCCAGGTCAGATGTCCTTCCTACTGGCCCCCAGAACACACCCTTATTTATTTTTATGGCACTTCCCATTTTATATTACAAATAACTATCCATTTCTACCACCAGACAATAAGTTGCTTGACTTGGTACTATGTCTTATTCACAATCTCCTCAGTACCTCGCATAGTACAAGACACATAATAGGCACTCAAATATTAACTAAACCAACAAAGAGGAGAAATAAAATTTGCTTTAAATTGGAAGCATATAATTTCTGAAAGACATCTTCAGGAATTTATTTTTTCAAATGAGAAAAATAGGCCAAGAAAGGTTAAATGAGTACCTCAGTCAAGTCTTGGTCTCTGGAATCACAATTCTCTTCCCACAAAATCATGGTGCCCATTAATTCATGCTTACTGACCTAAGCTTTCCATGAACCTCCAGAAGTAATATAAAAATGTTCTTTGGAGAAAAACCATTTCAAC
Organism: Tapirus indicus; assembly: GCA_031878705.1. Taxonomy (NCBI): domain Eukaryota; kingdom Metazoa; phylum Chordata; class Mammalia; order Perissodactyla; family Tapiridae; genus Tapirus; species Tapirus indicus. The sequence goes on along the minus strand of CM062920.1, from coordinate 132,044,341 downwards.
TTCATCTTCCCCAGCTCTAGCTGGCTATATCAGTTGTGGAGAACTCTGATTTTAATTATTACTTAATAGCTTTTCTGCCTAGAATAATCTTTAATTGAACCAGTCTTTTCACATATCCTTCACACACACTATAATTCAATATATATTTATTATCATCTCTATGTGAAAAACAATGTGCAAGAAGTTATAATTTGCCAGCAGTCCAAAAAAAAATGCTTAATTATATTGTATGCCTTTTAAATTTAACAATACCTCAAATGTCTGCCTTAAACCAAAATGCAATTCAGTTGAGAAAGACAGATTGAATGTGAGCACTACAGATAGGCACTGCAAATTCATCAGGAAAATCCCCATAGTCCAATGCTTGTTTTCAATGGTTGCTATGTTATACTGCAATCGTGTTACTGGGCAACAACTCAGAAGCTAGGACAGCAAGCTCACTAAGAAACAACTGAATCAAACAAAGGTTTATAAAAGTACTCTGAGACTCGACTTCCCTTTTTTATACCTTAACTGAAGTAACTTTGTCATAAGCATCAGATACAGGATTTACAAGAAGACTATAAAAATTACCTAGAATTTATTTAAAGACAGTTTGAGAGGAACAGGCACTTTCCAGAAGGGAACGGCTAGGTTTAGGTTCCTCCTAACTCTATGAATTTTAATCCAAAAGCAATTTGAACTTACAATATACAAAAAGCAAATAACTGGGCACTCCCTGACTTTCTTAATTTATTTCTTCCTGGTTTAAATCTTGGTTTAAAAAAAAAAATAGTGCTAGACTACACAGTCTGTGATCTCTCCATGACCCAGACAGCCAGTCCTGATGAAAAAATATAAAACTTGACAGAATTGCTATGAAGGCCATACGAAAGTACTGACATAACTTCATAAATCAAGTCGTGACCTGGTAAAAAGTAAAATGAAAAAGGGTAAAATGGGAAGATAGGGAGAAAGGGAAAGGAGAGGGAGGGAAGGAGGGGGAGAGGGAAGAAAGAGAGTGGCAGAAGTGTTTGGTTTGGTTTTTTGTGTGTGTGTGAGGAAAACCAGCCCTGAGCTAACATCCATTGCCGATCCTCCTCTTTTTGCTGAGGAAGACTGTGGCCCTGGGCTAACATCGTGCCCATCTTCCTCTACTTTATATGGGACACCGCCACAGCATCGCTTGACAAGCGGTGAGCCTGTCCGCACCCTGTTCAAAACTAAGATTCTGCTAAGGAAGAACCAGGAAATTGACCAAACTCCCCAGGCCCACTTGGGAGTAGTACCAGCATTCCTGAGGGAGTCCTTACTGCTGATATTGTCATGGGAAATTCTCAAATATTCACACTTTCTAGGAACAGAAACTTTCCTTCTGATTCCAATGAATCCTCTCTCTTTAATGCCCTTTCTTATGGCTTACAGTTGCCCTTCCTCCCTCACTTACTCTCAGATTTTCTTTTACTTCCACTACACTACGGAAGAAGCAAAAAAATAAAAGTAGAAATATGTATTCCTCATCTCTAAGAAACACTTGCTTAGCAACTTTTATTTGCAAGAAACTAAGGATAAAGCTCAGTGAGATCTGGTGTCCTGCCCTTACGGAGCTTAAAATCTAGTTGAGAAGATAGGGCAAACACAAAAATGATAAGACAATGCGATATAAAGTGTTAAGTATCAAATGAGTATAACTGACAAATACACAGTATAGGATTTCAGAGGTGAAGGAGTTCACAACATGTAACCCCAAAATACACTGTTTTAGTATACTGATTATCTTGAGTTGAAGGCACTTGAGAAAGCAAGCGCAAGAGGGGCACTCTGACCCTCCTTTTTCTTCCTGAAAAAGCAGGAAGACAAAAAAAAAAAAAAAAAGCAAGAGAGAAAACTCCCATGTGAAAGGGACCCTCCTTGTACCAGGAAGAAGGAAGACATTCTTATCACCAGAGATGGGGAATCAAAGCCCCGAAATCTGTACAGACCTTGTGAAATCCTTATCTTCCTAGTCACTTCTCCACAATTTACTACTCCTGGCCCAAACCCCTTTGTCTTGTCAATTTTTTACAAATGTATCGTTTCTTTGTCTAAATGGTATAAAAGCTATCTGCTCTGGTCACTTCTTCAGGTCTTCATTCTCCTGCGAAGGCCCCCATGTACATGTAAAAATTTTTTAAAACTTGTATGTTTTGCTTCTGTTAATCTCTTTATGTTAATTTAATTCTTATGTCCAGCCAGAGACACTAAGAGGGTAAAGAATTTTTCCTCCTCTACAGAGGTTATGGTGGAATTGGACTTGACAGAAAAGGTACAATTTAGATTTTAGGAAAGAAGGGAAGAAATCAAGTCAGGTAGGTAGAATGACATGAAGACTGGTAAGGAAGAGAGAAAGCACATAGTAGGTTAGAGGATAGTGAAGAAACCAGTCTGGTCAGAGCAGAGATTTTCCATAAAGAACATAAATTTGAAAAGGCAGAGTGAGAAGAGATTTTGAAGAGTTCAGATTAAGAAATGTGAATTTTAATCAGTAGGAAAGAATACTTCTGGAAATTTTTTACATAGATACATACATTCCCTACAAGTACACACAGATTAGACAATTTGAGAAAATTACTTAGTGAACCTAATACATTATGTATGACGAAGTTAAAATAAAACTCATTTAAGTTTCAGGCAGAGACAGTACCTAGAAAACACACATACACAAAGAATTCTGACAATTCACTAATTTTTCTGTTATGATTTCATTCTTCTAAGCTTCTTGAATTAGAAATTCTGATGACAAAATGCTGACTTCTGATTACTAAGGATTTTATCACGCAACATGAGTCATTCTTGATTTTTCTTCTTCTCTGCTTGTCTTGCCCAACTCTTGAATATTTCATTACTTCAACATAAGTATATAGGAAAGAAAAAGGGGAGGGGACTAAAGTGAACTCTACAGATTTTTGCAATACAGTAAGGGCATGATGTCTTCAAAGAACATTAAACTTCAAGTTCTAACTCTCATTACTAATAGTTTGATTTCAAAGTCATTCAGTCTCACAGTGTCTAAAATATTCTCATCTACTTTATCACATACTTGAAAGGTTATTGCATTGAAAATAATCATGAAAAAGTGCTCTGAAAACTACTTGCCATGCAAATTGTATCACTAAAGGTTCAATGAGGAGAGTAACAGCGAGGTTATTGGCTAAACCAAGGCTTAAAAACCACCTGTGGACAATCAGTGTTTCACTCTTCCAATGCTCTATGTAACCCTAAATTGGTATTACTCTATCATCTGAGAAAATTCCTGAATATAGCCTGGTTAGAAAAGAAAATACTCAAAGGAAGGGGAATATCACACACACTCTGTCCTAAATAACCAAAGGGTAACTCAAATCCATTTACAACTCTCCAGAAAGTCCTATGTGACACTGAAATTTAAAGCATTCTAAACAAAATGAGTTTGAAATCAAACCTCAATACAAAAGGTAAGTATTAACTGTAACGATCTACAGGCTAAACCATGAATTTAGAAAATTCTAAATCCAGATAATTGTAGGATAAACACATTTAATTATATTCTAGTTGAATATTAGGCTTGTTTATGGAGACGTTGCTTGGTAACAGAAGCATTTACAACATTCTCGGTTTAGATCTACTCAAGTATTTTGTGCCCAGAGTCTGAACACATTATAAACTATATCATATATACGAAATTAAGAGCAAGTTTCTTGTTATGCTCGACATCTTTGAGATTTTATTCAAATAGCTTCATCATTACAACTAATGTGACCAAAGGCTTCTAAAATATTTGGCAGTGGGCACTTTTAAGAGCTAAGAGCCCATTTATTACCGTCAAAAGTTGGACACTAAGGATTTATCAAAGTGTCCATTTAAGCCCGGCATTCATTTACATATTCTAGATGTTATCTCTGTAATGACAGCCAACATCACCATTCAAGTTATCTTCAGGGTCAAGGAAAATAGTAGCACAGCTTTTTCATCACAAATTAAACTGCAGGTACCACACATTTAGCCAGTTACTAAACTAGCTACACAACCACCATGCTGGAGTGCATCAAAAAGCCCCCCGAAGGGCCGGCAGGGTGGCCTAGTGGTTAAGTTCCCGCGCTCCGCTTTGGTGGCCCAGGGTTCGCAGGTTCGGATCCTGGGTGCGGACATACTGCTTGTCCGCACTGCTTGTCAAGCCATGACGTGGCAGGCGTCCCACATATAAAGTAGAGGAAGATGGGCACCGATGTTGGCCCAGGGCCAATATTCTTCAACAACAAAAACTCCATGAAGTTTCACATGCATTTCAAGACATGTCTCACAGCCTCCTTTTCTAACACCCGTCCCAATTACTTTACAAGGGAAATAACAGAAAAGAATTCAAGGGCAAGTTGTGAAAGGAAAAAAAAGGAAAGTATTGCAAAACATGGACAAGACACCGTCCCCATAAAGAGAGGTTACGTACCAGACTCACACACGGTCCTTGCAAGGTGCGCACAGAAAACTTAACAGTGACCGGTGTTCTGGCCGCACTCGCCACCGGGGTCACCTCCACAGCTCCAACCACCGGCACCCGCTGAACTCTCCTCGCGGGGGCATCGGGGCTAAGGGAGCCGGTCCCACACGCGGGGTGCTGGCCCTGCCCGCCACGCCTGGCGCGGTCCCGGCGGCCGCTCGCGGCAGGGGCTGAAGAGGAGGAGCTGGAGGAGGAGCAGCGCCGAGCCCGCCCCCGGGACTCCCGACCCCGGGGGAAGCTGAGGTATCCCGACAGGGCTCCGAGGGCGAGAGAGCGGCGGCGCTGGAGAAAAGCCCCGCTCCTCCTCCGTGGACCGGCCTTCCTAGGGGTCCGGGGGCAGCCCCGGCGCCGACGCCCGGGCCAGACGCCACCCACCGCCCCCCAAACCCCGCGGAGCCCAGTCGGCCGCGAGACCTAAGGGCACTGGAAGCAGGAAGTCCCACCCCCACGTCGACGTCACGGACGCCGCGGACGCCGGCAGCGGCCGGAGGCCGTTAGAGGGAGGAAGCGAGCGAACCGAGTTGGGGGAGGCGGCTGACGGCTGCGGGAACTCGGGAGCCTGGGTGGGGCTCCGAGAGGGCACTGGGGGGACGCAGAGATCCCCTAAGCCGAAGGGAACGGAAAGTCCAGGACCGGGCCCTTGCCCCGAGGAGCCAGAGTGACGCGCGTGGTTGAGCGGGAAGCTGACCTCCCTCGCCTCCTCCCAACGCAGTGTCTCCGGGAGGTTCTCCCATTTCGCGCTTCTCCTTCCTTTCGCCGGCTCTTCCCACACTTTTCTCCTCTGAGGGCTCGGATGGTGGTCCTGCCGCCACTCCGCTCTGCCTTCGTGTCCGCCCCTGCAGATTTTGTGTGTCCCGAAGACTCCTGCCTACCACGTCAGTCTTGGGGCATCAGCCCACGAGTGGAGAGTCGGCTCCGCTGCCACGAGGAAACGGCCAGGTCAGGACCAGGACCCGGGAGCGACTCCTTCCCCGCCCCCACGCCTCCTGCTCCAAATCTCATCACGTCGTTACTGCAAGTTCAGGGCCCACTGTGGGTAACGTTGTGAACTATTTGTCTTCAGCTTGTAAACCAGGGTTGGAAGAGAAGGGACTAGCTTTGGAGAACGTCGGTTGTATCCCAAAAGCTGAAATAAGATAGGGTTTCAGCCTAGCAGAGTAGTGATAGAAGAAATAGGAATCCTCCCTCCCCCCAACGTTTGTTCAGTGCCTTGGTTTGGGTTTCGATTCTGTATATTGTGAAGCACAGCTTATTTTTTCCCCCAAGGTTAACATTTTCGGGCTCTAGTTATGATTAGAAAGGCAGATACGACCTTTTTTGTTGAAATAAGGGTAAGGAAAGAGGAGCCCTTAGATGGGACAGTGAGTTGGGTAATGGAGTGTTAATGGATGGATCACATAGATGTGAGAGATATATCAGTGAACAGAATATAGAATCCAGAAATATAACTGCTGTGTATGTACGTTTAATATAATAATAGTAGCTTACATTCGCTGAGCACTTAAGTGTCAAGTGCTGGAGCACTTTTTCAGGTGATCTTATTTAGCCTCTTGTAAGATAGGTGCAATTACTATCTCAATTTTACAACATTACCTAGAGCCATTACTCATAAGTGTTGAAGCCAGGCAGTCAGACTCTAGAAGTCTCAGTGGTAATCAGTAAACTATACGTTATAAATCACTGGTCAGTGGGAAAAAGATTATCTGACAAATGACTAACTATTGGGGATAGCTTTACATCATTCTCATTTCTCAAATAAATACCAGATGAATTGAAGAGTTTAAATGTAAAGAATAAAACCATAAAAATGCTACAAGAAAATGGAGGTATCTTTACAATCTTGAGCTGAGAAAGGCCTTTTCTAAGTATGAAACAAGAACCAGAAACTATAAAAGAAAAAAATGGTAAAAATTAGCATCATAATTATTGTAATCTTCTACACACAAAATTGGAACACAAATAATGAACCAGTGGAAAATAAATTTGTATCATGTGGAAAAAGAGGGGAAAATATTCCCAATATACAAAAGGCTCATAGCATATCAATTTTAAAACTTACCACAATAAATAAAATTGGCAAAGGATGTCAACAGGACATTCCTGAACCAAGAAAAACAAACGTCTAATTAACAGATGAAAAGATGTTCAACTTCCAAACAGATCCTTTTTGTCTATCAGTGTAGATAGGGATATGAGGATACAATTACTGTTGTGCACTATTGGTGTGAAGTTGAAATTGGTACAACGTTACTTACCAAAATTTAACGTAAGCATTAGCCTTTGCCCCAACAATCTCATTTCCTAGTCATTCTCTCTAAGGAAAAATAACAAAAAGAAAACAGATTCACAAGGATTTACCTCCCTTTTTTTGTCAAAGGTGCTTCTAGAAACAACATAAGTGCCATCACTATGTGTGTGTGTGTGTGTGTATACATACACACACCCACATCCTTTTTCTGCCATATGTTATGTATTTTTCCCCTGATTCATTATTTGTCATCCACTTTATTTTTGTGTACAAAAGTTTTAATTTTAATGTAGTCAAAATGTTAATAGAATTATACAGATATTAAAGGGGTAGTTTCAACAACTTTATGCAATAAATTCAACAACTTAAGTGAAATGGACAAATCTTGAAAAAATACAAAACTGACACAAGGAAAAGAAAATCTAAATGACCCAATATCTATTAAAGAAATTGAAAAGAAAAGAAAAAGAAAAACCTTCCCACAAAGAAAACTCCAGGCCCAGATGACTTCACCAGTAGATTTTTAAAGACATTTAAAGAAGATAAAATACCAACCTTACACTATTTCAGAAAATAGAGAAGGAAGAAACACTTCCAAACTCATTTTAGAAGACTAGCATAATCCTGATACCAAAACTTGACAAAGACGTTTCACGAGAAAGTTACAAACCAACATCCCTCATGAATATAGATTAAAAATTCTTAATGAAATATTGGCAGTTTGAACCTTGCAATACAGAGGATAAGATACCATGGCCAAGGAAAGTGAGATTTAACATTGAAAAGTCAGTGTAATTCACCACATTAAGAGAATGAAAGAGAAAAACAAAATGATAGTCTCAATAGATGCAGAAAAAGCATTTGACAAAATTTAAAAGACATTCATGTTAAAAACTCGCAGCAAGCTAGGAATAGAAGGGAACTTCTTCAATATGGTAACATCATCTTTGAAAAACATAATGGTGAAATATTAAATCTTTTTTCCCTAAGAGGAGGAACAACCTAAGACAAGAATGTCTGCTCTCACCACTTCTATTCAGGGTTATATTGAAAGTCTTACTGCAATAAAACAATAAGAAAGAGCATGAAAATTGGAAAGACTTGGACTTCCTGATTGCAAAACTAAAAACTACAGTAATGAAGACAGTGCTGTACTGCCAGATGTATATAGATCAGTGGAATACAGAGAAACCCTACATTTATGGTCAATTGACTTTTGACAAAGATGACAAGACAATTCAGTGGGGAAAAGAACAGTGTTTTCAATAAATGGTGCTGGGAAAACTGGATATCCACATGGAAAAAAATGGACTTGGACCCCTACCTCGCACCATATACAAATGTTAAGATGAAACAAACATCCAAATGTAAAAGCTAAAACTATAACACTCTTAGAAAAAAACATAGCTATAAATCTTCATGGCAATTAGATTGGGCAATGGTTTCTTAGACGTGACACAAAAGGCACAAACAACAAAAGAAAAAAATAGATAAATTGTACTTTATCAAAATTACTTTTGTACTTAACACTATCAAGAAAGTAAGATGACAACCTACAGAATGGGAGAAAATATCTGAAAATCATATATCTGATAAGGGACTTGTATTCAAGATATATAAAGAACTCTGACAATTCAGCAATAAAAAGACAACCCAATTTAAAAGTGGACAAAGGATTAAAATAGAAATTTCTCCAAAGATATACATATAGCCAATAAGCACAAGAAGATGATCAACATAGTTTGTCATAAGGGAAATACAAATCAAAACCACAATGAGATAGCACTTTATACTCATTAGGATGGCTATAAGCAAAAAGATGGACAATAACAAGTGTTAGTGAAGACATGGAGAAATTGGAACCCTCGTACACCAGTGCTGGGAATGTAAAATTGTGCTTTGGGAATAGTTGGGCAGTTCCTCAAGAGGTTAAACATAGAGTTACCATATGACCCAGCAATTCCACTGCTAGGTATATACCTAAATGAACTGAAAACATGTTCACACAAAAATTTGTACACAAATATTCATAGCAACATTATTCATAATAACCAAAAGGTAGAAACAACCCAAATGCCTATCAACTAATGAATAAAGAAACAAAATGTATATCTATGCAGTGGAATATTATTCAGCCATAAAAAGAAATGAAGTATTGATTCATGCTACCACCTGGATGAACCTTGAATACATTATATGCTAAGGGAAAGCCACATATGATTACATTTAAATGTCCACAATAGGCAAATCCATAGGGAAAGAAAGTAGATTAGTAGTTGTCAGGGGCTGGAGCTGGGGAGAACAGGGAGTAACTGCTAATCAGTACAAGGTTTATGTTTGGAGTGATGAAAATATTCTGAAATTAGATAGTGATGATGGTTGCACAGCTTTGTGAATATACTAAAAAACACTAAATTATATGCTTGAAAAGTGAATTTTATGGCGTATGGACTATATCAATTAAAAAATTGGGAAAAATAAAACTATTCACAGACTACATTGGAAAGAAAGAAAAGTGTATTCACAGACAGTGTGATTGTATACATAGAAAAGAGCTACTAGACCTGATAATTTAGCAAGTCATAGGATACAGGGTCAATATGCAAAAATCAACTCTACTTCTATATACTAGCAACAAACGATTGGGAAATGAAAAAGACACCATTTATAATGTATCCAAAAACATCAGAAACCTAGGGATAAACTTAACAAAAATGTGCCTCTGTATTGAAAACCACAAAACGTAGTTGAAGAAAATTAAAGACAAATAAATGGAGAAATATGTCATATTCATCAGTGGGAAAACTTATTAAGCTGTCCATTCTTACTAAATTGATTGGTAGATTCAACCCAAATCCTATCAAAATTCCAGCAGGCTTTTTTTTTTTTTTTTTTTTTGGCTGAGGAAGAGTTGCCCTGAGCTAACATCCACTGCCAATCCTCCTCTTTTCTGCTTAAGGAAGATTAGCCCTGGGCTAACATCTGTGCCAATCTTCCTCTATTTTGTATGTGGGACACCACCACTGCATGGCTGGTAAGTGGAGTAGGTCCATGCCTGGGATCCAAAGCTGTGAACCCAGGCTGCAAAAGTGGAGCATTCGGAACTTTAACCAGTCAGCCATGGGGCCAGGCCCAGCAGGCTTTTTTTTAAAGATAGACAATTCTAAAATTTATCTGAAAAGGTGAAGGACCTAGAATAGCCAAAACGATCTTTAAAAATGAATAAATTTGGAAGACTTGCACAATCTGATTTCAAAACGTCTATAAAGTTACAGTAAGCAAGACAGTGTGTTATTTGCATAAGGATAGACTAGTAAATAAAAACATTCTAATCTAGAAATACCCAGACACATACAGTCATTTCATTTTTTAACTAAGGCACCAAAGCAATTAAATGGTGAAGGAAAGTTTAAAAAAAAAAAAAATATTGCTAAAACAACTGGATATCTATTTCTTTTTTTTTTTTTTTTTTTTTGTGAGGAAGACCAGCCCTGAGCTAACATCCATTGCTAATCCTCCTCTTTTTGCTGAGGAAGACTGGCCCTGGGCTACCATCTGTGCCCATCTTCCTCTACTTTATATGGGACGCCGCCACGGCATGGCTGCCAAGCAGTGCAGCAATGGGTGCCTGGGATCCGAGCCCGCAAACCCCGGGCTACCAAGCGTGAACTAAACCGCTGCACCACCGGGCCAGCCCCTGGATATCTATTTCTTAAAAAAATGAACTTCAGCTCTACTTCACTCCATACATAACAATTAATTAAAGATGGCTCATAGGCCTAACATAAAACCCAGATCCATAAAACTTCTAAAAAAAAAAATAGAAGAGCATTTTTATAGCTTTGGAGTAGGCAAATATTTCTTGCATGAGACACAAAAGGTACTAACCATAAAAAGAAAAATTTGACAAATTGGACTTCATCAAAATTTAAACTTCTATTCTTCAAAGACAACATTATGCTATAGACTGGGAAATATTCACCACATGTGTATCTAGCAAAGGATTTGTATCAAGAGTATATGAAGAACTCCAACAAATTAACAATAAAAATTAAGTTATAAACAATAACTCAAGATAATAGCATCTCAACAAAGTGGGTATGAAGGGAAAGTACCTAAACTTAATAAAGGCCATATATGACAAGCCAACAGCTAACATAATACTCAACAGCAAAAAACTGAAAACTTTTCCTTCAAGATCAAGAACAATACAAGGATTCCCACTCTTGCCACTTTTATTCAACATAGTATTGGAAGTCCTACCTAGAGCAATTAGGCAAGAAAATTATGTAATATATATAATTAACAATAAATTAATATTACTCAATTTATAATATCATCTCTAGAAAACCCTAAAGACTCCACCGAAAAACTGTTAGAACTACTAAACAAATTCAGTAAAGTTGTGGGATACAAAAATCTGTTGCATTGCTGTATGCTAATAACAAACTATAAGTGAAATTAAGAAAACAATCCCACTTATAACTGCATCAAAAAGAATACAATACCTAGGAATAAATTCAACCAAGGAGGAGAAAGGCCTGTACACTGAAAACTGTAAGATATTGATGAAAGAAATTGAAGAAGACACAAATAATTGGACATTCCACACATATGGATTGGAAGAATTAGTATTGTCAAAATGTCCATACTACCCAAAGCAATCTATACATTCAATGCAATCCCTATCAAAATCCCAATGGCATTTTTCACAGAAATAGAACAAACAATCCTAAAATTTGTATGGAATCACAAAAGACTTAATAGCCAAAGCAATCTTGAGAAAGAAGAACAAAGCTAGAAGCATCATGCTTCCTGATTTCAAACTATATTACAAAGCTATAGTAATAAAAAAAAGTATGGTATTGACATAAAAACAGACACAGAGATCAATGGAACAGAATAGAGAGCCCAGAAATAAACCCACACATAAATGGTCAGTTAATTTATGACAGAGGAGCCAAGAATATACAATGGAGAAAGGACAGTCTCATCAATAAATGGTGTTGGGAAAATTGGACAGCCACATGCAAAAGAGTGAAACTGGATTGCTATCTTACACCATACACAAAAACTAACTAAAAATGTATTAAAGACTTGAAGGTAAGACCTGAAACCATAAAACTCCTAGAAGGAAACATGCGTGGTAAGCTCCTTAACATCAGTCTTGGTGATGATTTTTTGGATTTGACACAAAAAGCAAAGATAACAAAAGCAAAAATCAACAAGTGGGACTACATCAAACTAAAAAGCTTCTGCACAGCAAAGGAAGCCATCAACAAAATGAAAAGGCAACCTACCAAATGGGAGAAAATATTTGCAAATCATATATCTGATAAGAGGTTAATATCCAAAATATATAAGGAACTCATACAACTCAATAGCAAAAAAAAAAATTTGATTAAAAAATGGGCAGGGGCTGGCCCGGTGGCGCAGCGGTTTCGTCCGCGCTTGGCAGCCCGGGGTTTGCGGGTTCGGATCCCGGGCGCCCGCCGACACACTGCCTGTCTGCCATGCCATGGCGGCGTCCCATATAAAGTGGAGGAAGATGGGCACGATGTTAGCCCAGGGCCAGTCTTCCTCAGCAAAAGGAGGAGGATTAGCAATGGATGTTAGGTCAGGGCTGGTCTTCCTCACCAAAAAAAAAAAAAAAAAAGGGCAGAGACACATGATGACTATAGTTACTAGTACTGTATTGCATATTTGAAAGTTGCTAAGAGTAAATTTTAAAAGTCCTCATTCCAAGGAAAAAAAAGTTTGTAACTGTGTGGTGATGGATGTTAACTAGACTTATTGTGCTGATCATTTTGCAATATGTTTAAACATTGAATCATTATGTTGTAGACCTGAAACTAAATATGTTATATGTCATTTATGTCTCAATATTAAGAAATTTTAAAAACAAATAGTAGCAAAGACTTGAACAGACCCTTTATGAGATATACAAACAGCTAATAACACATGAAAAGATGCTCAATATCTTTAATCACCAAGGAAATGCAAATTAAAGCCACAATGAGATTCCATTTCATATGCACTAAAGTGGCTAAAATCAAAAAGTCTAATAATAACACAAATATTAGTGAAGATTTAAAGCAGCTGGAACTCATACATTGCTGGGGTGAGTGTAAAATAGTACAATCACTTTGGAAAACTGCTTGGCAATTTGTTTATAAACATTCATCTACCCTATTCATGACCCAGCAATTTCACTCTTAGTTACCAAAGAGAAATAAAAATATAGGTCACAAAAAGACATGCAAAGAATGTTTAGAGCAATCTTATTTGTAATAACTAAAAAGTGGAAAAAACCTAAATGTACATCAACAGGAGCGTAGATAAGCAAATTATAGATTTATACAATGGAATACAACTCAGCAATAAAAAGCAACTGCCAATATGCCTAACAACATGGATAAATCTCATGGATGTTTTGATAAACAGAAGAAGCCAGGCACAACAGAGTACATGCTGTATGGTTCTATTTATATGAAATCCAGGAAAGACAATACTAATCTGGTTTTAGAAATCCAAAAGTGGTTGTAGAGGACAATGACAAGAGGGATACAAGGGTGATGGAAAAATTCTATATTTTGTTTGGAGTGGTGGTTACACAGCTGTATAGAGTTACCAAACTCATCAAAATGAACATCTGAGAAGAAAAAAGTTGGAGGACTGATGCTACCTGACTTTAAGACTCACTATAAAGCTACAGTAATCAATACAGTGTAGCATTGGCAAAATGATAGACAAATAGATTAATGGAACAGAATAGACAGCCCAGAAATAGACCCCATAAATATAGTCAACTGACCTTTGACAAATGAGCAAAGGCAATACATTGGAGCAAAGATAGTCACTTCACAAATGCTGCTAGAACAAACTGGATGGACATCCACATACAAAATTATGAATCTAGACACAGACCTTACACCCTTCACAAAATTAACTCAAAATGGATCATAGACCTAAATGTAAAATGCAAAACTATAAAACTCCTAGAAGATAACATAGGAGAAAACATAGATGACCTTGGGTATGGTGATGCCTTTTTAGATACAACACCAAAGACATCATTCATGAAAGAGATAATTGGTAAGTTATGCTCTGCAAAAGACAATGTCAAGAGAATTAGAAGACAAGCCATGGACTGGGAGAAAATACTTGATAAAGGAATGTTATCCCAAATATACAAAGAATTCTTAAAACTCAATACTAAGAAAATAAACAATCTGATTAAAAAATGAGTCAAAGACCTTAACAGGTACCTCACCAAAGAAGATATACAGATGGCACATAAGCATATGAAAAGATGCTCCATGTCATAAGTCATCAGGGAGCTGCAAACTAAAACAATAATGAGATACCACTACACACCTATTAGAATGGCCAAAATTCAGAACACTGACACCACCAAATGTGGAGGATGTGGAGCAACAGGAACTCATTCATTGCTGGTGGGAATGCAAAATGGTACAGCTTCTTTGGAAGACAGTTTGGCAATTTCTTACAAAACTAAACATACTCTTACCATATGATCCAGCAATTGCACTCCTTGGTATTTACCCAAAGGAGTGGAAAACTGAAGTCCACATAAAAATCTATACATGGATGTTTGTAGCAGCTTTATTCATAATTGCCAAAACTTGGAATCAACCAAGATATCCTTCAGCAGGTGAATTGATAAATAAACTGTGGTACATCCAGACAATGGAATATTATTCAGCACTAAAAAGAAGTGAACTATCAAGCCGTGAAAAGACATGGAGAAACCTTAAATGCATATTTACTAAGTGAAAGAAGCCAATCTTAAAAGGCTGTGGGAATCCAACTATATGACATTCTAGAAAAGGCAAAACTGTGGAGACAATAAAAAGATCAGCGGTTGCCAGGTTTGGGTTGGGGGTGGGAAGGATGAATAGGCAGAGCACAGAGGATTTTTAGGGCAGTGAAAATATTCTGTATGATATTATAATGATGGGTATATGTCATTATACATTTGTCCAAATGCATAGAATGTACAACACCAAGAGTGAACCCTAAGGTAAACTATGGACTTTGGGTGATTATGATGTGTCAATGTCAGTTTATCCTTGGTAAAAAATGTACCATTCTGGTGAATGATGTTGATAATGGGGGGGAGGATATGCGTGTGTGGAGCAGGGGGTATATGGGAAATCTCTGTACCTTCATCTCAATTTTGTTGTAAACCTAAAACTGCTCTAAAAAAAGTCTTTTTAAAAAATGAATATCTAAGATGTGTGCATTTTATTCTGTGTTAATTATACCACAATAAGATATGTATTTAAAAGTGCTAATAAAGATGATGCTTTTCTATTAACTGAAATACCAACGTCTGCTAGCAAGCTCACTGTCTTCCTGGTATCAAGATACTTGAGAAATCTAATCAGAAAGTTGCTCTGACTGCTACAGAGCACATTGCTGTTCCAGGCTGCACTCAGAACGGGCAACCTTCCATGTCACCCAGGATATGAGCCAGAGCAGTATTCCTAGGTGTGGGATTTGTGCTTCCAGAAACCAAGGAGACCCACCAGGCATCATGCTTCATTATAGTAGGAGACACAAGGTACAGAAATTTGTCTTTTGCTCTGGAGGGGATGTCTCCACATGCCACTGACTGCTGGACCTCTAAAAGTTTTACAGAAGTGGCAGATCCCTCAATCTTAGGGTTTATCTCCCAGGCTGTGGATGCATGTATCTTACCAAGGCCTCTAGCATACAAGCCACCTCTTGCTCATCCTACCCATCAGTATATTATTCATATGTGATGTTCTGCAGGGTGTCTAGACAGTCCAGATGTCTTCATACTGTATTACAGTAGAGGGTGGAAGAGTTAATATAATCTTTGGACAAAACCAGAAAATTATCTCTTCCACATGAATATGAGCTGCTGCTTATCCTTATTTCTAATTGGAATGTAAAGAATGCATTCACCAAATCAGTAGCCACACACCATCTACCTGAGACCTTATTGATCTGCCCTAGCAATAATACAATATCCAACACAGCTTCAATTGAGACTACTACTTGGTTAAGCTTGCTGTGGTAGTCTACATTCACTCTGTAGGATCTAGAGTGGTACTAATCACCACCATCTCCCCTGGGACACATTATCATCTTTTATTATCTTAGCTGGGGTAGGGAACAATTTCAAAGGCTTCCAGTTGATCTTCCTCCCTATGATAGCTCTTATCTAACAGGCTGAGGACCCAGTACTTCAACTGCCAAGTATGTCTATTACAGTTATATATTCAGGGACCAAGGAAACAACCAGCGGGTGGATGTGCAGACTCAGTGAATTCTCTATAAACCAGACTTTAGCTAGGACTCAATTAAGGTGTAATAGAGGACTTTGTAAGCCCCTGCTCTAACAGGGGGCGTGATGACACTTTGGATCTCCACCTATCACAGTCTACTCAGAACCTAGGTCCAAAGCTCCTTGAAAAGACTGGGCATTCCTCTTTCTCCATTGTAAATTCCCTACTCAAGTAAATACCTGGGGTCCCTTTGGGGGATGACAGGAGGAATCATTATAATATTTACTTTCCACAGTGTTGCAGAGTCCTTCTAGGGACCCAGCCACTTCCTTAGTCAGTGGACTCCAGATCTGAAAATAGGCTCATTTTGGAACTGGACAACATATTGTATCTTTTTATTGAGATGTAGCCTCCTGCCCCTCCATTCTTGCCCTCTTCTGATTGTAGATGTTAAGCAGCACCCTTATTAGCTGCCTCTCTTTTTTGCCCCTAAGATAAGGTGACCAACTTGTCCCAGTTTTTCCTGAGTTTCTAGAGAAGGCCTCTTGCTCTCACACTTAGCCTTTAACTGTTTGTATGCAGCCCTCAGTTTCTCATTCTCTCTCTGGAGGGCATTAATACAACTTAGTAATAACTAGCCAACTTCACTGTCCTTCTAAGCATTGCTCTCCCTTTGTCTTTCAAATACCTGAATCATTATACAGGCAAGAATGTTCCTCATACTGGGGGAAAACTGTAGTTTGTTTTGTTTGAACTTTACCAACTGAGTTGTTTTTGCCATTTTGAAAAATTACATCACCAGCAGCAACACTGACCTGATATTTGAATCACCAATACAATATGCCTACATCTGAATTTGTGCCTGTCTCATGTATATATATGAATACACCTCCTTAACTCTTATTTCAAAATGTAAATATAAATAAAATTGCCAACAATATTCCTTTGAATATTGTTTTCTCTAAAATCTGAAATTACTAACTTTAAGCATGTGGAATTCTCACACATTGTTGGTGGGAATACAAATCGGTGTGACTTCTCTAGGGGGAATATGGCAATATCTAGCAAAATTAAAGGTTCATTTACCTTTGACCCAGAATCCTACTTCTAGGAATTTATCCCAAAGAAAATATAACAAAAATATCAAATTATGAATATGCAAGGATATTTGTTATGGCAATATTTGTAATAGTATAAGACTTCTTTCAATCCAAATGTTCTTCAGTGGAGGACTGGTTTGAATACATTCTAATATATCCACACAGTGGAGTACTATGCAGCTGTAAAAAGGTAATAACTCTATATATCGTTATGGTATGATCCCAGGACATATTGTTAAGTTAAAAAAAATAAAAGCAAGGTACAGAACAGTGTTATATAGTGTGTTCCTTTTATGTAAGAAAGGAAGGACAAAAAAGAACTGCAAGGAAATCTTAAAATCTGTTATATTTTTATTAATAATACTGATATTGTTATTCTGAAAATATTTTTATATAGAGAAAGATAAAGCAAATAAATGATTGTTAGTATCATTAAGGAACCAAGAATTTTCGTGTCAGAGGAAAGATATACAAATGTAAAATTTAAATTAGAGGCATTAGTATGTTCTCAAGATGTAATTTTCTCTTAAAATATGTATTTCCTAGCTTTTTCCACTGAAAGGCCTAGGAAAAACAATTAGTCCTGTAGCAATGAGCACTGCTACCACCCAGGTTGTGGTCTAAAAACTATTTCCCAGTAAAAGGAACTAAAGAGTAGCAGAACATGCCCCCCCCCCCCAAAATGTACCATGTTAGCATAAGGATTATTTTTAGTTGAAGATAATTGAAAAGGAGATACATGAAAAACTCTCTGCCCTCCCCCTACTTGGCTAAAAGCAGGATATAAACTTGCCAAGGGGTCCTGCCTCACCTCTCTACCAGGAAGGGCATAAGTTAATCACCAGAGACAATTCTAGACCCTTATCAGCCCAGACAAGACATCAGAGATTTCTGTATAACAATCCTTGCTAAAACTAGCCCTTACCTACCATTAATTTCCCCATATATTTGCCTTCCAACAATGTGCTGTCCCTAGAAACTCAAAGTCCTTTTCCTTTGTCTTGTCACTTCTCTACAAAATTATTGTTCTTTGCCAAGACACTATATAAGCTCAAAATCTAACCACCCCTTTTGAGTTACTCATCACTGAGTACTCCCACATGGATGCATGATGCACAGGTTAATAAACTTCTGTGTCTTTCTCTTGGTAATCTTTTGTCAGTCTAAATTTGCAGCGCCCCAGCCAATGAACCTAAGATGAGTAGAGGAAAATCCTCTCCTACAGAACCAAGGCTCCTTTGAGTAGTAGTTCACTTCAGGGCTGGGGCAGGAAATATAAGATGAGCCTGAAATATCTTCTCATACCCAAAAGCAAGGAAGGCAGCAAAGACTGCTAAGGTTGTATTAGAAGAACTCGGGAGCCAACTTGAAGAAGTTCCATCTAGCTGAAAATGAGAAAATTGAAGCATCATAATGAATGATGACTGAAGTGAATTAAAAATATCAAATATATTAAAATCCCTAAGTAAATAATGATATTCAAAAGTAAAAATTTAGAATACAAGTTCAATTGAAGACTAGTTTATAAAGTAAAGAAATGAAATTGAGCACCTACATTGCCTCTTCTGTGCAAAGTGTATTTCCTATACAAATATTTGAAGAGAGAAGATTCTTTATATTTCAGGTAATAAATGCAGAAAAATTATAAAAATTAGAATATCACCATTTTGCGTCTCTTAATGAAATACTGGACTGAGGCAATGATCATCAGTGGCTGCTAAGATCATTAGGTAAAAGGCTGATGGGAAACTTTTATACAGGTAGATCATACTGTCAACACTTGAACCCACTAATCAACTTTAACATCAGAAAAAGATGTGTTTTCTGCTATGCTGCAATAAGAAGGGCATAGCACCACCTGTGAAATATTTCTGCCAAAAAAATCAAACCTATGACCAAGCTTCTAGATCTAACAGCCAGATTACAGTAAATACAGAGATAAGAGGAACATGACAAAATGACAACATAAGGACACAATGAGCAAAATCCTGAATGTGGGAAATTATGTGACAAATGACCCAGTTTCTTCAACAAATAAATAGCAGGAAATAATAAAGAGAAGAATCATAGATTAAGAGATTTAAGAGATATATCAACCTAATGCAGTGTTTGAACTGATCAACTGATCAAGCAAATCAGCTGTAAAACATGAAAATCAGAACATTTTAAATTCTGATTGAATGTTTGATGATATTCAGGAATTATAGGTAAACTTTTGTTAGGTGATATAGTATGTGATTGTTTTTTAAAATTAAAATCATTACTTATGAATAAAATATATCTGGGTGCTATCTGGGATTTGCCTTAAAATAGTATGAGAAGGTAATGATGTTATATAGATCAGTGACTCTCAAACTTTAGTGGACCTACAAATCAGCTGGAGAGATGGTTAAAACACAGACTCCTGGGCCCTACCTCAGAGATTCTATTCAGTGGCCTGGGGTGAGGCCAGTTAATTTGCATTTCTAACAATCTCCCAGTTGACACTGATGCTGCTGATCCACGGACCACATTTTAAGTAGCATTGGAAAGGATGAAAAAGATTGGCTATTGATAATTGATCATTGTTGAAACTGGAGACTGAGAAAGCATGTAGTTCATTATACTTAATATGATTCTGAACCTAATTCCAAAGTGTGTGGTGGTGGAGGTTTCCCCACACCACCAGGCAATTCTCTGGACACCAGCTAGGTGGCCTACAATTCCACAACTCAGTTCTGACACTGTCTACCCGAAGATAGCATCAGATTCCACAGGTTAAGGGCTCAGTCTCACAAGACTGCTGTCTCCCCACCACCCCCAGACACCAATCGCAAGCCCAGGTTATCACGAGTGTTTCTGGCTGACTGGCTATAGATTGGAGGTTCCCACAACCCCCATCGTCAGGTTCAATTAATTTGGTAGAGCGACTCAGAGAAACATTTTACTTACTAGATTACCGGTTAATTATAAAAGGGTATAACTCAGGAACAGCCAGATGGAAGAGATGCATAGGGCAAGGTATGGGGAAAGGGCTCTAAGCTTTCATGCCCTCTCAGAGTGTGCCACTGTCTCCAAATCTGTTCACCAACCCAGAAGCTCTCTGAACCCCATCCTTTTGAGTTTCTATGGAGGCTTCATTACATAGGTGTGATTGATTAAATCACTGGTCATTGGCAATCGATTCAACCTCCAGCCCTTCTTCCCTTCCAGAAGTTGGAGGGGGCAGTGGGACTGAAAGTTCCAACCCCCAATCACATGGTTAGTTCCTCTGGTGATCAGCCCCCATCCTTAGGTGCTTCCCAAAGTCACCTCATTAACATGATAAAAGACACCTTTGCCATTCTCCTCACTTAAGGAATTCCAAGGGTTTTAGGAGCTCTGTAGCAGAAATGAGGACAAAGATCAAATATATGTTTCTTATTATAAATCACAATGTCTCGATACTATTCTCTCTACTTTAGCATATGTTTGAAATAAAAATTATTTAATAAAATTCATATGCCAGAAATAACAAGTGTTGGCAAGGATGTGGAGAAAAGGGAACCCTTGTGCACTGTTGGTGGGAATGTAAATTGGTGCAGCCACTGTGGAAAATATTATGGAGGGTCCTCAAAAAATTGAAAATAGAACTACCATATGATCCAGCAATTCCACTTCTGGGTATTTATTCAAAGAAAAAGAAAACACTAACTTGAAAAGATATCTGCACCCCCATGTTCATTACAGCATTATTTACAATAGCCAAGATATGGAAACAACCTAAGTGTCCATCAATGCATGAATGGATAAAGGAAATGTGGAATATATACAATGGAATGTTATTCAGCCATAAAAAAAGGATGAAATCTTACCATTTATGACAACATGGATGGACCCTGAGGGCATGCTAAGTGAGATAAGTCAGAGAAAGATAAATACCGTATGATCTCACTTATATGTGGAATCTGAAAAAAAAACCCAAGCTTATAGATACAGAGAACAGATTGGTGGTTGCTGGGGCAGGGGAGGGGTCAAAAGGTACAAACTTACAGTTACAAATAAGTCATGGGGATGTAATGTACAGCATGGCAACTATATTTAATAATACTGTATTGCATATTTGAACGTTGCTAAGAGAATAAATCTTAAAAGTTCTTATCACAAGAAAAACAAATTCTGTAACTATGTATGGTAATGGATGTTGACTAGACTTATTGTGGTGATCATTTTGCAATATATACAAATCATGTTGTACACATGAAACTAATAATAATGTGTGCCAATATACCTCCATAAAAAATTCATATGCCAACACCTGACAACTTCATTATCACTGCCATTTTTTTCCCCAAGCATTTACATGTTGTAATATGTATTTTTATTATAAGTTAACCTCATTTTATTTATCCTATATGCTACAGTTAGGACATTATATTGATTTTTTTTAATGATGTGTGTAAGTACATTGCATTATACATGTGTTTCATTTGACGATGGTACAGGAGTGTTAAAAATATTTACTGTAAAATGGGTATGTTGAGTCCAATAGGATGAGAGCTGCTAATGTAAGACAGTCTGAGGAGAAATGAAGGCTATGGAGAAAAGCAAGCCCTGGCAGCTAGAGAGGAGACCAGTGGTAACCAAATAGATCTCACCAGACTTGCCAAGATTTCCACTTTCTTTAAAGAGAGGCTTAACTAATCTAAAGTATTCTTGAGCCCTCCTAGGACATTTTCTTGTTCACCATTAGGGATTTCCCGACTATTCAAGATGGGAAAATGATTCTGAAAACACACTGATTTTTCTCCAACCAGCAGCAGGCTAGTTATTAGAACTGCAGGAACTTGTCAGAGAGCTCCATTTTCAATCGACGGCTGTCCAACACCAGACAAGAACACAGCTAAGAACTGTTTGAGAAAGATAGCCTGAGGCAGTGGCTGCACTTTGGAATCATCAGGGAAACTTTAAAAAATACTGATGTCTGGGTCCCACTCTCAGAGATTCTAATTTAACTGATCAAGAGTAACTAGGCATTGGAGATTTTAAGCTACCCGGGTGATTCTAATGTGCAACCAAGACTGAGAACCACTGCTCTACCACTGAAGCAGTGGTTCTCAAACTTTAGATAGAATTGGAATCATCTGGAGGGTTGTAAAACACAGACGACTGGCCCTCACTCTCAGAGTTTTTGATTCAGTAGGTCTGAAGTAGAGCCCAATAATTTGTATGTTTGAACAAGTTCCCAGGTGATGCTGATGCTGCTAGTCCAGAGGCCACACTTTGAGAATATAAAGCGCTCTGCTGCACACCCTAACTGCAATAGTTTTCTCAAGAAAAAGCACTTGTGCAATCGAGCTGCTGAACTTGTCACTTTTTTATAGAACACAACACCATTATTACTTGAAAGAATGCTGACACTCAGTGGTTATTCAGATTTGGGGATTTGGGAGGCATTGTCTCAAAAATCAAGTGAGTCAGTCACTTCGAGGAAAACAACTGACAATATTTGTTGCCAGTGACAAAATCTGAGCTTTCAAGTGAAAACTAGAAATTTGGAAAACTTGTATCCACCATCATGAGCTTGACTACATATTAGCACTTAAAAGTTTCTGTGGTAAGATTGGTAGCGACATTAATGAATGTGATTTTTTTGGATATTGTATAATGAAATGTGTTAACATTTGGAGACTGCATAACTCAGTGAACCAGTATTTTCCAAATGAACAGTGCATAATGTTGCAAAATTATGCATGGGTGACAGAACCATTTCAAGAACAAGTTAGACCAACTGATTTTAATGTAACAGAGTACAATATGGTTTCGGATTCCACATTGCAACTAACCTTTAAAAACTACTACCTGTGGTGTTCTGGTGTAGTACAAAGGAAAATATCCACAGTTATCTGAAAAAGCCACTAAAATACCCCTGGCCCTTTTTCAACTTCATATCTGTGTGGGGCCAGATTTTTTCATATACTTTAACCTGTAGGGGCGAAACACTTTTCCCTTCTTCCCTTCCAGGTTCTTTGGCTGGCCTAATAATTAAATTGACATAAGACAAATTAACAAGAGAAAAACAAATTTAATTTCATATGTACAGGAGCCCTGCAAAGACATGAGAGACTCTCTGGCAGTCAAGTAATTGAGGCTTATATACCACCCTGAGCTAAGGGGTTAGGGGTTGGGTTCTCCAAGGGTTTGAGGAAGACAATTCACAGGGAGATGAGAAGAACAGGTGTTCGGTAAGCAAATGTTTGCCATGCCATGCTGATAAGTCTTTTGGATGTAAAAAGTTATTTTTGGTAATAGTTCTCTTCCTGATACAGGTTCCCTTTCTAAATTCTTTTAGGCAGTTAAGGGGGAAGTAAAAAGCTCTTCCTGGGTCTGCTGGACCTTGATTGTCTTCAGCTCTAAATAATCCACATGCCAAAGTGGAACATTCTGCAGCTGCCTGCCCTGAACCCCTTCAAACCAAAGCAACATATCACAACAGACTGAATGCAGAATCAGATATGAGAATCCAGTTGTCTTTTATTAAACAAGACATTAAAGAGATTTTTTTTTTTAAACATGAAATGTCACTCTTCTCACTAATTCTTTTTTTGTTTTGGCAAATATTTAATTTTCATAAAGTTTTATTTAGGTTAGCATGCAGTAACTTTGTTATTTTAAAGTGAGTTAATATTTTTGTAAATTCTCAGTTTTAATTTCTAATAATGTAAATATTATTAGATATAGGCTACACAAACATAAGCTCATTGAGGTCCTCAATAATTTTTAAAGACATAAGGGAGTCCTGAGACCAAAAATGTTGAAAACTGCTGTTCTAGAGTTCCAGGAGTGTTCTATTTCTTGACTTGATGGCTGCTACATGGGTGTTTGTTTTACAGTTATTTCTTAAAATATGTACACAAATTTTATGTACTTTTGTGAATGTTATACTCCATGATTTTTTTTTTTTTATTGCAACTAAGGAAATTGCCTCTTGGTGTAGTAGAAAGAGCAGAGTTTTAGAAATAAAAGATTCATGATTCAAGTTCTCCATGTTAACCTGTTGTATGGTTTGGGGACCGAAAACAATAAAAAGCTGTAATACCACTTTCTGTAAAGCATGAAAGTGCTTTATAAACTGTAAAGTGTCAGGCAAATGTTGGCCACTATTTTTGCAGGGTAACAACATATATATCAGTTTAAAATTTTCTCTCTCCTAATGAACCCCCCCGCGACCTTTAAGCAGACTTTTGAGAATTCCTTAAACCATCATATTTTCCATTTTTATTTGACTTCCAAAATACTTGGAGTTAAGTTTGTTGCACAGTGTTTGTTAAAGATTACTTTCCTCTAAATAGTATTTAATCTTCTTGATTTATCTTTTTTAAACTGCCTCAACTTATATGTGTCTTGATATTGTCAACAACCTCAAATACTTTGTGGAGAAAGAGGAAGAGAGTAAACTTTATATAAATAATGAAGGATACTGAGTATGAGAGAGAACATGGTCCTTGCACGTCCTCTCTCTAAAGGTTGTGAGGCAACGTTTGCAGCAATTGCGTTTCCCTCTTTCTGCAGCACATCACGCTCAGATAAATAAATAAAGCACAGGACTTTCATTTCCAGTCAGTTGTCATAGCAACTTTTGACTATCCAGAGAAGAAGGAATTCTCATATCTTAAGCCCTGACTCCAAAGGAGCTAAAAAGACACAAAGACTAAAAGGGACATTAAAGAATGATTTGCAAGATGTGCTGAGACTAGATATCTGTTATTCAGAACTTCCACTAAATGTAGCCTTCCCCCTGACATATATTTCCCTTTATACATTTCAGAACTCAACAGCAATAGACTAATAATAGCTACGATTTATCACTTATTACATGCCAGACACATAGAACATTACATACATTTTTTGTTTGTTTGTTTTGGGTGTTTTTTGCTTGGAAAGATTCACTCTGAGCTAACATCTGTTTCCAATCTTCCTCTCTTTTTTTTTTTCCTCCCCAAAGCCCCAGTATATAGTTCTATATTCTAGTTGTAAGTCCTTCTAGTTCTTCCATGTGAACCGCCGCCACAGCATGGCAACTGACAGACGAGTGGTGTGGTTTCATGCCCAGGGAACAGAACCTGGGCTGCTGAAGCAGAGCACACCAAACTTGAACCACTAGGCCATCAGGACTGGCTTATATTGATTTTCTTTCATTTAATACTCCCAACAACATTATAAGTGTAATACTATTTTTGTCCACATTTTACTGATGCAGAAATTGAGTTTAGATAGATAGATGAAGCGATTTACCCAAAGCCACACAATAAGTGCTCAACCTTTCAGCCTTCAATACAGTTGACTACTTCTTGAAACATTCTCTGGTTTTCTGGATATCCTCCTGCTTTACTGAGCAAACATTTTGCTGGCTCCTTGTTTCAGCCTGATCTGTAAATGTTGGCATGTCCAGGCGTTAGACCTGAGTACTCTTCTCTATCCAGATGATCTCTTCCAGGCCTGTGACTTTAAATGCCTTCTAGGTGTTGATAATTCCCAAAAATCTCACATGCATTTCAGGTATGCAACTGCTCGTTTGACTCTTAGATATCCAGTAGGTATTTCAAAGCTAATAAATCTTTAAAAACTCTTGTCCTTCAGTCTTCCCTGTCTCAGTAAATGACAGCATTGTCTAACCTGGATGCCCAAACCAAAACCCTAAGAGTCATCCTTGATTTCTCTCTTTCCTTCACCCCCCACTGCTCATGTATAAACATGTTATATCAGATTTATACCCGAAATCTATCTTAAACCTACTTCCTTTCATCTCCACTGCAACTACTTTAATGAAACCCTCTGTCTTTTCCCTGGACTCCTAATCAGTAACTTTTTAACCAAGGCCCCTGCTTCCACTCTCCAAAGAACAGCCAGAATCAGCTTTTGAAATCACAAATCAGATCGTGCCAACTTTAAAGCCTTCAATGGCTTCCCACTGTTCTAGAATATGGTTTGAACTCCTGACTACAGCCTAGAAGACCCTGCATGGTCTAGCTCCTCCTTCCTGGTCTAGTCTCCTATAATTGTCCCCCTCCATCATTCTGCTTTAGTCCCAGTATTCTCCTTTCCTTCCCTCAAACACATCAAACTCTTTTTGCCTCTGGGATTTTGCAGTATAAATAGTATGAACTGTCCCAAACTTCTCTCAGTTCATCTTTCTATCTGGCTCTTTTTCATGCTTCCTGTTTCAGCTCAAAT
The DNA here is from genome assembly GCA_031878705.1 of Tapirus indicus. Classification (NCBI taxonomy): domain Eukaryota; kingdom Metazoa; phylum Chordata; class Mammalia; order Perissodactyla; family Tapiridae; genus Tapirus; species Tapirus indicus. Next base: position 132,018,031 of record CM062920.1, on the reverse strand, counting down.
ACCATTCTCTAAGAAGTTACCTTATCTAAAGTGGCCTCCTATTGGAGTTCTCAGTCGATTGCATTATTTTTATTAAGAGCACTTACCAGTATCAGAAATCTTTACTATCTTCCCCACTCCCATTAGTGTAAGCTCCACAGGGTCAGGGACCCTAACTATCTTTTGCATTTCTACATTCTCAAAGCTTAGGAGCATATAGGACGTGCTCAACAAACACTCATTAATGAAGGGAAGGAAAGAAGGGGAAAAAAAAGAGAGAAATTCAGTGCCAGGTTCCCATCCCAGGATTATTTTACCCCAAAACTGCTTTTAACTATCTCCTTATTTTCAGCTTTTCAAGATGATTTCCGGTTACGTTATTTTGTTCTAACTCAAGACTGATGCCTAAACCCCCCAAGACCCTAGGCTTGAGATGAGAGGGAAAGGAGATGGGCCGTGATCAAATAGATTTGGAAGGGCTCCCAAACACCTGCAAACCTATCTTATCCTCCCGTAAACTCTTCCAGCTGTGGGGGGAGAGGAGGACAAAAGATAGAGAACACTGCAGCACAGTTTTTACTGCCTCAGAAATGGGGTTAAATTCTTTGAAAGAAGAAAACTTATTCCCCATCACATCCTTCCCCACCAAATTCCCAAGGTATTTAGGTAGTTGTTTTCAAACAAAGAACATTATTCCAAAACGTTAACTTTGGGAGTAGAATTGACAACCATACCAGATCATTGCCTCTCATTTTCATTCATTAATTATTGGCACTAAAATTATATCTAAACAACTTATGAGGAAGGAACACAGAAGGAAGGCACAGGAGGCCAAATCCTGAAGCATGAGGAGGCAAAGGGCAGCCCGAGGAAAAATAGGGGAGGAAAAACATCTTTTTCCTTTACCTTTCTAAGTTCTCAGCTGGGGCCCCTGTAACAAAAGACAGATTAACAAGAGAAGAGTGTGCAAATTTAGTTAATATAAGTTTTACATGACATGAGAGCCTTCATAAGGAAATGAAGACCCGACAAAGCAGTTAAAGCTGAGTGTTTTTACCCGAGGTTTGATGAAGAGTGGACAGTCAGGGAAAGATAGGACAAAGGGTATGAGCTACGTGCAGTACACTGGGGCGACTTGGCAAGGCCTATTCTTTCAGATTCCTCTCCGTGTCCCCTTGTCTTCTGAGATCAGGATGCTCCTTTGCACCATACATAGGCTTCCCCCGCTAGTGGAAAGCAGAGCGTTCCTATGAAACCTTTCGTAAGCTGAAATGGTCTAAAGCGAAGAAGCAATTACCAGTAATTTATATGAGAAAAATTTTTGAGTGTTCCGGGACTCAAAAAATAACCTACCAAAATAAATCAAGATAAAGCGCAGAAGCTCACAGGCATAGTTCAAAGCAATGGTGGGTTGATGCTGAGATGCTGAGTGTAGTTCCCGGGGAAGGAGCTTGGCGGCGCCACTCTCACCGCTTGGGGTGCGCACAGCTTCCTGCAAAACAAACGCTGAATACTATTTTCGTTTTTCGCAAAAGCGAAAATCCTCTTTGGATTTCTTTGGTTTAGTGAAAACAGGTACATAAAAGCGAAGTGGCGGAAAGCCAACTTTCGGATAGCCGGGGAAGCCTGTATGGGGAGGGCACCTCTCACGTGAGAGTTGCGTGACCTGCTCCAGGGGAGGGTCAGAAAGTCCTTGTTGGACAGGCTGTTTCTCCAGTTCCTTCAGCTTAAATCGTCATCATTGCTAAGGGGCCATATTTTGGGTTAGCGTGTTCTCAACCCCATCATGGATGTTTCTCACAGCTGATCCCTCCATAGTGACCCAAAATTGGATGTAAAGTCCAGCGAGTTCCTAGGGGAAGGAATAGGAAATATGATGCAAGGATATTCTTCCATGCAGAATACAGTTCTAATTTATACAAGTTTCCAAAGAGTTTGAATCTCAAATATCTCACTCCACTTCTGGCACCAAAAAGAAACATGCCAAGGCCTGAGAGAAATAAATTGTCATAATTTGCATGTTAGTTGGCTTTCAGTAAGCTTGATTCCTGAGCCTTTTAAATGTCAAGGATTTTAGCATTAAAACACTTAGCTTTCAACACTTTAGAAACTCTCAGTGCTAATGTTTTTGTTTTTTATTTTAACTAACAATTGTTTGGCTGAAGTCTTGCATCTTCAAAACACTTAAATTCCTAATAAGTAAAAAATTTTCAGGAGATTTTGAAGAGTTTGGGCCATAATGATAGACTGAAAGTTAATTTTACTCTTGACCTTGATATTGACTTGCTGTAACCTTGGCAATATCATTTATCCTCCTGAGGTTTCAGTTTTTTCATTATTAAAAAAAAATGGATATTATTTTGAGATCATTGGAGAAAATGGACAAGTCTAGGTTATTTGTAGATGTACTTATATCAAATCCAATTATGTAAATGCTATTTTTAAATATCTTTCTAATTATGTATTGCATGATTTGTGTTTCATATAGTGAAAACAAAATTTAATTTGATAGTTTGTCAAAATCTAATATCTCTAGTTTCCTTTCAATTAGGGTGAAAGAGCCTTAGTAAAATTGAAATAATAAAATCTCCAGAGTTAATTTCATCTTTTCTTCTGCTGCGCAGAACCATGTCTCTTTACTCTGTCTGGCAAGTTTTCATTACTAAATGTTCCACTCTCAATCCCCTCACCTGGGCTCTGATACCATCTCAACACAAGGTTGACATAAGGGAAGCCATATTGTAACTTTGAATGATCTCTGATTAACTAACCCAGCTGGATATGCACTCTCCAGGAGATATACATGCTCTGTAGATTTTATGGCCCCTGCTTGTGTATGTACCTCCCAGCTGAGATAAGACGGTAATTTTTTTAAGTTCCCTAGGAATGTGATGACCCCCGGAAAGATATTCTATCATCGATGACAGCTGAAAGATCTGGTGTGGCGACTCCCACTCTGGAACAGCAGAGGGTCAACATTCTTAACTCCCTCCCCTATAACCCACTGGCTGTATAACTGCTTCAAGATTCTGTGCCCCTCTAAGATGGTTCTTTAGGACACTAGTCCACTATCTTCCAATCAACTAGCTCATTGCTTCATAAAATGCCCTTTCTTTGCCACCATCTTGCCTCTTGACAGATTGGCTTTTGTCTTGCGGTGAGCAGATCGTGCCCTTTGCATGGTAACAGATCTACAAAAACTACAATTTTACATGAAAAAACATTTTATATAAGAAGAAATACAGACATCAAAAAACATTAAAACTATACAATTTCTCTAGTAAACAAAGCATGCAAAATCAAATTAGATAACTTTTTCATCGAGTCATTTGGCAAATATTAATATTAAAATTGGCAAATATTAAAAAATTATAGTTTTCAATATTGGCTAAGGTATAAGGAAACAGATTTTCATGTCATGTTAGTGGGTGTATAAATTGGTAAGACCTTTTTGAGAGCAATTTGGCAAAACTTATCATAAGTTTCTGATTTTACTTTGAACAGCATGGTCTTACACAAAGATACAAACATAAAATATCAAGTGTCAGTGGGAAAGTAAAGTCATTGGAACACTTTTACACTGCTAGTGGGAAAGTAAGCTGGCAGAACCACTTTGGGAAACAATTTGACATTATCTGATAAGGCTAAAGATGTGCATATCTTATGACCCAGCAGTTCCTCTCCTGGGCATGTAGTCAAGAGAAACTCTTGCACATGTGTTCATATCAACACTGTTTGTAAGACCAAGAAAACAGAAAGAATCCCAATTGTCAATCAACAATGCAACAGATAAACACAGCAGTGAAAATGAGTGAATTATATCTACTCACAACAACATGGATAATCTCAAGAACGTTGTGTTGTTAGGAAATAGCAAGTTGCAGAATAATGTACACAGTATGATTCCATTTGTATAAAGTTCAAAAACATGCAAAACTAATTCATACATTGTTTAGAGAAACATATATACGTGGTAATACTACAAACAAGGTAATGATAGACATAAATTCAGGACAGTGGTTACCCCTGAGGGAGAGCAAGGAGGATGAGGTTGGAGAGAGGCAGACAAGGGACTATAAAGGTAACAAAAATGTTGAATTTTTTTATTCTTAAACTTGGTGGTAAGTTAAGGGTGTTTGGTGATAAATGTGCTGCTTTTTACTTCATTAATATTTTTTGTATCTAGTCAATGGTTAATAAAAACAATTTAAAGAACTCAAATATCCAGGGGGCCAGCCTGGTGGCATAGTGGTTAAGTTCGCTTGCTCTGCTTCAGTGGCCCAGGGTTTGCAGGTTCGAATCCTGGGCACTGGCCTAGGCACTGCTCATCAAGTCATGCTGTGGCAGCATCCCACATACAAAATAGAGGAAGACGGGCACAGATGTTAGCTCAGGGCTCATCGTCCTCAGCAAAAAGAGGACGATTGGTAATGGATGTTAGCTCAGGGCCAATCTTCCTCACCAGAAAAAAATAAAATAGATAAATAAATAAACTTTAAAAAGAACTTAAATATCCAGAAACCAGGTATTAACCGACATGAATAGAATGATTTTGCTTATATAAAACTCTATACCTATTATGTATATAAACATAATGGAAAGATGTCTGCGAGGACATACACTAATGTATTAATCACTGTTATCACCTAGTGATTGAATTTGGGCTGACTTTGCTCCCATTGTTTTACTTTACTATGTTGTTTGTTTTGTTTCATAAAGGACATGTTCTTTTTTATAAAGACAGTAAACCTTTTTTTAAAAAAAGATACAACTATTAGGATGTTAATCACAGTATTATATATATTACACATTGTGTAGTAAACAATTAACCTTACCCAAAGAGAGGTCTGGCCTTTGCTCTCAGCTCCTGGGAGGTGATCTCTAAGCCTTTGGAATATCCGGCCTGATAAGAGTGTCTTTGTTTACCCCGGGCCTTTGGGCCACACCAGATTGTCTACAGGAACAATGAATTTATGGTGGGGCCTTGGGCCACATGGTAGCAGCTGAACCTCTGCAGGGGCTGGAGGCTAAGGTGCAAATACGGTGCCATCAGGAGCTTTACAAGAGCTTATGTATTGAACCTACTTTCTCTTGCCTCTGAGAACTCTTTTGCCGCTATGTCAACAAGTCCCAATTGTCCCAGCTAAGATCCCACACATAAATGGGGCCATCTAGACCATCCAGCCACAGCCAAACCAGCCCTGGCCAGAAGAACTGCCCAGCCCACCCTCAGAATGGTAAAAAATAGTAAACAATTATTGTTTTGAGCCACTAGATTTTGGTATGGCTTGTTACACAGCAAAAGCTAACTGATAGAGCATATAATGGCACAGAGAATGACGAGGAGCTGCTACTTGAATGGGGTAGTCAGAGAAGGCCTCTTTGAGGAGATGCCATTTGGAAAGAGAACTGAATGAAAAGAGAGACTGAATCATTTGGCTATCAGACGGAACAGCATTCCAGGCGGGGGGAATAGCATACGCAATAGCTTTGAGGCAGGAACAATAATTGGCACATTAAAAATCATAAATTTGTCAGAGTAACTTGAGTTTAGTATTCAAGGGGAAAGAGTGATAAGAAATTAGGTCAAAAAGGTGGCTGGGGATCAGTCATAGCCTGCTATTGCAAATAATGCTGAAATTAATAATTTTTTTATACTTTTCACAAGTGACATTATAGGTATAAGGTAAGTTCATATAATTAAATGGCCATGCCAAAAAGTTTGTGCTTTGGTATTTTGATAGGTATTGCCAGACTGCTTTCTATTAAGGTTGTAACAAGTTACCACCCACCAGGAATATGTTACTTTTATTATCAAACAGGGTATTATCAAACTCTTTGGTCTTTGTCAATCTGATAGGTGAAAAAGTGGTTATAATTTGCATGTTTCTTATTATGAATGAGGTTGATCAATTATTAATGTACTTCAGAGTCGTTAGTATTTCTTTTCTGTGACTTCCCTATTTTCTTTGCTTATTTTTCTACTGGGTTGTCAGTCTTTCTGTAGTTCTTCACATACTAGGAAAGTGAGACTTTTGTCTGTGATTGAGTCTCATTTTCAAAGAATCACTCTAGCTGCTGTAAAGTATAGACGGATGGGGGCAGGTGTGGCAGTGGGCTGACCCATTAGGGGGCTACTCTGATGCTTCAGGTGAAAGAAGATGGTGGCTGGGGTTAGAAATGTAGAGGGAGAGATGGTGAGAAGTGATCAGACTCAGGATAATATCATAATCATATCTAACATTTATTCAAGGTTTGCTCTGTATTAGGTACTGTGATAATGGCCTATAAGCATTTTCTCATTCTACTTTCCCAACAGCTCTATGAAGGAGGTGCTATTTCCTCCATTCACAGAAGCAGGTTAAGTGGATTTGACTCCGAAGCCCAGGTGCTTACCCATGATGCCACACTCCCTCATCCTCCTCCAGCCTGTAGTCCCACAATCTGTCTCTCTGCAGCCTAAGCGATCTTTCTGAAATGGAAATCTGCTTTTGTCACTCTCCTACTTTAAACACCCTAAAGTGGCTCCCCAGGCCTTAGGCATCCAGAATGTACAGAGCTTTCAACACCGGGCCCCAGTTCGCTGCTGCCACTCTTCCCCACTGCACCCCCCATCCCCTGACATGGAACTGCTCATAGTTTGGAGCCAGCAACACTCCACCCCACCTTCAGGCGCAGGTTGTGGCCTCCATCAACATCCTCCCCACTTCCCACTTTCTTTCCCAGACTAAGTCCCACTGGCCCTTCAGTCTCAGTTTAGACATTAGCTCCTCTGGGAAGCTTTGCATGAAATCCACTTCCTCAAAAAAACATCCTGGATTAGGTGGTCCTGATATGTTTTCCCAAAGGATCCTGTACTCTCGCCTTCACCAGATATATCACACTAGTGTCCGTAACTCCCCCCAGTCCCTCCCAACCAGACTGTAAACCATTTCATAGACAAAAGCAATATTTGGTTTTTTTCTTAAATATTTCTATACAATAATTTTAAAAGGTAAAAAGATTATTTAGGTTTTTGTAAAAAGATTTACATTGCCCACACATCAGAGTATAAAATGGTAAACAGTGAAAAGTCTCTCTCCCCTCCCCGCCACTCCCCATTCACTTAGTTTTCTTCCTTTACAAGTAGCTATTATAGTTTCTGTTTATCCTCCTGAAAAATGCTTACGCATAATTCAAGATTATATATATGTGTGTGTGTGTGCGTGTATTCATTTCAGACGAATGGTAGCATACTATCCACATTTTTTCCACACCTTTTTTTTCACTTAGAATATATTGGGAATCTTCCCATATCAATGCATCAGGAGCTGCTGCTTCTGTTTGTGTGCATGTGTGGAGGGGGAAGGCATGAACCACATTTTGCTCACTATTACATTCCTCATTGCCTCAGCACAGGGTCTGGCACATCGTAGGGGCTTTATAAGAGTGTTGAGTTGAATTGAATTAAATTACAGTACAGGAAGTTGATAATAATAAGTGCCAAGGATATCCAAATGACTAATAAGTACATAGAAACGCACTCATCATCATTATTCAGCAGGGGTATGGAAATTAAAAGCACAGAGAGATTTTACTCCCCAGAATGGCTAAAATAAATAAAAGGAAATATCTGGTAATAGCAAATGTTGGAGAAGACCTAGTGCAACTGGAGCTCTCATACGCTGCTGGTGAGAGTGTTGATGCAACCATTTTGGAAAACCGTTGATCATAACTACTAAAGCTGAACATACGCATAAGCTGTGACACAGCAACTCTATTCCTAGGTATACATCCCAGAGAAATGCTACATGTGTTCACCAAAAGACACACACAGGTAAGTACACAATAAAGTATCAACCTTGTTCAAAGAAAGGTTTGGTCTTCGACCAGCTCCTGGGAGGTGATCTCCAAGCCCTTGGAATGTCCTGCCTGAGAAGAGTGTTTCTGTTTACCTGGAGGCTTTGGGCCACACCAGATCGTCTATGCTAATAATGAATTATTAGCATGGTCAGGGCCTTGGGCCACGTAGGATCAGCTTGACCTCTGGAGGAGCTGGAGATTAAGGAGAGCCACATGGGCAGCCACCATATCTACATGACCTATCCCCAATAAAATCCCTGGACACCAAGGCTGGGGTGAGCTCCCCTGGTTGGCAATAACCCATGCATATCGCCACACATCATTACTGGGAGAAGTAAGTGCTGTCTGCCACTGAGAGAGGACAACTGGAAGCTCACACCTGGGACTCTCCTGGACTCTGCCCTGTGACATTTTCCCACTGCCGATTTTAGTGTGAATTCTTTCACTGTAATAAACCTTAACTGTCAGTATAACAGCTTTCTTTCCAAATTCTGTGAGGCCTTCTAGTGAATTATTGAATCTGAGGGTGGTCTTGGGTAGCTCCCAAATGGCAACAAGAATGTTCATAGAAGCATTATTGATAACAGATAAAAATTGGAAACAATCCAAATAACCATCAACAGTAAAATACATAAATAAATTGTGGTATATTCATACAATGGGATACCCTCAGCAAGAAAATAAACAAACTACAACGACATGCAACTATATGGATGAATCTCTCAAACATAATATTGAGCAAAAGAAGCTCCACAAAGGAGTACATAGGGTATGATTTTATTTATAGAAGGTTCAAAAACTAATCTATGGTGATAGAAGTCAGAATAAGGTTGCCTTTGGATTGGAGCAGACAGAAAGGAAGCAATCTCTCTCATGTCTCTTCTTATAAGGGCACTAATCCCATTCACAAGGGCTCCACCCTCATGACCCAATCACTTCCCATAGACCCCACCTCCTAACACCATAACACTGGAGGTTAGGATTTCAACATATGAATTTTGGGAGGGAGATGAACATTCAGTCCATGACACTGGGAGGGCACAGGGGTGTTTCTGGGGTACTGGTAATGCTCTGGTTTCTGATCTGGGCAGTAGTTACATGGGTACATTCACTCTGTAAAAGTTCAGCAAGCTTGACACATGATTTCTGCACTTTTCTGTATGTATATTATACTTCAACCAAAAGTTGACTGCCCTACACATCTATTATAATACTAATGAAAGGAAGAGAGGCAGAGGAAGAGGGAGGGAGGGAGGGTAGGAAGGACATTGATTATATTAAGTGCTGGCAAGGACACAGAGTAACTGGAATTCTTTGCTAGATCAGCATGCAGAATGGCACAACCACTTTGGAGAACAGTTTGACGGTTTCTTACAAAGTTCAACATACACTTACCATATGACCCAGCAATCCCGTTCCAAAAAGTCACCTAGGAGAAAGGAAAACTCATATTCACACAAAAACTTGTATGTAAATGAGTAGCTTTACTCATTATCTTAAAAAAGTGATAGGACGCAACTGTCCTTCAACGGGTAAATGGAGAAATGAACTGTGATACATCCACCTGATGGAATACTATTATTCTACTCAGCACTAAAAAGGAATAACTACTGATACATGCTCCAGCTTGGATGAATCCCGTGCATTATGCTAAGTGAAAGAAATCAGACTTAAAAGTCTATGTACTGTATGATTCGGTTATATGACTTTCTGGGAAAGGCAAAACTTTAGGGACAGAACAGTGGATGCTGGGGCTGGGATTGCAGGAGGGGTTGACTACAAAGGGCCTGAGGGAATTATTGGGGATTGGATATGTTATATAACTTGACTCTGGTGCTGGTGGTTACACAGCTGAATGTGTTTGTTAAAACTCAAAACTTGTACACGAAAAACAGTGAGTTTAACTGCATACAAAGTATACCTCAATAAACCTGATAAAAGATACATAAAAATGTTCGAAGCTTACTTTAAAATGATAATAGATGTCACAAGAGATGTAAGGATGAAGCACAGACTGTGGAAAATTTATTTCCAAGTGAGAATAGGGAAGGCTTCACGGAAATGCTCATATTTAAGCTGGGCCTGGAATGTGCATAATATCTGGGCACTTACCACTTGAAGAACTGGTTTCCAAACCCAAATTCATAGGAGAAAGTATAGAGGGGATCACAGCTCTGCACTTTTGCCATTAGTACCTCCCCCAGAGACACAAACCAACTAGAATTTGAGTCACTTAGTCCGATCTGTCGTAGCACAACATGACAGTCACACTGCCTCTGCTTAAGAAATAGCTCAGAGGCTTAGAGAAGAAGAATCTTCAGGTCTTCCAGGAATTCCCAAACTCCTTCCATAATGTTTGTTCCTTCAGAGTAAGAAGGAATGACCCATTAATAACAAAAACTGACACTTACATAGCACTTATTTTGTGCTAGGTCTTGTTCTGAATTATATATATCTATACAGTTTTAGAGAGAGAGAGTTTTACAGAGAGAGTTTAATATATACATATATAACATGTATAATACACTTAATATATAAAATATATGTATAAAATAAATATTAATATATAAAATATATGTCTTACATATAAAAATATATAATTGATTACATATAATTTTTATATATACATAAAAGATATAATTGATTTTTTTTTTTTTTGCTGAGGAAGATTCACCCTGAGCTAACATCTGTTGCTAATCTTCCTCTTTTTTTTTGCTTAAGGAAGATTAGCCCTGAGCTAACGTCTGTGCTGATCTTCTTCTATTTTATATGTGGGTCACTGCCACAGCATGGCTGATGAGTGGTGTAGGTCCACACCTGGGATCCAAACCCACGAACCTGGGCCACCAAAGCAGAGCACACCAAACAACCACTACACCGTGGGGCCAGCCCCAGTGTGATATATATAAAATCAATTCTCACAACAACACTATGAGGGAGGTAATTTTATTATCAACCTCATTTTACAGATGGGGAACTAAAGAACAGAGTGGTTAAGGAACTTGCTTAGGGTTACAAAATTAGCAAGTGGTGAAGCCAGAATTCACACCTGAGCAGCCTGGCTCCAGAGCCCACATTCCCGACCACCAGGTTCTAGTCCTCTCCCTACAGAGATGCATGTTTCAGTGAGATCCTGAATGTGCGCCCTAGCCCTGTGCCCGGCGTGGAAGGAGGCACGAGCTTCCTGCCTGCCCTTCCACAGCCATAAGCAAGAAGGGCAAAGAGGCCAGGAGATGCTCATTTCTCCACGGAAATTCAGCTGCCCTTGGTGAGCAGAGACGTTTCTGTCAGGTGACAAGGAAGGCTGCATCGCCGAGCTGGAAGTAGTTTAGCGGAGCGGTTCACGAGTGCTAACCGGAGTCAGACAGCCTCCGTTTACACCCTCGTTTCCCCCTTCGGTAACTTGGAAATCTGGAGCAAGTCCAAATCTGGACTTCTTACCCTCTCTGTGCTTTGGTTTCTTTATCTGTAACATAAGAAGAATAAGACTACCCACCAAGTAAGAGAGTTAATACAAGTAAAAACCTAGAATGGTGCCTGGCATAGGCACAGAGCTCCAAAAATGCTGTAACAATAAGTCTGCTGCTTTTTGCAAACATTTCCCTTATGGTCCTGACATTGTGACACCATCTTTTTGTTTTTCTCCAGCTTTGCTGAGATAGAATTGACATAGAACATTGTGTAAGTTTAAGGTGTACAGTGTGTCAATTTGATACACTTATATATTGCAAAGTGATTATTAACCACCATACCCGTAGCCAATACCTCCATCCTGTCCCCTAATGACCATTTCTTCTTTGTGGTGAGAATATGTAAGATCTACTGTCTTAACAACTTTCAAGTATATAATGCAGTACCGTTAGCTATAGTCACCATTAGTCCCCAGAACTTGTTAATCTCCTAACTGGAAGTTTATACCTTTTGACGAATATCTCTCCATATGCCCCACCCCCCAGCCCCTGGTAACCTCCATCCTACTCTCTGTTTCCATGAGTCCCACGTACAAGTGAGCAAAGGGCACCCTTGACCTGTTAGCTGCTGTCTCTCCCTTCCCTGTCTCTATCACAGGACTTTTCCTGTCCTGCTGTCCATCTCGGGTGGCTTCTCCACAGCCTTCGCCACACCAGCGGTTTTCCCAGTTACTTCTTGCTGCCCGCACTTTTCCCTTTTTCTAGCTGTCATCATTCTCTTCAGTTCATAAATACAGCATTAAAAAATCATTGGCTGCTCTCCTTTTCCATCTTACACAGCTGTAATGCATCCCCCAGAACAGAAGGCTAGGCCGAACTGCAGGCGGGGATAAGGAATAGGAAAATGAATTCTTTTGTGGTAACACTGTACTTGAGCACTTTTCAGGAGGGGAAGCCTGCACTTTCTGCTCCCTGCAGCTTTGTGTCAGGGATGTGATTTCAGGCCTTATTAAGACTGCAAATAGGCCTGACCCATCTCGTAAATCTCAAAGTCAACGTCCCTATATTGTCCCACTGCTCTGAAGTTATTTAAATTCAACTTTCTCCCTGACCTGGAGGAGAACAAACATCCCAGGGTTGCTTTCAGTGTTCAAATCAAGCCCCTGGTGCTGCTGATGAGAAGGCTGTAAACAGTAGGGGCTGGGAGAGGAGACGTAGCTTCCTCTGGGTCTTTTGCACATTGTCTAAAGTACTAGAAGAAGTCATTTGGAAGAACCCTTTGAACCTAAAAGAATGCCCCCAAAGTAATCTGTATTTTTAAAAACTCTGGACTGCCTCGTCCTCCTCATTTAAAATTTCACTTCCCTCTGTGAGGCAGACAAGATCCTTTAGCCATCCCTGCACCTTCCCTTTTCTTCCTTGCCATCAAAATCGAACCATAGAGTCTTTATAGAGTCTGAAAATGCCATATATTTGCTTCCTCAGCCTCTCTTACAGCCCAGCATGGGCATATGACCTAATTCCAGGCAATGGAATGTGGGAGAATCAGATAGAGGCATTCTAAGAAAGTTTGTTTCCGATAAGAAAGGGGCACATGGAGAGAAAGGCCTCCCCCCTTGTTTGTTGGACGTGTCTCTGCCTCACATGTTGTCTTGTCCTCATCCCTTGTCTTAAATGTGGGGCCCTTTCCCTGGGCTCAGGCCTGGCTCTGTGCCCATTCTCAGAAATCTCAATCACTCACGTGGCTTCAGCTGTTACTTCCCTGCACATATTTCAGTAATTCCACAAATATTTCTCAAGCCCTTACTTTGTGGCATGTTCTAGAAGCTAGAACGAGACAGATAAGGTCTCTACTCTCACCAAACTTACAGTCTAGTGGACTCCTCCTTGCACAATACGTATCATCAAGCATCTCCACTGGACATTTCTGTTTGGTGATCCCACCATCCCTGACACAAACATCTAAAGTCAGATTCACTCTCTTTTCTCCAAAACCGACTTTCCTATTTCTGTTAGTGAATTTTAGGGCTCTAAATCGTGACATCGTCTTCTTGTTCACCCCTGTCGCTAGCATACCCATTTCTACGTGGTCATTAAGTCTATTCCTATTAAGTGCCAGTAGCTGGAGCCATAAAGGTACGTAAGGGCCTCTAATACACACACAAATAATCACAACGCAATGTAAGATGTGCAACAACAGAAGTATGTCCAAGACAGATGGCAGGAGAAAGTCTCTCAACCCCTCTGAGGGAGCCAAGGACAGAGAAACCGGGGAGAGAGAGAAGAGATTGAGCTCAATACCGAACCCTGGAAAATCCTTATATTTAGAGGGCAGAATAGTGTCAAATGCAGCAGAGAAGTCAGGTTATGATAAGGCCTGAAAAGGTCTTTTGTCTTTGTAAACTAGGGTTGATCTTGGTGAGAACGGTTTCAGTAGAGCGGTGGGTTAGCCTGTGGTGGGTGGAAGAATGAATGGGAGGTGGTGAGGAGGACTGGCTTTACATTCCCAGCAGCTATCCTCCCTTCTGGTAACAGCATCTTGATTTTCCTTTGAGACCACCCTCTCCCTCTCTCAGACCATGGTTGGGTGGAGCTGGCCCCGTCCCCAGATCCAGAGCCTAGCCAATCAGATCACCACATATCCGTTGCCGTGGAGATTTGCTCAGGGACGGCTCATGACCAGACCCAGGCCAATTAGAAATGCACTGCCAGCGTTCTGTGGGAAGAGGTGCTCTCTGTCTACACCGGTTCAAAACCCAGGCTCTTATCTTGTCAGAGCTGGACTACTTCACTAAGTAGTCTTAGTGTTTTTACTGGTGCCCTTGTCTCCTAATTCTCCATGCTGACCAAACTTCCAAGCTGTTCTTCCCAGCACTGCTTTTACATTATTCAAAAACTCTTGAGCACCCACCATTAAATTCCTTGCACCTAATGCTTTGATCCACAATCTGGATCAAATTTACCTTTGCCTGCATCGTCCTGTCATCAAGGCTTTACTGATCTTTCCTCCTCCTGGGTTGCCCACCCCTTTCCTTTCTACTAGTCCAATCCTTCTCATCTTTCAATGCCCCAGTTCAAATGCCATCTTCCATGACTCGAATTTGGTATCAATATGAATTGATGGCAATTTTTGGAAAGCATGATTATTGTCTAGTTTTATTGCCTCTCATTTTACACATTAATTTTTTTCTCTCCCAAATTACCTTGGAAGGAAGTTGAAGACAAAGACTGCGTCAAAATTATTGGTATACTGTGTAGCATATATGAGAGGACTCTGCACAGTAGACACTCAAAAATTTTCACAGTATGACTAAAAGACATTTCCCAGTTTGGCAATGGGTGGCAAGAAATGGAGATGAATGTAAATCTACAATTTAAATGATGAGAAGAGATGTGGTCAACAGATAAGAGAGAAAAAAACATTTAATGGATATGAATAGTCAAGAAGACAGGGCAGGAAGCATGATAAATGGAAAGTTTTTGTATGAAGTCAAACTTGACAAGGCAAAGAAATAAACCCCAAACATAGAATGGGGACCATGGGGACGAGCTCTGGAAACACTGGACAATCTGTGATCCAAAGGGTGATGGGAAGCCCAAGGAGAAGCTAAGTGAGCTAGATGAAGGAATCAATGCAGCCACTGACTTCAGCAGCAAGGTCTTGCATGACTCAGAGTAGGTAGAGGTTGGGAGGACCCTTGGAAACAGCACTCATTAGATTTGTACACTTTCCCACTCTTTTCAACTCCCTCCAAAGCTCCTCTAGGAGAATGAGGCAAAGCTCCCAAAAATGACTTCACGGGGGATGTGGAATAGTGATGAGAAACCACTCTTGATAAGTCCCAGGAGACCTCCCCATGTAATTCTCATGGTCATTTTCAATCTTCACTTTACTTGGTGACTCCCTTCTCCTAAAACATTCTCTTTACTGACCCTCTCTTTCAGGGTTGTGCCCCTAATGGACTGGCCCTTTCCTCTCAATCTCATTTGCTGGGTTATCTTCATCTTCCTGGCCTCTGAGCATCAGAGGGCCCAGGCACTCATCCTTAGGCCTCTTCTTATCGAGATTTGTGCTTAGGTCCTGAGGGATCTCATCCAGATACAGTGTTTAAATACCTTTTATGAGCTGATGACACCAAATTTTGTATCTCAAGCCCTAACTTCTCTCCTCTCCCTTGAACTCTATGGATGCATATATCCAATGTCTATTCTACATCTCCACTTGGAGGCCTAATAATCATTCCAAACTTAATATGTTCAGAATTAAACTTTAACACACACAAACACATGCACACACACCACCACCACCACCACCACCAAATCCTACTTCACCTGCATTCTTGGCCATTTCTGTAAATTACTACTCCACTCCACCAGTTGTCAGGCACCACTCCTTGGATCATCCTTTCCTGTACTCTTTCTCATACCTGACTTCCAATCCATCAGCACATGTGGTCAGCTCTGCCTTCAAAATATATCTTGATTCTGAAATGTCTCATAATTTCTACCACAACAACCCCAGTCCAGTCCACTATCATTTCTCATCTGGGCTTTGCAATAGCCTTGTAATTTGTTTTTGTGTTTCCACCTTTGTTGCCTACAGTCTCTTCCCACAAAGCATCCAGAGTTATCCTTCTGAAATGTGAGTAAAGTCATATCACTCCTCAGCTCAAAACCCTCCAATGAAATTCTGACACAGGCTACAACATGGATGAACCTTAAGGACATTATGCTAAGTGAAATAAGCCAGATATACAGGATAAATCTTATATGATTCTATTCTTATGAGATATCTAGAATAGTCAAAATCACAGAGACAGAAAGTAGAACTGTGGTTACCAGGGGCTGTGGAGAGAGGGGAATGGGAGGTTATTACTTAATGGGTAC
This sequence comes from Tapirus indicus, assembly GCA_031878705.1. Classification (NCBI taxonomy): domain Eukaryota; kingdom Metazoa; phylum Chordata; class Mammalia; order Perissodactyla; family Tapiridae; genus Tapirus; species Tapirus indicus. The sequence continues at coordinate 132,001,913 of CM062920.1, read as the reverse complement.
AAAGTTTCAGTTTGGGATGATGAAAATGTTCTAGAGATGAATAGTGATGATGGTTGGACAACAATGTGAATGTACTTAATGCCACTGAACTATACACTTAAAAATGGTTAAGATTATAAATTTTATCCAGAAAAAAATTTTTAATCCTCCAATGGCTTTCCATTTCACTTAAGGTCAAATCCAAAGTCCTTCCCAAGGCCTATAAGGCCCTACGTCCTTGGGCCCCTGCCACCACTCTGACCTCCTCTGCTACCACTCTCTGCCCTATCACTCTGCTCTAGCTACACTGACCTCCTTGTTTTTCCTCAAACTGGCTATGGACACTCCCACTCAAATATGCCAAGCACTGTGCTGCCTCAGGGCCTTTGTATTTGCTGTTCTTTCTGCCTAGAATATTCCCTCTGCCCCAGAAGTCCATGTGGTTATCTCCTTTACTTCGTCTAGTTCTCAACTTAAATGTCACCTTTTGAGCAGCAGTCCCTAACTAAAATATCATCCCATACCACCTCCATTGTTCAGAATCCCTCTACCCAGCTTTATTCCTTAAAGCTCTCATCAGAACTGACATATATTTTTTTATTTATTCAGTTATTGTCCAACTCTCCACATTAGAATGTAGACAATAAGGATGTTGTCTGGTCCGTGAATAGATGCCAGTTTCCTAGAAGTGTCTATATAGTAGGCACTCAAAAAATATTTGTTGAATGAATACATGAATGAATTTTACCTATTCTCTGCAAGTGCCAAAAGACTATTTTGGCACTAAACCAAGAGACTATTTAGATGGCTGACTAATTTCTGGATAAGTAAAAAGGATTTTCTTGAATGAGGCATGCCGAACCCAGTTGCTTTGTGTTTTTTGTTTTATTTTTCTAAATGTGAAAAATATATTCATTATCAGAAATTTGGATAACACCAAAGAGTAAAGAAGAAAGTAAAAGCCACTTGATTCTATAATTTCCACTAATGATATTAGGAAGTTTCATTCGAGTTTTTAAATGTATATGCATTTTTCTTAGCCTGGGTGCTCTAAAAAGCAGAGGTGAGGGTCAAAGTGTTGACACTTTATTTGGGAAGTGCAAGCACAGGGTTGAAGGGCAATGAGAAAAAGGATGGTGAGTAAGGAAAGACGTGGAGGAATGCGATGTGAGGCATTATCATGCTGGCCATCACTTTATGACAAGCTATAAACAGACACAGCAAGTCACTCTGCAGAGGTGTTCACTTGGCATGAGGGACTTTGAGAGGTTTGTAAAGACAAACCATATTCAAGTAGTCCAAAGAATTGAGAAATATAGGGAAATTATTATCTAATTTCTCCTTCCTAATCCTTATTAATCAAGGTTCACCCACCTGGAACTAATGTTCCTCAACTGCCAGGTTACATCAAACAGCCATTTGGTGGCCACACATGAAACCAGATCCCATGTCTCATGGTGTGACATTTCAACAGAGTCTGGAGGTGAAGAAGTGATTTAGTGTGATGCATCAATCAACAAAGAGAAAGAAGAAGGTAGTCTGGAGATTTTGACAAGTTGCACAAAATGTGTATCAAATACAATATTTTAAACAAAACTAGGATCATACCATTCAGCAGGCTTTTTTAAAATCATTGAGATAAAATTCACATACCATAAAATCCACTCTTTTAAGAAGTACAATTCAGTGGTCTTTAGTATACTCACAAAGTTGTACAACCATCACCACTATCCAATTCCAGAACATTATCATCAATCTGAAAAAGTCTCATACCCATCAGCAATCACACCCCATTCCCTTTCCCCTCAAATCCCCAGAAACCACTAGTTTATATTCTGTCTTTATGGATTTGCCTATGCTGGACATTTTCTATAAATGGAATCATATGATATATTGCCTTTTATGTCTGGCTTCTTTCACTTAGCATGTTTTCCAGGTTCATCCATGTTGTAGTATGTATCGGAGCATCATTTCTTTTTATGGATGGATATATTTTATTGTAAGGATATACCACATTTCATTTGTCCATTCATCAGTTGATGAAAATGAGGTTGTTTCTACTTTTTTTGGCTACTATGAATAATGCTGCTGTAAACATTCATGTACAAGTTTTTATGTGGACATATGTTTTCATTTCTCTTGAGTATATACCTAAGAGTGCCATATTTTCTAAAGGTTTTTTTTGCATGTTTCTCTTTTTTGTTGTTGAAAAACTGATCATTTTGAATAATATAATAACTCTGGAAATCCCAGGTTTTGTTGGTGTCATTGCTTCTGATTGTTGCTATTTATTTATCTAGTGACTTTCTGAACTAAGTCTGTATTCCTTGTTGTGTGTGGCCACTGAAGTGTCTACTCAGCTTAGTGGTCAATTTCTTTAAACGCCTGGAAGCGATAAGTCTCCCAGTCTTTGTTGAGGGGCTCTGTGTGCATGTTGGGGCATGCTTTCAACACTCAGACAGTTGAAAGGCAGTTTACAACTCTGCCTTAGCCTTCACTTCCTGCTCACATAGGACCTCAAGCGGTGGTGAGAATTTAGGCCCTTCTCATGCCTTCCTGAGCATGCATACAGCCCTAGTCATACACACAGCCATATGCATGGCTTCTGGATTCCCAGAAATATGTCAAAGCTTTTCCAAGCCCCCTATGGGCATCACATTCCCTAGATTTTCCTTTTAAGCTTTTTGGTTAGCCTATTGTTTGTCCAATGTTATCCATCACCTACAGCAGCCATTGCTGTTCAGCAATTGCTTCTGATCGTTCTTGACAAATGCCCCTGGGGAAAGGCTGTTCACACTGGGCAAGTCAGATAAAGACAGCCTTGTGAGTGGGATCTTCCAGGGAACCTCCAGACATGTCAAACAATGATGTTTCTCTGGGAATGGGGCCTTGAAGGAGCTCCAACCCTGTTCTGCTCCCTCTGGTGGCTGCCAGCCTATTGATTTCCAACAAGATTGTGGGATGTTGGTTTTCAAGGCTATAGTAGATCTGGAAGGAGGAGGATAGGAATAGGGCAAATTAAAATGCCCCCAAATCTCACTGTTTTTACTAAAATCCAGTCATTTTTCTTGAATCAACATTCTTTGGTTGATTCTGATAATTTTGCCAGTTTTCTCATTGCTTTTATGGGAGAAAGAAATTTTGGAGGTCTTTACTCTGCCATTTTTTTATATCACCTATACAGATTTATATATTAATTTTTTATTATACATAAGCATTTTCCATACACTTAAATATTCTCCAAAAACATGAATGTTAATGGATGTATAATATATCATCTTATTGATTTTATTTAATTATTCTTTTCTATTGAACTTTTAGATTATTTTCTATTTTTCCCTCTTCATAGATAATGCCTTGATAAATGTCCTTTGATTATATTTTGGATTACTTTCTTAATCTAAGTTGATGGAAACGGGACCACTGGGTTAAAAACTATAAACATTTTTAAAGCTTTCTAAGTTAGGAAATAATATAAAGTCAGCTGCAAATAACAGAAAAGCCAACTAACAACCGGGATATTTATTGCTTACATAACCAAGAAGTCTGAACAAAGGTGGGGAAACTCAATGAAGTAATCAAGAAACCAGACTCTCGAGCCAGCCCTGATGGCCTAGTGGTTAAAGTTCAGCGCTCTCACTGCTTTGGTAGCCTGGATTCGTTTACCAGTCACGGAACTACACCACCTGTCTGTCAGTTGCCACGCTGTGGTGGCGGCTCACATGGAAGAACTAGAAGGACTCACAACTAGAATATAAAACCATGCACTGGGGCTTTGGGGAGGGAAAGAAAAAAAGAGGAAGATTGGCAACAGATGTTATCTCAGGGCAAAGCTTTCCCTGCAAAAAAAAAAAAAAAAAGAAATCAGACTCTCAACTTTTTTTTTTGCTCCAACATCCTCAGAGTGTTGCCTTTTCATCCTTTGCTTGTTACTCGTGGTGGCAAGATGGCTCCAAGCATCACACTGTCACACAAGCAAGATTCAGGGAAGCAGGGGTGTATGAAGACAGGACAGTGAGAGAGACTCCTCATATACCACTATTCTTTAATTAGGATAGAAAATCTTTCTCATAAGTCCCTTAGCAGAACTCCCTTGTTGGCTTATTACCAGTACTGTGTCACATGGCCATCATTAACTGTTAAAGAGGCTAGGAAAAGAAGTATATGGCCTTTTCCAGATTCAACAATGAAATAAGAAGAGGTTTGAAAGAGCTGTTGTCAACTGTATTATATGGCAAAAGTCACAGTAGTGCTGTGTGTAACAAATCACCCCAGAACTTAGGGGTAAAAAACAATAAGCATTTTTTTCTTGCTCACATCTTGGATCAACTGAAGATTGGCTGAACTAGGCTGGCTAGACTTGTCTATGTTTGGGCTCAGGTCTGCTCCACATGTGGTTGTTTTTGTTTTTACTTTTTATTGTAAAATAAAATATATATTAAAAAACAATGCAAAACAAATGTATATATTAGTGAATTGTAAGATAAACAACCTTGTAACCACCACCCAGGTTAAGAAATAGAACTTTGCCAGACACCCAGAACTCTCCCTGTGTGCCAGATCCCAAATGTAGGCCTCTGCATCCCAAAATATCTACCATCCTGACACTTAAAACAATCACTTCTTTACATTTGTTTATGGCTTAATCATTCATGTACACATCCATAGGCCCCATGGTTTAGTCTTTCTAAAAATTTGGTAAAACATTTCAGTCTCTTAAATCTACAGTTTCCCTCCCTATTCCTTTCTTTCCTTACAATTTATCTGTTTAAAAACTTGGGTCTCTTGAAATTCTATAGAATTTCCCACAGTCTGGATTTTTTTTTAAATTTTATTGAGGTCATAATGGTTTTAACATTGCGAAATTTCAGGTGTACATTATTATTTATCAGTTTCTGTATAGACTGCACTGTGCTCACTACCAATAGTCTAATTTTTATCCATCACCATATATAAGTGCCCCTTTACCCCTTTTGCCCACTCCCCAACCGCCTTCCCCTCTGGTAACCACTGATCTGTTCTCTTTGTCCATGAATGAGTCTGTTAGTAACTCAACTTTTTTTTTTTTTTTTTGTGAGGAAGACCGGCCCTGAGCTTACATCCGTTGTCAATCCTCCCCTTTTTGCTGAGGAAGACTGGCCCTGGGCTAACATCCGTGCCCATCTTCCTCCACTTTATATGGGACGCCGCCACGGCGTGGCTGACAGGCAGTGCGTCGGCGGGCGCCCGGGATCCGAACCCGCGAACCCCGGGCTGCCAAGCGCGGACTAAACCGCTGCGCCACCGGGCGGCCCCAGTAACTCAACTTTTACTGGTTTCCCTTGTTTCCTATCTAGTTTCAGTAAAGTGGTATGGGTTGTACATTTGCTTATTAAGCATTTATTGCATCTCTTCTGTGTGCAAAGACTGTTCTAGTTACCGTTTTAGTCAGTTTTAGTGCTTTGAAGGTAGATAAGATTTAGAGATGAGGTTTTTTATCTTTAGTAGCAATTAGGTAGTGAAACTGATTGAAGAGTTATTTTCCAAATGAAATTTTTTCTCTCTTCATACTTAATCTTCTCCAGAGTGAAGTCATATATAGAGTTGGGGGTGGGAGTGGGGGTGGGGAGAGTATGTTGAGAGTTTGGAAGCTCTGACTCAGCATGTCACCAGATATTAGAAAAACTTTTGTTATTCATCTATAAAATAGTTGTTTTTTTTTTCTTATTGAGGTCACAATAGTTTATAACATTGTGACATTTCAGTTGTACATTATTATTTGTCAGTCACCATATAAATGTGCCTCTTCACCCCTTGTGTCCCCCCCACCCCCTTCCCTCTGGTAGCCACTAATCTGTTCTCTTTGTATGTTAGTTTATCTTCCACATATAAGTGAAATCATACAGTGTTTGTCTTTCTCTGTCTGGCTTATTTCACTTAACATAATACCCTCAAGGTCCATCCATATTGTTGTGAATGGGATGATTTTGTCTTTTTTTTATGGATGAGTAGTATTCCATTATATATATATACCACATCTTTATCCAGTCATCAGTCGATGGGCACTTGGGTTGCTTCCACTTCTTGGCTATAGTGAATAAAGCTGCAATGAACATAAGGGTGCATAAGTCTCTTTGAATTGTTGATTTTAAGTTCTTTGGATAACAACCCAGTAGTGGGATAGCTGAGTAATATGTTTTTTGTTTTTTTGCTGAAGAAGATTCGCCCTGAGCTAACATCCATTGCCAATCTTCCTCTTTTTTTCACTTGAGGAAGATTAGCCCTGAGCTAATATCTGTGCCACTCTTCCTGTACTTTATATGTGGGACACCTCCACTGGATGGATGGAGAGTAGAGTAGGTTCGCACCCGGACTCCCAACCTCGAACCTGGGAGGCCTCAGTGGAGCGCACAGAACTTTAACCACTCAGCCATGGGGCCAAGCCCTCTATTTTTAATTTTTTGAGAAATCTCCATACTGTTTTCCATAGTGGCTGCACCAGTTTGCATTCCCATCAGCAGTGTATGAGGGTTCCATTTTCTCCACATCCTCTCCAACATTTGCTATTTTTTGTCTTGGTGATTATAGCCATTCTAACGGGTGTAAGGTGATATCTTAGTGTAGTTTTGATTTGCACTTCCCTGATGATTAGTGATGTTGAACATCTTTTCATGTACCTATTGCCATTTGTATATCTTCTTTGGAAAAATGTCTGTTCACATCCTCTGCCTGTTTTTTGAATGGGTTGTTTTTTTCCTGTTTTTCATTTGTGTGAGTTATTTATATATTTTGGAGATCAACCCCTTATTGGATATATGATTTGCAAATATTTTCTCCCAGTTGGTGGGTTGTCTTTTCGTTTTGTTCCTGGTTTCTTTTGCCTTGTAGAAGCTATTTAGTCTGATGAAGTCCCACTTGTTTATTTTTTCTTTTGTTTCCCTTGTCCGAGTAGACATAGTATTCAAAAATATCCTGCTAAGACTGATGTCAAAGAGTGTACTGCCTACAGTTTCTTCTAGGAGTTTTATGGTTTCAGGTCTTACTTTCAAGTCTTTGATCCATTTTGAGTTAATTTTTGTGTATGGTGAAAGATAATGGTCTACTTTCCTTTTTTGTGTGTGTGAGGAAGATTAGCCCTGAGGTAATATCTGCTGCCAATCCTCCTCTTTTTGCTGAGGAAGATCGGCCCTGGGCTAACATCCAGGCCCATCTTCCTCTACTTTATATGGGACTCCGCCACAACATGGCTTGATAAACGATGCGTATGTCAGTGACTGGGATTCGAACCTGCAAATCCCAGGCCACCGAAGCAGAGCATGCGAACTTAATTGCTATGTCACCGGGCTGGCCCCTGCTTTCATTTTGTGCAGTGGTTGTCCAGTTTTTCCAACACCATTTATGAGACTTTCTTTAAGAGACTTTCTCCATTGTACGTTCTTGGCTCCTTTGTCAAAGATTAGCTGTCTGTAGATGTATAGTTTTATTTCTGGGCTTTCAATTCTGTTCCATTGATCTGTATGTCTCTTTTTGTACCAGTACCATGCTGTCTTGATTACTATAGATTGGTTGTATATTTTAAAATCAGGGATTGTGATGCCTCCAGCTTTGTTCTTTTTTCTTAGGGTTGCTTTCGATATTCAGGGTCTTTTGTTGTTCCAAATAAATTTTAGGATTCTTTGTTCTATTTCCGTGAAGAATGTCATTGGGATTCTAACCAGGATTGCACTGAATCTGTAGATTGCTTTAAGTAGTATGGACATTTTAACTATGTTTATTCTTCCAATCCACGTGCATGGAATATCTTTCCATTTCTTTATGTCATCTTTGATTTCTTTCAATTATGTCTTATAGTTTTCAGTGTATAGGTCTTTCACCTCCTTGGTTAAATTTATTCCTAGATATTTTATTCTTTTTGTTGCAATTGTAAATGGGATGGTATTCTTGAGTTCTCTTTCTGTTAGTTCATTATTTAAGTATAGAAATGCAACTGATTTTTGCAGGTTGATTTCACACCCTGCAACTTTGCTGTAGTTGTTGATTATTTCTAAGTTTTCTGAGGAATTCTTTAGGGTTTTCTATATATAGAATCATGTCATTTGCAAACAGCGAAAGTTTCACTTCTTCCTTACCAATTTGGATACCTTTTATTTCTTTTTCTTGCCTAATTGCTCTGGCCCCAACCTCCAGTACAATGTTGAATAAAAGTGGTGAGAGTGGGCACCCTTGTCTTATTCCTATTCTCAGAGAGATGGCTTTCAGTTTTTCACCATTAAGTATGATGCTGACTGTAGGTTTGTCATATGTGGCCTTTATTATGTTGAGGTAATTTCCTTCTATACCCATTTTATTCAGAGTTTTTATCATAAATGGAAGTTAGATATTGTCAAATGCTTTCTCTGCATCTATTGAGATGATCATGTGATTTTTATTCTTCATTTTATTACTGTGGTATATCACATTGATTGATTTGTGGATGTTGAACCATCCCTGTGTCCTTGGTATAAATCCCACTTGATCATGGTGTATGATTCTTTTGGTGTATTGCTGTATTTGGTTTGCCAATATTTTGCTGAGGATTTTTGCATCTATGTTCCTCAGTGATATTGACCTATAATTTTCCTTCTTTGTGTTGTCCTTGCCTGGTTTTGGTATCAGGGTAATGTTGGCCTCATAGAATGAGTTAGGAAGGGTTCCATCTTCTTCAGTTTTTTGGAATACTTTGAGAAGGATAGGTATATTAAATCTCCTTTGAATGTCTGGTAGAATTCTCCAGAGAAGCCATCTGGTCCTGGACTTTTATTTTGGAGGAGGTTTTTGGTTACCGTTTCAATCTCTTTACTTGTGATTAGTCTATTCAGATTCTCCATTTCTTCTTGATTCAGTTTTGGGAGGTTGTATGAGTCTAAGAATTTATCCATTTCTTCTAGATTGTCCGATTTATTGCATATAGTTTTTCATAGTATTCTCCTATAATGTATTTCTGTGGTATCCATTGTAATTTCTCCTGTTTCATTTCTAATTTTATTTATTTGAGGCTTCTCTCTTTTTTCTTAGTGAGTCTGGCTAAGGGTTTGTCAGTTTTGTTTATCTTCTCAAAGAACCAGCTCTTGGTTCCATTGATCCTTTCTACTGTTTTGGGTTTTTTTTTTTTCTGGTTTCAATTTCATTTATTTCTGCTCTAATTTTTATTTCCTTCCTTCTGCCGACTTTGGGCTTTGTTTGTTCTTCTTTTTCTAGTTCTGTTAGACATAGTTTAAGATTACTTATTTGAGATTTTTCTTGTTCGTTGAGGTGGGCCTGTATTACTATGAATTTCCCTCTTAGAATCACTTTTGCTGCATCCCATAAGTGTTGGTATTGTGTATTTTTATTTTCATTTGTCTCCAGATATTTGTGTGTGTGTGTGAGAAAGACTAGCCCTGAGCTAACATCCATTGCCAACCCTCCTCTTTTTTGCTGAGGAAGACTGGCCCTGGGCTAACATGTGTGCCCATTTTCCTTTACTTTATATGGGACACTGCCACAGCATGGCTGACAAGCAGTGCATCGGCCCACGTCCGGAATCCAAACCCGTGAACCCCAGGCTGCCAAAGTGCAAACTTAACCACTACACCACCAGGCCAGCCCCATCAGATTTTTTTTAAATTTCTTCTTTGCTTTCTTCATTGATCCACTGCTTGTTTAGTAGCATGTTGTTTAGTCTCCACATCTTTGTCACTTTCTCAGCTTTTTTCTTGTAGTTGATTTCTAGTTTCATAGGATTATGGGTGGAAAAGATCTTGGTATGATTTCAATCTTCTTAAATTTATTGAGACTTGCCTTGTTTTGCAACATATGGTCTACCTTTGAGAATGTTCCATGTGCACTTGAGAAGAATGTATATTCTGCTGTTTTTGGATGGAGTGTTCTATATATATCTATTAAGTCCATCTGGTCTAGTGTTTCATCTAAGGCCATTGTTTCCTTGTTGACTTTCTGTCTGGGTGGTCTATCCATTGATGCAAGTGTGCTGAGGTCCCTTACTATTATTGTGTTACTGTTAATTTCTCCTTTTAAGTCTGTTAATAGTTGCTTTACACACTTTGGTGCTCCTGTATTAGGTGCATGTATATTCATAAGCATTATGTCCTCTTGGTGGAATGTCCCTTTTATCATTATATACTGCCCCTCTTTGTCTCTCATTGTCTTTTTAAATCTTGAAGTCTGCTTTGTCTGATACAAGTACAGCACACACTGCTTTCTTCTGTTTGCCATCTGCTTGGAGTATCATCTTCCATCCCTTCACTCTGAGCCTATGTTTGTCTTTAGAGTTGAGATGGGTCTCCTGGAGGCAGCATATTGTTGGGTCTTGTTTTTTAATCCATCCAGCTACTCTGTGTCTTTTGACTGGAGAATTCAATCCATTTACATTTAGAGTGATTATTGATATATAAAGGCTTAATACTTCCAATTTATCTCTTGTTTTCTGGGTGTTCTATCTTTCCCTTATTTCTCGTCCTGTGTATATCTGACTGCCATTTCAGTTTGGTGATTTTCTATGATGGTTTTCTCAGTTTTTTCTTTATTTATCATTTGTGTCTCTGTTCTGATTTTTTGTTTCATGGTTACCATGAAGTTTGTATAAAAGATCTCATAGATGAGATAGTCCATTTTCTGATTGCCTCTTATCTCCTTAGCCTAAGCAGATTCCATCCCTTTCCTCTTCCCCACCTAAGTTATTGTCACAACTTATTCCATTTGGTATTGTGAGTTTGTGATTAAAATGAAGTATTTATAATTATTTTTGATGCTTTCCTTCCCTTTATCTTTAATGTTATAATTGTTTGCTAACCTGTTCTGATAGAGAGCTGCAATTTTCTGAATCTGTCTGTCTATTTATCTCCTTGCTCAAGGCTTTGTAAACCTTTTCCTTTTTGCTTCAGGAATGAGGGCCTTCTTGACCATTTCTTGCTGGGGGGGTCTTGTGGTGATGAACTCCCTCAGCTTTTGTTTATCTGGGAAAGCTTTTATTTCTCCATCGTATCTGAAGGATAATTTCACTGGATAGAGTACTCTTGGCTGAAAGTTTTTGTCTTTCAGTATTTAGAATATATCATCCACTCTCACCTAGCCTGTAAGGTTTCTGCTTATAAATCCACTGAAAGCCTGACAGAGGCTCCTTTGTAGATTATTCTCCTCTGCCTGGCTGCCCTTAATATTTTTTCTTTGTCATTGATTTTTGTTTTACTAATATATACCTTGGAGAAGGTCTTTTTGCAGTGATGTAATTTGGAGTTCTATTGGCTTCATTCACTTGTAATTCCAGCTCCTTTCCCAAGTTTGGGAAGTTCTCAGCTATTATTTCTTTGAATAAGCTCTCTGCTCCTTTCTTTCTCTCTTTTCCCTCCATAATACCTATACTCCTTATGTTGCATTTCCTAATTGAGTCAGATATTTCTCAGACAATTTCTTCATGTCTTTTTAGTCTTAGTTCTCTCTCCTCCTCCACCTGAAGCATTTCTGTATTTCTGTCCTCTAAATTACTAATTCTGTCCTCCATAATGTCAGCTCTGTTTTTTTAATGATTATAGATGGTTTTTTAAAATCTCATTCATTCTGTTCTTCATCTCCAGCATTTCTGTCTGTTTTTTTTTTCCTAGAGTTTCAATCTCTTTTATGAAGAATTCCTTCTGCTCATTAATTTTATTCATGGGTTCATTGAACTATCTTTCTGAGTTTTCTTGTAACTCATTGAGTTTCTTTATGATAACTATTATGAATTCTCTGTCATTTAGACTGTAAATTTCTGTGATCAGGATTGGTTTCTTGAGACTTGTCATTTTCCTTCTGCTCTAGAGTGTTAATGTATTTCTTCATGGTGTTTGATGGAGTGGACCTTTGTCAGTGCATAGTGGCAGTATCTGGTTGTAGATTCCACCTGCCACTGCTGGGGGTGGGGCAGGAGCTGTGTTTTCTGAACTCATCGCATCTGATGGAAGTTCTGCCTGTCTGTTGGAAGCTATGCCCATCTGAGTTTGCCCGCTGGCTGCTGCTGCTTCATACACGCAGAAACAGGTGCTCTGGTGCAGATCTGCTGCCCTGGCCAGCTGGCTGAGCTGGTGTGCCAGGTGGAAGGGGTAGAGGGGTGCCTTTTTTCACACACACACAATCCCACATGATCCTGCTCTGCACTCACTGGCAGCATGCCTGGGCTGCTCAGCTTGGTGGGGGTGCCCACGTGGTGTCTGAGCCACCTCAGTGTGAAGCATTCGTGCAGGCTGGGAAGCAATTCCATGAGCAAAAGCATTCCTGCAGAGGGCTGCCTGTTCCCCCATCTCCTCTCAGAGTCATGCACTGGCTGCTGCATGAGGTCCTGCACCCTAGATTGCTGCCACCCAGGAGGGAGAGGAGATCAACTTACCTCCTTCCACTGCTTTTCAGGGATCCAGTACCCCCACCTTCAGGCATATGGCTGTGTGGATCCCTCAGATGTCCTGTTGTGCTGAGTGGATGTCCTTTGTTGGTTAACAAATGTCCTTTTTGTTGTCTCTTAGGGGGGAGAGACTAAGGGAACAGCTCACTCCACCATGATGCTGACATCACCCACAGTCTGGATTTTGCTGACTGAATATTCTTGGTGCAACTCAACACGTTCCTTTGTCCTCTGCATTTTCTGCAAATGAGCAGCTAGATCTAGAGGCTTGAGTAAACTCAGGTTCAACCCTTATGGCAAGTCTATAAGTGATGTCTGGTTTTCACTGCTTCTTTATGTTAGCAGCCATTAATGTTCAATGCCTAGATCCACTAATTCATTTGAATTGCAAAACAGTAATAATATAAATCTATCATTTCATCTTATTTACTAAATACATTAATTTTTAAAAGAGACACATCCCCTCAACTACTACTGATTACTCAGTGGTACAATTTACATAGGAAAGGCAGGAAAATGCTTGAGTCTTTTCTTTAATTTATCCAGTTTTCAAAATAATGAATTAATTCCCTGTTATCTTCCACAGGGGACAATTAATTTTTATTATAATGAATTAATGAATTTAAACATTTTTGATGTGTTTCAATCCATTGCAATTCTTCTCCTTATTGTGGCTTAAATTTTCTTATCTTTGACCACTGGGAACCTCTTTAAGTTGGCTCCTGAGTCATTTTGACATGACTCTATACCCTTCAATAGATTCCTTGCTATCTTGTATGATAAAATGTTCCAGGATAATTTTCTACTTTTTTGCCACAGATTTGGAGTCCGTCATTTCTCCAAGAAGACCTGGTTTTCTTTCAGTGGAAAATGGCATTTCATTACTACAGTCTGGGCTTCAGGGATGCTCAATGCTATTGGATATGTTGGTCAATATTTCTGGGCGTTTTCAGTGGCTAGAACTAAGAAACATATTTTTGAAGACAGTACATTTCATGAGTTCACAGTGATATTTCCAATTCAAATTCAGGACTACAGGGTAATTCCTTAACCTCTGTTATATTACTTCTGAATCTGCTTCCATACCAAGAATCCTGGTTCTGGTTCTCAAAGACATGAGCAATGACAGACTATCCCATGATTGCTCATTTACTTTATTCTATATTATACACAGAAGAGTTTCAAAATAACAATACTTAGAATCACCACCAATTATGATTACTAAAAACAATTTTTTTTAATTTTGCATATCCTGTCTCCATTCTCCCCTCATTATTATGATTTTTCAGTTGTACTACATTGTCAAGGCATATAATCATCACATACGATATTCTCTGTTTTACTCTTATTTAGTCTTCATCTATAAGTAACTATATTCTTAATGCTCATTATATTCCTTATATCAAAGTCTCTCTAGTTATTTTGGTTGTCTGAAGCCTGTTCTCTAACAGATTCCCCAGGAAGTACTCAAAGGAACAATATTTCCTAAATTCCTGCATGTTCATACCAGCTTGCCTGTGTCTTTTATACTTGAAAATCACAATTTCTTTTCTTGAGTATCTGAAATATACTATTCCATTTTCTTCCAACATAAAGTGTCACAGTCGAAAAGTCTGATAATAATCTTCCTTCCCTTATAAACCACATATTCTTTTTGCCTAGATGTCTAAAGAATTTTTTTCTTTTTCCTTAAAGTCCAGAAATTTTACTAGAGTATGTCTTGGTGTTGGTTATTCAGTTCAATATTCTCATATGCATAGTGTGCTCTTTTCATATGTACTTTTAAATCTATTTTATTTGATAAAGTTTTTCTTACATTATAGTATTTGGTATTTATTCAATTCTCTTGCTTTTGTTTCCTTATTCGGGAACTTTTGTTCATCATATGTTGGATCTTCTTTGCCGATATTCATTCAATAGTTGTATTGTTTCTCAAATCTTTATCTCTTTCTTAATTTTCATTTAAAATTTTTTATTTTCATCTTCTTTTTCTCAAGGAATTATCTATGTATTTATTTGCTGGATTCCTTGTAGTTTAGTCTTCATTTATATTATTTCTATATTTTTCTTGACTTCTGTCATTTCACTTCTGAGTTAATTTATTATTCACTTCTCATTAATTTATTCTTTCATGTTTTGTATCATTTTCTTAATCTTTTAGCTCACTTGAAATAGTACATTATATCTTGCTTTTCCTTTTTCTTTCTTTTTTTAAGCAAATCTTTCTGACCTGCTTTCACTATCTATAGGGATATTATTCTGCTTCTTATTCTGATTTTTCTTACAATAACTTTGTATGAGATTTGACCTCAATAGATCGTTTTTGTATGAATTTAGTTTTCTTGAATTTTAGAAGGAAGCTTTGTTCAGGATAAGTTTTCTAACTTCACAAAGGTACCTATTCTGTTGTGTTTCATGTAGTGCAAAAGATATAGCTTTGTAAGATTTCCTGGACTTGTTCCCCTCACCCACTTTTATCTGGACCTTCTTTTCTTCATCTCTATAGTGCCTATTTTGCTCAATTTTAATTCCAATCCCAGCAGTATCCTCAGGGAAGGGCCCTGTCCTGAAAGGGAGCCCTAGCTGGTGAGTTTTGAGAGTTCACAGGGGCTAGAGTGCTCCAGACCTTCCAGACCTTACTGCAGGCTCCTTGCACTCACCTGCTAATTGGAGCAGGCAAAACAGTTTCAGCTGTTGTTCTAAAGTTAGCCTGCTGAGCTTTCTAGTGAACACCTGTTGGATATTTTAAGGGTTTCTTGTTCTCAGGTTTGTTAGATGCCCCATTGCTCTCCTCTGCTTTCTCCTGCACAGATGCCAATATCATGCAGGTCTGTGACTACCAATGATTTATCCTCACTTGCTTGTATTTCAGAGTTCATAGGGACACCTGCTCACCTGGTTTTGTTGGAAATGTCTGTGGATTTGGGGAAATGTCTGCTATTTAATCATTCTATCTGTTTTTATGTGGAGATTCCAAACATTATTCTGCCACTACCACTTCCATCTTCCCAAATCCATGTGTCACTCTGTGACCTAGGCTGAAGGGACAGGAGTACACATGGGAAGCTCTTCCTGTGGTAAAAAGAGAAATGCAAGGGAACAAACTTGAAACTGGAGGATGATTAAACCTCTGCTAGCAGCACATATTTGTTAACATTCCATTGGCCAAAAACAGCCACAAGGCACAATATCAATATGCAAGAAAATATACTGCACTCCTAGGAGAAGGGACTACAAAATTATGCAAAGAGCATGATGAGGAATTGGGAACAATAATGCAACATTCCACACCAACCAACTGCTTTTGCCCCAAAAGTTTTTTCCAAATCTTGCTAAATTGCTTTCCAGAAATGTTTTGTTAATTATAGTTCTATCTGTAGATATGAGAGTGCCCACCACAACACCACACTCATCATAATTGAATATTTTTACATTGCTGTTAATTTTTAACAAGTAAAAAATATACAAGTGGTTTAATGTTTACATTGCAATTCTTTTATTTTTGTGAGGCTTTATATTTTTTCATTAGTCTATTGCCATTTCTCTTTGTTCATTAATGACTTGTCTGCTCACTTCTTCTATCCATTTCTTTAGGGCAGATGTTGTTTTTCTTATTGATTTATAAGACCTCATTACATATTAATGATTTTAATCTTTATTTTTCATATTTCTTGTATATATTTGTTCCAATTTGTCACTTCCCTTTTGTACGATTTATCTAATTCTGCATAACAACTCAAATTTGCCTTAAAACTTAGTGTTCTAAACCAAAAAACATTTACTAATACTTAGAAATCTATGGGTCAACAGGATGTATATGATGCTGGGCCAGGTGTGGCTGATCTCAGCTAGGCTCATTCATGCATCTGCTCTCAGCTGGTGGCACAGCTAGGGAACAGATGTTCTAGGATGGTCTCACTCACACGTTGGCTGTTGGCTTGCTGTTAGCTCATGCCATGGGGATTAATGGGCCATGTTACTACCATACCTTTTGATTGTATTTACATTATTTTTTGGTATACATTTTAAAAATTTCATATATTCAAAGTTATCATTTTTTCCTATGTGATTTCTTTATTGTTGTTATGCTTATAAAATCCTTCCCCAATCCAAGGTCTGATAAATATTCACTTAAGTTTTCTTCTACATTTTTATTCTTTCATTTATTACCTGTAAGTCTTTAATCCATTAGAAATTCATGAATGTGAAGTGAGAATTTAAATGGTTGTTTTTCCACATGTAGTTAATCAATTATCCAAGCACTTTTTATGGAATATGCTTTCCTTTTCCCATGGATTGGTGATATCATCTTTTCTCACAGAGTGGATTATGATATAGTCCTGGGGTCTGTTTCTGGGCTCCTGCCTTTGTTCCATTGATGTGTTTGTCTGTGTGTTCTTGCACTGGCCAAATGTATAGTGAGGGGGTGGGAAGAATTCAGGGTTGGGGTGAGATTATCATCTTTATGTTTGCAAACTAAGTTCATACTGTATAGCCCTTCTGAATCCCAGGGCTCAAGGTGAGCTCTGAAATTTCAGGAGGGAGACAGGGGTGGGATCAATCCAGATCTCTCAGAGAGCAGAAGTCTTTGAGCAGATGGAGGGTGCTTCAGAAGATGAATATTCTAACCTAGCACTTGCGAGAGCAGAAGAAAGAGTTATAATTACAATCTTGATAAGAAGAGAAACCCTTGGTTTTTTCCATCATTATCTGAGGTACCCAGTGCTCCTGCAAGAAAAAAATCCCAGAGAGCCATGTGACCATCACATGCACAGGATCTAACTGTGCGGAGTGAAATGGCAGGCTGCAGTCTTTCACCTGTGGCAGAATATATAATATTTATTGATTTTCCTTTGAGTAACACGTTTAGTGAAGATTGTCAATTCTCTGGGGAGAGAAACACAAAATGGATTTTTCCCTCCCCAAAATCTATCAATTATGCTCCGTGGAACCTCCCTTTCCCACTGGGTAGCAGGCTCCAATAACTATATATATCCTAGTCTGATTCTATAACTTTTCATCATTTTAGGTATCAAAACAGTTTCTCTCTAGTTATCAAGATTCAGCTCTGTTCAATTTAAAATTTCAATCTTATATTTGATTCAAAGCTTTCCTCCTTGCCTCTAATGCAGACTAGGCTACAGGCTTTAGAAGATTCTGGGGAGGAGGAAGGGAGTGGAGCCATGGTCTACTATCCCCCACCCCTCTCCTTCCTTATGCTGACCCCTTTGGCTTTGGGGGGAGAGGAAGAAAAGGCAAAGCTGAATATGCCCTTCTGTGGTTGCCTGTGGCAGGACTGTTGTTCCCCATGGCCGACCAAGTGGCCCCCAGAGCCTGCCCTGGCACTCAGTGCCAAGCAGTTTCTGGTGGTCCCTCGAGAAATGTGGCTTCCTCTTCCAGCTTACCCCCAGCTGATGGCCTTGTGCAGCATTTCTCTAATGCATACCTCTCTTTGCTCAACATGTGGCCATCCTCCTGCAGTCTACAGCCCCCAAACTCCAGGGCCTGCGAGCAGGAGAAGGATCCATCCATATTCTTAAGCCAGAAGCTTGAGAGGATAATCCTATTTACCTCACACCATCCTGTTACATTTCCACCCTGTACAAACTTTCTTCTGACCCCAGCGCCAGGTTCCTGCAGATCTCAGAGCTGGGGATAGCTCCACACTCTGTATGTTAATCTGGACTCTTGCTGCCCCAAATGTCTCTAACACTGGGGTTATGCTATATTTATTTTGACTACTTGAGTCATTAAGTATTTGCCTCATTATTAGATCTTAAGATTCAACACAGAGGTGGAGTCACTTTCTTAAGACCACCCACCCAGCCAGCACCATGCTCAGATTAGAATGGAAGGTGTCAGAATATGCGACCCAGTTCTTTTCCATCAGGACAGGAGTGCTCAGGCTTCCAGAAAGATGGGAGCTAAGAGCCTGAGCTTGGGCGTCAGACAGATCTCAGTCCGAGTCCTGGGTGAACCTCCTCGTAGCTGGGTAACCTTGGACAACTCACCTAGCCCCTTAGTTTCAGTTTTCTCAACTGTAAAATGAGGACAATAATAATAATATCTATTGTATAGGGTTGTATTGTTTAAATGAGATCATGCGGGAAAAGCCCGGGGCCTGGTGCCTAATACGTTCTCATTTATGGTAGTTATTGGGTTTTTTTGTTTTTATTTTTTTATTGCGGTATCATTGACATATAATGTATTAGTCTCAAGTGTACAACATAATGATTTGATATTTGTATATACAGACGGT
Source organism: Tapirus indicus (assembly GCA_031878705.1). Classification (NCBI taxonomy): domain Eukaryota; kingdom Metazoa; phylum Chordata; class Mammalia; order Perissodactyla; family Tapiridae; genus Tapirus; species Tapirus indicus. Next base: position 131,983,284 of record CM062920.1, on the reverse strand, counting down.
CCCCAACCTATCGCATTCAGTAGGAACCTTACAGTACTTCAATTTTTGAATTATAATCTTTTCTCAGGCTAGTGATATGCCGTACGATCCTCCCTCTCGTGATGCTGGACGGTGAGCCACAGCTCCCGGCTAGCCCCGCGACCAGCAGGGTGAACACCCGATACCCTGACACCCATTCTGTTTTTCACTCTCAGTACAGTATTCGATAAATTACAGATATTCAACACTTTATTAATAAACAGGCTCTGTGCTAGATGATTTTGCCCAACTGTAGCCTAATATAAATGTTCTGAGCACATTTAAGGTAAGCTAGGCTAAGCTACGATGCTCGGTAGGTTAGGTATATTAAATGTATTTTCAACATACGATATTTTCAACTTACAATGGGTTTATCGGGACATAACCCCCCCACTGTAAATCAAGGAAGATCTGTACTGCAAAATGGTCACCACATTAAGTCTAGTTAAAATCCATCACCATAGTTGCAAAATTTTTTTCCCTTGGTGAGAACTTTTAAATCTACTCTTTCAGCAACTTTCAAATAGGCAACACGGTATTGTTAACTACAGTCATATGATAGTTATTGTTGTTCTAAAACAAGAGAATATCCTCAGACCTAAATTCAAATATGTCCAAATGTCACTGCCTCACAAATGGTTGAGTCGTGTGCTATCGGGGTTAATTCCCAAGTAAGGGATCCAACGTGTTGCTGTTGTCCTCCCACCTCTGCAGTAATTGTTCCATTTAGTTGGAGGAACAGCACAGGGCAGGTGTGAGGAGGACCATCTATGGGTTAGTATGTGTACATAATCACATTAATTTGCCAAAAAAAAAAATTGTTATGTTTTCCAACTGCAGAGACTATGTATAGAAAACTCTTAAAATATTACTTGATGTTTCTCAATACCTAGACCCACTGCTTTATGACAAATTGCCAAGTAGTGGTCGGAGTCTATTCACATTAAAGAAGAGCAAAGATTATGAGACAATTGACCCTTTAAAACATCATTCATGGGCTGCTCATTATTCACATTGCATCTGCTCTCAACCCACCCTCTGGGTTTCTTATTTTACATTTATTTCCATATTAACAGCCCAATTAGAAACCTACTGACTAAGGCCATACTGAAGGCAATGACCCTTCACACACCATGCTTGCCGTTTTAAAATCACCCTTAAAACCAAGGGAAAGTAGCATTTGCTCTTCCATTCTTGGACAAACGCTGCCCCCTAGTGCTCACCCATATACTCGCGCACCAGCAATTGAGGGTGTCCTTTGTTATTTTTTTACTCTTGGGACGTGAACAGAAAAGGCCTCTCACCACCACACCCGTCTTTTCTAGCCCCTATCTCCCATCAGCCTGCTTTGTGTAGAGAATCGACCAGAAGCTCAGATGTTGTTTCTGTCCCATGTGTTTGAAATTCATTTAGCGCATCAATCTCATTCTGTGTTAAAAAGTGTTTCTCGGCAGATGGGTAAGGATAAATCTCCACGCGGGAAAGGAAAGGAGATGTCTAATGTCTCCTGGACCTCCGGAGGGAGTGGCGGTTAAGCCTGTAGCCGGATGTAGAGCCTTGGGCAGGCCACCGGACCTGTTCTGGACCCTGGATTCCTCCAGCGTAAGACGAGGGGAGCAGGCTCCACAGCTAGTGTCTGTTGCATAGGGGGAGAACCAGGTGTGAATGTACTGTAGTAAAAAGAAGACTTAGTGTGGGGGTAGGTTTCAATCCAGCTCTAGCTGTGGGAACTTGGGCTAGGAATTCACCTTTCTCAGCCTCGAGCTTCTCCTCTTATAAAATGGAAGTAGTGACCCTGCTCTGCCAATTACATGGTTTCGTTGTGAAGAGGAAGTGAAAGGGAGGCAGCAGGGGTGGGGCAGTGTTTCCCTAAGCATGCTCTAGAGCCCCTGCTGCACAGTCAGAGGGAGCTGTTCAAGACGCAGAATCCTGGGCTCTACCCCAAAAGACTGAAGCAGAACCCCGGGGGCAGGCAGAATAATGAACCCCCCAAAACGCCCACGTCCCAATCTCCAGGACCTGTGAATATGTTACCTTACAGGGCAAAAGAGACTTTGCAGATGGGTCTAAATTTAGGATCTTGAGATGGGAAGATTATCCAAGATTATCAGGGGGCCTGTGTAATCACAAGGGTCCTTAAAAGCGAAAGAAGGAGGCAGGAGAGGAGAGAAGAAGATGTGACAACAGGAGCAGAGATTGGAGTGATGCAGCCATGAGCCAAGGAATGCAGGCCACTTTGAGAAGCTGGAAAAGACAGGGAACAGGTTCTCCCCAAGAGCCTCCAGCAAGTACTGAGCTCCAGCAACACCTTGCTTTTAGTCCCCTAAGACCACTTGAGGACTTCTGACCTCCAGAACAGTAGATAATAAATTTGTGTCGTTTTAGACCACTAAATTTGGGGTAATTTGTTACAGCTCTAGGACACTAATATGGGGCAGGGGGCATAATCATAAATCTGCACTGTTGATGGACTCCTGTGAGGTTCTTGTGCAACACTAAACTTTGAAGGGCAGAGGTGTAGCGGAAAGAGACTGAGGACCAGGAGGTCTGGGTTCAGTCTAGCTCTGGCATCATGAGCTGCGTGACTTGGGCAAAGCCACTTCACCTTGTTGTGCCTCAGTTTCCCCCTCTGTAAAAGGAGGCAGTTTGGGGGAGGGAGTGTTCTCTAAGGACTCTTCCGCCTTCTGAGAGAAAACAGCAAAACTCTTTGAAAAGAGTAAAGTCAGCCCTTTAGGTCTTACTACTTGAATCTCCTAGAACAGAGATAGTGTTAATTATTTGAAGAGCTAATTTTTTTTACAGCATTTCTGATGTGTCAGGTCTTGGTCTAAGCTCTTCACTGACATGAACAGCTATCTGTGGGTTATCTTGGTACAGCACTTATTAATGTGCAATTAATAATAAATGCTTTGGGGGGATGATTTCTAATCAGGAGTCTGATCAATAAGCCAGTGGGGGGGGGGGCACCATCTTCACCTAATTAAGAGGCACCTCCCTGTCTCTGCTATGAAAAGAAAAATGTCACCAAACATTACATGCAGCCTGAGGGGTATGGATAGAAGGGGGAAGGGGCTGCCGTTGCCAAGCAACTAGCTCCTCATCACTAATCATGTGCAAAAAGCCTTGGGTCTTGATTTTCAGCTCAGCTAGTGGGCCCCCCTCCTTCTCCCACCCCCTGCTACCTACAGCTGGCCTTTGGGCTCTGGTTCCAGACACTTGGTCCCTGAAACAAGCCCAGCACTCCCTCAGTAATCCAGGGTCGATTCTGCTACTAGAAAGCAAAATGAGAGAAAAAAGATTCTTTGTGTCCTTGTCAGATGAGGCAAGGGAGGCCTGGCACTGATATTTCAGAACACCATTTCCTACACTGTGGCCTTTTGAGTGAGCCATCACCCCAGAGGCTTGCTTAGATTTGAGGAAAATCCCTTTCTGACCCCTGCATTCAAGGGAGGCTCTTGCTGTTTGCCATGTGGATGCTGAGCAAACATGTGGGTCCCTGGGCTGGCTTTCGATGTGCTCTGCAAACACTTCCCTCTGGATATAGCCAACTGTCCAATTATGCAAGAGGCAATCCTCTTCCCCTGGAGATTCGTTGTCTTAAAAAGTGAGGACCCAGTGTGACTGGAGCGTTTACATAGCACATGTCATACAGAGAAAGTGTACCCACTGGTGAAGCTGTGGTCCTTCGGGAGCCCAGCCATCTTTCAGAAGAGTGGCACAGCAGGCTGTTTCATCTGTGACAACTCAGAATGCACAGGCTCAGGAATAGCCAATATTAGAAGACGTGTTTGCATCTGTTTCCTTCCAAGACACACAGGCGCTAGGAGAATGGAGCACTGCTTTTGGGCTGCGGGCGCAAATACTACATTTGGAAAATGGTACTGGAGTGTCAGAGGGCTGCCTTGGTCCCAGAAAGTTATTTCAGAGAAAAGTCATTACAAGCATTGGCTAAAAGACAGACATCACTCCAGAATGTGGAATGTGCCAACTCATTTATCTTCCACAATTCTAAGGCTGCAGCTGTCCTGTTCTGGTCAAATGTCTAAAGTTCAGACAGGGCATTGGTCTTCCTTGGGAGTCCCTGAGAGTCTGACGCCACCCCCAGCAGGCCTGGGCAGGCTGCACGGCTCCTGCAGAATGGTTGTGAAATGTGGGGACACATTTCAGCCACCTGTCACAGTCCCCGTCCCCCTCTCTGCTTGAGCCGCACTGGCCTCCTTATTTTCCTCAAAATACCCAGTTCAGGACTTGGTACGTATCCCCTGGATCCTCTTAGACCAGATAGCCAGGTGACATAAGACCTTCTCTGACCACCACCCTGTCTAAAATAATAGATGTGCCACCCCCATTTACTCTCTCTCCACTTGCCATCTTTAAGTTTCCTCAAAGTACCTGACCTCCTTTTCCCTCTCTTTCTCTCTTTCTTTCCGTCTGTCTGTCCATCGTCTATCCATCCATCCATCCATTTTATGTTTATTGCCTTTGTCGTTCACGAAGGCGTCAGCTCCATGAGGGCAGGACACTTGTCTGTTGTACTAAGTGCTGCCTCCCTGGCACCTGCCACAGTGGCTGCCCTAAGGCCAGCCCTCAGTCACATTTGCTGCGTCGATCACAACTACTGTGGTTCCACTCTGTTCCAGGAAGGTACATCCTCAGCCCCAAGCACCCAGAGCCCCTCTCTGGAGGCAACTGATGTCTGAGTTTCTAGTGTATCTTTACAGAGATTTTACACTCATTCAAACAAAGTGCACACCTGGCTACATTCCTCCCACCAGTCCTTTCAAAAACAGTGACAGTAGAGTGCTTTATATTTCTTCTATACCTGGCTTTTCTCACTTTGTATATCTCGAAGATCATTTCATGTCAGTTCAAATAAAGCTTCTTCAATTTTTAATATAGCTGAGTAATATTCCAATGTATGGATGTACAGTATTTATTTGGTCCCCTCTAGATGGACATGCAGGCTGTCTCCCATTGCTTGTTTGTTTGTTTTTCAATTATTTTATTGAGGTCTTATTGGTTTATAACATTGTGTAATTTCCCATCTGTTTCTGTACAGACGGCATCATGCTCACCACCAATAGTCTAATTTTTAAACCGTCACCATAAACATGTGCCTCTTTACCCCTTTCGCCCATCTGCCCCCCTTCCCCTCTGGTAACCACTAATCTGTTCTCTTTATCCATGAGTTTGCTTATCTTCCAAATATGAGTGAAATCATACGGTGTTTGTTGTCTCTGTCTGGCTTATTTCGCTTAACATAATACCCTCGAGGGCCATCCATACTGTTGCAAATGGGATGATTTTGTCTTTTTTATGGCTGAGTAGTATTCCATTGTGTGTATATATATATATATATATATATACCACATCTTCTTTATCCATTCATCAGTTGATGGGCGCCTGGGTTGCTTCTACATCTTGGCTATTGTGAATAATGCTGCAATGAATTATTGGGGTTCCCATGATTTGTTATTTCAAAGAGTGTTGCAAATAATCTTGTATATATGTCATATTGTGCATATATGACCACATCTATAGGATAAAATTCTTAGAAATCAAACTGCTGAGTCAACAGGTATACATGCTTGTAATCTGGATAGATATTGCCACATTGCTCTCCACTGTACCTACACTCCCACCAACAAATTATGAAAGAGCTTGTTTCTCTACACCTTTACCAAACTTTCTTTTATCTCTGCCAATCTGATAGTTGAAAGGTGACATTGCAGTGTAATCTTATTTTGCATCTTCTTACTGTGAATAAGGTTTAATATCTCTCCATATGTCTAAGAAGCATTTCTATTTCCTTTCTAATGAACTATTTTTCTATTAGATTGTTGGTCTTCTCAAAAAATCAATTTATATGAACACTGATATATTAGGAAAACTAATCTTTGGCTGTGAGACGAGTACAAATATTTTTCCCTATACATCATTTGTCTTTGGATAAAAACCATTACATGTTTTCTGCCTTACAGATTATTTTTAGTCTAATTTATTCATCTGTGTATGTACGTATGTGACTGCCACCTTTTAATTTGCTTTTTAAATACTTTATCATATGTCAATATCTGTTTAGCAGTATTCTTGGAAATTGCATCCTTTATTAGTTACATTTAAGCTGGTGCTTCCCTGATGGGTTTCAGGATACACTCTCAGCTCCTGATGAATTGGGAGGCTACCCTACTTCTTGAGGAATCTTGAGAGATTTAGGAAACACCCAAACTATGATAATCCTCATCTGTCTGATGCTGGCTCTTATAAATCTCCATTTCAGAGAGTGACATTTTTTGGACTCTTTTTCAGGATTCTGGAACATACTACCTGTTTTAGTCTTTAAGCATCTCTCCACTCATTACAGGTGCAGAAGGTTGAAGCAGTTGGAAAGCATTGTTCCCAGAGAAAAAGAACCCCTCCCTCATGTCCTTGTACCCACCATCAAGTTCAATGGGCCTGCCCTCCCCTCACCTGGACTTTCACATCCTCCATCATCAGCATCCCCACCTCTTGCCCTGTCTACCTGCTGCCATGATCCCTCAGTTCTCAGCCTCTGTCCTGGGCAGGCGGGCCATTCCTATCTCTTCACTGTAGCCCACGCATGGGGGCTGATGCGGGTTTACTGGGCCCTGAATAATGTTCGCTCTTTTAAAGAAAATGAATGCAAAATTGTAAGTACAAAATTAAACACGAAAATGAATAGAAGGAGAAAATAAGCTGTAACAAATTACAAAGTTTTAGAGCTGGAAAGCACTACAAAAACACAAAATACAGAAAAACAACCTTTGTGTTAATTGTCTGACACACTTCTAAAATACTTTTTTCCTTCTTTTTTGGCTGCATACCCTTTGACTGTCTCTTCATATGACAATAAGTTTGAAATGATCCATTATCCACAGAAGGAATAGAAAGAGACTGTAGGCTTTTTTTAGCATGGCGGATCATTTAGAAAAGTTTATTTTCGCTTCACAACCTGTTACATATAACGTCTTGCTAAGACATAGTCTGATACATTAGGATGCACGAATCACACACAGACACATTCACTATTGCTTTCATCCTGCAGGATCAAATCCATAGGATAAAATTTGATTTTGCACAATTTCCATCAAAAAAGAAAAAATGTATAGTATGTTTATACAGCTTTATTTGGTGTATTCCTGCCAGGGGAGAATTTTAATTTTGATCCGAAGTCAAGAATTCAATCCCCCATGTCTGATGACTGGAAGAATCTTTCAACAGACCAACCTTTGGCTCTGTATGTTTCCAACTTGTTTCTCCTCCACTCGCCACATATTTCAGGTGGCGAGCACTGTGGAACATATTCATATCGTGACACAATTGCTAGCCCTGCCCCTTCCTGTCACCAGGCGAGGTGAGTCAGGGCAGCGGGAGTATCCTAAAAATCATTCCTACGCCTGGCCAATGAGCAAACTTAACAAAGTGATTGGAAGCCATATAAATACATCCCACTTAACACACATTAAATGAATCCCCACTCAATTTCCCCCTAGTGGGTTTTCAAAAATGCCCGTGGTCATGGCAAAGTTGGGGATTTAATAGATGGGAAGCTGAAATAGAAAGAGACTGATGTGGTCTTAATTATTGCAGCTGAGGCATCTCCTAAAAATTTTGCAAAATATATGAACATGAGTCCCACCCAGGGCCGCGGAAGGACTCATGTAAGTGAGTGGCCTTGAGCCGTAAGCTTCATTAGCTTCAAGACAGATGCACCCCTGTTCCTGCTGTCTCCTCCTAACCCCCGACTGTCTGCCCTTCATTCAAAATAGCTTCTGTATATGTCAAGATGATTTTGATTTCCAGGGACAGAAACCCAACTGAAACAAACTAAATGGAGAATATATTGATTCCCAAACTGCTGGTTCAGGAACAACCAGATGGACACATGCCAGGACTCTCCATCTGTCCTTCTCGCCACACCTCCGTTTCTACCTCTACAGGTGCAGACTAAAACTTCGACCGCACAGGAGGTTTGATCTCCACCAACTCGGACTCAAATTGCATTGTTTGCCACTCAAGGGGAAACCCCTCAAAGGACTCAGATTGGGCCACCTTGGGTCATGTGACCACTCTAGTGGGGTGCTATGACGGAGACCCCATTAGGTCTTCAAGGTTGGAGTAGGGAAGAAGGGAGAGGTGCCGTGGTAGACAGAACAATGGTCCCCCAAAGATGTCTATGTCCTAATCCCTGGAACTGTGAATATATTACCTTACAAGGCAAAGGGACTTTGCAAATGTGATTAAATTAGAGATCTTGAAATGGGGAGATTATCCTAGATTGGGTTCAATGTAGTCACAAGGTCCTTATAAGAAGGAGGCAGGAGAGTCAGAGACAGAGAAAGAGACGTAATGATGGAAGCAGAGGTGTGAGCAACGGGGGCCATGAGTCAAGGAATGCCAGCAGCCTCCATAAGCTGGAAAAAGCCAGGGAACGGATTCTCCCTTATGGCCTGCAGAAGAATTGTAGTCCTGCCCACACTTGATTTTAGGACTTCCAAAACTATGAGAAAATGAATGTGCGTTATTTAAGGTAATAATGTGGCAATTTATTATAGCAGCAATGGGAAACTAACACCGGGGCTGAGAAGATACAATAAAAGCCCACTGTACCTTTTCTCTCTTCCTTCCTAGTCCTACTCATCTGTTATAGGCTGAATTGTGTCCTCCCCAAATTCATATGTTGGAGTCCTAACCCTTGGTACCTCAGAATGTTATTGTATTTGGAGATAAGGTCTGTAAAGAGGTGATTAAGGTAAAATGAGGTCATATGGGTGGGTCCGATACAATATGACTGGTGTTCTTATAAGAAGAGATTAGGACACAGACACGTACAAAGGGGTGGTGAGGTGAAGACACAGGGAGAAGAAGGCCATCCACAAGCCAAGGAGAGAGGCTTCAGAAGAAACGAACCCTGCAGACACCTCAATCTCTGACTTCCAGCCTCCAGAACTGTGAGAAACTAAATTTCTGTTCTTTAAGTCACCCAGTCTGTGGTATTTGTTATGGCAGCCCTAGCAGGCTAATACACCATCCTTCAAGGCAGAGGAGAAATTCTCCCTCCTTTCTCAAACTGTCTCGATTAGCCAAGCTCACAGTGCAGCCATTGTCTCAGAAAGCCCAGTGGCCAAGAAAGAACATCCTGTCATTTGTAAGAACATGGATGGATCTTGAGCACATTATGCTAAGTGAGATAAGTCAGACAGAGAAAGACAAATGCCGTATGATATCACTTACATGTGGAATCTAAAAAAGCCAAACTTGTAAAAACAAAGAGTAAAACAGTGGTTACCAGTGGATGGGAGGTGGGGGAATAAGATAGAAGTTGTTTAAGGGCACAAACTCACAACACATAGTAAATAAGCCCTAGAGATATAATGCACAGTGTAGTGAATATGGACAACAATTTTGTATTATAATCATCAAACTTGCTAAGAGACTAGAACTTAATGATTTCAACCACTAAAAAGAAAGGATAATTATGTGACGTAGGGGCCGCCCGGTGGCGCAGCGGTTTAGTCCGCGCTTGGCAGCCCGGGGTTCGCGAGTTCGGATCCCAGGCGCCCGCGGACGCGCACTGCCTGTCAGCCATGCCGTGGCGGCGTCCCATATAAAGTGGAGGAAGATGGGCACGGATGTTAGCTCAGGGCCAGTCTTCCTCAGCAAAAAGGGGAAGATTGGCAACAGATGTTAGCTCAGGGCTGGTCTTCCCCACAAAAAAAAAAAAAAAAAAAAGAAAGGATAATTATGTGACGTGATAGAGATGCTAATTATCACTACAATGGCAATCATATAATATATTGTATCATTGCACAATACACTCTATCAAATTAAAAAAAAAAAAACAAGAACCTAGTGGCTGAGTCACTAGGATCACAAACCCAAATGCCTACAGGGGCCAGGAGGAGAACTCACATGAGTGAAGTGGCTAAGTGTAAGAAACGCAGTGCTTGCAAATTAAACATCAGCGACATAGACCATCACAAAACACAGGTTCGCCCCTAGGCTTCCCGTCTGCCTTTGGTTTTCTCACCTTTGATGGAGGATGGACACAGGAAAGCCTCTCCCTTCCCGCAGCGCTGTGGGGGAAAGCAGCGGTGCCGGGGAGAGGCACCTGCCCTCGTCCAGGAGCCTGTGCGGAGGGGGCCAAGGGGCGCGGGCGTGCAGGCCCGGCCCTGTGCAAAGGGGCAGCTGCTGCTCAGCTCCAGCCAGTTGTCACCAAGGGCAAGTACAGGCTCCAGGGCTGCCAGAGTTTTCCAAATTTTCAAAAGAAACTGGAAATCTGGATTTAACAAAACAAAACAGGAAATCTGATTTTTAAACTTTGGCAACTAATTCAAAAAATTTAAAAAAATTGTGCTGGCCACAGCACACCCATTAGGATGGCTACTATCCAGAAAATGGAACATAAGTGTTGATGAGGGTGTGGAGAAGTTGGAACCCTTGTGTACCGTTGGTGGAATGTAACATGATACAGTCACTATGTAAAACAGCATGGTGGTTGTTCAAAAAATTAAAAATGGAATTACCATTTGGTCCGGTAATTCCTCTTCTGGGTATACACTCAAAAGAATCAACAGCAGGGTCTCGAAGAGATATTTGTGCACCTGTGTTCATAGCCAAAATGTGGAAGCAACCCAACTGTCCACTGACAGATAAATGGATAACCCAAAGGTGGTATATACATACAATGGAATATTATTCAGATTTAAAAAGGAAGGAAATTCTGACTTATGCTACAATATGGATGAACCCTGAAGACATTATGCTAAGTGAAATAAGCCAGTCACAAAAAGACAAATACTGCATGATTCAATTTATATGAGGTGCCTAGAGTAGTCAAAACCACACAGACAGAAAGTAGAATGGTAGTTGCCAGGGGCTGGGGGAGGGGGAAATGGAGAGTTACTATTCAATGGGGACAGAGTTTCAGTTTTGCAAGGTGGAAAGAGTTCCAGAGATGGATGGGGGTGATGCTTGTACAACAATACGAGATGGACTTAATACTACTGAACTGTACACTTAAAAATGGTTAAGATAGTAAATTTTATGTGTATTTTACCACGATAAAAAAATTTGGAAAAAAGTGGTGCTGAGGTCCAGCCTTCAAATCATCTTTGCCCCCCGAGGACACCTGGAGGAAATACTCAAGAGCTCTGGCTTTAAACTGATCCCAGACACGGTCCCAAGCACTCAGTAACCCGTGGCAACCCCTAGAGGCTGCTGCAACCTCAGCAATAGGAGGACTATCCCAGGGACCTTGCTGGTTCCCCAGACAGAAATGGCCGAGCCTTGGTGATCACAGGACATACCGTAGTCTATGCATGCATGGGATTCTCGGGCTGACAAGTTCTGAAGGGGGAAATGCCCACTCCCCTAAGGCCCTTCTCTGAGGGAAAAAAATACCGGAAGAAATGGGGGCCGGCCTGGTGGCGTAGTGGTTAGGTTTGCGCTCCACTTGGGTGGTCTGGGATTTGCAAGTTCAAATCCCGGGCGTGGACTTATGTACTGCTTATCAAGCCATGCTGTGGCGGGCGGCATCCCACTTATAAAATAGAGGGAGATGGGCACGAATGTTAGCCCAGGGCCAATCTCCCTCAGCAAAAAGAGGAGGATTGGCGACAGATGTTAGCTCAGGGCTAATCTTCCTCACCAAAAAATAAAAAAATATCAGAAGAAATGGTATGAACAAAAGACAAGACTTCGCCAGTGGCCAACAGTGACTGAATGTTTATTAAGTGTATTTTTTTCAGTTTACTCAAGGGCAGTTCTTCAACACTGGGACTTCAAACAATTTCTTCAGAAATAACTAACAAGTGGCACCTCATAAAGTCTAGAAAATACCACAGTCAGAAGAGCCACATCGAAGGGGCTGTTTGGGAAGGGGTGGAGCGTGGGGACGGGACCATTGTCTCTGGAGGTCTAGTTATTCAGAACTGGGTGGCTGCTGGGCTGCTGGTCCCAGGGGTTTTGTACTTGGTGATGGAGGCTTAATTCTTCATTCTCAGTCTTGACCCGGATGCCCCATGATGGTGGTCAACACATAGTCAAATCAATCTGCACTTCTAGATATGAATGGAGTTGCATCCAAAGGGGCCCAGAGCTCTGCATTGTCCCTGTTAGCCCCTGGGTCCTCTACTCTCTCCCTGCTCTGGATCTCATCTCTACATTTCCTCTGCCTGTGGCACAACAGGGATTCTGCTTGGTGTTTCCCCTAAGCAACCAACAGCAACCACTAGAAACACCTATAGCTTCAAGACAAGTCCCTCGCCCCTGCTTGCAATGAGGTTACTACTCCTACACCCCAGGATGGATGCTAGACCTCAGTGCAGGAGATGGCCATGATTCCCGTATGACACAGGGGCAGCCATGTTATGGGTTTCGCATAGGTGACCCAGAGAGGTCACCTAGAGGCGCACTGAGAGCAAAGAGGCTGGGTGAGATGGAGGTAAAGAATGCCCCGGTTAAATGGGTGCCCCTCATTTGGGAAAGAAGGGTTCCCATCGACATAGTTGGCTCCCATCCTGCTCTCGAATCACCCATTCTCTGAGTTCGACCAGACCCCACATTACCGCACCCCTTCTCCAGGCTCAAGGCACTCACTGCTCACCCAGCCAAACTGGACCACTTCCTGCAGCCGTAACCTACTGCATATATTCCTGCCTCCACGTGTCTCTACCCAAAGTGCGCGTATGATGGGGGCCTATTTCATGTGACCCTTTTGGCCCAGGAGATGTTTGATGTGACCATTTTAAAACACCCTCCAAAAAATTACTCAAAACACTGTTTTACCGTAAAGTTTAAAAGCAGCCCTAAGTGAAAGGGAACAAATGAGGGATCGAGTGAGGGTTCGTACAGAGAGATGGGTATGATATCTGTTGAACTTATTACTCGGTAACAACAATAAAAAAAATAAATATTTAATAATTTGGGGTTTTCCTCAACTACCTAAAAATATCCTTCATGCTAAAATAGCTGCTTTAAGATCACCATGTCAACATGTCACAAGTTTGCTCATACTGTTTCCCCCATCCTCCCACTCCCTGTGAATGCCTTATGATGTAATTAACAACCACTAACAGGAGCTTAGGCTGGACAGACATTTAGGACCTCACACCACAAGAAGGCTGCAAGTAGATGATTCCTGGCATTGATTCAGCTGCTCAACAGAGCTGCCAGGGACCCGGCCTCTTTCCATTTTCTGCTGCCATCCTTAGCAACTGCCTATTAGTTCTCACTCATATCACCTCATGGTTGCAACACGGCTGCCACAGTTTCAGGCATCATATCCTCATACAAGGCAGGAAAAAAAAAAAAAGGGCAGTAGTTAGGAGGCTGCTATAACTGTCCTGGGAAGAACTGAACCAGAACCAATCTAGTGACAGTTGAGATGGAAAGATGACAAATTTGAGATATATTTGCAAGGTGGAATTGACATGACTCAATGGTGGCAATGAGGAGAAAGATACTCTGAGGTTTCTAGCTTGGGTGACCAGGTAGGTGGTGGTGACTTTAGTGGAAGTAAAGAGTACGGACAGAACAGATCTGGTGTAAGGAAAAAACAATGACTTTGATTTTTTAGTTTGAGGTACTCTAGGGACACCCATGTACAGACATTTCATAGGAAACTTAAAATTGGATCCATAGCTCAGAAAAAAAGGTAGGTACTAATTATGTAATTGTGGTAGCATTTGTCACACAGGTGATGGCTGAAACCATGGAGAGTGTGTAGGAAGGAGGTGGATTAGGGATAACAGAGCCACAGAACTCTGAAGAATGGTGGAGAAGTAAAAGGAGCATGGTGTTAAGGAAATGCCCTAAGGGAGGACAGAGCTTCAAAGAGCAGGGAGAGGTCTAGAAATCAAGTAAGAGCAGGGCTGTGAAATATAGGTACTGGTTTGGGCAATTAGGTAATTGATGACCTCACTGGAAGCAGTTTATGGGAGGGAGGCACTGACTCTACATTATAGTGGTTTGAGGAGTCTTGGAAATAAGGAAGTGGAGACTATTCCTTCAGGAAACATGTGAAGTGTGGTCACATGACCTATTCTGGCTCAGGAGTTATAAGGTTGTACTTGTTGGGGGCCTTGTAGAAGGGATTTTCCTCTCTGTAAAAGGCAAGAAGTGAGTGAGGAGAGGCTGCAACTCCTGTCATGTTTTTCTGTGTGAGGATGTGATGGTTGGATCTGGGGCAGCCATCTTGTGGCCAGGAGGGGAGACATCATTTATGCACTGGGGCTAGTAGAACTAAGAGATGGGATGAGCTTGGTCCTTGGCCTTCACTGAGCTGATAAACTAACTTTGTAGCCACCTGCCTCCCAACTTCTTTTTAGGTGAGAAAAATAAATCCCTGTTGCTTAAGCCACTTTTACTCCACTTGTGACTGGTATGTTGAGCACACTGTTCTTGAGATGTGATAAAAATGAACTCTATTGTTGTTCCCCATGATCCCTGGAAACTATTCAATGGGGATAATATCTCCCTACTTCCAGACAAAAACTGATAGACCCATAATGTTGGTCCTCACCCTTAGGTAACAGACAGTCCGAAGTCACTTTCAATAGCAGATGCAGTTGCAATTCTGGAATTAAAATGGCCCAAGATTAATAAAAACCCTGAACCTGATTTGGCATCAAACCTCCCCTCCTCCAGCCTGCATCAGGCCCAAAGCCTGAGGTGGAAAGGGGTACATGGCCGGCTTCTCTCTTTTTCCACCTCGTTCTTCTCCTTCCACCCAGCTCTCACCTCTGCCAGCCTGCTAGGGTGCATTTGATCCCTTAGGGTCAGGGTGTGGGCTGGTGAGTGCTGAAGCCACCAGAAGAGTCTTTCTTGAACAGGTACTGATGTAAGATGGTTGGGGCTCTCTGGTCCAGCAGATGTGAAAGCTGACGTTTTTGCAGGTGTTTCCACGGGCTCTTAGAAGGTTCCCACCTCTGGGGATTCTTCCCTGCAGTTCCCTTGATCTGATGGGATGTATCTGACCTGATGTTCCTCAGCCCCACAGGGATGCTGTACCCACCTCTTGCTTCCTTCTGCTGTGATTTCCCCCAGCCCCACCCCTTGGCTCAATCCAGTTCATCCCACGCAGACTCCCCTGCTCATGGCCCATGTCAGACTGATGGGAAACACTGGGAGTCCCTGTGGCTGACCCCAACCCAGCCCTCCTCTACCCGCAGCCACAGGCCCGTTAGCTTTCTCACTTGTCAGTCAGAGACCTGCTTCAAGACCTGCTTTAAGGTGAGGGTGGTGGAACCGCCACCCCAGCCACCTCAGAAGAAAGCTGAATTAAAAACCAATTCAAGAATCCTCTCTTTTCACTCCTCTCTCTCCATCCTTTTATGTCCTGGAATCGGTGAGGGGTTCAAGAGCTTACAGAGAGGTTCCAACCACTCCCTGTGGCAGTTCTACATACAATGACCTGGCTTTGGAATTTTATTTTTGCATTCTGGCATCTTGCTCAAAACTTTGGTTTAACTACCTACCTCTGAAATGCTTATTAGTAAGAAAAATAAACCTCTATTGTTTTAGCTGCCGTGGAAAGCAGCTGAACCACTTCACCACGCTGAGCTGGCTCCATGACTCTCCTGACCCGACAAAGTCAAAGCTGGTAATTCATAATAGTAAAAGATCATAACTGTCCAACAACAGCAGATTAAACAAATGAAACATGTACATGATGGAAAATTATGCAGCCATTTAAAACAATACTTTGGAAGAATCCAAAGATAGGAACCCAGGAAAATGTTCACATTTTGTTAAATTATATATATGCAGAGGAAAAAGACTAACAAGAAATACGCCAGAAAGGTCAAAGTCAAATCTGGACGGCAACTGTAACACATGTGCATCATACATGCACAGAAAATAGCTGAGCGGGTACACAAGACCCAGGTGTCAGCAGTTGCCTCTGGGGAGGGGCCCAGGGATGTGGGTGGGAGGAAGGTGGCATTACTTTTGAAGTTTTCAACCATATGCATGGATTCCTTTTTCAACTAAAGAAATGTAGGTTGTTTATTTATTTATTTATTTTAGTTTGACACTTTTGGAGGGAAAAGGATAATAACGTTTTTTTCTGGGTAGAAGAATCAATGGAGATTTTTTCTTTTATCTTCTTCTTTATTCCTTCCGTATTTTGAAGTCACTAGGTATTCCTAAAATAATCAGAAAAAAGACCCCACAATAAAATTGCTCTTCCTCTCCCTCTCCCCCTCTGGAACAATTGAGCGCTAAAGCCATGAGTGACGAGTGGGGCACAGCAAGGTGGGGACCTATGGGGGGTTGTTGGTGGCCTAGAGTGGAGTGGCAGAGCTCAGGCAGGGTGACGAGGACAGAAGGTGTGGGTAACCTGGCGGAGGTAATGAGAGTCCAGGAGAGGTGAAGAGGGCTTCCTTGTATCGACCCTGAGCAGTGTGGGGAGGGCACCCATGCATTGGGGGGTGACCCTTAGCCAGGGTGTCTCAGACTGCAGTTGGGTGA
The DNA here is from genome assembly GCA_031878705.1 of Tapirus indicus. Taxonomy (NCBI): domain Eukaryota; kingdom Metazoa; phylum Chordata; class Mammalia; order Perissodactyla; family Tapiridae; genus Tapirus; species Tapirus indicus. The sequence continues at coordinate 131,966,772 of CM062920.1, read as the reverse complement.
GGAGGGAGACCCAGTGGAGAGGCAGCCTGGTGTTGAGTGTTAGACCCTAAACCACCCACATGGGGGAGGGGTGGGCAGCAGAGATGGGAACTGGGTTACCCACAGGGTGTTAGGCAAATGAGCATGTATATCAAATACAAGGAAGCCAGTGTTTCACTGTTGGAGAAGGGAGTTGCAAATATGGAAAGGAAGGAAACTTGAAGGAATTCAGGGGTGTTGGACTGGGATCAGAGGTATTGGTGTGCACTCATGGTTTTCAGTATACAGATAAATTAAAAAATAAGCATGGATCTAAATGTGTACCTGTATGAATATGCATATAAGCAAATATAGATGCTGTCTTAGTCAGCTGGGGCCACTATGATAAAATACCATAACCTGGCTGGCTTAAACAACAGACATTTATTTCTCACAGTTCCAGAGGCTGGGAAGTTGAAGATCAAGTCGTGGCAGATTTACAACTCCTGGTGAGGGCCCTCTTCCTGGCTTGTAGATGGTCACCTCCTCACTGTGTGCTCACCTGGTCTCTCCTCAATGCACGTACATGGAGAGAGAGCTCTCTTCCTCTTCTTATAAGGCTACTAATCTCATGAAGAAACCACTCGAATGACCGAATCAAACCATAATTACTTCCCAAAGGCCCCATCTTCAAACATCATCATGTTGAAGGTTAGGGCTTCAACACTCGAATTTTAGCAGACACAAACATTCAGTCCATAACAGATTATATTCTATATATACACATAATATAATACGGATATATTACATATTATACACTCAGGTATATATATCCACATGCAAATGCTACATGTATTCCCTACCTCTGTCCACTGAGAGGGCCTGGGAGTGCTGATGCCCCAAGAGCAAACAGCAAAGCCAGCACCTAGATCTTGGCTTTTAAACACTATTTTCCACTAAAAGGAACCCAGAATCTTTGCAAAAAATGGCCATTTCCAGGTCTGGGGCAGGCAAAGTACAAGATGAGCCTGGAACTTCTTGTGCCAAAAAGCAAGGGGTGCTCAAAGAATGATGAGGACACATCAAAAGGACACAAATGACAGCTCGAATGAGTTCCCAATGCCCGAAAAGGGAACAACATGTCATTAAAATGAGTAATAATTATCATGGATTATAACCCTTTGAATAAAAGAGGAAGTCATGGTTCCACACTGATATAAGTAAATAAATGAACATATTGAAAGTTTGATGAGAAATAGGAGGCACAAAGCACCTGCCCACAAAACACTTATTAATTACCGAGGGGGGCTGTCTTTACAGCAAAGGAGCCTGCAGACACCACCTTAATCAGGTGATCAAAGCAAAATCTTCAGTAATGGGACTCACCGAAACTGCGGCCCACCTGATAGGACGCAAGGAGGACAGTGTCACTTCTGTGACATTCCTGCCAAAGATGCTCAACCTGAATCTAACCATAAGGGAACACCAGATTGAGGGACGTTATATAAAATAAATGGCCTGTAATCTTTAAAACACCAAGATCATGAAAAACTGGGCAGAGGATATGAACAGACATTTTTCCAAGGAAGAGATACAGGCAGCCAATAGGCACATGAAAAGATGTTCCACATCACTAATCATCAGGGAAATTCAAATCAAAACTACACTAAGGTATCACCTGACACGCGTTAGAATGGCTATAATCACCAAGACATAAAAAATAACAAATGTTGGAGAAGTTGTGGAGAAAAGGGATCCCTAATTCACTGCTGGTGGGAATGCAAACTGGTGCAGCCCCTATGGAAAACAGTATGGAGATTTCTCAAAAAATTAAAAATAGAAACACCATATGACCCAGCTATCCCACTACTGGGTATTTATCCAAAGAACCTGAAATCAACAATCCAAAGAGGCTTATGCACCTCTATGTTCATTGCAGCATTATTCACTATAGCCAAGAAGTGGAAGCAACCCAAGTGTCCCTCGACTGATGATTGGATAAAGAAGATATGGTAAATACACACACACACACACACACACACACACACACACATAGGAATACTACTTAGCCATAAACAAAAGACAAAATCGTCCCATTTGCAACAACATGGATGGACCTGGAGGGTATTATGTTACGTGAAATAAACCAGACAGAGAAAGACAAGCACCACATGATTTCACTCACATGTAGAAGATAAACTAACACATGGACAGAGAGAACAGTTTGGTGGTTACCAGAGGGAAGGGGGTTGGGTGGTGGGCACAAGGGGTGAAGGGGCGCTTTTATATTGTGATGGACAAATAATAATGTACAACTGAAATCTCACAATGTTATAAACTATTATGACATCAATAAAAAAAAAGCACCAAGATCATGAAATTCAAGGAAAGACGGAGGAACTGTTTCAGACAGGAGACAAAAGAGATAACTAAATGAACTCATAATTTTGAACAGGATTCTTTGGCTGCAAAGGGGCCACTAGTGAAACTTGAATGGAGTCTGAGGACTGGATGTCAGTAACAGATCTATCGAATATCCTCATTTTGATGGTTGTATTGTGGGTATGTAGGAGAACGTCCTTATTTTTAAGAATTACACACTCAAGTATTTGTAGGTAACTGGACATCAGGTTGGCAATTTACTCTCGTCGTCCAGGAAAAATATAATTCTTTGTACTGAAATCCAACTTTTCTCTAAGTTTGTGATCATTTCAAAATTTAAAAAAAATTTTAAATCAATAAATTCTATTTACACATATGAACTAAATATCCCTAAATATATAGACTACGTGGTTATATACTACATATTTATTTTCTTTGTGCACTACTAGTGTACAAATATACCATACATGTAAATGTACAGCCCCGGGACCTGGAAGCTGACCCAGACCTCCTGGTGCCGAATGGGAGGCTGGAAGCCCCTGGAATTCCAAAGAGCCTCCACTGAGAAAGGCCAGGCTGGGGGGAACGCAGGACTGCACCTGGGGGCTGGGCCCCTCCCTATAACATCTACCGACTCTATTCTGAGCTAACGGCTTCCAAACATCCCAGAAAATTCAGAAATCAGAAATTTGAAATTTCCAAATACTGTCCCACTGTCCTCAGAAATCATTGAACTCCCAGAAATTCTCTTCTTTCAGGATCCCCAAGGCGTGTCACAGCTTCGTGCCCCTGATGGGGTGAAGTGTAAAGCGAGAAGAGGGCAGCAGTTTCTCCCCAGGGCTGTGGTGGGATGAAGTCACATAATCCATAAAACCCCTACGCCCTGGGCCTGGTAACAGACACGGGCAATGAACAGGAACTATTTCTCTTTATCAGTTAAAAGTTCATGTTTTCTTGTTTTGATTCCAGAAATGTGGTCACCATTTCCATAAAAGTGAAAAGTACCAAAAGCCAGTCTGGGGCTAGGCTCTGAGGTGAGCTCTGTTTTCAGCCAGGGTGGACTTCAGACCCCAGCAAGGTTTTATGAGGCCTGCTTTATGGCCCCAGACTTCCTTCTGGCATGGGTGAGGGGAAAATGGCAGGGTGAGGCCAAGGGCGGTATGCAGGAACATGAAGTTGAAGGGAAGCTCTTCAGAAGCGGCATTGTTCTACTTAGATATCTTTACCCCTTTGCATTGGGGAGGGGTGGGTTCTGGTAGAAAGTCTGAGTAAACCTGATTCATATTCAATAATATTTATTGAACACCAACCGTCTAGAATGACAGATAAGAAGAGCGAGCCCCGGTCCCAGCCCACCAAGTGCTCACAATCCCGTGGGGAAGGAAAGTAGCCCCGCCAGAGATTTCATTCCCACCCTCTATGGCTTCTTTGCTCATGGCATTTATTGAGCGCCACCTGCATGCTGGCACTCAGTGAGGTCCTTGGGGGAGAACCAGAGGAGTGGAATATGGCTTGGGCCATAAGGAACTCCCTGTCTACTAGAAGAGACAGGCATAAAGCCAACACTTCCTGATCATTAGGATAAAGGTATCATAACAGAGCATTCCTTTACAGAAAACAGAGTGAGGAGGGAAAGCAGGAGGGCTTCAGAGCTGCCATGTGAGAGGGTCTTGAAGAACGATAAGAAGGAAAAGAAGGAAGTATTTGTTCATCACCCAAGGGTGTGAAATAGCAAAGTGGGTTCGGGCTGGATGTGCGGAGCCTGGGGCAAGAGGTGGGGGAGGAGGCAGGGGAGTTGGGCCGGTTCCAGGACATGGAGGACCTTGTGGGCTTCACTCAGAAATTCAGACTTGACCCTGGGCGTGGGAATCACTGAAGGGTCTAAGCAGCAGAACAGGGTGATCAGATTTGAATTTTAGAAAGATCACATTGGCAGTCACATGGGGATGGACTGGGTGGGGCAAACCCGGAGACCAGGGGGACCATTCAGGAGGCTGTTAAGCTGTCCTGGGGAGAAATAATGGTGCCCTGAGCCACAGGAGTGGCAGGTGGCATAGAGTGAGGTGGACAATTTGGGGGTTTACTTAGAAGGTAGAGTTGACATGACTTGGTGGTGCTGGCGAGGAAGAGGAGGATGGCTCTGAGGTTTCTAGTTTGGGTGGATGAGTGGATGCTGATGGAATTACGTAGTACAGTACAAAGCAGGTTTGATGAACGGCAAAACAGTGATCTTGGTTTTATATTTTGAAGTGCCCTCAGGATATCTATGTAGAGATGGAGGGTAAATAATTGGAAGTATGGGTCTCTGGCTGAAAAATGAGGCAGGTACTCATTCCAGAGAGTCATAGGATGATGGCTGAATCGTGAGGAGTCTGTACCAAGGGGGTGAAATGAAGACAGTGCAGCCAAAGAAGACAAGGTGGTAATCAAGAGGTGGCAAGAGAACCAAAGAGCGGTGTCAAGGAAATACTCAGTGGAAGCAAAACGCTTCAGGTGGAAGGAGTGTCACAATGGCAAATGACATAGAAGTTATGTGAAGATACAGGCTGCGAAGTATGCACGGATAAGCAAACGGGTCATTTGTGACCCCAGTGAGAGAAGTTTTAGGCGACTTTTGGGGGCTGATACCAGTTTTTAGTGGATTAAGAAGTCCTGAGAGAGGGGAGCAGAGACTATTCTTTTAAGAAATGTGGTGATGAAGGGGAAGAGGAGTAGTGAGTTGAGGAAAGGCAGGATCCAAAAAAATGGGTTTAGAATAGCAGCAGTGTGGACAGTTGTGCAGGCTGAAATGAATCCATGGAAAAACAGACATTGATGGCACAGGACTTGAGGACAGAGGAGAAAGCTCTCAGAAGAGGTGGGTGGAGAGAAGGTGGGCACAGGTGGGAGTGTCTGCCTCAGATCGGGGATTGAGAAGAGTGAAGAAGGGGGATGGGGGCTAAGAGAGTTCAGGCCTGATGAGCAGGGGTCCCAGTTGATAAATAAAATGGCAAACAATAGGATATACTGGAGTATATGAGGAAGGCATTTGGTGTAAAACTAATTCAGCCTGACCTTGTTTTTCCAAAAGGGCCTGACTGGCCTTTGAGCATGCATGGTACATCTGCTTTGAGCATTTACCATGTCCCAGAGACAAGAACAAATGCCCTTAAGATAAGGATGCAACTTCCCCCACATTGGCATTTCCTTAAGAATAAGCATTTCTCCCTAAGCTAGGATTTGATGGCTGTGCTCATCCTGTGACCACCCAACTCGAGACGACAGATCTGCTACCTGCTGTGCCCATCAATGGCTGTGCCAACAGGACAATCTCATGACTTTGTAAAAAGGACATGGCAATCATATGTGATGTATGCTCTTTGACGGTATATAACCACTCTGTACACCCCACTTCTTTGGTGCCCTTGCTTCCTTGGGGAAGGAAGGCCCCGGGCTATATGGTCCTCAAATTTGGCTCATAATAAACTCACCCCAATTTTGATTTATAGATTGGCTATGGATTATTTGTGTCGACACAGTCCTCTGTGGGGTGAGAGCCATTGGGGAAGGGAGCTCCAGGAGATGGGAGTGTTTTCCGAGGCACTTGCTGTAGGAAGGCACACCGAGGTCCCAGGTGGTGAGGAGGCCCCAGGCTTCCAGTAATGCTGTTGCATCAGCTGGGCCCATGGGCCTGGGCACAGGTGCAGCACACAGCTGGCCTGACCTGGGGTTGTGACTGGGCAGGGTGGCATGGGCAAGCGCCAGGGGTCAGGGCGCAGAGGCCGCCTGAGAATCTCCTCAGGGATGCTGAAGAGAGAGCAGGGGGGAGGGCCGAGTGTGTGCTCAGGGCTCAGCATCTTGCAGACGGGGTTACTCACTGCTGACTCAGACCCAGGTGCTCAATTGCATGTTATTCATTTCCAGCCAAAATGAGCAGGACTACCAGGAGCATGTCACCCCCTTTCCAAACAGAACCACCCAGATCTTCTGAGTGCTCCTGCCGCTGTGCTGAGTCTCCCAGACCTAGAAATATTTCCCCGTTGGAGGGACCTACTCCACCATGCCCATGTGGCTGTCTGTGAAATGCAGCTGGGGAAAAGACACTCAGGAAGTTCATTTCTCTGTAAGAATATCAAGGTAAGGTTTAATTTTAGGTTAAATGCTTAGAGCATGGCCCTTACAGCTGCCGAGTATTATATTATATTTTTGTTTACCATCTGTCTCCTCCCACCAGAATGTAACCCCCTTGAGGCTAGGAAAATTATTCTGTGTCCCTGTGTCTAGAACAGTGCCTGGCACACAGTAGGTGCCCAATAAACACATTAAATGACTGAAATCCCTGTTCCCAGCACTTTAAACCTTACAACCCTGGGCATTAAACATTAGGAAAAGGAGACTCTGAGAGGTTAGACAGTTCCCCAGGTTAATCATGGCAGGTAGGTGGAAAGCACCCAGAGTTTCAAGCTGGAGCTCCCACACGTCAGCCACTAGTTCAGATGCTACTTTATTAGTTTATTAGGTAACCACTCCTGTGAAACTGATTCATGCTGACCCAGTTCTGACAAGAACATCCCTGACAAGAAAAAGCAAATATATTGATCACATTCAACTATAAATAGCTGCCAAAGAGCTGAAATGTCCTAACTGGCTGGAGAGCTCAGTCCATCCTCAGGAGGACAGGTCTACTGAGGAAGCCAGACAAACATCCCCCAGCCCGGCAAGGGGCCTGAGCAGAGTGCTCCCAGGGAGACCATGAACCAGCTCTGTGAACTGGGCACCCCAAGACCCACTGCAGAAGGCCAGTCTCCCGCCTCCAGGAGGATCGACGACACGCCTGCCCACACTCCAGCTCGCCAGGAGAGCCAGCACCAGCCTTCACCTCCTTGTGTCCTTCCAGTTTTCCTTTGAGGAAAAATACTTGCTGAATGACTGAATAGGCCTCCTCCATTCCAACGCCATACATGGTTTTCACTGACTCTGGGGTGATCGTTTCTTGTTGACTGCTGATGAGGGGAAGCCCTATGCACAGCAGGAAGTCCCCTTGCAACAACAGTGTCTAGGGAAGACCAGCTCTCGGTGAATCCGGGCCTGCGTTTCGGTCCCTGCTGGCTTGAGCCACTGTGTGTGTGTGTATATGTCCTGTCTATGGCCTCAATTTGGGGGAGTTTCATCTTACAAGTTCTCTGTTCCCTGCAGGTAGAGGGCCCGGGCTTCAAACCCTGAAATATGATTAGAAGGATGGGAATTATGATGGGAAGTAAGATGAGAGAACAGCAGTCCTAACCACTTTGTGGGGGAAACACCCAGTAGAAGGTTCTGTCAGCATCAGTGCTTATAGTGTGGACAGTCCAAGAGTTAGAGAAGAATCTAGGCCACTGAGAGTTTCTTTGGCCAATGGAGTCCCTTGACTGTTAGTACAGGCCAATGCATGACTTTGCTCTCTTTCTACTACTCAGTAGCTTATTTTTTTGTTTTTTTTATTGTGAGGAAGACCAGCCCTGAGCTAACAGCCGTTGCCAATCCTCCTCTGTTTGCTGAGGAAGACTGGCCCTGGGCTAACATCCGTGCCCATCTTCCTCTACTTTATATGGGACGCCACCACAGCATGGCTGACAAGCAGTGTGTCGGCAGGTGCCCAGGATCCGAACCTGCGAACCCCGGGCTGCCAAGCGCGGACTAAACCGCTGCGCCACCGGGCAGCCCCTCAGTAGCTTATTTTTAAGCAGAAAAGAAAAAGAAATAAAAACCCAATTCCCAATGCCTGAGCCAGAGTAGAGTAACCAACAAAACAGCTGTTAACATGGCTGACACTCATTCCTGTTAAGTGCTTTAGTTAAGTTATAGGCCTGGCAGGGGAGAAATTCTGGCTGGCTTAGCAAGGAGAGAAATTTCAGAGGCAGCTACCACAGATGGTAGCAGACGTCATGGAGCACAGAGCAGAAGCCACCAGGGACTTCACCATCTCAGAGCTAAGCAAAAGTGCTGATCAATACTCGGCTAAGCCAGCTGCCAATTATACACCCCAAGAAGTTCAGGAAGCTTCAATTTATAGCTTTCCAATCTCTTCATCCACATATCTGTCAGCCCGTGTCTCTTCAAAGATCCGGGATGTCGGCTTCAGGTAACTGCCCTCACCAGAGCTCACTAGCAGTGCAAAGGTGTAAATGCACAATGTGCAACCATAGTATTGACTGCTCCAGTCCTAGGGTTAAAAGTGACCCCTTCTAGGGCTCCAGGAGAGTCATCTACCTCACAGGAGCTGGGGTGGCTAGAAGCCAACTGCTCAATCCCTTCTATTATAGCGCAGGGTAGTGGTTACCGGTGTAGGCTCGAGAGTCACACAAGCTTGGGGCTGAATCAACAGCTCCACCATTAACCTGCAACATGATGCTGCTGGTTATTTAGCCACTCTCAACCTCAGTTTCTTCATCTATTAAGCAGGGATAATACTGCCTATCTTATTGGGTGTTGGAACAATTACATTTGATACTGCATACAAAGCTTTTGGTACAGAGCACTGTACACAGTAAATGCTCAAAGAACGTTAGCTGTCATCCCACATCTGTGAAAGCCCAGAGTTGCTGTTCGGTATCACCATGATCCTTCTGTGTCCTATAAATTTCTCCATCTCATGGTCATACCTATTAGAAAGTAACTCTCTAAGTAGGGCTGCAATCTACCATCTTATGATAGCAAATTAAGAAAAGCTATTATTATGAATTACTATTAAGGCTTTAAGTTACTTCATCAAGTTGTGACTATGGACATTCTCAGGTGTCCAAGATAATTTTTCTATTAGGAGTCCATACATTATTCAAAATTGGAAAGCATTACTTTGTTCTAGCAATATCATTCATTATTAGCTAGAACCTGACTAACCAAACTTTCCCCCCATCTCTTTATTAAGGAAATAGACTTGATAAGGTGTCTTCCCTAAAGCAACATTTGGAAATATGCTGGGCTGAACACACATTTAATGCAATCACTTCCATTTTCTGTATTTACATCTTCAGACATCCAATGACAATGTGTATACAAAATAACAGTGGAGTCCCATAAGATTTCCAAAGATTCAAATATGCTCTACTTTCCAGGGCAAGGAATTGGCTGATGTATTTATGAATTTTTCTATCTTCTAAGCATTCTATCTAGTTATTTGTGCAGGGTGGCCCCTGGATGACCAATGGAGAAAATTGCTCAGGACATGGAGGTGACTGGAAGAAGAGGGCTAAAAAGGCAGAATTAGGAAAAGGCAAAGAGTCCCAAATCCCTCCTTCACTAGCTATGACCTTGGGAAAAGAGCATGTCTGAGCTTCAATTTCACCCATATAACAAGGATAATGATGCCTACACCAGAGGACTGGCTCAGATGAGTACCACAGTGCAAAAATAAAGTGCCTTGTAAACACCAAAGCACCATACAAACGAGACCCCACTAAACAGCCTGCTTCAGCCAGAGGGCTGGGCTCACTCTTGCATGCACGCCTGTCTTGGCACCGACCACCTTGTTCTTGTCTTGCTCACTCCAGCTTGTGGTGACTCCTGCTTTGTCCTCAGCATCCTTCCACAATTCTTTCCACAACGCTAGGACACATTTCCTAGCATTCCAGGTACTGACTGTGAACAAACCACCCTTCTCCCTCCCCACCTAGGGCTCGAGGAATGGGCTGCACATCACACACTAACTTTCTATGGAAAACACTTGAAATCAGTCAAAAAATTGAATACGGGGTGGTGGGGGGGAAGAATAGGTGGAGCACAGCGGGTGTTAGGGCAGTGTGACTACTCTGTGCGACACTATACATTTGTCCAAAGCTGCAGAGTGGCTTCGGATACACAGAATGTACGAGTGAACCCTAATGTAAATTACGGACTTTGGGTGATAATGACATGTGAATGTAGGTTCCTCAGCTGTAACAAATGTACTCTCTGGGGGGGATGCTGACGGTAGCAGAGACTAAGCATGCGTGGGGACGGAGTATATGGGAAATCTCTGTACCTTCCAATCAAGTTTGCTGTGAACCTAAAACTGCTCTAAAAAAGTCCATTAAAAAACCTGATTATACACACACAAACAAGTCTGCTATTGAGATGGGCTCTGACAAATGTGAAAATTTAAGAAATCTAGCTCTTTATTTCACATCAAAGCTAACATCAAGTGTTTGTTTAAAAAAATAATGGTTCCGGCTTTGAATGGGGTGAAGATCTACAGAGAATTTACAATTTTAGGCTGACAGGAAACTATATAGTATCCCACGAAATGGAAATCCTGCAACAGAGCTCACAATAAACATTTCCAGTTTCTACTTTCAGAGCTGCTAACTACTGCCTAAACAGATCTTAACCAGAGAGCACGTTTTGTTGAAACATTCCTCTTAGGACAAACACAGCAGATATGCTTAAATAAATTAAAATCGCAACACACACATCATTCCTAAAACAATTGAGGTACATTACTTTCCAGCTTCTTATAAACAGAGAATTGTACTGACTTTAGAAAATTATAGGTTAGTTCTGCTTTACATTTTATGGGTTACCAAACTCTTATTAACTGTACCATTTTTCTTTTAGCTTCTTAACTACTTTTGATGTATACAGGCCAATCTCATTCTTCGCAGGGATTTATCTTTTTAGACCAATTCCTTCCTTAGCACATGTGCTACACTTCTTGAAACCTCTCTCCAGACAAAGCCCTGAATTTTAGATGTCATTTTTTCTTACCCCCGTTCCTCAAAGTTACAGAAATACACAAAATAGATTTTTCAATCACATACTCATATTAGTAAGTATATTGAAATTCTTTCCAAACCAATACAAGTAGATTTGGATTCAATACAAAAACGTTCCCATATGATGCAAAATCATTTGGTATTTAAAATCCAAACAAAAAGGACAAAAGTGATTAGCTGCCTGAGGGGAGCTGGTTTCCATCACTATTATTGAGCCCATAATTAAATTATTGAACCCATAATTAAACCCAATGTGCTAGAGAAATGGCAGGGCAATAAACACACATATTGGGGCAATATTTAAATGAAAACAAGAGTGACAAAGCAGAAAGGCTTAAATCACATGGATGCTCATTGACAGACAGGGATAACAGCGTTACGGACTGAAATGCAAAGGCGAGGAGTTTCAGAAGATTTCAGTCTATCAATAGATTACAGAAACTTTATAGGTAAAACCACTAATGTGACACGCTAGAAGCTTGGGACTAATCCTATGTTCACTGTCCAAAATCAGCAGTGGAGTACTTTTGTTTACTGCATCATTGCAGGTCTGAATTTTCTGGGGGGAGACACAGGGGACGTTTTGTTCTGGCTTAATCATACACAAAATATAAGCTGGACTAACCAATTCAAAACCCACACGAGAGTATTTTCAGGTTTTTGTTTTGTCCTCAGCAAACTATCATTATCCTGGTGATTATGAAAATATGTCACAAAAAAATCCAGTGCTAGAATCCCACGTCCAACATCTTAAATCACTCAAGAATGTTCCCTGAGCGAGCAGGTGCACACCATCCAACAGCTGGTTTTCATCTTTGGTATGCACGAGATGTTTACTACCAATGAAAGGTGGGGAAAAAGGATTAGTTGGCTTACATGTAAATTAAATATCCAATTCCAGGATATGTCATAGTTAGATCACTATTTTTAATTGTATATTTATAAAATTTTATTTAATCTCCTTACACAGAGAAGAAAACAAGCAGCAGGGGGATTTATTCCTTAAGAGAATAACAAACTGCAGAGAGGACAGTCTCCTTGGAGTATATACCATCTTATTGGAAAGCTTCATGATCTTTCAGCAAGACTCTAAAATAAATACGCTGTGTAGGTTGAGCATATCCAAGTGAAAACAAGGTTATTTGACATCTGATGAGAATCACTGGAAACAGGAATTCTTTAAAAAGAATTCATGATTAGGTGGGTTGATTTAGACCATACAGTATTTCTGAAGGGAGCTGGTTTATAGCAGCTTCTGTTAACAGCTCCAGACTGGAGGGGGCAGATGTGCTCCTTTTCATATTCTTTTCCACTTCTCCCACTGGGGAGGACATACACTGACCGCAGGTCTGGAAAGCATCAAAGCAAACTTGCCAGGCTGAGTGACGAGTGGCGTGTGGCGTCCTGAGGAGGAGGCCCAAGTCTTCTTGGATCCTCCAGGAGCCCTTGATGTCAAGGGCTAGAAATCTCATTCTCTCTAAACTAACAGCAGCATATACATCCACCCCAACCCCTGGCAGGTCCAAAGTGCCTCAGAAAGATTCACAGAGATCAAGAGGAGCCCACCCAGGACCCAGCTTATTTCGGGGGTGTAAGTTCCACCCAGCCCTCAGCCCACAAGGAGACTGATGCCCACAGAGAAAGGGGGAGGCTGGCCATTGAAATACAAAACCAAAAGGAAGCAAACCATTCTTCCTCCCTTCCTCCCCTGGGCCTGGAACCCTTTCCTGTCCCCTGGATTTGATGGATCACAGTGTATTTACAGCCAACTTAGGAGACCCAGGGAGAGTCTGACACATCCTTCAGATGGGGGTGGGACTAGTAACTCCCTCTTCCCTGAATCCAATCTACTTTATAGCCAAAGATTTCATGAAATGATGTTTATTTTAAAAAGCTTGAGTTAGATATAGAATTAGATAGTTGCATAAGTTTGTGAATTCACTAAAACCACTGAATTGTAAACTTAAAAAAAAAAAAGAGAGCTCTGAGTTGTATCTGAGTCTCACACACACTGGACTTGTACAAGATGCTTGACTGTTCCATTCTCTCAAACCATGGCACACTGTCACATTTTTCCAGGAGATTTCCCTAAGAGCAGCTGTTTGCAAAATATTGCACTTAATTTAAATCTGGGTGATCTGATGTTTTCTGGAAAAAAATGTATGCTAACATGTATCTTTACGCCTTCAGATGATGGAGGGGGTGTGGGAGGAGGGGCTGAACAGCAGTTTCCATTAAAATCTTCTGTCTTCCTTTTGGTTATGTACACAGAGAAAGAGATTTAAAGGAAAGAGTCATCTGGGCTGAAGACAGTGAATGGCATCCCCATAACAGGCCAAAGATGTCAACCTTTGAACACTGTCACCTCAGTGGAAGTGTGGCCACTCTATTACCTTAGAACTTACTTTCACTGAGCCCCTAAAAGACAGGTGGCAACCCTGGCTCAGACACTGGATCTAATCTACTTTATTCCTGCTGGTCTTTCAGGGTCCCAAGAGGACCCTCTCCACCTCCATCCAGGTGAACTGCTCTCACTGATTTAGCTGCCACCCACTTAGACCACACGTTACATTTTCTTCCTGCTTCCAGGGTTCCCACCTCAGTGCACAATAGTTTAATAAACTATGATTTTGTTCTCCTTCTTAGAGGAAAAAACCCTGCAAGAGAAGCATCATTTGTTTTCATTTGCTGAGTAAGCTTTAGCAATCCCTTGCAGACCTGTGAATAAAGTGAATCACAGAAAGTGAATCACATCCTCAAAGGGGTTTTATCACAACTGACATTTGCCAAAACACAAACTCCAGAGTAGTGCTCACAGGACCCCAAACTAATGTTAAAACCACGGTTTGAGGAGGGATTTGGATGCGTTTCTACACACTTTGAAGGCGGGGCATTCGGTAGCCTGTTAAGATGAAATCAGGTGTGTGTGGCTCCCCGGGTGTAAGAAGGCAAAGCCCCATTCATAAATCCTCGTGTCTCACCACTTAAAGTGCAACAGAACACCTAAGTCAGACTTTGGATGGATAAACAGGTGTATTATAAGATTTCCACGTTACAAAGAGTCACACACAATTGACCACTGTGGACAATGGGTATATATGGGACTTATGGAACTCTGTGGACAAGTGGGATGGATTACTTGGGATTTCCTGTACTTCCATGGGCCACAAGTGTTCAACACAGCAAACCCCTGGACTCTTTCCCTTCCCCAAGTCGTGCCACATACAGGACTCAGGGAAAATGCACTACTAGCAATAGTAAAGCTCACTTTTGATGGAGACTTAGAGAGAAATTTAAAATCCCTTTTCTTCTGGGTCACTAATTATGCCAAGTGCTCAATAACTAGAGGTTTACCATGCTGGGCTATCAGGTGGGCAGGAAATCTGGTCTGATTAAGGCAGAGAGCAATGTGGGGAGAGCCCCGAAACAGAGTCACATTAACCAAGTACAGGGCTGAGCTGGCAACTGCTACTGAGTGAAGAGAATTGTAGTTATTTACAATGCACAGCCCAGTCCTTCTCGTAATCTTTAGTCGGCACAATCTCTTTTTAAAATTTGGTAGTACGCACAGAGTTTTCTATAAAATAAAAACTTGAAAGAACTTGAGGACAGGAACCAGTGGGCTTCATCTTGGTATTATTATCCTTTCTATGGCACACAGAATATGGTCCCAGTTTTTACAAAATATCGCAAGAAGGGTCACAGCAAAGAAGGTGCCGAGAATGTGGAAGCGGCTCTTCATCATGGGCGAGACGAACTTGGCGATGGTGGACACGCACACCAAGATCACAGTCATGAAGGCCAGGATCACGTTTATGCACTTCCCCAGGAGAACTTTGGCGTTCACGGTGTCTGTCTGTAGGACCTGCTGCTCCTGCTGGTGGAGCTCCAGCTTCGAGATGCGAGTCTGGCAGGATTCCAGGGCTTCCTGTGGGCAAGAGGGAGAGCGAGGATCAAACGCTGTTGAGATCATGGGCAACATGTGGGCACGCGCTCGGACGTGCACGGAGGCCCCCCCAGCTCAGAACACTTGATGCCCAGGCAGCTTCAACCAGCCCAAACGACAATGATGATGACGACGATGACAGAGAAAGAAGTAAAACAGGAATCGCAACGCTCATTTTATCCTGTTACTCATGGACAGAATGAGCTTGTGTAGCAACCATAAAATACCATAAATGAAGAATCATGGTTAAGTATTTTGACTCCACCCATATTTGAAATAAAGTGCGTAAAACATGGGCGTCTGTTGTACCATCAGGGACAAACTAGAGGAGGAGTGGATTTCCATTTTGTGATAGCTGACGACTTCCAGCCAAAGAGTAGGCGGTATCTCCAATTACTAGTCCTTATTTCCACTGCTGAGAGCCTGTGTGTATCCTAGGATGGAGGGAGATGGGAGGGGACGGGACTGACCGTGGGGCAACTCTGCTTTCGCCTGCTCTTTGAACGCTGCGTTTCTTGGGACGATATCCCTAAAGCTCGTTCTTTCCAGGCTTCAATTACTGAGACACAGAGGACTCCCAGTGATTCTCTAGCCCAGCCGTCTCTTCTGATACTGACTCACATGCCTCCTTGACATCCCCATCCTAACTTCTTAAAAGCACCTCAAAGGCAACACGTCCAAACGTGGACTCATGTAATGCACCTACCCTCCACCTGCCATCAACCATGTCTCCCTTCCAGTGTTCCTTTCTCAGCACCATGACCCACCCAGTCCCCCACACTTGAAGCCTGAGAGGCATTCCTCAACACCCCTCTCGTCTAATGCATCACCCAGCCCCATTGGTGCAACATCCGGTATTTATCTCAATTGGTCCGTTTCTCTCCCTAATCTAAGTCACCAGGATCTCTTGCCTGCAATAACCTTACACTAACTTCTCCACACACCCTCTTGTTCCTCAACCCCAGTGAATCCATTTTCCACACAGCAGCCAAGTGACCTTTGAAAAATGCATATCTGATATCATCCCTTTTCGTAAAAACTTTCAAATTTTTAACATGATCCTTTGAGGCCTTACATGGCCCAGGCCCAGCCACTCTCTCTTGCCTCACTTAATGCCAGCCCCCTGCCCCTCACCATGTTATAGCCATACTGACTTTTTAAAATTTTTTTTGTGTGTGAGGAAGACTAGCCCTAAGCTAACATCTGTTGACAATCCTCCTCTCTTTTTTTGCTGAGGAAGACTGGCCCTGGGCTAACATCCGTGCCCATCTTCCTCTACTTTATATGGGACACTGCCATAGCATGGCTGACAAGTGGTGAGTCTGTGCATGCCAGGGATCCAAACCTGTAAACCCTGGGCGACAGAAGCAGAGCGCGCGAACTTAACCACTATGCCACCAGGCGGCCCCCATACTGGCTTGTTAAAGTTCTCAAAGGAGCATGTTTGGGCCTTTGCACATGTACTGTGCCTGAAATGTGTGCCTCCCAGCTCCCTCCCCTCTTCATCTGTGGATCTCCCATTCACCTTTCAGGTCCCACCTCGATGGTCGATGGTCACATCCTGAGAGAAGCCTTCCCAAACCCATCAGACCAGGTCAAGTCTCCCTCCAGCCCTCCTCCCCGACCAAGAGACCACAGCTGCCTGAGGATGGGGACGAGGCCCATCTTGCTGCTGCTGTCAGCCCTGGCTCAGAGCCAGTGCCAGGCATGCAGCAGGGGCTACACTCTGGCTGAATCTTCCAGAGACCGGGTGCCAGTAAAGGGCTGTGAGGCTTGAGGGAGAAACCGCTATGCCACTTGGGAGAAAAGAACCTAACTAGAGGCAGTTCACCGAGTGCCATTTTGTTTACTAGCCCAATGTTCTAACTCATTTACCAGTAAGTGTTTGCTCAATTCAAATATAGACAGTCATCTTTTCAGCTTTTAAACAGCATAATGGCTCCAGCATTGATTTGCTTTTCTTCTGCTGAATATTCTCTAAGGGCCAAAGAACAAGGTTCTCTGTTACTATAGTAACTTTCATCACACTGGCTACCAGCAAAAAAGGTAAAACTTCTTCAGACCTTTACATTCTAAAAAGTGCTGGCTTTCGACAATAACAGTCACGTGCCCCAGAAATCATGCATTCTTTTCAACTACTTGGGCCCAAGGTTTCTGTCATTTTAGGCATGGCATGGAAAAGGTGACAGAACAAGTCAAAAGATCAACATCTTAGGCACGTTTATTAATGCTGGATTGGGTAAATGAACTACATATATAAGTAGACTGATCCTAGAATTGCCTTAGAATTGCTGTCAAATTTTTTACCAAAAGAAAACTCCAAGAAAATTAAGTAGTGAATTGCAAGGTATTTTTGACCCTTAGTGGGCCAAAGCACTCACTAAGGGATATTCAGCCCCACAATCTTTAGCACTTCCTTGGGTCCAGTATGTAACTTATTGGAGATAAGAACCAAGGATAGGATTATCTTTAAACCCTTTTAATTGGGAATTCAGGGTTAAACAAAAATCTCAATTGTTTAACATACCACCACCCTTGCATCCCTGTGGGCAACAGCCACTGTGATCTGTACTGGCCTGTCCCCTTGTATAACTCTGCCTACAAGAACAAAAGAAACAAGAAATAAAGATGAGGTTGAGCAAGCCCAATTGCAAAAAGCCCTGAGGAAGATGGCCAGTCACCAATGTAATAAAAAAGCATAGCCAGCATTTATTTTTTGACTATTATGTGTCAGGCAAAGATTTAAGTACTTTACATGTATTGTCTCATTTCATCTTCTTGACAACCTTTTGAGGTAGAGCTCGTTAACACTTCTATTTTACAGAGGAGGAAACCGAGACACAGACAGCTGACTCGCCCAGGGTCACACTGTACGTGGAAGAGCCAATTCTAACCATCACGACAAGAAAGACCCCCTCTCGTCACTCATACAAATGTCTCTCTGCACTTTTGAGCTGCAGATGAAACCAGAAAGTGTTGACATGAACTCTTCTGAATTTTTAAGCTCCCTTTGTCAAGTCCCTCCCTTTACCTTACCACTTCATCCCTGAAGTATGTATCTTTAAAAAAGGAAAAACAGTATTAACCCAATTTATCCCCTAAGAAAACCATATATTCAGACATGATCCAGTGGAATCCCAGACATGTTCTAAAATAGAATGATCAAATAAAACTGACTGTACGGTTCACCTGGCAACACTTAACATTTAAATGGGTTCCCATTTTTCACAGCTAAGTCTGTTAACCCAGAGCAGGGCCAGAAAGCCCCCAAGTGTGTTCTGCTCCACGGTCCTCAGAGGCAAACATTTCCTACCAGCTCTGGTGCTTCGGCCCCCAGACTTGTCCGCGTAGATGACTGGAGTTAGCGCAGGCTCAGCCCTTGACACCGAGCGGAACAAAACGTGGGGGAAATCTCTCTCTACGCCTCAGTTTTCCTCCTGGTAGAGGTGGGGCTGGAGAAAATAACCCTGCCTACAGAGAAAATTTGTAAAAATGAAGCTGAGCTCTACTTGAAGAGCACCCTTTTTTGTTTTTTTAAAAAAGGCGATCAATGGAATTGAAACTGGTGCAGCTACTATGGTTAACAGTATGGAGAGTCCTCAAAAAATTAAAAATAGAAATACCGTATGATCCAGCAATCCCACTTCTGGGTATTTACACAAAGGAAATGAAATCAGTATCTAGAAGAGATACATGTACCCCCATCTTATTGAAGCCTTATTCACAACAGTCAAGACATGGAGACAACCTAAGCGTCCATCAATGGATGAATGGATAAAGAAAATGCGGTACATATACAATGGAATATGAGGCAGCCACGAGAAAGAAAGAAATCCTGACATCTGCGCCTAAGTAAAATAAGTCAGAAAGATAAATACTGTTTGATCTCACTTATATGTGGAATCTAAAAAAACTGAACTCATAGATACAGAGAACACACCAGTGGTTGCCAGAGGTGGGGGGCGGGGGACATGGGGGAAAGTGGTCAAAAGGTGTAAACGTCTAGTCACAAGATAAGTCAGTCCTGGGGATGTAATGCACAGCATGGCGACTAGAGTTGACAATACTGTATTATATATCGAAAGTTGCTATGAGAGTAGATCTTACAAGTTCTCATCATAAGGAAAAAAACTGTAACTGTGCGAGGTGATGGAGGTTAACTAGACTTATTGTGGTGATCACTTCACTCTATATATAGAAAAAATCAAATCATTACACTGTACACCTTAAACTAATACAAAGTTATATGTCAATTATATTTCAACAAAACTGGACGGGGGGGAAGAGACCCTCTAAAAGCAAAATAAATAAATAAAAAAGGCACTCGAGAAGCCCAGGGTTGTTTCACTGTAGCACTAGCAGCACAAAATACCAGAACCTGCCTTGGTTTATACTGACCTAGTTACCTCTTCCTTCCGTCCATCCAGATCCTACCCATTCCTTCAAGTCCCACCTTCTCCAGGACATTCATTCACATTCATGACTCAAGGATCATATGCAAGACCTTGTTCACGTCCCTTAACCTCTCTGTGTCTTGGTGTTCACATCTGAGAAATGGGGAGAATGGTAGGAAGTGTCTTAAAGGGTTGTTGTGAGGAATAAATGGGGAAAAAAAGAGACATGTAAGGTGTTTTGCTAGTGCCTCGCACCTGGTATGCACTCAAGTGCCTGAAATTCTTACAGACATGAAAGCTGTTATTTTACAGATGAGCAAACAGACTCAGGCTTGCTCAGGGCCACACAGCTGGTAAGTGGCAGACCTGGGCCTGAAATCCAACGTCTGACCACTAAATGACCCACAGCCCCACCAGTCCACAGCTTGCTGGGCACTGCATGACTGCATTTCTGTGGCTCTCCGGGTCTGTGCCGTGTAACCTGGCCCTTGTTCGTGTTGCCTTGGGCTGTTTGGCAGTTGGGCTACTCCTGACTCCCCATCTAGACAGTAAAAGCTTCTTGAAGGCAAGCTTTGCCTCATGTTTTAAAATTTTTAAAAATTTTGGTGTTGCTGGGGAGAGTAGGGTATAGGTAATGGGCTTGAGGTAGATAATAAATATTTGTTAATTAATCTAGGCAGAAAGTACACACAGAATAGCTTCTTTACATGAGCTAATGGGGTGAACAAGGTGGAGAAGTGTTTGTGCCGAGAAAACATTTTGCTCCATGTGCCAGAAATCATGTAGTGCTTAGGGGTAAATGCACTTAGTTTGTTCAAAGGATTAAAGGCTGGGAAGAGCCACGTGAGAGTCTAACGTCAGAGGACAGGTACCTGGATGTCCCGCGAGCGCTCGTAGGCTTGGTAGGCCACCTTCTCCTCGATGCTGGCCAGCTCCTGTTTCAGGTTGGCCATCTCGTGCTGATGCAGGTCCGTCATGTCATGGAGCTGGTCTTCCAATCGCTCATACCTTTGCAAAGAGAGGAGCCGATTCTGAGCATGACATTTCAAAGGTCTTCTAACGGCACATTCTAGAATGATGTCCTTTATATCTCACCACTGCCAGTGCCCCTTGTCTGGTTTTCATCCCCTGGCAGGCTGTGTTTCCAAAAGAATAAGTCTAGCTGTGGGGAACAAGCTGTTGGATAACACTGAATTCCTGCTCTAGAAAGGACAGGTCTCTGCAGTCTCAGCTGTCTGTCCTCACCACTGAGGTTTAGTGCAAACCAAATCTGGCTTTTCTACCCACGTCAGACCAGCACCTTGGCTGGCTGCGGTGACGACACGACAGACCTCATCAGCTGGCGCATTCACCAGGGCCCACCAGGAGACAGGGCTGTCCGGATCTGCTCAAGAACCCACTGGCCTCCTGGGGCTTCTGCCCCATGGTGCCTGGTGGTTCATGGCCATGGCTCTCAGGTGCCAGAGAGCATATGAGGAAAGAGCCAACTTCTACACCAGAGCCCATTCCACTA
Source organism: Tapirus indicus (assembly GCA_031878705.1). Taxonomy (NCBI): domain Eukaryota; kingdom Metazoa; phylum Chordata; class Mammalia; order Perissodactyla; family Tapiridae; genus Tapirus; species Tapirus indicus. Next base: position 131,945,871 of record CM062920.1, on the reverse strand, counting down.
TTTCCCAGCACACACACTGATTCTGAATACGTTTTTCAGCTCTTGGAACTTAAACGCCAATAAAAAATTAACCTTGTTACAAATCATAGATGGCTTATCAGGTGGCATTTGCAAAAGTCCAAATCTAAAGTAGCAGAAGTACAGAGTCCCATTCCTATCCCCCACCCATCTCAGAGAAGAGGGATTTGTCTTGTACTGGAAAACTTATATTGCTTATTTTGAAACAGGAAGCACTATTTGGGGAAGATGCACTAGCCTGGAATGACTTTGATCAACACCAGTTTTAGATGGTTATATAGGTCACCTGATAGAATCATTTAAAAAAATGAGACCAAAAATGTAGATTTAATGATTATTCTTAGGTAAGACTTCCTAGGTGTCCAGTGTTGGTGTTGCAAGCAAGCATTTTAAAGATCTCTTAAAGTAAGCAACAGAGTGAGTGGCTCAATCATGGAGACACAAACATAACGATATGACAAATGAGAACAAAAACTGTCCTAAATTTTTGTAAATGGATATTTGTAACTTGGGATAAAATTAAAGTCAATATTATCTGGAAAAGCTCTGACTCAGAAATAGTTTTTTTTTTTTTTTTTTTTTGCTGAGGAAGATTCACCCTAAGCTAACACCTGTGCCAATCTTCCTCTATTTTGTATGTGGGTCACCACCACAGCATGGCTGATGAGTGGTGTAGGTCTATACCTGGGATCCAAACCCACGAACCTGGGCCGCCGAAGTAGAGCACACAAAACTTAACCACTACGCCACCGGGCTGGCACATCAAAAATAGTTCTTTTGTGACATAGAAACTGAAGTCAAAGATGTATGTGGGAAGTTTAAAAAATTTGTTTCATAAAATATGTGAGCTGAAAAAGCCACATTTTTAATTAATACATATATAAAACCATATATCAAACGTAAGCTAAATTTAAAATTTAAATCCTACAATATGTAATAGACATTCAGTTTTTCATCTACATATCTAGAAATTAACATGCATTTTGACCAGAAAACTTTGGGGGTAACTTTTTATTGGTAAAATTGTGGAAAATCCCCTCATATTCGGGCATATACACTTTTCATTAATAAGCTATAAGCACATAAAAGCCAGCCTACACAACACCTTTTAAAATTAGCTAATATAATCTACAAGATGTGAATTTATACCTTAATCTTAAGATTTCTTTTGAAAGCTCTTCATTTAGGGTGAAAAATTTGATAAGCAAAATACAGTACATAAAAAAATGCACTACATAAAGACTTTAAGATTGATGTATCAAATAAAATCTACCTCGTTGGACAATGAATTAGTTTTTTACTTGACAGTTATTACAGAGTGAAATCAAATAGAGATCTATGCATTAGTGTAACGAGACTTTATAACAGAAGTCTACTGAATCAGGAGCTTAACATGCACCTGAGTCATAGAATAGTTGGTGATATTTTAACAGTCCCACACATATGATGTCTTTCTTTAAACTATAAGCCACAAATTATAAAATTTAGAATCATGAAGTAGGGAAAGATCTATTGATTCCTAAATGCCTTTTGAGCCGTATCCATATTTATAGAAAACACAGCCATTAGCGTATCACTTTCAAGCAGACAATCTCTCTGCAATTAGTAACTCAGCTTCCAAAAGAACAGTCTGAAATACCTGTATCTCTCCTCTTGCAGGGTCTGAGAAATAAAACCATATTCTCTCTTAAACTGCACCTTCAGGGCCTCGATGTCCTCGGCCAGCTGTGCCTGGGTGTCCTTGATCTCCCGCAGTTCTTCCAGGATCACGGTGAGCTTCCCCTGGCTGTCCAGCGTGCCGGCCCCGCCAGCCACGAACGACTGGTTCCCGTTACTGTCGGCGGAGCCCGACGTGCCGCTCGAACACTCATCGTCGCTGCCATACTTGGGTTTGTTCACAATGGTCGCGCTGCCCCCGTAGACCCGGGCGCTCGCCTCGGGCCTAAACTCCTCTAAGGAAGTTTTTAAGTGAGCGATGTTGTCGGCGCTGCCAAACTTATTCCGGATCAAGTTGGCAAACTCTCTGGACTTATTGAAGACGAACACAGGCGGAGTGAGGGAGACCCCCGGCATGCCCGATTTACTGCTCTCCATGCTGTGGGGAGCAGTTCGAGACTTGGCGTGGGCATCCTTCAGGGAGTGCTGAATGTCCTTCAGGTTGTCCTTGGAAATGTCCTTTGAGCTTCTGGAGGCTCCATTCTGTTCGATCTCCCTGAGCTTTCTATGATACTGTTCTAACTTCTTCTGCAGCTGGGCAATGGAGTGAGCCGACTTCTGATTCTTCTTTTCAAAGACTTGTTTGATACGGCCAGCCTGCTGCTTGTCTGCGCTGTTGACCAGTTTCAGATACTCCGCAACGTTCCCATCGCGGGACGTTTGCTCGATTTTTATCTGCTCTGTTACCTTTAGGATTTTTTGTTTCAGGCTGTCCGCACTGAGTTTGACCTTGAAGTCTGGGATGCCATCTGGTACATCAAAGTTGAGGTTGGTGTCTGACCCCCCTCGGCGTATGTTGAGGGGTAGGCTTAGGGTATTCATGTCATGACGTTCTACCTGAAAGAGACAGGGGAAGAGCACTTTCAGATTTGAAGTCAAAGAGACAATTACTGTGATAGAATCTGTGTACACACAGAAGATATACTTTAAGTCCCAGATTTTCAAACTGCAAGTATTCACAAGATAAAAACTCTCTACTATTCTCTCAAGTTGAATACAGGATAGTTCAACTCTTTCCTGCATTCCTGTATACTAACCAACTGTGAGATTCAGATCTCCCAGGGTATCCAATTTTCTGTCTGGCTAGATGGTAACTTTCGGTTGCCAGGGTAGAAAATGCATAGTGGAGTGAGGTTACCAGTCGGTTCTGGCTTCCCAAAGTGCCCAGGTAATTGGGATGCCTGCCATGCCCCATTCACTGTCAACTTCACCCTTGTAGGAAATGCATCCAACTCAGACCTCAATCGTTTAACAGAGGGAGAATGAAAAAAGAAAATGTAAAGTTTCAGCAGGTATATTCATTAACACAAGAAATTATTTTCTTAATGGAATCATTAAACAGATGTGACAGAATAATATGGTGTAAGATTAATTTTAATAATTGAGTAACACAACAGTATTTTGATATGGAAACAACCCCAAACCACAACGATAGTGATTAAAAAACAAAACAGTGATAATTCTAAGACCATGTGAAATAGCTTCCTCACTCAAGGGCCACCCGGAGAAAACAAGGCAAAGTACCATTAAGCATCCTGGCCCGGGGGTGGCTAGTTTGCGCTCTAAAAGGGAAATGCAAATATAGTCTGTGTGCCAAGCACTGTGGATGTTCACCTGGGTTGTCTGGTTTGATCCCCGCTACCATCCCAGGCGAAGAATATGTCAAATCCATAGAACACACAGAAACTGAGACTTAAAGAGCCAGGATTTCAGTCCAAGTCACCTTAACTCTGGTCCTCTTGCCACATCAGGATTCTCTACCACTAGTGTCCCAAGAGGACTAAAGACAGGTCTTTCTAGAGTCTGAACACAATCTCTAAACAAAGATTCATAAGATCTAAACGGAAGCATCTTATCTGTCACGTTAACAACCGATTAGAACAATGCCTTGCTGTAGAGTCTCCGCAGAAATCGAATGGGAGATAAGACAATATGCAGCACAAGTTACTTTTTTTAGGGGACAGGAGGTTGATCTAGCAAAAAAATTAGTAAGATAATAACAGACTTCATATTGCCCAAGTGAGCCAGACTCGAATGCGGATCGTTTCCAACAATGAGGATTAACAACACTTTGACATATGAAAAATCCTAACCCGTGCTTTTTTGCAGAGGAGGGAGCCGGGTGGCCTGTGGGGCACAATCCCAGCTTGGTGGTCAGGCCTCCTTCACATCTTATAAAAGTTTGTTAACGTTATCTTTGGCCCCTCTCTTCCCACACATAAAACTTTGCCACGAATAAGAGACACTGGCTGTTTTATCTGGCAGAAGAGCACGACATAGAAAAGGCTGGAAGGAAATGAATGCCAAATCACTACGAGACTAGAAAATAAGATGTATGAAAAGAGGATAGAGGAACTGCGACTTCACCTGGTCAAGAGGGAAGGACGGGTGTAGGGACTCAAGAAGGTACATAATAATCATCTTCAAGTCCTAGAGAGACGACGGCAGGAAACTTGAGGAAGCTATGGACCTGTGGCTCACTAGTGGACCCAAACAGGAATGGGCTCAAATTACAGTAACAAAGAATGCACTAAACCTAGGAAATGTTTATTTTGGGCAGACTGGGTAATTAATGGTAACCTTACAATCACAAGGCTGGAAATTTGATTTCACTAGAGATATCTCATCTGATTACGCTACTCTACTTCTCAGAAACTTTCTTTGGCTCCCTAATGCCTCCCAAATTAAATAATACAACCTGGCCACTGTCAGGCCCGAGCTTACCTTTCAGGCCTCACCTTGCATCTAATGGATGCCATTCACCTTAAGTGAACCATACAACCCAAAGTTCCCAGAATGTATGTGAATTTTCTATGGATTTCCTGGTACGCACGATATTCGCAATGCCTGCCACCCATCCACTTTTGCTTATCAAAATCTTACAGATTCTTTAAGATCCATTTCAAATGCCACTTCTTCCATGAAGCTTCTCCTAGTCCTGCTGGAAAGCTGCCTCTCCTTTCTGTGATCCTCTGTGGTGCTTCTGTGGCAGGTTACTCCTCCTCTTATCACTCATTCGTGGACTTTAACCATCACAGAGCGCAGACTCCTTCAGGGGAGAGATGGTGCCACACCTGGACCCAGCTTGTAGTGCCAGCATTGCCCTTTAGTCACAGGAGGCTGTCAATAAATGTTTGCTGAACTAAAGTGACATCATTCTTCATTCCAGGAGAGTCTACACTGAAGTCATCTAGGATATATTTTAACAGACTCAAGAACGACCTTGGAAGTTCTGCCCATACAGACCTGATAATCCCAGGTAGAGAGGTTTTCCCACTACCGACGTAATAAATTCAACGGCATCTCAAACTGATTGAACTAAATGGAGAGTTTCTGAGGATAAATGTGCAATAAGATACACAAATACCGACAAGGACCTTTAAACTTTAATTGAAGTAAAATTTACACATAGAAAAGAGTAGATTTAATAAGGATAAAAGTCAATGAATTTTCACAAACTGAACACACTGTGTGACTAGGACCCAGCTAACAAAAGAAAACAGATGACCCCCTCGTGCCCCCTCAGCCATGACATCACCCCCCAAGGTGTACCCACAAACCTGACCTCTAAGAGGATGCATTAGTTTTGACTAATACATCACGTAGTCTTCTTGTCTTTTTTCACCCCACATTGTTGGTGAGATTCTTAAGAACCTGTTCTTGCCCCTCCAGGAGCTCAGATAAGATCAGATTTAAAAAAAAAAAAAACACCTATTTGGTATTCTCTATTGAGAAGTTTACACCACAACATTCGAAGATACAGAGGTTTCTAGACCTTACCTCACCAAACGCAGCAGAAAGTCACGACCTGTTCTTCCTTTAATTCTCATCCCCACCGCAGCTGGCCAACCAACTCCAGTGTCTCAACACAATGGCCTTGTTCCCTTATGGACTGCTGGGCCAGGACAGCCTCTTATACGCTGGAATGTTTGCGCACAGATGGCCGCCTGACTTTTGGCTCACTTTAAAATTATAACAATGCTTGGTATGTCCCTGAGAGTCCAGGATGGCGAAAGCAACAGCATTTCAAGCTCGAATCAATCACTCTTACTGCTTGTCAGCAAATCTCGGTTAAATGTTTGATGAGGATGAAAAGTCGGAACTGTTGCGGGGCCGCACCTTTCAGCCTTTTATGGCCCTAGCTCTGCAGTATAATTCAGATCCAGCTCACACTTCATCGCTAGATGCCCATACAGTCCCTGAACACAGACTGAAATTTCATGAACATGCTGGGAAGAAAGCTGTGAGAGTCCCCCGTCCTCCATTTAATCTGAGGTCAACAGTACAGGGCAGCTGTTTCAGGGCTGGGACGCGGGGAGGAGAACATAGGTTCGTAGATGCCCAGAGTCAACGTGCACATGGACTGTGCATCAGGGGATGCGTGTTCCAGTTCTGGCACTGACAATACTAGCTATGTGTTCTCAGGTAAATCAATCACATCTGTGGACTTCGATTTCCTAATCTATAGAATAAGGAAACAGAACCAGACAACTCAGAGCTAACACTGCAAAATTCCATGAAATGCAACCCAAGCCATCTTTACCATGAGAGAGTGTCATGGAATAGTCAAGACCCTGGGCTCTGGAGACAGACAGCTTTGGTTCCCATTTTGGCACCACTCTTATGAGCTGTGTGACCTTGGAAAAATGACTTAGCCTCTCTGTGCCTCAGTTTCCTCTTCTGTAAAATGGAGATAATGATTCTTCAAAGGGTCATAAGGAATAAATGAAATAATGTGTATAAAGTACTTAAAGACTTCCCGGCACAGAGAATGGTCTCAATAAAGCGTTGCTATTGTGATCTTCCCAATTTCATTTAGACACCTGTATCTAAAAACTGAAAGGAAAACACGCTGCCAAGTGTTAATAATGGTTCTCCTTGCACCGTGGAGTTATGAGGAGTCATTCTTTTTATTATGCTTTCGTATTTTCCAATTTTTAAAAAATAAAGAATCTGAATTACCATTTTGGCAGAAAAAAAAATGTTTTTACAAATGACTGCTAGCCTCTTTCAGTTCTCTCGGAATTACTCAGCTATTATCCCTTTACATGAAAGACAGACCACAGCATCCTAATGAAAAGCCATTCCTGATAATGTTTTCCTTCCGGCAGCAGAAACATTTCCACTGTCACCTCAATGTTCTGGAACAAAGGCTAAGGAAAAGCTTAAGCCCTGGACAGACGTCAACACCTAACACTGAGTCATCCCTGCAACCTTTATCCGAGCTTCCAGCACGACGCCCCAAGTGAGCTCACCTTACTCCCCGGGACATCAGGCGCAACCCCATCACCACCCGTGTGCCCAGACACATTATTCAGGCTTCAAAGGGAGGCTGTTCCCGAGGACACTTTGTATTTACCCCGAAAGCTCCAGAGGGAAATGAACAAAAAGGGAAGGACAGCCGGTACAGGGGCACACCACCCAAACCCCACCAGAACTGGAAAGGGGAATGGGGGGCGGGGGTGTCCTGTGGATGCCTGGGGGGCGTGGACTGAGGCAGGAGTCCCCTGAGGCTCTGGAGGTCACAGAGTGGCCAGAAGATGCAGGGGCACAGAGAGGTCAGAACGAGGGGACAGAGAACAACGGCCAGCTTAGTCCCGAGGCCAGATACAATGAATCTTTGCTTAAAGAAAAGCCACTTGAGCTCAGTCTACATATAAGCAAAGGGTCAGGTCCTTCAAACCGGCCGTCATTTCCCAGGCAATACATTTTCCCCAGCACACACGAGGGCAGTTGCACAGACAGGCCCACAAAGGAGCTGCATGTTCACCCAAAGGCTTCACAGGTCTTTGTGGCCCAAGGCAACACAGCTGACACTCTGTACTCTTATGTGTTTTAGCTAAAATCTAACTTCAGGTCTAGCCTCAAGGCTGTTTCCACAGTGTGCCAGCCAGAATGTGCTAGGCTTTGCTGTGGTAACAATGTCAAAATCTCGGTGGCTTAAAAAAAAAAGGTTTATGCTAACAAGTCTGCTGTCCTAACATGTCCGCTCGTGCTAACAAGTCTGCTGTGAGTCAGCTGAGGGACCCAGGCCGTGACAGAGCCCCTACTGTCTGGAATGGTGCCTGTGGCCGTGGCAGGGGCAGGGAACTTGGTGAGTCGCCCACTGGCTCCTAAAGACTTCCTTCAGAAAAGACACCTGTGACTTCCTCCACTCACTGCATTGACCCCACCTAACTTCACAGAAGGTGCAGGACAGGGAAGTATAATCCCATCACATGCCCAGGAGGAAAAATGTCATGTTAGTGACACATGCGGTATCTTATTTGTTAAAAACTTTGAGGTGGGTCCTACTATTATTACTATTTTACAAATGAAAAAACTAGGCACAGAGAAGTTAAGTAAATTGCCTAGGGGCACACAGCTAGTAAATGGACTGAAATCCAGGTGGTCTGTCTCCAGAGCCTGCCTCCCTAACAACAATGACTGAGTACTTTTACTATGAGTCAGGCCTTACGCTAAATATTTTTTTATGTATTTCATAGATTCTTCACACCCGCCATATTTTATGAGAAAAGCAAGACTTATAAAGAATATATAAATGTTTCTTGAGGTCTGTGGATAATAAATAGCTTAGCAGGGGCTCAGCTCGGATATATGAAATGTACAAGACTTCACAAGATGCTGGACAAGCTTAGCCACTAACCCTGTGAGAACTGGTTGGCAGCATCCCTAACATGCTCATCCTGACTGTGTGTGGACACTCGGGGTTTGGTTTAGATGACTCTGTCAGAAAATTCTCCCTCAGGCTGAACTTGAAATCACCACCCACGGAACTTTCTACCCATGGCCCTGGTATTGCTGCCTGGAGCCACATCATCTCAGGTTCGTAGCAGCCTGGAAATTCCTTTCTTCTTTATCCATGCTCTAAAATAAAAACAGTGATTTAGGTAAAATAATTTATGACGATAACAAGGCTTATTGCTTTTTTCAGAATCATGGCCATGCATTTACAATCACTAAGAGAAGAAAGAGAAGGAGAGAAACAGAAGGTAAAGATCAGAAAAGAAAGTAGATGAGGGACCTGTGGAGAAGAAGGTGGTCATGTCTAAGAGCCTAACAAGTGAGGGGCTGGTACGTGGACACACGGGCACTCAGCAAACAAGCCACAGATGTGCCTGGAGAGAAGGGAAGACAGCTCCCCTATGCTGGGTGACACAGTGGAGAGAACGAGGGTTGCTCAGCATGGGCCTGAAGGAGGTACCTCTGAATGTTCTACCAGAGGAATGTGAGCTTTATATCACTTTCCTATAAGGAATATACATGACGCTACTAAGGCATCTTCCCGCTTGCTATGTTGTGGTCACTTGACACACACCTGCAAAATGTCTAGCCAGTCAGTGAACACGGAACCCGGGGAGCTGACCAGATCACTGGACCCTGGCCTCAAACACTTTGTTTGCTAACTGAGCAAACCTGGACTGCAAAAATAACTCTGAAGCCTTGACAGGCCTCCTTATCAAGACATAATTCATACATTCATGGCAATACCTGAACAGAATATTCAATACCTACATTTTAGAAAAAAGCCACTTTCCCCCAGTACATGTTAGAAATGAAAAATCTTACAGATCTTCACATTTTCTTAGTAAAGTGTCTTAGTAAAATGTCTGTTCTGATTTGTTTAGACAAAGAACACTTCCTTTTGGAGTTCGGGTCTGACAACAGTACACCCTGAACTTCAAGTAAGTTCACAGTGTACAGAACGGGAATTGAGTCACTAGCTCCACCATAAAGGTTTGTTTTTCCCCCACCTCTTCCTCTCTTAGCATCGCTGACAAAAGAAAATCAGTAGCGTCAAAGTGCTATTTCTTGACTGCGGGTGAAGTAATCTCATTACTCTGGAATTAAGGATCATTTGGATCAGGCTGGAACACGCGTCCCTTTGATAGCTCAATCCTTTATCCACAGACACTGGAAACTGACACTGTGAAGGAGATTAGGCAGTGTTTAAGGTTCTCAAAAACAAATTCTTCAAACATCTTCAAGCACTTACCAACACTTGATATTGTAATTAGAAATAATTATCTTCTCATTAAGCCTCCACCAGGCAACAGCGGTGACCTACTTCGAGTTACACACACTAGAAAATATGTATTTCTTCAGAATAGCTTATAACTCACACTTTCAATTAATACAACCTAATCCCTTACAAAATTAGTCTGACCTGGTAAAGATTTATAGTATACTGTGTAATCTACATGAGAATTAAAGAGGGGAAAAGGCCAGATTTTAAAAGATTATACCTTAAAAGGGGGAAGGGGAAGGCTATGGTAATGAAAATCAAGCAACCTACACTGAGTACCAATCGCAGGTGAGTGACAGCCTGGTCCCCTGGGGAGGGAACTGTGGAGGAATGTGAGGCAGCACCCAAAGGGTAATTTCTTAGAAGAGGAAGGAGTCTCTGGGGACCCCATGTACCTCAAAAATAGGGAATTTTGGGTAAGGGAAGTGACTGCCTAACATCTCCTGTCACCTCTACAGGCCTGGGCACGAATAACTCCACCTTCTTGAAGGGAGAGCTCATAGTTCCTTCTTGTGGCACACGTGGGATGGCGAGTTCTGAAGAAGGGGAAGCAGGAAGCCCCAATTTTAGGACTAAATGTAGAATAAACGTCATTGGGGCTTTTAGTTCCTACATTCAGAAGAAATTGAGGGAAAGGGTGAGTGAGAACTAAGAACTTCTGGGGGGTTCTGGAATCTTTCCCACCCAAGCTTGTTATTCCCCATCAGTTCCTGACAGTGTCTGTCAGCAAGACCTTCCCAGGAAACAGACCTGAGCACTTGGCTTGAGGGCTAAGGGAGTGGTGGGAATAGCATGTCCTACTCCAAGAGAACCACCTCCAGGAACTGAGGGAGTAGAGGCAGCTCTAAAAGAGGAGGAAAAATGGGTCTCCAAGGCCCTGAACCAGTGAGCAAAGAATGGCCAGCCCTGGCAGCCCCGGCCTGAAAGGAAGCTCTGCCTCCACCCCAGGACCAGGGGCCAGCCTTCTCCTTTCCCTGTAGCATTTACTCACTGCCCACCTTACCCCCCAAACATGGAGGGTGGGCATTCTTGGGAGGGTCATGTGCTTAATCTAAGTTTCTGAATGACAGCTATAAACGCAGCCCCGTCCTGCAGAGTCTTTCAGCATCTCCAATCTGAACGGGGTCTCTGAGCAGTTCTTAGCACCCTCTTAGACACACACACACAATGACTAAATCCCTATGAGGGGCACTGACCTGCAACGGAAGTTAGACTTTCAGACCTGGAAGAGTCCTTAGAGCTCTCACTTGGCCTAATCCCTGTTGTTAAAAGCAGCAGCTTGAATACAAACTCAAGTAACTTTTCATTTCAATCCATGCTCTGTTCATTACAGGTGCCCTGCACAAATGGGAAAGTAATTTGTCTACTAAAGCCCAGCTTCTTGGATAAATACATACAGTGACTACAATAGTGACTATGACAGGAGGGTCTATCAGATAATGATTGTGTTGCCCTTTGTGTCTTGGATGCTAGGAAGTTCAGAACCAAACCGAGTAACTGTTTGACCTGGTGATTAGCCTTTTTTGCTTTCCTCTCCTTTTTTGACTTTTGAATATTACTGCTATCTACCTATATCTTCCATGTGCCTTATCATAACATGACTCTTAGTGGAAAGAAGTAGGTGAACTTTAATCTACAGACACCAGGTACGTCATCCTCCCTGGAGATGAACAATATACTCTCACTCTCATATGTAATGGGGGGACGTGGTCACACACCCAGCTCATAAACTGGAACAGCCACTTCTAACCCCATTCCTAGGGCACCCAGAAAAGCCACGCTAAGGGTCACAAGTTGGCCCGTGTCCTTTGAAAAGTTGCTATATAAGACCGAGCCAGGAATTAGTATTTGGTACTCGGGCCCCAAAGTGCATTCCCAAGGCAAACCTAAGCCTCATAATTAAGTTATTCTCTGCAGATCAGGGTTTAATTTTTTTTTTTTTGGTACTGTAACAAATACTAGGGGGGATATATATACCAGATGATTTGTAGTATAGAACATTGTTGTAAATGGATCATAACACAACTAGCCATCAGGCAGGGCTACAACACAGTTTTGAGGGAGTAGAAGGAGAACTGATCTATACTAATTTCTTTCTCTTTTGCAATACTGAAGCTATTTCCTTTGAGCAATTTTATTTTTTCTAATATAAGCCAGCAGTATTATCACCAAATAGCAATTAGAAATAAAAAGCTGCTTTTAGTTTTACCAAAATAATAAATAGCATCACATTTAAAGAAAAAAATTTTAATGTCCATTAAAAGTGCATTCAACCAAAATTTTAGTATTTATTTCTAGTATGGAAAAACCACCTTACTTTGAAATTGTGTTGGACCTTCAAATGAGGACAATCAATAGAAAAACTGACTTCCTTGGGCTGAATAAAATGCTGTTTTTAAAAGATAAATCACACCATGTCCTGTTCCTTCTGAAAACCTTTAAAGTTCCCTAAAGCGTGAAATCCTTAGCAAGGAATTTAACTCTCTTGATCAGGGTCCCCTCTCAGTCATATTCCAGGAGACTCATCCATAATGGCATTTCGAGCACATCAATGCAAAAGGCACTAGAGTAAGGTTGGAACTTTATACACACTCTCGTCTAATCCCCACAGCTGCACGAAGTTGGTATTATTAGCTATGCTGTATAGGCTTGGAAGTAAGGAGGCATCAAATAAGTTGTGGTTACAGCTAGTAAGACACAGAACCAGGATTTGTTCCAAGGTCCAAGCCTTCAAAAAAACCTCCACCTTATTCCATTGGTCCAATAAGCACCTGGATGCTTCACGCACTTTCCTATTTCTGTGTGTTAAGTGTCTGCTAGTTCCTCACCCCAGCGTGACCTCCAAGCCTCCTTCCCAATTTCCCTTTCGAGGACCAGTTCAAACACTGTCTCTTCCACAAAGCCTCCCCCACTCCCACGCCCAGCTGGAATCGACTGCTTCCTTTACACTCTCCCTAAAATCTGTGTTTACCCCTTTTACAGTGCTTATTCTCTAGGTACAGTAAGTATTTGTGTAACATTTGTTCCTCCACTATCTTGAAGCCGCGAGGGGAGGGAGTGTCTCATAAGCCACCTGTGCCTGCTCCACATTCCTTCCTCAATAGGATGTCAGTATCTGTTGCATGAATCAGTGGTTGACAAACAGCCAACTGGGGCAGCCAGTTGTTCCTCATGTGTACATTCTCTCAGCTGTTTGCAATGAAATCAAGAAGAACCTGCAGCTGAGGTTGGGCTGGATTGCTTTCAAGACAGACTGGACTGTAGACTGTTAATGGCTTTTGATTCATGCCTGAGACCAAATATTCAGGAACCTGATGTGTCTCATGTCTCTCTGTTGCTCCAAACAGAATACAGGCGACCAATTACCAAACAATAAATATTAAGATCCACAATGTACAGAATATGCAGGTGTACTCTCTTTCTCCCTAAGTGACATTTCCCCTACGGTTACCATCCTAACTGCCGCAGACAACCCAGGTGCCTGCTCCTTCTGACACACCCATGTTTTAACTCAGTCCATTACTTGGTGCTGGCATAAGGAAGCAGCCTTGTATTGTATTCAGTGAAAGACCTTTTAAAATAAATTATCCAATGCACCAGGAAGATCATCGAGTATAGTTCCTTGTCCCTTAGGAAATCACAATTCAATAGAAATAAAGGAGTCTTTTTATCCTCTAAAGCCTAAGAAGGCAATGACTTGTTTAAAGGGCAAAAGCAGGCTTCAAGAACAATGGTCAAAGAGAGGACAGGATCTTGGCAAGACAGTTCAAGTTTATTTAAAAAAGAGAAGCTACCAGTTATTAAGGACTTATTAAGTATCATATAATTTTCTAAATGCTTCACATTTTATTTTTCCTTTCACGAATCTAAGCTTAGAATAATTACTCCAATTTTACAGATGGGAAAAGTTAAGTGACTTGTCTGAGGTCATAAAGCCAGCAAGTGGCAGAGCTGTGATTCCAGCTGGCTCCAGGGTGTGGGCTCTAATAACATCCCCACGTTTTACTGAGAGCCCACTGCATACGCTAGACCTGTCACTGGAAACGAACATGTTTCCCATCCCCCTACAGCCCCTAAAATTTAGTTCACTTAAATCATTGGGTTACCATTAAATATTACAAAGTGAAAAATATGTATGGTAGAGAAGCCAGAAGAAAACACTAACAGACGGCTTTAGACAGTTCTTCTGCCACAAGGCAATTACTGGAGATGTTCCCAATTTGACATTAATAGGTAAGAGAAGAAATTAGCTTAAATCCCAAGATACCTTGTATAATAAAAAATGTAGGTTGCTCTGTTTCAACCACTAATAATGATTCTAAATGCCAGTGAAACAAGCCAGCTTGTACATAAACTCCTTCTTCCCGCTAAAACTCTAATAGATACTATAATCATTAGGCGCTCTGCTACCAGGATGCAGATAAGAGGCGGCTTCCTTCTCCCACAGCCACAGCAGTTTAAAGCACGAAAGTTGCAAATTTCTGACACAGAACAGTCCTCCAGGAACATGTTGTTTTGTCATCTGGGAGAAAGGAAACTACAAAGAAATCAACTGAATTGTGGATTGTGATTTTTAAGATAAACACTCAACCGTGACCCTTCTTAGAACCCAAGTCTGTATCTGGGTTGACTGTATTTCCAAACAGAGGGAACAGCCTTCCAGGGCCCACTCACAACACTCGCAGCAGCCAGCCAGCTCAGATTCATTGGAAAGCCCTGATTCCAAACGCATGTGTCCTAAACAGAGGTTAACCTTGTCACAGCGGTAGCATACATTAGTGGTTAAGAGCTAAGATGACAAATCAGACTGTGTAGGTTCAAATTTCAGCTCTGCCACATGGATTGTATCACCGTGGGCAAGTTACTTACTCTCTAAGCCTTGGTTTCCTCATCCGTAAGGTGGGGAGAGCAGTATCTTTCACAGGGTGATTGTGAGGATTAAAGAAATTAATACTTGTGAAGTGCTTGGAACAAGTCCTCGTACCAAGTAAGTGTTCTAAGTGTAGGCTATCGTTTATTCAAGACAACATAACCCAAGTAGGTGGGAACTTCAGAACAGTCCAGAGTCAAGAACAATGATGCTGCTATGGCTGTGATTAAGCTCTTGCAGCAGAAGCTGACAGTTGCCCTCTCGCCCACCCCCCCACCATTCATGGAATCTGCTGTGTACGCACATGCATCTTGCAGCAGACAGGAAGGAGGAGAAAAGACAAGCAAGCCCTCAAACTCACACCAGGAGGTCCCTAAAGGATCAACTTTCAATGAACCTGAGGTGAACAGTAAAGATGATAATTTTTAAAAGATGCCCACACACCCAAAAGCAAACGACTTAGTATTTGAGTGAATTAATCTGACTTTTGAGAAGCTACAGTACCTCCAACAACTAAAATTTAAAACCTCAATATCTGGTCCTTAATTTTTAAATTAAGTGTCATTAGTCTTCTACATTGCTATTTCCAGTAAAACTAGGACTCTAAATTAAGACTCTAAAGACAGACGTCTAACATTTCCCATCTCTAAGTCTTTAAGCCACACAAGGGAAAATTGCATTAGAAAGGCTTATCTAATGATTATAACTTGCTACTTCCTCTGAAAAGCCTCCTAAACTACTTCTTGAGTGTATTATGGCATAGAAGCTCATCTTTATAGATAACGTGTGGGGGGTTTTGGACTAGGTTGTAGTTAATTCCATGACCATACCTGTCAATGGCATCATTCTCTAATTTTTCCCAGGTTCTCTCTCCTTCATCCCTTATTCAAACTACCACCAAATTTTTTTGCTTTCTTTGTCCAGTAATTTCTCTCTAGATTACCCTCCCTTGCTATCCCCAGGTCCAGCCACCTGAATCCAGACCCTCACTTCCCATCTCACCCACACAAAGGACAACAGTTTAACCAGGTTTGAATGCTTTCAACTTTTATTTCAATGTTTTATTTCTTCAGTCGAGTCCATAGAGAGCCATTATACTAATCTTCTGAACTTCCACTTGCATCACATTACAACACAGCTCAAGATGTACAATGGTTCTTCCTTTAATAAAGGAATTGGGTTCCTCCTCCTGCTAGTACTTAATCCCTGAGTAATTTTTTCCTATTCCAACCATCCAGTGTCTTCCTCCTTCCTTCCACCACCCACCAGACAGATCTCAGCGCCGTAGTACACCAAACACATTTCTGT
Organism: Tapirus indicus; assembly: GCA_031878705.1. Lineage (NCBI taxonomy): Eukaryota > Metazoa > Chordata > Mammalia > Perissodactyla > Tapiridae > Tapirus > Tapirus indicus. The sequence goes on along the minus strand of CM062920.1, from coordinate 131,929,933 downwards.
ACTTTTTTTTTTTAACCTGAAAACTTACATCATTCCCTCTGCACACATCATTTCCAAGGCCTCTGTCTTATCCAAACCCTACCATCCCCTCAAGATGTCTTCCACAAGGAGTCCAAAGGACTCCCGGCCATGTTACTTTCTCTCCTTCTGGATCCATTTTGGCTCTTATTTATACTCTTGAGTGGGTCCCTACTTGTTTTATCTTCCTTGCTGGATTTTTAGGTTACCAAAAGCATTCACTTTTTCAGATACCATATAACACTCAGCACAGAACTAGCAGTATCACTGAGTAGCAAATACTTATTTATGTACCCAACTTCTCTATGCTATAAAGCTGTATATTCCCAATTCTGAATGAGATCCATAGTAAGAAATACATATTTACCAATATGTGTGTGCATGTATACACACACACACAATTGAAACACAAGTTTTATAAAATAATACTTACCTTTACTAGATGCAATGCAATTTTATTTTTAAAAATACAGTTAGCTCATTTTTTGACAAATGCGTATTAGGAAATTATAATTAATTTTATTAGGCATGTTAATTTTATTATGTAGAAAAAGTCCTTGTTTTTAGATACATATCAGAAACGAGGCTCCTTGATGTCCATATGTAACTTACTTTGAAACAGATTACATATACAAACACACATAAGCAAATATGAAAAATTTTCATTGTTGAATCTGAATAAGGTAGATGGGTATTTGCTGTACTCTTCCTTCTGCTTTTCCATATAAAATTATAAAGCGATAGTTCTTACTCATTAAATTCACTTCATGACCAACTCATGGGTTTCAATCCTACCTGAAATATAGTGCTTTATAATGTGGCAAAAGACAAGCTGCTTGTCTCTATGTTTGCTAATTATATTTAAGGAGGCTCTAACATCCCAAAGAGTATTCTGTGGTTACTTTCTGGCCAGTGGGTTAATAAAGGATTTAATTTTCCATTGCTATGAGTCCACTAATCTCTCCTTTAAAATCCTTTCTATGAATCATTACTACCTTAAACAGGAAGGCATAAGATTAAGAACCAGTTTTTCACATGCAGAGATTACAGAATCAGAATTTACACTAAGACTTCTCATCCTCAGAATAATCTTTGTGGTTTTCATCAAGGCTTTAACAGGACTACATCTGGGAATGGCACAAGCTCAAGACATGCACTGAAACTGAAAAACGTCATCACGCGCACCGGTTAAAACTTCTCCTTCCTTCGCCTTTAAGAACTGGTTCTAATAACAGAATTAGTTCCCTGCACGGAGGAACACTGTTTAACTTACATGTAATTGACACTAAGGGAAGTGTTATAGATATGTGAAAGAAATTTCCAGACAACTGAAATGCTTAACATTTAAGGGACAACGTTTTAAATCTTGCTGATTATGGATGTCTAAATTTCTAAATTTTCAAGTTGCTTTCCTGTTGACTGGAGTCATCCATATGATCAAGTCTGGATTGGGACACAGCCTCGCGACCTCAGGATAAAACCCAGCCTAGATGGATCAGGGGACCTGGGTCTAGTTAACTCTCCAGCCTTAGGTTCCTCGTTTGAGAAAACAAAGTGGCTGAACTTTGCAACCTCTCAGGCCTTTGCAGCTCTTCTACTTGACAATTCTGTTACTACTGGGTCTGTAAAGCTGGCAGCCCTCACACAAAATGCCAACAGTCTTGTTGGTAAACTAAATTATCAGCACATACCAATTAACACAAATTGAATATTTAGCCTTCCTTATAATGAATCTTACTCACCAAAATGAAAATTAAGGAAAAGCAGTTAAAAACCATATGCAGCAAGTAAAAGAATGAACTATTAACCCACAACAAGACAGATGAATCTCAGGTATGTTATACTTAATGAAAGAGACAACATACAAAAATGTAAATGCTGTAAGATTCCAGTGATGGGGGGGTCAGCACAGGGGTCACCCTGGCAGGGGAGCAGGCGCAGGGAGAATGATTCACCAGAAGGTGGCACGAGGGAGCACTGGGTGCTTTCAACATTGATGCAGGTGGCAGTGACAGTGCACAGACAGGTAAAATAATCCAACTGTACATTTAAGATGTATGCACTTTACTATAAGTTATTCCTCAAAAAACTAAAATTTTAAATGCACAAAAAGCTTACACAATGAAAATGCAAGAGCTGTCAAAATTATTACTTTATCTTTACAGTACCTATATCACATTGCAAGTACTCAATAAATGAATGTTGATTAACATACAGTATTGTTCAATTCTAGCAAGAAAAGAACTTTAATTTCATTAGTGTGTCAATTCATACTGCATTTGGTCAGCTCTTTAACATTTTTAAAGTTTCTGAAACTTTCATGACACTATTGAATAAATATTTGTTTTTAGTATCAGAATACAAAAGAGAAATGTACAAGACAGAGAAAAATGTGGAAATCTGTACAGTACACCAGCAAGGCACTAATATCTGTGGTGTAACTAAATACACCTGATTTAGACACAAAAATACTTAATCTTAAATTCTGCAAAATGCAGCAAAATCCTAAATACCATGTTGAGGCAAACTGCAAATGCCCTGGTTCATTACATAATAGTCCTTGATTGAGAAAGCCAATGTTTCTCAAAGAGGCTGAATTTAACTAAAAGCACACAAAGTATAACTGGAGCTTACTCACTTACTCAGCCCAAATTGTTTTTATGATATTTAATAAAATTGATTAATTTAGGTTCCAAACCAGGCCTCCCAAAATACAGAAGTTCCACTTCAAAAATATTTTTCTGGGCATCTTTTGTGAGCCAGGCAGTATGCTAAAAGCACTGGAGTCAGAAAAATAAATATGATAAACTCTGCCCCAGGAGTCCACTGTTTGGGCAGGGAGACCTACAGAACTCCGCAACTGTAGAAAAATGTAATAGGTACTTTAAGGGAACAAAGAGGCAGAAATAAGTAACCAGAAGACTTCGATGAGACGGCTTCTAGGAAGATGATATTTGACTTGGACTTAGAAGAGGAGGCTCAAATCAGCCACGAGAGCCTAGCAAGGAGCACAGTGTGTCCACAGAGGCAAAATAAAAGTTTCTTGGGGTGTCAAGAATTTAGAAGGACTAAATGGGTCATTCTAAATCAGGGTATGATTGAGGGTTGGACCAAAAAGAGGTGCAGGGCAAGTATTTCTAAAGGGAGGAGGCACGAGACTCAAGAACAGCCTGCGGCAGGCTCTGTAAACCATGCTAGACTTGACACTTTATCACGCAGGCAAGGGGAGGCCAGGGTTTTTAAAGTAGTTGGGGTGGGGGTGGGGCAAAAGGGGTAAAGGGGTACATACGTATGATGACAGATGGAAACTAGACTTTTGGCAGTGAACACGAGGCATTCTATACAGAAACCGAAATGTAATGATGTACACCTGAAATTTACACAATGCTATACACCAATGTGACTTCAATAAAATAATTTTTTAAAAAGTAGTTGGGGATTTTTTTAATCATAAAAATTAAATATTGAAATAGAGACGCTGAAATATTAAAAAGAGTAGAAGAGGGCCAGCCCTGGTGGCCTAGTGCTTAAGTTCAGCACACTCCACTTCAGCGGCCTGGGTTCAGTTCCCAGGCACTGACCTACACCATGTGTCAGTGGCCATGCTGTGGTGGTGGCTCACATACAAAATAGAGGAAGACTGGCAACAGATGTTAGCTCAGGGCAAATCTTCCTTAGCCAAAAAAACAACAACAAAAAAGAGCAGAAGAAAAAAACCACCCATAAAGCCCTCCCTTAAAGACAGACACTGTTTAGCTTCTCACTAATTTTTTTAAAACACAGAATTGTGACTATACTGTACACAGGGATTTTGGATTTGGTTCATGTGCTGTACACAGTCACATAAGAAGGATCCATTAATGAATTTGTAGGATCTGGTCAATATATGCCTGTACACTCATACTCCATTGCACACCAACACTAAGTGGGCCTCTGTCTGGGATGCAGGGATCATGTAACCAACTCTGCTATTAAAAAAAAAAAAGCAAACATCATTTGAAGCGAAGGACAGCGGAGTTCTCACCTAAAATAACATTATCCATCACATGAGGGAAAATCAGGCATTCTGTCTCATAAATACATGATCGGTAATTTATTCCATCTCCACTCATCTCTCTTCTGGGGACCTGAAATGCTAAACCAACTCCAATTATCACAGCCCCGGTGCTTTTCATCAGAGGGCTCGACAGATTACAAAGGACAATATTTTTACCTGGGATGGAAAAGGCAGGAGTTAAAGATGACTTTCCCAAAGAGTACAATTCCTTTTGTCTTTTATTTATGGATTGAGAAGAGAAATCCTTCAATGTATGCTGCAAATCATATTCTCCTCACTCTAAGCCATAGTTATGGAAAATATCCCAGATTCTTCTGAGAGTAGGAAAGCACCACAGTACACCTATCTACACTGTATATCTAGGATGTCTCAAATTCTGTCTGAAAACATTAAAAAATCCAAATTAGATCAGTAAAAGGGGAAAAAAAAGTGTGTGAAGGATAGAAAGCAGTCTGGGAAAGTTTCAAGGCCAGATGCTTTTGTCTCTAATCTGGGAACTGTACTAAACCAGATCATGGGTCTGTACCTGGCTTAGAGCCCTAACTTCCCAAAGAGACTGCAGGAGCTCTCAGACAGGACACCTGCTCTGAGCTTATTACAGAACCGCCTGTGTGCAGAATTACCATTGGAAAATATGTTAATTTTATGGCCAATCAGAAGAATGCCTTTCTTAAGAGGCTTTACTCATGCCTACTTCCCTAAGATATATAAACAATGCGTATTCTTTTTGCCTTATATTGGGAAAGTTGGTGAACTTAATAAGACTCCAAGGGCTGCTAACTACCATGGGGGACCAGAATTGGCTACCCCAAAATGTGAAGATTATTAGGCATGGAAATGATTTTGGGCTGGAAGCTGCAGACAGGGGAAAAGCTCCGAAAAACAAGTAGAAGTTACTCTTTGTAAGAGACATTTACATCTGTAAGAGAAATCTCCATTTGTAAAGGTACCTCCCTCTCTGTACCAGGAAGAAGGGGGGATGACCTTATCTCTAGAAAATCTTATCAGTGCAGAAGGCGAAGACTTAAATCTGCATACTCTTGTTTACTGTGCTTTTCTTGTAATCCCTCATGGCTGACACCCTCAACCCCCAAAATTTTCCTTTGTCTATTTAAGAGGAGAACCTCCACCATTTTGTCGAGAGAAACTCAGTTTCCTGGGTCTCTCCCATGTATACATCTTACAAAGCTTTGTTTGATCTTCTCCTGCTATTTGGCCTCATGTCAATTTAATTTGTAGCCCAGCCAGAAAGGACCCAGAGTGGGTAGAGTATACTCTTCCTCCCCTTCACTACATAACAATATTCCAAAGTGACGTACTTTATTAATTTGACTCAGTCCACCTACCTTATTCGGCATTTCAAAATGTTGGGAGAACCATTTATTCCAGATTCACCAACTGAGAACATCATGAAACGTCATTCAGCCCGAGACAATACCCTGAATTTGATGAACTGAAATGTCTTTGATTTCTAGACTCGATGATGCCTCTGATGTCAATCATTACTTTAGATGTTGTTATGACTGATGTTTTATTAATAAGGCCACTGTAAATATATCTGTTAAGAACCACAATCCCTGCATCAGAGAAAAACTCTGCTCAATTGCTTTTCATCCTGGATAAACATGTAGCCAACAATCAATGAACATATACTTCATATTACAGGATTGACTCAAAGTGTTCAGTCATATCTAATCAGAGGCAAGGGTGTGTTTATTCTATTAAGGGGCACATCTTTCAAAGGAAGCAAACTTTATATATAAACAGTGGGAAGGTGACAGACATAATTAGGCAAGAATTAAATGACAAGCAGGGGGCGCCCGGTGGCGTAGCGGTTTCCTCCGCGCTTGGCAGCCCAGGGTTCGCAGGTTCGGATCCCGGTCACCCGCCAACGCACTGCATGTCAGCCACGCTGTGGCGGCGTCCCATATAAAGTAGAGGAAGATGGGCACGGATGTTAGCTCAGGGCCAGTCTTCCTCAGCAAGAAGAGGAGGATTAGCAACGGATGTTAGCTCAGGGCTGGTCTTCCTCACCAAAAAAAAAAAAAAAAAGACAAGCAGATTTGGGCAACTTATATAGCATCTTTCATCAAAAATTTCAATAAATGTTGCCAAATGCTCATGTCCCAACCTGGGATATGATTATCTGAAAGTGTTACAAGTCTGTTCTGAATTTCACACTAAACAACTGTCAGACATTCACTCTTTAAGACTCATTGCTAAGTCTTTCCCCACCCTTGCCTCTCACACCACTAAGTTCTCTTTCTTCTTGATACTCTCTCCAAAACCTAACCCTTCCTTTCTCTCCAATATCTGATACCTGCGTGGTCTAGGTCTTTTATACTGCACATCTGGACCACTGCAACAATCTCCTACCTCATCTCACTGTCTCCAGGCTGCCCATCTTAATGGTCACCACACAGGTTGTCTACAGGATGAGGTCTATGGGGGATCAGAATTGGCCACCTCAAGATGTGTCTCTTTGGCATGAGGATTATTTTTGGCTGGTTATTTTTTTTAAAAAACTGCAGACATGGGAGGGGCCAGCCCAGTGGTGCAGCGGTTTAGTCCACGCTTGGCAGCCCGGGGTTCGCGGGTTCGGATCCCGGGCGCCCCCCGACACACTGCTTGTCAGCCATGCTGTGGTGGCGTCCCATATAAACTAGAGGAAGATGGGACGGATGTTAGCCCAGAGTCAGTCTTCCTCAGCAAAAAGAGGAGGATTAGCAACAGATGTTAGCTCAAGGCTGGTCTTCCTCACAAAAAAAATAAAAAATAAAAACTGCAGACATGGGAAAAGCTATGAAAACCAAGTAGAAGTTACCCTTTGTAAGAGACATTTATATTTGTAAGGGAAATTTCCATTTGTAAAGATATCTCCCTCTCTGTACCAGGAAGAGGGGGATGATCTTTTCTCTAGAAACTCTTATCAATGCTGAAGGCAAGGACTTAAATCTGCATAATAATCTTACTCTTGTTTACTGTGCTTTTTCTGGTAATCTCCCACAACTGACTCCCCCCATCCCCAACATTCTTCATTGTCTTTAGCTGAAGATGCTATTTAAGGTGGCAGCTTCAGCCACTGTGGCTGAGTTGCTCAGTTTTCCTGGGTTTCTCCCACGTATACGTTATAAAGCTTTGTTTGATTTTCTCCTCTTATTCTGTCTCATGTCAATTTAATTTGTAGCCCAGCCAGAAGCACCTAAAGGGTAGAGGAAATGTTCTTCCTCGCCTACAGGTCTAAATTCCCTTAGATGGAAGTCAAGGTCCTCCATGTCCTGACCCAAACCTGTCTCTCTGCAAATTTTGTACTCACACCCTCTTACATAGACTAAATGGCTTAATCCAGGTGAACTCTGACCAGATCAAGAACAACATGCCCAGATCATTTCTACTAGCTCACCTCACCTTTGCTCATGTGCTCCCCTCCATGCACGCAGTCTTACCACCCCTTTCACCTCCACCATCTACTCCATGCCCACTACATGTCCATCAGCATGACAGATGTTTGACATAGTTTATCTGTAATCCTCACCCAAATTCTACAAGTACTTTTTGTGTATCATGATGAGTATCAAAGACTTCAACAAGGTCACAAAATAGTAAGTGATGAGCCAGAGGTCAAACTCAAGTCTGATTCCATAGCCAATTGTCTTTCTAAAACCTCAGGCTTCATGGAAGGCCATCCTCAGCTCTCTTCTTACCAAAACCTTGGGGTTCTTCAAAGTTTGGCTCAATTTAACCTTTTCTACACAAAGTCATTTCTTACCACTTCCAATCTAGTGTTAAGTGCTTACTCAGAACTCCTGCTGCTCTTGTCTGAGTCCTCCTTGTTGCACTAAATCCTTTACTGCCTCTTATTATTAGTTACCTTACTCTATTTTTTTTGCAGTCACAGAGACTCACATTGTCTTTTGAACACAATAGGCACTCCACTGTCTTATAACTGAGTTGTTTTATACTTTGATGTTATTTCCAATGGGTAAAATTCCTTATCATGTAGGATAATTTCAGTAACTGAATAAAAGAAGTTCAATAATAAGGGTCCTTATGATCTCACAAACTAACAGCAGAGAACAGGGCAATTTTGATGGCTTAAAAATGTTATCAAAAGCCAAGTTTTTTTCATTCCACTATTCTCAGGACATTTGCTCATTCCCTCACAGAGGCAAGAGAGTTCCTACAGTTCTAAGAACCACTTGTAGAGAATTTCTGGCTATAGACAAGCATACTGCTCTTCTTTCAAATTTTACTATGGAGAAAAACATTTTCCAGAAACAACTCAGCAGATTTCCCCTTAGGTCCCTTTGGCCAGGACTGAATCATATGTCCATGCACTAGCAGCAAGGGAGACTGTGGAACTGGTATCTAACATTTCACCCTGTATTGCAGGAGCTGGCTCTGCCAGCCAGGAAGAGGGGAGGAAAATGGTATTTGGATAGGCAATGGACACACCACTGGAGAAATATTAATGCAATAAGCTCTGTGTAATGAAACTCCTCCACCTCCAAACGGATGAATTATCATAAGAAAGGGTTGCTTATCAGGTTACAACAAATAATCCCATTACAATAGGGTGCTGTTTGCATTAGAGGTAGGAGAAGAGAATTGGAATCTCCCAGTTCTTTAGCCAATAAATTGTAAATACATTCCCTTTCTTTAGATCTTTAGTTAAATATCACAATCTCTTCCATCATCATGACTATCACAAGGAAGGAAAGGTAAGGAAGAAAAAGAAACTAGCCCTTTGGGGCTTTCATATACTTCTCTAAACACATTAAAACAGGCAAAAAAATTGAAGAGATTTAAAGAACAGAAATGGAAATCAAAGTATTTACAAGTCTTTGCCTCTTCTATTCTTCTTTGCTGTTTTTAACAGGATAACCCACTTGTACCACCACCACCACCACCACCACCTCCTCCTCCTGAAAGCAGCACAGACATCATCAATGGGGAACCACTTTTAAAAATTCTAGTACAATGGAAAACAATGCAGCCACTAAAACGGAGGTGGATCTGAATGGGCTACTATGGAAGCTGTCCAAGCTAAACTGTTAAGAAAAAAGCGAAATGCAGAGCTACGTCTACAGTACACACTCATTTGTGTTTTAAAAGAGAGGCAGTGGTTGGATTTTTTAAATGTGTACAAATGTACTCTATTTGTATGAAAATTTCTAGAAAAATATCTTAGGGATTGTGGATAGCAGTCACCTCTGGGGAATAGGATTAGGCATCTGGGGACAGAGACACTTTTTGTTTTATATTCTCTTTTTGGTATAGTTTGTTTTTATTCACCTTGTTATTTTCATATTTTTAAGTAAGTCCCCAGTGCCTGCATCCTCAAAACCTGCAAAATTTCATTAGCACACTCAAGATACTTCCTTGTTTCCTCTTAGGACCTATGATTTCACTAATAATAGCAAAATACTGGCCTCAGTATTCAGGATAGTAAGCATTTTTGTAACTCAAACTAACTTGATGACTTAGTTTATGTGATTACTTTTACAAAAACTTCCCACTCAAAGATGGCTTTTAAATCCAGTTTCCCAAGGAAGTAAAACCATGTTTTAAAAGTTAGTTCTAAAAAACATTTTATGAAACCAAGCTGGAATTGCCAAGTCATAAATATGTTTTCAAATGAAAATCCCATAAAAAATAATGTATACTAATGTTACATCATTCTTCTATAACTCTTCACAAAATACCATCTCCTCAAGGGACCAATGCTATTGAAACATTTCTACTGAGAACTCAGTTTCCAAATGCTCAGTTTTGAACCTATATTGTGTGGGCAATGGCGTTTCCCATTCAGGCTCCTCACCACGATCACTGCAGGCACAGATGATGACAGTGTGTGACGGGCATATATACACCTATCCACGGCAGCTGGCTAAAGAGAGTCACAAGAGTCCATGCAGTGACTGCCTGCATACAGCTCATGTGACTCCTGTTTTCTTCGTGATTTTCAGGTTTTAAAGTTTGGTTTTGCCCTTCAAAAATGATTGTTGTAACAACAACTACAAAAAGCAATAAAGCTATCTCCTTAAGGCTGAAGTTTCTCAGAAGCCAAAGGACAGGACTACTTCCATGGAAAATTTTTTTTGATGGTTCTAGGATATATTTTTAAATGAAGCAATGCTGAAATCAGATTACAAGATATATTTGAAATGTTTACATTTAATGAATTCTTAAAACATTAAAAATTGTTTGATATTTGAACACGCACATGCCCTAGAGTCCCAGAAATTCCATTCCTAGGAACAAGTGCCCTTGTTAGGAGAGGGCATTAAAAATATTCATCGCAGCAAACTTTATAACAGAAAACAAAAACCACCACTACCACCACCCAAAATAACCCAGTGGTCTACAGGCAATAGAATGGCTATATACACACTGTGTGCATTTGTACAGTGGAATGAAATTAACCATAGCTACAATAATTAAAATAGATAAATCCTAAAAGAAGCAAGTCAAAGAAGAACACATGCAGTATGAATTCTATTTTATAAAGATCAAATGCAGGCAAACCCTTGTTTAGGTATAAACATAGGTGGTAAAACAACAGAGAAAAAGCCTTGACTAGTTAACACAAACCTTAGGACAGCATGACCCCTTGGGTGGGGGGGCTTGAGACAGAGGGATATGCAATCAGGGAAAAGGTCACAGGGTCAAGTTCAATTTCTTATCCTGGGCTTTAGGTACAGGGGTGTTTCGTGTTATTTTTTTTAAATGGAATATCTTCTATGTGTAATATTTTATAATTTATAAAACATTCAAAAATTAAAACTATGGAATAAATTACACAGTAAAATAAATATGTGTGTGTGAGTTATATGTTAAATAACATCTTTTAATCCTATTGCTCTATCTCTGGCTCTATACTTCACACTTTGGATAATAATGTTAAAATCTAAATTTGAGGCCCTACTTCAATTGTGGCCTGGACTCAAAGACCCTCAGGCGACCCCCTACAACAGGTCCTGACTTAGTCTTCCTGGGTCATTATCCTCACTGGGTCACACCCAGGAATGTGAAGGATGTAGTCAGGAGAGAGCTCCCAAATTTCCCCCAGGCTACAGATTAACCCCCAGGCAGCCTGCAAACCATCCGGGTTTGCAGTAGATAACCCGCTCCTTCTTAGTTGGAGGAGAGGAATCAGGAGGAGGAGGAGCCGGAAAGGGCCGGCCAGCATTGAGAGGGCTTCTCCAGAAGGGCCTATCAACCAGTGGCTGACAAGAAGAGACCCCTTCCTGCATCCTTTGGATCAGCCTCGCACAGACTGCAGCTGTAGTTGTTTTATAAGCAGCGCTCTAGCAATTTTGGTGGCAATTTTCCCCTTTCATTCCAACCGAAACCGTGCACGTCAGTCTCCGTCAGCTGTTGCCCTCACAATGCTATGAGGTTATTAAGATGTTCTGCTGTCAGAACAACTGGCTCTCCATTTTTTTTTTATAACAGAAATTTAATCTCCAAGATGTGAAGGATCAAATGTTAAGCAGCTAACTCTTCCAACTTCCCATAACCCTCTCCCACGCCCAACTGTTTTAGTTTCTAAAGGCGGGGATCGTTATCAACAGTAAGCCCACCTTGGTGACATTCTAGACAAACTTTTGATACAGAACTAATTGGAAAAGAAATTACTTGAATTAACGGGTTCAAATATTTTAACATCCAGGAAATGAAAGATTTTACCTATTTTGTAGCAATATACAGAAGTCTTTCACGACATAGACACACACACAAAACCACAAATTGAATACGGATTTCCCATGAGACCCAGCAGCTCACACCGGCAGAGTTCAGGTGAAATGGAACCTTCACCACCCAACATGGAGCCCTGCATCCGTCACCATGGGGTGTCTGAGGATGGCCGCAGAAGCCTGACTCTTCAGATGCACGCTACGCTTCCCCACTGCTGCTTCCTCTTCCTCCTTACAACCCACCCTTCTTTCTCATGTGGACTGACAGTGGCTGACACTGTCACACAAAGTCAGTTTTATGGAGTCTGAAGTTTCCATGGAAGGGAGGACTCAATGACATCCACTTGTCAGAAGACTGGATGTTAAAGTACAAAGTCAGATTCCAACTCAGTCTGGTTAGGATTACTTTCAAATTTACAGGAAAATGGGAGAACTGGCTCTTTTCCAGCCAGGAGGCGGCACACTCAAACCCAGACATTTGTTCACCTCTTAAATCACAACTGTTGGATTTACATTTTTAAAGGACCACACAGTAAGGAGTTTTGGTGGTTCATTAGGAGTTTAAATACCTAGAAACCCGCTGAGAAATCAAGGAGGGATTTGGGCAAGCACAAAGAAAACTATTAAGAGCACAAAAATAATTTGTGTTTCTTTCAAGCATCTCATAGAATATTAATGACCACAAAGCTCTACAACACAATCTGGTTGAAAGGAGAGAGCAGTGAAGAGACTTACCACACACCACACAACAAATTAGGGAGCAGACCAGGATCGGCAACCGGCTCACCCTCCTGCCCGAGAGGCATTTGAGTCTGTGAGGCAGGCAGGCTGGCTATTCTAACAGCACCTACTGGATGACTCACCCTGGACTTTGGAGAAACTGCTCACATATCTCTGGGTATTCCCGTGTTTGTCTCAGAGAAACTCCACGCCCTGCACTGGAACCAATACAACCACCAGCAATAACACACTGTATTCAACCCACTTCTGGACAAACAGGCTCTTTGTGCTGCCAGAAGAAAAGATACACATTCTGTCTCTTTGCAGGGAGGCAGACTAGAACGGAGTCCTCAAGAGAACCTTAGAGAACATGCAGTCTGGCACTCCCAACTAACCGATGAGGAAATGGGCTCAATTCAGCAAACTCTGGTTGGGCAGAGTCAGTGTAAAGCAATGAACTGAGCACAGGAAACCCCAACGTGAATGAAGGCGGGGCGAGTAGTAAGTGGTCCAGGTGCCTAGGGAACGGCAGTGGCTCCAAGGCAGTGAGCGGAGTCAGGAGACTCTTTCCTCTGTTGCTTCATTCATGACACAGATGCTCACTGGTGCCTTTGCGTGTCAGGCGCAGCGAGGCATGCTGGAGCTGCAGAGGGGCACACCCACCCCCAGTCTAGTGGCAGGGAACAATGACAGCCACTGATGAGTGTCATGAGAGGCATAAATGGTGCTAGAAAGGCAGCACTTGGGAGGGGCAGCCAAGAGGGAAGAAAGAGACTTGTCAGTCAGAAGGTGCTTCAGGTAAAGTGAATTCTGCACCAGTTAGCCAGACAGCAGGTAAGGATTTGGAGAATACAGTGCAAGGCAGAAGAACTGGGTCACCAGACAGGGATCAGACCTCCAGTTAAATCACGCTGAGGTATTTGGATTTTATCCATGTGGCAGCCACTAAAGGGATTAGGATGATCAGACCCCTGTTTCAGATAAGGCCTTCTAAGAAAGCAGGAGAGAAAACGCATTTCGGTGGAGCAGACAGGAGGTGCCGAAGGTTGGTGGGAGGGTGGTAGCAGGGAAGGAGGGTGTAGCGTTCAAGGTAAACAAAGGAGGCAGCCTCAAAAGGACATGACGCCAACTGGATGTGGGGTTACGCAGGGGAGTCAAAGGAAATCCCACTTCTGTCTCATTTCTTCTGGTGGCCAAAAAGATCATTCATAAGGTGGGCAACTGAAGAGAGGCAGGAGGAGATTCGGGATAGAAGAGGATTCAGCTTCAGGCACGATAAATTTGAGGTTCCTGTGGGACATTTAAGCACAGCTGTCCAGACAAATGCTCAGAGAGAGAAAGGGGCTGAAGAAACAGAACTGGTGCCCATCAGCGACAGTGCCTTGGGGCAACTTACTGAGGAGACACGCAGAGACTTTAAGGTCAGGCAGACATGATCAAATCCAAGCTCTGCCATTTAGTAACTGTATGACCTTGGGCAAGTAAATTAATCTTTTTGAGACGCTAGTCTCATCTGAGGAAATTCCTCCTAGAAATTAATGAGATCAGAAAAGGTCTTCATGTCACGCCAGACCCAGAAGACATTTAATATTTTTCTCTTGCCCTTTCATGATCACATACTGCTTTGCATTATAATAACTCCAGTACTAACCCCTGCAACAGATTACAAGCTTTCTTGCTGTCAGTCATTCGTCTTTAAATCCCTTTGGACCTCCCTTGTATGAACAGATTCTCAAATATTTGAACTGCTGTAAGTCATATGAAAAACTCAGGCCAGAACCATCCAGGGAACCAGGGGTTTCCTGCCCTTGACATTAAATAACTAATGCAAAGATCTCAAAATTGTTATGTGGTTTAACGGTACTGATTAAATTCTGTGTCAGGAGGGTGTGATGGAGAAAAGAGCAATGGGGTTTAGAAAAGGGAGAATTTTGTCAGTCTAATAAAGCCTAGTCAAAGTAACAGAACTTCACTCTTTGCGTAAAACCATACTGTAACATTTAAGAGGAAGAGTGTCTAACAAAGTTAATATTGCATAGCCTCTATCCTCTGGCTCAGTTCAGATAAAGGTCTTAAATGTTAAATAATAAATTCTAGCAAATGGATCTTGCCTTAAACCAAACGTTAAATCAATAATAGCATACTTTTTATATAAGAAATACATACTTTCTTTGCTAGGCTCATTTTGCTTGTTCTATTTATAACTCTTGAAATGAACATTCTGAAACTACAATAAGATTTAAAAATCAGACTGACCACTAAGGCATACAGAATTCAATTCCATACGGCCAAGCTTGTTCATTTTTCTTCTGGTTTTGCCTTCAACTTTGCGCTCCAATTTGTCTTGGCTATTTTTATGGCTGCCTTCCTAGTCTGAAAATATCCTGGTCACTGGGTATTTTATTTTATCTCCAACTTACTTGCTAAAACACATTCACGATCACCTCTTCCTTCCTTCCTTCCTTCCTGATCCTTCCCTGGTAGCCTCATATATCTCCATTCTTTGATCATCAGCCCAGTTCAGCATACCTACTTCATGTTGTGTTTCTCAGTCATAAATATCTCAAAAAAAAAAAATCCACTCAAGTTTCTAATATAAAATTATTTGACAATTGCCTCAGAACTCTCTAGTCATTTGGCTCATTTAATAACTTTGATTCAATGTAGAGAATGATTCAATTCAGAGCTAGCGTCTTCGGGACTTGTTTTATTCCTGGCTGACTTCAACCTGGCCACATGTGGTATGGCTCAAGCATGGCCAGCTTGAGAGGACACTGGTCCCTAAGTGCTGAGGAAGACAGACCCTCTCTCCCCAACATGCCTAGCTCTAATTTGAGGTTCTTGCTGCTCCCAGATTACGTGGTCTCTGGATGGTTCCCTTTAAACAATACACCTGGCCGTCCCTGTTAGCCAGCTTCTAAGATTTTGACTTTTAGTGACATACAGACCCAAGATACCCGATCCGTCTCTGCCTTGAATAGACTTGAATGTCCCAGACTTGAATAGGCTCAACTAACTTTCTGTGTGTCTATAAGAAACTTGCCTATCTTGCTGCCAATAGGAGGCAAAATGAAGGCAGGTAGATGGCCAGATTAGATGGCATCTGCCACTAAACCAGCAACATCCCCATGCCACCTAACTCGGATCTGCGTGAGTTATCCCTCAGACACTAAGGAGACGCACGCAGTCTGAGTGGAAGACTACTGAGACATAATTCTCTCAATTCAAACACTACCATGAAAGACACAAAGACAGACAGACACACACACACACCCCTAACAATACCACGACTCACATTAGAGGTGTTGTTTATAACGAAAAGCATCTCATCACCGTAATGCTTCATCCAAAACTGTCCTACGGCATCTACCCAAGGAGCAAGTCACATCCAGGAACCGTTGACCGTAATCTAGTTTTCTAATCTAATTTTCTCACTATCACATTATGCTCCAGGGTTGACTTACTTTCTTCAGAACCCTGTTCACGTTCTGTGACCTCGTGCAACCCAAAGCACTCGCCTTGCAAAATCAGCGTTAGCTACTTACTTTACTAAACCATGCTCTATTCTCTTCTGCCTCTGAACACCTTAGATATCTTTTAAATTCTTCTCTTTCTTATGAACTACCCCACTTAATTCCTTCACCCAGAGGCCCTGAAGTGAGTCCCAGGTTTCAAGTAGACAAGATAGTCAGCTGCTTACCTGCTGCATCAGAATCAACTGGGGCAGGAAAGTCTTTTGAAAACAAAAAATTTCCCCAGTAAATTGGTACAATCCTTTGGAAGGACACTTGGTTCCTATCTATCCTTATTTAAAAGACACATAACCCTTGACCCAACAATTTCGCTTTTAGAAATTTATCCATATATGGTTACAGAAAAAAGATGTACAAAAATATTCAGTACAGTATTACAAAGCAAAACAAACATGGGTAAAAACACTACCCTAGAAGGAATTTAAATTGTACATCACTAGCAGACTGGTTAAATAAATAATGGATACATAGGTTTTGTGCAGAAAACATTTCTGTAAAGACATATGAGGAACACAGTGCTTGTCTCTGAGGATAAGGATAAGAAGTTGGGAGGAGAGACTTCATTCTTTGCCTACGCCCTTTAGTACTATGGAATTTTTTTTGCTATGAACTTGATCTATTAAACTCTTCATTTAAGGATGTTATTTAATCTTTGTTAAACAGAAAATAGAACGAGGCATAAATAGAAATTCTATAGGACAGATATATATTACAATGTGTTTGATCCAGCAGTTAACGATTTCATCATTAAACTTTCTGTCTTAGTCTCAGAGGATCAGATTTTTTTTCCCCAAGGCAACCTGCTGTATGTGTTACAGACTCTTCTTATAATCTAAGTGGCTCAATTTAACCATCCCCCTTGTGCTGAACATGTGTGTTTACAACTTAAAAGTTAGTTTTACTCTGGAAATTGGGGTCAGATTAGGAGGAGAGGGGAGAAGCCCACAACCTCTATCAAAACCTTAAAAAGGAAAAAACCAAACAAGAAACACAAAACACTTCAAGTTAAAAAAAAAAAAAAAAAAGGGGCTAATGCCCAGGCCCTGTATAAGACTTACTGAATCTTTTGGTCCGGGTGTCCCAAATCTCTATATTTTTTAACAAGCTCCCAGGTAATTCCTACAATTGCTGGTACTGCCTCATGCACACCAGAAGTAACTATGCTTAACAAACACTGTCTTTTCCAAGGGGAACAACACAGCATAGAGTAGAAAATTCTATGAACAAAGGTGTTCACTATTGCACAACTTCAAGATCTTAAAACAAATACCTTTTTGAAAACATTGATATGGAGTTTGGAGCGAGCACTGGGTGTGAACAGAACCCCCAGGCTGTCCTATCAATTCAACTCTTCTGGCTCCTTTGAGGAGGTCAGGGGCAGTATATGGAAGAGCCATCTTTGGGGCTGGAAGAGAGCTTGAAGAGCATAGGCCAGTGTTCCTCAAATTGTGGCTGCAATTACCTGATTCCTGGGACCTCTCTAGACCAACGGTTCAGGGTCAGAACCTGGGGACCTGCATTAGACAGACCTTTCTCCCTTCACCCCCACCCTATTCTTATGCTCAAATCAAGTTTGGTAACTACTGAGCCAGTCTGCTGTTTCCTGAACATCTGATTGTAAGATCACCTGAGGCCCCTGGTCTCTGAGCCCCACTCCAGACCTAGGGAATTTACAATCTCTAACAGGTGGTGTGTGTTAACCCAGTGCCCCAGGTTATTCTTACAAACAGGGAGATTTGGGAAACACGAATTCAGGTCAAACTCCTCATTTTAAGATAAGGAAACCAAGGCCCAAGAAGTTAAATAATTTTCCCAAGAACTTAAGAGCTGATTAATGATAGCTGGGACACCCGAAACCTGGCAAGGTAATTCTTTCCTCTTATACCAATACTACCTGTGATTATGTTTATCATGAGTATCTGTGAAGTTTCTGCTTCACCATGATGAGGTCATAAGTGACTAATGAAGTCTGGACCCAGGGTATGTCAGAACCTGCCTGTGGTTTAAAGGGTAAGTGGTGCTGTAATGCTGTCAACACCCACCGCCCCTCGGAGTACTTTCACTTTCAATATCAGGATGCAGAGAAATGTAAAACAGCACATCGGATAGAAAAGTAAATACAACCCCACACATTTATAACCAGGTAAGGATGATTCGAAGTCCTTGGATCTCACTATTTCTTGGTCAAATATTAGAATCTTGAGCAAAAGAACCCTAATAATGACACACTTTCGGTTACAGCATCAGCCCGCCCCTTGCTGTTGGGAGAGAGAAGAGGATGGCTCCCTACAGAGACTCTACAACCTTGCCCTGGAATCAGTATCTCTACACCCAGCAACGAGAAATATGGACGGGAAACAAAACCCCCAGCTTGGAAAGCACACAGCAAGCTTTAATTCAGGGAGAGTTCAACTGAGTTATAATTGCCTCTCATTGGCCCTCCCACATGGTCTCACAATTTACAGCTGTAATCAGTGCCACAAAGGACATGCTAAATTTCTTTTCTACCTTTGAAATCAGAATCATCTCCAGTTAGGTTCTTACCATTATCATGATTTTGAATTTTTTTTAATATACCAAGATATAAAAAAGCATGAATGAATGAATGAATAAAAGCAAAGACGTAGACAGATCTTTTGGAAATAAGCGCCAATCCCTATGACCTAATGATAACCCAGTGGGATTCAGATTTGTAATGGAGACTGATGCCAACCCGGGAAACCCTTCTGTTCCAGGCCACGTGGTCCAAAAAATACATTCATCTGGTCGGACATTTTCCATACTCTGATTATTATCTTTCTTGGCATGCTTAACTCTCCCCTAATAAAGTCACAACCCTTTGTTGCCATGGAACCCAGTCAGACTTGGAGCCTGTTACTATGACTTCCCTGCAGGTCTAAAAAAAGACCTGGTGACCAAAAGAACAACCCTTTCTTAAAAAAGAAAAAAAAATCCTAAGGCAAAGAGGCTCCAAAAAGAACTCAACGCTTTTATATCTATTGAGGTTTAAGCTTTCCTGCGGGCTAACTTGAACTCTTGAGCCAAAGCTAGCCAATGTTTTCTAAAAATTTTTCAGCTGGGACATTCCAAAGAAGATGATTTTATAAATAACTACCTGGTAGAGGGTAAAAATGTTCTAAGGATTCCTGTTTTTTTCCTCCTAGGCAAGCTTCCTGAAATTTGAGGAGCTGTTTAGCAAACATGTGTCAATCAGCAGCTACCAAATTGCAATATCCATTTCCACCAATACTTAATTTTTGCCAAGAGCTCATTATTTCTCTGTAAAGAAAAGCTAAACAGTACAATTGACCCTGTGTTCTGTCACACGTGGTGCTGGACTAAACCTGTAAAGAAATATATTTGAGACGAGTAACAGAGCTACTTAAAGAAAGAGAATTGACATTTGTTGAGCGTCTACCATGAGCCAGGCACTTTTATGTCATCCCAGGAACCCTGCAACAGAGGCATTTCCATCTCTGTTTTGCAGATAAGGGACCAATGCTCAGAGAGCTTAAGTAGCTTGCTCAAGCTGTCACGCTAGGATGGTGTCTGGCTCCCAAAGCCAGAGCTATTCATTCATTCAAGCAACATTTACCTCTGGCCTCACAGGTGCATGCATTTTGTTATCTGTTCTTTACCGTGGAATTCGCAGCCTGTAAAGCTTGTCTGTAAAGAGGGCATGGAGTCTATCTTGACCGGTACAAGGGGCCAGTTCGGGCTGTATCCACTTATAATAACCACATCTGCACAGCAGCAGCTATCCCTTGAGAGAATCATGAGTAAATGCTCTGGCCACTTGCCTAAGATGACATGAGGCCAGTCACCTACTACATCCCTCCAAAGGGTGGCTGCTGACAAGGCCTTCCAACCCTGGATGCTCTACTGGGGAGGACCAAGCAGCTCAAGGTGCTTGTTCTCGTGCAATTTCAGCAACAGAGTAAAAGCCAAGCCAGGCAAACTCACAACAGTTATTCTACCCAACCCTGGTTTTGGATAACCTGCTTCAAAAAGTAACTAATAAGAAGGAATATAGTAAAGCATGCAAGTTAATTTTGAAGTTATATCATTAATTATACCAGCCTTTCAGCTGAAGATATTTTACCTATTTCCTCATATAATGAATACAACTACTTTCACTACAAGAAATTTTAAAAACCAACATAAACCACAATGAGATACCACTTCACACCCACCAGGATGGCTATAATCAAAAGACAAGAACAAGTGTGACAAGGACATAGAGAAATCAGAACCCTCAGAAATTTCTGGTGGGAATGTAAACTGGTGCAGCTGCTTGTGGAAAACACTGGCAGTCCCTTAAAAGGTTAAACAGAATTACCAAATGACCCAGAAATTCTACCCCTAGATATACACCCAAGAGAAATGGAAACACACACCTACAGAAAAACTTGTATGCAAATGTTTATAGCAGCATTAATCATAATAGCCAAAAAGTGGAAACAACCCAAATGTCCATCCACTGATGAATGGATAAATTAAATGTGGTATAGCCATACAATGGAATATTATTCGGCAATAAAAAGATATAAAGTTCTGATACATGCTACAACATGGATGAACCTTAAAAACATTATGGTCATGGAAAAAAGCCAGACACAGAAGACCACATTATGTCTGATTCCATTTACAGAAAATGTCCAGAAGAGGCAAATCCAGAGAGACAAAGTAAATTAGTGGTTGTCTTGCCCTGGGGGTTTTGGGAGGGAGGAAATGGACAGTGATTGCTAATGGGTATGGAGTTGCTTTTTGGGGTGATGAAAATGTTCTAAAATTGTGGTGTTGATTGCACAACTGTAAATATACTAAAACCCATTAATAAATTGTACATTTAAAATAGGTGGATTGTATGGTATGTGAATTACATCTCAACAGAATTGTTATTAAAAAAGGAAAAGCCAACACAACCATTTTTTTGTTTTTGGTTGTCCCATTAAACAAAAAGTAGCCCAACTGGCAAGACTGCCTGACCTTGGACAAGTCACTTTGTCTCTGGGGTCTCCGGGACACAAGGCTCATGCCTGAACCAGGTGCTCTCTTCTGGGCCCCCTTGAGCAAGGGAATCTGCGATTTTCATCTGAAGGGAAAAACCACTTGGATGGAAACCTCTCGGGTCAAGTTCAAACAGTAAGTCAGACCCCGTCTGTCAGTCAGGCCAGGATCCATCCCACTCCAGCCAACTCATTTCAAGTTTCCCTCACTGGGTTCTCCCCTTCACCCCAGCCTCGTGCCTCGACCCATTCCTGAATACCTGCTCTGCGCGAGGCTCGAAGCCAGACAGCTTTCAGGATCCGTCGTTCTCAATCCACAGTCCACAGGAGAGAGAGTACCGTTTCCACTCTACAGGTGCCAAACAGCCTCAGAAAGATGAGGCAAGGTGACCGGGGTCACACAGCTGCAAAGTGGAGGCAGGATTTGAACTCAGAGCCAAACTCTGAGCTGCTTCTCTTATTCCTACACCTGTGTTTTTCAAACTGGGTCCACAGACATATTCTTGGGGTTCCATGAGTTTGCTGCAAACGATTTAAAATGCTGTGATTATTCAGATGGTAAAGAATATTAATATAACTGCATTTGGGGGGTGATAGAGACAACCATCTGTTAACCAAGTACTGTCCTGGGGTTTCAAGGCCTTTTGTACTTCTACCCGCGCTGGGCCCGGTGTTAGCACTTCCTTCGTTGTCGTTGTGTTGACAGGAAACACTGCAGCTGTGCAAATGCCGACTGTGTAAGTTTCCTAGGGCTGCCGTAACAAAGTGTCACAAACTGGGTGGCATAAAACAACAGAAAGTTATTGTCTCAGTTCTCCAGGCCTGAAATCAAGGTGTCTGCAGGGCTGTGCTCCCTCTGAGGGTGCCAGGAAAGGAACCAGTCTGCGGCCCTCTCCTAGCTTCTGGGGACCTCGGGCAGTTGCCTTGGGCATTCCTTGCTTGTGGTCGCATCACTCTAGCCCTCCCTCTTCACATCTTAGGGGTTCTCCCTGTGTCTTCATATCATCTTTCATCCGTGCATGTCTGTCTCCAAATTCCCCCTTTTTATGAGGACACCAACCATACAGAGTAGGGCCCACCCTCATGACCTCGTTTTAACTTGATTACCTCTGTAAAGACCCTGTTTCTAAGTAATGTCATATTCTGAGGTCCTGGAGGTTAGGACTCTGTAAAGAAAAAACTCGTTCCTGTGTGTCTTCTCTACCTCACACTACTACCAGACTTCTGTCACCAAATGTGTGTGGGGTGGGGGAAGAGGTTCCCCACACCAAACAGTTCTGCAACACCAGCTGGGTATCCTACAATTTAGCTCAATTTTGACACTATCTACCTGGAGATAACATCAGATCCCACAGGTTAAGGGCTCAGTCCCCAGCAGTGTTCGCCCCACCCCTTCAGACAACAATCGCAAGTCCAGGTGGTTACCTGTGCTTCTGACCAACTGGCTATAAATTGGAGGTTCCCACGACCCCTTCCTCGGGTTAATTAACTTGCTAGAGTGGCTCACAGAATTCTGGAGAACAGTTACTAATTAAACTACTGGTTTATTATAAAAGGACATAACTCAGGAACAGCCAGATAAGAGATACATAGGGCAAGGAATGTGGGAAGGAGCTCAGAGTTTCCATGCCCTCTCTAGGAGCCACCTTCCTCAAATTTCCACATGTTCACCAACCTGGAAGCTCTCCAAACCCCATCCTTTTGGGTTTTTATGGAGGCTTCATTATGAAGGCATGACAAATGAAACCATTGGCCACCGGTGATTAAATCAACCTCCAATCCCCACTCCCCCTCCCCAGAGGTGAGGGGTGGGGCTAAATCAATTCTCTCACCATAGGTGGTTCCCCTGCTGACCAGCCTCATCCTTAGGAGGTTCCCAAAAGTCACCATATTAACATAAACTCGGGTGTGGTTGAAAGGGGCTTGTTATACGAATAACAAAAGATGCTCCTTTCACCTTCATTGCTCTTGTCACTTAGGAAATTCCAACGGTTTGAGGAGCTTTGTGCCAGAAATGGGGACAAAGACCAAATATATATTTCTTATTATAAGTCACAATATCACAGACTTCCACATATCTTTTGGAGGGGATACATTTCAATCTATAACACTGACTTTAAATTTAAGTGATGCAGCAGGTCAGATGAAGGTCAAATGGTCTTATAGTGACCAAAGGTGTCACACAGAATTTTTCTAACAGAAAAGTTATGCTAAGATTGAGCCTTTCCATATGATACAGTGGGTAACAGAAGCATTCCAAACTCAAAAGAACACCTGCCCTGTAGTAGTCACTACTATACCGACACTGTGAAGAGTGATTTAGATCATCTGCATACTAAGTTGATGGTAATTTAAATTGTTACCGTTTTTTAAATTGTTACCGTTTTTTGAATGTATTTGTTCAAAAATTTTCAGAATAAAATGTTGGGTGAAAATTTCCCCAGAGAGTTGATGAAACCTGCTAACAAAATCTTTATTCTTAAAGAACATCTAAGTAAAAACACCAATTAGCTTCTTCGAACAAACATTTTTCTACAAGCCAAAAGCAGGGAGAAGATAAATTTTAAAATATGGAAATAAGAGTACATGTCTTCCCTAATTAGACTTATTTAAATAAAAAATGTAGCCAAGGCCTTAACTAATCATTTGATGTCCTTAAACATTGAACTCTGAAAAGAAAAAGTCCTGCTGTCTGTTGGAATGTGTGAACTCAAATATTACACTAGTATCTATGCATGAAATTCTTAATTCATTCTTTCTTTCCTTCCTTGCTGCCTCCCATTTCTCTATCCATCCAAACATTTATTTTGCATCATGTGCCAAGCACGGGAGACACAATCCCTGCCCACTTTCCGGCGGGGAGAGAGACAAGTGAACCACAAGTGACAAGAATACAAAGGCTCACAACAGACTTGGGCGCAGCCTGGGTGGGGAGCACCCAAGGTGGAGGTGAGCTGAGGAAGGGAGGCAGGGAAGACACTTTCAGTACATTATCTTACATAAGCCTTCAACATCCTTATAAGGAAAGACTTACACTTATTTTTTACATGAGGAAACTGTAGCTCAAATGGGTTCAGCGAATTGCCTGACTTTAAACAGCTTGCAAGTGGCAGAACCAGGATTTAAAAACCAGGCCCATAGTCCTGGCACTACGCTGCCCCCTCAGGGAGCTCTCAGTACACCAGAGGGCTGTAAAATGGCCTGCATGTAGATCTGACCACCTCTT
This sequence comes from Tapirus indicus, assembly GCA_031878705.1. NCBI lineage: Eukaryota > Metazoa > Chordata > Mammalia > Perissodactyla > Tapiridae > Tapirus > Tapirus indicus. The sequence goes on along the minus strand of CM062920.1, from coordinate 131,905,670 downwards.
ATCACCTCCACAGCTAGCATCCTAGTCCAAGCCACTGCCCACTCCCCACAGGTGTCCCTGCACCAGCACAGTACTTACAATCTATTTTTAATTCAGCAGCCAAGGTGATCCTTGTATAACACGTATTGGCCCATGAACTGGCCTCTCCACTACCTCTCGGAACTCACATCCTATTGCTCACCTCCGTTCACCCTGCTCCAGCCACATGGCCTCTTTGATGGGCCTCACACAACAGGCACACTCCTGTCGCAGGGAATCTGTACTTGCTGTTCCTTCTCCCTGGAATGCTCTTCCCCTACATAGCTGCATAGTTTACTTCCTCAGTCCTCCCTCAGTGGCATCTCTGCAAAGAGCTTTCCTTGAGTCTCCTATTTAAAACTGCTTCCCTTCTACCCCTGGCCTTCCCAGCCTCCTTCCCTGCTTTCCTTTTCAACACTGCACTCATTGCCACTAAACATACTGTATATTTACCTACTGGTCTGGGTTGTCTGCCTTGCCATACCAGAACATAAACTCGATGAGGGAGAGAACTGTTTTGTCCCCTGGGATGCCTGGCAACAGTAGGTGCTCAACAGATATCTATTGAATTAGGCTGAAAGCAGAATGGTCACAAACATGATCCACACCTGTGCTGCTTATGCATGGACTCTGGCCTGGCATCTCCCACATACTACGCTTCTGACCTGGTGGAAGGGGGCAATGAGGAAACAACCAACCGGGCAGTAGGGTGGGAACAAGTCAACCCAAGGGGTGAAAGGCAGCTTATTCTTAAATCCAGTGCCATGAAAAGGTGCCCAAGTGACTCCTTTTCCAAGTCACATGTTGTGGAGACACAGGCACCACCCATCTTATTTTTTGCTGAGGAAGATTTGCCCCGAGCTAACATCTGTTGCCAATCTTCCTGTTGCGTGTGAGCCACTGCCACAGCAAGGCCACTGACAGACAAGTGGGATAGGTCTGCACCTGGGAACCAAACCTGGGAATCCAAAGCACAGTGTACTGAACTTAACAACTAGGCCACCAGGGCTGGCCTGGCACCACCCATCTTGACGCTGCTGTCCAAGGAAGCACATTAGGCAGTCCTAGGGCTCTCAATCTCAAGATGTGGTCCTGGGTGAAGGGGCCTCTTCAGGCCAGGAAGTTCGGGGAAGTAAGGGGCAGCCTACGTTATGGCCTTCTCTCAAAGTGCTAATCAACAAAAAACTCTGCTGAGGCACCCATGGAGGTCCTTATTTTCCCAAGTTAAGCTACATCTGTCACATAAGGGCTCTTTCCTTGCACTGGCCTTTTGTACCCCAGGTATGAAACCCCACCAGAGCTACCCAAAGTAAACCACAAGGGTTCAATTCTCCAGGAATCCTCAGACAGCAAAGGGTGGACTTTGAACTGACCTACATCATGACTGGCAGGAGTGAGATATCCTAAGCATCTCGGCATCTGCTGAGTCTAGAGAGTGATGGATGGTGAAGAAACAAGCACAACAAGGATCACACAAGGTCAAGCAGCAGAAGCACTCACAGGGTGGGAGATGGAATCCTCTTCCCCCAGGAAGAGACTGTGCCACAGAATGCATAATGTCTGCCAATCACCAAACTCATCCTCATTCTAATCCCTTGTAAAAATTCTGGCCGTGAGGATTAGACTGGGGTGTGTGTGTGTGTGTGTGTGTGTGTGTGTGTGTGTGTGGAAATGAGGGTGACAGATAATAATAACGAGAAAGCCATAAGCACCTGACTACGTAAAATTCTAAGGCATTACAGGGTGCCTTTCAGCTCTGAAATTCCATGAAGGAACTAAAATCACTGCCAAGACTGTTTCCAAAAAGCAAATGAAACCCCACTGAGCAACGGTACTATAATTTCTTGAGTTTGCGTCAGTCTGTTTTCTGTAGTTAGAAAAAAGGTGACTGGTTTGGGTTACAAAGGCAGTGTTCCACTATAAAAACCTGCTGGTTGCCATGACAATTAACATCTCTGTTCTTCCCTCTTCTGCAGCATCCTTCTTCCATCTGAGTCAAATCACCTATCTGTGATGCCCATGATTTAGTATTTCCTTTGCACGAGGATATAAAAATATATACACAGACATATATACACATACAAAATACATATCATAGGGCTAATCAGAGGTGAACCAAAACCGGGAAAATTGGTGCCATCTGTCCTCCTTTCCTAATAATGTCCTACAAACAACTATCAGGAAACACCCCTGCTGGAGGGTGTGAGTATGAAGGGAGGCAGGCCAGGAAGGCTTAACAGCCGACCCCCACTCCTTCCAGCCTCTCAGGGTGGGCTCTGGGTCAGTTCTTTCCAGAAGGGTCCATGTGAGGCCAGGGCTCCCTGGGGCAGTCATTATCTGTCTGCAGGTCTGTCCCCCGAGCCTGAGCTCGAGGCCAGGGCCCACATCTGACTGATCTCAGGGCCTAGCACAGCGCTGGGCATACAATGAAGCACTTGGGACAATGAAGAGGGAAGGCAGCCTCTCCTTATATTTTCTACTGAGATCTCAAGTTTGGGCCTAGTCTGCTTCAAATCGGCCCTGCCCGAGAGGAAAGCCAGGCAAGGTGGAATTCTAGATCCACCCTCCAGGGTGTGCAGCTTGGGATCCCTAATACCCAGCGCTGCTACTGGTGTCCCTCACTGTGGTCACGAGTCTTGACCACTGACCCCTCCCCAGACCAGGGCAAAATGAAGAGTAAATCCCAAAGCCACAGCATTAATGTGATTTATCTTCTCCTTCTCCTAGGACAAAGGCTGCTCATCAGTTAGTTACATTTAATTGCAAAACATGTTTGTTTTAGAAAAGCTATGAAAATACCAAAAAGCCAGAGGAAGAAAAATAAAGCACTCATCATTCTAAGACCCAGAGGTAACCGGTGTCTACATTTGGGTTTCTGTGTCACTATCCTTTCAGATGTTGAGGCAGTTCTGCCTAATGGTTAGGGGCAAAAGGCTCTGCTGTGGAACGGAGACCAACCTGGCTTCAAGTTCTAGCCTTTTCATTTCTTAGTGGTATGATATTGCACAAGTCATTTACCCATGTCCGAGCCTCAGTTCTCCACTCATAAAATGAGGGTAATCATGCCTACTTTTTGGTACTGTTGTAAGAATTGTGTTAACCCATGTGAAGCTTTGTGGTAGTTCTGGTAGAACGACTCACTTCTGCCAGCTTTATTAATATTCTATTTGTACGTGCCACTTTATAAACAAAAATGGCATCTTCTGTGCATACATTTTGTAAACTTTTTCAACCAACACAAAAGCATGACCTCTTGGCCTGTCAATAAATACACTTCTATGAATTGATGGTTTTAATTCTGAAACAAGGGCTTACATTAGAACAGTGGTTCTTCATCTCTTTTAAAGGTCATCTGCCACCACTGAGAATTGTTCCAAAGAAGGCTATGCAGCTTCTCCCCTAGAGATATGTACAAACATACAAAACCCACTAGGTTAAGATGCAAAACACTGGCCCTAATTTCATGTATTATATACAATAATATTTAATGTTGAACATTTTATATCCTGAAGTAACAAGACACTTAAAAAGTAACATGATTACAGGTTAACGTCCTTTCTAACAATTAACCTACTGTGGAAACTGACGCTCTAAACTTCATAACGCTGTAGGGAGTGACATGAGAAAACCTGAGATAAATTCAGTCACCTGAGAGGCATGGGATTAAGTCATTTTTCATCTCCGTTCATACAGGCATACTTCAGTACTCCTAAAAACATACGGACGCTCCTTATCAACAAAAAGGAGCCAACTACTGACACACACAACAACGTGGAGGAACCTCAAAAGCATGATGCTAAGTGAAGGAAGCTGCGCTCAGAAAGGCTCCACACTGTCTGATTCCCTTTACACTGAATTCTGGAAAAGGCAAAATCCTAAGGACACAAATCAGATCAACGGTTGCTGGGGCCGAGGATGGCAGAGAGAGGATTGACTATAAAGGGGCAAGAGGAAATTCTGGGGGTGATGGAAATATTCTGTGTCTTAATTGGATGACAGTTACAAGACAGTGTTTTTCATAATTCACAGAACTGTACACTTAAAAAAGGGAGTTTTACGGTATGTAAATTATATCTCAATAAATAAAATATTGACACATCAGCTTTTATAGACATTAACGAGAGTAGTGATGCTCAATTCTTGACGAGGTCCAAAAAACTGCCTACTAGCAAATTCAAAATAATTTTAGATTTGCTTTCAGGCAAAATTAAAATGCACACAAACTTTAAACAAATACTATTCGACACCTACAATCTAGCATCATTATGAAAATTTCTATGACAGATATTAAAACGTGGCTTTAAAAAATCACTCTTGTAAGCGCAACTACTTGACAGAGCTACTTAATAAAGTTGAAGATATTCTTTTTCCTCTGCCCAGTAATGTCACTGTAGGTACTGTGGAGGATCGGATTTGGCCACCTCAAAATCTGTCTTTATCTTGATTATTTTCTCTGAAGGAGGCTCTGACCTTCCCTCCACTAACTGTCTAGAGGGATCTGGGATGGAAGGCCTGTCCCCGGGACAGGCCATCACCATAGACTGCTCAGGCTATCGATGGACTGGGAGGGTCCTTCCTAAAACCAAACATTTACATTTGTAAGGGAAATCTCCATTTGTAAAGGTATCTCCCTCTGTACTGGGAAGAAGGCGGAATGACCTCATCTCTAGAAACTTATCAATGCAGAAGGAGAAGCTGCATAATAACCTTACTGTGCTTTTCTGGTCATCTCCCACATCTGCCTCACCCTCAATATCTTCCTTTGTCTATTTAAGAGGAGAACGTCTGCCATTTTGTGGAGAGATACTCAGTTTCCCTGGGTCTCGCCCATGTATACCTGTTATAAAGCTTTGTTTGATTTTCTCCTGCTATGTGGCCTCATGTTAATTTAATTTGTAGCCCAGCCAGAAAGGACCCAGAGTGGGTAGAGAATGCTCTTTCTCCCCTTTACGGTATAAGTTGCTGTTTCTGATGGGCCATTTCATTACCGTATAATTTTGGAATTTGATGTCACTGCATTTACTTCCATAGGATATTAACTTCAACCGTAAATTAAATTCCACAACCAAAGCAAGCATAAACATAAGAAAATTAAAATCCACTGAGAGTTTAATAAGCGAGCTGCCCTAGAAAAACATCCAGGCTCATTTTAGGCTATTGTGTAAATAAACTAAGGAACAACTATTTTAAAGAATTACTTACTAACAAAGTAACTGTGATTTCTGAACTGTCCAAAGTATCAGAAAACATAATCTTTGTATACAGATTTAGTGTCTCCTTGTCTTTCAACAGCATATGTATTATTCTTATTTATGAATCTGTAATTTTAATGGCACAGATTAAAATTACCCCAAGTGTGCAACAAATTATATCAAAAACATCAGAAGGCATCAACATTTAATTTAAAGAAAGTGACATAAATACAAGACTATTTCCGCAAAGAAATAAAAGCTCCCCAAAAAAGTCTGTTGGAATGGTGGGCTCAGTTTGCAAAACTGTTCTTAAATGGTAACAAGGCTGAAGAGCTCTCATTTTAAGTCTTTCTTTAAAAATGAGAGCTTAATTTGAGCCCCCAGTATTTCAAAAACTTTCTTGCCATTAGATCATTTTAAATGGCCAGAGCGCCAGTAAAATTCTCAAGAGAATTAAACATGCTCCCACTCACCCAAACAGTAGAGCACTTCTGGGTGCTAGACGCAGATAATGATTTGGTATAAATAAGAGCCCTCACAGCTCCCCAGGTGATAACAGGACATAACTGAGCCACTTGAATAAAGGAAGACTCTCGCTTTCATTTGCTAAATATACCCAACAGACGCCAATTCAGTGAGTACCTCTAAATTGCTCAGCACATGAAGTAAACTTTGGCTGGCTTTATACAATACATATTTCTTGATAATTTGCTTAAGTCAGGAGGTTTTTACAAGCACGGTGCCTTTTCCAAATGAAAGCACATGTAATAAAAACATATTCATTCCCTAATTAATATGCTCAAATGTTAGTTTCTGGGCACAGCCGACAGTTTTAACCTCCCTGTGTGTCTGACACAGATTATAAGGCAGGTGGACCTCTCAACAATTAACAGAGGTGCATATAACAATCCCTAAATATCTACTTATTTAGCAAGCCACAGGGGTAACTTACAAATAAGGATAATTAAGCCAAATAAAGAAACAGCTTATTACCTACAAATCTGAAACCTTGTATTGAAATGCTGTATTCATTATCTTAACATGAGTGACAAATCAACTTAAATTTCCCAGGACCAAGCCCAGCACAGGATGCTAAATATGTTTACTAAGGGAGAGGAACGCAAGTTTGAAGTGGTTTGCTGCCCTGCAGAACACAAAGTGAGGCTGGGTTCCTGCTCTTCCACCTCCCTAGCTGGGATGGTGGACCACAGTGAGTAAGTCAGTAATGGTGGTTTGGGAAGCAACAATACACATTCTTTACACTGTAACAGCTTTTGCAAACATGTGGAAGGGCAGGACTCCATATAAAACAGAACTTGTTGAGAGGTAACATTTCGTTCAAAAGAGAATTGAAAACAAATTAAAAAAAAAATTTTGCCATCTCTTCCCCTCTGTCTTCTGGTCTTTCCTTACTGTGAATGACACTGGGATCACGACTGTTAGAAAGTTTCCAATACATGAGTCAGAGGTCTCAAAATGCTCCTTTCACATCCTGATTTAAGGAGCAGGGAGAGGGAGATGTCAATCCAGAATAAATGTACCAAAACTGCAACCTTTGAGTTCAATAGCTTGAAAACCCAGAGAAAAAGTAGAAATTTATAAAAATAAAACTATACATATGGAGAGCAGTGTATTTTTAAAAAGAGGTAACTATGCAAAATATGGTACAGGAATAACTGTGTAGACATCTTAAATGGAATCAAATAAATTCTAACTGGATCAAAGATTAAAATACATAAAAATAAAAATCATATAATGTATTAGAAGAATATGGTGTTTGGTTTTTTAAACAATCTCGAAGTACGAAAGGCCATTCTAAGAATGACACAAACCTATAAGCCCTAAAATTTTTAAAATTTCTTCATGGTAAAGTCTGGTTAATATTTATTTAGTGTTTGCTATATGCTAGCTCTGTGCTCAGCATAGAAAACATCATGAAGTCAGTGTGGTAGACAGAATTCTAAGGTGGCCCCCAAGATTCCCACCTGCTGCTATACACACCCTGTACGATACCTTCCTCTTGTGTGTGAGCAAAACTTGTGAATAAGATGGGATTTCACTCCCATGATTAGGTTATATTATATAAAGCAAAGGTGAAAGAATTTTGCAGATGTAATTAAGGTTCCTAATCAGTTGACTTTAATCAAAAGGTGGATTACCAGGGTGGGCCTGGCCTAATCAGGCCAGAGGTAAAGAGGTCAGAGGGTCTAGAGGTAAGAGACAAAATGCAACAGGGATGCTCTCCTGTTGGCCCTGAAGAAACAAACTACCATGTTGTGGGGAGGGCCACATGGCAGGGAACAATGGGTAGCCTCTGGGGTTGAGGGCCTCAATCCTACAGTGGCAAGGAACTTAACTCGGTAAACAACCAGAGAGTTTGGAAAAGGAATCCAAGCCTCAGACAAGACTGCAGTCCTGGCTGACACCGTGATTTGAGGCTGATGAAACTCTGACAGAGGACACAGGTAAGCTGTGCCTGGACTCCAGGCCCATGGAAACTGTGAGATGATAAATGGGTCTTGGTTTAAGTTGCTAAATTTGCGGTAATTTGTTACACAGCAGTAGAAAATTAATAGTCAGGAATGAGAAACTGGAAAAAATGTGCAAAACAACTTATTAAACAAGTAAAAAACTTCTACAGATCAATTTAAAAGATTAATAACCCAATAGATAAATGGCTGGAATATAAAAACAGAGTTCACAACACAGATAAATGTTTTTGTTTTTGTTTTTTTTTTGAGGAAGATTGGCCCTGAGCTAACAGGGCCAATCTTCCTCTTTTTTTTTTTTTTCTTTTTCTCCCCAAAGCCCCAGTACACAGTTGTATATCCTAGTTGTAGGTCCTTCCAGTTCTTCTATATGGGACACCGCCTCAGCATGGCTTGATGAGCGGTGAGTAGGTCTGGGCCCAGGATCTGAACCAGCGAACCCTGGGCTGCCAAAGCAGAAAACGCGAACTTAACCGCTACACCACCAGGCCGGCCCCAACAAATGTTTTTTAAGTATGTGAAAATATGATCAACCTATTGCACTACAGTTACATATGATGTGACCATTGGGAGAACCTGGGGGAGGGGTACAAAGGACATCCTTGTACTATTTTTTAAAACTTCCTGTGGGTCTATAATTATTTCAAAATAAAAATTTTTAAAAATATGATCAACCTCATTTGTATCAGGAAAAATACAAATAAAAATGAGCTACCGGTTTTTACGGTCGGATTGGCAAGGATCAAAAAATTTTACCAGACACTGTGTCAGAAAGATGTGAGCTGAGACATGTTCATACATTGATAGTTATATAAACTGGTATCACTTTTGTTCATTGCTGCATCCCCAGGTCCTAGCACTGACAGAGAATACGTACAGTGTCCAATTTGGCAATATCATAGTTTAAATTGAACATACTCTTGGCTGAGCAATTCCATTTTAATAATTTAGCTGACTAACATATTCTTCACACGTGCAAAATGAAACAAGTCCAATGGCAGTCACTGAAGTACCTGTAATAACCAAAGATTGAAAGCAATGTACATGTCCCTTAATAAGGAAATGGTTAAATAAATTATGGAATACCTATACACAATGGAATCCTGCACAGCAATTAAAACAAGGTAGAATAATCTACACTGATATAGATCAAGAGTGGAACATGTTTTCCAGCTTCTCGAGTCCCACAGTGTAATTTCACAACAAACCCACATTCACTCACTCAGTACTTACAAAACCCCAACTATGTACCTGGCTCCCTGCCGAGATAAAAAGAACCCAGCGATCCCCATGCAAGAGGATGGAGCAGGTGCCCACAGGCACAGAGGCGAGGTGTAGGAGTCCACAAAGATAGGAGGCCAGAGCTCAACGGCTGACACTGGGTGAAAGACAAAGGTCAGACAGGAGACGCCAGGTGTCAGGCTAAGAAACTGGGATTCTGTCCTGTTGAAGGATTTAAAGCAAGATATTGACAGGACATTATATAAAGCATACATTTACTGTAAAAATAAAGGAGTGGTCCAGTTGGAAAAGTCTTCATCGGGAGACCATCTCTGATTTTATTAGAGGTGTCTCACTGTGTCTCAACTTGAGCACTTGCAGTAAGTTGAGTTGCCCAGGCACACCCCTCCACCTCATGCTTGAAGATGCGCCAACACTTGTAAAAACATGGGCACAGCATCCAGTCCTCTTGGGCCATGCCATCTTATGGGGTGGATTCAAAGGAGATACTTAAAGACATTTTCCTCATCTAGAGAAATATTTGTAAGTAGCCCCCTCGAGCCTCTGGACATCATTCACTCGATCATATTCCTTCAGTAGCTCCTCACCCAACATTGAAGAATCCAACCAAAGCAGCCAACTATTAAACTGCATTTCTTCAATTTTCCTCCAGTTCTCTGGGCTTTTAATGGTCAAAGCTTTCACGTGCTTTGCCTGATGCCAATACATAGTCCAAACAGCTCTTACTGAATGGGCCTCATATTTTCAGATAAATTAAAAGCTATGCCAACTAGTGATTCAGTCTCAAATAGAGGCCACCTGTTTCAATTAGTAAGATTAAAATAGTATACCACTGACTCTGCATAAGCCCTCTAGATTATGACAATATCTTTACAAAGACAGAAAAAAGGGATTTTTGGCCCCAACACAAAGTTGCACACACTGGAGTAAATATATTGAGGTGCTGAAGCACAGCTTTCACTATGGGTATACTTTATTTTTGGACAAGTGCTTATATCAAAATTTCTGTGAAAGGCTGCAGCTCAGGGCACCATTCAGTTTCCTTATATTACAACAAGCCTACAGACACATCTTACCTAGAACCAACTTTACTTCAGAAAAACACAGAGCTTAAATTTCTTCTCCACCCACTTTCTGTTCTCGTCTGAAATTCCCAAAGAATCCATGTCTTCTGGACGTTTCACTCTTTCGCCTAAGGCCTTCCACTGCCTCAGTTTCTCTCAGGTCATCAGAAGACTAGAGACACAGCCTGGAACGGGCACAAATCTCATTTTCCCAACCTCTTCCAAGTATTTCTACCCAGACAAGACTACCTTCAACTCACCAGAGTGGGCTTTTGTTCATCCCAAAACATTCAATGACCCAAATTTTCACAATCCATGAAAAAAATTTTCTAAGCATCTTCTAGGCCATGGGTTTAAAAGAAGTATTTCATAAAGGAAAGAGAAGAGATGATAGATTAAGACCAGTGTTCTCCTAAATGGTTCTGATTATTTAAGGTAGTATAAAATGAAAGCATTAAATAACACAGAATCACAGTGAGCAAGTTATTCCCTTGAAAACAATTCTCCATCCAATCCAGTTGATTCGGCCCAGGAGAAAGTCTCTGTCTAGTGCTAAGAGCTCCAGCATTCACTCACCTTCTTTTTAAACTGGTGCCACAGGCCTCAAAGGCTCAGAAAATATTTAGTTAGAACAGTAATACTGATACTTGAAAAATAAAAATAAGTTTTAAGGAATGAATTGATTTGGAAATACTAAGTAAATAATAGTACAGGTGGTATGAAGCTCTGTGTAGGAGGTGTGGGCATGACTGAAGTTTGGGAAACTCTGTGGTAGACAATGAGTGACTCAACGTCAGAACAACAAATGCTACAACGGGTTTCCTACCACCTCTCGTGGCTGTTCACACAGCTGGTAAGTGGAGGAGCTGACATTCAAGTTTGACTCCAGAGTCCATACTATTAACCCTTTACCAGTCCTCAAATCCAGCAGTAAACTAAGGAAGTGAAGAGGGGAATAAAGAGGAAAAGGTGGTTGGGAAAATTTAAGAAGTAAACGAAGGGCTGGCTTGGTGGCACAGCAGTTAAATTCCTGCGCTCCACTTCGGTGGCCTGGAGTTTGCGGGTTCGGATCCTGGGTGCAGACCAACACACTGTTTGTCAAGCCGTGCTGTGGAGGCGTCCCATATAAAGTGGAGGAAGATGGGCACGGATGTTAGCCCAGGGCCAGTCTTCCCCAGCATAAACAGGAGGATTGGCAAAAGATGTTAGCTCAGGGTTAATCTTCCTCACACACACACACACACACACACAAAATGTAAACCACTGGATGTGGTGGGTAAGGGGGATGATTGAGGAAGCTTCCCAGGCATCTGGTTTGGGGATCAGCTGGCTGTATGGGAAAAGTATTGACTAGCAATGGGAGGAAGGATTTGAGAGAATGAATTAATTGTGACATAGAGACTTTGAGGTGCCTGTGGAACATCTAGGTAGAAATGCCTTGTATTACATGGCAAAGCCACACCTTACTCTGGGGTTGGGCTCTCAAGTCAGCGTGTAAGGCAGAAATCACAGACTTTCCCTCAGGGAGGTACCTCACGGGGGATTGGGACTGGATATGCCAGTCCTCTCCGTCTTCCCCAGTGTTGGAGCAGATGATTGCTTCTTTGGCTAAGAACAGATGATGTGTTTGGTTTGTGTTCAGGGGCTGTGTTGTATGAAAACTGTATATACTAAAGACACTTGTGCAGCTAAATACTCAGTATATGAATTGTCACCCCTCTTTGCCCCAGCCCCGCCAAAAATCTAGAAATAAATTCAGAAGGATAATAGCCTAACATTAAATCATTCAAATTTACTTTTTTTCACCTAGAAAACTCACAAAATTTTAAATCTCTTCAACTCTCTGCTGAAAATAATTTTAAATTCTCATTCTACCTAATTTCAAGATGTTTATCCCATATAACTTAGCAATTAACTTGATATTTAAAAATATTTAAAGCAGTTTTCTTTCAAGGAATTCTCTTTTAAGACAGAAGATGGCATGATGGTTAGTCCTAATCAGTCTGTGTTAGTTACATAATGTCACTGGTTACAGTCTGGCTGGATGTCACTTCTCCACTTCTGCAAATGGAATGGTCTAGAGTTAATGTTTAAATTCCCTTCCAGTTCTAACAAGGTAAAACCTTTGAGTCTAACTTTCTGACCCTCTGCCTTAAGTATGACAAGCACATGCCTCTGCCCAGTGAGGCTAAATTCCTACAGTGAGATCTGGTGAGGCCAGACTGTGACTCACCAGGAAGAACCACCCCTGTTATGTCCTTCCACAGAACATCCTCCACTGACCAAATATCAGGCTAGAAGATGGTTCTTTAATGATTTCTTAAATCATGAGCTTATTTAACAGCCTTTAAGACTTCCCCAAACTACTGGCAAAATTCTTATATCCTAGGCAAAGTTCACACATGATCACGCTCATTCATCAAATGTTTACTGGCTACATATGACTACATGCATAGGACCGGCATCGTGCTGTGTCATAAGAATCTCAAACACACACTTTGGCTAGGTGCCCTGCAGAAGTTGAGCACATCCATCTCCAAGCACTCGACAGGTTTATTAAGACTGAACTGCTCCCCATTATCCACCTCAGAGGCAGAAGATAGAGAAGTGGTTAAAATGCAAGCTCCGGAATTAGATCTAGATACACCAAATCCCAGCTCTACCATTTCCTAATGGCCACAGGACCTTGGACAAACTACTTAACCTGCCTGGGCCTCAACTCCCTTATCTGTAAAATGGAACTATAAATAGGATATAGTGAGGATTAAGGAGACTGAATCTAGAGTGGAGACAGTGCACCTGAAATGCTTAACGTACAAGCAAATGTGTCTGGTGTACAGAAAGGAATGAGTCCATGTTCACTATCGTCATTGTTACTGTTACTGCATTCTTTTAAGTTCTTTCTGCCTCCTTACAGAGGAACAATCAACAAATATACTATATTTTTCCTTTAAGTAGCGTCCCTCACCACTAAGTCAATGGAAATGGTTGGATTTTGCACAGATCACATACCCTGATGTTCCTTTTCTAAGGAATGTAAAGTCCTCACTCTGATTCACAGTACAGTGATTCATGGTACTCCTCCTTCTTTCTCACCACCCCCCTCCACTGAAAACATAAAAACACAATTAAGAAACCGCAGGGCTGAAAGCTGCAGCCTCTCCTGAGTCCAGACACGGGCAGTTTCCATCCAGAAGGACTAGGTTGATTTCTGACCTTAACAGCAGTCCTGGAAATGCAGGCAGTGGGTCTGAAGCAAAACACAGCCTGCAGTCCAACTTGGTAGCAGCTGTCTTGGTGTTCCAGAAGGGATGTGACAAGCGGGTGCGCTGGTGGTGGCTGGCAATTTGTTCTCTAAAGAGAGAACCGGTGAGCCCGCAGAAAAGCATAGCTCAAAAAACACACACCACATCAATCTATCCATCCTAAATTTAAGAAAAATCTGACTCAGGACACTCACCATTATTCAGTCCCTTTAATTAACTCTTTAGAATAGAACAAATCACTGATTAAAGGGTACTCACAAACTGCTCAGTTTACCACTCCACCAGGTCAGTGTCACCTATGACAGAATTCTGCTTCACCCACTCAAGCTCCTGCCCAGGAAGTAAGCATATGATCATCAGCTTATGACATTGCTGCCCAACCATTTCCACTGTGAGAAGGGCTATGACATACTCCTCTCTTTGACTTGGCCATTACTCATCATGCCATTCTGGATCTATTTCCAAATCACAGGACACTGAAAGATGTACTACAAGTGGCACCCATGCCCAACACAGGGTTTCTTCAAACATTAGGGACTTTTTACTTATCATCATCATTAAGGGAGAAGGGTATTTCCTGAGGCCACAAGTACAAGTAAGACACAGTCATCAGATATTAAGCTTCTAGAGAGGCCAGACTTGTCTGTTTCATTCACCATTATATTCCCAATGGCTAGAATAGCAGCTAACATACAGAGGTGCTCAACAAGTACCTGTGGAATGAATGAAGCCTCTTACTCTCAAAGCGCCAGTGTCTATAGTTTATAAACACGTAAGTGACACATATGTATATAATCAATGTGATTAGGAACATATGATGGAGGGAGGGACAAATGCAAAAAATGCCAGAAAAGTCTCCAGTCACAAAATTAGCAGTCTTTCCATTTTCAAGCCTAAGAACACTTCTTATAAAGTAATAACATAAATGGCTATCATCTACAGAGTTCTTACTGTCTACCTGACATTTTATAGACATTACTGCATTTATTCCTCGCAACATCCCTATGGGTGGAAGAGCAAACTAAGATTTAGGATGATTATAGGGTCCAAGGTCGCACCACTAGTAAGCAGCACTAACACAAGACCTGTATCGGGGGGAGGAGCTGGCCTAATGAAAGTGATTCTGTAGGCAGAATAGTCTGGTCCCTACAGGCAGGACGGAACAGAAGTTGTGGAAGTATAGAGCAGTGAGGAAGCTAATGCACCAGTTATCTCTTTCTGGTCATAAGTGACTAAACTAAGGTGGGAGAAGACTGGGGGATACGGGAGGAAGGAACCAAGTCCAGAGAAATGTCCAAGAAAGATCCAATGGAATGAATGATAGTTTAGAGATGGGGGAAGAGTAGGTACTCAGGATGACTAGCAGTTCTGATCAGCGGTGGTACCAACAGAAGAAAAAAATTATTCACCTTACATATGGATAGAAATAGCTAACACTTGAGTGCACACAACCATTTTGTTTTCTTTAACAAATGCTCTCTTACTGAAGACTCACAATCACCCTCAGAAGTAAGGACTATTATCACCTCTTTTATAGGTGGGGAACTGGAGGCTGAGAAAGGTTAAACCTTGCCCAGTGGTCACCCAGTTGGGAAGTGTGAGGAGCCAGAAAAGGATCCAGGTAGTCTGATTCTGGGGCCCCAGCTGTTCACCACTATACCCAAGTGGCTGAAGGTGGCATTTTAGAATATTTAAAATTATAACCAATCAACAAAAATTTGATTCACACATAACTGATTAACAAAAACCAGTTACTGTATAAAAAGCAGACTGCCTGTATTCTTAAAAAGATGATAGGCTTTAACTATCTAGGGCATAAAAAAAAAGTGGGATTCAAATTATGTATGCTTTCTTTTAAAGTAGAGGGATATTATGTGTGAGTTAACATACCATTTCTGAGTTTTACCCAGATGAAGTTTAAAAATGTGAATGATCCTGACTTGTCAGCTTAGAGATAATCACAGAATTTATTAGTTATATTAAATTTTCACTGAAGGGGGAAAAAAAATCTAGGTTAGTCCACCTGGCTGTAAAAATAGACTTCTGTAGTGTTAAAATAGTACACTGCCTCATTATCATTCCAGTCTTAAAGGCTTAGCCAAGCTCAGTAAGAGACGTGTATTTCCCCTGTTATCTCAACTGGGTATCAGTTTTGAACTCAGAAATGACCATTCAGTAACCAAGAACTTGATTTCACAGAATCTTAGCCCTTTCCTAGGAGAAAACTGACTCTCTCTGAAAAGTTAATCAACTTTTCACAAACACCCCCAGTTTCCATTATGGTGTTTTTAGGGGAGCTAATCTGCCAAATGAATCCACAAAAGGTTTTTTTAAAAATCCTATATTAGATGGTTTATTGCCAAGCAGAGGGTGACATCAAGAAATTAAACCCTAATACAGCTTGATGTTTTCCTTTTGCATCACATACTTTCTGAGTGCAAAGAAAACACGTCCTCATAACTATGTCTGAGTGAGTTCCACAAAACAGGAGCTAGAATCATCTAATGGCTGATAATCTAATCATCTAATTTTTTTGCACAGGAAAACTGTTGCTGCTTTCCCTTCATTACAGCAGGCTTATCGCAGCCTTAAGGACAGACTCAAAATTACATCAGCCCCACTTGAGGAAAAGTCCTTAGTTTACAAAATTTCCCCTAGTTTTCTCCATTCCTCTGTGTCTCAGCAATAAACACCCTAAAAGCAAACAGTCAAGAAGTTTAAATGGGAACCTCAGCACCACAGCTGCAGAACTTGTGACCGCTGTCTGCTAAAGTTCTGGCCCTCCTGGGTCTAACTACTTCTAGTCCTCATTAAATATCAGACACCGAAGAAGCTACTTTAAAATAATCAGTACATATTATGTCTAACTCAGTTTTAATACACGGTCCATTTAAAAACCGGCTATCTCCATGCTAACAAAACAATGCAGCAGCTATAACACCATCGGTAGAATCTTCAAGAAAACAAGGAACCCCCCTTCACATAAGGTTGTGGTACTTTAACAGAAAAGACCTGTGTGGAAATGGAACAATGGCAGATGTGGCAGAGACAGTCTGTATGAAGTTACATGTTTGCTTTGCCACTTTCCATCTAAGTAGTTGAGGTACAAACTTCATCCCCACCGTTTTACAGCTCCTGAAGAGTGAGTTTTGCCAAATTGCTGAAATGAGCTCACCATGAGCCATCCATCCCTCAAAGATTACTGATCCTGTTGTTTACATAAAGATGATCACAGCTGTGACAAGAGAAACCAATCTTCCACACCTTCTTCAAGTTTAAAATTTCTTCTGTCAACTGCAACACTAACTTTATAGACTTCTCCAATTACAAATGCATTAGAAGAAGACCTTCACCTTTTCTTCCTAGTTAACCCTGTGTTAACCATCAGTCATTCTTCCAAAAACTTCTAACTGCAAGTAACCAAGGATCTTTTATCAATGTTTCCCTCCAAATGGAGTTTTTGGTTATTTTCATAACGAATTGTTACGAATCTTTTAAAGAAAGTGCAAAAAATAAAAATTCTTTGGGGGGGGGAGAGGAGAGTGGAGTGGATACAGGAGGTTAAGTATTATTCCACCAAGTAGATTTAATCTGTAAAAATTTAAATCATTCTGTTTAATTGATAGATGCTAAAGGGAAAACAGGTCAATATACCAGGCACTAGTTACTTCACTTCTGGGGTAACTGAATTACTTCTCCGAATTATGGCTGAACACCCAAATCCTGCACAAGGAGCCGCGCCACATTTCCGTCACTATGGCTACTCTTCCCATCCGGTCGGCCTCTAGATCTTGGAAGTGGCAGGCCAGACATTGAGCACGACTCTAGCCTCGTGAACTTTACAGGAGGCTGACACCCAAATCCTGAGACCTCAGACAAGTGAGTAGTCACCGGGGCAACTCCAGGTATCTCCTGCCAGCACAGATGCCAGGATGGAGGAGGTGCTGTTCTAAATGGCACTTCAGTCAGCCAAGGGGAGAAGGGCGTGTCGAGGCTCGCGTCCAGCCTCGACGATTAAAGAGCCCAGGAGGGCAAAGGTATCCCCGAGGGGGGCGGAGGCTTCCTCGGCCCGGAGACCAGCGCTCGGGCTGCGGCCTCCGTCCTTATTTTGAAGCACTACAGGGCTCGTCTCTGCTGCAGGCTCCGAAGAGCTATTTTCGCCCACAGCCAAAATCAGCAACAGCAAATTACACTGCAAACAATGGAGAGGGCGCCTCCTCGGCACGGCGAGAAACTCCGGAGAAGCAGCGCCAAGACTGACTTTTTACTCGGGCAGAGACGGGAGCAGCGCCGCCTCTCTGCGCCCCGGCCACCTGCCCCGAGCCCGAGACCCCGAGGGCTGGAGACACGCGGCGGCAGCAAGGGCGATTAGTGGGGGAGCGTGGCCGTCCCCCCGGGGACTCGGGGCGGCGGGATTCCCACGCGCGCGGGCGCTCCCTGGCGGAGAGGGCGGCGGAGCGCCGGCCGTCGGGGAGACCCGAGCGTCCCGTACAGGCGCGCGGGGAGCGAGGAGCGGCGCAGGTGGGGGGACGGCGGGCCGGGCTTTGCTCTGCCCCGCACCCCGGCGGCGGAGATGGGGTCTCGGAGCCGCAGGCCGGGCTCCGACGCCCCCCTTCCCAGCCCCTGCAGTTCGGACAGAGTCGCGGAAGCCCGGACCCGCAGCGGCAGAAGAGGGAAGGAGGCAGCAGCGAAACGCGGGGGGCGCGAGTTAGTTAACGCGGAGCCAGAGCCCCCACCCTGGCCTCGCCCCTCGGCCCGGCGCCCCCGCCGCCAGCCTGCCCCCGCCGCTCACCCGGCTCTTGCAGCGGTGCCGGCCAGGGTCGGAGTAGGTCCGGTCCACGGTGAGCGCCGTGTCACTGCCCGGCATCTCGGCGCCCGCGCTGGCAACTTTCCCGTCTCCCGGGGCCGCGGCGCCACGAGCTGCCGGCCGTGCTCGGGCTCGCCCCGGGAGCCGCGGCCGAGGGGGCGGCGCGGGCTGCTGCAGCTGTTGCCGACACCCGCGCGGCCGCCCTGCGCCGCCGCCGCCGCCACCGCCACCGCCGCGGGGTTGACGGGGAGGCGGGGCAGGGACGCGAGAGTCTCCTCCCCCTGCCCCTGTCCCCGCCTCCCCCTGCGCGCCCCGCGGTGCCCCAAGACCCTCTCCAGGTGCGCTCGCTCTGCCTCCTTCCCTTGCTGAAACTTGATTCCAGCCCCTCCCACACTGCCCTCTTTTTCCTCAAAAGATGAGCGACATCTACACTATTTGTTTACTCATTTGTATGTTTATCATAAAAGATGGATTTTTGGCAAGATGTTGAGGCTTGCCTTAAATGCCTCTTTATGTTCCTCTTTTATTCAACATGCATTTACCGGGCATCTACCATGTTCCAGACCCTGGGTTAGGGAGCAGAGATTTTTTTAAAAAGCCCATGTTTTTCTTATGATTCCACTGAGCGTAGAACACACTTCCACTTAAACAAAGATCCTACAATGCTGTGTATTTTAATTTTGCATGTCTGGCTCACCTTTATATTGCAAGCTACTTGAAAGTCAAGAAATAGCTTTTCATTTTAGTATTCCCTATCTCCACAGTCCCTGCCCACAAGGAATTTGGAGTCTAGCAGAGAAAGGACTGGTGAAAATTAAATGTTACCTAAACCAACATTCCCAACACCTGGTCTGGTTATGGAGGGTGTACTCGTGGAAGATGGGTTGAGGTATTGAAAATGCAGCTGCTCCAGAGAGGGGTCAGAGTGCAATCTCGCCAGCCTAGAAGAAAAGGAGGGATGTGCTCCTTCCCTTCAAAGCACTGAGTTGGGAGGGTAGTGCAGGCTGAAGGAAAATACTGGGCATAAAAACTAAGGTACATTTGGAAAACCTCAAGTCATCAGTTTAGGGGGTGTCTTCAGGAACAGGACATGATGGGAAAAGTAGGTGGAGACCATGTGGTGCAGGTTCTACATTCAAGGCTAAGAAGTTCAGCCTTACTCTGTGGGTACTGGGCAGCTTCTGGAGGTTTCTGAACGGGGAAATGACAATATCAAATAGAAATTTAAGAAGAAGATATATCTGATAGCCATGTGAAGCGCTGATTAAAGATGGGTAAGGGACACCAGTTAGAAGGCCATTGCAAAGACTGAGAATAACCTAAATCCTTCAGAAGCAGATTGAGTACGTAAATGATAATATGTCCATCCAGTGGGGTATTAGGTAACTACTAGAATGAGGCAGCTCTTTATGAAAATATCTCCAATATACATGGCTGAGTGAAAAAACGTGAAATATAATATATATGGTATTCCACCATTTGTGTAAAAACAATATATGTAGGTGCTTATATATGCATAGCATATTTTTAGGAGGATAAACAAGAAACTATGGAAATAAACATGAAACTGATGGCAGGGGAGGGGCCCTAGGTAGTTAGGAAGCAGGGATGGGAGAGAGATTTGTTTTCCACTATATAGGCTTTTTAAACTTGAATGCTTGAATTGGGTGCATATATTAACAATTTAAAAAGTAAAATATATTTTTACATAAAGAGAGTAAACTGGTAAACTTATTAAAACTACCTTAAGAAGAGAGAGAAAACCCCATATATAGTCCTAAAACCATTCAAGAAATCAATACTTTAAGATACAGCCCCCACAGGAATATTTGCATGTGCACGTGTGCTTGAGTGCACACACACACACTCACACACATACAACTACACGGGGCCCAGAGAATTTTTCAGGTAAGTTCTTTCAAAGCAGAGAAGAGAGATATCAAATGTTGGTGGGAGAGTGTGTGTGTGTGTGTGATTTTAGCTAGGGTGGCCAGACAGACATCCATCATAAGGCAATATTGGATCAGACACCTGAGAAGTGAGGGAGCCAATGATGTAGACTTCTGAAAATTTCAGACCCAAGGAACAGCAGATACAAAGGCCCTGAAGCAGGAACACTTGGGGAATGTCAAAAAAGAGCATAGAGGCCAGTGTTCACTGGAAAGACAGTAGGGGATGAAGTCTGAGATGTTTCACAGAGCTGGATCAAACAGGGCCATTTAGGCTATTTTAAGAACTTTGACTTTAGTTCTGAGAAAGATGTGAAGGTTTGGAAATTTTGAGCAAAGGAGTGGTGTGGCATGATCTATTTTTTCACTTGGGAAAAAAAAATAGATCCCTACCTCACAGCAGACACAAAAATCACTACTAGATAGATTAAAGAGCTAAAGGAGAAAAGAAACACAACTTTTAAAACTGCCAAAAGAAAATGGGGGAATATCATTATAATCTCAAGTCATGAAAGCAAATCATAAAAAGCATAAAACATAAGATTTGACTACATTAAAATTTTAAAACTTCTGCTTATGAAAAGAAATAACAATACAGTGAAAAGATAAGCCAGACAGAACTGGAGCTAAAACAAAATCTAGATGAATTTCACAAACAATACTGAGAAACAAAAAAAGCAAACCACATAAAATTACATGCAGGAAGATTCTATTCACATAAAGTTAAACACTATGAAGAATAGGGGCCAGCCCTGGCCTAGCAGTTAAGTTCGGTGCATTCCGCTTCAGCGGCCCAGGTTTGGTTCCCAGGTGCAGACCTACACCACTCCTTGGCCGCCAAGCTGTGGTGGCAACCCACATACAAAATAGAGGAAGATTGGCACAGATGTTAGCTCAGGGCAAATCTTTCTCAGCAAAAAAAAAAAAAAAGAATAAGAAACAACTTATTTTTTTAGGACAATAAAGATAAATAGTACAACTATTAAGAAAAGCAAGAGTGTGATAAACACAAATTTTAGGGCAGTATTTCTCGCCGGTGGGAGGATGAAGAAGGATTCAGTAGGAGAGGGGTACAAGATTATAAACAAGGCTCTATTTAGCAAATGACTATTGGTACATCGGTGATTCACACATACATAATATTTCATAACAACTTAAAATTTTAAAGGCAACAAAGACTCAAGGGACAGATGTGATGGTGGCATCCTTAATCTTTGGATTTAAGTCACTAGTGAGGGTCACTAGTCATTTCTCAAAGAATCATAACAGCGCTTTTACAAGTATAAAGCTTGACATAAAGGCAAATAGTCTTTTATTATTAACTTAAGTCATTATGTCAATTTAATCTTACAGAGATCCATTCTGAAAATCTGTGAGAATCCATCTCCGGGTTTTCCCCCTCATTTGCCGGATACTCTTTTTTTTCTCCCCAGTTACTTAGAGCTATAGGAAGTATATTACTCAGGGGTGAGTGTGTAACTACGGGTGTGCATAACTTTAGAGAGGCCAGACCTAAGTGAGGTCCCTGACAAACCAAGGCTGGGCTTTGGTCGGTGCGCCACCAGGCACCTACTTTCCATTCCTGTTGCTGCCTTGGTGCTCCTTAGAAGAACTCCATCCTGGAAATGCTGACTCGCAGTGAGAAAGATAAATTCAAACTTCATTAGGCTTTAAACTTCAGTTAACAGAGGATGTTCTTTTTTAGATCACTTAGTCTTATTTCATAAGCTAGTTGCCCCCAAGCGGCTCTACTGGGCACTCACACAAAATAATTTTTTAAAAAACACAAATTAAATAGCATAGGAGCAAGCTCCCCAGAAAAAAAAGAAAACAAGCAGTGCTGATCACCATTTGTCTCTCCTATTGAGAAGTAGGACCCAAGGGGAAAATAGACCATGTCCCTTCCTTTGGAGGAAATGCCTGGGGTTTTGTTAGTCCCTGAGAGAGAGCAAGAGACAGAGAGAGAGAGAGAGAGACAGAAAGAGAACATGCAAATTTCTCCTGTCAATTTAAGAATTGTCTGTGCCTCCGATAATACCTCCAACAGCCTCTCTCTGCAAAAAGTAATGAAAAAAAAATCACATATTTAAAGTAACAAATATAGTCAGAACAAGAAGGAATATAAAGGTACAAAATCTGAGGTATAAAATAAGAATTTACTTTCAAAGTGTAAGCAGCACAAGGCAGCATATGCTAAGCCTCAAAGAAGTGGAACAGGTCATTTGAGCCGTAATAGTTTAAAGTTTGAAATGACCTCCACCCTCAATCCTAGTGGTTTAGGTGAGGCAGACCACACCCTACCCCTGCTCCATGGAGAGGCATGTGATCCAGCCTTGGCGAATCAGAGTTGCTGTGACTTGTGCAGGGACAGGCACATGACCCAGTCAGAGCCAATCAGAGTTCCCCTAAGACTTTTGCTGGAACTACCAGGAAAGAGCTGTGCCCTTTCAGTGGGCATTGCTAAGCTGGTAGAATGTAAGCCTGCTGCTGTGGTGGACATCCTTGCTACCACAAAGACCGCCTCCTTGAGGAAAGCAGGGCCATAAAAGGAGAAAAACTCATTACTGAATTGGTAGAGCACTAGATCCAGCTTTTTCCCTTATCTATTGCTGCATGACAAACCACCCTAAAGTGTACTGGCTTACAACAACTCCCATTCATTGGCACATGATTCTGGAATTTGAGCAGGCCTCCAAGGGGGGTGGCTTTTCTCTGCTCCATGTGACTGGCTGGGGCTGGAGTATCCAAGATGGCTTCACTCACACGTCAGCACCTATAGGAATGGGGGTGGCTGGAATGCTGGGGCTGGCTGGGCCTCTGTCTCTATTTGTACACGTTTGTATTTTGTTTAACAAAATATTTTTATATTTTATAGTCTCGCATCTTCCAGGGCTCCCCTCTCTCCATCAGGGTAGCTGGACTTCTTTACGTGGTGACTGGCTTCCGGGAGAGCAAAAACAAAAGCTGCCAAACCTCCTTAGGCCTAGCCTGGAACCAGCAGAGTATCACTTCTGTCACATTCCACCAGTCAAAACGAGTCAAAAGTCCAGCCCAGACTCAAAGAGAGGAGAAACAGCATCGACCTCTTGATGGAAGGAGTAGTGTACGCATTTAGGGAGGGGAGACATTGCTGGCTGCCATCATGGCAGTCGATCCACCACACTAGACATGGCTAGACCCCCTTTCCAGTTATGAGAAGCAATGTATTCCTCTTTTTGTTTAAGCCAGGTTCAAGAATCCCGAATAATACAACATTCGATGCTGGCTCTGGGCAGAAAGAAGACAAAGAGAAGGAAGACAAGAACGGTGGACAGCACGACTAGCGGGAGAGTGAGCAGAGAAGTCTAGTGGGGGCAGAGTTTTCTCAGGCCACTAGCTAGGGAGCCTTCCTTAGTCAGTCCATGCCAGGTGACTCATGTGGACTGTTAAACTAGTTATAACACAAACTCATTTTAACACAAAAGTTACAGTATTTTATCACGCTATTTAAATATTTTATGTGATAATTTATATGTGCCCCCTCCACAAGACTGCAGGTTACCAAAAGGAAAGGACTAGGCCTTCTAGGTGCGTATGTACATTCCTGATGGTTCCTAACACAGTAAAATGTATTCCGTACACACTTGTGAATGGATGGATGAATTCAACATTTATTAAATGTCTACTTATTTTCCAAACACTGGGGTTTAAAAAATGAGTAAGATATAAGCAAAAGGCAGCTTCTGCCTTCAAGGGATTGGAATGAATAATATATAAGAATGAACATTTTCTGAATGATGAATGTTACCAATTTTCAGATACAGACTGGCTACTGAAGTTTGTGAATTCTGCAATTATTTACTGAGCACTGTTAGTGTGACAAGCTCTGTTCTTGGTGTTGGAAATATAAAAACGAATAAGACATGGTCTAATCCTGAAGGGACATCCCACCTGGACGGGGAGACAGACAGTCAAAAGAAAAGGTTGCTACAGACGCAAAGATAGTTATGTTCTTGGTTCATTGGTAGGACGGAGGAAGTGGTCTCCTCATGAACTTCACTTCCTCAGGTGTTTCAGGCTTACCAGGTCACCACAGCAGGGGGAAGGAAATAGACATAAAGGAAAGTCTGATTTTAAAGATGAAAATGGAAGCCTCTTACAAAGTAAAGGACAGTGTACTTTTATATTTCATTTTGAGTTAATAGTACAGGAAAGTGTTCTCTCTGGGAGAAAGATTTATACAACAAAAAGTACAGTAAGTTTTTTCCCTGAGAATTTAAGGACAGAGAGAGAAAAGAATAAATCAGATGTTAAAAATCTATTCAACTAGCTTGAGGTGAATGCATGCTGATCAGAAATATGTACATATGTTTATATTGAGGATCAGAAGCTTCCAGGCCTGATGCAAATAGGAATCTCTAATTTTAACCACCTGGTTTACAGCCAACTGGAAATGACCACTCTTAACATTTACATTTAATTTTTAACATCGCATGTTCTATATGACTGAAAGGGAACAATCACTGCTATCTATTTAGCATTAGCAATCATCTGGCATAGAAGCCCAGAACTCCCACTTGGCAAGATCTTGATAAAAAACAGGAAAGTAGAAAGACTCAACTCAAACGCTGCAGGCTGCTGAGCTTGCCTTCTAATATTCCTTTCTTAGCAAATGCAATGATTTCATGCTCCTGATTTCTCAAGAGCAATGAATCTTAAAAAGGATTCTACAGGGAGCCTTCAAGTGTTCTGGAAACTGGTCTCTAACATTTGTCTTCCCTGCAGACTTGAGGCTACATTAAAAAGTACAAAATTGTAATTTACCTCATCAAAATGAAAAACTTTTGCTTTGTGAAAGACCTTGTTAAAAGGATGAAAAGACAAGATACAGACAAGGAGAAAATATTTGCACAACCACATATCCAACAAATTAGTTGAGTTAGTATCTAGAATATAGAAAGAACTCTCAAAACTCAATAGTAAAAAAATAATCCAACTAAAAAATGGGCAAAAGATAAGAACAGACATTTCAATGAAGAGGATATACAGATGGCAAATAAACACGTGATAAGATGTTCAGCATCATCAGGAAAATGCAAATTAAAACCACAAGGAGATATAACTAATATACCTATCAGAATGGTTAAAATAAAAAATAGTGACAGCACTAAATGCTGGCAAGGATATAACGAAACTAAAACTAGATAATTCATACATTGCTGGAGGGAATGTAAAATGGTACAGCCTCCCTGGAAAACAGTTTGGCATTTTGCTATAAAACCAAACATGCAAATACCATATGACCCAGAGATTGTACTCTTAGGCATTTATCCCAGAGAAAAGAACACGTATGTCCACACAAAAACCTGTACACGAATGTTCACAGTAACTTTATTCATAAAAGCCAAAAACTGGAAACAGCCCAGATGTCCTTCAACAAGTGAATAGCTAAACTGTGGGACATTCATACTATGGGAATACTATGCAACAATAAAAAAGAACCACTTCTCATATACAACAACTTGGGTGAGCGTTGAAGGAATTATGCTGTGTGAAAAAAAGCCAATCCCCCAAGATTATTTACTGTATGATTCCATTTATGTAGCATTCTTGAAATGACAAAGTTATAGAAATGGAGAAGAGCCTGGTGGTTGCCAGGGGTTAGGAACTGGGTGGGGAGAGAAGGGGGTTGCAGGAGGGAGGTGGATATGGTTATAAAAGGGCAACACGAGGAATCTTGTGATGGAACTGTTCTGTATCTTGACTGTGCTGGTGGATAGGACCTACTCATATGATAAAACTGCAGAGAACTAAATACACACACACACACACACACACACACACACACACACACACACTAATAAACACAAACAAAACCGCCAAAATCTGAGTAAGATCGTGGATTGTATCAACGTTAATACGATATTTGTACTATAGTTTTGCAAGATATTACCTCTGGGGAAACTGGGTTAAGGGTATACGCAATCTCTTTATATTATTCCTTACAACTGCATGTGAATCTACAATAATCTCAAAATTAAAATTTTAATTAAAAACGTATTTTAAATTTAGGTGCAACTGTGGTAATTTTCACAGGAGAAACTTTGGGTTTGGGGAGGGAGGGGAACAACACAGCCGGTAGGAGTGAGAAGTACAGGGATTTTTTTTCTCTGGAGAAGTTGCCCACAGAACAAGTTCTTCCAGGTTCTGGCCCCTTGTTACACCAGAGGAGGGGACCAGCTGTAGAAAGTGAGGACCAAAGGAGAGGCTGCAGGTGGTTCTCATTAATGTGACCGCCTCCGTCAGTACCTGGCCGCAGTAGTGGACACTGTGTCTGAAGCTCAAGTCAACCACGAAGAACCTGACGGCCCAGGGCAGTGTCCTTTATCCTCGGCTCTCCAGCGCTCAGCATAGCGCCTGGCGCAAAGCAGTGATTCTAGAAAGTTTTTGTTGAATAAGTGACTGAGAGTTAAGTCCTGATTTGGCTGGAAGAGTATATTAAAGTACATAAATTTGGTTCAGGTTCAAAATGACTCATTACATACTGAGTTGTTTAGTAAAAATTTACATCGTCAGGTTGAGTAGAGAATTCCACAAATTCGTGTGCTTTGTTCTGTTGCGGGGTTCCCATATTGGTTTGAGTCGTCGTTTTATATCATGTTCACACAGATTATAATGCGAGTGCTTTGTTATTTCTAACCTCTTGACCCTACCATTTACCAGGAAAGAGTTTCACTGTCTGATTACTGTGTATGACTCTTGGCTGTCTGCTTTGCATTTTCCCAGAAGTCTACAACAATGACAGACAACAAACATCGATGAAAATGCCTTACTTTGCACTAGGCACAGAGTGTTCCATTCGGTTAAGTCTTTAACTGGAGTGTGAAGCTGAGGGTTCCTACTTCACTCAACCACAGAGGAAGCAGTTCCCTGGAGACCTCTAGCTGACTCCAGTCTAAGCACGGCCAGCCCAGCAGAATTCTTTTTCATTAAGCACATACTGAATTTGAAGGATGAGCTAGCTACACTTCAGGAACACAATGTCCGTGAATTCACTTTGCATTTTATCAATTCACTTTGCAAGATAGGGATGGTGGGAGATGAAACTGCCAGAGAAATCCGATGTGATGTCTACTATCAAAAGAGAGGAGGCTGCTTGCTGAAGCCTTCCTTGTCCACTCCAGTCCACACTCATCTCTGCCTTCTGTGAATTCTGACAGTATCTGCTGCTTATACCACTCACATAAACATTTAAGTGTAAGTGATCTTGTACTGTTACAGGGAGGCAGTGTGATATACTGGAGACACACTGCCTGGATTCAAATCTTGGTGCTGCTACCTACTAGCTATAAAGCTCTGGTTCCCTCATTCGAATGCTGAGGATGATAATAGAATCCACCTCATCATAAAAGAGATGATATATGTACAGCACTTCCAAATAAGAGCTCAATAAATGTCTGCAGAAAACAAAACCAAACCTAAAATCTGTCTTCATGTAATATCTTTTTCTCCTTACCAGTAAGACTTCAAGGATTTATGCTGTTATCCTGCAAAGTGTTCTGTTAAGGAAAAGGCAGCATTCCAATGTCATACCTCATTATCACAAATTTTGGTGACAGAACTAGGAAGAAAGTAGGGCCTCTGGCTAAGCTCTGGGCCCTGACTCTGGACTCTAGCCTGTCCCCTACCCCCAGGCTTCTGCAAATGCTGCTACCACTTCAGTCTGCAAACCTGTGGGACCAAGAAAGGCAGACTTCCTCCCTTTATGCTAATCATCAATTCCCTTAGTCCCCAAGGCACCCACACCCACATATAACAGAGTTTCTTTTTGCTTGCACACTTTGACCAAATAATTCCACTTCTAGGAATCTATCCGAAAGAAATAAGACAAAACAGGAAAAGTTTTATAGGCAAAGATTTTCCATCAGTGTTTTATCATTCTGAAGTTTGAAACAATCTAAAGGATTCTTTATGAAACCATTGTTTATGAAAATTAAAGGGCTGATTACATAAATTATGACACCTACAGAAAATACAATACACATATTGCAAATTATACTTAAGAAGAATTTGTAACCATGTGGGGAAATGTTTATACAATGATGTTAAAAAAAAAAAAAACAGAAAAAGCCTACCAGATTGACAAAAATTAAAAAGTATTATGATACTTACTGCTGGCAATGACCTGGAGAGCAGGAACTCGCACACATTGGAGGTGGGAATACCAACAGGTACGACCCTTTCGAAGCACGATTTGGCATGATCTCATCAAATTGAAGCCATGAATGTGTACCCTATGGCCCAGCCACTCAACTCCTCAGTATATACCCTAGAGGACATAAGTCAACCAGGACACACAGACAAGGGTGTTCATAGTGGTAATCATCCCAATCTGGAAACAACCCAATTGTTATCAACAGCAGAATGGATAAATAAATTGCAATACAGTTATTTCCCAATTAATGTCAGGAGTCTGTTGCTGGAAATCAAATGTTCTGCGTGAAAATGCTAACCAGAGCCTATTTCCCATTATCTTAATTCATTTTACAAAGTAGAGTTTTTCTGTTATACATAGGCAAACCTAATACTGACTGACACAGGGCCTAACGGAATGCTGACAGATGTTGACACTTCCTGCCCCACTCCACCCCACCCCTCAAATGTTCAGGGCAAAATGGTCAACAGAAGCCCAAAATTTTGCTACTGAAGAGTAAGAAAAAAATCTTTCTCCATTTGTTTTGTATCTTCCCACAGCATCTCCCTAGTTCTCTGTACAGAGTCAGCAAATGACAATAATTATTATTTATTTAGCCTACTTCATCTGTACCAGGAACTTTAAATACATCAATTCTGGGTTATGCCAAATCCCTATCCCGCCAAAGCCTCTGCGATGGTAGTGGTATTATTTTCCCGTGTTACTGACCATCAACCAGAGTCTCTGAAGAGATTAAGTGATTTCACCAAGGGTACCCAGCTAAAAAAAATGGCAAAAGTGGAGTCTAAATTCCAAGCTTATCTGACTCCAAAGCTCATTTACTAAGTGTATATCCTTGGACGAGCTATTTAAACTTTATAGGCCTCAGTTTCCTTACCTGTAGAATGGGGACAATTGCACTCAGTAAACAATGACTGTCTCTTTTTTTGCGTGTGTGAGGAAGACCAGCCCTGAGCTAACATCCGTTGCTAGTCTTCCTTTTTTTTGCTGAGGAAGACTGGCCCTGGGCTAACATCCGTGCCCATCTTCCTCTACTTTATATCGGACGCCGCCACAGCATGGCTGACAAGCAGTGCGTCGGCTGGCTCCCGGGATCTGAACCGGTGAACCCCAGGCTGCCAAGCGCAAACTAAACCACTGTGCCACTGGGCCAGCCCAATGACTGTCTCTTAATGAAAGGCTTAGGCTGACACTACTGAGAATATGAATGGGGAAGAACCTCAATGCATCTGGAAACTCCACTGTTGCACGTCCCCTCACACAACATTTAACTGATATGAACCTGACTTGTCCCCACCATCTGCCCCACCTTTCCCTGTTTCTCCCAAACAGTTAAATGAACATCCAGCAGTCCTAATAACCCATGAAGATGATTTCTATATTCTAAGCCTCTTGTTTCCTGTTCTTCCCCTGAAGAAAGAAAATGAACAGGGCTTTTGATTCAAAATTACATCATTATAACTTTATCCTTCATCTGAAGGTTCCTTGTAAATCTTTTTTATCATTTCCAAGCACTTCTAGATTTTCAGTTTTGCATTTCAAGTTTCACAAAATGCGAAATCAATTCTCATATCACTTTGGAAGTGAAGGTTAAATTTCCTCCAAGTATTTAGAAGAACTCCCTATCCTTGCTGACAGTTTTGAAAGGTATTCTATAGTTCTATTATCTCTCATTGCTTCTTCCCAGATTGGCCGTGGCTGATGCACTCCCAGTTAATATTTCTGACATTCCACTGAAGGAATGTGTTTCACATAAGGAGAAAACTGCTATACCAGGCACAAAATTTAAAGTATCTAATATTATATCAAGGTGTATACAGGGTACCCAGCAATAGGCACACCTGCTCACATGCATGAGCATGCACTTAACACACATACACAGAAATTATCAGAAGTTACCGGGGTACCAGGGGCGGCCGGCCCGGTGGGGCAGCGGTTTAGTTCGTGACTTGGCAGCCTGGGGTTCGCAGGTTCAGATCCCAGGTGCCCGCCGACTCACTGCTTGTCAGCCATGCTGTGGCAGTCTCCCATATAAAGTAGAGGAAGATGGGCACGGATGTTAGCCCAGGGCCAGTCTTCCTCAGCAAAAAAGAGGAGGACTGGCAATGGATATTAGCTCAGGGCTGGTCTTCCTCACACACACAAAAAAGAAGTTATCAGGAATGCAACATGTAGGTTTTTCAGAGTATCAGCAAGGTTTGGTCATTTGGAGTTAAAAACAATATTCATTTCAATAGCAAAAAGGGACTCTTGGAGGTAATGAGAAAAAACACAAACAAAGGATCTGAGAAGAAACCAAACAGCTTGTAAAGCTCAATTTAGAATTTCTGCTCCACCCAAACAGGCAGAAAAATCCATACGTTTCACTGTAGCCTCTGGACACTCGTAATTGCAAAACTATTCTCTAGACAACACTCCCCTGAGATGAGACTTTCCCATTCTCAATTATTTCCATCTGATCCTTTTACAAACAGAATTGCATTTTCTTCAATCCAAAAAAATCAGAATGTTTTAGATATAAACAATTAGAATATTGATTATCAATTAGAATATATATTATTCATAAAACCCCAGCCCAGAAACACCTATTTAAATTGCTGTGCTTTAAATGTTTTCCTTCATTTAGATATCAAGATTAATTGTATAATAAATGATTGTCTAAAGCTGCACTGTCAATACAGTAGACACTAGCCACATGTGGCCAATGAGCACTTGAAATGTGCCTACTGGGACTGAATTTTTAATTTTATTTAATTTTAATTAAATTACATTTTGAAGTCAGTATTAAAAATGCAAAATATTTCATTAATATTTTTTCTATTGAGTATATGTCAACATAAACAACAAAGGCCACTTTCATTTAGTTGCCAAAATATGAAAATACAGAGGCTGACAAGTATTCTCTATATCTCATTATAGAAAACACGAGACAAATATTATATAAACATAGTAATATACACATTACGCATAGCTCTTTCCCCCCAAGTGATCTCTCAGGTTAAAATTAATCTTCCCTTCCTGAGAGCAGCATCTTATGTATAATTTTAGCTTAGTATTTATGACAGTCTAAATAAATTAAATAAATTATGTATATGTTTACCACACCTCTCTCTACTAGACTGTGATCTTTTTTGAAATAGAAGATTAACTTGCTCATCGTAAATATCCATCAGTGCCCAGCATGGTTCTTCCAATGGAAATCCTTCCACAAATGTTTGGAGATGTGAATATAGTGTATATTAGTATTTAAAAAAAATTCACTGTTCCATAAAAGAAAGTCTAAAACTAATATTGAAGGCTTCTATGCTCATGGAGGGAAAGATGTAGTATCAACCAGATGTCAATTTTCCCTAAATCAATTGACAAATGAAACAGAACCCAATCAAAAAAGATTTCCCTAAACTTCAGCTGATTTTAAAACTCATTGGAAGAAAACATAACTTTGGGGAAAAAATATGGTGAGTGGAGGCAGGCAGGGTGAGTTCTCCTTTCCAGATATCAAGTCACTTTATAAGCAACAGCAATTCAGTTAACACAACTAGGAATAAGCACATAGACCAATGAAGAGAGATCTCAGAAACAGATGCATGCATATTGGAAGCATAATCTATGACAGAGGCTGCATTATAAATCAACGGGGAAAGGAAAATATTGGTAGTCCACATGGAAAAATGCAAAACTGCAGAAGATCCCTATCTCACACCAAAATAAAAAATGCAGGGCTCTGAAAATGAAGTCATATTTCCTATTATTAATGATTCATTGAGAATTCCAAGTGGACTATGCAATACACGAATTATACAGTTAATACATTGTCCCTATCCAATGGAAAGAAAAAGGAACAGAAATGACAGTTTTTAAGGACTTATTTTAAAGATGCCCACAAAACAGAGTACATCAAACACATTTTTTTCTTCTTTAATGTGCTGAATCAAGCCAGAAGTCACCATGGCTTTACAAAGGTCAAAATTTTAGAACTGAGGTGGAGGCCAATAAACACACGGAGGGACTCGGTTACTGTGCAAAGTACTTCTAAAGACTTCTTTGAAGCTAATTCCATAAAGCTGAAAAACCAAAATCCAGCTGAACAGTGACAGTGCTCCTGGGCTATTAAGCAGCACCTCCGACTAACCTCCATCTGGGTGGTTGTTCACTGAGGCAAAGCTCAGTTTTACCCACACTCATCCAGATCTAAGCTGGTTACTCTCAGAGTAAGCCCACGCATCAGACATTCAGAGCGTCAGCACGGAGAGAGCGCTCTCTGGATGCACAGGGGTACTTACTTCTGTAGTTCTGAGCCTGGGGTGAAATCTCTTCCCTGACTTCAAGGGAGGCCAAAACCCCAAAACGGGACTTTGACAGAAAAAGGATGTTTCAAACATGTTACACATCACATATGTCCCAGATCGTCTCTCACGTGAGTTTATTTCCTGCTTGAAAATTTCACCCTGTTTTCTGGATCTCTTATCCTGGATTCTCCTGTTGGACCCTGTGGTGATCTCCTAACACAGATGTGGCATTGCTATGACTGCTTGGATTAGTTTGTAGGGCTGCCACAAGACACCACAGATTGGGTGGCTTAAACAACAGAAATTTATCTTCTCCCACTTCTGGAGGATGAAGTCCAAGATCAAGGTGCCAGCAGGGCTGGTTTCCTCGGAGGCCTCTCTCCTTGGCTTGCAGATGGCTGCCCCTTGCTGCTTTGCCTCTTCACACAGTCACCCCTCTGTGCATGCACCCCTGGAGTCTCAGTGTTTTCAAATTTCCTTTCTTACAAGGACACAGTCAGACTGGAATAGGGCCCAACCTAATGGCCTCATTTTAACTTAATTACCTCATTAAAGACCCTATCTCCAAATATAGTCATATTCTGAGGTACTGGGGGTTAGAACTTCAACATATGAATTTCAGGGAGACGGATTTCAGCCCATAACACTATTTATGTGATGATTAATTTGGCAAATATACATAGGCAGCCGTGCTGCGAAGCAAAGAGGAACAGCAGCTGGGAAGGGAAAGAAAAGGGATCTCGAAACCTACAGAGAAACTTGACGTCCCTGGGAAAGTAAAATCCTGATTTCTTTTGCTGAAAATTGCTCATTTTGATAAGGTACATACTCTCTTAAACTCCTACTTTAATTTCACATAGAGAGAGAGTTATGTAAAGAATTTCATCAAGGGGCCGGCCCGGTGGCGCAGCAGTTTAGTCCGCGCTCTGGCAGCCCGGGGTTCGCAGGTTTGGATCCTGGGCGTAGACCGACGCACTGCTTGTCAGCCATGCTGTGGCGGTGTCCCATATAAAGTAGAGGAAGATGGGCACGGATGTTAGCCCAGGGCCAATCTTCCTCAGCAAAAAAGAGGAGGATTGGAAACGGATGTTAGCTCAGGGCTGGTCTTCCTCACACACACACAAAAAAGAATTTCATCAAAAGAGATAACTGGAGAGGTTAAAGACATTTAATGAATCATTACAGCTCCTGCAAAATATCCAGCCTTTTCTCCTTCTGAGCAGCTGCAATTCTCAATATGCCATCCCTCTGTGTAGAACACGTGTGTAGGGCCTAGTGATAGATGGGCAGAAAGTGAGAGTGTGGGGAGAGGAACAGAAGAGATGGGAGAACAGGGAAACACGGGGAATTGAGATTTTATAGCAAGAACTGCAGTAAGAAAAATAAACACACTATTGAGAGGGAAGAATGTACTGCAGTGGTGCCTCTCTAAATGAAACACTGCGGCAGGACTCACCCAGTGAATTCCTGGTGTGCAAAAGAGGTAAGGAAAGAAAGAGAAATATAAAGTTTTTATAAGACTCAGTGATTCATTTTTGAAATGAGATGTAATCTACTTAAAGACAAGGACTTATCAACGGAGACAATGCCATAGAAACTGGGGGGCAGGAGAAAGTTCTGCCACTGTTGGGTCAAATGAGGAGTGGGCTTTTCAGGTCAAATAAGCAGTATCCCCAAAGAACTGAACCTGAGATTAGCAAAGGACTCTACAGTCCCAGATTCTAGTGTTACAAGTCTATACCTTGCCTAAATAAATATACCCAAAAAACTGTGGTCAAAGAAAGGACTTTATAATTACATATTGATTTATATTGGATTTCTTGGTCTGCCACAGAGGTTGGAATCTCTCCAGGATTACTTCTCTGCCAATTTCTAGGTAGCTTATAGCAATTTCAAAGTACCTCCGAATATATATTTTCAACAGATGGGATTATTAAATGCTTAGTGCAAACAATGATCCATAGACGTGTTGCCACCCACCAGTAGACAAAGCACATCTTCTCTCTGCTCTACTCTCATTCCAATAAATATTTACATCCTTCCCTTTACTCATTTCCAGACTGTAGGATATGGAATTTCACTGCTCTTTTAAGGTGAATGCAAGAAATTGTTGATGCTTTCTGGATTTTCCAATTAGCTTGCTCTCAGAAGAATTTATTTTTAGCATAAAGAATAGACACAGTTCACGGTTTGTAGATATTCTCATTTACATGTCAATCATACTTCTAAGTATGGTAACAGTACTTTTTTCCAAGTAGGAACCATTTTTTTTAAAGTATTTGTACTTTTAAAGCCTAGAATTGTAAAACTTTTCAGAACCTTCAAGAACGAATGGTCCATCCTTTTTTAGCTGAGGAAACTGAGGCACAGATATGTAAAATGATTCGCTAATCATGGTAAAGCTGGAGAAAGAAGTAGAAGAGGGAGGAGAGAGACTTTTCAGTTACTGTGGGCACCTGCTGGGTGGCTGGGTCCCCTTCCACGCACTTTCTCACACACACACACACACACACACATACACACACACTGGGTCCCCTTCCACGCACTTTCACACACACACACACACACACACACACACACACACACACACACCTCACAGCATCCTTGCCAGTCCTAGGATGGTGGGGATGAGACTGAGAGGTTAGGAAACTTGCCCACTGTCACTTGGAGAGACTTATTTAAACCCAAGTCTGTCTGATACCACACACCAACTCTTTCCCATTTCCCTGCACTTTCAAAGAAAATAAACAGAACTAAGTTACATCATTAAGTTCAAAACTGATATTTATAATGGGGTTATACAAAATTAGATTCAATAGCTTCTCAAAATCTTGGGTTTATTTCCTACTATTCAATCTCTGGATTGTTGCTGGTTTCTATTTTGGCAGCATAATTGACATTTACTTAAGAAGGCATGAATTAATACATATTTAGGTGTAAATCAAGTGAAATCCTGGCTGTTTGACCTTAATTAATCAGTGATGAAAAATTCCATAATCTTTTGAGTGTTTTTATTTTGAATGCAATCATTTGAATGAAAATGCAATGCAGTAAGCTTTAGTATGTCTTACCTGAATAGGAAATTTATTGAGTACCTTACATACCCATCGCCTAATGTTCATGGTGAGAGACACGAAAAGGTACAAGAATCGGCTAGTAACTGATTCAAAGCCAAGACTATCTGACACCAGAAACCAACCAAGGCTCTTCTTGGAACCTGGTATTTGTTTCACAGAACATATAAGTCTAGTTGGGAAATGTTTCATCAAACAGCACTGGTACTCAATTTCTGCGATCTTGTTAATTAGAAATAGTTTTATTTGGCAGAGAGGATAAGTAATTTACATGTATTTGATATGGTTTGGTAACTACTCATCTACAACTAAACTCGCTGCTAATCACAGCTGGACCGTAGAGCTAATGACACCTGATGCACTTCTTGACTCAAAGTGCTATAAACACAAAGGTCATCCTCACACCCCTGTATGGTAAGCCTGAACTGCATGAGCAATAGGTAAGAATGTGACCTACTACCACCGTAATAAAAACAGCTCAGGGGGCATGTGCTATTACTATTTGTAGGAGCCCAGTGGCATAATATCAGTTTTTAACAGACAGCAAGTAACAGTCAATGGCAGATTTTTTGTGTCCTACTCACACTTAATGCACAAGGTTAGAGTCTAAGGTTAAAGTTGTTTTTCCTTAATAATACTCAATTTTCCTTTGGATCACTTTGAAAATCTAAGTCTGCCCTTGGATCATAGTCAGTAGAATGGAAACTGGGAACGGAATGGGTTGCTTTTGTTTTCCTGTCATCACATCCATAATTAGGCAGTGTTTTTAAAAAGAGAACAACCAGAAAGTTCCAAGCACAATAACCTTGTGACCTTGTGCGATTCTATAATCCACAGTGGCGTACTGACAAACCTGGTTATTATTCTTTGTTAATCTCAGATAGCCTCCTCTCAGTTGCCAAGGGTATACTCAGTAAATCAAATCTACTTTCTCCAGTATTTTAAATTCATTTGTACCCCGGTAGAAACACACATTTCCTGAAAAAAAGGAGTCATGTCTTTAAAAAGGAAGTTAAGTCTTTAAGCTTGAGATAAGTCTTTTCAAAACGGAAAAAACTCTGCCAGGACTTGAGTGCATCCTACACCAATGGAAATTGGAAACCTGTCCCTTATTTCACGGACATTACTATACAAATTGTAAAACATACCGGTGCCACAGCAACCAACTCCACAGAAGGTATTTGCAGCTTCAGATAGCAACTTTGTGGGTGGGGAGAGGGGGCAAAAGTAATTTAATTTTGGATTTAGGGGTTTGTGAAGATACTTTCTATCTTCACTATCCCAGATTGGCCTCGATCCTCAACTCAGGGACAGCAAATTATGAATATTCATATTTCATATTCATATGAATATGAAATTATGAATAGATTGTGAGGAACCCTATTTTACCAGATTAGGCAGATGAAGTCATTACATTTTATGAAACAGGACCAAGTGAAATGAAGCCCATGAAAAGGCTGATACAACAGCCACAGGATTATCTCAGCTTTCCTGCTCTCTTAGGTCACCAGACCTCTTGGAAAATCTATTTCTGTTTTTTCAGAGGTACAGTTCATACGATTACTGTATGTCTCTCCTGTTAATAAAATGGATCACCAAATTAGTCAGAGTGGCAATTTCAATCTTAACTTGGAAAATATTTTGTTTTATGAACTACCCCGACATTTACAGCAAAACTCAAGCAAACCAGCCAGCTGATATTTACTGAGGGCCTACTGTGTGTCAGGTTCGGCCAGGTTGTAGGGAGACAGCAGTGGAATGAGACCACCAACAGAACCTGGCCGAATGGAGCAAAGCACTGATCGGGGAACACAGACACTAAACAAGTGCCGTGTGATCCAGGCTCTGTGGAAGAAACAGAGGGCATGATGGGAGCATATGACAGGGAGACCTAACCAGACCTGGGACTTGGGAGGAATTCCCTGATAAAGAGACACTTAAGCTGAGGCCTAAAAGAAGAAGTGGGTGTAGAAAGGGTAGAGAAAGACAGCCGAGGGGAGAGTGGTGTATGTTTGAGAAATGGAGATAAATCTAGTGTAGCTGGAAAAAGAAAGGGATGAAGGTGGGAGAAGATAGGTACCAGATCATATAGGGCCTGGTGGGCCAGATGAGGGAATCAAGAATTTACTGTCAGGGCCATCAGAAACCACTGATCAGTTCTAAGCTGAGGTTTTATAGGATCAGATTATTATTATTATTTGTGGTTGTTTTAGGTCACTCTGGCTGCAGTTGGGGTGGAACCAGGGAATATAGTCTCTCTCTGATAAAACTAAATAAAGGAATGAACATGTGTATGTACTACACCTACTCTCTCTTTTTTCTAATTAAAAAATTTCCTAATTATGTTGCGGGGTGCTCTGCGTAGCAGGATGTAAGTACAAAACTATTATTCAAAACTGGACAGAAATAGGCTTCCAGTAGCCAAGGGAAGATGTTAGAATTCATATTCGGGACAAAAGCATTCTTCATTCTGGGAAGGAGCATTCTGGTCATGCAAATGTTAGTAGGATGCCTACTGTCCTTGCATAGCTCTCCACTCCAGTGATGTAATCCAAAAGGAAACACTTCAGACGTTAAGTGTCCCTCTTACTAACTTAAGAGGCTGTTGGACTGTGAGAAAGACACATCTTTATAGAAATCATTTTTTTCACTGCTCCGCATGGAGGTCTGCATTTTTGCGGAAAGCATCACTTGACCACCCAGCTGGAGTTGGAGGGCAGAGCAGAAGCAGAGTCACCGGTTAGGAGGCTGCAGCTCTAGTCCAGGCGGGAAGTGATGGGGGCGTGGAGTGGAGTGGTGAGGCGTACGTCTGAGATACATGGTGCCACAGAAACAACAGGACTCGGTGACTCCCCAGACATGATGTGCTAAAGGGAAGGACTCTCAGAGGAGGACTCCTGAGTAATTGGTTGGGTGGTGGCGCCATTTACCGAGATGTGGGACTTCAGAGGAGCTAAAGGGGGCGTGAAGGAGCATGGGCGCATTCGGACGGACTGAGTGGCCACCAAGTGTAGACGGAAGTTAAACAGCTGGGGAAGTAAGGCTGGAGGTCAGAAGAGGGAGAGGAGCAAGTTCAGTCTGGGAGTTGTAGGCACGTAGGTGCTCACTGAAGCCAAGTGTGGCCCAGGAGAGAGAGCAGGATGAGAGGGGCGGGGAGGTCTCAGGAATGCGGGACTATTTCAACAGCCTCCAACTCAGCCCCTGCTTCCACCTTTGCCCCCAGCAGTCTATTCTCCACACAAAAGCCAGGGTAATTATTTTAAAAGCAACGTTGGGGCCAGCCCGGTGGTATAGTGGTTAAGTTCGTGCGCTTCGCTTCGACGGCCCGGGGTTCGCAGGTTCGGATCCTGGGCGCCGACCTACTCACCACTCAAGCCGTGCTGAGGCAGCGTCCCACATAGAGCAACTAGAAGGATGCACAACTATGACCTACAACTATCTACTGGGGCTTTGAGGAGAAAAAGCTAAAAAGGAGGAAGATTGGCAACAGATGCCAGCTCGGATCCAATCTTTCTCAAAAAAATAAATAAATATAAAATAAAAGCAATGTCGTTCCTTTGCTCAAAACCCTCCAATGGCCTCTAATTTCACTCAGAGTAAAGCAAAGTCCTAACTGTGCCTAGAAACCACCACACGATCTGCTCTGCTCCTCTCCTAACCCCAGGCTACTTCTCTGACCTCATCTCCACCTCCACCACTCCCTACTGGACTTGCTTTGCTCCAGCCACACTGGCTTTCTTCCTTTCTTCTTTCTCTTTTTTTTGCTGAGGAAGATTTGCTCTGAGCTAACATCTGCTGCCAATCTTTCTCTTTTCGTATGTGAGCCACTGGCACGGGATGGCCATTGACAAGTGGTGTAGGTCCATACCTGGAAATCAAACCTGGGCCACTGAAGCAGAGTATGCCAAAATTAACCACTAGGCTACCAGGGTTGGCTCCACACTGGCTTTCTTGCTGTTACTCAAATGTACCAAGTACTCCCCACCACAGGACCTTTGCACTTGCTATTTTCTTTGCTTGAATGGTCTTCTTCTAGATATTCTATACATATTACTCCTTCACTTCCTGAGGTCTTTAGTTACATATCAGCCAATCAGTGAGGACTTCCCTGAGCATCCTAAATTGCAACATTCATCCATATCCCTTTCCTGCCTTCTAAAACTTATCAACATCTGATGTGATATATGTTCACTTGACACATAGTTCATTATACATAATATAGTATTATATACTATATTATACACTATATTTATATTTAATACATAGCAATCATAATCTAGTATATTACATATTAATTTTTATAATTCCCCACCCCCAAATGTAACTCATGAAGCCAGCAATTTAATTTTGTTCACTGCTGTATCCCTAGAGCCAAGAAAATTTCCTGGCATTAACTTGCTAAATTATTTGTGGAATGAATAAATTCCAACATTTCATGATACCACAGAAACGTAGAAAGGACCACAGGAGTGGGAGGAAAACAAAGTATCACAGAAACCAAGGAAGGGAGTGGCAATACAAGCAATGGTCAACATTTCTTGTTGCCTATCACTGTAGCACACAGTGTGCTCACCACTCCCCACAAACTGTCCACAATCCTAGGAGGAAGGTGCTACCCTCACTATGAAAAACTTAGAGAAGTTAAGTAACTTTCCCAAGGTCACGATGTGCACTAAATCCTTCTAAGAGAGGAATTAAATTGAGTCCTAAAACCTGTCCACTGAATTGATTCACATGGAGACCACTGGTAACCTCAACACAAACCTGGACAGTGGCCAGACTGGAGAAGAAGGAGAGATGAGGGGGAGGGAGGAAATGAGGAGAGGGAAGCAGCCAGCTCTCTCCAAAGGTGGCCTCTGAAGAGGAGGATTGAAGAGAGAGCTAGGGCTGCAGTAAAGGGAAGGAGGGGTTTATTTTAGATGACAACAAAATAATTTGAATTTCTAAAACCCAACCCCTTTCGAGAGTTTTGGTTAGCATGTCTATAAGAGTAATCAGCATAGATAAGGTACTTGTTTTCCCTATTTCCTGCTCCAAAGAAATTCAGATTTTGCTTATAAGTTTGATTTTAAAAAACCCTTGGTGATGCATAAAATTTGCTTCCCACATCCTACATGACGGAGAAATCGATTGAAAAGAAGATGCGTAATTGGGTCAACATAACATAGAAAGAGAAAGATGACCTATTCTGATTCTCTTGGGAAGCTGAAAAATCAGGGCTTTAGAAAGAGAAACCAAGCCATACTATTAAGTGACAACGTGGAGGAGAGGCCCACAGATTGCCCCTGGAGGCAGAAAACCTAGCTGGTTGCCCCTTCTGGGCCAGTCACTGTTTAACTTTGTCACCTGCACAAGTTGCCTAACTTCAGTGTCAGGATATTATTTTTTATACTTCTCTCGGTTCTGAGCAGAATCAGATGAGGTGGAACCAGTGAAAGTAACTTATACCAATCCAAGGTATTCCAGTATTTCCTGTGATTGAAAGTAAGCATTAAAATATACTTATAATGTACACAGCCTGGAAGTAACCTGTCTGGCTACGTGCACAACATTTACCAACTGATTCAAGGGAAAAAGAAATCCAGTGATTGCTTCACAATCCCACATATCATACACTTAGAAACACCTGCATAATTACCTTCCATTCCTACAACTGGTGCTGTTGAAGCAGATTTACTGAGAATCAGGTTAAGCCAGGCCTAAGCTGGAGGCAATGTCTGCTCTCTGAAAATGCTCAAGTGTGACATACTTTCAGTTTGCTCCCGATCTGACAATGTACCAGTTCTGTACTCAAGTTCTGCCGCGTGGAGTAAATGCCCATGCATTTACTAATACCAGTACAGCCAGTCTAATTATAGACCAGCCAAGCTCCAAGACTCTGCCTTCAACACTTCCGAAATCAGGCCTCACTCAGACAAGATCACACACGACTCCAGGCCTGCACCAATTCCCTGTGTCCGTTTCTTATGGAGACATGGATGAAGCCACCTCCTATCAGAGGGACAAAGATAGCAGAGAACTATCAGAGCTTTACTTTTAACTTTTAAAAATTTTAAAACATTCAAGTCCTACCCTTTAGCTCTCACTGGATATCACAAATATTGAAGATGTTGAACGGGGGTGGAGGTAGTGGATGAAGTGTTACAGAGACCAAACGCATCAGGCGGTTCACTTATGTAACATTCTGGGCTCCAACAACCTCTGAGTGGGAGTGAATCAATCCCACATCCAGGCAGATAACAGCTAAAATCACCCTCGGGTACAGTTCTTCCGGGCATCCTCTTCTATCTCAGCAAAACGAGATTGGTTCTCCCTCCTCTCCCTGACCCGCGGGGTCTGGGGTCCTGAGCTGCCCGGTGACAGTAACACCCAAATTGCACTGTCCTCTGGGCTGCTCAGGCCCCTGTGGCTGTGGCTAGGATGGCCAGGGTGGGCTGAGGGGAGGCTGGAGCCTGGGGAATGCACTCACGGCTTATGGAAGAGTTGAGAGTCCAGTGACTTCAGGAGTTATCCTTGTTGCCTCTTAAGGCTGCCAGGGAATTCTCCTTACCTCCAAGTCTGGCTAGGATCATGAGTATTATAAATGAAAAAAAAAAAAAAGACAGCGCAGTTCTTTACTGGGTATTTGGCACCCAAGACTGAAGTGTGGCCTAGGAAATTAACATGGTGATGATTACCATTTGAGGCCTTCCACAGACCACCTCTGACCTGGCTTTCCCCCCTCCCTTTCTACAGCTCTCCCCACCCTCTAGACCTCAGCCATTGTGCATTATCCACCATTTCCTGCACGTGCCTTGCCCATCCCATCTCTGAGCTTTTGCAGGTCATGATCCCGCTGGATGGAAAAACCCCTCCCCTCTCACAGAGATTCCTCCCTTCTGGGCCCACATCAAATCTCCTCTTCAAAGAAGTCTTCCTCGATTACTAGAAGCAATGTCTCCTTCCTCTTGCCACAAATATTATTTTGTTTACAACAGTAATAAGAGCTGGTAATGAGAGTACTTATTGAGCATATACTATGGGACAGGTATCAAGTGAAGCACTTTGTAAATTTTATTTCATTTAATCCTCACAGCGACCTCCACGTGAATATGCTATTATTATTATTCTCTTTTGTAGACGAGAAAACTGAGGCTGAGAAAGGTTAACGGCAGTGCGGGCAGTGGACTTGAGCCAGGCAGTCTGACTCCAGAGCTCACACCCTCTACGGCACGCTGCCTTATGTTGTAAAGATCTGTGCACGTGTCACATGTCCCATCAGCTCCGAGTTGCTGAGGTCGTGTATCTTTGGATATCCCATTATATTAACTCAGGGCCTGGCTCAAAGTGGGTGCTTAAATTTGAGCAAAAGTAATTTGGTGTGGTTTTATATATTTCTGGACAGATGGCTGTGGCTGATTTTTCCAGGCATGTTATCTCTTTCTACTCTATCCTTAATCTAGCCAAAAGGCTTTAGGACAGGTCAAGAGCAGCAATTTTAACTGGACTTCCAAAGTCAAGAATCTAAGACCCAGGGAAGTAGGAGAAATCTGACCTCTGAAACTTTCTAGAAGCATCGAAGGGGTCCACAGGACATGGGCACCACTGTTTCCTAATTTTGGTGACCAGGTACCTGATGCATAAAAGAACTGCCTCTGAGCGCATGAGATGGATCTCTTAGAATGGCAAGTCCTGTGGGTGTCTTTGGGTAAGTTCATTATAAACTTATATGTGTTACAGTCAGTGTTTCTTCAGATTCTCTGCTTTTAGTTTCCCAGAGAATAATACATTCTTGTGGAGAGAATAAGGCAGTACAGTCAAAGGTTAAAAGCAGATGGACTTTAATGGACTTGACTGAATCAGTTCTGTAGGGGCGGAAAAATTGCCCTCAACCTTCTTAGGTCCCTGGCTGGGTTTGCAAAGTAAACTGACAAAGACAGATGAACAGGAGAAAAGCATACACATTTATTTAATGGATGTTTTGCATGACACAGGGGTCTTTGTAAAGAAATGAAGAGCCAATGAAACAGACTTGTGTATTTTTATGCACGGTTTGATGAGGAGTGGACAGTCACAGAAGGAGGAATATGACAGGTTAAGGAGTATGAGGTAAGTGTAAATAACTGGGGAAAACTTAGCAAGGCCTGTTTGTTAGGATTCTTCTTGGCATCCCTTTGTCTTCAGAGATAAGGATGTTCCCCTCCTCTGGGTACAGGGAGGCCACCTCACATGAGGGCTCTATGATCTGTTTCCAGGGAGAATGGCGCAGGGGGAAGGAAGTCAGGGTGACCTTCCCACTTCTGCTGTTTTCTCAAACTCCTTCAGTTAAAAATATTCCAAATGCCAAGGTGCCATATTTTGGGGTACCATGTCCTGGACCCCATCAGTCCCAACTCTGCCCCCACCTTTGTGATGTGGGACAAGTTACTCAATGTGTGTGCCTCAGTCTCCTTGTCTGACAGTGGAGATAACATCAGCCCCTATTCATTCATCGGATGACTGCGACAACAGAATGGGATAACGCATATGAAGTGCTAGTAGAGCGCACTCAGTACATGTTAGCTCTTGTTATTTAATGATTGCTATTATTAATATTAATTGCTATTGTTGGTAGTCATGGTTTATAGCTCACAGGAGCAATTTTTTCATCTGAAAAATTCTCTACTAAAGTTCATCGGTTAGTGCTATTCTTTTCTGCTCTACAGAGCTGGCAGTGACATAGACACCTGCTCCTCTGAACAAAAGAATAAGGAGACACAAACTGTAGAGGTACCAGCTAACAATTAAAGCTGCTTGAAATATGAGGTTGTGAGCCTCCCCCGTTCCCTACCCAACAGAAGTTGCCTCCTATGGATGTTGCCTTTGGTTCAACTTAAGACCCCTAAGGTCCTACTTCTAAGATCCTAGCCAGTTTTCCCCAGCCACTTACAGTGGCGATTCTCAAACTTTAGTGGACATTATAATCACTTAGGGTGTTTAACAAATGCAGATTCTTGGGCTCACCACAAGGGATTATGATTTAATAAAGAGTATCCCAGGTGATTCCAATACCAGCGGTCCTGGGAACCACACTGAAAACCATGGGCAGTAACTGACACCTTAGAAATATTTATCACTCATAGGTTTATTTCCTGCATTGGAAAAAGATCAAAAATTTTTCCTTAATTTTCTAACTCTACATCTGCATTTTTTAAAACTAATGTTCATTTTAAGCCTAATCCTTGGATTCCACAATAATGGGCATTTCTGTT
The DNA here is from genome assembly GCA_031878705.1 of Tapirus indicus. Lineage (NCBI taxonomy): Eukaryota > Metazoa > Chordata > Mammalia > Perissodactyla > Tapiridae > Tapirus > Tapirus indicus. Next base: position 131,860,856 of record CM062920.1, on the reverse strand, counting down.
AGTTATGATTTATTCTGGTGAGTAGTTTTTAAAGTCTCTCTTAACTTCTTGTTGCGGATGAAGCACTGAAGTGACTTTACTGTTCCTTCCCAAAGCTGTGTACTGGTAAAATTTTCTTTAAGACAGGCCAGGATCTTAACACGGTTCTCCCGATTCTAGAACAAGAAGGCCTGAGTCTTATTATTCCTGACAAATTCTGAGGCTTCCTTTCCAAATGGCTATAATCAGGGTGATGGTGGTGGTTACGGAGAACACAATGCAGAAATCTCTGAAGCAGAAGGTGCTCACAAACCTTTCTAAAATTCACGAACATATGATATGATATACATCCATCTGACATATATTTTATTTATATATAATCAATCCTCAAAGGTCTGGAACACAGGGTGTGAGGAGAGAATGCAGTTGTAAATACTGGGTATGCTCCAGGACCGGCCAGTCAGAACATTCCTTTCCCTTGACTCCAGTGACTGGTGGCAGCATAGCATTTAAGCCCAATAAAACCACAAACTCTAGGGGCAGACTGCCTGAGTTTCAAATCCAGCTCCTATGCTCACTACTGTGTGATCCTGGGCAAGTTACTTAACTTCTCTGAGCCTCAATTTCTCTATCAATAAAATAGGATGTTGTTAGAATAAAGTTGGTTAATAGTAAGTGTTATTATTATTGGATGGTCATGTGACACAAACCAAGCCAACGACATTCAGTCCCAGGACTTGTGTTGAAGATGCTTTTGCTAGAGTTGCTAAACTGGTAAAAATATAAGGTGAGAACTGCCAGGGGCCACCTGTGGAGAAAGTCTTCCTGAGAGGGAAGCTCCCACAGAGGAGAGGGGGCCGAGAGATGGCAAGAGCATCTGGGGTTTAATGCTATTGTTTGAGACCAGAATCTAATCATGCCTGGATGTCTAGTATGGGACTTTTCAATGACATGGGCTATTAACTCTCCTTTTTTTTGAGTTGGTTTCTATCACCTGCAAACAAAAGAATTCTGACCTAGCTTTATTGAGATATAATTCACATACCATACAATTCACCCAATTAAAATGGAAAATCCAATGGTTTTTAGTACATTCAGTTATGCAAGCATCGCTATGACGTAGGATTTTTTATCGAAAACTCCTGAGAGACGGCTCAACAGGTAGGGGATCTGTATGGTAGGGGGGACGGGTACGTGCAAATCTGCTTCCACAGTCACCATAATTTTGAAACTACTTTTAAGTTGGAATCATTGACTTTTTGATTTGGAAGTGGCTTAAAGCTCAGCACAGTATAATGGAAAAGGAAATGAACTGGGTTTTTTTTTGAGGGAAATTAGGAAATCCTTATGATCCCTTCATACTCTACATAATTCTACAGTTTCAGTCAAATGCTCTCATTTTTTATGATAAAACTGAGGACCCGAGAAGTTAAGCCACCTGCACAAATTGACAGAAGTACTTACTGTTAGACACATTCAAGGTCACAGTTCAGTTTTCTGTGTTGTGAGTTTTGAGCAGTTCTTACTTTTCCTGCAGGATTTCATATTCAAGATCCAGATCAATGTCTGGAAATGCTTGGAGGTTAAGAGAGTCTTTGTAATACTAATCAAACATTCATTCACTCATTCAAGAAATACACCGTGACTAAGTGTATTCTCTATATTTATGTTCAATTCCAGTGTGTCTCTCTTTAGATAAGACAGTGTTATACCTACAACCTAGAGGAAAATTAAAAGACTTCCCTTAAAGCAAAATATGATAGGAAATTTAAAAAATATCCTATGGTGTTTAGTGTGTTAGGTAGATAGATAATAGATTGGTGAGTTTCTGCATACATTTGTGCAATCATCTTGGTTTGCAGGACCAGGTGGTTTAATTACAAAGTACTGCTGGGGACAAGGATGGATGATAGTTAAGGGAATAACTGTACTCTTCATCTAATAAAAATAAAGAGATTTGATAACCAAACTGAAAATTTAAAATAATTTCACTTCTAATGGCCCTTGAGGCTTCAGATGATTTAGCAAAGACATAAAGAACCCTTTAGTTGTTACTAATTACATATCTATGTATCTGGGCACATGAGAACTCTCCATACAGGGTTTGGAAATTTTTAGAAACACATTTCCTGGAAGAACATGAAAGGTTTGGATCTGGCCAATAATATCTAACACAGTGTGGGGCAGGATGCGTTATCCTTAGCTGTATTCAAGGACAGAAAGGCATTTGCTTTATCGGGGATATCCTGTGAAAACACATCAAGAACTCCCAGGGAAATATCATCAGCAGGAATAATTGGTGGTCATCGTTGTTTTTAATGCGTGTTTTTTCCTTTGTGAATTCTAGACAAAATAATTTGAACTCTGGAAAAGAGCACTGGATGTTTTATTTAAATTAGAAGCAAGAGGTGGTAGAGTTTTTAAACTGAGTTCAGTGGTGAGGTCCTTGGATGGACCTCAAGGGGAAAATAGTGAAAAAGAGAAAAAAAAAAGCTGTCCATAACTCCCCCACTCTGATACAACTACTATGGGGTCTTTGATGTATTTTTGTTTACTTTTCTCCTACGTATTCATTGTATACAGTTGCAATTGGGAGGGAACAAAGCTCTAAGACGTGCTGGCAAGACCCCCTCCACCAAACTAGCCTCCCTCCCCTCACTCCCTCCCCATGCAGACTTTCTCAGCCTTCAAAACCAGCAAGACCCCTCCCATCACGACCTTTACCCCAGCTAAGGTCCATCACTATGAGCCCAGAATCTCCAGGGATGCAGGCAAATAAACATCATCGCCAGGCTGCCACCCCTTACCGTTCTGACAGACCAATGCCCCAAACCCTTCCACTCTGTCCTCAGAACCCACGGTCCCTCATTAGCAAAGTCCTCTCTGTCCTCAAACTTGGAACGTTGTCTCCATTTTCTTGTTCTAATTGAAACCTGGGTTTTCGCTGAGGACACTGCTCCCTCTGCTGTTCTCTCTCCCACTCCCTTTGGGCCATGGGCCTGAGTCAACCTCCGCAGGCACCCTCCTTGCTCCTCCTTGTCAATGCTCTTCCTTCCTCTCTACACTCCCCACCTTCTAAGAGCTGCTGTCATCAGACTACACCACCCCTCTGTTGCAGTTATCACTAGAAGCCCCACCCTCACCATCGCTCTCCTCTCATTCCTTAAAGATTTCAGTCCCTGATCCACTGTCACCTTTGCCAACATCACTCACGTTATAAAATAGTTGGTGGTTTCAAAATCCACAGAAAAGCCTCCCAGTCTCCCTGCCTCTATGTTTCTTTCCATCAAACATCTTGTCCCCCACCCAACCTTAGCTTTCCCCACAGTCACACTCTGGACCATGTCATTACCATACACCACACTGCCTCCATCATCTGTTTCCAGCATCCCAATCACCACTTCCTCGATTTCCAGCTCACTCCCTTTATTGTCATCCCAATCCAAGGAGACCTGTGATGCATTGATCCTACCATCTTTTCACTATTAATAACAGTCTCCATATCTTCACTTAATTTCTTAAGCAGCTTATCACCATGTACTTACTTACATACCCCTAACTCCCTTGCCTCTCTCTCCATTCATAACATTCACCCAGCAAAACCTCCACTTTGGTTAAATCTGACTCTCCACTTACTCTGTGCCTGCACCCATGCAGCTCAACGTGGCTGGAGAAAAGCATATATCCACGAGGTTGGTCTCCTTTTAGGTTCATGACCAGAAACCAGGATTGCCACCTGGCAATCCTACTGCATGTCCCTGGTCCATTTACTCTCCCTCTCTCCTAGGTGGTTAATTCATACTCCTCTCTCCGCAATCCTCCAACACCTCCTCCTCCCCCATCCTCACTCTTAGCTCACAATCTTGCATTTCACTTCTCTGAAAAAAAACATGGAGCAATCAAAGGGAACTTCCACGAGCTCCTACCAGCACATTGACTCACCACCTGAATCTGTGCCTAGACACACTCTGCCTTTCCTCTGCTGCCCTGGATGAACTATCTGTGACCCTGAGGCCAACTGCTCTCTTCCTGCTCTACATCCCAACCCCGCTTCCCTACTCAAGGGAATCGTGCCATCAATTCTCCCCTCTTTCCTGCATCATCCCATGATCGCTCTCCATGGATTGTTTCCAACTGCATACAAACATGCTGTTGTTTTCCCCATCCTTAAAAATGCCTCTCTTGACCCCAGTAACCCCTGTTAGAATGAAGTCAAATCTTGTCACCCCTGCTCAAAACCCCTTAGTGGCTCCCATCTCACTCAGAGAAAAGCCAAAATCCTACAAGGACCTGCACAGCCGGACCTCACCTACTACTTGACCCCCTGTGCTCCAGGCAGGCGGGGGCAACTTTTCCTAGAACACACCCCAGGCTTGTTTTCTCAGAGCCTCCCTACTTGCTCTTCCCTCTGACTGGAACACCCATCCCTCACTTCATGTCTTTAATCCATTGTCATCTTTTCAGAGAGGCTTCCTTGGATCTCTGTGTAAAACTGCATTGCAGCCACACCCCCAAATTCCCTATCTTCCTTGCTTTATTTTTTTTCTTAGCACTTACCACTTTCTAATATATACAATGTATTCACTCGTTAGGTTTATTGACCGTTTCCCCCGTCAATATTCATGGAACCAGGAGATAAGCTCCGTAAGAGCAAGAATTTTTTTGTCTACTGTTTACTGCCACACATATCCCCAGCACTGCAGTGCTTGGCACGTAGTAGGTGCTCAATGAATCCACTGATGGAATGATTAAATTTAAAGACACAGGACATAATGTCTTGTGAAGTTTTCACAGTCATGCTTATTCACGATTCTTCTGGAGCCTCTGCATTAGAGTTCTCTGAGTCAAACATGTGGACCTTTGTTTTATCACGTTCTACTGTAAACATGTCTTTGTCTTTGAAATGGAATTTGGACCAGCCCCATGCTGTAATGATTAAGTTCAGTGCGCTCCGCTTTGGTGGCCCGGGTTTGTGGGTTCAGATCCCAGGCGCAGACCTGCGCTACTCATCAGCCATGCTGTGGCAGTAACCCACATACAAAAAATAGAGGAAGATGGGCACAGACATTAGCTCAGGGCTCATCTTCCTCAAGCAAAAAAGAGGAAGACTGGCAACAGATGTTAGCTTAGGGAAGAATCTTCCTCAGCAAAAAAAGAACAAAAAACAAAAGAATTTGACTTCAGCATAAGAAAAGTTAAAATCCTGAAGTGTCGCCAGCAATTCACTGAGTCTCTTTCCTTTCTTTCATTTTGGTTTATACTGAAAGTTTGGTCTGGAGAAAAGAGGCTTTTGTGTCTGTCTTGGGGAGGGAGCACAGAAAGTCTTGGGGGGACTTCAGAAAGAATATTTGGCAACAGAAGTATCATTCAGAGCTTAGACATGAAACTCATTCAGAGGCTAAGGGGAAAAAACAGGAGCTGGACAGAGATGGTGGAATCAGTCAGACCACCTGAGAATGTGTGTCTCTGGATCAAAGGAAATTGTGGCCCAATGCAGCGTCCAAGAATCAAAGGAAAGCGGCATTCCACGCCAGAAATAAAGATCTTAGCTGTGATTAAAAGTGAAAATAAAAACAAAACCACAACAGAATAGTGATCCCAAAACAAGAGGAAGGCAGTGAGCTCTGGAGCGGAAGAGACCTCGCATTGAGGCTGGCTCAACCACGTCCCAGCGCTGGGACACAGTTCTCAGACTGGCGGAGGATTCAACGCAAAGCCCAGCCACTGTCCACCGAATAGTAGGGGTTTGATGGTTGTTAGCTCCTCCCCACCCCAACTTCCGCCGTGTCCCCAGAGCCCAGCAGAATGTAAGACATGGAACGGATGCTCAACAAATATGACATTAATGAACAGATGTGTAACCCAGGAGGAATGACGCCTCAGACCGAGCTGCCTCTACCTTCATGCTACACTTCATGGAATTTGCTTGTTTTTTCTCACTTTTCTGTACTCTCTCTCCAAATCACCTTCCCAATTTGTTGTTTGTGTCCCCATTCCACAATGGAGCCAGCATCTGCCAAACATTAATTTCCATTTAAAAACATAATATTTTAGCAGAGAAACATGGACCACGGCGGCACTGTGCAGACTCCATCCTCCATTTATTACTCGGGTTGACAGCTGTTTTAGCAGGTTCTTGTTTTTCTCCCCTGGAGGAAAGCTTGTTTCCATAGAAGGATTTCCCCCCTTTGTGTTCATTCTTTGTTCACAGTTTTAGTGTTTACTTCTGCTTTTTATCTTTGAATATTCCATGCTGTTTCAAGAATCTGAAGAGAGTCTGGACTGGAATCCCTCACCCTTCCCTGAAAATATCTCTGATTCATGCCAATAGGGGCTGACACATTTCCCTAGTTTTCCATTCACATCACAAAGATGCTGGTAAATCATGTGGACAAGCCTCAGATAACCTGATATTTGTTTATGGGATATTTTTGAACTCTTCAGCCAAGATTTTGTACAACAATAAGTTCGTTTCAATGGAGTTCCTGGAGAGAAGTTTCCAGAGCAGTATGGAATATGTAACCACTAATCTATTTAGAAGTCCAGCAAGGATAAGGAGGCGGGGCCTTCTTTGCTTGGAAGGCAGGAAGCTCACTGCTCAGAGGACAGCTGTGTCCACTGAAGCAAGTGGCTGGCCTCCAGGATTATTTCACGAGCAATAGGGGAACGGGGGTAGGGAAGTGCTTGGTAAACACTGGAGCAGCAAAAGAAGTGACACGGTAAGGGCACCCCTAGCAGAATATAATCTCCAGGAATGAAGGCAGGGGCCTCTTTTTTTGTGCACTATGTCCCCAGCACCTAGCTATGTGCACAAGCCATGAGTGGTGCTCAGTAATTATTTGTGGAATGAAGGAATGAATGAGGTAGAAGGACAGGAGACTACAAAAATCCTCTTGAATAACAAGGAGAGTTTTGGAAGAGGTTAAACTTGATGCTGTCACATTTAATTTTACTAAAAAATACCTATAATTCTACTGAATCCCCAGGTTGGTGTGGCCTGGAGAATAAAACATGAGTCACCAAAGTTTTTTTTTGCCATATATGACAAACCAAAAAAAGGAGCTTCAGGCAAAACTATGGAGCCTAGTTTGTGCCAAATATGGTGCTAAGTAAAAGATGAGAAACTAAGATAATGACTCCTGTATATAGAGCTATATCTACGTGAGTTATTGTGCACATAGAGATACACATATACAGTTACAATTTATTGAGCACTTGCCTCATGTCAGACACTATTTAATTCTTCTAATATCACTAAGATGTTGTAGCATTATTATTTCCACTTTACAGATGCAGAAATTAAGGCTCGGAGAAGTTTAAAAAAATGGCCGAACATAAGGCAGCCTTGAAAATAAGGTGATTCTTCCTTTCCCGATGAAAAAATTACCCCCTTCCAAAGATTTCTGGCTAACTTGAATAAAAAAGCAAAATAGGGAACCCACCAGGATCACTGACTTAATTTTTCCTCTGGCCAGAAGAAGATGAGACAGAAATAAACTTTTGAGGATCCCTTTCTTGACAAAATAGTCAAAACTTTACATAAGCTTGGGGACTTACATTACCAATTTGAACAAAGTTACCCCACGACAATTAATTAGCAAGTAATGTTATTTCCATAGGAGATAATATTAAATTTTAGAAAGTTTAGATGTCTCCAAGTGGGTTTCTTAGAGACAACTCTAAAAAGATATTTAATGGTTACTAAAATCAGAGTAGGATTTTATTATGGGAATGTTCTCAGCCTTCAATTTTACCCAACAGCTTTCTCTTCAGTGGCTTTACTGCTCACCACTCAGTCTCTGGACCTACATTAACAGCCTCTCTTAGAGACCTAGAACTTCTTGAACCAGCACCATTGCTAAAAAGGAAAACTGTAATTTCAGGCCACAGACAAGATCGCACTTGCTGAGTCTGAATCACACGCACAGACCCTAAATCTAAGGCTAAACCAAAGAATATGACAATAAGTAGATTCAAAGAAGGAATGTAAGACCTATAACATTTTTCTTCCAGGGATATGAATAATGTGTAATCAGATTACCTACTAATATTTATCAATTCAATTCAGTATACATATTCCAAATGTCTTCATCATCACCAAAGCCACTTTTTGAGTCAACTAACACCGTTTTCTGGAGTCTGCTATGTCTATCTTGTTTCCTCAAAAGAAACACACATGAACGCAAAACACAACCCCTTTCTCCACTGTTTTGGTTTTTTTTAAATTAATTAATTTTTTTGGTGAGGAAGACGGGCCCTGAGCTAACATCCGTGCCAATCTTCCTCTGTTTTGTATGTAGGATACCTCCACAGTATGGCTTGATGAGTGGTGTCTAGGTCCGCATCAGGAATCCAAACCTGCAGACCCTGGGCCACCAAAGCTGAGTGTCCAAACTTAACCACTACGCCACCGGGCCGGCCCTCCACTGTTTTTTAAAGAGCTGCATATTATTACAGAACGTATTTATCAATTCTCTAAATTGAACATTGGATTGTTTCCAAATACTCAATTACAAAGGGCACTGAAATGAACATCCTTATGGATAAATTTGTATGTATGTTCTTAAAGATTTCTAGAGGATATTGCTAGGTCAAAGGTATGCTTATTCCTAAGAGGACAAAGAATTGAAGTTGGTACTTCCACAAAGCCTCTGAGGCTGATTCACTATCTCATTAACCATACCTCTTAAAATCTCAGTTCACTTAACATAAAATGAACATAGTAATACATCCTTCTCAGAGACATGTGAGGCTTCAACTAGTCAAAGTCTATACATTTTTTGAGATTTCTCGTGGAGATAAGTCTTATGATGAGTATCATACATATTAGTAAGTAGATGTAAATCTCAAGTTAGATTTGAGATAAAAGTGCCATTGACTTTAGATTGCCAACTCGGTGACATCTTTTGGACCCTCACATCCTAGAGGTTCATCTTGGGATTAAAACTCTCCAGAAAGAATGTATTTATGCATACTCTGTAGCAAGGTAAATGTTTCATTGTGTTTTCCTGGTATTATCATTGCTATATTTGCCAGGGTTTGGCTGCAACAATCAATGCACTTTTTTTTTCGTAATTTTTTTAAACATTTATTATTATTATTTTTTGGTGAGGAAGATTGGCCCTGAGCTAATGTCTGTTGCCAATCCTCCTCTATTTGCTTGAGGAAGATTGCTGCTGAGCTAACATCTACGCCAATCTTCTCCCACCTTATATACGGGATGCTACTGCAGCATGGCTTGACGAGCAGTGCATAGGTTGGCACCCAAGATCCGAACCCGTGAACCCCGGGCCACCGAAGCAGAGCATGTGAACTTAAACACTATGCCACTAGGCCAGCCCGCAATACACTTTTTAAATAAACATTTTTATTGAAGTATAATATACAGGAAGTAAAGTGGGTAAAGTATACAATCTAAAGTATACAGTCTGAAGAATTTTTATATACGTATACCCCTGTAACACCATCCATATCAAAATACAGTAAATTTCCAACACCCCAGAAAGTTTCATTATGACTCTTCCAAATCAATACCTCCCCACCCCAACACCAGGCACAAGGGGGTAACCTTTTTTTTTTTAACTTCTATCACTTCAATCAGTTTTACCTGTCCCCAAACTTCATACAGGGGCTCTCTTTTTGTGTCTGGCTTCTTTTATCCAACATAATATCTTTGAGATTCATCCATGTTTTTGCATGTTTCATTACTTTAAGAATCATATCATTATTTTTTATTGCTGTGAAGTATTTCACTGGATGAAAGTACCACAATTTATTTTATCTATTTCCCCATTGATGTCCATTTGGGTAATTAGTTTGGGGCTATTAGGAATAAGGCTGCCATGAACACCCTCGTGCATATCTTTTGGTGGGCATATGCACCCATTTCTCTTGTGTGTATACCTAGAAGTGGAATTGCTGTTCATGGGGTAGGTATATATATGGCTTTCATGGAAACTGCCAGTTTTTCAAAATGGCTGAACCAACTGACATTCTTGTAAGTAATGTGTGACAGTTACAATTACTCCACATGGTTACCAACACACTGTCTAAACCTTAAGGTACTTGGTAGATATGTCGTGACAGTTTTTACATGTTCAACTTATGTTTCTGTAATTTATTCTGGGTTTCAGCTGTGCTACACAGAGTACAGTAATGAAGGAGGTTTAGATAGATGATTCAAGTGGTTGATTCTGTCCTCGTTATCATCCTGGTCAGCATGTCTGAGAGTAACATTCAGAGAGGTCAGAGAAAAACCCCTATGACCTTTCAAGTCAAGCTATTTACCCCCAAGATGAACCTCTAGGATGTGAGAGTCCAAAAGATGTCACCGAGTTGGCAATCTAAAGTCAATGGCACTTTTATCTCAAATCTAACTTGAGATTTACATCTACTTACTAATACGTATGATACTCATCATAAGACTTATCTCCACGAGAAATCTCAAAAAATGTATAGACTTTGACTAGTTGAAGCCTCACATGTCTCTGAGAAGGATGTATTACTATGTTCATTTTATGTTAAGTGAACTGAGATTTTAAGAGGTATGGTTAATGAGATAGTGAATCAGCCTCAGAGGCTTTGTGGAAGTACCAACTTCAATTCTTTGTCCTCCAACTAAATCACTGCCAGAGATTTTTTCCACATGGGCACTTATAAAAAGTAATTTGTAACTGTCTACCTGGTGGATCTGGCCATCTGTTAAATAGCTGGAGCCAAGAATGTTTGAATCTGCACAAATACCAAGTGTGAGAAACTGAACCTTCAATCCACCTCACCATTTCCCAGTCATGCCCAGGGATGGTAGTAGTGCTGAGTATCTTCCACTTGCCCCTTAGGATCTACTCTGCCTTCTCTAGGAGCCCAGTCTACATGAACTACATGGAGCGCTTCCAGCTGGGCTCATCCCTGGGAACACTAGCAGGGGAGGGAGAGAGAAGAGTAAGGTGGGGATAGTCATTCCCCCATTTCCTTCTATATGGCTCACTGTGGGCTGGCTGCATCCCTTCCCCAAAAGTCACAGCTCTGGTCAGGCACCCACCCCTGTCTTATCCCTGGGTTCTGGTAGCCTCTCCCTTCCTCTTCAGGTCTAGGGCTGGTATCAGCCAGCAGTAGCCCAGCACTACCTCCTGCGTTTTCTCTCTACCTTTGTAAGGAGTTTCTTTATTAATTCTCTTCATTTATCAGATTTGTGTGTATCATCTAGTTCCTCCTTGGACTCTAGTTGATACTGTAGTCTTGTCAAAGGCCCAAGCCGAAGCCTTCATCATAAATGAAAAGAACACCATTAGAAATATCATAAGGAACACATCTAATCTTAGGAGGCCTAGAGGAGGAAAAAGGAATGAATGGGCTTTCTCTACTAACCCAACAAACCACCCAAAAAGAGTTGGTCCCTCAACATCTGCTGCTATGCAGCAAGGGGTGTGTGTTTGGGGGGGAGGGACAAAGGGACACATAGTGAGCACCTATCATGTACCAGGCCCAGTGCAAGGACTTTCATACACATCATGTCATCATGCGCTGTGTAACCTTGAGCAGACTTGTAATCTCTTCTTGTCCCAGTTTTTCATCTGTAAAGCGGGAATAATAATAGGACCTATCTTGTAGTGTTATTGAGAGAATTAAATGAGATAACACATGTAAATTGCCTAAGACAGGAGATAACACATGCTCAATAAATGTTAGCTGTTAATCATGATGCAGATGATGACAACAGTTATCATAATAAGAATAAATCTCTCTTATAACCATCTTCTGAAGTTGATATCATTTCCCCCATTTTAAAGGTGAGGAAACTGAGGCTTCATGAACTATGTCACAAAGAAGAGGAAGAAGAGAAATTACTCTGAATCCTGACACCAAATATTCCACCATCACCACGTCACACTCCCCCTCCGTTGCCTACCGTGTGCCACAATTCACTATCTACATAAGGCATAACACATATGTGACCCATTTGCTCCCACACTTGTCTCTGCAGATGAGTGACAGAAGAGGCTCCTCTTTCTAGCTGACTCTAGGCATTCTGCCTCCAAACACGGTACCCCAAGCAGCCACTAACAATCAACTAGAGTTGACTTGTGAGGTGAAACTCATTTGCTATCCCTGAAGGAAGACATTCATTCAGACGAACAGGACAAAATCAGATCAAAACAAAGAGTGTGTGCTCCACAGATAAGGCACTTTGCTTTGTTCGCTCCAGTATTTCCACGGCCTAGAACAATGCCTGCTACTCAGTAAATATTTGTTGAATGAACGAATAAATAAAAGCTATGAATAAAATCTATAAAACTTTAAGATGAATAAAACCTGTAAGAGCCGGTACCACACCTTCAGGGAATCTACAGAGAAGGAACATGGACAAAAAGAAGAACATAAAAATCCTAATGCAAATTAGTCTAAGATAGGTACCATAAGAGCATAACAAATTGTGGGTAAAATGAGAAAAGAGCGTAGTCTGAATTAGTCTAACACAGCATTTAAAAAGAAATACAGTATTGCTCTCAAGCATCTTAATCTTGGCTCACAGTCTACTCAGGCAGATATTCTAATGGGCCTGCTTTAATAAGCAGATGAAAATAATTTATAATTAGTAACACCATTTGCCTTAAACTGGTTACAATTTAAGTTGATAAATAACTCTTTTCTTTTTAGAGTGAGCAAATGGGACCCTCACCCCAAATTCTGAGTGGATGAGTGGGAATGAATGAGATCTTGAAGTATTTGAACATGACTCCCACGGGCTGTCATTTGTCCTCTTCCCACTGAAACATAACAAGGCCCCTGTACAGAGACTTTTTTTTCCCTCTTGACCCTAACATGGACAAAGCTTTAATTTTTTTTTTTATTATAAAAGTCATTCATACTTGTTCTAAAAAGTTCCAAAAATACAAACGTTTAGAAAGTAGAAAGCAAGCCACTTCCTCTGTCCCCAATCACCCAACTCCTCCTCCACCCAAATGACAATAGAGGTCAACAAACTACGGTCTGTGCGCCAAATCCAGCCTGCCACTTGCTTTTGTACAGCCTGTGAGCTAAGAATGGTTTCTACATTTTTAAATGGTAGAAAAAAAATCAAAAGAAGAATAATATTTTGTGGCACATGAAAATTACGACATTCAATTTTCAAAGTCCAGAAATAAAGTTTTACTGGCACACAGCCACATCGGTTCACTTATGTATTGTCTGTGTCTGCTTCCACACCAGAGGTGCAGAACTGCAAAGCACCCCTGGTCTAACAGAATAGATCCTGTCAGCCTTTCTGAAAAATACCTCTCTTTCTAACTCACTATCTCTTATTCATCCATCTATATATCAAACAAATTGCTTGACAAAAACCCTCCTGTTCGTCTGTCCACCTGCTTTTTTCATTCAACTATATAGTGTGGCTATCTGAAGTTTTCATAGACCCACCAACTTTCTAATAGGTATTTCACCACCAGCCATAGCCCCACCAAGTTTCTCACAGGCAATTTATCATCGGCCATGCCTTCAAGGGCATTTCTTCCCCTCCTGGCTTATCTTGTAGGGAACACTGAGCACAGGGAGTATGTATTGGAAAGGGCTCAGAAGTGGGAGCGATAACCCTGCGACTTCCCTTTGCAGTAAACACACCACCCTGGTAATCAATCACTCTCCAGCTTGGCTGGTCAGGTCTGGGGGAACACACCCTCTGTAATTGTGCTGTCTGGCTGGGAAATTATTTGCCAAGAAAATGTTTAGAATGAGTGGGGAGCCCCATAAAAAAATGTGAGATTTTATTCTTCTGCCCTTTTAGCTACTGCGAGGAACTAACTTCAGACTGTGTCATTCTTATACTTAATTTCCAGTGACTCACAGATTCATATAGAGTCTGATTTTTACCCTGATTTAGTTTCCACAATCTTTTTTTTTTTTTTTTTTGGTGAGGAAGATTAGCCCTGAGCTAAAATCTGTTGCCAATCCTCCTCTTTTTGCTGAGGAAGACTGGCCCTGGGCTAACATCCACGCCCATCTTCCTCTACTTTATATGTGGGACACCTGCCACAGCATGGCTTGATAAGCATTGCGGAGTTCTGTGCCCCGGACCCAAACCTGCGAACCCCAGGCCACTGAAGCAGAGTGAGCAAACTTAACCACTATGCCACTGGGCCGGCCCCTCCACAATTATTTTGATGGCACTTTGTTGACGTTCTACTGGCAAACGTTCTTTCTTAGAAGATTCCAATTTAGTCAGTAAATCTGTACTAATGGAGGTGGTCTTTGGTATATGCTTTAGTGAAGACAGATAAAAAGCATTTTAACTATGCAAAAATAATTTCTGGGATGATTTTCAGGGATGGTTTGAATTAAGCTTTTTCCTATAACAGCACTATAATAGGAGGAGACTTCCTATAATAGCACTAATATTAAAGAAAATGGAACTTTTTTTGACCCTACCTTTGATTCTAATTTATAGTGGTTAAGTTGGCGGTTGTTCCAATCACCTACTACTGCACAACATACTATGTGAAAATTTAGTGACTTAAAACAACAATCGTCCTTTATTTTGCTCAGGAAATCTGCAATCTGGGCAGTGCTCAATGGGGACAGCTCATCTCTGCTCCATGTGGCATTAACTGGGATCACTCAACTGAGGCTGGAGGATCCATTTGCAAGATGGCTCACTTGGTAAGTTGGCGCTGGCTGTAGGCTGGGAGCTCAACTGGGGCTGTCAGCCAGCGTCCTTATTTCCTTTCTATGTGGGCCTCTCGATGGGGCTCCTTGGGTTTCCTCACAGCATGGCAACCGGGTTCTAAGAGTCAGAGTTCAAAGAAGCCAAGGCAGATGCTGCAAGTCATCTTATAGTTTCACCTCGTATGTCTGGTGTCATTTCCGTTGCGTTCTACCAATTAGGCAAATCATTCAGGCCAGCCCAATTTCAAAGGGAGGGAAATGTGATCCCACATCTCAATAGGAGGAGTCGTAAAGAATTTATGGCCATCTTTAATCTACCACAGCACATAAAAGAAATAATGTAAAAGTGTCTCTGAAAATCATGTTTCGGATATTGAAGTGGCAACAAAGAGAAGCCACAAATAGAATGAGAATGTCTCATGATTGAACCATCTCTCCTGGGAGAAAGTACACCATAGGAGTTAAGAGCATAGGCCACCTGGGTGTGATTCCTAGCTCTGTCATGTACCAGCTGTATGACCATGGATAAACTGCTTGACCTTTTCATGTCCCCATAGCCTCATCTACAAAATGGAAAAAATAATAAAGTCTATTACATAGGATTTGTCTGGGGAAACCAAAATTCTGTTTTTTAATTAATTAAAAAACTGACATGTAACATACACACAGAAAACCACAAAATAATAAGTGCTCTATGAATTTTCACAAACTGAACACACTCATCTGACCATTACCCAGACCAAGAAATGAAACACTGCCAGGACTGGGGAAAGAATAGGGAGTGATAGGGACTTTGGCAAATGGGAGGGCATGTATCCCCTCTAACAAAGACAGCAGATTCTTGGCTCTTGCCAGTGGCTGCCATGTAGGGATAAACGAGGAGTGTGCAGGCTGCACAAAACATGGCAGAGGGCCAGATTTAGTCCACAGGGGACTTTGCGAATAGGAGGTGTTAGCAGAGCATGTGCCTTGGGGAGCACGGGGAGGGTTTGGAATAGTGCTACAGGGATGGGAAGATGGAAGGGGCAGAACAATAAGGGGATATCAGCATAATAGAATTGATATTTTAGGTATAGCTAAGCATGGCAGGGATAATGGGTATGGAGTTAACTGGGCTCAAGGTTCTGGAAGGAATCTTGGCTTGAAGTTGTCCTAAGAAGAAGGCTTCCTGATGCTGGGAAAGACTCACAGACAAACTTGCCTACAAAGCCATGTGCTCACCCTTCATATGCACCACCTATTTTAACCACTGAAGCATCTAAAGGAGCTCCACTCCCATGACCAACTGTCCTCAATCTTTCTCCCCTACTCCTTTTGCTCCTTTTCACACAGAGGGAGAATTTTGCTTTCGCTCGTTTCCTCACTGTCTTGTCTTGCTTTTTTTATATACTGCCCTTCTGCATGGGGTTCCTAAGGTCTTCCTCTTATGAAATGTCCCACAGCATACATACTGTTGGAAGATTTCAGCACCTCAAATCCTTCCTGGAAAAAGGCAGATACAAATTAGTGAAATGAAAACGAAGTCCTGTTCACAACACTGTCTGTAAAATCTGAGGCATCTGGCAGACCTCCTCGAATAATCCCAAACCCTCCTCACCCTGGCTAAGGCACATGGGTGAACCAGTGGCTCATGGAGTACTGAGTAGCGGTAGGAGGAGGGGAAATCTAGGATCATTAGCAGCTAACTGCGTAACTGGCTGATCTAGGGAATGCTGCCCACGGGATGCAGCTGGTGAGAGCAACGTCAGGAAGAGGATTGATTTCTTCAGAAATATTTAGATCAAACTACTATCTGAACATTATATACGTGCCTGCAGCTTACTAAACGAGCCAGCGCACAATAAGCATTTAAGCTCAGTGCCTGGCAAAGAGCAGGTGATCTATAAACCTTTTTCCCTCTCCCCACTCCTTTCCTTCTCTTCTACTGCTCTATCAGGCGGTGGTTACATGAAGCTTTATTTACTCAAGAATCCTGCTGGTTACAGTCAGCTCTTTTTCTCAAGCTCTGCTTCCCGAATGATCTGAACTACATGGCCACGCTGGTTTTCTACTGACCTGGGAAGAAAGATGATTTTGAATCATTTCGTTCGTGTGTTAAAGGTGAAGCCTCTAGTTCAGAGATTTTGAGTGTTTTTAGAAGTACTTTCTGTCTTTTATAAATCATCATTACCTTGGAGGCAGTATAACGGTACAGCTGGTTTGTTCATATGTGTGAACACATTTTTTATGCTCAGCACACATTCTACTGAAAGATCTAGGTACTTTAAACACATTTGGAAAGAGGCGAGATATAAATTAATGAAATCAAAGTGAAGAAAAAAAATTTTTCCCCCAAATCTCATTTTTTTCACCCTGTATCCTTAAGTATAGTGCTTTTTACTAAGCACAGTCTGGTGTGTTTTAACTACTGTAGCATAAAATAAAACTACGGGATGATAACTACTTATGGGCTTCTCTTTGCTTAAGACAACACTAGATTCCTTACACTGTGAATAAAAATGTCTACTCAATAATTTATGATGAGCTATAACTTTTATTTAAGAAAGGATTATTTTGGAGAGGGAGAGTATGGGTGGTGATGGGAACATGTTTTAGGCTCTACAAATAATAGTAATTTATGAGACAAGGACAATTCACACCACTCAGAATTTAGCATGGAGAGTCTACATTTTGGTTTAGATTTCAAAGCATTTTTATTTGTATCTACCTTTTTAAGCTATTTAAAATTTAGCGTAATTTCCTCTAGAAGCACAAACGCACATATACATTTTTATATAAACTGGACTACAAATTCATTTTGAAATGTTTTTTTCAAAAACTTAATAATGCAAATCTTTCTATTATAATAGCTAGATCTACAACATTGAAGCTCACCCATGTCCTGTTGTTGGGTATTGTGTCCGGTGTTTCACTATTATAAACAACGCTTAGATGATCATTCTTATACCTATCTTTACATGCCCATCCCATTATTTCCTTAGGACAGTCTCCTAGGAGTGGAGTTACTGGAACAAAGAATATACCCATTTTAAAGCCTGGAATATAGATTTCAAACTTCTCTCCAAAAAGATCACAAGGATTTACATTCACACCAGCATGTTCTTCCCCACACCCTTGCCAGCACAGGGTTCTCATTTCTTCACTATTTTTACCATCTCACTGGCATATATTTAATTATATGTCTTTAATTATTTGTGAGGTTTAATTTCTTCATACATCTAGTGCCATCTGAAGTTCTTCTGTGGTGAATTGCCTCTTCACGACCTATGCAGGCGTGGGGTCCTGACTGCGGTTTTATCACATACACTGCTAACACAGCAGACATTACAGGCCTCCGATGAAGGCCTACATGCACTTTTGAAGCAGTTCTGGCTGTAACATATAAATAGGGTGAGACAGAAAAAGGAATGACTCAAACAACACTCTTACTTCTTGTCTGAAGTAAACAAAACATGCTCTCCAGTGTGGGTCAACACAACTAGTACTTATTTGCTAAAGAAAATGGGCTGGCTCTGGCTAATGAGTCATTTTAATAAATAATGTTCCACTTGGCAACACGACTTTAATTCCTATTACAAATAAAGAGGTGCTTATAGTTACTCCAAGCTCCAAGCGATGTATTAATGACGACAGGTTAAATATACCCACAGAGACGTGTATATATCAGCAGGAGTCCAGCTTCTTATACAACACCCAATAACTATATTATTTAATCCAGTTAATCTTTCTTTCTTAAATTAGGAGTTAAATGTCACATACTGCAGGGCTGGAGATCATTTTAACCAAAATGTCTGAAATCCAAAAGCCCTTTTTGAGTATTTTATCACTTTAAGTGTTAAACGGTACCTCATATTCATGGATGTATCCCTAGTACTCCAAGTTCGTTATTTCTATTCCAAGTCTCCTATGTTCATGATTTCTGTCCAATGGCCTGGATATGTTCCCAGGTACTCAGGCTGAAGACTTTGACATGATCTTTATTTCTCCTTCTCCTTTGCTCTCCACCCCCAATCAACTGCCAAATCCTGGAGATTTTTTTTCTGTTTTTTTTTAAATATAAATAAACTTAAGATAGAATAGTTTTAGATCTACAGCAAAATTGTAAAGATAGTACAGAGTTCCCATATTCTCCTAACCTAGATCCCCCTAATGTTAGCTTCTTATAATACCATGGTACATGTGTCACACCTAAGGAACCAACGTTGACCCAGTACTATTAACTAAACCTCACACTTTATTCTGATGTCACTAATTTTTCCCTAATGTCCCTTTTCTGTCCCAGGATCCCATCTCCAGGTTACTCTCCATTTAGTCATCATGTCTCCTTAGTGTCCTCTGGCCTGTGACAGTTTCTCAGACGTTCCTTGTTTTGGATGACCTGGACAATTTTGAGGAATAATGGTCAGGTCTTTTGTGGAATGTCCCTCAATGTGGATCTGTCTGATGTTTTTCTCATGTTTAGACTGGGCTAATGGGTTTTGGGAAGACAACCACAGAAGTGAAGTGCCATTTTCCTCACATATCAAGGGTACAAGCTGTCAGTATAATTTACCACCAATGACATTAATCCTGATCACGGCCAAGGTCGTGTTTGTCAGGTTTCTTGACTCTAAAATTACTTTTCCCCCTCTCCCCGTAGTCATTTTGCAGATGAAGAAACTGAGGTTAGAAGTTAAATGACTATGTTAAGACTAAAAAGTAGTAAAACTGAAATTGGAAAGTAAGGCTTCTCACTGCTAGTTCTGAGTTTCTCCCGCAACACCAGGGGTTGGCAAACTGTGATGGCCTGTGGGCCAAATCCATCCACTGCCTGTTTTTATGAGGCCCACAAGCTAAGCATGGTTTTTATACTTTCAAATGGTAAAAAAAAAATCAAAAGAAGAGCATTTTATGACATGTTAAATTTATATAAAATTCAAATTACAGTGTCCAGAAACAAAGTTTGCTGGAACACAGCTATGCGCTTTGTTTACATATTGCCTATCACCACTTTTACGATACTTGGGCCAAGTTGAATAGTTGTGACAGAGACCATATGGCCCACAAAGCTTAAAATATTTACTATCTGGCCCTTTAGGAAAATGTTTGCCAACCCTGAACTGCACCATGATGTTAACTACCTCTTTTTTTGTCATGGGATTGAGAAAAGAAGCAGCCCTTCATTCATAAGAAGATCTCTTAATTATGCAGTTTACAAATTGTAAAACAAGACCCTCTAAAATATTTCTTTAGGGGCCCAGATTTGAGGTTCGCTGTGCCTTCTCATTCTTGGTGATGAAATCATACATGTGGGGTGGAGGGGATGGGGCTGGGAGAGAGGCAGCGATAGGGACACAGAATAGAGAAACATACATTACCCTGGACATTAGAACTGGAGAGGGGAGGAGGGACTCCCTCAATTAACAGATAACACATAAAATTTGTGTAATGAGCCGAAAGTCTGTACCCTGGGAGACTGTGTGACAGACCAGGGTCTTTAAATGCAAGCACTGAGATCCTCCTCCTACACGGACAGCACAGGCATTCTTAGAAACCTTCCCCACATGTTTCCAAGTCTCAGCTGCTCCAGCATATTCCAGAGAAAGATCCTCGCAGTCTGCTGTCCCATTCAGAGCATGACTTCCATCATTCCTATCCACAAACGACAGGGCTGGCTACTCACCCAGCTCCAAAATTGTTCCGTTTATTTCTAACTCTAGGAAATGACAGAGATGTCTCATGATAATTGTATTCTGGGGTGTTATTTTAAGTATCTGATTTTTATTGTGTATAAAACACAGAAAATTACTTTTGATTTTTTTTTATCAACATCTTTTATGAATAGCCATTTTTCTCTTTCCAAGTTCATATCAAATGCCCATGAAATTTCTTAGTTAGGAGGCCCCTCTTTTTGAAGAGTATTTTGCAAAGCAGATAAGAAGCTGGCATCGGTCAAGAATCAGTAAAACAGGATCATCTTGGGAGAGGAAAATGCAACTGTCAAAAAAGGCAAAGGGGAGGCCATTTGAGGATAACTTCATGACAGAAGATAATAAGCAAAACAGCTGATCCTGGAAAGTTCAAGGTTAAGGACATTGCTGAGGCTGTGTAACCACGCTGACCTAAAGAACTCTACAGTTGTTTAACACTATACTTTTCTAAATGTGTTTGGTTATCAAAGCAACCCTGTGAGGTTAGGTTTTAGCCTCATTTTAAAAGTAAAGTGCAGAGAAATGGCTCATTTAAGTTATCTCCATGAAGTCAGGGCTCATCACTACATAGCCAGGATGTCGGATTCACACTATATACCCAGAACCTACCCTCACGCCTTGGAACACAGCAGGCGTTCAGTAAAGAGTTGCTGGAAAAATGTCACTCAGCCAGTTGACAAATCCCTAAATCTCCTGTCCCCTATTTATATTGCTAGCGGATGAAGATGATCCCTTGCTGCAATAAATGACCCTCTCCCTGGTATTCCATCTTCAACGTGCAATTCATTGATTCATGACTTGCCAGCCTGGGCATCACCTAAGGACAGCTCTGCCACTCAGTGAGTCAGCTGTAGCTATAGAGAACGGGAGAGGGACTAAACATGCCATTTCTTGAGCATTTTACATTAATTAAAAGGATGGATATATTAATCTCAAAAGGCAAATGTGCACACCACAGCATTTATAGAAGAGATGTTACCTTTTAATAATTAAATCTTAAAGCTGCTTTCCAAGCTTCCAGATAGAATTGGCTTTACTTAACAGTTTACCAATAAGAAAATGAAGTGCAAGATGAGAACTCTGCAGAATTCTCTAGACTAGCCTTCTGGTAAAAGCCAAATCTGTAAAATAGAAGAGTATGAGGATGCATAGAAAAAGCAGAAGAAAAATCCAGCTGTCTGTTTGTTACTTTCTCATAAAAATAGCCGAACTCTCAATCACAGTACACTTCGTACAATCGATTCATTAACCTCTATTTACATAATGACACAAGTGTTTGAGGCCACAGTTTTCCTTGCAGGAGGCATGGTTTAAATGCAAATACCTTCAAATGCTACAAGGCATGAGGATATGAGCAGAGGGTGTCACAGGCTTGCTGAGCCCCTTTAAAAAATTTCTTTTCTCCTTTCAATCTCTGAAATGAATAGGGACTTTCTGATAATGCCATCTAACTTTGCATTTTAGAGACATATTGAGGATAACAAGGCATGAAATTGCTTTGCAAAAGAAATCATTTTTCTGATTCAATAAGTGGTGCTGGAGGTGAGGGGTGGGGGTTCCATTCAATACCTGATCTGAATTAGCGAGAGCAAAGAAAATCTTTAATGCTATTCAAGTTACTCCTGGACTGAGATATTGGTTCTGAGAGATGATGAGAAAAGAATTTATTTAAAAAGAAATCCAAAGAGCAGCTGGCCACCAGAGAGACACTGATTTTGTAATTTCCAAGAAACCAGTATACTGTCCCCAGAATTTGCTACCAGGCCACTGAGCTATGATGGAATCACTAGATACATAAAGCCTCGTGTCTGCCAGAGGCAAATTGGTTCCTCAGGCAAAGCGCTAACAAGTCACTGGCTTGGTGGTGGAAGCAGTGGCAGTTTTTTTCACTAAGACAATAGAGAGCTCATAGTCCGTAGAAGGAAAAGTTATTTTCTTGCCAACATTGGTCAAAAGTACAATTCTTTAGGAACAATTCAGCAAAGGCTTCCTCTTCGCTCCCTACCAAGACAGGCAATAGAATTGTATTTCTAAAATGAATGAATGTTTTAATAATACCTCTGTTTTT
This sequence comes from Tapirus indicus, assembly GCA_031878705.1. Taxonomy (NCBI): domain Eukaryota; kingdom Metazoa; phylum Chordata; class Mammalia; order Perissodactyla; family Tapiridae; genus Tapirus; species Tapirus indicus. The sequence goes on along the minus strand of CM062920.1, from coordinate 131,838,461 downwards.
TGATAAATGTGATCATCAAGGTGACTTCTCTTTGTGTTGTGAAATGGAGACAAATGGGAATTGATTGCTTGTGGAGATTGTTTGTTTCATATCCTTCTGTATATGCTAAGAAATCTCAAAATTCTTAGATTAGAAAGAACTTGAAGAGATCACTGGATCCACACTATATCCCCTGCTTCAAAGTGTGGCCCCTGGACCAGTAGCATCACCATCATCTGAAAGCCTGTCAGAAATGCAGGATCTCGAGCCCCACCTCAGATCTAATGAATTAGAGTCTGCTTGAGTACAAGATCCCCAGGTGGTTTGTATGCACATTTGTATCCCTCTTCTTCAGCTGTAACTCTCCTGAGTTTGAGAAGCACTCATCTAGCCTACAGATGGTTAGTGTGGTGTCTAAGAATCAGAACTGCCTTGGCCATTGGTAGGATGGGTGCCTGGGTAGCATGCTCACCCCTGGAGGAAGACAGGTTCCCAGCCATGTGGACCGAGAGTTGAGGAAGAAAATCAAACAAGGTGCTATTATCAGAAGAATAGGGGATGGATGATGGGCAAGCAAATCAAAAGATATTCCCAGAAGTGATTGTTAGGGACGAGCACCTGACCCAAGCCAGGTCAATGAGGTTCATTTGTGGGACTTCTGCTGTATCTACAGAGAAGCGGAAGCTCTTGCTTCTGGGGTTATAAAGTCAATAAAGCAGAAACCTAGAGCTACCAGGGCTACCACTTGGAGAAGGCCTGCCTGAGAATGAAGCACACCCCAAGAAAGCAGGGCTGAGAAGTGGAGAGAGACCAAGTCCCCATGACTTCAACTGTGCCTCCAAATACAGGGCCACTAACTCCAACTCTAATACATTCACAGTGTATTAGAAAACAGTGTGATAGTGCCCCCTGGAATGGATGGCAGCTCTTCCTGGATCCAGCCACGGCTGATCTACATTTTGACTTTGAACTTTTGTTATATGTGCCAATAAATTTCTCCACCTTTTTTTTTTAATTTTTGGTTCTTGAGGTAGATTTTCCATGACTTGTAAGTAATTGAAAGACTGCTAACACCCATAGGGTGAGTTTTAAAAATAGTTATGCTCATATCCAGCCCAAAACCTTCTCCCCTATAACAGACAGACTCTGATATGGCCTAGGTGAGAATAAAGATAGGGAAAGGAGGTCAGGGGTAGGCATTCTTATACATCACTTGGAAGGTGTAAATGAATAAATCCTGTAGAGGAGGGAAATTGGGCAATTTCTATTAATATTAAAAAGTATATACCATTTGGCCCAGTAATTCTTCTGCAGCTGATTCTATAGATAAATTAGCATATGTGCCCAAAGATATATGTTCAAGGATATTCAATTAAGTATTGTTGGGATAACAAAAGTTCTTATAGCCAAAATGTCCAACAATAAAAGACTAGTTAAGTAAATGATGGTTTAGCTAAACAATGGAACATTCTGTAGCTATTAAAAAAGAATATGGCATCTCTACATGTGCTATCCTGGAGCAATTCCCAAGATAAGTGAAAAAAGTAAGGTAGGGAATAATATGTGTTGTATGCTACCATTTGTGTAAACAAAGAGGATAAATAAATAAATATGTATGTATATGTGTATATATACATATGTATGTGTACATATACAATATGCACATTCATTTATTATGAATAGAATATATTTGTAAGAATAGACAGAGTCTTAATAGTGGTTGTTTCTGAGGAGGGGACAGGGTTGAGAAAGAGATCTACCTTATATCCTTTAAATTTTGTAACTACTACATGCATCCATTACATATTTAATCTCTTGGCATATCTGGAACTTTTCCCACCTTCTTTTAGAACTACTTGCCTGAAGAAGATGAGGACGCATGTCCCAAGGGGTCTGGAGACAGTGATCAGCAGCCCCCTCTTTTCTAATTAGGCCAGGAGCAGAGTATATCGTAGCCACTCAAAGATTCCTGAAAAATCACTGAAAGAACTGAATGTAATCAGCGAGGGTGGAGCTGCAGGAACAGGAATGGGAGTTCATTTCCCCAGGAGCAGAAGTGCACAAAGATTGGGCCCTGGGGACATCTGTCTGGCTGTTAGCTTGCTGCAGGACAGGAAAGGTGGCTGTCCCAGCTGGCCATCCATCAGAGCAACCCTACTGGTGATTTCTTTTTCTCACATAGCCTGAATCCTCAATGGCCTCTGGCCTGCCCTATTGGCCATTTAGAATTACTGAGCCCTCCTTCAGAATACCACTGTAATTGCTGAAGATCTCCCCTCTACTATGTGTACGGCTGGAAACATTTAAAGCTCAAGCACAGTTTAAATGAAAAGTGTAAGCAAGTCTGTGTGCTGATTCTGAAGCTCTGACTCTCCTGATTACCTGAGGGTCAGATGGTCTCTAGCACGAGGCTGGCAGGCTCTGCAGCGGCCACCGTGTGCTCGCGGACAGTGAAACAAACCCAGGAACACATCAGGGTGACCTGAGACACTCAGAGCCAAGTCCACCCACACAGTGACAGCTGCTGTTGGGGGAGGCTCAGGGACTGGCATTTGAGTTTGCTATTATTTTACTGCTTTAAAATGTGCAACCCAAGCGTGATGATGCGGTTGTTTTCATTAAGCTGTAATTCACCTACAAATTAACCTCTGCTGCACTGATTCAATTAAATGACTTTTTAGAAAATAGTTTTGATCCCAACTTTTGGAAATAGAAACTCATTCTCCTCCTCCCTTCCCCAGCAAAGCCTGTCCCCCTCACTATCCTAAATTACGTATTTTACTGGTTGTAAGAGTAATTGCTGGTGGCCTTCTGAAACTGATCTGCATGGGGCAGTAGGGGGATGAGTGGGGAAGGTGCACATGTTTGCTATCAGAACACAGAATTGATTTTAATGCTTCCCTAATGAATACTCAGACTTTGCACTTCACATCTTTCCAGGCCTCAGACGACTTCTTAGCTCCCCACCCTCCCTAGGGAATTAGACAGTTTCAGAGTTTCTTGTACTGCATCAGTGCTTGGACCAAAAGCACCAAAAGAGGAGGGGCAGCATCTAAAAGATCAGAGGTTTTGTTGTTGTTTTGATTATTACTGTTGGATTGGAGAGTGTGTGTTTCGATCTTTCAAAATGCCTATCTTAGGAAAGGCTCAGTAAACACTCATTGAACTGAGCAACATTTATCTCCAAACTAGCTGCCTATGGGACTGTGTGTTCACTTTAAACATTTAAAAACACAGTGCACGTGTGAAATTTTGCAGAACACACAATTTAAGTGTATTCAAAATGGACTAGAGTCTATTATTCATTATTGTTTATTGGTGAGCTGAGAGGAAAATGTAGTTCTTTTCATTTTGAGGGATTTAAAAAACTACACGGGCAGTTCCAGTGTAAACAAACTTGGTAGGGGCCTCTTGAGTTTGAGCTGTGATACAAGCAAAAGAGGGCTACACGTTGTGCCCCCGTGTCTGGGAAATAGCTTTACCTTTGCTCTACTGTAAGCCTTCCTCCATCCCTCATTTACCCATAGGACAATATGCAAAGTCAGAACAGGTGCTGGATGCCTCATCTGTCCAGAGATTTCTTTATGCAGATGAGTCTGAGCAGCCACAGGCAGAATTTGACCCTTTTTACTCTACATGTGGGAAATTAGCATGTGGTTGGGTTAGACTGGATTACAGACAACAATCCTAACAAAAAAACGTCCTCAACAGTCTGTGACCAAATCTGAGCCATTGTTATACCTCCAGCAACAACGTCAATGCTTAGGACATAGTAGATACTCAATAAAAGTTACTTGAATGAATGAATGCATGAAGTAAAAAACAGGACTAGTCCTTTTTAAGGGACGTGTTAAACCAAATCCATGGCAGCATCTAATTTTAATCCCAAGAAATGAGTTTTAAAAGTTCATGGGAGAGAGGGATGAAAGTATTAGCTAATAATGCCTTACATGTGTACGGTATTTACTAAGCACTTTCATTTCCATTATCTCATTTAATCCTAACAACCACCTTATAATGTAGATTAAACAGGTATTATTATCCCCATTTTACAGATGAGGAAACTAAGGCTCAGAAAAATTGTGATTTAATATCTTTGTATTAAACAAAGCTAGGATACAAACTCTAATGTCTTTCTACTTCACCAGTGCATAGGAAGCTATAGCTACTGTTGTTTATCTTTTTAAATTAAACTACATACAAACATACCTTCAAACAAGCACATAGCACTCAGAACATCTTCCTTCCTTCATCAGTAACTGCCTCAGTGTTTCCACGCAGGAAATCAACTGACCTTGGAGGCAGACAAACCTGGGTTTATGTTCCCACTCATACCTACGCGACTTTGGACAAGTAACTTAACCTCTCTAAGCCTTCGCTTCTTCATCTGTAAAGTGAGAATAACAATATTTACCCCAAAGGGTTATTCTGAGGATTAAATGAGATAATACAGGTACAGTGCTTAATACAAAGCTTGACACACAGTCGACATCCAGTGAACGAAGCTCTCACCACTATTATAATGAAATGAGGGGAGAAAAGGTAATCTGGGACCATGAGTTTGAACTGAGGGCTCCACAGCCTGGTTCATAGTCACATGTAGTTCTTAGCTTCAGACTTGATTCCCGATTGAAAGAGTTTAGAATCACTGCATGCAGGCCATACACAACAAGAATCTAGCAATGTACTGAGATCTTCATTAAGTAGAGCACGTATACATGCATGTACACATCTGTGTACACACTTAGGCACGTTGGGGAAACACACACTTTCACAATTAAAGCACACTTCATGAGGAATAACTAAAAGTCGAAAAACTGACTTAGTAAAAATAACAGCTCAATGGATATCTTTTCACCGCAAATGACGCTGCAAGTGACAGAATAAGATTCATTCTGATATGACTCTAGACCCTGAAACAGGTAAAATTTCATCCCCCTGAAAAGTACCAACACACAGTAAAAATTTGATCAATTTTCTTTCCGTCTAAAAATTAGTTCTGACCCCCGACTGCAATATGATACTGTATCTGTTGCAAACTCTTCAACACGTTTCACAGCTTGAAAATTCAGTAGACTCCAGGGATATTGATGGTTAACAATAATTAACCTTCTTTTCCGTTTTTAACTGGAAGCCACTAATACAATATATCAATGAGCCAATAGATTCCTTAGTAATAATTCCATAACGAGCACAGATTCTAGAGTTGGATTGTCTGAGTTTAAATCCAGATTGTATCACTTTTTAGCTGTGTGATTTTGAGCAAATTCTTTAAACGCTCTGTGCTTCAGTTTTTTATCTATAAAAGGGGAATGATAAAAGCACATACTTTATAAGGTTTGCTGTGAGTATTAAATGAGATAACTGATACAAAAATTTTAGAAAGCACTTAGCTCATGGTAATGAATCGGTAAACGGTATCTATCATTACTGCACAAATACACAAACATGCCCATTGAACAAAAATACTCACCACTCTAATCACAGATCCCCCAACCTTAGTATTCCACCCAGACAACAATGACGTGAAAACTGGTGTATCTTGCATTCCCTGCTCCCCAAGGCCTGGTACTGCGACTGGCACAGAGTAGCTCCTCTGAACATATTTGATGAGATAATGAAATGATCATAGCAATATTTTAAAGCACTTTGAAAATATGTCATGAAAAGCATGATATTCTCTGCGTTTCTCCAGGGTAAGAGAGAAAGACAGGTATTCTAAGCTTAGATTGTCTTTCTCCCGTCGGGATAAAAGGGAAATGAACAATAGCAGATACTGAAAGGTGCACTGGAATTAAACTGTGTCACTTTCCCGGCATGATAATGACAGAAAGCTCCATCGTGGAGCCAAGGCTGGTCATCTATTCATCCACCCTATTCTTTTAAAAACCCAACCACTCACTCACACAAGTTCTCTTCCTCACCAGTGTACATGAGTTACTAAGAATTCACATTATATAAAATTACAAAAAAGCAACAGGAATTCAACAATGCTTTTCTAGCTTTCCCAAATGTTTGTCCCCAAAACAGTAGACGACAAAGAGAGCTGAATTTCCAGCAGGTTTTATGATTGCCATCTGATAGCAAAATCCTGTGGAGGAGGCTGGGCTGATGCTTCATATGGGGATCCTGTGCCAGGAAAGATTCATAATGAGACGAGTGGGAACTGCCCAAGACCTGCAATTAAAGCTGTGGTCAAAGCCCACAGAAACACCAGGCTTCAAATGCAGGTATTCCCCCTAAAAGCCAAAATTATCCCCTGCGGTGCAGAGACTGCACTGTTATAGAAGCAAAGGATTTTGTTCTCTTTAGGGAAAAAAAACCATCAACTGCTCCAATATAAACTTAAATGGCAAAATGTCCAAGATATATTAAGCCCTTCCCCAAACAAAAAGAAAATTGTAGACCAACATGTGTCGTGAGCCCATTTAATTAAATAAAGCCGAAACCAAGGGGCCGGCCCTGTGGCCCAGTGGTTCAAGTTCCACGCTCTGCTTTGGCGGCCTGGGTTTGCTGATTCAGATCCTGGGCATGGACCTACTCCACTCATCAGCCATGCTGTGGTGGTGACCCACATACAAAATAGAGGAAGACTGGCACAAATGTTAGCCCAGGGCTAATCTTTCTCAAGCAGAAAAAAAAAAGAGGAAGATTGCCAACGGACGTTAGCTCAGGGCGAAATCTTCCTCACAAAAAAACACCCAAACCAAACCTTCTCCACTAGCCCCCCCGCCCTGTAATTTATACATAGAAAAATTTCTGGGGAAAAAAATCAAATTTTTTAAATTTGTTAATCTGATTACCACTGGAAAGTAAATGAAGGGGAGACTTATTTTTATTTAACTTTTTATCATAGAAAAAATAAACAGATTAATGAACCCCTATGTACCCATTACTCAGCTTTTGTAATCATCAATTCATGACCAATCTTGTTTCAGGTATATTCCCACTTCCTCTCTTCTGTACAATTTGAGTAAATCCCAGATATCATATTATTTCATCTGAAAATTTCAATATGTATTACTAATAGACAAAGACTCTTTCTTTAAAAAAATAAAAACAATACCATTATTATACCTAAAAAAAATCAACAATAACACCTTACTGCTTCAAATATCCCGTGCTTAAATTGCTTATAAATCTTGTTTTTTTTTAATTTGTTTGAATCAGTCTTCAAATAAAGTCCACATACAGTGATTGACTGATATGTCTTTCAGCCTTTCAATCTATCGGTCTCACTCCATCTTATTTTTTCTTGCAATTTATTTGTTACATTTTAAATTTTATATATCTGTTAGTTTAAAGTTGGCCACAAACATGTATTTTTCTGATAAGTCAAGAGGAAAGAAATATTAAATGGCTGACAGCACAGCACAGCACTGAGTCCCTTCACTGCTCAAAAAATAGAAAAGTAAGCAGTGGGAAAAGGTGCAGTTTCATTAGATGGTATTTCTCTGTTTCTCTGTCCCCCAAAAAAGCAACTAGACAAGAGTGCACCAATATATAAAAATTGTTTAAAAAGTAAATTTACAAAACTAGTGAATTATCAGTAGTACAATAACACGGATGGCAGTGCAAGACATCATCAGAGAGCCATCTGAGGCAACAGAGAGATTAGCTTAGCTGTAATTGTGTCTGGGTTCAGCCCTAGTTAAGAATGTCTACTCTCCTAGATAAGTAAGTTCCAGGCAATGTGGATGCTATGATTACATGTTAATAGACTTTTTTTGCTGTTATTTTTCATGACAAAAGTAATCCATGCTAACTATAAAAAGTTCAGCAATTATTACTGTTAAACAATAATATTATATATTATAAACATTATTGCTATAATTGCTAAACAATTTAGCAAATATTATTTAATAATCAGTTAACAATAGATAAAACGAAACCTCTAACTCCACCACTCAAAATTAACCACCATATTGATCACTAAGGAATCTTTTGGTTCTAAGTCAAAGAAGACCTAAGTCAAACTGGCTTAAATATAAAGGAAACTTATACATTTGGAAAGTCCAGAAGTAGTTTTAGCACCAGGGAAAGTTTAATCCAGCACCTAGGTGATTCACCAGAGACCAGATTTTCTCTATTTCTCCACTCTTAGTGTCAGCTCATTTTGAAACTAGCCTTATCATAGCTGCATGATAGCTATGACTTACAGCTCCCAGGACTACAGATTTCTTGCTCAAGTCAGGCAAGAAAAAGAGTATGTTTCTGTCCCAGCCTTCTCAGCGACAATCTTGAAGTCCACTCTGATTGGTCCAGGTTGGGTCATGTGACCACCTTTAACCTCACAGCAGCAAGAGGGACATAATGTAGAAATTAGCTTAGCCTCACACTCCACCTCCTGATCAAGGTACAGTCAGCTTCCCCAGAAATACACAGATCCCTAAATGGAGATGGGGGCCGTTAGGAAGATAGAAGGGAGAAATCATGTTGGGGAAGTGACCAATGGACGTCCACTGCCACACAGTCATGTCCATTTTTGTTTTTTGTTTTTGTTTTTAAGCTAACATCTGTTGCCAATCTTCCTCTTTGCTGGAGGAATATTGTCCCTGAACTAACATCTGTGCCAATCTTCTCTATTTTGTATGTGGGATACCACCACAGCATGGCTTGATGAGTGGTGTATAGGTCTGTGCCCAGGATCTGAACCCATGAACCCCGGGCCACCGAAGCAGAGTGCACGAACTTACCCCCTATGCCACCGGGCCAGCCCCTGGGACTCTGTTTTTATATGCAGATGCTGCCGATGCTGAGATTAATTTCCAATGTATAGAAGTTTGGAGGGAGGAGGTTTTCAATAGGCAAAGTACAGGATGATGCCTCACATCTGGTAGGCACCAAAAACATTTGTCAAGTTGAATGTAAAATAGCTTAAAAAGGTTTAAAGGCAGAATACCCAAAGATGCTTCCCAAAGTGCAAGACCAAGAAAAGTAAACTTACAGACTCTCCAAGTCACTCCACCTGCAGTCCTTATTTACATAAAATTTTTGAATCTCCTGGTTGGTTATGCAAACAAGCAGCATTCAGTTGTTCAATTATTTGTCATGGTTTCTTTCCTTGTACTAGAAATTAAAGAATCATAACAATCCAAGTTGGGAAGGAGGCATAACCCTTTAAAAAATAAAATCCAGGGCTGGCCTGGTGATGTGGCAGTTAAGTTCGCGTGCTCTGCTTCAGTGGCCCAGGGTTCACAGGTTCAGATCCTGGGCGCGGACCAATGCACCGGTTGTCAAGCCATGCTGTGGTGGCATCCCATATAAAGTAGAGGAAGATGGGCTTGGATATTAGCCCAGGGCCAATCTTCCTCAGCAAAAAAAAAAAAAGAGAGAGAGAGAGAGAGAGAGAGAGAGAGGAGGGTTGGCAATGGATGTTAGCTCAGGGCTAATCTTCCTCACACACAAAAAAATAAAAATAAAATAAAATCCTACAACACCTTATCAAATAAAAGTTGAGTTGAGCCTGCTTGAAATGAGAGTGGAGGACTTGAAGCCCTTACACTGACCTAGTCCCACTAGAACCCCCTCACAATGTCAGCCTGAATATGTCCAGTGACAGGGAGTTTACCACCTCACAAGACATAATCTTATCCTAATTTCAATTCCTGATGCTTAAACAATTTCTTACTACTGGTTCTTTGTAAGTCTGGTTCTTTGTAATGTCTCATCAGTGGTCCAAAACATTCTTCTACAAGCTGATATTTCAAGTGTCTTAAGATGGCTCTCACCCTGCTCAGCTATCCAGCCTTCTCTGGGCTCAACATCCTCAGTTCTTCAACTATTGTTCACTGGACACGGGCTCTGTTCCTTTTAACATCCTGCTCACCTTCCACTGGGTGTTTTGTTGGCGCTTTAAGGATATGCCCTTGACCCAGGAAGTGTGCCAATTGCTCAGTGTCTGTGGAATTTATTTCTCAACTGGCTTTTAACAACACATGCATGTTTTATCTGTCAGTCAACCCTGTTCCTACTTCTCAATGTTTACATCTCAGCAGCCTAAGAGAATGCTCATCAAAACTCAGCTCTTGACCCCTTGCTCTACTTCCTGAACTTAAGTATCTCCTCCTCTCCACACACCGTGTTCTCCCCAGACTGCTAATTCATGGCAAACATCTTATGCCTGTGATCTGCTCCACTAGATAGCAATGCCTGGGCACAGGCTGCCTGTCTTGACACTGCCACTCTTCCCAGCTCAGTCCAAAGACAGCGTCCGCTCTCATCTGTATCCCTCCTAAAACAACACGACACTCCAGATGTGCCTTGATCGGCTCAGAGTTCAGGGGGCCCGTTCTTTCCCCACTCCACACAGCGCTTCTTTTCAAGCAGACGGGTGGTATTGGTGAATGTGTTTGTGGGTTGGTTTTCAGCAGCTTCCCTTCTTTGTCAGCTCATCTCAAGCTCAGAGTTGCCTGTCAGTCTCCACTGGCCACAGCCCCAACCGGCCATCTCCAAAGAGGCGGCCACCTGCAGATTTAGCGCAGCCCTGAGCCAATGACAACCAAGACTGAGGATACATTAAGACAACGGTTCGCAATGCTGGCTGCACATTAGAATCATCTGGAGAACTTTAAAAACTATCAATGCCTTGTTCTAACTCCAGAGATTCTGATTTAATTGATCTGGGTATCCTTTTAAAAATCAGCATTTTTTTTAAATCTCCTGAAGTGATTCTAACGCACAGCCAGGATTCAGTCACTGCACTAGGAAATCCCTCCTAACAGGTCAATATGTGCTAGAATTCATCTGCAACTCCCTATCTGTAAACAGAGCCTAAGGTGCCTGACAGGACTTCTACTGTACAACTCAGGAACTGCACTAAGTATTTAATAAACCACATTTAATTCTCTCAACAATTCTGGGAAGCAGATATTATTATTATCCCCACTGAACAAATGCAAAACTAAGCCTCAGAAATGTCAAGTAAGCCGTCCCAGCACACACAGGAAAGAAGGGCTGGACAGAGAATATTTTGGCAGACTCCAAAGACAGTGTCCTGAACCCTGGTACACTTGCCTCCGTGTAGCCCCAGTTCTTGACCTTGTTGAAATGCTCAGCACTTCTTCCCAGAGCCCTGGGAGTTGGGCTCTCCTCAGTTCTCAGAGGGGACTGGAGTCCAATCTTGAACCTCTACCTACTTCCTACCAGTCCTTCTTGCCTATTGCTTCTGGGATCATTTTCTTCACCTTGAAGGAACTCTGACCATTATGGCTTGGACACCTCAAATCCAGGCATAGGTCACTTCCTTGAGAACAACTCCCCTCTGGCCACTGACGTCCTGCCCACCCCCCAATCCAATCTATCACTTTCTCCCAGACTCTGCCCATGCTCAGTCCTGGTTTACTGCCAGTTGTCTGCATGCTATGTGGCAAGGACTGGTCAATTACAGCATTAACAGATCCCTCTGATTTTTTGTCCATGTGAACTGCCATGAATCTCTTTTTTTCCTACTTCGCAGTGAAAGGAAAGATAGTTTCCAATTAGGAGTAGTTATGGGACAACTTTCTTTTGAGTATTAAACTGTAACCAGCATTTGTAGCTATTTTCATGTTTTAAAACATCATTTCCCCCAGTAGTCTATTTGAGGAATAGGACCACATCCTATACCTCTTTTGTATTTACAGTGGCTGCTGTGCTTGACTCTCCAGCCCCCATACATCCCAGATGATTAGTCTAAGCCAAGAATGGCCCTTTTTCTATAAAGGGGCAGAGAGTGTATATTTCAGGGCTTGTGGGCAAGACTATCTCTCTTGCCAGTACCCAACTCTGCTGCTGTAGTGTGAAAGCAGCCACAGGCAATATGTAAATGAACGGGCATGGCTTGTGCCAAGAAGACTTTATTTATGAAAACAAGTGGCCAACAGCAGTTTGCCAACCCCTGGTCTAAGTCAATCACGGTAATTCCATTTTCTCAGCCAGTGACTGGTTTACAAACGGGCGTGTGACCCAATTCCGGCACATGGGATGTGAGAAAAGTCTGCTGGGGAGCTTCCAGGAAGGATTATTTCACATTTAAGACACACAAGGAAGAGACAACACTTCTTTTCCCTTCTGATGTTATCAGATCTGGATGTGATGCCTGGAATCACTGCAGCCATCTTGCTCCTGACCTACAGATGAAGCCATCAAAAATAGGAGGGCAGAGCCATGACAATCACAGAGAAACTTGATATACTGTGCCTGGAGGCTGCCCTACTTCTTGTGTAAGATAAATTTTCTTATTGTTTAAGCCAATGAGTTGGCCAAAAAGCATCCTAATTACTGTACCCTCTTCAGCACTTAGCAAAATACTTCGTAGAGAAAAGATGTTGAGTAAACATCATTTTGTTGGTCTGGCTCACAATCTGAACCATAAACTCACGCAAATCAGAATTCTTCCTACTGTAAATAACAACCTAGATCCTCTTATAACACAAGTTCATTTTTCTCAAAAAAATAAAGAATAACACCAATGAGAGAAAACAGTCAACTTTACATTAAGATGGATAGAAAACAAAAGTATTTTATAATTTTTCATTTTTCAAAAAATTAATATGTTTCAAGATTATCCCCTCCCTGCAGCATTCCTCCTCACTCTCTCCCTGGCTGGCCCTAGGAAGACCTGCTGTATGCAAATGTGTGTACATCATCAGTCTTATTAGGCATCGTTCCAACTGGCCACCCCACACGAACACAATTAAAAGTTAAACATCAATTAAAATTCAGAAAATCCATTTAGCTCTCTGAAAAAGCACTGAATCAGAGTACACATTTGGGGCACAAATTAATCTAAATTGTTTTTCATCACTTTTTAGTTATCAAACACACTGGGCCTCATTTTAGACTCTGTTAATTGCTCATTCAGCTTACACTGGGTAGGCAGTGAAAAATGAGCTCAGGACAAAAGATAAAAACATGGAATAAAATGCCACACTGGGTCAAGTTTCGTCAGCCAGGGAATCTGTTAGTGATGGGGGCATCGGGGAAATTCTGTGGGAGGGCAAGCAGTGTCCAGGGGGAGGGGACATGCCGATGATTTCTCTTCTGGAACCTCACTGATAGATGCACCTGCTTATTTGACACAGACTTGGATGTCTGATAGGCATCTCAAGTCCTATGTCCAAAACAGGATGCATAATTTCCCCCCTAAATCTATTTCTTTTCCTGTCTTCCCCATTTCAGTAAATGGCACCCAAGTGTATAAGCCCAAATTCAGCATCCCCCTTGATTTCTCTTTTTTCCGTATCCCGACAAGCAGTTCCTGTTGGCTCCGTATCCAAAATCTGTTCATTCCTCTCCGTCCTGCTGCCACCACCTTAATCCGGGCCTCCATCAAGTCTCTCCTGGGATAACTGATACCCTCCTAACTGGCCTCCTGCTGCCCCTGCTGCCTCCTAACAACCCATTCTTTCAAAAACGAAACACGATCCCATCACTCCCCTGCTTAAAACCCTCCAATAGTTTCCCACTGCGTTTTAGAATTTGAAACCTGTATTAATTTCCCATCGCTGCTGTAACAAATTACCACAATTTAGGCACTTAAAACCACACACATTTATTCTCTTACAGTTCTGGAGATCAGAAGTCTAAAATCAAGGTGTCAATAGGACCACGTTCCTTGTGGAGGCTTCAGAGGAGAAGCTGTTTCCTTGCCTTTTTTAGCCGAAGACTGCCTGCATTCCTTGGCTTGGGGCCCTTCCTCGCCTTCTCTGACTCGGATCCTCCTGCCTCCCTCTTACAAGGACCTTTGTGACTACGCTAGGCCCACTGGATAATCCAGGATGACTGCCCCATCTCAAGATGCTTAATCACAGCTGCAAAGTTCCTTTTACGATGTCAAGTAACATATTTACAGGTTTGGGGAATAGGACACAGCCACTGTGGGGATGTCCTTATTCAGCCTATCACAAAAACGTAACACAAAGAACACCTCCTGACCATGGCTTACCAGCCCTGCTGACCCAGTCTTGCCCATCTCTCACCCCGTCTCCTGCCGTCCTCTCCCCTCACTCATATTCTCCTTCTACACTAGCATTCCGTCTGCTTCTTCAAATGCCAAGCTCTCTTGGGGTCTTCACTCTGGCCTTTCCCTCCACTTGGAGCATTCTTCCCCAAGAAGTACAGCTGGTTCATTCTTGAGAGCTCAAATGTCATTTCCTCACTTATCACCATCTGAGATCATCTTGTTGACTTATATTCTCCCCGTCAATAAGTAAACTCCAAGGGGAGATTCCTTGTCTGTCTTGCTCACTGTACCACCTAAAACAGTGACTGACACATGGAGCAACTTAATATCTGTTGAAGGAATGAACTTCAAAATGTTAGTGATTTCCTCATAACACGCCTTCATAACCCACAGGTTTATATAAATGCTTTTTAAACTCATCAACATTTTCATCCTAGATCAGTTCTCAGGGTAAGATTAATAAGACAAAATGTAGTAAAAGCAACTGTAAAGCCTACAAAATATTGAGGGTGGAGGTGGAGTGAGGGGATAGGGTTGAGAAAAATATGAATAATATAATATGTAAAGAAGACTCTTACAGTGATGAATTACAGTTGACTCAACTTGATATGACTTGTCAGCCTGATGCAGCCACCAAACACATGACCTTCTGTGTAGTGGAGGTTTTCAAGCAAAAAGAGGAAAATTACTTCTTGGACACAGTTTATTAACAGAAATAGCCAGCATTTACCAAGAATATAATATGAATTAGACACTGTGGTAAGAGCTTTACATGAAATATCTCATTCCCAAAATACTGTTATGGAGGAGGCACTGTTGATACTTCTCATTTCACAGATGAGAGAAGTGTAGTTAGGAGAAGTCAGGTAATTTGCCCAAATTTACAGAATTAGTATATGTTAGAGTCAGGATTCATGATTCCAAAGCCTGGTTTTTAAACTTAATGCTCTACTGCACCAGTTTTTATTGATTATACTGGACGCAGCCAAGGGTTGACAAGAAAACACTAACCTGCTCTGGAGAAGCTGTGGGATTTAGGAATCCGAGCAGCCCTGTGCTGCCTGGTGAGGCTTATGACCCGTGAGATGGAAGATGAAGCCCTTAACTTATAACTGCAGAATATCAGTGTGTTGGTCAGCACCCGAAACACTATCATCTCCCAGTGATTCAGGCTTCATATTTCAAAATCATCTGACCCTTCCTTCTACTTCATTCTCTGTCTCCAATGAGTCATAAAGTGCAGCCCCCAATTCTTCTATTTCTTTTTATAATTATTGTATTTCAAAATTAAAAACACATACTCATGGTAAGACAGTCTTAACACTATAAAAAGATATGTAAGAAAAAGTAAGTCTCCTTCCCATTCTAGACCCCATGTGCCCTTTTCTGGAGCAGCTGCCATTAAAAACACAAAATGGGAAAGAGAGTGGCAAGATCAGATGTGATAACTCTAGATAGAGTGGAGGGAGGGTTAGTGTAGAGGAGGCTAAATGCCAGGAGACCAGCATAGAGGCTACTGCAATGGTCCTGGTGAATCACGACAAGATCGTGAAATAGGACCATGGCAACATGAAGAATTTGTGGGGCCAGCCCTGATGGCCTAGTAGTTAAATTTGGTGCACTCTGCTTCAGCAGCCTGTGTTTGGTTCCCAGGCACAGACCTACACCACTCATCTGTCAGTGGCCATGGTGTGGCAGTGACCCTCAGAGAAAATAGAGGAAGACTGGCACAGATGTTAGCTCAGGGCAAATCTTCCTCAGCAAAAAAAAAAAAAAAAAAAAGAATTTGTGAAATATTTAGGGAGATGGGTCAGTTAGATACAGCCCTTGCTTGGATTTGGGGATGAAATCAATGCCTGGCTTGATAATGGTGCTGTTTCACCGAGAGAGGAACATGAAGAATCAGTTCATGAGTTCAGCTTTGGACGTGTTCCTGGATGTGGGAGACAGAGCGGACAGCTGGAATTGAGGGTCTAGAGCTCGAGAGAGAGGTCAGGCTGCAGCAAAAGGGGTCTATTGAAGCCATGGACAGGATGAGTTCACTCAGGGACAGCCTGCTGCGCGAGTGGAGTGAGAGCATCACCATCTTGAGTGACGGGCTGAGGGAGCACCAGCTCAGGTGTCCTCACCACTGTAGGGACAACAGAGGACCTGCCCTTTCTGATCTGCCAGAAACCTATTTTTATCTGGAGACATACTTTGGCACTTGGTTATATTCAGTCCTGTTTTGCTCTTCTATTATTTCATTCGTGTATGTCCTGCTGTCCCGTAATATTTGCCATCCTTTCAAAGCCTCAGATTTGACAGGTTTCATACATAAGGGATGCAGCTTTTTTGCATTTTAGTTACATTTTCTTAAATCAGGATATGTAGCCACTTGCAGTCAGGCTGCGTTCGAGCAATACAACATGTGGAGGACTGAAACGTGCATGCACTGTTCATTTTGCTGTCTTGTGCTTCTGCCATTGTCAAGAGAAGACCTACCCTTGTTCAGCCTGGAGCCCAGAATAGGCACATGATGGGGCGGAGCGGCCCCAGCTGACCGCAAATGAGAAATAAATGCTTATTGTCTATTACGTGCCACTGAGATTTTGTGGTTGTTATGCAACAGTTGTTCCTTTTCTTTTTATTGAAGTAAAATTTATATACAAAGAAACATTCACATCTTAAATATACCTTTAATCTGTTTTGACAAATGCATTCATTCAAGACACAGAACATTGCTACAACCCCAGAAAGTTACCTGCTGGCCCTTTCCAGTCAATCCCCACCTCCCTCCCAGATGCAAACAGTGAATGACTTCTATCATCATAGTTTAGTTTTATGACCTCTCTCATATGGCCTAGTTTTCCAGTAAGTTGATGGAGACCAGGGATCAGTCAAATCCAGCCCACCGCCTGTTTTTGTAGGACCCATGAGCTAAGAATGGTTTTTACACTTTTAAGCAGTTGAAAGAAAAATCAAAAGAGAAACAATACTTTGTGGAGTGAAAATTTCATGAAATTCAAATTTCAGTGGCACACAGCCACCTCCATTGGTTCACATATTATCTATGGCTGCTTTTGCACTACATCTGCAGAGTGGAGTAGCTGATAGAGACCACATGCCCACAAAGCCTAAAATATTTACTACCCGGCCCACTGCAGAAAATGCTGATCCCTGACTAGGAAACTTGCCTCTCTCTCCATCACACACGTGGATCCAAGCGCTGGAGCCAATGCTGAGAACTAGATGTTCTGAGTGCTGTTTTAATTACATTCTTGCAAACCATACATAAAAATCATACATGTTTATGAAAAGTATAAGTATTATAAAAATACACAAGGTGGAGAGAGTCTCGCAGAAGCCCTTAGTGAGAACACTCTACACTAAGATTTCAAAAAAAACTAAAGCTAAGTTATAACTAATGCTTAATTGTTATCATCCTGTATCATTTTCATATGAGAGTCAGCATCACTAAGATCTGTTATTATTGAAACAGGAGTAGCGAAGCTGTAACAGGAACAGGCCAGAGTCAGATGGAAAAGGCAGGGAGCGTGCCAACATCTCACCTGTGAAACGCAAGGAGAGACAGGAAACGGAGTCAGATCCCCAGAGGAATGCTGCTTTAAATGTCCAATTCAAACCAGCCTAGACTCAAAAGTCAACATCAAATCAGGCATCCAAGCAAGGAGGCAGAGGTCCCGCAGAGCAGAGCAAGGGGGTGGAACCAGAGCTGCCACACACTGTGCTGGCTCGGGTGTGCGCGAGTGGAGGTGTGCATGGCCGCCTTCTAAACAGCTTGGGTCTTATCCTGAATGCAAAGCATGCTCCCTCTTGGCCAATAAAGTGCAATGCTATTCCTCAGCTGGGAACACTGATAGCATCTATAGAAGGCTTTTAGGAATAACACCGTCTGGAGACATCCTTAAAGAAGATGGCTTCGGTAAATAACTCTAGAAGCCCATTTCTTCAAGCTTTGCCCAACTACCTGAGCCTTCATTAATGGAAATACTTCTCTTTTTCACTGAACGTTTTCTCCTCTTGTTAAGAACTATTTCAATACTAGAAGGGAAGGACTTGTGGAGGTAATGGTAGATCTGAATATCTGCAGGGTTTCTGTTATGCTAACTGGCAAACGCAAGTAGGGATCAGAGTTGAATTTCTGGGGACGACAGTGGAAAAGCTGAGTGCCATCTTCCATGCCATCCCTTTAAGTATGTGCTGCACCAATTTTAAAAATAACACTTCAAAGGGTGTCAAATTATTAGCCAGCTGTGGATATCCACTTTTCAGGGTTGTTTTTTGTTCTTTGGGTTTTCTGGTGAGGATCTCATGAGAGCTAGGTAGGGCTCCTTTCCAGAGAGAAATACACATGTGCACACACCCCCAAATCTGCGGGGTTCTCAGACTCCTGGTGCACGGTCAGGGACCCCAAGTTTAAAAACCTTACTACAGGGAGCAAGTGCACCTTGAGGGGCTGTAGCAGAGACATTCTAAAATGACAACGTTCTCACTGTGGAGTCTGCCCCAGATGGAATATGAACTGGACTGCAGACCACGGATTTTTTTAGAATAAAATGAAAAAAGCCTTTTTTTTCAGCTTTCAAATGATAACTTAGCTTGCCTTTGGGGGGAAAGATGCAAGTATTTAACTTGAGAGTAAATTAATAAATTTTCGTATTTTAATTGTGTGTGTGTGTGCATGTGTATGTGTATGCTGTGCATACGTGTTTATGTGCATCTCCCCGAGAGAGAAATCACCCAGTCTCTCCGGGTGCCACTTCCTGGTTCACCACACTGAGATGAACTCACCCAGGTGAGAGCCCCAGGGCAGTTCTGTTAGCCTCTTCCCATCTCCAGCTGCCCATCTTCACGGCCACATCAGGCTGAGGACACTAGCCCTCACTGAAGCCTTTTCATAGCTTTGAACAGTTCCAATGGCTTCTTATCACAGAGGACTAATCTGCTTCTTATCACTAAACCTCCTTAAACTACATCCCACTGTGAGGCCTAAAGGGGATTACTAGCTGTCATGCAGCTTTTTCTTTCCACCTACCCAGCAGCAGACAGAAGAGCTCAAAATGTGACAGAAATAAGAACCAAGAGTAAAGGAATTCCCAGAGGGGTGAATCTGTGTCTCTCTGAGGCACTGCAAGCATCCTACTCAAATGTAAAACATGGATCTTGGGTTTTCCTGAATTCTCCTCTGTCTTTTCTTGGCCGAAAGCAGGCGACTGCCAAATAAGTGCCTGCCAACTGCTGGCTCTGACCAGCACAGAAAATCAAATCAGGAAAGGCAGGCTTCTGAGCACGGGCTTGCACACGGGCAAACACACATGTGCCCCAGACCCGGAGAGAAAGGAAAGAAAAGGCCGCCACCCTTCCTGAATGTTCAGAAACAGACCTCTAATTGTTCCTGAGGGTGGTCCAGACAACATAGGAACTCCCGAGAGTTCAGCTAAGGAGAGAGAACATTTCCGTTTCACAGGATCATCAGATACTGGTTCTATTTCTATGTACATGCATACACAGAGACTAGCAAACAATTCTGCTCTCCTATGGCAGCAAAGATCAGTCTGCCGACCTCATTCTAGTTTATTTTCCCAGGTCTGATATCTATTCCAGTAACCATTGAGACTACAGAATGATCAGGAGAGTAAGACAAAAGACTTTTTTTTGGTGAGGAAAATTAGCCCTGAGCTAACATCTGTTGCCAATCCTCCTCTTTTTGCTAAGGAAGATTGGCCCTGGGCCAACATCTGTGCCCATCTTCCTCTACTTTATATGGGATGCCACCACAGCATGGCTTGATAAGCGGTGCGTCGGTCTGGGCCCGGGATCCGAACCTGCGAATCCTGGACCGCCGAAGCAGAGCGCATGAACTTAACCACTATGCCACTGGGCCAGCCCCCAAAAGACCATTTTATTGCGCAAAGCCTAGTGGCCCAAGTCACCCCAAATAACTTTTTTAAATGTGCATTGTTTAAAATCTTTCAATAGATTCCCACTTCCCTAAGGACAAATTCTCAGTTCCCTAGGTGGGCCTTTAAGTAGGGTGGACCCCATACTTTAATGGCCAAATAGGGACACTTTGGAGAGTGCAAGACAGTGCTATTAATAATAATGCTGGGACAACGGCCTTAAACCAGGACTTCTACACTGAGAGACCAGACTACGGGCACCCCCAGGTAATCTGCCGTAGCCCTGTGATCCACCCTCTTCTCTCTCACCATCTGTCAGCTGGCCGTCTCCTCCACACTGACTTCTCTGTTTCTGGAAGGGGCAGGCTTTCCCTAGACTCCTGACCTCTGACATGCACTTTCCTCACCTGTTCCATGTGCTCGCAGCTTCTTCACCTGGCTCACTCCTACTCACTCCTTCTTCGGGTCTAGGAAAGATGTAACATGGGCAGGGAGGCCTCCTCTGACCCGAGACAAGCTTGGCTCCCTCTCATGGGCTCCCACGGCATCCAGAAGACTCCTCCTCACATCTGCGATCTCTTATTTAGTGGCTGCTGCTGCCTTCTACAAAGCACAGTGTTCTGGGGGCTGGGGCAACCTGGCTTTATTCACTGCCTAATCTTCAGTTCCTCGCACCATGCCCGACATGAGGAGGCACCATTCTTCCAGTCTCACCTCAGGCATCCCCTTTGAGATGCTTTCCTTAACCTGACCACCTTCCCCACATCACGTGAGTTAAGGTCTGTCCCGAGTGCTCTCTGGACACCCCCACACCTGGGCTGCCTTTGACCTAGCCCCTGACACATGTCACTGACATTAACCCACTTGGTGTTCGGAGATTTCCTTCCAGGCAGAGACTGTAATCCATTCATCTAGTGTGGCTGATGAGGATGATGCTGGTAAATGATAATACGGGGCCATAATCCCTCATCTGAAACCTTGGGCCCAGATGTGTTTCGAAATCCAGAGTTTTTCATTTGAAAATAATATTAATGTAATATTGCCAGTGGAGCTGGGGCAGCACCCTGTAATCTGCCACTCTGATATTTCTGAAGCAAAATGTGTGAATATTCACAGTAAGTGGCCAAATAAAGCCTCAAAATATCCTCACATCCCTTCAGGTCAGGCTTTGCAAGTCATTTAGTTCAAATCAGGTCAGAATTTTCTGCCAAAGTTATGAAGAAATTTTGGTTGTCAAGAGCTTTTGAATTTTTAGAATATGTACAAGGGACTGTGGACTTGTAACAGCTGACATTTCATTAATACCCAGGTGCTGGGCACCGTTCCAAGTTTATATACACTTACATATAATGTAACAGATATTCTATACATACTATATTAACATATAGTAAATATAGGATGTATATATAAAATCTCATTTAATCCTCAAAGCAATCCTATAAAGTAAGTATTATCACCTAATTTTTCACATAAGGAAACCGAGGCACAGAGAGTACAAGGAACACACAGTAGCAGACCACAAAACTGGACATGTGATCCACAGCTGGCGCTCGATGATCACTGAGTAACTGAATAAACGAAATGCACGTGTGCATGTGTTACACATAGTGAGGTGGGCTTGAAGTAGTTCTACAGCAGAACTGTAGAACTGTCATTCCATAGGATTGTCTGCCTCAAACCTCTTTCCAGGCATTGCTTCCACTCCTACTTAAATATTTACAAAAAGAGCATTACAAGTGGCCCACCCTCCTGGACACAGATGCCCAGTGCAGGGGTGAACTGCTGCCCCAAGTTAGGGCAATCCTAACAATTCCTTGGGACTCGGAAACTGGAATCATGAAGTCATTCTCTTTCTGGGCCTGGATTACGAAACATAAACACCTTTCAGAGGAAAACAGGAAACAACCATATCCAAATATCCTAATACAGCGCAAAGATCCAAATACAGCCTAAATACACAACCAAAATGTCCAAATACAGCCTGACATATTCTAGTGTCTAGCCTATGTTTTCTAAAATAAAACATTGGTTGGCACACAGGAACTAGTAGGCCAGTTGGGACTGCTTCTGCTGCTGCTATGTAACTGATTATTGTCAAGAGTCATTTGGGAATTAAATTATTCAACCAAGGCTTACTGTGTACCTACTATGGGCCAGGCACTCTGCTAAGCAGATGATAAACAAGACAGATGCAGTTCATGCCCTCCCAGGTTGTACAATTGTGGTGGAAAGTAAAATAACAGTGTGTTGTGATCCAGGGAATATATGGGGAAAAGAGAGGACACAGAGCAATGGGTTTTAATAAATTAGTAATTAGAACTGAAGTGGAACAAAAATTAATTACACTATTTATGAGCTGTTCGTTTAATTGCAACAAATTTATATCATAAAATTAAACAATCGTGAGGAATTACTGATACAAGCAGAAAGGCACCCATGAAGTCTGCATGCACACAGAGTCATTCTACTGTTCCTACACCAAGCACAGACCATCCAGATTCACTATTATTAACAGAAGATTAACAAGATTTGCATATATATTATAAATGTCTGATTAAATAGTTCGATAGTGGAAAAACTGATACAATTTGGGAGTGTGGTTTCCAGAAAACACTTAGTCCAACCGATATCTTTTGCCCATTTAAAGCCAGGGTTATTCAATGTAAAACTGCATTCTGCAAGAAGGACTTTGCAAAAGTATTAGAACACGTTTGAATGTCAAGAGATAAAAACACTAAAGGGATTTCCACAATAGTAAATATGATGAGCAGCTATGGCAACAAAAACACATTTGATGCAATATATGACTGAGCCTGTTAGCTGTGAATGCACTAACCCTTACTCCTTTCTTCCTTGTTAATATAACCCCAATCTTGTTCAGTACTTTAATGTGCCCTGCTATATATACTCTGTCCCAGCCTCCCTTGAAATCACAGATGGCCATGTAACATGGTTCTGGTGAATAAAACCTAACTAAAAGTCTGTTTCTGGTTCCTCATAAAAGGAGACAGTTGGCAAGAAAAACTCTTTTCCTACTCTTCTTCTCCCCTTGAATGCAGACTTGATGCCTGGAGCTGCAGCTACCACATTGTCACTATGAGGATGAAAGCCAACAGGTCAAGTGGCTCTGATGAGAAACTGAACCAGCCTACCTCTAGACTTCATATCATGTGAGAAAAATACACTCATTTGTTTAAACCACTGTTCTTTGATTTTTTGGTTATTTGCAACCAAACATTACTCATAGAACAGTACAAGACAGAAGGCTGTACTTAAAAGTTTGAATCTTGGACAATTGTAGCTATAAAGAGAGAGAATCTCTGTAATTAGTGACTCAGTGTAGATACCAGGAAGTAACCAATCTGGTGTGGAACAGCATAAAATATGGATCATCATGAAACACAAATGGAGATTGTGGCAGAGGCTGTCGGTTTTTTACTCAACCTATGTTCGCTATCTTCTTTCTCACCAAGATGTCCTTTCCCAGCCCCAGAGCAAGTCCCATTACAGTCACCTGGCCAAAGCCTAATAGAAGATAGGAAAATTAGTTCAGGGGCTGGGCCAATTGTGTAGACAGTTAAGCTTCTTCCAGCCTCCACCTTAGATGCAAGAGATTTCTATATGGAATACAGATTTAATGTGGTTTACCTTACTGCATGTCCGATTACACTGTCATAACCTTCAGGCCTTTTTTGTTTTTTTGATAGAAGTAGGTTTCTAGGTGCCTGATACATTTGATACAGAGTTATTACTATTCTTGGTCTCAACAGCAGCTTTTTAAATAGACACCACAGAGGTAGATACATTTCCCCTTGTAGGGGAGGAAGATAAATCCTCTACCCATTCTAGGTCCTTCTGGCTGGGCTAGGAATTAAATTGACATGTGACAGAATAACAGGAGAAAATCAAACAAAGCTTCATAACATGTATACATGGGAGAAACCCAGGAAAACTGAGTAACTCACCAAAATGGCAGAGGCTTACCTTAAATACTGTCTTCACCTAGAGACAAAGGAGGATGTTGGGGGAGGGAGGAGTCAGTTGTGGGATATTACCAGAAAAGGACAGTAAATAAGAGTAAGGTTATTATGCAGATTTAAGTCCTTGCCTTCAGCACTGATAAGAGTTTCTAGAGCTAAGGTCAACCCCCTTCTTCCTGGTACAGAGAGGCAGACACCTTTACAAATGGAGATTTCCCTTACAAATGTAATGTAAAGTCCCTTACAAAGGGTAACTTCTACTTTTCAGAGCTTCTCCTCCACCTGCAGTTTCTTAAAAGTAACCAGCCCCATATGATCCTTATACCAAAGAGACACATTTTGGGGTGGCCATTTCTGATCCCCCACACCCTGAACCTAATGACTTCATCTCTTCCCCCCACCCCACCTTTCTTTCTTTTTTTTTTGGTGAGGAAGATTTACCCTGAGCTAACATCCGTTGGCAATCTTCCTTTTGTTTTTTTGGCTTGAGGAAGATTGTCCCTAAGCTAACATCTGCACCAATCTTCCTCTGTTTTGTATGTAGGACACCTCCACAGCATGGCTGATGAGTGGAGTAGGTCTGTGTCCGGGCTCTGAACTTGCAAACCCAGACCACTGAAGCTGAACGCACAGAACTTTAACCACTTGGCCAGGGGGCCAACCCCTCATCTCTCCCCCTTTTGTAATTTGAGAAGCAGTCTATGCTTCTTTACTCACTCATATGTTAATGCTTCATTTGTAAATAATAAAACCTGTCTATTTATTTTAAAAAAGAATGCATGGAGGGCAATCTTAGAGAACAAGGCACATTCAGAAACTATAAGGCTGGAGAGAACACAAGAGGTGAACTTGCATAGACAGGCAGGGAGGTGAGGGAGAGTTTTGTGTATCACACACTGAACTTTGACTTTTATTCCAATGGCAATGAGGAGCCACTGAAGGAGTTTAAGCAAGGGACTGACATAACCAGATTTTTTTATTTAGAAAGATCACATGGGCTGCACTATGGGGAAGCAAATTGCAAGGTAGCACAAGGAGTCCAGTAACAAGATAGTAAGAAATGATGCAGGCTTGAATTAAGGCCACGGCAGTGGACAGGTTTGGTGCCAGACTGAATTCATGCAGGACAGAACAGGAAGGCATGAGAGTGACTCCAGGTGTGACAGGGGTGGTTGGTGATACCATTCACAGAAACAGAATGCAGGGAGGCAGGGGAATGGGGGTGTCACAGAGGGTGACGGGCAGATGGTACATGCAGTTTTGTCCGCTGTGGGACATCTCATGGAGATGACCACTAAACAACAGAACATATGGGTCAGGCACTCAGATCTGAGCAGTAACTATAATTTGAATACAAACAGTTCCATGAATGATATCCTGGGACTGACCGAGATCATCCAAAGAAAATGAACAAAACGGGAAGACACATAAATGAAATCATAGAGAACACTAATATCAGGGATGGATGGAAGTAGCAGCACCCACAAAGAAGAAAATGAAAAGATAGCCAGAGAGGCTGGAAGAAAACCACAGAGAAGGTGGGGTAGGGAGCAGAGTGAGAAGCACAGGGAGGAAGCTGGAAGGACTGAGTGGTCCACGGTGTCCAACGCTGCAGCGAGGTCAGCTCACACTGACCCCTCCAGGGCTCCTCCTTCCAGGACACAGGGGCTTTGGCCATCCCATGTGTACATGTGACCCTGCTCCCCCGGCCACAGTTAATTGGTCAAGAGGTGATCACTGACCCAAGCAGAATAGAAATCACCCCTGGGAGCCTGGAGTGCCATCTGCTCCTGCCACATGGACTAGGAAGCAGGCAAAGAGGGAAGCAGGAAAAGAGACAGCCAGGAACTGCCTTGGTCTGGGAAGGTACGCTGTATTCTGATAAATGACTTTTATGCTAAGGCTGGCTCCAGTTGGTTTCTCTTACTTGGAACTATAAAAATCCCAATATATATCCAACAAGAGAGGCAGAACTATAAACGACTGTATTACCTGACAGAATGAAATATGTGCTAAATGGAGATATAAGAGGTGGCTGTGGGAGTTCGGGAGGAGGGGAGATTAATTTTGGCTGGGTTGAGGGAATGCTTCCAGAAGGGAGGCGGCATCTCAGCTGGCACTTTAAGGACTAGCAGGATTTTCAGGGAAAGAGTGCACTCTAGCTGAAGGACCAGCACAGCAAATACAGAGCATCATAGAAGGAAATGGAGCAGGAAGGCAATGCAGGCAGTGGCCATGCCACTGCTGGTCTCCTGGTCTCGTTAACTCCAGCTTTGGCATGGCCTTCACGACCCTAGAAAGCCTTCCCGCCCCCCAAAGCACCCCGGCCACCCCATCACAGCCCTCCTCACACTGCATGGAAATGCTCCGTCTGTGGGTCTGCATCCCTCATCAGACCGGAGGCACTTACTCCACCCGTTTATCTGTGTCCATCCTGGGCCTGGCGCAGAGCTGGGCACAAGTGGGGGCTCACACAGACTTGGTGATCTCAAGCAACCTCTACTCAACCAGTGCATTTAGAGGAGGGGGGCCGTGTAAGACTGAGAAGGTTGGTTGGGGTCCCGTTCTAAGGACCCGTGGTAGCAGGGAGGCTGATGTTCAAGGCTGGCTTGTGATGACTCCCAGGTATGGCAACGTTAACACAACTTAAGTATTTTTAAGTGTGGTAAAATATACATAACATAAAATTTACCATTTTCACCACTTTTAAGTGTAGAGTTCAGCGGCATTAGGTGCATTCACACTGTGCACCCATCACTTTTTCAGCTTCCCAAACTGAAATCCCATACCCATTAAACACTAACTCCCATTCCCGCCTCCCCCCAGCCCCTGGTAACCACATGCTACTTCCTGTCTCTGAATTTTCTTAGTCTAGGTATCTCAGAAAGTGCAATCATACAGTATTTGACCTTTTGCAAACAACTTACGTGTAAATGTGCTTTAAACTGTAAACATTTTCCAAGTGTTACCACTTCCTCCCCGTGAGGTGGGCGGGGCGGGGACTAGCAGTCCGGTCTTGGAGGCTGAGGAGGCCGAGACTCAGGAAGGTCACATGACTCGTCCAGGCCTCGGCTTCAAGGCACCCCAAGTGCCCCATTCTACAGGAGGTGCCAGGCTCAGCTGACCCACCCACCACTCCATGGAGGCTGCTTCAGAATCTGGGTCGTTGGAGGCCACGACCTCAACCCACACCCCACACCAGCTGGCCTTCCTGCGCGCTTCACTGCGGCTGAGCAACCGTAACAGGAAATAACCAACGCAACAGAGTGGAGCCAAACAAGGATTTAACCTTATGGAAGCTCAGCCGGAGACGAGGGTTTGTCTTCCCCTGGGTGGGTGCTCTCTGCTCATCAGGGAGACAGCTCAGTGAGGTCAACGCCATCGCCAGCATGAATTATTAATCAGCACAACTGTACAGAGTCCACGAGAACAGGCAGCATAGTCGAGTCCCAGCGGAAAGTACTAAATGATTAATTCTCCTCCTGCTTGAGGACCCGGCTCCTGGGCCAGCTCTCCTTCTACTGGACATCAGGAGAAAGGTCTTGCTTTCCACACTCAGGTCAAAAGGTTTGCTCACTTTTGTTTTCTGCAGAGTGATGGTCAACACTAATGACCTATTTGCAAACTGCCGAGAGACTGAAGAATTTCTTTAGGTTTGTTTGCTGGAATTAGAAATGGTTCAAACTGTGCATTACCTTTGAAATCAATGTAAAAACCTCTCAGCAAGCCTGAAGAAAATTAGTCTTGTGCATTTTGTTCTCATCAATACCGATAAAATAATTTATCAGGTGTCTGTGTGTGTATATATGATCTAATGTTACAAGCTGGAGATGTTAAACAATTGTTTAAATATGCTCATACTTTTTCTTTATTTCTAAATTTACCTGCTGAACGGAATCAAAAGCCAATTAGCTTAACTCTGTGTGGCTCAGTTGTGCTTAACCCTAAGAAGATGATGTCTTAAAATATAAGATTTTCCCTTTGGGCTGATTTAAAGTTGGAAATCCTGTCTCACCTTAAGACTCTGTAAGTGAACTGGACCAGCTGGGGGACAGGTGAGGAGAAGGAGCCAAGGAGACTCAAGAAGCAAAAGGAGCCTGGGAGCTGGAGCAGGAAGATCTGGGTTCACAACCTGCCTCCAGGGCTCATTACACAGTGCTCTTGGGCAAGTAACTCCATCTGAACCTCAGTTTCCTCATCTGTGAAAAGGGGCCAAAACTTCATCTAACAAAGAGGGACAGTGCAGAGATTAAATAATAGCTGTAATAGTAGCAACAATTCATTGAGTGCTTACAATGAGCCAGGCACCATGTTGTGGAAAAATTATTATAAGGCACTTTGCAAATGTTCATTTTAACAACAATTTATTGTTGTTGTTGTCTGCTGACAATACCTAGGGCTCCAATAAATTTAGAGAATATGGGCGGGTTTCTTCTCTCTTATTATTTTATTATTTAAAAAGTTAAAATCCTGGGGCCGGCCCGGAGGCATAGTGGTTAAGTTCACATGCTCCACTTTGGCGGCCCAGGGTTCGCAGGTTCCGATCTTGGGCATGGACCTATGCACCGCTTATCAAGCCATGCTGTGGCAGGTGTCCCACATATAAAAAGTAGAGGAAGATGAGCACAGATGTTAGCCCAGGGCCAGTCTTCCTCAGCAAAAAGAGGAGGATTGGCAACGGATGTTAGCTCAGGGTTGATCTTCCTCACCAAAAAAAAAAAAGTTAAAATCCTATATTATTTGAGCACCAGGTGTCTTATCTCCCAAATGTTGCTTTGAGCCTATAAGGATCTCCCTCCCTTCTATCCCCTCTTCAAGGGAAGAGAAGAGAAACGAACAGAAGGACGAGGAATGGGAGCTAATATATATTAATTGAGGCACCAAACATTTGTGGCCAGAAACTATGCCAGATGCTGGGTATACGAAGATAATAAATGTGAATAATGTTACAACACATCACTATGCTTTTCCCCCCTTTTATATTTGTGGGCTCATGGACTGGCAGTGTGTAGGGACTTGGAGGTCAGTGGTGAATGGCCAGACCCACGGCTTCCACTGGTTGTTGCCTACACGACACCCTGAAAAGCCAGGCAGCACCAGATGCATTTCAGCCACCACCCTCCAGGGAGCAGCCCAGGCCCGGCACAAACAAGACCCAGAGGAGTCATCATCCCTGCTGCTATGCAATCATGCAAACCTCTCTTTCCTGTTTTCTCTTCCCTTCCATCCTAAGGAGGAACCCTAGTGGGGCAGGGCTCTGAAAGACTGAGACATTCAAACAAAAAACTAAGTTATATAAAGAGCCTATTTCAGTTGTCAAATGAGACAAAGTTACCAGATTGGAATAAAACTTGGTTTTCCTCTGCTATTGAGCTTGGAGGAGAGGAGGGCTCAAATGAAGATGGGGTAAGCTATAGAAAAATAAGATACACTTTCTGTGCAAATATGCATGTAGAGTGAGTAAATTTTGTGCCCTGTTATCAGACCAGTGGTTACTGAGTACTGATCCACTATGTGCTGGATCCTTTACATACACATTCTTATGTCATCATCACAACAACCTTATGGTAGGAGACACTATTACTTCCCTATTTATAGATGAGCAACCTAAGGCACAGACAGGTTACGGTTAAACAGCTTTCCCAAGGTTACACAGATGCAGGAGTCTGGGCCCTTACAGGAGCTTACAGACTAATGCAGCATAAACCACACAGAGAGGAGACACTTATGTCTGAGTGCAATGGCACAGATGTGTGCAGGGGGTTAGGGACCCTAAAGAGAGGCTTAAACGCAGCCTGGGCAGGCCTGGGGGGGAATGATACCCATGCTTTTTTTTTTTTAAGGAATTAATATACAACAAAATGCACAGATGTTAAATATTTAGTTTGATGGGTTTGGACAACTGCATACATTTGTGTACACACCATCAAAAACAAGATTTAGAACATTTCCATTGTCCCAGCAAGTTCCTTCGTGCCCCTTTCCAGTCCACCTCTACCCCCTTCCTCAATTTCTGACTTCCACTACCATAGATTAGTTTTATGCGCTCTTGGACTTCATAAAGACAGAACCATCCGTATGTTGGCTTTTGTGCTGGCTTCTTTCACTGAACTGAGTCTTAAACAATGAACAGAACCTGAGCTGAGCAAAGGGGCAGTAAAGCAGAAGCAGACAGGACAGCCTGCTGATGTGGCTGGAGTCTGGAGTACTGGGCAGGCAGCATTGGGGGTGGGATGGAAGGCAAGGCGAGAGGGTGGGTCATGAAAGGCCTAGGACCCCATGGTCTAGGGTTTTGATCTAAAGGGCTTGGACTTTATTTCATAGGCAAAGAGGAGGTAATGAAGCCCTAGGCAGTTACTGGACACCTACAATGCACCAGGTTTACATATGGCTTTGCACGTTACCATGTTTCAAACTCAATAATCTTAGGATATTGGATATTAATAATCCCCATTTTATAGATGATCAAACGGTGACTGAGAGAGGTTAAGTAAAATGTCCTAAGTGATAAGCCAGGGTTCAAACCCAGCCTGATTCCAAATACTCTGCTTCTCCACCATAGAAAGCTACTTCGGAAGCAAAGGGAGAAAACCTGGTGAAGCTCTGAAGAGCTCCAGGAGAAAGGCAAGAAGAGGCTGTGGAGGACTCAGTGCGACTCTGCACGTGGCAAGGCGAACTGGAAGGAGCCGAACACTTCAGGGAGGATGAAAGTCTGGAGTCCTGGCACATCCAAGGTAAGCAGGATCCAGACATTTCCTGGCATTCCTGCTTCTCTTCTTCAAGGTGCTGCTAATTACTCAACTAACCATCCTCAGAGAGCGATGGGCTGGCTCACTCAGGTGGAACAAATTTAAAGAGATGCCGCCATCTCTCATTTTCCTGGATTCTCATAGCAATCAGTTTGAAACGCAGTGTACGCTGCCCTTATGTTGGGTTTAAAACACTCTCTACTGACCAAGTATACTCTGCAACCTTGCAGACAAAAAAAAAAAAAACCCCAGGATTACTAAAAATTCTTTCAAATCCATATCTACTAAATTTTTAAAAACTAATTTACCTTCTTATGCCTCATATTTCATTTCTTCTCCTTCTACAATGAACCTAAGGCAACACCAAGAGTCAGTTTCCAGAAAATGTCCTCAGAATTATGCCCCCCCGACTCCAAACTTAAAATCTGCTCTGAAATGTGATAAAAAGTAATAGTGAGGAAAAGGAGAACTGGTGATACTTTTACATTAAAAATTAGGTAAAAATATGAATTCATCTATATTACAATTCAGTGACACTCAGTAGAATAACTAAACATTATAAACCTCAAGAGCTCTAGAGAGAAGTGGTCTGGTAATACGATGTGTGAAAAAAAAGAGTTGAAGAAAGTTTAGGACTTTCTACAAATCTGTTAAGCTTCCTTAACCTTATTTAACCATAGTACTTTCCCAGGAAAAATATGAATATCCTGCAGCCCTCAACCATGCTTTGGGAAGGGTTGTAATTATTTTCCTTGGCCTGGAAAGCTTCCCCCTCATCTTTCTGCACTTCTTTTCTTAGTTAGTACCTATTTCTTCTTCAGATCTCTGCTTGGGGTGACCATGTGACATGGTTTTAGCCAATAACATGTAAAGAGATGTCAGCTACAGGCTTCCAGGAAAGCTTCTGCATTCCTGATATAAAAGGTAGAGAAGTACAGTTACCACCCCCACTCCCTGTCTGCTCCGGAGGTGGATTCTGCGCCTGAAGCTGCAGCAGCCCTCTTGTGACCATGAGGTGTCAAGTATTGGAAAGTCCACTGGAACTGCAGAGATGCAGTCCTGATGTTGCTGAACCACTGAACCAGTGGAAGCAGCTGCTTACATCCCATCTTCTTGTTATGTGAGCAAAATAAATGCCTATTCAGCCACTGTAAATAATGAATTTTTTTTATTAGTTGAAGCCAATGGCTGACATAAAATATAACATAACATGTAACGTAAACAGTTTTCTATGCCACTGAATTTACTCTTCTACAATATCATTTAAAACAGCTATAAAGTATTTCTATCATAGAGATGTGATACAATTCATTTAACCAGTTTTCTATTATTCAACATTTAGATCACTTCCCACTTAACCCCTATAAACTCTGTGATGAAGATTGTTTTATAGACAAACCTTTGTATACATCCCTGATTATTTTCTTAAACTCCTACAAACGGAATCTCTCAGTCAAAGGGCATGCACATTTTTAAGGCCAACACCAATCTGTACTCTAAGCAGCAGTATATCTGGGTACTCATCTCCCCATTCTTCCCATTCAGGGAATTGTCATTTTTTTAAATTAAAAATCAGATAAGCCAAAAAAATACCTCATTAATACATAATTTCTAAGTTTCCTTTTACAACTAAACATCTCTGATTCAACTTGTGAAAAATTAAAATGTGAAGTAGGCTTTAAAGGACTGATGGCTGAATTCAGACTTGCAATTCATTACAAAGCAATGCAAACACTGCTGGCGGTGCGTGACACTTTTAGTCCATACAAGTCTTCCCATCAGCATGAGCCTGGTTTCCTCTCAGCAGGATAGGGCTCCACAGCCAAAGTCCACGCAGAACATCCGCGGGGGCTCAGAGATGGGCCACAAAGACAAATGACTGGAAAACGGAACGCAGAGCGATAAGCTGATCTATGGGAAGAAACAAATTTTAAAAGGAATAAGGAGAGACGAAAGGGAGTAAAGAAAAGGAATAAAGCTACCAAAGGCAGCATCCACACGTCACCTTCAGCGTGCTCACCTTCTGTTTCTCCATGGGGTCAAGGCTGCCTCTCGTCTCTATAGTTCCCCTGTAGGAAAGCTGGTCCCCTAGATATCAGCCGCTGGCTCTTGCTCGTCCTTCATGACTCAGCTCAAATAGTACCTCCTAGAGGGGTCTTCTCTCATCACCCAACCTAAAGTAGCTCTTGTGTCCTCCCTAACCTTCCTATCATCCTGTGTGATTTTCTTCACGGTGCTCACTTATCGCCACCTGAAATGGTCGTGCTCATGTATACGTGTAACTGTCGTCAGTCTCTCCACAGTGGAATGTATCCTCAATCTGACCATAAACCTCACTGCTATATCCTCAGCTTCTAGAACAGTGCTCAGTCAATACTGGTTGAAAGAATGAATGAGCAATCACACTGACAGTTTCCTCACCTCTAACTGAAACAGAGCAATGGATGAATGAACTGCTCTGGGGAGCTGGTAAGTTTGCAATAACACTCCAGAGAGTGAAGGGAGCCCAAAGTCCATGTACAGCTGCCACCTCTGCTTCCCCTGGGTCATTAGCTCTCATGCCACTGAACTCTGGGACCCAAGGAGGGCCATGGCATCTGGGGTTGGCTGTCCCCAAAGGGATCAGAGGGGATACTGTCATGTGGGGCTTTTCACACTTGTTTCCAGTACTCTGTAATCAGTCTTTTAAAGGTTATTTAAAATTTTCAAACATAAACAAGGTAAAGGGAATAGTATAATGTGCCCCATGTATCCATCACCCTTATTAAATATTTTCCCACTGTGTGTTTGAGTGTTGGAACACATTAAAGCAAATATCATACATCATATCTTAAACACAATTTTTAACTGTCCCTGTGTCCTGAGGCTGCCTTCAGAAGGGAAACAACCTTAGTAATGCACAGAACATAGAGAGAGAGCACCAACAGGTAAAGGTTGCTTGTAGACACCCAATCCAACAGCAGCATGCTGCTTTTTCTCTCACTGACGTGCATGAAAGGGAAGGTTTCCAACAAACTGCTTAGAAACACATTCAAAGCAAACAAAGGCTTTGATGCCTGAGAAAAGCTTGGAAGGAGCCAGGCAATTTTCCAAAATCACCAGACTCCAAACAGTAATAAGCCATGTCAAACGGACATTTCTGCCTGATACCCAGTTATTCCAGTTGTCACCCCTCTGGTTACTTAATTTCCGTGTTTCATCCCTTCTGGATCCTGGAAGGAGCCTCGTTCGCTAACTGGCACTGCCTTTTCTTTTTCCTCACATGAACAAGAGGGGAGTATTAATTAAGGTGTCTCTGAGAACAAGTGGGAGAGCAAGTGATTTTATCTAGCCCTGGAGGGAGGGGGTCTCTGGGGAGTCGGGGGGCTGAGCTCTCTGAGAGAAGACCCAGTCAGGGAAGGACACACAGACATAATTGATACCTGCTCAAGCACAGTGCCTGGTACAGGGCAAGCATGAAATGAGCTAATGAATTAATCAATTAGAACCAGAGGCAGGAGGCCCAGTGGAATGCTGGGACCCTGACCATGCAGGCCATGTAAAAACAGACAACTAACACACAACTTAAAAATAACACATTAAAATGAGTTTGAAAAATGTATCACCTGAACACAAGAGTCATGTCCTTCTTCCACTTAACTCTTAGTCTTTGTGCCTTATAGATTCATTTTTACACAGCTGAAACCATGATATACGGGCAATTTTGTATACACTCTTCCTCACTTAACATAAACACATTCCCACGTTGTTAGTCTTCCTTGGAATTATTTTAAATGGCTGCATGGTTTGTAGGTACATGGACAAATCCGAACTTAATTCTCTATTCCTTTCCTTTTTCTTCAGACATTCATCTCTTCTGGGGGAGGGGGACAGTTCCAGGAAACTGCCCTTTTGCCTTAAGCCTGTGCTCATCTCCCATACCCTGTTGCCAAGAGGCACCTGACCCCTGAGGTCTCCCTGCCTCTCTAGGAACTGGCATGTGCTGATGCCTCCACATGCAAAACTCTCGCAGCCCACTCCTCCCCTGGCCCATTCCTACCTATGATTCAGGACTCGGATTAAGTGTCACTTCTTCCAGGAAGCCTTCCCTGACCCTCCTGACTGCCTTAACCTCCTACACTTCAACAGTCACAGGACTCACCACACTCTGTGTTGTAACTGCTTGTCTTATGACCTGTTTGTCCCTAGACGGTGAGCAGGATCCACTCTTCTGAGCCTTATTAGCTGGGTGATCTTGGTCTCTCTTGGGCCTCAGTTTCCTCATCTGTAAAAGGGGCTGGTTAAGCATTGTCCCATCTACCAACAAAGATGCTGTGAAGATCCTTGAGGCAGTCCTGCCAAGACTCTTTGTACAGCATAAAGGGCTGTAAAAATGTTGATAATTATTACTAATACATCTGCTACCTAATTCTAAGAAATAAAAGGCAGTCACATAATTTTAACCTTTGAGGATCAAAGATTCAGACAAATAATGATAACTAACATTTATTGAATGCTTACAGATACTGTACTAGGCAGTTTATATGCATTTTCTCATTTTATCCCCAAATGAATGGGGTAATAATATTATTCTCATTTTCCAGTTGCTCAGAAGACTAAATATTTTTCCTGAGGTTACACTGCTTTAGAATATGATGCTGATAACCCAGTGCAAGCCTCTCCTCACAAAAAATGTCCATATACTCATCCATACAAAATGGTGCATACGATTTCCAGAAGTTCATGGATCCCCTGAAGCCCATCTTCTTTGGAGCTCTGTTCAAGGCCCTGCATGCAAGTGAATTCTGCAGAAAAGTTCAAAGATTTATACACCCCACAGAGCTGGGAGGTTATGGGAGTAAACCGTGTCAGCAAGAATTCGAGAGAAAACCTGGCAGCTTGGGAACAGGTTGTAAATCCTGAGGTCTCACCAGACGTTGCTTCCTCGGCAATTTAAGTCACCAGGCTGATTGAAGACTCTTGGCCCAAGGAAGAGCCACATGGCATGAATGCTGTATTCTGATAAATCAGGTGCTGGGAGAAGCTGATGGAACCAGCTGTCAAACTCCAGCCACCAGCAACAACGGCCAGACACTTCATGGTATAAATAGCTTCTGAAGACACTTGCTGCTTGATGGACTCCACAAACTGGAAAAGCAACAGCTAAATGGAATGTGAGAGGCTGAAAGGAACCAAAGGGGGAGCAGGAACAAGAGTTTGTCAAACCACCCGTCTTTGGCCTGTCCTAATCTCAGAACCCTGGAAACAAAGAGGCATCATTGTGGGTGTAAGAAGGGTGTGTGTCCCACACTGAGCAGGGTGAGAGCGAGCAGCCTGGTCACCAGGCACGGTGAAACCCATCCCTCCACGGAAAAATCCTCGGGATGATGCCGTAAGCCAAAATAAGCAATTAAAACGTGAAAAACAAACCTGTGGGCCAGACTGCATTTTTCAGTGTGGCACTGTGTGGGCAAAGCCTCCGAGACCACCTGGGAATGGAATGAGATGAGCCAAAATGGTTTCCATGGTGAAGGCTCCCAAAACCAAGGAACAAAGGCTTGGGGAGGGTGTGGCATCCAAAAAAGCAGCATGCTGAGTACTGTGAGGTGTGACCAGTCCTCACAAAGAGGATGACGGACACTAACTGTTCTCCGGATCCACTCAGGAGAGCACAGAGAGAATGTGGCTGAAGGAGCTGCTTGGGGTGGGGGTCAGGGAGAGCATCCTGAGAGAATTCTCCACCCCCGAGAACTGTCAAGTCTGGAACTAAGCTACCAAGGGGACACACACACAAGAATGGTGCCAAGCAGATCCTAAATGTCAGGGAGGCAGATCCCTCCATGAAAATGAAGTTCATTTTGCCTTTTAACAAGGGGCACGAGGGTCCTCTCTCAAATATATTGTTGGTGGTCCACGAGTTAAACTTCTACCAGTGCAAAAAAGGAGAAAATTCTAGGTCCACAATCCTTTATCTACAATCCTGAAACTCCAAAAGTTCTGAAAACTGACAGTTGTTTCCCAAGTGTGTGCAAATTATTTAGAAAAAAAAATTTGACCTGAAAGGGCATGTATTTATTATAGTCTTTACTTACTCCATCTAAGATGAATAATCATGTCTTACTGCAGATATATAAACGTGTCTGACTGCAGAGTGCTACCCCACTCCTACTGGGGGTGTTATGCAATGTAAGGTGTAATAAGTAAAGAATTTCCTTAAAAATTTCAAATAAGGGATTGTGGACACATCCCATACATTAGTAAAAATGACCATTTGGGATGGGGTGAATAGAATCAAAAGGAAACCAGCAAAATCTTGTTTAGCCTCTTGGTAGGAACATGGCTTCGGGGCAATGTGTGTATCCTCATGGGGTCCGTGGAAGAGCCTACCCTCATGTTTCTGGTTCTAGTTTACAGTTTACCTATGATGTTTAATTCTGTTGAACTCGAGCTCTGCACCCACATAAGTCCAAAGCAACACCAGACTTTTCACTCATGCATGGAAATCTGGAAGCCCTTCTGTTGCAATGGTAAGTGAGAATGGGTAACACACGACAAGGGGTCACCTGCTCCTCCCCCAGAAGAACGTGAACCGGTGAACTCAATCCTTTCATCTGCAGGGGTCTATGATTTTTAGAGGAGAATAAAACAAAGTTAAAGATGATGTGTTTTCTAGAGGATTCAAATAGTGTTTTCAATGAACAAGAGAAGGGACTCCAAGCTTTTCTATCAGATGATCTACTTTTCCTGTTTCATAACAGACTATTTTGGTGGCTCGGGGACAAGAAAACAGGATCAAAAAAAGGGAGTAAAGATGGTTAAAACCAAAAAGACTCAGATTCAAAGCCAGACACTACCACTTAATACCTGTGTGACCTTGGAAAGTTACCTCCCAGGCTGAATATCATCTGGAACCTGGAGGAAAACAATAGGGTTTTATGAAGATTAAATGACATGTAAAACATCCAATACATGGTAGGCCCTCAATATCTGGGAGCTATTACTGTTGCTGCTGTTAGATTCTGGAACTTGAACAGTGCCCGGCTTCAATTCTTATTTTACCAGATTGCCTGGCTCAGCAGAACGCAGGGAATATTGACTTCATGAGCTCAGAGCCAGTGGATAATAAACACGCACAGCAACAAATCACATCGGTAAACCAATCTCCCTCAGCTAATAACTGCTTCCCAGGCTCCTGTGTTCGCTTTGTTAGAGGAACTAAATAGGTCCTAACAGGTATGAAACCAAATCATCTGGAAGAGGGTGACTTTCATCAGCATTAGAGTTTCTGTTGAGAGCCTGGGACTGTGGGAGAATCTGTGCAAAGCCATCCCTTTCAAAGGAGGCTAAGCAAAAACGATCCATAGGTCACACCAGTATCTACCAGAGGTGCTTATGTAACTTGGCATGTTTTATGGGGCTTGTTTTAATCCCTGTGCTTTCAGCTGACAAACACTTACTGAGCACGCACCGTGTCCCAGATGCCATATTAAGTGGTGGGGCACAAAGATGAAAAGACACGGTCCCTTCCCTCTAGGAGCTCAGGCTTGTGGGTGAGACGATGTGTAGGTAAGTTAGTTTGGTACCTGCTGTAAGAGCTCACAAGAGAGGTATATGCAAGTGACACAGAGGAAGACTATCTAAAATTGACAAAGATCTTTCCTATTTCCTTAATGTAAGGTATTTTCATACTGTTGGAATTTCATAGAATGAACACAGGTTACTTTTATAATCAGAAAAAAATTCAAAAGGAAAAAGAAAGATGGTGGTATGGTAGACACAGATTATTAAACAAATATTCAAATAATAGGATGAGTGCCAAAATTCGAGAATGTAACAGTACCTTGGTGGGACATTGAGAAGAAGGGAAGGACACCCACGCTGCCTGGAGGTAAAGGTGATGAGTCAGGCTTCCCTAAGAAGGTGACACTTAAGGTGAGACTTGAAGACTGAAGAATGGTTTGCTAATGGGAGTGTAAATTAGTACACGTACAGCCTCTTTAGAGGGCAATCAAGGAATATTTATCAGTATTTAAAATGTGCTTACCCCTTGACCCAGATGTTCCTCTTCTACTGAGAGAAATGCTAGGAAACACACACAAAGGTCTGTGTAGAAAGATGTTTAGGGACCAGCCTGGTGGCATAGCGGGTAAGTTCATGTGTTCTGCTTCAGTGGCCCCGGTTCGCCAGTTAGGACCCTGGGCGCCAGTTTTGGATCCCACTCACCACTCATCAAGCCATGCTGAGGCAGCGTCCCACGTAGAAGAACTAGAAGGACCTGTAACTGGGATACACAACTATGTATTGGGGGCTTTGGGGAGAAAAAAGAAGAAAGAGGAAGACTAGCCCTGCACTAACATCTGATGCCAATCTCCCCCACTACCCCGCCAAAAAAAAGAGAGAGGCGGAAGTCTTTAAAAATAAAAATGTTTACTGCATCACTGTATGTAACAAGATGACACTGGAAATAACTTAAACGTCCGTCAATAGGGGATTGTTTATATAAATCATGATGTAGCCACATGCCAGAACAATACAGACATGAAAAAGAAGGAAATAAAATTTATATATAGCATATTAAGTTTTAAAAGGCAAGTTACAGAATAGCGCCATCTTATTTTTGTAGCTATAATTTTATATATTTTTTACACATAAAAATGTTTGTATATGAATAGGAAAAGTCTGAAAAAATATAAAACAAACCATATTAGGCATATTAGAGACGACTGGGTGGGGATGGGGAGAGGGAATTGTATTCTCATTTACATTTTTCACAATGACAATATATTCCTTTTATATTTTAAAAGTTTTTTTTTTAAAAAAGGTTTACTAATTGGACAGTTATGAATACAAAAGAACAGAGATTTTAGAGAAAATGTGTGTTCAGAAACAGTTTAGCGTTGCTTGAACATGGGAGACATATGAGTCCAGGAGACAGAATTTAAAGACTCTGAAGAAGAAGGGTTTTGGCTTGGAGGATGTGAGAACAGCAGTGGAGGTCACACAGCGAGAGAGGTGGAACAGCCACTCAACAGCAGAAGTACGAGAGACAAGAACACTGCAGAGGAGAGCGGATCAAGGATTTTCAAGAGCGGAAAGTAGCTATTGTACTCAGTAGGAAGCATCTGAAGAGCAGACATACATTCTTTTGAAGGAAGGCATCTATTAAACAATTAAAAAACAAACTTTCACTAAATACCTACTATAACTTTGTTAGCGTGGTCAGAGAGAGGCAGACGGAGAGAGAAAAGAACAGAACAAGCAAGATGAAGTAATTAAGATGCCAATTCACACAATGGAAAAGACCCCTGAAAAGCAAACCTGTCATCCAAGGTGAGTTTTAGACTAAGTGTGCTGTTCTGTACCCCAGCTTCTCCTTTCTGGTGGATCTCCCTTACCTCATCCCCTTTTTGGAGCCCAATCTTTCTCTCAGAAAGATCTAATATAAGTCATTTATACTTCAATGTGAACTTACAGTCATTCGTACCTTTCAACTATTTTAATTTTAGGCCCTAGCTCTAAATGAAAATCCTTTATTTAGAGGGCCTATCTTTTTTAAAGCAATTTTGAGCATCAGGCAACAGGTGGAAGTGGAAGGAGGGAGGAGGTTCTTGGTGGCCATGGGGTAGAGGGTTGCCTGCATTTGGAAGTAGAGTCCTCTTTTCCTATGCCTAAACAACTTATAAACATCTCTCTCAGGTCTGCTATTTTGGTCCAGGATAGATAAGTTGAATTCTAAAACAGTGATGGTGTGGAGGGAAAGGAAATATTCCCTATACCATGTCCCCCAAACACATCAGCAAATGAACTGAAGATAGAGCGATTTTCTGGTTAGTTGAATCAATTGTCGACAAGAAAACTAGATAATTCTGCGGAAAAAGTGTCCCTCTGCTGTTTAAACAGTCTTTTTGGCTGTCTACATCCATCAAATTAATTCAGTAACTTGGAGCTCTCATTTCATATTGTGTTGTACGAGTATTACTTTGGTAGGTTTAAATGCTGACGTCCTAAGCATCTCACCATCATCCCTGAAGTCCAGCAGCTAAAAAGTGTCTTCATCCCTTCCTAAAGGAAGGTCTAAAACAATGCCCAACTGACCCTAGGGGGAGTACCAGAAATGGCACAGTCTAAACACTGCCCCACTTTTTGACAAAGGCTTCAGTTAGGGAAATATGATTTAAAATGCTTTAAGTTGACTTTATGTTTCCCAATCTAAAAAATAAATAATTTTAAGGCACCTGGCAACTGATAGGAAGAGTGAATGTATGGAGGGTTAATCTTCCTACACTACCAATATTTGAAATAATAACAATAAAAGGAGAAATGCAAATAGCAAATATATTTTTTAAAGGCTAATAAGCCATGG
This sequence comes from Tapirus indicus, assembly GCA_031878705.1. NCBI lineage: Eukaryota > Metazoa > Chordata > Mammalia > Perissodactyla > Tapiridae > Tapirus > Tapirus indicus. Next base: position 131,797,563 of record CM062920.1, on the reverse strand, counting down.
GGATATAACGTACAGCATGACGATCATAGTTAATAACAGTGTATTGCATATTTGAAAGTTGCTAAGAGAGTAAATCTTAAAAGGTCTCATCATAAGGAAAAAATTCTGTAACTATGTCTGGTGACGGATGTTAATTAGACTCATCGTGATGATTATTTTGCAATAATACAAATATTGAATCATTATTTTGTACACCTGAAACTAATATAATGTATTATATAATTATTATACCTTAATTAAAAAATATAAAATGTATCATCTATGATTAAAAAAAAGAATTGTATAGGAATAAAATAAAAAACATGAAGTAAAAATAAATAAATATATATAAGTCCAACCTCGCTAATAAGATGAACATGAGTGACCATTTTTTACCTATCAGACGGGCAAATTTTTTTTTTTTAATATTCTTTATAGTGTGGGAGAGTGTTTAAGAAAGCAGATGCTGGTGGGAGTATACATTGCTACATTCTTTCAAAGAGTAATTTAAAATTTTGTTTAAAGCATTTTTTTCTTTTTTGTGTGTATGAGGAAGATTAGCCCTTAGCTGACATCTGCTGCCAATCTTCCTCTTTTTGCTGAGGAAGACCGGCCGTGGGCTAAATGTGCCCATCTTCCTCTACTTTATGTGGGACTCCTGCCACAGCATGGCTTGATAAGTGGTGCATATATCTGCGCCCTGGATCTGAACCTGCAAACCCCAGGCCGCTGCAGTGGACTGCACGAACTTAACCACTATGCCACCGGGCTGGCCCCTTAAAACATTTTTTTAATGTGCATGCGCTAAATTTCAGCAATTCCATTTCTAGGAATGTATCCTAATAAAATAAACAAGTCTGCAAAGAAACATGAACAAAGACAATCTTTATAATGATGCCTGAAATAGCAAAAAGTTGTAAAAATCACAAATGTCCATTAACAGTGAGCTGTGAGTAAATTATGTTATAAAATGGAATACTATGCAGTCATTAAAACTGGTAATGCAGAAGTATATATATTGATTTGGAAATATATTGATAACAAGTTATTAATGACAAAGGCAGGTTATAAAACCATTCTAGCATGTAATTCCACTTTTGTTAAGCAATATATACACATATAAAGAATATAAATGGAGGGGCTGGCCCAGTGGCACAGTGGTTTAGTTCATGCTTCGGCTGCCCGGGTTCATGGGTTTGGATCCTGGGCGCCCACCAATGCACTGCTTGTCAGCCATGCTGTGGCAGTGTCCCATATAAAGTAGAGGAAGATGGGCACGGATGTTAGCCCAGGGCCAGTCTTCCTCAGCAAAAAAAAAGAATATAAATTGAAAAGTGTTAAGCAATTTATACACACACACTCTACACATAAATTGAAAAAGTGTCTCTAATTCTCTTCAAATTACTTCAGCATATACAGTGTGATATACAGATGTGTGAATTTTAATTTATACCCTAGGAGCAGTTATTTAGCATTTGAAAGACTCTAGTCAAAGTTGACACTTCAGAGGTGGTTACTGTAAGGCTTCAACTACATTTATCTTTGATCAATATCAGAGGGTTTGTCAAATAAGCATAATGGATATTAGAAATGATTTTTATTGATAAAAAGACAGATGTTCAGCCTGAAATGTTACACAGCCAATTCAGCCTTCTCATGACCAGGATATGAGAATTAAGCGAGCCCGGCAGCCTAAGTCCCTCCAGCCCTGTGTTATGGCAGGTTCTGTGGCCTGAGCCAGTCTATGAGGTTAGCTGATTCCTACGGCTACCACACTGCATTGCACGCACCACAGTCTTTCAGGTGCTCTGAGTGCCTGGAGGGCCAGGAGCCAGGGCCCCACCAGCAGTTCCCAGCACTACTGTGCGCCCGCCTGACGCAGGTCAGTAGCAGGGTTTGGTTCTGAGAACTGCTTTTCTTTATCCTTTTGCCTCTTTGGGAGGCTGTGGTGGTGGAGACCCATGGGCCTCACCTCCAAAGATCTGTAATCATTGGAGGCTACTGATACCTACCCAAAATGACCTTATTAATCGTGAACTACTGAACTGGCTTAGGTCAGTTTGCAACAAAGGCTGTCATATGCCACCACTTTAGCAGTGATTATCTATGGAGGGTGGGATTACGTGACTCCCACCCACTCATCCCCAGTGTGCTTCCTAATTTTTCCTACAATGGACAGGTGGTATGTCTTTTATACATAATAAATAAATAAATAAAAGGAAACAAACTGCACAGGCAGCACTGTCACCACCTGCTGGCAAATGCTTAGAAGGACCCCTCAGTTTAATGCTGACTGATTAACAGTAGAAACAGGGGATTTGTAGTTCTGCTCATTGGTTTCAAGTTGTTTTTAATTTAAAAGTGTATCATTTGGATTATTTTAGAAAAAGATCATCTCTTGTGATGGAAAACATACTTTAAAGTAGGAAGCTAGCTTTAAGCATGTTACATTGAAAGAATTCTGACTTTCAAAAGCAAAATATAGTTCTGTTGACCATGGTCTAAGTATCAGAGAAAATCATTCTCTGCTGGATGTAATGTTATTCATTTGGTCTTCTGTCAAACAGTCTGCATGTTCTTAAACACATCCCCCCAAATATCAATATGTACAGCAAGGTCTACGTCTACGGGAGCCTTCATTACAAAGACATTTATTAACTGATGACCATACATTAGGTCTAAATTCTCCCACTGTCAATCTGCATCACCTTCTGCCTTCTTTCCATTGCCCCGCAGCATTCACACTTCTATCAGTACCATCTACCGCCACTACTGGGCAGCATGCCCGGAAAAGAAAGTGTAAAGAAATTCCTTACCAACACTCTTATCCACGTACTGTGTGAGAACCTAGGGGTGCACTTCACAGGGCACCACTCCCCAAACAAAATCTTTCCCATCTCTTTACTCATGCTTTTGTTACCTCAGGCTGGTATATCCTTACCATCTCCCCTCCACGCCCTGCCCTCTTCCTGAGGCCCAGATCAAATGTGTCTTCAGTAAGGCCTTCCTTAATTTCTCCTCCTAGAATTATATGTTTCTTCCTCTGGGGTCCTTGAGTATTTTATTGATTCCTTTCTTAGAGCACCTGTTGCACCTTAACTCACCTAATGCTGTTGTGAATGTGAGTTGTAAGCATGAGTAGACATGGACACATACCATTCACTGAGCAACCCCCACAATGCGTGACAAATAGCAGGTGCTCCACAAATATCCACTGAGTATTTGTTGAGTTGAAAGTGTTGACCTTTGATTACACAGCTCAGATCTGAACATTAACAGGAGCCACTGACTTGCAGAAGTGTGAGCACACATGTGCACACACACAAACACACACATGTACCATGGATAACCAGCTCAGATGGTGACAGATGATACTGACCACAGTAACTATGTCACCAAGGGCAGCAGCTTCAAATGCAAAGCCAGAACACTGACCATGGGTTATATCCAGTTCAAATCACTTTCAGGGTCTAGTTCTTCGGATGTTTTTTATCAGTCAGTTGCCAAAACTGATTCAATCAGTAAGGCCATAATCTCTCCAGTCTGAATATCTCCGCTGAATTTCTAACAGGGGCATAAGAGTCTTAGCCCCAGGATTTAGTTCTATAAGCAAAGCAAATTCAGCACAGATGCGAACAGCAGGAAAAGGCAACAAGGCTGCAACAGGCTACCTCGTCTTCAGGCTGCTGTCCGGTGACAGGCCTCCTAATGCTCAGCAGCATGTGACTTTTGGATCCTTCCCCAGATGACCAGCCTGTCTCTCCCCTGCCAACCCCTTCTCTCCTCCTTGCCCAGCCCCTGATACCCCACCTCAGGAAATGTGGAGGCTGCTGTCTTCAGAACGTCCATCCTGCCCTCCAAGAGCCACGTCCTCAGACCCCTCCCATCCCTTTCCTCTCTCCAACGGAAGAAGTTGCTACAGGAACACCCCCTCCCCTGTGCCTCAACCACCTCTCTTTCCTATTATACTTCTCATACACTACTGACCATTTCTGTAATTATTTACATCCTTTTTTATAAATATGGTACTTGGAATCGCTATTTGAAATAAATGGAAAACACACAAACCCTTTTAACAGAAAGAGTGGTATAATACATCTGCACGTACATTGGGGACACACACACATAGTGTGATTTAATGCCTCCATAGCTATGCACACAGAGGGCAAACAAGATTTCACCTGCAACCATTAAATCCACTCTCCACACTGGAAGGGACCACAAAGGTCCTCTAATAGCAGTGAGCCCCAGACTTTTGGATTCCAAGGCAGGTGAAATTGTCTCCCCCACACCATCATCACTACATAATTAAAAAGGAAGGAACAACATGGGGCTGCCAACACTTTATTTCGCCAAGTTGAGGACTTTTTTTAAAGATCACCATCATTTTCGAAAAGGATACTTTAATATCAAAAAAAAGACATACTATCAAAATGACGATGAATAAATTTAGCTTTATGAAACTCTGAGTTCACTGCATTTCCTTTGTCATGGATCTGCCCTGGTTTGGGATGGGCTCTTAGGAACCAGTGACCTTCTAGGTGATTCCAAAATTTCAGACCCTTCAAGAACCAAAATTTCAGTCATTCAAGAACCACCGTCATATCATAACTGTACTATTGTTTCCTTAGTATTTTTCATTAAATAAACACATTTTTACTTAGTTTTATTTTAAATTGAAAACTTTGGGTCACTTCCATAAAGAAAAAATCAATTTCACTTGTCACAAATAAAAGGCAACCAATGAATGAATACAATAAAACAAAACATATTATTAAATTTCAGCTAGATAGTGTTGCTTGCTGATCTCGCTCTGCATTGACAAGGGAAATGGGCAAGTCTCAGAGCGGCAATTAAAGACAGTCACCAAACCAAACTTTCCTCTTTGACAAAATTAGAAGGATTGAAAGTAACTTGAAAAGAAATTACTTTCACCCAAGGTGATGTAATATTACTTAATGCTGGATCCAGGCCCCACCTAAAATCACTCTAGTGGTTCACGTCCCACTCTTGGAGGAATACTAATTCAGACACTGTGGTACTTGAATCTCATTACTGCATTAATCCATTTAACACGTGTACTGAGCACCTTCTATGTTCTAAGCACTGTACACACAAGAATAGAGGAATGAACAAAACAGACACGTTACCTCTGGCAAAGTTTACCTTCTAGTGGGGAAGGTATATATTAAACAAATGGTCACGCAAATATATATTAAACAATGGTCGATATAAACAATATTAACCATATATACATTAACAATATAAACAATAAACAATATATATTAAACAAATGGTCACATATATTAAACAAATGGTCACACAAATTATATTTGTGTCATATGGTATAATTTTAACAGTAAGACCTTCTTGAGATAAGGGAGTCAGGAAAGACATTTAGATAAACTGTCAGGATGTGACAGTTAAGCTGAGACCTAAGAGAAGAGCAAGATTCAGCAGGATGAAAAGGGGTGGGGAGCATGAAGCATTCCAGGCAGAGGTAACAACAGTGTGAAAAACAGTTTGGCTCCTTTGGGGAACAGAAAAAAAAGAAGTGTGGTTGGAGTATAGCAGCAAGAGGAAGAGGGGAATCAGAAGAGAGGATAAGCAGTCTCGTGGCCTCTGCCTAGTGACCAGAAACTTTCTGTCTCTGCAAAGATCTCCATCCATCTTTCTACAGCTCCCTAGAAATGTCTCCTCATACTAAAGAGAAATCCGTCTCTCCATAGTTTTCACGCACTAACATATCACTTCAACCCCTTTGCATCACACACAGAAAAAATTTAATCCCTCCGCCACATGGCAGCCCTTCAAACATCTGTAGACAGTGAGCGTGTTATTCCTGAACCTTCTCTTCCAAGCTGAACACCACTGAAGTTCCTACGCTGCCTGTTTTCTGTGTCACTCTGACCAGGAAGGTAGATTTTCCAAGGTCAATTTCTGTTGTGGGACTTGAATTTCCTTCTCCACACATAATCCCACACTGATTTTCAGCCCTGGGTGTTGTTTTATTCTTCTCTGTTTCTAACTGCCTTTCTGGATAACACCCAAATAAGTTATGGTTGGGCCTAAATTCCTTGAGAATGTGGAAATTTCAAATGCATGCCATTAATTAGTAACTATTTAAGAATATTTATTTCTTCTTTCATGTCTTTTTCCTGCACCTTGGAAGACAAATTCCATTTGTGCGGGTGGGTTAAGGATCTTTTTCAAACAATAGAATGGCAATGAACATTCATCTAAGCTAAATTCAAAGAAACAGTACTCAAAGTTTGTGGTAGAAAAAATAAATACAGTATTTACTATTCAAACTAAACTTCCATTTATTTGGAGGGGGCGTAGGAATGTTACATTCAGGGAAAGTGAGTATAATGCAAGAAAACCGCTCTGAATTGCCTCAGCTACAGACTCAGATTCCCCGGAAACCAGGGCGAGGTTACAGGGATGGTGTTGCATAAGCCGGGCATGCTGCCAGGCAGGGATCACATATCTCCACTTCAAAACCAGAGTGGAAAAATATACAAAAAGTTTCATGAATAAATATAGCATCCCTGGCATGCTGGATGAAAGTTCAGTGGCCTTTATTAGCACACTTTATCCAAATAAGTCCAGGTCTCTCGATATTCCTACCCTTTCTCCCTGCTCCATCCCTCTTGTATCATATTAGGCCAGGTTTCTGGGATTTCTTGCTGCTTCCTGTTGCAAGGTGATGTCCCAGGGAAGAAGGGTTAGCTTCCAGATGATCCGCTTCTCCTTAAGTTTTCTTCTCCTCTGTCAGTTTCCCCCTCTGTGGCTGTCACATTGCTCATTACGCCTTCACCAGAGGTGGCAGTGTGGCCCAAGGAGGAGCAGGTGAGAGTCGAAGCAGACGGCTGCTTCTCCCCGTCAGCTCTGACACGCTTGGGGTAAGCAGTCAAAGGAACTGAATATAATGGAGAAAGCCTGTCCTCTCCTCATTAGCCTACCTATAAGAGCACTACTTCTGCATATAATCAGAAGACATAACATTCAGAAGAAAAGTCTTCAGATATGAGCAAAATTACGTCACAAATGGCATTAAAACTCGGCAGACTTAAGTGACAGATGGAAAGGCTTCTCCCTCTCAAGGGAAGTACCTAACGTACAAAGATGTTGAGAACAGTGTTTGCCATTAAATTACCAACTCCTGGAGAGCAGAGACCACTTTTATTCATCTTTATATTCCTGCAACGGTTGACACAGGCTACAGATTAGTTGTTCAACTAACTATGTTACATGAAGTTGATTCTTAGGAACAATAACGTGTAGGCATTGAAAAACATTAAGAGTTATCTTCTGGGTGGTAGAACTAAGGTGATTTTATTTCTGTTTTTGGCTTTTCCACATGCTCCTGATTTTCTCTTGTGAATATGAATATATTTAGTCAGAAAGTCATCCTTAAAAATAAAATTTTGGGGATTGGAAGGGACTAGAGAAATTGGTTCAATCCTCTTACTCCTTACAGATGGAAACTGAGGCTTAGAGAAGCTAAGTGACATGTCCAGAGCCACACAGCTTGTTAGAGAGAAAGCTGAGATAAACCCGAGGTCATCCACGTTCCTCAGCCCAGTACCCCGGCCTCCACTGCATCCCTTGCCTTCCCTGAAAAGACACTGTGTTGGTGAGACTCTAATGTTTTTAAAAGCCTCCAATCCAATCTAAAAGTATACTCTGCCATCCAGTGAGCTTACTCCCATAGAGGACATTATTTCAGAAAGTGCAAAGTAGAGTACAGTTTAAAACACCTTCTGCTGTTGTTATAGCAAAACGCTTTGCCACTCCTTGATGACAGATGAACCCAAAACAGCCTCTGAAAGGAAGTCTAACATTGATGAGTGGCTGAATAGTGAACATCACAAAGAAAGGAAGGTTATGCCTTAGTTTGCTTCTCAAGGAGTAAGAAAACTTAAGAGATATCTACTGGGGGCTCATCTTCCACCACACTTTTATTGGCATGTGAACTTCAAACTTTTTATTATAAAATTTTCAAACATACAAAAGAGAGAGAAAATTAAAATAAACTAAATTCCCATGTAACTATCATCTAGCTTTAATAATTATTTATGGTTAAACTCCTAGTCAGTATCTGCCTCCTGATGGATAATTTTGAAATTAACCTCAAACATCCTATTTCATCCATAAATACTTTAGTATGTATTTCTTTCTTTCTTTTTTTTTTTTTTTTTTGGTGAGGAAGACTGTCCCTGAGCTAACATCTGTGCCCAATCTTCCCCTATTTTGTATGTGGGTCACTGCCACAGCATGGCTTGATGAGTGGTGCATAGGTCCACACCCGGGATCCAAACCTGCAAACCCTGGGCTGCCAAGGAGGAGCACATGAACTTAACCACTACGCCCCTGGGCCGGCCCCTAGTATGTATTGCTAAAAAATAAAGACTCCTGTTTTTTAAACATAACCACACAACTATTATTGCATCTAAAAATCTGACAATAAATCCTTAATATAGCCAAATATCCCATTTGTGTTCTAACTGCGATCATCTAGAAGTGTCCTTGAATGCATCAGCTTCCCCAGATCTCAGCTGGAACCGTGGCTATGGAGGCCTATTCTGGAAAGTCTACTAACCAAAGCCCTCGCTGAGGCCACTCTGGGCTGTGGGCTCCTGTGGAGCAGCCCCGGATCCCCTGTTCAGTCAGAACATCCCAGATCCCAGCAGGAAGAAGGTGGATTATCAGACAGAGTACCTGCTAGAAATAAATGAAAACTCAAATTGCATAATTTGAGGTGAGATAAATAAAGGGACTGTTTGCAAAGGTGAGGGCAAGGTGTAGGGAACCTCAGGAGACGATGCAGTTCCCCAGGACTCATAACCACAGGGACTGTCACCACCCCACTGTTCATCCAAGAGTGAAGGGCGAGAACATTTACCAACGCTGGAATAAGAGAGTAATGTGGCAAGTCTCCTTGACAGGAGCTAAAACCTGCGGTTGAGGGACTCAGGAGCCAGAGGCGACCTAACAGGGAGGAAGTTGGGGGAAACTTACCCAGTATCATTCTTCTCCCCCCGACCACTCTCGCTGGCCTCCTCACTGACTGAAACCAATGGGCAACCAGAGGGTGACCTCCCAGGGCTCAGAGCAGGGTGGGGAAGAGGGATCTGGAGCAGCCAATGGAAGCTGCCCAGCAGACAGGGGCTCACCGCCACCTTCCTGACTACACAGAGCCACAGCTTAAGTGGACAGATACGTGGCAATGCCAAGAATTCCAGTTCTCCAAACACTTCAACGGGCAGCCCTCTCTCCACAGCTACCTCCGACCGTGGGGGCTCAGAGCAGTCAGAATGATCAGACCATGCCACTCCTCCATTTAAAATTCTCCAGCAGTTTCCATCTCATTTAGAATAAAATCCGAAGTCCTATCATGGCCTGCACAGCCCTGTATGATCTGGCTCCTGCCTACCTCTCTAACCTACCTGACTCACACGTACAAACATGGGTATCTATTGAATGAATTAATACACACATGCAAACATGGAAAACACAACAGCTTGGTTTCAGCTGAGCGCCACTCTTGAACTGTCATCTCGGTGCCCCAAAGCACCTGGCCAAGACCCTTAGCCAAGCTGCACTTTTATTACATCTATTGTTAATGGCTTTTCATACCTACAAAGGTAATTCGTGTTCATTGTAGAAAATTTGGGAATCCACAAAGAACAAAAATTTGAAGATTAAAGTAATTCAGAGATAGCCACTGTCAACACTGCTTTTTATGCATATATTTATTATACAAAATTGGAATATTATTCTTATTGTTTTGTGACCCACTCTTTTCATTTAACAATGTGGCCTTAACATTTCATAGATCACTTAACTCTCTTTCGAAACACATTGTTTCAAGACTGCATTATATTCCAATTTATGTCGAGACAAGGTTGTCACTAACTAACCCTCTATTGCTGGACATTTCATGTTTCCTTTTTTTTGTTGGGGGGACGGCTATCATAAAAAACAATAATAACATTCTTACACATCTAGGCACATTTCCATTATTATATGCTCCAGATAGACTCCTATAAGTGGAATTGCTTGACAAATGGAAATACAAATTAGAGCATTTAAGTATTACCAAATTGCTCTCCAGAACAACTGCATCAATTAACACTCCCAGCATCAGTTTTAAGAATATTCATCTCCTTTTTCCTTTACCAACACTGGATGATAATATGTGTTTAAAATCTATAATACCATGTTGTAACTGTCTGTTCATTATCTGTCTCTATGAGATCACAGATTTCGTGAGAATAAGAACTATGTATTTTACTTCAGTATTACTTCTGATGCACAGCAGGAACTCACTGTGGATGGATGGACGGATAGATAGATGGATAGATGGATAGATGGATGGATGGATGGATGGATGGATGGATGGATGGATGGATGGTTTGGATAGATGAATTTTGTCAAGGAGTACCAGGAAAGACAGTGAACTACATGAACAAGTTGTCTTTTTCCAGTTTCTAGGACGCTCCTGACCGGTGTGTTTACCATGGGAACAGTCCCTCCTCCCCGGTTAAATTCTTCCCAGCATCCCTTTGCCTTTGGTTTGGAACATGAGGCTCACATCCCACCAGATCTGGCTCTTCCTCTCATTTGGCTTCAGCAGAAGAGGTATTAAAAGTACTAATTTTGGCTTACATGATGTTTACTATCTCAGGTATAACTAATTAACATTTTAACAGCAGAATAACAAGTCTCAGATTTCCCTCAGCAAAGCAAAACTGAAAGTAAATGCACTGGACTGCCCCACATCATCCAAACCTACCAGCTGGAAAGACACAATCACCAGGGGCTGAATCTGACCCAGAATTTGCGCTAGGAGAAACTTAACCCAGTAATGCCATGCTGGAGGGCTAGCCGGTACCCATTCACACCGTATGTAGACCCCAACTTGTCAGACCTCAGGAATTCCTAAGGGAAAGGACCGAGGTCTTGTATACTGGTATAGCCCCTGTGCCCAGCATTGTTTAGCATATGATAAATACCCATTAAATGTCTAAAAGATAAGCAGACACCAAAGAAAGGGAATATGGGATGGGAAGATTCATGGAAGCCTGGCCAAGGTAGGGTGGAGTGAGTAGTATTCTCCGTTGTTATTCACTGTCATCCACACCAAGTAGAACACATGGATACTTTGGGAGGAGACAGCTTGAGCCACAGCTGGGCTACATAGCTTGTAAATTCTGGAATCCAGATGTGGACCAAGGTCAGAAACAGTCCCATTCACTTCCCTGTTCTCTGCTGCCTTCCAACATTAGAGAAAAATGTGTAATATCCTCTATATGAAAATTTGTGTTGCAATAAATAATTGGAATCATAGTTTCAAATTTAAAATGCCTCAAATAATCAACTATATTTCAGTTACTGTGAAGGAGTTCTCACAGCAACATTCTCCCTGACTTCTGAATGGCCCCTATATGCTAAAAAAATATGGAAGTGAGAACAATTATCTACCCACAACAAATCAGCAGTAAAATCATAGATTTCCTGGGCTGGAAAGACAGAAAGGAAAATGATCAACAGACTCTCCAGTTTGCTTTTGTTTTTTAATAGGTACCCTCTTTGGCTAGAGACAAGAGTTAAGCATTTTAATGACATTAAGTGCCAATAACAACTTATGTGCAAATACAGCAGGGGACACTGTATACCCTATCCATTTATTTATTTGGTGTTGGGCACTACGGAAACAAAGACAATAGCTTCCTGACTATCCTCATGAAGCTTACTGTCGATCGGGGAGATCCACAGGCAACCTATCATAGTACAACATGGTAAGAGCAAAAAGAGACCCATGTCCATCGTATTACAGGAAGTTCTTGACCAGGTTTCTCAAGCAGGTGAGAAGTTGTGGCAGTAAGAAAAAAAAATGGATTGTTAAAATGTGAGAGGAACCAAGAATTATATTAGTTGAGAATACATTAATAATAATAGCAGTTACCCATTCATTGAGTGCCCTACTATGAACCATGTACCCATAAAAATTCATTGAGGTAGAATCTATTATTATCCCCATCTTAGAGAGGAAGAAAATGAAGCTTAGTTTAAATAATTTACCCACTTAATAAGTTCCTACACATGAGAACAAACTGGAAGATATGAAAATTAGCATATAACAATCATTGCCCCAAATGTCACTTGAAAGTTAGGTGCAGACCTATATTGATAATGTGTTGCTATATAACAAGTTACTCCCAAAACTCAGTAGTCTAAAACAACAAACATCTATGTTCTCACAGTTTCTGTGGGTCATGAATTCAGAAGCAGCTTAGCTGGGTTGTTCTGGCTTAAGATCTCTCAAGAGTTTGCAGTCAAGATGCCAACTGGGGCTGTGTTCACCTGAAGGCTTGACTGGGGCTGGAAGATCTACTTCCAAGATAGCTCACTCCCATGGCTGTCGGCAGGAAGCCACCATTTCCTTGCTATGTGGGCCTCTCCATAGGACTCAACATCCTCATGACATGGCAGTTGGCTTCCCCCAGAAGTAGTAATCCAAAGGAGAGCAAAATGGAAGTCACAGCGCCTTTTATGACCTAGTCTCCAAGATCTAACACCATCACTTCCTCAACTTTCTAGTAATTAGAAGTGAGTCATCAAGCATAGCCCGCACTCAAGGGGAAGAAAATCAGTCTCCACCTACTAAATGGAGGAGAATTTGTGGACATATTTTAAAACCATCACTATACCTCAGATTAGAAACTGGAATTGATTGTGAGGACCCTATCTAGAGAAAAAGGTTTGCATTTCAAAAAGAAATGGGTGGCAAACAAACCAGATCACAGGTGATGGGAGAGTAAGATGGCACCTATAGGCCAGGCAAAGGGCTGGGAGGTCGTTTACATCTATTAAGTGCTAAAGGGTAATTATTTTAGGGGAAAGCATTAGGGGCTCAGTAAAATTCATAGTTTTAGAAACAGAAACATGCAGTTACAAAATATTTCTTTTCTGTCATTAATTTCTTTTGGTTTTCCCTGCCATCAAGCGAAAGCTCTTTTAAAGATGTCAGTTTATTTTATTATTTTTTATTTTTTTGTGAGGAAGACCAGCCTTGAGCTAACATCCGTTGCTAATCTTCCTCTTTTTGCTGAGGAAGACTGGCCCTGGGCTAACATCCGTGCACATCTTCCTCTACTTTATATGGGATGCCGCCACAGCACGGCTGACGAGTAGTGCATCAGCGGGCGCCAGGGTTCCGAACCTGTGAACCCCAGGCTGCCAAGCGCGAACTAAACCACTGCGCCACCAGGCAGGCCCTAAAGATGTCAGTTTACTTCTTACTTGTGCCTCAAGAAAGGGGTTTGGGTTGGAGAGAAAGGGGGAATTAGGATCCCGGGTGGGGAGAGAAGTTGCAGGAATCAAAGGGACAGAGACCAGGAGGGGAGAGAAGGAAGAGCATTGTCCCCTTGGTAAGCTGCTCCCACCAGAAATTCTCTTTCAGGGCCCTCCTTGGCATGTCCCAGACTTCTGAACATTCCACGCTCTGTTCAAAAGAGGGAGGCTCCTCCTTTACTGAGCATAAAGAAATTGAATGGAAATGAACCTACTAGCACAGAAAGCTGAATGTTAAAAAATCAATTTACATGAATTCACCAATGCAAAATACAGACGATGAAATGGTCTTAACATACTGCAGGCAGCATTTGCACTGTGGAGTTAGAGAAGAATAGAGGACACAAAGCCAAGAGACAGCCTAGCATCGTGGCTAAATGGATGACATTGCAGTTGGACCTGGATTCAAATTCTAGTGCCATCTCTCACTAGTTGGGACACTGTGGGAAAGTTAATTTTTCTCAGATTTGGTTTCCTTTTTGTAAAGATGGGGCTACTAGCAATTTCCTCAGAGGGCTGTGAGGGTTTAACGAGAAATGCAAGAGCCCAATGATGTCACATTATTAATGCATGACAGGGGCTAAGACATGAAGTTGACCTTTAGGAACAAAAATGGAGGACATTTGTTCATTTTCTGCATCTCAATGTACAGTTTATGAGAAATCCTCTCAACTGCTGCTCAGAGAACAGACGGTGATCCACGGCACCTCCTCTCCTCAACCAGCCTCCCTGACCTCACTCCCTCTGCTCTCCAGGGCAAGGGGAGGGCCCCCACCACTCTGACTGGTAGGGAAAATGTGAAGAGTTGCTGTCACCTGAATACCAGCAGCACTTCGGGCTGTGGGAAGTCCTGGGAAGGAGCTGTAGCAGGGATTTCCCATGGCTCTATCACTCCCACAGCATTTTGTACATCAATAGCCCCATTCAACAGTAGCTTTCCAAACGCCAGAAATTAGGGACAGGGGTGCCACTGTGGGCCTCCTGGACTACTACGGAAAGGGACCCTGGGACAGGTGTAAAGGTTGGTGAGGATACTCTCTGGAGTGAAGGGCGGGAAATCATCCTCAAAGGGCTATAATCAACGAAGCTCCTGTCACAGCCACAGAGCAATATAAGCCCACAACCAGCAGGGCGGTGCACCTGCAGCTAACAACACAGTTCTAGGGCCTTTATGAAGAGGAAAACCAACACACAGGTACTATAAGGTACATAAAAGGAAGCTGCTGAAAGAATAATTGCCATTTCCCACATGATGTGACCAAATACCAATAGGTTAGATGACCATCTTGGTCTCTCGTTCCCATTTTCCAGTGGGAAAGAGAGGAGCTGCTGCCCAAGGTTGGCCAGAACACCGAGGTAAGAAACAGGCTAAGATTCCCTTTCTAGATCTAGCCCTTTAACATTTTCCACATCTTCCCAGGGAAACACTCCTTGATATTCCTAAATACCTTGCCAGCCAAACAGGTGCCTTTAGGCCCACACAGCCTTACCCAGCTAATAACTGAAGCACTAAAAGCAGGCAAACTCAATTTTATTAAGGATCCGATTGGCAAATAAAAAACCTTCATAAACTATTTATGCCTCTCTTCTGGATTCCTGGAGGAAGAACAGAGTGTCTTGCTATTTACTTTTAATAAGAAAACTGCTTAGCGCCTTCAGCTTGTCTCTTAGAGAAAACTATTACTGTTCCTGCAGGGTGAGGCCTGGCTCTAAGGTCTGCCTTCACTGAACACACTGCCAGACACCTGTGCATAGGAGAACCTTGGATGGACCCTCCATGGAGTTAGGAAGGACCTGATCGCACACCCATGAGCCTTCTGAGACTGATTCTAGGCCATCAGTTTCCGGCCCTTGCCAAGCAGTAAGAATTTTGAAGTTCTCTGTACAATACTTTCCTCGGCTTCAATAATAATAATAATAACGATAAAAACCAACACTTACTGAGTCCTTATTACATGTCAGGCACTGTACTAAGTCTCTATGTGTATTATCTCTTTTCTTTTCACAACTACCCTGAGGGATAGGTTCCATTATCACCCCCGTATTTTACAAATGCAGAAATTGAGCACAGAGAGGACACATAAGGGAGCTGCCCAAGGTCCCCCAGCTGAAAGAGCTGTAGAGCTGGGATCCAAACCCAATCTGGTCCCTGAGGCTGGACACTCGCCACCATGTTATTCAAATGTGCTTGCGGCTGCATCCTCTATGTTTGTCTGGGTCTTTCCATGACATTTGAGGGTGAGCCCCTCTCCCCTTCTTTGGTATCCTAGCAAAACACCAGTTTGGCATCAGACGTGGCCATCTAATACCTGTTGCTCAGTGTCCACCCTCACTGTTTCTACACTGGAGAAACACTTCCCTTAATTTTTTTTCCCTTAATTTAACATTGACTCTTTCAGATTTCTTACCCCAAATGCTATTTGCTAGTGATGATTAAAATTTCATTTCCCTTAAGAAGAAGAATAAAATAGTGGAACTTGGGTTTTGAAGACAAAGAGAGAGGTTTCAATCGCCCTTCTACTACTTCTAGATGAGTGACCTTGGGCAAGTTATTTAACATCTCTGAATCTTAGGTTCCTTGCCTATAAAATGTGAGTAACTGTATTTATATTCTAATATTATTATAAGAAAAAAAGGATGTAAAGTACCTATTCTATGCAATAGAGTAATTTCCTAAGGCTCTTTCTTGTTCTAAAAGTCTATAACTATTTAGCTTTATTGCGTGGGTGGTTATATATCCTCAAGGAAGAAGAGGTTTAGGTTTGCTGGCTTGTCTCATTCTAAAGAACGTCTCTTGGGTGTGGAAAATCAACAGAGTTGCAACCAATCGTTCCAAGAAGTAAATGACTGAACAAGAGACTAACAGAGGGAGAAGACACTTCCCGCTGGGCCTTGTGTGAGGTTAGACAAGGGAAATTTTTAGGAAAGAGTAGATCAGAGAAGATGAAAAAGAGAATTTCAGGGAAGGCTCAGAGAGAGAGCACAGTGAGATGGCGTAAAGAGGGAACATCACCAATTACATCCAGTCAACAGTAAGAAAGAAGGCTAGGCAGTGGAGTTAACGGCAGGAGGTCAGGATCAAATAATTAACTGATGGTGGACACATTATCGTTGCATTTGGCTTACCACTTACCAAATGTTTTACACATGTGATCCCACTTAACCCTTACAAGGGCTATGCTAAGCCAGCATCATCTCCATTTTGCAGTTGAGGAAACACACTCAGACCCAGATTCACATTATTTCCACATTTGATCCTCAAAATAATTCCGAGAGACGGGTAGGGCAGGCATTATCTCCATTTCAGAAAAAGGTAAATTAAAGCTTCGAGAGCCTGAAGATCTACTGAAGTGGTTCCCGATGCTAAAGCTAAAGATCCACCACTCTCTTTTTATAATACTTATTATGCCACCTTTATTATCCTGAAATGAAATCAAACTCATAAATCACGTAACACCCATAAATGCGACAACCTAAACTGCCCCCACAAATCCAAAGTACCGCTGAGGAGATAGGATGCCCTAGACTAACACCCATCCAAAGTCAAAGGGAGGGCCTCAAACTCAGGTCTCTGGACTTTTGAAGCAAGGCCCTTCCTCCTTGAAAAGGTGGGAGGTGGCCACGGCAGAGGACACAGGCACCAGAGCTATGGAGGGAAGGCTGCACATCAGTGAGATCAGGCCCACAGCGCCTGCCCCTCTAGCGCTGGCCACCAACATCGAGAAGATGGAGATGTTTACATCAATTGCATTCACTCACACCCTCCGTTCTTCAATCTCTAAAACTCATCTTGCTGAAATGGAAATGAAACTGTTGTCTTCTACTCTGCTGTGGTAAATATTAAAACATCCCAGTTCTAACAAAAATTTTAAAACACACAGAAACTCGAGAAGATTCACATTCTTCATGGCCAAATCAAATCAAGTTACAGTACGAGACACTAGGAAACAAGACTTTTCTTTTAAAAGTCTGTGCATGGCTCTGGATTAGATTTATCTTCCTCTTGGTCAAACCGCCCGACAGGACCGATGGCTCTGATCAACCCCACCAACAAAAACCAAAAAGACATCCAGAGCCCACATTCCACAGGCGCCTGTGGGAGAGTCTGGACTGACAAATTTTATGCACGGATTTTCAGGAAGAAAAGCCAAACATTATTTTCATTCTTGCGGTTTAATTCATGTGCTTTAACACCATGTTAGTAAACTCGTAAACCTATGTTATGATCAGTCAACAGTAAGCAGTATGCATTTCTCTCAGCTGGTTGTGTAACGTCCTCTTAGCAAACACCACATAATAAAACAAAGCTACTGCATAGAAACTGCTTTTCTGTGGCTCACATCCTTAATCTATCTACCCAGAATTACTCATTCAACAAATGATTACTAAGCACCTACACAGCGCAAGGCACTAAGGGAAGTTTAAAGCTGTCTCTGGTCCTCCAGGATTCCACAATCTGGTGAAGAGAATGAGCCAGGTACCCAGACCCAGGGCCCTGTGTGAGGGGGGACCATAAAGGCAATGGGAGCGAAAAGTGAAAGGAGATGTTGGCCGTGTAGAAACCAAAGCAAGGAATGGTGTGGATAAATAAAATCTACAGACAACCCCAAATTTAAACTAATTTAATAGGTAAAACCTTTTCAAATGATTAACAGGTAAATCTCTCTCAACAAGCCTTCACCACACCTACTGGTGGCTAACACTGACTTATTGGACAGAGGGAGGAACTCTTGGTTTATCAAAGGTCAGTTGAGTGGCAGAGACTAAACACCAACTGAGGAAGGAGAGAATCACGTACAAGAAAGAGGCAACTTTCAGTGGGAAGTCTAGACATACAGTGATCTGGGTGCACATTGCCTGGCCTACGAAGTCAGAGAGAGAAAGACTTACATACCAAGGGAAAAACAGAACAAAAATATCATTAAGGTGTTAAAGTCCTCTGATGCAAAGCTCAATTTCATTAATTCTGTCCTCATTTGTGAAAGAAAAAAAATGCCACATTTTTTAGGAAGTGGATAACTATTGCCGAAGTTTTATTTCTTACAATCTTGGGAAACAAAATATTTTAATTCTCTTCTTCCCTCATATTTTCAATGGCCAATTCCCTAATTTCTTCTCCAAAATTGTATAGCATTCTATTTTATGAAGGGTAAAAAAAAAATTGCTTTCATGACATGATATTCTCATCTTGTGGAATGACGGGATATTGCTGCTAAAGTTCTTTTTAACAGCTTAACTGAGATATTATTTATGTATCTTTACATTTACCCATTTAAAGTGCACAATTCAGTGGGTTTTAGTATATTGCAACCATCACCATAATCTAATTTTAGAACATTTTCATCATCCTAAAATGAAATCTTATACACATTAGTAGCCACTCCCCATTCTCTCCTACCACTTGCCCCCTCCTTCCCCTCTAGGTAACTATTAATCAACTTTCTGTCTCTACAGATTTGCCTATTCTGGAAATTTTATATAAATGGAATCATACAATATGTGACCTTTTTGTGACCAGCTTCTTTCACGTAGCATAAGGTTTTTGAGATCATCCATGTTATAGAATGTATCAGTGCTTCATTCTTTTCATTGCCAAATAATATTTCATTATATGATGATACCACAGTTTGTTTATCCATCTGTCAGATGAAGAACATTTGGGCTGTTTCCATTTTTTTTAACCAATTATGAATAATGCTGCCATGAGTATTTGTGTACAAGGTTTTGTGTGGACATGTTTCATTTCTTTTACATATATACCTAGGAGTGGAATTGCTGGGTCATATGATAACTTTACGTTAGCATTTTGAGGAAATGCCAAACTGTATTGCAAAAAGGTGGTTCCATTTTGCATTCTCACCAGCAGGATATGAGTTCCAATTTTTCCACATCCTTGTCAACACTTGTTATAGTCCATCTTTCGATTACAGTCATCCTAGTTGATGTGAAGTGGTGTCTCATGTAGTTTTGAGTTGTGTGTCCACGATGACTAATGATGTTGAGCATTTTTTCATGTGCTTACTGACCATTTGTATATCTTCTTTGGAGAAATGTCCATTCAAGTCTTCTGTCCATTTTTTAAACCAGGTTACTTGGGGTTTTTTGTTGTTATTGTTGAATTGTAAGAGTTCTTTATATATTCTGGATACAAGTCACTTAAATGATTTGCCAATATTTTCTCCCATTGTATGAGTTGTCTTTTCACTTTCTTGATAGTGTCCTTTGAAGCACATGTTTTTAATTTTGATGATGCTAAAGAATTTTCAAGTTCCTCTGGGTACGTATCTCATAAAGGTGAAATTAAGATGAGGAAATATTTGTGCACCTATGTTCATAGCAGCATTATTCACAATAGCCAAAAGGTGGAAGCAGCTGAAGCATCCACCAACTGATGAGTGGATAAATAAAATGAGATATGTACATACGCTGGAATATTATTCAGCCTTAAAAAGAAAAGAGATTCTGACATATGCTATAACATGGATGAACCTTGAAGACACTATGCTAAGTGAAATAAGCCAGTCACAAAAGGACAAATACTGTATAATTCCACTTATATAATGTATTTAAATGGTCAAATTCATAGAGACAGAAAGTAGAATGGTGATTACCAGGGGCTGGGAGGAGGGGAACGGGAGTTAGTGTGTAATGGGGACAGAGTTCAGTTTTGGAAGATGAAAAGAGTTCTGGAGAGGGATGGTGGTGACAGTTACATAACAATGGTAATGTACTTAATGCCACTGAACTGTACACTTTAAAATATTAAAAAAAAAAAAAAAGAAGAAGAAGAGGGCAGCAGTTAGTTCCCAGTCCTTGGGTTTTGGTTTTGTTGCCTAGCTCTTTCCTGCCAACTTCTATGCCAACAGGTAAGATGGTCCAAAAGCACAAAAGGAAAAAGGTTCGAACAATCCAAGAACAAGCAACCTTCTGAGTTAAATGAGACAGCAAAGGTGATAGTAAATGCCTCCTGCAGATTCCCATATTTGAGGAGGGTCTACACCATGTGGGGCACTGTGCTGAGTGAGTGCTGGGGATTCAAAGACGCCTAAAACAAGGACCCTGCGCCCTGGAGGAATTTTCAGATTAGGAATGTACTTTCAATCCCATGAATGGGAGTCAACCTCATTCCACCTGCACACTTCTGAATGAGAACTTTACAAGGTTGGATCGAACAACACTGCAATCAGTCTGACTATGCTTAGGGAAGCTCAAGTTTCCTCCCTGCTCTGACAGAAGAGCACAGCTTTCAACTCTCTGAAAAGTCAAAACCTCTTATTCATCCATTAAATATAAAAAGAGAATGATTACGCAATTTGGAATCCAGATAGTAATTTTTCTGAATGAATTCATGCATATGCTTGTTTACAAAGATCTCATTTTTTTCCTGACTGCAGTTTAATGGTATGCAAGTCTATTCACACTGTGAAATCATTAACAGCAGAGCAGGCCTGCTGAGAACTAAGAGGAAATGCCACATAGGACCGCAGGCTAAATTATCTACCAAATCAAGTCTCTGAAAATTACAGACACATTTCACTATGGCACAAGACTATACCAGAAAAAGAAAAAGTTCTAGCAGAGATTAGTTAGAACAATCTATGCCAAAAAGAGCTTTAAAAAAGTAGCAGAGGGGCTGGTCTGGTGGCACTGTGGTTAAGTTGGCACACTCTGCTTCAGCAGCCAGGGGTTTGCAGGTTCGGATCCCAGGCGCAGACCCACACACTGCTTGTCAGCCATGCTGTGACAGGCATCCCACACATAAAGTAGAGGAAGATGGGCACAGATGTTAGCCCAGGGCTGATCTTCCTCAGCAAAAAGAGGAGGATTAGCAACAGATATTAGCTCAGGGCTAATCTTCCTCACACACATAAAAAGTACCAGAAATATCTTTTGGATAGCCACAGGAGTTCATTTAATAACTCAACAAATATTTACTAAGCATCTATTATGTGTGAGGCACAATGCTAGGCTCTAGGGATAAAATAAAGAATAAGACTCAACCCTCCCCTGCCCTCCCCAAGACCTCAGTGTCTACCATGGGAGACAAATAAGCAACATGCTCAATAAGATGCAATAAATGCTGTTACAGAAGATGTATAAGGTGCTATGAAGACAGCAGGATTATGGAATGGCATGGAGAAATCAAGGAAGGCTTGCTGGAGGAGTGGCAGCTTAGGGTGCATAGAAGTAACCAGGCAATGAATGTAGAGAGAGGGTCAGTGTTTCTGGGAGAGAGGTCAGCATATGTAATGGGATGGCTTACCGACACGGGTCAGACACTGGGCTCTGGAGTTCGGAAGATCCAGGACAGAGCTGCACTCCAGCTCTTATTAGATAAGTGACCCTGAGAGTTAATTAATCTCTTCCAGCTTGAACTTTCTTATCTGTAAAATGGGGCCAAGAATTGTCGCGCCTCGTAGGGGATTAAATGAGATAAGCACAAAAGAAGAGTTCAATAAACACAGCTATTTATCATCAAGATGACTTTTTTAAAAGAAAGGAATATAGTAAGAAAAGAATTGAGAAAAGCAATTGAGCCTTGCAATTTGCTTTTACTTTGTTCTCAACTTTCAGCCTAACCATGAAATATTCATGCCTAATAAATAAATGATAATGTCTGAGACACTTAAATTGTGGATGTAGCCTCTCTTATATGACCACATGTTAACAGGGTAAGAGTCAGCTGTGAGTAACACAGATCCAAAATAATGATTTAAACAAAATTAAAATGCATTTTTCTTGTATGTGAAAGTCCAGAGACAGGCAGCACAGGGCCAAGTATGCTAGCTCTGGTCCTTAAAGTCCTCAGAGAACCAAAAGCCTTCTAGGTCACTGTTCCGACATCCTTCAAGTATGGCCCTTGTTCTCATGGTCTAATATGGTAGCTAGAGCTCCAGTCATCATAACTGTGTTCCAGGCAGAAAGGTGGAGGAAGGGATAAACAAGAAAGAAGGGGCAAAAAGCACACATCAGTTTTTTCAAAAGGATCCTAGATGCTACCAACAACCCTTCTACTCACATCCTATCAGCCAGAACTAGTCACGTGGCCTCCTCAGGTTGGAAGGGAGGCTGGGAAATGTGGTTTTTATTCTGCATGGCTATGTGTCCAAACAAAATGTGTGGGTTCTGAAAAAAAGAGAATAAATGTTGGGCATAACTAGCAGTCTCTGCCACAACACTCAATATGCTAGAAACTCAAAATATAATAAATAGGTATTTTAAAAGGAAGGCATCAGTGATGTCACTAGGTGCTAATTATGAGAAATTTGCAGAACTCTAGCTGCAAAGATTGACAAAAATGTCAGGACAACTGGTACACAGACATGAGCCACAAAAGAGATGAAAAGAGCTGTTGATAAACTGCCTGGAGATAACCAAGAAGAGGCTAGAGGATGAGGATGTGACAGAAAGTTAATTGATGCTTTCAGAAAGTAGTACAATGGTAAAGGTGGGCATTCTTTGATCCAGTGGATTCTTTGATCCAGTAAATCCATTTCCTGCATTTTTTTCAACAGCAAAAAAAACCTACATGGGGTCTGGCCCCACGGCCAATTGGTTAAAGTTCCGTGAGCTCGGCTTCCGCAGCCCAGGTTCACGGATTCGGATCCCAGGCATGGACCTACTCCATTCACCAGCCATGCTGTGGCGGTGTCCCACATATAAAGTAGAGGAAGACTGGCACAGATGTTAGCTCAGGGCTAATCTTCCTCAAGCAAAAAAAGAGGAGGATTGGCAATGGATGTTAGCTCAGGGCTAATCTTTCTCAGAAAGAAAAAATAATGCACAAATACGTGTTTGTTGAGGAATATTCAATGAGGAGAGAAAACAGATACTTAACTGTACAGTAGGATTGAATCACTATACAAAAAATTGTAGTATATTATATAGCCATTAAAAATGAGAACGATGCACAAAAATTTATCCTATGAAGAGAAAGGTTTTATTGATTATAATTAGACATACATTTAATATATACAAATGAGGACATGAATTTAGCTTATACTCACTCATCAGATCTCAACTCAAACATGGCTTTCTCAGGGTAACCTTCTAAGGACCTGGAATATAAGGACTCCCCGCGTAAGTGTAATAGCATCGTGTACCTTTCCTGAGGACACTTACTACAGTTTGTGACTGTGCAGTTTTTATGTGGGCTTCTCCTATCATAAGCTTCCTAAGGGCAGGGACGTGTAGTGGGCACCAGTGGTTTTTCCCTAATACGCATTCCTCCTTCTTCCATAACAGAACTTTGATTCTCTTTGGGAGGTCCACTCCCCGGGCTCGAGTGGTGGCCATGTCCCAGCAAATCAGCACATTACATGCCCCCGTCACAAGATTGATTCAGAGGAGGGCATGGGACTCAAGTCAGTGTTAAGCTCAGGGTTTTTGTGGGAACTTTTGGGAAAGAAGTGCTCACTTCCCACCAAGTCCAACACTGGTAAAATTTAAGCCTGGACTGCTGGGGGCCATCTTGCCAACATGTGACCTGCCTGAGAGTGAAAGCCAATCAAGGAAAGCAGAACCCAGAGAGGAAAGTCGTGAGTCTCGGTGCCTTTGTCTGTGGGCCTGGATCCAGCCACACCTGACTTTTTAAGAAATATCATTTTACATAAGCTAGTGTGAACTGGGTTTCTGTCATTTACACCAAGAGTCCTGAATAATACACATTTTGTCTATTTTTTCCCTTACCTCTATATTCCAGGACGTAGCATGACACAAGGTAAACATTCCACAATTATTTGTTAAATAAATCTGTGTGAAAAGGACTGTATAAAAGAAAAATGGAAATATGCTGAGTGTGTTTTGTTAATAAAAATTTTTACTATTTTCCCTATGCGATTAAAGAAAAAAGCTTTTGGATTGAAATAAATCAAAACATAAAAGCAGATGGATAATATAACTTGAACACTTAAGTCCCATCAACATGGAGGAAGCAGGTTGCTATAAAACCTTGTAGACACATTTCTGCCTCTTCTTTTATCACATTGTTTAAAAATTATATGTGTGTCCAAACCCCCCATTCTAGAAGTACACTGTTCAAATGGTAGCCACTAGCCACATGTGGCTAATGAACATTTAAAATGCAGTTGGTCTGAACGGAAGTGTGCTGGAAGTATAAAATACACCACATTTTGAAATGTTAGTAAGAAAAAAAAATTTTTAAGTGTCTAATTTTAAAGTTCTTATATTAATTACATGTTCGAATGATATTGGATTAATTAAAATGTTATAAAAATTAAATTCATCTTTTTTAAAACTTTTTAATGTGGCTACCAGAAAATTTAAAATTCCCTATGTGGCTCACACTCTGTTTCTATGAGACAGCATTGCTCTACACCAGAACTTCCTAAGCACTGAGCTCTTGTGTAGCTTTGTCTTGTCAGGGCCTAGAACAGAGAAGGCCTTCCATGAATGTCTGACGTCCATGATCTGGATGAATAAATGGACACTCTTCTATCAACCCAGGAACTGAGCAGAATTTGATCAAACAGATGTGTGGGGTTGAGCCTTTTAAAGAAAAATGTAGTATTTAAAGAACAAAAATCTTCAAAAGTAACATTTTATTTTCTTCAAGTTGAATTCAAGGGTCCAACCCCAGTACTGAGCAGAATTGGATCAAACAGATGTGTGGGTTGAGGCTTTTAAATTGAAAAATGTAGTATTCAATGAACAAAAATATTCAAAAGTAACATTTTATTTTACTCAAGTTGAATTGAAGGGTCATTCAGACCTGAGCTTTGAATCCCAGCCCCATCATTTGCTAGGTTGTGTCCCTGCATAAGTCACTTAATTCGCTAGGCCTGTTTATTCATTGGCAGTGAAAATTACAATATCTATTTTACATGATTGTTTGCAGGTTATAGGAGAGAACACATGCAGAGTTTAGTTAGCATAGAACCGAACACAACAACCTTTCAACCTCAGTGGTGCTGTTATTATTACAAGTGGTATACAATACCCAGGGAAGGCCAAAAGCAAACATAGATGTGGGGGCGGGGGGGCAGCGTTCTCTTTGACCCTTCTGTGTTGAGCATTTCCCCTGACCATATGAGGTTGTGTTTAATTTCTCCTCTCTCATTTTCTCTGGAAATCTCACTGAGCTGCTGCTCCCTCTGTTTCTTGGAAGACAACTGTTTATTTTCCAAGGTGATGATTGGATATTTTTTTTTCCAGGCCTGGCCTGGACAATTGAGGATCCATATAGTAACCCCCTAGTCCTACTCAGAAAACTTGTCTGATGCAGAGGGGTGACTAAGGCAACTGACAGTACACAGAGTGGGGATTTTTTTTTCCCTTTGCAGATAGACAGACAGCAGTTCTAAAACCAGACCGATTAGCAGAATAACCAAGGGAGCTTAAAATCAAAACAACAAAACAAATGAAAGCTACATACCTGGGGCCCACCATTTGGAATCTAATCCAGTCGGTACAGGGTAGGGCCTGACAGTCTGCATTTTTTAAAAATCTCCCTGGGTGATTCTGAAGCTCCCCACAGGCTTGGAAACTACAGGAATAAAAGGCCCTCAGTTTTCTTCCACTTTGTGGTCATCCTCCTGAATTAATATCTGCTTAACTTCCAGACCAAGCACAGAACTCTTTCACTTTTTAACACTGACTGACTGGTTTGGGGCTCCAATCCCCAGCCCAGCGTAAAGCTAGATGGGCTTTATATAAAGTCACAGGTATTTTAAAAATATAAACAATGCTCTGTTCTTTGGTCTTGGAGAATAAAGATTTTTTTAATCAACAGCACAAACTGAATTAAAATGACATATCATATACGACTTTAACCAGAACTGTAGTCAGCTACAAAGCTGACTATTCTGAGTTTACCTCCCTTCCTTCTCTGTATCTCCTAATAGCACTAATAATGAGCAAATCACTGACAATGTGGAGACTATGAAGCAAAGGAGTACTAGAATAGTTAAAGAAACAACAGGGGAAAGAGGTAAGCAAACTGAATGATCAAAATTAAATCACCGTGGGCCCGGCCCCACGGCTGAGTGGTTAAAGTTCCGCACACTCTGCTTTGGTAGCTGGTTCGCATCCCAGGTGTGTACCTACTCTACTCACGAGGCATGATGTAGCAGTGTCCCACATGTAAAGTAAAGGAAGACTGGCACAGATGTTAGCTTAGAGCTAATCTTCCTCAAGCAAAAAAAGAGGAAGACTGGCAATGGATGTTACCTCAGAGTGAATCTTCCTCAGCAAAAAAAATAAATAAATAAATCATCAGCTCCAGATTAATAACAATAACTGCAATGTTTTAGAAAAGGTTTACATCCTCTAAGAAACTGCCATGTTCTCTCCTTTCAAAACGTGTGAGTTAGGTACCTTATCATGTTTCCCTTTTTACCATGGCTGCCAGGAAGCTCCACGTAAAATCAATGAAAAGAGCTATTTCAACACTTATGGACAGTATTTTGGCATTCTCTTCTTTTTCTAAGTTCTGATTTTCAACTTCTAGATCCATTTGACTAGTCTCATTATTATACATCTGTTGAAAGTCACTTCATATTCTTTTTAGGAAGGA
This sequence comes from Tapirus indicus, assembly GCA_031878705.1. Lineage (NCBI taxonomy): Eukaryota > Metazoa > Chordata > Mammalia > Perissodactyla > Tapiridae > Tapirus > Tapirus indicus. The sequence goes on along the minus strand of CM062920.1, from coordinate 131,770,688 downwards.
GCAGGATAAGAAATAAACAAACTACCTGGAATCATTTATATTCCACCAAAAATAGCATATAATCTAGCTCCTCCTAAGCAAGCACCTCAGAACTATCCACTGCTCTAACCTCTCATGATATGTACTTCTTTATTGGGGTTAATTTGGTATTCAAAGGCCACAGTGAAAATTTTATTACAAAACAGACACTGCTTGGGGCCGCCTGGTGGCGCAGCGGTTTAGTTCGCACTTGGCAGCCCGGGGTTCGCGAGTTCGGATCCTCGGCGCCCGCAGACGCACTGCCTGTCAGCCATGCCGTGGTGGCGTCCCATATAAAGTGGAGGAAGATGGGCACGGATGTTAGCCCAGGGCCAGTCTTCCTCAGCAAAAAGGGGAGGATTGGCAACAGATATTAGCTCAGGGCTGGTCTTCCCCACACACAAAAAAAAAAAAACAGACACTGCTTGACTCTGCCATGACAGCCAACACCTTTGTGATCCTCAAGGAGACATTTTGCCTTAAAACACAACACTATCTTTCATCCTGATATAGAGCCTGTGGGTACAAAGTGACTGCTATCATCTTCAATTCATGTTTTCTCATCAGAAAAAAGCACATTCTACTGTAATTCTCCATCACAGGTATTTCAGACCATCTAATGTGTGCCCCTTTAAAACACCGTACTAGCTGCGTTTGTAAAGACTATCGATCTTCATCCTGCATCAATTCTTTTACAAGACAGAGCACAAAGGAAAAATACCAGGAGATCCAATAGCTCTCTGATTCCATTTAAAGGAAAAACTATTCTCTTCCCTCTAGAAGGGCACACTGTTTTTCCTTTCCTATCCACACCATTGTTTCATGTTTTGAAAATCATATAAGATACAAACAATCCCAAACCCAGCAAAACACAACAAGGTTCTCATGAAAATTGATTCTTCTTTTAGCACATAGGGAGGACTTCCGATACGTCATTTGGGGGCACACTCATTTATGAATTCTTTCAGTAGATATTTATCCAGCACCTACTATGTGCAGGCCCCAGGTAAGCCAGAGACCCTGCCTGTCCTTGCTCTATACAGCATCATTTTGGGGAACACAAAGGGTCATGTTCAGAGTTGATTTTCTGCTTGCTTGCTGCTGTATGGTTGTGCCAGTTCTTCGTATTTTTAAATATTCTCGGATCTCAAGCCTCTACGGTGTCGCCCTGCCAACTGTCTCTCCTCCAGCACCCAGACCTCCTCCACGAGGTCAGGACTGACACAGCTCCACTACAGCGGCCCACGGCAGTTACGGGGCAGTGTTTGTTTTATACCGGTTGCTACATATTTTTAATAGCATCCCTGGTTTGCTCCCCCTTATTTCAGGTTTGGCCCACAGATCCAACCCTGCAGCCCCATTCACCCACCTTCTCATGTCAACTCCTCCCCTCGCCTGGACACAGCAAGCTCTGCAGGAGATCAGACTTTCCCTCCTTACCTCTCCCAAGAGGATCAGGGCCTCAGCTTCTCCATTTTTCTATCAGTGAAGACAACCAGCTGGGGCTCTCACGGCTTCCCCTTAGGTGATGTTCAAATGTCTGCTTTGTTAGTGGCATCGAGCAAGTTAAGAGTATTCTTTCTTTTATTGTAACAAATTGGGAATCATCACAGGGACTCTGCTTCAAGCAAAAATGTGCCATGAAGAAGAAGCAACTGTGGGTGACTAGACAACCCACACCAGGGTTTGAAAATGATTAAAACCAGTCACTAGAACTTTGCTCAGGCAGAATCCCAAACTAGGGCACAGGAGGGCGAGAGTGACAGATGCAAAATCTGAGGGATAGTTCCAACGATGATTATGCAAAGCCCTGGCCTTTCATGCTTTGACGGTAATGCACTCATTTCTCCAACTTCCAGCACACTAAATGCAAGTGCAGTTTAATGACAGCAACTGGATTGAAAGGTAATTGGGAGCTGAAAATAGAGACTTTGCTTCATTATAATAATCCTCTACCAGAAACATTTGTTGTGTGAAAAAGCACTAATCCCTGGGTGTCTGTTTAAAGGAATAGCCATTAAAGATTTTAAGGCTGTAACCATTTACAGTGTTTTTAAGCCGTGAATGCCAATGAGCCTATAAAAAATAAATATGTTTGCATTTATTTAAAAAAATTTATTTTGATCAGGGACCCAGGATGACTGAATCCCATTTCAGGCAAATAAAATGTGAGAGCAATAAATTCAAACTATGAGCCTATTCCGCTGACCAGATTTCCTTCTAACGCAATTTTTTTCTACTCCTCTTCTTTCCAAGCCTTCCCCGATGTCGGGCACCCCACCATGCCTTGTATAACCTCTTGTAAAAGGCAGGATGTACTGGGGAAGGGAGGAGACAAAACCCTTCAACATCTCTTCTCTTCTGCCACCACTACAGTCTGACCACGCTGTGGAGACACCCTGCGGGCAGCGGTGATGGTAAGGATGACAGCAACTACAATTACGTATCTACTCTGTTCCAGACACATTAAAAATATATTCTAATTCTCACAAGAACCCAATGAGGAATAAGTACTTTTAAAATCATTTTTTTTATTGCAAGTAATAGAAAATATGGCTCACAGTAGTTTACATAAATAGAGGTCTATTTTCCTTGCAAGGAATTTAACAAGAAATCTGGATATAGACAGTTCCAGGGATGCTTAAGGGGCTCAATGATGATAGGATATGGGGTTGACGTATCCGTGATTCTCCTGCTCTTGCCCCTCATAGTCATGAAATGGCTGCAGTGGTTCCAAGCATCACATCTTAGCACGGCTGCATTCAAAGCAGGAAGCAGGGAGTAGCACAGGCAGCGGTTCTCCTCTTCCTCTTCCCTCCTACCCGGGAAGAAAATGTTCTCTCAGAAGCCCCCCAGCAGACTTGCCCTTACATCTCATGGACCAGAAGGCACTCACATGCCTGCTCCGAAGGCCAGGGGCAGGGTCCATCTTTCTTGAGTTTAAGTGACCTCGGCCTGGTTTTGTTAACAAGGAAGGAAAGAGTCACGGCTTTGGAGCAAAAAGCAAACAGTCTGACATAGTAATACCATCTGGAACCTACAGACGAGAAGACTGGACCTCAGTGAGGCGATGTAATCTGCCAAAGGTCACGGCCAGAAAGCGGTAGAGCAGGGATTCTAAACTGGGGGCCAGGCTGCTTTTTATTCCACTGAGCAGCCTCTCTCTGACCACAGTGGTCCCTCCTGCTGGGATCCAATCAACTCCATCTCCAATGCCCCCTCCTTTTTTCTTTCATTATATATACATTTTTTTTCTTGAGATAACCATTCTAAGTCTATGAATTCAACTGAAGAAGTATTCAAAGTTCACCGGGACTGTTCAGGTCAGCCCCTCCCACCCATTGATAAGGTCTAAGCCCAAACCAGTGAGGTCAAGGGCACCTGAGATACAGATGTTTCTGCCCTGCAGAAAATGCCACACCCTAATTACCCTGCATCAGGGGCTGGAAACGCTCTCCCCAGGGTCACCAGGGGAGCAGCCATCCTGTTAATGGAGCCACAGGGACTTGCTGGCAACTGAGACGTGGGGCAAGAGGAGCCTGACAAAGATGTCATCCTTGAAAACAGGGAGTGGTGAAAGCCTCTTGTAAAACTGAAAGTGTCAGGCGTCTGCCTCCACCCCGGTCCAGGGTGAGACTGGAGGGAGCGTTTCACTGCGGTCAGCCCCTGGAGGCAGCGGCGGCCACAGAGGATGAAGGTTAGGTTCCCAGTGCAGACACTGACTGCCCGCGTAGATTTCCTAACCCATCTGTGAGCCACTGTCCTCAACAGGACAGTGGAGATGACCACGGCATCTCATAGCACTTTTTTGAGAATGAAAAGACAATATACGTAAGGGATTAACAAAACGGTAGCTCAATGAATGTCAGTGCATTAGCAGGTAGCAGTGTTCCCAGCAGGAGAAAGAAACAAGACCAAATGCTCACCCTGTGCCCACCAGGGCGTAAAGATTTGAAGGTATTATCAAAACGCCTCACTATTCTTGCAGCTCAGAGCTTGAAAGTCTGCGGACCTTCCCCCTCAACTCACTCAGCTGTGAACAATCCCCTCAAAATAACACAACACAAAGTATAAAATCTGGTATCACATGACATCTTGTTTTATTTTTATTTTATCCTGGGTATATGTTTTTCTTGTGTATTTGGGTTTTTTTGAGTGACATATCCCAAGGAATTAAGAGAATGTACATATGTGCACATTTTAAATAAAAGAATAATGAAATACCCACATACCTATTCCACAGTTTAAGAAACAGAATAAAATCAGTATCTGTGAAGCCCTTTGTGTCCTATGATTCATGGCCCTTCCATGCTCCCCACTCAGCAGGTAAACACCAACCTGAAATTTGAGTTAATCATTCCTTTGCTTTTCTTTATAGTTTCAGCACACACATATATATCCCTAAGCTATAAATCATTTAATTTTGTTTTATTAAACTTCATGTAAGTGAAATTATACAGTAGGTATTCTTCTGCAACTTGCTTTTCCATTCAATATTTATTTTTTGAGGGTTATCCATGTTTACACACATAATTAAACTTCTTTCATTTTCACTGCTATATAACAGTAACCTGCTGTAGGAATATACCACAATTTACGTACCCATTCTCCTGTTTATGGATATTTGCCTTGTTTCTAGTCTAAGACTCCTAACCTAAGATAGGCTTATACAGATCCTAAATATTTAGGGTAACCAGGTAATTTATTGTCCAAACTGAGACATGTTTGAGAGTGAAAGGGAATGCTATTAATAATTACACCAGGACAACAGGCATAAACCAGACTGTATGTCACCCCATAAATACGAATATTATCTCAGGATCTCTTAAACATTCCCCTAAAGTGAAGACTGAGGCATTTAAGTCCAATCCTGCTTAACTGATAGTTCACATTCCAAATGCGGTTAGCTTCTGCACTTGGAGCATAACCCTGAAGGAAAGCCCCAACAATAGTTCCTTTTATCCTGGGAAGAAGAAAAGCCAATTCTTTAAGTAAAATGCACACAGAGAAAACGTAAGCTTCCCAGCCTCTGCTGTCCCAGACATTCACAGTTTGTCATTATTGTTTGAAGAAAATTCCAGCTACAATAACAACAGCAAAGATAAAATTTAAAAGGCCTCAAAATGCAAGTCCTTTCTCTGAGTTCGGACAGGGCTAAGGGCCTGGCATCTCTGCTCCATTTAATCTTTACTACAACCCTGTGTGGCAGGTGTGGAAAATGAAGCCCAGAAAGGTAGAGTAACTGTCTAAGGTCACAATGCACGAAAGTGGGAGAGCCCCAAACATCGCGTCTAAGTGGGTGACCATGTAACTTATTACACAAATCAGGACATTTCTGGTGCTATTAACAACTGCAGCAGGACAGCAGGTGTGAACTGGGATGGCCCCAGGCACACCAGGACATGTGATCACCTGGTTCTAACTTTCCCACATGCTCTTACAATCTTCCAAGTTCAGATACAACCTATTTGGGTGACTGACCAGATTTTGGACCCGAATCTCTGCTGTTCACAGTCCTTTTGGGTGAAGATGTACTCTGTAGAAGGAATGCACAGTCCCTCACCCCTTGCTCTGCAGCACACCTGAAAGATCGAGAGACATCCCAGTAGCATCTTTTCATCCAGCACAGCAGGCGGGAAAGGCTCATCATTTGATCCCTGAGGTTCATAATTAAATTAGAGCAACACTCCTCCTCCCGAAGAATCTCTGCTGCCAGCAGGGTTAATGTCCCATTTACTGGAGCAATCATCACCCTGAGAGGCCGCAACCATGGCCTCTGACCGGAGGAGCTGCAGCCCTTTGCCTCAGCAGGTCCCTTGAGACCCCCAGCCTCGCTTCTTTCTGTAGATGTGCATGTGCATGTGTGTTCTCGCTCTCTCTCTCTCTCACACACACAGACACACACACAAACACGCATAGTATTTTTTTAAAGAGATGTTTTAGACATGGAGAAATAGAGAACACCGTAACAGTATCGCCTGGGCCTGAAGCCCATGTGTCTTTTGCTGTACAAAAATGTTCACAACCACACTATTCATAGTAGCTCCAAACCAGAAACAACACAAATGTCCAACAGCAATAAAATGATAAATTGTGGTATAGTCATACAATAGGAATGCTCTCCAGGAATAAAAATGCACAAATTACTGCTACAACAATAAATTAATCTCACAATCAAAATGTTGAGGCAAAGAAGCAAAAAAAACCCATGGATATACACTATGGTTTCATTTATATAAGGTTCAAAAACAGGGAAAACTAACCTACAATGTTAGAAACGAGGATGGTGGTTACTTTTGCAGAGGAGGTGAAGAATACCGATTAAGAGGGCCCACCAGGTTTGCTTCTGGGATGCTGATAATATTCCATTTCTTCACCGGGATGGTGGTTACAGAGATGGTAACAGTGAAACTTCATCAAGTGATACCATTGAAGACGTGTGCACTTTTCCGTATGGATGTTACACTTAAAGGTTTACTTTGCAAAGATCTAGAACTAAAGCCTCTTTTAATCAAGTACTCTGTTACTTGAACCAAAATTATCTTCACTGTTAAACTATCTGTGTGACCTTGGGCAAGTCACTCAGCTTCTGTGTGTCTATTTCCTTATCTGTAATAGCAAGTGATGTGTAGAGTTGACGCGAGAAGTACTTGATATAAACATATGAAACATGCTTATCAGCAAGTGCCTGGCACAGAAGCAAGTCCTCAAGAATGTTAGCCGTTTGAATTGGTGGTATTCCCTCTATGCCTCCCCTCCTTATCTGGGACCTGTATCTCAATTTATCATATCCTCTGGACTGGGCAAGGGCTTAATGAAATGGACAAGTGCAACTATCCCTGGTGGGGGACTAGGGAGAGGAACGGGTAAATCCCTTCTGGAGGACAATCTGGCCATATATGCCAAGAGCCCAAAGAAGGTGTGCACCCAGTAATTCCATTCCAGGAATCCATCCCAAGGAGATGAGACATGCAGACAAGATTTATATGCTGCAATGCTGTTATTTATGTGCAATTGCATGTTATTCATAAAAGACAAAAACTGGAAACAATTATTATATCAGGAAATAGTTAAATAAAATAATGCAATGAGAACTTTTAATGACACGAAAAAGTTGAATATAAAAGCAAGAGGTCTATGTATACACATTAAAAAAAATAAATATACATAGAAAAGATTAGAAAAAATTAAACCAAAATTCAAGCTAATTATCTCTAGATGATAGTACTACAGGAATTTGTATTTTTCTTCCTTACACTTTTCTGTATTTTTCAATATTCTTCTATGAGTATATATTACCTTTTATAACCAGAAATATAAATGTTAAAGAATTTGTGTTGTCATCTCCTAAGGCCTTCGTCTCTGTTGTCAAGGTGATAGCAGCCGCAATCCATCATATTTTAGGAAGGACACCACATAATGGAAGGTGTCTGAAGGAAAGTGACTGACAGGTTGGCAAAAGGCTTCTACAACAAGCTCCATGAGGAAAGGCTGAAGGGATGGGGATGTGGACCTTGAGGAAGACTAGTTAACAGGACAGCGGTCTTGCAACATCCATCATGTGGGAGAGGCATTAGACTTGCTCCACGAGGCTCCAGAGGTCAGAACCAAGACCAAGGGATAAAAGGTAGGAGGAGAGAAAGAAGGATAAAGATTTAGCTCAAGAAGCAAGCACGTTGTATGATCACACTATAAACCTCAGGTTTCTTTCCTGCCCAACAGCAAGGAGCTCCTCTGGAGGTGTCCAGTGAATTATCTTGTTAGCATTTGGGCAACCACATGGCACCATTCTGAGGCCATCTTCTACTGGCCTCCCAGACTACTCTGTGGACAACCACATGAGTTAGGATCTCTGAAATTTATAACCAAACACCAGCCTAGGTGTAAACACCTGACTCTCCTTTTAATCCCTCTCCCTTGCCCTGTAGCAAGTTCTTCAAATTTTATGCAAATTGGACTGCTTCTCTCCATTTTTTCTACTTGACCATCTTAGTCCAAGCCGTCATCACCTCTCTCTTCCCTGGACCACTACAATGGCTTCCTAACTGGTTTCTCTCTGCTACTGTTGCCACCCCTGGCCCCAGTCCATTTGCTACAGAGAAGCACAAGCAATGGTTTTCTTAGGCTAAAGTAAAAAATTATTATGACTCCAGCCTTAAACAGGGCCCTTATCCATTGCTCCCTGCACTCCAATCAAGCTGGCCACCTTTTAGGTTCCTCATTCACACCCAATTTTTTCCACCTCGGGACATTTACACATGCTGAAACACTCTCCATCCCCCACTGTCTTGACCCTTCTGAAACTCAAATCTCAGATGTCATTCCCTAGTTTTAATCCTCTAATGGCATCTCAATGCCCTAGGGACCCCTTACATGGCTTATATGGTTTTTGTGAGCTAGCCAAGACTGACTAGTCTGCATCCACTGCCTTTAGTCTCTCAACTTAGTAAAATGCCCCCGAGTCCCTCAAATGCACCAGTGTTCCCTTCATCCCTCGGTGTTTACGCATGTTGCTTCATCTGCCTGGAAAAGTCTTCTTGTGGCTAGTTCCCATCACCTTCAAGGGCTCACCCTGAATTTACTTCCTCAGGAAGCCGTCCCTTACCTCCAAAAACAGGTTCGGTACCTCTCCCATGAGTGCCTACAGCACCTGCAATTATTCCATCATAGCATTTATTACATTCAATTATAACTGTACTTCCTGCTATCTGGTAAACTATATGGAGGCCGGGATTGCATCTATATTGCTCAGAACTGTTGAGTACATGACTTCGTTTAAAAAATGACTTTCTCCCATGAATGAGCAAATTAAGGTAAAAAAAATTGGAAAATAACAGATCTCAACAGGAAATATTCTAATCAGTGATATTTTCTTCCTAGAATAATGAAGCAAATCTCGACTTCACTCCGTTCCCCTGTCCTAAGCAAAGGTTCACGTGTTGTCACTCCTGTTTCCACTAGCTGGCATAGTAATTATTCTTTACCAGCATCTGAATGCTTTGGGGCAATCTTCAGTACACACACAAAAGGATCGATAGGTACTAAATAGACTGAAAAGATGTATAACATTGAATTCATAAAATGGCAGGATATAAAAGAAAAGTAAATCAGGAAAACCCCGCAGGACATAAGACTAATAAGCAAAAAATAAATCTTCCATATTCCGCTTCCCCAAAGGCATAAACAGTTCCTGTTAATTTGATAAAATTGCTGCATGTGAAAGACCTTCAGAATCCCACAGCCAGAGCCCGGTCTGGGCCCTGCAGATTCAGGAAGAAGTACAACAAACAGCGCCACTGCCCTGTGCCCCGCCCCGATGCCCTAGGGAGCCATCATAACTAACTTTGGACAGCCTACCTCCCACCTCCTCTACATTCCAGAGAAACACACTTCTAGCTCACTTCATACTGGACAGCTTCATGAGGAAGATTTCCTTCACATTTATCCCAAGTCAGCCTATTTCCACGCCCTGGTCCTGGCTCTCTCCTCTGGAGCAAGACATTCCAGTTTGTCCCCCTTTACACGTCAGCCCTACAAATGTCTAGAAACACTGTGGGATTTGGTCTAAGAAAACCTGGGTTTCTGTGTGATCTTGGGCAAGTTGCTTAAGTGCTCTGAGCACTTTGCCAAAGTGCTCTTTGTCCACAAAATGACGACTCCTTCCTTCTTTCTCTCCCTAGAAATACTGTTTACAGGAAAGAGCATAGGTTTTTGACTCAGATACAGATTCAAATCACTTAATGGTTATGTGATCTTGGGCAGCCACTGAACCTCTGTGAGCCTCAGTTTCCTCACCTTTATGATATTTTACTTCACAGGGCGCTCGAGGATTGGATGAGATAGCGAATGTGAAGCACTCGGCACAGAGCTGGCATTCGTAAGCCCAGCAGCTGTTCCCCTCTCCTCTTCTACTTTGCGGTGCCACAAGTTATGGTAACAACAGCTGACAATTACCAAGCACTCGTGTGTCTGGCACTGTTCAAGCACCTTCATGTATTAAGTCATTTAATTCTCACAAGAGGCAAGCACTATTATTATCTCCATTCCACAGATGAGGAAATGGAGGCAAAGATGGCAAATACCTTGCCAAGGTCACACAGCTCGAGAGGCGAGCCCAGGCAGTCGGACACCAGAGCCCCTGCTCCTTATTGCCAGGATACACCATACTGCTTGCTGTCTGGGGGTAGCGTCATGCAAGCAACTTGAGAGCTTCCTCAGGGCACAGCCTGCATCGTATACACCTCAGTATCCTCCATGGCAGCCAGCAGGGAATCTTACCCCCCACAAGCCCTCCAAGCACCTGTGATAACTGATTGACAGACAGGTCACAACTGAATCAACTTCCAAAACACCAATATTGTCCGATGACCTTGAAGTAGACCATTTGTCTACTGAACCAAGATGTGCCTGAAGTGAAACAGAGTCTCTGCCTCAGGGAATAGAAGACCACCGCCCCCCCAGCACTGACGGATCACAGAACTATTCATGTTGTTGTCACCAGGGACACTTACTGTGCAAATTAGGTGCTAGGGATGCAGATGATAAGACACAAGCCTTATTAACACAGACTTCATTAATTTGGAATGCGCGACAATTCCTAGTTCTGAATTTTATTTTTTCATTATCTATAAAGAAAAACAGTATGCATAATAAATGAATGAACAAGATCAACTCATCCATTCTACTAATATTTCTTGTGAATCTATTATGTGCCAGGACTAGAACAGCAGGCATAGACATTATTTTGTATAATTCTCATTAAAAGAGAACTCTCTACTGTAGAAAGTAGCATCTCCATTTTAAAATAAGTTAGAAGTCTGGAAAATTAAATTATGGTACAGTCATGCGTCACTTAACAACGAGGATATGTTCTGAGAAATACATCGTTAGGCTATTTTGTCACTGTGCGAACATCATCAAGTGTACTTATGCAAACCTAGATGGCAGAGCCTACTACACACCTAAGCTATATGGTACTAATCTTATGGGTCCACCACCGTGTATGCTGTCCGTCGTTGACCAAAACGTGGTTATGCGGCGCATGACTGCACATCCATACAATGGAATACTATGCAACCATAATAAAGCCAGTGGGGTAAATCAGTTAGTGCTAACATATTAATAAGAACGACTGCCGAATGAAAAAAGAAGAGGTGGAATGCTCTTTAAAGTATCCCATTTGTATTAAAAAATAACAAGATGATGATGCAGAAGATACATACAGAAATGAATATGCAGTGACATTCTCAGGAAAGATAGGAAAATCTGGTAATCTGAGATGGAAAAGAAACTCATTTTTCATTGTACTTTTGTAACAGAATTCTTTACCATTTTCCTGTTATTTTCATAATATTAAAGCTTACTAAAGGAAGTTAGCATTAATTATTATTTATTGTCCCATGCTGAGTGCACTGTCTGGCACATAATTGGAATTTCACTATTCATTGCATGAATGTAAATAAATGATGCTATTAATTACCAATTAAACACATTTATCTTTTCTACTCACTACATCAGGTCCCACTCTAATAATACAGGCAAAAACACTTTGGAGTGGGTTCAAGTTCCCGAATGTGCTTGAAGAAACACAATTGCAACAATTTTGAAAAATATTCTAAAACACGTTTCCTTTATGCCCCCTGCCCTCTTTTTTCTCAAGCTCTGCTCTATATACACACACACACACACACACACAGCCAGGAAAACAGTTCACTGACGAAAGAAAAAGAAGTGATTGAAATGAAGAAATGCTTTGCTGCTGTTATCAAAGGTTTGGACTGGTCAATAATTTTTTTAACCAGATGCTGATTTGAGAAAGGCAAATCTATAAACATACATTAGCACTTAATTGGCCCTACCAATGAATTTATGATATATATTTTGAAAAGAATTGGTGCAGATTCATTTGAAAAAAATCTAGATTCTTCTTAACAGGAACCACCAAGATGTTCTACACAGTGAGAGTAACCCTTTAGCATCTTGAAGGCCCATCAGTGCTAAACTCCCAGCTACGAGGTTCTTTGGTACACCTGCCATGTCCGGCTGCCTCTTCCTGCTGCTGCCTCCCTGTACGAGGGACGGGAGCCGGGGAATTGGAAACTGACAGTTCTGCTTTTTCAGTGCTGATAAAGGGGGAACAAATTGTCTATTTGCCCTGACTGTGCAGTACGTTGTTTTAGGTTGTTTTGTTGGAGTTTCCCCCCCAGTAGCAGCAACTAGGGGGAGAAAAAGACATCTGGTAACTTCTTTAGGGAAAATCTTAACAGATTTGTGGGTGTAACTCTACTCAATCTGTTTAGTAAATAAACCCCAGGCAATGGTATCAATTAAAAATATTTTTAAAGATGGTTTTAACAAGAGCAATGCCCTTGAAACTAAAGTCCTAATATCCTAATAATCGTAAGAACCACCACATATGGAGCCCTGATTATGTACTAGTACCATGCAAAGGGACAGTGTACTCCTCATAACCTATGGGGTGTTATTATTATCCCCATTTTGCAGATGAATAAACTGAGGCTCACTGAGATGAATTAATCTGACCAAAGTCATACAGCTAGTGAGTGGAAAAACTGGGATTCAAACCCAGTTTTGAAGAACTCCTAGAGCATTCTGGAGTACAGTATTCTATCTATGCTCAACAAGCGTGTAGAGAGAGAACAGGAAGAACTAGAAGGACAAGGAAGGAGATACTCCCTCTATGCAGGAGAATTGACCTTCTATGACTTCGGCATCTTCAAGCAGAGCAGGCCAGGTGTGTGGACAGAACAACAGGCCTGGCACTCAGAAGCCTGGGTTGTCCTGGTTCTACCATGAGCAAACCTGTCTGCATCACTTAACCTGTCCAAGCCTTGTTGTCTGCAGCCATAAGACGAGGCAGCTGCACTAGAACCTCCCTCAGCCCTAAAACTGCACATCTATGAGGACAGGCATGAAGAAACGATTTTGCTGGGATGGTAAAGTAGGAAAAAGTTGACTGTAAGCCACAGAGTGTACACTGCAGTGCCTCATGTCCACTTTGCAGAGAAAAGCCCTAACAGATGGCATTAATTGGCAATTAGCTTCCAATATAATTGCAACAATGACCTCCAGTGGCCATTGCTAAATCCAGTGGTCAATTTGGGTCATCTTAACTAACCTATCAGCAGCATTTGACAGGGTTGACACACTCTCCTCTTTGAAGCCTTTTCTTCACTTGACTTCCAAGACACCACCCTCTACTACGTGTTCCTCTACCTCACTGGCTGCTCCTTCCACGTCTCCTTTGCTACTTCATCCTCATCTCCCCACTCATGCAGTGTCCCAGGGTTTAGTCCCAGACCTCTTTGTCTACACTAATTCTCTTGGTCCTCTCATCCAGTTTTGTGGATTTAAATGCAGTCGACATGCTGATGATTTCCGAACGTATATCCCCATGCCAGAACGCCAGACTTACACCCACTGCCTACTCAACCTCTCTGCCAGGATGTCTAATGAGCATCTCATGCCCCAAAATGAGCTCCTATATTCCCCTCAACTCTGCCCTTGGTAAAGAGTCACTGCAGTAAATGGGCACCCTACCCTTCTAGGTGCTCAGGCCAGGGACTCTGACTCCTACCTTACTGAAGGTTAAAGCCCAAGTCCTTAAGGTAGTTTACAAGTCCTTCCAGGATCTTATTCCTGCTCATTTCCAATTATCTCTCTGACCTCATCGCTGATTACTCTTCCCACACCGACTCCAGTCAGCCCTCATTCATGCACTGACCATTCCCTCCACTTGGAACACTTCCCCGGTACCACAGGCTCACTCCCTCACCTTTCTAGGGTATTTGTTCAAATATCACCTGTTCAAGTGAGGCCTTTCCCTGATCGTTCTATTTTAAACTGCAACCTTCTCCTCAGTGCACTCTCTTTCCCCCTTCTTGCTTTATTTTTCTCCATAAAATTTCACCATCTGATATATTTTATATTACATTCACATATTTTTTCACTGGCTGTATTCCCCAACTAGTATGTAAGCTCCAGGGAGGGGGAGGGTTGGTCTGTCTCGTTCACTGACGTATCTCCAACACCCAGAACAGTGCCTGGAAGAGTGTAGGCATTCCTGGTGGAAAAAATGATTTAATCTATAATCATCCATGCATAGCTTGTGAAGAGTAGAATACGCCACCCCCAAATATGCCACTTTAGCATAAGGTTTATTTTGAGCTGAAGACAACTGAGAAGCAGCAGATACTAGGAAAACTTTCTGCCCTTCCCCTATTCACATAGAGCAGGACAAAAATTTGTAGATGTGTCCCCCACCCCCCTCTCTATCAGGAAGGACAGCAGGTAATCACAGAGACACTCTAGACTCTTATCACCCCAGAGAAGGCACCAGAGGTTTCTGTATAACAATCCTTGGTAAAACTAGCCCTTACCGACCATCAGTTTCCCCATATATCTGCCTTCCAACAATTTGCTGTCCCTAGAAACTCAAAGTCCTTTTCTTTTGTCTTGTCACTTCTCTACAAATTTACTGTTCTTTTGTTAAGATGCAGTATGAGGCCAAGTTCTAACCACTCCTCTCATCAGAGAGCTCTCAAATGTGTATGCACAATGTACATGTTAGCAAACTTTTGTTTTTTTCTTATTAATCTGTCTTTCGTCAGTTTGATTTACAGGGCCGCAGGTGGAGAACCTAAGAAGATAGAAGGAAAAAGGGTTTTTTTCCCCTCCTCCTCCATTTGGCTACACCAGAGCATGCACAGTAGCCGTTTCTCAGAGAAAGAGGAAAATGATGAAATGCCCGTCTCAGACATTAGTTTCTTTTCCTCTCGTCTCAAAACAGTGGTCATTTTTGGATTTAAGGGGAAGTGTATATTCTGGTGTCCCATTTATACTTCAGAGTCCCAAAGAACAAAGAGGAAATATATCTTTAAAATAATGTTTTAAAAAGTATCTGAATTGGGATCAGTGTGTTGTTTTCATACGTAGATTAACTTTTAACATATATATGATATAAAAATATATATATTGTTTTTTAAGTAAAGTAGAAGAATTATGTCAGGATTCCTATAGTAATCTTGAAACTCTTTACATATCCACAGCCTATGATGTCTTTTTTTCAAGAAGTTCTATTTATTTGTTTTTAAAATTTTTTTACATTCTCTTTTATTTTTTATTGCAGTAACATTGGTTTATAACATTGTATAGATATCAGGTATACATCATTATATTTCTATTTCTGCATAGTTTACATCATGTTCACCACCCAAATACTAATTACAATCCATCACCACACACGTGTCTCTAATCATCCCTTTTGCCCTCCTCCCTCCCCCGTTCCCCTCTGGTAACCACCAATCCAATCTCTGTCTCTATGTGTTTGTTTGTTGTTATTTTTATCTTCTACTTATAAGCGACATCACACAGTTTTTGACCTTCTCCCTCTGACTTATTTCATTAAGCATAATACCCTCAATGTCCAGCCATTTGTCACAAATGGCTGGATTTCATCCTTTCTTATGGCTGAATAGTATTCCACTGTGTATATACCACATCTTCTTTATCCACTCATCCCTTGATGGGCACTCAGGTTGCTTCCAAGTCTTGGCTATTGTGAACAATGCTGCAATGAACACACAGGTGCATTATCTTGACCTATTGGTGTTTTTGTGTTCTTTGGATAAATACCCAGCAGTGGAATAGCTGGGTTGTATGGCAGTTCTAGTCTTAATTTGTTGAGGAATCTCCATACTGTTTTCCATAGTGGCTGCACCAGTCTGCACTCCCACCAGCAGTGTACAAGAGTTCCCTTCTCTCCATATCCTCTCCAACACGTTTCCTGTCTTGTTAATTATGGCCATTCTGATGGGCGTGAGGTGGTATCTCATTGTAGTTTTGATTTGCATTTCCCTGATAGTTAGTGATGTTGAGCATCTTTTCATGTGCCTGTTGGCCATCTGTATATCTTTGGAGAAATGTCTGTTCAGGTCTTCTGCCCATTTTTTAATTGGGTTGTCAGTTTTTTGTTGTTGAGATGTATAAGTTCTTTATATATTTTGGAGATTAATCCCTTATCAGCTATATGGTTTGCAAATATTTTCTCCCAATTGTGAGGTTGTCTTTTCACTTTGTTGATGGTTTCCTTTGCTGTGCAGAAGCTTTTTAGTTAGATGTAGTCCCATTTGTTTATTTTTTCTATTGTTTCCCTTGCCTGGTCAGACACAGTACTTGAAAATATGTTGCTAAGACCAATGTTGAAGAGCGTACTGCCTATGTTTTCTTCTAGAAGTTTCAGGGTTTCAGGTCTTACGTTCAAGTCTTTAATCCATTTCTGATGTTATTTGTTTATCTGTAGCAGGTCGCACTGTCTGATATTTCTTTTCTTTCTTTTGTTTTTTGTTTTGGTTTTTCAAATTGGAAATCTGTCTCTCACCCATCATGAATCTGTCATGGCAAATGACGGTCACCAAGTGAGTGGTCAAAGTTCGGACACCAGCCTGAAGGAGCCTGGGTCTAAGTCACAGACCCACCACTTATCATCTAGAAGACCTTTGCCAAGTTACTCCACCTCCCCAATCCTTGGTTTGCTCCTCTGTAAAATGGACAGGTTAGCCATCCAGTAAGACTTCTGTGAGGACCATGAGATTCTCCATGAAACATTTAGCACAGTGCTTGGCAAACAGGAAGCACTCAGTACATAACAACTGTTTTTATTATTATTAATCTTCGGACTTCATCTGAGGCTTTGGCTCTCAAAATCTTATAGATCCCAAACTCAAATCCTACCACCCGCAGTAAAATATTCCCTTCTTCAGTTTATGCCTAATGAAAAGACATCCATTCTCTAGTAATGACAAACCAATAAAACCACCTTAAATGTCCTAGTAAGATACGTGAATGTGGGTTTCAAAGACAAAATTCTTGGGTTAAGAACTGACTGATGGGTAAATGAACCAGCTGTTCCCAAAGAACAAAGAGGAAATATGATGATAGCTTTAAAATAACATTTTAAAAGTATCTGAATTAGGATCAGTGTGTTGTTTTCATATGTAGAGAGGAAGGCAGAGAACAGGAAGAAAAGAGAAATGATAAGAAAAAGATACTATCTAGAAAAAGGGTGAATCTGAAAGGATTACTTCAGCATTCAGGACAGTGTCAACCTTATTCCCTTTAAAGGGTTATTGTATAGATAAACCAAGAGACAGAGAAATATTCCACATTTACCAATGTACTCTTTTATAACAACAATAATAAAGAACACTCACATAGATCGCACTTACAATGTGCCAGGCACTGTTCCAAGGGCTTCATGTGTAATGGCTCATTTCGTCCTCACAATATCCTCTGAGTGGGTAGGAAACCGGGGCACAGCGAGTAACGTGCCCAAGGTCCAACAGCTGAGAAGTGGCAAAGTCGGGATTCGAACCCATGCAGTGTAGCTCCAGAGCCTGCGCTCACAATCACTATGGTGCACTCTCCCTGATGCATGTTCCCTGACTTCAGAGAGGTAGGTGTCTTTTGGGAATCGCTCCTCTCCTCTCACCCTATGTGATTCTGGAAGGACTGAATCTGCCCCCTATCCTGCCCTCAGCCACAAGGGTGGGCATATATGACCCAAAATAACCAGGCAGAGTCCACCTCTGAGATTTATTCTACTGAAGCTAGGAAGAAGCTGTCCTTATCCTACGTAGGACTGACAGCTGCAAGACTATGACCCCAAAGTGGCCAGGGCCCTTGTACTGCACTGCCTGGAGGCACAAGGAATTGCTTAGAGCATGAGGCCAACCATGGAGAGGGGCCAAAATGAGAGATGGATAGATAAAAAGAGGGACCGTGTAGGCTGTTTGAGTCCCTGGATCCAGCTATACCTGAGGCACACACTGTAACTTGCAGCAGAAGAATCCCAAGGAATATATTTAACACCTTCAGGATAAGCTGGAGAGTTTAAAAACAAGCTGCATCCTAAACAATGAGGTAGATTTACAGCTAAAGGAATATATGTTCACGGATTAAACATGTATTTTCTGAGCACCTATCCTGTGTGAGGTACTGTGCTAGGCACAGGGGAATAATGACAAATAAGACACTGTCTTTGTTCTTGAGGAGCTCACAGTCTAAGGTAGGAGGGCGCATATGGAAACAAATAATATTTACAATACAGAGAGCTAGCTGGTTAATATAGTTCCTGCCTCAGGGCCTTTGTACTTGCTATTTCCTCTGCTGGAAACACTATACTCCCAGATCATAACTTTCCAAGGCTGGTGTATTAGTTTCCGAGGACTGTTGTAACAAAGTATCACACACTTGGTGGCTTAAACAACAGAAATTTGTCTCCCAGTTCTGAAGCCTTCCCTGACCACCCAGTTGAAAGCAGCTCTCCCGCAGTCACCAGTCACTCTATCTCATTGCCCTACTTTATTTTCTTCATACACTTACCAATACCAGAACTTATCCTACTTGTTCATTTGGTTTTGGCCTGCCTCTCCACACTAGAACGTAAATCCCAAGAAACCAGGGACTTTGTCCACTTGTCTCCAGAGCCTAGTGCAGGGCCTGACACATGGTGGTGCTCAATCAATATCAACTGAATAAATGAATACGTGTATTCAGTGAATATCACTTGCCATTCATAATCATAACGCCAGAGAGTGCCATGGCTATGAACGAAAATGAAGCAAGGTAAGAGGGTAAAGAAGGACGTGCCGCTTTGAATAGGGTGGTGGTGGAAGTCTTCTGAGGAGCTGACACTGAAGCAGACAAGGGCGGTTTCCGTGACAGCGAGGTTGATTGACAGTGTGACTGGAGTGAGACCCAGGCATGACCAGGATGTAAGGAAGTAGAGAGAGAGCGAGGAGACCATTTACTACCCTTTGTCTGGACCTTCAGTTAACCAAGCACTTTGATATGCCTGGAGAAATAAAGATTTCCCTTATTCCTGCAGTTTTTCCAACAGCCCTGAAGCCCTCCCTCCTCTGTCTCCCCTGTCCCCTGGGCATTTTGTTCTTACTTCTGCTGCAGCATTTCCAGCATCTCTGTGGAAATGTAAGTTTTCCATTTCACATACCTCTTGACCCCTCCATGAGCTCCTCGAGGGCAAGGACGCCAAAAAGTACCCAAAAGATATGGAAGGAAGGGAACTTCTGGTTGGTGCTTCTCCCTGTGGACGCTCCTTCTGCTATGAAGAGCAAGGTTTTCCCATTTAAAAACAAGGCTTTCAGGAGTGATGTCACGCAAAATGGCACAGCAGGAAGCTCTCGGAGTCATCCCTCCACTTAAGCAACCACTGAGGTAGGAGGAGTGACCGGAACCAACTATTTGGGAACTCTGGGACCTAAGGGACACTTACAACAACCAGGGCTGTGCTTGATGAAGGGAGAGGGTGATCTTTCGTAGGTGAGCAGTGTGGGTGAACCAGCCCCCATCCCCCGATCCTCAGCACCATCACGGCTGTGGGGAGAGCAGCCACATTCCTAGAATAGTAGGCTCGTGCCAGGGTGGGAAGTGGGGACCTATCCTCTAGAAGCTGGGGGTTGTGCATTTTGGTTGGAGAGTCGGTGTCTTTCTGTCATTGCGTTTGCCACAGGATATACTACAGGATATAAACTCCCATGTGGCTACCTAGAAAGTCAAAATGTTTAGCCACATGAGATTTATTCATTCATTTATTTATTTTTTCAACACTGAGTACCTTTTATGTGCCAGGCACGGGGGATACAGGAATCAACAAACCAGACAAAAATCCGAGTTTACATTCTGATAGGTCACACAGACAGAGAAAGTGACAGTTCAGTGAAGCGCGGGGGAGGCAGAGGCAGGAAGGGGTTTATTCTCATCTTGAGTCACTCCAGGCCCCTCTGAGCTGGCACTACATTATATCACAGTCTATTCACGTCATCTCCTGACCTACAGGCAACAACCATGCAAGTTAATTCCCCAGGTCTCTGGTCGCTTCTCACCTCTACCACCCAGTCACCCAGGCCAGAGACCCAGGAGCCAAAAGTGACTTGAAGTTGTTTGGTCATGTCCAGAGACAAATCATCACATAACAGCTACAATAGTAAAGATGATACTTTTGTTTCTTTATTTAGAGCTGTGTACCTAGATGATTTTTTTTAAAAAAAAGATCTCCATCTTCCCAGGATGATTTTACTAGATTCCTGCCTGAGGCAGAAGCGAAACCACTGTCTTCCAAAACCAGACTTCCCAATTGCAGTCTTGGCTTGGACAAGTCATTCAACCTCTCAGCGCATCCATTTCCTGGTCTGTTAAGTGGGGATAGTGCCCACACCTCATGGGGCTGTGGTGAAACTAGTTGAGTTAAGGACATGAGAAATACTTAGAACACCACCTGGCACATAGGAAGCACTCAATACACATCGTTGAAAAACCAAAACTTCCCAACATTCCTTTCAGTCAATCATTTTACCTAGAGAGCATCATTATGTGTGAGATCACACAATCCAACAGATGAATAGTTAATTATCGCGGCACACCATGCAGCAAGGCGAATGTGGGGGCGGGAGGCACATTCCAGGTTACAGCAAGGTCCTGGGTTGGCTGCTAGATTTGGCTTCTCCAAGAGCTCAGAGCCCTGAGGACCAACTTAAAATGCAGCTTGGTGCCTCCTACCTGCTCCCGCTGTTTTCCTTTAAAGCTGATTCAACCAAGGGAAGCCTGAGCTTTATGGCCAGGGCCTAACGCGGGTAACAGGGCCCTGGCCTGGGGTTCACTGTGCATCAAGAATAACCCAAATCCTGTGTCGAAGGAGGCCCATGATGACCAAGCGAACAGCCAGACTTTCTCATTTTTCGTCACAAGAGAATTCTCCCAGTGACCTCCGCTTTCCTCTCCCCATCTGTATTAGGCAAAGTACAGCTGACCCTGCCCTGGAGAGGGCATTAGGAGTCATCAAAGAGGCCTTTGGTATTCCTTTCACAGCACATGATTCTCTCTCCCCAGCAGCAGGAAGGCTGGGTCAAGAGCGGTGTTATGCTACCACCCAAAGCTGACTGCCCTGGGTGGTCACAACCAGGTGAGGGCTGCAGAAGAACTCACAAGTCATCCGACAGACCCACCATGCTTAGAGAAAAAGTCACACAGAGAAAGGCAAAAAGCCTATGTTCTCACTTACATGTGGAATCTGAAAAAGCCAAACTTGTGGGAACAGAGAGTAGAATGGTGGTTGCCAGAGGCGGGGGGCAGGGGCGAAATGGGGAGATGTTGGTCAAGGGTACAAACTTCCACCTATAAGATGAATAAGTCCTGGGGATCTCAGGTATTGCATGGTGACTATAATTAACAGTACCGAATTAAATACTCAAAAGTTAAGAGATCTTAAATGTTATCGCCACAAAAAAATTGTAATTGTTTAAGGGAATGGAGATGTTAGCTAACCTTATTTTGGTAATCATTTTGCAATGTATACACATATCAAATCACCACATTATACATCTTAAACCTTAACTGTTATATGTCAATAAAATCTCAATAAAACCGGAAAATAAATCATCCAAGACCTGTGGCTTCTCCCTGACTTCCTGTCTCACTGCCTACAGACTTTTCCTCTTTGACTTCTTAAAATAAGATGCAAGAAACCACTTGCCCTGTCATGGCTTAACAAATGATAACTGTTTGGAGAATTATACCTCTTCCCCATCTGATGACATCTCTATAAGGACAGGGATATGACTCAGTCACCTCTGCCTTCCTAGCATCAAACACAGAAACTGGCCCAAGAAAAGGCTGTTGAAAAAACACAAGTAAATTCCATTTTGACAGCATCTACTGACGTCTAACAATTCCAAATCAGAAGTTATAAAACATGTGATAGATATCTTAAGAACAAATTAATTGCAAAATCAATTCTGCACTACACAGTACCTGGGATTTTATGAAAATTAGCATTTCAAAATTAAAGAAAATGTACTATAGAATATGCTTTGTTATCCATTGGTATGAACACAGACCCCAAAATTAATTCTAGTCTTCACTATTATAGAATGCCTACAGTATTTTCCCATTAACAAAGTGGGAAAAATAACAGCTACCTCACTGCATTTCTGTGACGATTAAATGAGTTCACACATGTATAGTACTTATTATAGTCCCTGGCAGATGGTGACCACTTAAGAAATGTTAGCTATTATTACTGCTGTTGTCATTATCAGGCACTATCCTGGCGAACACTATTAGACCAAGTTAAATAGGAGTTCATTTAGTTAATCTGCCCAGAAAACTATTAACAGAAGCAAGATGCACATACAATCTATCCCCTTGACAACAAAATTTGCCCTCAGAGCTCAACATGTCTTCTAAAAGCCATTAATGGATTCTCATCATATAAAAATTGCCTATAGGGGCCGCCCCAGTGGCGCAGCGGTTTAGTCCGCGCTTGGCAGCCCGGGGTTCGCAGGTTCGGATCCCGGGCGCCCGCCGACGCACTGCCTGTCAGCCATGCCATGGCAGCGTCCCATATAAAGTAGAGGAAGATGGGCAGGGATGTTAGCCCAGGGCCGGTCTTCCTCACAAAAAAAAAAAAAAATGCCTATAAATTGTTTATTTCTTAGAATGTGATTGTACCTTAAAGCAGAAATATATATTTAGCAGACCCTATATGTATGCCAGAAAGAACCGAATTAGCAGCTTCACTAAAAGGTTTCTTTTTAAAAAAATCAGAGAGCAATTTTTACCTTCTCTTCAGGCCAGATGATGCTCCTGATTCCACAAGGTTTGGGGCACTTTTAGCTGATAAGGGCCCATGAGTTTATGAGAGCTTCAAATGACTACTGTTTGGGTTAAAAATAATCACCGAGAAACAAAAACTGAGAAACTGAGAAATGAAAAGCAGAAGTATTGACCAAATTACTCCATTCGCTCTCTCCCACAGGGGGTGTTTTCCTGTTTCTCAGAACACCATCCTTCAGTCCAGCAATTCCTTAACAGGTGTCCCCGCAGGCTGCTAGTCCCCAAAATGCTGGGCCATACAAGGGTTCTAAGATCAAGTTTGGGAAATACACACTATACTTCCCTCCTGGAAAGCCACAATGCCCATCAACAGATGAAATGTCTGAGTCCCTTTCAGGAAAGAAACCTGTTTAGTTGTGCTTCACCCATTGTTTGAAAACTTACTTAACCACAGACTCCCTTTCCCAAGGAACACCACTAGAATCTAGGTTTTGGAAATGCTGAAACAGTCTAAAATTAATCACTTCTTCCCACTGAGAATACTGTGGGCTCATTCACCTGGCCTGGCAAAGGCAACACTTGCTTAAAGAATGAATGAGAAAGAATGTTAAAGAATGTTAACCCTCTGCATTCCCACGGCCCCTTAGTTAATGCATGTTTTCATGTCTTGGATCAAGTCAAAAAGAAACCATCCTCAGGATCCATATGAGGTGTGTCCCACACCCAGAAAAGGTACCCATGAATTCTAGGAATGGCTTATGTGAAGCATGATTTCACAAGATTTGGAGAATGAGAGGAAGGAAGAAGAAGATGTAAGAGCAAATCTGTCAGCAGAAAGAATTTAATTCTCCTCCTGCTTTTCTAAGTCAAGGAGAAGGATGCAGGTGCATTACAATCTAATTAGAATATGTTCAAAGTCATCAAAGAAATCCACTGATGTCAGTTTAATGGGGTCATAAGCAGAGAGGACTTCAGGGGTTCCTTGTCAAACTCTCTCCACAGACTCCAATCTCTAGAACATAAACTTAATTCTATAATTGCAAAAAATTTCCAGAACCTTAAATATCTCTTTGTAATATAGGTTTTTTTCTAGCCCCTGATACCTCACAGAAAATTAAGGATTTCGGGAAGCATCTTGCCTCTCCCTCAGGTCACTATGACATTCACCCGACCAAACTGTCTAATGGGCCCCCCACTGGCCTCCCTAATGACCAAACTTGCTTAAAAAGGCACAGCATCAGCAGAGAGGAAGCTGAAATTTCTGAAATAACAAAGAATAAAACCATCCTGGGTAATGTAATTCTGTTTCCCAGGATTCTAAAGCACTCAAGGTCCTTGAGCCTGAAAATTCCCTAATGGGGCAGGAGAGGTGCTGGGAAGGGGCCACACAGCTGAGTATACAGAAAAGCCTTGTCTCACAGGCACTGCCATTGAACAGTCAGTCACATAAAATTATCCAACATGTTGCTCCAGTGCTGTCCAACAGAACTTTCTGCAATGATGAAAATGTTCTGTATAAGCACTATTCAGTATGGTAGCCACTAGCCACATGTGGCTATTCAGCACTTGGAATGTGGCCAATGCAACTGAGGAACTCTCTCTCTCTCTCTCTCTCTATATATATATATATTTGGTGAGGAAGATTAGCCCTGAGCTAACATCCATTGCCAATCCTCCTCTTTTTGCTGAGGAAGACTGGTCCTGAGCTAACATCTGTGCCCACCTTCCTCTAGTTTATATGTGGGATGCCTGCCACAGCACGGCTTGATAAGCGGTGCATAGGTCCGCACCGGAATCCAAACCTGTGGACCCTGGGCAGCCAGGTGGAGTGTGCGAACTTAACCACCATACCACTGGGCTGGCCCAGGAACTGAATTTTTAATGTCGGTTAATTTTAACTTAACCACGTGTGGCCTATGGCTACTGTATGATAGTGCAACTAGCTTATACCCTCAAAGTTCCTTCAACACGAATTTCACAAAAAGAGAGATGGTCAGGAACCAATGAAGGTTCTCCGAAGGTTCTGGGAAATGGACTATTTTATTTACCAAAGGAAGTAGGGAAGAATCTAGTCCAGTGTCTCAGGAATCTTTATGTACGTGACTCACATGGCTAAAGATGAGCATCATTCCCATTTTACAAAATGGAGAAATTGAGATATAGATCAACTAATTGATATAAATAGTAACTACTATTTGTGTAATCTCCACAGGTGCAAAGGGTTTTATATGTGATCGTTACAACAATCCTCCAAGACAAACATTACTGTTTTTCTTTTACTGATATGGAAACTGAGGTTCAAGGAGGTTAGGTGGCTTAGGAAAGGCCACCCTGCAAGTGGAGCTAGGATTTGAACTCAGACCTCTCTTCAAAGCCTGAACAAAATACAGTTTACGTCTTCGGCAAAGACAAATTTTCCTTTCTAGATTTAGTTAACAAGTATTTTTTGAGTGTCTATCATACGCACAGTGTTGGGGGAAGGGGACACAAAGGTAAACAAGGAAAACCATCAATACACTGAAGCTCAGAGTTGTGTGGGCTTGTTATTCTCTGCTAACAAAGTATATTTAATTATTCAATTACTCACAGCTAGCACCTCTTGTATATTACAGCAACCAACTGGCCCAAAATAAAAAATAAGCTAATATTTTTAGCACTTCAAAAACATATAGAACCAAAAGCACAAGTGACAACAGAAAAAAATAGATAAATTAGACTTCATCAAAATGTAAAACTTTTGTGCGTCAGACGCCATCAACAAAGTAAAAAGACAAACTGGGAGGAAATATTTGCAAATCATATACCTGACAAGAGACTTGTATCCAGACTATATTTTTAAAAAACTTACAACTCAACAGTAAAAAGACAACCTGTACACGTTTCTTTTTGGACGTATGTTTACATTTCTTTTTCGTCCAGGAGTAGAAGGCTGGGTCATATGGTAAGTCCATGTTTAGCATTTTGAGGATGTGCCAAACTGTTTTCCAAAGCGGCTGCAACATTTACAATCCCACTAGCAGTGTATGAGGGTTCAAATTTCCCCACAACCTCACCAACACTTGTTATTGTCTGTCTTTTTTATTTTAGCCATTCTTGTTGGCGTGAAATGGTGTCTCATTACAGTTTAATTTGTATTTCCCCTAATGACTAGTGATGGTGAACATCTTTTCATATGTTTATTGGCCATCTGTAACTTCTTCATAGAAATGCCTATTCAAATCCTTTGCCCATTTTTAAATGAAGTGATTTTATTGTGAAGTTTTACAAGTTCCTTGTCAGATACATGATTTGCAAATATTTTCTTCTATTTCAAAACTGCTCTTCTATAAGCCAAATCAGGTTCTCCAGCAACTAGCCCATTCCTTGCTCAGGAAGGAAAATATCACCTGAAAACATAAACGACAACATTTTTAAAAAGAGCGTCTCACTTCCTGATGAGGAGCAGTTGAGAGACGCTCAGTTCACAGCACGGAAGGGGCATTAATGACCTGAAAGTAATCACGGGGACTGCAGGATGGAGATTGGGAAAGAAATGTTAGGGTTGAGATGGTTAAGTATAGATTTTAAAATGAAAAAATTGCCCATCTTTTTTCTTCCTCTATTTTGTTTTAAATCCCTCTTTTGTCACTTTTCCTCTAAAAGGATCTAAGTACTTCATAACCATCACTATAAAAGTCATACGGGGCAATGATCTGGAGAACCTGACTTGATCCACAAAAGAGCAGAAATGTGTAATAATGAGCCACGTTCCCCCAGGACCAAGGGGGCCATCGAGGAGTACATGGACATATGTACAGAAATCCAGGTGGCTTTAATCCCTCCCATTGGATCTGCCTCCTACACACCCATCACCATCATAAACTAAGCAAAACCAAAATATATCTGGGTAGAGAGGATACTCAAATGGGTAGGAACTAGAAATGCAAACTTCTCTCTCAATAGATATAGAGAAGTTTCTTGGGAAAGAAACAAGAAAAAGGAAGAAACAAGATTCAAAATGATCCCAAAAGGCAAATCCTGGGGAAAATCCAAAAAGATATACATGGTAAATTCTGAACAGATGCCAGTTACTAGTGTTATCATTAATATTAAATTACAATATTAACTGTAAAGTCCTGCATTTATGTTTAAAACAGTAATTATATAAAAAGAGCCTAGAGGAGAACTGGCTTGACCAAAATCCACGGGAGGAACAAAAATTGGGGTTTTAACATGCACTAACAGTGCAATGCAGCTGCTAATTAACTCTCACCACCAGGCAGCCTCTGTCCACACCAAAGGAACCAACAGGCTCACTAAACTCTACCAGCCAGGCCATGTCTGACGTGAAGCTTTGATCTGGGCACAAAAGATACAGACAATCTAAAGCATATCTAGCAAGAAATGACCAGAATGGCTACAGGTCTGGAATCCAAATTAAATACCTCCTGTTGATGGAACAGGAGCTATTTGGGCCTATAGAAGTAAAGGTTTAAAGTAGCTACTGTTAAATATTTGAAGAATTGCCAATAAAGAATGGCATTAAGTTGTTTTGTGTTGCCAAAGGGTGAAAATTACAGGGAAATGTTACGCTCCATATATGGAATAATTTTCTAATACTTAAAATTATCCAAGAATTGATCCCATGGGCTTGAGAAGTTATAAGCTCTCTTTCCTTGGACGTGCCCAGGAACCAAACAGAGGGTTATCTGCCAGCAGGAGCAATCTGAGGATTCCTGTGGTGGGTGAAAGGATGCATCCAAAAGTTTTAAGGTGCCTTCCAACACCAAGAACCTGCAATTCTAGGATTCTGCCTATGGCTGAGGTTCATCAGATTAGTAGACAAAGTCCAGTGTCAATCTCTCCTCCAACCCATCTTTATGTGATGAGTGGTGAACATTTTAAAATACTCTTGGTAGGCCCTGGAAAAAATGATTAAATGATACTTGTGTCTCAAATATTAACTACTTTTCTATTGTACATAAACTCCTCTTTTCCTCATCTGGAAAAGGACTCAAATGAGATGATAAAGGTGAATAAACTCTGAAAACCTCAAAGCAATGTAACAGATATTTATTACTATTGATGGTTATCAATAAGCAGAGAGGCACCCAACTAACTTTAAAAAAAGAAAACACTTCCATACGGAGCCGTTGTTTTTCTTTTCTCACTCTCAATTGTAAACCACCAAGGCAGATCTAATTTCACTTTCATCTCAAGATTTGGTCACCAGAGTGCCAGGGGCCTGCACACAAAATTCCAGCAGGGTGCCCACCAGAGAGTATTAGCAAGCGAACCTGGAGTCTGGGCTTTGCTGTCTGTCCTCAACAGGAATAAATGCAGGCTCCAGGGAGGACGTGAGAGTGAAAACTGGGGCACTCAAACTAAGAGTAAACCAAAGAAACAGGCTAAAAGGCACAGTCCAAGCAAAATCTACAAAAGAAAAAATTGATGAACTGGACTTCAACAAAATTTAAAACTTTGTTCTTCAAAAGTCACCAATATGAAAAGATAAGTCACAGATGGGAGAAAATATTTACACATCTGATAAGGGACTTACTTCCAGAATATATAAAGAATTCTTACAACTCAATGATAATAATAAGACAAAGAATCCAAGTAAAAAATAAGCAAAAAATTGAATGGAAATTTCACCAAAGAAGATATATGAATAGCTAATAAGCACATGAAAAGACACTCGACATCATTAGTCATGTAGGGAAATGCAAATTAAAACCACAATGAGATACCCCTACACACCCACACTAGAATGGCTATAATCAAAAAGACAGACAATATCAAGCATTGGCAAGGATGTGAAGCCACTGGAACCCCCTCATGCCTCAACTGTGGGAAGGTAAAATGGTATAGCCACCTTGGAAAACAGTTTAACAGTTTCTTAAAAAGTTAAACATACCATATGTCCCAGCAATTTCACTCCCAGGTATCTACCAAAGAGAAATGAAAACATCTGTCCACATAAAGACTTGCACACAAATGATCATAGCAGCATTATTCATAATAGCCAAAAAATAGAAACAAAATGTCCATCAACCGGTGAATGAATTAACAAAAGGTGGTATATCCATATAATGAAATACTATTCAGTAGTAAAAAGGAATGAACTATTAATACACATTACAACATGGATGAATCTCAAAAACATTATCCTAAGTGAAAAAAAAAACCAGTGACAAAAGACTATGTATTGAATGATTCCATTTATATGAAATTTCCAGAAAAGGCAAACCCACAGAGGGAAAGCAGATTAGCGGTTGCCTAGGGCTGGGGGTGGGAGCAGAGGCTGACTGCAAGTGGGGACAAGGCCACTTTTTACAGTAAAGGAGATGTTCTAAACATAGATTATGGGGCTGGTTGCACAATTCTATAAATTCCCTAAAAATCACTGAATTTATAATAGAAGAATTTTATGACATGTAAATTATACCTCAATAAAACTTTTTAAAAACTGGTAGATAGCCCTGAGACACAAGAACTAATAGGCCTGAATCAGAGGGCAGATCTTTTAGTTACATTCGTTATATAAGTCATATTTAGTTCAAAGAAACCTAATAGCAAGGAAGAACAAATTTTCTTCTGTTTCACTTATCGAAAGCAATTTCTTTAGGTATCTCAAAATTTGACGCTATAAATGCCCAGATTCTCTTCCAACGTGATTTTGGAGGCAGTTTGCCTGGAGGTTAAAGTTGGGGACTGT
This sequence comes from Tapirus indicus, assembly GCA_031878705.1. Lineage (NCBI taxonomy): Eukaryota > Metazoa > Chordata > Mammalia > Perissodactyla > Tapiridae > Tapirus > Tapirus indicus. The sequence continues at coordinate 131,741,323 of CM062920.1, read as the reverse complement.
GGGCTCAACCTGTATCTAAAACCCAGCTCTCCTACTTACTACGTGACCTGAAGCAAGTGACTTGACCTGAACCTCAGCTTCCTGTTCCTATAAAACAGAATTCACACACACCACAGGGTTGTTTAAATGAGCACTAGCTAGCACACAGTGAGTACTCAACAAATGCTCATGTTATTAGTTTTATTCTCAACACATCATCATTACCATCAACCCTAGTTCCCTCAGGAAACCTGAAAACATGATGGATACGTGTATGTCCTCAACGTCCACTTGGTGCTTCATTACCGCTCTGTTCAATTTAATTCAGACTCCCACTGCCCAAACGCAACCAGGGTAACTTGTAACTCTCATTCATTATCTTAGGGACTTGGACTTTGAGATAAAGTCCCCAAATCATTTCACTGCATAGAACAAAAGCTGTTCCATCCCCTGGCAAAAGCAAGATATTTTCCAAGCCAACAATGGAAAAAAATTTTAAATAGGTATGGTTTTGTTGTTTGTTTCTGGGAGAACTGGACCAAGAAGAAAATGTCAGCATTTCCTCAGAGATGCCTGGCAAACAGGGGGAAATAACAGTAGAAAAATAAAGCCATCTGCGAGAGGAGCTGGCACAGGAACACGATTACCAGGCCCTGCACCAGAGAATCCCCGAACCCACAGAGTAAGGTCGGGGGCCCTGGTGCAATACTGACGCTTCCTGGGTAAACAGCTGGGACCCGACCAAATTCAAAAACCCCTTGCGTTTTATTTCTTTTTTTTTTTTTTTTTTAAGTCTATATGAAAAGGGAAGGGAAACTGCACAGGAGTAAGACAAGTGTCTTCTGGTTCTCCTTTTCTTTCTGCCAGGCAGGGTGAGGGGACAGGACCTTGGAAAAATATCTGTGTGCCAGGCAGACGACACCTCATCAGCAATGTCAGGAAAAGTACTATGGTCACCTCTGGCTTGCCCAGCCCACCCCACTAGCCCAGCAGCACACACTGCCCCTAAAGAAGCCAAGTCTTCCAGCACAACCATCTAGCCACAGACCTCAGAGAACATCTGGGAAGAGACGCCAACAACGTGACAGGGGGCCAGGCACATGCCCTTCAGTCTCCACACTTGCTGGTTAGTCACAAAAGCCCCAAGACCTCAAAACATTCAAAGGAAGCATGTCATGGGATTCACCTATCACGAGGACTGCTTTAACTGAGCGTCCGAGGAAACCTCACCGCCTCTGTGGGGATTTCTCCTGGGCACCACCAGCAAACTAGGGAGAAAAACAACTCCCTCGCAGGAACGTCTACTGGGGCCAAATGTAAGTGCCCCTGAAATCATTCTGGGTCTGCCCTTGAATGCTGCCTCTGTTCTGCTTTTTCCACTAGAGCCACAGAACATGAGGGCTGAGAAGGCCCCCAGGGGCTCCAGAGAGGTAAAATAACTTACTAAAGGTCACAAAGCATGGAAGTGGCCAAGCCAAGACTAACACTCAACTTTACCCACAAAAACGGGAAAATACTATTGTTCTGGATTACAATCCACTCTCTCCATTAAGGAGCATGTCCCTGACCCAGAAAGAAAGTGCTCACGGGGGGGGGAATATCAAGGGAGATAGGAATATGGATTCTGAGCTGATGACAAGGTTCAAATCCAGTTCTGTCCCTTCCCAGAGTGGGTGACTTTAGGCAAGTTCCTTAACCTGTTTCCTCATCCATCCGAGGGGCTAATAAAAGCACCAACGCTGCAGACTATTCTGAGGATGAAATATGCCAATACAAAGAGTTTCTAAAATAGTGCCTGATGTAAGTACTACGTAACTCATCATCATCATCCTAAAACAGAGGGGAAAGGAAAATGAAAACATTGGGGATTTACGAAAATAGAAAGTGAGTGTGTGGTCATCAAATAAGTAGAACATCACTTAACTTAAAAACTTCAGACACCCCGAGAGACACGTTAACACTGGCTAGAGGGAAAATGAAAGCAAACAAGAACATGTTATAAAACATTAGGTAAAATGTGACCCCAATTATGTTAATAATCATACCCACGCATATATACATATTTCAAAAAGAGAGTGACTGAAAATAAATGAAACATTAACAGCCTTCTCTGGGCAGTGGGATTATGGTTGACTTTTAATGTCTTCTCTATTTCCCAAGTCTTATGTAGCAGACATGTATTACTTTAGAAATCAAAATAAATGTAGGTTTTGCATTTTTTTGCAGGAATCAAGAAAAGAATTTTATTTATTGTTTTTATTGAGGTCATATTGGCTTTTAACATTGTGTAACTTTCAGGTGTACATTATAATATTTCAGTTTCTGTATACATTGCATCATGTTCACCACCAATACTCTAGTTTTTATTCGTCACCATACACATGCGCCCCTTTACCCCTTTTGCCTTTTCCCCACCCCCTTTTCCTCTGGTAACCACTAATCTGTTCTCCATATCTATGTGTTTGTTTATCTTCCACATATGAGTGAAATCATATGGTATTTGTCTTTTGCTGTCCAACTTAATTTGCTTAGCATAATACCCTCAAGGTCTATCCGTGTTGTTGCAAATGGCACAATTTTGTCTTTTTTATGGCTGAGTAGTATTCCATTGTATATACAGACCACATCTTCTTTATCCATTCATCAGTCAACGGGCACTTGAGTTGCTTGAATGTCTTTTGGCTATTGTGAATAATAATAGCTAATAATAGCTGTGGTGAACATAGGGGTGCATAAATCTTTTTGAATTGATTTTATATTCTTTGGATAAATATCCAGTAGTGAATACCTGGATCATATGATTTTTCTATTTTCAGTTTTTTGAGAAATCTCCATACTGTTTTCCATAGTGGCTGCACCAGTTTGCATTCCCACCAACAGTGTATGAAGGTTCCCTCTTCTCCACATCCTCTCCAACACTTGTTATTTCTTGTTTTATTAATTATAGCCATTCTGACAGGTGTGAGGTGATATCTCACTGTAGTTTTGATTTCTATAATTATATATTATATATAAAATAATTTATATTATATAAAAGTAATTATATATAGTATATTATATATATAATTATAACTAATAATTAGTGCTGTTGAACATCTTTTCATGTGCCTGTTGGCCATCTGTGTATCTTCTTTGGAAAAATGTCTGTTCATATTCTCTGCCCATTTTTTGATCAGAGTTGTTCATTTTTCTGTTGTTGAGTTGCATGAGTTCTTTATATATTTTGGAAATTAACCTGGGAATAAATTTAACCAAAGAGGTAGAAGACCTATTCACTGAAAAGTATAAGACCTTATTAAAAGAAATCAAAACAGACATAAAGAAATGGAAAGATAATCTATGCTCATGGATTGGAAAAATAAACATAGTTAAAATGTCCATATTACCTAAAGCAATCTACAGACTCAATGAAATTCCAATCAGAATCCCAATGACCTTCTTCACAGAAATAGAACAAAGAATCCTAAAATTTATATGGAACAACAGAAGACCCCAAATGGCCAAAACAATCCTGATAAAAAAGAACAAAGTTGGAGGTATCACACTCCCTGAATTCAAATTATACTAAAAAGCTATAGTAAGCAAAACAGCATAGTCCTGGCAAGAAAACAGACACACAGATCAATGAAACAGAATTGAGAGCCTAGAAATAAAACCACACATCTACGGACAGCTAATCTTTGACAAAGGAGCCAAGAACATACAACAGAGAAAGGAAAGTCTCTTCAATAAATGGTGTTAGGTAAACTGGACAGCCACATGCAAAAGAATGAAAATAGGTGATTACCTTATACCACACACAAAAATTAACTCAAAATGGATTAAAGACTTGAATGTAAGACCTGAAACCATAAAACTCTTAGAAGAAAAATACGCTGTACACTCTTTGACATCGGTCTTTGCAGTATTTTTTCAAATACCATGTCTACTCAGGCAAGAGAAACAAAAGAAAAAATAAACAAATGGGACTACATCAGATTAAAAGGCTTCTGCAAAGCAAAGGAAACCATCAACAAAACAAAAAGACAACCCACCAACTGGGAGAAAATATTTGAAATCATATATCCCACAAGGTGTTAATTTCCAAAATATATAAAGATTGTCTTTAAAGAAGAAACTTGACACAAGGCCAGGTCTCAGATGGCTGAAGGGCTATTATAGAGTGGCTTCAACGGGGTGGGTGGAACCCTAAGAAGCCTGTGTTTGCCAGGGGAAACCAAGAGATGGAGAGCAGGGGAACCTCAAACCACCAAGCAAATGTGAAAGATGATGCCTGAAAATATCAGGTCAGGGAGGGGCAGCACTCTGTAAAACATGAATGAATTTCAAAAAGAGAAAAAAAATGGGAGTGACGATTTCAGCCGTCTCTAGTTTAAATGAGAGAGATTATAAAGGCTTAGATAACAGGAAAAAAGGAAATCCTGCAGAAAGCTAATCAGCAGCCCACCTTCTTTCCCTGGCTGAGATAGATCAGCCACCAAAACCAAAAAGCAAAAAATCAAAATGGCTGAAAAAAGGAACTGTGGGCCCCTACTGGGGGCAAGGCTGGGACAAGCCATCTGGGCTTGGTGCTCCCAGCTACTATCCCAGTCTGAGACCATTCCCTGTTCCCAGCGAGGACCAAGAATTTCCTCCTTTTCAGCATCCAGATGGCAGAAATAGATCTGCTGACACCGGGGCCACCGACAGACTTAAGCCAGAGCCCAGAAAGAACTCCCCGTGGGGTCTAAGAAGACTGAGTTAACTGGGGCATCTTTCTCTGCAAATCTTCCTAGCTTGTCTTCACTCTCCACTTCTTCCAGCTTGAGTTCTCAGCTTACCTCTTGTAGAGATTCCTTGTAGCTCATCTGAAAGGGCAGACAGACACTAGACAGAAAAGCGTAACAGAAGAACAGAATATGCAGAACAGACATCAGAGGGTAGCATCAGGGCCCTCCCAGGTCCCACTCTACTCTGACAATCCTCCTACCCTGAGGTGAGCTGAGCAAGCACCCACCCCCCAACCCCACCACCTCTGCATCTTTCCCAACAGCTGCTCTTCTTGAGTAGCAACCTTCTTTTTTGTTGTTTTGTTTTGTTTTGGGTGAGGAAGACTAGCCCTGGGCTAACATCTGTTGCCAATCCCTCTCTTTTTGCCGAGGAAGATTGACCCTGGGCTAACATCCATGCCCATCTTCCTCTGCTTTATAAGGGATGCTGCCACAGCATAGCTTGACAAACAGTGCATCAGTCTGCACCCGGGATCTGAACCTGCAAACCCCGGGCCGCCAGAAGCGGAGAGCAGGAACATAACTGCTACGCCACTGGGCTGGCCCCAGAGCAGCAACCTTCTTGAGCAGATCACCCACCCAGTTCTCCTATTTCACAGATGAGGAAAACGAGACAGAAAAAAGAGGACTGTGTGTCTGTGCCTATCAAAGGTAGATAAGATAGGCACTATACAAGACCATCTGATTCAGGACTGAGGTCAAAAATCTTTGTAGTGACAGAGCCAGGACAAGAAGCTAGTTATTCCGATGGGTGCCCCTTCTTCTGGCTCTCATCATCTCCTGCAAACTGGACTGCACACTCCACTGCTCCCTATAAAAGCTCCAGTCCAGTCCCCAGGTTCCTCCTGGGCAGATGTCAACATGTAAAATAATGCAGAAGGCTAAATCAAATTCAGGTATAATGGACAGGGGTGACTCTTCACTTCTTCTAAGGGCAACCATAACAGGAAACATCTCAATCCAAAAAGTGACCCTGCAATGGTTGCCTATTAGGACCTGTGATGACCTATAGGTGAAACTTCATGGGTATTTGCATAGTCTTAAAGTATCTTCCAGGGGCGGGCCTGGTGGCATAGTGGTTAAATTTGCATGCTCCACTTTGGCGGCCTGGAGTTCACGGGTTCACATCCCAGGCACAGACTTACACACCACTCATCATGCCATGCTGTGGCAGTGTCCCACATACAAAATAGAGGAAGACTGGCACAGACATTAGCCCAGGGACAATCTTCCTCACCAGAAAAAGTATCTTCCCCCAAATATTAATAAAAGTATTATTTGCTGTGGTGGTTTTAAGATATGCCCACAAATTCTTTGATACTTCTCCCTCCAGGTGGAGCTTACATCCCCTCTCTCCCCTTGAGTGTGGGCTGGACCCAGTGATTCTCTACTAATAAACAGATTATGGAAAGGGAAAAATAGTAACTTAACAGTAGCAAAAACTGACAGACACTACCTTATAACCAAGTGATCAAAGTTAACATCACCAATGGTAAGTCATGTCAACGCCATGTACTCCCCAATATGACGCAATGACAAGGGCACATGACCTCTATTGTACTCTTCCCCAAAACCCATAACCTCAGTCTAATTGCTAGAAAACAACAGACCAACCTAAATCAAGGGACATTCTGCAATGTACCCGACCACAACTCTTCAAAACTGTCAAGGTCACATAAGACAAGGGAAGATAACACTGTCGTACACTGGAGGAGAATAAGGAGACATGACAACTAAATGCAACATGAACTGGATCCTGGAACAGAAAAGAACATTAGTGGAAAAACTGGCGGGGATGGGGGGTGGGCACAAGGGGTGAAGGGATGCACCCACATGGTGACGGACAAAAAAAATAAATGATGTACAGCTAAAACCCCACAATGTTATAAACTATTAAGACATCAACAAAAATGAAAATTTAAAAAAAAAAAAAGAAAAACTGGGGAAATCTGAATAAAGCCTGTAGTTAATAACTGAAGTTAACAGTATTGAACTGATGTAAATTTCTTAGTTTTGACAAATGTACCACGGTTATGTTATGCAACTCTTCTGTAAATCTAAGATGACTTCAAAACAAAAAAGTTTAAAAATGAAACAAAAGTGATGCTCCAGGAAGATACATCATGCTTACGCTAAGGCTTCACATCTCCACAAAACCCCTAAGCGTGCCCTGTCATTCCCAGTTTGAGAAGCATCATGGGATCTCCCAGTTATCAACTATTTACTAATGCCATAGCCATGATGATGACACATTAAGAAGGAATGGCCTGTATCATCTTAATTACTCAGTTGAGTCTTTACACCAAGGACCTTTTCTAAATTCCATTCCTATGGGGAACAAGATGAAAATACTGATGACACTCTGAGCATGGCAAGGTTCCAGCCTGTTGCTCCTGGCTGTGGTCCCATCACTTAGCACTTTGCTTAGACCTACACAGGATGAGTTACTGACACACCAAAAGGACAAATTCTGAGCGTGCATCAATATTAATTCATTTACAGAAAGGATTTTGCTTCCCCCTCCAAAAAACAGCTTGACTTAAATGCTTAGTGCTACCTCTAGAGATAAACTGTCACTAAACTCTCTACCAGCCATGAGTGAGAAGAAAAGATAAAAATCTTCCCAATAACCTTGAAGGAAAACATTTCAAAGTTCTCATACTTCAGTTTATTTCTGTAATCACTGGGTAAAGTTTTTTGGTTTTTTTATTTTTAAAATGCATTGACAGGTTGCTTGCAAAAATGGCCCCAAATTCTCCACCCCTGTATCCACATCCTTTATTCAACGCAATTTTGTGACTTCTTCCATCAAGGGCATGGGGGTGGAGGGTGTTATTTCCCTACCCCTTGAAGCCGAGCTGGCCTTGTAACTTGCTTTGGCCAACAGAATGCAGCAGAATTGACAGTGTGTTGGTTCTGAACTTAGGCCCAAGAGGCTCTGTTTACTTCTGCTCACTCTCTTGGAACCCTTCTCTCCTGCCATGAGAACAAGCCAGGGCTAGTCTGCTTCAGGATGAGAAAACTTGTGGCATAAAAATGAGGTCCCCCAGTGGCGCAGCAGTTTAGTTCATGCTTTGGCAGCCCCAGGTTCGTGGGTTCGGATCCTGGGCTCCTGCCAACGCACTGCTTGTCAGCCATGCTGTGGCGGCGTCCCATATAAAGTAGAGGAAGATGGGCATGGACATTAGCCCAGGGCCAGTCTTCCTCAACAAAAAGAGGAGGATTGGCAACGGATGTTAGCTCATGGCTGGTCTTCCTCATAAAAAGGGAAAAAAAATGAGATCCCCTAGCCAGCCTCCAGCCAACCCAGCAGCTGACTCAGACACATGAGCACCCCAGCCGAGAACAGAACTGCCCACCTAGCCCAGCCCAAATTGGTGACCTGCAGTTCTCATTTGTTTAAATTTTTAAAAAATATCTCCCAGTAAATCCCTTTGTTTACATAAGTCCAGCAATGTGTTGTGCGAGTTTTTCTATGAGTTTTATGCTTTTTGCTGCTAGTGTGAATGGGAGCATTTCTCCCATTATAGCCAACAGATTGTTGGTGGTATATAACACAGCTATTATTCCTCATGCATATACGTACCCACAAGTTTACTGGTCTCTCATTAATTTTAGGAGTGTTACCATACATTTGCTTGTTTTTATTGATATATAATTACATAGTTTATTTAAAAATTTTTTTCTTCCTATTATCAGCTCCACTTCAAATATATGTTTCATGTTTTATTGCACTGGCAAGCAATGCCAGACCAATAACAAATGTTATCTTGGGTTTGGGTTTTTTTTTTTATTTTAATGGAAACGTCTAGTGTTTCCTATTAAGTAGGATGTAAAATGTTGGTTTAAGATATATGTAGGTGTGTGGATACACGTACACACATTTTTACATTTTTGTTTATACTATACTTAAATCATGCTACAGAAATATTCTATTTTTCCAAGAATTTTATTTTTAAAATTAAGAATGGGTGTGCATAAGGTTTATCTTACTAGAACAACTGACTATAGGGTCTATTTACAAACTTACTAAAAAAACATGTTGATATTCCTGGGATAAAATGTTATGCCAACATCCTGAATGATTTTTCTATTAGAGTTTCTTTTCTAGTTTTCAGGGTTTTTTTTAATCATATGACTAGGGTAGCTCTTCTATTTGAGTGTGATAGCAATTATATAACATGGGAATTATCTGGTATTTGGACATTTTAATAAGTTCATTGGTAAAATTGCAATAGCAACCCATTACTCCATGGTAAGAGGGGGAAAATCCCGACAGATCAAGTTAAACAGTTTATAGAGAAGGAAGGGAGGACAGTCTTTGAAATACTAGTACTATAGTATACTTACATTTCTATAGCTCCTGCTAGATGCAGTCCTTGCCTAAGGGTTCACTTTCCCTTTGTAGTACTTTACCAACTATTCAATCCTTTCCTGATGCTGGGGCTTACCCTGGCTTTTTGTTGTTTTGTTTTGTTCTATTGCACCAGAAACACTTCTCCATGTTTCCAGACAGTATTATACAGGAGTGGAAAGAAACCTTGGTTTCTCTATATCTAAACACAGAGCCAACCACCTGTCCATTTCCCACCCCAACATGTATCAGTTATGTATTTTCGCAATAATGCTACAGAAAAAGCAATCCAAAAATGTCACCAGCATACAACAGTAAGTGCCTATAGCTCTGACTGTTAGGTATGGTGGTCAGTTAGGTGGCTCTGCTGATCTTGGCTGAGAAAACTAGGGTCATTTGGCTCTGCTCCAACAATGTTCTCATGGCAATGGTGGAAGCACAGGAGAGCAGGCAGAAACATGTGATGCCTCTTGAGGCCTAGGCTTGGAACTGGCACACTATTCATCACGACTAGGCACCCTATTGGCCAAAGCCAAAGTCATAAGGCCAGGCCAGACCCAAGGGGTGAAGAAACAGACTGCCTCATTAGCGAAAAGAACTGAAAAGGGCATGGACACAGGGAGAGATACAGAACTGGCCATCCTTGCAATCTACCACACTACATCTCCTCTGTCTTCCGCTCACTTTGTCTAAACATCAGTGACCCCGCGTCCTTTCCTCTCACATCTTCTCCCTACTACCGTGCTGTTTCTTCACCCAAACAGTTTAGCTCTCTCAGAGACCCAAGGAAGCAGGTGGGCCTTCTGATCAGGGTAAGGAGCAAGAACTGCTAAATGAGACGTTTTAAAGATGTCCCAGGTGGGAAGGCAGGGAAGAGAGAGAACAGACTACATGGCAGACCACAGAGACGTGGCTGGGTATGACTCAAAGGAGAGTGACTATGGAGTGATCTCTGCCTTTTAGTGAGTCAGGAATATAGAAAAATAAAGGTTGAGACTACACAGAGGAACAGCCACTACAGGTGCAGCCTTCTCCATGTCGGTGTATGTGTAAAGTTGGGCAGTCTGAGTTGAAGGCTTTGCCATCAAGAGCTGCCTGATCTTGGGCAGGCTCTATACCTCTTAGGTCACCAATAAAACCAAGAAGTTGGACGCATCTCAGTGAACCTTCCAGCAGCAACATTCCATGGCTATGGATTTTATTTTGTTACCAAGCTAAACTTTTCATGTATATTCATTCTTCATGTCAACTTGTAGTGTGACTGCTCCCAATTTTAAAAATCAGAAGGAACACTACCAACAGCATAACCTTAAACCCAACCTCTCAAGAAGGGTATTCTGCCACCTTAGATGATCAAATGCTGACAAAGGATTATTATTCTGTCAAAGTACCTTCATGTGAGGGGAACCAAATGTGTACATTTCTCACGGCAGTCCAGGTTCACTTGTGATTGAAGAAAGACTCAGATCTATTTCAAACAATAATGTCTTTGAATTCGCTCACAATGAGAATTACCATTATTTCCCTACTTTCGGTTCTTTTTTAAAATTCAATTTATTTTTTGAATAGATGACACATGCACACGGCACTAAACTCATAAATTGCAAAATACTATAAAGTAAAAGGTAGGTTTCCTACCATCTCTATTCCTAAGATACTCAGTTACCTTCCTCAATGACAACCACAGTTACCAGTATTCTATACGTATAATAGGTGCACACACTTGTGCATGCATGTGTGCACACACAGGCGCACACACATACACATATACTATTCTTCTTAAACTAATAAAAGGTATTATACTAAAAACATTGTTTTGCACCTTGATTTTTCCCTCTTAATGGTATATCAGGCATTATTCCATATAGAGCTGCCTCATTCTTTAAAAGACTATATCATATTCTCTGTATGAATATTCTATTATTTAACCAGTTCCCATCAGTGAATACTGAGGTTGTTTCCAGCATTTTGGAATTTCAAACAATGCTACTATGAGTAACTGTGTACACAGGCCATTCTGCACAGACGCAAAGTGGAACTGCTCAGCCCGTGGATAATGGTGCATTTGTAACTTGGACAGATAAATCCACGGCATCTTCCAGAGGCACTGGGCCAGGGGTTGGCAAATTATGATCCCAGGCCAAATCCAGCCCATGAGCTAAAGAGAGGAGAAGCAGGGAGGGGAAGAATAAGTGACAGAGACCTCATGTGACCCAGAAAGCTTAAAATATTTACTATCTGGTCCTTTTCGGAAAAAGTTTGCCGACCCCTCCACTAGGCCAATTTACACTCCCACTAACAATGATGTATGGCAGTGTTTCTCCATGATTTCAGTTCTAATCTTAGGTCAAATGAAGATTTAAAGTAATGCTCCAGGTTCTGTGTCAGCTGAAGCATCTATCATACTAATGCACTGGCACTAGGATTTTTCCAGGCTTGTTTCAGGATGCAAACACAAACTGACACTTGAGCCTCTCACCTCACAGTCACATGTGGCAAGAAAAGGTTAGAATCCTCAACTGTTAGAATTGAAAGGAACTTAAAAGTTACATGGTCTGAGCATTATGGATTTTGTACACCATTAAAATTTCAAACAGAATTTAAAGGCTTAAAACAATGTTGCCAACTTTTTATTTTGCCAAGTGAAATCATTAAAAAATAAAAACAACCCAACCACCACCGACCTTCACCATCACTTCATAAAAGAAAGAAATTTAATATCAAAAAGGACATACCCAATCTCAGAATAAAGGAGAATCTATTAAATGAGTACACTTAGCATCATGAAAAGCCAACCAGTCATTTTCTTTCTGCCAATTTTGCTTCAGATTGAGGACAACTCCATGTCAAACCCATGTTTGGGAACCAACCTCATTGTTTCCTAAACAATCTAAAGCCCCCAAACCCATAGGACATCCTCCAGATTCAACTCTGGTGACAATGAATTTGAGGCAGATTCAGGGCTAGAACCCAGGACTTCTGCCTCCCAGTCTCATATCTTTCCCCTAAACCACGTTCCTCACGTGTCCAGAATCTAAAAAACAAATAAACAGCACAACCGGTCCAACAACGCCCCAGCCCACTCTCTACTTTACCCATCTCACTGCCCTTAGGTCTGATCTGCTCATCTCTCCACCAAAACGTCCTTTTTAGTCCTCTTCATCGGGTGGGGGGCAGGGGTAGACAACAAAAAAAACCAGAAAACCGCCTCTCTTCTAAGTGACTGGAGAATTCTAAATTCATACAGACCCAAACAACATTTATCCATCCACTAATAATAAACAAAATTCCTAAAACAAATCTCATTTATATATTTATACATGTATTTATATTTATACACATCCTATTGGTCTGTTGCTCTGGAGAACCCTGACTAATACATCAGTTTCCTTTGAATTTCACGGCCAAGGAAATGTCAATGGCCTTGGATATGCAGCAAGAGAAACACTACCTTTATATCAGATTCATGTCCTTGCCTTCCTCTGCCCTCTCTGGTCCTCTTTCATTCAACATTCAGCTCTCTTCCATGTGCCAGGCACCGTTCACTTGCCCGTGACTGGTCACCCACAACCTGACAGGAGTCAGCTTCATTCTGCACCACCTGCCACTAGGGCACAACACTCCTCCTGGCACAGCCACATCAGCTCCACTCAGACACCGATGTATCCACCACAACTTAAAAATAAAAAATTACTCAGATAAAGTGTAGTACATTTATAAAATGGAATACTACTCAGCCATAAAAAGGAACAGACTACTGTACATGCATGAACTTAGATGAACCTCAAGCTAGACACAAAAGAGGACATACTGTGTGATTCCACTTATATGAATTTCTAGAACAGGAAAAACTAAATTATTAGTGCTGGAAATCAAAACAGTGGCTGCTGGGGGGGGACTGACTAGGAAGGGGCATGAGAGAACTTTCTGGGATGATGGAAATCTTCTTCTTGATAGGACTGTGGTTTATATGGCTGTATATGTCAGTCAAACTCATTGAACTGTACACATAAGATTTGCATCACTGTATGTAAATTATACCTCAATAAAAGATTCTAATCCAAAAGAAAGAATAGAGATGGAGCTCTCCTAGCACCTTTCCTTCCAACCAGAGGTAGACTCCATCCAGAATTTAACATATCTATGCACTTTAATACTTTTATATGTACATATATATCCTTAAGCAACATATATTATTTTTCATGTATTTAAACTATATATATATCATGCATACATGTGTGTATGGATGTACATATGCATTCTTCTGTAATTTGTTTTTTTGCAACATTATATATGTGAGATACATCCATTTGATACCAGTAGCTGATCATGCATTTTTAGAGCTAAGTATATTCATGTAATAGAATACTATACAATTAAGTTATCCTTTTTTTTTTTTTTGCCATATATTTGGGTTGTTTCAGAGCAATGCTGCTATGACTTTGTGTATCTACTTGTATGTGAGTGCTAGGGCATTTATCAGTGGAACTGCAGGATAAGCAGACTGTCAGTTTTACTAGATATTACCATACTCTTCTCCAAAGAGATCTATCAACAGTTGATGAATGACCTATATTTTCACCAAATACCTAGTACCGTCAGACTTTAATTTTTTTGGAAATCCGACAGGGCTGAAACATTATCTTGTTATGGTTTTAATTTGTGGTTCTCCGATTACTAGTGTAGTTGAACTTATTTTTATGTATTCATGGCCACAGTTTCCTCCTCTGTGAATTATCTGTTCATATCTTTTGCTCATTTCTCTTTTGGATTATCTTTTTCTGAGTTGCAAATATATTTTTCCACTTTGTGTCTTTTTCTAATACTTTTGATTAGAACATTTTGATAAATTTTAATGTTTTTGACATTATCAATTTGTTCTTTTGCAGTTTGTGCTTTCTGTTTCATAGGGAATCCTTCCATGTCTGCAGACTCAAGATATTTACATATATTTCCTAATAAGTGTTTAAGGTTTGCCTTTAATATTTAGAACATCAATCCATTAGGAATTAAATTTAGTGTATTAAGTGAGGTAGGGATTCAGTTTTTTCCCCACATAATCAAATTCCAGCAACAATTCCTTTCCCCACCAATGGGCAACGGCACCTTTGTCACATATCAAGTCTCCATATGTGGATGAGTCTGTGGGCTCTTTATTCAGACCTTAGTTAACTACTTATTTATACTAAGTCTTGAAATCAGATAGCTTGAGTCAATCCACCTCGCTGTTCTTGAGAATGTTTGAATGTTTTGGGATTTTTTAAAATTATTTTATTGAGATCATATTGGCTTATTGTGTAAATTTCAGGCGTAATTATTATATATCAGTTTCTGTACAGACTACATCATATTCATCACCAATAGTTTAGGTTTTATCCGTCACCATATATATGTGCCCCTTTACCCCTTTCGCCTTTCCCCCACCCCCTTCCCCTCTGGTAACCACTAATCTGTTCTCTTTATCCATGTGTTTATCTTCCACATATGAGTGAAATCACACAGTGTTTGTCTTTCTCTGACTTATTTCACTTGGCATAATACTCTCAAGGTCCATCCACGTCATCACAAATAGCACAATTTTGTCTTTTTTATGGCTGAGCCATATTCCATTGTATTTATATACCAAATCTTCTTTATCCATTCATCCATTGATGGGCACGTGGGTTGCTTCCACGTCTTGGCTATTGTGAATAATGCTGCAATGAACGTAGGGGTGCATAAATCTCTTCAAATTGTTGATTTCATGTTCTTTGGATAAATACTCAGTAGCGGGATAGCTGGATTGTATGGTATCTCTATTTTTGATTTTTTGAGAAATCTCCATACTGTTTTCCATAGTGCCTGCACCTGTTTGCATTCCCACCAGCAATGTATGAGGGTTCCCTCTTCTCCACATCCTCTCCAACATTTGTTATTTCTTGTCTTGTTAATCACAGACATTCTGATGGGTGTAAGGTGCTATCTCCTTGTAGTTTTGATCTGCATTTCCCTAATAATTTGTTTCAATATTTAATTCATTGACTTATCTAGTGCCTAGAATAATGGCAGGCCCACACTAGCGACTCAATAAATACCTATCGAATGACTGAAGGAATCTCATCTCATATCAGCTAAATAAACAGTCCAGCAGTTCCCTGACACGATAGACAGTGTTTTACCTTTGGAGAGGGGAAGAGGAGGCAGTCAGGAGCACTGTCCCTTGCTTACACTCTCTCTTGCCTTTTGTGCCTTCTTATTCAGACCAGAATCTCGAAGAACGAATCCTCAGCAAGCCCAACCACTACTACTCAGTATGGCTACGCCTGTACATACAGGGTTTATTGCGAGTGGGATTGCTGCTAATTGTGACCTTGGAGGATTCTGATCACAAATTGTAGACAGCTCTGCCGAGGTCTTCTGAAGTCTGGCCACTATCTGGGCCCTTAAGCCTTGGAAACAGGACAAGGGGTCATCTAAAATTAGGTCTTCTATGCCCTTGAACATCTTTATTTTGTAGGCTAGTGTTGCTTCGAAATAGACTTCTTTCTGTAGCAGAGTTCTTGGCATGTTCTGTTAATAATATAAAAAGAAT
The DNA here is from genome assembly GCA_031878705.1 of Tapirus indicus. Classification (NCBI taxonomy): domain Eukaryota; kingdom Metazoa; phylum Chordata; class Mammalia; order Perissodactyla; family Tapiridae; genus Tapirus; species Tapirus indicus. The sequence continues at coordinate 131,725,650 of CM062920.1, read as the reverse complement.
CACCATTTACTTACTGCTCGCTATACGCAAGGCATTGTGCTAAGCACTTTGCATATACACATATATTTCATTGACTCTTCAAAACCATCACTTTTTTCTTTTGCCTTTTTGCAGTGAGCAATATTGATTCATTCTTTCATTCATCCAACATTCTTGAGCCCTTGGGCTGAGTTAGGGATGAGGGCTGCCAAAACACACAGCTCCTAAGCGCCAGGAACTCACAGTTCAGCGAGGAGTAGACTTTTAAAGAAATAGTTACCATGCAGTGTGATGACTGCATTTACAAAAACATATCCAAAATACGGTCTAGAAAAGAGCATGACTGACTTGAGGGGCAGAGGAGACAAGTTGTGGTGTCAGGGGAATCCAGGAAGAAGCTTTTAAATAGGACATGACCCCTGAACACACTCTCGAAGTCCTCTATCCTCTAGCTTGATCTGCTCTGGTCTCTCCTTCTCAGCAAGCCTGGCTTCCATCTTGCTTTATTCACCAATGGTTTCTTGTCCATGGCTTCCTCCCTTAACTAAAATTTTTTTTAATTAACTTTTTAACAACTTTATTGAGGAATGGTTCATATAATATAAAATTAACCAATGTCAAGTGTATAATTCAATGAATTTTAGTAAATGTACTGAGTCAAAACCATCCTTTGAAGTAGCAGTACTAACCCCAATTAACAGGTGGAAACTGGGGCTCAGGCAAATGAAGTGTTGTATCCACGCACCTCCAAACAGTAACTGGTAGAGAGGGAATTCAGACTAGTGCAATGGCTCACTAAAGCGCATTCAAGTGTTCAACAGGGAAAGAAGCCCACGGAGTTCTTCAGTGTAAGGGCACCCTCTTTACCACCTTGGAATCTAAGGACTAGGTATGTTATGAAACTGGAAAGTGTCGTTCACAGAGGGCTTAGGTAAAAACACTGGGAAAGAGGGCTGGATTGAATGTTGTTTGAAATGTGAGTAAAACAGTTTAAGAGTTGAACTAATATACACAACCAGCCAAACAAAAACCCAACATCAAACACTTAAAAGAAAGAGTTGAACCAACAATCAATGTGTGTGATAAAGCCACAAATTAAAATATGTACTTGCAATGTTAATAATAAACCACTCTGGTTACTTTTATTCTAAACCTTGATGCTTATGATTTGGCTTTCCAGGGTATTTACAAACATTAATCTCCTAATGGAGGATATACTCTTTTTCCTACCCCCAAGCAAGCTAGACAGAATAGTCTAACAGGCAGTTCAAAGGAGCGAGGCTCCCCACTTTTTCCAGGCTGAATTATGGTGTTTGAAATGTTCTGACAATTGAATTAGCTGACTGGTGCAACAATAGCAAACGCTTTCTAATTTGTGTTGCCTTCAGAGATGGCAGAAATTAGACTGCTGATAATTGACCAGAACTGTCTGGACTACTGATAGGCGGAAGGGAGGACAGGGGCTCCCGCCATTCTAACTTGAGTTACGCTTTACACACTGCATTTCCAGTTTTTGAATAGTAATGCTGGGAAAATGGCAATAGTGCTTGAGATATCTGTTGACAGGGTAAAGCTACCCATTCCTCAAAAAAGAGGAAGGCTCAAACACAGCCCATGCAGAAGGCCCTGCCGGATTAGTATACTCGGCTGTCTCTCTTTATGCATCCGTCATTCTAACAATGGAACTGAATGTTCAGAAGCCTTTCCCTGCCCCTACTGCTGGATGAGGAAACCACAAGAATAGTCTCAATTCAATATCGGGACACTCAGGCAGAGGTAACAAGACTGTGGTATGCTTTTGGGGTCAATATTAAAGAAAATATATCTGAAATGATTCTAAGTTCAATATTTTATTTCATATTCAACAAACAAAGGCTAGATCAGAGTGAGTTTTCAGGAAGCAACCTAACATATCCCCTAAAGCAGGGATTGACACTTTTTCTTTGAAGGGCCAGACAGGAAATATTTTAGGCTTCATGGGTCATATAGACTCTTGTCACAACTACTTAACCCTGCCACTGTAATGTGAAAGCAGCCTTAGACAATAGATAAAATGAATAAGTATGATGTGTCCTCATAAAACGTTCTCTATGGACACTGAAATATGAATTTCACATAATTTTCACATGTCATATTCTGATTTTTTTCAATCATTTAAAAATGTTAAACCCATTCTTAACTAGTGGGCCATAAAAAAAAATCAGGTCACTGGATTTGGCCTGTAGACCATAATTTCCCTACAGCATTAGAGATTCCCTGTGTTCTGGGTACGTCTATAATTTGTTTTCCGGTATGTGAACCAGCCTTTTCTGCCACAGCCCATCCTCAAACTCAGTGGGTTACGCAGAGCTACATGGGGATAAAACCAGAAACGCATCCCAAACCCCTGCCTGCCTCACTTGCCGCCTACACACTACCTTATTGGACGTTCATGGCTCTCTTTCCTAATTACAAAGGATCTTGTTCCTATTCTTTGGGATCCTGGCAAGTTACATTAACCAGAAACTTAAAATTATGTATTGAAATAAAAATAAAGCAACTGGCATTCAGCAGAATGTTACAGAAACTAGAAGTGAGAGCATGGACACTGCTTTCTTAGCAGAAGTGGATACATTTGTTTTATCTTCAGATAATTTCTCACTACAAGTTAAAAAACGAAATTTTAGAATGTTACAAGGTGTGTATTCTACAAATTTATTAAAGTTCCATTTGAATACATTTTGTTAAGGCTTTTATAGTGAAAGGTGGTTTGTTGGGATGCAGAGGGTCTTTCTGAACTATGGACCAATGCAAGAATTGTCCAAGTGCCCCATAGTTATTAGCTGGTCAGAGGCGTGGATACTCGGTGAAATGAGAACCAAGATCAGGGTAGAGCCCACCAGTGCTCAGAAATTTGGTGCTCGAATAACGGTGCAGTGGAGGCAGCATTACACTGTGGCATCTGAACTGTCTGACACGTACAGGCTTGTGACCACTCTGAGCCTCCTTTTCTTCATCTGTGAAATGGGGATGAAATAGTTTATGTGAAGGCACTTTTTGTAAACTCTAAAGTGCTGTCCATATGAAAGCCATTACTGTTACTTCCTAAGTCCGAGTACAATCTCTTGTTCACGGTTCACAAACCTGGCCTGTTATTAGAATCATTTGTGGGAGTACGTGAGGTGGTTGGAGGCTTCGGGAAAATAGACCCCCAGTCTCACCCCAGACTTACTGAATCAGAATTTCTGTGAGAGGACCTACAAGTCTTTATTTTTAAGAGGTTCCCTAGGAAATTACAATGTGTTTGGAAAGCTCCACTTTGTTCATAAGCCTCACTTGACGGATTTTAAAAAACCAAATACTTTCCTCTTAATCCTAGCTTGGACTTTGCCCCTAAAAGCTCATGTCATTTGTCTTCATAGACAAATCAGAATCAGAAAAGAGAGTCAGGAAGAACAAGAATCATCTTCACTTTACCTTCTTGGGAATGTCTGTTCCAGCAAGTGGAAAAAGAGGGAGAACTGGTATTTTGATGTCCAATCCAGTGTATGAACCCAAATTGTTTCTCCTCCTTCAGCTCTCTCTGTGGCCCTGAGATTTAGTGTTGTTTTCACTTTCTTCTGTGCAATGAAGCACGTTTGCAAAAGAAAGAGCGTGAGATTCAGCACAGCATAAATGTACAACAGATTGACAATATCCTTTCCAGTTTTGCTACTCAAAACTCATCATTGAAAATGTTTCTTCAGTTTATTTCTGGAAATAACACAATTGTAGTGTTGGCACATACAGATCGCAAACACAAAAAGAATCTCAGTCGTACTAAAAAGATAAATTGATTCTGAATTTCTCACAATTTCTGCATTGCCACTAATTTACATATGAGTAATTGTAGATTTCAAATGAGTGAAAGCATCCACCTCCACATTGGCAACCCCAATTGTTTTCAACAGAACTCAGTAGTATGTACATACACACAAATGCTCTCTTATAGTCCTGTGCAATTTCCCAATGTTTGGGAGCTATCCCCGTTTGCAAAATTCCTTCCATAAGTATTAAGTACTTGCTATTTTCCACATACCGTGTTAGAAGTTTATTTTAGATGTACGCCCACAATCCTGACCTCAGAAGTTCACAGGCTTGGTAGGAAGAGGGTCATGAATATATCACGGGAGAAAATCTTAGCTTTCATGTTAATTATAAGTCAAATCATATTTCCAAATTATATTCATTGTAAAAGTACAGAATTTTTCCCATGGAAAAATATGAGATCAATGTATCTACTCTGCATGTAGCCTGATCCTTTACTCCATAATTTATTATCCTTTATTACTTATTCTACTTACTATTATTTTATCAATTTGATGGAGATACTACTTTGAAAGTAAGTAAATGCTTAACAAATATTTGAGGGGTTAAAAGGGATATAACTTCTACATTTTGCAATGTTGGTTAGATATGTTCATATCTATTGTTCAGCAACCACTTCTAGCTTCAACTTTCTTCAGAAGACGACTGGACTCTGAGTCTCCAACCTATGGTTCCAAATCTCCAGAGAGAAATTTCCAGCAAAGTCCTGAATACCTCTCCCTTTCTTCTTCCAAATGTTCCTCAAACTCAGTAAGTCAAAAATGGAACTTATTTTTCACTCTCAAACCTGATCCTCTTCTTGGGTTTGGTATGTGAGAGCCCCACTGCCACTCTCCCAGATGCTGAGGCTTCCATCTTTGATGTCATCTCTGACTCCTGCTCTCTCTCTCAAGCCCAATCAGGAGCTCAATACTGTGGGGAGAATCTTTGTCTTCCTCCTCTTCCACTCACGGCCACCCACCTCCTTTTATTTCTCTGTTTCTCAAACCAGGGTCCGAGGACTCTTAAGGGTCTCCATGCAAATATTCTTGGGGGTTTGAGTGTTCTGCATAAGTTTCACAATTTCTATTTTCATGTCCAGGACAACCTAATGAAATTAACAGGTCCATGGCGGGGTCATCAAGATTTGTAACTGAGTTCTGCCGCTCGTGTTACGTCCAAGTTTGCGTGTTGGCTCTAAGTCGGGCCAGTCCTCTTCTGGGCTCTCCTGGTGCCCAGCTTGGTCCAGAACTCCTTCACTGTTACAACTGTGTGAGCCTGGTTTCCCAGTGGACTAGGAGATCTCGGAGGACAGGGACTGTGTCTGGCTTATTTTTGTGTTCCCAGAACCTAGCATTGGGGCCGGCACATAGTAGGAACTTATAGTTGTGGTCATTGTGTATATATTGTTTTGGAGTCTTCCTTTTTCCCCCATACACATTCCCAAATATGGCATAGTTATTTTAACATTTACGTAGTATTTAGTCATATTGATAGATGACATCCAGCTAACATCCCTTATTTCTAGACATTTGGATTATTTTCATTTGTTGGCTATTTGAGTAGTATAGTTAAAAACATCTTGGAACGAAGTTATTTTTCTCTCATCTAGGTTTTTTCCTTAGGAATCCCTTAATGGAATTACTAGGTCAAAAGGCGCAAGCGGTTTTATTTCTTTTATAATATGATTCTAGGTTGTTTTGGTTTGTTTGTTTTTAAATGACGAGACCAGACTGAACTGTAACATATGACTTCTTTTTAGATATGTTTCTTTCATTTTCAATTAATTCTCTTTGATTTGGAATCAAACTAGAAAGAACACACGATGATTATTATCCTTCTGCCAGTGCACCGTCATTGCTTACCGGGACCCTCTCCCCTCCCTCCAGTCTTCACAGCTCCAGCCACACCTTCAGAAGCGCACATGACTTCAGCCTGAGTAATGTTTCCACAGGCAAATCTAATCATTTAATCCAATCACGCTCAAAACGCAGCAGAGGCTTTCCATCACCTGCCAGATGAAGTCCAGCAACACTGTCAAGGCATACAGAGCCCTCCAAGATGTGGCTACTGTTTCCCTTTCTAGGCTTATCTTTGGCTGCTGCCCAGATGTACTCTCTGCGCACCCTGAAGGCACTATTTTCAGCTGGGAATGTACTTGATGTTCCCTCCATCCGAAATGAACTCCCCGAACCCGTGCCTGCTGGCATCTCCCTACTCATTCTTCAAGACTCAGCTCAAAGTCGTAGGTGCCACCCTCCTTCCAAACTTATTCCCCGCCCTACTCCCGTTCCTTCAGATTTTTTCCATCCTTCATTAATCATTGTCACCTATATTGAAGCTCTCTGCTAATTTTCTCATCTTCTCACTTAGATGGTGAGCTCATTAAGGATAGAAATTTTGTAATTTTTGTAACCCAGTTTTTAATACAGTAACGAGAGCATAGCTGGTCCTCAACAGACATTTTCTGAATGAACAGAATTGTTATCTTGGTTTACTCATTTATAAGTAGACTACTTATAGGTAAGTCTACTTAATTATAAGTTGAGAATCCATTTAAGGTATACGTGGTAATTCTCAACTGTCCAGAATATCGATGTGTTAAAACTCTCCCTCTTTCCCCAACTATTTGGTATTTTTAATGGGCAGCAATTGTAATTTTATCAACTAAGCTGTAAACCCTACATGAGGTTTACAATTGTAATTTTATCAACTAAGCTGTAAACCCTGTAAGCTACATGAGGAGATACCTAGTTCACCATCATATTCCCAGTGCTTAGTACTCATACCTGACACCCAGTCAGTACTCGATAACTGTTGAATGAATGAAATTGTGAGAAAAGGCACTATGTGGCATGTCACAAACCTGGACAGATGGGAATTTACTGCATTTATGTATCTGCCCTATTTTATTCACTATTCGGTTGAGGTTTCCATTTAACTCACTGCTTTTCTCGATAACCTCTATGGCATCTTCTACCTCTACATGACTCGGAAGGCCTGTTTGAACCATGCCATCTCCTGCTCATCTCTTTAATAGGAGATGCCTTGTAAATGTCAACTACAAGCCAGGGAGTCAACACCCTGGTGTAGTGGGCAAGATTGTCCCTTTGCCCCCCAAAAAGGAGGCAAGCAGTGTGTAGGGTCGGCCTCCTCATTTATCCCCAAACATCAAATCTAAATCAACCAACATCCTGTTGCTCTGAGGGATAAATAACTAAATCATATCTGCACAACCGAGCGGATTTACAGAGACATGATGTTATCCAGAGCCTGCTGCCAAAACCTGAAGTGGTCATTTTGAAGGAAGCATGAAGTATTGGTAGAGACAGATCACATCCCCTGTCCCTGTGTCCAATCTCCTTGGGATATGTGTCTTATTTCTTGGTATCCTGGTGACAATGTGTGTGTGTTTTTGACCACAGCCTATTACAAAGAACAAAAAATTCCAGCTACTACTTAGTTTATCTCTTGGATTACCAGTCCTATTATAAAGCTTTATAAAGGAATAAAAAACTAAGGTAGTAATTAAGGGAGGGGAGGGAATAACATGATGTTGTGAGGGTAAAGAATTACCTTCAGCTGTGTATCAGAAAGACAACAGACAGAGGAAGAATGAAAAAGAAAGACACCTGGAATGGCAGCAAAAGTCCTGCTATTTGGTTATTTAAAAACGCATTATACATTCTCAATGACCTACTCCCAGGCTTATGACTTCTATTAAAGCCCGGCTGTGTGAAAGCTAAAATCTTAATTGAAAATAGAGCAGACTGAGCCAATACTGTATTTACGAAAGCTGTTATCCATGCTGACTGCTCTCAAATGCATTCTTTTTATGAGGCTGGAAGGACTGCAGCAAGCTTTGCAGTCCCGAGCATCACTTAGCTTTAGCTACAGGGCTAGCTGGAAACAACAGTGCCCAGCAGGCACAGACCAGGGTCTGGGTGTCTAAGTGTCAATGTATTACTCTTTATATCTTTTCTATATATTAAATATTTCCGTGTGTGTGTACGACTAGCCCTGAGCTAACATCTGTTGCCCATCCTCCCCTTTTTTGCTGAGGAAGACCTGCCTTGGGCTAACATCCGTGCTCATCTTCCTCTACTTTATATGGGATGCCACCACAGCATGGCTTGACAAGCTGTGCATAGGTTCGCTCCCAGGATCCAAACCTGCAAACCCCGGGCCACCAGAAGCAGAGCATGCGAACTTAACCACTACACCACCGGGCCAGCCGCAAATATTTCCTTTTTAAGAAAAGTGTGAGTCACAGAGTGCTAGAGATTCTCTAAGACATATACCTAAGGGTGAAACAGCTGGGTGTAGATCACGCATATTGTCAATTCCACTAGATACTGGTGATTCCAGTTTCTGACCATGGACCTACTGAATCAGCAGCTTAGGTGTTGCCCAGAAATCTGCATTTTTAACAAGCTCCCCAAGTGATCCTTATGTACAACAGACTTTGTGAACCACTGTTTATAAATACATTCCCTGTGTGGTGCTCTGTAACTCCAATGACTTCAATTAGTATTACCTATATGCCAACTTTCTTCTAAGCTACAGACCTCAATAACCATCTGCTATGGATATCTCTACTCCAGTGGCTCACAGAGGCCTCAAACTCAAAAGTGCACAAAACAGAACCAATCTTCCCAAGTCCCACCCCTTGGATTTTCCTGCAGAGTTTTGTGTCTCAGTCCATGGCACCACCATACACCCAGTTTCACCAAGCCAGATACCTAGGAGTCTGTCATTCTTAACTCTTCTCCTCCCTTAACCCCCACATCCTATCATTCTCTAAGTCCTACTGATTCTACTGCTAAAATACCTGTTGAATAGAATACATCTCTCCATTCCCTTTACCATCTATCTCCCTAGTCCAGGTCGTCTGGATTACTGTAATAGCCTCCTAACCAGTCTTCCTACCTCCAGTCCATTCTCTACCTCGTGGCCAAAGCAACCTTCTGAAACAAATATTTGATTGTCAAAATTCCTCTTAGAACCTCTCAATGGCTTTGCATTGCCCTTAGGACACTTCTCAACATGACTTACACAGCCTTTCATGACCTGACCTCTCCCTACCTTTCCAATCCCAAATCTTGCCATTAATCCCTGCACTCTACCCACTTAGCTACTCTGAATGCATCGCACTTCCTTAAATGTGCCACTCCTCTCTCCCCTTTTGCATAGGCTGTTCATTCCACCTGGAATGCAATCTTCCTCCTCTTTCCCTAGCTGGCCTTGCTTACTCTTCAAGTCCCAGCTAAACAAGTCATCTTGTCTGGAAGGCATCCATGAAGCCCCCAGACTAGGTTAGGAACTCCCACTACAATCCCCTAGCAACTTCTTTTGCAACAGCATACCACAATTCACGGAACTGCTTAACTATCTTCTCAGATAGACTACAGACTCCATGAGGAGATCTGGGCCATGCAGGCCTTGCTCACTCACAATGGATTCCCAGCACACAGTAGGAGGTTCATTTTAAATATATGTTTGATGAACGTTACCACGTTACATTTAGTCTCCATGCAAACAAAGCTTATGAAACAGCCTCAGTTTTTCCCTTCAACTTGAACATATGCACAATACTAAATTCAGAAAGTCATATACTATCTGCAGTGTTTATGTTTTATTCTCCTGTTGCTTTGGCAAACATCGTCTGCCATGAGAGAGGCAGTCCATCAAAAGGAGCAAGAGATGGCAAGGCTCAGAACGAGCCAGCTTGATAGTCAAAGCTTAAAAAAAAAAAAAAAAGCCCCATGTATTTTAACAGTGTCACACCTCAGCTACAAGGGAGGCACAATGCCTGAAATCTCGTTAGGATTACAGTGATTGAAATGGGAAGGCTTCTGGCAAAAGGCTTGAAAGTTCATATTATTTTGTGCTGGGATTTTCGGTCTAAGGCACAGCTGGGTATAATCAGCTGCTGCCAAGGATGGAGGCTGCATGCGAGTTCACCGGCAGGTTACCTAGAGCAGGAGCTCTCAATTTTAAATCCCCAACCTTCCATCCTATTTTTTTTCTTAGCATAAACATTAAGAACACAGACTCTGCTGCCAGAATGTTTGCTCTAAATCCCTGCTACATCACTTCTTAGCTATGGTATGCTGGGCAAATTACTTAGCCATTCAGTGTCAAGCTTCCTCACTTGAATATGGGAATAAAAGAGCACTTATTTCATAGGTTTGTTGTGGGGATTAAATGAGCTAATTACATGTAAGGCACTTAGAGGAAGGGCTCAGGAAACACTAGACATATCCAGGGGCATAGCAATAAGTTTGGAGGAAGTTTGTGAAACAGAGCAGAGAAGACAGAAGTAAAGTAATCTGCTATGTAATAACAATTGAGCACTTTGAACAGATTATTGTTCAGACCTCAGAAAAACCCTTTAATGTAGGTTAACCAATCCAAGTCACACAGCCAGCAAATAGATGAGCTGGATCTGAATCCAGTCAATCTGTCTCCAGAGACCAAGTCCTAAACCACCAAGAAATAATGCCTCCTACCTCCACATCTGCCCCTTGGGGAATGGAACCGCGGAGTTGTAAAGAAGGAAGTGAAGCAGAAAAATGTAAGGAAGACAAAGGAAGAAAGAATAAACAAAGTAAGGCCAGACTCACCTATTTTCCCAATTTGAAAGAAGTAAAGTGACAGATTTCCCTTTATCATCCCTTCACAGACATAACAGACCCCACTACCTTTGTGGACACTTTACTTTGAATTCAGCAGGCCCGGCTGAAATCAAAATCACTGTTAAAGACTTGAACAGACTGACAGATCCTTCTCAACCTAATAAGATCCAAACGTGAAATGGAAATGAGGGATATGAAATGCGAGGGAGGGCAGGAGGGCAGTGGGGGGAGCACCAGGGACACAGAAATCATACATCTGTCTAGAGTGGCCAGACCAGCTGAAGAGCTCGAGAGTCAGAGAGAGAATTCAAATTCTTGTAACATCAGGAAAATGACTTAACATCTCTGGGCATCCCTTTTTTCCTCTGGGAACAAGAACACCTGCCTCTCCACGGATAAATCACTCTGATACACAGTGTGAGGAGACAGGCACACTCACACCTTGCTGGAAGAGGTGTAAATTGAGGGCAATTTGGTAATCTCTCTTTTGTTTTTTAATTTAATAAACATACGGCACTCACAATGTGCCAGGCACTATACTAGTCACTTTACAAATATTAACATTCAATTTTTGCAGTAGACTGCAAAAATGGCAGGAATGATTCCCCTCACTGTACCCTTGTCCTTGGAGAGTGTCCTCTCACACAGACTCTGAGCTTGGTGACAACTCCGCTTTGGTCACTGGGACAACCAATGTGACACAAGCAGAGATCTGGAAAATGCTTGTGCTTGGGATTTGTCATCTCTCGCTGCTCTTCGGAACCCTGAGACCACCATGTGAAGGAACCTGAGCTAATCAACCAGAGCATGAGAGATCACATGCCATCCCAAATGGGGTCCCACAGACCAACTCAGTTGTCAACCACCAGACATGTGAGTGAGGCCAGCCTAGATCTTCCAGCTACCATCTGACCCACCAGGTGACCACAGACACAGGCATAGTTATTGCTTTAAGCCACTATGTTTTGGGGTGATTTGTTACGCAACACAAACTAACTGATACAATCTTCACAACGATCCTATTAGGTAGGTGCTATTATTATTCCTATTTTACAAATCAGGCAACTGAAGTAAGGAGAGGTTAAGTGACTTGCACAACTTATAAATGGCAGAGTCAAGATTCAACCCCAGGCAATCCAGCTCCTGGTATGTGCTATACTCGGAGAGATATATGTATCTCTCCTATACTAGGCTGCTTCACCTAACAAAAGTAAAGATGTTCATATCAGTTGACCCAGAAACTTATCATACAGATATACTTGCACACACATAAAATCATGTATGTGACGATTATTCACTGCAGCACTCCTGTTAATAGCAAAAGACTAGAAACAACCGATTCTAGTATATCCATATAAAGGTATTCCATATGCAGCCATACAAAGAACCAGGTCGATCTACAAATACTAATCTCGTGTACAAGGCAAAAAAGCAAAGTGCACTTATATGCTACATTTACATGTTAAAAAAGGGGGGAAAGTATGAATATATAACTGCTTGTATATGCACAGGTTATTTCTGGAAGGACACAAGAAATAGGTTCAACCTTAATTACTTCTGGGGAAAGGGAACAGCTGGCTGGGCAACAGAACAGGAAGAATAATTTTCACCGTAAACTCTTTCATAACTTTTGAATTTCATATTGTGTAAATGTATCACCTATTAATTTTAACTTAAAAGGCTGTTATGATCACAAAAGGAGGCAATAGATGCCTGGCACAGAGAACACAATCAATAAACAGAAGCTACCATTATAATTATTTTTCCACAACTGATTTCTAACTCTAACACAAATAATTGTTTTTAAGTAACCAATCCTGAAACTCCAGGCTCTGCATAGGAGAGAGCTCATTTTGGACGCAAAAATAAAAAATGAAACATTAACTAGCTATGTGAAGAGGTGAAAGAAGAATCCAGCACGTGGCTTCTCTGCTGGTTCAAAGCACTGGGCAAACTGGGAATGCACCATTTCAGCCTGTCCTCAGAGAAACCCAGTTACTGGGCATCTGGGCTTCTACTTTCTACATTCCCTCTGCACCTTCTCTTTCATTCAGGAACACCAAAGGAAAGTCATTACTTTCTCTTCTTACAGTGTGTCTGTCCTCCCTCTGCAGTTACTGATCCACAACAGTTGAAAGGTTGCCCCGTGCATCTGCCAAACTGCTAAATTATCTGCTTCTCCAGAACCAGAAATGGTCTGGGGAGGGAGCGGGCGGTGTGCAGGCAGCAGAGCGTACTGGGAGCCAGGGCTTCAGAGTCAAGCAAACCCAGGTTCAAATCCCAGCTCCAACGCTTAGCTGAGTGGCCTAGAGCAACATACTCAACCTTTCTGAGCTCGTTATCACATCTGTAAAATGGTGACAACAGGCACTATTTCACAGGAATCCTGATAACACATGTACCACAATACCAGGTACACAGTAAATGCTCCCTACATGTTAGCAATTTTCATATTATCACTGGGGGCATTCCAACGGAGGCCCAACCACCTTCTTGTCTCCATCTCTCCCTCTCACACATGCACAATGATTAGCAACCTTAAGTGTACATGAGAGGATTCCCACCTCTCCCTTCCTCCCACATCAGCAAGTTTAGTTGACTCTACCTCCAAAACACATCATCTGTCTCTCCACCTCTCTCCACCATCCCTGCACACAAAGGTGGTCTCCCTTTACACTACCATCCCCATTCCATAATCCACTATACACACAACAGCCAACTTGATCTTCAAAAAAGTAAACCAGATCACATTATTCTATTCTTCTGCTTAAAATTCTCTAAATAACATCCCTTTGCATTTAGGATAAAGTCCAAATTTCCTACCACGGCCAACAAGGCCCTACAGAACTTGGCCTCTACCTATGTGTCCAACCTCGCTTCATTCCACTCTCCTCACCCCGTACACACTCCGCTCTGCTTCAGCCCCACCGTCTTTTGTTTCTCAGACAGGTCAAGCCTGTTCCTGCCTCAGGGACTTTGCATTTAATGTTTCTCAGTCTGGGACACTTTCCCCCAACCCTCACAGAGCTGACTTCTTTTCATCATGTAACTCACAGTTTAAATGTCAACTCCTTAGAAATGTCTTCCCTGACCACGCAAACTGAAATGGCTTCATCCCCAATTCACTCCCCATTTCATTATCCTGCTTTTGCTTTGTAACACTCAACACTACCTAAAATTATTTGTACATCTGTTTACTTCTTTATTGTCTAATTTCTCAACTAGAATGTGGCCTCTAAGAGAACAAGATTCTTGGCCATCATCTCCCCACTGTACTCCTAGGGCTTAGAACAGTGCCTACACAGAGTAGTGCTTAATACATATGCCTTACGGTGATGGTGCTGGGTGTTTAAAATGCAAATTGCTGAGCTCTCATCCCAGAGATTCTGACTTCACAGGTCTGAAGTAGAGCTCAGGAATCTGCATTTCTAGCGAGCATCCATCTCTTTCATCCTAAAGCACGTAGTATGCAGATCACATTTTAAGATACTCTGGGCAATGCTCTCCATCTCCAAATCTTGATTCTCCCTCTCACACATCTACTTAGGCCTATAGATCTCATGCCAGCTGCATTCCTTAATTATCCTGGTGGCACTGAGCGTAAAACGAGGTTGCTGACCCCTGAACCTGGAGTTCAAACAAGTAACCCCACCAGTTTCCATTTCTGCTGCTCCACCAATGCCAGGCATGCCCAACTAGCTGGCCAGCCTGGCTGCAATCCTGTTCTCCCCAGAAACACCTGAGCAGGTCTGGACTAACTCCAAAAGGGAAGCCGAGTAAATTTCCACGTCAGCTCACTAACAGACTTTCCACCAGCAGCTGGGACCAATTCATACTTGCTCTACATCCCCTCCAAACAGCCCCACCTCCCGACACACACAGAAGACTTAATTCTGGCACCATCTGCAAAACCACAGGCCAGAGTTCCCTTTGAAGCAACATAGCAGTTGAGAGGAAGAGGTCTTTGAAAGGGCCATCAGGTGACCAAAGTAACAGGTACATACACACCTTAGTAACAAGGCAACCCCAAACTCCAACCCGGAGAAACTCACAGGCTTTGGTTAGAAAAAGTCTTATTTGATTTTTCCCATTTTTTTCTCAGCCTTATCTCTTCAGAAAACACCCAATATCCTTTTCTTGGCTCCTAAACTGGCATCAGGGTTGGCCTTAGGTGGTCCAGGAAAATGTACCTACTTGGATTTCCTTAAGTTTCCTCTACTCCCCTTCTACCCTATAAACGCTGGGATCCTGAATTTGATTAAAGCAGCCTCAATCCCCACAGTTAAGATTCAGATGGCATACTGCGACTGGTAACTTATGAAATCACCAACACTTTCGTGTAAATTACTCCCCCCTCGCCCCCCCCCCCATAAGATCAAACTGCGTAGGGCCTGCGTGCGTGCTCTGCGGAGCTGACAAAAGCAGCACCAACCTCCCAGGCTGTTCCTTCAGGTGAAATAAACCCTACAGTTCAGTCTGTAGACTGGAGTTTTTCCTGACACCTCAAGCTGTTCGGGGAGTGTGCGCAAGGGGCCCCTCACACCTGCTGTTCCGGAAACAGCCCCGCCGACGGCGCCCCCAGGCGCACGTGCTGGGAGCCCGCCCCCGGGACTCCCGCGCCCCGGGCCGAGGGAGCTGCTTCAGTTCACACTCCCTGGCGCCTTCCAAACGCCGGGCGCGAGGGCACTTCTGGAGGCGAGGGGCGAGGACCATCTCCCCGAAACGCACACACTCATACGCTCCGCCTGTCACCCTCCCGACTCGGATCCGGGCATGCCCTCCCTGGGGTGCGCGCCGAGGGAGCCCAACCGACGCCCGGCGGCAAAGCTGATGAGGCTCCAGGAGGGAGCGAGGCGCCGGGCAGCCGAACGCAGCGGGGAACAAGCCGAACGCGCGTGCGGGGCGCCGAGGAAAGGGCTTCCCCAAAGCCGGAGGCGGGGACGCTGGGAGGAGCCCCCCCTCAGCCCCGGGGAGGCGCAGCACCCGCAGAGAGCCCCGACGTGTCAGCGCTGCCGCAGGGCGCTCGGGGCCAGGTGCCCTCTGGCGGGGAGACCCCACGGCCCCCCTGCCCCCCATGGTCCGGGGGACGACCCTCCCCGCGCCCAGGCTACGGCTGCGGCCCCGCAGACCCCGTCTCGCCCGCAGCCCTTCCCGCCCGGCTCCCCCGCGAGGCTCTCCCCCGGCAGCGGCGGCCCGGAGCGGGGCGGAGGGACGCTCTCACGCTCGCCAGCACCCTCGCCACCTGCCCCCTCGCGCCTCCGGGACGACGGCGCACTCACCCTCCGCATGGTGCCGGACCGTCCGGGCGGGGCTCGGCGGCGCGGGTGCGGGCGCTCGGCGGGCAGGGCGGGCGGCGGCGCACGGCCGGCGGGGAGCTCCGCGCTGCCCCCTCCCGCACACGCGTGCGCCGCGGCCGGCGGCCTCTGCGGGGGCGGGGCGGGGCGGGCGGGGGCGCGCCGGCCGGGGTCCCCGCGCCCGGCCCTGGCGTGCGGAGCTCGGGACCTCTCCGCCCCGGGGCCCTTCTTCCCGCGTCGCGGCGTCCCCACCTTCCCGGCCGCTTCGCCCGTCTCCTCCTTTCGAGTTCCCGCCGGACCCGGAGAGGAGCTGGTGCCCGGGGCCTGCCCGCGGCCCCCCCAGCGCTGAGCAGGAGAAGGTTGGAGTTTGGGGCCGACCGTGTGGGGAACCAAGTTTGAGGAGCAGGAGGGGATTGGTGGAGAACTGAGGTGGGAGTTCTCACCACCTTAAAAGTACTTCTGTCCTCCCCGTTGGATGGGAGAATGGCCCGCTAGTGTCCCTTCCTACTCTGTAGTTTCTGCTGTTGTCTTTTGGAAATCCATTTGGGGGGAGGAGTGGGGCGAGAGTTAAGGATGGGAAACAGCAGATCCACCAGGGCTGGCGGAAAGGCAACCTCATGGAACAGACATGGTCTAGTTTTATCCAGACGCAGGAGCTCAGCAGGAGAAGGGTCTGCGTCCCCATTACTGAACCCACAGAGGTTCCCGGCAAACCCCTGCGTGCAAAGCTTCTTCTCCACAAACGGCCTCCCCACCCCGCATCCAACTTCTCCAAACAGCAGGGAAAGCCCGTCCCCAAATGCTATTGCTTCTGGGGGGAAAGTGAGGGAGGGGGCGACATATTTCTCCGGATCATGGAAACACTGCACACCCCTGAGCCAGGGGAATGCAGGATCCAAACCCTCAAGAACAAGAGTAGGATGGAATATTTGAGGGTCTTCAGGAAGAAATCTGGCTTTTCTCCATTCAGCTTCCACTGCTAAACAAAGTAAATCAAATAGCGCAGAATTCAAGGCAGCCTGAGTTCAATGTAGAAAAAAATATCCCTTGTTTACCAAAGGATCCTTTGAAAGCATTCAAGGACGCTTGCGATTTCAAACCGGGCTGTGACCGGTAAGCGGGTGGACGGCAGTGGGAACGTGAAGGCTGGTGCTGGGTAAACACTTCTGAGGAATGTTGCGGCTGTCACAGTGCCTGGCTGCCAGTTATTCTGGCATATCACCACTGTCAAAGAAATACCGTTATAATTTTCTAACATTGATAGAGTGTCAGCAGCACCATAGAGACCAAATATTAAACAGGCTAAGTACCTTTATGATCTAATGGATAAAAACATTTTGTCTGGATTTCTCTTTGGTGCCTACCAGGACGGATAAGAGGAGGGGTGACTGATGTTTTAGGAGAAAAAGTAAAGGAAGGAAATTAGTGAAGCCTGCTAACCCCCTTTTTACTTTAACTTATGATCTGCATACAGTGGATTTTTTCCTCCTTTGATATGAATCTCTTCAGGTTGGTCTTTGATGTTTTGCCTTTGGAGAAAAATTTTAGTAACTGTGCTTACTTATGCACCATGGGCTTTAGCTGTTATCACTTTCAATCCACACAACCCTATGGAGTACTATGATTTTATGGTTTTTCAGAGGGTGATACTAAGGCTCAGAGAGGGTAGATAATTTGTCCAAGGTCACACAGCTTGAGGGTGGCACAGCCAGGATTTGAAGACAGGCAATCTGACTCCAGAGCCCACCCACTTAATCCCCATGCTTTACTGCCCTCCTGTGCCCTGCTTCATATAAAAGGTACAGCAGTAAAAAGGTATTACTCAAAGTAGAAACACGAGCTCTTGTCATAGATCGAATTAAACATTTCCAATCTCCGGGTTTTAGCTTCCTCATCTGTAAAATTAGAACTTGGACTAAACAGATACCTTAAGGACCTGTCCAGAAGTAAAGTTCTAGTTTTAGAGTATTACCGTGTGAATATTTTGCGCTCAGCATTTTGGGAAATCTTAACCTAGAGGTGCAATGTTCGCAACTTCATTGGTTCATGTAATATCTTACTTCAGCCCCTTATTTTCCACTGCTTATGCTGCTTTCTACAGCACTACTTGCAATACTGTGATTTATAAAATATATATATATTTGGTCATTCAGATGACCAAAATATATTTCTCAGATATATTTGGTCTTCATCCACAGTTCCTGGCTCACAGCTCCCAAAACCCTTGGAATTTCCTGAAAGATAAGAGCACTGGGAGCATCTTCTGTTTGAATATTTGGTCTCTTGTCCTCTGTTCCTGAAACACTTCAAGGCCATAAAGGTGAAATGGGTGCCTTGTTAGGTGACTTCCAGACTCCACCCAGGAGTGGGGAGTAGTTGCCGGGAGAACCAGCCATGTGATCAGAGGACTGGAATTTTCAGTCCCACCCCCTGATTTCGGGAGCTTGAGGTTGAATCAACTGCCAATGGCCAATGACTTAGTCAGTCATGACTGTGTAATGAAGCCTCCATAAAAACCGAAAAGGACAGCTTATCGGCCTTTTCTTCAGAGAGCTTCTGCACTGGGGAACCAGAACGCTTCCTCGTGCCAGACTCCAGGAGGACAGAAGCTCCTTTATCCAGGAACTCACCCTATATAGTTCTTCATCCAGCTGTTGATTCATATCCTTTAATATCCTTTGTAAGAAGTTGGTAATCTAGTTAGTAAAGAGGTTTTCTTGAGTTCTGTGAGCCTTTCTAGCAAATTAATCCAACCCAGGGAGGGGGGTCATGGGAACCTCTGATTTATAGCTAGTCGGTCAGAAGTACAGGTAAAACCTGGACTTGTGATTGGCATCCTGAGTTGTGGGGGGAGGGGTTGTTGGAATCTCCAGTTTGTAGCCAGTCGGTCAGAAGCACCTGTAAGAACCTGGGCTTACAACTGGCATCTGAAGTGGGGGGGACGGTCTTGTGGGTCTGAGCCCTTTACCTGTGGAATCAGATTCTATCTCCAGGTAGATGATGTCAGAATTCAGTTGAATTCTCAGACATTCTACTGGCATCTGCCCAAGAACCGCTTGTGAGGAAGCCTCTGCACACGTTAGAATGGAGTCCAGGAACCCTTTGCATTACCTCTTTCTCCTCCTTCTAATTAACAATCTTTGCTTTGTGAATGCAATATCTCATCCAGTTGATGTTAATTTCTTACTAAACTTGAATAAGCCCCCTGGTGTGAGGGAGGCTGTTTCAGTTAAGTAATTATTAGGGTGATCTTCAAGCATTAGGTAGCCTGAATAATTTTTAATCTCCCTTCAGAAACCAAGACAATTATTCAACTGTACCAAATAAATGACAACACATCAGATGCTAATGAAACACAGTCATACTGCTCATCTATGGAAATCCCTGTTTCCAATGCTCTCATTAACTAACTTGAGGAACCAATTTAAAAGTGAAACTAGACTGAATCAGATTTTCCTCCTTTTGGGGGTGAGGAGGAGGGTCTTTATTTCTTTCATGATTTAAAGGATCTTCAAAGTGTTTTAATCATAAGAGTTATGTCTCTATTTTATATCATCACACCTCCACTAGCTTTCTAAACTCATATTATTTCATGTTTCCTTGAACACCACCTAATATTTGAGAACATAGTATATTTTTTCCTTTTTTTTTTCTCAGTTATGCAGCAACATCTCCACCAGTCATAAACAACAGTGATATTCAGCCCTCTTGATCCTCAGGCCAGATTCATAGGTCTCTGACTTAAATACAGCAGGAAATTGACTAGGATCGGGAGGTCAACCTAACTTCTTTAACATAAATAGGCATTTGACATAAAGTTGAGCAAAAATGAACCAGTTTACAATTTCACATAAATATTTAAAAAGGAATGAATAATTTGGTCTAGTTTTTGTAGATATTTCTTTTTGTAGATATTACCAATTAGCATAACTTCTTACCAATCTGTCATTCCCCATTTGGAAATGCTTTGGTAATGAAATATTGGGTTTTTTTGCCATGTTCTTAAATTAGAACCCTTCAGAAGGCATCTATTAAATACCTACTACAGGGGACATGCATTATTGGTTGAATCAATTCAGATTTCCCTGAAACAGATTAAGAATAATTTCAAGGAAACAAAATGGTCACAACTGCATGTATTGAGCACTTCGTATTTCCCAGGCACTGTGACAAGCCATTTTACATGTATCGATCTGATTCATCCTCACAAAATCCTATCAGATAGTTGTTATTATCTCCGTGGGATAGATTAGGAAACAAGATTTATTGAGATTAAACACTTTCCAAAGTTTGCATGGCACAGATCTAACCCAAATCTGTCTCACTCCAAAGCCTGTGAGATTAACCAATGACAGGTGGATGCTAATGTATCACAGACTCTTCTTTCTCTGGAACTTCTTCAAAGCAGTGTAAATGTGAGCCAAGAATTTTATATCTAGTAAAACTGACTTTCAAGTATTTATACTAGAATAGAATGGAGTTAACCAAGAAAGGGTTCTTGAAGAAGATGAATCCTTAGCTTCAAAAAATGTGCAAGATTTGAATTAAAAGAGTGAAGAATATTCTTGATAAGTGACAGCAGAATGACCAACAACGTGGAGGTGGTGACAGTGAAAAGACCAGATCTTCTAGGGGATCCTGGGGCACATAACTGGGGAGGTAAGCCTTGTGGCCAGTTAATGATGGGCTGGGGATACTCATCAGGGTACCATTATACACATTCCCTCCAATTTTTTTTATTGCATTATCACAGTTACTCAAAAAATATTCATTTATTTTGCAGTAGAGGGTCTGCATGGTTGCTATGCCATTTCTTTTCTTCTTGCCCTTGTTGAGGCCTATTTGACTTCTCTGAGCCACAGTCTGGGGACTGGGCACTCCACTGATCATTCTTTTTTTTTTTTTGGTGGCCTGAGGATGCAGGAGTGGAGTGGGGAAGAGCTTACCTGGAGCTGTGTGTAGCCTTTGTCAGAGGTATTTGATTCTGCTCTCTCCTCTGAGGTTCTGTGCCTGGGTTCACTCCCTAACAGATTTTCTTTTTTAATAATTTTTTTTGATGAAGAAGATTGGCCCTGAGTTAACATCTGTTGCCAATCTTCTTCTTTTCACTTGAGGAAGATTGTCGCTGGGCTAACGTCTGTGCCAATCTTACTATATTTTGTATGTGGGATGCCGCCACAGCACGGCTTGATGAGCAGTGAGTAGGTCTGCCCCCGGGATCCAAACCCAGGAACCCTGGGCCACTGAAGCAGCACATGCGAACTTATCCACTATGCCCCCAGGCCGGCCCCCCCAATTTTTTGGTTTTTTTTTTGTGTGAGGAAGATTAGCCCTGAGCCAACATCTATTGCCAATCCTCCTCTTTTTGCTGAGGAAGATTAGCCCTGAGCTAACGTCTATGCCCATTTTCCTCCATTTTATGTGGGATGTCTGCCACAGCATGGCTTGATAAGCTGTGCATAGGTCAGTGCCTGGGATCCAAACCCGTGAACCCCAGGCTGCAGAAGCAGAGTGCACAAAGCCAACCACTATGCCACTGGGCCAGCCCCCCCATGGATTTTTAAAAGACAAAATCACCCACACTCCTACGGGTAATACTATTTACATATTTACATATTTCTTCCTGGTCTTTGTCCAAATACATATCTGTTTGCAGTCTGTTTACATGGCTATCTCTCCTGCTAGACTCTGAGCTCCTTTGAAGAAAGGGCTGTAATAATAATTCTTACATCTCTAAGGCCTATCACAAAATAGGTACTCAATACATGTTCAATAAATGAATGATGTTAAAACGTTGTAGTCTGCTATTTTTCCTCAACAAATGGTTTTCTATATTTTTACATGGCCTTAATAATAACCTTTACTGACTGCTTAATAGGCACATCTCATTAATATATTATCATTTAATTATCCCCTCATGTTGCCATTTGAGTTGTTTCTATTCTTTCAAAATTCCTTGTGAGTTAATAAGTAGGGACATGACTTGATATAAAGGAAGATTTGGAGGAGGATAACATGAACGTGGTCGATCAAATGGTCCAGAGGTAGGGAAACCAGTTAGGAGGCTGACCTCAGTCACACCAAACAGAGCTGATGAGGTGACCAAGGCCAGGACTGGGATGGTGGTTATGGAAATGGAAAGGGAGAAACAGTTTCTACACCCACTGCTAACGCTGGAAAGATGTAATCATGGATTTACCCCATTTGGGGCCAAATGTATGACAGACTGTGGGGACATTGTCCTGTGACAAAGAGCATTCTATTTTAGCACCATGGACAGCTCCTGGACTGTCAGGTAGGAGCTCTGGGTGATATGGGTCAGTGATGGCTCATTTTCATAAAAACCCATAAACATTTATTGAGCATGTCTCAATGAAAGCTTTAATGCATTAACTTATTTAATTCTCATAAGGAAACAGGCACAGAAAGTTTATGTAATGTCCCCCAAAGTCATACAGATGGCAAGCAGCAGAGCTAATTTCTGAACCCAGGTAGCGTGGCTCCCAAACCAATTACAACATACTGTAAAAGACAATTACAATTAAGTATTATGAATTCTATGACAGAAAGGCACAAAAGAAGGGTATCTGAAGTACACAATGGTGGACAAGGAAGGGAGGATTATTCTGGGAAATCTTCCCAGAAAAGAGAACACTGCAACTAAGTTTTCAATGGAATTTAACTAGAGCGGGTGACCAATAGGGTACCTGAAGCCCTGTGTTGAGAAGGGTTCTGAGGCCAGATCCAGGCTCAGCAATTTAGCAAATGAGGTAGAGAATGATGGGAGACCTGAGACTAGGGAAGTAGGTGGGACAAATAATAAAGGATCTTGGATGTAAATTAAGAAGTTGAGACATTTTCCCTAAAAGCTATGAGAAACCACTGAAGAGTTTTAAGCAAGATGTGGCAGAATAAAATTTATATTTTAGAAAAACCATCCTAAGATTTCAGGGTGAAGATAGAGTAAAACATGATCACAGATTCTTCTTTTCCTAATACCTAATGTAATAAACAAAAACCAGCTCAGAGAGAGGGCAACAAGCTCATCCTAGATAAGGTGAGAAAGCAGGCAAGGAAATTTCATCCCCACTATATAACAGTGACAGAAAGATCTCATTAGAGCTGCTCCTATTAAACAAGAGTGAGACGAAAGAAATTACATGATGGCCATGTAACTGTGGTACAGACAAAAAAGGGAGGGATGAGAAGGAAGGAAGATAATGGGTGAACTATGAAGAAACCAGCCTGGAAGAAAACATCACCCCAAGATACAGGAGATCCCCAGGGAGTGCCTTGCACTATAAAGACCTTAATAAGAATATGAACCTGAGAAAATAAGACCTCAAAATTGAGATAATAATAGCAGGAGAGTAAAAAGGAGATTTCAGAGCTAAGGAAATGAATAAAGAGCCGAAACGACACCATTATATATCTAAAACATAAATTAGAAATGCCAAATAACAGGAAAGACACGACTGAAAATTGAATTAATGGCATGGATAAAAGACTTGAGATAATTATGGCAAATACAAGGGGAAAACGCAGAGGGAGTAAAGCAATTAGAAGATAATAAGAGAATCAAGAGATAATCAAACATAAAGATAATTGGTGTCCCTAATTGATGTAGAGAATCCAATAAATGCAACAAAATATGCATTCAGAAACACAATACAGGAACATTTTCCTAAAGTGGAGGAAGAACTGAATTTGCAGAGGAAACTTTCTATGGTACGCTAGGAAAAAAAAAAGTACTTCAAACAAACATCAGGATATAGCCTGGTTAAGTTACTAATTTTTAAGGGAAAATAATTATTTAGACATGTGAGCAGAAAAGGCCAATCATCCATGGAGATGGAGGTGGGTAGGGGTGGAACCAAGCTGGATACAAATATTTCCAAACAACCTCAAGGTCAAAAGACAATGAAGCAATGCCTACAGAATTTGGGAATATACACCTCGCCAAGGGTAGAAGTCTCAAGCACAAAAGAACGCAGAGAATAAAACACTCATGTGTCCTTCTTGGAAAAAAAAATCCAACCAACCAGGACCAGGAGATGAATTAAAAAAAAAAGAATTCAGGAACAGAAGACACCAAGGTAAGAGATAAAAGTACCGATGATAGGCGGGTACGCTGTGTAAATACAGAACTAAGACCAAACAACAGATGGAATTCTTGCTGTGGAACAAAATGTAAATGTTATTAATCCTGATAAAGTAAAAATAATAGAAAGATTTTAAAAATCAGGAGGTGAGAGAAGGAGGAAGTAAAATGCCAATTATCTCATCTTTTACCTGCAGGGAACCAATTTTGATCATTTAAAACTGAAACATGAATCAAGAGAAATATCATAACTTCAACCTCTTAATGATTTCCTAATTTTTTTCGTAACTTCAGGAATGCCTTGTAAAATATTTCTCCCACGGTGGAAAAACAAATCTATCTGAAACTGAATTAATTCAGTTTATTTTAGTTTTTTCTTCTGTAAAAGTGAAATTTAAATTTGATACTTTAATTAAAATAACTTTGGCAAATAATCATAAAATTCTCTCTCTCACCTACCTTTATATATAAATAGAGAGACTTCTTGAATTATATTACCACTCATTATTGGTGTGGTGAGATTTTTTCCAGTTTTATTGAGATATAATTGGCATCTAACGTTGTATTAGTTTAAGGTGTACAGCATATTGATTTGATATATGTATATATCACAAAATGATTATCACAAGATTTTAGTTAACTTTCATCGCCTCACATAGTTACAATGGCAAGATTTCCTTCTTTTTTGGGTAGTGAGATTTTAAGGAATGTGCTGCTTCTCTTTGTTCTTTTCTGAATTTCCTGAAATTTTTGGTAAGGAACAGATATTTTTACATAAATTACTTTTTTATTGTCAATGGATATGGCTGCTCTATATGATTGGACACGGAAAGATGTCTATGATATATTGCTGAGTGAAAAGGCTGGTTTCAAAACTGAACCTTCAGCATAATCTCATTTAGGTAAAACCTACATATCCTACATGCTTATACATGCATTAAAAAGTCTGGAAAGACAAACACCAAAATGTTCACACTATTTCTCTCTGAAGTCAGGGTAGAGAATTAAGGGGACAGTTTATAATTTCTCAATATCATTTTTTAAACCTTTTTATTTGAAAATAAAACACAGATACAAACAAGACACAAATGTGTAGCTTTTTAAGTTACTAAGGTGAACATCCTTGCAACCACCACCCAAGTCAACAAGTATAACCTTGCCAGATAACCCAGAAACCCATCTTCTGCCCCATTCCCTTTCTTCCCCCCCCAAAAGAAAGTACTATCCTGACCTTTTAATTACTAATTTCCTTACATTTCTTTATAGTTTTATCACTCAAGCACACATGCATTTCTAGATGTCATACCCATTTGAAAGTAATTTGATATGTTGTTTAAGTCCCTTTCAATCTACAGGTTCCCCCTCCATTCCTTTCTTTTCCTGTATCTGTTGAAGAACTCCTGGGGCGTTTGTCTTATTGAGTTTCCCACAGTCTGGATTTTGCTGTTTGCACAGTTATGGTCACCTCAATTTGTTCCTCTCTCCTCTGTATTTCCTACAAAATGGCAGCTGGATCCAGATTCTCTCTGGTGGTGGTGCATTTTTATCAAGAGGCATGTCATGTCTGGCTGTCTGTCTTTTGGCGATGTTAGCAGCTGTTGATCAGTACCTCAATCCACTGACTTTTTAAGGATTGCAAAATGAAGATTTCTAAATACCTCAATAAAAAAATAATAAAAGATTTCTAGTTGTATATTTCCTTTTTATTCATTAATTGAAATGCTTTCATAAAGAGATAATTGCCCCCTATTGGTCACCCAGTGTTATAGTTTATCAGACAGACAAGATAAATGCTTGGTTCTATTTCTTTCTTTACCAGTTTTCAAGATAATGAATTGGTTCCCTATCATCCTCTGAAAGTAATCAATTATTTTTTTAATATTTGTATGCATTCATGGATTTAAACATATTTGATGGATTCTAATCAGTTGCAATTATTATCCTTTCTGAAAGCTCAAAGTGTCTCATCTTTGGCCAGTGAAAGCCTCTTCAGTTTAGCTTCTGAGGTTTTTCTGCCCCGTCCCTAGAAGTGTTTGATACTTTCCTTGCTATCAGGTAGGACAAACTGTTATAGGTTCATTTTGTATACTTTCTGTGCCGGATAGGAATCAGCTATTTCTCCGAGAATCATCCACAAGGCATACAAGAAGCCTTAATTTCATTTAGTGGTAAATGGCATTTTAGGTCCACACTATTGTGTACCAGGGATGCTCCATGTTGCTGCCTTGGTCACAAATTTTAGGCCTCTTTAGGGTACAGAGCTTAGACTACAAGACTTAAGTCTCTTTTAATCTATAGTCTATACACATACATATTCTGTAAAGACTATAGACTATATATAGTCTTATATGATATAGAAATATTAATACTTCCAATTTAAATTTGTGTTTGTTTACTGAAACTTTTTTGTATTATATCCATATCTTCTTTCTTCCAAATGAGAATCCTGGTTCTTAAGAACACAGGTGATGATAGAATTAGAATATCCTGCAATTACTCATTTACATTATCCCACAACTGTCTCAGAATAGCAATACTAATACTACTAAATATTATTACTGAAAACATTGAAGAACATTTTTGCATTTACTCTCTTAATTCTGCTCCCTCATTTTTAAATAGTTGTGCTGTATCTACATTATCTGATCATATAGCCATTACATACCATACTCTCTCCCTTTTAACACCCAATTTTTCTTAATTAAAAAACAACTTCAGGGGCTTCCCAGTGGTGTAGTGGTTAAGTTCCCACACTCTGCTTCTGTGGCCCAGGGTTCGCCGGTTTGGATCCTGGGCGCAGACCTATGCACCACTCGTCAAGCCGTGCTGAGGCAGCGACCCACATAGAGCAACTAGAAGGATGTACAGCTATGACATACAACTGTCGCCTGGGGCTTTGGGGGGAAATAAGGGAAAAAGGAGGAAGATTGGCAACAGATACTAGCTCAGGGCTAATCCTCCTCAGAAAACAACTCCAGGGGGCTGGCCCCGTGGCCGAGTGGTTAGGCGTCCACACAGTCTGCTTTGGCAGCCCAGGTTCATGGGCCTGGATCCTGGGCACAGACCTATACCTCTCGTCAGCCATGCTGTGGCGGTGACCCATATACAAAATAGAGGAAGATTGGCACAGATGTTAGCTCAGGGCGAGTCTTCCTCAGCTGAAAAAAAAACAACAAAACTCCATTTTTAATTCTCACCACCAGGATCTTGTCTGAAGCTTGTTCTTAAGTAGAATCCCCTGAAAACGTTCATGGGAACGATATTCCCTGAGTGCTTGAATGTTGATAATAGTTTGTCTGTTGATAACAGTTGTCAGGTAAAATACTTAAATACTTGAAAGTCAGTTTTATTGTATATAAAAATTCTCGGTTCACATTTTCTTTCCTTGAGTACCTTAAACTAGTTAAATATGTTATTCTATTTTTTTCTGGGATAAATCATGGCTCTCAAAGAGTCTGATACTAATTTAATTTTCTTTCCCTTGCTATTTTACTCAAATGATCAAAGGAATTTTTTTCTGTTTCTTTAAAGGACCGTAATTTTTCCAGAATATGTCTAAGTATTTGTAGTCTGGGTATCAGATTCTCAAGTGTGCAGTATGTTCTTTTCACATGTAGTTTCAAATCTTTTTTTTTTAACTTTGGGAAAATTTTCTTGAAGTGTAATTCTAGTCTGTGTTCTGTTCTCTTCCTTTAGTTGTTGTCTTTAGGGATTTCTATTGTCAGTATGTTGGATCTTTTTTTCCTATTTTCAATATTTGTCACTTTCTCTTGAAATTTTCTAAATTTCTTAAATTTTTTTGACTTAAAAAAGTCCTTTTTATGTTGTTTACTTAAGGACTCATCTATTGCATTTATTTGTTTTTAGTTTTTAGTTTGGTCTGTATTTCTTTTATTCCCAATTCTTCCCTGAGTTCTATCACCTCATTTAAAACATTTTTTATAATTTGACTTCTGGTACTTTTTCATATCTTCTATCACATTCTTTTTTTTTTTTTTTTTTTGTGAGGAAGACTGGCACTTAGCTAACATCCATTGCTAATCCTCCTCTTTTTTTGCTGAGGAAGACTGGCCCTGGGACAACATCCCTGCCCATCTTCCTCTCCTTTATATGGGACGCCGCCACAGCATGGCTTGACAAGCAGTGCGTCAGTCCGCGCCCTGGATCTGAACCTGTGAACCCCCAGGCTGCCGAAGTGGAGCGCGCGAACCCAACCGCTATGCGACCGGGCCGGCCTCTTCTATCACATTCTTAATATCTTTTAGCTGGCTTTTAAATAGAAGGTTATAGTTTTGCTCTCTTCTGTGGGTATGTCTTTCTGGTGTGACTTCATTGTCTGAACAGATGTTGTTCTGTTCCACATATTTTTTTTCCTAAAATAACTTTGTGTGGGATTTGATCTTGATAACTTTTATTGCTTATTTTTATAGAAAATTAGTTTTCCTGAAATTTTAAAAAGAAGTGTGGCCCAAGGTAGTTTTTTTTAACTTCACGGAACTCCCTGATATTTTTATGAGGAACTGAAAATTATGTCACCTTCTGTTCTGAGATTTCCTGGCCTTCTTTCTTTCCTCCACTGGGCTTTTTTCCCCTTCATTCTCTACTGCCCACTGCCACAGTTCCTCCTCAAGGTAGAACCCTGTCTTGAAAGGATTTCCTGAGTGTTGGCTTTGAGAGTCCACAGGGGCCAGACTCCAGCTCCTTCAAGTTTTACTGCAAACACATTCCACTCTCCTGCTGTTGGACTCGGCAAACCTCTTCCCAGTTACAGCTGCTGTTCTCAGATCGGCCGGCCAAGCTTTTCAATGAGTGCCTGTTGACTCTTTGGGGATTCTCCTGTTCTCAGATCCATCCAATGCCCTACAGCTTCCCTCTGCTTTCTTCTGCACAGACATTCATACCATGCGGGTCTTCATATATGTGGGGACTTGGGAGGATATCTTGTCACCTGGTTTTGTCGTAAATGTGTTCATGCATTTCTAGTTTAGCCATCTAGTTGTCCTGACTGTATCTGGAGATTCAGGAAAATTTCAAAAACAATGCTGCAGCTACCGTCTTCCCAGCTCATTTTATTTTATTATATGTTTACCACAACCATGTTTATCTGGGGGAAAAAGCAACGATATTTCCATTTTGGAAAAAAAAAGTCTGGCTGCATTGTATTGGATGGCTTTGAGGGAATTAAACAGATATGATCAGCTGATATGCACTAGGACAGCTGTACCATTGTTAAAATATTTAAATACTTCCATTTGAGCTAGGAGGTAGCTATTGCTCCAACCCCCAGTTCCCATCCCGTGAATATCCCTTGTCTACATCTCCCTGAGTGACACAGGAACTAAAGAGTTCATGTCCATCACAGGAGGGTTCCTTCCGGATCCTGTTCTAGATCCATGGCCGATTGGTCAGGGCCCATGCTGCACTGTTGGGTGAATATTTTGAATATTAACTCTGGGCAGACTCCACAGGACTTGGAGACTGACGGTATACGGGAGCTGAGAGAGAGGATGACAGGGTGTGTGCCTTCTGAATGCGCCTCAGCTGAACAGTCCAACCAACATTTCTTAAGCACTTCCTGTGTGCTAGGTGGTATGAAAAGCCGAGAGAGAACAAAGACAATAAAAAAAAAATTCTTGCCATTGAGGAGTCCACAATGTAGTGCCCTACACTGGGACACTTACCCACATGGGAGGATGCCCATTTTGCCATAGTGGGTTACAGAGCTTAGTCCCTGAGCAGAAATGAGAGGAGGAAGAAAAGCACAGAACTAATGACAAAGCTCTTACTTAAGCCATCACCTTAACAAGCTCAAATCTTTCTCCTTTGGAACAGTGGCTGCCCTGAGAGGCTGGGCAGCTAATTAACACACGTGGTAAATAAGCCAGGCAAGGAACACTCTGTCTTTGCACACAGTGAATCAAGCGGTCTCCTTAGACACAAAAGCCTGTATCCTTATCTACAGAGTGAATCAATTATTTCACAATTCATGTTCTGTGTCCTAATTGGACTGGCAATGCTTTTTCTGAATATGGAATAAAAGATTTGGAAGAAAGGCAGGCTGGAAACATCATGTTTTGTCTAAATAATAACAACAACAATTTTTCTTAAGGAAGATTTTTACACTCCAAAATGCAATGCAATTTAGGAGATGCTCTCATTTTTGTTTGCCCAGTTGCTGGGAGCACAAATCTCTTGGAGGAAAAAAATTAAACAGGACTAGCTACTCACTGTCAGAGCCCAAAAAGCACCATAAGGGAAAATAAATTACCTTGACACCTTCATTTCCCCAAAGTCAATAAATCTCAATGGACCACATGTATTAAGGAAATACACATTAAGCACCTACTATGTGTCAAAAGTAGTCCCTAGTATAACCAAATTCCATCTTGCCCATCAGGGAAATTAATATGCAGAAATCGTTGGTTTAAAGCTTGGCCTTGCCTCTGTCGAAGAGATATAGAAATTCAGTGGTTCCCATAGCAGAAATAATACTTAAACAGGAACCAGACATAAATTGTGAGTAGGACATTATTGTTTATACCCTCAGAGGGGACTTCTGAGAGAATGAACACAGTCACAGCAGCTTGATTAGTCTGTAGGAGTTGATGATGCATTTGGAAACCCCCTACCTCGGAGCCTATTTCCAAATCAGAAGAATCAGACCCTATAAATTATCACCTGACAAAATGAGAATGTTACATTGGCAGCTGCTACCAATAACTTCTAGTAATACAGTGGTTTGTAATATGGGAAGGCAACATATCAAAAATCTTGGTGAGAAGGCAGGCGGAAATAAAAGGAGAATTTTCAAATTACACATTCCCTCTTAAAAAGAGATTTTTATATGGAAATGTCTAAGAGCACAGGCTTTGGAATCAGACTGCCTAAATTCACATCCTGGCTCTAATACTTATGAGTTGTGTGACTCTGGATAAATTATGGAGCCACTTTATGACTCAGTTGTTGCATCCATAAAATGGGAATGATAATATCTGATATCTGTTCATTCAACTGTTTTGAGGATTAGTTAACATATATAAAGACTTAGAAAAGTGCCTCCCTCCCAGGTCCCAATCTACTGCTTCCTCTTGCTGACAAAGCCAACCATCCTAGGGAGTGGCCCAAGCTTCAGACCATGATAGAATCCAGAGGGTGAAGGAATCTTGGAGACCATCTGCTCTTATCCATTCTGGAATCCTCTCTTTGAAATCTTAGCCAAGTTGTCTGGCTCCTACTTGAACACACCCTAATGACAGGGTTTCCTCCCCACTGAAACACCTGTTCCATCTCCGGACATTTGAAAAGTCTCCCTTGCTTTTGTTGAGCTGGAGTCTGTTTCCCTGTTTCCTCTGGCTGATGCTGTGTCTGTTGGAATCAGAGATGGCAAGGTTATTAATATCCCTTTAAATAATGGAGGACAGCTAATGGTATACAATTAAGCATATGCACTCTAGACAGATTGCATGGATTGAGTCTCCTCTTCCCATTTTTTGGTTGTATGATTTTGGGCAAATTAATCTTTCTATGCCGCAGATTCCTCATTTGCAAAATAGGTATACTACCAATCTCATAGGGTTGTTGTGAGAATTGAATAAGATCATATCCTTAAAGAGCCTTGTACATAAGACTCAATGAATATCATCATACATACATGGTATGTGTGGTGTACATAAACGTCATCAACAACTGATGCTGTTGATATCCCTCTTGGGCATTTGCTTCCTCAGACTCTATTTCCTTCTTTTGTTCCTGATACAGTTTCCAATACCCCTCAGCCCTCTCCTCTGAGTGAGCTCCAGTCACCAGTATTCCAGCTCCAGAATCCCTCCTGAACTATATCCCCAATATGGAACCCAGGACTCCGGTGGGTTCTGGTCCACAAAGACCAGGATGGGCCATTGTTTGGGTGTTTGTTCGTTCACTGTAAAATCACTCAGGAATGATTTTAAGCATCTGTATTTGTATAAGTGGATCCTAAGAGAGAATTTGCTTTTTTAGTGCACGTATCACACTTGGACTCACACTGAACTCACGGTGGGCTAGACCAAGGGTCAGCAAACTTTTCTGTAAAGAGCCAGATAAGTATTTCTGACTTTGCAGTCTGTACAGTCTCTGTTGCACCTTCTCAACTGCTGTTCTAGCCTGAAAGCAGCCATAGACAGTATGTAAAACTTTATTTACAAAAACAGGGAACTGGCTGAATTTGGCTGATGAGCCATAGTTTGCCCACTTCTGAACTAAAACATAATATAAAGAAGTCTTTTTACCCTATGATCCAGCAATTCCACTTCTGGGTACTTATCCAGAGAAAATGAAATCACTCTCTCAAAAAGATGTCTGCATCCCCATGTTCACCGCAGAATTATTTACAATAGACAAGACATGAAAGCAACTTCATTGATGGATGAATGGGTAAAGAAAATGTGGTGTATATATTCACAGTGAAATATTATTCAGCCATAAAAAAGAGAAAAATCTTGCCATTTGAGACAACATGGATGGACCTTGAGGGCATTATGCTAAGTGAAATAAGTCAGACAGAGAAAGACAAATACTGTATGATTTCATATATATGTGGAAACTAAAAAAACAAAACAAAACTCATAGGTACAGAGAACAGATTGGTGGTTGCCAGAGGTGGGGGGTGGGGGGTGGGCAAGGTTGGTGAAGGGGGTCAAAAGGTACAAACTTCCAGTTACAAGATCATTAAATCCTGGGGATGTGATGTACAACATGGTGACTATAGTTAACAATATAGTAGTGTATATTTTAAAGTTGCTAAGAGAGTAAATCTTAAAAGTTCCCATCACAAGAAAAAAAATTGTAACTATACATGGTGATGGATGTTCACTAGACTTATTGTGGTGATCATTTTGCAATACATACATATATCAAATGATTATGTTATACACCTGAAACTAATACAATATTATATGTCAATATCTCAGTAAAACATAATTTTTTAATGTCTTTTTTCCCACCTCTCACCCCCTGCCCAGCTTGTGCTGATGGTTCTTTCTTTTCTGTTTTTTCATATGAGTGCAAGACCTTTCGCTGACCTCCGTTCAGCTTCACTTTGTTGGACCTGGCCCATCCTCTATGCTGTCAAGATCTCTCTGAGCCCTGATTTTGCCACTGTCCAAAGTAACCCTTATCTCTCTTAACTTCGTGCCATCTGCCAGTGATAAATGTGCATTTTATATACTCATCCAAGTAACTGATTAAAATTTTGAACTGGGAAGATCTGGGGACAGAGTCTTGAAGCATGCAATAAGCAATCTCCCTCCTTGTTAACTCTGCTGTGTTCTTCAGAATTCAGCCCAATGTCAGCTTCCACAAAGCAATCCTTTCAACTCCCCTCCCTTCCCAAGCCTCCCTGCCCAGACTAAGGAGGATGCCTGTATTAGTCTGGGTTCTCCAAAGAAATGGAACCAATAGGATACCTATCTATCTATCTATCTATCTATCTATCTATCTATCTATCTGTCTGTCTGTCTGTCTGTCTAACAGATTTACTATAAGGAATTACCTCACGTGATTATGGAGGCTGAGAAGTCTAAGATCTGCAGTTGGCAAGCTAGAGACCCAGGAAAGTCAATGGCATAGTTCCAGTCTGAGTCCAAAGGCCTGAGAACCATGAGAGCCAATGATGTAAAACTCCGAGTGTGAGTCCAAGTCCAAAGGCAGGAGAAGATTGATGTCCCAGCTCAAAGGCAGTCAGGAGGAGAGAATTCTTTCTTAGTCTTTTCTTGTATTCAGGCCTTCAATAGATTGGATGAGGCCCACTCACCCTGGGGAGGGCCATCTGCTTTACTCCATCTACCAATTCAAATTACTTCTCTCTTATTGTCTTCCTTTGAAGAAAGCTAGGTTACTGAAATTTGATAAACTAATTGGACATAAGGTCTAAGTGAGAGATAACAGCTCAGTGTAACATTTCTTCCAGGATTGCCTGGGAGGTGATTGATTGATTGATTGATTTTGGTGAGGAAGATTGGCCCTGAGCTAACATCTGTGCCAATCTTCCTCTATTTTGTATGTGGGATGCCTCCACAGCATGGCTTGATGAGTGTTGTAGATCCGTTCCTGGGATCCGAACCCACAAACCCCAGGCCACCAAAGTGGAGGGCACAAATCTAATCACTACACCACCAGGCTGGCCCCTTGGAGGTGATATTTTAAGAAGAGTGTCTAATGTCCTTGTCACAAAGGTCTGAGTAATATAGTAATTTCAGGTGCCATAGAAGAGATATTTTGGAAAAAGGATGTGAATACTTTGTCATCTTTCCCAAATCATACCATGTTGTCTTTTCCTTATTAAGAAAAGCCTGAACTCCCTCCCTTGTTCTCCTTTGAAGAATATACACAAATGTTTATATATTACAAATAATATAAATAAATACCATCCTTGGTTCATAGAGTTTTTCAGGCCTTTCCCCAGAGAGAAGCTAACAAAGCAAATCATATCCTCACCTTTGAAACCAATATCATGCCATTCAATTACCAGAAAAATGCGTCTCCAAATCTAGTCTCATCCTGAGAATAAGCAACAGTAAAGATAGAGCTGCTGTTATGTGTTGTCATTGGTAATGAATTATTGAAAATTACTGAGTATTTCCTTTGCACCGATTATGGGGCAGATCAATCCTTTACCCTGAAGTACTTAGAGTGACTTGACTCCTCTTTGGTTAGAAATTTGATAGGGAGTTTTCTTTGTCACTAACAGTTGAAAACTGAGGGTTAAGACCTGGAATTTGTTTCCCAAACATAGCTCACTCACCTCCTTGAAATATATTCACCTTTAATCAGAGTAAGATTTGTAAACTGGTGGCTCCAGGGCCAAATCCAGCTAGCAGACATGTGCAGTGTTGTCTACCTTCCTTCTTTTCTTTCTTTCCTTCCTTCCTTTCCTTTTTGTTATAAAATATGACTTTCTTTTAGCAGGGCATGCACTCCCCACTTCATCCTAGTTTCCTCCATTCCCTATTGCCCTACACCAAGTAGCTTTACACATTTAAATTATTTTCTGGCCCCTGAAGTCATTTGAGTTTTAGAGTCCTGTATTTGAGACATTGAGCAATTTGCCAAAGGGGGGGATAATTATAATAGTTATCATTTTAGAGCATTTACTATGGACAGGCACTCTGTTATATGTGCTTTTCATATATTATTTCATATATCCTATAGTTTTATGAGGCTAACAAAGATTAACCAGCCCAGAGCCACAGAGCTGGTAAATAGTGAAGGCAGGCCTGGTACCCAGGCAGGCCTCTCCAGAGTGAGCCAACACTACACTCCATGAAAATGGGTGCTATGCAGAAGCAGTCCCACCTGGTCCTCTTTATTCTTTTTGTGTGTGTGTGAGGAAGACCAGCCCTGAGCTAACATCCATTGCCAACCCTCCTCTTTTTGCTGAGGAAGACTGGCCCTGGGCTACCATCTGTGCCCATCTTCCTCTACTTTATATGGGACGCCGCCACAGCATGGCTGACAAGCAGTGTGTCGGTCCACGCCCAGGATCCAAACCCGTGAACCCCGGGCTGCCAAAGCGCAGACTAAACTGCTGCGCCACCAGGCCGGCCCCGGTCCTCTTTATTCTTAAAAATTTAAGGAAATAACAACAGAGGCTTTAACCCAGAGACAAACTGTAACTGGATCTGAGATACAAAACCCAGAAAAGAGAATAAACAGACAAGCCCCAGAACAAAACTGTAAAAACTGCCCCAGATTTTAGGAGGAAATTTTTAAAAACATGAGAATGAGAGTTTTTCTGAGGCTAGTTTAAAACTAACTGATCTTGTGTGCATGCGTATATATACAGTATTTTATTTTGTTAATAATGCTTTTATTCCACCAGATCCCAGGTGTTAAATTTTGTTTCTCTGAGGACAGTGCAGACAGAGCATCAGGGCTGATCATTAGCAGCTGTGTCTTCAGAACCAGAACCAGACCAGACAGGGGAAGGGGAAGCAGGAAACCAGCTGCCTCTTAAAATTCTAGACTAGTCAACCCTCAGTGACAACAGGGGCCCTTCCTCCTTCTCTTGTGTTCCCAACAGGGATCAAATAAAGGTGAGATAGTGTTCCCCAAAACTACTGATTTTGTTATATCTTTAGGAAGGGCCACCTTTCCTCAGTTCACATTTCTCAGGGCCTGCTGCTGTGCAGCGGGCTGAAATCCTCAGGCCCAGCCCTGCCCTCCTGGACCTTAGAATCTAGAGGCAATGCAAGTTCTTTCCTTTTGAATCTCACTTACCCAGAATTTCGGATATTTCTGACAACCAGAATGAAATGTTTTTTAGAACACTGAGATTTTTGTGGAACAGAGGTAGACTGTATCCTCTGGAAGTATTTAGATCCCAGGAGACTATGGACTGTACTGTGTCCCTCCCAAATTCACATGTTGAAGCCCTAACCGCCCCCCCGCCATGTGATTTTACTGAAGATAGGACCTTTAAGGAGGATTAAGCTTAAGTGAGGTCATAAGGGCGGAACCCTGATCCAATAGAACTGGTGCCCTTATAAGAAGAGGAAGAGACACCAGAGTTCTCTCTCCATGTGCACACACTGGGGAAAGGCCATGTGGTCACACAGCAAGAAGGCAGCCATCGACAAGCCAGGAAGAGCGTTCCCGCCAGAACCCAACCATGTGGGCACCCTGATCTCAAGACTTCCACCTCCAGAACTGTGAGAAAATGAATTTCTGTTGTTTAAGCCACCCAGTCTGTGGTATTTTGTTATAGCAGCTCTAACAAACTAATACATGTGGTGTGTGTGATATTGTCATATTTAGAGTAATTCAGGGTACAAAAGGATCAATATTAAGATGGCATCACTCAGATTCTCCTCATCAGTTGAGGAGCCTAGTGAGCATCTGTTATCTTGTCAGCTCTCCTTCCCTGACTTCCTTTGGGGAGCTCCTTCATCCCCAGTCAATACAGTCCACGTGGAGTTGTCAATCACAATTTACTGCCCTCCCCTGGCCAGGGCTTGCTTATCCAAGCACCCTATCACCCTGAAGTGGTGATTATTATTAATCCAGTGGTGGGCACGCTACACAAACAGGACCTACCAGAGCCCTTCTCTACATTTATATTCAGGACATACCGTGTATATTTAATATTCATTGAGAGAACTTGCTTTTTCTGCTAGTCTTGCTGAGCTAGGATCATAACAGCCTGGCTGAGTGTAAAAAGCCTGACTGTAATGGGAGAAAATGAGGCTGACGCACAGAGGAGAGCAAAGAGAGGGAATGTTACTTAAATGCCTGATTCCGGCCACGTCTCACGCCTACTCCTGGTTCCCCAGTTAGATGCACCTGTGTATTTCTTCGCTTTCACCTTAAACTAGCTCAGATTTGATTTCTGTTGCTTGCACCCAAGAATCTTGACTTGCACAAGAGGTTCACAAGTCCCTTTTTGTCCTTCATTGACCAGGTTTGGCTGGAAGCCAGGCTCAGAGCTGCTTTCATCCTCCAACATGGACTTTGCTGATCCTTTGCTCTTCAGACAAAGGGAAGGCAGAGTTTGTTATCATCAAATTTCCCACAGCCCAGACTTATGCATCTCTTGATGTCTCTCCCAGGTGCTCCCAGCTAAAAACCTCAGTTTTCTTATCTTTAAAATGAGAAGAGTTGCTGTGAAATAATTTTGCAAAGTATCGAACACACTGTTTGACAGTAGTAGGTGCTTGGGGATGTTAGCTCCTATCATGGAAAATTCTCTATATGGTGCCCAAGGACCTCCCCCATGCTGTCATGTAGCAATATTTTCTTTTTTCTAATGAAAAGCAGAAGTAATAAACAGATTACGATCAATATCTATGGTGTTTACAATAAGATCTTAGTCCCCTTCCAGTACATAAATCCTCTGCTTAAAATTGCACTTTGTTTAGTAATCATTCTTGCTTACTTTTCTTATTTCAAGAATGGAAAGAAACCATTCCTTTGGTGTCCAGGAAGGAGAGATGAAACTAAATGTTCCCATGGATGTTCAATTTCTGCTCCGAGGAAACTAATAAAGAGGGTTAGCAAGGCTTCCCTGGCATGGTCACTTGGTTGGGCTTGCAAAAACTTTGTTGGATCCCGGGCAACTCCTCTGCTGTCCACCATCACCACCCAACGGGAGATACCACCTGGGGGTGAGGATGGTTTGGAAAACTGAGGAAGCCATATTCAGGCTGAAGACAGGAGCAGAGAGGCGATTACCTGGCTGATGTATCTAATACAATAGGGGATAAGGAAAGCACGAAATCCTTCTGACTGGTCTCAGGCCTCTAGGATCCTATAATTTCCATTATTTGGGATCAAAAAGAATCACAGTATAAACTGCCCCACAGAGAAGTAAGTGGTCTTAATTTTGGGAGACCCCAGAACGACTTCTGTTATGAGACAGTCTTGCTAAACAACCAGCCAGAGCAGGGCCATGCTGACAGCGGCTTGGCAGAGCAGTAAACCATCGCACTGGAGGGCCAGCCTCAGCCAGGGCTGTAGCGGCCTTTCCTGCCACGGATGGGACCTGAGCCATGGTGCCCCTCAGGCAAGCCTTCCGTCACCCCTGACAGCAACATTGCCCCATCACAGCCTGCCGCTGAGACTTTCACTTCCCCTCCCTTCTGGCCCCGTCAACTATGAGAAACGAGCACTTTACACCCCAGCCACTGTGCACGCACTTGTCGCGTTAGTCCCCACCCTGTGAAGCGGGTGCCTCTCCCCATCACATAGAGGAAGAAACTGAACTTGAAATAACCAACTGGAAGGAAAGAACTTGCAAGTGTGTGCGACTACAACACCCATGTTCTTTCCCACTGCAATAAAAAGTTTCCACATATTAAGACTCCTGTTCCTAAGGCTTGTGATGAGGGGAATAGGCCAGCACACCCCAACTAATTTCAGGGGCTTCATCTCTCTAATAATCTTCATCGCTTTTTGCTCTGAAATAGAAAGCCATCCTACCAGCACCATTCAAAATATTTACTCTCCCAAGAGAGGGGAGGCCAACCCCGACACACCCTCAACCAACCTTGCGAGTCCCTGGCACATCACTCAGTAACTGTAAGCTGCCTTCTTTCGCACCTGTTCATGCACCGAACAGGTCAGGCCTCTTTTTGCAGTGCCCTGCTGTCCTCAGAGTGGCCTGCAGCCCTGATTATTATCCCTCAGTTGGCCTGGCCAGAGACCCTAGCAAATGGTCCAGCTCTGGGGATCCAGACCTCCTCTGGTTTCTTCCCTCAAAGACCAGTTGGTGACCTGCATACCCCATGTTGCTTGCTATTCACACAAAAGCACATTTCATCATGGTGCCTCTCGAGAAACCCCTGGTTTACAAGATTTTGAAAAGTTTTCAAATAACCAACACTTGCACTTCCATTCAGCAACTGGAGGATCAACCTGGGAGGGTAGAAAGTCAGGGAGATGTTTACTGTCCTGTGACTGCAGCATTTATTGCAATAATTTCACCTATTGGCAGCAGGACGGGCATAAATGGTTGGGTGTTTGCTTCTTAATTGGTTTAAGGCCCTGGCTCACCCCATGTCCATTCCCATTAATCAGTGACTGAAGACAGCTGTCTATGAGGGAGTTTTTATGGTGTTTTAATGTCACTTTATTTTCCTAAAATGTCAGTTGGACAGCCAAGGAAATTTCCCCCCAGAGTCCTTGGAGGTTGTTTTGAGCTGAAATCACCACCACCATGGTTGGCTGAGCACTATATGAAAAAGAGCATTATATGTCAAATTAATATTTTAGGGAAGAAAATGTGCAAACCCGGGCTGGCATGCCCCCCCCAGCATGATCTCAGGCCTTAGCCACAAAGCCACAGAGTGACGACTGAAAGGCCAGAGCCACTCGTGGCCATCAGGGTGCTGAAATCCAAGAAAGGGGGGGAAAGAATAATGGTGAATGGGTCTCTATTCATCAACTGTGGCGGACTGGAGGGGCAAGGGAAGGCAGGAGTGATGACATTTTTAAATGGATTCATTTCATGAAAGGACCACTGAGTGAAAAGCAGTGGATCAGGGCTTGTTAGAAACCACAGCTGAAGCTTTAAGA
This sequence comes from Tapirus indicus, assembly GCA_031878705.1. Classification (NCBI taxonomy): domain Eukaryota; kingdom Metazoa; phylum Chordata; class Mammalia; order Perissodactyla; family Tapiridae; genus Tapirus; species Tapirus indicus. The sequence goes on along the minus strand of CM062920.1, from coordinate 131,685,766 downwards.
AAAAAATAAGATATTGTGGAAGAATGATGATGAGAGAGAAAGCAACTTGACAAAAGGAGGTTACACAACCGAAGGTATAATATTGTCCAATTTTTGAAAACTATATGAGAGACAAAGAGAAAACATGCATGAGTGAGTGCCAGGGTTCTTAAGTCTGATTTTGCAAAAGAATATTCTGGAATGATTTTTAAAACCACAGCTCCATTACCCCTCACCCTAGAGGTTCTGATTTATTAGATCTGGTTTGGGGCCCCTGTGGTTTTTCTACATTTTTATGTATTGTTCTATGAACATGCATTACATCAACCATCAGAAAAGATTATTAATAAAAATTATAACTGAACTTATTAGGAAAAATAGTCCCAGATATAACAATAATAATGACTAACATTTATTAAGTGCTTCCTGGGAGCCAGACACGGTTTTATTAATGTTGTCATTTAGTCCTCATAATAACTCTGTGACGTAGACACTCATATTTCAGCCATTTTACAGATGAGGAAAGCAGAGGTCTGAGAGGTTCTAGCTCAGACATGAGAGTGATAGACACAGTGTGAACCCAGGGACCATTACCTGAGAGCCGAAGGAGCATCACCCCTACATGTTACTTTGTTCCCGGTGGAAGAAGTCCTGTGTGGTCCACACGCCGGCCTGGGCACCAAGGCCCTCTCCAATCACATCATCACAGGCCTCTGGGTCCTGGGCCTCACCTGCGCCTGCTTTGAGCTTCCCTAGGGGTCATGGGAAGTTTCCTCTCCGTGTCCCCATCACTGTGCTATTCCTTTCAGAGACTTCCCAGAGTTTGCTATTCTCCTAAAAGGAAGAATTCTGTCACCACGCAATGGAGACAGAGGGAAAAAGAAAGAAGAAATTGAACACCGCAGGATACTGGCTGGCTATTAAGGCATGTCATAAGAATCCTTTTTAAAAATTCTTAATTGGTTTTGTATTGAAGTGGAGAATGAAGTTCTATGAAGTGCTTCAGGCCGTTATGCATGAAGATAAGGATGTGAAATTCAGCAGGGTTTTCCCCCAGGGAGAGAACGGAGTGCCCATCAGAGTATTTCCCCATTTCATAGATGGTGGTGCCAACTCATAAAGGAACTTCTTGAAAGAGAAAAGAATGAGTTGACACCCTCACCAGAACCAAATGTCTTTGCTAGTCCAAAAGTGGTTTGTGGATTTTAAAGACTTTTAAAAACCAGCAAATATTTAAATTCATTCTCTTTCATGGGAAGGTTGCCAGATAAAATACAGCACACACAGTTAGATTTGAATTCAGGTAACAAATAATCTTTTGGTAGAAGATGTCCCAATATTTGGAACATATTTATACTATAAAACATATAGTATAAATATGCATGGAACATATTTATACTATAAAATTATTCATTGCTTACCTGAAATTCAAATTTAATGGGGAGTCCTGTGTTTTTATTTGCTAAATATGAAAGACCTATTTCAGGGGAAACATGATTTTATTTTCTCCTTGGAGACTATTTTCCCTTTTCAATGTCACCAGCCCAATGATTTGAAGTGGCATGAACCAGAAAATTAATCCTGGCCCATATTTTTGTGCCAAACACTCACTGGGCCAACTCCTTTGGTAGTCAGTAAGTATTACATATTCCAAATGCACACAAACATGCACACCCTACACACATTCATTCACGTACACTCACACGCCTTCAAACACACTTGCACACACTTTCACACATGTGTATGCAGACGTGCAGGACACAAATGGACTTCCACTTCTCCTAACATTCTAAAATGCAAATCCCTCACTCTCTGTCCAGATTTTCATGGCTTTCCAAAAACATAACTTTTCTTTTCGGTCAGTTCCTGTCTATTCAAGGAGAAAGTCGTATCTCCAGCTTGCTTTGTAGGCCCGGCCATAGTGACCCGGCTTCCCACAGAGGAGGCTGGCAATAAGACCTTATCTCTCGTTTCATAAAACCTGAATTTTTCTTTTCTTGCCATTGCAATAAACTGCCTATTTTCGTATAATGGGGATGACAGTTGGCTTAGGGTCAGATGATGAAGGCAATTTAATAACAAGGAGAAAAACAAAACTGAGAATTGAAAACTTAAACCACACAATAAAAACACTCGGAAGTGAGAGAGAAGGACACGTTTAGAGTGTTCTCAAGAAGCAGTATAGCGTAGTGGTTAAATGGCTAGTTCCTACAGCCAGGCTACGTGAGAGGCAAACTGGCCAAGTTACTTAACCGTATCCCGTAAAGTGGAAATGATAACAGTGTCTGCCTCATGGGGCTGTTGTGATAATTAAGTAAATACATAAAAGGTGTATGAAATAGAGCCTGACGTATTATTTACTATTATAATTACCTCTTATTTGCCAGACACAGGAGTAGCCTCTTTACACATAAAACACCATTTAATTGTCAAAATAAGCCTGTGAGATATGTGGATGTCAGGAAACTGAGGGTCAGAGAGGTTAAGAGACTTGCCTAAGGTCACACAGCTAACATGCAGCAAAGCCAAGATTTAACTACCAATTGCAGTATAACGCCACTGTTCTTTTGATTACCCAATGCTAAGATGATAACAGGTGGAAAGTACACAGGTGGTAAGGTGATAGCTGTTCAGGGAGGAGACAGAATTCCCTCTACACTCATTGCGTCAGTGGAGTGGGGGTGGGTGGGTGTTGGGAGAGGTTTGGACTGGTGGATTTGGTAGCGAGGACAGGATCCCTTGTTAGTTACAAACCTCACCCAAACATCTGCCAACCAGATTAGGACCTTACTATCTTGTAACTGACTCACAACTGCCTGCTCAGCATCTCCACTTGGGAATCTAACACACATCTCAGACATAACAAGTCCAAAACAGGATTTTACTTGAAAAACTGGCTTGACCTCCAGTGCCCTTGGTTCAATATATGACGACTCCGTTCTTCCGGTTGTGCAGACCCTAAGACTCAGAGTCACCCTTCACTCCTCTCCCTCGTGCCTGTGACACCCAGTCCATCAGCTCATCCCTCATCCAATTCCGTTGGTTCTACCTTCAAAATATCCCTAGAATGAGACCACCTCGCACCGTCTGCACCCCAACCACCCCGGTCCCTGCCATCTCCTCTTCACCCAGACCACTGCTGCAGACTCCCAGCTGGTCTCCCTGCTTCCACCCGTGCCTCCTGCCATGTGTGTTCTTCACACAGCAGTCAGAGTACTCTTGTAAAATCATGACTCAGATCACACCACTCCTCTGCTCGAACTCCTCCAAACCCTCTCATCTCAGAGGAAAGTCAAAGCCCTTACAGTGGCCTGAAGAACACCCCATGGTCTGTAGCCCTCCTCCAGCTCTCTCAGACCTCACCTCCCACCGCTATCCTCAGCCCCATCTGCTCCAGCCACTAGGCCTCCACTCCAGTCCTTGCAATGCCAAGTGGGCCCCGCATGAGGGCCTCTGCACTTGCTCTTCTCCTTGCTGGACATACTCTACCACGATGCCCTCACCACTCACTCCCTAATGTCCTTCAACTATGTACATCGCTCAATCTCACCCCATCAGAGAGCGTAAAACAGCAACATGCTGCCCTCTGGGCACTCCTTATCCCTTAACCTGCCTTATTTTTTTCACAGCATTTATCACTTGTCACTACTTAATGTGTCTATTCATCTATTTGCTTATTGTCTCCATCCTCTAGAAGGGAAGACTCGTGTGGACAGAGATTTTGTCTGATTGACTGACTGCTATTTCTGTATCCTCAATGCCTGGAAGAATATGCACACACAGCAGGTGTCAATAAATATTTGGTGAATGAGGGAATGGAAAGACCCTTCTAGACATTCTCGTGCCAGCTGAACAGAATACCTCTGCTGACTGCTTCAGCTTCCCACCCTAAAATCAGGCTTTCAAGAAGATTCTCCATTCTGCACTCTTCTCCACCCTAGGAATCAAAACTCCAGGATGATCCTGAACAGATCTTTTCTGGCTGGCCTGCTTTTGTGTTTTGTATTTCTGCTTGGCTGGTTTGGTAGAAGAGGCTCATGGGCAAAGCCACGTGCCAGTCACCCCGCGTGTCTCTGGCTCCCCATGTGTTCTCGATGGAAACGTGTCTGGGGACACTGTTCTAAAGACTCCAAACCAACCAGCAAATGATGAAAACCTCACAGCTCAAGTAGAGAAAAAAACAAATCCATCCACTCTGATGCCCACTTCAGAGTGGCATGGAAACTCCCAGTGAGTTCAACAGGCCAGTGCTGGCAATACTTTCAGCTTTTATTATCCTCTCTTATCGTTCCGGGAATTGCATTTGCAGGCACACACTGAGAGAAGGAGGCCTTTAAATTGAATGCACCAAGAAGGAAGCTTTCCAAAGCCCGAATTAATTATCTTCAGCAGCATCTAGACAATTACTAATTTGTGAGGAGTTTGCCAGTCAGACCCTTTGGCACATCCATTAGGGATCCTCAAACCATGCCAAGTACTCAGCCTCTCAGCTGCAGAATTCCCTTCACCCCTAAAATAAGCACAGCTATTACAGAAAGGCTTTGCGGATTCAGGTGGGAGGCCTCATCCAATCCTCTGGAGTGAATATCTACTGTTATTGTTATTACTATTTTCTAGTCATTATTATTCTCTAATCATTTTTATATCATCTTGTGATGATTGTTTTCATTTTAAGTCTTGGATTTCATATTCCATGGCAAAGGCAATGTTTATATACCATTATAGTCTTCACAGTTCCTAGCTCTGTGCCAGACCCAGAAGTACTTGATTCAACAGCTGGCAAATCAGTCATCTTGGACGATTCAGCTGAAGAGGTCCAGTTCTGGAGTGGGGTTGAGATTCCTGTTCTTAGACACAGCTAGGTCTACCAAAGAATGGTACCGAGTAGGGGTGGGGGAAGAGGTTGAGAGGCTGATGGGATTTCAGTATTAATGGAGAATTATACAAATCAAGGTTCCTTGTTGCCATTTATCGCCTTCAGGATAAAGTTCCCACTTGTTAAAGTCATCCTTAATCTGGCCCTTGCCCACATCCCCAAAATCTACATCCAGCCCCTTCCCTGCTCTTCACATTCACCATCACTTTATGCTTCAGAAACGGCCAGTTCACTGCATTTCCCCAGCAAAGCCCATGTACAGGAATGTTTTTCTCCTTGTGGAGTAGGGACCAGGGAAAGAGAGGAAACATCCTGATAGTTTGTCAGTCCCGTTTTCTCCTGGAGGCCCAGCTGCAGTACTGCTATTTCATTTCGCCAGACACTCCAAGAGCTTTATAATTCAGTCCCTTTATTCGCTTCTGCTGGCTCAAGTTGATGTCTGCTGTTTGAAACCAAAAGAGTTCCAACAAATGAGCTGATGAACTAGAAAGAAAAGGCATCTACTTACATGAGATAATTTGCAAGAAAGGAAGGAAGGAGCCCCTTCACGGGAAGAGGGAGAGGTTGGGGAGGACTGCCCAGCCAGCCCCAGGGATTCAGAGACTCCTGTCTGAGCAGAGCAGCAAGAGAAGCCACAAACAGATGACGAAGCCTCTATTTTACAAGGGCTCCCTCCCAAAGAAGCACAGATTTGTGCCCAAGTGACACAGTACCACAAAGGGCAGGGCCCTCTCCCTTTTCTGTGAGGGATGCAGCTCAGCTTTGGCACATTTAGACTTCCAGGAAACATGGAACTGCTCTGGCATCTCAAAGGCTGGCTGTCTGGGGATCACTGACAGATGACTTTCTTGGCACAATCCTCAGCATTATCCCCATCGACACCAGTGTGGGTTGTGGAAATGCCTCATCCTCAAATGGCTCAGAAGAGCAACAGTTATCATTGGCAGGAGGTGGTCAGAGCACGGGAAGAAGACATCATGAATGCACCTTGGTGGACAGACTTGTTTGCAATACACTCACTGAGGACTCCCCAAAATAACTAAGACTTGAATGGAGAGAGTCAAGGCTCTGAAACTTGTAGATGTGAGATGAATTCAGCAAAATGTGGGTTATCACCATTAATGTGTCCCCATTTCAACTCACAGGCCAAGGAAATCTGAGAAAATTCAGGTTTGTAGCATTAAATTGACTTTAAAAAATTAAAAAGTGAAAGAATAAACTAACCAAGAAAACTGAAATGGAATTACCTGTGGGATTTTCCTTCCAAGACTTTTCTACAACTCACAAGATATTTATGAAATGTCATCTACTAAAAGAAATAGTTTATAATTAAGCATGCTGAGATTTTTTTTTTTATTAATTCAGTACAGTGAATGGGACAACAGAAAGCTTATATTCCAGGGTTACAGATCTGAAAGTCACCTTTATAAAATCAGGGTCCCTGGGTAGTTAGCCTCAGAGATCTTGCCAGTTTTCCTTGAGCTTAGTTGGGAAAGAAGTACAGTCATGCGCCGCATAACAAACAGTCAACGACGGACCGCATACATGACGGTGGTCCCATAAGATTAGTACCATATAGCCTGGGTGTGTAGTAGGCTATACCACTAGGTTTGTGTAAGTATATTCTATGATGTTCACACAACAACGAAATCACCTAATAATGCATTTCTCAGAAACTGTCCCCATTGTTAAGCAATGCATGACTGTAGACAGACATTTTTATAAGCTTACTTAAAGTTCTGTATTTTGCATGAAGTGCTTGACCCAGTTGTGAAATGACACACTTTCCTATGCCTGGTTGAGATGAACCCGACTGGACATATAGCAGTCGATTCACCCAGGGAATGGATGACAACCTAGCCTTAAAGAGAAACTTTCTCTCTAAGAAAACTTTGAACTAAATTAGACTTCACACTTACACACCTGTCGTGATCTTCAAGCTCTTTTCCATTGTTTTTAGTGATGACATACTGAGTTTCAAATTGAAACTGATTTAAAATCTTCTTTTAAAACATCTTAACTATGTTTACAGATATTCTTATGATGCCCAAGAGACGTGAAATGCAGGATCATGAGTTCACTGGAAAATGAAGACTTGGGGAATTAAAATGTTTTTCAAACACACACTTTCAAGTAAACTAAATCAAGAAATCAAACTTCCTATATGATAGGAATCGCCCAAAGCAACTAGCAAAACCTTATGAGATAGACACTGTTGTTATGTCTATTTCATAGATGAAGAAATGGAAGCTTGTCGAGCTTAAGTCCCTTGCCTAAGATCCACAGCTAGTAAGTGGCAGGGCAGGGAACTAAGGCAACCTGACTAGAGAGCCCATATGTGACAACCAGGATGACTATATGGCTCCCTGGTTTCTGCTACCTCCTCTCTTTAGCTAGCGTATGCATATTTGGGCTGTTTTGGTACCACCTCTAATCCTATGTACATGTGATCCTGTCTCTCGAGCATCTCACCCTTCTCTAGAAAGACAGTCTAATGGCTTAGCTTGGATTAGTGTCTCTACTGTGTTTCTTTCAGCACTACCATGCAATTCTCCAGTTCTCAGCAGACGCTAACTGGGTCCTGGGTATCCTACAATTTGACTCAATTCTGACACTATCTACCTGGAGATAGTGTCAGGTCCCACAGGTTTAGGGCTCAGTCCAAGACTCCCCCCACCCCCAACTTCAGACACCAATGGCAAGTCCAGGTTGTTACCTGTGCTTCTTACCAACTGGCTATAGATCAGAGGTTCCCATGACCCACTCGTTGGGTTTGATAAATTGGCTGAGTGGCTCGCAGAAACATTTTACTTACTAGATTACCAGTCTATTATAAAAGGATATAACTTAGGAACAACCAAATGAAAGAGATGCAAAAGAGCAAGGTATGTGGGGAGGAGTGCAGAGCTTTCATGCCCTCTCCAGGTGCAACACTCTCCCAGCACCTCCACATGTTCACCAACCCAGAAACTCTCTGAACCCTGTCCTTTTGGGTTTTTATAAAGGCTTCTTTACATAGGCATACTTGATGAAATCATTGGCTGTTGGCAAATGATTCAACGTCAAGCCCTTCTCTCCTCCCCAAAGGTGGGGTGTAAACTGAAAGTTCCAACCCTCTACTCATCATCAGTTCCCCTGGCAATCAGCCTCTAACCTTGGTTGCTTTCCAAAAGTCACCTCATTAACATAAACTCATACATGGTTGAAAGGCACTGTTATGAATATCAAGACACCTTTATCTCTCTCATCACTTAGGAGATTCCAAGGGTTTTAGAAACTCAGTGCCAGAAATGAGGCCAAAGACCAAATATACATTTCTCATTATAAATCACAATATCACAGTGTCCATGTTCAAGTTGTGGGGACATGAGCTGGAAAACCCCTCAAATGCACCTACTATATCTCAATGAGTTCTTTGCAATCAAGACTTGATGAACAATCATAGGCAATAATATTAGGGAGAGGAGAAATGGAAGGATTACCAGAGTTGATTACCTACTATGTGCCAAGCACTGTGCTAAGTGTTTTAAATAAATTACCTCATTTATCTTTATAACAACACAAGGACTAACTGAGATCAAAGACTATCAAAAGGTCAGTCAAAACCATCATCAGTGTTAAAGAGCAATGACAATGCAAGACATTAGAAGACTCAACAGCTTAAGAGGAGTGAGGATGAGAAAAGTAGATTTATATATTTATTTATTTATTTTTGCTGAGGCAGATTCACCCTGAGCTAACATCTGTTGCCAATCCTCCTCTTTTTTTCTTTGTATATGAGCTGTTGCCACAGCATGGCCACTGACAGACAAGTGGTGTAGGTCCATGCCCAGGAGCCGAACCCAGGCCACCGAAGCGGAGCATGCTGAGCTTAACCACTAGGCCACCAGAGCTGGCCTGAAAAGTGGACTTAAATTTTTCTTAATTTATATTTTGTGTAGGTATTATATACAATGGTACAAAATTCAAAAGGTACCTAAGAGGGTTTTTTGTTTATTTGTTTCATATGGTAAAAACAGTTCCTTGATTGGGACCATAAAGGTTTTTTTTCATAGGAGTTTGTAATGGACATTTGTCATTTGTGTCTGCCCCAACTCTTTTCTTTGTAGTTCTTCTATATAGTGAATTCTCTTTTCCATAGATAGAAACAAACAAAGATAACGCACTTCCTAAAACCCTTTGCTGCTAGGATATAGACATGAACTATCTTCCAACAAACCCCAAACCTAAGCCAGATTTGGGATATAGGTGAAAAGTTGCAGACACACTATTCTCCTAGTAAGTATGGACATGGGAGCACCTGGTCTTCTGCAGGAACTGTAATGAGAGTCCTGGTGGTCAGTCCTGGCTTTATAGACTGTGAGCATCATCCGGCAGCCACAGCAGGATTTCTGGGAGAACACACCCCTCTGATGTGTTGGACGTCTGTGGTGTGGTCGGACGTTCTTCCTGGCTGTGTGACATCCACGCTTTGTTCCTTAGTCCTCCTAGAAATTCTCATTAATACCAAGTAATTAATTTCTACTGAAACTGGCTAGAGTGGATTATTTCCCTGAAAGACACCCCAAGGGATAGGGAATCTGGGATTGATGAGCTGACCTGGTTAGATCGGAAAGCAGTAAGGATGAGATACAGGTAAAACACTGGCACCCAGTAGCAAAAAGTCACTAAAACTATAGTAATAGAAGTTAGGATAATACTATTCCTGCCTCAGTTTAGACGGATGCATCAACAGATTATAGCCCTTTGGACAAAGGGCACAGGTGCTATCTCCCAACCTCAAGCCTAGTGAGAGGGCTTCCAGTAGACCACCAGGAAAGCTTTGAAATGTGTCCCCTGCAGTTGGAAGACACAGAAGACTAGGGACCGACCAATGAAAACTCAATCAGGATGTAGACTGAAGTCCAAGTTCACCAACAAAATGCAGAATGTTAAGAAGGGCTGGCTAAGGGCTTGGGAGATAGAAGAGCCAGGAGCACTGTTATGTGGAATCACCGGGCACTCCCAGAGTTTGATGGGTCAAGGCATGAGGAGATTTCCCATGATTACATGCGGGTTACACTGGAAAAAGCATTGGGTCCTGTCCAATAGGTCCTTTTAGAAGGATATCCATGGGCTGAGGAAAGAGTTGAAAGAGACCACCCAGAATACAGAGTCAAGAGAACTGTAGGAGAGAGGGCCTGCAGGGAATCTGCAAAATGCCTATGCAAGGAGCCCTGAGAGAAAGGATCAGCTTTAACCATCCCAGAGGCCCCGCATGAGTCACCAGCTTTAATCATCGGCAAGGCCCAGAGAACATAAAGCCACCAGATCAAGTAATAACTTCCTTACCCATTTCCCTCTCATCTCCACCCTACCTTCAATCCTGGGGGAGAAGGAAAATGACAGCTAACAGGTAAAGGTTAAGCAGGGAGAGAAAGAGAAGCCATAGAAGCCATCAGAAGTTTCTTCCAGGTGTAGAGGAAGATCATTTTCTCCTCTTCCAAACCTGAATGAAGTTTAAGGAGCTGGTGACAGGTAAATATAAAATTGTATTTTGATTATATCATGAGTTGTGCTCATAGTAGTCCATGGCGCCCAGTGGCAAAACACCAAAATTATCACCTATAGTCTCACGGAATGAAATGCATAGGGAAAGCAAGGCTCTGGCGGACAGAGGGGGAGGAATGTAGAAGCTACGAGGTGAGTATTTCTATCTAATTGCATGATAAAATTTACAGAAAAAAATCACAGGCTTAGGGATTTAAATTCTCACTTCAAAGCATGGTCAGTGAATGAGAAGGTTCCTATGACTTCCCAATAATACAGGACTCTCTTTCTCCTGCAGGCACAGGGCTAATGAAGCTGAAAATCAGAGGCAGAGATGGATCCTGAAAATTGATGAATTACAAAGTAGATTGAACTCACAGTCTCACCAGGTCTTTCAGGCCATTTATTGGGAAAAGTGGCTCTTCCCCTGAGTACAGGAATGGAGATATTTTGGATGTGTCAGATAACCCCAAGAATCTAAAACCCCCAGAACTCACAGAGCTTCCTGGGTCAATGAAAATAGCCCTTCCTCCCATTCTGTTGAGGCTGGCCCTGTGTTGTTCAAAGAGATTGTAAGGAGTTCACTGAGTGGTCACCTTGCACGGGGATGTCCTCATGGCTCACCCCTCCCTCTGCTCATTGACTGCAGACCCACAGCTAGAATCAGATTCTAGCACATCCTGAAATCAAAATCAAACCTGGGAGGAAAAGGCTTACACACCAAAAGCATTGCAAGATTATGCCCGTGCTTCTGACTGACTACTTACAAATTAGAGGTTCCCATGACCCCCTCCTTAAGTTCAACTAATTTGCTAGAGCAGCTCACAAAACTCAGAGAAACATTTGCTTATGTCTACCAGTTTATTATAAAGGATACAGACGTACAGTCAGATGAAGAGCGACATAGGGCAAGATCTGGAAGAGTTCTGAGCTTGGGAGCTTCTGTCCTCATGGAATGGGGTGCACCATCCTCCCAGCATGTAAATATGTTCACCAACCCAGAAGCTCATCAAGTCTTGTTGTTCAACAGTTTCTATAGAGCTTAATCTGCAGGCCTCTCTCCTTCCCTTTCCCAGAGGTTGGTGGGTGGGGCTGAAAGTTCCAACCTTTTAATCACTCGGCCTTTCTGTCGGCCATCCCCATCCTGAGGCTATCTAGGGGTCCCACACTAAGTCACCTCATTAGCATCAACTCATGTGCTCCTTGTGAATAACAAAAGACACTCCCATCTCTCATTAAATTCCAAAGGTTTTTAGGAGCTTTGTGGCAGGAACCAGGGATGAAGACCAAATATACATTTCTTGGTATGAATCACAATATCATAGTCATCCATTTCATTAGATTGTAAGCTCCGTGAAGATCTCTTGTTCACCACTTTCTCTCTTGTTCACCGAGGTATCCCCAGAGATAGTGCAGGGTTCTGCACATGGGGTTCGCTCAATAAACATTGGAATCAATGACCCATTGATTCTGAATACGTTAATAGTATTACTTATCTATTGCTCAATAACAAATTACTACAAACTTAGCAGCTTAGAACTACACGCATTTATTATCTTGCAGTTTCCGTGGGTCAGGAGTCCAGGCACGGCTTGTGGGTCTCTACTCTAGGGTCTCATCTGAAAGCTGCAATCCCAGTCTTGGCCAAGGCTGCAGTCTTATCTCAAGGTTTGACTGGGGAAGGATCCACTTATAAGCTCACGTGGTTGTTGGCAGAATTCAGTTCCTCATAGGTTGTTGGAGTGAGGGCCCCAGTTTCCTGCTGGCTCTCAGTTGGAGATCACCCTCGGTTCCTGCCATGTGAGCCTCTCCATAAAGGGCAGCCCACAGCACAGCAACTTGCTTCATCAAAGCAAGCAAGCAAGAGGGTCTGTTAGTAAGATGGAGATTATAATCCTGTGTAACATACCAGTGTACATGTAATCACATACATCCCATTACCTGTTGGTTAGAAGCTAGTCAGGGGCCCACCCACTTGCAACTGGGGGCCAACTCGCTTCAACTGTACTCAGTTAGTTGTCTGTTTGCAAAAGTAGTCAGGAGGTCGGCCTGGTGGCGTAGGGGTTAAGTTCACCCATTCTGTTTCGGTGGCCAGGGATTTACTGGTTCGAATCCTGGGCATGGACCTACTCACCACTCATCAAGACGTGCTGAGGTGGCATCCCATATAGAAGAGCTACAACTCTACAACTATGATACACAGCTATGTACTGGGCCTTTGGGGAGCAAAAAGAAAAAAAGAAGAAGATTGGCAACAGATGTTAGAGCAGGGGCAATCTTAAAAAAAAATCAATAAAAACAATCCAATAATAATTCAATAATTCCATTTCATAATTCAATTCAATATAACAGTTCAACAATACTAATAACTTGGGCATTTATTAAAAAAAAAAAGGAGTTAGATAATGCATTACTAAAGCCCACCCTGTAGATAACATCTCCGATACTCGGGTCACCATGGTAACAGGTGCTTAAGTTGTTTTTCAGGAACTGAGAGTTGACTCCTTGTCCAGTTCAGGCTGGTTAAGACCACTGGCTTATCAACTGGGCCTGCACGAATGCCCGATAGGTGACCCTTTGATGACAGGGGGCTGAAAACTCCACCCTCAGATCATGCTAATGCCACCATTTTGTGAACACGCATCCTTTGAAGAGCCGTGAAGCTTGACTGTGCTTGTACAGATCATCAATTACCTCACTTAGCCTTACCTCCAATCATCTATCCTCTCACTTCTGACCACCCTGCCCCTTTATGCCATAAATATCCCTAATCCCTGTTTTGGGGGAGGCAGATGTGAGACTTGTTCTCCTGTCTTCTCAGTAGGCTGCCTCATGAATAAACCCTCTGCTGCAAAACTCATCATATCAGTGATTGGCCTACTGTGCAGCGGACAAAACGAGCCCGGTTCAGTAACACTCAGAGGGGGAGAATTACACAAGAGCATAGATACTAAGAGATGGATCACTGGGGACCATCTTAGAGTCTGTCTGCCTCAATAATTCACCAAATACCCTCATCAAATCAGCTACGCTATAGCCATTCTCTAAAGAAGGCAGGATAGTTAATGTCTGTAAAATGCCAGCAGGCCCTCATTAGCTCAGTCTTCATTATCCAAGTCCCTGTTTTGTCATGTTGCACAGTGAAGCAAAGGTCACCTTAAGATGAAAATATTCACTAATATCAAATTAGTCCCCATTCAAACAAACATTTCTCCTCTTAATGCTAGTATACGTCCTTATATGTCTCATTTTGCCAGAGTGGCCTCTTCCTAATTGTGTGAGTATGCAATGCAAATACAATCAAGCCAATTGCACAGGCACTTCAAAAGAAAATTATTTAAATATCAGAGGCTTTGGAGAGGCTCTTGGGAAAGCCAATGAAGCCCTCAAATAATTTTTATAAAATGATTCTTCTTTTGATCATGTTGGGAAATTTGAGTATGGAAGATTAAGTATCCTGCTATCATACCATTTTTGGAGAAATATTATGAAAAATGTCAGCAAAATATATCTTTTTTTCATTCTAAGAAAATTGCCTACATGCAAAAAACCTAAATAAACTAACCTTAAATATAAGAAAAAAATAACATTGTCCCATAATTTTATTTTATTTTTACTATTTACTATAAATTTGGGTCTGTTGTGAGTTGTAAACACAGTGTTCAAATCATAACTATGTCAATTACTAGCTGTGTGATCTTGGGCAAGTTATTGAACTTTTCTGCATCTGAGTTTACACATCTATAACATGGAGATGCTGGTAATAATAGTACCTATATCGCCTACCTGCCACTTGACCCTGACAACAACAACCTTGGGAGGCCAATGTTGGGGCAGGTGCCTTTGACAGAGTGAGTGACTTGTGGGTTGGGGTAAGGTGACCAGATGTCCCTTTTTTGCTTCCAAAATGCTGGGCCTTGGTAGCATAAACCAAGTGGCCAAGTAATTAAGGTCAAGGGTATCTGCAAATTTAGGATAACTTCTTCATCTGCATCTAATTGGTTTTGGAAAAAGTCCATCTAACATGAATCCACCTAAAACAAAGACCAAATGATATACTGCACCTCGCAAGATATGAGAGCATATAAATAACGTTCCAAAGGTCAATAGATAGGAAGTGATAGAGTCAAAGCCAGGTGTAACTAACTTCAAAGCCCAATTTGATGCTTTTTTTCTTACATTTTTCTTTGTGCAGCCCTGTGGATTGGAGGATGAGCAGCAGCCAGGAGAGGCTTAGACTGGGAGAAATGCAGCAGCGCCCAGAACAATAGCCAACGAAAGAAAATCACTAGCCTTGCTTCTCCCCTCTCTCCTCTTCCTTGACTAATCCTTTTGTTCCTCAGCTTTCCTCTGTCCCTACCCCCACCTCTTATGTTCCTCCAGAGTGCTGCTTAAGAAGGTTTTTGAACAGTACGCTTGGAATCTTAGGAAAAGAGAAAGAATCTAAATCAAAAAAGCAAATAAATCAATATTGAATCATCTTCTAGCTGTTCTGTTTGAACAGAGAGAGGAACCCAAAGCAAGTCCCGGGAGTGTTAGAGTTCATTTTCAAAACACAGCACATATAGTGTTCATTCTTAATAAACCAATGGAGTGAGACAGAATGTGGAGGGACCGAGGAAAGGGTCATTGCTTGACAGATCAATGGCACAAATATAAGCAGCTGAGTCCACACAAGTCCTAACACAGGAGATTGAGGTGCTGCTTGGGGCTAGGAAGGATCAACAGTATCTTTAGTACTTGGGATTCTGAGCATGAAACCTAGCCCTCCTACTTTAAGCAAGTCACCGCATCACTGCTTCTTCAGACATGAAGTAGAGAATAACCAAAATCCTTGGAGGCCAAGCTTGGGATGGAAAAGAAAACGAAATGCTGGTATCCAAGTGGTTTTGCCTTGGAAAATAATAATTATGGGGGAAGGGAAGTATTATTCCAGAGTTGGTGCTGGGTACAATATGAAGAACAAAATCAATTCATGCCACTGTGGAAATATTTTGCTTCAACTTTGACTGAAACTAAAAGAGACTGTGGGTAACATGCTTCATGGTATTTACTGATAAGCCTTGAGAGAAGATAATCTCATTGACAAAGTCCATGAAGAATTCAAAATCCTGGGGCTATGTTACTATTCTCATAAGATGATGAAAGGAGATTAAAGAATATTTATACCCCAGAAGCCTCGGAAAAACAAGGAACAATAAATATCTTCCAGGTGGGTCAAATATCTTAAGTTCAAAAATTCTTATCTCCCACAATCCTGATCACTACAGTTTGAATATTTAAAGGTAAAATCTCTCCAATATAGTTAATAATATATTACACATTTGTTTAAACTCTCAAAAATATAACCTTTAACCTTGAGTCTATAATGTCTACAAAGTTAATTAGATGTATTACATTTTAGTTAATTGCTTACTGTCTTGGATCACATTCCCTAGAAGCAGAGCCTGAGACAGGGATTGGGGTGCACACAGTTTACTGAAGGAGTACACTCAGGAGAAAGGGAGTCAGGGAGAAGGACACGGCAGGAGGAGGAGCTAAGTGAAGGTAGGGCCTGAGCTGGAGATGGGCTTCAGAATAATCCTACGGGGAGCCCTGCCACATAAATCACACCTCAGAGTTGGCCCCACCTTGAAGCAAGGGGCCAGCCTTTTGCACCTCTGTGTCAATCAGTCATTGGCCGCTGGTTACCCCCGGGGGTGGGTGCAGTTTCCTGGGTGGGGTGGCTCCCTTTGGGCTGAGGGCGATTCTTTGGAGAAGGGGGCAGCTGTGAATGCGTAGCAGCCCAAACTCACAGCACCTGGGGGATGGGTGCAGGAGCCAGGAAAGGTATGAGGCCAGCGCGTGAGCAGCATCCTGCACTCACTACAGCTGCAGCATAAACTCACCTGCCTTGAGAAAATCAACCCACTGCCTAGAACCTCACGAGCTTTGTATTAAGCTCTATACCACTTCAGTATGGTATAGATCTTGGTGGCCAGTCAGTGGTATTAGCTTTCTCCACTTAAGCCTGTTTGAAATAAATCCTCTGTCTGGCAGATTCAAAGCTAAATACAATGGGAATCTTCATTTTTCCACAGCCACAAAAACAAAGCTGGTTAAGAGTAAATGACATAAAAAAATCGAACATTGGAAAGCTAGAAGAAAATCAAGTTAAATATTTATTGTCTTTCTCAAAGGAGGATGATTTTTTAAGCCCAGAAGTAAGGAGAAAAGTCATAAAGGAAAAGATCAGCATGTTTTACTGCATAAAAATGTAAGAAGACTTCTATTCACCAGGGAAAAAGAAAAACCAACTCTGCATAGACTAAAAACTAGACAACATTTAAGAAAGAATATTTCTGCAAATCTGAAAAAAACAATTCCTTGACAAATCAAGGTTGCTAGTTTGGCAAGGGTAGCGTTTTCACAGCACGCTCCTTGGCCAGATTCTGGGTAAAATTCCCACCCAGAAAAAGGGATTGAGATATCCCTTTTCAAGTGCCACCTGTGACTAGCTGTAACCTTGGCCAAGTTATTTCATTGTTCTATACCTCAGTTTCTTTATCTGTAATGTGAGGATAATAATCGTACCTACCTCTGTCTTATTAACATTCTTAGGGCTGCAAGAGCCAGGTGTCCTCCTAGGAATTAACTGTCCATATTTACAAGAAGATGAAATCAAGAGTTAGAAAGAGAAAAGGGAGCTACAGTGGGTGACAGAGCAGAAATATTAAGAAGGAATAAGTGGAGATGGGATTGATAGAGTCAGGACAGTGTATCCAGCTAGGTTCCACCATGCTCTGGCATGAAGCTGTCCTCAGCAGAGCTAAAGCTCTAGAACTTAGGTCAGGAAGTTGCGAGAGGACCCTTGACACCAATGGAAAATTCCTCCTTATCTACTATGATAGAGACAAAATTTGTTTCTGCTTCTCAGTCTCCTTCATCATTAGGTGTGGTCATGAGACCAAATTCTAGCCTATAGAATACTAGCAGAAGTGATGTGTGTCATTTCTGGGCACGTGCACCTTGCATTCTTCCATGTCCTCCTTTCCTTTCCAACAGCTGGAAGCTGGATGTGGTGACTCAACTTGGACCACACAGATGACAACAGGCCCTAAGATAAAGCAGAGATGCTAGATGGAAAGAGCTTGAGTCCCAGAATTACCCTTTGGAGCAAAGCCACCAACCAACTTGGAACACCCACACCGGACAGTTTCGTGAGCAAGAAATAAGCTTCCTGGGGGCCAGCCTGGTGGCGTAATGGTTAAGTTCGTGCACTCTACTTCAGTGGCCCAGGGTTTGCAGATTCAGATCCTGGGCATGGACCTACACACCACTCATCAAGCCATGCTGTGGTGGCATCCCACATACAAAATAGAGGAAGATGGGCACAGATATTAGCTCAGGGCCAATCTTCCTCAGCAAAAAAATAATGAAATAAATAAGCTTCCTTATTTATGCCACTAAATTATTGGGTCTTGTTACAACAATTTAGTGCACCCAAATACAGCAATGTTGAGCTAAGCCTGTTGATAAATGGCACTAACAGCCTTCCCTATAGAAACATCCAAGGCACTCCAGAACAGCAACCCTGCCAACAAGCAGGAGGAGACAATATATATGTGTTGAAGGCTATACATGCAATTTAAAGGCTGCTGTCTAAAGGGCTTTGGCCTAAAATATTTCCCCTCTTGGCCTACAAGAGGGGATTGATTGATTGATGACTGGCTACCATCGTCCAGATGCTGATCTAGACGCTATAGATACTTTACCTCCAATCATCACAGAAATTCTCAAGGCTCATGACAGAGGGGGAAATTGTGGCTTAGAGAGGTATGTAATTTGATAAACAGCAGAGATAGATGTGTCTATTTTCAAAGCCTCCATTCTCATACCACCGCCTCCTGGCTTAGGGAAGAAGGACATGGGCAGAGATTTTGATGGACAACTAGAGGCTGGCCAGCAGAGGAGGCCACTTGGCTATGGACCCAAGGGATAGGTTTCTACGGTCAAGAGCATCAAGAAGCAGAAGTGTGACCACTGTGTGTTGTCAGTAGGTCATACTATGAATAACAGGCTGAATATTCCAGGCGTGGGTTGTCATAGTCACAATGGGTAGGCTACAAAGAGCAGATATGAAATTATTACATTTACTGAGTACTTACGATGTGTCAGGCAGTGTTCCAAATACTTTACATGGATTTACCTGGGTTCTATCATGTAAGTTCACAATAACCCTTTGAAATAAGTACTGTTATTATCTCCACTTTATAGTTCAGGAACTGAGGCACAGAGAGATTTAAGTAACTTGTCCAAGGTTTAGAAATGGCAGAGCTAATATTTATCTTGTCAGGCCTCAAAGCTCACATCTTAACCCCCTACACTATATTGCTTCCTGAAACAGCAAATAATAAAATTCCATGCCACTATAATTATTCTTATTACTGTCCCTCACAGCAGGTGCCCATTTCTTCCTAAACCAGGGGCCCCTAGATTGGGCCTGGAGCCATCATTACATTCGGGCAAATCTCTCTCTCATTTTTATGTCTCATAGATGTATATAGCTAGCATGGCGTAATAGTGAGAGGGACATTGGGACTTTGGAGCCAGTCTTGGAGACAAATGCTGCCTCTTTAACTTACTGGCTTGGGAATTAATAACTTCCTTGAGAGTCAATTTCCTTATCTATAGAATAGTTTCATATCAACTTACTAAGGTAACACCACATACCATGCAATACCTATAAGGTAAGCAGGTAATACCCAAGAGATAATACCTATTAAGGTAATACCTAATACCATGCCTGGCACACAGCTGCACGTTCCATAGATGTTTGCTTCCTTCCCTCATCCGTAATTCTAGTCCTGCGCTCTGCCTACCCCCCAGTGAGCAGAATTGCTGAGTTTCATTCATCCTGCTGCCTGGATTTGAGACATCAGAGGTCAGCACCTCTGCTTCCTTTTGCTAGCACTGTTACAAGCTGCATCTTTTATTTTCGTACAGCCCTCCTCTGAGGATCTCTAAGGACTTGGCAGACCCCGGGAGGGGAAATATGAACCATTTTTGTTTTACCAAGAGGGAAGCTGGGACACAATTCAAGATCAATATTTTTTCTAGAAAAATTCGAGAGAAATTCCAAATTTTCTTCCTTCCCACAGTCCATCCCATTATTTGAATCGCTCCCCCGGAAACCAGATGAAAGCAGCTGGCAATCAGGGACCACTGCAGTGGGTGGCTGGGGGCAGATTTTCCGTCGTCACATCTTCTGAGACCCTCTCAGACTGCCTCCCCTGAATGATGGCAGTTTCGGCCCAAGAGTCATTTCATTCTGAAACAATTGCTGAGCGCCAGGTGTACCCAGCCTGTGGCTTTGGATAGGAGTGAGTGACGTGCTTCCTCCGATTTATGCCCGTGCCTTTGAGAAAACGCTCATCGCTAGGTGATGTTAACCTCTTGTATCATCCTCTATTTTTAGCCTCCACGTGAGTGACGAATCAGGTTACAATCTGACAGTGTGCTTAAAGCCATATATTAGAGACATTAAATTACGGTGCCTCAGACATCACATGCATGTCTAAAGAATAGAGCCAGAGGGGGCCGCCCGGTGGCGCAGCGGTTTAGTCCGCGCTTGGCAGCCCGGGGTTCGGGAGTCCGGGTCCCGGGCGCCCTCCGACGCACTGCCTGTCGGCCATGCCGTGGTGGCGTCCCATATAAAGTGGAGGAAGATGGGCATGGATGTTAGCCCAGGGCCAGTCTTCCTCAGCAAAAAAGAGGAGGATTGGCAACAGATGTTAGCTCAGGGCTGGTCTTCCCCAAAAAAAAAAAAAAAAAGAATAGAGCCAGAAAGCATTATCCCTGCCCAATTTCAATCCAGACCCATTATAGTCTAATTTTTTAAAAAAGACCCATTATACATCATAAGGTTGAATGCGACTCTAAGATTAACTAAGTTTCCTCCAATTTTAATCAAGCCTCATATACCCAGGCAGCTCATTCCAAAAGCTGGAGATAGAAATGATTTCTCTTGAATATTATCATTATGTTGTGAGCTCGGGCACTGCTGGCAGAAGCAAGACTCGCAATCATTCAGATACATATGGAGCAGCAACTCCACAACAGGCACTGCCTTGGGCACTGGGGAGACAACGGTGAACAAAAGCAAGACATAATTCTTACCCTTGTGGACCTAGTTTAGTGAGGAGATAGATGTTAACCAAATAATCAAATAAATAAATGGTTAGGATTGAGTGCTGAAATTACATTAGGTCTCTAATTCCGTCTCCCTCTCCATCCATCTCTTAGCTCTTCTGTCTTCTATTTGGCTTCCTCTTCCAGCATCCCCTCTCTATGTGACTAAGATGGCCATTTGCAGCTCCTGATTACTATAGAGCTAATGAATGATGATCTCAGAGCTCCAGCAAAGTCCCAGGGAGGATGCTGATCGGTCTGGTTCAGATCACATTCTCATTCCTGTACTGGTGTGGAGACCTGGGAAAGGAATATTCTGATTGGCCAGCCCAGGTCACATGTACACTCTCAGGGTGGGGGAGGGAGGGGCGGTGTTAGTCTCCTTGGCACCATATGGCTAAGCAGGATTCCTACCTTGCAGGAGAGGGTAGTTTCCCAAATGAGAGGACAATTGGCTGAGGACTTCCACCAAAGTGTCAGAGGGTTGATGTTTAAAGTCAGCTAAAAGAAGAAAAGAAGTAGCATTATAATTTACGCTTTTTCTGTGTTTCTTCCGAATCCTCTAAGGACCAGGGACTGAGGCATTCAGCATGATAGAGAGAAGCCTCCAGAACCAGGCAGACATGGGCTCAAATCCTGCCTCCATTACTTCTTAGTGGGTGTGAGGCCTTGGGCAAGTCATCTAACTTTCTCTAAGAGAGTTTCTTCACTGGTAGCATGGATAATAATTCCACCCCCATAGGACTGTCGGGGAGATGAAATGATATAATGTTAACAAAGAAGTACAGTGCTGGGAGAATTGGAAGTGCTTGGTGGACAGTGGGTATTTAGAAATCTCCCTGAAGTATCTATCATATTGTATAACAAACATTGTAGACAGGCTCCTAACTTGTGAGGTAGAGGGAGGGAATGAAAAGTGCTCTGATAGACATAAACAGGAAAAACCAAATCTGATAGAGTAACAAGGGTGGAGGCCCCCTTTGGATAGCATAGACCAGGAAGGCCTCCCTGAGAGGGTGACATGTGAGCTGAGTCCTGAAGGATAAGAAAATGTCATGCAAAGAGTTTGGAGAGAGGGTTCTAGACAGAGAGGACAGCAAGTGCAAAGGCCCTGAGGCAGGAAAGGGATGGACATGTTCAAGGAACAGAAGAAAGGCCAGTAGTTAGAATGGTGAGATTAAAAAGGTAGGTAGGAAACATCATAGAAGGTCTTCCAGGCCATAGTAAGAAGTTCAAGTTCCACACTGAATGACATATCTGGTTAAAATTCTGGTAAGATAATTAGAGTTTTCGGGTGTAGAATAGAATAGAATAGGGCATGTGTAGGGAGAGCAGTTAGAAGACCATTGCAATCGTCCAGGTAATAGACAATGGGGACCTAGCCTAAGGTGATGGTGGTGAAGATGGAGAGAATTGGATGGATTAAAGATATATTTTGGTTGTAGGACCAGGAAGACCCAGAGATGGATTTGTATATAGGAGAGGAGGGAAAGCAAGGAATTAAAGATTGATCTTGAGTCTGGGGTTTGAGCAACTTCTTGGGTGAATGTGGGGCCTTTTACTGAGATGGGGAAGCCTTGGGAAGAAACAGATTTAAGATATTGAGTTTGAGGTGCTTATAGGGCCCCAGTGGCAATATGAATTAGGCAGTTAGATGGACAAATCTGGGTCTCAAAGGAAAGGCCAGGGTTGGGGGACACATCATCAGGAAAGAGGGGAGATAAGAGAAGGGGAAAGTCCAGCTTTAAGGCTCTCCCGCATGAGCTTTGAGACTCACAGAGGAAGAGTCAGCAAAAGAGAGAGGCCACAACCCAGGAGGGAAACGAGAAGAGTCAGAGTGATAGAGACCAAGAGAGGAAAATATTTCAAAAAGAAGGAAGTGGTCAACTCTGCTGAAAGCTGTTGAGAGATTAGGAAAATGAGGACAAGAAAATGAGCTTTAAATTTAGAAAGAAAAAAAAATCCACCCTTTACAGCAGTGCCCGCAGACTGATCTTTCTAAAACAAATCTGATAATGTTATTTCCTTGATGACAAAATTCAGGGGCTCACCACCAACCCTTTGCAGGGCATGTTGGCCAGCTTCTTCCCAGTTTGGCCGCCATCTGCTCTCACTCCACTCTTTTGCCCACGCTTCCTCTGAGCAGCAACCACAGACTGGTCCTGCCTCTCTTAGCACCCCCTGCTCTCTGGGTCTGAGCACATGCTTTCTTGGACCTGCGCTGCCCTTCCCTTGCTCTTGATGGAAGCTGCACCCCTGACCAAGCCCTGATTCCACCTCCAGACAGTGTTGTTTGAGCCATTCTCTAGGATCTCATAAATCCTCTGCTCAGATCTCTAATGTAGCACTCCTCAGGTTGCATTAGAATTGTTTTCCTATTCATTTCACCCATTAGATATGAACTCCTTTACAGCTGGGACTGTGTTTTGTGCATCTTTAGTGCCCAGCACAATACCTAATCCAGAGTAGATGCCTACTAGATATCCGCTGAATAAATTCCCCAAAGACTATTATTTCAAATAGAAGTTCTAACTAGTCTTAAACGAAATGCAAAGTTTAAAATATACCTTTGGAACCTGAATACACAAACAAGTCCCTCACTCAAAAGATCATCTTGAAGAGTACAAAAATAGGAACACTCCCTGTTATGGGTTGAACTGCGTCCTCTACCCCCACCCCCCAGGAAAAGCTGTACTGAAGTCCTAACTCCCAATACCTCAGAACGGGACTTTGTTTGGAAATAGGGTCTTCACAGAGGTAATCAAGTTAAAATGAGGCCAGCAGGGTGGGCTCTAATCCAATATAACTGATGTCCTTATAAAAAGGGAAAATCTGGACAAAGAGACAGACACACACAGAGGGAAGACCATGTGAAGACACGGGGAGAGCACCATGTGAAGACGGGGGGTTGGAGTGTTGCATCTACAAGCCAAAGAATGCCTGAGGCTCCCAGAAGCTAGGAGAAAGGCATGGAGTGGTTCCTTCCCCAGCGCCCTCAGAGGGAGCATGGCACTGCCGACATATTGACTTTGGATGTCTGGTCTCCAAAACGGAGACAATAAATTTCTGTCATTTTAAGTCACCCAGTTTTTGGTACTTTGTTATGGCACCCCTGGGAAATGAATACATCCCCTGACAAGGAAGAAGCTCAGAATGTATTTTCTTTGCTTTGTCTCTTTGGCACTTTAAAAATTTAATTCAACTCGTTATGCTGAAGAGAGAAAAAATACAGGGAAAAAAACAAATAGCACTCTCCTCAATTTTGCCTAACAGGGAATTAAGAAGAATACCCAAAGACCTCACTTTAATCAGGTTTAAATTAATCTACATTTTGTTTACAGTGATATTAAATTAACTGAGTGCATTTTTATAATAATAATGTATTCTGAAAGGTGGAAATTGATTATATTAATTTGAGTGCTCTATTTTTACTTAGTAAAAGAAAGTGATGCATTTTCTTCTGCTCATTTTATAACCTTGGATAAGCCTCATTTTAAGATAAAATAATCTATTAATTAAAAAGTACTCTATGAAAACTATAAAGTTCTGGACGGAAACAGTGGGATGGTGTTATTGGTTAATGTTACGTGTCAACTTGGCGGAGGTAAGGGATGCCCAGACAGCTGGTAAAACATTATTTCTGGTTTTACCTGTGAGGGTGCTTCTGGAAGAGACTGACATTTGAATTAGTAGACTGAGTAAAGCAGATGGCCCTCACCAATGCAGGTGGGCATCTTCTAATCCCGTGAGTGCCTGAATAGAACAAAAAAGCAGAGGAAGAACGAATTTGCTCTTTGCTTGAGCTGGAACATCTATCTTCTTCTACCCTTGGACATTGATGCTCCTGGTTCTTGGTCCTTCAGACTCAGACAGAATTACACCACTGGCTTTCCTGGCTCTCCAGGAACCTTGCAGACAGCAGACTGGGGGACTGCTCAGCCTCCGTAACTCCATGAGCCAATTCCAGTAAAAATCTCCTCTTATATATATGTATATATATCCTATTGTTTCTATTTCTCTGGAGAATCCTAATACAGATGGGGAGGTGAAATTTTCCAGAATTCATGGGGAGGTGGCAGAAAAATTATCACTGACTGATTTGAATAGGGAAGAAAAAAGAAAAGAAGCTGATACTTTCAGGAGGCATTAGTCAATCTAACCAAGAAAACGGAAGCCACTTTGAATGTTTAAACAGAGGGAATTTAATACAGGGAACTGGTTACACACAATGGAAGAGCTAAGCACCAAACGGGACAACGAGGCACACCTGAAATTCACAACTGAAGGAGCCACTACTGTAGCCTTAGGCTAGAGCAGCTTCCTTGATCCAGGTACTATTGACATTTGGGGTCAGATAATCCTCTGTTGTGGAGGGCTGTCCTATGCATCATAGGATGTTTAGCCGTTGTCTCTGGCCTTTATCCACTAGATGCCCGTAGCACCCTCCACCCAAACTGTAACAACCAAAACTGTTTCCAGATATTGCTAAATGTCCCTTGAGTGGGGAGGGTGGGGGGTAGGGAGGAAGGATAGACAGAAAAGTCCCCTGTTGAGAACCACTAAGCTAGAGGGACAAAGGAGAAGGTGGTGTTACCAGAAGCCAAGGTCATCCAGGAAAAGCTGGAACCATGAAGCAGAAAAGTCTAGAAACATGGAAAAGAAGCCTTAGTCAGAGAGGGAAAGGGAGAAATATCCTGGCTGCTCCCTTGCCCCCTCAATCTCCTGCAGGCTGGTGGTGGCCTTCTGACATACAGAGCAGAGCAAGGGAAAGGCAAAGGATGTTTCTGAGAACGCAGGCCCAGGATCAGCACAGACTCCCTTAAAACTTTGGTTCTGAATGAGGACAAACATTTAAATCTCAGGTCCAACTTTGAGACTGATGCTCATTCAATACGCCAGATCATGAGATGATAGCTGTATTGTACAGAGGCAACTTACTGTGAAACCAAAGAAACCCCTCACTTGCACAGGTGACTTCCAAGGTCCTGGAAGGGCCCTAGTAATGTATTCAACATAGTCTCAAGTTTTAGTAAAATTTGCATGGCACTTACGCTCAGGTTGGGTGGAATTGGAGTGGGTGTGGACATTTTGGAGATCTGGTTAAAGGAAAGTTGAGGTGGGTCTCAGCACTGTCTTTGGACCTGGGCAACAGGGGCTCCTGCCCTGGGCCCCACATGTTAGAGAGCCTTACTCTGGCTCTCTTCCTGCCGCACCCCTCCCCTCAAGATGAGAATTCTGCAGGGTCAAGAGGATATGCCAACCCAGAATTTATGCCCTCCCATTCTTGCCCCTATTTTGAGTACCCAGGACCCCAGAATTCCCTGCCCAAATGGCCTTGAGTCTGCTTCCGGGATCTACATGGGCCTCTCCCCTAAGTCCAGCCTTCCAAGAGGGGACCATGCTATAGGAGTGCACATCCCTAGGTCTAAGAAGTGGCCAAGGCATGGCTGGTTGCTGGAGGTTATGGATAAATATTAGATGTGTGGTCAAGAGTGTCCACCTAGGTTTGTGAGAGGCCCTGTATGGTATGGGATAGAGCTAGGAATGGGAAGAGAAGGGGGTCATAAATAAGCAATAAAATCAATAGAAATTATTCTGACATTGAGAAGCACATTGTAAGCCAAAAAATTTTTTTTCAAATTATACCCAAAGCAGGAATTATTAAGAGGAAGAGATATGTTTTGAATAGAAGTAAAGAATAGGCTTTTATATTATTTGATAATCTAATTCTTTTTGATCTAACATGAAATACTAGACATCATAATGCACCAGTACAATGGGTTTATCAGTGACAAACCAGTCAGAGGGTCACCAGTTCAAAAAGTATTTAAGATTAGCCCCTGTGCAAGAAAATTTGAAATATGCATGAAATCTTACAGTTCGTCTATGAAAGAAATTTGATGCAGGCTTCCCAAATTTGACAATTTAAAAAATTTATATGACTTACCCATAACCACTTCTGAAGCTGAAAAGGCTTTTCTAATATATCAGTAATAAAAACAATTATTCAACCATGTTAGAGGAAAAACCGAATTGTCTTTCTATGGAAAATGATATTACAAAATCACTGTCAAATGAAGAAGTAAATAGAGGTATATCGCAAACAAACAATACAGAGATAAAGGTATTAAAGAGATGTGTCAAGTAGTCAAATAATAAAGATATTATTTTTCTAGATTTTTGTAGTAGTTGTCAGCTTTTTAAATTTTTTAATTTGCTGTAATTTCTTTTCCCATTTTAAGTAAATATTTCAACTTCATACTTAATTTTATGTTCATAATTTTGCATTCTCTTTCCTAAGGAAAGAGCCCACCTCCCCCCAATTTGTATAAGCTTTAGTTTCCACAAAACCTCGATCTTCCCCTGACATCATAATTTGTTATGTGAGTTGTTTGAGTGTGGAGAGGTGAAGTGAGAGAGTCTTGGAGACTATGTCTGGAGAGATTTGTAGAAAATCATCTGGATGGGCAGCTCATCCTGACCCTCGAGATGTCAAGATGTGTTATTTCAAGGTAAACGAGTCAGCAACTGGCAGTTCCTGAATGTCATTTTTAGATGACTGAATTGTGTCCTTGTTTCGCCTTGTTTTTGTTCTGTAGTCACGGTGGCAGCTGATAACAGGAGAGAGAACTGGGCGAGGGGCAGATGACTGTTTAGCTATGACTCCATAGCCTCTCACGTGGTAGAGAGCAAAGAAAGACAACAGTAAGAAAATAAAAACAATGCCCACCAGACCATGCCCTCCGTCTTGACACAGAGCTGGTATCCGTTTGGAAGCCCCAAGGACAATTCCTGAAGCAGGCAAGGCAGGGATGTGGGTGGTGTAAGGCTATAGGAGCCAAAGCAAGCTGGTTTCCTTTGTGAGATTACAGGCTGCAGAGCCATGACTATTCTTCTCATTGAACCACACACAGGGATCAATTCTTAATACGTTAGTTATTATTTCTTTTAGAATGAAGACATTTTGCCCTGAAGTGTATTCGCTTTCTGAGTGCTCACGTTTCCTTAAAAATAGTTCTTGGGATTTGCAGATGTGATTTCCACTTAAGTTGGCATAGTTCAGGGACTTGTAAAGATGGCTGCCCTGGGCAATGCTGCCTGTCCATTTTCCAGCAAAGCTTCTTTGATTCCCTAAAGACCGTATGGAAAGACTTGATGGTTAAATAAAGTGAGTTGAACACAGGCTTTCATCTCTTCTCCCTTCTGAAATCCCACTAACATGACCTTAAAGGAATAAAATAGGTATAAATCCACAAGGACAACAAGAGTGAGAGAGAAGATGACAG
Organism: Tapirus indicus; assembly: GCA_031878705.1. Taxonomy (NCBI): domain Eukaryota; kingdom Metazoa; phylum Chordata; class Mammalia; order Perissodactyla; family Tapiridae; genus Tapirus; species Tapirus indicus. Next base: position 131,657,926 of record CM062920.1, on the reverse strand, counting down.
CAGACTAGAGATTCAACAACATAGTGGAAGCTGTAGTGCTGAGAGGTGGCACTTGGCAAGACAGAGAAAGCTGGATCAGAAATACTCACTCTGCCCCTATCACTTTAGGCCAGAACAGACAGCTTTCAGACTACAGAGTAATTTTGAATTGATATATTACGGGATTATTTTCTTTTATAACATGGATCACATAAGGTTATAGAGTGAAGAGTTGTCATTTACTAAATAGGGGCAGTTAATCAGGAGCAAGTTGATTGTTACCCCATACCCACTCTCTCTCCCTGGCCAAGAAGTTCTCTTTCTGGAGTGTTGGGCCAGCAAACCCCACACTCAGAGAGGGCTTGAGTGCAATGTCTGACCATCAGAGGTAAACACATACACTGAAGGAAGGGAAGAGTGGTTTCTTCAGAGGAAAATTGGGGTTATAGTAACAACAGCTTGCATTTAAATGATGTGCCAAGCAGTGTACAAAACACTTTATACACATTAACTCAATTAATTCTCATAACAACAGTATGCTGGAGGTATAATTATCATTTTATTTGACATCTAAGGAACCCGAGACACAGAGAGCTTAAGTACATTCCCTGAGGTCACATAGCCAGTAAGTGGCAGAACTGGACATGAACCCAGATAGTCTGGCTACGCTGAGAGGGGGACGTGGATCCTGGGTGGCGAAACCAAAAAAGGTCTACCACAGGGAGAATTGCGACTTACATTCTAAAATTTTCATTAAATTATGTGGACTGCACACAGTTTTATCGTATTTCCAACAGTTACAATGTGGGACAAGCAAATGATATCATGCCAAGCTCATTCCTTTCGAGCAGATCCTCTTCTGCAGCAGCAGGTCCCCCTAGAGCTGTATGTCTGTGGTGGTCTGAATAACGGTCCTCTGAAAGATGTCCGTCTCAATCCCCGGACCCTGTTACCTTACATGGTAAAAGGAACTCTGCAGGTGTGATTAAACTAAGGATCTTGAGATTCTCCAATCCTTATGGGAGACTCCAGGCTCCTTTGCACTTCCACAACTCAGACCATGTGGTGAAGGGCTCACAGAGTAGACACCCCTCTGCAAATACCATACGGAGCCCACATCACTGCTCCAATCACGGGTAAGAATCTGTTGAAAAAGGTGAGTGGGACCTTAGACAGATCTGCCTCTGGGCTGTGATATTAACTGAAAGTTGGCACTGATTACATGCTACATTGGATACCCATATAAGAAATGGTTTATAATCACAGAACAGAAAGTTCTCCCATTAAAAACAGGATAAATATACTAAAACATTTGTAGGGCTTGAATGCCAATACAAATGGACTTTGCTCAGGAATCAGAATTTCTAGAGTGCCGAAGACTTTGCTGTGGTTTCGAGGAAAGGATCATGACTAAAGCTTGGCTCAGCTTTGTCTATAAAAAGGATGAAACTTTATTAGTCATGAGTGGGGGTTGGTGTGTGATCAACAGCCCACCTGTTCTCTTGGTGGAAATCATGTCTATTCATGTTTAAGCTATTTTGATATTGTAAATCTATAATCCTAAAATGACCTTTGTAGCTGGGGTAGGAGGGAGGAACCCCACTGGGACACCTGAATGAGCCACTAGAGACTTGAGCAGATGGAAGGAGTAAATAATATAAGCCAGGAAAGGTGCCAAGTAAGTCATTTGTCTTAGGGTATGTCGATCATTTCTGCAAGAGGACTGTGAACTCAATGTGTTCCTTAGACAAGGAGCAAGAGCTGATGGGGTGTACCCATAAGAGTGACGAACCCGGAGAAGATGCATTCAGCCAGGAGCTGCAGGGAGACATCTGGGCGGCTACTAGGAAAGCTAGGCTCAGACCGTGACTTAGAACAGTGATATCAAAAACATGAGGCTCATAGTCACTCTTCATCCCATGCCCATGCCCATGCCCATGGCAGACATTACTAAGTGATCACTGCACACTTTCTTGATGAAGCCAGAGGCAGCCTCAGAATCTTTTTCAACACAGATCTCAGACCTTATACTTAATGATCAGAGTTGACCCACAAGATAAAACCTATTTGTTGTCCTTGGTTTAGAACAAGAGGTAAAGGAACTAAACATTAGTTAGAATAGAATCTGCATTAATATCTGTCTTGAGAAAGCACTAGAGGCACATTGCATAAAACAGAGAGATCTGGGCAAGAAAAGAAGGGAAAAGTTCCAGGTGCTGAAGCCAAGGAGGCATCCAGGAAGTTGCAGAAGATGACACCAGCCAGGCTGAAGTCTCGATCAAAAAATTCAGCAAATATTTCCTCATGTCTCTTTGGCCTTAATGGGGTCATGTGCCCATCGTGAGCCAATCACTGTAGTCAGATATGGGTTTTGCTGATTGGTTTAAGTTAATCAGAGCCCAGCTGTGGAGCTAAGGGCATTCCCACCTAAACCACATGACTAAGAGTGGGGGAGAGGTGGCTCCCCTAAGGGAACTGGGGTACTCTACCACAAGGAAGAGACTTAATGCTGAGTAATAAACAATAGGTGTTATCTACACTAGGACCCTTGTTATTTACAAGGACCAGAGTCAGAGAGCTCTTCTAGAAGAGCAAATGAGGTATCTATAAAGCAGGTGCAGAATGGCCTGACCCCAAGGAAATAATTTCTGGGGGCTAGTTTGGAAGTACTTTCCTCCTATAAGAGACCTAGGAATACATACCTGCCACAAAAATGAGGAAACAAGTTTAGGTTACAACTCAGAATGTCCCCAGACTTAGCAAAGGCATCATCTTGAATTTTCCTGGGCTAAATACTTTAGACCAATTTTCCAACATCATATAAGGGGAAACCTTGGAACCAGCCAGGAACTAGGTCCTGCAGCCCACAGACAATAATAGCAAGTGATTTCTGCAACCCGTGCAAACACTTCATGTTTGTAATTTTGTTTCCCCAAATATTTCCCCACAGTGTTAGCAACAAACTCCTCAAGTCAGAAAGGTCCTAAGTGCTTGCCTTCCAGAAAAGGAAAGAAGAAGGGAGCTGGGGGGTTGAGTCCTATTTCTTTGTCACTCTTGGAAACAGAAAATCTCCCAGGGATGGAGAGGGAGATGGCAGCTTTGAAAAGAAAGGGAGTTTGGATGCTTGGGACCTATGGAAGAGAGGAAAGGTTCATAAAGGCAGTGATGAGAAGCAGATGTGTGGGCTTAATGGGCAGGAAACCCATAGGTTACAGAGGAATAAGAATTTGTAAATAAGAAGGCCATCAAAGGAAAGAAAGCTGGAAGTCTGCTACAGTTTCTTCATAAATGGCTTCAGGTAGGTTAGGTATCTTTCAGTTGTAGGCATTAGTAAACCTTCCCCAAACTGGCTTAGAAAAAGAATTTATTAGCTCACCTATTTGAAAGGGACAAATGTAGAATGGACTTTGGACAAGATTTGATCCAGCAACTCAGAGGATTCAGCTTCTCCCATCTCTACTCTCTTCATTCTAAGGCCGGCTCTCCTCATAGGAGGCGTGCTTCCTCATTAATACATAGAAGAGAAAGGACTATGTGGCCCAGAATCCCAATCAAATGACCTCTGACTAGACTAGCTTAAGTCTTGTGACTACCTTTGGCCTAATCTCTGTGTCTAGGGGGAGGGAAATCAGGTTCTAATTAGAGGTGGCCGCGGAGTCCATCACATAAATTCTGTATGGCTGAGAACGGTGGGAGTGATGGTTTCCTAAAATAAATGGGATATTGTTACTATGAAGGAAGGGGAATAGAGGCTGGACAGCCAACAATAGGTCTCCTAGAATCAGATGAACAGGAAAAGGTGGACTGTATGTAATACACATTCTAAGTCAAAGATAAAGGTAAAGAGTGAAAGTCTCCTGGAAGTGACTTGTGGTTTAAAAAAAAACAATGATGACTGGACAAGAAGGCTGCGGTGGTATGACTGTGGCCATGCTCAGCTGGCTAGCAGCTGCTCCACCAAATGAAATGAGATACAGGAAAACAACTCACATGAATAATCTCTGAAGATGGATCTTGATACATATACTTTACCCAATGTTCTTGGAGGGACTCGTGGGGCACACCCCAAAGAGTGAGTTAATGTTCTGTTAAGTTCTTGCTTTATTTATTTACAAGGATGATTTCTTCCTGAAACCCATCACTATACTAACGTTCTGCATGTCACTTTGGGCTTACTTGAACCCAAATAGATGGATCACTATTCATTCACTGAAGAATTCCCCAAGTTAAAGAAGAGATATGATTAATAATGTTAGAGTTGCCCAGTTAGAAACTCTTACCAAGTTATGTAACATAGAAGATAGAGAACAATGAGAACATTCTTTTGTTCTTAGAAGAGAATAGTAAAATAGATTCAGTAGCATGACGATTGTTCAATAGATTTTTTTTTTCCTCCTGGACTACTTGTCCTTGGTTCATGCCAGGGATCCGTGAGACTGACAGAGCCAACATATTTATCTGAAATAGAATTTTTCAACCAGTATGTCAGAATATAGCAGTAGATTTCAAAGTCTTGCTTGGTGTGAGGCAATTGTTTACACAAAGATATAGCTCTATAATGGGATTCTATTCATTCATTTAAAACGATGCTGTAGATGAAAATGTATTAACTTTGTATGATGTTCACAATATATAGTTGAGTAAAACTATAGTTGAGATCATGAATATTCTTTTTGAATCTTTTTTTTCTTGCTTATATTTTCTACAACGTGCATTTATTGCTTTGTAATAAGAAAAATATAGCAGTGCTATATTTAGTGCTTCTAGGTCTGGAGATGGAGTTTTCTTGCTCCCAGGAGTGGTGTCTCAAGAGTCTAGATTCTCAAACTCCAACAAGGGGTCAGTCACCCCCTCCCTTGACCTCACGTAGAATTTTTCTTCTCATGATCTCTAAATCCCTCTAGCTCCCCAGATGAGGCCGCATTTGGTCTCCAAGGGAATGCCATCACTGCTGGATCTCAGGGGCTCCTTGACCTTCACACTCAAGCCAGGGTTTCAGGCAAAGTCCACTGCTTCAGCCACCTTCTCCAGGACTGCCACCCCTGCATAGCCCTCATTAGTGGCCACTATCACTGCTGCCACCACACTCCAGACATGTTCGAGACTGCTTCCCTCTTTTTCAGTCCTGAGCAGAGTCAAACTCCCTCTCAACAGCCTCCAGAGTCTAGAAATGCAAGAGTTCCGTCACAGGGCTTTTCCCAGGTAGGGAAGAAGGTGGACACATCAGCCTTCCATCTCAGTCCCACAATACCTCTCCCTCTTTCTGCTTACCAGCCTGCTAGATTGGGGGACATAAAGTGACAAAAATGGAGGTGAAAGAGACTCAAAAACCTGCAAGTAACATAAGTTATTCACTAGTTGCTGAGCTATAGTGAATTGTTGCCAAGGGGAACACAAGCCCAGTGTTGATAGGTTTTTAAATTTTTCCAGAGAAAGCAGAAATCTAGATTATTATGTATAATCTCCTAATTTTAAAATATTGACAACTAGTTCTATTTTTTTAACCCTAATGCAGGTCTGTCCTGGTTAGGAACTCTGTTAGGCTGTTAGTAACAGAGATGAAAAAAACCATGGCTTAAGATAGAGACTTATTTCTCACCTGAAAGGAGTTCAAAGGTGGACAGTCTAGGGCTGTGTGCAGCTCCATGAAGTCATCATGTTTGAATCACTTGGCTTGAGTTTCTTTCTAACAGTTGCTAGAATGCACTGAAACTTGAATTCAAGATCAACTAGCTGAGTCTCCTGGGCACAGCTGTTTGTCTTTCTATGCCTCTGTTTCCCCATTTGTAGGATGGACCATTACAGCACCTGCCTCACAGGCTGGTTGTGAGAATTAAATGAGATGATACATGAAAAGCACTTAGCACAGAGCCTGGAGCACAGTGAGCCCCATAAATGTTGGTATAAGACAGGATGAACCCCATCCCCACCCTTTGATAACCGAGGCCCTTGTACACTGTAATGACAAAGGAAAATGCTCAGATATGCAAAGAGAGCTGGGCATAGGATAGATGAGACCTGAATTGTTCTGTATTAAAAAATGAGGGGTCCGGTCTGGTGGTGTAGTGGTTAAGTTCACGTCCTCCACTTTGGCAGCCCGGGGTTCGCCGGCCCGGATCCCAGGCATGGACGTATGCACCACTTATTAAGCCATGCTGTGGCAGGCATCCCACATACAAAATGGAGGAAGATGGGCACAGATGTTGGCCCAGGGCCAATCTTCCTTAGCAAAAAGAGGAGAATTGGCAATGGATGTTAGCTCAGGATTAATCTTCCTCACCAAAAAAAAGAGAGAGAGAGAGAACCATTTTCCTATTGTTTTTTTTTTCCTGTCAGAGCAGGAAGTAATAGGAAAGAGAAGGGAAGAGAGGAGAAGCAAGCAACATAACAGTGGAGAAGAACATTTATGGATACCTGGTATTAATTTTGAGACTGATAATCTTTTTGAAATATAAGACCATCTGTCACCCCAAGTCTTCCTTTTAAAGTCAGCTAGGCACTAAAATATCTATTGTGAGTAAATTTTGATGGAAATTATGAGAAAGGGCTGACTTCTACATGTGTGTTGATGTAGAATAGAAATGGGCAGCATATATAGGACTACATATTCTATTGAATGGACTAATTCAACAGAAATGAGAATCTACAGCCAGAGCTTGATCTGTAAGAACATAAACTCCACCCTTTCCTGAATCCTTGGATAGATTATTGGACTCCCTGCAAATGTGAAAGGAGAGGGCAGAGTTTGAGTCAATTTTATCTAGATCTAAAGGAGCAGGAAGACTCTGACACTTGAGTTGAGTAGCTAGTACCTACCCTCCCCCAGTCCCCACCAACACTCCCAATGACCCTTCACAAAACTGAATGGGAATCTTCTGACATTGCCTCTGCTTTTGCAATACTGAGAAGTCAGGAAGAGCTTGAGTTGGCTGTAATTCTAAAGGAAGAATGAATGCTGATGGTGTATCCTAGCAACAGCTGAAAATAAATCAACATCAAGTGATACAAGCTTCATGAGTAGAAGCAAAAGATCCACTGAAACACGGTCAGAAGTAATATGGACCTAGGTTCTGACTGTCAGACCAAAACTGGCAATTGCAAGCTGACCTTTCCTATTTTTTGCACAGATGACGCAAGAGCAAAAGTCTGAGTTAGGCTAAAGGAGGCCTCATAAAAATGACCCTAAATCACAATGCTCAATCAAAGTCCACATTTGGAGTGACAGCCTTAACCAGAGAACAACATTTTGTCTGTAGAAAACTGAAGGTCATAGAAGGTTGTCAAATAAATCCCTTTAATCTAATTACAAATGACATTTACTCCTATAAAGCCACACAGTATTAGATAAGACACTAATAATCATCTCTCACAAGAATAAAAATGACCCTCTTCCATTACCCTCTTTAAAAATTTGGAAGGCACTGATTGTTAGCCAAGTACCAACTGAAGAATACTAATGTACTACTGCATTTGTCAGGGCTGTTTTTACTGCCAATACAAGAAATTTGGCTTGAACTTCACTTGAGCAAAATGGGTTTTGGGGGGAAGGAGTAAGTCATAGAATCAAAGAAAGACATTCTGGAATCAGGCAGCTCTGAGGACCTCCAGAAGTAGAGACCAGGGACTTAACACACCTGGGACTCTCTCTGCTTTTCTATGCATGTTACCATGATTTCCCAAGGCTTTTTTCTGAAGCTAAAAACATGGCCACCAACAACCCTGGAGCTGCATATAGTTTTGTGGCCCCAGGAGGAAAGAGCACTTTCCCTACGAGTTTCACTTAGAAAAAATCCCAGGGAAGGATTTGATGTGCTACATGCCCATTCCTGGGCCACTAATTGGGGCCAGGAGGATGGTGTGAGGATTGGCCGGGCCTGGGTCACATGCTCACACCTGATGTAAGGATAGGAGGTGGGGCACTCTGGTTAGCAGGGCTGGGATGGGAAGAAGTTTCTCAAAGGAAGGGGATGCTATTCTCAAAAGGAGAAATAACTGGCAGTGAGCAGACAAATGACAAATATCCACCACATTTATTGAATCAGTGAGAGAGTGATTTTCTTATCCTGCTACTATCTGAGCTTGTTTAAGTTGTCTTGGCAAAGGGAAAACATTACAGAATCCACAGCTGTCTGGAATGTACTGTGGCTTTGGTTTGATCTTCCTAAACCATTTGTAATTAGCCACCATAGGAGGTGGGGCATTAGCTGTACATGTCTGAAAATACCAAATCCCATTTTTCACATAAATAAAAAGAAGCTACTATAAAGATAAAAGGTAACATAATAGCTACATTTTTAACTTTGCTTCCAAATATAAAAGTTAAATTTCTTAAAATGTTTTAAATCAGCAAAATAATTCAGAAATGAATTTTTATTAAAACTTAAAGGAATATTACATAAAATAACTTTCAAAAATATCTCTAAGTCATTTGTGTATAGTGATCTATATCGACAGTTAGTATCAGGTTTAGTTGACCTAGTCAGTATTAATATGATTCTATTTATTTAAAACAAATAATAGTAAAAGGCCTAAAATTGATCATGCTTTCAAGAACTGTAAATCAGCAAACTAAATTCTCATTATTTAACATTTTTTATTAGGTTTTGGATCTTTTGCCTACCAAGATAACTAAGGTATGATAATAAAAGTACTGACAGCCACCATATGTCAGATGCTTTACCTGACAGCTCTGTGAGGAGGGTTTGATTATCTCTTGGTACAGATGAAGAAACTGAGGTCCTACAGGTTGCCCAAAGCTATATGGCTAACAAGCTCTAGAGTGGACCTATCTTTACACCGCCACATCGCTTCCCTGACTCAGCAATGCTGCAGAGAAGAACAAAACTGTGTGGGAGGTTTGTTAATAAAATAGGAGTCTAACAACTGAGTGTTCTGAAATAATTATCGCATCATAAATTGTATAAATGTGCCTTATAGTTGGGCAAAGAAGTTAATTTCTTAGATTCCAAAATGTTCTCCAAAAACAGAGTAGACACATTTGCAGGGTGCAAAATGAAACAGTTGCTAATTCCGGGACCCTGAAAGAAATCTCAACATCAAACCCAATGAGCAAACACAGACCAACAAAAAGTGCAGGCAAGGCCACCATCACTCAGGTGAAAATCAAGCCGCAGTGGTGCTCCAAGGACCATGAGGAAAATGTGCGAGTGAGATCTTAGGTCTTCTTCACCAATGGAAAACTAGTTAATGATGTTAATTTAGGGTGTGGGGACAGTAGGAGAACTGGGGAAAGCATAACTATATGACAAATATTAATGGTCATCTCAATTCTCAAACTGAAAAATTCAGGTCAGCCTGTAGGGCAAGCTGCCTCCGAATGCAACTATCTTTTTTGAGATTCTCTGGTAAAGCCTACCTAAGTAAGGGAGGTCATCTAAAGTCCCAGAGAAGTACCTAATTCAAAATAAGGAGGGGTTTGTAGAAACATCTCTACATTTTTGGACAAAGCCCAGTAGGATGGCATTTTTTTCCACTGGGCAAGGCCACTTTTCACGACTGGGGAATATTAATCAAGACACCACTAGAGCCACTCGGGCACCATCAAGCTCAGATTAGGATTGTCCATGACAGACCTCATTAATACTAAACAAGAATTATTCCTCCAGGCTTGCTAACAGAACCTTAATTTTGTTCACCCTACATGTCTTTCTCTGACATATAGTCAGAGAAACAAGGCTGAGTCCTTGTCCAACCCCTGGGAATGATTGTTGATTAATAAGCCAAACATGGTTGTCTTATGATCTTTGTCAAGTGACTGGTTTAGACATGGGCATGAGATGCAATTCAGGCCAATGAGATTGCTGAAAATTTCTGGGAAGATTTTCGTGCTCTCAAGAAAGGATATAAGACAGAGGCATCCCCCTTTTCCTGGCTCTGGAAGTTGTCATCTGCATGTGATGCCCGGAACTGTGGTAGCCATTTTAGGATTATGAAAGGAGCCAAACTAAGAGAATAAATCGCCACGTTGAGGATGGTGGAGTGAAGAGATGGGAAAAACCAGAGTCCTTGATAATGCTATTGAGCCATTGAACTTAGAAACTACCTATGTCACTAAAATCTAACTAGAGATTCTTTATTATGCATGCTATTAAATGTCTTATTATTGAAGGCATTTTTAGATGAGTTTTCTTTGTGGACAAAGCTTCCTGACTTCCAGCCCTCCCTATTTGCAGTCCAACTTTTGTGTGATCTTATAATGTTCAGGAACTTAGCATCCCCATTCTCTGTCTCCTCTCTCCCTTCCTTTCCACTCTCCTCCCAGACCTTTACTCTATACCTTATCCACCTTCAAGCCACACTGTACTTACCTTCAGGTAATGGAATTTGTAGAAACAGACTCAACTCAATCTACGTTAAGCTCAATTGCCAAAAGATGGAATAATTATATGGTGTTTGCCTAAGAGACAGAGTTATTTTTAAGAGGATCTATAATAGGGTAAATGTCACTTTCTTTCACTCTGAAGATACAGAATTATTGTCAATAACCTATTAGAACTGAGTCTCTTAATCCTTTTTTAAAAATTGAGATGAAAGACACATGGCATAAAATTCACCATTTTAAGGTGTATAATTCAGTAGTTTTTAGTATATTCACAGTTGTGCATGCATCATCACTCTGATTCTAGAACATTTCCATCACCCCAAAAAGAAACCCTATACCTGTTAGCAGTTGATCACAATTGTCAATCTTTTTTTAATTCACATGTCCTAAGAGCCAAGAATTTTGCTTCTTGTAGTTTGTGTTATGAAAATAATACAGTGGATTGTTTTATTCATTTTACCAATGCAAAATTATATTTTAATGTTGCATATGCTTTTTCAAACTATAGATGCCTCCCAGATTCTGATCTTCTCCGAGCCCTGGTTGAATATTGCTCTATTAGATTAGATACTTGTGAGATGGGCATATTTTGTGTGGACGGCTTTCATAGGGCCAACTGCTTCTTCCATGAGTAATTTTTTATTTTTTCCACCTAACTCAAGTTAGTTAATGGTTCTAGTAATTTGTGTTCCCTTAGATGAAACTCTTAACATTACAAATTGATAAATCTTACCTGCAAAGAGATAGCTTTTCATGAATGTGAAAACAGTTTTTCATGGTAACTTAATATTTTAATTTCAAATTAGGAAGCAGATTTTCTTGCACATTAATTTTTCATCTTCATTCTTTTGCTTGGAAAAGCATAAATCGCCTAAGATTGTGGGGTTGATGCTTAGCCTTATTTAGTGACATAAAAATGATTGTCAATTTTTTAGCAATTTTATTGTGGCTCCAAGTTCCAACTCCAGGCTACATGCAGCCAAATCTGCAAATTTGCAGACCTCTCTGTAACTGGAATCATCGAGAAGAGCCATCACTTACAGGAATTTTAAAGACCTGGTCCATAATATGGACTGGTCCATAACAAAGACTGGTCCATAATATGCCCATATTTATGAATCAGAAAACGTATAATTAGGGCTACATCTAGTAAGAAAGGTGGTACATATCAATAACAAATTTCATTACTACAGAGGAGAAGTAGTAAATCATAAGGATATTATATCAGTAAGGACATTCAATTGCAAGTGAAAAAAGCCTAAGTTATTCTAGTTTCAGAAAAAAAAGTTAGGGAAATTTATTGGTTCACATAACTGAAAAATCTAAGTGAATTCTAGCCTCGGGCACATCTGGAGCCAGGTGTTAAATCTGTCTTCTTCCTTCTATTGGCTCCACTTTCCTTTGCATTGACTTGACTTTCAGGCTGCCTTCCTTGGTGTAGCACTTCCCAGCCACACTTGCAAATATCCTCCAAGCTTCAGTCTTATGGAATGAGGAATTTTGTTTTCAGGTATTTCCAACTGAAGTCCTGGATTTGAGTTTCATTGGCCTATTTGGGGTCACTCATTCATTCCTGAACCAATCACTGAACCCAGTGGGATACAACACTCTGAGAATGAGAGAGTGGTGCAAATCCACTGACCCATATGATTGAAAGTAGGGAAAGGGCAGTCTCTAAGAGAAGTCAGGATTCTATGACAGAAGAAAGGAAAAGGATGCTGGGCAAGCACACACAACAGATGTCCAGACATATGCTTTCCAGGAACTGAATTCTCTCCCTGACTCATCCTGGTGGATAACCCAGAACTAACATGTTGTACAACTCCAAGGGACACCATTCACACTGTATTCACGTTGGTGAAATGTGCAACACAGTGACCCTTGTGTGTCCTCCTTGCTCTGGACCAGGAGGGCTAGATCAACACCAGACACCAGCCTGGAAAACAATTTCCTAAGACTAGTTCTGACCCAATGCATTTGTTAAACAATCTGCCACTACATGTCCACTTCCCTAATTCCATTATTTCCATAAGTCTTAGGAATATACACAGACATTACCTCCCTGGAGCCAGAGCTGACAAATGTGTTTTGAGTACTGTGCACTTATGATGCAACTGCACTTCATACTCGTGGACACTTGGCACTAGTGTAGGAAATAACTTTTATTTGAAGAGAATGTTATAAATAGGATTTCTCCATACACAGGAGCATGATTTAAAGCAGGGATGGATGCAGGCCCAGAGGTCTTTGCAAGCCGATCACACAAGTGATTACAAACCCTTGAAATAGTCACCAGCCTTTTTTTGGAAACATAGCATGATGTCATGGCAATTAATGTACTTTTTTCTTTCTCTTTTAAAAAGCGCTCAATGAAACATTTTCAGGTTCCTATTTATAACTATTTGCATGCTTTACTGTTATTTCCCACAAGGGCTTTTACTTCCTGAAATTTCAGAATTTGCCATTCAGGGCTGCTGCTGTTTAATTTAAGTTGCTATCTTACCTCTAGCAAAATTATTAAATCTGACCAATATGACTTTACTTCAGGTCAACAGTAGGTGTTCAGTAAATGTTGAACACACAGATTATTTACTGGAATAATTTTGTTCATGTCTTTTCTCAAAAAGGAACAATAAGCACTATGAAGAAAATAAAACAAGCAAATTTATATAAATAAAGTGAAAAAAATAAAGGAAGTTTCAGGGGAGCTACTTGAGATGAGATGGACACAGAACATCTTGCTGAGGAGGTGATATTGGTAAAGTGAGACATCAGTGATACAAAAAAGGTAACAACATCAATTCTATTCCAGGCAGAGGGAACAGCATGTGCAAAGTCCCCAAGACAAGAATGAACCAGGCTGTTAAAGAATAGAAAGAAGGCTGAGGTGAATGACATATGGTGGGTGATAGAGGGAGAAATGAGAAAGATGATGTCTGAGAGGTAGACGGGGCACGTCATGAATACAAGCAAGGACTCCCACAGACATGAGTTCATTGCTCTTTTCTTTCCTGTGAAGTAAGTTTCTTGGTCAGGGGCACAATCTGGTGGATGACGAAGAAGGCATCCTAAGCCCATGAATGTTGGTGTTAGCGAAGGTATGAGAGGCAAGGAAAGCGGATCCTAATTCAGAATAACTTCCTATTTCCATAGAAACAAATCAAGCTCCAAAATGGAAGAAGTCCAATGAAATGAACTTGCCACCATGAGGCTGCTGGTCTTAGATGTTCCCCCAGAAGCCAACGCTGAGACAAGGATTTGTGCTCAGGAGGTGACCCTGTAAGCACCTGGCTGGTTTGTTCTAATCTCCTTGGATTCTAGGTCCAATCCACAATGTTCATTTGCAAAGCCCTTCCCCAAACTTTCACACTTTTCAGTGTTGCTCTTTTCAAGTCTCTGACCATCTAGCCAATGCATGTTTATAGAGCCTCACTCAGGTCATGTTTCCTTCAAGTCAAAGCACTGATAAGAGGCATTGCCTGCAATCCTGCCTACTGAGATTCCCTCTGCTGCCCCTCAAGACAACTGCTAATAGGGGCTGTGGTATACAATAGTCCTGTCCAGCTGGTGGTGCACTTTGTTCAACATCTATGAGCTAGGCTTAACTTTTTTTCATTCTCAGTTAATTGGCCAACAACTCTCCATAAGGGCAAAGGGACAGATTGGTAGGGGCAAGGTGTGGGAATAGGGTAATTAAAGGCACAGAGTGGGAAGAAATCTGCTCACACAAACTAATGTGCCTTCATGGTCCCATCTACTAGGTAATGGAGTGCTACCGGAAATGGTCAACTTTATGAGTAGGTGATTAGACAGCACCTGGTGTCCCATGACCTCCAACATACCACTAGTAAATTGGAGCTGTTTCTCAAAAGGAAAATAGTAATCTTCCTGAAGGGGGTCATGGCTTTGCTCTAAAATCCTGTGGGCTTCCATTGTGATCCTCCTGGAGAGACTTGTTTCTGACGTCAGTGAGTATCCCAATCCTTAGATATTTTAAGAGGGCTGAGCAGTGGAGCTGCTTGGATGGTAGCCTGGGCCTCCTACAGACTGTTTCTGCACTGCCAGCTTCTCAGGTCACCTGGTAAATAAACAAGTGAAAAATCTGTGTGTTATATGCTGTCTCTAAAATCCAGGGCACTACAAGGTACTGTGCCTTTCTTAGCTGTAGAACAGGCAAGGTGTGGCAATTTGTCTGAACACTGGAGGGGCTATCTCAACATGTGCTAGACCTCTGAATCCTTGGGAATTTTACTAAGGAGTCAAGTGCCTGCATTTCTTTGAGATTCAGATTCCATCCTTTGGCATATACATGTCTTACTAAGGCATTCAGGTATCTGGTATTGCCTGTTCTGCATCAACTTAGCAGACAAATGTGACAGCCTATGCTTTGGTGAGGCATTAAATATCCTTGTGTAGCAAATGCCTAGAGTTGACATCCATGGGACAGATTGATGAAGCTATTTCTTTCTCTGCCAGGTAAAAGCAAACAACTGCTGGTGGACTCTACAAACCAAAATGGATAAAAATGCAGTAGTTAGACCAATAGTTACATATCAAATGCCAGAGGCTGTACTAAGTTGCTCCAATAAAAAGACCATTTCAGGAATAGCAGCTACAATTTGGACCTCAGGATTAAGTTTTATTGTGGAATCCACTGTCATTCTCCAAGACCCATCAACATTTCTCACTGGTCAAACTGAAGTACACTGTACATTTGAAGATATGGTAGGCATTACCACATGTGTATCTTTCTACCTTTTGATGGTTGTACTAACCTCTGTAACTACCCAAAGATATACTGCTTTTTCGCTTGTTGTTTTGGTAGGGAAGGAACACTCCATGGCTTCCCCTTGGCGTTCGACCACAGGAGTACTTACTCCTCAGGGCAGGGAACCAATGTTGAGATTCTGCAAAGGATGCCCATCCCGTCTACACTTAGGAACTGAGGAACTAAACCATGGGATGGGGGGAGGAGGAGAGTTCAGTGTCTCAGTGGGCTTACAGTGAAATGGGATCCACTCTGCCTCCCCTAACCTCTGTTCTGACCATAGTGTTCTCAATACCCCCAAAGTTGGTGCTAACTTGGAACAAGTATCCGCTGATCACTGAAAATTTTGGATATTTCTCTTTTTCAAGTACACACCAACCTGAAGAAGTAGCTGGGTGGAAGGTTCAAAGTACTCATACCTATTATTACAGCACCCTTAGGTCAAGGGTTCTAGTCCTGAGAACTAACTCAGGTCTAGGAATTAAGACAGAAGTTGTGATCTTCTAGCTTGATTCAAGTGTCTGTTACCTAGATCTATACAGTGGCTTTTAAAAAAAATCAGGTTTAAGACCTAAGGTAGCTGCCTGTTGCTTTCATTCCTAGAGATGCTAAGATTACTTAACCACAGTCAGAGATTGCTGCAGATCAGACCATTTCCTAATTACTACCTCTTTCCACCTTTTCCCTCCCTGTAAGAACCACATCCTATGGCAGTGAGGCAGGGTCACGAAGCACAGACATGACCACTGGGGCAAGGGGGAGCTGTACACCAGGCAGCTCTCCCAAAAGAAGGTTTACCCAAGTTTTCAACTCTATTTTGCAGTTGATAAATGACAAAGTTAATGGCAAAAAGGCACAAAAGACAGTGCTTAGTCAAACAATTTTAATTAAGTCAATAGTAAGCAGTAAAAGTACAATTACATGAAAAGCCCCATATTTTACATGTTTAAATTGTTTTTCATTGTCTTTACTTGTAAGGTGTTGAAGGTGGGACCCACTCCTGAATCTTCTTTCTAGTGGTGGAGTAAGGTACATATTGTTCTGGAGTGCCACTCACGTTGAATTTATGGTTTGTCCAAATGAATTTACGAGCAGTAGGTGGTTTTGTTGTCGGAGGATCATCAGTCATAGAGTGAAGCCAACGGTGCCTTAAAGAAGGAAAGAAAGACAGTTATGAAGAGGCAGCATAGCATAGTGGGAGGTGGGTTAAGAGGGCAGCTCTGGAGCTATTTTGTTGCCTGAGCTCAAATCTCAGCTCCATCACTTACCAGCTGAACTTTTCTAAGCCTTAGTTTTTTCATCTGAACATATTTACTTCCTAAAGATGGTATAAGGATGAAATGAGATAATACCCATAAAGCACTGAGAAAAATCCCCGTGCATAGTAGGTATTCAACAAATGTTACCTATTGCTATTATCATTAATTACTGTATTTCATCAAATCTAGGACACCACCAATTTTAAGATACACCATAATTTAATTATCTGTAAGAAAGAAAAATGCTGCCAATTAAATTATGACACTATTGATTATAACATGTATCCTAATTTTAGATGTTAAAATATATCTTAGAATTGAGGAAATACAGTATTACTATTAGACGCTGGAGGCTGACCCTGGAGTTGCAGTATGCTCAGGCTGCTCTGGCTCAAGAAGCTCTAGTCTGAAACCCAGTGAGGCCCCTGCTGAAGAGGAGGGTCTCTGCATGCATCTTAAATTCAAGCTTAAGTCTGAACAATGGAGAACACACAATTTATTATATTAAAATTATTAAATCACAGCCCAGGATTCGCAAGTGTTTCAGTGTTAAGTGTTTAACAATTTAATTTCAAAGGATATTTGCTGGGAAGTGCCAGCAATCTGGCCTTAAAGAAGGAAGCTGGGAGTACACAGAAGAAGGTCTCTCTAATGACAGAGAAAGGAAGAATCAAAGTCCAAGGGACAAACAGTAGACTTGAGCAGGAAGCCATGATGAGTTTATATGAGAAAGGAAGGGAAGAGAGAACTCATAGCAAACCCCCCAAGGCTTGGAGCTCACAAGACAGAGACGACCCTACGGGAAAAGGGGATGAGAGGACAGACACAGAATTGCAGCTCCAAGAATGAAAAAAGGATTGCCCAGCTACAGAGAAAAGGGCAAGTGGAGGAGGTTTCAGTAAAATAACTAAGACTGAAGCTAAGGAAAAAAATTTATGATGCTGTGTAAGTTTAAGGATATCTGCTAGCAGTAGTTGACAGAGACTGCTAGGTAACTACCTAAAACCAATAAGCATAGAGATAAAATATTACTACTGTTGCTCTGTTTGTATCTAAAGATAACTGTATCATGATCAGCTAACACAAGGAAGAATGAAGAAGTCTGTACACACTGGGCTGGTGTCTCTCTCATATCCTCCAGAGGAAACGGGGGATTAGTGAAAGTGACCTGGACCAATAAACCACGACTATTAATATGAGCTCTGAAACCCTGTGAGACATTGCAGTGGTGAGACAGGCTCCACTAGCCACTCAAAGAAGGGATTAGCTGTCAAAACCAAGGCTGTTACTTATCAAGGGGCTTTATGTAAGCTTAAGGCAAAGCAGAAATATTTGACTTTCACCTTGTTGAGTCAGCTTAAGTAACTAAAGAAAAATTTTATTCAAATAATTGCTGTCAAGACCCCTGAAGTTAAAATGATATTTAAGGAACCATAGTCCAAAGTTTTTATATGCCTATTCAGTTACTTAAGTGAGGAATTGAAGAGCTCATGGAGAAATAGAAAATGCTCAAGAAAATTAAAAGATATTTTTTACCACACTACATAAAATCTGAAAATGTTTATCCAGTAAGGACACCAGCAAGAGTCAGGGAATGAGTAAATGATAATTTATTCTCATTATGGCAGTATAAGGAACTATAAGAAGAAAATATTTACAGTCTGCTAGGCTAATATAATCCTTCTGTTATAATTATTATTATTAAATAAAGGCTAAAGAAATCATACCTTTTAGATCTCCACATCAAAGAGTTTTTGCAAAACAGGTTTTCAGCTGGGTCATCTTTATTCCAATTAATTAAAGACACCAATGGACTAACAGCACTGTCTAGAAACTGTGTTGCAGCTGGCATTAGACCCACCTCAATTCATATCACCATTATTATCTTAAAGGACAAAATATGAGATTACTTAAACTTGATGATAAAGTCAATGAGACTACAAATAAGGAGAAAGGCAAAAAAGATAAATATTTATATTGAAAACATATTACATTTTGGGGAAAACTCAGTACTCAAATATTTTGAAGTTGTGTCAAAATAACTGGAAACAAAGGTACTAAATCACAATTACAACACAACTCAAATATAAATAAATCCAATAAGTGGTTGATCCTATTTTCAGTTATATAAAAGGAAAAAGTGTGTCAAGAAACAGGGAAAGACGACTTTCCCCATCTTTGAAGATATACTATTTCACTTAAATGGCCCCTCAGTGTGAGGTTGTCAGCCATTCAAAGTGCAAAATGGAGGGATTTATTTGTGAAGAAAGACTAAAACAGGCTAGCAGGAAATTTAAGAAATCAAGGTTGGTTTCAATAACAAAGATAAGAAAGTTTAATTTTCCCTCTCAGAAAATTCCAGAAATAAAACATTACCAAGTAACAGCCAACAACAACAATAAAAATATAGGCAGTTTTGAATTTTCTTCTCTTTGGATAATATACATTATTAATTTTGGGCCTCAAGGCTGACTTCTGACCATAATGTTTATGTTTTAGATGTTTTTCCTTAATATCACTGAGCCCAGAAATGACAAAGATTTTTCAATTTTTGAAAAAATAAATGTGAAGGACTAAACAAAAACTTCCAGATTGTTTTTTGAGATAAAATTATTCATCATTCTAAAACTATTACTTCATCTCACTTTAGTTTATGAAACATTCTCACACATATTACTCACTCACTTATTTAATACCAATCTTTAAAATTGAGGAAACAGAATTGAAATGACTTTCCCAAGGTCCCACAGCACATATGTTACAGAGCTGAGGCTTGAACACAGCTTCCCAATGGCTAAAGAGAACCTTTTGACCGATAATTAAATTACAATCGATAGATGAAACCTGGGTTAGGATTATGATAGCATCTAAGTATCTGCCAAAATCCAGAGATCCATCTAACCCCAGGATGGGATTGATAAATTTAACAAATTTAAAAAACAAACATAGTTCATTACAAGATAGCCAACTCAAGCTTTGTTAATTCAGTAACTATTATTTCTAATTAAATGCAATCTGAATCAAAATCCCAATAGGGTTTGACAATTATAATTTTAAGGATCAGCTTAAAGTCTATCTAAGAGAATTTTGAAAACTCACAACAATCAGGAAGGCTAGAATTACCAGACATTAAAGTCTCAAACATTAGAATGGTATAAAAACTGGTACAAAAGTGCAATAATAAACAGAATTTAAAAAATCCCCCAAACAGACTAAAGCATATATAAGGTAAGGCTGGCATTTCAAATTATTGGGGAAAGTAAACATTTCTCAACAAATGTTGAGGATAATTAATTTTGTTGGAAAAAAAAATCAAGTTACATTTCCCAAGTCATATATCAAAACAGATTCCAGATGGATTAATAATGCTCAGATACAGGGGTGAATATTTATATTCATAAGATATATTGATATTTATACAATATGAAGGACCATTTCTAAGCTTAATATCAAAGGCAAAAAGCAATAAAGAAAAAAATAGTAATTTTACTATATAAAACTTGAAATACCTATGTCCTAAAACTCTGCAAACAAAAGTAAAGAACAAAAGAAACAGGGGGAGATATTTGTAATATACAGAAAAGTAGTTCATCTATCATCACAAATTGGAAAGAAAAAGTCAAACATCCAATAGAAAAACGGATAAAAGACATTAAAAGATAAGTCATAAAATGAAAAAGTAAAAATGGCAAATAAAAAAGAGTTTAATGAAAGAAATGCAAATTAAAACAAGCTATAACTCTTTACTTGCTAAACTGGCAAAGATTAAAAAAATAATAATATCCAATATTGGTGAAGTTATACCATGCCGTGGCGGCGTCCCATATAAAGTAGAGGAAGATGGGCACGGATGTTAGCCCAGGGCCAGTCTTCCTCAGCAAAAAGAGGAAGATTAGCAACAGATGTTAGCTCAGGGCTGGTCTTCCCCACAAAAAAAAAAAAAAAAAAAATTATGTTACAGAGACTATTTTATGACTTGAGAAAATGTTGAGTTTAAAAAGCAGGTTATTTACTTAATTTATTTAACAATACTTAGCATTTATTAAGTCATGGACATCATTCTAAACACTTAACAAATATTAACTCATTTAATCCTTACAACAACTCTACGAGACAGACGTTATTATCCCAATTTAATAAATGAGGAAACTGGGGCATCAAGAGTTTAAATAACTTGCCAAGGTGGTGGAGCTAGGATTCAAATCCAGGGCACCTCTTCAAAAAGCCCACATACAGTAAAAACAAAAACAAAAGGATGCATATGCATATGCGTATGTCAGAAGACTAAATGTTCACAGTGGTTTGTCTCTGTGTGGTAGGATAACAGGTTACTTTTATTTGCTTTGTTATTTTCTGTACCGAACATGTACTACTTTATAAGAAGAAAGCTATTAAAAAGAAAAATCCTTCTTCTAATTCAAACCAGCTAGAGATGTTTTTTAAATCCTGCCCAAGTCATCTGTCATTTATTTTGAGACTATAAATAGGTTCTGTCTACTTCTAACCCCATTTCATCCCACTTAAGCCATCATTAAAAAAAAAAAATCACTCTCTCTAAAGTATTCATGTTTTAGTGGCAGACAGACTGTTTCTCTCAGTCTACCTTAATGGAAATTTTGTCAAAGTCAATTCCACAACTCAACGTCATTCTCTACTGTTACACAGAAAAGGTTCAAACTGTTTTTCTAAATCTAAACCCTCAAAATTTTCTATACATGACTATATCTCACATGTACTATACACTGATAACTTGTAAACACAATAAAGATTTATTCTGGAAGTTGGAATCAAGGGCAGTGCCTTGTTTGCTGAGAGTAACACATCGTTTATTTCCACACCCCAGATATGAAATCTTACAACAACCCATCTTTGTAAAATGTTAGAATCAATCTTAAATGAACCACTAAATATTAGGTGAAATGTGTTAAACAAAAGCTGAATTTAAAAAATCAAAACAATCTCATCTTCTGCTTATAATGAATACAGTTTAAAAGAGAATAGTTCAAAAAGTAACATTCTGTAACATAAGAAAATCTACCTAAACATGCAGTTTATAGTTTTTTAGAACACAGCCTCTTAATATTCTGATTTTCTGGAGCAGAAAATAAAGTAAACATTAGAATCTATTTTGAAAAGAATCTTGCAATCCATTGTACTGAGTACACTCATTTCAATTCAGTTCAAAGAGTATTTTACACAACACTTAACTACCTGAAAAAGGCGAGATTAGGCAGATACACCAAGAACAAGACAGTATTCTCTGCCATTGAGAGAAGGCGTTTATTTAGGGGAATAATATATATATATATTATATATATATATATATAATATATATATTTTTGGTGAGGAAGATTGGCCCTGAGCTAACATCTGTTGCCAATTCTCCTCTTTTTGCTTGAGGAAGACTGTCACTGAGCTAACATCTGTGCCAATCTTCCTCTATTTTGTATGTGGGATGCCGCCACAGCATGGCTTAATGAGCAATACATAGGTCCATGCCCAGGATCCAAACCCGCAAACCCCAGGCTGCTGAAGCGGAGCACACAAACTTAACCACTACACCACTGGGGCAGCCCCGGAGGGAATAATATTTTAAAAGACCATAATTAATGATTCAGTGGGACAAGGTATTAAAAAGGACAGGTTGAAGTCAGAATGGAATTCAGAGGTAAATCTGCTTCAAATTCATACAAAAGCTATAAAAGGAGTGACAGACACAATTTTTGGATCAGCTAAAAGAAGAGAATTACTGTATCCAAAAAGCAAAATAAGAGTTGTTTCAAGTAAAACAGTACATCCACATTCATTCAACAAATATTTATTGAGCAACCACTACATGCCAGACACTGTTTTAGGCATTAGCAACACAACAGTGAACCGAGTTCTTATCATCAAAAAGCACGGCAGTTGGGTAAACAATAAATTAAATAAATAATAAAATGCCAGGCAGAGGAAAAAACCAGAGCAGGGCAAGGGGACAGAGGGTGAGAGGAGAACAGAGATCTTTTAGATATGGTAGTCTGAGGAGCCACTGGAGCAGGCACTTGAATAGAGTGAAGGCATGAGCCATGCAACATCTGAGGAAACAGTGCAAAGCAACTGAGGTGGGAGTTGCTTACTGTTCAAGGAAAAGCGAGAAGGCCAATGTGGCTAAGGCAAGAGTCAGCAGGGCAGTGAACAGCACAGTATACGCAGAGCCTGGCAGGGCTGAGATCACATAAGGCCTTGCAGACATGTAAGGAGTTGGGGTTTTAATTCTCACTACGATGGGAAGCCAATAGGTAGTTCTGACCAGAGATTTGATGTGATCTGATTTACATTTTAAAATAATCACTCTAATTACATAGTGGAGAATACTAATACAGTGCAAGAATGTAATCAGACCAGTTGGGAGGTTGTGGTAGAAATCCAGGCAGGAGATAACTGTGGCTTGGACCAGGTAATAGTCACAGAGGTAGTGATCAGATGTGGGATATATTCAGAAAGTAAAGCAGAAAGAACCTGCTGATAGATTGGATATTAGAGAAAGAAGAGTTAAGGATGACTCTTAAATTTTTGGCTTGAATAAACGAGAGATTAAGTGCCTAGGAAAACTTTGCTTGATACGTTTGTTAATCTACCTACGTTGGGCATTTAAAGATGCTGAAAAAAATCAAATATATTACATTTATAAATGTGACCTAAAATGCTTAAAGGAATGTAATTAACGAAGCCTGCAAAGGGAGATAATTATTTAGGAGAATTTAATCCTTTCCATTAGAGTTTATCAAACATTCATCAGAGAACAAGAGAATATGATTGTTCTTTATTTTTATGAAAAAATATTCAATTTACTAATCTTGTTATCCTATTTATAAATTGAATCTCAAGGCTTAAAAACAATTAGGTTTAAAAATTTGCAGCTGTAATAAATAGAATATTATTTTTAAGCCCAAATTGCTATTAATCCTTTCTACACACAAAAGCCCCTCAGACACTAAAAAAACTCAAACTGACAAGTAGAATATTTAGTGAAATGGGGAAAACATTCATGATATATTAAGTCGGGGGGGGGAGCAAAGTATTGTGTATAATAATAAACAGATATGTTACGTACACATATATTTATCTATATGTTATCATCACAAACCATCTTCTAAAGAAGGTATGACCAATTGAACTACAATCTGTTCTCCACACTGTGATCTATTAAAAACATCCTTCTCTACTCAAAAGCAGACCCTCAAATATTGGTTGAATCAGTGAACAAAATGTTAACAGTGCTTGTTTCTGGGCCAAGGAATTAGAGTTTCTTTTTGTTTCCACTTTGTATTTCTCTGGATCTCCCAAGTTTTTTTATAACAATTGTACATTTTTACAATCAGAAAAAAAATATTTTAACAATGATTATAGGGATTGTCTTAATAACATGGAAAATTGCTTATATTGAGAGATAAAACAGAAAATAAAACTGTATATGATTATGAACACAACTACCTAAAAAATTATTTAAAAGGACTAATGGAAATATACCAAATGTTGACAGTGGTTGTTTCTTAGGAGACTATATGGATTATCCCTGCCCCCCTCCAGATTCTTTAAACTTTTCTGATCTCTGCATATTTTTCTCAAGAACAGATTCCATTTAGATTCAATGAAGTTCATACTGCCAAACCAACATGGAGACTTCTCTGTCCTTATCTTACTCGACCTCTCAGCAAAAATCAATACAGCTAGTCTTTCCATGTTTGTTGAAATGCTAATCTCTCTGGCGTTTCTTCTTAGCTTCCTAGCTACTTCTCATTTTTCTTTGCTGGCTTGACCTCGGTCCTAAGTTCCAGATTCATATATTCAGCTGTTTACGTGACATATCAATTCATTTAGATTTCTGACAGGTATCTCAAACTTATTACATCCAAAAAAGAGGCTTCTGATTCCAATCCTCCACCTCCCAACCTACCCTTCTCCCAGTCTTTTCCATCTGAATGAATGGTACCATCTATCCAACCTCTCAAGCCCAAAATCTAAGAATCATCCTCAATTCCTCTCTATCACCTCCAAGTAATCCCCCCATCTGCTACCCTACTTCTTTACAAAGGCTTCTAGAACATCTTATGCACCAACTGAAAAAAAAAACTGACCATAATGATGTTAAGTATCCCAAATAAGTCAACTGTACAAGAGCAAAAACATTTGTTAATTTCACCACGGCACTGGAAAAATCTCCAAGGACAAAATTATTTTCTGTTAAAAAAAGAAGCCTTTTAACATACACTATTATTTTTAGAAGAATGTATTTATGTATTACTTGAGTAATTTAACCAAGAATTTTAATAAGAAAAATCAATATACAAGGAGACTAATGCACTATATAGAGGAAGAAAAGACATGTTACTTCCAAATGAACAGAAGGTGCCACCAAGTGGGAAAAAAGTATATACACAGTAGAGAAAAATCTAGGCAAGCCATGTTTTTGTTTTTTAATTCAAAGGATTTCAGAGTTCCAATACTTTAAACCACAAAAAAAGCATTTTTGTTTCTCCTGATGTAAGTGAAAACAGTAATTTTATACATAAAATAGCCCAAACTTTAAACCTTTCTACCCTCAACAACATTTTGCGTGGTCAAATTTCATGTAGATACTGATTACTTACTTGGTTTATTACCATAAAAATGAAAATAAGGACTTTTGTGGGTTACTGTATACATGGGGGCAATCAGCTACTTAAAGATAAAATTAAGGGCAATCAAAAGTGGTATAAAATAGTATTTGTAATCTATTGAAATACTCTGAGTATTCTATTCAATGAAGCTAAACTAATATTAATTCCAGAAGAATAAATTAATACCTCATTGCTGATCCCATAAGAGAATAAAACTTAGATAAGAAAGTAAAGGTACTGTAATGAAAAATAACAGACACTAAGTTATAGTACAGTATTAGTCTACCAGCTAGTACTCATCAGTGACTATAAACTCCCAGAAAGCAAGGACCACGTATTTTGCTCACCACTGTGAATGGATAACTTCATCAGTGCCTGACACAGAGTGGGGTGCTCAATACATATTTGTTGAATGAATGAACTGCTTGTAAGCTGAGTACTGTGCTAGGTTCTAGGCAGTAAGTTTTTTATTTTCCAAGTACGTGTATCTCCACTGCCCATTCCAGACGTTCGCAGCATCACGTACACCTTTTGTTAATCTACTGGTAGACCTAAGCCTTACTGGCTGCTGACAGATTCAAAGAAATGAAGGCCTTGAGATAAGATAGATAAAATGAACTCACTTTCCTACAAGATTTCTAATGTTCCCACAAGGTTAGGGAACATTAAGTGAACCACAGAAGTTCATTAAAGATATTCTCTGATTCTATCAAAAACACTGATGCTTCTGAAGGGAAATCCTTCTCTAGGTGAGATTACGCAGCTACAGAATGGACCCACAGACTATCACAGGCCACACTTGGCACCAGACTCAGAAGGACAGAGGACAAGAACTATACTTGCCAGCCGGGCAGCATCAGGTGTTCTTCTCACTGGGAGTCTTTGCAGTAGTTCATGCAGGTGACAGTTCACCCAGCCATCCAGGAGCTATTTTCTTTGACACCCTAGATGACACAGCACAGGCTCAAGGGAGATGAGAGCCACATCAGACAGGTGCAGGAGCTGCCCTGACTTAAAAGCTTCATGTTTCACAAAAGCTACCACGTCTAATATGAACAGCTCCACAGGCACAGCTTCAGGTTCCCCACTCCCACAAGGGACATGCCAGTTCCAATAGCAGCAACTCAGGGAAGTCCACAAGCAGCTAACTCATCAGGCATTTATAATTCTTCTCAATCCAAATGCAAGTTACCAATCAAGGATGAATTTTATCTAGCAATATGGTTGATACAATCTACTCTGGTTTCCAGGGTAACAGAGCTAGGCATTTAACTGAAGGTCAGATTCTCTTAACCCTTTTACCCATAACTATGAAGTTAAATTGTTTACGACTCTACATATAATCACACTGAAGTCCTATCTCCAACACCAATTCCCAGCCTAACCTCCAGACTCATGTTTTCAACTGTTTACCCACCATCCCCACTTGGTTGTCTAACAGGCATCTCATGCTAAACATGGACAAAATAGAACTCTTGTTTACCCCTTCCAATTCTGCTTCCCCCATCCTACCCTGCCTTCCTCATCTCAGTAAATGCACCACTAGCAGTTCAGTCCAAAAATCTTGAAGTCATCCTTGACTTCTTTTTCTCTCAAAATCCAAACCATCAGCAAATCCTGTTGATTCCATCTTACTTCAAAATATATCCCTGTGGTAGGCAGCCTCTAAAATGGCCTCCAATGATGACATCCTCCTGGTATTCACACCCTTGTGTAATCCCCTCTCCTTGAGTGTGGGCTAGACTTACTGACTCGCTTCTAATAAACAGAATATAGCAGAAGTGTGGGATGTCACTTCTGAGATTAGGTTTAAAAAGACCAGGGCTTCCATCTTGGGTGCTCTCTTTCACTCACTCTGATAGCTCGCTCCAGGCAAGCCAGCTGCCATGTTATCAGATGTCCTTTTGGAGAGACCCACATGAGTGAGCTTGGAAGCAAATCAGATCCACAGCCATGTGAATGAGTCTGGCAGTGGATCGTTTCCAAGTCAAAGCTTGAGATGACTGCAGTCCCAGAGGATATCTTGACTGTAGCCTTGTGAGAGACCCCACGCCAGAGGCATCCAGCTAAGCTTTACCCACAGAAACTGTGAGATAATGTTTATTGTTTTAAACTAAATTTGGGATCATTTATTACACAATAACAGATAACTGATACAATCCCAAATCTCACAACCTGCATCACTAGCACCTAATCCAGCCTCCATCATCTCTGGCCCAGACAACTGCATAAATAGCTTCCTAAGTGATTAGTCTACTTCCGCATGGCTCCCTTCCTCTCTTCACAGCAAACACAGAAACGCTTTAAAAGTGTAAATCAGAGTCCAAAAGCCATTAGGTAGGGCCAAGCAAGGTCGGCATCTGTGCTTGGAATGGGGGTGGTGAGGAGGAGTGCGGAAGCAGCCCAGTAAGGTGTCAGAGCCTGCATGGAGAGATGAGGGTGTCCACACATGCAGGATGGGAGGGGGTGGCAATCTGGTGTGAGGTGTTGGAGGCAAAGTGGGATAAGGAGGGAGTCCACTAGGGGGAGGCAGGATGGCCACAATGGGAACCTAGTTACATACAGCAGAATTGATCAAATAGGTAACTATATCAAGAAAAAAACGATACAGATATGGAAAGAGAGAAAACTAGAACGTAACCTGTGGTGTGGGACTGGCATCAGTGGCATTGCTGTGGACTTATGGTTTTCAATATACAGACAGAAAAAGAGACACAGAAATAGAAACATACACACACACACAATCGTTCCATATACTCCCCTAGCTTGCCCACTGAGAGGGCCTGGGAGCACTGACATTCCAACAGCAATGAGCATACCTTGCACTCAAATCTTAGTTTTCTAAATACCATTTTCCACTAAACAACAGCAAGCAAGAAAACAAAACAAACACAGGGCTCCTCAGAGAAATGGCTGTTTCCATAGGTACAGGGAAAATACAAGATGAACCTGGAACATGTTTCGTCAGAAAGCAAGAAAGTGCTCCAAGAGGGGACATTTCAAAAGGATCCCAAATGAAGCTTGGATGGGTTCCCACTACTCAAATTGAGTTCAGTTTGAGCAATAAAAGAACCAATTATAGTAACGGATTATAACCCACTGATTAAGAGTTCATACTGATATAAATAAATAAATGAGTAGACAAAGTTTGATGAGCAATGGGATAGTAATATAACCTCAAAGTATCTCCCCACAAAATGCTAACTAATTGCAAAAGAAAAATAAGTAACTTTGGAATGGAGAGACCTGGCAGACACACCCTAATTAAGTGACAGACGTTGTCATTAATGAGACAAATAAAAATCAGGTGCCATTTAATAGACCGCAACAAGAAGAATCTAACATTGCTCCTGTGACATTCCTGCCAAAGACACATAACCTGAATCTAGTCATGAGGAAACACTGCACAAATCCATACTGAGGGACATTCTACAACATAACTGGCCTGTAATTTTCACAAAGGTCAAGGTCATAAAAATCAAGGAAAAGCTGAGGAACCAATCAAGTGTGAGAGAAACTAGACAGAAATGAGATCCACATGAAATGCATGATTAGATCCTCTTGCTAAAAAGGACATTGTTGGGATAACTGATGAAACTTGAACGGGGCCTGAAGATTAGACAGAAGTGGTGCATCACTGTTAATTTCCTGACTTTGACGGTTATATTGTGGTTATGTAGGAGAATGGCCTTGTTTGTAGGATTTGCACACTAAAGTATTCATGAATGAAAGGGCATCACTTTGGCAACTTACTTTGAAATGATTCAAATACTCATAACTTTTCAGAAAATTTGGGACTGCTCCCAATTTTAAAAAATTGTAAAACAGATCACATCCTACCTTACCTTCCAGTGACTTCCCAAGAAATTTAGAAAAACAGCCAAGGTGTTTACCATGGCTTACAAGATCTACACGATCTAGGCCCTAGCTATTTCTCCTACCTCATTTCCTAACATCTTCCCTTCACTTATTTCATTCCAGCCAAACTGGCCATATTGCTGTTCTTTGTGGGTTTTTCTGTTTTGTTTTTTCACTTGAGGAAGATTGCCCCTGAGCTAACATCTGTGCCAATCTTCCTCTGTTCTGTATGTGGGACACCACCACAGCACGGCTTGTCGAGCAGTGTATTGGTCTGCGCCAGGGATCCAAACCCATGAACCCCAGGTCGCCGAAGTGGAGTGCACAAACTTAACCACTATGCCATGGGGCCGGCCCTGCTGTTCTTTGAAATATAAGCAACACATCTCTAACACACAGGGCTTTTGCACCTGTGGTTCCTGCTGCTTGGAGCTCTTCACCTCCCAACCCCTCTTCCCTCCCAACCCCTCTTCCCTCCCCTCTTCAAATGTCACTTCCTCAAAGAAAGCTTCCCTAACTCCTGTATAAAATAGCCCCCTGACCCTCTCATTTCTCTTTATCCCTTTATGAATGCCAGCTTCATATTATCTTCCTTCCATTTATCGTTGCCTAAAATATATAACATATTTGTTTTTCTGCCCCCTCCCATGACAGCAAGGACTTTGTTTTATTCACTGTTGTATCCCCAGGGCCTACAAAAGTTCTTGGCACCTGGTAAGTATGCAATAAATAGTTATTTGAATGAATAAAGATGACAAATTGTATTTGTTATTCATTACACTACATTTAAGATAATACCTGGCTCTCTAATTAAAGATAAATCAACCCAACTTCAAATGTATTCATGGTTCAAATCAAAGGTAACGATCCACAGATTTAGAATTCTACAATGCAGTATTACACTCAGCAAAAGGGAGTCAGAAAAAACAGCTAAGCTTGTCCACCACCACTTCACCCTACAAAGACTCATCACAAGCCTTCAAGCTTCCTTACAAACAAGGGTCATCAAAGGTACTCAGCACTTAGGAGGCTCCACTCCAGAAAGAAATTCAGCTTTGTATCCTCATTTGCCCTTAGGCACCTGCTAGGGCAGCTTCTTTTTCATGTGATCTTAGATCATATAAAAGGACTTACTTGGCTGAACAGTACTTTTATCTTTTCAGATTTTTCACTATTTTATAATTTTAAATGTGTTTCATCTCACATAATTTAAATCAATTTCCTCCCTCATCCCCCTAATCTCCCAAAATATAGACCCTGAGCACCCATGTTAGATGAGAGCTTTGAACAAGACAGCCCACAGGCTTTCCACATCCTCCTAGGACCAACCCCACCCCCAAACAATCAACCAAACAAAAACTAGACGGACAGCAGATATAGAACATCTCCATCATCACAGAAAGGTCTATTGGATAGTGCTGTATTTAAATTGACAAATATTTTTAAAAATTAACATTTAAAAAAAAACAAGGAATCTCACAAAGAAATACAGATTTCCACTTTCTCGTGAAAGATCTTATCTAGAAACCCCTGGCTGAATTCTCATCTAATGGAACTGGGGAGAGATAAATAGGGCTGCTGCTTTCTTTGATGGACTATGTGCTTTTCAGTTCATTATAGTCCCCACTACTCCCTATTGTCTTATATCTGCACTTCACTCACTTATGTCACACACCTTGATTTCTAATTGAGTCTTTAGAATGGAAGTGAACAGTACTCTGAGATTATCCCAGTTTTTACTCAATAGAGCCCAAAACTATTTCTGATGATCAAGTTCAACTAAAATAAATTGTCACAGATAACCTGATACACTTATTTCTAGTTTTTTGGTGGAATTTTCCAAACCAGCTGGAAAGGATCTCCAGAGATTAACTGTATAGCAACCATATGGTATTACTTCAGCAATCTATGAAATAGATATAAGTACTTTGCTTTGAAATATTTTATATAAAACTTGGTAATATAAGTAAAAGCATTTACAGTTTTATTTCAAAATAGGTATATTATAAAATCACAGTTTTTAGAGACCTAGAGAATTTGAGGACTCTCTTTTTACAGATGAGAAAACTAAGCCCCAGAGAGGTTAAGGAACTTGCCTGAAGTCAAACTGCCAAATAAAATCAAAGCCAGAGTTCTTTTTGCCTTTCCCTTCACCCACAGCCAGGTGATACTGTGGTATACCGTTTTTCCCTAAAGACAGCCACACCACATATATCCCAACATATAATGTGATGTTGACACGCCTCCATCAAGAGATAGAATCTATGTTCTCTCCTCTTGAACTTGGGCAGAGTTTTCTAATTCACTTTGACCAGTGAAATACAGAATTGATACTGGATGATTTCCAAGACTATGTCGGATAAGGCAATATGGCTTCTGCCTGGCGCTCCTTCTCAGAGCACTTGCCTGAGGAAACTCAGGCTACCCAAGGGTGATCTACCCAATGCCCCAGCCACGTCCCAGATGACAACCACCATCAACTGCCAGACACTGAGTGAACAAATCGTCAGCTGATTCTGTATCCAGGCTTTGAGTCTTCCATCTGAAGTCTCAGACACCCTGGAGCAGAAAAGCCATCCCTGTTGTGTCTCGTCTGAACTCCTGACCCACAAAAACTATGAGAGATACATACTTATTGGTGTTTTAAGCCACTACATTTTAGGGTAACTTGTTATGCAGTCACCGTAACTGGGACAGATGCTTTCAGGACACTACTGACTGCCTTATAAATAAAAAGACATTCAATAAATATTTGTGTAATAAAACAAATATTGTAAAGTCAAATAAAATAAAATGTTGACTTAGCTTACCATTCAGGGGGCACCATGCTTCCATCTACATCCCAGAAGGTGTTTCTGCCATTCATTTCAGTAGTATATATAACCCATCGATGACGGCCTGGGTGGAAAGATCAGTGTTTAGAAAGATGTGAAGAAATAAAGACAACTTTTAAAAAAAAAGCATAATTACGTAATATCAAAGTAGCCAACCTCTTTATTAAGAAAAGACTTTTATATGCTCTTACGTAAGAGAAATATTAG
Source organism: Tapirus indicus (assembly GCA_031878705.1). NCBI lineage: Eukaryota > Metazoa > Chordata > Mammalia > Perissodactyla > Tapiridae > Tapirus > Tapirus indicus. Next base: position 131,626,037 of record CM062920.1, on the reverse strand, counting down.
AGGAATAGCGCCCTGGGTGTATTAGTGAAGGCAAGCTCCAGGAAGTGTGTGGCAAGCTTTTATTAGCAGCCTGGTGGCCACCACAGCAAAGTCCCTATGCGGGGACTAAAACTCACTCCGTGAGTGGGGCTTAGGCCTTTCTCACAGTGGAGAGACCTTGCTTCTCCCCCAGACCCCCAGCCAAGGGAGCTGTGGAGCAGGTAGCGGAATCTGTTCCCAGCTGTACAAGGTATTCAGGAGAGAAAGTGCTCCTCCTCCTGGGGCTGGGGCAGAAGAACTGTATTCACAGCAATCACACATGAATTATGTTTCCACATAAACATTTTAAAATGATCACTGGAGATCCTTTTGGAAATTGGTGATTATAAATAATAAGTAAACATTATAAGTGATGGTTAGATAAGTAGGATGGCTCATGTCATCAAAATAGTATGGCTGCACTCTTTAACAAATTTTTGTGAAATAGCTGGGGGCCTAACCACAATACCAAAACTGTTTCTATTGGGACTCTAAGTTGGGCAAGGACCTGGATTCCAAACAAGAGTTCATCACTTAGGGGATGGCCTGATGGCGTAGTGGTTAAGTTCACGTGTTCCACTTCAGCAGCCCAGGGTTTGTGGGTTCAGATCCCAGGCGCAGACCGACACACCACTCGTCAAGCCATGCTGTGGCAGCGTCCCACATACAAAATAGAGGAAGATGGGCACAGATGTTAGCTCAGGGCCAATCTTCCTCATCAAAAAAAAAAGAGTTTGTCACTCCTTATCAGCAGATATTAGGCAAATTTTATGGGCCTCAGTTTCTTTATCTATTGAAAGTGAATGATGAGGGCTGGCCCAGTGGCATAGCAGTTAAGTTCGTGCACTCTGCTTCTGGTGGCCCAGGGTTCGCAGGCTCGGATCCCAGGTGCAGACCGACGCACCACTTGTCAAGCCATGCTGTGGCAGCATCCCATATAAAGCAGAGGAGGACGGGCACGGATGTCAGCCCAGGGCTAATCTTCCTCAGCAAAAAGAGGAGGATTGGCAATGGATGTTAGCTCAGGGCTAATCTTCCCCCCCCCCCCCCCCACACACACAAAGTGGATGATTATACCGACATCCTAAGGTTGCTGTGAAAATTAAATATCACACACATACATCTAGTTCAGCATTGGGCAAATAAGTGTATAATAAGTTTTAATTCCTTCTGTCTCTTCCTCACTGCCCCCATCTCTTCCTCACCGCCCCCATCCATCAAATAGGGAATACTGAATTCATCCCTCTAATGAATTTCAAACCAATAAGCAAAAGGAAATCTGCATTTACAGAGTTTTCCTAGGTAAACAAATACTCAACAAATATTGACTAATGCTATCTAAACATGACCTTATCTACTAAAAGAAATACAGATTTCAGTCAAGATTTGCTTCTTCTATCAGAGAAATTAATCTTGAGAATAAGTAAAAGTAAATTATAATCCAGCGAGGCAGGGGAACGTGAAGGCAGATGGAAGAAACCTTGGGATTCACAGAGTTAGGCCATGATGATAGAGCTGGACCTTAACAATCTTGAAATATATATGTGAAAATTTTAAATGTGCATACTCAGACTCAGCAATTCCACTTCCAGGAATTTATTCTTAGAATATTTTAACAAATAAATGTGGATGTAGTTACAAGCAAGTTTACTGGAACACTGTAATAGCAAAAAGTAGAAAGCAATCTAAATGTCTATCAATAGTGAAGTATTTGAAAAAATAATGGTTCTTCCATACAGTGTAATATTGTGTTGCTATTAAAAAGAATGCTATAAAAAGAATTTTTAAATAAGAAAACACAAATGTCCAAGCAAAAAAGAAGGCTGTAGATACACCCAACTTACTAATATGGAAAAACAACCCATGATTTTTAAGTAAAAATATTTCAATTTATAAACAATATGGATAACAAAATTCCATGAAATAACCAGCCTGGTGGCATGGTGGTTGAGTTCGCATGCTCTGCTTTGGCAGCCTGGGGTTCACAGGTTCGGATCCTGGGAGCAGACCAATGTACCACCTGTCAAGCCATGCTGCAGCAGCGTCTCATATAAAGTAGAGGAAGACGGGCACAGATGTTAGCCCAGGGCCAATCATCCTCAGCAAAAAGAGTTGGATTGGTAATGGATGTTAGCTCAGGGCTAACCTTCCTCAAAAAAAAAAAAATCCCATGAAATAAAAAAAAAGTATAGGTTTATACATTCATTAAAGAATCTTTAAAAAAATATACATGCTAAACTAGTAAAAGAATGGTAAAATTACAAGGGGAGGGAGCTTTCATTTTTCATCTTATATACTAAATCTTAATGTTTTACAACAGCATATATAATTTTTCAAATTAGCAAAAATATATTTCCAACATGAAGAACGAAGGAAGAAAAAGACTGAAGGAAGAGAAGAAAGGAAGGAAGTTTAATGTTATAGTGTGTAACAATAAAGTGAGCAGAAAGAATATCGGCCTGGGGCTCTGCTACTACCTAGTTGTGTTATTTAAGTCTTTTTGGTTAAGACATTTCCTTGGGCCTCACTTTCTTCATCTATAAAACAATAGGTCTTAGATAATCTCTTAAAATCTATCCCAGGTCTAAAATTCTATGATTTGTGTTAACATTAAAAATATTATGGTTTTAGAGTATTAAGATATTGTTTACCTTTTGTAGACCAACTTGCATCCAATGCAACCACACACGGACACATCGTTTACATATTCCTAAAAAATATTCTTACGCTCAATGACTCAGTTTTTTCATCTGTAAAATGTGGGACAGGGGTGGAGGGATTAAAGCACCTATCTCAAGGAGGTGTGGAAGATTGAAGTAGATAATGTATGTTATGTGTTGAGCACAGCACCTGACACATGTAAGCACTCAACAAATGCTAGGCCGTTATCATTTCACATTACATGTTTTTCCCCTGGATGAAGACTAATTGTTTTCCTCTTTGAGACTTTTCATCTCAATCAACAGCAAATTTTTTTATTATTATAAAAGCAACAAATGCACATGGTAAAAAAACCTCAACAGTTCAAGAAGGCAATAATAATAAGAATGGTACTAATATTTATTGAGCACTTATGTGCTAAGCATTAGGCCAGTGGTTCTCAACAGGGGGCAATTCTGGCAACGGGACATTTGGCAGTCTGGAGACATTTTTGGTTGTCACAACTGCAGAGGGGAGGTGCTACTGGCATCTAGCGGGTAGATGCCAATGATGCTGCTAAATATTCTACAATGCACAGAACAGCTCATCACAGTAAAGAATTATCTGGCCCACAGTGTTAACAGTGCTGAGGCTGAGAAACTCAACATTAGAATAAGCTCCATTCACTTTTCATCTATTTTTTATATAACTTTATGAGGCAATATTATTATTCTACTTTACAGATAAAGAAACTGAGGCTTAGAGAAGTTAAGTTAACCAGCTCAAAAAGTTATAAAAAGGAGCAACAGAATGTTGATTCCCCACCTTCTGATTCCACTTCTAAGTTTCTAGGGTTTCCTTCCAAAATTTAATATGTGCACAAAAAACGTATATTTTCTCCCTTTGAGGATATCAAACATTGTTCCGCAGTTGGAGTTTTTCATGTTACACACATCTTTGACATCTATCTGTATAAAATGTCTAAGTTTATATCATTCCTAAGAAACAAAGTATTCTAAGAAAATGTGTAATTCATCAGTATCCAATTGATGAACACTAAAGTTGCTTTTATAATTTACTACTAAAACAATGCTGCAATGGGTGTCTTTGATTTGCAGATATATTTGTAGGATGAGTTCTTAGAAGTGGAAATGCTGGGACAAAGGACACGTGCAATGTAAATTTTGACAACTATTACCAACTGTCCTTCAAAAAGACTGTGTTAACCTATATACTCCTATGGCCTTTCTCCACATTGATATTTAACAGATTGGCAAACACTTCAAAATTTGATACATGAAAAAAAGACAACATTGTTTTTTGAGTTGCATTTCTGTAATTACAAGGGAAGATAAGCATCTTTTCATGTCTTCTTTGGTCATTTAGTTTTCTTTCTCTGTGAATTATCTTTTTTTTTTTTTTCTAGTGACTTTTTCATCCTTTTCAAAAGCTGCTTTGTAAAAGCTCCTTGTATATCATGGAAAACAGAGTGAAATCAAATCTCAATCTCACTCCCATTAGTCATACCAAAAAATACTGCACTCACCAAAAAACTGCTTGTTGTCTTCATAGTATTTGTTTCCATATTTGTCTTCCCCCACTAAGGTACCAACCCTCACATCATTTGCCCTGTGAATATCCAAAAGAAAACAGACACTTTAGAATGATTCTTTGTTCAAAACACAAACGTAAATAAAGTGAGAATACCAACTTCCAGAAACAAAGGTTGCTGCATCAACTAGAAAAATGAGGAGACGCCGGGTACGGTTACTGGTTGTACACTTCCAACCTTCATCTCCAGGCTCACACCACCCACTGCTGAAGAATCAGCTTTCAGGTAAGAGCTCTAGAATCCCTGCTCACGTTGCCCCCAGTACCATGTAGACAGCACGAGAAAACATAAATTGATCCAACTGATATGCTTAAAGTACACGAAGTATATAGATACAGTATCTTCAAATTACAAGACTACTTTAATCTACTAACATTGGTCATGAGGCACTGGAGTTAGCAAAAACCTTCAGGAAATCAGGAAGCCAATGTAATTCATCTTCCTGAAATAACAGGTTTATTTCCTAACTCTTTCATTCTACTCCGGGTCTCCAATTTGGTTTCCGCGGCCGATGCTGCTCGTCCAAGTCAACGAACGTCAGGACTCACAGGGACCAGGACTAACAGGGAATATGATGATCACCTCGCTCATCGCCTTACTGTACAAAGAAGGCACCTGAAGGCCAGTGAAGGGAACAAACTCCCAAGGTCACACAGGGGGTGTTTGCAACGCTCATTACTCTGCAGGAAGCAGGGCAGGGGTGCCGCCCAGATGCCCTCGCCTCCATGTCACGGCTCTGTCTCCAGAGTTGGTTCGGTCCGGTCTCCGGGCGACCCCTGCATAGAGACTTCGGCCCGGGGGAAGCCAGGCAGACTGGGCCGGTTGTCCTTGGCAAGAGCTGCAGATTCTCCAGGGTGACCCAAGCCCGGGCCCCTTTTCAAGAAACCAGTCAGCGCAAGTCCAACCCCAGAGGCCAAGCGCGGGGCTCTGGCCGCCTACCTGAAGAAAACCCGTAGATAGCCGCGGAGGCCGCCGTGGCCGCTGACCTGCTGCAGGCCGCGCTTCAGGACCTGCAGTAACTCCATCTTGTTCCGCAGGCCCAGCCTCCCCGGTGCGCCACGCAAAACACACCGGGAGGAAGCGGCCGCTCAGCTGCAGGGAGCCGACGACTACAGGTTCCTACATACGCGCGCGTCACGCGGAGGTGGTTCGGCGCATGCGCGGCGCTGGAGCACCCCCATGCGGCCACTTTCTGGTTTCCAAAAAAAGGCGCGGTTGGTTTCCCTTGGAGTCAATCAAAGGCGCAATAAACTTTTATCGACTTTTCAGGGGTTGTATTTAGAAGGCAGGGCACGTAGTGGAAAACTCACCTAAATTAGGCTTTCCCAGGTGGAGGTTCCTCCTTTGCAGACCCTTCTTTGGTTTCCTTCTCTAAAATGATTGGCTCAGACTACTCCAAAAATTCTTTCTAGCGCCAAGATTCTTTAGAAAGATAACATTAAGGAATTCAATATTGAGCACATAATGGTATTGCACATTCAATACTGAGTACATTCGATATTGGGTAGTATACTAGCGTTGTGTGGGTAGGAGATCGAAGAGGAGGACTAGAAAAGTGTAAGATTAAGTATCTGTTCTCAAGGACTTAATGATTTAGTTGCAAGGTTAAAAATTCAAAATTTAAACATTTAAAATGTACTATTAGAAAAATAATTTGTGAATGATATTTAAACGTTTTAAATAAAGAAGGGTATTAAATGAACATTATTTTTTCTAGTAGGTATCTTTATGATTTTAAGTATACTTTAAACCTATATTCCTTGACCCATCAATTTGGAATATTCTCTGATTCCCAGCTCCTATTTGAGATGAGAAATGTAGCACATGGTCACTTCTTTCACCTCTTCTCTTCCTTTGCTTTTCCAGACTCTTGTCTACCATATCATTTCTTTAAAAAAGGTCAAGGTTTGTAAGATTTACACTCTAATCTGTAACTGCAAGCTTTCTTAATTGTAAGAGTTTTTAAAATTGAAACACCATATTGTTTCTTGAAAGAACTAAGTAATATGACTGGACCCAGAGAAGGGATGTAATTTCATGCTACTAAATCTTCAACCCTAAAAGAAAAATTTCCAAAAATTAGGATCAAATTTTCTTTTCTTAGACTCTGTCAATTGCTCAAAATCATGTCACATTTGAATTTGTTTTATGTTGAACTGTGACTTTCATGCATTTTGTTTTCTTGTTTTAAAAAAAAATCCATCTAAAATATTTCAATATATATCTAAGAATTCTTTTAAAAACATAACCGTATTACCATTATCTCATATCAAAAAGTTAATAATTCCTTAATATCATTAAATATCCACTGAAGAAAGTTCAAATTTACCCAGTCGTTTCAAAATTTTTTTACAGTTTGTCCAAATAAGGTCCATATATTGTAACTGGTTGATTTTCTTTTAATCTACAGGTTTACCCCATTTTCCACACCCTACTTTTTTTTGTCCTTCCAATTTATTTGACGAAGAAACTGGTAGTTTCCCCTTTAGAGTTTTCCACTGTCTGGATCTTGTTGATTGTGTCCCTGTGGTCCTCTATCCCCTGTATTTCCTGTATATTAGTAATTAAACCTCGGTACTTGACCAGATTTGAGTTCATTTTGTTGTTGTTGTTAAGCATATTTCATAGGTGATGATATCCTTCCACCAGGAAGTGCACACGGTGTCTGCTTGCTTCACTTTTTTGGTGATTTTAGCAGCCATTGATGAGCATTACCTAAATAATTTCATTACTTCTTCATTTATTAGCCACAATTATTTTATAAAGAGAAACTTCCCCTCAACTATTTGGTTCATATGGAAAAGGCAGGATAGGTGCTTGATTCTATCCCTTACTTAACAGTTTTCAAAATTACTAGTTGGTCTCCTAGCATCTTCTTTTTTTATTGTGGCAAAAAACGTAGAACATAGAATTTACCATCTTAACTTTTTTGGGGTGGGGGGGGTTGAGGAAGATTGGCCCTGAGCTAATATCTGTTGCCAATCTTTTTCTTTTCGCTTGAGGAAGATTGTCCCTGAGCTAACATCTGTGCCAATTTTCCTCTATTTTGTATGTGGGATGCCACCACAGCATGGCTTGACGAGTGGTGTGTAGGTCCATACCCGGGATCCGAACCTGCAAACCCTGGGCTGCTGAAGCGGAGCATGCATACTTAAACACTATACCACTGGGCTGGCCCCAGTTTTAACCATTTTTAAGTGTATAGGACAGTAGTGTTAACTATATGCACATTGTTGTGCAACAGATCTCTAGAACTTTTTCATTTTGCAAAACTGAAACTCTATATCCATTGGAACAACAACTCCCCTTTCCCTCTACTCCCAAACCCTGGCAACCACCATTCTACTTTCTGTTTCTAAGAGTTTGACTAATTAGGTAACTACTATAAGTGGAATCATGCAGTATTTGTCTTTTTGTGGCTGGCTTATTTTACTTAGCATAACATCCTTAAGGTTCATCCATGTGGTAGCATATGACAGGATTTTCTGCTTTTTTTAAGATGGAATAATATTCCATTATATGTATATATCACATTTTCTTTATCCATTCATCTTTCGATGGACATTTTAGGTTGTTTCCACTTCTTGGCTACTGTGAACAATGCTGCAATGAACATGGGAGTGTAAATATCTCTTCCAGATCTTGGTTTCAATTCTTTTGGATATATACCCAGAAGTGGTATATATACATACACACATATATATACACACACACATATGCTGGATTATATGGTAATTCTATTTTAAATTTTTTTGAGGAACATCCATATTGTCTTCCATAATGGCTGCACCATGCTAGCTTCCCACCAACAGTGCAGAAGCATTCCAATTTCTCCATATCCCTGCCAACGTTTGTTATTTTCTGTTTTTTATTGATAGCGGCCGTCCTAATGGATATGAGGTGATATCTTATTGTGGCTTTGATTTGCATTTCCCTGATGATTAGTGATGTTGAGCATCTTTTCATATGCTTGCAGTCCATTTGTATATCTTCTTTGGAGAAATGTCTATTCAAGTCCCTTGCCCCTTTTTAAAAATTAGTTTATTTTTTTGTTGGCAAGTTGTAGGTGTTCTTTATATATTTTGGATATTAACTCCTTATCAGATATATGGTTTGTAAATATTTTCTCCCATTTTGTAGGTTGCTTTCTCTCTTGGTTGTTTCCTTTGCTGCACAGACGTTTGTAAGTTTGATGTAGACCCATTTGTCTATTTTTGTTTTTGTTGCCTGTGCTTTTGGTGTCATATCCATGAAATCATTGCCAAATCCAATGTCATGAAGCTTTTCCCCTATGTTTTCTTATAGGAGTTTTATAGTTTCAGGTCTCATGGATGGGTCTTTAGTCAATTTTGAGTAATTTTTTAGTTTGGTGTAAGGAAGGGCTCAACTTCATTCTTTTGCATGTGATATCCAGTTTTCCCAACACCATTTGCTGAAGAGACTATCCTTTCCCCACTGTGTAGCCTTCACATGCTTGTTGAAGATCATTCGACCATATATGTGAGGATTTATTTCTGGGCTCCCTATTCTGTTATGTTGGTCTATATGTCTGTCTTTATGCCAGTAACATACTGTTTGATTATTGTAGCTTTGTAATATATTTTGAAATCAGGAAGTGTGAGGCTTCCAGCTTTGAAAATATCTGGGCTTTTCTTTGTTGGGAGGTTTATGATTATTGATTCAATCTCCTTAGTAGTTACAGGTCTGTTCATATTTTTTATGTATTCATGATTCAGTTTTGGTGGGTTGTATGTTTCCAGGAATTTATCTCTCACATCTAGGTTATCCAATTTGTTGGCATATAATTGTTCATAATAGACTCTTTTTTTTTTTTTTTTGTGGGGAAGACCAGCCTTGAGCTAACATCTGTTGCCACTCCTCCCCTTTTTGCTGAGGAAGACTGGCCCTGGGCTAACATCCTTGCCCATATTCCTCTACTTTATATGGGACGCCGCCACGGCATGGCTGACAGGCAGTGCGTCGGTGGGCGCCGGGATCCGAACTCGCGAACCCCAGGCTGCCAAGCGCGGACTAAACCGCTGTGCCACAGGGCGGCCCCCATAATAGACTCTTAAAATCCTTTTTATTTCTGTGGTATCAGTTGTAATGTCTCCCCTTTCATTTCTGATTTTTGTTGAGTCTTCTCTTTTTCTCTTAGTTCAGCTAAGTGTTTGTCAATTTTGTTATCTTTTCAAAAAACCAACTCTTAGTTTCATTTATTCATTTATTTATTACTATTATTTTTTTCTATTCTCTATTTCACTTACTTTTGTTCTAATCTTTGTTATTTCCTTCCTTCTGCTAACTTTGGGTTTAGTTTGTTCTTTTTTTAAAATTTCCTTGAGGTGTAAATTTATGTTGTTGATTTGAGATCTTTCTACTTTTTTAATGTAGGCATTTGCCACTATAAAATTCCCTCTTAGTACTGCGTTTGCTGCATCCCATATGTTTTGGTATGTTGTTTCATTTTCATTTGTCTCAAGATATTTTCTAAGTTTCGTTTTTATTTCTTCTTTGACTCATTGGTTGTTCAAGATTGTGTTGTTTAATTGGCATGTATTTGTGAATTTTCTAGTTTTCCTTTTGCTATTGATTTCTAGTTTCATTCCATTATGGTCAGAAAAAATACTTGGCATGATTTCAGTCTTCTTAAATTTGTTACGACTTGTTTTGTGGCCTAACATAATCTATCCTGGGGAATACATGTTTGAGAAGAATGTGAGTTCTGTTGTTATTGGGTGGAGTGTTCTGTATATGTTCTGTTAGGTCCAGTTGGTCTATAGTGTTGTTCAGATCCTCGTTTCCCTATTGACCTTCTCTCTGCTTGTTCTTTTTTTTTTTTGCTGAGGAAGATTCACCCTGAGCTAACATCCATGCCAATCTTCCTCTACTTTGTATGTGGGTTGCTGCCACAGCATGGCTGCCGAGTGGTGTAGGCCCACTCCTGGGAACTGAACCGGGGCTGCCAAAGTGGAGTGCACTAAACTTAACCACTAGGCCACTAGACCACTAATCACGAACTTAACCACTCTATCAATGTTTGAAAGTGTGGTATTGAAATCTCCTATTATTTTATTACTATCTATTTCTCCCTTCAATTCTGTCAATGTTTGCTCATATATTTGGGTGCTCTGGTATTAGATGCATATATAATTGTTATATCTTTCTGGTGAATTGAGCCTTTTATCATAATATAATATCCTTTGTCTGTTGACAGGTGTTGACTTAAATAGGTATAGCTACCCCTGCTCTCTTTTGGTTACCATTTGCATGGAGTATATTTTTCTATCCTCTCACTTTCAGTCTCTGTGTGTTCTTACATCTAAAGTGAGTTTCCTGGGGTCAGCCTGGTTGCGTAGCACTTAAGTTCATGCACTCCACTTTGGCGGCCTGGGGTTCACAGTTTTGGATCCCAGGCATTGATTGACTCACCACTCGTCAAGTCATGCTATGATGGCGTCCCATATAAAGTAGGGGAAGATGGGCACGGATGTTAACCCAGGGTGTCTTCCTCTGCAAAAAGAGGAGGATGGCAACAGATGTTAGCTCAGGGCTAGTCATCCTCAAAAAATATAAAGTGAGTTTCCTGTAGATAGTATATAGTTGGATCTTTTTTTTTAATCCATTCAGCTACTCATTTTCTTCTGAATGTAAGTTTAATCCACTTACATTTAAAGTAATTTTTGATAGGAAGGACTTACTATTGCCATTTTTTTCGTTTTCTGCACATCTTATTATTTTTGTTCCTTTTTCCTCTCTTGCTGCCTTTCTTTGTGTTTCACTTTTTGTGGTTACTACTTTTATTCCTTTCTAATTTTCTTTTGTGTACCCTCTATAGGTATTTGCTTTGTGGTTACCACATCCCTAGCACTTTTAAAGTATCATTACAAACTCATGGATTTAAATATGTTTCAATCCATTCCAGTTATTACTCTAATCAATTACCAAATTGTCTTATCTTGGCAAGTAGAAACCTCTTCAGATTGGTTCCTGAATCCTTGAGACACAACCCAGTGGATCTTGGATAGTTTTCTTTATTTGGTGTGACAAGATGTCCCCAACTTACTTTGTACGTTTCCTGCCCTAGACCAGCAATCAGCCATTTCTCTAGGGAGCCATTCCCTAGGGATTTTTGCTTGTTCAAATCTCAGCTCTATCACTTGCTAGCTATTTTGGGCAAGTTGCTTAGCTTCTATAAGCCTCAGTCCACTCATCTGTAAAATGGGGTTAATAATACTACCTACCTCATGGGACCATTGTGAGGATTAATTAAGATAAGGCACATAAAATATTTAACCCAGTGCCTGGTATATCATAAATACTCAGTAAATGTTAATTTGATAAATTACTTCTTAATAACAGAAGAAACATATGCCTTCTTGAATAAATTTTCCACAGAATATTTTGACTTCCTGTTCTAATTTTCATCAATTATTTTAGGCCTGGTGAACAGCTATTATCCTATGCTTCTAGATGAATAACTCTTACTATATGTTTGATCCTGCATATTTTTCTTTCTTAGAATTCTGTCATTTGTTGGCTTGCTTGTTTTGTTAGACTACATTATAGAGGCTTTTGTTTTTCCAAAAATGCACGTAGGAAATAAAATTTCCTTCCTGATTGATCCTTTACCTGGACATAGAATTTTAGGTTCAAAATGATTTTCTCATAGAACTTTGGAAGCATTGTTCCATTGCCCTCCAATATCTAATATAGTTGATGAGAATCTTGCTGCCAATCTGATATTTATTCCTTTGCAAGAAACTTGTTTTTCAGATTTTTCTCTTTGCCTTTAAAAGTCCAAAATTTCATGAGGATTTATCTTGGGCTTTTTTGTTTTTGGTTGATCCTTGTTGGAATTCAATACCATCTTTAAATTTGGAGATGTGTCTTTCTTAGTTGTAGAAATTGTTCTTTTAATAATTTTCCTCCTCCATTTTGTTTCTTTTTTCTGGAATCTGGATATTCAGTGAACATTGGCCCGTCTGGATCAGTCTTCTAATATCTTTTACCTTTACCTGCATATTTTCCATTTCCATCTTTGCGCTTTATATTCTGAGCCACTTCATCTTTATATACCAGTTCACTAATTTGTTCTTTATCTGGGTATAGTCCATTCAGTCCTGATACACATGTTTTTTCCATTTCAACACTAATATCTTTGCTTTCAAGGACTCTTTCTTGATCTCTGCTCCTTTTGCATAGCATCCTGTTCTGATTTTTGTCATTAACCTGATATCATTATTACAAAGCCAAAGAAAGCTAAAGAGATATGCAGAATTCACTCACAAAATATTGCCCTGCTCATGTGAACAAAAATATTGCTGGAAACCTTAATTCTGTCTTCAGCAATCTAATCTGCTGTTTAGCGCATCCATTTTTCTTTTCTTCTTTTAAATTTAGTACATTGAATATACACAGCTGGTCGAAAGAACCATATAGTTCCACTTCCTGACCCAAATTCCAACTCCCCAAAACAACTGGGAGTAGTTTCAATCCTTTAGCTGCTTATTTTGGTATTCACTACCATATCTCTAAATTACATGCTCATATTATTTGTAGATTTTTCTAATTTTAGACATTATCTGACTTCCCAACATGGAAGATGAGGATTTAGCTCTTTCACAACAGACACACATTCCTGCCCCATTCTTCCAATATAGTTTACTGAATTTTCTGGTATGTATCCATGTAAGGGCCAATTTGTGCTTGCAACTTCCCAGGAATTTACGACTCCCACCCCCCCCCCCCATACAGAGAATTGTGGAGGAGATCTGGGGTACTCTAAGAGTACCTAATTTTTTTCCACTTAAGGATTATTTTTCTATCAAATATTGTGAAATATACATACAAAAGTGTTTTTTTAACCTTAAGAGTCTACAATTGAGTTTAAGAAATAGAATACTATCTGTGACAGATTGTGTTTTCCAAAAACGGCTGCAAAAAAATTCTAGTTCCCTACACTCTTTCAGAATTTTGTCACTCTCCCATCAAGAGGTGTAGTTTATCTCCCCCTGGGTTTGGGAGGCCTTTGTGTCTGCCTCAATGAATAAAATGACATGGAAGCAATACTGCTTGGTTTCTGAGTGCTATGGTCTGAAAGTGTCCTCCCAAAATTCATGTTGAAATCCTAACTCCCAAAGGTGATAGTAGGTGGGACCTTTGGGTCATATGGGTAGACCCTCATGAATGGGATTAGTGCCTTATAAAAGAGGCTCCAGAGGGATGCTTAGCCCCTTCCACCATGTGAGAACACTATGAGAAGTCAGCAGTCTGAAATCCTGAAGAGGGCCTGCGCAAGAACCTGACCATGCTGGCACCCTGATCGTGGACTTCCAGCTTCCAGAACTGTGAGAAATAAATGTCTGTTGTTTATAAGCCACCCAGTCTGTGGCATTTTGGTATAATAGCTTGAACGGACTAAGACACTGAGGTGAGGTTAGAAAAGACTATCTGGCTTCCTTCCACTTGGCTCTCTCTCTCTCTCTCAATACTTGCTCCAGCAGCCACACAGAAATTACCCTTCATTTCCCACAAAATGAAGCCCATGTCTGTAGCTGAGTAGTTTTCTTAGTCTTCCTAAGAAGTTTGAAGTCCAAAGAAGTTTGAAGGTCCAATGGCCTCTTTATTTTGTACCGTTCTGTACCTTTCACTCCAAGATTATACAACTGTTTTAACTTACAGTTTCTTATGTATCAAGTTATAATACAACTCCATTAGATAAAAGGCACACCAGCAAATCTTATCAAGATAAGCCCTTCCCTACATTGGGCTTCTCTTGAGGCTGCCGAGATTTATCTTTTCCCCCAAATGGCTGCAACATTTCTGGTTCCACCTGCTTTTCCAGAAGTTGCCACTTCTGCACTGACCTCTGTGACTTCTTGGATGAAGAGGAAGTCAAACAGAGGGAATAGGCGTCTGGTTTCAGCCTCACCTGAAGTCCCAGCAAACAGCCACCATCAACCTCCACCCATGTGCACGAGTGATTCCAGACTCCAAACCCCACCTTTTGCGCTGACCCAGCTTTGCCTGCATGGAGCAGACAAGCTGTCCCTGCCCAGCTCTGTCCTCACTGTAGATTCACGATCATAATAAATGTTGTTTTAAACCACTAAGTTTGGGGTAGTTTGTTACATAGCAATAGAGAACTGGAACACTACCAATAATTTGGAAGCCTCTTGTATGTCCCTCCCTGTTTGCATTCTCCTCCTACTCCTCCAGAAGTAACCAGTATTCTAAATTTATTGCTAACAATTCCCTTGCTTTTTAAAAATCGGTTTTACCACTTATACAGTTATCTCTCAACAATGTATTATATTCCCCTATTTTCAATAAATAGGTTAAATCATACTCTTGTATACTTCTGGGCTTGCTTTTTTGATACAACATGATTTTTGGGACTCATCCATGTTGATTTTCTGTTCCTTTTTTTGGTGTTGCATAATATTCCATGGGGTGACTACACTGCAGTTTACTGACCCATTCTCCTGTCAGTGGGTATTGGACTATTTTTTTTCTCTTACAATAATGACATGAACATTTTTGTATGCCTCCTGGCACAGGTATGAGTTTCTCTAAAGTAAATAAGCAGATACATGCACATTAAACTTCACTATATAAGGTAAAATTACTTTCCAGAGATGGTTGTTATCAACTGACACTGTCACCATCAATGCACATCCTGGTGCTCCACATGTTCTGCACTTGGTATTGCCAGACTTTTAAACTTTATCATTCTGGTGTGTGTGTGTATCTGCTTCCTAAATAGACTTTCAACAAATCCCTATTCCGCTTCCAGAGGAGACGCTGCCATACGAGAGAGTGTGGGGGAGTGCCTGTGGCACAAATCGGGTTGTTTCTTAGCTTTCCCCACTGCAGGCCGTCAGCCTTCTCAGGTCTGCTAAGAGGATCACCACTAAACTATTTTCCAGCTTTCAAAATTCGGTAGCTATCATCTATTTCTCTCCCATTATTTTTGTCTTTGAGAGACAATGCCTTAAAAAAAGTCCTCTGCCTGTATTTTAATGTAGTTTTAAGAGGGAGTTAGAATTAAATGCATGTGTTGAAGGCATAATCATTTGCCAAGGATTGATTTTAAAAATTTCAGTAAGTTTTTTATTTCTAAATGTTGTTTTGGCTTGTTTTAAAATCTATTCGGTCATTTTTGTTGTTCCTGTTTCTTGCTTACTTTTTGATTCCATATTTTTTTCTTAAAACATATATTCAGTTATGATGTAGCTAATATTGCCTTTCAGGGTCTATATGTTTTTTATTTTGAACTCATTCAAGTGGCTTGTTTCCTTGGGAGTTTGATAATTTTGTGGGCTCATATTTGGTTGAACTTAATTTGGACAATCTTTAGGTTCTATATTAGGGGTCAGCAAACTATGCCCCAAGGGCCAAGTCCAGTTCATTGCCTGTTTTTGTAAATGTTTTACTGGATCACAGCCATGCACATTCATGTAAATATTGCCTATAGCTGCTTTTGCACTACAATAGCAGAGTTGAGTAGTTGCTATGGACACCGCATGGCCTGCAAAGTAAAAAATATTTACTTTCTGGCCCTTTACAGAAAAGTGTGCCAACTTCTGATGTAAATTATGCATATTTCCTCCAGAGATTTATATTTGCTTCTGCCAGGACCAGGGGAGACTCATGACCTGTAACAACCCTAGCCTTCTTTTAAGAACTCATGCTAGACTTCTGGTGAGCCCACCAATAGATCAAAGGCCTTCAGAGTATCTATTTCACTACATTGCTAGAAGCAGCAATATAGTATCTTCTTTTCGACTATGTTGTTCTGATTTCAAGATGGTATGGATCTTTTTTCATTTAAAGGGTAGATCATTTTAACCTAGAGATGCATGTCTTTTTGTGGAACTTTTCTTGTATTATTTAATAATTTCCTTACCTTCTTAAATCTTTTCTGTTTTTTGCTGTTGTTTTTTTTCTTTTGTGAAGATTAGCCCTGAGCTAACATCCATTGCCAATCCTCCTCTTTTTGCTGAGGAAGACTGGCCCTGGGCTAACATCCGTGCCCATTGTCCTCTACTTTATATGGGACGCCGCCACAGCGTGGCTTAGACTAGTGGTGCATCGTCCGTGCCCAGGATCTGAACCTGTGAACCCTGGGTCCCCGAAGTGGAGCACGCAAAATAACTGCTACGCCACTGGGCCGGCCCCTGTTCTCTTTCTTAAACTCTTACTATTAAAATGTTAAACCTCCCGGGGCCGCCCGGTGGCGCAGCGGTTTAGTCCGCGCTTGGCAGCCCGGGGTTCGCGAGTTCGGATCCCGGGCGCCCGCCGACGCACTGCCTGTCAGCCACGTTGTGGCGGCGTCCCATATAAAGTAGAGGAAGATGGGCACGATGTTAGCCCAGGGCCAGTCTTCCTCAGCAAAAAGGGGAGGAGTGGCAACAGATGTTAGCTCAGGGCTGGTCTTCCTCACACACACACAAAAAGTTAAATCTCCTGCCTTGGTTCTCTAATTTTGTTTTTTCTTATTTTCTATTTTTTTGTGTTTTGGTTACACTTTCAGGGTGAGTTCCTCAACAATTTTATCTTCTAACTTCTCTAATGAATTGCTTTAGCCATCATTTTTAGTTTCCAGGGCAGTTCCTTGCTCCAAATTTTCCTTTTCAAAGCATTCTCTTCTCATTTATTGGATACAACATCTACTCTCTTCCAAAATATTAATTGTATATGGGGGTGGATATTTTTCTGACCCCTGAATTGTATCTACCCCACCAATGTCTGATCTCTTATGTATTAGATTTTCCTCAAATATCTGGTGATCCTGGCTCTAAGTTCATATTGAATAGTAGGCATTAAAGAGCTGAACGGAAACCCCATGTATACATATATGACTTGGAAATTAGCGGGCTCCACTCAAGAGTGATAAAGTGGCAAGCAGGCTTTTCATCAAGGTACACCAAAAGTGACTGTCTGGAGATGTTTTCTCTGGGGGCAATTAGTTTCTCCAAAGAAAATAATCCCAGCAGAGAAGCCTATATCTGATGGCCCTCATTCTGGGAACACAGTTAGGGAACCTACATTCAGAATGCAGATTTTCACTTAATCTATATTTTAATCCTATCTCTAATGCAAGCCTTTTTTATCCCTGGTAACCTATAAGTCCTATAATCTTTCACTTCTGTTTCTCAAGAGAATTAACCTCTGGCCTCCTGCTCGAACAAGTGGAAGGACAGGAAGTGGTCACCTGACCCACGTAAGGGTAGAGAAAGACAGTTCAATGATTCTGTATAAGACTTGCAACCAATCCTTTCTTGTTTATGTTCCAAGCACCATCTCAGAATACGAACACTTGGTTCCTCCAGGTACGAGCATCTTTGCTAGATACTGAAGGTATACTGGCTTCTTTCTCACTGCATTGCCTTTTGCAGGCACTCAGACTGGAGCGTCCTTGGTTCTGGCTCTGCTAAGTCAGTTAGTCTTTCTCTACCTGCATTTTGTTTTCCAAAAATTCATTCAAGTCTCTTATCTGTTGATTTCTTCTCTCCTGTTTTATTTGTCCTTGTGTGGTTACATTTTATTGTCATTTTACTGAGATTTCAGGAGAGAAAGAAAATAAATTGCCAATCTGCAATATTTAGCTGGAAGTCTTCAAACTGAATTATAAATAATCCTTAAAATATTGGCCATGGAAATGTTTTCCATGCTTTTCTCTTCCTGAAGTACTCTAATTAATCTTACTAGAGATTTCTTAACAATGGAACAAACAAACAAAGGATGACTAAACACTGAACAAACAGGACTCTGAAATCAAAAATACTGGCAAGAAACAAATTTGTAATGCAGGTCACATTTTAATATAGTTTTAAAAACACTTCCAAATATAACTACAAACTTAATTAGGAAAAATACCTGAAAGAAACATGTATCTTAATTAACCATCAGTACATTATTTTAAAGAATTATTTTCCTGAATCCTTGGCTCACTTCATTGGGTTTATAAAGGTATAAACCTACTGATTTTCCCATTTGAGTATTTTGTACTAAATGTAGTTTTTCCCAGCTGATAATTATATATAAACCTGCTGAGAGAAATCATGTTTTAAATAGGGAGAAAAGTTTCCCTTAATAAGTTGGTAAAGACTATAAGTGATACTTTTAAACTTTTGATTTACTATAAAGTAGCAATTAGTAAAATCCACACCCCTCCCAAAAAATTCAGCTTCTATTGCAAAAATCTTTATAAAAAATGTGCTTTGAGTGCAATAAAATCTCTGTATTTGTTTTTTTTTAATCAACAAATAGACATACCAAAATAATTCATCATGAAATCAGAGCAAAGAAATATTTAACAGTATCAGGTTTGCTAAGGACATTACTGTGGAAGACGTCCAAGGAGTCTAAAATGCTTTTGTTGCGGCAATAACAAAGCTTCAGGTTGATGCTCATACTATTGTTAAAACAGCTCTCCCCCCTTTACAGTGAAAAATCAGTGCATATTCCTATACTTGAAAAAACAAATTTTTAAAAACCATCAGTTTGCTTTAAAATAATTATTTAACTCATCTTGAAAACAAAGATTGGATATGATAAAATCCATTATTTAACAAATTGGGTATCTCTAATGACCTAAAAGAAACTGATTAAAACCCATGGAAGGTTCAGGAAGTTAGAACGCAGGCCAGAAAAGAGGGAGAGGGGTCAGATGCTTTTTGTGGAATGGAAGAGCAACAATTTTAATGCTATTTTGAAATACTGAAACATTTTGGGCTCAGTCTCTACTAAACACAGCAATAAACCAAAAATATTAAAACACGAACCCTATCTTATTCTCAAAAACAATTTTCTGCTACATACATAAATAAAAAGTGCTTGTAACTAATATACAACACTAAAGAAGTCAACTCTTAAGATCACGAATGGCCTATGTCTCATTGCCAGCAATGAGAGTAGTATATGCTAAGGGTGCTACGATATTTACAAAACACAAAAAATATATATTCAATTATTGTTTCCTTAGTTCTAATGTTATCATTATACCATGGAGCATAAAATAATCCTCTCTTGACAAGATAATTAAAACAAACAGATTGTGTTATGGAAGAGTAAAATACAAGCAAATCCTCCTTAGAGATTTCCGACAATTAAGTGTTTGTACTAGTTCATAATAAAAAACATGAAGAAACCACAATTCTGGAAAAAAAAGACTAATTTATTTGTTTTATAAAATAAAATATAACGAGAGATCTTAGTTTAGATAGTCAAGAGGTGACAGCTTTAGGTGTCATCTTAACCAAGAATAAATTCATAGTATTTCTTATTCACTTAAATAAGACAGGAAAGGAAATTCGAATTCCTGCTACCTGCCCAGTCACTTCAAAAATTCTTCTTATGGAAGTTAAAATAAAAATACCTTTGTTTTTGGTTACTCTTTAAAGTCAAAATTTCCAGGTACCCTGGAAGCAATGAGTTCAATTTGGTGTCTTCTTGTGTTCTGAGAAAGAACAATAAGTTTACACTGAGATCTCAGCTTTCAAATGCTGTGACCAATTATTTGTGAGTTATAATCTGCAGGTTCCATTTTTAAAATATGTGGGATGACACTGTCAATTCGAACATTGCCAATGAGACCTTTGAAAAACAATTCTTCGGTGATAGTAGCATTCATCAGTCTTAAAGCTGGCAATCTGAGTAGTAGTCTGGACAACCTAGAAAGTAAAAGAGGGACAGAGGGGAACAGGTTATAAATCAAAAAGAGATTTAGTAGAAAAATATGAGTAATTTCTACACGTATATTCTTTGTGGCCTACTTTAGTAAAGATCTAATTTTCAAAAGTTGAAATAAAAACTGTAGTATTCTCAGGCCTTAGAGTGTGTGACAATCACCTGGATATAAATGCAGTCTAACAGACTTCATAGGAAAGCCTTGCTCTTAACTGCCTCCACTTCACTGTACGGACCATGGAACTACGTTATTGAACCATGGATCAAGTTACACACATTTAAGAATGGCTTAGGAACTCATTTGAGGTTGTAAGAAGAGCAATGTTTTGTGTTATCAGGATACACGAGGCTCAATGATAACAGTTTTCTTGGTTTTGCTTTGCAAAAAACTACTGGAAATAGTAAAACAGGTAATAGTTATGACCAGGAAGAGCACAGAACATGGAATTAAGACCACTGGGATCAAATTTTGACTCAACTGCCCCCTAGCTATGTGAATGTGTGTAAGCCACTTACTTCCTGTTTCTCAGTGTTGTGGTGAAGATTAATGCAACGATCCCTACCAGCTTCTGTGCTAGTGAGGTTCTTAAAGGCAGGACCACGTCTTGTGTGAAAGTACACTGTAAGTTGAAAACTGCTATCCAAGAACAATTTATTATTTTTAAATAATTAGGAATGTAAGAAACTCAGAGTTCCAGAGACCAGTCAAAGCACCTGGAACCTAATGGAACAGAGGTCAGCAAACAGCTATATGTCAAAAAGGAAGAAAAATGACGAGGTATAAAACAACTTTTGAAAATTTAAAGAACTGAAAAATAATCATAACAAAACCAACAACAAAAGAACCACTTTTCCAAAACGCTTGTGGTATGTTTATTCTTCCTCTGTTCTAAGGCCTTGCACTCTAATACTTGAGACCAAATGAAAGCAGCAGCCCAGGGTTAAGGAATCTTCCTGTAGCCATGTACTCTACTCTTCAAATTACTCAGTTCCTGTTTGTTCCCACCAGCTGAACTACATCAACAGAACTGATAGGAAAACTAGATAAACTAAGGCTGATTTTCATGATGGAACTGGCTTATAAATCTATTAATATACATAAAAAATTCTCTATGTAAAATGTTCTTTTATTAGTTTGAAGTATGTTAAATTAATAGTAATGTGAGTTAACACATTTATATAGCCCTTACTGTGTAATGGCCACTGTTCTAAGCTCTTCACGTATATTAACTAATTTAATCTGTATTCTAATTGTAAAAATGTGGGTACTATTACTATCTCCATTTTACAGGTAAGAAACTGAAACAGACAAGCTGAATAACTAGCCCAAGGTCATACAGCTAGTAAGTAGTAAGGTCAGGATTCAAACCCAGGTACTTTGGCTCTGATAGCTATGTGTTTAACTACTCTATACTGTCTCTCTTCAAAAATTGAATTGATCTTATAAAAAGATAATTTTTTTCAAAAGACACTGGCAAGAAATATCTTGGTAGAAATATCATAAGCCAAATTTCAAAATTATTTATAAAATAGTGTAATGTGTCTGTTTGTTCATTCATATTTTTCCCCTTTTACAAATAAAATCCATTATTTCATCCTAAGAAAATAAAGAGTTTGGGTGCTAGAGTCAGACTACCTGGGTTCATAGTCAGCTCTGCCATTTATTGTGTGACCTTGAGCAAGTTACTTAACTTCTCTGTGCTGAAGTATCCTCTTATATAAAACAAAGAACTGGATGAAATATTACATGTAAAGCACTTGCAACAATGCACTACTGCTTTCAACAGCAGTAGCAATTTCAAAGGTCAAGGTTGACTAAAATATTGAATTACTCTTGGAATGGAAAATAATGAATAGATTCATAAAAATGTTTTGAGATAAATTTAATTAAATAGTATTTAACTTCTAGATACCTGTAGGTGTCATCTGGATATGTTTTGGTTATATAATCTTGGAATTCCACGTATGCCTTTTCCTGAAATTTCTCAATTTGTTCCATGTTTTCTAGGCCTGGATGATCTGAAATATTAAAGAATATATCATTATCCTAGATCTGAATGCTCCTCTGGTAAGGCACTGAGAGTGGAGATGGAAGCGGGTGGAAAGAATAGTTCAGTTAAAAAAGAAACCCCATCACATGCGTGGCTCTTTCATTCCACAAATATATTTAGTAGCCCACGTACTAAATACCAGGCACTGTACTTTAAACCCTTAAGACTATTTTATGTCATATATGTTATTCAACTTCTAATAAAAACTGAGACCACTGAGTTCTACTAAAATTAACAGCTTTCTCTATTCCAAAAGTGGTGGGAGTTTGATCATTTTGCTTTCAAAAGGAACAAAAAATAAAATGACTCACCTAATGAAAAAAGCATTTTTAATACAATGAAATATTTGCACGTTATATTCTGTATTTTTATAAGAAAAACCTCCCCACCATTGTTAAATAAAAAGTTATGTATGAAATTATAAAACTATGATCTCTATCAGAAAATTTATGATAACACGGAAACATGAAATAATCTATTTAAATATTTCAATGGTCACTATAAAACTTCACAAAAATCGGAAAATTAAAAGAACATAAAAATTATGCCTTGGGGGCCATCCGGTGGCACAGCGGTTAAGTTCGTGCTTGGCAGCCCGGGGTTTGCAGGTTTGGATCCCGGATCCCGGATCCCGGGTGCCTGCCGACGCACTGCTTGTCAGCCCTGCCGTGGCGGCGTCCCATATAAAGTAGAGGAAGATGGGCATGGATGTTAGCCCAGGGCCAGTCTTCCTCAGCAAAAAGAGGAGGATTGGCAGTGGATGTTAGCTCAGGGCTGGTCTTCCTCGCAAAAAAAAAAAAAAATTATGCCTAATTCAAGAAATACTGAAAAATATGGAAAGCTCTGTCCTGAAAATAAAGAAGTAATAAATAGAAAATATTGAGAATACTTAATAAAATTTCATTATAATTCAAACTTTAAATCTATGTTTTTTCAATTTTAAGGAAAATGAAGGTGGCAAATTGGCTGTGATAAAGATGGAGACATGTTATTAACTTATCTGAAACATTATAAGAAACAGTACAAAAAAAGCTTTAATTATTTTATTGTTATCACGGAGGGTAAGAAGCAGGTTTCCTCAGATAATTTTATTATGATGTATAGGAACAGAAATACATAACCAAAGTAAAAAATATAGAGCCTAAGAGAAAGTCAATTTTTCTTACTGAAAAATTTCTCATTGAGCTTACTGTCATTTTACATGTGAAAACTAGAAACTGGCAGGAAAACAAGACACATTTTTCTATTTGTTGGTAACTCTAATAAGATGTTTGGAAATTTAACCCATTAATAAAGCAATACTCATCTTTCATTTTGCCTTTTAATGATGCCTAACAAAATATACCTAAGAATTCAAATGTTGATGAGACAACAGAATTAAAGGTCTATGATGTTGTTTTACCGACTTCTTTAACTTTCCTTTTCACACCCAGATAAATGTCTAACATCTGTAAAACTCATTAATTTGAAGTGTATAATTCAATGGTTTTTGGGTTTTTTTTGGTGAGGGAGATTGGCCCTGAGCTAACATTTGTGCCAATCTTCCTCTTTTTGTTTGAGGAAGCTTGGCCCTGAGCTAACATCTGTGCCAATCTTTCCTCCATTTTGCATGTGGGTTGCTGCCACAGCATGGCTTGACGAGTGGTATAGGTCTAAGCCTGGGATCCGAACCCGCGAACCTGGGCTGCCAAAGCGGAGGGCACTGAACTCAACCACTACACCACTGGACTGGCCCCTCAATGGTTTTTAATATATTCACAGAGTTGTGCAACCATCACCACGGTCAAATTTTAGGATATTTTTGTCCCTCAAAAAAGAAACTCTGTACCCATTAGTAGTCATTCTCCATTCTGCCCAGTCCCTGGTAGCCACTGGTCTCTACAAACTTGACTATTGTAAACATTTCATATCAATGGAATCACATAATGTGTGGTCTTTTGTGACTGGCTTCTTTCACTTAGCATAATGTTTTCAAGTTTCATCCATGTTTGTAGCATCTATCAGAATTTCATTCCTTTTTATGGCTGAATCCATTGTATGTATATATTACATTTGTTTATCCATTCATTTGTTGATGGACACTTGGACTGTTTCCACTTTAACTGCACCATTTTACATTCTCACCAGAAATGTACAAGGGTTCCAATTTCTCCACACTCTCAAATACTGTATTTTAAATAAGACGTAATTGTTTACATACCAGGACTGAAGAGTACTATTGCCTTCAGGTAGGCATATTCATATCCATCAATGCAGAGTTTAACCATGCTATTACAAAACTCCTGTAGTTTGAAGATGTGCTCCATCAATAATTTTCTTCTTTCTGTTGACATTTTATCTTTAATTAAAAACAAAGAAACAAACAAACGAGCGAACAAAAGCTGCTAGTTTTTGGCTGAAATGCACAACTATTTTTATCCAATATATTTCCTTCTCACTAATTTCCAGCTTTGAATATAACCAATCTATAAATATTTAAAATTCAATATCTCTGCAAGTAAGATGAAACTAATTAATGATCTTCAGACATTGTTCATTCAAGAAAAAAATGAAACAAGCTGTTAGTATGACAAAACCCCAAATGTAATGTTTCCTTTCAAAATATACCTTTGAGAGGATAAGGTGTAAAGACAACCACCTGAAAAACTAGCCAACCAAAATTTTACATAAGACTCACATTTTGGTAACAGGATTTAGTTAAGTTCATGTTGGTTGAAAAAGAGATGAGCAAAATCATCTAGATTTCTAAAAGTTACGTACACTACTGAAATAAAAACAAATATTTAGCAAAAAAAAACACTGCCAAGACAAAAGGTGAGTAAAATAAAGTTTATGACAAGGTTTTGAATTTATTGTTTGATGTTCAGAACACATCTGATTAATCAACCAAAGCTTTAGTGAAGGTAGGCTGTACAACGCATTACAAATTTATGAGAAATAAACAAGACTAGGGGTCCACAAATAAGATGGGAGTGTAGTGCTCCACTCTAGACCTACTGTTGATGAGATTTTGAGGTGATTTCTCTGTCCTTAAATAGGAGAAGGCAGATAATATAAAAATAATGTAAAACAATGGGAATGGAATATGCTAAGGAAATAAAACATAATTCCCAATTTATAAATTATTTCTGAACTCAAAAGGCAGTTCTCATTTGAAGGTGGGACATTTTTTTGGTTAGTCACAAGCCATTCTGAAGTCAAACATTTATAAATCAGTGACTGCTTGTCACCTCACATAAATGAGAGTTGTAATCACCTTGGCATCAAGAAAAGGAAAAAGAGAGTAAGGATTGTTCTGCGACTCTTCAGTACTGTTTAAGTGAGAGAATACGTCCTGATGAATTAAAAAAAAAAAAAATCAGCCTATCTTGGTATTCAAAGAGCTACGATGAAGAAAGGCAGTTTAAAAATTGGTGCGAAGTACATATTTATAAATATTTGACCACTTCTGTATAGGCTAACTCTGGTATCTTTGGTACTTACGCCGAAGTGCAAAAATTCACAGGCCTAGTCAGAAATAGCCTGCCAGACGTAAATATACTCATTTCAATTTTGTTGTACTCTCATTCAAAAATATTTTGGGGTGATTAATGAATGAATTTATCAAAATGTAAAAATTACCTAAAGTAAAAAGGGTGTTGGTGTCCAAAACATTAATCATCAGATATCTAACTTTAATCACAGCACTTTATAAAACTGATGCCCCCTCTTATATCCTGGAAAAGGAAATAAAGAAGGTGCTTTTTACCTTGTTGAAGGCTACTGTGAAGACAGTTGACAAATGTTGCTAATATAGTTGCCACATTCATCACTTGCCAGCACTGGGCAAGACCAAGAGTAAAGAGTTCATTCCAATAAGCTTTTACCAATGATATGCTGTTTTCTTGCCTATTAAAACAAAACAAAACAAACATGTAACAGACACTGACATATATTTTATAAACTTTACAACTGACTCAGATATTTAAAAATAAAATATTACTGAACTAAAATTATTCTAGAAAGACCAACTGGGCATGGGCTTGATCAATTCTGTGTTTTGTACAGCTGATAGCAATTGAGAAGAAAGGCTTAGAAATTTAAATATTAGCTAGCTCATTAATCAATCAGCCAGTTTATAAGAACAGTTGCAAGTAGTACTTCAAACTAAAAGTTGGGGCTCTAACCCCATATTTCATGGAAATAGATGAAATAAAGATTGTTTTATAAAAATTAAAAGCACACATTTAAAAACTTTCCCAAGTTTTATTTTGCTTTAAATTGCAGGTAAATATTTTTTAAAAGGGTAATTAAAATTATTTGATGGTAGATAAGCAACCAATTTCTTGGGAGAAATGGTTTACTCTATGTTTCAGATGGGCTATTAGTATCCCTATAAATGAGACACCAAGGATTTTACTAGGAGTAACAAAAATAAGGAAGGTTAGAAGCTCTTTCCTGAACTTCTGAATAAGAAATCTCAACAGCATAGAGTAGAAAAAAGTACCCATATCATCCCCTTATTTTCCATTTGAAATTAGGCAAATAAGCTTCTCAGGTCTCAGATGCTCAGCTATACAAAATGCAGAGACACAATATGTCCTATATCTTGCTCAGAGTTATTATGAGACTCAAATATAAGAATTATGTGAATAAGTCATGACATAAAGTATATGCCAGGCACTGTTCTAGGTACTGGAGAAATAGCAATAAACAAGATAGATTAAATCTGCCTTCATGAAATAGAAGGCAAATATAGTAAACAAATACATCATTTGGCAAATACATCATTTGAAATATTTTATGTAAATATATACATAAATGCATATGGTTAACAAACATTAAGTTAGTTTCAGTTAATAAAAATTCCATAATATTATAAAGTTGGATGATGCATTAGAAAATGGCAGGGGGAGTCATGGTAAGGTGGCTGCAGAAGACCGTTCTGAGGGGCTGACATCTGAACAGAAAAGATGGGAAAGAACTTAAAAAAGAAAAGAAAAGATAAAGGGGAATAGTATTCCAGGAAGACGGAAGAACAAGGGCAAACTTGCTGAGGTGAGAACTAGCACGTAGTAGTGACTCAATAAAACTGGTGTGTGAATTACTAAACACTCTCCTCCTTGTTTGCATGTCCTTTCCCTACCTTGTTTTACTAGTTAATTCCTATTTATCCCTTAAAATACAGTTCAGAGCTCTTTTTTTTTTTTTTTTTTGTGGCGAGGACCAGCCCTGAGCTAACATCTGTTGCCACTCCTCCCCTTTTTGCCGAGGAAGACTGGCCCTGGGCTAACATCCGTGCCCATCTTCCTCCACTTTATATGGGACGCCACCACAGCATGGCTGACAGGCAGTGTGTCGGCGGGCGCCCGGGATCCGAACCCGCGAACCCCAGGCTGCCAAGCGCGGACTAAACCGCTGCACCACCAGGCGGCCCCCAGAGCTCAATTTTTTTGAAGAGACATTCTCTTACCACATTCTTCTTCCAAGATAGTTAACCATACCCTCTTCAGTACCACATATACACTTATATTTCATGGTATTCGAATTTACTGGTTTAGGAGTCTATCTCCTGTACTAGATTAAAATCTCTCTGAAGGCAGAGACTTCCTTATTCATTTCTGTATCTCACTGAACAGCACAGTAGCAGGCATACAGAAGGAATCCAATAAATGATTTCCGATTGCGGGGGTAATAGAACAGGCAGAAGTTAGAACTTAGAAAATACAGTTAGAAAAGCTGTGGGCATGGACTCTTTTCCAGTTAAGCTATCTTTAAAGCACAACCTAATAACTTATTATAAATAAGATAACAAAAGTATAAGATTTCTTTTCCTTCCTCCAAAGAGATTTAAGTTGGTAAGGATAGCCTAACGAAAGGCACTTACATTTTTTTTCTTCCAAATAAATCTTTAAAATTAGGATAATCAGTATGTTTAACAGAAATCATTCAAGTTAAGAATCATAGCCTTCTTTACAACATTGCATTTTATTTAAGAATTGAGGAGAGTGACATTGGCATCATGGTGGAGTGAGTTGTTCCCTTATTTTCTGTCCTTTAATTTACAACTAAAAGGACATTCATTAACCATCAGAGGATACCCTGCACAGCACAATCGGCCATCTGAGAGATCCATGCAGCTATACATTTGAAGATGGGTGGACTGGATCCCTGGGAGGCAGTGGAACCAGTTGAGTGCACCCTTCCCCTGCCTCGGTGGCAGCAAACCAGATCATGGATCCTCACACAGCGGCTGGTGTGACTGTAAGACGAGGTGGGGACAGCCTGGCCTACGTGAATGCTTTTGGAGTTGCAGCCTGGCCCGTGGGAGCACCATGCTGCAGCGACCGCGCCAGTACGAATGCTCTACACGGAGTGGTGGCTCAGCCCCCACATAGGCATCCTCCTGCCTAGTGCACAGCAGCTCAGCCAGTCTCCTGCTGAGCACAGAGGTCCTGCCTACAGTGTCTGATCCACCTGCCCAGCACAGAGACCCTGCCCATGTGAGTGCAACCTGCAGAGCAGCTGTGATTAGCTTGGGGAAACACAGAGTAGCCCTAACCACACAACTTCCAGCAGACAGGGTGGGATCAGGAAACACAGCTCCTAACCCTCCCCTACCGGTGGCAGGTGGAATCTGCGATCTGATACTACCAGAAATGTGCCGGCAAGGGATCAATTCATCAAATGCCATGAAGAACTACAGTAACACTTCAGAGAAGGAAAATGACAAGTCTCAAGAAACCAATCCTAAAATCATAGAAATTTTACAATCTAAATGACAGAGAATTCAAAATAGTTGTCATAAAGAAACTCAACGAGTTACAAGAAAACTCAGAAAGACAGCTGAATGAGCTCTGGAATAAAATTAATGAGCAGAGGAATACATCACAAAAGAGACTGCAACTCTAAAAAAAACAACAGAAATTCAGGATATGAAGAACAGAATTAATGAGATAAAAAATAATCTAGAAACCATAATAGAGGTGATGTGATGGAGGACAAAACTAGTGAATCAGAGGGCAGAAATATAGAAGGGCTCCAGGCAGAGAAGTAGATAGAACCAAGATTTAAAAAAAATAAAGAAATTCTTAAGAAATATCTGACTGAATTAGGAAAAGCAATATAAGGATCATAGTTATTCCAGAGGGAGAAGGGAGGAAGAAAGGAGCAGAGAGCTTGTTCCAAGAAATAATAACTGAGAACTTCCCAAACCCGGGGAAGGAACTGGACTTACAAGTATGTGAAGCCAAGGGAGCTCCTAATTACATCAACACAAAAAGACCTTCTCCAAGGCATATAATACTAAAACTGGCAAAAGTCAATGACAAAAAATATTAAGGGCAGCAAAGCAGAAGAAAATAACCTATAAAGGAACCCCTGTCAGGCTTTCAGTGGATATCTCAGCAGAAACCTTACAGGCCAGGAGAGAATGGAATGATATATTCAAAATACTGAAAGACAAAAACTTTCAGCCAAGAATGCTCTATCCAGTGAAACTATCTTTCAGATATGCTGGAGAAATAAAAGCTTTCCCAGATAAACAAAAGCTGAGGGAGTTCATTGCCACTAGACCTCTCTTACAAGACATGATGAAAGAAGCCCTCCTACCTGAAACAAAAAGGCAAAGGTTTACAAAGCTTAGAGCAAAGAGATAAATAGACAAAAATCAGAAAATTGCAGCTCTCTATCAGAACAGGTTAGCAAACAATTATAAAAGAAAAAGGGAAGGAAAGCATCAAAAATAACTATAAACACTTCAATTTAGTCATGAACTCACAACACAAAAGAAGAATTTGTGACAACAACAACTCAGAAGGGGAAGAGGAAAGGGATGGAACCTGCTTAGGCGAATGGAGAGAAGAGACTGTCAGAATATGGACTATCTCATCTATGAGATCTTTTATACAAACCTCATGGTAACCAATAAACAAAGATTCAGAATAGAGCCACAAATCATAAACAAAGAGAAAACTGAGAAAACCATCACAGAAAACAACCAAACTGAAATGGCAGTCAGAAATACAAGGGAAGAGAAACAATGGAAATACAGAACTGGAAAACAAGAGAGAAAAAGGCAATAATAAGCCCTCATAAATCAATAATCACTCTAGATGTAAATGGACTGAATTCTCCAATCAAAAGACACAGAGTGGCTGAATGGATTTAAAAACAAGATCCAACAACATGCTGCCTCCAGAAACACATCTCAGCTCTAAAAACAAACACAGGCTCAGAGTGAAGGGATAGAAGATGATACTCCAAGTAAATGGCAAGGAAAAGAAAGCAGGGGTTGCCATACTTATACCAGACAAAGCAGCCTTCAAGATAAAAAAGTAATGAAAGAAAAAGAGGGGCGCTATATAACGATAAAAGGGACATTCCACCAAGAGGAAATAACATTTATGAATATATATGCACTTAATACAGAGCACAAATGTATATAAAACAACTACTAACAGACCTAAAGGGAGAAATTGACAACAACACAATAATAGTAGGGGACCTCAACACCCCACTTACATCAATGGATAGATCATCCAGACAGAAAGTCAACAAGGAAACAATGGCCTTAATGAAACACTAGACCAGATGGACTTAGCTATATATAGAACACTCCATCCCAAAACAGCAGAATATACATTCTTCTCAAGGGCACATGCAACATTCTCAAAGGTAGACCATATGTTGCAAAACAAGGCAAAGTCTCAATAAATTTAAGAAAATTGAAATCATACCAAGATCTTTTCCACCCATAATGCTATGAAACTAGAAATCAACTATAAGAAAAAAGCTGAGAAAGTGACAAAGATGTGGAGACTAAACAACATGAAATCAACAATTCAAAGATATTTATGCACTGCTATGTTCATTGCAGCATTATTCACAATAGCCAAGATGTGGAAGCAACCCAAGTGCCCATCAATGGATGAATGGATAAAGAAGATGTGGTATATATATATACAATGGAATACTACTCAGTTATAAAAAAAGACAAAATCATCCCATTTGCAACAGCATGGATGGACCTTGAGGGTATGATGTTAAGTGAAATAAGCCAGACAGAGAAAGACAAACACTGTATGATTTCACTCATATGTGGAAGATAAACACACACATGGATAAAGAGAAGAGATTAGTGGTTACCAGAAGGGAAGGGGGTGGGGAGGTGGGTGAAAGTGGTAAAGGGGCACATATGTATGGTGATGGATAAAAATTCGACTATTGGTGGTGAGCACAATGCAGTCTATACAGAAACTGATATATAATAATGTACACCTGAAATTACACAATGTTATAAACCAATATGACCTCAATAAAATAACTGAAAAATAAAAGAATTGAATATACTTAAAAAAAAGCTAATATTGCCAACTTAAGAGTTATAGAAAGTAGTTTTTCATCCCTGGGAATTATTCAGGTGAAATTTTAACTCCAGACAGAGCTCTCTTTTCCATTCAATATCTGAGAAGCACTACTTGCCATAAAATTGGCTATCAAAATCTATTTGAAAGTAAAGTTTAAATGAAAAGAAAATCAGTATTTCAAAATCTCCATATAAAAAAAGATTAAAACTTCAATCTCAAACAACAAGAAAAAGAAAACAGATACTATTTTCATTTATTGGAAAAAATAAATTCTGGATAAAATCCAGAATTGAGGAGCATACGAGGAAATAAGCATTCATTCTCATACACTGCTGATGTGAGTGTAAACTGGGTCAACATAGTTTTGGAGGTAATTAAAGTATCAGTCAGGTATGCTGAAAGCAATGAAAGTGTTAATAAACAAAAGCAGGAAGCTGCATAACATTAAATACGTCAACTTTTTCAGAAATAGGTGTAGGTATTTCTAACTACTCTACTATATTGTCAATGCTTATTAAATATGTATGTACTGTTCATAATTAGAGATCAGATCATTGTTTATATTATTTATTTTGATAAAAGAATACAACATTTGAAGTCACCTATACTTGGGGATAACCTAACCATTTGGCTTCTACACAAATAAAACCAATTATACTTTACCTGGCAGCATCTGTTTGAAATGAAGGCATGGTCCTTAGGGAAAAAGTCAGTGATATGGCAATAAGGCTGGTTTCAAACCCACTGTTACAGTAAACATTTTTTTGTTTCAGTGAAATTTTAAAAGATTCAACTTTCAAGCTAAGCATTTAATGGAAAGTTTCTTAAATTATTCAATAAAGTCTCCTGTAGCAAATGGTGGTGGCTTGGAACTTTTATATTTTAAGAATCTAGGTAGAGAGGACTGCTGCCCTTACTCCAGACTAATATGCCAAGTGCTCCCAACTGAATCTACTATTGTGCAGTCACGTACCTAAATTATGCAGGTAAAACTGAAAAATAACTGAATTCCTGTAGGTACTGAAACTATAAATCTTAAACAGAAAAGCAACATCCTTGCAAAATCCAGAAGCCTTGTAAAATACAAACAATATTAACCAACCACTGTTTAAGATTCTTTAAGCTACTGTTCCCCTCCATTAAAGTAAGTGATCAAAACAAACTTGACTTTTAGAAAATGATTAATGTTGCTTATCTGTTTCTCTCTGTAAAATTAGGGCTTTGTTTCCAAGTTTTGTATCTAGAGATAAAAATACAACCAAGGCTAGTTTCTGAGAGACTTAGAATAGCTTTTATTACCACGTAACAGAATTTTCCATCATTAGTACTTAGTCCTCATATATCTGATTAATTTAAACTATAAATTATCTAGAGAGGGATAATAAATAAGAGTTTATGGAGCAATTAATGGCCTTGAATGCTACATCAATGGTTAATTCTAACTGCAAAGAATCCTATGGCTGTTACATTAAAGCTGATTTTCAATACAGATCACAGGGAAATGTGGCTGCCACCATAAAATTATATTATAACCAGAAACCTCAGGCTTTATTTTGCTTTCTTCAACATTTGGATTATTTCCCTAGGATAATCACAATTAATTTAACAGAAGTACTTAAGGTCAATGGTGTTATAAATAATTCAAGGAATTCAAATCACTCCCTAAAAATCCTTTCTTTTTTTTTTTTGTGGGGAAGACCAGCCCTGAGCTAACATCAATTGCCAATCCTCCCCTTTTTGCTGAGGAAGACCGGCCCTGGGCTAACATCCGTGCTCATCTTCCTCCACTTTATATGGGACGCCGCCACGGCATGGCTGACAGGCGGTGCGTCAGCGGGCGCCCGGGATCCGAACCCGCAAACCCCGGGCTGCCAAGCGCGGACTAAACCGCTGCGCCACCGGGCGGCCCCAAAATCCTTTCTTTTTTTGTTTTACTATAATAATGGTTAGCCTATTATGAAAAATATCACCAGGTTACTTTTCAAGGCAAAAGTATGCGAGTTATAAGCTTAGAGAACTACACTTAATGCTTTAAAATAAATAAACCGGGGGCCGCCCGGTGGCGCAGCGGTTTAGTCCGCGCTTGGCAGTCCGGGGTTCGCGAGTTCGGATCCCGGGCGCCCGCCGACGCACCGCCTGCCAGCCATGCCGTGGCGGCGACCCATATAAAGTGGAGGAAGATGGGCACGATGTTAGCCCAGGGCCGGTCTTCCTCAGCAAAAAGGGGAGGATTGGCGACGGATGTTAGCTCAGGGCTGGTCTTCCCCACAAAAAAAAAAAAAATAAAAAAATAAATAATAATAAAATAAATAAACCGCTAATATGTAAATTTACATTGTATTTAATTTTTTCTTAAAAAAACAGACTGGAGAAATTTTGAAAGTTAAATGCTATTTTGAGAGAAAGAGCTAACAATCGTTTTAAAGTTTAAGCACTCTAAATCAGGCTTTTAATTTATGTAATTGTATTATTTAAGTACATGATTTAATGCATGGTCTATCCAACACTGATTAATAAACCAAATTATAGTGGGGTTCTATGTATGCCTTCTAAAGTCATGATTCAGATATGTTTCTTAGTTATATTGAAAATAGTCTCTAAGGATAAAGAATGGGCAGTTATTAATCCTATCTGGCAAATGGGAAAACACACGTACAGGATATAAAAGTGAATTGCTCACGAAATCATACCGGTGAGTATGGTCCTCTAACTGGAATAATACTTTTCTAACTATGAGCTTAACCTTTTCCCTGGGCTCTTTGCCTCTTCATACCAGTGACTCTAAAGCAATCTAAATAAATTTGGCAAACTTTAGGTAAAGCATGGGTTTCTTATAGTAGACCATTTTCCATTATCATCTGATTACTTCAGAACAGAATATAGATGTGCTCTTTAGTGGTAGGACCAAACTTCTAAATTATCATAGTGGTACTATGGGGCTTCCATTTTCTCCACACTCCCCCCACCCAGCCACACGACTGGAAAACAATTATTTCTATTTTTAAACATATTCACTGTATGCAAGTTTCAGCTGCTTATTAACATGCCTGAGATGAACACTGAGACAGTGGTGGTGGGAGGGAAACAAGCAGTCTAGGGCATCCCTACAGCCTCCCTACCTTTAAGACAATCAAAGATGGCCTATTACAAACGCTGGCCATGATTTATCAGCTCCGCTGCATATATTCCATTCCAATTAACTTAGTCAAATAAGGAAATATAGGGGCTGGGCCGGTGGCATAGTGGTTAAGTTTGCGCACTCCACTTCAGTGGTCCGGGGTTCACAGGTTAGAATGCCAGGCATGGACCTATACACTAGTCATCAAGCCATGTGGTGGCGGCATCCCATATAAAGTAGAGGAAGATTGGCAGATGTTAACTCAGGTACAATCTTCCTCAAGCAAAAAGAGGAAGATTGACAACAGATGTTAGCTCAGGGCCAATCTTCTTCACCAAAAAAAGAAAAAAGAAAAGAAATTATGAAATATGGATACTGTTCCACATAAAAATAATACACAGAAACACACTACCTGTCATAATTTGTCAAATAAATGACAAAACTTAAAGTTATAATGTTACACCATTTTTTTCCTTTATTGCAAATCCTCCCCAAATAAAAGTTCTTTAATGTCCATTTGTGCTACAAAATCACATTGATATTCAGGACTCAAAACACTTACCCTAGAGCCTGAAAGGAAGGAATCGAAAGTGCCCAGTGCATTGATAAGAACAGCAGTCTAGAGGCAGACTCTCCAATGTAGTGCACATTCAGGTACTCAGGCATAGGAGAAGGCATGGTGAGCTAGGGTGAACAGGGACTGAGGTAAATTATCTTACGACCAACAGTTCTAAGTTATCATTTCTCTGAAAGAGTTAAATGCAAAAATAACATATCAAGTAAGAGTCTAATATATTCAGCAAAAGGCACATCAGTAATCCAATCCAAATCACTGGATTTTACAGCTAAAAATAGGATTTAGAATAAATGAGTAAATCATAGTTGCTAACTAAGAAATACTCAGACAAGCATAATTTCACTTAATAAATACTTAATAAATACGTGATATTCTCTGGTCGTGTTTTTAAAAGTTACTTTCTGTGTTGGTCTAACAATGTTTTTTCCTTTCGTCTCTTCCTTTATTCACAATAGTATACAACAAATTCAGTTTAAGAAGCAATCCTCTATGTTAATGTTCTGTTCACTTAGGCTATGGGGTTAACAAATCCAAATGCTTAGGGGGTCAGGAGAGTAACGAGTGAAGTGGGCCTGCTGGAGCCACCTGGGAAGTGCACAGTCCCAGATAAATGGCAGAGCTATGACGTGAATTCAACACACTGAAAACATATGGGAATTTGGGCTCAGTACTGCCTGCTCTTTCAATTTTTCAAAGAGCAGGTTCTGTATGAAATCTCCTCATTTAATCTACAGGTTAAACAAAATGTGTCTGTGGCCATAATACTTACAGGCTGTGAATTTGTACTGCTGACCTCAGGTAGTTATTTTAAATGTGTGACCACTGTTGAAAATAAATATCCTACATCAAAACCTTCTAAAAGTATTTTTGAAAATCTTGTTAAAGACAACAAAATAAATGTAATTTAATTTCACTCATAAACATTTCTTTCTATTTTAAAATTATTGAAATGATCGATACTATCAAGTGTAGGTGATGACACAGGGAAACAAGTACTCACATACTACTGAGGGTGGGTAAACTGGAGGGCAATTTGGCTGTATCTATCAAAAATTTAAAACTGAATACATCCTGTGATCTAATAATGCCACTGATGAAAATGGTAAGAATAAGAAGTTTTCACATATTGAGGTATATGGGGAAGCCATTCTGGTTTAAACCTGATTCAGACTAAAACTTGTTTTTCTCAGAGCAGCCTGACTTAGCGCCAGCCAAACATGCATTGTACATCTGCTTCAAACATTATCCCAAAGCAAAGAATGCACTCTTTAGAGATAGGGATGAATGCCTCCCTCTGATGCCAATACCAGTACTTCTTTGAAGATAAGCTTTTCTTCCCAGAAAATCAGGGTTGAGTTGATTTACTGTGTATGTGCTAAACTGTAGTAAAACATCTCCTTGTGACTTTGAAAAAAAAATTGTATTCCTGTCATGCTTGACATATGTTCTTTGTTCTGAAATGGTATATAACCATGCTATAAACCACGCTTCTCCGGAGTGCTTTCTTCCCTGGTGGAGACTGCACTTCCAGGCTAGTCCTCAGCTCAAATAAATCTCACTCTATCTTTCTAATCTACAGATTGGTTACTGATTATTTGCAGCAACACCAGTTATAAATCTCTACTCTATACTCCAGAAAAATACTTGCACACATGCACAAAAAAACACATATATAAGGATGTCCACTGTAGTACTACTCCTACCAGAAAAATTAAATGCTGGCAATAATCCACATTTCTATCACTAAGGAAAAGAATAATCCATGCTATAGAGTACCTTGTAGGCATTAAAATTAGTAAGATAAACTGACATGTAATGGCATAGAAAAAAATCTCACAGACATCTAAGTGGGAAAAACTGTAAAACAGTATGTAGATGACCCAATTTATGTTAAAGATAGAGAGAGAGAGTGTGTGTGTGCTACACATAAAATGGACAGAAGGGATATCCCACACAGTTAACAGTGGCTACCTCTGGGGTAGGGAAGGTGGATGTGTCCATATGTATTTTTCTGGGGAATGGATATGTAGTTTTCATCAGATTTTCAAAGGTGTCTATGATGCCAGACAGATCAAAAGAGGTTTTCATCAAAATGATATAAAAGTTCTCCAGAAATGTTAGATAAAAATTAAAAAAAATATTAACTGTCTTTGTTCAATATTAGCCACAAATGGCTTACCTCTTTATAAATAAAACAACGGGGCAATTAACAGTGGAAATTCCATGTATGAGAAGAAAATTTTTTAAATGTTTCAGAAATGTTTACTGGAGCAGTAAATTAAAATATTATTTAAGACAATTCTTAAGAGAATTGTAGGCAAGCGGATATTAAATATCTTAAACGTAATTATTAGGATGCAATCGTTTCTACACATAAGTA
Organism: Tapirus indicus; assembly: GCA_031878705.1. Lineage (NCBI taxonomy): Eukaryota > Metazoa > Chordata > Mammalia > Perissodactyla > Tapiridae > Tapirus > Tapirus indicus. The sequence continues at coordinate 131,588,598 of CM062920.1, read as the reverse complement.
TATAAAAAACAAATTGGGAACTATCATACCTTTTCAGAACTGCCCAAAGTGAGTGGGGAAAAAAGCCTGAAAAATTAGGGGAATTACCAAGGATTACTAGTTTTAGGGAGGAGGAGTAAGACACAAAACAACAACAAAGAATACCTTTTGGTAAATAGTTTAAAATTGCTTTTAAACAAATAAAATACTTATAATATGTAAAAATTGGATATAGGGGCTAATGATACAGATGCACCTTCATTTACACAACAGTGGTGGTAATGTTGAAAACTTTTTGTTGCTTTAATAATAAAATTGAAATCATCTGCAATATACACTAGAGGAACTCATTATTTAAAAAACTACCATGTTGTTTTGTTTTATAAAGAGAGGAAATGTCTTGTAATTTATCTGTTTTATATACTTAATTTTCTTAAATCAAGATACACCTCTAGCATTATGAATCAGAAAGCCAATGCTGGCTGAAGAAACAAGAATACATTCAACAAGTCTTTGAGACTGCAAAGACAAAGATTTCTTCCTCTATACAGAGAAGGTAAGTTTCTACTACAAAGATGTTAAAGCTTCCCCAAAATGCCTGTGGACATTTAGGCTTACAAATTGAATTATCCACATTTTTCAAATTATACACATTTAATATATTGAGATGATTTTTTTAGAGTGTTGACATGAACTAAACTTGGCTACCTATTTTATAAGTTATTATTTGTCTGCAATTACCTTTCTAGTAGTTTCTGTATGTAATTCTGATAATAGGCTGAATGATATAGCTTTTAAAAAATCATTTGACTTGAGTTAGGTGATCTGGCTTCTACTCCTAACTTGTCATTAATTAGCTGTGTGACCCCAGATTACACATTATAATTCAGCAACCATTTACTGAGAGCTCACTGTGAGCCACTAAGCTAAGTGCTGTAGTCTCAACAGAGAAACAAAATGGAATCTGAATCAGCTATAGAAAGGGCTAAGAAAAGGAATGGTATGTCTGAGAAACGATGGGCAATTGAATCAGAATGTGGAGGGTCCTAAAAGGTCAAGATATAGAGATTGGACTTTATCTCATATAGGCAACAGGAAGCTATTGAAGGCCTTCAGGTAGCAGAGTGACATAACTGGATTGATTTTTAACAAATATCATTGTGACCAGTGCACAGGATAAGAAGGAGAAGAGAGACTGGAAACAAAGACATTACTATCACGGTTCAAGTAAGAAATTTTAAAAAGCCTGAAATATGGTGACAAAAATAAAGAGGAAGGGAAAAATTCAAACAATAGAATGGTTAGGATTCACTCAGGGAATGGAAAGAAGTGTGGCGTGGAGAGAAAGACAGTGACTCCCAAACATCAAACATGGTGACTAGAAATATTGTGATTCTAATATTGAGATAATAAACATTAGAGAACAAGAGTTGTAGAAATCACCTACCTCTGTCTCATATACCTATCTCTAAATGGGAATACTATTCACCTTGACTATTTGTATAGGGAAATTGTAAGAAACAAGTGAGATAAAGCATATGAAATCATACCAAAACCTCTGAAGTTTAATAAAAACATTAAGTATTTCTATTGTCCTAGATTCTTCAAAAACAAAATGCAAGTTGCGTTGTTAGACCATTTTTCCTGACAGTCTGGATTGCTTTGAACATGACACTGAAAACCTCCAAATCTCTTTTCTCATTCACAAAATGACAATAAAAATCCAAACCTTCTCAACAGACTGTGGTGAGGCTCAAATGAAAGAATGTACATGAAAGCATGCTGCAAACTACACCATACATAAAAATGTAAGAGAGGAATGAAATGGATTGAGTTGATTACAGATGTCAGGTCTTGAAACTCATGACCATAAAACCTCAATTAGAGAACTAAACATGAGAGTACCAGGTTGGGAAGTCAGTGAAAAGTAAAACTCTTGATTTCACAGAAGCTTAACAAGAAACAGAGAGAAGGAGCTGTACTTTTCAGGAGAGCAAGAAACGTACAGAGTCCTGATTCTGAGGATACCCAGAGTGTAGTAGGTCAAAGACGGAATGGAAAAAAGCCAATTCCAGAAAGAAAAAAAAAAAAATTCTAATTTGCCTAATCATCTGTCCAAAACAAATATTTGAAAGAATCAAAAACTCTGAGGACCAATATCAACAATAAAAAACGTTGACTACTTCTACTTTCTCTAGAAGGACTCTACACTTTTTCCCTGCATGGGTCCTTGTCCTCCTGTTTGCCTTGTACCCTTTCTTCCCATTCAAATCCAAAGGCAGGAAATAAAACTAAGAAAACCAAAGAATGTCTTTTATTTAGACTAAGAAAGGACAATGGGAAAAATCAGTTTTGCGTTGCTCCACCATTGTCCATAGCTCCTACCATAATTTTTAAGGATGACTTTGATTATTCCCATTGCCTGTTCTTATAGCGCTCATAAAAAATTTTCTTAAAAAAAAAATTTCTTGTGCATTGCACATAAAACTTTTCTAATTTTTTCCATAAGTTATCTTTGGTAAAATTTTACATGAAGATTGATTTCATTGATATGTTTTATTGACTAATCAAATTACAGTAATTATTATTTAAGTCACTACATGTTTTCTCTGTAGCTATTTCTACCAAGTCAAATTTTGCCAATATAAATTTTATCATATGCAGTTTTGGCCAGTGTTAGATTTACTTTGTGTTCAGTATTTCTACCAGTAACACACATATCTATTTGATAATTGTCGATATTTTCATAAGAAATACATGGAAATTTATAACCTACGGTAAAGTTAGGAGCAATTACCCTCAGGTATTGCAGGACTGCTATGAATTGCTAATTGAAATCTCCTACATATTTTCAATCACTTTGCATACAATTTGCTAACAGTACTCATAGCCGGCAGAGCAAAGATACAGAATGGTTAAAATGGAGGGGTCAAAACAGCAGAGTCTTATTGTAGGGCCCTCAATGGTCAGCATTATCTATAGCTGTGGTCCAAACATTATCAGAATGACAAATCAAATGCTAGAAAGCTACTTTCTAATATTCCACATGTATTGTTTCCATCATAAATTAATGTATCTAGGGGAGCAAAATAAATTACAAATGTACCTTCTCTAAAATGGTTGAAGTATAAAAAGTTAAAAGCTAAAAGTTAAAATGTGTTAAATAATTTCACCTTCTTAAAATAGTGCTGAGAGCTAGCTAACAGAGGTAATACATAATAAATGGAGTTCTTCAGTTACTATGGTAAGAGCAGACTATCTGGTCTTAGATACTGGTTTACACTAACGTAGTAGTAGCCAGGCATCAAAGAACACCAGCACATCATGAATGCCAATACTTACAGTTAAAACAAAGAAAACGACGACAAAAAATTATGTGTAAATGTTCTAAAAGCTAACTTTTATAGACTTAAATCCTTTACTTGATATTATAATTATGATTTATAAACAGGATGTTTTATTAAGCCATTATTTTAAATAGCCAGATGTATATGTTTTAGCTGCTGTTTTGAACTCTATCAGGGATATTTCTGACTTTAAAAGCACAACAAATATACTTTGATTTTTGAAAGGAAGATTAAAATCAAAATGGATAACACAACAAAAAAGACATAAAAAAAATATATATGGAAATACCCTGAAAGCTACATGTGAGTCGCTGAGAAGTGGCCCCTCTTTTTCGATGTAATTTATGCTCGAGTCTCCAGCAATAAGGTGTATGCTTCTTTCCATGCCCTCTACTGAGCTCTGACAGGCTGTGCTCTCTCCAGGATTCAATGCTTTTGCAAGAGTGTCAAATGCCCTATAAGGAGACATCAGAAGCTGTGAGCTTGGCCAATCTCTACAATAAAATGAAAATTCTATATAAAATTCTGGAATTAAGATTTAGGCCTAAAAATTTGATTAGAAAATAGAACGTTGGCATACCACTAAGCACTCTATTTCAGTGATATCTACGACTCTCTCCAAAAGCAACAAATTAATTTCTTATGTATGGTATGAAAAACTATATTATTATACTAATATATTACCAGAGAATTAAAGTCTTTAAAAAAAACTTATGTAATTAAGAGGGAGAAAAATACTTACACTTTGGTATGGAAGTATGCTTTTATAAGTTATACATCTGATACAAGATATCAGCCCATTTATTTTACATACAGAAGTTATTTAGAAGGAACAAGGGCGAGTAGGTTGACTCTACTGTAGTCTACACAACACAAAGTTAGGTTTTAATTTGATTTAAAAATTCAGAGAATATTTTTAAACTTGTGGTAACATAGCTACATCTAAACTGTAAGAATTTGAGATTAGGATGGCAAATAATTAACTAATATTAGCAAATAATTATTCAAAATAGCTCCCCGTATTTTTCAATGAGATGCCTTCTACACTTCCTTAAAATTTCATGTTAAAAAAAGGACTTATTGAGACACTTAAATGCAGTTTCTTCAAAATTTTAGATGATGAACAAAGTATGAAAAAAGCCTGAAGAAATCTAATTTCTACATCCTAAGTATTAATGTCAAGAGAATGAAAAACAATTCTAATACAAGTTTTCTGAAGTGAAACTTAAAAGTGTAGTTGACTCAACTAAGTCTTTTATCTACTTTCATTGCTAGAAATTGGTGGGGAAAATGAACATGACATGATGCCTAGTAAGACAAATGTTTAATTGTAAATACACAGAAGATAAAATTTGGCAACTAAAATATTTGAAATGTCAGACCCAAGTTATCATCTTTAGCAGGAAAAAAAAATTCCTAAATTTTATGGCTACATTTTTAATCAGAGTATTCACTTATTGCTCATTATTTAGAATGTAACCTTCTGGACAACATTTTACATTGTAGTTTTTCAGTGAAAATCTACTATGCCTTAAATTTCCTAAGTCTAATAAAAATACTTGTTTTCTGAAACTTCTGTAAGTAGTATTTTAAGAATACTAAAGAAATACTAAAGGACACTTAAGATCAAAACAGACCTTACCTTGAAACATCACCATTGGTCTGCATTTCTTGATGAAACTCACATAAAGAGGATGTATCACCATTGTTTAAGCTTTCAATCATACACATTTCATTACTGTTTTGAGAAAGATCTTTAGTTTTTCCAAGATTTGCTAATGACGTAACCACACTGGCCAAGGTACTTAAATCTCCCTGACATGATTCAGCCTTTAAAAAAAAAAAAAAAAGGATTAAAATTCTGCAACTTGGCATCAGTAAATTTTTAAATCTGAAATATCCAATTCTAGATTATGAAATGCCAAAAATACTCTAAATGAAACCTAGAAAGTAGGATCAAAGAGCTGTTGGTTTTTAGAAACTTCTTGAGGAAAATACAAGTTTAAAAACATCAGGTACATTTCCTAGGAAATGTTTATACAAAAGTTACTGTAAGCCCAAAACTGCACTTAATAGCTAATCTACCCACATCAGTTGCTTCCTCTGTAAAAGTATATTAAATTAGATGACCTTTCAAGTTATTTTTAGCATGAAAATTCTGATATTGTTATAATTTCCAAACTTATTATACAAACCATAAATTTGTATAGAATGTAATAAAATTAGTATCAGTGAAAAGAGGAAAAAAAAGGTAAATGTATTATTGAACAGACTTCCTAGGATGCCAACTTTTACCAGCCACTGTGTTAAATATCAGGCACTGTGCAGCTGAGAAATCTCTTGACATATTTAAGATATTGGGCTTTTGTTATACACCGCATATTTTCCCCTTTGTCTTCAGCTTGTGTTAATGATGTATATATTCTTTATGCATTAATTAGCTATAATTTTTTTATATAAAAGAACTTTCTCTCCTTAACTCTTTGACAATCCAGAAATATAGTTTGTACAGGAAAGGCAGATTAAGTGCTTGATTTTTTTTCCTTTATCAGTTTTCAGAGCAATGAGTCAATGCCCTAGCAACCTCTAATGGTGACAGATGAGTTCTGAGTATCATTTTAAATTCATAGATTTTTATATACTTGATGTGTTTCAATTCATTAGTCATTCTTTTTTAAATGCTCTAATTATTCCATCCTAACCTAGTGAGAGGCCATTCATTGCCTTCTATGGCCTACTGACAGGATTCCTTAATGGCATTTTTGATTCTTCCTTTATGGTTTTTGTTTTTAGTGTTCTTATTCTAAGAGAATATATGTTTCCCTTGATGTTTCACTGTTGTATCAATTCTTTAGCTTATGTGAAATTAATTTTGGTGAATAAGTAGAATGAAACAATTTTTGCGCTCTCTCCAAATTAATGAATGGTCCCAGAATCATTTACTGAGAAACCCACCAGCTACTAAGTTCTTACATGATTACTACTTATATATGTATTTTATTTAATCCTCACAACAACACAGAAATAGAAACCATTCCTTCATTACTGACAAGAAGAATTATCCATTGCACTCTAGCAGTAAATAGTGGAGGCAGAATGGGAATTCAGGTCTAGCTGATGGGAAAGTGCATGCTCCTAACCACCGTTCCAGCCTTCTTATACATAAGTAAAAGCAGTTAACATTTTAAGGTGTTTTAATTTTCAACTAAAACAAACAACTATATATTCTTTTCCATTCCATAACACGTCTATCTAACTAGATTTTCAAGTTTTTGCCACTGAAGACTCTTATGTGAAAAGACCTCATCCTGTGACTTGACAGTTTGGTGATCATTTGTCAGAAACTTACCACACAAAGTTGTTACCATAATTTAATACAAAGACATATAGAAAAGCACAGTGTCTGGGCAAACTAATTTCTCAGCAAAACTTAGTTTTCTTCCTTTTCCTAAAGGAGTTAATATGTCAATGAAATGGTAACTCCATTCTAACCTTGAATCATGTAGACAAGTCTAAGTGAAATCTTGTAATTTCAAAATAAATGGTAAGAGGCCAAATCTCCACTTAATAACAACATGCTAAAGCCCAACCTGTAAGGTAGACACTCTTATTATCACTATTTTACAGATGAGGAAGGAAACTGAGGCACTGAGTGATCAAATAACTTGCCCAAGGTTATGAAGGTAGTGAGTGGCAGATGAAATTTGATTTCAGAGCACAAGTATAAGAGTGCCTTAAAGCACCAAGCAACAAATATATAACAAATCTGGCCATAAATACCATGAATAATCTTATAGGTTATATAAAACCAGATCACATTGCAGTCTGAGAGAAACACTAGTCATAGGCCCCCTAAAGTCTATTTTCAGATATGAGTCTTCAGGAGAATTTTTTGCTTTTTGTTCTTACAAGGGGTTTCTGAAAACTACATAAACTCTACACACTCAATCTAAATAAACAAACTTTTTCCCCTTTAGAATCCCTGCTTAATAAAGAGCTGATCCAAATCTCTAAGAGAACGCAGATGACTTGGATACATAATGTGAGAGCTCTTGCAACCCTATTCCTACTCTTGACTCAAGTCAATGTCTTGAGTAAGGTGTGCTAGGAATTTTTCTCCTCACCTGAAATATTTTAAGTATCCTGGCATTACAAAATCTGTAGGGGGACAATGAAAGGAATATTAAGAATTTGCACTTAGTATAAATTTCTATTTCTGAGGACTTTTATTTCAAGAGGAAAGAAACCTAGAAGACTTTTAAATGTTGGTCATGTTCACACTGAAACTATAATTCTCCTAGTAGAATAATAAACATTTAGTTGATAATTTATGTTAAAAAAAAAAAGGCAATGGTAATGGGGAATATTTAAGACCAAATCAATTGAACAAATTAATGGAGAAAAAGAAAAGGAAAAAACTTTAAAAGCTTAAAAAAATTTAAGCTTTAAATTAATTGCACTACACACACCTTATCTGGTGTCATCAGCACAGTTGACTCAGTTTTTATTCCAGACTGATGAATATTCACAAACATTCCTGAATCTAACAGTCCTGCTGACCTGTAACAAATAAGTACAAATTTTAGCCTTAGTTTCAATGGGAAGAAAAACAAATGACCAGCTACTACTTAATATACGTTTTGTCTGTTGTTTTTACTATACCTTGCAGTTTCACTATCTGTTACAAAAGTTGGAGTTGCAGCTAATGGGCTTCGAAGGTCTTTTCGGATGTAGATTTTTTCTGTTGAAGCGGCACAGTTGGAAGATTTTTCTCGTGATACTTCAATAGGTTTTCTTTCACATTGAACAGCTACAAAAATGCGTTAAACTATTATATCACATTGCAGAATTTATAGGCAATTATAAATGTAAGTTCTAGGTCAGCAATTTGCTAATGGGAGACATGGTTATCCTAACTGAACTCCAAAGATAACCATCAATCTTTAGAAATTATTTGCAAGTTCACACAAAAAAATTTGCTTCAGAATAGTAAAACTGGCCAATTTTCATCTCTCCTCTTTTCTCTCCCTGGGCCCCCTGTGGTAAAAACGTAGAAGAACTCTTATTTTTTAAAAGCTCAGTGTCAAGGAGGAAAAACTGAAGTTAGGAGTCCCTTACCTAAATACATGAGAGTTGAAAAAAATGAAATAATATTTACCAACTGAAAAAAATACTAATAGAGAGTCACAAAAGACCAAAGTTAGATCTACTTTTTTTTTTTCACTAAGGACAGGGAGATTTTTGAGAAGTAATTCAACTGTTTAGTCTTCATTTATAAAATACAGGTAATATATTTTTTTCTTATTTCCTTATTTTCTAGGAATTTTATTTCATGACATTTAGGAGATAGTATACTGGAGTTGTTAAATGTACATTTTCTGAGGGAAAAAACCTGCCAAGATTCAAATCCAAGTTCTGACACTTATTGTGTGACCTGGGGCAAGGTACTCAATCGGTTTACTCAAATGTAAAATGGATAACAGTAGTACCTACTGCACAGAATTTTGCTGTAAGAATAAGTTAATTCATATGCTATACAGAGTTAGGCATAGTCAGAGTGCAATAAACATTAACTACTGTCATTATCTTATTAATCACTTTAGTAGTTTAATCAAAAACTAAACTGGGATCTAGTTAGTTGTGTGGTTTCTTTTTTACTGTGTTCAAACTACAAATACATGCGTGGCATATAGGCACTCAATAAATATTTGTTGAATAAATAAGAAATACACACAAATGTACATATTTTTATATTTTTAGTTGGAAAATTGTAAATTAAAAGCATATATATTTGACATATTTTAATATGTTAATTTTAACACACTTTTAGAGTTTGCCTGACCTCTTAAAAATATTTTTCTTTAAAGCTAATACATACAGTCTTGTTTCATTCCAAATGCAATGCATCTCTGTAACCTGCAGTATTGACAGCGGTTTCGATGGTGTTTATTGATAATACAATCCTTTGATCCTCGACATGAATAAACTAAATTTTTTCGGATGCTTCTTTTAAAAAATCCTTTGCAACCTTCACAAGTTACTGCTCCATAATGACGCCCTAGAGACAAAAATGTTTAAGAAAACATAAAAGTCACATATTTTAGAACAGAAGTGAAATAAGCCTGTTTCTTCCCTATAAACAACAATATATGAGATAAAACTGAGATTTCTGAGTTTATGACATGAAAAAAAATTTTAGGAGTTACTAAACAGAATGAAACAACCATATTCTCTGATAAAATATATTAAACAGTATGATTTTATTTTTATTTATTTATGCTGAGGAAGATTTGCCTTGAGCTAACATCTGCCGCCAATCTTCCTCCTTTTTTGCTTGAGGAAGATTAGGCCTGAGCTAACATTTGTGCCAGTCTTCCTCTATTTTGTATGTGGGTTGCCGCCATAGCATGGCTGACGAGTGGTGTAGATCCGTGCCTGGGATCTGAACCTGCAAACCTGGGTCGCCAAAGCAGAGCGTGCCAAACTTAACCACTTAACCAGCCCCAAGTTTTTAAATTTTGTAAAGTAACCTTAACACTGGTATGGAAAATTTGGGAAAGAGAAGAAATATAATCACCCATAAGCCCATGATTTAACCTAACAACTAATTTTCACTTCTGAGATCACTTACAAATTATAGTTCTATTGTATAAAGAGATTCTATTCTGAAAACTATGCTCCAAAAAAAGGATATAATGTTAGTATTTGAACTATAATAATCCTTCTCATTTTGGGTTCCACTTTTTAAATTTCTGGAGAAATCTGTTACACTTTGATTAACCTACCATTTTACAAACCATTTCTTTTGTACAACATCTATTAACAAATTGAACATACTCTGGGAAAAGCTCTAGTGGAGGTTTTTGTAATGAAGCTATGGAAAAGATGAGAGATTAAAGAAAACAAACTGGGCCCTTAAACTATATCCCACTGGCACTTGTGAATATATATAAGTGAACACGGGTGTCTATTTCTGGCATGGAGTAACAACGGCGAGAACTAAAATGACATAACCCTGGGTACTAGTAACAGGCTTGGAGAAATGCTTCCTAGAGCAATAAATAAAGGTTAACCAGAGGTCTTTCCAGCTCAATAATTCAAGTTACTCTGTATTCCTGGAATAAGAACATGGCTCAACAGGTAGGTTAACTTAATGTTATATTATTATTAAGGATCACAACTCATTTTTAAGCAATTTCTTTGATAAAACTGGTTTCACATTCAAAAAAATTTCCACATGTACAGTTTACTTTCAAAAAGCAAAACTGTCTTTCAGAATTCTTTGAAATACGCATTTTATGTCATTGCTAGATCAAATTAAACTGCATTGAAGTGAAAAAAATCTTTAGGTGAATAAAAAACTTTGGGGAAAAATCAGTTAAATTTCATAGGCTACAAATATGAACCACAAAAATGACATGCTCCTTTTTCTTTGTACTTTCAGCAGAAAAAACATGGTAGAATGGTAGTTATTTTAACAACACAATACATATAGGAGTTTATTTTTAATGTTACCTGATGCTTTGTCTCCACATACTACGCAAAGATCAAAAACCTTATTTGGTCCTTGGTCTGGGGAAGAATTATCTGTTAAGAGCTAAAGAAAACCCCCCAAAACAAAAAAAAAATAATTTGTTGTTACTCAATAATGCTCTCATGTAAAAAATTAAAAGAACATTCAGTCAGTCTTACTTTTTTTCTTTTTCATAAGTTATTCTGAACTTTTGAATTCTATTATTATGCATATGTCAAACTATTCTCAATTTTCTTTATATATAGATAAAAATTTCAATGTTATAAGAAGTAAAGACAATAAGAAGACCTTTTCAGTTTGTTCCATAACAATTTCATTAAAGTAAAAGACTGTTAAACACACAAATACATGAGTATTTCTTAATGCATCTCACCCAATAAGCACTTATTATTCATACGGAACATGACAAATTATTGTGGTGGTTATCAGTCCTATCGTGACATCTGTCTTGAACAGCTCAGAACCTTTCCACATGGAATGACATGACTAAAATAAGCTATAAGAGCATAAAAAGATAACAGGATTTTTTAAGTAGAAAAAGAGTTATAAAGAGGGCCGCCTGGTGGTGCAGCAGTTTAGTCCACGCTTTGGTAGCCCGGGGTTGGCGGGTTTGATCCCAGGAGCCGGCCGACGCACTGCTCGTCAGCCATGCTGTGGCGGCGTCCCATATAAAGTGGAGGAAGATGGGCACGGATGTTAGCCCAGGGCCAGTCTTCCTCAGCAAAAAGAGGAGGATTGGCAATGGATGTTAGCTCAGGGCTGGTCTTCCTCACCAAAAAAAAAAAAAGGAGTTATAAAGAAAAAATGTTATTGATAATGTATTTACTTATAATTATGGATATATGATTGATGTACAAAGGTATAAACTTTTCATTAATGAGTTGTCTAAGATTTGGGTTAGGTGAAGTGGTTGAGAGCCTGGATTCTAGAGTCTGATAAATGGGAGCAAGTCAGTAGAACTAGGTGCAGTGGCTCTGGGCAAATTACTAAGCCTCTTTACATAAAGAGCTCTTCACTAGGTACAACTAATATAATACTGGCAAAGAAATACTAGTTTCTTCTTTAGGTTTATCCTTCAACCTTTTCATCATTTTCTTTCAATCTTTTGAAATGTGAACAAATTGATCCAATCAAAAAATGTGATATGGCATTTAGTAAATACCTTCCCCTGCTTTAAAACAACTCACAAAATAATCCTCTACCGTGACTCTTCTTCTCTTAGGGTTGGGAATGCCTTCAGAGGCAATTCTGACTTTAAAAACTTTAAACAGTCCTTAAAATGGTTGTCCCATACTACATTATAGTGGCATAGTTTCTTCTTATATCACCATAAAAATCAGTCTCTAATAAACTTAAAAAAACCCCAACAATTTCTGGAATTAGATGTCCTTTGAAAGCACCTATGAAAAGTATTACTCTTTTCCTGAATAGCATATCTATTGCAAATGGTACTAATCTTTTATCTGCTATTATTCCTGAGGGTAGAAGAGATACTGAGAGGTTAAGAGACTTGCCCACATCCCACCTTAGGTCACTAGACCAGAAATCAAATCTTGGCCCTGGGGAATTCCATCCTATACCTGTTTCTCTTTCATTGCCCTTAGAGGTGATCAATAAAGTAGGCAAAGTACCAGTATTATATTTATTTTAAAAAAAGAAGATAAAAAGTGGAGAAATTTACACTGGAGAAATCTGATACATGCTACTTCAGCCAGGTGGTCAAGGTCAACAACACAAGCCATAAAACATGATGATAATTAAGTACCCTTGATATGATGTCATAAAAATGGCACTTAACCTCTGTGATCCTCCTCCTAAAACCCACAACCACAGCCTAATGATGAGAAAAAAAATCAGCTCAAGTTCCACAGAGGGGCAACCTACAATATACCTGACCAGTACTCCTCAAAACTGTCAAGGTCAACAAATGTAAGGTAATTCTGTCTCAAAGGAGATATGACAACTAAAATCAAGTCTATTAATAAAAAAAATAAGGAGATTAAGGTATGCATAATGTTCTGAATTTTTTAGTGACTTCTGTCTTGTTGATAAAATAACTTCTTATAAATCCTATCCATTTTCTACCTTAGCAACTTCTAAAAATAATACAAATGATGTAATTGGAAGAATAACAGAATCTATCAGGATATATAGGCAAAATTTTGTATTTTATGCATCAGGAGTTTTTCAATCCCAGAAGGAATTTTCTTTGATCAGTTCTTCATCACAAAATACGTAATCCAATTTGTGTGTGTGTGTGTGAGGAAGATTAGCCCTGAGCTAACATCTGTGCCATCTTCTTCTGTTTTATGTGGGACATGCCTGCCACAGCATGGCTTGATAAGTGGTGCGTAGGTCTGTGCTTGGGATCTGAACCCACAAACCCCTGGCCATTGAAGCAGAGTGTGCAAACTTAACCACTATGCCATTGGACCAGCCCCTACATAATCCAATTTTAAGTGGGCATTCCCCCCAAAAAAATCTCTGAGGGCAAACTTAAGGATTCATTGTATTTGTATTCAATCATAGCAACCAGCAGTAAAAATATCTACCTAATCAGCGGCACACAGTGGGTAAAAGGCTTCACTGGCTCTTTGAAGAATGATGTACAACTTGCAAAAATTAAAAAGATGTAAAATTAATCTACACTACTGACTGAGTTCCAATGTTAAAGCAGACCATGGGGTAGACAGCTTGCTACATCAGTGAAGATGTAGATGACAAGAGAGAGGCAAAGTGACAAAGCTGGCAGCTATAGTACCAACTTTGGTTTGGCAGCTTCTTGCTCAAGGCACAGGCAGCTTGGTAGGGGGAACTGCAGCTAAAAGAAGACGTTCCTGATTTGGCAGTTTCCTAATTGTGCAGAAGCAGCAAGTCTCTGAGAAGCCAGTTCTGCAGCACGCTCCAGTAGTTATTCTTGGAAACCCGACCTAGAACTGTTTCTTCAGGCTTCCCAACAATTCTTTGAGCTCTCATCCTTTACTAAATCCCTTCCCGGCCAAACTAGCTAGAGTGGATCTTACTAGGTGCAACTAAGAACCCCCCAAAATATATGGGTGCGAGGCTATGTGAGGAAAAGTATAGGGGCCCATAGGAGAGGGTAGTCACCATAGATAACCTGCACAGCACATAATTTTACGCGAGATTTTTTTTTTCTACTGAACATGCAAGACATAAAGTCTTAATGGCAGGACTTATGACATGCTTTTTAATTTTTTCATGTATAAGATGAAAAGACACTTTTATAGTTATTTACCTGGAGGTGTTGCGCAGATAGATCAGGAGTTGTAAAAAATAACTGGTTGACACCTGCTGCATCTGGAGTTGTGAGGAAAACTTTCCCTGGAGTGGAATCTTGCCTGGCCAGAATGACCTTGCTCGGAGTAGAGCCATCATGATTTGTCAGGATAAACTGCTTGCCTTGTGTATTATGATCAAGCGCTGTCACGATCTGGATTTTCTGGCCAGTTTGCTGCTCTGTAACAATCTAACACAATCATGTCAAATTAGTAATCAATTCAACTCAATCTTTTTTTTCCTCTAAGGACACAATTTTCTCATACTTTCAGACAAAGCTGGAAAAGCATACCATTACATATATATTCAATGTAATACACATTACACACACACCTTTTAAACATTTTACACTTCTATGAAAGCCTATCCTACAGAAATAAACAAATGTGCAAATAAGTAAAGGTATAATAGTAAGAACATTTAGACGTCACTCTTTTGATTCCTTCCTTCCTCTTCCCTCCCACCTTCCATTTACAGAAACACATATTGGGTGCACTCTATCTGCCAAACACTGTTTATTCTGGGACCTGAGATATATAGCAATAAACAAAACAAAGTCTTTGTTCTCATAAGGCTTTTATTTTAGTGAGGAAAGGCAGATAAAAACAAATAAGCAAATAATACTGTCAGGTAGTATTAACTGCTATGAAGAAAACTAAAGCAGGGTAAGGTGAGAGTCACTGATGGAATGAGAGCAATGACGAGACAACATTTTTGCACAGACTTGAGTGAAGTAACAGACTAAGGCTTAGGACTAGCTAGGGGAAGAGTATTCCAGGTAGAGGAAACAGAAGGCGGCCATGGAGCAGGAATGTGTTCAACACATCTGAGGCAAGAGGCAGAGGAGAGCTGTGTGAGCGAAACAGAGTGATTATGGTAGAAGATGGGATCTGAGGGACAGAAGGGGTCAAATCATGTAGGGCTTCATAGGCCATACAAAGTTTGGATTTTCTACTGTGTGAAATGGAGATCCACTAGAGGGTTTATGGAGCAGAGGAGTGGCAGGATCTTCTTCAAAAAGGATCATTCTAAATTTAGTGTGAAGACTAGACTGCGAATGTTCAAGAGCAGAATTAAGGGAGACCAGAAAGGATGCTATTGCACAGATACTGGCAATATCTGGGTATTATATATGGGAAGAAATACTGGCTGGGAACAGGGTAGCTGTACTGGGGATGAAAAATGATTGGATCTGGGATGTTTTATGAAGAGAGAGGTGACTTTTTTTTTTTTTTAATGAATGAGAGAAGAGTCAAGGATAACTATGAAATTTTGGCCTGAGCAATTGGGAGGATAGAATTGCCAACAACTAAGATGGAGTAGTCTGGGGAAGAGCAAGTTCATGAATAAAGAGAATTAGCCCAGCATTGAGGGTTTTTGTTTTTGTTGAGCAAACATTTTACAGAGTAAACTCATTAAGCCAATTTAATTTCTCAATTCAATTTTAAAATGGCAAAGTTGGTTTCTTTCCAACTTTATTCCATTTCCCTGAAATTATTTTTATCAAGATTCTTTCTCTATGCAAAATTTACAACAAAGTTCTGAATCACTGATCAGTTTTTGTCTAGGGCAGACTGTATTGATTATAGCTGCTGTCAATTTGAACTAACTTTGTTGATCATTATTTCTACCACATCCTATTTTTCTTGGTGCAGTTTTAACTGTTGTCAACTTTATTTTACATAGGTTATTTCTACCAAGTCCAGTCTCCATCCTTCTAACAATTTTTGAAAATTTCAATGATACCTATAAGATGTGACTTTGAATCAGTTAACCTATAACAGATTTTACCATGTAAAGTTTAAGCTGTTTTAAGTTTTATTCTGGGTTATTTCTATCAGTAATATTAATTGTGATGTGAATAAAAGACTAATGGCTCACACTTATTTCTTAGAGAAAAGAGCATTAGGTGCATGCAGGGCACAACTGTCATTAGGTTGAAACATTTGCTTAGATAAGTAAAAGGATGTTTACTACAGCATAGTAGTTATAACTAGAAACAGAAGCAATCCAAATGGCCTTCAATAAAGAACAGTAAATAGATTATGGAAACAGTTCTCAGGTCTCAGGATCCCTTTACAAAAACTACTGAGTCCCAAAGGGCTTTTGTCTGTATGTGGGTTATATCTATTGAAGTTTACCATATGTGAAATTCAAACAGAGAAATTTTTAAAATATTTATTAATTCATTTAAAAATAACTCAATGTTAACATAAGTAGCAATTTTTTAAATGAAAGATTAAGTACATTTTCCAAACAAAAATTTAGTGGAGATAGTGGTACTGATTTACATTTTTGCAAACTGTTTTAACGTCTGGCTTAATAGAAGCTGGATTCTCGTACCTGCCTCTGCATTCAATCTCTTGCAATATATTGTTTTGGTTAAAATATATAAAGAAAATCCAGCCTCACATTTATTGGTTGAAAGGGGGAAGAATATCTTAATAGCCTCTTCAAACTGTGGAAACTGTTCTTTGATACTACACCAAAACTTGACAAGTGATAGCTTTTTAAAGGTTAGTTGCAATGTGGAATCAGAAACTATATTAAAATCCATTGGTTTATCCTGCTATTGAAATGGATCCTTTACTCATGAGTGATTTTGTAACATAATGCAATGGTCATTTGCAAAACGCTGGTTCACTGAGTTATGTACACCTTTTAAATGCTGACACATTTCATCATACAATATCATCACACACCATGTAGCCTCTGGAAAATTCCACTGTATACTTGTGAGAGAATAATAGTGAAAAGGCAAATAATATTTTAGTATTATTATGAAAGTAGTGTTGACCTTGTTAATTTTCTGAAAGAGTTCCTAGAAGATACTTTGAAAAGCTCTGGATTATGGTACCTCTTACTGAGGAATAGGACATAACTGTTTAAAAAACGGAGACCTGTCTATTGAAATGGATCTCCTCCCACTGGTCCATTAAGACTGGCCACAGATTTTGCACCTTCCAAAAACGTTCCCCAGCCAGGTCCCCATATCCCTCCACAACTATTCATTAGCTGTTTTTCTTCTGTACTGCCAGAGAACCCTATTATCTATCATAGCACTTAACATGTTCTATTGTGATTGTCTGATTATTCAACTCTCTCTCACTAGATTAAAGCTACCTTAAAGTTGTGGGTATCTTTTATCTCTGCACCTTCAGAACCTAGCATATACATTTGGTGTAAATAAGTTTGGTGAGTCAGTGAATGAACTGTCAACTAGACATACCTCTCCCATCTGTTGTTCAATAATTTGATGTGCAATTTCTTCTATGGTTGCCATGATCTAATTGTCAAAATGTCCTGCCAAAAATAAAAAGATGCTTTTTCACAATTATACCCATAAAAACATATTTATTGAAAACTTTACAAATGAAATCATATGATAGTTAAGATTTGCTTTGAAAAAATCCAATTGGGGTTGATTTGAAATAATCCAGTTGGAAAAAACGAAGCAAGATTGGCCATGCACTGACAATTACTGAAGACTGGTAACATTTATACAGGGGTTCATAAAACTTTCTCTCTGCTTTTATGTATTTTGAAAATGTGTACTTAGAAAAAATATTCAATATCAAACAATATCACTTTTCAAAGATACTGAAGCCTAAACAGAACTCTGACACAGACCAGTAGTAGTTTATTAATTTAAATAAGGGCGACCCTATCTGTAAACAAACACATCACTGTAGCCATTTAAACAGTCTTTTATCAAAATATCATAAAAACCGACAAAATAATCACATTCATTCAGAAGGACAGAAAATTTCTCTAGAATTTTGTGATTGTTCTTCATTCGTGGCAATTTTTTATATATAAGGTTAATTCAAATTTAATGTAAAACTGTCTTCAAATTGATTTGAGAGCCTGTAAGATTAATGAGTTGATTTTGACTTTTGCTTTTTCTCTGTATCACGTAGTCAAGAATACAAAAATTATTTCTGACTTTATCTTATTATATTGTTTGTCATAAGTTCAACTAATATTCTGTAATTATAATATTAATTGCCATATTATCTGAGTTGTTTTCCTTTCGATTACTTTTAAATAAATGCTTCTGTTAGTTGTAAAAGCAATATTCAATATTTAGCTTGACTGTTCAACTATCTCTCACTAGATTGAAAAGCAGCAGCCTCAAGCTCTCTGGAACCAACCAAGGAGACAGCGCTGCTCCCCGGGTCTGTGTGCTCTGGGGGGTTCATTCTTCCCCTTCCTTGAAGATAACACATGTTGAAAACTGAATAGCTCTACTGGCCCATCCAGCAGAATCTCACAAGTCAGACAGCCTTCTCTCATTTCGTCCCATTTCTCTCCTCTTCAATCCAAATTGGCAGCATTTCTGCTGGTATGAAGTTCTCAAAAATCTTGTTGCCTCCCATGCAATTCATGGGGGTCCAAGCCATCAGACAAGACAGTCCTCTACAGATCTCTCCTGGATAACCCCATCTCTATTCTTGGCTTCTGTTGAGATGGCTGATTGAATCCATAAATCACATGCCCATAATCTCTTTAGCAAATGGTTGTCCAGTCATACCCTAAGCAGTCGCTCCAGAACAAGCTTTCTTTTTTTGCAATATGGATAGGCTAAGTATTTTCCAAATCTTCAAGTTCTGGTTCCATTTTTCTTAACAATTCCTTCTTCAATTTATCTCTCTCCTCTCACATTTACTTTAAGCAGCAAGGAGAAACCAGGCTGCGCCTTTAACACTTGTTTTAGAAATTTCCTCATATAAATATCCAAGTTCACCACAAGTTCTACTTTCGACAAAACACTAGAACACAACACAGCCAAGTTCTTTGATACTTCATGACAAGGTTTGCCTTTCCTCCAGTTTCCAATAACATGTTCTTCACTTCTATCTGAGACTTCATAAGAAGCATTTTTAATGTTCATATTTCTACCAACATTCTGTTCATGATGATAGATGTATCTCTAAGACGATAGGAGCTTTTTTTTTACATCTTTCCTCTTTTCTTTCTGAACCCTCACCAGAATCGCCTTTGACATCCATATTTCTACCAACAATCTCTTCAAGGCAATCTAGGCTTTTTCCAGCATGCACTTTAAAACTCTTCCAGCCTCTACCCATTTCCCAGTTCCAAATTTTTAGGTATTTGTCACAGCAGCACTCCACTTTCCAGTACCAAAATCTGTATTGGTTTGTTAGGGGTGACATAACAAAGAAGCACAGGCTGGGTGGTTTAAACAAAAAAATTAATTTTCTCACAATTCTGGAGGCCTCGGTTTGTGTCTGTATTATAATCTCCTTTTCTTATAGAGACAACAGTCATATTGGATTAGGGCCCACCCTAATGACCTTATTTTAACTCAGTTACCTCTTTTAAGGCCTTAGCTCCAAACACAGTTACATTCTGAGGTACTGGGAGTCAGGACTTCAACATATCAATTTTGGGGGGAAACAATTCAGCCCATAACACTTAGGTATAAATCTAATAAGAAATGTGCAAGATCTATGTAAAGAAAGCTTTAAAATGCTAACTAGAAAGAGGAAAAACTACCTGGAAGAACATAGTTACAGTGACCACCTTCAGGGAGAAGAACTGGAAATTTGGGAACAGGGATGGGATGGAGACTTACTTTTCACTGAATAAGTGTGTGTTCATTTAAAATTTTAATTACAAGTATTACCACAAAAAATTAATTAAAAGTAAAAAAAAAATAGTTTAAAGAAGAGGAATCTTTTCCAGAAATCCTAAAATCAATACCAGTGTTATCAGTGCATTAGGCTCCAAAAGCTACTTTGTAATGAAAACCTAGGTAGATAAATTATTCTATACATTATTATTGTTTGATTACTTAAAAGTGTAAGAATAGGAAGTCCTGAATTCAAATCTCAGTACTATTGTATGTGCTAACAACTACACTAACATCAATTATTATTTTAGCCAAAGAGTATGAGGGTATAATGTGTGATGCAGATGCATGTACGCATATACAGGTTCATGTTTAATTGTGTACTTTGTTATTAGCAATGCTACAGGTAACACAATGCTAATGGGTTTGAATGTTAATATTCTTGGAATAGTATTCTTGAGCAGTGAATTCAGGGATATTCAGATTTTTTTTCTGTTTAGGAAGAAAAGAGCAGGCAACTGCAATGGATTCTTAACCTTTTTTGGAATTACAAACTCCTTAGAGAATCTGACTAAAGCAACACAATCACAGAAAAATATACACATACATATATTTGGTGGATTCCACCTTCTGATCCAACAAATCAATTTTCTAATTCTCTCTACATAAAACCTCTGCACTACTACAATAGTCTAGAGTCTTTTTTCATGTTGCTTTACAGATCTATATAATCCAAACTGGTTAGCAAAAGAATGCCCAGGTACAGTTTCCAGAATATTTACTTCAGTGATCATATATCTCAATTTGTGTTGAGCAAAACAAATGAGCAGAATCTGCAAAACAGATTTGATCAGAAAGGCAGACTAAAACAACCTTTCCCCTTTTGACCCCTCCCCAAGCAAACATATATCTTCCATTGCGACCTCAAAGTATTTATCATATCCTACTTGTAAAGCCTGTTGGGTGTCTGTCAAGCCAGCTCACTAACTTATTTAAAGATTCAAGTTTAAGAAGGCACAGACACAGTGATATAAAATCAAATCTATAATCCTATTTTCAGCATTACCTATTTCTCTCATTAAACTATCCAGGAATATGATACATATTTACATGTAACTAGATACATGAAATAATTCAAATGGATCATACAATCTTGTTCATTTCAGAAAACATTTCTCACCATTTATAAAAGAGGCAGACTAAGTTAATTACAAGTTCTAACCAAATTAATTAAGTTTTACTAAAATTCAGAAATTTTCAGAGGATAGTACCATTCACACTGATAGAAAAAAAATTAGCAAGGGGGAAATGATGAAAATTGGTGAGAATAAAATAGATATTTGGTATGAAAGCAGGTATTTATGAGAGTGCATTCGTCACTTTGGTTGTGATAAAAGGTCAACTACTGTTAGTTTAAGACAAAAAAAAAATTGTGGGGGTAAGGGGAATGGGAGATAGACACTGCTAGGACTACAGAAGAGCTGAGTTTGGGAAAAACTGAAAGTAGGATTTCTGATGCTGTCACCAAACTCCCTCCCTCTATTCTCAGCGTTCCCCTGTGGCTTCTTAAATTCGACTTTGTAGTAAAGGACCAGGAAAGGAAAAGTAGTCTTCTCTAATGCCAATTTTAAAATCT
The DNA here is from genome assembly GCA_031878705.1 of Tapirus indicus. Taxonomy (NCBI): domain Eukaryota; kingdom Metazoa; phylum Chordata; class Mammalia; order Perissodactyla; family Tapiridae; genus Tapirus; species Tapirus indicus. Next base: position 131,567,209 of record CM062920.1, on the reverse strand, counting down.
TGGTAATGGATTCTGATTGGCCCAGTTTAGATTATGTGCTCATCTCTTGGATTAATCACTGTAGGTGGGGCTGGGAAGACGGAAAGGAAGGTTAATATGACTGGCAGCTTTCATTTTTGGAAAGCCTATTTAACAAAAGATGGGGACTAGCATAGACAGGGCTGCTGATACAATCATGAGCCAGGCAACCAGTTCAACCTGTTTCTACTACTGATACATAGAACTCTTCAACCAGAAGTCCACTGAAGACTACCGAGCTACTCAAAAAACTTAACTCAGAGGAAAAAAACCTCTTATTCTTTACTTTTTTGTGAGGAAGATTAGCCCTGAGCTAACATCCACTGCCAATCCTCCTCTTTTTTGCTGAGGAAGACTGGCCCTGGGCTAACATCCATGCCCATCTTGCTCTACTTTACACGTGGGACGCCGCCTCAGCATGGCTTGACAAGCAGTGCATCTGTCCACGCCCGGGACCTGAACCTGTGAACCCTAGGGCCGCCGAAGCAGAGCGTGCGAACTTGACCGCTATGCCACCGGGCCGGCCCCCCTCTTATTCTTATAAAACACTTTATTATGAGGTCTACTTTTGGCTACTTCCAGATCAAGGTCCTTCTAATTTCTTGCTTTGTGAGTTGTTTAGTAAACATTTATCTTGATCACATTTCTAAATTTAGTTTTATAGCTATGTTGTTCTAAACAACTTCCAAAGTTTCTAGAGAATTCACAAAATAAAATGAATTTTGATGAATGTTTTTCAAACATACCACAAATTTTTTGTTTTTTTAAGTTGGTAAAAAGGCAGAAGGAGTGAAGGCAAGGCAGCCTTGCAATCCTCAATATCAAAAACTTGAGTATCAGTATCTTAAGCACTGGACGGTGTTATACTTTCTCATGAAATAAAAGATATTAGGGGTTACCAGTTACTCTGATGTACTGATATACAGAATCTTCTTGATGGGGAGGGACTACTGACAGAGTTCGAGAAGAATCAGAAGTTTTGGGTTACCAGTCCAGATTTTAGTCCCAACTTTAAACAAAAGCTAAAAAACAAGGTTCGTGAAGGGGGATTCAGTAACAGGAAAAAGAGAAACGGAGTCTTGAATGTTTTCCAAAAATAAAATAAAATTTAAAATGAACCATTCTTCTTTACCAAGACAGTAAAGCATTTTAAAAACAGGCAAATGAGCATAACACTAGGTATCTCGTATATATATGTATACCAGCTATAAACAATATATACAGATCTCAAGGACACTGCTAATGTTGTAGTCCTCTGAACAAGGCTGCTTATTTTCTCCCAAACCAAAAACTCTTCCTGTATATATTCTCTCTCCACCATGAATCCAACAAAATCACTAGATCAATATACGCTTGTTTTCCAAGACTAAATTTAACTCCAAAAATTAGACAAAACAGGTATTCTTTACATATTGTTGATGGAAGTCTAAATTGTTATAACCTTCCTAGAAGAGTAATTTGCCAGTGTGTATCAAGGACCTTAAAAATGTTCATATTCATTACCCAATAATTCATTCGATATTCTTCTTCCAGTCAACAAATACATGCTGAGGGTTTACTAAGGAAGGGTCAGGCATTTTTCTAAGTGTTAGGGATACAGCAGGGAGTATTAAAACAAACTTCCCCTTGTGAATTCCGTATTTTGGTGGGGTGAAACAGATAACAACTAACTAAATATCACCAAATGGTGAAAAGTGAAATGGAGGAAAACAGAGCAGGGACTAGTGACAGAAAATGTTGGAGAGAGTGGCAATTTTTAATAAGAGGTCAGAAATGACCTTACTGAGGTGACATTTTAGCAAAGACAAAGGACAAAGATTTGTGCAAAAAAATTCTCGTTAAAATCACGTGTAAGAAAAATGTGTAATGACAAAGAGAAAATGCTCATGACAAACTAAATGTAAAGATCAAGAAAAAATTTTATTTGCAACTGATTTTAACTATGCAAAACACAAACAGACTAAAAATAAACATTTTCAAATGTTAATGGCAACTTTCCTAGGCGGAGATTTATGGGCCACTTATTTTCTTCTTTATCCTTTTTGAATGGATATCTACTATTGTAATCAGAAAAGTAAGAATTCTTTCATCTGTAGTCCACTGTATCTTGTGCCCATTTATCTTCTAAAGCACCCTGCCCTTATTTGCATAGATGACCATCTCCAATAATAGACTTCTAAGGAAAAGAACTGTGTAGTTTCTCAATGAACTAAATTTTTCAGTGAACCTCTAGTGTTTAACAGTGCCTAGTATCCATCTTAACTCAGCAAGTATTTGCTGAAACATACTATAAGGCACTGTGAGACTCTGGGACTTGACAGTGAACAAGACAGAAAAGATCTCTGCCCCACGGAGCTTACAGTTTAGTAAGAAAACAAAATTTTAAAAATTACCATGTACTAAATGTTATGAAGCAAACTAGAGTGGAGTAATAATAGAAAGATAGAGAAACAGAGGGAGGGAGTTTATACAGGTAGTAGAGTGTCCTAGACCTTAAATCAATAAATGTGAGCTCCAATCCCATTTTTACTTAATGTTTGACTATATGTCAGTCACTTAACCTGAGGCTCAGTTTCCTAATAAATGAAATGGATTCAGTAAGATCTACCTCAAAAAGTTGTAAAAATTCAACGTAAGTGAAAACATCTATACCAATGGCTAACAGTCTCATAGGTAAGAGGTAGTCCCTGCAAGTTGGCTGAATGAACAAAAAGTACTCAAAAATGAACAAGAGGAGCTCAGAAGAACTAGACAGGGAGGGTCTGGGAACACCTTATAGAAGAGACATCTGAGTCGGAAACTGAAGGAAAGTATTTACACCAGCCTGAGGGACAAAGCAAAAAGCATGAGGATGATGCTTTTACTACTCGAGAGTTAACTAACACACAGAAGACACACGGTCCTACATTTTTGGCCCTTATTTTTTTTTCACATTTATCTTGATCACATTTCTACATATATTCCCCACAGAAAAAAGCATTTGTAGAGTCAATGGTGACATCCTTCTTCCATTCAGATTCAAAATTTTAAGTCTGTGCTCTTTGACAACATCAGATAGTTAATTATCTTTTCCCAACGTCCATTCTCCCCCCCTTCTTTCCCCACCAGTCCCACTCCCATCAACTGAATGCAGGCTGTTGTCATCCAAAGCAATATTTTGTAAACTTCGCGCTGTGAGCCACTTATGGATGGGTAAATTTAGGTCGGGTTTTTTTTTTTTTTAAAAAGAGAAGACAGAAAATAGTGCATCAGGTATAGTGAGGGTAAGAAGAGTCTTGTGAAGACTTTATTTCACTTTAATCTGTGTGTGTGCGTGCGAGTTATGATGTAAATGTATTTCTTTCTGTGTAGTCAAAATGTTTGAAAATATGATATAAAACAATGATTTTCTTTTTTTTTCCGGTGGGGAGTGGGTCAAACATCTTTTTGAAAATCTGACGGAAGTTAAAGTTTCCCTTACTGGAAAACACAAGTTCACATTCATTCACACTACAAATGATGGTAGATGCTGAATTTCAAGGAGTTCATAAAACCTCCTGTGGCCAGGCCAAGGCCTTCAAGTTAAGAACCCTTGGAGTAAAATTTCAGCTACTGCCAGCATTGAGTTTCTTGAATGTTTATTTAATATATGCAACTTCGTGTAAGGGAAAAGTCCCTAGAAGGCCAGAACCATTTTTGTGTATATTCAGTAAGTCCCAAGAAGGCAAAACCCATCTTTTTGTTAGCACCTGTCACAAGCAACAGGATCTCAGGATACTTACTGAACTGAAACACATCCTTAGTCTCCTGCTTCAGAACCATCAGTGTCTCCTTAATGGCCAAAGAATAAAGTTTCAGCCCCTCTTCTGGTATTTTTTCAATATTTATTAAGCCCCTATAACCTGCCTAGCACTATGGACAGAAAGGAGAGTTCCTTTACAGTCTGACTTCCTCATTTTCCCATTTTAGCTCCTATCACTCCCAAGACGGACCTCTCTTCAGGTCGAACTGAGGTGTTCTTTATTCCCCAGTCAACCATTCCAAGCTCCTCCTCCCTTATTTAAATTCCACCTGATCTTTAAGACTCAGCTCAAACGTTTTTTTTATCCAATCTTTCTAGACAGGTCCAGCATTGACTGTGTATACTAAGGTTGTTAACTAGGATTCACGAACAGACTTATGTTAACTTCTACTATTGTATGCAAAATTTTATGTAAAGCTGCATTTTTCGGGATAGATGGTCCATGGCTTCCAAAAGATTTTAAGAAGTTGCAGAGGGTCCTATAACTCATAAAGGTAAAGAATTATATTTATACTATTAATTACTTGTATGCTGTTTCTTTTGTCTTTTCTATTCCCCAAGGGTAGGAATTACACTCTTTTGTGTGGCAGACACACACACACACACACACACACACACACACACACACACACAGAGATTTCGGGAATGTTTGCTGCCTCTGATGTGTGTCTCCCTCAAAACCCTTCCTAAAAGCCTCAAATGCCCCTACAAAGAATGATCAAATCAGTTATATTTCATGCCATCCACTTTTTATCAGAACAAACAGAAATCTCTTTTAGCTCTACCAACTGGACATAGAACCAAAATCTAAAAACAATCATAGTGTACCAACCACACAGCACATTGTTCAAAAACCTCAAAGTCGAAAGCCTATTGACATCTTCCAGAGGCACAAAAATCCTAAAGGCCTTGATTTCAAGTCTTTTTGCTATACTTTTCCAGTTATTTTTTTCCTAAACAGGCTGACCTACTTAGTGAAGGTTGAGACAACTTGGCAACATTTGTAATTCATAAAACGGTATCTGCAGAAGTTGGAGGCAGGGTTTCTTAACAAAAGAGCTACTGGAAGCTCGGACATGCCCAGCGCAGTGAGGACCCTGGGCCGCTCCATTTTTTCCCTCAAAAGATACAGGTCCAGAGGCAGCGGCTGCCCTCGCCCCATTTGCCGTGAGAGTTGAGGGCGTTATCCGGTCGGTCCTGCGTCAGCACGAGAATTAGGAAGAGGCCTCGGTGAAGCGGATTCGGGCCTCGGCTCGCCGCCCGTCCACGCGAGGGCCGGCCTCTCCGCGTCCCGCCAGCGCCGGAGCCTCGGGCAGCCCTCGGGGCCGGCCGGGCGCGCGGCTCCCGGGGCGGGGGAAGCGGCGGCGGCGCCGAGACGGAAGCTTTTCCTGTAGGTGAAAGGTCAGAGGCGCCGCGGGAGAGGCTGCCGTGCGCGCCGAGGGGCTCCCACACTCCCTCCCGCGCCCGCCGCCCCAGCCCCTCTCCCGGCCCCGCGGCGGTGGCCTCGGCCTCTCTCGGAGCCCCGCGCGTTCGGCCCCGCCGCTCCGGCCACTCTCCGCTCTCCCAGCCCAACCCGAGCAGCCCGCGGGGCACTGCCAGCCGGGCGGGCCCTGCCGACCGGAGCCCGCAGGCTGTGGCGGCACTAGGGGCGCGTCCGTTGGCAGTTGGGAGGGAGAGACACTCCCGCCCCCCGCCCCGGGCGCGGCCGCTTTTCTCCCCACCTGGCACTTCTTACCGGCACTTCTCCGCGCGCTTCGTCCTGCGCTCGGCGTGGACCGGACAGTCCCACTGCAGCGGCTGCTGGAGGGGCTCCGGGAGGAGACAGGTTGGAGAAAGCTGAAGGGGGGAGGGTAAGGAAAAGTGGGGGCAGGGAGCTCTCTGGGTTTGTGTATTTGGGGGGGGTCAGAGTTCGTGACCCCTCCCTCGGCTCCGCGGAGCGCGCTCCCGCCCGCGCCTGCGCATTAGTGGAGTGGAGAAGCGGCGAGGAGGTCTTGACGTTCCTTGGATGGAGGGATGAGAGAACCGAGCCTCTGAAAGTCGGCTGCCCCCTATCGACTTGGAGGGAGTCTGCCCCGCCAGAGTTGCGCGTGCCTATCAGGGACTTGGAGAAGCCGCGTGCGGTTAGGATACTGTTTTGCCAAAGGCGGTGGTTAAAGGAAGTTTTGAGACATCGTTTCAGAGTTCAGTGATAGTAGATAACTTAGTTTTAGACAGCTGGGCTTATAAGTTGTGGAAAACTAGGCTCTGACCTTGGAGACTAAGGTTTATTAGCCTCTGGGTAGATCCCAATAAGATAATTAAAAATTTCTTAAATAAAACAAGCTAGGGCAGAATCCTGTATAGTAAGGCAAAGTTTTACTTATCAACTCTTGTGAGTAAATAGGTATAATGGTTAAATGAAGCAAGAATATAATAATATAATTAGAACGTAAGCTTCCTAAAGGCTGGTTTTTGTGTTTTGTTCAGCTGTGTATTCCCAAGCATACAGAACAATGCCTGATGGTCAATCAAGGCTGGTGAAATGGAGAGGCATTGACGGAACATCACATTCGGACACCTGCAGCACCGAGGTGTGGCAGGAAGAGCTGCCCCGTGTGCAAAGTACTGTGTGGTTTAGACTTTAAGAGAAGGGGTCCTTGGAATTTCTTTAGTAGTATATTGGTTGGCACTAGAAAAGCAGTCACGGATTCAGGCCAGAAACCCAAGTAAGGAAAAACAAATGTTCACCGGGAATGAGAATGTCTCCTCTGTCATTTCCCTCTGGAACTAGGTACCTGGACAGAAAAAGGGCATGCAACAATCCCTAACAAGTGGAAATATGCTTTATGCCTCATTCTCTAAAAGGCCCCCTCTTCCTTTTAGCATCATTTGTTTTGTGTTTGGTGGTTTTAAGGCAGCCCCTCCTCCCTCCACCCCCCAGATTCTTAAGTTGGTCCCAAAGGTGAAAGTTAAGAAAGTATACTTTTAAAAACGAAAAAAGGCAATTGAGACCTTTTCTCTATTCTCAGTGCATAATATGGAGGCCTGTATGGATGCTTGTGGTTACCCACAATTAATCCTGTTAATTCACTTAAGTCACAGTAAGTTGACTTTGTAAAACTTGGAAGTAGAAGCCATTCTGGGAATATCATTTGTGGGTGAAGAAGAGCCCCCCTAATTATGCTTCAGGAAAACAGGTTAGTGAGGTTCATCTTTAAATGTGTGACTCTAAAAAAGTTATGGTTTCAAAGACATCATCACACCAAAAGTAGATCTAGTAAATTTATTTTGCATAAATATACATATTAACATTATTTACAACACTCATATTTTATTTATAAAGGATCTATATCTCTATATGGACAATCAGATACAAACTATTATCACTTTAAGTAAAAAGTGTTTCTGGAACTTCCTTATGTCATTTAAAAAAACAGTATTTCAAGATTGGTTCTTAACATGCTATGACCAACTTACTGAAGAGAAAGCTGCCCCCCTCCATTCTTCCCATCCCCCAAAAAAGGAATTTGATATTTGGCTTTTGGAAAATTTTCTACCATTTTTATCTTAAAAAAAATCCTACTAGAAATTAGCTATCTCTTTTCTTAAAGGGGGAATAAGTCACAGATAAGATTTTCCTTTAGAAAATAACATTAAAAGTGGCATAGGGTCCAGAATATTTGTGTATTGGAGGTCCTCAAAAAAAAAAATCAGAAGGGATCCATTTGAAGTAATTTAATTCAGGAAACAAATACTAAATGTCCCACTGGGTGCAGGGCACCCTGCCAGATGCGGAGGGGGGTCTCAAATGAACAAGATACAGTTGCTGTTCTCAAGGATAGAATGGATAAGCACCATAAGAAAGTTTATGAGTTAAAGCTTATAGGAGCATAGAGGAAGGAGAGACCAGATGTCTGGAGGAATAGGGGAGAGAAAAACTAGGATCAACTGTTACAGAGAAGTCTTGGATAAACAGGCAAAAATGGGGGAGAGGGTGAGAAAACAGAAGAAAACTGAACAGAGAAAGGCTGGGTTGAGGTTAGCTGGATTGTATGATACCTGGGGAAAAGTGTTCCATGCCAAGCCACTGGGAAGCCAATGAAAGTTGTAAAGAGCAGGGATGAAACTAGATTTTAGAAGAACTTTAGAAAATGGCTCTGGCAGTGTTTAAAATGGGATCACACAAAGAAGGCATTGGAATTAGAAGAAAAATTATTCTAATCATTGGGAAGAGATAACAAAGACTTGAGCCAGGGCCTGTGCAATAACCGAAGGGCCATGAAGATGGAAAGGATGCAAGAAGCAGTTGCAGAGAGTCTTGTTGAGACATGGAGGCAGACTCTGGAGCATAGAATGGTATTTTTACATTACAGAAGAAAATGAAAAGAAAGTTGTGTTTTAGTCATGTCAAGTTTAAAATGCTTAAGAAGGACTCGTGTAGATATCCAACAGGTGGTTGTAAATAAGGCCTTGTAGGATGATGGAAAGAGTAGGTCTAAGATGTGAGTTATAATGAGGGCATTTGGGGGGCTGTGTTTGAGTTGTAGATGACAATAATCCTGTCCTCACTTTCTTCAATTCAACAAATACTTTCTCTCAAAAAACACAGGGTAGGTATTTTGTGAGAAACTGGTATCTTAGGTATATTATTTGCCTTCAAGGAGTGTGAGGTATAAGAGAAAAAGGATTTACATCTCTGGAAATCCCATTGACTACAATGGATTTCAAACTTCAAAAAATGAGTATAATGGGGGGCCGCCTGGTGGCGCAGCGGTTTAGTCCGCGCTTGGCAGCCCAGGGTTCGCAAGTTCGGATCCCGGGCGCCCGCCGACGCACTGCCTGTCAGCCATGCCGTGGCGGCGTCCCATATAAAGTGGAGGAAGATGGGCAGGATGTTAGCCCAGGGCCAGTCTTCCTCAGCAAAAAGGGGAGGATTAGCAATGGATGTTAGCTCAGGGCTAGTCTTCCCCACAAAAAAAAAAAAAAAAAATGAGTATAATGGAAGCACACTCCAAGACACATCAACATATGCTGTGATAACATTTACATTTTAACTACATTACTAAATAGCAGACTTGTCCTATTTTTGGATATAGTCTACCAACCAAATATAAAATATACATTTGGCTAACAAAACTACACTTTAGTCTTAAGTTGTTTCATTACAATTTTATATTAAAATTTGCTCTGATGATCTCGTTTTAAGAAATACTGCTACATACTCAAAGAATCAAGCTTGTGGTTGAAGAACAGAGAATTAAGTATCTTGGGCAAAGGACAAAAGGAGGACACTGGGTATATTAAGAGAACAGGGGAAAAGAGGTTGGAGAGAGGTTCAGATACATGAGATGATGCCAGAGAAAACCTTTTTCATTTTCCTAGGACTTTGGTGGGTCCTCTACATTTACAGCTGCCTCAGATAAGGGAGGAACACTAGTTGGGGACACGTTCTAAGGACGCCAGCCTTCCCCTAGTTTAACCTGGCATCTCTTGTCTGGTTACTTTCAGCAGCCTTTTTAGCTTAGCCTTATAACTGCTCTTCTTTCTCCTTCTGAGTGAAAGGAGATACCTGAACAGGGTTTGATGGAAGCACATGTTATCAGTGTAATAAATACAGTATTCTTAGGATCTAGGTACTATTTGTACTTCTCATTTATAGAATGCACCCAGTAATATTTTTTTCTCTAAAATGTTAACTATCAAGAGATTTTTTTTAAAGTAGCTTTACAACAAAATATATATAATTAAGTTTCTTGGTTGACATTGAATGAGGCAAGTTAAATAATTGATCAGCTTTACTAAGTTATGAAGGATTGATAAGGGGAAAAGGGAATGTAATACTATTTCACATTTAAACATTTTTATGGGGGGGGTGGTAATCTGATAGCGTCCTCAAAAGGTTTTATATTTTTCAAAACCCTCCACGGGGCTAAGCTAATAGCTAGTACAATCATACATGAGCTTCACACGTAATTAGAAAAATTACTAGAAGTTTGTGCAGTGTTTCTTCTATTTAGATATAGAACTGGTTCTTGATTCAGCCAGCTGTTGGAAGATGGAATAGCCTGGCTGATATTTCCTAGATTCTGAGGTTTGAACCAAACCTTGTGGTCAGAAGGTTGAGAGCTCAAAAGGAGGAGGGAAGAATTCCAAATAATTTGTTTTGCGAAATGTTAGACCCAGTGAAGCAGAAGGGAACATTTTATAAGGTATAACCTTAGTCTCCAAAAAGGATACACTTAAAAACTGCAGGGATTTTAATATGGAAGCCTTATTTATGCTATCTTGATCAAAATGAATGAGCTGCAAAGAAGTATTAGTTTGCTTACAGGGGCAGAAAGACTTGGGAGATAGCATGTGAGGATTATGTGTGAGGTTGCAATAGGATTTAAAATGATTCCATAGCAAGCAATAGCCAGAAAAAACTCGGGCAGCCAACTCTAGATTTAGTAGGCACTCTGGTGCTGCAACAACATTCAAAAGGCTTCAGAAAGGCACTCAGCAATTCTCTTGGCAGTCATAAGTATCACACTGAATTAGGAAATCCCTTATATAAAAGCAGAAAGGAAAATTCTTGTGCCCTTTAATGAAATATTCTATGGATAACCTTACCTTTTAAGATAATTTATATTGAGTTTAAGCTCAGTCAATAAATGATATTATGAACATCAGGAATGACTTTCATCATAGTGTTAATTTCATTTTTCTTCTGCTAATCAACAACTTTATGTACAAAGTAGTTCATGTGTTGAACGATAAGTGCACCAGAATTATGAATATAAATCTTTCCTAACTGCACTGACAGGTGGGTAAAGAAATAAAGGATTTTTTTTTTTAATTACCAGGGAGGACATAACACTAAGTGATATTAAAAGACCTTTAAAAAATGATACTACACAGTTTCAGTTAATACTGGCTTAGAATTTGTGCTTTTTGATATGGTAATTCCAGTTCATTTTTTAAAGCACAATATTATAGAAAATGTAACATTCTTTTTACATACAAACCCTACCACCACTGACTTAGGCTCAGAACTCTTACAATAGCAAGGGACATTATGTAATATAGTGCTTACCACATTTTCCTTTTAAAAAAATAATACATTTATGTTTGTGTTGAACTGGTAGCTTTTAAAAAGAGATTAGACAGTGTAAAGGCCATAGAGTTTATTATTTTGTGTTCCTCTGCAAATGAGAATATCTTCTTTCCGACTCATAGTTCAGTAAAATAAAAATTCAGATTCTATCCCTTTGCTATAATTCCTTGATGATGTTACATTATCTCATGCCAAAAGAGGTACATAACAGTAGAAATACTTTAGGTAATTTACTGGAATTTCATTTCACAGTTACTGAGGTAGAAGTTGGCCATGTGTTTTTCTATTAAAAGATACAAAAATTCATCAAAGTTTATTGATTCAAAGACATGCATTTTTTTCATCAGCAGTTTTATAACCATAATTTCTAAACCAAACATTGCATGGAAATTTGCTCCTTGATGTGTGTTTTTTATTTACAAAGACTTATCACTGGTGAGCATGTTACAAAGTAACACTGTAAAACACATTGAGAAAACAGTGCAGACTGTGTCACAAACAATTAATACAGTATACACTATTAAGATAAGTTTTCTGGTTTCTAAAGAAAAGGTACTTTAGAATTCAGTGTGAGTCCCAGAAATAATTCTGACCATTAAGTAAACATCAAAATTTTAATAAATAACATACATGAAAAAAAATTTTTAAAAATTACCCTATAGCTAACAAAATAATTTCTTATATCTGATGAAGATTTTGGTTGGATTTATCTTGGCAGTGTTCATTTATATAAAATTTTTGTACTGCATTTACTCCATTCTGATGAAATTCCACCCTTTTGGAATCACAGAAGATTTGAAACCAATACTGTTACAATACTGTGCCTTCCTGAAATGCCTCTATCCACCTATTGATAAGAGAAATTTGTTAGATTTGTACAATGCAATCATCCTATATAGGTTAAGACAATATAGATAACAGCTGTGCCTATGTATCCAGTTAGCCTAACCGTATACTTAAGATGTTTCCTATAGCAAACTAGAATTCTGTATTATAGGAAACTACCCTTTATTTGGTAATTTGGCCCAAAACTCGGCCTGAAAAGTGGATCTCTTATTTCTATAAAGCCTGAGGAAGGGGCGCTTCATGCAAAAGTTCTACAAAGTCCTGATGATCCCATTTAATTGGTTTTGGAAGTGGCTATATCTGCAAAGGCCTTTATTTCAACCTCCTTTGTGCTTTTAGGAACAGCAGCTCTGTCCCTGTCTCCTTCTCTCTTAACTCTACCAACCAGAGATTCCTTGGGCATCCATATCCAGACCTGTTCTAATATTTTCAATGAAGAGGAATTTAGCATCTAGTCTTCCCCCAGTTGATCAAAATTTTGCATGCAACATAAAAGTGTCTCAGAATTTCACAGATGTCTTTGCAAAATTCTTTAGTCTCAAAGTTTTAGCTGAGAATATACACAGCTGCAATTATTCAGAAGATACTTGGAGGTAGTCTCTGTAACTCTCTAGTAGTGTAATTGCTTCTGAACTTACTAGGAACACTTGAAATCACTCAATTTAATTAGTAAAAGCAGCCTATAGCAGATTTAGCTCAAATTTCAAGGATAGAATTTTCAGAAACTTAAATTTTAAATGCAAATGACATATGTTATACCACAATAAAAAGGCTTTTAAAAAGCCAAAAATTTCCATTAAAATTACACATTTTAATATTCTGCAATGTGCAAAAAAAGTAATCCATATGATAGTAATAACCTCAAACAGAAACTATAATTTAGCCTGTATTAATTCTACATTACAAGTAAGCTGGTTCCCTTCACCCAACTACATTCAATTCTGTCTTGAAGAGATTTTATCTTGTCAACTTAATGATATAAGCAAAAGATGTATATTGAAAACCAATGATTTTTATCAGTTTGATGACAAATACACATGAAAATGAAGAGAAATATATCTAACAGAATATTAGGCCAATTACTATTTTATCCAAGTAATTTTTTTGTGTGTGTGAGGAAGACCAGCCCTGGGCTAACATCCGTTGCTAATCCTCCCCTTTTTGCTGAGGAAGTCTGGCCCTGGGCTAACATCCGTGCCCATCTTCCTCCACTTTATATGGGACGCCGCCACGGCATGGCCGACAGGCAGTGCGTGGGCGGGCGCCTGGGATCCGAACCCGCGAACCCCGGGCTGCCAAGCGCGGACTAAACCGCTGCGCCACCGGGCGGCCCCTATCCAAGTAATTTTTACAGAAAAAATAGTTAAGTTACACAATTTTAAAATATTCTTCAGTACCCGAAAGGAATTATTTGGGGCAACAGCTATACATGGATGGATATCCTAATATAGACTGAAAAAAAAAGCCTTACAGAGTATTTGTAACATTGTATCTGATTAATATTCAGGAACATTTGTAATTCTGGTACATTAATTGTAACTGCCTTAAGAAATGACAAGCCTTGCTTACTTAAAGCATTCTTTTTTATCTGCATGCACTTTTAAAACCTATTGAGAAAACATGAGCACCTCTTAGTGAAAACAAAAATGTATATTTTGTGAGGCCAAAATAAAAATCAAATGAAAGAAAGGTGAACTGAGCTGTTTTGTTCAGAAAGGACTTCAGTTTCACAGAGATATGCTTCTCCATGTTAAGCAACCTCATGACATCTAAATAAATATTCTTGTTGGTATTTTGAAGAGACTGTTTCAGCCTTTACCATCTAAAATGATATCCATTTCCTCTCCTCAGGCATTGGGAACAGCATGAGAGCCTCTTAATGTGTTTGACCTTTTTCTCAAAGAAGTAAGTTAGCAAGCAGCTGTTTAAACTCCTGCTGTTCCATGGCACAACTGAATCTTTGGATTGCCAAAGTCCTGGAATGTTTCAAGGGAAGATTCTTACCCTCACTGAAGGAGAGGTCAAATACCTCAGCTTCCCTTCCTTTCAGCAGAGCAGCATCATGCTGCTTCCTCAGAGGTCATGTGTATACAAAATTCTTTGGACAGAACTACCTATTTTCTTTTCCCCTCTTCCTCCAGAAAATATTCCAGATACTCTTGCCTGTCTTTAAAACAGTTCTGAAGAGGTTGAATAATATGTTAACTCTTTCTCATTTGAATCTTTGATTTAAATTCTTAGTTGTCCCCATGCATGGAAGTAGGTTATTTTAAAATCAGTCATTTAAAGTAACAACTTGAAATCTCCTGTATAAAAGAAAAATGTGTCTAAATTACTTACTTCTGAGCTGACTGAGCATCATCTGCTTTGAATACATAAAATAACATGTTTTTGTGCAGTAAGTGAAATACTCTAGACTCTGAATGCTCATCTTTGCCTTGAGTGACAGTGAATCCTAGTAAAGGTTGACTCTCCAAAGCTGCCACATCCTAATTTAAAAAGATACAAAGGGAGATGGGTTTTTAAATTGATACAAAACTCAGATTTGTGAACTCTTGATCTATAAAGCTCTAATTTAATTTCATATACACATACATAAAACAATGATAATTCTAGCAACTTAATCATTTTTCATTTACTCAACAATATTTATTGAGCTGCCCCCTCCATGAGCCAGACACTGGGCTAGACAGTTTTCAATTTCATATTACATTTCATATTGTTTCATATTACCTACAACCATGGGAGGTAGGTAATTATATTACTTTCATTTTATGAATGCAGAAAACATAGCTTAGAAAGGTGAGTGATTTGCCCAGGTCTCACTAAGGAAAAGCTTGGACCCTAGAGCAGTGGTTTTCATTAAGATGTTGGAACACAGGATGATCAGATAGGAGGAAAAGGTAGTTTTAGAACAAACAGCCAGAAACTGTTTATAACCCAAAGTCTATCTTATCTATGCTGATGCCTGATCAATACAACCTGGGAATAATCAAGGGAATGTCATCCAAGAGAGTCTGGCAGAAAGGATAAGAACCTCTGCCTTTATTGAAGTAGTGTCAGATGACAGAAAAACTTATATTTTAATACTATGGAAAATTCCTAACACTTCTGAGTAAGAGTTCTCTAGGTACAAAACAAGGACACTGCTCACATTAAAAATAACAGCAACATCTCCCCCTCCAAAAGCAAAGCAAAGCAAAGCGAAACAAAAAACATACACAACACAAATAGATTAAACAAATAGTTGTAATTATTTCCATTTGGCCTTATAAAACAAGATCCCAAATACTCATCTTTAGATTTCAGATCTTACCTCACTTGCAGCATATGTATATAGCACTTTATTTTTTATGACAAACCACAAGTGTTTCCAAGGTTTTTTATTGCCCTTTGATCTGTACAAGTAGCCACTCATAGAAGAATCTTCTGTGTTTGCTGATACCTAGATAAGCAAACCCCATACATAGTTTAATGGTTTTCAGACAAAAACAAAATTTAAAATAAGAAAATTGCTTTTGATCATTGGTGCTTTCATAACCATAATAGTAATATGTCTCAGAATGAATTGGTTTATTTTCAAAGTCTGCCACTATCCAAATTGAATACCGCCATTACCATGAGCATAAAACTCTTCCTTTTAGAAGCAATTCTAGAATTTTAACCTGGTTTAACTGTGCTCGCATGTATGTGTTTGTGGGTTCACCTGTGTTTTCTGTGCTGCCAGGAGAAGGAAAATGATTTCAAAGGTCAAAAATGCTTTTTTAAAGCTGCATTTTTGAGACGGTATATGTTATTTATTGTTCTTCTTGTTTTGTGGTATTAGGAAAAATTACTTAAACCTTTACTTCTATTCCTGAAATAATTTTTTAGACTTCTAAAAACTATCAACAGAAAAGTAAATAGAAAATTCTATTATTAATGGTGACTTGAAGGATCAGTTTCTGCTCCCCAAATTTTGGTCTGAAAGAAAAGCAGCTTATTTTTGCTTCATAAAAAGCTGAAAATGTTTTAATCTCTAGGCAAAAAGATAGTAAGCTCTTAATGATTATAATCTGGCAGTTGAAACTTTTCTCTTTTTTTAACATAGGAACAACAGAGATATAAAAAGCCAAGTTTAGGAATTGCCTTATTAGTGGTATAGTGAACAGACACTCAAGGTGGCTCCCCATGATCCCTGCCTAATAGTCACACTGTTGGGGAGGACAGTCTCCTCCCCTGGAGAGGAGAGAGGACCCGTGACTCGCTCCTAACCAACAGAATATGGTGAAGGTGGTGGGATGTCACTCCTATGACTTTGTTACATAAGACTCCATCTTGCTAGCAGACCGGCTCTAGAGACTTTCTCCTGTGCTGGCTTTGAAGAAGTAAGCAGCCATCTTGGGAGGCCCATGTGGCAAGGAGCTGAGGGCAACTTCCAGGCAAAACCTAGTGGGAAGCCAGGGCCCTCAGTCTTACATCTGTGAGGAAATGAATTCTGCCAATAACCTGAGTGAGCCTGGAAGTAGACCCTTCCCTGTCAGCCTCCAGATGAGAACTCAACACTGGCTAACACCTTGATGCAGTCTTGCCTGCAGACATCCCAGCTAAGCTGTGCCTGGACTCCTGAGATAATAAATGTGTGTTATTTTAAGCCACTAAGTTTGTGTTAATTTATTAACATAGGAATAGAAAATTAATACAGGTGGGCTCTATGAATTTTAAAAGTATATCTTGAATCATGTATTCATTTCTTATAAGTTTCATAAAAGGATGATGTATTGTTCAGTGGAAAATTTAATATCTAACATTAAATTAGAAATATTTGTTAAGTGCATGGAAATTCATATAAATAAATAACATCCTTGTATAACACTACTAAGTAATTTTTTAAAAACTAGAATGTTTACATTTAAGTGACATTTTGCTTAAAATGTAGTTATGTTGGGATACTACTATGTACTTATATGTGTTACTATCATTGTTTCAAATATTTTGTACATTCCTCTTTTGGAATATTTTAGAATTAGTTTATTAGCCACACAAGAAGATCAATCACAATACTGAATAGCCATGAATAGTCCTCTATTATGTTTTTAAAAATAAAATTGCTGTTAACCAGCTTAATCACTTAACTGATGCATAAAATGTTTCTTCCAGTGATTTGATTATTTAAAAAAATAAATCAAATCCAACTCAAGAGACATAGCTTGCCATTACTAAGGGTACTGAGGCTCTGAATGTAATTCTAAAAAAGAGGACTTTCTAAAAATGTATTGAACATTACTGAAATAAGAACACAACTCCCCAACTCCTCAAGAAATTAAACATAGAATTACGACATGACCAAGCAATTCCACTCCTAAGTATATACCCAAGACAAATGAAAACACATGTCCACATGGAAATTTATACACAAATGTTTATAGCAGCATTATTCGTAATAGCCAACAGGTAGAAACAACCCAAAATCCACCAGCAGATGAATGGATAAATTGTGGTATATACATACAATGGAGACATAAAAAGAAACAAAGTGCTGACACATGCTAAAACACTGTGCTAAGTGAAAGAAGCCAGATACAAAAGGTCACAGATTGTATGATCCCTTTTATATGATATATCCAGAAGGGGCAAATAAATAGAGACAGAAAGCAGATTAGTGGTTACCAGCAGATGGAAGGAGGGGAAATGGGGACTGTTTACTTAATGGATACAGGGTATTTTTATGGGGTCATGAAAAAGTTTTAAAACTAGAGCAATATGGTAGTTGCACACCATTGTGAATACACTAAATGCCAGTGAATTGTACACTTTATTTTTTGGTAAGATTGGCCTTGAGCTAACATCTGTTACCAGTCTTCCTCTTTTTGCTTGAGAAAGATTGTCCCTGAGCTAACATCTGTGCCAATCTTTATTTTGTAAATGGGATGCCGCCACAGCACGGCTGGATGAGTGGTGTGTAGGTCTACACCCAGGATCCGAACCCACGAGCCCCAGGCCGCTGAAGTGGAGTGCACAAACTTAACCACTATGCCACCAGGCTGGCCCCTATACTTCAAATTGGTTAATCACATGTTACATGAATTCTACCTCAATTAGGAAAAAAAAAAAAAAGACAACACGGCTTCCCATGGAGAATACTTTGACTTTTATAGCACCTAAGTGGATAAATTAATTTCCCTAGTCTGATTGCAAAGGAGTAAAGCAGTCGTTCTCAAACTTTAGCATACATCTGAATCAACAAGAGTGCTTGTTCAAGTTTCTGATTCTGTAGACCTTGGGTGGGGCCTAAGAATTCACATTTCTAATAAGTTCCCAGGTGACACTGATGCTGCTGCTCTGGAAGACACTTTGAGAACCAGTGAAGAAAAGGAAGAAATGGCTGCAGTCAGGAAGTAGAGGTTTGAGAGTGGAAGGCTTGTTTGTGTGGTTGGGTGCAAAGATGTATGAAATGGGATTGGAGTTAGATTGAGTCTAGTTGAGGCTGTAAAGAGTTTTGTAATCAGTGCTGTGGAGTTTAGACTAGAGAGGTGAAAAACTACGGAGAATTGAAAACTATTTCAGTTGATTAAGAACCTTGAAGTTCTGAATGTAGATTTAAACTCAGAAACTGAGTGATGGAAGAGAGAGTTCAGAGATACTCATTAAATTGGCTTAACCAGTTTCATATGAAACTTGGCAATTAGAACTTGGCAATTTCATGAGATTGGCTATAAATCACTTTCTACTATTTCAATTGCCATAATGGAATACACTCAACTTTACATATGAAACATGATCTTGGTCAAATTTTTAGAGTTGTTTGCTTCCACTTTCCATGATAGAACACCTCCACAGTAACCAAGCAAGAGAACAAAACTTAAAATTCTACTCTGCTGGCCAGAAAACTAGCACAGGTGGAACTAATTAATAAACTAATCAAAACAGGAGTGGCCAGAAAGGCAGTGCTGTCCGATCTCTGACACTAGCTGACTGAACACCTGAATTTGAGTAACTGGGACAGGATATCAGTGGTGCCTGTGGATTATGCCACTGGCAGGTCTAACTGGGCAGGCTATTACCACTTTTTAAATTTTTCTTTTAAGCTTAAAGGAAAGACAACCTACTATCAATGATATCAGCTGTATATAACCAACCAATGCTTACAAATACAAACTGTGCAGATTAGTAAATGCTAATAAAATGCCCCAAATATTCTATAGACTTCTTCCCTCTGGTAAGGGTTTCTTCAAAGTAATTTTAAAAATTCATGTGTATCCAAGTTATCTTTACTTTCTACGATTGTTATAAATGTTCTCCAAACCTTTCAACAGCCATTTTCTAAATGACTCAGGTCATAAGGGAGATGAAGCAAGATTCTGAGGCATCAGCCACATCCATCACCGGTATTAAAATGCACGTCTTAATAGTAGTGGGAAATGACATCTTCCTTTATGAAAAACAGTGTACTATATGCGTATGAATAATTCAGCCTCTATTAGGTTGCAAGTTTAATGGAAACACTTACTTCTTTGAGAGCAGCTGGGATTTTTTTCTGTTTCCTCCCTGATGGAATACTATGTAAGACTGATGATAAGGCACTTGAAGGAGATTTGTGATTTCCGGGAGATCCAATCTTAGGAGAGTGCTGGTGAGCTAAAACAAATCAAGCACACTTATGTAGCCAGTGGTAAGCATTCTGCAATTCAGTCTAACTCAAGTCAATACATACTGTTGCATAAAATATCCATGGAAGGATGCTCAAGAAACTGATGACACTGAGTCCCCTGGGAAAGGAAGATGGATGGTTGGAAGTTGAGTGGGAGGAAGACTTCCCACTGTCTATGATGTTATACTTTTTCAACTGCAAGCCATGTGAAAGGATTACTCTTGTGCCTTTAGAATTCTGAAATAGGTTAACGTACTACCAACTTAAAAAAATAACTTAAAAAAACTTCCCTCCTGATTTTTAAAAAAAAACCCTAACATTGTTTAGTATCGAGATACTAGACCAAATAATAATATTACCATGAACAAAGTGCTAGAAAAGGGGCTATAGGACAAGATGAAGAAGCAATTAATTTTGACTGCAGAGATTGATGGAAAGCTGGGAACAGAATGAGATATTTGAATTGGCCATGAAGGTTTAAGTAGGAGTTTACCAGATAAAAAAGAGGAGGAAGAACACTCCACGAAGAAAAGAAGTCAGCAAAAGCAGAGAGGTGTGAAAGTATATCATCTGTTTGGAGAATAATGAGGCTGGGGGAAAAAGGCAGGTTCTAAGGAACATAGATTGTTGTTGGCAGTGGGAAATTAAAGGCTTTTTAGGCTGGGGGGGGTGGGGACATGAGCAGATTGAATTTAGAAAAATAAATCTGGCAGTAGCTAGGAGGAACGATTTACAGCAAGAAAACCAGTTGGGAAATTATTACAGTAGTCCAGGTGAACAATAATGATGGCCTTATTAGGACTGAGATGAAGAAATCAAGACAAAGATAGGTTTTCAAAGACAAATTTGACAAGATTTACAGATCAAATGGTGGTGGATGATGAGGGTAGAGGATTCAAAGACAAATGTTGAATGCCTACAGTTTATATTACATACCCAGAGAACAAAAAGGAGGAACATAAAGGCTGGCAAAGGATGAGATGGATGTGTCTTCTTGGAAAATGTATACAGACAACAACAAACTATTACTCTACATGGATTCTGAAATAGCACACCATCTAGTTTTATTCACTTATATATTCTCATTTGCTGATGAAAAGCTATTCTTTGTGGAAGCGAAGGATAATCTTTTTAAAATTAACATCCTATAGGTTTCAGGAATTTAACTAAAGATCTCGTCCCAAAATACAGACCTGAGCAGTCCTGCTGGCTGCATTCATCTTAACTGTAGGGATACCCGCAAATAATGAGTAGGCAGATATGATTTATCGTTTTGTATTTGGCGAAAAGCTGCACATTTAGATGTACAATAAAAGCTCACTAAATCAGTCCAGGGGATTAGAACTAAGCTAACAAAGTGCCACCTAGTATATTTCCATGGAGAAGTACTTTACAGATAGATAAAAATGATTTGTAATGAGCACACAGTTGTGAAACTAGAAACTTCAAAATTACTCGATTCAAGTTCCCTTGTAACTGTTTTAAGCATTTCATCCTGTAATTACATTTCTACAATTAGTATTTTTAGCAAAACCGTTTTCAGAGTAAAAATAAATTTCAGTCCAACTTCTGTTGGAATTACCATAAAATATGAGTTAGGAAAGCTTAAGACAGCAAAATACTTAATATTTTCAGATGAGTATCACCAATCATATTACCAATGTGCCTAAGATGATTCTTTCAGAAGGTTGTTTAAAAGCATCTGGAGAATAAAGGAATTTTTGGTTAAATCTTTTCTTATATATTACCTAATTTCTGCAGTTCTTGGAAACAATGTTCACATACTCTTGCCGGTTGATTTTTCAGGTAATCTAAGCCATACTTATTTGATGAACAAGCTTGGCATACAATCTGAAAACACATTAGAAGTATTTCATTTAGAATAACCTTTGTATTCAAACCATCAGGTATGTTACAATTTACAGTGCTGTCTACTTTCCAAAACCTTTCCCAGTCATGGAGTCTCAATAACAACACTCCATGAAGTTCAGGCATGTAATGAACTCACACAGAATACCACACTCGAAGATGAAGAGGCCACAGATTATTACTGAGGGCATGCTACATAAAATACTAAAGGAGTTAATGTGTACAAAACGTTTAGAACAGCGCCTGGCAATAAGTCCTGTGTTAGTTGTATTTATCATGGTTGTCTGTCATCATCACTACTGCAAACATGTCCACCTCTGCTGCATCTCTACCCAGTGTCTGGCCCTGTACTAAATGCCCTCTAAACAAGACCCTGTTTCATCTTTACAGTAACTCTCTGATGTCACTCTTACTACGTTCATTTTCCTAATGAGGTCATGAAGACTTAGAAACATCACTAGTGATGATCTCAACACTAAACGTTCCCCCTATTAAACACTCAGTATCTAGGCAAATGCAGTTTAGATAATTGCCTGTGAATGTGAGGGTCTATTTAATTGTGAACTTTTTTTTAAAAATGAAAATTGTCTATTATTGACATTCAAAAGTAACGTTGCAGTGGGAGGGGGTAAGTTCCCTAACAAGATTGCCCCACGCCTAAATATTTAGAGAAAATACCATCCATGATTCAGTGTCTCCCCCACCCCCACCCCACAATGGTTTACAGGGGAAATATGCTTCCTCATTATGTATAGCCTGGAGCTATTAAAAATCACAACCTTTCCGCAGGCCCGGCAGTGGTGTCGTCTCCAGGTCAGAGTAAATTCACTTGTGCAGATCATACACATCGTGGCTCTGGTGTCAGGAATCCAGATGGGAGCCTTTGATCCAAGAGGACTAACTTCCTCTTTATTTTCTGAGTCTGCCTGTAGAAGAACGACTTCTGATTATCCCCACGCACACTGACTGCTACAGAATTGAGCCTTTTTATTTGGCAATGCCGGCTCACAATGTTGATGGTATCATTCAGGATGTGGGATGAAATATGGGCTATTATATTTTTCATGTTCTCAGGATATTAAGATTATCTACATTCTAACAATCCTCTAATGCAAAATTAACTTAAAAAGATGCCTGTGGTAGTGCAATGACAGCTGATGAGTTTCCTCCTTAAACTATACTGAATTTTCTAAATTTCCTACAATGAGGTTTTATAACTAGAATAATATGAATGCGCTATATGCTATCATAGACTTGCAGTTAGACATTAATAGGATAAATATTTAGCTCTGAAATTATATATATGTCTCCAATCCTTCTGTGAAACACATGTTGTTTTTCTAAACCCCTGGGAAAAGTTTCTTTAAGGTGAAAATGGTTTGAAATGCACTGGAAAAAAAATAAGGAAAAGACAATACCTCATCAAGACTCCTACTGGGACAGAATGTGATTCTTTTCTTGGCATACTCTTCTATGGACCGGGAAATCGCTTCTAGCCATTCATCCCTTTCTATGGCAGAACTGTTGGGGGCAAAAGAAGGTTCCATCAACCAGATGTCAGCTTTTTTCCTTTGCCTTTTTCTTACTTCTTTTCCTTCTCCCATGGCAACAGATTCCACCACCCTCCAACAATGCTGGTCACAGGCAGCAGCTCTGAGGTTTATGTGCACAAATAATCAGAGCAGCATTAGAGAACACATGGCATTTTAGCAAATAGGACACTTTTTTTCTTTCCAAAAGTCCTGCTTTATTTTGAATGGCTTTTGAAGTCTCCTAAATTTGAAAGTATTTTTGTTTGGTTTAAGGGCTACTCATACAATTAATAATTACAATTATTTATATAACCAAGTAGTTTCCTAAGACATGATCCTAGAATTTAAAAATATTCCAAGGAATGAAGTTTCAGATCCAAATTTATAGCATACAATACTAAATATTTTTAGGTTACTAAATACTACTAAAGATTTCTAGAAAGGGCACTGGAGTAAAGGAAACATATCTTTGATATCACAAACAGATGTTTAAGGAGTGGTTAATAAGGGAAATAGTCTGCAGTTGTTGTTAGGCTTCTCTACCCATTCAGCCCATCATATTTTCTGTTCTGATCCTCAGTTCATCAGGAGATACGTGGTTCAAATCTAGATGGAAATGGGCCAAATGGGGGAACGCCTGTTCAGAAAAAGGCATTTTTGTTCTGTTCTTTTGCAATCACACTTCTCCCCCAAAAACTCTGTGGTAACTCTGAAGCATCATTGGTATCAGCACATTTTGCTTTGCATACTCAAGAGTGAGGGGCACATTATTTTAGGTATTTTGTGTGTGTATGTGTATATGTATATATACACACATATAGAGAAAGAAACAGAATTTAATAATCAATTTAAAACTCTATAATAAAATAAAATCCATCATAATAATGAGAATGTGATTGTGTAAGAAAATGTGTATTTTTTTAGAGAGATATAGTAAAGTATGTAGGAGTGAAATGCCCTATATCTGCAATTTGTTTTAAAGTACTTTAAAAAACAGGAAAATCTGTGGCAGAATCTTGATAATTTTCGAGTGTGGGTGACTGAATATGCAGTTCCATTATAGTATTCACTCAAATTTTAAGTATATTTGAACTTTTAAATAATGTTTTTATTTTTATTATTTTTTGTGTGTGAGGAAGATTAGCCCTGAGCTAACATCCGTTGCCAATCCTCCTCTTTTTTGCTGAGGAAGATTGGCCCTGGGCTAACATCTGTGCCCATCTTCCTCCTCTTTATATGGGACACCGCCACAGCATGGCTTGACAAGCAGTGTCAGTCCCCGCCCAGGATCCGAACCTGAGAACCCTGGGCCGCTGAAGCAGAGTGCATGAACTCAACCGCTACACCACCAGGCCAGCCCCTAAATAATGTTTTTAAAATGAAAAATTCCATCATAAACAATGGTATGAATAGGCATATTTTGTTGTATTTTGATGAATCCAGAGCAGGTCAAAGAGATACTATAAAAACCACTCGCCTGCCCTACAAAAACCATTCTCAGAAATGTACCTTCCTACTAAATGGCTTAAGTACCATTTAGTATATGCACTCATACAGATATTAAAAGGCAGAAATCCAGTTTCCAAATAAAAATTTAAAATTAGTATATTTCTCAAATTCTCATTATACACGAAGAACAAAATAAAACAGAAACAGCCCTTATCTCTCTAAACCAAACAAAACCTGCCTCAGTTCCTCTACTACTTTACCATTACTGCCTCAGCTAGCTGCCATTTATTTAACAGTTACTACATGTCAGCCGGCTGTGCTAAATGCTTTGCAAATGTCATCACACTTCATCCTCAGAGCTACCCCAGGGAATATACATTGAATCTTACACCCCACCCCTCAACCAATCCCAACATTACCAACCCCCATCACCATTTACAAATAAGCAATTTGAGAATTTGAAATATTAGATAATTTGTTTTGGATAACAGGCTATATACTAAATGATGAGCTGGTATCAGACCCAAGTGTGGCTAAGGATTGAACCCTTCATCACCATGTCATCTCTGGTCTCTGTTCATGTTCTCTAAAGACCTACGCTATGAGAACATATGCTCAGGCTTCCAATTAAATATTCATGAAATATTACAGTCCCTCCCTCCCTCCCCTCCTTTACACTAGAAGAGGTAACAGAAAGCAGAGAGGCAGATGGCTAATTTGAGAATTGCTGTCTGATTTTTCTGGAGCCCTAGGCGCATGTGGAATGTGATTCGACTGTGCAAATCATGTCACATATGCTGTTCTTTCATTTAATCATTCCTGGCTCTCTCTTGTGTGGGTTCTGCCAAAACAATGTTTACCAGCTCTCGATAACACATTTCTCACAGACCACACACATTTGCCTGCAACATCAAGTGGAGACATTTTAGCTCTCCTTTTGTAACATGGTTAGCAGAACAATCAGCATCTTCCTCGGATCAAAAAACAGTTAAAGCCAAGTATTCTTTTCTTTATGGAATGTGTACATTACCAGAAAGCAAATTTGTATTACATAAGCACCATTTTCCAATTGACTGGGATGAATTTCCAAAGGGAAATACCCTCCAATAGAAGGCATTTCTGGTGTGTTAGACCTTGCCACACTATTTACTTCTTGTGTTAAGCATGGGATGCTACTCTGAGGTCCAAAGGCCACATCACTTCGATTCATTTGAGTAACGTTTACTGGGAGCCTACTAAGGGCCAAGTACTAAACCATGAACTGGGCATACAAAAGACACCTCCCTTGTAAAAGCTCACATCTAATTGAGGTGAGACATAAAAACAACTAGTTACCAGACGATATAACAAATGTGAGGTAGATAAATAACATAGAAGTTGTAAATTACCCTATTTAGGTAGTAAGGAAGGCTTTGCAGAGGTGATGACTAAGTTGGAATTGGAAGAATTACAGGAGTCTGAAAGGGAACTCTGCAGTCTTTCCGTACACCCTATTCAGTCTCCTAGCTTTGGTTATCACCTCTAAGCTAATGACTCCCAAATATATGCCTCTAGTCCAGGCTTCCTTCTGACATCCAGATCCTTACATAAACTGCCTTGATGGCTCCATTTTGATAATTCATATGCACCTCACATTCAATACACACATCTGAAACTGAATTCCTGATTTCTCCCCCAAAGCTGTTCCTCTCCCGGTGTCACAGCAAATGACACCACCACCCAGTACATTGTACAAGCTAGAGACTCACTTTGAATGCCACTCTCTCGTCCCCATGTCCAATTAGTCATTCTGTTTCGTTCCCCTCCCAAACCATTCTCCACACAGCAACCAGATATTCTTTTAAAAACGCCAATCTAATCACACCATTCCCTTGTATAAACCTTTCAGTGGTTTCCCGTGGCTCTTAGGCTAAAGACCAAAATCCACAAGATAGTTTTGCAGAATCTTCCTCCCTGTCCCTCCAGGCCTATCTTGGCTCACTCGCCCTCTCATTCTCTGTGTTCATGCCACACTGGCCTTTCAGTTCTCTGAGTATGTCATGCCCCTGTCCACCTCAGGACCTTCGTACATATCATTCCTAATGATCAGGAGCCTCTTCTTTTCCCCTTTGCCTAGCTGTCCAACTCCCACTTCTCCTTCATAACTCAATAGACATGGCAGGTCTTTAGGGAAGCTATCCCTGACTGACTTTTCTCCACCAAATCTAGTTCAAGGTCTCTTGTTTTAGAGCCTCACAGAAGTAATTCTCCTGTGGTACTACTAGTAGTTTTCCTGTGTACTCCTTCATTACAATAACAATTGACTGGGCGAATATTTGCTAAGTGTACGTCTTCCCTAATGAACTGTAAACTCAGGGAAGGAAGGGCCCTTTTAATTCTCCACTGTATCCTGATGCCTAGCACAATGCCTGGCCCAGGGCAGAGGCTCCGCATTGCTTACTGAATGAAGGGATGGATTCCAGGTGGAGGTGGCCGCCTGTGCAAGGCAGAACAATGTGAAGTAGGCTGGTATGCACGGAGAATCATAAACAGATCCATACTGATAGAATATGCCATGCTTTGGTGGAGGTGGGGACAAGGGAGAGTGAAAGCAGATCAGGCTGGTGAAGCAGACAGGAACCAGATCACAAGAGGCCTTCTCATCTCCTTTTTACATGTTATACAGTACTTGCCTCACTGTGGTTGGGGGAATCTGGAAGGACAGCATGGCACACTGGTGGCATTCAATATGTATTAGTTCTTTTTCACCCATGCCACCTTAATCCTCCCTTGGAAATTTACTTTTCCTTTATCAACAACTTTCCAGGTTTATCATTTCTCTTGCATACCTCACATTCAAGCCATCAGTAATCCTACTGGTTCTACCTGACTCTGACCATTTCTTACTGCTCCAGTCCAAGACACCATCATCCATAGGCTCCTACCTGGTCTCCCAACTTCCACTCTAGTGTCTGATGGTCTATCTTCTACAAAGCAGAGTGCTCTTTAGAAAATATAAATTACATCATACCAGTTTTTAGCTTAAAATCCTCAGATGGTTTCCTATCACACTTAAAAATCCAATGACCTTACTAAGGTCTAGGACGGCAATCTGGAAAAACGTGGACATCAGATATTTACCAGATAGGCAACCAAAGAAAGATTTACCATCCTTTCCTGAAGTGTTTAATTTTTAATAAAACAGATTTGTTTTTTACCAAAGCACATTTTTTTGTTAGGAACCAAGTGCAATTGAAAACTTGACTTTCCTATAAGCATTTCCTCTTTGGATCTTTGAAAACAACTTTCTTGATTTTAAGAACCAAGCTTAAGTATTTGCCAGGAGCCTGATGTCCAGGGACTTGTAATCAAGAGTTTATTTTCACTCTCCAAATATTGATTTGGAGGATGCTTCAGGTACCTCCCAGAAACTCTGCTGCTCTGGTTGGTAGCTGGGAAGCATTCAACAAACCCTGAACACAGGTATTTGTCTTCTCCTGTCATCCTGGGACCTGGTGTCAGGCAGCAGTGGCCATTCCATTTCAGAAGAGTGACATGACCCGGAGAGCTGCTCTTGTGGTCCTCTGATTTTCTTTTTTTTTTTTTGAGGAAGATTGGCCCTGAGCTAATATCTGTTGCCAATCTGCCTCCTTTTTTTTCCCTCCCCAAAGCCCCGATAGATAGTTGTATGTCATAGTTGTGCATCCTTCTAGTCACTCTACGTGGGACGCCGCCTCAGCATGGCTTGATGAGCGGTGCATTGGTCCACGCCCAGGATCCGAACCTGTGAACCCCGGGATGCGGAAGCGGAGCACACGAACTTGACTGCTACGCCACCAGGCTGGCCCCTGGTCCTCTGATTTTCAGAAGTCGGGTATTTGGTCTCAGTCCTTGACATCCATGAACACAGGCAATATTTTAATGGTTAAAAGCACGAATTTCAGTGTCAGATACACCTAGGTTCAAATTTCAGGTCCAATGCTTACTAGTTGTATAACCTTGCACAAGTTATTAAACTTCTCCGAGCCTCCATTTTTCTCATCTGGAAGGTCAAGACAATACCTACGCCACTAGTTATCATGGAAATTAAAAGAGAAAATATAAAACGTATAGCACTGTGCCTGGTGCAGAGAAATAAATGGTTCTAGTTACAACTCTAGCTGCTACTAAGATCCTAGTTCATGTTAGTGGTATGGACATAGCAGGAAGCAGGCTGCCTGTATTCAAATCTTGGCCCTGTTACTTAATTGCTGGGTGGCTTTTCTCACCATAAAATGGGTATAATAGTAGTAACTTACCTTAAAAGGTTGTTGTGAAGATTTAATGAATTAATACACAGAAAGTGCTTAGGAGAGTACCTGGCACAAAGTTAAGTGCTACAAAGGTGTTTGCCACTATTTTTATTACATCAAAGATTAGGTCTGAGAGCCACTCAGACTCACTATCCAGATCCAGCAGTAGCACATGCTATGGCTGTTGGTGTCTCTCCCTTCACCAGTCAAATCCTGCCAAACATCCACTTCTGCCACCTGGCCAATAACTCAATAATGTACATGTATGAGTCATACAGCTCCAGGTTTCCTTAGCACTTGATTTACATTTTGATAACATATTTTGATTTACACATAAGTCACAGTAGCTTCCAGTTTAAGGTAAGGTGGTACCAAAAATAACAATAGATTTAAAAGCAAAAAACTTCAGGGCCGGCCCAGTGGCGCAGTGGTTAGGTTCACGCACTCTGCTTCAGCAGACCGGGGTTCACAGGTTCGGATCCTGGGCACAGACCGACACACTGCTTGTCAAGCCATGCTGTGGCGGCATCCCATATAAAGTAGAGGAAGATGGGCATGGATATTAGCCCAGGGCCAGTCTTCCTCAGCAAAAAGAGGAGGATTGGCAACAGATATTAGCTCAGGGCTGGTCTTCCTCACAAAAACAAACAAACAAATAAATAAAAGCAAAAAACTTCTATTTGTATCCTGACTTTGCCAGTTATGTATCCTTAAGACAGCAACTCAATTTTTCTGTAACTTAGTCTTCTTCCTTTTTGATGAGATTACACTTACTTCATAGATTTACAATGACCTTTCAATGTTACATGAAAACTTCCTAGTAAACGATAAAGCACTAAATCTTTCAAAAAACATTATGTGAGGGGCCGCCCGGTGGCGCAGGGGTTTAGTCCGCGCTTGGCAGCCCGGGGTTCGCCAGTTCGGATCCCGGGCACCCGCCGACGCACTGCTTGTCAGCCACGCTGTGGCGGCATCCCATGTAAAGTAGAGGAAGATGGGCATGGTTGTGAGCCCAGGGCCAGTCTTCCTCAGCAAAAAAAAGAAGAGGACTGGCAACGGATGTTAGCTCAGGGCTTCCTCACACACACAAAAAAACCAAAATAAAACCATTATGTGGCATTGTAAAAAGATTTGAAATATTCACTTTAAAAGAATGATTAGCAAAGCACTTTTCAGCATCATTATTCTATTCAGAGGAACATTTTTATCTTTGTGCCTCTAGCACGCTATTGCATCAGCTCTCAGATATTTTACCCACAGGGTAAATCAAGAGTAAACTGCATGGTATTAGGAAAGAAAAGAAGAAAAAAAAAATAAGTCCAGTAGTTAACCTAAATGTAAAAAATGCTGGAGATGCCTGGCCCTGTAATACTGACAAATGTTCATCTACACATGTTTTTAAAATTTACCTGGCTGAGAGGATAAAGGAACGTTCTACACTTTCAATCTTTAGTTCATTCTGATATGCTTCTTGGGTGGGTTTTCTGACCTGGAAGAAAGCAAAACAATTTGTGCAAAACTCATCCTATTGAAAATCTCAGCTCTGAAGCATAGCTAAAGTAGCCCAACGCCCGGGCTGCTGACATCCACCACCAACCTTCACATCCAGCTTTATCTACCACTGCTCTCCCCTCTCTACTCTATGCTCCAGATGAATTTAAATACCTATATACACATAGGCCCAACTTTCCCACCTCCAGGCCTTTGCTCACTCTATTCCTTCTACCTGGAATGCCTTTCCCCACATCTCAGCATAGTAAAATGTGACCTATTCTTTAAGGCTCTTGGCTCTTCCTCCCAAGAGACTTTCTGAATTCTCCCTCTTTCCTAACTGCCACCAATCCCCCCACCATGTCCCACCAAAAGCTGCACATTCTTTACTACCTGAACTCTCCAAAACTTTAACTGTGCCTTTATGGTGACATTTATTACCATCTATTTGATAGGTATTTAGGTATGTGTAGTGTATTATCTTCCCAACTAGTTACTAAACTTCTGGGGAGACTGGGGTAGGGATAGGGACAAAAAGAATCATGCTTCAATTCATCTCTGTATTTTTCACCAAACATATTACCACGTTTTGTTTATAGTAGTTCTCAATAAATATGTTATGAATAAATTAACGTATGAGTGAACAAATGACTGTATGAATGAATAAACCAACACATGAATAGTCAAACACGGAGAAAGAAAAGTTAAGGATGTGAGAAAGAAAGATCTTAGGGCTTTTTCTCTAAATACATTTGGGTAAAAAAAAAAAAATCTTCTAACAGATGCACAGACCTTCATTCCAGCCAATGAGAGCATGTTGTTCAGTTTATACATCCCAGACTGCACTGGCGTTGTGTACAACAGGGCGTCATTAAACTGAAAGTAGAAGCATTTCATAGGATGAAGTAAAGAAACAAATTTCAGCTACAAGGATATTGATAAGACACAGCAATAAAGGAAAAATATTACCTCTTTGTTAAAAGCTCTCTGAATAAAATACTTAAACTAGAACCACCTAGAATGTTTTGTTAGAATATTATTAAAAAGGCAATTTCTAGAAAATGTGCTTTCTTTCCAAGTTTTGTAGCAAATTTAATGTCTTCTGAATTCTAAATCCCACTAAGTTATTACAATCTGCCTAAATAAAAATTGATTGAATCATTTTTTTCCAAATTAGAAATGAAACTAAATTCAAAAAGGAAATAATTTTCTGGTTATGCATCATAAAAGACTTTGCTTCCTGTACTTGAAATGCAAATAAGCAATACAGCCAGTCAAAGATCCCACTAAAATTGCTATTTGAATGTGCTCAGCTTATCTGTCATGAACAAATGTCTCCTTCCATTAAGCAATTATCCCTGCCTCAGGCTCATCAGAAACACACATGGCCACTTACCAGGAAAAACATTCGGGGCTGCATGACCTTCCGAGACAGCTTCATCAGAGTTCCTTCTTTGAGAAAAATCTATTCATCCAAACAAACACTCATTTAGTCCTACCATCATAACACAACTGCGATAAACGTATACATATATTTTTCTTTTCAACTTTCTTCAGAATTTTTTTTGTGGGGGCTTGGCAGACATAGCTTCCCTGCGACTTTTTACATTCATGGTTTCTTTTCAAACCCTACTAAGTCATTTAGGAGTTGGACAAGCCAGCAGAGTTTCATAAATCCAATATTGGCCTCAGGGGTACTATGTGGTCTGAAATGTAATCGACTGAGCGTGGACTTGATCCTGAGGCATAGCCAACATCCTGACAATTGCATTTTGTAATTTTCCTGAATTCATTCCCTAGGCCACTTTTGTGCTCTATGAGGAACATCGAAATACCAATTTTCTCCCTCCCCTCATAATCCTCTCTTACATTAAAAATTTTAAATGAAATTGTCGTTAAAGCTGCGTGAGGTCAGCCAGTATTACACAATAAAATGATCCTATTT
This sequence comes from Tapirus indicus, assembly GCA_031878705.1. Taxonomy (NCBI): domain Eukaryota; kingdom Metazoa; phylum Chordata; class Mammalia; order Perissodactyla; family Tapiridae; genus Tapirus; species Tapirus indicus. Next base: position 131,535,302 of record CM062920.1, on the reverse strand, counting down.
AATCAGATACTCTGTGGGGTCCCTTGCCATTTTCCTAATTGAATTGAACTTTTTGTCACAGTGACTTAAATCATGGATGTTTTGAATGGATAGAATGAACTTAGTTGATCCAAACTGAGTCAATGTTGAGTTACAGTAACAACCCATTTTCATAAATGAAACGAAAAATACCTACAAACGGAGCCTAAACGCATTGTATTAAATTTGCAAAAGGCAGTCTAAAACACTTACCCGTCCAGGCTGCACTATTTCATGGTGTCCATTTAGGCTGTACTGAATTTGCATAAGCTTCTGAAAGTTATCCTACAGAAAGAGAATGTAGAGCATATGAAGGCTCAGGATCCCAGGTTCGAGAGTACACCAGCCCCTGAAATCAAGATACTTACTCCTTGTTTCATGGTGTCATTGGCGTGGTTGGCTACCTCTATAACAACAGCAAGAGCATCTAAAATATGCAGGAACAGAAGGGGCATTTGGTCATTACCAACGAATTGCACCATTAAGCAATTCCAGACTACAAGATGGCTAGTTCATAGCAACCAACTACTGGAGGAGCTCGGTTAACTGTGAGTAGGCAGAAATATAGATGATGAGGATCAATGAGGGCAAAACTAAGGAAAAACAGGCAAAAACAATACTTATAAAAAAAAAAGGCCAAAGACTCTAAAGAGACATTATAGACCGTGTGTACCAATAGCATGAATGTTAGGGTTGTTTTGTGTTGAGCTTTGATTATCTTGTTGAAGTTTACAAGGATAAGGATAGGATTCACCTGGAAGCTAAGGCCCATTCCAGTATAAACTGCCTTGGGAGAGAAGGATCCTGGGATGGGAAACCAGAACTGTGAGAAGTGAACATTTAAGAGGGTCAGGGCTTAGCTGCCTTTTCTTAGTCTGATCCCAAGAGGGAAGACATGCTACATGCCGCTAGACCTTAGGAAATTACACACATTATTTTGTGAGGTGGGTTATTTAGCTTCATCGGTGTTTTATTCTTTTTATTAATCCCTTGCCTTTAGCTTTAGCAAAGTGTTTTTGAATGCTCCAGTCTTGTCATCTTTGTAACTAGATACAAAGGGACAGTGTGCACTTGGTCCCCTTTTGAGCTACAGTCATCCTCAACCCAAGACAGCAGTGCTCCCCTAGTGACATTTGGACATGTGTAAAGACAATTTTTGGTTGTCACAATGACTGGGAAGGTCCACTGGCCTTTAGTGAGTGGCGCCAGGTATGCTAAACATCCTGCAATGCTAATTAGAAATCCATACAAAGGAGGTTATCCCATACAGCATGACAGTAGCACGCTCACTGAGAAAAACTGGTTGAGTGTTAGAGAGGGAAGGGAAGCACACTCTCCTGAGGCTGGTGTGGCAGTGACAGCAATCATCAAGGAAAGCACTATTTAAAAAACCAAAAAGATCAATTTCTGGAAAGGGGTTGAGGTTTTTTGGTTTAGCTACTATAACCTACCAAGAGATCCTCTTTCTGGTACCAACCCTGGAGGTTTCCATATTCTTTAAACATGTATTATTATCACTATTATTAAAGGAAAGCAGTATTTTTTATAGAATTTACTGCACCTGGCACTGATCATGGCAGATATTCAACAGGTGATCCTGGACACATTCTCTGCTTTTCGGCCTGCTTGAATTCCCAGTGGGTAGAGAGAAAGGCTTTAGGATTTAATGAATGGATGAAATGATAAGGCTGCTGCTATTGGGTCAGCTGGCCTCTAAGCTCTGCCTTCTCCCATCCATTCTGCAATTCTCCTTTCCCATGCCATCCCTTTGAGAGGCCCTGGTGACTCTGTTCCTTTAACTCTTCTGCCTACCTTCCAAAGGCATATTTGTCTCATTTTCCCTCATCCTCGGGCAATCTCACCATTTTTCTGCCGTGCCTCTGGCCATACAGTACACCTCACTGTTCACGGCTTATTCTAACCCGTCTTTGCTAAAGCGTGTAACTTCCTGTAAACAAGCTCCTTAATCTCTGGCGCTGTATTTGTTTTATCTGCAACATGGAGCTAATAACTCACTTTCCTTGAAGGTAGAAGCGCTGGGACAGATGTTTTCTTGAGGCTTTATTTGCTAAGACCTGTCTAACATTTTTATCTTCGTGAGACAGACTCTGATCTGGAATGTCCATTCTTCCTCTCGTCCAACCTTCCACTCATCTCCAGTTCTACTTCTCTCGAAGCAAAGCTCTGCCTCTTCATGTTCACACTTTCCCCTCTCTTCCAAATGATTCTGTATTGCTCAGTGCATCTGCTTTGTCTTTATCTGATGGGTATTATAGACTTTTTTCTTCAACTAGATTATATGTTCACGAAAGACAAGAAGCATGTCATATACCCCACTCCAAACTTTACCTTTAAAAAAGCACCTTTAAAAGCATAACACTTGCAAATAGAAGATGTTAGAGAAGAAGTAAAATGAATGAGAAAATGAATAAGAATCTTTACAGAATGGGTTAAAAACCTGTTCAGCTATGTAATCTGAAAAAGTAATGGATGAACAAGAATGTGACCAAAATTCATAAAATTAATGGGGTGGACATGGATTTGTTTAATGTGTTTCTACAGATTAGAACAAGAGATATACCTATGACATTTGAAAGAGGTAGTTTGGGGATAAATAGAAAGAAACACTATCCTGAACAGAATTAATCCTTGTGTGTGTGTGTCTGAAAGAGAGAAAGACACACACACACACACACACACACACACACAACGGATTATCCCGTGAATACCAATGAGTCTCTTGTATTGTAATGGACTATTTCCTTTAAGTATTACTGGGGGTGACAGGAGGAAGGGTGGTAAGGTAATACCCATCATTAAACAGTCCCAGAACAATATGCTATTTTAGACCTTATCCCTGATCTGTGTAGTTTGGTCATCTCATGGACTCACGATTTTAAAGCTTGAAAGGATCTTGCAGATAACTGGTTCAATCCCCGCTTCTGAAAGCAATGGATATCTGGATAACGTGAATTTACCACCTGCACAGAGTGACTGAACACGGAGGATGAAGCTTCCCGATCCCAGACCATGCTGGGTCCATCTCTCAGGAGGCTGGCTGGCGATAGGCCTCTCTTGTCCCTATAATTGCACCTGCATCCAGCCCACTTTACCATTTTATCTAGTTCTATTCTAATCTGACAGAGTTTAAAAAAAAAAGCCTTCTAAAGAATAATATAGAGTTTTGTGTATGGTTTTTGTTATAGTTTTACTTTCTAGGTCCAAATAAACATAATATAAAAACTTCCGCAATATATGAGACCACAAAAGTTATTTACCTTGAGTGTCTCTGTAATCTCCAGAGTCTTCTAAGAGATTTTTCAAATAATCTAGAAAAGGAAAAAAATTATAGTATTTAGTACTATAAAGCACTAAGGAAAAAAACTGTCTTTCTTAATATTTCAGTCAGTCTTGTTGGTTAATATACATGCTAGTTCAATTTGTGATAACTTTCTAAAAACATGAAAGAATAAAGCTCGGAGATCAATTTGAAATCAGGACATAGAATCAGAGCTGGAAAGAGCCTTAAAGGTCACACTGGTCATGGTGGAGATGAGGAATCGGGTTACTGAGTAACGGGTCTCACTCAAGTCTCACAACCTCTCTGTGGCAGAGCCAGGACTAGAATCCAGGTCTCCCAAGGCCCAGTCGAGCTCTTCTACTCCAACACACATGGAATACCTTAATCTCAAGATCAGATATATGTCTAGTACAAAATTCCAAGCATTAATAGACGGAATGCCTAAGGGACTCTAACCACACCCAGAACACCAGAGGAACACAACACATATGTCTAGACCAGTGGTTCTCAAATGGGGGCGAATGTGCCCCCCAGGGAACATTTCAAAATGTCTGGATACACTTCTGATTGCCACAACTAGGGGAAAGGGGTGCTACTGGCATCTAGAGGTTAGAGGCCAGGGACGCTGCTCAACATCCTACAAATGCACACGACACCCCTATAACAAAGAATTATCTGACCCAAAATGGCAATAGGGCTGTGGTTGAGAAATCCTGGTCTAGATGAAGATGGTCTGTAAATGAACAACATGGTATACAGTGGTTCTTATAATACGGAAAAAAATTAAGGCAATAGGTTATATTTAACAAGTCTTTAATATCATTAAATGTCATAGGATTTCAACGTAATACTCCCTTCTCTTTGAGAAATGTTGGATGGCTTTCCATCACCTGTCAAATGAAAACAAAGTCCACTCCCTGGAATTTAAAGTCTTTCACTACACGGTCCCTATTGACTTTTCTGATGTTCTCTTTTGCTACTGCCTAATACAGGCTCTTTGTTCTTACCAAAGTTTAATTCTGCTCAATTCCTTAAACACTTCCCATGTGTTCCCTGGATCCACAGTTGTCTCTAATGTTCCCTTCTTCTGAATCCTTTCCTCTGTCTCTGCATATAAAAATTCTACTCATACTCTTCAAGGCTCATCTCCAATTCCTCCTCTGCTACCAAATTTTCCATTTGAAAGAAATATTCTCTCCCTTTGATAAATACATTACACAGCAGTTACTCACTTTATGCCTTCTATCATTTTCTTTTTCATTAGACTCAAAGCTCCTCATGGGCAGGACCCACATCTGATTCATCTTTCTATCTCTCATAGCACTTAGCCAGGGCCTTTGTATGCAGAGGAATGAGAAATGCTTAACGAATAAAAAAATAAATGATTTGTTAGACAAGGCTGTGTTTTAGTTTAAGTAAAAGGCAATAAAGGCTGAAACCAATCCTAATGCCAGTGGGAGCTGAGAAAATGGAAAGAAGAAAAACATATTAAAAGACTGAATGCATTTTTATCAGACCCAATCTTCATTTAGCAATATTATAGAAAAGATATAATTTCATCCCATGGATTTGTGAACTCATGCTCAAAAGCACAAAGGGAAACTTGGAGGTTAGTGGCAGCTTTTCAAAAAAATAGATGACACAGATACACACTCAACTGCTGAAACTGTACATCTTTGAGACAGTGATCCAAAAGCCTGTGTGAGTCTAGACATGACATTATAAATATCCAGCACTGGCAATGAGCCCTGGTGAGATATCATGTACGATGCCATTAAGCTTCCGTGCACCAGGGCATAGGTTCTATCTTGCCAGGGACCATCACTAGCAATTTACATCTTAAAGTAACCCAAACACACAGTTGGAGAATACGCTTCCAATCAAAGAGAGAAAAAAACCCACAAAAATTAACAAACTACATTGATTATACACTACATTTAGCCTTCCCCGGAGATGAAAAATCAACTTACTCTCACTCTGACTCCACTCACAATGCATTCCACATATGTCATGTTTGGTAAGTCCTAACATTTAACTTTTCTATGAATGTGACAGGGTTGGGGAGAAAAATTGACTCTTCCTCTTAGATGTTCTCAATGCCAAGGCTTCCTCACTAATCAAAAGTAACACTCCGTAAAGCTTCTAGTTAGCTGAAGAGTGTGGAAAGAAAAGCAGATGTACCTAAGTATCAGATTCATGGCAAATTCCTATTTTGTTTTCAATTCTTGTTCTTTAATACAGAAGTATATCCATGCAAACGGAGACATTTCTCTAAACCAAGAGAGCTCACTGGAATGTCCGTATTAGGAAATCCTGACCTCAGAATCACTGTGCTGAGCCTGATAAGCTTCTGAGTTGCATTTTCTTTCCTTGTACTCAAGCTCAGCTGCTGCCTGCCAACCTGAACTTTCAGGAACAGAGTGGAAATACACAAACTGGCTAAGCAGAAAACCCACCACCAAAGTGTTGCAAAATCATGCTATTAAACAAGAAGGTAATAGAGTTAGGTTTACTTTCCTTGCCAATTTTAAAAAACATCTTAAAATTCAACTTCTAAAATTGCATGTCACAAATTCAACCTTTCCAATATATCTATCCATCCATCCATCTGTCCATCCATGCATCCTTTTGAGAACTTCCACCTTTTCACACACACAGACCCCCACCCAAGGAATACAAGTGCATGCTCCTCTCAGTTAAAAATTACAGTGTCTTAACTGCAGAATGAGAACATGACTGGCCACCCTCTGAGTCAGACAGGAAGAGCACTGAAACCACCAGCTGCCCCAGTGACTGTTATAATCCAGGTGAAACCCAGGAAAGGAGACCAGACAGACACGCCTGCATTGGTCATAAAGAATTGTTTATTACATACCATTTAGGACCTATTATCCTACAGGAGTTTCATTTAAAAAAATGAGAAGAGCAGAGTAGTCATTTCAAATTGCCACATTAGACTCGTAATATTCTATGACTTTCCTGCTTCTGCCAAACCAAACTGAGCATTTTTCAAAACTTCACTAATAAAAATGTCTCAAATGCTGCTGAGGTTATTTATATCAAAGAAAAAAACGTTGGTGCACAGGCATCACAAAATGTACTTTCTGGCCACCAGGTGGCATCGTGGATTAATAGAAGTTAATTAACCCCCATCATCATCACCACCCAACATTAGCAACACAAAATTAACTGAAATACACCATGTGCAGCCTCAAGGGATATGCAAGTTAACTTTGTTCCCGAGTCTGAGGCCCAGAGTGAAAGAATGAGGACTCAAGAAATGCTATATCTTGGTAGAGGTCTAAGTGTTTAATATATGGGCTCCTAGTAAACCTGGCCACTCCTTGATTACCTAATCAACGAATAATCAACTTAAAGCAGAAAACTACTCAGGAGTACGGGTAACCTTTCCTAACAATGAATCATCTGTGGGAATCTGGGACTTTTTATTTCAACAACACCCAGTCAAATTCCTGGACTGTGTGCTGAGAAACGGTTGATGGCAGAGCAAGCACAAAGGAAATGAGCATGTAGGATGGGTAATGTTCCAAAGTCAAGTGTTTTGAATTTGAGGACATGTTTTGCTCTGTATTATCCAGATTTCTCGTTCCTCCCTAAATATGTAAGATGATCAGCAACACATACAGAATTATGGAATTCAGAGAAAAATAAATCTAGACAATAAGACTGTTTGGCAAAGTTTCAAATTTTAAAACAAGCAATCTAAAATTATCCTGACTTGTTACTGGTACAAAAATAGACACAGATCAATGGAACAGAAATAAAACCACACACCTATGGACAGCTAATCTTCGACAAAGGAACAAAGAACATACAATGGAGAAAGGGAAATCTCTTCAATAAATGGTGCTGGGAAAATTGGACAGCCACATGCAAAAGAATGAAAGTAGACCATCTTCTATCTCCATACACAAAAATCAACTCAAAATGGATTAAGGACCTGAAAGTGAGACCTGAAACTATAAATCTCCAGGAACAAAATATAGGCAGTACACTAACTGACATTGGTCATAAAGGGATCCTTTCAGATTCCATGTCTACTCAGACAAGGGAAACAAAAGAAAAAATAAACAAGTGGGACTTTATCAGACTACAGAGCTTCTACAAGGCAAATGAAACCAGGATCAAAATGAATAGACAACCCACCAGCTCGGAGAAAATATTTGCAAAAAATCTCCATAATATATAAAGAACTCACACAACTGAACAACAAAAAAACAAACAACCCTATCAAAAAATGGGCAGAGGATATAAACCAACATTTTTCCAAGAAAGATATACAGATGGCCGACACATGAAAAGATGTTCAACATCACTAATCATCAAGGAAATGCAAATCAAAACTATGCTAGGCTATCACCTTACACCCATTAGAACGGCTATAATCACCAAGACAAAAAACAACAAATGCTGGAGAGGTTGTGGAGAAATGGGAACCCTAATTCACTGCTGGTGGGAATGGAAACTGGTGCAGCCTCTATGGAAAACAGTATGGAGAGTCCTCAAAAAATTAAAAATAGAAATACCTTATGATCCAGCAATCCCACTCTTGGGCATCTACCCAATGGACATGAAATCAACCATCCCAAGAGGCTTAAGCACCCCATTGCAGCATTATTCACTATAGCCAAGAAGTGGAAGCAACCCAAGTGTCCCTCGACTGATGACTGGATAAAGAAGATGTGGTATATGTATACAATGGAATACTACTCAGCCATAAAAAGACAAAATTGTCCCATTTGCAACAACATGGAGGGAACTAGAGGTTATTATGTTAAGTGAAATAAGCCAGAGAGAGAAGGACAAACACCACATGATTTCACTCATGTGGAATATAAACTAACACACGGACAGAGAGAACTGGTTGGTGGTTACCAGGGGGAAGGAGGGTGAGGGGTGGGCACAAGGGGTGAAGGGATGCATTCATATGGTGACGGACAAATAATGTACAACTAAAACCCCACAATGTTGTAAACTATTAAGACATCAATAAAAATTAAAAATTAAAAAAATAAAATTATCCTAACTTGTGAAACAACGTACAGATTATTTTAAATACACCCTCCCAAAAAAAGATCAAGTGTCAAGTTGCAAGACATACTGCTGCCATCTTCAAGGCAGCATGGTGAAGTGGTCAGAGCCCCTGCTGGGAGTGAGGAGATAGATTAATTTCTTTGTCCAGCACGTCTAGCAGAGGCATGTGACTTTGGCCGTGCCCTGTAGCATTTCTGTGCGTCAATATCCTCATACGTAAAACAAGTAGGCTGGACCAGATTGAAAAACTGTAATGATTCTCATTCTAAAGTATCAAGAAGCATCTATTTTTTTTAAATTCTAAAATGCATTAGAGGAAATTTGAAAAATTAAATAATGGAGAAAACTCAAACCATGAACATCTCTCTAAAATAAGTATTATGATTTAAAAATGTTTCCCTCTGTTTTTATAAATGCTTGATTTTACTTAATTTTAATACTACAAAGGATTTTATAGTCCCTTTAAAGTATTCTAGCCCATACATTTTTTTTTCCATAGGGGTAGCTGAATAACATCCCATTATAGGGATGTATCACATGATACTTAGGTATTCTACTATTAGACTTTTAAGTCATTTTTAAATTGTCTTGTTTTGGGTGTTATAAATAGGATAGTCATACATCCTAATTTGCCCATAATGATTCTGCTGTATACCTGTTGTTCAGGCATAACTATAAATAGCACTCCTTGCACTCGTAAAAATAACAGGTTTGAATAAACTGTGTGATCATTTTAATTACAAGTAACACTGATCAATATCTTGAAATAGTTGTCTTTTCCCATACTTCAGATTATTTCCTGGGATCAATGGGAATGAAAAACTTTTTTCTTAAGTACTTGATATATATCACGAGAAACCTTTCCTAAAGGGATATACCAATTTAAAATATCATCATAGGGGACGGCCCGGTGGCACAGTGGTTCAGTTGGCGCTTTGGCAGCCCGGGGTTTGCGGGTTCAGATCCTGGGTGCTGGCAGACGCACTGCTTGTCAGCCATGCTGTGGCGGCGTCCCGTATAAAGTAGAAGATGGGCACGGATGTTAGCCCAGGGCCAGTCTTCCCCAGCAAAAAGAGGACGATTGGCAATGGATGTTAGCTCAGGGCTGGTATTCCTCATACACACAAAAATAAAATTAAATTTCACTATAAACATAGGAGAATACCAGTTTCACTAAATGATTGCCAGTTTTGTGTACTGTAGTTTTTTATTGCTAACGTAGGAGGGGGAAGTGATAACTTGTTTCAATTGACATTTGCGATTCAGGGGATGTTAGACATGCCACAGTATATTTATTATGTATACCTTTCCTGAGAGAATGCTCATATTTTTAGTCCAGCTATCTATGAGTCTTAATATTCTTAGTGAAATAGTAATTTTTTCCTTATTTACTACAAATATATTTTCTGATGTACTGTTTCTTTTTATTTTGATTCTATTTTAAACCTTTATCATGTTGTTATTTAGAATAGTTGAAAGGTGTCAACATTTTCTTTCGCAATTTCTTTATTTTTCAGGGCTTAGAGAATCATCTCTCCTCTTCTCCCTATCCTGAGAGTTTTAATAAATAACCAATTTTATTCTTTCCTGGTTTTCCTAGAGTTTAATCCTTTATATTTAGTTTTCTTTTTAATTAAGACTTTATTTTTTTAGAGCAGTTTTATGGTCACTGCAAAATTGTGGGAAAGGTAGAGATTTTCCATATACCTCCTCCTCCCACATATGGATAGCCTCCCCTATTATCAGCACCTCCCACCAGCGGTACATTTGTTACAACTGATGAACCTACATTGATATGTCATTATCACCCAGAGTCCATAGTTTGCATTAGGGTTCACTCTTGGTGTTGTACATTCTGTGGGTCTGAACACACATATAATGACAAGTATTCATCATTATGGTATCATAAAGAGTATTTTCACAGCCCTAAAAATCCTCTGCTCTGCCTATTTATGTCTAGTTTTATTTTTAGTCTAACCACTAATGTATGAATCTTAATTTTTCAAATTTTAACAGGTTATTCAATAAACAATCCTTTCTTTTTCTATTGTCTGGCACTTCCTACTTTGTCATACATTAGATTCTTATAAACAACAGGGTCTATTTCGAGTTACCTCCCTATTCCAATGATAGAATAATTACTATTTTTTAATCAGTAGGTCTATTCTTGCAATGGTCACGTATCTTTAATTGTTGATGTTTTAGCATATGTATTGACTAATGTTTCCCTCCCAGAATACTCTTTAATGATGTATTCTACTTATTCCTATATACAAAATCATTTTGATATATATCGATAAAATTCCAAAATTCTAAGTTAACCTTAATGAAAATATGGAGCATCGGCAATATGTTAGAAGCTAACTTAATGGTTTTATAGTGTCAAGAATCATTTTATGCACAAATGCTAAACTGGGCTTCATGAGGACAGGGAGCCTGAATTAATTACCTTATATCCCCAGCACCTAGGACAAGGTCTGGTGCACATTCAATAAATGTTTCTTGAATTTATGATGACAATCCATTTAGGATTACCACTTCTTGCTTCATATTTTACTAAGCAGTTGAGATGATATTTTGACAGTCTGACTAATTAAGAGTGCTCTGGTCCCTGCTCTAATTCTCCTGCTTCTCAAATATCAGTTCAATTCTGGTCCCTGAATATATGGCCCAGGGCTGCCTCTTGTACATATGGGGCTTGTCTAAGTTAGAAAAAAATGACCTTTCTGGGTTCTCAGGCTCACAGATTCATGGCTTAGAAAGCAGGCAATGTCTTTTTGTGAATTAGAAAAGGCCGCTTCTCCTGAGCTGACACTGCCCCTCACCAGGCATACAACATGGTGAGCAGAGTGCAGGCTGGACTTCAACTTCAGCTGGGAGCCCTTGTGTAGGGCATAGCCATGAGGCAGCCCTGGTCTATCCTAGACTGCTAAGTCTGGTCCTGAGGTGGCATGCCCAAAGGACTCATGAACCAAACCTGTCTACAGGCTCATCCTATGGCAAAATTTTGGAGCAGATCTTACAATGGACAGAATCTCCCCTCAGGCCCTTTTTAGGGGGACAGACTGGCTAGGCATATCCAGAATGCCCTTAGAGGAGTCAAACCTGTAGGAAGTCTCCCAACAGAAGTAAACATGCATTATTTTGATTTGGTTGAGACTGCTTTTCTTGGTGGATACATTTTCCAGTCACAGTTGATCAAGTGAGAATCTCAAATGTACAGAAATGGCCTTGGCACAGTCAAGCCGCATTTAAAGAAGCTCTTACCCATATTTGGTCCCCATCACCCTAATTATCAACAAACAGCAAATTTAGGTGTAGGGAGGTAAGTATATTTTACTACCCAAAGAAAAGTCAAGTGAGGAATAAAGCAAATATAAACACCAAAGTGAATTCAAGGTTGACTGAATTTCAGTGTTTTCTCCAACTGGAACCGTTCCTGATGTGAGCCCATGATTCTGACAAACACTAAGAGGGCAATTCTTTAGCAATAGAGTCAGCTTGCCAGATCTTCAGCAAGGCAAGTCTCCGCTATACAGGCATTTGGCTACTTGCAGGGAATCTGTGTCAAATCTATTGTGAGAAATGGGAAAAGAATGGCTTTGGAGAATGTCTATGGGTAGAATTCACGCAACCTTGGATGGGTAAAAACAAACAATATTTTCATTAACCTCTAAGTGAAATATAGAATTTCCTTCTATTATGAATGCAGGCAGCAAACCACAGGTATTATCAATGATACCCGTGACTTTATCACCATAGAAATCACGTCTTTTTTATACCACGTTACAGTTGTTGCAGACATCTCAAAAAATTGTTTACTCTCAACACTACTTCAAACTGCATTTCAGCCCACTTGGTTTCCATTTAATCTTATGTATTTCATTCTGTAACTTAAAAAATTATTCTAAAAAGAGATCCCCAGGCTTCACCAGATTGCCAGAGGGATCCAGGCACAAAAAAGGCTAAGAACCCCTGTTCTAAAGAGAAAGTGTGATTACATTTCAAAGCCAGAACATAATATACAGGCAGATAAAATGTGCTTACCTCTTATATCCTAAAGTCTTTCCATAAAAATTTTCCATAGAAAATTTCCATATTTCATGGATATAATTTATTAAATACCATCTTTCAAAATACCTTGTTCACAACTACAACTAAAAATGAGTTGCAACAGAACAAGATCTGAGCTAAGTACAACAGGAATTCTGAAAATTATCACGCTCCCATTTTACACGGATGGAATTGCCTTATATCAGGGCCTTTGGGTTCCTCAGGAACTAAATTCCTTGGCTGGTGTCCAGGATAGCCCCCCAGCTCTCATCAAGTTCTGCCCTAGAGAAAGTGTTAGAATGACTTTTGATGCAGAAAATTAGCCCTGGGTTTTAAAACAAATACAAACAAGGGTTTACTACAAATCATGCATTAAAAATAAAAGTCACGCATTTGATTCTGATCTTTTTCAAATCTGCCTTAGCCTGTTCATAGCTTAAATGTATAGCTTTAGAACACTATAACAGATGTTTTTAATATCCCATTTTCAACCAACATGGGAAATCCTGGATTTCTAAAACCTAGAGGGAGTTAATACCGTCTCAGACTAAAGGCAAAGATTATAGGGAAAGTAATATAATATGTTGTTAAAGTCACTTATAATATAACATAAATATTTTGAACAAGATCAAAGAAACTACCTGATCCAAATTTAATCAAAGTTCAAAGGACTATTTTTTTTTCTAAATATAGAAGTGGAAAACATATTTCAAAGAAAATTTTAAATTATATTTTTCATTATATTTTCTCCACCATGATCCTTACTGCTTCAACTTGTTTCACCACCAATGGAGTAATCTTCCAAAAATAAAAGGTTTTTTATTGAAAAAATTTATACTGCATATAACACAAATAGAGATAAAAAAATCTAAAAGGATATATGATAGTCATCTCTGGATAGTAGAAGATGAAGAGGAACTTTGTTTTTTTTTATAATACGGACATATTTTTTATAGGCACAAAAGATCCCTTCAAAGAAGAAAAGTGACCCTTACAAAAATAAATTCTCAGAATATACTCACTCATACAAATGACAATTTCAATATAATATTTATGAGTTGAGAAGAGGAGAGTTTGGTGGGGGCCTGAGTAGTTGTGCGTGGCCCCAAAGAGGACCATCAAGGCAGGGGCCACCACTGTGTTATCTGTCAGTGTACATAGGTGTCCAGCGCAGAGCCCGACCATATAAATATTTGTTGAGTGAGTTAGTGATTGATAAATGCAGGAGAGAATTTGGCCTTTAAAGGACAGGTTTCAGGAGAGAATAAGAAACCTACTGCAGCTAAAGCAAAGAAAAATAAGGTTTGGGCAATTCTGAGTTATAAACTGTGGTCTTTATACTGTGGATAAGTAAGTTTTTTGTTTTTCTAAAATAAGACTTTATTTTTCTAGAGTTTTACATTCGCAGCAAAATTGAGAGGAAGGTATAGAGATTTCCCATATACCTCCTGCCCCTACAAATGCATAGACCATCACTAACACATCATAATCACCCCAAAACTAGAGTTTACAGTAGGGTTCACTCTTGGTGTTGTACATTCTATGGGTTTGGACAAATATACAATGATGTCTCCACCCCCAATTCCTGGCATGGAGCTCCTAAAACCCGTGTAATTCTCTAAGTGATAGGAGCACTAGGAGCATCTTTTGTTCTAATATTTGGTCTCTGACCCTAGTTCTGACACAGAGCTCCTAAATCCCTTGGAATTTCCTAGGTGATAGGAGTGTCTTTTCTTCTAATGAGGTGACTCTTGGTGGGCTCCTGAATAGATCCTAGATGAGGGCTGGTCACCAGAAAGACCAAGCCATGATTAGAAGCTTGGAACTTTCAGCCCCACTCTGCATCCTACAGGAAGGCGAGAGGGGCTACAAGTGGAGTTAATGATGGATCCTGCCTAAGTGATGAAGCCTCCATAAAAATCCCAAAGTACAATGTTTGGTGCGCTTCCGAGTTGCTGAACACATGGAGGTGCTGGGAAAGTGGCATGCTGAGAGAGGGCATGGAAGTTCTAGAACCCTTCCTGCATACTTGCCCTATGAATCTCTTCCATCTGGATGTTCATCTGTATCCTTTACCACATCCTTTTATAATAAACCGGTAGAGGTAAATAAGTGTTTCCCTGAGTTCTGTGAGCCATTCCAGCAAATTATCGAACCCAAGAAGGGGGTCATGGGAATCCAGATTTAGAGTTAGTCGGTCAGAAATACAGGTGACAATCTGGGACTTATGAAAGGCAAGTGAAGTTTGGGGGAGGCAGTGTTGTGGGACTGCGTTTTTAATCTGTAGGATCTGATACTACCTCCAGGTAGAGAAGTGTCAGAACTGAATTAAACCGTAGACACCCAGCTGGTGTCAAAGAGAATTGCCTGGTGTGGGAAAAAAAGCACATATATCTAGTGTCAGAAGTGCTGTGAGTGTGGTAGTAGTGTGAGAGTAAAGAGACAACACAGGTGGAGTGTGTTTTTCCTTTATGGTATCCTTGGAAGAGAAATTAAATGATGATGTGCCAGGCTACACGGGGAGTGACAAGAGGTACCATGACCAGTAGCAAGATATTGCCACAATCTGGCATGAGTTTAGAACGGCCTGGCCTGGAGCATAACAAGGGAAGTGGAAAGAGCAGGAAGCAGAGGCAGAGGAAAACTGGTCAGCAGATCCTACAAGGGGGGAAAGGCGAGGAGAGGGAGGTATTTCAGAGTCCTTTCCACAATTTTGTGCCTGGGTAACTGGAAGAATGTTTTTACTCTTAAAAGCAATTTATTGATCCCTTCATCCACCAAACATTCATTGGCATCAGTGCATACACAGGGATTCTCAACCTCATAAAAAGGAAGAACATTTATTTCCCTAGACTTTCAGTTTATTGAGTCCCTGTTATGTGCCAGAATCTATGCCAGACACCGAGTTAGGATGATAAAGACAGTTTTTACCGGAAGACACGAGGAGAAAGGAAACAATGCTGCTCCTATAGCAGTGTCTGTCTATTTTCTTTCCTTGCTTCCTCACTGCTGCCTCAAGATTCCCATTTCCCCCAACTCTAAACAGGTTTGGGCCCGACACAGATTTAAAGATCTGGCTAGATCAACTGGCCTTGAGAGCAGCCAATATAAAGGTAAAATTAACAAGTTTTTCTGCTTAAATTAAGTAAATCGCTCACTTAATTTTACTATTTTTTTTTTTTTTACAATTCTAATCAAGCACTTCATTATATAACACAAGCATTTTCTTTGATCCTATTTTGAGTGGAGCTTAAAAAAAATACTACCAAGAATTTAGTTGAAAGTTTTTTACTACAATGAAGAGATAGCCTAAGTAAAATACCCAATAGAAACCAAAATTATGTCCTGAAGAAAACATTCACAATAAGAGGATTGTTTGAACAGTAGGGGCAGGACTGCTGTACCTGGGGATTTCCAGGCACCTTTCTGTCAGAGGATTCCAAAAGAAACTATCCTGTCTTATCTGTACTTCACCTCTGCATTTCTCAATCTTCCCTCCCCAAGAAAGGAAGGTGGCACAAATCTACTAACACCAAGTCAGGCAGGAATCCTTCTCTTTCTCTGTCTGAAACTCATTAATAAATCAAAGTTATCAGGAGTTGCCTCCAATAGTCTCACTCCTTCTCTCTGCTCCTGTATACTGTGTGCACTTGGATTTACTCCAAATTCTAAAATGGAAATCAAAGTACTTACCTCACAAAGTTGTTTGGCGGAAGAAATCACAGATTTTGTTTATCCAGAGATGAAGACCCGGTTAACTATCATGTTTGAATAAATGCAAACTTAAGACAAACCCTTAGCATTAACACCTATATGTCCTTAGTAGCATATACGGTCACAGGTGCTTCAACTAATATTATTTGTGTTGCCTTGGGCAGGACATTTCACCTCTCTGGATATGTCTTTCATTTAGGAGAAGAGACCATCTCTGAAATTCTCTATCTCAATGTTGTCCTTCAAGCTAAAGATATTTTGGTTAAAGGGATGTTTTAAACCTAGCTTAGAACCAATCAAAATTATTTCCTGAATAGCTTCCAAGGTATCCAAAACTGACCCAGATATATTAGTTATTAGTAAGTTATTAGTAAAAGACTCACTCCTTGACCTCGAGGAGTTTACAATCAAATTTAAGAAATCAATACTCAAATCATTCAAATATTAGCAAAATTCACAAGGCATCAAATAAATATTTACTAAGTCACATTGCACCGAAACTAAGGATCAAGGAGAAATGGGGTAATCAGAGATGGCTTCAAAGGGAATGGAGGACTTCAGGTCAAGCTTAGAGGAAGGGAAGAATTTGAATCAATGGAAGAAAAGGCACAGAACGAATAATATCAAGTCCATTATTTCTTTACAAAGCCTATGTTCTTTCTTGAACTTTAGTCCTGACTTTGCGACCCTGAACAAGCCATTTATTACTTTTGCCCTTCAATGAATCCACAATTCCTGAAGGTGAATTCCTTATTATCTATAAAGTATTGTGCATCATTTAAGTAATACAGAAGATTTTCCAATTTAAGGAAGGAGATAAATGGTTTTAAGATTAAATAAGAGACAGCTCAAAACTAAAAATAACTCCAAGCTCACATTATGTTGTTTATAAAACAAAATCTGTTCTCTTAAAGAGAATTTTTAAAACATGCTTTTGCTCTTTCACAATTAATCAATTAAAATCAAACTCAACATGAAACCTAAATTAAACATATGTGTAACTTTTTTACTTAGATCATAGTATGGGAAAAAAATTTTTTACAGGAAAATTTCAGAACCTTGCTCCATTTCTCACATTTGAAACCATAGTTTTTTGCCACTAAAAACAGTACTTCATTTGACAGCTGTAGAAATAGCCTAAGTCATTCAATAGCTCGTCTATGACACAGCATTGAATTTATCTAGCAAAAACACAAACATGCATGGGTACTTCCTTTTGTCCTGTGTATTCTAAATCTCTGCCAAAAGCAGAGGAAAGAAAAGTACAGATGGACAGGATATCCTTATACTATTTGGTTTGCCTTATGTCATTCCAGAGAGAAATCTAGTGCCTGATTCACAGTTAGAAATTCAAATCAAGGAGAAACATCTAGGGTAGCCAGTCCTGGGGCTAAAAGGCAGGCCTCCCTCATCAGCAGCTTGTCTTTCACTATGGAAGCTTAGAAGGCATGAAGCCTTCACCTAAGGGAAATGGGGAAATCCTGGCTTTCCAGCATTCACCTACTTCATTCAGTATAGTACCTGACTTAAGAGAAAGCTATTAAGTTAAGGATAAAAGTGTGCACACCATTTCTTAAGAACACTAATAGGAACCAAGCACCTTAAAATCTATTCACATAAAATTACAACAGATTGAATTTAGAGGTGAGGTGGCATTTTGATGTTCTTGTCCATTTTGACACAATACTTAATGCACATGATATACGTATATTAAGTCACTGCACATCCAACACATTTCAGCAAATACTCCAGAGGAGCTAGTAGTATGTGCTGGATACTATGCTTGGTAATGAGATTATACCAGCTTTTTTGTGATGCCAAACTACCTAATCTTTATAAGCCTGTTATTTCATCTACGTGATGTAGGCATGGCTATGGCGAAGATTTAAAGAATGAATATAAAGTCCTGAGTGCAGTGTGTGCCCTTCACTCAAATCATAGCTTTTTTTTCCTTTCTTTTCTTCTTCTTCTTCTTTTTTACTACTGCAGGGATAAACGAGATAGACACAGCCCTGTAATCTTGAAGCTCACAATCTAGAAGAAGATATAGACAGACAATGACCAGACTTAACAATGGTGATATGATGATGCTGATAAGGACACTGCTACTACTATTAATAGTAGCTAATACTTATTTAGAACTTACTATGACCAAAGCACTAATTCTAAGCACATAGCTCATTAATCAGTCCTTGTAACAACCCTCTGAAGAAAGTGACTGGTTGATAGTTGATAGACAAACATGTGGGAGTGAACCTCTAAACCTCATTCTTGAGTGGTTGGGAAAGTATCTTCTTGGGACTGATAATATTAATCAGGTAAAACGACACAGGGTTGTGGGGTTGGGATGGTAAAAGAAGTTCTGAGCAAAAGGAATTAACAAGTATGATTGCCCAGAGCAGAGAACACACACAAGGATGACCAGAGAAGTGAAAGAAGTTCAGTTCAGGCAATGTATACGTGAGGTTATAAGCAATCTATAAGTCCATATATTAGGAAAAGGGGTTACTGGAGTGACAGAAAAGGAGAGGTGTTCTTAGGAAAGACAGGGTTCCATAAAGGCAACGGAGTTGGTTGGTTGGTAAACTGCCACGGAAGCCCACCTGTCAGCAGCAGCCTGTACTGGGGGATCCTCTGAACCGGCTTGAGCAGGTAGTGCTTGAGGGCCAGATTAGCACAGCGTGGGCTCATCTGAAAGCAAAAGACATCCAAAGTAAACACAAGTGTTTTTCTAGGAAGCAAGGAACCCAGATTCAAGTGCCCAGGAAGCCAAACTTTAAATGGCCAGCAACTCTGGAAGGGGATTCATGGAGAAGCTCCCTTTATTTTAAGGCACAGCTGTTCACCACCTAGCCCACTCTCTCCTGTAGGTAGGTCTCTGAAATTGTAACAGCTAGATCTTAAGTTAGCATGAGGGAAGCCATCTTAGAGAAAGGAAGCAATATTTTAACTGTGACCCTGACTCACTAGTCTCTGTGAATACATTCTAGCCTGCAAGTAACCTAGATGATTAAGCACCTCTTGCTTTTGCAAAATACGTGATCTGCTAGTATTCTGACTCCTGCTTATGATAAGATGATAACTTTGTTCTCTGAGTTCCCCCAGGAACATGACGACCGCCAGAAAGAAAAACTCTGCATTGTCATACAGATGACAAAAGAAAGAGATAATAAGGTGCCTTAAAGTCCATCACACCAGATAGTTGACATTTCTAAACCCCCTCCTTCCTGCCCATTTCCCCTATTTAACTGCCTCAAGATTCTGTATGCTTTTAAGATGGCTCTTTAGGACACTAGTCCACCATCTTCCGATTGTGCTAGCTAATCGTATAAACTTTCATTTCTCAACCACCAACTTGTTTGCAATTGATTGGCACTGGATTGCGGTGAGCAAACGAGCCCCTTTTGCTCGGTTACAACATCACTGACTCATTAGGAAAACTTGTTCACAGCCCTCTCACAGATAGTGGTGGTTGCAGTCTACATTCTAGGCCAATTTGAGTCTACCCTACTCAGCAGGTGTCACTTAGAAGAGCATTTGCCAATGTAGTCATAAACACAAACAAACCCAACAACCAAGAAGGAAATGCATGGCCCCCAAAATAGGGTGGCAGAAATAAAACTACTGGCAATTGGATTCAAATAATAGTCAGAGACTATCATCAACATACAATAACCACAGGTGGTAGTGGGGAGAATTGGAGAAATTAAAGATAACCTGAAAACCAGCCTTGGTAAGCATCCCTTCTCTAATAAGCCTGAAGAATGTAAAATTCTTTCTCAGGTGAATGGCTATAAGAGACAGCCCCCAAGTCACAGTATATACAGGAACATTTGAATTCAGAACCATTTTGACTTGACCACAAGGACATTTGATTCTGCGTTTAAAGCTCTTTTCTTTAGTATGTACAACAGACACTTCTGCCCATTTCTGAGCCTCCAACCCAACCCAACCAATGGAGTTCCATTCTCCAACCCAGGAACTTACTGTGAGATGGCACCAAAATGTCCCTGTATCCTAAGATGTCCCGTGCGTTTTACACAGCTCAGGTGGGTGGGGAAGAGTTTTTTCAGATTTGCTCAGGCTGTTTTATTTTTTTTTCTAAAAATGAACCTCCAGGGTCAGGTACACAGACTAATTATGAAATTATAATGATAAAGCATGTTCAGAAAGCATGTATCATGTAAGCACGATTAGTCAAGACAGCTAGGGAACTTTCCCCTGTCTTAGGTTTTCTTTTGCTGCCAAGGCAACAGAACAACTCACTGGACACTGATGAAAGCCTGGGTCAATTATCAGCAGCCATAGCTATATATGTATGATACTTCCTTTCTTAACAGCATGAAGACATCAGCAGAGAAGAAAGAGAAAAAAAAGATTACAAACGATTTTAAAGTTTAATTATTTGTCTACTGTACAAATTAGGAATCAACAATATCTTAATACTTCTAAAACTTTTCTAGTTTTGTGTGACTGGGATTCATTGGTATTTTTAGTTTCAAAACAGAGAGATAAGCACTAAAATATATAGTAACCCACATTTTACCCAAAATTGGAGGAAAAGACTTAAGTACAATTTTAGCTTAAAAATTAATTTTTAAAATAATGTTATATCATTTTATTCCCAGTTAAATCAGGCTTGAACCCTGATAGCTTTGAGTCAAAACACAAAGCTTTGGTTATAAACATGTTATTAATTTTTCTTAACTTTGACACTAAAACTGCGTTATTTATTTATCTAAAGGGAAATAAATTATATGTCCCATCCACTAGTGTAGATTAGTTGTTAGAAGAATATAAGGAAAGGTAGAATTAAAAATAAGAAATGTTCTCCAGAGTAGTCAAATTCATAGAGACAGAAAGGAGAATTGTGGTTGCCAGGGCTGGGGGAGGGGAGAATGGGGAGTTGTGTAATGGGTATAGTTTCAGTTTTCCAAGATGAAGAGTTCTGCAGATTGGCTGCACAACAATGTGAATGTACTTAACACTACTGAACTGTACACTTAAAAATGATTAAGAAGGTAAGTTTTATTTTATGTGTATTTTACCTCAATTAAAAAAGAGAGACTCATCAAAATATTCCAACATGCATAGATTTTCAAAATTACATCTTGTACACACTGTTTGAGTTCTCACCACTTAAATTGTTCAGTTCCCTCTTTGATTTTGAAGGGATTATATTTTAATATCTTTTTGTTTGCAAGCTTTGTTTTCAATGACTGCAAATTACTAAAACTTTAAAAACAACAAAAAAAAGGAAAAAATGTTCAACATTATTAGATGGTAGCAAAAATACCTCAAATTCTCTAACAACAGCAGCAAAACCTGGGTTTTTCTTGCACTGTTCATCCAGCAAAGCTATATTCTTATCAAATTCTTTGATGTATGTGGAATACATTTTTAGGTATGGTCCCTTCTTTACAAAGATATCAGCAATTCTTTGTTGTTCGGTCCTAAGGATAGAGAAGAGGTACACAAAAATAAAAAAAAAAAAGAGTCATTAATATATCCAAAACATATCCAGTGATGAGCAGAGTCCCATATCCAAGCCATCAGCTTATCTTTTTTTCTCTTCTTGTGAGACATATCCCAAAATGCCTACTCTTCACCATTTCCATTGCCACCATCACATCTTGCCCGAAACCTGCCAGCCCTCTGACTGGTTTCCCTGCTTCCACCACCCCATTCTTCTGTGCAGCCAGAGTCTAAAAATGTATATCATATCAAGTGACTTCCAATGGCCTCCCATGGCACTTAGCAGAAAAACCAACTTCTTACTTTCGCTTGCAAAGCCCCATAGGTCCTGCTGCTGCCTATCTTTCTCACACTTGTCTCTCTTTCTCCTCACTCTCCAACCACACTGGCCTTCTTTATATTCTTTTGACATACAGAGTTCATCCCCACTTTGCAAACTTTTACTAATGGCTTCACATGCCTGGAAATACGGAACCCAGGCTAGTTCTTCCTTTTTGTTCGGACGTCAGTTTAAATGCTCTGCCTTCTTAGAGGGCCTTCCTCAGCCACTCAAATTTCATTCGCTAGCACATCATTCTATTTTATGTCTCTGCAGATCAGAAACTGCTTCTATCTAATGTTTCTTGTCTGTCTTGTTCTTCCCCCACTACAATGCTCCACGAGAGCAAGTGCCTTGTATGTTTCGTGCACTGTGATATTCCCAGCATGCGTAGAGCACTGACTAGCACACAGTAAATATTCAGAACCTTGTTGAATGCAGAAGTGAAATATTTTATCAATTGTTATTAAAAGCCAATGTAAAAATAAATGTTATTTCAGAAAGCATACTAAAACCAAAGAATATGTCTTAAAGACCCCTAAGAGAAAAATATTTTAATAAGTAGAAAATATCTTATCCAAGGATTAGAAGACTTTTATGTCAGTAATAAGTGTAGCTTTTTCCATAATTGTTGTTTTAGTTGTCCCTTTCATAAATTTAGTCTGTTTCTTAGGAATACTTAATGCCTTATTAACACAGAACATCTATAGATCCGCACTTGAGAAAACTTTTAGTACAAACGAAAACTATATTTAAGACTCTTCATAACGCTTGCATAAATATGCACATCTTCTTTTAAGATAATCTTTTATAAGAAAAATGATGAAGCATGTACACAAAATCTCTTTGTAATTACATTTTACTTCTATGATGACTTTAAAAAATACCTTTTGGTCATTCCTCAGTCCTTATATTTAGGCTACAGCTAAGTATTAATCAATTATCTAGCATATTTTCCCAACATGCAGAGGCACGATATTTTAAGAGGCATTTTTCTGGATTATATATAAAGAAAGCTTAGAGGGAAATTTTCATCATGCAAGTAGGTGACACTATTTTGTTATTCTAATCATGTTGGTCTCCCCGTGGACTTCAACAACAAATTCAGTCCCCCAGAGCAAACTTTCCACATATTTCCAAAGATGTCACCAAAGTTTCTGCTTACTTTGTACAGACCAATGGAAGCAGTTAACCTTCTGGCATTCTTTTCCTGTTCTGAGATCAACAGCGTCTACAATGATGTCATACACGTGTAAAGTCTAAACCGAACAACAATCATCCTATCATCTCAGTGAAGGGCCTCTTTCCCAAAATGCAAAGAGAGCTTCATGACTGGAGGCTCCATGAAAGACAGATAAAACATTTTGAAATGTTTCCAGTGTGACTATATCAACTAAACTCCTTCAGTCTCAAAAATCTTGATTATCAAAGGTCACCTACAAGAAGTTAAATTGGCTGAATATGGGCCCTTCTTGCTTTTGAGGCAATATCACCAAAGAATTTAAAAATGTATAGTACTGAGCTCAGTGCACCAAGGTGGTGAATTTCGGCAATCTAAAACCATCAATCTACAGGTCACTGCCAAGGAAATTCAATATATGGAAATAACTCAACATAAGGAACAACGCCCTTCTGTACATGCAGGGCCCTACGGCTTCACCTAAAACTGAAAACTCTAGGAAAGCTGGTCAGTCCATTTTTTACCAGTTCAACATTCTCTCCTCCAGTTCCTTCAGGAGATCCCGGTTGAGCTCATACAGCTGAGGCAAGTAGTACAGGATCTGATTTAGGATCCGGTCCTCAATCACTGGTTTCCCAAGTTGCCTGGAAGCATGGGCTACCGCATCCCGGAAATCCTATTACATCCAGAGGAGGAAAAACAATATACATACACATATAACTTGACAAAAACCTTTTTCCCCCAGTCACTCTCTTCCCTAAAACAATATAAATCGCAAAACTGTATTTTCCATGTAGACTTACAAATTCAAAGTACCCACTTTCTCCTACCCCACTAACCAGATAGGAAATGAAACACACACACACATACAAAGTGGCTAGGGTGAATATTTCGTTTTAAAACAGAGGGTGTGATAATTCTCCTAAATCTTTTGGTTTGATCTCCAAACTTAGCAATTATACTAAGAGGGTGTGTAGAAATTGCAACTCCAACTAGTCTTGAAAATTATTCCAACACTGCTGTATGAACACAATCTTTTTAAAAAGTCCCTGGGATATCTTAACTAGTTATTTTATTCTGGATTTAAGAGTCCCTTTGTCCACTTTCAGTAATCATTTCCCAACAGCTGGAGTGTTCTAGGTGAGGCATGGGGAGGTTGGCACCTTCTTGATCATCAGAGAATACTGAATCTAAGCTCTCATTCCTGATTTACTGTGTTTCCTCAGACTAGCCTCATTTTCCTCAGCCGTTAAATGGGTACAATAATAGTTATAAGACTTTAGTTACATATGGCACACAAAGCTTTTTGCAATGTGTCTGGCACACAGAATCAAGAAAACATTTTAACTCTGGACCTTAAACTCTCCCTTCCCTCTATCCAACCTCCCCCAAAATTCACCAGGATTCACACTTTTCACAAATAAAGAATTATCTCTTCACTTATTCTTTTTCAACGACTTTTCCCTATATGACTATTTATACTATGTTTTAAGACAGGTCCACAGCACCCCACGCTATCACTTCAGAAGACTTGGAGAGAGTGGGGTCGGAGATCGTATTTGTCTAGATTTCACTGTATCCTGAGGCCCATCCTCAGGGGATAAGTAAAACAGTAGTGGAATCTGTTCCACAGTCCTGAGGGTTCAAAACCAAAGGTTGTTCCTTCTTAGAAACAGCAGGTTTAATTAAAACCTTAAAGCAAAGGTTGGGTAAAACACACTCTCTACTAGGCTTTACCTTATTTCTAACTTCTTTCCCTTCAGGGATTCAGTGGGCAAATCAAGTAAACTAAAAAAGATTCTAATTTCTCCCCTGATCCCTTCAACACCTTAAACACACATATATTAACCATGAGTATTTATGTTTCTTGTGAAGGACAAAAACTTCATACATAATTTAAGAGTACATAAAACAATTCCTAATGTATATTTTACACAGGTTAAATCTTCTTGTGCTCGACAAGTGCTAACAAACCCTTCACTTAGGCCTCACTACCCGGGACTAACTTTATTGGTGCAATAGTCACATCAGACCAAAGGAAACAACCATTTACACCAGTAACTAAAGCACTACTTTTACAACTAATTACTGTAATATAAAATAAGAATTTGTAACTCATATAAACCCCAATCCAGAAAACCACAAACATCTCCAGAAACCAAATGGATATTGGCCAAATTCCACCTCCCAACAGCTTGTTTCTATCAGCACTCACTTTTACTAAGAGAAAATAGAGATACTTAACACTTTTGAAAGTCATTAGACTTTCCATCAGGCAGAACTAAAGACTATATTTACATATCATGAATAACTTCCTCAATTGCAAATGTATTCAAAGCACAACAGTTAAACGTCTTCTATAGTATTTTTTGTTTTACCAGCTTAATGATTAAAACAATTTAGATGCGAGAGTCCCTTGTTTAGCAAAGCAATAAGCACTGCCCTTTCTTCTAGAATAAATGATGAATATGTTTGTCCCTTGGCAGCAGGATGACTTATTTTCCAGCTGGAAGGTATTTCCTCAGCCAGGACAGTGACATTAGACATTAGCTGCTCAGTAGCTTAAGGATCCTGTTTGACACAGCTTTTGCTAGACTCTGCATTCCATATGTCTGCCACCACTGCCAAAAAGGAAACTTGTTTATTTAAGACACATTCAATAGAGACCAGCCAAATCCACACCGGGCTGACCAGTAAGATGGCCACCTCTAGCTAGAAGCCCCTGTCGTATACCAGACAAAACTTTACTTTTTCCAGTACTAGTGTATGGTGTAGGCAGCTCTGGATGAACTAATTGCCCATGATGTCTTTTTTAAAAATATGAGTAGCACGTCACAATAAAACAGAAAGTTAATAATTAAAAGAGCAAAAGAAAAACATTTAATAAAGACTACAGAAATTTAGAGAGTTTATATCCAGCTATCTAATACAAATAATTCTTAAGACCCAAAAAGTTATATATTCTAAGCAAACACTACCAGGGCCATTGCTGGTCTTTGTGGTGCCCTTTTTTTTAAAAGAGAAAAGGGCACCCCTTCCTCCAGGCCAATGCAACTTATACCAAGGCCCCTACTCGCAACTCATGGCCTTCACAACCACACACAGCAGCCCTGACCCCAATCTCATTTCCTCACCTCACAGGCCACCATTCCTTGAAAGCAGTGTGCTATGGCCTCAGTGCTAGAGGTAACTAAATCACACAGGAACTACAGAAAACAGAATCTTTACCTTCTCAGCACTTCATGAAACTCAACTATTTCCAGAACTGGTGCCACTGGGAGGAAACATCTTTGTTTTTTTTTTTTAATAAAAAGGATGATTACAACATATGTCTGGTTATTTTTCTAAATGCTAACAGCCAGCATAATTTGGGAAAGTGTGATGACAGGAGCCAGAGGCAAAGCTATTTTCGAGCAGAAGAATCTAAATTCACCAACACCTCCTTAACTAAATCAGTGAGGATGCAAGACAACAGGACTGGCACTTCAAAACTTAGATCCAGAGTATACTTTTTCACATTGGAAAAGGTGGGTAATTAAAATAAAAGGATGAGGGGAGCTGGAGTGTGAAAATGTTTGGCAAGCGACAGAGTTTACTGATATCAACTACATATACTTAAGTCTATTCTTCTAACATAAAACCCACCAAAGATTCTGTATGCCAAACCTGAACCACATACACTCTAATTTCTGGTCACGATAACTAAATGCTTGTTCAACTTGGCATTTTCAAGAATAGAAATGGACTTCTGAATTATAAAGCATATCAATATTATTCTTAACAATTCCCAGAAAACCTACAATTACGAACCAGATCAACTTTAAAAAAAACCACTCAGTTCCTTTGAGGTATTAACATATTAGCCTAACCAGCTCTGATTACTTGGGCAAGACCTAAGCAAAAATCAATGCAAATAAAATCGAATATGAACATCTAAAGCAATGAAGCAGAAAACAGATGGCCTTGTTCACTGGGGCAGGCTTTACATCTCCAGTGCCAAAGAGAAGTAAGTGACTTAATTACCAGCTGTCCTGACTGGGCTTCCTAACCTTAGGGCATTACTTAACTACTACAATGACACAGTGAATTACAAAGACCAAATGGACATATGGACAGACAGGGAGCTCTGCAGGGCTCCCTGCCTTCCTAAAGGGCATTAAGAATCAATTCATATTAGGCAAAAGCAAAGCAGCTGCTAAGGTCAAAGAGCTTTGATATATATGCAGAAATGAGTGTGAAACTATGAAGTAAAAGTGAAGGGGGCAAAGGCCCCATATTAACTATTTGATTTTGTTTTAAAATGAAAATATTTGACCAACGAAATTATTCCTCCCTCTCTATACACTCAGACCTGGTGATATCGTGCACAGTCATCAATGCAAAACTGTATAAAACATGACTGAAACCAATTCTTTATCTCAAGTCTCCAAACCTCTTAAAAACATTAACAAGAAAACATATAATACATTATATATAATATATAACATAATATATTAAGTGACCAATATCTAGCTTCTTTCTCATCTTTAGAAGATGAAAAACTAGAATTTCTCCAGTTTCCTGGGCCAACTGAGAGAAGTCTGAAAACAAATAAATATACCCAAAGATACCATACAGCATGGTAGATATTTCAAGTAACAATTCTTTTTATTTATTTATTTATTTATTTTTTGGTGAGGAAGACCAGCCCTGAGCTAACATCCGTTGCTAATCCTCCTCTTTTTGCTGAGGAAGACTGGCCCTGGGGTAACATCGTGCCCATCTTCCTCTACTTTATATGGGACGCCGCCACGGCATGGCTGACAGGCAGTGTGTCGGCGGGCTCCCGGGATCCGAACCCGCGAACCCCGGGCTGCCAAGCGCGGACGAAACCGCTGCGTCACCGGGCCGGCCCTCAAGTAACAATTCTTAATCACTTTCTGAACAATCACTAAATGCAAGGGCTCAGAAAGACCCGACTTTCAAAGTCTGGCTTTGCCATTTAGTAGTGGGTTACTTTTGGCAGTTATCTTACTCTCTTCATTTAAAAAATAGAAATAACATCTATTTAATAGGGTTGTTATGAGGATTAAAAGAGATAATTTACATAACATAGCATGCTTCAGGGCACATAGAGACTGCTCAGTAGAAGGCCATTTATTTAATTAAAAGAGATTTGGTTAATTTAAATGATCACATGAACATCATTTAAGATCCACAAGTCCCTGGAAGCTTGGAAAGAGAGCTCTGAAACAGAAGCATATAAAGAGAAAGAAATACCAAACCAAGGTAGGGAAAACAAGCACCTTAGCAGCAAGACAAAGGTGCTCCTAACAGTGCACTTCATTCAGTGAAGGAAAGTCCTCATGTGAACGAAGCTGTTCAAAAGTGAAGGTTTGGTAGTCATGTCAATAGATGCTAAAGGAGGATTCCTTACAACTAAAGAATAAATGATAATTGGGGCCGGCCTGGTGGTGCAGGGGTTTAGTTCGCACTTTGGCAGCCTGGGGTTGCAGGTTCAGATCCTGGGTGCTTGCCGATGCACTGCTTGTCAGTCATGCTGTGGCGGCGTCCCACATAAAGTAGAGGAAGATGGGCACAGACGTTAGCCCAGGGCCAGTCTTCCTCAGCAAAAAAGAGGAGGATTGGCAACGGATGTTAGCTCAGGGCTGGTCTTCTTCACACACACACACAAAATAAAATAAAATTAAAAAAAATGATAATTAAATGGTTCACAAGACTCAAAAGACAGGGTAGAGAGGCTGGCCCATTGGCGTAGTGGTTAAGTTCATGCGCTCAACTTCAGCAGCCCGGGGTTCACAGGTTCGGATCCTGGGCACGGACCTACACACTGCTCATCAAGCCATGCTGTGGCAGGCATTCCACATAAAATAGAGGAAGATGGGCACAGATATTAGCTCAGAGCCAATCTTCCTCAACAAAAAGAGGAGGACTGGCAATGGATGTTGGCTCAGGGCTAATCTTCCTCACACACACAAAAAGACGGTATATTCAATAGAACAGAAAGAAGTGATTTTAAGATGGGAAAAACCAGGGGCTTCTATGAGGAAGCCTTCTATTCTTTTTATAACACATTTTCAAAAAATAAAAGATATATTCTATTTAGTGATAGACATCTGGATGACCAGGTAGCTTTGTCTCTAACTCAATGGATTTTATGAGTTTCCCAAGTTTTCAAAATAATGTACGTTCAAACAAAGAAATTAGTGGAACAAAGATGCTTTATTATTAGTACCACTTATCTACTACTTAACCAGCCCATCTTTGTCCAAAGGATCTCAAAGTCTCTGATCATACCCTTTCAAAATATTTTTTTAAAAATCATGCTATTTGGACATTCATAAAATACATTTATAGAGATGTTTATTAAACCAGTCTCCAATCAGACAGCAAATAAGATAAAACCAAAACCACACTGTATCATTCGTATTTAATTATATTAGATGTCTAAGGTGTTTTATCTTTAAAATGTACATTTACGTAAAATAGCAACCTCTGCATTGGACAACTTCTGTTACAAAGGAAAAAAACATACAAATAACTAGAGTTTTGCCAAACCAAGTATTATTCTTCAATTTTCTATCATTCATTCAACAGATATTGAGTGGGATACAACAATAAACAAAACAGATTAAAAAATCCCTGCCATTGTGGAACTTACTTTCTAGTGGAGAAAGAAACCTAGTATGATGTATTTCATGAACAAACTCTATTTTGACTGATTTGATTAAAAGCTTATTTGATAATATCAAAACTACATAGTATGGATTTTCATATTTATATAAATAATTTCTGAATAACAACATTTTATATCAAAAAGCCTAATTGAAGGCCCTCCAATTAGCCTGCAGCTAAAACTAATTAAGTGCTTACCATTTATTTTGCGAGATCTCATTTAATCACCACACCAACTTTATATGATTATAATGATTATTATTCCCATTTTCCATAAGAATAAACCAAGGCTTGACTAATTTGTCCAAGAGCACACAGTTTAACTACTAACCAATTAGTCACATTCATTCATTCAACAAGTATTTACTGAGGGCCTTCCAGTGAACAGGAACTATGGTAAGCTTGCCCTCACTTAGTTTACATTTCAGTAGAGGAGACCAAAATTAAATAAGTAAACAAACAAATATACAAATTATATTAAGTGCAAGGAGAAAACAAGGGGAAGTTAAAAGCATGGTCAAAGAAGATCTCTCTGAGGAAGGAAGTCACATTAAGCCCAGACTGGAAGGATAAAGAACTAGCTATGAACAAAATGAAGGAAGAATGAACATTCCAGGGAACGACATTGGCAAAAGCTCTGAGCAGGAAGGAGGCCAGTATGGCCAGAACATGGTCAGCGAGTGCGAGAACACTCCCCTCTCTTTCCCCAGTGTCTCATTCTCATTATCAGAGGCCAAACCACATAGCACCTTATAGGCAAGGGGTACCATAATTTATTGTCCAAACTTGATCATTTTCAACAGTGAAAGGGAGCTTTATTAATAATATGCAAAGACAATAACCAGGACGGTCAAAAGCAGACTAGGACATATGGCCATCCTACTCACAGGGCTTGATAAGTAGCTTGGTTTTCAATCTTTTTTTTTAGTGAGGGAGATTGAACCAGAGCTAACATCTGTTGCTAATCTTCCTCTTTTTGCTTTGCTTTTTCCTCTTTGCCCAGTGGTGTAGTGGTTAAGTTCACGCCCTCTACTTCGGCGGCCCAGGGTTCGCAGGTTCGAATCCCAGGCACAGAACGAGGCACTGCTCATCAAGCCATGCTGTGGCAGCATCCCACATACAAAATGGAGGAAGATGGGCACAGATGTTAGCCCAGGGCCAATCTTCCTCAAGAAACAGAAATCATATGAGGAACAGATTGGCGGGAGGCAAGAATGGAAATAGGAAGCCCAGTTAAGAGGCTGGTGCAGTTGTCTGAGTAAGAGATGATATTCTGGACTAGGCTGGTGGCAGTAAAGTGGAAAGAGAATCAGCAGTTTTGCTGATGGTTTGGCTGGAGAGGTGAGTGACAGGGAGAAATGGAGAACAAATGCTCGCTTTCTGGCTTTGGCAGCTAGGATGGCACTACCATTTTGAAAAGGGAAAGACTGTCTTTTAGGAATCTCCTTTCTCATTAGACTCAATAGGGTATTGACTTAGAGATAATGTGCATATTGGACCTTTTTTCAAATCCATGTCAAAGTCCAGGAGCTCACGGTAGATACTGCAGAGCATGTACCACACAAAACATTAATTGTAAAGTCTTGCCATTGCCCTCTGCAGGCCCAATTTTCTCACACAAACATCAGACATGACTCAAAGCCCTTAAGCAAGTACACAGGCTCTTAGAATCTTAAATATATTTTAAACTGTGTAACCTCCAGCCAAGTCTAATTCCTCCCAACGTATTAATAGTTTAAATGATAAAATTTCATTAATTTAGATTTAAAATTTTTTTCTATAAGCTACTTCACCTAGTTCAGCAAATCCTAAAGAAAGAAGTGTTAGTGAGCTACAGTAATACAGTAAAAGTTTAAGAACACGCCTACCATATTGGACAGTGCAGATATTGAACATTTCTGTCATCCAAGAAAAATCTATTAATACTATTCTAGTCTCTATTAATGGGAAATCATGTATAAACGAAACAACAGCTTCTCCCAAGCCACTTGGATACCTGGTTGATTTCCAAAAGTACTCCCCAGATTATCTAAAGCCTGTTGTTTAGATATTTTAAAGCAGTCATATGATATCATATAACAGAAGTTAACTCATTTAGATGAAATCAGATAGCAGCAGTGTTCAGGATTAAAACTATCTGTGTGCTAACTTTGTAGGGTACTTTTGGTAGATGAATAAATATGAACCTTAATAGCATGTGTGGGGGGGTGTTGGAATGAAATAAGAGACTCTGTGGCTTCACATCATGGTGACAAGCCCCTCCTAGTAATGGCTCACAACCTGGTTAATGCCTGCTGTTAAGATACCCTTTAGAGCTGGGCTCTGCTAAGTTAACATTTGCACATACCAGACAGGTTGTTAACATGAGGTTTGGCAAATGATCTACTCTCACTCTTACATTAATGGCCTAAGAGGTTTTGAAAATGTACAAGTCAAGGTGGGTTATGGATGATTCACTCTATTCAATACTAGCTGGGAAGAGCCCAAGGCCATCTATCAGATCAGAGCTGAGATGATATGAGAAATACTTTGGTCTGACTGTCCATTCCTATAGTGCTTATGATTTGTTCCAAAAATATAGAGGTAAGAACAGCACATATATTTTTAAATAACCAAATAACAAAGCTTTTAATTGCTTCCCTACATACTAGAATCAGAACTTCCTTCATTAAAATGAAATTTTAGTAGAGAAAAAAAAAGCATGAGAAAAAAGTAAAAAGTCAACTGCTTGGTAATAGTAGAATGAATGCTTCCTATTCATTGATGCTCTACAAGGAAAGATGAAGAGGATAATGGAAAGGCAATTTGAGAACCTACTGTATACTGTGGGCAATACTAGGTTCTTTCACATACTTTATTCCATTATTCCTCACAACCTGAGAGATGGGTATTTTTATCCCCATTTGACAAATGAGGAAAGCTAGACCCAAAACATTAAACTATTGTCTAAAATTCACATAGCTGGGGGCCACCTGGTGGTGCAGCGGTTTAGTTTGCGCTTGGCAGCCCGGGGTTCGCTGGTTCAAATCCCGGTCGCCCACCGACGCACTGCTTGTCAGCCACGCTGTGGTGGCGTCCCATATAAAGTAGAGGAAGATGGGCACGGATGTTAGCCCAGGGCCAGTCTTCCTCAGCAAAAAGAGGAGGATTGGCGACGGACGTTAGCTCAGGGCTGGTCTTCCTCACACACAAAAAAATAAATAAATAACAAATAAATAAAATTCACATAGCTGGTAGGAAACAGAATCTACTAAGCCAAGGCTTCTCAAAGCATGGTCCGCAAATTGTTATTGGTCTGCAAAGGTATTAGTCAGGAAGTGAGAATAAGGGATTATAAACTTTATATCAATTTGACATGGCCATGAATTTTTATTGTATTTTACAAAAGTTTTGGCCTACTACAAACTGGAAATTTAAAAACCCAGTCCCTCACCACAACTGTGTTAGAAGTACTACCCTAGATTATAAGCACTATGAGGGCAGGGAGTTGGTGTTGATCATAGTGGAATCCCCATGCAAGATTTGCTGAAATAGCACACTGAAGTTCAAACTCCATAGCATTTTTTGCCTCCATGAGCTTACTAATTAACTTGCAGATACTTAAAATTTCCTTGGAGAGGTCTTATTTCTATTTAAACATGTCTATCAGAAAATATGTCAAATAGGTATACTATGCTCGTCCTAGAGATATGTTCTGAGTTTCCCAGAAAAGAGCAATTTAGCTTTTTTTGTTTTCCCCCTACAACTGCTTATACAATCAGAGAGGATCAGGGCATAGCAGCAAAACTACATGGAGTTTATTTTGAAACGTCATTTATCAAGCTTCTTGTTATTTATTTGCCAATGACAATATGCTTGAAACTTAATAAATTTGTTTGGGAGACCAAAAGTTGCTATAATTTTTTTAATGAATTACAAAAGAGAACTTACCAATATAGTCAAGAGTTATGTGAGAAACTATTCATGGGAAAATAATTTCTCAAAACAAATTAGCAATGTTAAGAAACTTTTTTGGAAATGTTTCCAAAGCTAGAGATTTTTCATACAGGAATTAGGCCTCTGTGTGTCCACTGGACCAAGTATAGAGCACAAGGGGATCATTTGGTGAATGTGAATCAACCTTAAGGGTAACCCACTTTCCATGTTCATATGTAGCTATTAAAAGGAAAACTATTAAAAAGAAAAGCAGAGACATAAACGGGTATATATTTTATAAACCTGCCATTTCTCAGCAATTAAGTTTAAGATGATGTTAATAATTACCATCTAAGTAAATTTTCATTTCAATTTCTTTTTTCACTGTTTCCTCTACTTTAACTTTATCTTTTGTTAAGTTTAACATCTTGCCAAAATATAACTGGAATAAAGTAACACTCAAAGCACCTTAACTGCCAATGTGTAATGAAACTTGTGAAAACTTGCAGGTACAAAGGAGTGCATGAGAAAAATGAATACGCAGTCAGAAATATATCATAATTGTTTCCCAACAGGTTCGTTCAAGTTGACAATTATAAAAACCGAAAATAGAACTTTTGAAAAGTTAGTTGTAAAATGTCTATTTTAAGTGTCTTCCTGTGAGCTTAGTCAGACAGAAGAATGGTTTTGAACACTGATCGTGGCACTCTTTATGCATTGCTAGTGCAAAATTCTACTGATAGCAGACATCTTCTGCAAATGTCCAAGAAGAAATATTACCATTTTAAACACTCTTTATTATGAAGATAGAAAGTTTGAAGACTTTGGAGATACAGAAATAAAGGCTCTGTTTTTCAGAAATAATTTGGGAATACTACACATAAATGAGATACAAACATTTTAGAAAACTTCTATATTCACATCTATGTGTGAATTTAAAAATATAACCATGTATTAGAAAGCACATACATGAATATCCATGTTGAGTTGAGTATATTTAAGTTATTTATGCTGAAAATTTTTTGACACAGGAAAAGATGAGAAAGAGGATAGTCTTAGACTTCAAGAAAATATTAGCAGATACTTACAATATGCAGAAGTTTTAACACATCCACAAACCTGTAAAAAACAGCAATGAAAGAAATGTTTTAAATGAGCCAATGGGGAAACAAATAGTCTTCCAAATTATAAACCAGATACCTACACTTTCTCTGAGCTCATAATCTCCTTGGCAATATGATGGACTTTACTTTTCATTCCAGCATCTTCATCCTGTGATAAGAGTGCATTAAGAAAGCATGAACTCATAAAAGGATAATGAAGATCAGCTTTGAGCTAGTCAGAGCTAAAGTCAAGCTCTGTTATTTATAAGTTTCTGAATAGAACACATTTCATACTGTGTAACATCTCAAATGGCAAATGTGGAGAATTAGATGCGGTTACTAAACCATGATACAGGAGGAGCTGAGAGCAATTGGTAATCCTCACCGTCATCAGCACTCGATTGATGGACTGCCCTGAGGAGCCCCAGAGCCCTCATGGAGCAGACTGTCAATGGTTCAAAACTGAAAAGTCTCATTCGGCCAGGGAAATGATCCCTACAGATGAACATGAGTTCTTGGGGTATACAAAAGTAATTTAAGATTAGTGAATATCCAGAAATAACAAATGTTGGAGAGGATGTAGAGAAAAGGGAACCCTTGTATATGGCTGGTGGGAATGCAAACTGGTGTAGCCACTATGGAAAACAGTATGGAGATTTCTCAAAAAATTAAAAATAGAAATACCATACAACCCAGCTATCCCACTACTGAGTATTTATCCAAAGAACCTGAAATCAACAATTCAGAGACTTATGCACCCCTATGTTCATTGCAGCATTATTTACAACAGCCAAGACATGGAAGCAACCCAAGTGACCATCAACCGATGAACGGATAAAGAAGACGTGGTGTATATACATATATACAGACACACACACACACACATATATATAGATAGATAGATAATGGAATACTACTCAGCCACAAAAAAAGACAAAATCGTCCCATTTGCAACAACATGGATGGACCTTGAGGGTATTATGTTAAGTGAAATAAGCCAGACAGAGAATGACAAACACCGTACGATTTCACTCATATGTGGAAGATAAACAAACACATGGACAAAGAGAACAGATTAGTGGTTACCAGAGGGGAATGGGGCTGGGGGGTGTGCATACGGCGTAAAGGGGCACATAAATATGGTGATGGACAAATAATAATGTACAACTGAAATTTTACAATGTTAGAAACCATTAGGACTTCAATAAAATTTAAAAACAAAGACCAGTGAATGTCCAACAGGAATGTATAAGAGAACTTCAGCCTGAGTAAAGCCACTCTCAGTCAACTTCAGTGCAGTCTGAAAAGGGCTCTTCTTCACAGTCTACACCAAACACATGCCATGGGCTCTCTCAGTTTCCTTAAAATCCCTTTTAGAAACATGTTCTTACAGTCAAGGCAGTTTTATTCTAAAGAGTTGAAATGAAATTCTTTTTTTTTTTCTGAGGAAGATTCACCCAGAGCTTCTATGTGAGCCGCTGCCAAAGCATGGCTACTGACAGAAGAGGGGTGTAGTTCCGTGCCCGGAGAGGTTCTGTGCTTCAGTCGCTGAAGCAGCGTGCACTGAACTTTAACCACTAGGCCATCAAGGCTGGCTCCCAAACTCTATCTTTCAAAGGACAATCAGATAGATGAATTTGACTTCTACCCTTATTATTATTTGTCTTTTCTAAGACAGGTTGTCGAATGATTGTTAGAACGATTGAACAGGTTAGATAAGTTTTGTTCAACTGAGCAAGATGGGGCATAAGTACTCAATTCCATCTACTCACCTTTTAAACAACACATAGCTAACATTCCTTAAGCACAATCTGATCTTGCAGACCATGTGTCAATCATGCACTAATAACCACAACTGTGTACACATTCACGTACACACATACACACAATTGGATAATAGTTATTTTGAAAAGTATTTTAGCAAATCAATGTTTTTCTAACTATTAAATGCGTTTGTCTATGTCATCTGTAGCTAGAAAGTTTAATATTGGTAAAATACAGTATATCTTTTTAAAATTAGAAAGTCAGAAGAAATACATTAAAAATAAAAAACAGAAACCTAAAGCATTGAAAGAACTGAAGCCTTGACTCCACACACTCCATTTTCAGATGATGTGAGGTCCCTTAAAGGTCAAGAGGTGGTGTTAGCAGTAGCCTTAAAGAAACCTAGGCACACTGCAGATGCTAAAGCATTTGATTAGTAGAACCACCTAAAACATGTACCAGCTCTATGCAAAAACTTCAAGTTGGTGTATTTTTCGGCATTCACTCTTTATTTCTTTTCCTCTTTTGAGCACTCTCCCTTTTTTAAGTCTGTACTCTGTACCTTTCTTTTCCTCTTCAGGACCTTGCTCTGCCTGGGTTACAGACAACCGTGCAGAGTGATTCCATGATAAATATGTTATCCCTAGACAGACATCATGCTTCCATTATAGCAGGAGACAAAAATACTTTTAACTTAGAAGAACAACTATGGTGGGCCTGACATTCCTTATCTGTAAAATGAGTGTTGAACTTTCAACTTTAAAATCCTAAGGTTTAAAACATTAAATATCTCATATCTCAGGTGTGGTACGGCAAGTCAGTGCGACAGAGGATGGCAGCAATTCACAGTGGCAGTGAAACTGGCAAGCAGTTAGCTATTGATGATTAAGCAGCTAGTAACCAGGGAGGATTGGAATTGGCCACCCCAAAATATGTCTCAGCTGGAAAGACGCTTTGATGACCCTACCCCCACTAACTGACCAAACGACCCCCCAACCCCCCACCAAACGAGTTTGGAATGGGAGACCTGCCCCCAGAACAGGCCATCACCATAGACATCTCTGGGTATTGGGGAGGGTCCTTGCTAAGCCATTCTTAGTTCTGGTTACCCTTTGAAAGAGACATTTATATTTGTAAAGGAAATCTCCATTTGTAAAGGTATCTTCTTCCCTGTACCAGGAAGAAGTGGGGGATGGCCTTACCTAGAAACTTGTCAGAACAGAAGGTGAGGACTAAATCTGCACGATAAACGTACCCACTGTTAACAGTGCTGTTCAGGCAATATGCTATCTGACTCCCACTAGGTGCCTAGGTGCCTATAACACCTCCCTGGAGCTGGGGTCACTATGGTAATTGGTGTCTGAACTATTTTTTTCAGGAATTGGAACCCCTTGCCCACTTCAGGCCGGTTGAGACCACCAACCCATCAACTGGGCCCACAAAGACGCATGTCCGAAAAGCAACCTTTTGATGTCAAGAGGTTAAAACTCTACCCTCAAAGCATGCTGATGCCACCATTCTGTGGATGGAAATGTGTCCTACAAGAAGGCATGAAGCCTGACTATGCTTGCGCAGATCATCAAATTACCTCATCTCTCCTCACCTCCAATCATTTCAAACCACCTTGCCCCCTACCCCATAAATATCCCTGAGTCCCTATTTTCAGGGAAGTGGATTTGAGATTCATTCTCTCCTGTTTCCCTCACTTGGCTGCCTTGTGATTAAACTCTCTCTCTGTTGCAATCTCATCATCTGGGTGTTTGGCTTTCTGGGCGGTGGGCAAAAATGGACCTGGTGCGGTAACAGCAGCACTGGAGCTGGTGACTATTAAGTATTTGTTTCTTTTCTAGAAACTGAGACTGTAAACTTTGGGTAGGAAATGGTGGGTACTGGCATAAAGACAGACAAGTGGATCAATGGGAAAAAACAGAGGTATACCCTTAAATTTATGGTCAATGGATTTTTGACAAAGTTGTCGAGGTAATTCAATGGGAGAAAAGATAGTTCTTTTTTAACAAATGGTTGAAAATTGCTGGAACAATTGCTCCACAAGCAAAAAGATGAATTTATACTCTACCTTACACCATATACAAAAGTTAAGTAAAAATGTATCATAGACTTAAATGTAAGAGCTAAAACTATAAATCTTCTAGAAGAAAATCTTTGTGAACTTGGTTTAGGCTAACAGTTTTTAGATACAACACCAAAAGCATGATCCATAAAAGAAAAAATATTGATAAACTGAACTTCATAAATTTAAAACTTTTATGCTTCAAAAGACACCATAAAGGAAAAAAAAAAGATAAGCCACAGGCAGGGAAAAAATATTTGCAAATCATGATTCTGTATCCAGAATACATAAAGAACTCTTATAATTCAATAAAACTTAGTTAAAAATCGATAAAAGATGTACACTTCACTAAAGAAGAAATAAGAAAAGCCAATAAGTATATGAAAAGATGC
Organism: Tapirus indicus; assembly: GCA_031878705.1. Classification (NCBI taxonomy): domain Eukaryota; kingdom Metazoa; phylum Chordata; class Mammalia; order Perissodactyla; family Tapiridae; genus Tapirus; species Tapirus indicus. The sequence goes on along the minus strand of CM062920.1, from coordinate 131,496,267 downwards.
TTACCATAATTAGTCATCAGGGAAATGCAAATTAAAACCACAATGAGATAAGATACCACTTCATACCCACAGAATGGTTATAATCAAAAATCAGAAAAGAGCATGTGTTGGTGAGGATATGGAGAAACTGGAACCTTTATATATTCCTGGTGGGAATGGTAGCCCTCACTTATATATTGTGATTTGGGGTTTTAGCTGTCTCCTAAAGCAGAATTCGTATTTCTTATCCTCCATGTTATTCTGAGATCATTTCCAAGAGGAAGGATTCGGTACCATCTTTACTCCATCATTTTAAAATCCTAAGCTAGTAACTGACTATCCATCATTTGATAGTAAGGTCAGTAGGAGAAAACAGCTGCACTGTCAGCTGATTCACTGCTCCACAGCTAAGTCTGAAAACAGTGAAAATATTAGAAGCACCAGGCACTCTTAAATTTCAGATTCCCAGGTGTAGAGGAGGAAGACAAATTGTCTACCCTGTGGGTCCTTCTGGCTGGGCTATCAATTAAATTGACATGAGACAGAATAACAGGAGAAAAATCAAACATGTTTAATAACACGTATACATGAGAAACCCAGGAAAACCGAGTAACTCGCCAAAATAGCAAGTTGTCATCTTAAATACCATCTTCAGCTAAAGACAAAGGAGGATGTTGTGGGTGGGGGGAGTCAGTTATGGGAGATTACTAGTAAACAAGAGTAAGATTATTATGCAGATTTAAGTCCTTGCCTTCCACACTGATAAGAGTTTCTAGAGATAAGGTCATCCCCCCTTCTTCCTGGTACAGAGAGGAAGATACCTTTACAAGTGGAGATTTCCCTTACAAATGTAATGCCTCTTACAAAGGGTAACTTCTGCTTTTCAGAGTTTCTCCCCCACCTGCAGTTTCTTAAAAGTAACCAGCCCCAAATGATGCTTATGCCAAAGAGACACATTTTGGGGTGGCCAATTCTGATCCCTGACACAGGTAACTGTCTTGGAAATTCTGATTCTGTAGGTCTGAGACTGGGCATGAAAGGAAGTATTACAAGAGGGAATTAAAGATAAGAAATTGCCCCAGCCTTCAAGAAGTGAATAAGGGGAGCAAACCAAATATACAAATAACTATATAACTATACGAAACGTGCTGACATCTTGGAGGGGAGAAAGATCATAATCAGGCAGCAGTGTGTAAAAGGAAAAGATTCACAAAGAATAATGCATTTGATGACCTTTAGTCCCTCTTTAAACAAGCCATCAAGTACCTGCATGCTAGATATGGTAGATATACTCATCAAAGCCAGAAACGTAGACTCCTTTTTCTTCTTCACCTTCTATGATCACAACTGGGTCATTAAACCTTGTCAATCTGTCCTTCTGAATTTTTTTAAAGCTTAATTAATCCTTTCCTCTCCTTCAATATTGCCTCCTTATTTCTTGCCTACACTACACTACAGTAACTTAAGTGGTTTCCTAGCTCTAGATTTTACTCCACTGCAATCTATTCTCTACACTGCCACCAGAGTAATAGCTCTAAAATGCAAATATAATCACATTAGTTCTCAGGTTAGCAGCTCCCTATCACCTATGGCTAACAAAGACTAAACTTTCCTTTGCCATGTATATAGGACACTCCACAACCTATTGAGTTATCTTCACTAGTCTCATTTCTACTCCTCCGACTGTGTACTCTCTACTCCAGCCAAACTGGAACTATCTTGCAACTCCAAGTGTGCTCTGCCCTTACATGCCCTTTGCATATGCCTTTCCTTCTGCTTTGACTTCCATCTTCATCACCTCCCGGTCTCCCCAAAGATTTCTGCCTGTGATATTCCAACTGAACCTTTAAGATGGCACTCAACGCTTTTCTCCTTTATGAAGGCTGCGTTGATATTCTCTCCCCACCACTCCCAAAGAACAATTCTCCTATTCACGTAGTATTTATAGGACTTAACCCAGCAGATTGTGTTTATTTGCTGATATGTCTGAATTCCCTCTAGTCTATGGCCCTATTCAACCTTATATACTTCTGCACATAGCACAGTGCCTGGTCCACTGTGCAATTAATATGCATAAATAAGCAACTGTGTACAAGGGTGGCTGCCACCTTCTCAGTATCTAAGACCAGAGCACATTGCTTTTCAATGTGTTGAGTAACAAGAGAATGTAAACTCAAATGAACTAAAAGCTCATTATAGATATTTCATCATGTAAAAAAGCAGGTTGGACGAGATGAGTAAAGTCTTCTGCAATTCTAAAATTCGAGGTGTCTACGTATTCTTTTGTCTATTTTACCTTTTACACTAAGAAAACTACAGAGCTAAAGAGGGATAGTAACTACTAGAAGAAAATGATTCAATGGACTGCAATCATTATAAGTAGACAGAAAGTCAAAGATAACTAAAGAAAAAGCTCTATGTTATCTCCATCTTGTAGGAACAATAACTGATTCTGACCCAAGTCAAACAATGATGGAAAAACACACCCCACTGTAAAACCTCAAGAGAGAGGCCATATTTGGCATCTCAACTTTTCAGTTAATGCAAGTCCTCACTTAAATTACATCGCATTTCAGAGGAGATTGCCTGTTAAATAACTGCATCTCCCAAAAGTACACTGCTGTGGAAGTTGAAACATGAGCCACAAATGAAATTACTTTGTCAAGGTCATAAAATAAGTCAACCAAATTCCCAAACAGAATCTTTGATCTGAAATCCAGTTTTATGTTCTGATCTCTTGATAATAGCCCAGCTTTGTAAATTCTTAACTATGTTCTCCTCTTTTCATATTTGTTCACTACAAGTAAAGTTCTGTGAAATTTATCCATTATTTTTTAACAGATTCTTAAAAGGCCTCTGCTATGCTACTCAAGAGTTTTACTAAAAAAAAACTTAACAACCAGATGTGCCTGAGAAACATCTCTTTATCATTAAATTATCCCCAATATGAGGTAACACCACGACTAACCTCTAAAGGACAAAATTCTCTTAGGTTTTCATCCCTTGCTTCATGAGGGTATCTATCACATGAGCTCTTTTACAAAGAAAATTTGTCAAAGAAAGAGACAAGGAAGTCAATATGCAGGAAAGGTGGACAGTGCTGAATACTCTAACCATAATGAAGCAGAATGAATAAATTTCATTTTTAAATCATTTATCAAGCATTGAAAGGAAAGACCCAAAAAATGCAAAACTAACAACTTGGAAAAAGAGAAAATAGAGATTGGCATGGCTAGTCCTCCCCACTGCAAACATTATTCAGCTTCTGTGGCTTGTACCAAGTTATTAATAGAGACAGATTTTGGTTAAAAATCCCAACGCAGGGGGTTCCAAGGCAAGTTACTTAACCTATAAAAACTCCTTTTCTTCAGGTGAAGAGAAGAAAAACAGTACATATGTCAGATCTATATCTTAGTATGTTTTTAAAGACTGAGCGTAGTAACACGCATCCACAGCACATTGACAAGCACAGGCACATAGGAGTGGAGTATTGTCTATTTTCTTCCCCTTCATGGGTAGGTCTTGTATCTTTACAGAAGTAACTTTTTAAACATGTTTGCTTTTCCTTCACAAAGTTAAGACAAGGACACAGTGGCACATATCCTTTCTTCTCTCCTCCTACTGAGTCTAGCATTTTCATGAGCAACAGTTATTGGCATCTAGACACTTATCAGTGATGTGTCCCTTATATGTCTATGGAATATATTATCCGTTATGGATTGAATTATGTTCCCTTAAAAGATATGTTGAAGTCCTAACCCCCAGGACCTCATAATGTGACCTTATTAGAAACAGGGTGGTTGCAGATGTAATCAGTAAGATGAAGTCATATTGGAGTAGGATGGGCCCCTAATCTAATATGATTGGTGTCCCTCATAACAAGAGAAGAGACACAGACTTATGAAGGGAAAATGCCATGTGACAATGGAGGCAGAGAGTGAAGTGCTGTAACTACAAGCCAAGGAATGCCAAGGATTGCTGGCAAACCACCAGAAACTAGGAAGAGGCATGGAAAGATTCCCCCTAGAAGTTTCAGAGGGAGCTGGCCTGGCTGGCACCTTAATTTCAGGCTTCTAGCCTCCAGAACTGTGAAACAATAATTTTCTGTTGTTTTAAGCCATTCAGTTCATGGTACTTTGTAATAGCAGCTCCAGAACACTAATACAACCTATCACAAACACAATCACAGAAGTATATTACATGTGTTTAATGTGCACAACCTTTATCGACGTTCAAAGTGGTTGTGCAACTATTATCCTGTTTGAGCCTCAGAATAACTCATTTATTTTATTTTATTTTTATAGACTGAGAAATTGAGGATCAAAAAAGTTATAAAAGAAGCTCTCTTCCTATGCTTCTACTCCAAAGAATTTTTCCTTTGGAACTGATATTACCTTCTTTACTTGGGCTGCTAGAAGGCCAAATTTGTGGCTCATCCTTGGCTAATGTATACAGGACTATATGATATGCATTACTCTATACTAATCTTCTACTTAGCACTACTGTTTTCCTTTTAGCAGGAATTCTTATTTTCTTTAACAACTTTATTGAGATGTAACTCACATTCCATAAAATGTACTTTTATGTACATTTATGTACCTTTATGTACCCTTTTAAAGTGTACAATTCAATGGTTTCTTACAATATTCAGAGTTGTGCAACCATCAGTACAATCTAACTTTAGAACATTTTCATCACCCTAAAAAACTCCATGCACACTAGCAGTCACTCCCCATCCTACCTTCTCCCCAGCCCCTGGCAACCACTAACCTACTTTCTGTCTGTATAGTTGTGCCTATTCTAGACAGTTCATATAAATGGAACCATACAACATGTTGTCTCTTGTGACTGACTTTCACTTACTCTGATGTTTTAGCATGTATCAGCACATTTTTTTTTACTAGTGAGTAATATTCCATTGTAATGGATAAACTATGTTTTGTTTATTGATTCCTCAGTTGATGAATCCATTTATCAGTTGATGGGCATTTGAGTTCTTTCCACTTCTTGGCTATTATGAATAATGCTGCTATAAACATTCCCATGCAAGTTTTTGTATGGATATATGTTTTCATTTCTCACGGGTATATTCTGAGAAGTGGAATTGCTGGGTTACATGGTAACTCTATATTTAACCTTTTGAGAAACTGCCAGACTGTTTTCCAAAGCGGTTGCACAATTTTACATTCTCACCAACAGCGTAGAAGTGTTCCAATTTCTCCACATCCTCACCAACACTTGTCTGTCTTTTTGATTTTATAATCATCCGAGTAAGTATGAAGTGGTAGCTCATTGAGGTTTTGCTTTGCATTTCCCCGACGGCTAACGATGTTGAGCCTTTTTTCAAGGCCATTTGAATATCTTATTGGCCATTTGTATATCTTTGGAGAAATGTTTATTCAGATCCTTAGCCCATTTTTAACTGGGTTATTTATTTTTTATTGTTGAATTGTAAGAGTTCTTTACATATTCTGGATACAAATCCTTTATCAGAGATATTTACTAATATTTTCTCCTATTCTATGGGTTGCTTTTACATTTTCTTGATGATAGTACGGTGTGCGGCACAAAGTTTTTAATTTTGATGAAGTTCAATTTATCTATTTTTATCTAAAAAGCCTTTGCCTAACCTAAGGTCATTACAAGTTACTTCCTATATTTTCTTTGAAGAATTTTACAGTTTCAATTCTCACATTTAGGTCTTATGATCCATTTTGAGTTCATTTTTATGTATGGTGAAAGGAAGGGATCTAAATTCATTCTTTTGCATGTGGATGCCCAGTAATTCCAGCACTATTTATTAACACTTCGACTTCTTTAACTACATATTTTGACTTTTTTTTATTACATAAAGTTTTTTTCTGTTGTCACCTGAAGTCCATTGTAAATGAGATTCATGTAAATAAGCTAATTGATGCTGAAAAATTATTTGACCAAAGTCATACAGCTGGTAACTGGCAGAGCTGGGACTAAACCATGAGTCTCAGGATGCCCAATTACATGTTTTTCCATTAGAACACAATACTGCCTTTCATATAAACATGTTTCAGATTGATTAATCCAAAAATAAGAAAAGGCAAACTTGAAACAATATATATTTATTTGGTAAGGTTATATATAGCTTGATTTGAGATGCTTAAGATTTCACTTCTTTTCATATGAGCCGATAATAGCAGCTAAAATCTACTGAGCACTCACTTTTGACAGGCACAGTTTTAGTGTATAATCATTTAATCATCACAACAATCTTAGAAAATCAATACAAATGTCTACCCTGCTCCCTTCTCTTTTTACATATGGGGAAACTAAGGCACAGAGAAGTTAAGTAAATTGCTCATAATCACAGAGCTGGTAAGTGGTGAGAAACGAGGCAGTCTGGCTCCAAAGACTGTGTTCTTCTTAACAATTATGAAAGCAAATTACTTAAGAGAAAAGGCAGGCTATGTTTAGATGGATTAACAACTGCCTAGAAAGGGAGAGTTTGTCTATTTTATTATTGTCATTACTGTCTCAGATGAACAGAGAGCAAGCTCATCAGAGTGGCTGAAAATTCTAAAGGAAGCAAATTATGAATACACTGGTATCAGGTACAAAAATATTAAATGTCCATGATTAACTGAACAAATCTCATCTTAAAAACAGATAAAGATTTAACACAGATACTGCAATGTGGCACAACTAAAGACAAAAAACCAGTAATATAAATACCGGAAGGGAAAGGAAAGGCAGACACAAATGCAGAGGAAGAAACCCTGGAAGTCTCCAATGATCACAAAACGAATGAGTCAACCAGGCAGTGTTATGACAGGATGTGTTGGGAAAATGCATAACACAAAAAGGCTAGAGATTAATCCTTCCTTTATACCATGTATCAGTGAGATTCCGAGGAGAATGTGGAAACCAATTTTGGTCACTATATTTCAAGAAGTATGGGGAGAGATTGGAAAGGGTTTGAGCAAGAGAAACAAATAGACCAATAGGACAGAAAACAGTATTTGTTAAGAAAAGAAAGAACTTGCAGTTTATCAAAGTGAGTAAAGGTTGATTTAATTATAGCCCTTAGAGAGGAAGACCATTTGAAGGCTCTTCTCCAAACTGCAAGCTTTGACTCCTGCCAATAATTTATGTCTCAGTCAAATATTTTCTTAAAGGCTTTTATCCTAAGTAGTCTCCTCAATTTCTAGCACATCACTCTTATACACTTCATAGCATGTAATACTCTGAAGTTCTTACTGATTATGCATTTATGCTCCCTTAGGATGTAAGCTCTTTAAGAGCAGGGACCTTGAGGATTGTTTTATGTCTAGTACATACCAATAGTACCTGGAACATAGTGGGTATTCTATAAATATTTGTAGAATCTATTTCTGTGAAGAAGCAACAAGGAAAATGAACTTTCAAATTAGAGCAAGATAGATACCAATAGAACACAGGAGGAATTACTTGACAATCAAAGTAAAACCCACACACTGCTGAGGGATACTGTGGGTCTTTAAGAAGAGCAGTCACTCACTTGTCTTACGAGTCTTACCAACTCACCTGCCTTAAGGCTAAATAATTTCTAGTGGTTACTCCCAACTCTGTGATTCAATACTTTACAGCATAGAGATGAAGTCTTGCAAGTAATAAATAATAAACAATCATTAAGTTCTTACCATGTACTGGACAGTATTCTAAGACTTTACACATATCAAATCATTTAGTCCTCATAATTCTATGAGATAAGTACTATTCTTTTCTTCATAAAATGGGTCTCTTTAGCCTACAGAGGTTAAATAATTTGCCCAAGCTTACCCAGATCTTAGGTAATGGAGCTGGGATTTAAATGTAGACAATTACACAACATGTGCAATTCATTTAAGGCTGAAAATGAATTTAAACAAAGGAAAAATATATTAAACAGGAAGCATAATGGATTGACAAATTACGGCATAGAAGTCAGGTGACATGGATTTTCTCCATGGCTTGATACGCTTGCCATGCGGATTCTTTCAAATGCCATCTTGCTGCAACATCCCAACACATTCTGAGGATATTGCTGATGCACTAATTTTCTCCCTGTAATTATACCTTTATTCAAAGAAATGATTTAAAATGAAATAGATATTCATGTCAAACTAAAGAAACAATATAATGAACACCCATGGACCTGTGACACATCTTAAATAATCAACACATGGACAATCTTGTTTCATGTAAACTGAAAATACACACAGACTGGATTATTTCAAAGCAAATCCTGATGTACGATTAACAGCAATCTTTATTCTATCCCTAAAAAGACTTGATTGAGTCTGAAAGGCATCTACTTCCTTTCTTTCAAGTAGAATCACTAGCAGTACAAGGAATAATCCTAAGAGGGGTTTTTGTTACCAGAGAAAACCAGGATTGGGAGAGGGCAAAAGGTGTAAAGGGGCACATACATAGAGTGACGGATGGAAACTAAACCATTGGTGGTGAATATGATGCAGTGTAAACGGAAGCTGAAATAAAATAATGTACACCTGAAATTTACACAATGATATAAGCCAATGTGGCCTCAATAAAATAATTTAAAAAACCATAAACAGTGAACATTACCAAAAATAATTCTAAAAAATTACTAAATAATCTCTAAGTGATAGGTGCTTGGAAATATGAAAACATCTTAGGTATCATATTCAGCAGGAATTAAATTTAAATCAGAAAAACGTTTTGTAAGTTTTAAGAAAACTAACTAGGGATTTTGTGCCTATCATGCTGATAAATGTTATTTCTGAATGTTGCGAGAGGCCAACAAACCAAAAGCGGAACCAATTAAATATCAACATATACCTGTTTATCTTCCAGGAGGTCAGGCTCCCCTTTACTAGAAGCAGAACTGACATCGTCTTCATCAGAACTGTTGATGACTTCCTCCTCATCCGAAGGAAGGTCACCAAGACCCAACTCCAGATCACTGTGTCCCTCCTGGGCTGCTCCAGAACTGCTTCAACAGAAAGTACTGCATTAGTCACCTTTAATAACAAGGAATACTACCAAAACAAATACACAAAATTAATCATTTCACTCATGTGATGTAAGCAAGGTACATCTAAGGGATTTAGAGGGATGGAAATAGCCAGATCAACCAAACTTTCCCTTTCCTTTCCCCATCTCAGCTGTCAAAAACCCAAATTCATTTTGGGTTTAAAATGGATCATCTTAAAATACACGTATTTTCATAAAAGGAAGGTGGGTGAGAAGCCAAGTTTCCCAGCTGCCCCCATCCTATGCTTCCAAATATCCTTACTTTAGAACATTAGGTCTCTACTAGTACAAACCAAGAAGCCTCATAGGACGTGGGCTGAGTTATTACAAAAGGGCACTAGCTGCAGAGGAACATTACAAGAGGTGGGTTTCAGTGATTTTTTGTTTTAGTTTTTTTAAAAAGAGGCAACTCAAATCTACGAGAATTGGAAGGTAATGATGGTGATCACAATCAACAATGCATGTGCTATTGTGAACATGTGCCCACCTCCCTGGTTAGCATCAATTGCCTTTTATGTAACCACATCATAAGAGATGGGAAGGAAGGAGCATGTTACAAATTCTTGGGCTTGCTCCAGGCCTGCTGAATCAGAACCTCTAGGGGTGCAGGGCCCCTAGGGGATACATGCTAAGGTTTGAAAACCACTGTATCAGGTCATTTACCAACTCCTCCTTGCCAGCCTGACGTCATCAGCATTTCCTACTTTGTACTGAGACAGATTTGAATCTAAAAGCCACTGTTGCAATCCAATCTGTGGGGGGAATTCCATAGGAAAGTTCCCCAGGAAGACAACAGAAATAATTCTTTCTAGCTTTGGTTGTAAAGACTCAGAACAAATTGCCTGTAGCAACTGCTTTCCTATCTACAGTCTACAAGAATGTCTGTATAATAGAAAAGTCAGTAAAAGAGCCACAGAAAATCATCAGGGGAAACACTCAGGCAAAATAGACACTTGCATTTCACTCTGGCAGGCCCCTTTAGCAGGTCATGGGCAGGTCACTCAACTGCCAAGACTCCTACAAGTTATGAGAATTTCAACGGGAATCTTAAAAGCCACAGATAAATTTTCTGCCAGTTCCTGATTATACATTGTAGGATATAGACTTGCCTCAGATGCCATTCCTGGAGTCCATCTGTTACACAATCTAGTCAGATGGCGGCAGAATGCCAAAAGGAACATTTTCCTCTGCCAAAGATGGGGTTTGCTATTACTCAGTGGCTGGGGCGCCTCAGGGAATCATACCACAGTCTCAATTAGTTGGGTGCGCACCTTATCATAGCTCCCCATGACATGGAGGAGACTCACTCCCCGGTAGGGGGTGGGAGGTGGTGGGTAGAGAGCGGAAGCTTTCTAGTCAGGTCATTGGCAAGATTCACTGTCTCTGGTGCAGGCATATGAGTCCAACCCAGTCGGGTAATTAGTTGATTTAGATTAGTGAGAGTAAATGAGAGTTAACAGGATGTAGAGACTACAGGATCCAACTATATATATAGAAGAAAACACATCTTCACTTGTTTTTTGTCTTAATTCTTTATCTCTTTATATCCCCTAAAACCCTGTTACCCAAAACATATTCAATTAGCTTCAGCATCACCAGTGAGCTTCTTAGAAATACAATACCTCAGGCCCTGCCCCAACCTACTGAATCAGAATCTGGTTGTAACAAAACCCCAGAGATTTGGTTTTGTGGATCAGCCCATCTGTGAGCTTGTTTGGAGTTTCGAATAATCAGTCATAGGGTTGGGGCACCTGTGAGGAAATGACATTTATTTTGTCTAAAGAGAGAGCTAAAAGGTGTTTCTTGCTTCAACATTGGGAAAGCTATTATTAAGAAGAAAGTAACAAGTGGCTGCCACATCCATTAGGGATATAAATGTTTACAAACATAACCTTTAAGAACAAGGGGAAAAAGAGTTTTAAATATTAAAACTACATGGATCAAAACATAATGCCATAAAACGGGAGATTTTAGTTCTGAAAATTACTTTCCTACAGAAAACCTTCCCTGACTGCCCCCTTCCTATCCCAAATTAGTTTGCCTTTATGATCTTACTGGACTGCACTTGGTGGTATGTTTGTTTCTCTTATCAAAATGTAAACTCCTAAGGACAAGGAAATTGTCTTTTTCAGTTGAGTCCCCAGCATACTGCTTGATACATAATTTGCTGTTAGTGCCGTCAAGTTGATCCTGACTCCTAGTGTCCCTGTGTACAGCAGGGTGGAACCCTGCCCAGCCTTTTTGCGCTATCCTCACACTTTTGGGCACTATATATGAGACAGTGCTCCACCGCTATTCATAGACATTTCACGGCCAATTTTTTTGGAAGTAAGTGGCCAGGTCCTTCTTCCTAGTCTGTCTTAGTCTGGAAGCTCCGCTGAAACCCGTCCACTATGGGTGACCCTTGCTGGTATCTGAAATACCAGTGGCATAGTTTTCAGCATCACAGCAACACAGCCACCACAGCCACAGACCGACAGATGGGTGGTATGAGTCCCTGACAAGGAAACGAACCTGGGCCCTGGCAGTGAGAGTGCTGAATCTTAACCACTAGACCACCATAATCCATAAGAGGCCCTCAATAAATTTTTACTAACTAAACAAAAATAATATTAGAAAGCAATGGGTGCAGGGGCCGCCTGGTGGCGCAGCGGTTTAGTCCGCGCTTGACAGTCCGGGGTTGGCAGGTTCGAATCCCGGGTGCCCACTGATGCACTGCTCGTCAGCCATGCCGTGGCGGCGTCCCATATAAAGTAGAGGAAGATGGGTACGGATGTTAGCCCAGGGCCAGTCTTCCTCAGCAAAAAGGAGGAGGATTGGCAACGGATGTTAGCTCGGCGCTGGTCTTCCTCACACAAAAAGAAAGCAATGGGTGTTAAATTTCAGAAGTTTAGACAGTATTTATGGTAGTGGTGATCACAAAGAAATGTTTGGGAGGAATACTGAAAAGGGCATATGGATTAAAGGAGAAGAGTATCCTGCACATTACAATCAACAGTGTGGAAGTGGGAATATTTGTATTCAGAAAACAAACAAAAAGAACATTTTGGCTGCAGCAGGAGTCTCCGATAAGTAACTAATGGATAACAAGTTTGGAGAATGTGACAGATGCCAGGCTGTCAAGAGGCACGAGAAATAGCTAAAGAGTTTATACTCATCTTGTAGGCCTCTAGCAAGGAGACTCAAATCTCCCAGTGGATCTCCAAGACTTACTTAATAGACGTCCAAGCTGAATGTCACTACCATACTTCTTTCTTGTTTGTGCCAACAGGGAAGAGAATGGCACCTCTTTCACCAGTTGAACTCTGTGAGCACAGCTCCTGCCCCACTCCCCCCACCTAACGATGGAAAAGGAAATCCCTGTTTATTAGCACAGTGAGATCCCCTTAATGATCTCAAAGCTTAAATCAAAGTTAAAGGAATTCCCCACACACCTGGATGGGAACTCCTGAAATAAACAGTAGAGACCATTCATGATTCTGAAGCTCAGGACTGAGGAAAGTGAGCAGAGCAGAGCAGAGTGGAGGATTTTTAGAAGGATTAATCACGTAACCCAATGTTGTCAGTGAACTAACTAGGGGTGGAACTGGGGTGGGCACAGTGACAGAAGAAGTGGAAGGAGATCTACGAGATAATTTCAATAGTTCAGGTGGCCTGATCTAGGGCTCCATCAGGAACTGAGAAGAAAGGCTGGATGCAAGAGGAAGAAAAAGCATCAGGTCTACGGTAAAGAGGTGAGGGAAAAACTTGAGTCCTTCAAGGTTACATGAACAGTCACCAGCAAATGAGGGTGCCATCGATGGAAACAGAAATATGTTAACAAGGGATCTGATTTTAAAGGAAAGATAATGGGTTTAGCAGCAAAATCAGGAAGGTTGGCATCTAGTTTCCACATTTACATGTTCATCTCTCCATGATTAAACAGAGAAAAACTGTTGATTAATCTATTTTCCCACATAATCATTAACAGCTATCAAATCTATTTGGATAATTTTAGATTTCTAATAATGAAATATGGATTCCTTACCGAGGCCAGTCATTGAGTTTGGGGTTCTTCTGTTCTTTATATTTCCTTCCCACTGTCAGGAAGATAACATCCTAACACTGTCTGCTTTGCGGGTTAAAGGAACAGGACATAGTGTTTCCTCCACACTTTCCTGCCTAGTTATTTCATAAGTTGACAATGGAAAGACAAGGACAGTAAGTGGCAACAACAACCAGAACAGAGTCAGCACTGGGCTCTACCTCCCCAGACCATCCTTTCCAAGTCAGATTTGCTTCTGGATGGAGTCTTGCTTCTAGAAAATAAGTTTTTTCAAGTACATTGGAATAAAGACAGAAAAAAGTAAAGCCAGAAGTAAATTCTCACTAATGAGGCAACTGTTCCTTCAATTCCACATGCCAAGGATCTATACGTTTGATGTGATGATTATTTAACATGATCACTTTAAAAAAAACTTATTTTTTGTTTGTTATTTTCTGTATATGGACAGTACATCTTCCACTAGAAGTACATCAAATTTCTCTTTCAGGCAAAATGTCACATTAAGGATGATTTCTCTTTTAGAAGGAATTATCTTTTTAAAAAATGCTTATCTAATCCATTTCCCCATGAGTTTTCAGGAACATAAAACCTGCACAATGCTGACCCAGGCATCACCACCAAAATATCCTTGTGAACCTCCATTAAATTAAAAATTTGAGGGAACAAGGAGAGCAGAGCAAAGAAAAGGGGAAGCAGAGTTAACTGAAGAATACTTTTAAAGCAGTGAATCTGTTCTCTGTTGTTGACAAATCCAGTTATCTTTTTCTTCTCTTGCCTGTGATTTTATTCTGAGCCCCTTAAACAAAGAATGTTCCATGTAATTCCTCCCAAACGTGAAGAAAGAAGGTCATTCCAATACCCTCACCTTCTGAAGTTTCTATCTCATTTCCAAGTCATAACACGTAAATATGAACTCCTGTGATCTTTCTCTTCCTCTTCTTTCTACTCTTGGACCAAAATGAACAGAATCTGCTCGTCCTCAGATGTTGTTATAATTCTTTTGCAAACACTGTCTCATTATGACTTGGTGATTATGTGTTTCCTTTGGCTGATTTCATATTTATCACAGAGTGAGTGGAAAAAACTACTATTAAGAACTTGAAGGATGAACATTATATGGAAAAATTAGCAAAAAAATTTTTTATGTTAGGTATTATAATATACTAACTATATAAAATTGTTCCACAATTTTCACCAGAAAATTGTTTCTATTTAGTTTCACCAGAAAACTTTTTACTTTCTTACTTCAGCTCCCTACGGAACTGCAGATTCCAGTGTCAGGCTGAATATCATGAATCAACTCAAAGAAAACACAACTTAAAAACCATTCTTATTCTCATTTTCAGGTCCCCTTCTCAATTACACAGTACTTGTAGAATTTTCTCCATCCCCTACTCAGATGATTTTCCTGGGAACCATCCCTAAAATGAGTAAGTCATCTCTCTACTTCTTTTAGGAAACAGGGCGCAACTTGTAGAACAGAAAGAAGGTCATTTTTGTCCTTTGTGGCCATTTTTATCCTCTTATTAATAAAGCAAGATTCATATATTCACGTCATGTTTTAGATTTTCTAAACATAGGATCTTGCACAATTATTTTAAGAATGTGCCGAGCCAGGGTGAGAGAACATAAACGCCAAGAGATAACAAAGAGTCTGAAGCAAACTTATCTGACCTGAACAAAAATCAGGTTCAACAAGTGTGACCCCTCCATGCTAAGAGGTAAACCAGATCATCGGAAAAGTCTTCTCCATTACTAAGTTGACTAAAAAGAAACATTCATGCTTTAATAATATGTAAGACTGTGGATGTTCTTATTACAGTAGAATAGTAGATATTCTTTCTCCCAAAGAAAAATATATACATCAGTTTTTTAATATGCATTAATTTTTAATCTTCTTTTGAGAGACTGCCTAAAGGTCAGGGTAAACTTTATTTTAATTTTAAAAATTAATGATTTTATTACCTTGATTTCAGTTTAAAAAATTATTTTATTTTGATTTCAGTAAAAAAAAAATTCATAATTTAACATATGTATGTAGTGTATTAACTTTTGTGTGTGTGTGTGTGTGAGGAAGATTAGCCCTGAGCTAACGTCTGATGCCAATCCTCCTCTTTTTGCTGAGGAAGACTGGCCCTGGGCTAACATCCGTGCCCATCTTCCTCTACTTTATATGTGGGATGCCTGCCACAGCATGGCTTGATAAGCGGTGCATAGGTCCTCACCCGGATCTGAACCTGCGAACCCTGGGCCACCGAAGAGGAGCACGCAAGCTTAACCACGACACCACCAGGCCGGCCCCCTAACTTTTTTGAGTTAAACAATTTGATTAATAACCACAGAATACAAATACATAAAATCATTAAAATAAGGGACAGCACAGCAGGAGTTTGTTACCAAAAGAAAAAAAGGAAGTAAAAAAGAAACTTAAGCATAAAATGTACACAATTAGTGTTTTACTCTTTGGTTCATGAATTTTACAGGCGTTAGCAACCAAGCCTTTAAAACTAGCAAGCTGGAGTTCTATGGCTTTAGAAAAAGAAACCACAGAAAAATACCCAACTTCCCTGAAATATAAACTGGAGGATTGTTTAAAACTGGCACTGGGTGACTGTTAGGAAGGAATACCAGGCTTCAGTGAAGGACTTTAAAAAACAGGCCTGTTTCATTTTCCATAGGCAACTTCTACCCTTATAAGTATCATTACCATCCCCTTCCCCAGAAATGCCTTTATTACTGGGATTCTTAATATTGTACCCTACTGACTAAAAACAAAATCAGGATCAGTACTCTGAGGATGCTATTTAAAATACAGTGATCACAGGACAACTCTGAAAATGGTTTAAAAAAACAAATGGAATTGTAAATTCCTTAAAGTAGAAGAGAACCTACTCAGATGTTTGCACCCCTTTCACGTAAGTAGTTTTAGAGTCAGTAAGGTTTAACTACAAAGAAAGTTTTAAAACGAGTTTCCATCAATGGCCATTAACAGGAAACTGGCCAAATAAATTGAGGCACACCAATACAATGAATTACTAAACAGCTCTTTAAAAATGAGGTGCATCTGGGGCCGCCCGGTGGCGCAGCGGTTTGGTCCGCGCTTGGCAGCCCGGGGTTCGCGAGTTCGGATCCCGGGCACCTGCCGACGCACTGCCTGTCAGCCATGCCGAGGAAGATGGGCACGGATGTTAGCCCAGGGCCAGTCTTCCTCAGCAAAAAGGGGAAGATTGGCAACAGATGTTAGCTCAGGGCTGGTCTTCCCCACAAAAAAAAAAAAAAAAAAAAAAGAAAAAAATGAGGTGCATCTATGCATGATGATATAGATTGTTCTCCAAGAACACTGCTGGGTTAAAGAAAAATCAAGGCACAGGGCAGTGTGCATCCATTTGTGTAAAAAGTAAAAACAAAACACATACACATAAAAACATATATGTACATACATATAGATGTGTGTGTGTGTATATATGTACGTATATAAAATGTATACACACACACACACACAAATATGCTGGTAGATAGCTGTGGAAAGATTCAGAAGAAACTGATAACAATGGCTGCCTCTGAAACTAAGGTCTGAGGTAAGAGAGAAACTTCATAATTTACCCATTGGTGCTTTTAAAAACATTTTTATTATGTGTATTATTACTTTTTCAAAGACAGCACACACACACACACACACACAAACCCAGAAACTTTGAAAAGTTTTGTAAAAGATGGTTCTTTAGGAATAGCTTATTTCTTCCCAGGGTGATGAGAATTAAAAAAAAAAAGAAAGATATTCCTAATCCTTCCCCTTTCCTCCCACCCTTCCAGGCTTGGAGCTCTGCACATTTTCAAGATTGCCTTTATTTTATCCCTTTCACTACTTCTTAGGTGGGAAAGGTATAAAGATATGCCTTCCTTTATGGCCTGTAGGAGCTTATTTGGGAAAACCCTGAGGATGAGTCTGTAGATAATAGGTAGGAGGGGTGACCTTCTGGCCAGCAAGTTGACGGCTTTAAACAGAGAAAGAGTTGTAGAGGGATTGCTTAACAGTCTGGAGGGCCCATGGGGTAACCACACAACTGTGTGAACAGCCACAGTGAACAGCACCATGCTATTAGGCATCTCCCACAGCACTCTGTCTCGGTTGTGGGAGAACTCCTGGCCTGTAAGTAAGGATGATCATGCCCTCCAGAGTTCCTGGTCCAATCTTAATGACACAGGAGTCAAGGCTGATCACAGTCCAACAGACACTCCTGCCCCTCTAGCTTAGCTGGGAGGCATCTGGTTCAAGCCTGAGCTGTTCCTAACTAGCGAAGAATAAACTGTTATAAAAATGTCTCCTGAAACAAGTACTAACGAAAATAAACGTCAAACATTTAATTACTAGCAATTTTGCTTCTTAGAATTTGGAGAGGTTTGAGGAATGATTCCTTAAAATGCTCTTCAAGAAATGTGGACAGAAATATTTTTGTTAATATAAGTAGAAGAAGTCTATTGAGCTTAGAACTGCCTCCAAATAAAATATAGTAGGTTCCCAATCCAGTTTTGTCACTGTAGCAAAGATGGTGCTTATTTTGTTGAAAAGTAAAAAAATTTTAAATAAAGTTAGGGTTGAGCCAACATCATTTCCTCCCTTTGCCTCCTCATTACAGTCATGCGCCACATAATGATGTTTTGGTCATTGATGGACTGCATATACGATGATGGTCCCATAAGATGAATACCATGGAGCCTAGGTGTGTGGTAGGCTACATCATCTAGGTTTGTATAAGTGCAATCTATGATGTTTGCACAACGGCAAAATTATCTAACGACGCATTTCTTAGCATGTATCCTTATTGTTAAGACACACGGCTATATACGATACATAACTCATTAGTATCAGACTAAATAAAGGCCACTAGAAATAATGAGGTTGGGATGGCTACATGAGGGCGCTCCATATTTAGACACACACACACACATATGTATATATATACATATATTTTATAATATTAAAAAAATATATATATATATATACAACTGCTATGCCATTTATTTCAATAAATATTTGAGGGCTTATTATGTATCATCTATTATTTTAGGGGCTTGATGAAGACAATCTAATAGAATTAATTATAGATAACGTTCAAATTGTAAATTCTATTGGTTGCTTCTCTTTTTACCTGCTGAGTGAAACTTTCCTAAACAGATAAAGGCAGAAGGAATTGGGATAATCACAGTAATTAGGATAAAGGCAGGGACTATTTTCTAAAAAGAGAACAACTAAAAGTTAGTGCATGCTAAATGTTAAAGGCAGTGCACAGACACTAAGGGCTACGGGGCTAGAGAAATAAGTATCCCATGCAGGCTGGGGCAGTCAGAGGGATTTGAGGTATGAGCACTTGGGAGAACAGACTCCAGCAAATGAAAGGAGGAGTAAAGGCATCCTAAGGGGGAGAAGTCTGTAGGAGAAATGGTGTAAATAAAGGCTTGAAGGTAGCAATGGAAGCGATGTGGAAGGTGATCTGGGCATTTCTGTGTGATGAGAAGTTAGGGAGTCTACCAAATTAGAGAGAGATCCCTATTGCTAACATGGCTGGCAAGCAGCCAAGGCAAAAGAGACAATCATCCATCCATGATGGGAACAGGGGATCCAAACCCAACCCCTCCCCTTGGCTTTACCTGGTTCTAACAGCAGAGTAGGGAACCTAGTGGGGGAGCTGGGCCAGGGGAGTGGGACTGGTTGGTGAGTAAGTAAAGACAAACAGCTCACCCTTTGACTACCTTCTCTAACAGGGCGACCATGTGTTTTTGTGGCAATTGTACATGCCACATTGCTTTCGCTAATGTCTTTTCATCATATTCCTGCCAGCCACTGAAAAGGTGGTGAGACTTTTGGAAAATATGACCATTCCCTCTGCCCATACTATGCTTTTAATTATGACTCAGCACAACCACTACAGAGTAAGGCCTGATATTGTGTACTGCTTTGACATCTGGGGAAAATCAAGAGGGCCCCGAATGGCCTAACTACAAGTTGGCCTTCCCACTCTGCTCCCTCAGATAATGTCTCCTAGCCCAACAACTTTCTTTACCACATGGACAGTTCTGGCTTATCCCTGAGTAGAGAGAATTTTAGTTCATTGCCAATGAATGGAATTATTCAAACTAGCCAATCACATCCTCCCATGGGAACCAAGGGTCACCCCACCATCTTGATATTACAAAGCCTCCCTCCCACAGCCCCTGGTGGTTCACTCTGTCCCCAAGTGCAACCTCAGTATGGCCCTCTGTGGCGTGTTAAGTCCTCCTCCCCTAGCCTATGAATAAGTGACTGATAAACTGCTATCTATCTCATCTGTCCAGTGTCATGTGTTTGGCCATGTATCCCTATAACCCTAGGGCAGGAATCTTTCCCTCATCAACAGGGTAGATAAGAGGTAATTAAAACAACTACCAAAGAGGGTGCCATTTTCTGGGATCCTTAAGTACAAAGCAGGTACACCAGTGGTTTCTAATAGGATCACCCAGAGAAATCACATTGAAGGGTATATAAAGTTAGCTTCATGAATACCTAATTATATTTTGCATATACATCCAAACAGACTCTACCATGATAAACTCAAGCAATTTTCAAGTTAAAGGTGTTAACATACGTTTCCCGAAATATGACCTACTCCATGTTACAGAATATTAAAATGTTACATTAAATACAGACCCCACCATAATAAAATAGTGGGGAATTACAAGGAGACCAGTAGTTAAACCCAAAGGACATCTGCCTTCAGTCTCAGATCTTATTTTATCCAAACCTACTTGAGTATTCCCATTTTCTAACAGGAACCACAACCTGTAATTGGGATTTCCCACTGCCATGGAGAAAAGGATAGTAGGCTTCTTGGGAGCCCATAAGTAACCAGAGAAGAGAAGGTTAAATTGTCACCCATGAATAAATCAGTCCACTTCCTTATTTAAAGCTATACATGAACAATTCTATTTACCATTTCTCTTCCGGAGGTACTGTCCACAAAAGAACTCTCTTAAACGTCTACTCTACACCAACTATGAATCATCAATAATCCCAAAGACTTATATAGAGCCCATTTCTTCCTCAGAGCACCCTGGGGATACAGGTCCATTTTTTCAAGACTGAGAGGCTATAGAGGGCATCAGGAAAGGACATGGGTTTTCCTCCCCTCTTAGTCCCATGCATCAGTGTGTCTTTCCACTAGTTACACTGCTGACTAGCTCTGTGTTTAGTTTTAGCTTCTTTGATTAGGAAACCAAGAAAACTCATAACATTTCTATCAAACTTGGGTAACATCTTCAAAAGCTAGAGTCAAGGAAAACGGAAGAAAAGTGAAAATAAACATGCATTCAAGAACTGAGATACACAAATTCACTTTTGACAGGTCACAAACATTTCATCATAGTTTCATACATTTCCAGGAGCAGAGAGAAGGCAGTAGAGAAGAAAAAACACCAGCTTCAGTCTAAGACAAACCTGCACTTGAGTCTAGGCTCCACCACTCACCTGGCTGTGTGTAACTGGCTAGCTATTTAGGCTCTTTAATTTTATACTTCTCTAAACTATAAAATTGAGATAACACCACTGGCAAGGAAGATTAAATGAGATAATGTGAACATGTCTGGTACATGGAATGGACAAGAAAGAGAAATTTTTAAAAAGCGGGCATGAGAAGAGTGAGAATTAAGCAAGCAGAATGGCAAGAGGAACTGAAAGTGTTCGTTCTTGTTCACCCTGGTAACCTCAGACCTTAGTATGATACCTGATCTATTTCTTGCATGAATGGATTAATAAATGAAAGGACTTTATCCTAATATCACATAAAAATAGTACAGTATGAGCAGGCAAATCCAGCCTACTTCCTCTTTTTGTAAGGTCCATGAGCCAAGAATGGTTTTTATACTTTTTAATGATGAAAAAAAATCAAAAATAATATTTTGTGACGTGAAAATTACATAAAACTCAAATTTCAGTGTCCACAAATAACATTTTACTGGACACAGCCAAACACATTCGTTTTTGTACTGTCTGTGGCTGCTTTTGCGCGATACCCGTGGAGCTGAATAGTTGCAACAGAGACCATGCAGCCTGTAAAGTCTAAAATATTTACCATCCAACCCTTTGTGGAAAAAGTTTGCCGACCCTTGCTATAGCAGATTATCCAGAAGAAGCAGTATATCTGCTGTGGAGCAAAACTGCCTGTGTTTGAATCCTAGCTCTGCCACCTACTAGCTAAGTGAATCTGAGCAAGCTGGTAACCTTACTGTGCCTCAGTTTCCCCATCCATAAAATGAGGATAATACTATGTCTACCTGACAGGGCTTTATGATTAAATGAATTAATACAAATAACACACTTACAACAATGCCTGGTACACAGAAAGCTCACTTGCTTGTGTGCACTTTCTGTCTCCTTATATACATATTTAAAGTGTCATCTCTAATATTAAAAAAATAAATTATTACTCTAGACACTTAAAAGTCTAGACTTGTACAAAAAGTGACTTCAGAGAGAAGCTTCTGCATTATCAGTCATGTGAAACAGCTCATCACCAGCGCACAGGTCTGAGTAAAGAACTCCTGCAATGAGGTCATGTGAGTCACGGTTTTGCAGCAGGTCACTCCTGGGCTTGATTTCCACGTTTAATTTCACTGCTTCTTTTTGGTAGCTTACTACTTGTACAGTAATATCTCGAAGCTCAGAATAATCAGTTTCATGCATATCACAATACTGTCTCCTATTTCTAAAAGAATTTCAGTCACCAACATTAATGACTAATTTAGAGGTATCCTACTAGATCTCAAGATACTTTTTAAAGCACCTTTCTAAAAGATAGTTTCGTCCCTCTTTGGTAAATGATGACAGCCTCGATGAGTGACAGGCTGAAATTACATATGACATAAGAAGCATGTCACTTATGCAGTGAAGTTGCCTTTTCCTTTAGTAACGTGAATTTCATTTTGCAATGTAAAGCAAATACCCAGATTTCTTTTCTAAATACAGATTTTCATACTGGACTAAAGTGAAAAGCGTCTAGCAGACAGCCCTTCAAAACACTGATCCCCTGCTGAGCAACTAGCTAAAGGCACAAAAAAAGAGAAGATGAGGGAAGCAAGGAGGAATTTAGATACCAGAAAACAATAAGAAAAGAGGGAAGGAGGAGAGAAATAAGGAGGGGGTAGAAAGACAAAGTGCCATCCATTTCTCCATCTGTGATGGGCACAAGTGTTACCCTGGCTGTTTACTGAGCCCCTGGTGGGTTAGGCTTTGTGTCGGGCACTGAGATGACACTCAAGAAGGAGGACTCAGTTCCTGCCCAGGGGGGAAACAGTGCTGACAGCCTCTGCCTTTCTCAAGTACCTCCAAGATAACAATGGCCCCCCCAGGGACAGAGATTAACTATCCCCAAACTTTCCATTTATTCTAAAACTTTCCATATTAAAAAAGCAAAACAAACAAACAAACAAAACCCCCCAAAAACCCTTTTCTCTCAACTGGAATGGAGGGCGATAATGAGAGGAAATGGAGGGAGCATTCTACTTTTCACTTTATTCACATTTAACTTTAAAAAAAAAAAAACAACCAAGGATTCAATATAACCTTTATAATTAAAAAAAAATTAATAAGAAAAGAATTGAAAATCCCCATTCTCCCTTCTCCAAGCTCACTAATCTCAATTATTTCCAGCGTTCTTCATAAATAGTATTTTTTTTAATACTTGTGAAGGAAAGGTCAAAGGCAAGGGAAAGGATGGGCTGGAGACAGCCATCCCCATCTGGACCTTCCTCAAAATGCAAAAAAATCAGACCATGGTGACATGTGGCTTATCACGATTTTCAGTATACTTCCTGCAGACAGCCTACAAATGAACACATTTTTAACCCTTTAGACTGTCTACCTGCTGTCAGGGAAAATGATAAATTCTCTGTAAGGTTAACTTGGGGAAGAAAAGAATGTTTTCACCCTAACATCAGGTAAGTATAGTGAAGTAGAGGCTTCTATAAAAACTCCAATACCTCCGTTCATAGTCACAGATTTTACTTATGGAATCCACCCACAGGGCACTGGCAGAAAGGCCAGCAGAAATATTTACTGGGGCCAAGGTTTCAAAGAGCAGGCAGAGAAGACATTAATTTGTAGAGTACAGAAGAGCATACAAAAATACTTTGCTTCTTAACAGTAGGAGGGCTCACTGAGAATTACAGATGTTTAGAATTACTACTAGAGAGAGTCAATGTAATAAGGCCACATTCAAGAAAATGGCTAAGATTTCATTCTAGCCTACTGTACGAAAGCATCAACAGGTAATCAAGTAACTACTGGGTATAAAAACATACCTAAACTCATTTTACCACCAAAAAAGCTTATTTTTGCAGTATTTAAATTTTGCCCTACAAAAAGATTTCATATATTTTAATGAGACCAAAACCCATTTCTTTAATAGTCATAGAAAACATTCACCTTTCAGATCTTTATTTTATATTCTTCACTAAAGCCTTAGTACCAATTTTCATTTTAAGAGTCCCTTTTATACTTCCCCAAATATGGTGCTCGGCAGTCAATGTGAAGTACCTGTTAACTAGAAATAGTATTTACTACATTAATAGGAAAGATGTAATATATTAAATAGCTTTAACAGGTTATCTGTGCAAATCCATAAGCATACATTACCTGGCTTCTTAACAGCTAGGACATGGGATTTTATCTGCTGTACAGTAAGAATACTAAAAGATAAAGGTAAGAAGTTTTCTTAAGTCAACATATTTCTAAAAGATTTTGTAACTTTCTTAGGTAAGACTCTTACGTCTTTTCCATCTGGATAACCAACTAGTCCATACTGGGGTTCATAACACACTTTATTTGGAGACAACAGAGCAAAGAGTCTAAAATAATATATTTTGGCAGACAGGTAAGTGTTCAAATCCTGAAATAATTATATGGATAATTTGCCCTACAAGGGAAAACAAGTTTTCTGTAGCTAAATCATTCTGATTATTTCCCCATGTATATAAAAATTGCACCAGGCCTTTCACCAGGCTTTTGACTTTGGGACATCTTAGAAAAATTGTGCTCCAAAGGTACCTACAGACTGCCCAGAGGTTTTCACTTTCAGTCTGACTACATGTAAGACACAAGGACAGTTCTTTCATTTAAAAAGAGTTTCATAAAACTTTGATTTTTTTTTTTTTAGTGATACAATTCTTTGCGCTTTCTGAATAGCATGTGAAGATATATTAAGATCTGTACTACTTAGGAAAATATTAAAAACTGCTTTTGATTGATGTGGGAATTTAGACCCCATGGCTTCCTTCTGTAGGTTTGGTAAAAGGACTGGAGGAATGAGAGGAATTGAATGTCTCCTGCTTAACTAGTCCATAATATGGAAGGATGCTCACCATGTATCTAATAAAGACAGATGCATGTGAGGCCTTTTTACTCAACCTCTCTTCTAAAAGGGAGCTTTTTTAGCGAATAGCAGTAATTCTCCAAATCAGTGTAATTCCTTTCCAAAATTAACAGATGTTTCCTGTGCATTCTGGAAGCCTGGTCAGTGGGACACTGGTTTACTCAAAATGCAGCTGGATTCTGACCTCACACAAGTAAAAGCAATATTTAACCTGACAACTATTTACTCAGATGTGAACACCTATTTTGTGCCAGGTATCTGCTGGGGCCAAGGATACAAAGGTGCTTATAATCTCTTACAACATTTATTCTTATATTTCACATATCTTATGTTTCTTTTTTTGGAGAGGGTGGTAGGGGGAAGTTAACAAAGTGCTATGATAAAATGATGAGTTAGTGCTGTGCAACAGTAGACAGACCAAGGAAAGAGGTGCCTTGTACTGCTTGGTATACAATCAATACAGTAAATGTTAGCTACTACTTTTATTATACCATAAACAGGATATGCCAGGCAATATGCTATGAAAGGGAGTGAAGACACAAGTATCCACAAATCCACTTCCTCATCCAGTCTTTCAATAAATATTTACTATGCGCCTTCTATACGTTAGGCACATAGTACTGTTCTAGGCATTCGGGATAAAGCCATGTAACAAAATTAAGTACTTTCCATTCATGCCGGTTGTATTCTAGTAGGAGAGACAGATGAGCAAATAAATAAACAGATAATATACTGACAGGAATAGGAAGTGTGAGAAAGAAAAACAGAACTAGGTAAGTGCGGTTAAGTAGATAGGTGGAGGTAGGGGTATTTTGTTACCTTTGCTAGATTGCGAGGGGAGATTTCCATAAAAGGTAACACTTGCGTTAGGTCTAGAAGGATGAAAGATAATCTGCCTGGGGGAAAGGGTATGTCAGGTGGTGGAACAAAACTATGAAAGGGTGTTCAGGAATGTTGCTCAGTCTTTTGTAGGTAGGTAAAATCATGAGATTGTCACGTGGCACCAGACCACAAAAAATCTTACATACTAAGCTACAGAGTTTGAGTTTTATTCTCTAGGGAGTGGAGCACCAAAAGATGCTTAATTGCAAAATAATTCTTAAAAAAAATAAACCAAGAGTTCTCATTAGAAAATGGGCAAAAGAAACAGATATTTCACCTGAGAGGATACACAGATGGCAAATATACACATGAAAAGATATTTAACATCATTAGTCATCAAGGAAATGCAAACTGTACCACAATGCGATGTCACCACATACCTATCAGAATGGCTAAAATAAGAAAGTGACAAATACCCAGTGCTAGCAGAGACACTGGGTCACTCATACACTGCTGGTGGGAAAGTAAAATAGTACAGCTACTCTGGAAAACAGTTTGGCAGCTTCTTATAAAACTAAACCACATAACCCACAACTGCACTTTTGGGCCTTTATCCCAGAGAAATGAAAAAATATGTTCACACAAAAACCTGTACATGAATGTTCACCACAGCTTTCTTTGTAAGAGCCAAACAGT
This sequence comes from Tapirus indicus, assembly GCA_031878705.1. Taxonomy (NCBI): domain Eukaryota; kingdom Metazoa; phylum Chordata; class Mammalia; order Perissodactyla; family Tapiridae; genus Tapirus; species Tapirus indicus. The sequence goes on along the minus strand of CM062920.1, from coordinate 131,470,314 downwards.
GGAAACGGCCCTTTAACTGGATGTCCTTTAATTGGAATATTACTCAGCAATAAAAAGGAAAGAACTATCGATGCATGCAACAACTTGGATGAATCTCCAGGGAATTTTGCTGAACAAAGAAAGCCAATCCCAAAGGGTTACATATTACATGATTCCGTTATATATAATATTTTTGAAATGACAAAAAATTTTAAATGGATTATTGGTTGCCAAGGACTAGGGAGTGAGGTAGGTGGGAGGCGGGTGTGGTTATAAAAAGACAAGAGGGATCTTTGTGGTGATGGAATTGTTCAGTATCTTGACTGTGATGGTGGATACACAAACCTACATGTGTGATAAAATTATATAGAACTAAATACATACACACATACTGAGGACAAGTAAAACTGGGGAAATCTAAATAAGATCAGTGGATTGTATCAATATTAATATTCCTGGTTGTGCTATTTTACTATAGTTTTACAAAATGTTACCATTAAGGGGAACTAGCTAAAGTCTACCTAGTTTTTCTCTGTACTATTATTTCTTATGACTGCATGTGAATCTATATTACATGAATAATAATTTCAATTAAAAAAATAACAAACCCCTTGTGAGTAGGAACTGTCCTTAATTTCTCTGACTTTTAGTCTGATGCCCCCCTCCCATTGTCAAATGTTGAGACCAGCCTGAGAGAAGGACATAATAAGAGGTAATTATTTGGTTTCTGGTTTATCCAAGGGGGAAATTAAGGTTATTAATTTCTATAAAAGTAAAATCTGTATTTTACTAAAATTCTCTATATATAGTCTACAAAACATAACCTAAAAATCCAGCTCTCTCTGAAGTAGCTGATTAGCTACTAGTGAATACAATACAATCACTTGAAAATATCTCCTCTAGCAGTTAAAATGTCACTATGTTTACATGAGCACCAGATGCCTTTGAAATCAGCTGTCATTAGGTAGGAGTCTTTGGGCACCAGAGTCATGGAAAACTGTCAGATTGAGGGCATAAGCTTTCAGCGGCTCCTATAACAAAAGCCTTCAGAGCAAGATCACTCCACCGTCCCTTTTCCATCCTCTGTTTTAGCATAAAACATGGGGAACAGGAGAGGCAGGAAACAAGTGAGGAAGGGCAGTGAAACATGTATCTATATCTGTAGACTAAAAACTGTAAGCATATACTTACATGCTCTTTGATAATGAAACATCCTGAAAACGAAGCCAATTGTGTAGCTATTTCTGGGTAGATTTTAATTTGGATTAAATTGAGAGAAAAAAACCCCACAAATTCATTCAACGTCTGAATTATAGGATACTTTAAATGAAACACAGTTTGAGTACCTTCATATACATATATCTACCTCTTAACAGCCAAGTAGAAGTCTTACCAGCCTTGCTTTAGAGAAGCCTGTTATAATCAGCACAGTAATTATTTTATGCAAACAGTGTTAAAATGCCCAGCAGGACATGCAGAGATGGAATTCAAGTATGTTTTCTATAATAAGATTTACAGTATTTATTTGCTTAAAATGAGACTAGCCAAGTTTGTTGAGCCTGGGCAGGATGAATACAGATGCCAAATTAAAATTACAAAGAGACATCTCAATCAGTTTTACCTTGGAGATAGATTCTGCAAGTCTCTTGGTGGACAGGGTCAGCAATTGTAACCCACGTCAACGGCCCCAGCAACAATGCTAGCAGTACTTTATCCAGAAATTTCTCTCAACCTACAGCCCAACTGAATGTGCCCCTCGCCCAGTTTCTAGGTGTTGCCCTCTCATAATTCAAAAGGCTCCAGAAATCCTACCTCCTCTAACCTTCAAGTAGAGAGAGTGGATCACCTGCCTCTTTGGGGAAAAAAAACCTACCATTCATTTAAATCTATTTTTTCATTAAAATAATAAGGATATCAAGTTATTATAAAATGTATTTCAGCCTTACAAAATTATTTACTTTGGGGATTCATAAACAGTAATTAACTATTAAACTACAGTGCTTTAGAGGTCAGAAAGTACTTGACAGAGAATGAAATGAGGAACAGGGATAGCAGATAAAAAAAAGCAACTCCCATATAAATCAGTAGGCAAATATGAGACACACATAACCTTTTCTGTGTCTTTAACGTCCACATGCAACTGGTAAATGAAAGGAACCATTTTAACTTGCTTTGAATAGTCGCTACCACTAACTTGACTAAACGCAAACATGGTGTGATTAATTTAGTTTCCAACCATTAAAACATCTACTTCCTAACCATAAAAGCTTTCCAATCAACAAGCTCTTCTTGCATAAAAAAATTGGGGGCTCTGAAAATGCTCATTATTGTCTATACATATCACTGCAGGTGTTCCTGTGTTTTCCGTCTAGACAGTGAACAAATTGGGGACAGTAATATTTTGCCCTTCGTGGTCCCCTGGGTAGAAGATTCACAGCCCTCAACCAGTATTAAACATAAAACAATAAAATCAAGGGGGCCGGCCCGGTGGCATAGTGGTTAAGTTCACGTGCTCCACTTTGGCGGCCCAGGGTTCACACGTTCAGATCCCAGGCGCGGACCTATGCACCACTTATGAAGCCATTCTGTGGCAGGCATCCCACATATAAAGTAGAGGAAGATGGGCACAGATGTTAGCCCAGGGCCAATCTTCCTCAGCAAAAAGGAGGATTGGCAGCAGATGTTACCTCAGGGCTAATCTTCCTCACCAAAAAATAATAAATAAATAAAACAAAATAAAATCATGGCAAAACCAGTGCCTCATGGCACAGAATATGAATACGTTCTGTTTTAAAATCAGTGTCTCAGGATCAGAAAATGTGGTTTCATACTCAGTTTATCTACATATTAGCTGTGTGCCCTTGGGCAAGTTACTTAACCTCATCAAGTCTTAGTTTCCTCATCTGTAAAAGAAGATAATATCCACCTTATAGGATAGTAGGGGTTAAACAGCACATGAGAGAGCTCCTAGCATAATGCTTGGCATATCAGAAATACTGAGTAAATAACAGTTATTACTTTAAAGCATAGAATCCATGCTATTTGATGTTAACAGCATTTCTTATCCTTGATATTATCTGGCTGATAAACTTTTGAAGTGGGGAAAAAACCGGATTGATGGGGAGTCAGATAGTTGGAGGGAAGAAAGTTTTGTCAACACGTATTAGTAGTGTCAGATATTTGTGGGCTGAAAGTTTCTGCTAGTTTGAATACTCATCTCCCTGAAATCACCATTTTAAAAATAGGAGCCACATAATCCTGTGTTTATATGTAGCTGCATGTAGCCCTCCTTCCTGATAGGGGTAACAATACCTGTTATAACAGGAGGAAAAACGGCAAGGTACAAGCAAACCTGAACCTTTTTGCAACAACTAAGATCACTTGAGTTTTCTAAATCATACTGACTTTCTCTATAATGCTTCCACAACAGCATTAGAAGAGGCAGTGTGGTATTTTGAAGCACCAGCTTGGAGCCTTGGTTTTGCAATTTCCCATCTCTGTGGTGTGGGGAAAGTCAACAAGTTTGCTGGGCTTGGTTTCAGTGAATGAAAAGGCTGGATGGATGATCTGTAATGACTCCCTTAAGTTCTAAAATTTAATGATTCTAGGACATTTAACCTAAAACCATTGAAAGACATACTTGAATTCCCAAATTTTTAAAGTACCCCAAAAGCCCCCCATTTAAGTTTCCTCATCCAAATTTTTGCTACCAAATAAATCATACCTGGACTCATGAATGATCTCATTATTTATCCCTCCCAAGTCCTTCCCAGGACCTAACGGGTTGGTAGATAGGAACAGTGCTTTATCCTCATGTTTCTAACAGTGGAGCTATGGACAAAAAAATTAAGTGTGAGAAGTCAGTCATTTAAAGAAATATCTGTTTACTTGTGACTACAGATACATCTAAAGACCAGCAGAAAGACAGAAAAAAAACCAGTTACCAATTATCCCTTCTTTATACATTATATCTACTTTCCTGGACTTGAAATTACAGTTGCCAAACAATTCAAATCAGAACTGCTTTCCAGATTAATAAAAAAACGAAACAAGCTATTCTAAATTTGTTAAAAATCAAATCTAATGTTTAATTCCTAATGTTTCAAATGATGCTAACATATGCCAAAGTATACCAACTGTTATAAATATGTTACCAAGAAACTGATTTCAAAAAAAATATGTGATCTAAGTAAAACAAAGTTTTCAACGGAATCCACAGGAGCTAAAAGAACAAGCATTACACCATTTCAAACACAAAAAGGCTAAATGTGTTTGTTTTCCTTTTTATTTTTATCCAAACATTCAGGGAAAACTGATTTTCTTTGTTCAGTGTTTATTATTTCACCTTTCCTGAAGCAGAAACCAAAATACTTTGATAAATGGGAGAGTCTGGTAAACAGACCCTTGAACACTAGGGCTCAGAACCACTAATACAGTTGCATTTCCATCTGTCCATTTTTCCTGAAGTCACTACCACCATGATTCAATTTCTTTATGTATAAAGGGATATGATAACACCAAATGCAAGCTGACTCCAATTCACACATATATGGAAACCAAAATGGATCTATTAATACATGCAAAGAAAGGTGGAGAAATGTGAAAGAAAACTGCAGAAGATAGCTGTTCTTCCTAGAAATACTATTATAGTACTTGACTCCACTGATAGTCTATTTGGCCAAACCAATTTTTATAGATTCAATGATAGATTATCTCTGCCTGATGTCAAAAGTACTTGCAAAAACTTTTTTTTCCTCCAGAGATCCACAAACACAAACAATTACCAGACCCAGACCGAACCACCAAAGTAGTTTTTCCATACCACCCAGAAGAAACCAGGCAGTTCCACTCTTGAACCTAACTTCCAAACTCAGTATTTAATAAAAAGGTCAGTACTTCTTCATAGCTTCCCACACCCAAATGTGCCACAACTGGAACTACTCTTTGTACCTAATACAGTTTCAAGAAAGTATTAAAATAAATAGGCTCATATAAACATGTCTGCTTTTTTAATAAAGGGCTTTCCCTAAATACATTAATTTATGCAATTCCAAGAAAAGATGATGCATTTAAAAGAAATGTCTGGAAGAACACAGAAAGCTTACAAAAGTCATATACAAGCACAGGCATTACTTATGAATGCCTGAAATATGAACACACTCATCCCCTTAAGTATGAACACGGGTCTGGATCTGGGATCCCCTGAACCACCTGGAGGACATGAGCCAAAGTTCATCTCCACCTCTTCATCCTGTTCCCTTTCCCCTTAAAATTTTCCTCCTCAACACACTTACCTTTTCTTCCTTGAACGCACCAGCATTTAAACGTCATAAAAGCTATTTAACTTTATTGCTGTTTTAATATCACCACAGTCTCATTTTTCTATTACTTTCCATTGCATTTTTCATATATTCGAAGCTAAATATGTTCTTGCAGGCTGGCTGGGAACCCAACTCCTACTCGCAATTATTCCTACTGCAAAAACACATTGAGTTCCAAACATCCTACTAGTAGGTTCAATCCATTCACAGACTGATGGATTGTCTGATTATCTTTACCTATCAGGTCCATACAGGAATAAAAAAGCTTAGGGAGAGAATGAGAGGCCTCCTTGTCACCATCCCCACATCTGCCCTTCTCCAAAGGTTCATATTGGGAACATTTCTCCAGGAAATAGGTCAGAAGCTCATTTTGTAATGCAATTTTCTGTCTCACTGATGTAATTAATTGCAATTTTATGAAAACAACATCATCACATCCTTAGCTAAATTATAAAATTTTTAGATTTTTAAAATTATTATTCAAAAATTTAATAAAAACTCAGCAAAGGAAAACCAATCAATTATCTCTAAAAATAATGCTACCTTTTCCCCTCAAAATGTGCAAACATCAGCTATCTCAAAACAATGTATTTTCACCAAGCAAGACAGGATGTTTGTACACACACAATCATAATGTGGGATATTTGTTCTTCCATCTCTGAGTAAGAATATCTCTGAAAGGATAAAGTGACATTCTACCACATACAAGCATATATATTTGATAAAATATCGTTTATCTGTTTTGGCAAGAAATGAGACAAAAGCAGTAGAGCTGGACAAAATACTGCAATTTAACTAATTCCTAATACTTATTTAAAAGGAAAAAAGAAAAGCTTTATTGCCAAGAAATAAAATCCAGGGCTTCTCCCTGCAGTTTCAAATGTAGGGTAAGTATGTAAACAAACAGATTTGCCAAAACTGTGTGGCTATAATTCCAACACAAGAAACACAAAGTTAAAGAGCCATACAAATTTTTGATATTTCCTGAGCTGATGCTGAAAATAACTTACAGGAAAGGGCTGCTGTTGAGATATATGAGTCCCAACCCCCACCCTCTAACTCAGCATAATCTTATCAGTGCTATGACAACATGGAAACGCTCATTAGGGCTATTAATTTATACTTTGATCATTAAAATCCAGCAATACCACCAGATGGTAAATGCAACCCAAGAGAGATATCTTCTAGACCACATCAAATGATTTATAATGAAAATGCCATAATGGGATTTGAGATGACTTGTCATTTGGCATGACAAGTCATTTTGGCAGCTCTTTAAGCTCAGTTTTGTGTTTAAAATGGGGAGAAAACAAACAGACAAAAAACTTAGGACTTTCCTTCATCAGAGATAAGGGTACACTGATTAATCAAAAAGAAATGATTTTTGAAGTTTATTTTACGTGAATCCTGGTGCTTGAGGAAAACCAAAAGATAAATCCAACCCTGTCAAGTGATGGGGACTTCTGGGCAAAGTTTCAAGGGACAGCAATCCACATTTGCTGATTCCACTTCCTCTCTTCTCAGTCCTCCTCAGTCTGCAATCTGGCTTCTACCCTCAGAGCACCAATGGAACTACTCTCATCAAGGTCAGAAAATGACCTCCTAAATGCCAAATCCAATCATGTCCATTTTATAAACTTGGGTCATGTGTCACCACCTCTGTGAAGTCATCTTTAATACCCTCCTCAGGGTATAGCTCAGACAAAGCCTGAATTGATAAAACTATGCTGTCCTATAATTGTCTGCTGCCTCACTGGAGAGAGGCCCCTCGGGAGCAGGCACCCCCTTTCACCTTGGAATGCACCGTGCTTGACACATGCTCAATACTGTGGCATAAATAAACTGAGGGCTTGCTAGGTTACCTAGGGATACCCAACTATGCTACATTTTCTTTGAAGTACTTATAATAAGAAAAAACTAAAACAACAGAGGAAAAACCTGGAATGTTTCCAGGGAAAATTTTCCTTGGTTACAGAATCGAGAAATCTGCTACAACTTCAAGAGGAAAATTCCAGGATTTGGACACTACTATTTTGCTGATTTTTCCATAAATCTTTAATATCAAAGCCCCAAATTTCAGGAACTTCCTTATGGAAATCAAACTTCTTAAATAACAGTAGCAAATGAGCACTCATCACCTGCAAGCCAGTGAGAGACAAAGGCCCGTTGCCTGCTAGTTGTTTTAGATTTATTATGTCTGAAACAGTTCAGGGAAGAGAGCTTGTAATTGTACCCAAAACCCACCGGAATACTCCAGACTGCCTCACAATCTTACTTCCAACAGAACTGCTTTTGAGAACCACAGCAGTGACCCAATGATGACCTATCTGGGAACACCTAAAGCTACTATTTCTATGGCCACGGGAACTCCCCTGCTCCCTACTTCACCTTCAGATTTGGCTGTTCCTCCTTCCCCACTTGGGGGCTTCCCAGGGCCACTCCTTACCCCATCCAGCCCACCTCCCCCAGTTTCTTCTACTCACTCTGATCTGGGGTCAGAAAGTCAATTAGCAGTATTCTGCTGTCAGCGAAGGAGAACGGGGAGGGAAAGAGGGCAGAGACAGGAATAATGAGGAGAAAAGAAGGGAAAGCAAATCCACTGCATAGTAAATCCCAACCACCCAGCCCTTCCTTTCTCCTTATCACTCCCACTGGCTCATAATCTTCCTCACAGTGAGCCCAGCCCCCAATTTCCTCATTCCTCTTTAGTCACCTCGCCCTTTCCACAAACTCTGATGCCTCAGACCCAGTGGATTTGCTCTTCTGATGTCCCAGTGCTCAACTCCACCCTTGCCAATTGTCCTGCCTCAGCCCAAAGAAGGGCTGAGAGGATGAATTCTCCTGGGAAGAGGGAAGTGGAGGCCAGTACAATAAGGGTTAATATAATTTGGGGTCTAAACTGGGACCTTTACTGCCATTTCCAAAACTGTTTCTTTGGGAAATACACTCTGAGTTCCAAATTATCATGAACTTTTAGAACACAACCCTATTTGGAACTGGGGACTGCCTACAATTATTTCTTGATAAATTATAAGCATGTTGTTATAAATTTGTAAATGATAAGCTGTTGGATTCATGAAACATCTACACTCTAAAGAAGGCGACCATATGGGCTACCCTCAGGCTTGCCAAATGTCTGTTTGATCCAAAATCTGGTTGGTTATATATATAAACTCTGAGTCTCTACGAACTAGTCCCCTAGGTAAGATCCAGACTCTCTTCCCTGAGGGTTGAGAAACTCTTAAAGACACTCTGCCAATTCACTCCAGCAGAAAAATCTTAAACAGGGTTAATTTGCATTTTTTTCTTATAATTTTAGAACCTAGGGTATTGGATTTTGAATTAATTACCCCAAGGCACAGGTCTATATTTTCAACAGCCAGACTACCAAACAGGACTTCCACTTGGATCCTCTCAGCTCACCTGAAATGTACGCCCCACTTCTCATTTACCTTATTTTAGGGTGTCCAGGTGTCTTCCTCACGAAGGCTTGGATTTTGCTTTCTCCATCTATTCAATGTTGTTTACAAAAGGTATAACCTCCCAGGCAAAACTGTTAGTCTGACTCTATGACTGAAGGCTTTTGATTCGGCTGGCACATTTTTTGGAGTCTCAAGCCTGTTTAGGGCTCCCTGCTCCAGGCCTAAACACAAATCTCTGTGGAAAGCTAAATTCAAAAGCGGAGCTCACCCACTCTTCACCAGACTGCCCTACTTGACAGCCTGCAACCTGTCCAAAGCCACCCTCGGTTTCCTGTGGCCTCGAGAAAGAACTCTCCTTACGAATGCCATCCAGCTGCACTGGCTGGCTGTGCACATTAACTCCTTCCAACCTGGTTCCCCTGAGCAGCAGTGCCCTAATTGCATAAGAAGCATGCCAGATAAAGGACAAGTTCCAGAAGTTTACAGCTTGTGCTAGAGACAATGACAAACTCTGGGGATTTAAGCCTGAGAGCCAACAGGAAACTTACCCCAAGGGCTAAACCTCCAATTTCAAGAAAAAAATTCATCTTAACTAAGAATAGTAGTATATCGTGATGAAGCCAAATGCATTTTTCTTACACACACACACACACAAATAATATATAAAAGCAAGTTAAAAGGAGGATAGTATCAACAAAATCGTTCCATGGAGAGAAGACAAGAGCAGGCATGAAAACAGATAATTTTTTTTTAAAGTTGGATATTTAACTCCAATTCTCTGTTGAAATATTTATGCCATGGCAGAGTCTTTTGCCTAGGTACTGTACGAACATTCAGAGAGTAGGCAGATGTAAACAGAACGGAGTCAGCTTAGAGAAAAATTAGGCAAGGGAGGTAAGTCGTCTTTTATGGGTCAAAAGAGGAAGGGCAGAGAGGATTATGAGTAAAGAAAAATGCTAGGAGAACATCTGAAAGTTAAAAGAATTTAGAACAATTTATTTTACTTGGTGTACTAAGATTTTGTTTGATAATTTTATTTATTCAATTCACCCAATAATCCTTTTTTTTTGAGCCCCCACTATGTGTCACATATGTTAATATTTCTACAAAAGTCCTATTTTAAGAGCTGAGTACTCAAAGGCCTCAAGTTAGTGACCTAAGAAGCATATGACAACTTCAAATGGGGTGTATGTGCTTTGTTAAACATACAGAACACTTTACATACAAGGCAAAGGCTCCCTTTGTGACCATGGGGAGAGAAGGAAGCAGCTTCACTGGTTGCTTCCTTTGCCTCTTTTTCATTCATTCTCTCATACACCCAACCTACATCTACTGATCCCTACTAAGCCCCCTGCTTGGCCTCATGCAGGACAAAAAGATATGACTAGAACTCTTCATGGAGCTTAAAACCGAATACAGACCACCAGACACACCAATAAATAATCATACTATAAGACAGACTGAGATAAAGGCTGTAAGGATACCACAGCGTAATTAGGAGGCCAGAATAGGAAGTAAATACTTCCCACTAGGTAACTGTAGAAGCTTCATGAAGCCAAGGATTGCTGAGCTGGACCATCAAGGATGGGCAAGGTTTCAATAGGATGAATGGAGCAGGTATACCAAGGATAGGAAGTATATATACAAAAGTGAGAAAGAAAGCAGAGTAGTTATGTGTTTCCTGCATTTTTCCTATATCCATCTGAAGTCAGTAATTAGCCTTCAACAAGCAAAATAATCCTCAAAGAGTAGCAAATTTAGAGGTTTTGCCTTACAAGGGCACCATTGGTAAATGCATGGATTTCAATAACTTCACAGATTTCTTACACCTAGCAAATAAACCTCACTGAATTGGCCAATTTCCTCCCTAGGTTCCTGCTATGACTTCTGAGTTAGTGCCTTGGAGGTCCTGGGACCTCTCTTCTAGGTCTTCCTTGTCGTACCTACACTAACACGGGTTCAAATTCTTTAAAACAGCTACTAAAGTAAGTCAACTTCTTCAAGTTTGCACGGCAAATATCCACTCCGACTATATGATAAAAGGAGAATGGGCTTTGGAATAATTTACTATATGCTTAAGTAAATCACTTTCTCACCAAGTGATTTTTTCCCCACGTGGGAGATTTTAACCTATTCCACAGGGTTGTTGAGGGTTAATTTCAGGGACGCATGCAAAAGTGTACTGTCTGTCTGACACCTAAGTGTTACCTGGAATGTTGCTGTCTGGGTCCAGGTTGCAGCTGGCCATCTGGAGCTTCATATGGCTCTTCTACCTCATACACATCTGCATCAGTGTCTTCCATGCTGCTGGAATTCTGCCATCCCAACTCTGGAGTTTTCCCTACAGCCATAATAAATGGCAAGTTCTCATACTCTGGGATTTCCTCATAATGGCATATATTTTCATACTCCGGTACACAGCCACTTGTAACAGGTCTGCAAGGTGCCTGAGATGATGACTCCCTGGAGAACATCTGGTCATCCAAAGACTCAGCTCTTAGACCATTAGTTGCACTGGTCTGGGCCCGAGACTTCTTCCTCTTCTTTTGGGATTCCAGGCTGTAGTTATCTGCAGAATATGCCTTGATGGGTTTACTTCTCTTCTCCTCTCCTACCAACAAACCATGCCAATCACTTTCAGTTGCTTTTCGCTCCCCACCCAAGAGGCTGCCTGCACTGCCTGCAGCTGTGTCTCCAAGTTGGCTACTCTTGAACCAAGATTTCTGGAAGTCACTCTTCATGAAACAGAGGGATAGCTTCATGTTGAGAAACTTCTTTAAAGAGTTTTTCTTTTGAGAGTCTTTGCAAGGCTTAGTGCACTTTTCCACATCCACAGCGGATAATGATTTTGCTCTAGGCTTGGTCAGAGCAGTTGAAGGCTCACTATTTGAGGATACGGTGACAGACTTTAAGGACTCTGGGTTCCCTGAAAAGGGTAAAATAGGATGAGGTAATTTCCACACTGGCTTTTCTGAAGCTCGTTTAGGCATATCAAAGGAGGGCGACACCCCATGGTTTTGGGCACACAAATGCTGAAGGTGATTTCTTCCTAGACCCCTCTCTGAATTTTTTTCTTCATTTGAGGGATAAGAACTTTTCTCCACAAACTCCTCTGAGGCAGCCTTTTTAAGCACTCCTGCAGCAGGCAAGCTGTGTCGTTGAGGTTTTTTGGGGGCAATTCTTGAGGAACTTTCATCTTTTATTGTAGATTCCTTCTGCATTTGAGGGGCAGACACTTGCAGGTTACAAGCAGTAGGCAAATGTTCATTGCAAGTTAATTTGAGCTGCTTAGGAAGACTCATAGATAGAGTACTGCATCTTATAAAACTGCTCTCTTTGTCCTCAGCAAGTGGCATACTAGAACCATCTACTGTCTTGCTGTCTGAACTCAAATTAGAGTCTGTATCTAAAGGAGGTGCCATTTTTTCAGAGGAAGATGTTTCACAACACATGGCTTTCTGTGAATCGACCAAGTTTTGTCTGTCACTGTTGGAGTCTACGTTCAATTCACTTTTATTTCCTGGCTTCACTTTGTCCACCTGTTCCTGGTTACACAAAACATTCTGATGAAGAACACTGATTTCATTGTTTTTCAAATTATCTTCGAAAAGACAAGATGAGCTTCTCTCTAAATTCTCTGGTTCTTCAGTACTTTCACTAGGAGTATCTATATACTTTTGGCGTAATAGGCGAGCAGCACGTGTCTTTCTGGGCTTGGGAGTTGGAAATTTTTGGGTATATGGTACTAAGTGAATTTCTAAGGGACCAAGATCTTTGACTTCTGATTCCTTACCAACTCCATCTGAAGATATAAAAGCACTCCTTTTATCATTTTCCACAGCTTCTTGTTCAGATGAATGAAAGCAAATATTGCTTTTTTCACTGCCATCCTGACAAGTTTCAAAATTTTGAAATTCATCACTAGGAAGCTGTAGGTGGCAATAGTGATGATGGGGAACTTTTTCAAAGCCAGATAGGGAAGGTGACAAATCCGCAAATTCAATTCTGAATTGTCTGTTGGGATTACAGCCATCATTCATTTCTGGGCTGTCTGTGGATCTGCGCTTCTGCAGGGACATAACAGGTGATGTTCGTTGTGTTAAAACATCTTTGAGCTTCTCTTCTAAGATGCTTGCCTTTAAAATGACTCCACCCTGGCTCTTGACCTTTTCACCATTAGAACCACATTTACTCCTTATTTTTATAGCTGATGAGGACTCATCAATTTTACTATTGTCTAAATTTTCATGCATTTCTAGGGGCTCTAAGACAAGCTGCTTTACACACAAATTTTCTCTATTCCCAAGCTTATGGATACACTCAGAACTGCAGGAACACATTGGTAAAATAAAACCACTGTTCTGATGCCCTATATTTTTGCAATTAGAGTTTTCAGTGCTTTCAGGTAATTCCTGTTTATGGTCTTTCAGGTTCACGATGATTTTCCTGGATGGTGACTGCCTGATGTCTTGAGCAGGTGAGCCCTTCGGAACTTTTGGTTTTGGGGCTATTGCTGGTTTAGGTTTTTTTGTTGACTGTGGGACACTAGAAATCACAATATCGGGTTTAGGTGCAACAGGAGGTGGAGCTGGCTTGTTATTTGCCACCACAAACTTCGGCTTGGGGGCCACTGGTGGCTTCTTAATCTCTAGAAAGGAAAAAATAATAATTTGATGACAAAAAAACCAAAGCACAAGATGATAAATAATTAAATTTGATAACTTTTACTTTTGGCAATATGGTAAACTTGCATTTTACTAGGTGGATTATATTACATTATACAGAGTCAGTATTATTCTTGAAAATTGCTTAAATTGCCCTTCAATTCCATTATACATAGCTTTGGGTATATTGTACATTTCTTAATAAATCCAATACAGTGTTTCTTCTAAATTTGGAACAGATTACCATATATTTAATATACTTATATTTAATATAACAGATTACCATATACTAAATGAAATAACTGGCTTCTGCTTGGGATCCATACAGTAGGAGAAAGTACTTCAGTTCATTTGCTAAGTGCTAAGAGTTGAATTTGCCTAAGTTACATGTTGAACACAACTGGTTAAGATTCTCATGTGAATAAGCAGTATTCTTCTACCTCAATGATATACAGTAGAGTTGTATAAATGCCTTTTATCAATGATCTTTTTCACCAGAACCCAAAAACAATCTTAAAAAGAAATACGGAAATAGAAATTTTCCAAACTTAAAAACTGAAAAGTAATTCTTCTATATTATTTGAGGCTCATAATAAAGTTGGTATTTCTCAGTGCAGGGGTTGTCAACTGGGAATTTTCATTATAATCCTTCACAGAGCTTTCATTTTTTAAAAAGTCACATACCTAGGCTCTACCCCAGATCTAATCAATCAGAGTTTCTGGGGATAGAGCCTGGACATCTGTATTTCTTTAAGTTCCACAGATGATTATACTGTGCACCTTTCATTAATAATCACTGTTCTAGTACATTTAAAAGATGACCACAACTTCTAGTGTTGCAATTCTTCCTTGACATTATATAAAAAGTAATTAATGAGCAGCTATTATACTGTGCTAGATTTGTACAGACCTGTCCTAGCCCATAGGAACCTAATAAAATCTTTACACAAAAGACCTACAAAATGAAAAGATACACAAAGCCTGAACATCTGTATTTCTTTTTAGTTCTTTTAAGTTTTTCCACCTATACTGTCACTCATCACCAGTCATATTTCCCCAAAGAGACTTGAGGTAAAAAATATTTTATCCTATACTTCTTATGTTTGTTCCTCCAACAGGATCTAATATTTAATAAAAACTTAATTCACTGAAAAAAATAAACCTGTCAAAATATCTGCTGGACATTGTTTAATTACTTGAATACACAGAGGCTTTGAAACTTCATTTGGTGATGATTTTCTTTTCAACAAAGGAAATTAGTCACAACACTTGGGAAGATATTACATGGAACTGAGGTAAAAAAAAAAAAAAAAAAAAGAGTAGAGTGCTCTACTTCCTTTTACCAACCGAGGAAGAATTTCCCAAACCCCTCATACTATGTGTTTCACTAAGATCACATGATAACAGATGCCTTCTCACTCAATTCCTCAGTATAATGTCATGATAAATAAGATAATGAAATATTTTCAAAAGAACTTAATACAAATTCCCAAAGCTACACAATTTCAGTTAGCTATTCAATAAGCATGTTATCAGTTTTTTGTGTTTTTTTTTAAGGAAGATTGGCCCTGAGCTAACATCTGTTGCCAATCTTCTTCTTTTTTTCTTTTTTCTCCCCAAAGTCCCCAGTACATAGTTGTATAGCCTAGTTGTAGGTCCTTCTAGTTCTTCTGTGTGGGACGCCGCCGCAGCATGGCTTGATGAGCAGTGTGTGAGTCCATGTCCGGGATCCGAACCCATGAACCCCGGGCCGCTGAAGTGGAACACATGAACTTAAGTGCTGCACCACTGGGCTGGCCCCATTTTTTTTTTTTTTTTAGGCAGAAAAAATCGTAAAACCCTTCAAAGTCTAATGATAAAGCTTGGTGTAAAGGTCTATCAAATTAAACTCTTGATCTATTAAGTCTTAAGAGAAAATATGAATGCCCTGGGCCTCTTCCCAACCTTCCATCCTACTCAAGATAATGAAAACTGACAGATTGTCATGTTGATTTCATTTCTGTGACCCTTCTTAAAACATCCTACCTCTGGGATTTTTGAAGGCATTTAAAAAATCAGGGCCGGCCTGGTGGCACAGTGGTTAAGTTTGCACACTCTGCTTCAGCGGCCCAGGATTCACGGGTTTGGATCAAGCCATGCTGTGGCAGGTGTCCCACATACAGGGTAGAGGAGGACAGGCATGGACGTTAGCCCAGGGTCAGTCTTCCTCAAGCAAAAAGAGGAGGATTGGCAATAGATGTTAGCTCAGGGCTAATCTTCCTCACCAAAAAAAAAAATCAGTTTTACAAGATGAAGAGTTCCGGAGATTGGCTGCACAGCAATGTGAAGGTGCTTAAAACTACTGAACTGTACACCTAACAATCGTAAAGATGGTAAATTTGTTAGGTGTATTTCACCACCACTAAAAACAAAAACAAAAACAAAGCCGTCTCATCAAATTAATCTTTTACTTTCTGAATCTTTATTTTTTAATTTATTTTTTATTGCAGTAACTGGTTTATAACATTGTATAAATTTCAAGTGTACATCATTATACTTCTATTTCTGCATAGATAACATCATGTTCACCAATTAACTTTCTGAATCTTACAGCCTTGTCAGAAGCTTCAGAGTCATTTAACCTTTTTAGTTAAATTGTTTTTTAATCTTTGGTACCAATTTCACTATTTTCTTTAAATGTGTTTTATACATGAGTCTGCTTCCAAGAGACATAAATCCCTGTTCTCTCTTAGTGTCCTAGAAATTCAACTAACTACATATGAGCTGCAGTTGATTCCCAACAAATACAGCACAGCATTAGTATGTAAAGCCCTCAATGCATACTTGCTGAATTAAATGAAAAACTGTGAACTTTGGCTTACCACTGTTAGTTAACTGTGTCTTGGAGAAAGCCAATAACATAACTTGGAGAGTTGGCTAACCTAATCACGTGCCTTTGTGCAAATCTGGCTGCCTCAGTTTCCTTACTTGTAAATAGGGGAGTTAAACACATGTCTCCAGCCTATTTGATTCTGAGATTATAACTTCTGAGAAACTTGCTCCAGGAGAACCCTTACATTCTCTAGTCCGTTTGCCCTGTATGATTTTTCTTCAGTGTATCTTTGTCTTCACCACTAGAAGGTAAGCTTCAGGAGAGCGGGCACTTGGTCTCACTGCTGTAGCCCCAATGCTGAAAATAGAGCCTGGGAACAGTCAGAGCTGCCACACACACATACTCTTTAATATGTCTCAGTAACAGGAAATTTCTTTTTTAAAAAAAAATCAATGATCATTTTAATGTAGAATAATATTTTGAAAAGTTAGCAGGAATCAATAGGATCATTGAATAAGTTCTTAATTATTAGCAGGAACAAGTGTTCAACTAAGTTACAATTCATTATTATTATTATCATTATTATTACTATTATTATTTAGTGACTCTCTTGAAAGAAACACAACTCAAAAAATAACAAGCCATTATATTATGGTCTGCTCCAATGTCAAACTCTTGAAATAAGGGCACGATGTTTGTAAAGGAATCCAGCACCTTTGGATCTTAATACTGTATCAACAGTTAGACCCAAGGCTTTTTAGTGCAAAGCAGCAAATCTTTTATTTACACAGCTGTTTGGCTCCAGGGAAAAATAAGGTAAGAAAGGAAAGCACTAGTACCATTTTACTAACCATTACAAACATACTCGTCATCTGTTACACACAGATGGCTGCGGTTCACGTGCACAACTTCTTACCTATTGGACCAGCCCAAAAGCAAAGCTCGGGCAGTGAGACAGTGACCTGTACATGTTTAAAAAGATACAAAATATATGCCTATAATTATCTCTCCTTTTTCATATACTTATTAGAACAATTCTAAAATCTCTACTATGGGCCTACTCTTTCAGATGCAGAAAAACAAAGAAAGCTCTTCTTCAGGATACCTATAATTTAGATGTTCTACAACATTTCTCCTACTTCCTTAAATGAAGCCAACCATGCTGAATACTACAGATTAGATTCAATAGAAACAAACATCCCCACCCCCAAATGCAAATAACGTTCCTAAAGTTTTAATGAATTTGACTATTGTTCCAAAAAGCATTGTAAATGGCTTGTAAGAAGGATGAACACGTAATTTTATAAGAACGGGATAGAAATAAAACCCCAGTTCTCTTCCATATTCTCCATTTAGACATGAGAAAGAACTATAATAAATCTCAACAGATGAGTGAATAAAAAAGTAATGCTTCTCAGCAAGTTGTGCTAAAAACCAACTAGCTTCTCAGCAAGTCGTGCTAAAAACCAACTAACTCAGCTAAACACAGGAAGTGTCCCTTTTTTAAACACCACAAAAATGTTTGTGGATTTCTTTAATTGTAAAGTTGATAAAATATAAAAATAGCTTGCATTATCCTAGGGTAATTCAAATGAAAGAATCACAAACTTCCAGACTGAGCCCTAGATCAGGTTTACACTCTTAAATGTCAAATTAAATGCTTCTGTATCTGTTCATTACAAACTCTTAGGACTGAGGGATTGAAAACATACATATAAGGTCTGAATATTTTAAAATTGTTTGACACTCCAAAAGAGGGAGGAACTAAAATTGGCTGAAAGGATTTTCAAAATTTCCAACCACTTTAAATTTAAATTAATTAGACTTGTTCACTAATAAAAAAAACTTGAACAAAGGTGAGGCTCAGAAATTGAGAATGAAAGTAATTCACCCCAAGTAAGTAGAGAGCCTCTATTCAGCAAGGAAAAGAGAGTTTATAAACAACATAACTTCCGCAGTGTATGATAACATATTTCATATACATACGTATAACATCAAAAAGGAATGATCCACATCTTCTTCAGAACTACTACTACAGGAATACTTCACTCCTTGCTTTCTTCTTCCTATTGGCTAACTTCCTGCCTTGTTAGTTTAATCTGATCACACCTAGCAATGCAACATACCAATATATCTAGGCTATAGAAATAATACAAATCAGAACATTTAGAGTGCTGTTTGACAGTTTCAAGTTGCAGGAATTTAAAACAAATACCAGGAAAAACGAGGAAAACTTAATTTGATACTTAAATGCTGACTCTAGCAGTAACTTTGAGGGGAAGCTTTACACTATTTTACTACAAAATTTCTAATGAAAGCTTTCTTTAGACAACGTGGACAAAAACGCTAAAAAAGAAAACAAACCTTAATACATTACTATTAAGTTCTGGTTTAAAAATTAACCTACGTTTTTATAAAGTGAATTTAACACCACTTTAGTTATTATTTTGGAAAATAAGAAGTGTTCCTTAAGAATGTTTAGAAATACAATGTCCAGAACTGCTCAAAATCCACACAAAGGTAAATAAGAGGCTTTGTCATTTGGATGAAAGGAAAGGACTATGGGAGGCAGACAGAAAACAAGGCTTTGTTAACACTAACCAGGTAGAAATAGAAAAAAATCCATAAAAAATTGGGTGAAGATGAACAAAAAACTTGCCATCGGCACTTCTCCTCCTCTGCTTCTCAGGTAACAGGGTTTTGAAAAATCACGAGGACAGGAGGAACAATGTCTAAACCTCTTCATCGAATAAGGGTCAGGGTTTCCAGTCGATACTAGGTTCAAAGCGACTGAGCACAGCCAGTGAGTTCAACACTCCGGGAACACTGCCCTTTCCTAGAATAACTGATTTCTTAACATGGCAATCTAAACCGTTTTCACACGCAAAGGCAAAGTCGCTCAAATTTTAGGAGAGACGAGTAAAAGCCCTCTTTACACTTCGCGTTCCACCTGGCGCAAAGAGCCCGCAACACGGGTCTCCCTAGGGAGGTCCCTGGAGACACGATTTCCAAACAGCCCCTCCCGGCAGGAAGGGACGAGAAAATCCGGCAGCAAACGCAGTCTGCTCCGCACTTGCCACGGTCCTCGGGAAAGGTAGAGGGAAGACCACTCACCCACCCCAGAGCAGAAAGTTGCTCCGGAGCCCAAGACTAGCAGCGCTCGCTACAAACTTTCCAGGAGTAGCGCGAGCGCCGTCACTTACCGGCGGCAGAAGTCATGGTTTCCCTGTGCAGCTCGTTCCCCGCTCGCCCCCCTCAGTTCAGGTTCTCCTTTCAGTCCATTGTTTCAAGAGTTTAGGCAGAAGAGAAAAGCCCCCGCGGCTCCACGGCGCAGCCAGAGCGCCGCACAAAGGACGCGGCCGGCTCCAAGGACCCGGCGGCGCTCCCGGGCGCGAGCGCCGCCCCGCAGAGCTCCGGGCAGACAGCCAGGCGCGGGCACGAGCAGCGCTCACCGCGGCTCCGCCGGCGCGTGCCCTTCTCGAGCTCCAAAAAAATCAGTGCTCCAGGCGCCCCCTGCTAGCCGCGGCCGTAAAAGGCGGACAAAAGCCCCAGCCTCCTCCAATCAGAGGGCTTGAACTGCAACCCGCTCCCGCCCCTCCCGCCCACGCGCTCATCCTCTGCTCCAATAAGCGGGTCGGAAAAGGGGACGTGAGTTGCGAGGCATGCTGGGAATTGCAGTTTTCTAGACACATGGGACAGGCAGGAGCAGACGCCTGGTTACCGCCTGTTCTCCCGCCTTCATTTCCCATCGTGCTGAGGCGGGTGGCATGGCGGAGAAGGATGACACCGGAGTTTGACGAAGAGGTCGTTTTTGAGGTAAGGGGAAAATGGCGGTGGGTGTGGGTTGTCTTTGTTTGAGAAGGACGGGGGGGAAGGCGAGGAGGCAAGGCGAGGGGTCGATCCGGGGCGAGGGATCGGGTGACGCTCCTGCCGGCCTCGGTCACCGAATCCCGGCGATTTCTGGGCCTGGTGTTGGCCGCCGCCTGACAGGTGTACCCGAGGCGCCCTGGTTGCGGCCGGCCTCTGCCTCAGGCCCGCCCGGATTCCCAGTGGCCAGGCCGGTGGACGGGAGCTCTGCTTGTTCCTTCCCCCGGGACGGATGCGCCGCGGGGGAGCTGCGCCTGGCTGGGGCGGGGCCCAATCCTGTATTTTGGATACTCACTAATGCAAGTTAGCCTCCTCCTTTTGCCTCCTCGATTTTTTTGGGTTAGTATCCACAAGAGCCTCAGGTCGCCGTTCACAGTTGGGGCGTGGCCCTCCAATGAAGGCAGCAGGTGCCAATTTTCTAATACCGTTTAAAATCTGGGTGTGGGACCTACTGTGGGTGACTGGGGCCGGGGCATCTCAGTATCCAGGCTCAATTCTTTTGTCCTTTGCTGTTGCGCTAGGTGTAGCCAGTTCATCTGACTTGAGGCTCGGGGTGTGAGTGCTTTTGTGTGTGACTATTTTAAGACGTTCTCTGCCATCTTGAATGAAAAAAACCAGGCGAGTGTTTTTGTTACCATTTATCTATCACACACAGGTGAAAGCTCACACCCCTGAATAGATGTATTGCATATATGTATGCTTTACATACACTCATCCAACTAGATTTTAAGAAATTTTTAAAAAGAAATGACCCATTGCGTACAATGGGAGAACTAGGCACTAACAGTACAGAATGACAAATGTCGAAACATGTACAAACGTCATTGGAGGATTAATTTGGAAACGTCTGTCTGTTCTTGTGGCCTCGGGAGAAGCTACACCCTGTCAATGATATCGGAGGTGAATCTTGAACTATGAATCGGATTAGAAAGACGGAAGGGAGAAAATGCATTGTAGAGAAAGAGGACAGAGTATGCCAAGGTTGGGAGATGTGAAAGTACCTGGTGTGGATTTTCCAGAGGCTTAAGTCTGGAGGGTCGCTATATAAAGTGGTTTGATGTGACTAACAGACTTTTTTTCTATGCAAATGCATGTTTAAGTGTGTGATATTTTTTAACGCAAAAGATACCATACCACATAGAATTTTGTACATATTTTTTACCTAAATTTATCATGAGTCTCTTCCTAGTCATTACTCTTTGAAAACATTATCATGGTAACATCCCATCATGTATATGTATCAAAATATAACCATTGTACTACCATTATTGAACGGTTATATTGTTTCAAAATACTCACCATTGTAATCAACACTGACATAAGTCTATCTTAAACTGCAACTCTGATTTTTCCTTAGAATAATTTCTAGAAGGGAAAACTAGTGGGTCAAAGGATATGAGCATTTTTTTAAGACTTACGCAGAGCAGTTATACTAATTCACATTTCCATTGGGAATAAGAGTATTAGTTTCACCAAATCCTCAGCAACAGCCTTATTAGTTTCCTTTAATCTATGCTAATTTGATAGGAAAAAACAGCATTCCATTGTTCTAACTTACATTTTGCACATTTATTAGAGCCATTTTTATTTCTTTGCTTGAGCATTTCTTTTCATATTTTTTGCCCATTTTCCTGTTGGATGGTAGCTTCTTAAAAATTGATTTGCATGAGTTCTTCATATGTTACTTAGCCTTATCATACTTGTAGAAATTTTTTTTCAGGTTGCTGTTTATTTGCTTTTTGTCATATACATTAAGTTTTATTGCAGTATATTATTCAGAAGAAAAGTGCACAGATCTTAAATGTGCAGATTGATGAATTTTCACATGTTGAACACACCCTTGTAACCAGTACCCAGATCAAGAAACTGAATTCACCAGCACAGCAGAAGCTCCCTCTTATTCCAATTCAGTCATTTCTCCACACCCCAAAGATAACCACTATTCAGACTTAAAATAACTAACTTAGATTAGTTTTGTCTGTTTTTATAGTATATACACGTTTGTATATGCTCATTTTTGCTCTCTGACTTTGTTAGATTCATCTGTATTGTCATGTGAGCATTTTTTATTTCTCTGTAATATTCCGTGTGAACATATGACAATTTCTTAATCCATTCTACTGTTCATGGTCTTTGGGTAGTTTACAGTTTGAGACTATTATGAATAGTGCCGCTGTGAACCTTTTAGTTTTTGTGTTTTGTTGAATGTATTTCTGTTGGGTATATATAATTAGGAGTGGAATTGCTGAGTCATAGAAAATGCGTATATTCATCTTTTAAGGTATTTCCAAACATCCCAACGCAGTTGTACCAATTTATACTCCCACCAGCAGCGTGTGAGAGGTCCAGTTGCTCTACATCCTCACCAATACTTGCTAATTTCAGTCTTTTTACCATTCTGGTGGCTGTGTACTGGTACCTGCTCTTGGCTGTAATTTGCATTTCGCTGATAAGGAAATTGAGAGCCTTTTTATATGTTTATGAATCAGTTGTATATCCTTTTGTGAAGCCAATTTAAGTTTCTTGCATATTTTTCTATTGGGTTATCTCATTTTCTTACTGATTTGAAGGAATTCTTTACATATACTGCGTATAAGTCCTTTGTTGGATATGTGTACCTCAAATATCTCAGAATGTGTGTGGCACTCTCTTAGTATCTTTTCAGTGAACAGAAACTCTTAACTTTATTATAATCCAATTAAACATTTTTCTTTTATGGTTAGTGCTTTTAAAGAAATATTTGCCTACTCTAAGGTCATAAAGATATTTTCTCTAAAAGCTTTATTTTACCTTTGGCATTTAGATCTGCCATCCATCTGGAACTGATTTTTATATGGTAACAAGTAAAAATCAACGTTTTTTTCCCACCTGGATGTCCAGTTAATCTGGCATTTGCCGAACAGACCATCCCTTCCCCATTGAAATGCAATGTTGCCTTTGTCATAAATCAGGATACCTTGTATGTGTGGATCTGTTCCGGATGCTTTCTGCCATTGGTCCATTTGTCCATTCTTGTACCAATACCACATTATTTTAATTACTATAACTTTATAATAGGTCTTAGCATCTAGTAGGATAAAACCCTCCAACTTTATTTTCCTAGAAGATTGCTTTAGCTATTCTTGGCCCCTTGTTATTTCCAAATGAATTTTAGACTCAGCCTGTCAATTTCAGTTAAGAAAAAAAACCTACTGAGATTTTGATTGGGATTGCTTTCAATCTATAGATTAATTTGGGGAGACCTGACGTCTTTACAATATTGAATCTAGGACTGATTTTACAAACTGAGTTCTTGGCTGAGACCCCTGTAATAAAAGATAGATTAACGAGAAAAACAAACAAAAGTTTATTAACATGTATCTCTCATGTATACATGGGAGATACTGTTAAAGAAAAACCAGAGCTAGAGAGTAGTTAAAGCAGTAAAAACAGTTTATTCAGGACCATTGCAATAAGGCGAAAGAGACCTCAGTATAGAACCAGGCTCAACTGCAAATACAGCATGGGCAAGTGGGAATTTAATCATTAAGAGGAAATGTATTCATAGGGAAATACAAAGGGCCAAGGGGTAAGAGGAGTTTTGGCTAAACTGATCTAACAGAGTTCCTGCTGAGACAGGCCCAGGGTGGTCAGACGTTACCTGGGAACGTAGAAGATGAGGAACCTGATATCAAGGGTGATCAGACGTGGAAGATGGGAGACTCTTCCTAAACTGACTTAGCGGGGTTGTTGCTAAAAATGAGATTTTGCAAGGACGTGCACACATGGGCCTAAGAGAAGGTTCAGGAGCCTAACTAAAGTTTGGTCAAGCAAAGAATCTTCAATACCCAGGGAATTCTAACTCCCCAAGGTGGCTTAGAATTCAGGCTTAAATACCATCTCAGTGGGGCGGGGAGGATGGGGGGTAGGCCTCTTATGGGATAGTAAATGATTTTTATAAAAGATGAATGGGCGCTTAGAAGAATAGTTGGGAGATATGGTAGTGTGTGACAAAGTTTGTCTGGATGTGTAGCTGTGTAGCCTCCGCTCCTATGATGAGTCGGTTTTCCCTGGTTGATGAAACTCCCGGATATGAGATTTATGTCAATTGAGTTCCTTTTGGATCTGTCCTTAGGCAGATAAGGGGAAGCCTTTCCTTGCATTTGCTGTTTTTCAGCTGCCTACAGGTCAAAATAATCAATATGCCCAAGTGGTATATTTTGGGATAGCATATTCTGCTACCCTTTAGGAATGCTGTATTCCTTGAGAGTGTAGCTAAACTGGCCCTTAAACTATCGAGGCCTTTGCTTGGCGGGGTAGATGGAATGGATATTGTTTACTGGCTCCATTTCTTTTATGGTTATTGGTCAGTTCCAGTTTTCTATTTGGGGGGATATTTTGATAGTTTTTTTAATTCTGAAAGGCAATGTAATATAGTTGTTAAAGGAATAGGGTCTGAAGCTGTACAGCATAGGAAATCCTAGCTCCAGTATTTATTGGTTAATGTGACTTTGAGCTATTTACTTAACTTCTCTCTGCTTCAGTTTTCTCAATATTAAATAAAAATAACAGTACCTATCTCATGCAGCACTTATGAGTATTAAATGACTTAATATAAGTGAAGTACTCAGATGAGTCCCTGGCACATTGTAAGCATTCAATTATTCTATTATTAAAATTCTATTCTTTTATTAAAATTTTCCAGAAAATTGTTTTTATCTAAGTTTTTACAATTATTGGTATAAAGTGTTCTTAGCAGTTTCTTAATTTTTAGTCTCATTTATAACACTAATTAGATCGTATTACTTATGTTTATTCATGTCTTCTCGTGTTATATTGAGTAGATTTGCCACGGTATTGGCTTACCAGGTAGAGTTTTCAAAGAACCAGTTAATGAGTTTGTTTGTGATTAAATTTTTTAGTAAATTTTTCTATTTTTATCCATCTCCTTCTACTTTCTTTGTGTTTATTTTGCTGTCTTTCTTCTAGCTTCTTGAGTTAAAGACAAGTACTAAAAATAATTTGTAAGGTTATAAATTTTCCTATGAGTACTGCATGAGTTTTGAAATGTAGTTTATCTCACAGTTTTGTAATTTCCTTTTTTATTTCTTCAACCATGATTTATTTAATACTGAGGTGTCTGAGTAAGGGATCTGTATTATTGTAGGTGATGATTTTTCTCCATGTGCCCCTCCAGACCCATAATTTCACCCTGTTATGGAATGCATCACCTGTATTCCCTTGTTCCATGATTTCATTTGGGTTCAGCCAATGAGAAGGCCCTGTTAAATCAGAGGTATCTTAGTCTATTTGGGCTGCTGTAACAAAAATACTATACTGGGTGGTTTATAAACAACAAAAATTTATTTCTCACAGTTCTGGAGGCTGGGAAATCCAAGATCAGGGCACCAGCCTCATCAAGTTCTGGTGAGAACCCGCTTCCTCATTCATAGATGGCTGTCTTTTCCCTATGTTTTCACATGGCAGAAAGGATGAGCGAGCTCCCTGGGATCTCTTTTATAAGAGTACTAATTCCATTCTTGAGAGGTCCAACCACATGGCCTAAGCACCTCTCAAAGGCCCCACCTCCAGATACTATTACACTGAAGATTAGGTTTCTACATAGGAATTTTGGGAGGACACAAACATTTAGTCTATAGTGAAAGGGTAGAAGAGAGAGCACTGAGAGATATTTATCCTCTTAGTTCCCTCCCTGCTGGGCTACCATTTGGTAATGATTGCTTTCCTATACCTGAAGCCACAACTCTTGTTGGGGGACTCTTTTAGCTTCATCTCTTACAGGGCTTCAGTGACACTGCTTCTTTCCCTTGGCCATTAGGCCTGTGGAAGGTAATAACTTCCTGCTGTTGCTAGTCCCTGGGTGCTTCACTATCTCCTGTTGGTTGCCTCAACCCTTCTTACAGCTTTGTAAATAAATGGTCATTTCATTAAACTCTTTTCAGTTACTCCTTTTGAATGTGCCATCTGTTTCTTGCAAAGTCTTCCTGCAAGAAAACTTCCTTGGTTCACCTATTTTGCTGCCCCTGTTCTATTCTCTAGGATTAACCCTTGTTCATTGTCACTCATGACCTCTGGTTTTGCCCTCTGAGAACTATTCCTTATCTCTTAGTGCTCCATAGCCTCATATGAAATGAGTGTGAAAGCGTATCCTTCTTGGAGACTGTACACCTTTCACAGTTTGATTCCTGCTGTTGCAGGTTTGTGGGCCTAAGAGTTGCTTTAGAGATTGAATAATTACAGGTTTTTACAGGATTTTGGTTTCTTTGGCAGTATAGTTCCCTGAAATGTAGTAGGTTTCCAGTCTGTTTGCTTCTAGGCAGTTTCATACACAAATAACCACAGCTAAAGAGCCCATTTAGATATAGTTCTTAAATCTGAAGTCTGCAGATTATTTCCTCATTCTGTTTTGGATCTTTTATCCATCTCATTCATTTTAACTGCAACAACCCTGATCATCTGCAAAAGAGTCTTGGGTGGAGAGGTATCACCTTTCATCAGATCTTAGCAGCTGGCTTGGTTCCCATTATATTGGGGAGGATCTTGGGGAAGACTTGAGGCCACCATCTTATTTCCTGCTTTTTGGCTTTTCCAGCCATGAGAACTGCACCCCCTCCTGACCCCCCATCACCAGTTTCAGTCACCTTAATCTCAGGCCACAGGCGGAAAAAGCCTTCTTTTGCAGAGCTAAAATCTTGTTGGACATATGATCTGTCTTCCAAGGTATTAAAGTACAATGGCAGTAGTTTATCAAATGTTTTGCCATTTGAGTATGGTGGGTCATCAGCTTTTTAGCCTGCTGTATGTTTCCTTGCCATTCACAGGTCGACTCTTAAGCCAGTACAACATAGTTCAGGTTCGGTTAAGTCAACTCTACTTCTAGATAACAAGTACTATATCAGCCATAGATCCTAGTGCAGAAAACAGAAACCCCTCTATCTACTATAAATAGAAAAAAGATTTAATACAGAGAATTAGTGGTTAGAGTATTGTTGGAAGGTCTGGAGGATCAAGCTCTATCAAGGTTGTTAAACTCCAAAAGCCAAGAACCACATGATCAAGATCATGGCTACAATCCAAGAATCAGGAAGCCATTGCCACATCTGCCTCTCAATAACCTGCAAAGCTGGTACAATGATACTGGAACTCAGAATCTAGCCACTGTCTTTACAACTTACTTTGCATTACCAGGAAGCTAGAGAATACATATTGGAATACTGCTTTAGAAACATTTTGCCTCCACAGCTTTGTTTAATAGCAAAAAACCCCACTAAAAATAAAAAAGCCAAGGCAGCAAGAAGTGGCCCTCTGCTTTCTTTCCACACTCCAAATATCTCACAAGTGTACCTAATTGGGGGAGCCCTAATTTATATCCAGAACCATAGCCGCAAGATAATTGGGGAACTGTCACATTTAGCTTTCCCGTTCTTTAACACAAGAAGGGAGCACACTAGAAGGAAGGAAGGTAGAATGGAGGTTGAACAAACCAGTCCACCATATCCATTGTAAGACCTAACTGCTCCTTCCCTAAGAAAAATTAACAGAGATATTTTTGGTATATTTGGTGTAATACTGTTATTTTAATGATTTTCAGAGTCAGAAATCATACTTGTTTATATCTTAAGACTTAGAGAGTCATATGCTGCATCAAAATTAAAATTAAAAAATTTAAATGAAGTAAAGTTTCTGGAAAGTATTCCCACCACATTGTTTCCCTATTTAAAACTCTTGAAGTATCTTGTTTTAGTATCTATTTCCTGGATTAACAGTAAATATTATTATCTTTTCTTCTAATTTTGGTCTTTCATATTCTCCTTCCAGAGGTCACTTTCGAGTCCTAGTTTGGGAGGACCAGGGGTACACTGAAAGATGGTGTAGTAGAGGAATTAAGAAAGGGAAGGAAGAGTGGGGTTCCCAGGCCCGATTCCTAGTCCTCCCCTAGAATCTGACCACCTTCATTTCATCAGGGCTAGATTCCCTGTGTACCTTCAAAATTAATTCCATTATCTTGGAGCCTGACTACCACAAGAGACTGAAGTGAGAAAGACAGCTCAGCTCAGACTCAGACCTCTCTGGCTAAACAGCATTAGGACAAAGTTTAGAAAATGGTGGACACCGTGTCTAACATGAGTATTAAGCAAAATAAATACTGAAATACCAATATTGTCATTTTCCTCTATTATTGTAATATCTAATTAAGACATTTTGAGAGTAAGAATTCTCTAGTCATCTTAAACAGGTGTTAAAGTTCTGATGTTGCTCTTTCATAGCTGTCAAATTTTTTCATTATAAACTAATTGCAGAAACTTGGAGTCATTCATCCTATCTTGAGTCCTGCTATTCCTAGAGGGAAGATTACTTGAAAATAAGAACTTTTTATCTGAAGGACTGTTTCTACCTCTTTGCATTATTTGTAGTGCATCTAGACCGTTTCTTTGTAACTTCGTTATAGGGACAATGTTGTCCTTGAGGAACCTTTTGCTCTCTCAACTCTCTGTCCATGGTAACCCTATTTTCTGTAGTTGAATTCTTTTTGGTGTCTGTTGAAATTCATTCTCTTTTTCTTTGTTCATGGCTGGCAAAGCTAATTGTTGCCCCTCTTATCTTGGTCTCTTTCCCTCCTTCACCCTTCATCCTTTCCAGTAAATTATGGGATGTTAACCCTTTGTTGAGACTATGTTCAGGGTTACCTCCCTACCACCCCCCCTCACTAAATCAGTCAAATGAATGTGAGATGGCTCTCACACAATCTCCCACATTTAAAAGAAAGTTTAAAAAAATTCCTCTCTTGCTTCAGAGATTCTCTTTTCTTTATTTTTTTAAAGGTTATTATATACCTCTCAGGAACATTAAGGCATTCTTTATAAGTATCATTTGTAAATTCTTTCCTACTTGCATTATTGATTTGATTAATGGAAGAAAATTAGTTTTGTCTGTGAATGTATACCTTGACAGATTTGCTATTTTGATAATGGAGCTTGCTGTCTAGAATAATTATGCATATAAAATTTAAGGTATTATTATATCATTATTATTTTTACTTAAAATGTGTCTTCAGTTTCCTATTGTATTATTGTATGTATGTATAATACATACATACAATATTATGTATTGTATACAATTATGTATACAATATATGTATATTATGTCCTATTGTATGTGTAATACAATTGTATTATATAAAATAATCTGCTTCTGGGTAGGAGCTGAGATTGGAAGCATAGCAAAATTCGTGCTTTTATCACTATCTGAAATGGAAAGAATATTTATTAATGGAGCTATTAAATCAGAACCCTATTGATATAAAAGATTGACCATTAAGACCAAAGCTAGTTTGTCACCAGATATGCAGGAATAAATTTAACATGAATTATAAAAATTATTCTTGGAAGCAAGTCTTTGCTTTTTTTCTGTCTGGGTCATGTTTCTTCCATTTTGGCTTCTTCACGTATTCTCAGAGTTCCAATATAGATTTTAACTTCTTTTTTTTCAATGTACACATTCCAAAAGGTAGTAAATAGGTCTCTCTTAGGTGCTTTTTTTTGTGTGTGTATGTGTGAGGAAGACCAGCCCTGAGCTAACATCCATTGCCAATCCTCCTCTTTTTGCTGAGGAAGACTGGCCTTGGGCTAACATCTGTGCCCATCTTCCCCTACTATATATGGGACGCCACCAGGGCATGGCTGACAAGTAGTGCGTCAGCCGGCGGCCGGGATCCAAACTCCCGAACCCCAGGCTGCCAAAGCGCGAATTTAACTGCTGTGCCACAGGCCGGCTCCTCTCTTATGTGTTTTTATTGCATTTGTTAAAATGCAAGTTCTTTTGTTTCAAGCTATGATACAATGCTTAAATTATTTTTTATGGTTATCTTGGTATCTTATGTAGTTATCTTATAGACTTTCATTTTTCAAAAGCATGTGGAAAGAGGGCTAGACTAGTAGTCAAGAGACTGTCATTAATTAGCAATGATATCTTGAATGAATCATTTAATTTCTCTAAAGCTTGCTTCTCATTTGTTATATGAAGGAGTTATATAACAAATCATTCTTTTTTATTAAATTTTTCTTGAATCTGGTAGGTTGAATAAATGAGAGTAGGCCCTTAGAGGCTTCCGTTAATTAGGAAATACAGGAAGAGATTCTGCTCATTTCCAGTCTATTTTTAGAACAGAAACCCTGACTCAGTTTAGTTTTCCTGGTTCTGTACTAGGTGTTCCCTGAGTTCTCAGAAGCAAATCATGCCTTAAGGACTTAGGAGAAAAGACCCAAAGCTCAGTGTACTCCACAGGGGCACAGTGTTAGTGCACTAACTTCATTGCCTCTGGATTTTTAGAGTACTGATTATAAATCTGTTGAGACTTGTTATTTTCACTACAGCGGATCAAAATGTCCATTAATCTGTATTTGAAATAATATTTTTAAAGACGTCCTTTATTTTTAAATCCACATTGTAATTTATTTAGCTAACAGAATCTGGCCACCTATATCTTATTGTTGGGATTTTGCTGATTAATCCACAACCATTAATCTCATATCTCTTTAATACCTTTATTAAAGTGGATGTTCTCCTTCAGTGTACATCTTGCCTTGTTCTTGTTGTTTTACTTTTCCTTACAGATTGTCCCTTTCTGATGAAAGGTGATAATGAATCATTTTGAGAGAAAAATCTCCCCTTTATCTCTTAACAGAACCACAAATTCTCTCTACTTTTGTTGTTGTTATTATTATTATTATTTGGGATAAGGAGAAAAGAAAATAAGGTTGGGTGTGATCTAATAATATCCAAACCTCCTTATAATGTTTATTGCATGCTCTTCTCACACCCAACATTTTGCCAACGTGTTTGACCTGGCTTTAATTTTTTTTCTAAAGCAGTTGAAAATGATAGTTTTACTTCCTTACCTTGCTTCTGCTCTGCATTCAGTAAGTGCCCAATATATGCCAGTTGATTAACCATATACTGAATAATATTAAGGGTAGCATCAGTCCTAGGGAGAGCTCAATCCACCATTGCTATCTTTTCTTCTCTTAGTTAAGACTAAGTCACTGTTGCTTTTTTAGTCAGTTGAATGTATAAGCTATGTACGTCAATTTTCTCCCTTCTCATCTCTTCATCTTTCTTTTGATGGATATGTTTTGTTTTGGACTAGATTCTGTTGTACTTAAGTGCATTTGTACTATTGTATAGAAAAAAATTTAAAGTTACTCTCTTTAAAACTTTTTGTTGTCTATAATATTTCATGTAAGATTAATTGGATAGGATGCATTTCGGTTAGAAAATATTAGAAACCTGCAACCAGAAAAATTTACCTGCTGTTGGTTTAAATAAACTTTTAAGTAAACACAAATATTAAGTAACATCCTTTAAAGATATTTTAAAAACCCCACTCTCCCTATTATTTCTTCTGCAGTTACCAAGTAATACTAGTGGCACTGAAGAAATTATGTTCAGGTTTTTTCAAAGAGCTGCTTCTGATAGGAAAATGCTTAGTAATGATGAAGACACACCCTCCAGTTCAGTGGCCATTTTGTAGTGTAGTTCTCCTGGTGAAACAAGTGGGAACCATCAAAGAAAGAAGTGTATGGATCAAAAGAATATGGTCAAGAGGCAGTAAATTTTTCATCTAGGTCAACTGGAGAAATTAGAACTATGCTGTCTGTGAGTAGTTTAATTATTTGGACCAATTATCATGGCCCCTTTTAACTTGCTTAATCTTTTTGAATTCTGTGATTAGATTTTGTTTTGCTGATATTGAGGAACAATTAAATTAACGCTTGGCTTTGGGGCTTTTGGAATAGTAATTTAGAAATTATGTTAAAATGTGTAAACTCCAAAAAGTATTTCCTGTTATTTTATACTATCTTTAATTTTACAAAGCACTATTCTGTGATATTATCTAAGGTTTAGTGTGGGGTGAGGTGGCAATAAGGAGTTATTTTCAAATTATGTATTCTGATTGTGTTCAGATTTAAGATAAGTGAAAATTCTATAGAAATTCAGTATGTTGGCAATATAATTAATAGTAAGGGGAAACTTATTTTCCTTTGTAGTGTTTTGTTAATTGTGACAGTTTTAGCTCTTTATAATCTAAAAGCTTCTTCATTAAAAATAGAGAAAATAGCTACTGTGTGTAATTTAGTAATGATAGTCTTCCTCATCAGCTTATTTTATGGTGTTCTGTAGTTAGTCTGGGGAAAAAATGGGGAAATCATAGCAATTGACAACAGGAGTTCATTATTTTCAATCATATTTTCCAAAAAAAATTGCTGTTCTGTATGTGATAATCACATTTAGACCTATAGCTTTAAGCTATATTCAAAGATAAAAAATGTTTTAAATATTTTAAATAGCTAATAAATAATTGTTTCCAGGCAAGTAGTCTTCATCAAATCTCTGTAACTACAGATATCTTTTTCTTTACAGATTTTGTTTTGAATACAAGATCTTTTTGAGGTTCTATTGGCATGGTAGAAATTTTTAAAAATGGTAACTTACATTATAGTACTTTTTTCCTGAAGAAATTAAAAATTGATACAAAATTTTAAAGAAAAATTACCTGTAAGCAATTTGGTAAATTCTGTTAACAAGGGAATGGAAATCAAAGGCTTCAAGGTAAGCACAGACTTATATAGATGTGAAGTCTTCAAGAACAAAGTTACTTCTACATTACACAACTTCAGGTGTCTGTGCCAATGCTTCCTGTCTCCTACTGCCTTCTGTCAGTAGCTGAGTGTTATTTTCCTGTTGCTTTTTGTGTTTTAATATAGACTTGCAGAGATCAAAAAACATCTGACATCTGACAATAGTTAGCATTTTTCCAGGCCTCATAGTATGGCTTTGATATAGTACTGACATTGTAAATAAAGGAACTGTGTAATAGTTGAGTAGATCATTAATTTTGATAGAAAAGTGCACAGGATCATTCTATTCTTTTGCTAAACTAACAGTTCAGCACCTTTTTTATCAGGCCTTATGCTGGGCACCTTTTTCTGCACAAATAACACATGAATATATTCTCATTGTCAAAAAGGTCAAATAATACAGGGAAAGCATCAGCCCTCCCTTAATCCCCCTTTTCTCCCCAGAAGTAACCACTGTAATCAGTTGTCTTTCAGATCGTTTTTGGTGCAATTATATGCATATATATGTATATGCAAATATATGTGTGTAATACACATAGAAATATTGTATAATTTGACTTTTTTTTTAATGTAAATGGGGTTCTTAAATGGTTGTAGTAGTCAGTATTCTTGTATGTACATTTAAACATACTTTTATAATTATATCCGAAGAATAGATGCCTGGTGGAATTGCTAGGTCAATGGATATATACATTTATATTTTTATAGATATAGTCCCACTAATAGTGTATGAAGTATCTATCGGTTTGCTCACACCCTTGCCAATACTAAATATGGTCAAACTTCTTAATTGTTGCCAACCACCAGATAAAAATTATATCTTTGTTTTAATTTGCACTTCTTCAATCAAGGGTAAAGTCTAACATGTTTTCACTGGTATTCACTCATTTGTATATTTTTTCTCTTTGAACTGCCTGTTCGTGTCCTTTGCTCATTTTTGCGGTTTTTAAAATCTTTTTCTTATTGGTTCATATGGGCTTATTATAAATTAAAGAAATTGGTTTTGTCACACATTGACCATATTTTCTCTTCCAGTGTCATGAGTTCTTTTAAAAACTCAATGAGCTGGACTTGAAAATAATCTGTAAGAATAGAGTAGTCCCAAGGTTCTTTGCAGCCAATTTCTAGGCTTGTGTAACCTGAGGCAAGTATGTATGAATTATAGCTCATCTGAAACGGAAATGATTGGGAATAAATGCAGATATTATCAGAAGACTTATGCTGACCTATTTTGAATTTTCTAACTTAATCTGTTAAATAATTTTTAAATTACAAGTCCAGTTTCTGGTGAAAAAAAATACACAGACTATACAAAATACTGTATTTAGACCAAGTTAATGAGTTGATTTACTCTAAGTTATTTGCAATATAGTGGAGTAAATAACAGCTTTGGCTCTTTGGGCTGCCTACGTTCAAATTCTGGCTGTATCATTTACTATCTCTGTGACCTTCGCTATGTTACTTGGTCTCTGTATGCCTTAGTTTCTTCTTATCTTAAATGAGCTCTGTCTCATTAGGTTATTGTAAAGATGAGATGTGTTAGTACACAAAACTGCTTAGAACAGTGCCTGGCTCAGTGGAGGTACACAGTAAATGTTTGGTGCTGCTGTTGTTTGGGGAGGAATTAGTGGGGAGGGAATCAACCAAACAGATGAGAACCTACACTGATCATCCTTTTGTGAGAAAAAAGTACGTCTGAGTAGAATCAAACAGAATTAGCAGCCTTCACTGATATCTGCAAACCAGAGGTAAACACTGCTGTAACTTAAGAAATGGGCAGAGGGAGTAGGTCAAGGGCCATTCCCAGACACCCACTGCTTAGGGCCCCTTAGCCTATGGGAAACCGCAGCACTGGAATACTTTATTTTGTTTGCGTGATCTTGTTCATATTGGTGCCTGCTATGGCTCTATTACCCTTGGTGACTAGTAGATCTAGTTACCCTTGGTGACCACTAGACTAGTAGATTGGTAATCTACTGCCCTTTGATTATTTTTCTTCTTTGCGTTTATACCTGAAAACTTACCTCTGGTTTTTGCCTGGATTATTCCCAGTTGCCACTTTGTTAACTCTAAGCTAATAGATACAGAACTCTCTTAAGGATGAATAAACAGAAAAATCATGCGGAGTCTGCAAATCATAAGAACACTAGTTCTATGAAGGTTTGGAGGAGTTGCCACTCTCCAAAATATATTCACAGAAAAAAAAAGTCCAGATTTGTGTTTCCAGATTCAAGAAACTGTAGTTCTGTGAAACTTCAAGCCACCGGTGAAAGGGGAATCATGTAAGATGAGGACAACCTGAAGAGAGAAAGAAATTTTTTTAAATGTGATTGAATTAAAAATTGTACCATGCAGGGTTAGCATTCTGGACCTTACAGAATATAAAACCTGATATATAAGTATATTAAACATTTCTTTTACTTTCTGTATTCTGATGCATTTATCTTCTTGCTGATCCTGGAGGGACTGCCCCTTCCAGGATTACCCAATTCCTAAGAGATAGTGAACTACTCACTTGGACACCCATCTCTCACCTGGCCGGTATTTACCTGCCCTAATCATCCCAAAGTCAGGTACCAGACCCTACTAGAGACAGCCCCTATGCTCCAGAGCCTGCTGAAATTATTCAGACTAGCCAGTCTTAAGCCTGCTTACGTTGCCTTGCCCATTCCTTCACACAGAAACCACAGGAAAAGTTTCCCCTTTCCCTCCTGACCAATCCTTGTGCTACCTATGTATTCTTCCGTTCCCCCCATGGCATAGGTTGCCCCCTTCCCTTGGAATGTGTGAGTATAACAAACTATCTTTCAATGGCAGTCGTCTCCTGATCTGTTGGTCTCACCACACCCATGTAATATAACCTATATTGTAGAACAATAAGACAAACTTGAGAGAGAAGACTTGGTTGTTCCTTCTAGATCTCCGCTTTCCTCAAAGAGGCAATTTTGTGTTATGGTTAAGGGTGTGGGCTTTGGACTCGGGCTAACTAGCTTCCCTTTCTGCTGGGTAACTTTGGACTAGTTATTTAACCTCCATACGCCCCAATTTCCTTCTCAAATAGAAGTAATAGTAGGAATACCTCTTTAGAAGTTTGTTGTTAGGAGTAAATAAGGTATTGTAAAACATGCTTAATGTCTAGCATATAAGCAACTCAACAAACATTTACTATTGTTATTGTTACTGTTACTGTTTTCCAGCTTAGGCTCTCTAATTTTTTTTTTTTTTTTTTGGTGAGGAAGATTAGCCCTGAGCTAACATTTGTTGCCAATCCTCCTCTTTTTGCTGAGGAAGACTGGCCCTGGGCTAACATCCATGCCCATCTTCCTGTACTTTATATGGGATGCCACCACAGCATGGCTTGATAAGTGGTGCATAGGTCTGCACCCGGGATCCAAACCTGCAAACTCTGGGCCGCCGAAGTGGAGCATGTGAACTTAACCACTATGCCACTGGGCCACCCCCTCTACTCTTTTCTAAAATATTGTTCTCTCTTAGGGCCCTCTTGTTTTCTCACACTATTTATCTCTAGCTGATCTCATCTGCTGCTTATGTTTCCATACCTATATGCTACCATATGAGTTTGCCACCATAACTATTTGCTAAAAACTCAAATCTGTACACTCAGATTAAGCCACTCTCCAGATCTCCAGATATTTTAGGTCTAAGTTATTCAAATTTGAATATCTCACAGGCACCTGTAACTCTTTGCCTCCCTCTTCAGACTTGTTGCTGTGCCAATATTTTATATTTTAGTAAATAGCACCACCCAATTGTTCAAACCAGAAATCTAGGAGTCATCTTGGCCTGTCCATTGCCAACCACTTTCAATCATAAACGGTTACTAAATTTGGGGGGAAGGATTCACAAACTAAAGAACGTTCATTACATTTTGGGAGAGGGAGTGGGGGTCAGGGGTAGGATAAAGAAAGTTATTTCGCGTTTTATATCTTTTCGTACTGTTCTAATTTTTTATTTTAAAAATAGATATTGTAGGTGCTCAATCAATACTCTTTGGTTAGTGATAAATGAACAAATGATGATTGCCATTTAATTTTCCCGTTTTAACCAAATGATTTTTCCAGTAGAATGCTGTTAGCACTTAGTGATTGGCATCTAGAAGACAGAGCAGATAGTTTGTGAGGAACCAGAATGAGAATTTGGCCTGTAGTTGTTGCAGACTACAAATTGCTTTTCTAGAAGGGTATACAGCTCTGAGAGCAGCTTTTCTGGGAAAGAGAAGGATAGAGTCCAGAAGGTGCACCAGAGTTAGTGTGAAAAGAGCGTCTAGGATTCTGCTGGCTGTTTCTTAGCCTGATGCAGGTGCTTGGTTGTGGGCCTGTAGCATTGACAGAGCTGTGCCAGTAGCTAAAGGAAACCACTTGGTAAGATGCCATTTGTGGAAGAAACTAGATTTATTTAGATATCTGCCTTTCCTAGTTTTCGTATGTGGCACAGTGAGTCAGATATATGTGTCTTTTCTTCTTTTTTTTTTTTCCTGTGAGGAAGACCAGCCCTGAGCTAACATCCGTTGCCAATCTTCCTCTTTTTGCTGAGGAAGACTGGCCCTGGGCTAACATCCGTGCCCGTCTTCCTCCACTTTAGATGGGACGCCGCCACAGCATGGCTGACAAGCAGTGCGTCGGCAGGCGCCTGGGATCTGAACCTGTGAATCCCGGCTGCCAGGCGCAAATTAAACCTCTGTGCCACCAGGCCGGCCTCTATATGCTTCTTTTCTTATGTTGAGACCCCAACAGAAATTTTTTAATAAGGAAATTGTTTTCTTGGAAAACTGAAGTTCATTTAGATGAACATGAAGTTCATTTAAAAATAATCTTCAAATATAACCAAATGTGGTAATTATTTTGATTTTATATGATATTGATGGCTGGTTAAGATTTTAGTGCATAAACTCTGATGCAGTTATCTTGAAGGTAACTCTTTTCACTCTTAGAAAGCCTGTTGAGTTTTTAGGTTGCAAGTCATGGAAAAGTAACTAATTTTCCATTTTGGTTTTTGTTTTTTGAATTCATCATTCTCCCAAAATAAAAAATAAATAATGAAAGCAGCCACTGGGATACTTATTTTTTTTTTATTGATGTCTTAATAGTTTATAACATTGTGAGGTTTTAGTTGTACATTATTATTTGTCCATCACCATGGGGTTGCATCCCTTCACCCCTTGTGCCCACCCCCCACCCCCCTTCCCCTTGGTAACCACCAACCAGTTCTCTCTGTCCGTGTGTTCATTTATATTCCACATATGAGTGAAATCATGCAGTATCTGTCCTTCTCTCTGTGGCTTATTTCACTTAGCATAATACCCTCTAGGTCCATCCATGTTGTTGCAAATGGGACAATTGTGTCTTTTCTTATGGCTGAGTAGTATTCCATTGTATCTATATACCACATCTTCTTTAACCAGTCATCAGTCGAAGGACACTTGGGTTGCTTCCACTTCTTGGCTATAGTGAATAATGCTGCAATGAACATAGGGGTGCATAAGCCTCTTGTGATGGTTGATTTCATGTCCATTGGGTAGATGCCCAAGAGTGGGATTGCTGGATCATAAGGTATTTCTATTTTTAATTTTTTTTTTTTTGTATTTGTGCCTCTTTTTTTATTTTCATTTTTATTGATATCTTAATAGTTTATAACATTGTGGGGTTTTAGCTGTACATTATTATTTGTCCATCACCATGTGGATGCATCCCTTCACCCCTTGTGTCCACCCCTCACCCCCCTTCCCCTTGGTAACCACCAACTAGTTCTCTCTGTCCGTGTGTTCATTTATATTCCACATATGAGTGAAATCATGCGGTGTCTGTCCTTCTCTCTCTGGCTTATTTCACTTAACATAATACCCTCTAGGTCCATCCATGTAGTTGCAAATGGGACAATTGTGTCTTTTCTTATGGCTGAGTAGTATTCCATTGCATGTATATACCACATCTTCTTTAACCAATCATCAGTTGAGGGACACTTGGGTTGCTTCCACTTCTTGGCTATAGTGAATAATGCTGCAATGAACATAAGCCTCTTGTGATGGTTGATTTCATGTCCATTGGGTAGATGCCCAAGAGTGGGATTGCTGGATCATAAGGTATTTCTATTTTTAATTTTTTGAGGACTCTCCATACTGTTTTCCATAGAGGCTGCACCAGTTTGCATTCCCACCAGCAGTGAATGAGGGTTCTCGTTGCTCTATAACCTCTCCAGCATTTGTTGTTTTTTGTCTTGGTGATTATAGCCATTCTAACGGGTATCAGGTGATATCTTAGTGTAGTTTTGATTTGCATTTCCTTGATGATTAGTGATGTTGAACATCTTTTCATGTGTCTATTGGCCATCTGTACCTCTTCCTTGGAAAAATGTCTGTTCATATCCTCTGCCCAGTTTTTGATCGGGTTGTTTGTTTTTTTGTTGCTCAGTTGTATGAGTTCTTTATATATCACAGAGATTAATCCCTTGTCGGATAAGCTATTTGTGAATATTTTCTCCCAGCTGGTGGGTTGTCTATTCATTTTGATCCTGGTTTCATTTGCCTTGTAGAAGCTCTGTAGTCTGATGAAGTCCCGGGATACTTATTTTTTGTGAATTTTTTTCAATCTATGATTACTTGTACTCTAAAACAGAGTTTCTCAACTTCAGCACTATTGACAGTTTGAGTTGGATAACTCTGTAGGGCTTGTTCTGTGCATTGTAGGATGTTGAGTAGCATCCCTGACCTCTGCCCATTAGATGCCAGTAACATTCCTCTCCTCCTCAGTTAAAACAACCAAAAATGTCTTCAGACATTGCCAAATGTCAGTTGGGAGATGGGGTCAAAATCTACTTGGATTGAGAACTACTGCTCTATAGGAACATACTGGTTTTTTTGTTTTTGTTTATCTTGCTTATCAGTATTTTAAAAACATGGCTCTGACAACCACATAATTGACAATTGCTTATTCCACAAACTTTACATTAGTCTGTAGAAATTAAATATGA
Source organism: Tapirus indicus (assembly GCA_031878705.1). NCBI lineage: Eukaryota > Metazoa > Chordata > Mammalia > Perissodactyla > Tapiridae > Tapirus > Tapirus indicus. The sequence continues at coordinate 131,430,624 of CM062920.1, read as the reverse complement.
ATAATTGACCTTGACAGATAATTAGCCATTTATTTTTACCTCCACTTAGATTGGTAACTTGAAATCTTGTTGCTAGAGGGTACCTTTGACATTTGTTGTCCTTAGTAGGAATATTGAGTGGCCTGGGCATTGTTGCAGGAAGTGTGCACATCCAAATATTTGCCCAGTATTATCTGAATATTCTTATGGATACATAAATATCATGTGCATGTTACACTAGTTGATGCTTGTGTGATTAACTCATAAATTCCTTTAAATATGTTACTAAATTAACATTTGCTTTTTGTCATATTCTCTTTCAGTAGATATTAAAAGTACTACTACCATTACATGGAAGTTTGTAAATATTTGAGTGTTCTGAAGTTCAATAAGCTTATCTCCTTCCCAGATTAAAATAATGTTAGATTTTCTCAATTTTACATTTTCTGCCATATTATTTTCTTAAATCTTTTATGCCAGACTCTAGGAAAATCTAGCATCTGATTTTTTTAAACTTGTATAATGGACTTTAAAAACTTTACATTCAAAGAGAATAATACAGTGAAAGCTCCATGTACCCATCACCCAGCTTCAGCTGCTGTTAACATTTTGCCAAACTGTCTTATCTATTCCTCTCTTACCCCCACCTTTTTTCTTGGAGTATTTTAAAGCAAATCCCGGACATTACCTGTTTTCACCTGTGAATGCTTCAGTATACATTTCTAACAGATAAATACCCTCTTAAAAAAATGCTAACTCCAAACAATTATCTAATGAAATTAATAGTAATTCTCTAATATCATCTAATACCTAGTCTGTTTGGATTTCCTTGAGTATCTCAAAAATGTCTTCTTATAATTGTTCAAACCAGGATCCAGACAAAGTCCCTGCATCACATTTGGGTGATATGTCCCTTTAGTCTTGAGCAGTTTTCTCCACCTCCTCCACCTTTATATCATTTATTAGTTGAAGAAGCTGTAGAATTTCCGTATTCTGGATTTGGCTGATTGCATGGGATAAAGATGTCATTTCATTTAGCACAAAATTCTATATTTTAGTCTACCACTTTTTTATCTTGTTTCTCAGAGAATGTCATGAGTTTTGTTTTACCACCTGAACAAGTTTAGAACCGCATAGCACTCTTATTTTGTACTTAAGCTGAGAGGAAGAGAGGATTTTCTTGAAACATAGCAGCCTACCTGGAAAGTATCAGACTACTCAGTATTTTCCTTGGGACTGTTGAAAACCGGGTATACCGTGGTCTTATCAGAAGTATCATAGGATGAAACTTTTTTAGCAAGGACTTCACCTGTTTTGATTTGTATTATCCCCTGTGCCTCAATATTACCTGGTATGTAGAAGATGTTCAATTAGAATTTATTATTGAATGAGTTGCCTAATTCTGCCATGTTTGGCCTATTCTTCCCTCTCTAGGTTAGAACCTGAAGAGTTATAGCTTGTTCTATCTGTAAGGGTTTAAAGCAGTTTCAGAGAAGCTAATAATAAAAGTATTTTACCCATCACCTTTATTTCTACACTAGTCTTCCTTTTAAAATGCAAACCAGCAATAATGGTACTGGTACTTCTACTGAATGACCATAAATCATGCAGAAAATAAACAATACATTAAATGAGTGGTTCAAACTTTATATATCCATTAGTGTGAGATCTGATATCTTTAATGGGAGGGCATGAAATGCAGGTAGTCTGGGACTTAGATGAGTCATATTCTTGAAGTGCTTGTGCAGCAGAAATGTGGGGGTTTCCTGTCTGTTTTTGTTTATTTTTCTTGCAGAAATATTTCAGCCATCAGAACAATCTTAGCACAGCCAAAGACTCTTGGCTATCTTTCATTTAGCAAAATTCTTTCTGGTGCTATGATGTGTGTTTTCTGTCAGCTAAAATTTACAGGAATAGTGAACCACAAGGATTTCCTGAGGAGAAGCTCCCATATGCTATGTCTGAGGTTTCTCATGTTTCTTTTGGCAGCAGTAACATTCTCCAATACTACAAAACTCTAGTTTGAGTCCGGTGCTAATAATTTCTCTTCAAGGAAACAACTGAAACATTTGTGGTTCTATTTTGCTTGAACCAAGGGAAAAAGTTATAACAGAAAATTACCTATCACTACCTACTCTGCCTTACCCTCCACAAAAAAAATACCTTTCTAAAGCTGCCATCAACCTGTAATAATACTCACTGTATGAAACATAGAAATTTCTGTGTATTAGTTTGTAAGCCTAATAGCCCAAAACCTCCAAATATAGTGGTTAGGGCTGTTACAATAGGGAGCCTCACCTTGCTGTAAAAGAAAAAATAAAAATAAATTGTTTTATATTGGGTGATCAGGTTTTAATACTAAGAAATTATTTGCCTTCTCATTCTCTCGTGCATGCACACAGTGTGAAAAGCTCATCAATATGGTTTCATATTCCACATTAAAATTAACCGTTTTGAACCTCTTGTCAAGTTTTGTTATGGCTGTTCTTTCATAGTACACTTATAAGAAAAGACTATTAAAATACTCCTCCCTTTCCAACTACATATCTGTTTAAGGTCTAACTTTCTTTATATACTTCATCCAAAACAATAAATTGCAACAGACTGAATACAGAAGCAGATATACTATTAAGCCAGACAGTAAAGAGATTTGCAAAAATGTAAAACTATCTACTCTTCTCAATACATTTTCTTCATTAAAATTGTTATTTACATTAATATTACAATGGGTTTATTGTTATTTTAAGTAAATTAATAAATAGTTTAACTATTTTCCATTTTAATTTCTAATATGATAAATATCATTAGACACCCACATAAACAAAAGTTCTTTCAGATCCTCAATAATCTTTTTTTTTTTTTTTTTTTGGTGAGGAAGATTAGCCCTGAGCTAACGTCTGCTGCCAATCCTCCTCTTTTTGCTGAGGAAGAGGGCCCTAGGCTAACATCTATGTCCATCTTCCTCTACTTTATATGTGGGACGCCTGTCACAGCATGACTTGGTGTGTAGGTCCGTGCCCAGGATCCAAACCTGTGAACCCCAGGCCACCAAAGCAGAGCGCATGAACTTAACCATTAAGCCACTGGGCTGGTCCCCTCAATAATTTTTGAGAACATAAAGGGGTCTTGAGACGAAAAACATTTGAGCACCACTGGTCCTGTTGTGGTTTTCTGAGATCTATCAAATGGTACATGGTTATTTGCAGTTTCAGAGAAAAAAATGATAGTAATTTTATTCCCAAATATTTTTAAAAATTAATATAAAATAATTTCATTAAAAATCCCTTTGCATTCTTAAAAGTTGCTCATGTGCTATAAGGTCTATCTTGGCCAATTCATCTTGGCTAATGTTCAGTTTGTTAACCAAGGGATGTTTGTTTTTCATTTGTGCGTTATCATTGGTTAAACTTTAAATTTTCTTTTGGCTCAAAGGTGATTGAAGCATCAAAGTAGAAATAAAACAGTAAAATAAATGCTACAACTCAGAATACTATCATAAACATAATGAATAGAGCTTTAGTATTCATACAGTCTGAGTTTATATGTGTTAGAAAGTGATATGATTGGCATTGAAAGCCAAAAAGAAAAAAGTGCAAATATGAAATACAAAGAAGACTGGAATTAAATTTTCTCAGACCTGTAGTACCTTCATCTCTAGTCTCCAAAGGTTATCTACTGTGAAATTTTGTCAAATACTTAGTACATAAAGCCATAAAACAAACCATGGTGATGACCTTGGCAAGCCAGAATTTTCCAGACCTGTAAAACAGTGCTTGAAACAGTGATGAAAGTGATGAATTCTGTCAATAAAAATGAAGAAACCAGAACTACTAAGGCATCATTCATAGTTGCATAGCGCAAGTGGATACGTCACACCTTTGACAAGAAGCTTGTGAAATCAGCCAAAAAGTTAATGACAAGTTTTACGTTTGGAGAAAAGGCAGAATTCAGCTACTGGTAGAATTACTGTACCAAATGATACTGTTAGACATTATCAGTAGTATACCAGGTAAATGATTAATGCTGCTGTTTTTGTGAAATATGAAATAGCAAGTGTTCCAGATTATGGTGATCCAAACTGAGTACGTATGCTCTTAGTTGATGTGCAAAAGGTACCTGAAGAACAAAGTATTCATTGTTTCTCTTCTGTTTAATCACTTACAAAAAAGTCTATGTTACAGATACTCCATTTTGTTATTTTGTAAGCTGTGACACAAACTGGAAAAGGAAGAGACTTTGGGGTCAGTCCTGACACAGCATCAGCTAAGTATGCAGTAAGAAAGGGCATTGCAAAAGAAGTTTGACCCCATCCCTCAACCCCGCTAAGCCCCTTTCCAGAGAACAGTTAGCAGTCAAGAGTGTGCCTCATGATCTAATTGTCTTTAATTAGAACAGGAGTCAGCAATCTAAGTCTATTGGGCCGTATTTGTCCCCGCTCCATGCCTCTTTTTATATGGCTTGTGAGCAAAGAATGGTTTTTACATTTTTAAATGGTTGAGGAAAATATCAAAAGAGTGATATTTGTGACACATGAAAATTATAATAAATTCAGTATTTCTGTGAATTAAGTTTTATTGGAATATAACCACACTCATTGGTTTATCTTTTGTCTGTGCCTGCTTTCACACTACAGCAGCAGTGTTGATTAGTTGTAACAGAGACTATATGGCCGGCAAAGCCTTAAATATTTACTGTCTGGCCTTTTACAGAAAAAGTTTGATGACCCTTGAATTAGAGTGACTCCACTTTGATCCATCTGATTTATTTTTCTTCCCCACTGGAGTTCATTGGAAGAAAGGGTTCTAGTGCCTTCAAAACAAGTTGTGTGGTTTTTTTTTTTTTAAGTATGTAAACTTTTCAAAAGATCAGCCCAAACAAACTAGCATTCTTGTTCTTTTGCCACTCTTGGGGCAGAGCAGGGTGGGGTTCACAGTTCAGTTTGAAAATACAAGGCAATTGAGTAATTCAAGGCAATATTTGAAGATACATTATGGGTGATATAAAAATTAACCGTTTGTGCCATTAGAGATTTTAAGTCTGGTAGAGGAATAAGAAACATAATTCCTCCTTATATTATAATTTTTTGTATATTTTTCTCAAAAGAGAGATTAAACATAGCTTAAAAGGAAGGCATTTGACTCATCTTCCTGTTCTCTCAAATTGATAGCCAGCAAGTTGCTACCAGTCCAGCAAATTCTCTCACTTACTCATTTTTCCAAACTGAAAGATATATTCCCTAAAAGTGTGGTCTAATTTAGCTGCTGCTCCTCTGTTTCCATAGCAACCAATACATTCTTGTAGTTATTAATTTGCACGGTGTCTCTGTACTGCACTTTAAGTAAGCTTCATTGGTGTCTTCCTCTCTAGACACGGGAGGGACTGTAATGTTAGGTAGTATAGTATAATATTTCAGAGTGTTGGCTTTGGAGTCAGACCTGTCCTGCTTTCTCTAGCTGAGTGAATGTTTCCTCATCTATGAAATGGGAATGACAATAGAAATGATGATGATGATGATACCTTTTAGAGTTTGTCGTGAACCTTAACTGAGAGGATGCACATAAAATGCTTAATTAAGCTTTTGCCACATATTACTATGTCAGCTCTGTTGCTGTTGTTTCGGTGGTGGTTTTTATTGTATCCCTAGCACCTAATGTAAGGTCTTTTTTAAGTATTAAATATTTTGTTGCATGGAATCAAAGTTTATTTTTAAATGTGTCACCAACTTCATGCTTTAGAGAAGACTAAACATTAAAATTAAAGCTTGGTATTTATCCAGAAACTTGTCTCAATAGATTTTCATCCAATAGTGATGATGATATTTCTGTTTGATAGGGTTGGGGTGATTTTTTTGGTCTGTTCCAGAAATCTGTGCTCTTCCCACATATATAAAGTTCAAGTATAAGTTGAGTGCTTACTATGTGCCAGGGACTGTTTTAAGTGCTTCATAATTATGTAGTCCTCATAAGAACCCTCTGAACTAGGTGTTATTATTATTTCTATTTTTAGATGAAACAGCTGAAGCATAGAAGAATTAAAAATTGCCATAGGTTACCCAGCTAGTAAGAGGCAGAGTTAGGATTTGAACCTGTAGTCTGGCTCCAGAGTTTATATTCTTAACCATGGTGTTCTAATACTTTTGTTACTACACTCTCTCATTTGCCATATGCTTATATGTAAGCTTACCTTAGGTAACTTTCTTGGAGTTTTAAGTTTGTTTACAGTGCTGGGCATATGATAGATAATACATATTTGAGCTTGAATGAATTAATATGATGGTATAATAAATTATAATTAATACAGTACAATCATTGCTTAATTCTTCTTAGGCTGAAGTAATACGGTAACTGTTTTTCACTCTTAGGCGCCATCTATAGCCAGGACTGGCTATATTGAAGCAATGTATTCTAATACTAAAAAAATGTGGGCAAAGAAATTGCTTAACAAATCTATTTATATTCCTCAATTCATTTTTTTCTTGCTGGTACTCATTCAAAAACTTCTGTGTTTTATTTAGTTTTTCCTTTTTTGGGTTCCCTCTCTTGAATTGTTTTTTATTTTTTATTTATTTATTTTCTGAGGAAGATTTGCCCTGAGCTAAGATCTGTGCCAATCTTCCTCTATTTTTTGTATGTGGGTCGCTGCCACAGCATGGCTGATGAGTGGTATAGGTCCATACCCGGCATCTGAACCCATGAATCCGGACCACCGAGGCAGAGCACGCCAAACTTAATCACTACACCATGGGGCCAGCCTTCTGTTTGTTGATTTTTTTTTAATGTTAAATGGCATTAAAGTTAAATGACAGATAATTCAGTTCTTTATAGAAGAAGCCTTAAAGAATTTGGACATACTGGTCATGATAGTGAAGTTTGGTATTGAATTTGGCCTCTATAACTTTTGAAATAATAATGATCTTGAAATTTGCTTTATTTTATATGTTTCTTTCAGAATTCTCCACTTTACCAGTACTTACAGGATCTGGGACACACAGACTTTGAAATATGTTCTTCTCTGTTACCAAAACCAGAAGAATGCACAGTGACAGAGGGAAAACAAAAGCCTCCTGCAAGAGCCCTGCCAAAAGTAAGAAAGCATGCTCAATCTCTCTGACTTAATCTTTTGTTCTTTACCTTACTGATTATTTGAACTGCCTTTACCCTTACCCTTGCAAAAACCAAAAACAAAATACCTTGTAAGCACCTTCATATCCTCCCCCACACTGAGAAGACATTATTTTTTATTTCATCTGTAGTACAAAACTGTCTGTTTAGATAAACATGAATCCTTGATGTTGTGTACAATCTCATGGGTAAATTCTGTAATGAATATGGTTGAGGGTTAAAATATATGTTTATTTAAATATTGACCTTATCTGGAGGGAACTAGAAAAATATACTAAAACCTTAATGAGAACCTAACTATTCGGACTTCTATATTACCTGGAATTTTTTCTTTAAATGTGTTTTTTAAGAGAGTGCAAATTATAAGAAAGCAAATCGATAAGCTATTTCATAAACAGTTTCAGGGATGTATGAAAGAATGGGTATGTTTACCTCAATTTCTGATGCCCTTTATATCTGCAGTATTATATTCTTTTATACAGTAAATATCTCATAGTTGATGTACAGCCTGTAAGGCTTAGATATTAGAAGAATCTCCATTAATTGTGTTCTATACAATGCACTTACTAGGTTCATTTATGTTCTATTAGCCAGATTTACTAAAATAAGACAATATTCCGGTACATTTCAGTTTTAACAAGAGGAATTCTAATTTAATAGGAAAGAATATAACCAGGTTACCTCATTTCTTGAGCATTCTAGTTTAATCAATGTTTTATTTCAAAACTCAGTTACTTTCAGGAGGAGACTTTTAAAGTTTTCAATTAGTCATTTACTCTGTGGTAATAGAGGGAATGATCTTTTCTCTCATTCTTAGACAAACACGTAAAATGTGAGATATCCAAGTTGGGCCCATTTGCAACAGCAGAGTACACACCAGAGAAATGTTTTTTTGACTAACACCTGCAAGGTGGAACTTAGGAGAGTTAGAGCTCACACTGGTCAGAAACAGTTTTCCTAGTCGTCTCTGGTACTTAAACCCTTTCTTCTCCTTGCCCTTTTCAAATATGAATGTTCTTGGGAAGAGTTTTGAAAGCAAAACCTAAAGCTATATCTGATAGGTTATTTATAGATTAAAACTTGAATTTGAGATTACTTGGCAACAAAAGAAAAGGAAGGAGCCAAGGGATAGTCTTGGGGCAGGAGATAGGCATTGATCTCTTCATATGTGTGTGTGTGTGTGCATTCATGAGCAAACTTAGATTTTGTAGGTATTTAATCCTTTTCACTTATGACAGGTATTTTTAAATACAGAAATATTGTTACTGAGAATTTAAAATTTCATCCCCTCAGAAATTGGGGAAAAGTAAAAAGCATAGCCAGAGGATGTTTTTCAAAAATACTGTGTCTAGAAGGCTTGTTTAGTTTTCATGTTACACATTTCAACTGTATGAGCTATATTTTTTTTAAGTGAAGTTTTTCTAAATATGAGGCAGCTAAATTTTAGAAACATTTGTTGTAGTATTTAGTTCCTCCTCAGGATATATTTTTAGAATTGCCTCCCCAAATTCTGTTCAAGCAGTGAAGTACAAATTTATTTTCTTTGAAAAGCAATATTTTTGTATGAGTTCATGATGAAACAGTCATTAGCAGTAATCATTCTTTTTTATCTTTTATTTTTTAATATGATTAAGTACTTATTGAGTAGTCTGTACTGATATTCTCACCATGAGTGTTCATTCTCTATTTTTCTGGTTTCTTTTCCTGTGATTATTTTTTTGTTTTTTGTTTTTGTTTTTTGATGAGGAAGATTAGCCCTGAGCTAACATCTGTTGCCAATCCTCCTCTTTTTGCTGAGGAAGATTGGCCCTGGGCTAACATCTGTGCCCATCTTCCTCTACCTTATGTGGGATGCCTGCCACAGCATGGCTTCGGGATCCGAACCTGTGAACCCTGGGCCACGGAAGCAAAGCACATGAACCTAACTACTATGCCAATAGACCGGCCCCTCCTGTGATTATTCTTAAACGTTCCTTTCGTAAAGTTTTAGCATCAGGCCTCTTCTCTGGTTGGTCTGTTTTCTCTGAGCAATCTCATCTACTTTCTTGCCCTTATTGGCCACTTATATCCATTCTCCATCTTTTGGTGACTCTGAGTTCCATTTCCACCTGCCTGTACCCCAGGAAACTCAAGTTCAACATGTCAAAAACAGCTTCTTTCCTCAGCACCCCCAAAATAAGATATTCTTTCTATATTCCCAAATTACCACCCTCTCAGCTGTCTTACTGTTTTCCATCACTCTCACATTGATTTCGTCACTAAGTGTTGTATCAAGTCAACTTCTATGTCTCTCAACTCTAACTCTAATTCATTATCACTTTTGCTACCCTACTTCGGCCCTTTATCATTATTTAGCGGGACTGTTAACTATCCTCCTAATCATGCTTCCTGGGTACAATTATTCCCTGCCAGTCCAGCCTCTGCACTGTTGCCAGTTATTTTTCTAAAATGCTGATTTTTATTGTTTAACTTCCTTGCATAAAAACCTGTGGTAGCTCCTCACAGATATCCTTACAAGGTAAAGTCTGAACTATTATGGCATGTAAGACCAGTCTTTAAAACTCATCTCAGTGTACTTTTTATTTTTTATTTTTTATTTTTTTTTTTTGTGGGGAAGACGAGCCCTGAGCTAACATCCGTTGCCAATCCTCCCCTTTTTGCTGAGGAAGACTGGCCCTGGGCTAACATCCGTGCTCATCTTCCTCCACTTTATATGGGATGCCGCCACGGCATGACTGACAGGCAGTCCGTCGGCAGGTGCCCGGGATCCGAACTCGCGAACCCTGGGCTGCCAAGCGCGAACCAAACCGCTGCGCCACCGGGCGGCCCCTCAGTGTACTTTTTAACTTCATTATTATTCCTTCTTCCCTTAGGTCTTCGCTCTCCCAAACTATGCCACCATCCCTATGGCATGTGTGTTCATGGCACTCTCCTTTACTCTTCCTGTTCCCTTGCCTGGAGTGTTCTTCCCTCCTTTGTTGTCAAATTCCTACTCATCTGTTGGGACTTAGCTCCAGTGTTACCTCCTCTTGGCCTCCTCTTTTCCCAGACTTTACATTGTTTTGTAATTATTTGTTCCATCTCTTCTATACTAAGTTCTTGAAAATAGCAGTTATGTTTATTCATCTTTGTTCCCATGACCTGGGATGTGGTAATCACTCAATAAATGTAAACTCCATTTTCTGGCATGCTCAAGAAATGGGCTATTAAGGTAAATTGAATTTTTGGTTGATTAAATAATGTAACTTTATTTCAATATGAGACAGTTTTTCTAAAATTGATTAAAATATCTTTCTGCCTTAGTTTTGCAGAATGAAATTGTTCATAATATTGGAGAATTTGGAGTACTGTATGGTTTTCATTTTGTTGAAATCCACCATCATTGGAAATAGATAGTGTATCCAAGATAAATGGGCTGTATCAGGATGACTTCTGACTGCTCTTTAAAAATCAGGTTTCTGGGCCTGGCCCGGTGACGTAGCAGTTAAGTTCACGTGCTCCGCTTTGGCGGCCTGGGGTTCGCAGGTTCGGGGTTGCGGACATATGCACTGCTTGTCAAGCCATGCTGTGGCAGCAAACCATATAAAGTAGAGGAAGATGGGCACAGATGTTAGCCCAGGGCCAGTCTTCCTCAGCAAAAAAGAGGAGGATTGGCAACGGATGTTAACTCAGAGCTAGTCTTCCTCACACACACACACACACACACAAAATCAGGTTTCCAGGTCTCATTCCAAACTTACTGAATCTGAACCTTTAGTTTGGGGACCCAGGAATATGCTTCTAATTAAAATCACCAGATGATTCTGATGGGCCAGTAAATTTGGGAACTAATAAGGAGGCTAAGACATACTGACAAAGCATATAACCTGGATGATTTTTTTTCTCTCTTTTTCTGATAAAAAAATCTGATTAATTAAAAGTAAGTTATTGAAGTCTTCCTGTTGTTTGGGTGTGGTTTAATAATCTTATACAATGTCATTTATTTCCTTCAGCAAGGCATCCTGTTAAAAGTGGCTGAAACCATCAAAAGTTGGATTTTTTGTCAGTGCAATAAGAATGGTGACTTACTTCACAAGTTGGTAAGTGTTGCTTTATTTCTTTTTGTTAATTTTCAGGGCTTCAGTTTTAGTGAGAGAATCAATGAATCAGAATGTTTTGCTACTGATTTGGGCAGTGATTGATTTTGATTAGAAATTCTAGGTAGTTGTCCAAAAGGAGACTGTTCGCTTCATGAAGTGTTAAATAAAGTTTGTTCATATCACTTAAAAATAAAAAAAAGAAAGAAATTCTTCAAAATGTGGGGATCTTTGAGTTTGGACTCGTTAGTATTATTTCATAGTTCTTATAAGAGGTTATTAGCCACTTAGAATAGCATGTTCTGGTAGTTATTGAAACCTTATTTATTTGATTGTTAATTTCCTGCTGCCATCTTCCTCCTTTGACAGGTATTCCTCTCAGTAGGGAAGGGAATATATCTATTAGTGGACTCACATCAGGAGTAGTTCCTCCCTAATTTATTTATCATTAATCTACCATTCTCTAACAACTTTATATATGCAGTTTAGTCTCCCAGGCCTGATAAGTCACAGAATTTCCCAAAGACTTGGCATAGTCAGCATTGAGAATCTTTGTGATTCCTGTGAGGCTTGCTTTTTTCCCCTACTATCTGCTGTAATATATCTGTTGCTTGACCTCTGACCTCCAAGAGTGAGTACTTCAACTTTTTAGATACTAGCAATACAAAATCTAGGTAGTATAGCTTAAAAAATGAAGTTGTGAAGTTCTTGTGGCTCTGGGAAGGAATAATCAAGTTACAAGTAAGCAGGTTTCAGGATCGTCTGCTGGCCTCTGACCTTAAGATGCTAATTATCATCTTGTAAATTATCATTTGTAAAGAAATGTTTACAAAGTGCTTTCACATTTTGATTTGGTAATTTAAACACTGTAAGGTTTAGTGCATTTTACCAGTAGGAAAGCCTGAGGTTCATACAGTTCAATTTAGCTTAAGAATATTTATTTAGTGAATTGATCAAGAATGTTCAGCTAGAAAGTAATAGACTCAGAATTTGAACTCGGGTCTGGTTTCAAAGCCCAAGCTCTTTCCATTATAAGATGCTTATAATGGAAGATGCTACCTCTGTAGCTTGAGTATTATGTTTTGACTGACTAAAATTACTTTTTTAGCGACCCAAATGGGCAAGTTCTCTGTGCAGGGTTTCGTCTTTGTAGGTGTGTTGAGAAGGTCAATGAAGTGTCTTGTCATCTACGTAGAATATCATCTCTATCCAGGTGGAGCCATCCTCATTCTTCAGTGATACTAGGACTGTGGTAAGGTATATGGATCTGTATACATTTTTCTGTGGTTTAATCATAGTCTGCATCGTCCTGATCTTTTCATTCTTGGTTCTTTGTCACTGGCTACATGTTTCACTATAAAATGCCAGCTTCTGTATGCATCCGTTTTGTGCCTGTATTATGGAGAATTGTAGGAAGTACATACCTAAGAAATAGTTTATTAGTAATGAAATGAGGGATTGCCCAAATGGCTTCTGGCATGAGATTGATTGACTTGATTGTGACATATTTAAAATTTTGTTAACTATACAGATATTGAACCAGTCCCTCTTTACTTTTATAAAATAGGCTGGCAATTGCTCCATGATATCTGAACATTTACCATTGTTCATTTTTGTTAAGGTAGTACTTTTCTTCTTAAAGATTGAAAAAAAAACTCCTGATGATGGTAGTGGTATTGGCACTTTTTAAGTGCTTTTTAGCCTATAAAGTGCTTTCACACATGTTATCTCATTTGATCCTCATCAGCTTTATGAAACAGCACTATATATTAAAAAGTGTATAAGATTGTTGAAGTATATTGACACATGAATAAGTTCCCTTCTGCATCCCTCGGGGCAAAAATAGAAATCTCTTTATTCTTTAGCTATGCTTCTCATTCTCTTTCATTCCATCCAGGCGGAAATATTCCTGAGTTACCTTTTCATGCCATTTCTCTATTTAGATCCTTAAAAAAAACCCATTATCCATCAAATCAAGTCCAATTCGTCACTTTGGCATGAAAGAGTCTGCATAATTTGGCCCTAACCTACCTTTCCAGCCTTGTCTACCAATATTTTCATCAGCCAACTCAGTCTTCCTTTTCCTTTATTCCATACCTATTCTGTATGTCTGTGTTTGTACTATGGTACTGTGGTGGAATTCTTTCCATTTTTCTATTACTGAAATCTTAGAAAGCAGTCCCAGCTCTTCCTCAAGGCCTTTCCCAGAAACTTCAGCCTATTGGACCATTTATTTTCTGCAACAGCCCAGTAATAATTATCTATGCTGTGTTCTACAAGTTTTTGTATTATATTATATGTACTTTATTATGTTTTAATTATTTCATGTGTACTAATAACAACACTAACAGCTAACACTTACATAGTGCTTACTGTGCGCCAGACATTCTTAGTAGTTTACAAATATTGACTTACGTAATCCTCACAACAACTCTGAAGTGGGTACGACTATTATTCTCGTTTTGCAGATGAAGAAACTGGAACAGAAAGGTTATTAACTTGCTTAAGTTGTGGAACCAGGATATAAAGTTAAGTACTAAATCTTAGCACTCAAACTTGTTGAAGGTGAGCCAAAGATCACATAGTACACCTCCCCACAGCACAGAGCACCCAGCTATACAGATAAGACCTGCTAATATTAAAGTCGACCAGAATTAGTACCGTTTAAATTTCTTCATTTGTTTGAGACTTGAACCTGAGTCCAAATAGGGCTATTGTGACATGTTTCATAATTTAGCATGTGTCTATTTTCCCAGTAGTTTGATTGCTGTATTGCAACACAGTTTCCATATTTTCTGCAGTTCTTATTTTTGTAATTAAAGAGTAATATAATTTTATAATTTATCCTTAAGAAGAAACTTAATTCCTTAATTTAATTTAATCTGATTCAATTTTACAGCTAAATTATCAGAATATTCAAGTTCTTCCTTTGTAGAGGTGATTTAATCACTAAGGTAATGCTGCTTTAGTTATTTGGAGGGTCTTGGTCCCTTTCAAGTTCATTTGTATGTCTAGATGATTGTAGGTTGTTAGTATGTCACACTCTTGAAACATATATTCCCAAAACTATTAATATGCCGCAAATCTCATGCCAAGGAAAGGTGCTTAAGAAAGTGAGTACCTGATTAAGCGGCATGTCTGTGAAGAGGGAGAGCTCCCATTCCACAGTAATAGCTCTTCCCCTGTCAGCCTTAGCCTTCATCTAGTTAGGCTTCTTTAAACTTGCCCATACATAGAGGTCTCATAAAAGTTATGATTTAAAGCTTTTGTAGCAAAAGTTTGATTTTTAATACTCTTATTTAAATATGGCCATGTCTGATTGCAGAATCCAAACCAAACTGTAAGGCTAACATGCGAAGATTTATTTCAAAGATCACTTGAAAAGCTACCAAGCTCCACCTCCCGCCCTCCTTGCCTTTTTTACCCACCCCCACCCAACAGTATAAAGTAAGTTGTGCTGTTGTCTCTTTATGAAAGTGGGGTGGGATGTTAAATTAAGTGATTCCTAATGTTAGAATCAGGATTGTAAGAAGAGAGAGGGGGCAGTAGTTTAAATGAAACATAAATGTACTGCAGAGGAATATGTAGGATGTATCAGTAGATGGTAGAAAAGCTACACCAGGCTAAAAGGAAGATCAACATTCCATTGATTCGATGTTCTTTTTTTGATAATTGAAAATAAATAAATGTATCCAGATAGGCCTAATATTAAAAATATTCTTCTCCTTCTCTAATAGTGATATAACCTGTGATTAAGAGAATATGTACTCATAGTTTGATATATGGATCACCACATTCCTACTTAGGTCCCCATTATGATCAGCTTGGGCTGGACTCTGGTGTGGGAATGATTAACTAAGAAGAGCAAACCTATTGCCTTCAAACCCTAGACCTAACTGGTTTTACTTTAACTGCCAAATGCCTTGTCCATTAAAAGTTTTCTTTATTTTTGTCAGACAACAGGATCACTCTATTCCTAAATTTAATAGAAAATAAAACTTTAAATTTTCTGGTAGAGCAGGCTATATATAGGAAAGCAGAATCGACTCCCAAAGACTTAGCATTTGAAATCAGAATTTTGGAAAGTTACTTAATCTCTTTGGGCTTCGGTTGTCTCTCTGTAGAATGGGGATGAGGATGATAATGTGCATCACAGGGTTCCTGTGAGAATTAACCTCTCTGCTCTAACATTGCTGCCTCACCTCTCACCTCTCTACCATGTACACTCTGCACAAAACTAATATAGATGACTTTCATTTTCCCAGACTAGAGAGACTTTTATTCTGTCTCATCTCACTCTTCCAGCTCTTTCATCTGGTCACTTCTTGTTCATCCTTTAAGACTCAGCTCAGGCATCACCTCTTTTGCTTTCTCTGACCTCGTTGCAAGTTTTGGTCCCACCATGCCATTTTCATGATATTCTAGCTATACCTCATTGCACTTCTTTGCACAGTATATTGTAACTGTTTGATTTTCAGTCCTCTTCATTAAACTATGAACTCTTTAAGAATAGAGACTTGTATGTCTTGTTCATTTTTTTATCTCCTCGGCGTCAAGCATGGTACCTGGTATGTATAACATATTCCTTGATAGATGGATAGAAGGAAAAGAGGGAGGAGTAAATGAGCTGGTATATGTGAAAGCATTTTGTAAACTGTAAAGTGCTATGCACATGTTAGTGTGGTTTTGCATTACATTCCTTAATGATGTATTTTTAATATCTGAATGTCTATTTCTAGAAGGCCTTGATCCTGCTGATGTAATTCTTAGATATTGGCTATATTGTTACAGTATCAGGGGCAACATCTGTTACAGGATTATATTTCCATGTTGTGTTTCAGCTATTTAATTAGTTAGGCTTAACGAGACAGGTTTATTAATCTAATTACTTCACATCTCTTTATTAAAAATTTATATTTCACATCTGGTGGGTCAATAATGTTTACCTCAATCTTTATTGTTTCACATTTACAGTGAAAGTAAAACCCCACACATCATACTGAAGATAGATTGGACTGTTGTTTCTTCTTCTTAGACTCCATACCGAAAATAAACATCTCTAAATTTTATTAGCACATTAGGAGCTTAGCATTTAATACAAAGTTATGTATGTATTAATACCCCTCTTCCGGTCTTTTAATGGCAAGGATATTGGATTCCGACTCGACTCACTACATACCATCCTGCAACAGGAAGTCTTGTTACAAGAGGATGTGGAACTGATTGAGCTACTTGATCCCAGTATCCTGTCTGCAGGGCAACCTCATCAACAGGAAAATGGACACCTTCCAACACTTTGCTCCCTGGCAACCCCTAATATTTGGTACTGTCCAGAAAACATCTATCCTTTGCTTATACATAGAATATTAGCAGAGGAAGTCTGTCATCATGCTCTCCATTGTAAAGGCATTATAAACATTCCATACCTTTTAGCATTGTAATTAATGTAATGAAATACCAGAGGTTAAAAAAACGTACCTTTCCAAAGTGAATACTGTTTAAAATAAAGCTGGGAAAAAAATCCAATTTGATTATTATATACTTTCAACTGAATATAGTTAGTTCTGTTTTTAACAACCCAACAAGTAGGTGACAAAAAAAATCTGTCTTACCCATGTACCTATGCACATGTGTGCATGCAGGCCTAGCCAGTTCTTTATGTTTCTTCACAATTAATAGATTGTATCATAATCACCTTGCAGAGACACCAAGGATAGGATGGGACATGGAGGTAAACAGTCATCTCTTGCTTTATTGGCTGAGAAGAGATCATAGGGAACATAGTGTGACGATTCAAACTATCCTAAAACTTTTCGACCACTTCAGGTATGTGGTCTAATGCCAGAATCAGTCCCAGGCCAGAATTTGTTTAAAAAAAAAAAAAAGGTAAGAAGGGATTATATATACAGAACTGTTAATGTCCTCTTCCTATCAAAGTATGAGTTTATTAAATGAACTAAATCATTGCTTGAACTGTTGAAGTTATACAGGCAGTTACATTCATTGGCCTCAGTGTTCTGAATTTATCTGTCTTTCCTGTCACGCTGACATATGCTTCATATTGTAACAGCAAACTGTTTTCCAAATCTGTATCATCCAGATAGCATGATGAAGTAAAGCATCTTATCCTTTAAAAATCTAAGAACTTAAGGAGCTGCTAGAAGGAACCACAGGTTTTAAGAATTTTACAACCTTCCTTTCAAGTTTCCTTTAACCACAAATGTGATTAAGCAACTATGAGGCCTGTAAATACTTTTAGACTTTGCTATTAATATATAAAAGTATATGATGAGATTTTGCTTTATGATATTACTGGTATTGTCTGAAAATAAAGCATTCCAAGGGAAATTAGGGCATGCAAATATTTATTATTCTTCCATGTGACTTTCTTTGTAGTTTGACTATAACTGTCTTCAAGTATTGTTGATGTTGTTTACAGATATCCTTAGATACATCTCCCCCTATATTCACCTTTTCCTTATGTATACACATTTTCATCAAAGCCTTCACTGTTTAAAAGATGTATTTTAGCCTATAGGTTTGTAATTGACCTAAATAAAAAAAATTTCATACATATTTTTACTTTATTAAAGCAGTGTAAAAGTACAAAGCTTGTCCATATCATAGTCTACCGTAAGGATGTGTATTCCAGATTTGTGATGATTATTTAAAGTTAGATGACTTTATTCAAAACAATTACTCAGGTGTAATTTCTAATTGGAAAAATGCTTATATTTTCTTGAAGTATATGTTTCTGTGCAAATAATTAAAATCTGATTTTAGGGAAAAGGAACTCATAATATCTTCAAATATTAAAAAAGTGTTTTAATATTAAAAATTAGTATTTTAATATCAAAAATTAGTATTTTTGATATTAAAAATTAGTATTTTTGATATTAAAATTAGTAAAAATTAAAGTGTTTTTAAATCTGTAAAATTAGATTTTAAAATCTATAATTTCTTTTTAAGTTAAAGAATCCATATCGTACAAAAAAGTCATTTCAGGAGACACCTATTTCTTATGTCCTTTACCTCAACTTATCAGCTCAGGTTTTAGTACCTAAGCACCATTGTCTAGTTGCTGGATATTTTTAAACTATTTCACATTACTTTTTTAATTTTTTTTTTTTTTTTTTTGGTGAGGAAGATTAGCCCTGAGCTAACATCTGTTGCCAATCCTCTTTTTCTGAGGAAGATTGGCCCTGGGCTAACATCCATGCCCATCTTCCTCTACTTTGTATATGAGACACCTGCCACAGCATGGCTTGGTAAGCGGTGCATAGGTCCACGCCTGGGATCCAAACCTGCAAACCCCAGGCTGCTGAAGCGGAGCACATGAACTTAACCATTATGCCACTGGGCCGGCTCCAAAATGTCATGTTTTTAAAATCACACTTTACAAAGAAGCTAGCATTTCATCTACTTTAGTAAACTGAAATTACTGAGTAAAGTAACTCATCTTTCTCTAGTCTGATGGATATCATTTTCTTGCTTTCTCTGTTATAGGGACGTCTCAATGCTATTTGCCTTCATTAGTTTGCTCATTATGCTTCCCACTTGGTGGATTGTATCTTCCTGGCCTGTATGGGGAGTGATTCTATTTGTTTGTCTGATCATAAGAGTTTTGAGATTATGGAGGACAGCCAAACTACAAGTAACCCTAAAAAAATACAATGTCCTTTTGGAAGAGACAGCAACAAATAGCCGAGCTTTTACTAACCTTGTGAGAAAATCTTTACGTCTCATTCAAGAAACTGAAGTCATTTCTAGAGGATTTACACTGTGAGTTCATCTTTTATTTTACTTTTTAAATAATTCTTTTCTATTACACAGTTAAATTAGAAATTTTTACCTATTTTCATTCCTGTGTTGCATTTACAGAAAAAAGTAGGTTTCTCTTTAGCACTTATTGAAGTCGATCACCTGCTAAGTGAAGGAATAAATACATTATATGCTAGATTTAATATGTAGTATGATTCTGATCATCTGCTTTGAGAAACCAAAGTGCTTTGAGAATCATGATTATTTCTGTGTTACCGTGTGATTATGTGAGATAATGTATGGAGAGAGCCTAACATTGAACCTAGCATGCAAAGTTACCCAGTAAATGTTTGTGCCTGTTAGATGCTCTTTCTTCAGTTTAAATGATAGATGTATGTGGCATGAATTCATTTTGAAAAATCTTGCCATGTATTAATAATATTCTTTAGGTAAATGTTAGCAGGTACTATGGCACTGTTAACTCTCAGAATGTCATGCAAATAATGATGTTTCATATTCCCATGGGAAATTAAATATTCATCAGTCTAGCTTGTAAGTATATTAAGCTATAAGATATATAGGCTATTTAGTCTATCATTAAAGGGAAAGTTATATTTATTGAGCACCAATTATGTCCCATATACTATGCTAGGCAATGTTGCATACAACTAAAGGCATACAGTTTTAAGTGGTAGAGCAAATGTTTAGGTCCATTCCATCTGAGTCTAAAGCTTGTTTCCAGTACACTAGGCTGTGTGCTAAACACTAATAGGTGACAGTTGTACTGTAGTAAATTTAATAATTTATATAACTTATGTAACCTTTGCAATATATAGATGGGAGAAAGTAAGTACATGGTAAAGAATAATTATTGCTCTTAATTAGTTGTATCTGGAAAATCATGAAACGGGGAAGCAGAATAATCTTTGGCAGTCATTGCATCCTTCACTCTGCTTGATCTAGAATAGTACTTAAACCATCTTGACTGGTTTAAGTGGAAGACTCTCCAGTAGTCATCTCATTCTTTACCCTGTTATGTTCTAGAATAGTGTTTAAACAATCCTGAGACATAAGAGAGGTTTTATAACTTCTCTTTCGGCACGATTCAAAATATAACGGTCCTCGGTCTGTTAAGTTTTGTCTTTCCATTGTGGATAAAGTCTGCTTCTTATTGATAGAGCATAGCAAATATTAAGTTGTTTGAGTGTCAGATTTTAAAAGTTAAAAATCACACTAAGAATCAGTAATAGCGGGGGCCGCCTGGTGGCGCAGCGGTTTAGTCCGCGCTTGGCAGCCCAGGGTTTGCGAGTTCGGATCCCGGGCGTCCGCCGACGCACTGCCTGTCAGCCATGCCGTGGCGGCGTCCCATATAAAGTGGAGGAAGATGGGCACGGATGTTAGCCCAGGGCCAGTCTTCCTCAGCAGAAAGGGGAGGATTGGCAATGGATGCTAGCTCAGGGCTAGTCTTCCCCACAAAAAAAAAAAAAAGAATCAGTAATAGCTACTTTTCATTCTTGACTTGCACAGCATTTTATTGAGAGGACTGACTAGTTAAGCAAAGTGGCTATGTGTCCAGTTAATGCTTAGGCATGTTTAGAGGATTCTGTGCCTTTTGTCATTGTCAGCTTTTACCTACTTGTGTAGAATAGGCATAAAGAGCTACAATGGGCCATTTAGAAATGATTTACCTCCAGATCATGATTTCTATCTATTTAGATGCAGACAGGCAGAAGAAACATTGGAAAAAATTGGTCTTCACTTGCCTCCAGGTGGATAATTGATTGAAGAAAAATTATGAGGAATAATAAATCTTGAATAATAATTTTTTAGAAATATTTTTAGTTTTTAAAACTCATTTAGTAAAATGGAGTACAAACAATAGTGCCATATATTGAAAAACATGAGTGCTGTTTTGTTCTGCCTTAATTTGTCCTCTCTAGTAAATAATTTAACCCTTCTTTGCCTCATTCCGTTATTTTAAAGTAAGCCTATCAGTCATTGTCCTCCGTTTTTTATAGATTTTTAATGCCTGAATATTGAAAGTTTTCAGTTTTAAGTTAGATGTCTTATTTTTTTAAATTTGTGATTATAGTGTAAGAAATTAATAAATTTCAATATTTTGTTTTGCTATTGAGAGAGGTTACTGGCTAGGTGAAAAACTATTATCCGATAACTATGTAATATGTAATCATTCATAATTTCATTTATAAAAACCTAATACATTATATGTCATTGTTGCAAATAGGTACTCTCCATTTATCTTTTGGAAAGTGCTATGAAATGTGCTTCCTCTTGAACAGTTTTGAGAGTAGCTATGCTACTACATAGTGACCCTTCCTTTGCCTTTCTACTTGCACTCCCCTGTTGGCCACTGGTCCTGTTACCTTTCTGCGTCCCCTATTTCATTTTGAGTAGGTAAGTGCCAGTGGCAGCAGGTGGGTAAGTCATTTTACCCTACTTTTATGAAGGTACAGAATGTATTTCTATACAGTATTTGATTGTTCTGTACAAGTGACCAAAAATATGATTGATGAACATATGTAAATGCATATAGAGATTGTGAAAGTATTTCTAGTTAAGGCTTTTACTTACTGTAGATACAGGTTTTAAAAACTGAATGTAAAGTAGTACCATTTTACTATATTTTAGCAGGTAAAGTGTCTATATAAAAAGTTGTAATTTCTTACATAAGTATTTCTACATTTCTGCTATATTTCAACTAAAATTCATTGTTTCCCCATATCAGAGGAAGCCTTTACTCTTGGAGATTTTAATTTTTCATTTGTCTTTTTTCTGGTGGCTATGTATGTATCAGGGAAATGGCTATCTATGAGACCTGAATTGAGATATTTATAATCATTTTCTAATGAAAATCATTAAAAGGATTTTTTTCTAAGCTTAATATAATTGTGGATTTAGGAAACAAAAACTTTAGGACACCTGTACAGTTGTATCACATTTTACTTTTCAAGTTTGCTTGACAGGGTCAGTGCTGCTTGCCCATTTAATAAAGCTGGACAGCATCCCAGTCAGCATCTCATCGGTCTGCGGAAAGCTGTCTACAGAACTGTAAGAGCCAACTTTCAAGTAGCAAGGCTAGCTACCCTATATATGCTGAAAAAATATCCTTTTCTGTGTATGTGTGAAAATAATGTTTCCGGAGTTCTGAATATAGATATTTTAGTTGCATCCTGTAAAAGTTAACTATAAACTGAGACTGCCTATTTTGAAGCTAATTTCCATCATCACTACTATTTTAAAACTGGGAATGCATTCCAGGGGGAATGATAATAACAGACAGGAAGAAAATTCTGCTCTCCTGTGGTTCATTTTTAATAAGAAAAAAAGCCAAAGTCCCTCCCTTTACTGGTCCAAAGAATAAAGTCAAAAAAACCTGGCTTTGCTAGGTCTGACATTTTTAAAAATTACTGAACATGGCAAATTTGCGTCATGACATGGCAATTAACTGGCAACAGGAAATCCTTGCGCTTTCAAAAAACAGAGGCTATAGAGTCAGATTAGCTAAATTTAAATTTTGGCTGTATCAATTACTGCCTAGGTGATCTTAAGCAAGTTTCTTACTTCTCTATACCTTGCTTTATTCAGTTTTAAAATGGTAATAATTGCATAATCTTCCTGACTGTGTTTTTGTTGAGTTCATGTAAGTTAGTGCATATAAAGTGCTTAAACAGTGTCTGGTGTGTAATAAACACTCAGACTGCGTGACAGTAAGTTTGTCACTTAAATTTACTAAATCAGGAAATTAGTTCTGTTAGGAAACGTAAGCGTATAAGATCTGTATTTTAGTTAAGATTCATAGATAAGTTAAATTATGAATCAATGGACTGCGAAAAGACTCCACCTTCAGTATGCGGGTAAATATAATGCTTAAAGTTTACAGAGTGCTTTGTGCTCTATCGCTACATCCTTATACAAACGTTCTCAGCTAGATTTTCTTAGCGCCACTTTATGAGAAAACTAAATAAAATCTCCACTCTCTGTGTGGTTTGCTCAGTGTCCAACAACTAATAAGAGATGAAGTTCTGTCCTGACTATAGGACTTCTGACTTAAAACTTTTCTATATATATATATATATATATATTTACTGTATTGTACTACCTCTTTGGAAATTGAGAGAAAGCATTTGAATTTTAGTCAAGGACTTGTCCATTTAGTTTGCCAACTGCCTAAATACCTGCCTGCTATGTGCTAGGAAGACAGAGTAAAAACTTGTACTACCTACTTTTTTTTTTTTTTTGAGGAAGATTGGCCCTGCACTAACATCTGTTGCCAATCTTCCTCTTTTTTTTCCCTTTTTTCTCCCCAAAGCCCCAGTACATAGTTGTGGATCATAGTTATAGAGTTGTAGCTCCTCTATATGGGACACCACCTCAGCATGGCCTGATGAGCGGTGAGTATCTCCGCGCCCAGGACCTGAACCGGCGAACCCTGGGCCGCCAAAGTGTAATGCGCAAACTTAATCACTTTTCCACCGGGCCAGCCCTAATATACTACCTACTTTTAAAGGCCTTTGAGTGTAGTTAATAGATAAGCCAGTATTCATAATACAGTATAAGTGCCTAGGGTGCCTTCCAACATAGCATGACAATGTACTAGGCCTGTGGGGTCAGAGAATGCTTTCAGAAGGTGACACCTGAGTTGACCCTCAAGGAACAAGTACGAATTGGCCTTGAAGATAATAAGAGTCTGCATTCCAAGTAGAAGGAAGCAAAGATATGGGAAGAAATAGAGATACAACCATGTGGCATGTAAACTGCAAGTAGTTATTCAGTGAATATTTTATTGAGTATAAACTCAGTGCTTAGCAGTATGCTAATCACTAGATATACAGTGGTAAACATAATAGACATGGTCCCTACCTCAGGGAACTTATAGTTTACTGAGGGACAGGGGGGTAAGAAGGGATAGCCTAACAAAAATCGTAAATTGTGTAAGTTCCCTGTGCCAGCCACTTTTTTAGATACTGGGGACTTAGCAGTGAACAAGACAGACAAGATCCTTGTTCTCATGGAGCTTACCTTCTAGTGGATGAGATAATGAATAAACGGTGAAGAGATGAGATTTTCAGATATTTGCTGTAAGGAAGAAATAGGATAGAGAATGATTGGTGGGTTGCTGCTTTTGATTGGATAGTAGGAGGCGGCCTCTATGAGGAGCTGACATTTAAACTTGAAATTTGAATGAGATCCAGTTAGGTGGACCAACGAGTATAAAGATTCTGTGGCAGGAGTGAATTTAGCATGATTGGAGTATAGAAAGAAGACTGTCATGACTGGAGCCCAGTAAGTTAGGAGCTGGAGTATGAGATGGGATTCAGAGATAGGCAGGGGCCAGATCATATTCTCCATACAAGAAACCTTAAGTAATTAAAAAAGAATCCAGCAATCATTTCTTTGAAAATACCGATAAGATACATAAATACTTGCATGCCTAAACAAAGTAAAACAAGTGGAAATATACAGGATTAGTAATGAGAACAGAG
The DNA here is from genome assembly GCA_031878705.1 of Tapirus indicus. Classification (NCBI taxonomy): domain Eukaryota; kingdom Metazoa; phylum Chordata; class Mammalia; order Perissodactyla; family Tapiridae; genus Tapirus; species Tapirus indicus. The sequence goes on along the minus strand of CM062920.1, from coordinate 131,406,183 downwards.
TTGTAACCATTGATATGGAAGAAATTAATTATAAGGGGATAGGATATACAACTTTGTGACAGCAACTTTGAAAATGTAGGGGGAAGTGGGTCATTTCTTATCAGAATACAAATCTCCAAAACGACCTGGGAAGTATTCAAAAACTGAAGAGAATCAACATGTGATAAAAAATATTGCATTTTAAAAAAAAGCACCTCATTATATGTAAACAATGAAAAATATGCAGATATAAAAATATAAAGTTCTTGATGCATTACTATCTAATGATCTCCAAATTATATTCTTAAATGGAAAAATAAAAAGCAAAGTGCACAGAGCAGTGTTTCCAGTACTACTTTTCCATTTGTGTGTAAAAGGGATTGTGTATATCTGTGTATGAGGGGATAAGTAAGTGTGTGTGCATGTGTGTGTATACATACATACCCTACATACACGTTTATGTTTGGATTTGCTTTTATATATGTATGTGTGCATAAAAGATCTTGAAGGATACACAAGATACTGGTAACAGTGATTGCCTTTGCCTTTGGGTAGGGGAAATAGGTGGCCAAGGGAAAGGGGTAGGAAGCAGTTTTTACTCTACTCTTAATACGTTATGAATTTTTAATCTTGTGAATATATTACTTCTTCAAAAACTAAATGAATAAAAAAATTTTTAACTACCAGGTCCAGATGGTTTTATAGTTTTTTTTTAAAAAACGATTTCAGACCATAGGAAAGGTTAGAAAGTCTCTCTTACATCATTTTATGAAGTTACTGTAGTCTCAGTATCAAAACAAGATATATTACAAAGAATAAAAACTATAGACCAATCTCACAAATGGAGATACAAAATATATCAAAGAAGATTTAATCTAGTGGGGCAGGCCCGGTGGCGCAGCGGTTTAGTTCGCGCTTGGCAGCCCGGGGGTTCACCGGTTCGGATCCCAGGCGCCCGCCGACGCACTGCTTGGCAGCCATGCTGTGGCGGCGTCCCATATAAAGTAGAGGAGGATGGGCTCAGATGTTAGCCCAGGGCCGGTCTTCCTCACACACACAAAAAAAAGATTATTGTAATATGACCAAATAGGAGTATGCTAGAAATGCAAGAATGGTTCATTATCAAGAATTACATGGATGTAATTCTTTACAAAATCAGTTAAAGTGGAAAAAATCATGTAGTAATATTGACAGATGCCCATGAGGACAGTGAAAACAGAACAGTGGTCCATGTCAAACAACTTGGATAGAACCAGTTTAGTGCTACTTTTATCAGTAGCCTGTGTATTTCAGATAATGGTTAGCTAATGATGTCCTGCAGTGTGCAGACTGGGAGGAAAAGAGAAGCATTTACCATAGGGTTGTGAGGGCCTGAACCATGACAGAATAAAGTACACAATACAGTTTCAAAAGATAGGTGTCAAAAATAACTAAATCAGCAAACTTTTAATTCTTTAGATATAAAAGTATTTTATTCACAAGTATCCTGTAGGATATCTGAATGAGTTTCTTTTTAAAAAGCTGACATAAATCTCCAGTCAGAGTTCAGAATAAATATCAGTAAAGGTAATTTTGGACAGTTTTACTGTGTCTTTTATGCTTTAATGAACAGGCTTTGTTGATTGCCTTAACCTAATTTAACCTACCCCCTGAACTCTGAGAGTGACAATGTAACCAACTACATCTGTGTGGTGCCTTTTAAGGAGCTGGGCCTTGGACTTAGTGAAGAGCAGATTTCAGAAGAGGAAGCACATAATCTTACAGATGGCTTCAGCCTGCCTGCACTGAAGGTAATCCACTTGTGGAAGGGAGGGGCTGAGGTAGAAGAAAGATGCACTTGGATTGTGCCTGTGCTTTCTGAACGTAAATAGTGCACCTGTTCCCGTTTATTGTTTGCTGAATACCATCACCATAATAGCCTTACTGATGTTTGTGAAGCTGTTTTGAAATGCTGGGGGCATCGTAAAGACTGGATGAAGGGATCCTTATATTTTTATATCAAAATGCTTAAAATTTTTACTATAAGCATTTCTTGCCTTTTAAATTAGAGTTTAGAGATAAGTGAATTTACTTTAATAGGAAACCAATGTGAGTGATTTTATGAGTAGCCATTTGTTTCAACCAACATGGGTAGACAACTTACAAAATCTACATCTTTCCTTGGAAAATCTCCAAAATTCTTGTTTAGAACAAGTATTTTTTTCATATTTAAAGGCCACATAAAAGGATGTATTTGACTATATAACAATTAAACTTCTAGACTTTAAATGTTGCATATTTTAAAAGCAAACAAGCTCAGAAAAAAGTTGCAATGATTTATAATAAAGGGCTTGAATTCTTTCTATATAAAGAACACTAAGGTATATAAAGAACACTTCACAAAAGAAGAAATGGGAATGGCCATTAAATGTGACAAGACTTTCAATCTTATTAGTAATGGAAGAAACACAAATAAAAATAATAAGTAAACATTTTGCCAAGTATATTGAAAGTTGATAATATTCATTATCAATGAAGATTCAGGGAGACCTCACACACTAGTGGTGAAAGTATGGACTGGTTCACTTTAGCAGTGAATACCATCTTCACAGAGGTGTTTCCCCTTTACTTCAGCGATTTTTAAGCTTACAGATTTATCTGAGGAAGTAATCAAAGATATACTCAAAGTATATTCATGATATTACTACAACAGCAAATATTGGAAACAAATTAAAAGATTAGTAATATAAAATTGGTAATGATTTATGGTACATTCATTGGAGTTAGTAGTAGAAAAATAATAATGTAGAAAAACATAAGTTAAAGCAAGTTACAAAAACACTGTGAGGTAAGATTCCAAATATTCTAAATATTTCTTTTTTTCCAGTCTTTAAAACTTCACTTGATACCATGAAAATCCGTGCAAGTGTAGCTGGCAGCATGTTTATCAAGATCCATTTTGTTTTGAGACTATTGTATATCAACTTCTACATCTTTTAAATTTTCAGATTCATATAAACGTTCATGTTCTCTTGTGATATTTTTTCTTTCCTGTTACCGGAAATTTGCCTTATTCTTACCATCATTCTAACCCATTTCAATAAATGGCACCATATAACTTATTAAGCTAGAAACTTGGGCACCATCCTTCTTATCCCCCTTTTTACCCTCACATCCAATCTGTCAGCAGATTCTTGTGTTGGTTCAACCTTAAAAATGTTTAAACTCATCCCCTTTTTTCCATATCCCTTCCCACTATCCTTGTCCTAGCCGCCATCATCTTTTTCCCAGGCTGCTGCAATAGTTTTCTAGCTGGTTTCCTTAGTTCCCTAAAGTTGTTTGTTTCAGAATGCAGTGTGACATAAAAAGAGCCTTAAAAATGAAATATGCTTTGAATCAGTAATTCCACTTCTGCGAATCTTTCTTAAGGAAATGATTCCAAAGAGAGGAACCCTTTATGTACAAAGTTGCTTATTAGCTGTGTTTATTAGTGAAAAATGGAACACCGCCTAAATGTGCAGAAGTAGAGGTATGGCTACATGAATTATGGTAGATCCACATGTTGAACCATTGTGTAGCAGCTACAACTTGCTTATGAAGATTTTGTAAAAACTGGGAGAAATGTCTGTTAAACCAGTGAAACAATCAGGATACATAAATGTATATGCAGTATGACCACAACTCTTTTTTTAAAAAAAAAGATTGGGAGAAAATTCCAAGATACTAATAGCTACTCTTTGGGGTGGTGGCACTGTAGGTAATTCAGTACCATGACCATGCTTTACTCTATAATGGAAATAAAGTTTTTTTCAAAGGACAATTTAAGAGATTCTTAATGAAGAAAATGCAGGGACTTGGGAATTGAGCAGACCTGGGTTTATAGTTTAGCCCTGACACTGACTAGCCATTTGACCTTGAGTAAGTTATTCTTTGAACTTAACCGCACCTGTAAAAAGGGAGTTACCATACCTGCTCTATGAGGTGTTAGATTAAATGAGAAGACATACAAAATACCTACAACAGGGCTTGTTGTATAATGAGTACTCAAAAATGATTATAGCTGTTATTCTTTAAGAAGGATTTCGAGAAAGAATTATGGTCATATTTCCTCATTTCCTTTTTAAATTATTTTTTTGTTTACTCACCAAGATGTCTCAGTGATTTCCCTATTTCTTTATGCTTTTGATATATTTTTTTTAAAAGCTTGTTAAATCCTGAGCTGTATTTTGGCTTAAGTATAGGCAGCGAAGAGAAAAGGTGGACCCCCTGGAATCAGACTTTCCAAGTTTGACTCTAGCTCCATCACTTGACTGCTGCTGTGGTCTCAAGCAAATTGTTTCTCTGTTTATAAAAATGGGATAATCATAATGCTTACCTCCAAAGGATTAAATATTTGCCCATCCAATGCCTGGGATAGAGTAAGTGATTAATAAATGTTAGCTGATTTTTAAAATTGCATCTGACGTGACCTGCTGTAAAATGAGAGGCTTGTTCTCTGTTGTTGTCTCCAACCCCACCCCCAATGGTGCTGATTGTAGCTGGATCCTTTTTGCCCACCCATATTGTTTTACAAATCTGACTAACTTTAGTATTTTGATTTTTGCTTTGTTTTGACATATAACTAATCTATAACCAAACTCAATGATTGTGGTTGCATTGTTACCAGGAATATCAGCTTCTGAAAAAAGCCCTATCTTGAGATCTCTGGAGGTTATAAACTGCTGAAAACTCCTGCAATGTTCAAAAACCATGTTTTGCCACATTGTGTACAGTTGCCATTCTACCCAGAAAAAGATTTTAAAAATGAATTTTGTAAGTTAAATTTGACAAGAAAATTCTCTCTCAAAAGAGCAACACTAATTAAATCTTTAGAAAAATGTAGTGAAAGATGGTTTACAAATAAATCAGGACCTTTTGTTTTCCTTTATAGTCTTCATTGTATCCTATAACGAAAATACATTTTGGATTTATTTTTTATTGTTCACATATCTTCTCTCAAGAAAACTTAGCGATAGCAAATGCTGCATCTGTGGAAAAGAAAGTAACCTCTTCATTGTATCCAGAGGAGACATATATAAGATATTTAGTACAGAGTCCTTATCCCTCTTTTTTTTCTCTGTTTAAATTAACTAGTTTTTTTATTATTGTAAAGTAGTATATGTCCTGTTTTAGAAAAATAAATCCACATTTTGTGAAAATACTTTAAATCAGAATTTCCTATTTGCCCATAAACTATGGTTTTCCCCTCATCTAGAGCAGTTCCCCTATCCTAAAAACAAACAAAAAAAAATGTGTATTTCAGAGTTTTGGTGTAATTGGATAATATGGTAGTAGTTAGATAACAAGGTAGTCTTTTTCAAAGTGGCAGTTAGCTATGCCAACTTGATTCTTTTAGTTGCTGTGGCCCAGAACTCTAGAATCATCCTTGATAACACTTCTCTTTCGCAAATAATTTGTCAAGAGATTCTGTCAATTCTACTTTCACAATATTATCCAGAGTCTGACTACTGCTCACCTCTTATCACTAGCCACTGTGGTATAAGCTACCATTAACCCCTACCTGGATTACTGCAGTAACTAAGTCTCTCCACTTCTACTCTCACCTCCCTGTCATCTCTCAACACAGCAGCCTGAATGAGCCTGTTACAGTATAACTCAGATCATACAACTTCTGCTCAGAGCCCTTCAGTGGCTCCGCATTTCTCTTAGAGTAAAAGCTAGAGTTACTTCAGTGACTTCATCGCTTCCCACACTCTCTCTTGCTTACTGTACCCCAGACACGCCGACCTTCTTGTTGTTCCTCGGATGTGCCAACTATGCTCCTGCTACAGGACGTTGCACTTGAACATCCTGCTCCTTGCAACTCTCTTCCCTGATGAGTCTCATGGCTCAATTCCTTCAGATGACACTTTTTTAGAAACCTTCCTGGCCACCCCATCCCTCTCTCCTTCCCGTTCCCCCCAGGTATACACACTATAAACACACATTTGCTATTCCCCTTCTCTGCTGTCTTTTTCCCATAGCCCATCAGCAAAGAAACTGTCTTTTACTTATCTGTTGCCCCCCTGCTTGAATATAAGCTCCACCCAGGCAGGGATTTTTTCACTTTTGTTCTGCTGTATTATCAGCACCTAGAACAGTGCCTGGCACATTGTCCAGGCTCAAGAAATATTTGATGAATGAACAAAAAAAGGAATGAAGAAAGTCACTGTAGTCACAAAATTTAGTGGTTAAATAAGAAGACTTGTGAGGTCAGCTTGTTTATATTCAAGATTTCCTAGATAATGTCTTTAGCAATTTGGAAATTTGGGCTTGCTCATTTTTAAAAAATAAGTTAATGGTAAAATAGGTTTACATTAAATTATCTTAATTCATTACTTGCATAATTTTAAAATTCATTTAATAAAAGTTTAAATAATATCCATTTTCATGGTTGTGAAAAATTGGAATCTAAATTGGTTCAATCCTCTTTTTGTTGTCTGCTAACTCTTGTTCATACTAGATTATTTCCTGATGTGTTTGTTTGTTTGGGGGATATTGTCTTGCTCTTGAACAGGGCAATATCTGAAGAAATTCTTTGCTGCCTGGATTCAGGGTGTGTTTCTCAAGAATGGATTTTGTAGTTTCTCATGCCAGACATTCCTAGGTATGATTACTCTGGGACTGATTTTTATGTTATTTCTTAGCGATTTCCTAGGCCAAAATAATGGTATAATTTTGAACCCCAAACTCTGGATCCATCAATGACTCATTTCTTTGGACTTATATAGGTCCATCATTCCTACTGTCTTCTTTTCTCCTTTGTGTAAAATTTTTTAATAATTCATCAAGGAACATTCACTTCTAATAGATGTGTCTCATTCCATCAACACTTGTCTTCTAGGGTAGAACTGTACTAAATTATACTGGTTACCTGCTATATTGGAATCAGAAGTTCCCACGTGCCATGACCACATCATTTGATATAACATTCCTGGCTAATCTTAGAGTTTGTTCAAGGTTAGCTATTTTAATTACTTAGGATAAAGTAAAAAATTTGAACCAGAAGTTAAGATAAACAAATCTGTAGTTTGTTTTGAATGTTGGCCAATATTTCTTATTGATCTAGTCCTATCTTCTTTTTTCTTTTTTTTTAGGTTTTGTTCCAAATCTGGGTGGCACAGAGTTCAGAGTTCTTCAGACGGTTAGCCCTGTTACTTTCTACAGCTAATTCACCTCCTGGGCCCTTACTTACTCCAGCACTTTTGCCTCATCGTGTTTTATCTGATGTGACTCAAGGTCTACCTCATGCTCATTCTGCCTGCTTGGAAGAGCTTAAGCGCAGCTATGAGTTCTATCGGTACTTTGAAACTCAGCACCAGTCAGTACCCCAACGTTTATCCAAAACTCAACAGAAGTCAAAAGAACTGAGTAATGTTCACACAGCAGTACGCAGCTTGCAGCTCCATCTGAAAGCATTACTGAATGAGTAAGTTTAGAAGCCATTTAAGGAAATGTCCCCGTGATTAACAAGCTTCGTTCTTATGTCATTGTGGTTGTTGGCTTGTGTCCTAGCTAGAAAAAAGAAGCAAAATTGAGACATGCAACATGAAGGATAGTTTGTAGTTATGAATGTAGCAGAGAAACAGTGATTTGTAAGTACTATAATTTGGGGGAGTCGTTTATAGTTTTTACTTTTCCTGATTTCAAAAGAAAACCTAGGAAGACAGGACAAAAGCAGATATTGTTCCTTCTGTTTAAGAACTGAAATGGAGAAGTTTATGAAGAATGAGCTCATTTTAACTCTTTAAGTAGGGCTCTTAAACTGGAACCTGTAATCTAAGAGAAATATCTGCCAGCACTGGAACAGTAATTAAGAGATTGTTTAAAAAAAAAAAGTATTATTATGTATAGTTGAAGAGTAATATATTGCTGTTTTTCTAAATAAATTACAGCAGATTTGGACATTTTTCTGCAGGCTTTTTGGCCCCAGTTGAATAGTAAAATGTAGGGTCCATAGTTTCTTTTTGTTGATCTACTTTGCATGGTATTGTTGGTACTCTGCCTTAGTAAATGTAGGGTCCAGTCATTCCAGTGAAAATTTTCTGTAGCAGAGACTTGTAGTATAGGACTGGATGAAATGAAGGGTTGGGTTCATGTTGTGTTGGTAATCGGGAGGGTCATAGGAATTTAATGAGTTGATAAGACTGAAGTTGGTGAACTTGACCCTGGGTAGCAGGCAAGAAGTGGAAGGGGGAAGGCAGCAGTCAATTTTGTAAGATAAATGGTTCAAAAGGACTTAAAGTTTCAGTAAAATCTAAAGACTAGTTTACTAGAATGAGGAAGGATGTGATGTACAAGAATAGGAAATTAAGGTCAGAAAGACATTTTGAAAAGATAAGTTTTTACCCATCAGTTCAAGTTCTGGATAGGTATATAAGGCTGATGTAAAGGTTATACAAGGCATAATGGAATCCATTAGAATGAGAGAAGATAGCTCAGGAAAGGAAGAGTGCTACACTGGATGGACATGAAAATGAAAAAGAGGAGCTTTTTACCTTGAGTAGGGATTGTGGATTGTGCATGGAAAGTATGTTTCCTGTTTAAAAATGAAATATTCTATACATGATACTATATGTCACCTTTCAAAATATTTTAACTAGAGAGTACGCTAGCCACAAACCATTACATCTGATTTGCTCCCTAGCACTGCTACACAGAACAGTGTTACCTAAACAATAGTTTGGTGTTTCACTCCTCCTCACTTGTCCCCTTTGCTATTCGCACTCTCACTTGCCTCCACTAGGACATTAACCCTTTTAACTGTCTCCCTGCCTCCAGGGTGCTCACTGCCAGATTAATGTTTCTGAGGCATATATTTGCTTTCTCACTTAGCTGAAAATCTTCACTGGTTTCCAAATATAGCAGCTTAGACCAAAGTCTGTGTAAAACATCATATAGAAAGAGTTTGCCATAACCTAACTACAGTCTGCTTTTCTGTCTTTATTTTGCACTCCTTTCCTTCAGTCCAGCCAAACTGTATAAATACCTTTTTCCATTTACCATCTAGAATGACTTTCCTCATCTTTTGTACATGCTCAAATTTTATCCATCCTTCAGTGCTACCTCAAAAGTACCTCTTCCTTAGCTGTTCCCTGTCTGTACCCTTAGCTGGTAGTAACTTCCCCTTCTTCTGAATTATTTTGACATTATATCTTTATCTCTCTGTGGTATTATACTTTTGTACCTGGATTCAGCCCAGCTTTACACCTTACCAGCTGTATGACTCCAGGCAAGTTTCTTCAACTCTCTGGACTTAATTCCGTGTCTGTAAAATGGAAATAAAATGTTAATTATAACTTTTTATGATAATTATTTTATTCATATATATGTATAATTTCCCGATTCAATCATAAATTTCTTATAAGTAGGAAATGGATTTAATTTATCCTTTCAGTTCATAAAATGCCTAGTATGTATGCAGGAAATATTTGTTGAAAAAATATATGATACTCTATGAGCTTTTTAAAAAACTGCGGTAAAGTACACATAACATAAAATTTACCATTTAACCATTTTTAAGCATACAGTTCAGTGGCATTAAGTACATATACATTGTTGTGCAACCATCACCACCCTCCATCTTCAGAACTCTTTTCATCTTGTAAGCTTATTTCTTAAGTAAGCCTTGTGAATTATAGATTTTCCATGTTATATTTTAGAAATCTGTTTGTTTTTCATTATTACTCAGGGTAATAATTCTTGAAGATGAACTTGAAAAGCTTGTTTGTACTAAAGAAACGCAAGAACTAGTGTCAGAAGCTTATCAAATCCTAGAACAGAAATTAAAGTTGATTCAGCCCCATGTTCAAGCGAGCAACAATTGCTGGGAAGAGGCCATTTCTCAAGTGGACAAACTGCTACGAAGAAATACAGATAAAAAAGGTACCAATGAGAGAGTTCTTTTGCATACACTTATCAGACAAGCTTATTCCACACTCTGGTAGGATTTTATTAGGTATATTTCTTATCTCCATGATGCAACTGACTTGACAAAATTTCTTAGTTTACTTAAAAAAAAGCTGAACTTATATGTACAAATTGACACTGACTATAAAGTCTTGGCTCTTATTTTGTATATGAAAAGTGAATATGATTTAAAAGTTCCCTGAATCATATTCCTCCTTTTTAAAAAACTTAAATGGAGGGATAGATTTTAATAGAATTCATTGTTAGAATTTCCAGAAACTCTTTCCCACTTAGCGTAATAATGAGTTTGATAGTCAGGGGCCAGAAATTGACTTTTGCTTTTAGATAAAATACTTAACTTCAGTCATTCAGAAATAGTATACAAAATGCTATAGTAAGTGGCACTGCATTTTCGTTATTAAGGGTCTAAAATGTATTATTAAGTGCCAATATTTAGTGGTAACATCCGAGTGCCTTGTACTGCTAGGTAAAAATGCAGTCTTGAAATTTTCTGCAAAACTGCTTTCGTTTGACCCAGATTTTATACTTGTTTTTAATAACTTCACTAATTTCATTGTAAATCTTTGGTATATTAATTTTTAAACTTGTGCTACAAATCAATAACATGTTTATACCTTGGACCTTTATGATGGGGTTGATCAGATTTATGTACAGAAATTGTATTGCTGCCACAGATGATTAATGCTTTATCATCCTGTTAGTCATTGTTTTGTTTATAGCTAGATCTGTAATACTTGGTTTAATGTCTTAAACAAGCTGAGTAAGTCCTTAGTGTAAAAGTATTAACTTTTTTCAAAGAAAATGTGAACATGCTAATTACTGATATATTACCAATAGATTTCCTTTATGTCTCACGTGTAAATGGTGAATAATTTTTTTCTACAAAGGATATATTTGCCAAGGATTTTTAATATGTATAAATATTTATGCATATTAACTTTTTTATATGACTTAGGTCTAGAGCTTTAGAGTACATTTTCTATAAATAGAAACACTGAGAAGACCACTGGGTGTTAAAAGATACATCCCATTCATCCCTTCTTTAGCATACTCTGAGATGTTGACTCTTAGTCAGTCACTTACACATGGTTATTAAAACCTTCATCCAGGGGCCACCTGGTGGCGCAGCGGTTTAGTCCGCGCTTGGCAGCCCAGGGTTCGCGAGTTCAGATCCTGGGCGCCCGCAGATGCACTGCCTGTCAGCCATGCTGTGGTGGCATCCCATATAAAAAAAAAAGTGGAGGAAGACGGGCACGGATGTTAGCCCAGGGCCAGTCTTCCTCAGCAAAAAGGGGAGGATTGGCAATGGAGGTTAGCTCAGGGCTAGTCTTCCCCACAAAAAAAAACCTTCATCCAGATTCCCCAGTTGTTGATGTCCTACTACATTTGCCTTATCTCTCTGTGTATCAGTCTATACACTCTTTTGGTGATACTATTCTGAATCACTTGACAGTAAGGTGCAGACATGAAATCCCATTACCCCTAAATACTTCTCTTTGCATTTTTGAAAAACCTGGACATTCTCCTACATACCCACAGTATACCATCAAAATGAGGAAATTAACATGATATAATATTGCTGTCTAATCCACAGACTTCATTCTTTTATGGATTGATCCAATAATAATTTTATATGTCCAGATCACATGTAGCATTTAGTTTTCTTGTTCTTTTTTCTCCTTTAGCTTTTCTTGTGCTATCTTGTGTTCATGATAAGTGTTTTGTGAAAAAATACCTTGAGGTTATATAAATATCCTTTCCTTATCAAAATTTTTCCCACTGTTAAGTATACACATACCATATGACCCAGTCATATCATTCCTAGATACTTACCCTAGATATATAAAAACTTAATGTTAACACAAAAACCTATTCACACATGTTTATAGTATGTGTGAATTATATATGGCTTTGTACATAATCACTAAAACTAGAAGCAGCCCAAATAACCTTCAGCTGGTGAATAAATAAACTGTTACATCTGTCCATGCAATGGAATACTACTCAGCAATAAAAAAGAAATGAACTACTGATACATCAGTAAGATGGAGGAATCTCTAATGCTACTGCTGATTGAAAGGAGCCAGACTCAAATCACTACGTACTATATAATTCCATTTATATGACATTCTTAAACTGGTAAAATTTAATAGGAACAGAAAACATTTCAGTGAGTACAAGGAGTTGGATGTGGAAGGAGGAATAGAGTATAAAGAGGCAGCATTAGTAAATATTTTGAGGTGATGGAGCTGTTCTATATCTTGATTGTGGTGGTAGTGGTGGTTACATGACTCTAATTTGTCTAAACTCATAAAATTATATACCCAAAAGAGTGAATTTTCTAAGTGAATAAAATAAAATAAATCAGCTTAAAATTTTTTCACCTACTAGTTTTAGCATCCATTGATAGTTTTTGCTTGAATTAGATATTACTGTGATGGTTGCCAAATGGTAATTTTCTAATTCCACTTTTCCTTTTATACTTGTTAGTTGACACTCTATTGTAAGGTAAAGCATCCTTCTTTTCCACTTATTTATTTATTTATATCAATATGGATGCATGGATTCTTGTTTTATTTGATGGATCATAATTTGTTACTATTATATTATTATTTTGTTGCTCAAATTGCCCAAAGTTTGACCAGAGGGAGCCCATTCAAGGTGATTTGTGCCACCAGCATTCTTTGAGCACTTCTTTACTTTCTCATACTTTCCTTGCCCTGTGCTCTAACTGCCATGTCTCCAAGAAGCCCTCATTCCTTTTAATGGAAAATTGCATTTAGAAACCAAGATCCGAGTGCCAGGTGTGCTCATAGCCACTGGGACATTATTGCTTTTACCACTTCTCAGTGTACAGACCTGGGAAATATATCTGTGTATATACACTTAGCCACACATCTATATCTGTCTGTCCATGTGTGTTATAAACCACAAGTTCACACCAATACCTCCAATTTAATTCCAACACCACATAATTTATTTTGTCCTTCCCCATTTCTATATTTGTACCTACTTTTTCTGATTATGAGAAACTTGGCTCTCATCATCTTCAATATATTTATTTATTTACTCAATCCCTTGTATAACCAATCACCTGACACTATGGGCTGTCTCCTAAGCCACATTGCTGCTAACTCATACCTACTGAGTTTTTCCCAGCCCAGACTGGCTTACTTTGACCACACTAGCCCGTGCCAGCCGAAAGTCTCCCCAACCCTGGTCCCAACCATTTATCTATCATTACTTTTGAAAGGTAAAAATCTAGAGGCTTAAACCATGCTTCTTTTTAAGTAGAGAGATAATGACAAAAGGAAGAAAGCTGGATATGAGATTAAGTAACTCTGTGATTAGATACCAAACACCAATTTTAAATAATCAAAGTTAAACTTACCTGGGTGATCTTTTCAAGCTATTTACTTCTGAAACTTACTTCCAATTTTAACTTTTGAAAGTAAAAATAGTATAAGTGAAGTGCAACATGAAAGTTTGTTTTTTGTGAGGAAGAGTGATGGTCTGTCTTGAGACTGTTCCTATGCCATGAACAAAAGTTGATTTATTCAACAAATATTTATAGAGTACCTTTTGTTTGCCAGATACTATGGTGAGGTAAAGGGGGAGAAAACCAGATTTTCTCCTCCAAGAGCTTAAATTTAACTTAAATTGTAAATCTACTGATGATACTCTTGTTAACTTTAATATCTTTAATTTTTTTATAAATTAAAAGTTATAATCAGAACAAGTTGGACTATGAAATTGGCAAAATATTAGTACCAAGAATATTTTTAAATTAGATGTTCACTAATGTCAGTGTGGCCTGTTTCTTTTTAAGGCAAGCCTGAAATAGCATGTGAAAACCCACGCTGTACTGTGGTACCTTTGATGCAGCCTGCTGTACACATTGCCGACAAAGATCCAATCCCTGAGGAGCAGGTAAGGGTGAAATTTGCTTTTTTCCCTCTAAGGAAGAGTTTCGTGTACAAAGCTTACCTGACTTTCTCTGTAAGTGACATGTAAATCACAACATAATGTATTGAGTTTATATCAAATCATTGGTTCTTAGGGCCTTGAATTTGAATCCATTGAATCTACCAGCAGATTTTCTTGTTATTTATATCTAATTTTCCTTTTCTTAGACACTTAAAAGTGATTAAACCCACTAAAAATAAGTGAATTGACAAAGTTGCCTTCTGGGATGCTGGAAATCATTTAATCTTGATCTGAGTGGTGGTTACCAGTATGTAAAATCACATACGTAAAAATCCTCTACACTAAAGATTTGTGCATTTGGCTGCATGTATGTTATACCTCACTTTAAAAGACAGTTTTTTAATGATTGCATTAGATATTGACAGATTTCTTTTGCTCCTTGTAAGAAAAACTTCTTTTCCTTAGGTCCTACTATCTATTCAATATTCTTAATCGCAAAGGAAGACCCTATTTAGTTTAACAAATGAGAAATTTGTTAAAATCATTAGATAGCTGACAGAATATTTCAGTCGGCCAGATAATCAAGCTTGAACCAGACTGGGGTAAATGGCCAAAATTACTCAAAAGAACTGTTCCAGTGGCAATATGACTGCTTAGGTCACTGGGTGCAGGCGTTGCCATTTGCTCCATCATTGCTGAATAATAAAAACTACCTTCAGAACCTTTACCTCTGAAAACTTGATCTGCCACCATCCTTGCCAAAATGGATTCCTCAAGATGCCTGCTTCTTTTATAACAAACTTCTGAATTAGATCTGATCCAGGTCTGACCCAAGTCATCTGCCTGAACCATAAGTGTAAGAGAGGCTGGGTGAGCAAGGATTCTACCCTCTGCCTTAGTGATATGGAGAACCGTAAGATGAGGTGTTGCCCAGTCCTAGGAATCACATTCAAACTTCCTAGGAAGTGAGAAAGAACCACAAATGTCCACCACAAAAAGATTAACATGCCTGACCACCAGCCCTGTTAATTTTGATTGGTTGTGACAGAGCTAATAACTGTAATCTTGACTAGATCTATAAAATGGTATCAGATTAGAAAAATAATGATTGAAGTTGTTAAACTTTCTTATCCACAACCCTTTTTCATATCAACTGTTAAGTTGTTTTAAGACTTCGGTTTATCTATAAGTATATGTTTGCTTTGTTTGCCCAACTGCTTTAATGACCTGTGCCAAGAGTCCTCATTGTTTAATCTTGGAGATGGGTTAGGTAGGTGCAAGTAAATGAATGCTACTAGAACACTATCTGCTTGAAGTAAAGTGCTTTTTCGCATATTCATTTTCAGGAGTTAGAAGCTTATGTAGATGATATAGATATGGACAATGATTTCAGAAAGGATGATTTTTATTACTTGTCTCAAGAAGACAGAGAGAGACAGAAGCGTGAGCATGAAGAGTCCAAGAGGGTACTCCAAGAATTAAAATCTGTGCTGGGATTTAAAGCATCAGAGGCAGAAAGGCAGAAGTGGAAGCAGCTTCTGTTTAGTGATCATGGTAAGCACTGACTTCAGAGTAAAAAGGTTATTTCAATGTAGGGGATTCTTTTTCCTTGAACTATGAATCTTATTTTAGGTATATAATTCTTACGGCTTTAATTTTAGGGATTCATCAGTAAGTGTAGTACATTTTCTTCTAGACACAAAATCAGTTTGATCAATAAAAGAGGCATGTAATCAAATTGGGAATATGAAATCACACTTTTTCATCAGTTCTTTGATTTTTTTACTAAATTTGTTTTAGAGTGGGCAATGAGTTAAATAAATTGGAGTGTTTCCAAATTTAGTGAGTTCAAGATTCTAAACTCTGTTCTCTATATGTTGATATTATAAATACCTCAATGAAACACAAAATAATAATTCTGTGTTCATTATTGAAACAAATGAATTAAGACCTAGACCACTTAGCTGCATCATTGAGGTTACTTAATTGATTTGAGCACTTAAGTAGATGGGAGAAGAGGAGCTGCTTCTGTGCACACTGTCTCATACTTGGATTTGGACAAAGTTGGATGGCAGGTAATACCTAAGATTAGCCTTAAACTCCTTTATGTTTCCTACCCTTCTTTTCTTTAGTGGAACTGCATGGGAGGCAGAGGAGGGAATGAAGGGAAGCTTAATACTTTACATTATCAAACTAGCTAATTCCTACTTGAGGAATTAATTCCTATGGGTTTCTAAGAAGGTAGAGTGGGACTTCCCTCCAATTTTGAGCATGAAGCTCGTTTATGAGTTGAGCCCAAAATCAACTGCCTTCTTTTCCCTTTCTTTTTCACTAGAATTATATAGATTACATATACCTCTGGAAAATTCCTCAGGGTTCTCTTTTCTTTTCTTAGGATCCCTACCATTCTCCCTTGTCCACATGTACATTGGACAAGATGTGTCCGCAAGCTCCTTCCAGATATTTCTCAAACAGCACATTGATAACGACACTTTAGCTTAAAAACCTACAATGGTTCCTTTCTTACTGTATTAAATCTAAACTCCTCTTCCTGGTTTCAAGCCTCTCTATCATATGAGTCCATTATATCCAATTGTATTTCCCACTGTTTCTAATATAGATATCTTCTTTTAGTTATATTTATCTAGTTAGACTGTGGTTCCACAAACTTGCTATTTCATTCATGAAAAACATTTATGCTGATCCCTTTACCAAGAATTCTGTCTTCGCCACCAAGCTGCCCTCTCCACCAGTCTCCTCCGTGAATCCTTCTCTGACTGCTCCAGCCCTGCCCGCTTTCCTACCACTACAGACCCTCACACCAGAGGGGCACTGTAGTGAAATGAAAGCAAGTCTTGAGCAGCAAAGCATATAGTAGATTAAGAACTTCCCCCCACAAAAAAAGAACTTCCCAGCAGCAGCAGCAGTAAAAATAGAGTTCCTGTAACCGGCTTGTTCATATATGAGGCTTGCATCAGAGATTAAGAGTATTCTGTTGTAGGCACTATCATTTTCTATGTGGTAGATTTTTTGGTCTCTGTAATTAAATTACAATCTCCTTAAATAGGGGCTTTTTTTATACCCCACAGTATTCATTCAGCAAATTATTCATTCAACAAGTAGTTATTGAGGCACTGGTTACTGCTGTATCCCTAGCACATAGATCAGGAGACAAAAATCCCTACACTCCCAGAGGCTTATATTCTAGCACAGTGGAAATGCACTTGTCACTTGACCCATTATACAGATTATATTCCCCCATTTACTTAGCAGTAATCAGGAATATCAATGAACTTCTGATATATGTTGCATTCTTTAAGAAGTGGCAGATTTATAGACTAAAGCTGTACATGAAGACTGAAAATAGCACTGTATATGAACGTGTCCTTTTTTATTGTTTAGTATTTTCTTCATATAACTTTTTAAAATTATCCTGTTGACAGTATGGGCAAAGATTTAATGAGAGAAATGTGTCTCTTTTCAGGTATGTGCTTTCAGTAGTTTACATTTGAAAGGGCAATAATGCTGATTTAGTTTGTGAAAATAAGTTAAAAGCTGCTGATACCATAAAATGCTTTTCCCATGAAAAATTTCAGTACGTCTTCCAGAGTTGTTTTCATCTCTGCCTACAGGGGTAAAGTCCGAATGGAATTAGAGAGGGACATTCTACAATGGAACCTGCTGTGGCCATTTTTTTCTGTTGTTGCTGCTTCTCTAGTGGAGTTACTGCAGCTTAGGGATCTGTTTCTTGGAAATGGACACGTTTTACAAAATTACTTTTTAAATAAACGCCAGATCTTCAAGACGCACTTTTTTTTCTTCCGTCATGCTTCATAATATATTGTATTGTACTAACCCCTCATACTGGGAGGAGAGACTGCCTAGCAAGCAACCCACTGCCTACTAACATCAAGAGGGGCTAAATAAACTTCATTTTCCTTGAAAGGACAACTTCTGCCGTATGGATATAATATTTACGTATTACACTTTGTACAGTAGTTGATCTTGAATGAAGGTTTTATTTCATTTTATATTTTTCTGTGGCATTACAAAATGTGTAGAAGTTATGGCTTTACTTTCATCAGGGTCTTGTTAGGTGGTTGGCAAGTAAGTTTTATTATATGTTGTATTTTTTTTCCATGCTATTTTAACTTGTAAATATATATGTGTGAAACAAATGATTATTATCTGGATTGCTCTGAGGCCTTTTATCTGACACATTATCAGTGAAAACCATGTGCTTATTCTCTAATACAGTGATTCTCAAACTTTGGTGTGCATCAGAGTCAAGTGGAAGGCTTGTAAAACATAGCTGGTCCCCACTCCCGGTTTTCTATTCAGTAGGTCCGAGGTGGGGCCTGAGAATTGCATTTCTACCATATTCCTAGGTGATGCTGACTGATGCTGTTGGTTTGGGGACCACACTTTGAGGACCACTGCTTTAATATTTTGAATAAGAATATGTGAGGTGTTTTAAAATCTTAATTAAAACCCCATCTCACTTCGTTTCTTAGGCATTTTATCTCTTATGAAGTTCTCTGGTTTTATAAATTTACATTGATTTTACTAGAAAGTTTTATTTGGCTTTTATTTATTTATTGTTCTTTAAAGAAAAAAACACTACTAGGAGGTCAAATTAAAGTTTAAATCATTGCTGGGTCCTTAGTTATTATTTTTCTTTCTTTCTTTTCTTTTTTTTCTTTTTTTATTTTTTTCCCTTTGAAGCTGTGTTGAAATCCTTGTCTCCTGTAGACCCAGTGGAACCCATAAGTAATTCAGAACCATCAGTGGATTCAGATGTGGGGAAAGTTGGTAAAAATGATACTGAAGAGGAAAATAGTAAACCCTCCACAACTGACAATGAAATAAGTAGTAGGACTGAGTATTTATGTGAAAACCCTCTAGATGGTAAAAATCAAGACAGTTCTGCAAATGAAGTCTTCCTCCAAAGAGCTGAAGAAAGAGTGTGTTACCAATGTGACAGTGAAGATGAATCTCAGCAGGCAGATGTAGGTGGCCCAGCCACTGCCCATCCAACTCCCAGGGATTCGTCACAGCCCTCCATTAAGCAGAGGCTGGCACAGCTACAGCTGTCACCGGATTTTACCTTCACTGCCAGCCTTGCTGCAGAAGTGGCTGCTAGATCTCTCTCCTTTACCGCCATGCAAGAACAGACTTTTGGTGATGAGGAGGAAGAACAAATAATACAAGAAAATAAAAATGAGATAGAAGAAAAGTAAGAACCAAGATTTACATGAAGGATTTGAAATTGTTCCTTTTGTGAAAGTGTTTTAGCTTCAAGACTAGATATTCCACTGGAGAGGGAAAATGAGTGTAAGTTTACTTACTACATATAAAGCTAAGATGTGAATTTACAGGAAGAACCTTGGTTTGAACAACTGACCTGGAAGTAGTTACCTGTAAATGGCAGATCTTTTAGGAAAATAAGTGAAAGGTAAGGGCTCTTTTGAATAAACTGCTATTTTATTTGCAGCACAACTGATCAAACTTGGAAATTCTTTAAGTACTTTTAATAAAGATGAATTTATCATTTCTTGCCAGAATTTGCTACCATAAAATGACTGGGATAATTCTGTTGCAAGAACATTAAACATTTAGTATGACTTCTTTTTACTGTATTCTCGCAGTTAATAACTGCAGCTATTATGTTAATAACCTGTTGTTTGTATTTTACTTTTGTTTATACCAGTCTTAAAACAAAGATACCAGTTCTGAATAAAAAATAATTGAATCCATGCAATTGATGTGTACTGGGGTTTGGAACTAAACTGTAGTTTCAAAAGTACTTGGGTTATGACATGTTTCTTATGTTTCCTTGTTTGTATGTGTATTCACTAGTTAATTCTAAGATTTCCTAATGATCTTTTAAAGAAAAGTATTGTACCATTTTAAGAATTACCCTTTCAATTTTTTGTGTGTTTATCATTTTCTATTCTTGTTGCAACTGAAAGAGATAATGTCAGCGTGGGATCCCTGTGGTCCAAGGCCTCATCCTCAACTTTGCAGAAAGTTCTATCAGTTTGCCTAGAGATAATGGGTACCATTAACACAAACAGGTCACGATGCTGCTGATTTCTAGCCTGAGACCATACCCTCTCCACCTTAATAAGATTCTGGAAGCATCCTGTCAGCTTCCTGGAAAGCATCCTTCTCTCCTTAATAACTTCAATTACATACTACCTCTTAAAAGAGGTTGCTTTCCAATTGTTGCATCTCCTCTGTTTTGTGTTGTGATTGCATTTTCAAAGAGTGATATTTTTGGGAGTGTATTGTTTTTTGAAACTTGTAGCTCCTATGCACTGACATAGTTTATAGATATTATTTGGAGAAAATGTGGGAATAACTTAATTTATGCTGCTGTCCTAGAAACAAAAGTACGTGATGAGTCTAGATTGTCTATAGAATTAAGAAACACATTCGAATTCCTCTAACTTAGCACTTCCAGTGAGTAAATTTTCATATACCGAAGGGGATTTTGTTTTTAATAATCTAAGGATATTTATTTTTTATCCTGAGGAAAAACTTTGTTCTGTTTTGTATGAATAGTAGAGATCCTTTGTATTATAAGTGATTATGCCTGTTGCCAAAAGTTTTGGGACTTACCGTAATTAAGCTCTTAAGAGCAGTATCTTAGGGTGGGCCTGGTTTACCACTTAGAAATAGTTAACTAAATTTCAAGAAAAAAAAAAATCTTGTGTTTTAACTGACTGTTATTTCTTAATAATACTGAGAGTTTATGTCCTTTTTAAATTTGTTTGCCAACTCCTTTTTTCCTTGGATTTTGAAGAAGTAATTATGGAAAAACTTCATAATCTTTCTCTTAATCTGTAACCTTGCACAGGAAGAATTAAGAGTTTAACAATTTTTAATTCTTTTATTATATTTTATTTTTATTACACCAGTTTGGGAAAAATATCTTCAAAGTATTATATCAGTTTTATTCAATGCTCTCTAAGGTGATAATTTTTAATTTTGAAAGACTAATTTTAATTAGGAATTCCTAATCTTCCAGTCTGATCTGTTTTGTTGACTAATTGTTACTTAGTTCCATGAAAATTCTACTTGTTGAAATCATGATACAAGGATCTTGGAACTTTAATTGAATATTCTTTTTTTGTGTAGTTTTCAAAATTTCTTTCATCTTTTAACATATTTCCAAGATAAAATACTATCTTTTCTATGAAAATTCCTAATGTTCTCTTATAATAGTCTAAAAGTCAGTGTTTCTTTCACGGGGCACTTACATTAGAATAAGTTGGAGGTCCTATTTTTTAAATGCAGATTTGGGGCCATACTCCCAGTCATTTTGGAATAAGACTTGATATTTATGCTCATTAAAATCTAATAACCTCTGTCTAGGACTTTATTCTTCTTTGTGACTACCTTGGGAAATAAAACAAATAAGCCAATGTAATAAAAATAGATATTCTTGTTTGTTACTTTTCTAAGAATATTTCACTTTGTCTTACCAGGCTTTTGACTAGTTTTAATAGCTGCCATCCTGTAATAAAAATAGATATTCTTGTTTGTTACTTTTCTAAGAATATTTCACTTTGTCTTACCAGGCTTTTGACTAGTTTTAATAGCTGCCATCCTATAACCAAAAGAAGCCCTCTGGGAAAAATATTTTATGGAGCAAACTTGTAATTGTGCTTTCCAAATTTTACAGTGGTATTTTGACAGGATGGTTCTTGTTAGGAGTAATATCCTGACAGCTTTTAATATGAATATTTCCATAGTTTGTTTTAAACCTAGTATTTAACATAAGAATGCATGAAAGAGGCTATTTATTTAGGTCACTCTTGAAGACAGGATTTTTACCCTTTGCCTACAGTTAGAAAAGTCATGGCAATAAATGATCTGGTGACAGTTATCATATCTTAAGCCCCTTTTTTCAGCTTTCATTAAAATTCTGCATATCTGGCTTATCTAGGGCCAGACTCTTGCTGGTCTTTGATTTGTGGTCCTCTGCTTATTTTCACAAGTTGTCTGTATTATCTGACTTCCTAACTTAAATCCTCATTAAAACTAATTGTACTTACAGCATCTGAATATATTTCGTTAGGAACTGATGCTTTGACTCAAGTTTGATTTCTGAAGTTTTTGGAGATGAGCAAGTGGGGAGAAACACATTTAAGGCAAGTTACTAAGGAAATTTAAGAATATGGGTTTAAGGATTTAATAGTCCTGAGTTCAAATCCCACATCCATCATTTAAAAAAGCTATGGGTACAGCTGACTTAATAATGTCACAGGGAGTTTTTCCAGCAAAACCCAGATTCTCTGGATTCCTAAATAACGTTTGAGATTTCTGACTCCTCAGAAGTAGTTAAAAAGGAAACAAAACTTGTGAGGCTGAAAAACAAGATCTAGTTATACATATGTTAGTAAAATAGGTCAAAAAGTTAAAAACTCAATTTGAAAAAAAACAGTAATATTCTGATTCACATAATAAAAGTGGTAAAGCTTTTAATATTAAAGCATAACAAGAATGAAATTCTGATACATTTCACAAAATTATAAGTCAAATGGAGTGTTAATCAGAAGGGACCCTACAGGGCATTTCACTCTGGTGACTTGACTTTTACTTATACACCATCAGTAATGTTAAATATGAAATATTTTGGTAAATTATTAGAAATGTAGGAAGAAAAGTTCAACTGATTTGGTTTAATCATAGTATATTGTTTCTATACCCAAACAAAACAAGGAAACAAGAACTAAATACTATCATATCAGGCTGTGGTATAGCTCAGCTAACTCATTATTTGAACTAAAGTAGATTTCATGCCTGAATGACAACCAGACAAAGCATAAAGATTCATTTATTCTTCCAATTCTATTTATAAGAACATATCTATGCAATTCACACTTATATTAGAAAATGAAGCTACAAAGTTTTAGAAGAGAAAATATGGGGGAAAATGCCCTAAGTACAGTAACAATTCACTCATCTGTCATCATTCACAAGTAACTAACTTGCACAAGTTAATTTTTTCAGGTGACTGAGGCAAGTCCACTTAATCATTAAATTTTTTAACAGTTTAATGGGAAATTTTCTAAAATGTACTTTCTATTGCTCCACTTTTTTCTAGAGTATTTAGGACATAATTTTAACTTTTTTCTTTGTCATCTTTAAGAACATCAGTTCCTATCATGGAGTGGTAAACAGAAATTCACCCACAGGGGCTCCTGAGAAATATAATGCCCCTTTCCTACATGACCCTGCATTGCTGTGCTTTTGGAGTTGTGTCTGTTTTTCACAGTTTCTCTATCTTCCCTTATAATCAGCTGTCACTTTTTGCTGCTGTCTTGTTGCCTGCCTCCTGCACTAGGCCCCTAATTTGCTGCTTCTAATCTGCTGTGGATTGAGAAACCAGATTGCCAAGCTTGCTAGGATTGTGTCTAAAATAAGAGTAAGTAGACTGAAAGAAGGCTAAGGGGCTTTTCTGTCAGTAAAGTGCATGGACTTGCTGGTACCTGTTTGGCTGCTGAGCATATTTTTGTCTGCCTCTTAGTTGTCTACTATGAACTTGCTAAAAATACCTGGTTGAATATGTGATTGCCATACATTTGAAGTACTAATTCAGTTTTTATATGTTGATGTTTTTATGTCTCTCCATTAATGAATTTAGCTATAAAAGAAAATTTGACTACCATCTTTGTATAAATCATTGTGTATGTTTTAAGAAGATGTTAAATATTTTGTTCTTGTTAATTTTTCCTAGTACAGTACACAGACTTAAAACTTACAGCACTATAAATGTGATTTCAACTCTGTTCAGCAAGGTTTATTTTCTAGAGCTATTGGTTTGAGACTAAACATGCATGGCTAATTTAGTAAGAATTGGTTAGCTGAGTATTTGGGGAATGAGTCATTCTAGATATCCCAGTTTTCTGTAGAGCTTAAACCTCTTTAAGCATTAAAATTTTTTGGAATAATTTAAGGACCTTTTTTTGAAACTTAATATGCATTTCTAAACAATATATAAGGTACGTTTTAATCTTTTTTGATGGCAAAGTGATAATTATTAACAATAGTAGTATTACTGTGATAGACTAGGCACTGAGAGCTATATGCCCCTTTACTAAATGGCTCCATTCTCTGCTCTGTGTTTTTCAGTTTCTTGTTTTCTAATAGTTCTGATTCCTCCAGTTTATATTACTGCTTGCTTAAGTGTGCCTGTAGCACTAGCCCTTCTCCACCTTTGTAATACTCCTAGTCTGCTTTGGTTTGGGAAACCAGGTGACTAAGACAGCTAAAGTAGTATATAAAGTAAGAGCGAGTTGACTCAGTGAAGACATGAAGTACTGGATTATACTTAAGTGCATGGATTTTGCGGCATCTATTACTTACTGCCTATTTCATTGCTATCTTTAAAATAAATGAAGCTACTAGATTAGATATCTACTGTCAAAATAAAAGAGCTGTTATTGTACAAAAGGGCCATTTTGTTTCCATACTTTACCTTTTCTATATTTCTGTCCTCTGATTTTTTGGCTCTGATTAAAACCAGTCCACTCGAATTAGAATTTTCTATAGTACTTTGTATTTGAATTGGATACCACATGCTGCTAAGAATTTCTTTGGCTAGGTTGTTTTTTGTTGTTTTGGTTTTGGTTATTTTAGAGAAATGTATCTTTATTTGCAAAACATGAAGTAGGTTGAGCCCTGGAAAATAAAAAGCTTTCATTATTGATATCACAGAAAATTGAGAAGTAATAAGGTTTTTAGACTATAGGCAATCATACCATGAAGAATTTATTCTTTGATTATGCAGCTCTTTAACACAATATCTTTATTTTCATTCAATTAAATGTACATTAAAAGCTTGCCAAAAGTTATCAAAAGTTAGATCTAATGATATTGACAGATATTTGAATGACTAAATTCCCACTGTCATTCTGTGTTTTGCATGTTTAAATTATCATTTAATATGTCAAGTAATCACGCATAATGGTTTTTGTCTCTTGAATGAAAAATAAACATGAAATTTGCATGTTATAATGTTTGCAAGTAAAATTCAAATCTGTCTGGAAAGGGATATCCTAGCATTGAACAACTTAGTTTTACCAACAGGCTGACTGTTTTAGTAGCATATGTTGATTCATCCTTCCTTCATATGCAGGGTAATTGGAAAATCAGTCTACTTATTTTGTGTCTGTGCCTCATAGTCAGTTTTCAGTTTTTTGTGCTACTGGAAGGGAATTTTGACACAACAGTCATTTAAAAATAGATGATCCAAACCAGTTTCTGGAGTTAAACCTGCCTTTACAGAATAAATAGTTATGCCAAACTCGGATTAGTGGTACAAGGAGAAAAATTCTCTTTGAGTATAGTTGTGAGAGGAAAGTGATTCTACTCAGTATAATTGCTATAAACCAAAAAGAGGATGAATTCATTCCAAGATTCACATATACAAAAGTTTAGCACGAATAAGGAATTGATTTTATGGACATCCTAAATTGTATGATAAATTAAAATGCATGTGGTATTTTTAAATGCTATACATCTTAATATATTTTAAGCTGCCAGCAATTAAATTAGTTTGTTTCATCCCTATTTACTGAATTTCATTTGGCATATATCAAACATGTTATTGCAATAGGACAGTATTTACATGTATGCTTCTGGCTACACTATTTTTTAAAGTGGGTGTATTCTGTGAGATGTTGTAGAAATACATATTTCCTCTCATATTTATATCCTAAGAGTTTCTCAAAATAAGGGATAGATAATTTTACTATTTTGGACTTGACATTTCTCACTTTTGTATCATTTCTTAAAGGTTGGCTTCCTACAAATGAGTTTATCATTGAACATTTTTTCTAAAACTAAAACATGTCTTTTACAAGTTTATTCTTTTATAATATCCCAAGAAATGACATGTTATTTTTCTCCTCCCAAGTAAATTCTTATATTAACTCCATCTCTAAATCATAGTATTTTCTGCACTTTTATTGTACCAACCTGTACCTTCTGTTCATACTGTGACTTAATGCTTACTCAGGCACAGTACTAGCATCTGGCAACGTTCAGAAAGCTCCAGAAATGTAACTCCTATCCCTTAAAGATTGGCGTATGGTCCTGGTACAGCCCTGGAGGTTCATATGAGTGAAAGCCCAGAAGTCTACCTGAGCTGAAAGCACTCCCAAGGAGTTTGGTTTTGTTTGGGTTTGTTCTAGGTATGGTCCCAGGGATCCCAGATCAAACCAGGCCCCTGGGCCTATCCTAGAACCAACCTAAACTCATGCATCATTCCTGGAACGGCAAGAGTGTGAAGACTGAAGATAACCTGAGGCTGACTAGACATCCCGTGTTCACCAAGACTCACTTTTTTTGTTTGTGTGCCTACATTTTAGCAAGAATTGGTTGGTTAATCCTTCTAAAATTAGAGAGATGACAGTGGATAACAAGATAAAGTCTTACCAGACCTTGACATTATCGTAATTTATTACAATAGAAATGTGATATTTAACATGGTTATTATTGCCAGTGAGGAGAATTGTTCTTGTAACTTTTATTATCAGATCTCTATTTTTGGGTTAAACAACTTAAGCCACCAAAAAAAATTCTCCCCCAAATTGATGATTTCTGTTTTTGTTTTTCTCAATGACTTTCTACTCAACAATATTATATCAGTCTCATTTAACTAATTGTTCATAGTTTCTGAAAGCCATCGGTCTTTGTCCTCAGGCTCCAATGCTAAGTGATTTTCAATGTTTCTGGAGACTAATGCCTTTTTCTTTTAATGTGTTATTGAATCCACCACTTTGAGCTCTGAGCTCGCTTTTTGAGGTGCAGCTCTGGGAAGAACCTTAGCGTCATTTGTAGTTCTTGTTAGACTCATTGTAGGCTACATTTCAGAATCTGCTATGGTTGATAAAAACAAGCAAGCATGATAGAGTGATACATTTTACAAAAGTATTTTGCAAAATAAGGTTTTTAGTAAGTTTCTTTATTTTCATTCCCTGCTGCTCTGTATTTTTAAAATATTCTGACCTAGTTGATTCATCACATGGTCTTACATCATAACTGTGACATTGCTGTAGTCATATACATGTTTTTATTTAATTTGGAGAGCAGGATTTCTGACAAGGCATGAAAAGACCCCAAATCCAAAGGTTATGGTACACAATGAAAATGTGTGATTTTGGTAATACTGTTATTTCAATAGGTTTAGACCATGTTTGAAATCACTGCAGACTAATCAGAGGTTCCACATGTGAAAGGAGCCTGAAACCATGCTGTTCCTCCAAGCTTGTCGCACCAGAAAAATTGGGTCAGTGGGTTATCCTTTAAAATAGGACTGTTGAGGCTCATTCTGAAGAACTCAACCCTGGGATTGGTTCTGTACTATATTCATTACATAGATGCTTCATCCCATGGGTTCTATAATTTTTGCCTTTTAAGTCTTACTATGTTTACCCCTCTCTCTCAATGTTTTCCTTTTTGCACGGTGTTTTCTCATTTGCATTAATCAAAATGTACATGTTACTATGTCTATATGATATTTCTTTTGATAAAACAGTAGACTGTGGATCTAATGATCTTTGGATTTTGATTCCTTTTAAAGCCAGATAATTTAAATGCTTTTATTGTCTTGGAAATTCACTCTTAATTTATGCCTCAATTCTTCTCATTCATTTTTCTCTAAAGAAATATACATAATAAAATAGGTGAGCTTTATATTCAGTTTCTTCCAGAATTTATGACATTTTGTATTCACCCAAACATGAAAATGTTCTAAGATCAGCAATCTTATATCAGTGAACTAATCTGTGAACATAGTTAACTATATTTCTTGACATAGCCTGAAACTCTGAACCCATCTTATGTTTATGTACAGTAAGTGTTCTCAGTATTTGGGCCTTTGCACTCTTTTTTAACCTTGTTAAATATGAACACTGAAAATAGGAATTTGTGAACGTCTTAACAGAGTTCAGGCTTGTTTACATAGTAAGTTTGTAAAGTCTGCCTTCACTTCAGATACTTTTGGAGCATTAAGCTATATTTTTTAAATATCATTTGAGAACATTCTTTCAGAGATATTTTAATTTTTACTTTTTGACTACTTATGTTTTATGTAGTAGAACTGCACATTTCCTACCCTACCTGAAGGCTTGAGATTATAACCTTTTTTTGACTTAGTACTTTCTTTGATAACTTTATGTATTTTGTCATATCAAATGTTTGTCAGCTGTTTTAAAGGATTTTACAAGAACTCAACAGTAGGTTTGTATATGCCTGTATTATTATTGTTCCTCCCAAGCTCAAGAAATCTCTAATAAAATCTGCACTTCTTTTATCTTTTTTGTGTGTACCTTTTTTATTCTGGTGTTTGCAACATGAATTAGCCAAAAGATAAAAATTATTTTTCTCTTCCTCCTTTCTCTTGCTTCTATTATACTATTTTTCAGAATTGGTTAATATACCCACAGAAGACAGCAGTTGTCTAGGAAAGCCTTGGATTCATTAGTCTAAATTTTGTTTGTTTGGTCATTCAAGTGCCTTGTACGATAATTTATCAGTGAAAACAATAGATGAAGTTTAAAAGCTCCAGTTTCACCATTCTTAGTTACTTTCAGCCACTGGATACATTCTAATCATGTTATATTTGTTGAGTTATGTGAACTCCCTGACAGAAAAGACATACTGAGCTAAGAAGGAAGTTAACATCCAATGGATCATACTTTATCCTAGATAATTGAATGAATTATTGGTTTGAACCTTTCTAAACTTAGCTATTGTCTTGGGAATATTCATGGTAACTCCAGAATGGCTCTGCAGACTGAATGTTGGTTAAAGAGAAAGTGGCCTTCCTTGAAATGAACTTTTAAATAAATAAGTAAGCAACCTCTTTCCAGAAAAAGATTTGAGGCAAGAAATAAATATTTGTGAAGGAAATTCTTGAGATTTGACCCTTGTCTGGGATTTACTAGTTACAAGTGTGACATAAGGTAGAATGCATGTAGTTATTCTATCAGATTCTGAAGTTATTGGGTAGGAAATATCCCATATGATAATCACTCCTTGTCTTCATAGTTTGCTTTTGAAGGTCTTTACAGATGTGCTATAACCGTTGAAAATAAAATGGGCAAATAGTAATTTTCTCCAAATGTACATCTGTAAAAATTAATAGAATATTTTCAGAATCTGATCATATGAAAATTAGTCCTATTTATTGCAAGATCTTAAATGTGTCCCTATGAGAAAAATGTTTATTTTTATACACAAAATATTAGGCATCAAAAATGTTCCTTGAACCTGAATACATTGTTTAAAGATAAGGAAACAGTCTCAACAGTTTTCTCACTCAAAGTCATACATACACATGAAGTGGCAGAACCAGTATCCCAACCAGTTCTAAAAGACACCAACATCTGTTCATCATGATAAGCTGCCTGTGGATACATTTCATTTTACATCTAACCTCTAGGAGAGAGCACAGAGCCCTCGAATTTGGAAGTCAGTAGACTTGGATTATGGATAAAACTACTTCTCTAAGACCCAGGCAAATCATTTAACCATATTGAGCCAGAGTTTCCTCTGTAAGAAAAAGAAACTAACATTAATTATGATCTATGAATTGGATTAGACCTCTAAAATCCTCTTCCAGTGCTAAAATTCTCAGATTCTCTATTTCTTAATAAAGAGATACAACTCTACTGTGTAAAGCCAAGTTTGTCATTCTGTTCCAGGGTGCAAGAGAGCTTATATTTAAGCACAGGTGAGCAGCTCGAGAAATATTCAACTTTTAGAGATTAGAAAGGATACTAAGAGGTGGCAGGAAGGGAGATGGTAGTTTAAAAAAGAAAAAGTGTAGCTTGTTCCAGCACAGAACTTAACCAGTTAAGAACTAAATATACCTTATATCTTAAAGCAGTCCAATATATTACTTAAAAGGGCAGTATAAGAATTCAAAAGGAGCAGTAGTTTCCTATGATTACATGTTATTCCTTTCCCCTTCAGGAGCATAATCTTCATCATGAAGGGATGTCCTATTACTAGGTTTTCTCTGTGGCAATAGAGTTTTCTGGTTTATCTTCATTTCAGCAACAAAAGAATCTATCTCGTTTCATATCTAGGACCATCTATAGCCAATGCTGGCTGAAATGGAGTTGTGTGTGGTTCCTTGAGCTGAAATGCTTTATTCTTTGGCTCTATGCTTTAGCACTCATGTCTGGCTATTAGCCATAAAACCACTTATCTTGCCTGAACTTAGAAGATTAAGCTGTGATACATGAGTAATGATTGCCAATGACAAGGTTACTATACACAGTATATGACGTGGATATTTTATAAGATCTGAAGAATTTAAAAATGATAATCTCCTAAATAGTGACTAAGGGTGACTTCTTTTAGCCAGTTTTTTTCACCACAATAAACATGAAATATTTGTATAATAGAGAAATGTAATTTAATAAATTGGTAAATTGAGAATATGCAGGGTTTCACTCTTATTTGGGGCTTATATTCACTCACAAGAAAGCTTTTCATTCTGCATATATATTCAAGGCATCACTTCTTAAGCTAAGCCTGCAGCCTAGAGAAAAGGAGTCAATGTTCTGTTCTGGCAGAAATAACTTGGCCAAAATACAGAGAAATGTTAGACTGGAAAAAAACCTTAAGTTTGTAAATGTCCAGAGGCCAGGGTATGACCAGACCTAGCACCAAAATTTAAAATTTTTTCTTACTGAAGTTGTATTGAGTTTGAATTTCAGTTAAAAACCCTGGAATAATCTAATCCAGAGGTTTTCAGCATTTTGTCAACTAAGGACCCCTGAAATTATTTTCCCTGTGGGCCCCATATTTTGAAGAATTTTTATCTAACGCATAAGCTATAATCATTAAAACCCTATAAATTGCACCCCTCCCCCTTGTTTTTAACTAATCAAAGCTATAACGTCCATTCAGTTTGAGTGTGTATGTGCTGCACACCAGACACTTCTCAGTGCTGAGGACGGAACAACGAACAAAACAAAGCTGCCCTCATTGAATACTGGAGAGCAGAGTCAGACAACTTAACAGATGGGGTAGGTCAGGTGGTGGGAAATGCTATACAGAAAATAAAGCCGAGTAAGAGGGATACGAAGGATGCAGAGGGCTGTTTTATATACGGCGCTCAGGTATGAAGGGAATGAGGGAACCAGGCCCACAAATAGAAGAGTATTGCAAAGGCAGAAAATGAAAGGCCCTTGAGCAGGAACAGATGCAGAGCCAACTGTGGCAGAAACCCCGTGAGAAAGGGGCTGGCCTGTCAAGGAGGGCCTTGTAACGAATATGGCTTTTACTTTGGATAGGAAGCCATTGAAAGGTTTTAAGCAGTGGAGTGACATTGCTTGAGTTAGATTTTTATAAGTATTAAGTTTAAAAAGCACTCATTTCTGCGTGGAAATCTGACAGGGATAGGGAGAAGGGAGACCAGTTGGCTGTGGCAGTAATCTATGTGAGGGAGAATGGTTGTTGGTGAAAGTAATCAGGAGTGATCAAATTCTGGGTGTTTATTGAAGGTAGAGCCAGCAGGATTTGCTGATGTAATGAATGTACAGTATAAGAAAGGGGAGGTCTAGACGGTTCTAAGGTTTTTGGTCTGAGCAACTGGAGGAACAGACTTGTCATTTACTGAGATGTGGTAACCAGTGAGTTTTGGGTAGAAACTGAGCTGGTTTTGGATAGGTTAAATATGAAATACTTACTAATCTTTAAGTGGAAATGTTGAATAGGCAGTTGGATATATGAGTCGAAGTTCAGGAGAATGATCTAGGCGGGGAGATGTCAGCATTTTGGGTGGTGGTTAAAGTTATGAACATAGGTCAAAAGACAGAGTCAGAACACAGATCCTTGGGAAACCTAAAGTTGGAGGTCAGGGGATAAAAAGGAATGTGCAAAGGAGACTGAAAGGGAGCAGTTGGTGATATAGAAGTGGTCCTGGAAGCTGAATGAAGAAAGTATGTTATAATGGAGGCAGTGATTCATGTGTCAAATGCAGCTAGAAGATTAAGAAAGATGAGGCCATTTGTATGTCTTTGGAGAAATGTCTCTTGAAGTCCTTTGCCCGTTTTTTACTTATATATTCTGGATGTTAATCCTTTATCAGATATATGCTTTGCAAATATTTTCTCCCTTTCTGTGAGTTGTCTATCACTCTCTTTATAGTGTCCTTTGACACACAAACATTTTTAATTTTGATGAAGTCCAATTTATTTTTTGTTGCTAAGTTATATTTTCAAGAGAGACAATAATACCACCTGGTTCACAGGATTATTATGAAGATTAAGTAAATTAATACATGTGAATACATGCAAAGGAATTGGGACAATACCTGCCATATAAGAAGCATGCAGTAAATATTAGCTATTATCCAGGCTAAGTTTGTAGTATAAAAACCACTGGTCAGAGAGAGAGAATTAGGACATGTGACATGGAAGCCAGAGGAGTAGAGGGTTTCGAGAAGAGCATGATCAACAGTGCCAAATGATGCAGAGATGTCAAGTAGGATCAAACAAACAGACTTGGTGGCTACAAGGTCAGGCAGTACTGTGACAGAGCCCATTGCCAAATTACACTGGATTGAAAAAATTTTTAGGTCCTTTGGTGTTCAGGGTCAGATCTTCTGCTGTTTCAGCCCTTACAGTGCTCCAAAACAAGACAGCTTGTGGGGGTTTGCTGAGATATAGAAGAGAGAACACTCGATTTGGAGTCAGAACAACTGGGTTCAAGTCTCTGGTCTTCTACCACTTGACATCTGTGGGCACCTCCCAGAGCTCTGGTTCCCTCACTCTTAGAGGACAATTGTTCCTATTTTACTAGGTCAATGAAAGGTTTAAGTGAAGAGTCAGCCTAATAGTAAGTCATTAATTATTATTGTCATACTAACTGGTTCTATTCTGACTCCTCTTGTTTTTCATTCTCACTCAGTAGTTCTTCCTGTGTAGCAGGTCTCATGAAGATGGGGTATTCCCATCTTACAGATACTTGGCTTACAGGTTTGCAATGACAATAAGATGAGAGTAATACATGTTAAATGCTTATGACAATTTTGGCTGCTGTTGTATTCTAATGGAAAGTTTTTGCCTGATTTTTAGTGGTGCCTCTGTCTTCAGGTCTGCTTCCTGAGCCACTGTGTTCCTCATAGTCTGTGATGTTCACCAACTTACCCATCCTCAGCTGTTGCCATAAGAAGCAAGTGCTTAGGGGCTGCCCGGTGGCGCAGCAGTTTAGTCCGCGCTTGGCAGCCCGGGGTTCGCAGGTTCGGATCCCGGGTGCCTGCTTGTCAGCCACGCCGTAGCGGCGTCCCATATAAAGTAGAGGAAGATGGGCACGATGTTAGCTCAGGGCCAGTCTTCCTCAGCAAAAAAGAGGAGGATTGGCGACGGATGTTAGCTCAGGGCTGGTCTTCCTCACAAAAAAAAAAGAAGCAAGTGCTTAAATACTATCTATCATTGACTCTATCAATGGATCTTTTTGTTCCTTTTGTTTTGGTTGTAGATATGAGAATCCATTTAACTGAGTTGTGAATCACTGCAGAAGTTTGTTTGAGGATTTCATCTGCTTTTCAGTAAACAAATAGGGGGTTCCCGCTGAGTTCCTATAGCTACCAAAACAAAGATGTTTTTCGTGGAGGAACTGTCCAGTCCTGATTGCTTTCACCCTTATAAGCTGCATTTCAGGGCAGGATGTAAGTCACATTTATTTAGTCTGGTTTGTACCCTGTTGTGTGGCTCCTGTTTATTCTTTTTTTTTAAGTTTACATTTCTTTTTTATTTATTACATATCCCAAGATAACCTAGGAATGAATACATTTTGAAAATATAATAAGAATAAATTCTATAAACACTACTTGAATAGCCATTCAAAAAAATCTAAATAAGCTATGACTTTACAATATTTTTGTTGTTGTTAATGATGGATGGCAACAAATGAAAGGAATTTTTAATTCAATACACATTTATTGAGTGGTCTTCTTTGTACTAGACACGACAATCACCCTGGGAGATAAATATTCCCATTTTATAGATGAGAAAAATGGCTCCCAAATGAGTTAAATATCTAGCCCAAGAGCCCAAGTCTCTGAGCAAGAAAAAATAACAGATTGCTTTCTCCAAAAAGGCTCTTTGGCTTCAAAGTAGGTGTTTCTTCCATTTTCTCTTATTTTGTCAGTTATTCTCTTATTTTCCTGTATAGGACTCCACATACAAAGACAAGGACACACATTCACACACACACACACGCACACACACACAGGAATCCTAACTACCACTTCAAACAGCATAAACCCCTCAGTCTTCATTTAGTTTAATCACAGGATTCCCAAAAGAAGTCAATTAAATGGGCAATTAATTCCTCTGTGCATCATTCACTCACATATTAAAACTGTTAATCTTATTTCTTTACTCAGTCTCCCCCACGCCACTGTCCTCAGCGTTTAAATTCCTTGTTACTCGTGAAGTTGGTGTGAGAATCTTTTTGCAAAAGCATTTTGTAAACTGAAAAGATATTATCTAGCTGTGGAACCCAGTCTGTTCAACTTTATCAGGTTGGCTGTGGTGAAAGGTTAAATGTTTAAACCACACCAGTTACACCATTGTTCCAGGAATTGAACTGAGTGGAACTGAAAGACTTTTCCAAACAACTCAAACCAAGCAAATAGTCCCTGATTTGCTCTCTGAAACTAAGTATATTAGCCTTGTGGTGACCAAATATTGACCTAATGATTAGAAGAAAGCAGAGATTCTACCTACCTTCTTAAGCACTTACTGCTTAACCGTAATGAAATGTCCCAAGATGCTTCCAAACAGCAACTCTTTCAAGGGATATGGCTGGTACAGTTAGTAGAGACCTCCCAAAGACTCTCTCCCAGGAATCCTAAAAAGTCTCATTTACAGGGGCCGCCCGGTGGCGCAGCGGTTTAGTCCGCGCTTGGCAGCCCGGGGTTCGCGGGTTCGGAGCCCGGGAGCCCGCCGACGCACTGCCTGTCAGCCACGCCGTGGCGGCGTCCCATATAAAGTGGAGGAAGATGGGCACAGATGTTAGCCCAAGGCCAGTCTTCCTCAGCAATAAGGGGAGGATTGGCGACGGATATTAGCCCAGGGCCAGTCTTCCTCAGCAAAAAGGGGAAGATTGGCAACAGATGTTAGCTCAGGACTGGTCTTCCCCACAAAAAAAAAAAAAAAAGTCTCATTTACAGAAAAACAAAGAGGAGACAATTCCACACCCTACCTGCCAATGCACTCAATCCTAACGCTGTCCACAGTCACTTCATGTTCCCCACTTGGGACTATGAGTCAAGATAGCTGGTTCAAGTCTTAGCGCCACGCCTTTGCTTTGTGACCTCCTTGAGGCCTCAGTTTCTTTATGTGTAAAATGGAAACAGCAACATCACCTCACAGGATTGTTGCCAGGATTCAGAGAATTAGTTACGTGAAAAGGTATGATTCTCAGCAGATTTTCCTTGGGTGGCAAGTATTTATCTTATTGGGAAATTCCTGCCTTGTAGAGAAGCCTGGAGCCTTGCCAAAGGCTGGAACAAAGACTTGGTTGATAAGTGAAAGGGACAAAGCAAAGTAAAAATGGGTTTGGCATTCCTGCTGGAAGGAATGGTGAGTGTTCATTCACTGTCAAAAGATATTTATTGAAAGTCTACTATTCTTCCAGGCACCTTTCTAGGCACTGGGATTCAGGAATGAACAAAATGAATGAATGGAAAAAATCCCCCCTCAGTGGGGGGATCAGATAATAAACCAGTGGATGGATAAGATGCCAAGTGATGAGTGGGTGAGGATGAAGAGTGGACAGGGCTCTTTTAGATAGAACAGAAAAGGCAGGCCACTGAGGGGTAACCTTTGTCTAGAGACCTGATTATGTGAGAGAATAAACCACGCAGCTATCTGGAGAACAACCAGCAAAGCCAGCGCCCTGTGTGAAGGCTCTGAGGGGAGCAGCTGGAGCCCAGTGCGTGAGCAGAAGAGAGATAACCAGGGGCCAGATCACATGAAGTGTTGTGGTCCATGGAAAGGATTTGGGATTTTATTTCAAGTGTGATGAGTACCCGTTAGCGGGTTTGGAGCTGGGGAGTGCTGTAATCTGATTTAGGGTTATAAGGTTAGTCTGGTCACCATGTAGAGGACAGACAGTAGAGGGGGCAAGGGCAGGAGCAGGGAGGTAAATGAAAGAGGACGATGCCTGGAGGTGGTAAGGTGGTATGAATAATCAGATTCTGGAGATATTAGGAAGGTAGGGGCTTCAGGATTGGCAGATGGATTGCAAGTAGAGTATGAAAACAGAGAAGTAGGGATTTATTCCAACATTTTTGGTTTGAGTAAACTGAGTGACGGCCATTTCCTGAAATGAGGAAGACATGGGGAGGAGCAGGTTTGGGGGGAAAATAAAGAGTTCTGCTTGGGAAAGTTAAGTCAAGATGCCTTTTTATTAAACCTCGGAGGAAGATATTGAATAGTAAGTTGGAATTAATAGGAACGCAGAGTTCAGGGGAAACATTGCACATATAGGGATACTAATATTGGAGTCATTAGCATATTGAGGGTTTTAAAGCCATAGGACTGGGTGACAGTATCTAGAGCATGTGTAGATGGAAGAGAAAACAGGCCTGAGATGAGCTACACTGATCTCTTCCTAGAGGCCACGTGACACAGCCTGCTCTTAACCCTGGTTGCATATGAAAGTCACTCCAGCGTCTATCAAAAAAAATAGATACTTGGGCTCCACCCAGATCTACTGAATGAAAATCTCCAGGGCATGATGAGGCTGGTATTTTTCAAAGAGCACCACAGATGGACAGGCAGGTTTGAGGACAAATGACCTAGAAAAAGTTAAGGTAAAGAGGGAGGGAAAGAGTGTGGCTCAGGTATACTGAAAAAATAGACCAGGGGCCCAGCATAGCTAAGGAACCCTGAAACCCTTCACTTCTACACACACACCATCCCCACCACCACTGCCTCTACCACCACCATCACTAGTCAAAGTCTTAAAGACTTAACTCCACACCCACAGGTGAGTGTAACTCCCACTCCTCAGAAAAATAATAACTTAAGCAATATTTTTTTTTGTTTGCTAACCGTTTTTGTATACATTTTCTCACTTGAACATACATTCTCACATCAACCCTGTGAACAACATGTGAAGACTGCATTTACTTAAATTAAATCCAGCCATTATACCCAGGCCCTGTCGGTATGCTAACTCACTTAATCCTCACAACATCCCGACGGTAGAGGAAGGTGATTTTCTCCCCAATTTTCAGATGAGGAAACTGAGGCAAGCCACAGAAAGAAGTGGTAGACCTGGGACTCAAACTTAAGGTTCTGACTCCAAAGCTTATGCTCTCATTTCATCAAATATAAAAATTTGATCACTATTCTGCCTCATGTTTTAAAAAATGGCTACTAAACTAGGTTGGCTTTTAAAGCACAGAATTGTTACCGGACCAGGTCCGTTTTTGCCGGTTGCCCAGAAAGCCAATCACTGAGATGACGAGACTGCAGCAGAGACAGAGTTGTCTTTTTTAAAAAATTTTTTTATTGATGTCTTAATTTATAACATTGTGGGGTTTTCGTTGTACATTTTTATTTGTCGGTCACCATATAGATGCATCCCTTCACCCCTTGTGCCCACCTCCACCCCCTCCCCCTGGTAACCACCAACCAGTTCTAGAGAGAGAGCTTTAATCACAAGGCAGCCAAGTGAGGAGGCAGGAGAATCAATCTCAGATCCGCCTCCCCGAAAATGGGGACTCAGGGATATTTATGGGATAAGGAGGGTGGGGTGGTCTGAAGTGTGGGGATAGATGATTGGAGGTAAGGAGAAGTGAGGCAGCTGATGATCTGCGCAAGCGTAGTCAAGCTTCCTGCCTCTTCACAGGACAAGTGTTCACAAAATGGCACATTATCATGATCTGAGGGTGGAGTTTTTAGCTTCTTGACGCCAAAAAGGTCACTTGTCAAGCATTTGCACAGGCCTAGTTGATGGGCTGGTGGTCTCAGTCAGCCTGAACTGGATGATGGGTTGACTCTCAGTTCCCACATAACTCAAGCACTCCACCCATTACCAGGGTTACCCCAAGCCTCAGAGATGTTATCTATAGGGTGGGTTTTAGTAATGCATTATCTAACTGCTTTTGCAGACAACTGTGTATAGTTTAAGCAAGTTGGCCCCCAGTTTCAGAATCATTAGTCTTCCCAGAAAGGATAAATAACAGCTGTGTAGTGGGAATTCCTGATTTTGAAATAACTATTGTAATATCAATCTCAACCAGATTTTCCTACTTCCTTGGTAGGTACTGGTTTTGCTCCCAGAGTCTCTTACAAGCAAAGTTTATTCTTAGGGATGCAGGACAATATGTAAACTCCTGTTCAAATATGCCTCTAAAATCAGAACCTGGAAATGGGACAATATAGTAATTGGTTGCCCCCACATCCAAGTTGGTGAGGGATTTGGTGAGGGAAATTATAAATTTATTCACATTTAGAGAGAAGTTTCGTTTCCCTTCCACCTGTCATTATTCATCCCCCCTTAACATTGTGACTTTCCTAAAATTCAGCATTACAAAAATCTATGTTTCTTACCAGTAAGTTTGATCACTAGTTCTTAAACTAGTTTTGATAACCACACACCCTCTTGACTTGCCGTATAGTCATAGGAGAATTTCTGAACACAGCTTTATACATAAGCCTCCTAGTCAAGAAGACTAGGTCTTCTTTCAGTATACCTGCATTCTAATTCCTCAGAGTCAGACCAGACATGTCCAAACCAACTGCCTCTAGATATTTTTATTAGATTCACACACTTAGAGTTAACATTAAAGGTTTCAAAATCATGTTTTAAGGAGGTACTAGACTTAGAAAGAAAACAGAAAGAAAAATTCAGTTATTTATAATTGTCTAATTATTAGTTGGTTTTCTTCAGACTAACTCTTTTCTTAAAGTCTATGCAGTATTTTTTTTCCTTAGAGGGGAAGTAGGAGCCCATAAACATAGTTGTAAGTAGTTATGTCTCTGTGGGCCCTCTTTTACGGCTCTTACTGGTGAGGTGTTAAGAATGGCACAGCTGTTCAGCTTTTAAGTATATTATGGTTGCACCACTTCTCCCTGTCCTGAGCCTCTTTTCCTCGATTCTCCCAGACAATTTCTATGTTACCAGGCAGGGAAAAGGGGTGTAAAGGTAATTTACTTAGATGCATAAAGAGCAATTTCACTCTCAATACTTTTCCCAGTTAGAGCCCTGATGGAAGGGTGCCCAGCCTTCTCAACTAGGCGCATTATAGAAAGGAAGCAAATTTTCAAAATCATTGAACTCCCAACAGCATGCTTTTCCATTCATGTTACACTATGGAATTTGGATATGCTCATATTAAGACTTTTTCAAAACTAGAGCTCAAGGCTACACATATGATTTTCGATAGTTTTTTGCGTGTGATTGGACATGTGATTCGAGTTAGGCCAGTTAGACTTTCTCTCTCATGGGCTGCATAGGAAGCATAGTCAAAGTGAGATGGATGGCACTAAAAGCTGATGCCAACCGGTGACAGTGCACTGGAAAGAAGGTCCAGATCATCTGCTGCTGAGATCCTTGGGGCTGCCCTGGCTCCTGTCTCTCCTGACTCTTACTAATGAGCTGATGGAGTCTGTCTTTGACTCTGTGAATTGCCCTATTTCCTTCAAAAACCACTCCTCTACCCCTCAAATTAGTCAGAATTAGTTTTTGTTGCTTGCAACCAATGATCCTTCAACGATTAAGAAACAAAATATAGGCCTTCATGCCCATAAAATAGAATGAAGGACAAAACTAGAAGAATGTCACTTTCTTTCATTGTCACTACTTCTTGATTGTTATTCAGTGTTTTTATGATTAGAAGCTTTATTTAGAAATTCAGAAAGGCGAGAAGCTGTTGAGCTTTGGTACAGAATAATTTGTGCAGGAACACTGGCTGGCTGAACCAAACGGTTTTCTAGTTTGTGTGCTATTTGTATAGCTCTGCATGCAAACCAATTTATATTCTCTATACCAAAAATAATTTTTATGACTTTTAACTTGATTTCTGACTATATTCTATCCTTCTTGGTATTTTTTTTGAGGGTGGCATTGGGGAAGAGGTCCTTTTTTTCAACTTTTAAAAAAATTGAGATATAATTAATATTATATCTCTATTTTAAATTATACAATTCAGTGGTTTTTATTATATTCACAAGGTTGTGCAAGCATTGCCACTATCCAACTCCAGAACATTCTCATCCCACTAAAGGAAACCTCATACCCACTAGGAGTCACTTACCATTTCCCCCTCACCCCAGCCGCTGGAAACTACTAGCCTAATTTCTGTCTCTACAGATTTGCCTGTTCTGGACATTTCATATATATGGAATCATACAATATGTGGCCTTTTGTGTCCGGCTTCTTTCACTTAGCATAACGTTTTCAAGGTTCTTCTAAGAGGTCTGCTTTAAATATAGCTCATAACGAGGCTCTCATCAAATACAAAATCCATCTCAACAAAAATACTCTTTATAAATGTAGAGATCTACCTGGGACCTTTTCTACTTTAAGATCTTATGAGGGTTTATGATTCTGCCCTCTAATTTTGACTTGTGGTTATAAAAGAAAGGAAGGAAAGAAGGAACTAATTCTTACTGGAAACCGTTTCCCTAATTAAAACAAAACCGAGAACCTTCTAAGCAGCACC
Organism: Tapirus indicus; assembly: GCA_031878705.1. Taxonomy (NCBI): domain Eukaryota; kingdom Metazoa; phylum Chordata; class Mammalia; order Perissodactyla; family Tapiridae; genus Tapirus; species Tapirus indicus. The sequence continues at coordinate 131,365,610 of CM062920.1, read as the reverse complement.
CTGGAGTCACCCTTTTCTGCTGCCCCTCTTTCTTGTTATCTCTCTTTTCCCTCATCTTACTTTATTTTTATTAGAGCATTGATCACTCCCCAACATATTTGTTTGTTATTGTCTTTTGCCCTACTAGAGTGTAAGCTCTAGAAGAACAGGGAATTTTTGTCTCTTTGTTAATGACTCTATCCCCAGTATCAAGAATAGTGTTTGGTGCATAGTAGGCACTCAATAAATATTTTGGGGAAGGAAAGAATGAAGGAGGGTTAGTGTGATATGAGACTCATTAGGTGGAGAGAGAGCAAGTGACCAAGCAGCCCTGTCTGTTCCCTAGAGATTTCCAAGGTCTGTGACATTATGGCTGGCATTACCTTAATCGCCACTGGGGCACTCAGCTCCCTCTTCAATATTCTGGCCCAAGCATAGTCCCCTCTCCACATCCACTGCCTCCTTCCTCTCTTACCCAGATTGTCTCTATAGCTACCTAAAAGTTCTCCCTGCCCATGGTTTTGTCTCTCCCCAGTTCATCTATGTTAGACTGGTAGTGTCTTTTAAAACCACAGATATATAATTATGTGACTCCCTGTTTAAAATACTTCAGTGTTCTTCATTGCTCGTAGGGCCAAGCTCATGCTTCTCCTCCTCTCCCACCTTCTCCCCCGCCTCCTCCTCTTCTTCCTTCTTCTTCCATTCATGGGTCACAAGGCCTTGCATGATATGGCTTAGTCTCATCTTTTGCAACTCTCCTCACGCCTCCTCCACCTTACACTTTATGATCCAGATGAACTTCATCTTTGCACACATTGACTCTGAAGTACCTAAAACACTTCCAAGTGGAGAGGTCCAGTAGGCATCTCTATGGGGTCCAAAGCTTAGGTAAGAAGTCTGGACTGGTGATGGAGATTTGGGTGTCACCAGCACACAGAGATAGTCACTGAGTCTGTGGGAAACAGTGAATATGTGGAGAGTTCAAAGAGGACTCGTGGCAGAACACTGAGGAATGCCAGCATTCCAGGAGGGACCTCAACCAGGAATGCTGTCTTAAGTATCGTGACTCCGTCATGATCCTGATCAAAAGAACTAGTTTTCCTATTTGCAGTTCATCCTTTCTCTTTCTGGTTTTTAGTGAGGAGACTAAATTCTAAGCCCTATGTTCTTTAATTCAACACTGGCTACAAATAATTATTGAAGTAAGCCCCAGCAGTTTAGCAACAAACCCGAGTATTTGACAAGACAAATACTCAGCAAACCAGTACCTCTTAGATAGATTGAAGAAAAAAGATTATGCACATCCTAGTCACTCCGACCAGGCAGCAGCACAGATCCTCAAGTGATCCCCATCTGTGGCCCAGCATAAGCCTCACCCGTGACATGATCACAGCCTACCCACTCGGTCTTGATTGTTCCAATCACTGCCTGGGGTGCTCTAGTGTTGCGTCTAAGGTGCCACAGGACTGTGGAAGGACTAGAAAGGCAGGGAAGGATTGGAACTGGGAAAGGACCATTAAAATCATCTCCACTTCTTGCTTACCGTACTCTCCTATCAAGTGGAAGCCTAGAAGATATGTTATTCGGAACACCAGATCTGTGGAATGTTAAGAGTTATACCAATAAAGGGTCTGTAGCTAAATGATAGGGAATTTGAACAAAATTTATTTGAACAAGATTAAATAGATCTCTTTACAGAAAAAAAAGACAGATAAAGAAAAAAGATTATAAATATTTATATATAAGCCATCATAAAGTTTATAGTTACTCTGTAGCTTGTCATTACGAAACTGAGTTTCTTAGGCTCTGCTATGAAAGTCAAAGAGCTTTCTGGTGATGCAGAAAGATTTGTTGTAATGGTTCTAAGGACTGTTGACTTGTATCCTTGGGCTCATAAATATTTACAATCAGAAACTGCATTTGTTAAAACGACGTTTGTTTACTATAAACTATATTTGTATAAGAGATTGATTTTTACCCACCAAACTTGATATCATTAGCTTCACCAACTTTATTCTGTAGCTTCTCTCGACTCTAATTGTGCCCAAATTCATTGGTTTTTTTTAGTCAGAAAGCACCTAGACCTTTTATCTGGACTTCTTCCTACAGGCTTGTATTTTAATAAGGCTGGCCACTCTAACATTCATTTCTGAGAAGCATAGCAAATGTCAGTTTTTCTCTATCGCTTGCCTGAGACGTGTATTTTCCACAGTGTTGGGCCCTCAGGAAATCCTGATATGGCTTTGTCCTTTTTCTGATAACTGTTAGAGTTGGAAAGAGACCTAGAGATCATCTAATCCGGTCCCCTTGATTTACAGATATAGAAATTGAGGACTAGAAGTGTTAATTATCTGTGGTCACCCAACAAGTTAGAGGCAGAACCAGGACTAGAATCAAGGCTTCCCGCTTTTCCCACATTGCCTCCTCCCCACCTCCTCCACCCCGTTTGTTGTTATTGTTGTTGTTGTTATTGTGGTAGAATATACATAACAAATTTTACCACTTTAGCCATTTTTAAGTGTACAGTTCAGTGGCATTAAGTACATTAACATTGTTGTGCAACCATCACCACTATCCATTTCCAGAACTTTTTCATCATCCCAAACTGAAACCCTATACCATTTGAACAAGAACTCCACATTTTCCCCTCAGGCTAGCCCCTGGCAATGACTGTTCTATTTTCTGTCTCTGTGTATTTGACTACTCTAGGTACTTCCCATAAGTGGAATCATCCAGTATTTGTCCTTCTGCGTCTCACTTATTTCACTTAGAGTAACGTCTTATACTTAAGGTTCATTCATGTTACAGCATGTATCAGAATTTCATTCCTTTTTAAGGCTGAATAATATTTCGTTGTATGGACACACATACCACACTTTGTTTATCCCTTCACCCATTGATGGATGTTTGGGTTGTTTCCACCTTTTACGTTTTGTGAATAACACTACTAGGAAGCAAATATCTGTTCAAGTCCCTTCTTTCAATTCTTTTGGATCTATACCCAGAAGTGATGTTGCTGGATCATATAAAATCCTATGTTTAATATTTTGGGAAACCATCATACTGTTTTCCATAGCAGCTGCATCACTTTACATTCCCTCTCCTTATTTTTTTTTATGTGCAGTAGAAAGAGTATTGGATTGGAAGTTGCCGACCCAACCCCAGGACTCATTAGGTGGGTAATCTGGGGTAGGCCCCTTCATCACCCAAACTCAGCTTCCCCAGTCAGGCAGACATAAACGACCTTTGGCTTGCTGACCTTACAGAATTATTACAAGAATACAACAAAATGAGATACACAGACTGCTTTACAAATTAAATAATTATTTAATGGATGTTATTATTAGTCATTTCTACTAAATTTGAGTCAAATCCAATGTCAAAGGAAAAAACTATGAGGTATTAAGAAGGAAAGGGCTCATTAAAGAAATTTAATATCCAGCAAAGACTTTGATCTAAAGGTCTTTTTTTTCTAAAATCTAAGCAGTTTGGCCCTAAACAAAGAACACTGTTACTCAGTGCAAGTGCAAAGTTCCAGCCAGCTTGGGAGAAGCTGAGAAAACGGCAGACCAGCTCTTTAGGAAGCAGCAGTGGTTCAGTCAGCTGTTTCAGTCTGAAGCTCTGCAATTCAGTGTTTTATTAGAAGCATTTAGAATTCTGTTTACAATTCTCTATAAACACATCATTCCTGGAACAATGTGGCTTTTTCCCTTTGATTGATGATAAGAGTTGCTGAAATATGTCCAACAGATTTCTTTGTCTGAATTAAATCACAGGCTTAGTTTTACTTACATAGATTAAACAGTGGTCTCTAGGAAATGAAAGCTACTTGCTGGGTTTTGGAAAAAGTTTAGAGATGCCCTTTTGATTTTGGATCCTAAATATTAAATTTACTTTATCTTCACAAGTCAACTATACAAATACTGATTTTGTAGGTACTGTGAAGGATGCAACAGAAATAAGAGCAGAGTCCCTGTCCCTAATGTGATCAAAGTCAGAAGTGAGGATCTCAAGAGGTTAATACAGTGTTGCTAAACTTTATAACTAATGATAGAATAGAATTATTTTCAATCTTTATTTACACGTACAAATCTATTATACATAAGGGCATCTCCCTTAAAGACTTTTCTTATTTTAAATGCACTTAAATTTCTGCCAACTCTTTCTTGTGCCCATCCTAAATAATATCCCATTTTTAAGAACATTAAAGGCCTAGGATATTTTGTGTGTGTGTGTGAGGAAGACTAGCCCTGAGCTAACATCCGCTGCCAATCCTCCTCTTTTTTGCTGAGGAAGACTGGCCCTGGGCTAACATCCGTGCCCATCGTCCTCTACTTTATGTGGGACGCCGCCACAGCATGGCTTGATATCAAAGCGGTGCGTCTGTCCGCGCCCGGGATCCAACCTGCAAACCCCGGGCCGCTGAAGCCGAGCATGCGAACTTAACCTCTACGCCAGCGGGCTGGCCGCAAGGCCTAGGATGTTTTTACGATGTGATACTGAGCTACTCGACTATTAAACAGAAAAGGTTATTGGGCCTAGAGAGTATCTAGTCATAGTGGTCGGGAAAGGGACTCTCCTCCTTGGCTCCAAAGCTCTATGGTGGGAACAGAGATGCAAAATCAGTGCTTTCTGAATCTGGCACTGAGGAGAGAGGAGGAGACAGCCAGGATCACAGAGTTAAGATGAGACTGAAGCACAGTGAAAGAGAGTGAATCCTGGGAAGAAAAATAATTGCCAAGAGAAACAGGCCCAGAAATAGAAAGAAAGCACCTACTCAGGGTAGGAATTCCTTTTGAGATATCCCCTAAAAAATTATATTCTAGTTTCTGAAAAGGAGAGCTCACTGCTTTACAAGGCTATACATTCCAACATTAGACAGCTTTAACTTTTAAAATGTTCTTCTTTAAAATAATATCCAGTGATAAAAGATGTACTAAATAGTAAATCATAGTATAGCCATACATTGAAATATTATTCAGCCAATATAAAGGATGCTGCTGTAAAAGAATGTAGGAACAATACTTAGTGATATAGGAAAATGATTATAATATATTGTCATATGTACCTCAAGACCCTGATTTGGTGTGTGTGTGTGTGTCTGTATATCTACCCCATTCTCTTTTTCAGTTTTGCTTTCATTGCGACTCACTGGTAAAGAAGGCAGACACACCAGGAGACATCCAGGTTGGATTTGCTTCCCAGGAGATTCCACTCTGCTCTGGTAAGTCCCAGACAGTTCTCAACCTCCCCTGCCCAGAGCTTCCTCCCATAAATCCTTTTACCCTCTCTGCTGATAAAATGGTTGACCACTGCTGGGTAGAGAATACCAAAACTCTGACAAAATGTCCTTAATATGCACTGAAGAGAATATCAAAATGCTTGTGGTTACAGTCTGCTCTAAGTAGGCCCAGGATGTCTGGGTGTGGTAGACAAGGCCCGGAAAGTCCTTGAAGTGTCCAAAGGGCAGAGACAGGGAGGTCACTTACAGCTGAAGAGCTGCACATTCTGGCTTCTATGGCCCTTTGTTCTGTGTTGTTCAATGTCTTTGTGAGTTCCAGGGAGTGACAGCCCCATCCGCATGCAACCAGACAACCTGTTTGTATTTTTGACCCTCACTTGAGGTTCTCAGGACTCAAGTAGAACTCCGTCAGAAAATTTAGTGCAGTTTTAGTGTGTTTTTAAATACAACCCCCCCCAAACCTTTGTTATGTTAAGTGTAATAAAATATAAATGTGCCAACTTATCAGCACAAATAGATCAGACCAAATATCAAATGAAGCAAAAAAGAGAAAAAAAATTTTTTAGATACTAAAAAAGTTTTGTGGTATAATTTCTTAAATTGACAATTCTATTTTAGTCTCTCACCCCAATCAAACAGAATTTGGAACAGAGTCCCACATTAACATGACTTTATTGCTCACTATATAATGAAGAGTTCCAATATTTTGAATCATTACCCTTTCCATTTTGGGGAGGGGGAGGGGAGGAGAACAAAACATTGCCCAAACCAACCCTTTTAAAACATCTTGAGGCAAACACTCAACTCTCTTTCTGTCTTGCCCTTTTAAAATAGGGGTATGGTCAGTTCCATCACTCCCTCCCCTCACTACACTATCATAACACCCTGCCGTCATTTCCACTGATCACATCCAATCTGACTGCAAGTTGTTCTTGCTTATCTGTTTCTCCTCTTGAAGACAGGGATCATGTCAGAACAGATAGAATAATGTAAAACCATGACCTGGAAATAACATTCTACAAAGAAAATCTTGTCCCTCTTCAGAGCCTTGGGTAATGCACATGCCATACACAAGCACATTTGTATCAGAATGGACACCTTGGTTAAAGAATCGATCCATCCCAATGCATCTAAGTAAACAGCTGAAATGAATTTTCATCTGAGTTTTCACAATGCTCTTTGCAAGCTTTTTGCCTTTGTTAGATTATCAAGAAAATGCAGGTTAATTTATTATGGACAGTCACATTCACTCCCTGTACCACTTTGCCCAAAGAAACCCAGCCCAACATGATAACATCAGAAAATTCTTCACCTCACATTTTCCCTTGAAAGATAAAGGAAACAGAATCATTCTGCCTCTCTCCGGGAAGAAAGGCAGAGCCATTCCCCAAGGCCCTCAGAAAGCCATCTGGCTGCAGTCTTTCCCGGAGTTTTCTGGCCCAGGGACAAAACACATTTATAGCAGATGGATCAACACTGTCACCCAGTGGACAGACAGCCAGGCAGGCTGAGGCCTTAGCCTTGCTCTTGGCTTGACAGCCAGACAGCCAGCCAGCGTTGGAATAGGAACCTATTTGTTTTAGGTGATCACGAATGATTGTTAATATTCTCTTTCAGGGAACTGGGAGGCCCTCAGCTGACAAGCCTTTGATTTGGATGTCATGGAGGAGTGCAGCTTAAGTAGGGCATACATTTTCATTGTGCTGATGCTTTTTTTTTTAAGCCATCAGTAAATTTATAGGAAGCACAGACCATAAACCAACCAAGCAAGTCTGCCAAGACCTGCAGGATCAGATAGGCTTGTGGGAGCAGGGTGATATTTGATCACCCGCCAGGTACTGGGGGAAGACTTCCTACCACAGAATAAGACTCATTGTTCATTGTTCTTAGTGACAGTGGATGTGTATTTTGAAAACTGAAAATAGGTTTTTTTGTGCATACGTGGATTGAAACCTGAGGAATATATTCCCTTTACTATAGTGATAGTGAAATTAGTGGATGAGCTATGCTTGCTTTCTCTATTTTTAAATATATCTCAAAAGACATGTATGGTTGTAGCCTCTGCCCCATCTCATTTGTCCTGAGTCTCTTTCTCTTGTCTAGGCTGTCATTTGACACTTGCAACACACTGGCTTACTTTTCATATTAAGGTGAGAGGCTCTTTGCCTTAAGCCTTTCTTGCTAAATGTACCTTGAAATGAGACGCTTCTCCCCAGCTGGACGCATCAACAAGCTGAAAGCTTTCATCTGGTGTCACTTCACACTTAAGAGTGTCCGAAGTTGTGGGGGCTGAGACTCCAATTGCAGGAGTTCTTGTGGAGTCTTGATTAAAAGCGAAGTCTCTGTTTATTGTGAGAAAATATGAGTTTGAATTCTGACCCCTCCACCTGCCAGCTCCTTGGCCTTGGACAAGTTACTTAATCTCTAAATTTCAGTTTACACATCTGTTACCAGAGATAATATTAGCACCTACCCCCTGGGTTGCTGTGGAGATTTGGACAAGAAAATATGTGTGAAGAACAGCACAAGGCCTGGGCACGTGGTGAGAGCTCAATGAACACTAGTGTTAGCGTGATCATCATTATAATGCCGGCTGTCACACTTATTATTCCTGAAATGCAACTTATTATAAAGTACCTCTAGACTAGCTGATGAATCATGCTATTTTTTCAGCTAGAAAGGTCCTGAGAGATCATCAAGTCCACTGCTTCTCATTAAAATCATCCAGGGAAGCTTTTAAAAAAACATTGGCTGCAGGGAGGGGGAATTGGAGGAAGGTGGTCAAAAGGTACAAACTTTCAGTTATAAGATAATAAGCACTAGGGATGTAATGTACAATATGATGACTATAGCTAACACTGCTGTATGATATATAGGAAAGTTGCTAAGAGTAAATCCTAAGAGTTCTCATCATAAGGAGAAACTTTTTTTCCTTTTTTCTTTTCTTTTATTTTACAGATTTTTTTTACTGAAGTCTTAATAGTTTATAACATTGTGAAATTTTAGTTGTATGTTATTGTTTGTCAGTCACCATACTGATGCATCCCTTCACCCCTTGTGCCCACCCCCCCATCCCCCTTGCCCCTGGTAACCACCAAATAGTTTTCTGTGTCCATGTGTTCGTTTATCTTCCACATATGAGTGAAATTATGCAGTGTTTGTCTTGCTCTGTCTGGCTTATTTCGCTTAACATAATACTCTCCAGGTCCATCCATTTTGTTGCAAATGGGACGCGTTTGTCGTTTTTTAATGTCTGAGTAGTATTCCATTGTATATATACACCACATCTTTATCCAGTCATGAGTCGAGGAACACTTGGGTTGCTTCCACATCTCAGCTATAACGAATAATGCTGCAATGAACATAGGAGTGCATAAGCCTCTATGGATTGTTGATTTCAGGTTCGTTGGTTAGATACCCAGCACTGGGATAGCTGGGTCACAAGGTATTTCTATTTTTAAGTTTTTGAGGGATCTCCATACTGTTTTCCATAGAGGCTGCACCAGTTTGCATTTCCACCAGCAGTGAATTAAGGTTCCCGTTTCTCCACAACCTCTCCAACATTTGTTGTTGTCTGTCTTGGTGATTATAGCCATTCTAACGGGTGTCAGGTGATATCTTAGCGCAGTTTTGGTTTGCATTTCCCTGATGATTAGTGATGTTGAATATCTTTTTCTGTGCCTATTGTCCATCTGTTTATCTTCCTTGGAAAAGTATCTGTTCATATCCTCTGCCCATTTTTTGATTGGGTTGTTTGTTTGTTGTTCAATTGTGTGAGTTCTTTATATATTATGGAGATTAACCCCTTGTTGGATATATGATTTGCATATATGTTCTCCCAGCTGGTGGGTTGTCTATTCATTTTGATCCTGGTTTCATTTGCCTTGTAGAAGCTCTTTAATCTGATAAAGTCCCACTTGTTTCTTTTTCTTTGTTTCCCTTATCCGAGTAAACATGGAATTTGAAAAGATCCCTTTATGACCTATGTCAAATAGTGTACTGCCTATATTTTCTTCTAAGAGTTTTATAGTTTCAGGTCTCACTTTCAGATCTTTGATCCATTTTGAGTTATTTGTGTATGGTGATAGAAAAAGGTCTATTTCATTCTTTTGCACGTGACTGTTCAGTTTTCCCAGCACCATTTATTGAAGAGACTTTCCTTTCTCCATTGTATGTTCTTCACTCCTTTGTCAAAGATTAGCTGTCTGTAGATGTGTGGTTTTATTTCTGGGCTTTCAATTCTGTTCCATTGATTTGTGTCTCTGTTTTTGTACCAGTACCATGCTGTTTTACGTGTTAGAGCTTTGTAGTATATTTTGAAGTCAGGGATTGTGATGCCTCCCACTTTGTTCTTTTTTGTCAGGATTCCTTTACCTATTTGTGGTCTTTTGTGGCTCCATATGAATTTTAGTATTCTTTGTTCTATTTCCATAAAGTATGCCATTGGGATTCTGATTGGGATTGCATTGAATCTGTAGATTACTTTAGGTAGTATGGATGTTTTAACTATGTTTATTATTCCAATCCATGTGCATGGGATATTTTTCCGTTTCTTTATGTCATCATCGATTTCTTTGAAAAATGTCTTGTAGTTTTCATTGAATAGGCTGTTTACTTCCTTGGTTAAATTTATTCCTAGGTATTTTATTATTTTTTTGCGATTGTAAATGGGATTGTCTTCCTGAGTTCTCTTTCTATTAGTTCGTTATTAGAGTATAGAAATGCAACTGATTTTTGTAATTTGATTTTGTACCCTGCAACTTTGCTGTAGTTGTTGATTATTTCTAATAGTTTTCCAGTGGATTCTTTAGGGTTTTCTTTATATAAAATCATGTCGCCTGCAAATAGTGAGAGTTTCACTTCTTCGTTGCCTATTTGGAGTCCTTTTATTCCTTTTACTTGCCTAATTGCTCTGCCCAAAACCTCCAGTACTATGTTGAATAAGAGTGGTGACAGGGGGCACCCTTGTCTTGTTCCTGTTCTCAGAGGAAAGGCTTTCAGCTTTTCCCCATTGAGTATGACATTGGCTGTGGGTTTGTCATATATGGGCTTTATTGTGTTGAGGTACTTTCCTTCTATACACATTTTGTTGACAGTTTTTATCATAAGTGATGTTGGATCTTGTCAAATGCCTTCTCTGCATCAATTGAGTGGTCATGCAGTTTTATTCTTCGTTTTGTTAATGTGGTGTATCACGTTGATTGATTTGTGGATGTTGAACCATCCCTGCCTGTGTCGCTGGCATAAATCCCACTTGGTCATGGTGTATGATCTTTTTAATGTATTGCTATATTCGATTTGCCAATATCTTGTTGAGGATTTTTGCATCTATGTTCATCAGCAATATTGGCCTGTAGTTTTCCTTCTTTGTATTGTCTTTGCCTGGCTTTCGTATAAGGGTGTTGTTGACCTCATAGTATGTGTTAGGAAGTGTTCCATATTCCTCTATTTTTTGGAAAAGTTTGAGAAGGATAGGTATTAAATCTTCTTCGAATGTTTGGTAAAATTCTCCAGAGAAGCCATCTGGTCATGGACTTTTATTTTGGGGAGGTTTTTGATTACTGTTTCAATCTCTTATAATTGGTCTATTCAGATTCTCTATTTCTTCTTGACTCAGTTTTGGGAGGTTGTAGGAGTGTAAGAATTTATCTGTTTCCTCTAGATTGTCCAATTTGTTGGCATATAGTTTTTCATAGTATTCTCTTATAATCCTTTGTATTTCTGTGGTATCCGTTGTAATTTCCCTTCTTTCATTTCTAATTTTACTTATTTGAGCCTTCTCTTTTTCTTAGTGAGTCTGGCTAATGGTTTGTCAATTTTGTTTATCTTCTCAAAGAACCAACTCTTTGTTTCATTGATCCTTTCTACTGTATTTTTGGATTCAATTTCAGTTATTTCTGCTCTAATTTTTTATTATTTCCCTCCTTCTGCTGACTTTGGGCTTTGATTGCTCTTCTTTTTCTAGTTCTGTTAGGTGTAGTTTAAAGTTGCTTATTTGGGATTTTTCTTGTTTGTTAAGGTGGGTCTGTATTGCTATGAGTTTCCCTCTCAGGACTGCTTTTGCTGCATCCCTTGTGAGTTGGTATGGTGTGTTTTCATTTTTGTTTGTCTCCAGATATTTTTTGGTTTCTTCTTTAATTTCTTCAATGATCCATTGGTTGTTCAGTAGCATGTTGTTTAGTCTGCACACCTTTGTCACTTTCCCAGTTTTTTCTTGTAGTTGATTTCTAGTTTCATAGCATTATGGTCAGAAATTATGATTTCAATCTTCTTAAATTTATAGAGGCTTGCCTTGTTCCCCAACATATAGTCTATTATTGAGAATGTTCCATGACCGTTTGAGAAGAACGTGTAATCTGCTGGTTTTGGGTGGAGTGCTCTGTGTATATCTATTAAGTCCACCTCATCTAGTTATTTGTTTAAGTCTGCTATTTCCTTATTCACTTTTTGTCTGGATGGTTTATCCATTGATGTAAGTGGGGTGTTAAGATCCCCTACTATTATAGTGTTGCCATTAATATCTCCTTTTAGGTTTGTTAATAGGTGCTTTATGTACTTTGGTGCTCCTGTGTTGGGTGCATATATATTTACAAGTGATATGTCTTCTTGGTGGAATGTCCCTTTTATCATTATATATTGCCCCTCTTTGTCTCTCATTACCTGTCTTATCTTGAAGTCTACTTTGTCTGATATAAGTATGGCAACACCTGCTTTCTTTTGTTTGCTGTTAGCTTGGAGTATTTTCTTCCAGCCCTTCACTCTGAGTCTGTGTCTTTAGAGCTGAGATGTGTTTCCTGGAGGCAGCATGTTGTTGGGCCTTATTTTTCAATCCATCCTGCCACGCTGTGTCTTTTGATTGGGGAATTCAATACATTTACGTTTACAGTGATTATTGCTATATGAGGGCTTAATGTTGCTATTTTATCACTCATTTTCTGGTTCTTTTGCATTTCCTTTGTTTCTTGTCCCATGTGTTTCGGACTTCCAATACAGCTTGGTAGTTCTGTGTGATGAGACTCTTAGTTTTCTCTATATTTTTTGTATGTGACTCTGTTCTGATTATTTGTTTAGTGGTTACCATGAGATTTGTGTAAAAAATCTTGTGGATGAGATAGTCCATTTTCTGATGGTCTCTTATTTCCTTAGACTAAGTCCATTTGATCCCTTTCCTCCTTCCCTTTTGAGTTTTTATTGTCGCAACTTATTCCATCTTATGTTGTGTGTGTTTAAAGTGATGAGGTCATATTTATTTTTGGTGTTTTCCTTCTCTTAATCTTGATGTTAATAATTAAGTATTGGCTAACCTATTCTGATAGGGAGCTGCAGTTTTTCTGATTTTGTCTACCTATTTTTCTCTTTGCTCAAAGCTTTGTATCCCCTCTCTCTTTTTTGTTTCTTCAGGCATGAGGGCCTTCTTGAGCATTTCTTGTAGTGGGGGTCTTGTGGCAATGAACTCCCTTAGCTTTCATTTATCTGGGAAAGTTATTATTTCTCCATCACATCTGAAGGATATTTTTGCTGGATAGAGTATGCTTGGCTGAAAGTTTTTGTCTTTCAGAATTTTGAATATATCATTCCAGTCTCTCCTAGCCTATAGAGTTTCTATCGAGAAATCTGCTGAGAACCTGATGGGAATTCCTTTGTACATTATTTTATTTTTTTTGTCTAGCTGCCCTTAATGTTTTTTCTTTGTCATTGACTTTACCAGCTTTACTGCTATATGCCTTGAAGAGGGTCTTTTCATGTTGGTATATATTTAGGAGATCTATTGACTTCATTCACTGATATTTCCAGCTCCTTCCCCAGGTTTGAGAAGTTCTCAGCTATTATTTCTTTGAACAAGCTCTCTGCTCCTTTTCCCCTCTCTTCTCCCTCTGGAATACCTATAATCCTTATGTTGCATTTCCTAATTGAGTTGGATATTTCTCGGAGGGTTTCTTCATTTCTTCTTAGTCTTAGTTCTCTTTCCTTCTCTATCTGGACAATTTCTGCATTCCTATCCTCAATAATGCTAGTTCTTTCCTCCATGTTGTCAGCTCTGTTCTTTAAAGATTCCAGATTTTCCTTTATCTCCTCCACTGTGTTTTTCATCTCCAATATTTCTGATTGGTTTTTCTTTATGGTTTCAATCTCTTGTGAAGAAATTCCTGATATCTTTGAATTGTCTATCTGTATTTTCTTGTAATTCGTTGAGCTTTTTATGATAGCTATTTTGAATTCTCTGTCATTTAGGTTATAAATTTCTGTGCCTTCAGGATTCATTTCTGGGTGCTTGTCATTTTCCTTCTGGTCTGGAGATTTAATATATCTTTGCATAGTGCCTGCCGATGTTGGCTTATTTTTTCTCATACTGAAGATATCTGGTGGCAGTTTCCACTTGTTGCCACTGGGTGGGAGTCAAGGGCTGTGTACTCTGTCCCCACTCTGATCCAGGGGGGCTCTGGCCGACCAGTTGTGCTGAAGCACCTGGAATGCAGGGGGAGGAGCTCTCTCTTTCACCTGCCCAATCCTGGGGGCTTCTCATTCTTCCCTCACTATCTCCTGGGGTGTTCAGATGATGGTGGCACCCCTGCAACAGCTCAGTCCCCTCCATGTGGGAATTCCCCACAGGCTGTGAGAGAACTTTGAAAGTGACAGTTTTTCCACAAAGGGCCATCCCTCCCCCCTGCTGTGGGAGCCGTGCAGTGTTGGAGTAGCCGATCGAATGGGAAGGGGGAGGATTTTTCTTTACCTCTCCCCACTTCCTCTGGGGGTTCCAGCACTTCCTTCTTCAGATGTACTGCTGCATGGGTCTCTCAGACGTCCTTTGTGTTGTGTGAATGTCCTTTGTTGGTATGTGAGTGTCCTTTTTGTTGTATCTTAGCAGGGGGAGAGTTTAAAGAGGAAAGCTCATTCTGCCATGATGCTCTTCTTTCTTTTCTTTTTATTGTATCTATATGAAGATGGATGTTAGCTGAGCCTATTGTGATAATCATTTCACAATATGTGTAAATCAAACCATCATGCTGTACCCTTTAAACTTATATGGTGATGTATGTCAATTATTTCTCAATAAAACTGAAAAAAAATTGATATTCCAAATAGTGAGACAAAAGAATGCTTATTGTATGTATCCTTTTAGATGAAATTCTAGAAAAGGTAAACCTAATCTATAGTGACAGAAAGCAGATCAGTGATTGCCCTGGGATGAGGTTGGAAGGACTGACAGCTCAAGGGCTGAAGGAAACTTTATGGGGTGGTGGCAATGTTTCCTATCTTGATTGTGTAAGTGCTTACATGAGTACATATATTTGTCAGAAATCATGGGAACTGTACACTTAAGTGAGTGCATTGTATTGTATGTAAAATATGTCATAATGAACTTAATGTAAAAAGAATACTGATGCTGAGTCTCACTCACAGAAATTCTGACTTAATTGTTCTAGGGTGAGGCCCAGAAATCATTTTTTCATGCATCTAAGATGTCAGCCAGAACTGAGAGCCACTGATCTAATCCAGTCCTCTCCACTTCCAGATAAGATTAACTCACACGTATACAGCTGGCTATAGTGGAAGGTGCCAAGACTGAAAACCAGGTCTTCAGGTTCCTTGTGCTCGAAGCCTTTACGTTCACAAATAATATTCCTTCTCCCTTGAACTTCTTTCTCCTTCTTCTTCTTACCTCTCTGTATAAAAATCTCACCCACCTTTAGGGCCCAGCTCACATATCACACTTCTCAGGAAGCCTCAGACTGCAGCTCTCCCCACTGGACCAGGAGCTCCTCAATAGGAGGGACTCTGGCTTTTTTTTTTCCTTCAGTATCCTTAGTACCCAGTACCATGGTTCACACAGAGGAGACATTTAATACACAATTTGTTGAACTGAAAAATTGGTGGAACGGAATTAACATTTATTAAGTACCCACAATGTGCCAGGAACTGAAATAAGCACTTGATGTACATTATCTCGTTAAGTTTTACAATTTTATGAGTTGGTTATCATTTTCCCCTTTTGTAAGGGAGGAAACAAGTTCAGAAAGGCTTAGTAACTTACCCGAGGTCACACAGCAAGCAAGTAGTAGAACCAAAGTTTGGACTCAGATCTGTCTGTTTTCAAAGTTCATGCTTTCTCTACCATCCTAAGCTGTCTCGCTTCTGGTAGTTATTCTACCTGGCCTTAGATTTGGATATTATGTATCTTATCTCCTCAATTAGGTTATAAGCTTCTTAAATGCAAGAATTAAATTTTAGCATTTATCATCCCATATCAACTCATGAGGTGACTGGTTTGGCCACCTCAGTGTCAATAGAGTATCCAATTTTTAACTTCACTAGAGTAACCATAAGGATAATCCAACAGTTATAAGAAAATCTGCAGTTACAACCTGAAGTTATAAGAAGACCTGTAGACAAGGGGGTACCAGAGGAGGCTGTGATTTGTGCTGATCTATTTCTGCATTCTCTCTAGCCTTCTGTGCACTCTATGAAGGATCTCTCAGTCATGCGATCATCATATACAACAGTCGGTTAAGAGAGTCATGTATCTCAAAGCACATGCCAAAAAAATTCTTGGAATGACATTGTGCCTTTGGACCAGAATTGGACAATTGCCACCAGTAAATTTAGATACAGAGATGATATTGTATTTGAGCAATTGAAAGGAATCCAAACCATGCTAGAAAAAAGAAAAAGTTGTAAAGACATTAAATCTCAGGTAACAAATCTTTTGCTCCTTTCAGCAGTATTTCTATCTTTGAACCGAAAATTCTAGACTCTATCTTCACCACTCCATTAGAAATGCCTATAAGCTCACCAGAGACCTCTATTGCCAAGGTCATTGGATGTTTTCATGGGTCTTATATTTCTTGACCTTTTTATGGCATTTGAAATTATTGAACAGGCCCTCCTTCTCAAACTCTCTCCTGCGTTTCTGTGGCCCCACTCTTGTCTGTTTTCTTCCTATTTTTTTTATGTCTTCCATCCTAGTCTGTGTCATGCACAACTTTTCCTCTACTTGACCTCTAAATATCTAAAATCTCCAATCTTGCCTCCTGCCATTCACTCTCTTCATATACTCCTTGGGCAACCCATCATTTTAAATACTATTTATGTCTACCAAATGTCTTCCAAAGCTAGTGCTCTCCTCTGAGTACCAGACCCGTAGGTTGAATTGCCTACTTCTTAATATCTCCATTTTAATGTCACTCAGGTACCTCCAACTCAACATGCCCAATCTGAATTTTTCATCTTTTTCTTCAAACATTCTTATGGTGGATTAAAGGTGTCTGTAAATTCTTTGCCATTACACCCATCAAGAGATGGGGGTCTATTTCCACTCCCCTTGAATCTGGGCTGGCTCTGTGACAGGCTTTGACCACTGGCTTACTGCGTAACTTCTGAGGCCAGGCCTTAAGAGATCTCCAGCTTCATCTTCACCTCTCGGAACATTCCTTCTCAAAACACAGATACCACGTTGTGAGGAAACCTGAACAGCAATGTGGAAGGATGCTCAGGAGGTGAACAGAGACCCCTGGAAAACAGCCCAAACTGAGTTCCCAAATGGCAGCAGTACCACCGGCCAGCCACGTGAATGAGATTATTCTTGAATTCTGCAGCTGTACCCAAACTGCCCCAGCCAATGTTATGTGAAGCATAGTCAAGACATATCTTCTAAGTCCTGAGCAGAGTCATGAGCAAATATGTGATTGTTGTTTTAAGATTATAAGTTTTGGGGTGGTTTGTTGTGTAGTAATAGATAGCAGACATTTCTTATCCTCCTCCTTCTGAATTCCCTATCTCAAAAAATGGCACTGCCATTCTTCTCATTGTCCAAATGAGAAGCTGGGAGACTTCTTAAACTCTTCCTTCACTCAATATATCAAATATTATAGTCTCACTTCTAACTATCACTCATACTTAGCATCCTTTTCCATTCCTACTGTCACTGCCTGATCTTTTCTCACCTAGTTAAATGCAATAACAGGTCTCTCTGTCACGCTGACCTTTTCCAGATCATTCTGTCAAAACGATCCTTCTAAAATACAAAATCTCTTCATGTCACTTCTCTGCTTAAAATCTTTTAATGAATCCTCTTACTTTTCAAAGAGAGTTCGAATTCCTTATCAAACCTCATAATCGGGCTTCCAGGAACTTCTCTAACTGCTGGCTCCCTCAACATGCAACCCTCAATACTGGTTTATTGCCCATCCCCCGGATTCATCCTACAATTTCCTATCCTCTTGCCTTCCAATATGCAGTTTTCCAACATGCCTTCCAAATTGCAGTTTGCGGGAAATGTTCACCCAGTTAATTCTTACTGGTCCTATAAGATGCTTCTTGCCTGAATGCTCTCTTCTTACTTCTGACCCAGCACTCTTTTCACCAAGTTGTGATTGTCTGTTCTCTGGATTGTCTTTTCCATAAGGACAAGTTCAGAGTCTAATGCATTTTTCTATCTCAAGTTCCTGTCACCCTCCCCAGCATGTTGTGGGAGCTCAGTAAATGTTCATTATCTAAATTAATGAATATATAGAACTGTGCTATCAAAAATGCTTCTTGGACTCAGCATCCTCAAGGAGACATTGCTAGTATTTGGGGCTCATTTCTTCATTGTTAAAAGGGTTCAACCAAGCATGGCTCCTTTTATCAGCTGCACCAGCCTCCATAATTCCTGATGAGCATACATACGAAGCCCCTTCAACACCTCCTGCCTCCACTTGCCCAAGGGCACATTCTTAAGGTGCTGGATATGAACCATTCCTCCAAGTCCATTCACCTCATTTGACTCCACTCTTGTCCCCCTTAACTGCTGATTTTCCTACTCCACTCTGCTACATGGCAGAGAGTGATGCTTAAGAGCGTGGGTCCTTAAGTGAGACTGCCTGGTCTGAACCTCAGCCTTACCACTTCCTAACTGAGTAAATTTGGACAAGTGCCTAACTGTCCTGTGTCTCAGTTATTGACCTGTGCTCAGTCGACTCATATGCAGAGAGCCAGCCATTTAGAGTTCTTTTGAGAATTAAATGATATTCCAGATAGACAGTGTTTGCAACATAGTAAGCACTCAATAAATATTTGCTCTCTTGATCTTATTCTGAGTTTGACATTTCTGATCAGTGCAGCAAACATTTACTGAGTGCCTGTTAGATGCCAGGCATGGGGTGGAGGGCAGGTAGTGTCTGCACCAAGGATATCAAGCCCTTGGGATTTGATGCACATTGTTGTCATTCCAGTGAGAAGTTGAACTCCTTTTGACTACCGTCCCACTCTCTCATCCACTCAGCTCGTCTGTCTCTTCAGGGGAGACCCAGATTAGTTCACAAGCCCAGGGTCCCAGAGCACCTCCCACGAGACCAAGAAAGAATTAGCAGTGACCATAAACCCCTATATCTAACCCTCAGGCTGAAGAATCATTCACTCATTCATTGGTTCATTTATTCATTTGACAAATATGTTTTAAAAGTTAACCACGTACTAGGCCCAGTGATAGGCACTGAGGCTCTAACGGTGAACAAGACATGGTCCTGCCATCAAGAAGATTCCAGTCTATGGGGGGAGGAATCTGGCTTCAGGGCAGGCTGCGAGGTGGGGCTGCTACTCCCAGGACCTGAGTTCCCTGTGCTCCCAGAGCCACCACATCCTCTGTGGCTCAGGCCACCCTTGTAGGAGCTTTGTCTCCACCCCTGATGCTTCCAGCAGAGTATCGGTGAATTCCCACTGCTGTCCAGCTTCCAAGTACAGCTTAACACTTTTAGCATCATGCAGGCCTCATGGTTTCCTGGTTGGGTGGAATGAAAGAGACTGGCCAGGCTATTCTTTGGAAGGAGACTGGAGTTCTTGGGTAGTTCTCCATGTTTTATAACCTTCTCCATTCTTACTTGTATTCCCTTTAGGGTCTCTGGTATAAGATCTCTTCCTTTTTATGATCTAAAAAAGAATCTACTTTTTGGAAGCCTGGGGTACTCATCCAATTATGCCCAGATTTCTCTTTCTTCACCATTCAGATTTACAAAATGACATGTCAGCTCCCTGCAAGGTTGCTATCAACTCTGTTGGATAAAATAATATTTTCTTAGTCAAAATTTACATTTTAAATTTGTTTGTTTATACTCTGCCTTTTTTATCAAAAGACATGAGGTGGTTCTATTGGGCATCTACCCAATGGACATGAAATCAACCATCACAAGAGGCTTATGCACCCCTATGTTCATTGCAGCATTACTCACTATAGCCAAGAAGTGGAAGCAACCCAAGTGTCCCTCGACTGATGACTGGATAAAGAAGATGTGGTATATACATACAATGGAATACTACTCAGCCATAAGAAAACAGAATTGTCCCATTTGCAACAGCATGGATGGACCTAGAGGGTATTATGTTAAGTGGAATAAGCCAGAGAAAGAAGGACAAACACCACATGATTTCACTCATATGTGGAATATAAACTAACACAGAGACAGAGAGAACTGGTTGGTAGTTATCAGGGGGAAGAGGGGTGGGGGTGGGCACAAGGGGTGAAGGGATGCATTCATAAGGTGACGGACAAATAATAACGTAGAACTAAAACCCCACAATGTTATAAACTATTAAGACATCAATAAAAATTTTAAAAAAAGACATGAGGTGGTTTATAGGAAGTAAGTATAGTGTAACAGAAAGTTATAAATTTAAAAAATTATGATAAGAAAATTTCAATATAAACAAAAACTCTAGATTTGAAAGAAATGGATTTCAGATAAGTGGTCCACAAGTTCTTACCCTATTGTTATAACTCAGTCTTAAACTTTGCTCTGTACTTTCAGGCAAAGTGAAAAGAGAAACCCAGTTGGGTATCAAAAATCTCATTACCAGAGAAGAGGACACATACCAGATCCTCATGGGAAGTAAAGCTTTTATAGCTTCTCATTCAGAAAGACAATTTTCACAGTGGGCTTCATATAGGGGACACCAGGCCTGTAGCAAACAATATAATGTCCCCCAAAAGAAGCTCAGGGCATATTTAGAGCAACATTCTAAAAGGCAACTCGCTGAAAGCAGTTCTGCCCTCACATGAGTCAACCTGATGTAGAACAAGACCTGGGCTCTGACAGGGTTCTTTGAAGTATCATCCGAGGCCATCACTGGGGTTGGGACAGGGAACTGAACAGGGAGGGTGGGAAGAGCCCCAGTGGAAGTGAGCCCTCACTGTCACACTAAGGAACTTGGACTTGGCCCCAAGGGAAGTACTTAGAGAGTTTTAAGCAGGAAAAGGACATAGTCATGTTCAGATATTAAAAAGAACGCCCTGCAATGTGTAGGAAATAGCAGGAAATCTAGTGAGAGAGGCCGTTGGAGAAAATCATGTGGGAGGCGATGAAGGCCTGAAATAAGCAGAAGCAGTGGAATTGAAAAGAAGGGAGAAATAGGAAAAAATGTCACAGTGATAGAACTGATAAGACTTAGAGACTTATGAAATGTGTTGAGGGTAAAGGCCATCAGGTAGGAGGGGTTTCCTGAGTGCCTACTCAGATCAGCTGGTAATGGCTGCTTACAGTACAATCAGAAAAAAGAGTTTAGGGCCCAGACTAGGCTCAGTGGAAAAGAATGATGGATTAGTAACGTTCGTCATGGATGCAGAATGGGAGGATGTAGGCATGACTGGTGTTTACCGTTCCTATTCTCTGGCAGAAGAAGCACAAAAATGTACTGTGTGTTTTGAAATGTGCACACTGTGTGATTCCATGTATATGAAGATCTAGAACAGACAAAAATAATTTATGGTGATAGAAGTCAGAATAGTGGTTACCTGGGAGGTGGGTAGATGGGTAGATTATTGACTGAGAAAGGGCAAGAGGGAGGTTTTTTGGGCCTAGAAACATTTTATATTTTGATCTGCATGGTGTTTATACAGGTGTATACATATGTAAAATTTCATTAAGCTATATACCCTTAAGATTTGTGACCTTTATTATATGAAAGTCATACCTCAATAAAAGAAGTGGGGGAAAAATTCCTTCCATGAGCCTTTGTGTGGCTGAGGAAATGTATTAAGGTATAACATGCAACTAAACATTATTTCACAATTTGTCTTTATACACATGACACTCACTTGAATGCAAAGCATGTTTCTAGATCTATTCAGTTTCCTCTACACTTTGGACACTTCTTTTATTGTCTTGACCTTTTCCTTAGCTGAGAACATGTAGACTATAATGATCTGATTCATGGAGGACAACTGTTGCTTATAAGATGGTCACACTCCAGGTCTGTCACATCAGGGATGCTGTAAGCGCTTCACTGGCATGTGTCCTGTTCCTTCCCACACAATGTCCTCCTAGGCATGGACCTACATCACTTGTCTGTCAGTGTCCATGCTGTGGTAGTGGCTTACATACAAAAAGAGGAAGATTGGCAGCAGATGTTAGCACAGGGCGAATCTTCCTCAGCAAAAAAAAAAAAAAAAAAAAGTACCAAAGTGGCTACTTTGGTAAAGCATTGAAATTTAATTCTAGACAGAATTTTATTTGCCAACATGCTGAAATACTTGTCAATACACTAACAGAGTTAAATGTAAGCTTTTTCAGCTATATAGGCACCTGTGGCTCTGAAACAAACATAAGCTGTGTGTTCAGAAGACTAATTAATCCAAATGTTTGCAAATAATTGACCAGTAAGGATGATACTAGAGTGCTAATTGCACTTTAACAAATGCAAGAAGAATCAATCAAGGCTGGTCTGTAAGATACCTCCTTTATTCCCTCTCACAGCTGGGAAACTGAGGCTCAGGAAATGGAATAATTTGACCAAAAACACACAGGTGGTAAATGACAGAGCTGGAATTTGAATCCATGTGTATTTTTTTCTATTATGGTACCGCTGTCTCACTGACTCCTAAAGATGAAATACCTGTAGCATACTTCTGAATTGGTTTATGTCTGTTAATAGGAAGGATAAGACAGTAATTCCAGAACGGAAATCAGAATGCTTAATTCAGTTCCATCATCTGCCACTTACTCTCAGTGTGACTATAAATGTTCTGACTTTGTGCCTCAGTATCAACATCTGTAATGTAGGGGTAATTTCACATTTCCATGAAAATTCTAGGGAGGTTATGAAGTTTATAAAACCAAATTTCATGAATTTTAATTATGATTAAAGAATTTTTAAGAGATGTTACTTTTCTTAAAAAATAAAATCTTTTAATTAAGTTACTTAAAACTGGCATTCCCGGGTAGCTAGAACACAATGTTTTATTATCATTAAACTATTCAGCGTTGGTTTCATTTTCTTTACCCTGAACCTGAGGAAATTAGTAAATGTGATAAACACCCAGTCATGTTTTTTGAAGTTGTGCTTTTTGAAATGTCTTTATGCCTTCCCTCAGTAGAAACACATTTCTACAAAATGATGATTACATATTTACTTGTCATAAGAAAACCCACCATGCAAATATAATACATTATATCAGTACTTCCCTTAATGCCCATCAGACCTATTTCCAATGTCTTTTTTTTTCCCTTTCTCAGCATAATGTGTGGTAGTGAATTTAGATACTACAGCCCAACTTAGAAATGGATATTCTTTTATGGAAAGTGAGGCAAATAATTTCAACAGAATATTGTTGCTCTGAAATGTTCAGAATCTGATGAGTTCCATGTTTACTACAATAAAACTTTACATATCTGTGTATCAGTGTGTGTATAGTGGAATAGTTCACATATTAAAAAAATGTGAAGAATAATAAAACAAACACCCTTGTACACACCACCCAGTTTTATCAAATCTTAATATTTTACTACATTTGCTGTATACATATATTTTTTTCAATGTTATAATTTCAGATGCAACTGAAAGCCCCAAGGACTCCTGTCTGATTTCACTCAACTTTTTACCCTGATTTTGGTGTATGCCACTGTTATGTATGTTACATAAATGTATCATAATCCATAATCCATCAGGGTTAGGATTTTTAGTTGCAAGCAACAGAAACAAATTCTGGCTAATTTAAGCAAACAAAAACAAAGGAATTTATTAAAGAACTCAGAAAATCTTTGGAAAGGTGAAAGAATCAGGCTTGCAGGCTCCACTGCCAGAGAAATATCCAGTGGGGACACCACAGCCACAGAGGCTGTGCAGACTCTACAGCTTGTGCTAACTGGCCCTGCTGACCCAGGACACTGCTGCGAGAACCACTGCCACTGCAGCCTCTGGAAGCCACGTGGAGCTGCTGCCCCTCCCTGCCTCGGGGTCTGGGCAGCCCCCGCAGCTGCGTGAAAGCCTGGAGTAGGCTGGTGGGATTTGTGGAGCCTGAGCCCTAGCTGCAGAGGAGACTGGGAAAGCAAGAATCCGGCATTTTGGTCAACTATAGGGGAAGTGCACTCTGCCTCAGTAGGTAGAGGCGTCCCCAAACATAGAAAGTAGGTTCGGATGCTGGATGGTTAAACAAATAGCAGTTGTCCACAACAATTGGTACGTTCTCTTGTTAATGGTCATTTAAGTAGTTTTCAATTTTTCACTACTGCAAACTGCTGCAATGAAATTTTTGTACATTTCTTTTTTTGTATGTAAGACTTTTATTTTAATGTAGTTAAACTTATCAACCCTTTCCTTTATGTTTGTGGGGTTTTGTATGTGTTTGGTTTAAGAATTTATTTTCTACCTCTAGGTGATAAAAATATTCTTATGTTTTCTTCTAAATGTTTTATTATTTGGCTTTTCATATTTAATCTACCTGGAGTTTATGATGTGAAGTAGGAATCTAATATAGATAGATGATAGACAGATAATAGGTGATAGATAGCTAACCAGTTGTCCCACCACCAATGATTAAATAATCCATTCTTTCCCCACTGGTTAGTAATGCTATCTCTGTTGTATATCAAGTTTCCGTATGTCTATGGGTCTGGTTGGGGCTCTATTCTGTTCCATCAGTCTAACTAGCCTGGTGCCAATACCATAATATCTTAGTTACAATCACTTCATAAAAGGTCTTGAAATCTGGTCGGGCAAATCCTCCTCTGTTTTTCTTCTTCAAATGTATTAATGCTGTTTCTGGAGTCAGCCATCTTATATCCCAAAGAGCACAATGATCAAAAAAGGAACTCTTGGCATGTATGGTTTGGTATACAATATGAGCCATAAAGAGTAGCAAAAGAGTTAATGATACCACCTTTGCCAGTGGCTGGACAGTAGCAGAGAGCCCTGAGAGCAGGAGGTGATGGGTTATCATCAAAGAAATGGATGTGTTTGGAATTAAGGCTCTGATCTCCAACTTGTAAAGAACAGGTTGCTAGGAGTCCCAGCCTCAGTGACACTCCTCTGATTTCCTGTGACCACTTACTCCTCCATCCCCATCTTTGCCCTCCCAGGGGTCTATCACAGGTGAACACAGAGCCTAGCAACATCAGGGTCCCTGGAGAGGTGTTCTGAGCATCCCTGAGTAATTCCAATGTGTCAGCTAGTGTGCGGTGAAATCATTAAAAGTCAGGTTTCAGGCTACAGCTCTCTACGTAGATTTCTGCTGAAGAAGGCATTTGAAGTTCTTGCCTTGAGCATCCCCTCCAACCTCCCGCCTCAAATACACTGCAGTGAGGTAAAATAGAAAATGAAGCAATTTAAAGGACAAAGATGCACTCCAAACCAAGATGAACACCTCTGTGGATAGAAACTCAGTATGTTACTGGGGCTAAAGCCACAAGCTTGCTTGGCTCCAGGGCTAGAAGCAGAAAAAGTAGACAAGAATTTGGCTCTTATAATAAAGTGCTCCTCTCAAGGCAGGGTGGTGTGGTGTTAGGGGATGTTCCCTGGCTCACTTCTTGAAACCAAGGACCAGGGAAAGGCTTCCACCACTCTTCGCACAAGGTTAGAGTAGCTGCTGTCTCCTGGTTGACACCATGGCTCATAGGTTGCTTGATGCTCAGGCAGGAGGCAGGAGGCAGGAGGGAAAACACAGACACAGCCTCCCAACATTGGACTAAGCCAAACTGATTGCTGGCCTGGAGACTGGGTCTGCAACATTCTTAATATTCATGGGGGAGGACATCAACCCCATCGTTATCGGATCTAGTTCTGAATGTGAAGCCTCAGAATTCTGGGTGGTGGCAACTGAAAAACCACTAGACAGGGAGGGATAAGCAGACACAGACAGACAGAGAGACAGAGAGACAGACAGACACACACACACACACACACACACACCCCCACAGAAAGAGGAAAAACTTTCCATTCAAGATAAGCCTAGAGTCCAAAATTCCAAAACATATCAAGAACACCAGTTCTTAGCAATCCATAAAGTCAATAGTCAAAAGATGAATTCAATCTAGACAAAATAAAAATAATAGAGAAAATCCAAAAACTACCTAAAACAAGTATGTTTAGAATTCTCAAGGTGATTAATGATGAAATAAATAACTTTGAAAGAAAAAATAATTAAAAGACTTTTAGTTAAGATATGGTGAACACTCAGGTTTACTTCAACTCTGCTAAAACCTTACTAAAATGACTGTAAAAGGATAATAAAGATAAAACCCTACAAGGCCTATTTTAGCACATGTTATATAAACGAGAATGCTTTCTTTTGGCTGCAAGTAACAGAAAATGTAATTTGAACTGGCTTCATAAGGACACTTATTGGCTCCCGCAATTGGAAGTTCAGAGGTAGGGCTTCAGGAGAGGCATCACCCAGTGGCTCCATCTCTGTCTCTCTCGTTCTTTATGTGTCAGCTTCATCTGTGGGCAGGTAACAGATGCTCAAATAGTTCCAGGCCTCACATCTACTCAGAACAACCACCAAGGAAGAGAGGAGACTTTTGTCCCCAGCATTCCAAATAAAAAGCCTGGGATTAACTATGTCTGGTATCACCTCCCTCCCCCACTCTGACACATAAATAGCTATGGCCAGATAAATGAAAAACTCCAATTGTCTTAAACCACTTACGGCCCATCCCTGAAATCCGGAGTGGGCTCAACTGCCCCTGAGGCACCTGGGCTGTGGAAGGGACAGGAGGACACTAAATAAATTTGAGATTCTATTGGGAAGGGTGAAGATGGAAATGACTCCTGGTATTAAGCTAAAAAAATGTTTACAATGTCCACCATCAGTGTTATTATTTAAAATGTGCGCTTTCTGCAAAAATTAGAAATAAAGCAAAAAAAGTTAGGGAAAGGACTTATTATACCAGCGTGCCTGTGAATTGTCATTCATATAGATCACTACAGTAGGTAAAACTCTGGGACACTTCTTATGTGTTACCTAGCACTGTGGCTGATTTCGTTTCTTTTGTCAAACAGCACTCATGTAGACAGTGCTCAAAGTAAGTTCTGGAACTGAATACCCATTTTAATTTTTAGCCTTAGCAGTATTCTGTACAAAATACTGCACTATGTTGCACAGACACTACTTGTTTTTCTCCATTCATGTTTTATGAGTTGAATCTGGGCTTTTAAAATTCTGTTGTTATTCTTTGAAGCGTTACCATACTTCCCTGATAAAATGGATGGTTCTGTAGATGAGGGGATATTTAAACTTGCTCCTGTAGTTCAGCGCCATCAATGGTGACTGTGAACCATTACAAGGAATGTGGCAACTTGCTCGTGCCTAAAAGGAGAAATTGGAACTAGAATGTGTACTATGTGGGGATGTCATAGGTTTGTTAATTGACCTACAGCTAAACCTCGATGTGTTTGTGCTTCTGTTCATTTTTTCCAGCATTTCAAGACATCCAAACATTACTAGACTACCAACATTTTCCTGTATATTAACCTCTGCATGGGAAAACTTAACAGTTACTGAACTTTATAAGTAAATGATTTTTAAAAATTTAAGTGGATACGGTTTTTTGTCTGTTTACTACTCTTCTCAGCTTTATTCAATAAACTTGCGTTTTGAGGGTTACATTGGCAATTTTAACCTCAGATGTGCATTCATGATAGAAGGTGCTAATTATTGGAGGGAATTAGAAAGACAAAGTCACCATGAAGAGGGTCCATAGTCCATGTGCTAGAAAGAAATCGGTTCAGCTGTCTAAGCATTGGGTCTGTGGGGCTAGTTAAAATAGAAATAAATTTTTTTTTAAATTAGGGAAATTACCAAGTTTCTCAACATACCCACGGTATAGAGAGTCAATCTGAATTTCTTAAGCACACAATAAGACTGCATGTATCTCTCACGAGAAGGCTGACTGTGACGTTAACGCCTGGCATTGGGGAGTTATAGGGTGGTAGACACAGTGCTAAAAACTTGACATGCTTTGTCCCTTTTAATTCTTTCACAATCTTGTGAGGTAGGTGTTATCGTCCCCATTCTCCAGATAAAGAAACAGAAGCTCAGAGAGATACATGATTGCGGAAGTTCTCACAGCTACTACGGTCTGCAGTGTGTTACCAGGATGTTATACCATTGTCTCTGTACCAGGTGTCAGCTTGTCCTCCAGGCACAGGATTTGGCTGGAAATTGAACTAGAGCATGGAATCCATAAGGAGGAGCAATTGCACATAAGATGGGTTTTCTCATGTGTGGTGCTTATTTTTCATTCATGGGCTCGGTGAATATTGGATTAGGTGAATGCTGGGTTAGGTGAAGCCTTTATACTTATTGCAAGGTTTAGAGTCCAATTGTGGATTTAAAAGTTTCAGTTGGGTTTTTGCAGAAATAAATGAGGCAACGATTGAATTGATACTAATCTCTTCAGATGTCAGTGCAACTTGTATGGCTCCGTGCAGCCGAGCCATAATAATAATTCTACATTTAAATGTGAAATGATTGGGTTTTGACTTCTTAGAGCAAACGTGAAAGTCTGAATAAACATTTTAGAGCCTGCTTGTTTCATCATTGCAGATTTGAAAGGATTTGGTTAATTTTGTTATTTGCAACCAGTTCTGGCCTGGGGTCAAGACCCTCCATGATGTGGCCCCAGCCCTGGCTATCCTGTCTTCCACACCCTAAGCATCAGCAAAACCAAACTGCTCAGCTTTCCTCTGAGTTGCCTGCACTATTCCTCCTTCAGGCCTTTGCTCCAATCCCTGCTCTGCTGCTCATTAGCTGTGTCTTTGGATGTGGGGAGAGCAGTGTGGGATTAATTATAGTTACCCCTCAGCTGTGTCCTGAATGTTAAATGAAATCCTGCAAGTATAGTGGTCAGCACTAGTGTATGGTAAGTGCCCGGTACATGTTAGCCATCACTAACATTATTAGTATTATCACTGTTCTTATTACACATTTCTCCCCCTAGAGTACCCATCCTTCCCTACATGCATATCCAAACTCTCCCCATCACTCAAAATCCTACTCAAAGCCTCCTGAAAAAAAAAAAATCCTTTCTAAAAAAATCTCTCCCTCCACAGAACTTCTTCAGCATTCTATCTGTACTGCTCCAACAGCACTTTCCTCCTTATTGTCCATTGATTACTGGTGTATATTCTTATCTCTCTTTGCAGACCTGAAGCCCTTGGAGGACACAGATGAAGTCTTTGTACTGTTGCTGTATTTACATGCCTGTAGGTGGCAGATGACAATTATTGGTTGAATGAATTCATCCCATGGCCAGGTGTCTGGTAGCTCTGCTTATTTAGTGGCATTAGTGAAGTCTGCTAACAATGCTTCAAATACAGGAAATATTTCCTTCATGGCATTTACCACTTTTCTTTAAATTTATTGTCTTCATCAAACATTACTGAAGCAATATTAGGACTGGGAGCTTCAGGGATTCTCAGCTCCTGGGGATCTTGGCAGATGTCTGCCCAGCTGGTTTGAAGTATGGGTGGTAGGAGGGGGCAAGGCTTCTCCTGTGCCCTGCAAATGCTGCCACCCAGTGTAGATTCCAGTGTAGAGACCAACCCACTCCCCCAGTGACAACTCCCTTCCCCCATGCCACATAGACCTGGATGAAGATGACACCGGAGCCTTCTCTGCCTGAGGTAGGAAGCATCCCTATTTGGAAGCTAGTCCCAGAGATACAAATGCATAGAAAACTTGGCTTTTTATGCTGATGAAGAAAACAAGGACACATTTCTGTCACTAGAACTGCACGAGAAGGCAGGGCATCAGTAACTCCTGGCCCTTTTTTACCATCACCAAACATAGAGTCAGAGATTTCCAGCATAGTGTCAGGTGGTTGTTTTTTTTTTTTTTTTTTTGGTGAGGCAGATTCGCCCTGAGCTAACATCTGTTGCCAATCCTCATCTTTTTTTTTGCTTGAGGAAGATTAGCCCTGAGCTAACATCTCTGCCAATCCTCCTCTATTTTTTGTATGTGGGATGCCTCCACAGCATGGCTGATGAGTGGAGCAGGTCCACGCCCGGGATCCGAACCAGTGAACCCGGGCCCGAAGCAGAGCATGCGGAAATTGAACCATTCCGCCATGGGGCGGGCCCCAGGTCAGGTTTTAAATATCTGTTCACTGAAGAGGTGAAAACAGCAGAGTCTTGATTCCTGATTGATTCGAATCCCTCTGCTAAATGGGCAGCCTCTTAGGAAGCAGGATGGAGAGCACACAAATGCTTGAATCTATACATGTAAATTTGCCCCAGTTTTAGGAAAGATTTTTTCATTAATAGCATGTAAGTGGCAACATCTTAACCCAGCCTGCTTAGAAAGAACTCTGGTGTAAAAGTAACTCATCAGCAGGCCTTGCTTAGCATTTGTAGGTGGACTGAACGTGACATCCATCTAAAGCTCTTTCATACAAAAGCTGGACTATGAATTATTAAGACAAATGAGCCTGGTTACTTGAAGGACCGATTGCTGGCTGGGGTCTTTTGGATGTGACAGAGAAGCAAAGGCTTAAAGACAGTCTTCAGTTTTAGGAAGGTATTTCAGTATTGAAGATACTCCTTGCTCTCATCATTTTCCTTTGCACTTTGTTTCAGAGGAAATTTTGCTAATGAGACTTTTTGTTTCCTGACCACTTTTTGTGGAAACTTGGATATTTTGCAAGTGTGCAGGGATTCTATTCCTGAAACGTAAACAGAATATACTTCACCGCAAACACTGGGTTGACCAAGGCTGAGCTGTATGGGTTAAGTTGGCTGCTATAATCTGGACCCTCCTTCACCCATTTACAGAAGTGCCTTTCCATTGGTTCTTTTATTTTAAATGTACTTCTTGGTGTGCTCAGAGAATACATAGCATCTACATAACGAACTAGGAAAACTTCTAGGCTATCAACAAATCTAATCCACAGTTTGATTGTTTATACTTACCTTGTGCCAGGTAATGTGTCAAGCACTTTAAATACATCATCCTATTGAATTAAGTACCAACATGGGGTGAGTACTCTTATTTTTATGATGTCACAGATAAGTTCAAGTTCACCCAGCTAGAAAGAGGCAGAACCAGGCTTTGAAAATATCTATTTGATTCTGAAGAGTGTGATTTTATAGCATGCTATAGACCAGTGCTTCCCAAATTTTTTCCATCAAATAGCAAATTGTAGACTGTAAAGCCTGATATCTATAGATTCTTATCGTAGAAAATATGATATAAGAAGAGAAAATATGATGTATTTGGATGGAACATTGCAGTAAATTTACTAGGCTACTTACAGGTGGAATTAACTATCCCAGGGGCTCGATCATCCCAGCCCAACCGGGCTGCCCTGGGGGCTGAGGATTTCTGTTTTTCAGTGTCTGTGTAAAACATCTGTGGCACATCCTTTGGGAAGCTCTGCTATATATCACAGTAGGTAGCAAATTACCTCCTCAAATAGAGAAGCTTGCTTTTTGGATTTAGCATACAGTCGATGCTCATTATTGGCAGATTCTGTATTTGTGAATTTGCCTACTCATGAAAATTTATTTGTAACCCCAAAACGACATTTGTAGCACTTTCATGGTCATTTGCAGACATGTAGAATGCTGGAAAATGTATGTTGCGTGGTGCACGTTCGCGGTTGAGGTTGAACAAGGCAACACTCTGCCTTCTTGTTTTCGCTCTCAAACTGTGAACAGGTGTCCTTTACACGGTCTGTTCAGCGCCATGTTTTTTTGCACTTTTGTGCTTTTTGCCGGTGATTTTGCTGTTTAAAATGGCCTGCTAGCTTGGTACTGAAGTGCTGTCTAGTGTTCCAAAGTGCAAGAAGGTTGTGATGTGCCTTATGGAGAAAATACATGTGTTAAATAAGCTAGGTTCAGGCATGAGTTATAGTGCTGTTGGCCATGAGTTCAACGTTAATGTGTCGACAATATATATTAAATAAGATGTCTTTAGACAGAAACACACATAAAACAAGGTTATACAGTGATCAGTTGATGAAACTAGTGTGACCAGCGGCTTGCAGGAGGCTTACCCTGTATTTCCCCTAGGAGCAAGGGTTCTATATTCACTAATTCGGTGTTTGCACAGACTTTATAGATCCTAACTACCTTGAACAATGAGAACCAGCTGTGTTATATCACCATTCAAGAACTGAAACTGTGATAGGCTCTGTAATCAAACACTAGCTATGAGCTGACATTATAATAACAGATTCTAATGTAAGGACACAGGCCCCTTCTCAACACAGCAAGTGAACAAAAGACATTAGTAGGGATTGAGGTTTTGCTTTGGAGACTGAGGGGTGGTAGTTGAGGAGTAAGAGTATTTTTCTGACCCCAAAAAATGAATATGAAAGCATCTCCCCTTATGAAAACACAGAAGTGGCCAAATAGATTCTCTTTTCCAAAACGAGAGAGGAAATAAAATTAAGGTCGTCTCTTTCTATTTTCCTGCTATGGCCAATCATCTGGATTCATGATAAGAATCTGTATGTATAGAGATTTACAGTTTACAAACTCACCATCTCAGGAACCTTGGAAGGAAGAGGCATTTAACTGTTGGTCCTCTGGAAGTCTGAATGATGGGAACGGTTATGTAGAGCAACACAACGGACTCCATAACCGACCGATGCAAATCTGTAGTGATCCAGCCAGTGAAGGAGGTTGTGCTTGACCTTTCTCTGCAGTCTTCTTAATTTGATAACTGTCGCAGTGTCAGACATAGGTTAAACCTGAAGCCTTCAAAACAGGAAGTTATATACATATATATATATATATATATATATATATAATAATAGAGAGAGAGGGAGGGGGAGAGAGAGACTATTTACTGTATGATTATCAAACATCAATTCATTCATTTACTCATTCATTCGTTCAGTAGCTCATCCAACAAATGTTTATTGAGTGCCATTTATGGGTCAGACACTGTGCCAGAAACTAGGACTAAACATACATATAAAAGTCATGTTCCCTTGTGAATATACTTAAGCCACTGAATTATACATTTAAAAATGGTTAAAATGGCAAATTTTATGTTATGTATATTTTACCACAACAAAAAATAGGGGAAGAAAAAGCTATGTTCCCTATGCTCAAGGAGCTCACAGTCATTGGAAGAACTAGATGGGTAAACATTATGATACAGCACAAGAGCTATGTTATTTATAAGCAGAGTGTTATGAGAGCAAAGATAGAAAATTTAACATTGGTAATGTTGAGTTTCTATTTAGCAGAAGAAAGTTTCAAAGAAGTACATCATGAGGACATTAGACTTTAAAATATATAGTTATAGTGAGCAGTATATGTGATCTTTTCACAATACATTGGGTATAAAGAGCAGTTACTTACATTTGGATGAACTTATGTGACCAAGGAAATTGTTGATAATTCAGTTATATATATGTTCATTAAGTGTACATAATTACATGGACATTTCCGTATAAAACGTATGCATAACTGTATACTTAACTCACTCTCCAGGTGTCATTTGCATAATTTTAGTGTGTTACGACGGAGCCTGATGAAGATATGAGAGATGTGCAGAACCCAGGAAGAATGTGAAGAAAGCACAGAGCTCAATGACCCATGAAGAGATTAATGAAGTGGATGGTGGGAGGTTTTGAGGAATTTGGTGTACAGAAATCAGGCAATAAAAGTTAAGATTTTAGCTTGAACTTGGGAAAAATCAACCCTATCTGAAGGGCATGGACTTGAACTCCCTTGACATAATGACTCTAAAAAGGACTCAGAGAACCCATCTGAGATGTTGATAAAAATCATCTGAAAACATATTAGGTCCCGAGTCTCAGCCTCAAAAATCCGGTGGATAAATGACCCCTGGAAAAATTTAGAATTTAAATAGAGAACTGAAGTAAATTAATCCGAGTTTAATTAAATTAAAGTTTAAAGTATTAAAACTTTAATGTGTATGAATGAATTTTGAATTATGGGAATAATCCTGTTATTTGTTATGTTTGAAATGTTAAAGGGATTTTGGTAAATTAGAGAATCTCTGAGATTATCCTTAGGCTTTCAATTTAAATTAAATCAACTGATTTTAGACTTGTGATGATTAAGTTTAAAAGTTTAAGATAATTTGGGGGCTGGCCCCATGGCGTAGTGGTTAAGTTTGCGCTCAGCTTCTGTGGCCCAAGGTTCGCAGGTTTGGATCCTGGGTGCAGACAGACGCACTGCTTGTCAAGCCATGCTGTGGCGGTGTCCCATATAAGGTAGAGGAGAACGGGCAGGGATGTTAGCCCAGCAGCAGACTTCCTCAGCAAAAAAAGAGGAGGATTGGCAAAGGATGTTAGCTCAGGGCTAGTCTTCCTCACACAAAAAAAGTTTAAGATAATTTGACTAAGTTCAAAAATATAATTGGAATATTTAAGAGAACTTGAGATTTCCCCCCCATTTGTTTATCCATCCATTTATTTGCTTTACAAAAGTTGAGAACTTGAGAACAGTATTTTTCTTGTTAGGGTTATATATATATACATAAAGAGTTGTTATTTATGAGGTTGTACATGAGCCTAATTGTTAAAAGAAGTTTAGTCAATTCAATTTGAGTTAATCAAACATCAATCAAGGAAAAAATAAAGACAATTATTTTACTAGAGTTTATGGATAGAATAAATAAATTTTTAATAACTTGAAAACTGGGGTTTTTTTTGTTTGTTTGTTTGTTTGTTTTTTGTGGGGAAGACCAGCCCTGAGCTAACATCTGTTGCCAATCCTCCCCTTTTTGCTGAGGAAGACTGGCCCTGGGCTAACATCCGTGCCCATCTTCCTCCACTTTATATGGGACGCCGCCACGGCATGGCTGACAGGCAGTGCGTCGGCGGGCGCCCGGGATCCGAACTTGCAAACCCCGGGCTGCCAAGCACGAACTAAACCGCTGCGCCACAATGGGTCACTCCAATTAAACGAATTTTCATTTCAAAACCGAAGTAATTGTATTTTTCTATTCACAAAATTCTCTTGGACATCAAAACCCCCACACTGGTTCCTCAATTTTTAAAGCCTTTCTCCATCACACATTTACTGAATTGGTTAATCCTGACAAGAGTGAATTTCTTTAAAGCGTTTCTTTTAATAGAATGAAATTGACAGAAAATTCTGAGTTGCTACAAACCACAATTTGCTAGCAAAGAGAGACAATAAATGGAGTTGACAAGATGAAGTAGTTCACAGGCATGACCAACATCTGTGAGAAATAAAATTTTGAAAATATAAAAGCAGAAAGAGAAAGAAGAGGTTTTTTTTTCAATGATTAGTAAATACATGTATAAGCTCCAAAGAGGTAACACATGAACCTAAAAATTCTAGAACACACGTCTCTCTCCCACAGGTGCATAGACTTAAAGGAATTATTTATTTGAGTTTGTATTATTAACAGACTGAGCCAGAAGGATGAACGGGTGATAAAAATGAATAAAATAACAAGGAGAAAAACACTGTGCTTCCCTTATCTGTACCAATTCAAACAACAAGGGCTCTTACCGGATGGTTTGGCAACATATCCCAGCACTCTCAAGTTCATGTGCCTTCACACATCCATTTGATGCTCAAAATGTGACTGTTCTATGAGTCTCTTCTACTCAACTCTTCACTGAACCTGTCTCTTCCTTGAAGTCTGTTTTTGGTTTATCAACTTTTTGGAGGTATAATATACATTCAATAAACAGCACCCTTTAAAGTGTGTTGTTTGATGAGTTTTGACAAGTGTATAATCAAAATCTAGAACATCCCCCAAATTTCTCTCCTTCCCCTTTGCAAGCAATCCCCCCTCCACTTCTGGGGTCTTTTCTAGAGTCTCACATAACTGGAATCACATAGTGTGAGCTCTTTCATGTCTGGCTTCCTTTGCTCAGCAAAATGTTTTTTTTTTAATTCATCTGTTTTTGTGTATTCATGGCTTATTCCTTTTCATTAGTGAATGCTATCCCATTGTATGCATGTACTTTATTTATACATTCATCAGTTGATTGACGTTTGGGTTGTTTCCAGTTTTTGAATATTATGAATAAAGATGCTATGAACATTCATGTAAAAGTCTCTGTGTGAAAATAGGTGGCCAGCGTTGAGTAAATAAATACCTAGGAGTGGAATTGCTGTGTCACACAGTAGGTGTAAGTCTAACTTTATAAAGCGCCAAAATGATTTCCATATTGGCTATACCGTCCCCACCGGCGGCGTATGAAAGTTCCAGTTGTTCCATATCCTTGCCAACATGTGGTATTTCCAGTCTTTTATTTATAGCCATTCTAATGGGCATTAGGTGGTAAGCAATTGTGGTTTTAATTTGCATTTCTTTGATGACTGGAGATTTTGAACATCTTTCTGTGTGCTTGTTGGTCATTCATATCTTATTTTGTGAAATGTCTGTTCAAATCTATTGCACATGTTTTATTGGGTTGTTTGTCTTATTGAGTTCTAAGAGTTCTTTACATACTCTGGGTATAAGTCCTTTGTCTGGTATGTATATTATGAATATTTTCTGTCTTTCTGTGGCTTGCCTTTTTATTTTCATACTGGTATCTTTCAAAGTTTTTACTTTGGACAAAGTCAAATTTCTCAAGTTCCCTGAAATGTTTTAGAAATAAAGTGTGGCTGCTGCTTTGGGTCTAGTACTGACGCGCTTCATAGTTCTACAGAGTGATTTAAATGCACTGAAACCTAACTATGGGGATTTTACTGGCTGTTTGTTAAATTCACTCTATATTTTTACCTTTGATCTTCTTGTGTATGGGAATGTCATGTTTTTCAGGGTATATGTGTATTTTTTAAATGAAATTTAGAGAATAAAGTATAAAGAATAGTAAAAGGAAGATTCATGTACCCACTACCCAGCTAAGTAAATAGAACATTATCAATGCCATTACATTTTGGCTTTCTGTGCATCCCTCCCGATGTGTATTCCCTCCCTCGCTCCCACAAGTGAAAGTATTTGTACTTTTGATGTTGATGTTTCTTATTCTGTTGCTTTTCACTATAATTTTATTTCATATGTATAAATTATTAAACAATGAAACAATATCTCTTACTATCTTGTGAACTTAATATTACATTTAAAATTTTATTAGTTATAATATATTCAGTTTTAGGTGTTTTGCAGTAAAAAAGCTTCTCAGAGTATCTTTTCTGCTATACAAATGGAAGCAAAGGTGTCCAACCAGGTTTTTTAAAAACAGTTTTATTGAGATATAACTCACCAGATCATTCATCCATTTAGAGTATAGAATTCAATGGTTTTTAGTATATTCACAGAATTGTGCAATCACCACCACAATCTCAATTTTAGAACATTTTTGTCACCTTCCCAAAAAACCCCTGTACCAATTATTAGTCACCCCCATTTCTCCATGACCCTTCTGCCCTAGGCAAAAAATAACTTACTTTCTGCCTCTAGAGATTTGTCTATTCTGGACACTTCATATAAATAAAATCATATAATCTGTCAACTTTTGTGACTGGCTTCTTTCACTCAGCATAATGTTTTCAAGGTTCATCCATGTTGTAGCATGTATCAGTACTTCATTCCTTTTTATGTCTGAATAATATTCCATTGCATGGATATACCACATTCATAAGTTGATGGATCTTTTTATTTCTCTTTTTGGCTATAATGTTTTTATAGACATTCATGTACAAGTTTTTATGTGGACATATGTTTTCATTTCTTTTGAGCATATACATAGGAGTAGAATTGGTGAGTCATATAGTAACTCCATGTTTAACTTTGGAGTAACTGCCAGACTCTTTTCTAAAGTGGCTGCACCATTTTACATTCCCATCAGCAGTGAGGAATGAGAGTTCCAGTTTCTCCATATCCTCACCAACACTTGTGATTGTCTTTTTAATTATAGCCATCCTAGTGGATGTGATGTGGTATTTCATTGTGGTTTTGATATACACTTCCCAGATGGCTAATGATATTGAGTGTCTTTTCATGGGATAGCTGGCCATTTATATATCTTCTTTGGAGAAATGTCTATTCAGATCTTTTCCCCATTTAAAAAAATTGGGTTATTTATCTTTTTGTTATTGAGTTGTAAGAGTTCTTTATATATTCTGGATATAAGTCCCTTATCAGATATATGATTTACAAATATTTCATCCTGTTATTTGGGTTGTCTTTTCACTTTCTTGATGGTATTGTTTACAGCACAAACATTTTTAATTTTGATCAAGTCCAGTTGATTTTTTGGATTTTCACTTGTGCTTTGGGTGTTGAGTCTAAGAAACCATTGCTTAATACAAGATCACAAAGATTTACACCTATGTTTTCTTCTAGGAGTTTTATAGTTTTAGCTCTAACATTTAGGTCTATGGTATAAGGAGGAGACCCAATTCCATTCTTTTGCATGTGGATATCTGGTTTTTCCAACACCATTTGTTGAAAAGACAATCTATTCTTTATTGTCTTGGAAGCTCAACCAGTTTTTTTTTTTTTTTTTTTGGATGTCTTAATAGTTTATAACATTGTGGGGTTTTAATTGTATACTGTTATTTGTCTATCACC
Organism: Tapirus indicus; assembly: GCA_031878705.1. Classification (NCBI taxonomy): domain Eukaryota; kingdom Metazoa; phylum Chordata; class Mammalia; order Perissodactyla; family Tapiridae; genus Tapirus; species Tapirus indicus. The sequence continues at coordinate 131,327,658 of CM062920.1, read as the reverse complement.
ACATGGATGCATTCCTTCACCCCTTGTGCCCAACCCCCACTCCTCTTCCCCCTGATAACCACCAACCAGTTCTCTCTGTCCATGTATTACTTTATATTCCACACATAAGTAAAATCATGTGGTGTTTGTCCTTCTCTCTCTGGCTTATTTCACTCAACATAATACCCTCTAGGTCTATCCATGTTGTTGCAAATGGGACAATTCTGTCTTTTTTTCTATGGCTGAGTCATATTCCATTGTGTGTATATATATATCACATCTTCTTTATCCAATCATCAGTCGAGGGACACTTGGGTTGCTTACACTTCTTGGCTATCAACCAGTTTTTTATTAAGGGAAAACATTATCTCCATCTCCTCACATTTCCAAAGAAGGAGGATCCTTCATCTCCTTTCTTTAAGAAGTCTTATGAGGGGCCAGCCCAGGGGCATAGTGGTTAAGTTCGTGTGCTCTGCTTTGGCGGCCCAGGGTTTGCGGGTTTGGATCCCGGGAGTGAACCTACACACCACTCATCAAGCTATGCTGCAGTGGTGTCCCACATACAACATAGAGGAAGATTGGCATAGATGGTAGCTCAGGGACAATCTTCCTCAAGCAAAAAGAGGAAGATTGGCAACAGATGTTAGCTCAGGGCCAATCTTCCTCACCAAAAAAAAAAAAAGAAGTCTTATGAGGGTGGACATATTTGGTTTCTTCGTCCATCTCCTCATTTCTCCTCACATGGGGGAACAGAATTCAGTTAATGGAAGAACAGACATGGGTTACTTAACCTGACCACATTCTCCAAAGCAGTACCTTTTCAACAGTTTTTAAGATAATATGTTGTTCAGGAAATTGTTAAGACTAAAAGGAAAAAGGACGTTGTTAAAGCAGTGGGAGAGAAAGACCCTGAAACACATAGGGAAGGCACCTGAAGGTGGTGCCTTTTTTTCTGTGTCCTTCTCCCACAGCCGGGGAGGGGCAGGTGAAACCCTGACACACTGCACCAGCTTTCTTTACTGGGCCACACTGTTTGCTCTCGCTGACCACTTGCTATCAAGTAGCATGAGTTTGTCTCGCATATCCAATGCCTGTGTGATAAAACCACCAACAGATGTGTCTATATGCCCCGTTCCAATTTCCCAGCTTGCACTTTGGTAGGTAAGAGAGCTGGTTTTCTTCAATTTAGGGGAAGAGTTTAGGAAGTCTCATTTTGGCCTCAGGTCCAAATTACATTTCCAATGCCGCTCTACCAGTGAGGGCTATCTTTCAGTAATAAATGCCTTGATTTCTATTTGGCTCCTTATCTCTGTAATAAAACTCAAAAAGGAGGAAGAGGGGGAGCAATAGGCATCCCCAGATTACCAATATTTTTGTTTCATTCAGTTATTCATTCTTCAGATAGGTTATGTGTCGCACAAGGTTGCACTTCAATTTCATTTTTCAATGGGCTTTTTTGATTGAGTTGGATTCATATCATTCATTTTATCTTAAATAAATTTTCCCAACTTCTTTCTCGTCTTCATGATTAGTTTAATTTGCAAACATATTGGGTGGGGGGCGGGGGTGCCTGTGAGGGTAAAGAACTTTGAAAGCAGCTTGCCTTTCCTGTCAGGCCACAAAGAAAACAGGTTGTGGGAAATGTTTGACAGGAAAAATAATTTCCCAAAGTGTCAGACACCTGTCTATGAATTATATATACAGCTTCAAAAGTAGAAAATGCGATCGTACACATAACAATTGTTGGTGTTTGGTATGCTAGAGTTAGCTCATCAATTATTCATGTGAAAATTCAAATTATTGGGAAGAAATTAAACAACAACAAAAAATCATCTTTGAAATGACACGCCTTAACATTCTGATTTGGAAATATTGTACAAAGAAAATATGAAACATCTAAAAAACAAAAGAACCCACCTTTCAAAAAGATTTGAAAAAGGACTAAATTGTCACAGTTGAGAAGACGATTTATTATTCTTGCTTGCACAACCTTGAACATTTATTTTTGAGGGGAAAGGATGTCTGGGAAAGTTGCTGATTGTAGGAGTTATTTACAGAAGTTACGAAAAGGGATTCTGATGATTATTGTGTGGTATTTGTGAATGCAAGAGAGAAATATATTAAGAAAATAGCACAGGAAGGCTTCTCATGCCTTGTGGAGAAAGTGTCCTCATTCTAAGCCTTTGGAAAGTGGTAGGTTTCATGACAGAATTGAGTATAAATTATGGTGCTCAAAGCTTCAGAACTGCAGCCCTTTAAAAATTTCTGATTTGGTTTCTCTGCTAATATTACCCATAATGTTTTCACCTTTGTGAGTACTTTACACATTTCAAAAATATTTTTTTTCTTATTTCAAAAGTAATGTATCCTACACAAAAAAAATAAGCATACATCCTTCCAGTCTTTTAAAATACACATATAAGAATATATTTTTCTTTGACCAAAAGTGGAATCAAACAGTACATGCTGCTTTGTCGTCTACTTTTTTCCCCCACACTTAACAACATTCTATGAACATCTAAGGGTTTTTGTGATAGTACTTTCCTTAGAAACTAAAGAGCATGCACATGAAAAAGAAGCAAACTCTTTATGTTGGAAAATTATGACTGTAAGCATACTTCAGCCAATTGATAAATATTATAAAGAGCATCATTTCTACATACTGTTTTATATTAGATAACTAAAAAGTGATCACCGGTTTAACAGTGCCAAGTTCCCGTGACAACTTAAGAGTTGAAGATTATCCAGCTCTAGGTGAGAGGAGCTGTAGAGGCCTGGACCAGAGAGCGTGGTTGGCTTTTCTCCATCTGAGACCAAAACCAGCAAGGGCCTTCTCATTTGGGAATTATGGGAAGGGAAAGGCACTCTAGAAGGATCTAGCAAAGCAAATGGGGGGACATAAGACATGGGTCCACATGCAAGAAATCATCTCAATGCAAATTTGCCAGACGGCTCCCTCCCAGAGCAGCCACAGAACCAGATCATGGGGATGCTGCTAAGTCTGCCACAATGAGGAAGAAGGAGAATCTGGGGACCATTGTCAATGCAATCTGGGGATCAGGAAGCTGCAGACTGAGGAGTTAAGTGGTCTAGGAAGCCTTGAGAGCTAGAGTCTACCACACAGTTTTGGGACACCCACCCCTCTTGTCTCACACTATATAAATCCAAAACATGGGGAAACACCAACAAAAGCACAAAGATCTCTACATTTTCAAGTATCTGTTCCTCAATTCACTGTAATAAGGCTTCCACTTCAACCTGTCCCCTGATGTGGCTATTGTTGAGGTCACTGTTGATCCCCATGGACACAAACCCAATGAATGCTTTTTACTTTTCATTTGCTTGGTCTCTCTGAAAGGCTCACCCTGTTACCACTCTCTCGTTTTGAAACTCTTTCCATTTATTTTGTATGTCGTTATCAATTGTGGGAAATAGAAACCTCTCTAGCTATTTTGTAAATATCTAATCCTAAAATCACTGAAAGAGCAGGAGTGGCAGTCTCCTGTTGCTCCCAGAACACCAAACTGGCCAGCGGAGCTGCTGCCTCTGCCAGTTCAGGAAAGTGTGGTCAAGGAACTGCCACTGGAGCTGTTGGGCTCAGGAACAGTCCACTGAAGCAGCCACCTTGAAACCAGGAAGCTGCCGCAGTTGCATCTCAGTATTGACGATGCTAGTGACTGGATAGTGCAGCGCTGCTGTAGGAAAACCCAACTTCTCCATCTTCCTTGCCAAAGCAAGAAGAAGATGGATTTCCTCTTATTTCCATCTTCCAAATCTCACATTAATTCATTCAATTGGTCGGGCTTAATATGCCTCCAGAAATCCATCTGCAAGGGAGTCTGGAAATACAGTTTTCATCTTTTCAACCCCAGTAATACAGAAAGACATACTAGAGGGAGGGGGGAAAGGACATGCAGCTCATCATGTCCACCATGGTGACGTGGTTCTCATCCTACCTCTCTACCTGCCCCTTAAGTGTTGGTTTACTTGGCCCTCTTCTTTTCTCATCCCATCTACTCTTACTTAGTGGTTGATTCTCCACCTCAACACATAAGCCAGAAAACTGTCCTGTGGATCTTGCCTCCTAATTAACTTGTAGCTCTCATCTATTTTCCATTCTCCCTATCTTAGTCTAGTCCATAATATCTTGGCTAGATTAGTGCAATAATCTCATGATTGATCTCCCCACACTATAAACCCAACATTTCCCCAAGAATAATCAATATAGAACAGTTCTCAACCCAAGTGAGTACATCCTTCTTTGGGGGTATTTAAAAATGTGCATGGGCCTTTTGATTGATGGAATAGCAAGCATTTAGTTTGTGGGGAACAGGGATGCATTCTGAAACATGTAAGGTTGTCCTGCATAACTAAGAATTATCCAGCCCCAAATGCTATTAATGCCCCCTTTAGAAACAAGGATTCCTAGATTCGGGATTTCATGGACACTAAATTTCAAAAAATGTTGGGAACCAAAACAAATTGTCAACTTTTAATTTCACTAAGTAGGTACATCAAACAAAATTACTACTATCTTCTGCCACTCATAATAGAAGATATTTAATTTTTTTAAAAATCTTGTACACAAATGTTTATAGTAGCTTTATTCATAATAGCCAAAGATTGAGAACAATCCAAATGTCTATCAACTGATGACTGGATAAACAAAGTGTAGTATGTCTATACAAGGGAATATTGCTCACTCATACAAAGGAACAAACTACAGATACATACAATAACACGGGTGAATCTCAAACACATTATGCTGAGCAAAAGTAGCCAGATAGAAAAGAGTGCATATTGGTTCTTTTTTTGTGTGTGTGAGGAAGATTGGCCCTGAGCTAACATCTGTCGCCAATCCTCCTCCTTTTGCTGAGGAAGAATGGTCTTGAGCTAACATCTGTGCCCATCTTCCTCTATTTTATATGTAGGATGCCACCAAAGCATGGCTTGATGAGTGGTGCCTCGGTCTGCACCTGGGATTCGAACCTGCAAATCCCAGGCCACCAAAGTGGAGCACGCGAACTTAACCACTGCACCACCGGGCTGACCCCAGGTTCTTCTTAGGTGAGTGATTCTACCTATGTGAAACACTGGAAATACAAATCTATTTAATAGTGACAGAAGGCAGTGATAGTCTGGAGTCAAGAGCAGGGAGGACTGACTGGGAAGGGGCACATGGGAACCTTTTGGGGTGATGAAAATTATCTATATCTTGATTGTGGTGGTGGTTACACAGGTGTATACATTTGTCAGAACTCATCAGGTATACACTTAAAATGGATGCACTTTACTGTAAAGAAATCATACTCAAAGTTGATTTTCCAAAAGTTAAATAACCACCTCATACCCATTAGGTTGGTTACTATTCATTAGTAAAAACTGAAAATAACAAGTGTTGGTGAGAAATTGGAACCCTTGTGTACTGGTGGTGATTCTGTAACATAGTGCAGTCACTATGGAAAACAGTATGGTGGGTTCTCAAAAGATTAAAAATAGAATTATCATACGATCCAGCAATGCCACATCTGGGGAATTTATCCAAAAGAACTGAAAGCAGAATCTCAAAGAGATATTTGTACACCCATGTTCTTAGCAGCATTATTCACAATAGCTAAAATATGAAAGCAATTCAAGTGTCCATCAACAGATGAATAGATAAACAAAATGTGGTGTATACACACACACACACACACACACACACACACACACACAATGGAATATTATTCAGCCTTAAAAAGGAAGGAAGTACTGACACACAACACAAGATGGATGGACTTTGAGGACATTATGCTGAGTGAAATTAGCCAGTTACAAAAGGACAAATACTGTATGATAACGCTTATGTAAGATACCTAGAATAGTTAAATTCATAGAGATGGAAAGTAGAATGCTGGTTGCCAGAGGCTAGGAGAGAGAAGAATGGGAGGTGTTGTTTAATGGGTACAGAATTTCAGTTTTGCAAAATGAAAAAGTTCTGGAGATGGATGGTGGTGATGGTTGCACAACAGTGTGAATGTACATATGCCACTGAACTGTACACGTAAAAATAGTTAAGGCGTTAAAAAAAAAGTTAAATACGAACAAAAGTCAGCATATGCTCCTTCCAGTAATTATATAAATGGGCCTATCTGTGTTCAATAGCTTGACTCTTTGGTTCTTTTTCTAAAACAAATCCAGCCTATGTTGGAAGAGAAAAATAACTCTAGAATAACATAAAAACTAAAATCCACCTTTGCCTGCAATATCAAAATAGTGACTATTTCACACTTACATCTTTGCCCTGAGTTGTGGATTTCATTTGCTTGCACTTCACTTTGTAGGCCTCGAATAACTTCTTGGCTTCTTTGGAGATAAGATTGACAGCAGGGAATGAATGGAGATTGTAAGCTCTTTTCAGATGACATGGGTCATAAAAACCCAAGGAGGCAAAACAGCTTGACATAAAGCCACTATTTATGGCAAAAATTATACAGCTTCAGTGTATGTGAAATAACCATGGTAATTCTAAAGAGTAACACAGTTTCACTGCCTGTCCCTAAAAATAGATCATTTATATGTGCTCGTACACATTCTGTTATGTGTACCGTTCACATAAATGCACTCAAATTTTAAAATCTTCAAAAGTGTGATCAAAATCAATCAAGCTACAGAGCTGGCCTGGTGGCGTAGTTAAGTTCACATGCTCTGCTTCAGTGGCCCAGGCTTCACAGGTTCAGATCCCAAGCGTGGACCTATGGACCACTTATCAAGCCATGCTGTGGCGGCATCCCTCATATAAAGTAGAGGAAGATGGGCACGGATGTTAGCAGAGGGCCAATCTTCCTCAGCAAAAAGAGGAGGATTGGCAACAGATGATAGCTCAGGGCTAATCTTCCTTGCCAAAAAACAAACAAATGAAAAAACCCAATCAAGCTAGCTCACTACTTAACTACATGAAATTAGAGATACTAATGTTTTAGCGTCTCACCTCTTGACAAACAGAAGGTTTAGCCTAAAATTCCTCAATAGAGATTCAGTGCAAGTGTGAAATGATTATTAAGAGAAGTTATTCTGAGCCATAGTTTTTTTTTTTTTTTTGGTGAGGAAGACTGGCCTTGAGCTAACATCTATTGCCAATCTTCCTCTTTTTGCTGAGGAAGATTAGCCCTGAGCTAACACCTGTGCCCATCTTCCTCTATTTTTTATGTGGGATGCCTGCCACAACATGGCTTGACGAGCAATGCGTAGGTCTGCGCCCGGAATCCGAACCTGTGAACCCCAGGCCACTGAAGTGGAGCACACGAACTTAACCACTACGCCACTGGGCTGGCCCCCTGAGCCATAGTTTTAGCAATGCTCTAACATCTCCAAGTTTCTTTGAAATTCTACTCATGCTGAAAAAAAGTAACCTTAAATTGATTTAATTTCACTTTAGTTAAAAAACAATAAGTGAACCCAACACCATTTTTAAGAAATTTTGGTTTCTATAAATGTAAACAAGTCAACAAATTACCACATAGGAAATTAATTCTCCAAAGCTAAGGAATCATGGTCTTAGCAGAAACTAGGTGTTAATTTTTCTTGCAACTCTATCTTTACCTTCTAACCTCTATTTATCTCAAACCTTCACTTATTTCTCAGGTAAAGTCCATAAACAGCCACGGTAGGATTTTCAACTGGCCAAGATTCCAGCATCCTTATTGTAGAAAGGACCAGGAAATACTAAGAGATAAGAATCTAAAATCATTCAACGATGTTCCTGGTCTGGTCCATGCTGAGGTGGTGTCCTGAAGATGATGAAAGAAACCCCTGGACCCACTCTCTCAGGGAAGCATGGAGGAAAAGACTTGCATTTTACAGGCACCAGAGATAGCTCTAGGCTTTGGGGATGTCATTTGTAGACCAAGGTGATGACGGCAAAGCACCCAGAAATCTTCAAGGTAATGAACTTGTTCACCTGGGAGCAACAGAAAGGATTGTCATTTCCTGCATAGAATTTTCAGGCTCATAATTCAGGTGGAAATCACAGACATTTGCATGATGCATGGAAGGAAATTTGGGATTGACATTCGCAGACAGCTTCAGTCTGGTTCCATTAAGTCAGGAATGGGCTTTAGGTTTTGTGCTGCAAATTCGTGTGTTGCTACAACTTATTGAGGGAAGGAAGAGGAGTGGGAAGAAGCCATTTAATTAATAAACTAATTAATGTAGACATAGCTTACAAAGAAAGTCAGATTCACTTTAGATTGAGAAAATTCTGGGTCGATTTACAGGTATTTCTGAGTCCTAATTCTAGCCCTGAGACACAGACAGTGTCTCTTGTAAAATATGATTGATAACATCTGATTCCCTTGATGTTGAGAAAAGTCATTAATGGCTGCCAAGTGCTTACAAGTTTTACAAGTCTTACTATTACTGTGAAACTTATTAAAACTGGAGAGATTTATAAATGACAAGGATAGAAAAGTAGGGATAAACAAACAACTTTTTAAAGCTCAAGTGAACATCTGCAGATTTGTAAAGCATCTTTAAAAGGTTTTTTGTAGACGAGGCATTCTAATTAAGTCAGCTGCTCTAAGCATGCGAAGACTTTTGTTTGGTTACAAGTTACATTCCCTTGCTTCCTGAAGGCTGCCGCTGAGGTAATCTGAACTGAATAATCTACCCCATTAGGGACTCTGATTTTTTTTTTTTTTTTTTTGGTGAGGAAGATTTGCCCTGAGCTAACATTCGTTGGCGATCTTCCTCATTTTTTGCTTGAGGAAGACTAGCCCTGAGCTAACATCTGTGCCAATTCTCCTCCATTTTGTATATGGGATTCCTCCACAGCATGGCTCACGAGTGGAGTGGGTCTGCGTCCAGGATCCGAACCTGCGAACCTGGGCTGCCAGAGTGGAGAGCACAGAACTTTAACCACTTGGCCACCGGGCTGGCCCCCCATAGGGACCCTGATTTTTTGGATAAAGAGTGAGGGAACCCTGACTCCTGAGTGCCAGGAAACTTGCATAGACTGTCTTGCTGGGACAGTTTCTTTACCCACTCTCTACTTCCCCAACCCCTCAGAGCTAAGCAGTACCTCTTTAGAAATGGTAGTCCAAATAGTAGTACATGTAGGACATATGGCCACCACGGATGATTTTGTAAATTGTATATAACAGAGACCTGGAGGTACTCTCCACACAATAGCATGTCCAGAAGAAATATAATGTGAGCCGTAAATGCAACCCATATAAGTAATGTTAAATTTTGTAATCACCACATTAAAAAGAATAAAAAGCAAGTGAAATTAATTTTAATAACATTTTATAACTGTCTATCCAAATATTAACATTTCAACATGTAATCAATATAAAAATTATTAATAAGATATTTTATATTCTCTTTTATACTAAGTCTTAGAAATCTGGTGTGTATTTTATACTTACAGCATATTTCAAGGGTTCCATCACCACAGGGGGCTAGTGGCTGCCACACTGGACAGCACAGTTCTATATAAATGGTGCCTGTAAGGTTGGTTGTGCAGTGCACCACCTGCACAGCTGTATGCAGTGGCCCTGGACACGAACACACAAAACACACACACATGCACACACACAATAACTATATGTGAATTGAGAAAGTATGGCACAAAGGTTACAGACTGGCAGCTCAGAAGTGTTTGGTTTAGTTCTCTCAGAGCTTGAATTAATTGCCAACTTTTAAATATCAGAATATTTCACCAAAAAATCGGAATTCATGGCTTTTTAAAAAATAATAAAATATAGCAAGCTCAAGCCCATATTCCCCTGTGGCAACAGCCTTCTGGCCTTGAGTAGAGGCCGCTCCCTTCAGGGGGGACACACTTTCCAGTTCAGCACAGAGGCCACCTGGCAGGCTTACTCTTATGTTATCTGAATTTCTGATCCTTGATCCTACAGAGATACACACTAAGCTATTAACAAAGGTAATTTCTGCAGAGCAAGATGGAGAAGGAGGAGACTTTCACTTTGAATATCGTATACTTTCCTATTTTTAAATTGTTTTATAGTAGGCACAAAATGCTTTTCTAACAAAAATTTTTAAAAACTGCTATTTAAAGTAACTGCTGCTTAGCAAAGACAAATCCATCAAAAAAGGACAAAGTGAAGTGCCATGTAAAGAACTAAATAAAAAGATATATCAGGGGCTGCCCAGTGGCGCAGCGGTTTAGTCCGCGCTTGGCAGCCCGGGGTTCGCGAGTTCGGATCCCGGGCGCCCGCCGACGCACCGCTTGTCAGCCATGCCGTGGCGGCGTCCCATATAAAGTGGAGGAAGATGGGCACGGATGTTAGCCCAGGGCCAGTCTTCCTTAGCAAAAAGGGGAAGGTTGGCAACAGATGTTAGCTCAGGGCTGGTCTTCCCCACAAAAAAAAAAAAAAAAAAAAAGATATATCAGATCAATGGGCTAGTGTAGACAAACAAACTGAATAATTCAGTCCTCTCAATCCTCTTTTTTCCAAGTATATTTTAGAAACTCTAAATTATTTTTAGGGCATAAGAAATGATCAGCAGAATGATAAATTGTAAAATAATACCCAAATTTCAACTGGATCATCAAATTGTCCCTTTGAAGGCCACATCCATGCCCATACGATGTTTCCTTTTTTTGCTGATCACCATGCGTCTGTCCTGATTAAACATTATTGACATTATTTGGCTACAAAAAAGACAGAAACAGGACTCATTTAGAACAAGAAAAATTCGTGGACTCATTGATTTGGCTGAGGTGATGGAAGTCATCGGGTCACAGCCTTTAAAAGTACAGGACCCCCTCCTTTCACATTCCTGGAAGATGGTCATCTTGCCTCTGCCTGAATATCTTCCTTGAAGGGAAGATTGGTATATACCTCTCAGCTGATCAAGATTTCCCTTCTCTGAGACACATCCCCTCCCATTTCACCACCCACCATCTAGAGAGTCATAGGAATGGGTCCTGCCACTCATGATTATCATACCATGTGGCCATGCTGACTTGGCTATGGCTGATTAAATCAGAGGTGGACAGTTGACCCGGGAATGTGTTCCAAATGGATGCAACAATTTATACAAAAGGCCATGAGGAAGGAGGCGGGCATAGTGCATTCAAGGGACAGAAAGAAAGCCAGTGTGGCTAAAGTCCAGAGTGGTGCCAATGAGACTGGAGTGATTGTCAGGTATGAGCCAGATGTGCAGGGCTTCCTACACTGTATCATTATTTTTATCATAAGGGCAAAAAAGTCATAGAAGGGTATAATAACAAAGCAAAGAGGTGACATGATCAAATGGATAGGTAAAGAACCAAAGTAACTGCTGGACACCAGTTAAGAGGTCAAGGCAATGGTCCAGGAGAGAGGACGGCAGCTAGGACTGGGGCAGGGGTGAGAGAGACGGAGACACATGCATGGATTCAAGAACCATCTAGATTTGGATAGATGGGATCTGGGTGGTGAGGAACAGGAAGCTGTCAATTTTATCTTTCCTGTATGTCTATTAATGGAGCCTAGCATTTTGTTAGCTTTTCTGGATCAGTAGCATCACACTATGTGTTCATGACTAAACCATCTTTGTGTTTTCTCTCTTCTCAGCATGGTGCCTGGCACAAAGAAGGGGCTTAATGAAAGTCTGAGTTGCATTGACAAAATGAATTTAATTAAACAAATACATATTGGGTAATTATTATATGCAAGACACATCAGTTTAGGCACTGTTAGGCATCTAGGGATGCCCACCCAGAGTGACGTGCTCTCTGCATGCAGGACATTTTCAGTTTGGTGATGATTATTTTCTATTTTTTGGTGAGGAAGACTAGCCCTGAGCTAATATCTGTTGCCAATCTTCCTCTTTTTCTGAGGAAGATGGGCCCTGAGCTAATATCTGTGCCCATCTTCCTCTATTTTATATGTAGGATGCCTGCCAGAGCATGGCTTGATAAGCAGTGTGTAGGTCCACACTGGGATCTAAACCTGTGAACCCTGGGCCACTGAAGCAGAGTGCATGAACTTAACCACTACACCACCAGGCCAGCCCCCACTGTGATAATTATTTTGAGAGATATCATTATATTGGGAGCCTACTATGTCCCAAGCCTTAAATATATCCTTTTAATAGGCAGTGCTGCTTAATGGTTAAAAACACTGTAGAGCCAGACCATTAATGGTATCAAACCTGGCTCTTCCGTTTCCTAATTGTGTGAACTTGGACATATTTCTTAATCTTTCTGTGACTCAGTTTCCTTGTTTTAAAAATGGTGATTAGGATAGATGTCTGCATCGTCGCAGAGTGAGCTCTCCCTCTGAGACTCTTCCCCACTAGGATACAACAAAAAGGACATTCAAATACCAACAGAGGACACTCACACAACACAGAAGATGCCTGAGAGACCCACGCAGCCTTACATCTGAGGACGGAGGTGCTGGTACCCATGGAGGAAGTGGAAGGAAGTAAGGAGAACTCCTCTCCTTCCCAAATGACAGCAACCCTGGGGCCAGGACCCTGTGGCTGAGAGAAGTGGGGAGGGGTGGCCTTTGGTGGGAAAACCATTGCCTTCCAAGTTCTCTTACAGCCTGTGGGAAATTCCCATATGGAGGGGACTGAACTGTTGTTGGGGAGTCTTCGTCAAGCTAGCACCCCAGGAGAGCAGATAGCAAGGGAAGAATGAGAAGCCCCTGGGATTGGGCAGGCAATAGAAAGAGCCCCTCCCCTCTGGAACTGCGTGGCTATCAGAGAAAGAAGGGGGAGGATGTGGCTGTCTGTGGGAAAACCGTCGCTCTTCAAGTTCTCTCACAGCCTGTGGGAAATTCCCATATGGAGGGGACTGAACTGTTGCAGGGGTGCCTTTATCAAGCTAGCACCCCAGGAGAGCAGATAGCGAGGGAAGAGTGGGAAGCCCCTGGGATTGGGTAGGCAAAAGAAAGACCCCTCCCCCAGCCCAGAGCACCAGAACAGCTGGTTGGCCAGAGTGTCAAAAGATCATGGCGGGCTCAGCATACACAGCTCTTGACCCCCAGGCAGTGGCGGCAGGTGGAAGCTGCGACCAGATGTCTTCAGAATGAGGAAAAATAAGCCCATGCCCTCCAGCACTAGGCAAAAATGCACTAAATCTCCAGACCAGAGGGAAATGACAAGCACCTAGAAATCAATCCTGAGGGCACAGAAGTTTATAACCTAAATGATAGAGAACTCAAAATAGCTATCATAAAAAAGCTCAATGAACTACAAGAAAATACAGATAGACAATTCAATGAAATCAGGAATTTCTTCATAAAAGACATCGAAACTATAAAGAAAACCAATCAGAAGTGTTGGAGATGAAAAACACAGTGGAGGAGATGAAAAATCTGGAAAATTTAAAGAACAGAGCTGACAACATGGAGGAAAGAATTAGCATTATTGAGGATAGGAATGCAGAAATGCTCCACATGGAAGAGGAGAAAGAACTAAGACTAAAAAGAAATGAAGAAATCCTCCTAGAAATATCTGACTCAATTAGGAAATGCAACATAAGGATTATCGGTATTCCAGAGGGAGAAGAGAGGTAAAAAGGAGCAGAGAGCTTGTTCAAAGACATAATAGCTGAGAACTTCCCAAACCTGGGGAAGGAGCTGGAAATACCAGTGAATGAAGTCAATAGATCTCCTAAATACATCAACATAAAAAGACCCTCTCCAAGGCATATAGTAGTAAAGCTGACAAAATTCAATGATAAAGAAAAAATATTAAGGGCAGCAAGACAAATAAATAAATAAATAACATACAAAGGAAGTCCTATCAGGCTCTCAGCCAATTTCTTGGCAGAAACTTTACAGGCTAGGAGAGAGTGGAATGATATATTCAAAATTCTGAAAGACAAAAACTTTCAGCCAAGAATATCCTATCCAGTGAAAATACCCTTGAGATGTGACAGAGAAATAATAACTTTCCCAGATAAACAAAAGCTAAGGGAGTTCATTGCCACAAGACCCCCATTACAAGAAATGCTCAAGAAGGCCCTCATGCCTAAAAAAAAAAGAGAGAGAGAGAAAGGGGATACAAAGCTTTCAGCAAGGAGAAAAATAGGTAGTGAAAATCAGAAAGATTGCGTCTCTCTATCAGAATAGGTTAGCAAACACTTAAATACAACACCAAAGATTAAGGGAAGGAAAACACCAAAAATAAAAATAACCTCATCACTTTAAACACAAACTGACAACACAAGTGGAATAAGTTGTGACAATAATAACTTAGAAAAGAAAGAGGAAAGGGATGGAATCGACTTAGTCTAAGAAAAAAAGAAGTCATCAGAAAATGGACTATCTCATCTATGAGATTTTTAACACAAACCTCATGGTAACCACTAAACAAATAATCAGAACAGAGACACATACGATAAATAAAGAGAAAACTAAAAAAACCATCATACAGAACTATCAAACTGAATTGGCAGTCCGAAACACAGGGGACAAGAAACAAAGGAAATGCAAAAGAACCAGAAAATGAGTGATAAAATAGCAACATTAAGCCCTCATATATCAATAATCACTCTAAATGTAAATGCATTGAATTCTCCAATCAAAAGACACAGAGTGGCAGGATGGATTAAAAAACAAGATCCAACAATAAGCTGCATCCAGGAAATACATCTCAGTTCTAAAGACAAACATAGGCTCAGAGTGAAAGGATGGAAGACAATACTCCAAGCTAATGGCAAACAAAAGAAAGCAGATGTTGCCATAGTTATATCAGACAAAGTACACTTCAAGATAAGAGAGGTAATGAGAGACAAAGAGGGACAACATATAATGATAAAAGGGACACTCCACCAAGAAGACATATTACTTATCAATATATACGCACTCAACACAGGAGCACCGAAGTACATAAAGCAACTATTAACAAACCAAAAAGGAGATAGTAACAACAACACTATAATAGTAGGGGATCTTAACACCCCACTTTCATGAATGGATAGATCATCCAGACAGAAAATCAATAAGGAAATATTGGACTTAAATGAAAAACTAGACGAGATGGACTTAATAGATATATAGAGAGCACTCCATCCAAAGACAGCAGATTACACATTCTTCTCAAGTGGCATGGAACATTCTCAAGGATAGACCATATGTTGGGAAACAAGGCAAGCCTCTATAAATATAAGAAGATTGAAATCATAACAAGCATCTTTTCTGACCATAATGCTATGAAACTAGAAATCAACTCCAAGAAAAAACTGGGAAAGTGACAAAGATGTGGAGACTAAACAACATGCTACTGAACAATCAATGAATCATTGATGAAATTAAAGAAGAAACCAAAAAATATCTGGAGACAAATGAAAATGAAAATACACCACACCAACTCATATGGGAATGCAGCAAAGCGGTCCTGAGAGGGAAACTCATAGCAATACAGGCCCACCTTAACAAACAAGAAAAATCCCAAATAAGCAACCTTAAACTACACCTAACAGAACTAGGAAAAGAGGAACAAACAAAGCCCAAAGTCAGCAGAAGGAGGGAAATAATAAAAATTAGAGCAGAAATAAATGAAATTGAAACCTCCAAAACAGTGGAAAAGATCAATGAAACAAAGAGCTGGTTCTTTGAGAAGATAAACAAAATTGACAAACCCTTAGCCAGATTCACCAAGAAAAAAGAGAGAAGGCATAAATAAATAAAATTAGAAATTAAAGAGGGGAGATTACAACAGATACCACAGAACTACAAAGGATTATAAGAGAATACTATGAAAAACTCTATGCCAACAAAATGGACAATCTAAAAGAAATGGGTAAATTCTTAGACTCATACAACCTCCCCAAACTGAATCGAAAAGAAATAGAGAATCTGAATAGACCAATCACAAGTAAAGAAATTGAAACAGTAATCAAAAACCTCCTCAAAAATAAAAGTCCAGGAGCAGATGGCTTCTCTGGAGAATTTTACCAAACATTCAAAGAAGACTTAATACCGATCCTTCTCAAACTATTTCAAAAAATAGAGGAAGATGGAACACTTTAGTTCTACAAGGCCAATATCACCCTGATACCAAAGCCAGACAAGGACAACACAGAGAAGGAAAATTACAGGCCAATATCAATGATGAACATAGATGCAAAAATCCTCAACAAAATAGGCAAACCAAATACAGCAATACATTAAAAAGATCATACACCATGATCAAGTGGGATTTATACCAGGGACACAGGGATGGTTCATTGATCCACAAATCAATCAATGTGATACATCACATTAACAGAATGAGAAATAAAAACTACATGATCATCTCAATTGATGCAGAGAAAGCATGTGACAAGATCCAACATCCATTTACAATAAAAACTCTCAATAAAATGGGTATAGAAAGAAAGTCCCTCAACATAACGAAGGCCATATATGACAAACATAAAGGCAACATCATACTCAACAGGGAAAAACTGAAAGCCATTCCTCTGAGAACAGGAAGAAGACAAGGGTGCCCACTCTCACCACTCTTGTTCAACATAGTACTGAAGGTTTTGACCAGAGCAATTAGGCAAGTAAAAGAAATAAAAGGACTCCAAATAGGCAACGAAGAAGTGAAACTGTCACTGTTTGCCAATGACACGATTTTATATAGAGAAAACTCTAAAGAATCCATTGGAAAACTATTAGAAATAATCAACAACTGCAGCAAAGTTGCAGGGCACAAAATCAACTTACAAAAATCAGTTGCATTTCTGTACTCTACTAACAAACTAACAGAAAGAGAACTCAAGAAGACAATCCCATTTACAATTGCAACCAAAAGAATAAAATATCTAGGAATAAATTTAACCAAGGAGGTGAGAAATCTATACAATGAAAACTATAAGACATTACTGAAAGAAATCAATGATGACATAAAGAAATGGAAAGATATCCCATGCACATGAATTGGAAGAATAAACAGAGTTAAAGTGTCCATACTACCTAAAGCAATCCACAGATTCAGTGCAATCCCAATTAGAATCCCAATGACATTCTTCATGGAAATAGAATGAAGAATACAAAAGACAAAAGCAAGAAAAGACCCTGTTGTTTTGGAGCAACAAAAGACCCTGAATAGCTAAAGCAATCCTGACAAAAAAGAACAAAGCTGGAGGCATCACAATCCCTGACTTCAAAATATACTACAGAGCTATAATAATTAAAACAGCATGGTACTGGTACAAAAACAGACACACAGATTGATGGAACAGAATTGAAAGCCCAGAAATAAACCCACACATCTATGGACAGCTAATCTTCGCAAAGGAACTGAGAACACACAATGGAGAAAGGAAATTCTCTTCAATAAATGGTGTGGGGAAAACTGGACAGCCACGTGCAAAAGAATGAAAGTAGACTTTTCTTTCACCATACACAAAAATTAACTCAAAATGGATCAAAGACTTGAAGGTAAGACCTGAAACTATAAAACTCCTGGAAGAAAACATAGGCAGTACACTCTTTGACATCAGTCATAGAGGGATCTTTTTTAATTCCACATCTACTCGGACAAGGGAAACAAAAGAAAAAATAAACAAATGGGACTTCATCAGACTACAGAGCTTCTGCAAGGCAAGGGAAACCAGGATAAAAATGAAAAGACAACCCACCAGCTGGGAGAAAATATTTGCAAATCATATATCTGACAAGGGGTTAACCTCCATAATATATAAAGAACTCACACAACTGAACAACAAAATCAAGCAACCCGATCAAAAAAGGGGCAGAGGATATGAACAGACACTTTTCTAGGGAAGATATACAGGCGGCCAATAGGCACATGAAAAGATGTTCAACATCACTAATCATCAGGGAAATGCAAATCAAAACTACACTAAGATATCACCTGACACCCGTCAGAATGGCTTAATCACCAAGTCAAAAAGTAACAAATGTTGGAGTGGTTGTAGAGAAATGGGAACCCTAATTCACTGCTGGTGGAAATGCAAACTGGTGCAGCCTCTATGGAAAGCAGTATGGAGATTCCTCAAAAAATTAAAAATAGAAATACCTTATGATCCAGCTATCCCACTACCGGGTATTTATCCAAAGATCCTGAAACCAACAATCCAAAGAGGCTTATGCACCCCTATGTTCATTGCAGCATTATTCACTGTAGCCAAGAAGTGGAAGCAACCCAACTGTCCCTTGACTGATGACTGGATAAAGAAGATGTGGTATACATATACAATGGAATACTACTCGGCCATAAAAAAGGACAAAATCGTTCCACTTGCAATAACATGGATGGACCTGGAGGGTATTATGTTAAGCGAAATAAGCCAGACAGAGAAAGACAAACACCGTACGATTTCACTCATATGTGGAAGATAAACTAACACACGGACAGAGAGAACAGTTTGGTGGTTACCAGGGGAATACGGGTTGGGAGGTGGGCATGAGGGGTGAAAGGACACATTTATATGGTGACTGACACATAATAACGTACAACTAAAATTTCACAATGTTATAAACACTTATGACATCAATAAAAAAAATAAATTTAAAAAATGGCAATAAAAACAGCATTTATCTCACAAAGCTGTTGTGAGGACTAAATGAATTAATGCATGGAAAGCACTTTGAACAGAGCCAGGTACCTTGTTAGTTCTCCAAAAGTGTTGGCTTTTATTATTAAGTCCTCACAGTTCCATCTATAGGTATTATGAGTCCTATTTCCCGGATGAGAAAACAGAGGCTGAGGAAGGTGAGTTAATAGAGTACCCAGAGCCTAATATAAAGTTCAGTAGAGGGGTTCACCCCCTCACAGAAGACGAAGAAGAGTTCACAGTGTAAAAGAAGTGCTTTTGGCTTAATCGAGGACCCCACAGTCTAACAGATGGGCCAGAGCAGCAAAGCGACCAAACCAGTGAAAAAAGCAGAAATAGAAGCCCTAAG
This sequence comes from Tapirus indicus, assembly GCA_031878705.1. Lineage (NCBI taxonomy): Eukaryota > Metazoa > Chordata > Mammalia > Perissodactyla > Tapiridae > Tapirus > Tapirus indicus. The sequence goes on along the minus strand of CM062920.1, from coordinate 131,308,816 downwards.
CCTTGAACACCTAGAGCGCACTCCTTTCCTGAACAGCCTACCCTTTCACGCACCCTAGGCAGTCCAGCCTTCAGTTCCTGTGAGGAACCTCAGGGAAGACCCTAACCATCCGCCCATGCGCTGCAGTAGGAGCTGTAGCTAAGGCAGCTGCCTCCCTAGCGGTAGGGTATTTCCTTATACACTGGATCCTGGCAACAAGAGTCCCTGTCCACGCTCCCCCTTTTATTCATCTTCCTGCTGGTGCCAGTTGCTGAGCCTTCTCACCAACACTCTCCTTTGCTGGGATGACAGATGTGCAAAAGGAGGATTGGTTTAAAAGATCATTGATAGTTAAATAACGAAATCTCTTTGGCGGCAGCTTTTTTGTCTTCGTTTTTGCCTTCTCTCTTTCAGAGCCTTCAGTTCTGCTAAAAGCAGACAGTACCCTCTGCCAAGGAATGGTCTGTGGGGCCCAGGATGAAGTTACACAGGGCAGGACTTAGCCATGAGGCTTAGTGTTTTGGGCTTTTGTGAAGTGCCCAAAATATCATGGTGTTGTATTCATCTGCTCAGTTGCTATTATCAAAGAAGACACGGAGAGGATGAGGAAGGCAGCCACTCCAGAGGGGCAAGTTGGCGGAAATCATCTCCTGTTTGTTTCATGGATATAGTTCTCATCTTTGACATTTAATTATATGTAACAAATAATCAAGGGGACAATTTCTCAGTATAAACTTAACTCTTGGGCAATATTAAAGTCTGACCAGGGCGCTGAACATCCTGGCTTCTACCCAGAAAGTGGAGATTTGAGATGTACTTTTATTTCAGTTTTAACCTTGTCAACTTGTAAATCTGTAAGCTAGTCCTAAAGGAGATCTCAGAAATCATGTGACCCAACTTTGCATCAACCACTATTTTTTAATTTATAGCTTTTATTTTTAATTTAATATTATTTAAATGACAAGGGGAATTTTTAAAATATTACATAAAATTATCATGAACAAAGAATACCAGGTTTAGGTCCAATTTTCTTGTAGGCAAAAGGGAAATAATGACATCTACTTTAACCATGCAATATAGGACAGCAAATTATAATTAATATTTTCTGCTCTGACTCTTTTTTATATAACAGCTTTATTGAAATATAATTCACACATCATACTAGTCACTATTTAAAGTGTCCAACTCAGTGATTTCTAGTATATTTACATAATCACTATAATCAATTTTCGAACATTTTCATCGCCCCAAAAAAGAAACTACATGTCCATTAGCAATGACCACCCCGCCCCCGCCACTCTTCCCTCCCCTGGCCCCCGGGCAACTCCTTATCTACTTTCTGCTTCTACAAATTTGCTTGTTCTGGACATTTCATATAAATGGAATCATACAATATGTGGTGTTTTGTGACCAGTTTCATTTACTTACCATAATGCATTCAAGGTTAATCCATGTTGTAACATGTATCAGTACTTCATTTTGTTTTATTGCTGACTAATATTCCATTGTACGGATGTATTACATTTTATTTATTGGTTATCAGTCTTGTTCACTCACTATTCAACAAATTTTTTTTTTATTGTTTTTTTGCAAGGAAGACCAGCCCTGAGCTAACATCCATTGCCAATCCTCCTCTTTTTGCTAACATCCGTGCCCATCTTCCTCTACTTTATATGGGACGCCGCCACAGCAGGCTGACAGGCAGCGCGTCGGCAGGCGCCCAGGATCCGAACCTGCGAACCGCGGGCTGCCAAGCGCAAACTTAACCGCTGCGCCACCGGGCGGCCCCTCAACAAATATTTATTAAGCACTCACTATATACTAGCCACATACTAAGTGCTGGGGGCAGAGCAGTGAATAAGACAGACATGGTCCCTCCCATAATGGAGCTCACATTCTAGTTGCACAGACCAGTAAATGAAAATTGAATTTCAGATTATAATTAGTGCTAAGAAGAAACAAATATAGTCATCACTAGAGTAATGGAAATGGAAGTACAGGGCTTCTTAAAATACGTGGTCAGAAAAGGTGTCTTTTGGAAAATAGTCCAGAAATTCCTCAAAAAATTAAAAATAGAGTTACCATATGACCCAGCAATTCCATTCTTAGGTATCTATCCAAGAGAAATGAAAACATATTTCCACACAAAATTTGTACATGAATGTTCACAGCAGCATTATTCATAGTAGCCAAAAAGTGGAAACAACACAAATGTCCATCAAATGATGAATGGAAAAACAAAAGGTGGTATATCCATGCAATGGAATATTATTTGGCAATAATAAGGAATGAAGTGCTAATATATGCAATAACATGGATGAACCTCGAAAGCTTTATGCTCAGTGAAAAAAGCCAGTCACGAAAGACCACATATAGTATGACTTCAATTATATGAAATGTCTGGAATAGACAAATCTATAGAGGCAGAAGGTAGATTAGTGGTTGCCTAGGGTTGGAGGTGAGGGTGGGGAATGGTGAGTGACTGCTAGTTGGTATGGGTTTCTTTTTAGGGTGATGAAAATGTTCTAACATTGCATTTTGGTGATGGTTGCAAAATTTGGTAAATATACTAAAAAGCATTGAATTGTATGCTTTAAATGGGTAAATTATATGGAATGTAATTTTTTTCTCAATAAAGCTATCTAAAACAAAAAGAAAAAGGAAAAGATCTCTCCTAGGAGGTGATATTTAAACTGAAACCTGAAATATAAGAGGAAATTAGTCATGTAAAGAGTTGGAACAAAAGCTTTTAGTCACAGGGAACAACTGACTAAAAAGCCATGAAGAGTGACAGAAGGCCTGTGAAAAAGGGGTGAGTCATAGGAGATGAGGTTGGAAAGGGGCTGAAGGATGCAAGGTCTTCTAAAACTCTCAAAGTCACCAAGTTCCATTTTGACACACAGTCTCATCAGGCAGTATAATCCATATGGAAGTTGACATGAAATATTTAACAGCGAAACCCACAGATAAGGCAGCAAGAGAACTGTTAGTTACAAATGCTATAGCTGCAAAACAGCTTATTGTGAAGAAAAGAAGCATCATCAGGTTTTAAAAGGGAAAAGTCAACACTTAGCTTATAATCAAAGAAGTCCAGTAAATTACTCTCACTATTGTTATGAGAATCAATTTCTAGGAGATATTTACAGACATCTTAGCGAGCACATGAAGAATTCACATCTCCAGAAGGTTCAGAAAGTGTGGGATCCTATAGGATACCAAATAGGAACAGAAATCATTAAAGCAATATAAATACAGACTTCAGAGTGTGTGAACTTTGTCAGCAGTTGTAGGTGACGTACCTGAGACCTAAGATAAAAGGGAGTAACCAATCCAGGTTGGACCAACACAGGATGTAGAAAGGAATCAGAGGATAACACAGAATTCCAAGCAAGAATATAAGACTATCTGGACCAAAACCAGAAGGAAGATAACCAAGCCTTGCAAGTTTTCATCAACACCCTTGCGAGGAGGGATTGGTGGTTAACAGTCTAGTACTGGCTTATCATTCACCTTACACGTACTTGCACTTCTCAAATTCTACTATGTCAATCAAAATAGAATTGGAGGTGGAGAGAGGCAGAGAAAAACAGAGAGAGAAATAATTATTTAGATTCAGGTGTTGACTGACTGCAACAAATGGCTGCAATATTTTGCACTTCTCCCAAGAAGAGTAGTAGTCTATTTCTCCACCCCCTGAATCTAGGTTTGGCCATGTGATTTACTTTGATCAATGAGTCATTAGCAAACATGATGCTAGAGGAGACCTGAAAAGTGCTTATGCACTGGGATTCATCTTCACTCTTGCTGCTTTTGGAACCAGCCACCACGTGAAGAAGTCTGAGCTGGCCTGCTAGATACTGGAGACACATAGCCCAGTTGCCCTGTTGTTCCAGCCAACTGCCAGATATGTCTAATCCCAAAGCTCATAACCAAGATTATTATTGTTATTATAATTACTCTTATTATTACTCACGTAGTGTGTACTCAGCTCTAGACCTCTCTTTCTCTCAATGGTTAAGGATAGGAAAAGGAAAAAAAGCACTGGAATTAGAGTCTGAAAACGGACTGCAATGTTTTTCTCCATTACATGGGCTTGGAAAAGATTTACATCTTCTTTGAGCCCCTGTTTCCTCAGCTGAGAACTACACCTAACCATAGAGTTTCTGGGAAAGTTAAATTACATGAAAAATGCTTTCTCAACATAAAGTAATACATATTAGCAATTAATAAGGGTGAGATGTTTTAATCAAGCTCACCAGAAACAGTTTCCAAAGACTCTAACTTTAACCATCCCTGAAAAATCAAGTAAAAATCCATTTGTCCTTCATGAAAGCAATCCTTACTTTTCCACCTTGTCTGCAGTGTCACAGAATAGGGTGTTCAATTAAAATGCCATAAAATTACATAGTGTTTCCTAATCTTCTGAAACTGTTGAACTACTGGGGTTGGAAGATGAAAAGCCTTTTTGAAAGTATGTGCTTTCTCCACCTTTGAAATGCTTCCAGATTCTGTCATCTTCTTTTCATCTCAACATCAAAGTTGGGAAAGGCTCTTCCACACCAAGGACAGGTGTTTACATGCCGCTCACCACAGCACTTTGCTGCCCCATTAATCTGTCTCTTTCTCTATTCACATCTTGAGAATTAAGCATTAGTCTTTTATTTCTTTTAGCTTTTTGCTGATCTGTACTCTCTTTGCTGGCAAGCTGCTGACATATTTTGACCGGTGAGTTGGCTCATAAAAACAGCCAAGGAAGGGAAACAGTGAGAAGGGGCTTCCCCAGGAGCATGGTCAGCACATATGAAATGCTGAACATGGCAGAAACACACAAAACCATATGTATGAACTGGTTAAAAAAAGGGGGGGTTCCTTACTCTCTGAATGGCCTCTCAACTACCCTAGTCTTGAAATCAAGAGAAGTCAAAATATAGAGGATGGGAAAATATGTGATTGGGGCTCATTCAAAAAATTCAAATTCAGCAAATCTAGAGGTGAGTTTACCCACATGGTGCCCCAGTTCACTGAGAGGCTGCCTTATGAATAAGCTACAATGTCAATCTCTTCCTAAAGCTCCAAGGGCCAGAAAATGTTTTTCTAAGCCCACATTTCATGCTTTTTTATTTGCTGCCTTTATATATTCAATGTGCCTTTGGTCTAAATTTTCCATCTAGGGTGCTTTAAATATGACTCACCAACTAAACTGAAATTGAGCACGTGGAGGAGGAGCAGGATGAGGTGTGGGAGTTAGTAATATCTCAAAGAAGAGTAAATACAGACAAACAGTAATTATAGTGAGTTGCATAGTATTCCCCCAAAATTCATGTCCACCCTGAACTTCAGAATGTGACTTATTTGGAAATAGGGCCTTTGCAGATGTAATTAGTTGAGGATGTTGAGGTGAAATCATCCTAGATTTAGGGTGGGTCTTAAATCCAATGACTGATGTTCTTACAAGAAGAGGAGAGGGGGGCTGGCCCAGTGGCATAGTGGTTAACTTCGCGTGCTCCACTTTGGTGGCCCAGGGTTCACAGGTTTGGATCCCCACACAGACCTACTCACCACTCATCAAGCCACGCTGTGGTGGTGTCACACATACAAAATAGAGGAAGATGGGCACAGATGTTAGCTCAGAGCCAATCTTCCTCACCAAAAAAAAATTAAAAAAGAAGAAGAAGAGGAGAGGTCACCACAGAGAGACACACAGAGAAGGTGACATGAAGATGGAGGCAGAGACTGGAGTGATGCGTCTACAAGCCAAGGAACACCAAGGACTGCCGGCAACCACCAGAAGCTAGGAGTGGCATTGACTGGATTCTCCCCAGAGTCCCCAGAAAGAATCAACCCTGCCAACGCCTTGACTTCTGATTTCTGGCTTCTTGAACTGTGAGAGAATAAAATTCTGTTGTTTTAAGGCACGTAGTTTATGGTAATTTGTAATGGCAGCCTTAGGAAACTAACAGGTGGTCTTGAAGAGACCTGCAGCCTCTGCTATTTGCACTTGGTTGGCCATGGACATTTTGACATTCTCATCTGACTCCTTTAGCCCACCTTTGACCTTACCCTGACCATCGCTGATACTTAATGCCATCCCTTACCATCCTCTTCCTTAGCTTCTGAGTTGTGAGAAGGAAGGGTTTGGAGTTGGGGGAGGCTGTGGGGTATGGTGGAAATCAGGAGGAGCTTTAGATCAAGCATGGGTGAGGTTCAGGGATGACACTGGGATGAGGGGTTGAGGTCAAGATCCTCATGAACAATTCCCAAGGATGAAGAGAAACCACTGATATCACAGAGAACAGGATAGGTTTTCCTGGTCAGTCCCCATTCTTGGGCAGTGTTATATCTCTACATTTAACCATCTCTGGCTTTACAAAGCAGTGTAGGGCAGTAGTCCTTTAAAACACCAACCTGCATATTTTCCACCCCAAAGGAGTAGGGAATGGAAAGGAGTGTCGAAGAGAAAGTAAGAAAGTTCAGTGTTAGAGACTCCTGGAGAGAAAGCTCTGTGCCATTCTCCTTATGCCAAGTCGCAGGGTAAGGGGAACTCAGCAGAGGCCCCAGATGGATTTGAGGGGTCTGAAAGCCTAGGCACGTGGTGAGACTTGCAGCTGACCCTGGGTCCAAGGTGACTAAAGAGTAAGAGAGTAGATGGCTGTGTGGGGTTTCTACACAGATGGGAGTGGGACAGTCTCAGTTTCCCTGTGTTCAGCATAGCACAGGAACCAGACAAGTGTTTCCTGTGTGCTGAGAAGGATGTGGAAGCAGCTGAGAGAGGGTCTGGTCTTGAGAGGCCTTGTAGCTGGGGCCAGAGGGATGAAGCCATGAGCTTCAGAGACCAATCACTGTTTGGTCGAACACATTTGGAACGAAGGTGCCTGAGAACCAGATGACATTTTCTCAATCACTAATGCCTTCTCACTTCATCAGCCCCCTGGAACTGAGAAGAACTCTGAGAGAAAGCATACCAGGGCTGTAAGTTTCTGCCACTCACTGGTAGAATCTACCTAGAAATTAAATTGAGTGATAAAAAAGTTAAGAAAGCTGAATTTCCTGTTCATCTGAACATGTTGGACTGAGATTTGTATCTGTGACAACAGTATCTCTTAGCTTACTCAATCATTCTTCAACACGTGGATCTTGGGGTTGCCCTACCCACTCACAGGAAGCTACCAAGACACCACCAAGGTAGTGCTCTCCCTTTCCTTGCTTAGGATTAACTCAGCTTTGTTTTATTAACAGGTTTATATCTTGATGATATTTTCTGAGAGCCAGCATTCCAGAGATCACAGTTTAGTTTAGATTTGTCAAGCATGCTCACACTTGAGGGCCTTTGATCTGGCTTTTCCCTCTGCCTAGAACACTTTCCCCCGTAGTATCATGGTTTACCCCTCACTACCAAAAGTTTCTGCTCGGATGTCTCCTTATCAAAGAGGCCTTCTGTGGCCATCCAATATGAAATAGCAACTTCCCATTGCCCCCACTCTCTAGTCTCCCTTACCCTGCTTTATTTTTTTTTCAGCCCTTTTTATCACTTGATATAGTATATATTTGTCTATTTGTTTACTCTGTCTCCCTCCACTAAAATGTAAGCTATACTTGGACAGGGACATTGTCTTGCTCTCTGCTATATCCCCTGTGCTTAAACAGTGCTCACACTAGTAGGGCCTCTGCAAACATTTGTTGAATCAATGAAGATACATATTTTCTACAGATACTTTTTGGTTTCAACTTTTTGCATTTATTTCCCTTTTTAAATATCGCCCTTTAGTTTTCCTGAAACACATCTTCTGGCAAACAAGAACCTTATCTTATATTACTCTCTATTCTGAATGTCTGGCATGTAATAGATGCTTAATAAATATTTACTAAAGAGAGGAGAGAAAGAAGAAATTTGTAAGTGAATAGGACATGTCATAGCAATGGTGTGGCTGAGGGCAGTGTGAGGCAGTAAAGTAACCCCATCCCTGCTTCTTTGATCCCTCCCCTCATCCCCCCCAAACCCCTCTTGCCTCCAGAATGGCCCATCCAAATTCTTAGCTAAGTACTTGGATATACAAAAGTTAGCTGATTGGGGTATATAGCTATAAAGAGCTGAATTTCTTTTCCATAAAAAAAAAAAGGAAAAATTTGGAGGGTTGGGAATGAATGGGGAAAAGGGGCTCCTAAAACAGAAAGGAAGAGAAAACAAATGGATCCTAGAGAGAAAAATGTGAAATATTAGGCAACATGTAGGACAGATGAAGCACTTTTAAGAACACATTACTACATTTTACACTTCATTTAAGTTGTTTATGTTACTGTGCCGTAAACTCCCTGTGACCCAAACCACCAGGAAATTTGGCTACCCTCACAGAGGCCTTGGGTGAGCAGTTTTCATGTGTGAATATCAAGGAAAGGAGTGAATTCCCCAATTGGCTCAAATCTAAAGAGAGCCAAAATAAACCCACAGATACAGGACACAGAATGGAGATTAAGATTCAGAGGAGGCAGGTTGTCAAAGCCGGAGGAGACCACGAGATCATAACCCCTAAGAACTTTGCAGGAATCTTGAGGAGGACACGAGACTTCCTGTAGGGCATGGAATGGGGGTGCTGCCAGTGTTATCTAGTTCTTAAGGTGTCGGGGAGGCCAAGCTGACACCTGGTTCACCTAAATAACAGTCTCCCTGTTTCAGTTCCCACCCTGTGCATTCGTGGGGCCTTGCCTTCATACAGGTCCCTCTGCTCTTGGGAGTCTCAGCATTACCACATGGATGGCACAATTGGATTCTTTGAGACTTACAGTCTTTTGGCCTGTTCTAATTTGCAAGGCTGTATACGGAACATGTATATGTTTCATTTTCCTTACCTGCTTTTCCAATTAGATTGGCCATTTAAAAGATTGTTTCCCCGGCCTTCCCTTTGTTGGGATTTTAGCTCTTCTCTCATCCCTTAGCTTACCCACAAGTTCTAGTTTGTCTGGAATCTCACGCACCTATTAGGAAAAGGAACGCTACCACATCCAAAAGGTGAAATGTTCCAAGGATAACTTGATTTGGCAAGTCACTGAATATGTTGGGTACACAACCCCAAGGGAGGGCAGAATAGCTTTGGCAGACAGCTAGATGGCCACCGGGTTAGATAAAATCCAGGCTAAGGAACTGATACTGATAAAAACAACAATAATGCTAATAATAATTCTTATATAGAATGGCATTAACTCTCATCCTATTTAATTTTTTACATCAGCTATTAACAGATAAGGCAACAGAAGTCCAGAAAGGGTGCCTTACTTTCCCATGGTCACTGAACACAGTAATGGTAGTGCCAGGCCAGCACACTGGTTCCCTGACTTCCACTTGCATGTTCTTCCCGTACGTTCACATTACCTGCACCCCCATTTTAGCCTCAAATTCTTTGAGACCAACCTTGTAAATAATAACAGGGAAGTGTGGTCAGACTGGTTCTGTTAACGGCAGAGTCACTGGAAACCAAAGTTGACCATTGCTACCCAGTATGGCTGGACAAGGTCATTCCAGCACACAGCAGGAGGACTGCGTCTCCCCACCAACATCTGTGGACACGAGGGGCAAAGGAGGGCTGAGGGATAATTACAGATATGTTAGCAATTTCAAAAAACCTAGCTGTACCAACCTCTACAAAACCCCGATGGACTCTTGAGGTCTTTTTCGTTTTGGATTTATAGGAATTTATTACAAAATTCCTCGTCTCTCTAAGCTAGATCCTCTAGATGCTAAATCCCCATGTAATTCTCTCTACTAATCAGGAAAATGAAGGAGAACACATTTTCTCAGAACCATTTGAGCCTTTAGATGATTAACAAAAATGTCAGCTACAACCAGAGTCCCTTGAATAGAAGTGAGGTCTGTAAATGGGAGAACTTGCCCCAACCTCATTCTTGGGTTGAATTCTCCTGCCCCCAGTGTGAGGGAATGTGGACCCTTGGGAGAAAGGGATTGAATAAACACAAGGCACCAGAATTCCTTCTCCAATGCTTCTGGAATTTTCTGCTGAAACAGAAACATCCCACCTGTCAGCCCCTTCCATCATGCCTGGCCCACTCCATCCCTTTTTCCCTTTGGAATTTCACAGGATATTAGGTCAGAGAGGAGCCTTCTACCAGGTCAGCCACTTGGACTGTTGGCATCTGAGCCTTCTTCTTTCGCAGCTCCAGCCAGAAACGTTGGAAGCTTGGGGACTGTTGCTCACCTTCACCTCGACGTTAGGATCGTTAGAGTGGCACAGGATAAGTCGTTTGTTGAATCCCTCCTTCTTTTAGCTTAGCTTCTTCTGTTTTTCTGTTCAAAAGAAAAGAATTCAAGACCTGGCTAATTTCTTGGTCTTATCAAGGGCTGAAGGATGGCCAATGGCTGTTCAGGCTTCTGTGACCTCACCTTTACCACCCATCTAATGGGCTTCCTTTAAATTTGGAGAGCTGGATTTTGAAATCTTTAACCAAGTGAGTACTAAACTCCCCTGATACTTAGTTTCTTCATCTGTAAAATGGAGATAACAATACCTTACAGAAATGTAGGAAATCTCTGGTTAATTGATGCACACAGACCTCTGGGCACAGACCCCAGTATTTAGCATGCACCCTAAGTGCTAGTTTTTTTTGTTACAGTTTAGTGGGGAGCATACACACATATGTTCATTAACAACATAGTAGTAAAAGGAAAGGGTAGGTGAACATGAAACAACCTAACTTCTAGGTTTCAGAAGGAGACCCTGAAATTAATGTAGTCTCTTACAACATTCATTTAACCATTCACAAATATTCACTAGGTGTCTTCCACAGGCAAAACTTATACATTCTTATGAGAAAGGTGCTATCTATCCCCATTCGAAAGAGAATGCCTGAGTTTTGCAGCTACATGGCAAAGCCAGGATGCAATGCCATGCATATTAACTCCATACTCTCTACTCTACTCTCTCCACTTCATGATACTGCTCCCCACATTGCTAAGTGCTGGGCGCTACAGGAGATATGGGCATAGAATAGAATGCAGAGCCACCAGGACTCTGTAGCGGAGCATCAGCCAATGACACAGAACTTCCTAGTTTTTGCCCAGCTTCCTGTCCCCAACACACACATGCACACAAGTATACACCCATGTATATATACACATGCACATAGGTACCCACACGTGGACTCACACATGTGGATACACACACACGCACTTGTGTACCCAAGCATGCCAAGCCGGAGCTGTTGGCAACACGCCATTAGAAGAAGCCTCCAGGGTCAGGCTGGCAAAGCAGGGGTCACATACTAAAGAGACACTCTTAGCTCGCTCGGAGACCAACACCACCTGTTTCATGTTTGCATGCATTGGCTGGCTTGCCTCTGCTCCATGGTCCCAGCCCAGTGGGCTGTTGGGCTTCTCAGTTATTAAGACAGAATGTGGGGATGGAATTAGGCAGATCCACGACCAACACTTGAGAATAATCAGAAGTGCCAGGACTCTAATTAGGAGAAGTGGGAGCCACCTTCTCGGAGAAGAGTCAGCAGTTTGGGCATTTCCAACATGAGCATAGAGTGGAACTCAAAACAAACAAATCTCAGCAACAACGGGAAAGAATGTTTAAGGCTGCTCTCAGCAAGTTCCTTCAGATTCAGAGCAGACTCAAATAGGAATCCTCAATGATTTTCATTTTAAGGTTCACTTGAAAATTCCTAAAAACAAGCTGGCATACCTCAAGGAGGGTCTTGGGTCTTGGAGTGTTTGGAAGAATTGGTCTGTGTGTGTGCACACGTGTGCATTTATCGGTTGGGTGCGGGATTTGGGGTACGGGAAGAGCTATGCGAGAAGTGAAATTTTTAAAGGATGAAAAATAAGTAATTGGAAATAATATAGGTGATTAATGAAAGGAGGGAGAGGTATAATAGCCACACCACTGTTGGTGTGGGAGGTGCTGAGGGTGGCAATCAGCAAGGGTCACTGGCCCCTCTCAGAGAAACAGAAGAGGGTGCATCTCAGTGAGTCCCATGGGGAAGGAACCAGAGCCAGGAGGGCGGGCAAGGGCCAAATCTGCCACTCAGTAGCTGGAAAATGGAAATACTTGATTAAACCAACTGCTTTCTCTCTCTTGCCCTTTGACTCTGCTCTTGCTTCCCTCCTCCTGCTGCTCCTTCCTTTCTTTCTCATATTCTCATGAAAACGTATCCGACTGCCAAAAATGAGGTAAGTGGGCAGAATTTCTTAACGACGTGACAAAAGCAAGCACTTATAATTCACCACCCTTCCCCACACCAGAACACACGCATGCCTCTCCATTTATAAGCGTCAAAGGCTGGCAGGATGTCAGCTTAACAACACACGTTTATAAACCAACTGGAAAGTCGAGTCTAATTAGCATTCTCTGAGCCCACACCTCACCCTTTCATTCAATGCCTGGACACGATTCTATTTTTCTATGACTTTCCACAAATGGACCTTTTGAATTATTCTTTAAAAAAATGTAAGTATGCCTCTAAAAGCTCTAGTGGAAAAACTACAATGTAAAATCTCTTACATTATATAAGTATTACTCAAATACTCCAGGCAGGCAGCTATAAGTCGGGAAAGTTCCCCATCACTCCTTTAAAAGCAGTGCTTCCTTTTCTAACCCCTTTAACAGGCTCCTAGGCAGAGTCTTTTAGTCACTGTGTTAAGACTAACCAGCCTCCCATGCCAACAAAGACTGGCTCTTCTCTGCCTTTTCTCAAGGTGTTGGAAGACGCAGTGGTCTTGCTCTCCTCTTGCCTGAGGACCAGAAGTTGACTGCTTAGCAGGTGATAATTTTCAATAAGTTGATTAGTTCAACAAAGGAGCCCTAATACTTGCACAAAATAGTTTCTTGGAAGTTTCAGGTGGCTGGTCATTCTCAGGAAAAGACATTGCCAGGACTTAAGGAACAGTTCTCCTAGTCAGAAGTCATCCAATTATCCCAGCCCTCTGGTATCCGGACTGCTCTCAGACAGAGGCTGGAACAGAAAGGGAACTACACCTTAAATCATCTCAAATCAAATTGATCTAAGAATCTAAATTCAATATGGTGGGGACATTCATTGAATGTAAGAACTGAAGGATGCTTGGAAAATATCCAATCCCATTTTATAGATGAAGAAGCCAAAGTAAAGGGAACAATAATCGCTAAATAACAGTTGCTGTTTGTTGAGTATTTATTCTACAGATTGTGCTAAGTTATTTAACTGCATTATTTCATTTAATGCTTTCAACAACCCTATGAGGTAGACTCAAAAGGATCCCCATTTTATATGAGGGAAGTAAGGCTTTGAGAAACTAAGTCCCCCATATCCCATGGTTGGCAAATGGGAGCATGAGAGTTGTGTGGACTCAAAAGCTTGGGATCTAAAGCTTTATGTGACATAGACCCTTATACCCCAGGTCACATAGCTAAGGCTATGGCAGGGTCAGGGTTAGAAGCAAGCTAGGGATTCCTAGACTAGTGCTTTTGCACCACCACGCTCTAATAGTGAATATGAGTGAAATCGGGGGACTAAAGGTTCACCAGCTACAGATCAGAGATCTGATTCAGGCCCAGACAAAAGGTCTAGGTAGACCCAGTCTGGAGAATGTGCTCTGCTGTGGGGGGTGCCTTGAGCTCTGGTCTAGGATGGGAGGGTTCACTATGTTTTTCAGACCAGACTTTCTATCTGGTTAGACCAGACTTCCTGTGATAAATCCAGAGTCTATCCCAGTGTGAACCTGCCAATGGAGTTAGACAAGATTCCTCTTCCTGCCTTCAATTTCCCTGGGCCTGATTTAAAATTAAACTTCTATAATGTTCTGTGTTGAGCAAATGTGATAGAAATTTGGAATGGTAAAGAGGTTGATAGTTCTGATTTGCCTAAAATTGTATTTCATCCAGCAAGCATTCATTTAATGTCCATGCTGTCTCTAACCCCAGTAACCAGGGGATAAGATTTGTCTGTTTTTCTTGCAGAAATGTTTTGTGATGCACATATTGTAAAATTATGTGTGTTCTCACTAAAGCTTGGATTCTGGATATGACAGCTCCCTTGGGAAAGAATTCTACCAACTTTAGCAGTTCTCATTGTTAAAAACTACTCCCTTGACACAGTTTATTACTATGGGTCATGTGTAATAGTAGTAATTAGTAATCTTACTAATCCCTGTTGCTGTGTGCCAGCTAAATTCGCCTCCTCCATCTACTCTGCCAAGCCATTTCTTCTTGGTTGTAAACCCACTTGTTTCAAAAACCACTTCTGATAGTATTGGGTTATTATTAACAGAGGTTATTATTAACAGAAACAGAGGTTTAGGAAGTACAAATGACTTACACAAGATCCCACGCCCATTGACTAATGAACCTGGATGTTCTGACTCCAAGTTTGTTTTTTCTCCTTTCAATTTTTTTTTAGACTTTATATTTTAGAGCACTTTTAGGTTCACAGCAAAACTGAGTGGAAAGTACAGAGAGTTCTCATATACCCCCTGCAAGTTTGGTTTGCTTTTCATTAAAATATGCTGTCTGCTCCACATCGCTTTGAGGCCTTTTTAAACTTAAAAGACTAATTCTAAGTTCACCTGGAAGAATAAATTGGTGAAACTGGTTAAGATGCTTTGATGTAGAAAGAGTAACCAGAGAAGATTTGCTGTACCAGGTATTAAGATAGTAATAACTAACATTTATTGAATGCCTATTTGTGCTAGAAATTTTTACAGCAACCTAAAAGGTGGCTACTATGATTATCCCAATTTTACAGATGAGGAAAGTGAGGCAAAGGGAAACTAAGTGACTTTCCCAAGGTCACATGAATGGATGGAGCTGGGATTCTAGCCCAATCAATTTGGCTTCAAGGCCTCTTTCTTAATACCATACTTGCCTCTCCCATATTATATAATCTGAGTAATTAAAATAGCTGAAAACTCAATAGGCAGATCAATGAAATAGAATAGACATCTCAAAAGCAGACTCTAATGTATATAAGACTGAAGATGTGATTAAGTTGAGAACTCAGATCAGTGGATAACAGAAAGTATATTCAATAAACAGCTCCAGAGAGATAATAGAGTGTTGTGATTAAATGCACACGCTTTAAATAATTTAAGAACCAATTTTTGCCTTTTAACACAGAAGCCTTGGTTCCCAGTCCATGGTGGTTTGTTTTTGTGATGGAAGGGCTCTGGGTGCTCTTCTAGGGACATCCATGTCACTGTTACCCAAGTTGGTTTCCCAGAACCATAAAGAAAAAGTCCCCAGGGTATAAGGGAGGAGAAACCAGGGAGGGCTGGGTCAGAGCAGAATGACTTTGAAAAGTTTGACTCGGAATCCATGAACTTAAATGTCTGGCTCTGTTTGACGTTGTAAGAGGATGTCTGGGAAAAAGGTTCCAAATTCAGGGAAAGGAAGTGACTCTCACTCTGGTGGCTCACCAGAGTCAACCCTGATTTGGGTGAGTAAAGAGATCTCACCATTTTCTAAACAAATCATGGATGACAGTAAGAAGTGGATGACAACAGGTAAACTGCTATCCTGGGAGAACTGGGAACACTGGTTGTGGTTAACAAGAGCTAGGAGAAAAAGGAAGAAGCAGGAAGATGAGGGGGGAGGGGAAAGGAGAAGTGAAAGAGAGCATTTTGCTAGATCATCATCAACAGAAAATCCAGTCGTCAATATTTTAATATTCTTACCAGGGTATTAGCAAAATTTTCCATAAGCACCCACAATAACCCATGAAATATTTTCATTTGCTCTAGAAATGAATCAGCTTTTTAAATTGAAAATTCCTCTGCAAAATTTCTTGATTTATTAAAAGACTGTGTTTATGCCTTTGTTCTAAGAACTGCCCTTCCACGTGAGAACTATTGAAAAAAGATTCGTGTTTTACGAATCTTTTTATTCATCTTTTAGCAACTGGGTAACAGTCAGCAGCCTATTGCTGGTAGAAGAGACTACCAAGACACAAGGCCTCTTTGTATCATTTTTAAGTTTTGTGCTAAAATGTAAATCTAAGACAAGAAATTTTATTAATCTAATAAGTGGAATGAATTCATCTTGTAGAGAAAAAAGAGATGTTCTAAAAGCTGTCTAAAAACAAAAGAATTGGGGATATTTTGAAAAGAAAGCAAAACTCATGAGAGCTTCTTAAACTTTATATATGAATTAGGAAGTCCATAAATCCAGGATCCCAAAACAAATACACTGCATCTAAAAGAAATAAGATGAGAAAATTATAATAATAAAAAAGTAAAAGAAATAAGGCTACAGGTAAGAATTTTCACAATAACTATCGAGCAATATTGATGTATTTATTGAGCACATACAATATGCCAGGCACTAGGCTCAGCACATTACACGCATTATATCATTTAATTCTCTCACCAAAATTCTACATTAATCATCCTCATTTTACAGATGAGGAAATCAAGTAAGTCTAGGATAAGGCCTGAAAAGTTGCTTTTATAACAAGTTCCCAGTGATTTTGATGTGTTGGTTCAGGGACCACATCTCGAGAACCTCAGAGCATCTCAACCCCTTTATTAACAGCAATCACTTGTTCTTAAAAAGTAAAAAAATGTATTTCTGGGATTACCTTATTAAAGCAAATGTATTGAATCTCATGAACCATCAGGAACCCATAATAATACCTACATACCAAAGGGTTACTATGATGATCACAGAAGAGAATGGGGATAATAATAAAACAACAATAAACACATACGTAGTGTCTACTATGCTTAGATACTTTTCCAAGTGCTTTTGTGTTGACTTATTTAATATTCAGAACAACTCTGGAAGGAGGTACAATTAGTAGTACTGTGTTACCAATAACATAAAGAAAACTGAGGCAAAGAGAGGTCATGAAATGTGTTCAAAGTTATACAACTAGTAAGTGCAACAGCCAGGATTTGAACACAGGAATCCTAAGAGTAAAGGCTTAACCTCTACACTAGGTTACTTCTCTATGTCAGAGGGGTCATTGGAGGGATAGCTACAACTACTATTTATTCTTATTGTCAATATCATTATCGTGAGAGTAGAATGGGAGTTAGGGATAAATCAGCAGAAAGGACATGATACTGGGAGTCAGAAGACCAGGGTTGGGGTTATGGATCTATCAGAAACTGTATGATTTGGGGCAAGTTACTTAGCCCTTTGGAATCTCAGTTTTCTCTTTAGTGAAACAGAAATCCTATTAGCTATCCCACAGGGATATCAGGAAGACTAAATTAGAAAAGGCCAGCCCTGGTGGTCTAATGGTTAGGATTCGGCGCTCTCGCCATGGCAGCTGGGGTTTGTTTCCCCGTCAGGGACCCACACCACCGGGGTGTAGGTTGTTACACTGTGGCAGCTGCGTGTTGCTGTGATGCTGAAAGCTATGCCATTGGTATTTTAAATACCAGCAGGATCACCCTTGGTGGACAAGTTTCGGCAGAGCTTCCAGACTAAGACAGACTAGGAAGGAATTGGCCACCCACTTTTGAAAAAATTGGCCATGAAAACTCTATGAATAGCAGTGGAGCATTTTTTGATACAGCATAGGAAGGTAAGAGGATGGTGCAAAAAGACCAGGAAGGGTTCTGCTCTGCCATACACACGGTTGCTACGAGTAGGAATCCACACCATGGTACTAACAACAAACATTAAACAATGGCTAGAAAGCTCCCTATGATCTGTAAAATGCTATAAACTAATATAATTTTATTATTTAAAATATCAGGGTTTTTCTTGCTACATCTAACCTTGCTTATATAGATTCAACATGAGAGAAGCTGAAGCGGAAATTTGAAAGTTCTGAACATAAAGTTTCACTTTGGGGGTAAAAGCGGGGTCTACCAGTACTCTTCACTGTGTAGTGCTAATCTCGAGTGAGGTTCCTCATCCTTTTTAAATTGAATGGCTGTGCTGGTCACTCATTATTTCCCTATCAAGTTTTCTGAAATTATTGTCAGTAAAGATTTCAGACCCCTAAGCCTTTTGTATGAGATTCTGGGTTTGGTACTTGCAATTGTTTTCAGCATCTGAGAATAGCATTGATTTCTTGGAAATAAAATAGTAAACTTCATTTTAACTGTGAAAAATCTAGAGGCTAAGATCAGGCAAAGAACAGGTGGAGGGATGGAGTAACATTCTGAGAGAGGAGAGTGATCCCTCAGAAGCAAGGGAAGAAGGCAGCAGAACTGACTTCTCCATTAGGCATGTGACAATTGTAAGAGCTCAGAAAATGTTTTAATTTTAGTTTCTTTTAAAGCAGAAGAAAAAAAATGATGTGACAAATGAATATATAATGATGAGGACAGCTGTATCATATTTGTCTTTATAACAATGCAGTTGTAAGATCTAATTTTTAATAATTTTTATGGAGGAAGGGACCCACAAAGGGAAAAGTGCCCAGGACCCATGAAAGTCATAATGTGGCCCAAGGATTGAGGGAACACAGATGCAGTGCTGGGCAGAAAGCACTGTGGAAACAGCATTGACTCAAGTGCCTCTAAAATGGGCCAGTTTGTACTGTTTCACACATATATCATATATCACAGGTTCCTAATTCTAGGCTTACAGACTCAAGTCTTCACTTCTCACTCTGAAGTTAAATGCCCTTTATGACCTTGTCTACATCTGTCCTTCCACTCAATTCCTTTCATTTACCCCTTTGTAAGAAGGAAATCTTTCTTTTCCACAGTCAGCCTAGTTTTCCCTTTTTAAAAAATTGTGGTAAAACATACATAACACAAAATTTACCATTTTAACCACTAAAATATTTTTATTGTGGTTGAATATGCATGACATAAAATTTACCATTTTAACCATTTTTAAGTGTACAATTCTATAGCATTAAGTTCATTCACATTGTTGTGCAACAATTACCATTATCCATCTTCAGAAATTTTTCATCTTCCTCAGTTGAAGCTCTGTACCCATTTAACAATAACTCTCTAGTCTCCCCTCCCCCAGACCCTAGCAACCACCATTCTACTTTCTGTGTCTTTGAATTTGACTACTCTAGGTACCTCATACAAGTGGAATCCTACTCTATTTGTCCTTTTGTTTCTGGTTTATTTTACTTAGCATAATGTCTTCAAGGTTCACCCAATTATATCATGTACCATAATTTCATTCCTTTTTAAGGCTGAATGATATTCCAGTGTATGTACATACCACTTTTTGTTTATCCATTCATCTGTCAATGGACATTTGGGTTGTTTCCACCTTTTGGTTATTTTGAATTTTCTGCTATGAGCATTGGTGTACAAGTATCTGTTTGAGTCCTTGCTTTCAATCACCTCCAGTTGAAGATAATTTCATCCTAAGCCTCAAATTATTTTTAAAAACAATTTTTCAAATACAATGTCTGACAAAATAAAAATAATCATATTCACAGGAAATCAAGAAAACATAAACGAGAACCAGCAGAAACAAAAGAAGAACCCAGAAATAGATTCACATAAATATGCCCATGTGACTTTTGACAAAGATATAAAAGCAATTCAAGGGAGGAAAGATAGCATTTTCAACAAATGATGCTGAAGCAATCGGACATCTATAGGCAAAAAAAGGAACCTCAATCTAGGTCTCACATCTTATACAAAAGTTAACCCAAAATGGGTCATGGACTTTTACATTTTAAAATGTAAAACTGAAAAACATTTAGAAAAAAAATAGGAGAAAATCTTCAGGATCTAGGGATAGGTAAAGAGTTCTTAGATCTGGTACCAAAAGCACTATTCATAAAAAAAAAATCGATAAATTAGACTTCAACAAAATTTAAAACTTTTTCTCTGCAAAAGACCCCATAAAAAGGATCAAAAGGGGCCAGCCGGGTGGTGTAGTGGTTATGTTCCCACGCTCTGCTTCAGCAGCCCAGGGTTCACAGGTTTGGATCCTGGGTGCAGATCTAAACACTGCTTATCAAGCCATGCTGTGGCAGGCGTCCCACATAACATAGAGGAAGATGGGCACAGATGTTAGCTCAGGGCTACTCTTCCTCACCAAAAAAAAAAAAAAAAAATCAAAAGACACTGGGAGAAAATATTTGCAAATCACATATACAGCACAGAACTAGTATCTAGAACATATAAAGAACACTCAAAATTCAATGGTAAAAAAGCAAATGATCCAATTAGAAAATTAGCAAAGATATCTCACTGAAGAGGATATACAGATGGCAAATATTCAACATCATTAACCATTAGAGAAACGCAAATTAAAACCACAATGAGAGGGGCGCGCCCAGTGGCGCAGCGGTTCAGTTCGCGCTTGGCAGCCCCGGGTTCGCAGGTTCGGATCCCGGGGGCTTGCCAACGCACTGCTTGTCAGCCATGCCATGGTGGCATCCCATATAAAGTAGAGGAAGATGGGCATGAATGTTAGCCCAGGGCCAGTCTTCCTCAGCAAAAAGAGGAGGATTAGCAACAGATGTTAGCTCAGGGCTGGTCTTCCTCACACACACACACACACACAAACCCACAATGAGATATCACTACACACCTATAAGAATGACTAAAATAAAAAATAGTGATAATATCCAAATACTGGTGAGGATGTAGAGAAATGGGATCACTCATATATTGCTGGTAGGAATGTAAAATGGTACAGCCTCTCTGGAAAACAGTTTGGAAGTTTCATATAAAAGTAAAAAGTTTCATATAAAAGCAATTACCACACAACTCAGCAACTGTACTTCTGGGCATTTATTGAAGAGAAATCAAAACTTATATTTACACCCAAACCTGTACGTGCATGTTTCAGCAGCTTTTATAATAGCCAAAACCTGAAAGAATGAAGAAAAAAAACCCCAAACACCCAGATGTCCTTCAAGGAGTAAATGGTTAAACTAACTGTGGTCCATCCATACCATGGACTACTACTGAGGAATAAAGAGGAACAAACTACCGATACATACAACCTGGATGAATCTCCAGAGAATTAAACTGAGTGAAAAAAGGCAATCACCGAAAGTTACACACTGTATGATTCCATTTATATAACATTCTTGAAATGACAAAAATATAGAAATGGAGAACACATTGGTGGTTGCCAGGGTTAGAGAGGGGGTAGGGGCAGGAGGGAGGTGGGCGTGGCTGTGGAAGGACAACAGGAACGATCCATGCAGCAATGAAAATGTTTTCTGTGTGTGTGTGTGTGTGTGTGTGTGTGTGTGTGTGAGGAAGATTAGCCATGAGCTAACATCCGTTGCCAATCCTCCTCCTTTTGCTGAGGAAGACCGGCCCTGGGCTAACATCCGTGCCCATCTTTACTTTACATGGAATGGCGCTACAGCATGGCTTGGCAAGCAAGTGCATCAGTCCACGCCCGGGATCCAAACCTGCGAACCCAGGCCGCTGAAGCGGAGCGTGGGAACCTAACTGCTACGCCACCTGGCCAGCTCCTGAAAATGTTTTGCATCTTGACTGTGTCAATGTCAATATCCTGGTTGTGATATTGTACTATAGTATTGCAAGATGTTGCCGCATGGTGAAAATGGGTAAAGGGTGTAGGGGACCTCTCTGTATTATTTCTTACAACTGCATGTGGGTCTACAATTATCTTAAAGTAAAAACTTTAATTTAAAAAATTATATATGTGGTTAGCATCATATTTCTGTCAGACTGTGCTGCTGTAAGAAAATGTATAGAATCCCCTGAGGCAAAGACTTCACATCACACGGATGTGAAGCACAATAGATGCTTTATTTAACTGAAAGCACTATAAATTTTTGTATCTTTCTCCTGACATTCACTAATAATTTACTAAAATGATTAACACAAACCAAATATCACTAACGTAATATTTTGTCAATATCTCACTTCCTTGCTGTTTTTTATTCTTTTTTTAAAACCTGGAGAATTATTTATAAATCTAGTTAGTAACTTCTAGTTACATGTTTTTCCCATAGATTTACTTGATGCAACACGGTGGTGTGTTTTCGCTTTCACCAGATGATTTTCCTTATGACATTCTTCTCTTGAATAGCTGCTGATTTTGTGTCCCTTTAAGTCAACTATGGTCATGGAATTGCAAACTCTGCAAAGCACTGTGTTTCTTCGACATTGAATTTTTGGTTGCACACTTATAAGCACCTTCGATAAGATCATGCCAACTGTATTCACAAGATTTGCTATTCCCACAGAGAAAGTAATGTTATACTCAGTATATTTCTGCAATGTCTCCCCAAGTTCATACAGTATTTCATTAGCAGTGAGTTTGTATTCTTCAAATAGACTCTTTTGCCAGTATATTTTGGAGAATTTAAGGTTAGTAGAAAACTTCGAACACTAGGAGCTTGTGAGATGCCAAATGAGTGGAACTTACCTATTTCTTCTGATGCAGCTACTTGCTTCCTCTGGTTCTTTAGATTTTGTACTCTTTGTATGACTGTAAAGAATGTGTCAGCCTCAAAGATATTTTTATACTCTTTAAACTAGTAATGTGACTTCTAGAAATCCACCTTAAAGTATTCAAAAAGATGTATAATATCTGTGTATAAAATTGCTAATAACATTATTTTTCGATATTAGAAAAAACTGAAAAGAACCTAATGGCTCAGACGGTTATAGCTAAGTAAATAACGTTGTACCCATACAATGTGTAGCCACGAAAAATTGTTTGGAAAATTGCTCTTAACAATTTGGGGAAGGGGCCGCCCGGTGGCGCAGCAGTTTAGTCCGCGCTTGGCAGCCCGGGGTTTGCGAGTTCGGATCCCGGGCGCCCGCCGACGCACTGCCTGTCAGCCATGCCGTGGTGGCGTCCCATATAAAGTGGAGGAAGATGGGCACGATGTTAGCCCAGGGCCAGTCTTCCTCAGCAAAAAGGGGAGGATTGGCAACAGATGTTAGCTCAGGGCTGGTCTTCCCCACAAAAAAAAAAAATAATAATTTGGGGAAATGCTTACGTTATAATAGTATATAAAAAGTATACAAAATTGTATACTTGTATAATGATGTATAATGTATACATCATATATCTGGTAATAAAAAGACTAAGCAAACATCCACCAAAAAGTAAATTGATTGTGGGATTACAGAAGTCATTTTTTATCTTCCCCTTTTATACTTTATACTTTTCTAATTTTTCGGCAATGAACATTTATTATATTTATACACAGAAGATAAAAACCAATATGTGAATTGTTTATTCACTTGTTTAATTATAAAACAAGACAGAGATCATTCATTCTAGAAAGACTTCCCTGAATTTCTTAGGTTAGTCTACAAATACATTCTGTGTTCCCTTAGCCTGTCCTGCACACCCCTATCAGATGTTATTACATTATAGAAAAATTCTAAAGCAGACAACAGAAACAGACCCACAAAGGGACTAGGTGTTTCAGATACCAGAATTTTCAGCTACGGTTTATAAAACAACTATGTATACTGTGTCTAAAACTTACAAGTGATCTTCCCCTTTTGGTAACAGTATCTAGGTAATTCCAAGTAACCCTCCCTTGGAAGACAACTTGGGAAGCTGGACAAAATACAAAAAACATCTTCTTAAAAGATATAGAAAGCTAACAAGATAGTGAAGAGTTACAGTCAAGATAGTGAGGAGTTACAGTTCTTCCATCTGGGAGAAGATGGAAATCCAAAGAGGTAAAGCCCATATTTTCCCACCTTATGGGAGATTAGGGGGAATTTACTAATTCTAGAAGAGGCATCTGAGAAGCTTAGAGACTGATCAGGGCTTTTGATAGTTTTGTGGGGGCTAAAGATTCAAAATTTGGAATCCAGGGTCTTCCAAGGGGAGGTTACTAGTTGAGACCCAAAAGGCTATATCCTAGGAATAAGGGTAATCCAGAAGTAGACCTAGATCAGCACATTCAAGCACAGCTTCAAATTATCTCATTTCCTGAAATTGAATTAAGGTGACCCCAAAGTGTTGCTATCCCCAAGTCTCTGACAGAAACAAAGGTCAATCTCCCCCAGTGGAAGATAACTTCATCCTAACCCTCAAATTATTTTAAAAACAAAATTTAAATACAATATCTGACACAAAGTTTTTTAATAAACCAGATTCACAAGGAGTCAATAGAACATGAATGAGAACCAGGAGAAACAGCAATTAATAAAAATAGAACCATAGGAGAATATAGAGTTTAAAATTACTCTGCTTACTGTGTCCAAGGAAATTGAGAATATTTGCCAAGAACTGGAAACTACACACACACACACACACACACTACAGCATATTTGAAAAAGAACCAAATAGAAATTATAAAGCTGAAAAATATAATAACCAAAATTAAGAACTCAGTGGATGGGATTAACAGCATATTAGACACAGCTGAAAAGAAAATTAGTTAAATGAAAGATAAGTCAGAAGAAAATCTCCACAATGAAGTATGGAAAGACAAAATTGATTGGAAGTGCGATTATAAAATACCATCTGTTTCTAGACATCAAAATACATTATTAATTTAAAAAGATAAAAGGATAAAATGGAAGAATATCATCTTGGTGAATTAAAACATATGTATTATTTTACCTACCCCACAAATTTTTATACACACACACACACACACACACACACACACACACGCACATATACATACATATAGATATACATCTATATAATTTTTTTAAATTTATGTTTTTAAAAGACAGAGATCTTATTTTAATAATCTAACTATTATAATAATGACATAGCAAATGTATTTATCACTTTTTTGTTACAAAGTAATTTAACATACATCACTTTATTCAACACTCACAATAACTCTATTAGATAGGCATTATATGATCTCTGTTTCATAACATTCTATGTATGTAAGTGCAAAACTATCAGCTGTCTATTAAATAATAACTGTGATTGGTTTAAAAATTTTAATAATAGGTGGTTGACATTAGACTAGGTGTTTCAACAACCCTGTGAGGTAAATCTTTTATCTCCCTTTTTACTGAAGAGGAAATGTTATATTTATTTCTAGGATAACGACTTTTCACTTTCAACAAAAGTTTAAAAAAATATTTAATAGTGAGGGGCACCGATTTAGGCCTCTTCAGTTTCCTTAGCCTTTTTGTGAGGTGTTGCTAAATATGAAAAATGGTCTAAGGTTGCCAAATGAGCTCAGAAAAATACCACCTAAACAATACCTTTTTGTGACGGTGGACAAGTTTCTGCTAATCCTGTAAACTGGGTAGCTCTAGGCCAGAGTTCAGCAACCAGTAGTCCTAGGGCAGGATCCAGAGATATATTTTCTTTGGCTTGTCTAGTGAAGTGTACATAGTTTTTAAAATTTTTTGGATTAGTTGCCAATATCTGCCAATACCAGAAGTATTCTGTAAAAATCTACATTCCAGGTGTCTCTTAAAAAATGGAAAGAACTGTCCACTCTGGGGCAGCGCTCCTCTATAGTAGAAATGGACTGTAGCTGAGTTGCAGCTGTCCACTAGCATTTAAGTTAGTTCCTCCTCTCATTGTTATGTTAAGGTTGTGACTAGGCCAATCATATTAAGACATCTAAATAGATAAAGAACTATGTTGTATCTATACTCGAATTTACCACTAATATCTATACTAATGTGAAATTTCTATAAAAGGAAACAGACGTACAACTCCATGGCCACTGCTATCCTGAGAGGAAGTGTTTTGGCACTCTCCTGCGCCAAAGTTGTTCTCCTTTCATATGACCCTCTGAATTCTTAATGTTTTAACTCTACCGTCAAAGTGATTATGATCAAGATTTGGCCTATCATGTGCCTAAACTACCAGGAGAGAGAATGTGCTGCCAATCAAGTATTTTGCTTCCTAAGAGAATTTTTCAAAACGATTAAAAATTAATGAATGACTTGGTACCCTCAGGCCTTTCCCAGTCCCACAGACATTTTGGTTGACTTAAGTCCATATCCCAGGTACTGATTACCCTTGTCTTTGGCCACTGCCATCTCTGGGCCCTTAAATGCACAGAGCTCGAATCTGGAATGGAAAGACTAAAGGAAGGTGAGGCTTCAGCTGACTCTCCCTTTTAAGGCAGTAATAGCACCTCCTTTTACAAATTTCCTCAGCTCTTTCCTCCTTAAACTTTTAGGAACTGATATAGAGGTGAACATGCCCTGACAACTACTATAGCATTTATTGCCCCCTTCATGGCAAAACTCTTTTTTTGTGAGAAAGACCAGCCCTGAGCTAACATCTGTTGCCAATCCTCCTCTTTTTGCTGAGGAAGACTGGGCTAATGTTGGTGCCCATCTTCCTCTACTTTATATGGGACGCCGCCAAGCATGGCTTGATGAGCGGTGTGTCCATCTGCACCTGGGATCTGAACCTGTGAACCCCGGGGCCGCCCAAGCGGAGCACATGAACTCAACCGCTACGCCACTGGGTGGGCCCCACAAAACTCTTTTTTTTTATTGTGATAAAATATACATAATATAAAACTTACCATTTTAACCATTTTTAGGTGTGCAGTTCTATAGCATTAAGTATATCCACATTGTTGTGCAACAATTACCACCATCTATCTTCAGAACTTTTTCATCTTCCTCAACTGAAACTCTGTACCCATTAAACACTAACTCCCCATTCCCTTTGTGGGGGTTTAGAGCACACCACCCTAAAATATGTTGCTTTGGCATATTGATTATTTTGAGTTATACCTGAAAAACACCATTTTCAAGAAGGGCACTCTGACCTTCCATTTTCTTCCTAAAAGCAGGAGACAAAACTCCCAAGTGAAACCTGCCCTCCCTGTCCCAGGAGGAAGAAACATTCTTGCACCAGAGTTGAGGCCAAGACAAATCCGTACAAACAGACTTTGTTAAACTAACCTTCACCTTCCTAGTCATTTCTCCATGATCAGCTGCCCTAATCTAAACCCCTTTGTCTTGACACATTTTCATAGTTTATACTCTTTGTTCAACTTAGTATATAAATGTTTGGCTCTAACTGCTTTTTTGGGTCTTCATTCTTGTAAGGGCTCCTATATACCCGTAAAAATTACTAGATAAAATTTGTATATTTTTCTCCTATTGATCTGTCTTATGTCAGTCCCAGCCAGAGATCCTAAGAGAGTAAAGGAGAAATTTTACCTCTGCTATACCGGTTTTCCTGCAGCCCCTGGTAACTACCATTCTATTTTCTGTCTCTTTGAATTTGACTACTCTATGAACTTCATATAAGAGGAATCACACAATATTTCTTCATTTGTGATTGTTTTATTTCACACAGCATAATGTCTTTAAGGTTCATCTATGTTGTAGCATGGGTCAAAATTTCCTTCCTTTTTAAGGCTGAAAAACATTCCATTGTATGTCTGCACCACATTTTGTTTATCCATTCATCTGTCAATGGACACTTGTGTTGCCTCTACCTTTTGCCAATTGCGAATATTGCTGATATGAATATGGGTGTACAATATCTGTTCAAGTCCCTGTTTTCACTTCCTTTGGGTATATACACAGAAGTGGAATTGCTGGATCATGTGGCAATTCTATGTTTAATTTTTTGAAGAATTGCCATACCATTTTCCACAGAGATTGCAGCATTTTACAATCCCACCAGCAATGCACAGATTCCAATTTCTCCACATCCTTGCCAATATTTGTTATCTTCTGTATTCTGTTTTCATTTTTTTATAATAGCCATCCTAATGAGTGTCAAGTAGTATATAGCAAAAGTGTTTGAAAGTTGTTTATACTTCCCCCCATCCCCTATTCAACCCACTCTTTTTGTCCTCACCACTCCACAGGTAAACTTCTTCTAACGTCATCAAAATCCTTGATAATGCTAAATCCAATGGTCACTATTTATCCTCAACTCATACAACTCCCATGCAGCATTTGATATAATTGAACTCTCTTGAAACACTTTCTTCGTTCGGTTTTCTGGACACCACTTTCTCTTGGTTTTCCTCCAAGAAAACTGGCTATTCTTTCTCCAGCTCTTTGCTGGCTTCTCTTCATGTCTGAGGCAACTTCTCCCACTCATACTCTTTTCTTCTCTCGACCTATAGTCCCTAAGTGATCTTATCCAATTGAATGGCTTTAAAAATCATTTACACCCTGACAACCTGCAAATGTATATATCCGGCTCTGACCTCTCATCTGAACTCCAGACTTATATATATCCAACTTCCTATATAACATATCTAATAGGCATCTCAAACTCAACTTATCTGACATGTCCCAAACTGAACTCCTGGTTTTTTCCTGCCAAACCTGTTCTTCCCTTAGTTTTTACTTATTTCAATAAATGGCAACCATATTTTTCCAATTGCTCAAGCTAAAGGCTCTGGAGTTATCTTTGATCCTTCTCTTTCTCTCACATCCTATATCCATTCCATCATCAAATCCAGTCATCTCTACCTTCAACTATATCCAGAATCCAACCTCTTTGCCCCTCTTTCACGACTACCATATTGGGTGATTCACCACCATCCTTCACCTGGATTATTACGCTAGATAGCCTCTTTTCTGGTCTGTCTTCTGCTCTTTTCTCCATCCCTTAAAGTTGAATCTCAACACAGGGGCCAGGTCATTTAATCAGGTCAAGTGATCCCCCTCTGCTCAGACTCTCCTATGGCTTCCCATCTCACTGACAGTAAAAGCCCGTGTAACAGTGGCCTCCTGGTCTTTCATGATCTGACCCTTTCCCTTTCCTCTTATTCTTATGATCTTATCTGCCACTGTTTTCTCCCAATTCATTTTGATCCAGCCATAGTGCCCCCCTTGTTGTTCTCAAACATACCAAGGATGCTTCCCACCTTTACATACCATACTTCAAGTCTCTGCTCAAATATTACTGTAAGAATGAGGCCATTTTGAACACTCTATATAAAATAGCATCACTCCAATCCCCTTAAACTTGTTTTATTTTCTCCAAGGCACATATCACCATTTGATAATCTATATGTTTGCCTGTTTATTTGGCTTTCATTTGTTTTGTTTTGCTCCAGTGAAAGCTCCATAAAGCAGAGAATTTGTTTTTTTCACTGCTGTCTCTCTAGCACATATTTGCTCAACAAATCTTAGAAGAAAGATAGATTTAGGTCCAGATAGCTGGCTTTAGTGGGTTTAAGCCTTGCTCAGATGTAATTCATCTTCAGGACAGGAGCCATGAGTTGAATACAGAACATTTCCATCCCCAATACGTATTTTACTAAACAGTATTAAAGGTATCTCCAAGCCCCTAAAGAGTTGATACAATAAAATCTAGGAGGATAATCAAGCAAACATTGTGCGGGCACTGTGTTATATGGAATACACAGAGAAGAAGACACAGTCTTCTCAAGATCTTAAAATCCTTTCTCAAGATCTTAAAATCTGTAATCTGGTCATCATGTTCATTCATTCATTCATCAAATATCCATTGCATAATAAACCAAAACTGATTTCACTACACTATCAGAGGCATGAACAAAAGTACTTTAAATGAGCTGTCCTCTGAAATGTTCTCCTCCAAACCAGTTGCTCAAAGATTTCTAAGACAGCTGCCCCAGTCATTACCATTTCAAAATGTGTTCTTTCACCAAGTCAATGTGGTGAAACATGTCAACACCCGATGGAGTTTCACCCGAATAAAGTTTTTATAAAATGGTACATAGCACTAAAGAGCCACTTGTATTTTTCTTCTAAATGGTGGTTTCATTAGCATAGTGTGAAAAATAACACTGCTTTCTCAATTAAGTGTTTAATGTTAAATAAAAGGGGAATTTTTTTAAGATCAAAAGGTATTTGAATTGGCATTAGAATTCTAAACATAGATCTTAAATCTTTGATCTTTGGGCAATGGTTATATTTTCATGTTGATATATATTTGTGTGTGTGTGTGAGGAAGATTGGCCCTGAGCTAATCTCTGTCAATCTTCCTCTTTTTGCTGAGGAAGATTAGCCATGAGCTAACATCTGTGACCATCTTCCTCTATTTTGTATATGGGATGTCGCCACAGCAGGGCTTGATGAGTGGTGTGTTGGTCCGCTCCTGGGATCCGAACCTGCAAACCCAGGGCTGCTGAAGCAGAGCATGCGAACTTAACCACTACACCACCAGGCTGGCCCCTCATGTTGATATTTAAAGATGGAAGACTCATTTTTGAAAACTCTAAATATATTATTATAAGAAGAACTCATTATATTTCTATATCCCTTTATAGCTTTCAAAGTTGCTCTCATAAACATCATTTCACCAAACTCTAATACTAATCTGATGGAGGCAACCATTGTGTTATCTCCATTTTATGGTATTTTCTTTGTAACATCCTGTAAATATACATTCATAACTATCAGATTTAGCCATTGCTCAAATAAAATGATAAAGACTATATTTATTACAATAATAATAGTCACACATGCCATTTATTAATTGCCTCAGTTTTGTCATATGTAAAATGGGATCAGTAATTATACCTCCTTCAGAGAGCTGTTAAAAAGATGAAGAAATTTAATTTGCATTTAAAAATAATATTTATATGTTTGATTTGGTTATCAGACAGAAAGCTCAAATAATGGACTGTCTAGTTCAAAAGCAGACTTAATCTTAACAAAAGATAACCAACAACGAAGGTCTTGGCACCTGGCCCAGTCTTAAAGTAGCCCCACTTCTGTAGGCACAGCATGTGTGAAGAAATGATTCATTCATTCAACAAACATTCATCAGGCACAGTTCTAGGTGCTGGGGAGACATGGTGAAGAGGACAGATCTCTGCCCTCATGGACCTTACATTCTAGTTGGGGAAAGACAGGAAGGAAAGAATAAAGGGAGGGAGGGAGGAGAGACAAAAGGGAAAGAAAAGAAAATTACAGATAGTGATAACTGCAATGATGAAAATAAAACAGGGCACTGTAATAGACGATGGGGAGGGGTGTATGTTTGGCTTCTTTGGATTGTGAGATCAGGGATGGCCTCTCTGAAGAGACGACATTTGGGTTGAGACTCGAATGATGATGAGGAAGAACCAAACATAAAATAATATGGCAGAAAAACAAAGCAGAGATCACAGCAAATGCAAAGAATCTAAAGCAGGAATGGGCTTGGTTGTTAAAGGAATAGATGGGGCATAATGGCTGGGCAGCAGTGAGTGACGTGGAGTGGTATTCAAGGAGATCAAAGGGCAGGTAGGAGAGGAAATCACAGAAGGGCTTGCAGTTCATGGTATGAAATGTGGATTTTATTCTTGGTGGAATGGCGGCAGTAGGATTGCTGGTGGAAGAAATGGGGTGTTTCCAAGCAGGGTGGACAGAAGCAATGCTTAAGACACATTCTGAGGAATGCATCAAATGAGAAAGCTAGGCAGCCAATAGACCCCTGGAGGTCTATTATAAACAGACCTACTTATTGCTTCTATGACAACCTGAACTCATTGATTGAGTGCCAATTATAAGCTAAGCACTGTGGATGCAAAACGACCAAGTTATGCTGAACTTTTCAAGCAGAAAGAGTTGGAAATAAAGAGACAATGGACGTCTGAAAAGAGCAGCAATTTGTAGTGGTCTTGAGAAAAGCTATAGCAGGTTCAAAAAAAAAAAATACAGATTAGTGTATACCAGGGTTTCTCAATCCTGACACTATTGACATTTTGGACCAGATAATTCTCTGTTGTGGGGGGCTGTCCTGTGCCTTGTAGGATGTTTAGCAGCACCTCTGATCTCTACCTACTACATGACAACAGCACCACATTCCCTCGTCATGACAATCAAAAATGTTTCCAGACACTGCCAAATGTCTCTTGTGGGGCAAAATCACCCCTGTTTGAGAACTCATTGGTATAACTGACAACTTTTGACCTTATACAGCCTTGTGATATATATTCTAAGTCAGGTTGGGATATTTTAATTTCCAAGTTAAGAAACTGTAGTAACTAGAGGGTAAAAACATTGTGGAATGACTAGTTCCATTATTTCATTCACCTTTGTAGGCTTGACACAATTCCATGGCTGTTAATCACAAATCTCTATTAAGCACATTCTATGTGCCCAGTACTGCTTTTGGGACTGAGGATAGAGAAGTGACCAAGTAGATAAAAATCCTGCCCTTGTAGACCTGATACTCTCATGAGGAGAGAGAGGGCAAAGAAATAAATAGGGATATCATTTAGAATGTTAGAAAGAGATAAGTGCAAGAGAAAAGTTAGGAAGGGGGATAGAGAATGCCAAGGTGGGGACAGGATAGAAATTTGAAATAGGATAATCAAGACAAGTCTCACCACAAAGGTGATATTTAAGTAAAGACTTAAAGGAAACAGGGAGTAAGCAACGCAGAAAGCAGAGAGAACATCTAGTGCAAGCTCCCTAAGGCAAGGGCGGGGCTGGGTTTGTTGTGGACTAGCAAGGAAACCAGGGTGACTAGTTGATATGACCAATTATGCTTAAATTAACCACTGATCTGGCTAAAATAAAGTTCTCTTTATTGCTTTGAAATGGCAATTCCTTGATGTAGTTTCTTGAGGGATGGGGAATAGGGAAGGATTGGTCCTGAGCACCTTATAACCCTTTGCAAACGTAGAGTGACTCCAGCAATTGAAGAGTATTTCCAAATGCTTTACCTATACTTCACTCCTGAGGTGTATCTCAAATGGGAGAAATGGTCTTCACATTCTCTCTTTTCCCATTTTTTCCTTTTTGGTTTCATCTAAAATGAAATAAATCTTTCTGAAAAGTAGAGAAAAATACTGGTCAAAAGTGAATTTTTTTTTAAAAGTAAAATACAACTTGATGAGATTGAGCTATATTATGACCTGACCAAAGAAATAGATGGGCCCAATGCCCAAAGGTTTAGCTTCAGAAAAATCTTTCATTCTGCCATGAGACCTAAGGAGGAGAAATTGGAAATCTGAAGACAAGTTACTACGTTTTAGGTGATATTTCAAAGCAATTGATGGCTTTAAAGTTTAGACGTTTTATTTTCAATGAAGTGTAAAAACATTGGGGGGGAGGGGAGAACACAGCCGTTCCTTTATCTCTATCCTCACCTCATAGGCTATCGACTTGACATAGATGCAATCAGAAGGATTGCATGCTTTTGGCAAACAAAGCAATAGCATGTCAATGCCGTTTCTCAACCTTGGCACAATTGACATTTTGGGCCAGATAATTCTTTGTGGAAAGGAACTGCCTTGTACATTGTAGGATGTTTAGCAGCATCTCTGGCCTCTACCTACCAGATGCCAATAGCATACCTCTTACCCAGTTATAACAACAAAAAGTGTCTCCTGATATTGCCAAATGTCTCTTGGAGATCAAAATTACCCCCAGTTGAGGGGCCAGCCCGGTGGCATGGTGGTTACGTTCAGCGCATTCCACTTTGGCGGCCCAGGTTTGCAGATTCCGATCCTGGGCACAGACCTATACCACTCACCAGCCATGCTGTGGTGGCAACCCACATATAAAGTAGAGGAAGGTTGGCAACAGATGTTAGCTCAGGGCTGATCTTCCTCAGCAAAAAAAAAAAAAAAAATTACCCCTAGTTGAGAATGATTGTGCTGATGCAATGGCCAAAAAAAAAAAAAAAAAAGGTTTGGTAGAAAAGGAACTGGTGCCTGTGAAGATAAGTGATACTGCTGATGGCAGAGCCATAGAGCAGTGCCACTCAAAATGTGGGCCCTGGACCAACAGCATCAGCATCACCTGGGCTCGTTAGAAATGCAAATCTTCACTTAGACCTAATGTATCACAATGTGTCAGAATCTCCAGAGGTGGCATCTAGGAGGCTGGTTGTGGCTCCAACCACAGGTGACTGTGGTTGAACAAGCCCTCCAGGTGATTCTGACGAATGATCAAGTTTGGGAAGCAGTGACCAAGGGGACACATTTTACCAAGCAGGTTGTAAAAACCACATGATTATGACTGGAGGGGAAGTCTGGGGCTGGCTAACCCAAAGCTAACTGACCTCATGGGTTTGTAATGAAGATGAGCACACTGGAGGACTGGGCAGCAGCAACAGTTATCAAAGGATAACTGTTAAGATCAACATACAAAAATCAGTTGTATTTCTATACACTTGTAATAAGCAATTTGAAAATGAAATTAAGAAAATTCCATTTATAACAATATCAAAAAGAATACTCAAGAATAAATTAAAGAAGTGCAAGACTTGTAACAATGAAAACTACTAAACATTGTTGAAAGAAATTAAAGAAGACCTAAATAAATGGAAAGATGTTCTGTATTTATGCATTGGAAGACTTAATATTAAGATGTCAATACTCCCAAACTGATCTATAGATTCAATGCAATCTCTGTCAAAATTCCAATGGTCCTTTTTGCAGAAATTGACAAGCTAAAATTTCTAAAATTCATATGGAAATTAAAGGACCCAGAATAGCTAAAACAATCGAGAAAAAGAACAAAGTTTGATGACTCACACTTCCCAATTTCAAAACTTACTACGAAAGCTACAGTAATCAAATGTGGGACTAGCATGAGGATGGATATATAGATCAATGGATTAGAATTGAGCCTAGAAATAAACCCTCATATTTATGCTCAGTTAGCAGGTCAAAAAGGAGTACCCAAGTACTCAGCCTGTTCCAGCTTCCACTCATACCAACCTAGAGATGTCAACTTCCAGAGATCAGGTCCTTGAAAACATCTGAGTGTCTTAAAAAGTACCTACCTTCTGTCCCACCAGCTGCTGTCAGTTTTCAGACCCAAAGAACATTAGAGATATCTTGGTTTTGACCTCCAAAAAACTTTATACTAGTATTCCATTCAGAACCTCAAGACCAGTTGATTCCATTCATGTCTTTTTATCTCAGTCATCATCAGTCACTGGAAACATAAGCTTGGAATTTCTGGATCAAGAGAGCCAAGTGAGCACCAAGTCCTCTACATTCTGGAATTTATATCAGTTAGAATGACTTTATTTATAAGCATCAGAAATCTCTGTTTTAATAATACAGAGATGTGACATTTTACATGTTTGGAGGAAGAGTAAGTAGCCTAGGGTTTTTCAATTCAGTGGCTGAATAACATCATCAAGGGCCCAGCATCTTTCCATTCTTTTTTCTGCATTCTTCGGATTTCATCCCGAGGGATCATTCTCAGACTTGAAAACATTTAAAAGAAGAAAAGAGATTATATTTTCTTTTGTCTTTTTTTTTTTTTTTAAGATTTAGAAAACCTTTTCCATAAGTTCTCAATGGTTTTTCTACATTGACCAAAATTGCAACACATGTCTATGCCTAAACAATTGCTGGGAAGAGAGAATGGAACTGTTGTGTAGTATTAGTTTAGCTGAATCAGAAAGTACTGTTGAGTTTAGGGTAGGTTCACCTGGTTAGGCATATGGTTAGGCAGAGAAGGGTGGACACCTGAACTAAAGCAGGGCCATGTTAGCAAGGGAAAAACTAAAAATGAATTCTGGGTAGGCATCCAACGTGTCTAGGACAGGGATCCAAGTTCTATGGTCTGCTTTTCATCCATTCATATTAAAGCAAAACTTCTCAGTTGACAAAGCCCTGTCCACAAACACAGAGGTCACAGTCAGTTTTTCCACTGCATCATTTTAATATATGAACTGGCAAGAAATGCCCATCAGACAGTTAAGGAAAACCTGCAGCATGGAAGTGAAAGATCATCATAAGGACCTCTACTTTCAGTCGTGATATAGTAACTGATATTGGATACAAGACCTCCTACCATATACAACTATCAAACTGGGCAAAATAAATAAAATAACCGTTTTTAGACATTGATCAATAGGAAACATAGCACTGTGATTTCTAATAGAAGGGAAACAAATGAACAAGCTTCATGATCACCACAGCTTTTTGTATGGAGGCACTCCAGATTACAGTACAGGGAAGGGCCAACCAAAGCATGGTGGTGTCACTAAGCTGAGGAGATGGAGATCAGATATCAGAGAGAAGGAAGCTGCACAGAGAAGTCTGCACAGGGAACGACTCCATAAGACTAGGCAAAGAACAACTGTTAGGGAGAGAACAATTACTGTGAAGGTATGAGCTGAACAATGACCAGAGATTGCACAGGGATGGGAGATACTGGTGTTCCAACCACCACAGCGGAGAGAGCTCATTAACTATCCCAGGAATTTAGTAGATACCCCAGAGAGGCTGGGTTTTAGGAACAGGGCTAATGTAGCACTACAGCAGCACTATTCAAAAAAATATATAATGTCACAAATGTAATTTAAAATTCTCTAGTAATCTCTTGAAAAAAAGTAAAAATGAACAGATAAAATTAATGTTAATATTTTATTTAACCCAATATATTCAAAATATTATCATTTCAACATATAACCAATATAGAAGATTACTGAGATATTTTACAGTCTCTTTCTCATACTAAGTCTTTGAAATTCAGTGTTCATCTTTCACTTACAACACACTTCAATTTGGACTAGTCATATTAGAAGTGCTTTTAAAAAGCTGAAAAACAAACCTTGAAAGTATCACACTGAGATGCAAGTAAATCAACTGACTACTTGAACAATATTCAATACCCTATTAAGAAAGACAATCAAAGTAGTTTCTGTGGTGTCCAACATAAGATAGAAAATTAGTAGACATGAGAAGAATTGGAAGATGTGACTCTTAACCAGGAGGAAGAATTATGAACTCAGGAGTGAGAGAGATGATGAAAATAGGGGATAAGAACTTTAAAGCAGCTATAATAAATGTGTTTAAATATTTTAAGGAAAACATTAACATAATAAGGGAATAAACAGAAAATCTCAATAGTGAAATGGAAACTATAAAAAAGAACCAAATGTAAATTCTATAACTGACAAATAGAGTAACTGAAATGTAAAATTAACTGGATTGGCTTGACAGGAATTAGACACCACAGAATAAAAGATAAGTGAAGTTGAATGTAAAGCAATGGAAACCATCCAAACTGAAGCAAGAAAGAAAAAGACAAAATCAACCAAGCCTCAGTGACAGTGAAACAATATCAAGTTGTCTAATTCAATGTCTGGTGAGGTCCAGCTTCCTGGTTCATAGACGGCTGTCTTCTCACTGTGCCCTCACATGGCGGAAGGGGGTGAGGGAGCTCTCTGGGGTCTCTTTATAAGAGTACTAATCCCATTCATGAGGGCTCTGCCCTCATGACCTAATCACCGCCCAGAAGCCCCACCTCCAAACAGCATCACACTGGGGATTAGGTTTAAACATATGAGTTTTGGGGAGACACAAACATTCAATCTATGGCACCATATAAACAAAAAATCTGTAGGATCCTCTGCAATTTTTCAAGTATAAAAGGGTCCTGATACCAAAAGTTTGAGAGCTTCTGTCTTATCCTTTTCCATATTACAATCTCACTCACTATATATTTCTAGTTCAACTGTATCCACCTCTGCCTTCAACACCACAATAACCCTCACTTTTTAAATAAGTAGCAGGAACCATTATCAGGAGAGATAAGAAGAGAGAGCCTATGAATGGTACTGTTATTTGTCCTCCAATATTTCATGAAGCTCTTATCTTCCTTTTGTGAACCCTTTATACTGATTTCTATGTAGCTCTGTCCAATTAACACTTGAAACTTCCATGTGGGTAATGATACTCCTGACATCTTGGCCATAGGAATATTGCTTGGAACCATATGCGTCTTTCCCAAAGTCCAGACTACAGGGATGCTACATAGAGATTATGGGGAAGGTAAAGAAGTTCTATTCTTAAGTATCTAACTATTCTAACACTTTCTTGTAAGGATCCTTTTTTTGGTGCCACCTAACAAAATTGCTCTCATTAAAGTCACCAATGGCCTCCTAATGGTTAAAATCAATAGTCTAGTTTGAGACTTCATTCTACTTTAGCAGTTGATATAGCTGACCAAATTTTTGTAAAACTTTTTTTTCTTCTCACTTCCATGTGATTATTCTCTAAAGCATTTTCTCCTTGTCCTACCACTCCTTTGTAGTTTCCTTAACAGATTTCCCACCCCTGTTTGTTATAAACAAACAAACTCCAAAACATTAATGTCCTTATGAGTTGTGTTCTGCTTTTGGTCCTTTTCTCTTCTCTCTGAACTACCTCATTCATAGCCTTCTCCCACACCCAAGCCCTAATAACTCTCATGTCTATATCTCCAGATCCATATTTCTAACTGACTACTAGATATCTTTGCCTGGATGCCCTGCAGGCATCTCAAACTTAAAATGCCCAAAACTTATCTTCCCCTCCACCTCCTCCAAAACCCACTCCTCCTCCTTTATTCCCTATCTTAGGGAGTGGTACTGCTATCCACCCAGGAACCCAAGCCAGAAACCTGAGTGTCATCCTCAATTCCTCCCTCTCCACATTCAATGGACCATTAAGTTCTCTTAATTGAATGTTAACAATGTTTCTGCAATCCAATCTCTCCTCTCTAGCCCCCCAATAGTCTTCCCACAAGTTCTCATCAATATTGTTATCAACAATAACATCTTAGCAAGTCTTCCCTACTATCAGGCTGTCATTTCCAATTCTTTCTTTAGAATAGAGGCCATCAGCCTTAGGGATTTCACTGTTCAGGAAAGTTAAAAAATGGCTTTGAGAACTGACATGGTGTGGCCTTTTTAAAAAAAAATTCTGTCAGGGCACAAAAACCCAACATCATCTACTCTCACTGTCATTTCATAATAATAATTTTAAAAGACTATTCAACTTCAAAAAATAGAAAGTACTACACTCTCAAAATAGAAAACAGTTCTTTAAATATATTTGGCTTTTTAAATGAAACAGTTTCCTGGGTGGGAACCACTACTCTAGAACCTAGACTGCTAACAGACTGATCTTTCTTTCACAATGTAAAAATGA
Source organism: Tapirus indicus (assembly GCA_031878705.1). Taxonomy (NCBI): domain Eukaryota; kingdom Metazoa; phylum Chordata; class Mammalia; order Perissodactyla; family Tapiridae; genus Tapirus; species Tapirus indicus. Next base: position 131,270,176 of record CM062920.1, on the reverse strand, counting down.
CCATGTTTCCTTTGCTTGAAAATCTCTGCATGTATTATATAAGCATTCAAACGTATCCACATAATCTACAGGCATATCATTTTACTGGCTTTTAATGGCTACATAGGATTCATTGTGTTCACATGCTATTGACATGTGTGTTGTGGTCTTCTTATGTTAGGCATTTTTTTAAATAGTAAAATTTAGATATCCCTTGTCACATATCACCTTGAGGCCTTACAATAAAAGCCATACTCTTTAGGAAAACATAAAAGGGCCTTTACAATCTGGTCTCAATTTACTTACTCCCCATCAAGAACTTCCCGTAAACATGCCACATTCTTTCATGCCTTTTATGCCAGTGGTTCTCAACGAGGAGCAATGCCTGCCCTTCTCCAAGGGGACATTTGGCAATGTCTGTGTTACGGTCTGAATGGCGTTCCCCCCAAAATTCATGTGTTGAAGCCCTAACCCCCAACGTGATTATATTTGGATATATATATACATCATACCATCTATACATTTTTAAATAGTTAGATAGCATCTTTATAACCATAAAGATATGAAAAAAATCCTTAGTATTTTCCTTAATGTCAAGCAATCAAAGCTTTCCCAATTTTTTTCTTAATATATTTCTTGTTAACCCATTACCAAAGGTCACATAATAATAGGATATTTAGGATATCTAGGCCATCATATAATCCACACAAATGGAAAATTTTCAAGATCATGGCTAACAGTCATGTTAGCTAACACATCACTATTGTGTTGGACATGGTGCTATCATAGTGCTTTCTCTCCATTTTGAAATTTAATTTCCATATCCTATGATGTGATATTATTATTATCCTCATTTTACAAATAAGGAAACTGAAATTTGGAGAGATTACTGATTTGTCCAAAGTCATACCACTAGCAAGGACTTCAAAGAAAATAAGGCTGGGACTAATTATGCTGTCCATTTTGGAATCAAGATTTTCTCAGCAAAAATACATTTTTTGGACAAAATAACAAACATGTTTTATTACAATGCATTGATTTTATAATAGGAAAAGTATCTAAGGAAAAACACCCTCATTTTTGTCTGCTTATCTAGTTAACCATCTGAGACAAAATGATTTCATGTAATTAGCTAGAAAAAATATTCTAACCTGCACTGGTATTAAGTTACATTTATTACAGATTCTCCCAGACTCTTACTTAGGTTCTCAACATTTCTTATTCCTTTACACCATTCAGTTTTCTTTTGTAGAGAAAACCAAATGAAGAAAAATGATGAAACTGAGGAGTGTCATGGGCTGTTATTTTAAGTATACTTACTTAGTTACCTCAAATTCTGGAGGTTCCCGGAATATAATCATCCAGCAAATATCCACTACCATACTGTTAAGCTATGTATTGTTTTTTTACTACTATCTTGAAGTTTTATTTTCTTGTCTCTTTTCAGGAAAGAAAGGGGGAGAAGCAGAATACAATCCCTTTACCAAGAAACTGTATTTTATCATTGTATTTTTGCATACTATTTTTTTTCACTGAACAAACTTTATTTTGACACTGATAATTCTGTAGATCAACTTACACCTCAAGCACCCCTTTGTCAAAATTTATCTATCAAGCCTATAGGCTCTGTCACTCAGGATCCTGTGTCTGCTGGACCTGGTCTGAGGTAGTACCCATGGCAAAAGTGTTCCCAGAACTTAGAGAGGAAATGGGAAGATTCACAACAAAGCTTAAAGGCAGTGTTAATGCAGTAGATCTTATGGCAGTAGCTTTGCACCTCAACAAGGGTGAGCTTTGATTCCTCCTGAAGTTGACTAGCCGCATCCTTGCCTCCAACCTGAAGACCTTTCAGACCCTTTGAAAATTCCTCAGCTTTGTGATAGACTAACGTGGAATAGAAAAGAATTAACAAATGACATAGGGAAAGTATTAGCACCTTATTTTGTTCTTATTTATTTACACGTCTGTCTTATTGAATGCTAAACTTTCTTGAAGGTATGGATTTATGTCTCATTCATTTTTGTATTTTCCACCAAGAAAAATTACTTCTAGTCTACAATCAATAAGTATTTACCGAACTGATTTGAAATTTCAATTGGGAAAGCAGAAAACAGAATTATTAAACTTTTGGTGTCTGATGACCTGGGTTTGGATTCTAACTCTGCTATTTACTTGCTGTATGACCTGGTGCAAGTCACCAAAACTCTCTAATTTCCTCAACTCAAAAGTAGATTAAACAAGATAATGAACGTAAAGTACTTTTCACTTCTTAGGTGCTATTTATACGAGTCTTTACTGAGCTCCTACTATGTTCTGGGTTAGAGGTAGGTGCTGGCGACAGAGTAAAAAATACGCAGTGTTCCTGTTTTTATGGAGCTCAAGGTAGTTGGGGAGACGGACATAAAACAATCACACAAAAAAATTAATTACAAATTGCCATCAAAAAAAGTTAAGAATCCAGCGAGAGGTTGTAAGAGCGGGGCCTGATTTAGATTGTTAGGAAGGATTCTCTGAGAGTCCCATTTAAGCTGAAACTTGAAGGATGAGATTCTCTATTTCCTCACCTCCACTCGTTCCTCAACTCTCTTTAGTCTGGCTTCCATCTCTCTACCTAACTAGCTCTTGCTAAGCTCACCAGTGGCTTCCACGTTACCATATACACCTGCCATTTTTCAGTCCTCTTACTTGACCTCTTAGCAGCACTCAACGCAGTTGATCACTCCGTCCTTGAGTGAGACACTGTCTTCCCTCGGCTTCTCTAATAATAAACTCCTCCTGATGTCTTCCTCTCGGACAGCCTCTTCAGTCCCCTTTGCAGGTTCATCTCCTTAAGTGCCCGGACGGCCTCGCCGGGAGGAGTAACTGTGAATAACAACACAGTCCTTTCGAGTCATTAAAAAGGAGTATATACAAGTGAACACATTTTTTAGCCCCTCTGCTCGCTTCCGGTACGTTTTACAAAAGCGCGAATGTAAAACTTTTCGGACCCACAGAGTCTCCCCTCTCTCTTGAGGGCTGCGCCTGTCCGCCGTCAGGCGCTAGCATTCAACTTGACCAGGAAATGCCCGAGGCGCGGGACGACACAGTCGTCCCATCCAGCCCCAGCCAACCGCAGCCAGGCCCGCCTGGGCCCCGTTTCAGGCCCTGCCAGGCCGCGCCCGGCCTCAGGCGAGCCGGGCGCCCGTCCGCGCGCCATCACCGAAGTCGAGTCCTCCGCCGTCCCAGCATTCCCTGCGCCCCTCACATCGGGAGCAGCTTCCGGCGTCGCGGGTGTAGGCGGGTGAAGAAGAAGCGGGCCCTCGCCGCTCTGTCTTACTCCCTCGCGCTTTCTCGGGCAACATGGCGGGCGTGGAGGAGGCAGCGTCCTCCGGGAGCCACCTGAATGGCGACCTGGATCCAGACGACAGGGAGGAGGGAGCCGCCTCTACGGCTGAGGAGGCAGCCAAGAAAAAAAGACGGAAGAAGAAGAAGAGTAAAGGGGCTGCTACAGGTAAAGGGAGTTGTATGCTTTCGGGGTCCCCACCAGGGATGGCCGAATGGCTGGCTCGCCTCAGGCCTGGCTGGGGTGACAGGGAGTGGGGACTCGGAGCCTTGGACTGGACTGGTTCCCAGAACCGAGCGTGTGCCAGGGCCTGGTTACAGACTCCCGGTCCCGGGGAGAGGCAGCTTCTCTTGTGGGCCTCGGGAGCTGGTGAGGGTGGCGTGGGGAGAAAAGGGGGCCTCAGCTTCTCGTGAGGTAGTTCTGGGGTCTCTGGGCCCGAGCCCCTGAATTGCCAGAACTCAGCTCCCACACCGACCGTGCACAGGGCCCAGTCCTGCCGCCTGCCTCGCGGTTTGGCCTTCTTGAAAATCTGTTTCTGACCCACACTGCCGCCTCTTTGCTGGAGCTACCTGGGACATATTTTCGTCGAGGGTGGGGGTGGAGTGGGCAAGTCTTGGTGCCTGACCGCACCTCCCCCCCATCCCGGTGTACAGAGGGATTTTTGTTGCCGGCTGCACTTCTGAGGTGTGTGCATATGTGTGTATGCCCACGCGTTCGTGTCACTGAGTAGTAATTGCAGAATGTGTGGTGGTGGTGCGAATTTTCACCTGCCTAATCCCACAGCATCGTCAAGCTGTAGGGCTTTTAGGCCTGAGTTATGATGCCGCTTGCAGGCAGTCCAGATGGGGTATTCTGTGGCTCGGAATGGAACGTCTCTAAACCCACTGGTAAGGAAGAAAAACAGCTGAAAATTTACTTGGATTATGAGTTAGGAACTTAAACATTTTATTTTTGGAAAGTCAGTGTTTTTGATGCACAAGGTTTTTCATTTTAGGAAAAATTATTTGTGCCTGTTTCTAAATGAAATCAGCCACAGAAAGAATGAGAGAAAAATGGAGAGGCCAGAAGTGATGAGGTGGAGTTGAGAGAGGTTGGAGGGGTTTAATCGATCTTTCTGAAATTTTTCTTAGATGGAAGTTGAAGAGGGAGAGTTGTAGGCGCTCAGACATCTCCAGAGCAAATCTTAGTCCCAGGACATAGTCTGGTGACTGTTGCTGGTTTTCGGATGAAATCCAAACTCTTCACTTTGTCCTTTAGGGTGTTGAGCAGACTGACCCTAATATGCTTTTAACAGTTGTATCTGTCAATATGAATCCCCTACAGGTGGCCAGAATGTCACTTCATTGTGTGCTACCTGGTAGTACTGTCTCTTTTTGTACACACATACTATACTGCTACTACAACTAGATTGTAGTCACTTCCACAGCAGGGGCCTGGTCTTGTGCTAAGGTGTTGAAGACTTTTGGCTTTTAGTAATGCAATATCTTTTCCAGTTTATTTTGATTCCCAGACCAGCTTGACAACTTCTTTCTTCATGAAGCCCTGAAACCCCAGTGTCCCACAGAAATCATCTTTTTACTAAGGCCTTCAGCATTTATTGCCTATCTTAAGGACCTGTTTGGTTAGCAAAGTACTTGTAGTCTAATTGATAAATACTTTAAAAAGTTAAACTACTTAAGGATAGGGACCAACACACACTTTTGTTTATCCTTTAGCTGCTAGCACAGAGAATGTGTAATGGATATTTTGTTGAATTGACAACACTGCTTAGGTATGGAACGTTTTTCTGTCGTTAAATAAATTCTGTTATGTTCAGAATAATGTTTCTGGTTTTGTTCCCTGAACACTTATCAGGAAAGGACTTGTGTGTTTTCCAGGATCCTTAGAACATATTCTAGTGGGAAAGTATCTTTATTAGATTTGATTTATGTTATTGTATTTGATCAGCAGGGCAACAGGAACCTGATAAAGAATCAGGAGCCTCACTTGAGGTAGCAAGACAGTTGGAAAGACAAGCATTGGAAGAGAAAGAAAGAGATGATGACGATGAAGGTAAATGGTTAATTTGATCTTTGTGGTTAGAAAAGCAAGAAAATATGACATTCTTTTGAACAAAATCTACTTATTTGTCTATATAGTCTATTCTTTTCTGATGTTTTACATAATTAATTGATGTTAAAGCCTCAATGTCACAGTTAGAAAGGAAAAGGTATTTATTAGCAACTCTTTAAAAAGTTGGTATGTTGAATGACTTCTCAGATAACATAGATCTCAACTTTTAAAAATGTACTTGGTAGAGGCCAAGTAGTGGGTGAGTATTAATAAGAAAATCGAAGGACTGTTTATTTAACTAACATTTATTGAACAACTAATATGTACTAGTCACTATTCTAGGATACTTTGACATGCATTCTCATTTTGCTGAAAAACCAAGCAAAGTAGGTGCTCTTCTTGGGAAAGGATGGTTATGTGATTTGCCCAGTGTGACATGGCTAGTATGTGTAGAATAGAGCCAGAGGATCAAATCTAGCACCTGATTCCAAGTCTATTCTTTTTACTCTCTGTACCAAAGTTACTTCTCTTTATTCTCAAAGGAGCATATTAGAGTGTTTCTAAACTTTATTATAAATTCCCTGACCCTAGCTTCTTGTATTTTGGTGCTGTAAGATTTCTTTAAAGACAACTACTCTTGGAATTCTAGGAATTGATGTTATCAGTAAGACAGTAGAAGGAGTGATTAAATTATTCTACATCCTCTTTTGGCAGGGGGCGATATGGGGCTTTCCCATTCTCAATTATCTACTGCTGTGACCTGCTGCTCTACCTCAAGCACTGCCAGCTTGGGCTTATGCCTTCCAACCCTTAGCAACAAATACCTGCTGTACTTTAATTATTGTGTTATGATAATGCAGAGTAATTGTTTTTCCTTTAGAAAGATATGTTCTAGACCCATTATGTGTAGACTATCACTGTGCTAATCTTTTTTTTTTTTTGGTGAGGAAGACCAGCCCTGAGCTAACATCCATTGCTAATCCTCCTCTTTTTGCTGAGGAAGACTGGCCCTGGGCTAACATCTGTGCCCATCTTCCTCCACTTTATATGGGACGCCGCCACGGCATGGCTGACAGGCAATGCGTCGGCGGGCGCCCGGGATCCGAACCAGCGAACCCCGGGCTGCCAAGCGTGGACTAAACCGCTGCGCCACCGGGCCGGCCCCCTCACTGTGCTAATCTTGAAGAGTGTGCCTTGTTCCATTGCACCACTACCAAGTTTTATAAATCTCTTGACGCTGAAGGGAAAATTTTGCTTGTCAGATTAGAAATCTTCAGTGTATTAATGAATATCTTAGGAATGTTAGTAGTTTCCTCCAATTTGGGGTAATTGTTTTCCTAATTCATTTTGATAATCAGGATCAACCAGTGCTACTAATCTATTGTGAGAGGTCTTTGAGGGGATGGAAAGCTAGTATTTCAGAAACTTTGTTCTAAAGGAAAACTGATGGTGTAGTGGAGAGACGAAACATAGAGGTGAAAAGGTATACTGGTACCTGCAGTAAAGTTTATTGAAATTTGAAGGTGGAGTTGTGGGCTATGTGCTGAAGGAAAGCTTATTGGAAGGAATGGCACTTGAATGAAACCAAACAGAAGAGACGATTTTGGGGCAGGACAATGCTGAGAAAGTATTCAAAGCATAGTGAACACTGCAAACTGGCAATATGAAATGATTCATTGCGAGACCTTTGAGCATCTTTAAAAGAAGAATGTTATGAAAAAATAAGGAGAGGCATTAGTAAACTCTAGGGTTTTGAACTTGGGTTACAGAATGTTGGTGCTGTTGACTGAACTAGTGAAGTAGAGAGGGAGAGCTCATTAAGAGATTTGAGGAGGGGCCAGCTTGGTGGCATAGCGGTTAAGTTCTTGCATTCCGCTTGGGCAGCCCGGGGTTCACTGGTTTGGATCCTGGGCATGGACCTACTCACCACTCATCAAGTCGTGCTGAAGTGGGGTCCCATATAGAAGAGCTACAACTCTACAACTATGACACACAACTATGTACTGGGGCTTTGGGGAGAAAAAAGAGGAAGATTGGCAACAGATGTTAGCACAGGGCCAAACTTCCTCAAAAAAAAAAAAAAAAGATTTGGGGAGGGGATTTGCAAGCAAAGAAGAAGGTATTGAGTTTTAGTTATGTTTAATTTGAACATTGGGCTATTGGTGTGAAAAATTAATCCTGTGGGTATTTGGTAATGTGCTAGAGGTAATTCATTCAGTACATTTTTAAGTAAGGTTTGTTAAGGTATAATTTGCCTAGGATAACCTTCACCATTTTTAAAGAATAGACCTACTTTTTAGAGCAGTTTTAGGTTCACAACAAAAGTGAGCAGAAGGTATGGAGATTTCCCATATACCTCCTACCACCACACATGCATAGCCTTCCCGTTAGCAGCATCCCCCATTGGAGCGGTACATTGTTAAAAATTGATGAACCTGCATTGACACATCGTTGTCACCATACGTTTTACCATTGTTTACCATAGTTTTACTCTTGATGTTGTGCATTCTATATATTCACCCTTTTTAAGTGTGTAGTTTGGTGAATTTTGACAAATTTTGCAAATGCGTAACCACTATCACAACCAAGATGTAGAACATTTCCATCTCACAAAAAAGTTCCCTGGTGCCCCTTTGTAGTCAGTTCTTTTGCTCCATACCCTGGGCCCTGGCAACCACTAATACGTTTTCTGTTCCTACAGTTTTTTCTACAATATTATATAAGTGGAATTATTACAATATGCAACTTTTTTTGTATCTGACTTGTTTCACTTAGCATAATACTTTTGAAAGTCATCCAGTTGTTGCATCGTTCAGTAGTTCATTCCTTTTATTGCTGAGGAGTAGTCCAAATTTGTTTATCCATTTACTAGTTGATGGATATTTGGGTCGTTTCCAGTTTTTGTCTATTATGAATAAAGTTACTGTGAACATCTGCTTACAGGTCTTTGTGTAGGCATATGTTTTCATTTCTCTTCGGTAAATACCTCGGAGTAGGGTTGTTGGTCATATGGTAAGTGTGTGTTTAACCTCATAGGAAACTATTAAACTGTTTTCCAAAGTGGCTGTACCATTTTGCGTTTCCATCAGCAGTGGTTTAGAGTTCCAGGTCCTTTGTATCTTCAGAAGCACTTAGTATTGTTCGTTTTTTAATTTTAGCCTTTCTAATAGGTGTATAGTGATATGTCATTGTGATCTTAATTGCATTTCCCTAATGACTGATGATATTGAACATCTTTTCATATCTTTATTTGCCATTCGTATGTCTTTGGTGAAGTGTTTGTTCACGGTTTTTGTCCATTTTTCAATCAGGTTATTTGTTGTCTAATTGAGTTGTAATAGTTCTTTATATATTCTTGTTACAAGTTATTTATTAGATATATGTTTTGCAAATATTTTCTCCCATGCTGGTATTATTTACAGTAGAAAAGATTTTCATTTTGATGAAGTCCAATTTATCTGTTTTTTTCCTTTATGGGTCATGCTTTTTGTGGCCTATCCAAAAAGTTAAATAATTGCTGTCTTTAGGTCATGAAGATTTTCTCTTATGTTCTCGTCAGGAAGCTTTATATATTTTTAGCTGTTATGTTTAGGTCTGTGGTCCTTTTAGAATTAATTTTTTTGTATAGTGCAAGGTAAGGATTGAGGTTCCTTTTTTTTTTTTTTGCATATGGATGTCCAGTTGTCATTCAACAAATATTAATTGATTTGGGCACAGTGCTAATACACAAATAAATATGAACGGTCTCTGCCTGTTAACAATATTTTGGGATGCTGTGAAAGAAAGATACGTAAAAACATAAATTGCAGCATGATATGATGGGTGGAACTATAAGCATATATAGTTTAATATTCAAATCCTGGCTCTACCACCATCCTGGCACAAGAGTTCACTAAAAGGGCTATTATTCTGTACCAAGTATAGACCGTGGATAAAGTAATTAGCCTCAGGGGGATGATGGAGTATCAAAAGAGGAGCTTTGTCTTATCCCAGTTTAAAGATGAAGAAACTGTGGTCGAGAGAGGCTAAGTAACTTGCCCAAGGTCACGCACAGCTGGAAGGATTTTTAGTGTATATTTAAAATTGGTTATACATCTTGAAGCATTTGTTTTAGGTTGAGTCTAGTGTATATAGCAGTATGCTAAACACTGAGTGTTATTCCAGAGTAAAGACTATCTTGTTTACTATTCTGTCCCTATTGCCTGGCACTTAAGAACTCAGCAAATGTTTATTGGATGAATGAAGAAGGCTCCCGTTAAAATTGTAGTGCAGAGTATGTGAATTAGATTCTATGACACATGAGGAAATTGAAAGTTGTGTTTTCCAGAAATTTTTCATGTTATTTTCTTGAGGCTCTTGAATCTAGAAACCAATAATGAGTAGTAAGTCAGCAAGATTTGTGTTTCCAGTGTGTTCCTGTTAATTTTTTAAGATTGAACATAAGAAATTGCAATTTGTTTTTCCTGAGGAAGATTCGCCCTGAGCTAACATCTGCTGCCAGTCCTCCTCTTTTTTTGTATGTGAGCTGCTGCCACAGCATGGCCACTGACAGACGAGTAGTGTAAGTCTGCACCCAGAAACTGAACCCAGGCCACTGAAGCGGAGCACGCCGAACTTAACCACTAGGCCATTGGGGCTGGCCCAGAAATTGCAATTTCTTAAGTCACAAATTGTCAAATGTTGTCAATTTCTATCGCTCAACCCATTTAATCCCTAGATCATGTTGTCTCCCTCTTTGCTAAACTGCTGTTTCCTGTTTCTCATCTAGGTGAAAATAAATATAAACAAGATAAAATAAACTAAAAGAACATTCATTTATTGAATAGACTGAATATTTATCACATGCTTGCCACTATGCTTAATTTAAGAAATGGTGTCTACTCTTTGAGGAGCTCACAGACATGTAGGGGTCATTATAAACCAATGATTCCAATTTTGTGTAATAACAATAATAGAAGAATATAGTAGGGAGTGTAGTGAGAGAATTTCTTTTATGGCTCGTGCTTATCAATCCAGGAGTAGAAAGGGAGATCTTTGAGCAGAAAATGTAAGCAGTCATTTCATGTTGTTCAATGGGTGTGGATTTCACTATTTAAAATTTTGGTGCTAGCCATGAGTTACTGCTACTAGGTGAAGCATTTAAAAGAATACTGTATGGTAAGCATACTATTAAACTGTCAGCTTCTAATTGTCTGGGACAGCATCCTGTTCTTATTTCACAGCAGTGTGATTTGTGGGTAGACTAGCTTACTTTGGAAATGATTGTTGAAATTTATTGAACAACATTTTTAGAAATTCAGACATTTAGGTCTATTTTTGATACCTTTATTTAAAATGTTTTAAGTCACTATTTTTTTTAATCTTGACCGTAGTACTATCCTTTATCTTTTCTCAGCGTTCAAGGGTATGGGCATGGGCTTCATAGAAGACTGTTACAAAAACTGACAGGTGAGGGCCAGCCTGGTGGCGTAGCAGTTAAGTTTGCGCGCTCCGTTTTGGCAGCCCCGGGGTTCGCAGGTTCAGATCCCGGGCACCGACCGACGCATTGCTTGTCAAGCCATGCTGTGGCGGCGTCCCATATAAAGTAGAGGAAAATGGGCACGGATGGGACAATCTTCCTCAGCAAAAAGAGGAGGTTTGGCAAAGGATGTTAGCTCAGGGCTAATCTTCCTCACACACACAAAAAACAAAACAGGCAGATCATGGCTGTTTGGGGTACTCTTTTGCCAACTGTTTTTCAAAGTAGTTCTTAATGCCCATTTTTGAGGATCAAGTTCTTTTGAGAATCTGAGAACTATGAACCTAGGGAAAGTATATATGCCCTCTGATTTTTGCATATAATTTGACCCAGAAGAAGAACTCTTTTTCTCTAATAACAACTATGCCGGAAAGAGAGTTTAAAATATGAGACCCCAAATATCCCTTACTGGTTTAGAAGTCAAGTGACATATTCTTGGTCCAATTCTGCCATTTACCAGTTGGGATTATCTTGGGCACATCCCTTAAACATTCCTTGTTACCTCAGGGTTGCTTTGAGAAACATGTAAGGTCATGAAATACAAGTGTTTGACTACAAAGCATATGAAAACTGTAACTAGTATCATTTCAGATGAAATCACTGTCATTATTATTGTATTAAACTAACACTAGTTATTTTTCCTAGCTTTTAAAAAAGGATTTTACTTAAAACATTTTTTATTCCTAAAAACATCTTAGAGGCCGGCCCAGGGGTGTAGTGGTTAAGTTCATGTGCTCTGCTTTGGTGGCCCAGGATTTGCAGGTTCGGATCCTGGGCACGGACCTACACACTGCTTATCAAGCTGTGCTGTGGCAGGCGTCCCACATATACAGTAGAGGAAGATGGGCATGGATGTTAGCCTAGGGCCGATTTTCCTCAGCAAAAAAGGGAGGATTGGCAACAGATGTTAGCTCAGGGCTAATCTTCCTCACCAAAAACAAAAAAAGAAAGAAAAACAAAAAAATCTTATTCAGCAATTCTTTAATTAGAGTAAGTCAAAGTAAAGTTTACTACTTGTGATTACACAAGTCAAAAATTCTGATACTTAAAGCTAGCAATATACAAAATTCTTTTCTAAGAGTTTTAGGTCAACTTTGTCGTATACTATTTAAGATACACTTTGTGTGTGTGTATATACTTGTCCGCTTGTGCTTGCTTCATCCTTTGCTTATGAGGTTTAAGTGAATGTGTACTTGAAATTGTCTTTTCTTAGATGGAGATGGTGATGGAGATGGAGCAACTGGAAAGAAGAAGAAAAAGAAGAAGAAGAAGAGAGGACGTTAGTATCTTAAGTTGATCTTACTTGACAAATTAGAGGTGGTTATTAACCAGCAGGTTTGAAGAATAGGTTTGAAGTTGCTTAAGATCCTGGTATATGTCAAGGAAATAAATTTAGGCTTAATAGAGGTAGAATTTAGTGAAACTCATAACTATTTTGCAGGTACTTTGGTTTAGCACTCTTATTGGTATTTTCTTTAGCTGTTATTCAGCCAAGGGATGTTAATAAGTTGGTTGCATTTAGTGCAAGTTAGGGATAAGTTCCTAAAAACTTTATGATTTAAAACTTGAATAATTGAAATAATAGTTCTGTCAGGGTTGACTAGAGTGGTGCCCCACCACGTGGTAATAGGATAAACAATTTGCAGTTTACTTGCCAACTTTGAAATTATGGGATTCTTGATCTATATTAAATGAGGAGTCCCATTATTTAAAATTTGTGCATATGGTGAAATTTTATTAATAACATTTATCTTGCACTATTTCAAATTCACTTAAAATATGATCCTACTTGTCTTTGTTTCTATAAATGACATAACCAAATATCTTCAAGGAGCTGAAACTCTATTAGAAAAACTAAGGGGAGGCTGTATAGTATTGCAGAATAAAACTTGGGTTGAGAAGCAGAACACTTAAATTCTGATCTTGGATGCCCTTTGGGCTATTGAAGACCATTGAGTGTCTGATTATATCTTCCTTTAAAATCTTTCAGGCTAAAATTTTATGAATCAGAATATCGAGGGCTTGACTTCCATTTTTATCTCTGTGATGAGAGACATACTTAAATTATTTTTTAAGAAAACTTTTGGCTCTGCCAGCCATTCCCCTGATGTGTCTCCAGGTGGAAATGGGATAGCCTTCTTTCTCTTTAGGCATCTATCCTTGTTAGAATCTTCTACTCGTAGGATAACAGTTCTGCCCCTAGGATAAGTCTGTATTTAATGAACACAGGTTACTTGCATTCCAGGAATCTTCTAGGAATTATGATGTCATATTCCTTCCATTGAAAAATTTTTAGAAGGTGCCTCTGAGACGTGATATTACCTGGTAGTGGCTTGAGAAATATCTGTTTCTCCAGATACTCTAAAATTGCTCCCTAATGAAGATAGATAAGAAGGAGTGTTAGGGCCTGCTTTGTATTTGCCTTTGTAGAATTCTTCCACTGACAGATATTTTAGTATAATGCCATCAGCCTTTATTGTGCCTCTTCTGAGGATGTTATTGAACTTAACTGTTCATTATATTGCTTTATGAGCACTCTTAAGAGACACTCTTTTGTCTGATCTTAGTGTCAAGAATAATAGTGCTAGGGGCCGCCTGGTGGCGCAGCGGTTTAGTCCGCGCTTGGCAGCTCAGGGTTCGCAGGTTCGGATCCCGGGCGCCTGCCGATGCACTGCCTGTCAGCCACACCGTGGCGGCGTCCCATATAAAGTAGAGGAAAGACGGGCACAGATGTTAGCCCAGGGCCAGTCTTCCTCAGCATAAAGAGGAGGATTGGCGACGGATGTTAGCTCAGGGCAGGTCTTCCTCACACACACACAAAAAAGAATAATAGTGCTTTTCCTGAGTAGTTAATGTGTTGTATTTCAGAAACATTACGAGCTATGCAAATAACCTAGCTTTTTCTTTATATTGGCTACTAGAGGGCTTAAAGCCAAATATATGGTTTTGTATTCGCCTTATTTCAGGTTCTATTTTATGTTCTTTCCATATTTTAATTTTTGCTAATTTACTTTGAATGTCTCTTATTTGTGTGTATTTTAGATGTGCTTATAGGGTATATCATAAATCACTGCTGAAATAAGTCAAATAATGTAATCATGAGCAATTCACTGCCCTCATTTTCCTCTTCTATAAAGTGAGAGAATTATAAATGATACTTAATGATAACTGCAGTACAGATTGTTATAATTATTCATAGTTTTAGATAATAACTTGGACATAGTACATTATAATTTTCAAAGGTTATACAAGATTTCATCTGATTCTTCATTTTATAGATGAGGAAACTGAGGCTTGGCACATTTACCCATTTGTCCAAGTCACAGCTAATAAGTGGTAAAGGCTAGACTTCAACTCTGATATTTTTATTTTTTTCTCTAATGATCTTATTGAGTCCTTTAACTATCTTGTCTTAATAATTTGTGGACAGTATAAAAGCCATCTTTATCAGATTTGTAGATGAGATAAAGCTGAGGGTGATGAGATAATACTTTGGTTGACAAAAAATCAAGATTTCAAAAGATCAGGAAAACTGAGACAATAGGCTAATATTAATAAGCTGAAATGTAATAGACATATATAAAGTTAGTACAGGTGATAGGATCCTGAGGATTTTGAGTGCAAGTACAACATGAACTAAAAAGCAAGAAGTCTTAACTTTTCAATAGCAGTAGGATTTTTAGAATCAGCAGTACAGTCTTATACTAATTATACCTTATTTGGACTATTAATTTAAAAGTCAATTCTAGTATTAACTTAAAAGGAACATTGACAAATTCAAGGTTGGTGCATATGGGTGAAAGTGTTAAGAATCATATCATTTAAAGTGGTTTCTCATCCTGGAGAGGGAGGACTCAGTAGGAATGAAAAGTAATTGTTTTTTAACTGCAAAGAATAAAGCTAGAACTAACATAGGGAGACAAATTAGTGTGGGAAGAACTTTCTAACAGTTACAGCTCCCCAGATGGATAGATTTTAGCTTGAGAGATAGTGACTGCCTCCATTGTCAGGAGCTCAGTGCCATCTGTCAGGGCTGTTAGATAGGGGATTCCTAGATTAAGTGTGAAGCTAAGTAGATGACCTCTAGGATCTTTTTTGATTTTAAATTCTAATGTTCCCTCTTAGGAGGAACCTTTAAACGTTATGTAAAGAGAGAAAACCAGTTGGTGCTCATGAGATATTGAGTGTTTGGATTAGAGGAGGGAACCAAAAAATGGTTCCATAGATAAATAATTTGACTCAATAAATGGTCATATTTTAATTTATATGTGTCCTTTCCCCCCCCCACTGCAGAACAAAAAAAGCAAAATATGTGTTAAAATTTAAGACAGAAATCCATAGTATAGCAGTTATAATCAAAAGGAAACCGCATACTTCAATTCAGTGGTTGGTCAATGCTGCAGGTATACATCCAAAGTTGTTAGTGCATAAATTAACTCTCACGCAACTTCCTGGCATTCATTACTAAAAGGCAGTTCTTTATGTAATAAGAACTATATAATTAGTTCTTACGTATTTAAGACAAATTTTAGAAAACAAATCTCTAGATATTTTTTGAAAGCATCTTGGAACACTGGTGTCTTTTAGAATATAGTTTGGGAAATGGTGTCCTTAAAATGTGTGCTAAGTACTGTAACTTTTTTCAACTATCTGGAGATTTGTTATGGCTAACTAAAGTCTTTTAGCACTGGGTATGTATACACTTTAACTTTTGTACTAAATATACCCTTGAAATAAGTTTTTTACTTATTTTATTAATACATAATCGCTTCATATTTTTACTTTATTGCTGTAGGATTTCTTTCTTATTTTCTTGTTGCTTATTTGATTTTTATTTGTGAAAGCCAGCCTCTATATACTATTCCATTTCCAGTATAGTAAATGAAGATAAAAATATTAGAAGTGTGCTTTCTGCCAGGGCAGACCATTTAATACATAATGGAGTTCTGAGGAGTTGAATATTTCTATTCCTGAGCAACTGTAAACGAGAGAGGAGGTGGCCAGCATGGCGATATAGCTTCTGTTTTTAACTGTAAGGCAACGACAAGGAGGTTCCTTAAAATCAGGGCATATAACAACCATTAGGAACTGAGAAAACTATAATGATAACTGCTTAATTTTATTTTTAACTACAGAAGTTAATGCTTTATTTGTATCTCACAGCAAAAGTTCAAACAGACCCTCCCTCAGTTCCAATATGTGACCTGTATCCTAACGGTGTATTTCCCAAAGGACAAGAATGCGAGTACCCACCCACACAAGATGGGTAAGGATCATAAAATAACTTCCAGTTTGACTTTTGAAAGTTGTAGCTTAGCAATAAAGCAGATTTGATTTTTCTTGGAACTTTGCTTCACTACCTTAAAAGTTTGTGAATTTGTTGCAGAGAAAATACAGTAGAAGCCCTCTTATCCAAAATGATTGGGACCAGTAGTAGTTTGGTTAATCAAAAAAGTATGTTAAAGTAGGGATCACAAAAAAACATCTTTACTGATAAAAGTCAACTTAAAACAGACATTTGTTTTTCATCATTCTTGGTATTTGAGCATGGATTGGCTTTGGACTCTACTTTTTTACCCATAAGCTGTGTCCATAATGCATTGTCCATGAGTCTATTCCATTCTGAGTTTCTGTAAAGAGCAAAAACTAAGTAATTTGAGGGCTGATGCCTATATCTTTACATTTTTTTCCTGAAACCATTTACAATTCTTATCTGCACTTAATTTGACAGAAGTATTTTTGATGACTTGCCTTTATAGAGGTTTTTCTGAGTAGTCGGTTTAGTTTTCATAGAAATAATTCTTTTTATATAATATTTAATTAAATTACATATTTATAGTAACAAGTACAGATGACCTACACAAGTTTGGGAACAAGTCACCTGACTCTTGGATACATTTCAGCTGATCAGCATACACTCATAGTGGCATTATGCACACTGGTTAAGAGCTTGGCAGCTGGGACCAAACTATCTGCATTTGAATCCCAACTCTAACACTTATTAGCTTTGTGACTTGGGCAAGTAATTTATCGTGTCTGTGCTTTCATTTCTTCATCCATAAAATGGGCACTTCATAGGGTTGTGAGGAATAACAACATATATAAAGCACTTAGAAAAGTACCATACACGTGATGAGCATTTAGTAAGTGTTAGCTGCTGTTATTATTATTATTTCAGAATTGGAACCTGTCAGCCACTGTTATTCAGAATACAATGGGTATTGGTTAGTATGTTTTACAGAGGGAATCAAGAGCATTGGTTAATCCAGTGGTTGCAATAGTTGGTTAAGAAAGCTTCTACTGTAGCATTGTTTCATTGACCTGTAAAGACATCATTGTTTTTCTTTAAACTTAGAAAAGAACATGATGATGTTTTATTTTTACCCCCTCCCTCATTCCCAGTACTCTTAGGGAGTAAGTCTGTACAGTTCTGAAATTTTATGGCATGGGCATCTTCCCTTTGAATTTGAATTCATCAGTCACTTTCCTTAAAGTATCTATTTTTAAAATGTCACAGACACGTAATTTTACGTTAGTTTCATAAATTCTCATAGTACATATGATATGATCACATTTATTTTTAAATATAATCTTTTTAATTTTTTTTTTCTGTTTGTTCCCTCTTCCTTCCCTTCCTTCCAGACCCATGTAACCACCTAGCAGGTAGCCTTCCATATTTTTCTATGCTCATATATGTGTACATCTATGTCTGTTTACATAAGGGGAGTGTTTTGGTCATTGTTTGTTTTACAAAAATGGAATCATAGGCACACTTTCCTCCACCTTGCTTTTCTCATTCAGGACTACCTCTTGGAAGTCCCTCCAAGTAAATCAGAATAGCTCTGTTATTCTTTTGAATGGCTTCATAATGTTCCTTGGTGTGACTATACCACAGTTTATTCCACCATTTTCTAATTGATGAGCATTCACTTTGTCTCCAATATTTTTTGCCATTGTAAACCATTCTGCAATAAACATCTCTCTCTCTCTAAGTATATACATATATATGTATGTATGTATACATATGTGTGTGTGTATATATGTATGCATATATATATATGCATATATCTATCTCCCTCTCTCCTTATGTGCTGGCAGTTTTATTATGTGATAGTTTTCCAGGAGTGAGATTGCTGAATCAAAGAATATATTAATACTTTATGATAAAAATCACATCTTTTTATTGTTGGTTTTGTTCTTTTGCTCTTCCAGAAGTTTTAAAATTTGAAATACAGTACATGTTTATATTTTATACTTAGGGTTCCTAGTAGTCTCTTAGATTTTCTCAAACTCTTATTTTGTGTTTTATTACATCTCTTAATTGGTCTGGAAGTTTTTGTGTAGGGTTGGGAGTGTTAATTTTCTTTTCTTTCAAATGGATAGCCAGTTGTGCTAGAATTATTTATTAAATAATTCATCCTACTGAGTTGAATGACCACCTTTGCCATATACTATATTCTTATATAATGAACTATATTCTCATATATAATGCAACCAGTTTCTGTATAATTTATTCCACTGATCTAATTGTCTATTCCTATGCTAATACTATTTTGATTTGATATCAGCAACTTTATAATATATTTTGATAATTTGATAAGGCAAGTCTTTCCTCTCTGCCACACACACCCAAACATATTTCTTTTTTATACTTTTCTTAGCTATTTTCAGTCATATACACACATACCCACAGAGAAATGCCCTTGTTAGAATTCTTATCTGAATTGTATTATATTTATGTATTTGTTTCAGAAAATTGACAGTTGTGTCACATTGTCTTATTCATTGTCATGGTATATTTTCCCACTTATTCTGATTTTTTTTTTTCAGGTAGGTCTTGTCAAATTTATTAAGTGTTTTGTTACTGATGTGAACGAGATATTTTTATTCCTGTTTCCATTTCTATATGCTTATTGTTAAAGTGGAGGAAAGCCATTGACTGTTAATATTTTTAACACTGTGAAAATGGTGGAATACTTGAAGTAATGTTTAATATAAGAAAAATATTGAGATTTCATAAATCTTAACAACTACCTTTCCCTTCTTACTATCACATTCTATTGCAAATTAAACATATAGGTAGAATAACTTATGTGTTTGAAACAGTAGACAAAGATACTAATTATATGTTATAATATCTCTTGGGATAATATTTTTCTTAAATACTGGAAGCAATGTTGTATTCCATCCTGGAGAAATATAAAAGAAATAGGATAATGTGGTTATGTTTGCTTTTTAATAAATCTCAATATTTTTTGACATTCATATAACCAGTTTTGACTATTTGCAAATAGATCAGAATCAGTATTCTTATAGATTTGGTAAAGTATTAAATATAGTTTTGTATCTTGCCTTCATTGTTTTTTTAATAAACTCATTGAAAATTGCATGAATTTTCACAAAGAACTCACCTGTGTAACTACCACCCAGGTTGAGTGCATTATTTTATTTTAATTTTTTATTTTGAAGTAATTCCATACTTAGAAATCATTCCGTACTGTGAGACTAGTACAAAGAATTCCCACATACCTTTTACTCAGATTCTCTTTTAACATCTGGCCACATTTGTTTTATCATTCTCTCTCTCAATGGAATATGATATTTATACATATTATGTATAGTATACAAATAATGTTCCATTTTCTCCTTGGAGGATAGAAGGATAGAAAGCAAATGTGGAAAATGTTATATTGGTGAATCTGTATATGTATATTTTTTGAACTACTTGAGAATAGGTTGTGCATTTTTGGGTGGAATACTACTAGATAAGTAGATACTGTGTCCTGTTCAGGGTTGTCCCATCTGGAGGCACATGAAGTTAATTTTTATCACTTGGATAAGATATTATTCAGTTTACTCTAGTGTATCTTTACTATTTTTTCCTTTTATAATTAGAAATTTGTAGGAAATTGCTTTGAGAATATGTAAATATCTTATTCTTTATGAACATCCATCTCACGTGTAGCATCCATTGGTGATCTTTGTCTGAATCAGTTTTTACTATGATGGTTGTTGCCCTTTTAAAAAAATTATTCTGTGTGCGTTTCCTGCGTCATTAAAAATTTTTGAAACCAATTTTTAATGGCTATAATGCTATTCTGTTTTGTATCTAGCATAATTTTATTAGCTATTTCCCTGTTTTTGAACATTTATACTGTTTTCAATTTTTAACCATTAGAAAAAAATTCTATGGTGAACATCTTAGTATGTTAATTGGATCTGATTTTTCTCTCATTCTGAATCTCAGAAGAATGAAGAATTATTTTGCAATTCTTGATACCTGTTTCTACTTTTAGGAGGCAATTTTTTGAGACAGTTGTCAATTTTACAAGCAATACATATTCATTATTAAACAGGAAATACAGATAAACAGAAAGAAGAAAATAAAAATCTCCTTAATTCTGCCAGTGGATTAAAACCACTATTAACATGTTGGTATTTCTTCCTCTAAAGTCTCTGTATAAATGTGTATTATATATACCTGGGAATGTTTTTCAAGATGGAACTATACTGCAAACAGCTTTATAACACCTTTTTAAATTTGTTTTCATGTTAGTAAAGAAACCAACAATATTTCTAATGGCTGAATAATTTTGCTCATCTGTGTGCATACGATAATTTATTTGTCCAGTTCTCTCTTACTGGACATACAGTTTATTTCTAGTTGTTTACTGTTAAAAACAATGCTGGGATAAATATATTTATGTTGTTTTCAACTTTCATAATGAAAAATTCCAAACGAGAAAGGTTGAAAAATAGCATAATGAACTTAGTACCTAGATTGAACAGTTCTTAACATTTTGCCATATATGCTTTATCTCTGTATATGTATGTGTTTTTCTTTTATTGTTGATTTTTTTTTTTTTTTGCTGGGCCATTTAAAAATGTTTCATTTATTTTGAGTCATCACTTCTAAAAACTTCAGTCATCTCCCAAGAATTAGACATTCTCCAAATTATCACATATAAGTAAATTAACAGTAGTTTCCCAATATCGTGTAAATACTTGATTCGTATTTACAATTTTTTCTCCCTGTCCCTGGAACATCTTTTTAGCAACTCCCCCCCCCCCCAAACTAGGATCCACACGAGGTTCATACATTGCCTATGATAGAGTCTCCACCTTCTCTTCCATTACACTGACCTTTTGAAGAGACCGGGTGGTTTAGAAAGTCTCATATTCTGGGATTTTTCCAATTGTTTCCTTGTGGTGTCATTAAACTTTTTTCTCTGTTCCTGTATTTTCTGTAAACTGGAATTAGTTGTAAAGTTTAGATTAGATTTAGAGTAAACATATTTGACAGAGATATATCATAAGTGATACTGTGTACTTCATATTGTATCATAATCTATTGCATCAGATGTAATGTCAGATTCTGTTAGTTTTACTGTATTTTATCACATGGTTAATGTGGCAGCCAGCTGTTTTCTGTTTTAAAGGTACCTTTTTCTTTTTATCAATTATTTCATTGGGGACTGCAAAATGGTGAACTTCTATCATTCCTTCTACATTTATTAGCTGACATTATTCTGTAAGAAGAATTTTCCTTTATCAGATGGGCATCAACTATAGTTTCTTCTTAGAGGCAGAATTAAAATGTGCTTTATTTTTCCCTTTAAGTCCCAGTTTTCAGAGGAAAGAATTGGTGTCATATCTGCATGCATTCTTAATTGTTTCTGGGTTAAAGACATGCATTTTTAAATGGTTCTCATAAATGTGGCATTTAGTGCTTTAAAAATACAAATATAATTATCTTTTAAGGTATCCATGCATGAGTTCAGACATGTTTATGACTGTTTGAAATTAATAATCAGATACTTTTGTTTGTATCTTTTGGTTTTACTTATATTTTTCTGCTCTTTAATACATTCTCTAGTAAAAATGAGGAAATATTGAAAAGACTAAGAAATATCAGAAAGGTCTGAAGAATTTACGTACGTTGTAAACGTTTCCTATAAAGATTCTCTTTCAGGCAGTTGTTTTGGTAGTTTTGTTTTACAGACATAATATATTTTAAAAAGCATTTCTATTCTGCCTTTGTCAGTTGGATGAATTAAGTGCCTTTTGGAATAATTCTTATGAGCTCAGAATTTTTTTTAATCTTGTTAATTTATATTTTTGTTAAATAGACTGAACATCAAAAGATCAAAGTTAGGAAAAGGGAGAATCTCCTTCATAATATTCTTTGTATTTCATTTGGGCCTGGAATTATAATTATAGACCCTGGCAGTAGGTTTCTTGAATATTACTAATGACTTTCAATTTGAACTCAAGATTTAGCTAAAAGATTTCTTGAATCCAATTTCTGATTGATAGTGCTTTACCAACAATGCAGAACATTCCATAATCTTTTAAAGAGTCCACTACTTCTAATAGCCATGCAACCTTCGGAAGTGTGAGATATATTCATGTGAGATCTGTTGATTTCAGTATTGGGGATTTTTATTGTATCGTATTCTAATTCCAAAATTAAATCAAATAATATTTGAAATTTAATTATATTTAAGTTTTAACCTATTAAGAAGTGGATTTGAAGAATCTGAGGGTTGGATTGTGGAGAAGAAATGGGAATTGATAATGACCAATTCCACTTTCATGGACCTCCATGCATGATATCCATCAATTCCCTGTGGACGCAGTCTTTCATTTTATGACTCTAGAGTAAATATTTGCTGATATTTTTACTTTTCACAAAATCTTTGGCTTTTGGGAGGAAGTGCTTTTAACCTTTACTGCCAGGTACGGCTGTATGTTTGCCAGAATTATGGCCCATTTAAGAGAAGGAGAATTGTGATGTATTTTGTTTAAAAATTGCTCCGAGAATATGGCCAGTACTTTTACGGCTAAGAATGATTTATTCTTAGAACATTGGGGTTCTTGGTTCCCAGGAAAGATTTTTGGATTTGTGGGAGAGAAAGGGCTAGAGTTAAAACTAGAGGTCAGGAGACTGTGGCTTGTCTGTCCCAGCATGGAGTGAGCAGCTATAAGTGTATTGCAGTTTAAAAAAGGTTGAGCCACATCTTGAGAATATACTTTTTAATGGACTTTATCCTATTACCTTCTAGTCTGAGGGTGTTTGAATACTTTGATTAGAAGTTGCCTCTTGAGTTTTCACTATTCCTATAAAAGTAGTTTACATGCATTTAAGTACTTATGGAGTTTAAAACTGACCCTAAAACTGGTGGTACTGTGGTATTTCAGTTATCTGATATCAGTAGATAGATCCAAAATACATTTCCAAACAGAAGCCAAGCCAAAGAAGCCTCTGTGACACTTAAGAACCCAGAGGGCCATATAGTAAACATTTCGGGCCTTGAGTGTTACTCAGTTAGGCCATTGTAGCATGAAAGTAGCTACAGACAGTATGTAAATGAAGGGGCTAGCTGTGTTGCAGTAAAATTTTATTTACAAAACAGGTGTCTTAGTGGATTTGCCTGCAGACCATAGTTTGCCAGCCACTAGCTTTGAAGCAAACAGGAGTAATTCCTTGAAGGCGTCACTTTTGTACTAATTATAATTTATACCTCAGTGATCACTGAGTTGTGAACTCTATATTCAGTATTGCTTAAGAATGTATGAAAGTTATAACAACTTGTAAAAAGGTAAAAAACAGTTACCGGTTTTGAAATATACTGCTTAAAGAGAGTCATTGAATCTCCTCATTCCTAGATACTGAATATGAAAATCTGTTTATTACCCCTGGCCATTTAAAAATGTGAGCCATATCCTTCAAGGAAGATTACCTTTTATACAATTAGAAAAATCCTGTAAAAGTATGTGATATTTTATGTTTTGAGGAAGGAACATGCAGATTTCCAGGTCAAGTCTTTGGATTAGTACCTGCCCTGTTTGTGAAGTTAAATGTTAATTTTTGGGTGCTCTTTTGAAGTCTCTTAAAGTATATATTACCTCGATTGGAAGGATGACTTTTCTCTCCCACCTGCTTGGTTTCTAGGACTCTTTTCTGATTCTCCTTTCATGTTATTTTGTGTGTCAGGGTATTAGTCCCTCTGACTATGAATAAAATCTCACCTGAGGATTCTTTTTTCTGAGAGTCTTACAAAAGGTTTAACTTCATTTGGCTTGATTCCAAGTGTGTGGCTACTTGTATTTCTGAAACTTTGCTGACATTTAATAAAAGCAACTGAATATGTAGTATTTTTATCTAAAATGTCTTATATTATTCAGTATATTTTTCTCTGTCAGCTTTTATGCTTATTCTGCTATAAATGACTAATACTATGCTATGCATACTATAAAGGCGAACAGCTGCTTGGAGAACTACAAGTGAAGAAAAGAAAGCATTAGATCAAGCTAGTGAAGAGATTTGGAATGATTTTCGAGAAGCTGCAGAAGCACATCGACAAGTTAGAAAATACGTTATGAGCTGGATCAAGCCTGGGATGACAATGATAGAAATCTGGTAAAAGGGATATGTTTTTGTAAGAACATGTTAAAAAAATTTTTTTTTAGAGCTAACTCTCCAATTCTAATGTTTGGCTTTCATTACTACTTTGCTAAAACTTTAAGTGAAGGTTCTAGAGATATTCTAAATTCTTGCAGTGTCGACATAATGAGGAAACCATGAGAAGGCATTTGCACCTCAACCACCATATTTTGTACTTATATACACTCATATGTGCACATGTACACATTACTGATTCTTATTTTCTGTCTGGAAATCTATTATGTTGCTGTCTAACAATTCATATTCAATTAAAATTCTTGGACACAAAGCATTTATAATGCAATGAAGCAACCAATAAAAGTAATTATTTCTCCACTTTTCCCCTTGAATTAGCTGTAAAAGGCAACTTAATTCTCTGATTCAGACAATTTTCCAAATATGCGACATTGGGCAAATGAAATGTAATCAGCATTTAGATTAGTCTAAGTCAAGAATCTTAGTTCATAGTAAACTAAGTTTAAAGTGGATCCTGTCATTCTGTTTCTGCAGATTTCTAGTGGAATTAGGTTCTTTGCTTTTAGACATGAGCTGTTATCTTCATAGCATCAGAGAACTGTTATTTATTCACATCCAGAAAGTGCTCAGATCTTTCCCGGAAAGTAATTTAAGAGTTTTAGTAAACTTTCTGGACTTGATGAACTGTAAGGTATATAAGTGCAAGAATGTAAAAGAAAACAAATCCCCCCCTGCTTTTTTTTTTTTTTTAGTGAAAAGTTGGAAGACTGTTCACGAAAGCTAATAAAAGAGAATGGATTAAATGCAGGCCTGGCATTTCCTACTGGGTGTTCTCTCAATAATTGTGCTGCCCATTATACTCCCAATGCTGGTGACACAACAGTATTACAGTATGATGACATCTGTAAGATAGACTTTGGAACACATATAAGTGGTGAGTTCTTAGAAATAATTCCCACCCCACCCTCCCCCTAAAAAACTCGGATCTTGTCTCTGTTGGATGCGGCTGCAGATGCTGAACTCCCAAATTTTCCTTTTGATGCCTCACTTTTCAGTAGAACTGTGTTGAGGCAGATTTTGAGATTTATTTTAAAGCATTCTGCTAAATGGAGTATATTGAAAACCTTTGGGTAATTGAGGTTTATTACCCTTTGTATCAAGGTATGAAAAACATAATCTTAGATTTCTTCATTCAGGTCATTGTTTCAGACATCATTTATTCATATAACAACAACAAACTTTTACTTAGAACCTTTAAGTTTACCAACCTTTATATACTGGTTAGCTTTTCTAAATTCTCCCTTAAATCCTATTAGGTAAGTACCTTTTTATCTCACTTAACAGGAGATAAAGCAAAACTTAGATTAAGTACTAACTGAGGTTTTACTAAATTGGAGAAGCTGGACTGATGGTTAGCATCCTGTAGGCCTATACATTTTCTCTGTCTGGATTACTTTTCCTTAGATCTCCAGGCTTTTCTGACTTTGATTTGTTTCTGTTTATATTTTTGCATAACTGCATGGGTGAGTCCTGAATTGGTGCTGTCTTGAAGTAATATGTACTAACCCTGGAATTAATCTTTTCATTCTGAAACCTTTATGTAACTCATTTATACTTTCTTCCCCTTTGATTATGAATGCTATCTGGGTACTCAGAGTGCTGCCTTCATTTTTGAGCCCATCATTTTATTTTCCTGTTAACTAGCAAGGTTAACTAATAGAGTTAATGCTGAAGATAAATTGACTAGCTGACAAGTAAACTTAAAGAAGAATTTTCTCTTTCAGGTAGGATTATTGACTGTGCTTTTACTGTCACTTTTAATCCCAAATATGATACATTGTTAAAAGCTGTAAAAGATGCCACTAACACTGGAATAAAGGTATGTGAACTATAAGCACCATTTCATTCAACATATTTTGAGCACTTTATAGCCTGCTTAAGGTCTTTGGGTTATATAAGACTAGGCCACTGCCCTTAGGGTTTTAAGTGGGTAATTATAATGTACCAAAGGCTTTTATAGAGGAAGTTACAATTCACAAAGCAGTTTTTCTGATTGTCCCTTATTTTAAAATAGAAATTGGGTTACTGTAAAATTCTGCACTGAATAACAAAGTATACATTATTCTGTTTTTAGTGTGCTGGAATTGATGTCCGTCTATGTGATGTTGGTGAGGCCATCCAAGAAGTTATGGAATCCTATGAGGTTGAAATAGATGGGAAGACATATCAAGGTGTGTTCTTTAAGAATGTGTCCTATTTTGAAATGCATGTGACGTCTGCAGAATTAATTTTGCAAAATAGTATTGAGTGCTTTCTTTGGGTCAGCTGCTTCATCTTTCTCTCTTGGGAATATAGAGGGAAAACGGGGGAAATTACTTTCTCATGGTAGGAGTACTGTTGTCACTTGCTGGGAACTATTGTCATGCTACTCTGGTAGCTGATAGGAAGACACCTGGGGATTTATCCAGGGTGGTCAAAATGTAGACTAGGTTTTCTGTGACTCGTCAAATTAAGGCTAAGAGAGAAGCCAGAGTCCCTTTCCATTGATGACTCTCCATTTTTTTTTTTTTTTAGTTGAATTCAAAATTTAGAGGCCAGTTGATTCTTTGTGTGTCCTTCTCTCTGTCTTTTTATTCCTTTGCTTCCTAGTGTTTCCCAGCCACTGCCTCAGGTACACAATCCCAGAGTCACCTGTGCTTTCTGGTGCTCTCTATTAGTCCAGCCTTCTTCCAATTCCCAGGGTCTATCCCACCAGTCTCCTTTCTAATCTATGCTCATTGCTCTCTGTAACCCCTGTTGTAATAACTTTGTTACAGAATATTTTCTTTAACCAAATTCTGTCTCGCCTTTTATAGTCCTTTTGAGTGGAACTCTCATGCTTTGTTGCCCCTTACTAAATTCACATCATTCAGCATTCTTTTGCATTCCCCTGTTGATACTTATAGACTGTTGTATTTCTTCCAAGTGCAGTGCCTGTCCTTGTTGCTCTCTGCAGATCCCTAATTCTGTGAACATCCATACAAATCAAAAAACTCTTAAGGCTGCTCACACTTGGATGGGAGGTGTTATGGGATATTGAAGAAAACATCCTTTAGGGTTAGGCAGGTCTAGGTCTGTCTTTGAGCTTAGACAAATCCTGTAACCTCTAAGAACCCAAGTTTCTTTGACTGTAATAGGATTAATGATATTGTGTGGGGGGGGGTTTCCCCTAAGAAATATAAGTTTTATGAAAGTGCCTGAAATGTATTAATATTCAACAAATATTTGTCATTTTCCACCCCCAATTTTGGGTTTGGTGCCACAATAAATAATGCTTATTCAAGTTCCTCTCAAATCATCTTTCCCTTCTATTTTCTTTTAGTTTTACAACTTTGGTTGGCATGTGGTCTGCCTTTCAAGGTATATTAGGTGACAGTTTGACTTAATGTTTAGTTACCACATAACGATTCCAGTCTGCAATATTGGAATCCTTACTATCTACCTTCTTACCTCTTCCACTGAGCTAGTGCAATGTTTTAGATTCTATTAATTCAGCACTCTCTTTTTGATACCAGTTACTGTATTGAACAGAGTTCCTAATTGAAGGTGACAGAATTCATTTTTACTAGTTCAAGCAGAAAGGATATAGACAAATCATAACCTTCAGAAGATGAAGAAATAGACCATAGGCTGAACTTTCAGAAGCAATTCCCGAAAACCACATAACAGAACTGGGCCATCAAGGGAGTGATTTTACTTACCTTGATCAGGAAGCTATAGAATTGGAAAGTTACCTTTACAGCTGTTGGTCCCAGAATTAGCCTGCCGCTGTCACAACCTTTATAATATAAAAATGGATACCCTTGTGCCCTGCTTCTTCTGTGTAACTTGAGTATATGTTAGGTTGGTATGGCTAAGAAATCTTTTTATTCATTAAAAAACAGAAATGTTTTTTCATTGGCCTGTGGGATCAGTTTGGCAGATATTGGAGAAATAGTAATGCTTGCTGAATTTTAAAATAAATTCAGCTTATCATTTATATAAGGAGGGGGATTTTTTTAAAGAGCTTATTGAGAATTTTATTTTTCTCTACCACCCCCTAAATTTATAATTTACTTGTCATTGTTATATTGTTAAAGATTTGAAAAAACCTTGGTACCCAATTCTGCCCTAGAAGAAAGTTAGCTTGTACTGGGGATTCTAGCACTGTAGAGCTAGATTTTTTTAAACCTTTTTTTTATTGTGGAATATAATAAACACTAAAAATACACACAACATAAAAGTTGAACTAAATAATTGTAAAAGCTATATAACCTCACCTCTCGAGAAATAGAATATTGCCAGCATTCCAGAAGCCCCCCAGTTCTGTATACCCCTTCCCAATTACAGCAGCCTTCCTCTAATAAACCACTATCTTGAGTACTAAAGTATTTGCATTTGCTTTTTTGTCTTCATCATCTAATTATGCATCCCTAAACAGTAGTATAATTATGCTTAATTTTGATACATATATATAGAATTGCACAGTATGTATATAATTGTGCCTTCTCTTGCTCATTTTTTAAGTTTTATTTCAGTTGTTCAAGGTATCCCTAGCTTTTGTTTTTATTGTTGAGTAGTGTTCCATTGTGTGGCTATACCACGATTTGTTTGATCTCAGGACCTTGGGGTTGTTTAGATTTTCTTTTTTAACATTTGAAATGTTGATGTAATAATAAAATTTAAGGTTTCACGGTCCTATCATTTCGACATAGAATCCTCATTTTCACATTACCTTTTGGTTTAAACCATAAAAATATATTTTTTCATATTTGTAATCATTATGTGCATGGCATTTTATGACTGTTTTTATTGATTAACAATACCTCCTCAGATGACCCCCACTGTGTCCTCATCACGTAGTTTATTCTTTTTCCACCATCTCCCCTTACTCCCTTCTAGTTCTTAATCAATAACATTGGAATAAATCTTTTCATATTCTACTAGTTTTCTACTTTGTATTGAACTATCTTAATGTGAGGTTATTTAGTAGAGCCAAATCTAGTTTTTAAATAAATGCTTGAACTTTGTGCCAAAAGGCCAAGAGATCTGTTTGTGATTCTAGAGACTCTGAGTAACTGGTTTTTCCTATTTATTATGCCAGTGAAACCAATCCGTAATCTAAATGGACATTCAATTGGGCCATATAGAATACATGCTGGGAAAACAGTGCCCATTGTGAAAGGAGGAGAGGCAACAAGAATGGAGGTATGTATGCCATTAACACTGTTCTTTGTGAATTTGTTTTTCCCAAAGTAAAGCTAGTGATAGTTGAGTATGTTGAGCAGAATTAACATGGCATCCATACTTAGTCCGACAGGAGTTGGGCCATGTGAGTGTGCAAATTGTGTCTGGTCAGACCAAGGCTCAGTCAGCTGTGGAAGTTGGGTATGTCAAAGAATTGTTTATTCAACACTTAGTGAATATTTATTGAGCATCTCAGGTGCCATCTCTTTAGTAGGCATTGAGGATGTAGTAGTGAACAAAACAAAATTCCTTGCCCATGTAAAGCCTACATTCTAATAGGAGGACACAGAAAGACCAAAAAGTGCTAAGGAGATTAGGCAGGGAAAGGTGGATAAGGACTGCCAAAGGATATTTCATGTTGTTTCTTACATGAAGTAGAGAATACCTCAGCCTTGAAGATGAGAGATGGTAATTTTGACTAGTTCTGAATTTTTCTTCTCTCCTTGACCCTTATATATTTTTTAGGAAGGAGAAGTGTATGCCATTGAAACCTTTGGTAGCACAGGAAAAGGTGTTGTTCATGATGATATGGAATGTTCACATTACATGAAAAATTTTGATGTTGGACATGTGCCAATAAGGTGAGAGTCTATTGTTTTTATATGACTAATGAGTTTCTCTTTCCAGTTAACAGCATTTTCAAAAATGTGACAAACATCTACAGTGGTACATTCATAAATGTACAGTTCTATAGCCTAACAATAAGTTCTGTGAATTTCTATAACACAGCAAAGAAATTGGCCTGTTAAAAATTTTAACTGAGATGAAAATGATACAGGCAAGTATTCTCTTCAGATCCAGTTTCTAATAATAGTAATGATTTCAGAGATTATTATTTTGCTGGCATTTCTAGGATTTTGTTCTTCTTTTCCTATTGGTGAACTTTATTTACTTACTTACTTGGGAGAAGATGGTTGTAGTATGGATTTACTTCATGTGCAGGTCTTTCAGCTTGATGCACATGAAGGGAAATTCCCACAGTAATACTGTTGATGAGTCTGTACTGGGAATTTAACACACATGCATAGACATATAAACAAACAGGATAAGATAGCCTTCAGCTGGTCTCCTATTCAGCTGCCATCTATAATTAGGTATGGGCTATTATCCATTCTGGCTTTTGAATGTTGAAAGAGGCAACAAAAAATGTCTTTTGAATTTTAATTACTAAGTAAAGCCACAGCTTATGGTTAGAGTTTTCCTTAATGGGGGAAATGAGTTGGTAACTTTTTAGCCAACTATTAATCTTGGATTTTCTCCTCTTAGGCTTCCAAGAACAAAACACTTGTTAAATGTCATCAATGAAAACTTTGGCACCCTTGCCTTCTGCCGCAGATGGCTGGATCGCTTGGGAGAAAGTAAATACTTGATGGCTTTGAAGAATCTGTGTGACTTGGGCATTGTAGATCCATATCCACCATTATGTGACATTAAAGGATCATATACAGCACAGTTTGAACATACCATACTGTTGCGTCCAACATGTAAAGAAGTTGTCAGCAGAGGAGATGACTATTAAACTTAGTCCAAAGCCACCACAACATCTTTCATTTTCTAAGCTTTGTTGAAATACATTATACCAGAATTAATTTGCAACATGTTGTCTGTTTAACAGTGGACCTATGTAATACTTTTATCCATGTTTAAAAAGGAAGGAATTTGATCAAAGGCATATACCATCTAATGTAATTAACCAAGGAAAAAGCTTTCAGGTTTTCAAATGTTAACTGTTTTTCCCGTCTAGGAAATGCTATAAAGCTCAAATTAGTTAGAAATGACTTATACATTTTGTTTTGAACACCCAAGAGATGCTTTTCATATATTTATATTGCCGTATTCTTAATTGAATGCTTTGAATGACTACATCCAATTCTGCACCTATACCCTCTGGTATTGCTTTTTAACCTTCCTGGAATCCATTTTCTAAAAAATAAAGACATTTTCAGATCTGAGAGCTACATTTCAATGTCTGTGGTTATAATTCTACACAGAAAATAGCCAAACTTAATGTAGGGAAATGTAGAGGCTTTTATCTGGATTGTGGATTTCTACACTGAAATGTTTCTTCTGACATAGTGGCTAAAACAAGAGCTATACATGCATAAAGTGGGAGGAGAATTTTCACAAATTAATATACAGCTTTAGGAATATTTTGCCTTTATTTTCTTCTTAGGACCATAGTAGTCATTGTCTTTCATTTTTTTTCCCTGACATTGGAAAGATCTACTAATTGAAACATGTCTTAGTAGGAACATTGAAACCTTGATTTAGTAAAATCTCAACATTTGGAATCTTTGTCCAGTGGTAGTATTTATCAGGAAATGTATTCAGCTAACTCAGTAAACCAAAAGGGCATTTAAAACCCACAAAAACAGGAAAATTTCCCATATTTGGATTTTGTTCTAGTTAGAAAAGTTAAATTGAATTATTAGACTTCTCATTAGTGAAACAAATTCTCTACACCCTGCCCCTCGACTGGCTTGGATTCATAACATAATGGATGGTATTTCAGGAAGTGAGGTTACCATGATGTTCATTATAGCGGCTAAGTGCATAAGTTGAATGTAAGATGCATAATACTTAATAATTTGAACTGAGCCCCACTACCAATTCTTGAACAAATCGCTCGAATTCTGTGTCAATAATTTGTTGGGGATGTTTCAACATAATTTCAAAATTGTTATGTACCAAGGTAAAGCCTTAATTTGTATATGCTTAGCACAATAAGATTTATTGCTTCTGGGATGCTGTTTAGTTTGTATTTTGTTTAACGTTTTCCTCATAGGAAGAGAAACCTGACTTCTATACGTAGATCATTTATTATACATTAAAAAGCTGCTCCTTCAGCATTCGAGCTATAAATGAATGTTATCTTGTGGGATAAACAATCTAGTTTTTAGCTATATGAGCCATGTTTATTATGGTGCTAATGTTCAATAGCTACCTTTGAATAATTTCTCCATTTTATGTGATGATGTGCTAGTGGCAGAGCTCACCAGTGCATGCCTGGAATGTTACAGGGCTTGGGCCCTCTGGCTAGCTCTTTTGGGATTTTGAGTCCATACTTTTTTGATGTGCTTTTGGTGGGAGGTATAAAATAAGTAAGTACCTGGATTTCTAAGCCCAAGAATTTTAGAATTGACCCTATGAGTGAAGAATTTTGGAGCTTTGTAAGACCTCTTGAGCAGTAGTGATCTCAAACCAATTAGCTCCAAGCTCCCTTCCCAAGTAACTGTTGGGAGCAATGGTGTCACTGCATGCCCCTAGAATGGCTGGAAGGATATTATCTTGTAAATAGGAGAGCTGTCACTTAAGAAAAAAATTGTATTGTTTACCTATTAGCTGTGTATCTCTTGAAATCATTTTGTCATGTTTACAATGATGTACCTTATTGGTAACAAATTATTAGTTTCTTGTTTAACAATAGTGCCTTTAGTAAATTATTTTACAACCAAAACATGTTGTTGTTTTGTTAGATCAACTTAGCAGAATGTAGAAGTCCATGTTGAGATGTACAGTAAGAAATCTAAGTTTCTGTTCATTGTCTAGGTTTTAGTTTTGTTATTTTAATAGACTTTTAGATCAGTTTTAGGTTCGTAGCAAAATTGAGCATAAAGTACAGAATTCTCATATACCCTTGACCTCACACACACAGCAGGTTTTAGTTTTAAGGGATTAAAAAGTAAAGGGCTAAATTACTTTATTTCTTTTTCACAAATTTTTACATTGAATTACATACTGAAACAAGTAACTATGCCATTATAAACAACATAGCTTCCAGAGTTATTTTTAAAATATCCCACTAAAATTAGGTGCTAAAATGTATAGCAGTTAACCTAAGTATAAAGTAATCCTTGAAATTAAAAAAAGCTAGACTCAGGTATCTTGACATAAATCTTTAATGAGGTATAATTACATTAACAGTTGAGGTAACAACTTGCATAGGTATTTAATAAATGAACAATTTTAAACCTTAGCCATCGAATACTCAAGCTGTATTTTTGGCATAAATGATTTGTCTGTTCAGTGATAAATTCTCATTGCACTTCACAATCAGCTGCCTCAGATGACTTGTTCTTTGAAATTTAAGACTTTGCTAATAGAGGTCCTTTTCAAGCTTATAGATGATCACTAGCAGAGAGAGCATTCTATAGGATATTACCTTTCATTAAGATTTCAACCTGCAAGCATACTTACTTAAGAAAAAAGAGATAAATGATCTTCCAGTGGTTAACAATGAGCTAAGATCTTACATAGCTGATTTACAGAGGATAGTGGATTCTCCTCTTTCTGAATAAAGTTAAGTTAGCAGCAGTAGGATTTTAAAGATATCTAGTAAGATTATTAGGGAAGAGCAAAGAGTATTTCATACTATATTTTTAATAAAATGCAAGTTTAGATAATTTTTAATTAAAACAAATGTCAGTGTTTGACTATCTAAGAGGTTCCTAGTATTCACATAATCCTAGCAAGGGTAAGTAATCCAGGCTTTAGTTATTTAGAAAAATAACATGCTGAACATGTTGCCCAGTTGCCAGTTTTGAAGAGTTATCTTCTCTGCCCTATGCAGTTTTCTTCAAGACTTATTTTTATTCCTTTAAACTAAAAATCTCAAGACATGATATGGTACAAAGCTTTAAGAGCTCTAATGTTAAACATATAAAATGAAGTCATATCCAAGTTAAACTGTACTTGCATAATCATAATACACTATTTGCTAAATTCAAATCTTTGACATGACTGCTTTATGAGAATCGACAAACCTCGCTGCTGCCAGAGAAATCATAAGTCCCATCCATCATTGTTTTCACATGCCTATTATTGAAGTCATTTAAACATACTATTTATAAAGCTGTCCTTTTCATTTGCATACACTTTGAGTATGCCAAATAAAGAACAATTATTAAAACTATAAATTTTTGAAAAAATGAAGTTCCATTAACCAAAGTAATGTCTATTCTGAGCTCTAACACAAAGCCTCAGGAATACCAATGAGTATGACTGATAAATATTTAGATGATACCTTGATATTTCACTTTGAATGTAGTAGTTTAAACTCCCATCAAGGGGCAAAGGTGATTTCAATATACAAATTTTTTTGGTAAGACTACTAGTGAAGAAAGTATCTAATTTTCTATCTAGTAATAATTTGTATAGAAAATAGCTACAAAAGATAAATAAGAAATGTATAAAATGCCACCTGAACTTCTTCAGTGGAAGATTGCACAAATTCATGATCTGAGCCAATTAAGACATTAAAATATAAAAGAGGTAACACCAGTCTGAGGTAAACACTAAAAGTTTAAAACTCCCAGTACTTGAAAAAAGTTTAGTTACCCGCTGTCGTTGATATGCATGTATTTCTGCTAACTTTGTAAAAAGTTTGGTTGTAGTTAGATACAAAATGTATAAACACAGTGTGCACTGATTCATAAGTAAAAAATAAAAACAAGCTCAAAATTGTAAATCAGCCCTTAAAAAAGTATATATACATATCATAAGAAGAAAGCTCCACTGTCTTTGGATCAGCTAAGGATTTCATTAGAAGAGGTATCAGCTTCTTCACTGGGATGTTGGCAACTAGACAGGAGTTCTGGAGGCAAGAGTTTAGAACGTCCATTCTCAGTAACTCGCTGGGTATAAAACAAGATATAAGCTTGGGCTTTGCATACTTCATCCATAGTGCACATACTTAGCTTGGAATCATTGCAGTGTACCCAAAACCCTAGAGTGAAGCACAGAAATACACCTTAATGTTTATAAAGGAACTTTAGAAATTTCTAGCAAAAATTAAAGCATTAGTTTCAGTGAGAGTTAAGCTTTTTTTGAAGGGAAAAAAATCGTCTAGCCAATTCATTTCTTTTAATGAGAAATAATAGCTTGGGCGGTATGTTACTCTGGAATTATCTACCTTTATCCTAGAAGTAATTTGAAGTTACAGAATCTTGACTGGTTAGTTCACGTAACACTCTTTCTTGGTATATAATTCTTGGTATAATCTTACCAGTTAATGCTTTTGCTGCTAATCATACTATAAAGCAAATAGTGTACAACCAACTCTTGGTAGTTTAGTGTTAAATTAATTGCCTTTGTGGATTATCTGGGCTTTCTGTCCACAGCTCTTTTCTGTTTGTTTTGGGGGAGGGGGAAGAATGGTGCGAGGCAGGAGGCTCATTCTTTGTGCAACAGTAGGTAGGGAAAGGGGAAATAAAAAGTGAAGCCTAAATCCAATGACTTTTGCTACCTATGAAGACTGTCCTAGAATAGGGTCCATGGAGGCAGTAAGTGAAAGTGAGTTTTATGTGTTAAAATCTGAACTCAAAGTTTCTTCCAAGTATCTGTGATCTCATAGTTCATTAGATGCTCTGTTCTTTAACAAAATTAACTGAATTAAACTAGTAAACAGAGGACCTGCTCTTGGACATGTGCCTTTAAGAAAGCACTCTTTCTGACTTTTAATTAACAAGACCATCCTTATTATTCCTGTCCTATCCCTACAGCCCTTAAAAGTCAAAACTACTGTGATCCCACAGAAAATAAAATATCCCATTTTCTGCACAAACCATCAGTTTTTTAATCAACAATACTGCAGAAGCATTCTTCTTGAAAGAAAACAAGAGGTCATGTGGCTTTGCTTAAGACGATTTAGTGGCCAAATCGCTAAAGCCTGAACTCCAACTTCCAAGTTTAATCCAAGATAAAATACATTTTCCCATATACCTCCTTCAGAATTATAGCAGTAGGCAGTGTAGTGTCCTGAGCCAAATCCTTTCCCATGGTGCATTACTACAGCAGATAAGTCATAGATAAAACATTCTGGTCTGAGGGATTTCAGGGACTCCCTGCAGCAATAGGGCTCCATGTTTAAGATTTCTTCAAAGCCAGCATGAACACCAATCTTCTCTCGGTTGTTACGTCCTGACCACCTGTAAACAAACTAGGGTAAAATTATCAACAAAATCAAGAGAAAATAACCATGTACTACAGTTCAGACAGTCATAATAATAGAAGGCCTCACAGAGTATAGAATACAAAGTATCATATGTAAAACAAATAATGTAAATATAAAATCCTTTCAATGCTGAAGTTGGCTACAAATGGAGGTAAAAAATTTAGGCTTATTTACCAAACAGGTCCAGTCAGGTTTTAAAATAAATATTTGCCTTCTGTAGTTAGATGAAGAAAGAAGGAAGAAAATTAACTTTCAGAAAAGAAAATTATGTCATATGACATTTTCCCCCCTTCTAACAGATAAATTCAAGGGTTTATAATTCTTTATTCTCTTGTCACAACATGAGGAGGGTATCCCAGAAGCTAGAATTTGTTCTTGGGAGACATAATCTGGACTTTTCTTGGCCAGATGTGGAGAAAAAGCAGAACAAAACAGGCCACCTCTAATTCCTCAGAGCTCTTCAGACTAAACAAAAATAGGAACTGTGACCCTTCCCTGTGTGTAAGTCAGCACAACACCTTAGTGACTGAACTCAAATAATGCCCTGTGCTGTCATTTCCTCAGTCTATTTGATCAGACACATAGGATGAGCTGGTGCTATGGGGGAAAAATAATGTAACATATGGTAGTTCTCTCTAGAGATTATACTCCGGTTTGGGGTGGTGCGGAGCAGAGACAAAAGACAGACATGGATGAAAATATGACAGTATTACAGTACTAAACTATGAGGTTAAGAAATACAACACCAGGTAGAGAAGGCAGAAAGGAATATAGACAGGTTTTATGAAGGAAAAAAATAAATGTAAAAATGCTTATTAGTACAACATAAAATGGTGTGGAACTAAAGGTAAGACAAATTATATTATCTGCTGGACTAGAAGTTATATCCCAATTCTTCTCCATAAATATATAAACTATAACACTATATCCAAAATTCACAGTGGTTTACTTCCGAGGAGAGGTGAAGGGAATAGAACCGGGAGGCACAAATGGGGACCTTCTAAGGTATTAGAAATGTTCCATTTCTTATGCTTCTTCAAAGGCTCCTCTGTGTCCCTCCCCAATCCCATTCTGCCTTTTATCTTTTATATACCCTATATATTTTATACATTGGCAAATACAATAATACTTTTTGAATAAATGAAAAGAAGGGAGAAAGATAAATGTGGTGGTAAAGGCAGTATAAACAAAGTCTCTGAATCAGAAATATGGCAAGATGGGTCAAAAATATTTTGGGCAGACGATGGAAGGGAATAGAGTCAACTAGGTTTAAATTAAGGAGAGCTTCAAATGCCAGATTAAACTAGTATTTTGAAGAACAGGAGGTTCTTCAACAGTTTATAGCAGCCAACTAAGTAACAAAAATTTAAGTCTTTTCAATTCTGCCTTTACAGAATCTCATATATGTTCTTACCTCTCCAGGCTTACCTGGCCCTGGAATACTATATTAACCTCCTAACTAATCTTCCTGCTTTCATTCCACTTGATTTTATATACAATGGCAGGTCTCATCTGACTTTTCACTAAACTTTTTGTTGTACACCCTTCCCTGTTCCTTCCTCCATAATTTTGTTCATAGTGCTCCCTTGGGCTAAAGTGCTCCTCCTGTATACCCCATTCATTCACTTAAATATTTTTGGGCATCTACTATGTGTGGAGCTTGGTTCTGGGCCTTGGGATACAAGAATGAAGAAGACAAGATCCACGAACATTACTGAGCTTCTGTTCCACTGGCAGGGGGAGAGAAATAAGTAAACTACTAATGGCAGAGAAATAAGCAAACTACTAATGGCAGATAACATTTTTTGTCATTAAGCAAAAATAGGGTAATGTGATACTGAGGGTTGCGTGGTGCTACTTTTAAATGAGATGGTCAGGGAAGTCCTCTCTAAAGAAATGACATATGAACTGAGACTTGAATGATATAAAGCCCCGTATGTCATTAGAGAGGCCTTGGGAACATTTAGACATCAGCTAACTCCCTCCTCAAAGTCTCTAATAAATCAGTGTGTATAGAGTTTGTAATATTTAGTATTTCTACTTCACCATTACTTCTGTGCATGCCTGACTAATCTTCTTGAGAAAAGGATTCTACTCTATATTCCCCAAAGAATAAAGAACATCTTGCATTAAAAAGCACTCACATGATTATTTGCTGACTATACCTTTAACAGCTTCAATAAATAAATGAAATCCCTGACTAAGGTTAACAGTGATTATCTCTGGGAAATGGGACTGAGAGTGAAGAGGTACTTTTATTTTGGGCTTTTACTTTACCTTCTGTATTGTTTGAATTTTTTATAAACATGAATTCCTTTAATTATTAAAAGAAAACCTAAATGAGCAACAACTAATATGTATGAGAAACATGGTCTCAATAGTTTTCAAATCATAGCTCATAAAGTAACTTCTCATTCCTTAAGAGAAAGATAAGCTCTAAGGTTAACATGGTTATTGTAAGGTATGAAACCATATGCTTTAACCAACAGATTTGCCAACTACTTCACCTAAGTAAATATAATTCTGAAGACCAGTTTTTGTTGTTTAACTGCTTTGAATTGAACTGCTATACTTTTGTTCAGTATTTTCCAAGGATGAAGCAATTGGGCCAAATACTCAAGTTATAGATTAAATTTAAAAATTTTGCACCTAAAATATGCTAAATATTAAACACTATAAGCAGAAACTTACAAGGAGAATAACATTACCTAGGAGACCAAAATGTGAGGGGTCTGCTGATCAGCAATGCATTCTACAAGGGAAGCTAATCGGAAGGTCAGTTATTGAATATTGTGTCTATGGGTCAAGACTAGAGACGACAGAATTTAAAAAAGAAATAGATGTGAGTCATCTACCAGCCACATATATATTATTAAAACTTAATTCATCATGTGTATGGAACATTCTCAAGGATAGACCATATGTTGGGAAACAAGGCAAGCCTCTATAAATATAAGAAGATTGAAATCATAACAAGCATCTTTTCTAACCATAAGGCTATGAAACTAGAAATCAACTACAAGAAAAAACTGGGAAAGTGAGAAAGATGTAGAGACTAAACAACAAGCTACTGAACAAACAATGGATCATTGATGAAATTAAAGAAGAAATCCAAAAATATCTGGAGACAAACGAAAATGAGAATACACCATACCAACTCATATGGGATGCAGCAAAAGTGGTCCTGAGAGGGAAACTCATAGCAATACAGGCCCACCTTAACAAACAAGAAAAATCCCAAATAAGCAACCTTAAACTACATCTAACAGAACTAGAAAAAGAACAAACAAAGCCCAAAGTTAGCAGAAGGAGGGAAAT
Organism: Tapirus indicus; assembly: GCA_031878705.1. Lineage (NCBI taxonomy): Eukaryota > Metazoa > Chordata > Mammalia > Perissodactyla > Tapiridae > Tapirus > Tapirus indicus. The sequence goes on along the minus strand of CM062920.1, from coordinate 131,230,347 downwards.
AATAAAAATTAGAGCAAAAGTAAATGAAATTGAAACTGAAAAAACAGTAGAAAGGATCAGTGAAACAAAGAGCTGGTTTTATGAGAAGATAAACAAAATTGACAAACTCTTAGCCAGACTCACTAAGAAAGAGAGAGGCTCAAGTAAATAAAATTAGAAACGAAAGAGAGAAATAACAACAGGTACCACAGAAATACAAAGGATTATAAGAGGATACTATGAAAAACTCTATGCCAACAAATTGGACAATCTAGAAGAAATGGATAAATTCTTAGACTCATACAACCTACCAAAACTGAATCAACAAGAAACAGAGAATATGAATAGACTAACCACAAGTAGAGATTGAAACGATAATCAAAAACCTAGGGTTTTCTAAATCAAAATAAAAGTTCAGGAGCAGATGGCTTCTCTGGAGAATTTTACCAAACATTCAAAGACTTAATACCTATCTTTCTCAAACTTTTCCAAAAAAATAGAGGAAGATGGAACACTTTCTAACACATTCTATGAGGCCAACATCACCCTGATACCAAAGCCAGACAAGGCCAATACAAAGAAGGAAAATTACAGGCCAATATTGCTGATGAACATAGATGCAAAAATCCTCAACAAAATATTGGCAAACTGAATACGGCAATACATCAAAAAGATCATACACCATGACCAAGTGGATTTTGTAACAGGGACACAGGGATGGTTCAATATCTGCAAATCAATCAATGTGATACACCACATTAACAAAATGAAGAATAAAAACCACATGATCATATCAATTGATGCAGAGAAGGCATTTGACAAGATCCAACATCTGTTTATAATAAAAACTCTCAACAAAATGGGTATAGAAGGAAAGTATCTCAACATAATAAAGGCCATATATGACATACCCACAGCAAACATCATACTCAATGGGAAAAAGCTGAAAGCCATTCCTCTGAGAACAGGAACAAGACAAGGTTGCCCACCCTTGCCACTCTTATTCAACATAGCACTGGAGGTTTTGGCCAGAGCAATTAGGCAAGAAAAAGGAATGAAAGGACTCCAAATAGGCAATGAAGAAGTGAAACTCTCACTATTTGCAGATGACATGATTTTATATATAGAAAACCCTAAGAATCCATTGGAAAACTATTAGAAATAATCAACAACTACAGCAAAGTCACAGGGTATAAAGTCAACTTACAAAAATCACTTGCACTTCTATATGCTAATAACGAACTAACAGAAGGAGAACTCAAAAAGACAATCCCATTTACAATTTTAACAAAAAGAATAAAATATCTGGGAATAAATTTAACCAAGGAGGTGAAAGACCTATACAACAAAAACTATAAGACACTATTGAAAGAAATCGATGATGACATAAAGAAATGTAAAAATATCCCATGCACATGGACTGGAAAAATAAACATAGTTAAAATGTCCATACTACCTAAAGCAATCTACAGATTCAATGCCATCCCAATTAGAATCCCAATGACATTCTTCATGGAAATAGAACAAAGAATCCTAAAATTCATATGGGGCAACAAAAGACCCCAAATAGCTAAAGCAATCCTGAGAAAAAAGAACAAAGCTGGAGGCATCACAATCCCTGACTTCAAAATATACTACAAAGCTATAGCAATCAAAACAGCATGGTACTGGTACAAAAACAGACACAGATCAATTGAAAACAGAACTGAAAGCCCAGAAATAAAACCACACATCTACGGACAGCTAATCTTCAACAAAGGAGCTAAGAACATACAATGGAGAAAGGAAAGTCTGTTCAATAAATGGTGCTGGGAAAATTGGACAGCCACATGCAAAAGAATGAAAGTAGACCATCTCCTATCGCCATACACAAAGCCTAACTCAAAATGGACCAAAGACCTGAAAGTGAGACGTGAAACTATAAAACTCCTGGAAGAAAATATAGGCAGTACACTATTTGACATCGGTCATAAAGGGATCTTTTTGAATTCCATGTCTACTCGGACAAGGGAAAAAAAGAAAAAATAAACAAGTGGGACTTCATCAGATTAAAGAGCTTCTACAAGGCAAATGAAGTCAGGATCAAAATTGAATAGACAACCCACCAGCTGGGAGAAAATATTTGTAAATCATATATCTGACAAGGGGTTAATCTCCATAATATATAAAGAACTCACACAACTGAACAACAGAAAAACAAACAACCCAATCAAAAAATGGGCAGAGGATCTGAACAGACATTTTTCCAAGGAAGATATACAGATGTCCAAAAGGCACATGAAAAGATGTTCAACATCACTAATCATCAGGGAAATGCAAATCAAAACTATGCTAAGATATCACCTTATACCCGTTAGAATGGCTGTAATCACCAAGACAAAAAACAAATGCTGGAGAGGTTGTGGAGAAACGGAGCCCTAATTCACTGCTGGTGGGAATGCAAACTGGTGCAGCCTCTATGGAAAACAGTATGGGGAGTCCTGAAAAAATTAAAAATAGAAATACCTTATAATCCAACAATCCCACTCTTGCACATCTACCCAATGGACATGAAATCAACCATCACAAGAGGCTTATGCACCCCTATGTTCATTGCAGCATTATTCACTATAGCCAAGAAGTGGAAGCAACCCAAGTGTCCCTCAACTGATGATTGGATAAAGAAGATGTGGTATATATATACAATGGAATACTACTCAGTCATAAAAAAGACAGAATTGTCCCATTTGCAACAACATGGATGGACCTGGAGGGAATTATGTTAAGTGAAATAAGCCAGAGAGAGAAAGACAAACACCACACGAATTCATTCATTTGTGGAATATAAACTAACACACGAACAGAGAGAACTGTTTGGTGGTTACCAGGGGCAAAGGGTGGTGGGGGGTGGGCATAAGGGGTGAAGGGATGCATTCATATGGTTACTGACCAACAATAGTGTACAACTAAAATTTCACAATGTTATAAACTATTAAGACTTCAATAAATTTTTTTTAAAAAGCAAAAAAAAAAATTTGAATTCATCTTGTGTATTAAGTTTTGAAGCACTTTAAGCCATGGAATAATCAAGTTAGAAGTGTATAACTGGTAGACAACTGGTAATACTACCATAGACTAACCTGAATCGTTTGAGATGTAGTCTGAGAACCTGAGGTAGGTGGCAAATCATAAGCTGCTTTTGGGCTTCTGTGAGTACAACTGGTTTTGAGGAAAACCTTCTACGCTTTGCTGTGATATGAAAGACAGAATGAGAATCAAATTTAAGGACAGAAGGAAAAGCTGAGGAAACTAAAATAATTCAGACATGTGTTATCAATTAAACATCTACTGTGTTACAGGTATTGTACTGTGCTAGAGATAAAGACTTGGCCTTTCCCTCAAGAAACTTAAAATTACACAATAAAAAAAAACTTATGAGCTAGTCAAGATAGACATAAACAAATAGGTATGTGATTTAATGTAATCCTGCAAATAAAGCAACAGAATGATATAGTGCTACAATATTTAAAAATGGATTTGGCTACGCCAATTAATAGGAAAAGTTAAAAGTCTCCCTAAATGTAGTTTAATATACTCTTCCCAAACTCTTAATTAAAAAAAGTTTCATGGTCAATTTATTCATTGAAGGTAATCAGGATCCCCAGGGGCATGGATTCTTATTGCCCAGAACACCGCCTTCCCGGGGATCTACCCCAGCCCTGGCCAAGGCCTAATAAAGCAGGCCTTCACTAGCTCTGTTATCTGAGACCTCCCTCAGTGTCTTGCTTTTGCTAATTTAGTGCCAGTTCTTAAACAAGTGGAACTTCGGATTCTTTTTGTTGTCCCCTCTGCTTCCCTAGAGGTCCACCTATGGATTGTGTCCTGCAGCTTCTGGCTGGGCCATTGGCTACCAAAGTTTGCTCTTGATGTCCAGGAGCTGTCCTTCAACTTGTATGCCAACTCCGACTTCAGCCATAGTAGCAGCTGCTTCTCATGTAGGAGGTGGAATCAGTCCACCATGAGGCTGTCCTCTAAGCCATCTCCACGTGCCACCAGAAGCCTTTCCTCCAGGTCTGTGCCTGGGAGTGAGATCCAGGTTACCTGGCTGCTGCTGAATGTCCTGGACCTATCTTTGGATTGTCTCTCAGAATATATGGTCCAAGTGTAACTAGACAAGGGATGTAAACTCCTTGACTTATATTTGCCTTTGTATAACTCTTTATAACAGATTTCATATTAGACAGCACTCAGAAAACAATGTTAGTGTAAGTCATTCTAGAAAACCATCAATTGATATGACATTTTTTCAATGCTGGAACATCCAATGTTTCTTATATATTACATTAGAAGTTTAGTATCTAAAGCCCTAAAATCATTTCTTCAGACCTGGAAATTAGGGAGAATACCTGAAAATATATAGTATAAACACTAAAATGCCATGTACACATTGATAGGGGAGATAGAGATACCAGATAAAGACACACAGATCCAACGTGGTTTTATACACCATTTCCCTGGAGGATGATGCTTCTCTTTAGTTGAAATGGCTGTTTCAATTCCCAGTGTTGGGTTCCTGTGCTCAACTCTATTAGAAAGCTTATCATAGTAGATCTTAATTGTCTGTTTCCTCCATTAGGTATGTGGGCACCTTGAAAGTGTCTTACCTCTGTCCATAGCAACTAGAACAATGATGAATATAGAAGAATCAGTAGATAGTTTCTGAATAACAATCTTTGTTTTTATGAAGCCAATCTCCACAGCAGCAGTCCAGCTATATATTATTCCCTATTATACAGGTATGTATACACACACATGTTATCTACATATCAATGTTTTGATACGTAGCAAAAAGATTCATAAAGCAAACATTTCATTCAGTACTAAATAACATGCTTTCCTTTTACTATTCTCTTTTGCTACTTTATTCTGCCTAATGTATTAAATTTAAATTTCTTATTTTATGAATCCTTTCCACAATTGATCAAAAAAATTTTTAATGTCATCAATAAAGCAAAACAAACACAGTTCACAAATACCAGTTATAAAGCAGAAATATCTAGCACAATTTCTTTTGATGAATTAATGAAGTTTATTTCCATAACTGCTACTTAAGGAATTTCTTCCAGTTTCCTCTCATTTGTGTTTCTCTTCGCTAATCTTAGAAAAGCAAAGAGAATATATACGGTCTCTACTTACAGTTACACTGGTCACATACGTAGATTTTTCCTTCTAAAGCTTCAGTTTCTGTGAATTTGGCCAACATTTCAATAACCAGACATGGCTGGGAAGCAGTATCTTTTCCACTGCACTGGTATCTTTCTGGAAATTCCAGTGACAAGTCCCAGAAAGGTTCTATGGTATTTGATTTGTTGTCACATGCAAGACATGTAATCTGCAAATAAAAATTTTAGTCTCTCAGATTACAATCCTCCTGTAAAAACATTTACTCCTTTCACTAGAGGTCACTGCCCACAAATAAGCTTTTTTTCTGAAAACGCACCATCAGAATTCTGAATAATCTGCTTTATGTTATTTTCAGAGTATTTTTTTATTATTATAATTTTTCCTTCCAGAAGACTGTCATTAATTACACATTGGTGGCTTTAACTACTAGGCATTCAAAAAGCTCCAAGGGCATTAGCCAAATCTGAATTTAGGTAAAAACCCAAACTGTGGGGCCAGCCCTGGTGGCCTAATGGTTAAGTTCGGCGTGCTCCACTTCAGCAGCCTAGGTTTGGTTCCTAGGCACAGACCTACACCACTCGTCTGTCAGTGGCTGTGCTATGGTGGCGGCTCACATACAAAATGAGGAAGAGTGGCAGCAGATGTTAGTTCAGGGCAAATCTTCCTCAGCAAAAGAAACCAGCAAAAACAAACAAACCAGACTGTGGACTCAGTTAACTAGATATACATTATGTGTGTGTGTATAGACACACACATATATATGATACATATTTATATGCATTTAATTTAATGTGTTTAGACTTGAGGTTCTTTGCCATTTTTCCTTGCTTATCTTTCACTGATTTTCTCTCCCTAAATCCCTATAAACTCTTAACTATAATACAAATAAAATACTCTAAGTATATTTTTATATACAGTATATTAATATACACAGATTTTAAAGCCCTACCAACTGATAATTTCAAAAGACAATACATATAAATAATGATGTCATACTCCCACTTAAAGCTAACATCACTACATTAAAATCTCCATCAAAATATAGGAACCACAGGGGCTGGCCCAGTGACGTAGTAGTTAAGTTCGCATACTCCACTTGGGCGGCCTGGGGTTTGTGAGTTCAGATCCTAGGCGCAGACCTATGCACCACTTATCAAGCCATGCTGTGGCAGGCCTCCCACATATAAGGCAGAGGAGAATGGACACGGATGTTAGCCCAGGGCCAATCTTCCTCACCAAAAAAAAAAAAGAAAGAAAGAAAGAAAGAAATATATGAACCACAAATACTATGGGACAGTTCTAACAACTTACATAGGAAATATAGTAACTGGAAAGGGAAAGAATAATAACTTCAGTGAAGCATTCAGCAGGATTTAATGCCAACAGACACTGCACAGACTCTCTAGATCTAATAATCCACATATCATATGATATATTACTAAACTCTTTCACATAAGCTACAGTCACAGAACAGGCAACAAAATAAAGAAGCCAGTTCTAATGGAGATTTTAGATTTAACAAATTGACACAAAGGAAAAAAGAATACTCCTGTCACTTAGTCTGGAGACTCACTAGGGTCAGGGTTTTACCTTTTGAGAACACTTTCTTGAATTAAAAAAAAGCCATTCCAGCAACCAACCATCCTAACCTCTTGAGATGACCAGTTTCCTAAGAGTTTATTACATGTTTAAAAGGAAGAGAGTAAAAAGCTAGCATAACAATTTTTATTAATTTCAGAATTCATCCATAAAGGAAAAAAAACAAGGACATAGCCACTCTCACACTATTCAAAATATAAAATGGTAACTTTCTGTAAAGAAATTTGTAACCAAGTATCAAAAGTCCTACCCTTTGACAAAGTAATTCTACTTCTAGGACTCTATCTTAAGGAAATCACTAGGAAAATGTATTAATTGATCATAACATTATAATAATGGAAAGATTGGAAATACTTTAAAAGTCAATAATAGGATGGGGCTGGCCCAGCGGAGCAGCAGTTTAGGTAACACTTTGGCAGCCTAGTGTTCGTGGGTTCCAATCCTGGGCGCCAGCCGACGCACTGCTTGTCAGCCATGCTGTGGCAGTGTCCCATATAAAGTGGGGGAAGATGGACACGGATGTTGGCCCAGGGCCAGTCTTCCTCAGCAAAAAAAGAGGAGGATTGGCCACGGATGTTAGCTCAGGGCTGGTCTTCCTCACAAAAAAAAAGTCAATAATAGGAGAACGGTTAAATTATGGTATAATACATATGATGAACTTTGAAAGGGTGTGAAAAGAATGATCAAATATTTTAATGACTATGAAAAATCTTTACATTGTTAAATGAAAAAATTTTAAAAAGTGGGTAATTCAACATGACCACACAATTAGGGGGAAAAATATGTATAAATGTGCAAAAGAAAAAAATTGGAAGGAAATATACCAAAATGTTAGTTTTGTGTGTGGGGGGGGGGTTATGGGATTAGGGGACGATTTTTCTTTTCTTCTGCATAGATTTATTGTATCATATAGGTTTTCTATGACTATATATTACTTTTATTTATAATAGTGTATTTTAAACTTGGAGAAAAAATTAGAAATGATAGAGAAGGATGGTGGAAAAATAAAATTGCCTATAACACAAGAAGCACAAACTCTTAATTTGCTAATTGGCACAATGTAGAATCTTTACATTTCTGAAACATTAAGTGAAATAAACTTCAAAGATATTCCCTAAGAAGAATTATATTCGAAATATTTAAACTACATTCCAAAAAAGTATGCCATAAAAACAAAAGATGATATCATTACTATGAAAGTTGAACTGAGGAACAGAGGCAGGTGTGGAGGGTTAAGGAAATGACCTAACAGCCCAGTTGCTGAAGTTAAAAGAAAATTGGGGGGCTGGCCCTGTGGCCAAGTGATTAAAGTTCTGCATGCTCTGCTTCAGCAGCCCGGGTTTGCAAGTTTGGATCCCAGGTACAGACCTATACCACTCGTCAAGCCATGCTGTGGTGGCAACCCACATACAAAATAGAGAAAGATTGGCAACGGATGTTAGCTCAGGGTGAATCTTCCTCAGCAAAAAAAAAAAAAAAAAAAAATTTTTTTTAAAGCACTATGCTATGGAAAAGTAGAGAGCCTTATGTCTAGTAATAGTCTACCAACAAGTCCACTTGTTATAGAGAACCATTAATTAGATGGAAGATTCTGGTTTTGTGATTCCTTTACACAAGGGAAACTTTTGCAGCTCTAATTAAAATAAAGGAAAACCATTTAGGATTATTCTAGATGAAATTACATTTATTTACTTTAAAATTTTCCTACCTACTTGTTAAAGCCTTCAGACCTTGCCCCCCTTGGTTTTATAGGAAGTCCTCCAGGGCTACTCCTTGGTCCCTGAAATTACTCAAGTGTGCCCCAAATCCATTCCCAGTACAGCAGTATCTTCAAATCTGTTTCCTGTGGGATTAAACTGTCCTCTTAATCCCTCAGAGAATGAATGTAATATTATTAACCTAAGAAGCTGTTTTCTGATTCCCTCTCCTCACAAAAAAAAGCTTCGATACCATGGACAAAAAACTACTTCCAATGATTCATGCAGGAAACAACTGCAAATGAGCAAGCAGACTTCTCTATATATATTTGTAAAAGCGATCTATTTTGATCTGAAAACAGTACTTGCTCTAACACACTAGATATAGAAAGACTATGCATTTTTTAGGCTTTACTTTATGAATTCCCCAAGATGAAAATAAGATTTTAAAAAATCCATACCTGACTAAGCAGTTGTCCATGAAAAATGTTATTCACAACATTCAGAACCTGTTTGATAAGTTTCCTTTGAGAAGAGGGGATGAGAGCTGGTAACCTGGTGCCAGTTGTCTCCAGTTCATGTTGTATTTTATGCAAAAGTTCACAAAGAAACTCCTGAGCATCTTGTTGGGCATAACCACGAAAAGCAGGAATTAGTCTCCACACTGAGTGTAGCATAGCAAACGGTGAGACCAAGGCCCACTTTCCAGACCACATGACTTGGAACAAAGTATGCAATTCATGACAGAGAGAAATGTATTGTGAACTTGGCTCCCTTGGCTGAATAAGTTCCATCTTTCTACTCTTTGATGCTCCACCACTTAGTCCTGATGATAAACTTGGATGTCTAGAGTGAAAAGATCCTGTATCTTTTTCTTGGTATTCGTTCATTTGATATACTGTATCTGTGACTAGTGGATGCTTATAAGATGATCTTGTCTTATCACTAGCTGTCATAGCCAGCCATTGGTTCAGATCAAGTTTTAAAAAACATTGTCGAAAAATAAGTAAATGACTCAATACTTGAAGAACAGAATTCATGTAGCAAGTATTTCCCAAATTTCTCAATCCTGTTACACCAGGAGTTACTATTGGCCTTCGTTTAACTGAGAATTCACTGGCTTTTTTTAATCTTACATCTTCTGAGGTAGATAATACTTTATCTTTTGCTGGTGAGGCTGGGGTTGGTAATGGTATTTGAACAGGAACTATTTCTACTGTGGTGGACTGGGCTAGACCTTGTAAACGTAAACTCTTTCTTGGAGGCATACTTTCCGATTCTGCTTTAACTTGATACTCTATTTCTTGCCGTCTTTTCTTCACTTCTATTTTTGCCACTATTTTTTCCTGAAATTGTTCTTCTTGCCTTTTTCTTCCAATGGGTGATTGTTCAAACCAAGTTCGAAAGATTTTACCCATTATTATCCTTCTCCTGTGCCAAAGAGCAGTATACATTTGATCTTCATTTTGAAGAAAAAATTGAGTGCCATCATGTAAGAAATAAGAATCATGATTTATACCCATAGACCGTAAAACCCTTCCACTACGAGTGGTGCAGTGATAATTTTGACTTTTGATTGCACTTAATGTACTTCGTAGTAACTTCAGGTCTCCAGTTGCATTATCATTAAGAACATAATCATCACAAAAGTAACAAAAAACATACATCTCATTCACCTCCAACGCAACAGGATGACTGCTTTCTTGAAAGTGCTTGAGTGCATGTTCTTCAATATATCTTCCACAGGCAACATATGAACAGCTAAGGCAAGCCCAAATCGACTCAGTTGTATTGCAGTCCACACAATGCCATTTCTGAGGGTTGAGGATGGAATGGTCTTGAGCAAGCCGCAACTGACCAATGTGTTTGCACTTATCCATTGTTAACATTTATTTATTCTAGCTGAGAAACACATAATCCAAACAAGTCTCTGTTCACAACACTTGAAGCATCTGAAAAGTAAGAAAAACCATGTCAATTTTTAATAAAATAAAAACAAGAAGCCAATATTTTTCTTTTTTATAAGGTATTTTCCCAAGAACAGTTTTATAAATTTGCTCCCTCTACTCCCAATTTCTGGGCTGCCTGTCATATTACCACAGGCAGTTTTCACTTTTTCCTTGCTCTAGACTTCTTTAACCTCTTGTCCACCTTGCTCTGAAAGAACACATGCTTCACCTTACTTTCTCTGATGAGTTTCCTTTAAAAACTTCATTTTAAATTTTCTGCCACCATCTACTGGTGAAGAATGAGTAGTGACCACTCTTCACTGAACTAGAATAAGATCCATCCTCTTTTTACCCACTAGCCTGGCGGCAGTTACAAAACTACATTCCTTTTCTTAAAAATTGGGGCTGGCAAGACCCAAATATATCTCACTAGTATCTACATTCTGAGAGCCCTATGTGGAGTTACTAAAGCATAATTATAGTTAAGAGCCTGGGTTTTGGAGCAGAAAAATTTAGGTTTGAATTCTACCTCTGCCACATACTGTTATATGTCTGAGTTGAGCAAATATTTTCACTTCTCTAAACTTCATCTGTAAAATGGGGAAAATCATACCAACTTCTTTGAATTGTTGAAGAATTGAGATAACAAAATATTTATGTGACACAAGGTAAACACTCAATAAATGGTACCTATAATGGTAGCTATTATGAACAAATCTTAATATTCTATTTAAATAAATTCTATTAAATACTCTACTTAATTATTATCATTTTAAATTTGGCTTTCCATTAGTAAATCAATAATGACCTTTAATTTGTGGCTCTATAACATACTCTGACTTGATAGACTTGACAGTTTGCCTTAGGGAGAGAGACAGAAGGGGAAAATGCTTTTTTGTTTGAATAGACTCAGGAATGTACAAGGATATGTAAGCAAATAAAGAGAAAAGAGGAAGAATATGAAGTGGTGGCAATATAATGAACTTTTACATTTTGGCAGGCCTAAGCATTATCTGAAATTATAAATTTATTCTGAAAAACGAACACACACACATCAAAAAAACCCCAACATAATAAAACAAAACCTATGTGATTTTGACCCAGAAACTTGTTCCTTTATCAGTTAAAGTCAGGAACATTTCTGCTACAAGTACCTAAAAATAGTGAACTGAAATCTAGTTAAAAAGTAGGGGGGGGCCACCCAGTGGCGCAGCGGTTTGGTCCGCGCTTGGCAGCCCGGGGTTCGCGAGTTCAGATCCCGGGCGCCCGCCGACGCACTGCCTGTCAGCCATGCCGTGGCAGCGTCCCATATAAAGTGGAGGAAGATGGGCACGGATGTTAGCCCAGGGCCAGTCTTCCTCAGCAAAAAGGGGAGGATTGGTGACGGATGTTAGCTCAGGGCTGGTCTTCCCCACAAAATAAAAAAAAAGTAGGGATCACAAAATGTTATCTTCATTGATTAAACATAAATTGAACACAAATTTCAGGTCACAGGTGGGGACCTAGTGACAGAACACCCAGAACATTGTATGTAGCATGAGCAATGCTTTAAATTTTTTTAGGGCAGCAAGACAATATGAATTTCAACAGTACTTGCAGGTGCCACCTCCAGGGCCCTAAGAAACTGCAAAGGTAAAGTTGATTTTTCGTTCCTTCCCACCTTTTTTTTTTCCCATAACATTTCCTAGCAATCAGAGAGCCAACCCCCCTCCCCATTTCTTAACTTTTAGATATAGGGTATCCAGAATATGGACTTAAGACTGACCAGTCCCAACCCTCACAGGTGGACACATTTTTCAAGCACACATTTTAAGTTTACTTCTCTCCCCTCAAAATCTCCAGAGGTCCAAAATCTGGTCAAATATAGTGTTTTATTAGAATTCCTAGCATTCAACAATAGTTGCTAATGGCAAAATTAAGACATTAGTGATTAATATACCCCATTATCCTAAATCCTTCTAGGTACTGAGGCTAAAACTCTGAAGAGTCATGCTTGACTCCTCTTTTTCTCTTCCCACACCAATCCTTCAGGAAAAAAAGGTTGGCTCTATCTTCACAGTTTATCTAGAATCTGACTACTTATTACCTCTACTTCCACTACCCTGGTCCAAGCCACAATCAAGTCTCACCTGGATTACTGCAGTAAGGCTCCTAAATGGTCTCTCAGCTTTGGTCCTTGCTGCTACCAAAAGTTTACTCTCCCCACAGCAGCAGCATACTCTGCCTTTAGACACAGACAACCAGGGCCCAGACCTGACACTTTAGGGGGCTCTGCCCTGGCCCTCTCCCATTATGTGGAGTCAGCGGAGTCAAGGGGATGTGGCCACCTGGAACCTGCACATATCCCCAACTCCCCTTTTAGACCCATTCACTGGTAACTGGGACCTGGAGAATTCCCTGCCCCAAGCATCCCCAAGCCTGCTTCCAGAGACTACAGGCAATAAAAAGCCACTGAAGAACTCTGTAGAGGAGAATGACATGATCAGATATTTAGGTTACAGAGGGATCTGAATGGCAGATCTAGAGGAGGAATGAGTGATTAAAAGAGACTCTACTACTCCAGACATTACAAGGAAATTAAAGCTGTAGCAGTGTTGAAGCAAAGCCAGGAACAGAGGTAGGTTGGTTAGTGCTGAGCAGACATTCGTTGCAAGAACTGATTCAATATGGACATTAAGAATCTAGGGCTCTCTTCTATCTCTTTCTACTTGAAAAGGATCATATAAAGAACACAGAGATAATTTAAACATTTGTTTCTGGCAAGTCATAGACAATAATTATTAGTTCAACTTCTTGTAGAGATGAAGAGGGAAATGCTGTTTATTTACACTCAAGGAAAGTCATTTCATTCTAAAATTGGAAAGAGGTGGTATGAGTTGACACCTTGCACAACATTCAGAAAAGAAAGCTCAAAAGAAAAAAACCTAGAAATAATATACATATATTTATTCTGGGGTTATCTCTGGGTAGTGGGGACAGCAAATTATTTTACTAATCCATACTTTCAAATTTCCAAAAGTAATGAACATGTTACTTGTATATTAAGTTTTAAGTAGGAAAGACAGTGCTATGTTTGTGCTAAATTATACACTAGCCTCTTTACTACCTTCTCCTCTATATTCTGTGAATACATTCCCTTGGTTATAAGGAATTTGCCTATTTCATTGCACTTGTTACTAAAAAATCTATTTAGATGATGGCATGTTCCCTGACCTTCAACAGGAAGTGCCCTATAATTGAACAGCATGATTCCATTCAATGCAAAATTATGAAAAGGGTGAAATGTTGATCAGATGCCATCTCTGAGAGGCATTAAAGCAGGGGAGAGGTATCACACCAAAATGGTTAGAGCACACTCTGTAATCCAAATGCCTGAGTTTAACACTTGGTTGTATTTACTATGAGACCTAGACAAATTTATTTATACTCCACATACCTCAGGGTTTTTTTGTTTTTGTGAGGAAGATTAGCCCTGAGCTAATGTCCATTGCCAATCCTCCTCTTTTTGCTGAGGAAGATTGGCCCTGGGCTAACATCCGTGACCATTTTCCTCTACTTGATATGGGATGCTGCCACAGCATGGCTTGACAAGCAGAGCATCGGTCTGTGCCCGGGATCTGAAACCACGAACTCCGGGCCACCGAAGCAGAGCACACGAACTTAACCACTACGCCAACGGGCTGGCTCCCACCTCAGTTTTCTTATCTGTAAAATAACAGTGGTAATAACACCAATAGTGTTGCTGAGGGAATTAGAGAAATTTATATTTGTAAAGCCCTTAGAACAAGTGCTGGCACTTAATAATATGGCTGGTGGTCTAGTGGTTAAGATTCCATGCTCTCACTGCCAAAGCCCAGTCTTGTTTCCCAGTCAGGGAACCACACCACCCGTCTGTTGGTTGTCATACTATGGTGGCTGTGTGTTGCTGTGATGCTGAAAGCTATGCCACTGGTATTTCAAATACCAGCAGGGTCACCCATGGTGGACAGGTTTCAGCGGGGATTCCAGGCTAAGACAGACTAGGAAGGACTGGCCACCCACTTCTGAAAAAATTGGCCATGAAAATGCTATGAGTAGCAGCAGAGCATTGTCTGATACAGTGGCAGAAGGTGAGAGGATATCACCAAAAGATTGGTCAGGGTTCTGCTCTGCTGTACAGAGGGACACTAGGAGTCAGAACTGACTTGACGGCATTAACAACAAAAAGTAATATGGCCCTCAGCACATCTTAGCTGCCAATAATAATAATATTACTATTATAAATGCTAGTTTCCTTCTAGTTTTATCAGTTTTAGCCAAGGGTTCATTCTTCTCAGCCAAATGTGTACTAAGCCCAACTAAGGTGCTGTTAATTAAGATGTTAGCTGAGAACTAAGGTCTCACCTCTCTCAGGGATATTTGCATTTTAAAAGGGGATCTCTCAAAGATAAAATCTTTTAAAAAATCCAAAGAAGTGAAACCAGGATGGTGGAATGACAGATGAGATTAATATTTTAGAGTAGGGGGCCCACTTACCCTGTCTACTTATGAAAGAAACCAGTAGGGGGTGGACAACCAAGGGAAGGGCAAGGAGGAAAGCAGGAGCTAGAGTCAGGCTGCTGCCACCAGAGATACCCAGTTTGCTCTGCTGCCTGGAGCCAAAGCTCAGAGACAGTTACTAGGATATCCCCAAAGAGGCCTCATCACACAAAGATCTAAAAGCCTGGAGGAAAAGAAAGGGGGATGGGAGTATTTTCTTGACACTTCCTATTTTCCTCTACTGGGTTCAGAGCACTTCTTTTCATTTGCTAATCAACTGCTGAGAAGCTACGTCTTAACTCTGTTTGGCTCCAGCCAAATGGATAAGTGATTTTTGGCAGTATATTCATTTTAAAGAAAGATAACAAAACATTTTGCATCCCCCACGTAGATTCTGATAAAATATTACTTGTATCTATATATAATAGCAACATACAAATAGTCAAGATGTTTTGAATGAAATATACATATAGATTAAAATTACACTATCTAGTCAAATAATCATATAACATTTCCAATTTATATAATTCCTAGTGTGTCTTATAGGCAGAGTTTTAAAATTATTAAAGGATTGTTTAAAAGTCTTGAAAGACAACAAGATAAATCGAAACTCCTTAATATAGCATATAAGATCCTTCAAATTGTGGTACAATATATACTTTTCTACTATCATTTATGACCAGCCACTTCCCACACATCTTTTGTTAAAATGTTTTTATATACAAATGATCACATTGTGAATAAGTTCAATTTTTTAAACTTTTCAAAACTGGAATATGAACTATTGTTTCATAGGAAATGGGCATGCACATTTTATATAAATACTTATGTACATTCTGTTTCAATTAAAGGAAAAACATATGTACCATTGGGCATAAAGTAGAATAAATATTTAAATAAAATTGTGTCACAGTAACTACCTTTATCTTATTAAAGAAGACTCTCCTGAGACCTTGCAGAGGGATGGATATTAAAGAGTAGGCGTATGTTGAATCTTTAACAAAGATAATTTTTGTAACAAAACTTATTTTTCTCTTAACAAATAACCTAACTTCTAAAAGCTATTAAAAGCAGGAAGATTTGTTATTTTCCATAATAAAAGATAGGAGGAAATGGCAATTTCAATAGGAAGTAGGCCTTAGGAATTACTAACCATCACAATCTATCTGCATTTGGATAAGAATGAAAATAACTTTATCCATAGTAATTAGGGCAAACCCTACCCACTCCTATGAGCAGTTTTCAATTTTCCATTTACTTCATGAAACCACCATAGTACCCTGTCCTCTGCAGAAATGTTTGTAAAATGCCAAGTGTCAAGTATAATGCCTGTTACATAGAAAGGGGTTCAATATTTTTGAATGAACAAATTATTGAGTGAATGAACACAAATGGGCTCTCAAACTCTCCCTCCTCCCTCTTAGGTATGCTATTATGCGTATTATGTGCTTTGGCACCTTTCCTTGTCAATCATGATGTATTTCCTTTCCTTTATCCCTAGAAAGGCCCTGGTTATTCTTTCTTCCTCTAGAGATCTAGAATCTATAATTACCCTGATCTCACTTAAATTCTTCATTAAACAATAAAGGACACCCTTTTTCCCTGGGCCTTCTTCATAGATTGAATCTGGTTGATGATGTTCTAAGAAAAAGCACCTAGAAACTAAGTTCCGCCCCCAGGTTATTTGATTTCCTCACCCATCACTACTTACAAGTATTTCATTCATGGGCAATTTTATTCCAAAATATTTATTATTACTGTCACACCACCATACTTATAAATCAACCTACCGCAGCTAACTTCATAACAATGGGGAAATATTCACAAGAAGATTGAGCATTCTACTACAGGTCTAGTAAATAGAGTTCAAATACTTTGTGTACAACGCCTAGACTCCCTTCTAATACATCCATGTATTGGCTTAACAAGTATATTCTTGGACTATAAATAAATTAGCTTTTTCCTATAGCATATAAAACTGTTAAAATGAATTCTTTATTATAAAGTTTTTATGGTGTCTCAAAGTGTTATTCATATTAACTGTACTTCTTATAATCATCTTAATCTTTGCCAGAAAGCCAGTATTTGTAGAATCTTCCTATATTTTATTTACTTGTCACCTATTTAGGCTGAGCCTGATGGCAAAACTGCCCTCCATTATTGAATCCAGAGAATGATTGGGCACATATTTCCTATCTTGATTAGACTCCTAAGCCCATGTCCCAGCCTCTCTCTAATCTCCCTCAACCAGACAACTCCATTAGAATCTGGCAGCCAGGTTTGTTCTGCCTAATGTCGCTGGAAGGGGAAAAACTTCAAAGCTCATTTTTTTCTGCTACCAAGAAGGCAAAATGTTGCCTTTCTCTTTACCTCTGCAACATTCAAAAACACAATTCAATAAACATTTACAGGTTTTTTTCCCTCATATTAAGCAGTTAGTCAGGTGCTAGGCATACAAATACAATACAATAAAATAAAATATTCTGCCCCCAAATAGCCCAATGAGCAGAAAATCCTCTTATGTACCACCAATGCTATAATACTCAATAAGATTCAAGTGTGTAGAGGAATGTTTCATTCCTTTCTTTTCATAGTACAAAAAGAAAAATCTGTGGAAAAAGGGCAGTAAAGACAATTAGGTATAAACAATATATTTCAAATATTTAACCCAAATCTTCAACAGATTTTCCATTTTAAATATTCCAAAAAAGTGTATCATTGTATTATACTAAACACAGATTCACCTATCACATTTTCTTAAGCTAAAAAACTCTGGCACAATTAATATTTTGGATGAAAAACAAGATTGACACAATCAAAACAGCCAGAACATTTCAGCTTTCTACAATGTATGCATTGAACTATTTGTTCAATATCAGAATATCTCTAAATTTCAATATGGATTGTCTACAGTGATAAATACTGAACTGAAAAATCTGCCATCCACTGCAAAATTAGTGGCTGGTACACAAAAAGCTAGAGACATCAGAGTAGAGGGGAGAGAAGCTAAGTGAGCCAAAATGTTTAAAATCTCTTTCAAATCCCTGGAGATGCTAAACTAAGGATAAAAAGATTAGGGTTCCAAGAATACAAAGTTTTCATCTCTTTCAAGACAACTGAATATCGAATCTCACTGAGATTATGAAATATTCTATAAACATGTGCTTAATTCACGTTTGGCTTTCCAAATTTGATCACAGTGAACAGCCAATTCTTTTTTTGTTGTTTACACCGAATGCTGGTTTTAGAGACAACTCAAAAGGAATTCCAGGCCCATTGATTCCCCCCCCCCCTTTTACCCCACAGGCAGCTACTTAACAGATAATAAGGAATTCAAGTGCAGGGCCTGAAAGTCGTATTTCCATGCTAATTTCACAACCCCGTTACCTGCAAAATATGACAATTAAGATTTAAAAGTGGGGAGGGGGGGCTTAATTGTTTTTTCAAAATTACACTGCAAGAAATTATCCAGTTACCAGTAGAATTTACAACAGCTCAAACTTGCAGTTGAAACAATTACCATGTTTCACTTTCTTTTTTTCTGGGGGGCGGGGGCAGGGAGGCGAGTCCTATTATCTCTTAAACTTGAGCAGTCATTTTTTTTCTTCTCATGCTGACACGTTTCTCATGCCTCCAAAATAAGCTTAGCCGATTAACATTCCCTCCCCGAAGGATAGCGGGAATGGTTTAGGAAGCTGGTATTCAAAAATCTAAGTGTCTCTAAGTGGCAGCAGGTGCTGGGAGCGCTGGGACACGATGGAGGGAAGGCAAGACGTTCCTTCCTAACAGGCAGGACTAGAGCCGCCCTTCCAAAGCATCCCACCGTCTCCGAGCATCCCAGCGTCAATCAGAGCAGGGGGTAGGTAGGATGCGGTTTTATCTCGACAGTGCCGGCTCTGCAGAGCGCCCCGGTCCGCATCACATTCGAGATCACATCAACGCTCCGGAACTCGGGTCAGGGCACAACTCCCCCTCCACATCCCCTCAAGTCCCCCAGTTTCGTCCCTTTTCCTCCCAACTCGGCCCCCTCCAGCCCCGAGCGGGGTGGCAACGCGGTGCCCCTGGCCACACGGGACGCGGCTCCTCGCTGCATCTCCGGGCACCCTGAGGTGGCCGGCCACCAGGACACCGTCCGGGGCACTGCACGAGCCACCGAAACTTCCCAGAGGCGCCAATTCTAAATTCGCCGGACCCGCCGCCTCCTCCGCGCGCCCCTCGGCTCGCTTCCCTCAGTCCATTCGCAGCGCCCTTCCCCTCAGACCCCCTGCGCCCTGCGCCGCAGGAAAACGCCGCCAGGTGCCTCCCTGCCCCGGGGGCTCCCGTCGGACCTCTGCTCCCGCAGGGAGCCTGGCACCGCCAACCGGCGCAGCCGCGCCCGCCCCTCACGCACTCACCAGCCCGAGCCGGAGCGGCCATCTTGACGCTCGCCCCCAGCCGCCCCCCGACCCCCGGTTCTGTGGAGAAGCCGGCGGCGGCGGCGGCCCGGTCGGGCGGCTACGTCAGCGGTGACGCCGCGGCGGGCCCCGCCCCGCGCCTCCGGAGCGCGGGGAGTGTGCAGCGGGGCGCTCAGCGCGGCGACTGCGGACCCCTCGAGGGGAGCCGGCCTCGGGGGAACCGGCGCCCGGGCTCCAGCTCGGCGCCAGGGGTGGACTTTCCCCGGCGCGGCCTGTGGCTCCGCGTAGGCAGCAGCAGCTTCCTCCCCAGGCGGGCTTCGCACCTGTCGTAACCGTCGGGGTGACCACGAGCCTGTGAGATGCAACATATACCGCAGGCGTGGTTCCTGCTTCACGGAATTTCTGTGACTCACCCAGCGTCGAACTGTTTGGCAAAAACGCGCGCCAATTCGGTTATCTTCAAAATCTGCCCAAATGAATTGGCGTAGAAATTTTTCGAGAAAACGTTTCCTTCCCGAGGAGGCACCTAGGTGTGCGCTCAAGGGGCGGTGACTGCTTTGAATTCGGCTTCCTCGGGTGGCAGTTGGGCGAATAAGGTTCCAGAATGGGCAACTTCCTGAGAAATAAGATTTAAGGGACACGAAAAGGCATTTCTGTCCAAAATTACCGTAGTTGAAATTGCCAATTTAAGATAATGAAGTCGATTCCGAAATGAAGAGCAGAGACTGAGGGAGAAAAATCTGGACAAGAGGAAAGTCAAGACTACAGGTACGAGAAGATGAATCCATTAATATTTATTGAGCTTTTACTTTGCGCTCAGCTCTGAGTCGGTTCTACCTCCGCTACCCCGTGGGGGGTGTTGAAAATGAGAAGACACCGTCTTCTTGAGGGGAGCTTGAAGAAGCAGCAAGATTAGCGTGCAAAGTTAATAAACATGTCAGTTGAGTATGATATCTTGCAATATATAAGGCAAGCTATAATATTGTTCATATCTTTTAATCAAGAATTCCACTTCAGAGAATGTCTTTCAATGGTATGACCTGGAAAAAAAGAAAAATATGAATGCACAAAGATATTCATAGCATATTATCCAAACAACAAAAATTTGAAGGGAAAAAATGTCCCACCAAAGGGAAATGTCTTATTAACATCTGGCATATTAACCTTCAGAATTCTTGTGTAGATGACAAAATGGCAATAGAGTCTAATCAGTTCATATTTGAAAAAATACCAAATATGTACATAAAGATTCAACTGCATAAAATGTAGTTATGCACATGATTAAAGATAGGAATGGATTTGTATAGTTTAATACTCCTTTCACCTTTTTTTCTGTATAGTTAGGTGCATAATCTTCTTTCTGATTCAGTTCTGTCCCCAGCTCATTCCTCCCACTCAAAACACAAATTGTTGTCTTGTAATCTTTCCCACCACCTTAATTTCTAAAATGCACCAAGTGCATTACGTGAGAGCCTCTCTTAAAAGGAATTATTTCTTCCAGTTAAGCATTTCTGGCAAGCAAGTTAGTTTTTCCTGTGATTCCTAGAAAGCAAAATATAACAAAGGCCAAAATCCTTGCTCTTATTTTAATGTTATAACCCCTCTAGAAGGTCGTTTGGCAAACTCTATCAAGAGTCTGCCACCTCTGATCTAGTAATTCTACTTTTAGAAATACAGAGTTTTTACCTGAGACTCGGGCAACGTAGAAGACTGTTCATCTCAATGGCATTTGGAATAGTGAAAACTAGAGGCAACCTAACTGTTCAGCACTATGGGAATAGTTAAGTACATCTGGTATGTTCATGGGACAAAATAATATCTCAACAGAAATCTTATTTTCAAAAAATATTAAGTGAAGGAGTATAGGTCAAGCCAACTGTGTCTGCCATGTCCATTCCTCTAAGAGTTTCCTTCTTTATAAATTATCTTACTGAGCCCTTCATGAGCTTACTTCATGAGCCCTTCTCCCTCTTCATTGGACTGGGATGGACTCCAGACCAAGGGCAATCAATCTGTAGGAAGCTTGTTAAAGCTCTACCCAAACACTGTGCAAAGCGAAAGAGGGGTTGAGGTGGATTGAATAATGATTTAAAGGCACACGGAGTAGGCAAGCAGTGGACACCAGGCAAGAACAGCCACAAGGGAGCAGAAGCCATGAGTAATCAGAAAGAGGATATAGGGAATAGCAGCTCAGTTAAAGTAGCAGTAGCAGGGGTCTTAAGGTTCTGAGTAGAACTACTTGGATTTCAGGAGCCTCTCAAATAACTGTATGAAAGTAAAAACTAAAAACAGGATGCAAAAATGTATATACTGTGCTTTAAAACATGTATGTGTAAATCATTCACGTTGAACAACACTTGGAAGGAATACATCATCATTTTAATGATGATGGCGAGATTACAAGTGATTTTTGTTTTCTAGATTTTCTACAGTGATCATAGTTTTTACAAACTGTTTTAAAGAGTTAAATAGAATGAAGATCATCAATAGTCGAAAGTTCTAATCAGCAAATAAGTTGCATGTGGTCAAAGTGACTAGTAGAAGTTTAGAGAAGGGAGAATTTCCTGAGATCATAAATGACTTCAATGAAAAGCTAGTCCTCAGGCTGAGTCTTTTAAGGACTAAAATGATTTGCATTAATGAAAAGGAGGTGAAATGGGATGAAGACAAAGCAAGGACAAGCTGAGTAGATAGATGGTACTGAATAGGGTGTCCTTAAAATGTCCTGAATACAAAGATGTAAGTTAGGAGAGGTGCTGGGTGGGAAGCGGGGAGCTGGAGATAAGAAATTATCTGGAGATTGTTATTAATAATTAAATAGTGGTAATGAGATAGTTTGTAGCATAGTCTTGTCTTTATTGTTATGACTATTCAACTTTAAAAATTTCCTCAGTGACCGTTTTACTCCAGGTCTTAACAAACCTAAATTATGGCATGTCTGGCTTATTTCCTGAGCTCCAGGACCACTCTATTTGCAACCTCATTTTTACATGACTGTCATAATCATTCTTCTCATGTAATTTTCCTATTTGTTTTTTAACCATCTCATCAGATCTAAGCTTTTTACTATAACAAAGAAATGTCTCCTTCCCTTTCCACCTTTATCAACTGACTTCCCCAGACTTACCCATTACATCTTCAAAATCAGTCTTTCCCCAGATCGGCCTTTGGAATGCTAAGTCGTCAGTCTCCTTAAGGCTTCCCACACTTCAGGCACTTCCCACCTTTAAATCAGGGCAGATGTTTATCTCCTAAGTAGAAAGCCCTGCAACTTTCACTCCTGCAAATCATTACAGTCAACCTCTTTCAGAGCTGGCCTAAGCTCTCACCTCCTGGAAACGGCTTTCCTACTAACAATTCGGCTTCCAGATCCACAGCTCCCACCCCCACTAGTACATTATTATGCAGTCACAGCTTTTGTTCTGAGTTCCAAGCCTGGTTCTCTCTCTTTCCATTGTAACCTCTGTAGGGGCAAGGACTGTGCACTTGCTTCATTTATGTACCTCTCCACAGCTCTTAGCACGGTGCTAGCCAAAAATACTCTTAAAATGCTTAATGATTTAACAAAATTAGAAGTTCCCTAGTGTAATATAGTGTTGCAGAAATGATGTGTAGGGGTTTCCTTGTTTCCACAGTCCCCAAATTGGGAGAAATGACAATTTGCCCTTTCTACAAGGTAAGCAGCCAGTTTCCTAAACAAGATAAAATTTTAATAACTCTGAGACCTCAATTCTGAGGCCATATCCAACTTCTTCTAAAGTGGGTACATCACAAACTGGTTTAGCTTCTTGTGTTTCTAGAAGAGAGTGTGAATGAATTAAGTGTATGAATTAAAAGAATACTTTTAACACTGAAAATTTTGTCAACCTTGGAGCTGCTTTTTATGCTTTGTGTTGATTTTTAGAATTTTCTAGTCCAGTCTTTCATGAATCTGAGAAATATCTTAGGAATCCTAATTGTAGACAAATGAAGAATTTATGAGTTTGTTAACTTTGAGGAAACTATTTCCAAGAATTTTCAGAGTTTTATAGACTGAAGCTTCCTATCTAATAACTTTAAAGTTATTAAAGATTCATTTGACAAATATTTTTTGAGCACCTCTGTGCCTGGCACCAGGCTAGGCACTGAGATGTCCATAGCCTTCATTTAAATGTTATGAGGAGATGAAGGATTGAATGGAGGAAGTAGATAAAGAAAATACCAAAGAGCTCAAACCTGAAGTTTGATTAACATGTAGTGACACAGTGCAGCTGAATTTTTTTAAATGAGCAACCTAAAGAACCTTAATTTATGGCAAATATGGAAGAAAGGACTTGAGAGACTCCTATTGAAAATTGAACAGCAGATGGCAAGATATGGCCTTAGCAGGTGAATAGAGAGGAAAGTGCACAGACAGACATGGCTTTAGAATTAGCTTTCTTTTTTTTTTTTGTGAGGAAGACCAGCCCTGGGCTAACATCCCTGCCCATCTTCCTCTACTTTATATGGGACGCTGCCACAGCATGGCTGACAAGCAGTGCGTCGGCAGGCGCCCGGGATCCGAACCCATGAACCCCGGGCTGCCAAGCATGGACTAAACTGCTGCACCACTGGGCCAGCCCCTAGAATTAGCTTTCTTTTTAATTCTAAGAAAGAATGAGGGTGGTGAAGGGAAGGGGAGGTAAGTGCAAGTTGAGAAGTAGATAGTACCAAAGCTGATTTAATTTTAAAGGATCAGTGTCTATTTGGAGGTCTGTGAGGGAAACTTGTACCTTGGAGGTGAATTTTCAACGTAGACCTACTGGAAGCTGAAACTGAGCCCAGTGTTTTAGCATTAATGGAAGCAAAATTGTGAAGCTAGTCAAATTCTCTCTCCTTTTAATATCCTCACCATGTCCACCCTACTCAGTTTTTTTGGGATCCTCAGGCTGCTTGTGCCCAGGGCTTTACCTCAGTCTATCAAGGCCTTTCTCTCTTTCCTCCCATCAAAACTTCCATTTCCCCAAGGAAGAGATACAGCTGGCCAATAGACACATGAAAAGATATTCAACAAAGATATAATCATCAGGGAAATGCAAATCAAAACTACACTAAGATATCACCTTACACCCATTAGAATGGCTATAATCACAAAGACAAAAAACAACAAATGCTGGAGAGGTTGTGGAGAAACAGGGACCCTCATTCACTGCTGGTGGGAATGCAAACTGGTGCAGCCTCTATGGAAAACAGTATGGAGAGTCCTCAAAAAATTAAAAATAGAAATACCGTATGATCCAGCAATCCCACTCTTGGGCATCTACCCAATGGACATGAAATCAACCATCACAAGAGGCTTATGCACCCCTATGTTCATTGCAGCATTATTCACGATAGCCAAGAAGTGGAAGCAACCAAAGTATCCCTCGACTGATGATTGGTTAAAGAAGATGTGGTATATACATACAATGGAATACTACTCAGCCATAAGAAAAGACACAATTGTTCCATTTGCAACAACATGGATGGACCTAGAGGGTATTATGTTAAGTGAAATAAGCCAGAGAGAGAAGGACAGACACTGCATGAACTCACTCATATATGGAATATAAATGAATACACGGACAGAGAGAACTGATTGGTGGTTACCAAGGGGAAGGGCCTGGGGGGTGGGCACAAGGGGTGAAGGGATACATCCACAAGGTGATGGACAAACAAAAATGTACAACTAAAACCCCACAGTATTATAAACTATTAAGACATCAATAAAAAAAAAAAAACTTCCATTTCCCATTTTGTTCTGGGACCCTTACCCCAACCTTCCATTTTCTAAGGAGCCCAATTATCAGGTAGTAAATTGATCCACTTGTAAGTTACTAATGTTTAGTAATTTTTTTGCATTTCTCCCTATTTAATATAATTATATAATATATAATATATATTATATAACATGTTTATCTCATTATAATCACAGTGTATGACAGTTTATCTAGTTATTTTTAGTTCTTTAAATATGTTGCATGTGTTATCTCTATCTCCTCTATAAAGTTAGGAAATAGTGTCTGTCCTATCTTCCTTACAGGGAGGTTTTAAAGATCAAATGAAGCTTTGCATGTGTAAACCCTTCCTAAAATGTAGAGAGATAAGTAAATGTATTTATCATTATTATTTCTCTTAGGATTACCACCCTGTAAAGCTCCTTGAGATCAAGAATTGAGTTTTGTTCATATTTATAATCCATTAAATTGAGTTTTACTTCTGTACTAAATAATAGTTAATTGGAGGATGAATATTGTAAAGGTTAAAATTATAGTACTCTGAGAAATGTGCAGAACAAAGTTTTAGTCTCCTTTCTCATAGCAGGGTGGGAAAGAATCTGGAAAAGCAGAGAGAGAGGAAAGGAAAAGCATTAGGGGTGGAAATGGTAACTTGTAAAGCTTTAGTAAAGCATGTGAAAAGATGCTAGTAGTCTTTCATGAGGGAAGATTATTGAGGTACCTAAATTTTATTTTATACTCTGTACATGTTTTTAAACCCACTTCTTAAAAAAAAAAAAAAGAGTAGAATCAGGAAAGTGTAGATGGTTAACCATAGTTGTTTGTATAATTATTTACATCTTCCCAAACCATTTGGAAATTGAAATCCTGCAGTGTTGCTCCTGGGTTGTACAAAAACAAGAATGCTAAATAGAAAGCAGCAATCAATGCAGTAAGGTACTGCATCTCATAAACGAAACCACGTACTGTAGATTCAGGATGTATGGATGCAATAAAAAGAGCTAACAATTCTTCATGTGCAAGAGCTAGGGTGATCACCCTGCTTTTCTCCCCCATCTTAAGATTTCTTCCTTTCAAGTCAAAGGCCCTCTCAGTAATAATCATTGGTTCAGCCATCTGTAAGTAGTGTGTGTAAGCCTCTCGTTCCTCAGCTAACCAGAGATTAACGAAGTCCTAGAAAACCACATTTCTGCAGGAGACTCTTAGGGGGAAAGGAGATTGTATATAAAGTAGCCCCCGTCTATTTCATTTTCTCTTGGGTCCTGAAACTAGTGTTTACAGAACTAAGCAGAATAGACAGATGCTTGGTATAGATTTCTTTATTTTTTAAATTAAATATATGGCTCCTGATCTTTAGAAAAATAATGAAAGATGAGCCAATCAGTAGGAAAAAAAAAAAAAAAAGATGACATGTAAGGAGGTCTTTTTAGCAAGTATAAAGTTTTCTTTCTTTTGTGTATTTGCCTGAAAACTCTCAAATGTCTCGGGAATGATCACAGAAGGAAATTTGTATAAACTCACCATTAAACACTTACAAAATTATCTTTTCTTTAAAATCAATGATAGTATTAAAAGATGTCTTAAACATTTATCTGCTTAAGCCCACAGCATTTTATTGAATTAAGACAAAATCTGTTTTAACGTGGTCATTAGTCAATCACAAAATTAAACTGTGCAAAAGAACTATAATTTTGACTAGTCTCATTATGAATAATTTTTTCCCTTATTGTTTTGTTTAATACTTATCTACATGTAATGAAGATTAGGGTTATTCCTATAAAAAGGCCTATAAAGTATGCCTTTGTTGTGTTGGTGTGATGGGATGTCAGGAAAGACTAAACTTCTTTGGCTCAGTTATGAGGGTCAGAAATGCCCCTGTTATTAAACAATTTAAGGCCCCAGGTTAAAATGCAAATCTAGGAGGGGGTAATTTGTTTAGCTCTTGTCAGTTCTACTATCTTAGTGCAAATTCATGTATTAGATGAGTCAACAGTGCTCTGAAGGTAATGGGAAATAGGTTGTTAAATTTGGGGGATGAGAAAGGTGCACAGCTATTATGTTGCCTCTGGGAGGCCTGGTCAAGAGTGGAGCAACATCAGGGCGTTACTGGGTCTTTGGAGATTAAAAAGAGGGAAACTGAATGCATGCTAAACATTTTATCTAAGACCAACGCTAGTCAGGAAGTCCAACACTGTAAATATCTATGGAAAACCTAAGAATTCTCTGGGAAGAATGACTCTTCATAATCAACTCTGTGCTTAAGGAAAACAAAAAAGAACCTCCTGTGCAAGTCATTTAACCTTCATGCCTCTCAATTTCTCTATCTGAAAATGAGAATTACAAAACTGACTCTTGCAGATTCATGTTGTTGTGAGGATTATGTGAAAGCTTTTGTAAGCTAAGAAGTACTACATGAATTCAAGGTAAATTTTAAGTCTGAAAGGTAGATAAATGACATTTCTGCTTAATTTACAATTTATATTGACACCAGTAAAAATCAGATGTGAATTGCAGTATAACTATTAACTGCTACTATGTGTAAGACAGAGATCTAACAAAATTTTTAAATGATAATTGTTCCCGATAAATGTTAGGTGCTATTATTATTGAATCTTATCCTATCCTAATATGTGAGGTGCTTTGTTGCTAAGCTTTTCCCCTTCCATATCTTTGTTCTCTTTCTTTTCACTGGCCCCTTTCCCTCTGCTTTCAAACATGCAGTTTTCCACATCTTGAAAGAAATCGCTTACCTATGGCTTTCTGTCTCAACCACTTTATTTCTCCTCTCCTTTACATCATCAGTGAGAAGCTTGTATCAGTAGATCTCAATGGTATAGAAATAATCTAATTGGCATGAAACCATGTTTCATCACAATCACTAAAAATTCATTCTCCTTCAATCTTTATATCTACATAGAAATAAGGCTTGCCTCCCCCTGCCTACTTTACTTACCAATTTTTAATTCATCATCAATGTGCTCTGTAGAATCATGATAGTCACATATATCCTCAACAGTTCTATATACTGTCAACCACTAATGGGACATTATGCATGTTTATGAGTTGGAACCATGGCAACAGGACAGTCTCAGTAGTAGTAGTTTTTCACGGTCCTAAAACTTTCTGTAAGTGAGAACTATATTAAAAAGCCTAGAAACATAAGTCCTTCTCCGATTTTTAAAAAATCATCATGACTCTGTGATAGAGATTGGATACAAAATGTTGAAAACCCCTGGTTTATACCTGCCATCTCCATTTTCTTTTCATTTATTTTTTCCTTAGCCACCTACAATCAGGCTTCCCACCTTTGAAAATATTTTCTTAAAACAAAGGTCATCAGTAATTCCTTTCTTGTCAAATTCAAAGCCGTTGATTTTCCTTCACCATTTGCTAAAGTTGATCACCCTTTCCTTCTTAAAACACTCTCTTAGTTTTCATTCTAAGACCTGCGCATGATCCCCTGTGCATCAGGACAGAATGAGAACTATGGCGGCTGCTGCTCCTGCTACTCTTGTTATTGCTTTACTTAGTAGTTAGCTTGTATTCACTGCTTACTGTAATTCTCACAGCTATCCTAAGGAGGTCAGTATTATTATCCTCATATTACAGTTGAGGAGGAAACATGCTCAGAATTTAATCAACTTGCTTAAATTCACACATCAGAGCAGGATCTGCTCTGGCAAGTGTTAGATTTAGCAATGGAGAGGAAAGCCTTTTCCTCACTGGATCACAGCATGCTCTGTTGCCTATATTTAGATAACTAGAGTTTATTTGTTTTATTCATCTATCCTTCGGGGACTACTGTACTTCATTTGTGAAGATGGCATTTCAAGTACTTTTTGCCAGGCTGTTCATCCACAATTTTATCTAGTCCCCTTTGAACTCAGTTTCACCAAGATCAGAGAAGGTGGCTAGGTAGACAGCGAGTTGTGATACTTCACCGATTTTTTTTCTCCTTTTCAAGTTAACTGTCTCCTGTAGGAATGGGAATGCAACCTTAGATTCATTTAGGCTAGACAGTGCTCTAACCACATATACTAAGTCGAAAGTGTAGTCATCAGAACTCGATGGATGACAACATAGACTTTAAATTAAGCTATATAGTATAATTTGTTCAGCTTTTGACTGAGTGGATTTTGTTGAAGTCATTGTAGTGATACAGTAGAATTTAGTTACATATATATTTTGTTTTCTCGAGTAAATGCATAACAACAGTGTAATCTGCCTACAAAAGATTTTCTTAAGGTTTTTGTTGGCACATCAGTGTTAACAATTGGGACTTGGGTGTTTTAGATTTCGTCTGAAATTAGTGGTTCAAATACAACAATAAAAGGTTTTCATGGTTGTCACCTTTGATTAATGTAATATTAAACCTCTTGAGTATATTACACCCTACTTTTGTTTTTTTAACTGACAGATCTGAAAAATAATAAAGACACAGTATCTGTCTTACAAACATATCAAATGTATAGTCTTTGATTTTCTCATTTAATGTACCCTTAGATTTTCCAGAGGCATTTGGCTATATTCCTTTAGCAGTTTTTGTCACTAAACCTCTTTACCAAAATGGCTTCAATCATTTCATTAACAAATCTGATGGAGGGAAAAGAGAATTATGAGTTATCGCAAAGATCTATCTATCTATATTTTTTTTGCTGAGGAAGGTTAGCCCTGAGCTCACATCCATTGCCAATCCTCCTCTTTTTTTGCTTGAGGAAGATTGTCCCTGAGCTAACATCTGTGCCAATGTTCCTCAATTTTGTATGTGGGTTGCTGTCACAGCATTGCTTGACAAGTAGTGTGTGTCCGTGCCCAGGATCCAAACCCATGAACCTGGGCCACCAAAGTGGAGAGCACAAACTTTAACCACTATGCCACCAGGCCAGCCCCTCTAGAGATATAATAAGGGCATCAGTTCAATATAAATAGAATAAAGAAAGGAGGAATTACATATTAGTAATAAAGCCTTTCATTGCAGAGCAATTTATACCTCTCAAAGGATTTTCATCTACATTCTTTTTATTCATACTTAGCATTATATAGCTGAGGAAATTAAGGTATTAAGTGACTTGTCTGAAGCCATACAGCAATCATCAGATCTGGGATTAGAAAACAAGTCTTCTCATGACCAGCCATTATTCTTTACAGTTTGTGTACCTTATAGATACCATCGTTCTTCAGAGTGTAACTTATGGATACCATGGAAGTCATTTATTTTGAGGAGTAGTTATTAAAAATCTTTTTCTCCCCCTCAACTTGTCTACTTGTGAAAAAAATGTACTTAAACCCGACTGCCTAAATCAGGCAGAATAGCGTGTTGGAATCTCCAAGTAGAATTTGTATAGGTATAATGAGAAAAATTGGTTTAGAGAATTTTACCTACAGTTTATCTCCTGTTAGATGGGTGCCCTGCCAAGTTAATTTGACATATATTTCAAGGTGTCCAAATCAATTGAGAAGCTGTTCTATCATAATTTATAAAAGCTTTTCCACCATAATTTATTCACTCATAGGTAAACTCATGACCTTGGAGAATGAATAAAATAACAGGTAAGAAAGATCTCAAAGAAGAAACAGAAATGTACTTGCTCTCTAAGCTACTCATAATAAGGATGGGTGTAGGGATCAACTGGTTCATAAAAGATTTTACTTCCTCTTCCTGATCTGAGCTGTATGTTTACTCCATCAGCATTTGATGTGAAATGCATCGATGGTCACAAATCAGTTTTTCTCTTACACTCAGGGATACAGGAAGTTCCTAATATGCACTAGCATCAAAACAATAAGGATAACAACTTTTGTCTGAATTTTGCACATGGGACAGCTGAAGTTGGGGTGAAATGACTGGTCCAAAGTCACACAATGGGATACTTAGCTTCCTGGATCCCAAAGCAGAGCTGTTTGTTCCAAGACTGTGATGTGGTAACCTCCTCATGTTGTTAGAAAATTCTCCCTTAGGGCAAACCAAAATTTGCTTACTTGTAACATTTACCCTCTGGGCCTATTTCTGCCCTCCAGGGCCTCACTGAACAAACTGCTTTCTCCAGCCCCTCCCCTACCCCACCTCCCAGCCACCAGCCCTGTCCCAGTCTCTTTTATGTCTTGTCCAGCTAAGGGTCAGAAGTAGCTTTGATTCCTGAGGAAACATTTCCAAACAAGACTCTTCAATATCTTAGATCTTTCTCCCCCTCTTTTTTTTTTTATAGTGAAAAAAACTTGTATTTATAATTAGCCAGCTGGACTCAGTTTAGATGATCCCAATTTTGCTGGCAACATCCAAAGCATCATAGTCAGGAGCCAGTCGATCATATGCCTTCTTCTCTCCATCAGGCCTGATCAGGGTGTTGACTTTGGCCACATCAATGTCAGAGAGATTCTTGACAGCCTGTTTGATCTGGTGTTTGTTGGCCTTGACATCCACAATGAACACAAGGGTGTTGTTGTCTTCTATCTTCTTCATGGCTGATTCCGTGGCCGGGGGAACTTGATGATGGCATAGTGGTCAAGCTTGTTTCTCCTAGGGGCGCTCTTCCGAGGATATTTGGGTTGCCTTCGGAGCCGCAGTGTCTTGAGCCATCGGAAGGTGGGTGATGTGCGGATCTTCTTTTTGTGGCTGTGGACGCCTTTCAGCACTGCCTTCTTGGCCTTTAAAACCTTTGCTTTGGCTTCGGCTTTGGGACAGGCAGGGGCTTCCTTCTTCACTTTCAGCGCTGTCTTCATGAAAAGTCTCTCTCCCTCTTTTTAATTACCATTGTGCCTACTTGCAAAAGATTCAACACGTCTTAAATATCTTTTGTCTTTTCCCCTTTCCAACATGCCCCAGTCCCCAATCTCCTCTTTTTCTTTTACTCTCTGTTGGACAATAAAACCATCATCTAGTCAACCATTTATTTTAGATACCTTAGAATCATCTTTGACTTTTCCCCGTTATCTATCACATTAATCAGTGGCCAGATCTTGCCAATTCTGTCATAAAAGTGTCTCTCAAACCCATTTGTCCTCTTTCCACTGCCACTGCTCTAGTTCTCATTCTCAACATCTCTTGTTAGAGCTATTATAATTAGTTTCTATTCTGGTTTCCCTACCTCTATTCTCTCTATGCCACCCTATTACATGGTCAAAAAGCTTACAGTCTGATGAGAGAAATGAGATACGCACATAATAAACAATTAGAAAATAGCACAAGATAGAATTTGTAATCCAATACTAAAGGATATGTATGGGCCACTCAGTATCGTGGGAAGTCAGGAAAAGGCAGTTATCACTCTGAAAATTTATGAGGAAGTCTACCTAGAAATGTGGTTTAAAGGACAGGTGAGATTTGGATATGCAGAGAGGAGTTGAGAAAGCACTCTACCTGTTTATGTTAACAACAATAAAATAATATCTACCATTTATTGAACACCTATATATGCTAGTTTGCAGGATAGGCATTATTACCTGCCCTCCCCGCTTCCTGATCTGGGCTGCAGATGAGTAAACTGAGCTCTGAAATTTTAAATAATATGCCTAATATCACACAGTAAGTTTCAGAGCTGAGATTTAAACTCAGGTGTGTTTGGTTCTAAAGCTCAGAGTTATTTCACTAAAGCTCACTCAGATATCTTTGGCAGTCTGGAAATTAATATAGGCAAGTAGCATTAAAGGGAATTGCAAGTCCACATATCTGATTTTGAGGTTATTTCTATCGCACCATGGGCTATATTCATTACCTTCATCATTATAACCAATCAGAGGGATAGATTAGAGGTAGATAAGACATCCTTACTGCCTTCAAGGAGCTCGATGTGATGGAGAAGAGTGACAATACAATGTGACCAGTGTCATAATAATGGGAGAAGGTCAGGGGCTTGGTTGAGACTAAGACCTGTTGCTCTATAGCCCTGCTTCTGACAGTAACTAGTTTAGAAAATTTATTTAACTACTACAAGTTTCAGTTTCTTCCTCTGTAAAATGAAGGGGATGACTAAATAAGAGAACCTCTTAGTTATTGCAAACTCATTGTTCTTTTTATTCCTAACCCTTCTTTCTATTTTTGCTTTTCCATTTCATTTCATTCATTCACTGACTCATTCATCATTCCTTCATACCATCAACATTTATTAAATACCTTCAGGCACTATGTGGTACACTGGGGATGCAAGGATAAGATACAGTACCCCCCTCCCCTCAAGAAGCTTGCAGACTTGGAAGACGGATTGGTAAATTCAATGAAGTATCACAATAAAGGTGTTTACATAGTGCTATGGGAGTACAGCGGGGAGAGTGTGATGTGGGGATGAGGATGAAGATGGGTAGGGGAAAACTTGACAAGAAGTTGACATTTGCAAAGGCTCTTAAAGACTAAGTAGGAGTTCACTAAAAGGAGTGCATGTGGGACTTTCAGGCCAAGGAAATAGATTTTGACGTTCTTATATTTGCCTGCTCTTGATGCTTTTCTTCATCAAAATATTAACTCTTCTTGAGTTATCATCACAATTAATTGCTGCAGATCCAATACATTGGAGATTTGGTTTCCTAAAAGAACACCCTAGGTAGAAGAGAATACTTTGTTTTCATGCAAATGCTCTCACTTATTAAATAGGAAGAAAAAGATACTTGGACCACAAATTTTGTTCTCTGTAAGTCCATGGGACTTCTAAATGGAGCTTGTGTCTTTTA
The DNA here is from genome assembly GCA_031878705.1 of Tapirus indicus. NCBI lineage: Eukaryota > Metazoa > Chordata > Mammalia > Perissodactyla > Tapiridae > Tapirus > Tapirus indicus. Next base: position 131,196,652 of record CM062920.1, on the reverse strand, counting down.
ATGAAAAGAATTGACAGGGTATCATAATAAACTTAAGAAGTATTTAATACTCACATACACAACAATGTACTTTGCTATGGGATAGAACTTATGTTTTTATACTCAGAAAGCATTGATTTTCTGAAATATTTAACACATGTGTCAAAAGAATTGAAGAAGTTTGAGTATCTTCTGGAATATAAACTATCTCTATATTGTGAAACCCAATACTGAGTTTAATACCATAAGTACAAATTGTCTTTTATACTACAAAAGGTGGGGTTGAAAATAAAGACATGAAATAGGTTCATACTGGTGGTTTCATTACTTTTACCTTATATATGCTTATGGGCTTGTAGTCTATTGTTTGTTCCTAGATCACAGTTGGAACAGATTTCTACCAGTAGGAAAGGACTTGAGATTCATCCACATTCCCTAAAGAATAGATTTAATCACTGTTTTTGGAGAGAGCAAACTTAGAACCAAATTTGAGGAAGTTGCCTACGGGTAGAGTGTGCCTCAATGTAAGGAAATACTTGCATCATTGGAGCTGTCCAATAGTACACTTATTTCATTTTGTCTTCTCTCAGTTACTTGTTTAAACTTCACCAAATCGTAAGTTTCCTTAGAGAAAGTACTATGTCATTCACCTTTATATTCCTCCTTCCCCCATCCCCATCAGCTTGGTGCCTGACACGTGTTAGACAAACACTCAATATGTTGAAATGAATTGCCTAGGAGAAATCAGGTGTGCTCTGAAATAATGTAATTAGGCAGAAGTTGATGGGCATTTGCCAAGCATGTTACAGTGGATGACACCAAGGCCTCCTGCATCGTGGTATAGTGGAAAGAATGTTGACCATGGGGCTTGGGTTCAAATCTCGGCTCTATCATTTATTAGTTGTGTGATCGTGGGTAAGTCGTTTTTCTGTGCCTTGGTTTGTGAGTGAGATTGCATACCCTCTCATCTACTCAAGTACACTGTAATCCTCTCTCCCTCTCTCCTCCATCATCAGTTTTCCTCTCTGCTGGATTATTACCAGTAACACAGAAACATGCTGTTATGTCTCCCATCTTAAAAATATTTTCTCTTAACCCTTGCACCCACTGCCCCCATTCCTCTGTTCTCTTAATGGCAAATGTCCTTGAAAATGTTCTATACTTGCTCTCTTTAATTCTTCTCTTTCCATTATCTCTTAGACTTATTTCAATCAAGCTTTCATTTCCATCATTCCACAGAAGCAGCTCTTGTTGAGCGTCCTAATAACAGCAACTTCCACATTGTTAAGTACAGTGGTAAAGTCTTAGTTTTTATCATTGGGGGCATTGACATAATTGGTCATTTCCTCTTCCTGGAAATATTTTCTTCCTTTTGCCTCCCAAGAATATCACATTATCCTGGTTTTCCTCCCCTTGACTGGTTGTTTCTTCTCAAACTCCTTTGCTGAATCCTTCTCTTTTCCCCACCTTTTACCTTGGAGAGTGCCGGGGCTCAGTTCTCGGTCCTTATCTCTTTCTCACTCTCTTAGTGATTTAATCTATGCTCACGGTTTTAAATACCATCTAAATGATGACAATTTCCAACTTTTATCTCCAACCCAGCTCCCGTTAACTTCTGACTCATATTTAACTGCCTATTCAACGTCTCCACTTGGATGGCGAATAGACATCTAAACTTAATGAATTGCCAAACTGAACTCAAATTCTTCAAGTCTGTCCTGTCTAGTTTTTCTAGATTTCAGTAAGTAGCATCTCTATCCCTTTAGTTGCACAGGCCAAAAACTTTAGTGTCCTCCTTGGCATTGTGTATCTTTCCCACTCACATTCCACATCAGGGAATCCTTTTGGCTGTACTTTCAAAATATATCCAGAATCCATTTCTCTACCTCCACTGCTATAACCATGGACCAAGCTGCTGTCATCTCTTGCCTGGATTGTTGTAATAGCATTCTAACTAGTCTCCCTGCTTCTACTCTTGTCTACCCACAGTCTTTTCTCATCCTAACAGCCATAATGGCTTCCCGTTTCACTTAGAGTGAAAGCTAAAGTCCTTACAAAGATCTCTAAGGTCCTAAAGGATCTGGCTCCATGCCTTCTCCCCGTCTTTTCTCATCTCTTATCATTTTCCTCATCATACTGGTCTTTTTGCTGCACAGCAAACAGTGCAGGCAAGCTCTTGCCCTCTCAGCCTTTGCACAGACTGTTCCCTCTGATTGGACCACTCTTAGACGTACTCTTTCAAATAGCACCTTCTCCATTAGGCCTGTCTTGACAATTCCATTTAAAATTTCATCCCTCTCCTAGAACTTCCTGTTACCCCAATTTATTTAATTTTCCATGGTATGTCATACTTTCTAAATTACTGCATCAGTCTAATATTATGTTCTAAATAACTACATAATTTGTTTACTTATTATATGTAGCATATATTTTCTCTGTCCTACTAGAATATAAGCTATATGAGATCAGCAACTTTTATCTGTCTTGTTCACTGCTGAATTTTCAGTACCTCGAACAGTACTTGGCACATGTTAAGTACGCTGTATTTTGTTGAAGGAAGGGAGGAATTGAGTGTAAACAACAAAAATGATGTCTGAGTTTCAACTTCCTATGAACTGTGGTAAGGCTCTCATGAGAGAATGGATGTGACAGCCCTGGGTAAATCATGGAGTGCAATCAAATTAAGAAATTACTATTGATAGTAATTAGTATTATTGTCTCATAAGTCTGCCTTGCAACCTTTTTTAACGTTGCTATATGTGATTATTAAATAAAGATAGATAACTGGTCTTATGAGAATGGTACCTCCATTCAGTCAGTCTCTTGAGATTAAATTTTCTTTCGTAAGTTGATTTGACTATCAGCATTCATTTATATTTCCTTTCAACTCTTAATACAGCTTTTGTTCATGCTCCAGCATAGCCCTACTTTAATTGTGTGGTACAGCTGTTTCTGCATATCCTTTGTATACATGTCCTGAAGGTCATCTCGTGTGTACATGTGTACACACATGTGTGATTACATGTACATGCTGCATGTGCTGTGCTCTCCAACATGGCTCTCTGAGCCATCATCAGTCAGATTAGTCAAAAGGAGGTTGTTTCCAGCCAGATGGAGATTCTACCAAGACCAGCCAGAAGCTTCAGACCAGCCAGATAACGGGGGTGGCAAGGTCAGGGGGTGGGGAGGAACCAGAGATGGACATAGGATGACAGATATTAAAAAAAAATTTTTTTTTTGCTTGTTTTATGTTTATTTTGACAGACTTGAAAATTGCAGCACACCAGCAGCTTGTTCCACCTGAGTTGTCTGCTACCCTCACTGCCGTTGGCCACATACAGGAGGCATCACAGAGAGGCAGGGAAAGGGATTGAAAGGCATCTCTTCCCAGAACATTTTGGAAAATTGAACTTTTACTTTCTTTTTAGCTCTCAGAAGAAAATACACAGATTATACTGTTACCCCAGATTATGGTGTTTGGACTGGAAGATGATAGGGGTGATAGGGGTAGTTGTCATATAAAAAGATTAAATCTGAGAACCTCTCTGTAATTCTGTCAGCCAAAGAGCAGTAGGACTTGAAGGCACACTGGATTGTCTTGTACTTTCTTCGAGGAGTTTGGTTACCTGAGGTGTTTTACTACCAAGCTGTTTTTGTGAAGTGTGCTTGTGCTGGCTGTGATTAGCTGCCTCAAGAATTGATTTAGCCAATTTGGCTGGTGGGACAGGCATTTTCTCCTTGTCTCCCCACTTCATGTTTTTTCCCCAAGAAACTATAGTCTCTCAAAGAGGATTGCCTTCTCAGGCACATGCTTTCATGTCTTTCTCTCTCAGCTCTAATATTCTAGCATGAATCTAAAAGATTATGTTAGAGTATTATGAAATATTGTGCCCAAACTCTGGAACTAGCTGTGACCCAGAGAAGGTTTTCAGAGTATGAATTAGAATAAAATTTCAGTGGTTTTGTAGTTAAAGCAGACCTGGATTCAAATCCTCTTTTCTTCACCTGCAAAATAGATGATCTCACAGAGTTGTTTTGAGGACTGAAGGAGGTAATATATGTAAAAAGTAATAGACATATCCAATTACTTAGGCACATGGTAAATGGTAGGGGGTTTGCTGTTGGTATTGACAGGACTTTACTATTATGGTGACATATTGCTGAAAATAGCAATGGCGATAGCTATAGTAAGAATGAACTACAGAGTTAAAAGTACTAGATTAGATGGTAGCAGTTGATAATCCCTAACTCTGACAACCACTGTGCCTTATTATGGAGTAGGGAACAATCAATTTCTTAACGATCCAGATTAAAGTTATATTTGTCATATGTCTAATATGAGGACACGTGGATAATTATATCTATGAAGCTTTATGTAATTTGTATAGTTAAAAAAACATTGAATGGAATCATTGTGGGAAGACGCTCCATCTCTAAACATCACTCTCCACAACAATGCAGGGGAGGATTTCTGCAGGGCCAGGCTGTGGAGCTGGACTGAGCCTGGAGCTCGGGTGTTGGAGAGAAAAGGGAAGAGAAGTTGTGGACTATATAAGGAGAGGGTATCTCCTGCGGTATACATTTGAAAGTGAGAAAATTCACACTAAGAAACCAGGGATCACAGAGCTATGTCTTTACTAGGTAGATAGTAAATTCCTGGAGAAATAGGATAATGAAGAATAGGAAAAGGAAAATATGGTTTTGAAGGTGGTATGTGTGAGAATACCTCCCCTATGCCAATGAAGGAAGTGCAACATAATCTCACAGTCCACTCTAAACCCTAGTCTCCCTTCTACCAAATTGTGTACATATGATCCCCAACTAGGTATAAGTATGCAAGGAAAGATATTTGGAATAAATACACCAAATGTTAAATAGCCTTTTTTTCTAATTAGTAGGCTTAGGGGTGATTAATGTTCTTTTTAAATTCTTAGTAGTCATTTCCACATTTTACAATAAGCATATGTTATTTTTATAATAAAAATTTCATTTTAAAATATTTCAAAAGGTCTACATTCAAAACCTATCAGCCATCCAGAGGGAGCCATTGTGTTAAGGGTTACTGTTATTTCATAAGCACTCACTTATATGCCTGAGGACTGTGCAGGCAGCTTTATAAGTATTTTGTCATTTAATCCTCACACTAAGCCAGTGAAATATATACTGTTAGATGAAGACACTGGGGTACAGAGATCAAGTGACTTATTTTAGGTCATGTAGCTAACAGGTGGCAACATCAGGATTTAAATCCAGGAGGTCTGACTCCAGTGATGTCTATGCATACTTCCACTGAGTTACAGTGCCCTGGTCGACACGCACACTGAGGCATCCGGAGGCTCTCTGCCTTGGGTCTACTCTAGGTATGCCACAGGCAAAATCTGTTTGGTGGCTTCTAGCTTATTTTAACTTTTAAAAAATGTACATAAACAGGACTTCAGATGCTCTGATAAGAAATATTTTTGCTTTTCTGAGAATTCTTATGGAAAAAAGGCAAGTATTTCATTAAGAAAATAAAGTGGAGAATTGAATTCAAATATACACATAAAGGTTTGCTTTTGTTTTTGACCAATCAGAATCATGCTGCAAAATTTTTTTGCTTCATTAATGGAGCTTTTGCTTTTTAAGCCATTGTCTCCTGGAGCTAGGTTTCTAGCTCCTGTGACTGTTTTTAGGAATAATTGCAAAGAAGCAGGAAATGTGGACATTTTTTTCTTCAGTTAGTGCCAGCAGTGTAGGAAAGATGCTTATTGGGAAGTCAAGTCAAGAGTATAGTTTTGACGTAGAATCTCCTTCTGTAATTCTCTAGCAAAGAGCTTTTAGGTTTGGAAGAGACCCTTATAAAGTCCAGGCCAGTAATTGATCTGGATATCCCTGTGTCTCTTCCTCATTTCCCTCCCACCTTCTTCCCCTGCCTTACCACTAGTAACAAGGAACTCACAGTTTCTGGAAGCAGTCCTGTTTTAGGACCACTGTTAGTAACTTTTCCTGATGTTGAGTGGGAATTAGTCTTACAGTAGCTTCTTATTGGTCCTACAAGTGACTGAAAGAGCAATTTCAATAGATCTGAAACAAATCTTAGTCTATTTTAGTTGTGCATGATGGCAGAAGTGAACCCTCAATATGCTTTATATCATTATTATAGATTTATTAATTACTGTTCTTTATAGAGTACTTTCATTTTTTAAAGTGATTTTTGTACAGTACATTGTATTTTTTCTTACCCTCTTATCTGAGAGGGAGGCTGGGATAGTTTACATACACACAGATATACACACGTCCCTAATCCTTACAAGGTAGATCTTTTTATTCCCATTTTACAGATGAAGAAACCGAGGTTAAATAACTCTTCAAAATCACTCAACTAGAAAATGGCTACATTGGCATTTAGATCTCAGAGTTCCCAAGGGATGAGTGCATGGACTTTAAATCCTTGCACTTTTCACTGTAATATGCTGAATGTCAGATCAAATGGAATATCTGTGGTAAAGGGAAGGTAAGACTCTTGAGAAGGTCACAGAACTCGTTTTGGAGCTGGAATCTATCTTGCAGTCTCTTGGTTTTGTTTCTCCGTCTTGTGGAGTCTACTGGATGTTATTGGCTTGAAAATATAAATTTGGCTCATTTTTTTTCCAAGTGCTTGCAGACAGTAGTGCCTCTTTGATCCTTTGATTTAAAAAGAACTTGTTAGTATCTTTAGGACTATATAGATGGCAAAGTGTTCCAAAACTGGACTATGCCTCTAGCTTGAGATGATTCCACTTTAGGATTTCCAGTTTAATTGCTTTTAAGGCATAGCATGAAATCCAATTCTTTCCTTAAGCCTGACCAGTTCTGATGGAGCTCAGTGCTAAGACAAGAGAATATGGTCATTTTCCCAAAGGATTAATAAGAGTAGTTAGGTACAAAGATACCTACCATTATCTTCAAATGGGCAGGATTTTTGCTACATATTGTTAATAAGTCAAATTTAAATGATAGATGGGAAGTTCAAGAGTAATGATCAAAACCAAAGGGCTTTATTTTTTAACACATCCTAAACCCCAAACTCTCCGGAGATGGTTTAAGTACATATCAAAGCCCAAACCATCAGTCCCTAAAGGAACAGATATAAATCACAGTTCCCTGAATTCTCTTTCATTTCAGCCTCACCTGTCTTCACTTCAGAATTTTCTGAATTCTCAAACTTCGCTCCAATGGCAGACTCTGGCTTCACTCATCCAAAGCTTTCCATTTTGATCAGTTTAAATCCCTATGAGGCAACTGCCTTCAGAAGGCTAGGTATTGTGAGCTCACACAGGGCTGTGGGGGAGGGTGATCTGGCCTGTGGGGACTCCCATCCCTAGGAGCTGGTCACTCAGTTTCAAACAAATCTGCATCACACTGGGGGCTTCCACCCCTTTTTCTATGTCAATGATTCCCATTTGTCTCTAGTGCCTGGGGTTTCAGGTCCTGGTGAGCCATTCTCATTTATCTTCCTTTTGTTTTCAGGCTGCATTCTGCCTTAACTATCAACAATTATCATTTATTCTGTACCTTTTAATTTGGTGGTGAATGCTGAGGCTTTGCTAGCCTGTCAGTTCTGCCATTCAGGCTCATTCTAAAAAATAGAGGCTCAAACATCAATTCCTTGATCTGTCTTTGGCTGGCTGAGATAATCTTAGACTTGGAGGGGGTTTCTGAGTCCAAATTTCTTCTCAAATTTCCTTTGGTGACAGAAAAGAGTAGAAAAAAAAGAAGCTCTTCCTGTGGTTCCAAATCTCTCTCTCTGTCATCTTTTAAACCTCTTTGAGGTTCTTTCTGTCCTCAGAAAAATGCACACAATTTAGAGGTTTATAGACTTTTCGATACCCGTGAATGTACCGTCTCTAAATTAGGAACCTTGCCTGCTCTAGTGTCCCTCTGGAGTCACGGGCTCTGATCTAGTATGAAGGAAGAAGTGGTGAATGTGGCTTTTGAGTAGCAATAAACTGATTTCCTCTCAATTTTCCATGAGCACTTTCAGCCTCATGTGTTTGAAATTTTGGGAGCACTGTGCACTATGGCATGGAAAAGACATAATAATTAATTCTCAATTTTCCATCCTGTTTTCTTAGAACTACAACACCAACACTATTTCATAACCTTTTTGGGGGAAATGAAACTCTGAAATTCCCCATCCATTGCATGTGGCACTAAAGTGACCTCTAGTGGACTTTCCTGGTAACTTCCAGGAAATTCTAGAATAATGAGTGTTATTGCTGGCGAAGAGACAGACCATTGAAATTAGGAGATTAGTTCTTCAGCTACCTGGTGCCCTGAATTCAGTTGGATGCACAGTAAGCTTCATTGCGAAGTCTGGGGCAGGTGAGGGAGATACATTTGGATGAAGCAAGATTCATCACTGGTTAAAAGTGGCTGTCAGAGACCTCAAATCTCCTGGAACTAACACTTTTCTAGAGAAGGATTGAGGATCAGGTTATGATCAGTGGGTCAGGACCAACCCACCGGATTGACTAAAAAAAAATGTCTCTGAAATAATAAACAGTGAGAATGATTTGAAGTCATGATGAACCTTTTAAGCAAAGCAAGGGAGAAGGTATTCCACATTTTATGTTCTGTTTTGAGTGCTGGGACTTTCTGGTGGGAGGAAGAGAAGGAAATGAACATTTTAAAAGTTCCAACTTGGGGCTAAACAGTCTCTCAATCTCTCAGTCTCTTTCTGTTTCTGTCTCTCTTACCCTCACCCTCCACCTTTTATCCAGCCCCACTCAACAACCAAAACAAAGGCAAGCTCTGGGGCCGGCCCAGTGGCGGCCCAGTGGCGTAGCAGTTAAGTTTGCATGCCGTTTTGGCAGCCTGGGGTTCGCAGGTTCGGATCCCAGGCGCAGACAGACACACCGCTTGTCAAGCCATGCTGTGGCGCCGTCCCGTATAAAGTAGAGGAAGATGGGCACGGATGTTAGCCCAGGGCCAATCTTCCTCAGCAGAAAGAGGAGGATGGGCAACGGATGTTAGCTCAGGGCTAATCTTCCTCACACACACACAAAACAAAAACAAAGGCGAGCCCCATTAACAGTCATTGCCTAGGGCCGACCCTGGCTCTAGGTTATGTTTTCTGCCCACCGAATCTTCATTGACCTTGGTTACCTGGCTTGCTCCTTGAAACTCTTTAAGAACTTTTACTTGGACTTATCTCTCAGCATGAGCCCACTCCTGGAGGCCTTACGGAGGATACCCTCCTCCAACTCTGTCCATGAAGACCCAAATCCTGGCAGCAGCTGGCTCACTCGTATGATGGGGAAAGCTGATTTGGACATTTGGTTTGGGCCTTTTGTCTAATAATAATCCTTTCTGCCCTTGCCTCCTCTAATTTGATGTCTAATCTTTTATCTGTGAACCAGTTTCTCAAGTCACCACCCCCTGTCTTTGGTCCCATGTTTAACACCTAGATCTCATCTAACTCAGACCTGACCTTTTTGGAACCCTGCTATGATGGGATTTATATTGTGCCTTCAGGATAAAGTGATTGTAGATTAATAATAAGAACGTTTTCTCAAAGGAATAGAGAAACTCGGTATCTAATATTATTCTCTTGATTAGCATGTAAAGATGCTATTAAACCAACTTCTATCATACATTTAAATTTGAATGTCTTTGTCTAATGTTTAATTCAAGAACATAGAGATGTAGTCTCAATACATACAGAACAGTTGGAAAGTCTACATAAGGGGTTAAAAAAATAACAGGAAAAAGAAGTTATGTGTGAATTTCCTGTCTTGCTAAATTATTATAAACATTTGCCTACTTGGGTCAGAATTATTATATCATTTCTCGTCTTTCCAGCTGCAGCAAAAAAACCCCGGAGAACCATGTTTACAGTGGTGGGCACTGTGTGGCTATTCACGATCTCAACTTTAGGAGCCAATGATTCTGTTTAGTGAATGACAGCTCATATGGCGCTCGTAACACAAACGGGCTATGAACCCGGCATCCAAGAGGAGTTCAGAGGTTAGTGGGGATGAATGGTTTAATCAAAGATGACATTCACAGAATACTTGAAGTCCAGCTGGTGGTAGAAGAAATCCATCTGGGAATTAAGTTCATCAGGAGTGTAAAAACTGGATTAGTTTACGTTTGCCGTGATTGGGTGAATCTGAAGTACAGTTTCTTGTTCTTCTAGCATGAAAGAAATTATTTCTGCAGTAGTAAATAAATCTACCTATAAAGTGAATGGGGGCTATTCTTCTGAGTGCCAAGATGATTTCTAATTTCCCATCAAAAATGAAGAAAAGTTCTTAAGAGTGGAAAAGCAATATTTACCTCCTTATATTGAAGCTTTGGAACACTTTGACTTTTCCCATGCAAGTGCTCTCCTTAGTGCATTTTGCCATAAGGGGGTGCTCTGGGATAATACTTTTCAGCAAAGCAGCTGTCTTTTCTGCTCTGCTACCTGAAAAAAAAGCAAACATTTAGATTTGATCATTCTTCTTCCCATTCAGATTCACTAACCTTCAAAAGGTGTCAATTTAAATTAAAAACATGAAAAAAAATAGTGAAAACTATTTAAAAATGTAAATAAATAACCAGTGTCTGATTCCTAAGGAAAAGACAAACATTGGAAAATACTTTGCGTATACACTTGTTTCCTTTGTTAGGAGATTAGAATCACAATTAGCTGAAGGTGCACCTGAGTGCTCCTGGCTTGGAACCAAAAGCCATATTTGGGGGATTAACATTTGCTCTTTTACTTTAGTTCTTTTTTATAGCATTACTTTCACTCTGTCTTTTGGCCAGTGCTGTGGGGATCATTATATTTGAAGTTGCTTTCTTACAAAAATCTGTCAGTGTTTCTGTAATTAACCTATCGTTAGGGTAGGGGGTTAGAAACCAAGAATTACACAGTAATTTCCCTGTCACCTCTGTCACATTTTTTTATCGGTTCTTAGGTTCTACTCTTGCCTCCCTAAGTGTGGAGGGTGAGACAGTGGGGAGGAAACTCAATTCTGTTTTCATGGACTGGAAGGGAGAATCAGAGGCCATCTTAGTAGCTTCCAAGCACAGAATGCTGTGAAGGACAGCTAATGAGTCAAGGTCACCAACCGGACATTTAGAGAGATTGCTACAACATCTGGTGGCCAGAACATAGGGTCCTCATGGTTTTAGTCAAAGGAACTCACCTGGTTCTACCACAGCATATCTGAAGGTGTTGGCTCCTTCTTGCTTGGGTGGCAAATGGCCCTGGTATATAGCAAAGGAATAGAAAGAAATGTTATACCTTTGCTTATGAAAAAGTAGGTCTCTCTGTATAATCCCTAAACTCATCTCCTTGGGCAAAAAGCTAGGTGACGCTTTAGTCATCTTTATGACCATTTAACTCCCTTATACACAAGAGGGAAATTTGGCTGAGAAGTTATATAGTGTAACTTAGGAGATTTTATTTGAGAATTATATCTGGTCATCAGTCTTTTGTGTCTTTTTATGCATGGGATTCATTTAAAAAAACAAGATATATTCATATCAACACCTATATTTTAAAAATACACTTTCCTTAAATATGTATTAGGTTCCACTTCCCAGAATTGGTTACCTTTATTTTTTTTTTCTAGAGGTGACACAGAGAAAAGAGGAAAAGAAAGAATTTTGGGCAAAGGAAAATGTACATAAGCTTTTTTTCCTCTTAATTTTGAGATTTAAAATTGTATTTTCCTTTTTCTTTCCACTTGAAAAAAATACTGACATTTCTTAGACTCTTGATTATAACAGAACATCCTAAGGAAAAGAATTTAAGAGTCTAATATTAGAAACCATAAGAGGTTATCAAATGGCCAAGAACTAAAACAGAAGGAAAAAAAAATGGTTTCTAAGATTTGTTTTTGTTTTTTTCCCCCCTGCCTTCCCATCTGTGAATTTAAAAGTTTTAGGATTTAAAGTAAGACGTAAACACTACTTGGCTGATAGTTGTCTCACACATTTGGGCTGCTCAAGCAGCAGAAGGGGGATATGCAGTCACTAGACAGGCTTCTGACCTGCACACACTTTTTTTTTTCCATTAATCCTTTGCACAGAACAGATGCTCTGGGTGCAGTTTTAGGCCAGAAGAATGTCAAAATATGTGGGTGTGAATTTGGCCAAAGGGTTAGTTGAATGTGGAGCATAGATACCAGCCTGGAAACAGGTCACATTTTAATGAAAAATGCACATTCAGCATGGCATTGTGTTTTTCAAAGAGGTGATTCCCAGCGGTGGAGAACACAAGGGAGAAATAGGCATTCACGTGGAACTGCTTTAAAAGAGAGTTTGTATCCTGGCTGGTGGGGCAGGGCTTACTAGTACCCCTTGGGAAATGAGATAATGGAATTTTGCCAGGCATAATTGAGTTTTTTTGATCATCAGTCATAATTCTTCAAAAAGAAAAAAACCCTCTATGATTGAATAAAGAAAGACTTCAAAATTATAACGGGCTATGCTAGAAAAAAATCTACCTAAGAGGAGTGAAGTATTGTCCCATTCTCATGCTGAGAACTGAATAAGCAGAGAAAGAATTTTTCCCTGTTCCACTGGAGAAAAAAAAAATAGCAGAGAAAACAAAGTGACTAAAAACTCTACCTTTACATGTTAAAGAGTGAAATATAAAGCTCTCTTAGAAACATGGTTTTTTTTGTTTTGTTTTATTTATTTATTTTTTGTGAGGAAGACCAGCCCTGAGCTAACATCCGTCACCAATCCTCCTCTTTTTGCTGAGGAAGACTGGCCCTGGGCTAACATCCGTGCCCGTCTTCCTCTACTTTATATGGGACGCCGCCACAGCATGGCTGACAAGCAGTGCGTCAGCGGGTGCCCAGGATCCAGATCCAAACCCATGAACCCGGGGCTGCCAAAGTGCAAAATAAACTGCTGCGCCACCGAGGTGGCCTCATAGATACATGTTTTACTAGAAGTGGTTCTATTTTCTCTTAAGAAATGTTTGTGTGTGTGTGTGTGTGTTTTAATCCATTTGGATCATCTATAAGTACATAAGCAACATAATTGAGGTTATTTTTTTTTTTTTTTGGGGGGGGGAAGACCAGCCCTGAGCTAACATTCGTCGCCAATCCTCCCCTTTTTGCTGAGGAAGACTGGCCCTGGGCTAACATCGTGCCCATCTTCCTCCACTTTATATGGGACGCCGCCACGGCATGGCTGACAGGCAGTGCGTCGGCGGGCGCCCAGGATCCGAACTCGCGAACCCTGGGCTGCCAAGCGCGGACTAAACCGCTGCGCCACCGGGCGGCCCCAATTGAGGTTATTTTTTATGTGTGTGAGGAAGAGTGGCCCGGAGCTAACATCCATTGCGAATCCTCCTCTTTTTGCTGAGGAAGATTGGCCCTGGGCTAACATCTGTGCCCATCCTCCTCTACTTTATATGGGATCCTGCCACAGCATGGCTTGATAAGTGGTGCATCGGGATATGAACCTGTGAACCCTGGGCCACCAAAGCAGGGCAGGCAAATGTAACTGCTATGCCACCCGGCTGGCCCCTGAGGTTATTTTTTAAGAACAAGAGAAATATAGAAATATTAGACTCAGTCACTATTAAAATGGTAGTAAAATGCTATTTGATAGTGTTAACAAATAAACGTTTTATTTTATATCATTGTTATGGCTAGTTGTGGATGGTATACAGGAACAGCAGTGGAAAGTAGCTTCTAAAAAATCAAATACATTAATGGAGGTGTTATATCTGAAGTAAGGAAGGTGATAGTTTATTCTTTCTACTGGTCAATTTTATGATTCACAGTATCAACCCCTTCCTTTGGGAGAGCTAGAATGATGAGGGGATATGCAATTAGGACATCAAGGAAGAATGAAAGAATCTTAGTGTTGTTTAGTCTGAAGAAAGTAAAACTAGGGGAGTAAAGAGAAGGAAGAAGGACCAGGCTGCTTCTGGATGAGCCCTCCAAGTACAATGTTGTTCAGTGATGAAAAAATAGGGATCAGCCAGATTTTCGTTCAGTGTTGAGCTCTTCAAATTAGTTGACCATTGGGCAGTAATGCTGTAGAGAAGATTCAAGTATGAAGATGCCGCAGCAATAGGATAGAGTCCACAGGATAGAGATATAGCCTTGGTTCTGCCAAAACCTTGACAGTAAAAAACTCAAAACTCAATTTATTTACAAAAATTGCGAAAATGGGTAAACAAGCAAAGAATTAAACAAACATAACCTTTAGGCATAAAACAAGTGTTATAAAATGTTTTATTTCTTAAGTGTTTGTCGGATTTAATTAGATTAAATGATATAAACCCAGGAATATTTTTATCCATCTCTCCATTTTCAATACAGTTAAGCCTATTTTCTATACTTAAATTAAGCATGCTGGATCTCGGTTTTAGATAGAAAAACTTATTTCCGCATTTAGCCTCTTTTTAGATTATTACAACTAACAATATAAAGAAAACAACTCTGAGTGTCAGCAACTATTGGAATAAAAGAATTCCTCTTGTTACTTTCTCTGTGAGCTGAAAGCAATTGAGTCAAGGGCCACAGGTTTCCTACACTTGCATTAAAAGAAAAGAAAAAATAACTCAGAAGAATCTCTTCTTGTTCTGGAAGATTGGTGCTGGAACAATTGGGTACCTATATGGAAAAACATGGAATTGACTTCTACCTTATACCATAGACAAAAATCGATATCAGGTAGATTAATGACTTAAATGTGAAAGTCAAAACTATAAAGCTTTTAGGAGATAATATAGGAGAATACCTCAAGTGTAGGAAATGATTTATTAAATATGTAACAAAAAGCACTGAACATATAGGGAGAAACTGTCTACATTAAAATTAAATGTCAAAAGACACTATAAAAAAAACAAAAAGACAAGACAGAATGGAAGAAGATGTTTGCAACATATAGCATCAATCAAGTACTAGTATCCAGAATAAAGAACTCCTTAAAAAGGAAAAAAAAAGACAACTCTATAGAAAAAAGGGCAAAATGTGCAAAGGCATTTCACCATTTCACAATAAAGTTTATCCAAATGGTTGATAAAGTATAGGAAAAAGGTGCTCAACCTCATTTCTAATCAGAGCTATACAGACTAGTGGGATACCTTCACACATTTACCAGATTTGCAAAAATTAGAACGTCTGACAATATCAAGAGTTGACCAAGATGAGAAGAAACACGAGCTGTCATACACTTTTGGTGGCAGTGTAAATTGGCACAACCACTTTGGAAATTAGTGTGCATTATCAAGTAAAGTTGAAGATACTCATAAACTAAGACACAACCATTCCATTCCTAGGAATATACTTTGTGTTTATGTTTATCAGAGTCCATGTTTAACAGTGTTCATAGCAGCATTGTTTTTAATACCCCCAAATGGAAACATTATACATATTCATTAACTGTATAATGGAGGAATAAATTGAAGTATATTTATAAAATGGAAAATTATGCAGAAGTGAAAATGAACAAAGTACAGATATAAGCAACAATATGGAACAAAGGAAACAAGAGAGTACATATAGTATGATTCTATTTATATAAAGTTCAAAAACAGGCAAAACTAATATAATTATATTATTTAAGGATACATATATGGGTGGCAAAACTAAAGGAAAGTAGGGACATGATAATGATAAAAGCTAAGATAATTGTTTAGAGGGATGGCAGAATAAAAAAGGATCCATCTTCCAGAGTTAGCAAGTATTGATGATTTCTAGAAGGAACAGGTGTAGAAAGTTCATGAGTTGAAAGTGTGTCGAAGAGAAGAGATATCTACAAATAAGGTATTATCTAGAGTTATCAGATCAGTATTTTGAAATATTTTAGAAGACAAATTAATATCCAAGCCTAAGTTAGTATGGTTTTATATTTCTGATATACTTATTACTTGAAATCTTAAAAGGGTAGATTACTGGTAAAATTGTAAAATAGGCAAAAAAAATTTGTTTTGCTCTGTGGCTCTCTCCTCTCTTGATTTTATCTCCTTGCCTAAATCCTGTGTCTCATTTCTAAATTGTTTAATGAGGATGATAGCTGCTTTCTTGGCTTAAGGGATTAATTCTCCTAGGAATTTGTATTTTAAGAGATTTTTTAGAAGACTGAAATGCTTTCAAGACCCCAAATAAAATCTCAGATGATGGAATTTAAGCTATTGTTTGAAAATATGGAGCAATTTTTTACAAGGTGGCTCACTTGTAAGGTTTTGTGAGTAACAAGCAGCCTCTGCTTGCAGAAGACACACCAAAGAAGAGACCCCCTTCTAGGCTGGAGGTTGGTTTCTTGTGAAATTGACAAAGATCTAAAGCACTTTTCCTTCAGCTTTTGCTGTGTGAGTCAGAGGTGAAATCTCTACTAACTCAATGGACTGTAAATAGAGATACATATTTTAGCTGCCCATGTATGAGATGGCTATTCTCGGCTTGGTCAAATGAAATATAACCAGCCACTAATGTATGAAACTTAGAAGTCCTTCATAAAAGAAACTGGAAAAATTGTACTTTTGGAATGAGTTTCTTTGACTTATGAAGTATAAATTGTTAAGATCACTAGTTTGGCAAAGTTAGAAAAGACATATTATTATGCAGAAGTATAAGAAGACTTCCGTTGAATTTGAAATGCATTCTTTGAATAATTATCCCCAAGATTGGACCATCTCCTAGCAATCTCCTAACAATCATCAGGAAATACTAAATACCTAACTGATCTACTAGGTTATCTGTGGAGCTGTACTTGAAGCTAACAGGAGAATTTTAAATAAGTTGGACTATACTCTAACTGTTAAATACCCAAAATTCATTAGGTGACGATAATTGCTAAGCCACCTCAAAACTGTGGGTGAAAATAATCACTCCTATATTGGTTTAAATGTTAGCTCAACAATATAAACAGGTGATATAATATGTAGATACACACATACACACATATATTCTCGTGAGAGTTTCATTAGCTTCTTTTCTTAGTGGCCAGGGATACCCATAGTAGATTTCAAAATGGCCCTTTGAGTCTCATGTTGCATCTTTGTTCTAGGGTAGTCAATCTAGTTGCCACAGTTAATGTTATTTTTTTATTTCTATTATTATTTTTTATTTCTATTATTATTAATTTTTATGGAAATTTCCCAAGTGCATGAGGATATATATGTTTATTCCCCCACCCCCGACCCTGGAGCATTTGAAAAGCAATAAATAAATAAATAAATAAATAAGAGGCAAGCAAAAAACCTATTATAATGAGATGGTTGTATTATGGTAAACGATAAAATGGAATACTAACCAGCTGTTAAAATAAATGCACTAGATTTTAGTATGGATGTAAAGGGATTCCCATTCCTACTACATTACCTTCTTTCTCAGCTTGTGCCTATGGCCTCGTGGGGAGTTCCCTACAATCAGATGACAGAGACAGAGAAATCTTGGGCCTGGTTTATAGGTGGTTCTATGCAATAGGCAGGCACCACTTGAAAATGGACAGCTACACTACTACTGTCCCTTTCTGGGACATCCCTAAAGGACAGTGGTGAAGGGAAATCCTCCCAGTGGGCAGAACATCAAGCAGTGCACCTGGTTGTTCATTTTGCTTTAAAGGAAAAATGGTCAGATGTATGATTATATACTGATTTGTGGCCTGTGGCCAATGGTTTGGCTGGATGGTCAGAGACTTGGAAGTAACATGTTTGGAAAACTGGTAACAAAGAAATTTGAGGAGGAGGTAAGTGTATAGACCTCTCTGAATCGGTGAAAAATGTGAAGATATTTGTGTCTCATGTGAATGTTCACAAAAGTATGTCCTCAGTAGAGGAGGATTTTAATAATCAAGTGGATAGGATGACCCATTCTGTGGCTACCAGTCAGCCTCTTTTCCCAGCCACATCTGTCATTGCCCAGAGGGCTCATGAACAAAGTGGCCATGGTGTCAGGGATGAAGGTTATGCATGGGCTCAATGGCATGGACTTCTACTCACTATGGCTGACCTGGCTATGGCCACTGCTGAGTGCTCAATCTGCTAGTAGCAGAGACCTACATTGAGTCCTCCATATGGCATCATTCCCTGGGGAGATCAGGCAGCTAGCTACCTGTTGGCAGGTTGATTACATCGAACCACTTCCATCATAGAAGGGGAAACATTTTGTTCTTCCTGCAATAGACACTTTGGATATGGATTTGCCTTCCCTACATGCAATGCTTCAGCCAAAAATACCATCTGTAGACCTATAATCCCTTATCCACTGTCATAGTATTCCACAGAGCATTGCTTCTACTCAAGGAACTCACTTCACAGTAAATGAAGTGTGACAATGGCTCATGCTCACGGAATTCACTGTTCTTACCGTGTTTCCCCCTGTCCCGAGGCAGCTGGTCTCACAGAATGGTGGAATGGCCTTTTGAAGACTCAGTTATAATGCCAGCTAGGTGGCAATATCTTGCATGGCTCAGACTAGGTTCTCCAGGAGGTTCTATTTGCTCTGTATATTCTGCTGTTCTCCCATAGCCAGGATTCACAGGTCCAGGAATCAAGGGGTGGAAACTGGGAACAGCACCATTCACTATTATCCCTAGTGACCCACTAAAAAAATTTTTTCCTCCTGTCCTCATGACCTCATGCTTTGCTGGCCTAGAGGTCTTAGTTCCAAATGGAAGAATGCCCTTACCAGGAGACGCAACAATGATTCGATTGAATTGGAAGTTAAGACTGCCACCCAGCCACTTTGGGCTCTTCATGACTCTAAATAGGCAAAGAAGGGAGTTACTGTGCTGGCTGGGGTGATTGATTTTGATTACCAAGGGGGAATTGGACTACTACTTCACAATGGAGGTAAGGAAGGGTATGTCTGAAATATAGGAGATCTCTTAGGGTGTCTCTTATTATTACCATGCCCTGTGATTAAATTTGGTGGAAAACTAGAACAACCCAATTCAGGCAGGACTAGTAATGACTCAGACCCTTTAGGAATGAAGGTTTGAGTTATTCCAACTGGTAAAGAACCACTGCCAGCTGAGGTGCTTGCTGAGGACAAAGGGAATACAGAATAGGGAGTGGAAGAAGGTAGTTCTAAATACCAGCTATGACCACGTGACTAGTAATAATGAGGACTGTAATTGTCAAGAGTATATCTTATTTATTTTATGAATAGGTTTGTGTGTGTGTGTAGCAAGTACTTTGTTTTCTTCCCTCTCTTATCCTCTTATAACATAAGATGTATTGACTTTACATCATAGTATTTAAGTTATCTGATATCAAGAAGAGTGAGCATCACCCAAGGACTCTGCATCTTCTTCTGGGGAAAAGGTTAGTGCTTTTTCAGTTGTACAAAGGATAGTTGTATCGTGTTAGGTGGAAGTATAACCTTGTTGTTATGGACTGAATGTTTGTATCCCCCCAAAATTCGTATGTTGAAAACCTGCCCCCCCAGTGTGATGGTATTAGGAGATGGGGCCTTTGGGAAGTAAGTAGGATTAGATGAGGTCATGAGGGTGGAGCCCTCATGAATGTGATTAGTGCCCTTATAAGAGTCACAAGAGAGCTTCCTCCCCCTCCCTGCTCTCTGCCATGTGAGGACACAAGAAGTAAGCAGTCTGCAACTGGAGGAGGGGTCTCACCAGAACTCAACCATGCTGGCATCCTGATCTCAGACTCCCAACCTTCAGAACTGCGAGAAATAAATTTCTGTTTTGTACAAGCCACCCAGTCTATGGGACTTTGTTTTTACTTTTTTTAAAATTTTTTTATTGATATCTTAATAGTTTATAACACTGTGGGGTTTTAGTTGTACATTATTGTTTGTCTGTCACCATGTGGATGTATCCCTTCACCCCTTGTGCCCACCCCCCAGCCACCTTCCCCTTGGTAACCACCAATCAGTTCTCTCTGTCCATGTGTTCATTTATATTCCATATATGAGTGAATTCATGCAGTGTCTGTCCTTCTCTCTCTGGCTTATTTCACTTGACATAATACCCTTTAGTTCCATCCATGTTGTTGCAAATGGGACAATTCTGTCTTTTCTTATGGCTGAGTAGTATTCCATTGTATGTATATACCACATCTTCTTTAGCCAATCATCAGTCGAGGGACACTTGGGTTGCTTCCACTTCTTGGCTATCGTGAATAATGCTGCAATGAACATAGGGGTGCATAAGCCTCTTGTGATGGTTGATCTCATGTCCATTGGGTAGATGCCCAAGAGTGGGATTGCTGGATCATAAGGTATTTCTATTTTTAATTTTTTGAGGACTCCCCATACTGTTTTCTATAGAGGCTGCACCAGTTTGCATTCCCACCAGCAGTGAATGAGGGTTCCCATTTCTCTGCATCCTCTCCAGCATTTGTTGTTTTTTGTCTTGGTGATTATAGCCATTCTAACGGGTGTCAGGTGATATCTTAGTGTAGTTTTGATTTGCATTTCCCTGATGATTAGTGATGTTGAACATCTTTTCATGTGCCTCTTGGACATCTGTATCTCTTCCTTGGAAAAATGTCTGTTCATATCCTCTGCCCATTTTTTGATCGGGTTGTTTGTTTTTTCGTTGCTCAGTTGTATGAGTTCTTTATATATTACAGAGATTAATCCCTTGTCGGATAAACGATTTGCAAATATTTTCTCCCAGCTGGTGGGTTGTCTATTCATTTTGATCCTGGTTTCATTTGCTTTGTAGAAGCTCTTTAGTCTGATGAGATCCCACTTGTTTATTTTTTCTTTTGTTTCCCTTGTCCGAGTAGACATGGAATCTGAAAAGATCCCTTTATGACCAATGTCAATTAGTGCACTGCCTATATTTTCTTCCAGGAGTTTTATAGTTTCAGGTCTCACTTTCAGGTCCTTAATCCATTTTGAATTGATTTTTGTATGTGGCAATAGGAGATGGTCTACTTTCATTCTTTTGCATGTTGCTGTCCAATTTTCCCAGCACCATGTATGTGCTCCATTTTATGTTCTTTGCTCCTTTGTCAAAGATTAGCTGTCCATAGGTGTGTGGTTTTATTTCTGGGCTTTTAATTCTATTCCATTGATCTATGTGCCTATTTTTGTACCAGTACCATGCTTTTTTGATTACTATAGCTCTAGAGTATATTTTGAAATCAGGGATTGTGATGCCTCCAGCTTTGTTCTTTTTTTTCAGGATTGCTTTAGTTATTTGGGGTCTTTTGTTGCCCCATACAAATTTCAGTATTTTTTGTTCTACTTCCGTGAAGAATGACATTGGGATTCTGATTGGGATTGCATTGAATCTGTAGATTGCTTTAGGTAGAATGGACATTTTAACTATATTTCTTCTTCCAATCCATGTGCATGGAATATTTTTCCATTTCTTTACATCTTCCTTGATTTCTTTCAATAGTGTCTTATAGTTTTCATTGTATAGGTCTTTTACGTCCTTGGTTAAATTTATTCCCAGATATTTTATTCTTTTTGTTGCAATTGTAAATGAGATTGTCTTTTTGAGTTCTCTTTCTGTTGGTTCATCGTTAGTGTATAGAAATGCAACTGATTTTTGTAAGTTGATTTTATACCCTGCCACTTTACTGTAGTTGTTGATTATTTCTAGTAGTTTTCCAGTGGAATTTTTTGGGTTTTCTATGTATAAGATCATGTCATCTGCAAATAGTGAGAGTTTCACTTCTTCATTGCCTATCTGGAGTCCTTTTATTCCTTTTTCTTGCCTAATTACTCTGGCCAGAACTTCCAGTACTATGTTGAATAAGAGCGGCGAGAGTGGGCACCCTTGTCTTGTTCCTGTCCTCAAAGGAATGGCTTTGAGTTTTTCCCCGTTGAGTAGGATGTTTGCTGTAGGTTTGTCATATATGGCCCTTATTATGTTGAGGTACTTTCCTTCTATACTCATTTTGTTGAGAGTTTTTATCATAAATGGATGGTGGATCTTGTTGAAAGCCTTCTCTGCATCGATTGAGATGATCATGTGGTTTTTATTCATTTTGTTAAGGTGGTGTATTACGTTGATTGATTTGTGGATGTTGAACCATCCCTGTGTCGCTGGTATAAATCCCACTTGATCGTGGTGTATGATCTTTTTGATGTATTGCTGTATTCGGTTTGCCGATATTTTGTTGAGGATTTTTGCGTCTATGTTCCTCAGTGATATTGGCCTGTAGTTTTCCTTCTTTGTATTGTCCTTGTCTGGCTTTGGTATCAGGATGATGTTGGCCTCATAGAATGTGTTGGGAAGTATTCCATCTTCCTCTATTTTTTGGAATAGTTTGAGAAGGATAGGTGCTAAATCTTCTTTGAACGTTTGATAAAATTCTCCAGGGAAGCCATCTGGTCCTGGGCTTTTATTTTTTGGGAGGTTTTTGATTACTGTTTCAATCTCTTTACTTGTGATTGGTCTGTTCAGATTCTCTGTTTCTTCTTGGTTCAGTTTTGGGAGGTTGTATGTGTCCAAGAATTTGTCCATTTCCTTTAGGTTGTCCAATTTGTTGGTGTAAAGTTTTTCATAGTGTTCCCTAATAATCCCTTGTCTTTCTGTGGTATCTGTTGTAATTTCTCCTCTTTCATTTCTAATTTTATTTATTTGAGTCTTCTCCCTTTTTTTCTTAGTGAGTCTGGCTAAGGGTTTGTCAATTTTATTTATCTTCTCAAAGAACCAGCTCTTTGTTTCATTGATCCTTTCTACTGTTTTTTTGTTTGTTTGTTTGTTTCAATTTCATTTATTTCTGCTCTGATTTTTGTTATTTCCCTCCTTATGCTGATTTGGGGCTTTGTCTGTTTTTCTTTTTCTAATTCTGTTAGGTGCAGTTTAAGGTTATTTATTTGGGATTTTTCTTGTTTGTTAAGGTGGGCTTGTATTGCTATGAATTTCCCTCTCAGGACCACTTTTGCTGCATCCCATATGAGTTGGTATGGTGTATTTTCTTTTTCATTTGTCTCCAGATAGCTTTTGATTTCTCCTTTAATTTCATCAATAACCCATTGGTTGTTCAGTAGCATGTTGTTTAGTCTCCACATCTTTGTCTCTTTCCCAGTTTTTTCCTTGCAGTTGATTTCTAGTTTCACAGCATTATGATCAGAAAAGATGCTTGTAATGATTTCAATCTTCTTAAATTTATAGAGGTTTGCCTTGTTCCCTAATATATGGTCTATCCTTGAGAATGTTCCATGTGCACTTGAGAAGAATGTGTACTCTGCTTTTTTTGGGTGGAGTGCTCTGTATATATCTATTAAGTCCATCGCGTCTAGTTTTTCATTTAAGTCCATTATTTTCTTATTGACTTTTTGTCTGGATGATCTATCCATTGATGTAAGGGGGGTGTTAAGATCCCCTACTATTATTGTGTTATTGTTAATATCTCCTTTTAGGTTTTTTTAGCAGTTGTTTTACGTACTTTGGTGCTCCTGTGTTGGGTGCATAGATATTTATAATTGTTATGTCTTCTTGGTGAAGTGTCCCTTTTATCATTATATATTGCCCTTCTTTGTCTCTCATTACCTTTTTTATCTTGAAGTCTACTTTGTCTGATATAAGTATGGCAACTCCTGCTTTCTTTTGTTTGCCATTAGCTTGGAGTATTGTTTTCCATCCTTTTATTTTGAGTCTGTGTTTGTCTTTAGAGCTGAGATGTGTTTCCTGGAGTCAGCAAATTGTTGGATCTTGGTTTTTAATCCATCCTGCCACTCTGTGTCTTTTGATTGGAGAATTCAATCCGTTTACATTTAGAGTGATTATTGATATACGAGGGTTTAATGTTGCTATTTTATTGTTCATTTTCTGGTTCTTTTGCATTTCCTTCGTTTCTTGTCGCATGTGTTTCGGACTACAAATTCAGTTTGGTATTTCTGCATGCTCATTCTCTTGGTTTTCTCTTTATTTGTCATGTGTGGTTCTCTTCTGGTTATTTGTTTAGTGGTTACCGTGAGGTTTATATAAAAGATCTCCTGGATAAGATAGTACATTTTCAAATGCCTCCTGTTTCCTTAGGCTGAGTCAATTCAATCCCTTTCCTCTTCCCCTCCTTATTTGTTGTTGCACTACTTATTTCATCTTGTGTCATGAGTGTGTGTTTACAGTGATGAGCTTGAATTAATTTTTGATGTTAGCCAACTGTAGTTTGTTCTGGTTTAGTCTCCTTGCTTTTTTCCTTGCTGAAATCTTTGTATCCCCTTTCTCATTTTTTTTTTTTTCAGGCCTAAGGGCCTTCTTGTACATTTCTTGTAGTGGGGGTCTTGTGGTGATGAACTCTTTTAGCTTTTGTTTATCAGGGAGAGTTATTATTTCTCCTTCATATTTGAAGGATATTTTTGCTGGATAAAGTATTTATTCTTGGCTGAAGGTTTTTGTCTTTCATGATTTTTAATATATCATTCCAGTCTCTCCTAGCCTGTAGAGTTTCTGTCGAGAAATCAGCTGAGAGCCTGATGGGGTTTCCTTTCTTTGTTATTTTGTTTTTTTTTTGTTTAGCTGCCCTTAATATTATTTCCTTGTCGTGGAATCTTGTCAAATTTGCTACTATGTGTCATGATGATTGTTTATTCCTGTTTATATATTTAGGTGATCTATTGATTTCATTCACTGTTATTTCCATCTCCTTCCCTAGGTTAGGGAAGTTCTCAGCTATTATTTCTTTGAATAACTCTCTGCTCCTTTTTCTTTTTCTTCTCCTTCTGGAATACCCATTATCCTTATGTTGCTTCTCCTCATTGAGTCTGATATTTCTCGAAGAATTTCTTCACTTCTTTTTAGTCTTAGCTCTCTCTCCTCCTGTATCTGGAGCATTTCTGCATAGCTATCCTCAATAATGCTAATTCATTCCTCCATATTGTCAGTTCTGCTCTTTAAAGACTCCATTTTTTCCACTATCTCGTTGATTTTGTTTTTCATCTCCAATAATTCTGATTGGTTTTTCTTTATGGTTTCAATCTCTTTTGTGATGAAATCCCTGAATTCGTTGATTTGTTTCTGTGTGTTCTCTTGTATTTCGTTGAGTTTGTTTATGATAGCTATTTTGAATTCTCTGTCATTCAGGTTATCGAATTCTGTGCCTTCAGGGTTGGTTTCTGGGTGTTTGTCATTTTCCTTTTGGTCTGTAGACCTAACAAACTTTTGCATGTATCCCACGGCCTTACTTTTTCCTCTCATCTTGAAGTTGGTCCTGCAGTTTCCACCTGCTGCCACTGGATGGAGATCATGAGCAGTGTGCTCTGAGCCCGCTGCAGTCCCGGGAGAGATTATGCTGAAATGCAGGGTGTGTGGGGGGAGGGGTTCTCTCTTTCTCCTGCTCAACCCAGGAGTTTCCTTTCTGGCTCTCTTGGGTCATTTGCCACACCCCCGAAACAGTCTGTCGTCGCTTCCCAGTGGGGATCTCTCAACAGTCTGTGAGAGCACCTGGAGGGCGATAGTTTTCCCCGCAGAGGGCCGTCCCTCCCCACTCTGTCTGCGAGCCACGCTGTCTGTCTTTGCCGATCAATTGGGGAGGGGGAGTAAAACTTCTTACCTCTCCTCACATCCTTTGGGGCTTCCCGTGCCTCCACCATCCGACGTATGTCAGTAGGGGTTTCTTAAAAGTCCTTTGTAGTGTTTGATTGACCTCTGTTGGAATGCGAATGATGTTTTTGTTGTGTCTTAGGGGGCAGAGATTCAAAGAGGGTATCTCACTCCACCATGATGCTGACGTCACTCTCTGTGGTACTTTGTTATAGCAGCCTGAACTGACTAAGACACTTGTTATTATCTTTATTTAGATATTAAGTATGGTTTAAAGAGTGCCAAGTTGGCAAGGGGTGGTCTTGAGATAATTAATTTTATGTATCAACTTGGCTAGTCTATGGTGCCCAGGTGTTTGGTCAAACACCAGTCTATATGTTGCTGTGAAGGTATTTCTAAATGTGGTTAACATGTAAAGCAGGAGTTTGAGTAAAGCAGATTATCTTCCATATGTGGGGGAATATATGTAGTTAATTTCATTTTTTATTGAAAGTTCATGTTCAGACATGTGCACACTCATAAATAAGTATTCATGGAAAACGATCTGGAAATAATGGACACCAAAACAACACTGATTACATCTGGGGAAGGGGACATGGTTGAGGTAAGGAAAGAGGTGTATCTTTCCTTTTTAATTTTATACAATTTCTGTAATTAAATTTTTCCCAATCAAAATGTATTTCTTATGTTTGTCCTTTATTCCAGAGGAAGATCCTACTTTTCTTCATTTTTATTTTATTTTGGTTAAGAGGATCAGCTATCACTTTCAGTCTGACAAATTTTTTGCCCAGTATTCACCTATAACTGTATACTGGAACTAGCACTGGGCTGTGTGTGTGAAAACGCAGCTATTCCATGGTCATCTTCTATCCAACCTGCAGGCCATAGAAGTGTGCAGAATAGGACTAAGAATAATGTAAGTTGTTTGAGATTCCATATTTTGAAGTAACTAAATTTAGTAACATAATACTGAATATGTAAGATATTTTGTGTGAGTAAACATGGCCTTTTATTGGTAGTGTACTTGCAGTGTTGCAAGTTGGGTTCCTCAGGCAGCAGACTCTGAGACAGAGCTTTGCATGCAAGATGTTTATTAAGCAGTGCCCTTGGGATCAAAATTGTCAAAACATGGGGAAGGAAGCAGAGGGATAAGTCCAGCTGTGATACATACCAACCATCCTCTCAGCTGACTCCTCACAGAGCTCTGAAGCTAGAATGGCCCTTCACGGTTGTCCTAAGTTGGCCCTGGATGGTCAGGACTTTATACTCCCACATCAACCAGTCATTGGATATAGGCCACCCTGGAAGGGGTGTTGTTTTGGGCAAGGCTGTTCTCTGCCTCTGAGGCAATCCTGGAAGGGGCTGGCTGACAGCTGAAGACTGATTGAGGCAATTCCTGAAAGGTGTTAACATGGGTAAGGCTGTCTGCCAAGAGCACTAGCAGCTGGGGCAACAATTCCTACAAAGAGGGATCTGAGTGGCACATCACAATGTTTACCTCATGCACCCTTCTTATTCTTTGGATCAACTTCTCAAAACTATTTATGCAGGTTTTTTTCAGTATGTAATATGTATCAATATGATAATTCAATGAGATAATTGCATTATTTCAATTATTAGCGAAACACTTGTGATGCTTAAGTGCTAGCTGTCATCATAATTATTAATACCATTATTAATTTTATTATTCTCACCTAGTTGGCAGATGTCTTGGAAAAAATCATGGTATTATTTCCCAAGCTTTGTTTTTATTAAGATGGAGAAGAGCTAGTACAAGTGGAAAAGAGTATTATAATATTTCTGTTGTG
Organism: Tapirus indicus; assembly: GCA_031878705.1. Lineage (NCBI taxonomy): Eukaryota > Metazoa > Chordata > Mammalia > Perissodactyla > Tapiridae > Tapirus > Tapirus indicus. Next base: position 131,169,464 of record CM062920.1, on the reverse strand, counting down.
TACACATTATATCAAGTTTACCTATGGGATGAGTGCTAATCCCCTTTCACATGATAAAGGGAATTTTCATCTTCCCTTTTGCTTTTATAAGATATAATTCAGTGTTATTTGATGATTCCTAAGGAACTCTTTTTCCTGGTTTATTATGAGAAAAGCCAGGCCCAGATTTTAAATTCATTCCCTTGACAAATGTAATCCCATCATAAATCACAACAATAAATGAAAAGCTGGCTTCTGCTCTAGGAAAAAAATAGACATGTGAGACTATTGTGTTAATACTGTTGACATTTGGTTTTGTACATTTGACTGCTTTGCTGATGAAAAATGTCCTTTAACTAGGAAAAAAAATAATAGAGGCTAACACTTACTGAGCACTCCACTAAGTATTTCAGTATTTCCACTAATATTTACAGTATTTCACCTGCGTTATCTCATATAAGTACCGTATCAGTCTTATGAGGTCAATACTGTTATTGTCTCTCTCTTACAGATGATGAAACTGAGGCTCAGAGGGGTAAACTGATTAAAGTCAAACATTTAGTTAAGTGGCAGAGCAGGAACTAGAACCCAGGATTACTGGACTGCAAGATTCATACTTCTAATCATTCCACTTTACTGCCATGAAGGACTGAGTTGAGTCTATTTCTCTCAATCAATCGTTTATTAAAAACGTACAGTGAGCCCAGCTCAGCCCAGATTGGAAGGAATACAAATTATAAACCTTCTCTGTGGATTTACAGTCTAGCTGAGGGATTTCAAGATAATCGAGGGGAGTGTTTCCTAAACTTTAATTATTTATTTACCATTTTTCTTTGTTGTCATGTGTACCACATGAAGTATTACTTCACTATCTCTGAACTCTCTTGTCTCCAGAACTTGACTTGTACACTCAAATCTCTCAACTGTGTTTAAAAAAAAACTTAAAAAAAGACTTAAAGATAGTTTTTCCTATATCTTTTATATCTTCTTGAAAGATGACTCAATACTTTGCTCAGTACAATAAGAAACTGAAGAATTATATGGTAGTGATTTATTTATTGCACATGCTTGAGGGTAATTTAATAATTCTTCTATTTCCTTATTATTTTAGTCTTTTTAAAAATCACAGTTGAGAATAATTGGTCAGTAATGATGAACTAATTCTGAGGATGATGAAATAGCAAAGTGTTTCAAGATATAAGAAAAATAAGATCACTAAGATCCCATAATTTATCTTAGATTTTATAAGGGTCCAATGGACCTCTCTGGTAATTGCAAAATAGAATGAGTTTTAGCCTATTAAAAATAAAAAAGCAAAATTTCTCTTTGTTTTTTTGAAGACCTCTAAGATAAAACAAAAGTCGGCTTTTTAAGAGGAAGACCTCTATGAAAAATCTATCCTTATAAATAGTTAAAACTGCTCAAAAAAATTCAAAAACAAAAAGTGCATCCAGTGGACACAGACATTATACCAAGGGTTAAATTTTGAAACAATTTTATGAGATAGATTCTATTATTCCCATTTTACAGATCAAAAACCTTACTGTTCAAATTGTTAAGAAACTTGTAGTCAGGCCAACTCCAGAGCTTGTGCTCATAATCACTTACTATTCTACCTCCCCAGATCAATAGGCTTCCTATTTTAACCTCATATCATCCTATAGTTTTCCTTCAAAAACTGTATATATATATATATATATGTATTTATATCTTCTTATAAAGTATAAGGATAGAAAGTATGTTTGTTTTGCTGACCATAGTATGTCATTGCATATAGTGTAGTGCCTGGTACAGAGTCAATGCACAGTAAATATCAATTGAATTGAATAAATGGACAATTATTGAATCATTATGCTTAGCATCCAATCAGTTAGCATGGGCAAGGGTATCTAAACACTTTACATATTGAGCACATATTCTGTTTAAAGCAAGTCGTAGGTCTGAGAAAAGATTAAGACATAATCCCTGCCTCTCAAGGAACCTCTGATCTAGTGGGCTGTAGGGCAGGAAGCAAGGACAGGGGCGTAAAAGGATTAATAATAATGCAGGTGGGAAGGTATAGGCAACTGATCTACAGAAGCTTCACCACTCTCTCGGAGCGTCACAGCTTCACAGGAGGGAGTAATCATGGAGGGTCCCTTTTTTCCAAGACAGAGAAAAACTTTCCCATATATTTAACTATAGCCTCTCTTAAGAATTTTTGGAAAGAAAATTTTATGTCTCCTTTTTCTAATCCACCATCTATTCTAAGAAATTCCTTCAACCTAAATCTTATATAATCAATTTAAATAGACATCCTCTTTTTCTCTTTTCGGAGAATAGAAATTGGAGGTGAATATTCGTATACAGGCTTTGAGGATTATTATTAAGTCACCCTCCAGTCTTTTTTCCTCCAGGCTATATAATTTTATTTTTTAAAAGTTTTCATTGTAAATTTTATTTTCCTATTCTGCAGTCATAATTACTGCTCTCCTCTGACTTATGTCCAAAATTTCCGGGTTTCTTTTAAGTTGTGAAGCTGAGATTTGACCATGGTTCTTACAGTAGCACCAATATTTTACTATTTCTGCATATTTTCCTTATTTTTCTTTCTATGTTGTCCATACAAAACAATTCTTTTTTTTCCCTATGTTCTATTTTATAGACATACTAGAGTCAAATTTTCTTCTAAGTGATAGTAGCATATAGTTAACTTTGTGACACACATCACATCTCCTCTGTGGTAAATTGAACCATGCCTCCTGATGTTCATGCCCCTATCTGGTATTCTCTTCTTGAATCTGGGCTGGCCCTAAGATGCACTTTAACCAATAGAATGCAGAGGAAATGACTCTGTTGTCATTCCAGGCTCAAGCCTTAAGAAGACTTAGCAGCTTTCTGGGGGAAGCCAGCTGCCGTGTAATATGTCTACCCCGAGACTGCCATGCTGTGAGCAGTTGTCCTCCCCATTGTCTCTCCAAGAGCCCAACTTCGCCACGTGGAGAGGCCATGTGGAGAAGAACCAAATCCCTGGCCAACAGCCCTAGCTGATGTAACCGACCACACCAACTACACCAACTTGCCTGCCTATGAATGAGGCATTCTTGGAAGCAGATTCTCTAATCATAGTTGCACCACCCCATCTGACGCCACGTGGAGCAGTGACAAGCAATCCTTGCCAAGCCTTGCCCAAATTGCAGAATTGTAAGCAAAGAACTTTTTTAAGCCACTACTTTTTGGGATAATTTGTTACATAACAAGAGATAATTGAACACCCTCTCTAAGACTTTTTTTTTAATCTGTAAAATGAATTAGTTGGATGAGATAATCTCTACATATTATAAACTATCAGAGTGTGGTCATTCTTGTTCCACTGCTGCTCAACTTCTGCCTACAGTCCCAAAGTTGGTCCTATAGATTCTTACTGCATACTAATTTGTGACTGGTCATGTCAAAATTTTTTATTTTCTTTTTGTCTTGGACCCAAGTCTCTGACTTGCCAGAGTCATTCTAAATACTGATTTTCTCCTTCAGTGTGCTAATACTGCTCTCAGCTTGGTGGCATGTCCATTTTATGAGCTTTCCTTCTACTTCATAATTTCCTTCAGCAATCTCGCAGCTGCATTCTCACAGCTGGACTGGATGATTCATTGTCTTTTTTGGCTCTCAGAAAATCCTACTGGCATAGTTTCTAGGATTTAGAATCTTGTAACGCCTTTCCCACCGTTTTGCTGTTTCTGGCTCAAGCATACTCCTAAATGGGTCACTTTTCCAAGACATAGCATGCCCATTCCTGTAAATTTCTTGTGAATAATATGTGCTATTAGAAAGCTAATGAGAAAAATACTTCTTTTTTTGGTCGAGTCTCGGCTCAGAATATTTCTAAAGCAATCACCATCAATTAATTATGCTTGAAGACTTCTGTGATAGGGATGTGAGACCAGTAGTTCTTTTTTTCATGTCGCTTTGAATTCATATCTTAGAACATTACAGCACATCTGCTCTCCTTGAGCCGAATTCATTCCAGAAGGAACATGTTTCTTAGTAAATATTGTCCAGTCATTTTTGAAAAAACTTTAAGCTTGGAAAGTATTAAAGTAATTGACTCTCAGCATTTTTTAAACTACTTTCAGTTTTAGCCACTGCTGGCCATCTGTTTATTCACTTCAGAAAGAGTTCCAAACATAGTCTAGAGTCATCATGAGTAATCTTAACAGGCTCACTGGAGCATATGCTATAACCCCGGTCTTCCCAGGATTTCAAAGTGCTTTAGAAAAGAACTTCATGCCGTATTAGGGCCACTTATCCTGTCTCATAGATGATATACTCAGAATATCTAGGAGTTAAACATGTTATCTGAAATAACAGCAAAATAGAAGAGTTGATCTATGGGACAGGTAGGCCGTAAGGTTAACACAACACAAATTCCCATGATGTAAGATCACTAGTTCCAGGGCAGAAGGCCACTGATTCCCCTCCCCATTAGCTCTTAAATTGAAAGAGTACTAATCATCATAGGCTCCTTAAATACACATCTGAAAAGGTTCTGGGATAATATGATTTACCTGATGTATGCTTTCCTACTGCACTGGACTTTTTTTTTTTCTATCCAGCATCCCTTCTTTACCGGAACTGCCTCTCCTCTACTTCCTGTGATTCTCATGGGCTACATTTCCCAGGGCCTCACTCATTTGTCCATAGTAATGGCACATGAACCAAGCTTGCTCATTCATAGTAACCTCTTCTTCTAGACAGAGTGATTGGCTCAGGAGTGGGCCATTGATCCAAGCAGCATCAATCAGAGGCCTTCACTGAACTGATAAATGGATGATTGTAGAAAGGATTCCTTCTGCAGAAGTTGCTAGATTAGGATGTAGCATGGAGCCACATATAGTAATCTTCTCAAGCCTCACGGAGTCTTACATTAAAAGAAAACTAACACACAGGAGCAGAGTAGAGATAGAGAAAATGAAAGTTGCCAATATTAGTCTGATCGCTGGATACAGCTGTATTTGAACTTCTCGGACAAGCTAGTCATTTGCTGTTTTGCTTAAACTCATTTAAAGTGTCTCACTTGCAAGCAAGAGTCACAATAGCAATTTATTCTTTAGGGAAAATTTACACAACCTTAAAAATAGCTTTCTTATCCAGCAATTCCACTTCTGGGTATATATCCAAAGGAAATGAAACTATTATCTCAAAGAGGTATCTTACTCCTATGTTCATTGCAGCATTATTCACAATAGCCAAGGTATGGAAATAACCTTAGTGCCTGTCAATGGATGACTGGATCAAGAAAATGTGGGATATATACATATATAAAACATGAAATATATATTATTCAGCCTTAAAAAAGAAGGAAATCCTGCCATTTGCAACAACATGAATGAACCTGGAGAGTATTATGCTAAGTGAAATAAGCCAAACAGAAAAAGACAAATACTAAAGTTAAACTCACAGTAACAGAGAGTAGAATGGTGGTTACCAGAGGTTAGTGGGTGGTGGAAAAGGGGAGATATTGATCAAAGGGTACAAACTTTCAGTTATAAGATGAATAAGTTCTGGAGACCTAATGTAAAGCATGGTGACTATAGCTAATAATAATGTATACTTGAAATTTGCTAAGAGAGTAGATCTCAAGTGTTCTTACCATACACACACAAAAAGGTCATTATGGGAGGTGATGGATGTGTTAACTAGTTTGATTATGGAATCATTTCACAATGTATATATGTATCAAAACATCATGTTGTACGCTTTAAATATACACAATTTTTATCTTTCAAAAATAAATGAGTAAATGAATGAACGAATAAATAAATAGAGAGAGACTCAGTTTAAACTGAAAATCACTAAACAAAGTGAACAGATAAATTCAAGTAAAAAAAGTGAGAAGGAAAGAAATAGAAGGAAGGAGAAGACATTCTTAAACTTGGAAAATCCTAGAGGATTGTGCCAGTTTTCTTTGTAAAGATAAAAACATGTGATTACAAAACTGGCAGTTGGATATGAACTGAAAACAAGTTTACTGATCATCTGTGCTTAGAAGTGTCCTTTTCACTGCTCCTGACACACCCATCAGAAAAGAGCTTGTGCTCAGTGGACTTATCACATCATCAGCACGTCTTGAAATGGATATCGCCTATCCCCAACAGGCATTCCTAAGGATGTACATTGGCCAGGGTTTCTTAATTCCAATTATTTCTCTGGGCCCTATATTCCTATTTCAGGCTAAAGTGAAGCTATAACTACATTCCTTAGGCTAAAACCTCCCAGTAGGTAGCAATACATTTTTTGAAAAGAAGATTAGGGTGGAGAATCTTGTCAAACAAGGCTCTGCCTGTCTGGATTAAGGAAACCACTTTCAGCTCTGGTACTCTTACTTTCTGATAAGTTACCAAATTATAAGAAAATTCTGTTCTAAAATTTCAGTAGTTGTCATTTGCGTTTCCCAGAAGAAAGCTATTTTTTTTTTTACCATTTTTTATTGATGTCTTAATAGTTTATAACACTGTGGGGTTTTAGTTGTACATTTTTGTTTGTCCGTCACCTTGTGAAAAGCTATTTTTTTAAATAACTGAAAAGTTTGAACCCTTTTACCTCTCCTAATTTCCACTGCCCCCCTCAGCCCCTGGCAACCACTTTTCTACTACTATCTGTTTCTATGAATTCCATATTTTACAATATTGGAGTGGAATAAATATACAATATTCCATTATAATTTATATATATTTATAATATTTATAATGTATATATAATTTATACACACATATTCATCTGTCGAAGGACACTTAGGTTGTTTCTATACCTTGACTATTATGATGTTGCAATGAATATGGGAGTACAGATATTTCTTTGAGATAGTGATTTTATTTCCTTTAGATATATACCCAGAAGTAGGAATACTAGATCATATGGTAGTTCTATTTTTAATTCTTTGAGGGACCTTCAGACTGTTTTCCATAATGGCTCTACCAATTTACATTCCCACCAACAGTGCACAAGGGTTCCCTTTCTGCACATCCTCACCAACACTGATTACCTTTTGACTTTTTTTTTATAATAGCTGTTCTAGTACGTGGGAGATGATGTCTCGTGGTTTTGATTTGCATTTCCCTGATGATTAGTGATGTTGAGCATCTTTTCATATACCTGTTGGCCATTTGCATGTCTTCTTTGGAAAAATGTCTATTCAGGTGTGTCTGTATTTTATATTTTAGGGTACTTTAAACACATTTTGGAAGTACAACAAATACGCGTACATACTAGATAGGTAGTATGTATTGCTGGAGACTTCTGGCAAAATAGGAGGAAATATTAATGGAAACGTATTGCATTTGGACTCAATCTTATCCTCTAAAAAATCAATAAGCACATTAGAGAACCTAGTAAAAATGATCCTTTTGTTAAGTTCTTAAGCTAAATTAATCAAATATTATCGAACACCTGTATACAAGGAATCATGCCAAATGTTGCGAATGAGAAGATGAAAACAATTTGATTCTTTGTCCTTAAGGGATCTAGTAAAGGAGATACAGATTGATTTCCCAGACAAGCAGAACTAATACTCCTTCCATTAGGCTCTCATTGCACCATTCTCTATTACAGAACATATCATAATTTTTTCTTCTTTTTTTGGTAATTATTTCCTTAGGGATCCATGTCCTCTTTTAGAATAAAAATTCTACAGTGGGGGGCTGGCCCGGTTGTGTAGCGGTTAAGTTTGCATTATCTGCTTCTGGTGGCCTGGGGTTTGCAGGTTCGGATCCTTGTGCGGACCGACGCACCACTTGTCAAGCCATGCTGTGGCAGTGTCCCATATAAAGTGGAGAAAGATGGGCACGAATGTTAGCCCAGGGCCGAGCTTCCTCAGAAAAAAGAGGAGAATTGGCAATGGATGTTAGCTCAGGCTAGTCTTCCTCACACATGAAAAATCTACAATAGGCCAATTGACTGTCTTATTCATTTTTATAATCTCAGTGCCTAATACTGTCTCTGGCATAGTAGGTATTTAATAAAAGCTTGATGTTGATGCAACTCACAAAATATGCAACTCAAACTGACTTTAAAAATGAGGAAATGTGTTAGTTAATGTAAGAGGAACTCCAGTGGCAGGATGGATCCAGTGGTTTCAATATGTCATCAAAGACAGAGGGTCTTTATATTGCTCTGTTCTGTTTTAATCCTCAGGCTGGTTCCTGTTGTGTTTGGAGGATGGCTGCTGGAGCAATTAGGCTGCATACTAACTTCGTGTGTGACAGGAGAGAAAGAGGGAGAGAAGAGAAAAGAAGAGAGGAGAGGAGAGGAGAGAGAGAAACCTGAGTTCCTTTCTTAGGAGAGATGAAAAGCTTTCTCAGAAGCATCTTTAAAATATCTTCTCATATCTCATTGGTTAGAATTAGGTCATACATCATTCCCTCTCATAAAAGGGGTGGGATTCCCTTTAGATCAGGGTTTCTCAGCTTTGGCACTATTGGCATTTTGAACTGGATTATTCTTTGTTGTGGGGGCTATCCTGTGCATCGTGGGATGTTTAGCAGCATGCCTAGCTTTTACCCACTAGATGCTAGTAGCATCCTCCCACCAGATGTGACAACCAAAATGTTTCCAGACATTGCCCAATCTCCCCTGGGAGGCAAAATCACCTTGACTGAAAACCACTGCTTTAGATAATTTAGGATTACTCCAAAAGTTGAGGGTGGATCAGTTTTATGTGAGGCAGGTGGGGATATATGTTTGAACCAGTCAGGGTTCTGTCAAGAAGATAGTGGATCTGGTTAGGTGACGAACAATGTCCACTATGCTTGTTGAACATAGAGGCATCACATGTTCAGTGTGGAATTAAAAATTTGAGTTTTCTTCTGCCTTGCATGTCCTCACAACCCAATTTCTGCACAGTATTGGTGAAATTAGAAGTGAAAATGAACTTATGTTAGAGGGATTGGTTCTGGTCTCTTAGCAGTTTCTTACAAAGGTAAAACTGAGTCAGGCCACTTTAAGTTGAAAGTTACAGAAACTCAATCCAAACTGCTTATGCAAAAAGGGAACTCACTGGCTCACAATAATAATCACAGCCAAATTTTATCAAGTGCTTCCCCTGTTAGAGGAATTGTTCTAAATGCTTTCCAAATGTGAACAGATCTAATTCTCATAACAATTCTATGAAATCTTCACTATTATTTCCATGAGGAAACTAAGGCCTCAAGAAGTTAAGTAACTAGTACTCAGCCAGTAAATGATCACAATTTGTAAGTGCTATTGGAGCCTTGAGGAGGAATTGACTAATTCTGACCTGGGTATAATAAGAAGTTCTCATAGAAGGGACATTTTTACTTTGCTTGGAAGGAAGGGTAAAATACTTATATAATTGGCATGCCATTGTGTTGAAGGTGGGGGATAGAGAGGAGGAGAAAATGTTCCCTCTCTCTGGGTAACACTCATTCAGGGGTGTAGTCTGGCAAAAACTCTCAGCATCCTAAGAGATAGAGCTTTATTCAGTTTACCAGTTCCAGGCATTTCCCCCACAGGCACACTCACAGCTCTGTTGTGGCTGGTTCCGGGTGGATTGTGATATTAGCGACAAAGTACTTGGAGCCAGCACTCTGACTTCCAACCCTTCTTGGGACGCTTGGCTCTCTAGTCTAGAGTCCTTCTACCTTCACAGTGTCTTCTAAGGGGTCTCCTTGCCCTCCTGTAATCTGATCTCACTCAGGATTAGAGTCATCACGCACAGCCCTTCAGGTTGTGTACTGTACAACTCCAGGGGCACCACTCACAGAAAACTATTAAATATATGCAAGAAACCATAAACCTATGATTTTCCAACCCCCAGTACAACCCCTGGTCCCTCTGAGCCCACCCCAGCAGGAAACAGGCTGAGAAAATTTTGAATCTCCAAGAAGGACACAGTCTCCAATACTGACTTCAGATGTGGCTACAGAGGATAATGGGTGTGAGAGAACCTCCCAGATAGCAGAATCACGCGTGATCAGATGGCCTGACAAGGGACTTACTCTCTGCCAAGGCAGGGAATCATTGCAGTTCCTGCTCATTAGGATTTGACAGTTGCTGTGGACCAGTGACTGCTGTATATTTTCCATTCTACCCTCTTCTGATGTGGAGTTTTTATTGTGGTTATCATATCATTGCCACACTAGTGCATATTGGATGTCTTAGTCTATGAGTCACTGTTCCAAAAGGAGCTACATCCAAATTTGATGGAGAGGACTGCATAGCACTCAGAGATCTTGGACTCTGAGATGGATGTGGTAACTGGGTGGGACATTGTACTGGTTCCCTTGGGAAGGAAGGAAATGTGTTCTTATGTATCAGAAGGGTATGTATTGATACTTGGGTGGCCAGAGAGGTGGTCTGTAGAAAAGCCTCTGTGATTGGTCTCTGATATCCATTCTCTCAATCTTCGTTTTAGGAACAGGACTTCCCATTTTCAGTTGGGCACATGGTTATCAAGCTAGAAACATTTTCCAGCTGCCTCTCTAGATAGGTGCGCCATATGACTAAGTTCTGGCCAATGGGATGTGAAAGAGGACGATCCATGCCCTTAAGAAGATATCTTCACTTCTCCTTTCTTCCTTTCACACAAGCTGCAATGTGGTGGTGAACCAGCTTTGACTGTGTAGTTGAGAGCTTCATTTGGCAAATTTCTTTGCAGGGGGTGGCAAATTTTCTTAAAGGGACTGTTAGGAAATACTTTGACTTATAGGCCATAAAGTCTCTGTCACAACTACTCAATTCTTCAGTCATAGCTCAAAAGCAGCCGTAGACATTACTTATACAATTGGGCGTGGCTGAGTTCCAATAAAACTTCATTTATGAAAACTGACTATAGTTTCTTTACTCCTGCTCTAATGGAACAATAACATAGGTGAAAGCTGGGGTGCCACATCATCTACTAGTTCAGACTTTTATGTGAAGGAGAAATAATTTTTCTTTCGTATTCAGGTCACTGTTATGTTGGGTTTTTTTTTTTTTTTGGTGAAGAAGATTGGCCCTGAGCTACCATCTGTGCCAATCTTCCTCTATTTTGTATGTGGGACACCGCCACAGTGTGGCTTGAAGAGCAGTGTGTAGATTCACACCTGGGATCCAAACCTGCAAACCCCAGGCTGCCGAAGTGGGAAGCACCAACTTAACCACTATGCTACGGGGCTGGCCCCTGGGTTATAATTATTTTTAAGAAAGTTTGCATCGATTTTTCCTATTAAAAAGTAGATCTTCAAAGTATTCATTTCTCTGTTTTGCTTTCTCTTTTTAGTGAAGGCATCTGTGTGTACTCTGTTTAATGTTCTTATCTCTGTAGTGAATTCATTCAGTTACCTAATTTCATCTTTTGGTTTCACAGTTTTAAAAGTGCAAGTGATGTTTATATTACCAGTCTGGAGTTTTGCAGTAGTAGATGTGGTTGCCTTATAAAAGCTCTTCTAGTATAGCGAATGTCATGTTCCTTATTTGTGTGTTATTTTCTAAACATATTCAAGGCAACGCCCCCTGAGACAGCTGTGACAATAATACCCCACCATGACAACAGGGCAACAGTGCCAAAGCTCAGCAAAACAAAATTTACTTGACAGAGGAGAGAGAATAGAGACTGTCACAGCTCTTTGGAAATGCTAATAAGGTCTCAACCTTGAACCGTGTTTGCTTTTTATCTGGGAAACCCTTCCTAGTTATGATACCATCTCTATAAGTAGAAGGAAGAGATTCCAAGCTGGGAGTTTATACAGTAGCAGATTTATGAAAAGGGCTAGTCCAAAATCCAGGTGCTTCCTTTTCAGCTGGGAGAAGAGTGCATCTGGGGACATTTTAAAGCCTATAGTCAACTTCTTTGGGTCCTTAAACTTAAGATAGCCTCGAGCTTGGCAGGCATCGCCACCAGGGGTGGTGGTGTGTTAAAGTGGATGAAATCCATTTGCAATGTGTAAACAGTTGACTCAGAGCTCAAATTTTCTTCTCATGAATAGCTCTTTTAAGTTTCCCTGCCCTTTTTGTCCTATCTTGAATAGTTGGAGAAAAATATTATTATTATTTGATGCCTCAATTTAAAGATCTACACTAAACCAGCTAAACTCAGGCTCCACACTCACGCCCTCCCTTCAATATCTGGCACTAATCTTTTAAATAACTTGTCAGAGGAATACTGCTTTGTGGGTGTGTTAAAACTGGTCATGCTGTTATGTCCCAACAACACATGAAGGCTTAATGCTGAATTGTTTGGCGAGAGCTCTCCCCTCCCTTTCTCTGCCTCATCCTCACTGGAGTAATTAGATGGATGGTGCTTTTCTTCTGTAATTTATCTGTGTTTTCAATGGCATAAATCCCACTTGATAAAGTTAGTAATATGAATAATAATATAGATACACTGAATAGTCTTCATAATAAGAGAAGAGATGGGCTATTAAAAATTCCAAAAGTCAACACTTTAAAATATCTGTTTGAAAATTTCTATTCCTTCTTTACTGTTTCTAAAAGACTAAGAACGTTGAGGAATTCTATATAATAAGCGGTAACTCTCCTTTTGATCATTTTTAGAGTTAATAATTTACACCCCAAAGAATTACATAAGCTGACACTGTTTAATATAAAGACAGATAATACAGGACCATGGAAAACCCGAGTTGTATCATTGCATAGCAAAGGTCATCTATTGGTTATGGTTAACTGCCTTAAAATTTACCTTTTCCAACAGAAGAAACAATATTATTATTAGCAGTCCCCTTTGAATGCTTATTATTATCCTTTAGTACTGGATGTCAGACAATATTTTTCTCTTTATTATTTTCACATATGCTCAATAATAAAAGCATATGGAATAAAAACAACAGAGGAATATTATTTATGTGTCTATGCAAACAGGCTTAAATAAACACTTGATAAAGTTAGTAATGTGAATAATAATATATATACACTGAATAGTCTTCATAATAAAATGTTGAAAGTTAGTTTTGAAGATAGTTTTGGCTTGTCCAACAAATTAAACTTTATCAGTGGCTATGTGTATTCATATAAGCATTTGTAAGCATTGCAGATGTATTTGGAGAACAAATTGGCTTGGAGTCTCCATCTTGCCATGAGTGCTCCATTGCTCCATTCACAGCAATCCACCTACAGCTACGGGCCTGATAATATCACTCCTGTAATTTGGGCAGGGGTTTGGAGGGTGGAGGTAGAGACAAAGACTGGTGACCAAAGATAGATTAGGAAAACAGAAATGCCAAAGATACGTGCACCCCTATGTTCATTGCAGCATTATTCTCAATAGCCAAGGCTTGGAAGCAACCTAGGTGCCCATCAAGGGACGAATGGATAAAGAAGATGTGGTATATATATACAATGGAATACCACTCAGCCATAAGAAACGATGAAATCTGGCCATTTGTGAAAACATGGATGGACATTGAGGGTATTATGCTAAGTGAAATAAGTCAGAGGGAGAAAGTCAAATACCATATGATCTCATGCATAAGTGGAAGATAAAAACAACAACAAATAATCACGTAGAGACAGAGATTGGATTGGTGGTTACGAGAGGGGAAGAGAGGAGGGAGGAGCGCAAAAATGGGTGATTAGGCACATGTGTGTGGTGATGGATTCTAATTAGTCTTTGGGTGGTGAACATGATACAGAAATTGAAATATAATGATGTACACCTGAAATTTATAATAATCTTATAAACCAATGTTACCGCAGTTAAAAAAAAAGAAAAAAAGGACAAAAATTAAAAAAATAAAAATAAATTACAGCACATTCACATACATATACACAAAAAAGACACCAAACCAGGCAAAAAGGACTTAAGTAAATGGTGAGAACTGAGGCTGCTCAGAGTGGGTCTGAGAACCAGAGTACAATAGATACTTTAATCTATTTTAACAAATGCTAATCAACTGGCTTAGTGAAAATCTTCTCTTGATATGCCAAAACACAATGGTTTAAGCGAATATTTGATAAACTATTCTCAAGTGTGGATACAGTTTAGTCATTAAGACATGGCCCTGGGAAGAGATTGCATGGTTGTGTTCCTCCTCAATTATTTACCACACTCACACACAGACACACACGCCCCAAAATGTAGCTGTGTGAAACAAATTAATTATTAAAAATATTTATTTCAGAAGTGGTAGTGTTTTGAGTGCAAATGTATCCCAAAGGTAGTGGACAAGAAATAATTAAAGGCTTTTCTGTGTTGAGCCCAGCCAGAAGGTCTAAAAGCTATTTTGTGCCTGCACTGCTGCTATGCGAAGAAGGGGGAACTTTCTTTAAAAGGGATAGAGGACCAGCCCACTGAGAAAGTTGTCTGTTGTTACCCAGGCCAGTCTTTCTAGTGGTAAAAATCCCTTGGAAACTATCCTCTTCCATCTAAAACCAAAGAGTAGGAATAAGTAACCCCTCCTCCCCTATTAAAGCTGAAATCAGAAGGATAATTGCAATCCCATTAGTCAGAGTTTATCACAGAGATGTGATGGTCAGGGATGAGCCCAGGCAGGGAGAGGCAGTAGTATTAGGACCAAACAGATGTAATCACTGTTATTACTGACCTTGTGGACCTCTGGCCAGGTTTGGGTCTCTTAGAGGAGTGGTTTCCAAGTCTTAATGTAACTGCTGGCCCTCCAGGACCAGTTCAACAGACCCCATCTTATCAATAGAGTGAATAAGAATTGTCTTCCAGAAAACTTGCAAAGTTATGTAGTCAGAGCATGCACAGAAGAAGAAATCTTGACTTGAAATCACCAAAGGACTGGGACATGACCAGAACTCAACAGTCAGACTCTTATCAAAAGCGAGGGGTCCCTCATTCAGGAAGATCTGGTGTTAAAATTCCTTCCCCACCTCATCATGTTTAGAACCCTATCTCATAAAAGTTTAGAACCTCATCATAAATGTTTAGAACTTTATCATAAATGTATAGAACCGTACCATAAATGCTTGAAGCCCATCAATCAAAACCTGTCCTGCCAGCTTTTCTGCATGACAGCCCATTCTCCTGACCCTCTTAAATTTTGCCCCAAATCCTGAATCGGGGGACAGATCTGAGGGCACACGCCCCCTGTCTCCCTGCAGATGGATCTCGCAGAATAAAGCTGATCTCTTTTCCCAAAGGCTGATGCCATAATTAATTGGCTTCTTTATACACATCTGGCAAGAGACCCCCAACTTTGTGTAGTGACATGAGCATCAGCCACAACTGGAGTGTTGACATGTGCTAAGTCAGAATCCTGGGGAGCACGGCTTGAGATTCTATCTTTTAAAAAAGTTTTTCAGCTCAGCAAGGTTAGGAGCTGCTGCCTTGAAGCTTTAAAATTTTTGAATTGTGAGGTTGTGGACTCTGGCCACCAGACCTAGTGAGAGTTTCTTCTTCTTTTTAAAAAAAAATAATTTATTGAGATCATATTGGCTTGTAACATTGTGTAAATTTCAGGTGTACATTATTATATTTCAGTTTCTGTATAGACCGCATCACATTCACTAAGACCTAGTGAGAGTTTCTTAATGTGATAGTCTCCCAAGTGGGATGTTGGGAGAAAATATTAGAAATACTTGTATATTTATATTTAAAAAATCTCATTTAAAAATGTTCTGCTTTTCTCATGTTTTATGAAATACATAAGATATGAGTACATATTATATGATATAATTTATAAATAAATATTCATATAGTGGGACTTGTGCTCAAAATGTGTTACTGATAGGGTTGAGCAGTCAAAATAAAATTTGGGAACCACTGTCTTAGGGCTGGGAAAATGAAAACTTATCCTTAAGAGGCAGGTATCCAAAAAGAATGTTTGGCCTTTAGAAGCAGATTTAGTGGAAACTACACTTCTAGCGTCACTGGTATCTTAGAAAATGACTAATCTAGACAGGACAAGGGTAAAATGCCAGGAGAAGGAGAAACCTGGACAAGAATTGGGGTTCTGACCACTGACAGCTTGAGAGGCAGCACGATGTAGCCAAAAGAGAAGAGGCTTAGGAGTCAGCAGATCAGACCTAAATTTTGAGTTCTGTCACCTCACAGCTGTGTTGCCCTATCTCTCAGTCCCAGTTTCCACATCTGTAAAACAGAAATAGAATACTTAATTTGCAGGAATGCTTTGAGGATTGAATGAGATAATGTATATATTTAACACAGTTCAGCACATAGTAAGTGCACCATAAAATGGTAGCTATTGTTATTAACAGCTATTGTTGTTAATTGTACCATTTATAGAGGCAGTGTAAGAGGTAGTGGTTGGTAGTAGGGGCTCTGAACTCGATTCCCGAGTTGGAATCCTGGCGTTGCCACTCATTAACTGTTAAATTGGGCCAGCTGATGGTAATAATAATACTAGTACCTATCTCCCTGGATTGCTGTGAGATTTTAAAGAGATTATATATGTAGAACATGTAGCATGATGTCTGGCTCATAATATATGCTTAATAAATATTAACTGCTATCATCATCATCAATTGCACCAATTTTTTTAAGTGAGGAGGTAGATGATAATTAAACAATTGTAACCATGTAGTTTCAATTCTGTAATTAATAACCACATAAAATGACCAGTAAATCTGCTGGTGTGGTTCTTAAACATTTGTGTACATTAAAATCAACTGTGGGACTTATGAAACACAGAGCTGTGCTCCACTTCAAACTTTCTGAGTCGGAATTTTTACGGTGGAGCCCAGGCAACTGTGTTTTCCACAGGGCACATGGGTGATTCTGATACATAAGAAAGTTTGAGAACCACTGATAATAGTGTCCTCCTCTTAATGGTTATAGTTTTCCTCAATTACTTCAATTTTTCCCAAGCTCCAAGAAGCTCATTCAGATACTGTTAAATCAGAGATACCTCCATGATCCAATGGACCATCTGATTATTACTTGGTGCCTAGATAAATTGTACTCTGGATTTAGACTGTTAGGCTACTGGTTGGGAGTCTAAAACGCTCGCCTTTCATTTGGAGGTTACATTTTGCTTTTTATTTTCAATTACCACCGTCTTACTATATACTGTTCAAGATAAATGAACATATTCATAGTCAGAACTGGAAGAGAATTTAGAGATTAACTAATCTAATGTCTAGATTTTATTGAATAAGAGGTTATACTTTTCCATGTCTAGTTAATAGCAAAGCCAGGATTAAAATTCAGTTTCTTGATTTCTGACTTTATGGTCTTTTCACTTCAGCATGCTCTCTCCAATATTTTAATGACTTGACTTGGCATGAAAAAAAGCAGTGTGTTCACCTTTTGGTAGTCTGTTTCTTTCAAGTCACTAAAAACATCATTTAAAAATTCTCTCTCCTAAATCTTCAGAGATATGAAAGGACTAGTGCTTTAAAAACGAGAAGAGTACTCCTAAAGAAAAACCAATATAAAGTTTTCTTTTATTAATTGTCCTCAATTTTAAGCTTCATTGTTAAGTGAAAATAATGGAAAGTTACTTCCCATTATCACTCAACTCAGTTGAAATGATCAATATACTTAAAATACCTACCGAATTATGCTGATGCTTTAAAGTACTATGTCACAGAAAACTTTTGACATATTTGCATTTATCTGCTTGGAGTAACTCTCATCTACAGTGGAAGACAAAACTAACAGTGTCAATTGTCTTTAAGTGCTGTTACTATCTCATAATATAGTCTTTCCCCTTAATAAAATTATAAAATATTTTATGCATATAGAAAAGTATGGAAATAATATGACACATAATATATACCCACCACCCAGCTTTAAAAAATCACAGCATCTTACCACATTTCTTTTAGATCTTTGTATTTCTTTTTTCAGAATAAGAGTACCCAAAAGTAAGATATCATTGAAATACCCCATGTACCCCGACTCTGTCCCTCTCCTGTGATAACCACTATCCTGAATTTGGTGTTTATTACTCCCATGTCTGTTTCTTTGTGTTTGTTTTGCCTATTTTATACTCTTTTTATTATATGACTTATGCATCCATAAACAATAGGTAGGATTGTTTGTATGATTTTAAACTTTATATAAATGGTATACAGTACCTATAGTCTGCAAATTACTTTTCTTTTTTGCTTAATGTAAAAGATTTATCCATGTTGACAGATGTTGCTCTAATACATTTATTTAAACTGCTATATAGTGTTCCATTGTGTAAATATACCATAATTTATTTATTCTTCTGTTGGTGGATATTTAGAGTTTCTACTTGATATGTTTCCTTTTACACACGCGTGAGAGCTTTTCTATGTTATAAGCCAAGAAGTGGGATGTACCTTTAACTTTGTTAGATATTGCTAAATTGCTCTGTTGTACAAATTATAGTGCATTAGAGTTAGTATTTTTTCTACCTCTTCAGTATCACTGGGTATTATCAGACTTCTTAGTTTATGCCAATATGATGGTATCTCATTCATTGTTTGAATTTACATTTCTCTGATTACTAGTGAGATTGAACATTTCTTCAGATGTTTATTGATCATTCTTCTAAATCTTATTTTTTTTCCTAAGAATGTTGAAGTTTCGCTTTTCATATTTAAATCTTTAAACTTCCTGGAACTAATTTGTATGTGTGTGTGTGTGTGTGTGTGTGTGGTATGAGTTCTTTCTTCTAGATGTAAAACTGTTTATACATGTTCTGTGTGTTAAAAAAATAGATCCTTTATAGTGCAGGTAGAGTTGTATCTCTGCAGGGTGTTTTTCCCCTTTTACATTTTAATGATTCTGAAATTGCCAACTGCCCATCAGAGGTCCGCATGGAAAGAAATTTTTACATAGTTACCGTGTTACGTACACCTGGAAACTTAGCCTGTATAGAAATTTCTATCATCTGATTGTCGCTTTGGCTGAGTTATTTGCATACTACTATAAATATTTAAATTTAAATGTGAGTCCCCTAGTGTCACTTAACTTCAAAAGATTACACTTTAATGTAGCATTGAAAAGAAAAGTTACTGTGTATTCAAAAGGGCATGAAAATGGATGTATGGGATATAACATTTTTTATGAGGGGACAAAAGGTTGTCATTGGACGACTGGCTTGCTGTCCATATTTTTTTGATTAGGAAAACCACGTGCTTTACAGGTTCCAAGAAGGGGAACCACCCACAATATTTTGTTTCATTTTGTCACTGTAATTGTGCAAAAGGGTTATATATCATGGGCTTGGCAATGCAATTAAAGGCAATGGAAATTGCCAAATATAGGAGAGATTGATATGACTGACACATCACAAAAGACTCAGGCACTGAATGTATATCAAAATTTTCTGAATAATATTCAAGTAAAGCCATTTGACTTCCAGTCATATGTAATTTAACTAAGAAAATAAAAACAAATGCAGAGTGCAGAATACATCCTGGTATTCTTTAATATGCTTTGAAATTATCCTGTTAATCCTAAAAGTGGCAAAGAGGATCACAAGTGTTATGCCAAATGTGGGTCACTGTTTGATGCCACATATCATGCTGTCTGTAAGAAGTGATTTGGAAGTTTATGAATAGAAAGTCTCAAACTTTGATTCTAATACTGCATAATAAGTGGAATATATGGCAGGACTTGGGTGAGCCTTAGACTGGAACATTTGCCATTTTGTCTGGGTTTTGCTGCATGGACATGCCAGTATACTACCAGTGGTGGAGGTGAGCCAAACCTTCTCACATAAATGCAGGTTGAAGTCTAGGCCTGGAGATACCCTGAGGGTCCCTAGTGAGGGCTCCCCCTGGTCCTGTAGGCTCTGAGAGGAGCCACATCTTATAGCCATTATAAATTACTTCCCATGCCAGTGATTCAAATGGTGGTGTGCATATATATCTCCTGGGGGAACTTATTATATATGCAGATATCTGAGACCCACTTCCAGTAATTCTAATTAAGAGTGAAGTGGGGCCCTGACTCTTGTTTATAACAAACAATCCAGGTAATTCTAATGTATTTAGTTCACATTTTAGGAGATAATTTTAGGCTCCCTTCCAGTTGGTTACTTTTGATCCTTCGTTGAAGTCTTCTTATAGGTGGTAGTCTGCTGTGATGAATTACTGGCCTGTTGCACGCTTAAAAAGATGTGGGAAGGGCGATGCTGAACCCCAAGGCCAGAGCAGTGGGAGCAGTGGTGGTAACCCTGCTGAAGAAAGCTATGCTTAGTAGAATGGCTATCTCGTTAGGGACATCATGAGAGGCAGCAGCCTTAGTCAGGCTGCTGGGAAAGTGGCAAGGTTGAAGTCTGCAAGGGTTTTTCAGGGGAAGAAATAAGAGGAAATAATATTGAAGTCAAGGATCCAGACAATTTCAGATAAAAGGTTTCAAGAGCACAGAGTGGTTTCCAAAAGAAGGAAGGACCACCCTTTCTCCCTCTCCACTCTACTCCTAGATGTTAAGTAGTCAGTAAAGACTGACTTCAATTTCTCTCAAGGTGACAAACAGGAAAAGAAGACGGAGCCTGACACTACTGCTCTTGGGAACCATTCTTATCAACCAGGGTTTCCTTGGCAGCTCCCAGTGGTGCTGGTAGTCTTGGGACTTTCTCAGGTTTGTGTTTGGTAACGCTCCCCCTTCCCCCAATGTGGTCAAGCATCACGGTGCCTAGGAACCTCAGCGTCGCCTCTAGAGGGCGCTTGAGTCTCTACCAAAGCCCTGAGTGGCCTCACTGGTTCGGGATTCCCTATCTTCCAAGAAATTCCTTTTTTTGAGGTTATACAAGAGAGGCAGGCCTGTGGAGCCCTAAATGGTATCCTGCACTCTCTTGCCAGGCTCAGGGCAAGCTTCCTTCTCTCTTCCTTGGCTCAGGAAACATTCTTGAAATTTCCACAGGTACCCCCTTCCTGGCTCTCCCTCTGCAATGCTGAGTGTTGATGGCAGAGCCCATCACTTTCCCCTGGCACGACCGATTCTCAGGGGCCTGGTAGTCTTGGAAACAGCCCTAATTACCTCTTTCCATGTTGCCCCAAGTAGTATACAGGACCATAGAGGCCGATGGGGCTCAGGTATGGCTCTAGGAATGGATCACAGAGAACCCCAAGGTAGATTTGCAAACTAAACCTTGCAAATCACTCCCGGGAAGCACCAATAATATCAATGCCTAAGCAAGAATAAGTGAAAAGAAGTTCTTCTATGTCAACCCCAAATAAATGCAATTTTGACCTTTTGTCCTCAATAAATTGTTTGCTTGAAGTAAGAAATGTTCACTTGGAATAGCTGTCATTAATATGGGTGACCTAAAGGTTAATATAGCCCAGGGAATGCTTTTCATTGTTCTGTATTGTTTGTTTCCCTTTTGTGAAATTCTGTGGCCAGGGAACTGCATAGTTCCAGTAGCACATTACTAATTGCATTCTTTAAAATACAGATTCATGTTGGTTTGTTTAGCCATACCAGGAGAGAAACCAGTGTGGGGGATTATAAAGCGTCAAGGTTATAAACTTTATGGGGCTTTCAGGCAAATGAGGAATTTTTATTAATTCTTTAAATGCAAATGTCCAGTAATGTCTCCACTTGTCACACCCCCTGCAGCGCTCCAGGTAGGAAAGGATTGCAACCTGCTCAGTTGGGGGCCACGTGGAGGAAAAAAAATCTGATTATTCAGAGACTCTCTGTTGTCAAATAGAGAATATAAAAGACCCCCCTTCTCCCCTGACTCCTTTCCTAAAAGAAAATATATCAAATACAGATGCAAAACAGAGGAATCCCTCTCATTTGTAGCCCCTGGCAGTACACATTTTAGAATGAAATCAGCAAAGATCTTGGCAGGCACCCAAAATAGCAGGTAAATTGTTAACTGACTATTCTTTTACAGCACCAAATTGAGTGTGGTATTAAAGCAAAACCTCTTTATTTTAAACTAGTGGTTCATAGTCCTATTTTAGATGCCCCTAAATAATCCTTCATAAGAACTTTAAAAAGTGTGATTTTCTTTCTTCCTTTTTGTACAATAGGAGCAAAGGTCCAAATCTAGAATGACAAATGGACATGTATCAATCACCTTCATATTCTGGTCAAGGGCATATTGGGTTACCATGAAAAAGATCATAAATTTGTCTTCTGGTGACCAAGTCAGCATGGGACAAACTTCTCATACTTTACCACATTGTCTGTAGCCAAGTATTATTCCTGACCTGTGTTTTTGTTTGTAATGCATATAGTAGAGGTTTGATGGTTAAAGAAGGAGGAGATTGCTTTATACCAGTAGTTCTCAACCTGTGAGCTGAGGACTCCTGAGAAACTGGGGAATTAGAGACAGGGTTCTTCAATCAGCATGTGAAACAGCATTGTCTGTAGATAAACAAATAACAAGGCTTGTATATGTATGTGTTTTATGAGGTTGGGTGCCATATTGGTTTTTACTCACTTTTGTATCTTCAGTGCCCACCTGATTTTCCTAACATACGTAAGTGCTGTTATAATAAATAAAATACAAATTTATTTAAAAAGCATTACTAAATTAGTATTTTGTCATCATGGTTTCATTTTTTTTATTGTGGTAAACTATTCATAACATAACATTTACTGTTTTAACCACTTTTAAATGGACAGTTCTGTGGCATTAGTCATCATGGTTTCTTAACAGATACTAAGAGCACAAATACTAAACTGGGGGTTCTAACTAAACCTAAAAGGGGTCCTCATATCTAGAAAGATTGGAAACAACTTGTATTCAATTTCTCTGATGACTATCTTGACTATTTCCAGTACCATACATCTCACCTCTTCAAAGGGTGATAGGTTTCATGACTGGGCCAATAAAGGTGTTAAAAAGTTCTTGCTCACGTTGAGTTGAAATCTGTCTCCCAGTGAAGAGTTGTCTACCATACAGTTGAAATCTGTATTTTCCCATTGGTCTTATTGATTTTAGTTTGAAGAAACAGAATTATTACATTATGCCTTCTTCCAAAGAACAGCTCTTCTTTGGAAAGAAAAGCCAGCTTTTCTTTTTTTCTTTTAAAGCAATTTATCATAGAATCTCAATCAAATCTAAACAAAATTCCGCCTATTGACATTTAAAATTGAAGAATTAAAAATTTTTGCTGCTTTCTATCAATTCTGGGCCTTAAAATACATGGAAAGTAGTTTTTAAAAAAGCATATGTAGGTTAAGTAGGCTGGGCATGTCTTCCCCACACCCCAAAGACCAAGCCCCAGTGGGACAGCTCAGGCCTTTGTTTGTGCAGGAAAGGGCTTACCCAGGACAGAGTCTTACTCATTCTTCTTGCCGTAAGTACTGATGAAGCACATACTGGGCCACCCTTCGCCTCTTCCTCTCTTCCTCACAGCCAGCCTAGCATGGAGACTTGAAGTTTTCCCCCACAAGCCTATATGTGCCAACTTTTAAAAACAGCTTTGAACTCAAAGCTATCACTGTAATTTCTTTTCCTTCACTATTTTCCCCTTCTATTTTCCTTTTCATCAGATATTGCTATATTTAAAAAAAAAAAACTTTCTTTTTCCTGTCTATTTTCTTCTTCTGTCACTCTCTTTTCTCTTCACCATTCTGCCTGTGTCCTGTAGACCACTGATTTCCTTCTGTGATTTGTTTGCCAACAATAGTCTTTCAGAATTATCCATCTTAATTAAAAGTGAATGTCGGTGTTAAACCAGGCTCCTGGCTTCATGTTTTGGTGAAGAATTGTTATACTTAGAACATAGTGGGCCTGATGCTAGGTCACACTCTAATGAATGCTGAAGGAAGGTTGACTATGGAGTGAAAGACGAAATTACAAAACAAGCTAGTTGGAGCTGCCAGTCCATGCTTGGCTGCCTCTTGTGTTTCCCTGATTACCAGAGCCAGAATTAGCTATGAGTGGGAGACCATGCTTTCTTTTTCCAACTCCTACCCGTGTTGACTCTCATGGACATTTCAAATGGATCCCCAAGTCCAAAATAATTTGCAATGAATATAAATACTTCATTTCTAATTTTGGCCTTTTATTAAGGTCTGTAAAGAAATTTTGTACTTGATGGTTAAGTAAAGTGTATGGAAACCAGTATCTAAATTTAAGTTTTTTGACTTGCTTCCAGAAGTCAATCCCTGGACAAGATCTTGAAAGTTTAGCTCTTTGCTAGTTATTTACACAAGTGATCCATTGGCAAATCCTACTCATACCATGATATGGAATCAACAAGGGCTGCCCTTACCTGGTTTTCTTGTCTCTCATCTCAAAAAACCATTTACACTCAATCAGAGTTTATCAGTATCCCTTTAATTTTTTGGGGTCTTGTTCTAAAGAATTACCTAAAAGAAGTGATGAAAGCCAACTAGCTGTAGTTAAGACTCCAGAGTTGAATTTAGCTAAACCAACCCAACTGGGCCATCAGTTCTAAGGGCAATATAGACCTTCCATAGCAACAATTAACCTGTCCACTTTTCACTAGGACAGGAAATTCTCTTGTCATTTCTTACCAACGAGGAAAAATTCCCTATTGTTCTTTAACAGAAAACAGGAAATTCTTTTGGTCATTATCCCATGGTGATCATCTAAATACATATCTAATGATAGATTCCAGAGAATTCTAGGACTGGAAGAAAGCCCTCGGGTAATATGGTCCATTTCTGCAACAGTCCTTTATGTCCATGATAAAGAGTCTAAGTCTGCTCTTGGCCTTCTCCACCATATTAAGTGGCATTTTCTCTACAAGAGTTGATAACGCAAATCTCTCTTGGAAGCGAAGACATTCCTTTTATTCTTCTCTGAAAGCACTTGGAGTGTGTTTACAGTATAATATGTAGGCTTCATGTCCTTTGCATATGGAAGGAACATTAATAACCTGACGTTATTAAAGCATATCCTTCATGATAATTTCTTCAAAAACAGAAGTCATGGGTGGGGGTGGTAAAAAAGAAGGAGGAACTGTCACAGATAAAAGGAGACTTGACAGTCATATCAGCCAACTGTAACCTATGGGCCTGGTTTAGAGACTGATTTGAGCAAAACAATTGTAAAAAGATACAATTGTAAATGATTGTTAGTTTTGTCAGATATGATCATTGCATTGGGGTTATGTAAAAAAAAAGTTCTTTTCTGTTAGGGATACAAACTGAAGTATTTATACTTGAAATGACAATATATTTGAGATTTGCTTTAAAATATTCCAGAAAAATAAGATGAAATAAGATTAGATAAATGCTAATTATTGAAACTGTGTACATGGAGATTCAATAGATTACTTGCTTTTAATTTTGTGTATGTTTGAAAATTTCCTAAAACGCAGTTTTTTTTAAAGAGAGAGAGCACATCATTTATTTTTCCCACTATTAATTTGTTATTGTTATTATTCTAGTAGCAGAGAAGAAATATTATTCAATCCAGATCTTGCCTGTATTATTTGTAGTAATTATAAAATAATCTGACAATTAATCACTAAATTAAATAACTGCAATGGCTGGTTATTTTTATTTTCTTAGTGCTAACTACTATATTTCTGGTGCTTTACAAACATCTCATTTAATTAATAACTGTAGAGTAGGTTATATTCTTCTCCTTTTGCAGTTGAGGAAACTGAGGTTCAGAGAGCTTAAATAACTAGTGTAAGGTTAATAAAGCTAGCAGGTGTTTGGAGCCTGAGGTTGGGACACAGATCTGTCTAATTCCAAAGCCCATGTTCTTTTCACTACCATCCTACCTCTCATTCTATTTGTAGTTTGGGACCTTGCTGACTAGAAGCAGCCAAGGCAACTGGCTAATTAAGAGTGATTCTCTTAAAACATAAACCAGATTATGTCACTCCTCTGCTGAAAACCTCCCAAAGACTTCCCATCCTACATGGAGTGAAATCTAATATGTTCACAAAATCTATAGGGCCCTTCATGATCACCTCCCTCCCTGCCATCCCATTCCACCTCACCTCTTTCAACTCTCCCCTTTGCTTACTCTGCTGCAGCCACGCTGGCATCTTCGGTGCTTTTCCTTAAATATGCAGAGCATCCTGCTTAGGCCTTTCACTTGGTGTTCCCTGGGCCTGAAATGCTCTTTCCCTGGATATCACATGGTTCACTTTCTTCTCCCTCCTCTCATTTCCTTCAGTCTTTGCTCAAATGTCTTCATAGCATAGAGGACTTCCCTGACCATCTAAATAGAACAGTGCCCCCACCGAAGTTGTCTGTTTCCTCCTTGCCCTTCTTAATTGTTCTTCATAGCACTTATCACTACCTGACATCATTCTGTACTCATTTGTTTGTCTGTTTCCCCTTGGTAGAATGTAAACTCAGCAAGGACAGGGACTTTGTCCGTTTATTCACTGCGGGATCCCTAGCACCTAGAACAGTGACTGGCACATAGTAGTTGCTCAATAATATTTGTGGAATCACTGAATGACTCTGGACCTTATCAGCACAGTGCACTGATCTGAGTCATATGGTCACATATATCGTGCCCAGACTAGGCAACCTATGGGACTGAAATGGAATCACTGATAAAAACCAGCAGCACCCTCTGATATCCTGTTTTATGATGTGGACATTGTGGAAAGATGAGCATTCAAGATCTGTCATTTCCTACCTGCCTGACAATGAGAAAGTTTCTTAACTCTTTTTTGTTTTAGTTTCCGCATATGTAAAATGAGATTATAATTGTTAGATAATTCCATGATTATTAGATACTTACGTAGAATACTGAGCAAGCTGTCCAGTTCAAGTCTTCTTTTTATGGTAAATCAGAAATTCCTCCCTCAGCTCCAAAAACTTTCTTTGCTTTCATAATTCTAGACATCTGATCAGAAAGCCGAGAGCTCTGAAAGGCCTTTGGCTGGAAACTGAGGATTTATTCAAGCCAATGTGCTCTCCCTCTTGTTTGAGCATGTGGATACATGGAATAACCCTTCTGATTGATTAAATTAGCTTTTCTAGTGTTGTTTATGCCTCCAGATGATCACTTCCCAATTTGATAAAAATCACTTCATAATGGAGATTAGATGGTACAAAAATGACAGTGGTCTCTGCTAGATCTGTCACATTCTTTTCCTTTTAACCAAAAATCTCTAGCGTGCCAAAAGTTTCCACAAAGACTTATTGTTGTTATAATTTTCCAGAACTTAATAGGGTAGTCATTGTTATGAGATAACCTCAAAACATTAAGGGATCCTGGCTAGGACTTAAAAAAAAATAATTAAAATATAGAGCAAAAGTATGGACACATTGGTAAAAAAATTTTTTAATCCCATGTAGTATTGTTTTCAAGTTTGAGTGGAAAGTGGTATAACCACAGGAATGTACATTAACAAAAGCAATAAGCTAATTAAATAACACACAAATGTTGTATTGTCTGAGAATTAATGCTTGAAGGTCATGTCTCAGTTTACAATGACGAAGGGAGTTTATTGAGGGAGGATTATTTGATGGGAATCTTTTTGTCCTACAAGTTATGGGCAGGTTAAGAGATTAAGATAATCAATGATTCTTTTTTTTCTATGAGTAGAACCACAAAGAAGAGAAATCTCTGCGTTATACACTTCTTCCTTATTGTATGCTGTTTAGCTCACGGGATCTTGGGAAGAGAAGAGAAGGAAAAAGCAGAGGAGAGGAGAACACTCCCTGGGCATTAAGCTGGGGCTTAGTGTTCTACTCAGTTGGCCATAGTAAGAGAGACTGAGATTTGCACAGGTTTCTGAAGTTTAATACCTAACAGAGCAGGAAGCAAATGAGCACTGAGCCGTGTGGCACCTTTTTCCTGCCATCTTTAAACAAACATAGTGACAGTCCAAAAGCACAAAAGTGGGTCTGGCACATGGAGCTGGGTTTCCTGGTGACTTTATCTCTGTCTTGGCATTTGGGCTGTGTTTACAGTCTAAGCAACAGATATGAGGTAATGAAGCAAAGGAGGGAAATACAAAATAGTGACCATAACATAAAGGTACTCTTCACTCTGTGCTTTTTGGAGGATAGAGGAAGGATGTACTGTGTCTGCCTTTGGTTTATCCATGGCCCAGGCTTACTCCATTCAACAGTCCACAGTTGAATTACCCAGTATTGCATCATAGCCACTGGAGGGCAGTGAGGGCTGTGAAAAGCACGTGATGTAATCACGCTTTCAGGGAAATCTGCCGGGACTGGTGATAATAGCTGGGTGCCAAGAAATGCTTGGTATTGGGAGTAAAGAAGGTGCTCAATCAATATCTGAAGTGACTAGACTCTGACACAGGCTCTAGTCACAGACTTCATCCCTTTACCAGTGTAACCCATTGTATCATAGGTCTATGTTGGGAAACTAAGAAATGTTCAGGGCTAGTTCTGCTCATGTGTCCCTGTTTTATCTGGGGGTGGTAGTAGGGATGGGAGTCATGGAGGAAAGGCCAAAAACTCTCAAAGACATGAGGCTGAAAGAGAGTCAGTGGGTCCCTGTCCTGCCTCAAAGACCCAACTGACAGAGTCAAGAGACAGCTTTGAGCGTGACTGTGGTGTGTTCCTTTAGCTAGTTTCCCTACTATAATTTTTTAGGGCCTTATACAAGTTTAGTTCAGAAAGGTTTTTTGGAAAGAGGTATGACATATGATATATGCAAGCAACATGGATACTCAGTGGAGAAACTGCTACGAGCTACCCTTTGACAGAGATATTGTAGAGTCACTCTTAAAAGTGTAATTTATTCCTGAGGCAACAAGGGGCAGCAGAGTATATGAGAGCTTTGCCACTAGGAGGGAACATGGCTGAAGGGAGAAGCACAGAGCATCAGACTAAAGAGACTCTGGTCCCTACCAGACAGGAGTAATTCAGTCTGGGTATCACAAACTCTGAAGTAAATGAAATAGTCTGAGAGCAGAGACCAGAGTTAAAGATTTTCTGAAGATGCCTAATCTAATGTGAGAACTAGGCAGCTCTGAGTGGCTGTGTCATCGGGTGGATAGTATAGTTACTCTTTGTCTTATTTGCAGAGCAAAGAATGAAGGAGGAGGTAGAGACCACAAAAGGATTCTGTGACAAGGAGATACAACTAGAACCCAGGAAGGGTGGAATCCGAGATTTCATGTGTCACTGGGAATTTCCCAGGGAGCACCACAACCAAATGAAGTGCTATTGAGTTCAGAGAAACAAATTTTTACTAACTGGTAGTGACCAGGAAGAGTTAGAAGTTTCTGATTTTGCCAAATTCAATCTTCTGTTAATAGTGTAAACCAAGGTTAAAGCAGAATATTTGTTTCCACCTTGTCTTTTGTGATTTGAATACTGATGTTATTACTTCCTCATTTCCAGTTTTGTGATTTTCTCCATTCCCCACTTGGACTAGTCAGCTAAAGAATATTTGGCTAGCAGACAATAGGAAAATACCATGCATAGCAACTGAAGATGTATGTGTTATGGAAAAACATCATGGTCCTATAAAATTAACAAGGAAAATCCTAGCACATATCCAATAATGACTTCTCATTTTTAACTATAGCTCATTTCAAGTAATCCCTGTGTTCTAGAAACAACACCTGTTCCTCTTTCCATAGATCTGTTGGAAGCCCAGGAGTGAGAATATAGGAAAAATTCTCCGAGACAAACTACTATGTAATACTAATGGTAATATTTCACAATGTGAGACATTTGTTGGTGTATTTGCCTTTTAGGCTTCTGGGAAAATGGTGCAGATTGAGCCAAATAGTGGACAGAGTGGCTGCTTTTCAGGATCATTGCTTGCTCATATCTTCTTTCCCTCTCAATACCCTGCTAAGAGTCACTAGAGGGGCCAGGTGAGACCTTAAGTAGGAACAACATTTGCACAAGGTGGAAATCTCTCAGTTGCCATGACCACTTTATTTTAGGTAGCCCCCGGCCCCACCATCATGTTCGCTAGTTGGAATGCATACTCTGTTGTGCTGCCTTATCTCCCTTCAGTGGAGACCCTGCTGCTCCCACTGCTGTGTGTGCTGTTGGCAGACAGTCTTCAGCTGTCAGCCCCTTTAGGGATTGCTTCAGCTGCAGAGAGCCAGGCCACACCCCTTCTTTGGGTGGCCCACATCCAGTGGAGTATATAAAGGACTGACCACCTCAGCCCAGCTCAGGACAACCCTGAAGGGTCATTCCACTCCAGTATTCCTCATGGGATGGGCTGAGGCTGTTGTTGGCTTGCTTTGCAGTGTGACTTCTCTCTCTGCCCCCTTCTGCTTCCTTCTCCTTCCACAGATGTTGAGCCCAAGGACCCTCCTTAGTAAACATTCTGCATGGTAAACTCTACCTCAGTGTGGGTTTCTCTATACCAGGGAAGAGTTATTTCCTTCGTAGTGTTTAAAATTATTTGAAATTATATTACTGATTTGTTTGTAGGTTTATTGTTTGTTTCTTCTACTAGAACGTAAGTTACATGCATGCAGGAACCTGACTTCTTCACTGTTGTGTCCCCGTGTCCTGAAGGGTGGTATATCATCATCATCATAATAACAAACACCTAGTGTTTATTAAATGCCAGGTGCTCTTCTAAGTATTTTACTTATATTAGTTCCCTTCATCCTCACAACAACACTGTGAGGTAGGTACTATTATTTCCCCCATTGTACAGATTAGTAAACTAAAATACAGAAAGATTAGTTGGCTAGCCCAGGGTCACACAGCTGGTAAGTGACAGAACCAGTATTTGAATCCAGGCAATCAAGGTCTAGATTCTGTGTCCTTAGCTACTCCATTATGCTGGGTTTTTTTGTGGCAGCTGTTCAGTAAGTGTTGAATGATTGAATAAACAAAGAAAAGGGAGTAATTGGATATGCTTTTCTAATTTGGGGATATCACCTATTTATTCACTTGACAAATATTTTCTGAGCACCTACTATATATGCCAGGTATTGTGGTATGCATAGAGATACAACGTGAACAAAACAGATGTGATCCCTGCCCTCAAAAAGCTTGTATAATCTGGGCTGGCCCTGTGGCCTAGTGGTTAAGTTCAGTGCTCTCCGCTTCGGTGGCCCGGGTTCAGTTCCTGGGTGTGGACCTACACCACTGGTCAGTGGCTATGCTGTGGCGGTGACCCACAAACAAACAAACAAAAAGAATAGAGGAAGCTTGGCACAGATGTTAGCTCAGGGTGAATCTTCCTCAAGCAAATAGAGGAAGATTGGCAACAGATGTTAGCTCAGGGAGAATCTTCTTCAGCCAGAAAAAAAAAAAAGGCTCAGATAATCTAATGGAAGAGAATAGACTAACAAAATGTGAAAACAAGTAAATATATTATAATGAATTGTTACTTTCCCTCCTGCTGAGGTGGTGGTCTGGAAGCAGAACCACTATCATTGCTATCCAAGATGTTTAGTTTCCTTTTCAGGCAATCAGAGTACCACCCATACCTGTTCTATAGGGTATACTATTAGGTAATGGGGCCATGATGACAGCATTTCCTACCCTCAGTGATTTTTCTTTTTAAAGAAAAAATCATCATCAAAAAGCAGTCATCATTTCTCGGCCGTAGTAAAGAGACGAGAATGGAGATGCTGAAGCTCCTGTGGATGGTGGTGCCTAGTAGGCAGTAGGAAGTGCCCAGTCCAGTGTCTCAGGACTCAGTTCGTGAGTCCCTCTGGCAAATAATCCAGAGGACCACAAGGACGAGAGAGATTAAGGAAGAGCCAGAGCAGTTGGCTGTCTCTGCAGACTGGGAAAGCATGTGTTGAGGAAGAAGTGCCATAGTATGATATGACCAAGGGCACAGACTCTGGAGCTCAGACCTGGGCTTGTACTCTCACTCTGTCACTTACTGCCTGTAATACACTGGCCTGATTGCTTACTTGAGCTTCCTTTTCCTCTTGTGTAAATAGGAATAATAATAGCATCTGCCTCAGAGGTTACCATCAAGCTGTTGTGAAGATAATACATACAAAGCAGATCTTAGTGACAACAATATTTGGATTTCAGGGGAGTCTGGGAACAGGAGTCATCACAATCATTATAAACCACATTGTAGAGTCCATCCCCTCTGACTGGTGAAATCTAAAAGCTGAGAAGTTGCTGACAGACCCAATTCAAGCCACCTTCTCAGTAATGTCTTCCACCATCTCTCATTCAGGGCTTCCTCAGCACTACTAATTTGTAGTTCATTAATAGCACTTCTCCTAGTGTGACATACTATTGCTCGTTTGTAGTATCCCCAATCAGACATCTATTTACTAATGTTTGAATTGTGTTAGTCTTCTTCCTCTTCCATCTCTCAATTATTGGAATGTGGGCACATGCAGTCTACATCAAAGGAAATACGTACTGAATCTGTGGCACAGTGAAGAAATGGTTTCTATTTGCAAACAATTGTCCTTGCCATGTTATCAAGGTCAGTGTTTTTGACTCCTGGTAACAGTAGCCTAAATTTATACCAGTTGAAGCTGCTCAGGGACACTTTTTTTTTTTTGGTGAGGAAGACCAGCCCTGAGCTAACATCCATTGCTAACCCTACTCTTTTTGCTGAGGAAGACTGGCCCTGGGCTAACATCCGTGCCCATCTTCCTCTACTTTTTTTTTTTATATGGGACGCCTCCACAGCATGGCTGACAAGCGGTGCGTCGGCCGGCTCCTGGGATCGAACCCGCCAACCCCAGGCTGCCAAAGCACGGACTAAACCGCTGTGCTACCAGGCGGCCCCCTCAGGGACACTTCTTAATGATGGGAGAATTTTTTTCTTTGCCTTGAGAAAAATTGGAACAACTTCTTTTATTTTTCTGTTTATTCTTCTCCCTTCCTTTACAGACGAAGAAATAGGCAAAGAGTTAGGAGGTAAGCAGGGAGTGAGTCTTCCTAAATAGAATCCCAGGTGAGAATGAAATTTGTATGAGAAATTCAAACAGGGGTGACTTGGAGGATGCAGTTGTGCCTAGAAAAGGACACAGGAACATTTGGCTTTCAGGATCTGAAAAGGAGTGAAGACTTCTTATAACATTCATAAGTAGTCGTAGATGTGGATTTCCAAAGCTTAAAGAATAAAATATTCTTCAAAAATCTCCAGGTCACAGATGATTGGCTCAGTGCTCTGGAATAACAGTGCTTTATATTGAGAATCTTCAAACCTCTGAAATGTCATTGTCCAAATCCTGAATTCATGACAAATAAGGCAGAGAGAGAATTTGTAGAGTTAACTACTAGGCCTCGGTCTATTAAATGTACGAAGCACACAAGGATGGTGCTGGAGCTTTGAGATGAGTGGAGGGCCTTGAATTCTTTCGCAGCTGGAATGTGCTGGAACTTCCCAAAACGGCTTGAAAGAATGCCTAGAATTTCTTTTTCTATTATGGTCACTGTTATTTCTCACAGAGGCAAGTGAATCTTCCTAAACTGCCATGAGTGGAGTAAATGAGCCCCCAGCAGGCTTGTGGGGAGAAAAGTTGGCCAGTGCACCATGACTTGGGCACACGGGGATCCCTGTGTTTCTCACACATGGGTGTCAGACAAAGCTGTTGTAAATCTTTACAGCCAACAGGAAAATTAATGAGCACTGCACAGAGCAGGACCTTGTCAGCTCCATAATAGGAGGTGGGAGGAAGAATTCTGCGGCTTCCCTCCAGGCATTTAGTGCAGCTCAAAAAACGCCTGCTTTGTGGTCATTAGCCAATTATAACAGCTTTCTTCTCTGAGGAATTTAGTCATTTATTGCTTTCAGTTCATCTGGGGAAAAACAGTGTTCAATACAACCAAGATGATGGGTTCTAGTGCATTGAATTTTCCCTTTAGAGATTGAGAAAGGATATTTCTCTTAAATCATTTAGGGCATTGAGTGCTCGATAAATAAACCCTACAATGTGGATAAAGAGCAGGGATTATTGTAGCTATCTTCTGAAGACCCTCCCCCACTAGAAGGTAAGTGCTATGAGAGTAGCATTTTGTTCAGTTCATCGCTATACCCCCAGGGCCCAGAACAGTGCCCCCTGCATAGGAGGGTCATAAGAAATATCAGTTAATGAATGAAGATCTACAACCCAACAAATGTTGCTGAGAAAGGAGCTCAGAGCCTTAAAGCAGCATTATGCAGTTGAAGGAACACAGGATTTGGAATAAGACAGATCCTTGTTTTAATACTAGTACTGGCCCTGGGCAAGTTACTCTACTCCTCTTAATCTCACATTCCTCATCTGTAAAATGAGATAATAACACCTACTTCAAACGCTTGTTCTGAGGATTCATTGAGATAATGATTGTGATGGTGTTTGGTACTCTGAAAATGCCAGTCCTGCTCATCTCCCGTAAATCATGTTGCTTCAGTAAGGAATTTACCTACTCAATGGGAGAGTAAGAAAAGGCAAGCATCTATTTGTTGCCATAAAAATAGATTACAAAGAACACCTCATGTTGTAGGGTATTGTTTTGTTTTTACACGTGTGTTATTTTATATTCTGCTTAAAAAAGGAAAACACGTTTCATAAAAATATTAATTGGAGTCCTGAAAAATCAGCTATGGCTAATATGAAGCATTAAACACTATTTCTCAGATGGCTATTACCTAGTCTTAGAAGAATAACATTTAGGGGCAAATGAAAACTTGAAGGGGTCTTTTCTAAACTTAGTCTTGTTTCTTGAGACATTTGGTGAAACCTATAAAATTTTGGAGGATGCTAATTAAGTGTACTTATAAATACTGCATTTAAAAAAATGTGTTCACTGTGTTTTTGCTTCAAACTCCTTAGTATAACATTTATCAAAGGCAGAGAACACGCTGATAAAAATATCCAGTTGTGTGTTCTCAATTGTTATAAAAAGCTCTCTAGGTTGCTGAAGGTCACTGCTGGGCGAGTCTCCATGCGTAAGAGGTTGGAGTGCGCACGTGTGTGTAACATGAGTGTTTCTGAGGTTAAGAATTCCATTTGCTGTGATGCAGATTGTGTACACTTCCTTGATTTTTCTCCCCATACTTATCAAGGAAAATGTTACCCTGGATTTTGTTTCTTGTTTACAGGAATGGGAAAGAAAAATGTGAAGCGTGTGTGGATTATTATATTTGTGGCTTGATCCTCATTTCTGAGAGAAGGTACGTTAGGCTGTCCCCCATGCTTTCTTTTCCCAATGTCACTGCTTTTTCACCTTTCTCCTTACCTCTTAAGCCTCTGAGTGGGGTATAATTGAGTGTGTGAGCAGGACTGGCATTGCCTAGAGGGAAATTAGGAGGCTGCCTCAGTGGCCTGATTTATGAGGCATTGAAAGGCACAGCTGACCAAAAATATCTCCTCCACTGGCCTGCCATCAGTGCCTGAAGTTCCTATGATAAGAATCACCCATTAAAAGTTTTCTGCGACATGCATGGTTTAATTGGGTAAATAAAGCATTGTGTTAGGAAGAGAGAGAGAAGTAGGATAATGGGAAAGTATCTCATTAGAATGATTTATTTTATCTTATCAATCTAACAATCTCTTGGTCAAGAGTAACATCTTGACGAGTATACTGTTTAAGGCTGGAGGGAGGGAAAGTTGGGAGTTTAGAGTTTTACGTAGCACCTCGTGCGGACTCAGAGAGGCGTGAAGCCAGTGAGACCTGGGAGGAGATTGCCCAAAATGGATCGAGGAGCTAAGACATCGAAGACAAATTTAGATATTTCACAGTTCTGTTTAAGACCAGGTTAGGAAGTAGGGTACATAATAGCTGGAAGGATATCCTTTCAATTCTCCTTTTCTGCCATCTTAGTTCTTGGATAACCATAATAGTACTAATGATTCTGTTATTCATGAAACAACATTTGTGATGAAGGCCAAGTAGATTTATGACCAGAGGGAGATACATTTGCAGAAACAGCATTAATAAATAATTCTGTGACTTTGTTGAGACTATTCTGTGAGAGGTAAAGCAGTGTTTCTTAAAATCTTGTCTACATACCATCTGTATCTGAGTCACCACTAGTGCTTATTAAAATGTCCATCCCTGGTCCCCGCCAGACCTTTTGAAACAGATGTTCTGAAGTAGGGGCCCGGGACTCTGCATTTTAACAAACACGTCTGCTGATTTTTATGCACGCTATTTGAGAATCATTGGTTAGAGGCTTCAGTAGATCATAGAGGTTAAAAGTATGGGTTCTTTTGTGTGTGTGAGTGAGGAAGATTAGCCCTGAGCTAATATCTGTTGCCAATTCTCCGCTTTTTGCTGAGGAAAATTGGCCCTGGGCTAACATCCATACTCATCTTTCTCTTCTTTATATGGGACACTGCCACAGCATGGCTTGACAAGCAATGCATCAGTCCATGCCTGGGATCCGAACCTGAGAACCCTGAGCTGCCGAAGTGGAGCATGCAAACGTAACTGCTATGCCACCGGGTAGGCCCAAAAGTATGGGTTCTAAAGGTAGTTGAGCCAGGATTCAAATCTTAGTTTTGCGGCTAACTTGTTTTGTGACCTTGGACACGTTATTTAACCCTCTGGCCCTCAGTTTTCACCTAATAACAGTACCAGCTGCACAAGGTTATTATGTGAGATCTGAGGAGATAGATCATGTAAAGTTTAGCACAGCACCTGGTACATAGTAAGGGCAAAAGTGATAACCATTATTTATTTATTTTTTTTGGTGGGGAAGACCAGCCCTGAGCTAACATCTGTTGCCAATCCTCCCCTTTTTGCTGAGGAAGACTGGCCCTGGGCTAACATCCGTGCCCATCTTCCTCCACTTTATATGGGACGCTGCCACGGCATGGCTAACAGGCAGTGCGTCCGCGGGCGCCCGGGATCCGAACTCGCGAACCCCGGGCTGCCAAGCACGAACTACACCGCTGCGCCACCGGGTGGCCCCAAAAGTGATAACCATTATTATGATGAATACACATGTTGAAAAAGACTCTTAGGCAATGCTTACTGATATTAAATGTTTTGTTGACTATGTACTTTGTAAAAGATAAATTTAAAATTCTATTTCAATATGTGGCAAAACCAATTGGTTTCCTAATTACCATTACCTAAGGTTTCTCTGTTACTCTATCTTCTTTGGCTTTTCTGGCTCATCAAACACAGTTAGCAGCAAGAGAGCTGGATGGAAAAGTTTTGTAAAAAAATATTCAGAAATGTCTCACATAAGTCATGGTATCTAGCAATGGAAGAACTGGTTGACTGAGTATGTTCTACTTTGGAATATTTTGCATATTCTTACTAGGACAAACCACCTGGTTCCTTTTCCAGCTGTTGCTTTCCTTTATTCTTTTACATCTTGATCCCTTGTTTCCTGCCTTTTGCTATCTCTTCTTGGTTAACAAAGTGCCTACATTTTCTATTATTTTCCTATTTCCTTGTCTCTCTGGTGTAACGCCTTCTCATTTGTCTTGCAAGCAGAATTGCTCTACACAGCACGAGTTAGAGTTGAGAGAATTGAAATGCTGTAGAATTTCACAGTTTATTCAGGGTCATTATTGATACATGCAAAAGTGGACCTTATACCTAAATAGAGCTCAGAAAACCGGACCAAGAGGAAAAGAGCAAAGGTAAAAAATGGACTCTTACTATTTCATCTTAGTATAAATAATGGCAATGTAACAATGAGAAAGATAGTAGAAAATTATGTAATCACAGAGTGGAATAATAGAATACATTATAATTTGGAGAAGGAAAACTGGGAGAAATGCTGATCTTCAGTGCTCTTCCCTCAACTACTCTCTAAAAGAAAAGGCCAAGGAGGAAAATGGTGCAGTTGGCATCACCTCACATGGATTCCTTCCTGAATGCCAGAATCCCCTTTTAGTGGTTGAAATATGAATTCTGCAAATTAGAGTGCTTGGGTTCAAATCCAGGCTCCACAATTAATAGCTGAGTGTCCTTGGACAATTTAGTCTCTCTGTGCCTCAGTTTCCTCACCTGGGAAATGGAGATAATAATAACACACACTTCAGGGGTCCTTAGGAGGAGCAAATGAAATTAACACATGTAAAGTACTTAGAAAAGTGCCTATCTTATAGTAAACTCTTAATTATTTGATTGCTATTGATGTTATTATCTTTCTTATTTTTTATTCACCAAGTTTGAAACTCTTGGTGGTGTTCTGGCTGCAAAGGAGGTGTCCAGGGAGTTTCTGGGCGGACCATTTTGCTCATACTTTGTGAAAATTTGCTGACAGTGGTTATTTTTCTTTTTGGGAAGCAAGTTTCCCTGCCTGGCTGCCATTCCTCTTTATTCAGATAAGTGCACTATGATTTGATCATTCCTAATAAATCTTGGATATTCTTGGATTTATAAATTAATTCATTACTAATGATCACACTTTGGAACATGGTCATCCACCTGTGACTACATATTAAGAAACTAGAGATGTATTCAGCATTTACCAACACTCTCTATCTCTCTTTTTTTTTGAAGAGGAAGATTAGCCCTGAGCTAACATCCACTGCCAATCCTCCTCTTTTGGCTGAGGAAGACTGGCCCCAGGCCTACATCCATGCCCATCTTCCTCTACTTTATATGTGGGACGCCTGCCACAGCATGGCTTCATAAGCAGTGCGTAGGTCAGTGCCCAGGATCTGAACCTGCGAACCCAGGGCCACTGCAGTGGAGCACGTGGACTCAACCACTACGCCACCAGGCTGGCCCCACTAACACTCTCTTTTTATAGAACGTGCATCTCACATTTTGAAACTATCTATTTGTCCCAGTACATATTTCTTTCTCATGGCTAACATTCTGCTTTTTTTGTTATTCACCATATATGAGCTGACTAATAATAAATCTGGGAATTTGTCATTTAAAAAATTGCAGGTCTTGGGGCCTGCCCAGTGGCGTAGCGGTTAAGTTCCCGTGTTCAGCTTTGGCGGCCCAGGTTCGCCAGTTCGGATCCTGGCGTGGACTTACTCAGCACTCATCAAGCCATGCTGAGGTGGTGTCCCACATAGAAGAACTACAACGCTACAACTGTGATAGACAACTATGTACTGGGGCTTTAGGGAGAAAAAAAAAAGAGGAAGATTGGCAACAGATGTTAGTGCAGGGCCAATCTTTCTCAAAAAAAAACAAAACAACCAAAAAACAGCTATTGATAAAAAATAAATTGCAGGTCTCAAACACAGTCAGTAATGCTCAAAAAGGAAAGAAATGATTAAATCCCTTTGATAAAAGTGTAGGAAAGCAGGGACAAGGGTGTCATTTTTCAGAAAGTAATCTCAGATAAATCATTCTCTGAGAGACTTAAAAAAACATCAATCATGCAAGACACACCCCTTTGCTTCTATTCCATTTTTATCATACCAATCTCCCTTGTAAAATTGAGGTTGTTCATAAATATTTTCCTTCTAAACTGTGGGAAATAAGTCATGAGTAACTTTGGCTCTTTGATAAAGTAAGGGGACTGCTTATCACTGAAACAATGAACACAAAAGCAATTCAGTCTGGGGCCTCTGACAAAACTCCTCTGCAGTGGAGGCGGGGGCTCAGGCATCTTGTTCTCAGGCGTTCCAGGGGAGTGGCTAAGGGGCAGCCAGCACAAGGAATTTTCAGGGTTCTTTTTCCCACCCTTCAGAGCTGATAAGTCTCTGGTCATTCAGAAAAGGATTTGTTTTGCAAGAACCTGAAGTGTCCCAAAGAACTATGTTTACCCATAATAGGTCTTGCTCTGTTTAATATAGCCAGATGGACACTGCTTTTTGGACTCGTGGTCACTTCCCCACAGATTTGACCTCATTTAGTGGACACTATTAAAAGATTATCCTATTATTGAGAATTTCCATTGCATCAAATACTAAATATTAGTAACATTCCTCTATGGAGAAAGCGATGTAATAAGAGGGCACAGACTGGGTTGACCTCAGGCAAATTATACAGATAGATATGTGGAGATTATGCAACTAATCTGCTAACTAATAAAGCCCAGTGGTATAGGGAGTAAAGCTCTGGGAGAAGAGACTTTCCCACTAGCTCTTGAAGGAAATATTCAGGTTCACATGAAGCCATAGATGGAAGTTTTACGGGACTCTGTTGCCTTGGTACTGAGATGGCTATTTTGAAAGATGCTGAAGAGGAGAAAGTGTATATAGAAGTGTGGCAGAAAGGAATGATGGCATGGGAACGGGGTCACCAAGCAGCTAGCTCCACTCTGTCTTGTTGTTTACTTTTACTAACGGGAACACAGGATTTCTTTTTCTTTCCTTTTTTTTTTTTCACTTTGGAAGCCAAATGACGCTCATAAGAAATTAAAACTTCAGTGGAAGGGCTGCAAGTGATTTGAGAATCAAAACATTCAGAAATGATTATAACAATGACCTAGTTTTTGGAACATCACCAAGAAAAGGTGTTGAAAGAGCAACTAAGGAAGAAAGTTCTAATCAAAGAGGACTGGGAAGTCATATAGGGGCCCAACAATTCGGTAAACTAGCTAAAATTAAACTTTTAGTTATGATTTTGCCTGAACATACTTTAAAAAAATTGATTAAACATTAATTATTTAAAAAAATAAATTACAAAAGTAGTTCATGATCAATGAAAGAAAGTCAAACAATACAGGTATATGCAAAATTAAAGGGAAGATAGCCCTCCTTCTTTCCCCTACAGGGGCAAATACTGCTGTAATCTATCTTTCAGATGTTTTTAAATACTGCGCATATTATAAATATGTTTTTGGGGTAGGGGCTAATGCTATATATACTGTTTTACAATTCTTTTTTCACTTAATAATATATTATAGACATCTTTCTACTTTTTTTAAAAAAGTAGACATTATTTGTATTCTTATTTTTAATGAGTAATAATTATTTTAAGTAAAGTAAAATGGAAAAGAAGGCAACTTGGCAATTCTGAAACTTAAGAAAATCCTATATTTGATGTATTTAAGATGTTTTTCTTGGTGCGATATACTTACCCACACGTTTTATAAGTTGCTTGTAAATGATACCCTACCAGCTAGTGTTCCACCTCCCAGGATCAGATGGGAATAGGTAAGAAGCTGAGAGACATGCTACAGGTGATACAAGCAGATTTCATAGGAGAATGTAGTATAATTCGAATTCTATAAAAGGTAAGTATATGGATAGAAAACAATCTAGCAGCATAGACACTAAAGTACTAACAGCTGTTATCACAGGATGGTTAGAATAGAGTTGTTTTCTGTATTTTCAACAATGAACCTTTGTTACTTTTTAAATTAGTTGAAAAGTAAATGTAATATAAAAAATCAATGTACCTGATGAAAAAAGTTTATGTCCAAAAGCTACAGAAACTAGGGGCCAGCTGGTGGCGCAGTGGTTTAGTTTGTGCTTTGGCAGCCCAGGGTTTGCGGGCTGGATCCCGGGCGTCTGCCAACGCACTGCTTGTCAGCCACGCTGTGGCGGTGTCCTATATAAAGTAGAGGAAGATGGGCACAGATGTTAGCCCAGGGCCAGTCTTCCTCAGCAAAAAGAGGAGCATTGCCAACGGATGTTAGCTCAGGGCTAGTCTTCCTCACAAGAAAAAAATGAAACAAAAGCTACAGAAACCAAACCCATCTGAATTAGCTTTTACGCCATCCCCAAATCCCAGGGTAACAAGAGTAGAAATACCAGGCCCTTGTTTGATTTTCTTAATTTAAGGAATTAGATTTGATTTCCTTCACTTAGAGAAAGTAATCTTTAGCATCATTGGAAGAGTTGATCAGAAAATGAGACAAAAATCAGGAGATCATATTCCTTTATTACATATATGAAATATAAAAAAATTAACAAAGCAATATATATATATTTCTTGCAAGTCCACAGGACCTCAGAAAAAATATGTTCTATATGTGAAGTTAATCTTATGGCACTGTGGTTCATGTTTTGTATATTTAAGTACAGAAGAGCCTGCATGTATAGTGGTTATGCATGGGTAAAGAAGATGAATAATAATGAAAACCTGTAATTTGGTGAACTATCACATATATTGTGTAAAAAAAGGAGTAAATATAATGACCAGATACTGTTAATAAAGACAAGGAGGAAACTGTTTCAATGTTCAGGTTTAAATACTAAACACAAAAATAAAACAAATTCTGTGTCTACAATAGTTTCTGAAGTGTACACAAGTGCATTGCAAATAAATGAGCTTTTTAAAATTTAAAGTCCATTTCTTCTTTATCGAAGCAGAGTTCTACACTTATGATTTCTTTCTCTTATTTTAAAGTCTCTTCTTATTTAGATTTTTTTTTTTTAAGTTTCATCTTGGCCAGTATCTGTGGAATCTAACCTCTAGCCTGAAGCTGAGACTTCATGCAAACATATTCTCCTTTAAGGGTGCATCTTCACGTAGTTTCTCCAAGTGTTCAGAGTTAAATAGTAGGACTTCCTTTACATGGCCACTTTTGTCCACAAGTAGTGGCAGTGCTTCTGTTTCAGCAGGTTTTCTTACACAGCTTTTCTCTTCTTTCTGTGAACAGCAGTCTCCAAACTTTCACAACACAAGTGGTAGGTAGTAAAGTGCTTTATACAAGGAAATACTATTTACATGTGGAGAGGGTCCATTTAACACCCCACAGACCAAAGTTCACACACGTCACACAAGAGAAGGCTCTTTTTAAGAAACACCTTTTCTGATAGTAGGGTTGGGGATTCCTTAAAAATCTCATTAATTACTTTAAGTAGCACAAATGTAACTAACACATCTGAAGCTGGGAGTAGTCCTTGTTAGACGTATTGCCCTTAATGGATTACTGCTAAATATCATACTGCTATTAAAATATTCTTAATAGTTATGAATTTCAGAATCAGTTCCATAGAAAACAAGTAGAGGATCAGCATAGGATTTTTCATTCTTCTTTGTGAAACAAATTGTATTTAAACATGGGCCCAAGATAGGTTAGACAAGGCCCATGCGTTGGAACATTTCTATACATTTTGGCACTTAAAAGAATTCCAGTTTTGTTTTTGAGGTCTCTTTTCCATTAAGTTTGTGTTTTCTACATAGAGAAGTGCCATTATGTGCTATACAACTTCACTGCTACTTGCACTCTCTTTTTAAAATATCCATGACTTTTCTTCCAAGAGATGGTTTCCAGTGCTGGACAAAACTTTTCATATTCACGACTAGTTTGCCTGTTCTTACATCCTCATGTCCTGCTACAAGGTACTCCAAACCTAAAAAAGAACAAAATTAGG
Source organism: Tapirus indicus (assembly GCA_031878705.1). Lineage (NCBI taxonomy): Eukaryota > Metazoa > Chordata > Mammalia > Perissodactyla > Tapiridae > Tapirus > Tapirus indicus. Next base: position 131,126,612 of record CM062920.1, on the reverse strand, counting down.
GGCTATATAGTATCATAATTTATTGAAGAGTGAAATGTGACTTCAGCAGTTTTATATATTCATAGTTGAAATAGGGAGTCACAGGCAATATTAGCTGACATTTAATAAGCATTTCCTATGTGCGAAGTGCTTTATACGTATTATCTCTTTTAACCCTGAAAATAACCCTATGAAGTAGGTGTTATTTTTCTTCTTGTTTTCCAGATGGGGAAACAGGCTCAGCAAGATTAAGCAACCTGTTCAGTGTCTCAGAGTAGCAGCACTCCGACTTAAGCTCAAGTCTGTCAAGTCTAGAACTTTTACTCTAGACAATACCACCTTCTATGGTAAAGAAGCGAGGATTCTATGGGCACTTAACATAAAACTATAAATGAGTATTTCTTGGAGATTCACTATGTATGGTAGTGTATATTAAGAAGGATTTTATAAAGGTAAAACAACCATTTGGGAAAACATATTGGAAGAGAGGCCTGGATTATACAAAGTAGCACATATTTCCTATATAAAGTTGATGTGTTTTTGGACTATAGGATGTTTGTCATACATTAAAAAAATGTGAAGAGACTTGACCAAAACTAGGGCTGACTTTGTCATTCAAAATTCTTTTCAGGCTTCAAATAAAAAATTTTGGCTAACAAACACACACAAACAATGAAAGGGCAGTCTCATTATCTATACGTTAATAAAAAGAAATATGATAATCTCCCTCAGTAGATGTTTGTAGTCATATCAATATTGGTATTTTGAAAAAATTTTCTTTACTATGATACGATAGAGCAAATAAGAAATTACATTTATAAAAGAAAAGTTTCCAATATAAGGTGAAGAGACATATACTTTAAAACTCAAATTAAGGGAAAACACTAGATGTTAAAATCCAATTGAAAATGTCAATTTAGGGCCGCCCCGTGGCGCAGCAGTTAAGTCCGCGCTTGGCAGCCCGGGGTTCGCGGGTTCGGATCCCGGTCGCCCGCCGACGCACTGTCTGTCAGCCCTGCCGTGGCGGCGTCCCATATAAAGTGGAGGAAGATGGGCACGGATGTTAGCCCAGGGCCAGTCTTCCTCAGCAAAAAAGAGGAGGATTAGCAACGGATGTTAGCTCTAGGGCTGGTCTTCCTCACAAAAAAAAAAAAGAAAATGTCAATTTAAACTCATGGTTTAGTATACATATTCTTGTTCATTCACTGAAATGACTTAGAAAAAATGTCATCCCAGTAGTAATGAATACCTATAACAGACATACTGTGGTCTCTAATAACAGGTCTCACTGAAAACAAAACAAAACAAGGCTTCCTGGAGAATGGCTTATTTCAGGTCCAGGGCAGGAAGATACAAGGTAGGCAAGGGACATCTTACTGTGCTAAAAAGCAAGGAAGCTTTCAAAAATTAATGGGGATCATTTTAGAAGGACACAGGAGCTAGCAAGAAGGGGTTTTAACTTGTCAAAGTTGTGATAATTTGAGCACCAAGAAACATAATAATTGTGTGTATTGAAACACACCAAATCAACAAAAATTCATAATTCCAAAGTGATAAGTAATTCTCATAATTCCAGAAGAAAAATCCACAGAAAAATTAATTTGTCATCTTTTGAGGCAGCTATTAAAACCATTCCTTACTGGGAAAATTAGAAATTAAAGGGAAAGAATTTAGCATTAATTCTGCCTTCACAATAGGAACTGTGTTTCAGGGTAACCTCATAGCCCAGCTTGGGAGAGAAAGTCCCCTTACAGAAGAATGTCAGCTAATAAATGAAGAGAATTAGGTGGAATTAGAAAAACATCATTCCTCAAACTCTAATGAAATTACTGATTCAGGAAGGGATTACCAATTTGTGATAAAATCATTAAATGAATGGTTAATGGGAAACTGGATGTTTGCATAGTGACTAAGTAACACCACACTCATTATTTTCTAGTCTCAAAAGGGAAAACAAAACTGCCCAATGGAGAGATCAGACCATCATCATTCTAACTCAAGGGTCAAATTTAGCAACACTGATGATGAGTCATCCAGGCACTATATGTCTTCTGATGTGATTCAACATGAAGTACACAACAATATCTGTAATGAAATCAAACCAAAATGTGTACCTTGAATCAATCAAGTTTTCTCTTTAGAGATTGCAGGAAATATGGGAAGTAGAGGGACATTCTAAATGACACCATGAGGAGCCAACCAGACAAATATAGAAGGTAGGATCATCTATAGGACACCTGGCCTGGTTTCCTCAACAGTAATAATATTTCAACAACAATAAAAAAGGAACAGTGTTTGAATAAAAAAGACTGAGGGACTTAAAAACTAGATACAATGTGTGATCCTGGATTGAATACTGGTAAAGACAAATCAGCTCTAAAGGACAGTTTGGGATCAGTTGGGAAATTGAAATATGGTCTAAGTATTAGACTTTATGAAAATAAACTAAAATTGAAGGTAAAGATCATTAACTGAATCAAGCAGGCTGTAGAATGGAGCATATACTATGATTTCATTTTGGTTAAAAAATACAACATATACATGCATAGAGAAAGATCTGGAAGGATTTGCACTAAGATGTTAACAGAGATGATCTCTGAGGAGTAGAAATGTGAAATTTTAAATTTTCCCCTAAGTTCCTAAAATGTACATATATTGCTTCTATAGCAATAAAAGGGTTATTTAAAATATTATCAAAAGGAATCAATCCTAAACTTAAAAATAGCTATAATGGTGTTTTCAGAAAAAAAGAGAAAAGAAAGAAAATAATGGCATAGAGAGGGTCAAACACTAGAGGGCACAAATGTAAGACAGATTATAAGATATTTACATTCTTTAAAGGGTCACCTTAGCTTCAGTGTGAAAAAGAATCCCAAAATTTAATTAACAGACTGGTTAAAATATAATGGTCTTAATATTGTTTGTATTATCTTTAAAATAGATTCTCATTTAAAAAATACAATAAATAATTTTTAGGAAACTTCAGTGTTAAGTATAGTATTTTACTTTTTTGTGTGTGAGGAAGATTAGCCCTGAGCTAACATCCACTGCCAGTCCTCCTCTTTTTGCTGAGGAAGATTGGCCCTGGGCTAACATCCGTGCCCATCTTCCTCTACTTTATATGGGACGCTGCCACAGCATAGCTTGATAAGCAGTGCGTTGGTCCACGCCCAGGATCCAAACCTGTGAACCCCAAGCCGCCAGAAGCACAGCACATGAACTTAACCACTAGGCCACTGGGCCGGCCCCAACTCTAGTATTTTAAATGAATTTACTTTGAATAGTTTCAATAGAACAAATTCTATAGGAGTTTGCCATTAGTTTAAAATATAAATATAAATTCAACCAATATAAATGATACTCAATAAATCCATAAATTATGGAGAAGCATCATGCCAAAAATTAGCACGGAAAACAATGTTATTTGTTGCATTGCTTATTGGCATGTACATTTTATTTTCCTATCTCTGTGCTTTTGACATCTACTTTGCTACATGTTTGAGGGCACAAAGTTTATTTTGTATCCATAGGAAAAGAGAGAGAATTCTTTAGTGCTAGTCTTGGTTTTCTAAAATATACAATTGGTGAATGAGTAAAAGTAAGTATGAATGTAGGAATGAATGAATTTGCAGGGACGCCAATTAGATTGCTCCTTTTCATAAGTAGCAAAGGAAGCAAGTTGGCATGTAAGGTTTCAGAATTTTCTTATCAGCTTTCTTTGGCCGTAGCTATTGAACTTGTAAAAATGGAAAAACAAAGTGAAATGAAAGTGTCTGGTTTTGCTTTGGCAGGTTCCAATCTTTTCTTCAAAGCGAGTAAACATGTTTTCAAGAATTCTTTGAATAATTGTGCTTATGTTTTCAATTGTGATGAACTCAGTGGATTCTTTGACTCTGTTTGGCAGAAACCTGATTAGGAAGTATAGTTCACTTCCTGGAGGGTGGCTCAGATGGTCAAAGCTTTTGTTTTTAATGTCTTACTAAAAAACTGGGAGGATTTTTTTTTTCCTTCTTTGGCCAAGATAGTAGAAAGTGCTTATAGGAAGAGCCCCTACGCACAGATCATTGGGAATCAGAACTTAAATTAATGACTGTTCGTTTCCTGTATTCAAAATGCAAGATTCTGATTACTTCACTTGTTCTTTGGAACTATATTTATTTATTATTTAATTTGTCTTTTTTCCTTTTCTTTATTAAAATTTAAATTAATTAAAATAAAATACTAAGAGGTATAAAAGGGTGTGAGAGATAAGTTAACAGTAGAAATAAAGTCAAGAATTTTATAACACTATTTAGATTGTTTAGGTTGGGGGGATATTTTATTGATAGCTTTTCTCTGTCTCTCTCAGTTTTCTGTGTGTTTCTTTTAAATTTATTAATCAAAGACCACAAATGACTTCTTCTTAACATAACTGTGGTTCTCTGGACTAATATTTGGAAGGAATTAGATCCAGAACATAAATTTCAAACCCGTATCAATAGTGCCATTAAGACACAGATGACAACTACATGAACAAGGAAATACAGAGGATTTAAAAAAATATATCGTTTGTTTTACTAGAACTTACTATCTGGGCACTATGTTATTATTATTTGGGTACTAATGATAGGTACTGGAGACACTCTGATCGAAAATCTAAATCCCATCCTCAAATTTTATGAGGGAGATAGAGAAATAAGCAGCTTATGACACCGAGTGAGCAGTGTATTTGCAGAGTGTAAAGATAAGAATCCCGTGTTGCTTGCTTATGTCTACCTCTGCCATTACATTTTAAGGTGCAAATTTCCCTCCATTCCAAGTTTCTCTTAAGATTCTTCAGTTTTTCTGTTTATTTCTGCTGTTTCTAATTTGAAAGCAAGATGATCATTTAATGAAAAACAAGATGATGAGAACTCAAGAGTTGTTTTCTATCCAGGAGAAACAGATGCTTCTCATGCAATGGTAAAAATGAATTCAATATTATTTGCACAGATGGAATTTTGCATTTGGACTTCCTTTGGGAGCAAGTTCTACCCAGGGCACCATAATCGGACCTAGCTTTCAGATAAAGTGTTAGTGGCAGATAAATTCATGAAAGTGCTTTCTACGCAACTGGCACCTGGAACCCATGAGATTTCTCTTTTAGAAGAAGAATATTATAGAGATATTTTAGAGAATATTATATCACTGGATTTTAAAATATTTTACTTTAAAGAGCATGTGGAAGAGAAATAATTTTTTGATGTCAGTTCAAAGAATTCCATCTGGCTTTTCCCCAGAATTCAGATGGTGAAAAGGAGAGATGCTCTTGCTGAGTTTATTTAGGTCGTGGTTCAGAGAATGTAAGACAAGAAGCAAATCAGCAGCGACAAAGTAGTTATTAGGCTAGAAAAGTCTAATGCTCACCAGGATTGAGGATTGGACAAGTGCAGCCTCTGTTAGTCCATGATTCTGGATATAATGTTCGCTTTCCTCGTAAAATTTTCAATTTGGTAGATTTTAAGACTTTTTTAATCTTCACATTGACTTCAGCATGAGATCCTTTATCATGAGCTGATAAAATCTTTATTTTTAGCACTGTAACAACACAATTCCCAAGTTAAAATTCATAGAATTTCATATTATCTTTTGAAGTTTCAGCAACAACTTAAATATTCATATCAGAGTATAATGGAAAAATGAATTAATGATGATGAAAATGTGGAAATTTGCTTTAAAAATCATTAGGCTCATTGATTTTTGCACTGGCTTCATCTCATTTACCTATATTAACTATACTCTTCCTTCATAGACTTTTTCAACTGCTACGCCTTCCCATATCACTATGCTAAGAGAATATCAGCATTTGCCTACTGCAAATGTAATCTTGAACACATTCAGCTATCAAATCTAAACAGAAAGAAGATGTATGGGAAGTGAATTGTTATTCTGGTTTTTATTTAGATTCTGAATATATTATACTCTGGCTGACTGTGTATGATGTTATGACAAAGAGCAAAATGTTACTGCCAGAATATATTTTACGTATTCTAAAGAGATTCAATAATATTATTGATTACTTCATCTTCTTCCCCTGGTGTAAAATGCAAGCTGACTGGGGTTAGGGAGGCTGTCTTTCTACATGATGGCAGAACGCCAGTATTCTATATGACTCGTGAGTCTACTATGTTCTTCCATCTATGAAATGGATGTGGCTGGGGTTTAAGTAATGGAATAAGTTGGGGTGGGGAAGAAAGTAGACCTAAGGAACATTGGATGCAATATTCTATATTATTAGGAGAGTTCTTACTGGCTCATCCATATCTTGATGGAAGATCTTGAGTTATGAGAGAACCCTATCCTGGCTGGGCCCATATCCTGAGAATATGGCTGTCAGACAGCCATCTTTATAGAATTACCAAATTTTAGACTTCTAGGGGTCTTAATAGCTATCTAGTCTTGTTTTATGTGTGAGGAAGCAAGTTTTAAGAAATTAAGTGAACTGCTCAAGTTTGCATGACTGGTTGGTTAGAGGTAGAGTTTGGACTAGAATCCTGATAAGATAATTGCATTAAGGGTACATAGCAGAGCGTCTCACACATGGCCAGTGCTCAATAAATGTTCACTATTATTTTTCCACAAGACTGCAAGTTTAAAGAGAGCAGAGACCTTGTCTATTCACTACTGCAGCTAAATAAATATTTGCTAAAGAAATAGTCAAATGAATCAAGTTTTTTTCCATTAAGCCAGAGAATGGGGAGGGGAAAAACTTTTTTTCCCCATGTCTGTAGGTGTACTGCACTTAATAAGACCAAGGAATTTCATTACATCATTAACAGCATTCAAGTTCCCTTAAGCAGAAAATAATCCAGTTGTATTAAAAGATGCCAATGTGGTTGTTAGTAAATTCAGTCAGAGAGCTACCAAATCTACGTGATAATGAAAACCAGTTGATATTTCCACCGAACTGACTGACTTTGGACTAAATTGTCATTTTTTTTGCTTTTGATAGTAAATACCATTCCCTCTAAACTGACTTTTCTTTATTGGCACTATACATTTCAAAAGTTTTCTTCTATTATTTAGCCAAGTTGGCAGGTAAAAGGAGGGAAATATGCATGTAATTTTAGATAAGATTTATGAGGCTTTTAACATTTACTTTTTTATCTGTTTGAGATAAAATACAATGTTATCAAGAACCTCAACACTTGGTTTCAGAAATCATGACTTAAAATTTTCTCACTGTAACGCATATTTCAGGCTGTCCGAATTATGGAACAATAAAAAGCCTCTGACACTAGTCAAGAATATGTTGGCAAGGTAAGGTATCTAATATATTTAATAGTAAACATAAAGCCATTTAGAATTTGAAGATACTGACAGTCTTTACTTAGGGCAGTAACATTTTCCTTTGTCTATATGCTGTATTTTCCTGGTATCTGAAAGGTAGAGGAGCACAGATTATAATGAGAGGGCAGGCAAGAGACTCAGGCAGACAGCTAGTCTCAGTGCTTCCCAAATATATATCCTCTTCCTCCTCCCTACCATTTACTGAGCATCTAGTAGGTGCCAGGTAATGTGCTATATGCTTTTCAAAAATCTCATTTCACAGGGAAGGTAGCATCATCCCCATTTTACAGATGAGGAAGTCTGGAGAGGTTAAGTTACCCACCCAATAAACCAGAAATCAAACCCATGTAGGTCTGAGCCCAAACCTGGGCTCTTAATTACCGTGAAATACTGCCTTTAAACTGATTTCCGATTAGTATTAACTAAGTACTATATGATACATGATAAACTGGCACAGGAATCATTTAAGTGCTAGAGACTTCCCTTTTATTTATTTATTTTTAAAAATATTGATATATTATTTTTTTATGAAAAAAATTTTTATTGAGATATATTTGATGTATACCATTGTGTAAATTTAAGATGTTCAACACGTTAATTTGATATGTTTATATATGGTAATATGATTGCCATTGCAGCAATATTTAGCACCTCTATCATGTTACATTATTATCCTTTCTTTGTAGTAGTTGGTATAATTAAGTTCTAGTTGCTTATCAAGTTTGATGATTACAATACAATATTGTTGTCTATACTCACTGTACTGTGCATTAGATCTCTAGGTCCTATTTACTACTCATTGTAAGTCTGTACCCTTAAACAACATCTGTCCTGTCCTCCCACCTCCCACCTCCCAGTAAGCACCACTTTGCTCTCTGTTTTTACATGTTTGGCTTTTTCAGGTTTCACATATAAGTGATAACATACAGTACTTGAGACTTCCCTTTTAGATTACTAAGACAAGAAGCATCCATCAGAAAGGATTATGTGTCATGGTTTTTTTCTTTTTGTTGTTTGCCTCTTCTTATAGTCGGTTACCCTTGCCTTTGTTCAACAAGCCTCCTGCCCCCACCAGGTCATTCAACACCATCTCTATTAGGAAAATCTAGGTCAAGGCCAGAATACTGTGTTTGGTAGTCTTATATAAGACTAATGTTTGATTTATTGAAAATGTCATAGACCGTGCCTCCCACTTCCTAAAACAACTATTTGTACTGAGTTTGAATAGATTCTCAGAAGCATTCAAGGACTTCAAACTCACCATATGAATATTTCATTCCACAGAATGCCTTGGAGTTTCCTAACACCTGTTCCTTACATTCACATTTACCTACAGAAAGCAAATGAAAAATAGTATTAGTTATTTAGAAACAAAGAAGATGAAAAAAAAGAAACAGCAAGTAAACCCAGGTAGGCTTGAGTAATTCATACAGCATAATCCATAAATACTAAGAAACCATGAAAAGTCATTCAAAAGGAGTAGTCACTTTCTGAATTGAATTAGTTATCATCCAGTAAAGTAATGACCTCAGAGAAACATAGAAACATAGAAACAATGATATAGTTTAATGCTTGTAATTGATGTTGTGATAAATATAATCTGGTATTAATACTGTGTGCTAATAGAAAGGAACAACTGAATGGATAACCTATAGAAAAGACAATTGTCTTTTTATAATTAATGTTTACCACAACTAAAGTCAAATAAAATAATTGAACAGTCCCTTGAAGGTAATGCCATCTAATTGAAAACTATTTATTGGGCACCTATAATGTGCAGGACATGGTGCTATATACCTTAGAGTATATAAAGATGAGCAAGATACAATTCTTGCCTTAAGGCTTACAATTCAGTAAGGTAAATAAAGCGAGTGTATAAACAGTGATAAATGTTCTAAGACAGGTACGATATGCTTGGGTGGGGGAGTCACATGTTTGGGAAGATGAGAAAAGGCTTCATGGCTGAAGAAGGATTTGAAATGGACTTCAGACAATAACTAGGATAATTTCTCCCAATAGTTAAAATTATTTATCACAATTATTATGTGTGAGAGATTTGCCAGCCCCCGTGGAAGACTTTCAAAATGCCTTTGTACATAGTCTATATACAGCATTCTCATACTTATTTATGTATCTGTCTCCTTTCTAGACTGTGATCACAGTGGTTATGTCTTATTCATCTATATATTCCTAGAGCTCAGAATGGATAGGATTTTCATTCTTACTTATTTAACAAGAAGATGTAATTTTGTCCCCTCCCCCACCCTTACCCTCCTGCCCTCCTACCCTCATACAGTGCATTTCATAAGCATTGAGTAGTAATAACAGCAGGTAACATTTACTGAGGAGCACTTACTATGTGCCAGGTGCTATTTTTTTGTGTGTGTGAGGAAGACCAGCCCTGAGCTAACAGCTATTGCCAATACTCCTTTTTTTGCTGAGGAATACTGCCCCTTGGGCTAACATCCATGCCCATTTTCCTCTACTTTATATGGGATGCCGCCACAGCATGGCTGAACAAGCAGTGCGCCGGCAGGTGCCGGGGATTCGAACCTGCAAACCCCGGGCTGCCAAAGCGGGTACTAAACCGCTGCACCACCAGGCCGGCCCCATGCCAGGTGCTATTTTAAGTGTTTTACATTTATGTACTCATCTAAGCTTCTAACAGGTGGAAATTTACAGGAATACAGAGATAAAAGTGTGAGTAAAGAAATGTAGACGAGACAGGGAGGAGTGTGTTCATGGAAGAGTCAGTGGTTCTGTTTATCTCTGCTACAGATTGAGTTGTGAATAGTAGAAGATCTCAATTGATATGCAGTTAGGGCCTAAATTTAATTTATTAGATAAAGGGAATTTTAAAAGCTATCAGATTAAAGAATTAAATTACATGAATTAAAAAAAATATATATGACAATTAATCTGGCATTACCATATCAAAAATATTGGAATGGAGGCAGGGACCAATTAGAAGCTGGTGAAGTTGATGATAATAATAACAGTTAACTAAACTGAGTGCCAACTTTAAGCCATAAGCCATATAAGGAACTTTATCCATATGATCTTGTTTAATATTTATAATAACCTTATGAGATAGGCATTATTAACAAATGAAAAAATGAAGTCTCAGAGAAATGAGTTAGCTTGTCCATGGCAGCAAAGTGAACAAGTAGAAAAACCAGATTTTAAGCCTGGGTCTGGGAGAATCTGAAGCCCCTGATCTTTCCACTATACTGTCTCTCTAAGTCGGATGCAATGTGGGTCTGAACTAGAGAGGTGGCTATGGGTCTAGAAAGGAAGACCTATCAAGGGATGCTGCAGAGGTAGGGTCTACAAATCTTTTCAATGGATTGGGTGAGAGCAAGGGAAGAGGAAGCATAAAAATGAACTTGAAGTTTTCAGCCAAGGTGACAGAGGATTGTAGATCACTAACAGAAATAGCGAAGTTAGAAGAAGGAGAGCATTTCAGGGGTGTATCTTTCTTCGGCTGCTTTCTAATATTCCCTTTTCATATGTTAAGAAATTAGACATTAAAATTTGTTTCTGAATGAATCTTTGTTGATCAGGCTTCAACCCAGATGTGTTTTCTTAAAAGAAATCTGGAAGAGGAGAAAGACTTATTTAGTTATATTGGGTTATTAGAATGTTAAAAAAAAGAGCATTGTTTACAGTCCTGAGATACTAGTTAAAGCCAGTTTTGTTGTACAGGAAGTGAAATTTTACACATGATATTCTCTACCTCACAAGAAGTAGTAGAAATTAAGGGTCTCTTGTTGACATAGTGCATCACACTCCTAGTTATGGAAACTTATGGTAGGTAAATAGGTAGGTAGGCACACATATTTGAGAATGAACCCCAGTACTTAGGAAACTGAGTCTTACTTTTTTGTAAGATTATTACTTTTTTGTTGAAAAAAAGGTGCCTAGTAGCACTATTCTTTACCCAATGGGAAAATTGCTGTTTAGCAGGAAACGGAACAATGTCTTCCTCAATCTGGAGCTCATCCAGATGAATTTCAGAAACTCTCTAGGGACATCATCAACCTAACAGCTGTTGTAGACATGAGAGTCTGGAGTCATGCTCATGCCAGCACGTTATGTGCTAAACTGGTGTGCTGCCAGCTCCCTAGTAGCAGGACGATTGGCTTAATGAATGTCCTATGGTACTAAAAACTTGATTTATTACAGATTTGGTTTAGCAGACAAAGTTGGAGACTTATAAAAATCATTGTATTAGAAAAAAACTTTCAAAAGTGGTTATTAAAGTTACAGTCATAAGATTCAGACTATACAGCATTAAGGCAAAAAATTAATGGGAAAGATTTTTTTCTTTTCTAAGTGCTAAAAAGATAAATATGACAACTTCATATTACTTTATCTTTCCCACTCTCTTTCCTGTTGTGAATTAAAACGAAACCATTAGGAAAATGATCATAAGATTATGTTAAGGGAAAAAACCATGATACAGAATTACAAATACCAGTATTTCTCAAATTTGCATTCTTGATTCTTGAAGGATCCATAAGTTGTCTATGAAAATGTATTAAAATTGTGGTTTATTACTCTGCTCCGGCCACACAGGCCTCCTTGCTGTTTCCTGAATAAGCCAAGCCTATTCCCACCTCAGGGCTTTGGTACTTGGCTGTATCTTCTCCCTAAACTCTCTTCCCTCTGTTATCTGTATAGCTCACTCCCTTATCCTCTTCAGCTTTTTTCCTCAAATGTCACCTTTCATAGGACATTCCTTGATCACCCTATTTAACAGTATGCCCCTCCCATGCACTTCTTATCCCACTTCTTGTTTTACTTCTCTATTATACTTAACATCATTACATATACTAAATATTTTACTTATTTGTTTTTTGGTTGTCTTCCTCCACAAGAATGTCAGCTCCTTGGAGGCTGGGATTTTTGTCTGTTTTGTTCACTTACTATATTTACAGTACTGGCACATAGTTTGGGTACTCAGTGAATATTTGTTGGATGAATGAATGAATTTATAAAGAACTCCTTGAGAAAGATGAATACAGTATGATTTCACTCGTGTGGAAGATTAAAAACAACAACATTGAACACGTAGACACGGAGAACAGATTGGTGGTTACCAGAGGGGAAGGGGGCTGGGGGGAGGGCAAAAGGGGTAAAGGGGCACATGTGTACAGTGACAGATGGTAATTAGACTTTTGGTGGAGAACATGATGTAGTGTGCACAGAAGTCAAAATATAATGATATACACTTGAAATTTATATCATATTCTAAACCAATGTTACCTCAATAAAAAAAAGTATGTGATATAATACACTGTAAAAATAAATAAATAAAGGACTCCCACAAATTAGTAAAAAATTACAAACAGGAAATTCACGAAAAAGGAAACCCAAATGGCCAAGAAATCATGAAAAGTTACTAAGCCTGTTAGTAATCAGGAAAATGCAATTTAAAATGGCAAGATCCCATTTCACACCCATAGACTAGCAAAAATTGAGAGGTTTGATAACATTAACTTTAGAAGTCTAATAAATATTAAATGAGTTGATGAGCTTAACTGTGCCTGAGTTAATGAGTTAGAACAGTGCTTGGCCCCTTGTATTTTCCTATACAAAAATTTGTTAAATAAATGCAATATATATATATATATATATATATATATATATATATATATATATAGCTAGCCCAGATGGTCTAGTGGTTAAGACTCCGTGCTCTTACCACCATGGCCTGGATTTGTTTCCTGGTCAGGAAACCATGCCACCCGTCTGTTGGTTGTCATACTGTGGCAGCTGCGTGTTGCTGTGATGCTGAAAGCTATGCTACCAGTATTTTAAATGCCAGCAGGGTGCTGGGTCACCCATGGTGGGCAGCTTTCAGTGGAGCTTCCAGACTAAGAAGAAGGACCTGACCTACCACTTTTGAAAACATTGGCCAAGAAAACCCTATGAATGGCAGTGGATCATTGTCTGATATAGTGCTGGAAGATGAGAGGATGGAGCAAAAAGACTGCGCAGGGTTCTGCTCTGCTGTTCACAGCATTGCTAGGAGTTGGAATCAACTCAACAGCACTAACAACAATATAAATATATGTGGTAAAATAGTAAAACCATGAAAGTGAATGATAAACACCAAAATTAGGGTTAGTGGTTATTCTGTGGAGTAAAAGAGGCTAGTGGGTTTGTAGATTGGTACACCAGCGACTTCAAATGTGTCTGTAACATTTTATAATTTAAATGAAAATATGAAACAATTATGGCAAAACATAAGATTTGATAACACTAGAAGGTGTGTGTATATAGGTATTCATATAACATTTTTGGCATTTGTAATGTTTAATAATAAAAAATATTTTTAAACTTATTTTCAGTTGAATTTGGATTATTTGGTGAGCATGTTACAACCAAATGCGGACAGAGATTTCATGCCCACATGTGTGTTTGTGTTAAGGAGCTAGAATCACCTGATTTTCTATGAGAAAAGAATAGAGGCAGGATAACACAGAAATTATGTATTCACACCAATATCACAGCATGCTCTTCAAACGAAGGAACAGATAAACATCACAGGCAAACTGAGTCAGAGGAAATACTAGTATAGACTTGGTAAACTCAAAGCATCATATTTACGTAATGAACAGTGTTTGGTTTCAGTAAAAATCATTTTTCATATTCAATTAATGTTGTTAATTTGAATTTTATTTGGCTTATATTTAGTTTGTAAAATTATTTTTGTTTTCTAGTTGTAAAAAAGCTATAAACATAAGGAGTTCACAGGCTAGATTTTCCTTTGTACATATTAAGTTATACTAGATCTGTTTTAGTATGTTTTAGATAGAAGGAAACACCAAAGTATTAACAGTGGGGTATTGAGATACGGGTATTTTTTTTACTGAGATGTTTTGCATTTTCCAAATTTTCTATACTAAATATATATATGTCACTCTAATAATCAGAAAATAAACAAAAGCTTGTTAAAAATACCCCTTAGGTATATGTAATAGTTTTATACTTATGGGGATTACTAGTTTATTAATCTCAGAACTAAAGAGTTTCTCTTATAGGATCCAAAAGCCGTTCTCTGGTTTGTTACGAATCACTGTTACTCAAGACCAGACCTGGAACTATGACATCCAGTTATATTTATTGTCTCACCTGAATGTCGAAGTGCAGAAAATCCTTGCTCATCCTCCCACTCCCAGGTTGGTTCACTTTTATTGTGCGTGGAATGAAAGTCAGGAATTTCATGATACCACTCTATGTCTGTGCTGCTAATAAAATAGAAAATGATGAAGAACTTATTAAGGAATTTCTTAGAACTTAAATTACATGAATATATTTATAAAGATTGAAATCTTATCAGCTACCTTCTCATCCTTTCACTTTTCAGAAATAAATAGTATTTTAAGGACCTATTGTTAAGAAGAATAACTTATTTTACAAAATGAACTAGACCACCTCTAGAATCTTGCAAGAATTAATTGACCCTGCAATTTGACAAAAATTCTTTAAAGAAATGTGACTACATCTTTGTTCCACTAACAGCATGCAAAATTTTCCAAATCACTGCCAGATCTTCAGAAGAATCTGAAAGACACATAGATGAGAGCAAGAGCCATGTGCATTCACCTGCTGATGCAGTCTCCTGTGAGAGGGTCGCAGCTCCCTGCACAGTCACAAGGCCTGCAGCCGTAGTCTCCAAAGCCCCAATATCCCACCATACACCTGTCACAATGTGGCCCTGCCACCCCAGGCTTGCAAGGGCAGTCACCATTGCTGGGGTCACAGAAGGTCACTGAGCTGAAAGGAAGGACAGCTGATCCAACTGGATGACAGGAACACACTACAATGGAGAGGACACACAAGGATGTATGAGTGACTAGATTATCTGTGGAGATTAGGCCCAGCAATCCCCAAATGGTTTCCCTCCACCACACAGCATATCTCTGAGGCTCCTCCTTTAGCCAGTTGGTGTATACTCAGAGAATGAAAGCTAATTAAATTCCAGATAAGAAGATATAATCAGAAAAGCACATCTGTTGCCAAATGAGCCACATAGTTTATTCTAAAATTAAAGGCATTAAATATGAATGGCCTTTGTTTGGGGTGATGAGAACGAATCAGCAAAGAAGACAAGGAAGGAGCAGTTAGTGAGAAAGGAAAAGAATCACGCGAGTATGGTGTTCTGGAAGCCAAAGAGTTTCAAGGAGGTAGGCAACATCAACTGTGTCAAATAACAGAGGTCCAAGAAGATGAGGAAAGGGAATGGATGATTGCATTTGACAACATGGAAGCCATTGGTAGGAAAAGTTTCAGTGTAATAGTGAGTGGCAAACCTAATTGAAGAGGACACAGGAAAGAATGGGAGTAGAGGAATTTGAGCATGAGAACAGACAGTTCTTATGAGGAACTTTCTATAAGGGCACAGAAATATGGTGGTAGCTAAAACTGAATGGGGTTATGAAATCAAGTGAAGTCTTGAGTTTTTGTTTGTTTTAAGATGGGAGAAATCACAGCATGTTCGATGTTTGATGTTGATGGGAATGATCTAGTAGAAAGGGAAAAATTGATGACCAAAAGAGAGATGGAAGAATTGTTAGAGGGACACTTGAACATACTTGAGTAAGGAAGAAGGGATGGGATCTGGTGTAGAAGAGGAAGTGTTGGCCTTGGGTAGGAGCATGATCTGTTTATAGTAACAGGATGGAAGGCAGAGCATATTGACACGATATAGGTAAGTGGATAAAGTAATGGGAGCTGGTGGGACTTTTCTTCTGATTGCTCGTATTTTCTGGATGAAATCGGAAGCAAGGATCATCAGGTGAGAGAGATGATGCAGAGTGGGAATGGGAGAGTGAATGAGAGACTTAAAAAATCAAATATAATAGGCAGCATAAAAGCCACATTTGAGGTTAGCAGTCGTGAATTTATAGTGACACCAAATAAAATGGCTGGTTGTTTTTCCAGTCCTACACATCTGAGGGGGTTCATGTTTGGTGTAGGAAGAAAGCTGGATTTAATTGGCATGGTGCTATGGACTGAAGGTTTGTGTTCCTCCAAAATTTGTATGTTGAGGCCTAATCCCCTATGTGGTGGTATTTGGAGGTGGGGCCTTTGGGAATTTTGGATGTTGTCTTTGGGGTACAGCCCCCATGATGAGATTGGTGCCCTTATAAGGGGTTGAAGAGCTCAGAGCTCTCTTCTCTGTGAAGGATGTAAGGCCACATGAGAAGTTGGCAGTCTGCAATCTAAGAGAGCTCTCACCAGAACCCAACCATGCTGGCACCATGATCTCAGACTTCCAGCCTCCAGAACTGTGAGAAATAAATGGTTATTGTTGTTTAAGCCTCCCAGCTATGGTATTTTGTTATAACAGCCTGAATGGACTAAGACACATGGGGTTAAATCCAGCTCCTCAGCCTAGAACCTATAATCAACCATTTCTGCAAGTCCCTGCTGTTAATCAAGATTTCTTCCCCTCAGCCCTCTCCGATCTCCCGCAGTTGCTCATTTCTCACAGTTTGACAATCCGCAACACTTTCTTTGTTCCTGGGGATAGCAAAAATAGCTGATCAAAGTAAAAAAAACAAGCTTACTGGGTTCAACACAAATTTGTGCACCCTAACTTTTGGATCCCCTAACTGATGCTCATTAAACACATTTATTCAACTTTACTGGCCTTTTTTCTTTTTTTTAAATAAAATTCCTCACAGTGGCTGTCCCCAAATTTCCCTAGGCTTTTTAATTCATCCTAACTACCTGGTCTGAAGATTCTAATTCATTGATAAGGTCCTCTGGGTAATCTTTTCTCCACTTCAAAATCTCTTTATCTTCATCTTTCTACTCTTCTTTGAGAATCACATGAGAAATGCTAGGAGAGATCTTGGGCTTACAGCCTTACTTCTCACTAGTTCTGCGATCTTGGGCAAGAAATTTAACTTTCCTGAACCTCGGTTTCTTCAGTGGGGTATCTACATCTCATGGAGACTTCAGGAGGATAAAATTATTTTAAATGAAATTACTTCAGCAAGGTACATAGCACAGAGTCTGACACCTACCAGGCCAACTCTTCCTGCTAAGTCTTCTCAACTTATATACTAGATCCCACTCCCTCCATTATCCCCTTGGAAACTTTTTTTATTGATTATTTCTTTGTCATTAAAATCTCAGTTTGGCTTCAATCTGGCTTCAAATCTCAACTACTAACTGTGTGACTTTTGGCAAGATACCTAGCCTCTCATTATCTCAGTTTTCTTGTCTATAAAATGGAAATGAGAACAATGTAAGGATGAAAGGAGATCATATATGTAAAGCACTTAGTGTAGTGTCTGGCACATGGTTAATTAATAGTGAATTAACTAATTAATTCAATAAATAATTCTTGTAGAGGTGTAGGATCTATGCTTGAATAAGTAGTGGTGCTGGCCCTCAAGGAACTCATAGTCTTGTTGGGGAAACAGAGGAGTAAACAAAAAATTTCCCTACACTGTGATAAGTACTCCAATAGGCGTCTATATAAAGTGCTATGGGAGCACAGAGGAAGGGCATACAGGCTAAGGGAATCACAGGGTCCACAAGGGAGGGGTCATTTAGACATCTGAGCTGATCCTAAAAGATGAGTAGGGGTCTGCAAGTTGAAAAAGAAAATGGAAAGTTGCTTATTCCAGCCCGGTCTTTAGATACTCTCCCCCATGGCATTTCTTTTAAATAATTAAAAAATTTTTTAATTGTAGTAAAAAAAAATGTACGACCTTAACTGCTTTTAAATGTATAGTTCATCTCCATTGCCTTTTATGTTTCTGCATTATATGTGGAAGCTCTTACTGCTTCCTGAAAATGTGAAGCTCTTTCATGTCTTGGTGCCCCGACTGTGCCTGCATTGTCTTTCCTCACCTTGTCCATTTGGACCCTGACATGCTTCCTTGTCCCACTACCTCCAAACAGTTAACCACTCTCTCCTCTATGCTGCCTCTGTTCTTTGTATATGTTTCTATTTTGTGTGTAGCACAGTGCATCATTCTTATTTGTTTATATGCCTGTCTCTCTTACTACTAGACTCTGAACTCATTGACAGAGGATCTTTATCTTCTTATTTTTGTTTTCTAGGCTTAGAACAGTGTCTGGTACATAGTAGATGCCCAAATAAGCATTTGTGAAATTGACCTGAAGGACATTCCAGGCTGTGGGAATCATATGTGAAAGGGCATAGCCTATTTGGGGAATGTGAGAAGTCGAGTGTGTCTGGAGTGCACATTGAATGGAAAGCGGTTGAAGGAGATGAAGCAGAAGAAAAAGCTGTAGAGTTAGGTTTGGAGCCAGATTGTGGAAGGGCCTAACCCAAGAAGTTGAATTTTGCCTTACGGGTATAAAGAGCCATAAGAAGTAAAACTTAAAAAAAAAAAGCAGAATTATGACATAGCTATAATTTAATTTTGACAGATACTTTGGTGGCATTGTGTGAAATAGACTAGAGTAAGGAGAGACCGGTGGCAGGGAAACCAAAGAAATGAGAGAGAACAAGGAATTGGACTAAGATAGTAGATGTAGGAATGGGAGGAAAGGTTGTATGTGAATTGTTTTTGGTTTTTTTTTTTAGTTTGAATTGATAGGATTTGGAGGCCATCTGGATGAAGAAGAGGTATGTTGAGGGACAAAGAGAAATTCAGTAAGAGTTTAAGGTTTCTTGTTTATGAAAATGAATGACTAGTGACATTATTTACAAAGATTTAGAATACAGGGCTAGGGCAGGTTGGGGTAGGTAGATCCATGTCGGGAGTCAAGACAGGGAAAGGAAGGAGAAGAGAAGGAGTTCAGGGTTAGACATATTAAGCTTGAGATGCCTGAAGGATACACTATTAAGTTCTAACAGGCAACCAGAAATAATAATCTGAAGTGTAGCAGAAAAGTTGGGGCCACAAATATAGTTCCGAAAGTTGTCAGCATACGGGAATGGAAACTAGGAGGGCTAGATGAGATTTCCCAGGGACAGTGTATAGAGTGAGAAGACAACAAAGACGGAATGCCAGAGAACATCCATGTGGTCCAGGCAGTTAGAGGAGCAGTAACTTGTGAAGCAGATAAGAACCAGGTAGAGGGGAGGAGAAGAATCAAGAAGGTCTTGTTATGGAAACCAAAGGATGAGAAAGTTTCAAGTGTTCAACAACTTCAAACAACGCAGAATAAGCAAGTAACATAAGGTTGATAACAGGCCAGTAATGCTGTCAATCAGGAGGTCACTGGTGACTTTTGTGAGAACAGGAGCTGAAGAAGTGCAGGCACTGATGGCGTACTACTCTGCTTAGATCTCTTTCATTTTTTTTAACCAATAATCATTGGAGCAATGGTTCTCAAACCAGCAGAAATGTGGAAGTTTGCAAAAATTCCTTGCGTCTTACATCTGTGAAACATTCTCTTCCTCTCCTCCTTTATGTTCTCCTTGGTTGAGAACCACTACAGTAAGAGCATGGAATGTTGCATTTTTTGCAAAAGGTATGAATTATTTTCTTCAGAAGAATCTCATATTCATTCATTCATTTACTCACTCAACCGACAAATACTAGGATAATAATTCTAGTATTTATGAAGCATTTCTAGTCTACAAAGCTCAATTACCCCTTAGTCAAACATTTAAGGTCCTTCATACTATGACCCTAGCCTACTTTTCCAGTCTTACCTCTCATTACTCTCCGGCTTATAGCCCTTATTCTAATTAAATGGAACAAATCTTTCCTGTTTCTGTACCTTTATTAATTTCAATAGAGAAATCCTTCTTCCTATATCTGTCTTTCGAAATTCTACACATCCTATAAGATCTTTTCAAGTGTCACCCCTAAGGGTGTCTCTGGAAGGGTGTGGAGTTAGGGTCAAGGCAATCCAACGTTTTGGAGTGGTGGAAGTACTCAAGGTAGGAGCTCTGATGACATTTTTCTTGTTGAAGACAGAACTTTTGAAATTAAAATTTAATGATATTCAGAAAAGAAGAGTGAGGTGCAGCACACTTCCCCCTCCCTCCACCAAGTATGAAGCCCAGGGCAGCCACTCCAGTTACCCATCCAAGGAACAGGTTTACCTTCTTTCGGAAGGCATTCCTTCTTCTAACACAGTTGAATATGATTCATCCTTTCTTTGAAACCCTCTAGCGCTTTAAAAAGAACTTTTCTTTTTATAGCTCTGATCACTTCTACTTTGCATTACAGACAATAGGATGTTTTTCTTTTCTCTATCAAACCAGTCTGTAAGTTCCTTGAAGGTGAGCATGGGTCATATTCACCTATCCCCTGAAGTATTTAGTGGAGGCAGACTGGAGTTCAATCCCTAGCAAAATTTTTTTTGCCTTTATGAGCCCACATTCTATTTTACCAGATTGTACTGAGAATTAAATGAGAGATAATGTATGTCCCCAGCACTTAGTAAGCAATTAGCAAATAGAATACAGTTGCTCAAAAAAAATGACTGTTTAATTGAATTAAAAGACAATGATGAAAAAGGTATTTACAAAGGGCAATGGAGGAAAACACCATAATAGACGTTGTTTGAAAGGATAACAGTGTGTTTGTTTGTTTAAGGCAGCATTTATTTATCCATTTACTTACTCAACAAACATTTAATGAGCACCTACTATGTGTTAATTACTGAGCAAACTCCTAGGGATCTAATTTAAATAAGATAGTCCTGGCCCTTGAAGAAATCCATAGTGTGGAAGAATAATTATTACAAGAAAAATAACAAACTTACCTAATGCAAAGTGAGAATGAAAGATTTTGCCTCTACAACATTGAGTTTCTCAGAACAGCTTTATTTCAACTCATACAGTTATGGTCATTGCTGTTTTTACATTAAATCCTCTGATTTTTTTCTTTAGTTGGGTTTCATTTTGAGAACATTTAGGCATTTTTCTCTTAAAGTATCAAAGCACCTTTGATTTATCTTAATTAAGAAATAATTTGGAGAAATTATATAACATGTAACATGAATGTATCAAAGTGTTATATGAAGACTTTAAAAGAAATCACATTATCCAAAAAAAATTTCATCATTTTGAGGTGATAAACCAATAGTTACTGTATCACTCATTTAAGTCAATTTGGTTCTTGACAGCAGATAGGGGAGCCAAAGAAAGATGTTGTAGGACCTACATTAATTGTAATGTATGGTATTCCTCCACCACCATTATATTTTCCTTTAATAGAAAATTCAAGCCTTTCTAGGATTTGACATCTCTGTACTACCATGTATTTTAAAACCTACACACGTTTCAGGAATGGCCAGAGAAGAAGGTGAGTCTTTCACATGTGCTAGTGGATTTCTGTCAATGTGACTTTTTACATAATTACAAGATAAAAATACCATTTGGAAACTATGCAGAACTAGCTCCAGGCAGAAGGCCCTGACACCTTTCATACTATTTTCGACTGCACACCGAGGCTTGCCTTGCATACCTATCTCCTGAAACTTATATAGCAGGCAATATCTGACATACATAATCTGCATTTCTTATTTTCTTCCAAAATGCAAATATGTTTTCTTCTTGCTTGTGGGAAAAAAAGGTTCTTCTTAGATTCTGGCTTTAGATTCTGATTCTCCAACATAAATTTCTCACTGATCATTGGTTCTAAAATGCAAGCCAAGCACTTACTTTTTACGTATTCATTATGATGAATGTCAAAGTTACAACCCAGTTGGAGTGACATA
Source organism: Tapirus indicus (assembly GCA_031878705.1). Taxonomy (NCBI): domain Eukaryota; kingdom Metazoa; phylum Chordata; class Mammalia; order Perissodactyla; family Tapiridae; genus Tapirus; species Tapirus indicus. The sequence goes on along the minus strand of CM062920.1, from coordinate 131,104,649 downwards.
AATCTTTGACTTCAGTTTTCTCTTCTTCTTGTCAGACATGAAATCCAATAGCGAACATTTGCCTTAAGCTACTTTCACAACCAAATTGGCAAAACAAAATTATTTTAAAATGTCATTTTTAATCCCTAAATATTGTCACAAGATTTCTTTAATAATGCAAATGACTAATTTTAAATAGTACATTCTGTACTGATGTGTCCTGTTACAAGAAGAGCTGAAATAATACAAAACATTCAAAACACAAGATAAAGAAAATGGGTACTTTTGCAAAAGATTTCATAACAGGTTCCTTTCAAATAATGAATTCAGATAATTGCTAAATGTTATACAAGTTTTATTTACAGATGTACGTTTGCAGCAATACATCTAGTCTATGAAGCACTGTCCCTCTATAGAGCATTTACAGAAAAGAGTTAGGACATCAGGCTGCTCTGGAGTATCTTCTACCAGGAAACATAATTGTTAGTGAAACAATGGATAAACACGTTCTTAAATAACCTCAGTGCATCTGTAAGGCTCTGAAACTAATGTTTGTTTCAGCCACAAAGGCTGACAATAAATTCAGCTGTTTGGAAATTGCCTGTAATATCTCTTAGGAAGACAGAAAATAAAGCAAAGGCAGTATAATATCAGTAAGGGCACAAACTTAGGAATCAGACTAGGTAAGTTCCAATTCTGGTTGTGAGGCCTTATTCCATATAAGACATTGTGAAATTAACCTCCTCAAGTCTCAGTTTTCCCATTGATGAAGGAATTATACCTGTGTCACAGGATTGTTTGTGTGAGGATTAAATGAGATAGTGTATGTACGTAGCAATGTATCAGGCATTTAGCGGCACCAAATGCTCAAAGAAAAACTATCAGAATTATCTAGATGAAACACATTAGTTTTAAAATGCCTACCATTCATTCCTTTTTTTCATTCATTCACACCTTCACCAAAGAGTTCTTGAACTTTAGTGTTAACATGAACTATGTTAGAGGCTGAAGATACAAAGATGAATACAGAGTCAATAACTCTTCGGTGAGGGAAGAGAGAGAGGCAAATAAATAATTACAGGGCAGAAAATATTATAACAAGGTAGCCCAGGGTGCATGGGAACACGGAAGAAAGAGCAATAACTGCCTCATTGTAGATATGGGTTGTTTTTAAAGGAAATTAATGATCTAACTTTCAAAATAGGCTGAAATTCCTTGCTTTGCACCTGGGAGGAATTTGGTGGCAAATAAATAGCTTTCTTGACCACTCTAAATCTTATAGAATTAGGTTACTCCCCCGTTATATGTTCCTTTCTTTGGATTAAAAAAAATTAATCTGCTTTTATTCTCCTTTTGTGGATCAGAGTATGTCAAGAAAAAGTAGGGTGTGATCTATGGTCCTGCTGCTTAAAGGGAGGTACCCTGCAATGTAATGTAGGACAATAGTCACAGCTGTCAACCTTCATGAACATAGTAATAAGTATGTAAGTACAAGTACAAAATGGCTAGAAACATAATGAAAGAGCTACGGCTTCCTTTATTCTGATGAGGTTGCTAAGGCTTTTGGAGATGGAGTCACAGGAAACCGTTTTCACCTGCCTTTTCATCTTTACTCCCACCTTCACTAGAACTGCAGGAGTCTGCATATCTCTCACTCAGACTATGATCCACGATGCCAAGGTCGCTGTAGAAACAACCAGTTGAGTTCAGCATCTTATCCTTTTAAAAATTGCCAGGACTCCTTCGTATTACCTGATGGCTCTAGCTTTTGCTATTCTGTTAGTAAAAACTACACTGGGAGCAAAATAGCCTGAAAGTATTTGCTCCTGATTTAGCTTTTCTAAAAACAGAACTCAAAGTTCAAGGCCCTCAGCTGGGAAAGAAGTTGCTTGTCAAGAGCTTTCCCCACTGCTCAGTGGCCACTCCTTCAGCAACCCCACCCAGGCTCCCAACATTGTTTTCCCCTGAAAAGGCCAAGGCCCCGCAGACTTGCTAATATCAAAGCCATTTCAAGAGCTGCCCAGCTGTCTGCTGAGGTTCTTGGAGGGACTGGGAGTTGAGGAGATGACTTTGAGATGCAGCTCTAAACAGAAAGGAGACAATGTGAGCTGTTATTACTAGATTAAGTGTGAAGTTAAATGTTAGATAAAATGAAGTCTGCGGCCTTTTTTGGTACTGTTTTCCCCTTTCCTTCTACTATCAACTATTTTTGCTATGGGTAAATGGCTATAAAAAAATAAAGAAAAATTGTAAATGAACTTTGTTAAAGGCAATATGGTTTACCCCTTTACTCTCCTAGGGAACATTTTTCTATTCATCCTCTAAACGTTATATACATTGTATTCAAAGATAGCTAGTTCCACAATATTAAAGGTGTATGTTAATTTCAAATAAAATTATGCTAGAATAAATCTAATAAGAAAATAATCTAAATTAAGACTTGCCTTTCACTTACTGAATGCAATGTCTTCTGAGTTATTGTACATCGCACATGAAAGAAATCCATTTATGCATGAAATATAGTCATTCCTGCCTCTATTCAATGCTTTTAAAAAATAAATGTAATTTAAGTATATTTCCTTTCTATCTTCTATAAACTTTTAAATGAGTAATGCAAATAAATACAAAAGTCATACCCTCTATTTTTAATGCTTTACTATGTGACCACTGTTCAGACCCTCAATTTGATTTCTGTATCATTCCTTTCCTGTTTACTAGTTGTAACTGAGCCAGTTACTATTTATTCCTGGATATGTCTAAGAGATTTTAGACAACTAAATAGACAATTTTATGTTCCTGGGTTGTTACTTCAGTTAAAACTGAAGAAAGTATTTTTGAGTGTACAGATAAATTTTATTACAGGAAAACTTTTTGGTATAATTTTGGACACTGTACTTTGCTTAGAAGAATTTGGTTATATCACACACCATTATCTTTTTGTTGAAGAAACCCTCCTGTATTCCCAATCCACTCAGGCACCATGCACCCAGGCACCTAGCCAGGAATTCGGGTCATCCCTAACTCCTTTTTCCTTTGGAGAAAGAACACCTATTGACTCCATCTATCTTAGATCTCTCATTTGAACTGATGTCACTAGTTCCTTCTATAATCTGCCATGGTAACCTTTTTTCTTAACACTTATTGCAGTTTTTAATTACATATTTACTTGGGTAAATTTATTTATAGTCTGTTTCCATGGGGTTAGGGACTCTTTTATTGTATATACAGTGACTAGGATAGGCCTGCCAAATGATAGGCACTGAGTAAATCTATGTAGAGTTTCTAAAAATGGATGACTTATAGTCACTTAATAAATATTTCTTAATGACTGATGGTCTTCAGGCCTCTAATACAATCTCTTTATGATTTTTTTGCTTCAATGCTATCTCTATAGTACACTGTGAAGACCTAGAAGATAGGAGCCACATCTTTTCATCTCTGTATCCCCAAAAACCTAGGACCACGGCTGACTTGTTTTAGGGACTTAACTTGTTAAGTGAAGGAATGAATGTGCCTCTCAATAAGCAACAACCACAAAATGATTTTATGTTTTAATGAACCTCCTAAAACACTCATACTATTTCTTTTATAGGTTTTTAGTAGCTTAGCACCACACCATTGCAATACTAAGATACTAGAAATAGGAAAAAACAAAACAAAACAACAAATCCACAGAAAATGGAAATGGTCAAGCAGAACAGATTATTCTTAATCTTCCCAGTGCAAGACTGTTCCCTACATGGATACAAGACTATTTCCTACATTTAATGCTTCACTCAGTCAAGTTTTATTATTTGTAATAAAAGTTCTTTATTCTAACTATGTACGAGACATTCCCTACACTTAAATGCCTCTCACTGGCAGCAAACATTTTTTTCACATTAATCAATCTGAAATTCCTTTTCCTCACTTTCATCCAATTTTATCTAATTATGACTCTTTGTTCTAGGGAAGTAAATTATTTTTTGCCACTCCCTATGTCTCCTTATACCTTTTGAGTGTCTGTAGAAAGTGTGTTCTCTCTCAGAATTCTCTCTCAGAATTCTCTTTGAGACGTAAGTTGTATTCTCTCTGTATTCTCTCTCAGAATTCTCTCTGAGAAGTTTCCTAGTTGATCTGAGAATGTTTATCTTCTTTCATATTTATTCATTAGTATTTCTCTTTTCTTGATCATTCTGTTGGTCTATCTGGAACACTCCAGTTACCTCCATCTTTCTTGTACTAAGATTCCTTAAGATAAACGCAGTTCTTTAACTTCAAACTTTACATGGCTATTTATTAGTAAGCAGGGTCTTACTCAAAACCCAATGCCATAAATTGTTTTGTTTTGTTTTGTTTTGATGAGGAAGATTAGCCCTGTGCTAACATCTGTTGCCAATCCTCCTCTTTTTGCTGAGGAAGATTGGCCCTAGGCTAATATCCGTGCCCATCTTCCTCTACTTTATATGGGACACGGCCACAGCATGGCTTGATGAGCCGTGTGTAGGTCTGCACCGGGGATCCGAACCTGCGAACCCTGGGCCACCAATGTGGAGTGCACAAACTTAACCACTACGCCACCGGGCTGGCCCCCCATAAATTGTTTTTTTAATCTAAGTTCCTTAAAAATTATTTTTGGCTCTAATATATATGTCTGATTATTTCTGCCTTTGTTTATCCATTGTGTTTTCATCAAACTAGGTCACAGTGTGGAATCAAGTTCTCTGGATCTTTGTAGGTCTTTCGATCAAAGTCTTTGGGGTCAAACAAACTTGGATTCAAATCCCAGCCCTGCCTAGGACCAGCTATGTGAACTTGGGCAAATTATATAATCCATTTAAGCCTGTGTCCTCATTTGTAAAATACAAAAGACACCTCATAACTCATAAAGATTGCTAAATGAGATAACATGTAAATTGTCCAGCACAGTGTCTGGACCATAGTAGCCACTCAACAGATGCTAGTTCTCTTCTTTATGCCCATCTAATTTTGTCCACACTTTCTGAGGGCTTCAATATTTTATAATTATTTGCTTGATTATTTAATGCTTGTTCTCATCAAATGCAGAATGGCATATTATTTATTTATTAAGTGAATTACACATTCTGTTTTGGAGATATTTTAGAGAATTTCATGACCTACTTCTCTTCCCAAGTTTGACCGACTTTTATTATTCATCAATTCATAAAATTTCTCCTTTTTAGGGTGAATTTTAATATACGTTAAAGGCTAGTCCTAGTGTGAGTATTACATTATGATACATGTATTTTCTCTATCTTTTTCACCTCTTAACCCTCCAGATTTATTTTATTTTATTTTTTTTGTGAGGAAGACCAGCCCTGAGCTAATATCCGTCGCCAGTCTTCTTCTTTTTGCCGAGGAAGACTGGCCCTGGGCTAACATCCGTGCCCATCTCCCTCTACTTTTTTTTATATGGGACACCGCCATGGCGTGGCTGATGAGCAGTGCATCGGCGGGCGCCCGGGATCCGAACCTGCGAACCCTGGGTTGCCAAGCACGGACTAAACCGCTGCGCCACTGGGCGGCCCCCCAGATTTTTTTTAAAAGCTGAGATTAAATTTTCCCAACTATTATTGCCAAGTCACTGGTTCTACTTACAGTCTGCTTTTCAAAAACAGCTACTTCATATTGATTCTATGCTGGAATCATTCACAGTTGCTTTCAATATAAAACAAAGATGTCTGTGTTGTTTATATAACATAAAATGAATTCATGTGGCTTTGTTAAAACTACAATTTGAAAGAAAAAGCCCACTAAGCTACTACTGGAAGAAATGTCAATGACCTTTGGGAAAAATCCTTTTCTGAGATGAACTGGAACATAGGCACAAGAATGAAAAATGAAGGTGCTTATAGGTTCCTACCTGTGTCATTGTGGTAAGGTATTCTGGATTTAATTAACTTAAAACTTTTACTTCCAAGACAATTTGAAGGGAAAGAAGAACCATCCTAGAGGTAGAATGAAATAATTGTTACATAGAGGTACAAGCAAATAGAAATGCAAAGATTCTTTTTGGGGGCATCATGAGAAGGTGATGTCTGAGTAGACTGTGAGGATAGAAAGATAGTCTGTGGTGAGATAGTCACCCACTCAAGGCACTTGTATCTCCATCAGTTGAACAGTTCTCACCTAAGCCAGAAAGAAGAAAAGAAGAAGGAAAAAAAGCAAGAAGAAAAAAAGATTTGAGTGGGTGATAGAACTCTTTCTTTACAAAGATAGCTGGCTAGTTAGGGTAATGGTAACCAAGTAACCAGACAGTATCTTGATAAACACTTGGTTTGGGTTTTAGAGCAGAGGGACCAAGTTTATTTTTATTCACTCTCTGTTAAAAGGCAATTGATTGCATTTATTTTGGCCCACCAGGGAGGAAGGAAGGGCACAGCAGTTTTTCAAGAGGTTGTTTACTTTGATAGGAAATGAATTCTGCTTTCCTTTCCATTTGCTGATTTTTCTTTAAATATGGAGAGAGACTATGCAATAGTTAAAAATATGTCTTGAAATAAAATCCAATAAATTTATTGTAAAGGAACTAACTGGCTGTTTCCTAAAAAGAGAGCTAATTCTGTTCTACAAAGCATTTTCCTCAAAAATCTGTTTCAAACCATGTGTTCTACTAAAATAAGGGAAATTTTCTGTAGAAAATTCATGTCATGGAAAAGCTGTTAATATTCCATATCCAATCAATATCCCATCCATTTAACATTTAATATATCTTTTAGTGTAAAAAGGAGGGGGGAAGGGAAAAGGGACTTCACGAAGAAGTGGATTCAAGGATCATTTAAATCCAACACAATAACATACCTATATTAGTTTAATGCTATGTTCTGAAATGTGTAAATATGGAGGTAAAAGTAAATTGTCAATGTAGTGGTAAACTAATTTTATTATAAATTCCAGTTGCATTATAATAATTCACTTTAAAGTATGAGATATTTATGGTAAATAAATTTATATACTATGAATAAGAGGCAGTTCTCTGAATGGAATTGCTAGGTATTTATTTTGAAATGGTTACAGGAAAAACAGACATCTTAGGATTCTGTTAGAAATTTTCTTGGAGAAAAGCAGAGATTCTAAGTTGGACATTAAGTCAGAGAAGATAATTGACATGACTACTTACCAGCATTAATATCTATCATTATGTCAGAAAAACATGTCTAGCCAGAGTTTTAGTAATCCTTTAGGATTTTCTGTCAGAGATATGGCTAACTCAGTGAGTAGATTAAGTTATAGATGATTATTAGCTCAAAATCTTTCATCTGAGGATGAAAGTGAACAGAGCTCATACTGGAAACAGGAATGGTATATGTAGTGGTTCTCAAATGCTGGCCAGTAGACCAAAGTCTAAATCAGAATCACCAATGATGCTCTAAGAAAATACAGATTTCTGTTCCCATCCCTGTTGAAGATGGTGATTCAGAAGATCTGGGGCAGGGCTCTGAGATTTCATATTTTCACTAAGTGCTCCCGAGTGATTCTGATCCACATACAGGTTTGGGAACCAGTGACTAGAGAGGAGAAGTACTTGAGACCAGAGAAGGGGGCTGTGAAATGTTTTGAACAAACACGACTTTGTTCAAAAGAGCGAAACCATTCCATTTTTGGTTTATAGTCTATCTGAGTCTATCTGACTTCCTGATAACAAACAATGATCTAGTAGCTTGAAATTGGTCATGGTGGAAAAATTTAAACCACTGAAACTGGCCAATGCTTCAGATCAGGGTTTTTTTTTTTTCTCCTAGAAAACCAGCACACCACTGTCTATTAGTTACTCTCACATTTTTAATATGCCTGCCAGAGGAAAATCCACGTAGGTTATAGGACACCAAAGGCACACAAGTGACTTTAGAGATTTTCAGTGAGTAAGAGACTTCTCTTTTAGAACAGATAGTATTCTTCAAAGTACTTCAGTGCACAGCGATAATTACGTTTTCCATTTTACTTCTGTACCTTGGCAACCAGCCAGTTTGAGCCTCCATTTCTGCTTTCAGCCCTAGATTCAGCTGGAGAGATTCATATTGTCCCTTGTGTTTACAGACCTTAAATACACTGTCCTTTTAAAATTTTATTTCCGAGTTGTAGAAATAAATTCAGTTTCAATGATCTCCACTAGACTTAAAAAAACAAACATCTCTGGAATCCTCAGAAGTGATTTCTTGGCTATGGAAATGTGTATTGATTGTTTGGGTCCCACAGTAGACTGTGGTTATGGTTGAAAAAAAGAGGAAGTGAGAACAGAGATGATTTAATTGCTTATAGGAATAAATCTATTGGCCGGTCGATTTGGTTCAGGGCCCTGTTTATTCAGGTTTGATGAATTTATGACCATCAACTAGAAGTGTACACATAAGGACCGTAGCATTTAGCATAGTGTTCATCTGGAGAGTAGGAGGGAAAAAATAGCCTGGAACATCAACGGGGCCAATAGGTCCTTGGCTTATTTGGCAGGGAGCTAGCTCCTGACTGTGAACAGAGTCCCAAGGTTAATGTCACCAATATTTGTTGAATGAATTCATGTGCCCAGGTAAGTATTCAATTAAATGTATAGTAGATTCTGTGAGGAAGAATAACATCAATTCATTTCGTTTTCTAGATCAACTCATCAAAGGCAACAATCATTGATTAGAAAGTAGGACAAACTGTGTGTTTTAGTGCTTTTAAAGGAAAAAATAAAAACAGCCACCAAAGAAGGATCAAAGGCCTCTCTTCAAGGAAGTCTCCCCTTAACTGCCTTCACCCCACCCCCACACTCTCCCTAAGGCACTCAGTATATTGCTTTCATTACACTCTCCTCATATAGTGGGGATAATAATAGTACCTACATCAAAGCACTTTTGTGACAGTTAAATGAATTAATACATAGCCCTTTGAACAGTGAACAGAAAACAATAGGTACTCAGTAAATGTCAGCTATTACTATTATATCATCACCATCACCAGAGTGTATTGAAATGATCTGTTATTATACTTGTCTCCCCATCCAGAATGTAAGATCTTTTGGAAAAGACCTTTTCATCTTTACTGACCTAGTGCTTACCACAGTGCCTGGCACAGAGGAAACACTCAATAAATGCTTCCTGAGCTAAATTGAGCTATAATTTATATACTTCTAGTAAGTTTTGTCTGGGCTGCTGCTTCAGGTTTTCAATGACTCCAACTCCCAAGAAAATATAAACTAGGAAATAAGGGAGAGAAGGGCTTTCCTATATCATCGCTGGCAGTCCAATAGAGTGTAGATTGCTGAGGCTTAGTTACTATTATGTTTGTGATTATTTCACTGATAGAAATATAAGGTTTATTATTTCCTTGATATATAGTTGTAGGCACTGGTACTTGGAAGTCAGGAACAAATAATACAGAAGGAATCTGTATTCACTTGGGATGTGTCTTCCCAAGTGAAGTCTTCATATAGATATGGCTACTATACAATAGCAACATTTTCCAGTGTGTTCCATACAACACTGGTCCCACAGATGCTCTGTCAGAAAAGCATTCTCTGGTTAAATTTGAGAGACACACCTCAAAGCTCTGTAGGATGTTTATAATGAACATTGGCATATTAAAGGCTCCGATAAATCCTGAAGTAAAGAAACCTTTGATTAATTCACCCTTCTCTGAATTTGAAGGCCACAGAAAAATTTTCCCTTATATAATTCTTTTTTTTTTTTTTTGAACTAACATCTGTTGCCAATCCTCCTCTTTTTGCTGAGGAAGATTGGCCCTGGGCTAACATCCGTGCCCATCTTCCTCTACTTATATGTGGGATGCCTGCCACAGCATGGCTTGATGAGTGGTGCATAGGTCCGTGCCTGGGATTCGAACCCGTGAACCCCAGGCTGCCGAAGCAGAGTGTGCGAATTTAACTACTATGCCACCAGGCCAGCCCTATATAATTCTTATTAACATCTCTTGGAATTAGTGTTCCATGGATCAAACTTTGGAAAATGCTGTAGTATAGAAACACATTTAGTCAGATTTCCATTTTTTTCTTAGTAAATCTCTATGTAATTCATTTAAAAAATTCTAAGTCTATATACACACAAATAGAGAGTTTGCACCTTGGTCAATTTGAATGCTCAGGGAATAGCAGGATGTTCTGGCTAACTACTTTTTAAAAATTAACTGTAGAAGAAGTGCTTTTTGAAAAGCATTCTGCAGCATTCTCAAACTTTAATATGATATAATCACACTGGAATTTTGTTCAAGTGCATATTCATTGGAAATTTGTTCAGTAGGTCTGGGGTGGAATCAGAGGTTCTGCATTTTCTAATCAGCAACTGGATGATGCCAATGGGGCTGGTCTGTGGACCACACACTGAGTAGCAGGTTACTTTTCTGCCTTGGTAAGCACAGTAGAATAAATATAATAAAATTGTTATTTTGAATAACATTGTACATGTTGTTGATGGAACCACATATTGAAATAGTTTAAATTTTTAAAAATATCAACTTGTTTTCTTTATACCACCTTCCTCATAAAAATAAAGTGGGAACTCATGGGGAGAAAGTTGTAGCTATAGCAATATCTCTATTAGCCCCTAGCACCAAATCTGCTACACTATAGTTACTTAATAAATGTTAAATACATTAGCTTATTTGTCATAAATTTTATTGTCAGAGTAAATAACTCTAGAGGTGACATAGGGACATATCTAAGGAGGGAGTTAATGACATGAAAATATTACTAAATAATAATGAAAATGTTGCCAAACATATTATCTAACAATATATTATGGAGAGTATTCAGGTAGAGAGAAGAATTGGATATGCTAATAAGTGTTGGGATCCACCCCTGGCTCAGAAAAGGGAAGAGAAGAACCAGAGTAATATTCTGGAAGAAGGTGCCAGTAAGGAAATCCATGCTAGGGAAGTTGACACAGGTGTCTCTGCCCCAAACATGTGCTGGAATAGTCATAAAGTGAATGGAGATATGCCTTCCTTGGGCAGTCTACCCAGTGGATCAAGGGGCTGTCTGGAGAAGGAAAGAAAGAAATACAGGTCTTCCCTACTAAACCACCCATCTCCTACAAATTGAGCTAAAAGGACTAAATTGGCATCAGTTAATTTCACAGTTCCCCTACGTGGTGCATTAAGTACCATGTAAATATTTGTTAACTAGGAGTGATTAGCAATATGACTTATTAGTTTCTAAGCTTCAAGTCTTTCAGTAGCCCAGATGCAGGTGAATCCCATGACAACTTAAGGGCTTGAGGAACTAATCCAGACAAATATGTTACAACTACCTTATAATGTTTCCAGGTTTTTGGTAATGTCTTAATGTGGTCTTGGAGTTTTCATTGAAATGGCTTTGAGGCCTTTGACCTTCCGATACTTGGATATTGCCTATAAATATCAACTTGGTAGGACCCAGGCAATTACCCTAAATGATACTTATTGACTAATTATCAACTAATTGTAGGTAGTTCAATCCACTTGGTCTCACAAGATGTCCACGACGAGGGCACCTCCAGCCTATTACCCATCCTCTCTACTGCTCTCATCCCCATACTCCTTTATTGTCTTCCCCCTCTTTCTTGCTCCTATGACCATTCTGAAATTTTTTCACTTCTCAGAATATACTATGTTTTTTCTTCCTTCCGTTCCTTTTCGGCACTGGTTGTTCTCTCCACTAGGAATACCTCTACCCATGTTATGTTCACTCCTATTAATCTTTAGTTCTCAGATCTTAAGTCAAAACTCAGAACACTCAACTCTTGTGTGTGTTTCCCTTCCTATGTGCTCCACTCCACACTCTCTAACACAATACTTTGGTTACCAGAGGGGAAGGGGATAGGGGGAGGATGAAAAGGGTAAGGGAGCACATGTGTATGGTGATGAATGGCAACTATACTTTTGGTGGTGAACGTGAGGCAGTCTATACAGAAGTCGAAATATAATGATGTACACCTGAAATTTATATAATGTTATAAACAAATATGACCTCAACAAAATATTTTTTTAATGTAAAAAAAATTGTTGAATGAAAGAAGAAGGTTTAAAAATGTCCTTTGTTACAGTCTATTGACTATGGAAGAACTTTCAAACATTTTTATGGGCTAAAAAATAATTAAAAGTTATGTGTCATTAGTTTTAGCTACGTTCTCCCATTTTGCTTCTGCTTTTATAGAACTGGTAGTTTGGGGACCAAAACCTATAAAACCTCTTCTTCACAAGTCTCTAAAAGAACTATATATAAGTAGTGACTGATAAGAAGGAGTTACTTTTTAATCTCTTCTTTCATGCGCTTTTTATAAAGCTCTAAAACCACGAGCTTTCTAGGATTTAAAAAGCTAGCACTGGTAACCTTTTCACATCTTGTAAGAATATGAGCGATAGCTTGGACATAGAACAGAAAAAAACAAAAACAAAAACAAAATTAAAAAAAGGTATTTATTATGGCTCGAAGTCTGTCAATAAACTTTTTATTTTTCTCTTTTTTACTGGTAAGACTTAGGCATAAAAATTTTATCTCTGTTTTAATCCTTTATACATTTACTCATCTTATGATTTTACAAACTGAACAACTTAAAATTTAATTGGTAAAGTAAAATACAATGAATAATACACAATGCCTTCAAGTTAATTTGAACTGTACACCAGTGAAATACATTGGAAACATGAACATTTCCTAATTAAATCACTGCAATGGCTCCCGGTGCCCTATGGAATAAATACCAAAATTTTTAGGCTAGCATACAAGGCCCTCTAAAATCTAGACCCAATCAATCTTTCAAAGTTTTCTTTCAGAATTCTCCTTGGTCTTCTATTCATTACTCTAATAAAAATGACTAGCTGTTTGCTATACCAGCACATAGTAGATTCTTAAATGTTAGTTAAATGTTACAAACTGGGTTTGCTTTAACCAATGTGAAATTTAGGGGGGGGGGGTCTTCATTTAGACTGGTGTTTCTCAAACTTTAGTGTGCATCAGAATCACCTTGTTAAAACTCAGATTTCTGGGTCCTACCCACAGAATTTCTGATTCAGTTGGTTTGGGTTGGGGTCTGAGAATTGGCATTTCTAACACTATCTTACACAGTTTTCATTACAATCCCACAGGGAGAATGAAATTGAAGTCCAAAGAGCTTCAATAGCTGGCATAGGGTCACACAGCCACAAGGGGCAGAGAAAGCATCTACTCTAGATCCGTTTGAAACGTATTAAAATGAAAGTCTGAGTACAAACAAGGAGCAGGAGTAAAATAGAATTCTCAGAGAAATATTATGACACAAATACAAATTTGGGGCTCAATTTGAAAGCGAGTTGTATCACACTCCAGTTTCCACAATTTACAAGAGACAGCTTGTAACAAACAAGCCCACTCAAATTTCACGTAGATATCTCCTGCCTCATGTTAAAAATAAGTATTTCTCAAGAGCAATAGAATTTTTCCTTTAAATGAAAAAAAAAAAAAAAAACCCAAGATTTTAAACGATTGTTTCCCATTGTATTGCTCCCTTCCTGTCACTGTTTTTGAGCTAAAACATTGAGTCCTGGTAGGGAAAAGAAGAGCATGATCATCAATCTCCATTAAGAGTCTTGAGTGGTTTCTGTCATTTAACAATTTCTGAGTTGATAGACATGTAAACACTCATGCAGTTAGATGGGCTGTTCATCCACAATGCACATTTACTTAAATTCTGCATGCACTCTTTGTATTGACATGTTTCAGATAACGTCTCATTAATTGAGCAGATCTTTTAAAATTCTACTCTTTCTTCAAATAAACCTCTTCTTGCAGTTATGCCACCAAAAAAGCAGAACCCATTCTATAAGAGTTTAGTATTTTGGGAGAAAGTGGGAATTATTATGTTCTAAATTCGTTTATGATACAGGGGTACATTAGAGCAGTATCAACCAAGGTGCATCCACAGTGAAACCAAAACCTGTGGTTTTTCAGGTGTTCAAGTTCACTGTAGAGATGAAAGGTAGAGACCCAAGTGCAGGTAACTTCTCTTTGTTTCATCGATTTGAATCCATTTGTTGTCTACATTCTATTCATATACCTAGTCTTAAGATAATCTTGACTATATCTCCCTCTCATCATTCTTTTTTCTCTTTCATTAGTCATCTTGTTTTCCAAAATGTGGTGCTACAGGAAACAATTTTATTCATGGACAGTGAGAAAGGAGATTATTTTTATGAATATTATATGGTTTTCACCTAACAGGTTGAAAATTCTTGCCCCTTATCAATGAAGAAATTAACTGATGTGTGTGAATGGATTGTCTGAGAATCCATGACCTCCCTCCAGTGGGCCAGCAAATGAAGGATGGAAAGATTCACCTCTTTTGTACTAATCATCCTTTTTTTCCAGTAACCACGAGTTCACTTACATTTGCAAGCATCTGGAGCAGAGAAGGGTCTCCGGAGATCCCGGTAGAAGCCTGGCTTACATCGCTGGCAATGCTGACCTTCCGTGTTGTGCTGACAGTCGTTGCAGACGCCACCACTACGATTCCCTGATGCCTCCCACACGTTAATGTCAAAGTGACAGGCATCAGCATGCCCATTGCACTTGCAGGCTGGAAAAAAGAAGCATGGGAGGAAAACAAATAATTAAAAATAAAATGACAGATTCTCTAATATTCAGGCAGTTAAAAACAGGGTATGCTGATCGGTAATTTTTTTAAAATTTATTTTTAGTTCTTTGAATAGTGCATATTTTCACAGTACAAGAATCAAAACAATATAAAAAGGTATACATTGAGAACTCTGGTCTCCCATCCCCATTACCCTGTTTCTCTTGCCTTCAATAGGTTACTACTTTCTTTTTTTTTCAGTTTCTTATGTATTCTTCTAGTGTTTCTTTATAGATTTGTTTGAGATATAATTGACATATTAGATTTTTATTAAAAAAATAAGTTTTAGGATATATTTGAAAGTCAATAATGTGTAGATCTGTCTACTTCGGCAGAGATATTATGGTTACCTTAGCAACTGGGGTTGACATTTATTTTGGAAAGCCAATTTGAGTGGCCACCAGTTTTTTTCTCTCTTTAATGGTAACACTTCACCATTTCCATTCTTTCTACTTCCCAAGGGCCAGTGTCAAGTAGCAAGAATGGAAATGGTGAAGTGTTACCATTAAAGAGAGAAAAAACTGGTGGCCACTCAATGTCATCACTGTGGGTCCCCTTGCTTAGAAAACCCTAGGTGTCAGATATCATTTGGGAACAACAATTCATATTGCAGATACAGGAAACTTCTGACAGACAAGGGTTAGTAACTTGACAGGTAGTATATTCCTCAGCTATTGTTATACTGGTGAGTACAAGGTAGTCCATAGAAGCTCCAGTTTTCTTATAGAAAAGGCCTGCAGTGTTTCTCATATAACAATTCTCAAAGGCATTTCTAATATTATCAGTCAATAGCACCAAGTGACAAGTCCCTGTGTTCTAAATGTATTCAGATATGCAGCTGGTTTCTGTGGAAAAGGCCAGAATGGCACTCTAGGAATTTAGGAAAAATTCTTCAGATTCTCTTGATGAGTGATTTAGAATAAGAATCCAGACTGTTTTGTGGAGGTCAACTGTATTTGAAAATGTTTGTGCTATTGTTTTTCATTGTTTCCTTGATGTGTTATGATATTTTGACCAGATTCATAATCTTTAAAAAGCATATTATAAGATAATTTAAGATTTATACTTAGAGGAAATCCTTTACATTTCCTAGAAACTAAAATAAATCAGTTATGATTCCAAATTATGTATGGGAAGTGACTTCTCACAGTTTTACCCATGGTACTTGCCTTTAAACCCTTATAAAACTGAAGTTTGTGAGTATAAACCTTGCTATGGGCATGTGTATTTCTCTGCACATTTTGAATTACAAAGAAAAAAAATGGTTCATGCTCCCATATTTTTTACCCTTCTATCTAATCTCCAACTTCAAACTCAAAGTTAGCCCTAGTAATGCAGTCTCATTCTTCACTAACTGGCTTAATTTCAAATCTAATTTTTCATTTCAAGTATAAGTGAAAAGAAATGCATTATGGTATTATGGAGAAAAGCATTTAATTTGGAATCTGAAGACTTGGGATCAAGTCTGGACTCTATCATTTACTAACTTTGGCAAGTTACTTAATCTTACTGAGCATCAGTTTCCTGATCTCTAAAATGGGATTAACACTACCTGCTTTACAGGGTTGTTTTACAAACTAAATTCAAGATAGCTATTTTCATGATCATAATTCAATATCCTAGCTACAAGGGTAATTGTACACCATAATCCTCAGTTGCTCTTGTGTCTAGCCATGTTTTCATTATGTCAAATTCTCAAGGACAGTGCTTAGTCTCACAAAGTGTCCCAGCAAATGGGCAGCATATTTTTGGCAAAACAGTCACATTGGCAACTTTGCAAGCAGTAATTTTTTCCAATGGTTGAAGTCAGAGTGGGCAGTGCTATGGGCTACGTTTTTGTGGGTTACAGTGTCTGTCACCCACCACTTCATATTGTGTTTCTAGAGACAACAAGGAGTCCACAGATAAGTTTACTTTACAAAGAAGGCTTTGAGCCTCGTGGGCTTGGTACTTACTTCTGCACTCTTTAGGAGCCCCTGTTTTGCCATCAGCTGCCTCCCAGGGGCGGTCATTGTATAATGGTGCACAATGTTGGCAGTGGGTGCCTGCTGTGTTGTGCTTACACATACACTTCCCGTGGACCTACAAACAAAAATAAGAGCTATGAGCACAAATGATGCTAGGGAAGAACATTTTCCCACAGTCTCCTCTCACTGGTTGGCCTTAGCCATATTACATTCATTCACTTTTCTGAAGAAGTTAGCCACCAAGATGAGAGATCCTTTCTTTAGTTTGTCTTGTGATTAATTCAAAAAACTAAGTAATATATTTTCTTGGCTGTAGAATATGTTACCCTAATGAGCAGTTCTGAGGTACTGGCTAGGTATTAACTTAAAATTTTAATGCCTTTAAATTTTTAAATTTTTTACACAATAATACATCTTCACTATAGAAAATTTAGAAATCTGTAATCCCATCACAAAGTAACATTATCAACATTTGAAGCATATATTTCCAGTACTTAAAAAGTACAATTACATTTAAAACTTCTTTTTTTCACATAATATATTGAGAACATCTTTCCATTTCATTAAATATTCTTGTACAACACACTTTTCTTTTTTGCTGAGGAAGATTCGCCCTGAGCTAACATCTGTTGCCAGTCTTCCCCTATTTTGTACGTGGGGAAGTATTCATCCATGACTGCTGGTGAGTGGTGTAGGTCTGCACCCAGGAACTGAACCCAGGCCGCTGAAGCAGAGCACACCAAACTTAACCACTAGGCCACTGGGCCAGCCCCACAACACACATTTTAATGGCTCCCTTGTATGATGTACAATTTATTTGACCAATTACCTATTTTGAGTTATTTCAGCTTTTAAATATTTTTACATATTATATTTTAAGTCTATAATGAATATCCTTGTAGCTAACTATTTGTGTACATTTTAAATTATTTATTTGGAATGTGTTTTCTAGAAGTAAAATTGAACGGTCAAAATATGTGTACTTTTAAGGCTTTGAATACATTTTGTCATAATGACTGGGCATTTTCTTTTAATTCCACAATTCAGAGTAATTGAGTGTTTATTAAAATAGTATTTCTCACAGGGAGGAATACTTTAGTAGAATTCTCTGGGATCTGAGAGTTTTATGAGAATTTTAATATTTTTTGTATTATCTCACTGACAATTTCTAAAAATTAATATTTTGGGTCATCTGGAATACTTCCTAATAACTAAGTGTTGCCATGAATTCCAGTACCAACACGCATTTATTGATACATCAGGTCCTGATCTTACAAATGAAAGTTTTGCAAAGTAGCTCAGAATGGGATTCCCAAATTTGGGTTTATAAAGTGTTTTTTTTTCCTTGAGAAACAATGTTTAATGTAACTCAGCATAAGGGTAATAAATTGTATCAACCGGGCAACAATGTTTAATAAATATCTCCCAGAGAGAGTCACTATGTTAGGCAACATTTGATATACAAAGCATTACAAAACATTATTTTTATCTTTAAGAAAAATATAGTGTAGATGGAGAAAAAGAATTACATAGAAAAAAATTACAGATAAACACGACAATAAATACCTAAGAAACAAAATTATGTTCGAATTCAAAAGATGCAGAAATCACCATAGATTGGCAGCTGTGGAGGGCTTTATGAGAGGGTTGGGTTTTGAGCTAGTCCTTGAAGATGGACAGTATTTCTGACAAGCAGAAGGGAAGAGACTTTGAGGAAACAAAATGAACCAAGGTGTGGCGCTGGGAGGCTAGGGAGAATCTGTGAACAAAGTCTATTTCAATACATCTAAAATATATATATATTTTTTTTTTGCGAGGAAGACCAGCCCTGAGCTAACATCCACTGCCAAACCTCCTCTTTTTGCTGAGGAAGACTGGCCCTGGGCTAACATCTGTGCCCATCTTCCTCCACTTTATATGGGACACCGCCACGGCGTGGCTGACAGGCAGTGTGTCGGCAGGAGCCCGGGATCCGAACCCGCGAACCCTGGGCTGCCAAGCGCGAACTTAACCGCTGCGCCACCGGGCAGCCCCCATCTAAAATATTTTGACTACAATGATAAAGGAACTACTAAAAATGACATGTACTTATAAAGTGGCCAGAATCAAAATGAGTTCCTAGTTCAACAAATCTGGAAATGAGCCACACTGATACACTGATGTACTACCGCTTGACCTAATTTAACACTAGAGTAGGTTGTGTCATCTTACCCAGGAGCCCCTTTCTCTTCTCATTCTCTTGGTATACATGTCTTTGGTTCCACTGGTAGAGGCACTCTGGGAATAGCATATGCATTATCCAAGTGTGTTACATGACCACTGTGGGCCTTATGCTCACATAATGTTCAAGTGCAGGAATTATACAGGGCTTGGAGGACTGCAGGCTACTTGTGAATGAACCACATGAGACTTAAGAGTTATAATCTGGAAAATTTCATAATAATTTTGGTGACCATCTTGCTAAATTTCATTTCTGTGTATTATAAGGTTTGTGTACTTAATGAAAATTAATTATGGATTTTTTTAGATTCCAGGGGTTAGTAAGGATGTAGATTTTTTTAAGAGAGTGGAATTGGCTCCTTTGGGTATGATGAGTTTGCAAAAATTTTTGTTAATTTTCTTTTTAGAAACTCAACTAATATTATAGATTCAATTTATTGGTTTTGGTCTTGAAATGCCCAAATGTGAGTTGAATTATAGTTACCTATTTTCTTGGGCTTTGCTTTGTGACTATTTCTTATAGGAGCTGTTTATATGTAAAGTCTCCTGGAGTTCTAAGAGTTTACTATATGTCTCCATTCACACATTCAGGCAAGCTCTAAAGACAAATTTGCACTTAAATTTGGAGATCTGCAGGAATTCAATTTCTATTGCTCTGTAAGAGTGAGATCTTTTCATCCTAGCTCCTGGATATCTGATTTTTCATATATTGTGGTAGAAATGCTCCAGTCCTACTGCTTTTATTAAATCTTTTAAATTCAATATTCCTTATCATCACAAAAAAATAGAAACTCTGTATCAAATAACTTCTGCATGGTAAGATTCTTTAAAGGATCTCAGTAAAAGCCGGATGATTTTCTGTTTACTTGTAGTACTAGATACTGATTTCAAACAAAACGGAGTCTTTGAAAAAAATTGACTGAATAAGAAAAATCTTCCAAAGTTGAAGAGTTTAGTGAAGTGAAGGCATACTTATGTAGCTGACAGAAGTTGTGGAGATCAGTGGGGAAAGCAGTTTTGTAATTATCTAAATTCTACAACCTGTAAAGACATAGTACAAAACATCTATAATACTAATAATTTGATAAAATTTGAGTCAGAATTCCTAGAATAAACCATCCCTAATCCATCACTGCTGTTAAGGGGATTATATGGAATACTATCTGAGGAGGACATTTGAGAAAATGTTAAGAAGTCTGAAGTGAATATGGTAGAGACCAAGGTCAATCAATGCTATCTGTATAAAGCTACTAAGTGTAGTCCCTGAAGCTGTGTCTTGAAGAGTGCATAGGATTTTCCTTAGGGAGCAAAGACAAGAAGTTAAGAACCCCAAAGGAACATTCTGGGAATAGTCAATAAATAAACCAGAGCGTATGTGTTGGAGAGGTAGCTTCTATGCAGATCATGAAACACATTAAACATCAGCTTAGGGATGCTGGAATTTATCATTTAGGTACTGAAGACCTAATGAAGATTTCTGAGTAAGGAAATGATTGAAAACATATATTAAATACACTTTCTTTTCCTCTCTTTTAAAAAATGTCTTGCTACCTCACTCCTACCTTGTCTGCTATATTCTTTCTTCCCTTTCCCCCTTTACTCTTTCTTTTCCATGTTTTTTCACCCCAGCTTATGCTTTCCAATAGCCAGCAGCATCCACATGTATTTTCTGATAATATTCAGAATTTTAAAAGGTTGTTAATTCTTGTTTTACTGCCTTTTTTCATCCTTTCTACTTTTTAACAATCATTTATTGAATACTATATAAAGATAGTTGCTGTGAAGTATTGTTAGTTTTCTTTAGAGGAACTAAACTCTAATTATAGGTCAATTTATCAGGTTTGCTCTTGGAATGCCCAAGGCCTATAAATAATTTCACCTAACTCATAGGTTGGGTGAGTTGGCCCACAAATCCCTGGCCCACAAATTCCAGGCCTCAGGAGGCCACAGACATTCAGGGAAACCTCATCAAACATTCACATGTATCACAAGATAATGTGGACAGGTCAATTCCCTCTGGAGTAAGGATTTCAGAGCATTCCCTTGTTTCCACATGCTGAGAATTGGGATGAACCTCCCAGGGTCTGAAAGATGCCAGCCTAGCAAATTTTTCTGCACACAGAAAAATTCAAGGAGCTGTCATTTTGAGAATTACCAAAAATAGCTGTAAATCATTACCCAGACCATTTGAAACAAGAAATCCTTCCTCAGCGATACAACTGTTACTGTTCAAGCTTGAAAGATCACCCACTATTTGATGCTCGTGAAAAATGTGCAAGTAAAACTAGGTCTTCATTGAAAAAATTTTAAAAAATTGAAAAAGGAAACTTTTGTAACAAGTTAAACATAGCTCTTGTTTGGTACACAAACATGAACTAGATAAAGAGCAGGAAAATGAGATTATGTACTTAAGGCTTAGTTGAAGAAGTATGGTGTCTGTCTGTCTAATTGGAACACAAGAAATCTACTTTAACAACAACTCCATCACTCCTAATTACCCAAGAGGTACACCTTGGTATTTTGGGTATTTTATGAGTTTCATAATCCCCTCTATTATACTAAGAGTACTTCATTCTGTAATGTCAAAAATTATTCCTACCTCTATCTAATAGTATTTATTTATTTGCAAGTCATTTTTACTTATCTTTGTCTTATGGGGGAGACTTATACAAACTCTGAATCGATAATTTAAGGAATTACTGGAACAGCATGCTCATTAATAGCTGTGTACTTTGGTGACAAATATTATATATTAGAGCCAAATAGACATGGAAGAGAAAATATCATTTCTTCATATTTTAGGCTATAGACATAGGAATCTAGGTGGGGAGCAAAATGAGGAAATTATTATCTTTCAAATCCATCACTGGAAAATACACAGGTCTTGCCTAGAAAAGCTGCTTTTTTATTGTTCCTTTTGGGGAAGAAGGTCTTCTAATAGTCAGCAACGATGGAGTTGAGGAAATTGGTCATGGCAGGAGGTTGTAAGAATCTGGTCATTGACAGTGTCAAGCATATGGGTTAGACAATCACTTATCAAGATATAGAATATTTGAGCATTCGATGGAAGATTGGCTTTGAGAACTTTTAGAGTCCTTGCAGTCTCAAGGTTCTGTGATTCCAAGGCCTGCTTCTCTGTGTTGTGAATACTGCTTGGTTGTAGGCAACTGTCTTTTCTGAGCTACCAGGGAAGACTAATATGACTGGGTCCTATCGTCTTCACACCAGTGTTTCCAGATATACTTCATCATCTAGTGATGCTCACCACATTCACTATAATGGAATTAACAAAGCGAAAAGTCAATCTGGTTACTGCTTTGGAGGACTCACATTTACTGAATTCTTTAGGAATGTCTGATAAAATTCCCAACTGCTTTCCAAGAAAGAAAGGAACAACTGTTGTTCATATCCTACTAAAAATTATAATGAAAGTTAATGGAAAAAAAAGATTTTATAGCTAAGTTTTCAGGAATTCTTGAATTTCATAAACTGAGTAATTTCTTTGTGCTATTATTGTTTATATATAAATGATTTTATTTTCATTCTTTACCATTCAACTTTAAATTCCAATGGAAAATGAATATTCTTTCATACCATCATTGGAACTTTAAGAAGTGTTTGTGAAAAGCGGATACAAACAGTACCTAGTCTATGAATCAAAGAAAAATGCCCACTTAAAGGCAGCTGCAGCAATTCACAGACCTCCATTTAGCTATGACAAATGATTTATAAAGTAGAAATGCTATGCAGCAATTTAAGACAAAACGTAAAGGCAAAAACTGATTAATTTCTAAAGAGATAGTATGTCTCTTTTAAAGCAAAGGATTAACTTCTAAAAGGATGAACTTCTTATGCATGAAAATAGATAAGTTCTAATAATGGGGCTAGCCTGTTAGGACCTGCTCCTCTCATGCAGCACAGAAACACACACGACAATGCTACAGCACAAACCTCTGAATAGGAAGCATTGTGAGGAAAACGTGTCTTTTCATTAACGAATAAAACATGCCTGGAAAAGGCATATTTCCACGTTAAAAGTTTGCATGTTTTAATTTAACAGAACAAGTGGGAGTTCTATGGTGAATATGAAGCATAATAATTCAGTTTGGTGGAAAAAGGGGCTTGAAACATAGTGTCAGAATGGGACAAAACGGATTGAAGGCTAAGTATTCCAAACCCTTGTCCAATCACTTATATAGCAAGAATGCGAGCAATTGAAAAGCTCTGCAGTCTCTTCTAGAGAAAACAGCTCTTATAAGAAAGCATGAGCAACAAAACAAAGATAGGTATAGAGCAGAAACAATCATTGTTAAAGAATGAGAATTGGCCATTACTTAGAGATTTCTCTCTTCCCAGCTCGGCTGTTGTCTGAAATTCTTTCCGTAGAGATTCATTCCTTGAGCACCTGAATGGTGTTTTAGGTTCAGAGCTCCCTACAAAAGTGCAGTTACCCTCAGAAGAGGCGAATCCTTAAATTATCTGTAACAAACATATCAGCAGGGATTATAACCATCTGTTCCCAATCCTAGAACTGGACTCAGAGTTGCCTAGAGGAGGAAGTGACTGCCTGATGAGGGAAAAGGCATGTCTTAAAGGGAGAGGGAAGGAGCCAAAGACACACTGTGCCTACTTTACTATTTTGCCAAGAACCTTGCTCTGGCTGACAGACCTGGAAAAAAGCATGAATAGAGCCAATGCAAATTTCATAAGAAAACTGCCTTTAGTACACTGTATAGTAATCATGTGTTTATTTGCCTCTGTCCGCTAGATTGTAAGCTCTTGCAGGGGAGAAACAGTGGCTTAAATTTCTTTGAATCCCTAGTAACTGGCATATAATAGGTTTTCAATCAATATGTGTTAATTTTTTTCATTCAGCCAATATATGCTTAATGGAGCACTGAGAACCTTTGTTATTCAGTTTCATTTTAAAAACTTGCCAACAAGGCAGGGTGCTAACTACGCGTTTGAAGTGGGAATGGGATACTTTCAACTGTTTGTCACAAAGCAGGGTTTGGGGTAGAGTAAAATTGAATGAAAGATGTTCAGCTTTGACCAGTGTGCTTCCTAAAAGGGGTACTGGCTTACTTCTGGGCAAGGCATGTTGGCAAATAGGTTCTTAAGTGTAGTGGTCCTCTATAGTTGCCCTGGGAGACCTACTGTAAGCCCAAGGAACAAGGGTTACTCATGGAGGGAAATGGAAATAATAACGATAACGATGATAAATAATAATAGTAGTACTAGTAGCTAATGTTGACTACACTTATTATGCACCAGACACTGTTCCAGGCGTTGCATAAATATTAACTCATTGGATTTACACAAGAACCCTATAAAGTAGGTATAATTATTATTGCCATTTCACAAATGAGGAAACTGATGCCCAAAGAGTTTAATTAATTTGCCCAAGGTCACAAAGCCAATAAGTGGTAGAGCTATTTGAATTCTATCAGTCTGACTCCAGAGTCACAATCTTAACCCTTAAACTATGCTATTATAAGACCATGGGCAGTAGGATTTTGAGGGATCCGCTTTGGCCAAGTCTCTTCAGGGTCTTACCTAAATAAAATAGGTGTGTTCCAAACCAACTCGTCCTTGAAGAGCTCTTTGGTTGGTTTGGCCTCAAAGTGAGCCATTTCTGGGTGTTCTGTTCTGGAGGGGATTATTAGTTTTACTCCTCTGGGAGAAGCCTAGCAGTTTGGGAGATAAGTGAATACAGAGACTGGCCCTCATTTCCCACACCTGGCATGAATAAGTTCAGGGCATGTAGGGGTAGAGAATACTGATAGATTCTCATTGGTTCAGTGTAAAACCTATCATTGCGCTGAAAATTCTGAGGCCTCTTTGGGACATTTCTGGGCCACTGCAAGTGTTAACAAGTCTTACTCATCAGAAACTCCAGTGAATAAATTTACAAACGGAGATGATAACAGGAATGTAAATGAACTCTAATTACAGATTTGCTCTTTGTGAATACACCTTCTTTATGTTAGTTACTCTATTACATATGATCTGGTAGGGACAGTAATATCGTGTGTGATGACTTTTACAGGCAGTTTTAATTTAGGTTATGAAGAATGGTAAGTGAAAACACCGTGTGTAACACCTAAAGATTCAGATAAATTTTGTGTGTGTGAGGAAGATTAGCCCTGAGCTAACATCCATTGCCAATCTTCCTCTTTTTGCTGAGGAATACTGGCCCTCAGCTAACATCCGTGCCCATCTTTCTCGAGTTATATGTGGGACGCCTGCCGCAGCACCACTTGATAAGCGGTGCACAGGTCCGCACCCAGGATCCGAACCTGCGAACCCTGGGCCACGGAAGTGGAGCACGTGAACCTAACCACTATGCCACCGGGCTAGACCCTCGGGTAAATTTTTAGATTCAAGTTGCTGGCTTATTTCCATTTTGTCATGTACAAAATTTTGTATGCCCCGGGGCTTTGATTTATATCGAAATGGCAGTTTATCTGTGCCATTGTGCATGCTATTTACCATAAGAAATCAGGACTTGAAGGAGTATTTGGAAGCATGCATATACACACACAAAATTTCCAAATGCTACAAAATCTATGTACTCCACGTTGTGGGCATCAAGTCCAAGATTGCTTAAAGATGTGGTCCAGCAGACCTTTGTTTTGTAGTATTACAGCTAAAACTAAGAACTAAAATCAAGTTTTTGTGGTTTGTCTTTCAACATACATCATGGCTGGCCCCTCTTGCAAAAACTGGATGACTAGTCAAAACTAAAGCAAAACAAACCCCCAAGTCCACCCATCAGCAGAAAGGAAGACAGAAACTGCTCAGGGCAGAGAAAAGCATATCTTGGGCTTTTCAAATAAATTACAAAACACTTTTGAGTTCAAAAATATTGTTAATAGGGGCTGGCCCAGTGGCATAGTTAAGTTCATGCACTCCACTTCAGGGGCCTGAGGTTCACAGGTTTGGATCCCAGGTGCAAACCTATGTACCACTCATCAAGCCATGCTGTGGTGGCATCCCACATACAAAATAGAGGAAGATGGGCAGAGAGTTAGCTCAGGGCCAATCTTCCTCAGCAAAAAAAAAAAAAAGAAATATATATATATATATAGTTAATAAAATAATCTAACTTAAAAAAATCAAATGAAACTTTTTAAAGTATTGCCATTCTTTTAAAATGTACTATTGGCTCAACAGTATGTGTTTTGTTATTGAGCACTTATTTATATTTTGGGTTCTTGAGTAATTTTAGTAGGAATCTATTACCCTTCAGAGTAATAATTTCTTAGAACAAAGCAAATCTCTCTTTCTGTGAGTTCAGGGATAGAGACTACCTTTATTTATAACCATGGGTGTAAGAGGTTCACATGTAGCGCCTTTTGGGAAACCACACTATCAGAAAATCCTTTGTTTGCATAGTTCCCTAATTAACAAATAATATTTTTTCTGTTGAGAAAAATTATGGAAGACTTTCAAATGCCCCCTCTCCCCCCAAAAAAGATAACTGAGTATTCTGGATTATCTCTGCTTTTTATTGTCACTGAACTATTTTATAGCTCTGTAGATTGTAGAAAATTATTAATAATGCAAGTAATTCTTGTCCATAGAAATGCAAACCAGTTGTGTCTGGTAGAATGTAATTGATCATTGCCCTTCGTATTGATCTGTTTTGCATCTATTTGTAAATATATTTCAGCATACTTTATTTGCCTATGTATATGTGGCAAATAAATTTGCATTTTCCTTTGAACCAGTTATAATGTCTTACTAGTCCCTCATTAATTGAGTTAAATGAAATTGTTGACATGTGTTCATTTTATATCTGTGTGAAAGTCATGACTTTACTCTGTAAAAATTTATCCTTTATCACTGCCATTTCTTATCCTCCACATGTTAATCTAAAATTCTCCTATCAAGACTACTTGAGGATATACTTCTAAAAGTGAAATTTCAACATGCTTTATTAAATGGGTTTTGAGTGTCTTATATTTTCACAAGATTAATTCTACTAGCTTCCTCTTTTCA
The DNA here is from genome assembly GCA_031878705.1 of Tapirus indicus. Classification (NCBI taxonomy): domain Eukaryota; kingdom Metazoa; phylum Chordata; class Mammalia; order Perissodactyla; family Tapiridae; genus Tapirus; species Tapirus indicus. The sequence continues at coordinate 131,077,897 of CM062920.1, read as the reverse complement.
GTATCATCAGGCACTTTATCTTTCCTGTGGGGACTGTAATAAGTGTTTCTGCCATAAAAATGCAAATAGCATTGAACTAAAAATTGCAATGCCCAGGAGGCTTATGAAGATTACATTTAGATAAGATCATACTATTACCAACTTATGAGATTTTTTTTCCTACCATTACTTCATTGCATAGTTTCTTATTTGTTCTTTGTTTCCAGTGGATTTCAAGAATTATTTCTGACTATTGGGCTTTTAAGAATGACATTGTCCAACAGATATATTTATTTAGCTAAATCCTACACGTAAATAGAGCTAGGTTATATGCATAATTTGGTTTCATATTTGCATGTATACAATGGCAATAAAGTAAGGCTCTGATTTACAGATGTTTATTTCAGTGTGTCTAAGGCTTCCTTGCTTTATAATATGAAATTAGCTTTTTTCTCCTCTGTAACAGCCACAATTTCTTCAGCTGCAAGACATAGAGCAAGAGAAGACTGACAAATTCTTGCTGCAGTTCTTGTTCATAGGCAGACTTTGAGTTTCCTATAATACTTATAAAGAAACTAATCTCAGTATACAGCTAAATAATTTGAAATTCCTTTCAAGCCAGATTGCTATCTGGTCACTGTGTTGAGTTACTAAGACAGTTGCTACATAGCCATTCAACTCACTCCATCTCTATTCTTCATTTGACCTCAGTTAAGTCTTGTTTTCATAATTTCCCTTTGCACTTGTCTTTATATACTTAAACTTTTCCAAGGTCACAATGCAAATCAGTGGCAGAACAGGGAACAGAACTCCCAAAAGAGTCCAAAAATATTAGAGGCTCCATCTTAGAAGAGTGATCTCATCAGAAGGATTTTTTTTTCCTTCCCACAAACACCTAAAATAACTTCTTATAATAAAATCTCTTTGAGGGAAAAAGGGATCACATCAATTCTGATTTCTTAGTACCTATTTAATTTTAATAATTTTAGAAAGAACTAGCAAAAAGTGAAATTAACAATATATAACTTCTAATATGTTGTTAAAACTATTAACACAAACTATTGAGCAAGAACCTGGGAAAATGAGTGAAGGCAAAAAGTAGTAGAACTCATTTCGTAAGCAACTTATCTGTCAAGCAGCATTTGACACGAGAATGAGGGTTTTGTTCAATGTCTTTTAGGATTTAGATGGGTTTTTATAATTAGTTGGGGGCCAGGTAAATGCTATTAGAAATGCTGTGGGGGATTATTAAGTACTTTTCACCCCATTGACATTCACTTGCTCAATGTGCTCACGGAGCCTCTGGTTATTTTAAAGGAAAATTCCTTGTCACAGACTATTCTACATCCTCTTACAAGTTTTTTTTTTTTTTCAATTTATTCTAGTTCACATTTCCCACTGTTTTCCTTCTTTCTTGACAGCTCTGTTTGACTGTCACTCAGAATTCTATACAGTGCAGAGGGTGTTACAAAAGTTGACTTGTTTAAGATAAATGAGCCCCTGATTGTAGTACAAGAAGCCAGTTGCTAGGGCATGTTTCCTTCCACAGTCTTTTGTTGTTACATTAATTCATTCAGGTACTTCTTTTCATACTGGAAAATTGCTCATTTCTAGGTGAATCTTAGAAAATATCGTCTTCATTATTGAGTATGCTCACATGAAAAATCAAGGTGGCAATACTGATTTATTAAAAACTTATGCTTGTTTGGTAACCTTATCAGAATGCACAGTCATTAAGAAATCTGTGATCATCTGTATATGGCCAGAAACAACAGCTACAGCTATTGAAAGAATTGTTTTTCTTCAATACCCATCCATCCAAAGCTACTGCTTTTTAAAACAGTCAGCTTAATGATTGGACTTGAAAAGAAATATATTCATTCTGTAAAATTTCTATATAACTAGCCCATGGGTTTTTTGTTTGTTTTTTTGCTATTGATTTTTTTCTTTTTGAGATTATAGTCAAACATAAAATTCATCATTTTAACCATTTTAAAGCATACATTTCAGTGGTTTTTAGTATATTCAAAAAGCTGTGCAATCATTACCACCATCTAATTCCAGAGCATTTTCATTCCCCTAAAAGAAACCTCGAGCCCATTAAGCAGTAACTCCCCACTCCTTCCTGAGACCCAACCCCTGGCAACCACTAGCCTACTTTGTCTGTATGGATTTGCCTATTCTGGACATTTCATATAAAAGGAGTAATACAGTATGTGGCCTTTTGTGTCTAGCTTCTTTCACTTAGCATAATGTTTTCAAGGTTCATTCATGTTGTAGCACGTATCAGTACTTCATTCCTTGTTATGGCTGGATAATATTCCATTGTATCGATTTACCACATTTTGTTTATTCATTCATCAGTTGATGGACACTGGGTTGTTCTACTTGTTGACTATTATGAATAATGCTGCTATGAACATTCATGTACAAGGTTTTGTGTAGACGTACGTTTTCAATTCACTTGAGTATATACTGAGGAGTAGAACTGGTGGGTCATATGATAACTCTATGTTAAACTTTTTGAGGAACTTCTAGACTATTTTCCACAGGAGCAGTACCATTTTACATTCTCAATATGAGGGTTTCAGTTTCTTAATTTCATTTTCAAATTGTTCATTGCCAGTGTATAGAAATACGACTAGTTTTCATATATTGATCCTGTACTCTGCAACTTTGCTGAACTTGTTTATCAACTCTAATAGTTTGTGTGTGTGGTGTGTTTGTATTCTTAAGGGTTTTCTATATATAAAATCACGTCATCTGTGAATACAGATAGTTTTACTTCTTTCTTCCAATCTGGATGCTTTTATTTCTTTTCCTTGCCTAATTGCCCTGGCTAGAACTTCTAGTTCTAGAAGTTGTGAGAGTGGATCTCCTTACTTTATTCCTGATCTTAGGGGGAAAGCATTCAGTCTTTCACCAGTAAGAATGATGTTAACTGTGGGGTTTTCATAGATGCCCTTTATCATGTTAAGTAAGTTTCCTTCTATATTTTGTTTGTTGAGTGTTTTTTCTTTTTAATCAAGAAAGGATGTTGGATTTTGTCAAAAGCTTTTTCTGTATCCATTGAGATGGTCTTGTTTTTATCCTTCATTTTATTATTATGGTGTTAACATTGGCTGATTTTCTGATGTGCAACTAACTTTGAATTTTAAAATATATGGTCATCTAGATTTTTACTGGAATAAAGTTTTATAGCCAAGAATATACTACTTTTCTCTATCCTTATTAGGGAAATATAAATGCTCCTTCTAATAGTTTAAAAAAATAGTGCATCAGTCATGGCTGGGTTAGCAATGTCTAGACAAAAATATTTTAAGGTTTTATTTTGACTAAAAAGCAAAATTAAACTTCCAAGTATGAAGGTTTTGGAGGATTTGAAAAAAAAATATTTTTGAAAATGTGGTACAATAAATTAAGTGGAAATATAGTACTATTTTATTATATTGAGGGATAGCTGATGTATTAAGGCAATTGATCTCCTACTATTTATAACTTTTATCATTCTGCTTTTCAAGTCCTACAATTTATGCAAAATGGCTACTCAAGGTATTGAAATATTATGAAAAAAACTATTTGTTATAATATACCTTTGTGCTATAAAGCTCTTTGGTCTCTGAACTTTCTATTCAAGCAGGTATTACTGTGTTTGATTGGAATAATTTATTCATAAAGGTTGAACATTTTAAACTTCATAATTATCCATTATTTAATATCTAAAACACGAGAGCAGGATCTTGCTTTCCTGGACATGTATTGCATGATAACAGTTTAATTTCCTGGCAAAGCCATTTCAATCCCATCATAATCTGAAGAACCTGAAGAAATAATGTAAGTGGAAAGAATTCACAGATCTCTTGTGAAATCAGGTCCTTTAGCAACAAAAATGTCACATGTAGCATAAAATTAACTTAGTGGCATATGTTTAGTTACTTTATAAATGTTTTGGTTGCTATATTAATTATAAACCAAATGTTTTGTGGTTGAATTAATGTTTTTTATATTAAGGAAAAAAGAAATAAATTAAGGTTGAAATGGCATTTCAAAATTCAAATTCAAGGGTGCCGGCCCAGTGGCGTAGTGGTTAAGTTCGCGTGCACCACTGCGGAGGCCCAGGGTTCGCAGGTTCGGATCCTGGGCGCGGACTGACGCACTGTTTGTCGAGCCATGCTGTAGCGGCATCCCATATACAGTAGAGGAAGATGGGCACGGATGTTAGCCCAGGGCCAGTCTTCCTCAGCAAAAAGAGGAGGATTAGTAACAGATGTTAGCTCAGGGCTAATCTTCCTCACACACACACACACACACAAATTAAAATTCGATATAGATGAAATAGAAATGAATTTCTATTATAATTTTTTCTGCTCAACTCAGAAAATCACATTAAAAATGTTCCCAAAAATGTTATGTCTTCCATATCCTGAAAAATATTTTAAGAAAAACAATGGAAACATCAGAATTGATATCATTATGTGTTTCTTCTTAGCTTCAATTTCAGAAATCCAATAATTGAAAAGAAATACTGAAGATAATTCAGTTATTCTCTGAAGAAATGTGACTCTGGGTCAAAGGTGGAATAATCAGTCTCACTCTCCTAGTATTTGTGCAATTACATTTATTTATAAAGCTTGTTTGGGAGTATTTTCTTTCCTCTAGATCACATTAAAATATATTATTAGTCTTTATCTTATTGCTTTAATAAGACCACAATAATTGTCACAGTGAAAAAAGCAAGCACCTTAATCTACATGAAACTCTACTGAAGAGTTCTTAGTTTGTTTTCTTAGCATCATGTGGATAAATATGACATAAAGGGACTAAATTTTGGAATTAGATATATAGGGTTCCTAATCCCTGCTCTCAATAATCTTGGGCAAATTCCTTAATAACAAGACATAGTTTCCTACCTATAAAATAAGGTAATAATACCAGCCCCATATACTTGTTTGAGAATTAAAAGAGAAAATGTATGCAGGTGTGTGACAGGGTCAATCAAGAACAGTCATTATTATTAATATTATTATCTGAAATGAATCTCTTATTTATTTATTTACTTTTCTTGGTGAGGAAGACTGGCCCTGAGCTAACATCTGTTGCCAACCCTCCTCTTTTTGCTGAGGAAGATTGGCCCTGAGCTAACATCCGTGCCCATCTTCCTCTATTTTATGTGGGACGCTTGCCACAGCATGGCTTGAAAAACAGTGCATAAGTCCATGCCCAGGATCCAAACCCACAAACCCCAGGCCACCAAAGTGGAGGATGCAAACTTAACCACTATGCAACCGGGCCAGCCCCTGAATCTATTATTTTTAAAATACCATTAATTCATTCATTCATATAGTGACCCAGGATTTTTCTTAAGTATTATATGTTAGACATTGTGAATGTCCTAGTATTTGCCATTAAAGAAGCAGATAGTTTAGCAGAGAAAGTTGGATATGTAAATAATTACAATATAGTGAGGTAAGTGTTTTGATCAAGAGAAGTACAGGGGACTCTGGGAGGCCTGAGGAATGACTGGGGTTTTGTGTCAAGGCCACTAATAACCTAATTGCTTGGCTGTAATTCCTTGCTTTGCATATTAGTGAAGTTGGGTGGCAAAGTTTGGAACCCATGTATTTTCACTACTCCTATGCCTGTGTTATCCCACCGAATTAAGTTCTCTTTTTATTATATATGAGAATTGAATTAAATTACTAATGAGAATTAAAATATAAATATGCTACAACTACCATCTTTAGCCTCTATTCAGCATATGGAAATACTATGATCTCATGTTCTCTTTAATTTTAATGCCTACCAGGGCCTTATCTGGGAAATAATGAAACCACTGCCCTTCAGGAATTCTGAGAGCTGACCCAGCCAACTAAGTTACATGCCGGGTAGTGGTGCCCTTAGAGACAGAAAAATAAAAGGCAAAGGACAGTTGATCAGTGTTTACTCTTATGAATTTCATAATTGTTTGTATTATATGTAAAATATTTAATAGTGGAACGAATTGTAATCATTTTTTCCATTTCTAATATGTGAGCTCTCAAAGCTAAAAATATATTTTAGTTTTTGAAGCCACTATTTTTTATTTCTATTTAAATAGCTAGACAGAAGAGTTAAAAAGATATCAGAATTCCACGACTAAAAAAAATCTAATTATGAGTTAACAAATATATAGTCCTTCTATATCCCTACATATGTACTATTTAATTCCATTAAAATATTTACATTGCTAAGATATAATACAATTGGTTCTGAATGCCAAGATTAACAGACCTGTTTTCCTCACTACTTGAAATGGCTGTGAATTTTCTCTTTCTTGTGGAATAATTATGATATATTTACACGTGTGCATGTGTCTTTTAACCTTGTGTGTCTAGTCACTAAAAATTCTCATAAGAGGGAATAAGAGCTTAAATTACAGTTTATCTTCTACCAAATGTAATTGTTTTAGGCCAAACTGAAGTACATTTCCCGCTCTTACAAAATTGGCAAGACACAAATGAAATACCATAGAGATATGAGACCTGGGGCTGTGAACCAGAAGTGGGATCTCTGTAACTTCAGCTTTTCTCTTTCCATGTAGCTTCGTCCCCTACCCTGCCCCCCACCCCTACCATTATATTAGCAGTGACTCCGGGAAACTTCCAGACCCAGAGATCTCCCAACTATCCACAGGATGGACCCCAAAACTGAAAAGGAAATATTCATAAGAAAATTTGCAAAGTAAATTTGAGCTATGAATTGAATATCTGAGGAGAACTTGACAGTAAGAAAAATGTCAAATTTAAGTTGTTTCTTCCCAAATTTATAGAAATAGCAATCCTGTTAAAAAAAAGCTCACATTTGTATCTTTACAGTGCTCCAATTTTGACCTAAGTATAAATGTCTTTCATTTCTGCAAAGCATGTTCATGAAAAGCTGAATAAACAAATATTATATTTTGGAGAATCAACCTTACTTTTCTATTGGCTTATATTTCATCTTCAGAAATGTCAGCTCTGACACGAACATTTTAACTTTCAGGTATTTTTTATCCTTTAACATCTCTGTGAAATAGTCAAAGGCCTATAAATAAATATTTAAATGTTCTGGGAATTGAAACAACCCCACAGGGAATTCTTTCATGAGTGCAAAAATATATTTTATAATGCCTCTAGTTTTGAAGTCTTCTGGTTTCCTAATCATCAAATAAAAAGGGTAATCTCAGGCAACTTTGGCCATTAAAAGAAAGTATATCGGGGCCAGCCCAGTGGCATAGTGGTTAAATTCGCACACTCTGCTTTTGTGGCCCGGGGTTCACCGGTTTAGATACTGGGTGCAGACCGACGCACCGCTCATCAAGCCATGCTGAGGCGGCGTCCCGCATACAGCAACTAGAAGGATGTACGACTATGACATACAACTATCTACTGGGGCTTTGGGGAGAAAAAAAGCAAAAAAAGGAGGAAGATTGGCAAAAGATGTTAGCTCAAGGGCAATTCTCCTCAAAAAATAAAATAAAATAAAGTATACCACTGTCTATTGAGAGAAAATATGGCTGGATTCACTGGGAAGTTTTACAGTCAAAACACTAATAATTTCCAGCCATGAACATATTTCACTGGCTTGCCCTTCTACTAGGAAACACACGGTAGTAAACGAAGTATAATCAACATTCAGTACACATTCCATGGCATCTATAGTTACTCATTGCCAAGGGACTACTGGCAAAGCTATACCATAATAACACAGGAACATCGAAATAGGAATAAGACTTTGAAATGGATTGAGGATTGTCTCACACTAACTATGTCAAATTGGCAGGCTTTACATTTTGTTAAAATTAGGAACACAACATTGTGCCCCCTTTGGTGACAGGATTACTCATTCCTCCAAGTGTAATGTGACAAATGAAATGATCGGGATTGCTCCTGCCTTTCTCTAGCAGTGAAAATGACTGAGAGCTAGAGATGGAAGTAAAGGATGGTAGATACAGAAATCTCTCTTCCTAATAAAACCAAAGATATCCATCAAAGATGATGTGTACCCCTCCACACAGGATAGTCACTTCTAAATTATTTACTTTGTAGATTATCTAAACTTATTGCTTTTACCATTTCTCTCTTTCTCCCCTTTGGGTCACTTCACTAGTAGTTGAATGGAAGAGAAGAGAGAATCAATGAAAACTTCTCGTTCCATATTAAACTGTAGAAGACTTGGGTAGATTACCTAACCCTATAGAAAGAGTCTTTTTAATAAGAGTTTTTTCTTGGTAGCCTATTGGGGGAGGAGGTGGGGTACAGTAGGAAGGACTCTGAGAGTGGAGTAGTTGCTCTATCACTGTGACTTCAAGCAAGTAAATGAATCTCTCCGTACCTCAGTTTCCTTTATTTGCAGAACGGAAATAAAAATACTTAACTTCCAGGGATGGAGTAAGGGTCAAGTGAAACAATGCGTGGGAAAGGGCTTTATAAAATATAAAACAGTGAACCTTTTGTGGTGGGAATGGTCTTTGCTCTGTCATGTCCTCACTTTCCTCCTTGCTCAGTTTTGATTCCATGGTCCATCATGATAATCAATCTTCTGAGCCCACCCTCATCTCCCTTGTCCCGCCTGTCCTTTCTCTCCTCTTTTTTCTCTGTTTTTGGCATAATGTCAACTCTATTTAGATCTAAGTCTTCTTTTTTTCTTCTCCCCAAAGCCCCAAGCATGGTTGTATATCCTAGTTGTAAGTCCTTCTAGTTCTTCTCTGTGAGCCGCCGCCATAGCAAGGCAACTAACAAATGAGTGGTGTGGTTCCGTGACCGGGAAGCGAACCTGGGCCACCTAAGAAGAGAGCACAGAACTTTAGCCACTAGACCATGAGGGCTGGCTCGAGATCTGTCTTTAACAGCACAACAACAGCAAAAAGGGAATGAGCTTCGGTGTCTGACAGGCAAATTTAAACTGTGACTCTACCCTTTCTTAACTTTTGGGAAGTCAGTTAACATTTTCAAGCCTCACTTTCTCATCTATGAAAGAAAATGATGATGATACATCATCCAGTTGTTGTGAAGATTAAACTGAATAACATTTCTAGCGTGATAGCACAAGACCTGGCACACAGTAAGCATTCAATGTGCTTACTATTATTAGTAGCATTTATAATCCATGATAATTATTTTTTTCAATGCTGAGAAGACCTAAGACTAATTTACAGATGTTCATTTCCAAACATGAATGTATGTTTTTCTATATAAAAATATTTTAAAATTCTGATTTAATATTCTTATTTAATAACTTTATTGGTTGTTTTTAAACCCTCTGTTCTTTTACTTAACACCTTGAAGAGTCAAGAGCTTTCTAATGATTACTTTTGGCTTCTTCACAGTATAGTAAAGAATTTTTAAAAAGAAGATGAAAACTATGGTCTTAAATCTGTTCTGAACTGATAACACATGCCATGTGAAATGTGCAAACGTAAATACACAAATAAATGCATTCAGATTCAGATGAGAAAAACTTTTGTAATGAAACTATATGAATGATTCTAAAACCTGCCTTTCGCAGCTAGGTAGCTGACTAACATTTCCCCCAAACCCCACTCTGGTTCCACAGGTCTCAATGTTTACTCTCAGATTTAAAACACATCAATCAAAATATTGACACTTTTATAATGAATTTCTTACAAGCGTACCTCAAGGCATTTAAACAATTCTTCCTGTATTCTAAGGCTTCTGGGTTATTCAGTGGACAATATTTTAGTAAAATAATGAAACTTTCCACGTTCCTTCTTATTACCACCCATCATCCAACAGCTGTCAAGTCACCAGCTGCTAGGAAAAAGACAACTTCATCGGTCCTCTCCAGCTGCAAAGAGGTAAAGCTTAAGATCTCCTCTTCACATAATTTCTGGGATCCCAGCAGGCTGGAGTCAAAGTGTTTCCTAGCTACAAAACCACTAGCCTTGAACACATGTCAAACAGCACATAAGCTATGATTTATTTTTGTTGTTATTGGAGAAGAAGTGTGTCTGGGAGAAATAGTGGAAGTGGCTGAAATAATACAATATAATAACAGCAGTGTAAGGAGTACCATATCCCAGGCACTGGCTATCATATTGTTTTAATCCTCACAATAGCTGTATAAAGTAAATATTATCTTCATTTTATTAGGAAACTGAGGCTCAGTGAGACTAACTTAGTAAATGCTGCGGTGAGTCAAATCCAGGTCTATTTAACTCCAATGCTGGGGTCTTAATCACTGCACTGTTTTGCCCTCCAGTAAAATGAACAGATGAGGAAGAAATGAACTGGTGAAGGATAAATGGAAATGGGCCTGGGAAGAAGGGGAAACATGGAAAAGGTGGTAGTACTTTAAAAGACACAGAAGTGTTTTAAGGTAAATGAGGCTGTCCACTTGTACCCCACTGCGTGCCTTTTCCTATTCCCTTCTTCCAAAGAAAGAAAATGACCCTTATTAGCTTGAGAAACAGACTAAGTATCATTTTCATTAACTTCCTTTATTCTCTGTCATCAGTCATCAAAAATTCTAGCCTATAGTGGTTAAGTTCACTTAAGTGGTTAAGTGCTCCACTTCAGCGGCCTGGGGTGGGAGGGTTTGGATCCCAGGTTCAGAATTATGCACCACTTATCAAGCCATGCTGAGGCAGGCATCCCACATAAAACAGAGGAAGATGGGCACGGATGTTAGCCCAGGGCCAGTCTTCCTCAGCAAAAAGAGGAGGATTGGCAACAGATGTTAGCTCAGGGCTAATTTTTACACACACACACACACACACAAATTCTAGCCCATAAAATCAGATTTCATTAATTAATTATTCATCCTCACAACAATATTAACTGCAGCTAAATTGGCATAGTCTATAAAGCAGCAGTTCTCAAACTTTAGCAAGCATTGGAATCACCTGGTGGCTTGTTAAACACAGCTTCCTGGGCCCCAACGCTAGGGTTTCTGATTCAGTAGGTCTGGGGTAGGGCCTGAGAATTCGTACTTCTAACAAGTTCCCAGGGGATGCTAAATGCTGCTGGTTCAGGGACCACACTTTGAGAACGACTGCTATAAAGAAAAACTGTGCTAAAGAAAGTTCAATTATACACATACCTACCACAAGCTGACTAGTAAAAGAATACCTTCTTAAGAGGCTACCTTCCATTCTTCAGGCACAATTTTTGAATCCAGTTATTTATAGCTGCATATGTATAATGAATGGTGTTCACAGATACACAATTGTGGGAGGACAACTGACCTTATGGCCATGTTCTTAATGAAGAAAAAGACTATCCCTTTTTTTTGGAAAGTGGAGTTGTCAAAGGTGGTTGAGAAATTATTGAGTAAAGATAGGAAAACATGGTAAACTTTGGGTGGTTTTAATATTGATGAATAATGCCTTGGATGCACGTGAGAATGATCTATACATGCTATGAAATTATTCATAGTCCTCTTTAATTTGGAAATACACCAGAATGTAGTTCAAGAAAATAATTGAGAGCTGTTTGGTTCTTAATCAGTCATTTCACAAACTGACATTTTCTATGCCCATGTTATTCTTACACTTGCACATTCTAAGTTAGCTATTTATGTCAATTAGATGCAGTATTTGGATTGCTTATCCTGTAAGAGATTTTTCTAATTTTTTTTTCCAGGAAGATCTTATCCCAGTGATAAATGTATCAACATGGTCCCAAGTGATTGCCTCCTTCATGACAACAGGAAGTCTTTGCAAAATCTGGAGAGGGATTGTGGCAGGGAAAATTGAACTGAGAAGCATTTCTGTAGGACTGAGCAGGGGTCTGGGGACCTAGAAATCACCAGCTGTGCATTTAATCAAGAATTTCCCATCTATACCACATCCTAATTATATTAATATTTGATATTTTACCAACTATCCATGTAATATCCACTTACGGCATCTACTCCCTAGCTAGATCATAAAAAATAATAATAAAGAAATGAAAACTTCTATGCTTTTAATGTGCAATTTGCTTAGGTAAGCAATCATAGAAATAAGAACATCACCTTCATAAGAGGCAACAATTTCCAAATTTAATACCAGCTCCTTATAATCCAGAAAAAATATACATAAAAATAAAATGCACCTAAACTTAGAGATGGGAAAAATCTGAAACCAGAACTACTCAGATATCCAACCCTAAGCCTCTGCTGGTTGAATTGCTTATGGCTTTTTTTTTGAGAGTAGAGCCAGCAAGGATTCTCACAGAACGGGATCCCTGGAGGCCAACATTGCATTGGCCACTTAGCCTGCTTCCCGCCCCTTACCTGGCCCTAACACCAGGTTTGACTTGGTCTTGCCTGGTTTAGGTACATGCTGCAGTTACAGCACTGGGGACTACCACCACTGCTGGAGAAGTAGAAATCAACATGGATACTAGGTAGCAGGATGTCACAAAACTAGTATTATTTTAAAAGGAAATTGCTTCCAATTTCAAAGCAGCCTGAGATTAGCAAGGAAATGAGGTTTCCATCCTATAGGGGTCTTCCGAAGACGCCTCATTTTAACATCTTTTTTTTCTGGTGAGGAAGAGTAGCCCTGAGCTAACATCTGTTGCCAATCCTCCTCCTTTTGCTGAGGAAGATTGGCCCTGGGCTAATATCCCTGCCCATTTTCCTCTACTTTATATGTGGTACACCTGCCACAGCATGGCTTGATAAGCAATGTGTAGGTAAGCACCCAGGATCCAAACCTGTGAACTCTGGGCCGCCGAAGTGGAGTGCGCGAACTTCACCACTACACCATTGGGCCGGCCTCTCTAACTTCCTTTTGAAATGGAAAAACTTACTACATAATCCCCTTTACTTGGTTATGCAGATCCTCTTTATAGGTTGATAGGTTTTTTTCCTTATTTTTTGGGTGTCCATAGTAACTTCATTGAAACTGAGAAACCAGGCTGCAATAAGGCTACATGATTAGAGCAGATGGTGGTTATCTTTCCAAAGGGTGAAGCCTGAGCCCATCTCAGCTCATAAAGCATCCTCTTTCCTGGTTCCCCCCTGCACTGCCTGACCCATGATGTGAGATGAGTGACTGCACAACCTCACTGAACGAAGGTACGCAGTCCAATAGGGCAGAGGCCGTATCCTGACAGGAGACAAGTAAACAATCATTTAAGAGGATGCTGAAATAAAATGCAGTTGCCTACTCTCTGCTATTCTATGCCAAGAAAGGCAAGGGTATGGGATGAGCAGTAAATTATGTTCTTCTTTCTTCAAATAAGTAAATCCTGATAGGATGGGGTTGGTGGTCAATCAAGCAATAGAATAGGATGAAAATCTAGGTTAGTTATAGACCTTTGTGCCTAAGGAAAAGAACAGCAGTTTACACGGAGAACTCCTTGGTCAGCCTCTCCATCTATTCAGGCTTTACCTCTGTGAAACAAAACCTGCCAGTCTGGTCAGGGATGTGCTGCCCATTGTGAGAGAAACCCTCCTTCCTGAGGTTGGAGACCAGCTGAGTTTTCATGCTAATGACGTGGTTGGCCATGACTTTCATTTCTTGCAACCATTGTTTTCACAAATCCAGCTGTCAGAATGGTTGAGGCAATCCAGGCCTTTTTGAGAGGAGGGTTGGGATACACGGGACGGATCAAGATTTTCAACTGTTACTCCACCCTTTTGGCTTCATAAGCACTTTGAAGACCACAGTGAAGGTTCTCACACACTCACCGTTTAAGTCCACCTTCTTGGCATAAGATTGGAAGAGGCAAACATTAATGCCCTCTTCAATGAAGTGGCGTACAGCCCCGGCATCCTGTCGCCGTCACCACTGGCAAAGCCTCGGTAGGCCGTGTCAAAGAACGAAGAGATTCTTTTTCCTCACTACTGTTGCTCTTTACTTCCACTGCTCAGGATGAGGGTCCACTCCTGTGGGATTGTGGACGCGGGCATTCAGGAGAAAAATACTTTGCTCTGGCATTTTTTAAATGTCCTCCATAGCACCTGTGAAGTCAAAGCTACAAGTCTTGGGCTCATAGTATCGATAACCATGTAGCTGCATCCAGTGTCCCTGAAGATGGACATGTGATTTTCCCAGGATGTTTGGGCAGAAAGACATCTCGGCTGAACTTCAAAAATCTTTGCAGAAAACTGGCTCAGATCTTTTGGGCCTCAGTTCCAGAAATGGTCTGTACAGTTGACGTACTAGTCACTTTTCAACACTTTACTGTTCTCACTCAGGGCTAATTCTGCAGATACCTTACAAAATTCAGCCAGTCCCACAACGGGCAGGTATTCTTTGTCTTTTTTTTTTTTGCAGCAATCTGGATCTCTGCCTTCTGGAAGGTAGGGAGCATGTAATGCTTTCCATTATCATCCCAGTGGGCACCACCTCCTAGATGCATCTTTTTGCTGTGGGTGTTTCTCTTATAGGCTTCTGTGACTTGTAGGATGGAATCTGAGGGCCCATCTCCACATAGGCCCACCATGATGGCTCTGGCAGAGGCTGCAGCGGCGAGGCCCCAGACAGGATGCATCCGGAGCACAGCAAGGCCATGGTGGACAGCAAAAGTGTAGCGGGTAGCGGCAGGATGGAGCAGAGGGTCAGCAGGCACAGACACGGAGGCTCGAGCTCAGAGATTGACAGTTTTCTTGCTGGCAGAAGATTGCACAGAATTGTTGTATTTGAAGACTTTTGCAAAAGTCTTGTAACTTGGGATAATTATCCCTTGTTAAATTTAGCAGAACTAATAGAAACTTCTAGAATTTTCACTTCAGCCTTAGCGTTGCTTACTCTTGGACAGCTTACGTTCAGAGGACTTATTCAAAAAAAGAAACTATTGCTTCTAAATGTTCTGATAAATGTTTTGTAGGGCTCTTGAGAACTCTGATAATTTAGTTTGGTTGATCAGATCCATTCAGGTTGTCTCACAGGTCATTCACCCCACAAATATGGCCTACTCTGGGCCACGTTATGGGGGCCTCTAGGCTTGTGTCTGTCCTTTTGCTCAAGACTTGACCCTGAAGTGATTCTATAAGGCCTGGATTATAAGGCACAGTTGAGGAAACAAAAGGCCAGCATCTTAGTCAGTTTGGGCTGCTATAACAAAGTACCATAGACTGGGTGGCTTATAAACAACAGAAATTTACTTCTCACAGTTCTGGAGGCTGGAAGTCTAAGGCCAGGGTGTCGGCACAGTCAGGGTCTGGTGAGGGCTGTCTTCCAGGTTGCAGACTGCTAATATCTCACTGTGTCCTCACGTGGCAGAAAGAGAGCCAGCTAGTTCTCTGGCCTCTTCTTTTAGGGCTACTAATCCCATTCACAAGGGCTCCACTCTCATGATCTAATTATCTCCCAAAGGCCCCCACCTTCACACACTATCACACTGGGATTAGGGTTTCAACATATGAATTTTGGGTGCATTCAGTCCATTGCAGCCTACAGGTTCTCCTTTCACTAATTCACTTAAATATAATGACAAAAACTTACTAGCACTCTACCTCACAAAAACTTTCTAGTTTACAGTCTAGTAGGTTGACATGTCTCTAGCATATCTGGGTTATTTTCTATTTGGATTATACCTGAACCCAACTAACTTAGATATACCAAATTATCCCATCCTTTATTTGAAGCAATATTAATTCAAAGACCCTTTAGTGTCTGGAAACTAATAAGTTTTTGTTGAATGAATGTTGCATTTTCTTCAACTTGAGAGCCCCAGATTCACTTCTAGAAGTAATAGCATTGTTTCCATTTTTGTTAGTCTCTGGCCACTGTCCTAATCATTTTAGTTACCCCAGTGCTGCCCTGCACCCCAGTGACTCAGCCCAGCCAACACAAAGTGTCCTGCTGGTTAACCCACTTATGGTCTCTTGTGGCCCTATCCTATATCAGGGCCAAGAGAAAGAAGACAAATGTGGAAGTCTACTCTTTGGGTAATGAAGTAAGATACTCTGAGGTCTTCTAAATGTTATTTATTTTTTTATTTTGCTTTGATCAGAAGTATTAGAGCAAAATATAAAATTAAAGAATTGGCGTGCTCTCCCACCTGCTAATCCCATCTGCAGCTCTGGCTGCATCCCAGCAAGGTCCTTGCGGCCTGAGCCACTTTGTATCTTTTTTGGAAGAGGGTCACATGAGGACAAACAAGGCAGTAATTTTTCATCATCTCTCTAATCCTATGTTGCTATCATTCAAACACCTTCTGAACACCCACTTCTGGCTCAGGTAATGCACTAGTTCCTGAGGACACAAAGATCACGCGGTCCCTGTCCTCAGGAGTTCATGATCTCCTGGAAGATGCAACGAGTACAGAGGAAAGCACGAGGAGATGTGTGAACCTAGAGGAGAGTTTAACTCTGCCTTAGGGTGAGAGGGGGTCAGGCCACTCTTCACAGAGGAGAATGATTATTCATTCTATTGGCTGGATAGCAAAAGATACAAGGCCTTCAACTGAGGTTCTTATTTTTTTCCACTTTAAAATCTACTCAACAATGGTCCCCATTTACTGTCAAAGCTGGCTTCTCTGTGATAATGCCACTAATGTGATTATGCCAACCTCTCCCACTGCTCACCTTACACTTTATATCTGAAGGTCATGGTACTAAAAACTGGCATGGATGTTTTCCAAAGAATCTGGTTATTGTGCTTGACTATAATTCTAAAATTGAAGATTAAAAAACAAGTTAATAGGCACTTTATAGGATGTTTACAAATCAGAGGAGTGAATCCACAGAGGAAGAAACAAGAAGCATCATGTAAGCAACTTTAAGGGAACTTAGACTACCAACGCCCAAAGCTGAAGGGAACTCATGACTTGTTTTTCATAAGTGAAGACTTGTTTTACATACCACGTGGAATGCTCCTGGGGCCTTGACAGGTCTGAAGCCATCAACAGGTACGCATTGATCAGCGTGGCCATTACAGAAGCAGCTGCCCTTGACAATGAAATCGTAGATTGCATAGTGTGTAAAATGTTGAGGCTTTGCATTCAGGTCATTTCTCTGACAGGGACAAGACTGTCGTTTTAGCAGCTGCACACGGAGGTTGGTGATCTTCAGGTGCTCCTGCGCTTTGGCACTGTAAGGGTTCTCCACATCATGTGGTGGTGACAAAGCTCTGAAAATAACCTGTAAAGAGAAAGGATATACCGTGTGTACATAAGACTGTGCAAACCCCGAATTGTTTACCCCATACAGTCCTGGTTTGATTTATACCTTTTGTCATCTGTGAGTGATAAGATAAGAAGTACTTAGACCTTGATCACACCTGGGGAAGAGCTGCCCTGTTATTCCAAGGAACAGATGTTCTACCTGTTTGGATGCAGAAGACATACAAACTGAATAATCAGCAGAGACTGACTCTTGAGATGAAGGCAGCCATGCAAAGATCTTGGGGGAAGAGCATTCTGGGCAGAAAGAACAACAAGTTTAAAGGCCACGAAGCCGAATCAAGCTTGGCTTATTCAAGGAAGAACAACAAGGCCAGTGTGACTGGAGTTCAGGGGACAAGGGGAGAGTGTTCAGAGAGGAGGACAGAGCTGGTGCAGACACATCCTGAATAGAACCCTTTAAAAGCCATGGGAGTTATTCTAACTGTAGCGGGAAGCCACTGTAAGGTTGTAGGCGGAGAAGTGATATGACCTAATTTGCATTTTTAAGAGAGATAACTCTCGCTTCTGTGAGGAGAATGGATTATAAAGGGTGAAGAATAGAAACAGGAAGACCAGTTAGGAAGGGACTGCAAAATCAAGATCCAGGCACTTATTTCTAAAGGAGGTGTGACCCTCTGAAAGACTAATCAGTTACTAATTGGGGCCCCTGTTACTACAAATATTCTTCATTCTCCTTTTCTGGATCTGCCTTCCAACCTTGTGGCACATTTTGGAATGTCCTTATGTTGTAAATATACAATCCTTTGAGGGTAGATTTGATTTCTGAAATTAGTCAAAAGTCATGTAAACCCAAACGTAGTGAGTAAAGAGCCTGATTAAGCTAGTTAACAGTACTTTTAGTTAAATGCAAAGTATAATTAAGTAATGAGACAGTTTTTATTGTATAGGTTATAGATAGACTCTAAAGGCAATTTAAAACTTTAGTTCTGAGGTGGAAGTTTCCTCAGAACTAGTGGGTGGAAGGCTCAGAAGGGATGGCCTTGGGTATGTTTGTGAGTCTATACATTATGTGGGGGTAATAAAAGAGGTCCTGGGGCGGGGTGGTGCAAAATTTTCTGGTGGACCTATTAGTTTCTGAAAGTAGAGGTTGGTGGAAGAGAAAATCACTGCCAGTGGAAACCAAGGAATATAAGAAAAGAATTCCAAAAGATATTATAACTTGAAACAGTATTATAAGGAGGCCAACACTAAGTTATACCTTAGTATGCCAGTTTAAAAAAAAAAGAACAAAACCTCAAGCAACCGCATTAATTCATAAAATAAGAGACACAAAGCTCCCTTGAAAAATTCTTAAATATCTCTTGGCTTTTTAAAGATATTTTAAAGCTCTATTCAAAAAAACCCAAATATTTTGATAACCAAGTAATATGAAAGTAAAGTAATTATTAAAAAGTAGGTTTTGGATAAACTCCCATTTAGAGACAATGTATCTAAAAGTAACTTTCCAGAAAAAAATTTCTTTAAGGAATACTTTGGATATAAAAATTTCATTTTAGAAATCAATTTTACACCAAAAGTATGAAAAGGCAAGAATCAACTGTATAGGATCCCATCTCCAGGTCTAATAGTATAGAACTGTCCTCAGTGAAATATGACTTTGGGGAGGGAGTGATAATTCAATGGACACTTGGCCTACAGCCCATTCTCCATCCAGCAGCCAGACTGATTCTCTATAAATAGAAGTTGGAACATGTCATTCCCTTGCTTAAATCCATCCCTACCCAAAGACCTTCATTTCTCTCAATAAAATAGTCCTTATAATGGCCCTGCCTTATTTTTGTTCTTAGTGCTTATTTATACCCGACACATTAGATTTGTAGTTGTTTAATGATTTCCTGTCTTCCCAGTCTATAGCATAAACATCTTGAGAGGAGTTACTGGTATATCTCAGGGCAGTGCCTGGCACAGAGTGGGTATTCAATACATTTTTGGTAAATTAATTGCTTAATTAGAACATTGTTCTTGGCATTCAAGTAATAGGTGAAGATTTCAAATAATTTAACTTCCTTTTAAAGGGTCCTAAATAGATTCACATACTAAATTCATGTTATAGTACCAGAAGGTGAGAGGTAAGAACTTGTATTATAACAACATTTATAAAGAACTGAATCATTAACCAGTATTTCTAGTTATTTCTGCACTTCTAGCTACTTTTGAACTTGCAGAACTTAGAAAAAGTTTTATTTTAAACTTAAACAATATTCTGCCCCATTTATTCACATGTAAAGTTGGTGGAAAGCAACATATTGTGGAATAAAATTTTCCAACAAATAATATGTCACCTATTGGAAAGTCAATATAGAAGTAATGTCTCTTTCTTTTAACAATAGCCTAAATCAGAACATGATTTTATATTTCGAATCATTAAAAAAATTAAAACCATTGAATCCATTGTGAGATTTATTTTCAATATGACATCCCAAACACTGGCATTCTATTAGACATTCGTGAAGAACCCTTGCTCTAAATAAGTGATGTGGCTACCTCCTAGTTTATCAACCACAGTAATGCAAAGACAAGGAAAGGGGTAATGAGTGCTAATTAAATAAGTTTTCCACTGAAAAGTCTATGGCGTACTTCTCTACGTTGTTGCCCACACTTCCTTTTCCTGAACATTGGTGGCAGCTGTTTGCTCTCTCTGTTCCTGTCACATAGTCACCCTTGACATTTACCCTAGTTCCCTGTGCTTCCCTCCCCCTCCCCATCTCCTCCTGAGAATTGTTTAGCACATTCAAGGCTAGAGGAAGATCTGTCAAGGTTTGTAGGAACTTAGAAGCTCTTTTGCTTCCTGAACCCAGACTGTGGAAGCTGAATGGCGGCTCTGTGCTTGGTGTGCATGACACCACAGTTGGCACAGGGATATCAGCAGGGAAGGGACACCATGACCCCTGAGGCTGCATGCTGGAAAGGAGACAGCAGAGTGCCACAGACACAAAAGTGAACGGGAATTTAAACCATGAAATCTTTTTCCAGAAAGGAGACGCCTTAATCTGATACCCTGGGAAATGGATCTACCCTGCGTCAGGAAACAAAGAGTGTGCCAATCCCGATGCTTCAAACTTCTGGCAGGTCGCCCTTTGGGTCTCACCCAGTCAGTTCTTCTTCAGATATCCCCAGAAGAAGGCTGTATGGCACTATTAAAATGAAGTAAGAAAAAGTGTAAAAGGCCTCCATATAGTATTAGCCTCTTCTGTTTTTGTCCCCAGCAGGAATAGGATGTATCTACGGGCCTATCACTGTGCTGTGTCTGTGATTGCTTCCGAATACACACTCCTAACAAGACATAGTTAAAAAGCCAGAGGGTGACTAGGACCAAGCCTGCTTTGATATTTCCAGCTTGTTAGTGCTATTGCCCAGGACTTCATGATATCAGGAAGATTCACCTTGAGCTAACATCTGTGCCAATCTTCCTCTATTTTGTGTGTGGGTTGCATGGCCATTGACAAGTGGTGTAGGTCTGCACCCGGGAACTGAACCCGGGCCACCAAAGTGAAGCATGACAAACTTAATCACTAGGCGATAGGGCCTGCCTCATGATATTATTTTTTAAATTAAGAAATTTGATTATGTGTTGTGATGAATACTATGCTCATTACAGAAAAATCTGTCCCTCAAAATGTAGAAGACCATAAGAATCTACAGTGTGATCCATTCCAAAGACAACTAGGAATACCAACTCAACATGTTTCCATCTAAACTTCTGTATGTATACATATAGAATATAATGTAAACAGCTTTGTTTCAACTTAACAATACCTTGTGAATATTTTTCCATGTCAATAAAAATAAATCTACATCAGTGGTTCTCAATGTGTGGCCCCCAGATCAGCAGCATCAGTATCAACTTGGGAACTTGTTAGAGATCCAAATTCTTGGGCCCTACACTAGGCTGATGGAATCAGAAACTCTGGAGGTGGGGCCCAGCAATCTGGTGGTGATTCTGATGCACAATAAAGTTTGAGAAACACTGCTACATAATTTAAAACATGGTTAGAATTCCACTGTGTGGAGACGACCATTTATTTAGCCAGGCTGCTATTGTTAGGCATCTAGGTTGTTTCTAACTTTTCAGTATAACCCACTACAATGAACAACCTTGTAGCTAAAACGTAGAAGTTTATAATAATATCCTGAAGATACATTTCCAAATGCAAAATCAATGGGTTAAAGGAAATGCATAATTTTAAAACACATCTGAGCTTCTGAATGAGTCATGGATGCTTTCCTACCTAATCTTTGGAATCTTCACATTTCCCTACTCTTGCCTCACTTCTCTAAGCCTGGAATCCCTGAAACTTGCCTAAGGGTCTGCATTCTTGGCTTAAGTTCTACTATTTCTTGTGTCCTAGCATAACAAAGAGATCCTTAAAAAGTTCTGAACAGGTTAGAATCACCTCTATGTATTTCCTTTTCTAGAATACTTACAAAAAACTCAATAATACTGAGAATTAGTAAAAATAGCATTCTATATGTTTTATTTATACTCTGATTGAGATGAAAATTTCGATAGAGTATTAACACAGAGTGAACAGAATAAGAAGTAGAGTTAATATTAGGTACATAATAGTCAAGGAATTCTTTCAGTATTGAACCCATACTTTACATATTGCTCTACACCTAAAATTTTATTGCCTATGTTGAATCATAATAATTCGAGAAACTGTGTTATCACATTTTAAAAAATTCTTTTTAGCTGCTGGCTTGAGGACTATTTCAGGTCCAAGTCAATTACCCATCACGTGGACTCACCTGACACTGTTCTTTCCATGACAGGACTTGTACACTAGTACATTGTTATTGCCTATTTACCTGTCTGTATTGCACATTACTCTGCTCAGCAAGCAGGGATCTTGTCTGGTTAACAGCTGTGTCCCCCAGCATGTCCCACAGTCTTTGGCATATTGTAGCATTTCACAATTATGCTGAATGAATAAATGAATAAACGAGTTCTCCAAATAGCATTTTTAGAAAGGAGAAGCCGAATAGGGAATAGGGTTTAGAAGAATAAAGAAAGCAAGATGTTCTCACCACAAGTTCTGCACTCTTGAGGAAAAGTATGTGAACATACACACAGACATACATAAATACCTATGTAAAATTATGTAATACATTTCAAATGGCTTTATGGATTCCTTTTTTTCGGTAGCACACAGATCTTTCATATTCTTAAGAAAATGGATCAGGCAGGCATGAGCAAGCATCCAAACATAAATATTAGATCTTTTCCATGGTTTCTGGTCTAGTTTTCGTATTTACCATAAATGGAAGCTTCAGGATCATAACTGCAATTGTTCTTTAGTGGGTTTTGAAATCCTAGATATCTTCATGCTCTCAAACAAGCAGCTTTTGGTTTCGGTGATTTTTTCTATCACTTTTCTACTTCATCTTTGCTTCTATCTTTATTATTTACTTTCTTCTGCTTACTTTGGGTTTAATTATCTCTTCTTTAACTAGTTTCTTAAAATGGAACCATAGATCACTGATTTGAGACCTATGTGGATTTCTTATAGGCAGCATAGTTGTGTCTTTTAAAAAATTTTACCCAATCTGATAATGTATGCCTTTAATTGGAGTGTTTAGACCTTTTACATTTAATGTGATTGTTGATATGGTTGTGTTTAAATCTACCATCTTGCTTTTTGTTTTATATTCTATTGCCCTTCTTTTTCTGCCTTCTGTAGGATTGAATATGTTAGTGTCCCTTATATTTCTTTTTTTGTTTATTAGTTATAACTCTTTTTTAAAAAATAGTGGTTGCTTCAGGGTTTACAGTACGTATCTTTAACTTAACACAGTCTACGTTTAAGTAATATTTACCACTTCACATACATTAGAAGAAGCTTACAACAGTATACTCCCATTTCCTCCTCTCAACCTTTGTGCTTTAATTGTCATGCGTTTGACTTCTACATACATTATAAACTCCACAACACATTGTTAATATTTTTGTTCTAAAAAGTCAATTGTCTTTTAAAGAGATTTTAAAAGTAAGAAAAAAAGTATTTTACATGTATCCACCTATTTTCCCTTTTTGATGATCTTCATTCCTTTGCATAGATCCAGATATCCATCTGGGATCATTTTTCTTCTGCCTGAAAGACTTTTTAAAATATTTCCTGTGATGCAGGTTTGCTGGCAATGAACTTTTTTTTGCTTTTATATATCTGAAAAAGTCTTTATTTCATCTTCATTTTTAAAAGATATTTTTGCTGGGTATAGAATTCTAGGTTGATAATTTTTTTCTGTCAGTACTTTCAGGATTCTGTCCCACTATCTTTTGGCTTGCATTGTTTCTGTCAAAAAGCTGTCTTTCTTATATTTGTTATTCTGTACATAATGTGTTATTTTTTTCTTCAGCTGCTTTTAAGGTTTTCTCTTTATTATGGGTTGTTAAACAATTTGATTATGACGTGTCTTGGGGTAGTTTTCTTCTTGTTTCTTGTGTTTAAGGTTTGTTGCACTTCTTGGATCTGTGGATTTATAGTTACAATCAAATTTAGAAAAATTTCGGCCACTATTTCTTAATTTTTTTCTGTTCTCCTCCTCTCCCTTCTCTCCTTCAGGGACTCCAGTTTCACATATATTAGATTGCTTGAAGTTGTCCCACAGCTCACTGATTTATTTATTTAAATCACTGATTTATTTATTTCTTTTTCTGTCTTTTTTTCTCCCTGTGTTTCATATAGGATCATTTCCATTGCTATGTATTGAACTTCACAGATCTTCACTTCTGTAGTGTCTAATCTAGCAATTTAAAATACATTTAATGTATTTTTCATCTCAGACATTGTATTTTTCAACAGTGGAAATCAATTTGGATTTTTGCCAAGTTTTCCATGCTCTGCTTAATATGATCAATCTTTCTTCTACTTTCTTGAACATAAGGAACATAGTTATAATAACTATTTTAATGTCCATGACTACTAATTCTATCATTTGTGTCATTTCTGGATTTGTTTCTATTGATTTATTTTTCTACCCCTTATGGGTTGTATTTTTCTGCTTTTTTGCATGGCTTAATTGGCTGCAAGACACTGTGAATTTTACCTTGTTGAGTGCTAGATATTTTTGTATTCTCGAGCTTTTGCAGGGGATGCAGTTAAGTTACCTGGAAATAGCTCTATCCTTCTGAGGCTTGTTTTTAAGTTTTGTTAGATGGGACCAATGCATCCTTTAGTATAGGGCTACTTCTGCCCTTTTACTGAGGCAATACCCTTCAAATTACTCTATTGATGCATTTCGAAGTTGAATTACAAGGTTTTCCACTCTGGCTGACTATTCTTGGTCCCACATGACCTCTGAGAATTTGCTCCCTCTGACCTTTAGGGTGGTTCTTTCTCTGGCCTCAGGTAGTTTTCTTACACACGTATGTTGATCAGTATCCAGCTGAAGACTCAAGGGGAACCATCTGTGGATCTCTGGAAGTCTCTTCCAGTGCAGCTCTCTCCTCTCTGGTGCTCTGCCCTGCAAACTCTAGCTACAATGGCCTTCCCAGACTCTCAGCTCCTTGATTCAGGAAATCTGTTAGGTTCCTCCTCCCTGCACCTCAGCCTGGAAACTCTCCATGCAACAAGCTGGGGCAATCCTAGGGCTCACCTCATTTGCTTCTGCTCTCTCAGGGATCACTATCCTCTGCTGCCTGATGTCCAATACTTGAAAACACTTGTTTCATACATTTTGTCCAGTTTTTCAGTTGTTTCAGGCAGCAGGGTTACTCTGGTTCTTGTTAGTACATCTTGGCTGAAAGCTGAAGTCTAAAAAACCAAGGCAGCTTAACTTTCATGAAATACAATTTATAAAACTGTAATTCACGTAAGTCCTTATTTTTGTATAGAAATATCATTGAAGTGACGTACTGGATGTTTTATAAGAAAGCTAGAAGTATAGTTATATTTAGTAGATAAAAAGTCTTGAAAAACAAATGAGTTTTCTTATTGGGCATATCAAACTAAGAAATATGAAAAATAATTCAAAATATAAGCATCTAAACTTCATAAGTTTATTCAATAATTCTGTTTTAGTCATTTGTATCTTTTAATAGACAGGTAAACACTCACTATAACTTTCTTTATAATTTATGATACCTATTATAATCTTCTACTTTATATTTTTTATGTTTGTGCTATTTTTTGATGCATCTTTGTATTCTCACCTAACATCAGGTCTTATAGATTCTCAATAATAAATACTGAAGGAGTGAGTCAATATAGAATCATGTTAAGACAGGTTTATTTTAATTTTATGATATAAGAATAATAATATAAATACAATTGTATTTATATAACGTGCATTTTATTTATAAGAGAATATACTAGGTACACACAACTTCATAATAAACTTTATCATCTTACAAAATATCTTAGTTGTATGCTAATCTTATACCACATCCAACATGACTAATAAAATTTTACTTTATAGAAAAAATGGCTTTCATATTAATCAATATTAAAGTACTTTTTGAGTGCCAAATTTGAATAATGTATTTTCAGTAATAAATTTATACCAACTGCAAGAATGACAAAAACACATTTAGAGAGAAATCCCTAGAACTTTTGCCTAATATAATCTAATAAAAAGACAAATCACCTCCACAGTAAAAACTGTTTATATATAAGAAAAATAATCACACTTCTTTCTTACTCTGTTTAAGCCTGTTTAGAATAACATCAATATTGAGAAAGATTTCCAATTATATTATAAAGCCATTTTTTTTTCACATGGTTGTTCACGAGTTATTTACAAATAGCATCTGGTTAATTCAGTTGAACCTCGCTACTACACATTGACCACTGTCCTATTTATTGTTAGGTTGATGACACACCTAAGACCTAAACATAGAAACTGATATATTTGTCTCCATTTCTACTGTTTATCAAGCTATCTCAAAACTGAAAACTCTCATACTTTTTAAGTTCCTAAAATTTAGTGGGATTCACGCACTCTAGTTTTGTGTTGTCACCTCACTAACAAGGAAGGTTTTATGTCAATTTACTTCTGAAGCCAGTTGCTGGCACCATTAAGTTGAAGTTTTAGGTATTTGAGTTGAAAAGCTCACAGGCATAAATTCTTTGAGATAAGTACACATACCCTAGTATGTTCTTGAAACAGGCTTTCTGCTTTCATGGATAGGTAACCTTTTGGAAAGTACGAGAAGTTTCAGGCTTTTAAAGGGTTGCAGTAAGTGGGAGTTCTGGTTTCATGGAGAGAGAAGGCTGGACAAGGAGAAGATAGCATAATTGACAGGTGGGCGTCTGCGGCGGAGCAGCTGGTTGGTTTAATTTTAGAACATTTGTCCTTGACTGTGCCACTTTATGTGGAGCACCTACTTGTCTTAGAGAAGTGTGTCTGTCTTTCAGGCAGCACCAAAATCCTTTTGCTTACACTCTGGAGCATTAGGCACCCTGTTTCATCAGATAGCCCACCTTTTAAAGTGGGAGAGTCTTATCTACTCAACTAGTCCTTCTAAGATAGGACAATATAACCTAATAAAGCTCTCAATGGAGCAAGCTGAGGAATGCAGTGCACTCAAGTGACTTACTTGTACGATAATAACCTTGATTTGTAAGTACACAAAAGCCTCTTTGCATGTTTCAAGGGCATATTTACAGTTTTAAAGTGATGAAAAAGCAGCTTCTTAAATATCTTCAGAGGGAAGGAAAATGATAGAACTGCAAGGAGGAACAAGAAACAAGACAGAAGCCCAAATTAAAAATAAAAATTGGAGCTAAAAATAAATGTATAAAATTCTCCAATGCATTTGGAATCCTAGCTTTTTCTTTACCCTCAGTACTTGGACTCACAGGATTTGAATGTCAGAAGAGTCCTTCTCAATCAATGATCTAGTCCAACTAGAGGAAACTGAGGTGCAGGTGCTTAAAGTGATGCATCAAAGGTCAACCAATAGGTTTGTGACAGAGATAAGACTAGAACCCAGTTTCTTAACTTCCAATCTAATGATTTTTCCACTATATCTCACTTTATACTTGTTTTGCAGCTAGCCATTCCTGGATTAAAGTTAAATTCAAAATATAGAATTAAAGAAAATATTATATATGATTTATCCCACTTCCACTTGTCATCCTAATAATGGATGGGACTAACTGCACCATCTTTATTCTACTAATGGATGTGAATAACTGTACAGTTGATAAAAGTAATGATACCTGCTTGGCTCACAGGGATGCAGTGAAGACTTTTAAAAAGATCTGATGTAGAAACGCCTTGAAAAATCACTGTTCTTTAGAAATAAAATTGATCGGTGTATAGCCTTTTACTGGGCACCTGCCTTGTTTTTGCCAATCTCCCATCTTTGGGACTGAGCCCTATCAGTGAATGCAGCCCAGTGGCTAGGATTCATTGACAGTCCCCTCAGATGCTGATTGTCAATCTGGGTACCCTCTTGACATCGATCACCTGTTTCCTATCACCATGCTTGGCCCACAGTTTGGAATACCCTCTACTTCATCTTGGATCATTGATACCTTCTGTTTGCCTGACCTATGCTGGAAATTGCATGCATGCTTTCTCTGCTTTCACTGCCCATCCCTTCCAACTCCTGCCTCCCCTCTTTGTACTAAACTTTACACACCAATCATACCAAACTCCTTTGTGTTCCTAGAAAGCTCTATGCTCTTGCCTCCTTCCCAGCCTTTGCCCATGCTATTCCCCTGCCTGGAATACCTCTCACACCTCTTTGCCACTGCCACCCACTGCTCCACCCCCTTACTTGGCCAACTCATACCTATCTTTTAGGTGTCATCTTAGATGTCACTTTATTCAGGAAGCTTTCTTCACCATTCCTCTCCACTGCAAGCCTAGATGAGATGTTCTTATTTGCTATTCAAGCACCTGTTATTTCTTCTAGACTTAGAACCTACCATGTTTATTTTAATTGCTTTTATTCCTCTCTAGACTGTGAGCTCCATGAGTGCAGAGGGCCTTGTCTGCTTGCCCACTGGTGTATAGCCTGTGCTTGGCACATATAAGAGTTAACACATATTTGTTGAAAGATCATACACATGCTTAATAATGGTTTATTTTACAAACTGCCTTCATTTTTATTTATCTCATTTCATCCTTACAGTAAACCTATGGTGTGGTATTATTCATTCCCATTTTCAGATTCAGAAACTCTGAGAAGATGTTAATGGACTTGTCCAAGGTTACCTACCTAGTAAGTGGCAGAGCTAGTATTTGAACCCAGGTTGTTGGAGTCCAAGTTCAGTGCTGTTACCATTACATCACAGCTAACTTTGTTTGGTTATAGAACGATTGAAGGTCTTAAGCAGGTGATCAGGGGAGAGAAATGATCAGAGTTTCCCTTCAGGAGAATATATCTGGCAAAGAGAAGAGCCTAAACCATGGTGGCGGCAGGTGGGGGGGGGCAGGGTAGGCAAAACAACCATATGTGAAAGGCAAAGAAATGAATATCAGAACAAAAACTAAGAACTAAAGGCTAAGCTTTAGAGGCCACCCATAGTTAGAGGTCAGAAGTAAGGAAATGAGCCAGAAATAACAAAAAAATGAATCAGTGAGCAATGTAAGAAAATAATAAAAATTCAAATGAGAACGCAAAGAAAGAAAATGTAATTAATAACAGCAAATGCAATTCAGGAGGCAAGAAAGAGGACTAAGAAAAAATCTGAGGGTTTGGCTGGCTCACAGAAAACTTTTGTGAGCCTAGATGCAATAAGGGACAGTTTGTAAAGTTTTCAAGAAAGAATAGGGAACAAGAAGATGGAAACAAGAAGTGATTGAAGAATTTTGGCAGCTTGTTTATTCTTTCATCAGTTGATAGACATTTGGGTTGTTTACGATTTGGGCTGTTATGAATAAAAGTACTATGGATGTTTACATAGAAGTCACTGTGAGAACATAAGTGATTTTTCATGGGTACTTAGGAGGGGAATCACTAGGTGGTATGATAAGAGCATGTTTAACTATATAAGGAACTGCAAAACCGTTTTCTAAAGTGGTTGTACTGTTTTGCGTTCCTACCAGCAATGTATGATGAAAGTTTTAGTTGTTACACATCCTCATCAACACTTGGTATTGTTTTGTTAATTTTAGCCTTGATAGTGAATGTGAGCAGTATCTCATTGTGTTTTTAATGACTAATGGTGTTGAGCATCTTTTCATGTGTTTATTTGACATACGTCTTCTTTGGTGAAGTGTCTGTTCAAATCTTTTGTCCATTTTTTGTTCTTGTTTTTCTTCTTGTTGAGTTATGAGTTCTTTATAAATTCTGATATATAAATATATATTCAGATATATGATTTGCAAATATTCTCTCCCCATCTGTGGCTTGTCTTTTCATTTTCCTAACAGTGTCTTCAAAGCAAAACTTTTTAATTTTTATGAAATTCAATTTATCAATATTTTCCTTTTATGGTTTATACTTTTTGTGTCCCATGTAAGAAAGTTAGGTTTCACTCAGGTCATAAATATTTTCTCTTACAAGTTTTATAGTTTTAGCTCTTACATTAGGTCATTTCAAGTTAATTTTTCTAGATGGTGTGAACTAAGTGTTGACATTGTTGGGTTTTTTGTTTTTGCATATGGATATCCAATTATTCCAGCATCATTTGTTAAAAAGATTATCCTTTCTTCACTGGATCACCTTGGCAACTTTGTTCAGTATGGTTTTCTTTATGCTTCTTTTGCTAGTTTATTGAGCTTCTTAGATCTGTGGGTTTATAGTTTCCATCAAGTTTGGAAAAATTTTGCCTATTATTCCTTCAAATATTTTTTGGAGAGTTCTCTGATTCTTCTTTTAGACTCCAATTACATGAATGTTAGACCACTTAATATCGTCCCACAGTTCAGTGATGCTCTTTTTATTCAAGTCTCTTTTCGGGGGCCACCCGGTGGCGCAGCGGTTTAGTCCGCGCTTGGCAGCCCAGGGTTCGCGGGTTCGGATCCCAGGGGCCCGCCCACGCACTGCCTGTCAGCCATGCTGTGGCGGCGTCCCATATAAAGTGGAGGAAGATGGGCAGGGATGTTAGCCCAGGGCCAGTCTTCCTCAGCAAAAAGAGGAGGATTGGCAATGGATGTGAGCTCAGGGCTGGTCTTCCCCACAAAAAAAAAAAGTCTCTTTTCGATGTGTGCTTCATTAATTTAGTTTCTATTGTTACGCTCTCAAGTTCACCAGTCTTTACCTCTGCACTATCTAATTTGCTGTTAATCCCTTGCAGTATATTTCCATTTCAGATATTGCATTTTTAATCTTTAGAAATTCGATTTGGCTCTTTTTTATATCTTCCATTTCCATCTTCACATGTTTGTGTTTTCTTGAACATATGGAGTATATTTATGGTAGCTGTTTTAATGCCCTTATCTGCTAATTCCAGCAGCTGTGTCATTTCTGGGTGTGTTTCTATTAATTGAATTCTTTTCTGGTCAGGAATCGTATTTTCATGCCTGCTAATTTTTGAATGAATATTAGACCTTGTGAATTTTATGCTGTTAGTTGCTGGATTTCTCTAAGAAGGATTAAACTCTGTTCTGACATGCAGTTAATTTACTTGGGGTCAGTTTAAACTTTTTGAGGGTTGTTTTTAATTTTTGTTAGGGCAAATTCAGTCTACCCTTTATTCTAGGGCTAATTTAACTCCACTACCATGGCCATCTGAGGACACTTTTGAGGACTCTACCCAATACTTGTGAATTATGAGGTCTTTCCACTTTGGATGGTAGGAACATGAAGGATTCCCAGCCTTGCGGGAATACTAGGAATTGTTCAGCTAGCTACTACTTTCTGGGGGTTCTTTCTCTACATTTGTAGAGTTTTAACTCATACATGCAGCTCAGTATTCGGCCAAAGATATGAGGAGAACTTTGTACAGATCTCTGGCCTTCTCTCTTTACGCAGCTCCCTCTTCTCCAGTATTCTGCTCCACAAATTCTAGCTGACTTGGCCTCCTTGCACATTGATCTCTGTTTCCTCAATTCAGTGAAACCACTGGACTCTGGGTTCCCCTCCCTGTGCTGTGGCTTAGACATGCGCCATCAGTAAGGTGAGCAGTCACAGGGCTCACCATGTGTGTTTCTTCTCTCTTGGAGATCAGACTTGTGCTGCCTGTTGTTCATTGTCTGAAAACAATTGTATCACATATTTTTAAAATTATTTTCCAGTTTTTTAACATAGGAGGGTACCTCCTATAGCAGTTAATCCTTCACAAGCAGAAGCAGAAACCCCATTTCAAATTGATGATTTAGGATGTTGCAACTTTTGGAGTGTCAGAAGTGAAACAATAGGAAAAACCTATCTGATTTTAAGGAAATCAGTTTGAATACTTAAATGTAATTATTCTTTCTTTCTTATTCCTTCCCTATCCCACCTCCCCTCCCTCCCTAAAGGGTAGAGAATTCTACTTGAGATTTTTCCCTTGAGCAAATGAAATTGCTTTCTATACAATTTGTTGTATTTGGAGGCAAACTCAGTATTTAATAGCAGAAATTATAGTGTTGCAGATATTCTCTTTTTTTTTTCTCCAAGTAGATGAAATTACAACAACTCTGGGTGGATATTTCACTTAGTGAATGAAAAGTTCCCAGAATTTCACTTTGGCCCCACTGTCATTCACCATGATCAGAACAAAGCTATGTACACTATTCTGTGTCTCAGTCGCTTAATTGTAATATCAAGGTACTTTAATGAAGAATGTAAAATTATGCATATAGTGAAAGCGAATTTTCGTGCAGCAGGACAATAAAGATATTCCTTTAAATGAAGTACACTAAAAGAGTCATCCAATTTACTTACGAAACCTAGTTGCATCAGAAAAAAGATAAACCATGAACACTCAGTAGTTAACATCCAGAAGCATTCTGTCTACCTAACTAGATCTACATTTCTACAAACACATAGTTCTTTTCTTTTATCCCCCTCTTTAAGACTAAGACAACTCTTAAACCCTAACAAGATCAAATGTCAGGAAAATTATCCATTGTGGCAAAAGGTTTTAGCCATTTTTTCACATTAAAGGCTTTAAAATGGTTTTGTTCCCCTCTGTTTATCCCCTCAATTAATTTTCCACATAAAAATGCATATGAATATATATATAAGTTAAAAATAAACACTTTCCCTGACTGGGTGCCACAGAAAACCATAGTTGGCAATTAGTTTGACTTTAAAACTAGTTTTCTTGTTGAACACGTGTGTGCCTATTGGGGGATTTCCATAACGCAAACCTACACTAGAATGTGCTTTCAACTCTTCATTCAGGAGACTTAATCAGGAGCAACCAAAATGTTCTGATTAAGGTTTTAAAAAAATATCAAACTTTAAACACTGCTGCCCTGGTGGGGAGATCCTGGCTACCAAACAAACAGACTTCAAAGGGACCTCCCAACTTTCCCTAAACCACAGACAAATATTTGCTATTACGGTTGTACTAGGCAGCAAAGAGCCACTTTGTCCTTCACTTGTAGGAGACCTTGAAGATAGATATTAATCACCACCATGAAAAGTTTTCCCAGTAGAGATGAATCTCATATACCTTTTCCCATTAAGTTCCAGTCTGACAATATAAGGATTAGTTGCAAGAGATGAATTAAGGAAGAGAACTGAAAGCTGAGTTAAAGGAGAGACTTACAGAAAGAAAAGCCAGTAACAGGTTTAAAAAGTAAAAAGTAGACAATTTCTCTACTTTGACCTACATGAGTGAAGTACAATCAGTTCAACTGAAAGACCGGTGGCCTAATTTATATGATTCATAAAGATAGAAAGCGGTAAGTACTATAAAATTAGTTTATGTTTCCTTCTACTCCAGAGTGAAGGTTATATAGAAAAGAGCTGGAAGTACAGAATTTTTCAGGATGTTTAAGCCACTGGGCTTACAGAGCAAGAAAGCCCACAATAGAAATTCTGACCTCCAAGGAGAAACAAATTAAATCTCATTTCAGTTTCTAAAAAATGTTTCTTTCTTATACTTTAGATAAGAAAAAGACATGTCCAACCCAGATAGATTGCAAGCTTGGCTAATATAAATTCTAACTGTATCTATTATATCAGTGTCGTTTTTGTTTCTAAGTTATGACAAAGCCATGATTAAATAAGCTAAAATCCCAGGACTTTGTGACATTAAGCCTTTTAGTGAAAGAATCATTTATTTATTAATTCAACCATTACTTATTGAGGAGATACTTTGTATCAGGCACTGTGCTGGGTACTCTAGATGCAAAACTGAATAAGAAAATTAACAGTGCATAAGATTTCAGTGGTCCTCTAATTCCTGAAAACTGAGTTCTGTCAAAGTGGTGTTAGAAAACAGCTCAAAATATTTTTAAAAATCAGAAGAGAACATAAAGCCATTTAACCCAAATTTCTCAATGCAGGAAATTCCTCCAGAATAGCTGATACCCATCCATTATCTACTAGATCTCACACCCTCATCAGGCAGTATGTTTCATTTTTTGATGACTCTAATTATCAAAAAGTTCTTCTGTGTTAAGCTAGGATCTGTCCTCTGCAAATCCTAATACTGGTCTTGGAGCTACACACACAAAAAGCCTATTTTCCAATAAGGAAGTCTTTCAAATATTTGAGGGCAGCCATCAACTTCTCTTTCATTCTCCAGGTAAATAAAATATCTACAGTGTCTCATTTCACATAGTTTCTAGACCATTTACCACTCTGGCTGAGTAGCAAACAACCTCTGTCTTATTTATATGCATAAGCTACTGATGACAATATTTTCTAGACATTTTCCCCTCTAAGATGTTAAGCAAACTCTAACTTCTATTTCTGAACATTCCTTTTCCCAATTTTACTTTTTTAATCCAAATGCATTTCCAGGTTTTTCTGTCACCTAAGGAATATTCAGATTTTAAAAGACTTACAGTATTTTCAAATAGCTGTTTAGGAAGAAATGGATTTGATGGGTGGAGATAGTGGTGTGAGAGGGAAAAAATGAGTTCATTATGAGAATATTATTTGTGTACCCTCTTGAGTACTCATCTCCATCATGGTAAAACAGGGAGGCGAGATTGCAGTTCCATAGCCATTATTTGGGGAGATGGCGAAGGGGAAAAGAGTCACTTCTACATCTGAATAGAATGCCGTGATATATCTGCATATTTCCAAAGAATTTGTCATCATATTATTTAGCTTACAAGAAAATAAT
The DNA here is from genome assembly GCA_031878705.1 of Tapirus indicus. Classification (NCBI taxonomy): domain Eukaryota; kingdom Metazoa; phylum Chordata; class Mammalia; order Perissodactyla; family Tapiridae; genus Tapirus; species Tapirus indicus. The sequence goes on along the minus strand of CM062920.1, from coordinate 131,043,690 downwards.
ATTTCTGGTTACATGCCAACTAATTGGACAGGCAAATTGGCAGGTAAGGCTGAGGTAACAAAGGGGTGGGGTGTGGGCGAGGCCACAGCAGTCTAAATATTCGGTAGCTACGTGTGAAACAGAATCAGCGCCCCCCCACCCCCCTCACCCCAGTCCCATCTCCCTAAGCAATTGAAGTGATGAAGGTGACTGACTGGAAACTGACCAGGAGATTAAAATGGCCTTTTCAGGGGACAGCTCCACACGTAACATGTCCTCCTGGTTACACTTATAGCACCTGCTAGACCATCCAGAAGCAGCTAAATACTTTATCAACTGGGCTTTTAAAGAAGGAGAGCCAAAAAGGAGCAGAAATAATACATCCATGAATTCCTGGCCATGAATTTCCACATGTGCCTGGTGCATGTTTTATGAAGTTCTTGGAAAACAGGTGTGTGTGAGGTCTGATTACAGTATTTCAAATTGATAATCTTTTAAATAGGTTATAACTCCCCAAGTAACTTGAACAGGACCTCAAGAGAGACTTTTTCAAGCATATCATATTTGAAAGAACTTTAATCTTAATAACAAACCTGCCATACAAAATCAAGAAGAGTTTATATCCTTACCAAAAGAATAAAGGCAAGTCCAAATAGGGAATCCAGATGAGGGCCAGGAGCCTAACTCTGCTCACTACAGAGCAACCTCTTCCTAGAATCACTTGAAAATTCCTCCTTGAGTCTAAAATACCAATGAGGGGTAGGTGGATACATTTTTTTCAGTTTTGATAAGAACACTGCCATCTAAAAAATATCTTTAAAAACTTAGTTCTTTATCTTGTACTTGACATTCATAATATAGTTTAAAAAAAATTTGTAAAGTCACAATAGGTATGTAGAACTAAATATGGAAGGAAGAGACATGAATTGTCCTTGGTACATCTGATCTGTTCATTTTTTTCTAAATCTAACTCCTTCTCATCTGTCTTTGCCTCTCTATGAAAATGACGGGGCTACTGCTTTAATAAAAAGTATATACTTCTTAAAATTCACTTTATCTACTATTAAATGATCGAGATTGATGTTGTTCTATAACTAAATGTCTGTCCAAAAGCACTAAGCAAAAATGTAGACCCTCGATGCTCTTGGAAACATTGACAGTTGACCAATGTTAGTATAGGAAGTCCCTAACTTACAAATGGTTTGTGTTCTAAAAATTTATTTGCCTGGGCTTTATAATGCATCTTATGTCTGTTTTTGTTTATTACTGTATCCCCAGAGCCTGGGATAGTGCTAGACACATAGTGGACACCCAAATATTTGCTGGGTGAATGACTGGATGAACTGGCCCAAAAGTCCACTTCACTAATAATGTAATTGAATTATATTATTATTAATAATAATTAGCATGCACATAGTGCTTAGCCACTTATAAAACACATTTATATATGCCTTATCTTACTCTTTTTCACATTGATTCAATTTGTGAATGAAGAATCTAAGACCCCTAAATTAAAGAGAGAGCAGTTTAGGCTACTTGAGAGGTTTGAGTGTGAGAAGAGGGAGCTCGAACCAAAGTGGTGACAGTGGAGGTGAGAACCAGCTTAGAGATGGAACCACCAGAACCTGGTGATGGACTAGACGTGGGACTCCTACACTTTTGCTACCACATTGCATCTAGTAATATTATAAACTATAGGTAAAATGTCATCGATTAATACAAGATAGAGACTCAAAGAGTAGGGACTCATTTCTTTTTCCCCTGCCTCCCCTCTCTTTGGCAGTTAAGTAACTTCCTTATGTTCAATGATTAAGAGCCTTGCAAGAAATGAGATCTCCCTAAAAAGATTACACCAAAATCAAGGGCTTCTGCTTAGCTAGCAGGAAGACTGACAAGACTAGCTAAGAAGTGTCCAACCCAAGACATCTGCTATTGGAGTAATTTGGATGTAAAGGATTTTCTTAAGTCATTTATTCACTCTATGGCATAATCTGTGTGTATTCAGAGGTGGGTGAGGCATTAAAGGGTTCTGAGACAAACTTCCAAACCTGTACACAAATCCTCTCTGTAGCATTTCTCACTGGGGATCATTCAGCCTTTGCTGAAACATTTCATGGGATGAGAAACTCAAGGGAGTTCACTTTGTCTTTTGGATTCATCCAGTTTTTAAGTCTTTCTTTGGTCATGCTCTTGCCTTCTGAAAGCATCAGAGTCCATTTAATCCCTCTTCAAACATCTGAAGAATGCTAGCAATTCCTGAACATCCATAAATCCTCTCTCATAGGCGAAATATCCCAAGTTAATTGTTCATTATATAATGAGGTTTCTAACCGATCTCACCAGTTCTGCTTAGCTTTCTCTAAATAGGAATATCTTGACCTGAACATAATATTCTAGCTATGCTTTGACTAGAGAACACAACAGAAGGACCATTCTCTTCTTTGTTTGGAACATTGTTCTTCTATTAATGTAGCCTAAGATTGCATTAGCTTTTTTGGCAGTCATGATATATTGTTGACTCACATTGAGATTACAGTCAACTGAAACCCTCAGGTCTTTTTCACACTAACAGCTGATAAGTCACACCCCTCTGGTGGTAGTATAGCTGGTTTTTGAAAAGAAGAATTTATATTTATCACTATTAAGTTTAATCTCATAAGTTTTGCTCAAAAATCTTTCACACTGCTCCCCGAGTTGTCTTTCTTAAATAGTTCTTATTATGTTATCCCTACCCAGAAGTACTGTTGATTGACCCCCTCTACCCACAGGATCAAGGCCAAAATACTTGGCACACAGACCCTGTATAATCTGAACTGAGCCTCCAGGGCCACCCTCACCTTCTCCCACCCCTCTCTCTTCCTCACTCCCCACCATACCATCTCTCCAGCCATTCTGAGGGTTGATTTTCCTTACACGTGCACACTTTTCTGTGAAATTCCCTCTCCACCTTTCAATTATTATTCATCCTCTAAAAGATAGCAATTTAAAAGTCCCAATCAGACTGGAAACTCCTCAAAGGTAGGAATGTACTACGATGAAGTTCAGGTAACAAGAGACATAGCTTAAAACTTTTATTCTGTGTATGTGTCTTGTCAAAGAAAATAGTATTTGAAACTCTTTCTTCAAAACTAGTTTCTCCTCCCAACTACAGAAATGCAGGTAAGTTGGATTTGGCTTACTTGAAACAGCAGTTCTTAGGGAGAGGGAGTAACAAGCTTGGCAGTTTATCCGAGTGAACGAAATAGCTGCACAAGTTTGTCCAGAGGCAGTGTCACAAGGTGATTGTTTTCCAGAATCACGAAACGACCACTCTTGACCCAACACAGCATTGTGAAAAGAAGTCCAACTGGAAACACTGCAGAAGCAGGAGCATGAGGCTCTCTCTCCAATCATTTCCAATGATACTGATGAAAAATTTAAAAAAATTCCCAAGCTAACCTTTACATGCACCTTCCACTGTTTTCCAAGAGGTGGTGATAAATTTATACCTTTCCATCTAAGCTGGAACCCTTTGTGCCAGGCCTTCAGAGATCAGGAATAGAGCCTGTGGTTTGGGTTTGCAAAGGGATGGAAACTCTGACATTGTCCTTGTTGAGAAATTGTACTGATCAGCTGACTGCCTTAGGATCTGTCATCCTAAATGGCTAACATACAAAACACTTAGTAACTCATCTCTGAAACAGACTGTTTAGTGTGTCTGTATCTGCCATATAAATGCTTTAAACCACAAAAAGCAATAAATAGTTATTATTGATAATATTAACAATAATGCCTCAGCGTTCATTTATTTGATAATATCTATTTAATATGTCAGGCAGCATGTTAGGTGCTAAGGTAGTGTTTCTCAAAGTACAGTCTGGACTGCCTTCAGGAGTTCACAAAACAATGTGATAAATGCGATGATAGAGGTGAACCTTGCTATGGATGCGCATGTGTGATGCACATGAATAGTGCAGAATTTGGGGAAGAGGTGAAGTTTAAGCAAACTCCTTAAGGATTAGTAGGAATTATCTATTCTTCCATCCATCCATCCAAAAAATATTTGAGTGACAACTTAGCTAAGTGAATGAGAGATGAGACTGGGGGAGGGGAGCAGAAGAGGGGAACATCTCAGGCAAAGGAAGCATGTGTGCAAGGGTCAGAGGGTGAGAAAGAGCATGGTACCTTGGAGTAATACAAGTGGTTCAACAGATACAGCTGGAGGCTAGGGTGTGAGAGGCAGGGATGAGAGATGAGGTCAGCAGGCATTTAGAAAGGGCCTAGCATGCCACATTAAAGAATGTGGACTATGTCATGAGGGAACTGGGGAGTCACTGAAGAGTTTTAAGCAGGCAAATGACATTTGGATATTATAAAGATCCTTCAGAGTGGTATAGAGAGCAGATTGGGGAGCAAGCAAGACAGAATAGAGAGAACATTCAGGAGAATACTGCAATAATGCATACAGATGAAAAATAACGGTGGTTTGCACCACCATTTGTAGCTGTAGGGATGGAGAGTAGCACACATACTCGAGAGAGACTCCTACTGTTCACCTGGTGAACAGGACAGGACCTGGTGAATGACTGAGGTTGGAGAAAAAGGAATTGAGAATGGATCTCAGCTGTTCACCTTGATAGGCCTTTCTAGACCAGGCAGTGGTGCCATTCATACAGGTTTTTATTTTCTCAGTGAGGTAGGAGGCAAGCTGTTTAGCGGAGAGCAAGCAAAGGGTGTGAGGAGGGGGTCTTTGGGAGAGGAGAGACACTTAGAAAGAGTCACTGCAGGAATGAAAGAAGAAAAAAGGATTTCCAGGGAAGTTTGTCGGCCAAATTGAGACTGAAAAACATAAGTTTGTAGAGGCATCTCTCAGTATAATTGAGTTTTTATTTTTTCCATTAGAGTTCAGCTGTCTAGCTGATGGAACAAGAAGGTGAACAGTAGGATTGACTGAGAATTGAGATGTGATGGGAAGACGAGGCGGCCATGGAGTTGAGAGAACTAATAGAAGATTCCAGAGAGAAAATCATGGGGGCAGGCTACTATCACGTCCATTTTTGCAGACAAATAGGTATTTGGGGGCCAGAGAAGAGATAAAAGAAGTGGTCTAATGTGACATAACTAGGTGCTTGGAGGAAACAAATGAAAATTTGAAAGAAAAAATGGCCAGAAGAAACAAATAAGAATTGATAGAGCACATGGTAAGGAAGGGAGCTAGGGTGTTTGGGAGCAGGAGTTGACAATCACCTTGTTTTTGTTTTTTGTTTTTGTATACTACACCTCCTCACTATACCCCTTCCCCAAGAAAGGATCCCCCCTTGGGCCTACATTCTTCTGAACTTTGATAATCATCAGAGAGGGAGCTATTGCTACAAAGGGGTGAGTGTTGCACCCCTTTGGATGTGTGGGGATGGGAAACAACAAGGATGAGGGTTTCTGGAGAGTGAGGTGTCTGGGTCTTCCCATAGATCATTGGTTTGACGCATCCTCCATTGACCTGTGCTTTTTATTTGGAGGTGGGGGTGGGGTCAGAGGTTATTTACTGGGACACAGGATATGAGAGAAATGTAGGCATCGACCACAAGAAGAATTGATGCAAAACCCCAAACACCTCACAAGGATCAGATTGGCTGAAATAATAAGAAACAATAACTCTTAATGGAGATGAAACAGTATGAGAGAATGGTTACATTTTCTCTCTTCAATTTAATTTTAAATGTAGAAGCCTTTTTCAGTAGCAGCCAAAAGACACAGTGTTAGCACAAATGAACATGATGTCATGTAGAAAGCATTTGAATATTTTTCACAATGTTTTTTTGTGTTAGAAGCTGTGATTATGAAGTGTAAAGTCGCATCAGCAAACATAGCTGATGCCTGGAAAGACTTCTGCTCCTCTATCCATTGCGGGAAGGTTAGAAAGAGATGAGAAATATGACACAGAAAGAGGATTGATGTTTTGTGTTTGTTTGTATATTGACAAGACAAACCATCCAGGAAAAGAGTTTGTTTCTTAGATATAAAGTGAGATGTATGCAAAAGGCCCAGCGCAGAAACTGGCACATTCTACTGTGATCTCTAAATGTTGGTTTTCTCTTCTCCTCCCTTAACAAAACAAACATTAACACAGTAAACATTACTTAAAACATTAATAACACATTTTTTGAGTGAAAATGTAAACACTTTTACTTAAATGGGATTGATTACATAGCTCCCCTGCCTTAGGTAGTTGCTCTCTTTCACATTCTGTAGATCAAATTTTACAGCATAGTAAGCAGAAAAAATGTGTACAATGCTATATTTTAATTTCATTTCCAACACTGTGATGGCCCAGGGGCGTTCAAAAAATGATTTTTTGGAATCATTCCAAAAAATTGCTCCTATAGCTGGCATTTTAAGTCAAAAAAGGATGAAAAGTTGGATAAGTCAAGATGAAATGGAATACAAGGCCTTTAAAATCTGAAGGCCCCTAAAATCAACATTTCTCTTTCGGCGTGATATTTTCAAAGGTATCTTTCTCCTTCAATACTGCTCCCTCTCCCTTTTCCATCATCATTTGTTATCCACTCAGTGCTTTCCCCTTCCCCCTGTTTGTTTCAGTTCATCTTTTGAAAACCTAAATTTGCAGCTCTCATGCCTTCCCTCTCACTTGTCATTTTAGAATTTGTACATGCTGTGCTGACTGTGGTAAGTCAATGTTATCCAACTAATGTTGTTGCTTAATTACACAAGCATTGGACCCATAGACCAGTGAGACTGATTTTCATATAAACCTTGGCAGTTGCAAAAGTGATTTTGGTAATGGCAGCATCAATGGACTAAGTTTGATCCTCCCCTGGGTTTGGTTCTTAGACCTTCCTCTTTTCTATCCACACCCACTCCCTTGATGATCTCATCCAGTTTCATGGCTTTAAATATCATCTTTATACTGATGACTCCCAAATTTACATATTTAGTCCAGACCTCTCCTCTGAACTCTAGACTCACAGATCCCACTGCCTACTCAGCATCTTCACTTGGATGGCTCACAGGCAACTCATACTTAATGTGGCCAAAAACGAGCTCCTGGCATTCCCCTCCAAATCTGCTCCCCCTAGAGTCTTCTCCACCTCAATAAATGGCTATTCCATTCTTCCAGGTGCTCAGGCTAAAAATATCCTTACTTCTCTCTTTCATCCAACCTATCAGCAAATGCTGTTAACTATATCCATAAAATAGATCCAGAACTCAAGCACTTTTTACCATTTCCACAGCTACCCCCTGCCCATGCACCATCAGATCTAGCCTGAATTATTGCAATAGTATTCTAGTTGGTCTCCCTGCTTCCCCCTTTGGTCCTTTCTTAACACACAAGCCAGAGTGACCCTAATAAAACGAAATTGATCAGATCATCCTCTCTGCTTAAAACCTCCAATGGCTTCCAATATCATTCAGAGTAAAAACCGATGACCTTATAATAATCATTTATGGTCTAAATGGGACCCCCTTTGAATGTGAAAGGGGATGCTAAAAATAATTAACAGGCTTAATTAACTGATCTAGATGTAAATTTGGGCACCTACTTACAAGGCCTCACATAATCTCCTATGGTTCCCGTTATCTTTCTGACCTCTGACCTCACCTGCTATACTGCACCTCCACAGTTCTGCTTCAGCACCAGCCTCCTCACTGTCCTGAAGGCATCAGGCAGACTTCCTTTCCCTAGAGAAGCCCACCACTCACTTCTGCTTTCCTTCAGGTCCTTATTCAAAAGTCTCAGGGAAGCTTTCCCTGGGAGCTCTGTCTAAACATTTAAAACCACCTCCCCACTTCCCAGCCCCTTTCCCTCCTTTATTTTTTTCTTTACACTTATCACTAGCTACCATTCTATAAATTTTACTTATTTACCTTGTTTAGCACCTTACATTTAGAATGTAAGCTCAAGGGCAGGAATTCCTGACTTTTTGTTCTGTATCCCCACTCCCAATATAGTGGCTGGCACATAGGAGACACATAAGAATGAATGAATCACGACTACTTTGAAAGGATCACTATTTAGGAGATGTGTAACATCCAAGACAGTTAATAGAAGTATTATCATTTCATAGTTATTTTCATATAATTCAATTTAGCAAATGTATTTTGGACATTTGTGCCTTGTAGGGATCTGTGCTAGGTGCAGAGGCTGGGAGCCACAGAGCAAATACAATGATAGAAGGGACAAAGTTCCTCAAAAAGCAAACACTATAGGAGTAGAAGAGATGGGACATGATATTAATAGTTACATGTGAGTGACACAGAGTGCATGGGAATGCAAAGGAGGGACAGATTATTTTCACTGAGTTTTCAGACACTTCTGATTACCGATCAGAAGCAATAACTTTCATATTCTCTGGCATGATTCATTTTTCTCATCTCCCAGAACCCTCAAGCCCTAATCTCCCCATTCTGGCTTGTAGGGTTTTCCATGCCTTTGTTGGGAGCTGCCTCATATGCCCAGATATACCCACCCTCCAAGTACCTGCTCCTCATCGGCTTTTCATTGTCCAGCCTTAACTTTTCAGTGTGAATCATTCATTACTAATTCAGCATTTTACAATCTGATTTCTCAAAGTTTCCAGAATATTTTAACCAAATATTGGCAAAGTTAAACCATCCAGTTGAGCAAATGAAAAGCAAACAGATGCTAAAGAGATTTTTTTTTTTAATAGCTAGAAAGGAGGTATTTTTGGAGGAAAAATACACCCCTTGAAATCAATAAATTGGTGTATTGATTTAACCTCTGGCTTTGTTCTAATTTTTATGTAGCTTCTTTAAATAATTTTAACTGATAACCACCCCATGGGTTTTCTTTAAACTAAAGGTTTTTTGAAACATGCTGTTATAACTCTCTAGCCCCACCCCTCAGGAAGGGAGTAGCCCCAGGGTGTGTGTAATCAAAGTACTCTAAACAAATATATACAACATTTTATTTTCAAGGAAGTTCAACAAAATTATAGCTAGAATATGTTATAAAGCAAAACATTAATACATTGGATGGCTAACTTAGAAAAGTTACTTAAAATAGTTACTAGATAGATAAAAAGTACTCCCCTTCCCTGCAAAAAGCAAACCAATCAAATAAAAAATATGCTATATGGTACTGAAGAACTGTGATACTCACTCCCATATAGCTCATTTTAAATGATCTTGGGTAACATTAAGGGCAAACATCCTTTGCTTGTTATAGATAATTTTTCTAACTAATGTAAAAAATATTAACTTTATTATGCAAAGTTCATGCAACCATATTACAAACCACCAATTAAACTGTAAGTTGTATACAATACCTAATAATTACCAGAGCAATTTAGTTTTAGTTTAGCTTTTTTTTTAATTTTGAAGTTATAATGAAACCTAATCATATACTTTTAAGGCAAGCTAATAATCCCAGCTCTGGCACAGGTTAGCTCATTACTTATTTGACTGACCAAGTTACTTTGACTCACTAAGTCGCAGTTTCTTTGTCTGTAAAATGGGGTTAATACTGGTACCCAACTAACAGGGTTCTTGTGAGAATAAGGGAGGCAGTACCCTTTACAGAATGCCTGGCACATGAGAAGCCTCCAATAGATATTAGCTGCCACCATGACTCATAACTGTTGCTGCTGCAAAAATAGGCATGAGTAGATTTCAATGATTGAAGAAAACAAGTAGCTAACCAAAGAGTAGTGTTTAGAAAGCATTCCTACTCGTGTATTACTTTGTTTTAACTTTTCAGTTTAAAAATCCTAAATATTGCTTAGCACATTATAAATGTAAATACCTGTAAAACTGATTAAGTAATTTATCATTTTCTGCACACTTGCGCCATACTGACTTTATCACAAGGTATTGAAACAGAATCCTTTCAATGGCCTAAAGAGACAAATATATACTTGGGTCTTGAAAGGCATATTATGTGCACAACATGTCTGGGGAATTAATCATGCACTATCTCACATTATTTAATAAATCAGTCCATAAACTATCACGTTTAATCTCTTACCCAGTAGACTGTAAGGACTGCAAAGGAAAGGAATGTATATAGTTTTTTTTATCTTTCACACTACCTGGCTTGGCACAAAGGAATTTCAAACTAGTATTGTGGAAATAGCACTGGGCTAGAAGTCAGGAAATACAGATTTCAGCTGAGTAATTGTAGGCAAGTCACTTACTTCAGATTACTCATCAGTCATGTGTTTTTCCATTTAGGTTCCTTTTCTAATGCTCTCGTTCTAAGAAATGCTGGCAAGAGGGATTTTTACCACTGTTTGACATTTTAATATAGAACTTCATTTCCCCATATCTACAGATTGAAAGAAATGGGATCCTTAATTATAGATTTTGTTCACTTAATTGAAAACTTGCCAGGAACTCAAAGTTTTTTCACTGTCTATTCCATCAAACACAAATCCTTCAACCTGTTTTAAAAACAGTAAGCCCTTCCCTGCCAGCATTCCCCACCCCCGACCCTGTTTTATTTTCTCCTCAGTACTTATCACACTCTGACATACTGTATCTTTTAGTTAATTATTTGTTCTACTTCCCCCCCTCCACCCCTCGCCCAGTATCTAAGCTTCACAAGGACAGGAATTTTCATCTCTTGGGTTCACTGCTATATCCCCAGCACCTGGAACGGGATCAGACACATAGTAGCCCAAAAGTTATTTGATGAATAAATGGACAAATGAACATTTTTGAAGATCCTTCATTTATTACCTTTCCCCAACCACAACTTATCTCATATTATTACAAATTTGGCTTCTCCACGTTAACCAAGGTTTATGAATCTTATCCTCGACCCAAGGCTTATATTCATTCCTCCTTCTATGTCATTTAAGGATATTCTCCTACTCTACCCCTGCTTGTCATATCATTCATTCATTCATTCATTCAGTACAGATTTATTGATTGCCTACTGTGATCCAAGCAATGTGCTAAATGCTGGGATACAGAGATAAATAAGACCAATGCAGTCCTTACCCCCTTTAACAATCCTTGCCTAGTGCTTCATTTGAAACCCAGCTCCTCTCTCTGTTCTTGGCTTCCCTGTATTGCTGCCTCCCTTCGAATGTTTAGATATTCATAATGCCCTGGAGGAAAAAAATCTGTGCGGCTTGGTTGGTTGCTATCCAATTTTGAATAGAGTTCTTTTAATAATGAATTAATAGAACAGGGAGCAAGCAATGCTCACTTCTAAGGAGATGATAACTGCATCACTTTAGAGTTGCTTTGGGGTCATTGGAACAATGCTGTTTCCTAAACAGTCATAATTGAAATTCCAGTTCCACGAGGCCTGTGTGGGACTAAAATGGCATGCTATATCTCCCCATGTCTCTCTGTTTTCTGGGCCCAGAGGGGATCTGAGGGTGCTTCTTTGCATTCTGAAAAAGTCTAATTAACCTATCATCTTTAGCTTCAAGGTTATTATTATCGACTGCTACAACTAAATAGAAGACTAAGCCCCCAAACGACAGACAGCCTTGATGTCAAACCCTGCCAAGCACCAGGGCTGTCTGTACCTTATTTTTTAACTGAGGTATATTTGAAAATTAAGAATTGTATATATTTAAGGTGTACCATGTGATGATTTGATATACATATACATCATGAAATAATCACCACATTCAAGCTAATTAACATATCCATCACCTCATATAGTTACCATGTTTTTGTATGTTTTTGGTGAGAACACTTAAGATCTACCCTCTTAGCAAATTTCAAGTACATGATACAGTGTTGTTAACTATAGTTATATTGCTGTACATTAGATCTCCAGAACTTACGCATCTTGCATAACTGAAACTCTTGTTCCCCTTGAACAACGTCTCCCTGGGTCTGTGCCTTATACCAGGATTTTGGGAGCACTTAATACCTCCACCCCAGCATTTCCCAAGTTGTGCTCTCTGGATCTCTAGAGTTCTGAAGGATAGTAATAGGAGTTCTGCAAAAAGAGGGTTCCATGGACAAATAAGTTTAGGAATGTCAAATCCTATATTTCCCAGTTGGGGATACAGGACACATAATGAGAATGTTTATGTAATAATAAATGTTTACTTTTGTTAAACCCAGTCAGTGTTTCCCAATCTAGTTTGGTCATGGAATCTTTTATTCCCAGAACACCGTGGACATCTCAGAGGATGTTCCTGCTCAGAAGAAACAAAGCTGTTTGGCAAATTCTTTTTTACCTTCATGTCATATCCACATGAACAGCAAATGCTTGTGAGACAGTGAGCGAGGACTTGCATATCTCTCTGCTAGCAGTTCTTGGGGGTCAAAAATGGAGAGAGACTAGTTTTATGGAACAGATACTAGACTTAAAGTCAGAAGACTTGTGATTTCATCCTAGCTCTGTCACATAACTAACTGTGGGTTGCTGGGCAAATCACTTCACCTCTGAGACTCAATCTCCTCTTTTTGTAAAAGAGACACATTTTAGGATAACCATATCCAGTCCTTGGAAACTGCTCACCAGTTTAGGTAGTTTCTGTGTGTAGCAGATTTAACTTCGATTTACAAAGTATCCTTCTGGGTGGATTTTGGGGCCTATATTTTTTAAGTCCTCTTTTAGATGACTGGTGCCTTCATCTCTGAAGATGGAGGTACCTAATTTCTTAGATATGAAGCTACAGGGCTCTCTAAGGCCCTAAAAGCCCAAAGAAGTATTTTAGAATAACTCAGGAGCGAAAGATTCGTTCCCAAACCTGTCCTCTGAAGGGAAGAAATTCTGTGATGGTTTAATGTACAGTTGCAAATAATGCTCTAGAGGGAACTAGGTGGCACTTGACGTTTTTCTTGCCGTTGAAATAATAACTATAATAAAAAATGTTTAAAAACTAGATATAAAAGGTAACTGAACATTGAAACAACACTCTAACATAAATTTTAGTCTCTGCTTGAAATTTGATGTAAGCATTGACGACAAAAGTAGTTTGGCTTTAAAGAAAACAAGATTATGCTTCCACTATAGGTTAAATAAATGTTACTTTAGTCATGTCTAAGTAATTGCCGGGCCATTGTAACACATTCAATGTGATATTTGCTAAGCAAGCATGCCTGCCATCTGGTTACTGAAACTGTGTTTTTGCTACTCCATAGATACACATGGCCCAGTAGCACTGAGATGTAGGGAGCTGATATGACCCTGTGGATCAATTCCAAAGCAATTTGAGAGTTCAAGCCATTCATTTGTTTGCAACACAAAGTGTTCTCCACATAAGAAAACAATGAGTCTAACTTATCTGTCTCTTTCCTGTCCTGGTATCTTTAAAAATGTCCATCATGACAGGGTGCACACGGGTTTACAACATTCAGCCAACTTTCAGGACTGTGAAGAAGAATGGAAAACACTCTGTATGCCGCTTGTGCCACATCCTACTTGGTTCTGGTGCCAGCAGCACTGTTCCTGGTCTGCAGAGTGTACACAGAAGAAAAAGTAGCTGGACAATATGGCAAAAGTCCAGATGTGTCTATGGTAGTGGGCAGAAGAAGTTCCCTAAGCAGCCTTTTCATCAGCACCCCTGCCCCCAAACCAAAAGCAGAATTAGTAGCACTGAGTACAGTGCCTGACACATAGTAGAGGCTCAATAAATGTTTACTAAATAACCATCTGGGAAGTCTGTGAATAGTAACATAAACGACTGCTAGAAAAGTGCTTACCTTAGTCTCTGCAGCCATTGTCCTACCTGTATTGGATGGATGCCTAACACTTAGTCCAGGCTGTCTCAGCCTTCGTGCTACTGACATTCGGGGCTAATAATTCTTTGTTGGGAGCAGGAGGGGTGCTGTCTTGTGCACTGTAGGAGGTTTGGCAGCATCCCAGGCCTCCACCCAGGAAAAATGTCTCTAAACATTGCCATATGTCCTCTAGGGATGGGGGCGGGGGGTGGCCAAATCACCCCTAGTTGAGAAACACTTATCTAGTCTGTGTGTTCATGACATGTACCAGAATTAGAAAGACTATACTCTCTTATTTTTTTTTGAATCAATATTTCTTGATCTACACATTGAGGGTATTTTATTCTCTTAATCTGCTCTCACTCAATTTTCTCTGAATGTTTTAATATATCTGGGGGTGGGGGAACTTTCTAGCTACATCCATACAAGTTAAAAAGACCTTTTCTCCCTTAGGGGAGGGGAAATATGAAACAAAGAGAAGACATTCCACACAGAAATTGGAGTAGTAGCTAAGGGGGCTGTTTCGCAGAATGAGATTGAGATGGTCTTGGGCCCAGGTTAGACCCAAATCCCTAATCTGGAACCGATGTGTCTGTGAGTCCGAAAAGAACTTTTGGATCTTAAAAGAAACCACCTTCATTTGTTTGCTGTGCATTCTTGTAATCTGAACAATAAAACTCCACTGTTATACAAAAGTATCCTTCTGACAAACAGATGTTTTTTCTCCCTTGGCTTTATTTTTATTTACTTCCTATTTATGTTAACAGTTTCAGGAAGATACCAACATGGGCTCCAGGAACAGGCTGTCACAGTAACTCTTGCCCCTGCAGAAGCACAGTAAGTAGTCTCGCTAACTGAAGAAAACAGCAGCCTTTTAAACCTCTAAGGTAGAGTGATGATGTTGTGTGCCTACTCTTTCTTAAAGTGAAAAAAAATTAAAATCTTAGAATTCTGACTTAAACCTAGCCAGTGGGCAACCTGCCTGAAAATGACTACACATCCATGTCTAAGGGTGAGAAATAATTTATGACAAATAAAGCTCATGAAAAATTCTAATTTCATTCATGTTGCTACAAGTATACTTTCGTGCTGTAAAAAAAATGTGGGCTGGTAACATTTTTCTACCTTACTTACAGCGTAGAGTTAAACGTGTGCCCTTACCTCTCCTCCAGTGCACGGAAAAGGATTGGAGTATCTGGAAGTGCAAATAGCTCCCTTCTTGACAACATCATCTTCCAGGCCAAATGTAGCTGAGCAGTTAGTTGCAAAGTATTTGTAAGGCTTCCATGTCTTCCCAAAGTCCTGGGACCGGTCCAGCACCATGGCTGCGGGCCTGGGGGACTTGAACACCATAATTAGATGAGTGAAGTAGAATTCAGTTTCCAGGTCTAATTGGATCTTTTCTCTGTGCACATCCTCAGCAGACTGCCACCATGTGCGAGGAAACCTGAAGGATGAGTCTGCCATGGCAGCTGGCAGGTGAGCCAGGTGAGGCTGTGCAGCATTGCACTTGTCACATTTGGGCTGCCGACAAGTCAGATCAGCGTTCTCACTATAGAAGCAGTACAGTTCAGTTGCGTTCTGACCACAGGTGGTGTCTGCCCAGAGTTTTCTCCCTAAAGCCAAATTTCCCATCCGAGGGTTACAGGCTTTTTCACAGCGGGAACTCACTCCAGCTACTCCACTCAGTCCTAGGGAAGGGGAAGCATATGTTATTCAAGACAAACCCATCTGGAAAGCTCTTCTGTCCACCTAGTCCATCTCCAACAGTCAAGTTATCCCCAAAGAGTTTGAGACTTTCAGTAGAGAGAAAGTTCTACCGAATTTGAGCATAAATATTACTCTGCATTTATACTGCATTTCTGTGTGTGTGGCCGTGTATGTGTGTGGATTTCATGTTCAGACGTAAAATTCACATAAAAGATAAAATCACTTCAGGTAAAGGGCAAGAGGAAGGAAAATGGAAACATGGGGGTAAAGATAATGGACCTAAACATTTTCAAGTACCTGGCTTTCTAAACATTCTCTATATTTGAAATATACTTATTTATTTTTGATGTCACAACTTAAATAATACAAAAAAAACCTAATGTTTTTAAGATAATCCAATTTACTCTTTCAAATATAATTTGAGTTCTTAGCATTATCTAACATGTTTATGAGAATGCATTAAGGAGGAAATGTAGAATTCTATTATATTTTTAAGCCAAAAATATGAAGGGACAAATTCCCTAGGAAAAGCATATGAGATATTTAATCAATATACAATAGGATCTCATTTAGGGAGGCAAAGCTAGAGACCATTGGAGCTCAAATGTGAAATATCTATTTTTAATATTAAGTAAATATGACCAAAAAAAACCCACCCTCCCTAAACTGCCAAATGGCAGAAAAGCTCATTTGACATGTACTCTGGCTCTGGAGTGCTTCTCCCTATGACAAGTTATATAGTAGCCACCTGTTTGCTTAACAGGAGAATGTTTACAGTCTGGCAGCCACTAACAGCACCTTTAAACATTTTCTGTGAACTAAAACACCTTCTTAAAGAAACATGCACTTCCATCCAAAGGTCCAACAGACTTTAATGTTTCAAAATTACTTAAAATGACAAACATTATCCACTTATTAACATTCTGAGTATATAGTATAATCCCTTAATTTGGGTTTGTCATTTTAATTATGAATACCTTAAGCAAACTCATCTATTTTAAAAATTAAAACAGAGGGACAGAAGGAAAAGGAAGTCAAACCCCAAATTCTGGCTAATTAAATGTTTCTACTTCTTAACAGGGAGTACCTCTGAACTGTTTTCACTGTACTGTTGGAGAAGCCAAATGACAGCTTGGACTGAAACAGAGACATTTCACACACTGACTGACAATCACCAGCCCCACATAGCCGTTGCAATGAAAAGAAAGGGTTCCCTTAGGCATATTTTTTAAATGTCAAATTCAAGTGTGCATTATGCCTGGACTGTGTTTGCCACTGTTCTGATTAGGCTGGGGCAACAGTTGCTTGTGGCCAGGATCACCCAAACACACAGTGTGCTATGACTCACCTGTAAAGCATTTCGGGGGAAAATCATATACTGCCTGTACAAGTATTTTTGACTTGAAACACTTGCCTTGTGATATTTATTTACAACCTCTTGATTGCTTGCATGTTTTTACCATAACATGGTTTGAAAAGGGAAAGGTTTATTAAAGTTCACTTTGTGGTTGGGGGAGCACGCATAAGTGCACACAGGGGTGCATAAGCAGAAAAATTAAAGTAAAATCTTAGACCTTTAACAGCTCCTTGGGGAAAGTACTGAATAATTTTAAATGCCCCCAAACTACTAAGTCCAAAAAATAATGGAGCCAGGTAAATAATTGATGGACAAAATAATTGGAGATCCCTGAATAAGCGGCCATGCACGGATAGCAAGGATGCTCTTTGACTCCGACTGGTTTGGGATGCAGACTCTAAAGCGTGGCTTTTACTGCGTGCCAGTGTCTCTGTGGGCAGAGTGGAAGAAACCGAAGAGAAGGGAGGAGTGTCCCAATGCTCTCTATCCACAGCCTGTCCTCCAGCCCACACTCCTCTTTCTAAAGCAAGGGAGAGACTTTTGAGAGACCGACGGTCGCAGAGTCCTTCACTTTCTGTCCCCCTCACACACTGAACTGCACTAACGCCTAACTGGAAACCAGGCGACCCGCAAGAGGGAGGGAGAGGAGCAGATCGGGTTCCCGAATTTAGAAAACGGCGAGCTACAAGCGGGTGGCCAAGGGCAGCCCAAGAAACCCGGGATGGGAGTGGGAGGGAGAGCGCATCTGACGACGCCTCTGCGGGTTGTCCAGTTACCAAGACCGGGAGCAGACCCGCCCCCGACCTCCCGCGGAGCCTCGGCCAGGGTACCAATTCCCCAGGGGCGGTCAGCCAGCTCCGTGCAGCCCAGCGTGATCGCCACCTATAGTCCCAGCCCGGGTCTCACTGCGTTCAGCCACTGCCCCGGTGAGAGAGAACTCACCCCCTCCCAGGTGTCCCTACCTGACTCCCTAGTACTCAGCATGAGGTCGGTGACTACGGCGATCGCTCTCCACGAGACAGCAGCCCCGGCCCACGCGCGCCTAGGGTCGCTGGGCCACCCCTCCCCATCATTCCTCAGGCCATGAAGTGCCGGGGGATGGCGAGCTTGGTCCTTTGTTCCCTCACAAAGTGGAAAGGCAGTTTTTTACAAGCCCAAACCGAGAAAGAAACCAAGGTCGCGGTATCTCCGGCAGGGCGCACCCAGGATATCGGGTTATCCAAGGGCATGTGTATCGCAGTTGCAAAAAAATCAACCGTATTTTTAACTGCGGAGACTCGGGGAAAGGAGGCGGAACATGGCCACTCATTTCATCCTCGGGAGCTGAGCTCGGCGCTCCCAGCCCGCACTCCCCTGCACCCCCGAGTCCCGAGGTGGGGAACAGAAGGAGCGAGGGAAGGGGGTGGGGGCCCGGCGGCGTCACCACCCACCTGCGGCCACCGCGGAGCAGCCCCAGAGCAGCAGCAGCCGCGCGCAGCTCCCCATGGCCGGGAGGAGCCGGGAGGACCCGGGCCGGGCGGGTGCGGGAGGGAGCTGAGCCCTCTCGGCTGTGGGATGAAGCGCCAACAGTCCTCGGGAGCAACCGGGGCTCTTTATTTCTTCCTCCTCCTGGAGCGCCAGGCTCGGTCAGTGGGCGCGGGCGGTGGGGACCCGCGGGCCGGGGCCGCGCCGGGCGGGGGGGTGACCCTCGCGCACCGGCCTGGAGGGGCCCGGGCACCTCGGGGGCGGCGGGAGCCCCAGGACCATAGCCGGCCTGGCCGCGCTGCCCCGCGGAGCTGTCCTGCGGGCTCCGCCGCCGCTAGCCCAGGGCTCAGCGCCCGCAGGAGCCGCTGAACTTTGCGAGACCTTTCACTTCCCGGCCGCCGCCGCCGCCGCCGCCTCCTGGGCGTCCTCCTCCGCTTTTACCACCTCCTCTTGCTGCGGCGTCTCGGTCCCGTCCTTCTCCACGGGCAGTTCCATGGGATGCATTTTTATTGCACCGACACCGCGGCGCTCCGGTGCCAGCCCTCCTCCCCTCGCACCTCCACCCCTTCCTCCCGCCCGCCCCCCGCGCTCGCTTGACAGCCCGGGCTGTGCAGCCCGCGCGGCCGGGTCACCGCCGCCGCCCGGGGAGGGAGCCCCTCGCCCGACCGGCCGCCCCCGCTGCCTCGCAGCCAGCTGGTCCCCCCGCCTCAGCCCCCGCACGCGCCGGTCACCTCGGCCCCCAGCTTCCCTCGTGCCCCTCCCGGCGCTTGCCCTGCATCTCCCTGCGTGACCCCCCTGGTGCCCTCCAGCACCCACAGGCCTCCTCTGAGAAGCAGTCTCCCACCTTCTCCCGGAACATTCCAGAGAGCAGTTGACTCCCTCTTGATCAGGTCAGGGCATGCCAAGGGGCTTAAAAAACCGCGAAACAGGCTAGCGCCTACTTCCCACATCCCCCAGCAAAACAAGCCCTTCCCGTTCCCTCCACCACCCCCGCCACCTCTTCTCCCGGAGTCTCACGACCCCGGGAAGGACCCCTCCAATCCAGCCCGGGGTCACCGGCTTGGGAGAGCGCACTAACTACTAAGTGGCTTTCGCTGCTTCTCTGCCGCCTTTGGGGGGGGCGGGGAGGGCGTCTCGGCTAAACAGTCAATGCTTACTTTATCTGAGGTATATCCATTTTGACGTAAAAAGTGTTCCCTAATTCAAACACAAGGTGCTAAAAGAAAAGGATCACAGGATCAGCTAGTGGGCAGTTTAAGAACATCCTTGTCTAGAGGCAGGGGCGTGACAAAGAGAAGCTCTTTGGTCCTTCCAAGCACTCTCGACGTAGAGTGTACTGTGCTCTAAAACAATAATGTTGTGAAATAAGTTATGGGGAACAGTTTAGTAGCAACCACAAGCAGCTAATTGTGGATAGGATTGCTCAGGGCTGCTGTTTATAGAAGATTAAATAGCACTTGAGTCTGGGACTTTTGCAAGTTCTATGAAAATATAGTTCCATGTACACATCCCAGGAAATAGGCAAAAGTTAAGTAGAAAGCAATTTCTTTGTTGCAGTGTTCATTTTGTACCTTTGAGTATTTTCCAGAAAATTAACAACTTTACAGATAACATTCAGTAGTGTGTGTTACTGATGACAATAATTCAGAGCTTTGGGTCACATGTAGGTATTATTTATAATGACTCAGCGGGGGATATGGAAGAAGTTTTTATCCCCCAGGAGGAACTGGGGTGAGGTCAACATCATCCATTTGGGAGACATTAAAATTACTCTTCTGGCCAACACTGGGAAGTGGCAAAAGGTAGAGGACAGCAATTCATATAACACTTTAGAAAATAAACCCTTTGAGTTTTCAAATAGTGGCAATGTTGGGGCTTTCTTCATATCTTATAGATATGCTCCCAATGGAGTCACTGAAACACATCTCCAGACCATTTTTACCAAATGAATGATAGGAAATTATAACAATTAAAGACTCTTAGGACCAATATTAACTTAATGGCCAAAACAAATTTTAAAAAAAGAAAGAAAATGCACATTTATTATTAACTTCTGAGTCTACTATATTGAGGCAGAACTACTCCGTTTCTCATTACAAATTTCAAAAGCATTTGCTATCTGCATCAATTCTGTCTTGATAATATACTTCCTTGATTGCTCTATAGCTGGTCCTTGTTTCCCTTAACAAGACAGTAAGTTCCTTAATGGTAAAGCAGTCTTTTATACCTAGTCTATACAAAACGTTATTATGTTTTTCTTATATTCTTCATTATACTTAACTGAGAACACCTGCTAGGTATATAGTAAATTTTCATTAAATGTTTTTGACTGAGGTATGTTAAAACTATTGTTATATACTAAGAACAGGGATTAAGAAGAAAACCAGTGAAATCAGAATGATTCCCCATATTCTAAAGGAATCCATACCTTTACACCAATACTTTATATGAAGCAGTTCAGGAGAGAAAAGTAATTAGTATTCTAATTGATTTCATTTGGTTATATAGTTTAATTTAGTTATAAATTCTATTTTTATTTTAAGAAATTATCCAGGAAAAGTTTATTGACATAAGGAAAATCTTGCTCAGTGATAAAAATCTCCTTGCCAATAATTAAGTGCTTTTGAAAATTTCGGTAACGGACTCAGAATTTTTTTTTAATTTTATGAATTAGTAGAAAGCTTAGCAAACCTATGGAATTTCAATAACAAGTTTCCAGAAGCCAAATAATTGACAAATTAAATCTAAAATACTCCTGAGAACTTGGAAGAAAGCCAAAAGGGCCTTTAAAAACTAGAAGTGATGGCAAAAAGTCCGTATACCAAAGACCTTGTTCATGGGAGAACTCTTCAGGTCTTCACTTAGATTATTCATGCAATCTTAACAAGTTTGGTTATGCTGTTTTCCTAGACCACAGCGTATTAGAAGTAACAAATTAGAATGGAGTGGGATGCCATTAAAACAACAAATGAGTTGAGGCAACCTGGCAATGAGGAGGATAGGAAAACTATAAAAAGTATCCAAGGACAAAAACCCCACAGCATTCCAAGTACAGAGGCAAAGCACCAAAAGGCTATAAACATGTCACTCTATTCTAACAGTACAATAAGTGAGATCCCTAATGGACCATAGGACATTCAGCATCAGAAGGAACCTTAGGGATCCTTGAGCCCAACTTCTTACCCCATAGGAACCTTCTCCACAAAATCTCTCTCCAATGGTCATCCAGTTTCTGTTCTAGAAATCTCAGTAAACAAAAGCCTCAAAAGCAGTCCTTTTCATTTTTGGTACTGTTTTATTTAACTGTGACATCCCTCTTCATAAAATTCTACCTATTTTACAGTTTAGTCATCTGCAACTGTACAGAATAGGACCAATTCCTTTTCTGATAGGTATTTGAAGATTTGAAGTCAAGTTTTATTGCTCCTCTTAACTATTCTCTTCTCCAGATGTTTGTTTAATCACCCGTATAACATGATTTCCAAACCTTTCACCATCTTCATCACCCCTTTTCGGATATACTACAGTTTGTCAATGCTGCTCTTACACTGTGCATCTAGACCTCAACTCCAGGTTTGTCTGAATTGGTGTGGAGTAAAACGGAACTAGTGGTTCCCTTAACGTAGGTCTAGGGCTTATATTTCTGTAGCCTAAAAATGCATTAGCAGCTTTGTGATGTTGACTGATAACTGTGCTTGAAGCAAACTGAAACATCCTTTTCATATATTGATGTCTTTAAAGAGCCCTTAATAAAAGGTAAAATATATTTTGTTTAACCAGAAGGAAAGAGGCCCATTAAAATACATTGCAGGTAGTAAGCATTCAATCAATATTAATTTAAAGAAAAAAATCAACAAATTCAAATTGTTAAATTTGAAAAATGGTTAAAAATTTAAAAAGAACCATTAGTCCTGAATAGGATAAGTATCTATTTTCTGAAAAAATAATCACTTCTGTGGAAAATTTGACTCTTCAATAACACTGTATACATTTGATATTACCATACATTTCCAAGGAAAGGAAGCACTTTGAAATAGTAATATTTTAGTATACCTCATATCTTTCCTCCATGAAATTATAAACATTATCTAATTTATCCTCAAAGCATCAGTGTGTGGGAGGGAACAGGAAGAGTTGCGCGTATTTGCAGAGAGAGAAAGTGATGTGAAAGATGTAAATGCCAAACTTAGGTCATCCAATAAATATACACTGGAGATAGGACATGGATTTCCAGATTTTTTTTTTAAAAAATCATTGCTTATCCATCAATTTTCCATGAATATGATCCTATCTCTCTTTGAACTAGAAGACTATTGAGAGACAATGAAATGGAGAATTGTTTCCATTGAAATAATCCTATATTTTGTTTTCTACCTGGTCTATGCCCTTCAAATGCCCTTTAAAAACATCACCTTGGGAATTTCCTTAAGCTTTAATCTAACCCTCCTGCCACTGGCACTGTTTCTTATTTCGTGTGCTTCCTGGCTACAGCTGCTCATTCCTAGGAAGGGAGTGAAAGCCTTTGAAAATACATGTGCTCTTTCAGGAAGGTAAGCAGTACTTTTCTTTAAAAAAAAAAATTCACGCGTGCTCTCTCATGTTTAAATTAATTATATGGAGCCTAGAAAGTTCAAACAAACAAAAACGGTTTTGTTGCTATTACAGAGATAGCTACTCTGGACACCACTGTATTGACACAAATTTTAAATACTTTCTCCTCTAAATAGCCCTTAGCTAAAACTTCCTATACATATTGGTATTTCTGACATTGATGAAAAGATGCTTGGAGACAAATTACTACTTTTTTAAACGTAGGGAAATAGATAAAGAAACAATTACCAAAGGCCTCATGAGGATGAAAGAAC
Organism: Tapirus indicus; assembly: GCA_031878705.1. Lineage (NCBI taxonomy): Eukaryota > Metazoa > Chordata > Mammalia > Perissodactyla > Tapiridae > Tapirus > Tapirus indicus. The sequence goes on along the minus strand of CM062920.1, from coordinate 131,020,662 downwards.
TCTAAACAATATGGGTGATTCCTTTATTTATTTATATCTTTTATATAGTAGTGTAGTGGTTGGGAGCATGGACTATGGGGTCTGACTCCCCAGGTTCAAATCCTGGCTCTGCCACCTACTAGCTGTGTGACTGTAAGTTATTTAACCTCTCGGTGCAACCATTTCCTCCTCTGCCATAGGGGAATAATAGTACCTAATTAATAAAGTTGTTATGAATATTAAATGAGTTAATATTTATGAAGTGGTAGAAAAGAGCAAGTCACACAGGAAACACTTTAAATTTTGTTAAATAGTAAAATACAAACCCCTCATGTACTTACAATCTCTTTTGACTTGCCCTGGAATTCCATCTTCAAGTTATATATAGATGTTTAATAGGCAGAAGCTAAATTGTTGCCCTGGCTTTATTTTAAATGCTGCTTTACATCTATGAAAGGCGCTACACAGGAGATGAAAGTCTGAAGCAACAAATCTGCTCTAGCCAGAGAGAGAGGGGAATTAGCACTGATGGAGCAGCTACAATGTACTAGGCACAACGGTGAATACTTTATAATTCTCATAACAAGTCTCTAAGGTTAGGTTGTCAACGCATTGATGAGGAAACTGAAGCTCAGAGAAGTTAAATACCTGAGTCAAGGTCACGGAAGCTAAGTAAATGGTCAAGTCAGGATTTGAACTCTGGTGTGTCTGACTTTAAGCAGAATATTCTTTCCATGTCCTCTTTCAAGAGAGGTGGCATAGTAAGGCAGTTAAAGGAAGGGTTCAAAACTAGACTGCCAATTTCCTCATCGGTAAAAACACTCCTAGAATGTTTTCTACCTTAACAATCACAGTTTAACCCATGGACCCCGTGGGTTTAACCACCACCTACCTTGCTTACTCCCAACTCTCACTCATGAGCTTCAGGGCTGTATATCCAACTGTCAATGGACAGCTCTACTTAGACACCTCAAGTTCAACACATTCAAAACTAAGCTCATCACCTACTGGATCAACACAAAAAAGAGTAGCCTTTTCCAAACTTCTGCAGAACACTCATGTTCAGTGAGATGTGCTAAGTGTTCTGAGGAAAAAGACTTCTGTAGTCAAATAATCTGAACATTAGGTTAAACAAAGTTAAATGAGACTTCTCAGAATCTGTAATACGCTAAGTTCATTTCAAATCTCTGAGAAATGGACATAATATTTCCTTAGGATTGCATTCAGTTGCATGAAGCCAACTCAGTAGCTTAACCAGATTGAGATTTTCTTCACATGACAAGAGGTCAGGAGGTATACAGTCTGGTAGAAGTGCAGCTGCTCAAGGAAGTCAACATGACTTGTGTGATTTTCTTCCTTACAGTCAAAAGATGGCTGCTCCACCTCCAGGACTTGTGTCTCCCTTCTAGGCAAGAGTAATGGAAAAAGAGAGAAGGAGAAAAGATATGCCAGCTAGATCTTAAAAAGCTTTCCCAGCAGCCTTGCCCACCTGCTTATATCTAATTGTCCTGGACTGGGTTATGTGGCCTCTCCAGACCCTGAGGAAGTCTGGGAAGGTGAATATTTTAATTGGTCACACTGCCACCCTTAACAAAATCAGGCTTCTATTAGAAAGAAAAGGAGGTTGAGTATCGAGTAGACAACTAACTGTATATGTCATCAAAAGTTAGCAATTTCACCAATGTATTTGGCCCAAGCACCTGTTAACGTATTCCGTGGCTCCCCATCATTGAGAGAAGGAATTCATGCTGCTTGGCTTGGCACCCAAACCCTCTGTGATGTACCAGTGCCTGCCACAGGCCCTCCAGCTTCACTCACAGTGAACCACCTGCAGTCTCTGTTTTTCCACTTTCTTCCCTCCTTCAGGAATGTTTGAATGAATGCAAGTTTTATTATACGCAGAGGAGAAGGAATCTTCTTTAAAAATGATTAATTATTGTTAGAATACATGGTATTCCTATTTTGGGCAGAACTCTGTCTTTGATAATGAAAATATATAGAACCACATTAAGTTTTTAAAAACAATATTAAAATTTATATTTAAAAAAATCCCAAAGCAGCAGGGGAATTCTCAGTCTACTAATGATCTTATAGGAAGTTTGCTCTGTGGAACTCTCATATTCTCTGGCATCCCACCACCCAGCAGAAGAAAAGAAGGAGGTACAGATTACCGTCTCTTACTCTGGGGGAAAAAAATCAAAACCTGCAGACCTGAGGTAATAAATGGCTAAAGCCAGTAGCTTCGAATTCTTTTCTCATTCTCACTGGTGTGGTCCCGGGTATAGTACTTTTAAATACATGAAACGAATCAAATACACTTATGGTTTCCTAATGTAGACTTTCTTTTTTTAGTATACAAAAGGATATTCAATTGCCCCTTTATGGACTCAAAATATCCTGCAGTCAGTAAATAAATGCCTTGAATATGCATATCATCAAAAGGATAAGTAACCAGAGTCCTATATAGGAATAAAAACTCCCCTCTGCAAATCTGGATGAACTGTCCTAATGTGCTTACTCTTGATAGGACATTTTTTCCCTATTATAACCAATAACAATAGCTAGCATTTATTGGGACTTAATATGTGGCAGGCCCTGTGCTCAAGACTCTATATACATTATCACCTTCAATCCTCACAGTCACCTCGGGAGAGACTTCAACCATCATCTTCACTTTACTAATGAGAACTGAGACTCATGCGGCAGAGCTGAGGCCATAACTCAAGCCTCAGGTCTCCAAAGCCCAAGAGCGAAACCGCCATGTCCGTCATGAGTCTTAGAGAAATATTTTTAGAAAAGCAGCCAGAAGAGCAAACCCATCATCCCAAGAAACCAGTTTCCATTTTGGCATATTCCTTTTTGATCTTATTTCTATTCATACAATTTTTGTTCCACAGTTTTTTTCACTCATTATTGTTATTAAGTTATTAGAAATTCTCCCAAAATATCAACTTTCATGGCCATATACTGTTCCAGTGAATGCATATACTTTGTTCTACTTAATGCCACACTTATTTGGACACTTGAGCCATTTTCAGATTTTTGCTATTATAAATAATACTTTTATAAATATTTCTGTGAATTTTTCCCCCCTGGGGTGAGGAAGATTGGCCCTGAGCCAACATCTATTGCCAATCTTCCTCTTTTTGCTTGAGGAAGACTGTCCCCGAGCCAATATCTGTGCCAATCATCCTCCATTCTGCATGTGGGATGCCACCACAGCATGACCTGGTGAGCGGTGAGCAGGTCCGCACCCAGGATCTGAATCCATGAATCCCTGGCCACCAAAGCAGAGAGCACGAACTCAACCACTATGCCACTGGGCCAGCCTCTAAGTATTTTCTTGACCTGGGAATATTTCTTTATAATCATTAAAATGGAAATACCAAGTCAAAGGAAAGGCAACATTTAAGGCCACATTGCCAAATTTCTTTTCCAGAAGTGTTGTATGAATTTGTACAACTGCCACTAATGTAAGGTGCCTATTTCACCTCACCCATACCAGCACTGGCTATTATAATTTTATTATTATTATTATTATTTTGCTTCAGGAAGATTCACCCTGAGCTAATATCTGTGCTAATCTTCCTCTATTTTGCATGTGGGTCACCCCCACAGCATGGCTGCTGATGAGTGCTGTATGTCCATGCCTGGGAACTGAACCCTGGGCCGCTGAAGTAGAGCATGCCTAACCTAACCACTAGGCTGTGGGGCCGACCCTCCCTGGATATTATACTTTAGAAATATAAATTTCCTAATTCAGTATGTGAAAAGTGATATTTTTTTATTTGCATTTCTTTGATTAGATTGTATGTAAAATTGAATATTTTTTTCTATGCTTGCTATTCAGTTTTACTTCATGTTTCTTACTAGTTTCCTAAGGTGGAAAGTTAGGTTTTGATTTTAGACCTTTCTTCTTTCTAATATATGTATTTAATGCTATAAATTTCCTTCTAAGCAAATTTATTTTGCTGTGTTCCACAAATTTTGATAAGTTGTACTTTTATTTTTCTTTAATATTTTAACATTTCTCTTGAGATTTCTGCTTTGGCTCATGGGTTATTTAGAGGTATGTTGTTTAATTTCCAGGTATTTGGGGATTTTCTAGCTATCTTTCTGTTATTTATTTCTAGTTTAATTCCACTGTGGTCTGAGAATGTACTTTGTATGATTTCTATTCTTTTAAATTTGTTAAGATGTATTTTATGGCCTAGATTATGGCCTATCTTGGTGTATATTTCATGTGAGTTTGAGAATAATGTGTATTCTGCTACTGTTGGATGGAGTATTCTACAAATGTCAACTCATGTTGTATTGATTGATCTGTGCAGGTCGTCCATATCCTTATTGTTTTCACCCTTTTCAGATTATACTCACTTTTAGCAACTAGTGAACAAGACAACAGAAAAGAAAAGTAAATAAAAACCTAAATTACACTTAAAGTTTATATTGTAGGAAACAGATTTCCATGCATGCTTTTGATGAAGATTTTAGATTTTGTCTATTACCTCTTTCTAACAATGAAGTGAATTTATGAGAGGAAAAGCTGGGTGAGAGGGTGAGCCAGAAACACAGAAGAAAATGTTGAAAGGAAACACCAATCACGTCACTAGTCTGAGATTTTTCCATATTCTAAATGATACTTTCATGCCTACTGAAAAAAAAAAGCTTATTGACCAAGGATTTTTATCTTTAGCTCTCTTCTTGAGAATTTATAATTTTTAATGAAAAAGTAATAATATGACTCTTAAAGAGATCGTCTATAATCTTGTGTTTTGAACTGACCCTGTTTTTCACTTGCAAATACCACAAACTCACGGTTGTAGAGTTGGAAAGGTAAGTATAGTACAGAAAGTTTGGCTGATTACATAGTGTAATAGTTTTAAGAGCTGCTTCAAAAGCAATCAGACTATTTGGAAAAACTTTTCATAACAAACGTGTCCTTCCTTTAAAATGTAAGCACTGAGCCAATCTTAGAAGCAAACATTGGCTGCATACTTATATCAAGTAAGTTGTTGTATTTTAGTTATAACAATGCAGAAACGTGAAGCATAGGTTTACTTTTTAACTCCAATCCTGTTCAAAGATCACTTATTGGCCTCTGAAGGAACAGGTGGCATGTCTGTTATAATTTAACAAGTGGCCTTTGGGTGAGGTATAGTCATTCAGACACCTCTGGATGCTTCGGATGCTCTCATGTGTGGCAGGGTGCACTTGCTAAAATATTCTCCTCTCTAGATCTGGAAACCGAGAGTCTATATCTTAGGCACTGGGCAAGTATTCCAGACTTCCCTTCTGAGTCATACATGAAAAATGCCATCTTGCAACTGAGACAGCAATTCTTTTACAAGAAATCACATTCTGAATTTCCTAATGTTGACATAAATAGTCCAGTTCTTGGTAAACAAGACAGCTTTTCTGTCTGTATTATATATCTATGAATTCATCCTTTTGATAAAGAATTTACAGGGAACTTTTTTCTATCAGAGAAACGGTTAATTATACTAGTCTCCTCAAAGAATTCCAGATTCACTTCAGATACCAGCAACTCAATTCTATTTCACTACTCACATCTGTTGGGTTGTGTTGAACTGAAATTGTATTACATTTATAGTTAATTTTAGGAGTATTTACATCTTTAGGGAATTGAGTTTACATTTTTATGAACATGGTATAACTCTCCATGTATTTAGGTCTCTTTAAGATGTCTCAATAAAGTTTTATAATTTTCTTCATAAAAATCTTGCCAGTATTTTATTAGATTTATTCCTGTACACTATTTTTGGTTGTTTTTATAAATGATATCTTTTAAAAATAATATTTTCTAAGTCTTTGTTGTTGATGTGTGGCTATGTAATTGATTTTTTTTGTATATTGATCTTATATCTAGCAACCTTACTAAATTCTTAGTTCTAATAATTTGTAGTCTTTTGGATTTTTCTGTATAAACAATTGTATCATAAGCATGTAAGTACGGTTTCTTCCTTTCCAATCCTTGTAACTTTTTTCTGTTTTTCTTTTCTAATTACACTGGCTAGAACATTTAGTGTACTTTGAATAGTCACAATATTGGAGGACTGGTGATTTCCCTTATTATCTTGTGAGATAAACGACGTGTTTAAAAGATTTCTTTTCTTTTTTTTTTTTTTTTCCTCAGCACTAGGTGTTTGGTACTGAGAGAATTCAGCTATCTAACCTGCACTGTTGCTAGTCATATCCTAGCTTTAATCATTTCCCATATCTTTACTTCTACCAGTTGAATTGCTCCTTATACATTTTCTAAATCCATGCTTTCAGTTCAATTTTCTTATTTCCAATGGTGTATTTTTGTGAAATTGAATGTTGATTGTGAAATCAATTCTCTACTGAGAACTTGTCTTTATCTTTTCATTTAAATTACTTCTTAATACTCGTGGATTCCAGGAAAAAACAATTTAAAAAATAAAATTATTTTTAAACACAATGAGATGACTACGAGTCTACCTAACACTTTAGGAAGTGTTCTTTATTTCTTCCTACAATGTTTCCAATACTTCCAAACATGCAGGTTGCTTTGTTCCACAACATCAGAGTCACCATTCACATCATTCTCTGTGAATGGCATGCCCTGGAATTGTGCAGTGCACAACCTGCAAGGTTGATGTGGTAGCCTTTCCTGTGTATTTCACTTTTCTGTCTAATTAGGACTGTGGGGTGTCTTTCAAGCAAGTAGTGATAATTTGCTACTAACTCCAAAAATTACCCTAAATGTGTTTCAAAAAGACACTTCGACTGCAAGCAGAAAAATATTGTCTGGGAGACATTTTACTAAAATATAGCTTTAGTAGGGCAATCTCCTTCTTCCACGCCATATCGATATTGATTCAGTGTTCTTTACTTTAGTATTATGTGATTAAGTAAATTGTCACTTCTGTTTGTACAAACACAATTAGGATGAGGTAAAAAAATGGCAAGAGTGGGGAAGAATTCCTTGAGGGAAAGATTCACCATAAAAATAATACAATTACAAATCTCATTCATGGTAATAACAATATTTGTGATGAGAAAATGATAATGGTAAGGTGGTAATGATAATAGTAATGATATACAGTCAGCCCTCCATATCCACATGTTCCACATCCATGGATTCAATCAACCACAGATTGAAAGGCCTACGATGGTTGCGTCTGTACTGAACATGCACAGACTTTTTTTCCTTGTCATTCCCTTAAAACTACAGTATAACAACCATTTGCATAGCATTTACGTTGTATTAGGTATTATAGGTAATATAGAGATGATTTAAAGTATACGGAGTATATGCTTTGGTTATATGCAAGTACTATGCCATTTTATATAAGGGACTTGAGCATCTGTGGATTTTGATATCTGCAGGGGTCCTGGAACCAATCCCTCACAGATACCAAGGGGTGACTGTACCCCTGAATCCTAGTTGTTTGGCTTAGTTCCAAGTTTAAGCTACATTGTGGCTTAGTTTCTGCCATAAAAAAAATTCTTCACAAGAGAAGGGATTACATAGCATAGCTGCTGCTTTCTCACCAAGAAATGTCAGTGTTAATGATGTATGCCAAACATACAGTAACACCAGATTTTCAAATGCAACTTTTGAACTCTCATCCCACGCCCAAGCAAGGTCAAAATTAATTTTATCTAATTGAAACTGTAAAGTTCTCTTTAGAAAGGCAGGTCTTCAGTTATAGAATAAAAAGGGCAAAGACTACAGCAAATTCATCTTTGTAGCTGCACATCTAGAGCTTTAAGTTATGTATCTATATGTATGTCTACACAGATATAGATCTATAGCTTACATATGTATCTATGTATGTATAGATATGTATCTACCTATGTATATATGTATCAATCTATGTATACACATATATACAGATCATACATATATATTTGTGTACATATATATATATGTAGAAATGTTTCACTCACTCATTCATTTACTATTGGATAGCACAGGTCTACACCTCACAGCAGGTAATATCACAAAGGGAATAATATGTGCTATGTGCAAAGAAAGCACATGTAACTAGCTTAAAAATTACTGGATGGAGCAAAAGAGGAGTATAAGTCAATCATGATCTTGATAGAAAAGGATAAAGTTTGGATGCTCTGACATATTTGCAAATAATGACGTTAACAGAAGAGCTAAACAGAGGCAAAAATAGAGACCATGGGTTGTAAGAAAAAGTTATGAATAGTCAAGAGTTGGAAAGCAACTTAAATTAAAAAATAAAAGCAGTCTGCCCTGGCAAGGTATAAGGCACATTATATTGTTTTATATATATATGTATATGTATATAGTTCCTACTATGCGGTGGTCAGAGGCAGCAACTGTGATTAATTCATCTTTGTATCACTGGTGCTGCCACAGAATAAGTTCTCAATAAATATTTGTTGAAAATGGAGGAAGAATGATCACTTAGATAGCTATGTGACCTAGTTAAAAATATCCCAATTCACCAGTGTCACATGTAGTTAAAGAAAATCTGTTTCTGAGTTGTTTTTATGGGTGTGGTCACAGCCGGCATTAGTGACACACCAGAGAAGATGGCAAACAGACTGAGAACAAGTCCTGTAAAAAGTGATCTCACTGTAACAGCATGGGTGGGCCTGGTAGGTCAGTTCTCATACAAGCACATTCGTTCTAGAAACTTCTCATGTGACTAAGGAGAGGCTGACAGAAATCGAAATGATTTCACCTTTAAACAAATAGAAAATATCAAATAGGTAATGGAAAATGTTGAATGAGGTTAGGAGGAAACATTTTTAGATACTTTTATAACCTCCTGCTTTCACATGCTCATTCCCTTCACATGCTCAGTTTTCTCCTCCCATCCCCCCCACCTCTTCCCACCCCTACCCTACAGTAACACGGGGATGTTTCCCTATAGTCCCTTCAAGAACACTGTCTTTGGAGGTTCAGTAACTTGCCCAAGACCACCTAAGAAGAGACAGAGCCAGGATTTGAAAAGTTGGAGCTCCTGGCCATTCTCATTCTACTAACCTAGATTATGCAGCAGTTACATGGCAGGTAGAAAGTAAAATGCCTTAAAGTTGGTTTTTTCTCCTCCTATTCTGTCATTAAGTAGCACTTATCCTTCAACTTAATCAAAGATTTCAACTTTCCTTACCAGAAAAAACCATCTAAAAGTTTCTAAATCACCCACCAATACAAAACAAGAAAACACCAAAGATCCAGAAATCTCCAGGAATAAATAAAAGAGCAAGAGGATGGGGAGTATGTCACCTCCCACTCAACCTCATTCATAAAATGGGAATAATAATAACACGGATCTTATAAAGTTGTGGTAGAGTTAAATAAGTTAATTAAAGCACTTAGAATAATGCTTGGCACATAGTAAGCATTTAACAAAAGTTAATTATTATTGATCTTTTCGCTATCAGGTGCAGTGAAATTTTTTATTTATTTTTTTGCTAATTAGCATAAAGAAAATTTTTATATCACTGTGTGCCTTCAGTTCCCATGGCCCAAGAATGTGATTTCTAGCAATGTACTCTATTTTAAAAAATTCTATGCAGCTGATTCGGATAGTGCATGTTGGAATGGAATGCAACATACCATAACTTACTATTTTCACCAGACATTCATATTGCTTTCACAAAAGTGAATTAAAAGATTATTGATCAGGCTGCAAAAGCAGAATGGAGAAATGGTTAAGATCCCAGACTCTGCCATCCTAACTCTAGGTTAGAATCTCAGATCTTCCACTCATTAGCAGAGTGACTTTGAGCAAATTATTTATCCTCTGTATGCCTCAGTTTCCTCATCTGTAAATTGGGATAGTAATAGTATCTACATCATAGATTTGTTATGAAGATTAGATGTCATTACATGTAAAGTTCTAGGAAGAGTGCTTTGCATATAGTATGCACTTATGTGAGTTATTATGTCTTTTATATTTTTCCATATAATTGAAAAAATATATTTTGCCAATTGATTTTTTAAAATTTATCAGTAAAATGTTCACATGGAAACATTCAAATTTCCCTACTCTTAATGCCTAAAATATATTTAATATATGGTTGAAATTCAAGCCTTTCTATCTGCCTAATTTTAATATATTGTAATTGTTGCTTTAATTCTATTTTAATCCTCAGATACTTAGTTGGAGGTAGTTACCTTTTATTGTCCCAGTCTGTTACTTTTCCCAAAACCCATGCATAGGTTTAAAGTAGAGTGTTTATATAATTTTGTGGCAAATTCCCTGACTAGCAAAGCAAACTGTTAGAATATAGTAAATGTTATAAATACTTAGACTATTTTATCTTTTTATACAGACACTGCTAAACATCGTTAAGTCTTAAGGTTTAAAGATGAAACAAAATATTCGCATATATTTTTAATCTGTATGCTTAACTACTGTTTACGAAGTATTGAAATTAACAACAGCTCAAATCAAGCAGACAAATATGCTAGTGACTCATCACATTTTAATGCTGCTTAATTTTTAGACTTCCCGTGTGAATTAGCTAAGAGATACAGCAATTTAAAAAATACTGACGAAAACCTTTTCTATTTCCTGCTTAATTTTCTTCTAAAGGAAATTACTGGTGTTTTAGTATTACTCAGACATTCTCTGTATAAAGAAAACCAAAGAATTAGAATTCTCTTAACAAGCATATCTTCTAGAGCGAAGAATTTCAGATGAAAGAACAAGTGAATAGAATAAAAGTATTTTTATAAGATTAGAAAGGATGGGTCTATGTAGATGTAGATAGAAACAAAAAAATTCAATCAAATATTGTCTGTGTCATGTTGATAGAATACTATGTCAGGTAGGTAGAATTTTGTGAATCTTCCAGTCTTGTCCCAGTGCCTGGTATCATTCACATACCTGCACAGCAGGTGTAGGTGACATTAGGGCAGCATGACAGTGATAACCTCCCCTTGGGGAATAAGATGAATAAAGAATGTTTGCCATTTGGGTCACTCCTTGGAAAATGTCAGAGGCGTAATAGAAAAAAGAACCCAAATTAATAAAGACATCAAAAAAATTAACTTATAAAGAAGTCTAAATGATCAGCTTTCTTATTTATAATTATGGAAAACATTACACTCACATTACTAAGGATGTAGATAAGACTTTAAAGGAAGTCTTAAACTACAGCTGTCCTCTTAGCCACCTGAATATTTTTTAATAATATATACAAAATTTTAAAGCTCTACTTATTTAAAATCAATTGACTATCCCCAAATTTTTGTCTTCCCCTGCTTCCATTTCAAGATTCATAAGGAATTAGCTTTAGCACTCTTTTTAGAGCGTAGGTTGAAGAAGCATTTTAATTTCCACCTCTGAGTAATTTTAAAACCACATCAATTATTTTTCATGTGCAGCTGTTTTTTATCCAGAAATTATTGCTCCAGGCATTTTTACCTTACCACACATTTCAGAAGAGAAGGAATGAAGGGGAACCAGCTAATCTACAAATGTTTCACCAACAGAAGATCAGACCAAAAAAAAAAAAAATGAGGAGGGAGTTATGAACCAAAACTTCTTTAGAAATAAGAACTGCTAATTAATAGTCTAAACATTGAGTATATAATCCACTTGACTTGCATTTAATTATCACTAAAGAGCTGATTCTCAATCTACTTTTCCCCTTACCATTTATTCACTCAAAAAATATTTACTTATGTGCTGGGAAACATTAGTGAAGCATAAGGCTGTTCTTAAGAGGCTTACAATCTGATTGGGAACACAATAGTTGCACATAAAACAATGAGAGAATAATATGAACCAGTAGAACACTAGAGCCTGGAATGCCCCAAAGAAGAAGAAAAGAAGCTGGGTGGAGATGATAAGATTTGGATAAGCTAAAGGGGGGCAGGGAAGACATTCTCCAAAGGCACGAGTGAAGGTTTAAAGTGAATAAGGAGTGTCTGGGATACTCTGGGTAGGCATGTCTTATAGGAGCAGAGCACACAGAGGTGCGTAGAATAATAGAATTTAGCACGGGAAGGGTGCTTAGAGGTCATTTCACTGAACGTGCAAAAATCTCTTTTATGACATCTCTGGATGATAGCCATTTAACATCTACTATTATATGTTTCTTGCTTGTTTGTTTAGCAAAACATTTATTATGCTCCAGGTACTGTTCTGAAGACTACACAAACATTAACTTTGTGTTATGAGAACACCTGGTTCTCATAGCAACCCTATGACAGAGGCATCATCATCATCCCCACTTTACAGGTGAGGAAATGAGGCGAGGAGAGGATAAGTAATTTGCCTCAGGTCACAGAGCTGGTTAGTGGCTGAGCCACTCAGGCAGAAGGTCTGCGTGCAGAGTTTACCCTCTGGCTAGGTGTTCACCCTTTCCCAAGGTAGATGACCCTTCCACTGTTGGCCAGCTCAAACGATAAGACATGAGGTTGAAAAGCTTCTAAAATTTTCCCTACATTTCAGCATTATTTGTGTTGTAGATTTGCCTCATAAAAATTCAGATTTCAAGCAAAAAAACACCTGGAACTCTAAGGATTTGAGTATAAGTGAGTTAAAATGGTCACCAAGTATAGTTACCTAGTACTTGTTTAATACTAAAACTGGTGATATCTATGATTTTTTTCTTTTCCTTTCCTTTTTTTTTTTGGTGAGGAAGATTCACCTGAGCTAACATCTGTTGCCAGTTTTCCTCTTTTTGTATGTGAGCTGCCACCGTAGCATGGCCACCGACAGATGAGTGGTGTAGGTCCATGCCTGGGAACTGAACCAAGGCTCCTGAGGCAGAGTGCGACCAGCTCAACCACTAGGCCACCGGAGCTGGCCCGATGTCTATGATTTTTTTTAAATTCTCTTAAAATATATAAAATGACTTTAAATTGACAAATTTTGTGATTCTGTATGTAAAAATAAATGTAGTCGATCTATTTATCTATTCACTTGTTAAAGTCTTTAAACAACCTAGTAACTCAGGATGCTATAAAATATATAAAGACCATGGGATCAATTCAGAGGTAGAATTTTCTTTGTGAATTTGAAGAACGTTTCTTGGCAATCCTGAAAAATCACAACACTACTTGTAGAGGGGAGACTGCAAGGACTGAGATAGGTTTTTTATCCCAAAGCCAGATTCACATAATCCTAAATGTTGGATTTGCTCACTCACCTGTTCAGTCAATACTGAGTTCCCTCTATGTGCCAGGCACTGTTTCAGGCTCTGGGGATTCCGTGAGGGAATAAAATGATCCAGGTTCCTGCTCTCATGATACTTAGCATTCTTTGGGGGTGAGGGGTGCAGGTGGAATTTAACCAGAAGGAGTGTAACACATTTTCTGTTTTGCCAAAAGTATGTGATTGTGTTATCTAAAAAGGAGAAAAGACTGCAAGACCTTGAGATATGCCTACAACTCAATAAAAAGAAAATATAACTTTAGCCAGAAAGAAAGTCTATGTTTCCAAGGAGCAGTGTAAGGAAGTGGAGCCAGCTTTCAGGAACACCCGGGTCTAATGCCATCTCCCAGCAGTCCTCACTGAACTTCCCAAGCTGAGAAATTCTAAGCTTAAAACAAAAGTGCTAATAATTTTTAAAGTGTCAAGAATGATGGTAAAATAAACCCTTAAATTCAGCATATGGTATTAGCATACAAAAACAAAGTATTTTATCATAGAACCAGAAATTGACAGAACGATCATACGTTATTATAAGATCTTGGCTACAGAACTGGAAATACGAGTCTATTGATTAAGCCTACCATGACTCATGTAGGATGATTTCCTCCAAGGAAAAGGTTGGTCGTTCAATTAAGCACTTGTGATCATAGTTTTTAGAAAGAGAAGTCAGATGTTTCTAAATTCTCAGGCCAGAGAGAAACAGTTAAATCAATAACTGAAAATTTACAGATTTTATTGGATAAATGGTTAAATATTTAGTTGTGAAAATATTAGCTTTTCTCCATAGAGTTAAAATGTTTATACTGATCATTTTCTTTAAGAAAACATCCTAGGGACATTGTTAGTTACAAAGAAGGATCAATACTCAGGCTTTTTGCTTTAAGGAAACAGAACTCTGAATTTTTCTTTAATTGCCCAAATAAAACAGCTGTGTGGAGCCCTTTATACCTCTGCTAAAGGCCATATGTTTTTCTATACCTATTAGAAAGGGTTGTGGAAGTTTTTGGTGGTCGAGTAATTAAAACCCAAGATAGATTCTGTTCTCTTAAAGCATGTTCCATTTTCCACATGTGATTTCACAATGGCTGCTGTGACCAGCTAGGTCTACACCCGGTCATTGGACCAAATCAGGACTCTAAGATACTCTTGGTTTACTTTACCCTGGCCTAGCACATATAGTAGAGTTGCACAGTAGGAGAAAAATAAACTCTGGTGCCATTTGGCACCATTCTCATGGCATTAACATAATCTCTATTGAGTAAAACCACAATTTTAAAAGATTGGCCCAATTTATCTATTGTAACTATGACAGAAGTAGTTTAAATAAAAGGTTGTCACAATAAAGAAGAATCTCATTTGTCATTCAACACCTGATATTGGTAGATTGATAATGTAACTAACAGAACTGAGAGTCCGTGGAAAGAGGAGGCCTTTTGAATAAGGAAAGAATCTGGAGCAAAGAAGATAAAGAAATTTCAAGCTTATTTGATTTTGAGCATCTTTATACTATGTAGTAAAATTTCATTAACTTGTATTCATAAAATCAACCAATATCACCTAGTTGGGGCTGAAGATTACTTTTGAAATATTTATGATGCAAGAAAATCAATAATAAAATTTAAAAATAGTTCTTTCCAGTTAGAACATATAAAATGAAAACAGTTGGATAAATAGGCACAAGGAGCTTTTTTTAATTTGATGGAGCAATTCCTGGGATTTAGTTTGCTCCTTGGGGAGGAACAAGCTTCCAAATAAATATTTTAGCAAATAAATATATTACATTTTTTTCTTGCTTAAATATTCTGATAAAAAATGCACATAAATACTTTGATTGGTATCTATAAGCCAAATATTTCCAAAGTGGATATTGCCCACGTTTGATTAATACCTAAATTTACAGGGCTAGTTCCCATACCGTTCAGTCACATGATTGTTCAGCCCCCATCATGTGTGCAGCCCTCAGCCGAACATTCTGGTTATTGCCAGAGCAAAAGCAAAATTTAAGAAGCTTAGGAAGAGCACCTGGGCCAGTGCCTTTGCCCATCTCAGGCAGGATCCCAGTCGGGGGTACATGCCTGAGCTTTAAGGAGGTCTGCAAATCTGCAGAAACTGCATGAAACAATTTTTTTGTGTGTTTACATGAAAACTTTCAAATAGTCCATGGTTTCCACGATTGTCAAAGGTCCGTATCCCCCTAAAAGGATAACGACTATTGATTTAAGGAGTCCTTGTTCATTAAAGGTCCAGTGCGCCAATAAACTGTGATACAACTTTGGGTTAAAAGATCTGAAATGATGTCTCCTCCCCGTTGACCACAAACTGACCTTTGAGATTAGAGCCACAACCTTTCCCTTACCAGCTCTTCAAATACCTAACTGCCGTTCGAAAGAAAAACTGTTCCAAATGTAATTTTATACATTTTGGTGATATTAAACATTTCTTCTGTTAAAGTCTCTTATATCCTTTGTCTGTCCAGTTGGCAATATTTTTGCAACTCTATTGTGTGCAGGGGATGTCAAGGATAAAACAATGAACCAAAATAGACATGTTCCTTGCCTTCCAGAATGGATGGCGAGCACTCTCTTAGAATGAGCACTCAATTTTGGAATGGAAAGAGCACTCTCTTTTTTCCTCATTTTCTATATCTACTGGAGAAAGAAAATAATAAAACATACTCAAGTTCATCTAATTTCAACTAGAAAGCGCTCATATTAAACCAAATGCATGAAGTAAAGTGACATCTAGTGTTAGTTAAGTGGCAGTGAAATACGTGTCAGGACACTGAGTAGCTTTAATTTATTTTTTGGAAATAATGTTAAACTTGGCTTGACCAACTCTTAAAACGTGGTTTTGTTTCATCATTTTTTTTGTATTTTAGAGTAATTTTGAAATAATCTCAATTTAAATGTTAATAACATTGTTTTTATTTTCTTTAAAAAGATTAAAATACTTAAAGCATATAGAGAAGTATAAATAACAAAATAACATTCATGTATCTATCAGCCAACTTTGGAAAATCTTAACATTTAGCATATTTGCTTCAGATAGTTTAAAAAGAAAAAATAATAGATACATCTGATGCCCTGTGAACGCTTTCCTGATTTTATTTCCATCTTTTTCTCCTCAGAAGTAACCACTATCTGGTTTATTATCTCTGTGACTGTTTTAATATTTTTATATTTGTGTACCTATAAAATTCATAATATTGCATTTTTTGCACTTGATATAAATGATATCATACTGTATAAGTCCTTCTGCAAGTTGCTTTTCAAGTTCAATATAATATTTTTGAGATTTATTCATATTGATCATCTAGCTCTAGTCATTTATTTTAAGTGCTATGTGGTAATAATCCATTGGCTGAATTATACCACAATTTATTTATCTTACAGTTGATGAATGTTTAAGTTGTTTCCAATCTCTTGCTCTTATAAACCATGCTACAGTGAACACTCTTGTACATGACCCCTTGTGAAAATGTTTGAGAGTTTCTCTAGGCTGCATGCCTAGGAAGTATTGCTCAGGTATATACTTTCAAGCACCTATAGATATTGAGAATTTGCTCTCCAAAGTGGTTGTACCAATTTACACCCTCGCCAGCAGTGCAAAAGAATTTCTACTGCTTCACATTCTCACCAACACTCGTTTTTGTCAGGCTTTTTAATTTCTGACAGTCTGCTGGTGTAAAATGTTATCTCATTGTTATTCAATTTGCATTTCCCTGATTAGTTACATTGAACAGTTACAACAGCTCTGTATGTCTTCCTTTTATACATGAGGAGAATTGTATTTAATTAGCAAGGATCACAAAATTAGTGACACAAAAGAATGAAACTCAAGTCTCTTGACTAAAAATATTTTATTTCTACTAATCTTGCTGTCTTCCTAGCCTGAGGGAAACACAGCTGTAACTGCATACAAGGGGTCTACATGGGGTCTACATCTGTACTAACTGAACTTCCGGGTGGAGCCACATTATGCCTAGCCTCTTGCTGTCCATACATTTTTGGTCTAATATGATTCCTGGTACATTTGCCAGTACATGCAGTCAACTCCCTATGTTCTAAAGCACAAGTCACAATCCCATTTCTTGTGCAACAGTATGAACATCTCAAATGTCTCATTAGGATAAAAACCAAGAAGAAAGATAAACTTGAATATTATCTCAAGGCACATCACACTGCCACATCAGATTGTATCCCTCCAGTCAAAATGTCACTGCATGGGATGTGGGATCTTTTCATTTTAATGCATCTATTTTATCAATCTTTCCCTTTTTATAGCTTATTTAAGAAATCCTTCATTAAATTCTTCTCCTTTACTTTTTTCCAAATCTCCAATGTTATTTGTAGATTATTAATACAAATTATTATTTGCATAATATTCTTTCCCCAAATATTAACAGGAGTTAGGTGGAGGAGAAAATGGTCCAATTAGTCGGGAAACAAATTCATTATAGAACTCAGTCTCAATTTTGCTAATTTGCATTGTGATTTCCCTCCACAGAGATAATGTAGCATTTTCCAAATGATTTGACCATAAAACTTTTTCCTTTTGTTTCATTTTGTTTTGTTTTGTCACTTCTCATGCGCTCTGGAATATAGGGAAATGCTCTTTTCATCTGTAACAGCACAATACCCTCCAGAGGGCAGCAGATTCCCTTGGAATATGGCCAATCACCTGTTCATTGAACAGACTGATAAGGGTCCCAGAGTATGTTCTATTATTAGTCCAGTCATAGATGTAAAATTTCCAGTTCCTGTGGCAGAGATAGGCATTGAAATTCAGCTTAAAGCTGATAATAAGATGTACGTGTGGCTCTGAGATATAATACCCCAAACTAAACTGAGTCTCTGATTGATCACAGTTACATCATTGGATTATGAAGTGCAGATCACAGATCATGTCTTTTCCTTCTTATCTTCAATCAAACAACAAATATTAATTGAATGTTCCGTAAGAAATAAAATGAAGTAGTATTAGAATTAGTTCCTTTCCCAAGGAGCTTACTAAAAGACTGGGGAAATATTTAGATAAGGCAGCACGTTAGTTCATTGACTTTTATGCCTGGCTGCAAATTAGAATCACCTGGGGGACACTCTTAAAAAAGAATAATACTGGGGTGGGCCCAGTGGCGTAGAGGTTATGTTTCTGCACTCTACTTTGGCAGCCCCGGGGTTCACAGGTTTGAATCCCAGCTATGGACCTACGCACCGCTTCTCAAGCCAGGCTGTGGCAGGTGTCCCACAGATAAAAAAGTAGAGGAAGATGGGCACGGATGTTAGCCCAGGGCCAGTCTTCCTCAGCAAAAAGAGGAGGATTGGTAATGGATGTTAGCTCAGGGCTGGTCTTCCTCACACACACACAAAGAATAACGCCCAAGTCCCACCTCAGAACAACTGGAATCTCTGTGTTTGGTTTCAGACATGGCATTAAAAAAAAAAAAAATGTTCTCAGGTGATTTAACGAGCAGCCAGGGTTGAAAACCACTGTATTAAGAAGATAAAATAACGTTTTAGGTAAGTGGTTCCTGATCTTTTCAAAGAGAAGGAGAAATTTAGACTTCTTTTCCCAGGGTTAATGTTTTAAATCTAGAAGAATACAAAAAAGAAAATAGTCATTCTTACATCCTCTGTCCAAAGTTAACCTTTGTTACCCTCTTTATTCTTTCTTAGTCATCCATTTTGCGTACAACAAAATCAAACAAAACAAAACCCATATCTTATGGTTCCTAAACTTCAAAAAACATTTCCTAGTCTTAGAGCAAAAGACATAACTTTTTCTGCCTCCAGAAATTCATTTTAGCTCACCTTAGTTAACAAATAGCCTAGCACATTCCAAATAGATCCACTCAGCCCATGAACCTCATCTGACAAAAATGAATTCTGTTCGTTTGCTACCTGAATAGTTAAGAGGTTTGTTTGCACAAAGACTAACTGGCAAGGTGGAGGAGGAGAGAGTGAGAGATCGAGAAAATATTAATGAATATATATCTTCCAATTGCAAAGAAATATGGAGAAAGCACCTGCCTAGCTGGTTGGAATGAGAAGTATAGGCTATAGTTATGGATTGGAGGTTTTCTTTATGGAAAATTAACTGGCTGATAGTGGGAAGTGAATGTATGGAAATGTGTCTCATTAACATCATATTCTTACTGTGAGCTCAGTTAGTGTCAATAACCTGATAGATGGCTGTTTCTAGGACATCACAGGACTGGAGACCTCCTGAAGACAATTAAAAGTCTTTGAACTAAAAGATAGTCTTTGAAAATAAAGTACAGGCAGAAATAATGGGCTCAGTTCCTCTGACCGCTGATAGATATTTTAAGCAAAGAATGTGATCGATCTTTTATAAAAGGCTTTAGAAATCAAACTAAAAATGCCTAGCTAGGTCTAATGAAGTATGCTTGAGTGACCCAGAGGAAAATATTATTATTATCCCCAGTTTATAGATGAAGTATCTAAAATCAGAGAAGTTAAGTAATTTTCCCAGAGCTACAAGCAAATAAGAAGCAGACTGGGATTTGAAACCAGGTAGACTGGCTTCAAAGTCTGCGAGCTTAACCACTACATTGTACTGCCTCAGAATTTACAGAAAAAAACCTCACATTGTGATACAGAAAACACATGTATGCAGACATTTATATATTACCTTTTCTAAAGCACGTATTTTAATGTCTCTAAAATTAGGATATTACCAACAATCAATGGTGTCTACAATTATAATGACACATGAATTGATACATAAATGATATCTGTAATTATAATTGACACATAATTCATACGTAAAACAATGGTGCATCTTTGAAACATGGTAAAATAATCTCATACGCCCTTGTAGTTGTTCCTTCTCAAAGGAAGGTGTTTTAAAATCAGAAATTCTTTTCCTTTCTAAGAAAAGTGATGAAATAAATACAAATTTATGCAAATGAAAGTTTACTCATTTATTTAACCACAGAACATTTACTGAGTTTGGAGATCAAAATAGTAGAGACCCAACTCTGGAGTCATACAGACCTGGGACAAATTCTGGCTAAACCATTTTCCTGCTATGTGACCTGGAGGAAGTTACCTAATCTCTAAATGTAAAATGGAGATGTTAACAGTATTTCATACAGTTATTGTGAGGATTAAATGTAATAATTCATTTAAGGGATAGCACAATGTTCTGCGTATTGATAAATGTCATCTACTATTATCATTATTAATTTAAAAACCAGTTAAACACCTTCATTGTGTCACACAGTGTTCCAAGATTTGGTAACGTCCTTATTACAATGAAATAAGGAAAAAGTTTTGCTCTCATAAAGTTTATATCCTAGTAGGAAAGGACATAATTACCGTTGTATTTACTATGTGGTCAGCACCAGGCAAGTGACTTAGAGTTTAAAGATGAATAAGGTGTTTTGTCCACTCCTGAGTGGTTTACAGTGTAGTAAAATAGTTATCTAATAGTCAAATTCTGATTGTAGGAAGTCTCTTTAAAAGTAGCTTATATCCTTAACAAGGTAATTAAAGCATTTCTATTTGTGGCCTAGTAAAAGATTCAAACTAGGTAATCCAAAATTATTTTTTGAGTCAAATTGAACTGCATATCTCTTCTTTCTAATTTGCTGTGAGTTGGGAAACCACAAGGAGCCCTCTCCCAGAAAGTAAAAAAAAAATCCAACTATAGAATCACAGGAAATTTTAAAACATCAAATGTATGGCATCCACCTTCCAATTACACATTCAAACGTTTCACTCATCGCCATATGTATTGTCCTCACATATTAACTAAGTTGTCCTTTATCACTAGAGTAATTATCTTTTATTATCAACTGTATGCTGAGTCACAAAAAATTCAATTTACCATAAGGTGAGTTAGGGCCCAATGATTAATTCTTAGTGATCTTTTACCCAACTCTAACAACCTTCACTTCTACATAAGAGGGAACTGAGGAAATGAGATGGTTCAGTGGTTCAGTTTCTTTATTTCAGATGAGAACTGGAGGAATCATGTGGTGTCATGACTCTTACTTCACAGCAAAAACTGGCTGAGCCCGTGCAGGTTTCCTGATTCCAGTCTGGGGCCGTGATCCATCCATGTATTGTTCCTGGCCTCAGTTTCCTTATTTGGAAACAAAGAAACCGAGAGAGATTTTTTTCTTTAAGTATCTTTTGCGAATACATAAGTAATATATACACTGATTTTTGAACATTTGGAAAATATAGAAAAATATAAAATAACCCATAATCTTATCACCCAGAGAGAGCCACTATTAACATTTTAACATATTTCTCTCTAGAAAGAGGAAAAGAGAAAGACTGGAGAGCACATATATATACAAATCAGGAATGGGATATAACCAGATATATAGATGAAATCAACAAATAAGAGAATACTTATTATTACTTTATGGAAATAAATTAAAACAAGATATGAATGAGTCTTAGGAAAATACAAATTACATTAATTGATTCACGAATAAACAGCAGAAAACCTGAATAGATCTATAACTATGAAAAACTGAAAACATTTGCAGAAACTTACTTCCATGAGGTAGAGATCGTTACAATCCCCAGTTTCAGAATGGGAGAACTTGAAAAACTACATCAAAGAATCAGCAGAGTTGGGACTTGTCAATAGTTTCCGTGATCACGATCATCATACTCTAAGTAGGCCTGGACCCCAACAAGAAAAAACTCATGCTATGGTAGGGAAGTCATTTAACAGTCAGTAACCCAGCACCTATTTCGGGTGCAGGGGATGCAAAGATGAATAAACTGTGGTCCCTGAGTTCAAGAAGCTTCTAGTTGAGTCAAGACAGACAAATAATCACACAGGCTATGCTGTAACTTGTTAACTGCTATAATAGAGGTGGAAAAAAGTGTTGTTGGAGCCCAGAGGAAGGAGTGATGCCATGAGGGACAGGGAAGGGCTCATACTGAATGTACCATTAGGCTGGCTCTGGAAAGGTAGGCAGTGAAGGGAAAGAGGCATACCACACAGAGGGAACAGCATGTGCAAAGGCAAAATGCTATAGATAATCTATACGTTGACTTCTTCATTAAATCTCTCTTTAAGAGCATTGCAAAGAGACATTATGCTGCTTTTGACAGAAGGCAATAGTTCTCAGCAGCATCCTTTCCTTCTTCCATCATTACGAAAACTGCTGTTAGTTCACATTAAAATGGCAGTGACATTTGGCAGAAATCTACTGTATTCTTCCTTAATGAGTTGTCAGAGATTCTGCCGTGCCATTTGTCTTCTAAGCAAGTTATTATGAAGGCTGTCAGTAAAGAGTAAAGATGAGGATAAGCAATATATTCACCAGTCAGCAGGGGGCTGAGAATCGGTTCATTTGGAATCAGCAGGGGGCCGTGGGAAAATGTCTATTCTTTAAGCAAGCCTTATGAAGGACTACCATTCAAAAGAGAGGGTAGGTTTGTAAGAAGCTAAAAAAGTCTTCCTCTAATTTAAACTCCCAAGAGCTTTCTGTGGGCCCTCTACTTACAAACATAGAATGAAATAAAGCAAGGCAGACATGCTGATATAAGAGTGATCTTAATTTTGACCACTCATCAAAACCTAATTGAGAGACTGATAGATGAATGTGATACTATACAGAAAGTCATGTATATGGGTAATTAAGTTGATAGTCCCATATATCAAAATAGTCAAAATAATTCATACTCAGTCTGCAGTATAGGAATTTCACTGTCTTTAACTACGCGTGGAATTAAGAATTAATATTGTTTGTCTGTTTTCCCTGAGGTTCTTACAGTTTGGATTAGAATAGCTGAGGAGCAAAGTTTGGAGAAAAACAGAAGTTACTTAGCAACTCTAGTTAATGATACCTGCCTCACAGAATTGCTGTAAGGATTAAATGAGATAATATACGTAAAATGTGGGCCCATAAGTGCTCAATAAATGGCAGTCATAACAATGTGGCTGCTGCTGGCTTAAATATGATTATTATATAGATCCAAGAACAGTCTAGATTTTCCCCCAAACATAATATGTTCCTATAGAGAGGAGAAAAATTTTATTAAATCTAAGTAATTATGGATAAATGAATTATATTATGAATAAAAATATTTTCTGCTGATAAATTTTATTTTGTACTGTCAATACTACAATCTAACATGTTATCTATAACTGAACAGAAACAGAATCAGTCTTAGTTCCCCTTCTTAATTTATCACATTTCTAATTGCTCTACTATACTTTGAGAATCAAGATGCTAGTGTTAACAGCATCACTGGAAAATCTCATTTTAGAGTGTATGGTTTTAAAATAATTATATTTTACTGCCTAACATTCTCAACATAAATGGAAAACTGAACGATTTAATCTATAAGAAACATTGTTATTTAAACCAAAAAGCTATTCTGTCCTTTATTTGGGAGAATAAAGGGCAGATTTCCTGTAATTGAAACCATAGTTACAACTCAAGGGATATTCTTTATTTTAATCTTCATTTTTTCCAGTTATTAATTTAAACCATCAGAGAATAATAGTCTATTAAAGCTGGAAAGGTCCTTAAGATGATCTATTTCAACGCCTTGATTTGACTAATGCAAAACTAAGGCCTGGAGAGGTCAACAGACTTAACCAAATATCAGTGGCACCAAGTGTAATATTTAAAAATTTTTGTTTTCAGAATTGCAGCAACTATAAATAATAAAACATGATAATTGCTAGAAATAAATAATAGAACTAATTTGGTATGGAATAAACCTGACTTTTTCTATCTTAACTGGTTCTCACACCAAAGACAAATGTCAGCTATTTGGAACACTGCAAATGACATTAAGTGTCTCGTTTCCACAGTCCTTAAATAACAATCCACATTCTTTTTTCATTTTTGTTAAACATTCAGTATTCATTTCGATTCTTTTTTTTTTTTTTGAGGGAGATTGGCCCTGCACTAACATCTGTTGCCAATCTTCCTCTTTTTCTTTTGTCTCCTCAATGCCCCAGGACATAGTTGTGCATCATAGTTGTAGAGTTGTAGCTCTTCTATATGGGACGCTGCCTCAGCATGGCTTGATGAGCAGTGAGTAGGTCCACACCCAGGATCCAAACCTGTGAACCCCGGACCACTGAAGCAGAACACACGAACTTAACCACTGCGCCACCAAGCCGGCCCCAGCCCACATCATTTCTAAACCACGTGGAAATGTTCTTCAGTGCCTGAAAAGTTAAAGTCCTACTCAAAGTTCCTCCTTTTAGGCACTGGATAGAAATGGATGTAGAATCATATTTGGCTTTGGGAAATTTCACATGTTTTCTGGCATACAATTAATGTCTCTCAAGTATTTGTCTATATTGTCTTGTTCACTGTAACTACAGTATATATTAGCCCATAAGATCAAAGAAAACAATACATATGTTTTTTAACAGAGAATACTCTTTCTGTCTGAGAATAACACATAATAGCTATTTTTCTGTAACTGTCACCCTATAAAATATGCAGTAATTATGATAGAAAACTAAAATAGACTTCTTAACCTTATACTGCAACAATTTTTCACCCATACACATTCATTCATGCATGTAAAGCTGTCATTTCCAATCTAGACCATTTCTGATTAGTCTTAGCTATTCTGAAGCAATGCCAATCAGAGTGATTATGTTATCACTGTTGTGGCAATTAAATGCTCTATTTGTTTACTATTGAAAGCACAACTGATCTGATACATAGTCAAGTTACAAATAGTTCTGTGTCTGATATTAATGAATGCCCATAATGCATTTTTCCAAAGTTATTTCTTCACAGTTTAAATGATACAACTTACAATGAAAATTCTTCCCCTTTAAATCAGTGGTTCTCAACTAGAGGCAACTTTGCCTCCCAGGGGACATTTGGCAACGTCTAGAGACATTTTTGATTGTCACAACTGGGGGGGAGGAAGGATGCTACTGGCATCTAATGGGTAGAGGCCAGGGATGCTGCCTACCATCCTACAATGTACAGGACAGACACCACCCCCATCATGCCCACAAATAATTATCTGATCCAAAACATCAGTAGTGAAAAAGTTCTGGAGATGGATGGTGGTGATGGTTGTACAACAATGTGAGTGTACTCAATGCCAATAAACTGTACACTTAAAAATAGTTAACATGGTAAATTTTATGTTACGTACATTTTATCACAGTTTAAAAACATCAAAAGTGCTGAGACTGAGAGCTTTAAATCACTGAGAGTCCTTCTTTAAGGAAACTACTTCAGTACTTCTAGGAAAGCCAAAAGACACTGTGCACCTGATAAAGTGACACTAATAAAGCAAACAACTTTACTTCCCTCTTGTAAACCATATTTTGCTCTCTCTTGACTTGCCTCCAAATTTCTTTCATCCACTAATGAATGATTCCAAACAACACTTTCCTCACCTACATGCATATCACTGCAACGAAAATGAAAACAAAAACTGTAATTGGGTCTTTTTGGCTCAGGCAGTTTGACTTAGGTTTCAGTTACATGCCACCAAAATCTTGACAAATATAAGAGGCAGCAAAGAAATTTGGACAAACACAGAAAGTAAGAAAACTTAAAGTCACATGGGCTACATGGAGAAGAAAGGGAAAACAAAATAGAAAGAAGCAACATGCTCCAGAAAACACTAAAGACAGCAGTAAAGTTTTATTTTCTTTTTCTGGTGTTAGTCACAAAGGAAGGTAAATGCAGGTGTCTGCTCAATAGTGTTCCATTAATCAAGTCTATCACATACGGACTCCAGCTTCAACCTATGCTTTTTCAAATCCACCTTCCCACTACTTTATATTTCTCACCTGTGTTCAAGTTGGAGCCGGTAACAGTCACTTCACTTATGTACTATTTCAACTTCCAAAGTATTTCTATCAATAGTCCCTCTTCCGCAATGTAGCCAATGCTAATTAAAACATTTCTATTGGAAAAGCGCATATTATTAATAGCTCTTGCTGAAGGTGGATTAGAGAATATCAGCAAAGCCATGGCCCTTCAAAAGTTTTGATATTAATATATGTGAAAATGAAACTCTAAAATTGAAACACAATGATTAGAATCAAATGTTCTTTCCCACCTATAATATAGCCATATCATAAAAATAAATATCTTACACAACTTTTACTAAAATTACTCTTAGTTTTGTAACAGCAAGTTGGAAAAAAGACACTGATAATCTGTCAAAATAAGAGTTTTAGTCATATATGTATGTTTACACACACACACACACACACACACACACATATACACACACAGAACATCTTGGTTCTGTTTCTCTGAAGAACCCTAACTAATACAAATCCACTTTGACGACAGACAAGGTCTAGAAAAGTTAAAGATGGGCATGGCCAATTTCAATTCTAGGAATGTAGGCTGCAGTCCCTCTCAAAGAGGGAGTCCTGGTATTTTGGTCAGGAGGTGTAGAATGGGATGGAGGAGTGGAGCTTCTCCTATGTGTTAAAGAGTATAGGGTGGGTGGGGGGAGTAAACACGGCAAAATGTTAAAATGTGTTAAATCAGAGATGGAGTGTGTTTCATGTTGCCATCTTATTTTCCGCATGTTTGAAATATTTCATAACTTTAACAAAAACAATTTTAAAGCAACTTCTGTTAAACATGGTAGTGATGGAAGTGGCCCTGACCAGTCAGCCAAACTCACGTAATCAAACTCAAAGTGGAAAAGACAGTGTACTCAGCAGAGAGCAGGAATGGATGAGGAGTGGGTTTAAGTGGAAAGTGAGTAACACTCAAGAGAAGCCCAGGACTTTCAGAAGTCCCTTCGTGCACAAAATTTCCTTTGATTTTAAAAATAGCCTGTTCATCATTAACTGGCAAAGGAGAGAATACACATCTGGCAGATTAATATGAGATCCACAGGACATCTCTGGTGATGTTAACCTTCATCACTTGGTTAAGGTAGTGTTTGCCAGGTCCCTCCACTGTAAAGTTACTATTTTCTCTTTTCCTAGAAGTTTTTGAGGATCACCTTGGAAAATATAATAAAATAAATGGTTAACTTGCTATAATATCAGGAGAGTCCTTTGATGATTATTGCAATGGGTTTTATGAGAAGCTGAAAGAAGATAGCCCACAGCAAGGAAAAACTATACACCAACTAAAGTGGGACAGAGGTAGGAAAAAATAAACAAGAGATGTTGCTTAGTCCCACTTTGTTGACTGTTTTTTCTACTCTGCTTTCTTGCCTTTGTTTTGAAAGTGTTTTTTCTTCCTCCTCTGTTAACCGGCTCCGGCTAGGTCCACGTGGGCAGCGACCATGCCTCTACTTGTTAATCATTGTATCCCCAGGGCCTATAACATAGTCAGTGATAAATAGATATTTAATGAAGAAGGGGAATGAAAGGGGAAGAAGTGAGAGAAAAAGAAGGGGTGAGAAGAAAAGGGAAGAGAAAAGATGGGAGAAAGGAAGGAAGTAACTGACCATAACAGATATCAATATATTCCTTAATATTTATTTTATGTTTCATAATCTTAAGTGCTGCATTGATTTATAATGTTCTCTCTCTCTCAAAATATTATTCTAAAACTAGATTTTTTAAACTTGATATCCCTCTAAATTTACTTTTTTTCTATTAATCAGTTGCCCTAAATAAATAAAAGGTTTATCATGCCTGCTTCAACCCAAAACAATTAATTTTAAATGGTAATATTTCTAATTCCCTAGGAGATGAATGGGCAAAACTTTTGGCTGCCCTCAAAATATGTACTACTACTATAGTAGACTACTATATTCTCTGTCTTTGTTTGTAGGAAATATATACTCAAGTATTTGGGTGTGATGGAGCTTCATGTTGGCAACTTATCAGCAAATGATGCAGGAAAAATAAAGTTTTTTGTACTATGCTTGCAACATTTCTATAAGTATGAAATTATTTCAAAATAAAAACAAAAACATTAACTTCCCTTCCATGAAACTAATTAATTCATTTCCCAAGGGCTAGACAAACCATACACAATTAATTTATTATAGATGTAAAAAAAAAAAAAAGGCTACATACCTGGTCACCATTGGTGAGGTTTTCATTCTCTGAAAGCATCACGGACATCTAAATTAAGACCATAAAATAAAGAGCAATGATACCTTATGCTCAACAAATGTAGCATCTTCAGTGGAGCTCCCTCTTTGGGAGAAGAGAAACAAGCACTAAGACAGCAGTGTCAAGGTTTTATTGCTTTCCTCACCTATAATTCTGTAGCACAGCCTGCCTATGTGATAATGTAGATCAGAGCTGAGTCTGATCATCATTTTCTTCATTTGTTTATTCATTCACTCACTATTGGCAAAGCGAAACACTACCTTGGGAGCCATCAGATTGAGTGAAGTGCTCGGGCCACACAGTGCTGGCAGGAATCTGCAGGCGGAAGGGTCAGCAGCAGGATTGGCATCCCATGGACAGGCGTGCGTGGGCTTGGCATGGCTACATACTTCACGGTTGGGCTTCAGAAGAGCAACCTCGCCTACTCCCTCCTCGTGAGGAGAGCCTTGCATGTGAAGGAAAACTGGTCTGAGCTTGGGTGCCAGCTGCTCAGGGGAGTTGCATACCAGTTGCAACACCAGCTGCCCAGCACTACTAGCACTTGCAGCCCTTGTAGAGGGCAAAGGAGCCACTAAGCCCAGCAGGCTTGTTGCCAAGCAACCCAGAGAGAGCCACAGGGATGGTCCAGCAGACACTCTTGTTTGTCTCACCACAGTCAGTCAACATTTATCAGTAAACAATTTTTGCACTTTTATTTACCTTGCACTTTATAGTAAGATATCAAATACATGTACATAAATACTACAAAAGAGGACAATCAGTAATATATACTATATGAGTAGTTCAAGTAATACTAATAGAGGAGTTTTTTTACACCTTCTCATGTTTTTGGTCTCATATTAAATATCACTTCCTCAGAAAAGCCTTCTCTGGCTTCCAGAAGAAGGCCAATTCACTAAACACACATTTGCTGAACTACCGATTTCTTTTGAAATTTTCTTTGTATACAAGTTTCACTGCAGTCATTTTGCAACAGCTGTTTTCCTCCAAGGACTTATCCGTTCAGCTTAGTTGATTATCAATTTTGAGTATATTTCATATTAGGAACTTTTTGAGGGTGAACTTTTCATTAAAAAGGGTTTACTGTCTTCTCTGTTTTTGGAAACTGGAGCTTTCCCTCTACCCTTGTCACTCACTGACAGTGAAACCATTACAGTGAATGGTTCAAAAAACCTGTTGTAGGTATTTGGCAGTTTTGGGTATATTTGTCATTTGGCAAACTGGTCTTTAGGCAAATTTAGGCAAAGTAGATCTTTCTGATCTAAGCTGGTTTCAATTTCCACCCCACCACTTCTCTATCTCCTTGCCCAGTTCATTTCCTTTAGCATATAGTGGTTGTCATTATCTCTTTGCTTTCTGGTATGTTTCGCCCCTCTAGATTGTCCCTTCCTTTTGGAACTGTTCCATCCACAGCCTCTAGAATAATCAGCACATTGTGACACAATACATATTTGTTGAATAAATGAATGAAAGTTTCAAGAAGGAAAAGATCTCTTTTGATATATTAACTAATTTATTCCTCCCAAACCCTAGGAGGTAGAGAATGTTATTGGCCCCACTTTACAAATGAAGAACTCAAAGTCAGAAAGCCCAGTCACTTCCACAGCTAGGAAGTGAGAGTCAGAATTTGAACTCAGGCAGTGCCAGCTCCAGAATCCACACACTTAACCATTACGCTAAACCACCTCTAGTAGAACAGAGGTGTCTATGTTACAGAAAGACTCATGCAGAGGTGTATAGATATATAGGATAGAAATATACATATGTAAATAGAATATTCCTAGATTGATATTTAAATAGTAATGAATCAAGAAACAACTTAAATGTCCAATAATTAGGGTATAATATCTAAGTATATGATAAAATTATGTTGCCATTAAAAATATTACTATTGAAACATTCCTAAGAATGAGAAAATGTTTGTGCTATAATGTTAAGTAAAAAAATAGGATAAAAATTTTGTATATTATTCCAACTATATTAAAATACATACAAACCTATACATAGAGAATACAGAACAAAATGTTAACAGTAGTTTTTTCAGCATTGGAATTATAGTTGATAAATACCCCAGGATAAAGAAAGGTGATAACTAATAAAGCTTGATAATGATATGGATATATAGCAGAAAATAGAATGAATGACAATAGATGGCTTATAAGAGGGCAGGTAAAATTATAAAAAGTAATCTAATTGTTAGAGTAGTTTTTCTGAGTGTGGCAGAGACCACCGTGTCACATTTCCTTTTCCTCCTGTGCACTGCCAGACTACATTTCCCAGCTTCCACTGGAGTTAGGTGAGGTCATGTGACTGTGTTCTAGCCAATAGAATGTGAAAAGTGATGTGTGCTGCATTAGGCCTGGCCCACAGAAATCTCCCATGGATGATCCTCTATGCTCTTTTCCTTTCTGACTTGATGCAGATGAGCAAGGTGACCTTGGAAGCTGTGTAGTACAAGGAAACTTGGTTCCTGGTTCACCACTTGACAAAGAGCCACATGCTGATCAGAAACACTTGTTTTGGACTTTACATGAGTGAAAAATAAATTTCTATTAATAAAGATATAGAGACTTACTTTTAATATATTGAGCAATGGTCTCAGAATGTAAAAGGGAGAAAAACAAGTAAACAATAAACGTGTAAGACAATGAGTTAGATTACTACAGAAATACAAAAACATCTAAATATGTTCACTGCTCTCAAATATCTTACAGTGAAGTTGGGGGATTATTATACACACAAATGAAGATAACAATTCTCAGAGCTGTAGATAATAAGTGCCTAATTAACGGTATAGACAATAAATGCTTCTTAAGCAATCAGGATCCCCTTACCATAGTCAAAAAAAAACTTACATCAAGGGGGGCCAGTTCAGTAACAAGCAGGTTAGCAAGATTGCAGATTAAAAGGAAATTGTCAGTTTCATTTCAAATTACTATGAATAGAAATTGTTAGTTCTAGTAATAGTTTCAAAAGATACATTAATAGAACACAAAGAACTTAGTAAATTTAATAATAGATAAAATTATAAAGACTCGTTTATACTACCCTGCCTCCATAAAAGCAAATAATTCCAATTATAATACGGTGCTGTTTAGTTTATTCTATTCTTCTGATTGAGAAGGGTGGACACCCTGCTTCCCTTTGTTTTTGGCTTCACTATACATGCACACACACACACACACATATATATATATATATATATATTTTTTTTTTTTTTTGTGAGGAAGATCAGCCCTGAGCTAACATCATTGCCAATCTTCCTCTTTTTGCTGAGGAAGATTAGCCCTGAGCTAACATCCATGCCCATCTTCCTCCATTTTGTATATGGGACGCCACCACAGCATGGCTTGATGAGCAGTGTGTAGGTCCACGTGTCTGCACCTGGATCCAAACCTGCGAACCCGAGGCCACCGAAGGGGAGTACGTGAACTTAACCGCTATGCCACCAGGCCTGCCCCCTATACATATATTTTTAGAATGTTTGAATTAGTGTAAATTCTTAAAGCCCAAGTCTGTCAATTCAGTTACTCATTCTTCATTCAAGAAATTTACTATTAGGTATTAGAGAATCTATTATATATATGCTAGGGAATGACTAGTAGTAGCAACAAATGAGTTAATGAACAAAATATTTTTTCTCTAAAATAGAGAATAGTTCATTTTAAAACAGGAAGGTGGTGTAGAGCATGTGACAGAATAACTAATGATGGGGAAGTAAGAGAAAGCTTCAGAAGTCAAGTGTCCATTCGAGCTGGACCATGGATATAAGATGAGGAGGGATTTTCCAGGCAGAGCCAACATGAGAAAGTCATTTCTAGATGGAGATATCACGGGTAAGTACATGGAGTTGTAGGATAGCATGGCCTGTGATTCACAGGCAGGCTTTGTGGTTGTGGAACAGAAGGAGATGAAGCTGGAAAGAAACTTCGGCAAGAACTTTGTTTTAGGCTGCGAGTAATAGGTAACCAACAAAGCTTGGCAAGCAGCAGAGTTATATGTCCAGATCTTCATTTTGTTTTGGAGGAGGGGAGGTTGGAGATACCTCTGGCAACAGGGTAGTAGATGAAAAGGTAGGATAACAAGCTTTGTTTTTATTTAGTGGAAACGTTTGAAGGACGAGGGAAGTGGAAAAGGATTGTACGGCACAGGAGACTGGGAGAAATTCCATGAGGTTTTGTTTTGTTTCGTTTGTGTTCTGAGAACAGTGAAGTCCCCATTTGTACAGATTAACTTCCAAGGGCCTGTGTGTCGATTAGAAATTTTACTCAAAACTCACCACTGCCACCCTGTGGAAGTACGGCAAAGAAGTGAACTGTGTTTAAAATCAATAATTAATACCAGTCATCTAGTTGAGGGGTTCCCAGCCTTTTTACCCACAAAGTCTTCTTTTATCACCTGCCCTCCCCCCGCAATTGATTGGAGGATTTATGAAACTAAAAAATGTTATTTGTTGACAATTTGCTTTCTATTTTTATAAATCAGATATATATGTAATGCTAATCAGAGCTTCTTATCCATGATAATCAACTAGTATTCACATTTTGAGTTGAATTCAATTTAATCAAAACAAAGAAGCATGAGGTTTTAATGAGTCTTATACAGTCTCCATTAGATAAATTTGTTAGTTGTTTTTTAATAATAAAAATAGTTTGCAAAGCCTCAATAATACCTGCAAAATGATCCAAGTCTAAGGGCCTGTGTTTATAAACCATTGATCTAATCCAGTGGTTTCAGCAGGGGATGATTGTGCCCCCCAGGGAACACTGGGTAATGTCTGGAGACATTTTTGGTTGTCACAACTTGGGGGGAGGGGGTTGCAACCAGCATATAGTTGGTAGAGACCCAGGGATGCTGCTACAATACATACATCCTATGCAAGACAGCCCCCACAACAAGAATTGTCTGACCCAAAATAATAGTACTGAGGTTGAAAACTCTGATCTAGTCCAATACCTTCATTGTACAAATGAAGAAAATGAGACCCAGAAGAGTTAAATGGCTTTTCCTTTTATTTAAAACTTTTAGTTTAATTTTTAATTAGGTAATACATTCAGGGATTCCAAAAATAGAACATATAAAAAGGTACACATGGAGGCTGGCTCAGTGACCTAGTGGTTAAGTTTGGCACGCTTCGCTTCAGTGGCCCAGGTTCAGTTCCTGGGCACGGACCTACACTGCCCATTGGCAGCCATGTTGTGGCGGCGACCCACATACAAAATGGAGGAAGATACATGCAAAATAGGCACAGATGTTAGCTCAGGGCGAATCTTCCTCAAGCAAAAAGAGGAAGACTGGTAACAGATGTTAGCTCAGAGCAAATCTTCCTCAGCAAAAACAAAAAAGGTATACAGGACCTGAATAGACAATTCTCCAAATAAGATATACAAGTGGCCAATAAGCACATGAAAAGATGCTCCACATCATTAGTCATTAGGGAAACCCAAATCAAAACCACAATGAGATGGCTTATTACTATTAGGATTACTAGGAGGGCTATAATAATTTTTTTTAATGGAAAATAATAAGTGATGAGAATGTGAAGAAATTGGAACTCTCATACATTGCTAGTGGAAATGTAAAATGGTGTAAGCATTGTGGAAAACAGTTTGGTGGTTCCTCAAAAAGTTAAGAATAGAATTACCATATGACTCAATAATTCCCCTCTTAGGAACATATCCAAAAGAAATGAAAACAGGTACTCAAACAAATACTTCATGAATGTTGATAGCAGCAGTATTCACAATAGCCAAATGGTGGAAACAACTCAAATGTCCATCCCATGCATGGATAAACAAAATGTAGCATATATACACAATGGAATATTTCTCAGCCATTAAAAGGAATGAAGTACTGCTTTATGCAACAACATGGATGAACCTTGAAAATAGTACGCTAAGTGAAAGAAGCCAGACACAAAAGGTCACATATTGTATTATTTCATTTATATGAAACATCCAAAATAGGTAAATCCATAGAGACAGAAAGCAGATTGGTGGTTGCCCGGGTACGGGGGTAGGGGGAAATAGGGAGTGACTGCTTAATGGGTAAAGGCTTTTCTTCTGAGGTCATGAAAATGTTTTGGAACTAGATAGAGGTGATGGTTGGACAACGTTGTGAATGTACTAAATGCTACTGAATTGTACACTTTGGTTAATTTTATGTTATGTGAATTTTATCTGAATAAAAAGAAGTTTAAAAAAATGTATACAATGTGGAAAGCTTATCTTTGCTTTCAGCCCAGTTCCTATCCACCATAGGTAACCAGCGTTAGTATTTTAGGAATCCTCTGGTATATTGATGCACATACAAAGAGATGGATAGATTGTTATCCTCCTCTCTGTGTTTTTACACAGAGGTAGCACATTATATAAATTATTCTCTGCCATGCTTTTCCCAGCAAGTTATCTCAGAGATCTTCTATAACATGGACACTCTTGAACATTACAGGCCAGTTCTTTAGTAAAATGTTCCTCAATCTGGGTTGTCTGATATTTCCTGATTATTAGATTCAGATTATGCGTCTTTGGTAAGAATACTACAGAAATGCATCCTCTCGTTACATCTTATCAAAGGGCACACTATTTGGATTTGTCCCATTGCTAACGATGGCCATTTGATCATTGGATTAAGGTGATGCCTGCCAGGCATCTTCACTATGAAGTTATTTTTCCCCTTCATAATTAGTTAGCAATCAAATAACACGTGCTAGTAAATATACTATAACAACGTTTTCAATGACATCTTCTGCTATCTCATATATTGCCCCTTTTAAATAACCTCATGTATATGAATAAATTTTATATGTCAACTGAGACTTTCGCAGTCTCACCTGTCTCCTAGGTCCTGCCTTTGTGGTGACTGATTACTCCATGTGGTCCCAGGTTCCCACACCTGAGGCTCCTTCCACTTCACTAAGCTGTAAGGCCTGGGAGCTGATGTCCTAAGCTAATCCCAGGTGTCACAACTTTTGGTGAGGGGGAATTAACTCCCTATTGGGGTGCTTAAACCAGTAGGGGCCAGGAGATAAGACCAGAACCAGCATATAAATTCTTTCTCAGTACCTCCCTCTGATGGACTGTTCTAATGCATAATATTCCAATAAAGCCTGTCCAGAGATATCCTGCATGGCCAAGCAACTGGCTGTTTCTACGAAGGAGCAGTGGCCAGTTCGATAACGTAAAACCTAGTATTTGCTTCTCATTCCTCCCTGTCTTACATTTTTGCTTCACTTTTACTGCCCTGGGATTGTGCTTGCCAATAAAGCACTGACACTTAAGTTTTTCCTTAGGGTCCATTTTATAGGGAACATGGACTTGACACCGTGGGAGGAATTTCTCTCTGATCAGAGTAATAGAAACAACTATGCTTTTCCTGAATAATTAAAAAAATATTATGGAAACTGGATCATGTAACCAATCATTTCTCTTTGTTAGGACTCTATAAAGTCTAGAGACAAATGTGCATCCCCTCTGTAGCCAGTGCATAAGGCAGTGTGGTATAGACGTCCGTAACCTAAAGTTATATCTGGTTCTATTACCTTCCCTTCATCCTTCATTACTTCATTATTTTTCTGTGTGTTGGTTTTTATAGGCCACTTCAAATCATTTGTGGAATAAAGCAGAAGATAAAGATGTAGCTTAATATGAGAAAAGCACTCAAATGAAAGACAGAGGCTATTCTGGGTCTCTCTCTAATTCATGGTACTTTCATCGTCTACCAAGTTAGAGGTTTAGATGAGGTATCTCTGGGGTTCTGTCCTAAGTTTAAAATCCAATGATTCATCAACGCAGACTTAAGAATTGGAGCACACTTGGCTCCTAACCACAATACCAGGTTTCCTATGAGGTCTGATTCTCTCTCTACAGTGGTAGAAAGAGTACAGGCTTTAAACCACCAAAAAGACTTGGGTTCTAATCTAGGTTTAGAGGCTGTATGATGAAGGAAGTTAATATACTGAGTCTTAATTTCTTCACTAAACAAAATACTACGTCTCTCAGGTTTGACATAATACATGTAAAGCTTCTACCAGACAGAGGCACTTAAATCTTGCCTCCCTCTTACCCTTTAAATCTACTCTGGCCATACCTGATTCTGACTATAATCATAGAAAAATAAAATGTTGCAATTATGGGAATAAAGAAAATAAAAGAAAGAGATCATCAATTTCAAAAGTAACTTTCTAAACTCTCTCCCTCTTCAGCTTACATTTGTATTTGTATTGCTATATATTTTTTTATTTGTACTCAAACACATTTTGAGGAGAGGGAGCACTGTGTAAAGGAAAAAATCTTAGGCTTCGGAGACATTTCACCTTCTAGATGGCCTTCAGCAAAAATATATAACCCCTCTGAATCTGCCTCCTCATCTCTAAAATGGGGCTAATAATACCTACCTTGAAGTGCTATAGGACTTAAATAAGGTAAATTACATGAACTATCCTAGCATAGCATGGCAGGCACTAAATATGTATTTGTTCCCTTCTCAAGAGGTTTTCAAGTTCCACAAGGGCAGAGATCACATGTCCATTTTATTCACCTCAATAAATATTTCTTGGTCATTTAATAAATTACTTTTTAGATGTTTGTTTACCACTGGAATTTTTGGATTATATGCTGAGCAGTAGTAGAACTCAGGCCTTACCAAATTGTTCACCCTAATTAATAATTAGGGACCGTTTCCTCAGAATGCGCTCAAAATGTAATCTATCTTAACTTCAAAAAATGTAAACCCTGTTATTTCCCCCATGTTAGAACCAATTATTCTGATGGATATTCTGTTGAGCTATATGATAACAGAGCAATATATATAATTAAAAGGCTTTAAAATAATAATGCCTTTTAACCCAGGAATTATATTTCTAAGGATTTATTGTAAAGAATCAGAGATACACCCAAAGACTCATGTACAAGTATGTTCAAAGCACATTGTCTCTAATGGGGGGAAATGGAAACAGTAGAATGATTAATAAATTATCACATATGCATAATGCAGAAACAGACATTAAACTCCATTTTAGAAGAATAATTATACGAGAATTTGCTCAATATAAAGTGAAGAAAAGTTAAAAAACTATATGTAGAGGGGCCGCCCAGTGGCGCAGCGGTTTAGTCCCCACCTGGCAGCCCGGGGATCCCGGGCGCCCGCCGATGCACTGCTTGTCAGCTATGCGGTGGCGGCGTCCCATATAAAGTAGAGGAAGATGAGCATGGATGTTAGCCCAGGGCCAGTTTTCCTCAGCAAAAAGAGGAGGATTGGCGATGGATGTTAGCTCAGGGCTGGTCTTCCTCACACACACACAAAAAAACAAACCTATATGTAGAAATCTTATTAAAAAAAAGTGCATGTGTTACAATAAATAGTACACCAAAAAAGTGGACAGTTGTTTTGATTGGTGATACTAGTGATTTTTGTTTTGTTTTAGAACTTTCTATATTTTCCAAATTCTCATAAAACATATGTATGGCATTTATAATTAGATAAATACCAATCCCTTTATGCCCACTCTATTTTCGATAAGGTAAGATGAATATTTAACATGAAGAGAAAAAGCAACTTTAAACACAACTATCATTACATAGATTACGGTAATATTTTGGTTCACTTCACTGAGAAAATAGCTTAAAAAAAAAAAGCCAGACTTCTAAAATATATACTGAGCTTTTGAAAGGTAGCTTTATGAAGTAGAAAAAGCAAAGAGTTTTCAGATTGAAATCCAGCTGTGTGGCCCTGGGCAAGTTACCAGCTGACCTGTTTCCTCATCTCAAAATGGTGCCATGACCACCAAATCACAGCCTGAGTGGTAAGATTTCCATTACAATAATTGTGAAGGACCCTGGTACATAGTAGGAACTCAAAGTCTGTACAAAGGCTAAATATTCACTAAGTGATCCCGAACCAAGGGAAAAACCTACTGAACTGTGGGGTAAATAATTCCAACTGCTTGGCATAAACTAAAACAAAATTACTGTGTTCAGTCACTGTTCTCCAACATTTACATGGACAATATTAAAATAACAGTTAATATCTACTGAGCCCTTACACAGCCAAGCACAGTCCCAATCTCTTTCACATAAATTATTTAATCCTCACAACCCTCCAGACAGTACTACGGTTTTTAAAGCCATGTACAACTGAGGAAACAAAAGCCTTAGGGGGTTAAGAAACTGCCCAACACCATCTCCACGTGATGGTTGGAGGTTCTGAACTCAGGCTGCCTCCACAGTCCTACCCACTACTCCATACTTCTCAATATGCAACATTTAAACCTCAAGTCCAAATTCATCTCCTTAGGGCCGCAAAAACAACAAAAAACATACTATTCAGAGTGGGATTCTCCAAGAACTGCATTTAGCATTTCAGATCAGTGAGCTGAAAGTGTATACCGGGGAAAAACAAGTGAGAGTCTGACAAATAGCATTACACCGAAAGGACCGATTAGTGAAAGAGTAAACATCCCCACGTCCTTAATTACAAATGCACGTAAAAAAGACTGTACCAATGGGGCTAGCCGGTGGCACAGTGGTTAAGTTCCCATGCTCTGCTTCAGTGGACCGGTTGGTGGGTTCAGATCCCGGGCACGGACCGACGCACCACTAACCAAGCCATGCTGTCGCAGGCAACCCACATACAAGGTAGAGGAAGATGGGCACAGATGTTAGCCCAGGGCTAATCTTCCGCACCAAAAAAAAAAGACTGTACGGGGTCTCTGCTGGAGATGCAAAAGGAACAGATCGACAGGGAGACCACCACACCATATTCTAGATTCAATTTGACCTCATCTAAAATATATTCTGTACTTGACTTTCTTCAGTGAGGTTCACCTCCCTTAGTCTGGCTCGCTTCTCTCATTTCTTTTCAAGTGGTTGAAATGAGCATTACAGAAGAGAGAACATGTAGACGGGGACTGTGGCAGAGTGGCCCCCAAATTACATAATCTGTGGGAAAGTGAGGAAGAAACTCGAGAACCCCGAGTGTGTAAAAGGGGCTCTCACATGTGTAAAGGGACAGCGGAAACCCCCATTAACCTAGCTGGCGCGAAATTACTTCTTCTGTATAGGATACATAGCGTCCTTCCGCCGAACACTGGAGGCAGGTGAGCAGAACAGAAACCTGGGCCGGCCTCACTGCCGCTGCAGCCTCACAGCGACGCTCCCGGCTGATGGTTTGCTACCGGCCGGGAAGGCACAAACACGCGCCTTACTACTGGTTGCCAGGAGACACAGCCCAACCCCCTCCTCCAATCAGCACGCATCTCTTTGCGCCCAATCACAGAAGCCAGAACAGCCGTAGTCGGAGGTGAAAGGTCACGCTGCTGTTCGGCGGCCATTTCTTTTGAAGCTCCGCGATTCGGGGGCTGCCGTAGCTGCTGCAGTCACCAGAGACGGACGACAGCTGGGTCGGCGGCGAGTAGCCTGCAGCATTTGCCCGTAGTTGCGATGGTAAGGAGGAAAAGAACGGCCGGAGTCGCCGGAGAGAGGACGGGTGACTAGCCTCGCCGGGCCTGGTGGCTGGTTCGCGCGTTTCCCATTCATCCGCGTGAGGCGCCGTGCACCCGGTCGCCAGCCCCTTTCTCCCTGCTCCGGGGATCTGAGGCGCGCGCTCCTTCCAATGCCTTCCCCTCCCCGGGAGTGCCCCTGCCCCCTTCCGCCTCTTCTTCGTTTGAATCGGAGCCTGAGATATCCTTACTGGCTGGGGCCACAGGGTCGGGGTAAAGATGAGGCGGTTTTTCACGTCCCGCTTATGACACCCCAGAATCGGCGTTCATTCCATGATGTTGGGACTTCCAGCCCCGCAGCCCTCGGGAATCCAGAGCCCAGGCTTGGGAGCGCTCATTTGTTCGTTTAGCAAATAGTTACTGAGCGCATGCAGCCTGCCAGGTACTGTTCTAGGCGCTAGGAATATAAGGTGAAAAGTACTGATGCGGACCCTGCTCTAGGTTAACTCAGTGGCGTGTGGGAGACAGGCGTTAATCACATAGTAACAGAAATGTATAATTGCAAATAGAGTTAAGTGCTAAGAAGGAAGCAAACAGGATGCTGTGAGGGGGCGCGATGATACATTAGAAGAATGGTCAGGGATGGCGTCCCTGGGAGGAGGGATTTAATCCGAAACCGAAATGATACGAAATACAACCCCTTAAAGAGCAGGAGGAAAAGTGTACCAAGCACGGGGAACAGGAACATAGGCCCTAAGGCCGGAAAGAAAACTTGACCAGTTGGAGAAATTGACAGAAAGCCACAGCCGCTTGCAAGAATAGTGGTTATGAGATAGGGTCGGGTAAGACCTCTTCCGCCTTATTAGGGCTGGATTCTACTCCAAGTGCAATTGGAAGCCGTCGAAGCATTTTAAGCAGAGAGAGATGACTGATAAAAATAATACTTGCCGGGTGGATAATAAGTTGGAGAAAGAGTGAAAAGGGGAGACCCATTAGGAGGTTATTGCAGTAGTCCCCATGTCCTTTGAGATCACTCTGAATATGCTTACCTTAGAGGGGTTTAGTAGCCAAGTTTCTGGTTCTTTTCTTTCTTTGAGCTGATGGGTGAGCAGATGAGGGAAGGAAAAAAGTGAATTCACTGGGGGCATTACTGGTTTGCTGAATAAACAAACATTAAGTGATTGCCCATATGTAGGAGGCACTGCTAAGTCAAGTAAGACCCAGTCCTAGTTCCTAGAATTCAAGTGAAAGATTGTCAAGTGTGATCTGTCCCCTGCTTCCTTCTGTGGCCTCATATTTGGGACTCTGACAATACTGAATTGTTTGTACATCCCTGAGATCACCTTGTTGCTTCATTCTTCCCTCCTTTTGCGTAGGTAGCCTCCTCTGCCTAGAGTAGCCGTTTTTCCCTCTAGAAATACCTCTCATCCTTTTAAAATGGAGGCATTACTTACTTCAGGCAACCTTTCCTTTTCTCTTAACCCTAGATTGGTTTGGTACCTTTGTACACAGCGTATCTCCCCTTACTGCACTGCAATATGTATAATTGTCTATTTGTATGTGTATTGCCCCCCTCTCTCCTACTGTGAGCTTCTTGAAGACAGGCGGTGTCATCTGCATTTCTTTTTTCTTTTTTTTTTTTTTTTTTACTGTATCTTTATAGGCTGGAACATTGAGTGATGCATAGTAGGTATTCAGTGTTTCTTAAGTGAATCATGAATACTTTTATAAGTTTTGATGTGTTGAAGATGAAATTGGCTAACTGGGTATTTAAATTTCTCTGATGCTCTTCAACAAATAAAAGTGAAAATTATGTAGTAAAATGAGAGGGCATCAAGAGTTTGCTTCATTTCGATACCTTAAAATATTGGTGATTTGGTAGAGAAGGGTAGGTAGTGGAAGCTGATCTCAGGAAAAATAATCAATTGAGTCTTTTTTTTGTTCTTTGTGCAGAGTTTGCCCCTCAATCCCAAACCTTTCCTCAATGGATTAACAGGAAAGCCAGTAATGGTGAAACTTAAGTGGGGAATGGAGTACAAAGGCTACCTGGTATCTGTAGACGGCTATATGAACATGCAGGTAAGCTAAAGAGTTATAAAGATCATTAAATTGTGTTTATTTTGCTTCACCTTACAACTCAAAGGTTTAGTGTGACTTACAGGAATACAGTTAATTAAATTGACAAACATAAAGCAAAATTCAGGAATAAAGTCAAGGCCAAGGAGGACATTATAACTGATAAACTATATGTGATACATGGT
Organism: Tapirus indicus; assembly: GCA_031878705.1. Lineage (NCBI taxonomy): Eukaryota > Metazoa > Chordata > Mammalia > Perissodactyla > Tapiridae > Tapirus > Tapirus indicus. The sequence goes on along the minus strand of CM062920.1, from coordinate 130,978,813 downwards.
GTTAAACCAAAATTCAGCCACAGATTTGGCTTCTAGTGGTTAAAGTAAGGAGCTCAGACAATTGAATCACAATGCCATGAAGAAAACACACTAGTTTGTGGAAAAAGCAAAACTTTTCCCAGGACTTAGCTCTGAAAGAAATTTTTCAAGTCAGATTCTTAAGTCTTAATAAATGCTTAAGGCACAACATCAGAGTAATTCCATAAATGCATATCTTGAGGGAGAAGACAGACCAGCCAAAGGATAAACTAACTTCTGTAATTATTTCAGCCAGGTTTTTTTCTTTTTATTGTGGTAAAATATATATAACATAAAATTTACCACTTTAACCATTTTCAAGTGTACAACTCACTGGCATTAAGTACACTCATGTTGTTGTGCCTCCATCACCATTATCCATTTCCAGGACTTTTTTATCATCCCAAAGTGGAACTCTACCCATTAAACAATAACACCCCATTCCCCTTGACCCTTGATGAACACTGTTCTTTCTATCTCTATTCTAGGTGGAATCCTACAATATTTGTTCTTTTATGTCTGGCTTATTTCATTTAGCATGATGTTTTCAAGGTTCATCTGTGTTGTAGCATATATCAGAATTTCATTCCTTTTTATGGCTGAAAAAATATTGCATTGTATGCATGTACTGCATTTTAATCCATTCTTCTGTTGGTGGACATTTGAATTGTTTCCACCTTTTGGCTATTGTGAATAATGCAGTGAACATGGGTGTACAAATAGCTGTTAGAGTCTCCGCTTTCAGTTCTTTTGGGTTTATATCCAGAAGTGGAATTGCTGGATCATACGGTAATTCTTTGTATTATTTTTTGAGGAACTGCTATACTGTTTTCCACAGCAACTGCACCATTTTACATTTCACCAGCAATGCATAAGGATTCCAATTTCTTCACATCCTCACCAACACTTGTTATTCTGTTTTTTGGTAATAGCCATCCTAATGAGTGTGAAGTGGTATCTCATTGTTTTGATTTGCATTTCCCTAATGATTAGTGATATTGAGATCTTTTTATGTGCTTATTGGCCATTTATATATATTCTTCAGAGGAATGCCTATTCATGTCCTTTGCCCATTTTAAAATTGAGGTGTTTGTTTTCTGTTGCTTAATTGTAGTAGTTTCCAGCCAGATTTTTGAGGAAAGAGTTTGAGGTTATATTTTCCTGAAGTGCAGGCATTTATGTGACTGATTCATGGTAGATGGATGAATTTTAAAGGTTACCTAGATAGGTGGTCAGTTCACCGGTGACTCCAAGTATTCCATACGGGTAGAACTTGTAGGCAGAGTACTAACAGCAGCACTTGTAGGCATAAAGCTGAGATCGTCCCTAATTTGAGAGTGTACCACCTGAACAGATGACACTCAGGTCCTCAAAGTTCTTACAGAGCATGGTTTTGACCTGGAAAATTCCCCAAGCAGGAATGAATCATTTACCAAGGCCATAGAAAAATCTGAAGAATATACCCATTGTGCTGAAAATGTTCCAGGCTTAGATAGTGGTGCTGGTTACACAGCTTTATGAGTATACTAAAAACCACTGACTTGTACACTTTAAAAGTTAATTTTGTGCTATGGGAATTATACCTCAGGTAAAAGAAAGGAATAAAAACACCCACCAAATAATTTGGTTTAAAAGTAATGCAGCTTCCTAGTGAGCCTGCCAGAGTTATGAAACGTATCTCTAAGTAACTAACCATATTGATGATGTTTTTGAGTTTGGTCACTGAGCAAATGTTTATTGAACACCCATTATATGCCTGGCACTGAATACACCAATGAACAAAACAAAGTCCCTGCCCTCAACACGTTTATGTTTTAGTGGTGGGAGATGGCAATAGAATATGATGTGGTGTCAGGTAATGATAAATGCTAAGGAGAAAAAGAAAGCAGAAACAGGAAGTAGAATGACAAGAGTGTGCAATGTTAGATAGGATAGCCAGGGAAAGCCTCTCTGAGGAAGTAAATTTAAGCAGAGACCAGAATTGAATGAGCAACTGAAGAGAGTCTCTGGGGAAAGAGCATCCCGGTTTGAGGGGACAGCAAGTGCAAAGGCTTTGTGGCAGGAATATGCTTGGTGTGTTCAAGGCACAGCAAGAAGGCCAGAGCAGAGTGAGTAGAGGGAAGAATGATGGAAAGGTTGGAATGGTCGTCATAGAGGGCCTTTTAAGTAAGTATAAGGACTTTAGATTTTATTTAAAATGTGATAGAATGCCTTTGGAGGATTATTGTGTAATTTAGAAACCAGTTAAATGTTGGTGAACATCTGCCAAAAATAATCACTGTAAAAAAAATTACTTGATGTTAATACATTATTTCTGAGAGCTGTTAGATGCAAAACTCATTGTCTCAACAACCACGTATATTTCAGACAGAACCATATCCTCTAGGTATAGGAGATTACTTTTGTTTTCTAGAGGAGAGGGAAAAACATGCAGTAGCAGTATTAATTCATTAACATGTTTTAAATGCCTTATCTCACATCCTCTGTAAGCCCTATTTTTCTTTCCCTTTGCCACTTGCCTGGTTAATGGAGGAAACTTCCCTCTCCCCTTTCTCTCCTGTTCATTTCTTTTGTGAGTCCTGGATAGCACTGATTGTGATTTTTTAAAATTACAATTAAAGTTTATTACCTATATGTAGAAGGAAAGCTAAACATTTTGATGTAAAATTAGAAATAATAGAGTTCCTTGAAATAACTATAAAGGTCACTCTTAATTGTTTAAGCTCCTCTTAAGAAATTATTTTTCCCTGGTTATTAGCACATAATTTTTTTAAAAACTTCTTATTCAGTTACTTGGTTTGGTTGACTAGTATAAAAGTATTTGATATTTTAGCCATAGCTTTTGTACCCATTGAATTCCTCAATATGATATAACATTATTACTCTGAGAAAAGTTAATGTCTGGTTCTTTAGAACTGAGTTTTTGGATGACTTTTTAATCATAATTTATTCATAAATTGAAGACTGTCTTCCTCGACATTGTTTTAATGTTTAATAGAAATATTTCATAACTGAGAGATTTAAAAAATTATGTTGAAAGAAGCTTTATTATATTTTAGTTCTACATCCATCAATGTTAACTTTACCAAATGTTTATATGAAACCAAAAAGTACTACAGTAGTAATAGAAAATTGATCTTCTAATGATTAATTACAGATAAACGTGAGTTATTGGTATGAAAAGGTCTCAATTAAGTTCTCTCCCCAATATTAGGTGTATTATGCTGTTTTCCTCCTGCATAATTATACTAATATATTTTCTTTTTATTTAAAGCTTGCAAACACAGAAGAATACATAGATGGAGCATTGTCTGGACATCTGGGTGAAGTTTTAATAAGGTAACAAAACAGCAGTAGTATATGTAAGGAGTTATTGGTGAGCATTAGAAATACCTGTTTAAATAAACTAATTAGTACCTCAATTTTGGAATTACTTTTTTTTTTTTTTTTTTTTTGTGGGGAAGACCAGCCCTGAGCTAACATCTGTTGCCAATCCTCCCCTTTTTGCTGAGGAAGACTGGCCCTGGGCTAACATCCGTGCCCATCTTCCTCCACTTTATATGGGACGCCGCCACGGCATGGCTGACAGGCAGTGCGTCGGCGGGCGCCCGGGATCCGAACCCGCGAACCCCGGGCTGCCAGGCGCGGACTAAACTGCTGCACCACCGGGCGGCCCCCTGGAATTACTTTTTTTTTAATCACTATTAATTTGACATAATATTCTCCAACTAGATTTCAAGAGTCTTTGAAATTTTTAAACTTGGCAAAGAAGATTTAAATTTTTTGAAGCTATTCATCCTTAAGATTTTTCTAGTGTTGATATTAAACTTTCTGGCTCTTGGCTATAATCTTTTTCAGTCGTTTTTGTTGCAGAAGCTTGGTTTTGAATTTTAGTTGGGTCTGGCTGCTGTTAGAGATTTTTGTTATACTCATTTTCTAGAACTAGAGTCACACCTCCAAATTCTAGTCATTATTCTCTTTGGAAGATCAGAGACATACCATTTTATAACAGCCACGTGGTAAAAAAAAAAAAAGTGCCATACGCTTTTTAACAAATGAATGGTAAAACTTGTTTTTAAAAAGAAAAAGAAATGATAATTTAGTAGTCAGTATTTCTGTAATGAAAAAGATATATTCTAGTAATAGTAATTCACATCTTATATGGTTTATGGTTGGAACAACAAAATGGACTGTTTTTCTATTTACAGGTGTAATAATGTCCTTTATATCAGGGGTGTTGAAGAAGAGGAAGAAGATGGGGAAATGAGAGAATAGCATCTTTTCTGGGGGATTTTTTTATATATATTTCTAGACAATAAAGATTTGTTTGTTTTTCAACTTGACTTGTGAACTATTCATATTCAGATATTTACATGCAGAGCTCAAATGTTGAAACAATTGAAAGATTATTCACAGAACTAATGCTTTAAAAGCCACCCAGCTTTGGTCAAGTTGGTTTTCTTTTGTCAGCCCAATACTCTATTTTTTTCTATAAGGGAAAATTATTTATATGCTTTCTAAATGTTTGTGAAGGTGAATTTCACCCGTTTTCTTGTAATTATATATTAACCGAGACCTCTTAAAAGCAACTGTTTTTTAAGTTATTTTTGAGCCCCTTTTGACATTTACAAAGTTAGATATTTTCTTAGAATTAATATATGTTGTATCATTTTACTTAGTAGTCAACAAATTACATGTTAATTCTCTATCAATGTAAGCTAAATAATGTACATATTATAGCTAAAATTGGAACATCACCTAAAAATTAAAGTGATTGTGGATATAGAGTACAACAGAAACTGTGAACTGACATTTAGGCTGAAGGTATATGATTTGTTCACTTAAGAGAATTAAGTTTTCTGAGCAGAACTCCTTGAATGTGAATTAAAAACCAGTCTCACAGTTATGTTCTGAGAATACAATCTAGTGGTTTCCATTTAAGTTTTAAACTCAAAACCTTTTAGATATTTATATGTTGTTAAAATATGTATTCCACAGTGATAAAATGTATATTATGAACCTTCCTGTGGACTGGTTGGAAAAAAAATAGATCATTTAAAGTCTGTTGTTGTCAGAGAATGCCTTTATTGCACTTTAATGGTCATTCACCATATGGTTACACTAGTTAACTAACCTTGGATGTATATCCCCAACTGGGACAACTCAAAATATATATATAAATGGTTAGCTATATAAAATAATACTTAGGATATGATAATAAAAGCCTTCAACAAAAGAGAAATCACTCCTATTCCCAATCCTATAACCTTTAGAATAAGGGCCTGTTTTCTTCGAATGGGTTAGGCCAGCATATGGGGCAGAATATTGCCATTACTGAAAACCAAAATCTACAAAATATGCCTAAAACATTGTGGTAATAAATGTCTTACTGCTCCTATTCAAGTGAAAAAATATTCTTCCTCTAGTGATTTTGTTCTCGTTTCCTTGACTAGAAGTAATGCATGTTTATTACCAGATGGAGGTTTTGAGCGATAGACAAGTCGTCTCCCCAGCTGAAACAAAGGAAAAAATACTTAATATTCTTCAGCATAACCATTTTCTATTGAAGTATAAATAAAATACTAATATTAACTTGATTTTTCCAAGGAATAATATGGTTTAAAACAGTAAATAATCAGTTACAAAGGGATTGATAACCTAATGGATGTCCAATATGCTAGGCAAAGTTAAATAACAAATTGAGCACCATAGTACACAGAAGATAGAGCAGTTAGGTTTTATGGGGAAGTGGAGATTTAGGTAAAGTCATCAACTAGCATGTTTCAGATATGATCACTCCAGAAAAACACCATGTTTGAGGCCAGCATTTCATTTCTCAGTAAGTGCCATAGTTAGTTTCTCCTCCGTTGGTTAGAAAATACTGCTTTCCTCTGCTGAGCACCAGTTGACTTAAATAAAAATCCTGTTACACAAAAACTTGAGAAAACCATGTACTATCTTAAACACTAGTAATCCTGTTGGCTCTTGGAGTTGTTCCCACCAGGAGAGTCTTATGGAAACCCCTAGATTCACATCTAATTCATTCTCTTGGGCAAAAACTCAAGTATATTATATTACTCATTTTTCTCTTTTAGTCTTTTTCTCTCCCTTTATTTTTTGTTTCTGTTTTGCTTTTATATCTGAATTTGTATAAATTAGATGGATAAGAAAAGTATTATATTCTGTAATATAAAACAATTATATTCTGGGGCTGCCCCTGTGGCATAGCGGTTAAGTTCACGCACTCCGCTTTGGCGACCTGGGGTTCACAGGTTCGGATCCCGGGCGCGGACAGACTCACTGCTTGTCAGCCATGCTGTGGTGGTGTCCCATATAAAGTAGAGGAAGATGGGCACAGATGTTAGCCCAGGGCCAGTCTTCCTCAGCAAAGAGGAGGATTGGCAACGGATGTTAGCTCAGGACTAGTCTTCCTCACAAAAAATGAAAACAATTATATTCTGTTGGACATGAGATTTGGTGGGACATCTCCATTGTGTCTCAAAAGGGGTACTGTCCCTATGTGAGACTGCCCCTGCATTGCAGAATGTTTTACATACCTGGCTCCAGGGAACTAACAGTAGCACTCCTCCCCATCAGAAATGTCCTTAGGGGACTAGAATCCCTGAATTCCTTTTCTAATGTCAGAATTTTTTTTTTTTTGATCTCCTTTGTAATCTTTGTTATTACTACTGTCTGAGAAAACTGCCAGTGATGAAGTGTCCTAACTGGGTAAGAACTTCTGTCAGAGGTCTTCATACATTGTTAACTTATCAGATCACCATTTTTTAAAAATTTTCTTCCAGTTTTAGTTTTCATTCTCATTTTTAGTCTGTTAATTCAATAAGCATTTATTGAGTATCCGCTATGTGCCAGGCATTGTGGATAGAAAGGTCATAAAACTCATTCATGGTCTAAAAGGAAAGATGGATATATTAAAAAATAATCATTTCAATTTGGTGGGTTTAGTGAATAACAGTACACGTGGAAGGATGATGAATGGTTAATTCTTCTTTGGGAGGGGACAAATCAGGTCTTTATAGGAAGAGTTGGACTAGATAAGTATGGACCCTTTTAAAGATGAAGTGCTTGTTTAAATAAGGTACACGTCACTTTTTGACATAGAACATATTCATAGTTACCCTACTTCAGAACTTTTGTCAAGTACTTTCCTCAAAAGGCTGATTGTGAGGCCAACAATAAGCATTCACTACTGATTAGCTATTACTGTAGTAGGAATCAACATCCACATTAGCTTTGTAGATAACTGTGAAATTGTTTTCCTGGAATATATTTCAGACCCTAACCCAGAGGAGGGAGTATGACATATTGAAACAAAAGGCCCTCCAAACCCAGTGGGGAGTCACAGACCACATGCACTCAATCCCAATCCCAAATTTCTTATTGGACAGGTAATTTTGCAATATAAAGACTTGTGGCTTCTGGTCCTGATTCTGCTGCTAAGTCTGAAGTGACTCTGGGTAAATCATTTTAACTTCAACTATTAATCTCATTAATTTTACAATGTGAGGATTAGAAGACCCTTTCAGTTATATGCAATTCTCTGGGTTCACTATCTCCATTGTTGAGTGAAAGGAGCAAGTTTCATAGCTACCATTTGTAAGAAAAAGAATATATACATAAATACATAGAATATTTCCAGAAAGATGCGGATAAAACTTTAACAGTGTACTGTTTTACAGTATTACTCCAGAGAGTAATAAGCTGTGAACAAGAAAGATTATTTTACTCAAGTTCAACCTGGAAAAATTAGACAAATTAGATATTTTGTTTTTATACCACAGAAGTGCTCATACATTGATGTAGCTGGACCTATTAATAATAAAACACAAACCTTTTTCTTTGGTTGTGCTACTGCTCTTTCCAGAGCAGCTTTTAGCCTTTCCTCCTGGTGTTTTTGTTTTTCTTTAATTTTCTCTTCACGCAACCTGTCAAGAGGGAAAAACATTCTTCTAACTTTCACTTTCACAGAAAGTGAAAAAAAAGACCTACATCATTACTATTTGGTAATGAACTAATATTATAACATCTCCTTTAAGGTTAAATGAAAATAATACTTCATCTTCACCCAAAATTATGGCTTCTGAATATTCAGGTGAAATCTCAACAAGAAGTCCTGTTTGTGTTGAAATGGGAAGAAATTGCATATCACCATTTTGGAAGAATTAAAATCTACCCAGATCTTGGTCAAAAACAAGCAACTCAGCAAAGGCTTCTCATCCCTCCACTTAGTGTCAGCACCTTACAGTTAATCTGTACAATGGCCACCTGAATTAACTTCCAGCTATCCCCCTGCTTTTAAACCTTTCTATTGAAATATAACGTGCAGAAAAGTACACAAATCACAAGTGTATATATAGTTCAATGAATTACCACAAAAGTATTCTTTCTAGTTAATCTTTTTGAATAGTATCCTCAAATTAAGACCAAGAAATGCTATTTGTCTTGTTCTCTTTAGGGTTGTTGTGAAGATAGACTGTGCAAACTGTCTAGTCCAATGTCTGGTGCAGAAAAGGCAGTCAATAAGTGTTAGCTATTTTATGGACATATATAATTATGAGTGTAACGTTTACTGAACGTTATTTTATGCAAAGTTAGGTGTTATGTCAGGTGCCTCCAAACCATGGGAAAAATCACTAAAATTCTTTTTGATAAGAATGATAAATAATTGGAATTAGATTCATGTATCACTACTGAAAATAAGTTGTAATTACACTTTGATGAGAATCTATTTCCTACTGTGAGAAAGATGCAAGCACTGTTAGTGTAATCAGTCATAGATCATCTTATGAAAGGAGTAATCTTTCATTTATAATTTTTTTTAAATTTGCTTTATATTCAATAAAATCCTCAGATCACCTTAATATATTCTGGACTTCGTTTTTATATGGTGGAAACAGTATCCCTCACATACCAGTAATGTAGTAAGCAATAACATAATATCTGATGTTAATAGCTAATATTTTGAGTACTTATTATGTGCCAAGCATGCTTTAATGCTCTTACATAGATTATTTAATTCTCACAACAACCCTCTGAGATAAGTACCATTATTACTGCCATTTTACAGATAAGGAAACAGAATTAAGAGAGGTTATGCTACCTGCCTAGGGTCACAAAAGTTGTAAATGGTGGAACCTGGACTGAACCCAGACGGGTTGGCTCTCACATGCATGCTGATGGCCATAGTACTAGTCTGCCTCGCAACATGTTTTTTTTTGCTATAATATGAACATTATTCCACCTATAAGCATTTTCTATATGCCATATTATACTGGGGATATTATATTTATAAAAATTATTGCCTCAAATGTAGTACAGTCATGCACTGCATAACAATGTTTTGGTCAATGATGGACTGCATATATGGTCCCAAAGGATTAGTACCGTATAGCCTAGTGTGTAGTCAGGTATACCATGTAGGTTGTGTAAGTACACTCTGATGTTCACACAATGATGAAATCACCTAATGACATGTTTCTCAGAATATATCCCTGTTGTTAAGCAACACATGACTGTATGTACATAAAATCCTTGTTTAACTTGGTATGGAAATTTGTAAATCAGTGCATTCTGAAAGGCCCCAAGTTAGGCAAGGATGTGGGGATGTGGGGGCTATGGGAAGTATTCCAGGGATGGTAATCCTCATGAGTCTTGAGGAATAAATGAGTTAATGTGTAAATGCTTTATATGTAAGTGTTGGCAGTTATGTTAAGTTAAATCTCTCATTGCGTGGCTCTAACTTTAAAACAATTCCTTCGTAGATTGAGGCTCCTTGTAGTTTTCCTATGAAAGATTCCTAACGCTATGCCTTGGGCCCTTCACCACAAGTGCAGTTCTCCTCCTGCATGATAGCTCTTCAAAGATTTTCATATAGGAAGTGAATGAATATTCGTTCTGACAACTGGCTTTTCCAGGCTAAAAAGACCCCTCACCCATTCCAAACTAGGTCATTTGCCCCTGGTGAACTCTGTTCACCTGGTTCCTATCCTTCCCAGTGCTCATTACCATTGGTAATGACACATTTATTTCATAAGAATATTTGATGTGTCTCCCACATTAAATCATAGCTCTAGAGGAGGGCAGGGGTGGGTTTGGTTCCACTGCGTCTCTATGTGTTGATCCTTGCCATATAATAGAGACTTGCTCAATGTGGAATCTGAGCAAAAACAGCTACCCATCTCATTAAGTCATTCACTACACTTAAATCATAAGACATTGACTGTACTTTTGCCGCCGTTCTTTCTGTTTTATCCTCTCAATTGCCTCCACATTTTCTTTGGGAATGGATTCAATGAGATCACTTAGTTCCACCAGGCGAGACTCTACTTTTACCAGCTTTTGAACTGGGTTAAGGCTGCCAACCTCGCCATCTCCAATGCAGACTTTGTATACTTGATCAATTTTTTTACTAATAGAGTCTATCAGTTTTTCCTAAGGTTGAGAAGGAAAGGAGAACAGAAAATATAACATCTCATTAGTTTTTGCTTGTTCATTCAATAAATGTAAAATTCCATTTTACTATATTATAGTGAAAAAGCTTTTATATGCTACTAAATGTTTCCTTTTTTAAAATAAAAACTTTAATGTGACATAAAACAGTGAGAAAATGCAGCAGTGATATTTATATCATAATTTATAGTCAGATTATTACTATAGTAACACCTTGGATTATTTTCTTTAAAAATATTGCAGTCTAGGTATGAAAAGTAATCATAGTAAGACAGAATTATCTTTTTGCTTGAAAGTTTTTGTGTATCTGATTCCCTGAGCATTCAAGTAGAGGCAGCATATACTTAGAAGTCCTTTTTTGCCACTCTACTGTATTTCCTTGCAGCACAGCATGTGAGCTCCCTTTTTTTGCACTTATTATTCTAATTGCTAAAATTATAATCATCCTGTATAAGTTATTTGCATGCATGCCTTATCTCCCCTTCTAGATGGTAAGCATATGGAGGGCAGGAGCTAGTTCTTTTCTTTCTTTTTTTGAGGTAACATTGGTTTATAACATAAATTTCAGGCATACATCATTATATTTCGACTTCTGTACAGACTATAGCATGTTCACCACCAAAAGTCTAGTTGTCATCCGTCACCGTACACATGTGCCCCTTTACCCCTTTCACCCTCCCCCCACCCCCTTCCCCTCTGGTAACCACCAATCTGTTCTAGGAGCTATTTCTTATGTTTACGCTTAATATCTAAAGCAGCACCTTGTACATAACTATGCACTTAATAAATGTTTGCTGAATAAATGACTGTATTCTCTCAGAGGAAAAAAAAAGTTACAAGCAAACAGATTCTCAGGCCAGCCTACAAAAGCGTTTTGAAGAGTTTAATTTTCACTCTCTCTATTGGGAAGCTATTGCAGTATTCTAGTCTAAGCAGAGGCTTAGGCCAAACTTTGCTGATCCCTGTACCGGGCCACTGCTCCATTTTAACTGATGGTAGAGATTCTTGAGCTTGTAGGTAATGTGTTTTGGGACTATAAGAACATTCTCATCCTCTCTCCACTGTGGACCTGGCATTCGCAGTTAAGAGAATCTCAAACTACTGGGCAAAGTAAATCACTTTCCAGGTAACATCCTGCCCCCATGCCTGCCTCTGCTCAAGGAGATGAGAATCACCATAAAGCTAAGGACAAAAACACTCAAGACAAATGTGGCTCTAGGAGCCATGGGAAACCCCTCCTGGAATCACAGATTCTTTACAGAGCCACCAACACTTAGTCACAAGTCAAGATCTGTTACCAATAGTCTACTTCCAACGGTTTGTCTCTCCCACCTCCTAACTTAACCACCTTTCTGATACTCCTGTTTACCATATAGCCCCCCCCTTTTTTCTCTCTAACGTAACACATTGTATTTCCTATTTATATTAAAAATATGCTCCTTTTAGAAAACTTGGAGAATTATAAAATAATACAGAAGGAAAAAGTAAAAGAAAAAAAGCAAAAGTTCTTTTGCCAGAAACCTTTTTTTCTCTCCCTTTCTAAATAACATTTATTATATTTCCTATTTATATTAGCAACAAATTCCTTTTAGAAAACTTTGGAAATACAGAAAAATATAAAAGGAAAAAAAGTAAAATTAACCCATCAAGGGGCTGAAATGTTGTAAGTTGGATATGAAAAAACAATATTGCTGCATTGTGAGTCAGATTTTAAAATATATATTGAACACTGGTTCTGAGAAAAAGCAACTTTAATATGAGAATAGTTAGTAGTTGATAGAAATCTCTGAAGGAGACCTGGAACACAGAGTTTTAGAGATGGTTGGGCAGTGGCCTTTCAGGATGTCTTTTTTTCAAGTTCCCTCTGTCAAACAGGAAAGGAAAAGACAAGGAGAGAGGTTTTCTTAAGATAACAAGGTAAGAACAGCATAAGAAATAGGATTGGGAAATGAAGTTAAAGAAAATACTCGTGTGAAAAAGAGATTGAGGTCCTGGCTCAACAGAGCAAAGAAAAGGGCAAAGAGAGCTCAAGGCTTAGCCCTACTGATGACGGAAGCGAAGTGTCGCTCCGATCCCTGGAGCTGCCACCAGGTGGCAGGCCCAGCCCAGAGCACCTGGGAGGAAGGGTTAAGAGAGGCTGCAAGGGATTGGAGGAGCTCCTGCTTTGTGAGGGACAGGGCAGGATTGTGGAAGACTAAATACTGGGGTAAGAACTTCAGATGCCTTCCAACAGTGAATGAGAAATGATCTGACCAGAGTAATGTTTAGGAGGAATAATTGTACCAAAACTGAAAAGGGGAGGGAGGAGATGTCTAGATGTCATTTAAAGTCCCTTCCAACTCAAGGATTCTGTAATTCTAATCCATGTTACATTCTGCTGTGTGCTGACTGTAAACAACTCTCCCAGTTGAACTGGATCAGCTCCCTGTTCGAAAGAACAGTAAAACCAGAGATGAATACATTCTTCAAATTGAACAATGGAATAGCTTACATTACATTTCGTGTTCAATGAAAATGAACAAACAACTGCCACATGAAACAACATGGATGAGTCTAACAAACATAATGTTGAGAGAAAGAAGCCAGATAAGCAGACATACTATATGATTCCAGTTATATAAAGTTCAGAAACATGAAATGTTTGTTGGTGAGAAAAGTCAGGATACTAGTCGCCTGTGAGGGGTGGTAGAGAGTGGAAGGAGTATGGAGGAAGCTTCTGGGGTGCTGATAATGATCTATTCCCTGATCTGGGAGGTGGTACATGGGCGTGTTCACTTTGAGGACATTTCTAGAGAGAGACTCTAATGATTTGTGCACTTTTCAATATTATAGTACTTGAATTTAAAATTTTATTTTAAAAGTAAAATATTGAATCAATGAAAAATGTTTTTAGGGATTAAGTACCGTTAGGAGTGTGGAAGTTTTGAAAGAATAAAATATTGATTTTATAGATAGCATAGCTCCAAAGTAACTCTGATCATTTATGAACATCAAAATTAGGTGCAACTATGTTTATTCATAACGGATTATGTTTTGCACATTTTGAGATCTGAAAGAATGGGAAGGGGGAAGCAGGAAAATTCTAAGAATACTTTTCCCCTGCCAATTTTCCTTCTCTGCCTCTCCTCCACCCCAGCATTTCACATCTCTAGGAGACACTGTGAATTATTAGCTCCATTTCCCCAGAGTGTGCAATATGTGAATGCCAAAATTATACTTGTGACCAAAATTTCATAGATAATCTTTTAAAAAGTAATTTTCAGATCAATTATACCTTCTCTGTTTAGGGATCTGGTTGCCTCAAAGTTTAAGAGTATTGAAAATGCCACTTTTTTTCATAGCCACCCTAAACTTGGATGAAAGGGGCTTCGTGGGGGGAGGGGAAGATATTACTGATATTTATCTGACATTTTTCATGTTATTAGTTTCAGAATTATTTAAGACAGAATTGAAGAGTGAAAACAACCCAAGTGTCCATAAACAGGTGAATGGTTAAATAAAATGTGATATATAAATACAATAGAATATTAATTCACCTGTAAAAGGAATTAAATTCTGGGGCCAGCCCTGGTGGCCTAGTGGGTAAGTTCAGCATGCTCTGCTTCAGTGGCTCGGTTTGTTTCCCGCGGGGACCCACATCGCTCTGTTAGCAGCCATGCTGTGCTGACAGCCCACATACTAATAAATAGAGGAAGACTGGCATGCCTGTTAGCTCAGGGCTAATCTTCCTCAGCAAAAAAACAAATTAAAAAAAGGAATTAAATTCTGATAGATGCTACAACATGGATGAACTTTGAAAACATTATGCTAAGTGAAATAAGCTTACACAAAAGACAGCTATTGTATGATTCTGTTTATATGAGGTACCTAAAATAGGCAAATTTATAGAGACAGTAGAATAGAGGTTACCAGAGGCTGGGAAGATGGGAGAATGGAGAATTATTGTTTAGTGCATACAGAGTTTCTATTTGGGATGATGAAAAATTTTGTAAATAGGTAGTGGTGATGGTTACACAATATTGCGAATATACTTAATGCCACTGAATTGTACACTTAAAATGATTAAATAGTAAATTTTATGTATATTTTACCACAATAAAAAAAATGGTTAGAAAACCCAGCATTGAAGAACTGAAAGGTGGCTGTCATCACACTTCTTGCTCTAGCAGTGCACGACCCCATCCCCTCCTAACTCAGGGTGTCATCCCACCCTAGGAAATGTGGCTGTGTGAAGAAGCCATTAACAGTTTTGCTTTCTGTAATCCCAGTAGGGGAGAACAATCATCTTCTTCTGATAGAGTTCCCACAAATCTACCTCTGTTTGAAAATCAAGTTCATAATCGTAAATGCGATTAATAGTCTCACATATGAGATTTGAATTTTTATTTCATTTGAGATTTTTATAATGAAACCAGTGTTAGCTGGAGTTTGTTGTGGGTCTAGAAACTAACCTTTCTAATTGAACATTCATTCAACCAACATTTATTGAGCACCTACTCTATAGGGACACTAAACTTAGCTAACCAGGAAGGGTAAAGACAATCCCTGCCCGTGAGGGGTCTGCATCCAGCTGGGAGAGACAAACATGTAAATAAATAAGTATACTAGTATGTGTCACAGGTGCTTTGATAATGAATCTACCTGTGCAGGCCCAAAGAGACCAAAATCTATTAAAAGCTCAGTGTTGGGCAGATATTCCATTCCTGTTGACGCAGTGTTTCCTCTGTTAATTATTTGCTCCTCAAATTACTACCAAAATGAGCACAGGCAGTAAACTACTTCATATCTATACACTCTGACTAAAAGAAATGTATTTATACAGGGAAAAATCTCAACATCATACTTTGTAATAATTAGAGCAACATTTTTTTTCTTTTGGTGAAGACGATAGGCCCTGAGCTAACATCCCTTGCCAGTCTTCCTTTTTGCTGAGGACGATCAGCCCTGAGCTAACATCTGTGCCCATCTTCCTCTATTTTGTATGTGGGATGCTGCCAGTGTGGCTTGATGAGTGGTGTGTGGGTCCGCAGCCATGATCTGAACCTGTGAACTCCAGGCGCCAAAGCAGAGCTCGTGAACTTAACCACTACGCCACCGGGCTGGCCCTGCAAAATTTTTAAAGCATTTCCTCTAAGCACTTTATTTCTTTCAGATTTTAGCTAATTTTTTTATTGATGTCATAATAGTTTATGACATTGTGCAGTTTTAGTTGTACATTATTGTATGCCAGTCACCATATAAATGTGTCCCTTCACCCCTTGTGCCCACCCTCCAACCCCCTTCCTCCTGGTAACCACCAAACTGTTTTCTGTGTCTGTGTGTTAGTTTATCTTCCACATATTAGTGAAATCATGCTGTGTTTTTCTTTGTCTGGCTTATTTCACTTAACATAATACCCTCAAGGTCCATCCATGTTGTTGCAAATGGGACGATTTTGTCTTTTTTTTTTATGGCTGAGTAGTATTCCGTTGTATATATATACCACATCTTTATCCAATCATCAGTCAAGGGACACTTGGGTTGCTTCCACTTCTTGGCTATAGTGAATAATGCTGCAGTGAACATAGGGGTGAATAAGCCTCTTTGGATTGTTGATTTCAGGTTCTTTGGATAAATACCCAGTAGTGAGATAGCTGGATCATAAGGTATTTCTATTTTTAATTTTTTGAGGAATCTCCATACTGTTTTCCATAGAGGCTGCGCCAGTTAGCATTCCCACCAGCAGTGTATGAGGGTTCCCGTTTCTCCGCAACCTCTCCAACATTTGTTATTTTTTTGTCTTGGTGATTATAGCCATTCTAACGGGTGTAAGGTGATATCTTAGTGTAGTTTTGATTTGCATTTCCCTGATGATTAGTGATGCCGACATCTTTTCATGTGCCTATTGGCCATCTGTATATCTTCCTTGAAACAATGTCTATTCATATCCCCTGCCCATTTTTTGATCAGGTGGTTTTTTTTGTTGTTGTTCAGTTGTGTGAGTTCTTTATATATTATGGAGATTAACCCCTTGTCAGATACATGATTTACAAATATTTTCTCCCAGCTGGTGGGTTGTCTTTTCATTTTGATCCTGGTTTCATTTGCCTTACAGAAGCTCTTTAGTCTGACGAAGTCCCACTTGTTTATTTTTTCTTTCATTTCCCTATGGGAGTGGACATGGAATTCGAAAAGATCCCTCTATGACCAGTGTTAAAGAGTGTACTGCCTATGTTTTCTTCCAGGAGTTTTATAGTTTCAGGTCTTACCTTCAAGTCTTTGATCCATTTTGAGTTCATTTTTGTATATGGTGAAAGAAAATAGTCTACTTTCATTCTTTTGCAGGTAGCTGTCCAATTTTCCCGGTGCCATTTATTGAAGAGACTTTCCTTTCTCCATTGTATGTTGTTAGCTCCTTTGTCAAAGAATAGCTGTCCGTAGATGTGTGGTTTTTATTTCTGGGCTTTCAGTTCTGTTCCATTGATCTATGTGTCTGTTTTCGTACCAGTACCACGCTGTTTTAATTATTATAGCTTTGTAGTATATTTTGAAGTCAGGGATTGTGATGCCTCCAGCTTTGTTCTTTTTTCTCAGGATTGCTTTAACTGTTCAGGGTCTTTTGTTGCCCCATATGAATTTTAGTATTCTTTGTTTTATTTCCATGATAATGTTATTGGGATTCTGATTGGGATTACATTGAATCTGTAGATTGCTTTAGGTAGTATGGACATTTTAACTATGTTTATTCTTCCGATCCATGTGCATGGGATATCCTTCCATTTCTTTATGTCATCATTGATTTCTTTCAGTAATGTCTTATAGTTTTCATTGTATAGGTCTTTCACCTCCTTGGTTAAATTTATTCCTAGATATTTTATTCTTCTTGTTGTGATTGAAAATGGGATTGCCTTCTTCAGTTCTCTTTCCCTTAGTTCATTATTAGAATGTAGAAATGCAACTGATTTTTGTAAGTTGATTTTGTACCCTGCAACTTGGCTGTAGTTGTTGATTATTTCTAATAGTTTTCCAATGGATTCTTTAGGGTTTTCTATATATATAATCATGTCTTCTGCAAACAACAAGAGTTTCACTTCTTTGTTGCCTATTTGCAGTCCTTTTATTCCTTTTTCTTGCCTAATTGTTCTGGCCCAAAACACCCATACTGTTGAATGAGAGTGCGCACCCTTGTCTTGTTCCTGTTCTCAGAGGAATGGCTTTCAGTTTTTCCCTGTTGAGTATAATGTTGGCTGTGGGTTTGTCATATATGGCCTTTATTATGTTGAGGTACTTTCCTTCTATACCCATTTTGTTGAGAGTTTTTATCATAAATGGATGTTGGATCTTGTCGAATGCCTTCTCTGCATCGATTGTGATGATCATGTGGTTTTTAGTCTTCATTTTGTTAATGTAGTGTATTACGTTGATTGATTTGCAGATGTTGAACCATTCCTGTGTCCCTGGTATAAATCCCACTTGATCATGGTGTATGATCTTTTTTGATGTATTGCTGTATTTGGTTTGCCAATATTTTGTTGAGAATTTTTGCATCTATGTTCGTCAGCGATATTGGCCTGTAATTTTCCTTCTTTGTATTGTCCTTCTCTTACTTTGGGATCAGGGTAATGTTGGCCTTATAGGATGTGTTAGGAAGTATTCTATCTTCCTCTATTTTTTGGAATAATTTGAGAAGGATAGGTATTAAATCTTCTTGCAATGATAAAATTCTCCAGAGAAGCCATCTGGTCCTGGACTTTTATTTGGGGGGAGGGTTTTGATTACTGTTTCCATCTCTTTACTTGTGATTGATCTATTCAGATTCTCTATTTCTTCTTGATTCAGTCTGGGGAGGTTGTATGAGTCTAAGAATTTATCCATTTCTTCTAGATTGTCCAATTTGTTGGCGTAGAGTTTTTCATAGTATTCTCTTATAATCCTTTCTATTTCTGTGGTATCCATTGTAATTTCTCCTCTTTCATGTCAAATTTTATTTATTTGAGCCTTCTCTCTTTTTTTCTTAGTGACTCTGGCTAAGGGTCTGTCAATTTTGTTTATCTTCTCAAAGAACCAGCTCTTTGTTTCATTGATCCTTTCTACTGTTTTTTTTTGTTTCAATTTCATTTATTTCTGCTCTTTTATTATTCCCCTTCTTCTGCTGACTTTGGGCTTTGTTTGTTCTTCTTTTTCTAATTCTGTTAGGTGTAGTTTAAGGTTGCTTATTTGGGATTTTTCTTGTTTGTTAAGGTGGGCCTGTATTGCTATGAGTTTTTCTCCCAGGACTGCTTTTGCTGCATCCCACGTGAGTTGGTATGGTGTATTATCATTTTCATTTGTCTCCAGATATATTTTGATTTCTCCTTTAATTTCTTCAATGATCTGTTGGTTTTCAGTAGTGTATTATTTAGTCTCCACAGCTTTGTCAATTTCCCAGTTTTTTTCTTGTAGTTGATTTCTAGTTTCATAACATTATGGTCAGAAAAGATGCTTATTATGATTTCCATCTTCTTAAATTTATAGAGGCTTGCCTTATTTCCCAAGATATGGTCTATCCTTGAGAATGTTCGCTGCGCACTTGAGA